>OU612058.1:20012510-30012510 GCA_914767635.1 Melanostoma mellinum
ACGATCGCAGTGACCAAAATGTAAAAAGCTCCATATCTCGAAAACGAAGCGAGATAGACGAAAAAATGATTTTTTTGGGGTTGTACGATGGGGGAACATCATTTAAGACGCTTCATACATCCCAGTGACCAAAATGTAAAAAGCTCCATATCTCGAGAACGAAGCGAGATAGACGAAAAATAACGATTTTTTTTGGGGTTGTACGATGGGGGAACATCCCAATGACCAAAATGTAAAAAGCTCCATATCTCGAAAACGAAGCGAGATAGACGAAAAATAACGATTTTTTTGGGGTTGTACGATGGGGGAACATCCCAGTGACCAAAATGTATAAAGCTCCATATCTCGAAAACGAAGCGAGATAGACGAAAAATAACGATTTTTTTGGGGTTGTACGATGGGGGAACATCCCAGTGACCAAAATGTATAAAGCTCCATATCTCGAAAACGAAGCGAGATAGACGAAAAATAACGATTTTTTTGGGGTTGTACGATGGGGGAACATCATTTAAGACGCTTCATACGATCGCAGTGACCAAAATGTAAAAAGCTCCATATCTCGAGAACGAAGCGAGATAGACGAAAATAACGATTTTTTTGGGGTTGTACGATGGGGGTACATCACTTAAGACGCTTCATACATCCCAGTGACCAAAATGTAAAAAGCTCCATATCTCGATAACGAAGCGAGATAGACGAAAAATAACGATTTTTTTGGGGTTGTACGATGGGGGAACATCTTTTAAGACGCTTCATACATCCCAGTGACCAAAATGTAAAAAGCTCCATATCTCGATAACGAAGCGAGATAGACGAAAATAACGATTTTTTTGGGGTTGTACGATGGGGGAACATCATTTAAGACGCTTCATACATCCCAGTGACCAAAATGTAAAAAGCTCCATATCTCGAGAACGAAGCGAGATAGACGAAAATAACGATTGTTTGGGGGGTTGTACGATGGGGGAACATCATTTAAGACGCTTCATACGATCGCAGTGACCAAAATGTAAAAAGCTCCATATCTCGAGAACGAAGCGAGATAGACGAAAAATAACGATTTTTTTTGGGTTGTACGATGGGGGAACATCATTTAAGACGCTTCATACGATCGCAGTGACCAACATGTAAAAAGCTCCATATTTCGAAAACGAAGCGAGATAGACGAAAAATAACGATTTTTTTGGGGTTGTACGATGGGGGTACATCACTTAAGACGCTTCATACATCCCAGTGACCAAAATGTAAAAAGCTCCATATCTCGATAACGAAGCGAGATAGACGAAAAATAACGATTTTTTTGGGGTTGTACGATGGGGGTAAATCACTTAAGACGCTTCATACATCCCAGTGACCAAAATGTAAAAAGCTCCATATCTCGAGAACGAAGCGAGATAGACGAAAAATAACGATTTTTTTGGGGTTGTACGATGGGGGAACATCATTTAAGACGCTTCATACATCCCAGTGACCAAAATGTAAAAAGCTCCATATGTCGAGAACGAAGCGAGATAGACGAAAAATAACGATTTTTTTGGGGTTGTACGATGGGGGAACATCATTTAAGACGCTTCATACATCCCAGTGACCAAAATGTAAAAAGCTCCATATCTCGAAAACGAAGCGAGATAGACGAAAAATAACGATTTTTTTGGGGTTGTGCGATGGGGGAACATCATTTAAGACGCTTCATACATCCCAGTGACCAAAATGTAAAAAGCTCCATATCTCGAGAACGAAGCGAGATAGACGAAAAATAACGATTTTTTTGGGGCTGTACGATGGGGGAACATCTTAAGACGCTTCATACATCCCAGTGACCAAAATGTAAAAAGCTCCATATCTCGAGAACGAAGCGAGATAGACGAAAATAACGATTTTTTTGGGGTTGTACGATGGGGGAACATCATTTAAGACGCTTCATACATCCCAGTGACCAAAATGTAAAAAGCTCCATATCTCGTGAACGAAGCGAGATAGACGAAAAATAACGATTTTTTTGGGGTTGTACGATGGGGGAACATCGTTTAAGACGCTTCATACATCCCAGTGACCAAAATGTAAAAAGCTCCATATCTCGAAAACGAAGCGAGATAGACGAAAAATAACGATTTTTTTTGGGGTTGTACGATGGGGGGACATCATTTAAGACACTTCATACATCCCAGTGACCAAAATGTAAAAAGCTCCATATCTCGAGAACGAAGCGAGATAGACGAAAATAACGATTTTTTTGGGGTTGTACGATGGGGGAACATCATTTAAGACGCTTCATACATCCCAGTGACCAAAATGTAAAAAGCTCCATATCTCGAGAACGAAGTGAGATAGACGAAAAATAACGATTTTTTTGGGGCTGTACGATGGGGGAACATCATTTAAGACGCTTCATACGATCGCAGTGACCAAAATGTAAAAAGCTCCATATCTCGAAAACGAAGCGAGATAGACGAAAAAATGATTTTTTTGGGGTTGTACGATGGGGGAACATCATTTAAGACGCTTCATACATCCCAGTGACCAAAATGTAAAAAGCTCCATATCTCGAGAACGAAGCGAGATAGACGAAAAATAACGATTTTTTTGGGGTTGTACGATGGGGGAACATCCCAATGACCAAAATGTATAAAGCTCCATATCTCGAAAACGAAGCGAGATAGACGAAAAATAACGATTTTTTTGGGGTTGTACGATGGGGGAACATCATTTAAGACGCTTCATACGATCGCAGTGACCAAAATGTAAAAAGCTCCATATCTCGAGAACGAAGCGAGATAGACGAAAATAACGATTTTTTTGGGGTTGTACGATGGGGGTACATCACTTAAGACGCTTCATACATCCCAGTGACCAAAATGTAAAAAGCTCCATATCTCGATAACGAAGCGAGATAGACGAAAAATAACGATTTTTTTGGGGTTGTACGATGGGGGAACATCATTTAAGACGCTTCATACATCCCAGTGACCAAAATGTAAAAAGCTCCATATCTCGAGAACGAAGCGAGATAGACGAAAATAACGATTGTTTGGGGGGTTGTACGATGGGGGAACATCATTTAAGACGCTTCATACGATCGCAGTGACCAAAATGTAAAAAGCTCCATATCTCGAGAACGAAGCGAGATAGACGAAAAATAACGATTTTTTTGGGGCTGTACGATGGGGGAACATCTTAAGACGCTTCATACATCCCAGTGACCAAAATGTAAAAAGCTCCATATCTCGAGAACGAAGCGAGATAGACGAAAATAACGATTTTTTTGGGGTTGTACGATGGGGGAACATCATTTAAAACGCTTCATGCATCCCAGTGACCAAAATGTAAAAAGCTCCATATCTCGTGAACGAAGCGAGATAGACGAAAAATAACGATTTTTTTGGGGTTGTACGATGGGGGAACATCGTTTAAGACGCTTCATACATCCCAGTGACCAAAATGTAAAAAGCTCCATATCTCGAAAACGAAGCGAGATAGACGAAAAATAACGATTTTTTTGGGGTTGTACGATGGGGGGACATCATTTAAGACACTTCATACATCCCAGTGACCAAAATGTAAAAAGCTCCATATCTCGAGAACGAAGCGAGATAGACGAAAATAACGATTTTTTTGGGGTTGTACGATGGGGGAACATCATTTAAGACGCTTCATACATCCCAGTGACCAAAATGTAAAAAGCTCCATATCTCGAGAACGAAGTGAGATAGACGAAAAATAACGATTTTTTTGGGGCTGTACGATGGGGGAACATCATTTAAGACGCTTCATACGATCGCAGTGACCAAAATGTAAAAAGCTCCATATCTCGAAAACGAAGCGAGATAGACGAAAAAATGATTTTTTTGGGGTTGTACGATGGGGGAACATCATTTAAGACGCTTCATACATCCCAGTGACCAAAATGTAAAAAGCTCCATATCTCGAGAACGAAGCGAGATAGACGAAAAATAACGATTTTTTTGGGGTTGTACGATGGGGGAACATCCCAATGACCAAAATGTATAAAGCTCCATATCTCGAAAACGAAGCGAGATAGACGAAAAATAACGATTTTTTTGGGGTTGTACGATGGGGGAACATCATTTAAGACGCTTCATACGATCGCAGTGACCAAAATGTAAAAAGCTCCATATCTCGAGAACGAAGCGAGATAGACGAAAATAACGATTGTTTGGGGGGTTGTACGATGGGGGAACATCATTTAAGACGCTTCATACGATCGCAGTGACCAAAATGTAAAAAGCTCCATATCTCGAGAACGAAGCGAGATAGACGAAAATAACGATTTTTTTGGGGTTGTACGATGGGGGAACATCATTTAAGACGCTTCATACATCCCAGTGACCAAAATGTAAAAAGCTCCATATCTCGTGAACGAAGCGAGATAGACGAAAAATAACGATTTTTTTGGGGTTGTACGATGGGGGAACATCGTTTAAGACGCTTCATACATCCCAGTGACCAAAATGTAAAAAGCTCCATATCTCGAGAACGAAGCGAGATAGACGAAAATAACGATTGTTTGGGGGGTTGTACGATGGGGGAACATCATTTAAGACGCTTCATACGATCGCAGTGACCAAAATGTAAAAAGCTCCATATCTCGAGAACGAAGCGAGATAGACGAAAAATAACGATTTTTTTTGGGTTGTACGATGGGGGAACATCATTTAAGACGCTTCATACATCCCAGTGACCAAAATGTAAAAAGCTCCATATCTCGTGAACGAAGCGAGATAGACGAAAATAACGATTTTTTTGGGGTTGTACGATGGGGGAACATCATTTAAGACGCTTCATACATCCCAGTGACCAAAATGTAAAAAGCTCCATATCTCGTGAACGAAGCGAGATAGACGAAAAATAACGATTTTTTTGGGGTTGTACGATGGGGGAACATCGTTTAAGACGCTTCATACATCCCAGTGACCAAAATGTAAAAAGCTCCATATCTCGAGAACGAAGCGAGATAGACGAAAATAACGATTGTTTGGGGGGTTGTACGATGGGGGAACATCATTTAAGACGCTTCATACGATCGCAGTGACCAAAATGTAAAAAGCTCCATATCTCGAGAACGAAGCGAGATAGACGAAAAATAACGATTTTTTTTGGGTTGTACGATGGGGGAACATCATTTAAGACGCTTCATACGATCGCAGTGACCAACATGTAAAAAGCTCCATATTTCGAAAACGAAGCGAGATAGACGAAAAATAACGATTTTTTTGGGGTTGTACGATGGGGGTACATCACTTAAGACGCTTCATACATCCCAGTGACCAAAATGTAAAAAGCTCCATATCTCGATAACGAAGCGAGATAGACGAAAAATAACGATTTTTTTGGGGTTGTACGATGGGGGTAAATCACTTAAGACGCTTCATACATCCCAGTGACCAAAATGTAAAAAGCTCCATATCTCGAGAACGAAGCGAGATAGACGAAAAATAACGATTTTTTTGGGGCTGTACGATGGGGGAACATCATTTAAGACGCTTCATACGATCGTAGTGACCAAAATGTAAAAAGCTCCATATCTCGAAAACGAAGCGAGATAGACGAAAAATAACGATTTTTTTGGGGTTGTACGATGGGGGAACATCATTTAAGACGCTTCATACATCCCAGTGACCAAAATGTAAAAAGCTCCATATCTCGAAAACGAAGCGAGATAGACGAAAAATAACGATTTTTTTGGGATTGTACGATGGGGGGACATCATTTAAGACACTTCATACATCCCAGTGACCAAAATGTAAAAAGCTCCATATCTCGAGAACGAAGCGAGATAGACGAAAATAACGATTTTTTTGGGGTTGTACGATGGGGGAACATCATTTAAGACGCTTCATACATCCCAGTGACCAAAATGTAAAAAGCTCCATATCTCGAGAACGAAGTGAGATAGACGAAAAATAACGATTTTTTTGGGGCTGTACGATGGGGGAACATCATTTAAGACGCTTCATACGATCGCAGTGACCAAAATGTAAAAAGCTCCATATCTCGAAAACGAAGCGAGATAGACGAAAAAATGATTTTTTTGGGGTTGTACGATGGGGGAACATCATTTAAGACGCTTCATACATCCCAGTGACCAAAATGTAAAAAGCTCCATATCTCGAGAACGAAGTGAGATAGACGAAAAATAACGATTTTTTTGGGTTTGTACGATGGGGGAACATCATTTAAGACGCTTCATACATCCCAGTGACCAAAATGTAAAAAGCTCCATATCTCGAGAACGAAGCGAGATAGACGAAAATAACGATTTTTTTGGGGTTGTACGATGGGGGAACATCATTTAAGACGCTTCATACATCCCAGTGACCAAAATGTAAAAAGCTCCATATCTCGAGAACGAAGTGAGATAGACGAAAAATAACGATTTTTTTGGGTTTGTACGATGGGGGAACATCATTTAAGACGCTTCATACATCCCAGTGACCAAAATGTAAAAAGCTCCATATCTCGAGAACGAAGCGAGATAGACGAAAAATAACGATTTTTTTTGGGGTTGTACGATGGGGGAACATCATTTAAGACGCTTCATACATCCCAGTGACCAAAATGTAAAAAGCTCCATATCTCGAGAACGAAGTGAGATAGACGAAAAATAACGATTTTTTTGGGTTTGTACGATGGGGGAACATCATTTAAGACGCTTCATACATCCCAGTGACCAAAATGTAAAAAGCTCCATATCTCGAAAACGAAGCGAGATAGACGAAAAATAACGATTTTTTTGGGGTTGTACGATGGGGGAACATCATTTAAGACGCTTCATACATCCCAGTGACCAAAATGTAAAAAGCTCCATATCTCGAGAACGAAGCGAGATAGACGAAAAATAACGATTTTTTTGGGGCTGTACGATGGGGGAACATCATTTAAGACGCTTCATACGATCGTAGTGACCAAAATGTAAAAAGCTCCATATCTCGAGAACGAAGCGAGATAGACGAAAAATAACGATTTTTTTGGGGCTGTACGATGGGGGAACATCATTTAAGACGCTTCATACGATCGTAGTGACCAAAATGTAAAAAGCTCCATATCTCGAAAACGAAGCGAGATAGACGAAAAATAACGATTTTTTTGGGGTTGTACGATGGGGGGACATCATTTAAGACACTTCATACATCCCAGTGACCAAAATGTAAAAAGCTCCATATCTCGAGAACGAAGCGAGATAGACGAAAATAACGATTTTTTTGGGGTTGTACGATGGGGGAACATCATTTAAGACGCTTCATACATCCCAGTGACCAAAATGTAAAAAGCTCCATATCTCGAGAACGAAGCGAGATAGACGAAAATAACGATTGTTTGGGGGGTTGTACGATGGGGGAACATCATTTAAGACGCTTCATACGATCGCAGTGACCAAAATGTAAAAAGCTCCATATCTCGAAAACGAAGCGAGATAGACGAAAAAATGATTTTTTTGGGGTTGTACGATGGGGGAACATCATTTAAGACGCTTCATACATCCCAGTGACCAAAATGTAAAAAGCTCCATATCTCGAGAACGAAGCGAGATAGACGAAAAATAACGATTTTTTTTGGGGTTGTACGATGGGGGAACATCTTTTAAGACGCTTCATACATCCCAGTGACCAAAATGTAAAAAGCTCCATATCTCGAGAACGAAGCGAGATAGACGAAAAATAACGATTTTTTTGGGGTTGAACGATGGGGGAACATCATTTAAGACGCTTCATACGATCGCAGTGACCAAAATGTAAAAAACTCCATATCTCGAGAACGAAGCGAGATAGACGAAAAATAACGATTTTTTTGGGGCTGTACGATGGGGGAACATCATTTAAGACGCTTCATACGATCGTAGTGACCAAAATGTAAAAAGCTCCATATCTCGAAAACGAAGCGAGATAGACGAAAAAACGATTTTTTTGGGGTTGTACGATGGGGGAACATCATTTAAGACGCTTCATACATCCCAGTGACCAAAATGTAAAAAGCTCCATATCTCGAGAACGAAGCGAGATAGACGAAAAATAACGATTTTTTTTGGGGTTGTACGATGGGGGAACATCATTTAAGACGCTTCATACATCCCAGTGACCAAAATGTAAAAAGCTCCATATCTCGAGAACGAAGCGAGATAGACGAAAAATAACGATTTTTTTGGGGTTGTACGATGGGGGAACATCATTTAAGACGCTTCATACATCCCAGTGACCAAAATGTAAAAAGCTCCATATCTCGAGAACGAAGCGAGATAGACGAAAAATAACGATTTTTTTGGGGCTGTACGATGGGGGAACATCATTTAAGACGCTTCATACGATCGTAGTGACCAAAATGTAAAAAGCTCCATATCTCGAAAACGAAG
Source organism: Melanostoma mellinum (assembly GCA_914767635.1). Lineage (NCBI taxonomy): Eukaryota > Metazoa > Arthropoda > Insecta > Diptera > Syrphidae > Melanostoma > Melanostoma mellinum. Next base: position 20,020,876 of record OU612058.1, read on the forward strand.
CGAGATAGACGAAAAACGATTTTTTTGGGGTTGTACGATGGGGGAACATCATTTAAGACGCTTCATACATCCCAGTGACCAAAATGTAAAAAGCTCCATATCTCGAGAACGAAGCGAGATAGACGAAAAATAACGATTGTTTTGGGGTTGTACGATGGGGGAACATCATTTAAGACGCTTCATACATCCCAGTGACCAAAATGTAAAAAGCTCCATATCTCGAAAACGAAGCGAGATAGACGAAAAATAACGATTTTTTTGGGGTTGTACGATGGGGGAACATCATTTAAGACGCTTCATACATCCCAGTGACCAAAATGTAAAAAGCTCCATATCTCGAGAACGAAGCGAGATAGACGAAAAATAACGATTTTTTTGGGGTTGTACGATGGGGGTACATCATTTAAGACGCTTCATACGATCGCAGTGACCAAAATGTAAAAAGCTCCATGTCTCGAGAACGAAGCGAGATAGACGAAAAATAACGATTTTTTTGGGGCTGTACGATGGGGGAACATCATTTAAGACGCTTCATACGATCGTAGTGACCAAAATGTAAAAAGCTCCATATCTCGAGAACGAAGCGAGATAGACGAAAAATAACGATTTTTTTGGGGCTGTACGATGGGGGAACATCATTTAAGACGCTTCATACATCCCAGTGACCAAAATGTAAAAAGCTCCATATCTCGAAAACGAAGCGAGATAGACGAAAAATAACGATTTTTTTGGGGTTGTACGATGGGGGAACATCATTTAAGACGCTTCATACATCCCAGTGACCAAAATGTAAAAAGCTCCATATCTCGAGAACGAAGTGAGATAGACGAAAAATAACGATTTTTTTGGGGCTGTACGATGGGGGAACATCATTTAAGACGCTTCATACGATCGCAGTGACCAAAATGTAAAAAGCTCCATATCTCGAAAACGAAGCGAGATAGACGAAAAATAACGATTTTTTTTGGGGTTGTACGATGGGGGAACATCATTTAAGACGCTTCATACATCCCAGTGACCAAAATGTAAAAAGCTCCATATCTCGAGAACGAAGCGAGATAGACGAAAAATAACGATTTTTTGGGGGTTGTACGATGGGGGAACATCATTTAAGACGCTTCATACATCCCAGTGACCAAAATGTAAAAAGCTCCATATCTCGAGAACGAAGCGAGATAGACGAAAAATAACGATTTTTTTGGGGTTGTACGATGGGGGAACATCAGTTAAGACGCTTCATACATCCCAGTGACCAAAATGTAAAAAGCTCCATATCTCGAGAACGAAGCGAGATAGACGAAAAATAACGATTTTTTTGGGGCTGTACGATGGGGGAACATCATTTAAGACGCTTCATACATCCCAGTGACCAAAATGTAAAAAGCTCCATATCTCGAGAACGAAGCGAGATAGACGAAAAATAACGATTTTTTTGGGGCTGTACGATGGGGGAACATCATTTAAGACGCTTCATACATCCCAGTGACCAAAATGTAAAAAGCTCCATATCTCGAAAACGAAGCGAGATAGACGAAAAATAACGATTTTTTTGGGGTTGTACGATGGGGGAACATCATTTAAGACGCTTCATACATCCCAGTGACCAAAATGTAAAAAGCTCCATATCTCGAGAACGAAGCGAGATAGACGAAAAATAACGATTTTTTTGGGGTTGAACGATGGGGGAACATCATTTAAGACGCTTCATACATCCCAGTGACCAAAATGTAAAAAGCTCCATATCTCGAGAACGAAGCGAGATAGACGAAAAATAACGATTTTTTTGGGGCTGTACGATGGGGGAACATCATTTAAGACGCTTCATACATCCCAGTGACCAAAATGTAAAAAGCTCCATATCTCGAGAACGAAGCGAGATAGACGAAAAATAACGATTTTTTTGGGGCTGTACGATGGGGGAACATCATTTAAGACGCTTCATACGATCGTAGTGACCAAAATGTAAAAAGCTCCATATCTCGAAAACGAAGCGAGATAGACGAAAAACGATTTTTTTTGGGGTTGTACGATGGGGGAACATCATTTAAGACGCTTCATACATCCCAGTGACCAAAATGTAAAAAGCTCCATATCTCGAGAACGAAGCGAGATAGACGAAAAATAACGATTTTTTTGGGGTTGTACGATGGGGGAACATCATTTAAGACGCTTCATACATCCCAGTGACCAAAATGTAAAAAGCTCCATATCTCGAGAACGAAGCGAGATAGACGAAAAATAACGATTTTTTTGGAGTTGTACGATAGGGGAACATCATTTAAGACGCTTCATACATCCCAGTGACCAAAATGTAAAAAGCTCCATATCTCGAAAACGAAGCGAGATAGACGAAAAATAACGATTGTTTTGGGGTTGTACGATGGGGGAACATCATTTAAGACGCTTCATACATCCCAGTGACCAAAATGTAAAAAGCTCCATATCTCGAGAACGAAGCGAGATAGACGAAAAATAACGATTTTTTTGGGGTTGTACGATGGGGGTACATCATTTAAGACGCTTCATACGATCGCAGTGACCAAAATGTAAAAAGCTCCATGTCTCGAGAACGAAGCGAGATAGACGAAAAATAACGATTTTTTTGGGGCTGTACGATGGGGGAACATCATTTAAGACGCTTCATACGATCGTAGTGACCAAAATGTAAAAAGCTCCATATCTCGAAAACGAAGCGAGATAGACGAAAAATAACGATTTTTTTGGGGTTGTACGATGGGGGAACATCATTTAAGACGCTTCATACATCCCAGTGACCAAAATGTAAAAAGCTCCATATCTCGAGAACGAAGCGAGATAGACGAAAAATAACGATTTTTTTGGGGTTGTACGATGGGGGTACATCATTTAAGACGCTTCATACGATCGCAGTGACCAAAATGTAAAAAGCTCCATGTCTCGAGAACGAAGCGAGATAGACGAAAAATAACGATTTTTTTGGGGCTGTACGATGGGGGAACATCATTTAAGACGCTTCATACGATCGTAGTGACCAAAATGTAAAAAGCTCCATATCTCGAAAACGAAGCGAGATAGACGAAAAATAACGATTTTTTTGGGGCTGTACGATGGGGGAACATCATTTAAGACGCTTCATACATCCCAGTGACCAAAATGTAAAAAGCTCCATATCTCGAGAACGAAGCGAGATAGACGAAAAATAACGATTTTTTGGGGATTGTACGAAGGGGGAACTCCGTTTGAGACGCTTCATACGATCCCATCAAAACATTCCTGAAATCTCATTTTCCTGATTGACTAAAATTGGAAAAGCTCCATATCTCGAGAACGAAGCGAGATAGACGAAAAATAACGATTTTTTTGGGGTTGTACGATGGGGGAACATCATTTAAGACGCTTCATACATCCCAGTGACCAAAATGTAAAAAGCTCCATATCTCGAGAACGAAGCGAGATAGACGAAAAATAACGATTTTTTTGGGGCTGTACGATGGGGGAACATCATTTAAGACGCTTCATACGATCGTAGTGACCAAAATGTAAAAAGCTCCATATCTCGAAAACGAAGCGAGATAGACGAAAAAACGATTTTTTTGGGGTTGTACGATGGGGGAACATCATTTAAGACGCTTCATACATCCCAGTGACCAAAATGTAAAAAGCTCCATATCTCGAGAACGAAGCGAGATAGACGAAAAATAACGATTTTTTTGGGGTTGTACGATGGGGGAACATCATTTAAGACGCTTCATACATCCCAGTGACCAAAATGTAAAAAGCTCCATATCTCGAGAACGAAGCGAGATAGACGAAAAATAACGATTTTTTTGGAGTTGTACGATAGGGGAACATCATTTAAGACGCTTCATACATCCCAGTGACCAAAATGTAAAAAGCTCCATATCTCGAAAACGAAGCGAGATAGACGAAAAATAACGATTGTTTTGGGGTTGTACGATGGGGGAACATCATTTAAGACGCTTCATACATCCCAGTGACCAAAATGTAAAAAGCTCCATATCTCGAAAACGAAGCGAGATAGACGAAAAATAACGATTTTTTTGGGGTTGTACGATGGGGGAACATCATTTAAGACGCTTCATACATCCCAGTGACCAAAATGTAAAAAGCTCCATATCTCGAAAACGAAGCGAGATAGACGAAAAATAACGATTTTTTTGGGGTTGTACGATGGGGGAACATCATTTAAGACGCTTCATACATCCCAGTGACCAAAATGTAAAAAGCTCCATATCTCGAGAACGAAGCGAGATAGACGAAAAATAACGATTTTTTTGGGATTGTACGAAGGGGGAACTCCGTTTGAGACGCTTCATACGATCCCATCAAAACATTCCTGAAATCTCATTTTCCTGATTGACCAAAATTGGAAAAGCTCCATATCTCGAGAACGAAGCGAGATAGACGAAAAATAACGATTTTTTTGGGGTTGTACGATGGGGGAACATCATTTAAGACGCTTCATACATCCCAGTGACCAAAATGTAAAAAGCTCCATATCTCGAGAACGAAGCGAGATAGACGAAAAATAACGATTTTTTTGGGGCTGTACGATGGGGGAACATCATTTAAGACGCTTCATACGATCGTAGTGACCAAAATGTAAAAAGCTCCATATCTCGAAAACGAAGCGAGATAGACGAAAAAACGATTTTTTTGGGGTTGTACGATGGGGGAACATCATTTAAGACGCTTCATACATCCCAGTGACCAAAATGTAAAAAGCTCCATATCTCGAGAACGAAGCGAGATAGACGAAAAATAACGATTTTTTTGGGGTTGTACGATGGGGGAACATCATTTAAGACGCTTCATACATCCCAGTGACCAAAATGTAAAAAGCTCCATATCTCGAGAACGAAGCGAGATAGACGAAAAATAACGATTTTTTTGGAGTTGTACGATAGGGGAACATCATTTAAGACGCTTCATACATCCCAGTGACCAAAATGTAAAAAGCTCCATATTTCGAAAACGAAGCGAGATAGACGAAAAATAACGATTGTTTTGGGGTTGTACGATGGGGGAACATCATTTAAGACGCTTCATACATCCCAGTGACCAAAATGTAAAAAGCTCCATATCTCGAAAACGAAGCGAGATAGACGAAAAATAACGATTTTTTTGGGGTTGTACGATAGGGGAACATCCTTTAAGACGCTTCATACATCCCAGTGACCAAAATGTAAAAAGCTCCATATCTCGAGAACGAAGCGAGATAGACGAAAAATAACGATTTTTTTTGGGGTTGTACGATGGGGGTACATCATTTAAGACGCTTCATACGATCGCAGTGACCAAAATGTAAAAAGCTCCATATCTCGAGAACGAAGCGAGATAGACGAAAAATAACGATTTTTTTGGGGCTGTACGATGGGGGAACATCATTTAAGACGCTTCATACGATCGTAGTGACCAAAATGTAAAAAGCTCCATATCTCGAAAACGAAGCGAGATAGACGAAAAATAACGATTTTTTTGGGGCTGTACGATGGGGGAACATCATTTAAGACGCTTCATACATCCCAGTGACCAAAATGTAAAAAGCTCCATATCTCGAGAACGAAGCGAGATAGACGAATAATAACGATTTTTTTGGGGTTGTACGATGGGGGAACATCATTTAAGACGCTTCATACATCCCAGTGACCAAAATGTAAAAAGCTCCATATCTCGAAAACGAAGCGAGATAGACGAAAAATAACGATTTTTTTGGGGTTGTACGATGGGGGAACATCATTTAAGACGCTTCATACATCTCAGTGACCAAAATGTAAAAAGCTCCATATCTCGAGAACGAAGCGAGATAGACGAAAAATAACGATTTTTTTGGGGTTGTACGATGGGGGAACATCATTTAAGACGCTTCATACATCCCAGTGACCAAAATGTAAAAAGCTCCATATCTCGAAAACGAAGCGAGATAGACGAAAAATAACGATTTTTTTGGGGTTGTACGATGGGGGAACATCATTTAAGACGCTTCATACATCCCAGTGACCAAAATGTAAAAAGCTCCATATCTCGAAAACGAAGCGAGATAGACGAAAAATAACGATTTTTTTGGGGTTGTACGATGGGGGAACATCATTTAAGACGCTTCATACATCCCAGTGACCAAAATGTAAAAAGCTCCATATCTCGAAAACGAAGCGAGATAGACGAAAAATAACGATTTTTTTGGGGTTGTACGATGGGGGAACATCATTTAAGACGCTTGATACATCTCAGTGACCAAAATGTAAAAAGCTCCATATCTCGAGAACGAAGCGAGATAGACGAAAAATAACGATTTTTTGGGGATTGTACGAAGGGGGAACTCCGTTTGAGACGCTTCATACGATCCCATCAAAACATTCCTGAAATCTCATTTTCCTGATTGACCAAAATTGGAAAAGCTCCATATCTCGAGAACGAAGCGAGATAGACGAAAAATAACGATTTTTTTGGGGTTGTACGATGGGGGAACATCATTTAAGACGCTTCATACATCCCAGTGACCAAAATGTAAAAAGCTCCATATCTCGAGAACGAAGCGAGATAGACGAAAAATAACGATAATAATAATGATAATGATAATGATTTGAGTTTTGATTTGATGGAGTGATGAAACACATTAAATTTCAAATTCCTTTAAATTTTATTTAATGCCTAGTGAGAAACTTAGTATTTCGAACACTTATTTCCAGCTGCAAAATTCATGTCGAACACCGACACTTGTAGGCAAGAAACTTTTATGAAATGTTAATTCTAGTTACTAATTTAATGCAACTTATAGCTCTGATAGCGATAAACGCTGAATAGTAACGAGCTAGCCACCAAACCCCGGGTAGAGGGAAACCAGAAAATGTTAACGTGAGTTGTCATCCATCATTACGAAAGAGTTGAAAATTTCCCACCAAATCGCAATAGAATTTTAATCTTGGTCGCAAACAGTCAAGTTTTCTCCACTTTCGCAAAAATTTCAGGTATGTCATAGACTTGATACAATGCAGCAAGGTGGAGTTGGATATAAGTTTTTCTCTTCCAATTTAGCCTGATTTTATCCGCGGCTTCTACGAAAGGATTTTCCAAAACTTTATCAAAGGTTAGAACAATACAATAGGCGGCAGGCATAACTTCGAGGTAGTCTTCCTAAGATCCGCTATAAACACAGAACATAACATCAATGTGCAGATCATACTTTTGCCGATCGCTGGTTCTTTGCGTTAAGACAAAATCGAAAATTTAAACCTTTTCTAGAAAAATCAAGGCAGGCCTTTATAAGATCTAGGTCAACATAGTTCTGCTGTATGGGGCGGTTGTTCAACCTCAATCTAAAGCAGCTGAGGAAAAAGAAAAATAATTCGCATGATATTTGGTTCTGTAGGTATGTGAATAAAATGTGTGGAGAAAAAGATTGGACAAGGAGCTGTATGAGTTCACCTAGACATGAGCAGAGCTAGAAGATTACGCATTGCAAGAGCGGATGAACATGAAAGAGAATACATCGATTTTCGTGGTGCAATCAAATGAAAGAAGACTTCAACCGACTTATAGTGCAAAACATGAGGGAGCTCGTCCGAAATTAGAATTTTTGTCAAAAATTGTTGGTTGAAGCTAAGGTTCTGCACGAACTGCTATGTACTGAACTTCAGTCCACTCATAAATCGAGCTTCATCACGCTTCCGACAGAAAGGTGCTCCAATCTCGGTTGGGACTTGTCCACATAATCTTCACCGTGTCCGTTGTTCGTGCCCCTTATGCGAAGAAATTACTAACCATAGTCTAAAACGGATGAGGAAACACTTGGTCGACTCGAAAAAATAAAAGAAATAATAATAAATCACATGGCAGAAGTCAAAGTGGTTGTTAATGATAAAGTGTCTATTACTTAAAGTTCCTTACAACTAAAAAACACTCTTTCGGTAAGCGCTAAACATCCTGGACTTACTTGAAGACCATAGTTTTCGACTACAGTAAAAATGCAGCCCAATTTATTGACTCTCAATTGAAGATACTCTGGAGATTCAGACCGTAGTGATAAATCAATCGCATTCATCGAAACTGTAGCCTATTTAAAGCCTATTTAAAGAGATTGCACATGGCAACATTTTCGGCAAATATTCAACAAATAACGAAACAACCGATCTGCTTTGATTGCATTTATCTGCATCAGTCCTATTGAAGTGAGAAACCAATTATTGCCAACTTTTCTAATATTTGTTTGTATATTTCTTTAGTTATGCTTCCTACCTCGAATGACACTCCACAAAGCTATAGAAACTTCGGGGCCTAACGCATTTGCGGTAATATACTATGAAATAAAAATGAGAAAAAAAAAACTATTAAACATAATTACTAGCATATAGCTCACTTTAATGAGCTTGACGAACTTCCTAAGCTCCCCGATGACAAAGTGAATGCAAACGTATATTAACGTCATGGTACTTTAAAACATTATCTTTCACATCATATTACTATTTGAACCGTTGAGGATAGTTCTGAACAGAAACCTCAAGTTTTACAGTGAAATCAATCAATCATTATGTTACCATTCCTTTACCTCTGCATCATCGAAACAACACAAATTAGAACAAACAAATGCTTATCATCTCGTAGGTATTTCCATCATTGTCCTTGCTCCTGCAAGAGTAAGGATCAACAATCCTTGAGTCCGCTTGTGTAGTACAAACAAAGGTCCTTGCCAAATGTGGTTGATCAAAAATAATTTATCTTCTCACTTTCGTTTTAGGTATGCAGTACCAATAGCATGGATGTATATATACATATATTTCGAGTATGTATACTTAGATAACTGCTGTGATGTCAGCGAGCAGCAGTACAACTCACCCACAAGACAGAGGACAAAAAAAAAAAAAAAAAAAAAATGTTAAATGTAATTCGCGAAGGTAAACATTCTCGTTGTGTTCAAATCGTACACACCGTGTGTTCTGTAACGGTTGGCATGTCAGATTTCTGGCATGTTTCCCTGTCACGCTGAACAACCCGAGAGCGTCAACAGAAAACCAGGATAGAAAGTGTTGACAGACGAAAGTGCCACGTATGATGAATGAATTTTGCTATTGATTAGTTTGTTGATGTGTGGTAAGGATTTGAGGGACATACATGAGTGAAGTCTTTAGTCTCTCTGGGATGTTGGAATTGCGTAGTCAATTGCTATTGAAAATGAAGGAATGTCTGCTTAGAAACGTAACAATACAGATATGATTGGTTATACAAATATGGTTAATTTAGTTAAGAATTGTGTTTGAATTCCGTCAAGTCACTGGTGAATCAGAAACTGTGATCGATGTTGTTTTACACCGTCTTTTGGAACTGCCTTCGTTATTTTTTTTTTTTTTCAGAAATTACTATCTGATTCTAGGGCCTCAAGTAAATGAAATAAAGAAAAACTCTTGCAGTTCTTGCAGTTACTTTGAAAGGATGCATTCGTTTCAAGAGCTTAAAGTACTTTGCGCAGAATGAATGGAACTCGAAGTTTTTATCCACCGCTAAGCTTTAAAATACAAATTGTTGAATTAATTACCAGCCCCATAACAGTTCACCTATATGACCACAATAGGATTAGTTGAGTAATTCTATTTGCACCGCAAATCAATAACAACCACAATGACGGAGGAGAACAAAAGTCTTACACATGTTTACTTACGAACTTATTTTCGGTTGACTAAGAATGTGGCTTTGTCGTTAGGCATTGACATGGAAACTGTGTTGTGCACTTCTTCTTCAGAAATCCTTTCCAATTAAACGACATTATATTAGATACATTGAGCTTAAGACAAGTAAAAGGATTTCTGCGGTGAAAGATTGATGTCTGATTATTTCAATCAATCGTTACTTGGATTTTTTAAAGAGATGATTATGAAGATATCCTACAGCTTACAATGCAAAAGCATTATTTTATAAGTATAACAACAAAAAGCGTTCAAAATAAAAACAAACCAATTATTCGAATCACATTGTTGTTCAAGACTTTCTTGGCAGCACTTTTTTTGCTCAATTTGAAGTTTGCAATTTAAAACCGATGAGCATCTTTGATAATCATAAGTTTTTTCGCCAACTACTTTATCTTTCTGCACAAGTCGTAGACCAAAGAAAATGTCGATTTCCGAACAAGAAAACAAGGATATTAAAAATTAGAAAACTTACATATAATACGTTGGAGTTTATTTTACATTCGTTGGAGATTAAAGTTTCCCTTCAGAACGGAATGAAATTAAAACTAGACAATTTTCCAGAATTTTAAGAAAGCTTAAAAAGGTATTCGAGAGAAAAGGCTAAGCGTGATCATATCCAGACCAGATGAAACGTCATCAGAGAAGAAAGGTAATAAGATAATTCTATTACTGCGAATGAAAATACTCTTAAAACTTTTTTGCAAACAGTGAGTTAAATACTTAAAAAAAATTTTCATCAATTTGGAGAAATGTACTACAAAAAGAACCACAAAAATGATTTGAATAGGCATTGCATATGTCATGAGTATCCTTCAAAAGACTGTTATTACAAATAAAATTGGCTGGATAGCCGTCTGATTTGTTTTTGGAGTTAAGAAAGGACCAAAAGTTTTTTGGGTAATTTTTAGAAGAGCAACTCATTAGAGTCATGTACATACATAGTTGGAGCAAAGATTTTGAGAAAGCGTTCTGAAGTCTTCAAAAAGACTTATGAACACTTTGTGGTCAGTCAGAGAAAGATTGGTCAAATAAGTAGTGTTAAAGGTCTTGTTTCCTTATTCCGCAGAACTTTCAGTTTTTTGGTAAACCACGACTGGCAATAATTTTCATTTTTAATCAATTATGGCGGAATTGTTTTATTCATGCAATTTTTTAAGATAAAGTAGAAACAAGTGACTGCTTCGTCGAGGTTCTAGTGAACTTGATATATTTTCAATACTGGCCCTGAAACAACAGATTATGTTTAAAATAAAATACGTTATAGCACGCGTCATCGTACGGGTAATCGCACGCGTCATATCACTTGTCATCGTACGCGCCATCGCATGCGTCATCGTACGGGTCATCGCGTCATCGCATGCGTCATCGCACGTGTCATCGCTTCACCGCATGCGTCATCATACGTTCCTGGTCATAAAAAGATTGTGATCTCAATAAATTCACGAAAAAGAATTCCCCTTAATGCACTTTGACCATTTTTTCTTTTCAAAAGGGTTTGCTTTCGGTTAACAATAAAACAATCAGTAATGTAAATCATATCCAAACAAGAACTTTGTTTGAGAGAGAGAGTGATCTCTTGATTGTGGGAGACATAAACAGTCGAGCATGATGTTTGACACTAATGGCAGCCGAATTACAGCACACATTATCGAGTAATCCCTGACGGAATTATTAGAGTTTTGTATTACAGCTCACTTTATCGAGTAATCTAGTACCATAGTTTGGTATTCTCTCATTAGTAATCCAGCCATGAAGTGTTCAATCATTTTTCTTGAAATGGAAATATACGAAATTAAGTGCATAATTTTTTCCTAGTCAAAACAAGTAAGAATGAGCCCATATTCTCAATCGAATCGAAAAAGAAGTACTTATCTTAAGTCTAAACATTTATGTACCTAAGTCTCAGTTTTTTTTTTAGCTTGAAACTTACATATATGGTTTTGATTAGTCCAATAGCTCAATAACGACACAAGTTGATGTAGTACGGAACTTAATATTTAATTATAATGTAATAAAATAATTTAACAATCAAAACGAAGGAATAATATTCATTTTCTTAATTCAACAATTATGTCGGCTTAGGGTTCTGTAACCCAACTTCTTGACGAATGAAAAATTAAATATCAAAACAGAATATGAATAATTGAAAAGTAAAGTCATTTATAATAGATATTAATAAAACAAATAGAGCAAAGCACGAGATGTGGCAAATGTAGCCTCGCTTGGAATGCTCATCAGTTCTACCTTGAGCCCAACTTCGGGCGTACAGTCAAGTATAGAGATTCTTATTTCAGTCGCACCACCCGAATGTGGAATGCTTTACCTGGCTCTGTATTTTCCCTTCATTACGATTCACAAAAATTCAAAAGCTACGTGCATCGGTGTCTCCTTTCAAATCCTCTCCTATTTTCCTAATCGCACTGTGTTCAACAACATTATAAGGGTATTCATAACCCCTTGATGTGCGCGTTAATTATTAAAAAAAAAAAAAAAAATTGTGGCTTAGTTTGTGTGTTAGATGGCAACAAACTTACACATATATCAGTGACATCTATTTATTAATAGAGACTCGAACTACATACATATATCAGTGTGTTCAATGAAACTAGTGGGAACAATTTAAAATAGCTATACGTGGTAGCACATATGCTGTCATCCCAAAAAAGTTACAACCTCGCTCAATTATTGATGCAAGCCACTCACTCGATCGTTGATGCTGTTCTTCGGCCTTAAACATACATTAAATTCAAGATGTCACCGGAATTTTCAGGTAAACTTTCAGCAATACGTTATACGAACTTTTATTTGTTTAGTTTTCCGCTAAGCTTGTGCATAAACCTTAGGTATGGCTAGGGTGTGTGTATCCTGATTATAGCAATGGTTTGAAAATTCGTAATGAAACCACAACCACTAATACGAGAAATGGTTTATTCCAGACGTAGTCTAAAATTAAGAACCGATTAAGTGAAAGAAAGTGTTCCTTCAACTTGTCACTTGGAAGACTTAGCAATGATGTCTGTGATGAATATGTGAGTGAAATACCATTTCATCTTGTAGGCGCAATTAGCTTAAGATAAAATTTATCTGTTCGACATTCGCTACGGAATGGCTGTAAAAGGTATTTCTAACTCATTTGTTGCGCTTACATTATAAAGAAGTTGAATTTGAATCGAAAACACTTGGGTACAAAATTCAAAATAATCAGACTATATAATTCATATTTTTTTTTAATTTTTTTTTAAATGTTTATTTGTGGTTGATGGCGACATCCAGACCTGATCCACGGAGTAGGTAATACAGAGCGTCAAATCTTTTGGAGGTAAAACTAAAATTAACTTACGGCTATATTCCGCTGTAATTAAGTTTCATTATTCCTTTTTAAAGGCTAGTTTTCACTTTGATTGCAATTAATTAATTATTATTGCTGTTTTGAAAGAAGCTTTTGACATTTTCCAATGCCACAGACACAAGGATTGAGGAGTATGAGAAGATCACCTGAAAAACACAAGGCAATCAAAGAACAGTTTTATGATTTATTACTTCGTTTATTATTTCTTAAGTGACGATGTTAGCATCAAATGGTTGACGATCGACTGATGTGCATTCTTCATTTACCGAATACCTTAACACGTCGTCATGCCATCGACAAACGGTTTAGCTTATCTATTGTATGTAGTATGTACATTATGGTTAAGCGGTAATTGAGTTAAGTGCATTGATGTGCTTATTCATTGTATGTAGTATGTACATTATGTTGAGAAGTAATTGATTTAGGTACAGTGGTGTGCAAAATATTTCCTACAAGGATACCAAAAAAAATTTTTTGTTTACTTCAAACCAACTGATAAAAATATGGCGACGATTGTTTCCGGAATGACCTCGAAGGTGTTAAATCAAGCTAAGCTTGTGGAAAAGTCACACTTCTTTGCCACAGTCGAATCTCTGGTTCTGCTCCGTGAACATACAATTTTTTTTTTTAGGTTAAATCAAAGTGTGCTTGATTTGAAACTACAGCAAAATAAGACTGCAATTGAGTTTCCTTATATGAATCTTATTTAGTGCCGTTTTCAAAAGGATGTTAGAAAACCTTCAGTTTTCAGTTTTGATTCAAACTTTCTACATTGAGCACGTTCAAGAACCTATCGGATAGGATTTCCCGGATACCTACATTAATCTCAGACACCATTTTGAACTACTCAGATGTTATTGTTGCCGACAACACTTGTGAAACATAATAATAAAACTCTTCACAGCTTTCTGCTGTCATTCAAAATATAGTTGGATTTTTTTTTTCGAATTCCTAAGCAAATCAAGTGACTCTTATATTGATAAAAATGCACATCTAAATCAAAAACCGTCGTTATAAGAAACAATAATACATTTTCTGATAGCTGATCACTTGAATAGAAAGGTAAGACTTTCGGATATCCGCTAAAAGACTACATTTTGAAAAGTACAACAGATCGTGCTAGCAATCCGAATGGGTCGAATATGCGCCAGACTTCCGGCAACAACGAGCGCTGCGAGTTAATGAAATGGGTGGAACAGACCATTGTCTATAGAGACTATAGTATTATTAGTAGATTTTTTGATTATTTTCTCCGTTCCAACTTAGCAATCTCCGTTCCAAGCAATTTGTTTTTTTTTACCATTGTGTGTACAGAAACGAGTGCTGCACCACCATGTTCTTCCAGTCCAAAGCACTATTAAATCGATTTATGAACTTACTATAGCTTCTAAATACAATGACAGACTTCCAAATGTGGTTTGGGTAAAAATTGGTTTGTATCTTCGCTAAATGTTAAAGACTTAAAAATTGGCGAAGAGCTGTCCGGATACCGGTCAATAACCCTACTCAACAGTCTAAGTAAGCTCCTGGAGGAGCTAATACTTAGAAAGTTGAAAAAGTTCTGCAGGGGTAATAATATCATCCCAAACACGCAGTTCGGCTTCCGAGAAAAGCATTCAAACCTTAACGCCGAAGACCTTAACAGCCATCGTGTCACCGTCGCATGCTTTTTGGATGTCGAAAAAGCATTTGACAGCATTTGGATTGATGCACTCATCCATAAGCTAAATCATCTAAACTTTTCAGCTCCAATAAAAATAATTTTTTCTTTTCTCTCCCACAGAAACTTTTTCGCCCAGATTGGAAGCGCAAAGTCCGCCACCAAGAACATCAGAGCAGGTGTCGCTCAGGGATCAAAACCAGGACCATTCCTTTTCAACATCATGACGTCGGAACAACCTACCCAAAGGGACTGCGAAAACCTGATTTACGCCAATGACCCTCTGACATATAGCACATCTATATCACCAATCATAGCTTCCCGGAGAGTGGAAACTCACATCCACAAACTATATTCTTACTATAGTAAGTGGGGTATCCGGATCAATTCAGCTAAGTCAGACCTCGTCTGCTTCAGAAGGACCGGAGGAAGTGGCAGTTGTTCTGCTGGTAACTGCAGAGCCACATCCACTACTCTACCTGATTTAACCAGACTGGCTGCGCAAAGAAACGCGAAATATTTAGCCATCAATTTCAATGAGGTGCTTAGATTCAACCCGCACTCAGGCACTGTACTGAAGAAGGCCAACTTCGCTTTCCACCGACTGTAGCCTTTGCTGAGTAAAAGGACAGGACTAAGTCAGCCAACAAAACTACTGAAGTACAAGCAGCCGTCATCAACTACGGAAGCCCAGTTTGGTTCACCATCTCGAAGACCGCGATGAAGGATCTCCTAATTTTCAAAAGGAAGATTCTGAAACTCTGCACCGGCCTCACTTTCAACCACCAGCGTCAGAGACATTACAGTAACCAGCATCTGTACGAGAACGCCAAGATGACGCCCTTGGACCAAAACGTCTTATCGACTGTATTGAAAACGGTTGCAAATATCAGTAACCATCCTAATCCCCTTGTGAGAAGGATGACCACTGAGGACCGACACCCTGAGCCAAGATACCTAAGCATGATGAACACTTTGGATGAAGTAGTTATACCAACCTACGACGAAGCCACCAACTTCTATGCTGACCCCGTGACTGATGCCAGCCCCAAAACCTCCTCATAAAGAGGGACACCAGCGACAACCGGGACGGAACATCCCAAGATAAATCAAGTCAGCCGAATTATAATCAAGAATTTTCTTTCTTTTCAGCTATAGGGTAAGCGCACTAGTACCCGGACACTTAACTTTTTTCTCAACTTTGACTACAAACCATTTTGTAACCATAAATGCTACCGCGGAAACTTTTATTGATTGTAAGAAAATAGACATTTCTCAATAATATTGCGTTTAAGTCGATTGCAAAGAGATCACTGTTAAAATTAATAAAATAACAATTCAGAAAAGTTCCATTTGCGTTAGTACCCGGACAGCAAAATCTAGTACCCGGACGCCTTTGTTTTAGTACCCAGACACAATCATTTTAAGAGACAAGCCATGTCTGCGTACTGAAAATATAAGACAAGCGCACATTTTTTGTATCCATACAGGGCTTGTCTCTTAAAATGATTAAATCTCTCAATGATTAAGTCTCTTAAAATGACTGATCTAGTATCCGAACGCTTTTGTTTCAGTATACATACACAATTATTTTAAGAAACAACCCCTGTCCGGGTACTGATTATGCATGATAATCGCACTGTGTTAGTACCCGGACAGCATGTCTGGGTACTGAAAAACATATTCAATTTTGGTGTTAGTTCCCGGACACCACAAATAATGGCAAAGATTTTATTAAATTTGTTTTTTTTTTGCAAATTGTTTTAGTTAATCATATTTCCAACGAAACCAATGTCTTTCCATTACAATAAATTAACGATTACTTGTTAAATTGCTTACTACTAAAAACTGTTCCCACTATTTTTTTCTTACCTAAATCGACAACGAGACCGCACCTTCAAACCTTAAGCAATAAAATGACGCGTAGTTCTTAAAGTACGCATTTCGAGTACTTGAAACTTTGCATGCATGTACAGGACACATTGAAGAACCCATGTTTGTTGTTGTTTGTGGATTTTTTTGTGTGATTTATCTATTAATCGCAAAAAAAGGTCAAAGTGTCCGGGTACTAACACTGTCCGGCTACTAGTGCGTTTACCCTATAATATTAAGTTCTTGTTTTTGTTCTAGACAATGTATTTGGTTAGGCCCCCTATGTGCCAACATTCCTACATTATTATCATTTTCGTAACTTAAAAATTACCTAGTATAAGTGTCAATTGTATATATATATCGTTCAATAAACATAATGTGTGTCGATAGTGACTGACCCTAAAGTATCGAAAAAAAGTTCAAATTTTTTAGTTAACTCACAGAGTAGATAATATGGCAAGTCAACTTGTGCCCCTTTTCCTGAAACACCCTCAAACTATTTCTGTGTCTTTGATAGTGTCTTATTTGCATTAACGGCTATATCTGGCTTCGACTTTGACGAAGGAACATGTTTACTGCAGTAGTTTTGAATGAAGCTTTCCACATTCTCAACAGCAACAAGCCCAAAAATTGGGACAACATTTTTGTTTTCTTATTCAAACCAACCGATAAAATAATAGCGCCGAGGGTTCCACGTCATTGGTTCCCGGTCTAATTTAGCTTATGGTTAAATTGCCGACCATCTTTCCACAGTTGACTCTCTGTGAATCGACTTATCAAAATGTTTAAAGAAACAATATTTGCAAGTGAGTACTTTTTTTTGAGGTATAATGCTTTAAGCAGCACTGTTTTCTCTGACAGGTATTTTCATATTTGCCTCATAACTAAATCCTTGCAAGGGCAGCAATTTGATGATAATTCAATAACATTTAATGAAATGTGTTCTTTTTCATTTTAAAGTTCCATACCCCCAAAATAATATCCTTATATGAGAAAAAACTAGTTGATTAAAATTAAAATAAAGAGTTAACAGAAACAAAGCTGCTCACTACACGCCATGGAATCTTGAAAAGAGATATTAGATCTAATTTTTAAGGGGCAACCAAAATCGTGTGTTGTGCTAAGCCATTTTCGTAATTAAAACACTCCATTTAACGTTTTGATTAACATTTCTTTATTTGATTATTACTTGTATGCTCTGTTTTGCTTTTTTGTTTGTTTGTTTGTTTCTTTCCCAACAGTATTCTCATATATATATATGTGTATATGTGTATGTTTAATTATTTATATATATTTCGTTCATTTGTTTATACTTTTTCTATTAACGGCATACTGTTAATTTATTCTTCATCTAATATACCTACATTGTTTTTTTGTTTTCTCCATACAACATGGTTAACATATTCTTTAATTATATCAATATGATTATTTTACACACGCATTATATTTTTTTTTTTTTAGAGAAAATTTACTTTTCTCAATAATGTTACTTTCTACCATAAGTTCTAGAATAAACTACATCATTTATTTTGGTTTACTTATTTTCCCAAGAAAGAAACAAAGGGTACAAAAATGAAAACGATATATTAAACATTCCAAAAAACTCATTTTCCTTTTGTTTGTATAAAAAGCAAAAATTATAATTATCCTTACATGTACATTTATGTATATAATAGTTGTATTATATAAGAGATTCCTTTTAATTATCTACTATTTAAATCTCTGCGGCAAAATATAATATATATTTATGTATTTATATCTTTAAGTGTTCGTTAGTTTTCTAAGTCTAAGTCTAAATTTTGCACAATTTTTTTGTCATATGTTTGTGTATTTGCTTAAGTTCCCAATCTAGGTTTTTTTCATGCACTGTTTTCTAAATTTCCTACACAAAGACAATGTATATTGTAATTAAATATTCTATTACAATTTGTTATTTTCTTCTTCTTCTTATTTTCTTTAAAATATTTTTTTTTCTTAATAACAATTCATCAAATCAGTGCATCTACACTTTTGCTTAATGGTGCGAGTTCATCATCTAGCGTATTTCTATTTTATTTTATTTATTTTTCTTTTGTTCTTAATCTAGCTATTTTCAAGTAAAGGTTTATGTATATATTTTTGTTTTAATATTTTTATGCCAACAGTTTCATTTCTAAAAATATTTTATTTCTTTTTTTTTATGTAGTATTCTTAAGCTTTTTCTACAATTATATATAATAATTTTCTTATACAAATAAATTTTTTTTCGTTCAATATTTTTAATTTTTAAATCGACCCATTGTCAGTTGATGTTGTTTGTATAATTGCACAGGGTACAGCCGACTTATTCTTCTAATAATATTATTTTATTTTACATTTTGTATTAAGTTTAAATTAAGAATTGTTGCATTGTTTTTTCATAAGCGTTCCCGTGAAAATAGCAAAAGGAGCAAATGTTTCTGGATGTGAACTGTCATATTTTTATTATTCTTCATATGGATACTGAGAGCACCGAAATATTTACAAAATGAATAAAGACGTTGGCATTTATAACCGTATATTGAGTTTGCCGTCAGATTTAACTTACGCAGGCTCTATTTTAACAATTTGATGGATTAAAACATTTAAAAAGAGTACAGAAAATGAATACATACTTTTTAAGTTAAATTAAAGTTTAAGTGGTGGTATTTGTACTCAATGATACTTTCAATAGCTTTCAATTGCCCCAACGCTGTCTTATTCACTCTAAGTGGACTTACAACTTAAGGGTCTGCCAGATTATTGCACTTAGAGGATTACTGAACCCTCTTAGATAAAAAAGGGCTTTTGTGTGCAATTCAAACACGTCAAAAATGAAGCTACAGACAGAAAAATGTAAATAAAATAATAAAAACTAATTAAAAAAGATAATAAAATGAAAAAATAAAAAAGATAAAAAAATATAAAAAATAAATAAAAAATAAAACAAGTCAATAAGGTAAAATAAATAAATGAAATAAAATAGATAAAAAATAAGATAATTATGTAAAATCAATAAAATAAACAAAATAAACAGAATACACACATGAAATAAACATATAGAGTGGCCTAACAGAACGGGCAGTCCTTACGCTTAGTTAATTTCTCTCAACAATGCCTTGTGGGGCAACGGTAGAATAGCCCACAATTTTTGTTGCAATGAATGTATCCTACCCATGAGTATTATCGGATGACTTGTTGATTCCTCGCGAATGGTGACACCAGTGGAAAAACATTATATTTTTCTGTTGGGATTCGAACCAAGATCCTCCTGAGTTACAGATAGACATGCTAGTGATTACGTCACGGGCACTACCTTCTGAAAGGGGACTTCGAAAGTCCAAACAAAGAAGGATCAATTTCAATTTAAATGAAATGATTGCATTCCACCTGATTTTGTCACTTTAGTCAATCCTACTCATGAGTATAAATATTTGTTTTTTTTTTTTGTGTCACCTTTTCGTTTCATTGAATAAATCACTCGGTGCTGAAGACGTTTTGCGAAATACAAAAGCTTTATAGTGTGGAGCCACATACTTGTGCTAAAGAATTGAAAGCAGACTACCTGCTATCGCTTTTATTAGCCGTAGATGTAGTTATACAAACTGTCCCATTATACAAGGCACACATATATGTGGTTAATATTTAGAAGACGACAAAATTTGGGACGGTAAAAAGTATCGCACAAAATTTAGATCGAAAGCTTAAAATAATGAGCATCTAATCTCATTCTAACGCCGACTCAATCCTATACATTTACATGTCTTTTTCTTTGTCGTGACGCATTTTCGTTTCATCGAGTTTGAAATCACAACGATTCACTTCATAAAGCGGAATTTATTTATAGTCTAAAAACGGCTCTAAGTTGGAAACGATTCTGCTCGGACATTTGCGTCCAGTGACGAGTAGATAAAATCACACTACTAATCTCGAGGCCTTCACACAAAAAGGTATACTGCACCATCAAATTACAAAATTAACATCTGGTTCACAATTAGAATTCCTATGACAACTCTTAAAATGAGTGTTTCCAGATGGGAATTAATTTTGCTTCTGAAAATTTCTTCGAGATTGATAGACTCGTTTTCATAACTTCAAATCATTTCACAAACATTACTCGTTTATAAAATAGTCTTATGTTTCTTTTTTGCCAAAAAAAATTCTTCAAATATGGATCATAAGTCCAAAAAAGAACAGCCTCAATCCTTCTAATTTCAATCTATCGTTCAATTTGATTTCCTCATAACATTTTGATGGGCATTAACTCTCGTCTTTTTTGCCAACTCAGAAAATATCATCAGCGTTAATATAAGGCAATATCGATATTGGAAATTCTCATTCAAAAGAGCACACATCAACTTCAAGGAAATTCATGAAATTCAATATTATATCATCATCTTAACAATATTACGCTTTCAATAGAAAACAATATTATGTACTCTCAAGTAACTGCCAAGCAGATAAGAAACACTTTAGAGCGCATGACGATATCTATATATATTCGTAATAATATCAAAGGAATCTATTGCGATTAAGAAGTTAACCAAGTACATTGTCAAGATTATCAATTATGCCGAGGGCTGCAAACAACATCTTAGCACAAAGCCTTTCGAATACTAACCAAGTGTCTCTTCAACGTGATTGGGTTCAGTAGTTCAGAGGTAAATTTCACACATAACACAATAATATCTCATTGAGAATGGCTTGACAATAGGAACAATAGTTCATGAAATGCGGAAACAAGTGGCAGAATGCTTTTATTATCTGAGGCTGTCTTAAGAACTGATCCATACAAAGGAGAATAAGAAGAAGAAGAAGAAGGGCATAATATGTATTAAGAGGGCTTAACTAGGTGACTGAAATATCACGTAAGGCTTGTTGCTTGCTTTTTCTTCTGAATATAAAAATATTATACTGTCATGGATGTCAGTTGTGTAAGACTTAAGTTGTCAAGTTTTGTGGAAGCGTATTGAAGTTGAAATTGTTTTCAATTTCAAAAAAGTAGTTGAATAGGCTTTAGTGACTTTGACAAAAGTGGTTTTGAAATATTTTTGAAATCTATGTGTGAAAAAATTATTTAATCAATTTCAATTTATTGTGTTCATACACATAGCATAGTTGATTAATGACGTTGCTTACTTGAATGACAAGTAAAAAGTCTATTTATTAAGTAAGCTTCAAATAATTCAATTTTGAGAAAAGGATTTGTAGATATGAAGTCCTATACGCAAAAAGTACCTTAAATTAAGACCACTGAGGGCTCCGGAACTGTGCGCCATCCTATTTATTTTATTTATTCAGTATCGAAGGGTCATATTGAGCACCTTGTTGTGCTATGTGTTGATCGAATTGCAACAATGAAATTTTGTTTAACAAACAAATGTTTTGAATTTCAGTCATTTGGAGAACAAAGTATGTTAAAAAATTGAAAAAAGAGATTACAAAGAAAGTGCCGGGTAATTTGGCACCTTCAGAAGGGTGAAAGAGTAACCCAGTATCTTTTCAGTCTTACACATATCGAGCCCTTCCCGCAATTTTATAGTAAGCGACAAAAAGAAAGTTTTACAGGAAGGTGTTTTTTGTTTGTTTGTATCACAAGCATTCAAAGGAAAAGTACCACAGGTCAGTCGCTTACGATAAAATTTATTTTCGCTGTAAATTGTCGTAAAACAGTTATAATGTAAAACTAAAAATGCAGAAAATTGCGAGACAGTATAAACTTTTGAATTTTACAAAAAACCCATTTTGTTTAAAATGTCGCTTACGATGATTTTGCGGGAAGGGCTCGATATATTTGAAAAGATGTGAGCCAAACATGTAGCCAAAATCTACGCATTATTTTAATAATTCAATTAATTTTCCCTCGGATCTGAAGGACATGTTTTCCAAGTCTTCCAGATCTTTTGGCTTATCTGAGTCACGGGGAAAGGACTCGCTTGTTTGAATGTCGTCAAACGTTCGGCTTTGAATTTTAAGGTTTGTTTTCCCAATTTGTTTCCTTCGACTAAGTTTGATCTGGACATTTGTATTCATTGTTGACTGAGTTGATAAAAATGGGGTGGTGAGTATTCTGGATTGTGGAGTATCATAGTTAGCATTGTAATTGTTCTTCAAGAGAAATATGAATATACATTTACGCATTTGATTGACTAAGAAGCAACTGCACTCGAACAACTTTGGATTTATTTAAAATAAGAACTGGGCGCTAAACATTTTCCCATCTCAACTTTTTTTACTCATGCCATTAATTAATTTGAAATTTTTTTTGTAATCCTGAAGTTAAGCTTGCTACTGTTAATACGAAATATCTTTTTTATGTGTCTGTTAACAAAATAAGTCGTCAAGTGGGACTTTTTTCAATGGTTTCTGAATTTCCTGGGGGCCATATTACCCAGCTTCAAATCAAAAAGTAGAATTTATAAGTTTTACAATGGTCTTTCTCTTCGCCCAGACGAGGTGTGATGACCACACAAATGGATGTATGGTTGGTGACTTAGGATACTAATTCATTGGTTCAGCTAACAGAGCAGCCTCATTAAGTTAACACAACTCCTATTGTATGGAATTCGAATAACAATTTAGCTTCTATTTCGGACACATTCAGTTATCTCTTTACGCTAAAAGAACACAGTAAATATCCAGTAAATAATATAATATATTTGAATAAATCAAATAAATTTGCTGCAGCAAGGCTATGGACACTTCGGGGGCAATCTCCTTCCCAGGACCTACCATATTAGTTCTATTTAAGTATAATTATATCATCGATTTTATTCCTCGCCCAAGGCAATACCCGTCAAACTTAATTCTTTCTTTGATGTTTGTGTGACTCAAACCACAGAACTTCCACGTAACAGGCAGACATGATAACCAATGCGTCACGGACACCACAATTAATAATATGCAAAATAAAATCTAGCAAATTCATTTTGCTTACAATTACTTCTAATTATATTTTCTGTACAATTTTAATAAGCATTTCCTATCAGTGTCTTTAAAAAAGCTCTTCTCTTATATACTAAAAAATAAGTTAAGCTGTGTTTGTGTCTTACAAACCTACGATATTCATTCAACATTTAGTTAAAAAAAAATGTTTACACAGAAAAACTAGATGGTGATTCTATCTTTGCTCATTCGTAAAAACTAAGGTCCATGCTACAAAAACAGCTTTTTTTCTAAATACTGTTATTACATTAGAGTTTGCTAAATAGGATTTGTGTATCTATTTTTTTAGGTGCATATTCATTGTATTAGTTGGTATTAATAGGTATTCGTTATCTATTTTATATCACATATTGGCAAAGGACTATTATAATAATTCATTTTTTTTTATGTAAGTGTCAAGTTTTGAGTATTTGTATGAATCATTTCTACAGAAACTACTTGTTATCGTTTTAAACAAATCGCGTTCCTGTGTTCTTTTCCCACCCAAAAATATCCAAGCAGTTCTTAAACTTAAATGTTTGAAAGAGAAATCGTCTAGAACCCTCTCGGAGTGAAGACATAAAAGCCCACTGCTGCTCTATGAGCTGGTATCGTGCAAAACCAAAACATTTAATTGGTTTATGGTGTGCAATGTGAGCGTTTAACGTTCAAGTATTCCTTAGCACTGTGTACACACACTCATTCTATTTGGTTTGTTCTGTTTTGTACTACTGTATACTTCAAACAAACCTTAGTAATTTACGTAAGAGTTTGGAAAAAAGCGCATACAAAAAAAAAAATCAACCCACACACATCCCTCCCAATAAAAATTAAATGGCATCGCTTAAGGACGTCGTTACCCGACGATGTTGCAACAGTGTTATTCCACCACGCTGCAATTTGAAGTCAGTGTGTGTGCACAATTAAATTTTACGTATTGCGACAGGTCCTTTTACACAATCAACCGTTCATTTTTATGTCTCTATTTTTTCGCGCGAAAGACTAATTTCCGAAGTGGGTAACGCTAAAGAGGGTTATGCCTTCCTTTTTTTTTTTATTTATTTTGTGTGTGTTTTTTTTTTCTCTTTGCGTTGTATAAATTTTTACGGTATTTTAGGATTCCAAATTGTTTCGTGAAATTCTTTTTGCGATTAAATGCAGTTTTACGGCAATTACTTCTAAGAGAAGAAGAACGAGGTGGCTATGGGGGTGTTTGAAAAAAAAGAAAATATTTTTTTTGCTGTTTTCCGTAAACTTCGTATTGACGTTTGTGTGCTTCTTATGCACGCATAGTAATTTCGAGTGTTAGAATGCAAGTGGGTGTGATTAATGCATTTCTTTTAGTAGAAAACTGGGTCTATAGCTGTAATTATAAAGCATGAAGCATAATAGGATCTACGTTGCTGGAAAACAGTAAAATTGTGTTGTTGAATTAATGCGGAAAATGGGTAAAGTAGCTCGTGAAATGCCAGATGGCACTTCACAATATAAGAAAAATGCACCTTTCCGGCATTTCAGAAAAGCTTTTAATAACTTTTTATTAGATGGCATTCAACCAAAGACTGATGTCTCTAGTGTTGTTCTCATTACTGATTTAAAGTTGGTGATCCAGTTATGGGGCAAATATTATGAGTTTATCGGTGATAGGTGCCATCATAAGCGAGGATCCTACATCCCTGCAACGAGCACTTGACGTTTGGATTGATGTTCTGGAAGGAACATCCGTATTAGCGCTAAGAAGACTGAATACCTGTGCTGCCCTTTTTCTGATCCAGACAAGCCTATTCCAGGCATTTATTTGAATGGAAATGTGCTTCCCAAGTGTGAAAAGATTAAATATCTGGGATCTATGATCAATAGTGAAGCAAATTGTGATGACGACATCAATCATTGACTATCTTCTGTGGTCGAAAAATGCCCCTTAGCTGAAGGGAAGACTCTAGTCTACATATTAGTTGTCCGTCCAGCTCTGACATACGGTTCACAATGTTGGACATGTACAAAAAGTATGAGAGCAAATTGACGGTAGCCGAAATGAAGATGCTTCGGATGACAGCAGGAGTAACATAGCTAGATCGAATTAGAAGTACTAAGATCCGTGGAAGCCTTCATGTCAAAAGTACCATCTTGGACAAAATTCAGCACGACCGGCTCAGTTGGTATTGTCATGTTCAAAAGAGAGATCCCCAGAATCCCGTCCAAAAGGCAATATCGTACAACGTTTCAACAAATTCGCGACGAAAAAGAAAAGGCAGGCCAAAACACTCCTGGTACAAGCAAATGCAAAAACAGCAGCATTTGGTTGGCCTCAGACATGGAACAATCCAAAACCGAGAGGATCACTAGTGTGAAGCGGAAAAGTGGGAGAGTTGTGATCGCTTCAAGATCACTACTCGTAACGCCGGAAATGAAAAAGAAGAATCGGTGATAGATGCGACGATCTTAAGCAATATCAAACATTTTTTCAGCTCGTGCGATAAGGATGTTATTAGTTAAAATCAGTACTTAATGCCTCACTATCAACATTGAACAAGGAAAATTGGAGTGGCACAAATCAGCTGGTCCCATAGCTTCGCACATTTCATTTTCATTTGGTTTTCTCAATTCCAAACGACTAAATTAGAAAGCGCTATTCACGGCAAGGCAACGTAACGACTCTTACCAATCTATCAAAAAAGACGACGCTCAGGGAAAAATAATTGAAATAGATTCCTTCTTCAGCCGTACTCCGCGAATGTAGAATGTATAGCCCAGCTCTATTTTTCCCTCTAATTGCAATCTCCAGAAATTTGAAACTATTGTGCTTCGGTATCTCCTTTCAAGCTCTCTCCCTTTTTCCTTGCGCTCGGACTGTGTTACATGAAATATTAAGGGTAGTCACATTTTTGTGGGATTTGAACCTCGAACTTGCATGTAACAGGCAAACATGCTGACTTGTACTGACATATAAGAAATATTACGCTTTTGCTTTCTATATCTCCTTTCCAACGATATAACGTTTATGAAAATGCCTTGGGCTGAAACCAAGTTAAATGATCTTACCTTAATTCCAATAACTTTCAAGGTACATAGAAAAGCTTGGTCATTTTAGCACACGCGTCAAAATTGTATTGTGACAGTAATCAGTACCTACTTTATGTTGCCGCTTATTGGTTTGGACTTGAAAGTCGAGTTGCTGTAGGTTTTCTAATGTGCTCTTATCAGACTTCCTTTTTATTAATTTTTTATTTCGTTGTTTCTCAAATCAATGGAAAGCAGTCCAAATGCTTCTTATTCACAAGCGATAGCTACACGAAAAAAATCTTTTAAATGTTTAAGGAAAGTGCTAAACCATGCTGTATATTTCGTTCCTCATGAAACCAACCCTTCGAAAGACAGGGGACCACAAATTTCAATAATCTCAATTCAGAAATAAAACAAAGTCTTCGCTGATTGAGTTCAAGTCTTTGTAATAATTTGACCCGGTTTACAGAATTAAATAAATAAATTAACGATGTGGCGCAACAGAGCGGGGTCCAGGGGCTTAGCGCACTTCTCTCAACCATACAAAGTATTGGATTGGAAGAGACCTACAATTGTTTGCCAATTCCGAAGCACTTATCAAGAAAGCGCTTTTCGTGGCATGAAATCACTATCAGAGAATTTGCCAATTCCTCGCGAAAAGCGATACCCGCTGAAAAATATGTTATTTTTTGACTATTCTGGGACTCAAACTTTAAACCTCCCACGAATAACAGGTAGACACGCTACGATTACGTCACGGACCACACAGGATTAAGTAGCAGAAGTCTTATGAACATCACCAGCTTTTCCATAATTTGAAACTCAAAACTTACCACTGGGTTTCTATCTATAATCGGAGACTGCTAAAACGTACTCCAAGGCTGAAGGTCGACTTTTGTTTGCTAGAGATATTGTGGAGAAACATTAAAATTATACTATGCACTTGGTCCCAACAAAGTCATTCTAACAGCATCAATACGTTGCGTTTAAGGCAAGCGAAAGGGTTTCATCTGTGTAGTAGACACAAAAATGGCTGCCTTTTTTCAGTTGAAAACAGCAAGGAAATTTTAATAAAACCGAAATAAATTCAGTATTTTCAAATGACACAATGCCCAGCATTTTGAAACTATGTAACTAGCCACCTCAACGCTGCAATCACCATTAATAGGACCACTGCTGCAATTTACTTTGACTTTAAAAGTCTGAAACTTTCTGTATGCGAGTTAAAAGAGAAGCTAAAACTGTAACAATGGGTGTGTTAACAGGCTTAGATTGTATCAATAGTTGTGTTAGACCTAACGTTGAGCGCACCACTGTAAGAAAAAGAATCTTTAAGTCCCACATAAGAAAAAACTTATGATTATTTCAAAAACGACAGGGAAAATATTTCACGGAATAAAAATAATGATCCTTAAATAAAACTCAAGACACGTCATGAAATTGAACTCGGCTTTGTAGATATTTCTTTAACCAACACGTAGAACGTGTTTCTCGGACCTACGACCGTAAATTTGAGTTCTAAACGACAGTGAAACATTGACAAAATTGTTCACTATTCTATACACCATTCCAAACGACATACTCTTTAACTTTGACCACTGTAGTTTTGGGTAAGGAGGACATTATGTATACTTCACTGAATTCCAACGATGACAACAGAGTTTTATGGAAAATAAGGAAATTGTTTAACTTCAATGCACATGAAAAGTTAAATTTTATTAAAATTGTTTGACTTTCCGTCTCATGTCATACCTAAATTGTGCTTTACGGACAACCCCTATTAGAGCTTAGTTTTATCTATGTACCTATTTTCAATCAATTTCAATAGTTCTACGTGTCCAAATTAAAATAGTAACTCTACACAAAAAGCTAGCTATGATTAAACAAAAAATTATATTCATATTCTTTTGTTTTTGTTTAGCAACTACTTTTTATTTTTAGGCCTACAACTACTTTTTATTTTAATTTAATTTATCGTATATACCTATAAACATTGTTTTTGTTATATAAATATATTGAAATGTTTTGTTTTTTATTTATTTTTAATTTGCTTTGATTTACACATTCCACATTTATATTCAGTGCACAGTTACAATAATTTTCTAGGTGTATTTGTCTAACAAATTGTTTTATAGTTATATTTGTATATATATATGTACTTTTCCATAGTGTTCTTATGTTATATATATATTTATTTATTACACTCGCTCCCGGCAAATATCCTAATTTATGTTAAACATTTAAATTAGCACACGAAAACAATTGTATGTTAATTTCTAATTTTGTTTCGTCTGTTGTTTTTTTTTTTTTAGTTGTTTTGTTGTTCATGGCATTTCAACTAAATGTTTGCACTCATAACTGCTATAAATTTCTTTGACTAGATTGCATGTATTTTAGTTTACATAAAATTTAATTGCATTTGAAGTTTCTTGTTGTTGTTGTTGTTGTTGTTGCTGTCTTGTTTTATAAAACATCTAACTACATGGATTGTTTGTACAACGATGTCAAACCTTGTGGATAATCATTCGCTATAGGGTTGCAACCGCATATGGGTGGTGGCCATCATGGGAGCTACACCAGCAAACTGGGGGCTAACCATTCTTCCTCAGCTAACTGAAAATAGTAAAAAGGACAGAGGATTTCCCAGTTAGAACACTAGTTTAAATATATGTTTTTTTAATTTTTTCCACAATTTCTGCGTTTGTTGATTTAAATTTAAAAAAAGAAGTGATTTTTATTTAAAATATGATGAACATGCTTTTCTTTACTGGAATTGATTTTCTTTGAACGATGCTAATGCTCCCAAAATTTTCCACTCAAAAAAATGGTATCAAAACATTAAGCATGAAATGAATTATCACCAACGAGTAACTAGTCTATCATTTTGTAATTTATGTAAAACACTTTAATTTAAGCTCGTTTCATTAGATTAGATATTCATGTTTCCATGTTTCATGTCTTAGACGTTTCCTGTTTAAAACTGTGAAAATTCAATATTTTTTGTAGGAAGCAGTATAAAATGTCAAAACCTTACGAAATGTTGCATTATATTAAAAAGAAAATTGTATTTCTAACACTTCAGAAACGACAATACAAAAATATCACACCGAATACAACGTAACCGAAAAAAGAGCTGCCAGAATAAAGGACTTCCTAATTCCAGGGAGTAGAAATAATTCACCACTCGTAACACGAAGATCACGTTTTGAAGTTGAACTGGGCTTTCGAAATGTTTTTTGAGCCAACACAGAGAATGTTTGCACGGGTAAAACTTCGACAATAAAACATGGACAAAATTATTCCACACACGCCCTCTGCTTTCACACACGACATACTCCTTAACATTGGTGCAACGAAATTTTGCATTTGGTCAAGGTTTAAAAAGAAAAACTTAATATCTGACATTTAGATAAATTTTTATGATAAAAGTAAAAAAACCAAATCTAAAATTCAAGTACCACCGACGCGACGCACGGTGGGTTTTCAGCTAAAATACCAAACGCTTTTATGTGGACCCTACCTTGTAAGGACATGAAACTGTTTGGCGATTTCGAACGAACGGGTAAAGCGCTTTTCATGGCATGAATTGCATTGCCTGTGGAAAATCATTTTTTGCCCTAGGTGTCTCTGGTATTCGGACTTCAAACCTTCCACGTTACAGCTAACACGTAGACCACTGCACCACGGGCACCACATTGAAAAATTGACATTTTGATATTGGTAAAAAAGAGCGTTCACAGAGATTGAGAGGTACAGTAACGGCAAAAATGATCTAAATGGTTGATGTTAGAGGACTTAGAACTTTAAAGAATTAGGGACAACATCACACAACAGACATCCATACCGCCATCCAAAGAAATAAGGACGTATCTCATTTTACTGTTTTTGGTTTTCGTTCCTTAAGATAAAACAGACAGAGATTACTTTTGTCAGCAGCTGTTTTTTGGGGTTAAGGATAAAATACATATAAAGAACGATCTGTTGGGCAAGTAGTTTTAGGATTCCCGTTCTCGCTGCCCTGGGAATGTGGAGATGAAATTTATGTTGCATTTCACTGGTCTTACTCGGGGGGCTTCATCTAAAAACACCAACCGAAGACCTTAAATTATTTCCGTTCAGTTGTGACAGATTGTCGTTAAATGAGTGAAACACCTACTGCTCATAAAAAATATTCCTTGAATAAAATTTTGATTTTGACGTTTGAGTAACAAGTATTAGTGCTTCTGAGTGGATCGAGAAGTGGGTGTCACTTGTCAGAATCATGAGAAGTGATATTTTCGCACTGATGAAACGGTTTGATAATGCTCCTGGGCGCTCCTGGACGGTTCATTTCGTCCAATGGAAAGTGACAATAGTCCCTGTTACTGACAAATAATGCAGCAAAATATTGTTGAATGAGTTTTTGAAATCGGTTCAGTAGTTTCTAACCATCCGTTCCATATCAAATTCTATGCTGATATAATGACAGATGAGTTTGATGCTCAAATAGCAGCAAACATTTCCAGTAAATTTTTCTCAATTCAGGACTAGATTATGATGTAAGTTAGTCAGGAAATAGACGAATTTCCACTGACGCTCTTAGAAGTTATTAGTTCAAAGCAAGCTCAGCCTTCTTTTACATTACTATAAACTAATCAGGTACCTTATAAGAAGTTGCTGCACAGCAAGTATGTTTCAGTGAACTGTACTTATAGATCTTACACATGTACTTCAAAATTTTTGCAGTTGTTTCGAAATTTTCTAAAACTCTCGTTTGGGTTGCAGCTTTTAGGACAGAAAGTAACTACAGAAAATAAGATAGTTAAAAAAATTGACAGACAACGATTTAACATATATTCAAAAAAGAGGATTGCGTCTTGATGGCGATCAGATAGTCGAATCTTTCAAGAGCATAATCATTCATTACAATATCAACAAGGAAAGAAAGGCTAAAGGAACAATTCGTGTTGTGAAAAATAGAAAAATAAGTCTGATATATTCTCGACATTTCTTGACAGGCAACACCTCTCGTTTGCCAAACTGAATAATGCTCTGCGATGGTGATTGAAAGAATGACATAACCGCGAAACACTTCTTCTACAACCGCCTTACATTGGAATGAATCGCAAACAGTCGGTGCCGGATTAGTGGAAGCTTTGAACGCAAAGCAAGGTCATTGCCATAACAGCGTCTTGTAGTTTTGTAGTGAAGATCCATAAGAAACGAGGGTTGCTTTTCGTAGTGCACTGTTCGGAGTGCCCAATTTGATCCTGAGATGTCAGTACTAACTGCTTAGCCTCTGAGGCGAGCTTCTCAACGTTAGCTTTTGTGAGTATACCATACTCCAATATAAGGGCTTGTCTTTCGGGGCTCTGTTTCCAGTTAAAACACATTTATTTACTGTTGTGACATAGCTTTTGAGACGTTAAACATTCTCATGTTGGTTCTTAAGGCTTTTGAGTTTTTTTATTTTTTATTTTGTGCAGCCATCATCGGAACATAATGAGGGATGAAAAGAACTGTGACAGCCTGAATATTTCAGGTTTATATTTTACGTGCACCCAACTACTTTCACATTTGAAAAGTTGCAATAATATGAACATGAACAGCCAGGCTGTTAAGAGAAAAAGCTTCTTATCACCATTCTACTAGTCGCAATATAAACAACTCCTCATAAGGCTTTCCATTGAAGGAACGCAATATTCCACTGCAGATTTAAATTTGCAATTCAAAATCTATTTTAAAACCTACGCACATGTTCTACAATAAAACCATCCAAGAGCCATCCTCACTAAAATGAGTAGGTAACATTCGACTCATAAGCCTGTAAAGTTTTTGATAGAAATTGTATGGCACACAACACACTACTCACGGCCCTTCATTTAAAAACGCCATCCTGAAACTACAAGCTAATTTAGTGATGCACGGCCACACAATTTGCTTTCGAATTTCAAAACCTTTCTATACAAAGCTAAATGTCCGCAGGAAATTGCTGTTGATGCGAATCGAAATAAAATGCAACTGCCATAGTAAATCCTCTTAAAATGTTGCCGCGATAATAAGATTAACTAGAAAAACTCGAGTTCATAATGAACTTTTAGAACAAAAGCCCCGCCACAGCATCATTGTTAATGAAGAGGACATTATCGGTAAAACTTAGCAATATCAGTAGCTTGCATTTAAAGTTTTCGCCTTACACCAATATAGACCACACAGTGCGCACACAATGAACAATAGAAAGAATTATTGTGCTCCTTAGAACAACAACACCATTGTGATGTCACGATATTATTTTCGCCTTCGACTGGCATGGACACAAGCTAAACACGACACGACACGACGACAACCAGCAAACTAAAGTAGAAATAATTACACATTTTGAGGAGCAAAAAACTTTTAGAAATTCATGCATTGTACAAGGATTCAGAAGTTTTCTCGTGTACTTCTTCGAGAATTGTAAGGATCCACAACACCTGGGGAACAATGCTTCAGCAATGAACAATTGACTTTCAGTGTTCTTTGGGAAGAAGACACCACACGTAACAGCAGCTAGAGAATCAGCCGCACACTTTTCCCATTGATAATGTTCCATTGCTGCTGTTCGGGATAATGTGAAGAAGGGGCTATGTGGAAAGAGATTGTCCTTTGTGTTCGTTTAGAATTTGAAATAATAATGAGCCTGGTAAAGACATAAAAACGCGAACACAACCGTCGACCTCAGTGCATTGCAATGTGAATAGGATGCAATTTACACCTGAGCTGAGCAGGCTACTACATTCTGGATGTGACGTTTGGCCATGGGTGGACTGGTGGCAGGCGAAAATCAGCTAATTGAAGAGACAATATGTGGAACAAATAAAAACTTCATGTAAATGAGGAAAGTCACACTAAGAACAAGGTGTGTAAAAATCTCAGTAAAACTTAGAGAACCCGGTGTTCCCAACCTCAGCAGCCTTAAAAAGTCAGAAAAGGCAGAGTTTTCTATATCAACTTTCAACGGAGCTAGCCTAGCTTTGTGCCAGCTTCACAAATCAGCGAGAGCTGCAAAAAATGTCGAAACACAGTTGTTGCCATTGCAAAAATATCTTAAACCCCAATTTGTAATTTGCTTAGGTGAAAAACGAGCTCGTTACTTCACTTCTATTGCCACAGTTCAAAGCCACATCAGGCTGGAGTGTAACATTTTTGCCAAAAGATGGGTTTGGATGGGAGGTGCGCGTCTTCGTCTATTTTATTAATAACTCTAAACTCTTTAAGTTCAATCCTCGTTTTGGTGATGCATTATGAATCAGGAATAGTTGTAATTCTATACGAAAACAGAGGAATATATTAAGTTGATTAAAAAAGGCAGCATGGCATAAAACAAATTCATGCACCTAAGGTTCTCTTGAAGAGAATGCGCTACTGTGTTTGTTGGTTCCTTATGATGGCAGCATGAAAGAGGCAATGTGCATGAACAAAGATGAAACAATTTTGTATTGAGTGCAAAACAAAACAGAACAAAAAGAATAAGAAACAAAATGATAAACTCCATACCGAAAGAAGGAGCGACTTTTGTAGTCCTTGTTTTTATTTATCTGTTGCACCTCCTAGCAGAGAGGCTAGGACTTTTTACTACTCACCTGAGGGCTAACCTGGAACTGTTGCATAGGGTATGCGACAACACCAGTTGCCTGCGGCAGTGCACTGCCAACTCCTTGTGCTATTTGTGGTGCTGATGCACCTGGTATTTGCGCTTGAGGGGGTACGCTTTGCCAGGCTCCCGGTATTTGCACCCCCATTCTGCAATAAAAAGAGAGAAAAAAAAGAGAGAACAATGTAGAACACAACACAAACGGGTGGCAATTGTTTTGTTTGTCTATTTTTTTTATTTTATTTTTGCTTAGAAAAAGGATTGCATAGTTAAATAGGCATGAACATTGAACAATGCAAAGCAGCGTTAGTTCATCCACTTACCCCATATATCCTTGCTGATAGCCGGCAAATTGACTGTAGGCATAGCCCTGCATTCCTTGCAAGAATTGACCCGCCTGCAGAGCATTAGTGGGGGCAGGCGCTGCTGTTGGATATGTTGGTGCTGAAGGATACCAATAGCCGGCCACTTGCTGTCCATAGGCTGCAGCAGCGGCCGCTGTACCAAACGGAAAACCTGCCTGACTCAAAGCTTGGCTGGCAATCGATGGAACATTGTTTGGGTCACCGCTTTCTTTGCCCCACGCACATTTGACTGGCTGTGAGTTTATTTCGGAATTGTGAACGGCAACAATGGCATGGGTGGCTGCTTCTTTTGTAGAAAATCTGTGAATAAAGTTGATTTGTTTCCCATTTTAAGTTTCACAAAGAGTTTTTTTTTTGTTTATTTTTTCCTCAAAGTTTTCTTTCATCTGAATATGAGGGGTAAGAATTGAAGAAAAAAAAAATTGAAAAATTAAAAAAAAAAATCATTTTTAAACGACAACAAAATTTTCTTGGCAATGAAAAACACTAACACAAGTAGAGAAATGTTAAAAGCTCAAGAGTGCGGTCGAAACTGAGTTAAATGTTTCAAAGGAATCGCAGATTAAATCAGTTGCGGGGCTTTTGGAAAGAATAATCTTGAAGCACTTAAAATCGATGAGCATCTGGAGGGTTTTTCTTTCCATTTCTTATTTCTCTCCTGGCAATCAACTTACTTAAGTGAAAGGATGAAGGGCACTGATTTTCTTCTTGTCAGATACGGCTGAAAAATTCGTTGCAAGGCCTAAGCTCAAATAAGAACTGGCAGAGACTTAGCCACGAGCACGTATCCAACCAATTAAAACAAAATCCTTGAATAGATACGATGACGCAAGGATACTATTTAATACAATTTGTCTGAAACAAATTAAGTTCTTGCAGCTAATTAAAATCATACCTATCACGAAGCACATCGTAATAGCAAAATTTGTTCGAGAACTGAAAAATCTATTATAAAATTTGCTCGGAGGTTCGACTTTTATAGATGAATGACCTTGAAACATTTCTGCCAAAAGTCTTTTGAACGTAGACTAACAGAAACGACTGTTTCGACAAATTGGAAGTTCTTTTGAAAACTATTTTGTTTTATAAAGGGTTATTCCTATAAGCACGACTGACGAACGAGAAAAGTGATTTTGAGCTCGTTTTGAACCTAGATCCTTCACAAGCTTTAACAAAAAATTGGCATGACTGGATCGCAAAAACTTGGAATTTTATCCTAAGTATTAAACGTAAAGTTCGCCGTTCACCAAAAAATTTTGCTACAGTATTTCTCTAGACCATTTTTTTTTTAAATCTTTGTCATGATAAAAAAAAATCAAACATAATTTTACTGTGACGTATTTTATGGAGGTTTTGAATTGAAATCTTGCTAGAAGATATTTTCAAAAAGCGTTTTAAAAAAAAATCAAAGTTATTTTAAACATTATTAAAAATTTAAAAACAAAAAGTTTTCGAAATAATGATACGCAGTCTTTCATAAACGATTTAAGATGTAAGTTGTAAAATTTTGTCAAAATCTTTTAAGCCATTGGCCAGAAAGTCGGTTTTCAAAAACGCTAATATAGAGATAAGTTTTTCCAAAAAATTCCTTTATGACATTAAAAATACGTTTGATAAACAATACCTGACATAAAATTTTATCAAAATTGTTTCCATCATTTAGGACCCAATGAGCTTAAGCGTCTCATAAATCTGTAACTTTTTCGGTTCTTCATCGAATTAAGTGAAATTACGAACATACTATTTTAAATATTTTTTTTTTTTTCAATTCAATTTATTCAGTAGCAGTAATCCTAACTAATATTATAAATGTGAAAGTCACTCTGTCTGTCCGGATTTCTATGTTACCGTCTCCTGCCCAAACTACGGAACTGATTTAAATGAAAATTTGTACAGAGATAGTCTAGAACCTGAAGAAGGACATAGGCCATACATTTTATCCCTATATTCCCACGGGAATGGTTACGTATACGGGAACTTTGAAACTACAACACCGATTTTAAAATTTTTTCCACCGATAGAAAGCTTCACCATCCCAGAGCAACATAAATTTTAATTCATCCACATATTCCAACGGGAACCGGAGTCCTTACTAATATAATAAGTGTGAAAGTAGCTCTGTCTGTCCGTCGTTCTATGTTACCATCTCCCACCCAAACTGAAAAACCGATTTAATTAAAATTTTGTACAAAGATTGTTCTGAACTTAGAGACGGACATAGGCTGTATTTCATTCGAATATTCCCACGGCAAACGGTCCTCACTATTATTATAAATGCAAAAGTAGCTCTGTCTGTTCACCATTCTATGTTACCATCTTCCGCTCAAACTAATGAACGGATTAAAATTAATTTTTGTACAAAGATTGTTCAGAACCTAAGGAAGGACATAGGCTTTATATTTTTTCCCTATATTCCCACGGGAGCAGGAAGGTATACGGGAACTTTGACACTACAGCACAGATTTCAAAAACTCTTCCACCGCTGGAATGCTCCATAATCCCCGAGCAACATAAACTTTTAATCATCCCCATATTCCTAACGGGAACGGTCATCATGTTTCTACGATATCGGGAGTCTTTGCTAATATTATAAGTCCGAAGTTAAATCTGTCTGTCTATTTCTCTTTGTTACCATTAACCGCCCAAACTATTGAACGTATTTTTATGAATTTTGGTACAGAGACAGTCTAGAACCTGAGGATGGACATTGTGTATGTTATGTTTTATCCCTGTATTCCCATGGGAACGTGACATTTCAAAAAATGTCCACCGTTAGAATACTATACTATTCCCGAGTAATCCCTATATCTCTACGGCATCAACATAGTAAACGGGAACCTTAAAACTGCTGGGTCGATGAAAGTTCTTTCACGGGTGATTTCTGTCAAACTGTTGAAAATACATTTGACCTGAGAAGAAATGTCTATCTTGATCTTCAAATAAAAATTGGCAATCAGGAATGGTTGTGTAAAAGGTCGATTCCGGCGCCGACTAATGCGATTAAGCTAATAAATTATGTTTGACGTATTGGAAGATGTTGGCGAATGTCTATCAATAGAAAATTTATGGACACTGAAGAAGTCACATCATACCGTATAGAGTTTCTCAATTTC
The DNA here is from genome assembly GCA_914767635.1 of Melanostoma mellinum. NCBI lineage: Eukaryota > Metazoa > Arthropoda > Insecta > Diptera > Syrphidae > Melanostoma > Melanostoma mellinum. The sequence continues at coordinate 20,058,451 of OU612058.1, forward strand.
CTAGGATTATTAGGAGTGGCAGCAAGTTGGTGTTCCAGTAATCCAATAATGAGTAATCCATAATTGTACACGGTTACAAATTACACATCTGGGATGCGGCACTGTAAACGTTTTAATATTGACTGGAACGACAAAAGGAGAAAACCTTTTGATTCCCCGTTTCCCTTTAATTTCCCCTGATTGGTCACTTTAAATAAGGATCAGAAACTTTTAGTTGCAGGTGTTCGTTTAGAAAAAATCCCATGGCAACTTTATGTGGCAGAATCACGTGTATCAATCCCACAAAACCTAAGAACGTCGTGTGCAAACATATACTTAAATAAAATAATATAACAATAGTTTACTAAAACGCACAAATGTGTCTTATTTGCAAAATAAGTAGCCTAAAAAATTAAGAATGCTGCCGAAAGTCACTATTCCCCGCGGACGAAGTCGCGGGCACAGCTAGTTCCCTACATACAAAAAAGGAGATAAAACGAACCCGTCAAACAACCGAGGCATATCCTTCCTCAACACATCGCTGAAAATTTTTATGGAAATCCTCAGATGCCGCCTCACAACATGGATCGAAAATAACCACCTTCTTAGTGAATTCCAAATTGGAGTCCTCTTCGCACATGTATGAAGACGATGTACAATTATATAACAGCTTTCCTATTGGGATGCTTGAGAATGGTGTTCATGAAACAAACAACGATCTGCAAAAGATTGTACTATGGTCTCAGCAAAATGATCTTTGCCTGAATGCCAAAAAATCACCCCGATTGAATTTGTTGACTCGGCAAAAAACCTATGACTTACTTTCAATCGTACTCTGACCTGGAATGATCATATCAGACTTACTTTAGGAAAGGTTTATGGAGGCTTACGATTACCCCGCTCAGAACACGAATGATATTAGCCAAGACGTTGCTTGTTCCTATTTTACTATTTGGCATTGAAATCTTCTGTAATTGTGACTATGTACACAAGAATAAACTTAGTGTAGCTTTTAATAGTATAGCACGGTATGTCTTCGGAAAAAGAAGGTGTGATCACATATCTAACTACTCAAATTCTATGTATGGTATGACGCTTGACGATCTTCTTAAATGCCAAACCCTTATGTTTAATATCATACAACTTCGCCAACCCGAATATCTTTTTAACAGAATTAATTTCCCTCGATCAGATAGGTCTGGCTATCTTATTCCTCTTCGTTTCTCATATCTTGTCAAATATATAGGTACAATTCAATAGTGAATATAATTTTACACTTTTTTTTGATATTCCCCAAAGTTATGAGTATAAAAAAAATTTTCAAAATTACGAAATATAGTTTTGTATTGAAATTTTAGACAACAGAAGAAATTAATGCAAAAAACAGCCTTTTATTTTTTAGGCAATTTCAATATTAATTTATAAAAAAATGTACCAAAGAGTGATACTGAACATATAAACTAAGATATTCAAAAGCATACCCTCTCATTTTTTAAGAAACTTCCTTTTGCAACACATTTTTCCATTAGCATAGAACACTTTGCGATATTTTGAATCGTAATGCTTTTAGAAGGTTCAGGAAGCCCTAATATCTATAACCCTCCGTTTCTAAAAGTAATTTAACTTCATCTAACAACTCTTTCACTTTATCTGTCTTGGTTTTTCCTAGACTTGAAATGGAAGAATCGAATGTGTATAATAAAGTGTGAAAAACATCTTCCTTCGAAGCTGATCGTAAACATTTCCGCCTTGTTTTAACGGTCAATTTGTATGGTTATCTTAAGCATATTCAAGCGATGTTAAAGGGAGACTATTATTGTAATAAGGTGATACTTCAATCTATGATGAAATTTGGTAATACATAATTATGCCACTGGTATGGTGTATGGGGAGAGCCATTCTGTATATTTTTTTCAACCATTTTTTTTTACTGATTAGGTAGTAAGTAGAGTAGAATTCCTATATTTTATCATTACAATAAAAAATAAGAAGCAACAAAGTCAAAATCATAGTGAAAAAAAGTATAGTTCTTACACATTTTTGCTTATAAACAAAAATAGCGGACGTATGCGGACGATGTTATTTTTGATAAATAACAAATTTGATTGAATAAACAAAACAAACAAATAACCATAAATCGGCCTTTAGGCAGCTGGAGCTGGAGTTAACAAAGAAAATTTTAATTGAAAAATTGACAAGGCACAAAAAATGTTTTTTTTTTTTTTTTAAATTGATTGTTTAACTGAATCTCAGTGAAATAAAACAGTTTCGTAAAAAAATGACCTTTAAAAAAATATACAACAACAATTTCTTATATTCAGAAAGCTATACAAAATATTTCACTTCAAACTTTATCTTCTTTACCAAGTAATTACAATCAAATTAAGGTAATAGGTTTGATCAACAATTTAAGAACCAAAAACAAAAAATTAAGAAAAAACAATTACTGTTCCGAAAAAAGCAGATTTTTTAGTCTAAGGCCTCATTTTTAGATTTTTTGAATTGTAAAATTTTTCAAAACCCTTTATGAGACGCTCAAGCTCTTTTGGTCCCATGGTGCGTTCCTCGAATCGCGCTCACACCACATTATGGCGTATTTTGCGTAAAGATCTCGGTTTACACACAAACAAGATCAAGCTGACTGAAGAGTTGAAGACGAAGCTACGCACTCAATCCTATTTAATTCTGCTGAATTTAGAAATTTGTTCCTCAATGAAAAATAAATGCGAATTCCTGCAAATCGAAGTCATATTGCACTTTCATTGAGTTAAGGGTCTGCAATGATATCATCAGCAATATCCCTTTCGACATCATAAACGCTAACGAGTAGTGAACAAAGTGCTATTACTTTAAATTACTAACCATCGAGTAAGTGTGTAGGTGCTGACAAGCCTGTGTTAAAGTCATCATTAAAGTCAGTCAGTACGCAATTTTTGGGTGCAACTATACTTTTCCCTAAAAAAGCTGGCTTTTCAGGAATTAATTTTTTGAAATTTTGGATGGTTCGAGCAACCGCTAACCAATGTTCACTACAACGCTTTCATAATTCACACCTTTAATTTTATTGGATCGTGCTGTTGTTGTTGCATTTCGTCGCTTTGTTTTTGATAGGGAGTTTTATGTTTAAAGCTATAACGTAGAAATACCTCGATGACAACCTGATAGTTTCAGCACAGTGGTTGGTTTTTGAGCGTAGCTTCATAATGAAAACTACAGAAAGCCATCTGGTGTAGAGTTGTAGTATGAAACTACAAGTGCATTACGTAGAAGTGAACAATGCGCAAATTTTCAAAATTAAGGTCAACTTTTGATATACATGTTTGAAAGATTGTGTCTTTTTCATGTCCTTGGGATTGAAAAGATATTTTGTGGCTTGCTCCTTGCGTTTCGCGTAACACACAACACAAAACTTGTGTGGAGCAACAGAGCTCGTGTGTATTTCGGAGGTCTACTTAAATTAAATTATCTAAACTTTGGAAACTTTTCTGATAGACACTAAATTCTGGGGTGTCATTTTTTTCACTCCCTTCACGCAAATAAAGCCACTTACGTGATCTAGTGATAAAAAAAAACTACAAGCAAAATCAAATTTTATAAGTATGGGAGCTACGCGCTGTAGTGAAAATTTTTATCAACTTTTAATAGCAAGTGAAAAACGGAGCATCCCGAGTTAAGAGGGCACTTTCGGACATCTTTCGACGATTTAAGGGAGTATTCTAAAAATAATTGTGAGTCACCCGCTTTCAACAACTACAAGCTTAGGATTTGCTCTTTACATCAAAACTTTTTACTGCTTGCTACTCACCACAAACAATTTTATCAACTTTGAACGCTTAAAGTTAAAACCAGCGACCACGAAAAGGACTTAACAGTTTCATTTTCCCGCATTATTATAATGATAATCCAAAAGACTCTCCTACTTAAATATTTGAAATCATATGTCTGCGGCCGCAGTATCCATCACCTGTCAATATTTTTTTTGTTATTACTTTCGTCTCAATGGACCCCACAACCACAACTAACATTTGCTTTTTACAGGACCTCAACTCACAAAAACAATGCTTCGTATGAGTTCATACATCAAACCATAAGACATAATGTCCTCTAAATGACTTTCTCAAACGCAATTCAAGCATTTTCAACTCTTAAAAAATAAAATACAGCTCACCAAACCACCACAGAGCAGAGCATACGTTCAATTATCCCCTTCCATTGCATTTTCTACATCCTAGGTATACAAGCATCACAAGGAGTACGAAGTGGAGCAGCATTATCGCAGTACTCATACTCTTACCCACTTATTTTTTACTTTTTTTTTTAAATGAGTTTTCATTAAAAAGTTTACTTCCAAAATCATCCTCTTTCATCTCGGTTTGCATCACTGCCACTCTAAAAATAAGAATACTAACCACACAGCACACAAGACTTGGATCACCCCGTTGTTGAATCTGAATCTTATTTCATGGCTGGTTCATGATATAAATAAAGACGAGTTGATGCTGTATACAGACTCAAGGAAGGCTGCTACATCATTCTACCATTTCGTGGTACATAGAAGTATAAAATTGGTGCGCTCTTAGCAGAACTACCACGTCAAAAACAAAAAGAAAAAAGCAAAAAAAAAAAGAAGAAAAAACATACATGGATGCTCCTGCTCTCTACCACAAGCTAGGTATAGTCTTCAAAATCCAACATGCAACGGCTAACAACAACTAGTTTAACTTTATACATAAAACATTATGCAATTATTATGGCTAGCAAGCGAAAGTGCCTCACACTGTGAAATTAGTACAAAGCCACTGCCCGAATCCCAGTGCCATGACCGTTGCTGCTCTTCAAAGAGAGGGAGAATATCCTTTCAGACAGCAAAGTTATTATGCTCCTTATTCCTTATATTTACAGTCACTTCTGAGTTTCCCTCCCAACAATTTTTTTTTTTTTTTTTTTTAATCGCAGGATTCCTCTTTGTTTTCGGTCAGAACGGGTCTATGCAATGAATGAATGAGTGAGTGAGTATAGAATCGCTTTTTATAAGTAGAAGGCCAAAAGACCAGCTTTGCTATTTTATTTTGAGACGATTTACAGGCCCGTATTAATGAAGCACAAACTCCAGGAGTCGAATTCCCGCATCAGTGATCGAGTGAGTGAGTAGGTACTTTTTTTTTTTTAGAAATTCGCTCTATGTATATTACACAACGTCAGTCTGAGGTTCCTTCACGACTTCAAATACTGATGAAAGAACGTCAAAACAAGATACTAAAATGCTCGATCACGTGTGCGGTAATCCGGACCCAGTTCTCATCAGATCAAGAAGCTTAGAGGCTCATTCTGATTAGTAGCCTGACTGCTATGTCAGTGGTGTTTGTAGATATATTTTTGGAAGGTGATAGCTCGAGCGAATATCCTTCAATTCAGATCGGAATAGATTTTGAAGTATATCGGTTTAGTAAATTCAGAGACTAGAAAGTTTAAACATTGCGAGGCACAACAGAACCTTGGATATTAGCGCATTTTTCTCAACCAGGCCTGGATGGAGAGGATCATAAGATTTTTGCCGATTCCGATTGGCTGAACAAAAAAGCCCTTTTCATGACAGTGCAATTAGCCTCGGAAGACATGGCAAGTCACCGAAAGAGGCAAGACCAGTAGCAGTTGGATACTTTTGGTATATCATCCCACGTTATCAGTGAGATGCTGACCATTACCGATAGGCATCACAACGATTTTAAAACCATAAGCAAACACTTTATCGTACGTTGGTTAGCGGCATTCGAAAGTATGTTTCTACTTTCAAATATGATCGATATTTGAATGGAATTGGCTAAGTAGTTCCTGAATCCCGAGTTATTAAACGAATAGGAACATAGAATGAAGTTCATGCGTTTTGTTCAACCGACAGCCAGGGTTTTATGGAGCGCTATGTTTGGCATTTTTTTTTGGGTTAGAATCGATTTGATCGTCTTTCTTGAGATAAGAATTTGAAAACGACACTGTTGTTGTGGAGTGTCACATTTAAAAAAAAGAATTTCTCAGTATCCAAAAAACCGCTTTTCCAAGAAAATCTTAGAAAAGCTTTTCGATAGATTAAATTATCATAGTGCTTGACAGAATCTTCTTTCCTGTCCTTCGTTTGACCCACTTGTACCTATTTTGTTTCAATGTAGACTAAGTCAAAAGGTGATGGGGAAAAAGTGAACCCCAATTATAAAGCAGCGCCCTATTCGCTTCCTGACAGCAAGAAATGGTGATCCTGTCTATTTCCCATTATCATGTGTGTGTTGCAAAGCATACCATAAAATGAGGACCCTCTACTCGTTCTACTGTTAAACCACCAGTGCTGACCCAAAACAGTGAAAAGAAACCATGTACTGCACCGTGGCGTGTCCTCTGTGAGAAAAGGCGCTTGTCAATCCATTGTGTGTGTGTGGTCATGGAACTTGTACAATGAAAATACACCAGAGGTGCAGTCGTCCAATTTCCTCTCTGCTTATATGGTCCTGCCTGCCTATAGCCTCGTGCGTCGTCGTTCTTTCACTTCCTATACCCATAACAACGAACAAGAAGCATTGTTGATTTATTAATGGTGCAAGTGAATGCTGTCTTGGGGATAATGGAGCCTATCCACCATAAAACTCCATCTATTTGCTTTTAGTTTTACTCAAATACAATAAAAAGTCCTGTTTGAGTTCATTTGTTTGACTTTTTTCTTTTTTTTAAACTTCTGTTTTTACAAAAAAATAAAAAAAAAACTGAGATGAAATGCTTATAAAAAAGGAGATCGGGAGCGAAAGGAGGTGCTAGGGAATACATTCATATCATATTAGTTAAAATAATAGAACTTACCGAACAAATGCATATCCTTTGTCCTTGAATACCCTTATCTCTTGTATTGTGCCAAAGGGTGAAAAAGTTTTCTGCAATATTTCCTCAGTTAGTGTGCCAGAGAGTGCTCCATTAATTCCGCCACAATACACGGTGCAATTAGTTGGGCTACTTTGGTTGTACACCTCATCAAATGTCAAAGGTTTTGAATTCACTGTAATGTGAAACAAAGCGAGTGAGTGAGTGAGTGAGTTTTAAATTTTCTTTACATATTTATCATTTGGAATGCAGAACATTCCTTAGTTGTTTGAACAACGTTGTTTGTCATATATGTATGTGTAAGGTTATAAAACGGTGTATCGATGTTTGGGAAGGACATTCTCTTTTGATGGACATAATGGTTGAATAAATTTCCACTGAATTGTGGGGCTGGTTTTGGTAATGGAAATGATGTAATTAAATATCTGGGTGTGTTTTCAAGAAGGAGATTTTCTATATTTGTATTTGTGTGTTGTTGTTATGCTTAAAGTTTAGTACGGTTGTTAAAAAAACATGAACCTAATTTTTTTTCTTGGAAGCAAGCGTAATCTAAATGCTGTCATATGCAGTCAAATTGTGTTTCTATTTTTATTCATCGTTTGACATTGAATGAATATTCCCCCCCCCCCCTCAGCTGTAAGGTGTTGATGAATGACACAGCAGGTGCAAACATATACAAGTGCAGCAATGTAATCCACACTCTTGGCATTAGATAAACATAAAAAACAAAGAATAACTCGAATAACTTTGGTCGGAAGTCTACATAACGACAATACATCAAGTCATATGGCTGAAATATACACAATCGATTTGTATATGAAAAGTGCAGCTCGGGTTGCATTCTAAGCCTTTTTCAAGAAAGTTATAGATTGAAAGTCTACAAAAGTTAAATGTTTCACGTACTAGAAGTACTTTACATGTTGCCAAAAGTAGATGTATAATTTAGTTTTTTTTTTTTTTGTGTCAGTAACGTAATGGTGACCTAGTCTGCCTGTAAGAAGTGTGAAGTTTGAATCCAAGAATCATTAAGGATTCACATTTACCAATTTCTTCGATAGTGATTTCATGCGCCATGAAAAGCGCCTTTTCGATTAACCGTTTGGAATTGACAAAAAAATTATAGGTCCCTTCCATTCCCTAACCAATTATCATCAGAGAAATTGGCTTGGACCCGGGGCTCCCCGCTTTATTGTACCACCCTGTTAATTTATTTATTTAATATGAAAACAAAGAGTTGGATTCATTATAATATTATATAAGTTCAAAAGATGCAGAAGTCTTAAGACTGCGATTCTTCTATCATTAGATAAGGGGTGTTTTCTTAGTCTGGCAATACTTTTATCGGAATTGGTTCATGACAGTTTGGTTTCCCATTTCACCCTGGAAGAATCAAAGTCACTCGATCACAAAGGCACTACGTACGTTCGGTAAAGTATCTCGAGACGAAAAGCAATGGAGGGAGAGTTATCCTATACCAATCCAGTGAACAAATGGAAGGGAGATTCACAATAGTGTGATAGTTGCCGTTCGGTGAAGCCGATGTAACACACATTGAAATTCGAAAGGGTTTCAAACAGCCAACTTTGAAAAAAATATTAAGGCTATCTATCGATTTTTGCAGTCCTCTCAGCAACGATAACAGCTTTAATGCTGAGTAAAAAGATTTCAATAGAATAACAAAGTGATCCATTGAAAGACTAGCATGTTGTGCTAAGTAACTTCGATAGACCATAAGGAATTCCGAACGCATATACGCGAACGGTCGAGGATTTGTACAATGAGTAGTTTTCAATTGTAGTGAAAAACTACAAGTCAGTTAGTACTGGTAGCGTCCTGAGTCCTCTGCTTTTTATGACAGTTTTCGACTACCTGCTCGAAGGGTGTACTTTACGCACAACCGTGAAAAGAGGGCATCATAAGCGAGGACTCTACATCTCAGCAATGAGTTCTTGAAGTATGGATGGGAGTTTCGGACGGAAGTGGATAACTAATAAAAACCCAAAAAGGCTAAATACTTGTGTTGCCCGTTTTCAAATTCTATTACCAATATCTTTGATATTTGAATGAAATCCAGGTTTGAAAGGTTTAAATATCACAAGCAGCTTGTGATGATGATATCAATCTTTGAGTAAGCGTAGGATGCAGGGGAAGTCCGCCAGTTTCTGTGAAAGAAAAATTTCCTCTTAAAGATTTTTGCTTCCAGCTTTCACATACGCTTCATAATGTTGGACAATGTACAATGCAATTATGAGAGAAAATTGGCGGCAGTTCAGTTGAAGATGCTTCGTATGACTTCGGGGACATCTAAAGCTGATCGAATTAGCAATATCGAATACCGCAGTTTCTCGTCAAATATACCAACTGCAAAAATAGACCACGGTCAACTCAGCTGGTGTTGTTGCGTTACACCCCCGTCATAGTAGGTATATTATACAACTTTCGCGACGATCGCAGACATGAAAAAATAAGTTAATTAAAAAAAAGCTCCCGCTTGTTTTTACGGAAGGACACTTTATTTCCACCAAAATCTGCTTTAATTATTATTATTACGATACGGATAGCGTTTCCATTCTTTGTTTGACTGTCTTCTCAAAGGCATTTGATAAAATCAACCATTTCATTCTTTCCAAGAAGATAGAAAAAAACTTTGGGCTCAGCAAAAATGCTGTCGATTTGATAAAGAGCTCTTTAGCGGACAAACTTCAAAGGGTAATTTCAGGTGATCGCTATTCTTCGTTAAAAGAAATAGTTAAAGGTGCACCCCAAAGCTTAATATTAGGACCTATACTCTTCTGCATATTTATTAATGACCTGCCATCTGTTTTCAAACATGCTTTCGTTCATTTGCACACAAATGATGTCTAGCTGCACCTTAAGAAACGTTTAAGTGTGATAAATGAACAGCGACTTGAATGAGATATAATACCTTTTTCAAAAAATAGTGTCCCTCTTACAACAAAATTATATCTTAACAGCAATTTATGGAAAGAAATTCTTGATATGAGCAAACGCCACGCAAAGTTACTTACGGACTCAGATATCACCTTAAAAACATGGGCTTCAGCCAGGATGACACCTGCCGTCTCTATTTTGAAGACACAGAAACAGCTGAACACATTTTATGAGAATGAACGGCCATAGCCAGATCCAGGCTTCCAAAAAGGCTTCACTAGTCCCCTTGATATTAGAAACACCTCTTCTACGAATATTATTGTACATGAAATCAACTTCGAATGAACAACTTTGTGTTTAAAAATAAGGGAACATCACAAAAGATCTTTCAGGTCGCCGTGCTAGTAAAGGTGTTTAACCTTCGCCCTATCTAATTAAAAAAAAAAACAGCAATAAAATAAATCCAGTTTTGGTTGAGTTATAAATCGTATAGATTGTCAGGGTAAGACCACACTAACGTCATCATATGTCGAATATAAGTTATGTGCATGGATGCGGCATAAGCGCATAGTAAAAGCGATTTTGCGGTTGTTTTGCTGGATTTTTTTGTTTAGCAACAATTTGAATTTGCCATCTGAAGATGAATTTTTCAACGAAAATTCATATTTGAGGCTATCAGAGAAAAAAAAAATTATGAAAACTGCTGATATCAAAACTTTTGAGATCTGAAATCAACTGGTTGCAAAGAAGTTAAAGCCAACATTGCTCGCTTGAAATAGACAGAAAGGTCAGGAAAATTTCAGTGCGAGAAACTTACGAGAACCTTGCGACAGACTTTCCAGGTTCGCTACACACGCATAAATGTTGGCTTCACTAAACGCAAATAAATAAAAACAATGCGAATTTATTTAAGATGCATTATCGATTGTTTTGAATCAAAAAAATGTTAATTCGTCGACTAATATTTAATTTTATTTCTTTACATTTTCAACACCAAAATAATTTTAAAATTCCACCAGACAACGCAAGCACTGAAATCAACACTTTTTACACTATATCGTTTGAGAAGCTTGCGAGAAACTTGCGAAACCAAATCTCGGTTCACTATACGCACGTACCTATATAATAAAATCTATAAAAAATTTTTCCGCATTCAAACTTTTCTCGCATCGGATCGCGTTCTTGCAGTACTGTACGAACAACCAAACACTTACACAAATTTGTCTTTAATTTGAAAGGAAATATTTCAATCCTTTGTAATTGATTACATATTTTTTTTAACGCCTAAGGATGGTCACAACCACACGTTTGACTTTAAAAAGGGTTGTTTTTTTATCAAACAGACTCAGCTATTCAAAAGACATGAGCTTGAATCCTTAAAAACACCATAGAGGTTTGCCTAAATGACTACTCGTATATTTTTATGTTACTGACTGGACTTTGGTTTTTTGAGATAAGCTTAGAGCGATTATACGAACAAAATTCAATTAGTCTTTAACAAACTTCATAATTAATAATAATGTCAGGGTAAAGGTATAGCTACTCACCATCGGCTTTTATTGCTGGCGGTTTTCTCGTTGCCCAGTTTGTTCGTATCGATCGCGATCCCAACCACTGACCATTCATGGCGGTAATGGCACTCTCCGCTTCCTGAAATTAAATATTAAAACAAAAAAGGGTTTAAAAAAAATTCTGTTAGCACGTGTGCCCGAAAATAATAATTGAATTGACTTTCATATTTGCAAAGCCTTGTTTTGGGTAGGTATGCAGGTAAGAGCGGTATTCTCAAATGTCTGCTTATCACATCTTATATTTTAAACCATTTTATGGCTACTATACCTACCTACGACGAAAAGGAATTAAAAATTTCACCAGAAGCTTGGCACAATTTAATTACACTCAACAAAGGGTTGCGAAGAGAATCCCCTGATGAGAAGAAATGAGTGCCAAAATCACAACCCAACACCGAACACCCGCATACTCATAAATAAAAACAAGCCTGCTTGATTGTCATCTTCCAGCAGCCAAGTATAATGATTTAATCACCAAAAAGTTGTTAATGCCTTGTAATATCCTTTATTCAAAACATTGCAATTATTTGTGAAAACTGAAACGGAGACCTTTATTTTAACACACACACACGCTCATACTCCCACTCACCCCTTCACATCGCATGATATAACGTGACGTGAAGAACCAAAGCTCTCATAACTGTCCCTGTCATCTCCTTGCAAGGATATTAGTATCCCTGTCATTATTATCGTCATCATCATTACGGCGACGGCGGCGGCGTCTAGATATTCCTCGGCCTAGTCGCGTATAAGTCTTGCCTGCAAAGGATGGTAGGTGTAAAGTGTTGTTTAATGGGGATGGAGAAGCCCTTTTGGGGTGGGGGGATACTTTGAATAGAAAAGACGCTGCTGTTTCAAGATCATACCCAGATGTGAGCATTTTATCACGTTAATGGAAATTCAACAACTGTAAGGTACCCAGCAATATTTTATTTCGTAACCAGAGCCGAGTATTAAAGGGGGAGTTCGCTGTTCTCTTATACTCGTATATTGTTGTGTTTGTGTAGGTATCATCCCACTATACAGTAACTGTGCCATGTTGTTGCATTATGTTTTCGGAGCTTGCAATTTATTCGAGTATACGAACGGGTACTGTAAAACGAACGAGGGTGGATACGGGCATGGCACTTAGCTGATGGATGATGTTATGATTCTCAGTTAACGGCTTGATGTTTGCTGTAAAGTAATAATGTGAAATAATAGCGGCAACATAAGCTGATAGAACGTAATTGCTTCAAAGTATTGACGGTGTACCTACTGCGGTGCATCTGCAAATGGCTGTCAGCTACAGGAGCACAAGACTGGCGTAAGGATAATTGTTTTCTTCATTCCAGGAAGAGTTATACTGAGTGCAGGTATACTAACTCTATAACTTGAAGTGCCACTGTAATTGAATATGACGTAAGCACGTAGTGGCAACCAGGCTTTAAAAGGATTAATGAAAGTCTTCTTTCAAATACTCGATGCTAACCTTTAAACAAACACCAATAGTCCCCGTGAAAATACCTGGCGCTGGCTTTACAATCATTTCAAAAATTGATTTCTCCTCTCAGCATACTCAGTCCGTCGAAATTGGATGACGCACTTGATGAATGAGTTTACAAATTCGTCTCTTCTAAACTTGAAACGTTCGAATTCCTTCCTACTTACCTAGCCATTCGTAAGTAGGTATATAACCCCCTGTTCTGCCTAAAGTAGAGCATTTCCTTGAACAACCACAAAAAAAGCGAGAGGAGTTGCACATGGTGGTGGTGAAATCAAAGAAAACTGACTGAGCCGTACATAATTTCAATTTCAGCATAAAAGGTAATTCGTGCGCATCAAACGTGATTCGTAATGAAATTAAGTTTCAATGCTTCTCCTCTAGTGAAATGCCATTTCTTAATTTTTTTTTTGTGAATTGTGAATTGTGTTGAAACAGTTGCCCTAGTTTCGTGTTACGAAAACGATAAGAGAATCCTAGCTCATTTTCAATTTACCAGCTTGTACCTTACCATTATACATTTGTACATTTTCGCTATCATGGCCAATTTTTGTCTTTCATCAGTGCGCTGTATTGTGAGACCCTTAAATAATGCGATACAAAGGGAAACAATGATCTCATTAGAATTAGGTTCATCAGAATAAGGATCACACACAAAAAGGTCCTTTAAGATTTCGTGCAATTTACGACGGAATTCCATGTTAAATCCCAAACTCTAGCTGCCTCGCACTAAAAGCAAATGGAAATTCGTTCTCTTAAATCCCCCAAGGGAATAATTTTTAATATCAGTTTTCTTCTTTTTTTTTCTTTTTTTTTTCTCATGCCATTCGTTTTGTCAAATTGGACCAAATAATAGAAAACCAAAAAGGATCTTATACAGAGAGATGGTGAATGAGAGTGGAAAAAAAAGTACCTACATAATACTCTCAAGTAGGCGCCGCCGATGAGATAGAAAAAAAGCAAAGCAAAAAAAATTATAAGTGGATCCTTGAGGAACTTATGAATGTTTCCTTCTGCCAAGGAGTAATAATCCTGAATAATGGCGGCTTTTCAAATTCTCGTTTTGTTAACATAAGATGTTAAGCAAATAGACAAGTTAACAACAACATTAAGCAGAATGGAGGATCTCAGAAGGCATCAGATGCTATACCCAGACCAGACCAGGCCAAGTCCAGGACAACAGGAGTGAACGCGGCGGCGTCATAAGAGCAAAGGAGCTACATTTAAACGGGAAATGAAAATGCCATGAGGCGATACTCAAAAAGCAAATAAGGATACTTGACGCACTTTAATTATTGATGAATGCTATTCATTTTTATTTATATTTTCCTTTTTTATGCTGCTTTTCTTTATCCATCTTTTGTATTATGTCGGCGGGGGTATGATGATGGCGCGGCACACAGTTTTTCTCGTCGTGAGTTGTGAGTTTTGATGGATGCGTGTTTGAACGAATACTTTAGATGAAAAAAAAGATATTGAAATTTCCTTGACAAACAAGGATTTGTTGGTGGTGATGTAAGACACTTGTCTTCTCATATTTACCTTGTTCCTTAAATATATGTGCTAAGAGACAACAATAGATTCTACAGATTTTTAATGAAGAGCTGGAAATTTATGATTAAATTTTTATGCTTTGTGCAATGTATTTTTCAATTTAATGTCTTTTTCTATTTCCTATTTGCGAGAGGATATTTATTACTGTGAGGAACAATAACGATATTGCTCATAAAGGAAATTCTTTGATGCAATAAAGATGTCAATACTGACATTGTGTTGTGTGCCAATTATTTCTTTTATTTTCAGTTAAAATTAAAGGGCACGATACTCATTATTACATCTAAGGTTTACACGAGGCTTACAAATCACACAATGTGAATGCGTAATAACAATTTGTGAGGAATATAAAAAGGATCGCAATCAAAACATGAAAAAGTCGTTTATCTCTTAGCCTAGAAAGTGAAAAAACACAAAATATTTTAATACTGAGCTTAAGAATTAGGCTTACTTTGAATATATTGCTCTCAGAAAATGAAAGACTTCTTCTTGTAGGCTAAAATCAGTGACCGGATAGAAAAATTTTAAGACGACATTAATTCAAAAACTAAGCACTGACAAAAAGGCCCTAAAAATTCGGAAAGGCTCTTCAAAATCAATGAGATAATGGTAAAATTACACATTCGTTGCCAGCAGCAAACAGAGCAGTGATTTTAACATTAAAATTTGTTGCGCAACCTATTGAGGAATAAACCTCTATAACCTCCTCAACACCTCTTCTGCTGTAGTATGTTAACGTCTGAGACCCCACGTCAGCAACTTGATAGGTTTTTTATCAATGTGGTGGTAGATTAGAAAAGTTCACAATAGACCAAATTTTCACATAACGATAGATATGTAAGAAAACGGGAATAAAACATCGATAAACATCATCTGTTCAACGATTCCAAAGCCGCTTATGACATTATTTAAAGAGACGAACTGTACGGAGCTATGTCTAGTTTCGGCATCCCTGCAAAACTCGTAATACTATGGAGAAAGACTTTGAAAAATTCACGCTGCTCCGTTAAGGGCGGTAAAGAACTCACCGAGACCATTGATGTCGAAAAAGGTTTTAGGCAAGGCAACAAACTTTCATACAATTTCTTCATTGAACAGATTGTAAGAAACTCAAATGTCAACACCAAAGGAAAAATCTTTCAAAAGTCTGTACAATTACTGGCCTACGTAATGGGAAGTAAAACGCGTGATGTCTTAGGTTCTTTTGCGAATATTGAAACAGAAGCGGCAAAAATGGGTTTGATGGTTAATGACGATAAAACAAAGAGCATGTGTCATCAAACAAAAACACCGAACATCGACGAAATTGACAAAACGTCACAATAGACAGACACAGCTTCGAGGTAGTACGGGACTTCGTCTACCTAAGATCCGCTAAAGTTACAGAAATCAACATCAGTGCGGAGAGTAAACGGAGGAGAACTCTTGCCAACCGTTGCTTCTTTGGGTTAAAAAGGCAATTTAGAAAGAAAATACTCTCTGGAAAAACTAAGGTATCCCTTTATAAGACCCTTAAAGCAGGACTGGCATTGCTTTACGGCCCGGAAGCGTAGACTTTATCGAAAGTCGAAGAACAAACCCTTTGTTGTTTCGAAAAAAAAATACTTCGAATAAGCTTTGATCCTGTATGCGAAGACAATGTGTGGAGAAGAGGATACAACAACGAGCTGTATGAGCTGTACCGTGACATGGGCATATCCAGAAGAGTATGCATCGCGAGGCTACGATGGTTGGGTCATGTAGAGCGAATGGACCCAAATGTTCCGACTTAACGGGTTTTCGAAAGCACATTGTAGGGAAATCGCAGAAGGGAACCTCGTCTTAGGTGGCGCAATCAAGTGGAAGAAGACCTCAACTTAATCGGTGATTGTTAAAACAACATAAGTGACATTTTCATTTTTTTGTAGGAGAGACAAAAATGTTGTGTTTTCTACCCATAAGCAATGAAAATACCCAAAAATAATAATAAAATTAATAATTATTAAAAGAATAGATTATTGAAAATAGTTATTTTTGCGTATTTTCATTATGGGTAGAAAACACAACATTTTTGTCTCTCCTACAAAAAAATAAAAATGTCACTTATGTTGTTTTAACAATCACCGATTAAACTGCCTTAAAGAGTAAAACTGGAGAGAGCTCGCCCAAAATTGTTATCGAAAGATGTTGGTTGACATGGGTGCAACCAAACTGTAATGCCCATTTAAGCAGATTAATCGCTTTTTGACAAAAAAAAAAAAAAAACAAGAACAAAAACGTTAGATCAATACTTTTATTTTTAGGTGGAAAAACACTACGTTAGCTCAAACCCTCCTGGAATGAAACTTAGTTTCAAAAAAATGTACATCATTTTCAACAATGTTAAGCCGACAATCGTCTCTTATGGATATGACGGAACAGTTTAACACTCACCTCTTTTGGTTTGCCGGGGCATAGAGACATTCCAGGAAACTGCAAAGCCTATGAATTCGCCAGGAAAGGAACCCACATGACAATGTCGCCAAGCAAAACTACAAGCAAGAGGCTATTAAGGCAACGAATAATAGATGAACAAATACCACGACTTGCATGGCTACCAAAAACATCTGGCCAAAGCAAGATTTGAAACGTACCAAAAATTTGTTATCCTTAAGCAGATTGCACTTTAGCTCCGTAACTGGTGTAATAACCTGACACTGTCGCAAGGCTCAATGTTCCATCGAACGATTTCTGTGAAACCTGGACGGGGAAGAAGAGGAAACTATTCCACATCTTCTTTGAACATGCCCTGCCCTCTCTCAAAGACGTAAAACATTCTTGGGAAAGTACTTTTTCGACGATTCAAGTGATTGCAGAAACAAAGACATTCATAGTCTTCACCACTTTGTAGAAAGCTCAAAATGATTTAAATAAGAGGCAACTCCTGGAAATTTTCTTTTGGTATTTTAATAGACCTATTTTGATCTAATTGTGTCGGTCGTTTTCCCGACAGCCACCTTAACCTAACCTTACCTAAGGCGACTGCAGCCAAAATCCTTCAAAAATTTAGGCTGTCTGGCAACGCTATTGACAGGCTAATTAGGGAGAGGCACACTCTTCATTGAATATTTAGGAATTCATCACAAACAATTCTTTGTAAGGATTGCTCACAACTGAGAGCGACTTATGGTAAAAATACTAAGAAAAAATCTTCAAAACGTTCTTACTAAATCGGCTACCAAAGGAATACATAAATTGGGAGTTTTTAATATTTATGTTTATATTTTAGCAAACGCACTTTTGACATCGCATGATGTCTCTCTTCTTTCCTCTTCGTAAATATCGTCTGCCTGAGCAGAACTCGTGCAACATTATCCTACTGGTGTAAACGTTTAAGTTTTGAACAGTCCTTTCAGTTATAATGCGTATCAAAGATCTCAGTGAGTTCTTCGACAATCCTGTTGGAGCAGGTTGAGTTCTTCAAACTTTTAAAAGCTATATTCGAAACCTTTTTTTTGCAGAAATGGCTCTGCACGTACCTAAATTAACGCATACACCTTGGATCTAACTTCTAATTTTTAATTTTAATTTTGGTGGGGCTACTGCCCCATTTATTAGCTTAATACAAGCTTAAAATAACTTAAACATACTAAACTTAACTACTTAAAACTAATTAAAACTATTAACCTACAAGGATAATAAATGGTTTAAAAGGAGGACTTTCAGGCAAGGGCTTGGAAGATTGAGGTCGAAAAGAGAAGGAACAGAATTAATCTTACTCATCATGCGGGTTAAGGGTTCGTTCAGACCATAGGATGTACGATGAGCAGGAAGGAAAAAAAATCGGGATGATCTTACGTTTCGGGGATTAGTGTTGAAAGAGATAAGGTCTAAAAGGGAGGAGCAATCAGTGTTACCAGTGAGAAGTATGGCGTTAACAGCCATAACGCAGCATTTAGGTAGTTGGTCATTTGATGATTAAACGGAGGACATGTCGTACTCGTCACATCACTCTTCTTCTGAAATGCGATGAATATTTCAAAAACAGAACCAGAAAAACTTCATTATCATATAAAATGACATTCTCTCCCTACTTAAAGGAGCTTGCTTAGCTCAAAACGGCAAAGCAAAAAAGTTTTTCATTTCTTTCTATAAAATTCATTGAATCTGGCATTTGTCTTAACACAGAACTCTAGGTCAAGTTCACATGATTCTGTTAGTTTCAAAGAAAGCTAAACTCAGTTTTCCAACGCTGTTCACGGAGTCCATTGTTTAGAAAGAAAATATTTTTTATTGCACAAGTTTAAACCTTGGCAATCGTTTTTTTCTCACCCGCACCGCCCAGTTCTTAAAAAAAGCTTTTCTCCTAAATCTAAAAGAATTGCAAAAAAAAGATAAAAACTTTTGTCAAAACTTTATCCAGTGTGAAATGTGTTTGAAGCATCAAACATTTCAATTCGAACTCTTAACGTTTAACCATAAGTAGACCGCCACTCTTCCATTTTCTTTGCCATTTCTATGCGCCAAGCTCCTCATTGAGCTTAAAGTGTTGACTTTATGAAAATAGAATCTTTTCTTACTTTTTTTTTCTCTATTCTCAATGCTGTCAATTTGTTCCTTGAAAAAAATAATTCCGAAAGTTCCCATTCAAAACTAAAATAAAAGAGCACACACCCCACACACACATATATAAAAAGTATGGCAAAGCTAAAAACTCTTTGAAATTGAACTCCAGCGCCAGTTCCCTAACTTAAATTGACTTTTTGACGATATCGACGTTTCCCTATACTCGTGTACGGATCTATATAAAAACGTAACGCTGAGAAGCGAAAAGACGACAAAAGAAGAAAAAAAAGAGGGTTAGGTTTTGAGATGGTGCGGAAAGAGACTTGATTTATTTTGCACTTCTTAGCTATAGCAACACGTAGTTCGTGGCACTTTGCAAAACTCGCTTTCTTATACAAAGAAAATGACGGAACGAAATGAGGAAAACTACTTTGGGATAAGGCAATGACATGGCTATTCATTAATAAAACGGGGTCTGGGCACTCGGCACTTTTTCCTTATTTGATTCAAAACAAATCTATTTACCTTTGAGTGAAATAAATTGAGCAGACAACAAGTAGTGTCAATCTGCCAATAGAGACCTCGACAAGTTGAGGAAGAGGTAGGACCGTAGGACCGACCAGACCACACTCGCACGTTGCATAAGAAAACATTAAACAAGAAATACATGTCAATGGAACTATTTTTACCTCGTCGTAGAACCACTGCAGCAATATCCAATTTCGTTTAGGTATATCGTATTTATTCAAGGATGCAATATCCTTTCAGCTTATTCCAAGTGTCGCATAACTTTGGCAATAATTTGTGAAAAGTTACGCAGACACTTGCCTATTTCTTCATCTTCAGACATGTGTAGACGTAAATTTGGGGTGAGTAGAGTTGTATCCGCAACTGCATTGGTCCATTATATCGCAACACACTTCATTTCTTAGCACGAAGAAGGAGTGGGGGGGGGGGGGGGGGGGGGCATGGGAATATTAAATAAAGGATTGAAATTGTGGTTGAGAGGGATGGGTTGGGGTTTTGGCTGGGGCATGGTTTTAGCTTTGGCTTTGGCTTCGGCTATGAGTTAAGGGCATACACTCTATGTATCCTTTTTGGGATGGAATTCAAATAAATTCATTGTCAAAGTTCTGTGTGTTGCGCTCGCCCTGATCAGAAAATCGGAAAATCTCCGCCTCCTTGCATCTTCAATTTGTAAAAGAGGGAATAGATATTTTGTTCTAGATATTTTATAATTTTCCTTGAGGACTCTTGCCGGATGTTGGCCCTGGGATTAATCCATACCACCACACACCGATCTAAGTGCAGTCATGTTTTCATTTTTGTTTCTTTTTCTTTGTGTTTATGTGTTTTTGTCTTTTTGCCGATTGTTTCCGAGGTGGAAGGAATGTTTGGTTCTCGAAATGAATACATGCCGCATGATTGGACTTCTGGGGCGGGCATAGCATACCACTCTGCTGATGTTGAGTGTATAAAGCCTTGGTGCGTCTAAAGGAGAGAGAAGAATTTTTGGTGTTCTCTCGACACTGAATGTACAGAAGAGTGATTTATGGAAATTGTTTCCGATGCAAAAAGTTTTTTCGATTGTTTTTGTTTTTTTTTTTGCTGTTCTTCGTTCATCTTGTTTTGAGTTTTGCCCCCCCCCCCCCCCCTCTTCCAGCATCCTTCTTTCTAAATAACTATGCGGGAACGGGTAGTGCATTTTATGGAAAAGTTTCCTTTGCTGATTTTGTTTTGGAAAATTGCATATTGCATTTTAAATTTTGGAAACGTTTTCTTGTTTTTGTTTTGTTGTATTTTAATTTTCCTCTTTAGAGATTTAGATTGAGTGAGGAGCTGCAGACATCGAAAGCAGAGAGAGAGAAAGAAAATTTAAGGTGAAACTTTTTGTTTACCCTTTGTGATGAGTTAAATTTTAATGTCATTAGACTTGGGATAGAATCTGCATTTAATTATTTCTTGTGGATTATATGAGTAGAGAAACTAACGAGATTGATTTAAATTAAAACTTATGTCAGGACATGACGATACTCTTCAATTGTCGTATACAAATGCATGCGCTTTGATGTATTTTCATTGAAACTGGGATACCAAATTTAACGGAAGGAATATACGAAAAATCTTTTCAAATCAAGACAAGAAAGCTCAAAGTATTGCGGTGCATTAGAGTGGGGATGTTAATTGGAGCGATGACAAGAGTGTCTATGTCCCTTTTTTGATTTTAGTTCACCTTTTTATAAAAAACGGCGCATCAAACCTATGGTATCGCTGGGGCCTACCATATTTCAAAAACCAACAGTCTTATGCCAAATTAGATCGAAAGCAGTTTTCACTATCGGAGAATTCCCTAGAAAGAGGATGCTTTCGGAAAACAAAATTCTGAACAGATTCAAGTCGTGAACCTAAACGTGACAGGCACATATAAAAATAAAATAAACAGGGTGGCGCAACAGAGCAAGAAGCCCCAGAGCCTAGAGCATTTCTGACAAACATGAAGGTGAGGGAATGGAAGGGCTCACAATTTTCTGTCAATTACGAACCTTCAATCGAGAAAGCGCTTTTCTTGGCAATGATTCTACTAACGTAGGAATTGCCGATTCCTCGCAAAAGGCGATACCAGTGGAACACCAAGAACACCAAACAGTTTTGCATCTGTCGGAATTCGAACCACGAGCCTCTGGGTTAACAGGCAGACATGTTAACCATCACACCACGGGTACCAACCATTACGCCAAGGTCGCCACTTTTATGCTAAGCTAATAAGTCGGTTTAGTATCAGCGACATTCGTGTTTTGGCAGACATTTTTCCTCTGTAGAAATCAGTTTTTTCTTTTATCCTGTGAAACGCTGTCTACGGTTTGCTTGACTTAACTCATGGAATAAAGGAGTGGTATAATAAGCGCTTCATATATTGTTACATAAAGAAGAAGGGCCTTCAAATTCTCAAAAAGCATGGCCGATTGGAACTGACTTAATGCAAAATGGTGTAGTAAAAATGCGTCAAAGTTTTTGGAACATCGGAGTTCAATTCGATTGGCACCGGCTTTCACGAGAAGTTCTTAAGTTCTTGAAGAGTTGTACAGCCATAAGAAGAGGGTTTTTGAGCTGTCAAGAAACTGTAGAGCAACCACTTATTCCTCATTGACCACTTCTGTCCTCATCGCTCCTCTACCTCTAGGATGTGAGATCCTCTGTCTAGTTGCTTGAATCATGAAACCATTATACTTTGTAGTTTCAAAGTTACACGATGCCACAGCTGAAAGCGATGGTGGCTGTAATAGGAAATTTAATCGTCTTTTTTTAACTGGATGTATCTGTTTTTGGAATATTTCATTCATGCATATCTAACAAATGTTTTTTTTTACCACGAAATGGCTTATCCGGAATAAAATACTAAAATCAGCCTAAGTGTTTTTGTACACGTCCCACAAAGCAGTGGCGTAGATGAGGAGGGGGGGGATCAGGGGGATATACCCCCCATTGGGATCGATAATTGTTCAAAATAACCAGTCATGAACCAAAAAAGTTAAAGAAACACACTGTGAAATCTAGTACCTACTTCTTAAGTGAATTGCGTTTTATTAGTACTCACAGAATTGCACATTCTATACTTTCGTTCTACGGAGAAAATACAAAGTCAACTTCATTCTGAAAGAAATTATTATTTCGGCAAATCACCTAATTTTTTGAATTTCTTTTTTATATCGATTTTCCACGACAGGTACGAAAACAATCATTTGGCCTAAAACCTCTAATACAGCAGCTTACCAAATAATGTATTAACAATCCATTTGATGCTCTGGCAAAGCTTATAGTGGAAAATCTTCAAAATTGTGATTTGGACATTTCTTTTTGATCGGCCAAGGGAACGATAAAGCAAGAAATATGTCTGGTCGATACAATGGTGTTCAAGCAATTATCCGCAATAAATTTGTTCCGCATGATCTGTACGTCCACTGTGAACCTTGCTTTATCTGTTTCCAGCAAAATACCAGTCATTAGAGATTGCCTAACCACAATTGAAGCAGTTTACAATTATTTCAATACACCGAAAAGAAAAGATATGCTGCAAAAAACAATAAGCGAAAGCGAAGAGACTCCACCAAAAAAGATATTAAAAAGGCTGAATCTGACACGATCTCTAAATATCAATAAGTTGAAGATTTTGAGGAGCTATTTCCGCCTGTGTTCGAGACTCCTGACCAAATAAGAACATTGGAAAGTGACACAAAGAACTTAAAAAACGCTAGGATTTCTTCTAGATTAGCTTGAAGGTTATAAGTATGGCTCTTTGCCGTTAAGTCGTGAGTTTCAAAGAGTGAATTTAGACTTGGTCTTGGCTATGGATCTGGCCAAAGATTTAAGGGATCAACTCATTCATTTTCGAAAGTGTTTAAAATTGCAAAAAAAAGCTGAAGTCCTTGACATTGACGTTAAACATAAGAGAATAGTGAACCGACAAAAGAATCGTTCGAACCCTTCGGTTCCAAGTACAGAAGAATTTTATCGTGTTACAATTTTTAATCCTTTTCTCGATTTCTATATAATGAACCTTGGAGTAAAATTTACAAACCATGAAAACATACTATAAAGGTTTTTGGTTCTTTTCAAGGATTCTTCGTCTGAAATATACAAAGCACCTAAATTTAATGAAACTGTTGAGTTTTACCAAACATATTTGGCTACCGAGCCATCTTCTATTCTTGAAGAATTAAAGGCTTGGAAGAAATATTTGATCCGCTCGATAGCTGAACAGAAGAAACATTCCTAGCATATATAATATATTTTATCAAGGATATTAGCTACACTGCCCGATTCAACGTCAACTCCCGAAAGAACTTTCTCCTATTTAAAGAGTTTAAAAACAAAACAAAGAAGTCACTTGATTTGTACGCCGATGATGTTCAAGTTCGACTCAGCTGCAAGCTAGGTATGATTGAAGATGGGGCTCATAAATTAAACACTGACTTGAAAAGCATACTAGCATGGTCTGAAACAAACAACCTTTGCCTTAATCCTAGTCTAAATGCATTGTAATCTATAAAAACAAACTGGATTTCAGCTATCTTCCTGCACTTTATTTTGGAACAGAACAACTGGAGTATGTTGAGAAGGTCAAAAATCTTGGCATCCTATTTAACTCAACCCTCACTTGGGATGATCACATCAAAATGGTCATTGGCAAAATATATGGTGCCTTACGAAGTCTTTCCCTATCAAAGCATTTCACCCCTCAACCTATTCGAGTCGTACCGATCATCACATACGGTTGCCAAATTTTCAGTGCCCATAATTCTGAAACTAAAAGTAACTTAAATGTCGCTTTCAATAATGTATGTCGTTATGTTTACAATCTCCGAAGATACGACCACGTGTCTAACTACTCGAATAATATTCTTGGCTGTAGCCTTTACCAATACTTCAATTTTTTTTCTCTGAAAACGCTGAATAATATTATTAGTATCAATGAACCATCATATCTCTCTGCAAAAATACATTTCACAAGATCACCTCGCTCTTTTATGTTGCTACAACCGAGATTCAGTTGTAGAAACTCTGAGCGTCAATTTTTCGTGAACGTTGTCAGGCAGTGGAACAATTTACCCTACTCTCTAAGAAGACTTCGCGGCACCAAGCAGTTTGATGCGGCTCTATTCAGATACTTGGCAGTACATTAATTCAGTTAAAATTAAACTAAATTTGTAAAAAATATTTTCAATGAAAATTTAAATTCTTTGTTAAATCTTTGAATCTTGTCATTCTTCTTAACATATTGATATTTACTTTGAAATTAACTTAATTCAGATTTTGCTATTAACTTTTACTAATAATTATAGGCCATAAGGCCCAATGTAAAAGATGTACTTATTAAATAAATGAAATGAAATGAAAATGAAGCCCTTAAAAAAAAAAAAAAAAGTATGACCAACGAAGTAAGATTCTCAAAAATATGTCTTTTTAATAACAGTGTGATAAGCTTTCGATATTTACTTATTTGCCAGATCGCTTAAATGGTTTGGCTGCTATTTAGCTATTCATCGCGAAATACTTATAAAAGCAGACGAGGTAATAAATGTTTTATCTAAAATGGACAGAAATAAAAATGATTTTATTGTATGACCTATTTCTTAAATTTATTGTATTTCACCTATTACATCAATTTTCATTCTAGTTCACACTCAATGCTCATAATTTATGTTATCTTTAAAAAATACAAATTTTTTATTTCATATATAATGAATTCAGTGAAGTCTTATTATTTGTAAATTACTAAAATTAAAAAAAAAATGATCGAACTAGGTCTTTACCCCCCCCGCCGCCGCCCCCTCCCCACAGCGCGAAAAGCTATCTTGGCCACTGCCACAAAATAGATATTTGCAGTAGCTGCACTTTAATAGTAAAGAGAGCATATAAACTGTGTTATTTTAACTAGTGTTACAAGAACTAACACGATCCACATTAAATAATTTACAATGAAAATAACTCCAGTGAGTTGGTTTTACATGAACCCATAGAAAGCACCATGAGATTTGGCTCTCAAACGACTGTTGGAAGTTTGTGTTAAGCAAATCAACACGATTGGTTACACTTAAATGAATCAAAGAGTTCATGTTACACGAACCAGCACGTACTAATTATACCCAACCTGAATGGAGCAACTTAACTTATGAATGTTAAAAAAAATGGACACTGTAATCTACTGCTGATAAAGAATCACTCCGTCGACTGGCCAAACATCTACGAAAACTCTCGAATAAGCGAAATCGATTGGCAAACCTGACTGAAGGCATCCAACTTAAGAAATGACTGCCATGTCGGTCTGTTACTTGGGAGCTTCGAATCCCAGAAACATAAAGCTGTTTTTCTTGGATATCACCTTTTTGCGAGAGCAAATTCACGGACATGAAACACCCTTTACAGCTGTACCCGATCAGAATCGGCACAAAATTATTGGTATCGAGACTTCTCGAGAGCTTTGTTGAGACACTCTTTTTTTTAACTGCTATGAATAACTTTTCTTCTGAAGCTACAAATAAAAATAAAAATGCATCAAAGTTTCTAAAACGATTAGATGTCAATCTCAGAAATCGAATCAAAACCAACTCCCTATCAAAGAACACAGTTAACGTGTTCCAATTTAAACTAAAATAAAGGAAAACCCATTAAAATATTCAAAACCCACCTGCTGGCGAACTACGAGTATAATTTGAATATTAAACATTAACGCCTTCCCTCTCATTAGGGACACACTTTGTTGTTTAAATTAAAACTACCTTCAGTGCGCACACAGTTCCGCCTCTATGCTCGTTCACGGTATTATAATTACCCTGATTGCCGAGATGAAATTTGACGAAATAGCTGATGATTTTGATTACACATGATGTGATTTGCCACTAGAGACTCCAAGAGCAGAATTCTGTCTACAAAATCATATCTCCACAAAAGTCTTGTCCTTATGTAGCAGCTATCAATCTAGTCGACCCATAACATACTCGTCGTATGCTTAGATAGTAGCTAGGTATAGCATAAGCCCCATCGATTCTTTGTTTCTCTGTATTTGTGTATTAGACTATTTGGAAGTCGTGTTTATGTATAAGTATATGAAATATATTAGTGCGCTCGCACAGGCACGAACATCGAACACGCACTAATTCACAAAGCAAAACAGATGACAAGCAATTTGAGGGTGGATCTGGCCAATTAAGTGGTTCATCTCTTCAATTTCAACGCCAACTTTACTTTGCGGAAGCTTGGGAATCTAATTAATTGGTAACTGGTGCCTAAGTCAGTTTAAGCAAATACCTCTAGTGTGTCTTTGAGTTGAGTTCCGTCCGACATATACCTACACAAGCTGACACAATTTATGTATACGCACGCAATGTAAAACCCACAAGTGACCAAAATATCCCCAAGAGAGGGATGTGCGGAGTGATTATGAGCTAAGGTAAAGTCTTAGGTCATTTGGCAGCAAAATAGCAAAATTGACGCAGAGGCTTGCGAATAAATAATAACCCTTGTGCTTGATAAATTTGTGCGATTCAGTTCTTATGATGTGATTGTTGCTTGCTTGTTGCAAGGCAAGTCAAGGCAAAGCATAGCAAAACTTTTGCTAAGACATTTAATGAACTGCTCTTTAACAAATTAGCTTCAATATACGACGAGAAAGAAGACTCGTGTAGTAATTTGACACGGTGCGGCGGGCGTTAGTATTATTGATTTTGTCTGAACAATTTGTTGCTTTTGTATAGACCACCTACACCTCTATAAATAGTCTATGATGGGGATGGTATTAGGTCAAGACAATTGAGTAGTTTTCCCTGTCGGTAATGTCCTTCTTTTTTTTGTGGGGAGACATGAACGAACACAGACCCAATAGCATAATGTCACCTAATTTGTGGTTATGTTTTTTGAGGGAGTGTGCTTTTAATGACCTTTTGCTTTGCTCATTAGCTTTTTGATTAACGACGTAACATGCTTCAAGAGGGTGTGCTTTTTATGAGTCTCTCTTCTCTGTATAATTATAGAGGACAAGTGCCTTGTGATTATTGAAGGTGAATTCATTTGGAAAGAATTTAATTGTATTCATTGCGAAATAGATTGTACCTAGTCATAGTTATGTTTGTTAATTGATCAATTTTTTAGCTTCTGTCTTATAACAGTCAATGGTGATTGAGACTTTCTTATAATGAATTTGAGTTGGGGTGTTGGTGTGGAAGAAGCACAGTAAAAGATATCCAGACTAGCAGAAAATGTTGTCTCTATAAAGTAGAACTTGTATTTTGATTTTGTGTTAAGAGTGGTGTTGGTACAATAGCGGTCGGGATTTGAGAAGCTGCGGAGTGTACACGCATCACCAATAAGGTCTTTTTGCCTTATGGGGAATCGAAGGAGGCAATAAGTTTTAGCCGATTCCGAAAATAGAACTGAGAAAGAAATTTTCATGGCAATGTAAATATTCCACGAAAGAGGATTGAATTTTCTGATTCTGGTATTCGAGCCCCGGAATTCCTCGTAAAAAGGCAACGCTGCCAGGCCTCTTGATTAAGACGTGACGTCTTTGATAAATCAAATTTCCGAGCGGGACAGCTCGATTGTGCATGTAGCGTCCAGACAAAGCACAGTAGACCTGCTGATGACCATTAAGCCACGATATGCGTTTCTAAAAGAAACGTTTGCAGGTTCAAAACGAAAATTGCTTAAAACAGTTTGTACATTCGGTGTTTATAACCAAGTTTCTCTTTTTTATAACAGCAAAGTTTTTGAAAAGATGTTCTCCCCGAATTGAAGCAGCCATCACGCCAAGTTTGTGGAAGAAATTCTTGAAATTGGTATGCTCTTCCTTAAGTGCACAAAGAGGAGAGATGAAACTAAATCGTTGAACATGAATGCGCCATCAATCTAAGCAGTTCAACACTTCAAGCAGAAGCCTGAGAAGATTTCTGCTCAAGGAACACGACATTTAGTTGATTCAGCAATTGCAGGCGCAAGACCATTCGCTTTGCATTTTGGCCTCATAGAGCAGTTTGGATTGGATAACGATTATGAGGTAAAAATCAAATTTTCTTATGAGGCACATTTCCTTTTCGGTGGCTATTCTAACAAACGACATAGCCACATCCTGAGTTTTGAGGAGGACTTAGACTCTATTGTCGAAAAGCGAATCCAACCACATTATATGACAGTTAGGTGCGGGTTTTGAGAGGGTTGCTTTATTGGACCACTTTTTTTTTTGAATTGACGCAGAGTTATGATAACCGCCTTATAATGCTTTAAAACACAGCGCGAGCTTTTAGAAAAATAGAGGATTTAGTAGAAGAAATCGAAGGACATTGCCTATGAGCCATAAATAAATAAATAAATAGGTTGGCGCAACAGAGCGAGAAGCCCCAGGGCCTAGCGCATTTCTCACAACCATGCCTTGTAAGGGAATGGAGGGGACCTACAATTTTGGGCCGGTTCCGAACGGCTAATTGAGAAATCGCTTTTCATGGCAATGAATACTAACGGAGGATCTGCCAATTCCTCGCGAAAGGCGATACCCGTGGAAAAAACATTTTTGCCTCTGTTGGGATTTGAACCACGAACCTCTGGATTAACAGGCGGACATGCTATCCATCACGCCACGGGTACCACTGAGCCATACTGAATAGTAATTCGAGGAAACACAGAGACTGGTAGCCCATTTTACTGAAATATAAATCCCCAAACTTGATTGTACATTCGAAGTTGGGCTCAAGGTAAGCCTGAGAGCGAGGCCTGTGTTGCGGCTAAATTGATCCAGGGAGGAATGCAAGTGGCTATTTCACTAGAGCACTGTTTGCGAAGAAGCAATAAAAGAGAGTGAGAGAGAAATGGAATGTCACAATGCTGTTAAAGTCTAAATCCAATGAGCTCATCATACACAACCGCCATGAACTTCGAAACCAATATAAAAAGTTGACTTTTGAGCCGTCAGCAAGCTATTTAGAGGATTAGATGTACCAGACAAGAAATCGCTTATGAAAATAAGGGAGCGAGTCGGAGACAAACGGAGCCCTGGGGCACACCACGATTAATAATATGAGTATCAAATTTGAAACCATCCAATACAACTTCAGAAAAAAGGTTTTTAATCCAACAAAGGAGAAACTCATCGAAAGCAAAAGCAAGCATTTCGGACAAGAAAGCCTGATGCAAAACTCTACTAAATGCCTTTGATATATTATGAAGCGCAATAACCGTACTTTCCCCAAAATAGTTAAAAGATTGGTTCAACTTTTTGGTGACATAAGCCACCAAATGAAGAGTAGACCTTCGGGTGCAAAAGACGTTCTGTCGTTCATTAAGAAGCTTTTGTTCTCCAAGATATTTCATGAGTTGAGGGTTTGTCAACGTTTGCATGGTCTTGGAGAGAAGGGAGGTTAGCGCAATTGAACGTTAATTGGAAGGGGAAGATTCGCCCCTTTTTGGAACAGGATGGGCAAATGCTGTTTTCCATCTACTCGAAAGGAGCCCAGAAGAGTGGGATAAATAACGCAGTGGTTTTGAAAGTGAAGAAGAACTTCTCGTCAGAATAACGGTGACGGTTACCATCTGAACCAGCGAATTTAATGTTTACTAAGATCTTTGAAGACTCTCGCAACCAAGCAAGTTCGAAAGCTATCTGTTTTATCACAGATTTCACAGACTCAGGCTCAAGTAAAAACAATATGCATCAGAAAGTGTGGAGTAAGCAGTAAACTGAGATGCTTGCAAATAGACTTTGCCGATGCAGCTGACAAACCGGGGAGTCATTGAAGACGAGCTTTGGGATCACGATGACAATGCGGAGTTCTTGATGTTTTGAACAAAAGACCAAAAGTGTTTGCTTCCTTTAGGACACAGCAGTATTTTTTGTTTCGCTTTTAGGTCATGTAAGAGTTTGGCCTTTTATTAATGAGCATTACAGATATGTCAGGCCCGATCAAATAAATTTCAGTTTTCCGCTGCAGGGTCCTTTTTGAACATTCGCATACTCATTTCTCCATTTTAAATCGCTGCCTTATAACTCGAATCGAACCACGAATTCTTTTTGGGGATAAAAAAAGTTATCATGCCGTCGTCTGATCCTTTTACCAGGCTTATAGAGTTGATGGCGAGTGCTGAATTTGTATCAGTTCATCGGAGCTCTCATTAAAGAGTTAATCTTTTAATTTTTTCTTATGTATCATTAACAGAGTGGACAGTGCAGGCCTGCTAAATGACGCTGTTTTCTATGTCAATCATCCTCCTAATTGGTTGTATTTAGAGATGAGTAGCAGGTACTGATAATTCCAGTTAGCTGAAACTAGAGTTTCTTAAGCTTAGCCTTGGATCTAACAGGCTTACCCCTGTTAAAGGCAAAAGAGCAGTGGCACAATATCCAAACGTTTCAAAATAATTTTGACAGAGATCCTTACAATATTCTGGACTAGACCTCCTCGCCTCAGCACTCATAGTTTTCTTAAAGTCCTACTCATCATTCCTTTTCCTACAAGTTAAAGGTCTTAAACTAAAATGTCCAACGTATTAATCGTAGAGCTGTACTTTTAATCTTCACATCCTTTTAAGAAATTGACTTAAAATAATCTTTATTACCCGGAAAACACAGTTTTTCAAAAAAGCAAAGAGTAAAGATAAAAAAGAAGTCTTTTTATGAGACTGTATTTCATTTTCAGGACATTTACTTTTAGATGGGTAAGCAAAAAAGAAAATAGGAGAAAAAAAAGAAGAAAGGCGCCCAAGCCAAGTCAAGTGGCAAATCGCTTGTTTAAGCTAACACTTTTGAAATAAAGTTTCAAAATTAAAGCTGTCCCATGAGCAACAGTCATCACTCACTAAAATACACTCTCTGGTTCTGCCCTTTATTTGTATGCTTTTGGCCTTATATCAGGGGTTCACATAAAAGGCCACGAACGAATATACTGCAAACACAAAAAAATGTGTTATTACGTCAGCCTCCCTTTGAGTGTTTTTCTTATTCGGCTTATCTGCTCGAATGTATTCTCGTAGTCTTTCTCTCTCTCTCCCTCTTAGTCATTCTTGATTTTTTTTTTTTGGAAAAATCATTCAATCAAAAGGCGGACAAATCAACCATCCATGCGAAACAAGCAGAGATGAGCCAAACTGACTGGCTGTGAAAAACGACTCAGAGGTTTCATCAAATATAAAATTTGCCATTAGGAGGGATAATGGTCTGAAAGGATGGATTCATTTTTGTTGGTTTGCTTTTTCTATTTGGTCTTTGTCCACTCCCTCTGTTTTTTTTTTTTCATTCCTGTTACCAACCGATGGTGTACCTAATCCGGCAAACTGAAGATTCCCTCAACGTTGTTGTAATAAGGGCACAGAGGCCTAATAACAAACATCCTTACATCGATGGTTTTCAAGGAATGCTGTGTCCTTTGGATGGGAAAGAAAAAGGGAATAAAAATGAGTATTAGCAGCAAATAAAAACGTCCATCGGATCCAAGTGGGAGCAAATCAGGATAAATCACAAACAGCAGCTCCAATTTGAGTTGACTGCAAAGGACACGGAACGAGAAGTAAAATGGATGTATGAAATGAGAAACATAAAATCGAATAATACTGGTCTTTAGACTTAAGTGCAGTTTTTTCCTATGGTTATTGTGTTTTAATTAATGTCTTGTCATGTCTATTAGTATACGAACCCTCCAATAGATGGCTTAACTTGCCTTCTGTGATTTGTGTGTTATGTTGTCTTAATCTGAGCGAGGGGAAACCAACATACTAATATCGGTTTTTTAGATATAAGTTACCTGTTTCAGACACACATTTGATTATAAATTCTCACTCTCTTTTCGGTTAAAATATCACTGGCATATCAACCCAGTAACAAAAGGTGAAAAGGACAAATAATATCAGAGCAGCTATATAGCTCCCAGATGAGCCCTTGGGCACTGGTATCAAAACTAAACACTCACAGACCTATAGATCTCTGCAGCAAAGTAGTAAAAAGGATCGAGCAGCAATTAGACGAAAAAGGAGTCAGAAACGTTAGCAGCCTATCGAAAAATTTCAATGAATTTTGAGTAATATGGAAGAGTTTGCAATAAAAACTGCAAAGCTTTTTCAAGGGTAGAAATGCACGGATCAGAGTTATGTGGACTTTCTTAGCAGCTCAAGATTTCTTTTACGATTTGGGACACAGAGTGGTTTCATCAATGAATGCGAAAGAAGGGAAGACAAAAGAGACTTTGAATTATAAGAAAGTTGGGAAAGTTTTTTTTAACTTCTAATCGCTATAAGCAACAACACGAAGAATGGTTGGATTGGAAGAAGTACTTGTGTTTTCAGCGACAGACAAGCTGTGCTTTGAGCTTTAATCAACACTTTTACTCTCCTAAGAGTGATTTTGAATTGAGCGCTGCACCGCACCGTCGGAAGACTAAATTTTGTGAGTCTTCTGTATACGCGTATTGACCATCACGGAGTATTTGGAAACGAAATTTTTAATCTATGACAGCAGGAGTAGTAAAGCGGTTGAATCAGAAGTGTCCGTCGAAGCCCTCACGTCAAAAAAACCTTTTTGCAAAAAATAGTCCACAACCGGCTCAGTTATGGTATTACCATGGATCTCGCTGGATTTCTTAAAGGAGAAATCCAGCGAGCACGTCAAAAAATCAATAGCATACAACGATAAGAAACAGTCGCCAAAGAAGGAAAGGAAAGACAGAAAAAAGCACTACTAGTGGTCTCAAAAAAAGGAATATGGAAGGTATGCCGGTGCATTCTGAGATCAAAGCGGTGTAAAAATGAGCTGGTCACTAGTGCCGAAAATGTTAAGATCAGATATTTGGAAATAGGCTAAACTTTTCCTCCCTAACGTTAATTAGAAACCTGCAACTAGATCAGAAAAGACTGTAGAAAACTTGTTGGTGACGCTACGGTACACTTTTCCTTCTCCTAGAATTTATTCTGTGAATCCTTCGGTGCAGGTGAGAACTGGAATGCCAAAAGTCCTTGTAATGGCAGCATATTTTTATTTTTCTACGAAAGTATAGAAAGCTGTAACCAAAAAGGTTGAAAAAAGCATAGGGTATAGTCTCGGAAGAACGCAGCTGTTTTCAGTCCGTATAAAATATATTATAAGCTAAAAGAAAGACTTAACATCGCTTTAGTTAAATCATCTTTCACCTAAAACATTTTTGACATCACAACACATTTTGAAAAATCAAAATGGTTGTCATTTTGTAATCGCTACACTTATTATGTCCTATTGACTCTTAAGTCCTCGGATTAAGACTTTCCCTCGTTGTTCCTGACTGGATTGATATTAAGATACTGGTTTATCTAGTCTAAGCTACTAAACTTTTATTAACAAGAATCGATGGGTACGGTCTTATGATCTGTCACCTAAATACCAATCTGTTTACAAACTGGAACGCCTTCTTTAATTCCATGAAATTGGAATCGAATAACGGAAAACGTTATCAATAAACTCACGACTGAATTACATATGTGAAAGTAGGAAAGTGCCCAAGTCAATACAAAAGCAACCAACCAAATTCAAAAAAGAAGTTTCCATCCGTTCAACCGATGAGTTTCGTTGCCCATTGTATGCATCCACCGAAAGACAATAGCGATAGACGTACGATTTTAAACTGCTTTACGATTCGTTAGAAAACGCACACTCGATCACTGATGCCGTTCACTCATTCGATGACGTTAGCTGTTTTGGGTTTTTTTATTTTCGATGTATGCAGAAACTATAGCTGACCCACCTGGCGTAGCTCGAGTTCTACTGTTTTCGAATTGAGTAAATTAAGTAGAAAGGTAAAGTAGTTTCTAAGCTCTCATTCCGGTGGCAATACGGGGAAAATGATAAATAAACACTTTAAACACATTGATACTCAAGAAAAATGAAACACTCAAACGGTGACAGAATCTCAAATCGGTGCAGTACTTTCTGAGCTTCGGGTAATGAAATGTAATCTGTGTCACTCGGGGATATCACCGTATTGCAAGGCGAAAATGAATTTGAAGTCAGTACAATGATTTTTTTATTTCCCGCTCCTATTCTCAGGATCTAGACCGAATTTCATTCAAATCTTTCCTCTTCACAATCGTGTAAAGAGTAAAGATGAAAAGAGGAGCGCTTCGATGTTATCAAATTGATTAGAGAGAGAACACAGTTTCAGTGCACAACCCTGACTGAGATGACCACCCATTTTGCAGGTAGAGTTACTATTTATATAAAACTGCAAGCATTAAATTTAAGAAGTAAATTCAATTAAAACGTTTGGGTTACGCTTAATTCCAAACCAATCGTAAGAATTGAAATTAAGCCCATCGTTAATCTCAGAATTTTTTCAATTTTAATTAAAGCCAAGTAAACCTAATTTGTCAAGGTAAAAGGAAGAATTCATTGTGTAGAATTTTGTTTGGCAACCCTAAACAAAACCTTTGTTTGTCTCTCTGTTAATGTGAATCATCTCATTGGCAAAAAAATTTTATTCATAAAAAGTATCTGAGTATGCAAATAATATACAAAATTTTCACTCACCGTTTTTTTCACAAACGAAACAAATCCGTATCCTTTTGATTTTAACGTTTGTGGATCCCGTACAACTCGGCAGTCTCTGCAAACACAAAAAAAAGATGAAATATAAAAAAAATCCTCCAATGCTTCGAATATAATGATACTGAACAAATTATTGATGTGAAAATGAATAGGATATGTTGTGTAATACGTTTCTCATTACGACAGTGAAAAGAATTCTTACTCAGGCTTAATATTGATGCAAAATCATATTTATCTTAACTTTGAATTTAATAAAAGTCCTTTAAGGAGTCTGAGATCTGTGGAAGTAAAGTGGGGAATAAAAGAAATACTTACGAGTTTGTGTGTGTATGTGTTTAAAAAGGGAAAAAATGCATACGTAAATCTGAAAATGCATTTCTTTTCGCTGCATCATCATCTTCATGGTTTGGTTAGTCAATCCTTATAAAGTCGATTTGCATTATGCACGTGAGACATTCCGAGTGTCTATTGACTTTGCTGAAAAGCGAATGTACACTTGAAGAAATGATTATATCCTAGAGCACGATAAATGGTTTTTTTTTTTTGTTTTGCTTTGCTCGTTACAATGTTGGCAGAAGTAATCTCTCATGTTTTTGATGAGCAATGATTTGCGTTATTAAAAAAATATCTGCATCGGCTCAGTTCAGGTTGTCGTGCTCAAATTTCGTCAAAAAGGCAATATTATTTAATGTTCAGTGACGATAGCAAAGACAGAAGAAAAGAGACCGAAAAATGCGATAAAATCAGCATTTGGTTGGTGTCAGACATGAAAAAACGTAAAGCCGGGACACTTGCCGAAACTTTCTAAGGTCAACGAAGATTACCTCAAAGGTGGATTGTTAGTGTGAAGCAGATAAGTTTGAGGATTGTGATCCCTTCAAGTTCACGATGCTTGAAAAATAAAAAGAAGATTAGGTAAGGTGCAAGTGGCTGTCAGCCAATGAGTACATTGCCTGACGCTCTTAGGCCGCAAGGGCCCATTGTGATACCTCAGAGATCAGCAAGTTAATCACCTACTGATCTCAGAATCCGATGTAAGATTAACGAGTTCACCACTTTATTAATCTTCCATTACGGGAATTATCACCTGATAGTCGGAACTTTAGTGTATTTCGAAAGACTTTTAGAGTCTATGTAAGCTAAGTCGCTAGTATCATCGAAGAAGAATTCACCGAGATGAGTTTGTCTCCTATGAAGTAGTGCAGTGCATGAACAAAGAAGGTGTTGAACGGTTTCTTCCTCTTCTTCGTCAATGCAGATTCTGCAGAAATCATTGGAAAACACTTCACGTCTTTTGGCGTGTCTCCCTATTAGACAGTGTCCCGTAAGAACACCTATGGTAGAACCTAGATACAGGCGGTTCAGGGCCAACAAACTCTTCGAGCGATTTGAGTCTACACACGGCCAAACTTTTTTGGTTGCAAGGCAGTTGTAACTCTCAGTCCATCTAGTGTTTGTTATTCCTGAAGCGTCTTGTCTAAGTAGGAGTTTACATGTAGCGATAGGTACACCTATGTTATTCCATTCTGAGCGTAGTTAAGTGGTCGTGCCCTTTTTGGCTAGTTCATCTGGCATACAGTTGCCTGGTATGCCCCTGTGCCCCGGCAGCCATGAAAGGTGAATGTTGAACTGATTTGACATCTCCCTCAGAGACATCTGACAATTTTGGACTGTGATGGATTTTGTAGAGACAGAGGCAAAAGATTTAAGCGCTGCTTGGTTTTCCGAGTAGATTCGAAAAACCGTGGAGGATATGACGTTTTCTTTGAGCCAAGACAGCACTTCCTTAATGGTCAGAACTTCTGCTTGGAACCCACTACAATTCGGGCGGAAGAAAAGACTGAGATTCAGTTTTTTTGAGTAAATTCCACTTCCCACACTTTCGCTGGTTTTTGAACCACCGGTGTAAGAGTGTATTGCTTCATTTTACAAGAGAATCCCATTTTCCCAAGCTTCTCTTGAAGGTATGGTTACTTGGAAATTGTTGTCCCACACCAACTTAAGGGTGGTGTAGTCAGATCGATTTGGCAAGAATCTAAAGTTATCTAGAATGGTATAGTGGTCGATTTGATTATTGGTCTACTGTGATGTAGCTCTGAGTCGAGTAGCTGAGCTAGCTGCTACTTGTTTGCTGAAGATATCTAGTAGTACATTGAGGGCGTCCGATGGGGTTGTCCTCAGTGCACCACTAATACACAGACTAGCCGTTCTTTGAACTTTGGCCAGCTTGTTGTAGTTGATCATCTTGTATAGTGCTGTCCACCAGACTATCACCCCGTATGGTAGTATCGGTCTAATTACCGAGGTAAACAGCCAATGAGTGATTTGGGTGAGAAACCCCATTTCCCACCAATGGCTTTTTTACAGGAGAAGAGTGCCACGTTGGCTTTATTTACTCTTTCCTCAATATTGGTTTTCCAGGTCAGTTTTTTGTCAAAAATGAGACCTAGATAGTCCGGAATTTTGTAATTCATCGTAAAGATAACTATTTCCGATTTGTGTCGATTTATGTTCAGACCACAATCCCAATTGTTAAGCTTGTTAAGTGGTGTTTGTTGCAGCTCAGCTAGGGTTCATGGGTGCTTGCCTGAAATGGCAATTGCTATATCATCGGCATAGGCTACGGTTTTGAAACCTTCGTCCTCCAGGTCGAAGAGAAGAAAAAGAATACACAACAGTGCAACAGATTTTTGTGCTTTCTTGGTTTGTGTGTTGTATAGGTTTTTGTCCGGAAATTATAGAGCAGTTGGCCAGTGCTATCTGAAGTTTTTTTGTGTGCGTTTCATACTTACTTATTTTTATTTATAAAAATAATTTTTTCGATTTTGTATTTATAAAAGCAATACCGCTGAGTGAAAACCCCCAAAAAATTCAAAATGTTTTAGAAAAACTTTTTTTTATTCTAAAAAGAGCAAAAAATCTAAACCAATGTATCCCTCCTCGTCCTCATATGAAGACGACAATCGAAAATGGAAGAAAAACAATGCCACTGACTGCTGCAAATGGATATACCCACTCTATAAACCATATAGTTGAGAAACGGCATCTACCACAGCCAAACAAGCAAAAAATACATACATATATACTTTATCTATATATAATAGCTTATTCATGACCCGAACATTCTCAGACTCACAAGGTATTGTGGGTGAGATAAAGTACGTGCACATCTATCTACAAAAGGAATTGCATGCAAGAGCAGTTGCATCAGAATCAGCATCAGCATCAGGCACAGTCACAGGCACAAGCACAGGCAAGGATAGCAGCAGACATTTTATACCTTCGGAATCGTTATCATCGCTCGTCGTTGCTGTATAGCCGCTAGATCGATTGTTGAATGCCAATGAAACATTCAACATCGACATTCCCATATCAATGTTTGTACAAATATGTCAGGGTATCAGCTTATCAACCCCAAAAGATATCCTTTCGTACGTTCCGACATAAGGGCTTCTCTCCGTGCGTCGCGTCGGTCGTCTCCGTCCCGTCACACGAGAATGCACTACACATCCATATTCCAATGTTCTGATATACAACCACAAGACCATATCCACCACTCAATTGACTCCGAGTTGGTTTTGTAAATGACTTTTGACTTTGAGTTAGTCGGGGCTGGGGGTTGGGTGTGGAGAACCTCAAATAGCACAGCTCAAACGCTTTGCTCCTATATATACCGAAAAATAGATTCGTCTATACTGCTATGAGTAAGGTTTTTGTGAAGCAATGATTGATTGTTCAAGTTTGAACTTTTAATTAAAAGAACAAAATAAAGTTGTTCTTTGCTTGTTTATCGAGCACGTAAGTACAAACGGATTCTTCAATACATCAAGCACATCTATTGAACTGAAGAATTGTGTTCGATTTTTTTAGACCATCATATTTTCCTTTTTAATTTCGTTGTGCAATAAGTTTGCTTTGATAGGAAATCTCTTAGTCAAATTAAAGCTT
Organism: Melanostoma mellinum; assembly: GCA_914767635.1. Classification (NCBI taxonomy): domain Eukaryota; kingdom Metazoa; phylum Arthropoda; class Insecta; order Diptera; family Syrphidae; genus Melanostoma; species Melanostoma mellinum. The sequence continues at coordinate 20,097,308 of OU612058.1, forward strand.
AAGAGCTTAAATCTATAATGGATATCGATTCAAGCGTTGCATTGGTTGGTTTTAAGTTTGACATCGTAGAAGCAACGGTTAAAAAAATATTTTAATAAAAATAAAAAAATAAAGAATATGTATTTTTATTTGTTGTTCCTATTTTCAGCCGAAATGTTTCCAAACATTTTTATTCAAAACCTTCAAGTCAGAGTATAATTCTCAACAACCACACCGTAGTTTGAATTAGAAAATAGGTTAGACAACTAATTTATCTGTGTTGCTGATCACCAATCTAAAATAGTCCCACACAAAAAAAAAATTTAAATTTTTGCCAATGGATGCGGTTTTTTAGATCCAGAATGGTTTAAAAAACTCTTTTGCCTAAAATTATTTTAGATAATTTAAATCTTTTCAAAAAGTATATGGGTTCTCAACAGAGCCGCTACAAAAGTAGAGCGACAGGTACAGCAGACGACGCCATATTTTTTGCCGTTCTTTTGACATTTCTCTTCAGTAAGATTTGCCATGAATGGGGATCGCTACCGTTCAATGATAACCGAATATTTTTGGCACCAATTGGATGATATGGACTTGAAAGACATGTGGTTCCAACAGGACGGCGCCACAAGCCAGACAGCGAATGTCAGAATAAACTTATTGGAAACCAAGTTTGGAGAACGTGTAATCTCACGAAATGGCCAGTCGCTTGGCCGCCTCGATCGTGCGTTTTGACGCCGTTAGACTATTTCCTGTGGGGCTACGCCAAGTCTATGCCAACAAGCCAGCGATGATTGATGAACTTTGTACGAGCATCGAACGCGAAATTGTAGCAGTATCGGCCGATATATGATTGAAAACCGTCAAAATTGGATTCAGCGTCTGGACTTTTCCAAGCATGCCCGTGGTGGCCATATAAAAGAAATCGAGTTTCGTACACAATGACATAAAACATACTTTCACAAGAATAAAAAATCTTACTGACCGTTTTTGTTTTATTTAAAAAAAAAACTTAGCGTTCTTATTGAAAAACTCAATAGTTTTTGAATTAATTACTTTAACGGTAGCACTGTTCCACTTACACCCGTTTCGTCATCGGCCATTTTGGTTTGCTTTATTATCGCGAAGCAATTGAAGCAGCACTTCCGTCGGCATCGGACACGGCGCGGCGCTGCGAACACTCGATAAATAGGCTAAAAATGTAAATTTTAACATGATTTTGCGTTTTGGTCTTTTGAATTGACCTCCACGATAGTGCGAGTTTTACTGGCAGACCATCTTCTGGGAAGGTATGTGAAATTGCTGAACTCAACTCGAATGACTTGTAGATGTATGAGTATGGGTTCAGTAGCCTGTTCCGATGCAACAGTGTGCTTGTTTTTGTTCTTGTTCTTGTTCTTGTTCTTGTTCTTGTTCTTGTTCTTGTTCTTGTTCTTGTTCTTGTTCTTGTTCTTGTTCTTGTTCTTGTTCTTGTTCTTGTTCTTGTTCTTGTTCTTGTTCTTGTTCTTGTTCTTGTTCTTGTTCTTGTTCTTGTTCTTGTTCTTGTTCTTGTTCTTGTTCTTGTTCTTGTTCTTGTTCTTGTTCTTGTTCTTGTTCTTGTTCTTGTTCTTGTTCTTGTTCTTGTTCTTGTTCTTGTTCTTGTTCTTGTTCTTGTTCTTGTTCTTGTTCTTGTTCTTGTTCTTGTTCTTGTTCTTGTTCTTGTTCTTGTTCTTGTTCTTGTTCTTGTTCTTGTTCTTGTTCTTGTTCTTGTTCTTGTTCTTGTTCTTGTTCTTGTTCTTGTTCTTGTTCTTGTTCTTGTTCTTGTTCTTGTTCTTGTTCTTGTTCTTGTTCTTATTCTTGTTCTTGTTCTTGTTCTTGTTCTTGTTCTTATTCTTGTTTTTCTTTTGTTCTACGCTACGAGTATCGTGTTCTGTTCTGTTGGGTTTTGATCAACGAGCCTCCCGCGTTACAGTAGACATGCTTTTTTGCCTTTTTGCCACGGGAACCATCTTATCACTTTACGGAATTTTAACTTTTTTCCTGTGTCTGTTGGATTTCATTCCTATGGTCTTATGTTGTTCCACCAAAAGGTGGCTGAGATGACCTCGCCCCATTTTTCCAGTTCAGTTATCTTTTCGTTTCCTGTAAATCCTAGGTGTACCTATACTGCCATAAAGAATCGACTATAGCGTCGATGCATAGAAAAGGTAACTAGGTTACTTGGAATGTAAAATCTGCACTAAATTTTACATTTCAAAAAATATACAAGTTCTTTTTATTCACAATATATCTAAATGTGTGTGATCCATTATGTATCCTTCTCTGAAGCTTGACCTCATACTCTAATGAGTTTAGTATGAAAATAAAGCTGAGCTTAGGCTCGTTACGATGGAGAAACATGTTCTAAATTGATGATGGGCGCTTTGGAATAAAGTTCTTTAGGCCAATGTCGGAATTTTACAAAATTAATCCAAGAAAAAAAGCTTCTCTAAAAAGGTAAACATTTCACGGAAAGGCTCAAAAAGAATATGAATGAGAAGCTTGTGTCAAGAACGAAGAAAATACCAACCTCATTACAGGATTAGAACTAAATTTTTCAATTGAATTGAATCTTTTTTATATCAAATGCCTTATGAGAAAATGGAGAAAAAAAAATAATGAACTATAAGTCCAACGTTCTTTTATTATTTTCATCGCAGTTTCGTGCTTGGCCAATATTTTCGTTGTTGGTTTCTTTCTTTTCGTCGTTGTAAGTTTCCTTGAAGTTTCTTCAAGAAACACAGGCGGGTTGATTTTCTTTTTTTTTCTGTATTATTTTTGTATGTGTAGAAAAAAATAAATCCCAATTTTTTTTTATGGGGTTTCTTTTGTCCCTGGTTCATTCTGAATAGCTGTGTCCTGCTGCTGTTGCTGCTCTGTCATCATCCATTCAAGGGAAGCCAATTTTACTTTCTTCGGCAGGCAGGAAAGCATGAAGTGCTCAATCCTCGACGAAGGACGAACCTCAAGAAAAGGGAGGAAGTGGTTTTTATGCACGTGTTGATATCGAAAAAGGATGTTAAGGTATTCGACAGGAAAAGAAAATAGACTCTGCTTCTTGTTGTGGTTACTGCTTAAGGTTGAATTAATTTTTAATTTTTTTTTTCTTCTTCTTTCTTTCTTTTCTGTTTTGTCATATTTTGATTTTATATTGTGTGTTGGACAGGTCTTTAAAGTGTCTGTTTGATGTTATAAGCGTTTGGTTATATTGCCGGATGAAGAAGGTTCGTATCTATGTATTCATGTGGGATCATGGAATATGAGGTTAGAAGATCCTTGTGTGTGGAATCGAGTATTAAATAGTTTTTGCTGAATCTTACGCAATGCCTTCGACTTTGTTAGTTGGTTTAATGGGAGGGACACAGAAGCAGGAGACTAACCACCATCAATCCTAGAACAGAATTTATTTAATTCAGAGTCCTTTTCTTGATTGTTGCAGATGCGTATTCGGACCATTCACTCAACTTAAACAAAAGCTTGCAATTTTTCATTCTTCACTTGAAAAGAATTTTTCAGAAGACTGCCTTCAAATGGTTTAAAAATATCCCCGTTAAATTCAAAGAGAGCATCCTTGGCACAAGCCTACCTCTATGTCGAATTTTCCATCTCCAGCTCCTTGCTCTCAATTCAAACTGTAAATTTTTGTTCAAAATTACAATCATTGTAAGGAGAACCAAATAAAAAGAAATCCGCTCCTTGGCTAGGTTAGGTATTAAAGTTTTCTTTCATAAAACCTTCAAAAGATTCATCATTAAAAAAAATCGAAGAAAAACTCGAAACTGAGGATAACTCGTTGAACCCGAAACGAACCAATTTTCTCATTCATAGCCATATTTTTCGAAACAAAAAAAGGCATCCTGCATTACTTAACCATCGAAACAACCTATGAACCACAAAGAAGACTTTTTTATGAAGTCCATGAATTAAACAGAAGAAATTGTAGCCTTAAATGTCCCGTATTTATGGTCTAACTGTACGTTAAAATAAAAATGAATAATAAAAGCAAAATTCCCAGACAGTAGCAGCAGCACACAACATTTGTTTGTTTCAAAATTGTATATGTACGACGAGTACCTATACCTATATCGCCTTTGAGGCTCTCTATGATGGCGGAGTGGTTCGTTCGTTCGTTGGTTCGTTCGTTTTTGGTGTTGGGTGCACTCTTTTTTTTGTGTATGGATATGGGATGTGGTTTTTGCACAACGTTTATTATTCAAAAAATACGGAAAAGTTATTTTCCCTCCAATCGATTTGAGTTCTTTTTGGTCTTTGCTCTATTTCATTCTGGGTGAATTACATACGCTCTGTATAACTGCTTCATATGGCCTGTCCCAACATCAGACACATAGACAAGCGTCGGAGGTGGGCTCCCTTCTGCTTTAGCCCCATAGCACCACCGCCGCCGCCACCGACTGACGTCGCTGCTGTACCATTTCCCTTGGTAATAATTCGAAATTTGCATTCCAATCTTCAAATTGTCTAAAAAAGGAATTGATTTTATGCAGATGAGCATGAGACTGTGGAGAGAGAAGGGATGGTGTGTTGGGGTAGAGTTTGAGGCTAACAGAGCTAGCTCGCTCTCTAGTATTGGTGTTTCATTGTTAAATCTATGGTGGTTGGCTGGGTCCATCGACTAAATTGTCTGACGGCCTCTTCGTCGACAGTGTGTTCAAAACTCTTTTTCCGGTGCAAAATTGTCGTCGTTTTTCTTCACTTTTTTTTTTATAACAACTTTTTACTCTTGCGACTGCATCGCTTTTTTTTTTTTTTTTGAATAGGAATGAGGATGTGCGAGATGGTGTAGGCAGTGGAAAAGTGGAAAACAGAAGAATAATTCTAACAATGGGATGCAATTGGTGTATGACGTCTGAATGTCAATTTCTAATTTTTGGCTTCACTTGCGATGGGATTTTTCGTTTAAGTGGGTGTGGATAGACTTTGGAAACCGTTAGCGTAGTTGGTCGTGTGTCTGTTTGGATTGAAATTTGTACATTTCACATCGAAATTGGAATAAAAAGATGTGGCAAGGCGGAGAATACTCAGCTGTCATTGAGTTGGTTATTAGAAAATTTTATGATCATGAACTGGAAATGACCGTTATAAATGTCGTCTATTCTCTGGTGTATCTTTTGGCCCAACTGAGGCGAATCTCCGTTTCTTGTGACATAAATAAAAGGGTAAAATAGGTTATGTAGTGGTGGGCCACGAGAGGGTATCATGTCTGCCTGTTATGTGGGTACTCAGTGTAACGAGTCCCTGACACATCAAAGAAATTAAACTTCTTTCACAGGTATCGCCTTTCACGAGGAATCGGCTGGTCCTTTAAAAATAATTACACATTACCATTACAAACGCTTTCTTCGCTTACTCAGCCGTTCGGAATTGGCATTAAATTGAAGGTCCTTGAAATGTTGAGGTTTGGTTGTACTGGTCTTCCTTATTTGAGTTAAAAATGAAGTATGTAGCAGGTAAAGCGTCACGTATTTCTGTTTCTGTTTCTGGGTTATCGAACTTGGAACACCATTTGAAGATAAATGAAGAAAATGAAAGATTTAAAGTAAGCATCTGTTTCATTGTGAGTAAGGTAGAAGGGAGGTCATTTGCCAGTAGGGTTCAATTTGCCAATGAATCGTTTTTGACAATCCAACTCAGTTTTACGTTGGTCAATGGCAAACCCACATTATAGGATGCTTTTACCAGAGACTAGTCTCTTTAAACGACTAGGATTAATCTACCACAGGAAGGAACTTTCTTTCTTTTCACTACGCAACTTAATTTGTTTGTTTCTATTTTGCAGTATTTGCTTCAACTCTGATACTTTGGTACCAAGTAGTCCCACTGCATCTTTCCTGGCAAATTATCCTTTCAAATGTGGCTTTACAAAATCATTTGAAAGTAAACAATGAGCTTAGAAATTATTCGTTATCAAAACACAATGAGCTTCAAAGTAAAAAAAAGATTAAAAAAGATTACAAAAAAAAAAAAGAGAAAAAGAGTCAAATTCACTAAGCTATGCACTGTACCCTATCGAAAAAAGAACATAAAATCCAAAGCATGAATGCCTTCGTGATGATTTTTCTATGATACTTGAAGCAAAGCGTAGAACTTGAAGCTTTTACATAACAGTTTGATTATCTTCATAAATTAAAAAGTATAACATTTTGCATAAATAAAAAGTAATCTATACTTGCCCTAGGCAATGCTAGCCTTTTAAAATTTACTCCCAACCGAGGTAATGTACTCGTAGGGTCATCAGATGCGAAAACGTATTGATACAGTAAGTACAAGTAAGAAGTATGGGAGCACACAATGTCAAAAATACAAACTTTCCTCATCTCATCCAACTGTGTGTAGGGTAAAGTAGGGCGATATCGCACTACGATTGATATGTTACATTTTTAAAATGTCCCACCCAATGACTTATTTTTAAAACAAAAAGTGTAAATGATAATTCAGCCTTACGTCAAGCTTTCAGTTGATGCATTAATATCCGCATTAACCATTGAAACTCAAAACTAAGAAACGGATAAAAGAAAATGTGAATTCATTTAAAGCGAAAAGCTTTTTTGTGTATAAGTTTGAAAAGTATTAAATGACTGGTGTTCATTTCAACACTATACGGAGCCTCAATTCATCTGTTTTTGTGTTAGCATGTTGCAATAACGGAGAAAACGTGTTTATCAAAATAAAAAGGGTGGCGCAACAGAGCGAGGAGCCCCCAGGGCCTAGCGCATTTCTCACAACTATGCCTGTGAAGGAATGGAGGGGATCTACAATTTTCTGGCGGTTCCGAACGGCTAATTAGAAAGCGCTTTTCATGACAATGAATTTATTAACGGAGGACTTGCCAATTCATTGCGAAAAGCGATACCCATGGAAAAACATTTTTGCCTCTGCTGGGACTCGAACCTCGAACCTCTTGGTTAGCAGTTGGACATGCTAACCATCACGCCACGGGTAGTGATGTTTGGTGTGGTGCATGCTTATTAATGTTATAAAAAAAAAAAAAACAGAACTGTAGTCAAAAAAGGGGTTATCGATCCCAGAAAGAAATTGCAACGTTAAATGATGAATCGAATGGACCCAAAGACTTCTGTGAAAACACTTTTATGGGCCTTGCCGCGAGAGTGATGATCAAATAATGAAACCGGATGAATGGATTAAGTGCATTTTATGTCACTTTTGGTCTCATGATTCGAGTACATACGTCCTTCAACAACACATGCAACAAGTGTGGCAAATAAAAAAATGGGCACGACTGGGTCGCACGAACTTGCGATTGTGTTCTAAAAACGATATCAAAATCTTAAGGCTGAGTGAAAGGATTTGATATTCGCTCTTCATAATACATTTTGTGGTACAGGGTTGCCAACTACCCATTAATTATGAAAATTGAATCAAATCACGCAAAATAATAAAAAATTTAATTAAATATTCCAAAGGTTTCAAGCCAAAATCTAAAAACGCCATTCTTTTGCAATTGCTAATACATATGAATGATTAAAATTTAATCAAAATCGTTGGACCAGTTTTTTCAAAAAACGGTTTTCTATTTTTCACTTTTTTTGAAAAACTGTTTTTTAAAAGTCAAGTATGCAAAAATCTAGATTTTGCTAGAAGTTATTTTGACAAAAAATTCGAAAAAAATAAAAGTTACAGTTTTGAAGTAGTTTTTGAATATTAAAATGTTTTTAAAAAAATTATAAAAATTTCCAAAACTAATTTTTTTTAAATATTGATATGCAAACTTTCTTTAACAGTTTACGACTTCTTAAATCCAAAATTTCGTCAAGATCGTGTTAACCATTAGCGAGAAAGTCGGTTTTGAAAAAAAAAAAACGGTACTATGGGAGGTACCTACCGTTTTAAGGCTTTTTCCGAAATTTTTTTTTATATTATTAGAAAAACATTTTTAAATTAATCCTTCACACTTAATTTTATAGAAATCGTTGCAGCCGTTTTCGAGAAAAATAAGTATTATCATATCGGTTGTATGACAGGTACCGTTATTTCAAAACCTAGAGACTCAATTCCAAAAACTCCTCCGCAGACCCTAATTTTGCAAATTTTGAAGCAAATCGGTCTATTGGTTCAGGCTGTAGATCCATATACAGACAGACAGACACACAGACAGACAGACAGAACTGCAGGACCCACTTTTTTCCTATTCCTTATCATCGTTATGTCATGTTTAATTGTTATCTCAAATTTTTTTTTCTGCACGATTGCAAGACTTGCCTTATAGTAAATATAATCGCAAGTAAAAATCAAGAAGAAGTTGTGGCAATATCGCCCTCGATCAGGTGCCATTCAACCTCCATTTTTTCAATCATAATTTTTTTTAATGTTTTTTAATTTTGGTAAAAAAAAATATATTTTTTTAATTTTTTTTCTCTGCCTATTTTATATTTGTGAATTAGTTTTAAAACCAATTGTTTTTGTTTAGAATAGAAATCTTGCTCATTTTTTTAGTAATAGCGAAAAATAAAAATGGGTGCTTTTGGGACTTTACCCTATATGTAAGCTTCTGAATGATACTGGAAAAGTGTTCAAAGATTGTTTTATGGACCACGCAGCCGTTGATTGTGATTTGTGGAACGTATTTGTTGATTTTATGTACTGCAGGCCTAGGAATGTGTGTTAATCAATACTTTTACACAAACGTTTTATTGTGGAAGCGATCCAATTGCCATCGCAGACCTCAAACGCTTTCTTTCTCTGTTTTTGTCTGTACAGCCCAAATTCAGTTCTGGTCAACTTTAAGTCGGTAAGTAAAGCGAGGTGGTTGAAACCTATTTCATTTGTATATGGTGCTTCTGATGGCAAATTGAGCTGTTTTACCCACTGGTTCTCTGTTGTTCAGTGGAGCAACGCACGGTCGGAAAAGCTTTAGAGATCTTTTACGGCAGTATCCTGCACTCACACTGAGACACTGTCTGAGCCTATAAGTGAATTACCAGCCAAGGAAGTAGGGCATACCTACCATTGATTGGTGCCCGTAATGATTAGCATGTTTGCCTGTTACGTGGATCCCAATACGAATTAAACAATTTTTTCAATGGTATCGCAAGTCCTCCAAAAGTAATTTCATTTCTATGAAAGGAGCTTTCTCGCTGTTCTGAGCTGTTAGCTCCGAATTACCTAATTACTTAACGGAAGGAGCTCTTTAGCGACGATTCAGCCTATTCTCTTCATTGCATTAAATTTAATTGATTCCTAGTTTTTGTTTATGAATCCGAGACTTGTACAGGATTCCAAGTAAAACTTTAATCCGCATTCAATTTAATTCCATTATGAGAACATTAGGTCCACGAATCGGCACAAATTTCTTCAAAAGGCAAGAATCGCAGCAATTTAATTACCTATTGGGAATTTACTTTTCAATCACATGAAAGCCTACCTTGTAATGAAAACTTAACCGAGTTTTTATTAAGAACTGATCGGAAATATAAATTTTTCATAGGCAGTGGTATGTTTCCCATTTTGCCTTACTTCATAAGATAAATCCTCTCACAATCGATACGATGAACAATGAATGCCTATTTATACAGACTTTACCGTAGAACCTCACTGCAAAAGCGTACTCTTTCGCTGATTAAGCAGCAAACACATATTTCACCATCAATTGCATAGTGCGATTGATGGGAGAAACAACGACGATGCCGATGACGATGATGATGACTACGACGCGACGACGACGCGATGCAGGGGGTATCACTGGATTCCTTGGATGGTAATGCAAGATAGGCATTACATGCGGTGTTGCTGGTATGCAAATCAACCCGTATAAATATTGCAGTCACGCTCTTATCCCATAAAATGATACTATAGATCTTTAAAGAAAACGATGCCGGTTGTGTGGCTGTGGTGGTTTTGTAGAGTGGCAGTGGTAGTGGCATTGCCAACCAGTCAACGAGCCACACCATGCTACCAGAGTCAGAGGGTATAGAAGCTCTTTGCGCCCTGAAAATACTGATCCATTGCATATATGGGGAATCTACACCTATACAGGGTGATGTTTATTTTTCAAAGAATGGCGGCTTTGCTTGCGGTAGGCAAGGTAGAGAGCACAAACGTGCAATGCAATGATGAGGATTGTGGCAGTGAATCGTAAGTACGTTTTTTTTATGAATGCTGAATACATAGTAGTGTACGGCTTTTAGCTGGGTCTTTTGTAATTGAAGCACGGAGTTTACTTTTTGTATTTATTTTAATTTTTTTTTTAATTTTTATTTGACATAAAATGGGGGCGCTTTATTTTCCACTTTTATATTTATATTTTGATTTACTCTTTTTCGTGTGTATATTTCGTTTTCTTTTATTTAAATGGAAGTATGGCCTAGTTTTGGTTTAATTATTGAAAGCAAAATAAGTTTTTGCTATTCTTTGGTGTTTTTAGGGGTAGACTTTGGCCATTCGAGTGGATGAGTGTATACTTCTGTGTTAAAAAATCCTTTTCCATTGAAGCCTTTGATCGGGAAAGGTAGGAATACAATTTGAAGGGCTTGATGTAATTAATTTATATTCCACAAGCATACCTCGCCAAGCGTTTCGTATTTTATTAAAAAAATATAATCAGAATGTTGACAGACTTTTCGGAGCTTTTCTTTTAAAAGCGGCTCCAGTTTTTATAGTAATGGGTGTAGTCAATGTTCGTTTCGAGCTAATGTGACATTCAAATAAAAAAAGAATTTCTGGAAACAGTCCAGTGGTTTTTTTTAAAGAAACAAACATAGAAACACACAATCATTTGACTTATAGGAAGTTGTAGTACAGAAGTATAGATGAGGATTTGAAGTTTCAAATAATTGGGGAGGTCCTATTTAGTTTTTTGGAGTCTTTAGCTTTAATTTGTCTCAGGGATGTGGAAATATTTTCTTGACTTTGCTTACTTAGGTGGGCATAACAGTTCGGGGTGAACCTGAGGCCTATCCAACATTTTACGCCAGCAATTTCTCTCCAGTTTCGCACTATATATGCAGGTTCCACTTGATTGCGCCAACTAAGACGAAGTCTTTCCTTTCCGCGTCCCTGCAACGTGCTTTCGAAAATGCGTCGAGCCGAAGCATTAGGGTCCATCCGCTATACATGGCCCAGCCAGCATAGCCTCGCGATGGGTACTCTTCTAGATTTGCCCAAGTTACGGTACAGCTCATACAGCTCGTTGTTGTATCTTCTTCTCCACACATTGTCTTCGCATACGGGACCAAAGATCATGCGAAGTATTTTTCTTTCGAAACGACCAAGGGTTTCCACAACCGCTTTCGATAAAGTCTACGCTTCCACGCCCTAAAGTAGGACTGGCATGATTAAGTTCTTTAAAAAAGGTTACCTTCGGCAACGGTTGGCAAGAGTATTCCTCCGTCTGATCTCCGCACTGATGTTGTTTTCCGTATCTAAAGAGGATTCGTGACGTGAACATTTTGATGATTCCGGACTTTTCTGGTCTAAAAACAAAATGATAAGAACCTATGAAAATGTTGGCGTGGAGTTTCAGACGTTCACACCTTTCAGCAGACAAAATCTTATATGCGACGTTAAGGAGGCTTATCCCTCTATAATTGGCGCAATTGTGAAGGTCTCCCTTCTTTCGGATCGGGCATACGATAGAGGTTCCATCCATCGGGCATGCTTTCTTCTGACCATATCATGCAGATCAGCTGGTGGTTGCTCTTTCATACTAATCTCCAGCAGCTGCCTTGAAAAGTTCGGCATCAAGGCCATTTGCCGTATTTTTTTTATATAAGTTTACCTATGGTAAGCTTGACTTCTCTTTAGTCGAAAGCATGGCATTTTTGATTTTTATCCAAGTTGAATGGGCTATTTTACCTGACAGCGGAATTAGTGTCTTCGTCGCCGTTAAGCAGTCTGCAGAAGTGGTTTTTCCAGATTTTCAGTAGTTACTGCAATTCTTTCACTTTGTTTCCCTGCTGGGACCTGTAACACAAAACAGCAAGCGCTTGTATTACAAGTGTATTATGAAAAGTGTAGGAATTTTCTCTTATTCAGAACCACAAATAAGTCGTAGGTACCCGTGGCGTGTTGGCTAGTACGTCTGCCTATAAACCGGGAATAATGCCTCGAGCCTTAAAATAAGCAAAAATGTTTTTCAAGGGAATCACCTTTCTTGAAAATTTGGCAAGCCCTCCGAACGTAAATTAATTGCCATGAAAAGCGCTTTCTCCATCGGGCTATCGGAATCGACAGAAAATTGTTGGTCCCCTTCATCCCCACGCAAAGGCAATGGCTTTGTGTAATGCGCTAGGCCTCCAGGGGCTTAGGTATTAATTATTTTATATTATTTTATAATTAAGCTACGTATTTGATTTTTCTTCTCCAAGTGTAATGTCATAAGTGTCATAATCATACAATTGGCTCCTGACTTGCAGACTGGTAGCTCTGCGTCAATGGTTTGAGTCCGGGGTTTATTGCCTCCCTGGCATCATCTTCTTACCTCTTCGTAAGACTACAGAGACTCATTCCAATCATGGCATGTATCAATTTAATAAAAGGAGCGATTCTTCTTTTTTTTTTTGAGAATTTGGTCTTCCTTTCCTCTTTTTGGCTTGTAAGTCTCGTTGTAATAATTAAAGGTAACCTTTTATTCTTTTTTGGATCAAGTTTTGTCGTGCTATTTTGCTTCGCCGTATATTCCTGTCGCCTCTCTGCATTTTTTATCGAGTCTTTGAACTTGCTTTGGGGACCGAATGAGACCTATAGCATCAGACGCTTCGTTTCTGATGGCTTTTTGGCATTTCTGGATTGTTGCCATTGACTGGTAGGTATGCAATGCTTCATGCTGGCGGCATAGGTTTTAAGAATAGTTCGAAGGCCTCGATTAAAATAGCATTGGTGTAAACTCTTGTTTGTAGCATTTCAATTTCACATCGCTTCACAAAGTTAGTTTTTTATTCGCACTTTGGCTACAGCAAGGTGGCGATCCGACTCAAAGTTGGCCTCTCTTGAAATCAGCGCATCTTTGACATTGGATGAATGTCTTATATCACCCATCGTATTCTACTCCATGCAATTATTATAAAGCATGTTAATACGAACTAGTTCACGGCGAAATCTTTCATCAGTACGAACTTTCAACTCTATGGCTACGCCCATACTTAGCTAGCGTTTCAGAGGGGAACTAAGTATTTTTTTTTTTTTTTTTTTTTTTTTAAATAAAATGGCTTTCGAAGAATAACTTCCTCACGGCATGCAAGTCACTCGAGGCCACTTTGTATATACAACTCTGAAGAGCTATATCACTTAAGTCACAAAACATCTCATGCATGATAAACGCTCACATACTTCTTACGCCTTAACGCGAATCTGTACTCGATTAACACAACTTAAAAAAAAAAAAGACGAAAAAACTTGTCCAGCAAATATTCTCAAGCATAGCATTCGCCACCACTATAATTACAGGATATCTTGACCTAAATGTTCTCTGACGATGAGTTTTTAAAAATTAACGCTGCCATTAGCATATTCTTGACTTTAAAAACTTTTGTGAAAAAAAAAACAACAAAGAAACACAACAAAATAAAATAAAAGTGAACTTTCCAAAAATGGAGGAAAATATTAAATTTCTCATACGACGACCACCAAAACAAGAGTGGGATGTACAGAGGGGAGTTTACTCTCCGGGAGTATATAAAGCTATAAGGTCCTTCCGTTAATATTACTCGTTGCTGCATAGCCAAGCCAAGGGTAATTATTCTTAAAAGCACATTTCACCCATTAGCATTTTTATGTGGGTTTTGCTTTTAGAAACCACACCACCACAACCACCAACAACAAAAAGTTAAAATGAGAAAAACAAAAGGAACAAAATAAATGAAAATAAAGTCTGAAGAAATCGACCAATGCCATTATAGGAACATTATGCTTTAGCAGATGTATGGAATTAAAAGGCTCCAGCACCGGCACCGGCACCGACAACGGCACCGGCACCGCAAACCCAATTCCGTTGCAACAAAGAAAAGAAAAATTCTCGTAAAAGGCTTTCTTTTCTATTTTCATCGGAACTTGTTTCTTTGTCGCAGTAAATTTTCAAAGGAAACTACTTTCGATGCAAAAACAAAATTGAGGTAAAAGAAATGTTGCGTTATTGTTAATGGAGAGACATGAAATAGAATCTATCTGAAAGCATGTCTTACCGACCATGAAGTTAGTGATTATTTCCCTGTTTGTATTCTAAAACTGCTTTGAGTCCTAATTGATACAAAATCAAACTTGAACAGCGTTCACTGATATTACTCTACGCTTTTAGATTTTCGTCAGAATCTACAGCTCATTTACAATTTCTTAGAATCTTCACATGCCAAGATAGTTCTCCAGCTATGTACATCGCCATAAATAAAATCATATAGCCAGCTGCATCTTCTTTGGATTTTAGATCCATAAGGATTCATTAGACTGAAGCCCTTCATCAGAATATATCAAAGGATTGGGCAAAGAGCACACTATTCAGTTCATCTCATACATCACTCGGTGGTTTTCTGTTTAATTGGAAATGATCAAAAGTTTTCTCACATAAACAATTTTCATAGTCAGGCCAATCAATCCCGGTCCAGTAGGTTGAGCTGCACCCATTAAATCAAACCTGGCATTAGAATGAAAATCTGTGCTTTCCCCTTCGTATAAGCCCGGATTATAGTTTACGTACTCCTCAACTTTAAATAGAATTTTTTCTACTACTCCCAAATACCGCTCCGTCGATGACGACGAACGCCCAATGCACTTTATACAGCAAAAAAATAAGTTAAGTAAAGCAGTAGCTGTAACCAGGAACTAACAAGTACTCAGCACCCAACTAACATTATTTTAACATACAGTAGTTGTACATCACTTCTTTATATATGACAGGAGTCATAAATCGTTCTGCTACACGAAGACTCAAGCACCACATCACCATCTGTAAAATTCCACTTAATATTTTCATACATCCACTTGAAACAAGAAGTCATAGGAAAGGTGGACGACGACGACGAGAAGATTTCTCTAACATTTTCTCTGTGAAGGTACACAAAAAAAAAAAAAAAAAAAACACGAAGGATTCCTTTCCACTTGTAAGCATTTAAGAGGAATTACAGCTCTTAACAGACCAAAAGGATGAACTTAATGTCCTGAAGTAACGAAACAAAGTGGGGGTTGCAGATAAAAACCAACTCAAACTCACTTTGCACATCAGACCTAGTGCCTTCTATTTACTCTGTGTGAAAAACTTTTCATTCTTTTTTTCTTCTTTTTTTGTTTAACTGCAAACCTTTTTCATCCTCGCAAACTGTGGAAACTTTCATGCTGGAGAACTAACCGCACTAAGTTTCATATGTACATGGATATGCTATAGCCTCGATAGGTAACCACTTATTATTGTAAGAAGTTTTAGGAAAATTTTTCTGAAGAAGAAGATTACTGGAAAAATAGCCTCGTCTTACGAACGTATTTATTCTTTTCGTACACTTTCACTTTCGGGATGGACTGAACTTGGTATACTACACGGGATGAACATGAAGTTTGTTGATACTCTTATACTTTAGTGGATCCTCATGATTGAAAGGGATAGTTTTTTGTTGTTGTTTCGGAATGGTGTTGTAGTTTGTATTGTTAATAGTTTCTTAACTTGTTTCACAATTGAAGGCAGGAAGTATTGTATTCTTGAATCGAGCGATTACTCTGTAGAGTAGAAGCAAAGCGTTTGGTGTATATTCTTTCATAATAGCGATTAAATGAAGCATATCGCTTGCTTAAAGGACCTCCCAAGTCAATGGGATTGAAGCTGTCAAAATCAAGTTATACAGCGACATTAAGAATACCCACACCGACAAAGACACAGCTTTTTTTATACATTTGTGCGACTTTTATACATCGCGACTGCAAAAATGACGACAGAAGCGTTCCTGCCGCTCCCGTAACTTCAGAATGCTTTGGGTTGGGAGAAACTTTAAGCTATGTAATTTTTTTTTTTTTTTTTTACTGATAGTAGCAAACATCCAACGGAACTTTCACATCCATGTTGATTCCTTGCATGAGTTTTCTGAATCTCAGAGAAAACGGTGAATGCCTCATTGAGAGAAAGGGCAATGATTCCATCAATGAAAAATCATACAATGGGTAAGAATTTTGCGATTCTATATCCTTGGCCATAATTTCATTCATTTAGAAAATATTAACTTTTTAGTAACCACACTTAAGAAGCATCGGCTGAAAAACTGCAATGTGATACACACTCGCTGTCACTGTCACTGTCAGTCTTCTGGCAATGTAATGTAAATTAATAGGCCTTTGGTAGAGACAATCATCTTCTATGCGTCAGTTGTTTGGTGGAACAAACTCTCACGTAATTTTGTTACTGCCTCGTTTGCCAAATTCAAAAGAAAAATATGTTTCAGCTGATCTCAACGCATGGCTGAATATTCCATCCCCTTGATACCTAGGTTAGGTTAGGTGGAAGTGGCTGTCAGCCAATGAGTACATTGCCTGACACACTTAAGTCGCAAGGGCCCATTTTGATACCACAGAGATCAGCAAATTAATATCACCTACTGATCTCAGAAACCCGATGTAAGATTAACGAGCTCATCACTTATTAATCTTCCATTACGGGACCAGCCGGTTAATCACCTGCTAGTCGAACCACGCGGAACTTTTAATGTATTTTGAAAGACTTTTAGGGTCTATGTAAGCTAATTCGCTATTATCATCGAAGAAGAATTCACCGAGATGAGTTTTCCTCCTATGAAGTAGTGCATGAGCTAAGAAGATGTTGAACGGTTTCCTCATCCTCTTCGTCCATGCAGCTCCTGCAGAAATCATTGGAAAACACACCAAGTCTTTTGGCGTGTCTTCCTATTAGACAGTGTCCCGTAGGAACACCCATAGTAGAACCTAGATACAGGCAGTTCAGGGCTAACAAACTCTTTGAGCTTTTTGAGTCTACACACGGCCAAACTTTTTTGGTTGCAAGGCAACTTGATACCTACATCAAAGTATGCTGTCGCCAAACCATTTCCCATTTAGAGAAAAGAAGTGGACTCTTAATTTAAGCCAAGAAAGGAATGTTATCGTGTCTTAACGGATGTTTGCAAATCCATTGATGGATCTGGCTGTAGAAAGCTGGTTGGCGCTGCTCTTTTGCAACTCTCTTTTGCCAATCATTTCAAGGTCTTAATTCTAAGTGATACCACACTCTGCTTACAAAATTGAATAAAGAAATATGTAGCACAACAGAGCCCTGAGGCCAAGCGTATTTCTTACAATAACCAATCAATTAAGGAAATGGAGGGGACCTACAGTTTTCGGCCGATTCCGAACGGGACTTCGAGAATATCGGACTTCTTGCCAGTTCTACGCGAAAGGCGATACCCGTGAACAAGATTTTAGCCTCTGCTGTGGATCGAACCATGAACCTCAGGGCTAGCAACCATACATGCCAACCATTGCGCAACGGGTACCACTCTGTGAATGCTGCGGAGAAAAAGACAACACACGGCGTAGACTAGTAATGGTAGTGTCTTCTGGAGCTTGTAACACAAAACTACAAGCGCTTGTAATACAAGTGGACAATGACAAATATGAGAAATCTCTGTAACACAAGGCTACAAATTTGCTTCCTCTTCTAAAAGTGTAATGGTCAAAATCTTTCAAATACCTTGGTTTTTCAACAAATATCTGACAAGCTATAAGAAGTGGAGGTTGCTATGTGGTTGTACAATAGACCGGTATTTTCTTTCTATGGTCCTGCACAGAGCGCCAATTTACATGTGGCCAGCGGTGGTTGATTGAAGTCTCTCTCAGTCAGTTGCAGTCTTTGTTTTTGTTGTTATTTTCTATAGTGCTGAAGCTTCGCCAAAGATATGAGTACGAATAATATCTTTCAAGAACTCGATAAAAAAGCTATAAACCAAAGGTTGAATTAACACATCAGTCATCGAGTGAGTCTGCTGTTCATCTATCGAATTCAAATCGTTCAAATACTGATAAAGTAATGTCGAATTTTGGTACTGAAGTGCTCGATAAAGCGATAAGTAATACCAAAGTAATAAGTAATACCAAGGTCATCTTCTTCCAAGGTCCTTTGTGCTTTTTCTGTATTCGACAAACTAACCATAACGCCAGGGTTTCCACCTTTTTTCCAACTGATTGCATTGACATTTTGGATTTCCAATAAATTTTATCAATCGATGGATTAAGCAAAACTCGGGAAAAATCAAGGGCTCCTCTTTATAATTGATCCTTGAACTGATTGCTGTTAAGGTAAACCCAAAGTAATAAGAAAGTATACATTTCAACAAACTGCCATGTGCAGATTCAAAAGCTTATCTCCTCTCGCCATTGTATAAGCTTATACATACCTTAATATTTTTTCTCAAGTCCGTAGAGTGAATTATGTATAATACCTTCTCTCCCAAGCTATTGTTCATATCCCAACTATTTTTCAGTGGCACAAAAATCAACATTCCACTTTATGGTCTAGTGGCTCCACATGAACTCGCATTTTATTTTATTTCACAGTTCCACAGTCATACACATTATTTTATACATCTCTCTACACTAAAATTACTCACTCAGTGGTTCACAAAAAAAAGTGCACCTACCAACAAGAGCCGGGCGGGTAGGTAGGTAGGTACTTGCAAATGCAACCAAGCGCAGTTGCCGTTTTTAACGTGCCACTCATTTTTCGCCCATTCATCAATTTTAATTGATGCAAAATGGGTCCTTGCGTCATACAAACATTTAATTAGAGTGTCCACTGGCCAAACTCCTGTTTCATTCAAAACTATTTTTAATGTTTTATATTTGGTCTTAAAAAAAAGTCAAAAAAAAGAAGAAAAAAGTAAAAAAAATACATGGGAGCTATTTTCATGCATGGCCAATCCTAAATATACCTACAAATTCACCATAAACGAGGCGAGTAATTATTGTTATTAAAGCGAAAAACTTTTGCAGCAGGTAGGTACCAAATAGAAATAAAAAAATAAAGTCACCTCTCGTTTATACGCAACCAACACACACGTAACATAACCAACACATTGAACATTTTTTGAAGCGACTTATAATACTGAAAAGATGTTGGCTTTGCTTCGGATCATTAGATTTTATAAAGTCTGAAATCCTTGATAAAAGCTCCTTGCAGTTTAATCCTAAGGAAGCTAATGTATTTCATCGCATCAGAACCTCCACATTCCCATGTTATAGTCTCCTCGCCAGCCGTGGTAGGTTCCCACAACCATTCGGATCTTTTATTTCGTGTACTAAGCCATAAAACCTTAGCGGATCCATTTAACCACTTATCTTAGTTGGCTTTATCCAAAAACAATCCTTAAAATGTTTTATTGCTTGCACTCGAATAATTTTTGTTTTTTTTTTGGCATCTTACTGCCAGTCTTGTAGTTATACTTTCTTCTGGCTCTTTTATTTTATTTTGAAGGATTAGGTTGCCTCTTCGTGCTGTTGACGAGACGAGTAACTGAACATAGGTCGAGTGTGGATTGTTAACATTTTTTTGTGGGGCCATGTTGATTTCATATAAATTCGTGTAATACTGGCGGGCCTACAGTTTGCTTAGCTTGGGAAGTAGAAAAAACCCTTTCTGCTTCAGCAAGCTGATTTTGAAACAGAAGCTAATTTTTTATTACGCAGTGCCTTAAATCAGCAATTGGTTCTCTGTTAGACCAGCTGTGGCCACGACATGGTTAGCATCAGATACAATGGTTGGACACTATTTCGTCATAATTGCCTGTTTTTTTTTTTGTTATTTTGCAACGCCAATAAGCTTTCTACAGTATTTTCTGCTACGGGATGCAAATATTGCAGTTTTCTTATCAACGTTGGGGAACATACGCTTGGTTTGTCTGATTCCAATGGAGGCATGCCATCTACGGTTGTGCTCTTCACAGATCCAATCGTTGATTGAAGCTCTCACTGAGGACGCTGACAAACCTAGCGACGGTCCAGGTCCTGAGAAAGCTGTCTGATGAGATCCCTGCCTAGCGAGTTCATCGGCGATCTCATTTCCAGTTATGCCGTGATGGCCCGGAACCCAAATGAGACTCAAAGAATTTAATCTTCCGATCGCATTCAGAGAGCTAATTGCTGGTTAGCTATTCTTTGCATTAACTTCATTTGCAGCATCATTTATCAGAATTAGAGGAAATTTTACGAAGAGCACACATCACTTACGTATGTATGTATCGGGTTATAATATCCAATTTATACCTTAAACCTTTTTATTATTGTTTTATTCGGTTTTAGCATAAAAAAACTACAAAAAAATAAGTCTGTCACTTTCAACAGCCATTTCAAGATCAGTGTTGGTAAACAGAATTTTTACCAATGACATAACATTTGCACTGATTGAGAATGAGAGTTAGTGTTAGTGTTGGGCCAGCCCCGGAATAACAAGGAGGCAAACTTTGAGGGCTGCTGATCTTCTTATTTTGTTTTTTTCTTGTCTCCAAAAATAGCCTATGATGCCAAGAAAAAACGGGCCTTAATTTCGATAAATGCTTTATCAACTATCTACAAAAAATTAGAAAAGGGCACACATTTACACATTTGTCCCCCATAAAAAGTCAACTGTAGCATGCATTGTGTGCAATTGGAGTGAGATTTTCTGTTTTTTCCTTATCAAGTGTTCCCCAAAAAAAGGTAAAAAAAGAAGAAATTCAACGACCACACAAACAACCGCTTCAAATTCAAATTTCCAACTTAAGCTACTGCAATAAGCTCATTTTCGATTGACCGAAAGAAAACCTTATTCATCAGAAATGGCTGTGTGATTTTGATTTCCTCGTACACAAACCAACACGAGCCACAAAATGTGTTTTTTCTCTCAAACAACTCGACGGAGGTCATCCTACACAACCGCAAATGACCCACATTTATACTTCATCGTGTATATTTATTTTGTATATTTACATCAACTCCAAAAACCATACCTCTCACTGAAAACGAAAAATCGAAAATATGATGTTTTTCTACGTTCTCGGGATTATGCAATTGGTATATTTGAGTTTTTAAAGCGTAGAGTAGTAAAAAATGTCTGAAAAAGTCCAAAAAATTACCATCACACTGAAACAAAGTGCGTTACTGGAACCTTGAATTCATACGCATTTTTAAAACTTCTTGTTTCCTTTTCTCTGGAATTTTTCTATTTTTCTAACCAACCATGCTCACTTTAAATTTCTAGCAAGTGTCCCTGATTTCAAACGAATATTTATATGTGGGTCTGCTTTTTAAAAAAGGGCATTACCATTCATGTCCAATTTTATCCACTGTTAAGGAGGGTGTAAGAAATTTCTGAAGATAGTATGTTTGATAAGCTTCCGTTAGCACTCCGCTTAATAAAATAAATAAATAGGGTGGCGAAATAGAGTGAGGAGCTCCAAGAGCTAGCTAGGATAAGAAGGGACCTACGATTTTCTCCCTGTTCCGAACAGCCAATCGAGAAAGCGCTTTTCAAGGCAATGGATTTACTAACTGAGAGCTTGCCAATTTCTCGCGAGAGGCGAAAAACATTTTTGCCTCTGTTGGGATTCGAACCACAAACCTCTGGGTTAGCAGGTGGACACGCTAACGATTACGCCACGG
Source organism: Melanostoma mellinum (assembly GCA_914767635.1). NCBI lineage: Eukaryota > Metazoa > Arthropoda > Insecta > Diptera > Syrphidae > Melanostoma > Melanostoma mellinum. Next base: position 20,118,893 of record OU612058.1, read on the forward strand.
GTACCCATTGGAATATGGAGATGAATTATAAATATGAAGCTTGCTCTTGGATCACTCTTTCAATTCCAAAAAAAAACGCATCAAAATCCGTTTTGTAGTTTTAAGGATGTAAGCATACAGACAGCGAAAACTACTTTGTTTTAAGATATGTAAGGATAAGAGTAGAGATAAGGAAGGACAAGAAAAACAGCACCATGTAGGGATCAGCATATAGTTATCTCAGTCTACTGAAATTTTCATTCTTTGCACTCGATTAGATGCGATGGCATCGGGGTAATAGTATAATGTTTGAAAGATATGAGCCGAATGCGTGGGTTCCAGGCCCGCACCGGATACTTACTTTTCTTTCAGCCTCTCACAATATCCTGGAAGCAACCTCTGATGCTCTTAGTGGAATTACATCCACTTTTTTTCCATTTAGTGTAAGAAAGGTTGTATAGGATGTTTTTAGACTTGCGGTTTTCAAGAAGAAATAAAACATTTATGTAACTCAAGGATAAGGCTTTGCAACCGTTGGGTCGAACGTATTTCAGCCGAGAGACTAAATTTTCGATTACTTTTTGTAGAATTTTGGGGCGAATGTCAAGGATTATGCGTCGAATATTAATTTTTTCTGAGGTGTCAAACGTCTCGAGCTTATCTGCGACTTCTATGTGAACCCCACCAAAAATAGTCTCCCGGTGTTATATCACCCGATCTTGGAGGTAACTCAAACTCACAGCTTAAAAACCACAAACTAAGAAATAGGTATTGACAGCGACTTTGTCGACGTGCGATCTTCGCAGAAATGGCAAACCAAATTGAACAATAACAAAGTGACAACTGTCAAAGAGACCAGGGGGTCGATTCTGTAACTGAAGCTGTTAAGTGATAAGAAATATCACAACTTCACAAGGAATCCGATTCTCGTTCTGTGAAAAAATGAAAACAAACGTAAAAATTTCTCCACATGATAAATTATTTACCACAAAAGAATTTGTCAGTGAAGTTTAAATTTGACAATGGAAATTCAAAAAAGAGGACAAAGGGCTTCAATAGCCCAAAAACAGTTTTTAATTGGTTTTTGGAGCAAATGCAAGAACTGGCAAATAACAACTAAGCACATAATTTAAGATAATTTAAAATATAACTGTTGACGGTTAACATTTTCGTTCAAACGAGTGGAAAGTGTTCAGTTGAACAGCTTAGGGGGAACCTTAAAAGACGAACCGAAATGGATTAAATATTGGAATGATCTTGTGTAAGTTTTATAATTAAAAACATTATGGCATGACATGAAATCACTGAACGCTTTCCCTTATGCACAGAATAAGTGTTCAAAGCCGCGACAACACCGCGATGGAAAAAATCAAAGACCTCACAGAAACAGACGGGGGAATAATAAATATTACTACACCAGAAATGATTGAGTTGAATAAAGTGCTCCTCCGATGTATTTTCAAATGAATTTTGTCCATTTCGGAGTGACCGCCGGCCGCCGTCGCAATAGCCTCATTTTTTATTCCTGGAACAAATATATATAAAAATAGCTTCTTCAGAAGAAAAGACATTTTCGTAATGAAATAACCTTTGTTCACTATGGCCTCTATTGTTAAATACCAATTCAGTTGGTTATTAATTATATGGTTATTATAATTATACCTGACATCTTTTGAAATATTTTTTTACAAATAAAAATTGAAATTTGAAGCAAAAATGAGATGTGTAAGAGAAAGTAGCATAAAATAGTCGCTCTGTAAAATTCTTGTAAATTGTAAATAAAAGTCAGTTATAAGTTAAATAAATTTGTTTCAACATTGAATAAAGTGAAAGTAATCATCTATACTAAATCATTGAACTGTCATTCTAATTAAAGTGGTTAAAATTCAAGTTTAAAGTATCATACAATGTCGAATCTTAAACTAAATGAACAACAAAAAAAGTTGCGGTCTGCGGAAAAGCAGTTAAACTCCTCTCCTTCATCTATAAATTCCCCTTCAACATTATCTTCGTCCTCTCTGTTGTGGAACAAAATTGAATCTCGGTTCGATATGCTGACAAAAACTCTCACTGAGTCAATTGTTTCGCAACTAAAAACCGAAATTAGCTCCCTACGTGATAGTCTGTCATTACTAATTAACAACATTGAAGTGGAGTTTGATAAAAAATTAAAAACAATGGAAAACACATTCAATGAAAGAATCACCTCTTTTAACCACTCTTTGTTTTTGCTGAATAGCAGACTTGATACATTGGAGCAACAAGGAAATAGATTGGACAGTCATGAAGATGAAATTTCATTAGTAAAAGCGCAATTGATGGAAAAAGACAACACCATGCTAAAAATGCAAATTGATGCACTAGCCCGAAACAACATATCGGGTGATCTCGTTCTCCACGGTATACCGATTAAGGCTGACGAAAACCTGGGAGTTCTCTTTCAACGCTATTGCTCTTTAATCAACCTACCACCTCCATCGCCCATAAACATTCTCCGTACTAAGCCGAAAGCCAATTCAAGAGAAAGTGCAATCATTGTTAAGCTTCCCCACGAAACTGAAAAAGTCAAAGTTTTATCTTGTGCGAACACATATTACAAAAAACACTCGAGAGCTGTCACACTGAACGATCTTGGCTTCTTGGGTAATAAGTTTGTGCGTGTGTATGAAAGCTTAACGAAGTACAATCATGCCATTTTCCGAAGAGCAAACGAGCTTAGAAAGAGAGGTTTTTTGTATCGTGTCTTTACCAGACGTGGCAGAGTTTTCATTAGGCAAAACAATGAATTACCCAATAAGCCCGTGTGCGTAAAAAGCTTGAATTCTCTGGAAATTTTTAACGTTGCTGGTGCTGGTGTTGCTGATGTTGTTGATGCTGATGCTGATGTTGCTGCTGATAATAATGTTGCTGATGTGAATACTGCTGTAGATGACGTCGCTGTCGATTTTGATGCTGTTGCTGCTGCTACTGAAGATGATGTTTAATATCTTGTAATTCGTAAAATTTAATTTGAATTTGCTGCACTTTTTTTTTTTTTTTCTTTTATATTTCCTTTTTTTCTATATTTCCTTTCATTGAATAGTGTAAAATTTATAATTTGATTTTGAATTTATTAACTGTGAATTTCCTCCTCTTAATAGAATTTTACTTTGTTGATTATGAATTTCCATAATGAAAATTTCTTACAAAATGATTTCAAACCTGCTTTTTGATATCTATTTAATTATAACTTCTCACCTTTTCTTTACTCTTCCTTATCTATCTTTAAACAATTTTCTTTCTATTAAATACTTATTGTGGGTGCATTTATTTTTCTCTTTTTTGCTGTTTGTGATGGTGGTGGTTAATCTCTTAACAATTTTTTACTGGCATGGATCCTAATAATGTGAAATGCGTTCTGAATTTGCTGTGTGACGCGTATGGAAATGGGCTTAGAGTTTGTTGTTTGAATGCTGAGAGTATTCGAGCTAAGTATACAATGTTGTATCAGACTTTTAGCACCTCGATGTTGGATGTTATTATGGTCTCAGAATCGTGGTTGAACACCTATATCACTGATGCACTTGTTTGTATCCCCGGTTTTAAACTATTTAGAAGCGACAGGAATGATAGGGTTGGAGGAGGAACATGTATTTACGTACGGGAAAGTATAGTCGCGTCTTTAATTTATGCTTCAACTTGTAGTGATATTGATTTTGTTTGTGTTGAAGTTAAGAGTTCGGGTGACAAACTGTTGCTAGTTGCTGTATATTGTCCACCCCTTATGTTTAGAGAAGAATGTATTTTGGAGCTTGAAGAAACTTTGTTGCGACTGAGTGCTAAATATACGGATGTCTTGATTGGAGGTGATTTCAATGTAAACTTTTTGATCAATAGTGTCTCCAAGCGACTTTTTACTCACTTCTGTGATAAACTCTGTCTTTCGGTAGTGAATGGTAAATGGCCAACGTGTTTTAAGTCATATACGAACCCTTCGCTACTTGATATGTTTTTGACTAGTTCCAAACATAAAATCTTAGGTAATGACCAAATACGCCCTACGTCAGAGTTTATCCACGATTTCATTTTTTGCGCCTTTAACTTTGATTTTATCAGACCTAATCCGACAAAAACCATTAGGTATAGGTGCTATAAAAATTTTAGCTATGACAACGTAGCGAATTCCTTCAATCGATCGGAATGGGATGAGATTTTCTACTTTCATGATATTAATGCTAAGGTTGCTTTATTTAATAACTTAGTTACGAGTTTATTTGATGTTTATGTTCCAATTGTAACCAAACAAGTAAAGAGAAATCAATGTCCATGGTTTACAAACGACATTAAATTTCTTATTAGAGAAAGAGAACGTTTTTTCCGAAAATACAAAAGTAACCGCTCTGAGTTTAACAAGAGACAGTATATTTATGCACGAAATCGGGTTAATATTTTCATTAGAAACTCAAAACGTGATTACTTATTGAAAAAATTGAATCCATCACTCAGCTCCTGCGAGCTTTGGAGGAATCTTAAGCAGGCTGGCATTAAGGAGGACAAAAAGAAATGCATATGCCCTTTTGATCCTGGTGTGATGATGAATGCCTTGATTCCTAGCCACTCTAGCTTTGAAATTCCGCAAAGAATCTTTGACCTCCCTGACAATGTGAATTCATTTAGTTTTGTATGTATCGGTGTTTCTGACATTGTTAATTCAATTAAATCGGTTAGATCTAATGCTGTAGGCCCCGATGATATGTTCCCGAAATTTATAAAACTGATTTTCCCATTAATTATGAGATATTTGCTCCACATTTTCAATTTCTGTCTCTACAGTAGTGAGTTTCCAAATGAATGGAAAAATTCAAGATTAATACCAGTACCAAAAAAGCCTAATGCTTCTAAACCTTCTGAGTACAGGCCTATAAGTATATTATCTTTTCTCGGTAAATTACTTGAGAAAATAATGCATGATCAAATGCAGTTATACCTCAATGAGAGGCATTTACTTACTCCATGGCAATCTGGATTTCGTAGCTTTCATAGTTGTGAAACTGCGGCAATTAAAGTAACCAATGACATCCGATTTGCTCTTGACTCAGACAGGTTTGGGGTTTTGGTGCTTTTGGACTTTTCTAAGGCCTTTGACAGTATTGACCACTCCATTCTCATCTGCAAACTTAAGTCTCAGTTTAATTTTTCCAATTCATCCCTCAAGCTCTTGTGTAGTTATTGGAAAGATCGTGTCCAATCAATTAAAACGGAAACCGGAACCTCAAATTCTTATATTACCAATATTGGAGTTCCCCAAGGCTCGGTGTTGGGCCCACTGCTATTTTCGTTATTTATTAATGACCTTCCAGAAGTCATTTCTAACTGCCAGATTCATATGTATGCCGACGATGTTATGATTTATATTTTTAGTGCAATTGGTTTGATGGATGATTGTATTGTGAGATTGAATGAGGATTTAAGTCGTTTCTTTGCTTGGTCTGAGACTAATATTCTAAGACTAAACCCTTCTAAGTCTGTGGCTATGTTGTGTGCAAGGAATGAGCTCAACCCAGGTGAATTTCCTCCAGTTGTCCTTAATTGTGAAATAATCTCCTATGTGAAAGATGTCACTTACCTAGGATTCAAAATCAATACCAACCTTAGTTGTTGTAAAGCAGTTTCTGACACCATCAGGAAAATCTACCATGGGTTGCGCTGTCTAAGGTCTTTATCTCATTTATTGTTGCCCAACTTAAAGCTTCAACTAGTTAAATCACTTATTTCGCCTTATTTTACATACAATGCCTCTGTTTTTCCATCTTTAGACTGTGTTTGTAGAAGAAAACTAAATGTTGCTATCAATGATTGTGTTCGTTTTGTGCATTCTATCCGTAGACACACTAGTGTTTCACACTTACGTAATTTGATATTTGGTATGAACCTTGATAATTATCTTAACTTTAGGCTGCTTCTGAAACTCCATAATATCATCCATGGTCGAAGTCCAATGTACCTTAAAGAACCTCTAAGCTTTGCTCAATCTCAAAGAGGATTGAAATTAATTTTGCCTCGTTTCACGCACAGCATTGCAGAACGATCTTTTTATGCATCTGCAGTTCGTCTATGGAATGCTCTACCAAACGAGCTGCAGAGCACTACCACATATGCGACATTTAAGAGGAAATTATTTTTGCACCTATCTCACCTTAATTAAAATCTATTTTATACTTTCCGACTTTCTAACTTTCTAACTTTTTTTTTTTTTTTTTTTTTTTTTTTTTTTTTTTATTTCACTGATCTCTTCTTTTTCCACTCTTTTTACTTCTTTTTCTTTTTTTTTTACTATCCTCCTTATTTTATTTATTACTTCTTTAATTATACTAGTTACCTTACTTCCTTATTTTTTCGTTTTCTTTGCTTTCATGAGTTATAAAAAATCTTTTGTTAAATTTATTAGATGCTCTAAAAGATTTAAATCTTAATGTATCAATGTAATTTATATATTTATGGAAATAAATTGAAATTGAAAATTGAAATTGAATAGTACATGCTGTCAGAGTTATTTATCGTTATGAGTTCGGGAATCGCATCAGATTTTTTTGTGAAGTGATAAAATGAAAAAGCACTGTGAAGACTGAAATGAAATAATTTTTATCACTTCACAGCTTCACAAATACAGAATCGACCTCCAGCTTCGAAAAAAGTATTATCAGATTGAAAGCCACTCGTGTTACAGGAACACCTTTTGCAATGAACCGGTAATTGGTCTAAGTGCTCAATCTAAGCATAAGTCTTATCTTTTCTAGAAAAAAAAAAGTTCGTTTACATATTTTTCAAAACATATCCCTTATTCACACTACCCTAAAAGCATTTCCGTTGCAGAAAAACGTTACTTCCTTGAAATCGTTTTTACAAAAGTTCTGTATTCCTATCTATACAAAAAAAAGTATGCAAAACATTATAATGTGTGTCACCTTTTTCATCAAATAAGAAACTTCAGGTGTGCTCGGGTCTCGCTTCATTCCATCTTCCGAAACCCGAATGTCTTAACAAATTGAACGATCTCAGCTCGGTTACACATTGCAAACTCCCATACTTACTACGACGACTATTTTCTGCGTATAGTTTCGCTAATAAGTAATGAGAATGACCAACTGATTTGCTATTTGGAATCCACTACACTTGTAGTTCAAGTCAGAGTTCTACTACACTTTTTTTTTCTTCCGCTTGACGAACCAAAAGTTTTTGGCCAAAAAGCAATTCCAAAGACACATGCGGCAAAAACCAAGATAATGTCTTTTTTCTCAGCATGATTCCAGAAAACCGAGAGAAATAAGTTTTTTTTCCAATTGGCCTTCCTGCTGGTTCTGGAAGTGAGTGCGATATACACCCTCAGAGTTACTGCTTAATTTTTTTCCTTTCTTTTGTCCCCCAACTTGCTTCTTCCTAATTCATTCGATGGCATTTCTTAGGTATTAAACTCTTTTTTTTTTTTTTATTTGCTTCCTCTACTTCCATCCATCCCCCACAGCGTTTACAATATTTTTATCCACCACTCTATGAGTTGGACGATTTAAAGCTAACTTGATCCTTATCTTTAATGATTCCAGAAATGAAAGCAAACAAAAGCGTAGACAAACCGAAGGACTAAACGAGACAAAAAAAAATCAGCGTGAAGGGGGTTTGCAGCTGAGCAAAAATATAAAAGTAAAATAAATCTTTGTTCTTGTTAAATTGAAGAAGGAAGAAATTATAGTGTCCTTTGGCATTCTTTATGTTTCTTTAAGAAAAAAAAATCGAATCCTTTCGTTTTCTGCTTCTTCTTTTTTTTATATTTTGTTTCATCTACTTTTTAAGATGGTGTTTGATCCCTCTTATATTTTACGGTCGTCCAAGTCGGAGTTTTATTTTTCCTAACTTTTTAAACATTTTTATTGGAAATGAGATTAAATCCTTTTTTTCTCGGTCTATACACTTAACTTTTTTTTTTGTTGTAACGTCCTTCTACTTGATAACGGATTCTATTGTTATTTCCAACCCAAGTGAAAATTAGTAATCCTTATATTTTCATTTCTTGAGCGAGAGAACATTCATGGATGGCAAAGGGATCATTAGTGGATGAGTTGGAGGTATCTCTTTTTTATTGTTCTTTGCGTTTTGTTTCTCGGTTGGTTAGAAGAGATTAAAATGTAAAATTCTTATCGAAGAAGTTAATGAACCGATTAAATGGTCTGTCGTTGGATTATTGGAGGGTATTGATGTGTTTCCGTTGGTGTGTGTGTGTGTGTGCGTTTAATGGGTGAATGTATTTTTAGGTTGATGGCCTATAATAAGGACTTATAATTGTTTCTTGAACGCTTTGTAGATAAGATAATGTGGTTTCTAGAATGTTAATGTTCTGTACTAGGGCAGTTTCGTTATTGATTTTGACGATATTCGAATCGAATAGTGCTTTAAGTGAACTTTACGTTGTCCTGTCCACGCTGGTTGAGATATCAAAGGTCATACTTTAACTAAAGTATAATTCAAAGTACAATGTAAGTTGACTTTGGAGCAATCCGATAAATTAATAAAAGCTAACTGCAAAAGTCACTATAAAGTTAAAATCAATTAAAACCTGCTGGCCTTAGATACGCTCTAGTGTGTGAGAAGATTCCAGGTAGCATAGTTCCACATTTTGACGACGTCACCATTTATAAAATCATTCGATTTAAAACCTTTTAATTGTAAGGCTACACAAAAATTATATTCCCCGAGCTCTAGACGCATTAAAAACCAACAAACTTCCTCTAGACCGGGAGGACGGCATTCTTGATCATAATGAGGCAATCTGCCTGACTGCGGAATTTGTGTCCTCATCGCCGTTAAGCAGTCTGCAGAAGTGATCTTTCCAGATCCTCAGTAGCGACTGTGACTCTACAAATATGTTTCCCTGCTGGTCTTTACAGGCTTGAGTTCGGTGTTTGCCACCCTGGCAGGATCTTTTTACCTTTTAGTAAAACTTCCGAATTTCGTTCCTGTCATGGCACCTCTCAATTTCCTCAAATGAGTGCTTCTCGTTCTTTCACCTTTCTCCTTGTAAATCTCGTCATACTGATAGTAAGCAGCCCTTGTTCGTTTTTGCATCAGCATTTGTCGTGCTTTTTGTTTGGCTGCATTTGCCTGCCTGCATTCTTCATCGAACAATGGGTTTCGTTTTGGTGGCCCTGTGAAACCCAGAACCTCAGAGGCAGCGGTTCTGATGGCTCCTTGGCATTGCTGCCACTGGTCTTCAATGCTTAATGCTGACGGCATTGGATTCAAGGATAATTGAAGGGATACTCGATTGGATTGAGATTGCCAATGCCTTTTGGTAATCTCTTGCGATTGTAGCTTTCCGACGTCATATCTCTTCACAGCGTTAGTTCGTGCTGGTCGTGAACAAGATATCCTCATTCGTACCTTGGCTACAACAAAGTAGTGGCCCGAGTCAAAGTTGGTCCCTCGGAAAGTTCGGATATCTAGCACACTGGAAGAGTGCCTTGCGTCGATCGCAACATGGTCAATTTGGTTGACGGTTAATTGATATGGGGATCGCCATGTGCCTTTATGAATTTTGAGATGCGGGAAGCGTGTACTACTTACAACAAGATTTAGGCCCGCAGCAAAATCGATTAGCCTTAGTTCGTTTTCGGAGGTTTTGTCGTGGAGGCTTTGGTTACCAATTGTATTTCCGAAGATGTCCTCCTTCCCTAGTTTCTTCGAGAAGCTCGTAGAAACAGTCTTTGGAATTGTCGTCTTTCTCTTCTGTGGGGACGTGGGCGCATATAAGGCTAATATTAGCGAATTAAGCCCTGATGAGGATGGTCATCATACGCTCATTAACTGGATTTTTCACCTTTTCCCTGAGTCTTCCTCTAACGACAAATCCGCACCCAAATAAGCGCTGTTTCTGTTGTCTTAAGCAGTCGCCATAGTAGATGTCACAGTTTTTTATCTTCTTTATGTCCGGTCCACTCCATCGCACTTCTTGGATGGTGGTTATGTCTGCTTTGCAGCAGTCCAGGGCGTCCGCTGATTCTCCAGTTGCACGTAGGCCGTTAAGAGATCTTACGTTCCACGTGCAGATCCGGAGGTCATTGTCCTTTTTCGTTTGCTTGGGTCGTCAACTTTGAAATCATTATCGTTATCCGAGGCTGCTTGTTGTTTCGGAACAAGTTCTTTTTTACGTGGTTGGGTAGTTAACCCTACGGACAACCCTCAACCTGGAGGGCCAGGTCCTTTTGGATCCCTTCGGACATAAAGGGCTTCTATATCCAGTGTCAGTACCCTGCTGCAGGGGTGTGAGTGCTGCCGTTGGCTCACCAGGAGCTCATCCGCCACCATCTCTACTTCAATACCGTGTCCTAGTATTGAAAGACCCTGGAAGACCTTTAAACTAAATATGTTGGAGTAGCTCCTTCAGAGGTTTCTGCTTTTTTGACTGCATCTATCTTATAGACATTTTAAATGTATCTTCAATAAGTTAGCACGGGCATAAGGAGATTCGTGATCGTTAATAATGTTTTCAATGCTTGTTTAGCGGAGAAGATAAGTAGTAAAAAGTAATAGGCCCAGTTAAGATCCATTCCTAACATTGATTCATCTTCATTTTTGTAATTGCCCAATAAAGTGCCAACTTATTCAAATAATCACTAACAAATCCTATTTTATATTAACAAAATAGGAACGAATTAAAGATCTCCAGTTAAAGCAAAAGCCCCACTTTTACAAAAGCAGAACAAAAATACTTACTTTGATTTTAAAGAGAAGTTAAAGTGCAAGAAAGAGTAAGTCTGGTAAAATTTTTCAGTTAAAGTTTACCCAACACTAGCCCAACGCTCGCCTCTTTTGTGAGCCCATTCAAGTAATTTTTTTTTTTCAATTATTATCGACAGAAGTCAGAGAATGAAGAAACCTTTTGAACTCTGAACTATTGTCCGATAAGAACGAAAGAACTTTTGTCCACATTGTTCCAATATGGAACACTTGGCAGATTAAAAAAAAAAAAAAACACCAGTCGCTAAGAGAAATGGTTTTTGCAGACAACATTATTGATTTCTCTTCCAGCTGAGGCATATTGTTCCAGCAAAAGAAACATTCATCAACACCTACAGTCGTAAAATTTCATTCTTCCTGCAGTTCAATAGAAGCAAAAAACGAAAAAAAAATGGAGAAAAAAGTCTTCTCAAAACTTGCAAAGAAAACTACAATATAAACTTTTCCCGAAGAAGTTCCATTATTATTACGAATTGAAAGTCCGTGGAGGCAGCACTTGTCCCGGATCCACTTTGCTGTCCCAATTTCAAACATCTCATTTTGAATATATACGACTACGTACATTTATATTATTTGTGTATTTTTTTTTTTTTTTTTTTTCAAACAACGCGACTCAATTAAATGCTTGGCAATAGAAAAAGTTCAATGATGCAAAACAACAAACCATTGGACTGGGCTGAGACGCCCCTAAAAAGTCTATACCATTCAAATGATCATCCTCAGTTTCTCATTATTATACATAGTTGGGTCGTCTTGTTCGTTATCGCGTAAGTCGGGTGTGGGTTTGTTAAACAAAGGAAACAATTTAGAGTCGTCTGAAAATAATGACAGGAAATTCAATTCCACACAAATATTTGATATTTTAAACATGTGCAGCAATCAGAAAGCGCATCATCCATTTATCTCTAAAATGAATTGCATCCTGTGTGCGAGGGATTCAAATATCATCTTGAGACGTGCTGTATACATTTATACATGTGAAGTGGATGTCCTTGAAAAGCACTAAAGCATCAACCGAGACTGATGGAAAACATAAAACAATGCCAAAGAGGAAATGGATTTTCTAAAACACTGACAGAGGGAAAGAGAGAGATAGAGAGAGAAAGCCAAAACATATATATATCATGTATAGAAGCCAAGTTTTACACAGCAGGCTAGCATTTTGGAACCCTCTTTACCGCCAGCCGCCCGTAAGTAAGCGTAAGGAAACAAATAAAGAGTGAGAGTGCCTAGCTAAAGGAAAAGAAAATATTGAAACTTTTGAAGTGGTAACATAGAGGAGAGAGATAACTACAACAAGTCCTATTAAGTTACTTACAATTCAAGCTGTTCAATTTCCTTGCAACTCACAGCTTTGAAGGTTTTCTTTAGAATGCAGAAGTTGCCCGACGAGACGGTATCACTTTTTACCATACTAGTCTTTGCTCAATGGACAAAAGCACCAAAGGAAAATCACAATAGAAGGAAAATAAGTTTCTCTTATGCTTCTCAAAATCAGTTCCGAAAAAGAAAATAACAGCATCCACACACGTCTTGGACACGTTGTTGCCAGGTGGCTAGAAATTCAGTGAAATTCTGGCATATTGGAATGTAAAATTATAAAAATGGATACAATAATTGAAAATGGTATGGATTGGTTGTGAGTAACAGACGATGAATGAAAAAAGCTAACATTTTAATCAGCCAGAGATAGGTATGGAGAAATTCTTTTAAAAAACTTGAATGGACGCTTTTTTTATTTTATAAAAAGAGGTGCACTCAGACCTAGTTTCCGGTCAATTGTACTAACAGGGCAGCAGCCTTCATTTTTTTTTTTTTTTGGTGCAGCAGATGGAAATAAGGTGTTAGTCATTTCACATTTATAACCTCAAGGGCGGGGCGGGGTTCAAATGAAATTAAGATGATGAAAGTAGATGCCCAGGGCGGGATTTGAACCCACGCGTCCGGCCTAATGAACACTCACCACTGCACCACGACCGCCCTAATAGACGCTTACTTAAATTATTATAAGTTCTTATGCTGATGATGTTAAAACTATATTTAAAAAAACCAATTGAATGAGAGCTTATGACGCATTACTCCGACATGAGTGCTTAGCTTCATACAAAACCCAACGAAGCTGTATATACTTTATAAGCCTGAATCCATCGGAAGAAAGCCTGAGAAAAAATTGTAATCAAGCCAATCTTGATATATAAAAAGAAGTGTAAGGTTGGATGTGATCGCATCACTTGAGAACGGCTCGACCGAATAAAATCGATCGACCCTTCCCGAGTTTTGTCCATATAAAAACTACGGGAAACGAAGGACGACACCGGATCCTTTAAACTACAGACCCGTGATACCCCAGGAGGTTTAGCTATAGTTTTTCATATATTTATCAATATTCATGTGCCGTTTGAAGTTCAAATGTTTATATCAATTGACAAAATTTATAACGATCAAAAACATTTCTACACAGATGGGAAATCGTATCTTGGCTTTGACCTTCTGTGCCCAAAATTAGCTCTCCTTATTTGGTTTCTTGCGAAATTAGGGCAATTACTAATAAGTCCGCTGAATTCTTCAGGAATACCTCCAATGAAAATTTTACAGAACAGAGATAAAAGCTAGTTGTCTTTCTTCTCGTTGTTCTCAACAGCAATGGCAGCAAATAAGGAACGTACTTTTATCATGGTCAAGCCTGATGCGGTCCAGCGTGGACTAGTCGGCAAGATCATCGAGCGTTTCGTACAGAAAAGCTTCAAATTGTACGCCATGAAATTCATGTGGGCTTCGAAGGAATTGTTGGAGTAGCACTACCCCGACTAAGCTGGTCGTCCATTCTTCCCCGGTTTGGTTAATTGCATGAACTCTGGCCCAGGGGTTCCAATGGTGTGGGAAGGTTTGAGTGTCGTAAAGACTGGTCGCCAGATGTTGGGTGCCACGAACCTAGCTGACTCTCTGCCAGGAATTATTCGCGGAGACCTCTGCACCCAAGTTGGACGCAATATTTTGCACAGAAATCGCTCTGTGGTTCAATAAGAACGAATTGATATCATGGACTCCAGCAACTGAGAACTGGGTCTATGAATAAGCCTCAAACTTGCTGATTAAGACACCTCGTTTTGTTTTAGTATTAAAATTGTAGTCGTCAATTATTTCCAGCTTTAATACGTCTTAAAAAAATTAAACGAGCAAATTCCTGCAAAATAAAGTGCTATGTACCAAGTAATCTTTCTTTAAATTTTAAAATAAGGAATTGTTGAAATACTGGTTTTGAAAACTTAACAGGGGCACTCAGAACATTTTCTTTTCCATGCGTTTGTCTTAACCACTAAACACTAAACACCAATTCACCACTACCGCCTTTTTCTTTGAGCTACCTTTGAAGTAGAAGAACTCAAATACAAAATTCCGTAAAATAGGCAAATTAATTCTTTAAGCCTACGTTTTGTCTATGCTTATACAGGCTATGTAAATTTTATAAAATGGATAGCCTTGAGGCAACCTATATTAGTAGATGATGAGAAACGATTTCAGGCTCACTAAAGACTAAAGACTGTTGATTGTATTTGTCGCATAAAATAGGACAAGGATTTGCCAATGACGGCAAATACGATGTCATGATCTTAAATTGCTCACACTTTCGAAAAAACTATTTGTACCACTTTCTGCGACTAACTTACTGGCCAAGTCCAAACATGCCTTAAGCCTACTGCGTTTGCGTTAGCTGAACTCGTTGGGATTTGAACAAAGAGTAAAAGTGGTCTATTTTATTTTGCGATAGCTTGTGGTAGGATAATTTAAAGGTGAAGTTTTTAAATCAATGCGACTTATTCGTATCCTTTTTAAGGATGACTGATTATTTAAGCTCTGTCATCTACTTTTTAGGTTGTGTGTCTAGCGTGCACAGCTAAACGTTTTTGGTGTGACGCTCACCTACGAGACTAGGCGTGGCGTCACTTGGATACGAATTTAAACTTTTATTTTCGTTAAATTATTTCTTTCTTGAAAGTCTTTAGATCAGTACCCAATCAAACACAGCTCCTAATAAGCTTTTACGTTTCGAACTCTTTTATTCATGTATTCCCAAAAGCGATGAAGATGGTGTAGGAGTCAATCGAATTCCTTCATACCGCAGATTGGGAGCAAACATTTAATTGTTGAATGAATCTTTTTTGAATCAGCTATTGACGCTCTTCAATAGTATTTAAACCAAAGCTTTGTTCAAAAGCTTGAGGTTTGAAAAGTATTGAAGAGCTTAAAATCTTTTAAGCCATAATTCCTTACCGCTGGTGGGGAGGGGGGGGGGGGCACAGTTTTGATTTGAGCCTGTGATCAACTTTTTCCGTCCAAACTACAGCTACTACAATAGGTCTTCCTATTCTTCTGATACTTCACAAGTCACAACATTCCAATCAAATCACACTTTTCCGCTGAATATTCTAATTGTGATTTGGTTTTAGCAGGTGAAAACCTTATGACTGGCTGCGACTTAAAATTTTTGGGTAAAATCAGGATGTGTGTAGGTCTTAACAGGACAAAACATTTCACAAACAAATTTTCCAGTTCACTTTTTTGAGCTACTAAAATGACGACGTTAAGACAAACACCTATTGTTTTAAAGTCGTCATCTTCGTAACTTTATACCGACCGTTATTTAAAATATAAATAAATTCGGTGAAAAAGACACTTAACACAGTTAAACATAAAATAAAGGATCAATAGCAACTATTATGCTTCCTAAACAACATGTGGACAATCTGCGAGGGTAAGGCACTGGAAAAAAAATCCACCGAAAAAAGCTATATCCTTAGATTACTTAAGGTCTGGCATACAGTCAGTATGAGGAAATTTCATACTTGAACTAGTAATTGTTAAACCAGCTCTAACGGTGATTTTACCTCTAACAAAATATCGAAACTTCTTTCAGGCATCTACGAATTCATAACTCTACTATCTGATTCAAAATATTATGTTTTTTGGGTTCTAATATCATGAGTTAAGTCACACTCTAATGCACAACAGGACCACAGGATCGACTTGGGACTCATCCCTATGCTTACCAAAGCTGCAAAAATCATACTTATGGCATATGAAGCCTTTCTTAGTTGGCGAAAGTTACATACCTACCAGCATCCCAAAATTTCCTACCATCTGTAATGATTTGATCTTACAATCACTTTAGCATCAACGGAACGATGATTTTTGTAGTGAAGTTTTTACGGAAAGTTGCGATTTCATTGACTCTTCAATTAATACGTTTTTTACGTTTGGGAAAAATCATATATGTCGATTATAGTTTAATAAATTTTCGAGATTGGAAAAAAGTTGAGTTGGCAACCATGCGAATATAGCAAATACATTTTAGCTGCATTCTGCCACGCCAGCCTGATGAGCAGTGTATTTGGAAATGTCTGAAGTAGTTGGATACAAATGGAGGAGGATAACAAATCTGATTGCATTCGTATAATAAATTGCATTTAAAGTTCGTCCTAATCTTAGAGCAGACGAATATATAGAGATATCTGCATCCTTTCTTCGTTCTCTTCAACAGAGTTATGCACAGTCAAAACCACATAGCCTCATATAAGAGAAGCCAGAGAAGCCGTTCGGGTACATCTTTGGACGCACACCAGAACATCAGACGAACGACTCTGGATAAACATGCTTAACGATGGTATCCTTCATGCTAAATCGACTTCGGAGACCAAAGGAAAACAGCAGGTGTGGTTAGGGATTATTAGCATAAATAAATAAAATAAAAACGAAAATAAAACCTCGTTCACCTGGCTGCATTGAATGATGATAATGGTCATGATGATGATGCCATATTTGAAATGAAAGCATTTCTTGTGTTTTTTTTTTATTCTCTTTTTGCTTTTTGAGTTTTTGAGGGTGGCAGTTCATGTCGGAGCTCGGAGGATGAGCTTTAGCACTTCCACAACGAGTCTTGTTAATGGAAGGAAGAATAGGAAAATTTAATTTTATTGTCGGAAATTATGGAAATGATGGTGCTTCAGTGAACCGTCGTCGTCGTTGTCGTCGTTGTCGGGTTGAATTGCTGATTTATCGCTGCTGAAAAGTGTTCCCAGAACTCGACATTTTCGTTTAATCGTAAGTTGAGAAAATATATCATGAATTTATTTGGTTTTGTTTAGTTGATTTGCGCACATTGGTGTCAGGTTGTGGTAAATTTTAGTTACCTTAGCTTACCTTCGCTAGGCTTACGTGCACAACAGAACGAGCCTTTTCTATAATTTCTAATGTGTTTCGGGTATGTTATAAAAGGAGACAATCAATTAGACCAAAGAAGCACGCATTTATGTAGGCAGAGCGTTTTCTACAGCAGAGGTGATGTCATGTGATGAGTTGTTGTGACAGAAAAGGCAATTTTGAGGTGAACTTTTATTTGTTTTGGTGCATGCAGGGATATATGAGCTCAAAGCTGTTGCAATCTTTCGTATTTTTACTACACAATGCTTATACAGCTTACGTAGAAAAAGTTTGTGGACTCCTGACTATTTTCTTAGACATGAAGCAGAGCAAAAAAGAGGATCCAACAAAATTCAAAAGATTTGTTTCTGCTCAGCCCCTGAACTGTAACAGCCTTCTGTTCCATTTGGATTCGTGAAACAAAAAGTTCATTTTTACCTTCGGCTGTCTGGTTCTTTGGTCTATTTAGTCTTTTGGCTACCTGGTGCTTTTGAAATGCTATTCTGGTCACACATTCGAAGACCAAATAAGGTAAGCCTTATGACGGCTTTATAAAGCTTCTCTTTTTAGAAAAACATTGGCCTACAATTTGAAAGGCAACGAAGATCTTTTTTTTGAAAAAGCAAGTGGAATTTATTTCATTTGCATAAGTTCTCTCTAAGAAGGTACATTGGGAGCTACTGTTTTTGAAGCCCAAACAAATCAGACCGATTAGAACAAAATGGCGGAGACAAGTTCAAATATAGTAAACTCTTCCATTCTGCTCGTATCTGATCGAAGTAGCAAAATTTGTTCAATCAATCGATGAGCATTCGCAGTTCCCAGTACTCACTCTGGCGTATGTGGAACATTTTTTTTTGTTTTAAAAATACTCGCTTGGCATAAGTTAAGACCTGAGAAGTGAATTTGTTGTGGACCTTAAAAAAAGAAAGCGAATTTGAAATCAGTTCTTTAATAAAGATCCAGACTGCCCCTAGGAATATGAGAAAAATTCATCGTTGTCCTTCGAAGGCTTCGGCTCTCTGGTTTAAAACAAAAATTGTTTCCTGCAAAAATTAGCTAGCACAATTTTTTAAGGAATTACATTTCCTGATCTTCCCAATCAGTTGATGAGGACACACATACAAGTAAATAATCTGGTTGATAGTTCATCGATAAAGATGAACAAGTGCTTCTCTATAGAGATAAGTGTTGAGCTCCGAAAGCCTCGTGCTTTCCAAAGCTTGTTGGAAAATTCAAAACCAAATCTTATCTCCATTAAAAACCATTTAAGCCCCACAACCGCACTTCCAATCTCCACATTGAATAAATCAAAAAAATTAAAAAAAATAAGGACAAAGCCACCTTCAAAATAAATTTCTAAGCAAATCCCAACCAAAGACAGTGCAAAGAAACCAAAAAATCTCAAAATAGAATCAATAGAGGGTGTTGCTCCTTAAAGCACACACCTTTAGCAACCATGAAATTCAAGGATATCCATGCGGATGGAATCAAATCAGCCCTCTCTTCTCCCATCATGCATGCATATCATACTCCAATACTTCAAAAAGGATGAACCCGTCCGATTACAGAGCGGAGGACAAACCGTCAGAGGGGGCCCCCAGGACAACAACGCTAACAATATTTGCAAAGAATAATAATATAAGTACAAAAAAAATGGAAGAAAAAAAGCAAAAGAAGAAAAGCCAAGGACAAAAGACGACACAACTCTCTCTAGTGGAGAAGATTGAACAAATTTATTTGAAACGTTCGTCTTGCCAAAAAGGCAACATATACGTGGTACATAGCTCTACATACAACACACATACCACCAACATGGTGGTGATTTAACGAGAAAAACACGAACAATAGGTTTTTGGCGAAATCCCGAACTCGAACCGGGTACAGTTGATAAAGCCGGAGGAGCAATGACTTTCGGAAGTAGGAGTGGAACTCAAGAACAAATGCCAAGAATCACACGCAAGATATCTGGTCCTCTCTCCTCCCATTCTTCTTCTATATGATTGTGCCAAAGCCGGAGACAAAATCAAGTTTAAATTTTCGCACAAATTCCTTTACCGTAGAAATCGGGGCACACAGCGTGCAATGATTATGATGTACTTACATGTACGTATGTAGTTCTAATAAAGCAACAACTTCAATGAATAAGGTTGAAGGTTTCTTTTTATACTATTCAAGCTGGTGTTTGTGTGAGCGTGTGTGTGCGCTGAGCACGTTACATGTGTAGGACATGCTATGGATGAGCAATGTAATTTCGTTCAAGTAGAATGAGAACAGAAGAAAGGAGGTAGATAGGTATGGTAGGGGGTAGTGGGTAGACCACCTTTCCTTCGTCTTCCTATCGATGCGATGCGGGTGGCGGCGCGGCGAATAGAAGAACATAACTGGTACTTGAAGTGCTTTTGTCTAGCAAGGATATCTCTCAAAAGTCATCTTTGTTAACAAAAAAAGAAGAGAGAAACAAGCGTGTGCGTTTACAATCAAGTGAAAATATTTTTTCGTTTGAAGTTGGAGGATGTAGTAACATGCCTTGTGGATTGTGGTTCACATCCTTATACCTTTGGTGTGGGTTGGAAAAGAGGCAATTTAGTTTGATGTTCTTTTACAAGGAAATTGCACTTTTAAGTTGAAGTTGAGTATGTTAAAATGTTTTTTTGTTGTTGTTTTTGTAATCAGCTAAGTTTTTAGTTTTAAGGAATTTTTGTCGGTACAGATTTGGCTTTCACTTTGAGGTTCAAATTACTTTCAATCTCATTGAAGTCTCAGCTTAAGGACACCAATTTAGTGTTAAATGAAGGTGGATAACGTCAACAATTTTTAATTTATAAAAACAACAGCAACTTGTAAAAGAATGTTTTTGATAATGTGACTCTTTCTATCCTTTCGAAAACATTTTGCATTGAAAAGAATCGATAGTAGTGCTTTAGAGACCACTGTTGGAGCTCTTTACTAAGGAAAACTATTTGAAGAGATTAGGACAGTCTTTAACAACGTTTTGAATTAGTAACTGCAACTGGAATCGCTCTCTTATTGAAATTGACAACAAAAATTCATGTCTTATAAAATACTGCAACTGGAATCGCTCTCTTATTGAAATTGACAACAAAAATTCATGTCTTATAAAATATGCGAACATCAAAGGGTTTTAGCTGACGACAAAGCTAACAGCAATTTTAAATCTTGAACAGAACTAGAGTTTTGTAAAGATTTGAATTCCCATCATGTTTTTCAAGAATGAAATTATGAAGGCCACGTCTTACCAATAAGGATATTCAAATAAAAATAAAGCAATAGTTTTTGCACCTAAAATATGCTGAATCAGGATATTTTCTACAAAGAGATATTTTTCTCAAAACCAGTAAGGAAAACTCTTAATGAAGCTAACTAGCTTTGCTAAGGTGGGTATAATTGGCTTTCTTTAAAAGAAAATGGCTTCCTTCGGCCTTAATGAGAGTTAAATTACAATTTGGCCAAAAATACTGCTTCTTTTTTTATCCATTTTCTTTTGATGGACCAGAATCTGGAAATACCTTATCGAAATTTTACTTATCGCTGATTTTATGACGGACTGTTGAGCATAATGGAAAAATGCTTTTAAAACACACCACTACCCACCACTATTATGTTTGCCGATTCCTCCAGTTACAAATTTACAAAGCTTAAAAAATTTAATCAGGAAATATCTCCATCAAAGCAATATTTATCACAAACAGTATCCTTCTTCTGCTTATTACGGACTAAGAAACCCAACTTGGAATAATTTTAAGAAGTAGAGGTTAGTTATATAACCATGAAGCTTACAAACGAAAAGGGCTTTCATAAGAAGTAAACTTACATGCATGAGAGTTGTGTTTTTTGGGATCCTGGAATGAGTGGAGTCAATCAAAACAATAACAGTTTTGGTAGGGTTGAAAAATGCATCTATCCCACTGGCTGCAAGCTTTAATTTAACTTTAAGTCAAAATATTGAACTGCGTGACGGAGGTTATTTGGAAGACAAAGTATCTATGGCTGAGAATACTGAAGCCTCAGAGGAAAGAAAATGAGATGGCAGGATGACCCGTAAGTTTTCTGAGCTACACCTCGCAGTGTGAGGATTTTATATCCATGGGTTATTTCTTAAAGTTTAAATGGTGGCTTCACTGGTCGGTAATGGCGTCTTAACGTCATCTCTAAAAGTAATAAATAGAAAATTTAAAATTTATTATCTAAATTCGGGCTCTGTGAAAAATGTGCATCGGTTTTTAAGAACATATATATTAATCAACCCGGTAAATCAACAATTCGTTAACACCCAAATATCTTGACACACATTCAACCACATTCAACTTGGGTGCGTACAGTGCGTTCCAAAGAGAATATTGCAGTAGTAGCGTCAACCACGTCAAATTTTTGGTGAATGGTCCTGAGAAGAGCTCCATGAAAATCTTCTGTTTAAAAAAAAAAAAATTATGTACATGAACGATGAGGCTCATTTTTGGCTCAACAGATACGTAAATAAGCAAAACTGTTGCATTTCGATTGTGTTTATGAACCCACTGCCACATGCCGTACAATTATTACCGATGCATACCGAAAAAACGATAGTTTGATGTGGTGAGCAGCTTATCGCTCAAAATGGCCCCGTAAGTTGGCCGCAAAGTTCATGCGCTTCAACGCTTCTTGATTATTTCTTGGAGTTATGCAAAGTCGTTAGTCTATGTGGGCAATCCGAACACGATTGAAACCTTACAGGATGACATAACACTCGGAATTCGTAGAATACAACCTGAAATACTCAAAATAATGACAAATAATTGGGCCTTCGGATGGAGCCGCGGCGGATAACATTTACATCATAATAAATGCAAATTTGAGTGTTTCATGGGATTGAAAAAAAAAGAATTCTCTCTTACCGTCTTTAAAATTCCATTTAGCCGAAGGAAAAAGGATGGTTAGATAAAAAAAAGATCTCCATTTTGATTACTGCAAGGGAAAATTTTGCAGAGGGAAGAGAAAAGTCTTGAGTCATTACTCAATTTGCTTCAAAACAAATGTGGTTTTCAAAAAGCAGAACAATTATTATTTTTTTAAGTAGTTCCCCTGTTCTTTCTGTAAGACTTTGCTACTTTTTCAAAATAAAAAAAGTAAAGTAAATAAGACGACTCAAAATCAATGTGCTCCTTTTAATGAGTTAAGTCCCACTAGCCACTTCCAGAATTCTTACAATACAATCCAAATTGGAATAAGTACTGACAACCCTAAAAAAATAAGAAATCATAATATCAAAGATTCTATCACCATTTCTTCAAACAATGTTTAAAATTTAATTGAAACTTCCATCAAAAACAACGAGCTAAGTAAAGAGAGCGTGACTCGCAATAAGTCGACTCTCTAGCTAATCCTTATTATTTATCCTACCAAACACCAACGTTCCCAACAGAACCATACAGAAATCTAAAGCCGAAACAAAATTTTACACTTAACGCCTACACGCCAAAGGATCAGTGTCATCACTATTTCCTCCTTGACTCAATTGGGAAAGCGTACGCCGCGCCGGAGATAGAAAACGAGTTAAAACGGAAATTGTATGATTTCAAAACGACGATGACAATCATTTGAATATATATTGGAGAAAAGTTTACTCCTTTTATCATTCCTTCTGCTTTTCCACAAGAAAAACTTTCCCACAAAATCCCCACGCAAAATAAGACATACAAAAAAAAAAGAATTAAAATAAAAATCCCACAGGAATTATTCTGAGAAGGATGAAAGTTTTATCATAGTTTATCGTTGTCTATAGTCTTATTATGTATGTATATCAGAAAAAGAAAAAAGGAATAAGAAATAAAAGCAAAAGGCAACAGAAAAAAAGCCAACTAAAAGTGTGCATCCTTGCAACTCCTTGAGGGAAGCACCTGGCAAATTAAAGGAAACATTTTCCCGGAATGAAGTATTTTGTAGTTGTCCTGTTAGTTTTCTCTGAATAAAAAAAGGAGAGAGAAATAAATAAAGAAACCAAATTCCATCGAAGTAGGTACATTATAACCTGGCAAAGTTGTGGTGAACAATAAGGCAGAAAAGTTACAAGAAGCAGGAATCCCTTCAAAGGGACATAATGGCAACGAATATGTCGCATTAAGTGAATCATTATTTTAAAAGGAAAAGAGATTTAAGGCTTGGTGCATTATCTTTCGAGAATTTATGTGTAGTTGTTCCATAAAGGATCCTTCTTGGGGCGATATTTTTTGAATCGAAGTCTATAGAAAGCTGATTTGTTCAACTTTAAAGCTTGGTATAGGTATCAAATAAGATTTTTTGGATCTGCACATCCATAATTTTGCGTTTTTCCATCAAGTGATATTCAATGTAAGATTTTCCTGATAGCAAAAATTTTCTGTCTTTAAATTGTAAATTTGGTAAAATCGATTGGTTAATTCGCCACGCAGACTTGAATCTACTTTTCTTATTGTACCTAGGAAGCACGAGTCCAAAAAACAGCTCATTAAATTCTTCTCTTAAATATACAATAAACTTCGTTTTTTCTCTGAAAAGTATGACCAACTAACTATGTACTAACCCTCAAATGAATACAACGCAAAAAATTGGGTAGATGATAGGAAGCGAATGTTAAAGAAAAGGTTTTGAGATCAGTGCGTCTCAAGGCGCGGAGTAAAAATATAGTTATGGCTGGAAATTCAACTATAACCGGTTTATCAAACAGTCATTGAATACAAATAAAAAAAACTGCGAATCAAATACCAGCACTTTATAAGAACCGAAAAAGAAGAAACTTTAACTAGTCGCGAAGGTACAGCTAATAACGAAGCGACAACAAGATAATAGAGGCAATGAAGTTTGCTGAAACAAAAGCAAGAAGGCAAACGTTGAAAGGTGCTTGAAATTAAAGAAAAAAAAAAAAAAAAAACACTGCATGTAACTGTATACAAATCTATAAGGGATGTGCAATTCTTGGCGACATGGTGAAACGAGTACCCGTCACTGAGATTGGAGTGGGTTGTTGCGGTGGAAACTCGGAATTATTTTTGTGGGACAGGTTGTGAAACTAGCCAAGCGTAGTTTGGAGTGCACTTCATTGAAATTTTTGTCTATGGCATTTTTTCAGCTTTGACACTTGGTGTTATTATTTGTAAAAATATTTATAAAACACCAGAGCTCTGAGTAAGAAGTTAATGTTAGTTATTAAACCAAAAAATTCAACAATTAGCAAAAAGATGACGTGACGTGCCTTACATGCGAAGAATCGAAACCTTTTTCCGGACTAGAAAATGTGTGGCAGGCTTCTCTCCGATTTACTGGTTTCTTAAAATTCCAACTCAAAAAATACTGGGCTTTATTTTTTGAATTTTTAAAATCACAAATATCACGTACTCCCTCAAATATTATTCGTTTAGATAAAGTGGTGGTAGTGGCGGACGTAATGAGTGAGTGATGTTATTGGCGTCTACCTGTGACGTGGGAGGTTCGAGGTTTGAATCGCAGAAAAATCATAGAAAAAGAAAATTTTTTTCACCGCTGCCCTCAGAGAGTTCAAAACGCACTGCAACGAAAAGCGCTTTCTAACTTAGTCGATTGGAGTTGACATTGAAAAGTATTAAGCCCTGCGCTATAGAAGTTTTGATGATTCGCAATGTTTATTTGCTTTTTTATTTTATTTATATTTAAAGATAGCTAAGGCCATCAATAAGTCTCCCAATTTCAGTTATACAGAAATGATTAAAATACAACCCGGACTTGCAAGGCAAGTGTAAGTAACTTACTCAATAAGAACTGATATTCCGAAAGCAATGAAATAGTTGTCATCCTGAAGACAACTGTTCACAGCCATAAGTGTGGTCAGAATTGCAACTATCTGTATGCTTAGCTGCTGGAACCACTTTGGTAAGCTCTTAAGCTGTGGTTAATTGAAGAATTTACTACCAAAATTTGTCGACCACCACATTTTTTTTTAGGAATTGTGAACCCAATGATCCAATAAACAGCCGTGCGTGCCTTGCTGACGTCCTCTCTCTCGAATGTTTATTTTTTGATAACAATTAGTGTTTTATTTTCTCATTTAATAATTCTCGTACTTGATTAGGACCTATACATCGCCACAAATTTGTGCTGATTGATCCAAGACCTCTCTGAATGCGCTGAGAAGACTAGATTTTTTTAGTCTTCTTTAATTTACAGACCATCAAGACATGACACATGACTGCAAACGAGATTACCGATGAACTTGCTGAGGAAAAATCTCAGATCTTCAGTTTGGTCTTACAGAATTCTCAGACAATCTTTAAAAATCTTCAATTTCATATGAACACTAATAGTTGGCAAGGCTCAGTTGGCAACAGTCAGAAAATTCGCATCAACGTTAGGATTAAAACTGCAACGACTTTTTAAATCACTTGGCAGAATAGACAGACTGTGATTCCCGTGGCGTATTAGTATAGGCGTATCTGTCTGTTGCGTGGCAATATCGATGTTTGAATCCCAGAATCGTCACAAAAAAAGAGTTTTTCTACGGGTATCACTCTGCGAGAAATTGGCAATTTCTCCGATGAGAACTTCATTGCCATGAAAATCACTTTCTCTACTAGGCATTCGGATTCGGCTCAATGTCTTAGGTCTCCTTCATTGAATCTCAAGGCATGGTTGTGAGAAATACGCTAGCCTCGGGGCTCCCTCCCCCCCCCCCCCCCCCGTCTATTGCAACACCTAGTTTTTATTTATATATATTTCTGTTTAACAACGAGTTACCTTCACACATGGAATAATTGGAGACCATGCGAATCTGCAGTCACAACGGAATAGCCTGCAGACGGATCTCAAGTGTGACAGATAAGATAAGTGTACTAGCTGTGATCCCTCAGAAAAAAAATTAAAAAGCGAAAATATAAAAAAAACTCATGTCATTATACAGTGCAACAAGGAAAGCGAAACCTCCTATTTCCCATTTAGATTTCGAATCCTCTACCGTCATCGATTTGCCCATCTGCAAAATTTAAAACATATCCACCTCCCTATTTTCACCATGGCAGCATGCACTTTGCAAGTTACTGAATGAATATTGACGGAACAGACAACAATGCTGGAAATCACACTACAACAGATGACAGCATTTAGCCGTAGACACAATTTCCCTTAGAACACGAGTGCGTATGTGTGTTGTGGCATGTTAATTTGTTAGCACGTCACTTGCACAACATGCGAAATATTCTATTCCGGTCGAATGATAACAATGACAGCTAAATCAATCAATATTCTCATCTCAGCCGTCTAGTCCATGTCCTGTCTAACAATAAATGTGCACATCCTCGGACGGACAATAAATAGAGCTTCAGTAAATAACAGTTGATGGAGGCGAGCAACAAGAATAGTTATGGTCAATGTGGAGTGTTGTATTTTACTCTTTATTCTGTTGGAGAGTAGTAAAGGAATCTTTCGATTTTATAGAAATCGTATACAAAAAGGCTATAAAAACTTTTGTGTCCATATGCGATGGTTTCGTATAGTGACCCAACCGGAAGCAGGGATATGTCTCATAATAAATTCCTATACGACCAAGGGCTTATGTTTTTCCTTTAGAATACAAAAAGGTTCATTGTTTTGGAAAAATAGAAATTCAAACGAATAGAAGTGAAGCAGTGGAATTAAATCAACCAATCAATTTTTTCAAAATTAGAGCCCGATCGAAAGCTAATGAATGATGGTTTTGTCAATCGGTGACAGTTTTGAACAGCATTCATTTTCGAAATTTCAAGTGTTACTTGTGCGTGTGCATCAATTGGTGTGCGAAAATACTCGACACAAATAATTTTCAAACGTCAGATCGAACGCCTTGAGAAAGCCAATCCCATTTGAAAAATAAGACTCGGCAAATAGCTGTTTTCTATGTTGTCAAAAATTTCAAAACACAAAATTATCCTTCCTTTTAGGGTAAAATAAACGACGGGGTTATTTTGTCGAATTAATTCAACACACGGTGATTATTTGTGTCGGTCATTCTTTCACTGACTCTGTCATAACTGCAGGTCAGTAAAACAAAGAATAAACTAAAATAATTAAATATCTCTGCATCCTGTTCATGTTCACATCTCATTATTGACTTCCCCGCATTTCCCTTGGGGGGCGTCCGCGTCAGAATATCAGTCAAACATAATTTAGATTTCCAAATTAGTGTATTTGAGTTAATTGAGAATGCCCTCATTCATAATTATAATTCAACACGAAACAAAAAGGAAAAACATACACACAAACATATTCCTTTATTTATTATTATTACTTTTTTTTGTTGTAGGTATTTTTGACGTGAGCCTGGCAAATTTTGATTTGATTAACCTCAAGCGTGGTTTCGTGGTTAAACAAACACGAAGGATGAGGAAGAGTTGAAAATTCAATTATCTCTTTCTCGTAGGTGTGAGTATAGAAAAAGTTGTTGCTTTATATGGGGTAGCTGATGATGGTGGACCAGTTAAGCTCTATGAGATATTTATTGTTGCGTGAAACTTTTTGGCAAGGAAAAGTTTATTTATTTTGCCTGTTTAAGTGTGACAGCTTTTACTCCCTTGTCTCATTCGTTAGCGGTTTGCCATTGGTAGGTATAGTGCTATAATCAATTTTGTTTTCTGACACATTCTTGTGTGCTTTTGAATAATTCGTTTTTGTCTTATCACACACACACTCACACGTGATAAAATCATTAGAAATCAAGAAAACTGGAAAAGAAAACATCTCACGGGGGAGTTTTTTTTTTTTTTTTTTTTTTGAAGTCTTACTGAACTCAAACAATGATGGATTAAGAATTAGTTGCGGAGGATGAATTGATGTTCTTATAATCAAGTGGCATAAATAAAATCCCAATTAAAGAGTTCCAAGTTCCTTACTTTCAAATGAATTTGTTTTCATAGAGAAGAGTTGGCAAAGTCGCTATTGGAGAATGCTGCGGTCTTGGAACGCATCAACAAATCCTCTGATTGAAGGTGATTGGCTATTAAAGTTGAAAAATCACACTGAACTGACTCGAATCCTGAATAAATATTTGGATGTCGCTCAGTGAAAGGCTGGAGTTGTTACATTGTTCTTCGGAGCAGTTTTTTCCGAAGGCTTTTTTCCCAGTCTGCGTTTAGGCGGTTTCAAAAGAGAGTGAAATTACTTTCCCTCTTCCTCCTTGCCAAGTCATTTGCATTAAAAAGGACATGTGGTAATGTCCATTCTAATTTGGTGGGTGCCCACTAAGTTGTGATTAGTGAAGTAGTCAGCCGAAGGTATTTAGCAACGTTCCCCAACTGACAAATAGATTTTTTAGATCTAGATTGAGTAAGATTTGTTACAAAAGCTTATGGTTTACAAATTCATTTTACAAATCTTTTATGACATGGCAAAAGCCGTCTGCCAGAATGACAAGTTTAAAATAAAACAAATTGGAAAAAGGGTGCACAAAGTTACATATTTAAATAAATTAAAATGCTTCATTTAATATTTGGTTTCGATATCGTAGCGCATTTTTCACAAAATTGATAAGAGCAGTCCAGTCTCGACCGTTCAGTATTTGAAGAACTTCATCAGTTTCGTAGTTCGATTTTCCCAAGAGTAGTTTTATTAGTTCTGATAGTATGGGGCAGACTCCAATAAAATGCTTTATATCTTCACGATCCTTCAAATTACACAAGCTGCAGATTATGGGAAGATCGTGCCGGTGGGGTATGTAATTTAATGGCAGCAACTCTTCTCTAGCTTTAAATATTGTTGAGATTTTGTCTGCATCCATATTATCTTCAAAGTAATTTAACTTGTTAAGGTCATGCTCCAGTTTTGAGTTATATATTCTATATATTGATGATTTTGCCTGTTCAATAAAGGCTTTATCCATTTTTTCATCAAGAGCCTGCAGTACATTGTAAAGCTCTTCTTTGGTTTGTCTTCGACTAACTCCCGTAAGGTTAAGAGGACATCCTACACCCTCCGTTAGTTCCTTCCATTTTTCAAAGCATGCTGTTTTTTTGACGTATATGTGGGCTGACCTTTGGAGCTTGCCTAGTTTTTCCGGATAAGTCGTTATTTCCAAGTCTGTCTAGCTGTATTCAGTAATCTGATTCTTGTCTCTGCTAATTTTGGACCTCGAGAGAAAAATTTTAAAATGAGAGCAGACGCGGCAAGGATCACATGCTGATATGTAAACCAAGGGACTGAATTCAAAAAAACAGACAATATATAAAATAATTCACAAATACAAACAATTTATCTTTTTCTTTGAAGTTTGAACCCGAAAACTCATAGACTTACTCCAATATTAAAGGCAACCATTAAGCATTGTGGTTTTGCCCGACCACAAGCTACCCTAAAAACTTGTTGTTTTTTCATCTGCTTTTTAGGAAGACCCAAACGCACTCTCAAATTCAACTTGTATCTGATGAAAAGTGACATTTGCTTTCTCATTTTTTTGAATTTTTTCAACTGAATATGAATTTGAATAAAAAAGTTAGAATCTTATTTATTTTTTCTTGATTTAATGTTGATTACTATAAATTTGTAAAAGAAAAACATGCTATTAAGGAAACGCATTCAATGAAGTATGATACCACTCAACCAAAGAAAGGATCCCTCTGTTTAAAAATTAAATAAAATTTACTTTAATCTACACTTTCAACAAAAAACAAGACATTACGATTTCATTTTCGGTGGAATAAGTAAAATTTGATATAAATTTTACAGGCTTTCTAAAACGCTTGCCAATTTAATTTATTAAATTGAGCATCAGACACAGAAACAATTCGAGAAACACCTGCCAACTGATTAAACTTGCAAATTAATTCGAATTTCAGAGAGACCGAAATAGAGACGTCCGTCGCGTCGTGTCGGTCTGTCGGTTGGTCGTCTTTGGTTGGCCCTTTTGTTGGGAGTACTACGAACATGAAGTAGACGTAACTCGCAACACAAACCAACGACTCCCATTTTTATTACAGAATTATACTCAGCCTGGTAGTTATTCATGTTAGCATAGAGCATCCTTCTGTTTGTCCCTCTTCTTGGCTGGTTGTTTCTTTCCTCTTTTAGGTGTTTTTTCTTTCTCCTTTTTTTTTCATTCTCTGAACTGATTTCATAAAGCTGTTAGTTGAAGTTTTGCCAAAGCCAAAGCTAGGTTGATCAATTTTGCTTCATTTTATCGTTCTGAGATTCACAGTCGCCTTTGTAGGCGGTTCAAATGGAAATGATGACTCTTTTTGTGTCGACACTAAATGAGCAGTTTAATTCAATTTTATGGAAGTTTTTTTGAGGTGGAATATAAATATATTTTCGCCTTTTACATCCGGAGATATGATCACTTCATTTAATTTGAGGTTTTTTTATTGGGAAAATTTTTCGGATTTCATGAGTGTTTACGATGAAATGCACTTTGCGACAGGCGACGACGGACGACGGCCAACGACGATAATGGGGCATAAAATTTTATATCTGAAAAAACTCCACAGAGGAGTGTGAGGACTACTTTGGTTTTGGCAGGAAAAATCAGAGAATTGTCGATGAAGGAATTGAAATTTTTATTATTCGATGTAAGCTATTTGGGAATCTTGCATGAGAGTCAAGAAAAGAACATTGATGACTATAGTTTTTGAATGAATCAGTTTCAAATTTTTGCATTGGAATCTAAAGAATAATTTAATATCTATAGCATTTAGTTTAATAGTCCAATGGCGACATCATTGGTGTTCAGAAAGTTGGTAAACAAGAATCACCTATGCGAAATAGGGATGCGGAAACCCCATTTGCTTTGTGTGCCAAAAATCATAAAATTTAAAGGCGTTATTTTTGCTGGGTGGCGCGGCGGGGAGCTCCGGAGCCTAGTGCGTTTTTCTGAACCAATCAAACGTTGTGAAGTTGGTACCCTTGGCGTCATGGTAAGCATGTTCGCCTGTTAACCCAGAGGTTCGTGGTTTGAGTCCCAACAGAGGCAACAACTCTTTTTCACTGGTATCGGCTTTTGCGAGGAATGGGCAAGTCCTCCGTTAGTTAATTCATTGCCATGAAAAGCGCTTTTTCGATTACTAGTTCGGAGCTGGCCGTAAATTGAAGGGCCCCTCCATTCCATCACAGGGCATGGTTGTGAGAAATGCGCTAGACCCTGTGAATGAAAGGGAGCTACAATTCATTCTGATTCCAAACGGCTATCGAAATAGCGCCTTTCATGGCAAAAAATTTTATCGCCGTGGAAAAACAGTTTTCTCCTTAATGTTTTCACTACACAAACCATTGCATGACGTTCACAATTTTCATTGTATTGATGCCTTTAATTGTAATGAGCTTGCTAACTTACTGATCAGCTATTCAATTAAAATAGAAAATATAAATAAATAGATTCAATATTCGAATCAACTCAAGCTGCGCATAAGAACCAAGAAGTAAGCAATAAGCAGTTTATTTCAATATCAATACGTTAACTGTTATTGGAAGTCATTTCAGACAATCCGTTGTCCAATTCCATTGATGATTACTCATACTCTGGTTTTATTCACAAAGGGATACAATTCAGTTCATTCATACAACTCACTTAAGGCCTAAGCTCAAACTTAGGCCAAGTCTCTCTCCAATTCGAATAATGAGAGCTAAATCCCATGGCCAACAAGTTTCCAAATACAAAACGAAGTCACACCACGAAGGACCAAGGACACAAAGTTCGTATAATTTTGTATCGCCAGCTAAATTCAAAGCACTATAGTCATGAATAATTTATATAACAATTCAATACACTGCCGGCCGTAGCGTTGTTGCGAGAAACTGTGTGTCATCAAAATCTTCTTAATCACACACAATGATGTAACTTTGTTTATAAAAAGAAAAACACAATCCACTTACGATATTTCTCCAAATGGTGTAAATGCATCCTTAAGCTGTTGCGTTTCGATTTCCGGACTTAAATCCCCAACGAATATGTGATACTGTTCTGCAAAGAGAAAAAAAGAAGAAATTAATATTAAATAAGAGTCCTACAAAACCATTGAACCGCTTCAAATAGAAGGTAAACACACAGCCAAACAAGCTTTTGACACTGCTCAACAAATAGATTCTTTTTATGCTTCTTCCTCTTCATTCACCACATCGAAGAAGATTTTCATTCTGACATTCTGTTCAAATGCATGTATAAATCTCTCGGCATGGGAAACCTTGATGTACTTATGTCAAAAAGGGTATTCACTCGCCCTCACCCCTCCCTCCCCGCAACACTCATCCGATTAAATTTTTATTTACATTTCTATACCTCTGTACATATTTCGTTCTGAAGATGCCCATGAATAAAGAGTACTTTTTGCAAAAAAAAAAAAAAACATTATTTACTTTGCCCACCAAATACTCTGTTTATTTTTAAGACACCATTTTACCAACCACTACAGTCAGTGCGACTTATACACAAACCAAATGTTTGATTATGCTGCACTTAGGTTTCAGATGAATTTCGCAAAAATATGAGATTCGTACATTTTTGTTTTGGGTGGATTTACTGCATTTTTTTTTACACTGACACATTTACCAGTATTAGAAAAACCAGGACCTAGAACCGCGACCGAATTACCACATCAGTGATCGAGCGAGTGAGCTAGTTTTCTGTCAAAATTCAATCCGTTTTAGACAACATCAGTATGCTGTTCATTTATCGACTTCAATTTGTTGAAATAATGATGAAGGAATGTCAAATTGTCTTACTAAAGTGCTTGATAATATGAGAAGTAATTCTTAAAACACATAATTCGGTCACGTATTACTCAAACACGTAAGCGGTAATTCGGCCCCAGATCTTTTCGAGCAGTTACTAAACGCATCTTGACAACAAGCATTTCGCTCCTTTCCAAAACTCATACTGCGAAGTGTATGGCCTTGGAATTCTACTTCGAATCCTTTTGCCACCACAAGACTGGAGGACTAGTAAAACAATAAACAATTTCAAATAAGACGAAAAGCTAGTTGAAGTATTGGCAAAGCAACTTTTGACTTTTCAAACAAATTATAAGGATATACAGACTAAACCGATAGTCCGATTTGCTTCAAAATTTGAAGTTAGGGTCTGTGGGGCAACCTACAGAGGAGTTTTGGAATTGAGTATCTAGGTCTTGAAATAACGGACCTGCTATACAACCGATATGATAATACTTATTTTTCTCGATTTCGATAAAATTGCTGAATTTATTTTAGATTGTCTTTTTTATGATAAATGAAAAGATAAGTATTATTTTATCAGTTAAAATACTTTTTATATTTTCTTAGATTTACATTTCGGAAGCAATGCTTCCACCGACCGTCGCGTCAGTGAGATTTATAAATTAAATTAAATTATTTGTCAAAAAATTAACAAAAAACAAAAATGTTTCTAAACAAAATTACAATTAAGTTGAGTGGAATCTATTGAAAAATTATTATTAAATATATAAAATGATTCAAAAGCATCTTCATCATCATTATGCTATTTCCATTTCTGATTAGTTTTAAATTTTGCAAACTAAAACTATGACTTTTTTCTAGTATATGTTCTGCACTTGACTTTTCTTTTTCATTATATTGGAGATGTTCAAAATGTTCTTAAAATTTTTTTGGAATAGGTTTTCTTGTCTGTCCTATATTATATTTTCTATCTTTATATTATAATTTCATCTTTAGATCCTAAAATCAGATTTTTTTTTTTATTTCGCTGCACTCGATCATACGGATATTGTTTTTATTAAAGATTGTTTTTATCTAAGATGTTATTTCTGGATAGAAACAAAATTTTGAATATTTCTTTTCTGCATTTCTTTCATTCCTTATTAGATCTAAAGTTTTATTATTTTTCAATTTCTGTTTTCTTCTATGTGCAATTGTTAAATCTTCAATCCATTCTTCAGTATATAAATTAATTTTGGCTATATCTTTATTTTTTTTTTTTTTTTTATTTCTTTTATTTTTGTTTCTATAGTCATTGGCTGCACTTTATATGATTGACGTGTCAGAAACGGTCTCTCCGTCAATCCACTTAACCCTAAATTACAAACTGGGGTCCATTTGGACCCCAGAGCATGTTTGAACACTCATAACTTTTTGTTTTTCATTTTTTTTAAATGGGATTTTTACTCAGTGAATAAAATTTTATTTTTTATTCATTTCTTAAGCTGAAACGATTATCAGATGTTTACAGATTTTTTTGCGATTTTTTTGTGAAAAGAACCCGTCCACCCGAACTGGGGTCCTTTTGGACCCCAGTACTGAAATTCTATGAAAAATCATATTTTTTCTAATAAATAATTATTTTATTTTAAAAGCAGCCTAGTTTATGTTTAGAAGAATTTAACTTGAAGTTGTGGGCAGTTTCGGGAGACATTTAACACATAAGGTTCTAGTGTGGCAAGAACAACGACATCTGCGACATCCATCGCAGGTGGTTCTGGTTTTCTTGTCATCTGCTCTTGGGCAAAGGTGACATCTGCTTCTTTTACAAGAGAGCCTTTCGGGGACTGTTGGTAATTTTTCCTGAACTCTCCCCAAAATACAGAGAGCATCCATTGCAGATTTTCCAATGCCAGATTGTGTTGCATGTTGAGAACGGTTATTCAATTCTGACTCAACCAGTTCCTCCGCTAGTTCAATGAGTTTATCACTTCTGTACAATTTTGAAGGGTCGAAAAATGATAACAGTTGCTAGGGCTGCTATGTCCAGTAAGTTGTAGAATACAACCATCGGCCAGCGATTTGTTTTGCGTGTACATGAATAAACTGAGACCGTTTGGTCGAATACATCGACTCCACCTTTGGTGCTGTTATAATCCAGTATCATTGCAGGCTTACTTTGATGACCGGAAGTGGCTTTCTAACAGTTATGTTGTGTTGATAGCAATACCACTTGTTTGTTTGGCTTCGGAACATAACTCACCAACGCCATTTTTCCAGAAAATCCAAAAATGGATGAGTGGACTGGACGATACTGCTTTTTGTTATTGACCTTTACAGGCTCATTCTGCTCATCAAGAACCTCCTTCGATACAAAAGGTTTAGGCAAATCTCTTTTGTTTTTCCAAATCGTGCCAAGAATACTGATCTTCTTATCCAGCAACTTCAATGCCAAATCCACCGACGTAAAGAAATTATCAATAGTGAGGTTGCGTCCAGAATTGAAATATGATGGCATCAACGACATCACCACATCATATCCACGACCAAGTCCTGTACTTTGGTCAGAGCTACCAGTGTAGATAGAAAACTTCAGTGGATAGCCCGTTGAGCTTTCATACATCCACCTAAAGTTCAAGCCATTTCTGACAGGCTTGCTTGGCATATATTGGGGAAATTCAATCATTTTTACCTGAACAAAGTGAAATAATGACTATTTTTTTCTTTTGATAGGCGGACCTGGCAAGAACATTGATATGCATCAATATAACAATCAGTAATTACGTAAAACAGACATATCGAAAGGGATAAGCGGGAATCCCAGATTTGCAAAATAAGGTAATTTCCATCGTTTTTGAAATTGAAAAACTTTATTGCTGACCTCCTACATACCTGCATAATGACATCTCTGTTTAAATTTCTTTATCCCTGTTATATATAATACTTAGAAACAATTCATACAATAGCCAGAAGAACTATAACTGAACAATATAAGTCAGGTATCAAAAAAATTTCGAAGAAAAAATCGTGGGGTCCATTTGGACCCCAGTTCGGGTGGACACGACTTTTGCCGGTTTGTAAACGAGGGTTAAAACTGAGGTTGTCCTCTTAACGAGACGTAGAAAATTGACTGGTCTGACCCCACTTACGCTTAAAGGCGTCTACATCCCCTTTTCAAATGGCGTCAACATCCCCTTTTCAAATGAAGCCAAACATCTTGGAATGATCCTCGATAACAAGTTTGTTTGGTCCAAACATGTCGAGTCTAAAACTACTAAGGCACTGTCAGTCTTCTGGCAATGTAAAGGAGCCTTTGACAAGTTATGTGGTCTTTCACCGAAAAGGGTCCTTTGGATCTATACGGCTATGATAAGACCAATCATCTCCTATGCGTCAGTTGTTTGGTGGAATAAGCTCTCTCGTAAATAAGTTATTGCTTCGTTTGTCAAACTTCAAAGAACAGTTTGTCTTGGTCTTTCTTGGGCCTTTTCCAGTACACCGGGAGCTGCTCTAGACGCACTCCTGAATCTTCCTCCCCTTTATACCTACATCATAAGGTGTACTCTCAAGACCATTTCTCGTTCAAAGAGATGTAGTCTTAGGCACAATTCGCACTGGAGCTTTGAGGAGCTCGCAAGCAGCATATCTTTTGACTCACGTCTAATGGATATGCCGTCTGACACGATGATCTCAAGGCTCAAAGTACGTCAAATTACTCAGTCAACTTTCCTTCGGTTCAAAACTGGTTCGCTCCAGAATCTGAGTCTGGAAAGAACTGTTATCGTATCTTCACAGATGGCTCCAAAACCTACAAGGGTTCTGGTGCTGGTGCCTTTGTTGGGAACGACGACATACGACTACACTCATCTTTGGGATCATACGCATGCGCGTTTTCCAAGCGGAGGCTTATGCTATCCTAATGGCTTTGAGCCACTATACGATCAATGGATGGACGGGGAGAAGTATATTTGTTTGTATCGAAAGCCAAGCTGTGTTTAAGTCCCTTCTCAACCCTCTTACCACTTCGAAAGTGATCCAGGAATGCAAGAGCTCTCTGAATGCGATCGCAAAATTTAATTCCTAGAGTCTCATTTGGGTTCCGGGCCATCAAGGCATAACTGGAAATGAGATCGCCAATGAGCTTGCTAGGCAGGGATCTCAGACAGCTTTCTCGGGACCTGAACCTTCGCTAGGTCTGCCAGCGCCAGCGTCCTCAGTGAGGGCTTCAATCAACGATTGGATCTGTGAAGAGCACAACCGTAGATGGCATGCCTCCATTGGATGCAGACAGACCAAACGTATGCTCCCCAACGTTAGTAAGAAGACTGCAACTTTTTTGCTAGATTGTAGCAGAAAAGACTGTAGAAAGCTTATTGGCGTTGCCAGCGGGCACTTCTCTTTTGCCAAGCATTTAAAAATACTAGGTTTAAGTGATACTACACTGTCTTGCTATTCTTGCATGAGGTTACAGATACTCGGCGCAGACATGGTGAGAGCTGGTAACTTCGGCTCTTTATCCCATGATAAGGAGTCTTTTGGCTTTTCTCCGAACATCTGGGAAGTAATAACAAATAGAAAGTTGCTAACTGGTAGTACAATGGATTGGTATTTAGGTCTGAGTGCTCCAGCTGGTATTTTAAAAACCTCCAACAAAAAAAAATAGTTATTGGAATATAGAGCTCTTAAAATCATTGAGTGAAAAGCTAACATCTTATGTTCAAAGGAATGAAACGAGTCTGATGTAATAAATCTTAGAGTACTGCTTTCATCAAAAAGTTCGACAAAAGCTAAAACGTTGATCAATGAATTAACATTTGCATGGTGGTGACCTAAAATATAAGTACCTACCCAGAAATACTATGACTAATGCATCTGTGTGGAGGGAAAAACCACTCCCGCTTGATGATCTCAAAGAATAAGATAAGAATTGGAAAATCTGACGTTCTTCTGATATTGAAGAAAAGGTCAATATCAATGCCAAACTGGCTTCTCGGAAGTTGTCTTCAAAAAATAGTTTTGAAAAAAAGTTCAATCACCATAAACAAAAAGTTCAAGAAATAAATCGAAGAAACATGCAAGGACTCTATTCTATTCAAGTGGATAAATTATTGATTGCAATTTTACAAGTTTTGTGAAATTTCACAACAGCTTGAATTAAGCCGAACTTATAAATTCATAACAATTGTGTACCGCACTTGGATTTGGAAGCATAAATTTGCTTCCCTGAACCTGCTCTTTGTTAGCTAACATTTCAGGTCAAGGATTACCGTACACGATATTGTAACAATGGGAATAATTCAATTTTGAATAATCTGCAAATATTTCCCTATGTGAAATTCACCTACTTAACTGCGTGTATGGTTTGTAAAAAGAAGCCCAGTTTTAATGCCCTTCAATGTGATGCAATATATCATCCTGCCACTAGACACAACCACAACTACTGCGATTCTTTGGGTGGTCGTTGGAAGAAATCGCGGGTGGTTGAAATTCCCAAAAATGTTATCAATCAGAAAACAGGAAACCACACAAAATTTCATTCGTTAACTACCCGGAACGATATACGTACTTATCTGAAGTGCAATTTCCTTGTACATTTTTGTACTCCCGGTCATGTCATGTGGAAACGTTTTCTGGAGTTGCTGTTGCAGCTGCATGTAGCGCCCATAAGTAGGTACTTATTCCATTATTCGTCCTGTTCACGTTCCGCATAACGCTTTGGAGAAAAGCCACCCTGCCGACGACGCCGACGGACGACCAAAGCTGCTGCCAGCCAGTCCTTCTGAAAGCCATCCAACCGGAGCTGGGTTGTTGCTATAGGAATTCAACTGATGTCGACTCTGTTTGTGGAGGCAAAAGTGAAGGCTGGCCAGCTAGTGTCCTTAGGGAAAGACGATGGCTATGTTTGAGTAGTGAGCGTGCAGTGGTCGTTGTCCTCCTTCTGTACTATGTCGGCATGGGTTACTACAGGTAGGTTGTAGAAGGTGTGCTTCTCTGGGATAGGGAAAATTGCACACGGCCAAAACGCCGTCGGTGGAACGTTCATCGAATAAGATATTCGATATACACGAATCTATGAGCTGGCTGACAGGAAAAATGGAATGAGTTTACGGGGTGGCGAACGGGTTTTAGGAGCGAAATTCCTTCCTTTTTTTGTGTGCTTCATCCGTGTGCTCGGCCGTCTGAACAACAGGTTATTCTTTGCGAATCGTGTGGTTGGTCCGTTGGACAGGGACAGTTGTGAAGAGCTAGAGCAAACGAAGGCTTAGTTAGCCACAGTATAACTACTAATACTACTCCATACACATATACACACACACACA
The DNA here is from genome assembly GCA_914767635.1 of Melanostoma mellinum. Lineage (NCBI taxonomy): Eukaryota > Metazoa > Arthropoda > Insecta > Diptera > Syrphidae > Melanostoma > Melanostoma mellinum. The sequence goes on from OU612058.1 coordinate 20,157,769, forward strand.
ATGGAGTGAGGTAAAACCAAGTAAGGGATTTTGTATAGAGCAGAAAACTGTTGCACTGGACTTTGAAACTACATAGTTGGATCCCTGAAAGGTACATTTTCCACAACGAAAGAGATTTATTTACGATGTAAGGTAAGAGCATACTAAGCACCTGGCTGTGTGTGTCTATATCCTTATTCGAAGGACATATTATTATGGCGGCAAAAGCATGAAAATCATCGGAAGCTTTAGCAATGAACTTGTCCTTCCGCAAAAAGTGGAGTAGATTCGCGAGAGTCATTTTTCATGTGCTTCCGGGAGAGATGACGAGATGATTGAGTGTTAAAAATTGTTGGCATATTTGTTTCACGATGGAAATTGAAAAATTAAAACTATGTGTGTTGTCAGGAGCAACCGAATTCCAGAGAGACAGTGTTTGGATAGCAGGATTACTTTTTGCCTTATACGTTGGGTCGTGTCGTAAGGATACATAATGAGTGACCATGATGTTGAGTTTTTTCTTGGCATTGTGAACCCGCTACAAACCTTCACAGAAGAGCAGCAGGAAAGGAATCGTATTTTGACTGTGAAGATTTGCAGTGAGAAACTAAAGTTATGGAAATTAATGCAGAATGCCTTTGTTACAAAGATGTCACTAACATTTTGGCTTCACTTTAGAAAATAGTTTTACTGTTTCCGTTTTAGTTTGATAGCAGTTCTTTAAATTAGATTTACATGAGGATAAAAGAAAGGAACGGAGTTGTTATTCAAAAATACGTTTGAAAGAACAATAGACAAAAGTTTGTGACTTTAAAAACGGTTTGCAATAAAAGGCGCCTAACATAATGCCATCTAATTTGGTGAAAAGCGATGCCTTACCATATACAGTCGAGGATGTGTTTCATTTTCTCTCAATCAAAAAGCAGTATTCCAGTTTAAAATAAGAAACACAAAATGGCGCTCAACGTGAAGCCGTTCTATTTCTAAACCCTTTCGAACTCTGACAAAATTCAAAAGCCTTAAATCATTCAAAACATCGTTTGCAATGTCATACCATACGGTTTACCAAAGCTAATCAAAAGCAACGAAAGAACTCGTTTCTTTCCATTGAAACCCCAAGGAAGCAGAAACTTAAACACGTCTCCTGGAATAATTATTGTGCATTCATAAATGCCAAGAAATTGAAGAGTTAAAAGGTAATCCGATTAAAATTTGCCACACATTAAACTGTAAGCCGATGAATAGAATTTATTTATTTTCCTCAGAGCTCATTCACGCGCGCAATGAAATTTGTGTTCCAATAATTGACATCAATTATCATAATACAAAGAAAATTCGTTTTAACAATTTGAACAAAACTGACTTCCCATCAACACACTAAATACCACACACTCACATGAATTCGATTGAACTTCAAATGCAGCACCAGCGGAATGACAAAAACATTTTCCCACTCTCCGACCTGTCATTTTGTATTGCCCCCGAGTGCATATGTCGTTCTGCGAAAATGGCGAATTGTGCTGCGTTCGTTGGAAAATAATCGAAAATTAACAAAAAGCAATCAAAGGAGAAACGTTTTCTATTATTTCCCTTGCATGAACCATGACACCAATCAATTTTTTTCCCTCTCTCTACACTCACAAAATGCCCCACTTCCATCACCCCCATTTCACTATTAACAAATTGCTTCGATGACAATCGCATGAACAAAAAAAAAAAAAAAGAGAAAAATATAATAAAACAGTTTTTCGTTGGGTGCACAAAGCACACGTCTCGTGTGCATCCGAATGCACCTGCTGCTGCAAATCAAAATCGGAATTACACATTATAGATAACTCTGCCGCCACCACACACTGACACCCGAATGAGGGAGCCAGTGTGTTGGTTGGGCCAAGTCAAAGCCAAATAAAACGTATCCTTTTAGCCATTCAGTGGGTGTGTGTGGTTGGTGCGATAACCACAAACACTGAACATGCCTCTGCCATCATTATCAACAATATCCTTGTCGATGACATTAGTCCGTCTGTGCTCGTCGTTGCATACCTGCGGTTAGAACGATTTCGCAATGCAAATAAAAGGTTTGTTGATTTAGTGTGACTGGATTGCTTGGTGTTTATGAGGGATAAAGAGAACAGAAGGAGGGGGACATAAAATGATGGGAATGTTTTTACACGATTGCAATGGTGACGGTAAATATCCAATTGAAGGATGAAAAATCTTGTTTGCGCTGTCGCGTCTATGTAAAAGCGACGACAGCAACCGACGCCTCTAATGACATTAAATCGTAACCTGAACCGAGTATTTGCACTCGAAAAAGAACAAAAAAAGTGACTAGGGGTGATTACGTGGTTGGTTGTCAGAGACTAAGATGGGTTAGATTACAACAAATGTGCCATTCTTGTTGTACCCAAATGGCGACTGAAATAAAGGATTGCATTTTCTCTTTTTATTAAGATTAAAAATTAAACGTGGATCTTTGCTTTGCCATCACCCCATCACAATGCCCGGCGTAACAACTTCGGACTACGAATGGCAAAACAAAAGGACTAGCAACATCTTCGTTATGAATGTTTCACAAAAGATATTAAGGATTAGTTAATAGTTTTGTCAATCGTACAAAATTTTAAGTCAAAACGTTAACTATAGGTGGGGATGTCTATGATGTTTCCATTTTGACATTCCTAGTCCAAAATTGTTACAACGGGTCTTCACAAAAAGGGGCCAATAAGGTTAATCTTTTCACATTGTAGCAAAAATTATTGTATGAAATTTATCAACAGTTTGGTCTTCATAGGTTGGGTTTGATTTCCTACTTTGTAAGAGAAGTTTTATTTTGAAAAGTTGTTATGAATCAAGCTGTCGCTATAAGACATATGGGATGTAAGAAGTACCCTGCTTATCATAATGAGACGACATACCCTTTTTTAACAAAACGTTGAAATTTTGAAGTTCGCGACGAAATGGTGAACATTTCCTGGTCACTGTGGCGAAATTGAAGCATTTTGAAGGGTTGACGTCAAAGGCCTTCATGGCCAGCAACTGATCGGAGGAAAAAATTGATCAGTTGGGAATGTTAAAAATCGAGTTTGTTCAAGAACATGAAGCAAAAAGTGTTGAGGATAGCCCAGGTTTGTCTATTTTTCATTATCCAAATGATACGAATCAAAAAATCATCGTGAATGAAGAGACCGCTTTTCATCTCGGAGAGCAAATCAACAAATATAATTTTCACATTTCGGACACAGAAAACTTAGAACCTACTATTGAAAAACCTCTCCAACCTTATGCAGTGATTGGAAAACATTGATGAAAAGGACTTTTTTATATGAGGAGTTTCCAGACAGTGTGATTTCTCGAAGAGGAAAGTAGATTTGACTTTTTTCTTTGAGGTAACGTAAACACTTAGTGCGACGATATGTGTCATTACAGGACACTGTCTTATTGGAAGACATCCCAGAAGGCTAGGAGTCGCCTAAAATGATTTTTGCGAAAGCTCTATGGATGAGGAGCTCTGCTTAAGCTTACAAACGTAGGATTCGCCTAAGTTCGTTTTTCTTTAAAGACCCTAATGATCTTACTTACATCGACGTCTTGCGTCTCTACCACTTGATTGTAAGCTTGAAATGGTTCCAAATTCAGATTTCGTTTTTGTCGACCCCTTGGGGTCGATATCAGCTTCTCGGGGGTCGACAAAAACGAAATCTGAATTTGGGGGTCGACAAGTTTTGCAATCGTCCCCCTTACACATTTTCTTATTTTAAACTTTAAAGATTGTGTTGCGTTACTTTTGCAATTCTATAAATAAAAAAATTCCATTTCGTACCTGTGCACTGTTTCGACAAATCGGTAGTTATGTAATTACACTTTTATTGAGGTACATTCGGTTTTCCAGTCCTAACTCTTTTTTCCCGGAAACAACAGTTGGTAGGTAGTTTAATAAAGATTATAATTAAAGATTTTAGGTTAATGTATCTTACGATCGAAGTGCTGGGAAAACCTATTGTGTGTACTTCAAATTTTCGCAATTCCGAAAGGGTTGTTATTAATAATGTTGACCTGTTTTCACTGATTGTGGTTTTATTTTTTTATTTTTTGCTGTCCATTATTAAATAAAATAGTAGGCGTTGCATTTGTATAGGTAGTGTCCCTATTTAGTATAAGATAAACTTCGGTTCAAACATGCTCCTGATATTTCACTATATAAGAAGCTGGTACCTAGGGTGAGAGTTCATTTGGATTTTGAAATTGGAAGATTTTAAAGTGATAATATACAGTTAAATAAATTGAATAAATCAAAGTGATTAAAATAGAATATACAAAGTGTATAGTTACCTACGTAATTACTTAAATTGCGTTACCATATATTTCTTTATTAAAAAAATATCAGAGTAAGTACCAAAAAACTTTTTAACATTTTAAGCATGTATAACATATAAACTGTTATATAAATGTGATATTATAAGTAATAGTTTTAAACATTTTTTTCTTAAGATTGGTGTGATTGCAGACACGAAAAAAAAATGTGGACAATACAGTTTGGACTACTTAAAGTTTGGATTTATTTCGTCTCCATCAAATCAACACTTGCCGATGTGTCTCATATTTGAAAAAATATTTAGTAACGATGCCATGAAGCCTTCAAAAATGAAGGACCACTTATCAAGAGTTCATGTTGACAAAAAAAAGTAAACCATTATCATTTTTCCAAGCACTTAAGGAAAAACTGGAGAAAAGGCCGTCCATAACATCGATGTTTGCATCATCTTCTATGCAAGACGTTGATGGCTTGAGAGAGTCCTACAATATATCTCTGCCAATAGCGAAGTCGGGGAAGCCTCACACAATTGGTGAGCATCTTATTTTTCCAGCCATTGCAATGTTTTGCATAAGCCCGCTCAGGATATTAAAAAAAGAATACACTTGAGCAATAACACCGTCACAGACGAATAGACGAGATGGGTCGCGACGTGGAAAACATTTTATGCAATATTGCAGACCAAGAGACGAGTCTATATTACCCGGCAATGAAGCTCTGTTGCTAGGATACGTGCGATATATCAAAGATGAAAATATGTGCTAAGAGCTGCTTTTTGCCATTTATCTGGAAACTGATACCAGAGGAGAATCCATTTTTCAGGCAGTGGATGTTTTTTTTACCCACAAAGCTATTCCATGAAGAAACTTTATTTCTGTTGCGACCGATGGAGCATGATCTATGGTTGGTCGTCATCGTTGTTTTATAGCTCACTTAAAGCGGCAATTGCCTGATGTACTGGTGATTCATTGCGTGATTCACAGACAACATTTAGTAGCAAAAAATCTGAGTCCCAGATTGCACCAGTCTTTGCAATACGTCATAAATGCTGTCAACAAGATTCGAAGCAATTCATTGAACTCTCGGTTATTTGCTAAGCTTTGTGAGGATAACGACGAAGTCTTTACTAACTTACTTTTGCTTAGCAAGATTTCCAGCTATTTTCGGGTCTGTGTTGGAGTTTCTGAAAAATTCTATGACGGATACTTATAACATGACAGATATCTTCGACATGTTCAACAAAGTCAAGTTGCAGCTGCAGGGTGACGATCTCAACTTGATCAAAACAAAATCCATTAAAGCGGCTTTTGTGGGGAAACTTATTCTTTCTATACAAAATTTAAACAGAAAAGAATACTCACAGTTTCCGTATTTGTCGAAGTCAACAGAAATCCTTCAAGACGATGTTATTTTATCATATGTCACTCACTTGGCCGCGCTTCATAAAGATTTTTCCAAAAGGTTTGAGGATCTTTAGAACTAACAAATTCCTGAGTAGATAATAAATCCGTACAGCATAACAGCCATGGAAGAAGCCAATGTGACAATATTGATCACCATCCAAACTGACGAAGAGCTTAAGCTAAAGTTCAACGAAAGCTACCAGAAGTTCTGGTTGCAGCGCAGCATTGAAACTCAATATACTGCATTGTGGAACATTGCTGAAAAATATCTCATCGCTTTTCCATCATCATATTTAGTTTAAAAAGGCTTCAGTGAAGTTGCAAACATTTTGACGAAAAAAAGAAACCGTTTGAAAGTCAACGAACGCGGAGACTTGAGGCTGCAACTTACCAATATTAAATCAGATCTAGCTAGATTGGTAGAAAGTCACCAAATTCATCCATCGCATTAATTCTTAAAATCAAGAAATAATAATTTATTCTCAATTAAGAGCATGGTTTTTGAAAACTTGCATTAATAAACTTTGAACTACACTTCATATTTATTGAATTTCATACCTGCTATCATCGTAATGTCATGTTTTATTGTTATCTCAAAAACTTTTCTTTCTGCACTACTGCAAAACTTGCTTAGGTACTAGGTTGGGGGTCTGGTCTACGGTGTCAGTTCATTTTGGAAAAGGGGTCTGTGGCTCAAAATAGTTTGGGAAACCCTGAGCTAGAGGGTGCAAATCGGAGATATGGGTTCATTAATTTTTTCAATATAACTCGAAAACGAAGAAAAATTTTGATGCAATTCCAGGACGTTTTTGTAGAGAGAAAATTTTCCCATCAAAAAACATGTTTCGAATAATTGTAAAAAAAAAGATTTTGACTCCCATTCATTCTTTACAAATCTTGTCTAGTCACCGAACTTCTTTAAAGATCTGCGACCACTCCAAGCCTACCTTGTGATTCGCTTTTAGAAGAAACCTATTATTTACAATTGCCTCTACGGTCGTCATCAACATATTAAAAAAAAAAAAAAAATTAAATCTCTGTTGCCAAAGAATTTGAAATATGTTTCAGAACAATTTGTGTTGGTTAATGTCCCACTGAGGCTACCATAACTTGTCCGTATAGTTTCTTATCTCATTAAAGGACATTCTATGCTAAATTTTGTTCGTTTGAATAATTATTTGACTAAACTACTCGTTTCTGTTTCAAAACTTTTCCAACAAAGAATTTCCTTTTCTGCCTCTCCTTTCACATATACGAGTATAAAAGTATTCGCTTGAGATTATCTTCGTGATAAAAGAGACGTAATTACTTTCTATTTTTTCTGAAATTTCATTTTGTTCTACTCGAATGAATGGAGTAAAATTAACATTTCATATATTTCAAGTCTCCGAACGATGTTTATCACAACACTGTCAAGTCTCATTTCAACAACTTAATCATAAACTCAACAAGCGTCAGGCAACAGTCAATGGAAGATCCCCAAAAATGGTTTCGAATAAATCAGATGCGAACTGTCACCATTAGTGCCATCATTGTGCGTTAAACTGGACCAAAATCACCACCATTTGTTCACACTCCTCTGGCTTTCAAAAAACTTTGTCAATGAACCAAACTTTTCATCTGAATCTTCAAATCTCTACTCGACAGCAACAAAAACAGATTCAGAAAAAAAAAATAATCAAACAGATTCTACTGGGAGTAAGGCAAAGCAACAAAAAAACTGTAAATTTATTTGAAAATTTATTAGAAATGCAAATTGGCCTCGTCGTCGTTCGTCGGCCTTTCGTCGTTCCGTTGGCACAGACTCGACTCCCTCAATCGATTTGCAGTGTGCGGTGGCGGCTAACTTCATATTTAGGCAGTAAAAGAGTGATGAAAAAGTTTTTCAATTTCACTGGGATTTTTCCTCAGTTTATGCCCAAGTCGTGCAGAAAATCTTTAAAGTGTACCTAACGTCTTTAAGGGGATACCTTGTCCTGTTTTGATTTGAGTTTCCTTTTATTTTTTTCGTGTGCGGCGTGCAGGTCTTCATTTTCAGAGTTTTGCTTCCATTCAAGTCTTTTTATTTATCGCACAGGCATGCCACGGTTTAAGGAGATGGAGAATGTGGAAATTTGAGCAGACATATGAATTATTATGAAATATATTTACAGCTGCTTTTCGAAATCACACGCACGTAACAGAATGACAGCGTTTATTTGATCGCTTTGGAAGCACTTGTTATAGGTAGGAATCACGCAAACATTTAAATAGGCTGCTTTGACGAATTCATTTTGAGGGATACATTTCCATAATTTGGGTTGTTGGGCTTGGAGACGAGCAAGCTTTGATGTTAGTCGAGACGCGGTTGGTTCATGGTGTGTGTTGCAATTTAAATAATTTGGATGTGAAGGTTTGCTCACGTTTTTCAAGAAATCAAAAGCAAAAACGAAATTATTTTTCTAATTTAGAAAACTCGCTTTAGCAGAGTTGATAATATGTTTCCTGTTCCCATATATGTTCTGATGAACTTGGGGGAGAGAAGTTATCTAACAGTACATTGAGTACTTTCAATTATACAAACGGGCATTCAGCAAAACCAATTTTGGATAAATATTATCTCATGAATTTCATGTTGCGAAATGTCAGTTGTTATCCGCAATGTCCAACGACCATATGAACTCAAAAACCTGCACATTATGAAAGATAAACAGAACGGCTGGTGATGGCGTCGGTATTGGCGTTGGCGTTGGCGTTAATCAATAGAAAGCAAACGTTTCAGAATAGACAATTCATTTTGCTTTTAATTTGTGTATTCAGCGAGATGTCACTGCCATTCGTTGAATAAAATCATTGTGTGAATTTTAAGTGCTTCCAGGAATTGTGTGTATTTTCGTTGTTTCAGCTTGCGCAATTCCCCTTTTTCACTTCATTGCAGTGTTTAAAAAGGTACACACTGTCAATAGTCCTTGCAAAGTGGTAGATTATCATTTGTCGTACTATTATTTGCCAGCAACAAAAAATAAAAAGGACCGAGTGGCATAAACTACAGAGACAAATAATTATACTCGCTCAATTGAATGGTCTATGGACCTATGGTGGATTCCAAATTGGAGCTCGTTGGCATAGCATTTGTCCCACTTTGGATAGATATTTACGATAAGGGTATGTGCTGTGTAAGCCCGGGAAAAGAGCTTAATTGTATGGCTTGAAGGTAGATTATAGCATTGCAGCGCATCTTTTTGGAAAATTTAAGCCCCATGGTATGGTTTTATGTGATAGGTTTTAATCGATAGCATTTGTCTGTTATCCCTGCCATCAGGTGTTCCAAAGTTTATTGGGGAAAATTAATATTGCTTGCGTAGGTATTCTCTGAGAAGGATGACGAATAGACATTTTCTGCTTAATTAAGTGCGAGTGAATTTGTAAGGTCTTACAAATGATTAAAGCTTTTAAAAAAGGTATTAAGATTTAAATCTGACCGTAATTTAGGTCAAAATTGAGCTCCCACGTGATTGATACAACCGCATTTAATTTCTTTGCTATAAAAGAAAATTTGATAAAGAGCCTAGCTGCCTAGCTCCCACCATGTCTACGACGAGCGTCTGTAACCTTTTTCGAGAGAATACAGGATAGTCATACGGAAAACGCTTCATGCTGATATCCTTCTCTTTGCAGGCTTCACAGCGCCAGCGTGGTGATATAACTTAAGGCTGATGTCACGTTAACATTATTGCAAATGAGAAGACCCACTGTAGTTTACTCTGCTAAGAAAAAACAATAATGTTGCAGGTTCCTTCCTAGCGTTGGGAAGCTTAGCTGTCTGCATGTCATCTGCAGATGCACTCTATAAGAAAAAAGTCTTTGATGAAAGTGCTTATAGCCAACCCCGCATGCAAAATGCTGGTTCAGGTTCTTAGGAAGCCGTCTGAGATAATTACTGGGTAAGTTCTTTAGTGATCTTGTTTCCAGCTATGCGATTACGGCCGGAACTTAAATACGTTGATGCATATATCATCAATTTCCACAAACTCACCAGCCTTAATTCATCATGTCATGTCGCTTTGAAAAAAGCCATGATGACAATAGTAAGTGTCCTATAAAAAGACATTTTCGGCTAACGTCAGTCTATGACTGTTATATATATGGATGTGACTACGTTAATTACGAAATCGTTTGAGGAGATGACTCATTTTAATATCTCCAATGACTCTTGTCAGAAGTCTTCTTATTAATCTTTTTTCAAAACTTTAACTAAATCCAAGTTAAAAGAATGCCTTGGTCTACCCGGTAGGTCACAACTCACAACTCTTTGGGTATCCACTTGATGAGAATGAGCATTAGCACATCCAATTTTTTTATAGGATATCGAGGCGAAGAGGCACAGAGGAAGGGTCGTTGCACTTCATATGCGTGCCCAAGTTTGGCAAAGTTTTACTATGAAAATACTCTCAGACAATACTTAATAGAAGCAAAGGTAACTATCTTCATGCTTTTGCGCATTGTAACTAAAACCACCATTTAGTTGTTGGGTTTCAATGCTATCGGTTTGTCAAATCACCATTTTCTGCATGCAATAGAAATTTTTTGTTGAAAAAATGGTGATTAAAACAAACTTGTCTATGTCTTTGTCTATGTATGGAAATTGACACTTGTGTTTTGGCAAACAGAATTTTTCAAGTTTATTTCAAAATCAGCCACTAACATTTACTATTATAATTTCCCCTACATTTTCTTAAGAAGAGTAAGGCTAGAGATTCATTATCACAAAGCAATATCTTTACATGTATATCAATTCTATTCTTTAACATTGTGTTCAGAGTCAGTCCGATTTCAGATTTCAATAAATAAAGACATCAAAGAAAACAATGTTTTTACTTTATTCGCGCTTTGGCGAATAGATTCATTCGGGTCTTCTTCAACACTTTGCCCTAAAACGGCAATAGTTTCTCCGGTGCGCACTGTTCGGCGTCTCTGCAGATGCGCATTATCACACTAAAAGGTAGTGCGAAACCGATCCATGGTTAACAGAATTAATTGTTCTGAAGGACGATTATGTCGACCATAAAATGGACAGAGAATGCGGTAAGCTTCGCGAACTGAACCATTTTTTTCGGAAAAGATTTGCAGGATTTGCAAGCACTGTCCTTTTATCAACCAGTTCATGATGAAATGGCAAACCAAGCTGAACATAAATGTAATTAAAATTGGCCAATAAGACTACAAGATGTCAGCTTTATCTCTATTCGAAGAACCATACTCTAAAAAAAAAAATATATATTGCGTGGAGTCCCTCCGCGCAGAAGAAGTGAAACTTCAAACTTCCACCGAAGAACACGTTTCGCTACAATAGTCTGGCTGAATGACGCGGAATTGATACATACAACTGTTATATCAACAAATTGGGAACAGTGCCGAAAAGTATGCAATCGATAATCCGAGTTGAACGTTTAACGCGGAAGTAGCATAAGAAGTTTCACTTCAAAACATCCGATATAATTATAGGACTAATTTCTTCCATGTAGCAAATCACAAATCACGCAGGACGATATCCTTACACATTTGAAATTTGATGATGCAATCTAAAATGACCAATTTTTCGATAATTTTTGATACGTTTCCTCCAAGATCAAGGAATTAAATTTCCGTCTTGGGAAAACCTCCACTGCACACTTTTTATTGCATTCCTACACAATAGTTTTTCTATTTCTTTTGTAAAAAGAAAAATCAAAGCGAAATCGAAATCGAGAACGTTATAGCCGATATTTTCAACACACCCAAAGGTGTTTATGACCCGCCAATCGACCTGTCACTTAGAAAACACTAAAATCACATTTGTCAGCAAACAGGAAATCTTTATCGCCATCTACAAAAATGTCAAAAGCATTTCAGCAATCAAGACGAAGAATAAACTGTGAGCCAAACAACAGGAAAATAAAATAAACAGAGAAATGTGCAAATTGCACGTCAATCGATCGATTTGCACCCTTCCTGTGTTTATAAAATATGAAAAAGGAGAAAATCACCCACAAAAGAAGTGTGAGAGAGAGACAATTGAGTGTTTGACGCCATAATATTGCACACAGAGCCTACATTCAAGAGCCACTACACCAACAACTGACAGCAAATACCTACCTAGTCTTTTATCGCCCATCATTTTTTTTTTTTTTTTTTTTGTAAAACAGAAAAGGCACTCTGCTCCTACCAGTTAAACAGTAATATTCAAACAAACTATTTCCCCCGGGCTGAAAAATCACTCCCTTTGTTTCCACAAGGTTATATTTATAGTTTCTCATAAGCCCTTTCTTTAGGTTGCTCTTATGAAGGAAGTCTGTCGTGAAAACTTGTGGAGTCGTTGTAGGAAAAGAACAAAAGAAAAAAAAAAACATGAACTGTCATTAACTGTTTAATGCTTCCATAAAAATGATACAAAGACGACATCCGTACCACGTCCAGCCGCTAGACAAAGGGATAAACAAAATAGAAAAAACGCAAAGCAACAATAAAAGCAAAATCTAAAGTGCCGGGCGTCATCGTCAGTGTGACAAACTGACAATAGACAAGAAACAGCCGGAAAAGAGATTATAGAGAAAGGCGACGACAACGACGATATGAAGCAAATGAGGGGAATGATCCTTTTGTGCAATCATTTCTCCATTTTTGATTAAATAAGTGCAGGACTTTGATGGAGACAGAGACGCGCGCACCATTCACTTTTGTGTATAGCAAGCAGACATAGCGACAAGAGGCAATCAACATTAATGTAAATTTCACTCTTCTGTTGAAAATTGCCATAAAGCTGCGGACTCCATCACCGTCACCATCACCCACCACAAGCTACCAACCCTTACCCATTCAGAATTTAAAGGCGTTCGCGATCCAATGACAACAACCAGTGATGTGAATTGACGACTAACAGTTGCTTACTGTAGTTCCATTTTATATGCAAACACGCTAACGCAATGTCTGCGGTGCGACAAAGCATCGCAATCGCAACAATTGAAAATGCTACTTCGTCCTTTGGCACTGCCACACTATACCAATCTCCTCCTTCCACCACCCCTTCTCTCTAAGCCCTAACAAACTGTAAATACATTGGCAAAATAGATTCAAGAGACGAAAGGAATAAAATTGTAATTTCGCTAGCATGCACGACACAGGATAATAATGGTGGGGTCGATAGAGGGACGAATGGGAGCGCGAATGAGTGCAATTGTCAATTTTAGATCAAACGGTTGGATAGTTCTGTGGTAAGCCATTAAGCAAAGCGACAGTGGTATTGTGATTTGCTTGTGTGATCGCTTTTAGTTGTCAATTTTTGTCAATTAAATTGATTCCCATGCAAATTAAATTCAAAAAGGGAATCTACTAAATCCAATTCCATGTGAGTCAGCAAGAGCAAAACAATTTTTTTTCAAAACAAAGTATAAAAACAAAAATATCTTTTGTGGACGGGTTTTTGTTCAAATATTGATTGGTAATTGCGGGTTTCAATGAGGACAATCTATTGTTGAAAACGTTTTATTTAAGGTCATGCGATCAATCGAGGACTCTGTATGCGAATTCATGTTGTTGAATTTATTTTGTTTAGATGCTTTAGTCGATTACTTTGTTCTTTGTAAAGAAATGTGAGTATTTGTGGGAGGGAAAATTAGTAGAAATGATTTACCATAATTTAAACACTCACTCTGGATTTTGGAAGTTTTAAATGCTTATTATGGAATAAATATGCATCACATTTAGAGGAGCACTGTTGCCGTAAGTTTTTTGAAAGTAAAACAAGCTCCCGTTTGTTGCGCGCCATAATTGGATAAAGTCAGGTTACGGTAAACCTATTTTCTGCAGCCATATTCAGTTTGTGTTACTCCTTTACCCCCACCGGTGGTAAGGCGGTGTAGAATAAACTAACACATTCGTTATGATTGCTTTCCAAGATGATGCAAAAGCCATCTGTGGTAATACCACACCTAGCAGCATATCTTAAGTCCACCCTCAAGACAGTCCCCAATTATGACGCCAATCATAAGACTCGTATAGGACCTGCTTCGATACAAATACCGGCGCCTATGAGGAAACCAATTTTCTGATCCATTCATCACCCAAGGGTAACCTCGATTACCCAATACTTGCCCAGTAAGCATAAAAAGCAAACGTGTTCTTATTTAAACATGGAAAAAAAAATAATTCCTCTTAAAAAATGCTTTTTTACGAGCAAATAAAAAATCAGGACTTTTCACAAGTCCCCGCTGACAACTGTACTAAATAATGGCAGCTTAAAAGATAAGAAAAGTTAAGCTGCTTTTTATGCCCCGTTGTGAAATTTTCCTGCGTGAGTCATTAAAACCCAAACATGCCATCTGATGCGCGTTGAAATTCGGATCAAAGAACCCCCTCTCCCCCTAAACACACACACACACAAACCCAAAATAAAACCTCAATTCTTAGGTAAGGTGCTATTTGCAAAGGACTTTCGTTGGAGCTCAACCCATAAAATCTGTGATTGCAAATCGTGATCAAAATACACGTTCTCTATCTATAACCAAATATAATAGGTATATATCGCTATACACATCACATATCTACGACCGTGAAAACCATACTCACAGTTAACCATCTTAAAAAAACAGACAGCCCTACACACAAAGCACCGTGAGAGCCCCGAAGGTGGTTTTGCAATGGAAATTCTATATCTATTGCGATACGTACGTATAATTGCGAATATTACGACAGCAATAAAAACGATTATGATACCAAATTATTATTATTCAATGACATTTGGGCCACCCGCGATATACAACCACCGATGTGGCGGATATAATCGAACCGTACCCTCATAATCGTTCATATCCTCTCTATACGCTTCTCTCCTCGTACCTCTCTGCATAAACTCGTATCCTACCTGATTTGGTCTCATTTCCTATTTAAAATGATCAGAGAATTTATTGAATTAATTCCCCGTGGCCTCTCCGAGGGCTCCCGTCTGATTATTTTCACAAAAATAATGTTAATTTTAATTTTATGGTCATTGATTGAAATCAGCAAAATTATTGTCTGGTAACTAGCTTATATTAAATCACAAGGCTGTCGTGTCGGAATGATATGCCGGTTTTGCCTGCATGCACATTGTTTTGCCCAATAGGTGTCAGTTGCCTAGGCAAAGATATCAATTGATACGCATAATTATTATTGGAATTTTGATTATGGAATAGTAATGAGCTGAAATTTGATGCTATAAACACCGCCCCTGTCGAGTTTTGAGGATAAGTAGGTATGTTTTGCAAAAATATACAACGCATTGAAATGGAAATGAGTCGATCATTAAGTAAACAAAGTAGGATATTTAAAGGCTTCCTTTCTTGGATGTTTTTGAGAACTTTGAATGTAAACTTACATTTTATTCAAACACTAAAAAGCAGTTGTTCCTTATATTTGAAATTTTTGCTCCACCGAATTCAAACAAACTTGAACAGCTGTTTATTACTTAAAATAGATATGAGGAGTCGTTAGCCGATACTCTTAGCGTACTAATGCAGCTAGCTTGCCCGATCCGAGCTTTGCTGAGCCCACATATCTACTTCACATTTGTCAAAGGACACCATCTGTTATTTATAGCCAGTCATCTTATTTCTCATATTTGTCGTCCGTTGTCTGTCATCTGTCGTCTGTCGTCTGTCGTCTGTCGTCTGTCGTCTGTCGTCTGTCGTCTGTCGTCTTTCGTCTGTCGTCTGTCGTCTGTCGTCTGTCGTCTGTCGTCTGTCGTCTGTCGTCTGTCGTCTGTCGTCTGTCGTCTGTCGTCTGTCGTCTGTCGTCTGTCGTCTGTCGTCTGTCGTCTGTCGTCTGTCGTCTGTCGTCTGTCGTCTGTCGTCTGTCGTCTGTCGTCTGTCGTCTGTCGTCTGTCGTCTGTCGTCTGTCGTCTGTCGTCTGTCGTCTGTCGTCTGTCGTCTGTCGTCTGTCGTCTGTCGTCTATCGTCTGTCGTCTGTCGTCTGTCGTCTGTAGTCTGTCGTCTGTCGTATGTCATCTTTGTTATTACTCTCAATTGCGTTTAGCCTAAATTTTTTACTGTTGCGGTTAAGAAGCAGAGTAGATATTTTCAAACTGAACCGTCAAGAGATCGAAAACGACAACTTTATGTTCAATCTCAAAGCGAGTATACATACTACAGACGTTTAAATAGCGTCCGAATGTCTGACAGATGCGGCTAAATTGGCACATATGCACTCTGTTCGTTATTGATCTGGTTCCCGATCCATTCGTTTGTCAGGGAGTCAGTCCATAGCGTTCGGATGTAATGCATTTGAAGTGGTACTCTTCTCTAGGACTTCCTTAGCACAACGATAACCTTTCACGTCAAGAGTCAGCTATGTGTTGTTGATCTACGAAGATATTGAGTCAAAGTTCGTGGGAATCTTAGCCTAACCCAATGCAAGGATCTATCATAATGATTAGCTTAGCTAATGGATTTCACAAAAACTTCAAATTTTAAAATAGAAATGAAAAAACTGAAGGTCTGCAGTCAGCAAGCTCAAAACAAACAGGCAGACTGTTTCCCAGATTCATAGTTTGGGAAAAGCTTTCTAGACATATTCTAACAAAAAATTTACATGCACAAGGATCTTCCTCAAAACTCAAAAAACCTCCCCTTGATGTTCTGCTTGCGTTGAATATACGCTACGGCCAAGTCCTTTTGCTGCATTCCAAACAAATCACCCGCTATATTAATTCCTTATATCGACGGCAAAGGCATAAAAATAAGCACCTATGATAACAACGCAACTAAATCTCAGCACACCTACACACAATTAACTTAAAATGTCTTCAATGTTTATTGATTACTCGACTATCGCTGACAATTTTCCAAGTTCAATTCACAGAGTATAAGCAAAGCACAGCATAAATGTCATTCAATGACAAAATATATGGTTAATGAAATTTTAGTCATGAACACATTTACGTTCATTATTATTCAAATAATGTTTTCATCTACTGCTCTTAAAGTTGATCCTAGCAGGATAATTTCTTAATCCCCTACAAAACTTATGAGCAGTCCTATTTTTCCCCATCACACGAGTATAAGTAAACCACTGTAGCACTAAACAAGTAGGAAGAAATTATGTTTCCATTCTTCTCATTCTCCATGTCAAAACTTACGCATTCTGTCGGCATCCGTATCTATGGTACCATATCGGAGTTCATTCAACCAAACTTCAACGTTACAAAGTGCGTTCACACGCAATATCCCTCTTCAAAAGAATGATACCACACATACCCCATAGTCCTATATACGAGTTTTATGTTGTACCTGCCCTATGGATTTCTTTTAGTTCTCCATAAGACGGACGTGTGAAATGTGCCAACAAAAATTCAGAGCACTGACGGAAGACATGAAAAACGTAGAAGGTACATACTCATACATGTTGTTAGGCTTTGAGGTTGAGCGATAGCTTTATGTGGGTAAAAATAATTACGATTTTTTCAAAGAAATTGCGTGGGTTTTACAGAAGAATGATTTCACGCGAACGTAAGTTGCAAGACTATGTGGACAATGAAAACGAATAAAGGAAGGTAATTCATCACGATACTAAGTAATAGAGACTGAGAGCCGACGAGGTAAGAAAGATTAAAATTTCAGCTTCCGGCTAAAAAGAAATAACGAAATCCAATTTTGCTGCGGAGAGCCTTTCCTTCCATAAGGAGTATGGAAGGAAAGGCTCGAAGAAAGATGGAAAAACGAATGCAATGCCAATGCACGAGTGCGTCGCACGCATTTGGTCTGTGGTAACTGCACAAAAGAGATTTTTAGTGCGAACACTTATTTTACCTGTAATTCGGATTAGTGCGGTAAAATATTACGGGAGAGTTCGATTTTGAACCACCAACGTTATCGTCTAACAGGGAATTGGGCTTATTAATGATACATCCACGGAGAGTGCTTCCATATTAACTTCCTCGTTGCTCAGTCTTTCCACCACTGGGATGTTCTTTTGCATTCAAATATACCTTGGTGGGCAGAGCAGAGAGGGGATCCCCGAGGCCTGGCGCATTTTCTCCCAACCACGCCTTGTAAAGGATTTGAGGAGACTTACAGTTTTCTGCCAAGATGAAGAAGCAGAGGAGGGATCATTCCACTTCTTCTTTGAATGTCCTAACTTAGCCCATACTAGGCAAAAGGCCCACGGAGAATACTTCTTCGACAACCTGAGTGACATCTCTAACCTCCCACTAAATAGCTTCCTTGAATTTATCTAGAGCTTCAAATGGTTCAGCGGGGGCTCCCAACCCAAATAATCAAGCCACAAACCCAATCCTCTGCCACCCCTTTCCACTACCTCCTCATTTTCTGTTATCCGGGGAATTTTCCGATTCCGAACGCCTAATCGAGAAAGCACATTTCATGACAGTGAATTTACTATCGGAGGACTTGTAAATTCTTCGCGATAAGCGATACCCGTAGGATTTGAACTACGAACCTCCCGCGCAGCAGGTAGACATGCCTGCTTCCGTAGAGGTTAAAACAATAAGATGGGTAGTAGCATTAGTTATAGCCTTTTTAAACTAAGGATGCGATATTTTTGCAAACAATCACTATCCATAAGTCAGTTGATTAGTAGAACAAGCTTTTCGCCATAGACGATATTGCCTTTTCCAACAAATTCGGGTTTTTTTGTTTGAATAAGGGGCTGTTCATAGTGCTGAATTTCTTGTTTACCAATTCCTACATCATCTGAGACGAATTCCTGTAAAGGGATCTCTGGAGAAATTCGCACTGCAGCTTAGACGCAGCATATCCTCAGATTCAAAATATGCAGTCAATTTATCGCCGACGCGACGCGACGTTCGTCGGTTCAGGACTTATTCATTGAAATCATTAACCTGCAACTGCTGTTTTTGTGGAGATGGACGACATACGACTATGCACCTCTGGCATCCAACCGGGCAGATATTTACGCTATCGAAATGGCTACAAGGAGCTTGGCTATCTGCATTTGGCAGCCATATGTGTGCTAAAGACTCCACTCAGTCCTCTAATTTCTAAACCTCTCTTAACAATGAGCTGACAGTGAGCTGACAATGAGCTCGCAAGATCACGATGCGATGTCATGCTTCAGGACCTCAACCAACGTTTGGTTCCACAGGGCCCTCAACAAAGGCTTTCGTCAACGTTGGATACAGACAGACTTAACGAGTTTTTTCCAAATTGCAGTTGTTGATATCCCGTTACAGAAAAACATATATTAGAAAGATTGTTTGCGTTGCCACGGGACACTTCCTTTTCGCCAAGCATTTGAGTGTTCTAGGATCAAACAATACTACGCTGTGTGAATCACACCGCGTATTACTTCTCATGCTACTTTCTTGTATTCTCTGAATTCAGCATGCAGACACTCAGCATGATAACACCTGGTAACATAAGCTACTTATCATTTCAAAGCTTTCTGGCGATTCTGTTAACATTTGAAATGCTATTACGAAAGGGGTTTGTTGTTTGGTGGTGCAATAGATCGGTTTTTTAGGTTCGAGTGCTTCATTTGGTATCAGAATCATTTCAGATCGCATTTTTCTGAACCTCCCACTTCTAAAAGCTGTCTCTCCTTTAAGAACAAGTTCATGCAGATTTTCTCAGAAGTACCATCCCAATTCGCGGTTTCGAATTCGGAGAGTTTTGAAAAGTTACAAAAGTTTCGAAGAAGTTGGCGAAAAATTGTAATTGTTCAATGGCTGGGAGGCGCTTAGACTCTAGACAGCTATAAATAATCACAAAACTGTCGATAGTATCTACGAAATTTGAGTTTCTGAATTAAAGGCTTTCTGTTGTAGGATTAAATTAAGCTGATTGCAATGAAAATTTGATAATTGAGTCCTGTTCACAGAAACTGAAAACATCAAGCTGCAAAGAGGAATTGACAATGACGAACGCAGCATATATTTGGTGCCTCCCCGTCAATATTATGGTCGCAGAAAACAAATGAAAATAAAAAGGAACTACAGAGGCACTGTTTTTGAATAAACACAGCACATTCTAGGGAAGTTTACTTTCAAAATAGCACAAAATTACAGCAAATTTGTGTTCAGAAAAAATAGAAAATGGATTGCGAACATTTGTGAAAAATAAATACTCCCGCCCGCAGCAGATGACCATCAGAAGATGATCACTTGGGAACAGCAGGAGGGAAACGCCATATAATATTTTGTCTGAGTATTCCCATTCAAAACACGTAGTTTGAAGCAAAAAATTCCCACGGAACCTCAAGAAACGTAAATTGTCAAACAAATGGCATGAGCATTCAAGGAGCATATCCACAAAAGCAGCACAAGAAACTACTCTGCACAAAAACGGACAAGAGCGCAGCTACAAGAAACAATACCCTTGTTGTTTCCGGTTCAATGGACATTTGTAGTGTAGCTCTTCTTATTTCAAAGTCTGCCCGCCTCAATTTTCGTGCCCTCATTGGAAATGTGTATGCAGATGAAGGTGATACTTTTGAAAAATAAAAAAAATACAAAAAATAAAAGCACAGGGAGATGGGATTTCCGCAAAAGACATCATTGTTTCAAAAAAAAAAAAAAAAGAGAAAAAAATCTTCTTTTCTGAATCGCAATTTATAGTATACATCACAATTCTCAAAGGACTTTCTGACAGAGGGCAGAGGGAGTTTGTTGTAACCTTCTGGTGACTTTTGATTTGACAGGTCCACAGATAAGCTCTCACAGTTCAACATTTGCTTAATGGCGCTCCTCGAATATCAAGTATCCACTTTTTTTTTTTGTTACTTTCGTTGCTGTTGCTGCTGTTTTGCTTTTGTTTTTGTACAGAATCGTTTGTCGTGTAACTCCCTCTTTTAGTTGTGTGTGAACCGATTTGTAATTCTGTCCTCTACGGAAATTGAAACATCAATAAAGCCCTTCGATTGTTTGCAACGGCAAACAAAACTTTAGATGGAAAGTGGGAGAGCGCATGGTGCATGGTTAGTTGGGATGAAGGGAGGCAGCAGAAGCAGCAGCAGAGCACCTTTGGGCATTTGCGCAAAATTGGCAGCGACATTTTTTTCCCAACTAAGTGGGTAGGGGATTTTCAACAGCGATTTAACGTGATTTAGCGTGTTATGTCATCGGTGGTGAAAGGACTCGCATTGTAGTAGCCTGAGAGCCACACATGGCCATATGGCCAACTAACGACGATGTTATACGGCGCGTACGGACGACGAACGATAAGAAGAACGAATAGAACACCTCACTCTCGCTCATCCTCATATTCAATGAAAGGTGCTGACTTGTTAGCCAATAGAGTAGAGTAGTTCAAACGGACTTACTACACACACCCGAAACTATTGTTTATGTAAGCTTCTTAATGCCACTCAGACTTAGGTCCTTCCTGATGTTGTTGCTGGTTGTTGGTTGTTAGTTGTTGGTCATGGTGCATGTGCACTATCTTAGTTGAGGGAGAGAAACTGGATTTTCTAATCGATTCCCTCGTATCGTAAGTCCTTTCGGATTCTATGTACTTGTAGACCCTAGGGTCTCAACGGAAAAACCAGCTTGATTTATTTTGCTTCTTTTTATCCATACATACACAGCTACCTACATACTCTATACCCACATTCTTCTTATGAATGAATGAGTGACGACGACAAAGTTGTGTGGTTTTATTATACTCGTATGTAGGTACTGCGTTTGATCGCTACGTGGATGCAATTCACTATGGGGATTATGGATTTAACCGTTGGAAATGAGGCCAACGGTTCACTGATTCTAAAAGAGGAGATGGGTAATGTTGGGTCGGAATGTTTGAAGTTTTTATCTTGTATGAGATGATGTTTATGGATAGGTCTTAGAAAAAGGAGCTCGGATGACCTTAATTGAAGACAAACATTGATTTAAAAAATGGGATTATTTCTGGTAGTGGTTGTGATGTCAGCCTTCAGCCAGTAGATGACTTTTCAATACTGTTTGACGATTTAAACGGAATGAGGATAGGAAAAATGTTGAAACTTGACAAAGAACACAAAGCTTTTCGTAGAAAATGGTCAAGTATTTCAGCAGTTGCAGGTATTAACCATTTACTGTTTACGGTCACATACATCGAACAAAAATAGTCCACGAACTTTGTTTTTAAGATTCTCTTATAGTGGGTTAAGCTTATGCAGCTCTTGGAACTGCGGTGTCGAGTTGAAACCTATTGTGTCAACCCATGCGTAGTTTCAGATCAATTATTTCGCGTCTGTGTTGGGCCGGAAGCTGTGGGTGGATGAGACTGCGTTTATCTAAGGGAATAATCTCGTTATCAAGCATCCGCCTTCTAAGGCGGAGGGGTGCTGGACATTCTGTAACAATAAGCCGAAATGTTTCTTCACTTTTGAAACATTAGGCAAATTGGGTCTCTTGCCAACCTCATTAGGCGTAGATGTTTTTTTTAGAGAAACTTAGCTGGTTAATAGCCTTCTCCAAGTTTTGAAATTTTAATGTTTTTTGAGTATATTCTGGCATAAAAAGCTTGAACAGGTTTGACCATAGAAGCTATACCAAGCTTTGTTTCCAGCAGGATGTTATTGGATATTGATTAGGTTTCATTAAATCCTTAGAATGGTACAGGGCCTATGAATGGTTTAGAGACACTCTCTTCAACTTAGATGTCAGCAATCTCAATCCCATCACAGCCCTTGTGTGCTGGAATCGAGTGCAGGATAACAAAGTTTATCCTAGCCAGTTTAGGCAGAGTAACATTATTGTCTTTTGGACTAGTTTCGATATTATAACTGGTGAACTTAATGCTTTTAGTGCAGCTTCGCTGTCTAAGAAGGTAAAGATTGTGATTTTTTTTGTTTTCGAATAACAAATTGATTGATAGCAAAGACTTTGGTAAGGAATCGATGCAATGACTGCCAAGACTCGCTGAATATTTTAATGAGTCGCTGAAATTTCCGGAACCTGAGCCAGTTTTCATTTTTGAGCCGTTTAAACGTCAACTCGATGTTGAAACGAACCCTTACTTTTTCTTCTTTTCGGTCATCTGCTAATATTAAGTTAAGAGCTCACAATTATCATGGATCTGGTTCAGTGTCCGTCTGTTATAGTTGCATGTCCGTCTGTTACACTTGCTGATCAGTGGTATGAAGAGAGGGTATGCAGGACCGCGTAGGTTGACCTTGTGGGCTTAGTATCGTAAAAAAAGGAAACAAAAAAAAAAATATTGCACCTTCGATTTCTTTAGTCTGAAGTATAAAAGTAGAATATAGGGGTCGGGTAGAGCCTGCTCAACTCCGGGCACTGCGGTGTCTGAATGAAACCTATTGTGCCATATTAAACTGGGATACCATATTGATTTTGGCATAAAAGGTATTTAGCATTTAGCACAAAAAAGACATTTGTAGGGTTTTAATGTGAAGTTATTCTAAGAATCAATTTTTTTTTCTATATCTAGGTTAGGTTTGGTGAGGTGCATTCACAAGTGAAAACACCTCACTTGTATCTCAAGGAGAATATTGGGAGGTAATGAAAAGCAGAGGATTGAATTGGTGACTGGGTTGTCGGGCTTGGGAACCCTCACTGCACGCACCTTTCAGTTACAGGATGAGCCAAAGAGTAAAGTAATTGAGTGTTTTTTGATTGGTCTTCAATAAAAAAATTTACTTGAACCGACAACATTTGTAGGGTTTTACATTCACAACATTTGTAGGGTTTCGCATTCCAACAATTTTATTGGAATTAACCAACAAACCGAAGTCGTAAATATTAATTATTTTGTTGCACTACGCAAAACGCAATGGTTTGATAATAATTACCGTGACCTTATACTCATACTTCAAGGCAACGAACTTCGTCGGTATAAATACGATTTCTTAAGTCCTTATGAAATGTTTTCTAAGTTTGGAGGCGGTTTCGAAATTCATATCGATTCTTTAAGGTAGAAAATGGTCAGCTCGTTTAGAAATGATTAAAAGAGGGCCTAATGAATAAATTACTTGACCTTAACCTCACTTGTGGATTAGTGGTTCCATCTGAGACCAAAGGGTGAAGAGGAAGGAGAACATGGTGACATGCTTCAAAAGGGATAGATGCAGATAGGGAGGGTGGTTCAATAATTGGAATACTTTTAAGAAGGCTTGGTAGGAAGCAGAAGTTGTAAGGGTTATAGAGGCCACAAAGATTGTAATGAAATAATACAAAATTTTCAATCCACCACCAAAATAAACAAATAATAACCATAATCACATACTACCCAGGACACCCCTCGGTATAAGAAAAGGAAACAACAAAACAAACACATACACACAGAAAGTGAAATTTGCCCCAAAAGGGCAGTGAGAAGGCAGAAGAAATCAAACAAAATCAATCTCCACTAACCGCGTTTAGTAAGCGGTTATGAAAGAGGGGTATAGGTAAGCATAATTGTGACCAGTGCCATCTTCCTTTGAATAAAGTAACTCCTGACCTCTCTCAGAGCAAGGCCATTATTCAAGGCTCTAGTATCATTTGAGCATTCACCAACCCAGAGAGAGTAGTCAAAAGCCAAGCTTTGAAACCGAGCCGCACAGTCACCGTTCCTCGATACCGAGGTTCCGAAGTTCGAGACTGAAGACCTGTAACTCAAAACCGTCATCATTTCGGCCTATTTATCAGAGTCAAGTCGAAAAGCCAAGAACTATCGTCATTATGGCTCGAGGGCCAGGGTAAAGACTTGAGACCCTGACTTTTTATCATCTGAAAACCAAGAAGTGACATTTTCAAATTCAGCCCAGAGGTCAGAGTCGAACCATTCCTCACCAAAAGAGTATTCACCAGAGTCTATCCGAACTTCATAGTGAATTGTACTATATACGAATATGACTTTGAGTTTGTAAAGCCTTTTTTTAGAAAAATTCATTTAACTAAGGATTTGCTGCACCTTGAGTAAGCTTTGGATTTGACGAACTCATTTCAGCCTTGGATAAAAAGCATTCTCAAAAGAGCAATAGAAAACTATGACTGTAACTTTCGATCCCAGGAAGGTGGACCGCTTAATTAAGAGCCCATAGTTGCAATACATACTCAAGGAGATAGCGAACATATTTCCAAATATAAAACCTACCCCATAAGAGCTTCTTTCTATGAAAGGTATTGTTTATTTTCAGAACGTATTGTAATTTGGGTGTGTTCGTTGCATGTATGACTTCTTTGATTGCAAAAACTACTAAAGTGAAACCCTGAGTTGGATAAACTTTTCAAGAGGTCTGTTCTAGGTATCACCTTTTGATAAGAGCTTAACAACACTTTCTGTTAATGTTAAAACTGTGCCATCTTTAAGTTTTCAACTGCTACTTATTCTCATTTACAATAAACTAAACCGCACAACTTGGAAAGACTGAACAAAAAGAAAAAGCAGCTTTGCTCTGCACCAATCAACAACACCCTTCCAAACTTCTTGCCATGGATATAATCTAAAATACCTAGATTGTAATACAAAAGTTCATCTTAATCTGTTCGTTCGTTTGTTATATAATCTCGCAACTTAGTAAAACAATGCAACGAAAGAAATCCTAACTGAAATCCAATAATTTTCAACGTCTGCCATTCTTTTAATATCCCATTATCCCACGTTGTACATTTTCCCTAAGATTTTTTCCCTAACGTCTGCTATAGTTTTTATTAATTTTTCTTTTGTACTATATCTTTGACTAAATGTACCAACGTCGAAGGAGGATAGCACACAGCGTACGTAACACACAACCAGCCACAGCACAACTACTATTCTGATAAACTCAACCTTCAAGTCCGCCAAACGCCAACGCTTTCATATTTATTTTAGTTAACTTTTTTTTGATTTTCATTTGTACGCTTGGAAATTATAAACAACAGTTTGAACACTGGCAACGGATATGGGGAGCCGGGGGATTGTATACAGTACAATAATGGAACACAACACACAGTGAATGGGTTACGATGGGAAATGTAATGGAAATTTACTAGCTACATCGGTACACGTTCAGGTGCAGCAGAGAAGCATTAACGAGAAATTTTTAAAGTTAAGGCCATGAATGTGCCGCTCGAGCTTTTATTTTTGTTTTTTTTTTTCTTCTTTTATTACTACGATGCGATGGGAGAGGAAGTGGTGACTGGTGAGTGGGTGGTTAATGGTGGATGGTGGTTTGGTGGAGAGATATGCTATTTGCAGAATTTTTCTCTGGTAACCCAGTCGGAAGCGTATCACAAGGCTGCTAACACCTGCAGGTGGAAATTGTTTCCGCAACAAATAGATTTGCTATGCTGCTGTTGTGGCAGAGCTGATGTGTTACCCTTGTTGCAGGTAGCCATTAAGCGGTGATACGATTCTAGTTTTTATTCTTGTCTGATGTTTGTTCTTCATTCTCTTTTTTTTAGTTCTGTGTTTAAAGAAAAAACAAGAAGAAAATAAACGAGTCACAATGAGCATCTCTGAAGAAGCCGCAGGGATACACTGCAAAAAATTAAGCACAGTTTAAGGAATACCTACAAAACGTTGGAATATCAGAAGGGAAAGTAAAAGGAAGGAACAGCTTCCTCGTCCAACAAAGTCTCATATCGATGATTATCTACGTTGAGTGTCAAACGAATGAAGATTGGACTCTAAAAGGAAGGGTTTTTCGTGTGCTGTTCATCTTCAAATTTGAGTGATTAAATGTCGAGAACTATGAAATTCTAACTAACACGAATTAGTGAGGGTGCAGTTGGAAAATGACAATTATAGGCAACGCACTTCTCAGTCGATGTATAGCAGCTACACTTATTTGTTATGGCATAACACAAGAAATTCCAACACCCTAGAGATAGTTATAACTTCAAACTTAAAAGATCAAAAAAATGGCGCCCAAGCTCAGACCTCCAAACAAATTTAAAACTCTGCGAACGTAGCACGTGCAAAGAGCAGTGAGAGCCATATAAAAAATTATCAAAGAATATAAAAAAGATCAACTGCTTTGTCTCCTTAAAGTTTCAGGGTAAGATTTTGAAACACCGGTTCCGATTCGATACAAAACAGTGTATAATTTCATATTCAGCTAAGAAGGCAATTTTCTATCACAGAAGATGGCGCAGATTTCTCGATGCCTTTTTGATGATTGATGTCGTCAGCACTAGTTGCTTCACAATTTAAATTTTCACATTTGGGAAGCGCAATTCCTTTCAAATGAATGTCTGGAATAGTCATGACCATGGGCAACACAAGCATTCAGTCTTTTTTGATCATTCCCAGCGAGGCGGGTGTTGGAAAAATCGTGAAGTGAAAGACAGAGAGAGAGAGAGAGAGAGAGAGAGAGAGAGAGAGAGAGAGAGAGAGAGAGAGAGAGAGAGAGAGAGAGAGAGAGAGAGAGAGAGAGAGAGAGAGAGAGAGAGAGAGAGAGAGAGAGAGAGAGAAACGTATCGAAAAGAGAATCAATCGCTTGTATCCTATTAAAAAGACGTTAACGTGTTGAGCAGAAACTGGCGATATGAGCATTATACTCTTGTTTTGGACGGATGTAGGTTTTGTAAATAGTATCCAAATCAAAAATTGTGAGCAATTTCCTGTACCGTCTTAAGAAACCTAAGCTTAGAGCATCAATTTTGGCGACTTTAAATATGTGGTTGTTCCAAAGATGGTCATCGTTTACATACATACTGACAGCTTTTCTGTTTCTTGGATGCAGGTAACATTCATGGATAATGGCAATGGGGGAATGTTAAGCTTTAACAACAAGAGACAGCATTGAGTTTTCGAAGCATTGAATTCTACTTGGTTCTTACTACTCCACTATTACAAAGCTTTCGAGGTCAGAATTCAATGAGTCAGGCAAACGCAACCGTTCCAGTTTCTAATTCGAAGAGCAAGGGCGTGTATATGAAAAGCTGATGGTTAGGTCGTCGCAGCAAAACAGTTGGGGATAAGACGTTTCAGACAAGAAATCATATATGAAAATAAGGAAGAGAGTTGAAGAAAAAACGTAGCCCTGAGGCACGCCATAATGGCTCCACCGTTAGCAAAAATTGTTGATGTACTCTGGGGTTCTGTGATTTATCTTCCAGTTGGTAGTTAAGGACTTCAATAGTGTGCAAAGGCTCAATTCACTTCCTTGGTGTACACATGATGTACATGTACAGCGACTTGAAATGCTTTTGTGACTCCAGACGGATTCACCTTAGTCATTGCTCATTGCCCCCAATACTCACGTTAGTCATTAAACAGTAAATCGCTCACCGATCTTCCAAGTGTGAGACATCAACTGGATAAAGCGTTGTTAATCTTTTTTTAATTAAGTTTCCCTCGTAGCTTTGGCAGACTATCAACTCTAATAAACTTGAAGATAAACCTGATGGTTACCATTCTTTTTTTGAAAATCTTTTGGTGTCTCGTCTGGCTCTACTTTGGCTTTTTTGGAGCCCTCAACTGTTGGCAAAAAACCTCTACTGTAGTGTTGTTGAACATTTCTTTTAAGCTAGGTTCAGCTTCATGAAAATGCTTTCGTGAAAACAGTTCGTACTATTAGCCATTACGCAAAACTGCCGCCATAAGTGCGGAATTTCGTCATCATCCATAAGATGATGTCCTTTAGCATATATAATAAACCTTGGCGAACTGATGTCCTGATCAATTTTACTTCTTTAAGTGGCTGTTTTGACGATGCTTGCCATCTCATTCAAGTCATTTTGTCGTATTTCTTGAATAGCTTGCCTTGTGTCACCAGTCGGAGCAGATATTTCTTCCATCTCTCTATATATGCCTAGAGGAATGAAATAAAATTTATATGCTATTCAAGAATACTGTAGCATCCTAACTCTGAAAGAATTTCATAGGCTATGTAGGTTTTGAGTTGCTGTTTCCGTGGAAATAAGGGGATCATGCTAATCGGATAGCATCCAAATATTTAAAGAATTTTTATAATCAGTCCAGTTGTTTTGGAGTTGCCGTTCTTGTTACAGGGAAAGAGGTATAGTCTCTGTCCCTTAGGAATAATGTAGCGTTTTAAAGAAAGAATAAGTTTTTTGAAATCAGTACGATATTCTGCAAAAACTTTAAATGCTGTAAGGTTTCCAAAAAAATTGTTCAGAAGTTTTTGAGTGAAAGGGCAGTAAACAACAGGATTTCTCCTCCAAACCAACCGACTTAAGCATTTGTATCATTATAGTGGCAAAAATGGTTGTCCACGGGTATCGCCTTTCGCAAGGTATTGACGAGTCCTCCGATAGTAAATTCATTGCCATGAAAACCGCTTCCTCGATTAACCATTTGGAACTGGCAGAAAATTGTAGGTCCCTCCATTCCCTGACAAGGTTTGGTGGTGAGAAATGCGTGAGGCGCTCGGGCTCCTCGCTTGGTGTTCCACCCTATTAATTGTTATTTATCATTAGCAGAATACGATTCTATTCTTTAAGTTATGATATAATAAGCTTTGATAAAATGTTTTTTCTAGCTCTGAACTGCACACATAATTACTCATTCTAACATCAAATTAGTACTAAAAACATGTAAAAATTTTTAGAGTGTACTACGCGATATGGAACCATAAAACTAAACCACATAAAACTAGCGTCGTTCGTTCAAATACGATGAGAAAGTTTTGAACTCATTCGACCAAACAAACAATCCGCACATCTCCCCCATTTCGCCTCTGAGCAAGTAATTGAAGTTTTCAACAGAAACTTTCAATCCGCTTCTCTATATTTAGCTTTGTAGGTGTTAGGAGTACTCCGTCTATAAAATTTCAAAAGTGGAATCGTTGTGTTGCAGGAAGGAAAAGAAAAATGTGTGACTTCGTCATCCTTAGCTTTGCGAAGTCATTCGATTTGTTCCCATGGAGGATTTTTGAACCGCGCTATACTAAGAGATTAAAAATCTGCCACCACATCGCGTCATTCGTTGGCTGGCATGGATGGTATAGCTGATGCTGCCTGCTGTTTGTTTTGGGTAGAGTTAGCATCCACAAACACGTAGCAATTTGGGAATCAGTTGCGTCAGTGTTAGAGGTGTGGAAATTACAATTTAAACGTTTCCAGCGGACCACGATTTTCGCAAAACTTTTACAATAAGCCCCAGAGCTGGAAAAACGACCAACTTTGCGTACACCTTTGTCCTTTTCTGTTTCTATAAAAAAAAAAAAAGAAACTCGCTGCAAATACATAGTTGTTCGTTTGTTTGAATTTTTTTTTTTTTTTTTCAATAGTTTTCGGATGAAAACGAAAACAAGACTAATTAGGATATACACCTCGAATGTAACCACATGCCATTCAGAAAATTCAGAACGGGGCAAAGCTTTGGGTACAAGCGAAGTCGAAGTGTGCATCCCAATCCTTCCCCAAGGTAATTAACAAAGCAAAATACATATATCTACATTTATGGTTACGTATATGAAAAAAATAGAAACAATCTCTCTGCGGAACACGCGCGGGAAAAGCGTATTTCTTTGGATATTTCATGGGGAGGGTGAGAAAACTCTCAAAGGTATTCTCCGTGTTCTTATGTTTCGTCGTCCTCGTTGTCGCCGTTCGACACCGCCACACCATCGCCATCCTTGCTCGTTCCGTCAGAGTTCTGGGTTCTGGCTCTGCGGCAGCGATGACGATGATGGTTTCACACAATAAATAAAAAAAAAAAAAGAAAAAAAAATGAGAGAAAAGGAATTAAGTCGAGTGTGACTATGTATATGGATGGTACTGTGCGGTTGGGTTAGCTGTAGCTCGCTTCGTTCGTTTGTCCGTCGAGGGAATTGCTTGGAAAATCACTTGATTTTGCTTCAGAATTAATGGAATCACGTACGACCGCAAAATTATATTCTTTTTCTTGTGTTATCCTTGTTAAAAATGTTCTTTCTTTTTTTGTGTTTTTTTTTTTGTGTTCGCCTTTTGTTCCTGCTTTGGCCTCAAATTGAAAAGTTGGAAACTAAGTTTTTTTTTCGTCTTATACTATTTTCTTTTCTATCCGGATTTCTTGGGCAGCGAATGCAGCAATTGAACTTGTTCGTTTGGTTTGATGCTCGTTTTTCGGTTTTCTGTTGTTTTTATGATTTTATAAGAATGATGATTTGGAAATTTATTTTTGCTGCACAAAGTTCTGGTATTTTTTATTTTTGGATTGGGTAGTTAGGTTCTAGTAAAGAACTTAAGGAAGGCAAGACATTTCTCTGAGCTAAAAGGATTATGCATACCTAATGATTTTCAAAGCTTTTGTGTATGTGTTTTTAAAAGACTCATGTTGTGTAGTATGAATTCGTTGTTGCTTTTTTCCAATTTTAAATGAAGCCATTTTCAAAGCGATCTTCGATTTTCAGTCGGTATTCTTTGGAAGTAAGTTGACACGGTCCTAGTGTTTATTTAATTTGACAATACAGGTTTAATTAAAATTTTTATGTACTGCGAGTAAACATAAACAAATATAGTATATCTGTGTTTCATTAAAGAGAGGCCCCTCAACACTGGTTAGGGAGGTCTTATAAAATAAAACTTGACCTATAAAAAAAGACAAGTTTAACATCTTTCACTATGGCCTCTTTCAAACAAACAGCTGCCAATTTCATGACAGCTAGAGGAATACAAAGTATCTCACGCCACTTATCACACAGATCTTGTTGATAAAAGATA
The DNA here is from genome assembly GCA_914767635.1 of Melanostoma mellinum. NCBI lineage: Eukaryota > Metazoa > Arthropoda > Insecta > Diptera > Syrphidae > Melanostoma > Melanostoma mellinum. Next base: position 20,189,006 of record OU612058.1, read on the forward strand.
AACATATGAAAACTATGACTATTCTGAAAGGTTCTATCTCAGCACTTCCCTTCCTTTGCTAAGCACCGCACTCAAGCCAACTGGATATTCTTCTTGGCACAATGTAGAAAACTGTCATTACAAATAAATATTTTCCTTACTTTCCACCAAATCACACTTTCTAATGAAATCCTTTCTGTGGAGAATGTATTTCAGGTTAAGAATCCCTACTCGTTGTTCCGCTGTCATCGATCACAGTTAAAGAATAAGGTATTCAGGAATACATTCTGATTCTGTCGTTTTACTGAATGTTGCTCTATGCGTCGAACTCTATGTCTCTCTTTGGAATAACTCCCGACATTGAAAGTTCATTCTCTTAATTAACTTCTACAACAAAGCTATTTTGAAAATCTCATGCTGCTTCGCGACTGAGAAAGTCCCATCCATCCTACAGCCACTTCTGTTTCCATAATTTTCTATGCATCGACCATTCGTCATATTCACGTTAAGCTTGAGTTATTTAATGAAGATCGAAGACAATTGCAGATGTGCAACATTATGGAATAGTCTACGGTAGTTTTCCATCCAATATAAGCACCGCATACCTAATCACAACCAACTCCATTCTTGCAGTGTTTTGTGTTCCAAATCAACTAATGCGAGCTATGCTTTCACCGGTTGCTTTTTTAAGAGGTTGGTTTTTTCAATAGGGATGAAACTGACATCTTTCAGTAAGGGGCCAGTTATAGCGATCAGGAAAACGAATCAGGAAAATTTTTCTAATGGAATAAAAACTATGTTTTCGTTATAATCGAATAATAAAAGTTTTACCAATCAACAGTAAACAGCCCAGAGAATTTTTTTGTCAAGAAAATGTTCAATTGAACAAATACTTTGCCGTTAAATTGTATTTTTCTATTTTCCTGATGGAATTGGAACAGGAAAATAGAAAAATACAAATTAAACACAAAATATTTGTTCTATTATATCTTTTTTGGACAAAAAATTCTTTGAGTGACTTGCCATCGATTGGCATAACATTTGTTATTCAATTACAACAAAAACATAAATATTATTCCATTTGAAAATTTTTCCTGATTCGTTTTCCTGATCGCTATAACTGGCCCCTAAGTCGGCCAACGCTAATTCCATTTCTGTTCAATTTGGTTTGCCATTTTATCATGAACAGGTTGACAAAAGAACAATGCTTTGTCCATCAACTTGATGATTTTGCGCAAAGATCTTGGCTTACGACCTTATAAGATCCAGGTTGTGCAAGAATTGAAAGCGCGAGAAAATGCAATGCGCCGTGAACGGGCCGAAAATGAGATTCATCTCTACGCTGATTTGCATCACAAAATTTTCATTTTTGGTTGAAATGGTTACGTCAACAAGCAAAATTGCCGCATTTGGAGTGAAGAGAATCCACATGATTACCTTGAGAGTTAAGACGCCATCCACAAAAACTGACTGTTTGGTGTGCTCTATGGGATGGTTGAGTCATTGGGCCATACTTCTTCCGAAATGATGCTGTAGAGCCAGTTACCGGTATAAAGCCATGATAACCGACTATTTTGTTCCCAAATTGGAGGACATGAATGTCGATGAGATGTGGTTCAAACAAGACGGCGCTATATGCCACACAGCGCACGTCACAATTGATTTATTGAAAAAAACATTCAATGAGCGCATAATTTTGCGGAAAAAAACTGTTGATTGGCCACCAAGATCCTGTTATTTGACACCATTGGAACGAACATTCATGGCGTTAAATGTTCGAAAAGTGGTTGAAAATTGGACCTCTAGACTTGGCTTTATTCGAGCCAACCGCGGCGGCCACATGCCCAAAATCATATTTAAACATTAATCGCCTAATTGATGGACATTAAAACGATTTTCTTGTGTCTTATTTCAGTTCGAAGTTCTATACCTCTGGAAAAAACACCCTTTATTTGAAAATCATTTTCTTTAGCAACACGTGTCTGTCTCCTCTGCTGGAGCCACGATTGATAATTTTCAATCAGTTCACCCTGATTTTCATTTTCAGCATTACATTGGCTCTAATTTACGATTAATTTTAATTTTATTAATTTGGTCTCAAATCGGAAAGAGACTTGAAAAGTAATATAAGCTTATTGCCTTATAAATAAAATAAATAAATAGGGTGGCGCAGATGAGCAGGGACCTCTGGGGACTAGCGCATTTCTAACTACCATGCCTTGTGAGGAAATGGAGGGGACCAACCCGTTCCGAACTGGGCACTTTACGTACGTTCGGTAAATTGTCTCGAAGCGAAATCGCTGTTTACGCTATGTCTGACGATTTTGTGGTTATATATGAAGTTGTTTGTCTGCAAATTTAAGCCTGGGACAATAATTACGGTTCTTAGAAGTGTTCTTTCACATCGATTACCTCGTATAAGGTGAAAACGCAACTCTGATGGATCTATTCAAACCCCAATTGAAGTATAAATGGAAACATTTGAGGGAAAAAATCTTTTTCATCAAGAAAAAACTTTGGCAAGAGGAACAAGTCCGCACTCCGCAGTCGAAATGGAAAAATTGCATGATTTAGAACTCTTATCCAGGTTACTCATCGAATTAAGCCCGCACTGCTACTTTCCAAACAAAAGAAATAAGAGCGTCGAATGAAGGTGTTGAAACAAATGTTTAGTTTGAAGACTTCGAGAAATCGGACCATCGGGGGCATCACTTAATCAAAAAATTGAGGAAATGTTTTATGAAATGTACTGAGCTAATAGGAAATTAATTGAAAATTAAAATATTTTTATGCCGTGTTCCTTTTACGGCATTTTTCAAGGACTAATAATTTTAATTCGCCTTCTTCAGTTTGAAGTGCAAATTCGAATTTGACAGTCTCATTTTTGCCAAACTCTGTCTCAGTGTTGTGGTTTTGGGTCCAAATTTTGTCTTTCTTTTCCTTTTAAAAAGCAGAAGACTCATTAAGATTTAATTAAGTAATCATTTCAGTAATCTAAAATGAATTGCCAATTCTGAACGTACAAGTAAGTAAACAATTTTCGTGCTGTTTGTAAATACTCTCGGATAACTTACCAATTTATGGCTATTAACCTATTTTTTACCTACTTGTGAAAAAATTTAATACTTTTGAAGATCGAACCTCAGACTCAAACGTACGAACAGTCATACCAAACAATCCATTACATAACTTCCAAGCCGACCGTGATTTTGATTTTTTGATGCGAGCAAAGATTTCTATAAAACCTTGGCAATAAAATAGAAAAATTGAATCTTAAACAAGACACCTGAATTTGTGCTGAGCTGACTGAAAATGTCAATAAAACACGACAAGGTTGCGAGTAAATTTTCGATAAACTTGTTTTCAGTAAGATTATCTCCAGAGAAATGAACAAGTTCATTATGCAAATGGCAACCCTAGACCGAATACAATACAACTTCTAATTTACAAGTAGCACTCAATTCATCGCTTAAACTGTGTTTTAGGACTGTTCTATATTCCATTACGCAAGTGCTCTTCGCAAGTACATCTAATCACTAAAATGTATGAGGCAAAATTCATTAATTCTCTTCCTCAAAAGCCAACGACCATTTTGTTGTAATTTCTCCGGCTCACATAATCCAACAATAGTGTACATTACAAGAATATGTCGAGGAGCCATTGAAGACGTTGGCGCCCAGTGTCTTTATCTAGGACATCTGCAGCGACAGATTGGCGGGTGTCGAAAGGCCCATAACGTGGCTACAATAAACTTACCAGACATTAAAGTCGCATTCAGAAACATTTACTTTCCATAAAATATACAAATTCAAACTAGGAATTTAGGTCCTCGCACAACTCAGACACACAAACACACAGTCATCTAATAACATAGTCAAAAAGTGACTCAGATCCTTGACACAAAACTGCGTTGTGCCTTGCGATGCCTGTTAAATATCAAATTATCTTTCGCTAACAAAAATAAATTTTATAAATACCCACACATCTTCTCGAGTTTCGAGATACATTTCATTAGCAATTCTGCCACCAAGCAACCGCATCAAAAGTTGCGGAAGCAGTGTCGCACATCGACCTCAAAATAATCATTAGTCCTTTCGAGTGGTGCAAATAAATTAATGTCAAGGCTCTGTCGTAAAACAATTTATAAATAACATGCTGCATTCTCTTTTGGTTATTTCTCATCATCCCTGCAACACAAAGAAGAGACGCTCCTTTTGCTTTGCTTTGCTCCTGTCTGTGCTCTGTGCTCTGTGTTGCAGTATCTATCTACTTATGTAAGGCTATTAAATGCCACCCCATTATTCGGTCCCATCTGTCATTCTAAGTGATGGGGAGCTTAACTCACAGACCCCCAACACCGATATAATAAATAATATTCATGGTAAAAACTTCATCCTTCAACTCTCTATACATACATAGTTCTAATAAATACGGATAGAGGCGATGAACAACGAAACGAACGACTGACTACTGATGGTCGGGTTGGTTCGTTTCGGTTTGTTGTAGGTACGGAGTAGGGTGTAGGGTATGCAGATGGAAGCATCAAAGTAGACGGATATGGAGATAAGAGAAATGAGATGAGAGAGAATGTCGAGGACATGGAGATAGAGAAGATAATGGCATCAATGTCGCCATAATCAAATTTGTCAGTTGAGCTTGTTTTATTCGATTATATCCTTGTGATGATCCTTTGCATATTCTGGGTTTCTTATTTTTTTTTTTTTAGTTAAGTTTAGGTTACACATTTATTTTCCGGCTCCTGAAGGTTTTAAAACAATTTTTCATCGGTTTTGGTTGAGTTTGAGTCGGTATTTTATTTTTTGTTTTTTATTTTTATTTTATCCATTTGTTGTTACAATTTGAGTTGAATGAATTTAAATGGGATTTTTATAGAAAGTAAATTATGTAACATTTGTGGATTGTTACAGAAAGAAATATGTATTTGATTACGGGATTGATGATTGGCTTGAAAAGGATTTGAAAAGATAAGTGGGTCAGTTATGATTGTATGTTGAGGTATGAAGGACAAGCCGACAATCAATGTTTAATTATAAAAGTGTATAGAAACTACACAAATGACACTAGTCAATAAGTGCCATGATGTGTTTTTAAAAATACTAACCCAGCCGACTTGTGGTACCTGTGGTGTGATGGATAGCATGTCCGCCTTTTAATCCAGAGGTTCATACTTCGAATCTCACAGAGGCAAAAATGTTTTCTCACGGCTATCGCCTTTCGCGAGGAATTGGCAAGTCCTCCGTTAGTATTCATTGCCATGAAAAGCGATTTCTCGATTAGCCGTTTGGAACCGGCAAAAAAAATGTAGGTCTCCTCCATTCCCTCACAAGGCATGGTTGTGAGAAACGCGTTGGGCCTGGGGCTCCTCGCTCTGTTGCGCCAACCTATTCATTTTATTTTAAACCCAGCCGACTCCAAATACATATTGATTCTCGTTATCTTAGAGTGGGCTCAATATCAACTGTTGAATTTTTCTTGGTGGTAAAGCTGTGGACAATTTTTTATAACAAATGCTAAGCAATGTGTTCGCAATTAAAGGAGTGATAGTGCCCGTTGCGTAATTGCGTTGCAGCCTCTTACGTGTCCTTCAAATGGTGTGGTTGAAAGAAGTTCACTAGGCCCTGGGGCCTCCCGCTTTTGTGGCGCACCATTTTTTGGCCTGATTTTTCACTTTAAGCATTGGAATAAGTCACAACAGCTCATGTCAACATTTTCTCAATTGGAACCCAAAGTAAAATTCGCAAATTCGTAAATTTTATTGAAGACATCGAAATGAACAACCTCTGGGGTTTGAATTTTTGTGCCAGTCACAACCGCACAATCAAGTTTTTTGAGACTCGAAAAAATTCTCGAAAACGACAGCAACTGCGGTGGAAATATGGTTCTCTAGATAATCGCTAGATACAAATTAATTTGGAGTACACTGCAGAGAACTCGTGTGGAAAGGCTCAATAGCAGAGTAACGTGTGTTGACGACATCAGTCGCAGAAAATGCGTAGAATTTTTCGGTAACAAAAGACGGCGGACTATCACCCCTTCGAAAACGCAAAATTACCCAACTTTTAGACACGATTACAAAGAAAGAAAAAGAAAGACAGATCAAACTTTCCTGGTAGAGACAAATGCAACAAAATCAGAATTTTACGGGCCTTAGACTTTTATCAATCTTAAACCGGTAGGTTAGCCGACGCATTCTGATGTCAAGGCCGCGTACCCCATACAGGTGCATCACTAGTTTGAGGCAGTTATGTGGGGACTGTGATCCCGTAGAAATCACGATTCTCGAAACGCCGAAAAAGGAAAAGAAAGAGAAAAAAAGTGGGAAAGTTCCAAAATCTTCTTTGTTAGGAAGCTTAGGAGAAAACTCTGAGCCGCGGCTATTCTTCCAGCACTCACAAGGAGTTCATAACTTTGGTTAAGCCACTGTCGCACCTAGATGGTTGAAAAAAATCGATTTTTTGAAAAAAATATTTATTAAAGTACAACATCTGGAGAATATCTCCCGAAAAATTTCCAAGTCAATCTGACGAATAAGTTCTGAGTTACGACCGTTTAAAGTTGGCGCCTTTCGATCGAGCCAGTGGCACTTGGTCAGTGAACGCGGTACTACAAAGCTTACCTAGTTCGTAGGTAAGCTTTGTAGTACCAACAACTTTAAGCAAGCAGATGAAAGCAGCGTATTGTAAAGAGTGGCGACGGTTAACGGTAGTACATTTACGTAGCCGTGTAGTATTGTATTAGTGAAAAAAGTCGATCGTAACGAAAAAAATTTTAATGCGATTTTCTCAAAACCACTTTCTTGAAGTCGGTGACCGCAATAACTCAAAAACGGTTAAACCGATCATTCTCAAATTTCGTACACTTGTTGTTAATACAAAAACAAAGTGAGTAATTGCGGGTTTTTTATTTTTTCTGAATGATTTTACAGCTAATTTAATGTCCAATTTTAGGGTGAAAATCGAACTTTTCTTTTTAAAAATCGTCACCAAAAATTCAAAAATTTGAATTTTTGAAAACCCATCAGCGATTACTTACTTGAAATATAGGTTATTTTACGATTTCTTTTTAAATTTTTTATTTAAGATAATTTTTGAAGGCGAAATCGCGGTCACCGCAAAATAAATTTTTTTTACATGCCCTTACTTATTAACATGTTAGTTCAGTTGTATTGAATATTTTGATGTGGGGAAAATTACAATTTTTTTTTTTTTTTTTTTAAACATGTAGTAATATGTGTGCTAAATTTTGTTTAAATCCATCGCATACTTTTCCTACAAAAAATTCACGAAAAGTCGACGTTTTTTCGACGTTCCAGGTGCGACAGTGCCCTTAATGTAAAAAAGTGAATGGGAAAGTTGACGACAGTAGAGACGACGATGCTTTATTTGACAACAGCAATCATAAAATTTGATCAAATAGGAGGCAATAAGATCGATGGAAACCTTCTCGCAGAAAACGGTGACATTGTCATAATCAAATTAAAGATCTAAGAAACTTTCCAGTGAACTGAAACCCGTTTCCCTCACTTCAACTTCAATGTTCGCAGCTTTTGGAAATTTACCTTCCACAACATTCTGCAGTCAAATTATATTTTTCTAAAATAAAAATAAAATAAGTATTAAAAAAGAAAAGGAACATAGCTTATGTGCAATGCATCAGATTTAATTTAAAAATGTTGGCAGTTCCGGGAGAACATAAGGTTCTTGTGTGACAAAAGCAAACAACAACTTCCTTATCCATCGGATCTGCTTTTCTTTTCTTCTGCTATAAAACAAAGGTGACGTGTGCCACTTTTACAAAAGAGCCTTTGGGAGACTGTTGGAAATTCCATCTGATGCAGATTTTCCAACATTGTTTTGTGTTGCAGATAATGAATGGTTGTTTAATTTTGACTCCAGCAGTTCCAACAGCAGTTCAGTAAGCTTATGGTTTCTGAACAAATTTATATTTCTTCTGGGTTCTATGTTTGTAAAAAAAAAAAAAACAGGTTGGAGCAACAGAGCGAGAGCCCTTGGGCCTAGCGCATATCTCACAACTATGGCTTGTGAGGAACGGGAGGGACCTACAATTTTCTGCTGGTTCCAAACGGCTAATAGAGAAAGCGCTTTTCATGGCAATGAATTTACTAACGGAGGACTTGCCAATTCCTCGCGAAAGGCGATACCCGTAGAAAACGATTTTGCCTCTGCTGGGATTCGAACCTCGAACCTCAGGGTTAGCAGGTGGACATGCTAACCATCAAGCCAAGGGCATGCTATGTACAGTTAGTTGTAAAATAAAACCATCGTCCAGTGTTTTGTTTAACGTGTACACAAATAAATCGAAAAATTTGCTCGAATTCATCGATTTACCATTGGTGCGGTTATATGACCATATGACCAAGTACTAGTATCATGGCAGGATTATTTTGATGACCGGAAGTGGCTTAGTCACAGTTGTAATTTGTTGATAGTAAAACCCCTTGCTTGTTAGGGTCTTGGAACATAGCTCACCAAAGCCATTTTAATAAAAAATATAAAGATGGAAGAGTGAACTGGACGATACTGATTTTTCTTATTGGTCTTCAGAGGCTCAATAAGGCCATCAAAAACTTCTTCGCCTACAAAAGGTTCAGGCACATCTCCTTTGCTTTTCCGGACTGTGCACACTAAGGTGATTATTTTACCGTGCAATCGTAATGCTAGAAGGAGGCCGTGGTGCAAATCCCGCTCTGGACATCTACATTTCCTTCAGCCTTCCAGTTTCATCTGGACGGCACCTTTGCTGTAATATGTATGTGAAATTAAAACCACCTAATTTTCATCTACCTCGCCTAAAAAAAGGAAAGCAATTAGGTCTGAGTGCTCCAGATTAGTACAAGTCTCCTTTTTTTATAAAAAAAAAAATAAAAAAAAATTCAATCCACCGATATGAAGAAATTATCATTGCTGAGGTTGAGTACAAATTTTAAATATGATGATTGATGACGTTAATGACTTCACCACATCATATCAACGAACATGTCATTCACTTTAATTAGGGATTGAAAGTTTCAGTAGAAAACTCGTTGATCTTTCACTCAATTTACAGCAGTCGCGGAATGCTTTCAACTGCACATCATATCAATCGTTAATTTTTCAGATGAATTGTAGTTCACTGATAAGGTCTAGAGGTCAATTCACATAAGAACAATTGAACTAAGCTGGAGACGACTTTTGCTGAAACGTAAGGGAGGGTTAAAAAACCAGCTGCTTTGAACCAATTGTAACTATCTCTTTAGAAACACCTTATCTCTAGAAGGGCCTTCCATCTAGCGTTATCTAACTAGTAGCTCTTTTACCTGCAATCATCCCATGTTTTGTCAAATTATATTTTTTAGCGTTACCCAATCATATTACTCGATAAGAGCCATAAATCATCAGATCACATAACCTTTAATTGTTATTCAATGCCCAGCTCAACCACAATACCCTCTATTAACCACTTGATACAGTATTGCCTAATTGTGCTGCACAAAAACTTGACCGCCTTGAGTTTAAATTTCATCACGTGGATAGTATAAAGCATTAAAAACTTCAATAGATAAAAAATATATATTTATTTTAATGAGTTTTCATGCCATGCCGAAAATGAAATATTTTATTTATAAAAAAAAAAAACAACGAGAAAGAAAAACACTCCTGCAGTCAGCCCCTCGTAAAACAAAACCCGCACACTGTCATAACTAATGAAAAACTATAACGGCAAACAATAATTAATTTCACACCCCCTCCTTAACTTCCATTTCAACTACTCATCTTAATATAAATATTAGGGTGTGTCATTTTCGGGCAACTTTTTTTTTCAACGATAAAACAGGCTTAATACTTTCAGGAAGGTACAAAACGAAGCCTCTCAAAATTTAAGCTCATAATATTAACATTTAGAGGTGCCTGTTTTTAAATTTCTATTTTCCATACAAATTACATGGAAAAAAAAATTAGAATTTTTTCTTATTTTTATAGCTTGACATTTGAGCATTGTAGAAATAAACTGACAAATTATTTGGGAAGGAAATTGAATGCTCTACAAAAAAGCTCAAAATAATTTTTTTCATAGAGGCAACCGTTCTGAAGATATTCAAACTCAAAGTTAGAAATGTATGAAATTATGACTTTTATTTTATTAAACTCATTCTGATGACTTTTTTTTATGACTTAAAAATTATTTTCAAGAACAAATAACTATTTTTGTGTAGAAAGAAAATAACGAACTACATCAAAACACAAAGTGAAAAAAAAGTAAGAAAAAAAAAAAATTAAGGTCAAAGCTTTCAAAATACACACATATCACTGCGTGACACCTGTTAGGCAGCATTAGAAAAACTCTGAAAAGCCTTGATCAAAAAATTGATTAAAGGAAAAGCTCCGACATGAGTTAGCATGAGAAGAAGAGATACAAATTTGTTATTGAGAGAGGAGTTCGGAATATCATTTGATTTTTTTAAGAAACTTTTTACTTTGCGCTTCGATGGAGTTCAGGCTTAAGGATTGTCATTACTTTCTTCTGAATATCATTATAATTTCTATCAAGTTTCAAAATTCTAGTATACTAATAGTTAAGAATTTTCTTTTAATAATAAATAATAATTGTACTAAATCTAATTGACAATTTAATTTGTTTAACACTTAATCAAATAATAAAACAATATTTAAAACGTTAATGTTTTTTTTATTTTAGCTTTCTAAGAAAATTAGCACACAAAGTTTAATTTTCCCATGAAGTCATAAAAAAAGTCATCAGAATAAGTTTAATAAAATAAAAGTCATAATTTCATACATTTCTAACTTTGAGTTTGAATATCTTCAGAACGGTTGCCTCTATGAAAAAAATTATTTTGAGCTTTTTTGTAGAGCATTCAATTTCCTTTTCAAATAATTTGTCAATTTATTTCTACAATGCTCAAATGTCAAGCTATAAAAATAAGAAAAAATTCTAATTTTTTTTCCATGTAATTTGTATGGAAAATAGAAATTTAAAAACAGGCACCTCTAAATGTTAATATTATGAGCTCAAATTTTGAGAGGCTTCGTTTTGTACCTTCCTGAAAGTATTAAGCTTGTTTTATCGTTGAAAAAAAAAGTTGCCCAAAAATGACACACCCTAATAAATATATGTATCTATGTAAGGATATAAAAAAAAACTCTTCAGAGTGCTCCCGTGAGCGATTTGAATACGGATTCTACCATCATTGGAGCATTCTTTTTTTTGGTTTATTTGTTTTTTGATGAACAAAAAACAACGATAATAATAATCATGGCTTTTATCCGCATATCCTATGGGTGATTGTGCGGTGTATGAGTTTGAGTAGAGTATGCTGCATGATGTGTACAGTGCATTTGTTATTCACAGTAAATATCATAAACACTTGGCATGTTAATGTATGTAGTGCGGTTTCCCCATTCGCCAGTGTTTATTTATGGATTGCTATTTCGTACATGCATATGCATTAAACTTCAGCTACTCACAATTGCATCGTCATCACCCCCGTAATTGTCTTGTCAGGAGCTTCACAGGCAGACGCATCATCCAGAAATGGGACCCACCAAAATGGATTTTCTGAGTATATTTAGCTTTGCTGCAGGGGGTTTCAGAAATTGTGGGAAAACATAGCACTGTATCAACAACGTCGAAACAAACAGACGGTACATGCAAGCCATATAACAAACAAGGCTAATAGCAAGTTGAATTGTGGTGCTCATGGCGTAGTGGTTAGCATGTCTGTATGTTACCTGGGACTTTGGGGTTTGAATCCCACAAATATCATATCCATTTGATTTCCCTCTTGTATCCGAGGAATTGGCAGGTCCTCCGAGATCATCATTTGCCATGAAATCAAGTCGGCATAATCTTGTAGGTTCTTCCATTGCTCACTTAAGGTGAAAGAAATGTGCTAATGTGGAACCACAAGAGCTGCTCTAGAGCCCTATTAAATTTATTTTAAATTTATTTAATTCTTTTTGTGTGTGCTTTATCACAAGTATTTTTTCGGAGCGCATGCTTTGTAAAGATTGTGAAGACCGTACATCCTTTGACTTGATGAGTTGTTGTCAAATTTTATAAATCAAACTTGCATTTTCAACAGAAATACCCTGTTAAGGTACATATGATGCTGCATATACACCTACAACACCATCAAAAAAATGGCTCAGGAAAACAGAATTGGAGAACACATAAATAAAACGATCGAGAATACTTGATGGATGTTAAAAGGATGTTCGATTCCCTTACACATGAATCCAGCGAAAGGATACAAATTGGTAAAGTAATGGAGTTGGTGGAGGCAGCAGGCGGTATGTTTGAGTTATGATAACCTTCCGCCAAATAGGAACAAAAACAAAAGGAAGAAACAGAGACAGAGAGAGAGAAAAAGCAACGAAAGCGCCGCACACACCCCCAGAACGATAAAGCCGGATGAACAATATTTGGATGGGAAATTATGAAGCGTGGCGGATAGTCTTTCAAAGATATCCTATATATTTTGTGTGTATAGCTCTGTCTGTTATCCAATATCTTCATAAATAACATTTTCGGGGGAGCGAACAAGCAAATGCACGTTCATCTCTGTGTATAATCCTTGTCCGTAATCCTGTAAGCTTTACTCATTGCACAGTACACACATAGTTTGTTGTGCCCCCCCCCCCCCCCCCCCCCCCCCTTCTCATTCACCCACCATCGTCAGCGTCAGCGTCATTGTAGCCCGTAGTCGTCGTAGATAGTCGTCGTTGTCGTCGTCGTCGTCGTCGGTCGTAACCTCCTTCCAACCCACGCACTCTTTTCTCTGGAGAAATCTGCCAGTAGATGAAATACTTGCTCCGCTTCCAGAATCTACCAATTCAGTGTGGGTTTTATACTACACATCACTTGTGTCATAGTGTGTGTGTGTGTGCGGTTTGTTTATTATCCGTGTTGTTTTTGTAACTCTGCGATGTTGTTTTTTGGGCCAAGGGAAACTGACTCCTTTTGTGTATAAACGAACGTTCTTTGTTTATTGGTGACGGAGGATGAACTTACCCCGCAGCAAAATAAACATCTTTTTAGGGTTTTCCATATACTTTAATGCAAAAAGTTATATTCTCTCGCTGCCACGTTGCCACCCAACACTCGCTGTTCTGACAAGTGTCTCGCTCAGCAGTGAGTGGATATACCACCACACCACGCTCTATAATGCGACACTAAAAAGAAAACAAGCAAAGCAAAAAAGGAACTCTCCCCGCGCCACCAAAAATTAAATGTGAAATGAAAAAGATTCAAAAAAATATATGTGTATAAAAAAAGAGAACTACAGCAAAAATGACAAAGGACAATGTAAGAGAATTTCCATAAAAAAGTGAAACACATTTTCTGTTTTCCAGTTGCATTTCCCCCCTTTCTATGCTCTCCGTTGGCCATTTTTTGATATTGTGTTCCTATTTATGGTTAGAAGACGATGTTTTGTGTTCTTGTTTTCGTTTTGTGTTTTACTTTACAGAGAAAGAACAATCTGCTGACGATACTTTTTTGTTTTTTCAAGTCAAGGCACTTTGATATTTTTATTCCGAGCAGACTTCCTTTCTGAAGAAGAAGACCAGCTGCCTTCACGACACAGATATCTGAAATGGAGATAGTTGCAATGAAATTAACTCCCCAAGCCCGTTATTCCAAAAGCATTTTCCTCCTTCTTCTGACACATATGATCATGTGCAGAGCAGAGTGGTTGAGAGAACTTAGGTTTTGCTTCGAAATTTGAGACTTATGGGAATAGATCGAAGGGATTGCTGCTTAATTTTTAACCCTCTCGTCTTGTCGAGAAAAGAATTGCAGTTAGTACCTAAACATATCACAGCCAACAGGCCAAGCTCGAAACATCATACCAAGTGACAAACAGTCTATTTTTAAGCAGATCTTTTAGGTCACTACTTAGATGGCATGAGCTTGCAGTCAGCAAGTAGCAGTGGGCTAACAACCAACTTTCACGCTGCTATGTAATACTGGCAAAGTAATTCAGTTTCCATTGAATTTATACCCTGTCCAGTTTCTCGGAATATCTAAGTGGGCTGGCTCCCAGAAAACCTGTCGAACTGGTCTACCATCGCAATGAAAGATAATCGAAATTTGCGGGAAATTACTGGGTTCGTAGAAAAATTGCAGAGTGATTTAAAGGCTTCTTGGTTGTATGAGAAGAGGTGGGAGTTTCATTTGAACATCACAAATTCCTTGCAAGCTACGGTAGGACCTCTTTGATCCTGAATTGTCCACCTGGAACATGATACAGTAGTTAGGGAGACGAAAAGAAAAACTTTTCAAAGACGAAATGAGTGACTAAAACTTAGTTCTACGCCTTCGCAGTACACCCTTATCTCTTGGGCCATCGTGACTGAAACTCCTCAAGGACTCACCTTCGTTCCAGGTGCATTTCTTCGAATGAAATTGTGTGTTACAAGCAAGAAAGCCGTTTTCTCTATTGAAAAATAGCTCTGAAACAAATAGCGATACTAGGAGTCGTTTGATCAATGAAAACGTCGAGAGGTGTAAAAATAAAAAGCGTGCCCATAAAAACACATATTGAGTGGATCAAGCGGCAAAATTAGACAAAGTTGAAAACTGAGCGGCAGAGCGATGTCGCTTTGCTTTCAATTCTATTCTTATTCGACCGCTCGCACGTTAAAAATTAATAAATAAAGTGGCGCAACAGAGCGAGGAGCCCCAGGCCATAGCCCATTTCTCACAACCAAGCCTTGTAAGTGATTGGACGGGACCTACAATTTTCTGCCGGATCCGAACGGCTATTCGAGAAAGCGCTTTTCATGGCAATGAATACTAACGGAGGGCTTGCCAAATCCACGTGATACCCGTGAAAAAAACATTTTTGCCCCTGTTGGGATTCAAACCACGAACCTCTGGACTAACAGGCGGATATGCTATCCATCACGCTCGGTACGTTACCGTACCTTTAAACGGATGAAGCTCCGCTGACCCAAATGGAAGTTGATGGCTGAACTTTGCTCAAACTATCACATGACACATTCTTGTTAAAAGCGGTTTTAAGTTATTAAGTATGTATTCCCGAAAGATCAATGGCGACTTCATCAGCATACGCAATCACTCTGAGTCCTTCAATATCAGAAACAGAGTGCCCCTCAATTTTGTGATGTACGGAATATTTAATAGTGATTACCAGACAGTGCAATGCAGCTTTACCACTTATCCTTTGCATCAAGCTTGTTGTGCTGTAGAGGCAAGATTTTCATTTGATACACAGAGCTACGTAAATGGGTGACAATAACTCATTCTAACGACTCCAGAAGCAAAGAATGATCTAGGATATTTCAGACTTCCATAGAAACTTGGTTTCTTAGGTTTGGGTATGAAAAACAATTGAACTTAAAAGATGAATGAATAAATGAAATCATTAATTGTGACGCTACAGAGAAGGGAGCTCAAGGCTCAAGGGCCTAGATCATTTCTCTGAACCATCCCTTAAGGGAAATGGAAGGGCCCTACAATTTTTTTGCCCATTCTGTACGGCTTATCGAGATAACACTTCTCATGGCATGAGATTAGTATCGGTGAAACTGCCAATTCTTGTGAAAGGTGATACCCTGGGAAAACAACTCGAACTTAAAACTTCCAGCTCTAGCAGCAGATATATGCAAACTATTGCGCCACGGTTTTGAGATGAAAATTCACTGTATGAATTCTGGAACTCATTGATTAAATTTAAGGAAGAAGAAAGATATTAGAAATACTTCACACGATTCTTGTTTTTGAAAGGACGCCGCACCAGCGCTCCGACGGACAACGCAGAAGAAAGGATACCGACATTTTTGTGGTGCAATAAGCAAGTGGAAAAGAGCCTTTAGTAAACTTGACGTTCGAGACTCCGGTGAATTATGTGTTTTAAGGAACTGCTTTTCACTTTATCGAGCACTTTTGAACCGAAATTTACATTCTCTCATCAGTACTTGAACGAATTGATGTCGATAAATAAACAAAAGACTGATGTTAGTGATGTTATGTACTAACGAAAAATAGCACCTCGATCACTGATGCGATGATTTGACCCCTTGTTGAGTCCCACAATCACCACAGGGAGTATATCCAACTTTGCAAAAAGAATGACCAAGTCATCCAATAAAATGCCTCTTATTCAAAGATTGTTTGGCAATGCGTGGACTTTGGTTACGTACAGCAAGAATGTACGTCTGGTATCTATACGTCTTAGTGCTTTTTCAGTACTTCGCACTATTTGCTCAGTAAATTTAATAATTGTTGTTCGCTTCCTCTCTCAGCCGAGACAAAAAGCAATTTCAAGAAAACGTTTCCCTTCTCTATCTCTCTACTTTCTCCGCTCCTTTTCCTCGAAGCTATTGAAAGTATTTACAAGAAAAAAATTTTCTTCTTAACTCCATTGCACATTACCGTGAAATGTCACTTACGATGATAAATGTAGAAAAATACTAAAGCCCTAAATAAAGTCGAAATAATAAAGTGACGAAATGATGAGTAATTATAAATCAATGCCCATTTTAAAGGAAGTCAACAGAGTGGTAAAAGATTAAGGCAAGAACAATTATAGCAATCGAATAAGTAAAATTTTCGAACTGCATAGATCTTTTACGAAGTTTAGATTTTACTACACCAACCACAATAAACGATTTCTCATTTGGTACGAGTATATTTCATTGCCGCTCTATTAACATCGAACATGAAACCCAAAGAAAAACGGTTTCCAAATGTCCGTCTCAAAAAAGACTTGTCCCCAGAATTATGGTCTGTAAATGAAAATATTCAATGTAATCGTATAAATTACAAAAGTGAAGCAAACCTTCAATCACATACTATAAGAAAGTTTTTATTGGTTAAGCCTTTTGTTACACTCGCATGGTTCTTCAAGTAATAAACCGTTATTACAGAAAAAATATCCATAAATTTTGTAATGTGAACATAAAAACCTTGTTTATGCACGTGTATTCGTAACATTACCAGGCCATTAGTCGATTAAAAGGTGTTTGATACAAAGTGAACAGAATCTATATAAAAAAAAAAGTTTGTAGCTATTTAAGAATCGATATATTGAATGGCAACCGGTATCAGTTGGATGTGTTATTTATGATTTCAAGTAACAAATACAACCGATATGGGAGCCTCACGAATGCAATAAAACGTCTAAATATTATGTGGTGAGGTATGTGTTTGGTATATTCGGGAAGATTTGACATTGGGAGGTGGAATTGACGCGACGAGACTCCTATTCAAATCTAATGTTTTGTTTGCACATAAAATGATAAGGAAATAACATTAATAACGGTGAATTTTTATTGTAGTCTCAAAGCTGATTGAGCAAGTGTCAGACCAACCCCATCATTCATTGTGTACATAAACAAAAGCTGATTTGCAATTATTTATTGTTAGCAATGTTTTCGATGTCACATGGGTTTGTAGGGTATTTGGTTAGGTGAAGGTGGCTGTCTGTCAACTATGCTAAGGCTCCTTTGCCCCATGAGTAGTGATACC
The DNA here is from genome assembly GCA_914767635.1 of Melanostoma mellinum. NCBI lineage: Eukaryota > Metazoa > Arthropoda > Insecta > Diptera > Syrphidae > Melanostoma > Melanostoma mellinum. The sequence continues at coordinate 20,206,517 of OU612058.1, forward strand.
AAACAGGATCTAGTTTACTGCCAATACAGCGCGAGACATGCAACGCGTCGATGTGAGTCATTTCAAAAGGAATTTTAAAGGACATATGAGAACCCATATTTCAATGAGCCAAAACTGTGCGTTAACAGAAAAATAGACAACGGTGTCCTTCTCTTCTTTATACCCAGCTACTTCTATACAGAGGCCGTAACAAACACAGCTACAGGTCTGCAAGTCCAGATCCACTTGGAGAAGAGCAAACAAACTGGTAGCTTTGTATTACAGAATCTTTTTACATCTTTTATAATTCACCCGTATTTTACGACTACTTGTAGTTTTGTGTTTCAGGCGCCAGGAGTAGTTTTAGTCAATTATATATATATGTATAGGCTTTCGGGTTCCCGAAGTGATATATATCATCGCACATCATAACTTTCAAGAAAGTAAGATCAGACTGGTCAATATTGCCGCGACCAACACTATTTATCAGTCCTTCCAATGAAAAAAGAGTCATTTTGAAAATAATAGAATCCTTCTGTAAATATGTATAAAAAAAAACACTTGTCACTATCGATGTTTTACTGACTAAAGTATCGATCGATAGAAATATCTTGAAATAAATACACTCAGCTTAGGTAATTTACAAGGTAAACAGCTTCAATTGATGGAGATGTTTACACGCGGGTTTATATGAATTCAGTCTGGAGTTTTTAATTGGGTAGAGTTAAACTATTTTAAACACATTTAGTAAAAAATAAATAAAATATATGAATAAATAAGATTCCTTTTCCAAAAATTATTTCCTCGAATTTCTACGAAGAAAAAGAGTCCACGAGATTTTATTTTATCCTAGTGGCCACTCTGATGCTGATACTTTCGAGTTCAGGCAAGATGAAGCGTTAGTGTTACATTTTCGGAGAGTTAACTGCCTTGCAGTTTCGTAGAAAATCTTAAACTCTACATGCTGTTATTTTGGAAGTGACTTTGAGAAATGAAAGAGAACTACAGATGTTTAACGATTGAGAACGGATTACTAACAAAGAGTTTTCCTTGGCAGTGTTATTACCTAATCTCATTGACTTGCCAATTCCTGGCGGGAAGCGATGATGGTCGAAAAATAGTTGAATCATCTAGGATTGGAACCCTGAACTCTCATCAAACAGGCTAGCATCCTTACAATTTATTTTCACCACGAACACTAAAGCTGGCGTAAGGCTTTTGTGTAATATGCGATGGTTGGAGGGCCCCATTTATTTTCTTTAATACTTTTTGTGTGCTACTGTTGCTTTTTTCACCACTTACACTCTTAGCTCCAAATTGAAATTGTCTACTGTACCTAATATTTGAGTGCTTGTAAGCACACTTCAGCAACACACCAAGACTATCGACCTAATTTTCATATATTGAGGCAGATCTCGGAAAAAAACCTGGGAACATAATGTCGTTTTACACCGTCTTTTCATCGATTTCAAGGGCGCGTATGACAGTATTTATAGAGACGAGTTGTACAGAACCATGTCCTGTTATGAGATTGCAACAAAATTCGTACGACTCTACAGGATGACTTTGGAGGACTCACTCTGCTCCGTCAAGGTCTGCAAAGAGCCCACGAGACCTTTCATGTCGAAAAGTCGAAAACGGCATTTATTCTTCTTCTTCTATTTCTGGTGCTACGAGTATCGTCTTCTCGAAGGGATCACAGCTCTCATACTAAATTGCTTCACACTAGTGATCCGCTCATGGCGAACGCCGGGCTTTCGTTAGTGATGTATAATGAAGTTGATTTATAGCTGGTAGTATAGAAACAATTACGATTTACATCACTAAATTGCCCGAACATTTTAAGGATAAGTAAAAACACCAGAGACGTCAACTAATAGCTTATATGTCAGTTGTTTCGCTGCTTAATAACTTGAAAAAAAAACAATGGATAAAGATTGACGAACGGATGTTGTTAAGCTTACAAAATAAAGTTGTATAATAGACAAAATTAGTGAAAGCTTCTTTAACCAATGACCAAACTGCCAAAATTACTTCATTTGAAAATGGTTTGTGTATGAAATTAGCAAAGCAGACCTAGCTAGGTAACAAGCTTCTTATGCCGTATTTGAGAAAGTCGTGTAAGTCGGGTATCAGTTTCTATATGTAATTATTCAATGCTTTAATCTTTGATGACAAAGAATTTTCAACGACAGAAGCTCTGAAAAGGCAGCCCAAACGCTGGTTAAACTTTAAATGTTCCAGACTTTGACAGTGAAAGAATTTTTGGCGCAGTGAAGCACATATTAGAATCATACGTTCTTGAAACGCTGCACATTCACATCACAACAACTAAAACAACATAAACCGAAAACAGGCCCCACGAAAAATCTATTCATATGGTACTGCTTTTTGGTCTCCACCAACGAATGGGTTGGATAGTTAATGAGGTCAAAGGAAAGTTAAAGTTGTCACGATTGACAGAAATAGGTTTCAGGTAATGCAGTACTTCACCTAAACAAGATCAACGGACATCAAACGGAGAAGTACCCTATTAAATCGTTGCTGTTTTGGGTTAAATGGGCAATTAGTGAAACACTTTCTTAAGAAACAAAGGTAGGCTTGGACAAGGTAGGACCCGTTTTGAAAGAAAAATGCTCTAAGTGATCTTTGATTCTGTTAGCCTTGTATTACCATCTACTCTTTGTTTGTTTTGTAAAATAATAAAATATTATTTTCTCCTTCTAAGTTCTTTAATGAACTTATTTGGTAAAAATCCGTGCATTTTTTAAGACTTTTATCTGCACCTTGTGGTATTCGTGGGGAGATGGTTAGCATGTCTGTCTGTTAATCCAGGTTTTTGGTGCGAGTACAAATTGTTCCTCCACAGGTATCGTCTTTGGCAAGGAACTCGGAAGTTCTCCGTTAGTAAATCCATTGCCATGAAAAAATTGTGATCTTCGAGCCTCTGTGAGTAGAAAAAGTTGCACTCTTCCAGGCTACACCAAAGTAAAATTGCTTGGTGCCGGATTCCATTACATTCCGACAATCATATCAATCATAAATATTTCGAAATTTGTGAGGCCACGGTAAAATAGAGTTCCGTCCGAAGTTAAATGAGTCAATAATTTGTAGTTACAATCTCCCCGACGAAAGACTATTGAACGATAATCGTCTAAGAAGTTGCGAGATCAAAGAAATGGATTAATTTTCTGATGACTTATTTCTGAGATCAATCATAGTTACTTTTTTTTTGAACCTAGAAACTGCGAGAAGACAAGGAAATTCCATTTCTAGATTTAAAGCAGGTGTCGACTTTTCGTCCTTGGAGCCTAGTTTTTGTGTACAAGGCAATATTATCTCAAACAAACTTATTCTTTCCTTGAATAAACCCTTAACTTTTTCTACTCGATGGGTTCCACAAATAGCTACTTTCAAGTAGAAAGGATGAAATAATGAAAAACACAATCATAAGTACGTAAATCCCACACTCGTGAATGCAAATAAATAATACACTCGCAACTACTTACATAACGAAGCTACTTGTCGTGTTCATAATCAAAGAATTTGAAGCTCAAACCCGAATAATTCTTAAAATTGTATTTTCACGTAAGAAAAAAGCAAAAATAATTCATCAAAGTGACAAAAAAATTGTTTCAGCCAGAGAGATAGATTGATGTACGGGGTACAGTTGTTGGATGAGCTGTTGTATCTATCACATAGTTTGTGATGGTGTCGGAGAGGTAGTGAATGATGGGATCCGGGATGTGCACACACTCGTGAGGGTGTAGCAACCAAGAGGGCCTCTTTCCCTTTCTTCTTCCTTTTTTTTCAAATATTTTCGTTTTCGTTTTTCTTTTTTTTACTTTCAATGGTTTCAACACAGAAACCCAAAAGCTGCTGCATAGAAACAAAAGTTTGATGTATGTTTGGGGTTGAATGTCAACTGCCACAAATCAAACATTTTCCAAATGACATTGAGTGGATCTTGCCTTCTAGCTGTGTACAATGTAGTACTGCAGCTGTATATTTGTCGTTTATATGGGTTGTTCCTATTCCTATTATTCTTGTTTGGTTTGTGTAGCCAGCTAGCTAGATATACTTTTTGCAATCGATTTATCTGAGTTTGTTAAGTGACAAAGCGGGTAGATGAACGTATTGTAATTCATCAGGATGAGATATGATTTATTGGTTTAAGCTTTTTTCTAAATAAACTTTGTTGTTTCGATTTAGTTGATGGGTTTTCGGCTGCTAGGTACCTATCTGATGGATGCTTCCTTTTTTTTTTGTTGCCTTCCTTGTTTTTTCGAGAGAGAGACTAGAGTAATGCTGGGTTAGATTTATATTCAGTAATATAGTATATAAACATTTTTTTCCGCTATGTGAAAAAATGTTGTTCAAAGCTATACTCAATCATCAATGGGGATCAATGAGTGCGAGCTTGCATCGTGCTTCACAAAACGAGTAAAACACAATTCTGTTTAAGCTTTTCTATTGAAGCATATTTTTTGTAAAATATGCTTTCAACTCTTACAATCAATAAAATTTCGATGAGGTTAATCAATTTGTAAAATGGATTACGACAAAAATATGGATGATTTTGTTGAGCTAAACTGATGGCAGCGTATAAGCAATTGCTGTTAGAATTCTGCTTAATTTGAACCACTGGGCGCTTTGAATGCACTTGTACCAACAAAAGTGGGCTTAATTTTAATAAAATGAAGTTCAAACTATTTCAATAAACAGGATGTCAATGGTGAAGTCAGTCAATCAATTATTCAACTTTAATTCAATTAATGGAAGTCAAAATGAAAATTCTATTTTTTATACATAGATCTTTAACAAAAAAAAAAAAAAAATCTGTCTGCCTAGCAACGTTGTAAAAAGTCAATCAATATTTTAATTTGAATTTTGATGAGTGGAATTGTTACGCAAGTCAAAGATTCAAGATCCAGAAGAAATGGAAGTGAAAATTTTTTTTCAAATTTTTGTGTCAAGAACAACTTGAGTACGAGTTTAAATGTTACATGCCATTGGTAAACACGAGATTCCTTTAAAAACTGCTTGGGAACTAAGACTTTGTCGCAGAATGTATCTGCAATCTGCTGATGGTACACTGCCGCTCATCTGAATAGGTTCGACAACAAAAAATTAATTTCAATTGATGTGCGTGGGTATTGAGTAGCTAAGACCAACTATGACGAACTTTTTAAAACCGTAAGTTAGAAAAATGGGCCGCGGAAAACCCTTAACCGAGGAAGAAAAGGGAAAAATAAAAGCGAATTAGGACTAAAATTGGCTTAAAAAAAGCCAAAATTTAGTGGGTCATTATTTGCGAATAATTCAGAGTGCTAAACATTTGAAATGGTTAAAAATCAAAAAAAAAAAAAAAACAGCGGAAGGAAAATCGTCTCTAGTTTTGCAAAAAAATATATGTCGTGGACATCGGAGTGGAGGCGAGTAATATTTTTAGAATAAAAGGCTACAATTACTATTTTCATGACCTTCGTAAGGAAGAGCATTATTTAAGCCGCTTGCATAGTTGTGAAAGCAGTATGTCAGGGAGCGATTTCATACTATGGAACTTTTGAGTTTCAATTGTTTACATCGCGACTGAATGCAAATGTGTACAAATGTGTGCTGGAAAAAGCCTTCCAGCAAATCGTTCACCTTTTTGGACCAATATCGTGGTCATTCCCGCATGACAATGTACCAATCCATAGAGCGAAGTCTATACAACAATGGATTCAGTGCCAAAATGTAGACGTGTTGGTATGGCTTCCTTACTCAGCTGACCTTAACATCATTGAGAACGTTTGGGGACTTCTTTCGCGTAAAGTATATTTGTCGGGGAGACAGTATGAAGGCAAGGAGTCCTTAATCAAGGGAATCAAGGAATCGTGGGCGGAGATTTCACTAACCTATCTAAAGAAACTCTATGACTCCATTCCAGATCGGATTTTCGAAACAATTTCGAAGAAAGGTGGCAATACCCACTATTAATATAAATTATTGTGTCGTGGAAAATAAAATATCTAATTACAGTTATGTAATTTTCTCGTTTTCTTCCACTTTTTGTAATTGAACCTATTATGAGCCAAAAAAATTTTTGCTTTTTTTTTTAATAAATTAAGTTTAGTAGGCGTGTGAGAGCAACGGTGAGTATAAAGAGTATTTTATTTTCCCAAGCCAAGCGCATAATAATGCCCATTCATTACATACTCGTACATAGCACAGACCTGTCATTGCCATACGTATGTAAAGAGTTTTACAGTAAGGTACGATAAAACCTATTCAGATGAGCGGCAGTGTATCTCCTTCGTGGTTCTAAAGAGGTGTTGTAGCTTTTATATTTTTCCTATTCTTTTTGGCTCATAACGAGTGGATGGAAAACAACATTTGTCCAGGTCATCCTTAAAAGAGGGCGAATCTTCCTCCCCTTCACAAATCTCACAGAAATGTGGAACCAATCTTTACACTGTTTTTGAGAAATAAAGACTTGCACTTGATATTTTTAAGGCATTCGGTATCAATGAGTCTCTTTAGATTTGGACTATAATCTACCTTTTCAGCCGCTCAATACAAATTGTATTGGATGGTTTCAACTCTTGTACCCCATTTTACAAATGCTTGTGTGCCTCAGAGCTCCGTTTTGTCTCCGACTGTGTCTTCCTTATTTCCATAAAAAATCTCTTATGTGAAACTTCTACTCAACTCACTTCTTCTTCTTCTTCTTCTTCTTTTCATTTCCGGCGTTACGAGTAGTGATCTTGAAGCGATCACAACTCTCCCACTTTTCTGCTTCACACTAGTGATCCGCCTGTGGGGTACGCCGCGTTGACCTCAGAAAGCGCAAGCCTCCCGGTTTTGGATTGTTCTATGTCTGAGGCCAACCAAATGCTGCTGTTTTTGCATTTGCTTGTACCAGGAGTGTTTTGGCCTGTCTTTTCTTTTTCGTCTCAAATTTGTTGAAAAGTTGTACGATATTGCCTTTTGGACGGGGTTCTGCGGATCTCTCCTTTGAACATGACAATACCAACTGAGCCGGTCGTGCTGAATTTTGTCCAAGATGATACTTTTGACATGAAGGTTTCCACGGATCTTAGTACTTCTAATTCGATCAAGCTTTGTGACTCCTGCTGTCATCCGAAGCATCTTCATTTCGGCTGCCGTCAATTTGCTCTCATACTTTTTGTACATTGTCCAACATTGTGAACCGTATGTCAGAGCTGGACGGACAACTGCTGTGTAGAGTCTTCTCTTCAGCTTACGGGGAATTTTTCGATCACAGAAGATAGCGGAGTTTTCTCGCCACTTCATCCACCCTACGCTTACTCGATGATTGATGTCGTCATCACAAGTTGCTTCACTATTGATCATAGATCCCAGATATTTAAACTTTTCACACTTGCGAAGCACATTTCCATTCAAATAAATGTCTGGAATAGGCTTGTCTGGATCAGAAAAAGGGCAGCACAGGTATTCAGTCTTTTAGAGCTATAACGGTACCCATTTCCTTCCAAAACATCAATCCAAACGTCAAGTGCTCGTTGCAGGGATGTAGGATCCTCGCTTATGATGGCTCCATCGTCAGCAAAGAATAATTGTTGCACCAGAACAGCAATAAAGAGCAGTGGACTCAAAATACTTCCCTGATGTACACCTACTGTTATTTGGAATTCTTCGGTGACTCCAGCTGGGTATCTTACTTTTGTAACTACTCAACTCACGGTAATGCAAAAACTTTAAATAACGTAGTTATGAGACCCTCCGTAACTGTAGAATGCCATGTGGGACAGCAAATCCGAAGAATCAATTGTAAATGTTACTACTTGAAAAAATAACATAACAGTTTTATAAGGAAAGTGTAACATAGGGTTCGTTAAACTCTTTTGCATCATCATCTTTAAGTAAACCTTAGAATTGAGTTCACTTTGCTTTCAATTAATCTACTTACTTTACTCTCTTTTATAGACTATTTCACAAACAGTGCTCTTGTGAAATAGCGAGATGCATTCCTCCCCTAAAACAATTAAGCGGCAACACCTGCCTCATCAGAAATGCTCAGCAGTTTCACCTTGAGCCTAACTTTTGACAGTAAAGTATAACTGTTATATAAAAAAAAAAAAAAAAAAAAAAAAAAAAAAAAAAAAAAAAAAAAAAAAAAAAAAAAAAAAAAAAAATTACCGTAAACCGGGGTTACTTTGCGCCTGCGGGTGTAACTTTGCGCCATTGTTATAAAGAGTTCACAATTAGTTTTATGTTCAGACACGTTCAGTTTTGCTCACCGGTCTTACTGTAACATAATGTAGTGTTTGTGTGTGTGCGAAATCATGTGCAGCCGCATACCTACGTTTATTTTTGATTCAACCATTGTAGTCCGAAGAGGAGCGACCTAATTGTGATTTTTTTTCAGGGTAGAAAATTTGAAGTGTAAAAGCGAGTGTATCCAAATATAAAAAGTGAGTATTTTTGTTACCGTTTAAGTGTCTTTTTCCTTTTATTTTACACAAAGTTAACTTTCCTGGTCCCAAAATATATATATAATTTATTGTTTTTTGTGAAAACATACCAATTTTTGTAATTTTGGGGTAACTTTGCACCGGAACAAAGTAACCCCGAAAGTGTTTGGGATTACTTTGCTCCGGAGCAAAGTCAAAAAAAGTATGTTTCGGATTTAGTTATTTTTTTCACAGAAAGGATGTTTGGAGCATTGTTCATAAACTGTATGAATATCATTACTCCAGCACTTCAAACAAAAGCATAATGATGGGAAACGCAGAACGGAGCAAAGTAAACCCCTCCCTTGAACAACTTTGCTCCACTTTTAAACAACAAAAAAAAAAAATATTGTCACTATAATTTAAAAAGTTTTTATAACATAAATGTATTATTTCATATCTTTTTAATGAAATAAAAAAAAAATATATAAAAAAAAAATTCTCTGAAACTTTTTAGAGGCTTTATAAAGAAAAGGGGGAAAAAACGGTGCAAAGTAACCCCGGTTTACGGTATCTTTTAAGATATAAAAATAAGGAAATTGGTATGAAATTTATGTATAATTATTATAGAAATGAAACTTGAATAAAGCATACTATTACTACTACTAATACTACTACAGTAAAGTATAACGACTCTTATCCTAGCCGCAAAACCCTAATGTAGATGTAGAATGCTTTAACTGACTCCTTGAATTTTCTATAAAGCAATGGACGCAGTGATTAGTGATCGTAAGACAACTGAGACCATTGAGAAAGAACTCTCCCGAATGAAGCTTTTACGTCATTAGAGCGAAATAAAATCCTGATATATCCTTATTTCAACGCTTTCTGTTCCATTTTTTAGCACGCGTACAAAAGTCCTTTAATTTGTGTGATACACAAAATTTGTGTGATACACAAAATATTAGTACCAAATGTTTTCAAAACGTGTCGTTGAAACTTCTCTTCTCTCATCCATGTCTCGATGACACATTGTGTTACATTTGTAAACATAATAAATTGATTATGACGCCCAGTCTGTACAATTTATCATGTCAATAATCGAGTTATTAATAACAAATATGCTGCCATCAGACGGTGAGACAATAATTTTTTTTAATCTACCCAAAACTGAATAAATCTAACTTGCTATGCTCATCGATTGAATCGTTACCTCGCTTCTTCTATGACAGTTCCACATAAATTAAAGCTCTGACAAAATTCGGTATCATTTTTTTATTTTTACAGTTTTGTTATTCCTTGTACCCACTTTCCATATTATTACCTACAACAACGGCACATTTTTCCGGTTCTAAGGACACTGGACCCGTAGATGACATTGAAAAATGTGGATTTTATGCAAAGTGCTTGGGCAAATCTGCTTGTAAAAATTAAAACGAAAGCAATTCACAGAAGTGTGCAGAAGTAAAATAATAAAAAAAAGAGAATAATATGGAAAAATCCTGTAAAAAAAAAAAATAAAATAAAACATTTCAAGGATGTTATTTTGGGGTCGTTTTTCTTTTTCAGAAGTTTGTCATTTGTCATTTTTTTTTCCAGTCGCCAATGCATAAAAACAATACTTTTTTTATTTCGAGAAGGGAGAGCAGTAATTTAGACAGAAAGAGCTATGAGTTGACTTGGTTCTATTTATTTGATTGTGTGTTGATTATACACTGCTCAAAAAAAAAAAAAGTATGGGAAGAGAAAAATTTTGGAACTTTCCTTGTAATTTTTTGAGCAATCGAATCACAACTTGAGGTAATTTGTGTATGGAGATGAAAAGAGGACTTTGAATTTTTAAGTGGTTAAGCGGTTAAGGTCTTTAGGAAAACATTTTATCATTCATCATTCAAAGAGAATCGTATTTTTAAAAATTGCAATTTTGAAGGGTCAATGAAAGCTTTTGTGAGATTGGATGAGATTGGATATAAAAGTGCAATCTATGGATTTCTTTTCAAGTCAAAGATTATTTTCAAATTGACAGCTGTTTGTCGCTTGAAATGCTGAAAGAAAGTCTGTACCGAATACAAAAGTGAGCAACGTTGAGACATATCGGAACGCTCATTTACTTGAAAACTTATATTTTTTGAAAAGGAGTCTTTGTCGAAATGAATCATCAACCGCAATTAGTCGTTCCTGGAGCTGCGCTCGGACTCCTTTGAACTTCTTGTGGGAAGCCGTGAAAGACCGCTGAAATGCCAGCAAACAAAACGATTCAACCACTTACGACCACCATTATTCACGAATTCCTTGAGCTAACAAAGGGGATTTGAAAAATTGGTGGTCCAGAATGCGTTACCGCGAAGAAAGCTAAAAAAAAAAAATGGTAATGTTTGCTCCTTCTAATAGATCCAGGATGTATTAAAAAAAATTGTTTTGTTCATTTTATTGCATTAAGAAAATTCGTATCTCGCCCATTTCTTAAGCACACTATTCGCTTTAAAATATAGTGTAGAGTTTGAACACCAAAGAACTGTAAGGTCAATAAAATAAAGCAGAACAATATCGGTATTAGAGTAGAACCTTGCTGTGCACTGATTTGTAAATTCAAAAACTCAGACTCTATTGAATCAGTTCATTTTTCACAATCATACCTTGTGAAGAATGGACGGGACCTACTATTTTTTGTTAACTACAAACGGGCAATCGAGAAAGCACTTCTCATGGCCATGAAATTAGTATCGAAGTCCTGGACATTTCCTCTCGAAAGCTGCTTTCCGTGGAAAAACATTTTATGTTTTCTGTTGGGATTAGAACTCCAAATCTCTCACGTTGCAAGCAGACATGCTCACCATGTTTATCATCAAATTGACTAAGCTTCATAAAAAACCTTGTATGACTTTTACCCTGCAGCTACATATGGTAAGCCATCAGCATACATATACACTATGCCAAATTCCTGTTCGTGTTTCGGCTGTGACGTAGACGACTTAAAACTTGCCAGGCAAATGGCTTTCAATCACAAGAAATTTGTTTTTCCAGGCACTCTTTCTCATTTGGAGGGTATATGACGAAGCTGTCAATTTTATAGCTACAGAAACTGCTTCTCGGAAAAGTTCGAAAAGTTTGGTTGTGTATGTGAGAAAGATCGAATATATTGTAAATGGCTTACCATATCTTGATGGTGTTGCCCCGGGGTTAGGTGGAGCAGGATCTCGTCTATTTAGGCTCCGCTAAGAACACAGGAAAATATCATCAATGTCGGGATCAAGGACAGACGTTCTTTTGGCAATTGTTATTTTTTGAAGCTAAAAAGGGTAACATTTCAATGATATCTGCTTACACATACAATTTATTTAGTTTACAGCTTTTGCAGAATACTTTGACTGGTCAATCCCTTGGTGTGCGATTTCTTACAGCCAATCAAGCTTCAGTAGCTTTGTAACAAATGTGAAAATGAGTCTATCAAATTGATCAATCAAAGTGTGACAAACGAATTGAGTTAAGAACGATGTTGGTTCTGGACGTTGTCTACACTCTTTCAAAATAAGAATGCAAGAGTTCGTACAAATTTTATACTAACAGTACATCTGGCTGTTTTGTTATTTGTATCGTGTCACCAAAATATGTCGAGCTGTAAATAGGATCCTGTCCACATTGTATTGTAGGTATGAGTATTATTATAGTTGTGTTATTGGGATAATGTTTACGTTAATAGACTTAAGCTATGATTGTACTGAGGCAAACAAGACTACCTCTCTTTTTACGATAAATTAATAAGCGGATTCTTTTATTATTCTCCCACCAGTGGTAAGGCATTAGTAGCAAATGCTCAAAAGAGAAAAAAGTTTAGTTTTCTTACAGTTTTTGTTTGTATATTTGCGTATTTCTACAAAAAGATCTCAGAACACAAACAGTATTCCATAAAGTGCTTTTCCAGGAACTACTTGCATTCGAATTGTTTGTTTTCATCAACTTCAAGAGCAAATTTCTTATGAAGTAAGCGCTTTAGAGAAAAATATTAAAAGACCTTTTTTGTAAAGCATCAAATTTTTTCCTGAGAATAGCTATGTAATTATTGATTGCATTAAATTTGTTAGTTGAAAAAACTTCCAAGCAAAAAAGTAAAATCAAAAACCACATCACTTCTTGATCCCTCGGAAACGGTTAATCTGACGAAAATTTTAAAAAAGACTTTTTTTGAACAAAATTCAATTTCCTACCAAAAAATTTCTTTATTAAAGCAAAGCTTAAGTAAAATCACGGCTAAGCAATAGCAAACAAGAAGACTGATTGACCTCTGTTTGTTGTTTTCAAGGGCCCAAACTTTCATGGTATTTTTCAAATCATCCCAAAACATATTTTCGATATTCTTTTTAAAAAATACGTATTTTTTCTTTTTTTTTTTTTTGTGAGTGGCTGTCTATGACCCCATTTGACAAAGAATAAAAAATATAATTTGCAAAGCTTATGAATTTTTTTTTTATTTTTTCTAAAGGACAGCGCAATTTGATTGTATATAAAAAAAACTATATATACAATTTAAAAAAAGCTTCTTTTCAAAAAATAAACTAGGTTCCGTAAAATTTGTTTTTAAAGACTAGTTGCTATATTGTCAGTCAGCTTCATCTACGGAGTTTAATTTTGTACAGCGCACACAGCACACAGAAATTAAGAATCACTGACTTGTTTAAATTAAAATAATTACGAAGTTCCTTTACCCATTAAAATTTAAATGGTTGAATTTTAAAACACCCCTAGGATTTGAATTCTCGGTCTATATCACGTTATCTATTTCAACAAACAAAAGTGGAAAAGTTCCTATTCTCTTCCCTTCACACTTTACAAGGACAGGCATAGGGACGAATAAATGTGGTCTCAAGATTTATGTTACTGCCCTTGCACTATTTATATTGTATGTTGTACACAGCATCAGATAGATTCATAAATTTGAGATACAGCATCAGCAACAAAGGACAAAGAGAAAAGTCATCAAATAATTTATTATTCCCCAATGCGTTGTAGAAATGTCAGTAAAATTTGTTTTTGGACAACCGCAAGGGGCAACACACAGGACACCAATAGTTTATTATTTTTTAATATCTAGCTACATCCAGCTAAAATATTGGAACCCACTCACAGGACCATGCATTAGCTTTGTTGGTTTTTTTTTTTTTGTTTTTGGGTGATGACACATTGGATGTTTAAAATTGTACAACATTGACATAATCATCAAAATTGTACAACATTGACATAATCATCGAACCGACCAATTGACAATATCAGAATTTATGATTTACAGCTGTTTTGAGGTTGGTGAGATAGGGCTTTTTGTTTCCTGTCTATACATCCTGTTATTCATTCATTTTCAAATCAGTTTTCACACCGAAACAACAACAACAAATATAGCAAAATACAAAACAAAAATAATAATAAAAATAAAGTTCAAACACGCATCACTGAATTCAAAGAGGGGAATCGATGAATTGAGAAGTGAATTGCATGTTTGATTATTTATTGGTGGGAAGTTATGAAATAGAGTCTTTTTCTGGTACTCACGCACGCACGCACGCACATTTGTCATGCTTTAAATGGCATAGTTAGCTCACCTGGAATGAAAACAAGAGAAAAAAGTTATCAAAAATAGAAGAATAATAAAAGTGCACAAATATTATCAAATGGTAAATAACAACTCGAAAAGTGTTCTGAATCAAATGACAAATAAAAATTTACATTTATGTTTACCCAGTGAGCATGGGGCTAGTTTCCAACAAGTAGTTATGCATAAAATGAAGGCTGTTTTTTCAGAGGTTTGGTTTTCAAGTAGAAAAAAAACGAATATAGAATCATTGCCCAGAATTTAGCTTTTTCTTAAAAAAAAAAACTTTGATTTCCCAATAGTTTTTTAAAATAATTTCGAGCAACGGTTTCAGAAAGGACATTTTACGAGAAACCAGCATTTTATGAGCTTTCAAAACTCTTATAGACAGATTCCGTCACGGACTCAATTTTAAATGAGCTATCAGTGGACTGTGTTTTGGCATAAAAAATTGATTTACCACACATATGAGCAAGCCAAATTTCTATAGTTGTGGGCATGAATATTTGACTCACAGTCTAACACATAACTACCTCACAGCTCAAAAAATACCAATTTAGCATTTTGCTACTTTTTAAGTCACGACAAGTAAACGTCGGTTTTAAGATCTCCTGCAATCCTTAGTTACACACATGTGCTAAGCTGGTAAGTGAAACCTAAGTATATCGTCGGCAAAAGCTATTGCAGACCTGTTTCTGTTTGGTTTCAATTGAAGAACAGAAACAATATATATTAAGGAAAATAAATAACCCATTACGCAACCTTGTGGAACACCATTTCTTAAACAGCAAAAATTACTGACAGCTCAATTTGCATTCACTTCTCTTTTTTTGTTCTTAAGAAATTAAATCAACAGCCTACAGTTTGTCGAGAAAAACATTATGGTCAACCATGTCATATTGACCAAAAGTGTCATGGTAGATTTTTTTCCGCTTATGCTGCCATTAAGTACACTCCATAATCTTAAATCATCAGCATCATCCGTAGACATTTCTGATAAGAAACCAAATTGGTTGTAGCAAAAATCAATTCCGGAATATTTTTAAAAAATCTCGACAACAGGATTTGGTGAACTTTGCAAGAGTACGACTTGGTTCAAAAGTGTTTTTCATTGCAGTGTGTTATTATTCTTGGAGAAATTGCTTGCAAGAGGCGTTACTCGTGGAAAACATTTTTTTCTGCAATGTTTTTGTAATTCGAAATTTGAGACTCCCGCGTAACATGCAGAACCGCTACGCCAAGAGTACCAAAATGATATGGTTGAGAGAAATACGCTAGGCTCTAGGATTATATAAAATTTGCGGCAACTTATAATTAAACAGAATCGTTTTGTTATTTAAGGTAGGTCTAGTGTAATGGATTAAGAAAAAATCAATTTTTTTTCCTTTTTTTGGAAGAACCACATTTTAAAAATATGCCCTTAAATTTTCTGACCGAAATTTAGACTATTTCCAAAGTTACACAGCAAAACAAGAGACCACCCTGTAGAGTGTATGAATTATTTTGACAACGCACGGATATTAAGGGCGGAGAGAACTGCATTTTGAGGAAACAGATGGATTGTTGTATGCACCGGCCGTCACATTAGGTTACTACCTTGAAGACTTGAAATTGAAAAGAATTGGTGCATTTCGTCATCGTTGGTAATGGTGAAGCTTTCAGAAAAGCTAAGAATAAAGTGAGATGATCACCAAGGATGTGATTTGCACACACAAATTTTCTGTTATTATATCTGTTGATGGTGGATGGTTTCCTTGCCGATGTGGTATATGAGATTATTAAAATCTTCATAATATTTGCTGGTGTCGTAGTGCTGCAGGCTACATGGTGATGAGTGAGCTGTGGAGTTGAATAGTCAATTGGGAAAAACCAAAGGTTATGGTTTTTAAAAAACAGGTGGAAGAAGAGATCTTCAAAAAAAATTGCATTAAGTTCGGTTTGGTAAAGGTGACTGTCGGTAAAACGACCAAACGTAGGCCAACCATTACGTAGGCGAAAAATTAGATATGGTGGGAGACGTTTGAGAGACCTTTTGTTCTTTTAACACATGCCAATGCTGGCATGCCATTGGTGACGATGAAAGCAATCCAATCAACGTTGTATGTGAAAACTTTTGCCTAGGCGACAAGAAGCGCTATCTTGTTTAAGCCAGATGTTTTTGAGTTAATAAAAATCACTCTTTCCATGCTGATGATTGGGGAGATCGTGCGTCAGATAGTCCAGAGGTGGTCATAAGTTCATGTCTGAATCCTGCATGAAGTTGCACTTTGTTGCGAACTTTTTCCTAGGATTTGAAATTTATGAAACCTTATACCAGGGGTAAAGCAGAACATTTGTTCTTACAAGAGGTAGAAGGTAAACCGTACCGTTAAGCTCACTGTTCATCTGAAAAGTCTTCATCTGAAAAGTCTTACGACGACATTTCTCTCGATAGTTTTTTAACGCTTTTTTTCATTCTTTCCAGAACTAATCATGAGATTCAATGAAAGCGTCTCATGGTTTCCACGAGAAATAAATAACAAAAACAAAGCCGTAGAAACTGCTGGCCCAGGGCTTTTTAAGGACCTACCGCCAGCCAGCGCTAGATGAGAAGAAGAGCTCTTCATGGCTGTGTTAATAATCTCGTAGGAATTACCAACTTAAGGGGAATCGACTCGCGAAAAGCGATACACGAAATTTGTAACTCGGGCGGACATGCTCACCATTATGCCACAAAGAATTCAGCTTTACTTTCCATTTCATGAATAAATTTCCTAAAAGGTGCACAGATGATATATATAATGTACTCGTATAATTTCGATCAGACTTAAGCTGGGGTCGAATTACCGCATCAGTGATCGAGTTAGTGAGTGCAACTCCTTTTCAAAATTCTTTTCGAATTGTACATTATCAGTATGCTGTTCATTTAGTTTTTTTTTTCTTTTCAATAAAATGCTGATAAAATAGTTTCAATTTGAGTTTGGCATTTCTCAAATAAGTCCCGTATTACTCGATCAGGTGTGCGCTGATTCGGGCCCTGAGCAAACCATATGCAGCAGTTTTTTTTTTTCAATTTTAGTGTGTTGTTTAGTACAATACTAATTTCCTTAGTTTGTCCACCTTAATAAATGAAATACTCCCATCTGCGATGATTCCTAAAGCCTACCTCATCAGCCAGAGCAAGTGTTTGTGTTGTTTGTCTATTTTCTCTGTAGCAAGACTTGCAAGACGCTGGTGTAGGTGACTTTTCGTCACACATAGAGTGACAACCGACATATAAAACCAAGAAGTTGAATTGCGAACAACATGTAAGGCTCACCTTAACCAGAGCCATTTGCCAGTAGCGTCGGTGACAGATTCAAGCTCCGAAATTGTATTTATCCAGCGCTTTATAACAGCGCCTGCACTGAAGTGACAAGAACAACGACGCGTTGTCATACATTTTCAATTGCCGCGAGGACAGAAGTTATGACAACAGCATTTTACCGTGACCGCAATTGGAAAATCGCTTTTGTTTTAGAGAACTTAGGCGGTGCTGTATTCAAAACTCCTCTTCTTTTTTTTTGCTTTTTCAAATTGATAAGGTTCTGTAAGCTTCCTTCGAACAGTATCCTCGAGAAGTCTTACAGAATTTACGTTCATTCGAGTAATGAATGAAAAATTTCGAAAACAGGTCGTGAACGTATCAGCAACCATTTTTTTATTTCCCATGGCTGATAACTTCTTTTCGATGTGGTTAATTGTTATTTTCTTAACGTCGCATTAAACAAGCAGATATACCCTTTTAAAGTCTGTCACATTGAAGGACGATACAACCAAAGAAAGGCGCCCCCAGCTTACTCATTACTATTTATCAAAATGAACAGTCCGTATTCCGATATTCCCCAAAACTTTAAACTTTTGAAACACAGGTGCAATTCAGACTTGGCTTAAAAAGTTTGAAAAGCACACCAAATAAATCAATTTTCCGTCATCTTACATTACCCATTTCAAATTTCTCGCAGCAGAAGCACCTTTTGACTGTACAACATTTTCCCCGGTATTGACACAATTACAACGACATCAGAATCGACTTCAAAGTTGGAAAACTTTTAAGTCAAATAACACCGTTTTGAGTACACATATTAAGCCAACACAAAATTAAGCGTAAAACTTTATACTGCTGTACATAGAAAACAGCGCAAACACTAAAAAAAAGGACATAGCATCATAATTAATTTGAATTCTAAGCAGTTTCTTCGTTGTTTTTTTTTCTTCTTCTTTTATTATTAAGCGTAGTACACATCAACCTTACCTGTCTTTGCTCGCACGAGATAAAACTTTTACTCCAGAAGCAATTTTAGTTAATAACCTCTAGCGACGCAAACATAGGTAAGGTATACCTTCCATCAGAACCTACGCTATTACCCTCGTGAGAAACAACGTAAACAACATCAAAGCAGCACTCAGGGGAAGATTAAATAAGTTAATTTACTATTCGGCATTGTCTATAAAAACCAACGCCTTGAGGAATATGGAAACTCAATTTACTTCAAATTGCCAAAAAAAAAAAACGTTCGTTGTTTTCTGTTACAAAATTGTTCACATCATCTTTTCAATCATATGCCTGTCTATTTAATCACTGGCATTGTAGACTGTAAGACAGCGCCTTAAGCCAACAACTGTCAAAGTCCAAACAAAAAAGAATCCCACCCCCCTAAAGGCAATGAATAAATGCGAAACTTTAAAAGCTCAAGACTTGGGGATGGATTAAACATCAATTCGTTAAAAGGTAAGTTGAGCACCCTTTATCAATCATCCTTCAAAGTTTCCACAAAAATTGTTTAACATGGACAGGGTCAAAATGAGGAAACGTACTCTAAGGTAGTTACAAGCTCTAAAAGGTTTTACAAAGAAGACCCTAATTCAATATTTAATTTTTTTTTCTTACTTTTTTTTCTTTTGCTCCATCATCTTTCTTGAACGAAGACGTGGATGGAATTTAAAAAAAAGGC
The DNA here is from genome assembly GCA_914767635.1 of Melanostoma mellinum. Taxonomy (NCBI): domain Eukaryota; kingdom Metazoa; phylum Arthropoda; class Insecta; order Diptera; family Syrphidae; genus Melanostoma; species Melanostoma mellinum. The sequence goes on from OU612058.1 coordinate 20,225,470, forward strand.
AACTTAAAATTACTCATTCATGGAAAAAATTTGGGCTCCCATTTGCGAACATCCGCTAACAATCAACGCCCTCTATAACATTACACACCAACACACACACAGATACATCATTGTCAAGCTCAAGTCTCCAACTTGTTCTTATTTCTTTTCAGAGTCATTCATTTATTACTCCCTTTTTTAAGGGTAAGTTTTTGGATTCACCGTTGTTAAGATTTCTAAAAGAAGCTATTGTAATATTTCATGGGAGAAATCGAGTTGATAAACCAAAATGGTTGATGAGTGGATTAGTTTGTTAGTTGATTGAAAACGTTATCCTTAGTCGAGTGACGGCTAAGATCCATAGCTTGTTGGGCAAGGCGACAAAGGAACAGAAGTCACATCTAGACAGTTAAGACCAACTTAAGTTAAGTCGCCACATGCAACATCAAAAAACAATTGCGTTTCGCAGGTTTTCGTAAGATTTAAGGCAACGTCGCGGTGGTTGCGTGTACCTCACGGTCGGATCATTAAACAGACAAGTGGAAGAGCTGTCATTCCTTCGAGAGCATGGCGCTTGAGGTGTTGTTAAAAAAGAACAGAAGAGGAAGAGGAAGAGGAAGAAGAAAAGGAAGAGAAAGAGTTCGAGGAAGAGGATGAAGAAGAAACGTATAGTTTGACGTACTGACAGAAACCTTCAAAGCGACATTATTGGAAGTAGTTCTTCCCGCCTTCAAATAGTGAATCGCGCACTCCAAACATCGCCAATTGTTGTGTATAAATGTTGTGTATAAAACTTAAACGGTAATTAATTGAAACTAGTGGATTGTCTAGGGAAGTCCTTACAAATGTACACCAAAGTCTATAGGCTGAAAATTATCAAAGTTTTTTAAAATTCTGCTATAAGCCTAAATCAAGAATTCCCAAACAATTTCGAGCAAGCGACATTTTTTCCAAAATGAACTGCTACGAGGGCAGTTCGATAAGTACTTAAAATAAATAAATAAATAGGGTGGCGCAACAGAGCGAGGAGCCCCTGGGCCTAGCGCATTTCTCACAACCATGCCTTGTGGGACCTACAATTTTTCACCGGTTCCGAACGGCTAATTGAGAATGCGCTTTTCATGGCAATGAATTTACTAACGGAGGACTTGCCAATTCCTCGCGATAAGTACTTAGCCTACAAAAAACAAAAAAATACAAAATTTTGGAAAAGTGTTGATTTATTTTTCAATATAATCTCCTTTTAGTTCGATACACTTGACCCAGCAATGCTCCAACTTCTTTAACCCATCTGAAAAATACGTTTTCTCGAGTTCTGCAAGGTAGGTCTCCGTGGCGGCGGTGATGGATGACCTCCTCATTCGACACAAATTTCGGCCTAGTAAGTGATTTTTTCAAGTTTGGAAATAAGTAGAAGTCGCACGGGCCAAATCTGGAGAATACGGTTGATGGGACAATAGTTCATAGCACAACTCGACCAATTTAACCGCGGCTCTGAAGTGGTCACACGGTTGCGTTTGTTGCCCGGAGTGAGCAAACGTGGTACCCATCGCGCCGACAGCTCTCTCATGCCCAAAATTTCAAGTAGGATATGACCCACGCGGTCTTTCGAGATGCCTACTATCTCAACTATCTCGCGCACCTTCAATCGGCGGTCTGCCAATACGAGATCGTGGATTTTTGCCACATTTTCCACCGTGGTAGCCGTTTTCGGGGCACCTGGGCGTGGCTCATCAAAAACCGACAATGAAACTCGTTGAACCAATTTTTGACGGTCATCATCGAAGCAGAAGAGTCACCGTACACACATTGAACTTCGAATAAAATAATTTTTCTATATCTGGACAAACTGCATAAATGGGCTTCCTGCTTTCTTTTAGGCTTCTTCAAAAATGTGGAACACTATCAACTGTTCTGATTCGACTCCGCTTATTTATATCCCTTTTGACGGACCTGCAGCATAAGAAATCTTATGCACTGCATCGACAAATTATTCCTGAAATATGCAAAAGCGAATGCATGTGCTTCCTAACAGGCCATCAGATAATAGATATTCCGAAGAGATTTCGACCCCAAGAGGTCGACATCGACCACTTTGGAAATCAGTGGCCTAGATGATGATTTCAAAACGTATATGAGAAACGTCATTCAAGTTGATTAATCTTAAAAGACAGAAGGAGCTGCTGTGAGCTCTTATTAGCAGTTTTTTTTTACATGTTTCTAAAGTAAACAGCAGGATTGCAAAGGCTTAAATCACTTTTAGCTTAACTCTTGACTTTAATTCACAAGCTAGTCGGTGGCTTATGAATTAAAAAAAATATACCTAATTCATTCATCGTATGTGACTTGTGAATTAAATAAACCATAAGTCACAAGCTAACAAGTGAGTTATGAATTAAATAAGTCACAAGTCATAAGCTAACAAGTGACTTATGAATTAAATAAGTCACAAGTCATAAGTTAGGAAGTGACTTATGAATTAAATGTGTTCCAAGTCAGAAGCTAGGAATTGACTTATGAATTAAATAAGCCACAAGTCATAAGCTAGCAGCGACTTATGAACTAAATAAGAATGATTCTAAAGTCGGTAAGTGACTTATGAATTCAAATAATTTTATTAACAGCCTGTTAAGTGACTTATGAATTAAGAATAGTTTTACTAACAGCCTGTAAAGTGACATAGGATTAAAAAACTGTAAGTCATTAGCTGGTAGGTGACTTATGAATTAAAAACCTAAGTTAAGTGGTGACATGGTGCACAAACACACACACACACACACACATAAACACACACACACTAAAGGTTCTTAATTCAAAAGTCACCTACCAGCTAATGACGAACAGTTTTTTAATCCGTATGTCACTTTACAGGCTGTTATCAAAATTATTTTAATTCATAAGTCACTTAACAGGATGTTAATAAAATTATTTGAATTCATAAGTCACTTACCGACTTTAGAATTATTCTTATTTAGTTCATAAGTCACTTGCTAGCTTATGACTTGGAACACATTTAATTCATAAGTCACTTCCTAACTTATGACCTGTGACTTATTTCATAAGTCACTTGTTTGCTTATGACGTGTGACTTATTTAATTCATAACTCACTTGTTAGCTTATGACTTATGGTTTATTTAATTCACAAGTCACATACTAGCCTATGAATTAATTTCTTTTAAATTCGTAAGTCACTAACTAGCTTATGACTTAATGATTTTTTAATTCACAAACTTGCAACCCTGGTAAACAGTATTGCCTTCTTTCAAAGAAGAAATGAAATAAAAGAAATTCTTTTCTTATACTTGAGGTACACAGAATAATTTTAGATCTATTAAAAATCCTGCAAAAAAAATCAACAATTCATAAGCAGAGACGTGCAACTCATTTGTCAGCCTTATCCGTGTATACAACTCAGTCATAGAACAGACAAAAATGAAAAACAAACAACGTCAAGACTGTTTCGTCTGTAGAAAGTAAAAATTATTATGGCACAACACAAAAAAAGAAAAAAAATAGAGAAGGGCCCAAACCTCACCCAAAGCCACTTACAAACACAATGATGCAACCGAAAACAACCTACTACTCAAAAGTATCATAATGTACTTTCAATAGTTGAAGACGAAAACGAGGTTACTCCTCACTGAATGGCTGCTGGTTCCCGCTAGAGCATCTTAATTATTTTAGGGTAAATTAAATAATGATACCGTGTAAGACGAGAAGGGAACGTGACACAATTTGCATAGTCGAATGCTTTGTTCCTTCTCCTTCTGCTTCTTCTTTTTAGTATAATTTCATTTCTATTTCGGGTAAAATTTTTTTTTGCTGCTTCTATTTTATTCATTCACTCACTCAAACACTCAACATGAGGACAAGTTTTTCGTGGTGAGATTGCTTTACTGAAGACAAAATGTGTTTGTTTGTTTTAAATGGGTTCTGATGTCGCAATATTCACTAGCCCTATGATTAAAAAAATTGAAAACAGAAGATGCGGAAGTCGATAGTGTGATATCTACATTAAAGTTTGGTTTTATTTTTTGAAGGCGCTGTGAGTCGAAACTTTTAAAAGAAAGGTCATTCACCTCATGGCGAACTTGTTTTTTAAGCCACAGCTTTCAAATGTTGTGAATAACAGGATCGTAAACGTGAGTGGGATGAAATAAGTCCACAGAAAGTGACAATTTCTTCGTCATGCTTCTTAGGCTTTTGTGGTGTTATGTCACTTAGGAATCGAAGAATATAAGTGGAGAAATTTTAGCCCCGTTTCAAAGGAAAAAGCACTTGTTATCGAGAACAATAAAGTCGGAATGTATCTTCTGCCATATAACTCCCCAAAATATCCACTTATGGCATAGGCTGGAAAGCCTGTTTTGGTCACTATGTCGACACCTTTGAGTAGTATGCGAATTTTGGTGATGCAATGGGAAACGAACTCGTAAATTATTTACATGAGATTGAAAAATGTGTTTAGTATTTGATTAGAAGTATAATTTTTCAAATCGCCAAAAACAATCTTCCCAGAAATTCAGAATTAGATGAGCCAGTTTATGTTTTGATTTCTTGGTTAACCAAAAATCGTTCACTTTTTGAAAAGCTAGGTAGGTTAATGCTTAAGGTCTCTGCAAAAACGTATTAGTTTTCAGGAATCTTGAGACTTCATCGTATGCCAACAGATTCATTTTGATAAACGTCCTTTCTGTTTTTATTTCGCTTCGTGTCTACAGGACACTTGCAGCACCATCAGCTGTGAACACTCCTCTATCTACCTCGTCATGAAGTTTTTTTTCCATTACTCGTGTCCAGATTGATGAAAATCTAAAACCGTATACTTGAATACTTGTTTAAAGATAAAAACAGAAAACACGTCCGATCTAGTTGACAGCATTAAAAAGACTCATCTTTATTAGGTAATAGTAATATGAATTCAAAGGTAACAGTAAGAAGAAAAGTAAAAGTAAAAAGAAGATCAAAAGAATAGGTATATAATGTAAATGTAAGTGTGTATGCGTGAGAGGGGAAAAATATATTTCTGCAAACAAAAAATGCATACACAAATATGATGTGTTGCCAACTCTTACTTTATTTTACTTTAACACTCCTTCTCAACACACATATATATAAAATCAAATTAAAAACAAACTAGTATAATCCCATTACTTTAGTAAATTTAGTATGCTTTTCTTTTGGTAAGTTTTTAGTCAATATGTCTGACATCATATCGTTAGTGTTTACGTAGTTTAGGGAAATGTTATTGTTTTTATATAAATCACGAACATGATGATATTTTATATCTATATGCTTGCTTCGGGAGTGATAAACCGGATTTTTTATCAACTCCTGTGCGCTCTGGTTATCGCTGTTGAGTATCATAGGAGAACTGATATGAAATCCCATTTCCGTCAACAATTTCGTAATGTAGACTGCCTCTCTTGCTGCGGTTGAAAGCGCTACGTATTCCGCTTCCGTTGTGCTGAGTGCCACTATGGTTTGCTTCTTAGACTCCCAAGAAAATACGCTTCCTCCAGCAATGAAGGAACATCCAGTGTAAGACTTTCTGTTACTAGCATCTCCGCCCCAATCAGCATCGACATAGCAAGTAATAGGTCGGCCTGTCTTCTTATAGTGAAGTTTCAAATCCATAGAACCTTTTAGATAAAGCAATATACGTTTAGCAGCCGCTTCGTGCTCGGAGTGAGGATCTGTGTTGCATTGAGACAGTTTGGATACAGAGTGAAGAATATCTGGCCGGGTTGAAATTGCCAAATACATTAGAGCGCCGATTATGGACTGGTACTCTGTTGGATTTACGCGTCTGCACATACCACTTGAACAGCTTACTTGAAACCCCGCATCTAAGGGTGTTGAAACAGGATTGCATTTCCCCATGTCATACTGTTCTAGTAGATTAGCGATATACTGTCGCTGACACACAGCTATCGCACCTGTATTACCTTCACGGTCTATTTCCATCCCTAGGAAAAATTTTAGTTGACCACCGTCTACTACGGCGAATTCATTGGCAATACGTGTTTTAATTTTGATCAGCTCATCTAAGTTGGAACTCCCTACAATGAGATCATCTACGTATACAGCAATTATATGAAAATTACCTCCTTCTTTTTGTGTATATACACACGGCTCGCTAATACATGGCGTGAACCCCATCCTCTTCAATGCCGAATCAAGTTGTTCATTCCATTCGCGCCCGCTCTGTTTCAGCCCATAGAGCGCCTTGTTCAGTCTTAAAACTTTATTTGGAAAATCTGCATCGGTGAAGTATTCAGGCTGCTTCATAAAAACTGTATCATGAAGATCACTGTTGAGGTATGCCGAAGACACGTCCATTTGATGAAGATGTAGTTCGTGTTCGCATGCTAATGCAAGAATCATTCGAATAGTAGCGTATCTTACAACGGGTGAAAAAGTTTCGCTAAAGTTAACACCGAATTGCTGGCTACATCCTTTAGCAACCAAACGTGATTTAAAGCGTTGTATTTTCCCGTTGGCATCACGTTTGATGTTGTGGACCCATTTACACCCTATGACCTTTTGCCCAGCTGGTAAGTCAACTAACGACCAAGTATGGTTTTTTACCAAGGCATCATACTCTTCTTGCATCGACTTCCTCCATTGGCTCGATTGCTTACTGTTCAGTGCCTGCTTCACACTTTGCGGGATCTCAATTTCGTCTTTTTGAATTATATGCAGCATATGGCGTTCTTTACGGGGACGTCCAGGGTTTCCAGTGCGGATTAATTTAGGTCTGCCAGGGCCATATCGAACCAATTTATTTTCTTCGCTGTCCGCATTTTCTTCTGGGCTCTCATCTTCATTTTCACTTGAATTTTCATACACCCTGTCTTTCATCTTCTTACCCAAATCCACAACGTCCAAAAGCTCGTCCGTGTTCTGACTCTCAACTTCTATTTCTCGGTTGAAGACAACGATTTCCTTGTTCTCTGCTCTTTCTGATCCAAAGAATTTATCTTCAAAGAAGATGACATCTCTGCTAACTATAATTTTTTTCGTGCTTGGATCATACAAACGATAGGCTTTCGACGTATCAGAGTATCCAACCATTACCATTTCCTTACCTTTTGGCTTAAATTTTCTCGTGTGGGTTTTATTAAGGGCAACAGCTAAGGATCCAAAAACTTTTAGGTGCGACACTATTGGTTTTCTTTATGTCCATGCTTCAAATGGAGTTTCTCTAACGAGTGATTTTGTTTCCGATCGGTTGCGTAAGTAAACAGCGGTCGCAACTGCCTCCGCCCAAAAATACTCGTTCAGCCCACTGTGTGTTAGCATGGTCCTCGCCATTTCCACCAGAGTTCTGTTGGCGCGCTCCGCGACACCGTTCTGCTGTGGAGAATGTGGGACTGTTAGTTGGCGCTTTATTCCGTTTTCAGTTAAAAATTCACAAAAGATTTTGGACGTATATTCACCGCCATTATCGCTGCGTAATATTTTTATTTTTTTCCCTGTTTGCTTTTCTGCCATCACTTTAAAGCACTTGAATGCTGCAAACACTTCATCTTTCGATTTAAGGAAAAATACACACACGTACCTGGATAAATCGTCGATAAATGTAGCAAAATATCTGGATCCACCGATCGAGTTCTTATTGATTGGGCCACATATATCGGTGTGCACAATTCCAAGAAGTTCTTTTGCTCGGTTTTCGGATGCCTGAGGAAATGGTTTGACAGAAATTTTGCTTTTAGCACAAGTGACACATTCATTTTTCGTAGCTACTTCTTTTATTTTAAGTCCGTATGCCAGTTGTCTTGTTGCCATTTCTTTCAGGCTCTTGAAATTTAAATGGCCATAGCGATTGTGCCACACCATTGCATCACTAACCGCGCTTTTCGCATACATGCACACGTTTTTGTTTTTAAAAATGAACAATCCACCAATTTTGTCTGCCTTCAATATAACTGCACCCCTCTGATTTTTTATAATTGCGCAATCTCTTTTGAACAATACCGTAAGCCCGTTATTAACTGCTCTGCTAACCGAAATGAAATTACTTTGCAATGTGGGTACGTATAATACGTCTTTCAGATTGACTACAACACCGCCACATTCAAACTGAACTTCTCCTCGCCCATCTGCGTATACATAATTATCCCCCGCTAATGAAATTTGTTCTTTACGTTCCTCATATGCATAGAACAAATCTCGTTGACAACACAAATGAGATGTCGCACCACTGTCAACGCACCAAGAACCCCTCTCCAACTCGTTCGTGGAAGAAGCAGCAAGAATAGAAAACGATTGTTCAGTTGTGTGTTCCTTGTGTCTGACTTTCTTTTGATCTCTACAATTCGCAGCATAGTGACCTCTTCGCCCGCAATTGAAACATTTTGCGTTATTCTTTTTACTGCTGTCGTAACCGTTGTATTTACTGTCACTACCGGTGCTATTGTTGTTTCTAGATGCTGAGTACGTGCGTGTGTGTGTGCGTGCCACAAATGCCTGGTTGCTTTCGACATCCTCCTCTTTGTCGTTCTTTTCTTGCCGTCTTGCTCCTTCTTCCAGTAGCTTAACCTTGAGCGCTTTCAACGATGGCAATTCATCCCGCGCTTCAATTGCTACCACGAAATTTTCGTATGACTCTGGCAGACTGGACAGCAAAATTATAACTGTCATTTCGTCTGGTATTTCAATTTCTATTTCACCTAGCTTTTCAATAAAATCGCTGAATTTATTTATATGACCTGCCATACTCACATCTTCAGATAGTTTAAGTGAAAGAAGTTTCTTAAACAAAGTAATTTTTCGAGCCGGCCCTCGTGGCTGATAAAGTTCTTTTAATTTGTTCCAGGCCGCCAAAGACGTTTCGCAATGTCTAACGTGATTTAATTGCGACGGCTTAATGCATAGCATTACACTGGCTAAAGCTTTTTCGTCCTTTGCGTCAAACGCAGCCAACTCCTCAGCCGAACCTTCTACTGCTCTGACAAGCTTACCGCTTACAACCGGCCACAGCTCAGAGTGAACAAGGACACTTTTCATTAGAACTGACCATGTCGCATAATTTGTCTCGTCCAGCTTCTCTATGGTGTACAAACCAGCAGGACCCATTTTCACGCGATAAAGCAAGAAAACAAAAAAAAACTTTATGCAAAAATATTATTTTCTAATAGACTGAAAGGTGGCCTGGGCCCATAACCTGATGAAAATCTAAAACCGTATACTTGAATACTTGTTTAAAGATAAAAACAGAAAACACGTCCGATCTAGTTGACAGCATTAAAAAGACTCATCTTTATTAGGTAATAGTAATATGAATTCAAAGGTAACAGTAAGAAGAAAAGTAAAAGTAAAAAGAAGATCAAAAGAATAGGTATATAATGTAAATGTAAGTGTGTATGCGTGAGAGGGGAAAAATATATTTCTGCAAACAAAAAATGCATACACAAATATGATGTGTTGCCAACTCTTACTTTATTTTACTTTAACACAGATAGGATACAAAACTCTGGACGAAGATGATATACACAAAAATAAACACACCATCAGAGAGGACAAGTGTTGTATGATGAAGCGCACAATCAAAATTCTGATAAGACTCAAGAACGTGAACTTTAAGAAAATGTGTAAAAAAGAGAAAAAATCAAAGTAACAGCATCCTGGAGTCTTTTGCTATTTTTTAATTTTTTCTTATTCATAGCTATCTCGTCTTTGTGCAGAAAAAGGATATTCGAGAAATAAAACAAAGGAAAATGGGTTTATGAGAATAATAACAAAGCAGAAAACGGTAATGTTAGCAAAGGACACTATAGGTGCACATTTAACTGGCTCTGCATACATTTCATCGTTCAAGCCATAGCCATACAGCTCCACTAACAAAAAAAGAACACTCTCTCAACACAAATGAATAGCAGCAGAGTTAAGGCCAGCATCTAATACCCTTCCCCCTTTTGAATATATAGTCAACCAAATAAAATCCCTCTTTGCAATGTCACGTAAACGTTGCACAGTGGTTACGTTGCAGTGAAAGCATGGCACTTCCTTTTGAGAGACAAAAATTAAAGTTTTAATATTATGCAAGGCGTTTGTGTTTCAAATTGTTTTTGTCTTGTTTAGTATCTGGATTTTTTTTTTCATGCTTCTCTTATTTGGATTTTGCACTGTTTTGGGGATATAATTTATTTTTGTAAATTTTTTGATGCCAAAACTACTCTGGAATCCCATAGGAAGGAAGAATGCGGCCTTGTCTCTAAACCTCTCTGTGAGTCCTCAAGACACTCAACTCTGATTGGTTGTTTTGGGTTGGGTTTTTCTCGTAATGAACACAGAGATTCTCTGAAAATCTATGAAAAAAAAAACTTTATTCAAAGGAACAAATTGCAACAAAAGAAAGCTGGCTAAATAAAATGGGTTGAGGCGACTTCATTTCTGTACCAACATTTTCTTCTCCACAAACGATCTACATAAAAACGCAATTTATGAATATTTGAATTTTGTTTTTGGAAGACTTTGGCACCCGTTCAGTTTTGCACTTTGTATTGCACAAATTGAATTTCTTCTTCAAACTCATACATTGTACTTTATTTTCAGTGGCAAACTTTCTTGCAGTTCATTTGAGCTAATTTTGGGCAGAAAGGAGTTATTGTCGCTTTGTCCAGTAATTTCTAATTAATTCAAAAGGCTAACAGAGGAAAGTTGAAGTGTGTTGCTTAAATTGTATGAGTCAGCTTATTTGGGATGGAAATGACTACGATTGGCTGAACGACAAATAAGAAATACTTTTAATAAAAGGAAATAGGCCTTGCAGCCATAAAATAAACAAACTTATGGGAACTTACACTCGAATGTTTGTTTCACTTGAAACAATATTTATTTAAGAATTCATCCGCAATGTACACAGTTAACCATCTTAAATAAACAGATAAATAGCCAAAGCGTATTCTTAGAACTATTTTTTTTTTTAACAACTTTATTTTTTGAGAATTTTTCAATATTGTCTAAGCTGCGTTCGTATCAGAAATTGATATTACTATCGTCTATTTCGTACTTTGATAAAGCAGCATCGTTAGCTACCAATAAAAGTTCTGCTCAAAGCATCTCGGCACTATTTGTGTGTAAGGTTACAGTGCTGTTTCGATCGAGTACTACATTCCTTTTTCTTCTTATCCTTCATTTATCTGTCGTTGCGTATCGCTATTTCAAAGGATTTGTCATCACGTGCTTTTTACTAGTGATCTGTGGTGTAGTATTCGAGTATTCCTCTTCCAACGCTCAGTTCGTTTAAAAATTTTTTTTTTTTCATTATCCAATTGATTGAAAATCGCATAAGTTTCTGAAAATTACAGATCCAGCCATAGCTGTTATATTGATTTTTCTTTTTAAAAAAGCGGTTCTTGAGTTGAACCCTGCGGAACACCATTGCTGGAGTGGAAATGAAGAGAAAAGAACGTAAAAAACAGCGTTGGCAGAATGGCAGTTCTTAATTCTAAACCTAAAATACAGTGGTACAAACGCGTAGCAAAAGAAGAAGTAGACCTTGCAATTTATTAAGAGAAAGGAATGTTTTGTTTTTTAGACTTTGGCTATTTCCAAACGAAATCATTACGTTGGATATAAAAAAAGATTGAGAATTTAGAAATGGAATTGAAATCCGGTCATTACAATGCAAGTAACATCGTCACCATAAAAGATGGTCGAACAAACAATTTTATGCGAATTTGAAGAATGTGTAGACTTATCAAAGAAATCAGTTTTAGGGTGTGATTTTAAATAGCCGCCTGTAAATAAGTGGCAGAGGAGTTTTTTAACAATTGACAACATGCTAATGTCATCACTTTTTGACGACTTCAAAAGATGGGTTGGCAATGATATATAAATAATATCAGATCAGGGCAAATCTGGACCAACGGGCCACCAAAATATTGGACATGTTTTTTTTTTTTGGGATAAAAGATTTCGATAAAAGTTGACGCAATTTTTTTTTTTAAATTTTGGTATGGGCAACACCAAACACTAAATAGGTTAGGTTGCATGGGGTGCAGCCACAAGTGGCAGCACCTCCCTCGGATCTCAAAGATTCATTGAGCTCCCGGGAAAAACAGAGGATGAGGAGGTGGGAGGATTGGAGAGGTAGAGGGTTGGGTTGGTGACTGATTAATTTGGGTAGGGACCCCCACTGAACAATTTGGTGCCCTGAGTAAATCTCAGGACGTTGCTCAATGAGATTAGAGATGTCGTCCAGTTCGTCGAAGAAGTATTTTCCGAGAGTTTTTTCCTAGTGTGGGCCAAACTAGGACACTCACAGAGGAAGTGGAATAATCCTTCCTCTGCTTCCTCATCTTGGCATCCTCTACATAAGTCGGATGTGCTAATGCCCAGTCTCATCATGCGGAAAAGAAATTTTTTTTTTTTCTTAGATATGAATGGCCAAAGGTTTTTGGAGACTCGTCATGTTTCTAAAAATGACCACCTGTCATTGGCGGCTTTTAGAAAATTTTGTTTGAATCTGTTTTTTTTTTTTGCTCTAGTGGCAAGTTAGAATTGAGGTGTTCGTTTCGCTGGATTCGAGTGCTGACCCGATTTTAGCCAGCTTATCCGTCATTTCATTCCCGATTATGTCACGATGTCCTGGAATCCAAGTTAAACTACCTGTGTTTGTTTCGCTGAGCAGTCTTAGGTTACTGCCACAGCTGCCTACAAGTCTAGAATTTGTGATAATGGATGAGATAGCTTTAATGGCCGTCTGACTGTCTATGAAAAAGTCAATAATTTTGTTGATCAAGTTTTGCGTAGCTAGGTACTCTGCGGCTTCGCACACTACGAGTACTTATATGCTTGAAAGACACTGCAGAAGTCGGTAAGCTTTATTGATCTACTCATGGTAGGGTAATCTGAAAAGATAACTGATCCTACCCCTTCGTCCGTTTTGGAACCACACCACATATCTAAGTATCTTGAGTTTAATAGAATTTACATCTTAATTTAAATAAACAACAAAGAAACTAAGACCTAAGAGTACTAAGTGTCCAGTTGAAGGGAATAACAAAAAGGTCTTTGCCAAAGAGATTGTTTTTTAGTTTAGTCCTGAGGGACTTTATGACTTGGCGTTGCTTTACTCAAACATTTTTAAATAAAAATTCTTCTAAATGGACAAAAGCCCATATAGATGATTGACAATTCGCTTCACAAATGCTGGTTGACAAAACTAAAATTTAAGTTTCGAAATATTTAGAGAGATAAGTCAATGCACTTGAATATCACAGGTGTTGTTTTAAGTATCCAAACCATACAAATGTTGTCTTTTTTGCTTTGTTTTCATTGAACTCGATTAGATTATATGCTGGGTTGAGCTTGCGCAAAACTGGATGTCAATGAAACCTACTGTGCCAAACCAACTGAAGCTTCACAGCACTTACCTCACTACTGAGTTGAGCCATAAGTTCACAATCTTCTGTGGGTGGATGATCTCATAGTGAAGTATTTGATTTCTTAGACGTAAAAGTGCTGGGCATTATGTAATGTGCTGAGATGTTTCTTCTTTTTTAAGGTTTGAAGTCTGCAGATGGGGTCTTCATCTCGTTTGATGAAAATTCTTTAGAGAATGAAGGTCCGGTTAATAGATCTATTAAATTTTTGAGTGATTTTCCATTGAGTAGGAAATTTGATGTCTGTTCATTATATTCCAACAATAAATGTTTTGAGCAGGTTGGACCAGATGAGTTACGCCAAGCTTCATTGGATTCTTCCATCAGTAGGATGTTCTTGGCTGTGTGATTGCAGATGCTTTTTTTATCCGCAGACAGAGTTCTTCCTTGCTAGTTGGGAGAATGACGAAATTGTCATGGACTAGTTTGGACCTAAGTGAGCTTAGTGCTCTTAGAGGAACCATGGCTGTCTGAGAAAATTAAAATCGATGAACTTATTGTTCTCGAAGATTTTTTGATGGCAAAGAATTCAGCTTGGAAAATAGCACCAGGACTTGCTGAAAAGTTCGTTCTAGGAGGGTTGATGAATATGCCAGATCCTGACCCAAAACAGAGTTCGCTTTGCTATCACCAAACATCAGCAACATGTGGACAGAGGTTAGTGAGACTATATTGAGTAACCCTAATAATTATCAGAAGCCTTGCTGCACGTTTTCTTTTCTAAAACTGAACAAAGTCACCCTTCTTTTAGTTGCTCTACGTGGTCGTAGATACAAAACCTTTCATCGCAAAGTCCTTCGCACAATAAATAAAGAGTATTTATAAATGAAAACTAAATTCAAAGCAAGTGATAATTTTGCAGCTTTATAATTGCCACTTCAGCTAAGACTGTTTATTTTTTCATAAAAATGGTGGCACTAAAATCAAGCCTAAGCTACCTACAAGATCTTGTCATTTTCAAAAAAGCAAAAACTAATACGCTTGCTCTTTAGCTCGTTTATTAAGTCTTATTATATTCACACAAAACCCAGGCTTTTAGCCCTTGCATAGGAAAAAATCTCATGAGAAACGACATACTCGCCTTAAAACCAAAATAAAAAAAACCTTCTCCAACCTCATGTGTAATCCAAAGCCCACTGAAGAATAACCAAACAAATTGATTGAGGCCAATGACTTGAATGCTCAATTGACCATAGTCAAATTTATTAATACCTCTTCACGCTGAGATGGACAAAAATACAAAAATACAAAAATTAAGAACAAGTACACAATTAGCTAATCACACACTTCGTATTGCAATGACCAAGATATTCTAGAAGCCTTCAGCAAACGCACACACACACATACACCCCAATAAAGCTCACACCTCCTGTCGCTGACTAGGCAGAATAGAAGACTACATCTGTAGATAGGTTAGGTATTCCCTTTTTTATATCTTCTTTCGCCGCAATCAAATGCCGCAATTTATTTTATTTTACCCTTATCTACCTAAGGCCCCCCTTACCCCCCAAAAAAGAGAAGCCTATGAACAACACAGCTTGGGTATCATTTGTGTTGCCTTTTGATATCCCTTTGGCCACCGCACTCAATTATTATAAAAATCCAAATCAGATGAAAGGATAGAACGCAATAAACCGCAAGCAATATCAATATCTATTGGCAGACATAAATTTACTGACAGTAGAAAGAAAAGATGAAGCAAAAAAAAAAAAAAAACTGAATATAATATGAGACCCAAACGAAGAAGGTTCTTTTCTAAAAGGATACCTAAAGCGGAGACACAATACAGAAACTGTCCCGACAGAACAACATTAGGTAAACTGCTCATTGTCGTTTTCTCGGCCAACATAAGGTAAATCATTATGCTACAATGGCCACATGATACAAGTTTTCTACTGGAGGTTGATAGTTGTACTTTATACTACAGCAGCACGGTATACGGTACATACTTAAAATGCTTAGTGGGACAATATTGTACGTTTTTTCCCTTCTTATTTTTTTTTACAAAGTACAATACCTTGTACATGTACATATTTTGAAAAGGTAAGCAACATTTTTAAAAGCTCAACCAATTACTGCAATTCACATGGTTTAGAGCGCACAAAGTGCTATCGATTTCATCCAACAATCTTACGAAAGAAAGGATTTCGATATTTTCCTTTTTTTTCTTGTTGTATTTGACATAACTGGCACCGCACATATACATATGAGGAAGAAAGGCCAAATAGGGGTGTTCCCTTCTTCTGTGTTTTTTTGATTTTATTTTGTATGTTTAGGGAATATCGTGTTCGGTCAGATGAAAAAAGTTTTAAATTTTATTGCGTCACTTATAGGACTTTATAACAAAATACCTTATATGACCAATAAGGGATGTTGACAGTGTAACTTTTTCCTTTTTGGGGTTGGGAGAAGTGCCAACCTTGAGGGAGAGTTGTATTTTTGGTTAGTTAGTGTCCAATACAAATTTGTTTTTTTTTTTTTTAATGAACTGTTTAAGAATCTTGAAGGCAGTGATTTATATCATCTCCAGGTTAGAGAGACTTTCCATTTATTGACGTGGTCTCGATTTCTTACAAAACAAAGCACTTAAACTAATTTGAAAATTGGTAAAAGTATTGAAATAGTAACAAAGAGAAATATGTTTTAATAAAATTAAATGTTTTCAGTTTAAACAACAACATCATCACATTCGGGTTTCTATTTACATATGAACTCCTCGTCTCCTGAACTAAAACTGTCAAGATTTTTTGTGTCTCCAGGCTGCGGCTATAGCGTTACTGAATAGTCGGATCTAGGAATGATGTTACATTTTACAGTCCGTTAGTCTATACAAATTCAATACTCCGGAAACCTATTAACTTCATTAATGTATTCATATGGTACTGGTTACGATACTAAAAGTGAGAAAGAGTTTGTTTTTCTTTTCTTCTTCTTTACTCTTTTACTAATAAGAGGTTTGGTGGTCTCGAATGGATAAAGTCTTTTTAAAACAACTGATTGACCAGTAGGATAAGCCACGTTGTTTTCAAAAACGTCAGCAAGATAGTCTTGTAAAAATATTACAAGCCTTTTTTGACTTTTCAAACTAATGCAAGGAATGAAAAAAAAGAATATTTCCGAAAACCTTATCCTTTTTCTGTGAATATTTGTTCAATATTTCTAGGCACTATTTTATATATCAATGGTTTGTTTCTGAGATATCGATGGTCCATTTTATTTAAAATTTGATATCTCAGCGAGGAAAGGTTTCTGGTCTATACACAATCCGGGTGATTTAACTGAAAAAATAAGGGTATCCTTGTGAAAATTCGCATAGATGTTAGGGACACCGTTGTTATGAAATTCTGAAAATTTCCCATCGATCCCATGTCCTTAAACATTTTATCCACATTCAAAAGTTGAAAAAATGGGGCTTCGTTGGGCTTGTAATCTTCGTTGTGCTTGTAATATGACTAAAACTATTAGTCTACGTCACTAATATATTCGTATTAAACTATAATTCTGAGAATATGATGTTAAAAGAAGTAGAGTCCCAAATTATGAGGGACCATGAAAGGGATTTTGCCTGCTGTTGAATTGTTCGAGTGGCAGTATCCGTCTATCAGATTTTCTAAAGGGTTCAAGTTACGAATGATGACATCAATGTTCACAACCCGTGCGAACAAACGCTGTGAAACAATATGACGTCGGAAAACTACAATCGCAAGAGAAAGACAATGCATTTTCGAATCGACTATGCCTACAACTTTCCTTGAAAGTTTTGTGGCCAGCAAGACAGAAGAGACTAGTGGGAGTGGCAGCAATGCCTACAAGACATCAGAGCCGAAGCCATTGATGTTTTGGGTTTCACTCGGCAGTCGCTGAACTATTCAGGTAGTCGAGTAAGTAAAAAAAGGATGACAAATGATGATGCAAGACAGATCAAGAGCTGCTTTCCACCAGTACAACGAGATTAACAAGGAAAGAAGAAGGAAAAAAAAAAACGAATTCTCAAAAAGAAAAAGAAGCACCACGAGAAGCTCTAGTTTATAGATATTGAGAGATGTGATGATAGGAATGAGACTCGAAGGTTTTACCAAAAGGTAAGAAGATCATGTCAGGGTGGCAATCCCTGAACTTAAACCAGTAAAGACCAGAAGGGAAACATAATGATGTAGTCGCTTTCAGGATCTGGAAAAGATACTAATTCCGCTCTCAGGCAGAGTGCCCCATTAAATTTGGACGATAATCAGGAATGCCTCCCGACCTAGATGAAGTTAAGCTTACCATATGCAAACTTAAATAAAGTTAGAATGCAGTTGTAGATGGGAATGATGCCGAGCAGATGGTTTTTACTCGGAAAGGAGCATGTACCAGCTGATCGGTATGATATGGTCGGTAGAAAGCATGCTGCCCGTTAAATGGAACCTCAGTATCGTATGCCCGACCATAAGAAAGGGAGAGGCTCAGAATCGCGCCAATTTTAGAGGAATATACTTTCTTAAATTCGGATATCAGTTTCAATATTTCTTAGAAAATCCGACGACCTACAGTTCTTGTTTCACATATTTTCGTCACAAAACTGCTGAAAAATTCAAAAAATTCATTTTGCCTTTAACCTTGAATAGAATTTTTTTAAGACATGGGATCGATGTGAACTTTTCAAAATTTCATAACACTTGTGTCCAACGTCTATGAAAATGTTCAGCTATCTGAAAATTTTAGTAAAGGTCAATGCCTAAATTGGCCGCACTATCAGTGGATACCTAAAAAAAGAAACCAACAACCAAAGTTGAAAAGATTTTTTGATGGTGTTTTTAAGATTTGGAAAAAACACGTTGATTTATAAGATTTTCATTACAAAATCTCAGTACTACAACTTCAAGCTTCAATTTGATTTAAGTTTCACTTTTATACGACAACTTTTCAGAAGGATACAGCCATTTGAAAAGTCGCTAGAATTCTTTGGTTTTTTGATGCCTTAATTGTTTGCTCTGCTGTATTTTTGTATTACCTGAGGGCAATAAAATGATTGGACTTTCTTTTTTTCAGCTCTCTCAAACATATCCTAAATTGACTCCACCTAGGTTTCTAGAACCCTTCATTGTATGCCACTCACTATATATAAGTTCGTGGTGATATGATGACAATTTGGAATAAATTTATGGGCAACTAAGGTACCTGCTACAAGCTCCCACTAGCTATGGCTAGTTGGTCATCCAACACCCGCTCAAAAATGTAACGATCCCATAGCTCATCGAGCTATGGGAGCCTCGCGCCTACAACATTTTTCTCAACCTTGCCTTGTTGGGAATGAAGGAGACCTTTAATTCTGTTTGCCGTCCTATACTAACACCTAATTAAACAACTGAGTCGAAATAAATCAATTCAAAGTTAACAATTCTATTTTATCTTAGGACTCTCCAATCTCCAGTTTCATCTGATATAACCATATTCTCTCTTAGTTGCCACAAAGCTTTAATCAGAAAATTTTGCAAAATTTAGGTCTTTCCTTATAAAACCAAACTAATTTCAAAAAAGCAAAATATGATACATGGCAGTTATACACCAGGTTGGTATAATAACGAAGCACAGATGCACGAAAAATATTGTCAATTAAATATTTAATCAGCATTGAGTACAAATTGTTACGAATTTGATCGATTATATAATTTGTCATTGTGTTGTCAATTGATATGTCAACCACCCTTACACAAAGCAATTTGTCTGCAAGGAAGTATGACGATGATAATTTTAAAAATTTGGCTTCAGAGTGATTGCGCCTGTTACATTTGTTTTGAGCAAAATTCCCAATATATTGTCTTTTTGGGAGAAACAAAATCCAGTGGGTGACGGAATATAATTACATTTTTTACTTCATGTGAGAAGGCTTGAGTTGCGTTTAAAAATAACCGTAGTCTGAAGCTAATCTAAATTATTTGGATAAATAAAAACAATAATGTCAAGCAATTTTGTCGGAATTTGAACCAAGAGCCTTCCACGTAATAGGCAGACACGCTAACCATTTCGCAACAGGTAATACTAATTGGAGCTTATAAGAGTTTGAATCTTAAATAAAGGGTGTTTTGTTAGACGGGTGGTTTTCAAAAAGAAATAAAACGGATATAATTCAATTATATGGCCAAAAATGAAGCTTTATCATAAAGATAAGGGCTTGTTATTTTGATAAGTAAATAATAATTTCCGGAAAATAGCTGCGGCTGGCTCGTTAAAATTTCAGCCAAGAATTCCTATTTTTTACTATATTTTGATGCATATGAGGCCGTATGTCAGCAACAACCCGCCGAATATTTTGTACCAAGGTATTAATCGCCTCAAGCTTATCTTTGTGGACATGCGGCTTTATGAAAACACACAAAAATAAAGATGTTTGATCACTCGACCTTGTATGTAATTCACTAGAAATTATGTAAAAATCGTTGTCAACAGTGATTTCGTTTCGTGACAATTTACCGAAAGTTCATAGTGCCCGGTGATAATGTGGCTTCAATACTTCTACGATGAAATTACAAATAAAACTGACCCAATTAATCTAGTGATAGTTGTCAAAAAGACCATTTGCCATCAAAATATTGCCAAATTAAAAGCTAGCTACGCGTCTAACAAAAACCACCATTTATAAGCCGCATGTATACGAATTAGATGGGGATGCAAGACACAGTCAGAGAGTTTTTTGTAAAGTTTTTCCAGAACTGTTAACTCCGAAATATAATGATGATGGATAGATAGATAGATAGATTATTTTATTCAATATTTCAAAAATTTGTGATATACATTTTCATTTAAAAGAATAAGATTTAAGGCATGACACAAATGTCGTCTGCCCTAGTGACAATGTTATAAAGCTTTGCATTTCTTACTTTACATACTATTTTAATTTTATAAAAACATTTTGAAATACATCTTTCATTAATATTTAAAAAAACAAAAAATAATAATAATCAAGAATTTGACTCTATATATTCAAAACTGTATCTACTTTACAAAAAAAATAAGTTTAGACTTATGCACTTTAAGTTTAAGCAAAAGAAAAGTATGGCATCTAGTATAGCAAAAGGAATAAAGAGAAAAAAAGACATACTAATATGAACTCAGAGATTCTTCGTCTATAGGACATGGCCTCGGCTGTATAGTTTTGAAGCGGCAACCAGTCTTCTCCATTAAGGTAATTTATTATTTCATTTTCGTTGAGACAATTTTTTCCAAAGAAGATTCTCCTTATCTCCTTTAACATGGGACACACTCCGATGAAGTGGATAATGTTTTCGTCCACCCCCATATTGCACAAAGAACAAATGGATACCAAATCGTTTCTGTGCGGCAAACAATTCAAGCTTAGCAGTTCACCTCTAACTTTAAAAATAGTTGCAATGCTTTTTCTTGAAAAATCCTGTTTAAAATAATTATTTTCATATAAGTTATAATTAAGTTTGGGATAGATAGTCCTTTCTGTAGATGACCTCACCTTTTCTATGAAAAAGTATCTTTCATTTTCATCGATACATTGTATGACTTCATACAGTGCTTTTCTCGCCTGGATTAAATTAGAGCCATCCAAATCAAGAATAATTCCACAATTCGACGCAAGGTCTATCCAATCCTTGTAAAATCCAGTTTTCCGACGCATGGCACTTCTCATCATTAAATTTGGCAACCGATTTTCGCTCATGCTTAACACATGTACCATATAGTCTGCACTCAGCTTTAAAGTTGAAACGAAGAGTGTCGGCAGCCCTGTTTCCAAATGATACATGTACTTGGGTGTACTAATTGGTAGCAAGAATATTTTTCTTAAGAAGAATCGAAGCAAATTTTCCACTGTTTCATATTTTTGAGCACCCCAGATCTGTGCTCCATAAAATAGAACTGCTTTTGCTGTTGCATTGAATACCTCAAACTTAGCATTTATTGAAATGTATTTACTGCTGAAAATTTTGTTCCAATTACAGCAAATAGCGGTTCTAGCAACATCGGCCTTAGCTTTGAGGTGTTTATCCATGTTTAGGTTAAAAGTTAGCGTCATTCCAAGGTAAACGTATTCCTTTACTACTTCTAGCTCCTCTCCTTCAAATTTCCAGCTTTCTCCTCTTGCGATCCGCCCTGCGCCATTTTGGAAAATCATTATTTTAGACTTCGCTACATTTACTTCCAATCCCCATCTTTTACAGTAATCACTCAGCCTGTTTATCATTAGTTGCAGTGAAGCCGGAGACTCCGCCAAAATGACAATGTCATCAGCATACATGATTGTTTTTATTCTCCAATTTTCGAACTGTACTCCGCATGGAAGCCATTCAACAATATCATCAAGAAATAGCGCAAATAATAATGGACTCAAATTACAGCCCTGGCGTAGTCCTCGATTTATTCGTATCTCTTCCGATTTATCACATCCGTTTTGAACGCTAGCCGTTGTTTGATTGTACAGTTTTTCGAGGGCTTTTATGAACCTTGAAGATACGCCAATGTTGCAAAGCTTGTAGAACAAGGTTTTTCTATCAACCGTATCAAATGCAGCCTTAAAGTCTACGAAGAAGGTATAAAGTTTTGTGTTACGGCTAAGTTTGCTTCGAATTAGGGAGCCAAGAACAAAAATGTTATCAGTTGTAGAATAACCTTTCCGAAATCCTGCCTGGTATTCACTTAACTTCTCGTTTACATTCACCCAAGTTGTAAGTCTTCTGTTGAGAATTGAGGTGTAGATTTTCAAACTCGCATTAAGAAATGATATTCCCCTGTAGTTCTTTGGATCATTTGGATCACCTTTTTTAAATATTGGCCATATAATAGCCTCATCAAAACAGTCGGGATGAACAGCGAAGTTGAAGATAATATTGAGAGCTTGGGATAATTTTTGCTTAAACTCAAACGTTGTATATTTGAAGAATTCAGAAGGAATCCCATCAGTTCCAGCTGCTTTTCCATCTTTAAGTGAATCTAATATTGATTCCACTTCTTGCGTTGTTATTTGCCCGTCAAGGATATCATCTTCGGCATGTGGCGACGCATAACTCCAAAGTAAATGTTCTGAAGAGGTAATCAACAGTTCTTCAAAGTGAGCTCTCAAATCCTCCAGCGAAACTCCAATAGTTTTCTTTCCACCCTCATTTTCGTTTATTTTTTTCGTTAATTTCCAAAATTCAGCTGTGTCTTTAATATTGCTTAAATTTCTTGCCAAGTTTTCATCGTACTTTTGCTTTTTTTCCTTGCATAACTTTTTAAACTGTTTTTTGACATCAATGTACTCTATTCGAATTGACTCGATATTAAATTTTCTTAAAAAATTAAGCAGAGCAAATGACTTTTTTCTTAGCTTTTCACACGATTGGTCATACCAATCAGCCTTTCTTTTTAGCATACATGACGGTTTCATAACACTTGCTGCAAAAGTAATAATATTTTGAAGTTCCAGCAATGGTAGATATCCAGCTCTGCAATTAGCAATTTTATTTCCCAACAGATATTCATATATAATGATGACTTTCAATCCACTTCCTGGTTTCATTTGCAAAAACTAAAAAATGCCACAAATGTAGGTACTTAGACCAGTTAAAGCGACCAGGAAAAATTTTCAAATGTAATAATTAATAACTTTTCGTGAGAATTGGATAGCAAATGTTATACCTATCGACAATAAATCACTCAATGAATTTTCAGTGCTCAGAAAACATATTTTTTGAACGAATATTTCCTGTTAAAATTAAATTTTTCCATTTTCCTGATTCAATTTCATGAGGAAAATAGAAAAATACAATTTTAACGGAAATAATTTGTTCAATTGAGCATTTTCTGGGAAAAAATAGATTCTCTGGGTTATTTACTATCGATTGGTGTAACATTTCTAGCTAAGTCAATTCTAACAAAAAACGAGTTATTCAGCCCTATTATCGTAACAGATCGGAACGAAATTCATTCCGATTTGTACGAAATGTAAGATATTTGTATTATGGTAACGTTTCCGATTGTTTAATCGGACATATCTCCGAAAAGAACGAAACAATGCGATGAATATATCAAACTCACCGCAACGCGTCTAGAATTCATGCGATGCATGGCGATTAAATGTGAAAATGGTGGAAGCGCATTCGGAATTCATGCGATGCATGCCGATTTCTTGGTTTTCTGTTCTATCCGATGTCTCCGACAGCAAAGTAGTCGCGGAAGGGTTGTTTTGTGTCACCTACATGCGTCAGTGTTTCTTTTACGAAACGGATACCATAAACAAAATAAATGTTACGATCGGAACATCTCTACGATCGTATGTTTCTCCGATCTGTTACGATGATAGGGCTGATTATTTCAATTGAAAATTTTTCCTAAGCTAAGAAGAGTGTCCTTGCTTAAAAAGCAAAAAAAGGAATAAATTTTGCGACGAAAATCCGCAAATGATATAAATGAGTAAGGCGCTCCTCATAGCCGTTGACACGCAGGCAGCATACCAAGGTAAACAAATATATTAAAAAAAAAAAAAAAAAATCTAAAGCTGTTCAATAAGCTCATGTAATGCTTTAAAGGTACGAGATAAATGATTGACTATTTTCATGCGCTGTCAACCAAAATACTGCTTAAAATGGGGGATGGTGGTAAAACATGTCACAGGTGATGAAACAAGCATATTTTGTGTAAGTTAATTGATCTGTTCTGGGACACGTGTCAGTCGATTGATTATTGTTATTACTCATCGACATATTCATCAGCACCGATAAAGGTAAAACATTGTTGTGCTAAGGGAAATCATGAGGGCTGAGTAAATGAGAGATATTCACTTAGCTAAACCACGTTTTTCTTCTGGGAATGTAAGTTTTTTTTTTTTCAAATTTGTGGTTACTGTGGAGGAGTTTTTAGTATGATGGCGGTTACGTGCGAGTTCAAAAAAAAAAAAAAAGAAAAAAAACTATTAACGAGTAACTTCTTTGGAAAGAAATTGGCAAGTCTTTCGAGAATAGTTACATTGCAATCAAAATAAAGACGCTTACTCACTAAGCCATTCGGAAAAAGTATAAAATTGTAGGTCCTTGAAACGCGGGGTCTATGGGTTTCGCCTATTTAGAAGGAACTGTTAATTTCTCCGAATGTCTGACAGTAATTTCTTGTCATGAAAAACACTTTCTCGATTAGCCATTTGGAGTCCGCCAAAATAGATTTCAGGTGCCTTCCATTCCTTCTCAAGGTATAGCTGAGAAAAACAAGTTAGGCTCAAGGGCCCACTGCTCTATGTTGCGTTGCACCATTTATTTATTTATTAAGTTCAATCGACTGTAGTGAGATGTGTGGAGATTTTATTATTCCAAAATGTTTAGCACCGTTTAGAACAACTTTGACTCACACTCTATTTCAATTAGCAAATATAAACTACAGAAGCTTTAGGTTCCCATCTTCGGTGGGATTTTCAACGCATCAACTGGAAAACGTATTTTCAGAAGTAATCGCCTACAAAGGAATTCGTTTTTTCGCTTCAATGTTTCAGAGACTTCAGTTCTTCAGGCCTGTAACTTACCGACAAGCCTGTCTTGTACAGCCTTAAAATCAGTTTTTTTTAAGTCGTTGGGAATTCCAGAAAAGAAGAAGAAGAAGCAAGAAGAAGCTACCATATGTTTTCCACATTTGACGAAATTAATACGCGTTCCTTTCGAATGGATCACTAGTGTGACTTAGAAAAGTAGGACATCTGTGATCCCTTCGTGGTCACGATGCTCGTATCGTCGAATAAGAAGAAATAAGAGAAAAACTCTAATTGAGTGGAAATGGTTAAGAATTCTATAGGAAAGGTCTTAGCTACGACTCAAACGGGATTCTAAGGAACGAATTATTCCGAAGGATTTTTTTCTTTTCTTCGAATTTCACAGCGAAAATTAAAGAAATAGTCACAATTGGGTCTCGCGAACTTGCGATTTTGAACAATATCAAATTCTTAAGGCTAAGTAAGAGATTGTAGTATAAATGGAGCAGAGTTGCCAACTACACGTGAATTAGTTTGAATAAAATCACATCAGATTTTGAAAAGTTTAAATAAATATTCTTGAGGCTTACAGAAAAAATATAAAAACGTCACTTTTATGCAGTTGCATATTTAGCCAAAATTGTTAGAGTAGTTCTTTGAAGAAGCGGTTTTTTATATTTCGTTTGTTTCTCAAAGTCAAGTATGCTAGTTTTAAGATCTTGGCACCGTGACATAACCGGAAATTAAATGGTTTCTAGAAACTCCCAATGACAGGTTATCATATTTAGAAACTTGCCGGGTTTCCACAAACCTATGGCAAGGTGTTTCCAAAGAAAAAACAGAATTTCTGGTCCAACTTTGTAGGCATCGGGTCTCAGTATTATTTGGCATTCTCACGGGTCAGAACTCATTGGGTAAACACATGATCAAAATGGGCATCAACTCACCCGACTTATGCAGAGGATACCAGGACAAAGGAAAGTTTATTCCACTTCTTCTGAAAGTTCCCTAGCTTGGCCAACATTAAGATTTTCAATGCAGACTAAGAAAAAATCCCTCGTAAAATACTTCTTCAACGAATTGGGTAACATCTCTATTCTCTCACTGAAGAGCATCCTAAAATTCTTTCAGGACTCAAAAAAGGTTCAATGGGGCTATTTCCTCCAATAACCCAGTCACCAACCCAATCTCTTTCCCAATTCCAAAAACAACTCTTTACTGCAAATTTTAAAAAAGATCGGTTTTGAGATCCATATACCTACGAAAGACAGACGGAATTACAGGACACACTTTTTGCGTTTTCTTTATAATCGTAATGCTGTTTTATTGTTGTCGTAAACATTTTTTTCTGCAAGTAAAAATCTAAAAGAAGAATCCATTCTCGAAAGCCCTCGATATATTCTATTGAAAACGGTTTTTAGTCTTTCACATTCTTTGTTAGAAAAACTTTGTCGTTCTACCGAACAAGAAGTTTTCCCGTGAAATTCAATTTCCCTTAGACATGGGTTCAATAATTGAACAGCAATCGAAGTATTTTAATCATAAAACATAATTTGACTAAAAGGCATATCTTTTTTACTTAAGTTACTTTTTAAAGTCGTATTGTTTTTAATTTAATTTTTTTTATAGAAGCATTTATCGCTACCTACCTCTGGTGAGGGTAGCAGTTACACAACCGATTGACTTTTGAATGATGATAAGTTTTTTATTTTGGTCCCTATTCACACTAAAAGTGTACTGCTCGTATTACTTGATTGCATTGGAAATTTCATTAAAATAACAGGATATGTTTCTAGAAGAAGTCTTTCGATTTGATTGGAAAAACAAAACAAAGTAGAGTATACCATTAGTCCTCGTGGTTATTCATTGTTAGATGAAAAAAAGTGTGTAAAAATAATGTGAAATGGCTTTTGATCGCACAAATAAAACTCTGAAACTTAGAATATAAATATTTCCTTCAGAAATTTTTTCACCATCGCTACGCACATCGCCGTCGGCCAGCTGAGTTTCCATAGAAACAGAATTTTACAAACAATTTCTTTGAAGCAATTATACAGACATTTTATGGTTAAACTACCTGAATAGAACCCTAGACTAGCCATATTTTGTTTGCCAATTTATTAAAACCCCAGCTGATCTGATGATAAATTATGAAAAAATAAAATTTAATTTCTTATCCCAAAATGTATGTCTGTTGGATACGAGTATCTTGATTGGCCAAACAAAGCACTTGTCCAATCAAGATTCATGGTGCACCAAACACCTGCAATACAATTAAACCCAAAAGAACTCCCTGGTATGGAGAAGGTACACGACACAACAAATTTCTATGCACGTACACATTCCTGTTTTTTATTTTTTGGTTTTGTATATGAATTTTATTTGTATCTTGAATGAATAAATTAATCTCTGCTTGCTCACTCCTTGGCTAATTAGAGCACACCACACGAAATGTAGTTTCTTTCTGCAGTTGAGTCATTTAGCCGCTACCTTCATTACGATCATATAGCACAGCTCTACTCCTGAACAACTCTACTACCCTACCACTACCACTAACACCACCAAGCCAATTTAACAAAAAGAGACAAAGAGAGAGAGGCTAATTCATATTTATAAAATAAAGGACTTGGAAATGGATCCAACTTTATGCTTCACATTTCCTTGTTTGTACTTGCACAACGTGCATCATCTACAAAACTGCTTTTAGGACACTACCATAGATATAAGAATCTTTCGTTATGTCCTCTTGCAATGTTCCAAGGACCTCTACCGGGGCGGCAGGGAATTTGTGTGTTTGCCTTTAGGGCACTTTATGAGGAGCTATTTTATGTTTTATTATTTCTTTTTTTTTTTGAGTTGAGTTGTATATATGAATACGACATAAGAGGAAGGACGACAAATCTAAGAAGAAAAAAAGAGGCTCTTTGTGCGATTATGATTGTTGCGTGCCAAAGAGCGTACTTTAGAGAGCCTGAATGAGTACATAACATTTATATGTATATCCTTGTGCAAGTGGCAAGCATGAGCTATGGGCCTATGTAGGTTCAATCAGACAACGCAAGCACGGAACTTAACCTATTCTGCTGATTCTATATGAGGAGTATGACATATTCAGTTATGGATTCTAGCCCCCAAGATATATACGGAGACAGAAGTTGTCTAAAGTCTGTCATCGACCAGGACTGAAGATGATTGTCACTAGAAAAAGGGTAGCACTATACAGCTTGACATTTTTCTATTCTCTCTTTGAAGTTCCAACAATGTTGCAATCGTTCTTAGACGAAGAACGTAATGTCATATATCGCGCGTTTTGAGTTGATCAACGTGTAAAGCAAAACTAACAACTACACAACCAGTTAGGTGGCAATTAAGAGGAAAAACAAAATATTCTTAGACTAATTCATTATAGTTTCTATTTGCGGTGCTCGTGGCGCCATGGTTAGAATGTCTACATATTACGTGGGAGGTTCGTGGTTCGAATCCCAACGGAAAACAAAATGTTTTTTCACGGTTATCGCCTTTCGCTATAGGAATCTGACAGCTCGTTTCAAACTCGTAGTAAAATCGAGGCATTTCTCCCAGGAAGAGAAATCACTACCGTTTTTGACGGAAGAGCTCTTCAATTTTGAAACAATCTCTAGCGGGTGTCACGTTGATCTGATCCTTCCGAAATTGAACCTTTCCCAGTTGGAAGGGAACAACTACCATATTTTCATGGATTTTTTCAACTTTGTCTTCTATTCGTGATCGATGTCACATTTTTTGTACTCAGATCGCAGCCTGACATAATCGACGTTTCCTTCAATAACCTGTACGAAATCTAAGCTCTTCCGAAACCAGTAAGAGTAACCGTGCTTCATTATTGAAAACTTGTATAAGCTTGGTGTTATTCAATTTTGACTCATTTTTGGAAAAAGCTTAAACCAGTTAAGGCCTGATACATGGAGGTCTAGAAGCTGTCACCCGGTGCAAAAGTCATTAGAACTGTTTCTTAACCTTGTCTCTGTCATATTTTAAGGAGTGGGGGTGAGATTCTCTTAGAAACCTCTCTGAAAGAGCATAATTGCTTAAAAGCAAAGAAATGTTTCGAACAAAACTTTCGCAGCAACGCTTGGAGAAACGTCTGTTTGTCCTGTCCATAGACATTTTGGTGGCAAAAATTCTCAGGGTTTTTGGGAAATTTTTTCCTTTCTTGTGAGCGCTCTCTTTTGTGCACAGCTACAAAAAATTCCTGTACTGGAAAAGGATTAGACTGACTTTGCGAATATCGCTGCATTTCGTGATAATTTTTAGTAAGGAAACACACCCAATATCTTATCGAAATATGCTTTAGTTTTTGCAAATGGCGGCGCAAATGTCAAATTTTTTTGGGCATTTATAAGTCATCTATTAATTGCTTCGGTTTTTTGGTAAACAATAATATCGTATGACACCTTTTGTGCGGAATTACGAACCCAATTCTTTGAAATTCTACAGCGTTACAAAATCACTGAGTCTTTCAGAGCCGGTAGAATTTGCTGGTTGAATTGATATCTCAAATCTGAGCAATAGCAATCTTTTAAAATGTTGAATTGAATTGCAAAAATTGTGTAACTTAACTTCGTTCTAATAACTTGGGTACATTATACTTTGTCTACGCGATAGTTCAATCACCCAATTGTGTCAAGTTTTCTTAAGTCAAAAGAATTGATGTTCGAAGGCGAAGGGCCTTGATTATTCCACGCTTACTGCGAAAATGCCTTTATTTTAAATAATATTATGTTGAGCTTGGTTGATTCAAATGTCACAATGACAACGAAGTTCGTTTGGTCAGTCAGTTTAACTGTCTATGAAACGACGCGCCACGTTGTCAAGTTAGCTCAAACCACATTTGAGTACTCAAAGAACTCTTAAAGAGAAAATGAAAACCTCAAGCGCAACTCAAGACACAGTAAGAGTATCAGGAGAGATACGAAGGCATACTGTGCGCTAGCCATGAGTGATTGCAAAATCGCGTTTGTAAATTTGTCAATAGACAGAAATCCAAATGTAATCAAAAAAGCTACTGCCAGTCATGTATGCAGGTCGTGACACACTTTCTAATCGTCACCCCTTATGTCTCGATTAAAAATCTGTGTCAAAGAAAAGAAAACGTAACTTCACTGAACAAATGCAAAAGAAAGAGTAAACATCTATACCTGGAACCGTGCATTTACCCAGTTTAAAACTAATTACAATATTCATTGGCCCTGCGTATGCAAAGCCTGATGGAGACAAAAGAAGTTAAAAAAACGACCTTTTTGTAAAACCCAAAGCCAACTCACCCAACAACACACACACACCATTGTTTCAGAACTAATAGTGACAAATTATACACCCCCACGTCTTTGCAATGAAAATGAAAATAAACAACATTCCTCCAATATATTGCACCCCTAATACGTTTATAAGCAACATGACTATTACGCCTCCCCCCTACACCCACCCCCAAACCTCAATCACTAGAATTTATTTATGGATAACGCAGTTCTAGAGCACTGTTACCGCACTATTAGCACTGCGTATAAATATTGATTTACTTGCGAAGCGTCGTCGTTGTCGCGTCCGTCTACCGCGCCCCAGCATATGATTTAATCCATCCACGTTAGGTTAGATACTATACTATGCTCAAAGGTGAGTTGTTATATAGTGGGGTAGGTATAGTTAGGTAGTATCAGTGTTGTATCGCACCAGTCACAAAGGAAATCGCACCCTTTTTATGCAATTGCTCAGATTTTATAACAATCTTTCTGTTGAAAGTCGTTTGGTATTAGATGCACAGTGATTGTATAACTACTGCCACACCAGTAGGTATATATATATGTATGAATACCACCCACTCTTTCCATACGTATTTCTATATTTCAACCAACAAAATGGAAAACTTAAACATACGTAATGTAAAAGGTGTTGTTTGATGTGTTGGTAATGTTCCTTGAACGTTGAACCAAACGGATACAAGTGGGGGCTGAGGGAGGGTGTATTATGCCTTTGTGGTGAAGGATACATTATATGATAGAGCATTAATTTCATATTTGATTGAACGCACCACCAACGCATAATTATGAAATATTTGAACGGGGTATTGGTTGTAGGGTAATTTATTTTAATTTCCCCTTTGGCAACATGCGTAATTTCCTTGTGGTAAATCACAAACTTTGATAACATCTTTAAAGCTTTACTTTCAAACATACTTAGAAAGAACTACATTTTTTATAATAACGACCACATCAAGGGGCTGTGAATACCATTACAATGCTATAAGAAATAGTGTGAGCATCTACAAAAGTAGCTGAAGATTTAATAGGAGACACAGATGTCCTTTGCTTTTCAACTTTTGTGAGTCTTAATGAAAGCGAAAAAAAGAGTCTGGTAAAGCATTCCACATGCGGGTAGTGCGAATAAATTATGAATATCTATACTTGATTGTACGTCCGATGATCATTTTTAGCGAGGCGAGTGATACGGCATATCATTGTCATTGAGCAGCTGTTTTATGTATCAACTTCTTTTACCTTTAAGGCACCAATAGCATCGTAATCTCGAAACGCTTACAACTTTCCCAGCTTTTTGTTTCACACTAGTGACCTAAATGAGGGGTAGGCCTCTACCCGCCGCGGCGCCTACTCTACGCGCCGCTCCATACACAGCTTTGTTTCATGCAGTGCGCTTCACAGTCTGCCTTCCAGATTTCATTTGTTTCACATTTTTATTCTTTGGCATAGGAACTACCTGCTGGGCGCACTATCCTTAAACTCTTGAGATATACATATGTGCATGACACTTGTTCCGATATCAGCAAGTGTAGGTACATTGAACAGTGTAGAGAGTCTGCACTTATATCAGTTTTGGACAACATGGGTTCCTCAAAGGCAGGTCAACAACATCAAACCTCGTTGACTTTGTCTCATTTTCATAAGACTTGGCGTTCCCTCAAATCACTTCTGCAGAAGTTGCTTAGATGAGGAGGAGGAGGAGACAATCCCACACCTCCTCTGCTCATGTCCTGCACTCTCTTTTAAAAGAAAACAGCATCTAGGAAAATATTTTCTAGATGATCCAAGCGATCTGGCGAACACAGATCCCCTACATCTCCTTCGCTTTATTAAAAGCTCCAAATGATTTTTTTATGGTATCGCAATGGACCTAATATTGGTCTAAGTGTGTCAGTTTGTTTTCCTGACAGCCATTTAAACCTAACCTAACCCTTGTCTCATTTTTCCTATCAGCTTTTGAGAATGGAAAGGAGGTCGATGTAATTTCAACTGACTTTAGTAAAGCTCTCGATAAAATCGCCCACAAACTTATTCTTTTTAAACTTTCCACCCTAAGCTTTGAACCCATTCTGTTGAGATGGATTTCTTCTTATTTAGAAAACCGTTTTTACAGCGCTCGGTTCGGATCCACCTTATCCAGCCGTTTTTTAGCTACATCCGGTGTTTCCCAAGGCAGCCATTTAGGCCCCCTCCTCTTCATTCTCAGTATTAACGAAATTGAAAGGATCATCAAACACTCCTCTATGGGGACGATACTAGGTTTTACCGAGTCATTTCTTCTTCTGAAGACTTTTGCCACCTCCAACAGGATCTCGACAATTTTCCAATATGGTGCTCCAAGAACTGCCTGGAGCTAAATGTTTTTAAGTGCCAATCAATAACCTTCTCACGCCTCTATCTTCTTAACTGACAAATTATTTTCCCCGTTCAGGTTATCCGTGACCTTGGGATTATTTCCGACCGTGAACTGAATTTCCTCAAGCATTTCGACGATATAATCCTTAAGGCAAATTCAGCACTTGGCTTTGTGAAACGTTGGTCCAAAAAATTTGCAGACCCCTACGTAACCCGATCCCTTTACATTTCATTTGTTTGTCCGCTTCTTGAATACGCTTGTCAGGTCTGGTCCCCTTTCCAACAAGTGCACATTGCCAGAATTGAGAGCATACAACGCCGTTTCCTCCAATTTGCTCTTCGAAGACCTAATCAAACTCCTCAAGCTCAATACTTTGAAAGATCGAAGAGAAATATTTGACATTCTCTTCATTCACCGAATCTTTACAAGTGCCATTGGCTGTCCAGCCCTTAACGAATATATTTTTCTAAATACTAGCCCTCGTAACACTCGGAATCTCCATCTCTTCTATCTTCCCATCCATCGAACCTCTTCCGGCTCCAATGAACCCATCTCCCGATTGCTAAGGAATGTCAATTCTCACTCTTCTTTGTTTTAACTTCAATATGAGTACTCCCTGAATAAAACTTCACCTCTTAAGCCCTCCAACTAGTTAAATTAAGTCTTAACTGTTAAGTTTCTTAGTTTATAAGTTAATAGCTTGTATTAAACCTAATAAATGGGGGTTTTGCCCCCACCAAAATTAAATTATACAAGCTTGCATGTGTTGCCATATCAATTTACTGTGACAGCCGAAGGCGCTCAGTAGCTTACTTCGACCTTAAGGTCCATAGCTAGTACCCTTCAATTGCCTAATGAAACTTCATTCAGAAAAAGAAAAACCCAAGGACCAAATACCTTAAGTCACAAGAGGAAGATCCTTATTCTAGGCAGAGCAGACAGGATTAGAAGAACGAAGTGCCCTACTTCGATAAAAAAAGAATGACCAAAGAGAAAAGAGTAATAAATAGCGTGAAAAACCAGAGCCCGATAAGCCTAGGAGCCCATCTATAATTTATAAGAAACAATGAGGACCCTCAAGATTTTCCTATTCTGAAGGACTAAGGGAGATGGAACTTTTCATACAGTTTAATTTTTCTTGGATGTCTTGAGAATTCGTTTCAAAAGGCTGGAAAATGTTTTTATATTGTAACAATGATTTGAACCTTACATCTAAACCATCATGATACGGGAAAAGAAATTCAGGGAAGAAAATGAGAAACAATTTGCTTAGAGGCACACAGCCAATCCTTCTAAGGAGACAAAGCTTGATGAGACGATGAGGCCAGTGCAGCCATCAGCTTCAATTTCTGCACAACCAATCGCCATGAATAAGGGCATAAGAGACAAACTATGGCGTCTAAGAGCAAACATAAATAAAGCAGAAGTTATAATAAGACTACAATGGCGCAGTGGCTTTATGCTTAGTTTTAAGTTTTGCGCGGATTATTTTCCGTTACTACAACCTCCCGGTACCATTTGTGTGTCACCTGAGAGTGATAGCCTTAAATTTCAAATACCATTATTCCACCTACTGCTCCAAAAAAAGAAAGCATTGCTACCTTGATAATATCAAAACGAATTGGTGACCTACTCGCTTAAATTTACTGAGGCCTTCTGTTTTTAAAAAATCGTTGTTAGGAGACTATTTTTCTAAAAAGTGCTCGTTCAGTACGGAGATTCAAAATTACTGCGATGGGATGATTGAAATATTTTTTCTCTGCCATCGCCAAAACCAGTCAGTGTGTCAAACGATATTAGGAAATTCTTAGATATAATCTTCATCTAGAAGCCGTGTATCAATAGCCTTAAATCAGGCAGATAATTGCAAAGGAGGTATTCAATTTGTGTTTTAACTTAACACCCTGAAAGGCTTACTCACCTCACAACTCAAATATTTTGATAAAAATTGTGGTATGCGTCATATTTGTGTAGAAAAATAGCAAATAAAATTAGACAAGAAAAACATTTCGAGCATACCGGCTTCTTTTTTAGACTTCCTTTCGCCATTAGTTTATATTTATTAGCCAAAGCTTATGACTTTCCCTCTAAGAAAGTGAAACTAATTCGCGCTTCTTTTTAAAAGTCGTAACTCTTACACTTAATTATGTTAATAGTCTTAAATGACACATGAGGCTACGATTATGCAGCACATATTTTTCTTGTGAGAGAAGCATTTTCGCCAAAGGACTTCTCTCGCACTTTCTTTTTATTTTTTGGTGTTTTTTTCTTTAGATCCCACAGATACCCGCTACGGCGGGAGTAAAAATAATTTAAAGTGAATATATTTTGCATGTGCATATTCTTCGGAGCACTCGTATAGTTTCCAAGCAGTACATACCCATATATGAGCTTGAGCATGGCCCTTCAGATGAAAACGACACCCAACTGCAACAACATGAACGAACAGCGACATTTAGTCCTTAGGCAAAATGGAAAAATAACATTTTTGACATTCGAAATAAGGAAAAAGAGAGGATACAAACCAAAACAGTCACTCTCATACACATTGCATGGAACATATAAAAATATCGCACAATTTCTGCAACCGTCCAACAACAACACAACTATAAACCTACAATCGGTGTTGGAAGAAGGATATGGATACCACGAGACATGTCCCTTTTGGAAATGTTTTATGCAGAGTGGTTAAAAAAAAACTATTTTTTTTTCCAAATGTTGCACATCAATTTGGACCAAATGCATATGCTAGATATATGTGGGGGTAGGGATATCTTGTGTTTGCGTATATAGAAAGTGGGGGATAAGAGCTTGACATGCAAAAACACATCGTGAATATGAGTTCTGGAGGAAAGAGATAGAAATCCTTTTTCCCGGCACCGATACACCAAAACGTGTAGTTTTGCTGCTATAACTCTTTTAAGACGCGACAAGACAGTTTACATGATTTTTGTATTCATGTATTCCCATTCCATTTTTGGAGTTGAGGGATGAACGGAGAACTGCAGCATCAGTGAGTTAAAGAGCATCCATCTGCGAAACATTATTGGTTTAATTATACATATTTCGTTATGCCGTAGATTGAACATATTAGGGGTCTCGCAGTTGCTTCATTACTTTAGTATTGTG
The DNA here is from genome assembly GCA_914767635.1 of Melanostoma mellinum. Lineage (NCBI taxonomy): Eukaryota > Metazoa > Arthropoda > Insecta > Diptera > Syrphidae > Melanostoma > Melanostoma mellinum. Next base: position 20,261,066 of record OU612058.1, read on the forward strand.
CTTTTTCTGATCCTGTGTCACAATATGATCTTTTTATTTTAGCTTTCAATAAAACTTTTGCTTCTTGGTAAACATACTTACATAACAGAACTAGTTTGTCTTTTGAAATATTTCTTTAAGCACAAAGCAACAGAAATAAGGGAAGTGAATTTGGGCACGTCAGCTTTTGAAACAAAGTCTTGTTTTTGACAAACCCATGGCGAAGATACAATTTCTATCAGAATGACGGTTGGGTTTGTAAACATTTCGGCTTTCTACGCTTTTAACACAAGTTTGAACTGCAGGTTTTTTTCATTCAACGCAGCTTATATGACCTTAAGTTTCAGGAGTAATTTTATCAGACAGGCAAATTCACTCGCTTGACTGTCTATCGAAGACGACGTTTTGCAAAGCGATGGAGGAAAATCGCGCTTAAAACTTATGTATAAGCTATCTCTTGGTGGCGCGTTATCGTGTTGAGAGAAATATCAGCTAATTTTTTAAAGAGACTAGGTTGAATAAAATTGTGTGGTGTGTTGAAAATATAAAGAATCGAAAAAAAAAAACAAATTCCATCCTACTTCTCTGTTTCCAACATGCCCCGTGATGTATGCCGCACTTTCACTTTCTATGACTTGAGAATACATTTAGGAGGGGGATACAAACATGCTGACTCATTTCTTTCCAAAATTCATCATTTGCTACTGCTTTGGTTTGGCCGATGCAGAGACTTTTTCGTCATATAAATTCAACTCCATAGGAGTCTGAGGAAAGGAAGAAGTCAATCATTCAACGAAAAGATCTCAACTTCATCGCAAGACAGTCTCATTCCTCGGTGAAGTGTTTTGATCGAGGTGTACCTTACTCAGGTAAAACTTAGTTCGTCTTCCTTGTGATCAGGAAAAAATATGGGCAATAGAGCTCTCGATTGCTAATAAAAATAAAAAAATAAATAAACAGTATGATTTTATAAAGTTCAGATGAAGAACCTGTCTGTTGAATTTCTCTCAGCCAAACCTTTTCAGTAATGCAGCGGTATTGCAAACTTTTGTCAAAACCAAATTTCCAAGCGCGAAAGCGCTTTCATGGCAGGGTAATTACTCTTGGGGGTCTTTTCAAATTCAAAAGGCAATACCTATGGATAAATATCTTGATGTTTTTGGGACTCAAACTTCAGACTCCCACGTGAAGCATTACGTCACGGGTACCACACATTCGAAAAAAGTTTTCACTCAGACACGGAGTAATCCAAAATAGGCTCACGACTAACTATGAAGCTAATCCGACGTACCCAACGCCCCAAGAAAAGAAGTGTGACATCGATGTGAGATCTCAATGTTCATAATCATGACATGCAAGAAAAGAAGACAAAAAATTCGTCCTTTTTTATGTGCTCTCTGTATTGCTTGTCATGACCACTGATGTGAAGTCATTTCTCTGCCCAAATAAGTGTCGTAAAATATATTCTAGATGTCAGAAAACAATTTCATTATTAATTCAGTTTCAAAGTGTTCTTCTTGTGGTACCTGTGGCGTGTTGGATAGCATGTTCACCTGCTACCCCAGGGGTTCGGAGTTCGAATCTCAGCAGAGGCAAAAACGTTTTTCCACGGGTATCGCCTTTCGCGAGGAATTGGCAAATCCTCCGTTCGTAGATTCATTGCCATTCAATTAACCGTTCGGAAAGAGCAGAAAAATTGTAGGTCCCCTCCATTCCCTCACAAGGCATGGTTGTGAGAAATGCGCAATGCCCAGGGGCTCCTCGCTCTGTTGCGCCACCTTATTTATTTTTTATAAAGTGATCTCCTTGTCATCTTGTTACGTTATGAGTTGCGATCTTATGATTTTAACTAATGACTTGCTGTGTCCAATTTTGAAAAAAAAAAAACCTCTGATGTTTTGTCTAATCCTGACAACCTGACAAACAAACTCCTTATTCAGTACGTAAGCCCCTCTGCTTATACTTGCAGTACCCACAGCACAGACGTGTTTACTGAATTTCGATGGTAGGAATCGTGTATCCTACTTTCTTTTGTGCCCTACTCTTAGCGTAGAGCCTGTAAGCAGCTCTTCTTTTTTCTTAATAAATAGAAAAATAAATAAATAGGGTGACGCAGCAGAGCGAAGTACCCCATTGCCTATCGCACTTATCTCGACCATTCCTTGGGAGTTCCGGTTTCGAGCGGCTAATTGAGACAGCTAAAAGAAATCGTCAATTCCTTGCTAAAGACGATTTCAGTGGGAAACAATTTTGTCCCCTAAATGTTTCTGGTATTTGAGCTTGAACCTCCAATGTAGCAGGCAGATACGCTAATCATTACGCCAGGGGCGTCGCGGTTAACTTTTTATCAATATTAGTTATTCGTCCTTGTAAATGTTTTTTTGGGAAGTTTATCGATCAGAATCTTTCTTTTGAAACGATTAGTTTTGAGTAACGAAACTCTTCATAAGAAGAACATATGACAAGAATGATTTGGGCCTAAATTCCCAATTCTAAAATCTCAAATTGCCAAATTTGGCGTAAAAATATTGAACATCAAAGTCTAAAACTTCAGAATCCCAAACTGCAAAATGACAAATTGCAAAATCCCTAAACTTCAAAAACCTGAATTTTGCCAAATTCCGATTGGCATAGACTAAGCTCGATAGCTCCCTTTTTTAACTAATTGACATAAATGACACGTTGATAGTTAAAAGAAGATGACACAGGCGTTTACTCACCCAAAGGCCTGGTATCAGCGATGCAGTCATTTACTGCGTTCATTGAACTGAACCCTGTATTGAACTGAAATTCCGTGCAAGCCCCCGCTCTGTTTTCGGCTTCCAAAAAAGAGTTTTACCACGAAACCTCCCATATAATTGGAACTTAAAAAAAAAAACAACTTAAAGCCTTTTTCTTTCCTTAAAGCCATCTCAGCAAAAGCCTAGTGCTTCACATTTTGTCTGATGTTCAGGTTGAGCTAGGGAATTAAAAAAAAAAAAAATTATTTTAACCCGGAGAATATTCTGGGTTTCAAGGAATTCATCACTTGTAATAACCATTTAGGTTGAGAAGCTCTTCCGGAGGACTGTTGCTAACTTCTATTGAAAAACATAAGTATTGAGGCACAACAGCTTATCAAGCAATCCCAGAAACCATTCTTTTGGAAAATGAATCGGATACATGATCTTCTGTCGGTCTTATTCGGCCAGGACATAAGGTGCTTTTCATGCCAATTCCTCATTAAAAGTGATATTGCATAAAAGCCGTCTGAATATCAAATTCACAAATAAATAAAAAGGGTGCAACGGAGAACCCTGATGGGACTTATTTATTTCTTCCAACTATGCCGCGTGAAGATTTGAGAAAGCCTTAATATTTCTGCGGCTTCTGATTATCTAGGTAAGACAACACTCTTAATCGAAGAGTAACCACTAATCACTCTCGAAGGACTTGCCACTTCCTAAGGAAGGGTGAAGCCTTTGTCTCCCCCATTGGATGCTTAAATAATTATTCTAGCCTCGAACACGTAACAGACAGACATGCTACCCGCTACTCTACGGGTAACATACATCCCTGAGAGCCAAAAACTACTTGCTACAAAATAGTTCAACACTGTATCCCTTACACCAAGACGGTCAGCCTTAAGTAACTTTGTTTCAACTCCATTGGACAAATAGCTCCTGCTTACTCGAGTTCCTAAAAGAACGTCCACTCAAACTTTATTATTCTTAAGTAACAGATATCTTGAACTGTTCGCCTTACCTATTCGTATCTTTCCATCTAATCGGGGTTTCTGCATTCTCTAAATGTCTACAGGTACCTTCATGTGTGAAAAATTCCCTCCCTCTTTTTTTCAAATAAATGAACAACAATTTAAAAAATCGCTAAAGAAAAGAAAAATCTGCTCCACTTCAATTTAGAAAAATATATTTGCACTTGCAGAATGCAGATACATTGCACGCAATAAATCATTCACTCTACGAGTTGAAAGGTAGTATTCCATTCGTCGTCTTTTCATTTCTATTCTTACATAAAATGGAAAACTTTTCTTCTCTAGACTCTGCTTCTAGAGTTCACAGGTTTCTTTTTTTTTCTTATTTATTTTTTTCTACGAGTATTTTCTTTTTATTCGCCGTCTGATGTCTTGTGCTATTCTTGGAGCATGTCGTTTGTTTGATTGTTTCCTATTAATATTCGGCATTCATACACACAAACACCATATTTGTGAGATTCAAGCAGGGGAAACATTTTGCATATTCATGTGAAATGAGGGTGTAGATATAAGCTCATAATATTTTTTCATTCATATTACCAGAGTTAAAAAGAGTGGCGTAATAAATAGAAGAGTTTGTATATTGAAGAAATTGTATTCTCTAAACACAGGAAGCACTAGAATCAGGATATGCTTTCCTGGAAGAAGTATACTAACACAATATTGGTTTTCTGAAACGTTTTCAATTTTTCTGTGTCGGAAATTGAAAGGACTACGCAAATGTCTCCCGATAGGTGGGTAGTGTTTATGGTCCTTACCTTCATACCTTGAAATTGATACTCAATCATGTCGAAAATATTTCTGTTCAAATGTGAGCTGTTTCCGTGATACTTTTTTTGTTTTTTGTTTCGAAAATTTAATAAGATGAAGACCTCAGTTCAATCGAGACATCCCATCTGTAGGCATGAAGTGAGGTTATGAGGGGTGTTTCTTTTGGAGATATCTATACAAATTCAAAATTAGGTAAAATACGTCAAAGTAAGATTCATTATTTTATTGTACAGGGTGGGGAAGGAAGCTTTGCTGATTAGAAAGTAGTAGTAGTGATATCTGAATAGTTTTGTTTTCCTTGTGGTTCACATCATTTAAACTTATTTTTCAAACAGTTTTAAAGATGATTTCGAATAAATGACGGCCCCATCGTTAAAACACTGAACCATGTCTGAAGTTTCGTTAAACCTTTTCAAGCATCTCGGTGGGTATGTCGGCGATGACATGTCCAATATTGTCTTTAAGATGAGCCAAGGTCCGTAGGCGATCAGTAAACACGAAGAATTTTAAGTAGCCCCTTAAAAAAATCGCAAGGAGCAAAATCAGGTGCCCGAGCAACCCACGGAAAGTCCCCTCTTAAGGACATCAGGTGTTTCACATGCTTATTAACGAGCAAAAAACTCCCGTTCAGACAGCTCTTGCACCACAGGCATTTTGTGCAGGATGAAGTTTAAGTTTAGAATGCAGAATTCGTCTCAAAGATCGGGCCGACATCCCTAAAGCAGCACCATGTTTGCGCGCTGAACGGCTGGGAGAATGCAAAATGCGACCTTCTGGTAGTCCGCTGATGTACCTACTCTTGGCGATGGTACAGCATTGAAACTCACCCTAAATGTGTCAGCCCAATTAATAAAATCGATTGACGATCGGGAACACGACCTCCGGGTGAAATATCGAAGTGATCGCGGAAGGCACGTTGGGTTGCCTGTGAAGGACCTGTCATTTGAAAGGAAGGTTTCGACTGCGCGTTGCTCACCCGTCCACTGCATGATTGTTACTGACGGGGTCACAAAAGAAACTTTAGCTCCTCCCCTTTCTAAAGATTGTATTAAAAATATGTTCTTAGGCTTTAGAACGATTTCGGGCATATGGGTAAAGGTTCGAATGAAATGCAATCGAGAAGTCCAATTTTCGACAACTTTTTTGGGCAACTGGGGCCGTATATTGTCCACAACATTTTGCAAGCTTTGTGCAGAAGAACGTCTTTTCATTGTGAAATGATAAAACCTACTGTACACATATACACACCCAACTGTCAAATCGACCATTGCTACATAATTGCCTGTTTAAAAATCAAACCTCTCTACAAAAACTTCCTTACAAAAAGAAGTTGGAAGAGGTCCTTTGATGACATTGCCTGACATTTCAAACGAACGAAAGTACCAAATGAATTTGAGCCTTTTTCAAGACAATTTGAAGCAGTTTTAAGTTACCATCAATCTGTTCTAGTGTTTCTCGTGATTAAACTCAACCCCAAACTCATAATAAAATTTTAACATTTGCTGCTGATATAGGTACTCCCTCTTTTGTCATAAAACGTAAGTTTCATTATCACTGGTCGTGACTAAAAAGGTTCTAATGTATACTCATCTGACATCGGTAAAAGTATACATAAATTTTCAAATACATTCCCTCACTCAGCTATTTGAGTATCTCTCTTCCAAAATAAAATTAAAAAAAAAAAAAAAATAGAAAGAAAGGAGAACATCAACTGAACTTGACACCACACCCAGGTTAGTTGTTTTTCTTGTTTGAAGTTATTTCAACATTGCGCTTAAGGGGTTTTGAGAACATAAATTTCTTAATCCCATGATAAGTAAAAGTTTCTCAATATTCCAAAGGGAAATTAATACCCACTGTGTTTTATCTTATATTCACAAGGGGGATGAAAGCCAATGCCGATGCTTCTGCAGAACGAAAATCTCCTCCTGAAATTGTCTGACCAATAGGCAAAAATATCCCACAATTGTGCCTCGGGGAGCTTTCACAAGAAATGCTGTAAGGACCTACTAAGCAAATGCCAAGAATTCAACTGTATTAGAGAAGACCTCTCTCTGGTTTGGCGTGATGTCTTTTGCATGTTCAAAAATCTACTTTGATAATGTCAAAAATCTAAGCGCCTATCAGGTTCTTATTTATGGTAAACATCCGCAGGGCTTGCTGTGTAATTTTGGACAGTGGATGAGATCAAGTATATACATTTTTTTTTTCGTTTTTTTTTTTAATTCCAGGGCGAGCAATGGAATTGACACCGAAAAACGAAAATTAAACCTGCCTGTAGAGAAGTATAAGTTTTTTTTTTCCTTGAGTGACTTTAATCTCAAAGTAGCAATCCACACCTGACGGAGATCTTTGCTTAATATCGTGTGAGTGGGCTACTTAACTTTTTACTGTTTCTGGAACGTGTGCTTATTAAAATTTTCAATTAAAAGCTAAAACTCCCGAAGGACTTCAAGTACCTAAGGAACAACAGTTTGTGGTAAGCGGCTTTTAATAAGTTTTTTTTTTACCAGCACTGGGTTTTGCGATTTTGCTTTGAGCTACCAATTTGGGTTGCCAAATTACAGTGACAGTCATGGATTTTTTAAAAATTTTATCTTTTCCTTTGCTTAGTAACCGTCACACAGCTCTGTGGTCTTTGGGAAAATTTGAACTACCCAATAAAGTTGTGTTTCTATTTTTTGAAACTGAAACATTTCCCTTTGAAAGGATTCGTTTTGCAGTTTAAAAGCAAAATAAATGCTCTATAGGACACTAACTAGCACCACAGAATGTCCCGGTCGAGAATTAAGAAGTCGATAAGAAAATGGCAACTGCCGTGTGTGAAAGCAAGATTTTATTTGCTCGATGTGTTGCAGTTTTTTTCTGTGCCGACTTTTTTTTGCAACTATACGGTAAGACAAGATGGCCTCGCTTTTCCGGTGCTGTCTCAAGGGAACTTCGTTCGAACTGTAATGCACCGCCATGCAACAGGAATCTGTCGAGTGTTGAAATCGACGGAAACCTGCAAAGTATGGAGATACAATCCGTAGTACAATAGAGAATGGACAATTCCTAAGAATAGATACCCCGACTCTACGAACATGTGGAGAAATTTGACAATAGACACATTAAAAACACAAAAAGAGACTCCCGTTGAGACTCAAACTCTTGGGCTGTGACTGACACGATTTGAAGACTAGAATTTAAGGTTACAGATGAAAAAGGGTGACGCAATAGGGCAAAAAGCCCCAACAATTTTATGCCGGTTCCGAACAGCTAATCGAAAAAGCGCTTTTCATGACAATGAATTTACTAATGGAACAGTTGCCAATTCCTCGCGAAAAGCGATATCCGTGGAAAAGCATTTTGCCCCTGTTGGGATTCGAATCACGAACCCCTGGATTAACAGGCAGACATGATAATAATTACACCACGGGTACCACAACCCGAATATCTTTTCGGAAATACATAAAACTTTTGAGAGAAAAGATCTAAATTACCTTCAGAAAATTAAACTCCAATGGACGACAGATACAAGAACTTACTTTGCCATGACCACTTTATAGTAAAAGATTCCCTAAGGAAGGTAGAAACAGTAGGTGCTGCTTCGAGCAAGCATATATGAGGTGAATGAGTGCTTTCGCCCGAATCATGACCTTGAGAACAGAGCCTTTTTCGATAAGATGATAAGATTCAGCAAAATTGCGATGGCTGGTAGTTAAAAATCAGCTTTCAGAAATCGAAAAAGCTTGTGTTTAGAACCCGACTAGCCCGGGCCTCAAAAGATACGAGAGAGTACTGGCGAAAGATGGTGTTCGTTAGCCTACATGGCCACCCACTGCCAAGCAAAGGCTCTGACTAGATCAGTATCAATATTTCAATGAACTCTAGTCAGGGTTGGAGAAGCTATGCTCTGGCACGGCGTTTGTTTTACAGCAGGCCCTTACCTTAAGGCCGATGATCGTATCCGGGTTTCTCGTGTGGTGCAAACTTACCGCGTTCCAAATGGAAAGGATTCAGGCGTTTGAGAGGCAGTTTCTGCGTACCTGTCTTGGATTACGCAAAACCCCAGAGCCGAAGTACAAAAAATATTATCCTTATTTAGGTCTTTACAATGGAGCTCAAATAAACAGAATCAACAACTTCCTCATAAAGGTGACTCGAGGTCATACTGCTAGAGCGATGACTTCGGACAATTTCCTGATATTTGGGGCTTATTACCCCAATATTGAATATATGGAGAAAACACACTTCAGTGGATCTGTCCTTCTGAAAGCTTTCCACTATTTTGATATGGAAATGATGAAACAGGATAAGCGGTTCCGTTAATCTACCAAGTCTCCCGTAAGTCCGTGGAGCGGTGGTCGAAACGTCACGGCAGTAAGTGGAGGCGTTTCTACTCATGTGACACCCAAGAAGCTTATCTTAGCTTTCTAAGTGGTCAGCATTCTCCAATTGTTGCGTGATTTGGAGTTTGTAAGGATAGAGATGTGATACCCATGGTGTGATATAGAATGTCCGCCTGTTAAACCAGAGGTTCGTGGTTCGAATCCCAACAGAGGCAAAAATGTTTTTCCACGGGTGTCGCCTTTCGCGAGGAATTGGCAAGTCCTCCGTAAGTATTCTTTGCAGAACCGGCAGAAAATTGTAGGTCCCTTCCATTCACTCACAAGGCATGGTTGTGAGCAATGCACTAGGCCCAGGGGCTCCTCGCTCTGTTGCGCCACCCTATTTATTTATTTATTCATTTTATTTTAAGGATAGAGATGCAAACATAAATGCACCTTAGAGAGTTGTACATCTAACGTTCAATTGTTCCGGAGGCTGAGAAATCGAATAATTCGAACTATCGCACAAACATTTGCACTTGTAGCAGAAATATATCCGACAGAGCCTGCTTTATACGAGGCCTTACGACACCTGTAATTCTTTCACCATTCTCAAATTTCTTCAAAATTTTACCGGTACCTTGCGAAGTCGGTCGATTTGGTCCTTCAGACCAAAGTCGATCCTATAGTGAAGCTCAAGCATATATAGGTATCGGATACAAAAACCTGAAACTCATTCGCCAAAGACAACTTTTCTCTGAAAAAAAAAGCCAAATTGAGTCAAACCCAACCAAGATACTCTTGCTAAAAACATTTCCGGAAGTAAAAACGCACTTTTGTTTGCATCTATCTATCTACTTCCACAAAGATCGACAAAATTTTAATAACACTCAAACGTTCCCTGAAGACAAAAGGCAAAAGGGGGGTCGGCTAGCCTCAAATTTCAAAAAGCAAGTTTGCTTCTTGCACGTCCAAGTTTTATGTAGCTAAAAGCAAAAATATATTCTCCATACTTATGTCACGTTGAAAAATGCATGAAAAAGTAATTGGTGGATTGTAACAGTGGCAAGACCGAATACAAGAAAAACTTACATCTCTTGGAACAATAGTCTTATGGGATGTGAGTTGGGACGTAACTTGTGTTTCTTGTAACTAACCATGGACCTTTTGAAGACAGTTTCATGCACACACACAAACAAACACATTGATAAAATATCCTTTGCAAAGTTGGGCTGCTTCCTTTTGCAGTATGCACCTCTAACATGCTTTGCAAAATACAAAAAGAAAGAAAAGGAGACAAGACAAAAAGTACAAAAAACAAGAAAAAAAAAACAGCAGTTTGAAGTTCTCCCAACTTTGTTGGAAACGTAAAAGCCTCAGCAGATACCAGATATGTACCAACATTGCACTTCCACCATTACCTACCATCAACAATTTAGTATACCTCCCCGTCGGCGTCTCGGCCGCCCGCCCTGTTTCCTGTTTTATCTATCTCGTACATTATGAAGCAGGGTTTTGATAAAGTTACCAGTTTTTCTTCTCAGCGCATCACAATGTTTACTCCCTTATTCATTTTTTATGAAGTCCAAGTTGCAATTGGTACCGTTCGTTAGGTGTTTGCTTTGAGTTTGAATATTAAATATTGAAGAAGAGCATGTGTATAAGGTACCGGTGCATGCCAATGAAAAGTGGGTTTTTAAAGGAAAAACGTTTTGAAAAGTTTTTGGTACAAGGAAACCAGGTCAGAACATTTAAGTTTTCTACTTTTCTCCAGGTGGAATTTCTCAATTTGTTTGTTCTTAGGTGTGTATGTGTGTTTGTATGTGTCAGTAAGGTTATTTGTCTATCAGAACATGGAGAAAAGGTGCTAAAAGCTACCCCGTGGAACAGTGAAGAGTTAAGATAACTCTCTAATGGGGTCCACTTTCATAGTTATCAAGTTTGTTAGCATGAAATGAAAATTCTTTGAATACTTCACTCAACAATATCTACACATTTCAATCTGAATATTTGCAGTGTACCCAGTACGGAAACCTCTAACAAGAGGGCAGGAACCATGTTTCCCGCTATGATTAAAATCCACTTGAAGGAACAACGGGAAGAAATTACTTAATTGAATAATTGACGTACCTACTTGGTTTTGCTGTTGACAGGCGCATTAGGGCTAGGTATGTAATTGTTCAATGGACATAATCGGTTTCTACGTAGTTAAAAAGACAGAGCAGGTCACTGCCATGACGAACTCGATAAGTTGTCTGCATTAGCTTAATTTGCCTAAGCTTAGCTAAGTGCTGCTAAATCGATTGCAAAGTATTTTACCTACAAATTTGTTTTGATGTAAGTAAGGCCTGTTGAATTTACCTGTAAAAAGAAAAAAAAGACATTTGTTTAGATTGCTAAGGGAATTGACAATAGTAAATAAATTATTCAGTTATTAAAAAAAGGCAACCTCGGGGCCCTACATTTTTTAAGGATCTATAATTTCATGCCAACTCCGAACGGCTGAGTAAAAAGTTTTTCTATTGTAATTCAAAAATATTTTTAAGAAATTCCCCCTTTCCATATCGGTTTTCATTCGGAGATTCTCTTTTGCCCATGGCCAAAAAACGATGAAGGCAAGTATGTTCCTTCATAATTTTAATTGACAGATTCATGGGATGCCAATGGGTAATCCAAATCATAGCGGATTTAGTACATGACTTTACTGCTGGATGAAACTTCGTTTTTTCAAAGGACACTATTTTAATTCATAATTTAAGTGAATCTCGTTTGCTAAATTTTTAAAAGTAAAAATCAAAACCATCGTTCAAATTAATTGATCTCATTTTGATATACATATGTGCTTAGTCATTGAAGATTTCAAGTGTAATAAAACAGCCTAATTCCTTAGTTAAGCATTCAACACTCTAACATTAATATTTAAATGACCATTTCCATTTGCATGTGGACCAACTACAATTTGAACTTTTAAGGCATTCGCGGTTGTTTGTTGACATATTAAAATTTTTATGATTTCGGTTTAGCCTCGTTAATATTAAAAATATAAAATGAGTGCACTACTGTACTCACCCCGAACGTTTCGCTACAAGTTTCATTGAGCGTGGTCACCGGGAACTACAATTGAACTTCCGGGAAACTGGAACAATCCGAAATAATTAAAGAGATTAATTATTTCGGATTGTTCCAAGAATTGTTATTTTTTTATCCAACAATTTCAAAGTAAAATCAATAAAACTTAATGCTACGTTCAGTGTGGAAAAATCTTGTTATCAAAGACATCACTACGTCGTAACCACGGCCAAGTCTGAGACTTTCATCACAGCTACCAGTGTATATTGCAAATTTCAATGGATATCCCGTTGTACTCTCATTGAGCCACCAGAACTTAAGTCTATACTTTGCAGGCTTGCTTGGCATATATTGTCGAAACTTACAGGGACCACCGAAGCCTTTCATTTGCTTATCAATTGAAAAATTTTGGAATATAATTTGTTGACAAAGTCTGATTCAAATTGTTCAAAATTATTTCAACAAGCTTGAAAATGCTTGTTCTGGCTGGTGATTGAGCTCAGCGACCAATTGAATCGTCGAAACGGAGGAAAATATTGAGATCCTCAAAACGTGTACAATTCACCGCGGCTCGAAGAATTGATGCCCCTTGATGGTATCCCAAATTAAATGTGATGTGATATTTTGTGTAATTTAAGGGGAAAAAACAATTGTGTGACTCTTGGTGGTTCATTTAAAACGAATCCACTCAATCATTTCTCACGAAAAAGGTTTTATAATGGTTTTAACTTTGCTGCAAACGCATAAACACAAGTATCACGACTTTTTTGCCATTTCAATGATACGATTAAAGTCGTGTAACATGACCCAAAACGTAGAAAATTTGTTTCTTGTGACGACTTCTCATACATATGTAGAATATTGGTCCGTTTTACTACCATGACCTTCGGTATATTAGTATTTACCGTGATTCTATAAAGTATGACATAATTTTGCTGACCATTAATTGGACTATAAGGGCGGATTGGGAAAATATGACGATAGGTGCTTTTTCAACATAATCAGCTAAAATTTATAATCATCATTTATCGCACGTATAAAAAACGCAAATACACGTTTAATTTTTCAACAGATTAAACAGGCTGACACCTTTGGGAAGCAAAAGTTTATAACTATCGGTACACACCTCAGCTAATTCAAAGTCGATTTCCTTCCTCATTAGCCAAGATTGAATGATAAATTCCTTCTCTGAACCATCAGTGCTCATTTGAAGTGAAATTAATCCAGTGTCTGATTTTCGAATTCGAGTAAACATTATACTCGAATTCGAAAATCAGACAGGGAAATAAATTCACAGCTTATGTTCTCTTGTGTGTTACCCGTAGCATCATGGTAAGCATGTCAGCCTGTCAACCCAGAGGTTCGTAGTTCAAATCCCAACAGAGGCAAAAATGTTTTTCGATGGGTATCACCTTTCGCGACGAATTGACAAGCCCTCCGTTAGAAAATTCATTGTCATAAGAAACTCTTTCTCGATAAGCCGTTCGGAACTGGCAGATGTTGAGCTTTAACGAACGACACAAAAATCATTGTTTTTTCAAACTATGGAGTTCTACTCCGTTCTTATTACCCAACGTAACAATGCTATCAAAGTCTGAGTTCAATAATCTTATCATACGCAACAGTTCCATATCCAAAAAAGAAGAGGCGTGAATTTGAAAACGAATATGAAAGGTCGAGGGTTGATTCATCAGCAAAAAAGAAACGAAAAACAATTAAAAAGATGGGGTGTTTAAGACCAAGGATCGTTAATGAAAATAAGGAAGAGAGTCGGAGATAAAACGGAACCCTGAGGCACACCGGCATCTTTTTTTCGTAAAGTGAGCAGCTCTCAGACCTAAGACTATCAAATTCAACTTGAATTGAACGCATTGAGTCTTATCGATACCATAAGCACGCATTTTAGATGAAATGAAAAAAAGTCAACTTTCTGCTGCCTTTGATAGACTCAAAGACAAATCTTGATTTTTGTTTTAATAAGAAAAAAATTTAACTTTAAAACGAACCAGATATGCAAACATCCTTAAAATAGCCCCATTACTTCGATTAAGTGGGATAATAAACTTACTTTGAAAATTGCAGCGTGCCGTTTTGCCATATATCTATGCCTTGGCGGAGTTTTGAAAAAAAATTTGTATCAGATAACACATTCTTAAAGGTTCTGGATGTGTTGAATTCAAATCCAGTCACAGAACTACTCTTACACGTCAATGCGCTATTCCAAGTATTCAAGTATCTTATACCTGATGAGCCTTAGACGAAATATTACCTTGTGGATGGAACAATAATACCAATACTGATGACATTTCGTATTTTTGCACCAAAATATGATAATTTGTTTAAGGCTCAAAGCTGGAACTACTTACTTAGTGCAAAGCCGCATTAACAATGCGTCGCCAAGGATAATACACATTTCAATGACTTTTTGGTAAGGCCATTACAATGAGTCTTGAGTAGCCCAAGACATTTAATAATAATTTCTATGTAAAATTCAGGTATAAAGAATAATAAATGTCCTTGAAGAAGCATCAACTCTTTATGATGGAATTAAAAAAGGAAATAAAAAAGATTCCATGCCAAGCTTAAACCTAAAAAACTCTATTGAATTGACTGGGATATCATTTAAAGTTAACTCGATTTAATGCTTCGCAAGTTTCCAATTTTAGAGGAAATTCGCATTAGAACGACAATAGCAAACAATTTCCTTCACATACACCTGATACAACGAATATCACATCATTCGTAAGGATTTTTCTTTTTTTGGCACATAAAACTCAAAAGGTATACAAAAAAAATGAATGAGTTTTTCTTTTTTTTTGTGGGTTTTTGTGTAGAACCGGGGGAGACCCTCTTTAAACAACCAACATAGATACCGAAGAGACTAACGGCATCATAAAAGGGCCTTGACTTGAAAGAAAACCAATACTTGTTAAAAGGAAATGTCGATTCTCAATTGGTTAAGATGGTATGACGGTGGTGTGGAGATGGTGGGAGCATCTCGTAGAAGGTGATAAACACTAGATGACAAAAGCCTATAGATATAATAGCGTTCCACTTTCATTTTCTCAATCACCGTGTTTGTGTGTAAACAAACGTAGACAGGTGGGGTGTAGATAAAATCGTCTTAAATTTTCTTATTTCTTCTAACTTTCACCATCCTTATAGAATTGCCGTAGCCACCACCGCCGCCAACACGATGTCCTTGCTATTGATGAGGTTCGCCACATTGTATCAATTTGTATGTTTATTTTTGGAAATCGAAATAATTATTTCAAAATGTCAAAACGTGGGAGTTGTGGTGTTGAATTTAAAATAAAATTAGTTTTATGTTCTTTTGATTGGCGGAACCAGAAATTGGATTCTTTGCTTTCTTATTCAGTGAGGTTGAGCTCCTTACTTCAAAATTACATTTCTTCTTTAACAAATCACTAGGTGCGTTCCGAATCTTGTTTCATAGACAAGTCTAACATCTCGAAATATTTAGGCCAGGTCCTTATTTTTAATTCCTAAGATAAGGAAGTGAGTATGTAAATGCAGGCAGATAAACTAATTTAATCAGGACAAGGAGTTTGCGTATAGAATTTAGAATATAACTCAAAAACGATATCCCAATTTCAATATACATAGATACGAAAAATACATTGCAACCTGAATGGTTCACCATTCCTCCCTCGTTTCTAGCGCTTTCAAGCCTCTTTTATTCTTTCTATTGTCTGCGATTCGTATTCATGGGATCTGATTAATGAAACAAAAAAGTAAAATAACGAAGAAAACCCATGACGAAAACGAAAAAATTATACGAAATTGAACAAAATCCGATTAGGAGGAGGATAAATTGAGGGAAATAATTCATGCTCCTTCCAATTCTTTTACTTTTTTTTTTAAGCATCAATTAGGCGACACTTTTAAGGTACTTACAAATTTTAAATTGGGGTAAAAAAGAATAAAATATTGAAAGAGCAGTAATGTTACTTTCCCAGTTTGACTAGGGAGGCGAAGGGAGTATTTTTGGTCTTTTATTTAATTAACATAAAGCAAACGTACATTCGCACTTACGTATGTGTTCTTGTTCAAATAAAAGCAGATGATATTTTTCAAAATCTTGTGTGGAAATAAGTTCGTTTAGGGCACTCAATTTAATGATGAAACTTTGGCTATGAATTATTTTATTCATTCTTAACGACGATAAGGTACTTTGCATACTTTGAGCTCATGTTATAAAAAAAAAAATCAGTGAACAAGTCGTGTTCTCAGTTCATTCAAACTCCAAACATTTTTTTTGAATTTATAAAACAATTCTTAAATTGAGAAGTGTTGAAAATGTTCAATGAAACAATTGACAGGGAAAACAGTTCAACTTTGAACACATCAAATGTTGCTCCAATTATTTAAGCTGCTCCATGCGTTGCGTCGGTCAAAATAAAAATGCTAAATAATATAAATCGACAAAGTTACAACTGTTAATATTTGAAAGAAATATTTTAAGACGAACAGGCAACAAAACGGCGTGATATTCGTCGACGTGAAATTCGTCGTTTTGTTGCCTGTATATTTCTTTCGAATATTAACAGTTGTCCACCGAATATCCTTTAAACAGATAAGATGCAATTATGTATAAGACTTCTAATGCACCTAATTATTTTGCTTATGACTTAGCCACCTATACTTTTGGTATTCGTTCCAACTTCACGCTCCTACTCCCTGGGTGTCAAACTTAGACTGTTGGGTATGATGAGCTCATTGAATTCTGTCCTTAACATCAATATTAAAATGGGTTAAAAACGTGTAATAGAATTCAAAGCTTAGAAAAAAAGACAACCCAATAGTGTTTTTAGTTGTTAAAGCTCAAATTGCCCCTATTGTCAATTTTCATGAAAGCTATCTGCCTCAACGGAACAGAAATGCTGTCAATGCTTATTGTGAATGTTGACGATGATCTTCGTTAAAGTCGATAAAAATGTTTGAGGTGCTTAGGTCTCTTAAATCGATGCACCAAATTTTTCACCCTTCCGATCCGCAACACCCGTTTTTTATGAACGACCGTCTAATTTTGCTATAAGTCGGCCTTCCATCAGTCACCAGTCAAGTTTATACAAATCTTAGCCGCTCAACTCAAAGATTGAATGTCTCTGACTCTACTTTGAACTGCATCAAAATTTACCAAAATCAATTTGCATCGACGGAAAAAAGTGTTTTTGCGTAATTCGCCGTGTAAGAAGTAAGAAAAATTTGCATTCCACTTTATTCTGTCGTAGAATAAATACATCTAAGGAAGTCAATTAAATAATACAACATGCTTGCTTTATACTAAGGTTTTGTTTCTAGCTTGGTATATTTCTTATAAGCCAAGTTTCGAGTAAAAAAGAAATTAAGAGTCATATAACGAGGCTCGGTTGCAGATGAAGATACATTCAATATCCCACTACTCAAGGAGTGTACATATGTTATGGACAATGTTTAGTAGACGACACTGGCGACGCTACGAAGTATCGCACAATGATGGGGCTGAGAACAAAAAACAATGTGCAATGTTTTCTTTATCATTCTTTTACCGACCAAGTTCTATACACTTATGATCCTGCTTCTTATTTGTAACATTTTAGTTTAAAGTCACAATGATTCAACCAAAGTTTTCTTAAAAAAACACAGGCTCAGGAATTGTGCCCAGAACTGGCAATAAACTATTTTATTTCAGTGTGATCTTCCAAGTCCTTAAGATGTGAGTCCTTAAGGTGCGTCCACACTTTCGATTTCGGGTCGGCTTCGTAGAGATGAAGGACGATCGGTACCGTCCACACTACTTCGGTATTGCGTATCGGCATGTGATGATTGGTGCCGATTGATGCCGATTGGTGCCGATTGGTGCCGCTAGGCATAGTGTGGACGGAGCCTAGTACTTAACCGCATTGATTTCATAAAAACGCAACATGAAGTGGTAGTGCTTAGTATCGTTGTAGATGAGCAAACACGAAAAAAAGAAAAGAAAAAAGGCTACGAAAACTTGTTGATACATTGATGAACCTTTGAGTCAGTCAAATGCTACCGCTTACACAACTAAAGGCCTCGATGAATCCATCGCTTTCTGTAGAACGCACAATTACGCATTGGATTCTCTCCAGTATCATAAATGGAAGCTGAACTACAGTTCCTCCAATTTCGAACTTGAAGCTGGATTTAATTATAATCTTTTGACAGCCTATTGTCATCAAAAAAGATGGAGGGTCTGGTGTTAAGTGAAGTCCACACAAGCGATCCCCGACGCTATGGTAAGATTATTTAGTGGAAATAGATTTTAAGAAGTTGGTCTTAACATTTAAAGAATAAATAGCATCTGTGAAGAGTGTTGTCAACTATGTTACGCCGGAGCCTCACTACTGCAACACTTTGTTTATGAAACATTTTCAAGTTGCCTCCTTGAACTTTACAGAACGCACCTTCAGAATGAAAGTGACCAAACTCGAAATTTTTTTTCCGTTGAACTTTTAGTTTTGTTCTTATTTTGCGGTTCTGTCGCTTTGCCGATCAGTAGGTACGTGGCCAAGTCCTTAGAATGAACATGAAAAAAATGCATTTGTGAGAAATCAGCAGTAAAGTATGCATTCGTAAAAGTACATCAGGTATGATTAATGCGAAATTAAAAGTTACAGGAATTTTGAGTTTGGTCACTCTTATTCTGCGAGAAGCAGCTTACTTCTCCTTCGCTTTTTTTATTTGTTTATTTTTTTTTTTTCTTGGCTGACCCCAATTTGATCTACAAAAATGCATTCCACCATTTTGCGGAACGCTATTGAAGTCTTCAGATTTTTATTTTCAAAGCAATTAAAAAAAAAAAAAAAAAAAAAATACGGCAGTAGCAGCAATTTTTCGGACATATCTGGAAAAAAAGGCGAGTTGCGGTGCCCCTCATAGCTTGGTGCTGGATCATCGGAAACCAAAAAAAAAAAAAAACGTAGTCAATTCGTTAGATAATAGTTTTCGCCAGGTAACGTCGGTAAGGTTTTTCGAAATTTCAATTTTACACTTTTTTGGAACACTTTGAAGGTAAAATCGCGATACCGACAAGTATAAAAATATTCGTAACATTGTCAATTTCGCTCCAATCTACTTTTTTGACACAATATTCTTAAAATATTAAGCACTCATTTCAAAAAAAAGCAAAAAACAATAAAAAGAAAGCCGTTACCCCGCCCTTAAGGAAACCAAATGAAAAACGAACACTTTTGTTTAAAATTTAGTAATTTGTCAATATTTTGCTTGACAGCTTCTACTGCTACTTCAGTCACAGAGCAGACAAATCAGAGTTCAAAGTTGATCAGATCACAAAGGTCGACGCACAGGGGGCAGAAGCAGTGGTGTTGTGCCATGAAATATTTTCACAAGTTTAACGTGATTATCTGTGTTTCAAAACCCTGTATAAAATCAAACATAAATTTGACTAAAGTAGGCCAAAGTAAAACGAAAATATCAGATTAAATTTTCAATAGCTCGCTTCGTTTAAGGGATATCGATGCTTGAAGTCAAAAAAAAATAAAGAAAAAAAATGTTAGCTTCAATCTTCGATATGTCGAAAACGAAGCGAGATATCGACAAATTTTGTTACAATTTTTCATTATTTTGGACAAGTTAAGCCAAATTCCTTGTCAGATTTAGATGTCTACCCAAAACTCGAGTATACAAAGAAAACAAATTTCCGAATTCAAGTATCAATACAGTGGTGGTCCAGTATAACGAACGATATAATGTCTAGAGTCAATTCGTTATATCGAAACGTTTTTGTCATACAAATCTTTGGGTAAATAGACTCAATTTGTACTAAAAAAAAAGAGTCGAAAAGAGTCGTTATATGCATTTTGTTTTTTTCGGAGGTTGAATGTTATTGTTGAATGGCTCTCCCGTAAATTTTTAGAACTAAGACTTTAGAGTTTTCAGTGCCATTTTGTTTGAAATTCGTTAATTGTTCGTTATATAGAATGCTTAATGGACTTGAAAAAAGTGTCCGTAATGTTGATCATTCGTTATATCGGACCAACACCGTATCTCGAAAGCCCAGCGAAATATCGAGAATAATAATATTTTCGTCTTATTTGGCATAACTAAGCCACATTGAATGTCAACGAAAGTGGCACTTTTTAAAATTCGCATTTTTTCAAATAATAAAAAATTAATTCCGTCTAAGGTTTAACACTGCATTCACATTTATCATTATGGAAGTATGTCTGAACTATGAACAATTAACAAACTTGCTAAAAATTTTACGGAACTGAAAAAAATTCAAAAATTGTTTAAAAAACACTCGTTTCTCAAACTGCTTAGAAAGTTTATTTAAAATGTTCACATCTCGGACACATTTTGAATTTTCAATTGCACAATAAATAACAAAGACATAAAAAAGACAATAGATACGAACTCCTTTTTACAAATTGCGAATTGCAAATTTCGCACTGAACAAGTCAACTTCGAACGCTTAACTAAAATAGTGCAGAACATAAAAACAAAACTAAAATGCATTTTTCTCATCAGAAATACCATATATGTAGTTTATGAAAAATAACTGTTTTCGTATACCCAAAATTTCAAACTGACCATTTGCGCACTGATATCTATGGATCTGTCCCAGTGTGTAACGCACATAGAGTATTTGCCCAGAAAACGGCTCATGAAAATACTTTTCTCTGTATGAAGTGATACTTGACTCAAAGAAATGTAAAGGGGATTTGAAGCCCATTTCCAAAGAACTGCTTATAAAGTGTTCCAAAAACAGATTTATTTTTTCGTGATAAAAAATTTTTATTTTCACCAAATAAAGTACATATCAGGGGCGATTAAATTAAAAAACACTGCCCTTTGGCATACATTTCCAACGAATTCCATTTCCATTTAAAAAAGAATCTTCAAAAGCCATGGAAATAGCTTTAAAATAAGTGACACAATTGCAACTGTAAATACAAAGCGAAGTCCAAAAAAAATTATCTATAGAATAGTAAAATAATTTTTCACAGAGCTCAACTAATCAGTATTAAAAGCTTACAATCCATGACTTTCAACTGATGCTGTAGACGTAAAGCAACGGGTGCATACAAATTAAAAAAAAAAAACGGTGTATTCTTCGATGGGAATTGAACTACAGATAAGAACAAAGTTAATTTTAAATTCTACATTTTGCAAAGAACTGATATGATCGGGGTTTCGAGACAAATACCCCACTGTACGACGTCATAAAAGTTGTAAGGTGTTTGACCTCTGAGCTGATCTACAAAGTAAGTGGGATTTTGCTACAAATTCACAAAATATACCATAAACCGTTATGTTTGGAAAGCACTCCAAAATGACTGACCACTCGTTGTATTATCTCTCACACAAAAATTTCACATTTAAAAAGTTGGAGGACTTTATGAGTCCTCCAAGTCTAGTGCCACGAAAGTGCAAGTCAAACGTCAAATAATTTTTGAATCTAGCGCCAGTGAAAATTCTACACACCGCCATTTTTACAAAAACTTTTAACAAATGCGCAAATGATTAAATAAAATTTCCAACTTAACATCTCAGTCATCGATTTCTTTTCGCTCATTAATGTACATTTGTATAGAAATATCATTTCAATAAAAACTTTGCCAAAATAAAGTTTGCAACACGTTCCACTGCATGGTCGATTTTAGACTATTCACATTTCCTTTCGAAAATCCCAAAAGCTAAACATTGCATCACAGACTATAATTAAAGTCAAAGAATTTCATTTTAAACTGTTTTGCAGTAATTTTTGAACGTAACTTAATCAATCAACACCCATTGAAAGGAGGAAGTTCATCGGAGCTACCATCACCATCATTGGTTGCTTCCGACGCGACGGTCGACAGTGGCGTGGCAATGCTCTATAGTCTATACGTATATTCTCTCAGAGCTCACTCGAGCAACTGACGACGCGACGCGACGTATATTGGTACAAACATATACGTAATGTTGCCTCTAATTTCTTTGCTTGCAGAACTTTTTAGCTCCCTCGCGTCGTTAATGAGCAAAAACTAATCCAACTAAGCGGCTCCCTCTCACACTCCTACATATACCATCATGTCGATAGTTTGTTTTAAGCGTTCCAAATTCCCAAAAGAACATAGAGTTATATTCTCTCTAAGCAGAGCACACTCCAGCATACGCTGCTGCTGGTGCAACTCCAACTTCAACTCAGCGCACTAGCACTTAATTTATGTCTTTCGATATAGCTTGCAATGTGATGCAATTCACTTCTGTCGAGCAATCCCTCTTACATGATGTTTTCAAAAGTTTATCCTGTTGGTTGGCTGAATGGCATGGCGGCGCGGCAGTGTGATACCAACTTCCGGTGCGCTTTTACGATTTCTATGTGGGGGGAGAAGTTGTAAGTAAGGGAATGGGTGGTAATATCATAGTTCGTTCTTTGAGCTTTTAAAGATTTTTAGTTGACTACCTACTCTCGTCACCATTGTTGTGTAGGTGGGTACTTTTTGTTAAAATGTTGTTACTTTGAAGCACGATGAGACTTGAGTCTCTTTTTTTATGGCAGTAAAATTGGAATTATAGTTCTTGAGTGAAGCTTGTATTCAGAGTCATTGCTTTGCTATATTTTTGGTATGTACAAGGAGTGTAATGCAGAAATGATTACATCTCACAAATCTGTAAGCTGTAAGGATGTCCTTTTGCTTTTCTCAAGTTCTGTTTGGTGATGAAGCTGCTTGCTTTTTACTGCACGAACTTTCTATGCCCAGAGTCTCATGCATAAGAAGTCAAAAGTGAAGAATTCATTAAAGGGCTACTGGGCATCGGTAAGGTTTAACAGAGCCTCATCCACAAGAAATAAGAACCAAGGGATTCAATAAAGAAATGCAATCATGTTTGGTGGTGCCCGTGTGATGATGGTTAGCATGTCTACCTTTTAACCAGGAGGTTCGTGGCTCGAATCTTAACAGAAGCAAAAATGTTTTTTTACAGGTTTCGCTTTTCTCGAGGAACTGGCAAGTCTTCTATTAGTGGATTCATTGCAATGAAAAGCTCTATTCGATTGGCCATTCGAAATCGGGTGGGTCTCCTCCATTCCCTCACAAGGCAATGATTTATTAGAAATGCGCTAGGAATCGAGGTTTCCCACTCTGTTGCGCCACCCTATTCATTTGTTTATTTCAATTAAATGAAAATAGATTTTTTTGCAAATTGTCGCCATTTTAAAATAGCTATTGAAAAGCGTTGAAACCTTTTTACTTGGCTCAAACGCAACGCTGCCGCATGGATGTTATGTTTATAGAAAGGTGTTGTGTTAAGGAAGCGCACAATAAGTTAGGACGAATGCTAATGATTAGTAAGAATCTGTATCAGTTGTTATATTTTTTTCCAAAAATCATCATCAACCACCCACCTTAATCCAACTCTCTCATTCATTCAATTCACCATGGTTATTAAAGTTTTCTTCAACTTGTCAACAACACAAGCTGAAATGAAAACAACAAAATAAAAACTTCTCATTTCTTAAATACAAGTTTTCATTTTGACTTGTATCCATAAATATTTCAAAATAAGTAGGAGAAAAAAGTTTTCTCTTCACATTTTATTTGCTTCGAAAAGAGAGTACAATAAAAGTTTGGCTTTCACCTTCTCTGAAGTCTTAAATCAATCCAAAATGCTATAAACTCTTAAGAATGCAGAAGATTTATTATATAAAAGTAAATATCCTTTAACGGACGCTTATCCAACTGTAGTAGTATTTCTTATGCTTTTCACGCACAACAAACAACATTAGAAAGTATATACAATCTTATACCCATTGATACTCGACCCATAAATATATTTGATAAATTCCAAGATTAAACGAAATTCCATCCACAAATTACTTTGATTGACACTAATCGGCTTTCAAATTGATAGGTTACCGATGAGCGTGGTTTCTGAATTGTTTGACCCCAAACGTCTATGCCAGAGCAGAGAAAGTGAGGGTTGACTGGGTATGGCCAATGATGGCTGTCAACTAGTGGTACGCTTTACTGAAGGAAAATTCATAAATCATTACTGATATTTTGGCACGAGCTCTCAATTAGTGGGTTTATTAAACAATTCTTATTAGCTTGGATTGTCTTAGCCAACTAATTGGATTTGAAGAATTTTCTATTGCGGATTTCCTATTTGTGTTTTTCATTATTATTTGGGTGGAGTGTATTTTAATACTGTGGCCGCCGCCGCGGTGTATTTTGGAGTGACGAATTGATTGAGTTATAAAGGAGGGAATTAATTTTGAAAGCAATGTTTTTTTAATTAAGTTTTCTTTGATTCATCACCGATGGGGATGGTTTTGGCATACTGAACGGAGATTGTGTGGATTACAAAAAGTGTTATTTTTGAATACCTGTCTACATTTTTAATTTATTTGGAGTTTTGAATTGAAGTAGTTGTCTAATAAAAGTCTAATTTGAGGCAGTGACTGAGTGGTGAGATCGTCTCACTAATTGAGAAGGAGGTTTTGCTCTAATTACGCAGTTACAATATTGCGAAAGTTTTCGTATTAAGTATGTTGGGTATCTATCGCAAGAGCTTGCTGTGGTGCCAGTGGTAGAATGGTTAACGCTTTTAAGACAAAAATACCTAAAACAGGCTGGTATCAGACTTGGCGAAAATAAAGGCATGGCTAGTCCCCAAGAATAATATTGCCATATGAAAAGTGCCTCTCATTTAGACATGTGGTGAACGACGCTTTGCTCCGAGCTACTGGAACCAAATTTTCATTTTTTATTAATTTTTGTGTGATAC
Organism: Melanostoma mellinum; assembly: GCA_914767635.1. Lineage (NCBI taxonomy): Eukaryota > Metazoa > Arthropoda > Insecta > Diptera > Syrphidae > Melanostoma > Melanostoma mellinum. The sequence goes on from OU612058.1 coordinate 20,285,714, forward strand.
GGTAAGAGTTCAAAGATATTTCAACCTTAATGGGTTCTAATGGAAGTATTAGAGAAATAAATATTGTGGTGAAAATGTAGCTTCGATGAAATCATTGGACCTTTACGGAAATGAGGTCTTAGAAACTGGTTATGACGAATGGCTGGCTCTATCGAACGATTTATGAAAGGAAAGGAAAGGATTTTGAAGCTAATGATGTTTATTTTCAACAAGATGGCGTAAGGTGCCAAACAAAAAACGATAACTGTTTTGGGTGGAAAATTTTTTGGGCGTGAGTTTTCTGAACAGGAGATCACAAATGGCCACCAATATCATAAGATTATTCACCTTTAGACTTTTCTTAATTGGTGCCAGTGGGGTAATGGTTGACATGTCTGCCTGTAGCGCTGGAGGTTCAATGATCGAACCCTTTAAATATCCAGGAAAAAATTACTTTCCAAAGGTATCGAATTTTGCAAGGAATAGGAAGGAAGTCATTTCTTCAAGAGTAATTTCATTACCTTGAAAAGCGATTTCTCTATTAACCTTTACTAGGTCTTCTCGATTACTCATATGGTATGACTGAGAGAAATGCGGTGGCCCCGAGTCTCTTGACTGTGTTGCGCCACCCTATGTATTTATGTATCTACCGCAGACCGCCCAAGCTCCACGTAAAATGGGTTACATCATTTCAAAAGATTTTTGTTCCCATGTGTATCTGCATGTCCTGGAATCCATGCAACTGTTTTATGCTTACTGTTGTAGAAAATACTTCTCATACATTCAAACGTGAAGCAGTGGTTATCAATATTTTTGAAGCCATTCAAGGCGGTAAGACTGTCTGTCTGTATGATTGTGCTAAGGTAAGAGCTTTTAGAAAAGCTGTAATTTCAGCCAAAAAGTTTCCATTTCCGTTTCGTTGTTTTTCACTTCTACAATAGCATAAGTTGAATTATTGTTTTTAAAAGAGCCAATTGTGAACTCTGGATGCTTATGAAAACGATGGCTTGAATTAGGCTTCGAAAAATGAAGAAACTTTTCTTCGAAAACACCAACTTTTGCAACATCGACCGCCATACAATAGCAAGCAAAGCCGTTCACGTTGCCACTACTTCAAAAAGGAACCTCCCGAGAAATTTGGAAATTGTCTGGAACCTTTAACGATCTGACACATTTTTACTGAATGTTCTATCTCCCGGAAAATACAAGACATGATTTCAATTGAAGAATTTCAAAATAAACTTTCGATCATCCTCAACCCTTCTGATGCTCTCACCGTGCAGCGAATTAAGAAAACCCTAGATCGGCGCAATAAATGAAAGAAAAATTAAACTTAAACTTAAACTTTATTGTTAGTTCCTCTTTTACTATTTCATTTAAACTCAATCACTTTCTTTTCTTTTCTTCTCTCACGAAATCTATGGTCAAGTTGCCCTGATGTCTTATATCCATAAATAGCTTATTAAATTTACTTTTTAAGTTATTTTTTTTAAAGAAACAAGTTTTTTGCAACTTTTTTGAAAGACAGCAAAAAAAGGTTATTTTCGCTAGTTTTTATCACCAGTTAGGTTAGGTTAGGTTAGGTTATAAGGTTAAAGTGGCTGTCAGCTCGGGTAACATAGTAAGAACTGTTGGGCTCATTGTGATAGAACGATGGATCTTAAGTATGCTCATATTAATGGAAATATATTGAATAATGAAGCGGGAGAGACGCAGAGCGTCGATGTGAGTAAAATCAGTAGGGTCATTAAAAAACACGAACCTAAGTGTATTCTTCGTTTGTGAGCTTAAACGGGACAAGATCAGAGAATTTGGGAATAGTTTCCTCCTCCTCCCCCATCCATTCAGCTTCTGCGAAAATCGTTTGAGGCGACTCCTAGCTTTGCGGCATGTCTTCCAATAAGACAGTGTTCTGTAATGACACCTATCGTCGCACTAATGTGGTATAAGTCATAAATATGAATATCAACCTGAAACTTCATACTTAAAATATAAATGGAAATTTTTTTATTCTGTTTTCGTGCAAAGGAAGGGAGAAAATTGGTTCGAAACGAAATTATAGGTCAGCGCTGTTGATGAAATATCTGGAAAGGATGACCAGAATCTTACCAAATCTTAAGCACATGTTCCGTACGATTTTTTCAATAATAACAAGATGTCAGCTTTATTTCCAAAAACTACGAAATTTTCAAAGATTTTTTGCAAAAAAAAATAGTTACACTCAAAATATCGAAAATCGGGAAGATAAAAGCTAAGCTTGTTCTAAGGAACATAATGGTTAGTACTTGGTGAGGATCGGTTGAGTAATATCAGAAATTCTATCTACGAACTGTTTTTTGACCAAAAATCGTCATATTTAAGGAATTAGTAGCTCAGATAGCTAAGTAAGCATCATCCAAAAGTGCCAGAGTGTGCTAGTCTTTATAAGGTTGTAGCATAATATTTTTAAATATGTATACAAAAAGGCGATTTTTTCAAAATTCTGAAGGATGTATACCCCTTAAATTTGCTTATTTCCAAAAATCTACTGCTCCTAGAAATACGAGCATTTCAAAAACATTTTGTTTTTCTTTTGAACTCATCAATCTCCGATTTTGTGCTAAACTGTCATGAAAGTGAAGCAATCAGAATAAAGCGTTTCTGGTGCAAACAATGACAATCATATCAGTAATTGGAACAATTCAAATCTGATAAGTTTGTTATCGCATGATGGTTTCTAAAACTAACTGTACAGAATTTTTTTGTGAAGAAGGCAAAAGTTAGAGATCTGATCCTTATGAGATCATTTTACTCCTTTTATAGCAATTAATGTTGATGATGACAACAACTTTAAAGTCTTAAGTTATTTTTCTGAGCTACCATTTAATTAAATTTTTTATAATTACTAAAAGTAAGTTGAGTAGCTTTAGGAAGTGGTGAATTTAAGAAATTCGAAAAACCAATTATTTGGCTACAAAAGTAATATTTCTGAGTAATTTTGGAATTCACAAATCCCTCTCTATTCACCTGCCTAGAGAAACATGGCAATTGCATAGGGCAATGTTGCACCTTTTCTTTAGTTTACACACATCAAAGCATTTTAAATGAATCATTGCAATCATTGAGCGAGTGTTTCAACTATAAAAAAAAAGAAGAATAACAAATGTCCAAATGTTCGAAGACGTCTGCAAACTTCAATTCTTATTTGATTGGCCACAAGATTTTGATGTTCCCTGCAAGTGGTTCGAAAATGTTTTCCGAAATTAAGGTGATCGAGGTCAAAAACACTCTGTATTTCGATTTGAAATTTCTAAAACTCGCTTTTAATTAATTTACCAAGTGACCCTTTACCGCAATTCCTTAGAATGGTTTGAAGCAAGGCAAACATATGACGCATTTCAAATCAAACTACATTACATAATAAATGGTACTCCTACAAATCAACCTCACAACTTTAATAGAATTGTAAAACCGAAAAAGTAATTTAGCAACATGCTTGATTTCCCTAAAAAGGACTTAATGCAACTCTCCCATCAATCAACCCTCTAAACTTTTCTTCAGTTCCACTGAACCAAAAAAATAAAGGAACTAGTTGGAACACAGTTTTTAATTAAAAAACTTTTAAGAACATTTATATGTGAAGTTATTTATGCACCAGCACCTTCATATTGAATATAAATCATCAAATCTATGACATCGGTCTTCAATTCCAAAACAAAGCAAGGTTAAAAAAAAAAAAATAAAAAGCCAACAACGTCATCTCTTTTCCAAGGATAGCTCGTTACTATAGCTATAGACATTTCCGAAATTCTCAGATTAACAAATTGAAAAGCAATCCGATGTTAATTTAAGCACATAAATTCTACTCCGGGAGTGTTGCGATGTGGAAAATAAGAAATCTGTGATTGCAAGTTACGGCACGAGTCCCTTTTAAGTTATTCTGGTGTATCTACTACAACAGCTAATAAGGAAATTATTTGAGAGTATCTTTGAAATTTACTTCGAGAAACTTTTCTCATTAACAGAAATGTTTTCACACCATCTATTTGCTTGTTTCGTTTAAATTTTTCACAGGGCAACGCATTTTGGATTCAAAATTTTTTCAAACCAAATTTAGTGCAGTAGTAATTTTAAGCTTTTGTGGAAAGGAGATAAAGAAGGAGAGGGAGGAAGAGAATGAGAAACATAAAACATTTCAATCAAAACGAATTCTGCATGAAGTGAAAGTATTTCAACTGGTCGATTAAATAGTTTGCTGTTGAAGTTCTTACAGTTTATCCAGGATTTGTGCGTCTTTGAAGTTAATTGCATAGTGAAATATGATTTTTTTTTTTTTCAAATTAGATTATTGTGGTAATCCACGCTTTAGCTTTTCGCAAAGAGCTCGCAAGTTTTTCCGAGAGCAATTAATCTGTATGAATAACTAAGCCATCGGAAGTATAGGTAATAAATTTAAGGGCCTCCCAATTCCTCAAACGAGGTATATGAAGAAAAGGCTAGGGTTCATCAGAACCTAATTTTTTATTGCAAATCTGTGCGCAACATTGAAAATATAAAACCAAATGTCATACAAAATATCTCCGCAAGCAACGTGTGTCTGGGTTCGAAACCTTTTTTTTTTTGCACGTTTATTATTTTAATTTCTATTTACACCTTCATGTATACAAAAATACATTATAAAATAACATTTATACTAAATCTACATCTAAAAATCTAATCTTAACCAATTCTACTTAATTAAATTTTTTCCTTTACGGACTATGTGACGGTTGAAGAAATTCTTACGAATATTGATTTTGCATCAGTATCGGCCGATTTATGCTCGAAAACTGTCGAAAATTGGGTTCAGCGTCTGGATTTCTGCAAGCCTGCTCGTGGTGGCCATGCAAAAAAAATCGAGTTCCATACATAATGGCATCGAACGTACTTTCACAGGAATTAAGAGTTTCCTTGATATCCAAAACCGTTGTTCCTTTATTTTGTAGCGCTCTTATTGAAAAACTCGATACATCGAATCTAAAACGATGGTCAGAACAATGTAGATTTTCTGATATAAAATTGATGGCAATGTTATTGAAAGTTTTCTGTTAGAACTTCAATGCGGCGTATGATACAATACTGTACCGTTAAGGTCAAGCGAGTTAGTCCACACAATAAAACTGAAGTTTAAGTTGAGGTTCAAACTATGGTTTAATTTAAACTCCAGTTGAAACCTCCACAACAAAACTGGCCATAAAAGCGATGAAATTCCAAAATCAACACTCTTAGAAAATGATTACTCGTCAACACTGTCTTTACACAATAAAAAAAAGCAAAAACCTTCTCAAAGAAATCATATAATTTCATGTCTGAGAAATATTATAACGAGGCAGACGCTTAAACTGTTGCCCATTGATTATACATTTCCACCGTCTACAACACAACCGCCGCTTGAGTTTTTGAAATGAAAACCTGAATGAATTCAAGAACTCATACAATAAAGAATAGTGAAGGAGGAAGAAAATGAAAACTTTATCCTTGCTTCCAACGTTTGAACATTCCTTTTAGTCCTCATGTTGTATTCAATTAAATTTTCTCAATTTTTTTTTCCCTCATTTCTATTTTTATATTCTTTTTATGTTGGAACATACATATTTTCTTTCATTTTTTTTTTTTTTTTTAATAAACAAATGTATAAGTATGGAACGAGTTTTTTTCAGTATATTCGGATCTAGGAGAGGTGTGGCTGATGGGGATAGAATATATATGTCCTTCAAAGATTGTCTGTAATTTTTTAATTTTATTGCGGAAGTCTTTGGGTTTTTGTGTGGGGAAAGAGAGAGAGAGAGACAGACAGAATGTTGTATTAAATAGAAAACTTTGTTTGTAGAACGTACATTCTACTGATTCTGAAAATTCTAATTTCATTTAAAGGAGCTTTGTCAGTGTTTATTATTTGAGCCGATTGGTAGTGAGAGAGATGCAAGATATTTATGCCTTACGTAACACAGTTACATAGGACTTTGATGAACCTCAAATAGGTACTAAGTAAAGGAACTTGTGGTGAAGACATAGAACATCGAACATACCTATGAAAAACAAGCTAAAGTGGCGAGAAAATCCGAACAGAAAGGAAAACCCACGTTCCAAACTCAAGTGAAAACTGCTTTGTATTTCATTCAACTTGAACAACCGAAAGATAAACAGGGTGTAAATTTGACACTGACTTCACTAAGAACTCGTATTTATGAATTTCTATTCATCAAATATTCGCTAAAATGAACAACCTTGAAAAGAAAAGCACTATATTCGTGTTTATTTGGCTCTTTTTTCTCAGCGTTCGCCAAGTGCGGTACACTAGTTGAAGCAGATGAGTGAGAGCTCAAGCTTGAAATGAAACTTATGAGTCGATAATACGATCAGTATAAGGAGCAGTTCGAAATACCGTTGGGACCCTTTTGGGACCAGACGACCGCAGTTTGTTATTTGTTCTATTAAACTAAGTAAACAGAGCACTGCCGATAGGTGCGGTTATGATGAATCCAATTACACTCTCGAATTCTTAACAATCATTATCGTTACATTTTTGGCACACTTGTGTTCTCTTTAAATTTCATCATGAGGTTTTGGAGTTTTCATACTATTAAAATTCCAAAAGGGCGCGGTGCCTAGTGACCAAAAGCACAACAACTCGAAATCCTAGATTACATTCGTCTAGACTCAAAACTTGACAGAATAATTAACCACAGGCCTAAGTTTTCTCAATATTCGCACCAAAAACAGAAGATAAAATACATCTCCCTTAAAAAACAGCAAAATAAATTCCTTCTATTTAAAGGTAATTAAATGAGTCTATTTAAAAACAATGCTTCCTTAATTCCTGGAAAAACCAGTTCCAAATTACCTCAAAAGTCTTCGTCACTTTTAAGGCCACTTTTCTTGGAATTATATCCAAAGCTACCAAATCACAGGAGGTAAAATCAGAACCATAATCTTTAGGAACAAGTGTAATCATTTCTAGAGATGCTTTATGCAAACCAATTTTGTAAGTTCCAGGAACAATTCTTTGAATAAGAGATTACACACATCCAAATGTCGATATACCCGTTGAAGCTAAATTTGTTTACTGCCTGTGAGGAGATACGTTTCGATACAAGTCTGACTTGTTGTGTGTTGTGTAGGCGCTTAATTTGAGCTCTTCCCAAACTCAAATCCTCTTACTCTGAACGGAGCCGTATAGAGTATAGACAATCTGACATTGATTTTGTGTATATAAAGGTCCTTATTCAACCAGTGAACTAAATCATTTTTGAAAAATGAGAGTGTGTTATTGGAAGTCACAAATTGAATTCAATGCCACTCAGCTCAATCAATATTCAAATGTACACACAATACCCAAATTGTAACAAGAAGAGATTTATTAAAAACAAGTGACAGAAAAATTTGTAGGTCGTATAGGTTTTGAACTCGAACGTATTCAATTACCCAGAATTTTCGGCCCGGAGTCCTTAACTAAATATAAAGTGGGGTTTATATAAAAAGGAAATAAAATTTATTTTTAGCATTGCTGCAAAATTTATTAAGCTACCAAAAATGTTTGCAGATGAAAGGCTTACAAAGAAATTTCACAAAAAAAAAAAACGAAGGAAAAACTTAGTGGATCCCAGGAGAACAAGCTTTTACCAAGTATATTCAATTTTGAGAACATAAGTAATGAGAAAATACTGCACCAAATTCTGAAGAAAAGTCTCTCCGCCTCTATCGACTTTTCTTGCAATTTCATCAGGACATTGGTTGAGCCAAAATAAGTTTTCGAGACAAGAGGCACTCTTGAACCTGAGTTATTCAAGGAATTTCTTCAGGACAAATTTTACTGGCTAGGTATGTTCAATTTATTGGATCTTAACATCAGACATTAAGGCTAAGAGGAATCAACGCATCATCATCATCATCAGAAATGTAATTTTAAACCAGAAAATTATTTTGATTTGATTACGAGGTCTGCATCGCAAGTCACAGCTCTCACTTCATTAAATGATCTCAAATACCAGAAATCAGGAGATTTTTTGAAAATAAAAAACAATTTATCGAACATTCCTTGCTATAGTGAAACTGTTGGACAATGTCATGAAAACCTCTTTCTAAGTAAGCAGTTCAGAGAGTTGACTTTCAATTGCTGGTCTTTGAAATATGTAAGGTCTCGAGGTATCCCAAGCTTTTTAGCACTACCCAATGTGAATTTTGTTGAATGATGTGTAAAGACGGTGACGGAAGCTCCATAGCATACGCTATTGGATAGGCTGGAGACGAGCGTACAATAAAAAAATGGAATATCGAAAAATTTTACCAAAATCGCGCACAAGAAAATAAAGCAAGTAAATTGTTCTGATAAAACCTGGTTAGTTTTTTGGTAGTGTAAATATTATATGTTAACCATTACAAAAAAAGTTCAATTTTTTACCAAAAGTACTCAAATTCGTGTTTAATTAGAAGGCTAAAAAATTTATCTTATTGGCGAGTACAAACGAAAAACGTTCATTCAACGCATAATACAATCTCCTTCAATGTAAAGTCAAACTTTTCAAGGTCTCTCAGGTCATTTCTATCGTTTTTATTAAACTACAAGATATTTACATATTTATGCTTATCGAAGGAAATTTGCCTGAGATGAATTGAAGACAAGTTTTGGGCATGAAAATGTTGGTAGTGAACAATCAAAGCCGCTGAAACAAAAGTTTGATAACTAAAGTTATAACAAGTTTTTGAGAAATTGGACATCAAATGTACGTCAAATTTTACTTCTCTAGAAGTTTATTGCATTCAAATCTGTGGTATTCTTTACGTATTTTATTAGAATTTGTCAATTTAAAGCAACAAAAATAAGTTCATACAAACATAGAGTGGCGCAACAGAAGAGGGAGCTCCGAGGCCCAGCACATTTCTTACAACCATGTGAAGGAATGGAGAGGACACAGAATTTTTTGCCGATTTCGAACAGCTAGCCGAGAAAGAGCTTTTCTTGGTAATGAATTTATTATCGGAACACATGCCAACACCTCGTGATAGGCGATACTCATGGAAATTTTTTTTTATTGTCTGTTGGAATTAAAGCCACGAAACTCTAGTTCAACAGGATGGCATGCTTACGATGACTCCACAAGGAACAAAAAGAAATACTGATAAAAATTTCAATTGCAAAAAGGATTAACAAATTGGGACAACTTCTATTGAAAGTTATATCAATTAAAATGCAACCATGGGCTTGCTTATTTGGAACGTAAAATGTACTCATACAATACAATCGTTATGGAAACAAAAACGTTTATTAAACGATGAAAATGGTTCTCTTCCACTCTTACAATCGGATTTGGCCTAATTGATATCGAATAGTACAAAAAGAAAAACTGGTGTTATTAAAAAATAAATTGTCCATTTGCAAAGTTAAAGCGTATGATTGAATCATCAGCGTATTGCATTCTGTTCTGTTTGTGTGAGTAACGAAATTAAATAAATAATACAAAATGTGATGTAAGAAAAAATATACATATATACAAACATGGCCCAAGATATGAGGCACCCCTTAAAACTGACAAAAGTTCAAAAAGGAAGTGAGGTGATAAAAAGCGAGGCTTGTAGAAACAAAAAAAACCCATTTCTATATTAATAAGAAAAAAATATCTGGGGCCATCTTTAATTTCAATAACTTTTGTTATTTGGACTTTGGTCTAACCAGTTGCATCTTACAGTTTAAACAAACTACTTTCCATTGTATGCTTAAGATAAAAGATTTATCATCTCTAAGGGCATTTCAGATTTTTTTGGATCTTTTTTTTTAAGCTCGCGAAAGCTGCTGTACTAAAATTTCAGAGAATTTCAAGTAGATAGGGCTGTATGGAAGTATGTATGTATATTTTGCTGTCACTGAACGACTTCACTTCATGCTAAATAAACACAATAAGAGATTGAGAAAGCTGGGGAAGGATTAAGTAGGTGGTCGGACCCTCAATTGCACATTAATTTAAAATTTCTGAGAGCTGCGATGAAAGCAAAAAACTAGGTAATGCATTCCACATTCGATAGGTTCCACCTAAAAACGACCCTCTGTATTTGACATTCTTTAGGTAGTTCATATTATATCATAAGGGTTGAATAGTTGAAGGGACTTTCTCACTAGACCACTGCTTATAATAATTAGTAAAGTAAAAGCGGACAAGAAACATTACGACTATGTTCAAGTCGCATACCATTTTCAATCATGTTTTCTATCTCCAATCGTGTTAAGGATTCTTCTCAGAGTTGTATACAGTTTACAAAGAATATTTGTGTATTCAACCGTAAATCGAATACCATTTTGCATATTGTCTGTTAAAATTCAATAAGTGTCTTAAACATTTTTTGCAGAAATCGCCGCATAAATCGAAGACACGCAGCCACTGGCATGTAAGTAATATTTTAAAGTTCTCTTCTTTGGTTTGGAATGCTTAGAATAACATAAGTAAACTGAAAATGACAAAATTAGGCTTTGACTTTTCAAATTTTTTTAATAAACAGTATTTTTGCTGAACTTTAACTGACGATATGCATCCCGAATTTTTTGACTCCTTTTAACGTTCTAGTATGCTAATAGGATCCTTAACAGTATACAATTTGTCGGATAGACTTGGTCTGAGCTATGTAGGAGAGTTACACGTTGATAGCACTTCGTAATGAAATTTATCATCGGGCTTCATTTTTTTATGATTCTTCCATCAACTCGTATATTATCCTTTGAGAAATAGTTTTTTTTAAAGATTTATCCTTAATAAAAAATCTTCCTCGCTCAAGAGTCAAAAGACGTTATTCATATACCTAAGAGAAGGAGAGTTAACTATTCTTAGGAAAACTGAGTGTCAAAAAAAATCTTTTTTTTATATTAATTTTAAATTTTGACACCCTTTGGCTATATTTTCTTTGTAGTTGGTCTTTTTGACACCTGTCATTTGATTTATTGTCATTTTAGTTTGCAATTTTTTCAATGAATTGAAGCAGCACACTTGCTGGGAACTGCTTACGTTCAGTAAATTGTTTCGACACAAAATCGCTGTTGAGATCAGAGTGACTTGGAAGAGATCGGGTTAGTTAATACCACTTAAGTATCTTTGTTGGGGTTATGTGAAAACGGTTGTCTTCGCAGATAAGACTGAGACGATCGACGCATTGGAGAGAATTTTTGTCATCTTATTTTTGTTGTTGTAAGCAACAGCAACACAAGGCCAAAAGAACGTATTCGAAGAAAAAGACAATACAATCAATGTGTACATTGATAACACAAAATTAAGCTAAACATTAAACTATTAAAACACATAAACACTATAACGACAGCAGTGTTTGGCCAGTCCCTTTTTCTAGTTTAGTTTAAAAAAGAAATTTTGATGGACAATACAAGAACTTATACTGAGCATCATATTTACTCTTAAGTCATGAAAATGTTTTAGTAAATAAATAGAATTGCGCATTATGAGCTATAGGACCCTGGAAGCATTTCATATTGAAGGACCTTCAACTTTTCTGAACGACTAAGAAAGAAAACGCTTTTCACAGCTGTGTATAATTGCTCTCGCAAAACTTCCTGAAAAGCATTGGACGATACTTGTAAAAAGACCATTTTATGATTCTGGGATTCTAATCTTTAACTTTCACGAAACAGACAGACATAATCGTGTTTCACATTGACCACCGAAGGAATTTAAGTCTTCATAAATCATAAAATAGATTAATTCCCATTGGTTTCTTGGTAAGAATACTTTCGTTCCGTTGGGTCTTTGTTTTGAGATTTTGAAAGGTTGAAATTTAAACCAGCTAAAGAACAATTTCATTTGTATGATTTTAGAAGTCTGGGCTGAAACTCTGACAATATTGGGCAAGTTCGAAACTTGAAACATCTCAGCAATTTCTTATTAAGAAGACTGGGAATGAACTCCAACTCTAGCCTTTTTACTCTCGTCGTCTGAGCCTGGTCAACAATAATGTGAGGTATTTCTTATTGTTAAGAACTATCTTAGGTTTTATTTGTATTCTAAAATAAAATAAATTTTCTTGAGTTCCGAATCTTCTCTAAATCGAATTGCTCGGTTATTAAAAAACATTTAAAATTATTGATGTTTGATTGATGATTGATGATGAGGAACCCACAGACAGATTACAATGGTTGAACTGGAGCAGAAATTTTTCTTGACTTATTAAAAAAAAAACATTTGCAAGTAGAGATTTTTTTGAAAACGAGTCTTGGTATTGGCTCTAATTATTCTTGCGTATTACTCAAGATACTTTTGTTTTTAAATGAATCAAAAGTTTTGTTCGCTTCTCGTCTTGTAAGGTTAGTTATAAATAAATTTATTTTTATTTAAGTGGCCATTTTTACAATCCACACAAATCTGAAAATGAAGTCTTTAAGAGTTATTCAGCTGGGAAAGTAGAATAGTAACATTCGGCAAATCAACTCCAAATATATTTAATAGTTGCTCTCAGCTGTCACACAATAATTTAATCTCGCAGTGGACCAAAAGGTCTGTAGGGAATGAATGTGCAAGTACCTACACAAATAAAAAAAAAAAAATTGAAGACTGAGGCTGCTTGAAAGCAATAAATGAAAGCAAATACACTCAACAAAATAACATTTGTTTAATCAAGGACTGACTGAGACCACAATTTTGGATATGAACTGTATCTTGGTCGTGTTTTAAATTTTTTTTATTCAGCTATAATTTGTCAACTTCAAATAAATCGGCACAGTTCGGCTAACGTTCTTTTTTTTATTGAAAGAAATCTTTTACTCAAACTACACATAACAAATTAAAACTTGACACGAAATATTGTAACAAGTCTAAAGAAACTTGATGACCAATTGACGATGGATTGATTAAGTGCATACATCAAATAATTTTTTTTTTTTTTAATATCCACAACTTTAATGATGACCAATTATGATTCATGTGAATCCTACTTTATCAAAAAAAGGAACAGAAACAAATAAAAAACCCGCACTGCTTATTCATTCATACAACTAACTAATTAGAAACTCACCTGGTTTGGTGCTTGACGAAATTTGCATTTGTTGTTGTTGTTGATGCTGTTGCTGCTGCTGCTGCTGTTGTTGTTGTTGCTGAGACTGCTGCGACTGTTGCTGAACATGCTGTCCATTGTGTTGAATTTGCTGTTGCTGGTGTTGTACCTGAGTGTGAGCTGGATGGATTGCTAACAACTTAGTTTCAGGTGGCTTATGAGGCCCCATAGCAATTTGTGGCGCCCCAATTGCCATTGTTGGTGCTGGCATCATCAGTGTTGACATTGCCAGCATTATATTACTTCGTTGATGATTAATTATTACAATTGAAACTTTTTGCCAACGCACTAATTATTTTTTTAAATTATTTTTTTTTCCTCTTTTTCGTAATTTTATTTCACCAACAAAATGAAACTAACATAAAATGGCAACAATTTTGCACCGCTTGGAAAATAAATAAAACAAATCAAATGATTTTATTTTCAAATTCCGAACAATTTCGAATTTGACTGAAAACACAGATGATATCACGTCACTCGATCAGAATAAAAATAAAAATTTAAAATCCTTGCCCAAGTAGGTATGTGTTGGTAGAGGTACAATATGGCTACTTGAATTTCATAACATAGAACGAACGACTTTCGAACCTATAGCTATACATTCTATTTTCAAAATCTGGTTTTTTTCCCGCAAAAGACCGCATACAAAAATCAGAACGATAAGACCGAGAATTCTGATGAATGCAACTTCCTGTTATCAAGGCTGAAGATAATCTGAAACCACTGAAAGGTTTGTCATACAGAAGAACCTAAGTTCACACACAGTTCGAGTGGCGCTAGTGTAGCATTGTTATTGTTGTGGGGTCGCTCTCAACATATTTGTTTTTTTTTGCGGCATATTCGTGTTAAAATTAATTCAAATTGTTACATATTTTTTTTTCTGATGATGATGAGCGAGTCTTAAACAAAAAACGCCAATAAAAGTTATAGAAGTTAATTGGAAATTATACGCTCTGAATTTTCTATTGCCGCTTGGGAATCTTTTTCTAATTTAGAGCAATGCAAATGCCTACAATGCTCAAAATGATAATAAAGAAAAAAACACGACAAGATAACAGGAACTATGCAAGAAGAATCGCAATATTAACAGTTACACACAACAGGATCCTAACTAAATAACGTACTAAACCGTAAGGCGACGCTGTTCTAACTAAAGCTTTTTCGAAGTTTTTCACTTTTTTTGTGTGAAAGGAAAATAAAAAGGAACCAACAAGGAAAAAAGGCAACATTAAAAACCCACGAGGATACACGACGACATGAATAAAGCCGTGACAACCACAACAACGACGACGACAACGAAGCTAGAGACGGCGATGATGATAGAAATTGTGTGTGGGCATAAAACATACTTCAACAGCGTAAGCCGTGTACAGAGGGATGAATTTTCGGAAAGTAAGTAAGGTTAGTTTGAAAGGAAATTCATTCAAAACATTGCTAACACACTGCACACGTATAACGGTTTCGGCAAATGCAATTTCCATGAACGCGGTGCCATTCGATTGTGTTTGAGAGTTTGCATCGGCTAAGCGAGTTCTTAACGATTTGTGCGTGTGTGTGAGTGTGTACAATCAATGAATAATTTATACCGAAACTCGTTCTCTTTTCTTCTATGCTTCGAGTGTGCAATTTTTGCTTTTCATGTATTGGTGGTTTGTTGTTTTCGATTACAAGAGAGATAAGACTATACTTTCCATGGGTTCGGAATCGGGATCTCCCAATGCGCAGAATCGGGGAAAAAATTTGAAAAAATATTTGCAACTTAATATTCCCCGAGCCGAGACACAGTTCGGAAACCGATTAAGTCCGAAAGGCAATTCCCGAGGACTTCTGTAGACGAAGCTGCTTTTTCAAGTCATTATCCTTGCTAGTCCAGGATATGAAAGTGTTATCTAATCTTATCAATCTCATAAGCTCGATTTTTTTAGATCTTAGTGAATGCCGAAAATTCCATTTGTACTATTTCCCAAAACAACACTCTCAACGTGGGGAAACAGATGATTCTGCTCCGAAAATCCCCCCACTCTCGAAAATTTCCCAGTATTGAAGGAAATTTTATGTTTTAGGGAACATTTTGGGAACATACGTTTGATTAACATACTTTGGTTCATCTTAACAGTCCGGACAGAAGAAATAAGATTCATTCATTAACATTCCAACGAATTTAACATCTTTTCTTTTTGATTAAGAAAAAAATAGTCCACATACGCCAGAGTGTCCCAAATGCAAATGAAAAAAAGAACCATAACCTACTCGGGGCACTGACTAGTTTCGTCTGAATAGAATTACAGAGTTAGTCACACTCATTTAGAATACAAAGCTAACCCATCAAAAATAGAAGAAAAAAAATTTATAAAAAAAACAACAAACCACCAGCTACAAACAAAACTGTGCAAAAGGGTTGGGAAGCCTTTTATTTCTCGTCCAAAGTTATGAATATGTATAGGGCAGTATGATATTCATTTTCAGCACAGTTTTTTTTTCTTTTTATTTGGTTTGGGTTCAGTTCTTTTTCATTTTTTTTTTGTCTATTGCTGTAGCCTAACAAGCAAACAAGCTAAAAAAAAATTAAAAAACAAAGCGATATAAAAGATAGGGCATCTCGACTTAACTCAGCCTGGCTCAAGGATTTATGCTGAATAGCTGAGCTCTATATTTGCTTTGAATTTTTGTACTTTTTTCGTTTTCTTTCTTTTCAGGTTTCAACTGCTGTTGTTCTCACCACTCTGCTGGGGTAGTGAGGGAATTCATGAAAAAAAGTATATTCAACGAAAGGAAAATGAAGCTTATGATTGTATGCAAAGGAAAATAACAAAATAAATGAAAACGAACAAACAATGCAAGTGGAATAAAAGGCGCAAAAAATGAGTAAAGAATTATAAACTTGTATTTTTGCAGAAATAATTTTGGTGTTTTTTTCTTTGGCTTTGATTTAAATTTTGTTATTTTGCAGGATTTTTTCTCCTTACAATGTTCGTTAGACGACATGTGTTCTGTTTTTCTTTGAATAATTCAATGAGGATTGCAAGAAGTGGGGAATAGCTTCAAATACAATGAGTCATTAAATCAAAATTATTTCAGTCTGAATGATAATAATAATAAAGGCACTGCTCTTTGTTTGTTTTTTTCAATCAGATTTCATTTCGAGGTAATCTATTTGTTGTTATATAGCTGAAAATCTTTTGGGGCTCTAAGTAGACTTCCCAATAAATATCTGTCTCTCAATGCTTTCAAACATTCTGATGTTAATAGTCGCGAGCCATTTCCCACGACTGAAGCAGAGGGGGACTTGTACCGCTTCATTGAGGTGGATTTTGTTATTCGTTATGAATACTTTTTACTGAATTTTTGATCTCTAATTCTCAGAAGTTATGCCTTTTGTTGATTGATATTGGATTTAGTCCTTGCTCTTAAGTCCGGTGGGTTTCATGCCCGTGGTGTAATGGCTTCGCGAATCTGACTGTAACGTGAGAAGTTCGAAACCAAGAAACACTAAAGAGAAAGTAATTTCTTTTAAACTATGGTATCATCTTTTGGAGGAAACTTAAAATTTTTTCGATACTAATTTCTATGCCAAAAAGACATTTCTCGATTAGATTGCTAAAAACCGTAGGCATGGTTGAGAGAAGTGTGCTGGACCAAATTCTGTTGCCTCACAAAAAAAAAGAAGTTAAGTCAGTCACTAAGAACCTCAAAATGTGGAGACATATAAGCAAACTCTCAGCCAGAAAATATTGTGAAGTCTTATATTGACGTTGCTAAGACGAGCACAAAAACACTTAACTGACGAAAGAGAGCGCCTGATTTTTCAAAAGAAGAAAAAGAATGAAGTTTGGTCCAGGGTTTCATCATTTTGCTCAGTTCCAGATATGAGTTTTCGGTGAAAAATTAAACTCTCCCCACTTTATAAAAGAGCAGAGAAGATTTTGAGGAGGTAGAAGAGGAACTAACATAGATTATTCCCCAAAATTTATTTTCTGTGTTCTTCTACGAAAGTGATTACTTTTTTCCACGTCATTGAATATGAAATCAAGAAGCAGATGTCAGAAAATCAGAGTGGTTAAGTCCCTGACCGTTCTCCTTGCATTTTTTGACATCAATTCTATTGACATAGCAGACGATTGATATTATTTTCGCTGCACCAAAACCAACTTTGAGTTTAGATCTAACATAAACATAAAAAACTAACAGATTCCATGGAACTTCCTGAAATTGCTTTGAATTTCATCATCCATGGTTTTTTAACGAGAACCAGGCAAGTTTTGTTAATTAAGCGTTGTCTTTAAGTAATTCTGAAACAACTGAATATTTTAGTTGTCTCTGAAAAGTTTTTTTTTCACGAAAGTCCTTGAGGCCAAATAAGTTGCATTAAGGCCTATGTGATCACATACTTATTCATGTTTAGTTACTATAAGCAGTTTCAATAGGGTTTCAACGTTTCACTAGTACTTAAATTTAAGCATTTCGGTGACTTACACCATTTGCAACCAACGACTTCAAAGCAAACTCATTCTGATATTTTTTGGAAAGCAGAAATGCAACTGATCAGAAACTTAAAGCAACATAATAAGAAAGTAAAATCAGTAACCAGAATGTCTCTTCACAGTAACAACGCTCCTATTTTTTTTGTTTTCTCCTTTTTGTAAGCCAGACTTTGAAATATTTCGAAAACCAACTGACCCACCCGGCGTTGCATGAAGGTACCAGCTTTCATTTTTTCGTTAGCGTGGGAATATGGGGATGGACTATAGCCTATGTTACTGAAGGATGATGTATAACATTCTAAAGTTGAAAGACTTTGTAGATTAAATCAAGAAGTTTTAAGATTCCCACTCTCGGTTCCGTTTCCGTTCCGTGGAAATGCAGGGATGAAATATGTAACTGAAGGATAATGTAGAGCCCTGGTACTGGAAGTATTAAAAAATGTTCCCAGTAGTTTTTTACTTCGCTTTACAATCCCATTCAGGTAGAAATATGGGAATGAACAATGAAGTAAGACCTATAGCATATTCCGAACTCTATAGACTATCTCTGTAGCAAATATCATTTAAATAGGTTCAGTAGCTTGGGTGTGATTGCGTAACAAACTAACTTACTTTTACATTTTATTATTGAGGTTTTATTTCTAGTTTCCCATTTCTTTTTTTTTTTCACAAAACAGTTCTTTCTTTTTTCTTCACATGAGTGAATTACTGAACGATTACCAATAAAACCATTTTGTGATTTTCTCCAAAAAAAAAAGAATTTTTGTTATTTTTATTTAAACGGAACAGGCACGAGCTTTGATTGTAATAAAAACAAAACCTGCTGAGACTGCTTTCAGACCGGATGAGTTTATAAAAACAGAGTTGGTCACTACTTTGCCTTTCCTAGATAAAAAGTATATAAATTGGGTGGCGATTCAACTCGAAACCCTTTAGTTAGAAAGCGCTTTTCATGGCAGTGTGTAAATAATTACTCTACGGGACTTACCAATTCGTTGCAATGCTTTCACTAATAGTGTAATATCGGCTAAAAGTATAAACTTTTTTCTATGTTTCGGAACTCTTACCACAAACCTTTCACGATATAGCAATACCTTGTTAAATATTAAGCCACAGGCCTTCACTAGAATGAATGAAAAAATCATCCACTTTAGGCAGAAAATGAGTTTGGAGTAATCTACTCTGAGGTCAAATGAAGTGCTTGATCATTCCACCATGTCTATGAATAAAATTGATGAAAATTAATTTCGTTGAAATTTTAAACTAAAGCTTTGATTTAACGTTATTGACTCGTTTTAGTCATTATGGAAGATGGGCACAATTACAAGAACAGCTACGAGCTAATTCAAAAATTTGGCTTCAACAATGCCGGAAATCGTTTTGCATTTCCATTAACTCACTCTACATTTATTAAGAGCTAAGAAATATTTTTTAATACGTTTACATTTAATTTCTTTCGAATTGTACATTGTACAATTCCTAGAACAAGAGCCAGCACCAGAAGGAAATTTTCGGAGTAAAGTGGTAACTTGTTTCATACACATGTATGTGTAAATGCACCATTATACCACGAATAGTCTACATTCTAAGGTGGTGATTTTTTCGAATCTGAGGTCGAAGTGATAACCTAATGAGTCATAGCTAAAAAGTGTGCCCACGATGTTTTAGTTGGTTTTATATTTGCAAAAAAGCATTTTATTATTGTTATTTGTTTATCATTTTTCCAACTGAAGACCCTTATTGCGCTTCTCTAATCGAATCGATATAAAAATGTAGGTCCTCAAAATGCGCTAGACCCTGAGATTTCCATATCTCTGTTGTTACAACTATTTTTTACACATTTTTAATATATCATGTTCAGCCTTAGCAAGAACCTCATTCAATTGGTTCTTATTATCATCTACGTGGTGTTCAAGTTACTTAATTTGGGATGTGATTGTTGGTCATATTCTAAGAAAAAAACTGTTCTACAGTAATTCACCGTTTTTCAACTTTGAAGAAAAAGTGATTTCTTAACTCTATTAAATTCGATTTCTCTGCCTATACTAATGGAAGAGACCGAATTTTAGATTTTGTTTTTTTGAGAATAACAATCTTTAAAACTGTATTTAAATTGGGCTTATATAGGCTTAGGGTTACCAGGTCTTCAATTTTACTTCCCCCCGCAAAGTTTTGACTTTGAGGTCATTTTTTCAGATAATACCTGTTAAACATAACGTTTCTTTATTTTCTACAGATGAACAAAACTACAAATAAAGAAACCCTATGTTGAACAGGCATTTTCTGAAGAAAAAAAAAAATGACCTCGAAGTCAAAGCTGGAGGAAGAAAATTAGGAAACCATTTAACATTTAAAATCTGGCAACTCTAAGCCTATAGGAGCCCAACTTAAATACAATTTTAAAGACGATTATTTTTACAAAAAATTCAGTCTAAAGTTAGGTCTCTACCATCAGTATTGGCAGAGAAATCGAGTTTAACACAGGTCAGGTTACATCAAAGTTAGCCTTTTTTTTTGAATGTCCAAAAAGTGATGTCAAAGTTGAGAAACGGACTTTACTGTAAAACAATTTTTTTCTTAGAATATGACTAGGAATCACATCTCAAAGTATGTAACATAAATTATGCGACACCCTGTATACTTCTACTTCTTTGGACATTATTCACAATTTTTAAGTCCAAATACAAACGGTTAGCTTCAAACTGAAGTCTCGATATATTGGACAGTTGTTAATTGTTGATTCTAAGTGAAAATGTGAGTCTATGTCAACTTCCCTTTAGCCAAACTTTTAAGACTTTGATATTTTCAAATATCCCAACATTCCGTACAAGAGCATCATTTCATCAATAAATGACTAGGAACTTGAAGGAAAGATATTTATTATTTAGTTAAACTGAATTCGAATGAATGAAAAACAATTTTGAATTTTTTAACAACATTTAACACAACATTTAATATATGAAGGAGTAGCCCGATGATGGAATATAAATTCCGAAACGCGTAGCAAAAAATTTGTAAAAATTTATATATTAAATGTTGTGTTAAATGTTGTTAATAAATAACAAAAAACTCAAAATTGTTTTTCATTCATTCGAATTCAGTTTAACTAAATAAAACACGTAACATGGAGACAAACCACCTATTAAATATTTATTATGTCGTTACTCCATAAAACCACTAGGAGGCAAATGGTTTAAAGCAACTGGAGGTTAGTTAGAAAGGACCATGCACCAGCTGATCTGAGCGATAGGGTCAGAGGAAAGCATACTCGGTGAATAGAACCCAAGTATTATACGTTTGATCTTTAAAAACAGAGATGCGATGGAAGAATAAGCCTTTAAAACGCCGCTTGTTGGATCTTGTAGACTATAATAATGTAAACGTCTAAGACCCCCGGCCAATTTAATATGTTTTAATCAATACAATATATCTACATCCATCATCTTGTTATCGATTTCAAGGTTTCGCATAACAGTAGATTGTTTAATTTTGGCGTCCCTGCGAAACTCGTTCAACTGTGGAATCTACAAACTATTTAAGGTTCCATTTTTTACAAGGTAGTGTTTCAAAAAATTGCACTTAGCCACGGAACTATGATGCGCCATATTTGTTTATTTATTTTAGGGTGCATTATGTCTTCTTCTTTTTAATTCCATCGCGATCTCTCATAAACTACAGCTTTCTCGCTTATCTGACTCACACCACTGATTCGCTAGTGGTTACATGTGATTATATGACCTCTTTACTAAATCCACAGCCAGACCTACCTCTGCTTTCACCATCCAAAGAACATCTTTTAACTTTTTTCAACAAGTGACGAACGAACCCCAATTCTTTTCATCACACCATCGCATGAGTACTCTAAAGTTAGCTGAAAAGCATTATTTCACTTAATTCCGTGTAAAAAATCATCAGGTTGACAAATAATTTTGCACGCCTTAATGTGTAAGATAACAACAACAACAACAACAACAACAACAACATACTGAAAAGCACCCAACAAAAATGGCATTGCATGGGAACGTGATTAGAGCTCTTCACGTATAAAAACAAATGTTAAACATGGGAGCTTAACCATCTTTTTCCATGCCTCATACTCAAAAGACATCATACACTATAGCAAAAGAACGAGCAAAATTTTCATATCCACCGAGCGCACATCACAAAAGTCGTTAAAAATTTCGCGTTAGAACCATAAAAAGTTATGCTGAAGGACTTCATTCTGCTTAAGAGATTTCGACTCTATTATGCACAAGAAGGTGTGGGGTTAAGCTACACTTTTATATGAACCTATAATTACCACTGGCAAAATGTGCTGCTATACTTCTTCTTGGGGGAAATGGCATCTCAGCGCGAAAACAACTCAAAAAAGCGTGCTGAAAGCAGTCAAAACCGTCTATTTACCATTACTTAATTAAAATTATGATTATTTCCTCATGTATCACTTTTAATTAAAACGAACACACCTTGGCTGGCCTTAGCTTAAATGCTCAGCCTAGTTGTTAGTGTTTATCAACAAACCCTAGAGTCGTCGTGCACAACTAACTAACTAACGGTGGGACAGTGGCATCGTCGGCGGTGTTTTGGTTGTCCCAGTAAAATTGTCTGTTTTTATTTCGCTTAGCTTAATTGCGCCCGATGAAGAAACCAACCAACTAACCAACCAACCATCCCCAGCCCACCACCACCCACCTCCCTCGGCTTTACTACTTAGTTGACGGTAGCTGGGGATGTTCTATTATTCCAACCACACCAAAACAGCTAACTGCTTCTTCGACAAGTTTCAGCGCGAAATTATGAAACTGGCAATCTGCAAGCTACAATGAAGTGTTGTGTGTAACTTTTACACCTTTTCGACCTCGTTTCTCCATTGAAGATGGGCATAAAGATGGGGTTGGCACACAAGAGTGAACCTTGATAGTCAGGTAGCAGGTACTTAGCAATTTCTCTAGAGAAACGTTAATTTTTACGACAACAATGAGGACGGGGTTCACTCACTTTGGGGAATACATAACTGTGTTAATATCTTTTTCCCAAAGCGTATATTAATTTTTATAAGTATTTTGTAACAAAGAGGAATAATGAATATAGACAACAACAATTACATAGCTATATTCGTGATCAAAATGCTCGCGCGTACATAGAAAGCCAAGTCAATGGGAAAGTATTCTCTGTCGTTTATAAGCCTGGCTCTTGGTTTTGCTTTTATTCAAATTGCAGTTGATATCGTTTGTCATAAATAAACCAATTATAAAATTGAAGTAATTGCTAAGAGGATTGTTGTGTGAAGCATTTAAATTTAAGGAGATTAAATTTGACACCAGCAGACAAGAGGTGTGGGTACGGCGGCGCGGCGGGCGGTGCATCAGTAATCTGAATGTTTGTGTGAGAGTATTGCTTAAAACCTTGCTGAATGTCAAACTTTGCTTTTGCAGATTGCAAGTTTTGACTTTGGAAATTAAAACTTTTTCTGTATTGATAATTGACACCATAATGCACTTACGTAAGAGCAAGAACGAAAGCTAATCGTGAAACTAATTATTGAGTAGGGTGGGCTCTACTGAAACAGCTGTTGAAATCATGAAAACGATTTTATTGGGAGATTTCCAGGAGGTCAAAAATATTAAATCCATATAATTTATATAAAAAATCAATGCACTCATTTCTTTCTAGACCAGAAGTGGGTTGAAAAACGCAGAGGTTTACCGTCTTTTGCAATTTTTATAGCACAAAATCTGATAATAAATCCGGGCAATTATTTTCCGTGATTTAGCCATTTCGACTTTCCAGAAAGTGAGTGAGTAGAGTCAATGTGAGTACGTACCGTATCTGATAGCCAACTGTACTGATTCACTCACTTCCTCAAATCCACTAGTTAGATTAATCGACAATGAACACAGATTCACCTTATTGATTCACTTCAGCTGATGCCATCGAATCACTGAGTGACTGATTCGTTTTTTGGCAGTTTTTACTGTCTTTTATTTTTAGGCAAAATATGAATTGTATGTTAAACTTGTCATTCTAGTTTCAGCCAATAATGAAAATTTTTTCATTTGCACAAATCAGCCACAAGCCTCGGCACTCACCTAAAGTTACTCGATGCCAAAAGTACAGGCGTTCTAAGCAGACTCCATCTCTCTTGAACTGAAGCAGAATACTTCTGTGGGGCAAATATCTTAGTACATTTATATATCAAAATAAAGGTGATGTGAACCTCCTCTGGGTTATGCAATTAATTCCACATGCTGTTTTAAAAATGTGACCCAATTACAATCCGCTTCGGACTTATGGAGTGTGGTGATGTGACATCAGTTAACTAAATATCACAGGATGGAATGAAGTGGCGCGGAAACTTTGTCATCTACTTTGATGGAAACATGCCTCCTAATCTGAAGGGGAGACTTTACACCGTGGTAGTGTTTCTAGCACCCAAATAAGGTGTACAAAGCTTTTTGTACAAAAAGTATGAGAGTAAGTTGACAACAGAAGATGATTCTTATGACAGCAGGAGTAGCAAAGCTTCATCGTATTAGAAGATAAAAGGTCTGTAGAATAATGAACATCTGAAAATGCCATCTTAGAAATGGAAAAGGAACAGAGCACGAGTTGATATCGTTCAAAGAAGAAATCCAAAGAATCCCGTCAAAAAGGCAATGTCATACGACGTTAAGAAACTATCGTGAACAAAGAGAAAAAACACAGATCTGAAACCAGTGAGGCACAGTGGTCAAATTTCACCGAAAAGCGCTCGAAACTAATGCAATAGAAATATTTCAAGTAGGACACGATTTTTTACTCGAATCACCTCGCACATCTTTTTCACTCAACACTGACTTGAGTACTGCCAAAAAAAGCAGTCTTTAAGCGGTTACCAGTGATAGCCAGCAGCGATCAAAACTTAGCTTCAAAAAGAGAAAATTTGCTCCACTTTTGAAGAGAATGAAGAAAAATATGAACCACCCTGCCGCTCCGATTTTGCTGGGACCTACTCCCAGTTTTTGGAATAAAAAATGTTGGATACTGAAACTCCAGATAACCGTGGATTGAAATGTTTGAATATGAAATAATAAATTGATAAATGAAACAAGCGACAAAATTCCAGAGCCTAGGAGATTAGTGCATTTCCAGGACCTACAATTTTATGCGAATTCGAACTGCTAAGTGAGACGGTATTTTTCATTACAATGTGGACCTCTTGACTTGATAGTTCCTCGTGAAAGGCGATACGCACTTTAATGGTTTCCAATAATTGCGTACGAAATATCCGTCTTTCACAGTCCCCACAAAAAATTACACCTACTAATTGACAACGCAAAGATGGCTGATAATACGGTTTGGCAACTTATACGGCAAATGGTTGATTGCGGCAGTAGGTTGGGTTGACTCTGCTTGACCAGAGGTTGTCTGTGTCCATGTCATCAATCTTTTTAAAAAAGTTGGTTATTTTCTTTAACACCCATTGATAACTGAAGCGTAGTTTTGGATTGAGTTGCTCACTACAACAACCACATTCTGCCTGAGCCTTACGACCGACGAATGCGTTGGGAGTTGTCCACTAGCATTTCTTTTTCCACAAAGTTGCATACAGCGGTGGGCAAGGTGCTTCGTACTGGCCAAACCTTCTTTAGAAAACGAGCTGTTTGGAAACAAAGACTTTTCAAACTTTGTTGAGGTGAAGAGCAACTTTTTTCTCGTTGCGGAGGTATGATATTGACTTGTTGTCAAACATTCGAACGGAAACCGACTGTCATTGTCATAATGAGTTGTAATTTAATAGAAAATTATTAGAATTTCAACCACATACTTAAATATACTTTTTTTTAAAGAAAAGGCAAAGTTTTTCTTTTCTTTCCAATCTATTTTAAATAATTTTTTTTTCGAATTTACTCCGAAATCTTTAAGCTGAGGTTTGAACCCTTGCAGAGACAGATAACACGCGTCTGCTCTAGACGTGTCTCTTAATCATCTACCGGGTTCGCTCACCTCTAGAACCGGAGTATGCAGTTTGTGCAGCAAATGTTTTTATACATGTCCACGAAAAATTTAAGCCAAAAATTGGAGAGACACAGAGTGACGCAAAAGCTAAACAAAAAGAAATCTGATAAGTGTCATATCACTTTTTCAGTTTCCCTGATTATCATGACGATTTAAAAATCAAAATTTGTTTCTTTTACCTTTCGAAAATCTCATTTAGACAAAAATAACTTGTGGCTACCGGATTGGTCTGAACAAGTTGAGTTGGGTTAACCAATTTGGTACATTAGAAATTGGAAAGCTTCTTCGTTTCAACTACTATAACGATTGAACATCGTCCTGCAACCAACCAAAGGTGCCGGCCTGAAACTCATGAAAATGCTTTTTGATAGTTTTTTGGCCACTGTGAAGCGTACCCCTCGAGTGGATCACTAGTGTGAAGCAGTTAATTGGGGGAGCTGTGATGCCTTTAAGAACACGATACTCGTAGCGTCAAAAAGAAAGAAAAACAAGGAGTTGTTTCGGGCACATTCACTAAATTTTTCAAATATTGCATGAGTTGTATTTTGTAAGCCAGCAAGCAGAGATTTTCCCTGTGCTCATCCAAATTTTAAGGGAAGATCCAACTGTTGTGCTCGATTGTGAATGAACCATTTTAGTCTTTTTCGTCGACAATAGAGTCTTGCTTCGACAATAAAATAGTGCCCGACGCAATTCACCAACAGAACATTGTTTTTCAAAGTAAGCTTGAACAAGTTCCATGTGCTGTTTAGGCATGAGTCGATTCATAGTGAATTGACAAAAAGTAAAGATAAATCACTTGACGTATTACCAAACGAAGGTCAGGTGGAAGTGACTGTCAAGGTCCATGAGTATATTGCCTGACACACTTAGTACCAAACGACAGTATATTTAAAAAAAAATAATTGAAAGATAAGCATTCGCGCCCTAGTTTCATTCTTTATATTTTAACACACTTCCGATATTTCGTTTTTGCCCAAAAACTAAGACAAAAAATAAGTAATTGCTAGTTAATCATTTCCCCTATCCTTTAAAGCGGCAGTAGTTCGAAAAAATAAAAAAATAAAAATTTAATGAAAAATCTTTTCGATTTTCGATTCAATAACACGTTCACATTCCCAAATGTGTGTAATACTGTACCAGAGTATCATCATCTACTCCGCTCCAGTTCAACCTCCTTTTGCACGCTGCTATCCCGTGGAGCTAGTTCCATTCCAATCATCGCACTATCTTCTGCTGCTTCCATATAAATTTCCCAATGCAAGACTGGCAATTGGGTGCCATAATCACATAATGCGGAATTTATACATTCACCCTGTGTGCATCGCCCTGTATCTCACTGCCACTGGCTGCTATAGTGTATCGCTTTACTATAAACTCCCATTACTTGCTTCGCATAGTTATATGTGTGAGTGTTTTGTGTGTAATAAATTATACAACATGAATTATTTAACTTATTTTGCGCTACATTAAGCACTAGAAGGTTATTTGAATACAATAACTCACATTAAATTCACTGTGATTTTCTGTCGTTAAGCGAAGTTGGGAATTTATTTTCCAAAAGGACATACGCAATTTGCAGTATAAGGTCATGATTGCTTTATATTTTTATGTTCATCTTTTATAAGTTACTTTTAGGACCGTGACAATATTATTAATGGCTTACAAAAGAAGCATTTAGACAGAGTTAGAAAGTGGTTTGATTTTTTGATATTCCAACAACTGTCGAATTTTGGTAAGAAGAATATGGGTTATTCAAGTAGAGGCGGTAAAAATGGAACTTTTAAATGACTTCCATTGATTTCCTGCTAGAAAAAACGATTTCGATTTCTCTACCAAAACTAACGAAGCACAAAAATGTGGTTTTTATCATACCGTCTGGTTGGCTCTGCGAAGTGCGTGTGTATTTTCTGTTGTACTTCGAAATGCATATCTCGAAAAGAGAAGATCTTTTTCGGTTTAGGAAAATTCAAAAAGCTTTGAAAATATTTACCACAGTGAAATTTGATAATTCTTAGGAATAATGGATGAATAAAAGCTCAAAGCGGAGCTCATAATAGGAAGTGACGTCAACGCACATCACGTAGTATGGGGGAGTACGGACGTAAATGAAAGGGGTGAGTCTCTTTTTAATTTTATACTAAGTACTAACCTTCTTATATGCAATATCGGTAACGAACCAACCTTTGTCACAAAAAACAGACAAGAGGTTTTAGATGTTACCTTTGTAGCTCAATCAATCTATAACAAGATTAAAAATTGGGCTGTATCTAAGGATCACTCCTTCTCTGATCACAGATACATCCAATTTAGTCTAACAGATGACACACCAAAACCCATAGGCTTCCGTAATTATAGGAAAACTGACTGGGTAAAATTCAGGGAAATCTTCAAACATTGTTACAACTACAATGACAATAGCTTCCCTTCAAACCCCAAGGATCTTGACAGTAAAGTCGACGATCTAACTAGTGCTCTTAACCATGCCTTGTGTAACTCCTGTCCTCTTACCATAGTAAGAGGGAAGAAGAAACCACACTGGTGGACCAAGGAGCTAGAACCGCTCAAGAAAAGTTGTGCGAAGCTTTTCAATCGAGCCAAATCTTCCAGAAATCCCATAGATTGGGATCTATATAAGGAATCCCTTAGGATTTACAAAAAGAGGTTACGAATAAGCAAAAGATCCTCTTGGAGAGAGTTCTGCAATAAGATTGAAGACTCCTCAGAGGCATCTAGACTTAGGAAAATCCTATCAACGAGTCCAAACATGCCAAGTTCTATAAAAGATGAAAACGGCAACTGGACAAACTCATATGAAGAAACATTAAACTTGCTACTGGATACTCATTTCCCTGGTAGCTCGTTGACAATAACAGACGAGGAGCACTTGCCTCGAATCGCAAACCAATCAGGTAAAGGTTTTATCTCTAAAGATATACTGTTATGGGCAATAAACAGCTTTGACCCTTATAAATCACCAGGGCCTGACGGAATCATCCCTGCGGAGCTGCAACAGGTTTCAGACATTATCATCTATAACTTAGAGATGATCATGAAAGGATGTATCAGCTATGCATATATTCCCAAAGCCTGGAGAGAAGCTAGGGTCGTCTTTATACCTAAAGCCGGCAAAAGCTCCCATGTAAATCCAAAAGATTTAAGACCTATTAGTCTATCATCCTTCCTCCTTAAAACACTGGAAAGAATGATTGACATACACTTAAGACAAGAAATTAAACCTAGTCTGATCTCAACGGCGCAACATGCCTATACAAAAGGTAAATCAGTGGAAACTGCACTCCACTCTCTGGTTTGCACCATTGAAAAATCCCTGCACTATAAAGAATACTCTCTCGTCGCATTCCTAGACATAGAGGGTGCATTTAATAACGTTAAAAATTCAGCAATCACTAACGCTCTTGATGGGCTGCTCATAGAGGAACACATCAAAAACATGATAACAACAATGCTCATCAGCAGAATCATTAGTTCCGAAATGGGGAACTACAAAACAAGCAGAATGGCCAATAGAGGAACCCCGCAGGGAGGAGTTTTATCTCCCCTACTGTGGAACCTGGTCGTTAACAAATTGTTAATCGACCTAGAGGACGAAGGTTTCAAAGCTATAGCCTATGCCGATGATGTAGCAATTGCCGTTTCAGGCAAGCACCCACAAACCCTAGCTGAGCTGCTACAAACAGCACTTAACAAGCTTAACAATTGGGCTGCAGATTGTGGTCTGAACATCAATCCACACAAAACGGAATTAGTTCTCTTTACGAGGAAATACAAAATTCCGGATTTCAAACCCCCAACTATTAAAGGGGTAACTCTCACACTGTCAAATCAGGCTAAATATCTAGGTCTCATTTTTGACAAAAAACTGACCTGGAAAACCAATATTGAGGAAAGAGTAAATAAAGCCAACGTTGCACTCTTCTCCTGTAAAAAAGCCATTGGCGGGAAATGGGGTTTCTCCCCCCAAATCACCCATTGGCTGTTTACATCGGTAATTAGACCGATACTCACATACGGGGTGATAGTCTGGTGGACAGCACTAGACAAGATGATCAACTACAACAAGCTGGCCAAAGTTCAAAGAACGGCTAGTCTGTGTATTAGTGGTGCACTGAGGACAACCCCATCGGACGCCCTCAATGTACTACTAGATCTCACACCCCTAGATATCTTCAGCAAACAAGTCGCAGCTAGCTCAGCTACTCGACTCAGAGCTACATCACAGTGGACCAATAATCAAATCGGCCACACTACCATTCTAGATAACTTTAGATTCTTACCGAATCGATCCGACTACACCACCCCCAAGTTGGTGTTTGACAATAATTTCCAAGTAACCATACCTTCAAGAGAAGCTTGGGAAAATGGCGCTCTTTTGGAAAATGAAGCAATACACTTCTACACCGATGGTTCAAAAACCAGCGAAGGTGTGGGAAGTGGAATCTATTCAGAAAAGCTGAATCTCAGTCTTTTCTTCCGCCTACCCGATCATTGTAGTGTGTTCCAAGCGGAAATTCTGGCGATTAAGGAGGTGCTGTCTTGGCTCAAAGAAAACGTCATATCCTCCACGGATATTCGGATCTTCTCAGACAGCCAAGCTGCCCTTAAATCTCTTGCCTCTGTCTCTACAAAATCCATCACGGTCCAAAATTGTCAGATGTCTCTGAGGGAGATGTCAAATCAGTTTAACATTCACCTTTCATGGGTGCCAGGGCACAGGGACATACCAGGCAACTGTATGGCAGACGAACTAGCCAAAAAGGGCACGACCACTTCCCTACGCTCAGAATGGAACAACATAGGTGTACCTATTGCTACATGTAAACTCCTGCTTAGACAGGACGCTTCAAGGATAACAAACACTAGATGGACTGAGAGTAACACATGCCTTGCAACCAAAAAAGTTTGGCCGTGTGTGGACTCAAAACGATCAAAGAGTTTGTTGTCCCTGAACCGTCTGTGTCTAGGTTCTACCATAGGTGTTCTTACAGGACACTGTCTAATAGGGAGACACGCCAAAAGACTTGGTGTGTTTTCCAATGATTTCTGCAGAAGCTGCATGGACGAGGAGGAGGAAGAGACCGTTCAACACCTTCTTTGCTCATGCCCTGCACTGCTTCATAGGAGGAAGGCTCATCTCGGTGAATTCTTCTTCGATGATACTAGCGACCTAGCGTACATAGACCCTAAAAGTCTTTCAAAATACATTAAAAGTTCCACGTGGTTCGACTAGCAGGTGATTAACCGGCTAGTACCGTAATGGAAGATTAATAAGTGATTAACTCGTTAATCTTACATCGGGTTTCTGAGATCAGTAGGTGATTAACTTGCTGATCTCTGTGGTATCACAATGGGCCCTAGCGGCCTAAGTGTGTTAGGCAATGTACTCATTGACTGACAGCCACTTCCACCTAACCTAGAATAATGGAACAATGGAATATTGTTTATTTTCATTGCCGAAAAATATTTTTCCTTCAATTGGAAATTTTAAACTACTTACTGAAGCACAAAGACTTAAATACCGGTGCATTGGACTAGCATAGTGTCTGAGAAGAAGTGGTCATCCTATCTACAGAATTCACAGTCTTGTACCACCTAAGCCTTACGCGTTACCCGTGGTAATGTCAACAAGTCTTTTAAAGTTTTCTGCTAAGGAATAGCAAAAATGTTCCAGTTTTCTTTAACTGTGCTTCCAATGTAAGTTGTAAGCATGTCATCTACTGTTGTACTCTTTACAAATGTAATCATTAGTTGAAGTCCTGACTAAGGACCCCAGCTTTAGTCCAGGTAGAAACTGTCTCCTAAAAGCCCCAAGTTAATTCCATTTTAATTTTTTAATGAGACAGACTAATAAATAATCTCCCCTGCCTACTTACCAATTCATAGATATAAAGAAAAAAAAAATATTATTCAAAAGCAACAAACAAACAAAATCGATTTGGTTTCATTTCAGTCTCATAATTCCTTAAACCAAAAACATGACAGCAAAACTAATCAAATATCCAAAAAGTTCGCGAAGAACAAAAAGGAAAAAAAGACGAAGACCAGAAAACTTAACAATCCCATCTGACCCCACTTGAAAAGTTGTTTCTTTCAAGAATTGGGGGACATACTACTCTTCTACCGATGACATAATTTGCTTCCTTTCTTTGTCGTCGTATAACAAACACCAAACAGGTGTTTCTCATAATAGCAAATCCATTTGGGATCATAGGGCATTTGTTCCGATTATTAATCAATTCGCCGAAAGCCCTTACCATTTGGGAAAACTGAAAACTTTTCCATCAATCGTTCATTTTTGATCATCCACACCGCCTTTCACGTATCCATATCAGTGATGGTTGATTAAAAAGTGATTGAAATTGATACCAAAGACGAAAGGCCTTAAGGAGTTTTGTATTGTCACCATTCGGAATTCCGATTGTGTTTATATATAGAAGTGCGTGTATTTTTTTTATTATAGTATAGCTGGGCGCTGGGATGGATGGACTGTGGAATTGGAATGGGCAAGAGGGTGGCTCTGTTGCTACCATTAGATGACAAAAGAGAAAAAGCTCTAAACTTTTCGCTACTCTTCAGTGCACATAAGGATTAGGGATGCTGGTGTTTGCCTTCCTTATTTTAGGAGCTCATTTTTATTGCTGGCACAAGGTGGCCTCTCCAATGTTTTGTTAGTTTTCCGTTGTATCTCATTCATAATTGATTGGAATAAGGTCAAGTAGGAATTTGAGAAGGATACTGAAATTGAACGGTTGGATTGTTTTTCGTTGTCCGGAACGGAAATAGATAGTACGAGTGAGTAGAGGTTGCCAACTCTTAAGAATATTTTTTTTTTAATGACTTCTTTAAACTTTTGACAATTCAGGAGGAATATTAATCGGAATGAAAAAGTAGTGTATCCATACTGTTTTCTGACAAAGGAGAGAGATGCGTAAATAGAAACAACCACGAAAATACAAATGGTTCGATTCGTTTCCCTCATATTTGAAACACACGGGCTCAAAACATCGAAAATCTTACCATTGCTGTTGCTGCGTTACCATATTCATTAGGAAGCACTTACTTGCCAAAAAAAAGTTTTAATAAACATTGTGATTATGTTCTGCACTCCCTAACTACAAATCCTTTCTAAGATTATAACGCTCATGAAAGTACATTTTGTGGGGAGCAAGTAAAAGGGTTTCATCCTTTTGTCTTCTCTCATAAATATCATGGTAAAAAGTTGGAAACGGCTTATTATTTCGCAGGTTATTCAATTTGCTTTCAAAATTCAAGAGTAAATGAGATGCTTTGTTCAGTTCTGTTACATTCAACAGTGCGAAAATATACCAAATATTCTAGCACTGAAAAAGTAACCTACATTTTTCACAATAAAGAGGTAATTTTTCTAAGTAGTAGAGAGGAGTCGAAAACGGTGGTTGAAAATTGCCCATAGCGGAATGGATTGAACAGATTGGAACGTCGGAGTCCGAAGTTTGAATTAGAGGAGAATCAAATTGTTCTTATATCAGTATAGCCTTTTCGAGAAATAAGTTAGTGGTCAGTAAATAGTTACACAGCCCTTTAAATGGCAATGGCTTCTTACTTAGCTGTATGGAATCTGCAAAAAATTTATCCCCCTCCCCCACTCCGCAGCAAGGCTGAGTGAAAAAGAGGCACTGTGAAGACTGATTGTCACGAAGCGTTAGAATTTTCAGATTAATTAGCACTAGGCAAGTATTACACACGGTGTGACACATGGTGCAATAACAGGCGCTTCGTTAATTTCTTTTGTTTCACACTTTTTTTATGCAAAGGTTGGAGTCCAAATAAGTTTGGTGAGAAATAAGCCAGGGTCGCGCGAAACTTAAATGGGAAATAAATGAGAGGGTTGCAATTGCAAGTCCAGATATAAAAAATAAGACAGGTAAAAAAAAAACGTCCAGAGAAAAAATTTGGGACAGCGGCACATTATTTTCCACATAATCTCGTAAAGACTCGATACACTTAACCCTGAGCCAAATCTATTCCCGGTGAGTGAAATTTTCAGATTTTTAAACAGAAAGTAGTCACAGGGGTGCATATCCGGAGAGTGGGGTTTATGGAGCAGTAATTTGTAGCGCAAATCTACCAATTAGGCCCTAGCAATGGAGAAGGTGTGAGCCTACCGTCGCGTTGTCGTGTGGGAACAGGACGTTTTTTGTACAACGGACACTATCGCTTCCGAAGGCTAACAAAACAAATCTCATGAAGGGAATTAATGACCCTCGTAGATTAAAAAACATCTTTCATCGTCACAGAAAAATAGAATTTCTACTAAAAGCTCTTAAAACTGAAAAACTAATATCTTCAAACCAAGTATCCACGATGACCAACAAAAATTACACCCTGTCTTAATTCACATAACATATGAGTGAGTGCCGCTCACAAGTTATCGTCGATATTCTGAAAGACACAGCACCTTCCCCGTGGGCTTAAGACAATCTGACAACGCAGATGCCAGGTCCGATGGGCCTGAGCGTAGGACTTAGTCCAGGTAACCTATACTTGAAGCACCTCTAACTGAAAACTTACTCAATTTTTTCGAATCTACTGAAAACGCTTATAAATCTCAAATCCTAACATTTGTACCTAAAATCCATAAACGGTCATTAACTATAGTTCAGGCACAGGCTAAAGCAACATCTCAATGACACTCAGCTTTCATCGCTCAGAACATCACCACCCGCTTTCAAGACGTGCCGTCGACGAAAAAGTCAATTTGCATTTCAATACACTTAGCCACGTACTGTTGCAAATTTTGGAGCAATATCACCAATGCATTTAAGATCGTCAAAATTTTGTAGGTTCTCTCCATTCCCTCACAAAGGCAATGGCTGAGAAAAATATGCTAGGCTCCGGGGCTCCTCACTATTAGCGCGACCCTAAACAATTATTTATTTTATTTTAATATCACCAAATTATTGAATTGATGATAAGTCTACTGGACATATACCAGAGCTGGTCTTTGCTATAGGATGGCCTAGACCTGAGGAGAATATCGATTGGTAATGACAAGAAAATTTTCTATGAACAAATAATCATTTTGGGCTTATTCGAGATCATGTCCATTTATCTCCTTTTTCCTTAGGTCTTAGGCATCCCAAAAGTACAGGTCAATAACTGTATTAGCTGACAGCTTACTTTGATCGGGTACAAATTAAAAAAATAGAATGCTGGATGCTTAGAATAGCGTCACCTGCCCGGTCCATTTGTAAAGTTTATTCATATTCACAGAGCTCACACAATAATTCAAAAGATTTTAATGATAAGAACTAGTTATCCAGAGAATTCTTAAAATTATTATTTTTAATTGACTAATTTCTTCAAAATTCATTTGTAAAATTTAAAATGGTTAGTATCGTTGTTCGATCGCATGTTGGTCTTATCCCACAGCTCAACAGCTTATGCAGCTTCAGCCTGAATGTCAAAATTTACCTTATTTGCTTAGAGAACAGTTCGCACCATAGCTTGTTCTGCAGAAGATTGGACGAAAATGCAGATGTATTTAAGTGGATAAAGTTTTAAGCTATTTAAACAAATAATAAAGGCTCCAAATTCCTGCGTTCTGGAGCACCAGATTTAACGTAAAGTCGATCGTAAAGTTCATTACCGACACGAGACGATGTAAACTCTCCTTTTTTCAAATAAGAAAATATCCTTTTGCTGAAGAAGGTCTTATGGTCTTGTTTATGGAATGGCTAAATCTTTTAACCTCCCATTTCTTTTTCAAGATAGTAAAAAATTAATATGGTGGCACTAGAGATTTCGGATAGCCCCAGGCTTTACGCATTTCTTCCGACAAATGAGAAATGGAGGTTACCTACGATTGCAAACGGCTATGTTACAAAGAGCTTTTCAAGGAAATATCATGAAAGGGTGATCCAATCACAAGCCTCTTAAGCAAACAATTCCATTATTTGTGGAACATAGCGTCGTTCAAATGGGATTTTAGCCTAGATTAATTGGCATAGCATTAGCATTAGTTCTTTATGGCTCACCACAATAGAAGCGCGAAAAAAAAATCAGAGCTCCGAGCGGCCCCGTCTTGCATCGCCAAGTCGGTTGTTAGCATGACATGGACTCTTAGTCCCTCTAAGGTCAAAACTGTGACAACAATGTGGAGGATCATGCATCAACTGTTGATAAGACTGGACCCAGCTTCAGCAGCCCATTCTTATCTGTACGTACCGTACAAAGAAGGTACTACGAGTGCTGTCCACCAACCTGACCGCCGCTAGATGGCTCACCTTGAAAAGCAATTGCAATGTTTCTAGAACTCCAACTATCTCCTTGCAAGAAGCCATTACAGAAACTTGAACTACTACGTTGCAGGCAGACGTTACAGGAACGTTACAGGCATAGCGCCAAGAAAATCACACTAAAAAAGCCCAAGTTTAATAACAGCTACCCTATTTGTCCAGCGGCATCGAAAAAGAAAAGTTTTCTATTCTGGTAGTACAAGGAACCGGTAATTGTATTTGCCTCCTCTTAAAAAACAAAAAAGCATCTACAAAATAATATAATTTAAAACTTTAAGAAAAGAAGTTTAGTTCCATCAAAGTCTC
Source organism: Melanostoma mellinum (assembly GCA_914767635.1). Taxonomy (NCBI): domain Eukaryota; kingdom Metazoa; phylum Arthropoda; class Insecta; order Diptera; family Syrphidae; genus Melanostoma; species Melanostoma mellinum. The sequence goes on from OU612058.1 coordinate 20,321,835, forward strand.
AGATAAAACTTTGAACCTTTTCCAATGAAAAAACAAGGGAATTGGGAACCCTATTTGATTTTCTCCCATCTTCGATAAACTAAAAGAAACGTCCTTTAATTTTTATCTCTGGCCAAACATATCAATTCGTCTCTTAAATTTGTTGATTCCATTGAATTATATAAGCCCGTTCGACCCGAGAATTAATGATGAATGTTTTACATGGAACATGGATGAAAACAAGCAAGGTAATGGCAGCAGTCAAGAGTCAACCGTGGAATATTTAATTTCAGTGTGTTTTTCTCTAAAAATATCAAAGACAAGAACGAAGCAAATTCAGAGAGAGCACTTCCCAGTTGTTAGTCCTTAGGAAAGCAATACGCTGGGGAATTTCGAGTTTATAGATTTTTTTTGTTTTAGATTTGTCTGTGTATATGAACCTTCTTTAGAATGGGATATGTTGAAAGAACTTGTATCATGGGATTCATGTGAGCAACTCAAAGACAAGTTGATGAAGAGACCTTCCTTAAGTGAGTGCTTTGACTAGAGTTGGTGTGGATGTCGGATGGTGTTATTCAGTGACTGAGATAAATAGACTTAAGTACTTCTTCATTGAGGGTACCTATTGAGAAAAAAGGGTGGCTTAACGATGTTACATCTTTTTGGCTCTGGTGACTCTTTGATTACTAATGTATTGAATTCTTTAGGTGCAGTTCAAGGCTGAGATTACATTTTTATTTTTAATGGTAGGTATTTTAACTTGGAAGTGCTTTTTCATGTCGAAGTTTAATACCAAAACGACGTTACGATTCGAAGTTGTCGTCGAAGGTTATTTAATTGGAAAGCCTATTGAATGAATTGCGATTGTTTTGAAAAGTCTTTAAATGTGGGGTAGGTATTTGTTTAGTATTCAAGCCCTAAATCATTTTGGGTATGCTGAATACTCTCAACAAAAATCAGGTGGAAAACAGCTTTTTGCATAAGACTTTTTCCAGGAATATCACCATTCACCATATATCGTCTTTGCCCTCTGCTTTTTTGAGTTTTTGAGTACTTTACTTGATGATACAAACGGGTATATCCAGAGTTAGTAAAATCAGGAAAATATGATATTGCCAGCAGCTGCAAGAGATACCAAATTGCAGCTATTGTGCAAAATTCTCTCTCGCTCTCTGTCTTTAACTCACCCACCTTCCCACTCTTTAAAAACATCTTTCCAAACTAAGACCTCCCACAAATCCGTGGCCGATTTCTTAGAAAGTTCTTCTAACCTCTTCGCCTGCATCCCACCTGACATCCCCTATTTGTTGAATAAAGCTCTCTGATCCGTTACTTTTATGTTTTTTCTTTAATTTCATTAATACGAAATCAAAGTAAACATAAGTATTTTAAGAGAATTATCGCGTCCACATCGGAATGCATCAACGTGCAAGCCCTTAATTTAAGCGATGACCCAAAAAGTCCAACTCACTTCTGACCTGTGTGTATACATAGCATACAAGTGAGTGAAAGAAGTACTTATACCATCTGCATTGCAAATCAAAAAGGAGCAAAAGACTCACCTCGAAATGCAAACATGATGCAATTACATAGGCTTCCATGTAATTTATGACTTAATTTAAAATTCCACAGATATATATTAAATGATTCCTCTTGCATTCTAGGCTGCAGCAAAACACGATACGCCAAACACCACCGCGGGTCCTTCGCATTTCCATCACTACCGTCGCCGTCGTCCGTCGTCAGGCTATACTCGTATATGTATGTGTCCCTCTTTGGGAAACCAATTGCAAAGCAGAGTCCAATAGATGGATATGCGACAGGGACAGCACAAAGCTCTACAGTCCCGATTAATAATTTCATCCGTATGTGCGGTTTAATTCATCGTCGTCATGTCGTCTCGCTGCAATGCTACTACATCACCGTCTGCCGCACAGACACCACCGACCGCCAAAGCTGCCCACCAACATTCTGTCGGACAAGTAACACGTTTTTAATTACTTCCTCTTTTGGGTGAGGATGAACAAAAAAAGACCCAGCAAAAAAAGAAAAAGAAAAAAAGGAAGGACGCGCGGTGTCCTGGGTGCTTGTTTTATGGTGTTTGAAACCCGTGTCCACGCACGAGATTTTTTTTTTATATATATACACTACATTACTATAAACAGAATAACTCGGTCGTGGATAAATTAAAAATGTCTTTATTTTAATTTTTGTTTTAAAAATCTTTTTGTAAAATTGGTTTCGCATTAATTATGTTGTTGTTCCAGCTTCGGCTTCATACACCACAGCAGTCCGTACATATCCGTTCGTCATATCCTTTGAAGTCACACATTTGGATGGGAAGCTGCACAGCGAATTTAATTACAAGAATGACAAGCCTATTATTTCGAGTTTGACATACGAACATGTGAAATGTCATCAAAATAAAATGGACCTTCCTTGTTCGCACATGTAGAGAGGTGATGGTGAACTTTTAAAAATATTGCAAATTATTTGCTTTTTGAAGCAGACAATGTTTGGTAACACTGGTTTAGTAAATCTTTAGCCGAGATAGTTTTTGAAAATGAGATTAAAATTTAAAACTAGTTTTCAAAAAGTACAAAATTTAGCTTAATTTTTTTCATTTGTATATTGTAACGTGAACCCAACATTTTATACCAATTTCCTATTCGAAAAACGTTCAACCGAAAACACAACTGGCAGCACTTTAATGGAATGGTATAAATGACAGGCGTTGCTTGTAAGCCAGTGTGTGTGAGTGTATAGAGAGACAGACAGACAGAGAGTAGACAGCAAATGTGGAGACAATGTAGAAGTTACTGGAGAGTTCTAGATGGCATGTCATTCGATATAAATAGCCCGCCCGAGGCAACCAGAGGGCAGTTTTTGTTTATAGAGTGATAAAGTTAAGAGTAAATACAAGTGATAGTCCAAAAGTCGAGTTGAGTTCAATAAAGTGTATATCGAAAGTAGATACTGAATAAAGTGGTAGAATTAAATTGAAAGGTAGAGTTTTATTTTTGCGAACTAAGCGCACGTTACATTGGTGTCAGAAGTGTAAATAAAACTTATTTGACTAGTAAAGTGTAAAAAAAAAAAAAAGTAAAAAGCAAATAATAATTATATACAGTGAAAATGGGTAAGTTGTTGGAAGAGCTCAACTGCACTGAGCTTAAAAGTGAGTTAGGCAAGCGAAATCTTTCTAGAACGGGATCGAAAAATGAGCTCGTCCTGCGCTTGCGCAACTATTTGGAACAGCAAGGGGAAGACGTAAGCACTTTTGTTTTTGAAACAGAAGTGGAAAAAGAGGAAGTAAGTGAAAGTGTAGATTTTTCTAGTATGATGAAACTTTTGTTAGAACAACGAAACGAGCAAAAGAAAGAACAGCAGAATGTTCTCGAACGCCTCGAAGTACAACAAAAGAAGCTGGAAGAGCAAAGAAATGAGCAGAAGAAGGAACAGCAGAATGTTCTTGAACAACTTGAAGCACAACGAAACGAGCAAAAGAAGCTGATTGAAGAACAACGAAACGAACAAAAGAAGGAACAGCAGAATGTTCTCGAAAGACTCGAAGTACAACAAAAGAATCTGGAAGAGCAACGAAACGAACAAAAGAAAGAACAACAGAATATTCTCGAAAGACTTGAGGCGCAACAGAATGTTTTGGAAGGTCAGAAAAAAATTCTAGAAAGCAAATTGGGTAACATTGAGAAAAATGTTTGTGGCCTAGAAAAACGCATTGAATGTGTTGAGAAACGATTTTCCAAGCTTGAGAGTCAATGCGAAAGTCAGCTTGCCACTTTGGAGAAACGAATCGAAAACATGGCTAAGGAACTAGACCAGATGCGGAAAATGGAGCTACGGAAAACTTGTGGAGATTGTCTAAAGCAAAGAGAAGTACAACCACCAACATTCGACGGACAGTCGTCTTGGTCAGTTTACAGGAGACAATTCGAGGCAGCTGCGACATCAAATGGCTGGGATGACGAAGACAAATACATAGCACTAACTCTTGCTCTTAGAGGACCAGCAGCTGAATTACTTCAAACTGTTCCATCTGGTAAGAGCTACGATTTCAGTTCTCTCGTGGCAGCTATAGATAAACGCTTTGGTGATAGCCACTTGAAAGAAGTCTTCCGAGTCCAACTCAATAGCAGAGTCCAGAAAAGGGGTGAAAGTCTACAGCAGCTCCAAGCAGACGTCGAAAGACTGGCTCACCTGGCATACCCGGATGCTGGAGAAGAAATCATCAACCATCTGGCTGTTGAGTCCTTCGTTCGTGCCATTTCTGACAAACATCTTCAGAGATCTGTGCGAACTGCTAGAACACGAACTCTTTCCGAAACTCTAGAGTTTGCATTAATGATGGAAGCATCTGAGCAAGCTTCTCAAATGGTACATTGTCAAAGAGAAGCCATATTCGAGGCTGGATCATGCCCAGGAATTAAGCTACAAAGGAACCAGCGGCACGGACTTGCCAGATGTTGGAATTGTAATAAGACGGGGCACTTACAGCGACAATGCCGGTTGCCACCAATTAAAACTGAAACTGCTTGTCGACGTTGTGAAGTCCAAGAAAATCAATCCGCGAGCTGTAGAGTAAGACCGCAGACTTATCAATACCGAATTGGACATCAGGTAGAGAACCCCCAATGGAATTGCTGGCGGAAAGTAGAGACCAAGACTCAGCGGATGAGAGTGGAACCCATATTCGGATGGAACAAGGAAGAATTGAGGTCTGATCAAAAGAAGGATCCAGACATCGGACCGATTCTCAAATGGAAAGAGAACAACACGAAACCTGACTGGAACGACATTTCGGACCAAAGCTCTGTTGTCAAAGCTTATTGGGCACAGTGGGACTCACTTCGCGTGCAAGAAGGCGTACTCCAGCGCAAATGGGAATCTCCTGACGGTAAATCCTTTGTAATGCAGCTTATTGTTCCTCAATCGAAAATCAAAGAGGTTTTACAAAAGATGCATAGAAGCCCTACAGGAAGCCACCTGGGAGTCAACAAGACGCTGGAGAATGTGCGAAAACGCTTTTACTGGCTGCATGTTAGAGGTGACGTGGAGAAGTGGTTCCGAAATTGTTATGTCTGTGATTCAAACATAGAGGTGGGTAGGCTGACAGATAGACCTAATAGAACAGGGACATGGGCCACAGTGTATGGCGACCGGATGAAGACTCGGTATGACACAAAAGCGAGAACGGCAGCATTCCAAGCAGGAGAACGTGTGTGGCTTTATAATCCTCATCGTCAAAAGGGATTGTCACCGAAACTTCAGCAGAACTGGGAAGGTCCTTATACTGTAGTCACGAGGATTAACGACGTGGTTTACCGCATCCAAAGAGGACTAAGAGGCAAGTTAAAAGTAGTTCATTGTGACAGGCTGCATCGATATAGTGGCGAGGCTGCAGATGGATTTATTCGGGACGAACAATCCTAAGGAGGGGGCAGTGTAACGTGAACCCAACATTTTATACCAATTTCCTATTCGAAAAACGTTCAACCGAAAACACAACTGGCAGCACTTTAATGGAATGGTATAAATGACAGGCGTTGCTTGTAAGCCAGTGTGTGTGAGTGTATAGAGAGACAGACAGACAGAGAGTAGACAGCAAATGTGGAGACAATGTAGAAGTTACTGGAGAGTTCTAGATGGCATGTCATTCGATATAAATAGCCCGCCCGAGGCAACCAGAGGGCAGTTTTTGTTTATAGAGTGATAAAGTTAAGAGTAAATACAAGTGATAGTCCAAAAGTCGAGTTGAGTTCAATAAAGTGTATATCGAAAGTAGATACTGAATAAAGTGGTAGAATTAAATTGAAAGGTAGAGTTTTATTTTTGCGAACTAAGCGCACGTTACAATATTTAAAAGGTTCTTTACTTGCACAACTTCGTTACAAAAAAATATTTCCGAAAACTATTTTTACCGCTTGTTCCATGAACTTCAATTTAATAACAAATTAGAAAATATTGTTCCCATGAAAATTGGTTCTTACTCAAGTAATATAGCTTTGAAATGGATTTGGCAGCACTGTTTTCATTGACAGCCATTTTGTCATCTGCTATATAATTTATCTTTAGTTTGGTTTGCATTACGTCAAAAATCAGTTGACGATTGAAAAACGCATCTAATTTAGAAGAATACATGGATTTTAGTTTGAAACACACCATGCGTTACCTTCATTTCATGGTCGTCACAATCGTCTTAATAAATAAATAAATAGAGCCCATTCCGATCGGCTAAGTTAGAAAGGGTTTTTCATGAAAGTGAGTATTTACTCTCAGATGACTTGCCAATTCCTCCCAAAAAGTGATACAAATGAAAAACATTTTCTACTTTGAAGTTTCTGGGATTTCTGGACCTTGAAACTCTCTAGTAACAGGCAGACATTTTAACCGTTACACCACGGACACCACAACATTGCCTATCGGAGTATATTATTCGATTGACGATAGAACGTTGATTATTACTCAATGTCCGAGACACCGCGTCGTGTTGGTTGCTCCACAATTGATTAGTGATTGATACAAATTCACGTTCTGAGCTTCCAAAATCGCATGAGTCAAATCCACTAAGAAATTGAACCAGTGTGGTGGTAATATGCAAAAAATCAAATTCAAATAAAAAGAGCAAAGAATAAGTCTCGCAAATATGACAACTAGTACGATTTATATGCAAGGCGTAGTGATCCTAGCTAAAAGAGCGTGAAACAATCAGGTAGACAAACATCTTAAAGTTCCAAATTGGAGAAGATTCACCAAGTTCTTGAAACAAAGCGTTTATTGGAAAATCTTAGCTCACTTGCCCTGAATTTCAAACGTAATAATTTTGGAACCCTGTGTTTGACTTAAGGACTCCCTTGTTTCTTGTGGAAGGGAGTTCACGTAACGAACAGGGCTGTTAAAAATCATGTAGTTTTCTTGAAGTTACAGAGATGGGTAGTGGTTTTGGGTCTAAGTAATTTTCGAGCACCGAAACCAAGATATTTTTTGCCAAGTTCTAAGGCTGTCAAGAAAACCTGGGTCAACTCTGTGTAGAGTTTAATAAACGAACCAAGTAAATTTCGTTAAGACATTCTGTTGGTAAAATATCTGATTCACCCACCTAATTGACATACCCATCTACGTGTTAAGTACGAGAGTAAGTAATAAAGTTGGTAAGTAAGTAAGTCAGAGCGTACATACCTACAAATAAAAATTCTGATCGCTACCAATACTGTTGCATTTTTCAGAGCAGGCGCGTATATTTTTGAAGTATTAAGGGCTTAGAACTTGCTACGTATAAGGGTGATAAAATCTTTCCAATGTATCAGGACTGTAAAAGAGTCAAAAAAGAGTTAAAACGATGGAAATCTTTATCGATTTTGTGTGAATGAAATATTCGATAGTCGCATTACAGATGCTCTGTATGACGGCAGGAGTAACGACGTCTGAGATCTTGCGTCCAAAATACAATCTTACAACAAATAAGGCAAGGACGGATCAGTGTCCAGTTGAAATTGTCATGTTCAAAGAAGAAATCCGGAGACCCAATCGAGGTATCCGCTTTGAAAATAATATTGTCGTACTATTCAGAGATTTTTGCTCCGAGACATTCATCTGAACAGCTGTTGGTAATCTTTTTCCGACATGGGAGGTATGTCAACGCATTTTGTGGTTCAAAAGTGCGTACCCCACGAGGTGATCACTAGTGTGGAGCAGTTAAGCGTTAGAGCAGTGATCCCTTTCAGATCACGATGCTCGTAGCTTCGAAAAAGGAAGAAGAAGGAGAGACATTGAATTTTTTTATGAATTCGATCAATACAAATTAGCTTCCGACCAAAAATCCTAAAATGTTGAATCTTAAAATTAAGACAAGCCGGCTATTGACCGTTTTCAATCCATTTTTGAGTTTAGGGAAAGGATTTGAGCCAAATTACGTATTTCTTAAGCCTCTGCAGAGGTAAGCTTTCAGGCTTTTGATGTTTTTATTTTTTGAAATTGGAAAAAGTAAAAGAGAAAAGAGATGGCTTAGCAGTAAGAAAATTTAAGAAAATTTGATTAGTTTTCATTGAGAAAATTGCAGACAAACATATTTATTCATTATTAACACCGAAAAATGAAACAATAAATCTTGGGTAAACAAAGAATTTAATGGAATGTAGGTACTCACCTTCAAAGAAGTTGGTTTTTATTGCAAGTTGAAGTTAAAACAACACGAACCGAATGAGAATTTGATTCTCTCAGAAGAATTAGTAGTCTGCGATCAACAACAATTTACATAAAAAGAAGACAAGAGAAGTTTTTTTTTTTTTTTTTTCTTTCACCATTCACAATCGAGAAAAACACAGAGAAAATAAAACAAAAAACCTCAATAAAATAGAGGATGACTAAATTTACTAAAACACAATGCAATTAAGCACTTAGAAAAACCTAAACCAAGCACTTTGTAGACACCACTGAATTTAACAAACTGAAAAAAGAAGAAAAATTATGAAAAAAACACTTCAATGGCCGGCCACATTAATTTGATTAACAAGAATAACTCTTAAGCACAAGAATTTGGTTAAATAAATTATTTCAAAACACTAATTGAAACGAAAATCTGAATTTCAAGCGAAACTTTTCGTGGAAATATTTTCTTTTCTTTTAAAGCGATACGAGCTACCAGCTACGACTTTGACAATTGAGAGTAGACTTCGTTTCTCTCTGTACATGATACAACATACAACATGGCCGCTTCGTCAAATTCGCTGTTAAAGCGTTTGTCTCTCTCTAACGTTCAATGCAAATTGAATGGATGAAAATGAACCGCGTTAATTTTTGAATTCAAATGATTTCGTTCACAAAAAGAGTTGTACATATTACAGAAACAATAATGTTTGTAAATTTTCAAATGAAGTAAAAAAGCAAATATAAAAAGAAGTGAACAACGCTTCTTATGACCGAAACGTTGCATTATGGAGTAAAACCATGAAAAAAAAGACAAAATCAATGATTAGATATAATAGATATCCACCTGTAAAGATGTTTTCCAACATAAAAAACATTTCCGATTAATGTTTTGAGCAAAAAATCAGTTTTTTTTCAATAAAACCACGTTTTTTTACAATTTATTTACATTTTACCTACTGTCTGAGAATGACTCGCGCTCTGAGTCAGAATTAGCACTCTCTTCATCTACTGACTCATAAAATTCTGTTCCTAAACTTTTATTTGCAATTGGATCTTCCGATAAAAGAATTTCCATTGCTTCTTTGGAAAAACTTTTTTTTTAGCAGCAGTAGATCTCAGGCTCATAACAATTGGGCCGGAGCCCGGAGGTTTACAAATCGATTAAGATCATCAAGGTTTTAATTTTTCTTATATGCTTTTTTGAATGACAAAGGCAATAGCGTCTAAAACGCTTATTTCGTGCTTTTGCAGCTCCTTCACAAAGTTGGCGGATTGGTAAAATTGCATGTCATTGATGACAGTAGCTCCATGGATTAATATTTTGTGCATTTTTGATGTCATCTGGGGCCAAGAATAAAAATCAACATAAATCTATGCTGTTTCGAAAATTGCTTATTTACCAAACTTTGAAATAACAATTTTATATCCACTGGACAAAACCTCTAATTTAATCTTCAGTCTATAAATTAACCGAATGTTAACAGCCGTTATTTCGGCTGATAGTTATGAATCATCAAAAAATCTATCAAATAAACTTTTAAACTATTGGTCAAAACCAAGAAACAAGAAGATCCTTCCAGTACATTAAAATAAAGAGTTTTTAAAGAAAAAGTCAAATAAAGGTAAAAAAGCCACATTTCTAACACGAATTCCATATAAACCAGAAAAAAACTGCACCTGATTTTTTTTTTTCAACGAAGCTTTATGTATCAATTTACTATTTAACATAAACCACACAACCAAACTCCACTGAATAAATAAACAACCAAATTGACGAACATTGCAAAAAATACAGAAAAAATTAATTTGAAAGATAAATGTGTTATGACATATGTCATAACACATTTTTTTTATTTAAACTAATGAAGTAAAAAGAACATACCTGCAACAGAAGTATTCATTTCAAAAACTGTATTCAATACGAAGCAAAATCGTTTTTTTAAATTAATTCTTTTTCTTTTGGTGATGCAAAAACAAAATTAACGTTCTTTCTTCTATTAACTTTGAACTTTTTCTGTATTGAAACAATTTGAAATGAAATCAACAGAACTACAGCTTATTGATCTATGGTTCGAATGGTTTTTGATCCGGTTCGGGAAAACGATGTATGGACAGATAATGACTTTACAAAGAATTGTAAAGAGACATGATGATGACGTACTCAATAATCCTCTCCTTGGCACCTTCTGTACCTTCTGATGTAGGTACTCATGTAAGTACTCCCAAAACCATTTGCTTTTCAAAAAGAAGTGGTCTCTTAGCTCTGTCACAGCGCTCATTTCTCATACTCAACTCAGCTCTGAGAATCTTGCAATCAGATTATTATATAACTCACATCTAAGAGCTCAGACAAGTACTGTGGAGCAAAGCGACAAAGCAGAAAAATTAGAACTAAATTAAAAGCTGAGCGACTAAGCGATATCGCTTAACATTCAGTCCAATATTCTAATTTTGCCGCTTTGCCATTAATGAAAATTCCGTCCGGTCCGATACTATGATTCCAAGGCTCAAACATTGGCAGACACTCACGTCGTCAATTATCCCTCACTTCCACTACAAAATGTGAACCAGGAAAGATCTGCTACCAAATCTTCACAGATGACGGTTCCAGAACCGATGTTAGATCTACCTCTTTTTTTGTGGCCAGCCATGGCATTCGATTGGGTTCTTCATTAAGCCCACACGAGTTTGTTTTTTAAGAAGAGACCTACTCAATCTTAATGGCTATAAGGTACATTAGGAATAATGAATGGAAAGGAAGAATTATGTTCTTAATTGCAGTCAACTTAAACCTCTAACTACCTCGAAAAGGACCCACTAATTCAATGTGAAAGCAATTGGATGACACCACGAGAGGGCTGAAAATGAGATTACCGATAATCTCGCAAGGTAAGGATCAATGACATGTTTCTCTGGGTTTGAACCTCGACTCGGTTTGCTGGTATCCTCCGTGAGGGCTTCCGTCAACGATTGGGTATGGCAGAGCACAGCTACAGATGTCATTGCTTCCAGAAATGCTTTGCACACCAAAGACGAAGTTCACATTGGCCGATTTGTTAAAGCTTCGTGCGAATAAAACTGTTTTCTTGTTCTCCTTCTCTGTTACAACAATTTGTCGGTATTGACTTGCGGTCGATTCGACAAACTGTATTAGAGATTTGAAAGTCGCTTTGTTTGCACAAAGTTTCAAAAAGTCACCCACGTGAACCTCGTCATAAGGAAGTATCCATACATGCCCATGTGCCGTCAGCTCAATGATATCCCAACATTTGCCCCTCTTGATCACTTGCGCATTTCTTCTTGGGGGTCCATGGTAATCTTGCGGATTCCGGTTCTTCAATTCCCTTTACGTCTTCTTGTTTTTTTGATTTCAGGATCTTAGTGAGATACGTGCTGATTCGCTTCCACAATTCTTCGTCTTCAAGCATACTCTGGATGATGTTATTTTGGGTGGTTTCATAACGAGATCAAGCGCAGAATTTCCATTGTTTGTAAAAAAAATTTAAATCGCTTTTCTTTCCCAGCTAAGATGACTGTAGAAAACTTTTTCTTTTGCCAAATATTCTATTGTGCCACACTTACGTGATTCCACACTCTTCAAATCTAGTGAAAAGACATTTCTTTACGATCTGCAGAAAGGATCTTATGCCAACCTCATTTCTTGTAGATGTTTCTTCAAAGATCACTGGCCTTTCAATAGCCCAATTCGTGTTCCCATTTTGACATGAAGAGCTATTAAAAATCGATTTAGCCAAAGGAATTCAGTTAAAAAGCTATAGTGTAGCTTAGCCTTCTGATTACTCATCCAATATTTATGGGTGAATTCATCTATTTACTCCCTGGAAAGTGAGAATAGGTTGATCTAGATTCGAATCCCCTTTTTATTTATATATATATTGATTCAAGCAAAACATAAGTTACTGTGATAAATACAAGAAACTTATGTGCCATTTAAATCAATATCCATTCTTTTCAACGCAGAACTTTAGAATAATTGAACAAATCTTCAATAATTTCCCACTTATGTATATTGACAAATTTACAATCGAATAGCTGTGTGTTTTCAATTTTTTTGAGTGTATTTAACACCTTACACCAACAAAATTCTGAATAAAATAGAATAATGGGTTGTAGAACCTACTCGTGCTTAATGCTTGACAAATTATTTGAAATAAATATTCCAAATATTTCCAGAATGAAGAAGGACATCCGGGCTCAACGAATATGCAAGAAGCCATTTATCAATTTTCGTTTTTCCTCTCAAAAGAGAAACCCCACAAGAAGCAAGAGCAGAAAAAAAGAAGTAATAAAAAACAAAAGCCATTATTATGTTGTTGTTGTTCTATCCTTTTTTTGTTGTTTTTGTGTTGGAAAGGAGACGTGCTATCTTCCTGGCAAAAAAAAAAGAAGAAGGGGGTCAGTGATGGTGGCTTTCACCTATGATGATGAAAAATGACATTGCATTGTTGGGACAGATTTTCCATTGTTGGTTGTGTATTTAAGGCTGCAAGAAGCTTCTGGTCAGGCCAAACAACCAAATCATTGTGTTTGTCCGAGTGTGTGTGTCTCTCTTTAGAAAAAAACATATATGAGCTGATGATGATGGTCTTGTTAGCATGTTTCCTATCCACTCATTTTCTTTGGTCCTTTTTGTTGAGCTATTAATATTTATTGAGAAGGGAAAAACATTAGTTTTTGATTAACTATTTCTGGGATCAACACCAACAGCAATTAGCTCAACAATTTGTTTTATTCATATCTTGTCAAGTTAAGGGTTTCAAGTCATATAAGAGGTTAGGCACCTTTCAGAGGGCAGACATTTTAAACCCAACAGGGAATGAAATTTAGATGTCGGGCTTGATTCTATTTAAAATGATTTACTTGAGGTCATTTCCTTTGATTTACGTAAGGAGGCAATTGATGGTAAATGCACTCTCATGCATGCCTTTTGATAGAGAATTCAATATATTAAAGGTTCCGCAAGTATTTTTGGGAGGTTTTGGCTTAAGTCTATGTTGTATTGATTAAATGAGGGGTGTCAAGAAGATCGGAGGATGGCCGGTCGGGCTGGGCTTCAATATTTTTCTCCAAAGTGCTTAGCGACAAAACGCTCCTCATCGCTGTGAAATATCGGTAGGAAGATCTGCCAACGTGACTGGAATTCGAACCACGCACTGTCACCTTAAATATAGTCCTATACTAACACCCACAATACTTGTGCTAAGCACCCTTTGAAATTATTTGATAATTCTAAAACCATAAGCTTATCTAGGCTAAAATGCTGCAGTTCCTCTAATGTGAGATTAAGGGAAGTATAGTCTGACGCATTAATAAAAGAAAATTTAATTATGTGTAGAAACAGTGAGCTTCGGCTATCATGACATTATACTGGCACAATAGGATTCATTCAGACACCGCAGTGGCCAGAGCTGAGCAAGCTCTACCCATCCACACAATCTAATCTAATCTAAAGTTTTTAGAGGGGGATCGCTCTCGCTAGGAATAAGCAATTGTTCCATGACCACCTCTTCGTTCTCACTCAGCTTTTTGGAACCAGCAAGAAGATGAAAGTCCCCTTGATTTCTTAAACAAACCAACGTGCAAACAGACCTACTTACTTAGGTGGGCATTACCGTTCGTGGTGGAACTGGGCCTCAGGACGAGCTCTCTTCACTTTGAACTCTGATGAGCACGACCACGCAATGAGCGGCAAAGTGGCCTGAACAGACAAAATTGCTGCTTTGCTACTCAGTACGTGCCCTTAGTTGGCCGAGATCTTCATCCACTTGATTGCACCACATAAGTCGAGGTCTTCCCTTTCTGCGATTTCCCTGTAATGTACTTCCGAAATATTTACGAGCCGGTTCCGAACGACTAATTGAGAAAGCACTTATCATGGGAATGAATTTATTAATGGAGGACTTGCCAATGGCTCGCGAAAGGCGATACCTACCCGTGGAAAAACATTTTTTGTCTCTGAGTCTTGTGATTAGTATTCTTCTATCTGTGTTCAATTTGCTATACAGCTCATACATCTCGTTGTATGATCGTCTTCCCTGGATTGCCTTCACATGGCATACATGACCAAAGATCATACGGAGTATTTTGCTTTCGTAACGAAAAAGGGTCTCAAGCTCATTGCACTGCGCCGAATGGCAGAGCTGGTATGATTAAGGTATTTGTAAGGGTTACCTTATTGATTTTTCTACAGAGGTTTTATTTCTCAATTAATTGCTTAAAAAAAATAGCTATTGCCAAGAGTTATTCGCCGTTGGATCTCCACATAGATGTAATTTTCCTCATCCAAAGGATCCTAGCTAGACGAATTCAAGTACTACCTCGAAACTATGTCCGTCTTTCGTGCCAACAGGCGTCGCACTAGGACACGGATCAATACGAGCTTATATAGAAAAGGTTTCAATTTTCTTATTTCTTTTACTTCAAAAGCTTTGGTGCCTGACGATTTTGGTTTGATTACTTAATTAAAATAAAGTACCTTCACACAAAGTTCTACTTGAAGTCATCTTCTGATTATACATTTTTAAGCATGTAATGGACAATCACCTTAATGGACTAGTTCAGAACCAGGACACTAAGTTCGCATGCAACGTCTTTCAAAAGGTGACGTTTTTGTGGAAAGAACGGAGATAGTTCTAATTTTGTATTTATGAGAAAAGCAGCAAACTCATTCATATGCAAGCTATGTAATGCAAATGTAGAGACACAAACCATTTCGTTTGAAGTTTTTAAGAAAATTTCACATTTAACCAAACGTGTTTGCGTTTCCATAATATTCTCGGTTCTCATCAGTGCTCATCCTCCCCGTGGCCACTCATCAGTGTCATTCTCTATGGAGTACGATTGTCGTCATCGTGTCCTGGACATGTATCTTTTGCATGAAGATAAATGGTATAATTGTCAATTGTCATATACGACTGCGGCGAACGTATTCGTTAGCACAACTGCACTCAGCCAGCTGCTGATGTTGCTTTACTATACAACTGTGTCCTCATGCCATCGCATCATCAAGGAGACCCTTCGAATCTGATATAGCTCCCAGGAGTCAAACTGAATTAGTATGCAAGAAGTTTTCCTTTCAAGCACTTGTATGCTTGCATCGTTGCACCAGTAGCAAAAACACATAGAGCTGTGTATACATATATACTGAACTCTACCCGATTAAACACATACACAGGAACACCATAATGATAACACGCATACTGACGCATAACAACGCAAGGAAAGAGCAAAGACAGGTCTTTGGCTAATCACTTTAGCAAATTGATATTTCATGTGCAGTAAGCCAAGATATAGGATTAAGTCTTTAAAGCTTTACTTGATAAAGTTCTTGGAAGACAAGTCAGTAGTTTTTACTATCGCCGCTATACCATACATCAAGAGGGAGAGTAGCTCTCAACAAAAGTTTCCCAAATGCGCAACGTCACAGATGTCTCTCATATGCCTCATGGGAAGATGCAGAAAACGGGTATTAACGACTGCTTTCTTATACGAAGTCTCATTATTTTTGAATGTTTTCAGGGTCTGCCATTAGCAGAAAAGTTCTTGCTGTGGAAAATTCAATGAGCTTTGTACTCAACTGCATAGCATATTCCGAAATTAACGACCTCCGCCCACCGTCCGTCGTTTCAATATTGGCATGTTGCTATTGCAAGGAAAGTCCTTACCCTTCACCACAACAAAGGGACTTAAGTCTGGAAACCCAAGGCTTAGATTATGTCAATCTATCTTTTTCAAATTAGCTCTAGTTGCGCAATGTGCCAATGTGACAAGGGAAGAAATACACTCTTGCAGTATTCCTTTTGGAAACATACTCGTATATCTTTGCTATTAAAAAACATAAATTGTTGGTATTTTTTAATTACTCCTTTCCGTAGAACCATTTTAGGAGCCACCACTCATCCTGTGTGTGTGAGCTGGCACATGTCTGTTAAATGGCGTGCAATGAAATGTGATTCTACGGCTTGGAAACCACAAGGACCCACGAAAGTGAAGTATTGTTTTTCTCAAAATGGAATGCTCTAAGACCCTTTCGGTTGTTGTGGTCTAATGAATGGACCAGAAAGTGCAGGACATATTGTGTTGTCTCCTTATACTTTTTTTTCGTCTCGAATCTATGTGTGGAGTACAACTAGGTACTATGTTTTCAGTTTGTCACTCTGCGTGTGTGAGTGTGTGTGTGTGTTTTGAGTATATTTTTTGACCATTAATAGGCGCGAGCAAACGGCATCCATTCATCTTGAAAATTAATGTTGCAATTTGTGAAACCATAAAAGCGAATGTGGTGACACTATTCACCTAGCAGCGCTACAAAACAAATTGTGGTTTTCCTATGTCCTCCGGTGCGGTGGCCACTACTATACAGCGGCGGATTCGAATACCTACCTACCTACTTCTTTCATCTTCGTTCTCCGAATGGCCATTGTTTTCCTTATATTCAAGCTCCCAATTTGTTTTGTTTGTGTGTGAGTGTTTTTTTCTCCTTTTTTTTATTTTCGGCAATTTAAGGATTTTTGTGAATTTATAGCTTGACAAGGAATTTGAAATGAAACCTGTGAAAAGCGACAAACAAAAAAAAAAAAAAAAAAAAGAGTGGAAATACCACACTAAATTACGAGGTGGGTATTGTTTTTAATTGCGCAATGTCTGGACAAATTGTTTTGTAATCTTTTTTAACTTTTTCCTTTTTCTTGTCACAGGTAACTTGGCCATTATTTTATTTTCCTTTTCCTTTTTAAGGTGAGACGGTGGGAATTCATTATTGAGTTATTTCTGGTGGTGGGATTACAGTTGGTCGTTTAATTTAAATTACTAACATTCAAAGATTCTGTTGGAGCATCTGGTTTTACTAAGTGCGCAGTCTGCCTGGGATAATTTAGCGAACTCAATTAACGATATTGATTTCAGGGAGGAGAGTTTTTCGAAATTAATCGAAGGGCCAATTTGCTAACATGCAGATTTTTGATACAGCGCAGTTTATTTTTATTTTTTTGAAGCAGGTGTTTACCAGGACTTTTATATCAAAGCTAAGACAAATCATCAAAGAGGTGAAGGATCGAAAGTAGCAATAATTAAAAAAAAATACTTAAATCGCTGTTATAGGATTTCAATCACTTCTACAGTTCTTGGGACCTACTACTGTATTTAAGCCGACGATTTGCCTGCTCTTTACTGATAGCAGTTGAACTTCGCATTAAGACTGATTACACAGCCTAAAAGCTTTAGTCATGAAAAAACGCGAGTTTGAAATTTGAAGAAATATTTAAAAAAAAAAAATTTTTTTATAACGCACACTTTGTTGTTTTCGAAAAGTCTATGAGTAGGAATAACAATTTCAATATCAGAGAACAAACCTCCAAGATATCAATTGTGAAAACACTACTCTGATATTCAGCTCCGCCTGTTTCTGAATCGCTTGGTTGAGGGCTAGGTACCTAGGTTACTTAGACCTTAGGCAATCTACCCTATAATGCTATAATATCGACTCTCGACCCCCTCTAATATAGTATTTGTGGCTTTGCCACGTGGCCGCCTTATATTTTTGACTTCAGTCAAAAACGTTCGTTAAGACTCACCTGTCCCCTCCCTGAATTGATAGGTCGGGGACAGGGTCGTGTGGAGAAGAACCTTTACAGAACTCAAATTCTCCACTTCGGTGAATTGCCATGTTGGAAGTCGGAAGTGGGTCCTACGGCTACGGAAACTTCCCCTGAACATCAATTCCATTTTGAATCATAAAAAAACTCCGTGCGGCCTAAATACCGAGGATACAGATCCCACTCTAATATGGGAAACCAGAAACAGTGCCTTCCGCACTCAACACGATAGACTTCCAAAACATTTAGAGTAACACTTTCCTTAACTGATAAATAAGTAACAAAACTTACTTTGTTGACACTTAACTTTTATACTGAGTGCTTATAGCAGTGCGGGATATGCTGACGTATAGTCCGAGATCAACCACTTCATGCTTTTTCACAACCGGTGCTCTAGTCACCGCATTCTTCCAAAACTTGGCTTTGTGCCTACCTAACCGTAGCTTGAACCTTGAAACATGACCATACTTCACTGCAAGACATGGCTTTGAAATCGTTTGACATCTATTGGCCAAACACCATACATCGAGGATCGTATATTGAATGATTTTTTAGTTCATAGACCGATTCTGGAATGAACTCTTTTGGTGGGATTTATGAAACAAATAGATTATGAAACAACTACAAAGATATACAAACGCACAAAGCGCCCAGCTCCGAGGGCGCATTGGAAAAATAAACAAAGAAAATTATTATCAACAAATTAGCTGAGAAAGATTTTTCACAATACCTCGGATTATTTGCAGTGCCAAATTGAAATAGAAGCTCTGGCTGAAAAATCCAACTAGAACTCCAAAGAGCATCACTATATATTTTTTTATGTTGGGGGTTTTAAAAATACTCGCTGGAGCACTCAGACCTTAATACCGGTCGATTGTACAATCAGATGGCAACCTTCTTTTGTTATAGTTTCCCAGATGTTCGTATAGAACAACCAAAAAACTCTGCCGTGATAAAGACCCTAACTATGCCTGGAACTGGGAAAGTGCTCCGCAATATCGTTATCCTTCCAACAGGATTCACTGAGTTTGGTTTTACTTAAGCCAAATGCTTTTAAATGTTTGTATTAAGAGAAGTGCAATGAGCTTTCTATATTCATTTATTTTCGTTGACCTATCAAAAACGTATCAGTCTTCTTATCAACGTTGGGGAGCATACTTTTAGTCTATCCATCCAATGGGGGCATGTCATCTACGATTGTGATCTTGACAGAGGTCAATTCTTAATTTGATGATGAATTTGCTTGTCCACTTTCGGGAATAGTCGCCAAAACGAAAATATCAAAATAGCCCTATATGAGGCTCAATTTTCCTTTTTTTAATTTTATGCACAGACCAAGTGCTGCCTTGATCATTGTTAATTTAATTTTGAATTTGTCCTTGAAATGGCATTAGACTTTTTAGAAACCTAAATGAAGTCGTAAAAAAATTTTGTTCTGGTTTTTATCCTGAGCCCACACTACTTAGGTAGGTACCTAAAACTAGATAAAGTTGTTCAGCACCAAACTATGATTTCATTACTGATAATGATGCTATCTATCTCTTACGGTATTATAACCTACCTATCTGGCTATAGATTTGATATCCTTGTTGTAATTCTCTTTACACCATTCCACTCTGCCATACATTGTCCTATTCTTGCCCTGACACTCCAACCAACCCCATCACCACATTCGAATTCCATTTCTATCTACGAACAGATAAGCTTATATCAGGTTTACTGACATATCGCCCATTTAAGGAACAGCTTCTTTGTCATTTGATTAGTTCCTTTGCCAAAAGCCCCCTTCAAGGCAAACGAAAAGGTGATTGTTACCTACACGACCAAAAAAAAACTTCTTCAATAAATCCCATCCCAACAACAGAAATCCAGCAAAGCAATAATCGAAAATTATCCCCCCTATAACATTGCAACCCTTTTTTCTATCTTTTTTTTTCTACTTCTTTGCACTAGAAAGTTGACAAGAAAAAAGAAGAGAAGAAAAAGAATCACCTTCTTATATAGGTATATCCCCATAGCTAAATAACACAACACGCATATACAATACACACAGGACACCTAGATTCTGAATTCAGAGTCTTCACATTGAGGTGAGGGACAGAAGAAGGGAGGCAAGAAAAAATGAGGAAAAAAATTAAAGGAAAACACTCTAAGAGTGAACCAGAGGAAGAAAATTCACTTTTCATTACTTGGCAAATGGCCCGATATTGACAAATAAAATTATCTGATAGCAGCAGCATCTAAGTAAATTTACCTCAAGAAGACGACCTTACCGACGACGACGACGAAGACGAGAACGACAACAACGAGGACGTCGAATGATGTCGTATAGTCGTCGTTGCTGTGGAAGACGACTCTTCAATGTGGAGTCCCATTTAGAGACACCACGACCTCTTTAAGTAGATCGTCGCACATCACATAAGAAAAAATAAAATGCACGAACGAATCGTGTGAACCTGCTCATATATGTGATTTGATTTCCCCGTAGAGTTTTGAGCATTCAATATTTTTGCATCATAGAATAGGAGGGTCCTTGTAATCTCAAGATTGGATTTCTACAACGAGTCAACTTTTAATTATTGTGCCCTGCACCTTGAGCTATTATGGAGCAAGCTATTCAAGTGTTGGGATTAAAATATGACCTGAGATATTGAGTCTTGTGATATCCTCAGTGATACCCTCAACTGTCATTAGATGGATCGTGTATGAGCCGAGTTAGTTGCTTTATAGTTCTCAGAGTATCAAGACTTTATGTCAAGAAGTGTGACTATTTATTTGATTTAAAACTAATATAAATGGTATGGCACAGCATCAGAGATCGGGAAGTTTTGGGGTCGAGAGGAATCGTACCTCTTGTGGAGTGAAGGGACCTATCAATTGCTTGCGATTCAAAACGGCTGAGTAAGTATAAGAACATAGTTGTCAGGTCCTTGTAAAAAGCTTATAACGGTGGATAGCAATGCGAGGTATCTGGGACTCGAACTGGAACTCCCACGCAACCAGAAGAGCATGCTAACTAATACTCCACCGAAACCATGCATTTCTGCTTCTTTTTTTTCATATTCCCAATACTGGACCCACAGAAGGAAATAAAAAGAAATTATATCCTGTGTCAGTACAGTACAATTTTGTGTGTTATAAGAACACACTTCAGCAAAGAGGACAATCAACCCAATGCCACGACTGCCCAACCCAACCCAACCCAACGCCACCCATCAGCTCCATCATCCATTCATGTGGGTTTTTAGCCAGTGGCAGTGGAATAGATTTAATGTTGAAACATGACGACTGAAACCAGTTTACCACTGTATCGTGATCATGATCCATTCCGGGACGGTTGCCGTCCGGGACACGAAAGTTCCTTATCCAGATGACACTCTCTCATATTACAATCTGGAAATTTTGTAACATTTTCAATTTCCCACTGGGGTACTATACTGTACTTTGATTTCATCCTAACTTATCCCATATACCCTACCCATCATCATACCATACTCACTATACCCGCAGTCATATAGTGTCTAGAAAAGAAGACTTTTACTGGAGCCAGTTTTCGATGGTCCTTTGTCATAGTACACCGATTACACCATTACACAACAGCATAGATGAGAGGAATAGGTCGTCGTAGCTTTACCGAGTTGCTGTTTGGATAAATTAAATTTCGTCACTCAGAAGTGGATTTGACAAAAAAAAATAAGAACGAAAGAGAAAGAAGCAGAGCCAAAGCCATGGAACGGTTCGGCGAATTAATGTGTGATTATCGGTTTATATGGAGGTGAGTAGTTTATTTTTCTCTTTTTCCTTTTTTTTTTTTACTAAAAGAAGCAAGAGTATAGCTCCAATATCACTTTATCAATGTCAAAATAATGGATAATGGTCTCCGAACCCTTTTGATTTGGTTCCTTGAAGTTAATATAGTTAGAAAGGGTTTGGCAAAGTGAAAGTCTATCCAATAGATTTCTGTGTAATAAAAGTCCAAAACAAGTTTTTCCTTTTAATTTCTATCGAAAAGGGGAAAGTAAAAGCTCTTTCGTATCTTTAACAAAAAAAATACTAGATATGCGAATTCAGTTCTTTCAATTTTTTGCAATGATTTGGATGTTTGAAACGACGCGTCGAATGAGAATGCAATTCGCATAGTGATTTGAAAATAAGGCAGCATTGCTAAGATGTCAATTCTGTGAACAGCATGTTCTTTGTTGAAATTGAGAGATGCTTATAATATAGTCCAAAAGTTTTAATCAGTGAATTTTCATTTTTACTCTGTGAAGCCGATTTTAAACAGAAATTAAAATGAAAAAAGCAAAATTTTTTGAGAAGTTGTTAAAAAAATGTCTTAATGAATCTCTCTCATGGAATTGCGGATGTGTTTTTCGGTTACAGATGCTCGAATTACGAAGAAAGCAGAAAAATGGCTCCCGCTCCACTTCACCAAATCTTTTTCTGTACTGTGGTGTCGTCTGCAGCTGAGCAGTTGTCTACGGCCGTATAAACGGTGTTTGAGAAAATCATAAGGGGCATGGTCTTACGTTTCAGTATTTTTTGACGAAATATTCTAATTGACAATGCAAATTTTTTTTGTTGAAGTCGCAAAATATATTTTCAACAAAATTTAAGAAGGGGTATAATTTTTTGGGCAGGGAAAGTCGGGGCTAGTTGAGCACAGGAGCAAATTGGGCAATCGAGATATCTCGAAAACTACTCAGCGCACTCCAAAGTGGAAAGAATGAGATGCAGGAGGCGAACTGATTGTGCGACTACCAGATGCAACTATTCGATCAAGTGAATTACCGGCATTGTTTTTTTATGAAAAAAAAAAAAAATGAAATTTTTGTAAATCGGAATATTTTGTCTGTAAAACGAGCGGCGTCATTGTGCGGTACTTCTTCCGTGATGATCAAGATCGGCACGTTACTGTGAACTGATATCGCTACCATTCAATGATAATCGAATATTTTTGGCCCCAATTTGATGATATGGACTTGGAGGTGGTTGTGGTTCCAACAGGACGGCGGGCGCGGCGCCACAAGCCACACAGCGAATATCACAATCAATATATTGGAAACCAAGTTTGGAGAATGTGCTATCTCACGAAATGATATAGTCGCTTGGACGCCTCGGTCGTGCGATTTGACGCCGTTAGACTATTTCCTTTGGGGCTACGTCAAGTCTTTGGTCTATGCCAACAAGCCGGCGCGGCGACGATTGATGAACTTCGTACGAATATGCTTCAAAACCGTCGAAAATTGTTCAGCGTCTGGACTTCTGCAAGCGTGACTTTTGTAGCGCTCTTATTGAATACTTTTGGTATGTATAAAGGTTTTGAGTATAATTCTAACCGTTTTCTTTTTTCATAATTTCAATTTTTGTTGAACATTTTCGGTGAGAACCAAAGTAACATTGAGTTTAGATTTGTTGTTTTCTCAGTAAATGAGTATGAATTAAAAATTAAATCCCAAACAGAAGTCTTATTTCATTTCCAGTTACAGTATGGCTAGACTTTCAGGGTCCTCAGTTACCCCTTATAGCCCTACTCAACTTACCCCACCAATAAAATACGTTGAGCATATCTAAGTTTCTGCCTTAAAGCAGTTGTAGCTCTTTAATTCAAGTTGTTAAAAGAGATTGGACAGTTTCGTAAAGAAATAAATAGCTAAGCCATTAGCATATAAAAAAGCTGTTTTAGCTTATTGTCAAGAAGCTATAACCGCTTAAATTAAAAATTGCTCAACTATCCCCTTCCTACCCTAATTCTTGAGATGGGCGATATTTCTGCCCCGGCTGAAGCAGTCGAAGAAGCTAGTGAGGCTGTTAGTAAAAACCTCCAAACTAGGCAACAGAGCTGGTCCATACAAGGTGTCATATAAATTTGGGAAAAAGATGGAAAATATTGGAATTATATTGCTCATTATATTCAAGGAATGAAGCGAAATTCAACTTCTATAATTTACAATGGAAAAATAGATGCACGAAGTTGACTACGGTCCAATCAAGTTTTTTCGAACTGTTAATTATTAGGTAGCCGGGTATATATGTGGATGGTCCAGGCCGTATATAAGGGAGCAGTCATTGAGGTTAAATGTCCAGCAGGAGTCACCGAAGCAGTAAATGTGTACACCAAAAACAGTCTTGAGTCATCTGCTTTTTTTTTTAACTTTCTGGATGATGAAGTAGTGAATATCAAAGTAATTCAACTATTCTTTGCTGACGCTGGAGTCTATGGTCCTACCGTCCCTGCAACGATCATCAGAGCACTTAACCTATCAGAAACACAAAACTGTTTCCTACGTTTATAACTTTTTGAGTAAAAAGGCGCCTCTCCGAGAGTAAAAAAAAATGCCATATAAAGCGTTTTTTCTCTTAGCCGTTGGTAGTTGGGATAAAATTGTAGGTCCTAGAAATGCTTTGCCACCCCTTTTATTTATTCATTTATTGGCTTGATGCCTGCATTCTATTATTAAGTTTCTAACTTTAGTTCGATTGAATCGTCGAGGCTCGAATTGTTAAGGCTTTTTGGCATCGCTGACATTGTTGGCATTATTTGCATTTTATACTCTACTCATTGCCTAAATTTTCCAAAATAGGACTCAAGGATGTATGCACTATCACTCGGATAAAAAAAGTACTGTATAATCCCATAAATTCTATTCCGTGACACACGGACACGGTGGCTTCTTTTCAAATAATAATCGCTTTACAACTTGGACCTCAAAATGACTTGGAATGACAGCGGTTCCGGGCACCTAATCCTCTGATAGTGAATGTTTCCAATAATACGGAAACTATTAAGGTTTTAAGGTCCAAACATTCCCATAAATCTGTGAGATAAAACCAGAAACCATCAATATAGTCTTTGGAAATGGGAGTGACAGAATGCGCTTCTGCGAAGCCAGCCAAAGCATCCGCTTGAACGACATTATGTTCCATAATTAGTGGTGATCTTTGCTCTTGGCATTGAACTTGACTTTGTTCACTTTATTGCATTTTTGAAAGGAAACCTGTATTTGACTCACCCTATAAATCTGCATGTTTGGAGATTTGGTGTATGAAGACAAATTTTCTAAAGGAGGATTCTAGAACTGAGCTGAAGCATTGCTAGTTTATTGTACCCCCAACAATTTCATTCATGACGTATTAGATAGAATCAGAGGTCGTTAATTCATTTCACTTATGACGAAGAGGATGTCGTCCAAATGAAATTGGAAGTCTGAATGAAAAGAGAAAATCTTTGAGGAAATTGAGCTCACGCTTCCGGACTCTTCTCTAAACACTCTTCCACTGCAATCGTTCTTAAGCGCTTGTTAAATTTCAATCAACAATGATGGAGCTATCAGATGGACAAATCGTTCAGACAAGACTTAAGTTCTTCTTCCGTTTGAGTCGCTAGGTTCTATCTAAGTTTTTCTCCGACTTTTTGTTTGAATGTACTTCTGTTCCGCTTAAAGTCCTCTTCAAATGTTTGTTTCTTAAATTAAAAAAAGGCAAACATTTCAACTAGTACCTACACCAACAGCACCAAATTTTGCCTTTTCATCGCAAAAAAAAGATTAATTCATTTGTGTTTCTCTGCATCTAGCCATGTTATTTAGAGAAGAACTTCCAGGATATACGAGTATGCATGATGTGTATTCTATTTAAGTCGCTGAAGAAGAATATTTACTTTTTCCAAAAGAACTTCCCTACCAGACGCTGGCTGGTTTCGGAGCAGAAGTGACCGAAAGAGTAATTTGCCAAATTGAATGCATGAGCGTTTTGCACCAATTAGACCACGGTGCACGGTCGGTGGCCACCAGGACGTCGTCGTCGTCAACAATCCAATCCCAAGCATGCAGATTACAACACCAACTACCGCAACGATTAACAGCAACAAATAATACGCAAGCAGAAGGACATTAAGTGTCAGAAATAACGAAACAGACAAGAAAGTAAAAAAAAAAAAACGAAAATAGTCCTGAAAACAAGAAACAACATATAAGCAAACAGGATACAGAGCAATAATGTAATTACAGTCTCATCCTTGCCATCATGGCAAGAGAGACCATTCAATTTGCCAGAAATGCTTTTTCATCGCACCAAACAAATAAACACACACACACATTGTACCTACTCATGTTTATCCATAGGAACTGTGTGTGTGTTATTTAAATATATTGGTCCCTTTTCGAGTAAGTCCCCAAGTCCGAGTTTCGAGATGCGAAGACCGTTTTTGTGCTTGCTTGAACTCTTCCATGAAAATTTAACGAATTCATTTCGTTTTTGGTTTAATTTTTGAATTTATTTACTCGGGAATAAATTTTAAAAAGGATAACATCGAAAGAAGCCATGCATGAACATCGGTCTTACCGGCATTTCGATATAAATGTGGATTCTCTGGCCACATCGCCACAAATACTGGCGTTCTACGAGTAACGAATACAAATAATGCTGACGTTAGCACTTTTTTTTCCTCATTCTCAACGTACACATTTCACTCCTCGCTCTCTTTTTATTTGTGTTGTTTTTGTATAGTTTACTTTTTCCTCTCATCTTGTTTTTTTTTAACAGAACAGAACAACAAATTTGGGGTAAAAATCCTTCGACCGGAAATATGGCCGATGATTCATATCCGCAATGAAATGGAAATTGTCCGACCAAACAGGATATGCACATGTGAGCTGAACAATCATCGTCATCCATATCGGGGTACAGATAGGAATTCATCTAGTATTGAATGTAGGTAGGTAGGTATTCCAGCCTTGGATTTGTGATCCTTTTAGATTTTAGAGACCGGCAGAGAAAGAAAGAGTGTGAGAGGTGTGTGTGTGCCTTGGGACGAGAATCTCTAACGTAAGTTTGATTTCTGACTCCAACCTCGTTTCTGCTGGCAATGAACAAGTTAGGATTGGTCGTCTATGGTGGTATTGAAACGTTTTCGTTTCGATGATAAAGGATAATGTTATAGTTTTTAAAAGAACACTAGTGTCAAAAAGTTGTGGAACTCTTTGTGACTTAAAAAAACACAATTTGAGTTACTGAGAAGTTATATGGCCATCTTCAATACTTGGATCCTGTAACACAAAGCTTTTCTACGGACATCTGGCAAGCCATAACAAAAAGATGGTTGCTTTCTTGTAGTACAATGGACCGGTATCTCGGTCTGAGTGCTCCTGCTAGTATTTCAAGAACCTCCAACAAAAAAAAAAAAAAAAAAACAAGCTACAAGTCTACTAGTGAGAATCCACTATACATTTCCCTTGTAGAAAAGGAAGCGAATTTGCAGCTTTGTGTTACAGAAGTTTTTTACATTGGCCACAATTCACTTGTATTACAAGTACTTGTAGTTTTGTGTTACAGGTCCCTGAAATCAAACTCAGCAGTGGTAGATGAACAGAATAAGCCAGAAAGCTATGCAAATTCAGAAATTCTATTAGCGGCTGAGCCTGGTCCTAGAATATCATTAGCAAAAAAAGCACTTGCCGATCTACCTCCGAACCCAAGGAACAGGAAAAATTCCATCGGATTTCCAAATGAAAGTTTGAATAATGAGAGTTAAAATGTCTACTGGAGCTTCTTGAGTTTAAATTTAAGTATGGGGGAGGGAGGTACAACTTTTACCCTGTGCCATAGCTCGTAACTCCAGCACTGTGAATCGTGCTCTGATTTTCCTTCAACCGTAGTTTTGAATAGCCGTCTGCAGTTGCGGATAAAGTTCTCACTCGAGGTTTTGGCTTGTATCGTAGATAAGCTATATTAGTAGACACATTGAAAATCGGAGGTAGCAAAGGTAACCTCGACTATCTCTTCAATAGCACCGATCTCTCCTCGCATCGCTATACTTTTTTTTTAAATTTATGTTTTTGGAGTTTTTTTTTTAGACATCACTGTCCGTGTGCTGAAATAGAAGATATCACCATTTTAAGGTGCCCATTTTGTCTATTTGTCTGATAGCGGTTGGAAAATTACGATTCGTATGCACCTTTCGTCAAAGGTGAGGTGAGTCAAACCGATAAATTCATCCAAAAGCCTTCCTCTCATTCCATTTTAAATTTGACATGGGGTTAAATGATGATTGAATGGACATCGAAGCTACTCAAAGTCACTTTTGTTTGATATTTCTCGACTAGCTATACACCAAATGGATACACCTTGAGGGAAAATCCTGATGACATCGATCGGTAAGGTTCGTGTGCTAAGGGTTTCGTGAATGTTTGCTGTGTGTATATGATGTGTGTGTATTCCAAGTTCATTGGCATTTATGAAAATGGGAAAGTATTATGATTGAAGTTTTTCCTTTATTTTTTGTATATTTGTAGAAACACAAGGAGTTCTGATTGATATCAATGCCAAATTTTGGAATGCAAATCATTTCAAATTAAACAAAGTGGCGAGGTATTAGCTAGCTTCGAAAGATTTAAGCACGGCTACGCACTGAGCTATATGAGCTGTACCGCGAAATGGACATAGCTAGAAGAGTATGCATCACGTGACTACGATGGCTGGGACTGGGACACGTAGAGCGAATGGACATCAACACTTCGGCTCGACGGGCTCTCCGGCAACAGTGCATAATTCTGGTGGCTTGTTTCAAGAACTCAAGGTGAATATTGACAATTGAAGTACTCATTGTTCCAAAGATGACCGAAAAACGAATTTTTTCGTTCATCTTTGGATCAAAAATATTTGAAAATTAAATAAAAAGTTAGACAAGCAGTCGTCTTAGCGTTCACATTATCCAAAATTGGACCAAAGTTTGTCCAAATAATTGTACAGTGTGAACTGTCCCTATGTCATGCGAGTAATGACTGACTGTCTAAATCTTAGGGTTTTCAATTGGCATTGTAAAAGTGGTTTAATTTGACTTGCAGAATTTACGGTTGTTACAGCAGTCAAAAAAGCAGAGACCCCTGAATGAGCTTATACGGCATAGACATTAGGCCTTTCCGGGTTTTTTAAAACTACGGCAGGGTATTGAAGTAGATGTAGTGGAGGATGTACTCCTGGCGAACCAACGGCAGCTCCAACACCCTAACCGCTGAGTGCTCACTCCCGAGTATCCAACCGTTTATATCCAAGGTGATCTCCAAAGCACCAGGCCCTCAAGAGTGGAGGTTGTGCTTGGGGTTTGCTACCCAAAACGTTGGTTCTTAAACAACTAACAACCTTGAATAACATTAATGATTTTACCGTTGAAACCCTAAGCAAACCAAAAAAGCACGTGAAACGCAAGATCCTTTAACGGACTACGTCACTACGTGCATAGCCGGAAAATGAGCGGACACCCTATAGTCAGCTGCAAAACATACAAGGCCGTTCAAAGAGTTTAATGGAACCACACGGTCATAGGATAGATGGTTAAATGAGCGCTTACGGACCACACACAACAGTACTGAATTTGCTACATTAGCCTAATATGTACCCAGGCACCCATGGAAAAGAAAGGCGATAATTTCGAAGACCGTTTCTACGAGCTCCTCAAAGCAACATATGCGCAATGCCCATGACGTGAAACTTGATGGTGGCCCTTCGGCTAACTTTGATTCGGACCACTACCATGTTGTAGACATGATACGAATAAGGAGGATACGCTATGAAATCAATGAAAAGTGCAGGACTGCAAATGCAGCCAAACAAAAATTGCCACAAATGTTAATTCAAATGAGAGGAAGAAGCTCTTCAACAGTAAAATACCTCAAATCTCAGTTGAAGTAAAAATAAAGTAAAATGGAAGGGACCTACAGTTTTCTGCCGATTTCCCAACGGCTAATCTAAAAAGCGATTTTAATTACAATGAATTTAATCTATGACGAAAGACTTGTCAATTCCTCTTGAAAGGCGATCCCCGTGGAAAAACATTTTTGTCTCTGTTGGTATTCTAACTAGGAACCTCCGGATGAACACCAGTTATGCTAACTGTCACGACACGGGTACCACTGAAACTGAGGTTGTCAAAAGTATTTTAGTTATCAGAAAATTTAGAGGTCTCAGGTACTGTGGAGCAGCTTAAATGCAAGAGTCAACACGATCTTCTCTTATCACGAAAAAACTCCATAGACAAGTCCTGTGTCATCACAAAAACACAATTTATTTTACTTTTGTCTTCTTCACAAGACAGTTGTGTTCTAATTTGTTGCCATTAATTAAAATGCCTGTTACTAAAATCTCTACATTTCACAACCAGAATAAAGAATATACACGCCATCTCTCCCTAAACAGAGTCCACTTCCTCAGCGGTTATTTGCCTTTGTCCTTTTTACAAATTAACGCATCTTTTTGGATCTGTGTGTTTTTTTGTCTTTCTTCTCTCTGCTCCCATTACGTTGTCCTTAAAAAAGAACAACCACGTCCTCAAAAAAATAAATAAAAATAAATAAAAAAAAAAAACCGGGAAAACATCTTCATTTAGAATTTAATTTAAATCCCTATCCCGGAGGAAAGAACGAAAAGTCTTTTGATGCTGGCGCGAAGAATCTACCCATCCTCCAGACCCCGAAGGTAGTATCAACTCCAAAAATTTTTTGTTTTCTATACAAATGCGCAACAGACACAAAGTAAAAACGACACAAAACCAAATAAATAAACAAAAATAGAAAATAAAATAAGAAGGGAGAGCACTACAATTCGGATGGACAAACCATAGGTACAGCGATTATGAGGTCCTTTTCTTTGTCTGAATTAAATTAAATATCCACGCAGCAAATAGAAAGTTTAACCTGACGTTACGTCCGCGCCGAAGCAATCATCTCTCAAGGACATCCTTCCATAACCTCTTCAAAGTAGATGCAAAAAAAAATGTCATTGGTAGAATTTTTTGAAAATTGTATCGTATTCCAAGGATGCTCAATTGAATGGATAAAGGCGAAACGCACCTAGCGCGACCATAACAACCCAGAAAAGTGAAAAAAAAAAGATTAAGAAGACGACTGACTGGGGCTGAGAGTATCTCAGACGAAAGGAAAATAAAAATAAAAATATTTGTACACACAGAACGTATTCCAGCGGACAAATCTGATTTGCCTCGCTGCAAAGATGTCTTCATTTACAATTTAATTGAATTTTCTTCATCCCCTTTGGTATTCAATTTTGGATTTTGTACTTACCTATGTCCCTTCGCCATTCAATGTTACTATATTCTATTTCGCTTTCTTTTTACAAGTACACCTATTAAGTGTGGTTCGTCAAACCAGAGTTTCCCTGTTTGGTGAATTTCACCAGTAAACGACGAATAATTTTTCCTTTATCAGGTTTTGAAAAGAAGAGGTTATGTTTAATTCGGTGTGTTAATCTTTCGACCCTTAGCTTCTTATAAGTGGTACTTTTGAGATGGCCGTAAGTTTAATGTGATCCAACGTACTTTCAAATAATCGTCTAAGATCTGTATGAATATTTCGGACTTCAACTTTGATGAAGCAATTTTCGAACGTTATTTTTATTTCCGGACACAAATCAAGTTGCTTAAAGAGATGGAAGAGAAAATAATAGAAGTTGCTTGGATGAGGAGACGGATGTATGCGTGCTGGTACCGATAGTTATACGGATACGGACACGGTAACGTTAGCTTTACCTCATTAATTTCATCTAACTCTTCCACCTCCTTTTCCACTTTCTCACTTTTGGGGGATGTGCCCATAACTTCTAAGTTTCCACTTCCTTCACCTTCTTCAGCCAGTTTCAATTATTCCAGCTCATCCATCTCATCCACCACCTCCACGTCATCCACCACCTCAACTTCTTCCATCTCCTCCACCTTTTTCACCTTTGCCACTTCCACAATCTCCACCTCATTAACCTCCTCCGCGTTCTCCACCTCCCCCACCTCATCCACCTGATCGACCTCATGCACCTCCTCTACGTCCGCCCATCCTAGACCGTCCTAGACCACATCCACCTTATCCACCTCATTCATTTCATTCATCTCATCAACTTCATCCACCTCCTCCACCTCATTCATCTCATCTACCTCATCCACCTCATCCAGTTCATCCACCTCATCCACGTCATCCGCCTCATTCATCTCATCCACTGCATCCAGTTCATTCACTTCATTCACCTCATCCTCCTCATTCATCTCATATACCTCATTTGCCTCCTCCACCTCATTTGCAGGGTGTTCCGTAATTCCTGTTTTATACTTTGGGATGCGATTCTTGGTCATATTCTAAGAAAAAAAATTTTCTACAGTAGTAAAGTCCGATTCTAAACTATAAACCTGTGGAAGCTCAACTTAAATACACTGTATTATTGCGGAATACCCTGTAGAACTAGAATTAGAACTTCTTTGTTTTCCCAAATAAATATTTGGTTAATTTGATAAATCAAAAAGTCTTTAATAATTTTATTTATCTCTTTGCTTGTGAAATCAACCTTAACATAGTTCGCATTTTGTTCACCACAGACATTCTTCAAAGCCAAAAAAAAAAAAAAAAAATTAATTCGCCAAAGAAATTTAAAATGTGGGCCAAGAATAAAAAAAAAAACAAGAAACTTTCCTTATTATGCACGGAGAAGCTTACAGCTTAGTTAAAATTGAATAAGTTTCAAAGCGCTGACGCCTTTATTCCCCATTTTCCTTCCTGCGTGTTACGGATCTTCACATAGTGTATACTCGTATAGGTCGCCTTGTTCCATTACCATCCAAACGCTTATTGAATAGAAGTGATACGAAGAAATGCATTGACACCAAAGGAAGCACCCATGGGGATAGAGACTGACGACGAAAACGTTTTTATGCTGTCGAGAATTTCATAGAAAATCTCCGTTGGATTGATTATAAGAACGTAAACGACATAGAAACCTCAGTGAACAACGTTCACCGTGCACTCACCTTGGCGCATATCGAATATAAATGTACATTTATCATAATGTGCTTGCTTGTTGATGCTTTTGAAACGCGATCGTGATAAATATATGAAGGGCTTTTAGGATTTATTGGAAGTTGCAGTGGATTCATTTGGTGAAAGGAAAGGTTTTTTTCCGATTCATTGAATTCCAGAGTGAACAGTTCACAAATCAAAGAAAAAGAAGAAATGTATAACCGACTAAAGGAAGTTTTACAAAGCGATTTTGAAGAATTCTTTTGAGCTGCGCGTATTGATACGTTGAAACATTATTTTCAAATTTAATTAGCATATGGTTGAAAACGGAGTCCTTTCTTAGGACATAGCTCTTTGAATGTATTCATACAAAGTTTGTGAGGGGTAAATGTTGGTAGCGGTGCCCTTAGTGTATTCGTTAGCATGTCTATGTCGTAGAATAGCGCAGGGCATTTTTTAAGTAATACGAACGTGGCCAAATTGCCACGTAGTACTCGGCCGTGGCAACGTAGTAATCATAATCTGACCACAACCAATTTTCGAAAATGCGTGAACACCACCTAACCGAAATAATGTCAGAAATTTTCTGAACATATACATGATTTCCCCAAAATGTCAAAAAGTGTATAACTTGCAAATTCTAATGACGTTTTTAGGTGCTAATCGAAGAAATTTATCAACGAATGATTGACAGTCATCAAATATATGTACTGTCAATGACGATTTATATATGGAAAAAAATATACTCACGACTTCCGTTAGGTTAATTCTATAAATTCTGGACGTGCTCGAGGATTTTTGTCAGCATATAATTAAAAATTTTTGGGCAAGTATATAATAAGTTGGATATGAAAAATAACTATTTCTGGGACTGCTTTTTTACTGCAAATGTTTTGGTATGAGTGAGTCACAACCCGTCGATCACAATTCGTCTTTTGAATAAACCGCCATCTTTACGAAAAAACTTCAGAACGAAATCTTTGTCAGAGTAGGTACAAGGTGAGATCAGGTTCTCGGTAACGCCTCTCTTTCTTGCGAAGGAACTCTGCTACAGCTGGCCTCGGATCATATAAGGCTGTACCTACTCCATTCAGTGCCACAAACATTCTCGAGTTCATGGTCTCATCTGAAATTGACAGTCAGTGGATTAATTTAATTTGATTATAATGAGAAATCACTTTCTCAACAATCATGGAGTGAGGTGAAGTATGACCAGTAAAGAGCACAACAGTTTCTGCAAAATCCTACATATCACTGGTATCAGTCGAAGCAGCTAATGCGACATTTTGCACCTTTCGTCTGAAGTGTCGAGATCTCTGATTTCTTGGATTGCTGGCCAACAATCGCAAACATTCGGAAGCTTTTTCTTTGTCAAAAATAGTTTCAACCAAGAATCGACCCTTTTGAATCATTTCTCCTGTGGCTTTCGCCATTAGAAATGAAGAAAATCTTTTGATCAGCTCATTTTGTTTAATGTTGAGCCGGATGTCAAGAAAATTGATGAACGCTGATATCATTTCGATTCGGAGTGCCGTCCATGAAGGGTGCCTGTTGTGAAGAGAGAATACGATACTTTGAGTCTTTTCCTGTTGTTTTCTTTATTGTAAGTGTTGTCTTGAAAATTTTTTTGGTGTAAAGGAAACTTTTCTTCCTGTCCACCTGGAGCATGAGTTTCAACTTTCTGAGAGCGTTTTGTTTCAAAGTTAAAACATCAGACAGAATCAAACGCCGTTTCTGGAGATTTTTTTGCAAATCTTTCATGATCAATAAAACATCTGCCATCAAGCATGTTTGGAGAAGTTGTTGAAATTCCGATTTGCTCCAAGTATTAAGCATCCCAACTGCTACATTCATGTCTATCAGTGAACTTGGAGTTTTTGAGACATGTCGCCAGTATTTGAAACATCCCGGTAAATTGTATAAAACTGCAGTGATCAAATTATTGACACGTTCTTTATAAGATAAAAATTGGCAGTTTCACTAACTTCTTATCGCAATACCTTTTTTAAAACGATAAAAACTATTACCAATCTACTATTTCCTTTTTATTTCATGTATGTAAAAATATTAATAAACGGCAAAGTTATTACCATATAAGAGTATGCTGAAAACTGAAAAACTACAACAAATTGACGAAGGTTTTTTTCATATAAGGAGACAAAATTAAAAAAAAAAAAAACGCTCGGAAGCTAGTTGCATATATATTTTCTAGTTATAAAACGAAAAAGAAAAAAATAAAGAGTTCATAAACACGGATGCCTTATCCTTAAAAAATGTCCTGGAATAGGGGGTCCGAGTATCAAAAAAAAGTACAGCAGGGGTCCGAGTCTCGAATCCCACCAGAAACACAATATCTTTTTGCACGACTATCACCTTTCGCGAGGTATTGGCGGTTCATTCGATAGTAATATAAGTTCCATGAACTACGCGTTCTAACTTAGCCTTTCGGAATCGCCATAAAATTGTAGGTCCTTGAAATACGAAAAGTCGTTAAGTTTCTTTAGCTTAGGGCTTCACCTTATTTATCTTTTCATTTGTAAAGTAATGGTTTAGCTACGAGGTCTTTTTGTACTCAGGATGGAATAAGGAGGCTTTTTTTGGTTTCAAGATCGAAAAAGATGTTGATAGTTTCTTATTGTAGATTGGATAATATTGGTTTTAGGTGCTTGAATTGCTTTCGAATGGTATGAAGTCCCACTTCAGCATATAACATCGCCAAAATATTTCGTCCAAAACTTCTTTTCAAGACAAAGCACTGTTTAAGTTTTAAGTTTTTTCCAACGTTGTTCAAGCGTAAAAGGATTCATTTCGTCCCTTGGATGTATGACACTGACTTTCTGTTAAAATATGGATTGAAAGACAGATGTCAGTGTCAGAGTAACATTATTGCAGAAGAAAAAGTAATTTACATAGACATTTTACTAGATCTTCTATGCAATTTGACAAAAAATATAAAGTATTCATTTATTTCATACTTCGATTGAATTTTGGTTCCTCTTTTGAGATTTAGTCGTTAAACATGAGACTCTCCAAAAACATTCACTTAAAACGTTTCCCTATGAGAAATCACCTCTTCTTTTTTTTAAATCTCAGCCTCCTCAAATTTTAACTACGATTTTTGTAAGTTTGAAAAAAGCATTTTCGTATTTTCAAGGATATTTTATTTAAAATTATATGCATACATACATATGCGAGAAGACAAACAATATTTATGGATATTTTATTTTTCTCTCCTTATTCCGCACCACACCTTTGTAACTAACAAGTCCATGACTTCTTAACAGCCCTTCATCGTTAAAAGTGAATGAAAAAGAGGACGAATGAAATGAAGCACATGGAAGCACATCAATTAATTCAAGCAGATATCCTGTGTATTTCTTCTGGCATAACAGCTAAGCGCTGTACTGAAGGTATTTTGCCTCTGATAATATTGATGTAGGTATAAAAACAGTGTACTTTTTTCTGTGCACTCTTCTTTTCTGCACATCAGTGAGTCTTTCTGTTGAAGCCTTATGTCACATTCTGTTGGTATATTTTATTCCAGAGATTTTTTTTCTTCCCTCTTTCAATGTTTCGCTTTGCTAGGAAATTATCTTTAGCCATTGACACCATACTGGGCATCACCATATGCATCCGATGGTCGACTTCCACTATCGTCGCCGCCTTGCATATGGGTATACATATATGATCATTTGCAAGGTTCTTTCCGTAATCGACATTAAGAAGAAATTGGAACATTTGGCGATATTTTGACTCGGTGTATGTAGAATGTACATCTCTATACGTAGTTGAAGCAAATTTCAGCAGGCTGCAATTGGCTCATATGGGAGATAAATTTTTAAATGGGATTTGAAGATGTTGTGTATAAGAAGAATCTCTGCTGGCGCTATGCAGGACACCACAAATTCGACAAATTTCAACAGGGACGGATTAATTTGTGTAGGAAAAGGGCCAGTGGCTGTTTGCAATTTGTTATTCAATCCAATTTAGAAGGAATGCGTTTTTGAATTTGGCTGAAAGATTGATGCAGCCAAAACGATGTTTTTCGACGAAGTTTGTCTATCTCAGCGTAGGCCTGTCAAATATGGCTGGAAACATATTAAGAAACTTCTTTGTTTCGTTTTCAAGGGAACAGAACCTGGCTGCTTTGGTCTTCAACTAGACTTAAGCTCACCTAACGAATTAAATGTGGAGCTCCTAGACTGCTGCAAAGTTAATTTTATTACTACCCACGAATTGCAAAAGAAGAGGGAGGTTATACGGCGACGATAGACAACTGAAAAAACGCGTTTGTTAGATCATCAAAATGATTGAAGAAAAAACCGTAACGAGAACATTTGAACTTTGGAATAGAAAGGTCTGCTGCATCTCCTTGCTAAATTCTTTCTTTTTTAAGCAGTGCTCTAATGAAATAGCTAGTTGCATCCACTCCCACCAATTTCAAAGTATTACTGGCTTATCCTGCAATGGCCATCTCCTTATTCGTGAGTTTAATTTCAGACAATTTTATACATCGAACAACACGAAAGTGGAACAAGTTACCGAACTCGGGGTTTCAAAGTCATTACAATATTAAGGCTTCCAAAACCAAACCGGGACCGGTATTCCCCTTAATCTATATTAAAACGTATTAAACGTATTCAAAACACTTTTAGTGCACACCAATATACGTTAGACTGTTTCAAAAGAGTGAATATTTTTTTTTAGAAAAAATTCCATTTATAACTTCGAGGAGGTGTATAAAGATGCCTAGAGGTCGCTCATCGCAAATT
Organism: Melanostoma mellinum; assembly: GCA_914767635.1. NCBI lineage: Eukaryota > Metazoa > Arthropoda > Insecta > Diptera > Syrphidae > Melanostoma > Melanostoma mellinum. The sequence continues at coordinate 20,359,155 of OU612058.1, forward strand.
TCCATTTCCCATAGAAATAACACTGAAAAAAACTTTTAAACTTTAGAGTTTTGTATTTCAGTCTAGAAGCAAAGTGCCGGGATAACCAATTTTATAGAAAATTAGTTGTTCTACAAGAAAGGTTTCTAATAATTTTTCGACAAATTCACTCCTTCAAAAGTTATTCAAGGTTCAAGTGACTTTTTTTGAACCAGTCTATTTATATGAGCAAAGTTCTAGACTTTACGCGAAAGTCGTCTACGGTGATGTATTCTCAAAATTAAGAAAAAAAAGACATTTTTTTAGACATTAAGAAATACTATTACAAAGCATTACCTTCGAAAACTGACTCAAGGATTCGCCGCAGCTTGACCTAGTAATAAGTAGGTTTGGCTAGAGGTGGCTGCCGTAGTACGGAGTCTGACACACTTAGGCTACAGAGGGTCCATTGTGATAGGTACCACTAAGACCAGAGATGATCACCCTCTAATTGAACCTGAATAAACTAGCTTATCACCTGTTAGTCAAACTATGCGGAGCTTTGTATGAAAGGGAGAGACTTTTAGGGTCTTTTTTAGATCAATTGGCTGAGGAGTAAAAACAGTATTAACCTGGGTGATTTTTCTCTCTGTTAGAAAAAACAGGGCATGGACAAAGGAGGTGTTGGACTGTTTCCTCCTCCTCATCGATGCAACTTCGACGAAAAATTAATTGAAGTAGCCACCAAGTCCTTTGGCGTGTCTAGTTTTATACACAGACAGTCGTAAGTAGCAGGCTCTTCTTTCATTTCAAAATTGGTAAAAGTAATTGGCTATCCTCCAATCAATCGACCATCAATCAAATAGACTACGACGGCGACGTTGTGATCGGCTTATTTTTGAACAGAGACATAAGCTCTCTCTAAAGCCTGTACAATTGCTCGTACAGAAAAGCAGGGAAAACCAAAGTAAACAGTTAGAAATGAGTGTTGGCAAGCATTGAATCAGAAGCGGCAAGATTGGGTTTGATAGTTAATCAGGACAAAACAAAGGATACAAGAACAGAGAACATAGACGAATTGAACAAAAGCCTGTTTATGCCGCAATAACTTCGAGGTAATTCTTTCACAAAGTAGGCACAGCTTAGCGAAATGCGCTTGGCTCCAATGCTTTCTGCTTTCTTACACCACCCTTATTATTTCAACTTCGAGGCGAGTCAGAACTTTTGCTTCAAAAAATCAGCTATATAGACACAAAATGAGAAGGAGATCGAACGGAAAACTTCTCTTCCCAATCGCTGCGTCTTGGAGTTGAGAAGCTTATTAAGAAATTTCATTCTCTCTAGGAAAATCAAGGTAAAGTTTTATAAGAGATTGAGGAAATGCCTGGTCGTTTCGAAGTAAGCTACCCCGAATGATATGTAGTTTCGTATCATCTGACTTATCATTAAACACAATCACTGCTTACTGTACCTAGTCAACGTAGTTGTTAATCAATCACACAGTGCGTTGTGATTTAAAACATTCGACTAATGCGCCCCTTGAACCACTCATAGGAGATACACCCCCGTGAAAATTCCTGAAACATTAAGTGTTCTGTGTGTACCACACAGTTTCTTCTTAAGTAAGAAAACGAACGAGCAGTATTGGAACCATTTTTAGTATAGGAGATTTCTCTCATGTCTACTATAGTATAGTATAGTATCCCGATAGTATCCCGAATCCGGTGTATTTTATTGCTTAATTTTCTCTCAAGCATTGGAGCGTAAACTTCGTGTGTTCGCATATAAATACGTATGCGTTTTTACCGACACACTTGAGTGTGTTTGTCATTTGTGTGCATCATTATGAACTGGATAAGGTAAGCAAGAGGTTTATTGGAGATTTAGTTTCGAGTTAAGGCGACTCGTTTTCTAGTATCGTTGAGTTATATTGCAACAGCCGACATGAGCTTTTAGTTATGACAGTTGTACGGAACAGTTCCATAGATCCTTGAGGCTATAAAAGACTTCCGATTCAACTACCATCTGAGTAAGAGGTTTATGTGTTTATATGTGTTTATAAATACATACAAACATATATAAAAAAAATGAAATTGTTTAATAGCCACTCGCTCAAGCTTATCAATTTGATGTTTCGTTGGATCTTAGGAGCAGTTGTATGGTAAAATAGCTGTAGCAAACATTTTATGTTAAAATGTCAAATGTTATTTCCGATATCCAAAACGGAGGTCAAAGTTTAAAGAAGCATCTTAAACTACTTTAGATGAAGTAGTGTTAATCTGTGAATAAAAAGTGAGAGCTTTGGAGAAAAGGCACTTTATCATTCAGAACGAATTTTTATCTGCAAAAAGCAAATCAGCATTGTGTTCTTTGGTGCACCCTTTTGATGCACTCTTTAGATGATACACCCTTTTGATGAGCTGCGAAGGCACGGTAAGAGATAGTGTTGCAAGTATTTGGCTGCTTTCTGGAACCAAGGCCTCAAGGGTCGTACAAAAACCATCGATCCTTTCCACCTTAAACCGTCTGTGAGTGTGAAATAACGATGTCTTTTCCAACTGCAGCATCAGACTTCATAATGATGGGCCTATTGCATTATTGCTGATTACATGGCAATAACACCTACAATATGGCGCTGAAGTAACACATGGATACATTTTAACATGAGTTCCTTTCAGATCAATCGGCAATTGCTGCCTTAGGACTAGGTAAAAGAACAAAATCACCATATTATGTTGTCTTTGGTCGTCAACAGAGATTCAAGAATCAAGTTTAGATTTGTTGATAATAAAGGCTTGAGAGTATTCTAATCTTATAAGCCTGAAATCAACCTAGACCTAGTCCGATCAGAACAATATAAACCTCAAAAAATCGCTTTTTTGAGTCAATAAATCTTAACATAGTATAAAATAAAGTCGCTTTCTCTGTCCCTATGTCCCTATGTATGCTTAGATTTTTAAAAATACGCAACGGATTTTGATGCAGTTTTTTTAATGAATAGAGTGATTCAAGAGGATGGTTTATATGTATAATACATGCACATTATAGCAGAGAAAAGCCAATAAATTTAAAGTTTTGTAATGCGATGTCATAACAAACATATTATTTTACTATAAAAAAAATTATTTACTTTTACTTAAACTTCAATTTTATAACTTTCGAAATCAGTTTGAAACTCGCACGAATAGCAAACTATTTTTAAAAGCATTGTAGTTTTAGTTGAAAAGAATAGGTATCTTTTGTTTTTGTTTCTGAATGGTAAGTATTCAGATATTTTTTACTGCGGCACTTACTAATAATATGGTAATTCGTGCATAGGTAATCATTCATATAGAACTGAGAAAATTTTTTAAAGAAATTATTAAGTCATGTCTGGAAAACGTCGTCGTTCGAATATAGGTCGTAGTACAGTGAATGCCTAAAGAGTACGTTCAGCAAGAGATGAAGAATCGTCAACGGAACGTAAGGCTCGCCTCGGTCAGGCTCGGGATAGATATAGAGCTGAGAGAGAGAGAGAGAATCTTCAGTAGAGCGTGAGATTCGCCGCAGCCGGGATCAAGGTAGGCATATGGTTCAGAGAGACAGAGAATCATTAGCACGAGTTATTAATTCATGGGTTAATAAAGAAAATTCGGTCATGAATTAGTATCAGCATTGTACCCGGGTGAAGCCGGGGCGGGTCGCTAGTAAAATATAAAGAAGAATTTCATGAAATACCGAAATTGGCTACCTCCAACTCGTTTTCTTACTTAAAAGAAATAACACATCACTTTTCAGAATGGATCTTATACTAAATATGGCAGCTAATGCTGTTGAAGTGTAGATATTAATCCATTACTCCTCCTGCGTTCTTTGAGAGAACCTGCTTAGCAGCTTAAAAGGGATTTCTTAGAACTGAGCTTTATTCGATGATTACCTCAAACACTTTTGTTCCCTTTTGCAAGTTTGAATAATATTTTAAGACACTGGGAAAGCCAATAAAAAATCAAAAAGTAGGTAAATAACTCCGACTAGCAATAGTTGCTAGGGTAAGGATATCGTTAAGGATATTTTGCAAATGTAAATGAAATTATGAATTTCAAATGCTTATGAAAACTCAAAAGGAATAGACAATGAGTTTAACAGTAGAAGAAGTTTCCAAAGCTTACCAAGAATAGGTATGCATACTTGAACTGTGTTTTGAAGAAACACAAATATTAGGAAATGTGTGTAAAGTACCATCAGTACAACTAAAAGCAAATAAATTGGGTTTTTCTAGGTTTGAAGAGGAGTGGAATACATGGAAACATCGAATCTTCAAAACAAAGCAGATTATGTTAGCAATTTGATTAAAGAAAAAGAATGAAATGAGTTCTGAGGAAGTCTGAGGTTCATATTTTTTGAGTGAAAGGGGAACTGGATAGTTTTGTAATCTTTTTGAGGTGAATTTTGGTGTTGGGCTGATGAATGAATGGTGATAGCTGATGAATGGTGATAGGTTAATGAGTCGGCAAAGTCTCTGAAGCCAAAAACTGACCACTCAGTCATTTGATTAAAAGACTAAAAAGATCTTGTCATACAGGCAGGGTTTTAACGCCACGTTTAAAGGACTTGTCCTTGTGATACGAGCGTTATTTGGTTTAAGGATTGTTACTTTGTATTGACGAGTCGTTTAGGGCTGATTTTCCATGATATTGTAAATAGAAATATAAAAAACTTATTTAAAGCTTTGAATAATTTGAAAATATAATCATTTTGCCTTCTTAGGCAAAGAAAAGGCATGAAACAAACGACATTGGTGAGGGAAGTGGAAAGTGTTAACAAATTTAGCCGCAACTCCAGCCTCGCCAGGAATTCTAATCAGTTTTATATTGGCCCCAATTAAGAACGTGCAGTCAAGTATATAATAATAATAGACATAAGATAAGTGTATAAGACTGTGTTTTTTCTTCCACTAAAGTTTAAAATAAATTAAAATCGGTGTTGGATGGTGGATTTAATGTCCTCTCCTATGTTTGGCACTGTGTTCTCGGATCCTTTTAAAAAGGGCAATAATTATTTAAAATAAAAAGATGATTGGGTAATAATTTTTTGAAATATTACGAGGGAGCGTTTTTTTATTCGCGGAATGAGGGGTTTAGAGGGGGGTGACTATGCTCATTATAGCCGTAACGAGTTCAGCTACTCTTAATAAGTATGAATACGAGGTTTCATTGTTCTTAGACAATTTGTCTTCGAGCTATCGTCAACCAAGCAACACAATCGGGAGTAAAAAGTGAAAAACGAAGAAAAACAACAGCGCGTACAGTGTTCACGTGCATTTTTGGACCTCTGTAATGAAGATAAGGACCGTGTATTGAGCCGAATTGTTTCTGGAGAAAAAAATTGGGTTCATCATTATGAGCCTGAGTCTAAACAAGACTCCATGCAGTGGCACAAAAAAGGCACAGCACCTCCCAAAAAGTTTAAGGTGTCACAGTAAGCGGGAAAACTCATGGCAACGGTCTTTTGGGACTCGGAAGGAATATTGCTAATGGATTATAAAGATAAAGGTGTCTCTATAACCGGAGAATACTACGCTTCAATATTAGAGCGATTGAAAGAAGCCATTAAATAGAAAAGACGGGGAAAATTAACAGGAGGTGTGCTGCTTTTGCACGACAACGCGCCTGTGCACAAGAGCCGCATTGCGTTGGCTGCTCTGCATAAAGTGGGCTTCGATATTTTGGATCACCCACCCTACAGTCCAGACCTGGCCCCGAGTGATTATTATCTGTTCCCAAAAATAAAAAAAGGGCTTCGGGGTAAGAAATTTACCAATTATGATGAAGTCAAAGGGGCAGTTTCGGCGTATTTTGAAGGTAAAGACAAAAAATTTTTTTATGAGGGTATAAATAAATTAATTGAAAGATCTGAAAAATGTATCCGTCTTGCAGGTGAATATATTGAAAAGGAAAAATAATTTGGTTTTTTTATTTCCACCCTATATCCCCCATTCCGCAAATATAGAAACGCTCCCTCGTAATTTGAATATGATTTCTGGCATATATGAACACCGAGACTCTGGTACCCTTGACGTGATGGCTAGCATGTTTGCTGCTAGTCCAGAGGTTAGTGGTTCAAATCCCAAGTGGCAAAAATGTTTTTCCACGGGTATCACCTTTCGCAAGGAAATGGCAAGTAAATTCATTGTCATGAAAGCGCTTTCTCGACTAACCGTTCGAATCCGTCAGAAAATTGTAGGCTCTCTCAATTCCCTCACAAGGCATGGTTGTGAGAATTGCGCCAAGCCCTAGAGCTCCTAGCACCGCCATCGCCACCGTTGCGCCACCCTATGTATTTATTTATTAACGACCACCGTGACTGGATTGTATCTAGTCGATCAAATTTTGAGGTCCATACTTTGATCTCTCTTTGTGGTATTCGGTTATTCGGAGTCGTTTGTTGGCATTAACGAGGAAAATGTTGCTATTCAAGTCGTCAATATTTTCTGACTGATCCGGAAATACAAATAATTTCGTAGTCTCAAAAAGAAATCAGTCTAGTGGTGTCAAATGACAACATGTTGGAGGCAAATCACAGGTCTTGGACGCAAGATGTGGATTCGCCATATTCCAAACTGAATAAATACTCAGTTCTTTATTTTCCAAAATGATTTTATTTTCTAAAATGAAATACAAAAAAATGACCCTGTCTAGGTAATAAGGAAACAACTTGTATAGGCTTATCGATTGGCAGGACAACTTCGTGGTCTTTTCTATGCGGTTTCAATTCTTCATCTGGGAACTTTGCTTACAAATGTCGATAAACGGAAATGCAAAGTAGCGAAACCATGCGCTTTCATAGAATTTTTTTTGTTTGACATTTGAGAATATCTTGAGACGTTTCCAGGGAAATTTTATGGAATCTTATCGCTCGATTTTATGGCAATTGATCACATACATAAGATGAAAAACATAAAGCTATTTATTTCTTATACATGAGTAAATATTAAATAATCAAACAATCAAACGAAAACAATTAACATTTCTAGGGTTTCAATGTGGTATTAGTATTAACTAGAACACGCAAAGTCACCGGCGCTGTTGCACTACTGTAGTTGAATATTTATATGACTTTTCCAAAAATGCAGGACACTTAAAATTATTGAAAAGAAGATATTGGTTTTGCAACCCACTTGTTCAAAACAAGTAGAGCGGCTTTATTTTCTGCTCACTATCTAATCTACAGCAGATTCCTCTTTATGGCATAACTCTAGTTCAAGGTTTTTATTACTCTCTCTCTCCCCCCCCCCCCCCTCTCTATCTCTCTCTCTCTCTCTCTCTCTCTCCCTTCAAAATTTTTAAAGGAAAGATTCTATGGCCACCTTTAAAGTGCCTAAAACTACATTTTTCACGTGCCATCAGTATTTGATTGAATGCCCGAAACTAATACGTTTGCACATAAAATTTACAGATCTATTTGATTAAAACAATTTGGAATATTCATATGTGTACGTTGTAGATTTTTAAATTGGCTGCAGCTCATATCAGTGTATAATTAATAAGGAATCGAAATCAAGTAGATACTTGCTACCCCCAGAATTTGAACCCAGCAGATTTCGGCGCAGGGGCATAAGACCCAGGGAACTTAGCCCCAATCAAAAAAATTGGGCTTTATGACCCACTAGATTGTTACCCGCTTGGGTGGGTCATAAAGCTTTTTTCCATTTGCACGATGTGGGTCTCAAACCCCAAATATTTGGAAAAAGGAGCAAAAGCTTCGCGGAAAACATAAGACAACGTACGATTTTTGAAATTCATTGAAAACAAGAAAAGAAAACAAAAAGTCAAAAACATAACAAAATAAAGATTTCAATACAAATGAAAACAATCGAATTCGAAAATTAATCATTGGTTACAAATGGTCTCCCCATATATAACGTATACAGTTTTAATTATAGGTAAACAGATATAGAGTCTCATATTTAAATTTTCAAGAAATTCAAATTGTATTGAATTGGAAACAACTAGAATATTATCTTTTCTAATTTCACAAAAAAACTATCGGAGAAAACAAAATAATAAAATTATAGCCATAAAAAATTTTATATTATAAACAAATAGAATTTGATTTTTTTAAAGATTAAATCGCCGCGATTTTTGGGCTTTAATTTAATCCAATTTTCTAAAACTTTATTTGCATATGTAAGTATACATATAAATGTATGTTTCTGTTTGTTTTTAAATCTTTAAAAAAATCAAATTCTATTTGTTTATAGTATAAAATTTTTTATGGCTATAATTTTATTATTTTGTTTTCTCCGATAGTTTTTTTGTGAAATTAGAAAAGATAATAATCTAGTTGTTTCCAATTCAATACAATTTGAATTTCTTGAGAATTAAAAAACAAACAGAAACTTGCATACGTACTTACACAATTCTAGTTTTAGAGAATTTGATTAAAATAAAAACCTAAATATCACGTCTTTCATTTATCATCTACTTAAGCACTTACGTGTTCGGCATGAGCAATGTACATTTGTACATACTAATATGATAATTTTTTGCTTGCATCCGCATAACAGGGTAGTACACTAAAATTCCTGTCAATCAAAAAGTGCTTTTCCGATTGAGGCAATTGGTTTTCAATTAACTCCACTATCTTTGGAGCTAAGAAAATACTGTATCTGAATTTTTGTTCTATGATGGTATGCCTGTAAAATTGTTTTTGGTGGCAATATCGAGTAATCGAATCAAAATCGAATCGACATTTTTCTTCTTGAAATGGTTTAAAATATATGTACATATAATGTTGTCATTTTCATGTAGTGGGACATAGCCCCCATCATTTTTGGTTGGGCTTTACGACCCACCAGAGTGGGTAATAAGGCCCACTTTGCGATTGGGCCTTATGACCCACTCTGGTGGGTCATAAAGCCCAATTTTTTTGATTGGGGGTAAGTTCCCTGGGTCTTATGCCCCTGCGCCGCAGATTTCACTTGTGTCGCATCAGCCAAATCCTCAGCAAGAAATTTTACACAAGATATTATCTACCTTCCTTACTTTAACCGATTTAACATTTCTTTACATCGTTGAATTTCATTGAGGGTTAGCTCAGGTTTTCTCAACAAGCCAGGACTAAAAAGTCTTTGAATTTGACATTCAAAGCAAGTTGTAGTTTTCAAAAAACGATTTGTGGCGACTACACATCTCCAACTGACAAACCTTTCACCAATTTTATGATGATAAATCCGGGCAGAAGAGTAAAACGGCACTGTTTCACACACTTAGCTATGTACATCATGGTAGAAATACAGAAATTTTTTGTCAAGGGAAAACTATTTTATTCTCATTATTCGGAGAAATTAATTTTTTTTTTAAGATTTCAACAAAATAATTTTCTATTACATATTTTTATTGCGGTCAACGAAACTCATTTATGTTTGTATAACAAAAAAAAACACACTCAAAAACAACAACCCACACACACAAAAGTCATATCAAAATGTAAAGAATGATAAGACTTATAAAAAACAAACTTAGAAATAATATCCCATCTCAACTGAGAACAAAACAATTTCAAAATTTATATTTATGGGCTACCTAAGAGTGAAGGACCCACTTTATTCTTCAATTTAGGTTCCAATACACAAATATTTTACAAAGTAAATAACGAACCGAAAAGGAAACCGTTGCGATCGCATTTCAGGATTCTAGAAATTGTTTCCCAAGCGAGAACATTGTTTAACTTTCTTATGGCTTTTGCTATCCCAAGATGAACATTGAACACACTATGAGTACCTTATTTTTTGAAGCAATAATCGGAATTCATAAAATTTTATCTCAAATTTTAGCAGTCATGTTTGGAATCTGGGAATGAATAAAATTTATTTTCTTTTAGTTTTGTAATTGTTTGCCTAAGGTTAAGTTCATAAAGACATCAAAACTCGTGCGAGCAGATAGGTCGCTATTGAAAGGCACTCCACCCCCTCAAAAAGGAGGCCATTTAAATTAAGTTAAAGTATCCGATTTTTACATTCCTTACACACTTCCTACCCGGAGCCATAGAGAAAATGGCAAAGAATTTGCAAAGGGCCAACTTCAGCTATGCGCCCGCCTTTTTGGAATGTTTACCAAGGACAAATCCGTTGGATTCTATAAGGTGGCCAGGACCATAATCCTTCTTCAAATAGAAGAAGCTTCCCTTCACACTCAGATTTTACAATGTTTTCACTCCTATAGCGCCTGCCAATATTTTCCATATTATGGTATTCATTGGTTGGTAACAAGGAGAGTGCGGGCTCCGGGTTGTGGGTTGAGGGACGGAGACAAACGGTGCCAATGTGACCGTGGGACAAGAGTGGCATTTGAATTCAATATGCAGGAATTTATATACTTTCTAACATCGAAGAAGATGTTAAAAAGCCGGGACTTAAAAAAAAGTGAAGAAGAGGAAGAGATATGCAGACAGAATGTATAATAATATGAAGCCGATGATTGTCGTTCAACTTTTCAACTTTTTGACCTCATTCAACTTCGGATGAAGAAATTACATTCGTTAGCTTATGGCTTAAGCTCGTTAGCTCTGGGCTACCAAGAAAAAGCAAAAAAAAGAAAAGTCTGTAATCCGAATTTGGAAAGAGTAACAGCGACAAATTATTCTACTGTCTATCGTTGTTGATATCAAACTGAGTTGCGTCTTATTTTCAAGGAAATTTGTTTGTTTTCAAGTCAAAATAGAGAAGCCGTTTGAGTATCGTTTGAACTAAAGGTTTTCGATGAAATTCTTGACAATTTATGAACCTGACCCTGCCCTGAAAGAAGCTCAACGGAAAAAGGAAATGTTGGATGAGTAAATGTCAGAAAGTTACACTTTCATGATGCGAATTCGGCTAATTTCAGTCTAGTGAAACTTGCTCGCTTGTACTCACTTTTTTAGTTCTTTATTAATCATCAGTTCATTGAACTTCGACTTGTTTTAAACCACTCCTTTTGTAATTCGGGTACCTACAAAAGCTATGTAAACATTTGAATATGGCTTAAGCAAAATTGGGTCGTTAACCCTCCGAAGACAGTGAAACTTAGCTTACACTGAAATATCGCCTTTCGCAAGAAATTGATAAGTCCTCCGTTAGTAAATTTATTGCCATGAAATCGCTTTTAAGTTTAGACGTTTGGAAACGGCAGAAAATAGTAAGTCCCTTTCATTCTTGCAAAAGGCATGGTTGTGGTGCTCTGTTGCGCCATCCTATTTATTTTATTTATTTGATAATTTGATTACGTCGCTTAAGCCTTTCAATATAAAATTCTTGAAATTAAGTCTCATCTCTTTGGTACGCCCTCGAATGTAAAAAAAAAAATAAAAATTCCTTAGGATGCTGTTCAGTGGAAGGTTAGAGATGTTTCATAGTTCGTCGACATAGTATTCTTCGAGAGCTTTTTCCTTATGTGGGACAAGCTTAAGGCAATCTTCGTTGTACGTAGTTTTCAATTTGTGAGCTGGACGTTCATAATGTCCATTAAGTCCCAGTGAGTTGCGACTCGTGAGTATTCCATACATCGGAGAGAGCCGTGCTTAGCTGGAGTAAAAAGTCTGGTTTTTACCTGCAAATATTTGGCCATAGGTTTCTGAAAACCGGTATTTATGCTTCCAAAGATGACCAACTGTCATTGGTAGTTTTGAAGGTATTTATCTAGCTACGCTATTATCTCAATTCACTGGGCTCAGAAACAGTTGGTGTGTTCAAAAGCTTGCGACCTGCCGGTATCAAAATTCAAGTAGCCAATTTTCCATCACGTTTAAAACTGCAAACTCTAAGCATTTCTCAGTTGCATTCTACTAAATCCATAAGGCCTTAAAAGGAACTTTTATCGTCAAAGACTTTTTTAAAGAGCAATTGGAGGTGGAGATCTTTATCAACACAAAATCTAAATTGCATCATTTCCAAGGCTTGTGAGAATGGATGGAAGAGCTTTTTACACATCTCAAGGCCTTAGATAAGCAATGTACAGTTGAAGTTAGACTAAAAGCTATTCAAGTTTTAATTTAGTTTTAATGACATACATAAATTCCGAAACCAGCTTTGGAAGCTTTCTTGCGAAATGGTAGTTGAGTAAGCCACAGGCTGATAGAACTTGTCTCAAACTCTCCCTTAATCACAGAGTCATATAAGAAAGTGAACATCAAGAAACAACCGAGAAGGAATAATCATTGTAGCAGCGGCACTTCTGAATACAGGCTTCACTTCAAATGACTAAAAACTGGTGTGATATAAATAGGCTCTCCACAAACTTTACCAGAATCGAGTACCAATGGTTTCTTCTCGTGACATACAAAACTGGAAATTACACGAAAAGACGATCTTTTTAAATAAATTCTAATAATAAATTCTAGTAATCCTATAGCAATCTTAACCAGTCGGTTTCTGACAGTGTGAAGTTTCTATATCAATAAGACATGGAACCTGTAACAGATAAGGATCCTCTGGATCTAAATGGCTATGAGCAATCATTTCCAAGCAAACTCTAAGGTAAAAATATATACATTGTTGCTTCTTTCATCAAATTTCATTTAGCAACATTTCTCGGATAGGTTGGGACTTCGTATCGCTCTAATTTCTAATCTTGAAACTTAGGGGTGGGTTAAAAAATTGTGTGATTATTATTCTATTACCTTACGTAGGTATAATAGCAAATTGTGACATGAGAGACATTTAGTGCTCCAGGTATAATGATAGCGTGTCTTCGTGCTTCGTGATAAGTTCAAAGTTCGAGTACCTGAAACGTCAGAAAAAAACATGTTTTTCCACGATTATCGGTTTCTGTGGGGAATTGGCAATTTTTCCTTTAGTAGCGCTTTCTCGATCTACCGTTGTGAATCGGCCAAAAATTTTAGGTCCCTTTCTTTCCCCCGTAAGAGAAAATGCGATGGGCCCCGGGATTTTCCACCCTGTTTCACAACCTATTTTTTTTCATGAGATATACTCCCATGTTCCGTTTCAAAATATAGCGGTCTCTACATGAACGATCCTAAAAGCATTTCTGCTAACTCCTGATCCATGAATACGATGACAGATTGCTTAATTTGCGTTAAATCAATACCTTCACGTTAATTCAAGACTGATTTGGACATAAACCAGGAAGACATCGATGATGGTACTGGTACTTACGTGAAGAGCGGCTACATGAAAGTGCTCACCTCGAAGTTCACCTTCTTCATGGTGCAGTCAGAATTACGATATCCAAATTGCTAAAAAGATTTGGCAGCGAGAAGCTAAGCAGTATTTATGGCTGTACTCGAACTTCTAACATACTCGATCTAAGACCTGCTAAATTGCAGAACTTATTTTTCTTGGGATTGAACGACTAAATACAGGCTAGGTATTTCTTCGATAGTATGTCATAATACACCCGAGGAGACCGAAGAGCTTACAGGACTGGGACCTCATAAATTATTTTTGAGATATAAACCAGTGCCTGATTTGATACAATTGTGACGACTTCTCTATCACCAAACGGATCAGTCAAAAACACTCTTGCTGTGAGCTAATTACTTTTCCCAGGTAACACTGGAGATACATTTTGGATTTAAAAAAGAAAATTGTATGCCGTAAATTAAAAACCTGTGTAAGCTCACTTACTTATAAATCTCAAAATGTCCTTTTTTCTTGGTAATTTTTCCATAGAACTAGGGAAGTGTGTGCATTATTAAATACGTAGCAAACACAAAACGATATTTAATGCCAAACTTGTCCCAAGAATAAATTATTTTATATCATCGAAGCACCTTGTTGAACCTATAATCCATCGTTCTGGTTTTTTTTTAGACCCAATTCCTTCCTTCTCTTTTTTTTCTTGTAAAAATAAACAGGTCCTGCAAACTCATTCCCAAAACTTTATTTTCTATTAAGGAGACTCTATAACACATTAAGCATGTAGCCTCTCTTACTGGTAGAGCGCATAAAAACTCATTCCAAAGACATCGATTAGATGGAAGTTTAATACACTCCACAGGATGTTACATCAGGATAAATTATAATTCTCACATCCGAAGTTTGCCCCATTTCTCATGTGATGTAGCAATTCATGCATGCAAGAGCACGAAGAATAGGAAATAGATGTAGAGGGATGAGGGGTAATAACATTGTTGGAAGCGATGAATTGAACTCCCAGCGGAGGAAGTGGAGTGAAATGCATCAATCGATGTCGTTAATCAAACAGTGCCTGTCATTTAAAGTGCACTATCATTTAAGGCGCATTGTCATTTTACTAATTCATCAATAAATTCTTCCTATGAGCACAGTTAAAAAAAAAACAACTCTAAAATTGCATTGAAATGAAGCGGAAGTCAAGGAAATTAAAGCGGAAGTTAATGCAAATCTTCGTAAATTATTTAAACCTGTTCTGATTTACAAAGAAATGCCATTTGGATACAACAAATGCATTACACTTTCTGTTGACAATCAGCATATTCTTGGGAATGAGAAGAATGTGTCTACCTACATGTTGGAGCTGTACTAAAGGCATCCACTGACTCCGAAGGCGAATATTACTCCAATTTTGTAGAATACAGCTCGATTGCTGTCATCACCACATCCATTTTGCAAGTAGTATACACAGGTACACTTACTACACCTCGTATAGGGCGTTCTTACACTTCCATGAAATTCCAGCCAGGCTTAAGCATCCATCGGAAAGCCGAATCGAATAGACCTACACTGCCACCACGGTCTAACCAGAGCCACGAAGTTTCCCAGCAAGGAAGCAGGATATTCTTCTGTTATAAGCCATAACATATTAACCAAAACCAACAATGCCGCATTATTTGAATTCCAAATGTCTTCCTTTGTGAAGTTTCTCTCAATTAACCTCGAATATTGACCAAAGATAATTCTCAACTTCAGGACAGTAATTTTCCAAGCCCAGCGCCAGCGGCTAGACATTTTAAGTTGGCATGCAAAAAAAAAGTTCATTGTCATTTCATTTCTTGAGGAAAATTTTACTTTGTAAAAGTTCTTATTCTTAGCAAATGAAATTGAAAGACTAAAAGTGTGGAGGATAGATAAAAAGGAAAATGCATGGCGAAAAACGGGAAGACGACTTGAATTGTAATTTGGTTTATGCTTTGCGGCAATTAATAACTTGACTTTTAACTTTCAAGAATTTCGCCTTAAGGTGTAGACTTTAATTGTTATGTCAAAAACGACGAAGTGTGCAAGTACAAAGTGGGAAAAAACTAGAAGCCAAAATCAGTCTTGGGATTGGGGGTGGAATGGATAATGATGAACACGAAGCTTAGCCTTAGTGTCTTTTTATTGTGTCCACCCAATGTTTGAGAAATTGAAATTAATATAACTTTTTTTTTGCTTTTTTGGTGATATGATGTTGAAGTCGGGTAAGATATAATATTTCGTGTGCTTTAAATAGTGAAATTAGTACAGACAAACTTAACACTAACATACTTTAAATTATTATTAACCTTTGCGTACTCTTAGCTTACAGCGGTTGGTCACAATTCTTTTTTTATTAGTCTATCTGTCAAGGAAAATACATTTTAGAGGTTAGCCGTTATATATACTTTATATACCGGGTGTTCAATGAACGTCATGTGGTAACGAGCCCTGGCATACTTTCCGAGCGCTCATTAGTGCTGGTAAAGATGATTTGGATTTAAAATTTGTACGATAGTTCTAAAATCGGGAAATTCAAAACTGGTATGTCCTATCAGCCTTAGTATGCTCTGACTAACAGAGAGATGAGTTGTCATTCCACTTTCTCTGCACGTGCCCAAGATTGGTTTACACACAGAAAAGAGGGCCAGAGTTAATCATTCTTCAATCAACTTGGCGAAGTTTCAGGTTTAAAAACTGAATAGTGCATGCAGATGATGGCCTTACTACCTACCGGATACTGTGTAAATACAGCCGCTTAAATGGTCTTCACTAGCGATAAGATGGGACTGTTGGCATATGAAAGCCAATCATAAGGAAACATTCGAAGATAATGGTAAAAAAATTCCTTCAAGTAAAAGCAAATATTTGAGGTAACACAACAGATTGGGCAACATCGGAGCTTAGTGCATTTATGTCAAACATTCTACATTTTTCCATACAGAATCTAGTCGAGAAATGATAATCGGAGAAATTTCCAGTCCCAAAACATTGATTTCTCCTTGATGTATCTGGATTTCGAAAATTCCGCGTAATAGGCAGAGATGATAAATCATTACGCCTCCAAAACCAGTTCTTACAAATCCGCGTCTCTAATACTGAGTCGGTTTTCCTGAGAAGCTTGAACTAAGCTTCTTGTCTATGAAATTTTTATAAAAATTTGCCATTGCAGGTGCTCTATTTTAAACTCTTTACAATAAACAAACTATCTAGCAAACATAACTTACTTACTTAGTTGGACATTACAGTTCGGGTTGAAACAACATCATTCGCACACTATATTAATTTTTGGCTTTCTATCTCACGTTTTGCATTATGTATATGTTGGTTTAGGTCTTCCTCTACTGATTGCGCATTCCATATTGATTTCTATAAAATGTTCAGTAAAAAAAATCCATCGATCTGAAGGGTGGTGTCCATTTGTTTTGCATCGAGCATGGCTTACCTCTTTAGCTCTCTAGCTATGCCCATGTCGCAGCTCAAATAGCTAGTTTTTGTATCATTTTCTCCAGACTGGCATGTGGCATCACCAGATCCGCCTAGATACCAGAACTGAGCAATGGAACCAAAAATTCACTGTCAACAATGTTCCAAGTCCTAATACTAAAAACACAGTGTTGCTATCACTCCACCTGAGTTCCAGAATCAGAATCAGAATCAGAAACCAAGAACTGTCACTATCTCACCAGACCTACCCTGTACACTGGAAATATATTCTATTTTTAAGACTTCGGAATAAAATGATCTTCAAAAAACAAAAGCTTTGCTGCTTCCTTAGTAAACCTTGGACTCGACGAGTTTCCCTCACCTTCGGAAAAAAGCATGCTGGTGCCATAGCAGCGGTATTTGATTTAATTTTGGATGTGGCAAGCTTAACTTCTTTTAGATCGTAAGGACGGCATTCATGACTATCGTTCATGATGGATGGGGCATTGTGCATCATGACTGCGGAATTTGTGTCTTCATCGCCGCTTAGCAATCTGCAGAGGTGGCCTTTCCAGATCCTAAGTAGTGACTGCATCTCTATCATTATATGATTTTTTATGATTTTTACAGCTTGAGTAAGGTGCTTGGAGTCTGGAATGAACATTTTACTTTTTTGTAAGACTTCCGAGTCTCATTCCTATCCTGACATCTTTCAATTCCCTCAAACAAGTGCTTCTCATTTTGATTTGGTTGTTATTCTTTTTTCTTTGTAAATTTCGTTCTATTACTCAAAGGGAGGCCTGGTACTCTTTTGCATCAGCAATAATCGCGCTTTTAGTTTGGCTGCGTTTACCTAACGGATATCTTCGTGTTTCTATGTGTTTTATTTTTCGGGGTCGAATCTATGACTTGGTTGCATTTCTGCCACTGGTCTTCAATGCTTAATGTTGGTGGCATAAGATTCAAGCAAAGTTGAGGGGACACCATTGTATTTATAAACTATAGTAACATCACGGAAGGGAATTATACTCTCAATTTGTCCCTTTAGCGGTTTTGAAAATGTTCGTTTGGTTGTTGACTTAGCTAAATGGATGGTATTTGCTTGAACGCTTGAAGGCTCCTCAAAGTTTTTTACGACAAATTTAGCACAAGAAAACAAACTTTTTGCCAATAAAAATCAAAGCAAATAGTTTTCATTCAGTTTCATCAGCTTGGTTTATTTGTTGCTAGAACGTTTACAAAACATTGCCCCCTTCTTAAAATATCAAAAAACTATGCATTAGACAGGTTCTACGATTCGCTTTTTCCGACTCGAGAAGTGGTACGCTAAATGGATAGTATGGACGGCGATAGCCCCTTCGTCGGTTTGCGCAAGTCGTGAACATTATTTCCTAATTCGTACATTGTCTACAACAAGGTAATGGTCCGAGACAAAGTTGACCCCCGGAGAGTTCAGACATCTATCACACTTGAAGAGTGTTTTTTGTCGATCGTAACATGGTTAGCTTTGTTGACAGTTGATCTGTGAAACGCCATTTCTTACGCATTTTGAGGAGCGGAAAGCGTATAATACTTACAACAATATTAAGCCTCGCAGTAAATTCGAATAGTCAGAGTTTTTCCCAATATTTCCCAACGTTCTTCAAGTGGAAAGTGAATCATTTCATTCTAGGGAGGTGTGATACCGACCTAAAGAGGTAGCAAGAGATAGAGGTCGATTGAGCAAGAAAATGCTGTCAAAATCAAAACCACATGTATTTGGACCTCTCCATAAGTTTCCACTCTCCTGTCCTTTATTTATGACAATTGTACATCCGAAATTCGCCACTGGAAATTCTCCCGTATACGACATTCGACAGTTAAACGACCCAACAAATCACCGTCGTGTAACGTTTTTTGTATAAAACTTAACTCAATATGCAATTTATTGACATTGATATTCAATTTAGTTGGGCATACTTGGGTCTTCTTTTTACTTTTTCGCCGACACATTTATCTAGCTATGTACCTAAACCAAAATCTACATTCACTTAAATCACAGCACTCAAATGAATACTCATAATAATCCTTATGACTATCGTAGGCATTCAGTTATTGGCAATATTATTGCCATCATGGCAATGGACACTACTAACCTCAAATGTTTTCAAGCCATTGATGATGGAAGCAAATAAATTGTTTTTCTTCATAAGTTCCGTACAGCCACAGAGTGGAAAATTTGGTTTCTCATTGTGGGAAATCTGGAGGCGAGTTATATTTTATTGCTCTGGTGGAGAGGCTATTATTATCGCTTTTGAAATCATTCACTCATAAGCTGTTTCCTTTACTTTAGGGACAGGATTTGCTTATTTGCTTCTTTCAGTCAACAGTTACGGCCGACTAAATACAAGGCAGCATATGGAGAATGTGGAGATTTCAGATTAAAAGGTCGAAGTTAAAGGGATGGAAAAATCTTTGAAAATATCTTTTGTGGAAAGCAAATTACGAGTTCAAATCACATCGTCAGACTTCAACTATTGTCACTAGTTCACTACGCCTGCCTATGGGAAATGAAACAAAAACTATAAGTTTTCCTTTTTTCAAACTCGTCTCAAGGGAAGTAAGACGGCGATGCTTCCATGATCTGAGTTTTGTCTTAAAAAATAGCCAATTTGTCTGTCATACACAAAATGTAAGTTTTTTTTTGTTTCATTTGCTTGTCCTTTTTCGTTTGACTAATTTACGTTTGGTTATTTGCCTTGCACCTTCGTTGAGTATATTTACCATACTAGTACACCAAAAGGCTTTTTATGACGTTTGTCATGTAGATTCATGGTGTAAATTATGCATGCGGAACTTTTTATTCATATGAAAGGTATGTGTGTATACAAATTAGATCTTATGCCCATCTTGCATAATAAATCACTGGGATACTCTCTATTCCCAGTTCACCGAACATAGGCCCATATGCTGGACTCCCTATTCGGCATTGCTGATGGTGGTTTTAGTGGATGCAGTGCGCTCTAACTGGTAATCAGATTAAGGTAGCAATTTGCTAAACGTGCAGCAAAGGCACAGTCATTTATGCAAAAACATCCCAACGATAGTGCTTGGCACTATCCGAACACATTTGAGTAAAGTTAGCTGCCGACGTATAAGTGACGCGGACTAAATTCATTTTGTATGGGTTCTTCAATAAAGAACGCTCATGTAGGTATTTTACATTTACACTTAAAAGAGAATTTTTTTTAATAATCACAAAGAACAGCTTAGATTAATTGAAGCGTTAATTAAAACATTATAGCAAGCAAACTTGGGATAGATTACATAGAAAAGAAGAGTTTTTTTTTGATCATGCAAATATTTCATCAATCGAGACTTTTCTCTCATTGTAGTGGATCCTTAGAACATGGAGATGTGTCAAAATGAGTTCCTCTCAGAATTGCCATTATAACAAAAGCTTCCAAGTGGTTAACTGAGTACAGTCACACTTTCCTACTAAGCTTTCTTACTTTCCTCACTAGACTCAAAGTAAGGAAATGGCTGCTGATCAAAATGGCGGAAAACTGTAACGAATGTAGGTTTTCTTATGGCTATGTTTTTTTACTTGAATAAAAATAGAAAGCCTTTTCACTCCAATATCGAACTTCAATTTAATAAGATACCAGTGGCTAGATGGTAAGCATGTGCGTTGACCCAGAGGTTCATGGCTCGAATCTTAAAAGAGACAAATAAATTTTTTATTACGGGTATTGCCTTTCATCAGGGATTGGCAAGTCCTCCGTTCGTAAATTCATTGCTGTGAAAACCATCGATTAACCATTTGGAACCCGCTGAAAATTGTGGGTTCCCTTCATTCCTTCACAAAGGCAGTGGTAGCGAAAAATGCGCTAGACCCTGGGGCTCCTCGCTTTGTTGCGCTACTCTATTCTTTTTTTTATCAGCCTTCAAAGTCGAAACTTCGTGTATGACTTATCCTTTATTTTAAAATCTGTTTATTTTTATTGGCACTCGAACTGTGTGCAACTGCTTTTAGGTGAAAGTACGTCATGCCTGTGTACATTCTACATTTTACGTCGTACCTCGCATCCCTGCCTCGTACCTCATACCCCGTACTCCGTAACTCCTACCTCCTACCTCATACCTTGTACCTTGTACCTTGTACCTTGTACGTTGCACCTTGTACCGTGTACCTTGTACCTTGTACTTTGTACCTTGTACCTTCTGCCTTGCACCTTGTACCTTGTACCTTGTACCTTGTACATTGTACCTTGTACCTTGTACCTTGTAGCTTGTACCTTGTTCCTTGTTCCTTGTACCTTGTACCTTGTACCTTGTACCTTGTACCTTGTACCTTGTACCTTGTACCTTGTACCTTGTACCTTGTACCTTGTACCTTGTACCTTGTACCTTGTACCTTGTACCTTGTACCTTGTACCTTGTACCTTGTACCTTGTACCTTGTACCTTGTACATTAAACCTTGTACCTTGTACCTTGTACCTTGTACCTTGTACCTTGTACCTCGTTCCTGGTTCCACGTACCTTGTACAACGTACCTCATATCTCCCACATCCAACATTCTTCCTCTTCCACTTTTGCAGAGAAGATAAAACTTCCGATGAGTTGCCATCTTCTTCTCAAATCTTAGAAAATTTCGCTTAAAATAATTCATTTGCTTCATTTGCTTTAATTTCAGGTTTTTCTATTTTAATTTCAATGGTTGGCCCAGTTTGTCTCACAGAAGCAAGATTTTCTTTGCCTTAAGAAAGATGTGTTGATGTCTCGCAGAGCAAGGAGCCTTTTGGCTAGGGCATTTCTTAAATTATTTTGGGAGGAATGAAGAGGGCCTACATTTGTTTGCCAATTCCGAACGACTAACTAATTGAAAAAGCTCTTTTCATGGCAATTAAATTGCTGTCGGATGACTTGCCAATTCCTAGCTAAAGGTGATACCAGTGGAAGAACTTTTCCTTTTGGAACTCGAACTCGAACCGACCGAACCTCGAACGTAATAGACAGAAATGCTTACTATTCGGCCAGGGGCACCGCCATTGCATGAGGTATCTGAAATCTGGTAATGAATAAGCAGACATAAAAAGTTTGTAACACATAGGTACCTACCATGTTCATGACGCAATATCGTTTAGTTTTTGGAAACAACTAAATCTACTTTGATATGACATTTTATCGCTCAATTCTATGCAAATTTGACTATCGAATGACCGAATCGAGCCACTCATAGTTTTTGCCGAGCTCAGAAAGAAAGTAACGAAAACCCTTTTGCAGACCCTAGATCAGTACAAATTGTCCTAACGAATTTTTTATGTTCATTAATGTTTGTTTCTCAAGTCTCTACATCATAATTTAATTCCACCATCAAAATAATTGCTCATTTTCTTTTTATCTCTTTATGTGTTATTTTGGTTAAATAACAGACAAAAATCGTAGGCAGATACGTCGTGGTTATGACTTCTCTTCCACTTATTTTAGAAGGATTGAAAGAGCGAAAATTCTGCTGGGTTATTTTTCAGCTCTCAAACTCTAATCCAAAAAATTCTTGTTTAAACAGCAACAACTCAGTCGGCTAAGTTAACTTTTTGCAGAAAACCATCCGAAACAACAACACGTTTTTCCATAAATAATTTGCATAGAATATATAAGAACAATCAGTATATTATTGCTTCCTGCTATACTCACTCCAATTTAACTTATTCCTGTCTTTTCATTGTTCCCTTTTTACTAATTTATTCAAGGCTTCAACCCTCGTCAGTCCTTCCGTTGTAACCGTTATTTTATGTCTGGCACCCTTTTATTCTGCAAGGCGCTCACATTATAAATAATATACAATGTACGTCTATGTAATTTTCCAGGGCACAATAACGTCCGATGGTGGTGGCTAAATGATGCGATTGGATTATTTGTGTAAGCCTTCACAAGGCCAATATTCAGGACACAAAGAGCCGATGCTAAAAAGAACCTCTCTTTCTCTCTCTGCTGCCGCTTTTGTCCATTTCTCCATGTGTCCATGTGTCTATCTGTCCGGCCACAGTTTGACTGACTTCGTTATATGTGTGTGTGTGGGCACCTATTTATCCTTTTCTGCATGGCTTTCAGCCCCATTCACACATCCTGAAAGTTTGCGTTTTCTCGTTTCCTGATCGTTTATTTGAAATTTTTATGGGATAAAAGGCCGGGTGAGGCCTTTAAAATGGAAACTTACGGGTGCTTTTATATTTCAGGCAGTGACTTATTACTGACGACCGGACTCGGTGATCTGTACTTCTGCCCCCTTTCGGTTGCTCACCATTCTATAGTCTATATGAGGAGGGCACTCGAATCCTTATGAAGTGCCAAAAATCCAAACAGCGATTTAAATGTATTCCCAGTTTCTGTGTGTGTTTCCTAATTTTTTTTTTTTTTTTTGTACTTTCTCATTCATTTTCCATTGCTCTTGTGCTTCTAGTCTCTGCCCGACGTCTCCTTTGAATTATGGACTTTTTGCAAAGTTTTTCTGTCTCTCTAGCTGAGTGAGTGCCAAGTAAGGTGGCATCGGCGCGGCGACAGTGGGGTGTGATAGAATAACTGAATGTATATAAATACATACATGGCTATTCGGCTCTATGAAGAAAGGAATGCAAGGATGTTTCATCCGTTTTGCGGGTTATAATTTCTTGTCGCGAGTATTTAATATGTGGAATGGCTTTTGGCATTTTTGGCAAGCGATCAGCATTTGTATCAATTTGGTGGCCATTATTGAGAGGTTAATTTTTGTTCCCTCAAAACATTCAAGTTCCTTTGCTCTTTTTGCAGGAGAGCGAAAAAAGGAGAAGCTGATATAATCCGTTTATATCCTTTAATCTAAGTAATTTTCATCTCGTGTTTGGTTGGAGAGTAGGTATAGGTTCGTATGTATGTCCTTTTTTTCTGTGATTTTTTTTTTTCTTGCCATGACACTAACGAGAAAATTGATTTAAAACTCCAGGAACACCTCTTCGTGGATGATATTATTTGAGAAGTCAGTTTTTTTGGAGAGTGGCCAAGATATGCTCGACGATATGAACAATTGAATTAAATAATTTTGCTTTGGGGCAGCTTAATGTAGTCCAATGGCATGGGGGCGAGATGATATAGGTATTAAGAATTTTGAACGACTGGGTCGCATGAAATTGCTATTATGAGTTGAGTACAGAATTCAAAACTATTGAAAGGTATTTGAATCATGTATTCTTTTTTGTCTTTTGGCTTTTTATTCGTTTTTCTAATTTCTTGAAGCTTTGAAAATCGGAAACGTTTCCATAAAAGTTTTTCAAAATGACCTACAAAAAATAAAATTTCACACACTTTTCGCCAAAATGAAAGGTAAACTTTTAAACTACTTAGGCTTTTTCTGCAAAATTAATTTACACAGGACAGGGAAAGGGAACTACATATTATATCGTTAGGGAGGGACGGTAGTTTTTGAAAAAAGATAACTACAAGTACATTTTTGTAAAAATTATTAAAAATCAACTGAATTACTTACCACCACTTACTAGAGTGTTTTTGAAAGCTTATTTATAATTTGCTCTTTAAATTTTTTTTTTGTTTAAGTTGTTTTTCAGTAATCAAGACTAAAATTTTTGAAAGATTTTGAGGCTCGTTTTTTCAGAAAAATATAATAAGTTAACCCTTTTTTCGATGATAGAGATAGAGACCGATAGCAAATCGAAGTCATTGGGAACTTCTTTATCGTCGTAAATAATCCTATTTCGATTATCATCTAAAGATTTTTTTTAATGCCTAACTTGCCCTTAAGTAAACGGTTTCTCAATGGGAACTTGACTTTAAATTTGCTTTATGAACACATCTTCTCAATAATCATCGACCTGTCATTCTCAACTTTTTCAGTATAGCTACTTAACATTTTCACCATGGTAAAGAACTGGAACGAGCAATGCCTGCAAGTTATGAAATCGCAATTTCAAGAGTTTTAAGATGCATCCACTCCACACTCCAACACTCGAATTGGCACATGCGATCGGAAAAATCAAATTATTGTGGAGCTACTGGTAGACTTGCGTCCTTACCCAAAGCTGACCGGAATTCGAACTGAATGGAATGCATCCGATTTCCGGTCGGAATAATGTGTCTTATCTTTAAGTCCAGTTTTTGGTCGTAACTCTCACCCTCGTACGCAGGCAAAAGCAAGTTTAGTGCGAAAACTTGAGTCGCCATGTTCGTTGTGCCGTGTTAATGAAGCAACAGGTCAATAATACCGCGTTCAAGCAAGCTATATATATATATATAAACCAGTCAATTCCAGTGCGTTCTCAAGAGTTGGTCATTGCTCAGGCAACATTATGGTATTTTGCGTAAGGATCGTGGCTAACACCCATCAAAGATCAATCTGATTTTGAACTGTAGCTGATGGCCTATTAGAAGCAAAGAACGTTCTCCAACTGGGCAATGCAGATGATGCATTTTTTTGATGAAGCCCATTTTTTGTTTAATGAGACACATACATAGGGAGGCGCAACAGAGTGGGGAGCTCTAGCTCAAGCGCATTTCTTGCAACCGTGCCATAAAAGGGAATGGAGGAGGCCTTCAATTTCCTGTTGGTTCGGACCGGCTAATCGAGAAAGTGTTTTTCATGGCAATGAATTTAGCATTGGAGGACCTGCCAATTCCTTACGAAAGGTGAGACCCGCGTGCACAATGTCTTTGGTTTCTGTTGGGATTCAAATTACAAACATTTCGAGTAACAGACAGATATGTCAACCATTGCTTCCCGCTTCAATGGGACAGTAAAGCAATCGCTTGAAAAACAACATGTTCTTCTAAAATCAAAACTTCACAAAAAAAAAATTACTGTCTGGCGTAGTTTGCATGGCGTAATTGGGCCATATTTTTTCGTTGAAGATAACGGTCGTCACTGTACTTTTGCCATTAGCCATGACTTCTGATTATATTTTTGGCTCGCATTATAAGATATGGACTTGATGACATGTGATTTCAACAGGATGATGTCACGCATCACACGTAACAATCGATTTGTTGAAGAGTAAGTTTGTTAAGCCTTTCATGACAGAAATGGGCCGTAAAATTGATCACCTGGTGCATGTAATCTAACCAATCTAATTTCTTTTATTTTCTTTGGGGCTACGTTAACTGATTAGATTATACCTGCTTTGCTTTGATTCCCCACACCTTGAGAGGAAGTCGTCGTTCGTTGAACTCAATGCAATTTGAGTTGACTAGTTGTACATCGATTGCCCAATGTTTTGTATTGGGTAAAACGTGTATGCATTTTGGTCATTAAATTGTGCTGAAATTTCAAACGTATTGACTATCCATTTTTGAACTTGGAGTTTGCGATCCGTTTGTATGACACGATTACGACGAGTTGACGTTAAACAGTAAACGGAGTCTCGTGTTCAAATTTATTTATAAAAATACTGAACATACTGAAAAACCGCGCACAGCCAACATTGAACGTGAAATATCGCACTTTTGGCTAAAGTGTGTGACCGATTCCTCGAAAATTGGGTCCATCGAATTGACTCAGCAAAAAGGCTTAGGGTGGTTATATGAACAAGATCAAAATCCACTTATTAATGTTTTGATTTTACACCAAACCGATAACTAAGATTTTGAAATATCTCAAATGGTATGCGTTCTATTTTGAAAAAATATTGAGCCGTTAATGAAAAAACTCAAAAGAGGTAAAAATGTCCTTTTACGGGTATCGCCTTTCGCGAGAAATTGACAACTCTTCCGTTAGTAAATTCATTGCCATGAAAAGCGCTTTCTCGATTGGCCGTTCAGACCCGTCAGCAGATTATTGGTCGCGTCCATTCCTTCACAAGACATGCTTGTGAGAAAATCGTTAGGGCTCGGGGCTCCTCGGTCTGCCCTTTTTGGATTTCTAGAAAAATCAAATTAACAAGTAAAAGAGAATTTGAGCTTGAGTAAGTGAAAACGATTATATAACGACGCACAAAATTTAAGTGCCCTACAACTTGCAGTTTTCTTACAGTAGTTGTTTTGGAAAAAAGCCTATGTTTTGATCCACTGCGCTTGCAATTCACTGTGTTTTAAGTTGCGTGTACTTTTTCATCTGTTTTTGATTTCTTTTTTTGTTTTTCTGCTTCGTAGGCTGTTGCTTTCTACAGCTGATTCTCACCGGTAGCCTTTTGCAGAAATTGCTAAGTCTCAATACCATTGGAGGGTCAAAAACTGGATGATCCGACCCGTAATCAGATTGCAAAACGTAAAAGCAAGAGTTTGCTAAATCTAAAACTTTCCACAGCTCTGGTCCCAAGGAAAACAGTGTTTTGCACCACTGCAATGGCAAAAAAATGACTTTTGAACTTAAATTCTTTTCGTATTGACAAAATCGATGGCCGAACTAAGAAAATAAAGTCTCCGCCTGATTTATGAACATATTCATAAATACACTTTGTTACTATCATACAAGTTCAAATGTTAATCAAACAAATCGTTAGCAGTTAAAATAATAAACACGACCTCTATGCTTTTGATATGGAGAAGCTTTCCCACAATTATTCAAACTCCCTAATGAACGGTTACACAACACTGCTAGCCATACATTGTTTCTAAATAAATCATTGATATTTCTGAAATTTTAACTCTACGGCTTAAGCGTACAGACATTCTAACGCTCTAAGAACATGTATAGCCATAGTCGCTCTTACCAAATTACCAATATTCATGAACTGAATTCCAAAAAGTATTCGTTTAATTCAAACATATGTATAAGGTTGATAATTCGATAAATTTTTGGAGGTGGAAACTACTGAAGCACATTGGGCATGGGTACTCAAGGGCAAAAATTAAATATATAATGAAATAACTGAAATTTGGTTGAATATAGCTAATACATAATATAAGACCGATTCCTATATAGAATGTGTATTCAATTCGGGCATGTGGTTTGCTGTTGTACCTTCCTTTCAGTACACATTCGGTTCAATTATTATTGTTTTCTATTTCTATTTATTTACATTTTTTTTTTTTTTTGGAAAGAGAGTGAAAAAAGAAAACAAAAACAATTTGTATAATTCTATTCCATTTATGACTGTACACAATGTTTTGTTGGTTAGGTCGAAAGCAATACATAATTAAAATCCTAAACCTCTGACCATTGACCAGCAATGCATTTAATAAACAGTTTTTGTTGGATGAGTTGTTTTGAGCATTGTGGATTCAGAAACCGCCCGCCGCCGTCCGCAGCTGTCACCATATTACAAATAAATGCAGGTGTAAAAGGGCGTAAAAATTTGCGTTATTACACATCCCATGCTGATGCTGTGGATGAGGCTCGTCGAATAAGGAAGACTTTTGTAGAGTAGATATAAACACGAAATTGAAAATGATTTATTGAAATTTCCCAAAGTCCCCGCAAGCCAAACAACATCGAAATACGTTCAAACAGTCAATTGAAAGCTTTTATTTGGAAACATTGCGTTCGAAAACAAAAGTAGTTTTGAAAAGCATGTTGTGCTTGAAGCTAATAAAAGGAAATCAGCTTAGCACACGAGCTTAACTTTGGTGGCATGGCAGTTGGCCACCAAATGATAAATAAATAATTAATTCAAGCTCGACAAATAAGATAATCTACGAAATAAAACAAACCGGGTGTTTCAGTCATTAAATTCAATGCCTCTAGAAATGATGGATGGACATAAAATAAAATAAGATACAAAATAGAATAATAATTAATATAAAATAAAACAAAAATAAATAAATATATAATACCCGCCCGCCTGGCGTAGCTCAGGCCCTACTTTTATCAAATTGAAAGTTAAGTAAAACAGTCTCCAAGCTTTCATTCTAGTGGCAGAGTGGGGATGAAATATAGTCTATGCTGCTTAGGTGCAACTAAGCACTCTAACGATGAACATTTTTTTTTTGGAATAGGCCACCCGGCTCGGGTCTGTAGTTTTAACCCTGAGGGATGAAATATACGCTTAGTTACTGAGGGACTATGTGGCATCCCAGTGCCGAAAGAATTTTTGAAATCTGTCCAGTAGTTTCTAGGTTTCCATTTCCAACTCCTTTCCTGAGGGGATCGAAGTTCACGTGCAGATATGTGAATGAAATATAATTCTATGTCACTGAGGGATAAGTTCAATGAATTTGAATTGATAAAATCACAGACGAAATTAATTCAGCAACAATCAGCAACTAAAATTTTTCTCATTGAACTCTTAAATATAAAGTGTATTGAAAGTATAGTACCAATTTGTTATCAGAATAAAAAATAAAAAATAGTACGTATACGCCAGAGGCAATAGTATACACTTAAGAAAATGTATCAAAAATGTGTTTTTGTAGTCTGATAAATAAAAGACCTATACTTTTGCCTAAATTAATTTCAAAGCAAACAAAACAAATCCGTAAAAAAGCATTTCATTTATGAAGATTGAAACATTATTATTATTTTCGGCACATCGTATTGCTTACTTACAAAACAGAGTTCTTCTGTAAAAGTGGCTCTTTATAAGGTTTAAATTTGATATTGACAGACTCACACTGTTATTACCCGTGGTGCGATGGATAGCATGTCCACCTGCTAATCCAGAGGTTCGAGGTTCGAATCCCAGCAGAGGCAAAAATGTTTTTCACGGGTATCGCCTTTCGCGAGGAATTGGCAAGTCCTCCGTTAGTAAATTCACTGCCATGAAAAGCGCTTTCTCAATTAGCCGTTCGCAACCGGCCCAAAATTGTAGGTCCCCTCCATTCCCTCACAAGGTTTGGTTGTGAGAAATGCGCTAGGCCCAGGGGCTCCTCGCTCTGTTGCGCCACCCTATTTATTTATTTATTTTATTTTTTACACTGTTATTATACAGTCTGTGAGTCAATTTAAAGCTCTCTCATAAACTATATTTTTTGTTTTGTTTTGTGATGCGTAAACAAACAAAGAAGACGGGTTTCC
The DNA here is from genome assembly GCA_914767635.1 of Melanostoma mellinum. Taxonomy (NCBI): domain Eukaryota; kingdom Metazoa; phylum Arthropoda; class Insecta; order Diptera; family Syrphidae; genus Melanostoma; species Melanostoma mellinum. The sequence goes on from OU612058.1 coordinate 20,388,585, forward strand.
GACGCGCGAACATGCGACGTATAATTGTCCATGCGCGAAACAGGAAAACTCCAAGTTGATTCTGCAAACTTCTAACGGCTATCCTTGTGATTTATTAATGGTCATCGCAAAGACCAAACGTACTGGAAATTGTAAGCGTTTAAAATCAAATGGTAAATCCGTTGGAATCATCGATATTCACGGGATCAAAACATCCTCTCATTTGACTTTTCCTTTTATGATCGTTGCTTCAATGACGTTATTCATCAGCTTTTTCACAGCCGGTCTTGTTCCATACAGTCGAGGTTGATTAATGTTACTTTTAACAGCAAATTGTGAGGTGGTAGTCCAGGCAATTCCAGTGAATTTAAAAATTCCGTGGGATAGTTGACTATGTCGTCCTGGTTCGTAACGGCGTCGACTGATTTGAAGGAAAACAACTGTCCTGGAGGAAAACTCTGAATGAATTTTTGAACTTTTGCATTATATCCGGGAAAACACGCTGAATAAGCTCCTCTTTTGATTGCGTGATGTGACAGAAATCTTTGGGTAATGTGATGAATCCGGTCGAGGTGTACCTAAACTGCATTTTTATAATTTCCAATGTCTAACAAGTGCTTCGCAAAGACACTTGCAGTTTCATCACGTTGCAAAAATACTCGCATTGGCATGTCTTTACGAACCACCACTTATTCGATGATTTTAGGATTTTAGTTCATCAGCTACAGTTGATCGGGGATTACCTGGAAGAGTCTGACGAAAATCACCTGACAACAGAATCATGACCCCACCGAAAATATTGTATTGTGTAAGATTCAAAGTTCGACGGCGCACACGAAGCAAAATATCCTTAGACATGTCAGCTCTTTACTTAACCCACAAATCTTTTGGATTCGGGCGGAAACATGTCGATATGATAATCGCAAACAATGTACGAATTTTATGCGGCGATGAAGATATGACGGAATCCTTGAGCGTATCATCCTAGTGTGAATCATTCTCATGTAAATGTGATAGTTGACATGCCTCAAGGTAAGTCGCACACAGCTGTCCATTAACTGTTCTCAGTTGTTTAAACGATGTTGGACCACGAATATTCACCAACAACAATCGCAAATAATAACATTCGTCGTTATTTGGATGTACTGTGTAGATGCGACCCAGATCGTCTGAAGCAAATACATTTGGATTCCCTTCAACTGGTGTTCCTTGTTTTCGACGCCGAAACGATTTCGATGATGCATTCCATGTGTAATAGCGTGTTATGTCAGCATACAGTAAAGTGCGAGCAAAATCATCCCTTTGACAGACTGTGAAGGATCTTATTTGATAATTTGACTATTTTACGTTTCCATTCCAGTTCCTGTGGGATTTTGAGGATGAAGTGTAGTCTATTGTACTCATGGGCAATAAATTCAATTCTTACCAGTCAAAAAATTCAAATAATTTTCAAAAACAAAAATCAAATAAACTTATTCTCTTTCTATTTATTAATTTAATTTTTTGTTGTCAAGAATGATTAAAATAAAAAACAAAATTATTGTTTGAATTAAATTTTTTATTCATTACAGTTAAGAATAAAAAAATTTCTACTTTTACTATATTCAAATTCGGTTTTTTCATAATTACTTACCTTTTTAACCTTCCCTTGGCCTCCAAAAACATTTTAAGACCAATATAAGATAAATCCGTTCAGCCGTTCTCGAGTTTAAACCAGACTAACGAACAGCAATTGATTTTGATATATATATATATATATATATATACAGATAGATAGGTAAATTTAATTCTCACCACTTATGCGAGCATAAGTAAACAGTTTTGGATGATTCTGAGCTCCACTTTTTGAATACCCACCCCACACTCTTGGCGACGTCATTGCCGTTGAACTGGTCACTTCTTATTTCACCAAAATCTAGGAATAATTAATTATTCTTCGTATACAACATTTGTTGACGGCCAAATGTCCTGGCCAACGCTGTTCTAGGAGACATCCACGATACAGGGTGGAAAATGTATGATGCGTTGATCAAAAAATAAGCGATTAAAAGTCATTTACCGAGATAAACATAATGGCTACCAAATGCAAGTGGTAGTTGAAACTGTGACAGATCTTCTGGTTTTGCGTTCAAATGTATATAATGGGGGTGGTCCTTATTTTACTTTTTTGCGAAAATTGAGTGCAACGCCTAATGTATATAGGTGGATACCATACTTCCAGAGTTCCAGAGTTGGCAGAGTTCAAAGCAACCCTTGTCCATCAGCTAGTGGTGTACTTCGAAGCGTTTTGGAAAAGCAACCTTAATAGGGCCAGCAACCTTCATTGAGCCAGTGGACGGCTGGAGACTCAAACAGCAGCAGCAGGTTACTAACAATAACCTAATAGTTGTACTAAAGGCAGAGATATGGCTACCCATCTCTAACACACAGACAAGACATCAGTCAACGTTTACTTTAATGTTCATAATCATCAGAATTTGACATTTGAAGCCTTTTTCAACAATATAAGCGGCCAAAAACCCAACGAAATGGCTGAGCCCCCACCGTAAAAGCCGATTGCCCGACGTAAAGTGCTTTACCTTAGCAATTAAATGACTCTTTATAGTATTACCCCCATTCCCCCAAATCTGCACGAAGGTTCACCGAAGTAGCTTTTAGTTTTCGCAAAAAATGACGAATCCTCTTTAACTGAATCCTAGCTTAAATAGTTTTCTTGTACAATGTAACTTGGGTCGGTTGGGCCGAGAGAATTTGTTTATAGTAATAGTTTTTCAATTTTCTATTCCAGAATAGAATGAAATGGAACAGGTCTGGATTCGTTCATTCAGGCAAGTTGTTGCGAATCTCTAACGACCGAGAGATTCAGCAACAAAATTGTTCAGAAAAGAGCGATGGATTTATTTCGACTACCGCGCAGACCCCAGCGAATTTGCTGAGAGTACTGCAAATACCCGTGACGAACCTCCACGACTCTGATTGATCGAAGTGAGTGGAATTTGCTGAATGCGCCGATGAACGAAGAGACTGTCAAGAAGATGGCTCTTTTTGGTTGACCTCTAAAAAGGACACTGTGCCATGGAGTTATTGAAAGTCAAAAAATTATTCGGAAATTTTTAATTGTGATAGCGTTTGTGTTGGCACTTTGGCAGGAAGTCCAAGTTCAACACTGTTTTTTTGTGCAGATTCTGTGACTCTGTGCAGGAAAGCTCCAAGCAGACAGGATTTCAGAAGAGCTAGTGCCAGGACCGGCAAGAGAACTCATAGACAGGATTTGTCAGAAAAGCTAAATTATATCATACCTTAGTATTTTAATTTCATGAAAGTGGAAAAAGTATTAGTTCTGCGTTTGTTTTGGGTTGACTATCGAGTCATATTGTTTGTGTCGGTTACCCTTAGCCTTTCGTAATTAATCCTGAGATTGCAGGACGTGCTACCTTTCTGTGGCCTTTGGGGAATCCCAAAGAGCAGTTTCTTCGCGGGTGCATTGTGCACATAATTTATTGTTTTGCATATTAACCTGGGTCAATCTTTGAATTCATACCATTCAATTGTCAACTGGCCTTTTGCCAGATTTTCCAGATATTTTACACACCCACTTTTTTACGAAAAAATGTCAGGTTTTCTACCTATATTCATAAAGGCTCCCTGAATAAAAAATATCTTATTCCTTTTGGAAATCAATCGTGTTATTTTTTTTATTTCATTTGAAGACCATTTTCAGCACTAAAGTTGGTTTGGAAATTCCAGACAAATTTTCCTGGCGCCCTTTATTGTATGAAACACCCAGTTGTGGGTTTTGATTGATTCGTATTCTTTTCATTAATTCCTTTTCAAATTCAACCGTTTATACCTACGTACCAATAAAAATTATCTACGGACCACCCCTTGCTGAGCAGCTGGCATTGGCAGCATATTATCTTGCTACCTTTTGCATTCTTTTCCCATCGAAGTCCACGCAGCTGTCATTTGACAGTTCATCAGAAAATTAAAATTTGGTCAACATCGCCGCGGTGTGCATGTTTTATATTCTTGCGTTGTAAATAATTATTTCATCAGTCGTTGCGATTAATTAATATATTAGTAAGCTATCATCCTAGTTGTGGATTCGTTTTGATTCGTTTGGATTTGATTCGTTGGGAAAAAAGTGCAATAACTTACTTGAGGCACTCAGGTTCTGATTTGGCTTACTCCTCACTTAACAATTCTAATAATTTGAGCAATCCCAGGGTCTCAAGTAAGTTGATTTCCTCTGTCAAATGATTGCCTCACCTAACAGCTTTAGACGATCGCACACCTTTCCGCGATATTCCAACGAACGGAGACAGTTCATATATTGGTTGAAGCTCTGCATTTCAATAACAACTTGTGTTTGGATTCTATAGAGCTTCTTGTTCACAGACTTATAATAAATTATATAAATTTTTGACTTTATTGGTACATACCACAGTTTTGAAGCTGTATCCTGCAGATAAATGTGTAGTGCCAAAGAACATTGCTGGTGGCAATACCTACAGGCACGTAGATGCTCTGGATTGGAAAGATAAAATATTTCAGGAAAGGTCCATTTATTTAGTCAAGCAGTTCAACATTTTGAAACTTCCAAACTATTTCAGTCTGAAGCTCAGTTATTCAAAAGCAAATTGTCCTTTTCATGCAGTGTATGTGTGTAGTGAGATTTTGCTATACGCTGTCCATCATCCTGCCGGGCGCTGTCTTCGCCTAGCAGATTTTATCGTATGCAATGAACAAAATTCATTATCCTTGAAATTAAAAATTCCTTTTTTGTCATATAAGGCTTATGTCATCACATCAAACATAAGATGAAATGACCAACAGAAAAGGAATGAGAAAACATATGGCCAAGATTATATGAGTTGACTTTCACAATCAGTCCAAATGACGCCTGTTATATCTAAACAGTAGCTCCTTACACCCTGGTGTGATGTTCCATACACACGGAATACCAAATTGGACAAAAACACTTCCATGGCAAAAGGAATAAAAAAAAAAAAAAAAACATCAGGGACAGTGAGCGGAGACGGAGACTTGTTATTTTTATTTTTACTTTCCTTTTTTTTGTCTTCTTTTTTTATTCTTAAACTCATTCCGGAAGCTGTACAGCTTATACAAATATTCGGATTGGAATACCCTTTTCCGCTTGTGTTCACATGGAACATTCACCAAAAGATTGCTGCCATCAGCCTTTCTTTGATAAGACAAAGCAGCAACACATTGATATTGCATGAATATCATACCCCCGGCCCCGACCAAAGCAAAGCCAAAACGCTTACGCAGATGATTTAAGCAGGTCACTCTTTCAGGGTGATGAGACGCGATGGTCCATTTCGTTTCGGCAAATGAAAGCAATTTAATGAGAACTTCATTATATAATGAATCCCGATTAACATTTCAAAGGACCTGTCACACATGTTGTAGAATGTGGGGGGGATAGCGAAAAGCACACACAGAGTGTGACTGCAAAGGAAAAAAAAAAAAATTGGAACTCTCATGACGAGGATACTAACGAGGATGGAACATAATTTAATTTCTTTTAGCTCACATACACTCGTATGACGATGACGACGACCGATGGATGGTAGGCCTGAGCAGTTTGATATCGCAAATAGGAATCAGATTTAACGTCGTTACATCGCATAGTCCCATCGAAAATGACTGCAGGCATATCAAATATTAAGGAGATTTCTAGGACGATGATGGTGACAGGGTGAAGGCACTCGCGTTTGGGTTAAGTGATACTCGAAGGGAATGGCTCGGCTTCATTTATCTACCACCTAACTCTTGACATTACGACTGGCCAGTCCGGAGTTGCCTATCCGGAATGATTATTATCATAGTCCTTCAATTATTTTGTTTGAAGAATTGTACTTCGTTGTTAGTTTTGAGTGATTCAATTTGAATTGTGTTACTTGAACTCGATGTACGCCACAGGTGGTATGACTAACGTGGAGTAGATAACTGTGAAAGCTGTGATCAGGATGATGCTCGTAGAACAGTAAAAGGAAAGGAAGAACTTAACTTGAACTTGGGGAGGGTCTGATTTGATCCATTCAGAGAAGTGTCATGTTTTTTTCTTTTAACTTCGAAAAACCCAAAACAGCATCTAACTGACGAACCCACTGTCGTACCTGGGCGAAACGCTAATTTTTGTAGTTGAGGTCAATGGATCTCTATATCCTCCATGTCCTTATGACTTTTTTAAAATTCAAAACTGCTTTCTGTACAAAGTCGCTTTGAAGTTTTTTTGTTGTTTGGCTTTGCCTCAAAATTTGACATCAGGACTTGCATCTGTTCCATTTTTTACTAATCCTTTAACAGTATTCTTAGAATATAAAAAAAACCATAAATGCTTCGCAGTCTTTACTTAAGTTTTTCTCCATCAACCTAAAACAATGAAGTAAGACTCTGACAATTGCCTAGTTTGTTGCACTTACTCTTCATAAAACAACAATGAAGTTCATACACACCTCTGAACCCAAGTTAAATGGTTTCCCCGGTATTTCCTTCTCGAATTAATGAAACGTTTTTTTTTTGCTTCTCATTCCTTGATTGGGTTTTTACTGACCACTGAGTTTCCTGTTTTAATTATACGCATAATCAATTTTTCTTTCATAATTCGAAGTCCATCAAAAACTAGGCAAATGGCAACGCTTGTCACAAGAAAATTCAAGTCTCATGGCAGCATTACATTCGTTAGGCGTATAGAGGTAGGTGCTCTTGTAACCCCAAACCAGAGAAGCTTCAGTCATTTTATTTTATTTTATTGAATGTCCTTTACGATACGGCGTGTATGCTTTTTATTTATACGTTTGGTCCTATTTTTTTGCCTCAGTTCTACTCTTGCATAGCTACTTCGGCAGCCATTCTCGAGTTTCAACTAAGAGAAGACATGTTGAAATTGTAATTTAGTCGAAATGATTCGTTTTTATTGGTAGGAGATCCATAAGTAATGAACCAGGAGGTGAATTTCTTCCCACTTTCGCCTATTTGAGCTCTTAGATTTTTATTGGTCACATGCGACATGAGCGACATAAACTTTTTCTTAGCTGCAGATGTTTTCCTATACTTGTCTACCAATTTTCAGTGTCTCGCTGGTAAATCGTTGTTAACTTTTGTTTTTATTTACTGATGATGTGGGCCTTGGTTGCACGCAGGCCAAGCGCCAACATCTCCTCTTCATTTTTCGATGGGGTTTGCTAAGATTGAAGTCATTAAAAGAATCGCTTTTATGACCTGAAAGGTTTTGACCTCGAACATATTTTACATCAAGAAGGGGGTGTAGATTGAAGGGAAGAAACTCGTTAGCTGAAACAGTAAAAACTTGCAATGAAATTGACACTGGAGGTTTTTATTTGTGTTAAAACAAAAACACCGACTCAAGAGCTTAAGCGAAATACTTAAAATGGTGTCATTAAGTACACCTTTGAAGTAAGAAGTATCCTTTATTCAGGAGGGTTGAAACGTTAAGCTCAATAAATGCAAATCTCAAAACATCCATGCACTTTTTTTAGTCAAAACACACAATGTCCACTGCTTAAAAGATTCCCTCATTTACTTGTCCTTCGTCATACTGAAAAAGCAGATCTAGGATAAATGAACTCAGACATCCAATCTATTTGATTAGATTTAAAGCAACGAACAGTTCAAGTGTATCCATTTAAACCCGGACACAGTTTGCATATAACGAAGAGCTTAGTTGTTATTAATTGCAAAGAGTCTCTAGACCCGATATTGAGCTTGCAGAGCCTGGCCAGGTCTACTAACGAGCTAATTTTTTTTCTATTGACCACATTAATCACCTGACACTGCATCAAATTTGAAGTGCCAGTGCTTCTCCAACGCAATTGACCATTGTATACGCGGGCACACAATCTCTAAAGCCACTTAATTAAATAAGCAACTATAGCATCACCGTACCCAAAACATCGCGTTATAAGAGCCAGATAAATCTATTGAATCGAATATGGGCGAGAGAGCATAATCTCACTTTCTATTGCTAAAATCCGCTTATAAAGTAACGCATACCTAACTTCGTGGCATATACCTACACGCATTGTACAGGAAGTGTATAACTACCAGAAAATGATAAATGGCGTGCGGTCGTCGGTTATATGCTCTTATACCGGGTATACGATGAATCAGCGAGCCAAGGCACAGGACACAGGGTGTTTCAAGAATAAAAATGAATTTGATTAATGGATTTTTGTCCTTACACAATTTGTAATGAGTGGTGGGTCTGGGTAGTGTTGCTTTGCTTTTGAACCAACAACAAAATGGAAACTGTCTGCAAAAAAAAATTATTTTTAAAACACTTATCTTGAGTTTGGTGATACCCTTGGCGTGATGGTTAGCATGTCTACCTGTACACCCAGAGGTTCGTGGCTCGAACGTTAAAACAGAAGCAAAAATGTGTTTCCATGGGTATCGCCTCTCGCGAGGAATAAACAGGCTTTCCGATACTAGATTCATTGCCATGAAATGCGCTTTCTCGATTAGCCGTTCGGAGCCGGCTTCACAAGCTACGGTTGTTGCAAATGCCCTCTGTTGCGTCACCCTATTTATTTTTTATGTCTTGAGCTTTCCGAACTTTTGTTAAAAGTAGTTAACTTTTTAATGTGGGAAAGATGTTAGTTTATAGTGAAGTGCATAAAGAAGACTTACACAAAATTTGAAGTACATTGGTTAAGTTGAACTCCAGGAATCGTGACTATGGTCTTGAAAAAAAAAAAAACAGTTTTAAGAAAAACTCGTCTAAAAAGTTTCACATAAGGCTTTTCGCAGCCTTAGCTGATATCTTTAACTAATCTTTACTCAATCTGCCAAACCTGGTGCATACATTAGACCTTCCTCAACTTCGAACTATGAAAAGAAATCAATTTTTTCAAGTTTTTCTATCAAAATAAGCCCCTTACTCATTCTTTGAACAAGGTTCCACAACTCACACCTGCGCGCAAAGGAACCACAAATCCTTATCTCATAAAAGAACTGATTTGTGATAGCCTTATGAGAATGTGTTTGACTGCCATCAAAATTTCATTTACTTTCCTTTACACGGCTATCTTCGAATGTGTTCCCCATTTGCCCCAAAAAGAATTGCTCAATATCTCAACTTTCGTATACAAAAGAATTGCGATCACTTTGTTATCTTAGAAATAAATTATGGAAAATTTTCATTAAATCAAGAACAGCTATTGATTACATAAATTACCAACAAGCTTTCTTCAATATTTCAGCTTTATGTGGTTCTCTTTATCATGATTACCTCGATAGAAACTTTCTTTGACAAACTTTCTAGCATTCCTAAATTATTTGAAAAACTAGTGTGTGACCAGCTGGCTTTCAGTGTAAAAAACGTTATTTGCACACAGCAACACGGTTGTTAAAAATAGATCGACTGTCACAAACCTGCTATGCTTTCTTCAAAAATGTTCCTTAGCACTAGAAAATGGTTATGAGATTGATTACATTTACACGGACTTTTCTAAAGCTTTCGATCAGCTTTCACACAATATTATTCTGTTCAAACTAAAGGCTATGGGCTTCCCACCTGTGTTTTCCGATCGGGTACTTTCTTATCTATCTATGAGATCTTACTAAGTAAATTTTCGTAATATCCTTTCCAACTCTTTTAATGCTGGCTCAGGTGTACCTCAGGGAAGTCATCTAGGACCTCTTCTATTTAGCTATCAATGATGTGTCTTGCATTTCATTCAGTGAAATATTAATATTTGCTGATGATATGAAATTTTTTAAAAAGATAACTGGTTCGCTTGATCGCTTTCATCTGCAATCCGATATTGATCATTTTGCAGTTTGGTGTTTTAAGAACGGGCTCAACCTAAACCCCAACAAATGCCAAAGCATGACTTTCTCTAAATGGAAGGAGCCTATAAACCCAAGTTATTCTATATCCAATAATATTTTGAGTCAAGTGAAATGCTTTAAGGATCTTGGCATATATTTTAGTTTTAATATGGACTTTACTCAACATGTCAACTACATCGCTAGTAAGGCCAATAGTATGCTTGGTTTTATGAAAAGACGGTCAAAGAAGTTTCAAGACCCGTATGTTACCCTTGCTCTACACAATTGTTTAGTACGACCTCGTCTAGAGTATGCTTCTCAAGTGTGGTACCCTTTCTATGAAATACACAAGTCGAGAATTGAATCAGTACAATATAAATTCATTAGATTCGCTCTTAAAGAACTTCCGTGATGGGTAGACCCTTATGATTTACCACCATATGAGCACAGAATCCAATAATTTCATATGCAACTTCTTTCTCAAAGGCGTACCATTAACGATCTGGTGTTTTTTCATCAACTTATCGACATATCGATGCACCTGAGTTACTTTCTTGTGTTCAATTTAACTTTCGAGGCGGATCTTACCACCTGCGCAATTTAATTTTAATATACTGCCCTTACCATAGAACGAATTATGGTATGAATGAGCCATTGACTCGTATGGGTAGAATATTTAATCTAAACTCATGTTTAATTGATTTTAACTTAAGTAAATCTAGTTTAAAAAATTTATTAACAACCAGTGCTCCACTTTCTTAAGCTTAGTTTGCATGTTTGCATGATGGCATGTTTCAATTAGTTTTAGTTTATGTTTCACATTTTGTCTGTTTTTGTTTTAATTGTATCATATTTTCTAGTGTACTATATTTAATATAATTTTATAATATTTATTTTAAGTTTCTTGTTATAATGTCTTTTTTTTTGTTTTTACTATTCTTACGTTCTCTATGTGCTGGTGTTGGTGTTATACCAACTAACTACTAGCACTTGCATTCATGATGAAGAGCGTAAATAAGTGTGTACATATGAGCTTGTTCTTAGCTCAGTACTACTTAGTGTCTGAAATGCAAAAAAAAATGCAGACCAGTCTTTTTCCGAATCCAAACGTTTCTACCAATTTATAAATATTAAGAGAAAATCTGACGGACTTCCTCTTTCTTTTAATATTCTTGACACCTCTTCTTTTGATCCCAAAGTTATCGCCAATCTTTTTTGCAATTTTTTTTAGTCTATCGTATAGTGAAGATATGATTGAACCCTATCTTAATTATTTCAACCAACAGTATGGAAAAATTCTTATATTCTCCCTATCACAAAAAAGGTTGCAAGACTCTCAGCAACTCCCAAAATCTTTGAAACTATAGTTTATGATATGCTTAATTTCCATTGCAAGTCAATTGTTTCCCCTTTACAGCGCGGTTTCTTGAAGGGCAGATCAACCACAACGAACCGTACACAATTCGTCTCTATGACGATCTGTGCTTTGAAAAAAGGCAGCGAGGTATGATGTATGTAGTTACTACTGACTTCTTTCAGAAAGCCTAAGCCTAGTCAGTTCATTCAGACTTCCAAATCACAGCAACGTCTTCCAAGCCGAGATCTTGGCAGTTACAAACGCTGCAAAACAGGTGTCCATGATGGCGCTATCACATGCTGATATCACTTTTTTCATTGATAGCCAAACAGCAATAAAAGCGATATCTGCCACTCTTGTCAAATCAAAGCTTGTTTCTTGCTGTCGCGAAGAGCTAAGGGTTCTTGGCACACAGCATAACGTTAGACTCTGCTGGGTTCCTGGTCATAGTGGTATATCGGGAAACGAAAAAGCGGACGAACTAGCGAGGAAAGGATCAGCACATGACCCTTCTCTCATTGATCAATCCATCGCACTAATTACGGGCGCAATGAGCCCATATCCCGTTGCATCAGGGAAGCCAATTCATTATGCTGTACTGTTAACTTTTATATGATATGTTCAAGAGATTCTTTTAAAAATGCAATTTTAAATCAAATATAAATGCATGTTTAATATTTCATATGAGTCTATATACACGCCGTTTGTTATTTATTTTGTTCTTTTTTGATTATTTATCTATTTATTTTTCAAATGCTGTTTAATTTATTTTTATTATTATATACCCACCTTCCATTATGTAAATTAGTTTGATTAGTCTGTAAGAATTCATGTTCTCTGATTGATGAAATAAATTAAATTCAAAATTCAAATCAATCAGGATTCCACCCTGTGAAATGAAACAGATCATTGGTAACAAAATAATGCGAAAATCCAATGAAAGATGGGAATGCCTAGATTTCTGTGTTACTTTCAGGAAACTATGGCCGAAATACGATAAGAACGGATCTGAAAAGCTGCTATATCATTGAATAGACCTTCATTACAAATGCTTATCAGTATCATAACTGGATATAACCTACTAGGTTACCACAAAAAGAAAATGGGTCTTTGCACCGATGACCTATGCAGAGGATGCAATGACGAAGATGAACACGAGGATACAACTCAATTCCTTTGTCAATGCCCAGCAATCTGCCACATTAGGAAAAAATTTCTAGGCAATTACTTTTTCAATGAACTAGAAGAATTATCAGACGCTCCAAAAAGCAGCCTGTTAAACTTCACTAAGGCCACAAAATGGTTAAAAACTGACCAGACATAAACTCATATGTTTCTAGGACGTTACAATACTCCAGGGTATCCCAATGGATCGACATTGATCTTAATGTGACGGTAATAAGATCAACCGTCAGCCCATTCTACCTAACCTACCACTAACTTCTCTAAAGCGTTTGATAAAATCTTTCACGGCATCATATCTCTTAAGTTAAGAGCTTTTGGTTTTCCACCACAATTCATTTAATTGGTCAAATCCTATTTGGAAGACCGGTTATATAGGGTTGTTTTCGGAGGCTCAATATCGACCCCCATTTCCACCACTTCTGATGTTCCTCAGGGCAGCCATCTAGGCCCACATTTATTATTTGTCCTTGCCATTAATGATTTAAACAAGATTAAGTTCTACTCGAACCTTTTTATCTATGCGGAAGACATAAAAATAACAAAGTAACACCTTTCGACCCTCCCGTGCTTCAACATGATTGAAGTTCCTTTCTAACTTGGTGTCAAAATAATTTCCTTGAACTTAAGGTAAGCAAGTGTCAATTCATGACATTTTCTCGGAAACGGCTTCCACTTCCCCCTCTAACTTCCCCATTGAACTATATAGCTTTTTCGTCGTAGCCATTCCAGCAGTGTCTTTCATATTCCATTCGCGATATCGGTATCTATTGTGATAAAGAACACATTTTCCGTTCCCACATTGACCAAGTTATAAGAAGAGCTAACTCTTCCCTTGTTAAAGAATTTTCAAACTATTACGTCACAAAGTCACTCTACATAACTTTCGTCAGGCCTATCCTTGAGTATGCTTCTAAGGTAAGGGCGGCCGTAAAAAAGTGGAAGAGAGTTCAGTAGATAGGCCGGACGCATGGGTTCGAATCCCGCTCTGGGCATCTACTTTTCTTTCAGCCTCCCAGTTTCATATGGACGCCGCCCTTGAGGTTATATGTGAAATTACTAACACCTTATTTCCAACTTCTGCAACACAAAAAAGGGAAGGCTGCTACCCTGGTAGCGTGTCGCCGACGCGTGTCGCCGAGTCCCAAATGGAGTGCCCCCTTCGAGCAACTCCCAAAAAATCGTTATTTTTCGTCTGTTTCGCATAGTAAAGCTTTTTACATTTTGGTCAATCAGGAAACTGAGATTTCAGGGTTTTTTGATGGGATCGTATGAAGAGTCCCAAATGGAGTGCCCCCTTCGAGCAATCCCCAAAAAATCGTTAACACCCAGGAAAGTGAGATTTCACGATTTTTTTGATGGGATCGTATGAAGAGTCCCAAATGGAGTTCCTCCTTCGAGTATCTCCCAAAAAATTCGTTATTTTTTGTCTATCTCGCTAAGTTCTCGAGATATAAAGCTTTTTACATTTGGTCACCCAGGAAAGCGAGATTTCAGGATTTAGGAGAAAAAAAATTTACGACGCTCATAAGTGTGGTTATACTCCTTTGTTTTGAAGGAAAAATTTACTGACTATCGCAAATACTACATACTCATATATGCAAAGCGTGGCGCAACTCATAACGAATTCCTTGATCATAGCGCATTTCTTATAAACATGCCTTGTAACGGGATGGAAGGGCCAACAATTTTCAATTTTCAGCACTTTTCTTCACAAAGGATTTTACCATAGGAGGACTTGGATTTCGATCTAACCATTGCGCCCGCCACGAGTACAACACACAAACGACTATTTTCGAAAAAAACTTTTTTTTCAACTGAAAATTGTAACGAGGCACTTTTTTTGTTGCAAGAACGAACTCAGTACTTTCTTCACTCAAAATGATCTAGATTTTATTATTTAGTATTTGAGAGTTGGAATTAGAGCACGCCATATATGTATGTTTTCATCTCTGCGTGATTATAGAAAGATGTGTCGCATTTAGAGTAAGTAATATCCTGGAACACCCTGTCATCTAATTCGAATTTATTTCACTTACGATTTGGAGCACGAGCCTTGCATAAAAGGCTTGATCTCCGCCCTTAACAGAGTGTTGCGAGGCACTCAAAGCCCCACCACCACCACCACCACCAACAACAACTTTTGGCGGTGCTTTTGAAATTTGTTGTCCGCCATCCAAAGTAAATAAATGTCAGGAATGTCCCGCCAGGCACAAAAATGGGGACCAGCTATACCAAACTGCTGGGTTTATGTTTTGGTACAGTGGTTCCAAAGTGGACATGCTGAGAACAATAGGATAAAAATTCCCCGAAAAAAAAAATGTTTAACAAAAGCTCCTGCAATAGCCCAGAATATAGGGTGATGGTCCGCCGCACTGCACAAATATGGTATTAGCGTGTGTAAGTATTTTGGGTGCATAATCTCTTTTTTGGCGCACATGGCGAAATATTGTTGGCATAAATTATAAAATTAATGTCTGCTAAGCTTGAGTCAACACACACACACAAACATACAAACAGACAGACAAACACACACAGAATTACGCTTATTTCGGAAACTGGCTAACTCACTCGAACCTTCACAGTCGGTTTTTGTGGATTTTTCCGGCATGACCACATACTATTTGTTTGCAGCTCAGAGATCGGGACCAAAAAGTAAAACGTAAACAACCTACCATGGACTCTGAATTGCAGCGTTGGTCATGTGGAAAGTGGTAACTTGCGGTGAGTTTCATAAAGCGAACTTAAAATTTAACCACTAAATTAAATCGTGTAATGTGCCTTTTCAAAGTTTCCAAAACAGTTTTTCGAAGTGAATAGATGGGTGCAGGATACTCGATGTATGTTTCTTAACGCTCATCACGAGATAAAATTTTATTTGAATTGTTGAATACAAATAAGAGAATCAATGAAATCATATTATGTATAGGTACTAGTAGCAATTGAAAAAACTTAGGCAGACAAAAATTTTAAGGTGTTTCAGGCAAAGGAAGGGTCGAGTTGGCTGTGTGAATTGCTTACTATGTGCCCAGCAGTGTTGCCAGATAGATTAGGTTAGGTTACAATAGCTGTCAGGAATACACCTGACACACTTAGACCAATACTAAGTCCATTGTGATACCATAGAAATTATGCGAGGGAGTACCTCACTTAACAAAACCAATTGGAGCTTTTAATAAAGCGAAGGCGATGTAGGGGATCTGTGTTCGCCAGATCGCTCGGATCATCGAGAAAATATTTCCCCTGATGCCGCTTTCTTTTAAAAGAGAGTGCCGGACATGAGCAGAGGAGGTGTGGGATTGTCTCCTCCTCCTCCTCATCTAAGCAACTTCTGCAGAAGTCATTTGAGGCAACGCCAAGTCTTATGGCGTGTCTTCCTATCAGACAATGTCCGGTAATGACATTGATTACGGTGCTAAAGTGCAATCTGGTTATGGATAGCAAATGTCTTGTGCGTTTTGGATCAAGTCCTGGCCATAGCTGTTTTGTTGCCACACACGTGGTGATATTGTTCCACCTGTGATTTGTTCTATCCATTGCCTCTTGCTTTAGCATAAGTTTACAAGTAGCGATTGGTATACCAATATTTAACCTGCTGGTTGAGATCGGTAGAACGGTTCCTTCACTGGCGAGTTCATCGTCTTTGCAGTTACCCACGATATCTCTGTGCCCCGGCACCCAAATAAGGTGAATATTGAACTGTTCAGCCATCTCCTTAAGAGATAAGCGACAGTTAATGGCGGTTACTGAGTTCGTAGAAACAGCGCCGAGTGATTTGAGGGCTGCTTGACTATCTGAGAAAATCCGGATATTCGTTGAGGATATCACGTTTTCTTTTAGAGGTCCTTTTGATCGCCAGAATTTCCGCTTGGAACACGCTACAATGGTTTGGAAGGCGGAACGAGAGACTTACGTTAAGTCGGTTTGAGTACACCCCGCAGCCTACCCCTTTTTCGTTTTTTGAACCGTCTGTATAGAAATGAATTAAATCATCTCTCAAAAATTCTTCGTCCTCCCAGGTAGTTCTCGTTGGGATTGAGACATGGAACTTATTATCAAAAACCAATTGGGAGATGGTGTAGTCAGAGTGGCAAGGGACTGATCTGAATAGATTCAGGATTGTGGCATGACCGATGTTGTTATCGGTCCATTGGGAGATAGCTCTGATACGAGTGGCTGTACTTGCGGTCATTTGTTTGCTGAAGATATCTAGAGGTATGTGATTAAGGACTAAGGAGTATATTAAGGACAGCTGAGGGTGTTGATCTCAGTGCTCCGCTTATACACAAACAGGCTGTTCGTTGGACTTTGCTCAGATTATCGAAATATGTAGTTCCTTTTATCAAGAGCGGTCCACCATACCACTACTAATAAATGGGGTTTCTCCCCCCAAATCACCCACTGGCTCTACACCGCGGTCATCCGCGGTCATCTGGTGCTGCCAATGCGTGCTGCCAACGCAACGGTCAATCATAACGCATAGCATATTATATGACTAACAGACTGCTATCCACAGTGTAATGAAAATAATTCTGGGGCCTTTGTCACTAGACTTCTTAATCTCACTAGACTCTAAGTTGAATTTGCAGTCACCCAAAAGCAGCTACTAATTAAGAATATTCACTCTCAAAAGATTACTGCTGCTCACCGCTCATCTCCAGTCACCCGCGTCTTATTGTCCAGGTTAGCTCAGAAATGAGCCACGTTAGTATACAGATTAAGAAATGCGAATGTGGATGTGTATCCTTCATAGTACACAAATGGCGAAATTTCTATCATAAAAAAAAATAATTAAAATGTGTGCTCTTTTCCACTGATCCAGTAAATTTTTTTTTATTTATCTTGTATCTACAACTTACGACCGTGTCCGTCCTTTTTTTCCTCCTCAGACAAACGGAGGAACCTTTTTCTATTTGTTCGTATCTTTAAGTTTAACTTAGCATCATGTTTGCTGCTTCTCTCTCTCTCTTAAGCATTGTATGCCCTCATTATCCTGTCCAGGCTAATTAGAAAAAGGTGGTGAGGATATATGCAGAAATTATCATAAATACCACAACAATGCCATGAAAAACTGAATCTGGAGCAGGAGCAAGTAAGTCTTTTGTCAGATCATGAGGTTGAGTGTGTGCATTACAAAACAGAGTTGTTTAGTTGTTTTCAAGCCAAAGAAAGAGTAAGGGTTGTGTTCAGTAAACTAACATAGCCGAAGGGCCCAAAGTCCTTTTTTTGATTAATTCATTTTCTCACCCATTGTTAGCTTTTATTATTTTCTCTATCAGGCAATTACCACAAACTCGAACCCAAGTTGTAAGTGTCTACTTAACATGTTCTTATCGCTATAGGTTCCTGTTGTCTGACAAAACTTTATTCACATTTTCATAAGTTGCATAGATTTTATTTGCTAACAATAGATATTTTACAAAATATAGATCCTTATAGACCACTCACTGAAGACAACATCATGAAAATAATCATTCAAGACTTTACTTTGATGTGAGCAACTTTACCATGACTCTCATACGGAAGGATATGTTTACAAATTTTTAAGTTGTGAGTGCAGCTCATAGCTCGAAAGGGAAAAGCTATATAAAAGCTACTTGTCTCGTTTTCAGCCCTCTTAGCCATGTATGCATTGTATGTTGGGCTTGTGCTCTTATGCTGAGTTTCCTATATAAATGTTGTGAACAAATAGGTACTGATACCCCCTTAGCTCATAGAGCATGTACCTACTTGAACTGAGTGTTCTTGTTGAGTGTCGTGTCAGCTGTGAAGTATTGTTTATTATTGAATTCTTTAAATGAATCTCAATTCTCCACCACTTAACAACAAACTGCAATTGAATTATACATAATTTTCATGTTTTGTTGAATTTTGCATAGGCAAACAGTTGAATTTAAAATGGTGTAATACCTAATATCAGCTCTTTGGAATCTATGTGAGATAGACTGGACTTTGATGTGTGTAATTCAATGATGAGAACTATTGTCATATTCGTTTTAATTTTTTCTGATTAATTCCATAGACAGACCTTAAATGTCGGCTATCTTTTAAGGTGATGACTGAACATTTCAATATTCACCTTATTTGGGTGCCGGGGCTCAGATATATCGTGGACAAATGCAAAGCGGATGAACTCGCCAGAAAAGGAACCCTTCTACCGATCTAAACCAGCAGGTTGAATATCGGTATACAAATTTCTACATGTACCTAAACTTATGCTAAAGCAAGAGGCAATGGATAGAACAAACTATTGGTGGAACAGTATCACCACGTATGTAGCAACAAAACAGTTGTGGCCAGGACTAGATCAGAAACGCACAAGACATTTGTTATCCCAGATTGCACTTTAGTTCCGTAATCAATGTCATCACCGCACATTGTCTGATAGAAAGACACGCCATAAGACTTGGCGTTTCCTCTTATGACTTATGCAGATGTTGCTTAGATGAGGAGGAGGAAGATACTATTCCACACCTCCTCTGTTCATGACCTGCACTCTCTTTTAAAAGAAAACGAAAAATATTTCCTCGATGATCTAAACGATCTGGCGAACACAGAAACCCTGCATCTCTTTCGCTTTATCAAAAGCTCTAAATGGTTTTGTTAAGTGTGGTTCTTCCTCGCTTAGTTCTTATGGTATTACAATGGACCTAATGCTGGTCTAAGTGTGTCAGTTGTTTTCCTGACAGCCATTTTAACCTAGCCTAGCCTCCATGGATTCATGTGGAGAGTGGTGTGAAGACTGGTACCTGTGACCTACCGATTCCATCATAAAAAGGATATAATATGATATGGTATGATGGTAACGAGAAGGTAGACATCCTAACTAGAGACGGCTCAATCGTCGGCCCTGATCCATTCTGTCGTGTGAATCAAAAATCACTTCAAATACCCAGCCGAAAACACGCTACTAAAAGGATCTCACCTGATCGAATCTGTTCAAAACTTTTTATACTCAAAAAACATCAAAATTAATATTGAATCTCTACAGCAAAATTATCAAAACTAGGGCCGGTAAAATAAACAGGCCCAATGTTATCTTAAAAACATCTACACGAAATGAGGTTGACAGCAGATTCCGTCTGCAGACTGTGCCTCAAAAGTGTAGAAACATCTCTGCACTGATCATTACAGAATGTCCAGAAATCTTCTTAAAATGGAAATATTTAACTATAAGATCATATCCCTAGGGCTAGATTCCGCAAGAGTGAATTTTCATTGCGTACACGAAAAATTGTGCACACTCTCTAATTTGGATTCCGCAAGGGTAAAGGTGCGTTTTTTGACAGAAGACGTGTACATTATCCTTTATATTCACTCAATGCCTTTCAGAGCGTCTCGCCGCCGTGAGCTCTTTTGACACTTCCCAAAAACTATGTGTCCAATACCAAAAATAGAAAGGCCGAAAATTGCTTAAAATGACCGTTATTTCGATTGATTCCGATGAAGAAAGACGTGAGGAACACCAAGTTTTTAAACGGAAAAAGCAGCATGAGAAGAGCTTGTTAATCGAAATAAAAAAATGTCGAGCGATAGTATGAGCTTCAGATTTTGTACCAAAAGTTAAGGAAATCATGCCACCCTTATGGCATGCCACCCTGATGGGAAAACCGAAAACCAAGCCCGTAAAGACCCCCATTGTGGTAGAGCCACAGTTATTTCTGAGGATTTGGAAATATTACTTTTGCAGACTCAACTTAGACGATGATCAAGAATACCATACTCTAAATCAGAAGGAGTTTGGGTTGCAGACTCGTATGTAAGCTCAAATCAAATAAAATTGGATTTGCAGACGGTCTTGACGCCGAGATTTCGAAGAAACCTGGAGGTGATTTTGAAAGGAGAATGCGCCACCTGCTTGATTTAGTCGGGAGAAAGCATGTTTGTTCAATTAATGGACAAAACTTACCATTGGGTCAACTATATAGAGGATTACTCCTCCTTAACGTCGCACCTCTTGTCTTGTCTATGTGAACGTCTGAAATATCTCACGTCCACAAATTCTTACAGCACACGGGAGATCTCGTAAAAAATCTTCGTATGAAAGTATTGACAGCAACAAAGATGTACAGGGTCATGTCTAGTTGCCAAAAAACCAGGATTTTCGGTTCTTAAAACAAATTTCATCACGAAGTCACCACACACATGCCGGTCATTTGAAAGAATTGGTTAGTTGCAATACCGCACTAAGTTATTTTTGACTTGTTTACTTACTTAATTCAATTAAATCTAATAGATTTGGCACTTGGCAACCCCCTACCGATAAAGTTAAAAAGCTTTTAACTATTAAGGATATTAAACTTTCCCGTAAACGGGAATGGAAATTAGAAATTAAAAACTACAGCAATTCTTTCAACTGTATTTTGATACGGACTCTAAACGGGAAACTTAAATATTTTTAGGCATTCTCCAGCTTAGCACAACGGTTTTCCAGACAACTTTCGGTTTTTTGAAAAGTTCGACGGTCTTGCCGGCCGATAATTAACACACTCGAGGTCAGCTACCTTCCTAGAGCTTAAGACGTTTTTTTCGAAACTTTCTTCTGAAAATCTGTAAGATTTTTCGAGAATTACAGAACCGATCTTGATGGAACTTCACACAGGTTTTCGAATTCGAAATATGAAGATCTTGTGAAAAATTTTGCTGTCAACGCAGACAGGGACATATCAAACGTATGCTCTCCAACGTTTATCAGAAAACAGCAGCATTGTAGCTTTTCCGTAGCAGAAATATGATTTTAGAAAGTTGGCGCCGCGAGGCACTTCCATTTTGCCAAACATTCAAACGTGTGGCCTTGAGTGATGGTGTAAATCCTGTGGAGAGGATAACGACAACGTGCAGAACTTCCACTGTGAATATTCTGCATTACCCAACAATCTGATTAATTATACACCCTCTGTGCAAACACGATGAGGCATGAAAATCTGGGCAGCTTTTCCTGGGTTTTCCTTAACCTTCTGGAGAGAAGAATAAAAGTGAGTCATGAGAAGAACAGGTAACTGGATTCTTATAAACTTAAACCTCTGGCAAAGTAAGCACTTGTTCTATTGAATCAATCCGAACCAAACCAAAAAACCCGTCACCGCTCATTACCTCGTAAAAACTACCTTATCGTTTATTTGCTTTGTTTTGTGTAGATGGGTTGCCCTCAGCATTCAACACGATAATCCTACAGCAAATTGCAGATCTATTTACAATTAAACCCTTTTCTTAATGTGAAAACCACCCTATCCTTTTCAATATAGGAATGCTTTAAATAACAGAGAGCGAAAAACTAACTAACCAAACCTCCAACTCACGAGCTAAGGGTTAACTCAAAAGCAGCATCTTATTAAGGGTCCTGCCGAAAGAATCCCTAAATGTCTTTTGATCCCTATGTCTGCGTGAGCTTAGTCACCAAAAATGTTAATTCGTTTGTTACTTGTCGTTGTGTCTTCGTGCTCGCCTTTAAACAAGTCGTCGTTCTCTTTACCATCGCATGACAACCAAGCTGCTTGGCGCTTACTCACTCTCACAATAGTGGTGAATATCAATTATCCTAAGATAAAAGCGTTTTACGAATCCCAAGTATGTGCACATCCTTCGACTGTGGTTGTCGGGATGGAATAGCTACGACATCCCACCATCCCATAGCGTGGGATATGATTGCTTCTGTAACCAACCAATTTAGCCACAAACATCAAGTGACATGTCACATTGTCGAACTTTTGTTTTTTTTTTTCAACAGCGAAGGTCACAGTCATGAGAATTCTCTCATTTATATCCGAAGGACTAACAAAAGGAAAGAGAGGGACCGACACATCCTTTTAGTAGCACACAAAAATAACGAATGCAAATTGAATCTTATTCCCGATATATACCCACACATAGCTTTGGCAGTTCAAAGAACTGGAAATCCTTTCATTCCGGTCACGATCCAATGGAGACCGTTTGCGTTTGAAAAGTCGTACATTTTGTTGTCATTCCTTTAATTTTCAAGAATATTTTTGAAAACGATTATGTTAGTTTAGCGTAGTGACATTAAACACAGACATGATGAAGTTATAGACTATAGTTTGTTGTTCTTCAAACTTAATGACTTGCCTAAAGGAAACGCAATAAAAAGGGGGCATAGATGTTTCCTTGAAAATGCATAGTAAAAAGTAATGAAAAATCATAGTTTTTATTTGCGTTGTTTTTAACTAACTCATTGAAGCTGCCCGTTCCTGCGTTTAATTTAGAACCCAAAGTTTGGCATAAGCCATCCCCTTCAATAGAACACAAACTCAAGCCATACACTCAAAAGCTATATATTCCACAAATCCAAACTCAATTTGAAACGATCCACCAGGACACAGTCCGAAACACAAGATGCTTCTCAAGGAAGAAATTTTCTCCTTGCTATGCATCGAAAAGGATATAAATTCAAAGACGACTGCAGAGTTATTGCTTTCGTAAATGTTTTCTATCCTTTAAATCCACGAGTGGTTTTCTGTTGATTCACATGCTCACTCCGTGCATTTAGCCTTTTCCATCCCGTTCGTCAGTGTTTTATATTGTTCCATGTGCGACCATTTGGTCTGATCATAAAAGACCAAACTACTAGTACTACGACTCATATAAAACACCAGCAAGAGTAGAAGCAATCAACATGCTGTTGAAACCAAAAACAAAAACAAAAGTAACTACACATTAGACAAAAAAAAAGAAAGTTAAAACAAATTCAAAGCAATCCGTTGGCCCAAGAAAGTGCTTAACGTATGCGATTTAGTCGGAAATTAACTTACACTCGCACCGCCATCCACTCTCCCATAATATCCAAAGTTCATCCTCTTTGAATTTTATCCTTCTGATGCTATGTGCAATATCAAAAGAAAAAATTCACCTTGGCCTTGTTTCCTGTCTTTTTGTGTACACAGCTGAGTGTGGGACTATGTCATAACTTCAGGTGGATAGAAGAGTAGTTAAACGAGCTCCCTAGGCGGTGGAATTTTATGATCGCGCCATAAAACAAGTCCAGAGAAGGTTCTTAATAAATGAAAACTGTTTTAAGCACAAAAAGGAAACGTGATCTACGAGTAGTGTGTGTTTAGTCCTTTGGTTTGCAGATGAAACATGTCGGAAAAAACCGGGTTGCAGGAACCGCCAAACCTGTGTCAGACAAACTCAATATTCTCATTTTCAATATTATGATACGATCTAATTTCGATGACAGGAAAGACATAAAACTATGACATGTGCGTGACAGACAAAATTCATGTCTTGTGGAGATATTTCTAAGAAACGGTTACCTTTTGCAAGTTTGATTAAAATAAATGTAACATTTTGTATATTACCAGAGAAAGAGAGAGAGAGAGAGAGAGAGAGAGAGAGAGAGCTTTAAAACAAAACTTTGTTCAAACCCAGGAGCAGGAGGACTATACGTCGAATACAACCACTCACTCCCTTCGTTTTTACTATATAAAGTCTTTTGGCAAATGCGATAACTCGATAATCATATACACACGATTTTTGCATATATACCTATACCCAGGTGTGTGCTCAAGTTTAGAAGGAAAATGTTTGCAAAATTAATTAAGTTACCTACCAAGTTTTTGGCCACAGAGCTTCGTGTTTCAGGTAACAACATCATAGTCAGGTTCCTTGAATTTTGCATTAGCCATTCAAAGCAAAACTAACGAATCCTTTCAATTAAATTGGCCGAAAAGTTTGCTTCCATGGTTGGCGTATATAGCTGCCGAACAAGCATAGAACATGATTTGTGCAAAGTCCTTATACTTTATGCAGCACTGCCCGTTTATTTTGTCACCATCTCTGTGTGGTCTGTATTTGAAGCGGGGTGCAAAATCCGACACTATTTTTGGAGAGGAGGAGATAATTGTCTTAAAGGGAAATGGTTGAAGAACTTTTAAATTCAGATGAAGTACAAGAAGTGGGAAAGTGGAATCAGGTCTTACTCATGTATACAACTCATGTTAAACGAAAACTGCCACTCGTATAGGTCTAAAAATAGTGCGTCATGAGTATTACAAAAAATTGGGAAGATACTGGAGCAAAATAGTCTTCAGACACGCTTTGATAGAAAAACAAATACCGTTTCTTGATAAGCATTGTGATCTTGAAAAGTTCTGAATTGTGTCGTTCCCACAAAGTAAGAAATTACGCTTAAAAGTTTAAAACACTGTAAGTAATGTTCATCTGAATGAGAGCAGCGATTTCTATAGCAAAATTTGCTCCCCAATTTGGAATTTCGAACATGGCAGTGCTGGAATTCTAGAAAGTTCTTGACTAAAAAGTTTCAGACTGAATAATTCGGTGAGACTCTACGGTAAGCTTAAATTGTGGCATTGAGAAGAAAGGAGAAAATAATCCGTGGAGAAGTATCCGAATGGTTTGCGGCTCTTTAGAGGGTAAAGGATCGATTTTAGTCCAGAAGTAGTTGTCTAGTGCCATCTCGATCTAGAGTATAGCTCAGCCTCTGTGTTGAATTTGGTGTCCAGTGCTTCCTTCCACTAGAGTAGCTTACATCATCAAGACTTTACGAATGAATTCATACTAATGTGCTGATTAGATTCTACAAGGAGGGCCAAAAAGAAATCACCCTGTTGTAAAATGCTCTCATTTTGGCAAATGGCCGCCAAAGTCAAATCAGTTTTGAAATTTGTGTACAAGACAGATGCTAGACAGATGCAGAATACTATAGTGAACAAGTCATGGAGCGATACACTAATCAAGAACGCGGAATAATCATGTTTTATTTTTTTTAGAGTAACAATTTGCCTATGGCCCATCACGAATCCTCTAGCCAATTTCCCAGCCGTTTGACCACCAGCCTTGAAGAGTATTGGACCACACGAGACGTTGCCAAAAGTGGCTGGCCCCGGAGTTCCCGTTCTGTCGAGAATATCGCCGCAGTTTCTGAGGATGTCGAGCTGTCACCGGAAGCCAGACGCCGTGCCACGCAGTAAGCCGTTGGTCGGACCTACCTAAAGCGAATTTTAGTCAAAGACCTGCGCATGTTCTCGTAAAAAGTCTAGACCGTATATATCAGCTCTGCCTGCCGAACACCCAAGCCATCCTCAATCTTGAAGAAGAAGTGAACGATTTTTCGAACAAAATCATTTTTCTTTTTCTTTTGGTCTTTTCCACCTCAGTGGGTATGTGAACAAGCAAAACTATCGCGCTTCTGAGGCATCACGAGTTATGCACGAGGAGCCATTTCACCCGCTCAAGGTTACTGCATTGTGCGCTGTTCTCGTTATAGGAGTCATTGGGCAAGTTTTTTTTTCTTGAACGCCGCAGACGAAACGACAGCAGTGGATGGTGCGCGCTATAAGGCCGTTTTGCCCAAGCTTTTATGTTGCAATTGGTTTTCTTAGGGCCGAAGGACATGTGGTTCCAACAGGATAGGGCAACGGCACACACTGCGGAAGCCACAACCGAAAGACCGCGTTGCCAGGTCGCCTCATCTCTTGCTTTAGCAATTCGCACTGGCCCGCAAGATTTAAGCGTTCCATACTATTTTTGTGAGGTTTTTGAAGTCCTATGTTTACGATAACAAGCCCGAGACTCTGTAAGCCCTCAAGGACAATATTCGATACGAGTGTGTGAATCAGTCGACTGAAGTTCTCCCCGAGGTGATTAAAAATACCATAAAAAGAGCTCGTATGGCAATAATTTGTGACGGTGCCGATCTGGCTGATTTAATCTTCTGGACTTGACCAATAATTTGCAAAAATTTGTACTTTCGTTTCCCCACCAAAGTCAAGTAAGGAGAAATTACCTTGGCTTTGTTGAAAAGATGAATTGCAATTGTATTTTTGAGGACTTTGGTGTGCTTAGTTTGTTTTCAAAATAATAATAATACGTAACCTATTCTGTTACTTGGAATAGCGACAAAGTACAACATATAAAAACTATAAAAATCGGCCCAGCCGTTTTGGACTCATATTTGTTCAAACACACCCGACATTGTTTAATACACAGGGTGTTTTGCATAAGATGTTACAAGAGCTCAAGACAAATAGGTTGGGCCAAGACACGAAAAAAAATTTGTGGGAAGCGGGGTATATCCCCCCGTTAAGGAGGGGGAGACAGTTTTATAAGAAATTTACTTAATTTTCCTTTAAAATAAAATGTTTTTGTTCTTTATTTAACATTTTATTAGTCTAAGGGCCAGTTGCTCAATCGAATCATAAATTTAAGTTCTACATAAAGTTCTACTTTAGTATGGGGATTTTATGTAGAACTTAACGATTCCGGAACGTCTCATACAAAAATGAAAACTTTATGTAGAACTTAAATTTATGATTCGATTGAGCAACTGGCCCTCAGTTGTTAAAGTGAATTTTTTTTTAGTAATCGAATCTCAAAACCAAAAAACGTATAAAAGGTCGTATAGACTGGTGTTGATTCGCTTAACACCATCTTACTGCAGTCGTTTAATTTGAAAATCCCAATTCATTGCCAAAGTTTGAGCCACTTTTAAGTGCTATTAATTTTGTCATAGAAATGAAAAGTTAAAATAATTTAAATTTTCAAGCGCACAGCTTCAGTGTTTTAGTAAGTTCGTTTTTTAGTAAGAAAAATAATGGCTTGAACTTCGCTCACGAATAAAGTAAATCAATGAGCTTATTTTAGACTGACCAATGGGAAACCTTTTTTAACCAGAAGTGACTGTTTAGTGGTTTCGTTTTAAACGAACCAGCACGAATCACACAAGTTTCTTTAAATCAAATTATTCAAATTGCTTAGTTAAACGGACCTACACGTGGGTACATTTAAAAACTTCCTAGTTTGACAACTGAATTTGTCTCTCCCGCAATTGTGCCGACACGCTTAAGCATCAGTAAAACAAAACAAAAAAGATTTAAAATTGAATGCTCCCATTTTGAAACGTAATTCTTTCAAAGTTCCAGCTGCGTACGAGCTGTTTGAATGCTTTTGGAAAGCCACATTCTTCTTGCAACCAGCCAACCATTAGTTTTTGTTATTCAAAGACAATATATTTAATTTTCAAGAAAAACTTCATTCAATTCTCACTAATTATGAAACACAACAAAATTGTTCAATTTAAGAAAACCAAATGATAAATTGCATTGAAATTAAATTTATTACAAAATTCAAGTTGAAAAGCAAATGAAAATTTTAAACAAACGATGATGACTAACTGTAAATGGACAAAATCATCTTTTCTCTATGCAAAATTTTGTATAATTTGCTTCCAGAGAAGTCTTTATCTCTGAAACATAAAACACCCCGAAGTCATAAGTATACGAGAAAACGAGTGAACCTACTGTTGCTGCTATTCTGTGACTGCTTATTTCATTACTTTAACTTTAGGTAGTTACTCCTTTTTCTGAGGATATCAAACGAAAAATAACATTTCTAACTATTTGCAATTTACTTACAAAGGCTTTTGCAATTATTTAATCCCTTAGGATGTTTACAATTATAATCCACATTGTGTAAGTTGCTTTTGTATTAATTTCGCTAAAGGGCCAACCGAAGGAGTAGGTACCTACGACGACGTAGTATATACCGGTGTGGGTTGTGGTTGGTACCCTACAGACCAGAAAATAATTGGGACTGCGAAGGGATGAGTAATGCTGAAATGTTTGGGGAATTTTTTATTTTAAATGTTTCAAAGGAAAGTAATGTTAAATAATTCCACTTATTTCTTCTTAATCTGATAAAATACTTTCCGGAAAGTTTCTTTTTGCCAAACTTTTTTCCATAAATGTGCCATAATCAAGGTAAGATCTACCAATTGGTTGGGACGGTTGAGTGGAAAATGAGCAAAGAATTCATATTGCCCTTCATTTTACACTTTTTGAATAAAACCATCTTCTTGTGGCACCGAAAAATAAGTAAAACAAAACGTCATACATGCGAATTTCTCTTCCCAAAATTAATTAATACAGCAGATACACATAATCCAATGCACATCTCCCACAAAGACCTACTTATGTATCTTGTAGCGGAATTGCAGTAAAATCACCAAATTAAAAATTACAGAAAAGCGTGCTGTTGCCTACTTCGATATCTTACGCTGTTTGGTGGATATAAAATCATATACAGATACAAAGGTGGTGGAGTTCCTTTCATTCATCCAAAATTCAGTGCCCATTAACACTTTTTCTTAGAAAAATTGCACCTAGCAACAAGGCACGGGATATTGCATGTTGAAAACGAATAAAATCATCTCATGAAATTGAGTTTCGTGCACCTAACGAGCGCAGCGCCCGAATTTCAATGAAACCATAGATTTCGGCAATGAAATAAGTTGCTTAGTATTTTACAAAAGCGACTCATTTTGAGAAAAAAATTCTGTTTTTAAAACAAAAAGTAGCATAATAAGGGGAAAAGTAAATCGTTCTTACTTTTGGCTGCAATTTTAGTCTTGAAAGAATTCATGCTAATATCTTTTTGGCAGATAATATTGATAATGGGCTTCGATGTTGTAACTTATCAATAAGGTAAACAACCAACTGAAACTGTTTGGTAGATAATACAAGATGAGCCCATACGATTTTTGAGTAGTGATTTCGTTGTAGCGGTTTGCGAATTGCGAAAGAACGGCGCGGGAGTATTGAGTGTGCAGCTCTGTTCGAGGAAATTCAATAGCTATGGAGCGCTTCACCCTTCACGGGTATACAACATGCATTCTACGTGTAGTGTCGTTCGAGGTCTATACCGTTCTGAGTACGGATTAAACGACCTTAATCAATTTCCTAGTGCAGTGAATGTGTGACTAGGTCTAGGGTATGAAAGTTCAAAAATAGTGATTGAGCTATCAATGATGCCAATGTCACGCAGAAAGTTTTATTTTTGGTATTTTCTACTGCATGGGTCAAAACCTTTGATTTTTCTTTACATTAGGGTAACCCAAGATTATGGGTTTTGGGATTCATTCGGCAGATTAATATATGTGACGACATATTGCATATTGATAAGTGCCACAAATCTTTATAAGACCTTTATAAAAGAAGCCTGTCAGATAAGTAAAAAAAAAATCGACGATCGTCATATTAACTAAGGGTGAGTTAATAACATGCTGAAAGGCGTATATTCTACTAAAGCCGAGTCTTATTGGGAATTTCTTTATTCACTTACATTCACTTCACTTGCTAGTCTCAATAAAACGCTTTATATGGCTTTATTCACTTACCAAGCTCACTTTCACAAAATCCATTTACCAACCATCCCTGTTATTCACTTCTGCAAGTGAGTTATTTTTTCCACTTACGCTATCCAGAATTACAAAGTTTCGTCAATAGAGCTTAGTTCGCGGAGCGCGTGATGCCAATATTTCCCTCTATCCGCATTTACTCACTCCTTCCCCACGTTTCTGTTGCAATGACGTCATCAAAGCTGATCACAGAGACGTGGTAGACACGAAAATAGCTTTTCAAGCTTACTAACAAAAGGAGGATTCTACTACATCTATCAAAACTTCTGATACTGTTATGATGGTAATCATAATGTTATAGTGAATATGGAACACCTGCAAGCAAGAGTGGAAGTTCTGCAGAAAGAAGAATAGTTTAGATGGATCTTGGCGGTGACAATGCACGTCGATGCATCAATGTATTCGCCCTTTGCAAAAAAGTAGGCTAAAATTTTCGAGATCGCTTCCAGTTTTCTTATGCGTTCATTTCCAGGGAAAAGAGACCTTAGTAATTTCTGTTGAGTTCAGAAGTTTTTTAAGAAGTACTTCTAGATTTGGGATCAATCGAGCACAGTAGGCAGGATTCTTATTACATGATACAGTCTATTACTTGCCACTCATATTAGTTGAAAAACTATTATAAATTAGAAAAATTAGACTGAGTCATCTTCAATAAGACGTATCGCGGTTCAAAATTGTCAAATGTTTCTCAAGGAGATGTCAAATCAGTAACAACTGCCTTGCAACCAAAAAAGCTTGGCCGTGTGTAGACTCAAAACGCTCGAAAAGTTTGTTAGCCCTGAACCGCCTGTATCCACACGGAAAGAATTTCGAGATCAGATCAAGGAAAATCAGCTGTGAATCACGACTAATGAATCCAGTTTTAGACCTTGGATCAGATATTATCAAATTGCGACTTTTTGTTTGCAATTAGAAAAAAAGAGCGAAATGATGAAATTGACACTCAAAAATCGCATTTCAGAATTTTTAAGTATCAGTTAATATTTTGAAGCAAAAAATATTGTGACTCGCGAATCGCAATTCGAGACCAATTTGCAGTAAAAGCAAAAATCTAATAAAAACCCCATTTTCAAATTGAAGGTACATAGGTAGTTATAGCATAAAGCGATATGGGACTGGTGAATTGTTTTGTTGTGATTCTGTGTCGGGGTGCATATGAGAAAGAAAACAATACTGGCTTAGGCGCTGTGTGAATTTGAACCAGACGTCTTGAAGTTGTTAGTCGGCGATGATAACGTTGAGCTGCGAAGGTACATAAAAAATGATCGCTTAAAATGTGAGCATAAACAGACAGTTAAAAAGCAGGTAGTGTTTAAGAGATAAGAGAATTACGACTCATCATTTGTAATTTACTGTACAGGATTTTCGTAGATTACGTTTTTCTGGGGTTAATACCTAGATCATTCATTAAATTTACCAATTTGAGTATTTCGAGAAAACGAATCGCCATACTTATTTTGTAAACCACGATAAATAAATTGTAAAACGAAATTGTGCTCCGGAAGTGTAGTAGATTGCGATTGAAAGCTTGTAAACTACTAAAAAGACGAAATTCTTAAATTACGATACTTGATTGCAAATCACAAATTAAAAAATTTTGTAGTTTGAGATGACAATTAGAGTAAATTGCTATTTTTTCGATCAATTTATAATTAAAGCGGTGTAATTTACAAAAATAGGGATTTCGCAATAACGAACTAGAAATTCGCAATTGGCGATTTTTCAATTCTTTCCGTGCAGGTTCTACCATAGGTGTTCTTATGGGACACTGTCTAATAGGAAGACACGCCAAAAAACTTGGTGTTTTCCAATGATTTTTGCAGAAGCTGCACGGACGAAGAAGAAGAAAAAAACGTTCAACACCTTCTTTGTTTACGCTCTGCACTACTTAATAAGAGGAAAACTCATCTTGGTGAATTCTACTTGGACGATACTAGCAACTTCGCTTACATAGACCCAAAAATTCTTTATTTTTTTTTTTATTTTATTTTATTTATTTATTTCTTATTCTTACTTAACAAAAATATAATATTACTTTCAAGTACTAACAATTAGTGTGTAATAAGAATAATTAGTGACATTTTTATTTAAATTTTTAAAATAGTATTAATGTTACTTCAAAGTGTTAGAAACAAAACAAAAAACATTACTTTATAAGAGATAAAACTTTATATAAGAACATAGTACAATATTGTGGGGTGAATCTTAATGTTTTTATTTGACAAAAACGAAATTTACAAGAACAAAATTTAGGTACATAAATTTTTATTTTTTTTTTATGGATAAATATTGGGTAGTTATTATTTTATTTATTTATTATTTATTTTTTAAACAGTGTAAGAAAGCGAAACTTCAAGTTGTGTATGGTCTAAATCTAGGAGCCAAAACTTTACTTTTTTCAAAAACGATGATATAGTTCTTAATCGTCGTATTTCTACAGGTAAACTATTAAAAAACTTGCAGGATACAATAGAGTAAAAATTTCTGTAGTGAGTTGTACGAAACGAAGGAGTCTTAACTAAAAACCGTTGGTTACTACGCAAAAACAAAACATCAGATATAGGATTCTGCATGTATCCACTCTTCAAAAAGAAAGCCTTCGAAACCTTATAGCAATAAAGATGTTTTATAGGAAGAATGTTCAAACGTTTAAATAGTGGCATAGAGTGAGCTCGACGATTTGCATTAGAAATTTTTCTGATAACACATTTTTGCAGAACGAGAAGTGGTTGAAGATTTGTTTTATAGGCACCGCCCCAACAGGTTATTCCATACTGCAACCTTGAGTGAAAGATAGCAAAGTATACTGCTTTCAAAGTCTTGCAGTCCAAAAACTTTTTAAGATGATAAAAACATCGCATATTCGACCTAAGCTTTTGCTTCAGATTTAAAGTATGTTGCAACCAGCTCATATTTTGATCAATAGTGACACCCAGATACTTATATTCTTTAACTAACTCAACCTTAAAGCAGTTTTTGCTGCAAACCATTTCTTCGTTGAATGTAATCCCAGAATTACTTCCATTGCAGTCGCAAAATTTCAAGCTGTACCTAGCACAATCTGATGAATGAAATAATACATCAACATCCTGTTGAGCTACTGAACTTAAACTAAAAAACATCAGCTTTGTTTTGCTGCTCACAATTAATTTATGTTGGCTGAACCAGGTTCGCAGTAAGAAAATATCGTTATTAATATCAGCATTCAAGTTTAAAGGACTTTTAGTAGTGTAGGCAATGGCTAAGTCATCTGCAAAGGCTGTGATTTTTCCACAGAACGGTTGGAGAAACAAGGAATTTATATAAACCAGGAACAAAATAGGACCAAGCACTGAACCCTGTGGTACACCTAAGTTTACCACTTTCGTATCACTGGTGAAGTTTTCAATTTTCACTGTCTGCGTTCTATCCTTAAGATATGAAGCAAACCAGGCATACGTAAGTCCTCGAAAGCCAACTGAATATAGTTTTTTTTAACAAAATGCTGTGGTCAACCATATCGAAAGCCTTTGTTATATCAACAAAAAGACTAGCGCAAAATTTTTTCTCGTCCAAGCATTTGTTGATCAGAGAACAAAACAACAATAGAGCATCCTCTGTGGAAAGCCCTTCCCTAAAACCAAACTGCATTGGACTGAAAAAGTTTATCTTGTTAAGAAAGCTCAGCATTCTATTTTTTACAATTTTTTCAAATACCTTTGACATAGAAGATAGTAAAGAAATAGGTCTGTAATTGTTTTTATCATTCCGTTTTCCCTTTTTAAAAAGAGGTAACACGTTCAAAGTACATAAAAAGTTCCTCGTGGTTCGACTAATAAAATAAATAAATAAATAGGGTGGCGCAACAGAGCGAGGAGCTCCTGGGCCTAGCGCATTTCTCACAACCATGCCTTGTGAGGGAATGGAAGGGACCTACAATTTTCTGCCGGTTCCGAACGGCTAATCGAGAAAGCGCTTTTCATGGCAATGAATACTAACGGAGGACTTCCCAATTCCTCGCGAAAGGCGATACCCGTGGAAAAACATATTTGTCTCTGCTGGGATTCGAACGCGAACCTCTGGATTAACATGCGGACATGCTATCCATCACACCACGGGTACCACGTGTGGTTCGACTAGCAGGTGAATAATCGGCTATTACCGAAATGACAGGTTATCACATTTTGTTTTTTTTTTATGGATAAGTAAGTGATTAACTTGTTAATATCTGTGGTATTACTATGGTGCATTGTGGTCTAAGTGTGTCATGGAATGAACGGACATACTCATTAGCTGACCTCCCTTTCCACCTAACCTAACCTATCTACAAGGTTAAGGACAAATCATAACAATTCTCTTTGAGTCTCTGGGATTACGATGCCTGAAAGTGTTACGCACCTTATTCGTTGCATGCTGATGAAATAGTATCCTTAATCCAAAAATTTGTGTTCTTTTACCAATGCGCTCTAGATGGAAAGATGTTGACGGAAAGTTAATATTTTTTTTTGCACATTATAATAATGGCCGCGAGTTTGTGTTATGTCGAAGTCGTCAGCTTATTGAAAAAGAGCCTTTTTTAGGTTCACTTAACACCCACCTAGAAAATCTGACGCGCTCGATTGTTCTTTTTCTTTGCATTTTCAGCTCTTACGTACGGCCACCCACATCATGCAAACGATCAGATTTACATACTTCCATTGCTTAAAATACGTAGGAAACTGATGCTCAAAATCTGACGCGCAGTATATTTTTAACATATTTAAACATCTATTGCCATCCTACTGATGAAAAGGTTGGGTGAAGTCGGATGATATGACACCTTTTCAATATCTCCCACTTACTGTTTTCTTTTTAAAACATTCGGATCTGCAGTATTGGCACTTGATATTTAAAAACGGACAAATTGTGGGTGTAACAGCCGACACGACGTTCTTCGTGAACAGTGCTGCAGTATGTTATGTTGATTCTTTGATTCGACTTATGATCGATGTCCTGTTAAAGAGAACAAAGATAAGAAAAAAATGGTTCTTCATATATAAAGTGTTAGACACATGAGTTCCCTCCGTTCAGGAGGTAAGTTTGTGATATGGCTTTTGAATAAGCCAAGAAGTGCTGCACAATTCACCTTTTCACCTTTTCAATCATGAAAAAAGCTGGAAAAGACTGGTTCACACTGTTTATGAATTGACATCCTTAGACGTGTCACTGCACAATGAATCGAATGAACCCGAAGAATTTCGTTTAAACATTACGCTTATGTGTAGACTTTGACTATATAGGATTATGACCAAACAACGAAACCGGTTGAATTTATAAAGTATATTATGCGTCACTTTTGGTCTCATACAACAGGTGTGCCAGAAAAAAAAAGAATGATATAAAGAATAAATAGGTTGACATAATATTGCCCTCGATCAGGCAATACGCTTCACGTTCCATTTTGTTCAATCATTATTTTTGCCAAGAAATGTCACATCCCCCGACTTTACTCTATAGATTGTATAAGACTTGTTTTGTTCTTGTGATCTAACCCTTGGAAACTAATAGATCTCTATGACGATCGAGAATCCGCATAGCATTCTTTTATAATGAAACCGGTTATTGGAAGACCCTTTATTTAGGTCATGTGCATATACACATAGCTATATTTACATAGAAATTTTCAGGGATGAATAAGAAAACACTTTTTTAAAAGGACTGTGTCAATCGGATATATGTTAGTCTACTTTTTCTCTAAAATTTTTTTGAAGGTACAGCTAAAAGTGTCACAATTGTTTACTTAAAACGACATCAAAACTTATCACAGCATGGATTCCTTAACGAGGTCAATAAAAATGTTACAAAATCAGATGGAGGCCTTATTGAAAACGTAACAAAAACTTATCGTATTTGCGGCTTAACATCCTACAATGCGTGAAGAATTACAAAAATACAGCAACCTTGTGTAGGGGTAGCAGTTAGATATGAAAGCTACGCTGCTAACTTTGTCTTTTGCAAATAGAGGAAGTGCATATTATTTGTCTGCGGTTTGAACTAACAGACTGGAAACAAACGCATTTAAGTTCACATAATGCCTCTAGCAAAATAATATGAAAATAATAATACAAGTATCCGTTTTTATTCCAAATGAATAGAATTCACCATACACGTAGTTAAAAACAAGCAAAAAGACCAAAACCATCATAAACGCCATGGTATGCCTTATTTAAGCTACACTAAAGAACCATGCGGTTGCTGAGCAGCTAAAGAGAATATTATATTAATACACTCCTTTTATGAGTACACCACATAAAGCAAGCCTCACTGTAACCATATCTACCTAAGGCAAGTACAGAGCGAAAGCGAAACAGCTTCAGAGACAGCCATTGTTCCCTGGCAAAGCACATCTATAGCCATGCAAATAATATATGATAAAAAAAAAATAGACCCAGCATCGTCAGAAAATTTTCCTCTCTCCATACCAAAAGCAGCAAAAGTACACAAAGCTTTTCAAAGAAAACCGGACTAGCAATAAACCGTTCACCACATTCCCCAAGGCACATTAACAAGCGAAATAAATTTCTCGGCCAAAAGTCCACAATTTACCCAGCTGGCATGCCTTCGCCTTATTTTGCCAACGTCAAAAAAAACCGCCAACCAGCCGACCGACCGCCTTCCAAATGTTGAAAATATGCGAGATGTGAGAAGGACTTTGCGAAAGGATACCGCCGGCCGTCAGTTATTATGTACTGTACGTAGTATGGATGTACAACGAGCGGTCAGTATCTCTGTTCACTATGTGGAACATGTTGTGTTACACTTTGACACAAAGATAGGGATAATAAAGTTGAAGCTCCCAAAATTTGCAAACCTGCAAGCAAAAACCTAAAATGACGTGTTGTTCGCCATTTGTTTGTTTTTTTCTTCGTAATGTCATTAAGTGAATGAACTTGAATGGTATCCTTTAGTTTATATGTATAAACTTATCTTATGTATGTGTGTTTTTCTGTAACCTCGAACTGGTGCACATCATAAAAGTTTGCTGTTGTTTCTTTCTCGTTTGCACATTACACAGATATGATGTCCTTTTTACTTTTTTGGAGGTTTAGAAGCTCAAGCAGATCTCCAACATATCTTTTCGAAAAAATTCAATTTGCGCAATCCAACAGAACACGAAATATTATTATTCCCACTCATAATTATCTGAATTCTCCGCGGCTCTTCTTCATCCATGCTGTCAGACTATGGAATTCACTTCCCACCACGGTTAAACAAATAATTAGCGCTAACAAATTCAAAACATCCGCGTTACAGTTTATGTAAATTATTACAAACAATATTATCCCTACTCTCTTCTTCTTCTCTTTAAGCTTCCGCTCCAAAATCTTCTACTCTTTAAACATCTACTGTTCAATCATATTATTATTATCTTTTATTTTTATTATTTTCTTTTGTATATACAGGGTGATTCGCATAAGCAAGCAGAAAATCGAATGGGAGGGGGGGTCCATTTTCCCCCGTTTAGGCGGGAGGGGCAATTTAAGAAAAAAGTCACTAAAAATTGGAAAAAAATTATTTAAAAATAACGGTAGTATCTACAGAGTCGTTCTATAGCATTTTGAAAAGCCAAAAACTTAAACATTAATTTAAATTTAAAACTAAGTTGTTCAAGTAAATAGTTTTTGAAATATTAATTTTCAAAGTCAAAATTTTGAAAAAAACATAATTTTTTTTCTTAAAACCACTTTTCTTCCAAATTTTACGTAATTAAGTAGTATTTTTTTGGCTTATTTTCAATGCTCTTATTTATTTTTGATCAAACACAAAAAACCGGATGTCAAAATTTATATTATGTTTATTATTGTAATTTTTCCATTATCATGTACTATAAAAGACTATGTCTTATTTGTACTTACCTAAATAAATTGAAATTGAATTGAAGCTTCGTCAAAATAAGGCTAAGATCTGCTCTCAGTTTGCCGGTCTCCTTCATTTTGCATATCTGACTACGTTTAAAAATGAAATTGCACAGTTATCTGTGCAGCACCACCAACAAAGTTAAAAATTCAGGCAGGACAACAAAAATTATGTCGACTAGAGTACAACAAACTTGCTCAAAAGATCACCAAATGATGGCTAATGGGCTTAGAGGCACCCTACCAACAAGCTTGATTTGTGGTGATGAAATGCTGAAGCTCAAGCAATGGCTAATAGAACGAAAACATCTTTCAAAACCTGTTCAAATTTCCAAAGAGCGTTAAAGTAAAAGAACAGAGAAAATCGTATTGAAGAAGAATTACGAATCTGCAAGATATAGTCGAAGAAGAAGTGCGCTCAATTAAAAGCAAGGAGCATATAGAAGAATATGTATCGGAACTTCTTTTCCAAATGCTGACGAAAGTGAAGTTATTTTAAAAATGTGAACCTGAATTAGGACGAAACTGATATAAAACATCCGCCGAAAGTTGAAGAAATACTCTGGAGAGAGGGAGAGGATTCTTGTGAATGATAATGGACTTAACTCTTCTTATGTAGTCTACATCACAGTCGAAGAAGCTTCTGAGGCTACTACGAATGCCAAAGATGGTAAATCGATCTGGGCGACCAAGATATCATATGAGTGTTGGAGCGATGGGAGCTCAAAAAGCGCCGTGTTCTCATTTTCATGCTTACATAAGGTGAAAGTCGACAGAAGCAAAGACAGGTCATGATACTTCTATCAATGTACAGAAAAAGAAGAGATACCCAAAGTTTCGATAACAACACTTTAAGACTGTTGAAAACTGAGTATCCAGCTGCAAAAACCAATGAAGCCATCCATTGATCAATGCTGGTTTGTCCTGCAAACGTAGCCATCATAGCCGAAGATGTCAGATCTCTGTAAAGAGCACTTGACGAATAAGTAGATGCTTTTGAAGGAAGTATGTACAGAAATGTTTCATAAATAACAGATGAATGGTGTAATCCGATTTCTGATGTAGACATAGCCATTCCGGACATTTATCTGTGTTCTTCGGAGCTCTGAAAAGTTTGAGAATCGTTGACTTATGGTGAAGCAACTGATGATGACGATACAAATCACCCAGTAAGCTTAAATAAGTGAATGCAATTTTTATCGCATCTTGGATGATATAAAAATGCCGATACCGTGGTTGTGGATGCAGCACTCACATATTAATGTTTCACAATTTTGAACAATGTTCAAAAAATATGAGATCAAGTCGACAGCTAGGTCAAATGAAGATGTACTGTCTGAAAACTGGAGTAACAAGGCTTCTATTGTCGTATAAGGAAAATGAAGATCCGTGCAAGCCTTCACGTCAAAAAAAGGCAATTAATGGATTTTTGGAGTTGCTCGACCTCTAAATGTGACTTAAATTGAAAACTACCCATTGGATGTATTTTTAAAGTTTCGCACCTACAGTAAGTTTTTTCAAGTAATCGACCAAATATTAGTCTTTCCTAATATTTGGTTGATGATTTGAGAAAAATGTCTTGCTGCACAATTTATCCAATGTTAGACCACAAAGTAATTAGTTTATACCTCCCTGAAAGTATATGTAGCTTTCAATGAAGTGAGATGGACTCAAGACGTTGCGTCAATTTGTGTAGAATAACATATATCATTTGAAAACGAGAGAACATCGCTCGCC
Source organism: Melanostoma mellinum (assembly GCA_914767635.1). Classification (NCBI taxonomy): domain Eukaryota; kingdom Metazoa; phylum Arthropoda; class Insecta; order Diptera; family Syrphidae; genus Melanostoma; species Melanostoma mellinum. The sequence continues at coordinate 20,427,706 of OU612058.1, forward strand.
TTTGGGCTAAGGAGGAACGTGAACGGAGAAGATGAGGAAATTTGAGGCGATTCTATGTTTTGCTGCTTATTTATCACAAACTGAGCCCTGTTGAAAAAGCCAGTTGTTTTCTTCCCCTGAAACAGTTTAGAAAGAATACCTGTCATCAGGCTCCTCAATTTAATCGTGAATCTAATTTTGAACGAACAGTTATGTAAAGAGATTCATACTTTAGCCGCTCTACGCAAATGTGAAATGCTTTACCTAACTCTTTTTTCATTTGTAAAAATTTAGCTTCATGGTCCACCAGCGTCTCCTACATCTACTCCTCTCTTCTTTTCACATGCTCGCACTGAGTTTCACAGCATTATTATAAGGGTAGTTATATCCTCTTCACGTGCGCTTAGATTGATCTGATCTGATGGATAGAGAAGATCAGCCATTTGATTACCAGACATTTCCTGTGTGCGTTTTGCTTGTAAAAGTTTGATGCAGCGATTGGTTTGCTACAATTCATCTTATTATGTCGTTTTATATATATCCTACCCACCTTCGCAGATTCCAGAATATCTCTACGCCCCGCACAAACTAATGGCACAATACGCTTCGTTTACATCATAGCTATCAAATTATGATTTCAACGGGAGCTACGTCAACTAACTAGTAACCTTCTTCATTGCTAATTGTCATCATAAGCAAATCAACGATTACTCCATGGTAAGAAGACACATTTAAGTAAGAAAGAAACTATTTCGACTGATTTTATTCTGTCTTTTCAGAATGTCCTACATAATCTACAGCTATAGAATACGCGAAATAATTGCATAGCTATTGGCAACCTCGACTCGTGTTTCAGTGGCTTTGATTTATAGTTTTTTATAGGAGTTACTTTTCAAAATTTTTTATTATATTATTACCGTTAGCGAGTGCTTACTTTGCCCGCCTAACTTTTGTCTCGCTTTGTCAGGCTGGCAAACTCAAGCGAAGATTCTCGCATCGATTAAACAAATTTGTCCGCCATTATTTTATTGCCCTTTAATTAATCATCCGTGATTAAAACAAAAGCCAAACAAAAAACAGAACTGGTAAAATGAAAACAAAACAACAAAATAATTTTTATTTACGCCATGAAAATGTCAATGAATCATAAAACCTATTTTATTATTAAAAAAAAGAAAGCCTAACCGTGTAAAATCCCTGGACGCAATTAGTGCGCGTATAGAACAACGATGGACTGCATCAGCCGCCGCAGGTATTTGTAAAAAAAAAAAACATAAAAAGCGAAAAAAAGATTACAAAAATATTTAAGGACTAAGGGATACACAATGACTTCAGTTAATGGCACTTTGTCATGAAATTCGGCTGTGGAATGCACACAGAGTTTTTTTTAACGTCCACCGCCCGCAGCCGCGCCGTTGCTGATGGGGGTGAGGTTGAGGTGGTTAATAGTCCTTGGCCCACATTTAAATGGTGTAGCACATACCGCACCATAATGGCACACCCATTCAAAATCACAGAGAAGAACAAGGGCATTTTAAATTTTACATAAAAGGAGAGGTGGCAGACATTTTTCTTTTTTTGTTGCTGTATGTAGAGTCCTCTTTTAATCAACCTGGATATCAATCACCGAACAAACCCTACCGACCGCCTGACGACGCAAATAGAGCGGCGTGCTTGTCTCACCCACTCAGTCAAAAGAGCGAAAACAAATTCAATCGGATTCAGTTGTTCTCGCCAAAGCAATTCGATTGCTCACCCGTTGTTAATTATTGAACATGAAGAACACCCCCACACAGTTGTTACATTTTTTGTCTGTTGGGGTTTTTTTTTTTTTTGATTCAAGAGCCCTCGAATGGTCGTACCAAAAATCGTGCTTCGATTAAGCCAAAAGCCTATGATTGTGTGGCAGAGTTCGTCTCATCATGTTTCCCACCGCCACACCGCCAGGCAAAACAAAAAGTGCTCCTTTCTTCAAAAAGCTAATCAATTACATTCAATTAATGTAAAAATAAACAAAAGTTTTTCCTCTTGTTGTCTGTGAGTGCGAGTGTGTGCTTGGTTATGTGATGTGTGTTTGTGTGTATCTTTCGCCCTCGCATTGGATTGACGTTATCAACTTTGGAACAGGCAACAAGGTTTGTTTGGTTTGGCTCAAAGGGGCCCTGGTTCTGGTGAAATAAACGCGGTGAAACGAAAAGGAAATTTGCCACAGTACGGTCACACACAATTGCAATGGCATAGACATAGGCATACAAATGAAAAGCAAATAAAAAGGCAAATACACACTCACACACCCCAACCACAGAGCACAGAGCACCGAGTACCGAACACACCCCATTTAACTTACCCCAATAGGACCAAATTTGATATTTGGAGCGAGGCTCTTGATGAAATCCTGAGCAAGAAAAAATCATTAGCACCACCAATATTCAATCGGAATTTCGCCAGTTTAAATTTTAAAATAAATAGGCTGGTCCGCCATGATATGAATTTGCCATCAAAAGACAAGAAATGATACTTCCATGACATTCTTCCTGGTGAAATACATCGTATTGACAAACACATAGCTACTATCAAAAATATCACAAAAGGAGCAATAAATTGGAGATCATAGTATGGCACCTATCATCAGAAAGAGTAGGTATATAGGTGTGGGAAATGGAAAGAAATTGGAAAAGGATATAACAAACATTTGGCAACAAAACAAAATCGAAACAAGATCTAAGCGAAACAAAAACATGAACTTCGCCTTGCGTGATTGGAATTCATAAAGGATATATGTGTTTGGCAATTGCTGGTGCTGTTGTGGGTACAATGAAAGGTCCTTTTAACCTTTCCAACAAAATACTCCTCCTCAAAACAGAGAGTCGATATAAATGTGCAATTGCGATAAGGTGTAAGGACGATATATTGAAACGATGGCATGTTTGTTTTTATTTTTTGCTGCTTCTTGTATCTTTGACAGCGTATATAAGGTGCCAAAGCTTGAGTTTCAGTTGTCATTAAGTGCAACACCTATTCAAATGTTTTTGCTTTTTTTTGCCTGGGCTTGAGCTTAAGCGTATTGCATATTCCGACAAGGGATCTATTTAAGATAGAAGTTACGTATTGCTACTGAAGATGGAAGGATTTTTCCATTTTTCGGAATAAGAACAAAGGGGACAACAACCATCAAGCACATAGAATCTTAATAGGTTTCTTTTTCTTTGGGGCATTTAGAAAGGTGGCAGGACTGATATATGGCTCACTTGGGGGAAACATAAATAGTTGAACATTGTTGTTTTAGTATGAGAAAGAGACAACGTGTATTGAATGTCGTATGAACGCAGCTTCTTTTCTCTAATTTGATGACTCTGCTCAGGTAAGGGATACCATTAACTTTTCTTTTTTTTTTAGTAAAATGAGAACCATTTTGAAGTTTTTGCCTAGATCCTTTGACATTTAAGAACAAAACGACAAACATTACACAGATTGTCTGAGGCAAGGTTTGTGTCTGAAATCGAGAGTTTAGGTTATATCTGTTGCTGCAGAATACGACACAACCGATTGTTCACATCAGGAAGTCTGTCCTTTGTGGAACCATATTATTGTATCCCTGTAGAGCTTCGCTGTTACAAGGTGATGGTAACACAAGCAAACGAACACAAGCAGTTATTTTGCATCCTGTGTTTTCAATTATTTTAACTACTTCCCAATATCACATCCGAGACCACCGCACCACACCACACCGTATACAATACAAGATACATGACCAAAACCAAAATTGAAGATTATTATCTGCAGGTTATTTGTTTAGCCATTGTTTTCCCAAAAAACCAGTTTTGTTTGGTATATCGAAGTTACCCTTCCGTTGCACACAGGCATCGGTACAGGCACAGGCACCAGGCACATGGCTCTCCTCCTATTGGCAAACTAAGATTTTGTTTGCGCCTTACTCGATACCTACTAGGTATTGCTGCACTATTACGGAATGATTGAAATTTTGTGCGAAAACGCAATCACGTGCACCCATACCTACCCTGTGTACCATTTGCATAATAAAGGGACTTCCATATCGGTTGCAGGCAGGCTGCAATGCAAATACACATACAAGAGTACTGCTGTAGAATATCTCGAGAACACAAACAGCATTTAATGGAGAAATAATTGGAAAAACACTCAATATTGGTTTGTTTCCTTCTCTCTCCTTGGATATACCATGGCTGAAATATTTCAATAGCTGAAGTTTTGCAAACAGAGTTTTGCTAGTGCCCATTGCTTTTGCATGGCAAAAACCTATGCGTATCAGGAGTTTGGCAAATGACACAAGTATATTGGGTATACCTAGACCTACCTTCATAGGAAATGCAAACGATCCTACATTTTTACGAACTCTTTCAGCTGAACAGCCTGCAGACAAGAGTGTTGATATTGGTTTCTTAGTAGGCCCGTTTAAATATTTATTGGGGTCCTTTTTTAAAACAACAATGGTTAAAGAAAAAAGTACCATTCAATACGTAAAGTAAGCAGAATGCATCAAATGCGGAAAGTACCTAAGGCTATTGAAAGGTTTTTCTGGCATAAAAATTTAATAGTTAAAATAAAAGAATACTACTTATATCTAGTGCGGGACTACATCCAAATTACAACTTCTTTAATCGATAGTAAGATTCTGATGACAGTTCTTTTTCACTAGACCAGTTTCACTGCAAAGAGAACCCCTATTAATATAGCTGGTAGAACGAATTGGAAATGGTTTTTCCTTCAAACAAAAGTGTGGATTACTGACAGTTTTCAAATTCCACTTCATATTCTCTTTCCTGTGGGAATATGAGAATGAAATAGAGTCCATGGATCTCGTGGATAATAAAGGCAGTGTTACGTTGAAATAATTTTTGAAATCGGTTCAGTATTTTCCTAGTTCCCGGTTATGTTCCTATTCGCGTCCGTTTTCCGTAGGAGTATGGCAGTATGGGGAATACATATAAGATCTATTTCATTTCTCTAGATCATCTCCTTTCTTAATATTGATCGATTCGGCTCAGTAGCTTTGAAGCATTTTTAATAAGTTCTCGTTTACGTTGCCGTTTCCGTTTGCGTAGGAATATACCTAGGAAATATATCCTACTACCTAGGCTCTTAATCACTGCTGTTCCAAGGCATTTAAATCGGCTGAGTAGTTTTGAAGCTTATTCAATACGAAGAAACTAAAAAACTAAAAAGTCTTTCTTCCTTATAATAGCGTAAAGGGAAGGGAAAATTTTGATATTTTGAAAAACCAGCTGTTAGCAGAATCCTTCACTTTTCATAAGCCTTTTGGCCAATCTGAATCGAAATGGAAGAATATTTTTTCAATTCCCGTGGTAATGATCTCAAAAGATTTGTTATGACTAGTTAAGGCTTTGAGTTTTTACTCCTATACATATATATTAGTCTTATCAATCATCTTTGGTGCCGCATCATCCGATTTCTGCCAAGGTAGTTTGGGTTTCTTTCAACAACTTTCCTGATGAAATCGCATATAGCTTTGCTTCGCGCTAGAGATGGACAAGGATTTGTTTAGTGCCAAGTTTTGGTCAAATACTCAACATTGCCCAACTCCCACTTCATTCTAAAGCATCGCCGTGGGCTATATATCCGATCCGCTGCTAACATCTAACAATGCAATAAATAGAAAACTGACCCATCAGGCTTCAGATATAATGAGTTGTACGAAATTAACATTCAAACTGAGTACGCAACACCGCATACTTATTTCAGCCCAGTGGTTCTAGGAAACATCCCGACAAGGAATGAAAACAGGGTTATAAAGGCAAATTATGTCTCTGTCTTCACAGACGGCTACAAAACGGTTTACAGTGTATGTTCAGATTATTAACCCAGAATAGATCATTAACTAAGCTCACAGACTGCAATGTTTTCCGGAAGTATTTGCTATCTATTAAGCCTCAAAACGTATCGATACGCAAAAATTTATGAGCAAAAACATTGACATCTTCATAGACAGACAAGCGAGTCCATTCATTGTCACAAAATCTAAAGTAGTTGAAAGCTATCGCAGTAATTTACGACCGCTCAACACTACTGGCCAAAACCGGATCAGTTCTCGAACCGAATCCTCAACACCTTAGAGCTCGAGAAACTAGAGCAACAAAGAAAAAACAGAATCCAGGGTAACTTTCTAAAAACTGTCAATGACAGGTGGTCGTCTTAAGAAACTTTGCCTGGTTACCAGAAACCTATGGCCAGAAATTTTCAAAAAAAAAGAATTTCTACTCCAGCTATGCAGACCTTCGACAACATAGGCGGCGTCTCTAACCTTCAACAGAAATAAAATAAAGTATATAAGGGTGCCTCAACAGAGCGAAGAGCAACGTGACCTAGCGCATTTCTCACAACAATTGCCTTATGAGGAAATGGAGGGAGGGACCTACAATTTTCTGCTGATTCCCAACGGACAATCGAGGAGGCGCCTTCATGGCAATGAATGTACAATTAAAAGACTTGCCAATACCTCACAAAAGGCGACACCCCTGAAAAACCAATGTGCTTCTATTGGGATTCAAACCACCGGTTAACACACAGCCATGCTCGCTATCATTCCACGGGACCAGAACCTTTAACTGAACAACATCTTAAAGTTAATTCAGGGCCCCTGATGATTCAGTGATGTTCTCAAACCATAATAACCTATAGCTATCAACAAAATCCCCCTACTTCTCTCATTCTTCTTCTTCCACTATCTCGGGAGCCATGGATTATTGAGATCCGAGTAAAATGGTTCTGCTTTCACCCTTCTTCGACATTTATTTAGTACTTTTGTGGATTCACAAAAGAATAACAACTTCATTCAATGCCATAAGGCTATTCATAATAGGCTCAAATATTTGTAGCCTAATAAGAGAGCATCTTGCAGATTCTCACAAAGACACATGCTAAGGAAAGGTAAAGCTAAAATGAATGAAGCCACAGTGCTCGGAGAACTTCGGAGCCTAGCTCATCTCCTCTAACCATACCATGTTATCATGGAATAAAACCAAAAACTTTTTTCGCCGATTTTGTTAACGGCTGATTGAGTGCTGCCTGCGAAAGACTATTGAAAGACATATTAATTATTGGTTTGCCTTTTTGTGGAAATTATGATTGTATAGGCTTCTCTTTCAATTCACATACTTAGCAAAAATCGGAGCACTGATAGTCACTTCGGGTATAATGGACCCCATTTCTTTTTCCATTTTCACCTTTCTTTTTCATTTTTCAAATTATGTCTCTGTCTTCACAGACGGCTACAAAACGGTTTACAGTGTATGTTCAGATTATTAACCCAGAATAGATCATTAACTAAGCTCACAGACTGCAATGTTTTCCGGAAGTATTTGCTATCTATTAAGCCTCAAAACGTATCGATACGCAAAAATTTATGAGCAAAAACATTGACATCTTCATAGACAGACAAGCGAGTCCATTCATTGTCACAAAATCTAAAGTAGTTGAAAGCTATCGCAGTAATTTACGACCGCTCAACACTACTGGCCAAAACCGGATCAGTTCTCGAACCGAATCCTCAACACCTTAGAGCTCGAGAAACTAGAGCAACAAAGAAAAAACAGAATCCAGGGTAACTTTCTAAAAACTGTCAATGACAGGTGGTCGTCTTAAGAAACTTTGCCTGGTTACCAGAAACCTATGGCCAGAAATTTTCAAAAAAAAAGAATTTCTACTCCAGCTATGCAGACCTTCGACAACATAGGCGGCGTCTCTAACCTTCAACAGAAATAAAATAAAGTATATAAGGGTGCCTCAACAGAGCGAAGAGCAACGTGACCTAGCGCATTTCTCACAACAATGGCCTTATGAGGAAATGGAGGGAGGGACCTACAATTTTCTGCTGATTCCCAACGGACAATCGAGGAGGCGCCTTCATGGCAATGAATGTACAATTAAAAGACTTGCCAATACCTCACAAAAGGCGACACCCCTGAAAAACCAATGTGCTTCTATTGGGATTCAAACCACCGGTTAACACACAGCCATGCTCGCTATCATTCCACGGGACCAGAACCTTTAACTGAACAACATCTTAAAGTTAATTCAGGGCCCCTGATGATTCAGTGATGTTCTCAAACCATAATAACCTATAGCTATCAACAAAATCCCCCTACTTCTCTCATTCTTCTTCTTCCACTATCTCGGGAGCCATGGATTATTGAGATCCGAGTAAAATGGTTCTGCTTTCACCCTTCTTCGACATTTATTTAGTACTTTTGTGGATTCACAAAAGAATAACAACTTCATTCAATGCCATAAGGCTATTCATAATAGGCTCAAATATTTGTAGCCTAATAAGAGAGCATCTTGCAGATTCTCACAAAGACACATGCTAAGGAAAGGTAAAGCTAAAATGAATGAAGCCACAGTGCTCGGAGAACTTCGGAGCCTAGCTCATCTCCTCTAACCATACCATGTTATCATGGAATAAAACCAAAAACTTTTTTCGCCGATTTTGTTAACGGCTGATTGAGTGCTGCCTGCGAAAGACTATTGAAAGACATATTAATTATTGGTTTGCCTTTTTGTGGAAATTATGATTGTATAGGCTTCTCTTTCAATTCACATACTTAGCAAAAATCGGAGCACTGATAGTCACTTCGGGTATAATGGACCCCATTTCTTTTTCCATTTTCACCTTTCTTTTTCATTTTTCAAATTATGTCTCTGTCTTCACAGACGGCTACAAAACGGTTTACAGTGTATGTTCAGATTATTAACCCAGAATAGATCATTAACTAAGCTCACAGACTGCAATGTTTTCCGGAAGTATTTGCTATCTATTAAGCCTCAAAACGTATCGATACGCAAAAATTTATGAGCAAAAACATTGACATCTTCATAGACAGACAAGCGAGTCCATTCATTGTCACAAAATCTAAAGTAGTTGAAAGCTATCGCAGTAATTTACGACCGCTCAACACTACTGGCCAAAACCGGATCAGTTCTCGAACCGAATCCTCAACACCTTAGAGCTCGAGAAACTAGAGCAACAAAGAAAAAACAGAATCCAGGGTAACTTTCTAAAAACTGTCAATGACAGGTGGTCGTCTTAAGAAACTTTGCCTGGTTACCAGAAACCTATGGCCAGAAATTTTCAAAAAAAAAGAATTTCTACTCCAGCTATGCAGACCTTCGACAACATAGGCGGCGTCTCTAACCTTCAACAGAAATAAAATAAAGTATATAAGGGTGCCTCAACAGAGCGAAGAGCAACGTGACCTAGCGCATTTCTCACAACAATTGCCTTATGAGGAAATGGAGGGAGGGACCTACAATTTTCTGCTGATTCCCAACGGACAATCGAGGAGGCGCCTTCATGGCAATGAATGTACAATTAAAAGACTTGCCAATACCTCACAAAAGGCGACACCCCTGAAAAACCAATGTGCTTCTATTGGGATTCAAACCACCGGTTAACACACAGCCATGCTCGCTATCATTCCACGGGACCAGAACCTTTAACTGAACAACATCTTAAAGTTAATTCAGGGCCCCTGATGATTCAGTGATGTTCTCAAACCATAATAACCTATAGCTATCAACAAAATCCCCCTACTTCTCTCATTCTTCTTCTTCCACTATCTCGGGAGCCATGGATTATTGAGATCCGAGTAAAATGGTTCTGCTTTCACCCTTCTTCGACATTTATTTAGTACTTTTGTGGATTCACAAAAGAATAACAACTTCATTCAATGCCATAAGGCTATTCATAATAGGCTCAAATATTTGTAGCCTAATAAGAGAGCATCTTGCAGATTCTCACAAAGACACATGCTAAGGAAAGGTAAAGCTAAAATGAATGAAGCCACAGTGCTCGGAGAACTTCGGAGCCTAGCTCATCTCCTCTAACCATACCATGTTATCATGGAATAAAACCAAAAACTTTTTTCGCCGATTTTGTTAACGGCTGATTGAGTGCTGCCTGCGAAAGACTATTGAAAGACATATTAATTATTGGTTTGCCTTTTTGTGGAAATTATGATTGTATAGGCTTCTCTTTCAATTCACATACTTAGCAAAAATCGGAGCACTGATAGTCACTTCGGGTATAATGGACCCCATTTCTTTTTCCATTTTCAAATAAAATGGCAGCTTTGAATGCAGTTCTGTGGGGTCTAGTTTGTCAAGGGCAACTTAAAAGAAGCTCGTTGACCTATATGAACAAGACTGGTCAAGTTTTTTTCTCTACATTGCATATGGATGGCTCTATAACGATTTAAAACTCTTTTCAGTTTTCGTGATGCATCCAGTATATTAGTCTACTGCAAAAAAATTGTTTTATAAATTTTTGAGGTAAGCCTGGTATGCATTGAACAAAGACATGCAAATATATCTTGCATCTCTTCCATGATGCGCAAGCAGACAGAGATACATGCAAGCCAAGAAGAGTGTCGGAAAATCATTCATCAAATGAGTAGAAGATAGTAGAAACAACCCACTAAACATGGTTTGAATGTTCCAGAACAACTCGATTAGGGTGTTGAACTTTTTATGATTTGTTTATTCAATTTTTCATTGCGTTTCGAGGTTTGGTAAGGAACCTCATAGGCAATAAAACGAAGCTTAAACATCCACTGTTTACTTCATAAGTGGCAAAAACTCCCAATGTCAAACCATCTAAATTGTAATACAATCCCATCTGGTGTTATAAGACCTACACACACATAGACCTTATGCTGTTATTTGAACAAAACTATTCTGACACATAAAATACATCACGTCAAAAAAGGAACATTAGTTTCCGCACATGCCCAAGACCATAACTCAAAATGTAAAAATAAATTATTTTCAAACAGAACAAGGCCCCTTATCAAAAAAGGATTCTGATGAATTATTTAATTCAGACAGAAGCTCAATTTTTTTTTTTATTTCATTTCATTTCAGCATCAGTAAGTTTAAAATTTTGTGTCAACATTCTGAGCACTATAACTTTGTTTACTCGTTTATAGCACCCTCTTTTATTTGTTGAACTCCAACCTCCACACTTTCAATGCTTTTTCCTCTATAGGTTAAAGGTAACTTTTAGTCAGCCAGCTTGTAATTTTATTCCCTTGCTATATAGTATACAATTTCAAGTCCTCTCGACCAGTTGTGGACAACATTTTACCCTTCTTTCACGAACCATTTCACTTGTGTTTCCCTTAAAACTTAAAACTATGTGCGTACATTTCTATATTATTCTGTCACACTCGCCCCCAAAATTTTTGCTTTTATTCCGCCCGTACACTACACCACTATCATAGCCACCACCCATTTTGGTGTGCGTGCATGAATTTCACAGTTCAGCACTTTTGAAAATTAAACAAAAACACAATGCGAAGCATTCAGAACACCCTGTTCTCCATACCATCAGTTGTTACTGTCGTATAATTTGCTACTACTATACTTCCACTGCCGCCCGCCCATTCCATCAGTATCATTGTTTTATTCATTGGATGGACGACAAATGCTTTGACTAGGACGACAACAAGGACGAGGCATTTTGTCATTTCAGAAACATTTCAGCGGGCCAAATCATTTGAATTCGACAATTGTCGTCGTAGCTTCCACTTTACTGCCACAGCTACTCAGTAACTAGGGACATATGGGGTAGGGCGCAGCAAAAGCATTTAGTTTAATTCACTCAGTGCCAGGCCACACGCAATTCATTGGGTAATGAATGAAATGCTGATTGTGGTGACCATTCTCACTGTAAATCAAAAGTTGTATGCTTTTAAAATGTGACTCGCTTTGGCTTTGGCTTTTGCTTTAGTTTTAGTTTTAGTTTTAGTTTTGGCCTTGGCTTTGGCTTTGGCTTTGGCTTTGGCTTTGGCTTTGGCTTTGGCTTTGGCTTTGGCTTTGGCTTTGGCTTTGGCTTTGGCTTTGGCTTTGGCTTTGGCTTTGGCTTTGGCTTTAGCTTTGGCTTTGGCTTTGGCTTTGGCTTTGGCTTTGGCTTTGGCTTTGGCTTTGGCTTTGGCTTTGGCTTTGGCTTTGGCTTTGGCTTTGGCTTTGGCTTTGGCTTTGGCTTTGGCTTTGGCTTTGGCTTTGGCTTTGGCTTTGGCTTTGGCTTTGGCTTTTGCTTTGGATTTTCAAGCTTGTCTGGAGACTTAAAACTCAAAATAGCAAACTGTATCGTTGAGCTAATGACTGGAATTCATTTGTAAGAGTGGGAAAATAACTAAAAGTTCAATGCAGTCGCAACGCCCTTCCATTATTTTTTACTCACAATGGTCACCACATCCATATCCCTTGTCATTGGGTAGTCCTTTTTTGCTGTTCCTCGTTTCAGGCTATGTGAAAAACTTTGAAATTGTTTTAAAAAGGGGCGAATAAGCCATTTGAATGGCTAAGGCTTGGTTACTTCCTCTCGTCTTTTATATTTTCTCGTTGGCTCGCGGCGGTGGCGGTTGCAGCTCTGCAAAGTCAACCCCAAAAACCAACAACGACAACTTTTCCCCCAGTAGCGTCATTAGAAATGAAGTCGTAAAAATTATTTTGTGACAAATCGTCATTGTACGTGCCCGACATAGTAAATTATTATTCTTATCCTATCCCAGGATGGTGCTGCGTTTGGTATTTTCAAATAACGCACGCAACATCACATTACGGCGTTCTCGTTCTTCAGCAAAGAACATTGTCCTTACTCTAAAATGTTAAATGAAACAGAGCGAGAAATAGAGTAACTAGAAGGTAAAAGAGAGTAGGAGCTTACGTTTTACATTTCAGTTACTCCTTACTCCTCATCCCCGGACACGTTGCCATTGCTAGCTAAAACTTATTGCGTTAAGAAAGAGGAATGGGCAAGCAGGCGTAAATGACAGAATTTGCATACTGTGCGTACAGCTCAAGACTGATATACTATGTATGCAAACATGTGTTTGCCAAGATAGATCTGGCAGAGTACACAATTTCGCATATCGCTGGCTGCCAACAAACATGACATGGCAGCGCAGTTATTGCGTGACAGAGTATCCTGAATTATGCAAAACGTGTTTCAAAACTTGTTGTACCATGAGTTATTGCTCGGCGTAAATGTTGGAAGAATGGACTGATGGACATTGACGTCAGTTGGGGTGCGTTTGTTGTTCTTGGAACAACACTGAGAACAAAAAATAGCCTTACCTTCGGTTTTAATCTTTCAGTAAACCTACCAACCTACCTATCCCAACCATTCCACGCTCAACTGAGTTTGATAACGGTCTCATGAGATCCCTAAAAAAACGGCAATAACAAGACAGGTGTTTGACACTAGGAACTCAATAGAAATGAATACTTCTCACTCCCACGACGTAACAAAACTGTGTTTTTTTTAAGTCGAAAGTGGTCATGCTATTCGGTGTTATATGTCCCTTGAGCAACGCTCTCGTGTTTGTATTCAAATTGATTAGGTTTAATGTGCTGATACTATGGCGTAGAGAGATTTCCGAAGGGATTTTTATCGGATTTTCTAAATTTCTTGGCTCTGCGCACAGTGCCAGTCAAAGTCTTCAGATAGATTCTTGGATGCAATTCAATTTTCGTTGGTGTTTTATTTTTCCTCTTCTTCGCCCTCCTTTGCATTTCTTAAAGCTGTGTAAGGCAGGCCAGGCACAAGGAATAGTAAAATGGTGAAGTACTTGAAGAGTACTTTAAGGAATGAATAACTTTATGGAGCCACACTGCAACGAGCACATCGAATTTTTGGCAGCACGGATTACCCTTAAATTGATGGCAATGGCAAGAAACGAAAAGAGTGTTAAACCTTAAAACGTATGCTAGTCAAGTTGAACTGATGTAAGGTAATAGCTTGAGAATGAAATCTTTACATATTTTCAAGCCAAGTGGAAAATTTAGTAAATATTTTATTTGTTTGATTTGTTAAAATCTCCCTTGTTGTGTCTCTCACAGATTGATTATATCATATTGGTCTCAGGTACATGAATCGTTTCCGGATTGTGTACATAGGTTCTTCACGCGGGCTCCATACAAAAAGCCAGTTCAAAGAAGTCAATTGCAACTCCGAGGTGGCCAATTGTGGTGGGTGCAGTTCGACCAAAACATCTTTTGAAAAAACTGCTACAGATGTCATTTTGGAAATGAGTTTTTTTTAACAAACGGAAATGCTCATCATTACGTCACGGCACGGGCAACAGCAATGTATTTGACTTGCCTAAACGCACTCACCTTTAATCTTCTTTTACTTAGACGGTACTATGACTGTTGTGATCTTAACTAGAACACAGGTATCTCAGTGGACTTAGTGAACCGTCTGCGCGGAATTCCAACTCATCCTCAGGACGTGCTAACGCTGCTTTGATGTCACCTAGTGGCAATGAAGAGTTTTTTGGCCATTATTTTCTTTTTTATGGCAATAGTTTCGGAACTCTCTGCAGTGCTTCTATTTATTTTTTGACGCAATTCTCAGGATCTATCCTTTGAAAACGACAACACCAAATAAGAGATCGCTCTTTATTTTTCGTGATGATCTTAGAACTTCTGTCTTCGGAAAATCTTCTTCGTGTGACTTGGACACTTGCTGTGAATTAGAATGTTTCAGTGACAATAGCCGGACATCTAAGCTTTGGCACTACCACGTCGTATGTATTCTCGATCATCCACTAGCTTAGGCTTTGTGAACTTTTCTCTGTATGTGGCTTACCTATATCAGGTCTCTGTGTTTTCAGGAGTCAACCAAAACTAGATGCAAAACTCCAAAGGATTCCGAAGGTCTTACTTTACCTACCTCTCTAATCACATGCTGCCTAGAGGTTAGAAATTCACAGCGGGCGGATAGTCAAAGTTATTTTATGCATGTACATATCTATATAATCGACTTTTTTATAGTTAATGACCATTTGTTGTTTTGTATGTACGCTCAACGCAAACCCGTGGTGTAATGGTTAGTATGTCTGCGTGTTTATCCAGAGGTTCGTCGTTCAAATCCCAATAGAAGCCAAAAATGTTTTCCCACGGGTATACCTTTCGTGAGGAATTTATCCTCCGTTATTTAATTCATTGCCATGAAAAGCGCTTTCTCAATAAGCCGTTCAGAACCGGCAGAAAAATGTAGGTCTTCTCCATTCCTTGAAATGGTTGTGAGAAATGCGTTAGGCCTTGGGGTTCCTCACCCTGTTGCCTATTTATTATTTTTACAATCGCAATGTGGTCAATCATTTGTTCCATAGACCTTTGTCTTGAGAGAAAAGAAAAATAACTAAAATATTTATCATTTTTGAAAAAATGAGATCTTTTTTTGGTTTACATTTAGTTTAGACTTGCATCTATTTTTAGAATCGAAGAATTAGTAAATTGCATTAGTTTTATGATAAAGGCTAGTGGATGTGTTCGTTCATAACCACCGCACCGTTTACATCTTGATTATCCAAACCTGATAGTGTACCGCTTCAGTATTGAGACTAGTTCTTTTATACCTTGTGTAATTCAAAGCTCTTGAAGTTCCCTGCATTGTGGCAGTTTTTGTTGAGGATAAAAAAGAAATAAAAAAGAAACCATTAAATAGATGACAAATTCTGAGAGAGTTGTTTCAGTTATTGTGTTCCTTCAAGCAGAAAGCGCCCGCAATAAAAATGACCATATACATATAGTACATATCTCAACACAATCTCATGTTGGCAAATACAATAGCGCTTTTTTTAAAGTAAA
Organism: Melanostoma mellinum; assembly: GCA_914767635.1. Taxonomy (NCBI): domain Eukaryota; kingdom Metazoa; phylum Arthropoda; class Insecta; order Diptera; family Syrphidae; genus Melanostoma; species Melanostoma mellinum. The sequence continues at coordinate 20,443,336 of OU612058.1, forward strand.
TAAATACTTTAAAATAAAGTGGTGCCAGGGGCGCGTAGATGCTAGCTTGTCTTCCTGTTATCCTAGAAGCATCAAAGTAAAAATTTGTCACTGGTATTGTATTTCGTGGTTAATCTCTAAGTCCTTCGAGAGTAATACACACTGCAATGAAAAGCGCTTTCTAACTTAGTCGTTCGGAAGTGGTATAAAACTGCAAGTCCTTGAAATGAGCTATGCCCCAAGAATTCCATAGCCTTCTCGAATCGTTCTATTTATTTAATTTAGATATTTTCAATAGTTAACAAGAGAACACTACAAATATCAGTTGAATATTCTTACTAAAAATAAAGTATTGAATTTACAAAGGCTTAACTGCGTTTGCATAAACGGTCAAACACATGTCCTTCATTGCCAATTACACAACAATTGAATACTAATACAATGCTGATGAAAATATAGTCAATGCTCATCCCTTACTGTGTGCCTTAACAAGAATCAGTATCTACGTACCTGATTCTGAGAAGATAATAAGCTCTGTGGTAATTGATTTAAGCTAATTAAAGCTAAAGTGCAGCTAATTTGCTAAATTTCCTCGTGCTCGGTGCAAACTAATGGCAGTTGCTGTTCGTACTACACAGAATTATTGATTTTGGTATTTGAAAAAATGTTGTCTAATAGTTTCTGGAAATTTATCGGAATGCAATTAAGATAAGTTAAAATAAATAAAATAAATACAGTGGCGCAACAGAGGGAGGAGCCCCTGGGTCTAGCGCATTTCTCACAACCATGCCTTGTGAGGATATGGAGGGAACCTACAATGAAATTGAATTTTGATGGTTTTTTTAGGATGAAAACAAAACATTGATAACAATTTCTATCAAAGACAGTTAAAGAATCAAATTGCTGCAGCTTTGACTTTTCTGAATAATAAAAAGTGTTAGCTTGGGGCATTCCTTCCAATAGATTCAAGCAATTTTATCGCAATATAGCCTCAGGAGTTGGTGTCTCTGGCGTAATGGTTAGCATGTTATGTAGAATTGGATACCCAGAATAAAAAAGAGTTAATATACGAACAAGAATATAATTTATTAACTATTATGCGCAGTGATTGAACAGAGAGAATATTTTACGTAGAATGATCGTCTTTTCGTTCGAATCGGCTTCCGTCGTGTTCCGTCTTTACTATTCGACTCCCTCCTGACTCGTCTCGCTGGGTGAATTGTTAGCCGATGTTCATTTGTCTTCATTTGCTTTGGAGAGTTGGACTCTAATCGCTAACAGGGTGTATCCAAATCCCACAAATCGGCCATTCTGATAATGAGCTGTCCCAGCGAACTGTAAAGAAAAATAAAGTAAAAATTAGTCAAAGCTGCTCTCGCCCGAAGACGAGTCGAAATCTTCTTGGTCGGTGTGACGACATTTTTTCATCATATCAGCGCTACTGGTTGTAATTGAAGGTCCCTCGTGATCGCCTATTTTTTGTACACCATACCTGTCGTGTTCCCTCACTTCAACGATTTTGTATGGACCCAAATATTTTCCAGCTAACTTAAGGTTTGGTCCAAACTGAGTTCTTCGAATTGCCACCAAGTCACCGTCTTTGTATTAAACTGCAGGGCGCCTTCCTCTGTTGTGACAGACTCGTGGTTCAAATTAGGAGTAAGATCAAGGAAAACAATATTTTTAACCCGCAACGCCTTTTCGCGAGGAGTTCTTCCAAAGTAATTCCACATTGTCATGAACTTTCTAACTTGTCCGTTCGTAATCGGCATAGAATTGTATGTCTTTAAAATGCTTGTGGTCCAGATGTTTTGTTCACCTGCCCTTTATAGGTGAACTTGCCCTTCTCTACACACGGAATATCATGAGGATGATATTCATAAGGCTCAAACCTCAATATTATACTCAATAGCTCACAGTCTCTAAGATAAGCACACTCATATGGTTCATCCGTTGTAACGCACATTTTAGAAATATGGGACATACTTTGCATGACCTTCTGGCCTCTTTCTAAATATTAGACTCTACCCTCAACTTTTCATATTCGTTTCCAAATTCACATACCTGCTCTTCCGATGTGAAACTGGAACGGTTGCGTATGATAAGCTCATTGAATTGTAACCCTGAGAGCATTGTTACATGGGGGAAGTAAAAACCAAGTAGAATTCAATACTTCTAAAACACAATGTTGTCACTTGTCGCTAAAGCTTACATCGCCCCGCTGCCCTTATCTATGAATGGTACCTGCATCAGAGAAACCGAAAAGCTGTCAGTGCCTGGTATGTGTGTAAAGGATTATCTTCGTTTGAATGACTACTAATTCGAAGTTGCCAAAAACGCTGCTAAATGTTTTGGTTTCTTCAAAAAATGCAGAAAATTGATCTGATCTGTCTTCTATTTATAAACCCTACATCCGCCCAATAATAGAGTATAATCTTCAAGTACAGTCAGGTGGCCCCAAACATTTTCGCGTCTACTTGATAGCGTAAAAAACAGAGCATTGACATTGATAGGTGGTAGTTCAATCGAAAGTTTCAATCAAAAAGTTACTTTACCCAGTTTCTCTTATCGCTTTTTCACAAACTTACTTACTTAGGTGGGCACTATAGTTCGGGGTGAACCTGGGCCTCAACCAACATCCTCCTATAAAAACCTCGATTTCGGGCGAGCTCTCTCCAGTTTCGCACCCTAAGTCGGTTGAGGACTTCATCCAATTGATTGCACCCCCTAAGACGAGGCTTCCCTTTCCGCGATTTCCCTCCAATGTACTTTCGAAAACCCGTCGAGCCAGAGATTTGGGTCCGCCCTCTCTACATGGCCCAACCATCGCAGCCTCGCGATGCGTACTCTTCTAGCTATGCCTATGTCGCGGTACAGCTCATACAGCTCGTTGTTGTCCTGTACTGCTCCGAAGTTATGTCTGTCTATTGTGACGTTTTCTTCACAAACACAAACAGTGAAATAGCCAGTTGCATTCCTCCCCTGAAACAGTTACACCCTCCTCGCCAGGAATGCTAATCAGTTTCACCTTGAGTCCAACTCCGGGCGTACAGTCAAGTATAAATGCTAATTTTTAGTTGTACTACCTGTATGTGGAATGCTTTACCTGACTCTTCTTTTTCTCTTCATTTTTTTTTTTTTCATCTGGATACGGCGAAGGTTGAGCACCTTTACAAGCACGTCTGTGTCTACTACTTAATTCTCTCATATTACCCTAAATGCTCGCACTGTGTCGTACAACATTATAAGGGTAGTCATAACACCTTGATTTACGAATTAATTATTTAAAAAAAAAAGTAGATTTTTAATTCAGATCGTTCGGAAAAAGTTTTTGCTACTAGATATTGAACTAATGAAGAAAAGATTTAATTGGTTGAACTGGAAAAAAGGTTATGTGATTGTTTTAATTTATTTGAATACTTAAAATAATAACGTGAAAAATTAAAAGCATTTAATAATTTTAAGCTTTACATCATGAAAACCCAAATGAACCTTAACTCGAGCTCGTCAAATTAAAGGTCACGACATATAAAAGGACAATCACTTTGCAAAACCAGGAACAACAAAGGTTTCTAGCATCAATTTGTTTTTCAAGTGAAATTGCATTGAAGAGTTCATTATGTTTTACATGTTGAACAATAAATAAGATCAACTTAAGGCGCTTCCTCTTGTTGACCCATTCAATACCCACTCGAGCAAGCACCTTATAATGTTGGTATATACTCGTACACTCAATAGAAAATTGATTTACTGCACTACACAAACCCTAAGGAATATCAAATAAATCCGTTTATGTTTACATCATCCATTCAACCGGGGTTTGTTTACCTTTCATTTCACCTCTACACTAAAGCTTTTATATGATTTTCAATATTTTAAATCCTTGAACAGAAATTATTAAACTTCCACTTGGTAGAAAATAGAGTTGTAGCGAAAAAGTTGCACAAACCGATTATATTACCATTTCAGCGTACAGCAATGACAGCGACCATCGTCGTCGTCGTCTTCGTTGCTAGCAAACGCGTAAGGAGTGCATCATGTCCTGACTATAACCAGAACCACCCAAGTCCTTGTTGCCATGTTTGAATAACTGAAGTGTTTCTATTTCTGTAACTTTTATACATGTGAGGTAGAACGTAGATGAAAGGCTTAAGAAGGAGTACCATCAAAGGGAATGGCAGTTGTATTGCAACACTTGGAGCACCAACAGACGAGCAGTAGTAGTTGTAGAGTAAAGCAGCCTCACAAATATCCGATGCCGAAGGTGGTAACACCTGCAGCGTTGCTTACATTCTGAGTCCACCATAGGCAGTCTCCGTCTGATATCTGCTTACCCTTTTGCAACCTACTCGTACCTGTATACGGTGTACTGGCCTCAGGCGGACGAATGAATAACGAAGTCAGCCTTCTTGGGGTTATTGGGCCTTCTCGTTGGCAAACTGTGTACGTGTGGGGATGAGGGTTCTAGTTATTCTTTTTTTATGTTCTCTTCCTTAAAGGCGTGGTAGTAGCATTCAAAAAACTAAGACTCATAAACGAACCATAAAGACCCAAAGTCTCAGTTATTTCTGACAAATTTACACCATTTCTTCCGGTGCGCGGTGGGATGACTTCGACATGAACTTTTCTATCTGTGGAATTCACAACAGAACCACACAACACAGCTGTGGCCGCAACTTTCCTTGAGCCTTTAAGGAAAATCGTGCTTCTAGAATGTTGGCACCCGTCAGTCGGTCGTTTCGCTGTTAATATTTTGTATAATCCTTTTTTTATTTATACTTTTTGATCTGAAGCCTGAAAGCCGAGCGTGACATTGTGGTTTTAGAAGGTTTTCTATATTTTGTGATGATGATGCCAAAAGTAATGTCGAAGGATTCGCCCATATAAAACCTGTTTATATATACATCACCTGAGGGGGAGGCGGTAGCAGGCCGCATTCACTTGAGCTGTTGGCTAAAAGGATATGATTTTAGGTTACACACTCTTTTTTTAGCGTTTTTCCTTTCCTTTTCTTTCATTCATTCTCATACTGAAGGGATGGGGAAGCACACAGAGGGCGCAATAGAGTGTGTTGACTTCATTAAGGGACGGGTAAGCAGGTGGAAAAATCCTTGCAGTTATAAGTGACTCAAGTTATAGATAGTTTCTGGTTAGGTTTTCTTTGCTGATGGTAAGATACTTGAGCGATTGTACGAATACACATCTACTGTGCTTGTATCAACAAGTAAGTTCTCATTTTTGCTTGCAGTAAATTCAAAACTTAGTACGTTGAGTGTGCAAATATGCTTTTGCTATTGGAGCGCTTAAAAAGGTGTTTTGAAAAACGGATACAAGAGTTTGTATTCTCGTTGAGTTGGTTGTGAGGAAAATCTTTTAGAAATTTGAGTGTTTTTTTTTTTATAAATATTCTTCGAAACTATTTATAGAATTGGAAGAAGAACATTCTTTGAATTAATATTTGGGCCACAATGAACCAGAAATTTACTAGGTACGCAGATAAAGAAGCATTGCAATACAAATTGTTGATGACTTAGACGACTAGAGTAGCCTTACATGGGACGCAATTTTATCGTTTAAGTTCTGAGATAAACAAAAACTAGCTCCCGAGTGTCTTGAGCCTTTATTTAAATCTGCAACTATACATTTATCACTTATGATGACGATGTTAAAGTGTTCAAAACACGAAGAATCTAGGATGAGAAGGGTTATTGTTCTGGCAATGCTATGGATGAAAAAATAACGATTAATACACGGTCATAATACGTTTAAAATATCTGAACGACTATATTTTTTTTCTACTTCTGTATTATCTTTTACTTTTCTGATTGCTTTACTGCTTACCCTTTAACTGAAGAACTGGTACACGTCTGATGTAGCTGCAGATGAAGAATTGTAGAAACAACGAAAATTATATTATAAAACGAGTTTTATTGGTTTGGGAGCTTTAGAGTTTGTAGATATCATAGGTGCTGCATAAAGATCATTACGAACGTGACTTAAAAGAAGAATAGAATTTATTTTGTCGAATGAATAATTGAATGATTCATTCAATAGCTCGTTGCATTTAATGACTCATTCAATTCTAATATAAATGTCGCGGCTTGCTTAAAAATCCTTTGATTATTCAAAGGGTTAAGAGATTCAATAAGTTATTAGCTGTAGCTGCTTAAATGAAAAGTCATTCACTCGAACGAGTAATAGTCTGGCTCATTTGATTAAATTAGTCATTGAATGACTCACATACTCACGTATTCATTTCAATTGAAAAGCTTATTCAATGAGCCATTTAATGAGCGATTCAATGAAGGAATCAATGGCTCTTGAATGACATTTTCAATTGAATGACTCATTTGACTTGATTCATTCAGTCAGCCAATGTATCAACCAGTAAAAAATGAATATAATTGAAGAGAGTAGAAACATTTCTAAATTCGCGTCGCGGCGCCGCCGCGCCACCGTTGCGTCGTAAGGCATCATCGTTATGCCCGCTCAGTCAAAAATATTGATGCTGCAAGTGCAAATGTTGCTCATGATCCGAATGACTCATTGAATTCAATGATTCATTGAAGGTCTCATTGAGTTCAACCGTTCATTTAATCCTTTTTTGGCTCATAGTTCTACTTCATCCGTTTTTATTTATTTATTAATTAATAAATTTATTTATTTACTTATTTAACATCTATCGAGTTCATAGCTCTTCAAGACTTAACAATATTTACATAAACTACATTGAGAAAAGTAAAAGCAAGTATTACACATTAAGTAGTTAAAAAATGTATCTTACACATTTAAATAAATATACAAACATGCTACGAAACTAGACCCAAAACAATAGTTTTTAAGAAATCTCTGCCTAAAAATAAGTCTATATTTTGATAAACGCAATTAAATTCATGAATAGAACGTGAAACCAGATCTGATCTACCGTAGTTTGTATAAGATCGGGGAACACAAAACAGTCTTGAAGGAGCATATAAAAAAAGAGAGATAAGTTTAGGACAATCAATACGAATACAGAGAACATCTCTAGCAACAATAACTAAATAATACTTCCTCCTATAGCTTCGAGAGTCTTTAAATCTATTAACAGAAATCTTCCATTGTTGCTAGGTAAAATATTATCAACCCAATTTTGTATACGCAAAGTGTACCAGGAAACTTTTTTTTGAACGGTTTTTATACGATTGAGAGCTAAACTCTTGAAATTTGAAAAAAAAACTCCCATAAGATTCTTTTAGATCCCATAGCAAGACTTAAAAATAAAGATCTTGTTATGGGACATAAATGGCTCTCATAACAGTCTTATTATAAGAGTTGATCACTTTTGCAGCTTATAAGTACCTAAATCTTATAGCAAGACCAATTTTTGAACTTGTAGTAGGATTACATATACTTACAGTCCTATAACAATCTTGTTGTGAGAGTTAAGCTCTTGGCATTGTTTTGAAGTATCTACACTCTCATAACAAGACTTATTCAAGAGCTTAAGTCTCTTTACTCTTATATGAAAATCCTTATAGGAGTTCCGTTTCAAACGTCTTATAACAAGAATTTGTGAAGAGTTCAAATAACAAAAGTCTTGTTATAGGATTCTTATGAGAGCATTATTGCTTTAAGTCTTGTTATAGAATTTGTATTAACAAAAGCATATTCCTGTTTGTAGAGAGTGTCATTTCATAAATAGGTCTCAAGCGATGTGGACATATACGGATAAGTTCGTATATGATAGATAAACTCTTCATTTATTTGGATTTTTTTCTCAGGCTTAAATCCAAATTTTGCCCACAATTTCTGAAAATATTCTTTAATAGTCAAACAAGTTTTTGTCATTATCTTTATAATTTTTTGATTCTTTGGGAATAGTAAGTGATGATTTACCATCTCCATATTTTACAAGGTATATTCCTACATTATTTTGGTTAGCACAATCAATATTTATTACTTTTTTTAGGATTTTCTACTATGAACGACTGTCGAAGTGCAAGTTGGATATGTATAAATGGAACAACCTTATACGCTGCTTGATTAAAATGGGTGACTAGATCTTCAATATAAAATTGTGTTAACGCCAGTAAAGCCTAAGATGTCATTTAAAAAGTGAATATAGATATTCTTATTTTTCTCAGTGCTGAACACTCGAACACTTAAAGAGCAGGTCATGATTATTTTAGATCAAGAAATTTAGATAAAGCCATAAGAAATTAACGAGAGAAAAATTAAATTATGCACAATTGTGAAGAAATGTTCAAGTGTTTTTATTTTTGGTTTTGATTGCGCTAGACAGCTGTCTGATTAGAATAGCATCCTTTACTTTAGACGTCCTTTTTTATCAATCCTTCTACATTAAAAGACCAGGAAATGAATCCACAAATTTAGTACCTAAGAAAGACTTCAAAACAACCTAATTTTGGTGTGACGCTTAATAACATAACATTGTGAGCCTTTTACATATACCACGTATTGAATCCAGGGGACGGTATCTGTTTCATTTACACTTACGTGGCATATACACTGTTCAAATGCATACACACACACAACGCATACGTGAGCTATTTTCACTAATAAACTCTTACGTGCTTGACAAGCATTTGAACAGTGTATACACTATACATATGTCGCATTCGATCCTATCCTAAAAAAGCATTTTAGCTCTTATAAAAAGTATTTTGCTCTCATAACGAAACTCTGATTCTTGGCTTTTACAAACTCTGCTCTCTTAATAGTCTTGTAAGAAGAGTAAAGATAACTTAGCTCTCATCAAGGTGTAAATGGAAGACTTTAGCTCTTGTCCGTGGTAGCCATATTACAAAATGCAAACAGAATATTTCGATGTGATTTTAGAGTGAGAAATTGCAACTTCGATGGAATAGCTTAGCATGTTTTCTAAATATCGCTGAGCTAAATTTTTTTCCTTGTCTTGTTTATGTTTTCATTTTGTGTTGCGGCTGCAATTAATATTATATTTTGTATAGAAACAAAATAATATTAAGGTGCAGGCCATATATGCCTTAAGCCATACTCAACTAATTTTGATGTAACAAACAAATTTGTCATAGTTTTCTGTAATGAAAAGATTGTGAACATGTTTCTGTTGGCTTTTCATTTAGCTATATGCCATGCGTTGGCCTTTTTAAACGTAGAATAAATTTGTCTCTATTTGAAAACAATAGTTTTACAATATTTTGGACATATTTGACACACCACTTCTGCCGGTTGTGTAACAACTGACTCATTTTTTTTAATTTTTTCTGACAGAAACTAATGGAGTTTGAATGGTATGCCAGAATTATCCATAATCTTGTCAAAATTGTGACCGAAAAAACCTGACAAATTTTTCAGTCGTGTAATATCGGATTACATTTCGTAAATTTATGCCAAGAAATCCCTGACGAAAACTATATTGGTTTAGTTAAATAATGTAAAATGCTTACATAATTATACATATATGTATATGCAAAATTTTGTAAGTGACTGTCCATTTTTTCCTGTCAGTAAAATATTGCCCAAATCTGCTATATGACGGACTTGTATTGAAGATTATTTGTCAAGATTTCTGTATGTTTTTGACAGCATTTGCAATTTTCTTGGATAAAAATTATTGACAGATAACCTGACAAGAAAACTGCCAGTATTACAACCCGTGTGTTTGCAAATTATTGACAAGTATTTAACAAACACGTGCCGCAACCAAAAGGAAATCATATTATCTGTGAAGGATTGGCACATTTGGTATTATTTTGTGCCATTATTATTACAAACATATGCCTCGCTCATTATCTGGACTTATATTTTGTCAGAATTACTGTAATTTTTAACAGTAAAAGTATTTCTCATAATCATTTTGCTTTGGCAAAAATTATTGACGACAAAATTCCAGCAGGTATGGAAGCACAGAAAAGAAAATTTTATTTTACATGGTACAAATTTTTTGATAGGAATGGTTACCCTTTTTCTAAATAAAACTATAAATGATATTCTTAAAATATGCATTATTGCGAAGGCTCGAAGCAAAATGTCTAAATTAGTAGATAAAATTTCAACCGCATGCATTTCTTGTGGCTTCCTGTTTCAGTTAATTAATATGTTATGTGCATCGCCCATCGCCTGAGAATCATTTCAAAATATAATTATTTTCGCACACTACCATCATTTATTGAACAAGACATACACACAAAACTTAAATAGAAGTTCGTTTCTTTCTTTCATCCTTTTGTTGAACAAGGCATACAAACAAGAATTAAATAGTAGTTTGTTTCTTTCTTGCAAAAAAATGTAAAATGAAAAAGGTATATGACTTTTTGAAGTTTAGAAATATTCCTTTCTCGCTTTAGTTGCTCCTATAGGAAGAGACGCGTTCTCATAGTAAGAATAAGCAGAGCCTTATAAGATTCTTTCCAGAGGCATTTGATTCACAATATGTCATATTATAAGAAGAACTAAACTCTGTTAAGGAAACAACAAGTATCGCAAAGAGAGTCTAGCTCTTGCTATGAGTAGCAAAAAGCCTCCTATAACTAGGCCATTTAAGGCTTATAAGAGTCTCATAACAATCTTGGAGAGCTCTACAAGATTACATTTAACTCTCAGAAATAAGTGTAGTAAGGGTCTTGGAGGGTCTTATGAGAGTAAAAATGTTACTTGGGCACCCTATACAATGGACACCATATGCAACATGTGAAATACGAAATATATAAAGATTTAATCATGTAAGGATCCAAAAACTGTTTTGAGTTTCGCATGATGAATCCAACTAATTTATTAGCTTTAGAAATAACGTAGTCTAAATGCAAATCAAAGGATAGCTTTGAGTCAAAATAACGCCAAGGTCTTTTTGTCTATCCACTGATTCAAGTGGAATGTCAGAAATGACGTACGAATGATTTATAGCAGACCTGGTGAATGTTATTCCTTTACACTTCGCTATATTCAAAAATAATCGATTTTCAAAACACCAAGTTGACACTTCATCTAAATCATATTGAGGTCGATAACAGTCCAATTCGCACTTAATTGGCCTAAAAAGCTTAAGGCCATCATTCTTGGTGGTAGATCGTTTATAAATAATATTAAGAGGAGAGGTCCTAAATGACTCCCTTGAGGAACACCTGAGTGATTAAAAATTTCTTTTGAAACTACCGTTCCAATTACTTTTCAAACCATATTAGTAGGCTAGAGTGAAAACCTAACAATTTCAGTTTTTATAGCAGAATTTCGTGTTGTTTACCCATTTTATTCGAATGAATGTGAACGTGAACGTGCACGTGCCAATGCAGTCTTTTTCTCGCCAACTTAATTACCTCATAAACAAGTTTGCAAAATTTTTCATCTGTGCTGCAGAATTACTTCTGCGAAGCTTTTTGGAACACAAGTTTTCACAGTCTCTCTGTACTAAAATGGTAATAAAAACTATTTTCAAAAACCAACCCTTTTATAATCTTGAAAAAAAAAAAACTAAGAAACTACAGTAGTTGAGTGATCCGTTTTTAACGATTCGCTGTTAACGAGGGATCCAATCATAAATTGATATGGCCACGCCTCAAGATCGTCAACTAATTCAGCCACACACGTAAAATAAAAGTATTGTTATTCCTTAGATACCAAAACGCCATTAAGTCAAGAGTCACCATCATCATTAAATTGAGCCCCCAAAACTGAGCCGAGAACAAAAAATAAACACCCAAATGGAGAGTTAAACCCTTTCGAAAGAGGGTTGAAAAGGGGTAAATAAATCTAACTCTTGATTTACGATTTTGCAGTGTGAAAAAAAGACAAAAACAAATAACAAATTAAAATATATGACCCGTCCTTACTCATTGGTTTTATGACTGTCTTTTATGAATACCTACGCCACCAAACCGTATACAAACACACACATGCGGAAGAAGACATTAGCCGCATTGTTCTTCTATATTGAATCAAAACAGCCCTTACACTTCACAAACTTGGTTCTTTTTCCGTCCACGAAATTGACATTAAACTTTGTCAAGCCAACATAATTAAGGTTCTACCCGCCAGGCCAGCATCCTTTAAAGCTGAAGGTATGGTGTATGAGTATATGCTATGTTGTACAAATGTATAATAGAATAGGTGTATGTGATGGAGAAATTATTTTAAAGCGGTCGCATAATGCGTTCTAATTAATCAGATACATGTATAAATATGCCTAATGTGACCACGTCCTTAATACGTTAATTCAAGGAACGCAATTAGGTATGTGAGTGTATGTGTGTTTACCCGTGGGTAGGTATATATGTATATGAGGTCGTTTCAGACCTTCCTATCTGTAGTCCTTTAGCTCAAAAGAGTCATGTTCTACGCTTGTCAATTGGTCCTTACACAAAATGTGTACAAACGCCACAAGTATGTGCAAAAAGCAAATAGTACACGAACCATTCACTTTATCAAGATGTAGGATTGTATAGACACTAGGAACTCTCATAGTAGTATTCAACATAGGAATGGCTGAACAACAGGCATTACGTTTTACGTTGGCTCGAAAACCCTTTTTATGGAAATTATTGGCTAAAGCTGACTAAATAAAAAAAAGCATCCACCATCATTGAGTTCTTTACCTCTTCATGTCACATAATTGTTATCTGCAAATGGAGGGGACAGATTTATACTTACAATAGCTTTTTCAAAATTAAAGTACATTTTACATGTAATCATAACTGTTTTTAAATCGCCATTACATACTTCGAGTATATTATTGGTAAAAAGCCTAGGTAGGTGGAGATACCCAAAAGGGGGGTTGGCCTAGAATTTTGGAAAACCCGATTTTTTTTAAGTGTATTATAGTATCTTAAAAATATACTGTTCAAATTTGATAGCGAAATTCCGAGTAATTCAGGATCTACAACCAATTAGAAGGACAGCTAAGTAGAAGAATCGGTGATTTCGGCTTTATTGTTCACTTGTTGCAGCTGCTCGAGTTCGTATACCTGGCTAACACTGATTTATAGATTAAGCGGGACATATTGGTTAGTAGAACGTAGTCCTCAGTGATAGTATAACATCGGTTGTTTATTGAAAAATATAGGAATATTCTAGAAACTTTGAACGAGTTCATCTCGAAACTACTTTTTTTTTGTCTGGCGGGTGCTTAAGCAATAGAACCACTGGACCGATTATTTTTTTTAAAGAAAAAAACGGTCATTTTCAATTTTGTACCTCTAACAGCCCACAATTTTGTAATTTTTTTTTTTTTAATTATTATTATTATTATTAAAATTTGATCAACTGATCGACAGAGAGATTCACCCGAGAAGTGAATTTTTTAGAGAGGAAAATTGAGGCCATTGATAAAGTTAAAAAAAAATTGAGCACATTTTCTTAGTCTTAAGTTTAATTTTTTGTAGTTGATGAGTTATAAAATAAAAATAAATAGTAAGTAATAAAAGTAAAAGTAACATTACTCATATGTGCCTTCACACACATACAGTTTTTTTTTGAAATTCTTTAAATTTTAGGCAGGTGGCAACCTACCCCCTTAAATAGCTGCGTTACAGAATCAGTCAGTTTGTTTTTACTTGCGTGTTTTTAAATTATTCGTACGAATATAGCTGCTGTCGTCACAAATGTTTCTATCCTATAAGGAATACATATTCATGTCTCAGATTCACCATATTCAATACCCAGCTTAATTGAAAAAAAAGGCTGGAGCATTAGAGAGCTAGTCAGCAAGTTATTCAGTGAATCAGTTTGTTATAGCCTAGTTGTCAATGAACCAGAGAGTCATTTAGCCTGTGGTAGGAGCCAGTGACATAATAGGCCATTTGGTCACTGATTGTGTCAAAAAATAAAAAAGCGCGCTAATGAGTAAAGAAGCCAGAAGAAGCTAGAGGGCCAGTGGGCCAAGCAGCGGGAGTGAACCAGTGTAGATTGAAGTTGATCTTTGAGTTAGCTAGCCGAAAAGGCAGTCGACAAATAAACAATGAAACAGTTGCCGGCCCATGAATGAGCCGGTGAGCTACCACCAATGAGCAAATGAACTAGGATGACTGTGATCCAGCGAGCCAGTGAGCCAATGAGGCAGCAAGCCAGCGACCAAGCGAGCCAGTGATCCAGTTAGACAGTGATCCACTCAGACAGTGATCCAGTCAGACAGTGAACCACTCAGACAGTGATTCACTCAGACAGTGATCCAGTCAGACAGTTTGTCAGAGAGTGAGCAAACTAGCGGTCTAGCTGGCCAGTAAGTCAGGGAATCAATAAGATAATGATCTGATTGAAGCTCAAATTCAACGGGGTAGTTAATTTTCTCCTAACTAAAAATGTTATATTAGCTTTAAGTAAGTTTTCGTAACAAGGCTTTCTTGAAAATTCATACTTAAGTAAGTCTCAACTAAGCATCAGAAGCTCACTTCGGTCAAACAAAGTGCAGCAGTTTCTCGTTTTCGACTGCTTAGTCCCTATTCAGACAAAAAAAAAAAAGAAGACAGCGCCATATCCCAGGAGTTAAGTAATGCCCCAATTGGAAAAATAGATTGGCATATGGAATTTAATTCCACTTCGCGGTTGCTTTGGTGTTATTTCTCTCACTTTGAGTAATTCATGGCTTTGCTGCAAAAGGGGAAATAACCAACACACAATCAGCTACCCTAAAACACAACTGAGAATGGTTCTTTCACAGTCATCATATGAGTGCTAAGAAAAAAAGCTGAAATAAAAAATTCGGAAACCAACATTAGGTGTTGGATGTTAAGCTTTGTTAGCTATTCTTTTTTATTCGTTCTCTTTTGCTTTATGCGGCACACAAAAAACCTAAATCCTGTTAGTAAAAAAAAAAAAACAGAAAAACAAAAAAGTCGGTGGCGATAGCAAGTGGCTGCCATCGTGATACCCATCAGTCCGTGAGTGTTCTACTCGTCGGAAAACAGTATATTGAGGGCAGACATCTGCAGAACAAGAATAGGTGCAAATTACATTCCACATGCTACCGCGTTTCCAAACTCTCGCAAAAGGATACAGATACAGATACACTACACACTCTTGGTCTGTGCATATCTGTGATATATACCCATGGCATGACTGCCTCATTTAATACTCTAAACTTTTCTAGTTCTGCATTTCTGGGTTTGTCTGGCGCATAGTGTCGGCTGTCGGGTGCTTATTTTTCTATTTTTTCTTTTTTATATTTTTTCATTTTTATGTTGTGTTTTTTTTTTTTTTTTTTTTTTCAGCACATTCGTGTCTCCATTCCCACTTTTTGCTCCTTTTAATTACAGTGCTGTTATCTTGTGTTGTTCATCTTTCGTTTGGCCGGAACTCATCACACGATGAAGTGCCTTGATTTTCATGGTTGGACTCTGCATTGCTCCTTTATTTTTAGGTGGTCTTTGTTTTTTTTTTTTGCTTTTTTTCTTTCTCTCCCTTGTTTTTGTGTAGCCTGTCGTCGTCGTTTGTTATTGGATTGTGATAGTAGTATATCAGACACAGGCCTGCCTAGTTAAGTGAGTTTGTGCAACTTGAATTGTCGGAGAGAAAAACACCCTGGCCACACAACGAAGAAAGGTAGGATAATACGAGATGGGTGCTGGGTGGTTGGTTAGTTGGCCGAAACGTGAAACTGAAATGGTGATGGCGATGGCCAACTTTATATAACAGTGGCCAACTTCGAAATTCCGTGTGTATGAGCAAACATAGATAAGAGACTGCGCGCACACATTACAAGTCTTTTGACATACAGTGGAATATAAGTAGGTACACCACATCTTAAATGTTTGTTGAAAGGGTTCTAATGAAATTGAATTTTGACTAAACGAAGGGGATCTAAATTTTGTTACTATCAACTCTTGAATAGTCAGTAAATATTAGAATTTAAAAAACTACAATTCCCCTGCAATGATTTTTTAAGAGCAACAATATCTCCCAGATTGTTGTTAAGGATAAATAAGAACAAACCTCACAAAAGGTCAGCCCATAAAAACTTAGAAATGAATCTACTTTTTCTATGTTTAGGTACCTACCACTTTTGTTCTCAGAGAACCACTGTCTTCATGCTCTGCAAATACCGCTTCTATAAAATCTGGCGATGAACAGTGGAAACTGGAGCGAAAGGATATGAATTTATTAGAATTTTGTTCCGGCTCTCACCGTTTCTCTCAATTGAAGTTGGGAAGTCCTGGTGAATAAGTTACGTAGGCACATAAAACAACAGAAAACAACACAAACATCAACGTTTATGAAAAGGTTGGTGTGCCACAAGGTTCCATTGTATTGCCAGGCGTCTTTCAACAACTTCAACAAAATCAGTAATTTTTAAATAGGATGAGTGTCATCACATTAATGGTTTTATGTTTATGGCGTAATGGTTTCGTGTCTGCCTGTTACGTTAGAGGTTCGAGGTTCAAGTTCTAGAAAAAAATTTATTTTCATACCTTTCGCGAGGAATTGTTAATTCAACGCCGATACTAAATTCACTGCCATGAAAAGCACTTTTTCGATTATAAATTGGGAATTGGCAAAAAGTTATTGGTCCCATACATTCCCTCCCAAGGTATTGTTTGGCGAAAAGTGTAAGACCTCGGGGCTTCACACTCTGTTGCACCGCTCTTTTTATATTCTTATCTTCCGGGCGACAAGATATCTTGCTACCCTGCAAAAAAAGTTCCCTAAGTTTTTTCGCTATTCCCGTTGATCTTTCTCAAGTTTCATCAACGAATACTAGAAACCTCTCAAGCAAATAGAAGACAGCAAAAATCGTGGTGTTACTCAAAAATGGTAAAATAAATGCTATGTTTTTGGATACCGCCCTAGGAGAAATCTGATCAACATCCAAATCCAGCCAAATCCTGGAAGAACTAATCCTTGGTGGATGCAAGACGTTCTGCGACGGCAACAACGATATCTCAAACACTTAGTTAGGGTTTCGGGAATATCATTTCACGCTTTAGCCGATTCTAAGATTCCAGAGCAATATCATAAGGATCGTCAACAATCTCTAGGTTGGCGTTAGATGATTCCTAGGTATTAAGTAAGCTTTTCGAATCATCTGGTTTCAAGTGTTTAAGTACAAGCTTATAGATCTCTTTCCATTCTAAGTTTATCAATCAAAATAATTTTTAGTTTCCCTTATTGGATTGCAGATGTTCCTCGTTCAGAGAGAAAACAGTCAATTAACTACCAGTAGCATCGGAGCCGATGTTGCACATGTGGATCGAAGCTTGCACCGTATTTTTATAACATCTTTATGTCACACCAGTCCAAGCCATACTTTTATGATTTGCTGTTCGCTGGTGTTCTTCAATGTTTTCAACATCGAAGTCAATGCTTTCAACATTGCAGCCCAAAAACCTGACGATAGGTAGATAGATAGATAGATTCTTTATTTCATCAAAGAGTTTACAAATAGAAAACTTAAGATTAAGGACATGGCAATTTAGCCGTCTGCCTGATATGACATATCATGATGACTTAAATATATTTTTGTATAAAGTATTAGGATTTTAAAGTAACAATTTTAATGATTTGAAACATAAACAAATAAATATAAAAATAAGAGCATACAATTCAAAATTTAAGCTTATTAATAATATTATTATTATAAATTATAATTTGAATTTTTTATCTTCGTAAAAAAAAAAAAAAAACAATTTTAAGTGATTTGACACAAGAAAATTAATTAAATTAAATTGAAATAACTGACTCGTTTAAGAAAAACTATTGCGATAAGAAAGCGCGTGCTGGCAATACTGATAGAGACTAAGCCAACCTGCTGCTCCATTGAGTATCTCATATAAATGTTGCAACGTGAGAATATTTTGTTTGAAATAGAATCTCTTGTAAAATAGGGCATATCGCAATGAAGTGATAGACATTTTCCGGATCCCTTCTATTACATAAGTCGCAAATTTGTGGCAGGTCTTCTCTGTGTGGCATGTAGTTCAAATTTAAAACTTCGACTCTAGCTCGGAAAATAACACTGATGACATCGACGGAAAAATCTCTTCTGAAGTAGTTTTCATCAGACCTCAACTGGTGATTTAAGTTCTTGTATACACTTCTGGATAATGAAGAAGCTGCTCTATCCAAACATTGCATATACATTTTTTCATCCACTTTGGCGATCACATCTGCGAAATTATTCTGCCAAACATCCGTATTGGTCTCATTCAACGAAAGAACGGCATCATGCGACAACGCGAGTTCATTCCAATCTTTGAATGGCGTAGCATTTGTATGAAGAAGTCGAATCAAAATAGTCTTGTGAAGATTCTCATCACCTCGGCTCATAACTTTAGAAATATAGTCTGCATTTGCTTTGAGGGTTTGAATGAAAACAGGGGGTATTCCTGACTCGACATTTATATCGCATAGCGGAGTTGAGTTTGGCAAACGAAATAAACGTTTGAAGAAAAGCCTTTGAATCGCCCCAAAAGCATCGAGAGGTATATATCCGAACACTTGAGCTCCATAGCACAAACATGTATTAACTGTTGCGTTAAAAAACACGGTACTTGGAGGCCACATCAATATTCCGGTTGGCAAAGAATTTCGGCCACATCATATTTAAAGCAAGCTTGGCTTCGTTGCTTTTCATTTGGGCGTGCTTAATCATATTGAGGTTGTGAGTAAGCAAAACACCTAGATATTTAAATTCTCGAACAACTTCAATACGGATGTTGTTTAAAAACCAGCTCTCTTCGGGTCTTCTGTTTCTCAGACGTGGTTCAAAAATAAGTATTTTTGTTTTTTGGCCGTTGATTTGTAGGCCCCAAGTTTCGCAGAAAGTGTTAAGTTTGTTGATTTGTAACTGCAACGTGAAAGGGTTATCCGCCATCAGTACCAGGTCATCTGCATATAGTAAGACTTTTACTAAAACACTTCCAAATATTACTCCACCAGGAAGGATGTTTTGGATTTCATCAATAAATAGTGCAAATAGAATCGGGCTCAGGATACAACCTTGAGGCACACCACTTGTTGTTTCAAACCATTCTGAGAACTCGCCTCCATCCCAGACCGATGCCGTAGACGATGAAAGAAAACTAAAGTACGTTAAAAGGAATTTTCGGGATACTCCTAGACAAGAAAGTTTGTAAATGAGCGCCTGTCTGCTTACTTTGTCAAATGCAGCTTTGAAATCCACGAAACAAACGTACAACTTCTTCTTGTGTTCGATAAATTTCCTGGCTATGCTGGTTATCGCAAACACATGGTCCATCGTAGAAAATCCAGAACGAAAGCCTGCTTGAAACTTACTGAGGCGATTAGTTTCCTCGATCCATTCTATCAGCCGTTCGTACAAAATTGAAGAAAAAATCTTTCTCAAAGAATTTAGGATTGAAATTCCTCTATAATTTTCTGCAACATTTGCATCGCCTTTCTTAAAAATAGCGAAAACTACCGCTTTGTTGAAACAACTGGGAATACCTGCATCACTGTATATTTTGTTGAAGAAATTAACAAGGTAGTTTTTGAGCTTCATAGTGCTATTTTTGAAAAATTCAACTGGAACACCGTCTATACCTGGTGCCTTGTTGTTCTTCATCTTTTTAAGGGTTATCTCCAGCTCCGAAACTGTTATGGGCGAATCCAAACTATCCACGGTCGTGTTTGGCAATGCGTAATCAAAAGTTTGACAATTTTCATCTGACACCAGAAGATTTTTAAAGTGGGTTGCAAGGACATCAGCTTCCAGACTATTATTACCATTTTGTTTGCGGCCACTTAGCTCGTTGACGTTTTTCCAAAATTAATTTGAGTTTTTGCAGTTTTCTAAACTTTTCGCAACATTTTTAAGGTGATCCGCTTTTTGCAAGCATAATTGTTTGAACTCTTTATTAATTCTAATGTAAGTATTTTTAAAAATCATAGAATTTGTTTTTCTGAAAAGTTTCAAGTAGACAAACGACAGTTTACGAAGTTTTCCGCATTCTTAATCAAACCACTTATTACCAATTGAAAACCTGGAGCTGTTATTCATAGCAAAAGGAGCAGATGCTTTTATTATCTGTGTAATATTTTTGCTTATTTCTTCGGCGCTAGTAGATGACAACGGAGGTAAAGAACTGCAAATTCGATCTAACAATAATTTATGAAGCGGAGCTTTACTCTCCACCCATTTGAGATTCTCTAATTTACGAGAGAAAGATTGTTGCACTCTACTGGTCAATTGAGCTTTTACTATTATTGGAAGGTGTCCTGAGTAATTAGCCACGGCGACCTCAAAGTCTGCAATTGAATTCCACCAGTGTCCTGCTATTGCACAATAATCAATTACGGACTGTCCTTGTCCGCTAATGAAAGTGAGTTCACCAAGTGTATCTCCAACTGTTGTTCCATTCAAAACTGAAAGACCATAGTTTTCAAAAAAATCTGTTACCATTTTTCCAATGCGGTTTAACAATTCATCCTTTGATTTTCTGTTCGAGCTCAACTCAAAATGTGGTGAGAAGGAGGGATTTTGATATTTACCAATTCGTGCATTAAAATCACCAATGAGCATAACATTCTCCAAAGCATATTTGTTAGTGAAGTCTACTAAGCTATCGAATTCGTTTTGCCAGTTATTGCAATTTAAGTACAGCGGAATTATATGATAACTTATATTGTTACAAGAAACATGAAATATGATTTTGTTGTCAACAATCTTGAATTTGACAAACTGACCCCAAAGGCATTTTTTAATTGCAAGCAACATACCTCCCATTGGTCTCCCATGTATATTGTTTCTAATAGCCGGAATAAACATAATTTTAAAATCTTTGAAATATTTGACAACATCAATTTCTTGTTTTTCTTCTAAAAATGTTTCTAATAATATCAATATATCATACTGATTTATGAATTTAAAAAAATGTGGTATAATGAGCTTGCTCTTGAGACCAGTAATATTATAAGAACATATATTTAAATGAATTGTATTGTTAAAAGAGTGGCAGACGGCATATTTACCCTATTGTTTTTTCCCTCTGATGGTCTTCGCAAACTGGATCCTAGATGACGTTGCCGGCGTTTGAAGGATGGGTTGTGGCAGATCGGTTGTAATCGGCGCCAACTTCGCTCCCTCGCTGCAGTCAAAAAACTCACTTGAACTGTCACCAAACATTTGCATTATAAATGTCATTTCTGCAGGTGATTTGACAACAAGTCCTCGTGCAAATTTATATACAAATATGTGGTTGTTGATTTGCAGTTTATATCCTTTAACGATGATTTTTGCGTTTGGATTTAATTCAAGCAATTTTGTTCTGAGTCCAACCAGCGTTCCCCTCTTTTGTCGGAACAAAAGTGATTGCTCTCGGAATATGCTTATACCGGATCCCTTCAAATTGTGTGCCACGGATATAATTTTGTCGGTGTCTTCAGCTGAAGTGAGCTCCATTAAAACATTTCCCCTTTGTGTATTTTGGTTTCGTAACAAACGTGAGCTTTTCACTGGTACCTCTTGCTCAGCATCTAGCTTCAGAAGTCCCTTGCACGTCTGCCTGGCTAGTTGGACCGCGTCGGTGTCAGAACTCAAAGGGACATGAACAACAATATTTTTTTCGTTGGTTTTTCGTGATATGATCTCAAGCTGAGTTTCAAGAAGCTCACATCTTTCGGACATCGTTGATAATTGTTGGTTGAGGCGAGTGTTGATGGTCTTCAGTGAACTGATCTCGTTTGAAAGAGCAAGAAAATCGTCCCTGGTAGCAAGATCTTTCAGCTTTTCGGTCAAAGTGTCATTGAGGATACTTTTCAACTCATTTATTGTAAGTTTTCCAACCTCCATAGCGGGTGAACTATTAGTAAAATACTTTTTGCTGGTGTTGACAATATGTTCGGGCGAAATTTCGGTTAAGTTTCGTTTGCGGTTCATAGAAAACCGTATAGTAAGCAACGTACTTTTGTGATTTTTGGTTTAGTCGAAATCTTAGAAAAGCAAACGTAATAGTTTGAAACCGGAGAAAACTTTTTGTGCTCAGAGTGAAGAGTATTTAATTGCATAGATTTAATAGGTTTTCAGATATTTTAATTCGAGTTTAGTTTCAAAATAAATTAAAAAACACAAAGCTGACTTTAAAACTACACTTCAGACTTCACCTTTGACAGTTGAAATGTCAAGTATCAACCTGACGATCACTTGGGATTTCATCGGGAATATTACCCGAAATGGGGCTTCAAAGTCAATCTCGAACTGGTTTCCTCCGGGAGACCCATACGTCTTCGAAACATGAATTTAGCCACTGAATCAAAATGATCGTCGACCAACACGTTGAGCCATAACTGACAAAGCCAAGCGTCTTCTATCTTCGAAAAGAGATGGTGGCACAATCCTCATACAATAGCAGTTCTCAAAAGTTCCTTTTCACATCTCCATATTGTTTTCGCTGCATTAAAATATGAGATTCCAACTAACCCCAAAGTAAGTTCAGTATTGAGCAATATTCTTCTAATGAATCCATAAAAGGCTATATCGTAACTATTGCTACCTGATGATGCTGTCCAGAAAAAAGGTGCTGCACCCTGATCAGACCTTAATTGTAATATTGTCGTTCTGCTACATCGATCCAAGGTCCAGTGTTTGAGGTCTCCATTCAAGTGAGAGTTGTTATGTAGGTACCACAGTCCTTTAAGTCAAAAGCACCTTTGAAATTTTATTATAATCTGTTTTTGTCCTGATATATATATTCGTTACAAGTCCACACATCAAAAAAGCAATTAAAAGAGGAAAATTTTGTCATGACAACTTGTTTTTTTACAAGCTTCATAAAAAAACAAAAACAAAAACTCAAATGCAAATGGAGAAGCCGAAGTAGTTTTGTCCTCTCCAGTGGTCACATGAGACACTGGCGTCATTAAATTGTAATTGCCTTATCACTTCCACTCATACCACATACCTTAATGTCTTTTCATACACTAGACATGCGTTGGTTGTTTGTTAGCATGACTGTGTTCGGTGTTATCCTTGTTGGTTTAGGATTCGACAAGTAAATGCTATTTTTTTAGAATTTGGTTTTTTTTCTTGCACTACCCATCTCCACTCTACACACCAATATTGGCCACCACAATTTCCAGATAGTGCAGACAAACCCAAAAAATTGTCTGAAAAAAGAGTGGAATGAAAGCGCTGCTTGGGGAAGACAAGAGGAACCTTATATCTCTAACAACGTGACGCTGACCATTTTTAACTCTGGAATTTATAAACAGATTTCTTTGGCAGTTTTTGTTTTTCTTATCGTTATTTTTGTATTCCGCTCTACTCTCTGTTTTGAACCTCGTATTTTTTTCTCTCTGCCTGTTGTTGCTTTGGTTGGCTACACTGTATTCTTAACGCGACTGCGAATAAAAAGCGGAAGCTGTCGACATGGAAACGTGATTTTGAATAGAATATTAAAGAAACGGACAATATGAGAAGAAACGAGGGACCACCAGGAGGAGAATTCAGAGGATGAGGCCAAAAATGCAAAACAAAAAAATGTAAATATTCTCTCTATATTCAGAAGTGAATCCGTAGACTACACTGCTTTAGAATAGATCAAGAACTGCGTTGCCACCAGAGTAGAGTGGATGAACAACCCGGGTTTAATAAGTAAAAACCATCTTAGTTGGAAATTAATTATCTGGAACACGCTATGGTGGAATTTTGTGTGCTTTTCTGAAGTCTAACAAACCCTTCTGACCAAACACCACAAATGCAGTGGCGGAAAAAATTGAATGCTTCTTTAAAAACATAAAACAAAAATCACGATTTACATGTATGTAGCAACAGCAGATGAGTTTAAAAAATTAAGAAAAAAGTAGAGACTTTAGTTTTTTAGTTAAAACAAAAAAATTGATGGAGATGGCAACATGGTTTGGCAAAGGGAACATGGACCCTATTATAGAAGAATTTTTTCGAAACCATTTAAGCTCGAAAATGAATTCGTAATTGAATTAGTTTAGTTTTTAGGCAACATTGTAGCACACAGAGCTTGGGGATCACTGGGGCCTGGCGATTTTCTTTCAAACATATCTTGTGAGGAATGACGGTAACCTGTAAATTTTACCGATTCCGATCTCTGAACGGCTTAGAAAGTGCTATACAATGCAGTCTTATTAGTCTCTGAGGACTCTGTAGTTCTTATTAAAAGCCGATAAATAATATAAATGAATCTGGTGGCGCAACAAAGCGGATAGGCCAAGGACTTTCTCAATACTAAACCATACATCGAATGGAGGGGACCTATAATTTGTTGTCGATTCCGAAAGCCTTATCTAACAGCGCTTTTCAAGGCACGTCGTTGCTTGTGGAAAAAAACCAATAGATCATTCAAGCCTTAAAATCCCTCTTTAAATAGGAATTAATAAAAACCATTGCGCCATGGCCCATGGGCAACTTCTTCTTTTCTTCCTTTTCCTATGTTACGAGAATCTTGGTCCCGATGAGATCACAGCTCTCAACTGATTTCCACTAATGATCCGTTCGTGAAGTATGCAGCGACCTCAAAATGGGTCGAAAAACCTCCCGTTTTTGGATTGTAAATTTCGCTGCATTTGTCTCTACCGGGAGCGTTTTGATCTGCCTTTCTTCGTTTTCTGTTTCTTCCACGGATAACATCACATATAAAAAATAAAGAATAAACAAAATAACTATATAAGTAAAATAAATAAAATAAATAAAATAAATGAAATAAGTAAAATAAATAAATAGTGTGGCGCAACAAATCGATAAGCCTTAAGGCTTAGAGCATTTCTCAAAACCATGGCTTGTGAGGGAATGTGGAGACCGACTGCCGGTTTCGGACGGATAATCGAGAAAGCGCCTTTCGTGGCAATGAATTTACTATCGGAGGACTTGCCAGTTCTTCGCCAAAGGCGATACCCGTGGAAATAAATTTTTGCTTCTGTTGGGATTCGAACCATGAACCTCTGGGTTAACAGGCAGACATGCTAGCCATCAGATCACAGGTACCACATATAAAAATACGAAGACAAAATTTTGGCCTTCAGTGAAGATATTTTTTTTTTTTTTTTTTGTTGGAGGTTTTTAAAATACCAGCTGGAGCACTCAGACCTAAATACCGGTCCATTGTACTACCAGATAGCAACCTTCCATTTGTTATAGCTTTCCAGATGTTCGGAGAAAAGCCAAAAGACGCTGCCATGATAAGGAGCCTAAGTTACCAGCTCTCACCATGTCTGCGCCGAGTATCTGTAACCTCATGCGAGAAAAAGCAGGACATTCACAGAGGAAGTGCTCTGCGGTGTCCTCATCTTCTCCACAAGATTCACAGAGTGTGGTATCACTTAAGCCTAACACGTTTAAATGCTTGGCAAAAGAGAAGTGCCCGCTGGCAACGCCAATAAGCTTTCTACAGTCTTTTCTGCTACGAGCTAGCAAAAATGTTGCAGTCTTCTTACTAACGTTGGGGAGCATACGCTTGGTTTGTCTGCATCCAATGGAGGCATGCCATCTACGATTTTGCTTTTCACAGATCCAATCGTTGATTGAAGCTCTCACTGAGGACGCTGGCAGACCTAGCGACGGTTCAGGTCCTGAAAAAGCTGTCTGAGATCCCTGCCTAGCAAGTTCATCGGCGACTTCATTTCCAGTTATGCCGTGATGGCCCGGAACCCAAATGAGACTCAAGGAATTTAATCTTCCGATCGCATTCAGAGAGCTCTTGCATTCCTGGATCACTTTCGAAGTGGTTAGAGGGTTGAGAAGGGCCTTAAGCACAGCTTGGCTGTCGCTGCAAACAAAGATACTTCTCCCCGTCCATTCACTGTTCGTTACGTGGCTCAAGGCCATTAGGATAGCATAAGCCTCCGCTTGGAAAACGGAAGCGCATGATCCCAAAGATGAGTGCAGTCGTATGTCGTCGTTCTCAACAAAGGCACCAGCACCAGAACCCTCGTTGGTTTTGGAGCCATCTGTGAAGATACGATAACAGTTCTTTCCAGGCTCAGATTATGGAGTGAACCAGTCCTGAACCGAAGGAAAGTTGACTGAGTAATTTTGACGCAGTTTGAGCCTTGGGATCATCGTGTCAGACGGCATATCCATTAGACGAGAGTCAAAAGATATGCTGCTTGCGAGTTCCTCAAAGCTCCAGTGCGAATTGTGCCAGAGACCACATCGCTTTAAACGAGAAATGGTCTTGAGAGTACACCCCATGATGTAGGTATCAAGGGGAGGAAGATTCAACAGTGCGTCGAGAGCAGCTCCCGGTGTGCTGGGGAACACCCCGTAACACCTAGACAAATTGTTCTTTGAAGTTTGGCAAACGAGGCAATAACGTATTTACGCGAGAGCTTATTCCACCAAACAACTGACGCATAGGAGATGATTGGTCTTATCATAGCCGTATAGATCCAAAGGACCCTTTTCGGTGAAAGACCCCATGTCTTGCCAAAGGATCCTTTACATTGCCAGAAAACTGACAGTGCTTTAGTAGTCTTAGACTCGACATGTTTTGACCAAAGAAGTTTGTTATCCTGGATTACTCCAAGATGTTTGACTTCATTTGAAAAAGGAATGCTGACGCCTTTAAGCGTAAGTTGGGTCAAACCAGTCAATTTTCTACGTCTCGTGAAGAGGACAACCTCGGTTTTAAGAGAATTGACGGAGAGACCGTTTCTAACACACCAGGTGTCAATCATATAAAGCGCAGCCTGTGCTCGGGAACAGACAGCTTGGAGGCTGGAGCCAATCGAGAGCACGGCGACGTCGTCTGCATATGCTTGGGCATGAACGTTAGAACCATTGAGCATTACGAGTAGAGAGTCGACCAACATGCACCACAGAAGAGGAGATAAAACGCCACCTTGTGGGCAGCCCTTATTCACTCCCGTTGCAACATATTGTCCACACTCAGCCTGAGCGATTACGGTTCTATTTACTAGCATTGCTTTAATCCACAACACTAATGACTCGTCCACACCGTGTTCTCTGGCAGCATTACACATACCATCGAAGCTAGCATTGTCAAAAGCACCTTGAATGTCAATGAAAATACCTACCGCAAATTCATTCAAATTCAGTGAAGATAACCAAGCAATGGTTCAAGTCTCTGAAAAGGTCCTCAGTGATATCATTTGGACTTATGCAGAAGCCAAGACTCTAACAGAATTCCTAGAACTTGGCTTCTGGGCGCATTCAAATAGGTTTTGCAGTCGTGGATTTTTTTCAACGCAGTCAGGAGATTAATTGGAGCCTGGCTGTCGCCGAAGAACCAAAAGTTTGCTCCTTTCCATACATTATTTGTAAAGCAGCTTTTAGTCATTTGGACAGCATACATCTCCGTGCGGGTCAAACCGGTCGATTCTTTTCATCTCGTGAAGAAAACCACCTGAGTCTAAAGAATAATCAGATACAAAACATTTCCAACTCCTTCTTCTGACTATTAAGCAAACCACTTGATGAGCGGAATCAAACGGGATTCACGACCACGTCGTTTATCTATGCTTAGGCGAGGACGTTGACTGTGCAGATATTCAATGTATGGTTTATAAAAGAGGTAATAGATCGCCAGCTTCCAAGACAGAGGGTCTATTAGCACTCAATAGACCTTGAAGAGGTCAACAAGCTGCCAAGTAGCTCTTCGGCAATGATGATTTATTTCCTTTTTACTCTCACCTGCTACACAATAAACTTCTTGTCCTTAAGTCTAAAACAAGGCTCTTTATCCAGCAATTTTATTCTACAATTTTATTTCTAGGGCGCACAGGATGTACTCTACTAAATTTCGGACTCCGTGATCTGTTTAGTTATGAATTACGTATTTCCGCTCACTCCATGATCAGTCATTTTTATGACATTTTGTTTGTCTCTTTTAATTGCGATTTTTGCAATTTAGTGGTAATGACGCAAAGTTGTATAGGATATTATCAATCCCGAGGCGTACAAAAATATCTTTTTTTGTCATCATAAATCTTGAAATATTGTCGCGAACTGTTCTGTTGCGGTTCAATAAATCTGTACGCGACAGTTAGTTACGATGTTGACTAAGAACTCTAAAAAAGAAAAAGGAAATAATGAAAATGTATACTGAACTATACTGGCCCTAGGGAACAAAAAGAGCAAACTATGGTTTCGTAAATGAATTTGAACTCATGTGAGCCCTCACTGAACTAAACTTAAGATGTTGGACCTTGTGCAACATGCTGCCTTACCAATATTTTATTTTTCTCTTATGTGGTACAGTGTTTTTGATATGCAACGTACACTCATTGCAATTTCAGAAGAATTTAACCCACACAGTCGTGTTGAAAAAATTTTGATGTCAGTTTCAGGATAGTCAGCAAAAGAAGAATTCACTTTGACAATTGGACGCAGCCGTAAGCCGCAAGAATTCGCACAATATTTCTCAAGGGCGAAAACAATTGCACTTTCAGTATGTTTTGCATTTTGGTTGAACAATCCATCGCTGCATGGAAAGAAAGCTGCTACTGTTTTGTAGCGAAACATAAATAAAAAGAATTGTCGTCTGAAAGAAATCAAAAGTAAGAAGCAATTAGCTTCGCTTAGAAAAATTATCTACAAATTTAGAGCTAATTACACCCCTCCCCCAATACTAAGACGCTGGTTTTATTATTTACCAATTTAAAGAGAAAAAAAAAATCGAAAAATCCTATTCACACTTAAACCTATCATCAACACGCAATTTCCCAACAACAACAACCAACGAACGATAAAAAAAAAAGAAAAAGTTTCGATGTCATCTTACAACGCCCACCTCAGCTTGCGTGTGTCTAAACGGACAGTTTTACAACAAACACTTAACTCAACGCCTCTGCCAATAACCCACCGACTTATTGTCGCCTGTTGTCCCTTCGCTCTTCGAAAAACAGTTTGATTTCACTTTCGGATCGCCCTTAACTTACCTGTTGTTAATTTTAATTATCCGAAAATGAAAGAAGAAAAAACAAATCATTTCGTTGATTTGGCGTCCCTTAAAGGCTTACCAAAACGGCACGCAACCATTTCCTAACCCGATTATTACTTATCAAAGGAGCAATAAAAAAATTATTATGTCCATGACCAAAGGTTAAGCATTCTCACGTTTGCCAGTAAAAGCAAAATAAAAGGAAAAGGACACAAACAAGCAGCGGATGGACTTTTATAGTCCTTACCTTGAGCTTTCGCTTGATTTCAGATGTTTTCTTCTTGAGTGAACCAAAATCCAAGGAGACTCTTAATTCGATTTGCGTGTTTAAAAATCGTAATCTTCCTGCAAATTAAAATTGAATTTTTCTTCATACCTATATCTCTGCATTTCAAAAACACAAAGCAGAAAGAGAAATGTCATCTATACAAGACAAACTAGCTGACAGACTTAAAAACAAACAAAAAAAACTATCAGTAGGCCAATTTATTTGAAACTCATTTCCTGTTTCCTGTCCAACCATTTTAAAATTTATATCATACTTTAATTTTATTGGAACACCAGGTAGAGATAGAGCGAAATGTTCCTACTTTCTGCCTCTATCCAGTAGTGATATGGTTTTATTGCCTTCTTCGATACCATCAGTTCCACTTTTAACCACATATACAAACAAGAGCACCACATTAATTTCAATATCCTACCTACATATCTTCTAAAAATCAATTTCAAATCCCTGTCAACCTTAAAAGCCTTGAAGTCCATTCTGTCCATTTTATATTTATCATTGTTTTCCTTTTGTTTTTCAAAAAAAGGGAAGTGGGTATAATAGTAGAGGTTTGTCGTTGCACAGGGAGGAGTTCTTCAAAACAAAACAAGTGGTGTGGTGTACTGGGGGGGACAGACAACAGATCGAATGCGAATGAAAATTTTCCAAGAGAATTTAGTAAAAGTTTAGCTAGCACAACCATCAGTGGCTACCATTACCAAACAACCATTCATTCATTTATTCCCTTCAACAACCAAACGTTGGTTGTTCGAAAAATTAAGAAATCCGATTAAAACAAAGAAAGCATTTGGTTTTGGGACTGCACATGGGCACTCAGGCACTCAGGGATAGGCTACAGACGACAGCCAAAGACCAAAGGAATGACTTCGGAAGATTTGTGGGGGTAAAAGATTTACCGTTGACCACCATAAGGAGATGTCTCTTCCCTCTGGTGGTTTAACAGGAATGCATTTGGTTTTGAGTGGGCCTTGGAGCCAAATTAGATCTTTCTTTTTGTTCGAGACCCATGATGTTTCACTATTTGCACAGCTATTACACCTGGACGCAGCTCGCCAATAATTTTTCCACCTAACTTTTCTACTTGTTACACTGTATGTCATTGTATTTATTGATCGGATGGTTAGGATATACGACCAGTGACAACGACTAAGAAAAATGATGCAGAGAATGCAGAGGAACACGTAAAATAATGAATATCAAGCAAAAGCGATCTTTAGTGTACATAGATTACGCTGAGAAGTTCATTACAGCACCACGGACAAAAAATACCGAGGAAGACTATGCAAAATTACTATTCAGGACAAAAAGCTTTCATGAACATCTACAGGGAAATTGGCAAGAGGCCACATTCACCGACTGACATAAGAACAACACAAGGAGAAGTGACACTCCCGCAACACAGATCTAAAGCGTTTCCCGAATATTCTAAAAAGAAAGGATTGAGCCAAGCTTTGCTTATGATCTTGAATCTTTGGAAGAAGTTAGTTGGCAACCATTTACCACGGAAAGTGAGTTTATATTTTGCGACGAAAAACATGA
Source organism: Melanostoma mellinum (assembly GCA_914767635.1). Classification (NCBI taxonomy): domain Eukaryota; kingdom Metazoa; phylum Arthropoda; class Insecta; order Diptera; family Syrphidae; genus Melanostoma; species Melanostoma mellinum. The sequence goes on from OU612058.1 coordinate 20,473,936, forward strand.
CAGTGACCGAAGCTACCAAGCTAACAGAGGTTTCACCAACCTTAAGAAAGTTGAAAAACAAAATTTTCAGCGTACACTCAAAGAAATCAGCCGGCCTAGATGTGATTTCGAGCACCGTCTCAATGAGCAAACTGTGATATTCTCTAAAATCTTGCTCAGAGACTGATCGTCACTGAATATTTCTCCTGAAACATGACAACGAGCGAAGATAGTAACGGTATATCGAGGCTTTAGGCGATTATTGTAAAACACATTATCATATCGTATATGAAATGTGGCTTTAGGCAAAAAATAAAACACTTATATGCTCCTTCTTTTGAAGTTCCAAGTCAACGTCTTAACCAGGGTCCTCCGTAACCATCAACTCGCTGTTGGATATCTTCGTGACATAAAAAAGCATCTGACAGTGTCCGGGTACAAGGTCTCAGGTATAAACTTACGTCTCCAATAAGTTCTTAGCTGTACAAATTAAACTAACTGTCTCATTTGTCAATTCCAGGGGCCTTCTTCATCTAAATCAAGAGCATCCAGTCATCGACGACAATTCATTCAAACAGGAGTGTCTAAGGTTAGGAAAATGGATGTACAACAAAAGCACGCCGGATAAGCTAGAGATAGCCTCACTTAACTCAGCTCGCTTTCCAGAAGTCATGCCACACATTGAGAAAAGGGGCACATGGGACGCCTCTAGAATTAACATTAAGGAATCAAAATACAAACAGCGAAGTGCAGCTGATGCCCCAATCTTGACAGCCAATTTAGCCGTTTTTTTTTTTTTTTTTTTTTTAACTTGTAGGGTGAAGGTGAAAATTACCTTTACAAGCACGTCGACCTGAAAGATCTTTTGTGCTGTTCCCTTAGGTTTAATTACACGAAGTGTAAAGGTTTGTTCATTCGAAGCTGAGGTCATGTAAGAACCTAAGAATCTTCGAGGAAGAGGCGTTTCTGATATCAAGGGGACAGGGGAACCCTTTATTGAATATTTTAAGCCTGGATCTAGCTACGGCAGGGCATTCACATAAAATGTGTTCAGCTGTTTCTATGTCTTCAAGACAGAGACGACAGGTGTCATCTTGGCTGATGCCCATGTTTTTAAGATGATACTTGAGAGAGCAGTGTCCCGTGAAGAAGTCCGTAAGTAACTTTGCGTCACGTTTGCTCATGTCAAGAATTTCTTTCATACGTTTGTGGGATAAGTCAATGAATAGTTTTGACTGACGATGGCCATTTGAGTTGTTCCAGGTGCTGATCATGTTCTGTCGTTCCCAGGTAGCTAATTCGTTTTTTAGGCTACTTATTGGGAGACCACAGTAGGTTTCGGGGCCTTTGAATTGAGACTGAGAGCCAAGTCTAGCAAGTCGGTCAGCCTCTTCGTTACCCGGTACGCCTTCATGATCAGGCACCCATGAAAGAGTTATTTTATTGTGAGTAGCTAATTGAAGTAAACAAGTCAGGCAGTTCCAAACTAGTTTGGATTCGATTTTTGTCGAGGACAGAGCCTTTAGTGCTGCCTGGCTGTCAGAGCAGATTAGGATGCTTGATCTTCGGAGGTTTCTTCTAATGCATTCCCTAATGCAGAATTCTATAGCCATTACCTCTGCCTGAAAGATAGTAGTTGTGTTACCAAGGGATGTAGATGATTTAAAGTTGGGACCGTAAATCCCTGCACCTACACCGTTGTTTGTTTTTGAACCGTCAGTATACCAGATGTATTGGAAGTTATTTGTAAGAATTACAGGGTTCTTCCATGCTGAGCGGTTTGGAAAGATTACTTCAAAGGGGTGGTGTAACATTATGCGTTTAGGCATAAAGTCCGAGGAGTGTGCTGCGGGCGATTTCAGTATTGGGAGCACCTGCAGAATACTCATATGTCCTTGTAAGTTTTCCTTCCTTGAGTAATTAGTGAGATGAAGCTTTAGTCCGCTTAGTGCAGCAGTCTTCTTTACTCTTTGATGTAGCGGAGGAAAATTTAATAAACTTTCTAACGCTAAAGTTGGGCAGGTGCGCATTGCACCTGTGATACCTACACAGGTTAGTCTTTGTAACTTTTGCAAAGATTTGCGGGCATAAACTTGTTCTGTTCTTTGCCACCAGACCAGCGAAGCATAGGTTATGATGGGTGTGATAATAGTGAGGTAAGTCCAGTAAATCATTTTTGGCCTAAGTCCCCACTTTTTACCAAAAAGTCTAGAACAGGCCCAGAAAGCATTTGTTGCTTTTGCTATGGTTTTGTCTAGATGTGGTTTCCAATTGAGTTTATTATCCAGGGTTACTCCTAGATATTTGACCTCTTTGGAAAAATTAATTTGAACACTATTTAGGGATAGTGTTTGGAGATCGATTTTTCGTCTCCTGGTGAATGGAATGATGACTGTTTTGGTGGGGTTGACCTTAAGCCCTTCTTTGTTGCACCAGTCATTAACTTTGTTCAGGGCCCTTTGCATACAGTTTGTGACCTGTGCTTCTTGATTGCCTTGAATAGAGATGACTAAGTCATCAGCGTAGCCTTGTGTATCAAGGCCCAGCTTATTGAGGTCATCCAAGAGCTGATCTATTACAATTGACCAGAGCAGGGGAGATAAAACACCCCCTTGGGGACAGCCTTTAACAGCATTAACTGTTATTGATGTTTGACCTAGTGTTGTGGAGATGATTCTGCCACTTAACATAGAGTCAATCCATTTAATGGTTGGTGTGTCAATTCCTTTGACAGTTGCAGCGGTTTGAATTGACAAATACGTAGTATTGTCAAAGGCGCCAGAAATATCAAGAAAAGAGCAGAGTATGATGTCTTTCTTAGCAAACGCAGTCTCAATTTTGCTTACCAGCTGATGGAGAGCTGTAACAGTGGATTTACCCGTTTGGTAAGCGAATTGGTTAGCATTGAGAGGATTTGCTATTAAGGCCGTACTGCGAATGTGTAAATCAATCACTTTTTCCATGACCTTTAGAAAGAAGGATGTGAGACTGATTGGTCTGAAGGATTTTGGGTCTGAGTTTGATCTATTGCCAGCTTTTGGTATGAATACTACTCTCACCTTTCTCCAAGTTTGAGGGATGTAGCTTAATTCAAAACTGGATCTATAGATAAGTATAAGTGAGCAGATTATGGTATCAATTCCATACTGCAAGAGAGCAGGAAAGATACCATCTTCCCCGGGCGCCTTGAAAGGCTGTTGGGAGGATATTGCCCATTTAATGGAGTCTTCGTTAAAAAATTTTTCTAGCTAGACTTCTTGTTGTGCTGTTAGGTGTAGTGTAACTCACATTTGTGGTTAGTGATTGATTAGTGGTATGTATACAGTCAGGAAAATGAGTGGCCAAAAGTAGGCTCAGAGTTTCACTGTAACTTTGGGTAAAACTACCATCCGATTTTTTTAAGAGACCAATACCATTGTTATGATCTTTAGCTAAGGCTTTTTGAACTCTAATTGAAGAAGGCAAGTTATCGATACTTTCACAGAAGTTTTTCCAGGTAAGTCGTTTTTGCCTTCTTATCATCGAGTTGTAAGTCGTTAGAGTTGTTCGATATTCGCTCCACGAATTGGTTCGTTTAGCTTTGTTGAACAACTTTCGAAGCTTTCTTTTTAACTTCTCCAACTCACTGTTCCACCAGGGAACATCGCGATTTGAGTTGATCTGTCTAATGTGACAGCTGGACTCGTATGCGCTTGTGATTTGTGAGCGTGTTGCTTCCCTTTCAAGTTGATAAGGAGAGTCAATGTTTGGATAGGATGGTTCAAATTCACAACGAAGTGTTTCTGTGTAGAGATTCCAGTCCGTGTGTCTTGGTACCCTATTGTTTTCTATATTGTTGGGATTCGGCCTTGACAGATCAAATCTGATGTGCCGGTGGTCCGAGAATGATATCTCTTTCGAGACATGCCAATTGAGAATGTTGTTAGCTATGGCAAAACTTGCCACTGTCATATCCAACACTTCTTTCCTAGTGGAGGTGACAAAAGTAGGTTCATTTCCCTTGTTTAGAATATCTAAGTTTGAGTGCATAAGAAAATCTAAAAGTGACTCACCTCTTTTGTTGATGTCTGTGCTACCCCATATGGAATGATGGGAGTTGGCATCACAACCAAGTAGTAGCTGTCTTCCCCTTGCGTTGCAGTATCTAACAAGTTTTCTTACCTCTTCAGGTGGTGCGGAGGTAGTATCTCCCGGGTAGTAGGCTGAGGCTATTACAATATTTTGTAAGCATCTTGCCGTGGGGATCTCAGCTAGTACCGCAACTAGATCATTTGTGATGAATTCTGGAATGGGAAGAAAGTTAGTTCTTTTATGGATAAGAAGCGCAGCTCGTGGTTGGAGTTGCGTGTTGTCGTATATTAACTTACACGATTGTGTTGGAAGGCCTTTTATTTGGCCTCTTACCACCCATGGTTCCTGGACTAGTAAGCAGTCCAGATCCTGCTTGACAAATTCTCTGCTTGCCGCAGCTGAGGCAGCTTTGGCGTGCATAAGATTTATCTGCAGGAATTTTAGGGTGGTGTAATTCATTTTGTTTTTGGTGTTGAGGTAAAGCTCGCTGGTGCTTTTAATAGCCTCTGTCGAGCTTTACCTTTGGGCCTGGGGTCCCGTTTTGGAGCCATTAATTTGGCTGAGCTGCTTCTTGCAGCTGGTGTTGCATTTACGCCTTTTGTTGTTGTATTGGCGACGGTTGTTGAGCAGGGAGGGGGGGGAGTTGTTGTTGCATTACCAGAAGTACCTTTTGGTGAGGAAGGCCTAACGGCTGACTCCTTTGGTGAGGTATGTGTGGCATTAGCAACTGAGGGGGGAGGAACTAGGTTTACTGGAGCTGTCAGCCTGTTTTGTAGATCTGACGTTGGTGAAGGCTGTGGAGCACTATTACCTGTCGTCAGAGTCATACAGGCTGTCTTGACAGGGGAGTTAGGTGGGGGTTTGGGGGCACCAGTTTTGTGAGGGGCTTTAGGATGGCGGAGTTGAACATCGCCAAACCTAAAGTCTATAATGTCCTTTCTGGTTTTCAGTAGAGCCACAGATTTGTGGTCCACCGAAAAGGTAAGAATACAGGCGGCACCTTTGGCTTCTCTTCTTATGATCCTCCATTCAGGAACGGGGAGACCTTCATTCTGGACCTTGATTGCCATGAGGATCTGCTCGTTCGTGCAGGTGGGACCAACGGGGAAATGGCCGACCAGAATTTGGTTTTTGGGAATTTCTTCCTCTTCAACCGCCTTCAGTGAGGCATTCTCCCAAGGCTTTAATTTTGGAATTTCGCCTTTTAGCCAGTCAGCCATGACCTTGTTTTTGCAGTTGAAGACAAGCCATCCTGGTCTGAAATTGGTGCCAAAGAATTTGGGGCTGATATCCCCTGTCTTTTGGCTGCAGATCAAACCAAAGATGGTGTCTTGCACTGCTGTCATTTGGTCAGTGTTAAGTAGCGTTTCCGGGAAGTCAGAGGCAAGGATACCTATTTTGTAACTCTCCAGCGCTTGCTTAAAATTTTTTTGCTCTATTTTTTGTTGATTTGGAGGCGGATTTGATGTGATAGGCACATCAACAGACCTCTGCTTGTGAGCAATGTTGGGTTTTGCTATTTTGGCACGATTTGTGTCCCTAGGGAAGGATTCAGAGCGATTCCTTTTTTCTCCCTTTGGAACAGCCGTTCTGGCTCTATCCCTGGCTTCGGCTTCGTTAAGGCCGCTAGCCAGAAGGAATTTAAAGCGTTTGCGAGCAGCTCCGCAAAGCTTGACGCGCGCTTTTTGTGTGGATTTGATCGTTTGATCAGTGTGTGTTGTAGGGGCAGCCTCGTTGAGAAGCTTCGCCTCCTCCAAAGAACCAATAGGTGGAAGGTCGTCAAGACCTGTCTCCATTGGTGTGGATGCACTTAGAGCAGCATCACTCTCTTTAAAATTTACATCAAAAATATCTATCTTGTACCCACGAGTAATAGGGAAAGGAGGTCACCATTGGCAGAGCCCTATGCCAACGTAAAGGACTTATAATTTAAACTGGATTTGCCTAGGTATCCAGAGTTCGCAACTAGCGACTAAGAACTCCTTAGCCATTCAGCCCTCGGCGTCGCTGTTCAACCACTGGCTTGAGGATTGTTTATCGACCTTTACTGGTCTAGATCCGTTATGTTCGGTTATTGCGTAAGCAAGTTGCAGTGGCATCTCGAGCAGGATGTTATTTGCTAACGCATAACGGTCTTGAAAAGGGAGAGGCTAGAGTTTCATGGAATACCAGACTTTTATTGCGCTTCACCTGTTCCTGGGTTTTATGACCCTGGCCACCCAATTTAGCCGTTAGGTGCCTGAATCTAGCTAAAAAGAAAAGCTTCAGCCACACCACAACTGCGCTGATATATGCTCGTATGTTATATCATTCTGTACCTGATTAATCCTTTTCGACAAAGTTTCTTGTCTACAAATAGATCCTTAAGATTATCTTGACGGACTGTTTTCCCATTTGAGTCATTATCTCAAGATATAGAATCGAAAGGCAAAGCCAGAGGCATTACCGCAACAATGTTCTAGGAATCAATGATCACCCCGCTACACAAATACTTGGTAGAGGATTTGTAAGCTGACTGGGCAAACATACCAACACACTGGCAGGAGCTTCTCCAAGTCAACATAGATACTCCGAACCCCGCTTTCTCATATTCTAACAGAACTTCTACGAGTGTTAAAGATTAGGGAACGATAGATTAGATAAAGACTCAGCTGGTCATCGCCAATTACTTGAAAAAGATAACCGCATCTTCACTCAACCAATCGGTGTTGGTCCGCTCCATTTCTTAGAAGCAATGGTTGAGAGAAATACTCTAGAGGCCCCGAGAACTCCCCCAGCTCTCCTTTACCGCACCCTTTTTAAATTTACTTAACAAGTACGCTCCTGTATTTTCACCATAAAACGACAAACACACACACTTAGCAACATAGATATCCTTAGAAAAATTATGATGTGATTGCTTTCGGTAGTCGTTTTGTTTTATTTTTATTTTTATTTTTTTCGTCCCGCACCCTACCACCACTCAGTTTTTAGGGGTGGCATTGAGGTATAAGGATTAGAATCCTGCTGAGAAAAGCCATCTATAGAAATCCATACAGATTTAAAAGCATCGAAAAAAATGATTTAGAGATTTTCTCCGATGAAGTTTAAGTGAGAAAATTTGCAGCAGGAAGTGGCAACATAATTTCCTTTTGCTGTACAAAACTCTGACATCCATGCACATAACATCGTGTATTGTACGTACATACATACATATATGTTTGTTATGGTGTGTGGTTATTTTCGTATGGCGATGTCGATAGAAAGAAATATTTAACGTTGTTCTGTATTAAAACGCTGCTGTGTGCCATCCATTTTGATTTTCGGTAAAATTTTATGGATACAATATTGTGTTGCCGATTCTTTGGATTCGGATCGTGGTCAAAAAATTGCACAATAAGCTCTCTTCTAAAGCAAGCAGCTTGCTTTTATATTTTCAAATAAATTTTCTCCACCTAACCTTTTGTACGTGTGTGATGCAAAAGGATTCTTTCCGGTTTTGTTTCATCAGTTCTAAGTTTCTTTTTGTTTTTATTATTTTACTGCTTTTCTTGTAGATACGAGTATAGATACATTTTTCTATATATGTACATTTGTTGCATTCGAAATTTTCCCATTCCATTTTTATTAGAAATGAAAAGAGAGGGTGGTGTGGATTGGAAGGGGACATAAGGCCAGTATCTTAATGGCCGGCTTATGTTTTTGTACGTATATTGTGTTTATACTCGTATGATGGAAACTTTTAAGTTTCGAAAAAGAAAGAGTGCTTTAATTTGTCGTTTCGCATTTGGCGATTTTTATTTCTCGGGAGTTGTTTTCTTCTGCTGAATTATCACCGCAAATGGGTAAAGCCATTAGTTCAAACAACTGTGAAACATAAAATGATAAAGTGTGGACGCCATGAGTGAGAATGCGAACGTGAACGTGAAAGCACTTTTTAACCAACACATAGAGTTGGAGCGTGATTTATACCTTTGTGTTGTCTTAGCTTTATTAATCTTTTTTTTTAATTTATTTAAAAGATAAATCCAAAAAGAGCTGTTTCTAGCTGAGTTCCGATTGTACGCTCATGAAAAGAGCTTTAGCACTAAAAGTGAGTCAGACATTCTTATACAGAATCTTCCAATGAGCAATTTTTATATTTATTTGTACGCAAATAAGGGAGTATTCATGTCATTCACAGTGATAGACAGTATCAATTTAAAGCCCGCCAAAGCCACGCTCGAAGGACCATATTTTATTATTATGCATAAGAAGAGTTCCGGTAGTCTACTTTGAACTCCGTCTTTGAGGTCTCAGATCGGTTGTGGGCTATTGGCGGAGAAATATTCTATATGCAGTCCCAACGAAAAAGTTTTATAGCTTACTTAAGAAGAAGCGATACGAGTTTTAGTTTTTGCATTAAAAGCAATCTTAAATACTTAGGACGTCCAAAAACACTGAAACTCTCAGTGAAATGATGATGATGATTGAACCCAGTAGAAGAAATACATATCGAGCACCCTTCGCATATATTTATGCCTCTCTCATTAAATCCTCCATTTTCACTTCAAATTAAAAACTGCCCTCTTTACTCCCAAACAAATCAAAATGTTTAACCAAAAAGTTTTAAACCAAAACACACACACAAACTTTGGGAAGTCAAAGTTCATGAACCATAAACTCCCAACATTTCACACACGAGATTTTCGCTGATTTACGCCCGACTCAACTCAACTCCAGAAACAAATGCGAATAGCAGCAACGCAACCATAGGACATATCTGCGAAGAAGGTAAATAATTTTAAGTTTCGTCTAATTAATAAAGCAAATTGTTTTCCCTCACGACCTCGGGTTGAACGTAGTTTACAACTTCATGTTGCCCTTAATTGTCTGGTGCAAAAAGGACTATAAGAATGGATACAATGCACAACCATGACGAACAACTACTACTAGCACCATAGAGGATGTCTAAAATTTAGATATTCTCTCTTTCTCTAATTCCATCTGCCCTGGCCCGCCTCTTCAGCCTCTTCCGTACGGAAACTCAAAAAACTACCCGTTTGTGGATTTAAATTATATTGGTTGAATAAAAGTTTATCAGTGCTTTTGGTTGAGGGCATAGTGCGGGTGTGTATTTTGGTTAGTTTGCGCTGCTATTGTTCGACTTGTTGGGTATTTTCTATAATCCTTATCAAAAGATAGATGACTAGGAATAGAGAGGAAGTATAGGTATAGCAGAGTCACAGTGATGGAGATTGTTATAATTTGAGGCTAATTTACCAAATACTGTGGCCAAACATTTTGTTCAAAGCTTACTCTACTCAATTAAGGATATACTAGCTAATTAAGTAAATGGATTTTTCCTTTTTTATTTGTGTCTGCTTAAGTAAACAGTAAGCTGTCGAAAGTTTTGTTTTTATTTTGGTGTAGGTATATATGCATTAAGTAATTTGTGACAATTTGCGATTGTTTCTTCCAACAGCAAAAAAGTGATGAGAGTTTTAGTTTTATGTGCCTTAAACGATTAGAGGTCCTTATTTGTATATTTTATACAAATTGCCCATCAACATCAAGGATGGCTGTCGTATGCTCACAAGCACCGATTAAAATAATTTAATCTTATCAGGCTCTGTTAATTCTATTATTGGAAGAAGCATCTTTGTCTCCGACGCCTTCAACTCTTTCATACTTTCTGTGGGTTTTTCAACATTGTGAATTGCGTGTGAGTGTCGTATACACGCCCGCATTGTAAGGTATTCTTTCTAATTCAGGAGCATTTCTCTATCACTGGAAGAGATATCATCTACTTCAGGGCTCTACTTGATAATCGATGTCCGCAATATAAGTTGGTTCACTTAACTTGATCACACCAAATATTTGAACGTTTATCATTTGCGAAATACATATGGCCCTACCGAGCGAGGTGCCCAAGAGCATAGCGATTTTCTCACAACCATATGCCTTTGTGAGGGAATGGAGGGGACCTACAGTTTTCTGCTGATTCCGAACGGCTAATCGGGAAAAAGCTTTTCATAGCAATGAAGTTTACTATTGGAGGGCAATTCCACTCTAAAGACGAACCTCCCGCCCAATAGGCAAGCATGCTAACCATCGCGCAACGGGTTCCACGGGTGCACATTACCATTCACATGAATTTTTACAATAGATCATAATATCCTTCTTATTTACCATACGCTGTATCGAAATAAACAGAGCGGCAACACATTCACATGCTGCCCAAAGAGACCAAACATCACAAGAAAAACCTCAGTCCAACCATCAAAGGACAATAAAAACACCACCGTTTACAAGGAAAGACCACAGCGTTTACTGGTCTAGTAGTATATAGGATCCCTTGGTCAGTTCAGTTTTTTAGGATCCCTTGGTCAGTTCAGTTTTTCATTACTAATTCACTCTACACAATAAAACTCACATTGGGTTCTTCCCAATGGTCTGTAAGACGACAGGTGATAGCAATCGCGAGATTTGTTGGTTTGTTGTTTTTAGAATCGGCACAGGACTCAACTTTGACCGTCAACAACAAAAGTACTTCTGCAAAAAAAAAAAAAAAAAAAAAAAAAAAAAAACATTAGAAAGCATCAAGAATCCTTTCCCTCGATAGATTCCTTTTGAGCGCCGCAAGGAAACTAATTTTTTTTTTGTTTAAAACTAAATTTGTTCTTTGAATTGATACGTCATGGAATGTGCAGCAAGTAAATGCGTCGAAAGTTCCAGCGCCCCTGTTTTTGCATGTTATGGGCCTTGTGGCAAAGTCTTTCATTCAAAGTGTGTTGGCTCTAACAATGCATTCTTGGATAAAGTAAATTCTTCGAAAATTGCCAGTTGCAAAAAGATCTCTCTCTATCTACTCTCTATTAAAATGTCCAATTTCAAATTGAATATTTTAAAACTCTCAAAAGCCTTCGAGGAACTTCAAAAAGGTTTCAGTGAGTCTGTTTCGAGTCTAGATACTTTTTCTTCTCCTTGGAGTTCAGCGGAAATATCAACTTCTACTGAAGACTTAGAGCAAGCATCGAATTCGAACAAAAGCTCGAAAAGAAACCATGACTGTTCAGTCACTATTCAGGCTTCTGTTCCTCCTCCAAAGCGAAAAACATTGAGGAGTAATTCTAACTCAAATAATATTCAGTCTGATAGTTTACAGACTATTTCAGAGTCTACTGAACCAATGGACGTTACAGTGACCCAACATGATGCCATCGAAAATGTTCCTCTCAGAACAAGCAACCTCATGGAAGCGGTTCCGAAGCCTAAATCGATTTTTGTTTCGAGGCTTAGACCTGAAATAACTTCGGAAGATGTCTTACGTCATTTGGTTCATAAAAAATGTATTCCTTCTGTTACTTTTATTAAATGCAATAAAATTAGCAAAGCTAATGGTTTTGTTTCGTCCTTTAAGTTGGTTACGCCTCCTTCTCTCTCTGATTCTATATTGAATATTGAATATTGCTCTAAGCCCAGTGCGACTTATGTCTCTGAGATGCTAAAATCTACAACCTGTGCAACCATCCGAATTTACTGGTAAGAAGCAAGAGAGACATCCCGAGCCGCTATACCTAGATATAGCACTACTGGACCAGGGTATCATATCATTGAATGAGGAAGATTCAATAGCCCTTACGAGTAAGTAGGCTCAGCTTACCACCGCTATGACACCAAAACCAGTAGTCGATTGTCATCATCTTCTCAGCGCTGGACAGGGACACGCATACACTTAGCTGATAGTAAAACATCCCAAAAAAAACCTTAAAACTCAGAGTCATTATCACTAAGGTTGAAATCTTGGTGCCCATGGCGTAATGGTTAGCATGTATGATGTCTGTTAAGCGGGAGGTTTGTGGTTCGAATCCTAACAGAAAACAAAGAATAGTTAGTTAGTTAGTTAGTTAAGTGCAAAAATTTTCATAAAAGGGCAGATTTTTAACAATTTACAAATTGTTTACCTTAAACTTAATATGGTTTGGTCAGTGGCCGTCTACCAGATTATAAATAATAAAATTAACTTCAAAATATTAATAATTCACTTGATTTAAAAGTCTCCTTCAAGTATACGTTGCCTATAACTGAGTGCAGATGTGGTATAGTAATATAAAAGATTCCAGCCTATTTTTCCATTCAGTACGTCCAGCGTATCTTTAAACTCCTTAGAAGCTACTCCAAAGTACCTCAAAATGGGACATATGGCAATAAAATGAAATATATCTTTAGTCTCCGTGAGGTTGCACAGGTCGCACCTCGCACAGGGTCGGCAAGTCGGGTCGGTGAGCGATATAATTTAAATTAATTAGTTCACCTCTTACTTTTAATATGACATTCAACATATTTATGGGGTAGTGATTGAGTGAATAGATATTTTCACGAAGATCCATATTGAGTGGGCTGTAAAGCAATCTGTATTCTTGCTAAAAAATTTTATAAACGAAATGATTTACACTCATAAGCAATCTACCAAACTTTTGTTTCAAGTCCGATGAGTTCATTTCAGGCAAAAAGGAGAGGTTTTCACCAACATACAGCGCCAGCTCCTCCCATTTTCTTACGATATCTCCCCTGGATGATATAGATCTCTTAAGGATATACCTATAGGCATCAGTCATCTTTCATCCATCTGCATCACCTTCATTACAAAACCAAATGCAGCTTCAGGGTTCTTAGAAATAATGGTGGTTCTGTTGTTTCCTGTTTCCCAATGTAACATAAAGTTTGAAGTTTGGTGTGTTAAGCGGTACCCAGAAAATACGTTTTAAGAAGTACCTAAGGAACCTTTCAACTTCTTCGAATTGGCAGTATTCCCAAGCTTAGGCACCATAAAGTAATATTGAAGCTGAGGTAGCACGAATAAGGAATACATAATCCGATATAAGATTTACTGCCTTGAAAACCGCTGTCTCGGTAGGCCGTTCAAGATCAGTGGAACATGGTAGGTCCACTCCATTCATTCAAAATGTATGGTTGTGAGAAGTGCGCTAGTACTCGCGGGGTTCCTCGCTCTCTTGGACCACAAAATTTATTTATTTTATTTCAAAAGCAACATTAGAATGCGCTAGCTTTAAAACTCAAATCCCTATTGTATGTTGCCAAGTTATTATCATTATGACTTGTAAGTCGTGTGTATTCTTAAGAGCATAAACACTGTAATTGTGTGTTTCCTTCCAGCCAACGTTGGATCAAACGAGTTGACCTCAGCCTTAGGCATCCTCAAAAAAATTTGTTGATCAGAAAAAGAAATCCACTTACTTCACTTAAAGACGTTCAATCATGCATCAAGTGCTCGTTATAAACACCTACCTCCGTTTGTTCATTTATCATGGCTTCTTCATTTCCATAAAAGGACAAAATATTTACAAATAGCTTTTATGGTGTACCATATGACATCTCATCTGGCCCCGATCACCGCCATTGTACGTTGAACTCTAGTTTCACAAACACATTGTTTAAAGACTCCTCCAATTTATTCAAGTTTAAGTCATTTGAAAAATATTCGTAACTTATTTTATAGTGGGAAAAAGCTTTTGCCCTAAAAAACCGCTATCCACGTCTTTTTTACCAATGATGTAAAAAATTGTTGCTTAAACGTTAAACGTTCGCAGCGCATTCATAAATAAAAAAATAAATAGGGTGGCGCAACAGAGCGTGGAGCCCCTGGGCCTAGCGCATTTCTCACAACCATGCCTTGTGAGGGAATGGAGGGGACCTACAATTTTTCGCCGGTTCCGAACGGCTAATTGAGAATGCGCTTTTCATGGCAATGAGTTTACTAACGGAGGACTTGCCAATTCCTCGCGAAAGGCGATACCCGTGGAAAAACAATTTTTTCATTTTGCCTCTGCTGGGATTCGAACCTCGAACCTCTGGGTTAGCAGGTGGACATGCTAACCATCAGGCCACGGGTACCACAGCGCATTCATACTGGCGAGAAATGACTCCACTGTTCACTTCACAAGAAAGTACAACTAACTACTAGGCTTTAGGGGTAAGGCCACCTTAGAGGCTGAAAAAATAGGCTTTTTGGTTTTTTTCAGGAACACTACAAAATAAGTCCAGATAACAGAAACGTGATTTTATTATCTTTATCAGTGACTGCTTAAAATATTTTTTTGATTTATTACAAAATGGCGGCTGTGCAGCGTTTTTGCGACGACGTCTTTTTTTCGGGGTCGACGGACGGCCGGACTAACTAGCTCCTGTCATTTTTTAAATATAATAATGAGCAAATGATTTTTTCGATTATTTTTGTATACTAACTGCTAAAGAAGTACGTAGGATGTTTGCGATGTATTAATTTTTGGCCAAATGGTGCCCTTCTAAAATGAAAAGTGAAAAAATTGTCGCATATTTGTTAATAACAAATGAACTATATACGCATACGCAATATAAAAAACCTTTTGAGTTCTATTGTTCTAACATTTTAGTTTTTCAGATGAAGAAGAAGTTTGGGTAGAAGATGAGAGTCCATTCGTTCTCATAATAATTACTGTTTTTTGTTCCCAAATGGAGTTTTGTTGATTTTTTTTTTTTAATAATACTGCTTGAGGGGAAAATAAAAAGCGATTGTATTTGACAACCACTTGAAGTGACTTTTATTTGATGATTTTGTTTATGTGGGCAACCACACCAGCGCCAGCGTGGGAATAGCCATTAATAGACACAAATTTTATTTTTCCTCTGAAAACTTGTCCGAAGTGCGATTGGCACCCACGCCTTTGGTTTAATCTTCAACCTGAACGAATCACACATTTGAACACTTGACCTTCCTGGCGTGGGAACTTTAATGGCCGGGTTGGCAATTGATAGTAAATATTGCGTTTGTGGTTTGTCTATTGGACATGAAAGCGAGCACAACAACAACAACAACACGTCGCAATTATACAAGTTATCTGAAGGATTAAAGACTGAATATTGAATGCAGTTCAAAAATGTTTGGAAGACTTAAATTTTCTAATATTCACATGATAAGGTACTGAGTGTTTCAAAGTATTATCTTAAAAATTCACACAAAAGGACTGCAAATCTAATGAACTAATACCAAAATTTAACATAAGAACACTTAAAGATCTGAGCATTAAAGATGATCTCTTCCTAGTTTATAAATTTATGCATATAAACAAAAGCATACCTTGCATCTTTCATAAAATCCTAATTAAGCTCCTCGTTCGTTGAATCTACATTTGTGTGGAAATAATTTTAATTAACCTGAATGCGAAATCCTAATGCAAATCCACTCGTTCATCAGTTCTACTACCCTTTGCACTTTTTCCTAAAAAATAAAAATATATAAATAACCCAATGGACGTAGTCTTATGCTCCTCTCTATCAGACCTTTGCTCATAGAAATTAACGCTGTTTTGAGACTTTTTACTGTTTTGCTATAGAACTTATTTCCAAAACAGAAATGCAGACTCAACTCCAAGTACCAGAACATTCATTGGGAACAATTTGAATTGAAATGAAGGACACAAAAGCTAAGAAGGTAGGATATCAAACAAACGCATTCACAGCACGTCTCATATAGCTGAAAAATTTATGCGAAAGCATTTCCATTTGGACAAAGCAAATTTATTGCCATCTAAGTGCAGTCGAAAAGGTGCCGAAAAAGCTAAACTCAACAATGCTTGCTATAAAAAAGAGTTGTGATGCTTTTTTTACTTCTCTACTTCTCTTTTTTATGTTTCGACAGAGCTCTAGCAATATAAAAAATGTCCTTTTACTCTCCATTTCAACAAGGTGTGTTTTTTAAGAGCAGAGTTATCACATAAAATTATACAAGCAAAGCAAGATGAGGGTAGTATAAAGTTGTTGCCTTTTTTTTGTCGGAAAAATTATTAAAAATTGTTTATGGGGTGGTTTCCAGAAAAAGAAACGTTTTATTCAACGATGCCTAACAGATCGTTGATCTACAATTTCGTACTCGAAACTTCGATTGAGTGTCATTGACGCAGACCACTTTGAAAGACTTTAAAAAAAGTGCCTTCCAGTACAGCATTTTTGAACTTATGAATGACTATCAAATGTATAAATTCAGATCAGAACTTTTAGAGCGTCTTTGAGTATACTACACATAAAAAGCTCCTCTCACATAGAACCTACGCACTTAAAAAGATTTAATTTACATTTCCAAACGACAAGGAACTCCCTACCATCAGAAGTACGTTCGTATACAAAAAACGTGATTCCCCAACATACGAGCGAGTTTTGCAAAAAAAAAAAACAACCTCTTCGCTGAGAATCGGTACAGAAAAACAAATTTGCCATAAGGAATACCTTGTGAATTTATAACTAATTAAAACCTTTCAAGAGTAGAGAGAAGGAAGCCCTATGAGGAAAGCAAAAGAAACGGGAACAGTCATCATTCTTCCTTGGATATAGGTGCTTGGTACTTTCGGTAATTTACTTTCCAGCAATTTCAAACTCTATTACTTGCATGATGGTTCATATTTTCTATTTAAAAAAAAAAAAATCCGAAAAAATAATCTCATTTGATGTTATCTGAAGCTGAAAGTACTCAATGCGGTCCTTTGACGACCAAGCGAATAATTTCCAAACTGATGTGTGTATGGCGGTAACCAAACCAACCACCTCTTTTATGCTTTATATTCAAAAGCCTAGACCTTTGAATACGATATTTTAACAAAAATTTAGTGCTACACTCATGCATATACATACATATGAAGGTAGGTAAGTATGTATGTTGTATATTTAAGCAAAAGCTGTAGCAAAAGGATCCCTTGGCCGGAATTCCAATGGAAAGACTATTATAAAATAATGATGATGGAGTGAGGACCGTTTGGGGAATGTGGCATTGAGGTTTAAGCAAAATGCTTTGACTTGCTTTATAGCACTACATTTTTGTTTTCGGGACACTAATGCTATGTGAAGGCAACTACCGTGGTTAAAAATATGCAAAGTACTTGAATTTTATCCAGTGCGTTTTCGAGCATCCTAATTTGCTCAATGACATGGCCTGGCCTCAGTATAGTGAGTGGATATGGATATGGATAGTATAGATATGTTGTCCTTTATTTATTTATTTTTTGCTCTTTTTCTACCGATGGCTAAGCCTAGGTGAGCACGTAAAATCTATGATGATTATCATCTTCAAAGATTTTGTAGAAATATTTTAAATCCCCCTTTCGCATGTGGTAAGCCTCACGTACAATTTTCGAGATTGTTATTATTAGTACCTAGCCAAGAGATAAAAGATAAAACCGAAAAAGGACATTTCAGGGCAAATAAGTACACCTTAAATTTTATAATACTAACCCTCGTTGCTGGGCAATGCATAGTTTTGTGGCGTTCAAAGTGACATGCATACCTTTTCGTAGGAAGAACAAACTGCAAACAACCATGATAGTGATCAGGAGGGTAATAGACAAACAAAAAGGACCACGATATGGTTTCAGATTATAATATTGACCGGCAGGGATGTATGAAGTTATTGAATTGGCTTTTGAAGGACAATTTATTGGTGGGAAAGCGCAAAATGGCAATGAAGATTCTAAATGTACATGGACAATGATCCAACTGTTAAATTGCTACAAGCAAATAAAACTGGGCCTGGATTCTGTAAGACGACTATTGTCTAAAATTAAGGCACTAAAAAAAGGGTTAAGGAAGCTGAAAAACCTACCAGAACTTGAACGACTATTGTAAAACAGTTATCTTTTAATCGCTGAAATTTAAGATAGATTTAACAATTTCCGGGCGATACAATCGACGATTGGACGCCATCAGTCTAAAAACTACGGAACCCACGCCTTGTTTCTAGCAATGGGTTTTGTGAATGTAATATCAGGTTGAACTTTTTTAAGAAAAAGCCAAAGCTTATACTAATCACAGCAACAAGCCACGTATATAGACTTGTTTTATGAGAATAACAAACAGATTATGTTAAATAATCTCAATTGATAAAATTCTAGCTTACGCTTCCTGCTTCCATGTTTCCTTAATCAACTCACATATTTCGCCATGACTCACTCAAGTTGGAGATGATTGCTGAAAGCGTCACTTAAAAGTTTTAGAGTCTAGTTTGTTTTAAGAGATGTTATTTGATTTATTTGCATAGCCATCTGGCAAAGAATCGGCTATGTACTTCTATGAATTTCCTTAAGCTCACATATCCAACACGTCAATAAACCTTTGAGAAACCCCACATTAAGACCATAAATTGCCGCTTACCGTTACCGCTCATTCTTTTGCTTGGTATTCGAAATCTATTTTGTTCTTCAATAAATACAACAATGATCAATAAAGATCACTTAGATATTTTCCCGTTTAATAATGGTTGGCGTTTCTGCCTCTTGCGTGGGAGGTTCGAGGTTCAAATCCCAGAAACATCACAGGAAACAAATGTTTTTCGCGATAGATTTTTTGCCATGAAAACACCTTTCTCGGCAAGTCATTTGGAATCAGCAAAAAGCTGTACGTTCCTTTCTTTTAATCCCATGGTTTGTTTGAATGAAAAGCGCTATGCTGAAAGGTAACCGATCTGTTATTTATATTTTTTATTTTAAACTCTTCCGCCATCTTCGTCTTGTGATGTTTCTTTTGCGAGGCTGGGGTATGACTCAGGGTGTCCAGGGTCTACCCAAGGAAGCGTCGTAAGACTTGGGTTTCGGCGGTCCAACTTCTCAAAATGAAGACGCGGAAACGGTTGGTTTTAAATTTTAACTCTAAATTTATTACGAAGTTCTTCTAATACTAATCCAAAATTAGTAAAGCGGTGATTTTGTCTACAAAAACTTATTTACTTTACTCACAGATCAATCTTAAAAGCGAAAAAACTTTGGCTGAAGTATAACTAAACGCACATCAAAGTATCATCACGCAAGCAAGTGCCAAATAGTTTTAACTTCATCAAAGGACAAAACCATCTTCATTATAAGGCTCTCAGTGTCATCACAATAGCAAAACCTTTAGATCTCACTCATAACCAAGTATGGTGGTTAGTTAAATCCTCACTGCATGGCCTTGCATCCGCAATATACTCGTAAATGTATAGAGGGTACATAGCTCCAGGCACTATACTGTTTAAGGATTTTCTTTGAAAGGTTGTGTAGTAACGTCATAATGTGGATATCTATAGATTACCACTTTCTGCACAAGTGCTGTTCCAACATTGAAATTAGATATCATAACATAAAGTGTTACGTTAGCCGAAGAAGAAGAGTCCTTAAGTAGCTAAGGAAGTACGTACTCTCACTGTCGAAAAGGCTATTTGCAAAAGATGTTGTAGCTAAACTGTTCTCCTCGCACGACCAACTTGCTACAAAAGCAAAGCATACAAGGAGAGGAAGAGTGGAGTAGAGAGTGGAGTGAAATCAAGCACCGAAGTATGTACACTTAACTTAGCCGTATCCCTTTCAAACGATGCGATGATGGCAGTTGTGGTTGCGGTGTGTAAGGTAATATCCTATAGTAGCTAGCGAGCGAGTCATACAATTGACAATGGGCTTCTTCAATGCGGCGGTAATATTGACAGTGTGTAACACTATACTTTCTTAAGCGAATCAGAGTCTTAGATTGTGTGAATTAATGAAATCTCATTTCTTATGAGCGCCAAATGTTCACAGTTGGCAGTCAATTATGGTCTCGCTCGCTTGCCTTGTTCGCTTAATTGACGATGGTGGCTTAAATGTAATTTATACTGAGGGGAAGGATTCGCCTCATTGTTTAAGGCTGTTTTTCTTTTTTCTTTTTACTTTTTTCTTTTTTGGTCCTTTTTTGCACAGAACAATGCTTCGGTTGCTATGATGGAAAAGGATGATATCGTGGATTTGCTTAAGAGTAATTGATATAAAATTTTGTTTGATTGAGTGGCTACATTTAGGGTTTGAGAATTACTCGAGGAGTATTTAACACTTTAATTTTGAAATTTGAAGAGAGAGGGAGAGGAAGAGAGAGGCGTACACGCACGGACAATACTAAAATCTTCTTTAAGTCGTTTACGATGAGGAAAATTTATTGACATTTCTACTTCGGCGTGATATTTTCCAGAAACGATGATTTTGTGAGAAAAAAAAGAGTTGTTCTTTATTTAGTAAAACAATATAAAGTGGGACAAAGAACCTCTACTATAAAACTACAAAACTACAGAAATCCTTCCTAAATTATTCCATTGATTCGATTGAATTGATTTAATAGTTGTAAGCAAAAACTAAAATATGAAAAATAGGCAAGATAAACAACTTTGGGCTCAACAAGGACCTCAAGAGTTTACCTAAACCATTGATTGATAGGAAAGGATTGGAAAGAATTCGTTGATTCTTAGCTTCAGGAGCCACTTTTCTCGGCAGTGGAACTTCTGTTGATGGGCTGACCAATTATGATTTTGAATGGCAAAGCACGTTGAAGAGCTATTGGATGCTTCAAAAATTCGAACATTAGAGCAGGGGCCAATCTAAAAACACATTACACGAGTAACTAACAAGAAGCAGCACGTTGAACACCATCATTACAACTCGAAAATATTAGTCAGTGGCAAATCAAAGTCCTTTGTTCAAAGCTTGTCCTATCATCTGCCCCCTTTTAGCAAAAAAGCAGAATTTTTTTTTTTTTATAAAAAATGCATTGAAACACGTCTAGGACTGAAAATTATGTGTTCTTCGTTGTGGCGACAGTTATTTAAATAATTGTTACTTATTAAGTTTAATAGTGTGTTTCGTCTTAAAAGGTATCCTTGTGTGTCCAAGATAAAATACAAATGCATTGCATGTTAATGACACAAAATAAAAAATATAAAAAAAACACGCATTCCACATCGTGTGGCCGCATTTTATTGCCCAATTAAGTGCATACCCACATGTCGATGTTAATGCAGGATATGACTGTATAATAAAACCGGTAAAGAGAAAAATAAATATCCATTCCCTTTTCTTTTGCTATTTTCCTGCCTTCACCTCACTGTAACAATACAATACTGTCGCCCATTCTTGTCCAGGAGCCATTGCGTTTATGTATAAAATAAAAAAATATATATATATGACAAGGGGTGGAAAGAAAGGACAACAAACCCGAAAGAGAAGAGGGTGCAGAAAAGCTGGAGGTGTACAAGTATTTAAAGGATACCAACCCGTAGTCATACACATGTATTTATAGCCAGCCACCGCCAACAAAGACATGACCAGCTTCGGTGAAGTCCAGGGCCGTTTCTGTCGTAAAGCTTCCCCAAGACTTTGGAAAAATTGTTAAACATATTTTGGTGGTGACTTTCATATAAAATATTTGACATAATTAACTTACATCTTTAAACAGAACAACATTTTGGTCGACTTAACATGGGTGTGAGAAAAGGGTTGGGTTATTCATTTCTCCTGATCCAGTTTTTCTGCTCCTTCAGCTTCTGCAACTCCTTCAGGAGCTCATCTACTTCTTCAGCTTTTTTCCATCTTCTTCAGCTCTTTCAGCTTCTTTTGCTTCTCTAGCTTTCTCAGCTTCTTCGGCTCCTTGTGCTTCATTACCTCCTCCAACTTATCTATCTCTTTCTGTTTCTTCAACTTTATCGGTTGCTTTATTTCTCTTTCAATATTTCAGCTATTTCTTTTCCTTCAGTCCCTTCAGATCTTTCAAATTCTTCAGCTTCTTCAGCTACTTCAGCTTCTTCAGCTTCTTCAGCTTCTTCAGCTTCTTCAGCTTCTTCAGCTTCTTCAGGTTCTTCAGCTTCTTCAGCTTCTTCAGCTTCTTCAGCTTCTTCAGCTTCTTCAGCTTCTTCAGCTTCGTCAGCTTCTTCAGCTTCTTCAGCTTCTTCAGCTTCTTCAGCTTCTTCAGCTTCTTCAGCTTCTTCAGCTTCTTCAGCTTCTTCAGCTTCTTCAGCTTCTTCAGCTTCTTCAGCTTCTTCAGCTTCTTCAGCTTTTTCAGCTTCTTCAGCTTCTTCAGCTTCTTCAGCTTCTTCAGCTTCTTCAGCTTCTTCAGCTTCTTCAGCTTCGTCAGCTTCTTCAGCTTCTTCAGCTTCTTCAGCTTCTTCAGCTTCTTCAGCTTCTTCAGCTTCTTCAGCTTCTTCAGCTTCTTCAGCTTCTTCAGCTTGTTCAGCTTCTTCAGCTCCTTCAACTTTTTCAGTTTCTTCACCTTCTTCAGTTTCTTCAGCTTCTTCGGTTTCTTCGGCCTCTTCAGCTTCTTCAGCTTGTTCAGCTTATGAGGCTGTTTTTTTTAATACTGTTATTCAGTGCCCAAAACTAATCTATAATCGTGAGACACTCGTTTACGCGGGTTGACACTTGATTGCGTTTGAGTAAAAACTTTAAAGTATTTCTAGTACTCCTTTTTTTAACAATTTCTCAGGGCATGCACAAGTGCGCATGTCTCCTTTTGATTAAGAGTTCTCTGCCTTATCCAAAACAACCGTGAAATTCAAAATGAAATGAAAAACAAAGTAGGGCCTACATCCTCTCCTTAGACAGCTCCAGTCCTTTGCTTTGCTAGCATCTAGGTATTCTATATCTGCATCATCGCTATCATCATCAGGATAATATAATCTTCCCGATTCCCGATGGAAGTTATGTGGCTGCTTTTCGCTGTCACATGTTGTGATATTTATGCGGAGGCTTTCATGGGTCTTAGTTGGCCTGTCTGCTGCAGTGATTCTATCGCCATGAATTATGTATGCGAGTATTTTAGTTTTGCATCTTTGGTTGTCTCTTGTCTCATCCTCTGGCAGTATCTCTTTGTCTTTTTGCCACTTCTCCCCTCATCTTTTATCTGAGCACCCTGATCTTTATCCACATAATAAAATGCCCAGATGGATGGCTGTTTGAATGGGATGGATGTGGGTTGATGTTATATTCAAAAATGGAGGGAAACCAAAAAAAAAAGAAAGAAAAAAGTGCACACCGTCACACACTTCGCTGAAAGTCCATGATCCTATAACACTGATGGTGGTGGTGATAACGCAAGTTTTTCTAAAATAGGTGTATACGTGAAACGTATCTTATACCTCGTTTGGTATTAGCGTGACAAGGCGATACTGAAAGTGCGGGTAACGGTGAGTTGTTCCAGTTGAAAACAATAGATTATGTGTGGGGAAGCTGCTTCTCTGTAAGGTTTAAATGTCAGATAAAAATAGCATGGAAGTGGAAGCATATAACATTAGCTTCGACCATGACAACGATGTGTGAGTAGGTATGGTTAAAAGGGGAGAGTTAGGAATTATGGCTGCCTTAGGGTAGCCAAGCTGTATTTAAGTCTGCTTGAATCAAATTGGATAGTAATTCAATTTGAAAGTGTAACGCACTTACCTCCATTGCAACATAGAAGAGAGCTGACAAAGGGACATCAGTTTATCAGATGATGTCAGAGTCGTAGAAGAAAAAAGTTGTGACAGTCAGTAGCGAAACTGAATTCAGCAGTGACTACAAAATCATTTCTTCAAAAATCGTTCTTCGACTACTTTATCAACGAATATGGGTATCAGGTATCATAACCTTTTTATGTTTTAAAAAAGAAATGAGTTGTTTTTTGTAAAAAAAAGTGTGGTAGATTTTGTAAAGTAGCTAGTATGTTTCCAGTTACGTTTAAGTTCCTGGTTCGAATCACAGCAACATAAAATTGCTTTTAGGGGTATATTATTTCGCCAGGAACTGACAAGCCTTCCAATAGTGATTAGCCACACACTGACCTAGAAAGTATTTTTTTTTTTATCTTTTCACACATTCCTCAGAGGTTATAGTTGAAAGACTTGCGTCTGGTCCCAGGTCTCCTCGAGCTCTGTTGTTACCCACTCTTTTTATTTAGATATCAAAAAAATGCAAATAATTTTTCAAAGAAATGCACAAGTGCACACAATCTAATGAAATCAATAGTTCGCCGAAATTAGTTGTCTGCTTTTTACAGTCTTAGAAAGGACTCAAATGGAGCGGACATTAGATTAAATCTGTAAATTCAAAGCAAATGATTTGAACGCTGTGTCACATTACGGAAATAAACCGTAAAAGTGCCTAGTGCAAGCCTGAAAGCGGCCAAACCCTTAGAGCGTTTTGCACAATTACGCTTATTTTTACACATGTAAATATAAGCACCTATCAGTCGGGAGTTGACTTATGTCAGCACTTATTTTCGGTGTCAAACACAGTTTCTTTCAAGCTTTATGATCATAATGCAATTGAAACTGAGAGCTGAGAATTTGTACAAAACTCGCAAACACTTAAAATGAAAAATTAACACTACTTTGATTTTGTTGAAATCTAATCATTAGCAGGTGTTCGTTCACCTAAACAAGTTAGTGTGTTCTCAAGTAGACGTGGGCTGTTTGAACTGCGAAGTATATGCAATCATCAACTCATCAGGGATAAAGTTAAGAATGGAAAATTATACCGCATCTAAACAAAAACCATATGGTTGTCCTTTAAAAGACGCTGACTATCACAAGGGCTTAACTTTGACTCTCATTTCCTAGAACCAAGCGCTATTTTGGGTGCAAATTTCATATGCCAGTAAGAATCGAAGCAGAAACAGATTAGAACTCATCCAACTGTTTTTGACAAAAAATTTCGAGTTTTCTTCATAAGTTTCTTATTTACTTTTACGTCCTTAAGTTTTACGGGAAAGAAGTTTGGCCCATACGAACACTTTTATTATTTCATAGTAGGTCCCTAGAAGAATGAACCTTATCGAAAGCGAATTGTTTCGAAACAAAAATACAGGAATCCCCGGATAAGTGCCTCTCCTTAAATGTCCAAACCTGCGAGGTACTTAAGCGGGTTAGGCACTTATAAAAACCCCGCTTAAGTGCTCAGAAGCACTTTTTTTTTTTTTGTGTTATGAAGAAAACACGATTAATTAAAAACATAAATATTTATTCATTTGAAAAAAACAAAAATAATCAAAAAAAATCACATTGAAAAGCGTGTTGTTACTTTTTATATGTTTAATTCATAAGCATGAAACACAAGGAACTGCTAACAGCATATGCGTTCACCATTATATAAGTTACAAATTCGATTAGGTAGTTAAGAGAATTATTTTCAGGTAAATATCAATAAAAGCTAAAATTAAAAGAGGCAATTAAGCGGGAAAGGTATACTTAAGCGAAAGGCACTTAAAAGATGAGTTTTATATGAAAAATTCTTTAAAAATTTTGGTTCTGAGAAAATAGAGGTACTTATGCGGGATAGGCACTTAAGCGAGAGGTACTTATCCGGGGATTCTGTACTCTGTGAGTAGTGAGTGATCTTTGGTTCCGTTGGCGAAGACGATGTGTGGGGACGAAGATTCAACATATATGAACTGTGTCTCAGCATGAGCATAGTTAGAGTACGAATCGTGGTGGGTTGGATATGTAGAGCAGACTAAAATAAGCAATTCGACTCGAAGGACTTTTTTAAACACAATGTAGAAAAGTCACGAAAAGGGAAGACCTCGTTTTCGGTAGCGTGATCAAGTGGTAGAGGACCTTAATTGACCAAGAAGGCTACAATTTGAGTCGAAATCGTTTGCGTGTTGTTAAGAATCTGATTCGCTTCACAAAAAAAACTTAAGGACACATATAAACTCCAACTCAAGCTCAATGAATGCTACTAGTGTTGGTTATGGCTCAGGTTCTTCCCAATCTGTTAAGCCCAGCTTAGGAAGAATATTAAAAGTTTGTTCCTTTCTCCTTTTCAGCTAGTTTAAGTCTTCATTCACATGAAAAGCTGTCTTTTTCCATATGTAAATGCATTATGTAGAAAAGAACTATGAAAAAAAACAGTCCATCAGTATCTCGAGCTATCTTCTTGTTCATCAAAATTTGTATAGTTTAAGATTTTTATTTACCTTGGCGGTCAATAATTGCAATCGCCTCTTCGAAAAATCACAAAATCTAGAATCTTTTCATGTAAGAGATACATTTTTGCTCGTGTGGCGTGTCCACCGTCTTTTAGAACATAAACGCTGTCCGTCCAAATCAATATCTTCCAACTCCGCTGTCGTTTGTGGAATACTTTATTCCAAAGATTGATGAGAAGTGGACAAAACCTGGAACCGAATCACCGTTCATCGCATTTGTAATCGAGTGAGCTAGTTCCATTTCTCTTTCATAGTTCGCTCTATATTACACAACATAAGTGACCAGTCGGCTGTTAATTTATCGACTTCAATTCGTTCAAATACTGATGAAAGAATATCAAATTGCGTTACTATGGTGCTCGATAACGTGAAAGTAATGCTAAAAAAGAACATTATTGTATTAATCGATCACGAGTGCAGTAATTTGGATCCAGAACTTCCCTCAACACTATGGGCTACAAGAGCAATATTTTTAGTTATCATTCACCACCATTCCACCAGTTTCACAATTGCTGAGGGAGAAAATCTTGAAATCTTTTTTACAACTCTTAAAGTGAACTTCAATGGTCTCAAAAATGTTGCTGTTTACACATATAAACCTTAATACTGATTCCGATAGCCTTACATATACAAGAGTGGGTTGGTCTAGAGCCTTGTGCATTTCTTTCAACCATACCTTGTGATTAAATGGAAGAGACTTACATTTTTTTGCTGATTCCGAACGGTTGATTGAGAATGCGGTTTTCAAGGCATTAAATTTATTATCGGATAAATGGCAAATTAAGAGGGAAAATTGATAATAGTGGAAAAACATCTCGTTTTTTCCTTAATTTTCTTGTGACTCGAACCTCAAACTTACTACGTAAAAGACAAAACCACCAGCCATTACGTCACGGGAGGCCTTGCAGTTCAGAAATGTAGGTGATGTTCCAGACGTGAATGACTTCCTAATCGCTCTCGTTTTTGAACGTTTCACACAGCAAACAGTGAGTCACTTGCCTACATTGACGGCCCTTACTCGCCAGCTTCTGTCATCAAGCAGCGACTGGACCCTTACTCGCCAGCTTCTGTCATCAAGCAGCGACTGGACACTTACTTTTCCTCCATTGGCAGATCAGAACTTTATTTTCATTTTGAAAGGATGTTTTGCAAGACACCAAGTGTTGCTGTTTTTGCATATGTAGCCGCTGCTAACAGCCAAAGAATTCAACTTGTTCAACTTCTAAAGTCGCTACGAAATACTCACCAGCTGACGGTGAGTGTGTCAGTATTTTCTTCCAAGTTCCAGCTAAAATGATCAGTGCCTGACACAAACCACTATAGTCTAATCGTTTATCCGCTGGCAAACAATTAACAATTATTGCCACAGTGCCTCTTAGATTTTTCGTCTCTGATTATTGTTTCAATACAAAAACGAATCACTATTCTGGGACTATCAACGGTATATTTTCATTGTACTTTGTCCTTCAACATTATTCTTCGGAACTTGCAACGAAGGTTTCATTCAGAGCTTTTAAGTCTGTTTTTCACACTCACGGTGTTTTTTTCTAACTCTCTTTAAGCCTGTCCCTGTAACGATTACACTTAATTCTTATCTATTATTGCAGTAGGACTCTTCCAAATATCATCCATATGTACCGTTTAGACACTGTTTCTAACTTTAAGCCCATGTAGGTAGATACATACATACGTGGATCTCTAAAAAATAGCGGTTAGCATTTTTAGGGACCATTTCTTGTTGTTGTGAGCTGTTCGGGGTATAAAATTAAAATTAGCTGACACAAAACACAGAAAACTTTTAAATTTATTGCTTATAGTTTCATAGTTGTTTAGCTGTTGCTGCGCATAGCTATGGTCTTCTATGCGAATTGAAAGCTTAACACTATCCGCAGCTCTGAAATTTCTTTTAATATAAAAACGAAACAAACAAAACACGCCAAACTGATGCAGTATTTTCTTGATCGCAGAAAGTAAGCAAGCAACAGGAAAAGTTTTCACATTACAAACACCTCAAACTGCACATTAAGTCTCCTTCCGCTAAGATTTCTTTCGCATAGGGTACCTCTACCCAACCTATACCATACCATACATAAAACTATAAGAAAATTCTCAGAAAGTCTTAAGAGACCCCATCCTTGAATCTTCTTGCCTGCCTGCATGTTTTGTATGGAAAGTATTTTATTATTATATTTCAACACAGCCGGATGTTGTTTTTATATCTGCAGCAACGAGAAGCTGCGCCTTGATTAAATTCTATACACAGACAGGACATTAGTTAAAGAACTCACATACACGTGCGGTATAGCAAAAAGGAGAGGTGTGTGTTGTGTAGTCAAATACAAGACACCTAAAAGTCGTTCGTGCGACCCAAGTATGTGCTTCTACAATACCCGTACTCGTACCATAGTGACAGAGGATAAAGATAAAACCATTGGCTGTGAGAGAATCCTTGTATCATTCTGCAGAGCGACAATTGCATGTCGCAAGCAAAGCGCACACAGAAAGGATGCATCTTTATGTGGAGCAAACGAACTGAATGTCAGATTTCCTGTGGGATATGTGTTCTTGAGATGTTTATACCCATTTGAAATGGGGACCTTTACGGTGTACCAGTGAAATGTCTTTGTTCAAGACTTGCTTAGCTAAGAAGCCGCTGATAAGTTTACCTCTCTTTATTGGTGGCAAAGCGAAAGGGGGTATAGCCAAAAAGCATTAGCCAGATTGTACACAGGCACTTTGGTGCAGAGACATAAATTTTAGTTAAACACGAACCTGCTTAGTTTCTTTTTTAGATCCAATACAAAGATATGTACGTGTTTAATGATAAATAATTGAAAATTAATTACATCTGCATTGTGCAGGAACAAGGACAAGAAACCAGGTGGCATTTATGCAAGTAAAATCTTATTTGCGTCTTAGAAGTTTAGTTTTGAAGTCTTACAAGGAGAAGGAGAATATAGATCTGTTCAATTAACGTGTACATAAATATATTTTGCAGCATATCAGGTGCCCTAGCGTTTACATGTGGAGAACACCAGTGTAGCTCTTCCAGTTCACCGGAGACTAAATGTGAAAATTATTACAAATGACTATGTGAGGAATTTCTTTTTGCTGTTGCGATGCTATTTGGCTCTTATTTAATCGTCAATTCACTCAGGAAAGAAACTCTTGCTCATGGTAAAAATCCTGGTGCAGAACATTTAGTGACTCGCTATCCACTCAATGCCCGGTAGTCTTATAGTCGATGGTAATATATTATGCCTCTGATGCTGGTGAGGCATCAACAAAAATAAGCAAAACAACACGCCACACATTTCCCACTTGAAACGGCACTGAAATGTCCCTTTTTAAGTAGAGCCTTGATCTGTACCAGCTATAGGAGTTTGTTGGATGTTTTCAAACGAATTGGCGTGAGTATTTTGGTACTAGATAAATGACTCAAAGCGAGTAAAGTAACTCTATATATTATCTATAAGGTCTATGAACATAAAACGCTTAGTTTGGCACTTATCTAGTGGAACGCAGTTACCCAAGCAGAACAAATGTCCTTGGCAAACATTGCTATTCCCAGAATTCACTTAACTTATTACTTTTACTCAGAAGCGAAGCTTAAGATGGCTATTAGCTTCGAGGTCCTTGTCATTCATGTTGTTAATTTACGCACAGTCTTAAAAAAGTCTCAAAATAAAATACCTACCCACCCATGCCCATCAAACACTGTCGGCCAATGCAATTAAAAATGTTTCAAAAATATCTGGCTAACGCGAGTTGGTTGGAAGTGATAAGATGATTTTCTACAGAATAAAGTACCCTTTGGACAGCCCCAATAAAACTGTTATCCTATTGCCCTGTTTGTTATTGAAGCACACTCAATACAAGTATTACAAAATGCGAAGGAGATCTCCTCAAAAGAAGGACACGGACTCATCTGCAAAAGGAAATATCAAGCTTTACTTCCTGGAAGACGAATAGTAGTAGGAGTATATATAGAGACTAACCCTTACCAAAGAAGAGCGTCCTTATCACAACTCACATCCTTCCATCCATAGTGGAGGAATCTTGTGAGCAACAATAATCATGTAAGTCAGCCGGACTATTCGAACCTGATTCGAATGGTTCAATCCAGCATGTCTGTCGACGAAACGGTCACAAAGTTAATTTCATCATACCGCGCCAACATCCCTATGGGGCCAGACCCAGAGAAGATTCTCAAAGGATACGATCTTTAAGAGATAGGTATACGTAACAGTTTTTTATGAATTTAATCCAACGTCCTGTCCTATTTAGATAGCAAAACTCAACCATACCATGTTGTACATACCACGTTCGGTTCTGAAAGGGGTGAGGGGTGAGGTATAGGTGAATTCTATTCTATTTTTTGCGCTACCATCCGAGATATCTGTTTGCCAAAGCATCAGCCAGCCAGCAGCGCAGCGGTGGCGGGGTTGCAATTCGCTTTAAAAACCAATTACATTAAAAAGATATGGCGCAGCGAATGTGTCTCTTAAATGCTCATTAAATGGATTTTAAAGGCAAGATGAAGAAGAAGAAAAAAAACACACCAGAAATAAGCAAAAGAAGAAAAAAAAAGCGGCCAAGGAAACTAATACCATTGGAAAAAGGAGCTCTATTTTATTTGCCATTCCTTAAAGATTCCTTAAAAAAAGGGTTGGCTTTATATGGAGTGGGTGGTCTACCATGACGTCTTCGGTTGGGTTTCCTGCTTTGAGCTTTATAAAATTCAAAAAGTTTTCGTTTTGGGGTGTTCAGTGTTCATGGAAAAACGATAATGACCAGACACTTAGGTTTTATAGCACTTTCATTTGATAAGCATCTTTTGGTCGTTTTTGAGGAGGCTTTAAAGGCAGGCACAACTCAAGAAATCCTACATATACCCTCAGCTTCGGCCAGACGATTGCTTTTTTCTGTGTTTGTGCTTCTTTTCTCATATATGGAAATATCAGACATGGTAACGATCTGAAACCCATTTCCGGGAGCAAATCAAATACACATACCTAATGCGGATTTGATCTTAGAAAGTTTAATGTTGGAAAATTAAGATCCTTATCAGTTAATATTTTCAGCTTCTGGGAGAGATTTTCAATGGAAATGGCTTAATTTAGTAACAAGTTGCAGCCTATAATGAGAAATATAGTTTGCCCATTTGGAAACAGGTAAGAAAAAGGTGAGTGCAGGAAGAATTTTTTATGGTTCAAAGAGGAACCTGAGTTTGGTTATTTTTGACTCTGAATACTTTTATGTAAAAGAGTTCATTTCGAATATTGTACCATTCGAATTTGTAGTTTTTCATAGAAAGACTATGAATGATTCCTAGATTCTTTCAGCTTATTAAGGCGTTAAAACTTTGGCAAAGGTCTCTTATCCAAAAAAAGAGGATAGAACTTGTTGAGTTTATTTATGTAAAGCAACAAAGCAATTTTTGAACATGCAAACCAAAATGGCATACGAACTTAAGCTGAGAGAAGTCCTACAAAAAAGAAAGCATACACATCTTCTCAATGATTAACGCTGAAAGCTCTAAAAAAAAATACTCACTTCTTCTTCTTAATACCTCTAAATCAATATTATGTCCATTTGTATAAACACCAAAATTTTCTCGCTGGTCAACCCACACGGTACCACTCTCTCATCTCTTCGCGAGTGGGTTTGTTTTGCGGGTTCTGCTTCCTCATTTACCTCTTGTTTATTTTACTTTAAGGTCCTTCTGGATGATAATTATTTTGGCTGCTTTCTTCGATAGACGAAGACATTTCTATTGCACTCGAAAACTTTGTCGTAAGCGTTGTCCTTCAACGAATCTCCATATTGGTATGAAATTCCTCTTCTTAGGTAAGTATCACAATTTTTGTGAAACTGTGCGTCAACAAACATCCTTTGAAAAGGCAAGTTGAGGTCTTCTTCCACCTGATTGTGCAACCTAAGACTAGGTCTTTCCCTAACGTGATTTTCCTGCGAATTGCTTTCGAAAGCCCATTGAGAGGGACTTTGATTTACATCCACTCTACATGACCCAGCCATGGTAGTCTAGTTATGCATAATTTTCTAGCTATGCTCATTTTGCTGAACAACTCGCTATTGTATCTTTTTCTCCACACATTGTTTTCACATACGGGACCAACAATCATTCGGAAAAAATTTTTTTCAAAACAACCAAGGGCTTCCTTCTCCACTTTCAAAATGGTTCACTACTTTGCGCCGTAAAGCAGAACTGGGATGATCAATGTCTTATAAAGGCTTACCTTGTTTTTTCTGGAGAGGGGTTTGTTTTTCGATTGCCTTCTTAGCCCAAAGAAGCAATGCTTAGCAACAGTTACTCTCCGTTTGGTCTGCGAACTGATTTTGTTTTCCGTGCCCATAGCGGATCCTAGGTAGAAAAAGGTAGACAAGTTATGTCTATATGGACGTTTTGTCCAATTAATTCGTTGATGTTCGCTATCTTTGTTTGATGACAACACATCTCATTACCGATCAAACTCATTTAAGTAGGTACTTCTGTTTCAATGCTCGCAGAAGCACATTATGACATCTCGGTTGCTTCTTTCCATTACGTCAAAATCGTCTGCATGAGTGAGTAATTGCACAGACTTTTGAAAGATAATTATCTTGGAACGAAATGCTTCTTCTTTTTCAATAATGCTTAGAAAGGCGTTGAAGTACTCGTGACCCTGAAAGAAAACTGTTTGACGTAGTAGTTCACTTCACCGTGTTTCCAGTTTCATCATTCGCTTAGGTCTCCAAACAGCTAAGCTAATGAGCGCTTCCTGCCTTCCAACTCCCACGGGTTCGAAAACCTCTGCTCTGTAACGGCTGATTTCAGACACTGTTCGTTACGCACTCCTTTAATAGTAAGCCACCTCGCCTCTGTACCGATGCCAAGTGATATCCGATACTTTTCTTGTTTTAGTGATTCATTCCAAATCTTGCTTCGGTGGAAGAACTTTCCGTTTGCTTGCAGATGGTCCCCTTTAAATTTTCTATCAGCCTCCAGTGGCTTGCAACTTTGGATGTGCGTTCTGCGGCCGTTCACATCTGGTCTCAATAATTGAGCTTAGTATTGAGTTTTATTCCCTGGCACATCATCAGGTTTTTTTCTTTATAACTTCGAAGTCGATAACCGTTGGAACTAGTTTTTTAGTTTGGAGTATTCAATAACTCAGTTTTCTCAGTATCCAGTGCCTATGTTCCTCCTTCCATGAATTTATCCTTCGCATATCTTGGTTCAGCTTTTCTGTGCGCTTTCGGTGTAACTTGTGGTTATCACAGCGTATCCAATTAGAAACAGAAAGCACCCCTCAGTCATCTGCATACACAAAACGCCACGGTAAGAGATACTCCAGAGGTCTAGTCTAATGATAGGTCACTGTGCGACTCGAGCTGAGACGTCCTTTCGTCACATTCCTTCTAGAATTTTTCTATCCAACCACATGGTGGACAAATTCTAGTTCTTTGCGATTATCTTTTACCATCAGCACGGTTTTCTTGGTATGATGACTTCCTTGCTGAATATTGTCTACTGCCCTATCTACGTCTTCTATTGTTTCTATTGTAAAGCATCCCTTCTTCAAGTCACTTTGTCTGTCGGACAAGTCTCCTATTCTTTTTATCGCAGTAATGAATCCCAGTTGCTATAGCTATTTAGAAATTTGCCTTCTGTGTTCAACATTCACAAGGATCTGAATGCGGATGGAGAGTCCAGACTTACCTTATCAACCTGATAAGTTGGAAAGTTGCATAAAAGGCTTTGTTTTTTTCCAACAGATGAAAAAACTCCTCAGCTATGCAACTGATGTAAATTTTCAAGAGTAATTGGGGACATCATTGTGCGGTTTGATCAATGGCTCCACAGGTGCATCATCTGTTTCGGGAGTTTTTTTTTTTTGTAGCATTGTACTAGTTGAACATACTCATTTACTTATCCCACAGACATTGAAGACATTTAACGATCACTCAATTCTGTTGATTCCTCAAAGTGTTAGCTTGTACGGTAAACAAGCGCAAGCAGTTGAGCCCATGGTAGTATCATGCGAAAAACATGTTTAAATCTCAATAATTCACTCCGTCACTCCGTGTAGGAGTTGCAAGCGAGAAGGATCCGAACATGAAAGCCAACGAACAGAACAATATCGAAATCTTTAGCAAACCATCCCTTACACGAGTATGTTTGGCTAGCACATTCGCCGTTGAAAGCTATGGCTAGTTTTGGAGTTTCAGCGCATTACTATAGTGCGAATGCGAATCAAATAAGTGAAGGAGTTTTGATCACTGAGATCACCATCACAATAGGTAATGGAAGTAAAATAAAGATTGCGACTACTTTAGCGTCACATTACAGCGGATAATAAGTAAAGCATCATAGTTTTTGCCATCCAGGTCAAAATTTTTCTACTGTGATCGTTGCTGAAGCTGTAGCGTAGCCTAGTCATTTCAAAAGCACCTACTTTCAATGGTGGTTACTAAACTTAAAGCAAAATGATTTGATATACTTTCGTTCAAAATCCGAATCAACAAAACTCTGTTAGAAAATGCTGAACAAAAAAGCTCTGAAAAATTACTTCCTGGAGAAATTCTCGAACACCAAACATTTTGATCATTTACAAATAATGAAACAAATGGAATCCAAAAAGAAAATAAATAAATCCCACTCCGAAGCCGCCATAAAGGAACTCTATTTTACCATCTACAAACACAAGAAATTCTCACTCTTGTTTCTTAGAAACAAGACGGATGCCACTTGACTTCCCACTTGATATCGACAAAAACAGTCATTCAGCCAGCTTTGGAAAACATCCACCTGAACGAATAAACCCGCTTTTAAGATCTAACCTCGAAGGATGCTATATACCGTCGGTTGAGGCTGTAAGTAAGTATACAACATGCGGACTGGAAGGACCCTGACTTTTCGAAGAGTAGCAGGGCCATCGAAGTAAAGCTGATAGTATTGGTTTGTTTTAAACATACATCCCCGCAGCTATGAAAAAGATTAATTATGCTACCATCCATTGTGAACCCAAATTGTTTGCACAACCATTACACAATGTCGGTGGAAGCCATGAAGAGATGGTGCAGAATGGACCGCAACCATTGGAATTCTACAGGCGTTATCGTTATTTTGCTGAGGGCAGCAGCAGCGGGGGGTTAGTTGACTACCTCTGGATGGTAGGTATAGTCGTATTGGGTGACAATGCTTTCAACTATATATACACACACCCATATGTATACTTCGGGCCACCCCGAGATCATTGTGCCTTCTTTAACATTTCTAATTTGTGCGGTATCAAGACGAATAAAGAAGGACTCCCTATCCTGACTGGTCTCTGGAATAATACAATGTGGGCCTCTGTGTTGTTGGCGAAATGAAAAATGTGAAATTATTTGAAAGGGTGCACCATCATTAATTGAATGAGTTGATTTTTCTCTTCGGCTGATAAGCATATTAAAAGGAATTTCACCGATGTGGCATCAAGGGAATTGTTAGAAAGTGGGATCTCCTGTTCAATTTTAGCCTTGAGTCTTACTTTTTGCAAAGCCACTCACTCAGGGTGAGAACCTTAAGAGTGTTTTATATTCTCATAGGATTGAGCCAAATTATTAAATTTTACTCAGCACAGAACAAGCTGTGATGAGTGTATTTTTATGAGATTGGTTTGGTTGTGAAGGTAATTGCTGTAGGCAGTCCAGAGAACAGACTTCACTAGGAGATACTAGTTACTCCAATATACGTTCACACATAAAGGCTTATTTGTCGCATTCGGTGTATTGTCAGAATTATTAGCCACAAATCAGTTTGACCATCTGATGCTGATGGTAAACCATTCACAGCCCTCTTTTTCGTTCAATCCGAAATTATTGAAAAAGACGATCTTTTAATTTTCTAGTGATATCGGTCGAACATTTGTTTCTCCGTTCTCCTTGTTCAAAAAGACTTGCTTGTCAAATTGCTAAAGCCGAGTACTTTTTAGCTAGCGAAATTCACTTTAAGTTTAGTTTTTCTATTTGTGTTGTGGTTGGGCCATGGCATCAATTTTAGAATAACGGCAATGACTTCCATTCATTACAGAGGAAGGTCCTTCAAATGTTACCGACTGCAAATTTGCTGATTATCAGAACTAGAACTCATACACACACAAATTGACCACGAGATGAATTGGTTTATGAATTCAGCCCGAGAACGGTTAGCAAGCTGAGGCAGTAGATTTTCACATGAGAAGGCTCATTAATAACGTCACACACATTGAGTTAAAGGATTTGTGGGAAAAATCGCTTTGGTTGATAGTACAACACTTGTCCACTTCGATTTCGACGAAGTCAATCAGATAAAATTGCAAGTGTCAAGTTCAGATAACATTTTGATAAATGGGTTCGATGCAAATGTCAAAGCTACTCGGACAATGTTTGAATGTTAAGTTTAGTGTTTTAAAGTGATTCCTCAGTGAAAGATGAGCTTGTTGAAGACAACGAGACTTTGAAAAATACGATTAAGTCTCGATAACTCCAATTTTTCCCAATCAAAAGAAGAGCTTACAATTTTAGTTGGTCTCCGAGGTGGGAAAGCTCTGTGACAAAATCAATTTAATGTCTTTTGAGGACAAATTTAGACTATACCCACATTTTTTAAAGTACTTTCGACGAATGAAAAAACAAAAACCAGCGCACAGTTTAAATTAGAGTAAGGGACCAGTGAAATCTAACTAGGGTAAACTGGGATACGATAATGAAATTGTCTAGTGATATACCCTTTTTTCAATGGTTCGGTTTGAGCAAATTCAGTCATTGGCCTATAAGTGTGTCGGCTACAGTTTCTGGTGAACACTCTTCACCTTAGTTTTTCTAATACCTCTGACTTAATCTCTAGCATGTCTGCTTGTTACGTGGGAGATTTGTGGTTAGAAACATTAAGAGAAAATGAAATTCACGGCTATTGGTTTTATCGAGTTATTGGCAAGTTCGTCGAGAATGATCACACAAACTGCCATGAAAAACACTTTCTAGCGCAGTCGTCCGCAATTGGTCCAGCAGGTCCTTGAAATTTGTTAGGCTACAAAGCTTTGTTGCATTACCCATTTTTTTATTCATTGAATATCCCCTAGTACAGCAATTCGGTTCAGAGCAAATTCTCAATGGAGCAATACCAGAATTGGCCTATTAATCAATTCCGAATCTTTTTTGATGGATCTCAAGAGTGTGACTTGACTAAACCTAATTAGTATTTAAAGGCAATATTTCAAGTTACTCTTTTATCAAGAAGACTCATTGAGGGATGATCCACTTTTTTGAACAGAGAAAGCTATAGTAATGAAGATTGAGTCGGTTGCGGCATGTAGTCAAATAGACTAATTTAACTTTGACTTTAAGTTTAACTTTAACTTAAACTTAAACTTTAACTTAAACTTAAACTTAAACTTAAACTTTAACTTTAACTTTAACTTTAACTTTAACTTTAACTTTAACTTTAACTTTAACTTTAACTTTAACTTTAACTTTAACTTTAACTTTAACTTTAACTTTAACTTTAACTTTAACTTTAACTTTAACTTTAACTTTAACTTTAACTTTAACTTTAACTTTAACTTTAACTTTAACTTTAACTTTAACTTTAACTTTAACTTTAACTTTAACTTTAACTTTAACTTTAACTTTAACTTTAACTTTAACTTTAACTTTAACTTTAACTTTAACTTTAACTTTAACTTTAACTTTAACTTTAACTTTAACTTTAACTTTAACTTTAACTTTAACTTTAACTTTAACTTTAACTTTAACTTTAACTTTAACTTTAACTTTAACTTTAACTTTAACTTTAACTTTAACTTTAACTTTAACTTTAATTTTAACTTTAACTTTAACTTTAACTTTAACTTTAACTTTAACTTTAACTTTAACTTTAACTTTAACTTTAACTTTAACTTTAACTTTAACTTTAACTTTAACTTTAACTTTAACTTTAACTTTAACTTTAACTTTAACTTTAACTTTAACTTTAACTTTAACTTTAACTTTAACTTTAACTTTAACTTTAACTTTAACTTTAACTTTAACTTTAACTTTAACTTTAACTTTAACTTTAACTTTAACTTTAACTTTAACTTTAACTTTAACTTTAACTTTAACTTTAACTTTAACTTTAACTTTAACTTTAACTTTAACTTTAACTTTAACTTTAACTTTAACTTTAACTTTAACTTTAACTTTAACTTTAACTTTAACTTTAACTTTAACTTTAACTTTAACTTTAACTTTAACTTTAACTTTAACTTTAACTTTAACTTAAACTTTAACTTTAACTTTAACTTTAACTTTAACTTTAACTTTAACTTTAACTTTAACTTTAACTTTAACTTTAACTTTAACTTTAATTTTAACTTTAACTTTAACTTTAACTTTAACTCTAACTTTAACTTTAACTTTAACTTTAACTTTAACTTTAACTTTAACTTTAACTTTAACTTTAACTTTAACTTTAACTTTAACTTTAACTTTAACTTTAACTATAACTTTAACTTTAATTTAAGGTTTCAATTTATTCTACAACTGTGGCTATGGCTCCACCATCTAAGCAAATGGCTATCGATAAACGATAAGCAGATAGCCAAAGGAGACTACAGATAAAGGACTTGAAAATGGGCGACAAGCGATAAGTGACAAGCAATTTTGAATAAGACCAGGCATCTCAAAAAGCGATGTGGTTACTGGAGTTCACACTGTAAAATTAGTTGTAAAGACTTTGGCTTAAAATACAAATTTTTGATAATGTGAGCCCTCATACGACCGCTTGGCCAACTTGTTGAATGATTTTCAAATGTTTTTGAAAATTTTGAAGTTGGAAGGAGCGGAGGAATACATGACATAAAGTTGGACGACAAATCTGATAAGTCTGAACCTGAACGCAAACTACATCCGACCATCCAACATCCATCAAACGAAGTCTGTCCAACTAATTGTTCAGTGTGAACTCCGCTATTGAAGTTGGCTGGTGTCCTAAACAAAGAGTACTACATCGATATAAAAATCTCTTTCACATTTCAAAATGTATTATATCCCCAAGTAACATACAGCCAGGTAACACACGTGCAAAAAAATTAATTGACGAAAAGAAGCGGATGATTTTTCTAAAGAAGAAAATGGGTGAAGTAAAATGTTAAATTTCCTCCATGCATTTAATTATTCAATATCTTTTTTTACGTATATGTAACCCAAATTAATGGCTTTACTTTATTCCAGAAGATCAAAAACTATCGACATTTTCGAAATAACACATCGCGATCGCCCCAAGAAGCGCTTTCTCGATTAATCGTTCGAAATCGACAGAAAACTGTACAACCCTTCAATTCCCACACAAGTTATGGTTTGAAAAATGCGCCACCGTATGTGTAGAGGTATGTATGTATTCCAAACAAGTATAACTTCCAACGTACACACACACAAACTCTTCTCTATAAATCAAACAGTTTGTCTCATTTTCAAACAAATACCTATCGATTTTTTGTAAGCCCATTGATCTGAAGTTCATCTCCAGAAATGAAACCCACAACTCACTGCATTAAAAGCCAACTCAACACTTTCACTCCAGTCTACATCAATGTGACAGCAATGTGACATCAAATATTATTCTAC
Source organism: Melanostoma mellinum (assembly GCA_914767635.1). Taxonomy (NCBI): domain Eukaryota; kingdom Metazoa; phylum Arthropoda; class Insecta; order Diptera; family Syrphidae; genus Melanostoma; species Melanostoma mellinum. The sequence goes on from OU612058.1 coordinate 20,513,353, forward strand.
TTTCCACTTACCTACAATCCTTAAGTACATACTCTCTTGACTTTGTACCACAAAAGTATTATTTTCCACATTGTTGCGTTTATGTGTTTTATGTCGGAACAAAACGCTGTAAATGCATTTTCAATAATAATAAAAAAAAAACGCGAAATTTCCCTCCCTTTTCTCTTAAATCCAAACGCCAGCCGTTGTGGTGTAATAATAGTGAACTGGCATGAGTACAGAAATTGCATGTTTTATACACAAAAATACGTATGCAAAACTTGTCTGAGAGGTTAATGGATTACTCAACTTTGTTTACGAACGAACATCCTTCTATGCAAGGGCACAACAATGCGTTATATTTTAATGCTGCCCTCCATTACAATAGATGCTATGTAGATACTCGTATATATTGCAATAGTCGATGCATTAACCATAAAATGATTCATTTGGCCTTTGATGCAATTCCATCAGAAATATGTATTTTCTACCCCCATGGATGTGTATGCAAATCGAAACAGCAAAAGCAACCAACATTTCAGAGTTAAAATTGAATTCCGATAGCTAGGCGCTTTTGGTTTGGTCCCTTAGCCGATGGCATTTTTCCCCACAAAAATTACCTCATTTTCAAGACCGAGAGTGTATATCTGTTCGAAATATCTCTCTACTTGCTGATTGCTTTGCTCATAGTAACATCAAAGGACATTCATGCTGACGAAAACATTTTTGGAATACACCCTCTTCGACATACTGGAAAACAGATTCAGCAGCGTGGTGTGGTGGCGCGCGCGGCGCGGCGGTGGCGTTCGTCATATACCTACCTATGATGTGTTCCCAGATATGTGAATTGAGTGAAGGACCGCCCAATAGGCAGTTAGATAGACACACATCGGCCATTGATCCACCACTAAAGATAATTGCTTCTACGCAATCCTGTGCGGTTTTTATACCGTTATGTGAAACGCTACTAATAATTCTCCAATACACGGCAAGTCGGCAATGGCATTGTGTTCATTCTAATTTTCTGGTCTGTGCGAGAAGCACGACCACAACAACGTGGCAGTGTGAAGGCTGTCAGCCCTTAAGCCATGTCCAATGTTGAATCTTCTCGTTGTTCCGATTCTAATCTGGTGAAAGGATTGTGTTTATCTGATGGCAATGTTCCCATACTACAGTGGTTTGATATTTAAAACGAAAAACTAGACAAATTTTACAGTTAATTGAAATGGGAGAACGTAAGATCTTTTTTGTGAAAATTAAGAAACTAACCAATGCATAAACCTCATGCTTTAAGCAGAGGCAAAGCCACTTCATACGAACTATCCAAGTTTTTCTGTATTTTATTTTATTTAATTTGCTTTAGCTTAACAATATTTAACCTCAAGATACAAAATCTGAAAACCTAAAAATGAGATTTAATAATAGCTGACTGAATTCTCACCTTGACAGCATTGTCATATGCGACTATGAGGATCGTGAAGCTTACAATGCTTCAAAAATCAATGGTTTCTATTGTCGTAAAAGCCATTACTATTATCCATGAATGGTACTTGCATCCAAGAAACCCAAAAGCTGTAAGTACTTGGTATGCGATGACCTTCGTTGGGATGGCCACATATTAAAAGTTGCCAAAAATGCTGCTTAATGCTGAGGTTTTTTTAAGCGATGCAGAAAATTTTCAATATTCTGAACACTTTATAAAGCCTACATCCACCCATTGGTACCCTCCATTCCCTCACAAGGCATGCGCTAGGCCTTGGGGCTCCTCGCTCTGTTGCGCCATCTTATTTTTTTATTTATTTATTTACTTATTTATTTACATTGAACCAAAGCTAGAGTATAATTCTCATATCCGGTCAGTTGCTACTCAAACTTCTTTGCGCCTTCTTGGTAAGATACAAAATAAAAAGTAGAGGTTTATAGGTGATAGTTAAATCGTTGAATCCATCAATTCTCTTGCGTTTCGACGAAACGTTAGTTTTCCATTTTTTATTTCATCGCTTTTTCTATAAACAGAGCTCTGGTAAAATAGCAAGTTGCATTCCTTCGCTGAGACAATTCAGCCGCAACAGTCGCTTTGCTAGGAATGCTCATCAGTTTTACCTTGAGCCCAACTTTGGTCGTACAGTCAAGCTTAGAGATCCATAATTTCATTGGCCCACCCTTATGTGGAACACTGTAATAGACTCGGTTTTTTCACAATGGATTATGATCTGCATAAGACTTAAAAACAATAAGAACTGTTGTCTCCTACTTAATTTCTCCGATTTTTCTAACACTCACACTTTATTTTAAAGCATTAAGTGTCTTCAAATTATGATTGGGGTGAGCCCAAAAAAATCGTTTTTTAAACCCAAAAACACTGTATTGGTGATCGAATGCGAATATTCTCCAAAAAATCAACCTAATAATCCCGTTCTCAGTTGTTAAACAAATAAATCTTATAGTGTTTTAAGCCCAGATGACCCTTGGTCACACAGCCTTCAATTTTTTTTTCGATGCCGGACGACTAAGTGAGAAAGCGATTTCCATGGCAGTGTAATTACCATCGAAAAACTTGCCATTTCTTCGCAAATGGCGATAATTGAAGAAAAAGCAACTACATGCTTCAGACATTCAAACTTCATACTCATTCCTGGCGGGCAGGCATGTTCACCACTACGGTACGTTCGCCATAATTTGTAATTGGTGCGGAAGGGAGATTCACAGCAAAATGACGTTGAACAAATCCATCATCCACTATGTACGTAAAGCACAATAATATCATCGAGATCTAGAATTATTTTGACGTTTGCAAAATCGTCCTCACTCATTCCTTAGAGGCCTTCGAGTCCGATCAACGCTAGGTCGTCCTGGTATGTTAAAAGTAAAACGAGAACAGTCATTTAACACAATATTTAATTACTCTTTACCCTTGCTTATTATGTATTATTATGGTGCAACAGATTGCGGAGCCACGGTGGTGCCCAGCACACGTCTCTCAATCACACCTTCTGTGAAAATGGAAAGGGCCTACAATTGTTTGCCGAACCCAAACTGCAAATCCAGAAAACGCTTTTAATGGTATCAAATTTTTATCGTAGACACTATAGATTTTTCGCAAAAGTCGATACCTCTGATGTTTCTGGTATTTCTCGAACCTGTTACGTGATTGGCATACCCCTCAAGCAACGGTCACCACATAATCTAAAAGAGAGTGACCCATTGAATAATACAAAGAAAAAAAAACGCTTAATGATACTCTAAGTCTCAGTCCTCTATAGACTTTTCACTAAGGATCTGAAGCAGCAATACAACAGCTTGATTTTTTTTTTTTTAATCAAACAAGCAAATTTATATATCGACAGTGTGGATATTATCCTTCTAGAATAGATGCTTTGTGCATCAAATCTTGATTCACCCCTATGACACTTGACTTTCTATTCAACCCGAAGAGGCTCTGCACTAATGAATCATTAAATCCTCTGTTGTGGGCTATTTGAGGAGTCTAACGTTAAATAACATTCAATTCGCAACTTTAATATTTGGATTTCATTCACTTTTCAGTTTCGAAATGCGATCAGTTTGGTTTTTCGGTTGTAGATCCATGATATCCTTTACATATGCCACAAAATATTCACTGATGGTTTTAGTCTATGGAACCCGTAGCGTAATGTCAAGTATGTCTGTCTGTTAAGCGAGAAGTTCGTGGTTCGAATCCCAACAGAAAACAAAAATGTTTTTCCAAAGGTATCGTCCTTTCGACGAATCCGAAAGTCTCCAAGCAACACACAGGCTCTTTAAGCGCTATCTAAAAAATTGCTCAGCTCTTAACAAGCACTTAATTTGATTTTTGGAATACTACTACACTTAATAGTCTCTAATCTAGCTCTTTGTAAGTGGTTTTTGTTTTGAGTGTAGCCAAAAACACTTAAGGGTATTTTAAATAGTTCTATAATAAGCGTTTTTCATAAGGACACTTTGCAAGACAGAGTATATTAGGAATTCTTCAGTTCGTGCAGCTGGCTTTTCCCTGTTGGTCCCTTTTGGCTCTTATCGACTGCTTTACGAAGGCTTAAAGTGATAAAACTCTTATGAAATTGATTCTTTAACTATTCCTTAAGAGCCAATTGTGTTGCTTGGGTCCTCCGGTAGTAAATTCATTGCCATAAAAACTGTTTTCTCGATTGGTCGTTCGAAATCGGCAGAAAATTGTAGGTTTCCTCCATTTCCTCACAAGGCATGATGATATCAATTTTATCCCATTGCTTATTTTTTGATGCCGCAGTGTATGACAAGCCGAAGTTGAGAGCAGAGAAAGATGTTTATCAATGACCGATCTCAATTTTTCTGGTTATTTTTGTAATGATACATTTTGGCAGAAGATTTTTTAGTTAATAGCAAAAGTTAGGAAAGTTGTACTAATCCGCTTTATCAGTTGATACCCAAGATGAAAATAATTTAGTAAAACTTTTTGATTATATTACTAATATATCATTTTCACTTGGAGGTATTTTTCTTTTAACAATTTTGGGAAGTACTCCACGAGAAAAGAGTTCAAGGCCGAATACGATGTACTATGTTAAACGAAATTTTTTATTTAAGAAGCTAATAAGCACTTACTGCGCCTTAATTCAATTTCGTCATAAGCCTGCTGGCAAAACTATTGCCATTTTTGTTTCATTTCATTGCTCAAAACGTAAAAGAATTTTGCCTGTACAATTTTCTCCATAAACTGCAAATAATGAATTTTCCACCACACACACAGTTTCTATCAAAGTGTCACCGCCCGCCGCACAATGACAATGACACGCGCTATTTTGTTTTGTTTTTTTATATATTCCATATTCTCTTCAACGGATGTCTGAACGAACGTCTGGTGTAGCGACACGTTATGATCAACGTTAAAGCCACAAAATGAGAACTTTTGTAGCCATCAGCATAAAGTTTTACACCCTTTGACAACCAGTTTGTTTATCTCACAACAGATAAAAGAGATTTACATAAAACGAACAGATCTGCATACACTTGCATTATACTGAAAGTTCTGATACGCACATATGTATGTAGCTGTACTGAAATTAATTTAGAATACCTGCCATAACGGCGGCAATGGAACTGCCTCAGGACAAAAATTTCAAATACCTACTGCTGAATATCTCCCATGAGTTGGAAAAGACGCTTGTGGGGTGGTGCGACTAGTTAACTAGTGCGTCCACCTAAAATCCGCAGATACACATCTTCTATTGCACTAAAATGAAAATGCCTGATGCCATAGCATGTAGCATCTACTGTCTGGTGTAGGTACGTACAGACTGCGTGAGCGCGCCTAAAACCCAACGAATTCTGTTTTGATATGGTGAGGTTCTAAAGGAGCTTAACTGTCGTATGAAAGCATTGTTAGGATTTTCATATTCGTCCTCAACGTCATGTACGCCACTCTTCCACAAAGCAAATGTGAAATTAAATTTCGCGTTCGGTTGTTTGTGTTTTGGAAAGTGTTGAAAAAGAAACAATTCACCTGTCGTTGTGACTACAACATGCACGTGAAATGGATGTTGAGTGTTTTTTTTTTTTTCTTTCTTTTTTGCCGCAAAGATGGTTTTGTTTAATGTGCTTTCTAAATGGTTTTTTGGTATTGAGGTTGTTGAAAGATCGTTGATTTTTACAGGATTTTATGTCTCGTTTATTTTCACGGCTTCGTCTGACTTGCGATAAATTATCTAGATAAAACTTTTTGAAAGCAATGCACATCGCATTGCTGGTACTAAAGAAGAAGCATAAATTAAATGAATGCATAAATGGAACAAAAACCTAGTTTTGGATTTCAGTATAAACAAATAAAGCAGAATAAAATCTATAGAAGAGCACTTAACAGCTAACACTAAAGACTGAGCAAAGTGAACTTTGAGCGCGTATAGGCTTCAAGCGCAATGAAGCATTTGTAAGTTTGAAGATCCAAAAAAATATTCAAACAAATTTTCTTTTAATGATGATTTTCCATGATCTCGATTATCATTTTTCTACATTGAGTAAAAAATTAAAAATTAACAACGAAAAAAAAACGACAACATTTTATATTTTTCAACTTTAATCGCCAATAACTTCTAAAGGAAGCGCTTTGTTAAAAAGTGTAAAAAGATTTTTATTTAGAAAATTAAATTTCCTTTAAGAAACATGTTTGTAATTTTTCACTTATTGATTTGGACGTGAGTTAAGGAACTCCAAAATAAAAATAAAAGAGCAGCTTTACGCCGATGACTCTCTGTATCACCAACCATAGCTGCCCGGAAAGTGTAAACTCACATCCACAAACTATGTTTATTCTTATTACAGTAAGTAGGCTATCCGGATCAACTCAGCTAAGACAGAGCTCGTCTGCTTCAGAAGGCCTGGAGTCCAAAGAGGCTGTCGTACTGCTGGTAGCTGCAGAGCCAAATCCATTACTCTACCTGATGCAACCAGACTGGCTGTGCAAAGAAACGCGAAGCATTAAGGCATCACGCACTGTACTGAAGAAGGCAAACTTCGCCTTCCACCGACTATACCCTTTGCTGAGGAGAAGGGCGGGACTAAGTAAGCCAACAAAACTATTTTATTGTACCAGCAGCTGCTAAGACCTGTCATCAACTACAGAAGCCCAGATTGGTTCACCATCTCGAATACCGTGATGAAGGAGCTCCTAATTTTCGAAAGGAAGATTCTGAGACTATGCGCTGGCCTTACTTCAACCATCAGCGACAGAGACATTACATTAACCAGCATCTTTACGAGAAAGCCAAAATGACGCCTTTGGACCAATACTTCTTATCGCCAATAATGAAATGGGCTGTTAATATCAACAATCACCCTAATCCCTTGGTGAGAAGGATGACCAGTGAGGACCGACACCCTGAGCCAAGATACCTAAGTGTGATGAACATTTGGACGAAGAAGTAATGCCAGCCAACGACGAAGCCACCAACTCACTCAATATACTTCCGTGGCCATTGCCACCCTTAATCACCTCCCCATGTAGAGGGACACCAGCGACAACCGGGACGGAACATCACCAGATAACACAAGCCAGCCGACATATAATTCAGAATTTTTTATTCGTTTGAATTACATAATATAAAGTTATTATTTTAATTCTAGACAATGTATTTGGTTAGGCTCCCTATGTGCAAAAATTCCTTCATTATCATTTTCCAATTTTTAAATTACCTAGTATAAGTATCAATTGTATATCTATCTATCTTTCTCTATATATATAAAAATGAATTGCTGTTCGTTAGTCTGGCTTAAGCTCGAAAACGGCTGAACGGATTAATCTTATCTTGGGCTTGAAATGTTCGTGGAGGTCTAGGGAAGGTTTAAAAGGTGAGTAAATATGAAAACAAAGAATTGGAATATAGTAAAAGTAACAATTTCTTTATTCTTAACTGAAATGAATAAAAAATTTAATTTAAAAAATTCTTAATCGTTTTTGGCGACAGAAAATTAAAATAATAAGATTATTTAATTGTCTGTTTTTAAAAATTATTTTAACTTTTCCACTGGTAAGAATTTAATTGATTGCCCATTCAAATCAGTCGACATCTTTATGTCAACTATCCCACGAAAATTCTAGATTCACTGGAATTGCTTGGACCTCCACATCACAATTTGCAGTTAAAAGTAGGATCAGTTGTCATCATGCTGCGTAACCTCGTCTAGGCAATGGAACACAACAAGATATACTATTGACTCTGGCGTATACGTACTGTTTTTTTTTTAAGTTTTATTCTGATAATAAATTGTGACTACTTTCAATACATTTTATATTTAAGAGTTCAATGAGAAAAATTTAAGTTGCTGGTTGTTTCTGAACTAATTTCGTCTGTATCAATTCAAATTCAATGAACTTATCCCTCAGTGACATAAACTTATATTTCATTCACATATTTGCACGTGAACGGAAGATTCCCTTAGGAAAGGAGTTGGAAATGGAAACTTAGAAACTGCTGGACAGATTTCAAAAATTATTTTGGTACTGGGATGCCACATAGTTCCTCGGTAACTTATAGAGCCCCTACACTACACACACCGTTTGTGCAAACATATGTATTTTGTTTTTGTAAAATACTTTGTGCAAACTGTTTGAGTAGTGTGTAGCGATGTTGAGTGTTTGCGCAAACGGTTTGAAGAAATTAAAAACAAACTTGAATTTTCCCTGTTTGCACAAACATGTTTGTGTCGTGTATATTGAATTTTGCTCAAATAGTAGTAGTTTTCAAGAAGTAAAGATGGATTAACAAGAACAAATTTTTTGTACGGAATTTATCGAATTTATTGTATAAAAGTTTACCGGTGTTGTGGTGTGTTAAAAGCAAAGTTTATTGCAATAATAAAACCTCACAGGTCTGATGGATATGAATAATATCTCTTAAACGTGTTTGTGTAGTGTGTGGCGAAACTATTTTTGCACAAATACACTTTTGTACAAACGTGTTTGCGTAGTGTAGGGGCTCTATTAGCGTATATTTTATCCCTCAAGATTAAGACTACAGGCGCAAGCAACGCCGGGTGGCCTGGACCTATTCCAAAAACTTTGTCATCGTTAGAGTGCTTAATTGCCTCTGAGTAGTATAGACTATATTTTATCCCCACTCTGCCACTATAATGAAAGCTTGGACACTGCTTTACTTAACTTTCAAGTGATAAAAATGGGGTCTGAGCTACGCCGGGCGGGTCAGTTCAATAAAAAATAATAAACATTATCAAAATTTCTAAATAAAACGAGAATCATCAAGAAAATGTTGAACTTGTGAAGCCTTTGCAGAGTTGTATACGATTGTCCGTTTATAGTAACAGGGGCTTAAAAGCTGCTGACAGGATTTTCCATCTTATCTAAGTGCCTACTGAGCTGTTAATTTGTGGTTGTGTTTTTAATTCTAGGATGACTGATTAACTTACTTGCTTAGGTGGGAATTACAGTTCGGGGTGAAATTGGGCCTCAACCAACATCTTTCGCCAACAATTTCAATATAAGGTGAACTCTCTCCAGTTTTGCACCCTAAAGTCGGTTGAGGTATTCTTTCACTCGATTGCGCCACATGGGATAAATTCTTCTCTTCCGCGATTTCCCAGCAATGTGCTTTGTTAAGCTGGAATTGGTGTGCACTTACTGTACTGATACTTCAAACATTTTGAATCTATTTTCTCGTTCGTATTGGGGTAAGATCAGAAACTCAAAGCGTTTATACTTCTTTAGTGACGTGATTGATATTCTCGTAAAAAGTAGTTCAAACAATTTGAGTACTTATAAAAATCAATGCAATATTTTTAATTTAGTAATGGCGGCCCCCAAAGATTGTGACGCACCTAACAACCTACCAGAGCCTTGTAATCACAAAGGTGGCCAGAACTCACACCCTCTTATCTCTTTCGCATTGAGTTGCATCTTCCTTGTACTGCTTATGATTTGACCCATAACTTGAAATTGAACTTTTCCAGACCCAGTTTCCAGCGTTGCAGTCTCTCATCAAAATTATCTTTGTGTCTTTGACTTCCTTCAATACGAAATTTGTTTCATCCCATTTCCTATTATTCGGTTAACTGAAAATTAAAAAAAAAAACCAATTCATCTGTCAAGTTCTTCATCTATATCTACCTTATACCCATAGTAACTTTAAGTTTGTTCAACATGCAAAAGAGCTTACATAATATATATCCTCACTTTGTGTTTCCTACGATGAACGAACCATCACAAATCGGTCCCCGATTCTTTTTGATGGCTCCCATAGCACTCGTATACAAGGTCTTACCCCCTTATTTTTCGACACAAATGATGAAAATAAAACATAAAAATATTATTTATGAAAATTGAAAATATTTTTCTTATTATCCTTCAGAATATTTATTTTTTTTTCTTTTTCATCTCACCGATTCACCCTGGGGCAGAGGAGAGGCTGAGAGAGCGAATGGCTGTGTATGTATATTTTAATGTGTTCTACCAATGTAGGTAAATAAAAATGAGGGTTTCTTTGCACCTTCCACGGGAGGTAGATGAAAAAATTGGTTCGAAGGACAGGCTCCTCCATCTGTTATAACATAGAAGACAAACGCGAAATGATGAACCTAGTGCACTGCCTATGACTGTGTGCATGGAGTATCAGGTTTTATTGTCTTCAATAAAAACAAACTTCGAACGAAAAGCTAAAAAGTATAATAGGTTGCCATCTCAATGGTTTTTCATTTATTATTTTATCCGTGAATAGAAAAGTACGCTGCCACAGTTTTTCACTGACTTTGGATGATCCCGGAATAGTTATGGAGCCATAAGCATTTATCAGCTGTTTAGTGATATCTTCCAGTCATTTTTTTGATTCTGGATTTCTTGTTTGTTGGAAACAAGTGTGACCATCTCAAGCCTTTCAATTTATTGTGAGAAATGGGTCCGAACATAGAGCTTGCCTTCCTCCTCTTCGGTGCTCATGTCGAAGGGATAACAGCTCTCGCTCTCTCTTCTCTGTTTCACAATAATGATTCGTAGGATATGCGAAGGAATAAAATTAAAATTGATTCATTGGAGCCCAGTAGGACTCACACCTCTGTCAATCGTAGCTAGAGCCTAACAAGCAGATCAGTGGCCAGGTTTTCATTTTTCGAAAGATAGTTTATCTCCTCTTATCTTATACCTTCGCTTTGGCAGATAACCTTAACGTTTCCATATAACCACATTGAAACTAGTGCGAAAAAGTAACTGCATTTCGACAAAATTAATGGCTCCATATCCAATCTCCACATAGTACCTACCTAATCTTGATGATTATTGCGAGCAATTTCATCATCGTCAGCCCCGGTACCTACACCACTTATTAATTGTCATTAAATGCACAAATTGTTATATCTAATCCCATTTACTAACAAGGGCTTACAAAAAAATTAGTGAACTCCATATTACTGCCACCACGCAGTAACTTCAATTAGCAATCTAAATCGGTCGAGGACCCCAGAGGCATGAGAGAAAGAAAGAAAGAAAGACAGTGTATATCAGATATATCCCCCATCAGCAATGGTGGCACCAGTAGAAGTAACGGCTTACTGATGTGCAATTCCAGAAAATTATAACAAAAGAAGCAGCACACGAGACACGAGCTGAGCAGAGCAGAGCAGAGCAGAGCAAAGCAAAAGCATGTACTATATACACTCGTAAGCATTTCGTTCTAACAAGGATGAATTACACATTAACTCCTTAAATCGAGGATAATTAGATTAAAGAAGCAATTTTGTCGTTTTGGTTCTACTACTTTATCTTCGTCTTATGCCCTGGCATCGAAATGAAGACGACGACGACGACAATGTAAGATGTACGTAACGTACCTACACATATATAGGTACATCTAACGGAATCCTGTTCGCCATTTGTGTTTTGTTTTAGCTTAAGAATAAGAATAAACTTTATCTTGGCCATGTCATCCACCAACTTCCACATTTGCCCTCACCCCCCAACACTTCGCCATCACCAACACCCATCTCAATCGCTTTTCCTTATTCTCTTCTTTTTTTGTACATTCGGTTTTTTTTGCTGTACACATGGTGTGTAGTTATTTTGTTCAACTTGGTATAAGAAAAACATTTTCACTTCAAGGATGACTATTGTGTTAAATATTGAATGGTTCCAATGTGCGAATGATGCGGGAATAGTTTAGAGAAGAAGGAGCTGTGTGGTGTCCACATTAAAGTGAAAATGTCACAAGGAAGAACCATTTAAGCAGCAGTTGTCCTTGCAACCTATGATGAAAGAAATGTGTGTTTGAAAAAGAAAAATAAACACCTTCTCTCGAGGCTCTGAACAATGCTGTCAATTGTAAATTGTTTCTCTTATCAATTCTATCAATCTTCGGTACCATTTCACACCATCATATCAACATTGTTGCGATATAGATTAGTGTTAGAGCAAGACTTGATAAACTTCGGAAAATAGAATTTCTTTGAAATTGTTGGTGTATGTGATATCCTTTTCCACATAACACGTTAATGGTAACAAAATTAAGAGAATCTGGCATTTAAGGGATGAAACTGCACAGTAGAGGTGATCGATGGTAAACGGATATAGGATAGAGTATTTATGTTAGTGCTTTCAATCCTTAATACTGTCAGATCATATGAAATTGGGTCAAATACTATTACCAATAATTATATTGCTTATTCCTTACGGCTAAATAATAACTAAATAAACAAATAAATACAAATAAAAAAAGTAGATGGTCAAATGAATAATTAAACAATTTATTAAACTTGGTATTAATCGAATTAATTAAGGGCGGCTCTACAAAAATCGGAGAGCAACAGAGCCTAACACATTTCAATGATCTAAGCTATTTTTTGAGAATGTCGAACGTTATTGACAATAAGGCCAAGTTAATAATCAACCACCTAATTTCGCGGGGACTTGCGAATTCCTCGCAAAAAGTGATACTCAAAGAAAATGTTAACAGTTCTGAGGAATAAAGAGGACTCCTCTCGTTTTGTTTCGATATGTATGGTGTTGAGAGTATTTTCAACTAGAAAAGGATCAGATTGATTGTAATGGTTGATTTTTAAGAGATTAGTTCTTCTAACTGGCTGCATTTGTGAGGTAATTGCGTCCAAACGTCATTTGTCAAAATCAAAACTTTTTAGTTTACTCTGCTATTTTATCACGGAAAGACTTACAAACGAGCAACGATTGCAAATTGCTAAAATTTACAATCAAACTTTTCATGCAAATGTGCTCCGTTTGTTACGAGCATGTTATTGTTGTCATAATCTACCTGCTTAGTGAATAAATGGTGCTGTTAAAAAAAATGTATGCACCAAATCTACTTCGATGAAAATTAAACCATCGACTCGCATCGACTGCATTCCGAGAAAAAATATTGCTATCAATGCGTCCAATGTTAATGTGGATCGTGAAATGTCGATTGGGCACCGTTCTCAGTAATTGTGACTCCATCCAGCACATGGAAAATTGTACGTGTCGATTTGGGTTTGAAAGTATGTATAATTCAACATCTGCAAGAATTAAAGTCCAATGTTTTTGGTGAATGAGTCTTAAAACAGTTCCACGAAGATCCACTGTTTTATTGATACATTGTGTTTAGCATTGAGGCTCATTTCTGGCTCAACGGATACGTAAATAAGCAAACTGTTGCATCTGGATTGGAAAACAGCCACATGCTATGCAAGAATTACCGATGCATCTCTAAAACGAGAGTGTGGTTTACGGGCGTGTGGTATCATCGGTGCATTTTTCTTCAATGACGACCGGGGAAGAAGCTTTACCATTATAGGCAAACGATATCGAGCCATGATGTGTGACTTTTTTTTGGCTTTTTCTATGTTAGGTTGTGTAAAGTCGTAAGTCTATGTGGACAAGCCGAACACGGTTGAAGCCTTACACGAAAACTAGCACACGTAATTCACTAAATTGGGCTTTCCGAATGAAACAAAGCCGCCGACAACATTAACATGAAGATATCTTTAAAAGTGAACGTTGCTTAAGTGAGCAGTGCGTATCAGCTACAATAGCTGCCTAAACACTGAATTACTCATAACAAAGGTATGTTGACAAACGAAGTTAAAAAAAAATCTAAATAGAGCAGAAGCATGTACCAAAACTGTCAAAGAACCTTTTTTTCAAGATGATTAACCGATTTCTTGAGTAAGTTGTAGTAACGAGTAAGACTGCAACACTTTTAGCTATCGACGATCAAGCCTGTAACATTCAAAAAATAAAGCATTGACAGCGATTGATTGAAAATTTCAAAAAACTAAGTTGATCAAGGTGGGACGGTCTTAGAATATATACGAAGGATGGAAGACGTTACCTTACACAAAAATACATTTATTTCTTCGCTATTCAATGTTCGAGCTACAAAAGCAGTACCTGAAACATGTAGGCATTCCTCTTAAAACTAAGCAATAGAATCAACCCATATTAGCAAATCAATTTTCGGAAAAACCTTCAGCACTCCACCGGATTTCAATGTTGTTTACCTTTGGTAGTTCAGAACAACGTATCGGTGGGTCGAAAATTGAGCAATCACAGAAGCTTATTTCTTTTGTATGTGTCCTTCAACTCCGCTTTAATTGTTAAGTATGCTTTGATTTTTATAAGATGTTGAAGTTTGGCTATTATCATTGTGTGAGTGCTTCCGATCAAGATTCTATTTTCAAATTTAAAAAAATGTATCCTATTTCTATGAATTTTAATCAAAAGAAGACCATGTGCTTAGGATCCTTGAGAAAGAATGAAGTTCCTATGAGAAAATCTACTACGCTCGAAAATTACCGGTAGTGTATTCTAGTGCAAGTTTCCAGTTTAAGACCAAATTTCAATTCAAAATACTTGAATAGGAAGCGGGAGCTGCCGGGATATTGCATAAGAATCTCTTCGCTCAAGGAGAAAAAAAGGATGGTCCAACAGAGCGTGGAGGTTCGGGTATTGTACATTTCTCTTAACCATACGTTCTGAGGAATATATCGGACATGCAGTCTTATGCCGATTCTAAACGCCGCGCCAGGAAAGTACTTTTATGGGAATGAAATTACTCTCAGAATAGTTGTCAATTCCGTGACAAAGGCGATCCCTTGAAAAAAATAATTTGATGTTCCTGGAATATCGATCCCCGAACTCTAACGTTATTGGCAGCAATGATAAAAATTATGACACAGCCACCGCTAAAAGAGTAAACTTAAGAAACTGCAACTAAATTAGGTACATAGTAATTGCAAAGATTCATATTCGTGAGTCTCAAGTTCAATTAGAGCAACACTATGAGTAAACAAAATATAAACCTAGTATGACGGTGAAGCTCACGCTTTCTGTGACTCATCCGCCGGATTTCATCGTTCTAGTAGGTTAGGTTAGGTTAGGTTAAAATGGCTGTCAGGAATACAACTGACACACTTAGACCAATATTAGGTTCATTGTGATACCATAGAAATTGTGCGAGGGAGTACCTCACTTAAAAAAACCATTTGGAGCTTTTGATAAGCGCAGCAGATGCAGGGGACCTGTGTTCGCCAGATTGCTTGGATCATCAAGAAAATATTTTCCTGGATGCCGTTTTCTTTTAAGGGAGAGTGCAGGACATGAGCAGAGGAGGTGTGGGACTGTCTCCTCCTCCTCCTCATCTAAGCAGCTTCTGCAGAAGTGCGATTGCAATCTGATTGTTATAACCAAAGAAAGACGATAACGCGCATAAAGTACTTCTACTTATAAGTCATTTATTGGATATAACGTTATAATATTTAATTCGGTTAAGTTAAGTATATAATTCAAGTAAATCTTAATTAGATGTTTAGCTCACGGCTGTGGAAATACGACTGACTCTTGCTAGGCACGATGGACCACACGTCAGTGTTCAGTGTGTTGTTTGATATGATAAAACAGCGATGTTATACTACATTTCCTCCCACTTTAAGCTCGCATCAATGACTAATTTGAAACCGAACAACCGGTCTACGATCTCTGCCAGAACGTCTAGGAGTCTGCATTTGAGGTGGATCATTTGACTTGACTTCATGACTGCTATCACGTGGCATAATATATTCTTTTGGCGTCCCTTGATTCACTGCCGAAGAAACTAAAGGCACGTAAGAATTATTAGAATTTATACTTGCCTGACTCGATGAAGTACAACTGAGACTTTTGTTTTCGAAAAACTCCTCTAATTGTGTTTCTGGTGACTGCTGAGATTTCAGTTGATTTTGATGACGCTTCAACTTTCCGTAGGGGGTTGTTACTAGGTATGTCATCCTTCCAAGCTGTTTTGAAATCGTACCTCGAATCCAATTTGGGCCTCTGGAAAAGTTCTTGGCCCAGACCAGCTGATCTTTCGCAAAACGGTTTGATTGACGACTTTTCTGCTGCTTTTCTCGGCTGGGAAATAACAGGGCAAGAGGAATCTTCGGCTGTCGTCCATGCAAAACTTCTGCGGGTGACTTTCCAGTAACTGGATTCGGTGTTGATCTGAATGTGGTTAGATGATTTAATAACGCTCGATTCAAATCCTCTCCTCCATCCATAATTTTCTTCAGTGAAGATTTGAAGGTCCTTACAAATCGTTCCGCCTCCCCATTAGATGCAGGGTGAAAGGGAGCCGAAGTTAAATGTTGGATACCATTTGAAGAACAAAACTGCTCGAATTCTTGGGAAACAAATTGTGGGCCATTGTCCGAAACAATTGTATCCGGTAGTCCTTCTAACGCAAAAATTCCTCGGAGAATCGAAATAGTGGCTGTTGATGTAGTAGTGGACATTTTCACAACGAACGGGAACTTGGAGAAAGCATCGACACAGATTAACCACATAGCCCCAAGAAATGGCCCCGCAAAATCCAGATGAATACGTTGCCATGGGTGATCAGGGGAAGGCCACGAAGAATACTCTTTCCTTGGATTGCTACCCGCCTCCTGACACGGAACACATCCACCTGCTTTCTCCATAATTGACTTGTCAATCATTGGCCACCAGCAATATCTCCTGGACAGCTGCTTCATCCTGGTAATACCCCAGTGTCCATCATGAAGTAGCTCCAAAACTTTGGGCTGGACTGACCTCGGAACCACCACCCGAATATGTTCAGCCTGAAGTAAAACAATATTATTTTCTAAGAAAAGTGAATATTTACGGTCAAAATATGGTTTTAATGTTTTATTTATTTGCTCTTTATCTTCTGGCCAACCTGTTCGTAAGAACTTAACTACTTTGGAAAGCACGGGATCTAAGGCTGTGGCCCTAGCTATTTGATTTGCATCCAGTGGAAATTCATCAATTACTCCATCAAATCGAACGTGCATACAAGAGTATTCACTGGCATCAAAATGGGCATCCGACCCCATTGGCAGGCGGGACAATGCATCCGCATTCCCATGTTTGTTTGTAGGCTTATACCGAATGCTATACCGATAACCCATTAAGAATACGGCCCAGCGTTGTAATCTTTGCGCTGTAAAGACTGGTAAATTCTTTTCAGGATTAAAAATTGAGACCAATGGCTTATGGTCCGTATATAAAATGAACTTCCGACCGTATAGATATTGGTTAAATTTCTGAACCCCATAAATGATAGAAAGGGCCTCCTTCTCTATCTGACTATACCTTTGTTGATGAATATTAAGGGTCTTGGAGGCATGCGCAATGGGGCGCTCCGAACCATCAGGCAGCACGTGAGAAATCACCGCTCCAATCCCATGAGATGACGCATCTGTGGCTAAGACTATGGGCATATCATCACTAAAATGAGATAATCTTGTCGCACCTATTAATTGCGATTTCAAATTTTGAAAAGCTAAATCCTGCTCTTTGCCCCATACATATGGTGTGTCTTTTTTACGCAGCTTATTCAATGGTGAACTTATTTGGGATAAATTTTTTATGAATTTATTATAATAATTAATTTTACCCATAAACGCCTGTAAATCTTTAAGGTTTGTCGGCCGTGGTAACTCCTGAATCGCTCTCACTTTCGAGTCGGAGGGTCCTATTCCTGACCCGCTTATTGTATAGCCTAAGAATTCAATTGTTGTTTGCATAAATACACATTTTTGTCAAGGTTACACACAAGACCATATGACTTCAACCTTTCGAAAATTTCTCTTAAAGTTTCTAAAAGCTCATCCGCCGTACTGGCTGCCACAATAATATCATCAATATAATTGCCACACTGGCGAACGCCAGCAATTACCTGTTCAAGGAGCCGTTGAAAAATGGCCGGGGCACTTGCAACACCAAATGGCAAGCGTTGACACTGATATAGTCCCATGACGGTATTGACAACCATGAACTCTTTTGACTCCTCATCCAGTTCCACCTGAAGGTAGGCGTCCGAAAGATCGATCGTTGCGAAAAATTTGCCTCCACGCACCTTAAAAAGCATCTCTTCTACTCGGGGTATAATCGCCTGTTCCACCTCCAACTGCGAGTTCAATGCTTTGAAGTCGCCACAGATTCGAACTCGTCCGTCCGTCTTTGGAACCACAACGACTGGCGCTGCCCAGTTACTAAATTTAATCGGTGTCCAAATACCCTCTGCTACAAGGCGGTCTACTTCCTTCTTAAAGGCATCCATCTGAGAAAACGGAATCGGACGGCTTCTAAAAAACTTTGGGGACGCGTTAGATTTTAATTGAAGATGGGCTTTAAATGGCTTACAACATCCCAAAGACTTCTTAAAAATACTACTAAACTCGTTACATAATTCGGTTACCTTCCTTTGTGAGTCAAACTCTTGTGATACATTACTTACTCCCTCTTGTTTCAGGTTTAGTCTGAAAGCGTCTAACCAATCTAGTCCGAGAATGTTATGTGCAGCTTCCACATCAGTAACCACAAGAGAAAGCACCTTTTGAAATGAGCCGTATTCCACCTTAACGAATGCCTTACCAAGAACTGGCACTTGAATATTCCCATATGCCTTCAAAACTATATTGGCTGGATGGAGCGTATCACATTGTTAGTTAGTTAGTTAGTTAGTTCTTCTTTTATTTATCAACTTAAGTACAATTAACAATAATAGTTCAACAAGAGAAAAGAGCATGGCATTTATTAGCCGTCTGCCGATTGATTGATTATACAGAATATATAAAGAAAAAAAATAATTATAATAATATATGTACATGTTTAAATATAAGATAATTTGTTTCAAGATTAAAGATAAAGTTTGAGAGCTAAAAGAATTCAATAAAACTGTTGCGATACTTATAGGCATGAATACAGTATTGAGATAGAGTTTTCCAACCATATGAGCCATTTAAAAGTTCAGAAGTCTCTTGCAATGTGAGAAAGCTCTTGGAGAAAAATAACCTCCTAAATTCAATTAAAATTGGGCATTTTGCAAGGAAGTGGAAAATGTCTTCCGGTACATTGAGGTTACAGAGACTGCATATCACTGTTAGATCCGGTCTGTGAGGCATAAAATTGAGGTGAAGTGTCTCCGTTCTCATTTTAAAAATTGTGCTGATTTCATATGTTGTCAAATTCTTACAGAAATAGTTATTTGCGCCAAGAGAGTGATTTAACGTTCTATATAGACTTCTAGATCCCGACAAACGCGCCCGGCTTAGACAACTTTCATAAAAGCGTTGATCTACCTGTGCGATGCAATCGTAGAATTTATCTTGCCAGTCGTTTACGTTTTCAATAGTCAAGTTAAGGACCATACCTAGTTCCGCAGCTAGATCTAACCATTCTTTGAAAGGTGAAAAATTGTATCTTAAGGCATGTTTAAGAAGCTTATTCTGTAAATTTGAGCTGCTGCGTCTCATTATTTTAATAATGAAGTCCGCATTTGCTTTGAGGTTTCTACAGTAAATTTGAGGGATTCCAGCCTCTACATAAATACAATAAGTGGGGGTCGTGGTAGGAAGTTTGAATATGCGTTTAAAGAAAAAGCCCTGCAAACGTTCAAATTCTTCAACTTCTTTATAGCCAAATACTTGATTTGCATAGCAGAGACAGGAGTTGATAGTAGCGTTAAATACCTTAAATTTGGATTCATTGTCAACATTTTTGTTGCCATAAAATTTTGACCACATTAGATTAATCGCTGTTTTCGCTTTACTGACTTTTTCTTTTACGTGCAATCTCAAATTAAGATTGTAAGATAGCAAGTAACCTAAATATTTGAATTCGGTAACGACTTCTATTGGTTGTCCTGCCAGTTGCCAGTTTTCTCTCGGAAGTCGTCTACCTGCGGAGTGCTGGAAGATCATAATTTTTGATTTCGAGGTGTTAATGTTCAAATCCCAGGTGTCGCAGTAACTCTTAAGCCTATTATTTTGGAGCTGAAGTGTAAGGGGGTTATCTGCTAAGATCGTTAGGTCATCTGCATAGAGGAGGGTTTTTACGTGTACATCGCCTACAGAAACACCACCAGGCAAGTTATTCGATACATCGTCAATGAAAAGGGCAAATAGAATAGGACTGAGAACGCAGCCTTGTGGTACTCCGGTTTCGGTAGCGAAAAAGTTTGACATTCTGCTGCCGTTCCAAACAGTAGCTGAAGTGTCCAAAATCAACCTTTTGTAGACGTTCAGAAATTTTGTAGATACACCTATCTGACTCAACTTATATATAAGCGAGTTTCTGTTGACAGTATCGAAAGCAGCTTTAAAATCTACAAAGAATACATATAGCTTCTTTTTTCTTGAAATAAATTTTCTAGCTATGGTCTCCAGCGCAAAGATTTGATCAAACGTTGACAGTCCAGCCCGAAAGCCTCCCTGAAAGATACTGAGACGATTGTTAAGTTCTACCCAACTAGATAAACGATTGTATAATATTTGAGCAAAGATTTTTCTCAGACTACATAAAATGGAGATACCCCTGTAATTTTCAACTTGACATACATCCCCTTTTTTAAAAATTGGAAAAATGAGAGATTTTAAAAAAAGAGTTGGAACGTCCTCAAGCAAGAACACATTATTAAAAAATATAATGAGTAACTCATGGAAGTTTGCAGTGCTGTTTTTAAAAAACTCCACTGGTATCCCATCAAGACCGCAAGCCTTGTTGTTTTTCATACTTTTAAGTGCACTGACTAGCTCGTTCAGCTCGATCGGTGAGTCGAGAACATCATCAACAACATTCGGCAGTGCGTATTGAAATAGAAGTGGTGTTGCTCCTGAGCCCAAGAGCCCCCCAAAATATGAAGTAAACGCCTCTACTTCAACTGCTTGAGCATTCGCCGACTTGCAGTGGCCTAGCTTACGAACTTTGTGCCAAAAGATTTTAGAGTCATTGCAGTTAGTTAGCTCGTTAGCTATTCTTTTAAAGTAATTGGATTTCTTTGTCTCGCATATTAATCTATATTTTTTATTACTTAAAATGTAAAGATTCTTAAAATGAGGACTATTTGTTTTTCGAAACAGATTCAATAGAGAAAAGGATTGTTTTCTATGTCTTATGCATTCCCAGTCATACCATTCTTCTTTGAAATGTTCATTATTGGGATTATTCATTGGAGCAGATTTTTTGATTATGTCCAGCAGGGATTCCATTATTTGTTCACTCGAAAAATCTTGAAGAGAGGGGCACAATGTGGTTTCATGAAAAAGATTGCGTTGATATAACTGACATCTACTATTATTCCACTTAATTTTGTGTATTTTTAGACCGGGAGTCGATGGAGATGATTCCGAAAAATTAAGTAGTACTTTAAGTGGCATATGAGAAGAATAGGTCTCTGTTAGCACCTGAAAGTCCACAAGAACGCCCAGCCACGCACCTCTTGGCACACAATAATCGATTACAGAACAACCTCGTTCGGTTATGAAAGTATATTCACCGTTTATGTCGCTTTTAGTTATACCATTTAAAACAACAAATCCATAATCTTCAAACATACCCAAAAGACGCCTTCCACAACTATTTACTGTTTCATCTAAAGACCCTCTCACTGATCGAAAAACCTCCGGGTAACTTGCAACTAGCTCATTTGGATTTTGAAACATTCCTATTCTAGAATTAAAATCACCTATTAACAATATATTTGAAAAATTAATTACATTTAAGAATTCTAGTAGTTCTGAAAAGTCTTGGTTCCAATGAGTACAATTCAAATATAAAGGTACAATATAGTACTGATCATGCCTGTAGAGTATTTCAATTACTAATTTACTATACAAAATTTTAAAATTGACAAAATGTTTGTTATTCCACTTGATCGCACATAAGACTCCTCCACTCGCCCTACCAAAAATACTACTTCTAATAGCAGGAATACATTTAATGGAATAATCTTTAAAATAGTTTAAAAAATGGGTTTCCTTACCCTCTTCAAGAAAAGTTTCAATTAGAATTATAATGTCAAAATTAGAAATAAATTTAAAAAATTCTGGAGTTAAAAGTTTGTTTTTTAAACCAGAGCAATTGTATGATATGATATTTAAATCTGATAAGTTATTGTTTTGGCAGACGGCAACACTTCCCTACAGTTGGTGATTTCTACTTCGTTGACTACCGCTTGAGTGTTGACGTGGAGATGGCGCTTCCATCAGCTGAGAGGTGTCAAAGTGTTGTAGGCCGGCTTCTCCAAACAAGTTTTTGACAGTTGTCACTTGTTCTATTGTTTTGATTATTAACCCTTTGACGAAGTTGAAATCGAACATTTTACCATTTATTTCCAATTTTACGCCTTTAATTATTATTTTTGCGGTTGGTGAAAGTTGGTGCAGGATCATTTTGATTTCGTATAGTTTCTTCCTTTTTTGTCGGTTAACAAGGGATTGCTCGCGGTGAACTACAATTCCAGAGCCTTTCAGTTGTGCGGTGGCGTCTATTATCTTGTTCGCGGTATCACCAGGGTGAAAATTTAAGACAACAGTCGATTTTTGTGTGTGTTGGTTGGTGTATTCCTTTGCATTTTTTACTGGCAAAACTGCGTTTTCTTGTAGCTGGATAAGACCTTTACATGTTTGTTTAGCAAATTCAACCATATTGGTTTTACCAGCGGCTGGGAAACGTACAACAACTGTATTTTCATTGGATTTGCGTACGAGTATGTCAAGTTGCCTTTCGAGGATTTGGCAGTAATTCTCCGTTTCAGATAAACGGTTAACCAAATGCGAATTTTGAGAGCGAAGAAGTTGAATTTCGGCTGGGACAGTTAGGACATCTTGTTTAGTAGCAACTTCCTTAATTTTAGATTCTATGCAACTATTCAGAAGTGTTTTTAAATCTTCGATGCTCATGTTTCCAACTGCCATTGTAGATGATATTACAATATTTGTGTTTCTTTTAATAACTTTATCAGCTTCCGGTGAGGTTTCCGATAATTTACGCTTGGACCTCATGTACAGTGGTTAGTGATTTTTTTTTTTTTTTGTATGTGGAGTGGGTTTTCTGTTTTAGTAGGAGCTTATCATACCTTTTTTCAAAAAGTTTTTGAGTTATGTGCTGTACAGTGGATGAAAACAGTCGAAAATTCACGCACTTGCTTTTATTTTTTTAACTATTTAACTATCAAAAAATTAGATTTTAAAAGAGCAGCAGAGAGGCACAACTTAATCTCTTGACAGCTGTCAATCACAGCGTATCACATTGTAAACGGTTAAATTGATCTCGGCTAACCATTGAGCACGACGCGCCCGTATCCACTAAAAAGTCTAAAAACTGATTATTTATTTTAATTTTCAAAATCATTTTATTGCCAATTCGAACAGGCTCATTTTGCAAACACTTTTTTGGAAAGATTAAATTGTTTTCTTGATTAACCGATTCGACAACGTTAATGACATCAAACACGTGGCTGTCAATTGTTTCAATGTTCTCCGTTTTTCGCGACCCGTTAGCTGATCTATTTCGATACCAGTGCCTACGATGTGAGTTCTTATAATTTTTTTTACTCTTATTACCCGTTACACAAACTGATGCGATGTGACCGGTGCCGTTACAACTGTAACATTCTGCATGACGAAATTTGCAACTGTCTCTATTATGTTCTATTCCACACCTCGGACATGATTTAATCATATCAGGTTGCTGGCCCCGTTTGCCATTGCCACCCGACCCAAAACGACTTTTACCCATTTTGCTTGTCTCCACCCGGAATATTTCCTGCTGAGAGTTTTGCACTTTCACATTTTTTAATACATTAACTGTGTTTTTGGTAGCCTCATATGCCTCTGCTATTAACAGTACATCAGAAAGAGATGGGTTAGGCTTTGGGAGTGCGGCGGTGCGCACAGCATCGTGCGGAGTATTGATTACGATGGTATCGCGAATTAGTTCATCTACAAACTCTTGCTGGCATTCTTGTTTAGAACACACATACTTACAATTGCGAGCAATACCACGCAATTCAGCTACCCAATCTGCATAGCTCTGGCTCTCCACCATTTTAGCTTGAAAAAATTCGTACCTGGCCGCAAGAATGTGAACATTGCGCTTAAAATGTTCCGACAATGCATCAGTAATCTCTTTAAATGATTTCTGTTCAAGTTTCTCGCCCAATAATTTCTGAGCCAACTCAAAAATATCTGAACCTACCCAGGAAAGAAAGAAATCTCTTTGTTGCGTGTCATCTTCCACTGTGTATGCTGAGAAATGCTGCTTAAGTTGTTGCAAATACGATTCCCAGTGGTGCTTTTCTTTCTGGTACTGATGAAACGGTGGCGGTGACGGGGTTTGCCCTACCCCCATTGACGAGCCTGGTTTGGTCAATTTCTCCATCCAATCCCTTTGAGAGTTCATTAAAGTCTTAAAAAAATTTGACTGCTGATTAAGCAATTCTTTTAACTGTTCACTATCCATCTTCTACGATCTCTTTCAAAATGCAAAACCTCACACGTGATCGTAATGTGACAGTTTTCGGTAAAAAAAAAAAACGTTTTAATACACACGCACAAAACTGTTTGTTCTTTCTTTTCCCAACAGGGAAGTTTTAAACTCGTCGCCAAAATGTTATAACCAAAGAAAGACGATAACGCGCATAAAGTACTTCTACTTATAAGTCATTTATTGGATATAACGTTATAATATTTAATTCGGTTAAGTTAAGTATACAGGGTGATTCGCATAAGGTGTGACAAAAAGATAGGGTGTGTAGGTTGGACCTAGACAAGCAAAAAATCGTATGGGAGGGGGGGGTCCATTTTCACCCGTTTAGGCGGGAGGGGCAATTTAAGAAAAAAATCACTAAAAATGGGAAGAAATTATTTTAAGAAAACGGTAATACCTACAGAGTTGTGCTATAGCATTTTTAAATTTTTAGTGATTTTTTTCTTAAATTGCCCCTCCCGCCTAAACGGGGGAAAATGGACCCCCCCCCTCCCATACGATTTTTTGCTTGTCTAGGTCCAACCTACACACCCTATCTTTTTGTCACACCTTATGCGAATCACCCTGTATAATTCAAGTAAATCTTAATTAGATGTTTAGCTCACGGCTGTGGAAATACGACTGACTCTTGCTAGGCACGATGGACCACACGTCAGTGTTCAGTGTGTTGTTTGATATGATAAAACAGCGATGTTATACTACACTGATGGTTATGGATAACAAATGTCTTGTGCGTTTTGGATCAAGTCCTGGCCATATACGTTTTGTTGCCACACATATCGTGATATTGTTTCACCTATAATTTGTTCTATCCATTGCCTCTTGCTTTAGCATGAGTTTACATGTAGCGATAGGTATACCAATATTCAACTTGCTGGTTGAGATCGGTAGAACGGTTCCTTTTCTGGCGAGTTCATCGGCTTTGCAGTTGCCTACGATATATCCGTGCCCCGGCACCCGAATAAGGTGAATATTGAACTGTTCAGCCGTCTCCTTAAAAGATAAGCGACAGTTAAGGCGGTTACTGAGTTTTTGGAAGCGGCGCCGAGTGATTTGAGGGCTGCTTGACTGTCTGAGATAATCCGGATATTCGCTGAGGATATCAGGTTTTCTTTTAGCCATGATAATACCTCTTTGATCACCAGAATTTCCGCTTGCAACACGCTAAAATGGTTTGGAAGGCGGAACGAGAGACTTACGTTAAGTCGGTTGGAGTACACCCCGCAGCCTACCCTTTCTTCGGTTTTTGAAACCATAGAAATGAATTGAATCATCTCTCAAAAATTCTTCGTCTTCCAAGGTCGTTCTTGGTATGGGATTGAGACTTGGAACTTATTGTCAAAAACCATTTGGGGGATGATGCAGTCGGAGTGGCAAGTGCTAGATCCGAATAGATTCAGGAATTTAGCGTGGCCGATGTTATTAACGGTCCATTGGGAGATAGCTCTCATACGAGTGGCTGTACTGGCGGCCATTTGTTTGCTGAAGATATCTAATGATGTGAGGTTAAGGAGTGTATTTAGGGCAGCTGAGGGTGTTGATCTCAGTGCTCCGCTAATACACAAACAGGCTGTTCGTTGGACCTTGCTTAGATTATCGCAATAGGACCTTTTATCAAAAGCGGTCCACCATACGCCATACTACTACTCCATATGTAAATATTAGTCTGTCTGATGACCGCGGTGTAGAGCCAGTGTGTGATCTGAGGGAGGACCCCACTTATTTCCAATGGCTTTTTTACAGGAAAATAGGGCTACGGTGGTTTTCCTGATTCTTTCCTGCATATTGGCCTTCCAGCTCAGCTTTTTGTCTATTGATTATACCTTTTAGGGGCGGCCGTGGTGCAGTGGTAGAGTGTTCAGTAGGTAGGCCGGATGCGTGGGTTCGAATCCCGCTCTGGGCATCTACTTTTCTTCCAGCCTCCCAGTTTCGTATGGACGCCGCCCTTGAGGTTACATGTGAAATAATTAAAACCTTATTTCCACTACTGCAACACAGAAAAAAGGGAAGCCTGCTACCCTGGTAGTACAATGGACCGGTAATTAAGTCTGAGTTCTCCAGATTAGCATATAAGCTTCCTCTTTAAAAAAAAAAAAACCTAGATTTAGACTTAGATTCGTCGGAAAGTTGAAGTAAGATTTTATTTGTTAATAGTGTTGTTAGTTGAGGAATTTTGTATTTCCTGGTGAAGAGAACGAGTTTAGTTTTCTGAGGGTTGACCCCTAGATCATATTTTCCCGCCCATTTTACTATTTTATTTAGAGCGGTTTGCATTAGATTCGTAAGGAGGTGAGCATTGAGCGTTCTATTAGTTTTCAGTTCTTTTTTCTGTTGGAATATATTTTTTAATTTGGAATATATTAAAAGCTGCTAAGCTTTGTTCACAATCGCTTTATTTTATTCTCAATACAAGATGAGCTCAAACCCTTTAAAATAGAATCTTTTCTTTCTGAGAACGAGAAAGATCAAGTTGAACACTCAAAAATCTGCTCTATGGATTAAAAACTCACTGGAAAGACCTCTAGAAAATCAAATCTACCCTGCAGTGTATTCAAAAGAAGAGCCAAGGTAAATACTCCACTGAAGCTCTATCTGAATCATCATAGAATTTATTACCTAAAAAACACAAAGTCATTGTTTTTTTGCAAAGATAAGTTGATTACTTTTGTGTTTTGTGAAATTACAGCGATATCCCAACCTACTTACCTTCCATCTAAATTTCCCTCACAACTTCCATTTCCACCTGGTAACTGACTTGATTTAATTTACAGTACCAGGTCGTTAACAAAATCAGAAAACATTATTCATCCACCTTGTTTCGTATCCAAGAAGTTACAAAATATTTAATTTAATGCTTTCTTGCTAGGCTGTTATCGCATGATGAACACTTTTCATCTGAGTAATTCAGAAAATTCAAAACCCCATAACAGTTCCACATAAACCAAGAACCAAGTGCACCAAAATTTCATTACCCATTCTTGTTGTCTAAGGCAGAAAAGAAAAAAAAAGGAAAAAAAAGAACAACAACAAAATCAAAACAACAATAGTAATAATGATAAATTTTTACTCGCGATATTTGTACACAAATCATAAAGGTCATAAAATTTATCTTCAAAACGATTTCTTTGAATTTTCATTTTTAATTTATCTTCATGGTGTGGCCTCGAGGGCGTGAAACAAAATGGTTCTCTGTCACTAAAAATGTAACATAAGAAAACACACCCCCTGGAGTTATGCTGCCAATATGGAGAGGTGTAAAGACGATATCTACTCCTATTAGAAACAAGAAAAAATACCTACTTAACTGCACTATAATTACATGTTCTTTTATCACATCTTATCGGCCAGCGGCAGGAATTTCAATATGCACTCGGACTGAACGCAAAAAAATCACCTTAAAGCGTTTAAGTACAAAGAAAGCAAAAACAATCTAAAGGCGCCTGTACTCGGTCGTCATGGATATGAAATTAAAGAAAAACTCAAGGACTGAAAACCATAGCTCATTTTTAGCTTTAAAGAAGTTTTGTTTGGAGGGGACCTACGTTTCCGAACGACTAATCGAGAAAGTACTTCTAATGGCACTGAATCGACTATCGGATTCGGAAAACAGATCCAATTTTCGAGTACTTCTTGCAGCATTTGAGGTCTTACGGCAGCAATAACGTGCTGAGAACTCTCTCCCTAGTTGTCGAACGCCTTGATCATAGACAAAGTAAATTTAGATAACACCACTAAAAACAAGTACAGTGCTGAAATTTTCTGCATCAACAGCGATTTCGTTTTAAGACAACTTACCGAACAAACGCAGTGCCAATTGGTAGTTCAGCTTCAGTTCTTCCACGATGGATTTGCAAAAGAGACTCAGCATAAATCAAAGGACAGCTGTCAAAAAACACCAACTCCGAAAAAGTATTGTCACATTGAAGACCACACGCCTAAGGAAACACACTTTATAAAGAAAGTTTTTACGACTTATCAAGCCAATTTTAAGACTTAAGATGGAGGATAGCGTGTCCTGACTTTTGGGTGATGGTTGGTTCTTCAAAATGTAACGTAGAGAGTCAAGATTCGAACCATAGCAACAACCCCAATGATAACATGGGATTGAAAAGTCCTTTCAGAGCATTACTCTGGAAGTATTGTCCTTCTAAGAATAATCACGTATTCCTTCAAAAAATTTTGGCTCCACCATTTGTTTTCTTCGAAACCAATACTGCTCCTCGCAAAACTCAAAAGACGAAAACACTAAAATACTAAGAAGAACACCTATAGCATTATCCTCTCCTGTATAATGGAGCAAAAAAAAAAAACAATGCCGTATACCAGATATACAAATTGGAGGCCAAGGAAGAGAAAAAAAAAAGTAAGCAATCGCAGCAGCAGCAACGAAATTGTCCCTTGCTGATAAGCTTCCATAATAAATGCCGACCTTTCGTTTCTCCATTTATTATAACAGCA
This sequence comes from Melanostoma mellinum, assembly GCA_914767635.1. Classification (NCBI taxonomy): domain Eukaryota; kingdom Metazoa; phylum Arthropoda; class Insecta; order Diptera; family Syrphidae; genus Melanostoma; species Melanostoma mellinum. The sequence goes on from OU612058.1 coordinate 20,542,061, forward strand.
ATTTATGTCGTTTCCTTGTTTAAAGATCAGATAAGCTAATAAAAAATATTATAATTACCAGCCATCGCCAAAGCAAGCAGAGTATCCTCAAGCAAGCCACCGACCGCACTGAAAGAAGTGAATGGAGAAAAAAAAATTAATTCAGTATTAACGAGACACACACACACGTGCGGCCTATGTATAGGTATACAAAGGTACAAGGATGCTAAGGACCCCAAGGTGGAGCGCGCACCAGAGAGATGGGTAATAAAGGTAATTCACAATGAGTGGAGTCAACCGAATGAACATTCTCTCTTGACATCCATTATTCTCAGTTATGTCATCCCTTCCCCGATTAGATCATCCTTCATTTCTTTTTTGGGAGCCCAGCGCTAGCGCCAGCATAAGACACACGAAAAATGTTGGCTAATTATGATAATCAGATGGCAGTCAGGGCAGTTAGTTCATATTTGAATGTTTAATGTGAGTATACCGTTAGGCTGTAAATAAAGTCTACAGCGTGCAGTCATTTTGGGCGCATTTTGCCATTTTAAGAATTTCTTTATCGTATACCGAGCACATTTTTTTGTTGTACTTTTTTGTTCTTCTTTGGTTTTTTTTTTTTTTTTTGAAAGTACTTAGATTGAATTATTTTTCCAAGGCAGTGTATCTCGAAATAGCTTGTTTTTGGAATAAATTATAATCATGTGACATGGGATATAATGTTTCAATCCGTCATGCTTAATGTGAGCTATGAGATGGTTCTCTCGACTTGGACACTCTGTTCGCTTTCAAGAAAAGGAGTGTTATTGATATATTACAACGTGTATGAGTGTGGTTAATGGAGTATAGTAGATTTGTATTCATTGAGTGAAGTTTATGGAGTTTGCCACACTTAAGTTGGCAGTGTCCTTTGCACGGCAAAAAAATTGATGGATTTATAATAAAGGAATGCTGTAAGTGGGAAGTTGGAAATTGAGAGTAGGTTATTCTTCTTAATAAAATGGAAGAAGGAGTAGATTTTAGGTTTAAGTCCAGTATCGGTTCAATTTCGCTTCCGAAAAAATCGCCTTTCTACAAACATCGCTCGTTTTTCATTCATGTTGGTTAATCTGGCATCTTCTCCTTCTTTTCTTCTATCTCCGATTTTACGACTATCCTTTACTCCGAAGGATCACAACTTAACGTCTTCACACTATTGATTATTTCTCAGAGAAGACTCAAACTTACACCGCTAAGCATTGATATTACCAAAGCATTCGATATGGTAAACCACAGTATACTTCTAAACAAGTTAAATGACATCGGGTTCCGTGGTTTTTTTCACCGTTGGGTTGAATCTTATTTGAGCAAACGTAGTCAAAAAGCTAAAGTTAGCAATGTCTTAAGTGAATCCCAGAATATCAATGTAGGTGTTCCTCAAGGATTTGTTTTGGGCCCCATTCTGTTCTTAATATACATTAACTCTCTTTTCGAACAACCTTTTGTGGGATCAGTAAAAGCGTTTGCTGACGACCTTGCCATTGGATATGATGCAGATAGTCCTCTCAATATAGTTGCAGACATTAATCATGATTTACATTTACATTGTGGTTTGCGAATCATAAGCTTATTATAAGTAACAAAACAAAACTTATGTTTTTTAGTCATGAGTCTAATGAACCGCTTGATGTTAATGTTATGTTTCATGACCCTTGTTGTGTAAAATACAAATTGAATAACAACAATTGCTTTAGGTTAGATTCAATGTCCCTTTATGATTCGCACGCCGTTTGCAATGGAAATTGCTTTTATATAGAAACTGTAAAGCATTTTAAGTATCTAGGTGTGACAATAGATCAACATTTTAAATGGAACGAACACTTCAATAATTTGAAGCAGTACTTTTTATCAAGTATTAGATGTTTCTATCGTTTAAGGAAATTTTGTTCAAACACTACCCTAACTACAGTGTATTATGGATTGTTCCATTCAAGGCTACAATATGGAATTTGCTGTTGGGGAGGTGCTTATCTCAACAAATTACAACAGTTAGTTCTGCTTCAAAAGTGTGCAATAAGAAAAATATGCAACTCATCGCGTTTGGCTCACTCCATGGATTTATTTCGACAAACAAACATTTTACCCGTTCGCCACCTATTTTACTAGTTTTAGTTAGTTTAGTTAGACTTTTATTTTCATCAAAAAAAGGTTTTTTTTTACAATATAATTTGTTTATATATGAATTCACTAAGTCTATTTGGTTTGGCCTATGGCCGTCTACCAGAATGACAATTGTTTTTTCTATATTGACAAAATTAGTTTCGCAAAAAAGAAAAAAAAGAAAAAAATGCAATAGATAAAGAAATTATGAAAAATTTGAAAATATTAAAAATTGCCTTCTATAATACATTCTCTATAATTCAGGGCAGTCTTTGTAAAGTTGAATAAGATATCCCAGCCATTTGCTCCGTTTAAAATGTTGATTGACTCATTTTCGCTCAGGGCCGACTTTCCAAAGAATGTTATTCTAAATTCCTTCAGAACTGGACAGATAGCTAAGAAGTGTAGAACATCTTCTCTTACTCTCATATTGCAAAGATCGCAAAGTATGGGGAGATCCGATCGGTGAGGGATATAATTTAGTTGTGCTATTTCGCCCCTTATTTTGAAAATTGTGCTAATTTTCTCAGTCGAGTAATTATTGAGGAAGTAAGTGTTGTCCTTCAGGTGGTGGTTCAATTTGCTGTAGTAGCACCTATACACCGACGATGACGCTTCATTTGCGAATTTGTCGTACATAACACGCCCTAAGTTTTCTAACATGTCGTTGAGTTTTTTTCTAATAGAAGACGGATGTTCGTTGGGCGTAACTTGAAGACTGGTTCCACAATCGGCTGCAACTTTTTCCCATTCCTCCCAGACTCCACTTTTGGATTTAATTGAGTTCAACATAATTAGTTTTGGAAGTCTTTGATCGTCCATCTCTAGTACCTTAGCTACGTATTTAAAATGTAGATCTAATGTGCGCAGGAACATTGGTGGAGTTCCGGTTTCAATATGTAACATGTAGTTTGGGGTGTTTTTTGGAAGACGAAAAACCCGTTTTAAGAAATAGCGAAGAAATTTTTCAACAGCTTCATATTTGTTGTATCCCCATATTTGTGCTCCATAAAGAAGCACTGAGGCTGCAGTTGATTGGAATAGCTTATACTTGGCGCTATGAGAAACATGCCTGTTACTTATACAGCGTCCCCAGATTGACGAAATTGCTCTTTTTGCTTCTGAGAGTTTTTCATTAAGGTGCACATTCATACAGAGGTTTGATGTAATCCACAAGCCAAGATACTTGTATTTTCTTACAATGTCTACGACTTCTCCATTAAACTTCCACTTCTCTGAGTTGCAGTATCGTCCTCCCCCATTTCTGAAGATCATCACTTTGGATTTTTCCAGATTTACTTTTAGATTCCAAAGATTACAGTATTCGGAGAGCCGGTTCATCATGAGCTGCATACCGTTTACCGTATCGCTAAGAAAAACGATGTCATCCGCATACATCAGCCCCGATATTGTTTCTCCGCAAAATTGGATTCCACCTTTTACGGTTTCAAGTATGTCATTAATGAAAATAATGAACAATAATGCACTCAGAATGCAGCCCTGCTTCACCCCCATTGATGTCGAAAATTCTTCCGAAACAGACTCTCCATCCCACACAAAAGCTATGTTGTTTTCATACATTGACTGCAGCGTTCGTATCATTTTTGTTGAAATGCCAGTTCTATAAAGTTTGTAGAAAAGTGCTTCACGGGAGATGGTGTCAAATGCTGCTCTGAAGTCAACAAAAAATGCATATAGCTTCTGTTTTCTTTTTAAATACGCGCTTGCAATGTTTGTAACAGTAAATATTTGATCAATGGTGGAGTAATTTTTTCTAAATCCAGCTTGAAACTCAGTTAATATCTTTTCTTCATGGATCCACTGCGCCAGTCTATTGTATATTAACGTTGCAAATAGCTTCGCCGAAGTATTTAAAAATGATATACCCCTGTAATTTGCTGGGTCCATGTAGTCCCCTTTTTTATGTATGGGAAAGATTATTGATTTCCTAAATGAACTAGGGATATCTGTGGTTTCGTAGATGCGGTTGAGTTCAGCTGTTAGCGCCTTAACGAAGTCTTTCGATGCATTTTTATATAACTCAAATGGTATTCGATCTTCACCTGGAGCCTTATTTTTTTTAGAGTTGTCAATAGCATATTCTAATTCTTGTAGAGAAAAAGGTGAATCCAATTTTTCATTGACAAATAATGGGGCAGCGTATTGGAAAAGTGGTGACGTAAGCGCGTTATTAAGTAGACTTCTAAAGTGCTCCGATAGCAAAGGTGCTTTTAGTGATGCAGCAATGGTGTTTGTTCTACCGTTAATATACTTAGCAGCTTTCCAAAAGTCGGACGAAGAACGAGAGTTGTTGATTACAGCAATGTTTTGTTGCTCGAATGCTGTTTTTTTCATATTGCAAATTTTTTTGAAATCTGTGTTAGCATCTCTGTAAAGTAGTTTGAAGGTGTTGCAGTCATGTACCCTCATTAGTCTGAGGCATCTAAAAGATTTTTTGCGGGCTTTTAAGCACTCAAAATCAAACCATTTTTGCTTACATACAGATTTAGTACTAGAAGGCTCACCAAGGGGATAAGCTTTTAAAATGATTTCTGATAGAGTTTCCATATTTACAGGGATGTCTTCTTCTCTAAATTTTCCTAACTGTGAGTTCAAGCTTTGTTGGTAAGGATCTCTTCTATTTTACTATAAAGTTTTAAAAATATTTTTTATAAGAGGTGGATATAGGCAAAGTCCTACTAGTGATCTTTATAACTTAAGAAGCAACACTCGCTCTGTGCCCACCCTGGCTTTTCGAACTACACTTTTTAGAAACTCTTATACGATAGTGTCCCGCAAATTGTTCAATAAACTCCCTGAAGATATGCGTAGCATAAGGATTGTATCTCTATTTCTTAAACGAATTAAGTCATGGCTCCTTAATTACAATATTGATGAAATCGAAATTCTGCTGCAGTACGTTGTTTGATATAATGTTTTCTAGTTTTGTGTTTCACCATAAATTTCTATTTACAGCTTTGTTGAATCAATGTATCTTTGAAGACTCTAAATTTTAAATTTGATTCTTAAATATCAAATCATGTTTGTTAAATCTAAAGCGTAAATTTCATTTTGTCACCCCACAATGTAATTGTAATTATATAATATTATATTGCAGTCTATTTATTGCTTATGAAATGTAGCATTACCTCTATTTTTATTTCAAATATAAATGCTACAAACTATTCTCTAACACTAAAAATAATGTAAAGTTATAAAACTAAGAAATTATAAAAATTGTAAAAGGGAATATGAATAAATACAAATACAAATACAAAATACATTGTGTATTTGACTCATATTCTCCTAAGCCTATTTATTTTCCGACAGATCAAGATCAGTAACTAACTGATCTTGTTCTGTCGGAAATCTGTCTATTTAGTACTCTATCCTCTATCTTGCAGTTAACTTAGCTAGAATTTCGACCACAGCCTTAATTTTCTCGGATGACTTTGTGCAAGTTACTTTATTTATACATTTGGGATCATTTACCTGTTTTTGTACTGCTTAAACTCGATGGTAAGTTACTTAGATCATTAGCTACTGCATCGATTAGGGCAATTCTTTCTTTGTTGGAAATTTGGAAGTTTGAGTGGATAGCCTGAAAACCGGTTCACTGTACCATACCAAATGATATCTTTTCTTTGTTAAAGATCTCCAAATGTTAGTAGAAAAGCCAAAAAATTTTGGCATGTGTGGCCTAGATTACTATGTCTCATCATGTCTGTCCTGAGTATTTACAACCTGATTCGATAAAACGCCAACTAGTCACAGAAAAAGTGCTCTTACTTACTTGCTTAGGTGTGTAATACAGTTCGGGGTGATCCTGGTTCCTGGTCCCAGAAGGTTGATTTAAGCCTAAAATTCGAATTTTATGTCGCTGGAAACAGAAATAACTATTACTTCTTCCCATTGAGTTATTTTTTGTAAGAAGCATCAAATGCGTGAAAGACGCATGCGTGTGTTCATAGGCATTCAGTGCACTGAGGGAAAAACTGTGTCCGATATTTAAATGGGAAAGCATTAAAATTGCAGTTGTTGGCGTTTTTAAAGCAACACGTTTGAATTGAATTGAAAATTGTTTGTTTCAAATACAAAGTGCTTTTGCGAAAGCAGATAAGTTACTTTGGCTTTTGAATTGAATATTTCACTTCATTGAATCGAAATCTTAGTTTTTCGAATTTAGATCAAAAGAAAAAGTATTAAAAATAAACGAGAATACGCTTCAATTATTGAAAAAAAAAAATGCATTTGCATTTTCGTTATTAAAATACTTTAAAATTGAAGTAAAAACACATTTGAAGCAAACGAAAACGCTTTTCTATTTTATACCAAAAGTTCAAAGGGGTTTTCTTTGTTGAAATCTGTATTGCAACATTCGCGTATTAGTAATAAAAGAGTCAAGTTCTGTAAACGAGTGAAGTAAAATGAAATTTTTGGTAAGTATTGTTCCTTTTTATTACTTTTACCACAATATCATGGTAACTGTTTATTATAATTTATTCTTAGAGTACTTTTTTTTGAGCAAGCTTATTCAAGAAAGAACACCATACATTTTACATGAAACTATATGGAGCAACCCTTAAGCCAAAACATAATTTTTTGGTGCACTATCCAACAGGAATAAAGAGATGAGGACCCTTAAAACATATTTGGGTAAGTCTAACTTTAATACCATCACATCAAGACTAGACCCACCTCAGTCTCATGCAATTTAAGTTTCTTTACAGTTTTCCTATTTTTTAACTCATTAAAAAATGGAATCAAACCAATCAAAACCAAAAATGGAATCGATGTCAGTAATGTCAAAACCAATTTTTATTTAACTAATTTAAATTTAGATAGAAATAAGAGCTTTTAGACTTTATAAATAATGTATTTGGTTATAGTTAACACTTTTTTAAATATAAATAAAATATGTAACTTTAATTCAACAAATTTATTTTTTATTAAAATTTTTTCAATTAGTCTAGTTTGGTATAACTCGAAATTACCATACGGCGATTACTAATTGAAAACATATTTAATTCAAATCGAATACGACCCTTATTTAAATTGAAGTAGCGAGCGCAATAGGTTGAATGAATCAAAGCTTTGATTTCAGAGTATTTCGTTTGAAATTCAAGGAAGAATTTCATTTAGAAATAACACACTGTCTTTCACTTATTGTCATTAAGCATTTAAAAGAAGAGCCATCCGTAATTAAATCAGAGCTAATAGCTTTAGAATTACAGTTCTCCTGTCATTCAAATCATTGTCAAAAAGCATTTATTTCAAATGGAGTTTTCATTCCATTTTTATTCAAAAGCGTCGCAGCTTTGATTCTAAGAAAAACGCCTTTAGTGCTAAATTGTTGCCTTTTTTCTTTGATTCAAAGCCTTTCTTTTTTTTTTTTGATTTGGTTATGTTTTTTGGCTCAGTGTGTAGTATCATCGCTCTCCACAAAAGCATCACACACTATGCATGTTCTGTAACTGTTTGTGAAGATCCAACAACAATCTTTTGACGCTTCTTATGTATTCTATGAGCCTAGAGAAAGTTGAATGTGCCGCTGTTTGGGCCTTGAAATTATCGTATCGGACCGCATATCGGTTGAACGAAAGTCAAAAAATATGCCGCTTATGAGGACATCTAAGCTACAGAAATGTGCCAAAAAACAATTCATTCATAGGTAATGATCTTGAAAAAAGGTATTAAGGGGATGAAGATTCAGCTAGTTGTCGAGAGAAGTACCTGTCGTGCAAGGGAAGGCACCAGTGCCAAGGCATATTCATCTTTAACATTTGGAAAAAGGAGCATTAATGTTTTTATGTGATAGCTTGTTTCACCAATAAACCAAAATACCTATATAATAAAATTGTTTTTACCATGGCCTTATAGATCCAAAGGACATTTTTGGTGACAGTCGCCATGGCTAGGCAAAACTACCTTGTGCCTTAAACTACCTTAAAACTGATTGTTCCCTAGCAGTATTCGATTTGACAAGTTAAGTGCCAAAGAAACTTGGTATCTTGGTCAACTCCAAGATGTTGGACCTCATTTGAGAAGGGAAATTTGACGTCTCTTAGTGCGAACAGGTTCAGTACAGTTATTTATTCTATGTCTCGTGGACAGAACAGCTTCAGTCTTTAGCAAATTGAGGGGGAGTGAGAAGTCTATGGCTCTTGTACATTTCAGCGGCTGCTTCAAAAAGAAAGCACGCCGACTTTGTCGACCTTCGCTCATGTGTTAATGGACGTTAAAAATCTTTTGTATTTTAAGCATATTGTCAACTAGAAGAAGTGTTAGAACAACACCTTGAAGACAGTTTTAATTCAGTCCTGTTGTAACACTGTCCACACTCCCCTTTAACGATCATAGTTCTATTGTAGAACAGGCTAGAGTATGACATGCAAACTTACAAATTACAATGTGGAACGCGTTCAAGACCATCATTTGGCAAGGAAGTTGCTGTACTCCAATAAGAAAATAGTTAAAAACAAGAACAAGAACAAGAACATTATTCAAATTTTGCCAATAAATTTATACTAAATATAATCAGTTCAGTTCTTGCTCTCATGACGGACAGTTCTTATTATAGCACACATTTCTTTTAATAATTCATTATGGACATCCGATGTTCTGAATGTAATTTCTTAACTTCCAAAAATGATTTAATTTCGTGTGGAGTTTGCCAGTCCGGATTTCATTTTAAATGTACGAGAATGAGTGAATCAGATCGGGCTACGCTTAAATCTAATGAAAATATATTTTGGAAGTGCAGTATATGCAAAAACATTCCTTCTTTGAATTGCATACCAATTATAAAAGACTTATATCGTCTCTTCGTTGAGCATAAATCTGATTTCGATAATCTTGTGAAACCAATACGTGTAACACGCTCTATTGTTAAATCAGTGCCTATGCCTACTGGACAAAACAAAAACAACAAACAATTAAATATTTCCAATAACATTCCTTCTCCTCGCTTTCTTTGTTCTCCCTTACCTAAACTCACTCTCTCTCCATCATCTTCATTGAATTCTGGTGAGAACAATAACAAAAATCTTATAAAAAAAAAAAATCCGTTTCCCTGTCTAAGCAAAACACGAAAACAACATGCAATTCTAACTCTTCTATGCAGAGTAAAGATTTTGCTATAGCTTTAAATGTGCGAGCATCGACTTCGAAAGGAAATGTGATAATTCCAGCTGATCAAATTGATGCATCATCTCTGTCCGCTGGTTCTGATAGAGCCGATGAAAGTTTATTGATTAATACAATTTCGGATACTGGAAATAACTTAGGGGTTCTTGTTGCTGTTAATGATGAATGTGATGTTGTTGCTGCTGCCGTCGACGCTGATTCTGCTGCTGCTGCTGTGGGATATTGTGATGGTAAAGCTAAAGGTGTAGACAATGAAAATGAAGCTGTTTTACCTTTGGTTAGTATGGGTGTAGATGATGATGACATTCACAATACAAGTGTCGTCAATATTGCTAATGGTACTGCGATCAGTACGGGTACCTTCTCCCAAGACCAAAGCCAAAAGAAAATTTTAAATGGTCATCGTTCTTCTAAAGCAATGTTTGGAACAGCTGCTTACGTTGAAGGTGAAATTACATTGCAGTCTGTTCCTCAACTGCGTTTTTTACATCTTTCTCGATTGGACAGCAATGTAACTGAAGATAATGTCATGGACTATGCCGCAGTCAAACTAAATGTTCCCAAAAGTTCATTGCGTTGTATGAAGCTAGTTAAAAAAGACACTGATTCTACTTCACTTCGCTATGTCAATTTTAAGCTAGGAATTCCTGCTGATATTTTCGAAAAGGCTTTGCATCCAACAATTTGGCCTATTCACACTCAAATCAAAAAATTTGTAAATTTTCCAAAGAAGGACCACAATCCCAAGGTGAAATAAACAAGCCATCATCATCTCCGTCGCAACTCCGTATTTATTTTCATAATGCTAGCGGTATAAGAACAAAATCTCGTCAATTATTCACTTCGTCATCAATTCATGAGTTCGATGTCATAATCATTGTGGAGACTTGGTTGAATTCACACTTTCACTCATCAGAATTTTTTGATTCTTCTTACCAAATTTTCCGGAAAGATCGACCACCATCAACAGGCAAGGAGCGCGGTGGAGGTGTGCTGATTGCTGTTAGCTCAAAATTCAAAAGCCATCAATGCAAATTATCAAATGATTCAGATGAAGTTGATCAGATTTGTGTCTGTGTCAGTTCTAAACAATTTTGTTCTAAGGATTTTTATTTTATTGCTAGCTATATTACACCACGTAGTTCAATAGAATTATATACTATTCACATTTCAAATATTATTTCTATAGTTAATGAATTGACAACTGAACAGTTTCCTTGTATATTTGGCGATTTTAATCTTGGTGAGATCGATTGGTGTTTTTTAGAACACGAACAAAAGCTTTTTCCATTTAACGCAAATAATGAAACTGAAAGTTTAGTTGTCGACTCACTAGCTGCTCTTGATCTCATGCAAATTAATAACATTAAAAACTCCCTGGGTAGAAATCTTGATCTAGTTTTTATTAATAACGATTTAAAATATCATATAGAAGCTGTTCTGTTCCCATTATCAAATAACTCTATTCACCATATTGCATTTGAAGTAAATCTTGAATATTATGAGTATGCAAATGTTTCACCTATCGAAAAAAAAAAATTCAATTTTGTAAGGGCTGACTTCATTGCATTAAATAACTTTTACAATACCGTTGATTGGAAAAGCATATTTCAAAATGGTTCCCTTACAGACATGTACACAAGGTTTAAAAATATTCTTTTCGAAGCTATAGAATTATTCGTCCCAGTTTCAAAAAAAAAGAGAACATTTAAGCTACCATGGCATAATAGTAGATTAAAGAATTTGGAAAATGCCAAAAACAAAGCCTTCAAGCGTTTTAAATTTTCGGGGCTGAATGGAGATAGGACTCGGTTTCTTCAACTTAGAAAAGAATTTGATTTTCTTAATTGCTTTTTGTACAAGCAATATATAAGTTCAACTGAATCAAACATAAAAGCAAATAGCAAATCTTTCTGGATTTTTATTAATTCAAAGCGTAACAATGTATCACAGTTCCCACAGTCAATGGAATATGAAAATGAAAAATCTAATGACTTACAGTCTTCTTGTCATCTTTTTGCAGATTTTTTTGAATCATCATATAATACAGACTCAATCGAAGGTCTAAGTTCTATGTATTCAAATTTTGAACCGTGCATTAATTTTATGCTTCCTCAGATATCTGAAGATGAAGTTTTAGATGCCTTATGTAAAATAGATGTTTCTAAAAAATCAGGCTACGATTCTATTCCACCCCTTCTCTTATCAAGGTGTTCCTCATCTATTTGTTTTCCTCTCACTCTCCTCTACAATAAATCTCTTTCGTCAAGAGAGTTGGTAGAGGAATGGAAAGTGTCATATATTAATCCGGTCTTTAAAAGTGGTTCCAAGCAGCTAATTAAAAATTATAGGCCGATTTCGAAAATCTCAGCTATACCAAAACTTTTGGAAAAGATTATAACAGATAAATTCTATTACTCTGTAAAACAACTCCTATCACCGGCTCAACACGGTTTCATAAAAGGTCGCTCCACGGCTACAAATCTTTGTGTTTTCACTAACTTTTGCTTAAATGAAATGGAAAAAGGGTACCAAGTCGATGTACTCTATACAGATTTTGTAAAGGCATTCGACCGAGTTCATCATGGTTTACTTCTTCATAAGCTGAAGATGTTAGGTTGTGATGATCGTTTTATTATATGGCTTAAGTCATACCTATCTAATAGAAAACAAATTGTTGATATTGGTGGGCTTCACTCTAAACCAATTAAAGTTGGCTCAGGTCTTCCTCAGGGAAGCCATTTAGGTCCATTGCTCTTCCTCATCTTTATTAATGATTTACCATTAATCTTCCACAAGTCCAATTGTCTAATGTATGCAGACGATGTTAAAATTTATTACTCTATCAGATCGATAGATGATTGTTCCTCTTTTCAATTGGAGATTGATCTTTTTCTAGACTGGTGCAAGTATAATCACCTAGAATTGAATTTTTCCAAGTGCAAGGTTTTTAGTGCAATTAGATTATTAAACACTATCAATTATACATATAAATTCTATCAAAACATATTATTAAGAGTTGAAGTGGTAAAGGATCTTGGTGTGTTCGTAGATTCTAAGTTGGATTTTCGGCACCATTTCGATTTTATCATTTCGAAAGGTAATTCAATGCTTGGTTTCTTAAGACGCAATTCAAAAGACTTTAAAGATGCTTACACTCTTAAAACTTTATATAATTCTTTAGTACTTCCGCATCTTGAGTACTGTTCTATAGTTTGGTGCCCATTTTATGCTAATGCAACACAAAGAATTGAACGAATTCAGAAAAGATTTACAAGATTTGCACTTCGAAATTTTAATTGGATTGGTGATATGCCGAACTATGCTTCAAGATGTGCACTTATTGATTTAAAAACGCTTGAAGTTAGAAGAAATGCTCAAAGTATAATTTTTATTAAAGATATTCTTACCAATAAAATAGATTCCATTTATTTATTAAATTTAATTACGTTCTATGTTCCGGAAAGAATACTTCGAAACAGGAATGTACTTTTTTATATACCTAGTCATAGAACTAACTATGGTTTAAATGAGCCCATCTCGCGGTCTTTAGCATTGTACAACTCTGTATGCAATGAAGTCGATAGTGTAATGAATAGAGATCAATTTAAAAGAAAAGTCTTAGATTTACTAAGTCTTTATTTGTGAATTCATGCATTTATACAAGTAATAGTAAAATCCAATTATTTATGTAACTATTATTAAAGAATTTGTAAATAATATAAATGTATTAATGTAGTCAGCAGATTTAATCCATTGATGAAATAAATAAATAAATAAATAATTGCTCCCAAGCACATGCCTTCCACGCCTATAGCCAAAAGACAGTAAGCTAATGATGACAAGGGCTGTGTGGTTGTCTATTATATCTACATCTACATCTACATTACTATATAAAATAGCTTTTTTGTTTGCACGCGCCAAAAATTCCTAAGAAAGAGGTAAACGTTAAACTTACCTGTTTAATTGGCCTGAAAATTAATCCATTGGGTAGCCTATAACCATGGGTTGGTTATAGGCTATACTGAAAACCTAAAAAGTAACAATTATTTTAGATATCTTACAATTAAAAAATTTCCCGTACTTACCAACCTTTGTTTACATTCCAAATGACGTTTAGAATAATAATAATTATCAGAATTGCAGCCCATACTCTGTTTCCATAGTGGGTTGAACCAAGGTTGACTTTGCCAACTCCATGGAAACAGGAATAATCAGTGAAAAGAAAAATGGGTGCGTTCAAGAAAGTATCTAAGGCGATATATATCCCTTTCGTGACATTTTTTGTTGTTGACTCATTTTGTTTTGCTTTCTGGGTTGTAGTTTGTTGGGTTTTTGTTGGAAATAAAGTACATAGCAGTTTGAAAAAAAAAAAAAATTTTCACAGAAAATTATGTGGAATGCTATTTTCTTTTGGTTTGTTTTGGTTCCGTTTTTTCAGCTGTTTATGATTTGACAGATATCTACTTTTAGTCGTTCGAAAACTCACCTGTGGTCTCAGCCAGCAGCATCACATCTACCGAAAGTCTAACGGAGACCAAAAATTCCATGTCCTTCAAATGACATGTCGGTGAAATTCATGTTTTGAGTGGTGTTGAAACTCGGGCATGGATTTGAAACTTCACAAGTGGTTTTGTTATGTAGGAGCGATCGAAGATGAATTAATCGCAATGTAAGAGTTGTGGTGAGTGCACATATAGATGGGTGAGTAATAATTTTTCAAACAGCGCCGAAAGTAAGTGCAATGATAGGTTTCCTTTTGCCATTTGCTAAGGGCCAGTTTTTCAGTGAAGAGTTATCCTATGGTAAGGAGTTAGTTCTGACATAACTCATGATCGTATGGGTTAACTCGAAAATTCTCACCACAGGACAACTCTGCACTGAAAAACTGGCTCTAAATGACAAATGAGCTTATTTGACGTAATTCAGAAAAATGTCAATGGCAAATTGCTGAGACTCATGGTGAGTTAAAATTTTTCATTCTGCCTTTCATATTTTTCTATCCTATGGTGAGGAGTCAACTCTGACATAACTCATGATCGTATGGGTTAACTCGAAAATTCTCACCACAGGAAAACTCCTTTCATATTTTTCTATCCTATGGTGAGGAGTCAACTTTGACATAACTCATGATCGTATGGGTTAACTCGAAAGTTCTCACCACAGGACAACTCTGCACTGAAAAACTGGCTCTAAATGACAAATGAGCTAATTTGACGTAATTCAGAAAAATGTGAATGGCAAATTGCTGAGACTCATGGTGAGTTAAAATTTTTCATTCTGCCTTTCATATTTTTCTATCCTATGGTGAGGAGTCAACTCTGACATAACTCATGATCGTATGGGTTAACTCGAAAATTCTCACCACAGGAAAACTCCTTTCATATTTTTCTATCCTATGGTGAGGAGTCAACTTTGACATAACTCATGATCGTATGGGATAACTCAAAAATTCTTACCACAGGACAACTCTGCACTGAAAAACTGGCTCTAAATGACAAATGAGCTTATTTGACGTAATTCAGAAAAATGTCAATGGCAAATTGCTGAGACTCATGGTGAGTTAAAATTTTTCATTCTGTCATTCATATTTTTCTATCCTATGGTGAGGAGTTAAATCTGACATAACTCATGATCGTATGGGTTAACTTGAAAATTCTCACCACAGGACAACTCTGCACTGAAAAACTGGCTCTAAATGACAAATGAGCTTATTTGACGCAATTCAGAAAAATGTCAATGGCAAATTGCTGAGACTCATGGTGAGCAAACATTGAATGGTGAATTAAAATTTTTCATTCTGTCTTTCATATTTTTCTATCCTATGGTGAGGAGTCAACTCTGACATAACTCATGATCGTATGGGTTAACTCGAAAATTCTCACCACAGGAAAACTCCTTTCATATTTTTCTATCCTATGGTGAGGAGTCAACTTTGACATAACTCATGATCGTATGGGCTAACTCGAAAATTCTCACCACAGGACAACTCTGCACTGAAAAACTGGCTCTAAATGACAAATGAGCTTATTTGACGTAATTCAGAAAAATGTCAATGGCAAATTGCTGAGACTCATGGTGAGTTAAAATTTTTCATTCTGTCTTTCATATTTTTCTATCCTATGGTGAGGAGTCAACTTTGACATAACTCATGATCGTATGGGCTAACTCGAAAATTCTCACCACAGGACAACTCTGCACTGAAAAACTGGCTCTAAATGACAAATGAGCTTATTTGACGTAATTCAGAAAAATGTCAATGGCAAATTGCTGAGACACATGGTGAGTTAAAATTTTTCATTGTGTCTTTCATATTTTTCTATCCTATGGTGAGGAGTTAACTCTGACATAACTCATGATCGTATGGGATAACTCAAAAATTCTCACCACAGGACAACTCTGCACTGAAAAACTGGCTTTAAATGACAAATGAGCTAATTTGACGTAATTCAGAAAAATGTCAATGGCAAATTGCTGAAACTCATGGTGAGTTAAAATTTTTCGTTCTGTCTTTCATATTTTTCTATCCTATGGTGAGGAGTTAACTCTGACATAACTCATGATCGTATGGGTTAACTCAAAAATTCTCACCACAGGACAACTCTGCACTAAAAAACTGGCTCTTAATGACAAATGAGCTAATTTGACGTTATTCAGAAAAATGTCAATGGCAAATTGCTGAAACTCATGGTGAGTTAAAATTTTTCGTTCTGTCTTTCATATTTTTCTATCCTATGGTGAGGAGTTAACTCTGACATAACTCATGATCGTATGGGTTAACTCAAAAATTCTCACCACAGGACAACTCTGCACTAAAAAACTGGCTCTTAATGACAAATGAGCTTATTTGACGTAATTCAGAAAAATGTCAATGGCAAATTGCTGAGACACATGGTGAGTTAAAATTTTTCATTGTGTCTTTCATATTTTTCTATCCTATGGTGAGGAGTTAACTCTGACATAACTCATGATCGTATGGGATAACTCAAAAATTCTCACCACAGGACAACTCTGCACTGAAAAACTGGCTTTAAATGACAAATGAGCTAATTTGACGTAATTCAGAAAAATGTCAATGGCAAATTGCTGAAACTCATGGTGAGTTAAAATTTTTCGTTCTGTCTTTCATATTTTTCTATCCTATGGTGAGGAGTTAACTCTGACATAACTCATGATCGTATGGGTTAACTCAAAAATTCTCACCACAGGACAACTCTGCACTAAAAAACTGGCTCTTAATGACAAATGAGCTAATTTGACGTAATTCAGAAAAATGTCAATGGCAAATTGCTGAAACTCATGGTGAGTTAAAATTTTTCGTTCTGTCTTTCATATTTTTCTATCCTATGGTGAGGAGCAGAGATAAGAAATCAATTAGACGGCAAACTTCACACACACATTGAAACTGCCTACAAGCTGATTTCACCTCTACTACTTTGAGTACAGCTTCCACTTCACCTTTATTTTACACAAAATCTCACTACTACCACTTTGAGTACAGCAAATCTCACTACTACCACTTTGAGTACAGCTTCCACGTATTCACAGACAGAGGATGTGATTACAAAAACAACAATGTAGTCAAATGGTTGTTGCGGGGCAAGAGAAGTAAAGGTTTGCCATCTTATTAATTTCTTATCTCTGGTGAGGAGTTAACTCTGACATAACTCATGATCGTCTGGGCTAACTCGAAAACTATCACTACAGGACAACTCTGCACTGAGAAACTGGCTCTGAGGTGCTCTTATTTGTTGCTTATTGTTTCTTCCATTGGGTTTCCTTCAGACGCTTCCTGGAAATGTTTAAATTCATTTTGATGTTATTGCAATAAAACAATTGTAGAGAAAACAGAAGTTAAAAAGAGGTAAAGATAAAAAAAAAATAAAAATTGGATTTTTCGTCTTTGGATACTTCCAGCTTTGTGATAAGAAGCCTTCGCAAAAAGTAACCCGGGCAACGCCGGGTATTTTCGGCTAGTTTAATTTATATGTTCTTCAGTTGGTATTTGGTTGGCCAAATAACTTCTTTTTTTTTTTAAACAGGGCGCAAAACATCGATTGTAGCTTCGGCTGTGTCTGTGTGGCACGTAGCGCCATCCTCTTGAAACCAAATGTTGTCAATATCCTCCTCTTCAATTTTTGTGAACTAAAATTCGTTCAACATGGCCCGGTAACGAACGCCATAGACGGTAACGGCAAATCCTTGCTCATTTTCGAAGAATGCCTCTGGACCAAAATCGGTACCAAACAGTGACTCGTTTTGGGTGTATCGGCTTTTCAATGTATGTGTGGAAGCTTTCTGTGCCCCAAATGCGACAATTTTGTTGTTTACATACCCGCCTAGATCAAAATGAGTTTCATATGAAAAGATGATCCGGCATCGGAATTTCGGAGTACCTAATGTCGCAATTTTTCCCAGAGTTGTTCAAGCGTATACACAACCATATTCGTTCAGCGGAAGGATAAAACTAATTTATCTGTCAAATCAGACATGAGCTAAATGTTACCATTCACGAAATAAGCACTAGTTGAAAAAATAGGTGCCGGACCCTTTACCTGTCCTCTAGGTTCGAATCACAGAAACACTAAGTTGTTCTTCTACGGGTATTGTCTTTCGCGAGGAGTAAACAAGTCCTTGGAAAGTAGTCACACTGCCTTCAAAATGGTCTTTTTCACATGTTCATTCGGGCTAGAAAATTGGAAATACTGCGTGGAAAAATCATTTTCCTTTGTTTCGATATACGAACTACCACGTAACAGGTGGCCAAGCAAACCACAACTCCAACGTAATAAAGAAACAAACACCATGATGACTTTAAAGAAACTACCACTGATTTCATACCAAAGAAGCTGCCATAGGAAATGTTTTCCTTTCACTTCCAGCACATTTTTAAGTAGATAATGACTAAAGTTCAATTTTTATAAAGTCATATCTCTCTGTTTTGCAATAAAAAAGTGTTGTAGATTTTTTTTTTAAAAAGAGTGAGAAATTGGTCTAGATGTCCAACAAAAAATTGTAAGCATTTGTTCTGAAAGGTTTAACACGCTTAGTAAAACGAATATATCAAGGTGGTACGAATAGCATGTTAGGCATATCCCAAAAACAGGAAGAAAAGTTGACTGAAGAAGACAAACTATGGCTGACAATGGTCAAAGACGAGAACAGGGAATAAGAACATCTTAACTCACAGATGCTCTGAGTTGTTGTGAGCCTATTACAAGTTATGTAACCAACCCTAGGGAAAAGTTAAACTCAAAACAACGAGAGCCACGACATAAACCGATTTTGAACTATGAGAATGGTTCCATGAAAGTATATCATAACGATAACAAAACGACTGCAAAAATTAGTCAATGACAGCGAGTTTCGTGAAACGTAATCGGCGTGTAATGATAAATAATTAAAATAAATAAATAGGGTGGTGCAACACAGTGCAGAGCCCCTTGGCCTCTAGCGCATTTCCTACAAACATTGCCTTTCTGAGGAAATGTAGGGGACTTACAATTTTCTGCCGATTCCGAACGAATAATCAAGAAAACGCTTTTCGTGGCAATGAATTCACTATCAGAGAACTTACCAATTCCTAACGAAAGGCGATACCCGTGAAAAAATATTTTTGCTTCTGTTGGGATTCGAACTACAAACCCCCCGGTTAACAGACGGACCTAACTATCACGCCACGAGTACCAACGCGTAGCGATAATGTGGTAATACGGACTCTGGCCTAATTTTCAAATTTCAGATGAGAAACCATAAAAATATTACAACAACTTCATCAGCTCGATTTAAAGCTATTATTTTCTTTTTTGCCACAGCCAGAGTTGCGCAAAATTTTCGAAAAGAGTTTTTTGTATTCACTTGTACTCTAAAACAAACATTTTCAATCACTATTGAATTTTGCTATTATTTATTTACTCATGAAAAAAATACTATTGAGACTCTGAACATTAATGTTATGAAGATGTTTACTCTCCTTTCGTTATTTCTTGATTTACTTCTTACCGATTCAAGCAAAGGCATAGATAAATCAAAATCCCCAAAATGCCTCTTCATCCTCATCAAATTCCATAAGAGACTACTATAACTCAAGAGCTATTTATTCAAACAAGTTGAACTAATTTATGAGGGATCCCTTAAAAACTTCCCAGTAAGCCTCACTCATCAGCTTTATAAACCTAAACAAGGCCATAACTTCTCGACTTCTGCCTGAAATGTTGAAAAAAGCTATAACATCCCCTCGTTGAAAATAATAAAGAAACATTGTCTACCAAAAACAGATTTCTGGTCTTATATCTGTAGAAAAAAAAATCCAACAGGTATTCCCTAAGGGTTTTTGGAGAAAGATTTTTCATATTTTATTTGATCTCGTCTAAGCCCATCTGCCAACATGTATGTATGTCATTGCTTGCCTATAGATGATGGCAGAGGGTTATTTTTATTTCGCATCTGGTATTGAATGTGGAGGTAGATAGGTTTGTCTTTTGTGGTAGACATTTTTGGAAACCAGAATTGGGTCTATGTAACCCAAAACACTGATAGTTTTGTTTTTTCTTTTTCAAAGGGATGTTTTTATAGCATGGGTTTATTGCGTTTTCAGCGTAGTTGATTTTGTAAAAAAAGTCTTATTTGGTCTTATTATTGTCTTGAATCACCTTCTACCGGGACTATCATTTTAACAACACTCGAGAACATAGGACACTTCAGCAATGACAGCTACTCGAAGAACCAGTGTACCTTAAAATTCAAGAACAAATGAGATAAATGATATTTTGCTGAAAAAAGTGCTGCCAAAAAAACCTAACACCAGTTGCTCGTTCTGACTTCCGAAACTGAGCTAACAACAAAGTGAAATTCTCATACTTTTGACGGTCATAAATCGAGTCCTTGCGTCTGTAAAAATGTAAAAATCTGCATTTAGCTCCCAAATACAAGTATACTGAAAACCCATTAAAATACAAAAGTTCATCCATGGCATAGTCATTCATATTTGAAATAAATTAATCCCACGAAGCTTATGACTCACAACATGATATTTACTTAATGTTTGATTAATTAATATTCCCCCAAAGTAATGATTACATACTCTGTTTGCACTTCATACATAAAACATGAGTGATTGTTCGTTTCACTGTTGCTTTGCTTGCTGATTAAATCCAGTCAACCAGAAACACACTGCAAGTCTATCCAAATTAGACTTCGTAATATCTTATTAAACAAAAACCAAACCCAACAAACAGAAAATATAAGAGAACTCCAGGAAAAAGGTCTAATTAAGGAATTTTACGAGCAGTCGTCTACCACCATAGAATAAGAAAAACATATAAAATGATAGAGCCAGGAAATGTTTACTATGTGCTTTCATGAATCAATAACAATGACGAAAATCTATCAAATAAATCCATTAAAGTCCTTTTAGGCCCTTAAGTCCTTTCGGAACTTTGATGGGCATCGTCCGTCCTAAGTGTCCCGCCATGCTGAGCTGGGTTTTTGATTTATATCGAAAACCACTTCGCCAATCGCATACATGAAGTAGTATAGTTGGGTTTGTTATATGTGAGAGTAAAGCTATTTATTTGGTGATGAAGTAGATGAAGAAAAAAAAAAATAAAAGGAACAAAATTTACTAGAGTTTACGACAGGGTGTGGGGTATTAAGACAATAAATCTCAAGGACAACAAACTTAAATACGTTTATGGTCTGCCAACACATCATATTATAGGAGGCTTTCTTAAACGAAAATAAAAAAAAGCTCGTTTTGATGAACAGGATCTGGTATTGGGAAGTAAATTCGAAGAAAAATTTACTTTTCCTGATGAATACATTCCTTTTACATTTTAGTTACTTCAAAAAGCATTTATTATGCAGATTTACTTATTTCTGTTCATAGCTGGCGAATTTGTTGACTTTTAATAAGGACGTAAGGCCTCAAGATAGCAAAGTCTTTTGATATCTTCTTCTTCTTCTTCTTCTTCAAAAAAAAAAGAAATATAAACAAAAAACGGAGAAAAATAAGGTTATTTCCAGACAATGAATGGTACTGATCCTACACCGAGCCCAAATGCTCGAATCAAAGCAGCAGGGATTCGTGAATTACAGAGGGTAACAAAAAAACATGACGGATTGGGAAAAACCAAGAGTTGCAATTGCAACGTTGATAGTTTGCCCCGTCAAAGCTTCTACCTGGAAGAAAGAGACGTTTTGTGTCTATGAAACGAGAGATGGCATAATAAGAAAAAAAACTGCTTGTTTCTTGGATGTGAAGAAAAAAACCAACAAGATGTTCCAATATCGAACGAATCAGGAAAACAATAACGTACCTATTCGTTATCATTCTTGCTGAAGGGCTACTTGGCAACGTGTTGAAGGACCGTTTGATGACCTTTAAATTGGTGATGCAAGGAAAGATAAGGAGTATTATTAGTGCACCTACATGCTCTCGAAGTTTGATGCAAGCAGGTGCAAAAGCAAAAGTTCCGTCTCGATTTTGGCAGCCTACTTAAGGATATTCTAAAAGAGTTTGTT
The DNA here is from genome assembly GCA_914767635.1 of Melanostoma mellinum. Classification (NCBI taxonomy): domain Eukaryota; kingdom Metazoa; phylum Arthropoda; class Insecta; order Diptera; family Syrphidae; genus Melanostoma; species Melanostoma mellinum. Next base: position 20,563,850 of record OU612058.1, read on the forward strand.
AGCAGAAATTTAAAGGAAAATTCAGGGGTGACAAATGAAGACTGTGAGGATTGTCACAAAGGTATGGAATATTGTACCATGAATCCTTTCGTCGAAGATGTACTTAATATGTGAAGGGCACGATGTTAAAGCAATAATATGAATTAAAAGGTTTGCTCCAAAGTGTAGTGCAGTATCCGTAGGAAAGAATTTAAGAAGAAGTGCGCACAAGTCCAAGCAAAGAACATGGAAAGAATGAATTGGGAGCTATGATTGTTTTAATTCTAATTACAAACGTTTAGCGAGATATAGCTTTTTGTGGATAGTGACAAAATCCTGAAAAGCTGAAGCAGAAACTATGGCTCAATTAACGGAAATCGATGAAGCTGTAGAGGCAGTTAAGATCAACAAAAATAAGTCGAAAGCTGGCCCAGATGCGATAAAAGTAAGTTGTTTAAAAGATAAAAAGACATTTGACTTAGATGGCTCACGATTTTCATAACAAAGCCGAAAGGAGGTGAAATACCAATGCGTGTTCTTCGAGGGTAAGAAGATAACGGATGAAATCCAGCAGATACTAATGGAAAAAGATTGTTATAATTTGCAAGTTGTGCTTGTTGACTTCAAAATACATTCGATGATACCCACCGTCTACTAAGAGCGGCCGTCAGGCAAAGAGGACTTCCAGAGGTCTAAGTGCGGATGATCAAGTATATGTATGAAAAACTGCGACGAAAGGAAAACCTTCAAGTGAAAGCACAGCAGGTGCTTACTAAGAAAACTTATTGGTATTGAGTCATTTGCTCTTTATGACAGTCCTCGAATACTTGCTGGGAAGTTAAGTACAGAACACTAAAGTTTATCATGTTTTCTTCACTGTTGATGAAATTATCATAAACGAGGATCCCATATCCTTCCCAGAAGCACTGAATGTAGGTATGGGTTAAAGTTGGGTCAAATTTATTGATTCCTACCAGATACTCAGTAAAATGAGTGGTGGTTTGCATATTTACAACAATATACTCGTATTTTTAGAATCAACCGATCTGGATAAAATTCGTTGCTAGTTTTTTGAGAGAAAAACTTCAGTCTTAAGACAAATTTTAACAATCATGTGCCTATTCTGACGGCATGACGCATGACCCACCATGCACACAACCCCTAAGAAAACTTAACAATAATGGAGGCCAGTTCGGCTTACTTAAATTTGGTTCACTTATCGCATACAAATGGTGAGCCATCCAATGTGCCGAAATGAGGCTCTCACAGTACCTGCTATGCCCAAGTTTGTGCAGAAAGGTCTTTAAAACTACAGAGTGCACAACACTCTATGTCCCCGTTTTCGCACAGTGCGCACAATTGAGAAAGTGGCTGATGCAGCCAAAAGTGTGAGAATCTGGGACCCCTCGTTATCGTTAGGTTACTATAACGTTTCACGGTACTCTTTGTCTCATTTACAACTACTTATGGTGATCGTTTTGCTATATCGTTTTGACACTTTCATCGATCCATTCTCGTAATTCAAAATCGGTGCATCGTTGCTTAAGATTTTGTTTTTTTTTCGTTTTGTTAGCCATAATAGAGGTTCCGGGGAACTACTACTTTTCTATGTGACGATTGGAGGCATTCCACATTCTTTTTTGCCCATTTCGAACGGCTAAAGAAAAATGCTACCATGAACAGTGTGATTACTTAGGGAAAACTTGCCAGTTGCGCGCGGATGATGATGATATTCGTAGAGTAATTGAAAGTATATCTGGGACTCGGACCTTGAAACTCCCACGCAACATGTAGATGTACTTACCTCAACGTCTTGTGTTCCACAAAATTAAAGTTCAGTATCTCTTAAAATCTTACATTTACATTTACATCAAACCTACTCCCATCATAAATCAATGGAGTAGGTGGGGTTGCAGCCGAGCTGGGCGACAAGAACCACTTGGCTGATACACCACAAAACTAACTACAAAATTACTTTTACTATTAATTCTAAATGTTTAATTAAATTTAATTTAATTTTAAATGCTGTTCTGTGGTCTTATTAGTTTCTACAAAATCTCAATCTCAACCCTGTGTACCGTAGTGTAGACTAAAGGCAAAATATCGATTCAACTTCATAAATTGCTCAGATAATGTGTTTTAGATTTTCTATTTGCTGTAGAATGTAGTCAGCTTTTCGTACTTTCAATCAGACCCACAGTAAAATGAATTAGTTATTATTAATTAATTTTATAATTATCGCTACTTATTCCATGAAATTAAAACCGTTAGTGAAATGAAAAAAATTCAAAGATAGTGTTATAAGAACTTGATACCAAATTCTTATCATTTGAAAGCTCTGCTAAATCATGAAACTGGCTATAGTTATATGGCTGTGTGTGAGTAGTGACTGAACAAAGAGAACATTTTCACAGACACCAGAAAAACAATACGTCTGCCACAGACTACCAATATTTACTCGTTCTTTGGGAAAACCTTTCACTACGCATGAATTTATAAGTAATCTAAAACAAAAAAAAAATATATATATATTATATATATTTTTTTTCTTTTTTATTGGTAAATAAAAATAAATTTATAATTTGAACTTTTTGAAATTTAAAGAACTGAGAATACTGTGCCAAAGTCTCAATTAGATCCGAGTAATAGTTTTAGAGAGATACAGCCCTGAGAAGTCACACATTCGACATCAGCTAGGCTTGCTCAAACTTCAAAAACAAAACTGTGATTTTAAAATCGGTTGTCAAGACTCATAAGAACTAATCAACCGCATTTGATGATGAAACTCAACACAGGTCCAAGAAGAAACACAATTCTGAAAACTTGATCAAAGGATTTTTTTTTCAAATACAATTATTTTTACAGAAAATATGTCGAGAATTTTAATTTTTCATAGTTAAAATGTTTGTCAATCAAAAGAACAATTTTGATTTTTCCTTTTTCCTGCTCCAAGTTCTTGGTCTTACCTAAAACAGGTTTCTTTTTATTTTCTTGAAATGATCCTGTAAAAATGTATGATTTTAACGCACATTTTCGTCGAAGGGTCACCAGAAATGTGGTCACATTGGAGGAATTTAAACTATTTCTTTCAGAATATTTCCTTAGCTTTTTCTTACACTTGTATCTTCAAGACTTGTAAAAGTTGCAATAAAACAATCAATTTTTTTTTTTTTTTTTCAAAATAGGTCGATTTTTTTCTCTTTAAACCCCATATAACCCTTTGAGGGGGATCCTGGCTTTCTCTTTTGATAATTTATTTTCTCGCCTCATCTTATCAGGTCTTAAGCCGAACTAAGCAATATAATTGAAGTTATTGACTTACTAATCTTCTGTCTTCACAATCTTACATCTGCAAGCATAAAAGACCTCACTAACCAAAGTGTGTTTGTAGTCGTGGCAGCTGTTATACAGCGACAAATGAAAATACTCACACCGACGCCGCCGACGCGACAAAAAGCGCAGCATTTCCATAAATTTGGGCTGTGGCAACGGCAAAAATGCTGTTAGCAGCTTTTTGCCGCTGCCGCAACTGACGGCTTAACGATTTAGTTTGGGAGAACCTATATACTCTGAATGCGTATTTCTCAAAACTACTTTTTCATAGTCGGTGATCTTTGCCATTTGTAAACTACTTGATTTGATCAATTTAATACACACTTTGCAAATATTTTCTAGACATAAAATACCTCTCCTTATGTTTGATTAATCCTTTTTTTACGTTAAGGGTGTTTCCAACCCATAAAATGGCGGGGAATCTTGATTGCAAAGTAACAGTTTACTCTAAAGATGACAACCAAAAGTTTTTAAATGGATGGACAAAGTATATCGGAGTTCGTTGGGAGAAAGATTTGAAAATAATTGAACAAACTCTTAATGGATTTTTCTTTTCCGATAATTTCCGGCCAAGTAACAGAGAACAACCCAAAATGTTTTTTTTTTTTTAAGACGTTCTGAGGGCCTCTCTGACAACGGCTTATGGTAATTCAATATCCCTGCATGGTGAAAATATACACCGATTTTAAAAGTATAGTCAGTGTTCTAAAAATGGCCCGAATAAAAACAATCAATCAATACCTAGGTATAGCTACTTAAAAAAAATACAAAAAAGCGTTCCTTTTTAAGCTGAAATACCCCACACGCAGGAATTTCTGGAAACCATATAAAATATTTCGAATCCCAGCAGAGGCAAATAGTTTTTCCACTGGTATCGTCTTTCGCGAGGAATTGCCAAGTCCTCCGATTGTAAATTCATTGCCATTAAAACCGATTTCTCAATTAGCCGTTCTGAGCCGGCAGAAAATTGTAGGTCCCCGCCATTCCTTCACAAGGCATGGTTGTGAGAAATGCGCTAGACCCAGGGGCTCCTCGCTCTGTTGTGCCACCCTATTTATTTCATTTTAGAAAAAACATTCAGTTCGAATGAATATGACTCAAACCAAAGCATGAGCTACAGCTGGGATGGCTGACAAGAAGCCTAGTATGTGACTTGATTCTACAATAAAAGTGTTCGAATGAATGAATGAGAGACTCTACCAAGAGTGGGAAGTTTTCGTGGATAGCAGTTTGATTCTTCTTTCGTTTTATGGGCATTTATAAGTAAAATTAAATATAACTTTTGAATGAATCGAAGAAAGGGAATAGAGTTACATAGTTGGGCCCCAGCAACCAATCGATAACTAAATGAAAAGTCTTTCAATTTATTTTTACAAAATTTCTCTTTATTTTGTTTTCCTTTTGTCTCTAATATAATAATATATTTTTTTACAATTTTCATTTTATTTTTATTTTTGTTTTTGTTTTTTTTTTATTTTTCTTCTCACTTTTCAATAATAATAATATCAATAATAATCTCTCTTTGATTTTCATACAATATTTTTTTTTTAATTTTTGCATTTTAATTTTATTAATCATTATCCACAATTTTTGTTTTTCGTTTATTTGGTTTTTATGTTTTTTTTTTTTGTAAATTCTACAAAAATTGTAGGTTATACAGTCAAAATATTTTTTTTTGGTTTTGTTTAATTTTTTTTTTTTTTTGTTTTTATTGCACAAAACAACTTACATTTTGAATATTTTGTTGTTGCTTACCATTTTCTTTTTTTCATTGCATTTAAAATTTATTTATATATGTATTAACTTTTTGGTTTATAACTGAAACTATTAATTTTAATTTTGTTTTTTGTTTTGATTGCAGTTAATATACACATAAATATTGCGTACCAATTTTGAATGTTTACGGGTCTGTTTTGTTTTAGTTTAGGTTGTTTTTAACTATGTTTCGGTATGTAATTTAATATAATCATGTGTGTGTAGGTAATTTTGGTTTCATGATACTAAATGATAATGTTAATTGGTTGTTTTGAACATTTATATTGTTTTGCATTTTATTTCTCTTGTCTCATTTTGATGATCATTGTTATCGGCAATTTTTTTATATTTTACGTTTCTGCTTTAAAATATAGTATATATATTTTTTGATTTTGTTTTTTAATATATATATATATGTGTGTATATATATAGTATTCATGAGTGTATAATAAGTTAGTAATACTTTTTTCATGATTTGTATTATTTGTTTTCATTCAACCAAACCGAGTTACATCAGTGGTAAATTGACTAATTTTTTATATAAGTTTTTATTTATTTATTTTCTTTTTCATTTGTATGTTTTCTCCAATAGCTTCTTAGGGTTTTATATAAACTAAACAACATTTCATTACTTTTAATATTTTTTTTTTTTCTTTTAATTTTCCAACTGGGCATGGCAATTTGCCATACCCACAAGGAGTTTTCTGATTTTCTTTATTACATATACATTAATATATTCTACATAAATATTTTTTATTTTTGTTTCATGTCATAGTTTATTTTATGTAATTATGCAACATTTTCATTTTTGTTTTTTTTTTTGTATCGCTTAAGATTACAATTACTAGGTTTGAATATAATTGTTCATAGTTCTATAATACACCTTAAACTGCGTATGTGTGTGTCTGTGTGTGTAGTTTCATGTGCGTATTTTTTTTTTTATTTCTCTAAATTAACAACAACAACGAATAAATAAATAATTAAAACAAAACATTTCGAATTTCATATCAAATCTTTTTATAGCGGACTTGATTTGTCTGTAAAACGTTGTTCTGCTTTAGGTATATTGCCTCCTGATCTCATTATATTCAGTTGGGAGGTAGGAATATTCAAAGTCCCTTTGCATATTTTTGCACTTCCCTGCATTGCCGAAATGCAATTTGAATTTAAATGCAAGTTAATTAGGTCGAAAAGGAGGCCAACTGCCTTCTAATTAAATGTATAATTTCCTTATTTCATTGTTTTTGTGTTTTCTTTATTCATTTCTTGTTTTCTTGTTGGATTTGCTTCTTTTTTAAATTTTCCTTCTACCTTCTGGTTTGCTGCTGCCTAGCTTATGTATGCTTGTGTTGTCAGTAATATTTACGTCCTTTAATTTGTACACTAGCTATGGTTGGCCTTCTCTTCTTATTAACTCACAGCCACAGCTGGGTGTAAGTTAGTTAGGTTAGTATAAGTTTGTTTATAGAAAAGGAAAAAAATAGGGAGGGTGGGGGGAAACAACCTAGCTATCCTATACTTTACTGTGAGAGATATATTCAACTCAATTTTCTGTTCTCAGCTCAGGAGAGTGGTGTGTTTCCAAAGCTAATCTAGGTTCTTGTAATGAATCAGGTTTGAGGGTCGGTTGCAGAGGGAGGTTCTAAAATTCCCTTTAGAATTAAGCTTAATAAATTTTATGTGTTTATGAATAGGTTTTCTTCTCTCTGCAAGCAGAAATATAAATTTTCATTTGAGTGCCGGTAGAGCATGGACTTTGGATGAAATTTTACTAAAGAAAAAAATAAGTAGTGTAGATGTAGGGAGGGTGTATGCTTTTTACAGAGGAATAGCTTTTCATGATACGAATTCGTTGTTTATGTGAAAGAATCATAGTGGAGCAGCTAAATAAATTAGCCCAGTTTTTTTTTCTTTTTTCCTTTTTGAACTTAATACTTACTATACGTCTTTGAGATTTGTTTTTTTTTTTTTTTTCATTTCGAATGTGATTAGGGAGTATCACCATTAGCATCGTTTGTATTGCAGCCAGCAGTAGTAGTTCTTGAAGGACTTTTGCTCATATTGGTTTTCGATTTTATGTTAACCAAACAAAAATCATTTCAAGTAGCTATACGAAGTAAGTAAAAGGAATAATTGAATATTCTAGGATTTAGCTGTATTCAAACGCTTCTTCTTACACTCACATGATTTGGAACATAACTTTTTCTAAGCATTCAAAGCGCTTTTCATTGCTTATTTCTAGTATTTCCAATCCTTTGTGTCAAATTGCGCATGAAGCTCTATGACTCTATGAACTCCGAGAAAAACTTTTGTAAACTATATTTTACGAAAAAGGAGTGGTTGCCTAGCATTGCTTTAAGTCACTTACTTATGGAATTAAGGCTATGACTGTTATGAAACGACCGGACATACACTTCCTAGTCCTTATGACTGAAAAAAAAATCGATGGATTCCCGCTACATACTTTTTTCTTTGGGGCTATTTTTTATTTTGGTCTGGAATATTTACTGCCATTGCTTTGTTAAAATTCCTTGAAAAACTTTGTTCTGCACCCACTTTGGAGATGGTCACATTGTGGTATTCCATCCAATTACAACGCGATGAAAGCAGGACTCAAACAAAAATGTTACTTTCGGAACGAATTTTCCCTTTAACGAACTCATCTTAATTTACCTAGCTTTTCATATTTCCTTAAAATTTCTTTCTGTTTATAGTTTTGTAAGCTTTTTGACATTTTCTGAGTATTTTATGGAATTCATTTTTCAGATTAATCAAAGCTTCAAGAGAAAATGTTCATTAGTCTTCGGTGAAGTAGAGATGTTCGGGTTTACTGCAATCTTCAAAGAGTAGCAAAGCTGAAAAAATTAGCTGGAAAAAAGAGTTATCTGTTTTCTTGAGAGATTTATACTGTTGCTTATGTGAATATTCAGAAAACGTGGGTGAATCTAGGAGAAATCAGTTGAAATGGGTAGTATGCTAAAGAGAACGTTTTATGTTCAACAATAAAGAAATACAACAGATCAGAGTAAATTCTCTCAACAATACCATGTAAGAGGATGGATGGGACCTAAAATTGTCTGCCGATTCCATATGCATCTTCAATATTTCATGGCAGGAAATTACGCGAAAAGTGATACCCTTGGAAAAAAGTTTCGATGCAATCGGGGTTCATACCTCGAACTGCCATGAAACAAGCGGATATGCTAGGCACTACCCCGAGGGTACAACTTTTTGCATTTCCACAGTAAAAAATAAAGCTCATAAGTTTCAATATCCCCGCAATCAGTGGTTTAAAAAAATTAAACTCCAAGAAAAGTTCACAGGATCAATACTGAGTCAGTATTCATTAGAATCAATTTTCTAACCTACTATGTGACTATGCTCAAATACCCATTCTAACCCAGTTTCTTCATTGCTTTTTTTAGCAGTAAATTCAGTATATTTTTCCATTTCCATAGTGGGGAGGAACTACAATTTATTTAAATTTTTTGTCGAATTTCCTCATTCTTATTGAAAAATTGATTCCATCAAAGAAATTATTTGCTATGTTAGCAATGGATTACTTAATCTCCCCCACCTGTGGTAAGGAGTAAAATTAAAATAAAAAGAACAATGTTTTCTCTTTTCATATCAGAGGTGGAGAATCAAACATCTAACAGTCTCAAGGAGTCAAATGAATGCGCCTCTCCCATCAGCGCCAGCGGTAGGAGATCTCAGGTTGATTCCGCCTTAGCAAATTCTACCACCTTTCGTTCTCAATATTAATCTATTGATCAAACAATATAACATCTAAAAAGTAATGGCGTATCTCGCGTTCTTTTTTTAACAATAAAGTTAAAACATATTTCTTTTAAGGAAAACAGTTTAAGTCACAGAGTAAAACCAGAGAGTCGGTAAGGTAGAGCAATTTTTCTACCAGTTAAGTAAAACCGGGTGTTTTCGCCCGCGATCAGCAACAGTCGTCGCCATTTTTTCGTCGGCTCGTTGGAAATCAATTCAAAATAGTGAACATGTATGTGATATTTTTGGGCTTGTAACATTGGAGAATGTTGTTGCTTCATTCAAAACTGCACTGTTTTTCATCTAAGTGAAGACTAGATTAAGAACCGTTTAAATGGCAGCCGAATGTAGGCGTACTTAAACAAAAATTAGATGATACGTGAAAAAAATGTGATGCAATTTACACATTGTAGAAGTCAATTCCCCACAATCAGCTTTAATGGCGACACCAGCTGCCAGCGACATGAAACTGAATAACGCCTTGGATTCTTAAGCTCACTCCGTCCCATTAGAAGTTTTAACTCAAAAAGTTATTTTGTTTCACTCAAAGGGGGTACGAAGAGTGTCACTCTGTACAATCTATTTGCGGATTTGAGTAAGCTATTTGAGAAGACTTCTGGAACATAACCATCGCCTAACACAATCAGTCTGCATTAACTACTGTCAAGTGAAAAGAGTTTAATTTTCTATTCATTACCGTCGGTTAACCTAATCACAGTTTTTGAGCTAAGTTTGGTAAGGGACGATGCTCTCCCGTCTGCTTTTTAGAGTTCAAAGGAAACCTTACTTCAATGATTTACTACTTACCTTCGGCTCAAAATATTTTTGTTTTGTAGTTTGATTATACCATTCAAACGCACGAATTTATGTAGCCGATAGTAGCAGCAGTTGTCAGAACCTAACAATTCCACCTCCTCCGTCACACCAACGAACATAATGAGTACAAGAGCAACGAACTAAGCAGATAACCTCGTATATTGCGTAATCTAATTAAATTTTTTATTTTATTTTTTTTTACTGAAAACACATAAAACCATCGTTCAAATGAATGTGCAAATTAAAAATGTGATTTGTCATTTATTCGGTAGTATTTTCTTCTTCTTTTTTGTTTTAGGTTTCAATTATAAAATTTCTATTATTCAATGTTTTCCTAATTTTCTTTCATATTTTCATTACTTTTTTAAGTTATCTATTTGAGAATTTTTCTTCTGATATGTAGCGCAAACATCAACAAATAAACAAAACGTATAAGTATTTTTTTTCTTCATATATTATTAAGTTAATTTCATTTTAGTTTCTTATTCCTTGGTCATCTTTAATAAATATCCTCTCGCTTGCAATAATAACTTATCTGCCCTTGTGTATGTGAATTTAATAGTTTTTTTCATTTTATCATTTATTTTCGTGTCAACTAAAAAATGAACTAAAAATTTATTTTAATAAGTATACTTCTTCCTACTTGTTTTTTTGTTTTTTTGTTTTAATTTTTTTTTTTGGTTGATCAACACAATTTTTTTTATCCATTACAATATATATACTCATCTACTTGCTTTTGTGTATTTATTTACGTCTACTTTAAACATATGCAAAACATATATATATATATCAAACTAAGTGTGTTTCTATACTCAATTATGTTTTATATTCTTATACTTTCTTTTTTGTTTTTATGTCATGTTGTGTGATATTGTTGTAGTCTATATACTAACTAGATACTTAACTACTAGCTAATGTTTCTTGTTATGTTAATGTTTATATATATAATATATACCTTTTTATGTTTTTTTTTTTTTTCATTTTATCATTTAATATCTTTTTGTTTGACTTTTCCTTTCAAAAAAAGCAAACGAAACCGACAAGAAAATGATAATTTTTTCTTCAGAAAAATAAAAAATTAGAAAAAATCATCACAAACCATAAACAACAACAGAAGGATTGTTCAATATTCAATAAAAATAGTGTCCTTAAAATTTAAGCTTCTTAATGTTTTTATATATATATAAATATTTATATATGTATATATTATTCTATGTATTTGTTTTTATGCTAAAAATCTACCCATGTCATTCGATGGAAATCTGATTGTTATGAACAACTGTATTTATTTTGTTTTCTTTGGTTTTACTCTTTTTTATTATTATTATTAAAATTTATTGCAATTTTTTGTATTTTTTTACTTTTAATTTGCTGGAAACATTGCGTTTTGGTATTGTAATATTATTTAAATTGCGTTTTTTCATTCAAAATTGTCCACACTTTTGGTTAAAACTAATTGCTTTTGTATGCATAATGTATACAATGTAAATATGTATAGATATAAATAATATTGATATTTATATTTATACACATCAAATATGTATAAGAGTTTAATTCATTTTATTTATTTATTTATTTATTTTTATTTCCTGTGGGGATATCTAAACAAACTAAACTAACAAATTTGCTGCTAACCATTCCTCTTCTGGTAACTGAAATAATATGAAAAAAAGAACAGTAACACCATGTCATAGAACAAAACAATTGTATCATTTTGTATGAAAAAGATTTAATTTTTTTTATTTAGCGGATTTTTTTTAAGAAATAAAATAAAATTCAATGAAAAGAAAACTATACAAAAGTGTGTATTGAGAGAGAAGCGAATTAAAAGGATAAAAAGTGATAAAAATTTCGGAAAAAGACGAAACTTTGAATCAGCCCTTTTAAGTGTCGATCTTGGTGATAGAATGGAATGAGAAAAAATAAGGTAACAGAAAAATAATGACTGGTTATTGGAGTTGTGAGCTTTCACTGAACCATTCGGAGCCTTGAATTAATTTTAGGATGCTGTTCAATGGGACATTAGAGATGTCACCTAGTTCGTCAAAGAAGCATCTACGAGGACTTTTTTCTTAGTCTGGGGTGGCCAAGCGTGGGCACCCACAGAGGAAGTGGAGTGACCTTTCCTCTGCCTCTTCGTCTTGGCATTCTTTACATAAGTCGGATGTGCTGATGCCCATTCTCATCATGTTGATACCCAATGAATTGTGTTAAGTGAGAATGCCAATCAACAGTGAGGGTTGAGACTACTTAAGCTGGAGCAGAAATTTTTTTTTTTTTTCTTGGAAATATTTGGCAATATTTGTTTTTTTTTTTAGTCATTGGTGGTTTTTAGAAAGTTTGGTTGGATTCTAATTTTTCTTGTTGTAGTGGCTCAAAAACTGAGGTATTCGTTTTGCTGGATACGAGTGCTGACCCGATTTTGGTCAGTTTGTCCGCAACTTCATCACCGGTTAGTGGGACCCAAAAAGCTAAAATCTGCGCTCTCTTTTTTTGTTTAAAAAAGTTTTTGATCTTCTCTTTGAAAACTGCAGGGTGCTTTCAGATCTCCGGTTTTAAAATTCTCGCAAGCAACTGTACTTAACTTTGGAGAAAAGGGGAAAAAAAAGTTCTAGTGCCTTGTGCTTTTGGCTAAGGCTGTATTTATCCTCAGAATACTATTACAATTCTTTCAAAAGTACTGCAAGCATTTCAGAAAGTCGAAGAAGAATTCGATGGAGATTGATTTTAAGCTTTTGTAAGATGTTATATAAGTGAAAAACAGAGGCGGGCAATGCATTAAACATTCGCTTTGAGCTGTTTTAATATGAGCTATAAAAAAAAGACTCGAGGTAGAGCTCTTTTGGTGAGGTGAAGATTGCGGCTTAGTTATTATTGAGGAGGATGGCAACTAGCTACATATTTTACTAGCACTGATTGTGAATAAAACTAAAAAAAGGAGAGAATTATAATTTGAAAGAAACTCATCCATTCTAAGAAAAAGGACCAAAAATCAGAAACGAGTATCGGTAGTTGATCGTTGAGTCGTTAGCAAAACAATTAAGAGCCGATTTCTTCCGTACAATTTCAACTTTTGCTACTCTCGGAAGTTGAGATATATGCGATTTTGAATCTACTGACTGAATTTTGACCCCAAAAATAAGAATTCAACTCCAAGCTTCGACTGAAGAAATTCATATCGAACTTGAACAAATGTGCCAAAGTTGACAACCAGCTTCTGGTGAAGAAAGAAACTCTTAGTGAATTGGAAGTTTCTTAGAAGAGATGTGTATGAGTGAAGTAGGAAGAGAATCGGTGGCAAAGTGGAACACAGATCATCGCTTATCCAAGTAGGTATGAAGTGCAAAACCATGCAAAAATACCTCTTATAAGGAACCAGTCGATCCCTTTGGCAATTTCGATTAGAGAATCCGATGTTTATATCAAATACTTTGGAAATATCCAAAGCATTATTTTTACTTTCTTCAAAGGACTGTTAAGACTAGCTCCACTCGAAGAAAAGCTTTATTATAAGACATTAAGGGACTTTCCAAGCCAAAGCTATTTTGCAGTTTCGGCAAATTCAGTCGTCCAAATTAAGTTTCAGAATTCTGATCGATATATGAGAATATCCACACTTAAACGACGCAAGGTTTCCATACAACTGTTGCGGAAGAAATGTTGCCAACATCGTTTCTGCTGCTGCCAGGACTGTAACAACGCTTTGGCTTGGATGAACCTAAACAAGCTTGCTTTATTCAAAATTTTTATTAGTTCTCCTCGTATCGGTACACGGTACGGTTAGCATGTCTGCTGTAAGCCCAGAGGTACGTGGTTCGAATCGCAACGAAACCAAAATTGCCTTTTGACGAGTATCACCTTTCGCGTGGAGTTGGCAGGTCCTCCGTTAGTAAATTAGCTTCCATGAAAAGAGCTTTTTCGATTAGCCGTTCGGAACCGACAGAAAATTGTAAGTCCCTAAATTCCCCTCTACAAGGCATGGTTGAGAGAAATGCGCTAGGCCCTGAGGTTCCTTGCTCTGTTGCGCCACCCTACTTGCTCTCTGTTTATCGAAATTGGTAGAAAGGGACGTTAGTTGAATTTGAAATGAAAGACTGGAAAAATGCTGCTTTACATCGAGTCACTTTGTGAGCAAGACGTTTTTGAATCTGATGTGAATGAGTGAGTAAACCATTACCAGCACTTGAGGATCACAGAACAGAACATTCGTTGAGTAGTCCTGTTCTGTTTCGACGACTTTTTCGCTTTTCAAAAACTCTTAATTTGTCCCTTTTTTTTCTTTCTTTGATCAGAGTTGCTATCGTTTTTATTTTTTGACCTTCAATGGACATGAGACTATGATTAGAAAGCCATTTTAAAATTCAGCTCGTAACTATTTGGTCTGACTTTAACATTTTTCCTTTCTTTGCTCGCAAAAACTGATTTCTTTCAAAAAACATTCCAGGCATTTACTACAGGTAATTTTCTCAGCACTTGGAATGAAGACCCTGTTTTCCCCCAGCATAATGATTCACAAAATTTTGGAGCGATGTGCATCGACTGAGGCCTTTTCGAGTTTTTGAAATTCTCGTACTGTAATCTATAACATTATTCATAGCCAATTGTTCTGCGCTTAAATTTAACAAATCGTAAAAAGTAAATTTTTTTAAGTAGGTACGATGTTCACTTTTATGGTCAGAAATTTTACCAAAAATGTAATTTTTTTTTCATTTAGAGAACGTTTTACCCACCCTAAAAAATATAAGATAGGCTACTTTGAACAAAGATGTAACCCACCCATTAGAAAACACCAAAATTGGAACAAAAAGTTAGAAGGTGAGCAAAAGCCAAACTTGGTTGTGATCCTCTTGAATACTTGAATATCTACCAAAGCAACTGAACTTCGTGCCAAGGGCAGTATTGACTATTGATACGAGCTCTTTATACATATATCTGTCTAGCTCGGACTCGGGTCATCGCATCGTATGCAGTATACAATTCAAATGACACCAGAATACGATTAAACACGACTAAAAGGAGCAATTATTTATGTCAAGAAACCGCTACAATTATTCTATAGGAAATAAAATTTTCCTTTCCTTGCACTTCCAATTATTGAAAATATAAGACGCATTTTTGAAGGCTTAATGGTTATTGGTTTGAACTATAGAAAATGATGTCCACCAAGAGGCATAGAACATGGACAAATGTTGTCTTTGTCTGTGATAAAATTGGGCACTTACCTCTACGTGTCTTTTACACAGTTATATAAGAACCTGTGTTATACTACAGTCGCTGTACATCGTTTTACATTTGAATGATTTGCATTTTAATGCTAACAGCTTCGCGTCGGCGTCGGTAAGCTAGAGCATACTTACACTTCGGATCTGATAGAAGGTACCTTTGAAAAGAAATTGCTCCTCTGTCCATGTTTTTTTCTACAAATAGTGCTTTCAAGGATCTTCTTTGTATTATTCAATATTGCAATTAAAATGCTGTTTAATGACTGATATTCGCAATGACTGCGTTCAAATGTGAACTAAAATGAAGCAATTGAGTCT
The DNA here is from genome assembly GCA_914767635.1 of Melanostoma mellinum. NCBI lineage: Eukaryota > Metazoa > Arthropoda > Insecta > Diptera > Syrphidae > Melanostoma > Melanostoma mellinum. The sequence goes on from OU612058.1 coordinate 20,579,053, forward strand.
AACACACCTTCTTGAGGCTGATCTTCAAGCATTATGGATGAAAATATTGCACAAATCAACTAATGAGAAAGCAGCCAAGGGAAAGCTGACCAACTCCAAACAAAATTGACAAAAGGTGATTCAAAGTCTCATTACAAAAATTTACCTACGATGTTAAAAGTCAACCATCATGAAAAATTAAAAAAAATTGCAGTCAAATTAGTGGGAGTCGTTTGCATATTACGATATTAAATTAAAAAAAAAAATCTTTTCCTTAAGATTTTACTCAAAAAAAAAAAAAAAAAATCACAGGAATGACGGAAAAGGTAGGAACTGTGCGAAATGTGTCTAAATTTATTATTTACGTGTTTATCATGTAGTTAGTTACTTAGTTAGACTTGATTTTCTAAGACTTTCATACTTATGCTTAGAAAGTAAAAAAAAATTGGATTTCATAAAATACAGAAAAATTGAAACGAAAACAAAATCATAACTCGCAAAGCAGAAAAGAGTGAAGTAATTAATTGTTTTTCAAAAATCGAAAAAATAAATTTACTTTACGTTTTTCACATGACAACAATTTGTAATTTACTTTTTTCGTTAGCGTATATAAAAAATGTTTAGTGTTAAATTTTAGGCACTAGTGCTGTTTTTTTTTTGTTTTTTTTTTTTGTTTTGTTATTTATGCATTTTGTTATTTCATTTGTAGTTTTTAAAATTTGGAAAACAATAAAATACTCATTCTGGGTTGAGAAAGAGAAAGAGAGAAAGTTAGAAAGATAGATAGAGAGAGAGAGAGAGTGAGTTGAAGAAGAGAAAGAGAGAGATAGTTAACCGAACCATATTTTGGGAGAAGATACTTTGTACAGTCTTGGAACTTTTCAAAAAAGAACACAAAAGTCTAGACAAAACAAGCATAGTAATTATTTTGTACAAAAACCAAATTAACGTAATAAAATATTTATGTGTTGTTTATTTTTACTTATTTCTTTTTTTTTACTATTTTGCTGTCGCTAATTTCACATTTTCAATTTGCTTATATTAAAAATATCTATTTGGCTTTATCAATTCGCTTTTGTTTTGTTTTTCTTTTTCTTTTTTGTTGCTTCTTTAAGCTTAAGTACATTAAATACTACTAATGATTATTAACAGTGTTTTAAGACTAAACTTAATTTTAAATAAAACTTCAATATAATGCGCAAAATAAAAATAAATAAATGTTTTCTTCTTATTTTGCTTGTTAATTAAGCCTTTTTAAGAATGCTTAAATATTTTTTCTTGTTTTTCATGTTATTTTTTTCTATCATTTTTTTTTTAATTAATTAATTTATACACCTCACTATCTTTACTGTGCCTGCAAAAGTAAAGGATAAACCTTAAAAAATAATATGGGTGTTAGTAGATTGGAAAAAAGTAAGTAAAAACACTTAGAAATTTAGAAAAAAATAAAAATAAACAAACTTGAAAATTGTTTTTTTTTTTTTAAATATATGCAGGTTTATTTATGTTTAAAACTTGTTTTTTTGTATTTTTTTTTTTTAGTTTTCAATGCTAAAATTACTTGGTAATGACAAAAGCGAAATCTTAGTAAATTTTATGTGAAAAAAACAAACAAAGAGAAGAGGAAGAAAAACGGTTAAATATGAGAACATTTTTTTAAAAATTGTTTTATAAGTTATGCTGAATTTAAAAAGAAGAATATCAAAAAACATTAAACCATAAATCACATAATTATATAAATCTATGTATTGTACGCATATATATGTATATATACACATACAAGTTATTTGAGAAAAAAAGAATATAATTCGAGTAGATATTGAAATTGTTTTGACTTGAGTAGATATTTATTTTTTATTTGAGTAAAAGTTTCGCAAGCATGCATTTTTATTGTTTAAATATGAGGTGCATACAACATTACTAGGTATTTCATAAGGATTGTACAATGGTCGAGTAGTATTGATGTAATTATTGCTTTTACATACCTGTGGGCTTACTTGAAACTGTTGAATGGGGTAGGCAACTACCCCCGTTGCTTGTGGAATGCCAGTGCCAGCTACTCCGGTCGCCAATTGTTGTGCTGGGGATATTTGTGCTTGGGTTGCAACCCCTTGCCATGTGGCGGCTGGTATCTGCACACCCATACTGGAAATAAAAAAATGAAAAGAAAAAAATCACGTCTACATTGTGTTTGTTTTTTCGGCGTCAGATTAATGTACGAGACTCGCATTTTAACGGTAAACAGTTTTTTTTTTTCTTTTTTGAACAGGATATACGATAAAACGATAAAAGAGCACGTTGGGTGCGTTCCTTAAGAGCACGCACGTAACGTATTGCTCAACTTTGAATGCGTTTACAAAAAAAAGGTCTGACAAGAGTGACTGACACAGTTTGAAAATGAATAAAAAAGATTTCGTTTTACAACGGCTACAAAAATAAAGAGGAGAGGATTTTAATGAAGCGCATGGTTGTGATCTGATTTAATTTTGTTTTCCCAATAAAAAAATATATACAAAAAAAGGGAAAACGTCCGCGAGGAGCGTAGCTGACACATGCTGACGAAGATAGTATGCTAATTATGGAAATGTTTTTACTGCATACAAAATCTAAAGTTAGTGAAACCATCGTGTATCTAGTTTTTGTCACAAGGAAAGAGTTGGCTGTCGAATACTTTTTATGCCGCACGAATGCCACTTAATTACAATGATGAGGGTGACTTGCTTATACTCAATTTTGTTATGTCTGGGGCCCGACTGGCTATACAGCATAACGTAAAAGCTTATAAATATTGCATGGCTTCAGGCAATGCGGATGGGTATCATCACATCAGGCAAGCTTTTGAGCATGAAAATAAGTAGAAATTTATAATTCCTTCTGGAGCCTAAGGTCGTCAGAGCGCCATAATTTGGAGTCGATCAGAGCTCCTCCCATTTGAAGGGTTTGGGTGAATTCTTATACTCACGATTTTGTTGTTTTACAGAATAAAAAAGAAATACCAAATTTTGAAAGCCAAGCTGACAGCAGTGAGTTACTCAACTAATCGTTGATAATTAAGTGACACTATAAACTTAGAGTCTTCATTTAGAAACCTTGAAAAATGTTTATTTGGATCCTCTTACCGCTATAAAGAAATATGCAATCATCTGTTGTTATAAATGATGATTAACGTTTTATTGCTAAAACAGAAATTATAGCAAATCGTTTACTTTTATTCAAAGAATAAAATGGATACAAAAATGTTTTATTGTCTCTGTAATAGGAAGCATTTAGTTTGCTGGGGATGGAGTATCCCACACGGCACGACGAAATCGAGGATTAACTTATTAACTATTGCTTCAAAAAGAACTAAGTGGCTGTAAGCATTGCCATCAACAGTGTTTAGTGTGCAAGTTCACAGGTTTTATAAAAATATTGCAGCCAACAGTTTAAAAAAGTTGTATTATTTAAGAAGCATTGTGGCAGCTGTTGTCGCTTTTTTCTAGAAATGTTACAGAATCACGCTTTTTTTTGAAAAAAAAAAGTTTTATGTGTCGTAGGATGGCTTGCCAACCTTATTAAGGACGGACTTCTCAGATTGACATGCAGGTGCAGGACTTGGGTGTACTTTGTGGGACACGTGCCCTATGCTGCCGTCACTCACACTTTAAGTTGATCAAAAGGGAATCTTTTATGCGAAATTAGAAGCTCCTTATATTAAATTAGGTATAAATAAATGTAACTACTCAATTCTCGGCCAGATGGTGTTGCCGCAGCCTTAAAAGTTAAGGGTCTCCCATAATGAAATATGACAGTTGCTGACACAATTACAAAATGGGTTCGTTCGTTGAAGTCCTGGGGTCGCCCTGTGGTCACCACAAAGCCTCTTTTGAAAAACGTATATTTGCCCTGAATGTCAAGCTGAGTGTTTTTTTGAGCCCTGTGTTTGCCTTGGGTTTTCCCTCAATTTGCCTTAGTTTTTTGGTGGGGTGAGTTAAGGCAGTGAGCAGGGCTGTCAAATATTGCATGTATTTTTGTTGAAATGACAGGGATATGTGTGGTGGTTTTGTAAATTAGCGTTTTTTGAAGACTGGAAAACCCAGCTTTTTTAACATTTGCAGATGTCCCACCGACCGGGATTTTGTCAACCGGTTTTTTGTGATCTCCACAGCTGCAAAACGCTTTGTTTCGGGAGAACCTTTAAGAATTAAACTGTTATTGCGTAAGGTGTGTTTTTTTCGCAAATCAGAAACCCAGCAAACAGTACACTTGAAACAAACGATATGCCTATTTAGATCCTCAGGAAACAATTGTTGTGTCAGATTTGTTTGGAGCTAAATATCCTTTGATTGGCTTACATGTCTGCTAATGAGATCATAGTTTTCCATTATTTCAGAGTTTGAGGGTTCTTCCTATAACCCCACCTTCATTACTTTAAGGTATTAAAAATATTCTTTATGAGATCTGGTCATCGTAATCTAAGAGTTTTTAAAAACCATAATATACGTGGAAACCATTCATTTTTGGTAAACATTCCTCACTCACGCACCACCACCTGTCGTAGATTCTTTAGTGTGGCATCTTGTAGACTTTTTAATGAATTGTCACTTTATCTTAGATCAGAAACTTCAACGTCTAAATTTTATAAGAAACTTGAAATTTTGGTTGTTCACCTTAGATCATACATGCATTGAATCGGTTCTTATGTAATTTGTGATTAACTTTAATAAAATTTAAGTTATGTACTTTTTATTTTCTCATATGTTTTTTCAATCTAAAATTCTTGTAGCTTTTTGAAGGGTCAACCCACCCAATATATTGTTATATATATATTTTTTCATGTATTCGAAGGGGCATTTAAAACCATTTAAAAAAAAAATTACAAATGCTTCTGATTTATTTCTCTTTTTTAATTTATTTGTATATTTTAACATATATGAGAAAAATTGTTAAGGAAATAAATAATAAATATACTATACTATACTAATTTCTATTCGATGTCCTTACTTCATTCAAACAAAAAAATACCACTCTTTATGTTTTGAGTGCGAGTATTTCGTAAATAAATTCACCACTTCTTTTTTCTTATTATCCTTTTGAGTGGCACCTTCAGTTCAGGTTTCAGAAATTGATTTGTTTTTGTGTTTTTCGTTAAAGTGCATTGATGATCTGATTATTATAAGATTGCTAGGTTGCGGTAAAATACATTTATAGTACGTATACATGGATGGCTTCAACCACAATGCAGAATGACTGATTGAGTAAGAAAACTACTGAACTGCATTACCAACGTTGAGCCAGGACTTAAATATTTTAATATAAAGACGACGCTAGCGTTTTCTGAACACTTTAACCTTATCCTTGCTTCCTTTTCTCCAAATGACGAACAACCCGCAGAATGCGATACATCAGCCTTGTTTTAGGTCACATGTGAGAAACGAAGAAACAACCCGAATGTGGAATGCTCTACCTGGCTCTGTGTTTCCCCTGCATTACGATTCACAATTCAATTCAATTTCAATTCAATTTTTATTGAGACTTAAATACAATTTTTTTTTTTCTTATGACTAGATTCATGAATTAAAGATTACCGACTTCATATAAATATGTCTGGCTACTCTAAATTTACAATAGAAAGGCTGGTTTTTGAACCTTTAACATTATTTAAATTAAAAATTTACATATTCGCTATACATTTTTCGTATGATTGCTCCCGACATACGTACTCATTACGATTCACTGAAATTCAAAAGCAACGTGCATCGATGTCTCCTTTCAAATCCTCTCCTGTATTCCTAGATATGTACTCGCACTGATGTGTTCTACAACATTATAAGGGTAGTCATAACCCCTTGATGTGCGCGTTAATTATATAAAAAAAAAAGTCGAAATTGATGTTAAGATATGGATTTTAAAAAAAGAACGGAGAAAAAGAGGTCAAGACACAAAATTGCCTGTATGCCACTGTCCGCACAGGTATCAATCAGCAGGCTTTTCTTGCTTTCTGCTCTTGGACAAAGGTGACATCTGCCTATTTTGAAAAGGACGACTTCTTTGTAAAAGGGCGGACTGCTCGTGGACTGCCCCATAACACGGATGGTATCCAATCTATACTTTCCAACGTTGATTTGTGATGCAGGCTGTAGACGGTTATTTAGTTGTTCGATAAGCTTGTGAACAAATTTTTGTATCTTCTTGATGACAGTTGCTAGGCCTGCAGCGTCTAGTAAGTTGCGAAGGGTGTTTTATTAGCTGTGTTGTTTTCAAATTGACAATACATTTTTCGAAGCTGGTCACACGCTAAGTTTTGTTTTATACTTCATCGTGGAAGAATTGAAGCAGCACCATCACTGGGCACCGCATACTCTCGGTGAATTATCTCCAAACGAAATCACTCTAGGCGTCGAATTTGACATACATTTGAGGTTAAGACATGTGAGTCTACGTCAACGGACGATTTAATGTCGTTAGAATGTTTTTTGGAAGGTAATGTGAGGTCGTTTGTTAACGCAGATAAGCCCGAGACCATGGACGCCTGCGATGAGAATATTAGGCCCGTTATTGCTGACATACAGGATACAGCCCCAAATACTGCGAAAAGTGGTCGAACATGAGCCTTCCAGCTGGAATTTATTAGAGCTAGCTTAGGGGGCCACTTGCACGAAATCATTTTTGAAACAAAATGGCAGACAATGGCAAGTTCTAAGAAAGTGATTGCCACTTTTATAGGCATTGCTAGTTCTTGGCGAAATGATCAATACACGTGCAAAAACAATTCATACTTCTTTAACCTCGAACTCATAGATACGCAACAGAAAGAAATTCTAAGCAGCAACGGAATTTTTTTTTGACAAAGTTTGGTCACTATTAGTAGTTTTTTTTTATCACTTTTCTGCCGAAAGTGATTACAGTAAACATTTGTTTTAAAACTTAATGTAAACTTCGGTGGCAGGGACATTTACATTTGATCGTTTACAATGGCGTTCAACCAACTGCTGCTGGTGATGGAAGAAGTTCCTTACAGATACCTATCTCACGTAACCACCGTTGACTTTAGTCAATTGCCTGTTGCAGTTAAAATGAGTGGTTGACAGATTGGGTGGGTAAACTAGTTCAAGGCTGACAAAGTGACAATAAACATTAGGTAATGCTTCTTTTTTTTCTGCATATCTAACAACAACACATCCACTCTTTCAATTTTATGGCAATTTAATTTGTTTTTTCGACCAACCTTAAAGAATTCATTGCCAACAGCAAAATAAAGTTTTTCATCAAAAAAGTCCCAGACAGAAACTACATTTATCTAGATAGCTATACATCTATACAATACCAATACCGACCAAACGTACCGATGGCCTCTTTACAAACAAACAAAAAAAGGAGAAAAGCACACTTTGTGCTGAAACCAGGAAAAATCTAACAGCAAACATGCAAAGAGCATGAAATTTCAAAGCCAACTTAAAAATAGAGCATATGAAGAAGAGAGAGTCCATAGATGTGAAAGAGCATAGATATATCATATTTTTATACACATACCCCATATATCCCTGTTGGTATCCGCCGTATTGACCAAAATGATATCCTTGGATTCCTTGCAAAAATTGATTTTGCACCGATGCAGCCGTTGGCGTGACCGCAGCCGCTGCCGATGATGCTGGATACGTTGGTGTTGGTGAATACCAGCAGCCGGCCAATTGCTGGCCATATGCAGCAGCAGCCGCCGCCGCCGCAGCACCAACACCATACGGGAATCCGGTTTGATTTAATGCCTGACTGGTAATTGTCTGGGCATTATTCGGATCGCCGCTCTCCTTGCCCCACGAACACTTCACTGGCTGACCATTTATTTCGGTATTGTGCACACCGACAATTGCATGAGTGGCGGCTTCCTTTGTCGAGAATCTATATTCAGCCACCCACATAGATACGCCCAGGATACCATCATCATTCAAGAGTATTAGTGCCCAATTGTTGTTGTTGATGGTCGTAGTGGTAGTGGTTTTCGATTTATAGAAAGAGTAGTTCAGTTCCGGCCCAAGGGTGTTGACATAGACACGAGTTTTGTGTTTTTAATGAAATTGAATTATACATCAAAGTTAGACACATTTAAGATACAGATAATCGGAAAGCACTCTTCAACTTACCGTACAAAGGCATATCCTTTGTCCTTGAAGACTCGAATCTCTTGTATCGATCCGTATGGCGAGAATGTTTTCTGAAGTATCTCTTCAGTTAGGGCAGTCAGGGCACTATTAACACCGCCACAATATACTGTACAGTTCGATGGGCTGCTCTGGTTGTAGACCTCATCAAATGTCAACGGCTTGATGTTTTCTAAAAAAAAGGACAAAGAGAAAAAAATAAATAACCACTTTTTATTTTTGCTGTCGATGATGTTGGGAGTTAATGTAGATAATGGGGTCGTTCTATTCATACGTATCATAATTTGGTTAGTCAGAGTTTAAATAAATTCTCGAATATTTTAAGATTGAAATTGAATTCATTATTCATTAAAACATTTATGTTTAATTTTAAGGACTAAAAAATTTTATAGAAAAAAAGACTTTTTGTTAGCAATCGACACTTGTTATCGTTGATTTCTCTTGTGGAGATTTTTATTTAAAATTTAAATTATGTATAAAAATGAAATAAATTATAATGTTTATGGTTGTTTATGTCAGTTTAGCGTTATCCTTCGCGTGCTGGGCATTTGGGCATTTTTTTTTTAGTTTTATTTTGAGGCGAACTATTAAAATGTGGCACGGATTTCTTTTTTGTTGAGTGCAAAAAAAAAGTTATTGAAGGGAAACATGCAACAGAACTTTTTTCTCTACCCTCAGCTTCAAGCCCAGATGGGAATGGCTTTAATTAAAAAAGAAGAAAAAGCGAGAAAAGAGTGAAAGAAAGAGAGAAAGTGAACAGTGTACGTGTGTAGTATCATTGTGTAGTAGGTAGGAATATGTACCTACTTACGTTTCCTTATTATAGTTTTCTTTTTTCTTCGCTTCTAAATTACATGTTGCAGCATGCAAGGGTTTTTCATATGAAAGACTGAAGATAAATTAAGTGAAGGATAGGGAACATTAAAAAATAAATGTCTAGCTAAGTATAGGGTGGGTATACTACAGCAAAGTACAATTTACTGCCTCGTAGCAGGCGAAATGACACACATATGTAAGCAAGAAAGAGCATTGTTACGAGATATTATGTCATCCTTAATAGAAGTTGAATAAAGTATTTGCAAAAGAACAGTTTCATTTTCTGGGTGGCATTAAAATATGGTACCTCTCTCTACCTATCTAGACGAAAAAGGCAACAAGCTTTTAGTATGAAAGTTGGAAAAAAATAGATTCAAAAAATTAATTAGTCTTAGTGACATGTGCGCATTTAGTCTGAAAGAGGCATTAAAATAGAAAAACTAAGCTTACTTAGCTGTGAATCCCTAGCTAGTTGATATTAATGAGATTGTAGGGAGATTAAAGAATAAGCTGATGACAAATTTAGTACAAAACATCATTAATCAGGAACCAAGCCCAAAGCTTAAACCAAATTTTTTAGTTTGGTGAAAAGTTCCTGCAATGGATTTTGTTTTTATGACGAAAGTATTGAAGTTAAGTTGGAAATTAGATTCTGCTGACAATTACCTTGTAAAAGTCCCGTTATTCGTAGCTTCTAAGTGGTTCAGGGATAAACTATATGAGTTATTTTTACAGTAGTTAAAGTGACCAGCGCTTTCTTCCATGAGTGGAAATAAACCATATTTATAAAGGATTTTTGGGGGATAATTAGTGGTGCCCGAGACGTAGCAGTAAGAGAGTCTGTCTGTTACGTGGAAGGTTTGAGACAAGAATTCCAGAAATGTCAAGAAGAAGAAAAAAGGTTTTTCTCTTGCCAGGAATCGTCAAAGCCTTTGACAATTTCATGAAAGGCATTTTCTCAATTAGCCGTTTAGAATCGCTAAGAGTAGGCCATTCTCAATTAGCCGTTTAGAATCGCTAAAAGTAGGCCATTCCCGGCGCCGGTTTTTTCGTTGTACTGCGCATCCCTTTTTATCTTTTATCCTTATAGAGCAAGATAAGACTAAGAGACTCTCAAGTGACATACTGTAGCGACTATTATCGAATGATTTTTCGCTAATAATAAATTTCAGAAAAACACTTTAAACTCTTACTTGACTCGAAAATGCGGTCGATATAATTTGATGTTTCAAAGATTGTTTCATTTATAATTTTTTGCCACGGCTGCGGCTCAAATGGTTCATCAGCTTAATCCTAATTTGGCACACCCTTTCTAACATTTCGGTCGGTATCCCATGAATAATTGCTTCAATATTGAAGTAGATTTGTCGCTTTTAAGAGTGCTTTTATTTGACGTGTTGGACTTTTTTTTCTGGGTCAGTCTTTTTAACAGCTGTCACTCGATTAATCACCCATCTAGTTCGTAATTCCATCGAGAAAGAATTTAAGCCGCATGACCATTGCGGGCTCTTTGAAGGTTCGGTAAATTGTCTCGAAACGAAATCGCCGTTTACACCGATTTCTACATAATTTCGGGTCTTAAACCTTTGAGTTGCCTCTGAGATCGTTCGATTTAACACCACTAGACTATTTTTTGTGGGGTTATGTGAAGTCACTTGTCCTCGCCGATAAGCCCGAGACGATTGACGCCTTGGAAAAGATTATCCGAGGCGTTATTGTTGACATACAGCCCCAAATACTGCAATTAGTGCTCGAATATTGTGCCTCTCGGTTGGAATTTATTAGAGCCAGCCGGCCACTTGCCCGAAACCATTTTCAAATCATAAAGGCAAACCATTATCTAAAATCTAAATTCCTGTCTATGACTTTGAACTTGAGTTTATTTCCATCTTTAAAACCACACGTCTAAGAAAACACCCTTTACTTTTGGTCCTTGGTGACAAAAGCCAGAGTTGTTATTAAAACAGCCTTATATGGCCTTTATGAAAAGCCATGCATATCAAAAAAGGCATATTGCAAGGTGATCCATTAAGTGCTCTCCTATTTAACTTATGTTAGCAGAAATCACCTAGAAAACGCCTCACATCAGGAAAATTTCACAAACCACGCAAGCAAATCTGATTGCGTAATGCGTATGTTGATGATATTGCTGTGCTTGCAAGACTGAATTAGAGCTTGGTAAATCGTTACAAACGCAAGACAAGTATTTTAAAGCTAAATTTATAGGAAAAGCCAATATTTACCAAGTGTGAAACTTGAAAAATGGTGAATTGTCCCCAAGGATTCCTAGAAAAAGAGATTTGGATCGATTCTGTCGATAATTTTGAATACCTGGGAGTAAAGTTAAATCGCACTGGTTTTTCCAAAAGGAATAGCAGCTGCAGCATCTCATATAACTATCAAAAATTCATTTACGGACAACTGGGAATAAAGACATTTAAATCAGCTATTAAATCGACACTGCGTTGAAACATAGGGCTGGCAGCTGAAGATCAAATTGAAGTAATTGGAACGACTCTTTTAAAGACTTTGTTTGGAGTAGGTAACATAGTTTGTGTGGAATAGTAACTAAACAGCTAATTTAAGAAATTGCGAACATTCACTTACTGGCTGGACTTTTTGGAAGCCACAGAGGACCACATTATTGAAGTGTGCGCAATGCAAATACGGCAGAATCGAAACTTCAGAGAACATAAACCGATCGCGAAAGCCTTATGAAAGCCAAATTAAGGAGGAGACGTACCTCATTCTTTCGTGACAGAGTCGTATTTATGAATGCTCTTGCTTTTTTTTGTACTGCTTTTTCGTTTCACACGGTGCACAGAAGTTGACGGATTGATAAACTTAAACATTTATATGCTTGTTTCTTTATCGTGACGGATTTTCGTTTCATCGAGTCTGAAATCACAACGATTCCAGTGAATTTTGACTTCAAAAGTGTTGTAAAGAAATATTGAGAATATAAAGGGTGGTTTTTAAACGTTTGGCTTTCAAGAAGAAATAAAACGCATACAATTGAATGTTATGGCCAAGAACTTAGCTGTACCTATTATAAAAAAAAGGGTTTGCCATATGTTTTAAAAATGATTTTGAAAAAAACTATCGCCGCCGCTGGCCCAAATTAATTCCAGCTGAGTGGCCCAATTTTCGAACGCTTTTTGCAGCATTTGGGGCCTTATGTCAGCAATAACGCGCTAAATACCTAATTTCTTCCAATGAGTTATTTATCTTGGTCTTGCCGTGACCTCACATAACCCCACCAAACAAAGTCTAGCGGTCTCAGTTTAAAAACATGAAATTATGCTGGCGTCAACTGATTTCGTTTGCAAGAGATATGGTAAGCCCAGTGATCGTGCTGTTTCAATTCTTCCGATGAAATGACAAGTCAAACTTAGCGAAAATCATGAGACAGGATTCAAATGGGATTTATTTTTGCTTCAGCGACCAATCAGACAAGCACATTCCAAGGAACTCTGAAGAAGATTTAGAAAAAGCAACTAGTTCCACTTTTTGCTCTCCACTTCTTGCTCTCATTGTTCATCTGCGATAGAAAATATAAAAGGTTCATACTTGAACGTGGCCTTAAAACCGTTCATTAATAAGGCCACACCTAATTGCGCGGTGTGCAAACTGATAGTACATTGAATCGTCTTGCATGGAGATATACACAATTTTGAGTATACTATATTATCGACGTCAAAAATGTTTTGACAAAAATCGTTTCGCGGTGTATCATTTCGCAATTTTTGTTTTTTCGCAAATTTTGTTTAAAAATTTTAAAGCTTGTTATTCAATGCAATTCAAACAAAAAATTTTGCGAAAAAATCGAATGCCAAATAAAAAAAGTCATTCAATGAAATGTAAAAAAAAAATTACCATACACATATGTAGTATGTACATTCTGTACAAATCGTCATTAGGTAATACTAAGATTTGTTAACAACCAGTGAGATGCCTTGTTTTATGTATGAAAAGTATTTTCCTAGAACTCTCTGAGGATATTAAATGCTTTTCAGTAAATACTGAAACTATAATCAAATAATGTAGAAAAACAAATTTCGAAAGTAGCAATTTCACATATGGTTTTATTTACTTTGATGAAATAACTTGAAAAAGATTTAAGAATATACTTTTTGATGATAACAAGCTCATGCATAGGACCAAGTAACTTAAAGCGAAGAAATTGAAGGGCATTCAACAATTTGCCAAATGATGTTTGCGTATTGTCCCAAAATCATTTCAAACTGAGCCGAAAGAATGAAATGCCAAATAATAATTGCGTAATAATAAGAAGACGAAATGAAAGAATGCAAAGTGTTATTTGCCAAACAAGGTTTGCAAAAAAAAAAGTCGAATCAACCACGGCAAAACAAAGAAATGGCAAACGGCTGAAGACGAAATACATAGCTGACCCCACAATTTCGAACCATGAAACATCGTCTGCAAGAAAATGTGGAAACATAAAAGTATGACTGGTGTCTTTCGAGTTTGAAATACCTTGAAAGATCTAATTGAGTGTTTTTGACGTTGTTTCAAATTTTGTTTATTATCAGAAAGCATAGAGATGCATCAAGTATAATCAACTCGAATATAAGGACGCGATTTCGATTTTATCACGAAATTTATTCAGTTTTTTTTACTATAAGCGTCCCTCTGTACAGCCCAACCAAATTTTTTATTGCTCTTCATATGAGCAATTTCCTTTATTCATATTTTGCCGTCAAAAATAGAAGCAAACGACATTTTTGGAATACCAAAAGCAAAAACAGAAATCGCTTTTCAAATTTATGCGAAAATCTGCACACGACCTTATGTTTAAGAATAAACCCAAAGAGGCTTGCCAAGTCATGCTCTTTTAGAGTTAAGTGTTCCATTTAATAGCTGCGATGGCATCCCCTCTTAGCCTCGGCCACCAGGAAAAGTTATTCATTTTTGACATGGGCAGATGTACAATGAACCGCTTCTTTTTATTTTCGTTATTTTTTTTTTTTTTTTTTTGTCAAAAAGCCCATTTGAAAATCGTAAAACTGAAATTTGGGTCTAAAATTTAATAGCCATTCGCTGCTCCGTCTGTATTTGGTAGATTTTTGGTTTTCCGTTACTTTTTTTTTCTTTTATTTGTCCTACAGCTGATTTTTGTCTCACGCTGCTGTGGCTTAATCTGATTCTAAGTTTATGATGTTCACACACAAACACACACACACAAAGAGCAGTGGGAGCAGAAGGGAGGGTTGATTATGGTGGTGACTTTTTTACGATATCTCCCCCACATTGGAAATGGGCAATAATTTGACATGTTGAATGGAATTACGACTGTAAAGGCCTTATGCAAATCCTTAGAAGGACATTCAACCCCGCAATACAAGTCCGGACCACCACCATAGACGACTATAAGCGACTATAAATCATTTGCAAAGGAAATGGGGTATAATGGGGGTAGAGAGTTACGTTCTCATTTTTTTTTTCTTTTTCTTTTTTTTCGTTGTTTGTCTCGTTACATACATTTGTTCTGGAATTTTGCCTTTTCTTTTGTGATGACTTCGTGATGAAGTGTTGAAGTTCGGAGTGTTTTGGGATTTTTTGCCGTTTCTTCGATTGATGTTGTTTTGTGCTTGTGCTAGTTGGTAAAGTGTGCGTGGATAAACATTTGCAAATCGTGATGAAAGCGAATAAAAATTATAGAAAAAGGGCCAGCATAATACAATATAAATAATAATATGAATGTAGAAGAAGGAAACATGCAAATCGTATAGACTACTAAAGCATAAGTAATAGGAAGGGAATAACATTTGAAATGGTAAATGATTTAATTTATAGTTTGCAGTAAAATATGGAAAGCAAAAATAAAACTAAATGAGCAGGCAAATAAAAACGTCTACAAAAATATGTAAAAGTTTGAAATAAAACAGGCTATGTAAATTTCCCCTAAGGGAAACCCATTAGACCCTAATAAAGTTCTGAATAAAGTTTTGGTATTTATTGACCAAGATGTTGATGCGTCTTTTGAGATAAGTTATGGTCGATTGGAGGATTTGGGCACTTGGTCGGCCGTTTTACACTTTCAACAATGGGACTTTATGCGTATGGAGAGAAGGAAAATAAAAATTCTACACCATCTAACCTTGAGGATAGTTTACTCAACATGTTGAAGTCTTCAGAGTTTAGGGGGTTGTTCATTTTTTATAGACATAAAATTGAGGAATTTGGAATTTTTTTTTATTTAATATTTAACTGCACGGAAGGTTGTAAAAACGTCAATGGACTTGACAGCTTTGACATATCTCTGGCTGTTAAGCAAAATTGTTCTTGAGGTCAGGATAAGAATGCTTTATATGCTTCGCACATCGGGTAGAAAAGAAAGTGCTGGTTATGAGTAAGGAAATAGTTCTTCAGCCCACTTTTTAGCAAGATGTTTGGGGGCTATAAACTCAAACAAATGCGTTGACTCATGAAGTAGAGAAAGTGATCTATGGCAATGTATTTGCTCTGTGAACTGAATTGCAAAAGGAAACTGCTGAAGATGATAAATGGACCTTTGTTTCATGTCAGCAGTTTTTAATCAGCTTAGCTAGGACATTACCATAGAACACGAAAATAGATCATTGCTCAGCATATTGAAGTTCTGAATCGTTTTCAGTAAGCTTTTATTCTTCCTTTATCTTCACCGAGCATAGTGATCTCGAAAGGAATCATAGCTATCCAACTGATCCACTTCATATTAACACTAGTGATCCACCCGTGGCGTACGCTTTGTTGATCTCAAAAAGGTGTTGGCAAACCTCCTACTTTTTGGACTATTGCATGTCTGAGGCCAACCAAATGCAGATCTCGGATGTCGTTGCATTTGTTTGTATCAGGAGTGTTTTGGCCTGCCTCTTATTTTCCTCATTCTCGGTCGTGTATGTTCATTGTATGAACATACATTCCTATGAACATTTTCTCAGCACGCTTCTGAGATAAAAGGTAAAGAATCCTGAAAACGAAGGTGGCACTGTTTCAATCAATCACTGAAAGGTGAAAGGATTTTTATCTCTTTCATTTTCCGTTTTGATTTAATGTAAATTTTTTGCATAATTTCTCTCTTTTCCAACTGTACAGTTCAACTTGACATAGGATGCTTTTGAAATGATCACACTGATGGCAATGACATCAATGCTAATACAGATTTCAATTTTTACTGAGAAAAGAATCACTTATTTATTCGAGTTTTTGTTGATGAGTTGTTGCTTGAATCAGTTAAGGATTGCTGAGTAGTGACAAAAACTCACATAAATGTTTTCGTAAATCTGCTAAGGAGAGGTAACTTGAAAAGTGTATAATCATTGAATAACTGCGAAGCTAATTACGACTTGAAAGCATTTAGTTCAGTATATGGAGTATGGAAGGTGAGTTCAAGAAGCATCGAGCAGGATTTCGATGCGATCAGATTCACAAAAATGATTGAATAATTTCGTTCAGTGGACAACTTCCAGACTTCTTCGAGGTGTGTTTAGCGTATAGACATGATTTTTTAACCTTCTAGCGAGCATCGTGATCTCAAAGGGATCACAGTTTTTTACTGATGTATCTGCTTCACACTAGCGATCTGCCATTGGTTCGCCGTCTAGTGTCTACAATGGCGATGATTTAAAGGAGCACTAGAAAATCTTACTGAAGGCTTAAATCAAATTTAAGGATCAACAGGAACTAGACAAAAACAATTACCACGAGCAAAAATGCACAAAAACAGGTAAATCTACAGCAAGGGACCAGAGTGTAGTGCCGAGATTCAGCTAACAATGAGTGAGACCTGAGTCATTTTTCACTAAAAACTGATTTAACAAGTAAAAGTTAGTGATTGAGATGGTGAGATGAGCTGTCAGATTATTCACTGGACATTTCAGGGATGAGTGTAAGTACGTATATCCTTATTTATCTAAAACAATTTACAAAGGATATTTTCTCCTTTAATAAGATTTTGCTTTAAGCTGTCATTAACGAAAGGAAGTATCGAAAAAGACATACTATACATTAAACATAGTTCAATAAAAAGTAAGCAAAACATACCAGTTGTTCATCAATTCTTATTTAGACAAGTTTTAGAAAACTTAACTCTTTTGCTGAATTTGATATAAAATATCAGAAATCATAGCCCAGATTCCGTAACTTTTCAATTGACCATCGTTCAATCAATCAAGTGGTTGGTGGAAAGCTATTTTACTATCGTCCTGCAAATTTTGGCAACTTTTTCAGGGTCTTAAACACGTTTTTAAGTGCCTAAAATTCAGACGACAGTCGTCTAAAACGTTACAGAATCCGGCTCCATATCATCTGCTGTTCGCATTTGGCATTGAAATAGCTAAATCTCTACTTTGTTGGTTGGCCAGTTTAAGTTTAATGATACTCAAAGGTTTGTTTCGTATACGAATGTGAAAATTTACACGAGTGTCTGAGAAAAGAAGGCAGTTCAACTTTGACTGAACTATGTTTTTTTTTTTTGCATCACTATTCGCGTTATCGAGCACTCTAGTACCAAAATTTGACATTCATTCAGTATTTGAACGAGTTGAAGTCGATGAATGAACATTGAACAGTAGACTTGTGTTGTTTAGTGCACTCACTCACTCGATCACAGATGTGGTGATCCGTCCTCTGATTTGAGGTGACCATTTTACGGCTGCATGAAGTTTCGTAACACGTGGGGGAACAGCTCACGGGCGTTCAAATGGACGCACGTAGTTCAGTTCAAATTACGTTAAACATCTTGCAACAGTCTACACTTATCAACTGAATTGTAAAAAATTAAGAACAAGATATTCGCCTCCCTCGAACAGAATAAGGACGATGTTACATTTTACACAATTTTGAACAAGGTTGTGAGTGCATTTGGACGCTCGTGTCATTAACCTAATTGAAGTCAATTGCTGAACGGACATTGATATGAACAACAAAATAAACGAAATTCAATTTCTTCTAAGTCAAATTTCCCCAACTATGTGCAGGCTAAGATATTATAGCTTTAGGAGGTCCTTAAACCTTTTGGAAATTATTTTTATCGTTATAATAAAAACAAAAAAAAAAACGAAGAAGGTACTTTTTTTTATAATTAATGCGCATATCAAGGGGTTATGACTACCCTTATAATGTTGTAGAACACAGTGCGAGTATTTAGGAAAACAGGAAAGGATTTGAAAGGAGACATCGATGCACGTTGCTTTTGAACTTTTGTGAATCGTAAAGCAGAGGAAACACAGAGCCAGGTAAAGCATTCCACATTCGGGTTGTGCGACTAAAATATGAATCTCTATACTTGACTGTACTCTGTACGCCCGAAGTTGGGCTCAAGGTAAAGCTGATGAGCATTCCTAGCGATGCGGGTGTTGCGGCTGAATTGTTTCAGGGGAGGAATGCAACTGGCTATTTAACTAGAGCACTGTTTGTAAAAAAAAGCGATAAAAGAGACTGAGACAGGTAACGTTTCGACGATGTTCAAGAGAATCAATCGATTCTATGATTGAGCTATCACCTATCAATTTGAACGCTCTATTTTGTACCCTATCGGGGAATGTTAAGCTTCAACGACAAGAGACAGCAGTGAGTTTTCGAAGCATTGAATTCTACTCGGTTCATAAGACCCCATGAAACAATGCTGTCAAGGTCAGAATTCAATGAGCTTATCATACGCAACCGTTCCAGTTCCACATCCGAAGAGCAGGGACGTGAATTTGGAATCGAATATGAAAAGTTGAGGGTCGAGTTATCAGCAAAACAGTTAAGCGGATTAGAAGTTTCAGTGCTGTGACTTTTTTTGACTGTTTAGGTAATGTCTGAGGCCGAGCAATCGGTAGTGTAGCGGCTTTGTTTGTCCCAGGATTTATTTGGCTATATTTGTTCCTGATCGAAATCGTATGGAAACTGTGTCTTGTCTTTTTTCATTGGTTCTAAGGATGGCTCCTTTAAACAGGAGGTGAAGGAATTGTGCTTCATTGATTTTTCATCGACAATTTAACGTAATTGTAAAAGCAGTTGTCGCTTCGTAGTTGTGTGAAAAAAAAAAGTTCGTGCATCTTCTAAACGTTCAATCAACATTTACATGAACTTAAAGGGCGGACAATGTCTTACTGAGTTTCAGTGATCAACCGATAAATTGCAAATCATTTTCGCCCGTATACCAACAAGCCATTTTAAGAACAGCACAGTTCAGTTTGTAAATGAAGTCTTTTAAGTCATGATACCAGCACCATCTAGTAGATTCACATTCACCACATTACAGCGGCGTCACAGAGTCAGTCAGTAAGTTAGTGTTCTTACCAAAAATGAAACAAGGAAGAAAATAAAAAGAACTGAAAGTTTTTTAAAAGAAAAATTTTACTTTGTCGACAAAAAGACACAAAAGAGCTACGGTCGTCCCGAAGCCGACAAAGTTCGGTTTAACAAAAACTGTTTCACATTCAAATAAAAAAGTTTATAAAGAGACGAATGAAATAAAATAAACATAAAAGAAATTATATACAAAAAAAACGAAAATTCACCTTCGAGGTTATTTTGTACTCCACATTGACTCCCTTGCCACATTCCTACAGCCTACAACTTCTTGAAATAATAAAACAAAACAAAAACAATTGCAATTGAAAATTTAAAGGGTGGCATCTCTCCTTCCCACATCGCCGGTTAAATAACCTGCCCCTATCTAAGCAATATTATTTCACTTACGATCACCTTTACTTGCAGGAGGCTTGCGGGTAGCCCAATTCGTTCGAATTGACCGTGATCCCAGCCATTGGCCATTCATAGCGGTGATGGCACTTTCAGCTTCCTTAAGATCGAAAGAAAAAAGAGAAGAAAAAAGCAAAAGTTGCTCAGACCTTTCGTGTAATGCGGGTTTGATGAACTTACTGTCTTTTTGACAAATGAAACAAATCCATATCCTTTCGACTTGAGTGTCTGTGGGTCACGAACAACACGACAGTCACTGTAATGAGATAAAACAAATAAAATATAAATTAGAATATCCGCGGGCAATTAACTTGCAAGGTCAGCCATAGTCTTAAAGGACACCATCATATAAACTCAAAACTGAAATGAATATATTTTGAAGAATAGCCTGCCGCATTTCCAATCTGTTTTATTGGAGACATGGAACATGGGGCGTTACGCGAAACTAAAAAACAAACGAAAATAATTAAAATACAAAGAATGAAAGAGTAAAAACTTTCACACCACGAAAAGTTTGCCATAAAGAAACGGAGAATGAAAACATAACCCTTTCTGTGCCACTGGCTTATGACACCCGGTTTATGAGTTCCTGCGCTGCCATACAAAAGTCGTCCGAAAGTTGCTTAATTAACTCCTTCAGCTGCCTGTTTGGCTGGCAGATGTTTTCAATTCGCTAACCAATGAAAGGAACAGTGTACTTTGAGAACCAAGTGTACGACGTATACAATTTTTTGGAGGATGAATTCTATACGAACAATAATAAATGGTGTGGATGGATGTTGATGGAGCGCCATGATGGGGAAGGAGCTTTGTCTTGCGCGAAATTTCGTGCATTCGCCCAACTACACCAGAGGTCCATAGTATTACATCCACATTCTCTACCTCCAAAGCAGCAGCAGCAGCTGTGCCACCAGCACTGCAAAGCCAATCCAAAAGAGGGCAACACAGAAACACAGTGGTGGTGATAGCAAGCGACACAAAGTGTGGTAATCGATGCAGCTTATTTCATAAATAACTCAACTTGAAATTATTTTCGTAAACTTTTCGAGGGGATTTCAATGTTATGGCTTTTTGGGAGTCGGGTATAGTCGGATGGTTGTTAAGTTGGTTATTGCTTTTGACCTTTTATGGCAAATACAAAAGTCTAAGCGCAAGAGCCTGGCACTGGGCTGTTTGCTGTTTGGGCCTCTGGTATTTTACTGCTCCCTGGCGGGGTTGTTAAATCATCTACCGTTTTCGGGTTCATAATGGTGTCCATTGAATGAAAATTACCATGAAATTAATATACTTACGATATTTCACCAAAGGGTGTGAATGCCTCTCGCAATTGTGGTGTTTCGATCTCTGAGCTTAAATCGCCAACGAAAATGTGGAAATGCTCTGCAAATGAAAAAGGGATAAAATTGTTGTTAGTTAAATGTTCGTTCAGTTTAAGGTTTACGATTCAATTAAATGAATTTAATTAAAATTAATGACTTTTTGTTTCAAAATTGTAAACTAATTTTCAGGCTACTCATTGTTCGTACTTTGCGCGTCGAAGTACAAAAGTTTTTATATTTTAAGAAAAATTATCTTTGAGAGTCCGAATGGCTGTTTGAGGTAATTAGGAGAAAATTGCAAATTCATCACGGGCGATTATATGGCTTTGAATTTGGTCTTAGAAGTGCTTAATCATGCTCGGTGTTTTCTCGAAACGTTTTACATTATTCTTTCGATTTTTAAGGAGTGAAAACTTTAGAACTTTCGATAACCTTGGAAAAGTTGTGAACTATCTTTACTTCGAGACTTGTTTACGGGAAACCCCAGGAGTGTATGAGGAAAGCAACTTGAGAACACTTTAGAATTCGGCAGAACAAAAAAGTTTAAGAATCATAATCAATTATGTATAGTTCTTTTCAACCAGGGTTACTATTGCATCTATGAGTCCATTAAAAAAAATCCAGGGAAAGACCTGCATTGAGAGTGAAGGAATTTAGTGCGCGAAACACTTTTGAAAACCACAGGTACCTGATGCAGCTATTGGCACAAAATGCAAAATTGTAATGCTGACTTAGTGTACCGATATTGAAAGGGTTCGTTCTCAATATGCCGAACGTCATCATTTGGCATATGCCGATGGACAGTACTGAGGAAGTGTGGACATTCCGATCGGCCTTCTTTAACCGAATTCCGACCCAAACTCGAACCGAATGAAATGCATCAGATTGCCGGTCGGCATAGTGTGGACGCAGCTTAAGAACACAAAGATCGATTTTCGGATCTAAGGATCGAGGACTATACTGAAAGAACTCATTTCGAAACAAAATTTTTAAAGACCACAAATATTGAGCTAATGATTTTTCTGCAAAGAGAAAAAAAGCTACAGCGATTTTGAAAAGCAAGATTAGACCTGTAGTAAGAAAATTTATAAAAGTTTAATTGATCCAAACTCACAACCATTGCCTTGTGAGGGAATGGAGGGACCAACAATCTGCTGACGGTTCAGAACGGCTAATCCAGAAGCGTTTTTCATGGCAATGAATTCACTAACGGTGGACTTGCCAATTCCTCGCGAAAGGCAATACCCGTTGAAAAACATTTTTACCTCTGTTGGGACTCGAACCACGAACGGTGGATATGCTAACCACCACGCCACGGGTAACATAGGTAGGTTTGATAGGTAGGTTTTGGTTAATGAGTAAACAGATATCAGTCAATAGGTTTACTTAAGCTTTTGTCAGGTGGGTATTCCAATATCTGTGCTTTGGCAAAAAGAACCGATAGAGAAGCTGCTGGGAACATATTTCGAAGCTGTAGTCCAAAAATTCTTTTGGTTTGGGCGATTTATTTCCACACTTTTTTGTGACAGTAATCTAAACGTGGTCTACCTCAATGTTACGACTTTAACTGAAAACTATCAAACAATTATCACTGACTCAGTGCATAACTTTGCAACGCTGTGCTTTTCAAGCAAACGACAGATTTAAATTATTTTACATTACATAACTTTAAGGGTTAAGCCCAAATATTATGTGCCCAATTTCTCTGTGGGAGCTTTGCCGCGGTTTTAACAGGAAGTTATAACAACTTCCGATACGTATATTGAATCCACATAACTAGCGAAACGCAGTGACTCTACCCTTTTCTTCTCCGTTCTCACTTGATTCTCTTTTTCTCCCTCTCACTCTCTCTCCGTTGGTATTTTGTTCCTATCTCTCTTCACTCTCTCACTCTCTCTCACTCTCTCTCTCTCACTCTCACTCTCACTCTCACTCTCACTCTCACTCTCACTCTCACTCTCACTCTCACTCTCACTCTCACTCTCACTCTCACTCTCACTCTCACTCTCACTCTCACTCTCACTCTCACTCTCACTCTCACTCTCACTCACTCTCACTCTCACTCTCACTCTCACTCTCACTCTCACTCTCACTCTCACTCTCACTCTCACTCTCACTCTCACTCTCACTCTCACTCTCACTCTCACTCTCACTCTCACTCTCACTCTCACTCTCACTCTCACTCTCACTCTCACTCTCACTCTCACTCTCACTCACTCTCACTCTCACTCTCACTCTCACTCTCACTCTCACTCTCACTCTCACTCTCACTCTCACTCTCACTCTCACTCTCACTCTCACTCTCACTCTCACTCTCACTCTCACTCTCACTCTCACTCTCACTCTCACTCTCACTCTCACTCTCACTCTCACTCTCACTCTCACTCTCACTCTCACTCTCACTCTCACTCTCACTCTCACTCTCACTCTCACTCTCACTCTCACTCTCACTCTCACTCTCACTCTCACTCTCACTCTCACTCTCACTCTCACTCTCACTCTCACTCTCACTCTCACTCTCACTCGCACTCTCACTCTCACTCTCTCTCTCTCTCTCTCTTTCTCTCAGTAGTCAGTCAGTACAGTACTATTTCTTCTTGAAAAGAGAAATATAAAATCCATCCCAATTTATATTCTCTTCTCAGCTTAAGCTTAAAAAAACCTGGCTTATTTAAGCTTATAAAAATGAATGAATGATCAATCCAAAAACATAGAATGGCTTACCGACGAACTTTTATGAAATGTTTTCAAATGTTTCGCTGTTTCTGTTTCGCCAAATTTTCCTGCATACAAAGTAAAATAGGTATGTTTTTATTTTTCTTAATTTCATGTATAACAACATCAATTCCTGAGGCAATCTTCATAGACATGCATGAGTATGAGTGAGGCTGCATCCCTTAGTACAACTCTTCTCTCTCCCACATCTCTTGAAACCTTCCGCTGCATAAAAGTATAGAAATCCAACAATCATTGAAGTTAGCTCGTTCAGTAGTTTAAGGTATACCCTTTCGAAAGCAAACTACAAGAACCTCGCTAAAGCACATAAACCAACACACGACCAAAAAAAAATAAGAAACTCACCTCCCTCAGTGACAGACAACTTGGAAATGAAGGAAAATTAAAAACTTTAATTACAACCCGCATTTAATGCGAATTTCAAGAGTAATTAAGGAACATAGCACGGCTCATTCATTTCTACTGCTGTCTGCATGGGCGAGCAAAGAAAAAAGCAAAAAAAAAAATATTACAAAAAAAAAAAACTATAACGAACAGCAACCGTTACGTACTTCATGAGCTCTTCCCCGATCCTTCTCACTGATGACAACCATCACTGAAATGCCTCATCCCCATAGAGTCGCGCAATCGTGCATCCCCCTAACCCTTAAGCCCTTATGCTATGCCCAGCCACCGCTATTGTTATTTCCCAGCTTCTATTGCCGTTGTTTTGTTTGTGTTTCTAATGATCCGAGCGAAAAAGGTACAACTCTGTTGTGTGCCCCACCACATCACCCTCATCATCATATTACAGCGCAGCTACTATAATACACAAAGCTCCACTCTGCGCGGTGTGTCCCCATATCCTCCTATACCTAAAGTCTTAACCCACCTAATGAACAGGGAATGAGCGCTGTCAACTTACACTTTTTCAGTGTGTTAGTTTCTTGGTTTCGTTGCTTTATTTGTTGTATGCTAATTGCTGTATGATGTATGTACATTTGTGTGTACACATTTATTTTGTGTAATTGTCTCTTGAGTTTCCTAGGCAACGTTCTACGCCCGCCACCCATTCCAACCCCAATATAACCGAACATGTACAATAAACAAAAAATGATATACCAACGTACGTGCGACATACATCTGCACTCAGTATACCTACGCAAAAAAGAAACTTATACACAGACACAAATGCTGAAGTTGGAGCCAGTTTGAGTTTGAGTTACTCCATCCTTCTGTACCCTTTCGATTTCAAAAAAGGGTATTGAAATTAAGGGTAAAAACAACGAACGAAACACTTTTCAGTTTGTTATGTGGAAATGAAAATGAATTCCAGGGAGGTAGCTAATTGTCAAAAGGCGCAAGAAAAGTACTTCATTAACTGATTTTGAGTGTGCGTATTGACAATTTTTACAGAACTCTATACCGGTAAAAGTTACACCGAATATTTCAAGCAAATTGAGACCGATTTAAAGGTAGGCTGCAGTGTTGTGTGTGTAGTAGCATGTCAACTGAATATAAGGTTCTTCTGGATGAATTTATGTCTTGAAAGACGTTTTTTGAGTGTATTCACCACAATCGCCTAGAAGATACGAGGTCCAGCCTCGTCATAGAATCCTCAGTCATCATTCGGTCCCCGAGATTTAAGTTGAAGCGTATATGATTAAGTCTGAGATGATATTGAAAGGTTTGATTTACTTCGTAATACGTGAAAAGGGTAATGTTCGTGGCGCAATGGTAAACATGTCTATATCCTCCAAGAGTAAATATACAGCCACAGAAAGCTGACGGAACGACCAAAGTTGGAAAAGTCTTAAATTTATTTTTAACCATCAAAAAGGCTCAACGATAGCCCACAATCATCAAAACAGCTCTAAATCAATACTCCCTCCCATATTAAACTGGCGTATGCGAAATTTTTTATATGAATGTTTATACTACCACCTTTGCAAAATGTGAAGTGTTTTGTCATTGTTAGTAAATATATTCTGATACCAGTCATCTTGAAAACATTAGTTAAAAAGGAAATAAAGAAGTTGTAGTGATTCACCCTTTGCCTTACGGTTTTAGTCAATATACAATTATCCTTTTTCCGGAGAAGTGCGAATCTGATTGGCTTGCAAAGCACGCATAGGCCTTATTATTCCTATAAAGAGTTGTGATAACTTTTTAATTAGCTTTTAAAAATAATTCTGCTTCAAAGTTGCTAAGGGTTGATTGAGTGAATCGCTGAATAATTAGGGGTTTTGTAATGCCCTTCAAAGTTTATCTGCTGCGCCACATGCTCTATTAAGTGGCCTAGTTATAGTAAGTACTTCGTCTAGTCTAGTTGCTTTTACAAATTTGAGGACCTAGGTTGCGTCGAGAGGGCATAAGCTTCTTTCTACTTTAAAGCATGATACCTGCATTTTTGTACTTGGAGTAAAAAAGCTTTTCAGTCTTCTTGTTCATCTGCATTGTCCGCTGTTCTCTACATTGTTCGCTGTTCTCTACGTTTAGTAGTCTTTAGTATTTCCTAAGCCTGGAAAGCTGCAGTGTCTAGTTAGGAACTCAGAAGCTTTTTGACATTGCTTCCGATTATATTTATTGTGTCTGTGTATCGTTTCATGTTGAGCTATGAAAGATAACAAATAAAAAATTGACTTGACGCAACTGTGGAAGTTCGCTTTAGTACTTTTCGCTGATTTTTCCTCCGAGTTCTTAATTTAATTCTTGTTGTGGGACTCTGCGTTACTCCACAAAAAGGCTCCTGTCGTTATAAAGGTAACCTTGATGTTATACTTACGAGTTCACCTGCCTGTTTATTTTCTTTAGATCCTAGTCACTGGCCAAACACTTCATAATCCTTTTTAGTGTTCTTAAATCGAAGCCTTGAGACAATAATTGGTGTTCTTCGGAAAAATTCTTAAGACCTTCAGGTTAATCTTTAAAGTGTCTGTATAGACCACCATCTTAAGTTAACTTCCAGTCCATGACAATTTGAATTACATTTTGATGTGGGTATGAACAACACAGCCTTCAGTTAAGTGAACAGCACCCGTTTTGATTTTTAAGCGTAAAAAAAAGTATAAGATGGGCAATTTAAACAATAATGTCGATTTTTCTCTAAAGTTTCGCAATCTAAGTCGGTTGAGGACATCATCCCATTGATTGCGCCACCTATAACAAGAGAACCTCCAAAACTTATTGATCATGCCCTGCTTCTTAGGTACTAATTAGACATAAAAGATTGTCAATCTTATCCCAGTTTAAGAAATTTTTTATTAAGAAATTGATCCCAACGAACGTTGGCAAATCATTCTCTGAAACAAGCATGCCTTACCATTCGCCCGCTTTATCAGAGAATACAAATTCAGCCCTGGTTGAATATGACACCAAGGGAAACAACAAGCACACCATCCTGGGGCATTGGTACTTCGAATCGGTTAATGGCTCTATATCTCATTAGAATTCAGATGAAACTTAATGAGTCATTGTTACACTCTCGTCGACAAACAATGGGCATTTTATTTGATCACTTGAGTGTAGTGTGAGTGCAGGACCGTTCCAATGAACCCGACATACCCACGACCGACCGACAAGACAGCCCAAAAGTACTACTCTGATGAATGTTAGAGCCCTTTTAACAAATAAATACACATACAAACAAATACTTATAGAGATACCATTATAGAGATAGCGAACCGTTGTAGAACAGTTTGGGTTTGGTTTGGCGCCCTGAATTGGTTTAGTGATTTGCGGATTCACATTTGCATTTTTAATTTACACCCAGTAGCAGAGTAGTATAGTATAGGGACTATATAGGGAAGTATGCCTCTTCTGGAGGACACAAAAGGGTGTCGGTGTGTATAAATATGATAAGAAGTCAAAGGACGGTAGCGAAGACATGACTTTGGTATGCTGTGACAGCACACGACACCATACAGAAAAATAATCGCGTTGAATCCTTCCAAATCGCTTGATAATAGGATTTGCGGAAGCGTGCGACAATAGCTTATATACCAAAACACGTTAAGTTCAGAAATGAAATGAAATCTCTATAGGAATTTTTTTTTTTTCTACCGAGCGCGCACAGCGAAAGTGGAAAAAAAACAAGACCTAAAGAGAAGAACCCCGTGAAAGGAAGTGAAATTGAATGTAAAAGGATATTAGCATGCATGTTAGGGAGTGTTCGAAGTTTGACTTTGGTAAATTCAGATTTCATTTTTGGTATATCCGAGAAGAGTTCTTATTTAAGGGTTTAAGTGGTGTACAATAAAAAATGTCTTTAGGAGAAAATTGAAATATTCCGGAAACGTTTAAGCAAAATGTTTTTAAAGTTTGGTGATAGATGATTCAAAATACTCGTATACTACTCAATCTCCTTATCAAAACAGGGTCTTTAAAAGAATTTCTTCACATAGCCTCAAAATAGTGTCTTTAAATTTTTGTTTAGTTTCTTTTGAGACCTGAAGCTCTCGAAGATTCTCAATAGGTAGTTGTTTTATCATCATTTGGATTGAAAAAATTTTCAAAGAGTGGAGCTGTACGTGAACGATATCATTGGCGCTTGTCAGTGGAGAAATGCTGAGAGCTTCGCTTAACCCTAAAACAATAAAAATAAGTAGCCATTGAAGTCACAAGTACCTACACTTAAAAGAGGAAATAATGAAACCTTATTGTAGACGTCAATTTAGATTTGACCCAAACTTCTATTTACCACAGCAAAAGTTTGTGGGCAGAGTCAAAAATGTTTTTTAACTAGTATTGCCTTTCTCGAGGAAATGGCACGTATATTTTTGGTAAGTATATTCATTGCCATGAAACGTGCTTTCTGAGTAAGCCGTTCGGAACCGGCAGAAAATTGTAGGTCCCCTCCATTCCTTCACAAGGCATGGTTGTGAAAAATGCGCCATCCTACTTATTTATTTATTTAAAAGTTTGAGGGTGTTTTAGACGATGTCAAGTGTGGGCGAAACTTAAATTTTTGGGAAGTGACAACAAACAACAGTGATGCGAAATCTGCTGTTGATAGCCTAGATAGAGTATACGTTCTACTCCTTCTACTTTACGTACGTAAGATTATTCATAATTTTTTTTTTTTTTTTTTTTGACAAGGTATTCAAAATTTACAAAGGGTGGTTAAACAGAGCTCAGCTCAGAAAGCTCCGGGCCTTTTGCATTAATTTTAACCACAAATTGTTAGGAATGGAGGGGGCTTATACAAATTTTTTGCCAGACGAGTTAGTGAGATCGAACTTTGTACGAAACTGATTGTAGCTTTCTTTGTATGGGGTTCCATTAAGTCCAAGGAGTTCACATCTGGTCATAAAAGTAGTTGTTATTCTTCTTTATGTTGTAGTTGAGCTGTGAGTACAAGATTCTACTTTCTGATTGTTGGGCTCCTAACAAAACTCTTTCAGTATCCTAAAACTTTTGAATTATACGTTACAGCTGGATGTTTCAATAAATTTCGGTTCTCTGAATTAATAGTTGCGAATGATGATACCCTTGGCGAAACATTTTGATGGTCCTGGGATTCGAACCATGCACTCCCACTTCAAAGGCAAACATGTTTACTATTACGCCACGAGGGTTAAATTTTTTGACAGATGATGTAAAATGCTGAGTGTAGTACTTTTGGCAAAGCCCTAATTTGCAATAATCCGGACTTCATTTTTATTGACATAGTATCTGACCTGAGTTCCGTATAACCTTTCAGACTGTATCTTTATCCTATATCGTTAAAATAATGCTTCTTGTAACTCCACTATCGACTTGTAAATTTAAGTAGCTTTTTCAGTCTCTTCAGCGCGTTTTTTAGTAGGTACCTTTAATTCATACGGTTCATACATACATAGGGTAGGGCATTAGAGAGAGGAACCCCAGGGCCTAGAAGAGCATTTCTCACAACCATGCCTTGTGAGGGAATGGAGATGACCTAGAGTTTTCTGGCAGTACCAAACGGTTAGTCGGGAAAGCGATTTTCGTGGCAATGATTTTAATATTCTTGCGGAAGGTGATACTTGTGGAAAAACATTTTTGTTTTTTGTTGGGATTCGAACCACGAAACTCCCGCGTAACAGTCAGAAATCCTAACCATTACGCCACGGGTACCACAATTTCATCTTAAAAGTTACGGAATTTTTGAAATCTGGAACTCGGGGGTGAAAGTGGCAAAACTTAATAGCATTTTCTTTATTTCCGGCACATCGTCAGTCAATTGTATAACTCAAAGAACTCTGTTTTAAACCGTCGTCACTACAAAAAACTTTGACTTTACTAGGCATTTAGATCTTGAGTTTAGCTAAAGTACACGTACAACGTACATAGTTTTACCTCTTGAAGTTGAATCCTTTGGCAGGTTCTGGTTTTAAAGTTCGAAAAATCGAATTTTTTCTTGTCTAGTCTTCACAATAACATGTTCCATAAATTTTATGCTGGTCCAAGCAAAATACTTGAAGAATACTTGAACTGAGCTGACGGCTATGCCAAAGCTTTAAAATACGTTGTGTTTATTCAAACTGTATTGAAATAATGTTAAATAAGATGAATTACTTACTTACTTACTTACTTACTTACTTACTTACTTACTTACTTACTTACTTACTTACTTACTTACTTACTTACTTACTTACTTACTTACTTACTTACTTACTTACTTACTTACTTACTTACTTACTTACTTACTTACTTACTTACTTACTTACTTACTTACTTACTTACTTACTTATACTTGAAGTTATTGCCTTTATAGTTCTTTATCCTCACCCTCTAAGGACTGAGAGCATTAAACTTTAAAGGCGTTTTTCTTAAAACTATACGGTTTTCGGTGTTCATTACGATTTAAAAACCACTTGATCGATTAATTTCAAACTTTGCATACATTTTCAGTTAAATAAAATTTTTACTGGACATCAATGGTATTTCCTACCCGCAAAATGGCCGTTGGAAAATAACAGTTGACGCTTAAGATGGCCACCAAAATGAAATTAAAAAACACCGGAGGACGTCGAAGGAAAGCTTTGATAATATTTTAACAAAATTTTATCGGTCTTATATTTCCGATAATTTCCGACCAAGTTAGGTACAGTGAACAACACAAAACGTTTTTTCTTTTTCTTCCCAATGGCGTTCTTGGAGAAGCTCTGTTACCGGGTTATGTGTCTTTATTTCGTCATGATATGTAAAATTTAAATAACATTTTCAAAAGTGTACTCGATAATGTAGAAAAGGTGAAAATAAAATTAATCTTTCCACACTTTAGGAAAACATTACAAAGAAGTGTTTTTTTGGGCTAAGGGCCCACTCCCCCATTTAAGATAAGTTGTTTCATTGTGTTGTGAAAGAGTATTGGATCGTCCTGCTTCTTGGTTAAAATAACGAGTTTATCGACGCAGACTTTCAGAACTCTTCGCAAGGCTGCTAATTGTCCAAGGCCAATTTTTTTTTATTTTTTTGTGTTCAGGCTTGTCATTAAAATGGCATTCATGGATTAAATTGGCCAAAACTCTGTTTGCTTCTTCCTATGCCTTCATTTTGTCAGAAAGCTATAGCATCGACCTCTTTCATTTGAATAAATAAATGAATTCGAATAAAATGAATTGCAATAAAGCTTCTTCGTTATAATCTTAAAAGTATGTCAATCGATTTTCTTAAAACTTTACACCCACTACTTGTTTTCTTAATAACTTTATTTAAAAAGTGTAGGTACAGGGTGCGCCAGAAAAATTTACTTATTAGAAAAAATTCCCGCGAAGTGAGTTGGGCGGGTAGAGGGGCAAGAGGGGGCACATCTGGAGGGTGAAGTTCCCAAGTTTGTTTCTCCCTCCAGTCAGTTGCCATCATGCTCTGGTCTAGAGAGCAGCGGGCCTTCGCAGTTGAGGGCTTCTTTTCTAACGGAAATTTTTCTTTTCTAACGGAGGAATTTTTTCTTCCAAGACTCGAAAAAATGAACGTTAGGAACGTGTGGTTTCAGCAAGATGGAGCCACAGCACACACAGCACGAGACTCAATGAATTTGTTGCGACAACATTTCCCCGACCGCCTCATCTCTCTCAGAGGCGATCTCCAATGGCCGGCACGCTCTCCAGATTTGACTCCGTGCGATTTCTTTTTATGGGGTTATTTGAAATCCCTGATTTATGTCGATCGACCACGGATCATAGCACACCTCAAGAACAACATTCGCGACGCTATTGCCAACATACCGATTGATATGCTGCGAAGAGTGGATACGAATTTCAAAAATCGACTTCATCAGTGTATGCGCAATGGGGGTCGCCATTTGTCCGATGTCATTTTTAAGACTGCATAAAAAAAAAATTGGGATATGTATTGTATTCTCAAATAAAAAAAACAATTTAAGACAATAACTGAAGTACCTACTTTTTTTTATTGACCTTTCAAATAAGTAAGTTTCTCTGGCGCACCCTGTACTTGTTCAATGTCTTTTCTTGATGAAACAGATATATACGTAAGTAGTTTAAAATTTAAATTGATAACATTGATTAAGATTATCTTTTAATCATCATGATTAAGATTATCTTAATCATCGTAACATTTCATAATATAGAAGTAATCCTTTAACTTCTCCACCAATTTACTACACACCAACGACATACACTTGCATGTCCATTAATGCTCAAGGTTCATTTATACTTTTGTTCCAACTAATTGCAGAGATATGGTCGAATACCACATCGATTGCAGAATCTTTCCTTTATCTGCTCTTAAAAACCATCGACGATCGATGATGTGGGATGAATGCTCAGTTCATAGAGATATACTCTGTATAAAATGTTTCGTCATTTCATCCAGAACATGATATACACGGCGTACATACACCAGCCCATTAAAAGACTTCTTGTTTTGTACACCCGATACAAAAGAAAAATCATACACGGCCATCCATAGGGCCGTGAACTCCCCCAAAGCCTCCCTTTATATGGCAAAATATTTATATTCGTCATACATAAACTCAGAACTTTAAAGACAGAATTATAAGGAATAAACCATTTAAGTCGCTTCCCTGTCACATTATCTTCAAGTCATATGTATCTGCAGATGTTTTTTTCTTGCGGCTCAATGATGACCAAGTTTTAGTGTTAAATGTTTTGGTAGGCATTAAGGGTTGTGCGAATGGTAGAGAGCTCATTAACAAGATGTCGACTCATGTATATGTGTTGTCTCACATGAAAATTATACACAACCAGAATAAAAAAAAAAAACAAGAAGAAAAAACTTTAATATCAAGGACGACAACGCAAGATGATGACGATGATTATGATGATGATGATGACGACGCTCAGCTCATTGCAAAAAAAAATTATTTGTTTGCATGCGTGTGTGGTGAGGGTTATAGTCAGTGACGGCAGCGAGGCTTGATTGTTAGCTGAGCAATCATATTCGGCCACATAGACCGAATCGCTTCAACAATGATTATATCGTAATCCAGGAAGTCTCAAATAAATAGCACAGGAAACGCGTTACTAACATCAGTGCTACACATGCAAACATATGTGTGTTTCTGTTCATTTACTGGAAAAATGAGAAAATTTTCATCCTTACTGTGCTTTGCACTTAGAGCCAGGATATTAAATGCTTGTCCTGTTCCTGACTGGCTCTTTTAGTACGTTTTTACGTTTTTAATGCTTATTTGTCAGTATACTGTAAGGAATATTACTTCTCCTTTTTTTCTAACAACTGCTCTGGCTGTGAACGTAAAAGTTAATGAATGTTAGAACTTGAGTAGGAGTGAGTGCGTGTGTGTGTGTGGGACCTGCATAGATTGTGTTGGGCTCTGAGGTTTGAGAGAGTTTTATAGATGCTGTTATTACGAACGAGGCAGTGTAATCTAATTACCTTGAAACACTCTGGTGGAGGAACCTGGATTTAATTTCCATTGCACGAATAAGCTTTAACTGTGTTAATGATTCTTACTTACTTACAATTTGGTTCATGTTTAAAATAAAACAGGTACCTACCTACAATTCTAGCCCTTGATTCAAATGCACGGATGTTACTATAAAAGTATTTTTGAAGGATTTCATGTTCTTTTTGAGGGCCGAACTAAACTTTTAACGTTTCTGATGCGTCCGGCGAGTAAAACAAATGTCTTGTTATTTTATATAACTAAATCCAACCTTTTATTGGCTTACAAACTAGATCACACTATATGTACTTAATATTACGATTATACTTTAATGGTGCAAGACGAATCATCATCGACTGACTGCTGAAAAATGTCCAGTTCCTTTTTATGTAGGTATAATGGGTATAAGAGACTGTGCGTGTGCAGACTGCAGAGAGTGAATATAGAGTATATGCTAGGATTTACCTACATAAAGTCTGTAAATAATTGTATGTGTAGTGATCATGATGATTGAATCATAGGGTGACCACTACATTCCTACTAATGATATAATTCCTATAACAATAAGATACCTACGATTTGCTCTACTCTTTAACGATAAGACACTAAAATGTGGTAGACTCTTCGAGTAAGTAAAGCAGATACATTTTGTACGGAGCGGAGAAGGCTCCAAACTGAGTAGAGAAACCTCAAAACCTCAATCAATATTTTACTTAGGTGTTAGGTCCCCCTTAACAAAGGAAAACTATGAATTTATGTCTCAATTTGTGTGGGACATTAGAATATAATTGACTAAAGGAGCTATCAACTAACCATCCCAGGGCGAGTTATATCCTTGAGCCCACACTTTCATGTTCAGATGAATTTGAGACTGATGCATCAAGCAGCTAACTGTCATGTTAGCTGTCAAAGGCAAAATTGACAGGATTTGAACGAAAAATTGGGAGACTATTTGTAAAAATGGTTAATTTTGTCTAACGAGGTACCTCGAAATACGATCAGTGCCCGTTTGAAGGCCAAAATGTTGCATACTTGGCGAGTTTTTAGTGAAACTATTTGGAATTTAATTTTAAAATTATATTTAGAGTAACTTTGTAGCAAGATTTGTTGTTGAAAGTACAAACCAAAGACTTTTGTAGCTTGAAAAACGCATTAAAAATTAGAAAGTGCAAGAAGAGAGTTTTTGTTTTTGGAAGCATGCTGATGCGTTGAAGAGGAAGCAGCTGGGTCTAGCGACAGACTCTTGCGGTACACAGATAAACTATATAGAAAGCTCTATCAGCTACGATTTTTCTGGGAAACAACTCTAGAATTGAGTCTCAGTTGATTCTCAGTTTTACGTTAAAAAATGTGTTCAGCAATCGTGTCCAATTTTGCGCGAACATACCAACCAACGTTCAAAGGTGAGTGTGGCACTGATAACTCAAAAATGATAGGAAGTATCTACATGCAAACACGGTGTAGGTCGTATCGTAACACCCCACTTTGAGTAATTTGAGTGAAAAAAAGGCGGTGGTGCTGGTTCGTTTAACACCGCCCTATTGAAGTCGTCTAAGCTGAAAATCCTATCACATTGCCAGAATGTCAGATGTTTTCAGAAATTTCTCAAAAATGCTGTGTTAAAAGAAGCGAAATTAGCCTAAGACACCCACCCACACCAGCCAACACGAACTTTTTTGATCATATTGACACTTCTAAAATATCAAACTGAGTAAATTCTTTTTAAAACCTCTTTTAAAAAACTCCTTTTAAATAGCCTGGAAGAAGAGTATGTTCCTTCAAATTTTTGGAAATAATTTTTATGGTCTAAAATTTTTAATTAAAAAATTCAGATAGCGATCAACTTTATCTATAATGATTGAGAAAAAATTATCTGTACCTGTACCTGATATTTAATTTCCATTTCGAATAAAGAAAATGCAGACAGTCAACTAAGGCGAGGTAGTGTCATTTCGCCTACCAGCTAAATTAGATCGGGAGCCCTCGTCGCCAGTTTTTCATCAGCTGAATTAAAATTATTTTAAAAAAGTGAACGTTTTTTTGATATTTTTGACTGTGTCACAATGGCGATGGTAGAAAACTTCATTCAAAACTGCAGCAGAAAACGTAAAGTGCCATTAAAAGGCAAACTTCGCTAAAAAAATTTGACCTCAGAAAGCGTCGGCAAGCCTCCCGGTTTTGGATTGTTCCATGTCTGAGGCCAACCAAATGCTGCTGTTTTTGCATTTGCTTGTACCAGGTGTGTTTTGGCCTGCCTTTTCTTTTTCGTCGCGAATTTGTTGAAACGTTGTACGATATTGCCTTTTGGACGGGGTTCTGCGGATCTCTCCTTTGAACATGACAATACCAACTGAGCCGGTCGTGCTGAATTTTGTCCAAGATGGTACTTTTGACATGAAGGCTTCCACGGATCTTAGTACTTCTAATTCGATCAAGCTTTGTTACTCCTGCTGTCATCCGAAGCATCTTCATTTCGGCTGCCGTCAATTTGCTCTCATACTTTTTGTACATTGTCCAACATTGTGAACCGTATGTCAGAGCTGGACGGACAACTGCTGTGTAGAGTCTTCCCTTCAACTTAGGGGGCATTTTTCGAACGACTTCAAACGGCTGAATTCGAAGCTAGGGGGATAGTACGATATAAGTGGCGCCACAATCTAACAATAATTTTAGTTTGATTTTTCGATGTGCTGATTCGTTTTCGAGTCATCGATTTTTACTTTTTATTTGTACATACATAAAAACTAACAAAAGCCTAGAGTTCGGCCGAATATTGGAATATCGTCAGTTTTGTGATTAAGAATTTAAGCTTTTTCATGATCATTAATCACAAAACTCATAGTTTTGGGTCGGTTTACATAATAGCATATTCCATAATCCATAATCCAGGCACCACAGATAATCGTATTCTTTTCAAAATTTGCACAGTTGTGAAATTCGAAACGTTCTAGAGGGAGCCCACTTCTTTTGCAAAAAAAACACAAAAACTTTTAAGCTGGAATAGGATTTTACAGATTTAAGGTAATATTTGGAGTACCTTGTAATAATTCACAGTACGCGTGGCGTAAAATATGAAAAAAATCAATTTCTCACGTAAATGGTATCCGTTGTATTGAAAAGGCTCCAAAACTCCAAAAATGGTCAAACATCTGAGAAATGACATTGGCTTTATTTCCTATCCTTTATTCTTTCTAGAACAGAAACATGAACTTGGCAAATACTGAACCGATTCTGAAAATTCATTGTTAGAGTGCTTGATTACCTCTGAGCAACATAGACTATGAAGTATACATCCCCATAGGGGCCCCATCCTTAAGTCGCCGAGTGGGTTAGCTATGTTTTATGAGAATTGTAAAGTTCTCTTAAAAATGAATCATAATTTTTTAAGAAAGCAGCTTATAAGGATATTTCACAACTAAAGGTGGATACTTTTGTTCAGATTTCGATTCAGGACCGAAAGGAGCTAGTAAAAAAGGCCAATCTAGTCACATGTTTGCTGGAAACAGAGTAGATGACTGGAAATGTTGAAATTAAGTTAACTCCACATTCGAGATCCATAAATTAATGCCCATTCCGGTATGACTCCCTCGATATACTTCAATGTCATGCCGAGAAAAATTAGCTTGGTAATCCAAGATTATATTTTTATCCCACCATCTAGTGGCCAGTAAAAAAAAGATACCGATACATTTTGTTCTTGGATTCCATAAGACAACAAATAACTTTCATAAACCAATCAATAAATAGAGCATTACGTCCGGCCATAGCATCATTGACTATGCCACCCAAGGAATCTTAATTCCTTACTTAATTTTCCCTATTTTATTCAAGCGCTTGCAAAAACAACAACACCGCACAAAAATAAAAGCACATAATTTATCGTCACTTTAGTCCTCTTAATCTACAAACACTTTAAAATTAATTCTGGACCACCATCACAACAAGCAAAATTACAAGCATATCTCCAACAACAGCAACAAAACAACAACAACAGCAACAAAAAAAATGAAAGCTATCTCCATTTCTTTGTTTCTCAACTTAACACTAAGTCGAGAAAAGAAAAAGTTTCTCCGTTTTAGTCACAAAAAAAAGGAAAAGAAAACGACAACGACTTCTATGAAAAAGTCAATTCCTTATCATTATCTTCAGAAAATTACGTTTTTCTGCCTTGGGTCATTACTAAAGAGAATAAGACACTTCATAGTGCCTAAGTTTAGCACGTTTGCAAGTTGGTTTCTTAGAGTATAACATCAATCGATTTTTTTCTTTTTTTTTTTCAAAAAGCATTCCTGATATTGCTTGGAAAATTAGAATCTATTAAAACTGGAGCTGAGCGTTTTAATTATTCCCTGGTAGACACAAAAGAGAAGCCCTAAGTTTTAAGGTAGACGAGCAGTGCCAATTTAAAGTGCTGTTTGAGATATTGCTCCGTTTGGATCTCAATATAGAAGAGGCATATGCGTAGGTATACCAAAAGCTTTTCACAACGACATCATCTGCCAACCCATAATGGGACCCTAAACCGCATCAGCTGAAACCCTGCGATTTAGTTTGACCACTTCTAACAAGCTACAAGCTATTTGCTTGCTCTCTATCGTCTCTTGAACGCATTAAATCCAATGCTTCTGTTTTTACTTTTGACGCAAATGACATGGTAAAACCAAATCTGCGAAACATACCTACAATCTTTCGTGTGAAAATCCTTGGAAATAACCTTAATACACACTTACTGTTAACTGCAGACACAAAAAACCATTAAGTAAGATGAGGTGCGATAAATTGGATTACTGAAGCAGATGTTTTGAAGGTGAATGGACTTTTTGCTTCCTCCCCCAAACAAAGCACACTCACACTCATGCCAAGCACATACATATACATACGCTGCTTGCGTACAGCAATTTTATGAGAATATTGCCACCTTATGTCGTTGTTGTTGTTTATTTTATTTATTTTATTTTGTTTCTTTTTTTTTTCTTCTTATTTCGCTGTACTTTTTTGAATTAAATTTTTTTGAAAGGCCTCTCTGGGGGATTATTCACGCAACATAACAGTTGCCAGGCCAGCCAAGCCACCGCTGCTGGCTGTACCCTGGATAGCTTGACGTAAATACTCTGGTGAACGTTGGGCTCCCTGCTCATTGAATTATTTAGAACATATTTGCTAATTCATAGCGAAAACATTTTGACAAGTGTTGTCATGTATGAGGATATAACATAACATCGTTGTAGATGATGCGGGTCTTTGTTTGTGTGTATGGGTGTGTAGAAACTCCTAGAACAATAAGGGCTCTCAATATCAGAGTGCTCTGGTAGGTAGGTATATGCCAAAGCTGAGCTATCTATTTGCTGTCTTTAGCACAAATTAATAATTCATTTAATATCTGCTCCAACTGAAACATATGTTAGCACAACAACAATATTCACTACAAAAACAAAACTATGTACTTGGCGTCGTCGTCGTCGCATAGAAACCCTCCGCTCACACGTCGACAGGCCAACGACGACGCATAAAGCGAAAGCAAGAGTAAAAACGAGTACCTACAACTAAACAACGCGATTGTTTGTATTCGTTGGGTCTTGGGTTAGGGTGGGTGGTGGCAAACGGCACGAGATGGCGGGGTTCATGTGGTGCTAGTGTATGCTCCTGGGGAGATTTTGAAATTTATGCCTCCGCATGTCGAATATTTTTGCTCGTTCCTTGCTTTGTTTTGCCTTAAGGAACTTTTTTTTCTCATTTTCCTTTTAAGGTTTGCTCTGTGTGCCACGAGCTAAGAATGTCAAAAGAATGATGATGTCCTGGAACCTGGAAATATTAGCTGCCTTACATTTATTCAAATCATGTGCTTATAAAGCAAGGTAGGAAGTTAAGGTGAATCTGTGTTATGGTATGGTTCATGCGTATCCACCCGATGAGATGCGCGTCTGCCCCAGCCAGAAGTGCCTACCTACGTAGTGTGTGTTCTTGTAATAAAGGAAAGGTTGGGTGTTTTTCGATTGATGGGGCAACTTATTTTTTGCTTGGGTTCGTGCTGCGGTGATGGCCGGGTTTCCTTTTTTGTTTTATTTCTTTGTTTTCTGTTCCTTTTAACGTGTTGCTCTCTCCTTGATAATTATTCATTAGAAGTATCTTTTACATGAAAGTATTTCGTTGGGGTGATGTCGGGATTGGGCTTTCTTTTTTAGAAAAAGTTACAGTGTTTTTTTTTTAGTATTTAAATTTCTTTTTTGGTTGTTCATGGCTTTTAAAAATTTATTAATGCTTTTAGACTAAAACGGAAACAGAGTGGCAGGCGTAAGGAAAGCAGATAAGATTTAAGTTGGCATCTCCCAAGAGGTTGTCAAAAGTCTTGAATGGCTTGAAGTTAACGTTCATCTCAAATGAGCTCCTTCTCTTTTTTTGTACCTTCTTCTTCCTCTTCTTCTTTTTTAACAATTTATTATTATATTTTTATTTTCTTGCATCGTTGGGCTTGGGTCTCATTAATTTGGATGTAATTAGAAAGTTATTCGTGCATTAAGATATACAGGATGGATAGGAAAAAAAAGTTGTGGTTCTGGTATCATCGGTGGAATGAGCACGAGCAGGGAATGTGTCTGATCAAATATTCAAAGGACACATTTTGACGAGGAGAATGTAATTATTTCATTTCTCTCGTGATGTAACAGGTGGTTAACATTAATGTTCATTTGAGATGAATTTATTCAGTGAAAAAGGAAAACACCGTATAACCCTGACAGCTTGGAACAGGACTCCTACGATTAAATCAAATAGGGAGATTTTCATGTTGGTAGGCACCTACTCCTGTGGGAGTGCTAACGTTAGTTTGAAAATTAAATTTCTCACAAACAAATGAGTGATTAGAAACTAGACTGAGGTTAGATTTTAGCAAAAAAAAAAAAAAAACAAAGCTAAGTGTTTACACCTAGTGAAATCGTTAATCATCAGGATAGCTTCCCACAGGATTATTGAAAAAGTAAAACAAACAGTTACTTTTCTTCTAAAAAAAGACATGGTCAGTAAGAGCATTTGAATTCCATCGTTGTACCGTTTGATATTTTGGGAATAAGTGTTTTAAATTAAAATATGACAAAGTTTACATTTATATAGCTGAATTTGAAACTAGTTTAAAAACCTAGTTATTTGGCCTCTTTTAAGCATTGGAACATTGCTGTTATAAACAGAAAATTAAAGAAAGAGGAATTATTCAAAACCCATCCATCTAGATTCTAGACTCAAATTTTTTGAAACTGTAATTAGCTAGCTAAAAGAAGAACGAAAAACTCTATAACAAGAGGACTTTCAGACATGAAAGGCTTGCATTGAATTCAAAACAAACAAAATTAATCTTGGTCAACATGCGTTCAAGAAGTTTAAGAATTCATTTAGACCATAGCATGTACGATGAGCTGGAAGTAAAAAAAGGTGGGAGGATCTTACATTTTGGAGAGTAGTGTTGAAGCAGATAAAGTCCAAAAGTTGGGAGCAGTCAGTGTTATCAGTATGAAGACGACAAATGAAGATGAAGGTGTCGAACACGTCAGTTCACACTTTTAACTCTTCAATTCCCATGGCTGTATTTTAGAAAGTAAATACTTTTTTTGCTATTGATGAGTATAAATAGGTTTGGTAAAGACAAAAAAAAATTAGGAGAAAAAATTTTCACGCCCACATTTTTTTTTACGGGGGGGTCACCTACAGGTGACACTGGGCTATGACTGTACAATTGTTCTCTTTGTTTTGAAGAAGTAAAATATCGTTTTACGGGGAGATTCTTCTATTTTCATACAAGTAGTAAGCAATACCTATAATATTTTTATAAATTCAACCTATTTATTATGGAAAATAAACCAACACTTCAAGTGCAAAGCAATGTTACACTTGGCGCAC
The DNA here is from genome assembly GCA_914767635.1 of Melanostoma mellinum. NCBI lineage: Eukaryota > Metazoa > Arthropoda > Insecta > Diptera > Syrphidae > Melanostoma > Melanostoma mellinum. Next base: position 20,620,455 of record OU612058.1, read on the forward strand.
ATTTTCCGAGTACGCTGATGACAAAGTCCGCAACGTCGCTGTGAACAGTCAATTTCTACAGTTTGTTATTTGAATAACACAATGCCCAGTGTCACCTATAGGTGACACAATGTATTTTTACTGTTATAATTATCGTATTTCATTAAATTTTTTCAGCGGACTGCATTAACATCTAACAATGTATATTCACTTATCATATGCAATAAGTAATAAACCAATACTTACGGTTGAGACATTTTTATAAAGGTTTATATTTCACGAAATTTCAAAAATCAAAAAAACTCAGTAGCCACAAAATAACAGAATGATCTTTCACAGACGATGTATAGTTACTGCTGCGAAAAAAATAACATGGCATACTACGATGTATTGGCCTTATGTAAAAACAAAAACATTTAAAAAAAGCAGAGATGGTATGATGGAAAAAAAATTAAAACCAAGTGTCACCTGCAGGTGACACCGGGAATTGAAGAGTTAAGGGATAGAGATTAATAATTGCCGTCGTAGAGACCCCGAAATAAAGAGAGCCGAAAACGACGTTTTTGATCTTTGAGATGTGAACCAGGGAGCTGCAGTCAATGTCTCGTTTTGTGAATGCATTCACTTATTCATTGCTTTACACACCATTCATTCATCTTAATCCTAAGCCATACACACAATGCACTCTCTTTTAGTTAACAAGACAGGTGCTCACTCTCATTCACTTAACTGAAACAATGGGAGGCAATGACAATACGTGTATGCGTATGAACTTGTGCGAATAGTGTCTAGGGCAACGAATCATCTACAGTGCAACAAATACTTCATAAGGCAACGAATACTTCACAGTGCAATACTGTGATGAAAAACACAACAACAAACCCAAAAAATATAAATAACGCCCAGGTCGGGTTAAAAAATGTGTATTCAAACCTATTCAAAACCTAATCATGAAATAATATTCGTTGTCATCCCTCATCATTCGCGAACATTAGCTTTTTTCGAATACAAGCGAATGGTGTACCTGTTTGAGTTTGAATGGTCCATTCATTCATCATTTATGGGCACAAGCAATACGAAGGCTCGTATTCACGAGTGTTGTGTACTTTTTCTACCAGCATCACACTTGTTTCATCATTGTAATTGTGAGACTGTGTAAGACTTGTTTTTCGGGGATGATTCAAAAACGCAAGTGATTGCACTCATGCAGTTGTCTGATGTGAAACGCTTGGTATGGAGCACACACTTGTGACGCATACTCAAGGTGATTACGGACAAAGGCAATATATAGCGATCTAATAACAAAGGGGTTGCGAAAGTGCTTGCATTATCTTTTCATAAAACCAAGGGCAGAATTAGTTCTTGACAAAACTATGTACGTCAATTTGAAAGTGAAAATTCATTTCACTGTCAGAGAGATCACCTAAATCACTTTCATTTACCACTATCGCATGCATTAGTGTTAACCTAAATAAGTGTGCACAAATGATCTTTCTCAAAATTCAGTACCGCTTTAATGTCTGAGATGCAAAAAAAAAAAATTACTAATAAGCTGGACACGGACACGGTTAATGAAAGCTTTTGAAGATGATACGATGTGTCGGGGAAGTTTTTTACTTTAGCCTCTCTGACTTTTTGGTAATAAAAAAGGGTGAAGGTTGGAGGGGGATTTCCAGATCTAGTATTAAACTTATCACACAGAATCCAATTCTGTGCAAATAGGAAATACTTTTATTGTGAATGAAGTAAGAAAAAGCTGAGAGATCTTTGGAAACTTGTAAAGAGGAGATATGGTCATAGGCTGATGATATTAATTGTAGAGTTGCCTTAAGTGCTTTGGATCAGAAGAAAGTAGAAACTAAATCACAGCTTGCTGTTTTCCATTGGTTCAGTAGAGGAAGCATTAATTAGCAAACCAATACCCAGAAGTTGACGTGTTGTCTGTGTGTTAGTGATACAACTAAGGCTCATACCTCATAAAAAAAATTTCTTGAGGAACATTTTGATTTTGACACATGAGTGAATTCCCACTTCAAATCGGGAAATTATTGTCACTTCTCAGAATGTCAGAATCATGAGTAGCGATCATTTTGCACCAATGAAACGGTTTGAGAACGCTCCTGGACGCATCTGGACGCTTCTTTTAGTTCAATGAAAAGCAGAAGGCGATCTTGTGTGGTTAGAATGAAGAAAGAACCGGGAATCGGGTTAAATACCGAAAAAACTCATTGGTGAGCAATTTCGGTGGGATAATGGAGTGTTGTTCTTTGTATCTATCTTGATGCATGAGACAGTTGAGTTGGGGCTTGGAGAAGAGTTTTGGTTGAGGAACTTCATCATGCTGAGATATTTATTGGGATTGGACTTGAAAAATTGAAATGGGTGGCTCAATAGAACCGCAGCCCTGGAGCCTAGCGCATATCTCACAACCATGGGAATGGAGGCGGTTCCGAACGTCTAATCGAGAAAGCGCTTTAACTATCGGAGGACTTGCCAATTCCTCACGAAAGGTAATACCCATCTTCTGTTGGAATTCGCAACACGAACCTCCCGCGCAATGTGCAGAGGAGCACCACGGGTTAAAACTATCTAAGGTATAGCAATAATAATTCTATGGGGCTTTTGAGGATTAAGGTTGTTTTTGGTGTAACTAGACCCAGAAAATGAAAAATTTGGAAAAAGGATTATTCTAAAACTTAAGTTGTGTAAAAGTTGAATCTTAGCTTGGTGTTTTTCAATTCGATTTCACAATTTTATTCTTAATTATTATTATTTATTTTTTTTTTTATGAAAAGATTAGTAAAACTTTTAACAGTTAAAACACTTAAAAACTTTACTAAACTTTTCATTTATTAGATAAAAAACACGTGAATTATCTCAACTACAAAACAAATCTTATTTTCGATTCCGCTTCATTCCAGGTTGTCTCGAATTTAGAAAGCTGTGGTTCAGAGGCGGAACGATAGAATATGAATCAATTGATGATGATGTTATCACTGCAGCAGTATTTGTGGGATGTATAGTATAGTGATACATATAGTGAAGTGAGAGTACGCAGGTGAGATTCAGACGATGTATTCGGGGTAGGCAAGTACAAAGTATAAAGTACTCAAGTACTTCGGGGGAAATTTCACCACGAAGGTTTCTTTTTCAGTTGCGGATCTTTCAAAGAGCTTTTAAAAATCTTCCCAATCTAGTATCCAACTAAGTAGCTCTTCTTTTGAATCATTCGAAATTCTGTTTTGGTTGCAGTGAAAGAAAGAAACGCGGCAATTTTCTTAGAATCCACAAACAAGAATTTTATTTGTATGTCTATAACAAAATACCCCTTCGCACCGATAAGATTTATAAAATGTGTATAAAAATTTAAACTAACAAATTCCTTCATAAAAATAAGCCAAAGCCTATAGAATAAACGTATAAGCCAAAACACACATCAAGTTGATGGGGGGAAAAACGGATATGATGCTCCCAACAGCCTCAAGCGTTTGAGTAGCGTAGACTCTTTGCTCAACCACTCAGACAAAAATAGAAGGACATTTATGCGCCTCCCTTTTTACTCGTGCACCAATACAAAAACACATATCTATTACGGATATGAAAATAGGATCATGAATACACCTAACATTACCATCATCGCATGCAAAGAATGTTCAACGGTATTTATTTTTGGTTTGGTTCACCTTTTGTGCACACATCTTGACCCTTGGGTTGGTGGGGAGGACTCTGCTAGGTTTGTGTATCATCATCGTGTGATGATGATAATATTTCGTGTTAACTAGAGCAGAACACTTTTCAGACCCTTAAACTTCTTATGTTTATGTGTTTGTGTCGATGGATATACGAGCTTGTATCAAAAACCCAATTTGTCGATTTTTGTTTATTTATTTTATTCTTGCCCCAAACAATAACAACAAATATGAACTATTGGGGTACGAGTAAGGAAGGTTAAACGAAAAACCGAACGAGGTCAACATTAATTTATTTTCCATCACACTCCATAGACTTCGAAGTCTATACCAAAGTTCTTTTTTGTCATATTCGCCATTTGTTTAGAAACTTCAAGTACGTCTTGTCTAGGTCTACATTATTTATATACCCATACGAGTCAGGCCTGTGTTGGAGTATTTATAAGAGAGGAAGAGAAAAGCATAAGGAACTCTGACTTTAGTGTTAAAGATAATTTGGGAAGGGCCTCAATTTTGACTTGAGCCCAGTCCATATCCAAGTAAGGGATGTTTTTTAAGAGGTTTGGTTTGGTAAACTGGCAATACTGTTGAGTTTTTCAATTTGATAAATGGCGGTAAATTTGTATGCTGGTTAGTATACGTTTTACAACGATTGCAAATTGTTATTGCCGACTAAAGTCCCCAGTTACTCGAAAAATTGGTCGAAAATTGGACTTCCTGGGGCCTGTAACACAAACGTACAAATTTGTAAGCCAGCTTTAAGAATCAGCTCTTACGAAAGTAGATAGTCTTTTGGTTTTTCTAATTTCCTTCTTCAATTTACATTTTTCCATTAAAAATAATCGAGAAGACAGAGGCAATCGAACCCCCAGCACAATGATTCAAATTTTGACGAAAGTTCGACATGGGAAACGTCAATTTCAGGAATATTTCAATATTTTGCTTATTAGATTCTAGGAACAGTTTGTCATTGGCCTCCGTATACAATTTTTCTTTTCCAAATTGACGTTTGATGTGACTATTATGCTTCATACTGTGTTTTAGAAACGTGCCGCTAGTTTTGGGGACCCAAATAGAAACGAACATTGTCACTGAAAGGTTTGGGAGTTGATTTATTTTTATGAATAATTTTTTTTTTTTTGTTGTTTTGGGTTCCTTTTGGCAGATTTTCCATTATTTATTTACATACATTGGAAAAGACATAAAATATGGGGCAGAACCAAGCAATGTATGTATAATACAAGAGAAAACCATTTGTATATGTCGTATGTATGTGTATCCTGGGAGAGATCAAGAGCCACTGTTGACCGGCTTTGTGTCAAATGAAGCGTATCTTTCGGTCATTTTTGATGTGTCTGTTGTTGTTGTTGTTGTTGTTGCTGTGCCACATATCTTTAAGGGCTACTGCTGCTGGCCGTTTATTATTATCCAATACAGGTTTATGGGGCAATTATCCTTGTGTTTTGTACTTCAATGAATACAATTTGGCAGGGATTTCATATTTTCTGCTCATGTACTCAATTTCGTCTTTCTTCTTCTTCTTCTTTTTTTTTGTAGCCTCGGAGGACTATTGTCTTTTATCTTGTCAGTATCAGGCGTTTTTATATTAAATGGGAGGGATGGAAAATAAGGAAATAGTATAAAAAAAAGCGTGTGTGGTCAATGGGCAGATCCTAGGATTTAAATATTGGAAACATATTTCACCAAGAGCAAGAAAGCAAAAACTTAGGCATAGTTGAATCAGAGAAAAGAAGGATAATGCGTAAGAAGATCAATTTATTCGAGTGATTGACTTTGATTCGTTACATAATTTAACAATATTGGAAAAGATTTGATGATAACTAATACACATAACGAAGAAGAACGACGCAAATGAATCACAGGAAGGTTCATTTCACCAAGTAAATAGTGAAGATAGTTTCTGGCTACGACACTTTTTGGAGCAGAAAAAGGACTGTACTTGTTGTTAACCAATTTTTGTTTCAGTCGAATAACAAGTTCGACAGTTGAAGCTTGAAAAGAGGACTCGCTATTACGAGTTATTCTTAACGCTATTTAAATAAACATATACATACTTTGCTTGTTTTAACACGGTCCTGGAAACAATTTCCGTACACAAAAATTGAACACCAGGGCCTAGTGTTCGAAACTTTTGTGACGATTATCGTAGTTTTTGGTAAAAATGTGTTTGAAAGTCGGAAAAGACTACCATAATTTAGAACACGATAGAAAAATTGCTATCCCTAAAACGCTAATATTTTGACGTTAGACTATTGGACGATAGTTCCACGTGGAGAACTTGGGATTTGAACCACAAACCTCCCGCATAACAATCAGACATGCTTACTATTGCGCCACTAAGAGGTCCTACTGTTAAAACTGTAAAAAAGAAAACTTATTCTCTATAAATTTTATAAACACCAAAAAGATAAAAGGTTTTTCTACAAACTAGTAGAAGAACAATAGGGACTCTTAAAATATTTTTGCAATTCAAGGTTAAGATAACAAAAAAAAAAAAACTAACAACAAAACAGGAAACACGATTATAGTAAATGCACGTCAAGTAAGAGGTGTATCTATCCCCATAAAAATACTTAAGTATAAAAGGTTGAAAGAAAACGTCCTGATACTACTCAGTAAAATCTAAATGCCAGTTTTTACAAATTGGTGCAAAAATCATCGCAATAGGCCTTTGGCAAATTTTTTTTAAAAGGTTCATTCTACTTCCTCTTTTGTGAAGTAAACAGATACTACATATCACTTCCACATGAAAAGAACCGCCATGCACTTAGAGCACTCGAATATTTTTGGTAAATTTAGTGCAGTTTGAGTTTTGGCTCAGATTCTCCGGTTGTTCAACTAAACTGAAAAAGCATTTGACATTCAGTCACTAGCCTAAAAGGTGGGGTGTATCGCCGAGATCGTGGCGAGAAATTTCTGTGATAAAAAATGCGGGTTAAGATGAAAGGATGACTCCGCACAGCGGTTGTTCGTGCAGTACTCACATACGATAGACAATTTTGGCCATGTTTTCCACATACGGGTAGTGCGACTAAACCACTAAACACGAATCTGTATATTGTACCTATATCCGGAGTTGGGCTCAAGGTAAAACTGATGAGCATTCCCAGATACTAGCGAGTACTGCGGCTAAATTGTTTCAAAAGAGGAATGCAGCTAGCTATTTCGCTGGAGCACTGTTTGTAGAAAAAGCGATAGAAGAGAGAGAGAGAGAGAGACAGGTAACGTTTCGACGATGGTCAAAAGAACCGATCCCAAATTGAACTATAACCTATCAATTTCAACACTCTGTTTTGTACCATATCAAGTGGCGCAAAGGTGTTTGAGAATTATACTCTAGTTTTGAGTAGATGTAGGCTTTATAAATTGAAGCCAGATCAAGAGTGAGCAATTTCCTGCATCGTATAAGAAACCTCAGCACCTAGCAGCATTTTTGGAGACTTCAAATATGTGGCCATTCCAATGAAGATCATCGTTTACTCATAGGTACTAATTACTGTCAGCTTTTCGATATCTTGGGTGAAGTAACCATTCATGAATAATGCGACAAAAGGGGAATATTAAGCTTCAACGACAAGAGACAGTTTAGAGGATAAGAAGTTTCAGTCAAGAGATCGTTAGTAAAAATATGGAAGTGAACCGGAGACAAGACGGAGCCTTGGGGCACACCAGCATTTACAAAGTTGCTATGAGACTTAAAACTATAAAACACAACTTTTATTGAACGGTTGGAGAAGTAGTTTCTAATCGAACGAAGAAGAAACTCATCGATACCAGAAGCAAGCATTTTCGATAAGAGAGCCTGATGCCAAACTCTATTAAATGCTTAAGAGAAATCAAGCGTAATAATCTGACTTTCTCCAAAACAATGTAAAGATTGGTTCCACTTTTTGGTGAGACATGCCACGATACTGTCGCTCATTAAAAAGCTTTTGTTCTTCAAGATATTTCATGAGTTGACGGACTATTAACGCTTCCACGACCTTGAAAAGAAAGGGCAATAGTGCAATTGAGCGATATTTGGGAAAGGAGACCAATGCAATCTGCTCGGGAAGAGCCCAGAAGAATAGGAAGCTTAGAAGCAGTGGTTTTGCCAGCGTAGAAGAACAACTTTTTAGAGCATATGGACCACCAGATTCACCAACCGAGTTCGTAGAAATGTCTGCTTTATTGTATAATTTACAGTCTCATAAATTACAAGCTCATCAAGAGGACCCAATGTGCTGTAAGGATGTTTTGAGTCGCCAGTAAATTAAGCTGCCAGCAAATTGGTTTCGCCGATAGATTATAAGTATGTATGTATGAGTCATTGGATACGATTGTTAGGACCGATGACGTGATGAAGTTTTAAATATTTTCAACAAAACACCAGAAGTTCTTGCTTCCTTTTGGACACAAGGGTATTTTTTGCCCTACTTTTGGGTCATGAAAAAACTTGGACAAAGAAAACTATGAATATGTAGATAATAGGAGTGTTCAATGACCTGTTCTCGAACAGTTTCAGACTGAAAAGATCAGGCTTTTGGTGTTCAATGAGAATTTTTCTGTTCTTTTCTGATCTTTTTTGTGTTCAATGAGCTGTTCTGGAACAGTTTAGCACAGCATTTTCTGCACTTCCTTTTAAGCAATTGCAAGTTCGATGAAAACTGTCAAAAGCAGCTGTTGACAAAAAAACAAAGTTCAAAAAAAATTAAAAAATCAGGAAAATAGCACCTTTCCTTGTGCTGAAAATAAAATTACTTATTCGTTACGAAAATACTCTAAACTAAGTTGATATCAGGAAAAGAAAAAAAGGTGTTTGTTTTTTTCGTTTTTGTTGTTGCTTGTTTTGACAAGTTTGCCTGTTCTAGCTTGTCTGACGTTTTTCACTGCTTTTGTGCTGCTCTGTGCTGTTCTAATCTAAAAACAAAAGCCATTGAACACATCTAATATCACTTCAGCTGCGATGAAGATGCTTCAAATTAGAGCAGGAGTAACAAAGCTTGATCGTATAATTGAAATATGTACCAAGGCCAGTGGAACTCTCCACGTTAAAAAAAAAACCATTATGCGGAAAGTAGAGCGTAGCCGGCTCAGATGGCGGTTAGAATTGTCAGGTTCAATGGAGTGATTCAGAGAATCCCGTCGAAAGGACAATTCATATCATGAAATGCTCAGACACGATCGCGAAGAAACACAAAGACCAACAAACTTTAGGTATTGTTATTGATAAATGAAGCCGGCATTTGGTTAAACTCAGGCATACCGCATTCCAAAACCGGGAGGCTTTGCCGACGCATTCAACGAAAGGAGTTTCTTATTGTAAAGCAGAGATCCCATAGAGATCACAATACTCGCTAAAAAGGAAGACTTTTAAAGCTGTTGTGTGGCTTAAAATAACTTCAACTGAAAAGTCACTTTGAAGTTGAACAAAATAATGATCCCTTCTTTCCATGCTTGAGTGCAATTTTTCAATTAATGACTTCGACTCCAACATCTTCCAAAAACCACACAGGAAAACTTCAATCGAATTCTAATTCAATGTGCGGTTTTGCCAGAGTTCTGTCAAAGTGAAATACAAAACTTCAAAGAAAATAGCAAAAAAAAAAATTATAAAAAAACTTTCACAGTAACCAAACTTTTTGGTACAAATAAAAACCAGAATAAAAAACAAAAAAAAAACATTAAACTGCAATAAGACAACATCTTTTCCGCATTTAAGTGCCCAATTTGTATATAGAAGTAGGACCCAGCAACAAAGGCAAACAAAATCTACCCAACCAGCACACCAAACTCGACCAATGACACCATCTCCATCGGTACTACCTACATACAGCTTCCAAATCAGCTACTTACACAACCCAAACCAAAATCTGCAAAACAAAATCAATAACTCCCCATGCCACCCTTTAATGTGACGCATCGATGACCCCAAGCTGATTTGCACAGAGAACAGTTTTCAGTTTTCAAATGATTGGCACAATAGTAAAAAAAAAAAGAAGAACTTTGCCATCTTTTTTCGACGGCAGCAGCTTTCTACTCTACTCCTATCTCTTTTGCTCTATCATATGCCACGCTCAAATGTGTCACCCTCTGTCCACACACAGCAAACTTGTTCAACATTTTTATCCTCGAGGGATAGTTTTTCTCGTCCTTCTTTTTGTTTTCCTTTTTTGTGTGCTTTCAACTTTTTGGTTGACTATTTTGCATTTCGAAATTCAAAAGCACCGATAGAATCGATGAGGTCCAGGGAAAAAAAATAAAAATAAAATAAAAAATAAAAAAATAAAAACCCAAACCCTCGTTTTTCTGCACTGGCATCACCTGAAACATTGTACAATGAGTTTGTTCCATTGTCCACCTTTTAGCTGCATAAAAGTTGAAGAAACTTTCAAGCATCAATTTAAAGAGAGGGAAATAAGGTTGGCATAAGGCTCTCTGCTCATCTGCCCTCGCTTCCTTCGACGAGATGACCATTCACTATTTCTAGGATAAGGTAACTACAAATAGGAACTTTATGTCCTTGCAGTTGCCATCTCGTTGCTGATGCTGACGATGTTGTGTTGTTGGCGTTGTTATTCTTGTTGTTGTTGTTTTTGTTCTGCGAAGGTTCACCACTGGGGTTCTGCCAGCGTGCCTAACCGTGGATAATCTCCTCTGTTTCGGTTGGATGCACTTAGACACATTGAAATGGCGACACCACTGCCAGTGCTGAAGATTGCCTTTGCTTCTGCTGTGAAGAGGTTATATAGAGGGAAAGCTTGTATCTGGAAAGCATTATACAAAGACAACAAAAAGAAATTGTCATTATAATGAGTTTTTGTTGCAAGTGTGAAGTTTTTGTTGTTATTTCCAGGGGTGGACTAGTTGAAAAAAAAATTTGATACAGAAAGGCCACACAGGCCAAATATTGAGCTGGTAGGCAGCAAAAGTTAGCGCAAAGTTAAGCTCTGAGTGTCACCTCTTCCATGCTGTCAAAGACGGGTACTCAAATGGGTATGAACTCCGAAAGTGGCAAAATATGTAAAAACGATCACAAGAGTTCAAAAGTACACCTAAACCATCCGTTCCTGAAAACCGGAAAGTGAAAAAAATTAAAAAAAAGCACTGAACTAGACATTTGTACAGAAGGAACTCTTTAGTTTTGATGTGAAAAACTCCTCAAAAGATTCAGTCATTAGGAAACATAGCAACTGTAGGGCGCTGTTTCCGCACAAATACGTTCCCGTAGTTAACGGCAGCCATGCGAACCGATGATAGAAATGACAGCGACGAAACCAACAAAGGATGCTCCTGCGCCGCGTCGCCTTTTGAAAATCTGTTGGTGTTGTTGTCTTTCATTTACTTTTAAACGAGTGTCACCAACGTCGTCCGTCGGCGTCCAGTGTCAATTTGTGGCATTTTTTGTATCTGAGGACATTTAAGCAACAATAAACATTGAGTGTGTACTTTTTACATTTGTTGCTGTGCTGAGCAGCGCTGCTCTTCTCAGATGACTGACAGGATAATATCTATGGAAACCGGGATGAAAGAATACTAAAAAAAAAACACAACAACAGCAACAACTGACGTAGACGAAGGAGCGTAACCCTAACGAACGTATCCTTTATCTGTTTCCTCGGCTTTTCCGGGGTTAAAACCTATAAGCCCGTCATAGACATCCGTACTGATCAGACAAACCCCAACACTTCCATTCTTTACCCACCCTTCTACATCCCCTACATCAACTGTTTTTAAAAAAAAATATAAGAAAGCAAACAAAAAAATTATTATGAAGTGAAATGAAAAATGGTGAAGGATAACAAGAAGCAACACAAAAAAGAAAATTACAACAACTAACATGCGGCTGCCACTACCGCACTTACTTGGGCGATAACAAGAATTTATGACCGTACTTTCATAAATGCGGGTTAATAGGATATTTTCTCTGAAGTTCGTTTTGAAATGGACTTTTGGTGGTGTTAGTGCGGTTGTCGATGGGGTTGAGCATTGAGGCTTGGGGGAGAGTAGTATACGAAAAGAAAGAACGGGTAAATTGTCGCCAACGGGAATGATACATGGCTCTTTGCCCATACAAGAATGATCCTTTGGCATCACACGGAGGATGCAATGCAGTTTTATGATTGTGTCAAGTGTTCTGAACTGAAGGGGCCTCATATTTTTATAGCTTCGTAGCACATTCACACACATACACACACACGCATGTTCAAATATAAATCGGGAAGTAGTGTGGTCAAAGGATAACGTTCTGAATGACTGAGTGGAAGACGATACGCATTTTATACAAAAAAAAGCCTGGAAGAAGTCAATGAAATGGAAAATATTGGGTGCAATGTTGTGTGAACGGGTGGTGTGGTGCTTGAAGGAACTCGAGGTCGTCTAAAGGTTAAGCATTTATATGAAAACTTTTACTGATTGCGCGTTGCATGTAGAAAAGGTTACATGTTGCCAAAGACCTACTGTAGCTATTTCTTGATAAGTAAAACAGTGAGCATGCAGCCTCTCGCATTCTCCATCTGAACACTGTCGGCTATTTTTGTAAGTCAAGTAGCGTAAGCACTTACAAAGGGTGGAGGGTTAAAGGGTTGAGGGGTTGTTTTACTTACGTTCACTGTTTTATCTTTTGCCTAGAATATCGGAATATTTTTGTGTCAAGACTTAAAACAATTCCAAGCCAAATTAACTGAAAGCTTTCGTCACTCTGATCGAATGCGATATTTGTCATTTTTGAAATTAGTGAACAGTTCAAATCAAAATTTTTACATTGGATTCTTTTAAAATTAAAAAAAAAAAATACTTCCTTTCTCTACGTATGTTCGCAGATAGCCCTCGACGCTTTTATAGTTACCAATTTTAAACCCGTTTTTTCGCACCATTTGTGACGAAAATCGAATTTTTCACTTCTACGAGTCGCAAAAACTTTTGAAAATTGGACATTGTTGTAAAACCTCTTCGGGAATGCATTAGAATAACATTCACTTGATGATGGAACTTTTATTTACTGATTCAAATGATTTAGCTAGTTATATTGTTCAAAGGTGAACAGCTCTTTCTCCTGACAGCGCTTGAAACAAGACTCAAGATGTTAACAGAGACGTTAGAAAAGTAAACTCATTTAATTCAGGACTCTGTAATCGAGCTCCCACTATACTAAAGTCGGATCTTTAAAGCAAATTTTGAACAGGAAAACTGATCTTTGAAAAGCGCTAATTGATCTCTTGGTTTGGTTCGGTATTCTTCCGAGAGAGATAAATGGCACCAAGAAGAAAAAGACCATGGTGCCCGCGAAGCAATTGTAAGCATGTCTTGCCAATATGTGGAAGGTTTGAGGTTCGTGTCCCATCAGAGAAAAAAAGAGCACTTTCGTACTCTTTCGGAATTTGCATTACATTTTAAGCCCGAATTTTAGGCCCACCTTATTTATTTTACTAAGAAGATAAAGCAAACACAAGATCAGTTAAGTTGATTCTATTTGACTACATCTTAAGCAACTGTGCAGAAGGTTTAGCTCTTCATCACGAAAGAAGGTTAAGTTCTTTGTCACGAGAGGACTACAAGCCCCGATCTCTTTATGAGTACGAATTTGATAGAGGTTCGTTTCTTTATCAAATTGTCAATAAAATTTATGGGATACTATTAAGAAATTTAGACCTGCAGAAGGCTGCATTGAATATTAATGAATTTCAATATAATAAGACTCAAAGTACCGCACTTTAAAGGACAACGAAATGGTGCAGACGGCCATGTTAACAAATTAGCGACTGCATACGATGCAGTTTGCAGTGTGAACCCATAAAATTGGACCCCGTCCGTCGTTTCGTTGAGTTTTTGTTTTTCCTATTCTATAGAAAGATGCTGAGATTCTGACTGCGGATGGATCAGTAGTGTGAAGCAGTTAAGTGGGAGAGATATGATGCTCATAACGACGGGAAATAAAGAAGAAGAAGTTTGAATACAAACGGTGGTTGCAGTCCACACTAAAAGATATACCCGATGGATGGGAGGATCACTTGAAGAGCATTCGGATAGCTGTGATGCTTTCGTGATCAAGATGCTCGTAACGACGAAAGAAAAAAGATGAAGATGAAGAAGGAGAAGATAACAAGTAAGAAGAAAAAGAGGCAGAAGGAGAAGAAATTAAAAAGTAGAAGTAGAAGGAGAAAAAAAGAAGAAAAATAAGAAGATTCCTCAGAATTGTCACAGACAGAAAAAAAGAAGATGAATAAGAAAAAGAATTAGAAAATATAAATTGATGGAAAGAAGAAGCAGAAGAAAAAGAAGGAAAAGAAGAAGAAGAAAACGAAGAAGATGAAGAAAAAGGTGAAAAGAGGAAAAGATTCCTTAGAATTGCCACACGCAGAAATGAAGACGAAGAAGAGAAGAAACGGAAGAAGGCGAAGAAGATGAAAAAAAAAAAGTTTTATTAACTAATTTTCGATTGGAAAAAACACTTTTCTCAAAGTTGCCACAGGCAGAAAAGAAGAGTAGGTATAGGTTAGGTTAGGTGGAAGTGGCTGTCAGTCAATTAGTACATTGCCAAACACACTTAGGCCGCAAGGGCCCATTGTGATACAACAGAGATCAGCAAGTTAATCACCTACTGATCTCAGAAACCCGATGTAAGATTAACGAGTTAATCACTTATTAATCTTCCATTACGGTACTAGCCGGTTAATCACCTGCTAGTCGAACCACGTGGAACTTTTAATGTATTTTGAAAGAATTTTAGGGTCTATGTACGCTAGGTCGCTAGTATCATCGAAGAAGAATTCACCGAGATGAGCCTTCCTCCTATGAAGCAGTGCAGGGCATGAGCAAAGAAGGTGTTGAACGGTCTCTTCCTCCTCCTCGTCCATGCAGCTTTTGCAGAAATCATTGGAAAACACACCAAGTCTTTTGGCGTGTCTCCTTATTAGACAGTGTCCCGTAAGAACACCTATGGTAGAACCTAGACACAGACGGTTCAGGGCCAACAAACTCTTTGATCGTTTTGAGTCTTCACACGGCCAAACTTTTTTGGTTGCAAGGCAGCTGCTACTCTCTGTCCATCTAGTGTTTGTTATCCTTGAAGCGTCCTGTCTAAGCAGGAGTTTACATGTAGCGATAGGTACACCTATGTTGTTCCATTTTGAGCGTAGGGAAGTGGTCGTGCCCTTTTTGGCTAGTTCGTCTGCCATACAGTTGCCTGCTATGTTCCTGTGCCCTGGCACCCATGAAAGGTGAATGTTAAACTGATTTGACATCTCCCTCAGAGACATCTGACAATTTTGGACCGTGATGGATTTTGTAGAGACAGAGGCAAGAGATTTAAGGGCAGCTTGGCTGTCTGAGAAGATCCGAATATCCGTGGAGGATATGACGATTTCTTTGAGCCAAGACAGCACCTCCTTAATCGCCAGAATTTCCGCTTGGAACACACTACAATGATCGGGTAGGCGGAAGAAAAGACTGAGATTCAGTTTTTCTGAGTAGATTCCACTTCACACACCTTCGCTGGTTTTTGAACCATCGGTGTAAAAGTGTTTTGCTTCATTTTCCAAAAGAGTGCCATTTTCCCAAGCTTCTCTTGAAGGTATGGTTACTTGGAAATTATTGTCAAACACCAACTTGGGGGTGGTGTAGTCGGATCGATTCGGTAAGAGTCTAAAGTTATCTAGAATGGTAGTGTAGCCGATTTGATTATTGGTCCACTGTGATGTAGCTCTGAGTCGAGTAGCTGAGCTAGCTGCGACTTGTTTTCTGAAGATATCTAGGGGTGTGAGATCTAGTAGTACATTGAGGGCGTCCGATGGGGTTGTCCTCAGTGCACCAATAATACACAGACTAGCCGTTCTTTGAACTTTGGCCAGCTTGTTGTAGTTGATCATCTTGTCTAGTGCTGTCCACCAGACTATCATCCCGTATGTGAGTATCGGTCTAATTACCGATGTAAACAGCCAATGGGTGATTTGGGGGGAGAAACCCCATTTCCCGATGGTACCCGTGGTGCGATGGTTAGCATGTCCACCTGCTAATCCAGAGGTTCGAGGTTCGAATCCCAGCAGAGGCCAAAATGTTTTTCCACGGGTATCGCCTTTCGCGAGGAATTGGCAAGTGCTCCGTTAGTAAATTCACTGCCATGAAAAGCGCTTTCTCAATTAGCCGTTCGGAACCGGCCCAAAATTGTAGGTCCCCTCCATTCCCTCACAAGATTTGGTTGTGAGAAATGCGCTAGGCCCAGAGGCTCCTCGCTCTGTTGTGCCACCCTATTTATTTATTTCTTAAGCCCGATTTCCCGCCAATGGCTTTTTTACAGGAGAAGAGTGCAACGTTGGTTTTATTTACTTCTTCCTCAATATTGGTTTTCCAGGTCAGTTTTTTGTCAAAAATGAGACCTAGATATTTAGCCTGATTTGACAGTGTGAGAGTTACCCCTTTAATAGTTGGGGGTCTGAAGTCCGGAATTTTGTATTTCCTCGTAAAGAGAACTAATTCCGTTTTGTGTAGATTGATGTTCAGACCACAATCTGCAGCCCAATTGTAGGTATAAGGTTCGTATAAGTAGGTATAAGGTTCGTTCTTTGAAATGTCAAAAAACCTGGATTTTTTGCTTACAAAAAGCGATACACCACGAAATCTTCACACATCCTTGTTATTTGAAAAAGAAAGACATGCCGTTTGACAGCCCTGTTCGTTACCTGAAACTTAGTGCTTTAGGGCCAGTTGAGAGAAAATCTAGAGCAATCAGTCCGACATTCAGTGCGAGTTGAGACTTTTAAAAGAGCACTTTTGTGGTGACCACCGGGCTACCCCAGGGCTTAAATGAACAAATAAGTTTAATTTGTCTCAAGGTCAATACCCATTTTGAAAGCTGGGTTGGTACTTTGAAAAATGACACATCGTTGCCTTCGGTTTTGAAAAAGCTATTAATTGAATCCACCTATTATACTTGGGTCTACACAGAAGGCGTTTTAAAAATAGAAAAACATTTTATTCATATCCTCAGAATCGATTTCTCATATGTATTGATCTAGATGAAGTATTTGAATTAAGGAATACCACTTAAGAAGCAGCAGCCACAATAGATTTAAAAGGTTGAAGTGGAATAACATACCATTCCATTCCAAAAAAGCCTATTCATAGTCATACCTAAAGATGCTTTTTTACTCTCCTGAAAATAGAATTCAACGGCATGTGTATTGTGTAGGTAGTTAAAGAAAAGTTTTCCTTGAAGACAAGAAGATTAAAAATTTGAGAAAAAAAGTTAGAAGCTAACTTACGCTTATTCTTCGTCTCTCTTTGAAGAGCTTCATTTCAATCAATTGCGCTACGCTAGAACTATATTTTAGTTTTTTTCATTTCAATAAGTTGTTTGTTTGTTCCACAACAGATGTTAGCCTTTAATTCTTTCTTCAACACCCACTCTACTGAGCTATGAATAGAATGATTTCTGAAGCTTTTGATGATTTACCAAATACCTCATATATCCCATGGCATTGTTATGAAGTATTATTTGTTATTTGTCTTAAAAACAGTAATGGGATGAAATTATAGAATTATTTGTTCAGCTTTAAGGGCAAGAACCTTACTTGGTAACGGTACTTAAAAGGTAAGGTATTATGAACCTGAGTAATAGACAAACACAAGGGACAATATTTCATTACTTGTATTGTTGAAAAGTAATGAAAAACTAGATATGTAGATGCTTATACAATGCTAAATAAAGAGAATTGAAAAGGGTCAAAGACTGAAACATATTTAAGGCAAATTCAAACATACGTTATCTCTGCTTGTTTATCAACATTGTTTTAAGACGTACCCTAGGCTCAGGTGCAAAAGGAAAGTCAAATGAAGTAGGTTAAATGGAACCAATACAGACAACAGGACACGATGTTTTTGTTCCTGAACAGTATGACAACTTAAATCCTTTTGAAAAATAGGTACAATTTTCTTGTGAACTTTTACAATAACCAGCAGGACAACTAAGTTGGTAGGAAGGGAGGAGGGCAAACAACAGGTGGGTTTTTTAGACCCTTAGACCGTTACGTATTAATGCAAGACAGAAATATTTTGACATGAATTTTATTTAATCTGATAGATAAACAACGTCATATATGACAGATTTTCGTCATATTTATGCCCGCTGCGATTGCGAGCTACATTTGTCTCTCATTCGCAATCCACCGTAACGGCAGCTTTTTCTCATTTTGAAAGAAATGATGACACCAGAGTGTAAAGCCTAAATTTTTTAGTTTGTGCAGCCTAAGCAACTTCTGCAGTAGATTTTATCAGCATACTTTGCAGACTCATTTTCTATGGTCTGTTGAGTCATTCGAAGCGAGGTTTTGACGAGATTGACAGGACAGTTTGATAGCAATCATCACTCTTAAAAAAACTTTGATTGGGATCTGAGCAACAACGTGCTGTCAGTTGGAATAAATATGAGCAGAGATAAGATAACACATTAAGATACGCTCAAGACATAAGTTCTCACCAACCAGAATGCTCTTTTGGAACAACTAAAAGTCTTGTAGTTCATAATTTGGTAAAACTTAAACAAAACTTCCTCACTCTTTTATTCAAAGCCTCGAGAGAAAAAAAGCCCAACAAGAGACGTTCTTAGAGAAATGCTGAGATGGGAGGGTATGGAAGGTTTGAGACCTAAGACATTTTCAAGACCTGCAACTTTATACCAATGCGGATCAGAATCGTTTTTCATGACAGTGTGTATTATTCTCGGAGGAGCTGTAAAGTTTAAGCGAATGGCTTATAACCCGTGATTAACTTTTTTATTTCTTTAATGTATCTTGGATTCGAACCACGAGCTGCCCATGCAACAGGCAGATTCGCTAGCCATAACGCCACGGGAATGATTAGAAGTTAAGGTTGAACCAGACTATAAGACTTAAGTGCATACGCTGACCGGTTAGTGTGTGGAACATATTGGTTTACATTGAAGTGGTTTGAGCAAGCCCCAGAAAACAAGTGTGTTTCTGGAACATAAATAATCAATCATTTCATCTAGCAAATGAAATATGTCTGTAATAGAGACATTTTATGAATTTTGAAAGGCATTTTCTAAATAAATTTCTAAATTTGTAAGTCTGTAAAAAAGGATTAAAGTCTCGAAGTTGTCATAGTTTTCTTGACACACCATACATCTTGAGGAACACATTGAGTCTGAATCGCGATACTTGGATGACTGCCTAAAGTTTAAAAGTCTAGTTACAGAAGAACGTGATACAAAAATCGAAAATGTCACCGAATCGAATGGCTTGAATCAACTTGATAGGGCTCCAAATAGTTCACTAAAATTGATAGGTGACAGTTCAATTGGATAAATTGATTTCCTTGAACGTAGTTACAACTTGTCATGACTCTCTCTTTTATCTCTTTTATCGTTATTTTAACAAACAGTGCTTCAATTACACTCCTCCTATTAAACAATTTACCAGCAACACGCATCTCAAGAGGTGTTGACAGCAGTTCCACCTTCCGTTTATTTTGATCGCACAGTGAATTACATCTTTACACTATTATAAAGAGAAAAAATTTTTTTTTGTTTTTTGTGTTTAATAGATTTTATTATTTATTTTTATTTGTTAACGTTGTTTTCAAGATTTTGTACAAATTAACAAAAATAACAAAAGCATGGCTTTACTGTGTTTAATATTCTCAACAACTACTGAGGCGATTTGAATAAAATTTGGGAGAGAGATGGTCAAGAGCCTCGGAATTAAGATAGGCCATATTTTATCTCCATATTCTTTTGAGAACGGAAAGTGGAAGTAATACGAGAGTCAAATCAAGGACGAGGACGAATCAACAACATTAGCGTGACTATCGGCTTTCTATTCCTTTCAATAAATAAAGAAAACAAGTAAATAGGGTGGCGCAACAAAACTACGTAACCACTGTACCAAAAACATTTACAGTGCTGAGCTGATTTCTTAATTTTTTCAACATTAGAATACTTCAATATTCCTCAGTAACATATATGTATTTTGTTTCTCCAAAATATTGCGAGCAGAGTCTATGTTATACACTAGACCACCGTAGGACCCGACCTACGCCGAGTGGGTCAGTTAGTCGATTTGTATTTAAGTCGCTCAACGCGACTATGGAATGTTCTATCTACCTATGATTTCAACACACATTTCAATGCATAGACTCTCCTTCTTTCCGTAAATTATAAAAAAATAAAGCAAAATTTTTAAGAGAAGTTTGTAGAACAGCTATCTTCCAATTGCTGGTAATGAGGTAACATGCAAAAAATTAAAACATTGTCGATGGCAAAACATTAAACGATATTTGGTTTTTAAGTTACACGATCTGGGCTCTGAAGAGAATACTCATGTGTAATTGAGCAAATACATGTTTAGAGCCTGGTTAGGTTAGATTAGGTTAAAACGGCTGTCAGAAATACAACTGACACACTTAGACCAATGTCAGGTGCATTGTGATACCATAAAAATTTTGCGAGGGAGTACCTCACTTAAAAAAACCATTTGGAGCTTTTAATAAAGAAAGGGATCTGTTTTCACCAGATCGCTTGGGCCGTCAAGAAAATAATTTCCTAGATGCCGTCTTTTTTAAAGGAGAGTGCAGGACATGGGCAGAGGAGGTGTGGGATTGTCTCCGCCTCCTCCTCATCTAAGCAACTTCTACAGAAGTCATTAGAGGAACCGCCGGTGATGACATTTATTACGGAGCTAATGTGCAATATGTTTGGATAGCAAATTTCTTGTGCGTTTTGGATCTAGTCTTGGTGTTGTTTAGAGACTGAATGTGCAAAAAATTGAAAACTTACTCGTCTGATATCGTCAAAGTATATCAACATTGCCATATTTTGAAGGATTGATTTGAGTTGTTATCAAATCAATCTGTTCTTTTTTTTCACTGTTTCTTTTTGACTTCTGAGGAAGAAATGTTTCAGTTTTTTTGATGAAAACTAGAACAAGTAATTTTGACATTCTATCGTAATAGCTTTGCGAATATAGTCAACAAAAATTGGTTATAAACCTAATTTTTTTTATGAAAGTCAGGACTGCTAGCACGAACATTTTTTCAATGGAGACCGATTATATGGACACTCCTTAGACAGACGATATATATTTACAGCTAATTCCGATGAAACTTAACTATAGCAGTGTTTTATTGGGAATACCTACATACGCCGTTTGCAAAAAGTCACAAAACATCGCCCAAAGGAAAACAACAACGATTAGTGAACAAAAATAAGTCAGGTAACAACATGGATGGCAGGTAAAATGGTGTTTATGGTATATAGTTGCATTAGTGAATACAGAGTTTTATTGAAACTCGTTACTGCACAAGCTATAAGATAAGAAGCGATAAGAAGAGATACTACAATCGTAATTCTTCAGTTTTATTAAGACCATGAAAAAAAACTATGTGTCACCTACGCTTTAATTGAAAAAATCTCTAAATGAGACAAGTAACGTCACACCAATAATTAAAAGAAAAGTTAGGTACTATGAATAAAAAGACAAAACAGAAAATTTAAAGAGGCGATAGACATAAGTTGGTAAACAAATGATTACTAAACAACATTCTTACAGTCAAAAGATTTTCAATGATACCAACAATCCTGTGAAAAGTTTTCTGTCTTTCTTTTTATTGGAACCTAGTATTGTGGTCAAAAAGATTCAATCTGAGTTTGTGACCAAAGATCTGTGTATCTTTCGAACTAGAATAGCATTTTGAATAACAGCTTATGCTTTAGACCTTTGCTAACAGAAAATACTTTTTTCTTTATTCCATGTCGTTTCTTGATAAAATTTTCTTTGAAACAAAAAACCGGGTTAAGTCTAACTGTCATTGTACTAAGAACTATTTTCATCACTCGAAAAAGAATCTAATTTCGAACGTTTTTTAATCAACTTCATGATTCGAATTTCATTAAAGGAAGTTTAAACTTAAGACTTTTAGAAGTAAGAATTTGTTTGTTTGTTTAAACTTTCTGATGTTTCAAGTTTCAAAAGTTACAAAAGTAACAGTTGAAGTGCAGAGAGCGTCTCTATGTGTCTAAGACTATTCCAATTTAGAGAAATATTTCTACCCTTAACCGAAACTGATGGAATTTCGATTTCATCTTAATTGAAAACTATTGCAAATAAGTCTGACAGTGTTTTGTATTTAAGGGTTTTCACAGACATCTAGGATAGGCTTGGGCTAGCTCTCTGTTTTTAAACTTTATTATACACAAGGCTGTGATAAAAATCACTTTGACATATTTTCTAGACCCTTCAGAAGGTCTCAAAGAATGTCACAATTTTGCTTCATATTTTTCTGAAAAGCTTCAGACTTTTCTCTTATATTTCAAAAAGCAATCTCAGAACCGGGCCGTTGGAAATAAATCAATCAATTTGAGAAAACAGTGTAAGCAATTAAAAAAAAAAACATGGCAATACAACTTTTAAAACTGAAAGGCATACACTTTCAAGCACAGCAGAAAACGTTGGAAAAGAGTATAAGTCTGGATGTGAATGACGGTTAAAAAAAAGAGTTTGTGAACGAGTGACTTCGTATGAGGTACACAACCTTCAGGTACGTAATGAAACATGTTTAACTTTGAACGCTTTAAATATTTCAAAAATATTCATTTCATCACAAACAAAAAAATCTTTGTTGCTGATTTCCAATTAAGGTGTCCTTATGCGTGGTGTAATGGCTAACATGCCTTCCTGGAAGAATCGACGATTGATTCCTAGAATCATCACAGAAGCGTATCACCTTTCCCGGTGGGTTTGGCAACTTTTCCGAAATATTTACACAAACGTTTGAGGCTCTTAGGGTTTCCAAAGCTTTGTTGCGCTGTCCAATTATTCATTTTATTTATGTTTAATTGCAAATTGATATCGCTTAGGTTTGTTTTTTTTTTTCGAAATGGAAAAATGATAGTTAGACTCTTGAACTGGAGATTGATGACAGAATTGGAGGAGAAAGACCAGACTCAATCAAATTTAAGTCAAACTTCGACATGGAATGAGCAATGTTTAAGTGTCATTTAGACTTAAGTCAAAATTTTTACACGAACCAGCTTCAATACACAGGAATGCGACTTCAAACAAAAGAAATATATATTTTCTGTCTTCTTTGTTGATACAACTAAGAGAACTTTCCCGGCTAACCAAAGGGAGCCAAATAAGGAAGCGTTTGGCAAGTAGGTGAATAGGGAATTACCCTAACTCCAACTTTTGCATCTCAAAACAGGTTAGGTATCAGCTTAAGTAAAAGAAAAATGTTCTCTACTTAACTTTTGAAAACATAGAACCTCAGTTTTGAAAGGCTTAATAAAGTTCATCAGGCAACTATTGCAACTTGCAGCCAATGTCTTAGAAGTCACAAGAAAAAATATCATCGTGTAGTTGTGTTGTGAATTGAAAATAATAAAACGGCTTTTTATTCGACTTTCGCGAGGAATCAGGAAGTCCTCGAAGAGTAATCAACATGACACGAGGAACGCTTTCTCACTATAAACCTTTCGGAAACGGGGGAAAAGGCGTAGGTCCTCCCCATTTCTCATAACTTTCGATTGAGAGAAATAGACTAGCTTTAGGCCATTTTCGAAATTGTTTGCTCGCCAAAGTATTTATTTCTGTATTCAGCGATTCAATTCACATTTACAGTGACGAGAGTCTACTTGAAAAATTCCAGCGAAACATTTGAGTGTTTCAGGGAATAATTGGATGTTTCTGGAAACAATCGTATGTTTCTGGGAACCTCCAACAGCCATTTTATAAACAGACATGCTTATCATTTTTCCACGAAGTAACAATTTTTTTAATTTACTTTCAACCATGCAATAGCCTTTTTTGAGAAGATTGAATTTTGAATCAAAAGTCTTGAGCGAACGAAATACATATGTCCTACTGAGACTCGCCATCATCAAAATTCTTGTTGAATTTACCCCACCAGTAAATAAATCCTACCAAGTCACGCGCACTTTATTTTGAGACCCTCTTTAAGGAATGCGGCTTAGCAATTTGCAAATAAAAAATAAAGAACATATTGTGTGCGATAAAATTTCTTTCTAAACTTTATTCGATAACAATTTAAATGGGAAAACTTTTTCTGCAAAGTGTACGTTGACCAATTTTCATGAAATATGAGGAAGAATAAAGAACAACAACAATGTGCTTCGAGAGTGTGTATCAGATATTTAAAGGCTATTTATCATTGTGTTATCGGCACTTTTTCTTTTTCTTACCCCAAAACATAACAACAGCAAAAAAAAAATGGAAACAAGAAAGAATCCATTTTTGTGATGGAAGGTCTGGTCTTCTAAAATTTCTCAATATAAAATCCATTTAGATAAATTTTTAAGGGAAAATGACTTGCTTAAAAGTGAACAACAAGATAAACCTTCATATACAAAAAGATTTCCAGAGACACATAATTCCTTGGCATAAGAAAGTGGGGAAGGAGCAAATGGAACAAGAAAGGCCCTCCTCAAAATTGAAACCAGAAAGCATTAATCATCATCTTTCCTCGAGATATGATCTACTTACAACACCTCATCCCTAGTCTAACAACTATTAAATTCTTTACTATAATAGATAAATCTTTTGTGTCCAGAAGACCATAGAACAGAGACAGAAACAGAGCCAGAGACGCGAAGAAAACGTACAAAGGAAGAATAAAAAGAAAAAAAAATGAAGACATGGAAAGGAAATCGCATTTAAGTCCTTCATTAATTTTACCTTGTTTGGGGGTGGTGCTCAATTGTTGGGGGCTTTGTTGTTGAGAGTGGATCTGATATTGTTGCTGTTGTTGTTGTTGCTGCTGTTGCTGTTGTTGCTGCTGTTGTTGTTGTTGCTGCTGCTGCTGTTGTTGTTGCTGTTGTTGCTGCTGCTGCTGCTGCTGTTGATTGTTAATTTGCTGTTGTTGTTGAGCTACTGCAGCTGCTGCGGCCGCTTGTTGCTTCTGTTGTTGATGATGCGATTGCTGGATATGCGATTGATGAATAGCAAGCAATTTGGTTTCGTAGGGCTTATGCGGCCCACCCACCGACAATGGTTGGCTACTTAAGGCCATTGGTGCTGTTGCTGGCATCATAAGGGTCGGCATGGCCAACATGATTGATTGATGTTTATTTGGCTCTGATTGCTGGTTATGTGGTGAAGGTAATTAGTTTTGCTGTAATGCTGGCTGATTTGGTTGAGCACTCAAGGGAGGAGAAGGAGTTTTGTTTTTGGTTTTAGGTTTTTCAAAATTTATTTATAGACTAAGCAAAACTGCACTTTCTTTCTATCAAATAATCGCAATGAAACCGAAGCACTTAAATATAAATTTTAGTTATTTAACTATCAATTTTTCTTTTTCTTTTTTTTTACTAAAGGTTTTGACATACACTTATCACAGACACATTTACAAAACTTAATTTTATTTTTTCAAAAAAACAATTTCTTTACTTATAAAACTTCCAAAAACACAGAATCTTCACTAAAGTAGTATTTTGATATTAAATTTATACAATTTTTTATTTTGTGTGTGTATTTCGAAACGAGAAAACCGAGTGTTGGAAATAAATACTAGATGCGTTTTAAAAAGTTTTCAAAACTAAATCACTTTACTGGTTTTTTGACAAAAAACTTTACATAAAAAATGTTGTTTTCTTTTTATAAAACTGTTCTGAGAAGCAATTTGAGAACTTTTTCTATTGCTCTGGACCGGAACTCGAAGTTTATATATAAATATGTTTTATTTTTATTTATCATCCAAAAATCAACGACGTAGGTTTTAGTTTTACTTTTAAAATTATATAAATTGCATTTAGGATGTCTGTTGTATAAAAAACAAGGTTATGCGAGTATATGTGAAAATGTTCTTTTTTTTTTTTGAGAAAATGTTTCACTTAAAATGTTTTGATTTAAAAAATATCTTTATTTTTTTTGTTATTTTGATTTGCAGTTAACGTCGCCCAAAAATTTGGAAATTTTGTAGAAGATATATGTATGTATATATTTTGTTTTATTTTGATTATACGTTTGTGAAACTTATTTGCAAAAAGAATTTCTTTTGGTTTTTTGTAAATTTTCCTATGTAGGTTAACAAAAAGGATACTCTTGGTGAAATCTTTGTTCTAGTTAATTTTTGTTCTTTTTTTTTGTAGTGACGATGTGGGAATTTGTTTGAAATTGAGTTTTTTTTTTGTATTTATTAACTATATATTCACAACAACTTAACAACGTAACGAATATCCTATCATAACGAGGACACAATTCAAACTGAATGGAAAGTTGAGTTGAAGCTTTCACAAATAGGGTATTCGCTCACACGGAGTATCCAGTGTCCTGTTTCTTTAAAGGAAAGTATACGTATGTGAGCGTGGAAATGGATAAATATGTTGGATTATTTGAAGACTTTCTATTCGGTCTCTCTCGCTTTGTTTGTTGGGGAGGATAATGAAGGCTCTTTCGGTCTTTCTCGTATTGAGTTGAGACTATGGGGTGCTCTGAATTCGTGCGCATGTACTTTGGCCTGATGCTCATTTTAAATTCTCATGTGAATTTGATGAAAGGATTATATTTGGGTATTGTAGTTGTTTCTCAAGGAATTTGTGGAGCTCATTCGGAGAAGTGTTCATTGGCATGAAACTCTACTCCGAATGAATTGCGAAATGAACAAGTGCAGCTTATGTCGGGAAATATTGGGATGTAATAATCAACTGTTATACGGATATCAGATGGGGTTATTTTGGTTCATAGATGAATTTCGGAAATTTCGGAGTGTTGTTCATTTCTGGTTCATAACAAAACAATTTAATCTCAAATTACTAAGAGGTAAAGCCGACATCCTGTGGTGAGATTATTTTGGATCTAAAGCAAATCATGCAAATGCAAGTGAGTGTTGAACACATTTTTTGCGTTTATTAACAAGTTTTCGTAAAAGTTCTAAGTTCTAAGGCAAAGTGTACAAAATGAGAACGAAAAAAGAATAATTTACAGTAATCTAGAAATAGAGTACTATACCACGCTTGGAAGAATTTTTGAACGATTTGTCCATTTTATTTTGCCACTTTTATATTAAACTGTTTTGAAAGAAAGGTTTCTCTTCAAAAACTCAGAAAAAAGAAAAGGTTGTTAACAGAACTAATTTTATTGCACATTTGAGAAGCATTGTTCTTTGCGAAGTGATGCTGACTGGTTTAATCTATATTCACCCCACATAGACAACAAAGTGATATGGGTTAGGTCCTGCTGTTTAACCACACATGCAGCTGAAGCTTCTAAAGAAAATAATAGTTTCCGCCGGTGTTGTAGTTGCAAAAGAATATTTTTTTAAAACTATTTTTTATATAATCAGATTGTTCAGAACAACAATGAGCTAGCGTTAGAAATTGGCCCTGTCTAAGGTGAATAGAGACGATGATGATGAAAATCTGAAATTTGAGAAAGTTTTGTCCTTACTAGAGGACCAAGCATGTCCGAAAAAATAGAAAAAGAAAATTAAAATGGTTTCATATTTTCATCGAACATCTCTGTAACATAAGCCACGAACCACGATCCAAAAACACTTTTCCCATAATCCCAGCGACAGAACTGCACCGCCGATCAACATATTATGTGGCGAGAGAGTCAGACCGGTTTAAATGCATTGTATTATGAATATTTTTCAGAGTCTCTATCTCTTTTCTTATAAAACACCAAATTTAGAAACGAATCTTTGGAATTAACATAATGTCCTGTCATTCATATGTAAAGTGATTAACCTCCAAGATCCGTTCACTTGTATTCGTTCATGTATAGGTACATATTTTAACTGAATGTATCTAATGTATTGCCTTATCCGTCGAATGCACGATGCAATACTTCAGTATGTAAACTACTTAATGTTACACAATTTTATAAACATTTTTTTTTTTTTTTTGCTTAGAACATCCTTAGACAGCTGTCCAGCTAGATGCTAGACGGTGTCTAAGAAGTTGCACAAGCCTTACTCAATTTCATATTTAAAAATGCATTCAAACAATTGCTTAAATAACTCCTCAAACTGTCAACATTGAATGAAAAACTAAATGTTGGCGTTCATGCAATACAATTATTTGTGTTTTGATGAACGAGTATACAACAGCTAAATGGCTTTGAAAAGTGTGGCATAGAACTTGAACTAAAGACCAATAAAAAACAACTGATTTGACTTTGTGTTACAGCTTTTCCAAGTCTCTTAAATTGATCAAATTAGTGTAATTTATAAATGAAATTGTTGAAAGTAGTGTTTTTGCACCTCAACAAATTTTTCGATCTCATAACTCTCAAAAGTGCCTTATAATATATTCAACAAAATAGTTTTTTGCTGTACCAAATGTCTCTTTAGCCGTAGTTTAGACAAACAATTTTATTGTCAAAAGTTAGACAGCGATGAAAGTGTTTTTAAATACGACTTCGAGTTGGATACTGTTATAAGAGCTGTCCAAAGTTAGACATACTTTGGAATGAGATTATATATATGACTGTAAGAATTCATAATCGGACAATGGGAGCACAGCACTTATACGAGAAACATCATCGCATTGTCGTTTTAATTTGATCAATCATCGTGGTTTTGGCTTTTGGATGTTTTGCTTTAAAAATAAAACTATTTTCTTAATTGATTTCTGATTCTAAAAGCAAAGCGATACCTATGTGAAAAAGCGTTGGATGTCTTTGAGATTCGAACTTTGTTTGCTAATGAGCAAAGCAGATGAAACAGTGATTAGGTGTTAAGAAAGACCTTAAGACTGTGGATTTATATCAAGGTTATTTGTCGGGAAGCATTATGTCCAGTCGAGAGATTCTAGTCAATAAGTTATATCGATAGTCATATTGGAGTGTGAAGCCTAAGGTGTAGTGACTAGGATAACTGCTTGTTACATGAGAATTCGAGGTACGAGCCCTAGAAACGGGCAATCGCTTTATCAGACTTTTCCATTTCGTTACCATTAGGCAAGTTCTCCGATAATAGTTTTACTGTCTCATCTCAGCGAATTTACTTTTTTGCAAAACTTTCATATACACAATTGGATTTCCCAAAAAAACATATCGGCGATTGTCTGTTTTTTCTGGGTTGGTATTTTTTACTTGCCTTCTTATAAAACAACAATAAATTTTAAAACATGTCAACAACTGTCTCATTGAACCGTTCGGAATGCTCAAACAATTTTTTGTTCCCATTCATTTCTTACAAGTTGTGAATAAAGCAAAAAAATTGGTACTTTTGGATGGGTCTTTGGTTTGTATGTAAGTGATGTCAAAGTTTTTCAGAATCTCGTTGGGGACATTTTAAGTTACACTGCAATTCAATACATTTTCTTGAAAATAAGGAGAAAAACAAAAACTGCTGTCAAAGCAATATGCTCTTTATGATTGTAAAATGAAAGTATAAGTTTTTGAGCAGATCTTCTGGAAATATCCAAAAACTAAGCAGTTTTGAACACAACTTGCGATGACACAGTGGTAAGCATGTCTGTCTGCTACGTGGGAGGCTCGAGGTTCGAGATCAAATCAGAGATTTATAATTTTTCCACGCGTTTTGCACTTTACGAGGAATTTGAAATTTTTTATAAAGCAAAACACTCCAAGGAAAAGTGATGTCCCTCAAGGCAGCAATCTTGGTCCATAAACCAATAAATGAAGTCGTTTTCAAAATTTTTGAAAGTGCAACTCTTAAATGGAGATCGTAACAACGTTCGTGAAAAAGCATTAGAACTTTGACCTTTTCCCAACAAGAGAGAAATAAAAGGAAGAGAATCCACTTGACTTTTTACATTAAATTTGATATATCAAATGGCAGTTAGTTTTAGTATCATTTTTAGATTAAAAAAAAAAATAAAAATTATTAAACATCATCTCAGACTAACAATTGAAAAAGCTTGCTCGATGTCGATATTCTACCTCACAAAGGGATAAAAGTACTGATGATTATGGAAAGGGTAATTAATATGTAATGCTATACAAATGTATGTAAGAATTTTTAGCGTGATGATAAGCATGTCTGCCTGTTGATCCAGAGGTTCCTGGTTCAAATTCCAACAGAGGCAAAAATGTTTTTACACGTTTAACGCCTTTCGCAAGGAGCTCGCAAGTCCGAAGGTCCATAAATGGACCATCTTTCGAATCTTTCATTGGTTTTTTCGGAGTCTGGGTATCCCAATTTCAGATAAAATATAATCGGTAAACATGGCTCTTTACGACCACTATTGACGAAAAGAGTGTTTCCAGCTTGATTTTCACAAAAAAAGTGTCTAATGGTGAGACCACTCCACAACCCGCACTAAACTGTTACCTACTCTCTGTTAATGCGCTGACTTATCAACAGTGACGTTCGGATCTGAAATTTCGGATTCCGCAATGTGGCTTTCTAATGGAGACGCTGAGATGAAAATTTGTCTCATCAAAAATGATGATTTTTTTGTCCAAAAGCATTGTCCAGTTGAAGCTGCTCTGAGGTCCAAACTGCGAAGCGATAACATTGCGAATGGTCGTACGTCATCAAATGTAAACTAGAGATCTTTGTGTAGAATTTTCCTCAGTGCTTAAAAGGTTGAGCTGTTGAGATCAGGGCGACGCGACGGCAAGTTGGTGTTTTCGGATTCAGTATGTCACAGCATCCACATTCTCATATGTGCGAACCGTACTACAACGGGGACCATGAGTGTTGTCCAGTAGCAATGCAGCCTCGCATAATTTTTGCTTATTCATATGTACGTACAGCAGAGGTGGGTGCTTCATTTCAATCAAAACTTCTTTTGAAATAGCACACTGTTTGAGCCTTTCGGCGCACTTACTTTCGAGACAGTCTAGCTGATAGAAGATTAATAAGCCTTGGTCCATATTAAAGAGTATGTTATTAATAACTTCCCTCTTAGCTTCTTTCCACTGTTGACCTCTACGTAGGTAAAGAAGTGTATACCTAAGAAGAGTAGGTATACAGAGCATGGAGCCCTAGAGCCTGGTGCATTTCTCACAACCAAGAAGAGTAGGTATACAGAGCGTGGAGGCTTAGAGCCTGGTGCATTTCTCACAACCAAGCCTTGTGAGCGAATGGTGGGGAATTACAACTTTTTTCCGATTTCGAGAAGAAAGAAGTATATATCTATACAATATGAAAAACATTCCCGATTCAAAAGCGATTTGCTGCAAAGATTTTTTTTCTACGTTCTTTGTTTTTGTTTCTTCCTGATACACACTCATCGGTTAGGTTTGACAATTGTTACGAGTACCACAATGCGTTAAAAGTAGCGATGCTTTAATACCCCTCTCACCACCACCCGACATGGCGTACCAAATTTTTGTATACCTCCACCAATATCATAATTTCCCAATGGAAATTCGAAATTCTATTAAAAAAAAAAGAAGAGAGAATGGATTAAATGCAAAGTATGGCTAGAGCAGCAGTAGCAAAAAAATTGCTAAATTTAGCTAATACATGAATGCCTTAGCACAAGCCAGAATAAATTTAAATTTAAAATGAGAATAAGAGCAGAGAATAAAAAAGCATTTTCCATTTCCCCGAAATATATAATTCTTCAGCTCTCAAATAGCAAAAAAAAATACAAAAAAAGAACCGACCCAAGCCCCGTGCCCGGAAAAAGCAATTTTAAATGTTTGCCACCTCATCTGGAGAAGCCCAAAAACCCAAAAAAAAACACCCATATCCATTTTCCCTCCCACCCTCAATATCACCCTTTATGGCAAATATCGAAAATTTATGATTGGGAGTAAATAAAAGCTTTTATCAATGAATTTGAATATTTCATGGCGGCATAGGATTTTTAGCCATAGAGTACATCCTTCGAATCCTTTTGCGGATGTGTAGGATGCTGCACCACTCTGCTAGAGCCGGAGCAGTCGCTTCATATAGCACAGCATAGCATAGCATATCATAGGAACCCGATGTGTCTCTCGGATTATTATGATGGGATATGTTGCTTGCATTCTGCCGCAATTTAAAAAGTATACATTGGTTAATATAATGCGGAATATATTGCCACACGATAACGAAGGAATGTGGCAATTTACGAGAATGGAAATGTGTGCAATGCAGCCACATTAAGAAGTCCAAATAAAACGAGATGAGTGTTTTGGAATTTTTATTTAAAGGATGTACGAAGAATTTTTCATTTGCAGAGTTGGCATTGGCAGTAGCAAGGAAATAAAAAAAAAACACATATAAAACAACAACCACTCCAACACACCCACATCCAGCACTTGACCGATATCATGCATCCAATTAAGAAATCATTTCGCTTCTTCCAAAAAAGGGCTTTTCATTTTTTGGTTTTCTTTTTTTAAGTCGGTGAGTAAGTCGGTTACAGGAATGGGAAAGCGAAAATCCACGGATTTGGTTAACTCCACAAATGAACCCTTTTGCGATTGAGTACAAAGTTTTCATTAAAAGAAAAAAAATGAAAATGTACAGCAGCTCCACGGCTCTTAATCACAAGCAACTTGCAGAAAACCAAGACGGAGAAACTCCACTTTAAAAAGTGGATTCGCTCTACTCACCCTATAAACATTATTCTGGTAATTGGAATTTTTCACGACAGACAATTCTTCAAACGTAATTAAAATTTGACACTTTGCGGCACTAAAAAGGTCTCCTCGTTGGTTCAGAAAGAATTTTCATCTTTTTCAGTAGTTGTCAGGGCAAGACGAAATATCACTTCAATTCAATCTACCCTATGGGTCGAATTATAAACAAATGTTTATCATTTCCTTTTTCTGCCTTAGTGAAACAAACACAATCTGCACCAGCACGACGCCGCGCAGCGCAAAAGGCCGCCCACCGAGCGCCACGCCGCCGGCCTTTACATTTGAATTGAAATTCTTCAACCTGAGCGTAAATTTCACTGTCGGATAAGACTGGAATTTACTTTGCCACAAAATCATTTACATTTATTTATTTATATATATATAAAGTCCAAACACACAGCGTTCTTAATTAAAACATTTTTAATCCTTCTTCACTTTCATTCAAACGACTGACGATTTCTTTACTGGGCTTACCTTTTTTTTTTCTTATTTCAAGTTATGCCATAGTAAAAGGAACCTTTTCTTTTGCTCTTAAAAAAGGAAATACAAAAAAAAAATATCCAGTTGAGGAAAAAATTAAAAGAAAGCGATCTAAATTAAAATTCTTAGAAATGTGTTTCAATTTTTTGCTCCATTTCTCGGTGCGCTGGAATTTAAGTTTCGTTTGTCAAAGTGTGATTTAATTTTTTACTCTTTATTTTTTTTAGAAAGAGGGTTCACTAGATGACTTGATTGGACTTGAACATGCAATTGACTTTCTTTTGACTTTAATGTTTGCTTTTGTAATTTATTATTTTATCCGTCTATAAATTTAAATAACGAAAACAAAGTTTGATGCAATAAAAAACGATTTAAAGGTTTTGAACAACGAGAGGTTACTTAGATTATTTTATTTTTAGCTAAGTCTCAAGAAGTCGAAGTTGGGTGTGGTGAACACTTGGGATTCGGTTCATGTTGGAGTTCAAAGGTCTGAAGGTTTTTGATACTGATGCTAAGAGTAGTGTTATATCAAAATAACTTGCTTTTTTTGATGGACCGCTTGATATTCCTGCTTCCTGGCTTAGACTTCCATTGAACGGACTTCCATTTATTCTGATGGTGAAGTTTAATTTGAAATTATGGACGTTTATCGACATGGATTGTTCGTGCAGGTGGCAAATTATCTAACAATGCATGAAAAAAAGGCAAACTAGAGACAAACCAAGTCCGTCTTGAACTAAAATCGTTTCGCAATAATTTTCTGCTAAGCAGACATCTATGTATTCAAAAAAAAAAAAAAAAAAAATGAGGATTCACCTCAGTTTTTGGAGATTGATGTTCAGTTTTTGTTTCTAGCCCGTATAAAATGGTAGATTATGAGTGAGAAAGTAGCTATTCACTTGCGCTTAGCAGTCTTGTCTCTACTCGGAACTGAACCGAGAGACCTTCATCCTTGTAGTACAAGGTGACACATCTCTTCAAACAATTCAGTTATGGACACAACCTGAATTTCTTCACAGAAAAATCACTAATTTGTTAGAAACAAAGTTATGTTTTTAGGAGAGTAGCACAAATTTGCTGTCTTATGGAATTTTACAAAACTCTAATTTTCAAGTTGATCTGAGTAATAGTTTTGGAATCCTTGAGACATTCGAAAACACCTAGGCTTTACGCTCAGAACATCAAGCACATTTTTCATTTAATTGAGTTTCTGAAAGCAGATGTCAAGATTTCTTGAAACTACTCAATCGATCTTGATGAAATTTAACAGAAAAATTGTCTTTGGAAAACAAACCGAAAATACTTGGAAGAAGAATTCTTTCATTCTTTTGATTGAAAATATTTTTTACAGAAAGAAAGATATTTTGACCGAAATTGTTTAGTGCTTCTTTTCCAACAGTACCTACCATGTAAGGACTTAGGGATTAACTAACGATTTCGAATCTCCTCTCGGAGGACATGTCAATTATACAGCTTATACGATATCCAGTAGAAAAACAGTCGGATGTTTGTGAATCTCGAGTCCTTAGCTCTCACGTAGCAGTCAGACATGTTAATTGCCACTCCACGGGCACCAAAAGTATAGTAGATCGAAAACAGCATTGTCCAGCTTTTCCCTAAAGATGGCGAGTCTTCGTCTCCCTCCAAGGACAAATCAAATAAACTTACGTAGCTTCTTTGCTCTTCATGGCCATGATAAATCGTCAACTCATGAATTATTTTACAGGGCGATGGCGATCTATTGACCGGCAGTACGTCGCAAAAGCTCCACTGATCACCCAATGTTATCATAATATTGTTTTGGTAGAAGTAGTGCTTGATAGGTCTGAAGCTTTTTAGAGAGTTCAGTTGAGTGGTCTCAAGTCTGAAAATCACTTTATAAATGCAGGTGTGACCCAGGGCTCCCGTTTGCTCTTAGCTATCATCCTCAATTATTTCTCTACCTCCCTGCCTCTCTAACTCTCTCCATTGCATTGGTTAACCAAAAGCGGCTAGAATTCAACCCTTTGACCCCATTACCATGTATTATTTATGGTGCTTGCCTTAACGAAACCGAGAAGCTGTCAGTACTGAATATGTGAATACGTGTGTAAACACTGATCTTCGTTGGATTGACCGCTTATATGAAGTGGCAAAAAGGACTGGAAAATGAAAACGTTTCCCAAAACGAGGCAGACTTTTCTTATACATATCATTCTGATATGACTACAATTTAGAAAACTAAAGAATGCTGTAGACTTTCGGTCAGGTACTTCTTTCACATATTTGCGCTTTCTTGATGAGGTCCATCACAGAACGTTGAAGCTGGTAGGTGTTAGTTCCCAGTAAGATTGATCGATTCTCGAGTGAAACGTTACCAGTTTCCATGGTGTCAGTGGCGTTAATGTACTCATGTCTGCCAGTTATGTAGCAGGTTAGGTTAGAGATCCGAGTCAAAACAGGTATCGCCTTTTGGGAGGGATTGGAAAGTCCTCTGAAAGTTATTCCGTTACAGTGAAAAGTGCTTTATCGAATGGCAGTCTGGATTCGTGAAACAATGGGTCCTCCTAGCTTCTCACAAAGTATAGTTGTGAGAAATGCGCTAGGCCATGGGGGCTTTCCGCTCAGTTCCGCCAACTTATGTTTTTTTTTCTGCGATTTTTTCACAAATATTGTCTTCTGCATTGCCTGAAAGCCACAACACCTGCACAGCTTAAGCGATAAACAAAACATTTTCGATTACTTCAAAAGTATCCAAATTCGCCCAATCTATCTGCCAAATATTTTTGAATTTGGCTTTGGCGATTTTGAGATAGTTGGACTTGAGATTGAGCGCTGGAAATGGAGAAAATCCGACATTTTAGGCAAAAAGTTACGTATATGTATTTCGTAAAGTTTAGCACAACCAAGAATTGCATTGAATTTCAACTGCTTGCTTCATTTGCCACAGTCAAGAATTGCTGTACTTTTTCACATTTGTGTATCGTATTGTAAATTCAATTTAGAATTAATTTTGAAATAGTAAGCATGCTTTTGTGTATAATAGTAAGAGAATCAGAACATTATAATCACTTTGCTATTAGAGCCATAACGATTTGAGTATTTTTCTGCGACTTCCCCCCGCCAGTGGTAAGGAGTGAGTTCCTATAGCTTTAATTGTCGACATAAAAAAGCATTACACGCTGAGCATTCTCATTTAGGTCACTCATTTGAATAGTGAATGAACAATGAAACTTATTTCACTTTTATTCTTAAACATTTTGTTAATGTACGCTCTTCTCCTATATGCAAATCATTTTACTTCAATAATTTCTTTAGTAAAAATCAAGCAAATACCAAAGAAATACAAAACTAGTCGAATTCAATAATTCTATGTTCCTCCTTAGTTCTGCATAAACTCCTTTTCTTCTGAGTACAACCAATGTAAATAATATACACTTACGACGCATTTTGCATTTAAAATTTTGAATTCGTGCAAAAGCCTCGATATGTTTGAGAGAGTGTGTAAGTGTATGTGATGTAAAAGTTTCCCCTTTTCAACTCCTAAAGCAGGAAATTTTAAGAAAAGAAAAAAAAACTTTCACAGTCGAACCGGAAAAACATTAAACGACAAAGTTTTTCCGAAGGCGATCATTCTTTCATTCTGGCAAATGAAATAACGGTATACTCTGAGGTTATTGTAGATAACGTAGAGAAGATGTTTTGCCAGGTGAGTTTAGAATGAAGGAATCGGAAGCATCAAGTGCGATGAAGAAGTTTTGCAATGAAGCGGGCGCAAGCGGCACGAATGGTGCTAAGAGTTTGTTTTTCGGTGATTTATTTTTATTCTTTTCCGTACAGTGTTTCTCATATCATATCATATCATCTCAAGGAGGTTGGATAAGAAGAAGAAGAAGAAGAAAAAACACAAACAAAAAAGGTCTTCGCAGTCATGTCATTTGTCTCCTTTGATACATAATTTTTCTTGAAAATGAAACATAAGTTAACCGATAAGCATATTATGGTCCATAAATAAGTAGTTCTAAAAACAGTATAATACTACTTACTGCTTGTATCAACTTTTTTCTGTACCGCTGGTGCTGGACATACTGGATTTGGAATGATCATTGGAAAGTTTGTATCCTGCAAGTAAAAGTAAAAACACAAAATTTTTTAGTATATTGTTTTTGAGAATAAGCAAGGCAGAATATTTAGAGACAAATCAAATAATCTGACAAATTATTGACTTCCAAAGAATTGAATGCGGGCTTGACTGGATTTCGCGAATGTTTATTTGAATAGACCAAGTAAAATACGCTGATGTGAACCTATCTAGTGGGTTAGCTCGTCTGATTAAAGGTCGACTAAAGACAAAAAAATTTGATTTATTACGATGCTCCCAAAAAGAAGTTCTACCGTTAACAATAGCTTCGTTCACATATAACTCAGTTCATGATTTGTAAGGAACATAATATCCTATCATTAATATGTTAAGAAAACATCCGTCAACTCCCTCGATCGACACACCTGTATTCGTTTATATATTTTAAGAGCAATAATTGAATGTATCCTCTGTACAATTGTCTAATTCATCGATCGCACAATGTTACATTTCTTTATGTAAACTATTCAGTGAAATCCAAGAAGAAGAGGTCATAAAGCAAAGAGATTATAATAGAAACATCGCCTTGAGCCCAGTCTTTCACTTAGATCGGAGCTTTGCAGTTTCAAGTTTACCAGCTACATGTTCGTTAGAATTTATGGTGAAATGCTTTCCAGCTAGGTAGGGTACGAATTAGCGGTTTAAACTGAAGCATAATGACTCTGGGCTCCAAATATTAGCTCTGGAATTTAATGTGAGGATATGGAAACAAAGTTTACAGTCTTCACTTTTACTGATTATGAGAAAAAAGTAAAAAAAAAAACCTTTATCTGTCAAAACAAAACTAGCAATTTTCAGTGTACATTGACAAGTTTGAATTAATCACAAGCAAACACAAATTTCTATTGAATATACGTATTTGAAGCGATAATTTGATACACCGATAGCTTTGAAGCCTTACAACTATACAATTAGTTGACTTTGGCTTGAACGAACAATGCTTGATATCGTGAACCCTCAGACGACCGCTTGAACAACTTGTTGGATGGTTTTCAAATATTTTTGAAAATTTAGAAGTTAGACGGAATGGAAGAGTATTTGACATAGATTTGGACGACAAGCTTGATAACTGTGAACGCAAGCTACATGCAACCATCCAACTTCCATCAAACGAAGTCTGTCCAACTAATTGTACAGTGTGAACTCGGCTGTTTGGCTACAATCCAGGAAAACACGAAAACATTCAAGTTTGCTTCAACACCTCTAAATTGTCAATTCTGATTTTTAAGTCCAAGCTGTGAGACTCGAAATAAACTGATGTCGGTAGTGGGGCTCGTTCCAAGGCAACATTCTTAACAAATTAGGGTTCCTCAAGCTGAAAACAGACTACCTACACCACACTGGAAATCAAATTTGGTACAAATTTCCGAGCGACCAAAACAGATTGGGAGGACCAATCATTCTTGGATACGTTAATTTTTATACGGATGGTTCAAAAACAATTGAAGGAGTAGGCTGTGGTGTCTATTCAGACGAAATGAAATTGAACATCTCGCTTCCTCTTACAAATTATTGTAGCGTGTTCCAAGCGGAGGTGATGGCAATTAAAAAACCTTTGTCTTGGCTTAGAGAAAACATAATATCCAAAAGGTATATGATATTTATCTGTCTTCTCAGACAGTCCGGTGGCCATCAAATCCCTGTCGTCGAATTCCTTCAACTTGGTTCTAGCCCTTAACTGCCGATCATCTCTCAGGGAGATGTCACAGGAGTTTAACATTCACCTGTCCTGGGTGCTGGTTGCTGGGGCATAGCGAGATTCCAGGAAACTGCAAAGTAGATGAGCTCGTCAGAAATGGAACACTTCTGCACTTCTCAACAATGACGCAGAGTATCGGCATACCATTGGCTACATACAAACTCTTGCTGAAGCAGGACGCATACAAGAAAACTAATCTGAGATGGTCAAGCAGTTTAACGTGTAACGCAACGAAACAGAGCTGGACCAACGACCGAGATAGATCTTAAGCGGTCGAAAGGCTTTATCTCTCACAAAAGAAAACACATTAGTGTGACGATAGGTGTCATCACAGCACACTGTTTTGTTGGAAAACATGCCGCAAAGCTAGGAGTCTTTTAAAACGATTTTTGCATTTGCTGTATGGATGCGAAAGAGGACGAGACTATTCACCACCTTTTCTGTTCATGCCCCGCTTTAGTTCTCAAACGTATAGCATACACCTAGGTTCGTGTTTCCTTAATGAGCCTTGTGATTTTACTCACATCGTCACCCTGCGTCTCTCCCGTTTTATTGTCAACTTAAAATGGTTCCATTGGGATAGGGATACATTACATTCACCGTGGAACCGCAATGGGCCAAATGGCCATAAGTGTGGGAGTATTGATCTAAGGGTGGCGATAATAAGAACAGCCTTCAGCACATTCAACCATTCTACCTGTGGCAGCCGAGCTGACATCCAATTTAACCTCACCTTACCTAACCTGCCTGTTAGCCGAGAAGTTCGTGGTTCGAATCCCAACAGAAGCAAAAATGTACTTCACAAATATTGCTTTTCGCTTGAAAAGCGCTTTCTCGATTAGCCGTTTGGAATCAGCAGAAAATTGGCCCCTCCAATCCCTCAAAAGGCAATGGTTGTGAGAAATGCCCTGGGCAACGGAGTTCTTGAACTCCTGAACTGAAAATGATCGATTCCAAAAACTCCGAATTAGATACCTGAAATGTTGAAAGAAATTAGGTAGTCATGAGCTAGGTTATGTTAAGTCTATGGTAAAAATGTCTGCCTCATCAATAAACAAATTGTTTTTTTACGGGTATCTCCTTTCGCGAGGAATTGAAATTTTTCCAATAGTAATTTCATTATATGAAAAGCGCTTTCTCGACTAACCGTTCGGAATCGGTAAAAAGTTGTGGATACCTTCCACTTTCTCGCAAAATATGGTTGAGAGAAATGCAATTACAGTCTTTCTCTATTTATTTATTGGTACAGCCTTTCAAAATGGCTGCGCTTGTTAAATAGTGATAAAAGTTTGAGAGCATTACAGTCATGTGTTTCCAGTTTCCACTGAAGCCAACCCCTGTTTTTCGTATGAGGAAACATCATCTGGTAAATTAACTTACATCTCTTCAGAATATGTGAAACAACTAGAGATACGGTATTCAAAAATTAAATTAATTATACTTTCAAACTTCCACAACCTACAAAAATCCGAACAAAACTTTTTATTAAAAATAATTAACTGCAAGCTAGACAAGCAATGTTTCGCGGAATGCATGAGTATTATTCGTAGATTCTTGTACATTTTTGAGTATAAACATTTTTGAGTATAAACAAAAAATACAAAGTAAAATAATGCCACCGAACCTTATAATGCGAAAAAAAAAACAAACAAAAGGGTGCCCAAGGGCTGCTTAAACCAGCAACGCTGACAGAACCATGAAAAAGTGCTCCAAGAGACAACATAAAAACAGCAACAGCATCAAAGTACCCACATACTGTTTTTCGAAACAACCCACAAAGCAAACCAAAAACCACATCCAGCAATAAGCACGAAAATGGCAAAAACAAAACAAGAAAAACAAAAAAATAAAAAATAATAATAATAATAATAACGTTTACACTGACATATTTTTGCAATTAACGGGTAGGTATATGATAAAAGAGTAATACGTAAGTATTTGGTTTTTATGTTACGCAAAAAGTGAGTGCGTTGATATACATTTGCTCCATCACTCTTTTGTTTTGTGCTTCTTTACTGGGTTATTGCTATGCCATCACTTTTCAAGAGCTGATGTGCTTCCTCTTTTTTTTATTTTTTGTTTTTTAATATAAAAATAAACAAAATAGGTACAGGGACCTTTTGCCTTAAATTGAAACATTAAACTTCATTATTACCATCAGGAGGATTGTTTGACTAATGAAACACAGAAATTAAATTAAACATAATTAGAAGTGTTATAAGACTGTGATGGGGAAGGTCGGTAACGGTGTATAAAAAAAAAGAAGAAGGCAATTTCGTGGCAACGAAATTGTGCGGTGTATTTTATTTGAAAGAGAAAAAAGTAACGAAGACGAAATATTAATAGGTAATTAACAGCTTCACAAACACTTTTTGAAGTTGTTTTGTGCTTTGTTCTGCTTTGAGTTTCGAGGTTAATAAGTCGTTCTCTACATTTGGTGGGTAGTCTTGAGAAGAAGGTGGAAACACTGTCAGGCTATTATGTAACATGCATTTTCTTGATTTAGGCTTAAATGCAAAAATGTCTTTAGGCTCGTTTTTCCAACTTAACCAAGGGTTGGGCCAGGTTTCCTTGACAACCCCATGATTTGTCGGAAAAAAACCTGAGCTTTGTAGTCCTCAAATAACGCAACACCACAAAATCATCACACATTCCCGTCAATTTATCAAAAAAACGTGTCATTTGACAGGCCTAGGGGTCGAATTACCGCATCAGTGATCGAGTGAGTAATTTTTATTTTTCTTTCAAAACTCGAGTTATATAACACAACATCAGCCTGCTTTTCATTTATCAATTTCAATTCGTTCAATTACTGAAATATAATGTGTAATTGTGCTACTAAAGTGCTCGAGTAATGCCAAAAACATATAATTCAGTCACGTATAACTCGATCACGTGTGTGGTGATTTGGCCACTTTTCCTTATCTAAACTCGCCCCAGCAAAAAAACTTGTGCGAGTTGAAGGCCAACCCAGGATTCAAAAAACAATCAGTTTGACATTCAGGGTGAGTAGTGGACTTTCAAAAAACGCTTTGTAGCGAACCCCTGGGCTTCAACGAACAAGCCTATTTTTATTCAGACTTGTGGGCCTTGTCTTTGGCAAAAAAAAAAATTATTTCCTTGGTTACCACAGTAAATGACACACATTTCATTAACAGAGTAGAACCAGAGAATCAATTATGGCAAGGTAGTGTCATTTTGTCTACGCATGCTAAATTAAACTGGGAGCCCTTGACGTGGGAACTCACATCGCCATTTGTTTGAAATCAATTTAAAATAGTAAACTTGTTTTCGGTGTTTTTAAGTTTGTAACAGATGAGAATTAAAAAATATTATTTGCAATCAAAGTGAAAACTACAATGAGAAAAGTGAAGTTCAATGACAGCCGGATTTGGCGCTTAAATTAAATAAGACGCTATCTGTGATTTTACTACGAAAATAATTTGATGGTGTTTTAGTAAAGAGG
This sequence comes from Melanostoma mellinum, assembly GCA_914767635.1. NCBI lineage: Eukaryota > Metazoa > Arthropoda > Insecta > Diptera > Syrphidae > Melanostoma > Melanostoma mellinum. The sequence goes on from OU612058.1 coordinate 20,662,405, forward strand.
GTACAAGTTGACTATCTGTATTATCTTTTCTGTGGTTGGGTGTGTACTGTGTACCATTCGGGAAGGCTCTATCAATGTTGCCGTAGTTACACACATTTCTAACGCGCCTCTGTACCAGATATACAATGTGCACGCAGTTTTCCTTTCGCTTCTGTTCGAATTTTTGAGTGTCAAATAATGGTAAATCACGCGCGAGTGGATGAACTGGACCTTAGCAAATCTCTATTTAAAACCCTAAGACAGGGTTTTGAAATACAGATGGTGGGGGATGAGCTCCTGGCAAGCCAAAAACAGTTCTCAAATCTCTACAGAAGTTACTGATACCAGACTACCTGTACGTAAATGGTTGCAGTTAGCAACCCAATCACTTAAAAATTCCAAGTTTCAGATACAGCCTCGGATAGCAATTCAAAAAAAAAAAAAAAAACAACCGAGGACATTCGAATCTAATATCGGAATAATATCCCTAGACGCACTTCGTGCGGCCAGAGAATTAATGGAAGCCCTACACTGTTGCAAACAGACATAATCACCATCAAAGAAGTGTGATGGAATAAGCCGGGCATAAGGATGATGAGAAACTGCCACTATGACGACTGCTACAGACAACAGGAACAACCCTTACTTTGGGGCGGATTTGTCCCTTTAGACTGAAAGGTAAGGTTGTCAGCCAAAATCCATTTAGTGAGCATATTCTGGTAATCCTCATGAGAGATGAGCTCCCCAACACTAACGTGTTATGAACCCGCACCCCATTGAAGAAAAGAACAATAGTTCCAAAAATTTCTTCTGTGTGCTTCTTGAAGAGCAAATTACACATGGTGTGGAAATCATTCTTGGCAATTTCAACGCAAAACTAGAGAATAAGGGCAACAAAAAATTGCTATCCATAATCATAGACAGTAAATTAACAAGACCCGGTGTTAAATATCAAACGAATTCTTCAAAAGCGGAAGAGCGAGGAGGAAGAAAAGACAATCACCCACCTATTCAAGTCCTTCCTCTCCCTCAAACGAAAAACCTCCGACAACTACTCAGGCTAATCGCTTTTGTTGCGGGTCTGAGTCTTGTTGTTACTTGTACACACATCCGGGTGTCCCAAAATCCATAAAAGGGAAGAGTAATGCCCAGATCAATAAACCGTCGACAAAATTTACCATGTTACGATTGACGCATCAGGACACTCTTCTAGTGTGTGAGATGTCCTAACTTTACGAAAGGACTTCCATGGCTCAGAAAAAAGTCTTCTTGAAGACATCTAATAAAAATTAGGATATTAAATTCACCCCAACTTATGCAGTGGCACGATATGAAAGCTTCAATCGCAAGAAATAACCATTGCCTTTTGCAATCGTCGGTCCCTCTAACGTTTCTTGAATTTTATGCCGACAGATTTAAGCGTTGAAGACCAGTGGCAATGATGCCAACAAGCCATCAGAATTGCCGGTTTTAACTTTTGGGTTTCAAAACACAAAATGAAAAATGAGACCCATATTTCGGTGAAGAAAGCCTGCAGACAAATGCAAAGAGTATGACGAATGGTGAAGCAAAATTAACCCAGCATAGGAAATAAGATTGGAAAGTTTAACTAAAAAATATCAAACCTCGAATTCAAACCAGGAGCCTGTAACACAAGCCTGCAATTACTTGTAACACAAGTGAATTATTACAATTCTGTAAAACTTGCTTGCTCTTCTGCAGAAGAAAAGGACATAATTCTACATGTTGCTCTTGACTTTTTGACTTTGTGTCACAGGCCCCACTAAGAGAATAGAAGCTTTAAGAGCTTGGAAGACCATTTCTGCAGACTGCTTGGCAGAGCCGTAGCGAGCCTCTCTGGCGCCCGAGGCGAATTAAAAAATTTGCGCCCCCCCCCCCCTGGGAAAAAGGTGAAATTACACAAAATTCAATTGTAAAATAAATTATTTCATGAGCAAGTATTTTTTTATTGTAGAATCTACAAATTTTACATGTATGGAAAAAGCATAATTGCGTAAAAAACAGATTTTTCATTATTATAATTGGATTTTGCGAGATTTTACCGCTGCAAATTCATCGATGACATCATCAAAATTAATTTTACTTGCAACTTCATACTCGATCGATAAAATTGCTAAACTAGTCAATCTTTCCTGACTCATTGTCGATCTCAGATAGTTTTTGATGAGTTTAAGTTTGCTAAAGCTGCGTTCACACGTAGCTATAGTTACAGGCATTGTCAAAAAAATTCGGAATGCAATATCGACATTAGGGTACGATTCTCTCAAATTATAGTCACGGATCAATTGAAGTAGTTCCAACACCGTCGCGGATTTGACGTCATGCGAGTAAATTGTCGAAACTACATGCTTGAAATCAGAAATCTCATCGACGAACTCAGCCACGTTAATGTCTTTTTTATACTTCAATGCCAAATCAGTTGCTGCTTTTCTCAATTCAGTAGTGGTCATTCTCTGCAAGGACTCACCAGACAAAAATCCAAAATCATCAGAAACCACCATCATTTTCTCATACCTCCAGCTGATTTCAGTAATCAGAATATCGACAGCGTTGTTGACATTGATACGGAGTTTTTGCATTTCTGACAAATTTGGCCCATCGTCTTCTTTTTCGTACAGCTCCAATCGCTTCTTCTTTCTTGATCGTTCACACACACTTTTCAATCCAAGAGTGTCAGCCAGTGTGGATGCGCGTATGAAATTCTCCTCAAATCCCGTATCACGAAGTTCTTGCAGTGAATTCTTCAGTCCAGAAATCAAGTGTGCAGCTTTTTCCACGAATAAACTTTTCGCTTGCAAAGCTGCAGTGACGCGGTCGATTTGACCTAGAATCTGATTCCACGCATCGAGAAAAAAAAGAAACTTTCGGTCAATATTTTTTAACAGACTTTCAGCGGACGATTTTGAGTCAGGATTGATTGGATTGGCGATAATATCTTTGAGTACTCCATGTAATTCTGTAATTTGAGAATTCAAAGGCCTTACTGCATTAGCCTTCGAAGACCATCTGACATCGCAGTGCCCTTTCAGTGAAATTTTCAATGCCTTCATGAGGATATTCCATCGACTTGTAGAACGCGAAAAAAACTTGAAAATGCTTTCAACTGTTTCGAAAAATTTCTTCATTTCCGCATTCGATGAAGCAGAATGTACCCTGCTAGATTTAAGCAATGGCTTGCACACGGTATGTAAACTGCGAGGTCATTCTTCTCCTGGATGTGTGCTTGTACTCCCTTATATCTTCCCGACATATTGGCTCCGTTATCGTATCCTTGGCCCCTTGCATCTTGGATATCAAGTCCATCTTTTTATAATTTCTTGATTATGTCGGAAGATAACCCCTCGCCAGTTTTTTCTTCAGTACAAATATAGTCGATGAAACTTTCTTGAATATAGATACTTTTCCATCATCAATCTGAACATAACGAATGATTTCTGCCATCTGTTCATTATGAGAGACATCAGGCGTGTAATCGAAGAGCAAACTGTAGTACTTGGATTTCCGAATTCTAGATAAAATCTCATTGCGAACTGTATGCCCTAATAAGCAAATAAATTCATTCTGAATTTCTGGTGATAAGCAGTTGACTGACCCTTTTTTATGACCCCCAATGAACTCTTCCAAAGTTTTATCATACTTGCCGAGTAACTTGATAACGTCTAAAAACACACCAGCTCCTTTGCTATCGGTTTTTGTATCTGAGCCTCGCAATGCTAAATTGTTTTTGGCACAAAACATAATCGAGTCCAAAATCGCACGAAGAATATGTCGCCACCGTTCTTTTTCCAAAAGAATGCTTTTCTGCAATTCATTTTCAATGCATTGCGAGTTTTTCAGTCGAGCCTCAAAAGTTTTCCACTCGAGGAAGCATTTTCGATAGTCTTGCGATCTTTCATGGTCTTCGATCCGATTGATGTTTTTCCAGTCCGAAAACCCTTGTTGACGATTCGCAATATGGGGTATGTTAGTTGTGCGAAGTTCAAATAAGCAGCAACAGAAGCAAAATACAGCATTCTTATCTTTTGAGAAAATCAACCAGTTTCTATCCACGCATTCACAGTTCGGTAATTTTTTTTGGAACCAATATGGCGAAAATCGACGTCCGTCTTTTGCTTCAATGTTTTTGAAGTCTTGCCTTCCGAATTATAAGCTAAAAAATCATTAAGGGTATTTTGATGATGCATATATCATAATCGTGAATACTGAATGTCCGTCAAGTTAGCACTACCACTTAAAATGTTTAACAGTTTGTTAATTGGATTAATTGTCGTAAATTTTAAAAAAATAAAAAATTGTCGCTCTTCATTAAAAAAAAAAAACCTGTGTAATGCTAACTTGACGGTCAAGATAGCACTACCACCCCCAAATCCATCAAATCGATCTTAAACAAAAAACTAAATATGCAATTAATTGTAAATTTGTCGTAGACTAATCGTGAAAACTAAATAATTTTAGCTCTTCATTTAAAAATAAAAATTAGTAAAATTATTTAGTTTTCACGATTAGTCTACGACAAATTTACATTTAATTGCATACTTAGTTTTTTGTTTAAGATCGATTTGACGGATTTGGGGGTGGTAGTGCTAACTTGACCATCAAGTCAGCACTACACACGTTTTTTTTTTTAATTAAGAGGGACAATTTTTTTGTTTTCGCGACAAATTTACGACAATTAATCCAATTAACAAACTGTGAAAATTTTGAAGTGGTAGTGCTAACTTGACGGACATTAATCGTGACTAACTTGGGAGAATAAAATATTCCCGTAAATTCCGAAATCTGTAATCATATGCACGTAGAGAATTTTCAGAAATATTCCCAAATTTTACTGATTTTTATCTATCTTGATTGATGTTTACTTTGGTGCCTTGAAAATGTAAAGTAGAATAAAATTCACCAAACGCAACTTTCATGATTTCTGTTTCGACTGATTTTAAATATCAGAAATCTTAAATTAACAAAAACTACCTCCTTTCTTTCCAGCGCCGTTTTTTTCAACGACTTTTCAGTTGAAAACATCGATTTCTTAATTTTGTTGACCTTTTTTTTAGGACAAGTCGCCAAAGTAAACATCAACGTATTTATACGTTTTGTTTCGACTTACCAATATCGTCCAACAATGGTCCAGGCTGACAGTTAAGATCTTGAGCAGGAGGTTTCAAAAGCCACTTATTAAAAGAATTCGCCAATTTCTTATCTGCAACTATTCTTTTTTTTTCTTCATTGCGATTTTGAGCACCACTTTTTTTCCTTTTCACTGTTTCGGACATGATCTCGCGACTTGGAGCGAACTTGTTAATCACAGAACGACTAAACTTGACAGTTGTATGAGCTTCACTGAGATCAACTAAGAATGAGATTGACCAAGCTTTTTAACATTTATCTGCAGTTAACACAAAACAACATAATATACTTGAATAACCAAAGGGTTGTTGTATAGTAGCAATGTCTAGACAAAGTAATACATACAAGATCTCAGATATTCAAGGATAGATTTGCCATATGGCCCATAAGCATTCGTTGTCGTCTAGACAGTCGGCTTGCGTTTAACGGGTAATGCAATGTGGTGTAGAAAACCAAATGCAAGCAAAGACACGTTGACAACGTATGATACTATAGATACGATAGAGAATTGTATACATAGGGGTAGGTTTGCTTAATGTGCAATGCAAAGGCAAGCAAAGAGAAATTGATAGTGCATGATCAGTGGGATTGAGTATACACAAAAGGGGTAGGTGTAGGTAAGCTTTCAAATGGAAAAGAGAGCAAGTAACAGTGGGTAGTGTATGTGTTTTAGTAATTACGATGAGGAATAAAAATACAGTACGGACTCGATTAATGCAACTAATAGAAATTCGGACAGTTGCAGTAACCGAGGCTGTTGCACTTACTGGGTCAAAACAGCAGTTCTAAGATGAAAAAATATGGTGTTAAAAAAAAAATTTTCATGAAAAGTTGACCAAATTTTGGCGCCCCCGCGCGATGGCGCCCGAGGCAAGCGCCTCGCTCGCCACACCCTCGCTACGGCACTGCTGCTTGGCAATGGCTGTGTGGCAGGATCTTTTATTTTTGCTAAACCATGATAAACAAAACCTTCCTACTTCCCTGGAATAAGCTAAGCTTACCATGAGTAAGCTCAAACCACTGCAGATGGCCTTGATGCAGAGCTCTGTCATTGGAGGTTGGTTGGAAACTCTACAAAATCCCTAAAAACTATTCATTTCCTGAGGAGACGCCTCCCTTCATTTTAATCAAGAAAATTGATAAAAATTGCTGCAAACAAGACTTCCCAAGTATAATAATACTAGCAATTTAAAATTTTCTGTTTACTCAAAAAATCTTGGCAATATCACGACAGAAATTGAATCAGCCATCAAGAAAAATCACTTCAAACTGTTGGATCGACCGTATACAGCCAACTCGGTTACTTATGTGTCATAAATATGCAAAGCACGAATGCGTACTCAAACACCCACTAGGCGTTTATAAATACAATTCATAAAGGAAGGTTCTTCATATATAGGAACTCGTATATATGTGTACAGAAAAGGAGCAAATACCTATCACTAAATATGCGGGGGGGATTTTTATTGCATGCATGGCAATCGGGCTACGTGTGCTTCTAATCGTGTGCGTTCCATGTGAATGGATTACAAGACGCGTTGCGTGTTCTGTGCAACAACGCTTGCCTGTTTGATTAATAATTCAAATCATTTGCAACTTTCACAAACGTCTCATTAATTGCCCCTGTATGCATTTTGAGGTTGCTGTTGCATGAGGTGTTGTTTAATTTTTCAAATATGCATGTGTGCAGCAACTAACTTCAACTTGTATATGCAAGCTTTATCGAAGCTTAGCAAAGATTGAAAAAAATAAAAAAAGAAAACTACTTTGTGGTAATTACTTGTCTCTTTCTCTTTGTAACAATAACGACTCACGCCTTGGGGAACATAACAGAATGGCATACACTACACAAGATACAAAAATATGTAGTTTTCATAATTTATTTTAATTAAAAGTATTTTAATATTCAGGACTCTTGTTTGGGGGGCAGGGAGGGGGAAATGCAATTTCCTGTACGCATTTTCAATTGCTTATACATCGAGTTTGTGTGTGGGGTTGGGTGTTGTTGAGTTTAAGGCTCCAACTTCAATTAAAATCCTTTTGTGTACCTACTCTTTTATGTGTTGTGTGTGAGTATGGAACCCCCAAAAAAGACAATTACAACTACGCAATTACATTTCCGTTTATCCTCTGAACAAAGTCGTATAAACCAGCATCTAACTTCAATTAAATTGCAAAACGCATTTCACTTAGCAAATAAGTGTGTTTCTGGCTGGAACAATGGACAAGGAAAAGAGTCGGTTGGTTGTTGATGATGACTGAGATGTATTTTGGGTGAAGGCGAATGAGGATGCGCTGAGAAAATAAGATAATAAAATAATTGAGCCTGAATCAGACAAATACTTTGCGTTGAAGCATCTCATCACTTGTAGATAGTGCAGACATCATCCAAGTTAGAAAAAACTGTTGTGTTTAAGTTTGTATGATAGGAGGGGGAGTGTAGGTGCCAAGGCTTGGACAAAGCTTTTTCGAGAAGTTTTGCTTCAAAAAAAAAAAATAAAAAATAAGGTGGCACAACTTCATGGCAAAGCGCATTTCAAGGACCTACAGTCTATTTTCGTGCCGATTCTGAACGGCTTAGTTAGAAATCGCTTTTTATGGCAGTGTGTAATTACTCTGGGAGCACTTGTCAATTACACAAGAAAAACTATTGTTGTTTATGATATTTTTGGGATTCGAACCATAACCTCCCACGTAGCAGGCCGACACAGGTTATACATCGGGAACTACCCTTGCTGGAACAATAAAGTTAGATTCATTTATTTTGATTTATGAAGAAGATCCGTCGTTGAAATGGCTGATTGGGTAGCTGAATATCTTAACATAGAAACAAAAACTATAGCAACAGAAACAAAAAAAATAAATGTCGTCACCTGGGGCCTTTAACATTGTGCTACAAGTCAACTAGTTAAGAGGCGCTTTTATGATTAAGTCCATTACCCTTGTAAAAGATTAGGTAAACTTGTAGACTTTGTGTTACAAAAGTTTCTTAAACTATTCATAATTCAGATCTATTGCAAGTACTTGTAGCTTTGTGCTACATTTTCCTGATGTAAGGACGACCCAAACATCGAAAGGGGAATTAGATTTTTTGGTACAAAGAAAAGTCATTCCTTATGTTTCTTATGTTGTTTTTCTTCTACTGGAGATTTTATAAAATACTAGCTTTAAGCTTCCAGTCCATTGTTCTACCAGAGGCTTGTAACACAAAACTACAAGTACTTGTAATACAAGGGCAAGAAATATCTTTATTACAAAACTACAAGTTTCATTGATTTTCTAAAAGGTTGATGGAAAAATCCTACGAGTGGCTCTTGACTTGTAGCTTTGTTTTACAGACCTTAGTATCACAAATCTACAAGTACATGTAATACAAGTGGATTATGACAAGTGTAAGATACTTCTGTCTTGGAAAGCTACAAGATTAGGCACTAGATTCCCTTAAAGTGTGATAGACAAAATCCTCCAATCAGCTCTCTCGTAGACTTGTAGCTATATGTTACAGGTCCCAGTATCACAAAACTTCAGCACTTGTAATGCAAGTGGATAATGACAGTGACATGTTTAAGACATTTCTGTCTTTTAAAGCAGCAAGATTAATTGATCTTTTCAAGAGTGATGGACAAAATCGTACAAGTGGCTCTTGCTCTTGAGTTGTAGACTTGTTTGTGTTACTGGCACCAAGTAGCAACCTCCTTTAGTTATAGCCTTCCAGATATTCGTAGAAAAGCCAGTCTCTACCATGATAAGGAGGCAAGGTTACCAGCATGCATCATGTACTCGTCGTCCTTAATCTGATACGAAAAAGTATAGGGCATTCAAAGAGTAAGTGCTCCGGGGAATCATCATTATTTTCAAGGAATTCACAGAATTTGTTTTCACTGAAGCCTAGGTACTTGTTTAAATGCTTGGCAAAAGAGAAGCGTCCCGTGGCAACGCCAACAAACTTTTTGAAGTTGCTTATTCTACACAAGATAGCAAAAATGTTGCAGTTTTTTTTATCAATGTTCAGGATCGTACGTTTGGTATTTCTGTGTCAAATGAAGGCATGTCATCTGCAGTTATGCTATTGAAAGATCCATTTGTTGATTGAAGCAATCACTGAGGTGCCTGTCAACCAAACGCTGAGGTCTTTAGAGAGCTGTCTGAGATCCTTGCATTGCACTCATAGGCGATCTCATTTCCAGCTATGCCGTGATGGAACCCTAAAGAAACTCATATAATTTGATCTCCGACAGCATTCAGAGAGGTCTTGGAATCCTGAATCACTTTTAAAGTTGTTAGAGGGTTAAGGTGGAGCACAACTTGGCTGTCACTGGAAACACAAATATTTCTTCCCATCGAGATATTAATAGCAACGTGATTAAGAACACACGCCTCAGCTTGGAAGACGGATGCGTATATGCCTTATGAGGCATGCAGTCAATTGTCATCGCTTTCCACAAAGGTTCCAGCGCCTTGAAAGTACTACCCAACCCACCATCTTTAATTTTAGTATTATTAGTTAGAGACTTCTCCCACTATTAACTCGTTGGTGTGGTGCTTCAGCAGAAAAAAAACAAATTCATTTTACTAGCAAATCAATTTTTATTTTGAGAACTATCACAAATTTCCTTTCAGGTCGTTAATTCCATTTAATTTCCACGAGTTTGATTAACTCATGCCGCATAAGCACCACAAACACCAGCAGCCACCCACCACGCACCAATCCGCGTTGAATTCTTCAAAGTGTAGGTAGAGGTACCTACCTACTTACCGCTGCCAGGTCCTTCGAGCTTATGTCAAACAGAAATGAAAAAAAAAAATGAGAAAAAAATATATCACCAGTAAAAAAACTGGAGCAGAAAAATTTAATAAAGGAGAACAAGCGAGCAGCAAAAAAAAAAAACAAAAATGAAAAAAATAACAGCAACGAATGAGAAATGAATATACACCTCATTCTGAATAGGATCGCGATTCGAGCGCTGCCTCCGCCACTACTATTCTGCTGGTTGTGTGTTCCCCTTAATAGGTCGCCATTAGAGGCCATAAGGGAATGAAATGTTTCATAAAATAAACTAATTAACAAGAACTCGTTTTTTCTTCTTTCCTTTGAATTAACCAAACACATACATACACTCACACATTTCCACTCACGCTCACAGTGGCATATAAAAGATAGGCAAAAGTCATCATGCGGTATGGGTGGTCGGGTATAGCCCCAAAGCTGCCACAAGCTCAGGAAGGTGCACATGCCACGTGTTATCTTTCATTGCCGTGCCTTTTGTTTTAACCCCAAACCGCGTCCCCCCAATCCCCTAACTCTGTGCTCTGCTCGCTCACACACATATAGTTCACCTTGCCACTGTGTTGTACGAATTCTTTATTATTTGCCTTACTTTGTAGTTTCCATTACAATTTATTCATTTTCTTTCTTCTTTTTTTCATATTCACCTCGTTGTGCATTCACATATTTAATTAGCAAAAGGTAAATATAAGATTAAGAGGCACGATAACAGGAGAGGGACATGGATTTGTTTCCCTTTGTGACGTAAGGGTTCGTTTTTATAGTTAATGCCATGCCACACCGGAGTGAGGTTATAAAACCAGAGTGACAGTTTAGCATGTTGATACAGTTGCGCGCCATACACACATACAAACTCGTATACTATAAGTTAAGTACCGATGTTAATTTTGCACGAGCGGGCGTGCTCGATGGACATGGCCATAAATATACCTACCATGTTTTGTCGGCAATAGGACATTCTTCATCCTATACCCTCACGCCTTTGTCCATCCTCTCCACCCATCATCACCCCTAATTGCTTGTTTTAATGATTTTATTTGTATTAACCATTTTAACAGTAGCTAGGCTATTCATTAATTTAAAAAAAAAAAAAAAACTTAGACTGACTCAAACTTACAACAAGAATAACGAGAAGTTGTTTCCGGTTGTACACAAGCTAGTCTACAGTCTACAGTCCTCACCCTAAACAAGCAGAAAAGTTTCAATCCAACAACGCATGATATTTCATGCGTAGGGAAAGTTTCGCCCTCCGAAACTTCATGTAAAACAGTGCCTACGCCATGCATATGTCCTTAATGCTAATACGTACTTACACATGTACGTACGTGTGTTCATTCGAATAGCTTAAGACTCGGCGATTTGTTATAGACTTGTTGGTGCTGTCGTAATCTTTAATCCTTATACCTAATTGGAAGGGGAAGGTAAATAAATTCTATTTTAGCGATTGTAGATCTTTGTAAATATTCGCCACGCCACGCTACACCACAGGGGAAATAAACACTTTAGCTGCGGAGTTTTTTACAATGATTGTAATAAATTTGACTTCATTCTATCAATCACACACACTTCCGGTGTGCGTAACCGTTTTCGTTATACTTGTTTCTAAATGTGTTGCTATTTCTTGTATGGAAGGCAGAATGCACGGTGTAAAATTCCTTTTTTGAAAGAATGCCACACTAAATTTTAGTTTCATGTAAAAATTTATAAACCTATGAATATAACCTTACTCGACGTGGTAGACCTACGTTTACAGAATTTTTAGAAGTAAACTATCTTAAGGGTTTGTTCGAAAGCATGGTGATCGTATGATGACGTAGGAAACACAGGAAGTGGAGAATGATGTCAGGCAGTAAGGGTACGCTGGAAGCTTGAATCAAAATGAAAATCAACTTCTGAGAATTATGATTTATACAAAGCATGTCGTCTTTGAATCGACCGATAATGCCCAAGCCCATAAACCATACCAAACTGTCTTTTCATCGGGATGTATAGGTTATTTTCATATGGCATGTGACTATATATCAATCCAGATGTTTACGTATCCGTTGAGCCAGAAGTGATCCTCATCGCTGAACACAGTATTTTTATAAAACATCAGATTGTGATTGTGAAGCCTTTTAAGGCCTATTCACCAAAAACCAAACGTTGTGGATGGTTATAGGGCTCCAATTCCTACAATTCCTACTCAAGCACAATTGCTGAGAACGGCCGGCAATGAAGTCTCGATCCTCATTAACACTGGATGCTACAACTGCAATATTTGCTTTGGAACGCGTGAGTTGATGGTTTAATATCCAACAAATTTTTTGCAAAATTTTATGAAAACAGCTCGAATTGTTGATTCACCTAGCTGACTATGATGACCATGATCTGGTCTGGTCTGGGATCAACATTTTATACCACGAATTTTGATAACAAACTTCAACAATTTGCAAGCGTTGCTCGTTTGTAAGTCTTTCCATTATGAAATAACAGAGTAAACTGAAAACTTTTTGATTTGCGAGATGACGTTTGACGCCATTACCATCCAGTGCAGCCGACTCAAGGAACTTAACTTTTAAAAAATCACCCTTTGTAGTTATAGTTTTTCGAAGGAATAGTTTCCCCCGCGGAGCTACGACGGCGGCAGCAAACAAAGTACTAGATTCCACTGTCGAAATACCACAGGCGAAATACTTTATAGTTTTTTTTTTTTTTTTTTGGAAAAGTTTTTACAATGCAGTTAAGGTAAAAGAATGCTGGTGTCAATTAGAAGGAAAATATGTGACCTAGTGAATATGATCTTCAATATCAAAAAGATCGTTTTACTTCAATTGGGAAGCCGACTGCGAAAAATAGTTTCCCAAACATAAAACAAGCAGGGGATAGCTACCAAAGCCTGAGGATTCATAAAGCAAAACATTCTGGAGCCTGTAACACAAAGCTACAAGTCAACAATTCATGGACCACTTGATGGATTTTGTCCATTACACTTGTAGAAGATTAAACAAACCTTAAGTTTTGTGATTTGATTTGACTTGATTCCTATTCTAATGGATTTTAATGGCGTTTCTTGAAATACTGTTGAACCCAGGCGCGGATTCAAGGGGGGGGGTCACAGGGGTCATGACCCCCCCCCCCCCCCCCCAAAACAGCCCGCATTTCAAAAAATAGAGCTAAACCAATCGAAACTGAAACTGAAAATCAAAAAAAATAACCGAACAAAATCTAATTTTTGTAAACTTGAAAAACGGAAACCAACCAAGCGACCAAAATCAACTTACTTCATTGCACTATGGAAAATTTGCAATCAAAAATGGCTGATTCAACATGACTGACTCAAAATTGAATAAATTTCTCACACAATACTGACTTTTGTATCAATTTCTCTATATGTATTTGGATAGCAGCTTTACTTAATATCTTAACATAGTTTACGGCACGAAGAATAATGCTATAACTAAACTTGGGGTCGCGCGAACCCCAAAATTTGTATTCACATCTTATTTGGGATACTATCAATGGACATCAATTCTTCGAGCTGTGATGAATTGTACACGTTTTGAATATCTGAATATCTTCCTCCGTTTCGACGATTCAATTGGTCGCTGAGCTCAATTATCAGCCAGGGCAAACAATCTCCAGCCTGTTGAAATACTTTTGAACGAATTGAATTGACCGTACCACATCAGATCAGTACTGTCCATTTCATTCATTTTTGGATTTTTGAAGAGAATGGCATTGGTATCTTATGTTCCAAAACCAAATATGTAAACAGGTCGTTTTATTACCAACACAACACAATCTTGCGAAGGCTATTTCAGGCTGTCATAACAAGGCGGAACCATAGTGGGGTTCGCACGAACCCAAAGTTTGGTTTCAGCGACAACCGGAACGGAACATCCCGAGATCACCCAAGTCAACCAACTTATAATTAAGATTTTTCTTTTCTTTTCAGCTATATAATATTAAGTTATTATTTCAATTTTAGACAAAGTATTTGGTTAGGCCCCCTATGTGCCAACATTCTTACATTATCATTTTTTAAATTCTAAAATTATCTAGTATAAGTATCAATTGTATATATACAGTCAAACCTGGATAAGTGAGAACTGGATAAGTGAGAAAACTCTATAAGTGAGAGTAATAGCCAGGACCCGACATTTTAAACTCCCAAAACCTCTATTAGCGAGAAACAGAAACCTCTGTAAAAGAGAGTCGTTCTTCCCTCATTGACCTCCGTAAGTGAGACTGCTACTTAACTATACCTCTCTAAGCGACAGTCGAACAAACAAATTTAACATCTGCTACTTTATGGCTCGTTTTTAACTTTCGTGGAACTTTCTACCATTGTTTTGTATTGTTTTGTCGTCAATATTGTACCCATTCTATTTCGTGGAACTAAAATTTTTTGTTATTTTATCTCATTCTTTTCGAATGGACACGTGACCCTGTGTTTATGTAATTTTATCATAGTTACATATTAACTACATTCGTTCTTGCTGTCACTTGTTATTGCTGCGTACCTCTATAAGTGAGAAACGCTACCCATGAACCTTAATTAGCGAGAAACTCGGGTTAGTGAGAAACCTCTATAAGCGAGAATGAGATTGTGCTCCCCTGAACTCTCGCTTATCCAGGTTTGACTGTATAACGTTCAATAAAATAATTATTATTACAAAGTTTGGTTTGTGGGTTTTTTTTTCAGAAAAAAATTCCAGAAAATTATCTTAAATCGCTATGATGAAAATACGATGAAAAACGTAAAGAAAAATGAAATTCGTTCACTGAGTTTTCATCATAGGTCGAAAATATGATTAAGAAAAAAGTTATAAGCATTCAAACTTGCGTTGGGGTTCGCGCGAACCCCAAAACGTAAACTAGGGTTAAGTAAAAACAATTTATAACACAAAATCCAATCCTCTATTTTGTTTCGCAAATCTGTTGATGATCGCATCGATGTCCAATTCAATGTCGTGATGAATGAGTAGCAATGCAAGACCGGTGAGTCTGTCTTCTGCCATAGTCGATCTCAACCAAGTTTTGAGGCGACGGAGAGTTGAAAAGCTCCTTTCTGCAATGGCTGCACGCTGCAGTAACAGGAAGCGTCACCAAAATCCAAATGAATAGGTATGAATAGCCGGATACATTACTCTTTCACACGCATCAAGGGCGGCAGAAACCGAATCAGGAAGTTCACCACCTTTTTTTTAATTTGAAAATCAGACAAATATGCTCATACATTCGGTTTTCTTGATGTTTACTCCATATTATTCGAATTAATTTACCTTAAACCATCCGTCAAATGAATCCTTGCTTTATTTTTTTTACTTTTGTTGTTTATTTTCTGGTTTTTGTTTCGTTTCCTTCTTTGTTTATCGCAAAACACAATGAAAACTATCCTGATTTTAACGACACTGAAATCAACAATGGACTATTGTGAAGTTAGCCACGATGCCATAAATGGCGCGAAGCCATTTGAAAACACACGAGGAAACGTTTCAGAAAAAAATTTATTGGCTAAGACATTTCTTACTTTTAAAAGTACATTTTTTATATAAACAATTTATAATTTAATATAAACAACAGTTTATTTTTATATTTGATTTTTTTTATCCCGTGACCCCCCCCCCCCCCGGAAAAAAATTCTAGATCCGCGCCTGGTTCAACCAAGAGTAAATGGCTGTCCAGCAGTAGGAAATAAATATGGGAAACGCAACAAAGTTATAGAAACCTCGGAGCCTAACGCATTTCAAGGACCTACAATTTTATGTCGATAACTAGCTACTAAATCACAAAGCGCATTTTATGTCAGTGTGGAATTACTTTAAGAGGACTTTCACAATCCTCACGAATGGCGATGCCCATAGTCTTTTTTCTCTGATTTTTCTGAGACTTAAACCGCGAATATCCTACGTAACAGGCAGAAATGGTAACCATTAGGCCATGACCCATGGGCCCTACGCGAATAAAAATAAGAATTAAAAAAATTGAGCAGTCAAAGTTTACGAAGAGTTTCGAATGAGAGTAGGGGTAGACGAAAGAGGCATCTAGAGTCCTCTATTTTTTCTCAACTCCTTCACTTCACTTCACAGATTTTAAAGTAAGGTACCTGACAATTCGTTATTCTTTGGTGACGATAACGCCATTATAAGCGAACATCCTTCATTATTGCAACGGGTTGGCGCTTAGAAAGTAGATGGTTATCGTATGATTCCAAAAATGACTGAATAATTGCACTGTAAGTTTTCTGATCCAGACGTGCCTTTTCCAGACATTTACCTAAAAGGAGAAAAGCTTTTCGTTAATAGTTTCGGATCTGAAATCAAAAGCGAAGCAGGTTGTGATGACACTATTAATCATCCTATAATTGTAGTGAAAAGCTGCAAAAAACTTTTGTGAGGAATAAGGACGAACATTTATTGCGCTTCCATATGTTTCAAAATTGTCAACACGATGGCCAATATTTAAATTATTATTAATAATAATAAATTGTGGAAAGTAATCTAATATCAGGCTCGAAAAAGGAACTTAATAAGACGGCATTGAAAAGGATGCCTGAGCAAAACCTAACTCAATTCAGCAGCATACAATTTCGTGCCAATTCCGAACGTTTTTTCTTTTAGAAGGTACTTTTATTAGCATTTCAAAAGAGTCTAGAGAACTGGCAGTTCTTCACAAAAAGCGTTACCTACATGTGGAAAAACAATTTCGTATTTCTTGGATATGAGCCTGGAACTCCCGCGTAATAGGCCGACGTTACAACTATCACGTCACAGGAACCACAATCAAAGTATATATATATATTACTTTGAACCTTTTGTGAGTGTGCGAGAGGTTGACCAATACCACGACACTCAAACCAAAAACTTAACAACATCCCAAAATTCATACAAAATTGCAGATGGTTCAATGAGGCTTTTAACTCTGAAAATCGAAAACCTACCAACCACTTGCCCTCCATTTAACTTCCCTGAAAATACATTATCCCTTATCACAAAATGCACAATGGATCCTCTTCGAACCGAGTACTGCTGGTTTGATACGGTCTGGGTTTAATGCAGTGTAGATCACACTGAAAAGTGCTTGTCTTTTAGTGATCACAGCACTCGCTACGGTGTTGAGCGAAGACGAAGAGACCTTAATTGTACAGGAGTCATCGGATTTCAAGACTTTTGTGATGCTTTTCTACGCAGGCCAATCAGAATCGCATCGCTCGAGATGGGAAAGAGCTGTGTTTCTCGCACCTTTCCCTGTGCCTTTCAATGAAGTCAGATTTTGTCACAAAACAATTATTTTTAAACTCTCTGATCGAAGCAATCTTGAATCGAAATAGCTTAATTCGATTTAAGCTGAATCAACTACCTACTTTTTGAGTGACTTTGAGTGAAGTTTCATTGGAAGTAAGAACCCACGCGTCTTCGTAACACTTTTTTTCTTACCAATAAATGAGCTATAGGAAAACTCATCAGCTGCAATGCTCAAATCTCTATTCCATAAACCTCATATTAAGGGCAAGGAAAACTATCTCCTTGTCAGGAAATTAAAGAAAAAAAAAACCAAAATTCTTCATTTTCTAAATGAACTTATGGTTGGGTTAACAATTAAAACAGCTCAGTGTAGTTCCGTGCGATTTTAGAACCATCCTTCAATTCTATTGTGCTGACTGTTACAGCGACGTGCGTTACATCGATTTCACTGTACAGGCAAGAAAACAAAACAAAAAAGAGAAGAAATACTTGAATTGAACAATTCAATGCATAGATTAACTTTCAAAAGCAAAATCACAATGCGACGAAAATACCCTTGCCAAGAGGCAGCTTACAAGAACAACAACAAGTGCAAACGAATACAACACACAATAGTAGCCACTACCTACAATTGTCTTTTAGCCAAAACAGTGAACGCGTCGCGCCCCCCACGCCTCTGCCACCCCTAAGTCTCATACACATACATTGCCAACACACAAAGGCCAATTTTAATGTTTCAATTGTTGGCAAAAAAGCCGCTTTTATCGCAGGCAGCGTCAAGTTGTTTCCTTACGCTCGTTGACTCTTTTTCGAGTTAAGTGTTTCGTAAAAGCTGATTATGTGGCAGCAGCAGCGGTGGCGACGTCGAAGAAGACGACATAGTAGTTGTGGTAGTTAAGCAAAACAGCTCTAGCCCTGATACAAGAGACTTGCCAATACTCACACACAAAAAACACACACCATCCATATATAAACTAAAACTCATACCCTATATAAAAATAGGGAAAGGGGGTAGGTACAAAAGGGCGAAAAGAATCCGAAGGACAACCGACGGCAACGTGGAGCCATGCATGTGGAGCAAAACGCCTTCAGTGAATTGAATCGAAGGCAGTGGCAGGAGCAAAAGCACAAAACCAGAAAAGGAATCCATAAACAATGCTAGTGTGCGGTCTTTGCTTGCGCCGCTCCTCATGAATGATGCAGATGTGGAATTCAGTTAACAATAATAGTGCACTGTGTGGCTGCTTCGTTGAACTGGTGTTTGTTGCGATAGTACACCAGCTCTCCTTCAGCAGATTCCTTTGTTTCGCATCAAGAAGCACACACAAAGTGCAAGCGAGGCGTTTTCCGTCCGTTTTTGTATGTTTTTGTGTTCCATTTAATTTTGCGCGTATTTAATCCTTTTGACACCTCAACGTCTTTTAGAAAATGCAGCAGCGATGATTCTCGCGTGATACGTGCTACAATACTCTTGAAATGTAAGTGAACTAATAATTTTCAATCCAACCGTTCGTTCGTTGGTTGTGATGGCGTGGTGCTGCACCACCCTGCCACTTCATCCAATCCTCTGTCACCATGACCCATTGCCTTTGTATCATTGGATCCTAATGAGAGTTCCGTGTGACCCTCTATCAGCATCGTTTGTGTCGAAGTTTTGCTTTTCCCGTCGAACGAAAAGGAAAAAATCCCACTGTTGAACGGATTCTTTTCGTTTTTTTCTCGTTTTGTTTTTGTTTTGTTTGTGTCTTTGTGCAATGTTAAAACCTCTTAGTTGCAAAGACGACCATGGGAATATAGTAAATGTGCTGTAATTGATTTATGGGGTACACAATATAACACTACATCAGTGCTATAGTCTCATTGAAGCAAACTGTTTCCCTTAAAATGGAGGTAGTTATAGTTATTCCATT
This sequence comes from Melanostoma mellinum, assembly GCA_914767635.1. Classification (NCBI taxonomy): domain Eukaryota; kingdom Metazoa; phylum Arthropoda; class Insecta; order Diptera; family Syrphidae; genus Melanostoma; species Melanostoma mellinum. The sequence goes on from OU612058.1 coordinate 20,681,454, forward strand.
TCTACCATTGCTATAGCAAAAAAAAAAATGTGAAGATCAAAGGAGGTACAACCTATATGTTGTGTTGACTATGCTTACCTCGAAAGTGTAATTTTGTTGCTTCTTTGGTGGCTTGCATTGGTGCGAAGCAATCAAAAGCATTGAAGTATTGGTTCCGATGAATATTTATGAGAAAAGTTCAGCAAATGAATGTTGATTAAGAAAATCATCGAATCGGACCTCGAAATAAGTCAATAAAGTGCAATTGAAGAAAGATTCAACTCGATTTCTGGGAATTTCCTCTTTGACATAATTTTTAATAAGGATTCCTCCTTTCTTTGGGTCCACACTTTAATCAACAAGTAATAATATACATATACAAGTCTCCTATGCCTCCCCTACGTTAGCGTATAAATTTAGTAAAAAAAAATTTTGGCTGGTCTTTCGAGATAATCAAAGCTCACTTAACCACTTGAAATAGACAAGGAACTGAAATGCGCTAGGGAGGCCTCTTGGCCCGCTGAGCTTTGTTGTGCCACTTTTCGTATTTTCTTAGCAGTCTGAGCAGAAGTTCAATTTGAAGACGGAAAAGGAATCAAAATTAAAGATATTCTGTCTGGTTCTTTCAAAATATCATATTGTTAGATACTAAAAAGTGAAGCAGTCATACTTTATTAGTCCTTTTTATCACTGTTACAACTGTTTTTTTTTTTTAAGTCAAGTATTTTGTTCGTTTCTGTTTGTTTTGTTTTAGTTTACAAGGTGATTTGACCACTTGTTTTCACCGTTCTTTGGCTTACGTTTACAGCAAAACAGATACAACTTTTGGGTCGTTTTTATGGTTCCCGTGGGTTGATGGTTAGCATGTCTGCCTGTTAACCCAGAAGTACATGGTTCGAATACCGATAGAAAGCAAAAATGCTTTTCCACGTGTATCGCCTTTCGTGAGGAATTGACAAGTTCTCTGATAGCAAATTCATTGCTATGAAAAGCGTTTTCTCGATTAGACGTTCGGAATAGGCAGAAAAATTTGGGTCCCCTTCATTACCTCACAAGGCATAGTTGTGAGAACTGCGCTAGGCCCTGGAGCTCCTCGCTCTGTTGCACCACCCTATTTATTTATTTGTTTATATGTTCGCTAAGCGATTCACTATCGTAGATACCATTCATTCAACTAATATGACGGCACTTCAAAACAGAGCTAAGTTTGACAGGTGTCAATTTCAAGCGCTACCAACCACGATGCGAATGATTCTTTATTTGCGGTTAATTAAAGTTTTTTGAAGTCGTAACCAAATAACGCTGGTGCTGACCTCATCTGTAGCCTAAGCCTCGAAAATGAAGAAACATCTCTGCATATTATTACAGAATGTCCAGCACTTTTCCGCCTTAGAAAGCAAGTACTTGACTATGATATTATTCTCCTAGATAAACTCAAACTCATTCACCCACAGAAGATTGCTAACACCTGGTTCAATTAAGGAGCAGGAGAACTGCCCTGAAACCTCGCAATGGCTGGCACAACAGGTTTCATTCAGACACCGCAGTGCCCGGAGCTAAGTAAGCTCTACCCGTCCCCTTAATCTAACCTAATTTAATCTAACGCTACTGCTGAGCTGCTTCAAAGAATAGACAGCATTAATGAAAGGTGGTCTGAGAGTGATAGGACTCGCTGGAGTACCAAAAATAACTGTAGAGCACAGCCAATCAGGATTTTTTAGATTGAACCGAAGTAGTTGACTGAAGTAGAAATCTCTCTGTGATGTCAAAGATCACCACATGAGCGTATCACAGTGTGGATGCCAAAATTGCCACTTGTATACAAAAGTGTCGTGGTGCTATCTCTTTTTCTTTTAGGAGGATTTAATGAAATATTTATGGAGAGTGTGAATTGTTCAATCACTTCGTCAGTTAAAGTGCAAGACCTCGTTCATATTTTGAGCAGATGTGTTTCAGGTCTTTGAAAGAGGGCAGAGCATGTGCAAAGAAGATGAACAGATTTCTCTTACATAAATTTTATCAAGAGTCTTTCTTGCGTATTTGTATGACAATCCCATTCATAATAGAAGTTCTTTCAAATGCTTAGTATCAAATTTATGTTTTCAACTGGTTGGGGTTCCTTATTTATCTATACGAACCCGTTACAGTTGTAATAAAGGATCACAGTTTTTTGCAACTGAAATACGAAGGGCTGAGCTCAGAAAGAGTCAGCAAAGGCTAGGGTATGGCACTGTACCTTTTCTTGTTTTTGTTCATGCATTTCTATATATTTTTGCTATGAGATTATTTGACCAATCTTTCCTCGTTCCTTCTTGATATAATTTTGAATGACTGCCCTTGTGAAAATGTTCTGCAGGTCTCTCCTTTCAACATGACGACACCAACTAAGCAATTCGTGTTGTATTCTTTGCTGTTTGCTGAATTCAGAGCCTTTTACCCAAGCGGATCTTGGTACTTCTAGTTCTATCGAACTTTCTTGATTCCACGTCTTTTTCTCAGACGTTTTTAAAGTTGATATCCCTGTTATATTGGAAAGAAGCTTAAAGTGCTGCGAAGTAATGGTTTAGAACATAACCGCCATCAGCGCGCGCCCCTCCATTTGTCGTAAGAGGCAACTTTAAGCCAAATTTAATATAGACAAATAACACTTAAGTGCGTCTAACGGCACCATAGTAACACCTTAAATATTTCTCACAAGTGTGCATGCAGAGATCCTACAACTTCCACGACTCGAGCTCAGATGAAGATGGATTAAAAGTTGAATCAAAATCAAAAATGAAACATTTACCTATGCAATGGAATGGAGTTTGATAATATTCGCCAAAAAAAAGAAAGACATGCCAAAAGACTCCTCTAACTAAATTTGCTTCAGACACCTAGCAACCCAATCGACACATTCTGAGGTAAACGCATCGTATCTCATGAATGGATTGCTAATGTGAAGTATTTAAGTGGAAGAGTTTAGATACTCACAACCCCGCCGCGCCGCCGGTAATGAAGAAGTAGAAAGAAAAATTGGATGGGCTAAAAAAGCAGTTGGATCGTTTTTTCTCTAAATGTACTCGTAGTATCGGTCTTGTCAAAGAAAACCAAAAATATTCCCTTTTTTTACCACGGAACATTTCCAAGTACATTAATGTTTAGAAACATTCTCATATCAGACAGCAAAAAAATTGCACCCAAATTGGAATCCAAATACTTAAAGCACAAGTGCTAGGACAAGAGATCGAGAGAGATTATAAGAAAGTTCAAATTGCACATCGAAAGACATCCCAAGGTTATAATTAAAACATTCTTCGACAAGAAATCTCCGCGCCAATCGATCGGTTTAGTTAGTCTTTGATGATACACTAACTCCTTCATAACATGACAAAGATTTGTTCAAAATCAAATGAACAAAAGCCTCAACATTGTTGTTGTTGGTAGCAGCCCGGAGTTAAAGCTGTAAAAGCAGCAATCTTACAAGCAGGCTCTGCTTTGAATGTTGTGCTTCCTTAACAACCACCGTTAGACATGACTGAAGGCCTCAATTAAAAAGAAGCATACCTGCGAAGGTAACTTATATCTTTCTTCTCGTTCAGATGATGGCATCGTGCTGCGTGCCTTGAAAGTTTTGCTTTCTGCTTCTCCATCCGATGTTACTTCTGTTGTTAAGGCTGTAACTTTAAATTGGGCTAGAGGTAGTGAATAAGCGCACACATTTGAGCACATCTCACACATCGAAGAGCCCATTTAGCAAAGATTCTATTATCTGACAGCATGACAGTGATTTATCCAAAATGTTTTTCGTTTTTTTTTCTCTTTGTTTTTTTTTTTTTTCTCATCCTATTTTGCGTTGCAGGCTGCAAAATTAGAAAAGAGAAGTTTCGTTCGGATATGCGAACGAGAGATGACTTAAGGCAGCCGGTCGGTAGCATAGTGTGTGGGAGTTGAAAATACAAAATTCTGAATTGCATAACTGTGTACAGAGGATTTCTAAAATTAGGTAGATGGAAATTTTTATAACGCAAGGGATGTACTACAGAGCATAGAACATCGATTCGCCTCAACTATACGATGTGTTTTTGCTCAAAAGCGAATTCATCTTATCTTTGTTCTCGTCATTGGCATTGTCGTCGTCTTCGGCATCGCATCGGCATCGGCATCGACATCGACATCGACATCGTTGTCGATAGCTAGCTCCTTCAGCAACACAAAATATATAAATCTTCGTTTAGATGTTCTGCGAGTTTGTTGCAGAAATACATACCAAGATACAGGAGCCCATCAGGAAGAACGCAGTTTAACCGCAAAATCCAACATGCTTGTTGTTCGAATTTTCGTATGAATTTTGATAAAGAAATTCCATTGGCCGTAGGCAGAACATGGCACACGGCCAAAAAAGGCTGTGTTTTTACCCACAGCCAGCGCGTGTTTGTTCGGTTGTGGGTATATGGTTGAGGTTATAGTTAAGAAGTTCATTCTACTTTTATTGTTCATTCTTTGTTATATATCCTTGGAGGTCCTTTCCTTCGTCATCGGAGTATGTTGTACGACAAAAACTACAATGAAAATTACATGAACACTGCTCGAGAGAAATGTTTTTCTTATAATGATGTGAGAAGAGAGATGGAGTACCCGACTAGTGTATCAGATACAATGTCGTCTGTGACTATAGATACTATCCCTGTGTGTCTCGTGTTTCATCCTTAAACAAATAAATCGTGCAATTGCTAAAACAAACCGATGACAGAAGAGAAAAAAAAGAAGAGTAAGTAAATAAATAAACGGCATGTGTAGACACCGACCTAAGGATAAGTTTCGTTTAGCTTAACGAGCAGGAAAACATGAGCAAGTCAACTCTGTTTGACATGAAATTAGAACATTGTCAGGTCTTCTGTAGCCTTGGCATTCCGTTTTTGTGATTAAGATTTCGAGTTGAGAAGATGCATTGTCTTAATTGTGGGGTTGATTTTAAGACTCGAACGTTTGAATACAAACAGCTGCAATATCAAGATCGTATGTCCACTCAACAGATGTGTGGAGACCCAGGAACAAAAGTATAGTCCTGAATCAATTAAGTAGAAGGCTTTCTTCTGACACACATGGAACACTTAACGGCGACATAAAGAACCAAATATTCGACGTCTCTCGCTTTGGCTTACGCTCAAGAAGAAGCTAGGGCTTGGGCTCTTATGAATTATCTAGACCAACTTTTCTATAGTAAAAAAAAACAAACTTTGCATTAAGGCTGCTGTGTCAAGCCAAGTGTCAAACTCTCACCACATACCTTTCAAAAAATGTTCACCTTTCCCAAAACTAATACCAAGTACGGAAAAATTATAAAATGCAAACTTTTCGTAGTGCAAAAATGTATTATCCGGTTGGCACATTAATCACAGCGGTGCCAAAAATCTTTGCACAACAACTTAATCTCTTGCCCCAGATAAGAGCGACTGCGAGAGAGAGAGAGTTCGAAAAACTTGCTATAACGCAAATAATGCCTGCAAAGATTAAAATAGTAAATCACTGCACCAAGGCTCTATTAACACCCCACGATAGTGCATAGCTTTTCAAAAATATACATAAAAACAATGAGCAAACTTTTAAGTTTAATCTAAATAAATTGTGCTGTGAAAAGACCGTTATAAGGCTTTTTATATACCGACAAGAAGCAGAGAGGAGTAGAGTTTATGTCTTTAGCCAACTACAAGGCTGGAGCAAAGCCACACAGAAGTTTATAGCGCCCAAGTCTCTCAATAATTACAGACCACAGACGCATGCAGCGTTTTAAATTGAAAAGAGAAAATTCACTAGAATCATTAGCGAGTTTTGTGTAAAATGGACATTGAGGTAGAAAAGGGATTTTGTCTCTTTCTGATTTTTTTTTCTTTAAATTATTTCCTTATCGCTTTGTGAAATAAATGATTTAAGGCTATTACATGACGATAGTGAAAATGTTAATACATATTTTAGTTTGAAACACTATACATGCCCGCCATTGTCCTTGGGAACTGCAAGTGAGACGTTGTGTTCTTTTTAAATTTAGGCCACGTAAGAATTTACTGTATAAATGTCTATTTTGTGTTAAGGCGCCTAGATACTCCTTGTTGAATAAAAACTCTACCTTACATATCACACTGCCCAGGTCTTTGATCAGTTTATCTTATCATAAACTGGTTACCATAATTTGTTGGTGTTTAGTGCCTGTGGCATATTGGTTAGCGTGTCTATTACGTGGAAGGCTTGTGGCTTCAATCCCAACAGAAAGCAAACATGTTTTCCACTAGTATCACCTTTCGTAATTAATTGACAAATCTTCCATTGACATGAATGGTGCTTTCTTAATATGCCGTTCGGAATCGCAAAAATACTGAAAGCCCCCTCCATTCCTTCACAAGACATGGTTGTGAGAAATGCGCTAGGTCCCTTGTTTCCCGCTTTGTTCAGGTTATTATGGATTATCCCTTTTCCAGAGTAAAAGAGTAACTTTCTTTGCAAAGAAAAATGAGAGCCAGGCAATTAGAAAAGAAATACTTTAGGTAGACGAAAAATGAGTACATAATATGAAAACAACGGCAGCTCTTAAAAGCAAGTATTCTTCCATTGAAAGCCTAGAGTTTGCTCTTTTTATTGATGAACTAATCGAAGTACACATTCTAATTGTCCTGGCAATTTTCCAATACTTTGATTTCGAAGTCAAAATTTCGAAATATGAATGAAAGTGAATGAATCAAACTTAATTTTTCAAAATTGATCGGCTTGATTTGTCATAAGCACAAGAAACCTTCGGACTTTTACGTGTACATAAAAAATTTAATCTTAGTGTTGCCATTACTGCCATATTATTATTTTTTCAACACCTTTTCCATCTCTTTCGTTTCGAGATTCTGAGTTTGGGAAAGAGTTTTTTAGTTTTATTTTCAAACCAACGCAATCTTTCGGGTTTCAAAAATTATTTAGCTCTTTGCGGTAAGTGCTACCACTTTGTCTTTATTACACCTTTTTTTAACAGGAAGTATTTTTCTTCCTCCACAAAGACAGAAGCTCCAGATCCACCATCGCATCGGTCTAAGAACAATCCGTGAGAATAATATAAGCATTCTTTCCTAATAAAGATTCTAAGGCCCTAAATTGACGGAACGTTAACCGTGTATTTTTTGAAGCAGTTTTAGCCTTGAAATATTTGTATTGGATGGTATATCCATCAGACGTGAGTCGGAAGACAAAGGATTATACTTTAACTACAAAGAGCAAAGAAATATGCGCCATCTATGAATTTTTCTTAAAAAGTTAAGTAAAAACGCGTTCTTGGAAGTCGTGGACGGTTTTTTTTAAATCTATCATTAGATGTTGATTTTTGCACACAAATAACTGTATTTACAGAAAACATTAAAACGAATAGAAGGTTAAAGAATTATTCACATATCAAGTACAAAAAAAAAGTTCATCATACGCCACAGTGTACCATTTAAGACACATTTTAAAATCTTTTCGTTTTTAATACTAGGATTCTAATGGAGAAACATCCTGATGCTCAGAGGATCGAAAAAGTATATCCGATGGAGAACCACGAGATCAAATATAAAACGGACTCAGATATAACGAGAAATTCCAAAAGTCTAGGTGCGGATGTGCGGATAATGGAGGATATATGTATATGGAGAAGCACTGACGAAGATTTGAGGTTCAGTCACAGTAGGTTTACAGTGTACAACCATGGATGCGCCTTGAGTCCTTCAGATAAAAAGTAGATCACCTATTTTTATGCTGTCAATGGAGGCATCTTTAGCAACATACATCTCTGTAACTGCCACGTATGACGTATGGATTGAAGTTTTGGTAGTAAGTATGTAGTGGAGTATTCGACAAGACTGCTTACTTGTGTTTTCTGTGTTTTTTTACGGAAGTTCGCTTCTCAAGTATGAAAAGTTTAAATACATATTAGGATCTATGACCTATAGTCAAGCAACTTGGATGGCAACCTCAGTCATCGGTGAAGCGTAGGTAATCGGTAATAATCTGCAATATTCACTGCTATCTTATAAGGGTGTTCACAAGAAACCCTAAAAATAAGTTGGAATTATTTCCTTAAAAATTAAAATCAGAATAACAAACGTAGTGTTAGGTTCTTTACCCAAACAAACTTGGCAAATGTCGATGCGTGGGTCTTTCAAAATGGTGATATGAGCGAATAAAAATAAACTTTAAGTTTCGTTACTGTGCTTGTTAGAAAAATAATAAGCACGAAAAAATTCACACGCGTATATTTACTCTGAATTTAATATAAACATTTTTTTAACAAAAGTCAACGCTTGAAATTATTAAAGAAAAGCCTTCGTGCTCAATTTTTCGTCATGCCAATTACTTTGAATTACATTCATGTTCTTCTGAGTTTTGGGTGCTTGTTCATTAATTTTTCCATATTTCTATGAAGATCATTTAAGTACATTAACTTTTCCCCTTTTTGGTTATTTTTTGATAAAGCAATTGGCGCTCTTTTAATGAAAATCAACAAAGGGTTTGCCAAACAAATTGAAATTACCTACTTTCCAAAGTAATAAACCCCAATTTTCCTTCAAAATTTATCTGCTTTTCTACAAAAAGAAGAAAATTAACTGAACAGCAACCACCGCTCGCGAACATTTCGCTTTCCTTTGCCACTCTAGCCGCCTGCCCGCCGCGCCGCGCCGCCATCAAGCCGACCAATATCACTTTACTCTTGTATTATACTCTTTCATTAAATTAACCTTAGACTATGAATACTCATGATGAGCTCCTCCTCATTTTTTTTTTTGCATATAATTAGCATATTTTATGAGTCCTTGTAGCCCAGCTTACCTATGGGGCTATACACTAGACATATATCGGTGGGTTTTCATGCCTCAGTCAGCTCAGTACGCCTTCTTACTATATTTATATCGGGAAACAAACAACCACAAAAGAACCAATTGCATTATCCTAGTTCTATACGTATACATAAGAGCAAATATTAAGGCATATTTTCCCATTTAGTCTCGCATTAGACAATGAAATTACGAGGCACACACAGTAAAAAGGATTCCATAATGAGATCTAATGATGACAACCGTAAGAAAAACAGAAATTGCCACACTCTCACTGATGAGAGGGCAGGAGCGGCAGTGATGCTTAACAATAGCGCAACACACAGCCACAGCACACCAGCAATGAAAATTTCCCTTGTTTTTTTTTAGCTCTCGATGATGCCACTGCTGCTGCTGCTGCTTCTCTTCTTTGTACTCCCTCATGCATCCTGTCTATGCGACGGAGGTGTGTTAATATTAAGTCATAAACCGAAAACGCCGACCACTGTTCTTGGTGTTATCATCATATCGCTTATTCTTCTCTATTTTGGAAATGGGTTGTTATGTTCACACAGAAATTTAACTCACTTTTCGGTCGTGGGAAGCTGCTCATACCTGGTAAAAGTAAAACACGTAAAATCAAACATTCGGATACTCACTTCTCTTACGTATTGGTCTGCGAAAAATAGGGGTTCTGACTAAAAAAAAAATGTCACTTCAGTCTTTTAAGAACTTTAAGCTTTGGTCACAAGCTTTGCTTTTCTATTTTATACTCGCCTAATTTAAAATCTCGAGAGAAGCGAATTATCGACGGTGTGACGGTTGTGAAGGACATCGTTTCTCGACTTACTGGCACTGCTTAGCATAATGGTTAGCATGTCTACCTGTTACGTAGGTGTTTGAAGATCAACTCTTGAGAACGTCTAATTGTTTTTCCTCGGTTGTCGCCTTTGACTATAAAGAAGCAAGTCATCCGAATGTAATTACACTGCCATGAAAAGAGCGATCTCAGATATCCGCTCGGAATCGGCAAACAATTGGAAGCTGAGAGAAGAGTTCCAGGCCCAAGGGCTACTAGAACTTTGTTTCACCGCTTTGTGAAGTAATTTTACATGGGGTAGTATACCTACTTAACAAATCCAGTACAAGGAAAACAGGACATAAACAAATCATGAGCGTATTCGGCTGCTCATTGGATGTTAATTGAAATGAATTCATCTGCGAATTCTTACTCATTATTTTTCTGTGTTTTCATTTCATTACTTAAAAAGAAGACAGCTTATTATTTCGGTGGTGGCGTGATTGTAAGGTATCTGCCTGTTACGAGTGTGTTTTGGGTTTAGAGTCCCAGAAACATAAAGGGCGAAAATTGTTTTCCCACGGGTATCTTCTTTTGCCAGGAATTGGTAGATGTTTCATGCCAGTAACAGTTCTATCTAGGTTAGCCGTTCGGAATCGGTGATGAATTGAGGGTTACTTCCATTCCTTTGCAAGGTTTGACTGAGAAATATGCGCTAGGCACAGGGGCTCCCCTCTTTACTGCACCAACCAATTTTTTCAAATTATTTTCATTTTATTATCATTTGGCTGAAAAATTTAAATTTACTGTTGTTGGCTTCGCATAATTAGTACACCATCAATCGAAGACGGTAGGTACCAAGTGAGCTGTAGATAGTCCAAGCGTCAACGTTCAACAGAAAGTGTTTTGACGAATATCGAGTTACAAGAATTACATACTCAAATTAGTTTTCAGAACGATAATCGTTTTCAATTTTACGTAAATCAGTATCATCGATATACTATATGTGGTACCCGGAGCGTGATGGTTAGCATGTCCACCTGCTAACCCAGAGGTTCGAGGTTTGAATCCCAGCATAAGCAAAAATATTTTTCCACGCTTAACGCCTTTCGCGAGGAATTGGCGAGTCCTCCGATAGTAAATTCATTGCCATGAAAAGCGCTTTCTCAATAAGCCGTTTGAAACCGGTAGAAAATGATAGGTCCCCTCCATTCCCTCACAAGGCATTTGTGAGAAATGCGCTAGGCCCATGAGCGTCTTGCTCTGTGGCGCCACCCTATATACAAATATTTTAAGCCATCACGACTTATTTTTTATGACTATGACTTTATGACTGAAGTGCTTAAAATGCTTTCTGCATTTTGAAAACTTCACATAACATATTCATTATTCATCAGTAAATTACGAAATATTTGGAATTTTTTTTACAATATCCATACGTGTCCTTTACACGTAAGGCAAAAATTTGGTTTATCAGGTTTAGTTGCTGGTTGCGGCGCTTAGCACAAAGTGGGCGCTGTAACAGTCAGAGGGGCTTCGCAAAAATCCCTGAACGAAATGGATGATAATAAAGCACGGATAAAGGCAAGGACACTGCAGGGTGGCGATTATTACACTTTTTTTCGCCATTGTTGGTACTTTGTTTTTCTTGCTCAGTAATTTTTGTTTTCTTTTTGTCCTTATTTCCAACTAGACGCTGACGCTGGTGCTTGGTGCTTCTGTTCCAAGCTTAACCAAGTGGTGGTGTGTCATGATGGTGCCATATCAAAATAATGTGCATGAGATTTCTTTAGCAATGGATTTGCATTGGGTGCTGTGATACGGCTGGCTGTAAGGAAAACAGAAACAAAAATCTGATTCTCCTTTCTCAGGGAGATGTTGTATGGTGATTTTTTTTTTTTTCTTCTTTTTTTTTGTATGAAACAGCTCGTTGTTTTGTATTATCCTGGTGCAAATGTGTTTCGTGCCTCATGATTTTGTTCCTTCCTGGGTGATCTCATAATTTTCATGTGCATTATTTGGATTAAGCGGATGAAATTACGGGCGAAATTCTCTCAGAATTATCAGGCTTCCTGACTGTTTTTTTTTTTTTTTTTTTGGTTGTTATAATATGCTATACTTGCTTTTGCTTTTAGGTGAACAACTGAACGTAGTAAATATGAAAAGAGCTGAGCCGTAAAAAGTGTAATTGTAGCGCGTTCTAAAGATAAAACAGTGAGATTTGCAGTTAATGACGTAATTCTGGTTGCGTTATGTGAGAAGCAAAATATAAATTGACGACCGAGCTTCATTAATTTTTTTTTCTCTGTAGCTGGTAGAGCATCTAATTTAAAATGCTTAAAGCAGTAACATGTAAGTAGGAAATAAAAAGCAAAAAGCATTTGGGGGTCATAGAAGCCCTTTCGTGGTACTGCTAAAGGCGTAAGCGTTTTGCCAAAAAATAAAAAAAAATAATAGAGACCTTCTGCAATCTAATGGAAATATACTGTTCTTGAAAGATAGAATGAGTATGAGAGCAAGAATCCTTTTGTATTTAATTTAATTGAAGTGCCAATTTCTATAACTATATCAACATACTTACCAAGAGAATGCATTTTTCTTTTCCAAAGCAAAAGGAGTTTGGTACATCGATTTTTCGCTTTGATTAACTTACTCACTGACAAAAAATTATGAAACTGGCTCCAAAATAAACTATGTACATCAGTTTAAGGCTCAGCTCTTACAAAGAGAGCTACTCTGAAGATTGTACAAACATTATGTACATATCGTCAAATAAAGTCCTGGGTCTCGTACGTCAAAAACTCATCAAAAATATTATTTGTTAAAAAAAATACGAAAAATCGGAGCCATCTTTTGGAATTTTCCGTGTGCGTATGTTGCTCTGAACATTTCGTAAAAAAAAAATATTTCACATATGCACCGGGTGCTGCGTGTCCGCTCTGCAAAATTTGTTTGAAATACTTACGAGATCCTTCATTTTAACTGACGTTATAAAACATATTTTTATCCCGACAAAGATGTATTTTGCTTTGAGGGGTTTATTTTAATCTGCTTAAGGCCCTTCTCAACCCTCTAACCTCTTCCAAAATTATCTAGGACCACAAGAGCTCTTTAAATGCGATCGGATAAGATTGAATTCTTTGAGTCTCATTTGGGTTCCAGGCCATCACGGCATAACTGGAAAAGAGATCGCAAGAACTTGCATTGGTTTCAATACAACTCTGTTTTTTGAGGCTGTTGGATCCTGGTTGGACGGCAACTACCCCCACGAACGAGGTGAATCTCGATTTCCTTTTCAAATTGGTAGAAGGTAATTTTTCGAAAACTAACACTTGCTTAGACAGACACACTGGAGATGAGATTGTGAGGTATGTAGACCCGATATTTCCCATCTTTTTCCATTACTCATGTTGTATCAGTACATTTCTTTCCTTTTCGGATTTCAAAGCTAAATACTAAATATTTTTGACTTTCGTGTGCTTTCGTTGGGTTTGGTCTAGTTTTACATAGTTTTCTTTTGCAATGGTTTACCAGAGACTTCATAAGTTCGGTTACCAAATGGTAACCAATGTAGTTTCAATTTTTACCACTGACTGTTGTGAGTGGAAGATTTGAACCTTGAACAAACCTTGGATATCTTAATCATGTATCATTTCCCGTACCTTTGTGGTAGACCCTGTAGTCTTTGTTTGTATTCCTTAAATGTCCGTTGAAGTAACAAAAAACAATCCAATTTTGGTAACCTTGAGCAGGTTTTGAGAATTTAACCAAATGCATCTTTTGTCCACTTGCTCGCATCCAATACAGGAGCTAATGCAATAGAGCTCACGCTCAAATGCGACATGCATTTAACTACAGGTGTATTTTTAGCACGTGTACACGTGTATCAATAAGCTATGTACGCGTGTAGGTGTGTAATGTATAAATACACGTGTTATTAAAAACACACCCCTAATCACCTAAAACTGTGGTTTTTTGAATGTCTGACGAAGTGTGACCTGCTTTACGTTGAAACGTCATTTATTTGTCCATTGATATAATATTACAAAACATCGGATAATCCTTGCATCTCGAACTACATAAGGTTCTCAGTTCTTATTCTGTTTCTGTTTGATTTGATGGACCACGATCCACGAGCCTTCCGCGTAGCAGGCAGTTATGCTAACCACTACACCACAGTCTTATCCGCACTGGAAAACATAGGCCTTTGATTCTTACTTAGTCTCTCTATATTGAGTCAGATCCAACAAAATTTATCGTGTTAACAATTTTATAAAGAACAACATATAGTGCCAAACTAAAACCTTATATGCTTTTACTTACTTACTTACTTAGGTGGGCATTACAGTTCGGGGTGAACCTGGGCCTCAACCAACATCCTTCGATAACGACTTCTATTTCGGGCGAGCTCTCTCCAGTTTCGCACTCCAAGTCGGTTGAGGTCTTCTTCCACTTGATTGCGCCACCTAAGACGAGGTCTTCCCCTTCCGCGATTTCCCTGCAATGTGCTTGCGAACACCCGACGAGCCGGAGCGTTTGGGTCCATCCGCTCTACATGGCCCAACCATCGTAGCCTCGCGATGCGTACTCTTCTGGCTATGCCCATGTCGCGGTACAGCTCATACAGTTCGTTGTTGTATCTTCTTCTCCACACATTGTCTTCGCATACGGGACCAGAGATCATTCGGAGAATTTTTCTTTCGAAGCGACCAAGGGTTTCCTCATCCGCTTTCGATAAGGTCCATGCTTCCGCGCCGTAAAGCAGGACTGGGATGATTAAGGTCTTATATAAGGTTACCTTGGATTTTCTGGAGAGGGTTTTGTTTCTCGATTGCCTTCTTAACCCAAAGAAGCAACGGTTGGCAAGAGTTATTCGCCGTTTGATCTATCGTATTTTCATTGCCATGAAAAACGCTTTCTCGATTAGTCGGAATCGGCAAAAAGTATAGGTCACTCCAGTCCTCACTAGGTATGGTTATAAGGAATGCATAAGGCCCCCGGCTCACCGCTTTGTTGCCCCGACCTATTTATATTTTTAATGTATTACATATTTAAAATACACACATCATTTCCTTCTCTATCAACTGTTTCGAATTATTTTCCTAACCCAGAAATTTGAGTAGCTCTTACTTGACCATTTTGGCTCAGTCGAGGATAAGTACCATGCGTAGCAGTGGTAGTGCTCTATTAAGAAATTTATCATTGACATAAATTGACTGACTTCTTCTTATATTTCGTATATTTTCATACGGAACTCTTGAATGATGCGGGTCAGTGTGGATTGATTTTGACGTATTATTGTAATAAAACTTCTTATACGACTTCCGACAAGGTTGCGTTAAAGGTTTAACGCGAATTATTGATTGCATACTTTTCGGCACTGCTCGCAAGTCGCAATATGTTGATATAACTGTTTTATCAAAAGTTTGTCTTAAAGAAACAATATGAGTTCACTAAAACTCAATTTCTACCCCTTCCTATTTTCATTTCCACATTAGGAAGTTTCTCTTCTTTCGCGCGGAAGGACTCCACGCACTATTTTTCTTTTTATACTTGATCCTTAAATACTGTTTTCCTCAATCCCTCTCACTTAAACTTTTTCAAGGATGGTTTGAAAGTATCCGCTAACTAAGCACTAACATATTTAAAAATCAAAATTGTTGAATCCTTTAGCAGCAAATCCTTCTCCAACACAAACTATTGCTAATTATATATGATTCCCAAATTAATTGACCAAAGTATGCAACCTTTTTAGCCATATTATTATTTACCAATGCAGCCTTTGGCTGTATAAAGTGGAAAAACGTCCAAGAAATGCGCACGTAAAATCAAAATAATTGGAAAACTCAGTGTGACCCCCTAGCGGTAATGCTACTTCAAAGGCAATTACATGCTCAATTGCGTCTTTATGATGGTTCTTTGGTCTGGTTTGCGGTTCGTCTGACGGCTGCTCTTTCACCACACCAATCCCGTTTGTCCATTTAGCCTGTCTTAGCCATCAGATGCACGTATAAGTCTTTAGGGTAAACTTTTGACTCTATTGTAACAATCTGCAACTCTACGTTCTCTCTTTTTCTGTTAAAGTAGTTGCATCATGCATCCATTCAACCCTCTCCGTGAGGTTTTCGTTTATATTCGCATAGCTTCCTTCAAATAAATAAAAAGAAAATAAACCTGTTCCATGATAAAAGTAAGGAAAACCAAAATATCGAGCGAATTCTTTTGGAAAATACAACCCACTGAGCTAATCATTGCCATATCGTTATCATCATTCTCATATAGCTACTGCTTCTTTCCAAGCTCACTCTGGCAATCGTGGTGATCCATCTACTCTACTTGGCCGAACGAATCGAATTCCTTCCTCGAGAAACGACGAAAACGATGAAAACAATACCAAAAGCACTCGTCCCTATCTGCCTCTGCATTTTGCTTCCTCTAAGTTGAAAGTCGAAACAACCTTCTTGTAATACGAGCTGTAACTGACAGGATGACTGGAGCCAGTAACCCTGAGCTGTCAAATTAAAACCCCGAACATTGAAGATCCTCGAGGAAAATCAAATTCCGCAGTTGCTTTTCGGGTTAATATTGCGCTGGTTTTCTGTTTGTTATCCTTTGGCGGTGGTTGTGGATTGAAAGTCACTGTTTGGACGGGCAGTGATGTGTAAAATCAGCAACAAAGTTGAGGCATTGGAAAATAAGGAGCACACACAAACAGTAACACTGTACACATCATCACATCACTACTCCAACCTCAATTCGTCATGAATCAGCCGATATGCAATGCTGTTGAGTAGATATACTTGTAGAGTATGTTTTTATGCACTGGAATTTCATTCAAGGCAATTTTGCAGTCTTCCAAGAGCAAGTAGAGCATAACCAAAAGAAAACAATAACCAGCTGATGTATTGTCTGCGTTCTTCAAGTGATTTTCGACTCTGAATTCTTTGAACTGGGGGAATTTATCCCAAGCGATGTGATGTGCCAATCAGCTCGAATTTCGAATACATGTTGCCAAGGAGAAGAACCTTTTGTAGAAATCTTTACGTACAAAAATTTTACTGTCCTAGCTACGTCAGTTATTAAATCTGCTATATTTTCAACCAATTTATAATGAGAAAAATTATCGTTATGAAGAGTAAAGAAAATTAAAACTTAAAATATACAACTCTGGACATTGACATACCTAAGGTTACGATCTACAAAGACCCGATAGAGGAATTGGTTTTCAGACTAGAACATGAAAAGTCCTTCTTGTATGAGTTTATTTTTAAGGAACCTAGAAGGTGGTACAATTGCAATCGTTTTAACAGAAGGTAATCGAACTGTTTTTAAATCACATTACGACAACCAAACGTGCCTGCAACTGGAATATTACACCACAGTAGAATGGGTTGACGGTTGATCTTATTTCACCAAACTTAGATCAATGTAGATCCATTGTGATACCCTGGATTGTTCTAACATCATAAAAGCCGATGAGTTTATGGTTGGCCAATTTTTAACCATTTTTTGACCTTAATGAAGATCAACAGGCTGTTTGCCTGAAGTGTCTGATAATTCTTCTAGTTCGTTGAAGAAGTAACTGCCCAGGAATTTCGTCCTGGTGTGGCAGATTGCTGGGCAGTGAAAAAGAGCGACGGGTGTCCTCATGTTTGTCTTCGTCATCGCATCTTTTACGTAAGTGATCGGTGCAAAGACCCATTTTCTTTTTGTGGTAGCCAAGCAGGTTATGTTCTATTAAAATACTGATAAACGATCGTGATGAAGTTCTATTCAAGGATAAGAGCAAAAAAACGACACGATGGGAGTGAGATTAGAAGTCTTACAAAATGGTTGCAAGCAACGACAACATAGTGATAGAAATGTAGCTACTACTGAGGATCTTGAAAATCCACTTCTGCAGACTTGTCAACGGCTGCGATGGTGACCTAGTCCCCACTATCAGACAGAACACCACATTCAACTAGGATGATGATCAAAAATGCTATCCTCCCGACCTAGAAGAATTTAAACTTGCTATATATGTTTAACAAAGCTGTAGCTTTAACGCCGAGCATTTCTCAGGCAGCTGGAACCTAGCTAAAAAGGAGCGTGTACTAGCTTTCTTTCATCATAAGGTATGAAGAGGCTTTCCGCTTTCCCGATGAATTGAGGCTTAAAGTACAGATTCCCTAATCATTAAAAAAAAGTGGGCACGAACTTGCGATCGTTTGCTAAGTAAAATGCCAAAATCTTAAGACTGAGTTAAAGTTTTAAGTATTCATTTTTAATATATTCGGTGGTACAGGGCTGCCAACTACACATTAATTATGAAAATTGAATTAATTCACGCAAAATATTGAAAAAAATTAAATTAAATATTCCAAAAGTTTCAAGCAAAAAACGCGAAAAACGCCATTTTTTGCATTTGCTAATAGATATAAGCCCTTCAAATTTAATCAAAATCGTTAGAGCCATTTTTTAAGAAACCGGTTTTTTATTTTTAATATTTTTAAAAAATTAAGTTTTAAAAATTTAAAAAGATCTTGCTAAAAAATGCATGGATAAAAATTTTAAATAAATCAAAGATACCGTTTTGAAAATATTCGAAACAACAATTTTTTTTAAATTAATGCGAATTCGAAAAAAAATTAAATTTTTCAAAAATAGATATGCAATCTTTCTTAAATAACTTAGGACTTCTTAAATGTGAAATTTCGTCAAAATCATGCAAGCCATTAGCGAGAGAGTCGGTTTTGAAAAAAACGGGACTATGGGGGGTACCGTTTTTAGAATTTTCAATAAAAATTTTTACTTCATTTGAACAGTTATTCGAAAATAATACCTCACGTAAAATTTTATCAAAATCGTTAGAGCCGTTTTCGAGAAAAATAGGAATTGTCATATCGCTTGTATGGCAGGTACCGTTATTTCAAGACCTAGAGACCCAATTCCAAAAACACCTCTGAAGGCTACTCCAGAGATCATAACTGCAAATTTTGAAGAAAATCGGTTAAGCGGTTCAGGCTGTAGATCCATATACGGACAGACAGACAGACAGACAGACAGACAGAATTGTAGGACCCACTTTTTTCGTATTCTCTATCATCGTTATGTCATATTTAGTTGTTATCTCAAATTTTTTTTTTTTCTACACGATTGCAAGACATGCCTTATAGTACCTACATATAATCGCAAGTAAAAAGATACCATCAGATTGCACGAATTCAAGAGGAATCTAAGCATTTTGCAACAGAAAAGTCTATTCTGCAGAAGTAATTTGAACGTCGCGATAAGGTTCAAAATAAATAATAATGAGTAGATTGGCGCAACAGAGCGGGGAGCCCCGAGACCTACCGCATTTTTCACAACCATGCCTTGTATGGGAAGAGTAGGGACCTACAATTTTTCTTCCGATTTGGAAAGGCTAACATGAGAAAGTACTTCTTATGGCAATAAATAAACTATCGGTGGACTTGTTTTTCCTCTCGAAAATCATAGCCGTGGAGAATCTTTTTTTTCCGTTGGGGTTCGAGCCATGAGCTATCCGTGTAATAGACAGACATAGTAGCCATTAATCAACGAAATACGGTTTCAGTCCCTTAAAGTCCACAATCGGTTGGATCTTGAAAAAACGGAAGGATACGAGTATAACATCGATATACACCATTTCTTTGTCGATTTCAGGATGGCGCGTATGACAGGATTTACAAATACGAGCTGTATAGAGCAAAGTCTATTTTTGATATTACGGGGCTAGAGCATTTCGCACAATCATGGCTTGAGTTTCGTCAAGATCATTAAAGAATCCACCGAGACTAATTTTTTTTTTTTTTTATTGCATCTCAGAGACTAAGTCGCACGAAGCTTAGAACAAGCTCATTTGTACGTACTTATCTACGCTCTTCATCATAAATGCAAGTGTTAGATGTTAGAAAAACCAACACCAGCACAAAACGAACGTATAGAAAATATATATATGAGAAAAAAAAAATAAATACAAATAGTGACATACAATATAGAACACCTAACATGAAATACAATAATAATTAATTAAACAAAACTACTAAAAATAAAACAAAGTATAAACTACAAATATTTTGAAAAACAATAAACTAAGAAACATTGAACAAAAATCATGCATGTGGAGCACTGGTTTTAAATTTTTGTTTTAAACTAGATTTATTAATGTTGAAATCTAAAAGTAGGGAGTTAGAATTATATAATCTACTCATGCGCGATAGCGGCTCATTCATGCCGTAATTGGTTCTATGATGGGGGCAATGAATCAACTCCAAATTACGCAAGTGGTGAGATCCTCCGCGGTAGTTAAAACCTATGGACGAGACCAAGTAAGGAGCATCTATAAAGCCAGTCAAAAGCTGATGGAATAATAATGTCGAAAAAGGCTTTCGAAAAGGTCACACACTTTCATGCGATTAATCCTACTTCTGGAAAAGTTTAAGCATAGCTCAAACATCAACACCAGAAGCATAATCATTCAAAAGCCGGTATAGTTACTCGCTTACGCAGACGATATTGACGTAATGGGAAGAAGCAAGATTGATGTCATAGGTGCTTTTGCGAGCATTGAAACAGAGGCGCCAAAAACGGATTTAATACTCAATGAAGGTAAAACGAAAAATATGTTGTTTATGACAGCAAGCACAGAAAAAATCAAAGAATTGGACAAAACGTCACAATAGACAGAAATAACTCGTTCCAATAGCTTCTTCTTTGGGTTAAGAAAGGAATTCTACACCCTGGCCATTGCAACAGAGTCAAAAAAAAATTTTCCACCGGCAACGCCTTTTGCGAGGATAGGCAAGTCCTCCGATTGTAAGTACAATGTCATTAAAAACGCTTTGTCGATCATCCGGTCGGAGTCGACAGGAAAACTGTAGGTAGGTCGCTGCTATTCCCTACAAGGCATGGTTGTAAGAAAGTCGCGAAAATGGAAATCTACGACTCAGGTGAAGCAACCAAGTGGAATACAACCTCATCCGCCCCAGAGTGCAGAACTAGAGAGAGCTCTCCCAAAATCAAAATTACTGGCGAAAGATGATGGTTGAGGGTGAGGTTTACCGCGAATGGTATTGCTCACCAAAAAGTAAGCCATACAGAAACTATTAAATTGAAATTTTGTTGTTTGCCCTACTGCTGTTTTTGGTTTCAATGATAATAGGTTCGTTCGTTCAAATTTACCCAGGGTTGACCCAGATTTCCTTGACAACCCTATGACCTGTATAAAAAAACCAGTGGTTTTGGTCCTCAAACAATTCTAAGTCACAAAATCACAACACATCCTTTCCATTGGAACAAAAATACATGCCATTCCGCAGCCCTGTTCACAACCTATACTCGTTCCATTAAAAAGTAGGGCCTGGTTAAGGCGCTCAAAAATACTGAGTTTGACATTTAGAATTCTGATTTTGATTTTAATATAGCTCCCCAATAAACTAGGAACTTAAAATTCATACAGTAGCTTGGAAGTGGATGACATGTAAAATGGGGATAAGCGGAGATAAAAATGAAACTCGCTTTCTTTTATGACTGAATTTTATACAACCTTTACAGTAAGTTAAAGACTTGAAACTTTTAACACAAGTATGAAAATGTGAAATAAGAAGAAAAAGACAAAAATTATTTATATAAAATCAATTCCAAAAAAAAATCTAAACGTATAAAAAATCCAATGTACGAGGTTTTAATAACGGATTTAAAAAAAGTATAAATTAATTTCTTGAATAGGAAGGATACAAAAACAGAGAATAATAATCTATGTATTTAACTATATTTACCGAAAACTCATACTTGGTTACACTATTTTTAAGTTCGATGTGTTCGTATATGTACATATGTAGTTGTCTTCAAAGCAAGCTTCAAACCGCATAAGATATATTCAATTATTAAGACAAGTAATTTTATTCCTTTAACGTTATATTTTCATTTAGCCTGAACATTTTCAACAGCTTGACATTGAAGACAAATAATGAAAAAATTACTTGATTGTGACAACACTGACAAGGTAAATGCCTCTCTCCCGGCAGATGATAAACCAAAATACCAAAAATTCCTGTTTATTCCCCTATATTTTTTCATTAATGCCAAAAAGACCAAAATGGCCATTTGACTATCAGTCATCCTAATAAAAACTAATTTTCTCAAAATCTGGCATCAAGCAGTCATTTCAAATTGTGCTAATGCAACGTCTCGTCTCTGAGCTTCACGCTTAACGCTCTGTTGCTTTCTGCTGTCACTGTAGGTATTCCTCTTATTTTTATTTATTTTGTCATTGCTTGCAATAAGGCCTATGTGGAATGTGATTATTCGTCGCACCGAAATATCACATTTAGAAATTGTTTTTATTTTATTTTATTTTATTTGTCTGTCAATGTTGAGTTGAAATATGTCACACTGACTGAAAAGCCTCCTGCCCTTTTTGTTTTATTAAATACTCGGGTATAATGATGTTCTTGCTGTGATACTAAGAAAACTTTGTTGCATACTTAAGTAACTGCAACTATGCGCGTTGTATAAAACTCAATGAAATTTCTGAACAAATTCATCGTCGAAGCACTGCTGCTTTTAATGAAAAGTTCAGATTGTATCCAAAACATGGTATCCATTGCATTGTAAGAAAATGTCTCTTTCGAAATGCTCAAGGAAGACGAAGATCTAGCTAGCATATACATATAGACACATATACAGCAGCAGACACAAGCTGTGTAGACAAAACTCCTCAACATCAATTAGTCGTTGGCAATAGGACATATTATCAACGTCACGACAAGCAATAGGCGGACAGAAACATGACATCGAAGGCGACGATAATGATGCTAGTGATGTCACACTGAGTCACCGCACCGACCAACAACGCTCGCCGCGCCGACTGCCGCCTATCCTCAACACCATTTCCAGACTTTTGAAAGAGCGATGGTGGCTCCCCATGGCGTATGATGAAAAGTGTAGCAATTAATTAATTAATGTCTCTTTTAAGTACGCATAATGATTATGATGTTCCGGTGGTGGATTAATGACAGAAAAAATATATTAAAAACAAGACGAACGAATCGTTTGCATTAAGTGCCATCATATAATAGTCTGCGAAGGACGGACGGACGGTATAGGGTGGGTAGACACAGTAGCAGAACTATTTTTTGGAGAGTCCATTGCGGCTGTTAGCTCTATAAATTCATTATAATGATGTAACGAATCGTTTTATGAGGTAATAAAAGTGGCGCGGACGATTTCTGTGATCAACTTGGCAAAGCAAATCATCAGACAGGGCCTGTCACTGCAAATTGCTGCAGTTAAGGATGAGTGACGAAAAACGTTGGCAGCTGCCTAATTTATTAGATGCGCCTCGATGATGTTTTAGTATTTTCTTCAATTTTTTTGTATTTTTTTGTTTTTGGGTGGAGACAGCTTTATTGCATATCTTTGAGAAGTGTTAAACAATTCCACAACGCACACATGAAGAACAATAATTATGAAGATGTTTGGTGATTTGTATGCTAAGAGAGGAGCACTGCTTTTTGTATCAACAAAACATAACAAACAGATGTAAGTAGGTATTCAAAATTAAATAACGGCATAGATATTTTAGTCCCAGCAGTTTTATTTGGGTGATGTAGCTGTTGTATTCAATGTATTTTTTGTTCAACTGTTTGTTTTGCCTTAACTGTTTGGCGTTAGATTCGACAGTGCAAACTTTCGTCTGAACTAAAAGTGTTGTACCTTCAATAACTTGGGAATGACCCGGCAATCGGGTTAAACCGTACAAATCTCACTAAGTACGAGGTACAACGTACAAGGCATTTTCAAAAGCAATTCGAGCTTAAATAATAACTTTTCACTTATGGAATAATGGCTTTGGATGGTGTATGACGTGGTCAATGGCATAGTATGGCGTCGACTTCAAACTTCCTCCTCACACCATAACACTCTCTCCGCACGATAAGTCATCACGAATTTTAGTGTCGATGCAGGGAAACGTCTCAAGCCGCAATTAGCTGACTTGAAACGTAGCTGATGACAGTGCTGAAGTCGGTTAATCGACCGCCCATTAGAAGGCCCGTCTAATCGATGAGACATTACGATATTTCACGTGTCGAATAGCTAATGGCTTGGTGCGATGCTGAAGAAACCGATTCTTAACGGAACAAAAAAAGGTACATTCATCTACACGGTTTGCCAAAGGCCAAAGAAATGACATTATATGTCATAAAAAGCAGCGCTATGACCTGAGATGGCCAGGAACGGACCAATCATATGTACAAATCGTGGAAGTGCACAGATCGCTTAGTCCTCAAGGCACATTAGTTCCATAGGAAAGATTATAAATAACAGCCTAAGAAAAAATTAGTTTCAGTTTGTGTGAGCAAATACTGCTATTGGCTTTAAAAAAAAAACTTCCAAGTAATTCACACTTGTCCAAAACTATAATTTTTTTCTTTTAAAATTTTCGCGCACTCAAGGGGTTGTGACTACCCTAAACATATTAAGTAACACAGATACAGATCGATCGTTAGGAAAAAAGGAGAGAGTTTGAAAGGAGATACCGATGCACATTAGTTTTAAATTTTTGAAGATTGTAATGAGATGGAAAAATAGAGCTGGGCAATACATTCCACATTCGCGTGGTACGGCTGAAGAAGGAATCTCTGCATTTAACACTACGTCTGAAATTGGACTCAAGGGTAAATTGATGGGCATTCCTAGAAGCGCGAGTGTTACGGTAAGAGGAGGAATGCAGCTGGCAATCTCATAAGAGCACTGTCTGTAAAAAAAACAATAAAATAAGGAGAGACAAGAAACATTACGACGATGTTCGAGTGTCGTGAAAGTTTCAATGGTGTTTGTATCTCCAATCATTTTAAAGGCTCTTCTTTGAACACTGTCTAAAAGATTGAGGTGGGTTGAAGGAGCACCAGCCAAAAAATTTGGGAGTTATACTCCATCTTAGGACGAATGTACGTTTTGTAGATGACTAACAGGTCATTGGGTGAAAAAAACTTCTTGCATCGTCGAAGAAAGCCTAAGCACTGTACAGCGTTTTTGGCGATGTCAAGTTTATGGTTATTCCACAAGAGGTGGTTAGTAATGCACATACCGAGGATTGAAAGCTGTTTTGTTTCAACAATGCAAGAGCCACTTATGGATAGTGGCAAGAGAGGTAAATTTCGCTCCAACGACAAAAGCAGCATTAAGTTTTTGAAGCATTAAATTCTACGCGGTTTTTTATTCCCCACTGGACAATGCTCTCTAGATCAGAATTTAATGAACTTAACACACTTTGCCGATTTAGTTCCACGTCCGAAGAGAAGGGATGTGAACTTAAGAACGAATATGAAAAGCTGAGGGTACTGTCGTCAGCAAAACAATTTATTGGATTAGTAGTTTCAGACAGATGATCGTTAATGAAAATTAGAAAAAGTTTCAGAGACAAAACGGAGCCCTTGGGCACACCAGCATTTATTTTGTGGATTTCAGATTTAAGCCGTCCAAAACGACTTGTAATGAACGATTAGAAACGTAGCTTCTAATCCAGCGAAGAAGAAACTTAGAGCTTGATGCCAAACTGTATCGAATGCTTTTGAAATATCAAGCGCAATAATCTTACTTTTTCCAAATCGATGTAAGGACTTGTGCCACTGTTCGGTAAGATATACCATCAAATCACCAGTGGACAGAAAACTCAGGGCTAAATTATTTGTTCGATATCGATACCTATTCTCAGTATTTTCGGAAGTTAAAGAAACTTCATCATTAAATTTCTGCCGAATACGAAAGGCTAATTGAGACAGCGCTTTTCATGACATTGAGTTTACAATCAGAGGGCTTGCCAATTCCCAGCGAAAGGCGATACCCGTGAAAAAGATTTTCGCTTCTGTTGGGACTCGAACCAAGAACCGCCCAACACGCCACGGGTACCAACATCATCACTACATTGAATTTGCCCGGTACGTATCCAGTAGTAGTTTGCTACCTTGATGGCTTTGATGTTACCGATAACAGTTCTAAAGTGGCCTGAGTATCAAAAGGATCACGTCGTCAACGATATATTACATTACGTCCACTAATTGTTAAAGCGAGGTAGGAAAGGCCTCTTTTTTGGATTGTTCGTAATAAAATTCTTGTAAGAATCCAAACCAAATAGTATCTCGAAAGAAGTTATTGCTGCAAATGGTGGAGAGCATTTAGTTCCCTTCCAGCTTAAAGAAGGTCAATACCGTTATATCCCCTTGCATCGTAAACTCAAAAGTTATCTTCAGCGAGTCTTTTTATCCGATCCAAAGCCCCACAGGGGTGAGTTATCCTCTACATTTTTACAAGAAACTCACAAAAAAGAATTTATTTTGCTTTATTACTTCAACTCCTCTCCTTTATTATTCCACTGGCTTCTTCCCTCTGCTGGACGAGCTTCCATTCCCCCAACACCCTGTATTTATCTTAAAATTAAACTTTTTAATTTGAAAAATAATAAAACAAAAACTTTTCATTTGATAAACATAAAAGGGCGCATATAAAAACCAAACTAAATAAAAAAAAAATAAAACCACGTCACTAGAGAAATCAGGAAAATTGATTTTCATATTTTACACCGCACACTCCAGGCCAAGCTGGGCGGCATGCACAGGTATTGCGTTGCGCGTTGCAAGTGCGGGCTATAAAATATTGGAATGGGCTTGTATTATGTATTTTTATTTTAATGTCAGACTTACTTTTTGGCTCGTTATTGTTTGGCTAGCCAGTCACACACAGAGTGAGCCGGGTACAGAGTACCATTTTTTGGCTTGTCAATAAAACACACCTACCTACTGTAGAAAATCCAGAGTCGAGAAACAAAAAAGAGCACTGCCCTGTCCAGTTTATTTTTCAATGCAGATGATGGGGTGGTTATCATAATATGGGGTGGTTGACTACCATCCTTAGGGAAAACTTACATACATTGCATTAAATTTTGCATTTATTCAAGGCAACTCCATGCTGCAGCTAAAGTGCAGTGCATTGCATGTTTTGCATTAAATCAACCCTCGACCCTCCCTGCCAATCTATAAGTAATTGAGTGTGAGTTTGTGTGCTGGGGTATGAGTATGTGTGTGAGTATAGGGAAAATGCGCCTAAAGGATTTTAAATTTGCATCGCATGATTGAATTTCATCTGAATATTTGATATAAGGGTTGATTTTATTTAACGAGCCAACATCACGTTCCACACAGCATTTTGCAACAATACAACGGCGTGGTGGTGGAAGACTGGACACCATTGCCATGGGATGTTAAAGGCTAAGCCCCATGTCCCAAGCGGTTTGTTGATGTTGCTACTTAGCAGACGGACAACGAACCACGTTGGTGGGTGAAAATGCCAGAGTTTTCCAGTTAAGGGTGACACCATTGAGTCGTTAAGCGAAGCACTCTATCCATGGCCCTCAAACGAGTTACCAGTGTTGTTCTTTTTTTTTTAGTTAAAACTTCAAAAGTTATCATACAGAGATGAATTACAAAATTTATGTTCAAAGACTACGCAGAAGTAGTGAAAATGCAAATGAAAAATCTTTTATTTTGACTGAAGGAAAAATACTTAGAGTGATCTTTGTGAGGGTTATGTGTCAGAAGGAAGTCTCGAAGAAGAGCTGGATTATTGCAGAGAGAGAGATCGTCAGGCTTAGCGAAGCTGAGAGAGTTACAAGACTTCGATATCGATGTAAATAAGATCGCTTGGGACAGTTAAAAATAAGGAACCCAAATACACTTTACGTCCGTGAGCTTATCTTTTCTTGTATTTCAAGCACTGCGGCATAGATTGAATAGAGTGATGCAATTGAGCCGAAGAGCCTAACCACCAACCTGATTAAGATGACTCTTTTCTTCCGTGTCTCCAGAATGCTGTGCTATGCTTTCTACGTATCAAGTTTACGTTTTTTAAAAGCGTGTGTCTGTTTGTAACGTAAGTGTTCAAGGCTCGAGGTCCGATTGCTTTACAACAACTATTCGTTTCTCGCAAGTTATTGGCAATTCCTATGAGACTAAATGCACTGCCAAGAAAAGTACTTTGCCGTTCCGTACAGTACCGATAAGACTCATAGGGCTTTCCAAGCTTTGTTGTGTTCTCTATTTAGGTATAACAAAATTCATATAAAATTCTTGCAGAGCTGGAGCTATAGCGGATGTTTAATCTTCTTATTTCTATCATCGAAAAGCATCGAAAAAAGTGATTGAAATATCAAAAAACCGAACCCCGAACCAGCCAACTTTTTCGTCTAAGACTTAATGAATTTCGTTCTATGGATATGGATTCCTTAGAATACAATTTCACGTTGATACCGCGTGGTGCATAAAAATAATTGAAGCGAACACAGTTGAAACCTTTTCACTTCTCTCAAAAGTAGTGTACTAGCAAAAGTGTAATGCTTTTGAAAAGGTATTATGTCGAAGATATGCACAATATAATTTTTTACTTTTGATCATAAATTGTTAGCAAGGTTACTTTTAAATATTAACAATCGATACAGATCCTCTTTTAGTCTCCGCCTTAACTCCCGGATCAAGGATTTCTCTGCATTTTTTAAACTCAAAAAGGAAGATGATTATACTCGTATTGTTCGTTTTAAACAATATTTCTGATCAATTAAGAAGGCTTGGGACCCTTAGAATCTTATTGTCTTATCGCTATAGGTGGTGATTGTTCTTTTAAGCTCCCTCCACAGTAATGTTCTTTTCCGGAATACGAAATACCATAAAAAATCACAATACAAAGTTATTTATTTATGTTTATTGTGACCTTCTATCCTCTTCGGCAAAGTTTTCTACTTTTGTTTAATGACAACCCACTATTGCTTTACCCCAAAGTTTCGCTATGTATTTGCAAACTTTAAACAAAAAACTTTACTGATTCCAATTGATTATCTAGCCAGCAAAAGTAAAAATATTAAAAAAAAAAAAAAAAAAAAAGATAAAGATAGTAAACTACCATCACTGTTTTCCTCTCCATAATTGGTAGAGATGCAATGCGAAATGATTCCCCACATGTCGGTTAATAAATCAATCAATAACTAATTCCCATGGTTGGACTTCGGTTTTAGATTAATGATAAGCCGTATATGTAGATTTCTTGTAACTGACTGAAATTATATTACCATTTTGATGTATGTATTGCATTCAGACTTTAACATGAGTGGTTGATGGCTGGGATGTAGATAGTGGTGCATATGTATGAAGTGCATAGGTGATTATGATTGTGAGTTTGGTTGATGTGGTTGATGATAATTCATATGAGTGGCAGCAAGCTATGCTCTTGCATTGAAATGGATTTTTGTGTGTATTCTCTTTACATAGTCACTAGTGATTGAAGCTTTATTAGAATAAGTAGCCAATAAAGTTAGTTTTTTTAAGGACTTTTCTCGATTGAAAATTGTTTCACTGTTGCTATAAATCAATGTAAGAAGTTTTCTCAGTTGGAATGGCCTTTCGGTTCAGGAGCTGTTACAAAAAGTTTTGTGTCTTAATAAAGTCATCGAATTCATTAAAATAAAAAATGGATTAACACACAAAGGACTGCAGTACAATTAAAGAACTTCAGTTTGACTATTAACTTATTTAGTTATAACCAACTTGATGTGTGCTCATACAAATCGAAAGTAAACAGAATAAGGCTCAAGAAGCTTTTGAAAGGCTTCTGTCGAGTTCAAAAGATCATCTGTTTAAATAAGAACGCGGTAGGGGATAGCAAAAATCAATAAGTAGTGATCGTCTCACAATTTTAACAAAAGGGAAATGCACACAAACTAATGATGTTTCTAGATCAATCCACTGTCCAATAAAAACTGCCCAAAAAATTGAAGGAACTATTAGTACATTTCAGGGCTTTCCACCTAAAGCTAGTCCTAAACGAAGAACATGCTTATTGGCCATACTCTTGCTCGCCGTATTTGCATCGTGTAGGGGTTGGTTCGCGAGCAGTTAGGGAGCCGCTCGCTGTTGGAGAAAAAATTACATTTTGTCATGCCCGTTGGGTTTGTTGTTTGCCATGTAGGGCCTCACGCGCAAACCAGTTCTTTACTATGAAGCAAACCTCATTTTTGCTGTGAACGTCGGCGTGTGCATATCGCGGATAAAGTGAAATGGTAACAGACAACCACGATTCAATGGAAAAAGATTTGGAGAATCAACACAAAGTGAATGTTTGGCAAATGTGTTCGCCGTGTAGGGAATAATGGAAACGAGCATTCTCGGCTAGCATTTTCGTCGATTAAGGTAAGCCTAAGCTGAATAACGTTTTCCAGGTCCATGTCAAATTAGGTGTGTTTTTGTTGCAACTCAGCTATCCTCCAATCACATCAGCATTGCCCCTTACCTTTTAACTCAAAAAAACAAATCAAACTCAGCACTCAGCAAAAATATTCTGCTCGGTTGAGAAAATTGAATTGAAAAAATAATCATCGATATGAGTTCCGCTAACAATATCCACGAAGATTCCTCCCCATAGACTGTACACAGCCAAGTTAATGACCATCAACAGTATTCTTCACTGCATATGAAAATGTCAACATTTAACATCAGCAAATTGAATTTTTTGAGACCTCGGATTTAAATTAGCTACCCAAAGGCCATCGCCATAGCCATCTCAAAAAACAAAAAAGAAGTTTGGCTAAATTTTAATTTCAAGTAATAAATTCCAGAGACAGTCATTTTTTGAAATCAAAAACCTATAGCACGACAATTTTTGAATGTTGAATGAAATTTTAAACCCTCTGGTTCCTACCCATGCCACCACCAGATAAGGTCGCATCACCTCGCCTGCCGGCCGTCCAACAAGAATGAAGAATATAAACAAATTGAATGTCAAGACATTTGATTTGATGCTAAGAGATTTCATTTGATGTCGCGGTATTTTTTTTTTCGCTTATCGTCACGTTGCTAAGGAATTTAATTTCATTACCAATTTGATAAGAACAAGACAGGTCACAGCATACGCTTTCTCTTTCCACTCTGCTTGTATGGTAAGTGTATTGGTTTCGTGAAAAAAATCGGGAAAGCAAAAAGTAGATTGAGAATTCTGAATTTTCATAATAAAAAATTATTTCAAAACGTGTTATGTTCTTTCAAAGAACTTGAAATCTTCGGATTAATTTCCAACTCAAAACTTCAGCTATCTAATTAAGTTTAGCTGGAATTGTTAAGTAAATTTATGTCCAACAGCAGCGTGCGACGCCCTTAGGTATTTAAATTGTTTGCTTTCCTGTATACTTTCCGTAGGCCAAGTTATCGCGAAACCATGACGGAAAAGTCATGGCAACTGCTGTTGCTGCGGCTCTTATAGCAATATACATGTTTACATTTAATACAAATTGTGATTGTTCTTTTTTTTTGTATTCGAATTCGATATCTTAACGTCAAGCCACAGCATGCAGCCCTTAGGATGTCATTTCACTGTTCCCCTGACTAAATAACGAAGAGATAAGACGCCATCTAACAAAGAAAGTTAGGCATGTGGTTTTTGAGTATATTTTAAGCTTAAATTTCGTGATGCAGGCTGTACAAGTGTACATTGTTTTCCAATGTTGTAAAGCTCACATAATATAGGAATAGGTACGCAACGCACATCCACATTCAAACTTCACATCCTTCTTGGGCTAAGCAAAGACATTATCCCGAGATGATGCACAGGCATTTGGAGATGAAATCTCCTTGGGTAAATAAAATTCGATTTCAATGCATATTAGAGTATCTTTAAATACTCAGCTCTCATGTTGCCAGAAGAACAGAACACCCATCACCCATTGGGATGTAGGTCTCATGTACTTAAGAGTGCGGAGCAAAATGAAACCCTGTTAACAAGAAGAAAGCATTAGCCTAATAAGAAAGCTGCCAGGGAGTAGGTGCAGAGGGTATGAACTGATGCTGTGCAGCCAAAGTCAATAATTCTAATTGTGTGTACTTGTAATGAGAATATGCGTGTGTGTATGTGTGTGTGTATGAGTGGGGTTAGTACCCGAAATGTGTGGGTGCAAATGTAGCCCAATATTATGTTGAGTTTTCATTGCGGCTTTTTCAAAGTGTATCCAAGTAAATTGATTTGAGAACAGAGTCAATGTTTTATACATATACTGGGAATCGCTAAGGAAATGCTCAATGTTGATGTACGAGTACATCAAGTCTGGTAGACAACAGTTTTCAATTTTCTTCTGCAACCTGTTTTATATGTTAATGTGGGGGAATAGGTTTTATATTGCTCGAAAATAAAGGTGGATGATATGCCTCTTCAATGTCCCATAGGTAGGTAGAGGGCAAGACCAAATTGATATGAGGTTGAGATTCTATACCAGACCCAGATATGATTGCAGAGAAAGTTTGTGTTGATGTTTGTCGTGGTTGCAAAATTTAATTAGTTTTACTTCATATAGGATTGTTACCGACATTGTTTTAAACTAATAACAATGAAGTTCTTCCAAAAGGATTGATGTTGTTTTCTTACTGTGAATGTTCTTATGAAAATAATTTGGACAAAAGTCCTTTTAGGTATTAGTTTAGTTTAGTTTATTATAATTCATATAGTACAGACACATTAAGATAAATCTTATAAAATAGTGAAAGTTTATGATTACAAATAGTATGCATAAGGAATATAAATTGAACTATGATTCAAAATGAAGAAGCATTTTTTTTGTAACTGAGATGACCACACATTATTAAACTTTTGTAAGAAGCCCAGAATGCAAAAGGACATCTGCTTGAGCAACTGCAACCGCCAGCAATGCGACTCTAAAAGTAAATTTCCGTAGAATAGTTTAACAGCTCATATAATACAACGATTCGGAGGATGCGTTAGATCTAATTTAATCATCTTTCGAAGCTGTTCGCTAACTAAACTCAAGAAGTGAGAAAGGAACTTTCCACACCGCATAGTTATCAATCGGTTCATATTTCATGAGTTGGTGAAAGTTGACGAATTGTCAACCATGTTTAGAGAAAAAAAAACAGTAAAGACTCCTTTTTGGAACGAAGTTCCATGACTTTAACATAGGTTTTTCCCTTTTAAGCGAGCCGATTATTGCGTCTTGACATTTTAGTGTGCGACAAGTCAACAACAAATGTCAGCCAAAGTACATATACAGTACATATTCAAATGAAGAGACATGGTGCTTCCTTAGAGGGTTGACGTAAAAAAAGCATTCAATTTACATTTGATGATTCATGCCAATTGAACTAATTTTAATTTCAATTAATTTTTATTTTTATTTTTCTGTTTTCTTTTATTCTTCGTTTTGATTTTTCTTCTTTATTTTTCTTTTACATTTTCTAAGTTCTTAGTATTTCTTAATTTTGTCTCATAAACTTAAACTTAAACTTAACGAATAACAACAGATCTATATAAAATAATAAAGTCTATACTACTTTAAAAGATATTGTATCTTACTGTATAAATCTATTTAAATAAATGTAGGAAATATGAAATATGAAAAAAAAATGCGGTACCAACGTAGCGTCTTTAGTCCTTTTCCTTTTATTTCAATCCTTGCCTACCTGGCTTTAAGATAAAGAACAGAAGGCCAAAGTCCATAAACTAATTCTTGACTATGACGCCATGATGAAGGAGGATCCTACATTCCTATAAAATTCACATAACGTATGATTGTGAGTTTCTGTAGACAAAGTAAAGAAAAAGACCTATTATTGGAAAATGTACAAAAAGTGTGAGTTTAAGTTGACAGCAACGAAAAAGCTCCGACTGATAGCAGGAGTAACAATACTTGATCTTTGGGCTCCTTCCCGCCAGCTGGCTCGACTGGTGTCATCATGTTCAAAGAAGGTATCCAATGAACTTTGACTTTAGAAGCAATATTATACAACGTTAGACCCACTTATGCTAAGGAAGAAAAGCAGACATAAACTCTCTTGTTACAGACAAACGTGGGCTGCCTCAGACTCAGACAGGCTGCTTCAGAGTTCACGATACGTGTTACGCCGAAAGAAAGGAAACTTTACTGTGTACACTTCTTTGTAAAAAAAACTATTTCCATACCAAAAAATGGAAGTCGAAAAACCTCATGTCGAAGCCGATGTTAGAAAAATCGATCTCATTGCATTTTAACAAATAAAACATGAACACCAAATTTTAAGTCTTGTTTTATTTCGGTTAGTGAAAAAAGTTATTGTTTCTATTTCAAAACCATTTGCAATACTACATAGCACGGGATTATTCAACAAAAGTTTTGATTTCCTCTTGAAATCAAAGAAAAAAAAAAAATAGAACATTGGAATTTGTACCAAGTTTCATTGTCACAATATTGAATCTTATGAGATCACCTTGTGATCCC
This sequence comes from Melanostoma mellinum, assembly GCA_914767635.1. Classification (NCBI taxonomy): domain Eukaryota; kingdom Metazoa; phylum Arthropoda; class Insecta; order Diptera; family Syrphidae; genus Melanostoma; species Melanostoma mellinum. The sequence goes on from OU612058.1 coordinate 20,715,337, forward strand.
TATCTTAGAGCCTAACGGAAAACTAAAAGGTTTATATACAGTTAGAATTTTCAAAAACTCGAAATTTTTTTTATTTTATTTCCTTAATGTATATACAAGGTGCGACAAAAGTATGGAAACCCCTGGAAATATGGCGTGTGAAAAAAAATCAAAGACACTATATCCGACGTATTTTTCGACGAGGAATCCTATGGTGACCTCGAATTTGACCTTGGACGTAACCTTGAAGCCCCAGCGACCCAAAAATTGATTTTTCAAATGGAAACCCCCATTTTTTATTGCAGATTTGGAAAGAGCGCAAAATAAAATAAAATATATGTTTTTTCGTAAAATTTTCAACGCATATTCTGCAATATTTCCAGGGGATTCCATACTTTTGTCGCACCCTGTATATTTAAGAATATACATAGAAAATTTCATAACGTTCAAGTGAATATTTTCGAAGTTACACACAAATTTAAAAAAAAGTTGTATCCAATGTAAAGTGCTATTAAAATTTCAAACGCGTTTTTCTCAAAAGGTGTTTACAAAGTCAGCTACCATCATTACTCAAAAACGGCTCAACCGATTAGTCTCAAATCTTAAAACGAGCTTCTTAAATATATTTTTTAGTAATTTATCGAAGATTTTTTCTCACCGATTAATATTTTTTTTTATAAGAAATTTAAGGCCGACATTTTGGTCAAAAATCGATTTTTTTTTTTTTTTTGAGAAATCGAAAGCTTTCACATACAAACAGACAACTCTGCATTGACTACTGACGATGGAAATATTGAGTCATATTTGTTTAATTGTTGTTAACTTCTCTCCTCTCACTCACTCTTCACCGTTCTAAATTAAAGCATTCATAATATAGTTAGTCTATTTGTTCTTATGTTATTCACATAATATTAATTAACTATTGTTACTACTTTAACTTCTGTATAATCTATGTTTGTAAAAAAAAAAAATCTGTTCTATAGGGACCACTGTATTACTCATTCGTGTTGCTGAAGATGACCGATACATCGGTTGAAATGCATTCAAAATAAAAAAAATTTAAAATAGTTGACTCAATTTAATGGTGTTTTTCAATTTTTCATAAGAAATTTAATATATAATATATATATATGTGTACAAATTTTAAGGTAAGAAAATGTAAAAGTTTTCTCAGAAAATATTCTGGAAAATTCGCTTTTCTCGGCCTTTCAACTGTATATAACCCCTCAATGCAATTTACAAAATTCCTTCTCAACTTGCTTTGGAACCTCAGAGCTTTCGACCTTTTTGTGTCCTTGACAAGAAAAATTCAAATGATTAGACTTCAAATTTGAAAAAAATTGTTTTCATTTTAAAAAAAACTTTTCAAAAGAATTTTGTCTCACTTCCAGTTCTTTTTCGGTGTAGTTTCACTCAGTCTTTAGAAATAAAACGAAACTGATAATAAAACAAATCAGTAATCTGTTAACTGTAATCTGTCATCTGCCTTCTGTCATTTATCATCTTTCATCTGTGATCAGTAATCAGTAATCTATCATCTGTCATCCATATTCTGTAATTTGTCATCTGAAATCTACCCAAGTCGTTTTGTACGTTAAAGAACTTTGCAGTGATTTTTTTTTTTAGATTCGTTGCAATTTAAAGTTCGATGAAACGAAAATACGTCACTAAAGAAACATATAAATGTAAAGAACTGTGAAAGAGTGAATGTGAAAGAGAAAATTGCACATTATTTTGTATTCTTGGTCTCATCTTTGTGCAATTGCACAAACTCAAAATTTTGAAATAACAAATCAATTTTTTTTTTTTTCTTCAAACAATTTTTTTACGTTTTTGCCCTTATTTAGTTTTTCTTTATAATGTCAACATTCGTAATAATTTGAGGTCAAACACAGAAAACCGAACGAGACAAAACAAAAGCTATGCTTCGTAACGTCGCTTCTGTTGTCTACTTAGCATTGTTCATATGTGTACGCCTTGAGTAGTGAGATAACGAGTTTATCTTTAACAACGACGGAATCGTTAGAAGACTACTAGTTTCTCGCTCTCATAGCGACGAAAAGGGTGTTGAATAAAAATGAAATGAAACTTCTATAGCATCGTGTGATTCGAAAATTCAATGAAACGAAATTCCAACACAAAAAATATTTAAAAAAAAATTATAAATAGAATTCATTCTCCGAAAGAATGAGTTAGAAAAGAAGTATTTCTTATAATTTCTGTCTCCTTTCCGCTTAAGTTTTTATATTCGCCGTCAAGTTTCTCAACTGCCTCGCTTTGAGCTTTTGTTAGTGTTTAGCAGCCTACAATTTTATGTTGGGCAATCTAATGTGTAAAGTATCCTTTTCAGAACTTTTATTGTCTTTGGATTGCGACTTAACTTCTTCAACTTTGATTTTGCTCTAAGAAAATAGAAAAGTCGTTGATTTCAAGCTAAGAATAGCCGTCACAGCAGCAAAAGATTGAATGAAACATAGAATGACTTTGATTTTGGAAAAGAAAAAGCTGCAAGACTCTTCCTTGTTTTTTGGATATCCAAATCCAAATTTTGGGCTTAATCAAGTCTTGACACTATGACTTCAACAAGAAGAAAACTTAAATTTTTTCACTTGAAATCAATACAGAGCTTAGGTGTCTCTGAGTGCATTTTCTTTTAATCAAAATAGTTTGCATTTAGACTTTTCCACTGAGAAAACAAAAATGACTTGATATCTCAAATGAAACCTCGAGCATCTCATTAGAAATATTCGAGACTAGAGTTTTGGTTTCGTTAACTGAACATACTTTCCATGACATAAAATTGAATTTCATTACTTAAAATTGCTGTCCCCAAAAGTTGACGACTCCATGCCATACAGTTAATTGCTATTCATGAGTCCTTCCTCTCAACAAAAGCCATTCAAACAATCCACTTTCATTAATGAAACTAATCTTGCATATCAATAGATAATCGAATGTCCCTTGTCCCTTACCCTTATATCTATTCAAAACCAATTTGATCGAGTTCTTTTCGTAAGTGCAACACCTTGAACAATGCCCACTGTCCAGTTCCAGGCTATTTGCCTCTATCATGTTTATTTAAACAGCTATCCTCGGGGTAAATTAAATTACTTATCATTAATTGACTTCCAAACTAAGCTGCGTTAGAGGAAATTTGTGATAACTGTACATAGATTGAGGTGATCTGTGTGTGTCTCTGTGTATATCCAAATGGCAAACGAATATAATGCATTTGGTAACAAAAATAGCAAACAAGAAAGGGCGTCAAATACCTCTGAATTATGCAAAGTAAAAGTGTCTCCTTCTTGTTGCTCCTGTGTCCTGTGCTGTGTGCTATGTTGTCGCCTCAACTGGCTCACAGGTATTTTGGAATTACAAATGAATTTTGTCGACAAATTTTTTTGTTTGCCTTTTGACTTGCCAAGGTCCTAGGTTTGGTTTATTTTTTGCCTTTTTTTTTTTTTTTTGTTTTCTTCTCGAGCAAAGGGCCAAAGTTGATAACATCTTCAAAGGAAATGTTTTCCTGTTATACTTTTTTTTCTCTATGGCCGGGGTAAATGCTTTGTCGTCCCTTTTCTATTTCCTTGTTTATTACACACAATACAGTGTAAATCTACGTTGATATAGGGATCCTTGGCATGCCACGAATTGTCCTGTACACACGAAAGAGGACAATATAGGACGAGGCATTGGGTGCTTTTCAATGGACGGGGGTGGTTGAAAGTAACGAAATTCCACTTGTTGAGAATGTTTCACTTTGACTAATGTTTCGTTAAGTTCAATGGTGCTCTTCCGCCCCCGAAAACATCACACACAACAAAAAAAAAAAAAAACACCAAATAGCTGAACCTGGAAGCATTTACATTTGAATCTATTTTCAGTTTTGTTTTACGTTTTAGGTTGGCATTTTGTGTGAGGTTTCAAATGACTTTATTCCTACCGTTGAAGTTACCCGAAAAACGGATACTCTTCTTGTCACTATGGGACATGTGGCTTAAGGCACAAAAACAGAAGGCAAACTTACAGGAAATAGTACAAGCCCTTGTGCTCACCTATATTATTTAAACGGCATTTCATTGTGGTGGCCAGGGGTGATTCATGGAAAGAAATTAAAAAACAGAATTTTAATTGAATTTTTATACTGAAATGCATGGAAATGACACATCAAGAGTAAAACAGGGTCCTAGCACAGCCGAATGATGCCAGAAGAATTTATGTTTCAAGGCATAGCAATTTTACTCTTTGCTGTTTATTTCAAAATAAATAATTTGGGAAATATTTTAAGAGAGTCGTAAGGGTGGGTGCATCAAAACATTTTGACTTTTCCTGGCAGGTTAAATGTTGACCATATGCTTCACGACATAGTTGGACGTAAGAAATCACCATCAACAGCATCAAAAAGGAAAAGGATAGCTAAATTAAAGGCTTTTTAAAGAAACACTAACCATAAAGATAAGGACTCACTATCGACGGGAAAAGTTGTACACCATAATTGGGTGCTGTAAGTAAAAGTGACAGTTTATTCGTTTTTGCATGTCTCTTTAATGCTTACCCTACGACCTCAATTGAGATTAAATCAAAACTATCAGTCAAGAAACAGTGGCTGACAAAAATAATATGCCATTGAGGATCGGAAAGCTAAACCGGAATAAGCTATTCGTCATCTGGGAAATGACGGTGCGAAAGAAAACTAAAAAGTCCGACCCATAGAATCCGTTGCATCCCTTCGCTGCCGGATTCAACTGACAGCTCGTCCGGCAGAACTGATGACATGCGTCAAGCCCAATTTGAAGTTGTCTCTTCACGCTGCAACGGATTCTATGGGTCACCCCAATCCGTTGTGTCCGGTAAAACTCACTGCTGTCTGTTGAATCCGGCAGCGAACGGACGCAACGGATTCTATGGGTTGGGCTCTTTAGAGTTCTTCATAAATATGACAGAATCTTCAATAATTTGCTGCAGTATTTCACATCCGAATTTCGTGAATCGGTCTGTGACATAGCCCCTAGAAGCCGAAACTAGGTCACTATCTAGACTGTGATAAAAGCTTAAACTATCCATTAATAGTCCATTCGAGTTGTCACAGCCACCATAGCAGTTAATCGCCTTGCAGCTCCCACGATCGTTTTATAGATCTGGGCTTAGAACTAACATCCCAAAGCACTAAAACTGACCGAGCTGTAGAGAGGGTCGAATTTTGAACCCAACCAAACCAATGCGGCACCGTACCAGTGATTAAGGAGCCAGTTATTTTCTGTTACCTGTTACAATTTCATTTTTTGTTTCAGATGATAGAAATTTCACCCAAAGTGGAACTCACAGCGAATTATTTTTTTCGTGTGCATTGTATAAGGAAAACCAGTTGCTGGTGTCTGGCTGCGGATGGTTAAGAACCTGGCAACTGACATATTTTTCCTGTTCGCTATAAACGCTCATCAGAAAAAAATTCATGTTTCTATTAATCTCAACTTTTCATAATGGTTTTTCCTTATCGCTTTCATTCGCCTCTTATAGGTGTGGCAGAAGCACCAACCAGTTAGGCAGAGAATTAATAGTCTTTTGAGCCAATAGCACTTCTATCATGTGCAAGGAACACTCATTAGATTACCACTAAACAAATTGTGCCTTGGATCGAGATCAATCTCTTGGAGCACCACTTTCGAGTCTGCATCACCATGTGCATTACCTGAAGTGCCTACCTGCACATACACTTTTTGTCAACTTCAACCAGGGACAGCATTGTCATCATTTACGAAGATTATGAAGAACTCGTGAAGTCAATGAAAAAGTCTTCCTCACTGGCGGATCGAAAGAAGATGAAAAGGAAAAAAAAAAAGACGAAGAAGAATAAGAATAAGAAGAAAAAGAAGAAGAAGACTTCTTCGGGTTTTCATTACTGATCAACAAATTAATAACTACGGATAGTAATGGCATACGATCAGACGGCGTCCAAAGGGTCCTAACCTCTAGGCTTTCAGCAAGGTCTAAGTTCTTTGAAATTTATTTGATAATTGGTCGCATAATCGGCAACTTCGCAATTTTTAAATAGAATAACTATTGAAACCCGTTTTTCAAAGGACATGTAGATCACGAAAATTGCAGAAACTGTAGCAGCTATCATGAAATGCCGAAAAGGATCACCAAGATTTCTACTGATATTTTGTTCCAAAAGTAACTTTAGGTGTCTTCAAATAGCTTGTATTTTGTATAGCAACGATGCGAGAAAGGATTCTATCTCATAAGGTCTTTTATTGAAGGAAACAAAAGGAAGTGCGTTTGCTCAGTTCCAGCGAGTCGGCAAACCCATTTTGATATCCTTTGAATCCTTGCACATTGATGATATAATTTTTGAAATTTTAGAGTAGTAGGGTGAGGAAATTTACTATGCTGGACGTGTGAGTTCAGTTATTTCAGTATTCTCACACAACTTATGTCGTACAAGTGCAACCCAAAAGACAGTCTGTCTAAAAATTGTCGCAACGACCCCGGACAGCAGACAAAAGTTTTGACTGTATTAGTACCTTTTCTGCACGTTAAGATATTTTACTCAATTTAATGATGTGTTCTTTATCATTATATAATACCTATGCACAGGGGCGTAGCGGGGGTCCAAGCCTTTTATGAAATGCTGACTAGTCTTAAGAATTTGCCGACTGCATCAAAAAATAAATCTATAAATATAAAAAAAAGGATGTATGTACGTTTGTATGTATGTCCGTTATAGACTCCAAAACCACCCATTGGATTCTTATGAAACTTTCAGTGTAGACATAGTTTAAACCAGAGATGGTTCCTGTCAGGGTTTGACCTCCATATTCTCACAGGAACTAGGTTGGCAACAGAAACTTTGAAACTACTGGACAGATTTCAAAAATTCTTTCGCCATAGGGATGTCACATTGTTCCACAGTAAATAAAATTATATTTCATCACCATATTCCCACGGAAGTGGAAGAAGGAGAAGGGAAACCTTAAAACTACAGACTCGAGCAACACCGGGCGGCTCAGCTAGTAAATAAATAAAACTAATTAGTAACGTAAAAGTGTTCTTTTCACAGAAATTCATTTATTAACAAAAAATCAATTTGAAATTGCAATAATATAACAATATAACAACAAAACAAAAACATTTAAAGTCTTTTTAAAAAATAATATTATAATATAGTATCTGTTATTTGTCAACGACCTCACAATGTTGAATGTTATCAACAATACCCTTTGAGGAATAAAGAAGCATTAATGGATTTAGCCTATCACTACCCATCGTTGTACGCAAATAATTATAAACTATTTTAAGTTTACTAATTGACCCCTCACAAGAAGCCGAAGGCACAGGAGCAGTTAACATGTAGCAAACTAGTTTGAAGGCAACAATCGACGCCGACGGCAACAAATCGACGGTCGCAAACACTTCCATTCGTGTCTTTTTGGTTGAGTTGACTTCGACAAATCTACATGAAAATCGTGTGGGGTGCCCCCCTCCCCAGCCCCTCTCACGGTACGCCCCTGCTTACGCATGATTTATTTGCTTCGAGTTATATTTTTGAAACAGTCAAGTTATAGCGATCAATGGCTTACTAACGAAAGAAATGAGAAAAAAAGCTGTCAACTCAAAAAAAAAAAAGGATTTCTTGGCTTAAGCTCAGAAATATGAGAACAGACCAAGACCTCTTAGAAGCTATACAAGGCCATAGAAAATACTTCCCACGAATATGTTCAACGCCACAGAAAAAAAACAACTTCAAATTGAAATGTTAAGTTTCTTAAAAAAAAACTAAACTTTCCCGTCTAGCATAATAAAAACAATTGGTTTGACTTTTAAAATCCATAGCCATCTCTTAAATCCCCAACAAACTAAAAGCTCAAGCAGCTAACAGCCATTTGAATTCCAACCAACTTCCAGGACTATGCCAATTCATCCAAGAAGCGAACAAACAAGAAAAAAATAACTCACCAAACCGTAAAGCTTTTTAAATCAAACAATTCCCTATGCAGGATAAAAATCACACTTATTCGAGAGAAAAATTCACACCCCATCGGTCGACCCCACTACGGGTGGTGGCGGGAGCCACAACGAAATCTCGACGATATGCCATGAAAAATACGAACGAGTACACTACACTTAAATAATTCTGTTGAAGTCCATTGTGAGATGCTGGCTGCTACCACATCGGCCGTCACGTCACCTAGTGGAGGATTCGCAGATTAAATTAGCCCAAGTACCAAGGACAAACGAATGAAAGCACCACAGGGTTTGCATCCCGACTGCTGGAAGATGTAATTTTCCAGCACAAAGCTGAGCGCGAATCCCCCATGAAAGACAGTTATTCTAAAGGGAATGACAGGACACTCGTTACAAAAGCCATACAAAAACGATTTTGTTTTTTTGTCTTTTCAATTTCACTGTGTTTTTTTGACAATTCAAACAGAATTTGTTTCGAAAATTGAATTTAAATGTGTCCTTTTTCGTTTGAAAAATTCGCATCAAATAATCTCTCTGATGGTGGTGCACTGTGTGTTTCAACGTAAAGCTCCATGTTTTGTGCCATCTTTTCATTGCACATATATGAAATCCTTCGGAAATATAAGAGTAAATACACCCGGGGGTTTAATTTCATCCACTTTGTCAGCATACAGAGAAATATTCGTACAAGTATATCCTCTTATGAGTAGAAGGAAAGGCAAGTGCTTCGGGCTGTGGTATCTGCCAGACGAGCGAGCAGATGGGATATAGAAACACAACAACAGCAAAAAAATATTTATATTTGGAGCAAAAACATTGCAAAATAACAACACGAATACAGAAGCTGAAAATGGCATTGCTCCCACATCTACCCATGACCAGGAGCAGTCATAACATATAAGACCATTCTCGACTTAACCGCAAAGCATTAGCCATTAAGCTGTCTTCCTTTCGTACATGTATTTGAAAGCTCAGGGAATTATTATGCCATGTGCCAGTGACTGGCCTAACCCAAGGTCACTTCAGGTTCCAATGGGTGAATTTTGAGGAAGTGGATGTTATGGCTTCGGTCCATTGGTTCAGGGCTTAAGGATTTTCACCATTTGGACACAGGATAATATCTTCTTCCTCTGCTCTTTTTGGATATTTGGTATTGGAAGTGAATGGCATTGAGTTTACCTCCTTATTTTTGAACAAGCTGTTGCCTTTTCGTGATGCTTGTGTAGGGTAGACTTTGGATTTTGTGGGCCGAAGGGGTGCACACGACTGTCAAAATCGCGTAGCGTACATTTTAGCTTGCAGAAATTTTCCTTTTAAGCGTTTCGGACTTGCAAAGAATGGCCACATTTTATCTTGACGTTGAAACTCAGATCTGATGAACAAAGATCCAAAAAAAATTCTTGCGTCTCACTTTTTCATGCACAAATGTTTTAAGCACTGAAAAGCTCGTATAAAGAATTTCTTATAACAGACGTCTATGATATATTAATATCCACGGCCGGACTCAAAGTTGAGCAGGAGTAGAATATGAACTTGGCCCAACGAAAATAAGAGATTTTTTACCAGCAAGCAAAAGAAATATTGCGGTGGAATGATGGAGCTAAAGAATAAAGAAGCTGTTGTTGAAGTCTGGTCTAAAAGCTCCTCAAATACCAGGTGTAGCGGTGACCGTGCAGTGTAAGAGTGTTTGAGTGATTGATTTGCACGACGTGTTTTTATATTTCAGCCATCCAATTCCGTCTTGATGCAGCCATTGAGGTTATTAGTGAGATTAAATCAAAAAAAAAAGTTAAATGGTTATCCTGGAAGTAAAACGAACGGAATTCTTGAAGATTCCTAGCGACAGACGATTCTCGTAAAAAAACCTCTATTAACGTTTCTGGGAATCGAACCTTACACATAAAGGGAGACGTACTTACTAACGCCACGGACAACACAGCAAAAACAAAATCAGCCCAATTACAAAGTAAAGGCACAGTGAGCATAATTTGGGGCTGGAAGAAAGATCAACGCCGGCTGCTGATAGGCTAACTATTCGAAATTGAGCAAAGCAACTTCAATAACCATTTTCAAAATATCAGCAAAATGGAAGAGAAGTACTAAAAAATTTTTTGGAAAAAGTGTATTAATAAGCTTAAGTATAGCTTCATATTTATGACGACAAGATTGTATACAGGCTACTACCAAAGTGTTTTGATGATTTTTTGGTGGCACTTTTCAGCAGCTGAACCTCAGTCTATGGAAGTATTCAATTACATAGCAGAAGAAGAGATAAGAAGCAATAAGAAATTTCGATAAATTTTTAAATCGGAAAAAATGTTTTGGACATTTATGTCATCAAGGAAATGTTCAAATAAACTAGTTACCGAAGAATTGTTCTTCTCAGTTGGTGTAAACCAAAAACAGTGTCTTGATTATACTTGAAATTTTTTATAGTCCATGACCAGATGACCACCTGTCGCGTCAGTTCTACTATCGGACACAGTATATCAAAAATTCTTGGCTCATATACCGCTTTTATAAGTCCATGACGTTTGCGTAAACGTTTGAGGCGGTAGTATACACCGTTTTAGTAAAAAACAAGACTGAGTAGCTACTTTTGTTGTCAGATTTCTGATCGAAACATGGCTGTGTCAGACATGGGCATTGGGCATCCTCTTTAAAAGTGTTAAAAGTTAGAATATTTGGGACCAAGAATTACCAATCATCGGAAAAGCGTCGGAAAAACTTCACTTTCGTCTGTAATCGAAAAATGCCCCCTAAGTGCGTTCAGCAATCACGGCTGGATCAAAATATCCGAAAATATATGCACAAAATAAAGTTACTTGGTCAAAGAGGTAAAACAACAAAAGAGCTAAGAAAAAAATAGGGTGGCGCAACAGAGCGAGGAGCCCCTGGGCCTAGAGCATTTTCTCACAACCATGCCTTGTGAGGGAATGAAGGATTTGTGAGGGAATGACAATTTTCTGCCGGTTCCGAACGGCTAATCGAGAAAGCACTTTTCATGGCAATGAATACAAACAGAGGTCTTGACAATTCCTCGCGAAAGGCGATAGGTACCCGTAGAAAAAACATTTTTGCCTCTGATGGGATTCGAACATCGAACCTCTGGGTTAGCAGGTGGACATGCTAACCATTACGCCACGGGTACCACACTATGGGAGGTTAGAGAGGTTTTATTTTACTCACTTTTGGAAGGAAGCCGATTTTTAATTGCAGTGCTGAGATCAGAACTAAAATAAATAAAGACAGCTCTAATGGAAGCTCGGTGCCCGGCCCGTTTCTTTAAACAATCCCTCGGTGGTGAGTAATGGGAAACACCAACAACACAGACAACGGCCTTGTCACTCGAAAGCATCGGTTCCCTTTGAACACCGCAATAAGTCGAGTTGAGCGCTGTTATTGCTTTGATGGGCGACCGTCTATACTCACAACCGTGTGCTGTTGTCACATGTTAGTTGTTCTTTTGAGTTTCTTGTGAGTATATCGTTCAAAAGTTTTTGTGACCAGTGCTGCAGTATGCATTGTTTCATCTCGTTTTTTCCTATCTTTCAAAGCAACTACAATTTTTCGCTAACTCCTAACCGCTATGTAAGTTAGGTTAGATGAAAGATGCAGCAGCAAGCGGCAGTATCAGATTCATTGTGCACCTCGCGATAACAGAGGATGAGGAGGAAGGCGGGAGTAGAGGATTGAATTGGTGACTAGAGTATAGGGGCTTAAGACCATCAAATAACCATTTTGAGATTTGAACTTGTTTTGAATGAACTTTAAGATCCCCTCCGAATGGACTTCACCTTGACGAGGTGGGGGGGGGGGGGGGAGGCTATTGTAGTACCTCGAAAAATGAAGGGGATGCATTGGACTTGGCAATGCTCCCTACAACAATGGTATGTCTAATCAATTCCAGGAAACTGGGAAAAGTTTGGTGGCGCTTACCCCAAAACCAAACGATCCTAGAAAACTGGGGAAACGTGAAGACACCCATTGTTAACTGGTTGAAAGGTTGGTTTGTGCTTAGGCCAACCGATTCCAGTAAATATAGTGAAGATAAACACTCCAAGAAGAGGGTGTGGTGCATGGCCGTAAGTGGATGGAGAACCACAATAAAAAATGCTTCGTGCGGTGTATTGGGTTATGAAACACCTCGTTGAAAATCAGAGGATTCAATGTTAAACTTAACATTGTTCTCCTTAAAAACTTTGAATGGCCGAACAATTTCAGAAAACTGGTTAAAAGCGAGGTTGGCAACGATCAAGTTATTCCAGGAAACTGAGCCAATGTGAAGTGATCATTGTTAAGTCGATTTCAGTTACCTGGTTGAAAGGGAGGTTCTGCTCTTGCAGTTCCAACCGATTCCAGAAAAACTGAATGAAACTAATTAAGAAGAAGATACTGGGTGGTATCTTCGTAGAAAAGTTCAGCATTCACTCTCCGATTGGATGTTGGGCGAAATGCGGATGACAGACTGCTACCGCAACTGCAAAACGTAAGTGGACTTGTCATTCAGTACACGAGCGTAGCCTTACTCCTAGCTCTATTTGGATAGGTTTCTGCTTATGATGAGATTAACAGAAGTTTGTCAATGACAGGCAGATGATTTTCAAGTTATTTAAGCGCATGTCTTATCACTGGCTCTTCGGAACCATGATGAGGTAAGACACATTAACACACTCTTACAACAAGGAAATATCGTCTTTCTGTCTGAGAACATTGTTTAAGCATTTCAAAGATAAGGAAGATGTATATTTTTTATTCCAGGTTGCATTGGAGTAGGCCCCCATAGCGGGAGCAACATGGTGGCTTGGTTTCGCGTTAGACTTTAGAATAGGAATTAACGGAAAAAAAAATAATAAAGATGGCAAGGTTCTGAAGTATAGGATCATCTCTAGAGTGGGTGCGAAGTAATACAATTCCGCACCAGGGAATGCGATCTGGGGGTAGTTCCTACCTTCTTCTTAGGAACCCGATGCGAATAGTGGAATATGGATTCTAAAGTCCGTGGAATATGGATTCTAAAGTCTAGGTGTTCACGTTAAACAAATTCTTATCTGAACTTTAAGATGTTATGTAGCGGAACGTTATAGATATCGCTCAGTTCGGCAAAAAAATTTTCTCTGAGGGCTCTTTCGTATTTTAGTCTTAGCTAGCTTGAGCTCTCAAAGAGGAAATGAATCCTTCCTATATGCCTGCTCGTCGTGATGGCATCCTTTATACATAAGCTTGATGTTCTAATGCCCATTTTCCCAATGGCTTACTCAGCTAGTTGCGACTTGTGAGAATGCTAATCAATGGAGAGAGCTGAGGCTTGCTAAGCTGGAGGTATTTTTTCCTGGAAATACCTTTCATATGGTTCCCAGTGATATCCGTTGCGTGATGGTTAGCATGTCTGCTTTTAACCCAGAGGCTCGTAGTTCGAATCCTAACAGTTGTTTTTCAACTGGTACTGCCTTTCGCGAGGAACTAGCAAGTCCTACGATATGAAATTCATTGCCATGAAAAGCGCTTCTTCGAGTAGCCGTTCGGAACCGGCAGAAAACTGTAGGTCCCTCTCCTAAGGCATGGTTATGAGAAATGCGCTAGGCTCTGGGGCTTATCGCTCTGTTCCGCCACCCTATTTATTTATTTATTTATTTATTATTATTATTATCTACGATTTACATCAACAGATTTGAATCTTAAAACTACTAAGCAAATATAAATAGTATTCAGGGGTAACTAGTTAGATCTAATCAAATTAAGATATTGCTGTGTTAAAGAAGCTATTAACAGTTTTTTAAAATTATCCCTCTGCAAAAATAAGTCTAATTCACTATAAGTTAAGTTAAAAAGTCTACAGCAAAAACTAATTGGTTCACGTGAACCATAACATGTTCTATGCGAGACCTCAAATAATTTGCCTTGAATGCAAAGTTCTCGATGGGGCGTACAAACCTATACAAGAAAGTAAACGAGAACTATCGATTGAGTTACACAAAATATCACGAATAAACAAAACACTATACATCTTCCTTCTCGACTCAAGAGTTTGAATGCCTAGTAGTAAACATTTAGAATGATACGAATGTCTAACGGCACTGTTGCTATTATTACGGACAAAAAAAGATCGCAACGCAAAACGTAAAAAGTTATTTTGCACTCTCTCAATTCTGTTGATGTCTTTTTGTGTTGTGGCAATCTAAAAGCTTTGGTATTATAGGCGTCATAGAAATGGGCCTATAGTTACTTATGTTTTCCTTCTTCCCAGATTTATAAATAGAAGTAATAGTTGAAACTTTCCATTCGACTAAAAAATTACCACTTGACAAAGATTGATTAAATAATGAGGCCAAGGGGGAACCAAGGGAACTCGCACAGTGGCGCAAAACAATCGAATAAAAACCAAGAATATCTGGTTTATAACTAGGTTTTAGATTGTTTAACAATAACAGCACATCATTTGCATCAACTTGAAGAGAACAGCACTCAATAAAGGGCTCTATTGAATTAAAATAACTTTCATCAATTGGGTTTGTACTTGTTGAATCATAAATGCTTTTGAAATAGTCAGCAAACATATTTGCAATATCACATGGATTACTTGACTGGCTCTGATTAAATTGCATAATGAGTGGAAAACCAACACTTTTACGTTTTGAGTTGACAAACTGCCAAAAACGCTTTGGATTAGATTTTAAATCAGCTTCAATTTTCTGAACATAATTACAATACAAAAATTTAGAAAGGAAGACAAACTCTTTCCTAAGACGAGAGAAAGAACTATAGTCGATTGCAGAGTTAGATTTTTTGTAGCGCTTATGAGCAATGCTCTTTGCGTTTTTCAGTTTTGTAAGCCTATAATTATACCATTCAGGCTTTGAATTTATTCTTTTTCTTACTAAAGGCACACATTGATCTAAGGTTGCGCTTACAATGTTTTTAAATGTATGAAAATTTTCAGATAACGATTTGTTACAAAATTTTTGAGACCAGTTCATAGAATCAAATCTAGTTTTAATTGAGTTAAGATTGTTAGAATTAAACTTACGAAAAAAGTTATTTGCGTTATTAAATTGTATATAATTTTCATAATTGTACAAACAAAGAGAAAACTGAATAGCAGTATGAAAAACTGAGTTATTCAACAATGGAGGCGATTCCGTGAGTTTTATATTTAAATCCTGAGAAACAAACACTAAGTCGAGAAATCTATTCATAGAATTGACAACGTAATTAACTTGATTAAGACTTAAAGCAAATAAGGAATCAATAAATAATATTTCAGTCTCTGAAATTATCAAAATAGGAACAAGTTTAATGTCATCAGCAAAATACCAAGTTAAATTCGTAAGATTAAAATCACCTAAGATACATAAATGCGCATTATCGAATTCAGGAGAAGCAGCAACTCTTTCGATGTTATCCACATGCATCTTGTATACAGATGTTGAGCTTCCAGGTGGTATATAGCTCAGTATAAGATAACCAGAACAAAATTTCCAAAGTCAACTTTAACACAAAGCTGGTCAATGTTGCAGCAGTTTTCTTCAATAATTACATTCAGATCAAAAGCTGAAGCAATTAAAGGGTGACGAACGGCTATCAAAATACCACCGCCACGATCTTTGCTAACGTCAAAACGATCCACACGAAAAACGGAGAAAGACGATAAATCGAAGATCTCTTCAGTCATAATATGACCATGAAACCATGTTTCCGTAAATGCAAATATATTGTACTCACTCTCATCAATCGAAAGGGAAAGATCCCTCAATTTAGAAGAAAATCCGCCCATGTTTTGGTAGTAAACATTAAACTCTTTTTTTTGTGAGCAGCAGCAGGTGTAGAAGAATGCAGGTTTGTAGATGTTGTTGTTTTAGAAATAGAAGAATGCAGATTGTTGGAAGATATACTGTTTATCAATAAATCATTGAAAGTGTCTGTGTTTGTTATGGGGGAGTCAGAGACGCACTCGCGGCATGAGAGTTTTTTGGAATGAACCTGAACTCTCTCACAATTACATTCGAAGGCCAATTGCTTGCACACATGACTAAGCTTTGATTGATTACAGGAATTCCAATTTTGAAATTAATATATTTTAATGAAGATAGCTCGGTGTTATTTTTCAAAAGATTGAAGCACATGATAGAGTCTTCAGGAATGTTAAGTTTCGAAGCAACATATTTCCGTAAAGATTCAGCTGTAGTGTTGATGGAAAACCTTGACAAATGAAACCATTTAAAACGGGGTAGGCCCTCGATTTCGTCACTAACATCGTTACCTACTACACGAATTGATTTTTTATTTGATTTGACACTGTGTTTAATAGAAGAAACGTTGTGATCTTTATTAACAGATTTAATAGATTTAACATTGCCATTACTTGATTGACAGAGATGGGCATCGTTTTTAATCGTATTATCAGATTCAATATTTAATACAACCACACTTGGGCAGGGGACAACCGTTAATGATTCTTTTGTGGGATTTTTTTCTTCTTCACTATGACAGCTAACCAATTTATTAAGAACTTTTTTCTTTTTATTCTCAGAATAGTTTTTAAGTTTATCTTTTTGAGAAACTAACGCAGAGTCCGAAATGGTTTTCAAGTTGTTTCTATCGGAGGACAGATTTGCAACTTGTTTAGCAAGATCATTCATTCTTGCCATTAGACCAAGTATAGGTACACTTGCACATGAGTTACACCTCCACGATAAATTTAAAGACAATTTAATGCAATTTAAAACAGAGTCAGGTAATGATGTACATTTGTCATGAAACTTTAGACAACATAAACCACCACAGATGACATAGTCTTTTACAATTTTTAAATCACACTTTGGGCAAATTTCCGACATTTTCCGAAAGGGGGGGGGGGGGGGGGGGGAAATCGAGAGAGATGAAAAAACACGTCTGTACAACTTGACAACTTGACATTTATTTACTTATTTTCGGTTCCCGGAAACCGGGTTTGTTTCTAAAATGTCCACCTGTCAATGGTAGTTTTTGGAAAGTGAAGCTTTATTTAGTTCTTATGGTCGTGCTCTAGTAGCCTGACTATAGAGGTGTTCGTTTGAAATTTAGTAATGAATTTTAGTAATGACCCGATTTTCCCCAGCTTATCCCCCATTTCGTTACCAGTCAAGTCATATCGCGTTGTCATGAAACCCTAATTACAATTACGGTGTTCATTGATTCTTAGATTACTGCGACAGTTTTCTACTAAGTCTGCTTTCTACTTAATTGTATCGAGCCCCAAGATAGAAGGTACGCCTTAAAGCATGGAAATAATTCTGGTAGAACTTGCCAATTACTCAACCAAGGTGATACTCGTAGAGAAACAACTGAGTGGTTCCCGAGGTCGAACCTAGAACTACATCGTAACAGAAAGACCTGCGCTTATTATGGCTTCACTGTCACGGACACCAATCGAAAATGGTTGCTTCTAAAATTAAGGTTCTCTCCAGCTTACGTGATTAGATAAATACGACAGCTGGTGTGACAACGTTCTGCTCTAAAGCGAGAGCAAAAATCTCCGTCCACGAAACGTTTTTTTCTTTTGTGGTGATAATTTAGTGGCCCAATGTAATTGTTGGCCAAATCGTATTCAGTTGACCCCTTTTCAAGTAGAATTTAATAAGAAATAAATCTTCACATCAGTATGGACATTCTTGACCATTTCTGGCCAATCAAAGATTGGGTCTCCCCACCTTTAAAGGAAAAGGAATAAGAAAAATGTTTTCTTATGCAAATAAAAGAAAAATACAGTTTCCTTTAACACTACCAAATAAAAGGTCTCACATTGCATGGCGGAGTGTTACATTTTTTTCGTTTTTATCTTTGTGCCTGGAGATATGTTTTTCTTGGCTTAGCCACCCACAATATTATGATAATAACACACATCCACTTCGGACAGAAAGGAAAATATGAACCGAGATGGAATGAGAGACTTCTTTATGGACAAAAGGTTTACTCATTTGACTCATCAGCCTTTTTGTTATCAGAAATGTTTTTCTTTTTTCGTCGATCTTAGTGTGCTTTCGGCTTATGTGATATGTTTAATGTATTTCGGCATTTACCCTCATCTTGAACTTTTGAATTCTTTGATTTAATTGAATGAAATACGAAGCACAATGGAATCTTGAAATGAAATCCTTTGGGGACTGTTGTCACTTCTGGGATACTCATACTATACTCATACCCTGTGAGTGGTTTTAATTTATTTACAGCCAAAGAAAAACTCACATCCCTTGGAACAAAGAAAATCCTTAAGCTGAGACTATTGAAACTCCCGAAACTTGCCTCATCAGATAGACGGTAAATGAATAAATTTGAGTGAAACACTACAATGCCAAAGCAATAATTTGGCTAACCCTTTCCACTCGGACATCGATATGGCAAATGACAGCAAATGGAACATCGGACGCATTCACATCCCCAGTGAATGACTTTTCGGCATTTTAATTCTACAAAAGTAGAGAAAAACTAGAACGTCTTACATGTGTGCAGGAAGTGCCAAATGAATAGCAAACAACCGAAAGCTGCCTCCCTCACCCATGCCCAGAGTAATAACTCCACCGTTAAACTTCGTACTACTAGATGACAAATTTTATGCCTTTATCTTGAGCTTGTATTATTACGCTCCTAGGGATTTCATTTAACGGTCATTTTTCATCTCAAGAGGCAGAAGAATATTCATTTTAAGGACACCAACCCTCATTTTAGAACAAAAATAAAAGAAGCAAAAAAAACTGGAAACGTAATAAAAGAGTTTGAGAGGAAGTTGACTGAAGCGCGGTCTTTAGAAATTTAAATTGCTTATTAGCGAAGTTCGTCGAGTAAATTCTTTGTTTTTTTTTTCTCCCTTTTTGTACTCTTGGTCTTACATTTATGCTCCTCTGGGTATTCTTCCATCGTCTTGGAGCGTTTGTCATTTCCTCTTTGAGGATAAGACTAGCAGGTGAAAAGCGTCTCCTTTGGGTGGTTGGGTGAATGAGCAATACTGAAATGGCGAGCGAAATGACAAGGGTCATGTTGTTTAATTTTTTATGATTTTCTTTTTTTATGTCCTCGGATGTGTATTTGCACTTTGAAGGGAATTTGTCACTCATAAAGCTGAAAGATAATTTTTTTACATTGTCTTCTTCGGACGTAAAAAAAAGTAAAACCAGAAAACTAATAAATAATTAAAAATGTACATCTAAACGGAGGCCTTATTGAATATTTTTTTAGTGTCCCAACTTTTTATAGCAATTGGATGTTAAACGATTTGCTGTGTGAATGTATTTAAATCTGTATAGACATAAACGTAAGCAAAAATAAAATAGCTACGAGTGTGGAATCTTCCCGTGGTTTAGATTGTTGCCATACATTTGGCACAGCTCAAGCAAGAGCCAGAGTAAGTCTAAACTGTCAAGAACAGTCGCTTCGTTATGTGCGATAAAAATGTCTTTTGTGCCTTGCACACTTAAAATGTTCGATACCTGTGGCGAAATGGCTAGCGTGTCTGCCTTAGAGAAATGCTCTGGGCCCTAGGACTCCGCGCTTTCTTGTACCGCCTTAGTACTTTTAAAAAGAAATAACTATTAAAAAGTACTTCATACACTTATTACCGGCTTTCATAATTCCAAAGTGGTTGGCAGCCATGCAGCTTGCTTATATACTTTACTCGGGGCGTGGTGTATTTAGACAATGAGAACAGTAAGAAGGACACCAATGTATTCGAAACTATTTCTTGCGCTCTTCTACAACTTTCAAATTTTTTTGCGTTTTGAATAGTGGCTTAGGAACGGGGACCGAATTAAAGCCCTCGTTATAGTGTGAGAGTTTCCCGGTCTTAGTGGTATACCGGGAAACGAAAAAGCGGACGAACTGGCTCTCTCATTGATAAATCGATCAGGATTCCACCCTGTGAAATGAAACAGATTATTGGTAACAAAATAATACGAAAATCCAATGAAAGATTGGGAATGCCTAGACTCCTGTGTTACTTCCAGGAAACTATGGCCGAAACATGATAAGAAAGAGTCTGGAAAGCTGCTATCATTGAATAGACCTCACTGCGAATGCTTGTCAGTATCATAACTGGACATAACCTACTAGGTTATCACAAAAAGAAAATGGGTCTTTGCACCGATGATCTATGCAGAGGATGCAATGACGAAGACGAACACGAAGACACAAGTCACATCCTTTGTCAATGCTCATAGCACTCTGCCATACTAGGAAAAAATTTCTAGGAAATTACTTTTTAAATGAACTAGAAGAATTATCAGACGCTCCGCAAAAAGCAGCCTGTTAAACTTCAGAACTTAAATTTATGATTCGATTGAGCAACTGGCCCTAAATATTTTCACTAAGGATCTTTCAAATATTTTATGTGATTTTATTTGATTTTAATAATTAGTTTGTCGTTGGCAACCCTGTGCCAATAAATATGTTATGACCAACAAATTCAAAAACCTTTTAATCAGCACTAAGAGTTTTGATACTGTACTAAGCCCACAATCTCAAGTTGGTGCGACCCAGTATTTTGCTTGTGTATTGTTTTGGGCACTTTCTTACTAACAAATTTGGGTTGATGTTATCGGCCATCGCAATGAATACAAAAAAATGTTCATAAAATGTTTTATATTCTCATTTTATGAACAAAAAATGAGCATTTCATGCGTCTAATGAAATTCCGTTCAGTTACTGATAAGAGAATGCCTGATTGTAGTACTAGATTACTCGATAACGAGCAGTAATACCGATATCATATTATAATACCGTCACGAGTTGTTCGATAATGTGTGCCGTTATTATGTCCTAGGTCTAAGAGATACTCATCCGTAAGGACTTTCATAAAAAATTTAATGATGTTTCTCATGATGATGTTTCTCATCATATATCGATCTATGCAATTTTTCTTTTAAAAACACTCTCGATCTCAAGGATCTTGATGGTACATTAATAGGTACTAGAGCAAGTAGCGAAGGACATTTTATATAGTTACATAGTAATTCTCTCGCATTTTGTTTGATGAATCAAACCATCACATTGGCTATGGTGACCAAATAATCAAAATGGTTTTTGTACGATAGACCGCGATCAAGTACAATGCCTAAGTCCTTAATTTTAGTGACTTTACTAATTGATTTTGAATCAGTGTGGCAATCAAACAAATGACAATTACTTTTCCTTAAAAAAGAATTTGAATTGCACTTACTAATCTAAGATAAAGGCCATTGTTAGAGCACCACATTGACAGCGAATTGAGGTCTGACTGAACTAACAGACAATCATTGAAGTTACTAATTTCTTAAAACAACTTCAGATCATCAGCATATAGAAGACATTCGCAATATTTTATGACAGAAGTAATATCATCAATAAATAATAAAAATAAAAGGGGACCTAAATGGCTTCCTTGCGGAAATCCCGAAGAGCACTTGAACTGGTTCGAAAAAGTGCTACCAACCTGAAACTTTTGTGATCTTCCAATTTGATACAATGATAACCAACTAAGCAACTGAGAATGAAAACCAAAAACTTCAAGCTTCCTTATCAAAGTTTCATGGTTAACTGAGTCAAAAGCCTTACTGAAATCCGTATATACTGCGTCAACTTGGAGCCTATCTTCAAAAGCAACAATAACATTTGAAGTGAAGCAAGCTAGTGAAGTGAAGCAGTTGATTTTCCTTAGAGAAAACCATGCTGAGCTTCTGATAGACATTCCTTTGTATCAAAATCGAGTCTATTTTTAACTAGGCTCTCAAATAGTTTGGGGATTGCAGATAATTTAGTTATTCCTCTATAGTTCTTAATATTACTTTTATTACCAGATTTAGAAACTGGAAATAAATAAGACTGTTTCCAGCTGTCAAGAAAGTTTCCTTCAAAAAGAAATTTATTAAGTATGGAGAGGATCGGGACACTTAAAGAATTGCAGCAACTGTTTAACACTAACATTCGATTTTAGATTGACAAGAGCTAAATTTACTTCCGTGTAAGTCAAGATCAATCTTGTTGGCTGCATTGTTTAATGAACAGCTATTAAAACTAGACTAACAACTAACAATAAACTGACTCAAAAAATTGACCAAACAGCTCAACGTTAGAATCAATATCCGAAGAATTAACATTTTTGAGAAAAATGTTTTCTGGAAAACCCATAGAATTTCTTTTTGAGTTGACAAAAGACCAGAAAGACCTACTATCACTCTTAATTTTAGTTTCTATATTCATGATATAAGCCTTATATAGAAACTAACTCAGAACCACAAAATCCTTACGAAGCTTACTAAACTTCAAATAATCAGATTGAAGCTTGGATATGGGCTATTGGGTTAGGGCTATTGTTTATTTCAAGTCTTTTTGTAAGAACCGTCGATACATAATCTCTCTATATATATTGTTAGATAGAAGCTTACTTGTATAATGTATATCACATCTAAGGCTTTAAATAAATCAACGAATTTGACGAATTTCGTCAAGGATACATTTTTTAAAATGCGTAAGTCATTAGATTTATGTAGTTCGCTTTTTTATAAGAGTTGTAGTTCAAAAAAGAAATCGAAGCATTCAAATGAGTGCCTGGCTAAAGAGCTCTGTAAAAAATTAAACATAATTCGTATAAATAATCTTTGGTAACACGAAAAAATTTATTTTACAAAAATTAAAAGTACGTTTGGGTTTGCTTTTTAATAAACTGTAAGGGTGATTTAGACGTTTAAAAGTAGCGAGAAATGTTGATGTTCGAGTAGTTTCATGTCAGATTGGCTTTAATGTATACGCTGCATCGTTTACCAACTTAGTTTGCCTTAACCTAGCCCTAGTGTTTAAAGAGCTCTTAAAACAAGAACTCGAATTTTCCTCGAAAGAATCCGAGAAACTGCAAAGTTTGAAGAAATTTCGTCCATCCGTTTGGAGTGCGATTGGATGTATGCTGGGCTCACAAACGCACATTCACACAGACCGACTAAACCACATTTTTGATCATCTCTATCACCTCAGTGTTAGTTTTGATCAGAGTCTCAAATGCCTTTTTACAAGAAGCAAATACTTTAAAATTTGGAAAAATCCTAAAAACAACATGATTTAAAAATTATTGCTATTTTTAATCACGTTAATCAGAATTGACACTCACGAGTTGATAACGCTTATGACATTCAATGAAATGGTAACAATCAAAAGAATTTTTGGACTGAGACTACGAGCAAAAATGTATAACGCTTGGATTATCTTTTAACAAAAAACGAGCGATTTCGTAAGTGGCCACTTTTACTCACTAAAAGCAAAAAGTTAATTGAAAAACTGATAAACTCCTTTATACAAAAGCCAACAAAATGCACGACGGTGTACATATTCTTTAACGATACCCAACATATTTCAAGCTTCTAATTAAATTTGAGAAAGGATTCTACTTTATGACTCTAAGCACCCCTTTTTGTAGGCTTTCAATAAATCAGTTTTTTCCTTGTTCGCCTTACCTTCATTTAACCCTTCTTAAACCCTTCAAATGGAGAATCCTTCAATAAAAATCCAAATACTTATACAAACATTCGTTTTTTTCAGAGGGAATCCAGCTTCTTGTCTGTCCCACGAAGTGAACAACATTATCATCAAATTACCACAGAACTTGTTGTCTCTAGATACTGATGTTACCATTACTTTGCCATCGTGGTAATTGTGGACTTTGGAATCCTTCGTTATTGTCCTGATGGGGTCCATCACAAAACAGAAAAAAATAAGAAAAAGGGGACCAGAATATAAAATACAGTGAGTGCCTGCTAATATATCTCCAGCTGGGGCAATTTGCCCAAAAGCATATATACAACAGTCATACCTTTCGTCTCACCCTGGTATAGATCCAAGCCATCGATGTACTACATACACCATTTGGCAAATGGAAGACCAATTTTTTTTGCTGTATGCCCATGCCCGACTGACGATTGCCTGTGCGACAAATTAAGTTAGGAAAAATCGGGGTGGAATTCTTGAAACAGTGCAAAAAACGGTTGCTGGCGACAAAGGTCTACGATAGAGCATTTTTTCGTCATTCGATTTCGAGCACATTATTTGTGTTCTTTATTTCGAGAAGAATGTAAGGACTGATGTGGCAATCCATATGACGGATAAACTGAAAAACACTACTGCGACAGAGAGAATTCACTGAAATTGTTTTGATGGTGAAAGTGGGGAGTGTACTACACATTTATGGTCGCTGGGGCTGACGTGGCACTTCAAAAACTGCCATCAGTATCAGACTAGTTGATTCCCTAAAAAACCAAAGAAAGGTTGGAAAAACATGCAGTGGGGTTGAGAGTGTCAATTGGGAAAAACCAATTAGATGTGCATGAGCATCAAAAGCAGTGTCGCGGCCCTTATATCTATGTCAAGGCTTTAATTCCCTCACGCTTCAAAGGCAAAAAGTTGGACTGAAACACCCATCGACTGAGAAGTCCATGAAAAGCACTTGAGGTTTGCTCATATTTTATCAGCAGAGCCCGATCCAACGAAAATATTCAAATGCGGCCCTTGGAGCCCCATTTTCTTCCCGTTTTTTTTTTATCAAATTTAATTCGAACAACGCTTAGGAAGGGGTACAAAACAGAGGACAGCCTCCCCAAGCATCGACATATGGTTCACACCATAGGGGGCATGCATGACAGACGTTTGGAGCTGTGGCAAAATCCTAGCTTTTGCCCGGATTCCGTTACAGAATAAAATTTATAATGTATGGTGAATGCTTAAGAGGCTTTCGTTCTTTGGTTTGTACTAGCGGAGTATAGAGAGGTATGTAGGTAGACAATCTCTCGTGAGTCCTTCACATTGTGGGAATATGTTTTGCTTCCATTTCCCACTCGGGAGTGGTTTTCTTTTTATAATTTTTTTTTATTTTTATACTTTTTTATTTTCGTGGGGTTTCCATCCAGTGCAAGTGACTTTTTTGTATTCAAACAGTAAACCGCAGTATGTGTTGTGTATACTGTATGCCGGAGAACGGTAACGTATCACTAAAATTTATGTGACACTTACTTAAGAGCTTCTTCTAGCATAAACCATTAAGCATTGCGCTTCTTCCTTCGAGAGAAGACTATGTCGTTGTTGTTGATAGTGGTGATGGTGGCAGTAGCAGTTGGGTATTGCAAGTGGATTTCGCATTCGGAGCGCACGTATCCTGAAATCACCATTTATCCATTCTCGCCGCCACCGCTGTTGCTGCTAGTGCCGCCGGTTTTCGTCCGGTTTTCACCCTCGGTGGATTTTTATTTTTTTTAATATTTTCTATTTCTTTTTTTTTTCTTTTTTTTTTTTTTTTTTCTTGAACAGGCTAGGAGGCTATGGAGCATTTTTTGAAATTGCTCCATGGGTCGTCGACGTTAGCACCGTGTGCCCCTGTGTGCCAATGCTGCAGATTTTATGTTCTTGTCGAACGTTAAGGATATGAAGTCATAAAAATGCTCGGCATGGATACAATTGCTCTGCACAAGGATGAATGTTTGGAACTACTGGAATTCACAACGTGCATGCAGCGACAGAAATAAATTGAACTTTTAATTCGCGACAGGATTGAGAAAAAGAGTGTTGAATCTACAGATATTTTTATGCTACGTGAAAGGATACTGTAGATGGGGTATAATGCTTTCCGTAAGCAAGATAAGCAGCTTCGATAGGGGGGGATGCGATTGTGAAAAAATCGTAAAGTTATTTTCCGGACGTGGTTGTAATTATCTTTTATAGTTTTTATTAGTAGTTGATGAAAAAATGAATTTTCAATAAGCCGTGGTGAAGCCCGTTTCATTCGATAAGTGTGCTCTTCTTTTTACCTTCGCTTGCAGGAAACAATTGAACCCATTTCAACCCATCTTACTTCCTTGAATTTGAAGTAGAACCTTAAGAATTGCATCATTTTTCAAGCCTATCAAAAATAAACGGAAATCAGCAAGAGTAGATTCTGGAATACAAAGCTTCAATAATCGGAAAAACTGTACCCGTGACTCAGTGGTGACTACAACTGCTTGACGACTGACTGATGACTCATTGATGATTGACTGATGACTGACTGATGACTGACTGATGACTGACTGATGACTGACTGATGACTGACTGATGACTGACTGATGACTGACTGATGACTGACTGATAACTGACTAATGACTGACCAACGACTGATAGATGACTGACTGGTGACTGACTGATGGCTGACTGGTGACTGACTGATGGCTGACTAATGACTGACTGATGACTGATTGATGACTGACTGATAACTGACTGATGACTGACTGATGACTGACTGGTGACTGACTGATGACTCACAAATTCAAATCGCATGATCTTTGTGGTGAATCGGTATAGCTATCTTCAACGTGTTGAACGGTCAGCAGACTTCAAATGATGAGTAATTTGGTCCTCATTACGGATAAAGATGCAAATCCAAAATCAAAACGAAGTTTAGGACACCAACATTTGCTGCGAATGCCAGGAAATAGTTGAAATTGTATCATCATGAACATTTGCACTTGCAGCATCAATATTTTTGGCTGAGCAGGCATTACGACGTCATTAAGGTTTCTACTTTCTTCAATTTCTTTCCCTGTTTTATTTATTGCTGAGTAGGTAGTTGGTCAATTATGGCCACCATATTCATTTCCGTAGTGCGCGAATAGTGGCTGCGTTTCAATCACGACCTTCAAAATAAATTCAAATATTTTACGAATCCATTGCTGAACTATTCATTATTGAAAATGAAAAGTATTTGACTAAAATTGCGGCACTCCAAAATGATGGTTGAGTTCGACATTGCTACCAATTTAAATCCGCAAAATGATTGACGACCCTGTATTACACCATACTCTATGCTGAATAATATCAGTTTGAAAATAAGTGCATTCAACGGAGCAGTGTATTTCTTAAAAATGTTGACATTCAGCAACTTCATTAATTTCAAAACTGACTACAAGAGGCCTTAGATGACTTCCCTTAGGTACACCAGAGCCACCAATAAAAAGGTTAGAGAGAAGATGACGAACGTTGGTAGGACCTATTCAATTGGTAAAAAAAACCTAAAAACAGGTAATAATTTTAGAGTTATAGACTAAATAAAATTTAATGGTCCTTAATTTGATCGAATGCTCCAGAAAACCCGATGGACACAATCCAGTTCGTTACCATTTTCAAATGTTTCTGAGTATTTTTATAGAAAGCATAGCAGAAGTGTGAAATCAGCTTAAGTGATTTATGATTCTAAGCGAAAGGAAATCAACGAATTTTTCTTCTTCCTTTGTGTCGTTGCTGATATTGCGGTAAGGATCACAGATCTCCTACTAAGGGCTTCACATTAGTTCCTGGCAATCATGTTCAACAACTGCATCAACAACTGCTATTTCCCAAAGAGATGGAAGACTGTAAAAATCGTGCCAATCCCCAAGAAAGGTGATAGAAGTACTGTGTCTGGATATCGTTCAATCTCACTTTTAAACAAAACCAGCAAAACCCTGGAGGGAATAATTCTCCGGAGACTGAAAGCATTTTGCAACCACAACAACATCATCCCAAGTATTCAGTTCGGGTTCCGGGAGAACCACTCCATCTTCATTCGATCTTGAGGTTTCAAAAGGACGTCGTGAGGACTCTTAAAGCTAACAGGTTCCTTGATATCGACAAAGCATTTGATAGCACCTGGATCCAAGGGCTAATTCACAAATTAACTCCTCTTAATTTTCCAGGTACATTAAACAAAATAATTTTCAGTTTTCTCAATTGCAGGTCATTCTTGGTCCAAATTGAAAACAGCCAATCAGCAACCAAAGGTATCAGAGCAGGAGTAGCTCAAGGATCAAAGCTCAGCCCCTATCTCTACAACATCTTTACCTCAGATCAGTCTCAGCCAAACAACGCCAAGAACATGCTGTATGCAGATGATTCCCTTACTAACGCAGCATCGATGTCGGCAGCAATTGCAGCCCGAAGAGTCGAGGATCACGTTAGACGTCTCTAGGAATATACTACATCAAATGGGGCATCAAAGTTAGTTTGTTCAAATCCGAACTAGCCTGCTTCAGGAGACCAACAAGACGTCGAAACACAGGATCAGGTGCAAACTGTCAAAAAACAACCATCAAACTATCCGATGGAACACAGCTGAAGACGAAAAAAAGCATCAAGTACCTTGGCATAAACTTCAAGGAAAGATTACGCTTCAACCCACATGTAACAGCAGTCTTAAAAAGGCAAACTACGCCTTCCACCCCATGCACCCCCTAATGCGAAGAAGGAACGGACTCAGCCAGAAGACAAAGTTGCTGTTCTACAAACAGCTCCTCAGACCAATCATCACTTACTGCTTCCCTGCTTGGTTTGGTATATCCAAAACCAGCATGAAAAAACTCGTAGCATTTGAAAGGAAAATTCTGAGGATTTGCACAGGACTCAACTTTGAATGTCAACGACAGAGGTACTTCAGCAACAAAAAGCTCTACGAAGCATCAGGAGTCCTTCCCATCGACAGATTCTGTTTGAACGCTGCAAGGAAAATAACCAAAAACCTAAGCTCACAAAAAAGTGAGAAGCATGACAAGCGAAGAGAGACATCCCGAGCCGCGATACTTAGATATGATGGCACTACTGGATAAAGAAATCATTCCAATCAATGACGAAGAGGCAATACCATTTTACGAGGTAGCAGCCTCAGCTTTTCGCCGTGGCTAGAGGTCACATAAGCCCCCTTCAACATAAAGACAACCGGATCTGAACAACCCGAGATTTTTTAATAACATTATAAATATTTATTTTTTTACTATCATAGGCAATAATTTTATCGTTATTTTAGCAAATAACACACTATTTAAAGTTAGGCCCTTTCTGTGCCAACAAAACAAAAAAAAATATATTTTAATGTAATGTAATCTTAGAATTAAGAACCAATTGTATACCTGTTCAATAAAAATAGTTAAACACGAGCAAAACTCCAACTCAAAGATCTAGTCCCATACCAGGTGAGAGTTGCTTTTCCAAGATTAAGCTGTGGAACTAAGAAACGACATTAGAAGAACGGAGACCAGAAGCCCAGAACCGTTATCACCTCAGCTAGTTATTTACCCGAACAAGATAGTGAAGCCAAAAAGTACCGCATCTTTGCTCCTGTAATAAAGTCTAGACCTTAGACCCTGGCTTATAGTTATCTCAGAACCAACTCTTAAGACGTAGAATCATCACCAGCCCAACCACATGTCTGCGTTAAACCAGTCCTCAGCGGAAGAGACTTCACCAGAACCAGACCTATCTTGCACACGGGAATAAGTTTCTGAATTAAATACGAATAAGTACGAGTTTCTGGAGCCTATTTGAAGGACATTAGAGCAAAACTTGCTTCAATGGGCTAAGGTTTTTCTGCTTCTTCAATAAACCTTGGATGCGACGACATCTGAATAAAAACCATTCTTTGAGACACTTTAGCTGATATTATTTGAAGAATTGAAAAAACATTTTGTGTACTTTTCTCACTAAAAAATAAATAAAAAATTAATATGGGCGAACATAAAAGTAGATGAGTGCAAATGCTAGTAAAAGCTTTCAATGCTTAAACTGCTTAGTCACCTCCAACAAAATAACAAAAATGAACTTCAACTCTTCAACTGAACACTTAAATACGCTTCATGGTAATTTCCCAATTTCTAAAGATTTCTATTTGTTTTAGTTTAAATGTGAATATCAACGTTTCCATTTAATGAATAGACTACAAGAACATTTTTTTGGAAACAGACGATCCCCCAAGCAACTGAAATAAATCGATGCCAATAAACTTGAGAAACTGCTAATTTTCAGAATTTCGCATCGAAATCGAAAATTTATTTTTTGCGAGTGAGTTTTCATCAAAAACCCAAGACACCAACTTGAAGTCTTCACAAAGTCATAAATCTGCAAAGTTAATTGTTTCTTCCCTTAAACACACAAATTGAATAACTGAAATCATATAAAAGGACTTACCTTTGGATTCACATTGATTGGTGGTGGTGCTGTTGGAATAATCCCATCATTCATCGTTCCACCGGTTGGCATGGGAATGAATCCCGGCATGGCGAGCGGCACCAATAACATAGATGATGGATTATTACTGGGCAACGGAGCTACAATTGGTACACTACCAGCAGTTATTCCCGATGACACTGATGATGATGTGGCCGATGAAGTTGATGAGGGCTGTACGAATGATGCACAATTGAGCGATGATTGATGTGAAGTGCTTATAGTTGCACTATTTGCCGTAGATGTGGCACACCTTAAGGATAGACCACAACTAGAGGAAGCAACGCCACAGGTGTTTGGAAGGCCAACTGTGAACGGAGTATAAAGACACTGCTGCTGTTGTTGATGCTGTTGATGTTGCTGCTGCTGCTGCTGTTGTTGCTGTTGCTGCTGTTTGTACTTGCACTGCTGACAGGAAGTTGTCACTGTCGATGGTTCTGCTGACGACACAAAAGATGGTCCTTCACTGCTTATAGACGTTTGATGGAGGCCACCTGAAACTCCGTTGACTGGCAGGCCAGCTGCACCAATCAAAGATGTCGGACGTGCACCAACCACGTAGGGTGCAGCGGTGCCTCGAGCCGAATTTAATGTTGACAGCTTCGGTGCCTTTGGTGCCCAAACTGAGCACGGCAATAACCCGACCAAGCGTAGCCCCACAGGGCTCGCTTCGGGTGCGGTTTGTGCGCTTATTTTGCGGGTTGCTTTTGCAATTCACTAAGTAGGACAGGCGAAACACTCTACAAACGTCTTCTTCTTTTACTTCTTGTTCCCAAACCAAATCTGCATAAAATTGAATGTAAACTTTTTCCAAAAACGAATAGGTGACGTATCTCTTGCTCCTGCTACAGGCTGTCGGAGCAAATAAAACCCAATTGATTCGCGTTACAACAGTAAAAGCAATTTTTCAGCTCAGCGCACTTTAATTCAAAGTACACCCTCAACGGTTGTTTAGCCTTATTTTTCTGGTGTGTGCTTTCTTCTTTTTACAATCTGCTTTTTTTCCTTTTTGAAAGGATGTGTTTCGATTTGAGATAGTTTTTTTCCTTTTTTTGTTGCTATCTGTGTGTCCTTTGGGAAAAATGCCCTTAGCGCTCTTTGGGGAAAGTTGCAGTCGGCACTTTATTCAGGAATTTGGAAGCAGTAGCAGTTCTCATGTGTTATGGTTGCCATGTCTCTGTGTGGTAATTGTATATCAACGAACTGGTGTTGTAAAAGCGAAGGGCAAAAAAAAAGGAAGAAAAGACAAACACCGGTGACAAGCTTTTTCGATTTGCATTGAATGGATTTGGAAAAGAGTTATATCCGGCAGCTACTCACTTCTTACAAGCGTTCTTTTTTTCCTTCAAGTCCTCGGACACACTGTGTTCTAATCGAAGCGATGTCTACCTAAACGTGTTTCTGCCTCGAGCGACTTTTGATAGACCCAGCAGCTTTTCGGTTTTTTATTTGAAGCAAATATCTTTTTTATGCAGTCCTTGTTGTTTGGAGTCGATGACGCCAATGTGTGACCATTTGATTGTGCCCAATTATCTGCAGAGAAAAATAGAAATAGAAATAAAAATAAAAGAACACGGCAAACATTGAAATGGAATAGAAATCAGAGGATTGATATCCGAGGACAAAATTATTGCCTCAGCTGGAGAGATTTAGAGATATCGGGACATGCAGAAAGTTCGAGAACGAAAATAGGACCTAAGTGACAACAAGCCATGCTAGGCCACCACTACCAGACCAGGCAGAGGCAAGCAAGAGAACCCGTGGTCGAATGAATTACGCGCATTTTATGGGTCATCCATTGAATACTAAAATAGCTTTGCATGCATCACCATTCATTACGGTTGATGGGTGGGCGGTAAAACGGCTTGAAAACCGGACGACATTGTTGGGGACTATCTGTGCAATAGTTTGTGCTTTGTGTTCATGGGCGCTCATCCCGATGAGCGAGCGAGGCCTGCATTGCAGCGTCAATCAGTGCTGGTGGAATCTCAAATGAAATGAACCTGGTTTCCACTTTATGTGGCTGAGTGGCGAAGGCAATAGCAATGGCAGTGGTGGTGGTGCCATCAGTGGGACTTTTATCTACGGATAATGTTGATTGGAAAATTATGCAATGTGTCGTCTGAATGGGAATGCCAGGGATATAAATTGTTCGGCTTGTATGCAACATACAGTTAGGGATTTTTAGTGGAATTAGAAGTTGAATCCTTTTGATTGGAAATGCGAGTTGAAATTGATTCGAATTTGTTGAGCACTTGTTTTGAAATAAATAAATAAATTAGAAAAGCAGGAATTGGTTCAATTTGGGTGTTTAGTTTTGCTTTTTTTTCTCTTTATTTTTTGTCGTGTTCTCTGTTTTTGGTTTTGTACATTTCGAGATAAAACCTACTTTTTATGCAGAGCAGAGTATGAACACTGAGATTGAGTGTTGAAATTTACAAATCCCTATTGACGGTTTGATCTGAATGATGAATTGAGAGAAGTAGTGACAGAGATAGAAGAATGTGAGCTTGAGAAAAAATATAGGCCCACAAAGAATCACAAGAATAGGTGTGTTTTTTGAGGTCATTTGTACATTTTACATTTGTGCATTTTGAAAAACCTTAACTCGCCCTGAATGTCAAACTGAGTGTTTTTTGAGCCCATGGTTTACCTTCAACTCATTCTGAAGAGGCCCTCTGTTTTTACTGGGGTCAGTTCATGTATTGAACTGGTCAAAGGCGTATATTTTTTTTTAATCAAATGCCAGGCTTTTTGGTGGTATTTTGGGTTGGAGTTTTTTAAAAACTGAAAACACATGTTTTTTTGACAAAACTCAGCGATGTCAACAATACCTGGGTCAACCGAATGTTGGTGATTGACTTTTGTTCTTTGAGAACGAGAAGTAAATACTTTTACAATGGATAAGACATTCGCTTGATTATGGAAGAATCCGAGGTTATTTTTTCCAATGGGAAAGATTCGGTTGTGTATATGCAACAAATTCCCTCACACGCCCATTATTCTATGAAATTAAAAAGGTAGAAGCTTGTGCTGATAAAATTCTAGAGCAAGCGCTACAGCTTTATGCTGCAAAATAATCGAGGTTCTTAAATTTTTCACGCCATTTTTAATCCTCAAGCCATAACCTTCATTGCGATGCGAAACATTGAGTAGAAAATATTCAGTAGACGCGACGTTCTTTACTAGCTGATGAACGTTAAAAAAAAGTGTTTTACTATAATATCCAGTCGATGTCCTCAAATTTATTAAATTTGTCGCCCAATTTTGACTGTTAATCAATTTTCGCACAACGGCTTCTTCGACAATCAAAATACGCGTTATAAGTCAGACATTTTTTTTATCAGAAAAAATCGTCACATTACAGTCAATGGAGAAGTCTGTAGAGGCATTTTCTGATAATGATTTTCAGAATTCTTCGCTCACTGCTTTACTTTGGTGAAATTGATGCGTGGTTTCAACAAAACAAGCCACACAGCAGGTTTCATCTCAGTTCAATAAATTTGTTATTACGAGAAATTATCCTGATGATTGGCAGTCAAGATAGTTTAATCTACTATCTCTTGTATGGGACATCATTTA
The DNA here is from genome assembly GCA_914767635.1 of Melanostoma mellinum. NCBI lineage: Eukaryota > Metazoa > Arthropoda > Insecta > Diptera > Syrphidae > Melanostoma > Melanostoma mellinum. The sequence goes on from OU612058.1 coordinate 20,748,847, forward strand.
ATCATAGGACTTTGCAAACAAGTCTTGCAGTCTGGGTCGTACGGCGAGCTCAGAGCCAATATTCAACGAAAAGTAGTACCTGTTTCCGTCGAAATATGACGTTGAGTAATCAAAAATCGACTTTTGCAAAAGCGCCTTTGGACTTAAGAACTACGCGATGTTGCTCTGGTCCTAATTCTTAAAAGCAAGTTTTCGTTGTATTATTAATATTTTGAGATAAATAAGTGGTTTGTGATTTAAGAAAAACACGATATTTTATATAGGGTTAGAAGCAAGTTTCTCGCTACTTCCAAAAGAGCAATCTCTTAGCCCCAAAGCAATCAGGCATCACAAAAAAAATTCTAGCGAAACCCCTTGTCACCCTTTGCCTAAGTTATTTGCGCGAAATTCCTGATAAGTTCGATATCAACCACCGAAAGATGAAAGCCATATTTAAGAATGTAACTCGCTACATTTTTGGCCTTGACCAATACGAACATATTCCTCAGTTCTCAATTGGCATATAGGGCATGTCTCAACAACTTGCTTAAACTTCGTACCATTGTCACACTCGTCAAAATCTTCAGTATCCTCTAAACCTCATACCGAGTTAAGTCCTTTGACAAACTTAGCTTTTTAAACAAGATGTTAATATAAAAGTCAAAAACCTTACAATAAATAAATAGATTAAAATTAAACAAACAAATCGAGAAGCTGAAGATCTGATCGTGAAAAACAAGAAGGATCAGCTTTGGGATTGCATGATAAACCAAAATAAGCACTTATTGGTTGTATTGTATCGATGCCATGGATTAAAATTTCAGATTATCCTCCCAAAAATAATTTCAAAAAAGCTTTTCCAAGCAGAAGTACTACCAATTAGTGAAGCTACAAATTGATTGATGAACAAAAATAGTGACATCTTCATAGACAACCAGGCGGCATTTGAAGCCATTGTACTCATCGTCATATGCATATTAATAGAAAGCTGTTGTAGTAATTTAAAACGGCTCAGCTTAACGAATACTGTGACTTTAATTTGGGTTCCAGCTTCCAGGACAACGTTTCATGAAAACATGACTGGTAACAAGATGGCGGATTAGTTTAACAAATTCGAATCATCTCTTGGATTTATTATGACAGGTGTTTGTGCGAGATATGTTTTGGGCTTCGCTTTGGTACTTCTATTTCAAATCAATTTCTACAGAAAAGTACTATCACTCTTTTTCCTCCTGGTTGTTCAAAAGATAATAGAAACGCATTTCTTAAAATATCGGCTCTCAATATAGCGCTCCTGACCACACTGCCTCAATTTTGTTTATACTCAGGCTCCAGAAAATTTGCAGTTTTGCTGGTATACTGGGGCAATTGGGAACTCCAATGTTGTACAGCATCAGAGGTCTAAGACCCACTCTTGGCATATTATGCAAGGATATCCTTCTTGCCTACGTAGTTCGTTACGTTACATTCTTCTGGCACCGCAGCGTAGAGAAAACGAAAAATAATATTTTCTTAGGAAATGAAATGAAAGCCAACTACGAGCTCAAGAGGTGAACCTTGGTGGATAGTTTTTTTTCAGAAAAGTGTGTTACTTCGTTAAAAATTCAAAGAAACCTTCTCAAACAGAATTCTTGACGTAATGCCTAGACCGAGACATAGTTCCAATACCGTATAAATACTCCTACCCTAAATTTTAGATTAAAGTTTTCAGTTTATCTAAAGACATGATTCTACGCTTTTTGCCAGTGAATTGAAGCTCTCTGACACTTGTTCATTTCCTTTTCCTTTGAATGCGATAGCCTATTGCTCCATTCAAATCCCAAAAAAAAAGAAAACGACGACGAACGTCGCTACATTATCAATAGAAGAAGAGGAGTCAAAGTCAAACTGGGCCTTTTCAGCACTTCCGGAAGTACGATAACTATCGCAATAAAACGAACCAAGCCATATCTTCCTCAAAATAAATGCCTTTTTTCCAACACAACCACTACCGTTACCGTCGTCAACTACTATAATACTATCCTTTGAAAAGCCTTTCAGCAGTTTTTCCTTCTGTTAACCCTTATCCATTACAAAATAAAAAATTCCACGCACCTAACCAACACAGACAAATTTACCCTCGCCGAAACTCATAATTAATTCATAAATATTTTTTCCTGGCTCTCGGGAAATATTTGATAAATAACATCCGACCTTTTTTATTCAAAGCTTACACGTTACAACCATCAGCCAAGTTTTGTTGAGACTTGAAGCCATCTGGTCAAACGTACGTATCCTGCGTTTTCTATGTAATACTCCTACACTACCTACTCTTCTACTACTATACTAGCTAAGCTATTCCAGGGAAGAAATTATTTTATGAGGCAAATCCTTTGGCGAAGGTTTGCTGAACGATTCATGACTTTCGCACCCTTTTCTTCACATCACCCAGTGTGTATACAGCCATACTGCTCTCGTTTCGCAACTTTGCTCCTTTCATGAATGATAAAATATTTAAATTTAATTAAGCCTGCAAAGAATGACGACGACGACGACGTACGTTTCATAGAGCTCTCTGAAGAGGGCCCAGTAGCTTGTAGAGTACATCTACCTACATATTTGTATATTGCAGCGTGGACTTCGGTGCGTAGCTTTACTCGTTGATAGGTTGGTAGGTAGGTAGGTCTAGGTATAGGACAGGATGGTGTATTTATGCCGGAGAAGTTGTCTGAAGAAACGGTGGTTTTGTTTTGCATTTTAATTTTTAAGTAAACGAACGTAAAAAGTTCATGTTGATGCCTCCAACTATGCTGTTCATATACAAGTAAATTATTAAGTAGAGCGTTCAACCATGTGGGAGGGATTCACAAGTAACAAGGATATTTAGATTACTGATGACACCTTAATCCACTATTTGAAATGTAGATAAAGCTGAGAACTGTAAGTTCTTGTTGCCTTGAAACAGGTCGGCAAACATTACACTCTACTGCTCTCGAGGAGGTTCCAAAATTAATCTCAATAATAGTTTCCTAAGTTAAGAACTAAGCTGGCTTACCCATTCCTGGCTTCAGTTTTTGGAAAGAGGGTAGAGAGCAAAGACTTATATTTGGAAAATGTAGAAACTAAAAGCTTGATGTAAGTCGTAATATGCTTATACGGATGAGCAAGTATCAACAAGGCCAGAAGGAAGGAAGCAACAGATTAGCACAAGGATTTAAGCTATTGGTATTAACTGCATTTGGAAAGTTGGAGCAATAAGCATGAAAAAAGTATTTTAAGGGCTATTTGATTATGGTAAATCATTTATTTTACATTTCAATATAAAAGTGCAAATCAAAAACTGATAAAGCTCTATGGCTAAGCCTTCAGCCTGCTAAGCAAAAGCAAAAAAGGGTTAGTTTTACTGGGTAATTTAAATCGTCTAAAATGTATTCTGGTTTGTAATGGGTTATTAATTAACTAATTCAAAGTATATACATAATTTGCAATGAGATGAAACATAGTACAACAGAAAGTCCCAGTTTTATGCAGCTAAACAAGGCTAGAGCTAGGGACTGGTTTGGAACCAATTTAATGATGGACTCTGATTTGAACTATGAGAAAATATTTTTTTACGTTTTGGTTGACTTTGCCATGAAAAAGTTTCTCTTACTTAGACGTTAAGAAGCCGCAACTAGTTTAAGGTCGCTGATGTATTTTGAGCGCAGAGGACAAAGGCTTTCTGGGCACTCTTCACGAAAGGCGATACCAGAGACAACGTTTTTTAAGTTTCCGGGACTCAAACCACTTACAGCCGGACAAGCTAGCCATAACGTCAGCTGTTTGAAATTTTGTAGCCGCTAAGCTATAATCGTCAAATGCAAAAAAAAAATAGAAAGAAACTGTGCATAAAGATAGACGTCCGTCGGTGTCGTAGGCTTTATTTTTGAGTAATATTCACAAAGTTATTTTCAATACGATATGCCCTTTTCGAAGGAGAATACAGCAACTATATAAACAGTGTGTTTTGCATAAGATGCAACAAAAGCTTAGGATGCATTAGTTAGGTCAAGGCAAGAAAAATAAAATGGGAGGGGGTCTTTCTCCCTATATTTAGCCGAAAAGGGCTGTTTTATAAAATAAAGTCATTGAAAAAAACAATAATTATTTTTTTAAATCTGCCCCTCCTGCATGGACGGAGAGATATAGAGCACCCTATATGATCTAAATGGTACGATTTTTTTTGTCTTTAGCCATTCTATCCCTGCTGACTTATTGTCGCACCGTTTACGAAACACCCTGTATTAGAGAGCAAGTTAAAGTGGTCCATAGCACTGTATCTTTTCTTCAAGAGATTTGGAGTCAGAATTCCCAATGCGAATATGGGATCATAGGACCTCTTTTGCGATCGCGAGTAACTAAGACTAAGTCCACCAACGGCCGAAGCTAGTATACAGGGTCAAAAAAAAAAATTGTGCTTATACGACAGCACTTTGATAAGTCCGTGACTTTTGATGTTTCCGCGCATTAATTCCAAATGAATCAGTGATCCTGTCAACTTCTTTTAGTTTGTGATTTACAGCCATTCAAAGCATCAATCCCGTGAAAATTTATGACAATTGAGAAAAATGAATTTCATCTGCGGAATCGTATTCATTGTGCGGTGCGCTGCTACTTTGAAATGGGTTCTATGGGTGGATAGTTGTAGTAGATTTTTTTACTACAATTCTTACAACTATCCACACTTTTCCATATCCATCATTTTTGTCTCCCGGTACAAGAAATGCTTTTGTGCCACAACAATAACAACTTTGACAAAATGAAAGTATACTTTTTGGAAATTGATATCAAAGCATAACAAATATAAGTTAAAAATAAACCAAGAAAAATTGTTTACTGTGGGTAAACGCTTTTGTAAATTCATATTGTTCATATAAATTCATTTCTTAATTACTCCTAGTGAGAACTTTACTTGACTTTGACTGTTACTTTTTCCAAACAGCTGATAATACTCAACAAAGATATTTTCCGCTGAACGTTCGTTCACGATTTCGTCGGAGACCAATGAAAAATCTTATTTCGCATCGCCAGCGTACCTGCCTTTAAGGATTATTTTGAGCGTAAAAAAACCATTAGCGAAACCAAGAAATGACTTGATAAGTACTGTTTGCACCATCGATTTCGATGGTCAGAACAAGTGACGCCGAGTGTCCAGGTCGTCCAAAAGAGGTCTTCACACCAGAAATCGTGGATAAAATCCATTGGACGATCGGATAATGAAAGTGCGTGAAGTGGCAAAGACTAAAGGCAACTGAACTGAGCGGGTGCTTTACATTTTGCATGAAAATGAAAAAGCTCTCCGTGCGATGATAGGTACCACTTTTGCTCACATTTGATCATAAGCACAACCGTGTGACATTGGAGTGTTTGGTTATGTTCAGTCGCAGCCAGAAAGTTTTTGCAATTTTGCCCCTTTTTGTTACCGTGGACAAAACCTGGATTCATCACAATACACCAGAGAACCAGGAACAGGCAGAACAGTGGGTTTCTCCGGGTAGACGTGCACTAAAGTCTCGTCAAGCATTTTCATTTTGGAGGCTTAAGATTTCAAGGGTGACAATTGGCCTAATGGGACCTTTGTTCTTTTCGAAGGTTTTTATAAAGCCAATATTGTATAACTGTGAAATCTACTTTCTCAATTGTTTGCTTTGCTCCGAGCTACTTTATCCTTGCTTGCGCTTGCGCGAATTTATTTTGCTCAACAACAAACTTGCACTTCTCAGAGGTAAATTCTTCGCTTTTTACTTACAGTAAATCTGAACACGAAGCAGAAAAACTCTCCAAAGGGAGAAAGGATTTGTGGTTCAAAAATAAAAATTCACGTGAATTTCACCTTGAGTAGAAAGCTAAGCGAACAAAATTTGCCTCCGGGTAGTACGGGTTTATGGCTCAACATATGAAATTTACGCTTTCAGATCGCGCTATATAACATTTACCTATTGAATGAAACATAATTCTATGGAAATTTTTTATGGACGTGTGTTCCTCTTTGGTATGTCGTTATCCACAATCAGAGTATGAACTTATGTCTAGTGGGGTTACGTCTCTGTGTCAGTTTATTCACATTAAGAATATGTTAGAGTGCAAACGGTGAGTCTTCTTTCCATTACGAAATGATATTTGAGTTCCCAGAAATAAGAAACAAGGCTAGATTTTCTTACTGCCATTTCGTAATGAAAATAACCCCCATGGGGCTTGCTTTCAAAACAAAGAGGCAATAAGATGCTTGGCTCGAGAGCCTTAATACATTGCACCGATCGTCATACGAATTTAGCGGGGCCAACATTTTTATGCCTAAGTCACTTAAGCAAGCACAAAACAATTAAATCAATAAAAACTTTTTCTATGAACTGCCAATGACAGGTGGTCGGTCATCCTTAGAAGCTTGCCGATCTTCAAGGCACCTTTGGCCAGACATTTTTAAGAAGAACACTCAGTTCTTACTCCAGTTATTGCTTATTACTTGGTAGATTTAAAAGTTTAATAAAAATATTTCAAAGCATTCAGTAAGACCAGAGTAGAATTTTGGCCATCTAAACAGGAAAACCTATCTCTTATTTCATTAGTCCCCGACACTAAGCGTAAGTTGATTAAACTTGATGTGGTCTGCAGTGCTCTTTAAAAAATAAAATGACAAAATGGTAGAGTTTGGTATTCAAAAAACTTTTTGGATCAAAGTCCGTAAAGTTATTCCAAATTTCTGATTTGAATGCGGAATTCTATTTCGGAGAAATTGTTGTGTAGCCAATTCTGCGAAAGCAAAGCATATGACGTTATAAGCTCTTATACCGTCGCAGTCTCGTCAGTCGATGTGTTCTTAAGAGACCAAGTGCGGAAAATAATCTCTAAGTTTTCTAAGCGAGTTCTTCAAAATTCCTATACTATATAATAATTTATATCAGCATTGATGATATCAAACCCAGTTTTAAATACATTCTACGTTAGTCCACTTTGTTTAGATTTTACCCATCAGCCTTCATTTTCCAATTGTAAAGATCTGCGAGTATATCATAAACAAATAAGTAGGACGGGGGTTGCTCGACAAAGCTATGGAAACCTTGGGCCAGGTTAGGTTAAGGTTAGGTTAAAGTGGTTGTCAGCTCGGCTGATATACTTAGCCCTGTTAGGCCCATTACCCATTACCACAGAGGATCAAATGTGTCCTCATCTTAATGGAGCTATTTTGAGCTTACAATGAGGCGGAAGAGACGCACGGCGCGGTGGCGGCAATGTGAGTAAGATCATTAAGGTCATTAAAGAAAATCGAACATAGGTGTATCCTACGTTTGTGAGCTAAAGCGGAGCATGAACAAAGAAAGTGGCGAATAGATTCCTCCTCCTCATGCATACTGCTTCTGCCAATATCGTTTGAGGTGGCTCCTTGCCTTGCGGCATGTCTTCCAATTAGAGAGTGTCCTGTGATGACACCTATCGTCGCACTAATGTGTCCTCTTTTGAGAGAGATCACGCTTTAGATCTAGCATGGGGCAGATCTGTTTCGTTGCGATACACACTGATCTGCTTGACCATCTCCGATTACATTGTTTTCTTGTACACGTTTTACTTGAGCTAGGACCAAAAAGCGTGTAATTTCTCACGGAAAACCTACCAATCCCTCGCAAAAGACGATGCCTGTGAAAAAAAAAATTCTTCTTTAATGTCTTTGGAGTTCGAAGCTTCTATGTAACTCACAACAAATGAAACAAAATTGTACTTAAAGACAACTTGTTTCATAAAAAATTAATACAAATATCTTTAAGCTATCCAGTGAAATATATTTTTTAATTATATCTCAAGTAATTTTTTCATCGGGCAGGGTGACTTGTAAACGCATAGCTGTTCAAAGCGGCGTACCTCATAACCCAATTACTAGTGTGAATCAAATAAGCGGAAATACGAAGCTGTGATCGGTTCAAGATCACCATGCTCATATCTTTGTTACAGAGAAAGAAGAGTGGAACATATTCTTCTCATCGAACATTGAATCATCGACAACTGGCTAAAGAGTCGCGAAAAATGGACAAAATGTCACAACAAATGGGTAAAAATCAAGATAATTTGAGACTTCTTGCGCTGATGCCCTTCTGCAAACACGAAGGTCAGCATCAAAGAAAAATGATACTGTTGCAATTTGATGGATTAAGAAATAGAATCAGGTAAAAAATGTTCTCTTGAAGGCGTTGTATAGAAATTTCTGCTTCAGCGTTAAATGAGAACTTCTTCAATACCAATAGGGGAGACGATTCAACGTTCCAAATGAGAAACGCTTCGGGTCATTTTCAGTCAGCGATATTGTCGATGCCAAATATAAAATATCGGTAACATTTTCTACAAAGAACTGGATAGACGGCGGTGACGACACATGAATGGACACCAAACAGCCCGACGAATAAATAAAAACATTACTAGAAGTTTGACAGCTTTTGAAGACTCTTTATAGATCCAATGAAGATTCCATTAAATTTTACAAATGTGTCATATCGTCGCAGAATGAATCCTTTGCCAGCCAAGAACACTTTGCGGTTTCGACAAGATCCTTGATGTTGTCAGAAGATTTGCTTTTGATATCACTTTATTTTTAGGATTAACACCTTATCCTTGCCAAGTTTTTAAGCCCCGAAAATGTCTTTCTTTCAAAAAGATGGACAAAAAAACCCCAACGGGTTGTTACTAAATCGACCGCCGAAGAGCTTTCTACATTTGGATCAAGTTATAAAATTCAACTCGAAATTTGAAAAATCTGTCCGTGAGATGGTTAAATGGAAGTCCACTCCCGACTCTTGGACCGAGAACTGTATTGCTTTTGCACATATTCATCGCTCACACAATTGCTCATTGAAATTGGCTTGGAAAATAGCCTAAGGATTTGTCACAAGAGCGCATGCTTGACGCACAGAGACATATCAAGTGATCAAACGAGAAAGCATGTGCTTGCATTCATACTCCGTTGCGTGTTAGTAACATAAGCTCAAGAGCATATCCTTAGATAGCAAACCGCACAACAAATCAATTATCGATCAAAACGATCAATACGTCAAGCGACTGCATTTGAATTCAACTCCGCTGGATAAAAACGTTCTCTTCAAATATTTTGCTTAACCGCGCAAGTACAAACACAAACAACCACCTTGCCATAATTGACAGTAGCGAGTATTGCAGGCGACCGCATATGCAGCGATGACCTAAAAATAATCCACTAAAGAAAAAAAAAAATCAGGCGTTAGCGTAGGTACGTTCAATTAAATTAAGCACAACGATTGACAAGAAACTCAACCAACCAAGATCCAATATTGCACACCCCTATAAACGAGGGTGCCGAGACCACAGATGACGACGCTACGACGACGACGGTTGTGTTCATAAATAGAACTAGTAATGTTGTTCAACGGATACACACCTACAATTATATATTTCACTGCACAACAAAACACCAACTACTCTGTTTTGATGGGTGCGTATAGGTTCAGTTGCATGGCATGTGGCTCACGTTTGTCTTTGACTGCGATAGCGATACAATACAACAACAATGCCGAACGCACAAAGCAACACACAAACAAACGCGCACTCAACCAAAAACCGGAACTTTGATTTGCTTCCGCATTAAACTAGCACCGCAAGGTGGGTTATTTTTTTAAACAATACGCACAATATCCTTTATAGCCGCAAGACGTACAAAAAGCACAGCACGAACAACATTCAACTGCAATGAACTGCATGTAAAATTAACGGAAATTAACCGTTGTTTATTATTTACTATTTCGTAGGCCGAAAAAAGACACGAACAAGTAAAACACTGTATTGTCTTATACACCCGGAGAGAGAGCGAACGAGCGAGGAGAGCACGCGAAAATTAACATCACATACACACCGCTACCGTCGCAATTAAGTACTGAGCACAAATGCTAGTGCTTCGCGTAAAACGGTCACCACTAATGGTTTGCTGTGTGTTGCCATCTACCACTGGCGTCGTCCAAAGCAACATACATACCATCACGTACATACATCAAGCAAAAACACCGCAAAGAATTGTACCACGCGTATAAGCCTCTTGTGCCAGCACAAGTTCCATTGATGCCAGCCAAACCATACGATGGCAATGATGACGACACGGTGGGGCAACAGGGCGTATACGCAACCAAAAATATACAGAGCGCTCAGCAGGGAGAGGCATTGAATGCTTCTGACGTTTTCTGCTGCTGTCAAAGTAAAAACGAACAAAAAACTCACCACCACTGACAGAGCAAGTGACACCCAAACCCCACGCACTAACTAACACATTGGGTTAGAGCATGGTAACAGAGCATTGTGTCCCTGCTGTCAGAAAATGTCTGATGGTATGTGCGCATTCAATTACTCAGAGTTCAGAGAGCTGTGTTATCAATTCTCTCTGTTGGTGGAGCTCAAGCACAATACTACCAACTACCGAGCTGCTATAGCCAGCCCACTCACTGTTCAGGCACTCAGATACACAGCCCCTTCTCTTCAGCTGAAACTATTTCTCTTGCATGAGTGTGTGTGCAGGGATGCAAGACAAAGGTGGAGCTTTTTCAGGGTTGAATATGCACAACATGGGTGGCGCCAGCACCCATTTTGTTGGGGATTTTTAGTTATATTCGATTTTCTATGATTTCCCCTTCTGCAGGGACTATGTACTTGGTCATTTATTAATTTCCAACAAAATGGCGGATAAAATTTATTTAAATCAATTGAAAAACTAACAAATTTTATAGGCCTGCTGACCCTACAGCGATTGTTTACAAAACTACGCCACTGCTAGTTTGTTTATCGCAACATCAAGGAATAAACACTTGAGTGTACACAACACAACAACCCAATACAACAAAAACACCATCACCATATCCATTCCAAACCTACCAGATCCAATATCTCAATGAGAAATGAGAGCTGACGAGAGAGTTTGCGAGAGTCCTTCCGTGTTAAGTTTGTATCGGGCTTGTTGTTTTTTGTACTGCATGCTGTCAAGCATTGTTGTTGTCTTGTATCGCAATTTATGAAAAGGGAGCAAGAGAAGAAAATGTCTTTATTTTATTTTGCATAAGACTGTGGGTTTTTTTTCTTCTGCACTTTCTTTTGTTCGTAGTCGTGCTAGTGGTAATGGGCTCTGGCAACTGGCACTGCAGGTCTTGCTAATTGAAAGGGAAATTTCACTTGTATACTTTGATCGAAGGATGATAGATTTCCCGCTGAGGCCGGAACTATGACATTTGAATTTTTTGGTTAAAATTTTCGTCGGTGGGATTTCTAACATACCTGTTGGATTTCGCTGTTTGGTTTGGGTGCTGTTTTTTTCGATTTTGTTCGAAAGAGGAAGGACTTTTACTTTAAGGCGCTGGGTGGAAAAATGGAAAGTGCAATAAACTCCTCTCAAGTAGACTCTTCCTTTAAATTAGTCTTCTGAAAAATCGGGGGCTGGTGTTTGGCAAAGCTCAATTCAAAAAATGGCTTTTGGACTCTGGGCTAAAATTTCTTTCGTGAGTATTTTTCATTATTGGTTTTCTAAAAAGACACATTATCGTGCTAGATTTTCATCCAGTTCCTGAAGATAGCTGTCATACGTAGCAAAGACCGAAACGAAAGGATTATATCCTACACAGAAGGAAGATCCGCAAAAGTATACCAGGTCCTAAGCTTCATCAGACGAGCTTAACTGGGTAAAGTACTCACTGCATGGAATGAAAGACTACCACTTAATTGTATAAAGGCACAACAGATTTTTACATTTTGCTGTCCAAAATTATAATTATGCTAGTGTAACTTTTGAGGGATGATCTCAATCCTTGGAGTTATTTCAAGCTCTTTTTTTGCTTATTACAACTCAAAATTGAAGGTTTAATCCATACTTTGATTTGATCCAAGAAGACTGTCATAACAAGGCAAGAGCAAGATCGATAACAATACGACGATAATGTAAGGATCCTACAATAGAAATATCAACTACTTATGACCTTGAAAGCTCAGTTTTAAACCTTATCATACATGGTAGTTAACTCAACCTTCGGCGAAGTCTCTATTGATTTAGGTCAGATCAGCAAGGAAAATTAATTCCTTGCATTTTAAGAAGCCTTTGTATTTTGAAGTATTTTGTCTACCACAAATATGATCATAGATTGTATATCTAGTACTGACTGCTCTTTGGCTTTGGTGAAGCAAGTACCATCAAAAAGCAATGATAGTGCAAGCAGAACGGCTTTAACTACAAAAAACACTCCACCTTAGAAGCATTGAACTCCAGTGCAATGCTTTTTAATTTACCAAAACGATATAAGGACTGGTTCCACTCTTGAGTCAGATATGTTATAAAAATACTAGTGGACTTCATGTTTCGCAAGTCGTACCCAATATTTAAATAGCTTTCGTTCCAGACCTTTCAGTTTCAAACAACAAACAGATCTCCCAGCAAACCTTCTAAATATTCTCAAAAAATTTACAACATTGTGTCGCACGTACTTGCGATTCTGGACTAAGCACAGTGTCAAAATTTTTTGCTTTCCTAAGAATAATATAAGTGGATAAAAGGCTGCCAGCTCCTTATTAATTATGAAAATTGAGTAAAATCAAATAAAACATATTATAGCAAATTTTATAGCTGTTTCGCAATATTCGAATATTTAAAATGTTGCGAAAATGCAGAAGCAACCACACTTTGCAGCTGATAATGAACTCAAGCGCTGAAGTACAATCAAAACCGTTGAACCAATTTTTTAAAGAAATCGATTTCACATCAAAAAAAAAAACAAATTCCCTAAAAACTAATTATGCAAGTTTTAATTTACGAGAAGATGTTTTGACGAGAAATTGAAACAGAAAAAACACACATACTTATCATTGATTTGGTTCGAATATAGGAAACCGAACGAAAAAATCGTTGCTAGTTTTTCAGAAAAAAAAACAATGCTACTTTGTCCTTTTTTGCTCAGAGGACAAAATCCAGTCAGCGGTAATCAAACCAAGTTCGATTATTTATCGGTAGAAAAAGTTTTTCCCTGAATTTTTCAAAAACTAAGAAAGATTTTCTCCTTCGGTTTTCAATGCTTAAGTTAAAATTAATAAGGCCAAAATTAATAGAGATCTTATGTAAAGAAAAATTCTTTGATCCTTTTTGTTCGAAATTTTTAGGTTTGATTAAATCAAAAATCGTTCACTAAATTAATTCTAACTAAAATGTTTATTTGCTTTTAAAAACGTTACGGTTTGTGGTGGTATCGTTCATAGAGTCTTTAGAGTTTTTCTAAGTTTTTTACTTCCATCATAAGAAAGACAACCAAAAGCTAATCTCTCACATAAAATTTTACCGAAATCGCAAGAGTTGTTTTTGAGTAAAATAGAAGCCAAATATGTTTATCAATGAGATGAACAAAACTAAACAGCTCGGGGTAGAGCTTAGCATACCTTTTTTTAGAAAATTATAGTATAAATGTTTTCTCAATAAAATACAATTGCAATTTTCTCCTAACGTTGTCAAAGGAAAATTTTCTTTTCTTTTCACTTGTAATAAGCCTGTTAAAATAAAACTAATTAGGTAGTGAATTTTCATTTCACTTAGGAATGAAAATTAAGAGAGTTCAGTTTGTGGGAATATTCTACAAGTGAAAGTGAACGAGTAATTTTTCCAAAAAGTTTGAATCTTTTTATCTTTAATATCAAAAATGTTTTTGCGACGACGAAGGACGAAATTCACTGCGCTTCCTCAAATAGGTAAGGTTAGGTTAGGTTAGGTATAATGGGCTGACGGTTCATCGTATTTCCGCCACACTAAGATCAAAGATCCATTGTGATACCCTGGAGTATTGTAAATTCCTTAAACCCTATTAGTTTATGGTTGGTCAGTTTTTAACCATTTTGTGGCCTTAATGAAGCTCAACAGGCTAATTCTGGGGTGGCTAATAATGCTTCTAATTCACTGAAGAAGTAATTGCCCAGAAATTTTCCGTGGCTTGGCTGATTACTGGGCAGAGACAAAGGAAGTGAGTGGTATCCTCATGTTCATTTTCGTCATTGCATCCTCTGCACAAGTCGTCGGCGCAAATACTCATTTTCTTTTCGTGGTAGCCTAGTAGGTTGTTTCCTGTTATAATACTGACGAGCGATCGTCTTTCAAATCCGTTCTTAACGTATTTTGGCCATAGTTTGTTACCAATGATCTGGTTGATTTCACAGGGTGGGACCCTGATTGACTGATCAATAAGAGTAGATTCAAGTGCAGATCCTTTTCTCGCCAATTCGTCCGCTTTTTTTTGTGACCAGGAACCCAGCAGAGTCTAACGTTACGTTGTGTGCCAAGAAATCTTAGCTTTTCGCGACAGCAAGAAACAAGCTTTTATTGCTGCTTTGCTATCAATGAAAAAAGTTATATCTGCATGTGATACCGCCATCATGGACACCAGTTTTGCAGCGTTTGTTATGTGCTCTCGGCTTGGAAGACACTGCTGTGATTTGGAAGTTAAAATGAAGTGGCTTAGCTCAGGCTTTCTGAAAAGAAACCTGCACCTATTCCAACTACCATTTTCGAGCCGTGGCGTCGGTTGGATACAGGCGCGGATTCAAGGGGGGGGTCACAGGGGTCATGACCCCCCCCAAAACAGCCCGCATTTCAAAAAATAGAGCTAAACCAATCGGAACTGAAACTGAAAATAAAAAAAAAAAATAACCGAACAAAATCTAATTTTTGTAAACTTGAAAAACGGAAACTAACCAAGCGACCAAGAGCATCAGTATAAAGTACATCCGGATACCCAGGGACCGCATTGCCTTGTTTCAGTCTTTGAAATTTTTTCGATGAAGCATTCCAAGTATAATAACGTGGAATCTCCGAGTAAAGCAAAGTTCGTGCAAACGGATCGCTTTGGCAGATCGCACAGAAATTGGTCAATGTAGTTGCTGGAGGTGTTTCAGTACGTTGCATAGCATTCGAAGCCGAGAAATATACTCGCTAACCATTCTCCAGATGCACTGCCAAATGCACTTCACTTTATTAAATAGGCAATAGCTTTATTTAATAGACTATATTTTATTTTTTTAATATTGATTTCACACAAAAATCCAGTTTATTTGCAGCCCCGGATCTAGGGGGGGGGGGCAGACCGGGGCACTTGCCCCGGGCGGCAAGTTTAGGGGGCGGCAAAAACAAGTTCGAAATTCCGAGAAGTGGACAATTTGTCTACCTTTCGGTTTCAAAGCAGCATCGGTTGCTGCGACCGAGAATTGGACAACTTTTCTTCTTTTCGGTTTCAAAACAGCCACTGTGGTTGCGAGCGAAGGGAAGCACAGTCAAAAGTCAAAGTGGACAGATCGCATTTTACTATCATTATAAGTTTTTGTACTTTCTTGTCGATCATCTAATTGTGCTCATCTCATCACACAATGTCCTCAGCCAAATCAAGGTAGGTAACTTCTTGAACTTGATCTCTCTGCTCGCCAAACATAGTTCAACTCTTAAGTTTCAATTAAAACACTTAAAAAAGGGACAAGTATCATATTTATGAAAGACAATTCAAAATGAAATAATTGACATAATGGCAGTTAGAAATAGCATTTCAAATGAAATTAAAGAAGCTTAATACTACACGATAATGTTCGACTGCACTCCAGATGTATCCCATACAGAACAAATGAGCTAGGTTATTCGATATGTAAAAAGAACTTTCGATGTGTGTGAAATAAAAGAAAGTTTCATTGATTTCATAGAAGTTGCTGGAAAGACAGAATAGGACATTTGTCAACAGATTCTAGACAAATTGGCTGTTAATGATTTAGATATTGGACAATGTCATGGCCAATCTTATGACAATGGGTCCAATATGGTCGGCATCCATAAAGGAGTACAAGCCAGGATTGCAGAAAGAAATGAACTGGCCCAGTTTGTACCGTGCTTGGCTCACTCCTTAAATCTTGTAGGTGCTATTTCTGCCTCATTATGCCAGGAAGCTATTAACCTATTTGGACTGGTTCAAAAAGTATATTTCTTTTTTGTTGGCTCCACTACTAGGTGGGACATTGTGAAAAAAAATGTTAAGGCAAATTTAAAAGGGAGTAGTCAGACGAGATGGTCGGCGAAGCATGTTTTTTGTGAATGCTCTATTGAATAATTTGCCAGAAATAGCGGAAGCCTTAGAAAAAGTTAAGCAAATTTCTCATGCTCCAGAAACTAAGTACGAGGCAGGTAATATCTTAACAGCTATAAAGAATTTTAAATTTATTTTCAATTTAACTATTTGGGCGAATATTCTCCGCGAAATCAATCGAGTGAATATTGAGATTCAGAAAGAAGATATAATCCTTGCACTAATTTCACTCTAATGGATGGTCTGCTCAAAACTTTACAAAAAATGAGACAAAATCCAATGGAGTATTGGATAAATGAGGCTGAAAAAAGTGGTGTTGACCCTATCTTGCAAAACAAACGAATTCCGAAACATAAAAAACATTTTGATATATATATACAAACACTCAAACCGTTCAACTCTTTTCTAAAGAAATAATGATGGTATTTGATCGAATCATATCAGAAATTAAAAAGAGGTTCGATTGTGCTACCATACTGAATATGAACTTCGATTTTCTTAATGGCTATGATATTTTGAAAATGTCAATTGTAGAACTGCAAAAATATGGAGCGGATCTGGCTAAGAAATATGAGCGAGATGTGAGCACCGTTGAATTCTGTCTGGAACTTTACGTTTTTAAAGAGCAAGCTTTGTGCATTTGCATTTTGCAAGCTGGTGACATTGAAAAAGCTAGCGGTTTCTATCTCTTGCAACAGATCTATGCGCATGATTTACAGGATGCTTTTCCAAATATTTGTGTTGCCTTGCGCTTCCCACTACATCCGCAAGCTGTGAGCGAAGTCTTAGCAAACTAAAACTAATTAAAAATTATTTGCGATCATCTATGAGCCAGGAACGTTTATCCAGTCTAGCAATCTTAGCGATAGAAAATCAAATCGCACACGAATTAAATTATGATAAGGTCATAGATTTATTTGCTGAACAAAAAGCTCGAAGAGTAAAATTGTAATTGCAAATGATAAATATAATAGTAAATTTGATTTTTTCTGAAAGGCTTGTGTCCAGTTGTCAGTCAATTAGTGAAGAACTGATAGCTGAAATAATAAGGATTATAAAGGTTAAAGCAAATATAAATTGGTGGGGCGGCATTTTTCACTATTTGCCCCGCCTTTAAAAAATTTAAGAAGGCTGTTTATTTGTCAATATAAGTCAACTTTTTTTTTAAAAAAGAACAGTGTTTTGTATATAACGAGAGCTAACGCATTGCATTGATGTCGTTTCCATAAGAATATAGGGATGAAAAGTATCCTATGTCCGTCTTCTGGTCCTAAGCACCCTCCACAACAATTTTCAGTCAAATCGGTTCAGCCGTTCTGGAGTTATGGATAGTGTAACTAACACGACTTTCTTTTATATATACATATATATATATATATATATATATATATATATATATATATTAATATAAACAACAGTTTATTTTTGTTATGTTTGATTTTTTTTATCCCGTGACCCCCCCCCAGAAAAAAATTCTGGATCCGCGCCTGGTTGGATATAAATTTATATAGACGTCTCGTTCATATGAGATGCTTCATTCTCCCAATCCTGTACATTGGGGAAGCTGGTTGAGAATGATTTTTAAAGTCTAGATATGGAGCTATGTAATCCGTGCAGATATTGTTTGGCCGCTTCATCAGTTAGCCGTTCGGAACCGTCAGAAAATTGTAAGTCCCTTTCATTCCTTCACTAGACATGGTTGTGAGAATTGCGCTATTCCCTCGCCCTGTTGCGCCACCCTATTTTTAATTTTATTTTATTTTTTATGCTTTTGATGTTTTCAATTGTAATTATCCTTATGTTGGTGAAAAAGGCCACAGTATTTTCATCACTAGCTAAGGGGTAACTCAGTACATACATTTATATTTTCGTTGCAAAGGAAAAAAAATATTCTACTCACTTGAAGGGCAGGAAATTATATAAGAAACTAGCTCCAGTCCACAAAAGAGTCTGAAAATGAGAAAATAACTGAATATATAACAAAACAGATTTCAAGAACCCTAGGACCAGCACATTTCTTTCAACCATACCTACACAAATTTTTGCCGTAACCAAACCGTAATTACTTCCGGAGGACTTGCAGGACTTGCCTATTACTTACAAAAAATGATCCTTTTGACAAAACAATTAGATAATTCTGTAATTCTAGTAATCAAAAACTACCACCTTTCGGGGGAACTACTGTAGTTTAATATGTTTTTGTGTTCGAAATGATTCTATTAAGTTTGTTTTGAGAAATGATCCACTTTCGACCAATATACTCTAGTATCTGTTATTTCTCTAAATTTTGACATTGGGAACTTATCGGATGTTGAATGAAAAGTTGAGTTATCTGAACACAGAACAATCTTACAGCTAGGACCTTATGACGATCGAGAAAACTAAATTAATGGCCACCTGGCTGCTGTTCACATCTTAGAAATATTTTGACTCTCCACAGACCTCAATACTACCATTTTCTTAAAAAAAAAAAAAACTGTTACATTGTACAGTTTTCGAAGAATTTGAAACCGAGAATTTGGTGTCCAAAGATATTTCCACCCAAGTCCTGGGTCAAAGGGTATTTCCAAAGCCAATAATGCATGTCATCTATATGCACTGGCACCAATAGAAAGACGGAACCACTGAAAGATTTGAAAACACATATACGACTGTCAGGAAGATTAGCCGTTCAAATGCTACAACATTCAGCTTCACTTTGATATAAGTTCCTTAATCTATTCCAAATCTCCAATGAACAAATTTGTACCAGCCTAATTCTGTCGAACTAGATAATGCAGAGCATAACTTCATGAGCAGCAAAATATTCGCTACACAATATTTTAAAGCACATTTTAAAAAAGTTCGTAGGTAAGATCAAACGGCTTTCAAAGGAGTCCATTTAACCAACTTACTTACGTTTCGGGAAATTGAAAATTTCCCGAAATCGTTGGCCTTGATGATGAATAGCAAAATATTAAATGGAATTTTCTTTGTCGTACGAAACGCATCCTAAACATTTGAAAAATAAACTCACAAAAAAAGCCAAAAAAATTTACAAAAGGTCTGCGAACTTGAGTTTTCGGATCAAAAGATCTGCACCCCTGAAACAGAAAATTCTATGAATACAGAAAAGTTTTCATCTTAATCCATTTTTCTGCTCACTACTTTGGAAAATATCCTTAATTAAAATATGCTAAACACATTCCACTCCACCATCTCATTTTTCAGTGTAATCCACAATGTCAACAAAACTCAAAGAACTACCCTTTTCCAAACATCCAATGGGGAGGGTTTTAATAGATATACATACCTATACCCACACCAAAGCTGCCATGGTAGTGTTGTAGTGCACAAAATTATGCAAATGCCGTCTTTCGTAAATATTTATCCAACTCACAGAGGTGTCTACGGAAATTTAAAGATAAAGGCGACCGTGAAATGGATGAGTCCTTGTTCCAGGCCAGCAGAAGCGGCAGTTTTGTCGTCTGGCTGCGGGAATCCTTTAAACAATTTTTCTATTTAAAATATACACACAACAACTAAAGAACAACAACAACGACAAAAAAAATGTCACAAAATGAGAGGAATGAACCCAGCTGACAGATGCTGGCAACATAGATTAGCAGAGAGGCACATGACCATCTGGATAAGGGCAGCAGCCATCGGAACGTTAGGATGTTGGCGGTTCGTTGAAGCGTGATAGCGACGACAATCCTGATGGGAACCCTAAAAGAGAAGAACAGTAGACTTTCAGCGGAGCTTGTAAATATCAAATGAAAGGACATAAAATCGTTAATTAGAATGCACGGAAAATCACAAGACAAAATTAATTTTATGCAGACTAAGTAAACTTTGTAATTATCCTTCGATTTGCGATTTTATTTTTTGTTAACGTTAAAAAATGACAAGAAATCCGAAAAAGAAAAACAGTAGAAGAATGGCATCAGCTCAAGGGGTAAATGATTTTGTTTTCATTCAATAATATTTAAGCGCCGTGACGCGCCGCGCCGGACAACACCCCATCCATCAAAGTCCTAGCGAAAAACACAGTATATGGCAATTAACGGTCGTTGCAAATGGCACAAGGTGCTGTCAGTTGGCCAATGTATTTTTAATGTTTAATTACTTGACAATGTAATTAAAATATGGGTGTATACACGAGAATGCACGGTCATACCTATCGCAGCCTATCACTGTATATTTACGCCACATACCTACCTATGGCGAGTGTTTACTTGTACAATGCCTGACAAATAATGTGGCCTGATATGAAGGAATACATGGTATATTACGATTCGACGAACATTCAAGGACATTTGGTAGTTTTAATTAAAATGATGTTTACTTTGCGGAGGAATATGTTCATTGGAATAATTTTAATGTCCTCATTTTGTGCCCCGTATATAGCGTCGAATACATTTTTTCGTTTTTGTTTTTGTATTGGAAATGTGCTGTGAAGATTTATGGCAACATTTAATAAACGTTTTGAAATGCAATTTTAAAAATGCTTGCAAATGAATTTAATAATTTTGCAGAAACAGAGAGAAAATTGAACGGAAAATTAAAATTAAAATTAATGGAAATAACGAAAATTCCTTTCGGCGAATAGCTATGATTTAAGAACAAAATTGTAAAATGCATTTAAAAGATGCAATCGCGGCCGCGTTGAAATGAAAAAAAAGTAGTGAAAAAATTTTCCAACCGACAATTAAGAACCTATGTGACTCGTTTTCTCATTAATTTTAATGTTTTTGTGGTTGTTGGTAAAATTATCACTGTGTGATAGCAGCACTTACATGCCTGATGGGCATACTGGCATACTGGTTTTGAAATTTTGTGAAATTCTCAAAGTAGGGATGTTTGGTTTTGGAAAATAGCTTCATTGGCACGAAATGGAACTTGCAGGGTGATGGCAACCAGTCATCTCGATTAAAATATAAAATTTAAGCCATCAGTGATGAGACAGTCAAGTTACTGCAGACGAAACGGACACTTGGTATAAGCCTCGTCAGTGGAATCAAAATCAGCACATATGAGTTAATCAGAGGCACCAATCTATCCTCTAATAAGCAAGTGAAGAAAAACAAGATTATTTTTTCCTCTTAAGTTAGCTTAAGTCTCTCAACAACGCTTACTTCAAAAATAAGGCAAATTCGTCTTTTTATCGATCTCGAAGGGATCACAACTCTCCTATTTAACTGCCTGAAGCTAATGATCCGCCCGTGGGGTATGTCGACTATTCAACAATAAGTAGTGGTTGCAACCATGATAAGTTTACTAAATCAAATTGTAGGAAGTCGTTTCTTTAGATTTTCTTCGAAATGGGCACCCTTGGCTAAGTACTGTGCATAAGAACACTCAAAAATGGGAGCTAAGGGCACCAAATCTCTTCAATACTCGGAAATAATATAGACAGACAGCTCTGAGTGCCCATGCACTGCACATGTCTACTTGGATATCTTTCGAAGAATCCGTTGTAGTTTCTGATCGCATTCATTAGCAAAATTATTCCACTCTTCAAAAAGGATGAAATGTTAAGAAGAAAATGTATCCGAACGTTTCGTTCGTAATCAGCTCGCAAAATTATTAAAAAATAAGATCATATTCAGAGTAAGTGCTACAAATATTGCCCAGGTGTGCAATATGGACCCCAACATCGAAAATAGAAAAAAAAAAAAGTAAGAAAAGCATTCAAGTTCTATTATGCTTCAGACAAAAACCAAATTGAACATTATTAACTACCGTTTCAATGGGCCATATTGAACTATGATCGAGTAATGAGGCTATGGTCATTTTTATAGATTTTCTTTTTAGCGTTTTTCTAGAGAATTCTGAGGACTTGCCAGTTCCTCGCGAAGGTATTACCCGCAGAAAAATAATTGGATGTTTCTGGGACTCCATTCCTAAACTCTCACGAAAGAATCAGGCGTGCCAAGAATCCACCACGACGGGCGCTACGGTATTATCTTTAGAGTTTCGATCATACTCCAGCGGGCCAAATTTAAAACACAACTATGGTAGAGCTTGATCTTTTCTGTTTTTTTAATGAAAAGGTTTCAAGAGCTTCACAATATTAGAAAAACGACACAATTGGAACAAAGAATCTTTAGAGAAAAGTGTAGTGCACCCTGAAAATTGTAAGGTGTCTGCTATCACCAAAAATAGCTTCGAATTCAATGGAATGTATATATATACTTAGCTAAGCTTTAAACCATATTCACCTTTTTATTGATTGAGTACACTTCATTTATGAAAAAAAAAAGACTTACAGAATTTACATAGTCAGTAAATAATATACAAAACCGTTTTTGATTGCACGAACTTGCTGCACGTAGAGTTTAGTTTTGACTTAATACTTAAACGCCACCCGTCTTTGTCATTCTGTCAGTGATCTGGAGCGCCTATAACTTGCAAAGAAGGGTCTTCGAAGGGAAACGGGTCTATTTTCTTTGATCGTTTGGAAACAGAAAGATTTGATTAGAATTTCTGTTGTACTAGCAAAATTGTCCTTATGGACGCATAGGAACATCAATATTGTTGAAACAACCACGAAACGCTTAACTATTGCTATAACTACGCTCAGACGCCACTACCTTCGTCCATATTTGACACATGGTGCTTCATAATAGCAGCACTTTGCTTAAAAGTTTTGACAGAGTTTCTTTTTTCTAGAATACCAGGCATCTATGATTGAAAGCAAGGCAAATTGGGTTGGCGTCATCAATCATATGACAAGTGGAGGGAAAACATAGAGAAACCAGTGCCTGCAACGTTACCAGGTTACCACTTGGATGGATAGAAATCAAAAATGTTTTTTCGGGGCTCGTGCAAAGAACTGGCAATTACTCCGACAGTTTAATTTATTGCTATAAAATGCGCTTTCCCGAACAAAAATCGACAAAGAATTACAAATCCCTTCAATTACCTTACAAGGATTGGTTGACAGAAATTCGCTAAACTCCGGCGCTCACCGTTCTGTAGCACCTGCCAATTTATTTTTTGTTTTTATGAACTGCAAAGAAGACTCTACTCGGCTGTATGTTCATCACGTACATACTAATTACAATTTTCGGGCAATGTGCAAATAACTGAGAGTGAGTTAAAGGCAGCCGAGATGAAGATGCTTCGTATGACTGCAGGAGCAGTAATGCTTGGTGGCATAAGAAGAGCCTTATTACAAAAACTGAAGTACGAGAGGATCAGTAGGTATTTCAATCATAAAGAAGAGATCCAAAAAACTTTATAAAAAAGGAAATGTCAAACAAGGTCTTGACACAATTGCGACAAGAAAAGCTTTTGTTGAGGAGACCGAAAACCTGCTGATGTAAATAAATGAGATTATATCAGCGAAAAATTGAGCCTCGAGTTGAAAAATACGAATTCGGAAGGCTTGTCGATGTACTTACACCGGGTTTTTTATCAAACCTGTCTCAAGCAGATGTGATCCTTGAGATTACAATATTCGTACCACCATCATGGGGAAGAAAGATTATGCGAACCATATTTTTCATATTGTAAATAAGATAGCAACTTTTTAGTCAAGCTTACATCCTTAGTCGATGGTCGCTTAAAAAACAGTATAGCATGCCTTTGGTGGCTAATGAAACTCTCCCATTGATTTGTGAAGAAGTTCTTGGGAATGAGCCAATAATAGTTTAGAAAATGTTGTTATGTTAAATTAAAAATTGGGAACATTTTACAAAAAGAAACGAAGGTCTTTACATTATGGGTGCATTATTGTTTCTTTCAAACCGTTAAGTTCCTAGGTTCATACACGCACATACACATCAAGTGACGGGAAGATTGAACAATGCCAAATTTCATTGGTCTTTAGTTTTTTAAGCAGGTTTTTAGGACTTTTTTCAGTTCTCTCATACATGCATTAGTCGCTTTCATTAACGAAGCGTTTCGTTATCACGAAAGGAAGCTCTTGTCTTTATTCGTTTAAATTTTCTTATGTCTATCCTCATATCATTTGCACCATGTATGCCATTTGTGCCATTTGCGTCATGTATCAAGATTCTCACCTAAAAGGAAATTGTGCTTTTTACTCGTTGACAATATTCCAATCATGTCTGTCAATTAAACGCATCCAAATGTTGCCATGTGAATGCGCCATATGTCGCGTATGAGGCACTTGCAATGTGTGTATCAATTGTGCCAAACATGCCATGGAATTGGACGTTGTGGATTAGCTTACTAAATGAAATTAGACCAGTCAAATGAATTTAAACGAAAAACTTAACATTGTTTAACCGGAAAAATCAAAAGTTCCTCGTTTTTTTTTATCAGGAAATTTCGACTGTTTCTTTTACTAAGTGTTCGTCTCACTCATCGCATTAATATTCACAATTATGTTACAAATAGAAGCGACATTTGGTTCTCGTTATCTTTGAAATTCCGGCATTCATATTGCCGACCTTCATTTCCCATTGCAGAAGGTATTGCAGAATAGAACCGCAGAATGTGCAGTGTAGATCTACTTTCTATCCATGATATTCGTACAGAAACAACGAGTTGGTACTCATATAAATATTCGCATCAACTCTTCAAATGACATCAAAGAGATTACCAAATAACTAATTGCATAGCACTTTTATGAACAAAACCAAAAAAAAAACCAGTACTCTCATAAAGAAAGCATAACGAAGCATCTCATCTCAAGTTAGATCAGCAGCCAACCACACAACGACCTCCACGAACAGAATCAACAGAATCGGGCCACCTACACGTCGACTATGGCATTAATTCCCAGTGGCAATTAGCGAAAAATAAACAAAAAAAAAATGGAAAAACAAATGAAAAAAAAACCCAAAGCCAGTTTATTTTCCGCTAGAAAATATTCAAATGGGGCTGCATTGTGAGATCCAGGGTGAGTGAAGGCAAAAGAATTGGAAAAAAAAGAAAAAAATACACCCCTGGCCTTAAAACAATGGCGGATGAATGCAATTGGTTCGGTACACTACAAAATAATGCCCGCATCTGGCAGCCGCCACAATGGATCGTCGTCCTCGCGCTCCTTTCGTTTGGAGCATTATTTGCTTAAAGCAGTAGAAGCGAAATAAGAATCAACTTGATATATCCTTTCCTCTTAACAAAACGCTCTGTGGTAGTATTTCATATTCTGAATCCGTTGAGGTGTGGTGCATATGTTTGGTGGATGAAAAGTAAACAATTGATGCCAACCGAAACAGGAGAACAACAAGCAACAGAAAAAAAATGTGTATGGCAAAACCATCATAACCACCATCACCAGCTACGACGAACAGCAAATAGCAAATAATGCCAAAAGCGAAACAAAACAAAAACAATTCCAATAAACCAACGCCATCACCACAAACAGTCCTACTAAAGGTTGCCAGGTCCTTATGTGTTAAGGATGTAGAGTAGATAGACAACCATAGCAGCTTCCGATTTGGATTTTGGATAAAACTTAGCTACCGTAAGAACCTAATGGTTGGCAAATATTGGGAAATTGATTGAAGACTGGACCAATAGAAGCAAATGTAATGCGATTATAGAATATAGCGAAGGCTTTGAGACCAGCAACATGTACAACACATCCCGTCCGCATTGTGGCTACTTCAAAGTTTGCTATACTCGAGTCGAAATCGAGAAATCAAACAACGATCGCTTTCTAATAGAACTCCATGATATGAAATCCAACGATGGGTGGTGTTCTGCGTTACGCAGCAAAAGGAGGGTTTTATGTGGTCAAATTTCAGTGATGAAGCCATTGCTTCACCAATTTCTTGAAGCTTAGTACTTATATGGTTGCCTAGCGAAAAAGGAGTTTGGAAGGAAAACACAGTGAGGTGAACACTTTATCAAAAAATGCTCAATCTCTAAGGCATTTGATTCTTGCTTGTTTGCAAATTATTGCTTCCAGCCAACAACCATACCTGAAACTCTGAAGTTCTTCGAAACTACCAAAATTGAAAATGATTTTCAGTTTAGGTAAAGTTTACCGAGGGATCTGATTTCTATGAAAATTTTGCTAGCTATTTTCAGTGCTGTCGGTATTCTATGGCAGCAAGTGGGTTTTAAAAGATTCATGCCCTGCGAAGACACTATGGTTTAAGATTCTTTTAATGTCAAAGTCGTTAGCCAAGACCTCTTTAGAGAGGCAAGGCCAGGCTGGCGTATTTTAAGCCAACATTAAGTACTTTGATTTCGTTAGTAAAAGTATATTTATCACCATGGAGTAGCTACTACGGTCGAGTTTTTCAGTGTCAGAGCAGTTTTTTGCATCAGAAGTAAATTTGTCTAGGAGGCTTTTCATCCTGAGGAAATACCATTTAAGAAATGAGATGAACGTGGTGCGGTGTCTGCCTCCGAGTATCCAATGATCAGAAAATTAAAGAGGTGTTTTCAGTCCCTTCGTCGTGTTCCACAATTTATCGTTACCGACTTTCCAACCTCGCAGTTTTCGATAACCTTATCGGACAAACGTTTTTCGAACTCCTCTGAATCGCTTTTCTGCTACTTGGCTAGAAGCTTGAATATATGTGGACCCTCTTTTGTTGTTAAATTTTTATTGAGACCCAGAGCTGTATATACCATTAGACCGGATCAAAAACAGTGACTATTTTCTTTTTCTCGAAACAACTCGATTTTTACCTTCGAGGAGGTGTAAAAACAATCCTGTTTAAATTTGAGCTCAAAATATTAATATTTAGAGGTCGCTCATCGCAGATTTCCATTTCCCATACAAATTGTATGAGGAAAAAACATTTAAATTTTGGAATTTTATATTTTGGTATAAAAGCGAAGTGCGGGGATGAACGGTACATATTTTTTTAGAAAATAAGTTGTTCTACAAAAAAGGTGTTTTATTATTTTTCGACAAAATCACTACTTCAAAAGTTATTCAAGTTTAAAATTTAACTTAGAGTAAATTTATGTTTTTTTCTCCATTTCTGACAAAATGTTAAAACTTATCATGTAATATCATAAAATCATTCATAAAATTAGTTGCTCTACAAAAAAGTTTTCTTATTATTTTTCGACAAATGCACTCCTTCAAAAGTTACTCAAGGTTAAAGTCTAATTTAGAGTAAATTTAAGTTTTTGTTCTTTGAATAACTTTTGAAGGGAGGAAATTGTCGAAAAATGATAAAAAAAAAAACCTTTTTTGAAGAACAATAATTTTTCTATAAAAATATGTACGATTTATCTCGTCACTTTGCTTCTAGATCAAAATATAAAATTCCAGAATTCCTCTAAATATTAATATTTTGAGCTCAAATTTTAACAGAATTGTTTTTATACCTCCACGAAGGTAAAAATCGAATTGTTTCGAGAAAAGGAAAATAGTCACTTTTTTTGAACCGGTCTAATATACCATATACCTACAACAGTTCCAGCGTCAATTTAAAATTCTATTAGTCTTTTTTTGATTAGAGAGGCTCAGATGATAACATACTCTAACAATTAAAAGCTTGCCTGTATTATGGCTTGATTCAGCTTTCCTCTAAGGACGTGTTTCCAAAACTGACACGAGTCATTTGAGAGTTAAAAAAGTTCTAATTTGCTTGTTTAACACGACCTTTTAAGGTAATTTGAGGGGAAAAAAGCAAGACGTGTGAGTCGTGTTCGTTCGTTTAAAACGAATCCAATCAGTTATTTGTGGTGAAAAACTCTAATGCGTTTCCTACTACTCAATCTTAAATAAGCTAATTGCTTCCATTTGGGAAGAGAGCAGTTTGATGAAGCTCGTGTTGGTTGTAAAACGAAGTCACAGAGTCATTTCAAATAAATAAAAAGTTGCATGTTGGTCAAACTGAAATGATCTCATTGCATTGCAATTGCACTAAGTGACAAGAAACAACACGAATTACGCGACATGTTTCTTCTCCTCTAATGACTCTATTTAGGTTGTGCTACATTCTACACACGACCTAGCTCTATATACACCGTGGGTGCATATAGACACTTCTGTTCTTGAATTTTGCTGGTGGCTTCTGCCATAAGAGGTGATATTTATTCACTCAAGCAGGAACAGATGCACCTTCGATTACTTAGAAGCCATACATACGCTCGCAAGAAACACAAACTAGTTCAGGTTGCAGATTTCGTCCTCAACTGATTTTCTTTGTGAATGTTTCTTGTTCGTACGCAAAATTATTATCCTTTAGATAGTTTTCATTAACACACCACGGAACAGTTCACGGATCAAAAATTTGGAGGTGATGGAAAGTGAGAGCACTACCAACATGTAGCCCTTGTTTTCTAGGTTGATGAAATTTTGTTCATCCAGAGCTGCAATCGACACGATTTTGATAGAGAAAGTAATTTCTTCCATATTGTTTCCGTCCTAAAATACTTCCTCAATTTTTCCATGTTTTGGCTCCCCAATTCTTATGAAAATAACTGTACTGAACTGTTTATGCTTGCTTACTCAGTGTTTTGTGATTTATCGGTCAATACCCAGTTATCAAACCACTTTTGCCCCCTTTGGTCAACAGGAAAGCACTTCGCCAAGATAAAAAAGAAGAGCTGCTGTTTCGTTTACGAGTTACATGCTCCACTTCTAGCGTACTTCACAGGCGGATCCTTTATGCAAAGCAGACAATTGGAAGAACTGTGATTCTTTAAAAAATGTACGAGAAGGGAAAAAGGACTGAAGCTAAAGCATTCTAGGGTAATTCTGTACTAGCGTTGAATGTCACTTAAATGTAAAATCGTATGTTGTGCATATCTTCTTCGTATTACCTATCCAAAAATACAACTTTCGTATGAATGCATTGTGTTCTAGACAAGCAGAAGGGTTTCATAAGCTTCTTACTCACTTATCAATTTAGTTATTGCAGCTAAAAGAGAAGTTTCTCTGTCGAAACCATTTGCAAAAAAATTCTCGCCTGATTAAGCCAAGCATAGAAAATCGTAAGACCTTCCAAAAAGCGAGGACTACAATAAATTACGCATTCTTCATTCACAAATTTTCTTTCTCCATTGCTTTGAAAAGTGATATTGAAATCTAATCCAAACACAGATTCAACTCTCTTGGCATCCATATCTCAACTATAGCACTAGCTTCGAGTACTGCAAGATAAACGACATAGAACCACCGACTGAATGTAACCAAACAGGATATTTTTTTGGGGGTGGCTCAACCAAAAACACAACAAGAGTGAGGAAAAAGAAATTGCGGATAGCCCCTTGGGGTTTGGTGCAAATTATTTTTTAAATATTCAAAACGATCAAAACATTGCCATAACGCAATTTAGTGCTGTTCACCGTTCCGCTAGGATAGCACTCTCCTGCTACTCCATGGTATTCTACAGTATAAATATTCCGCTTTGCCCTTCAATGTGAAGGGCTAGTGGCGGAAAAAAAATTGAAGAACAATATTGTTTCGCGGGAATGGTTTGTGAGTAAAAACAAAAGAAGAAGGAGAAATTAAATGCAAACATATAAAATCGCCCGCGAGAATGAACCGAATATACATTTAAAATACATGTTGAAGCTGAAGCCAGAGCCAGAGCCAGGAACGTGTCAGCATAATGCTTCGCGGTTAACGTTAGGATGAACGAGGTGTATCTGGTTTTGTCTTTTTCACATCAAGTGAAGTGGGGCATCGAACAGGGTATGTACCAAATTGCTGGCTGTCAACTGATATGAATATAGAAAAACTTTATTTTGTTGTGTGATATTTTTGTTTAAGTTTGTGTATCAGTGTATACTCGGATTTATCGGTTATTTGAATGGAAGACACTTGAAATGAAAATAATGAAAGGCGTAGAGGGTCATGTACCTCAAGTAAAATTACGTTAATTAACTTCATCAAACTGTTGAATTGTATGAAGCTTGTATTTAAAATCGAGAGACACCTTAACAATTGGTTTGGATACAATCTCCGAAGCTTTTCACAGAAACCCTTTAAAATAAAATTAAAATAAGTAAGTAGAGTGGCGCAAACAGAGCGAGGAGCCCCAGGGCCTAGCGCCTTTCTTACAATATTGCCTTGTGTGGGAATGGAGGGGACCTACAACTCTCTGCCGATTCCGAACGGCTAATCGGAAAGTGCTTCATGGCAATGAATTTACTAACGGAGGACTTGCCATTTCCTCGCGAAAGGCGATACCCGTGCATAAACTTTTTTGACAGAAACTCTTTACGCACTTCAAAATGCTTATGCAGTGCGTTCCAGAATAAAATGAATGGTCTGAAAATAATAAACGCTCACTGCAGGCTTATGTCGCAGAACATCATTTTTTGTTTAGTCTCAAAGAGATCTTGAGGAATTGTTTAAGATTTGTTATTTCAAAGAAGGAGGCCATGTCCTTGGAATAAAAATTATTTGAAATTCCACAGTCACTGGCTATAAGTACGGGCATAATATCAGGTTGACTTTTTGGTTTCGGGGATACTACAGATAAAGCATCCAAATTTTTACTAAAAGTAATAATTACCTTTGCAAGTCTGCTGCGATTTTTATAAAATTGTATTTTTACGGAAAATCATCGCATCTATACTTAAATTTAAGGAGTAGGAAAACCACACACACAAAGCCACAAAACCATCTTCCTCTAGTAAATATTTCTTCTTTTCGTGAAATTGTTCATCATTTATTCGTTTGAGTCACTTGATGAATTAAATCATTGAGGTCCTTCTATGAGCGTTCACCATCGATTTCAATTTTATCTTTCACATCGTTCCAAAAAAAACTTATCAAGACAAAACATCTCGATATGGTTAATTGTTATAAATGCGACAGTTCTGGTTGTTAACGTAGACTCCACTATAGAAATGTTCCTCATCACAAAGGTTGATATTTCAATGGTATTCCTGATCAGTTTGATGCATTTCAAAAAACCAATCGGCAAAAACATGACCATGTTAATGTTTGGGGGAATCGAGTATTTATGTAAACGGAACCTTAAAAGCCTTAAGACCGAAGTATTTTTGCCAAATCGAAGAGAAATGGAAAAAATCTATCGACACCATAGGGTACAACTGCCTTTTAACAACGTGTATAGGTGCAATTTTTCACATCACGGACGTGTCCTAAAAGCTTGAACTCTTCCACCAGAGTTAGAATTGTAAGGCTCAACTGACAACGTAACTTCATTTGGTCGAAGAGTGCAACTCCAGGGCTGAATTTCGTGTTCTATTGGTGGTAATTTTGTAGCTCTTACAATAGACGGAGGAGAGCCTAAAGCTTGGTGAGATTAAACTGCCTTCTCGACTGACATGATACACCAACGCCTATTGTAATATCGAAAACCAATTGATACGGTCTCTCCTCCTACTAATTTGACCATTCAAAGTTTTAAATGATTGAGATACATAAAAGTGAAGTCGATCTTTTGAATGAAACAGACTCTTACAAAAATCTATTTCGCATTGACATGTACTTAAACAAAATGATATTTTATTGACAATATTAACAATGTATCTTTTTGATACACCATCTATGACAGCCAAATTGATACTGCATTTGCGTGTATCATTGTTCACCGACAGCCAAAAAGCAACATGACGAAGCCACAGCGAAAGCCAAAAACGACATGATGAAGGCACACTGACAGCAATTACAGAAAGTGATGAAGGCACATCGAGGGCCAAAAAGTGGCATGATAACAGCACACTGCAGGCACAAAGTGACATGATGAGTACTCAACCCAAATAATAATTTAACTTGTATAAGGTCCGGTCTCTTAAATTTGACAAGCTATAGCTTCCATATTGCTTCCATATGGCTTATTGATGGTTGTTTAGCTTTTTTTAATGCTAAACATTCCATCTAAGCTGAAATATAACTGAGGATCACCCAAAGTTTGTCGAGTTTAAGCTGTCTTCTCAGCTGGCACACTAACGCCCATTATGATACAAAAAAGCTATAGATTGTATTCTTACTAATTTAGCCATTTGAAATCTTGAATGAATGAGATGAACGTGAAACCGATAGCCAAAAGCGTCATGATGAAGGCTCACTGAAAGCACCAACGGAAAGTGATGAAGGCACATCGAGCGCCAAATGTGACATGAAAACAGCACACTGCAGGCGTAAAGTGACATGATGAGTACACCACCCAACTAACAAATTAACTTGTATCGGGTTTTTCAATAAGAGCGCTACAAAAGTTTTTTTTTTTTTAAATACAACAAGAACGGTTTTGGATATCAATGAAATTCTTTATTCCTGTGAAAGTACGTTCGATTCCCATTCACAGTAACGTGCCGGTCTTGATCATCATGGAAGAAGTACGGCCCAATGACGCCACCGGTCATAAACCACACCAAACTGTAGCTCTTTCGGGATGCAATGATGACTCATGGAGTACGTGTGGATTGCTGCCTGACCAATAACGCATATTTTGTTTATTGACGAAGCCATTCAGCCAGAAATGAGCCCCATCGCTGAAGATTTTCAAGTTGTTGCTCAGCCCAATTCACGAATATACGACGCTTCTGGTGGTCAAACGGCTTCAGTTCATGAGTCAATTTAATTTTATAAGGATGTAGGCCAAGATCTTCTCACAAAATTAGCCACAACGACGTCACAGAGATGCCCAACGCTTGAGAGCGAGTGAAGCCTCAGCGGCAGCAATATTCTCGACACTTCGGGCACTTCTTTGTCTCACTAGCACGGGAACATTTTGTACTACGTCTGTGAATTCAAATTTTACCACTAGACGCTCAATTGTTGATCTGCTAGAACGATTATGACGACCATAAATTGGACGTAGCGCTCTTAACGTTGAGGTCACTAACTCCGAATTTCCTTAGCAAATTTTAATAATAATTAATAAATAATTATTAATAATTTTAATTAATTTGTTAAAACGGCAAAAATTTTTGAAGAGAAATGTCAAAAGAACGGTAAGAAATATGGCGTAGTTTGCTGTCCCTGTCGCTTTTCTTTTGTAGCGTCCCTGTTGAAAAACCTCTGCATCTTAGTCCAATTTCCTAAATTTTACAGCTATAGCTTCCATATTTCTGCCAAATGGCTTATTTCTGGTTGTTTGACATTTTTTTTAAAGCAATCGTCAGAAATTACTTCCTTAAAAGAACTTGGAAACTAATTTCACAAGCTGTTAGGAAGGATAAAGTAGTTCTGTTTAATAAGGGTTCTACAAGGCCTTTCAAAGTAAGTGAGAAGAAGTTTAATAAATGAGGTCTTCTATAAAGCTTATATTCGGAGTTTTTAACAAGGTTTTCTATGGAACTTTTTAATCGAAAAAATATAAGTTTTTCTTGCTTGAAATGGCTGCTATAAACCTGTCTATTTTAGCTACCACAACTCTAAAGCTTAAAAAAGCTCCGATATAACTCGATATTGCTCAAACAATTTTTTGTAAAGCTTGGAAATCGAAGGAGTAGAAGACAGTAGATGAAAAGTTAATAGCTCGGGATTGCATGTTTGCTTTATGTGAATTAAATTTAATGACGACATGATGAAGGCACACTGACAAGCAAAAAGTGACGTGATGAAGGCATATTGACAGCCAAGAAGCGATATGACAGTAGCACATTAACTACAAGAAAGCAAAAATGAAGGCACACCGACAGCCGTAAAGCGACATGATAAGTACGCGTATGGTGACATGATAAAAGCAAACCAGTGGAAAAACAAAAAAGTGAATGATTTATACCAAAATTCCACTTGAAAATTGATACAGAAACCATTCAAGAAGCTCAATTTCTTCACATAGCTGGATGATTCGCAACTGTTGACATAGGCTGCTGATCAGTGGGACTATGTGAAAACAAGAAACAACACTGTAAGTTTTGAATTGACGGTTGCATTTCTCAAACACGTTTGACTTCGATGCAATTAAATTCAGTTACGCTAAAAAGTGTTATTTCTTGCCATAGCAAGCAACATGAGTACACGTTTCGTAAAAATAACTATTTTTACTTTTAATAAAAAATTATTCTCAAGGTTCATTTTCGAGCCCCTGTGACTTTAACAACTTCCTCTTCTTGGCACCTTTACACATCTTTTCCTTTTTTTTTTTTCTTTACACTAATCTACGCCCCCTTGATGTCTGC
Organism: Melanostoma mellinum; assembly: GCA_914767635.1. Taxonomy (NCBI): domain Eukaryota; kingdom Metazoa; phylum Arthropoda; class Insecta; order Diptera; family Syrphidae; genus Melanostoma; species Melanostoma mellinum. The sequence continues at coordinate 20,782,908 of OU612058.1, forward strand.
AGCGACGTGTTTGAGATAATTTTTATTTGCAGTTTTTTATACAGGTGTCAGAGATCTCCCTCTGATTTTATATCCTTCAACACTTGCTTAAATATCAGATCACTTCCCTCTTTTAGCCTTTCTAATTATCGACCATCTTGTTTCTTGTAGTCTAAACGAAATTTGAGTAGAAACGTTAAGTAAAATCAATTCAATTCCTTCTTTTAAAGATTTCAGCTTTCCAAGTTCGTATCGTTGAGGTTTACCTTCTGATTCACCTCGAAAGGCGATAGCCACGGAAAAAAGTAGATGTTTTCAAGATTCAAACCAAGAACTTCAACCGAACTTCAACCTGTCAGTTTGAAAGTCAAGACTTATTTCGACGTTTCGACTTCTTTGTCTTCTTAGTGCTCTGTGATTGACATCTCAACTGCTTTTCTTTTTGCTAAAGGATAACGCAAAGTTACTGAAAACGGAATCAAAAATTCCACCTATATGTTGAAAATCGTCCTGCTTTAGCTGTTTTAATGATCAGTTATAATGACACTAAACAAAACCGATGCTTAAGATAAACCGCTCTTCTGTTTAGTTTGAAAGTTAATCTCCATTCGACTTAAATAAACACCGCGAAGCACGTCCATATTTCAGTTTCTGTATAATTTTGTTTAAAGGAAAAATAAATTTAAAGTCTTAAAACGGTAGCTTGCTGCCTCATCCTCATGCGGCATCTTTTAAGCACCTCATCTATTCTTTTACACGGAACAGCTTCATATATCTTACTCATTTTACGACCATCTCATGTTCTTAATTTTGGCAGCACAATAGTGTCTTCAGACAGTTGCTCACGCACCACGTTATCGTTTTTATATTAAGCCCATAAAATGGACATTAAGGGTACGCAAAGCTATAAAAGTAATCACAAAACTGACGGAAATAGGCTCTGAATAGTCAATTTGTTGATTCTGGTAAACGTGATACTCAAATCAAGGTTTAAATAAAATTGTCTTAGTGTTTTTCCCGGGGGTCATTTCAGCACGCAGGTAACGGACGACCAAAGAAAATCTAAAACAACAATAAACTCATTCCCATCGTTCAAGAAAAAATAGTGTTGGTGCTTGATTTCATTTTGACAATTCCTGACATTGACAATCAAAAAAAAAAATATTTGCACATGTCTGCAATCAACGAGCAACAAAAAAAACACAAAAGCAAAGCTCCTCGAACTGCCTACAAACTACAATAACGTGATGCTAACAAGGCCACTATCTTAAAACCAATTTTGATCGATGCTGCCAGTTATTATTAAGGAAATGGTTTCCTGACGTCGTCGTCCTCAGTGGCATTCACTCTGATTTCTGACGATGACAACCCCAGACAGGATTTTTTCTCAAATCCTTACATTGCAGCACAAAAATTGGGGGTGAAACGGCACAACAGCTGATTTTTTGCCACTGACAGTAGTCGAACTGAAAGAGCACGGGGACAACAAGTTTGTGTCTAGTCATGGTGGAGCTGTTCTTTTCCCTTTTTTTAGTTTTGAATCATTTTTTACCCCTTGCCTTTGTTTGAGGTACACTCTGCCATAGGGAGTCAACTTTGAAGGATCCAATCAAACTTTCTCTGGGCGGTGCCACTTTCGGTTTTATACAACTGTTTCAACCCCATATTTTTGTTGGGCCAAAAATATAGTAGATATATGTGTGCATCAGCATGCAAATTTGCCTCGAAGGAGAATTGTCGTAGTGGATATTATTAATAGCCTTTCTATGCAAACACTGCTTTCGATGTGCGGTTTTGAACAACTCAAGTGCATTAGGGAATGTATTGTTAGTTCTTAGGCATCCAATTGGATATTCCTGAGAATATCTACTGTTGTGCGTTTGTTGGGGATCAGATGTAGGTAGATATTCGCACATAACGGTGGGTGGTGGTATGGCAAGCATTAATTGTTTGACTAATGGTAAATCCATCTATTTGAACAACTGTGCCTGAAACGTGATATTTGCGCAAGGATTAGAATGTCGTCGGTCAATTGTTTATATAGCTGCTGTGACCTGCGGTTAGTTGTAAGTAGAGTTTATTGCGTGAAATCTGATATGCAGGGTAAACCCCGAGGTTATTATCACATACACTTGGGTACGCTTGAGGTGTATGGGTGTGTGTGGTATTCAATCTTCGAGTCAATATTTTTAGAAGATTTTTTCGATTGGTTCCTAAAATGAAACAACACTGCCGTGTGTTTGAATTGAAAAGTAAAACTCCGTCTTGTATGATGATGAAATATAAAAATGTTGATGATCACTTCCTGTCAACTCTCTGGTATTGATGTCTTATACCCAGCTAGCCTGCGTGGCAGCAGAGGGTGGTGTGCAACAGATAGTCAAATTGAAAATAAAATAAAAATCTAAGCGTAAGTCCATGGTGATTTGTTGGTGTTAGTGGCAGTATTCAAAGCATGGCTGCCATTTTGCCAAGTCCAACTCTAACCACTTTCCTTAAAATGGTAGAAAGAATAGTCCATTATCCGTTATCCATTTCCTACGATTTTTAGTTTCGGTAGTACCTAGATGTCGCCTGGAGTAAGGATTTCACTTAGCCTTTTACTGACATGGCCTTTACCCAAGCCTTTACACAAGCTTGCAGCTCCTTCATTTGATTTCGTTCAGGTGTTCAGGATTTTCATAGCGCAAAGATACCTCAACCAACAACAACCTTCAGGTAAAAAAAAAAAAATGAGAACGGGTTTTTCATGCTATCCTATAAGTTACAGATGATTTCAGCAGAAAAGCAATAGTCCTCCCTTACTGCCGATATATTTTATTAGATCCTGAGTGGTACCCGTGCCGTGGCATGGCGTGATGATAAGCATGTCTACCTGTTAACCCAGGGGTTCATGGTCCGAATTCCAAAAGAGAAGCAATGTTTATTCGTGGGTGTCGCCTTTCGCGAGGAATTGGCAAGTCCTCCATTTTTAAATTCATTGCCATGAAAAGCACTCTCTCGATAAGCCGTTCGGAACCGGCAGAAAATTGTAGGTCCTCTTCATTCCCTCACAACGTACTGGTTGTGAGAAATGCGCTGGGCCCCGGGGCTTCTCCCTCTGTTGCGCCACCCTATTTATTTTATTTCTTACTTTTAAGTCCAGAATTATAAGAAACAGATGTCCTGGCAAATCTACCTTGACTCAAAAACTCAGTTTGAATATAAAAATATTGTTGCACTACAGAGCACGAAAGAAGAATGAAGTAAACCTTACTTTTTCTCCCATTCCACGGCAATGTGAATATTCTCGGAGAATTTGCGAATTCCTCGCGAATGGCAATACCCACGCAAAAACGTAGAATTCGAACTTTGAATTCACACTTAACAGACAGAAATACTAATCACTATATGCCATGACCTAGTGGCTTTACAATTCCTGTAAGATATTCTACAAGAGAAATTATAAAACTATAGGTACAGGGTATTTTGCATACTGTGCAACAATAGTTCGGAACGTAACTTCCAAAAAAAAGAATGATAAAATGCACCTTAAGCTGTCATTGGGTATCCTTTATCTTTTCACCGAAGACGAACGTAATCTATTTTGGTTCTTGATTCAAGTTCGAATAAGTGGCCGACTATGAGTATAATTATATTTAATTATATTTCTGTTGTAACGACTCTTGTCTATTTATATGTAGATATCCCAGGATCTTAGAATAGGAAGTACCGAAATCATCGAGTTGAATTCCATATCCAAATACTGTGGTAGGAAACGGAGCTGCTGCAAAGTAAATTCCCAAACGGGAATCCACGACTACGAGTGTAGACAACAAGCACCTACAGGATATTGTAGTTATTATTATTAGCATGTCTGCCAGATATGTGGGAGGTTTGAAAATATTTTTCCACGAGTATCACCTTTCACAAGGAACTGGCAAGTTTTCTAATAGAAATGGCAAGTTGTCATGTTAAATGCGCTTTCTTGCTTAGACATTCGGAATCGGCAAACATTTTGGTTCTCTCCATTCCTCATAAATGTATAGTTGTGAGAAAAGAGCTATCCCCGGGACTGCCTGCTTTTTATTTTTCACCATTTTGCGGGTTTTTGTACATGCCAAGTGATCAGTTACTAGTAAAGGGTGTTTTTGTTCAAGGCGTTTGTTTTTTAATCTGGCAATACTTTGTTCGGAGTTGTTCTTTTTGACAGCTGTCTAATGACTTGCAATTTCGCAGATGAATTGAACCGCACGACCACTGGGCCCTGTGTACGTTTGGTATATTGCCTCGAAGCGAGATTGCTGTTGACGCCGATTTTTGCACAATTTTGAGTTAGTTCCAAGATCGGGCGTTATAACACTATTTTTGTGTTTTTAAGTCAAGTTGCTTGTCTACGACGCCGCAGATTAACCCGTGACCATTGAAGCCTTGGAAGAGAATATTCGGAGCGTTTTTGCTGAAATGCAGGTTCAAATGCTGCAAAAAGTGGTTGGATATTGGGCTTCTCTGCTGCAATTTATTAGAACAAAGAGCCATGGTAACTTACAAGAAGCAATTTTCAAAAAATAATAGCAAGCTCTTATCTAAGCTCTAACTCAGTTTGAATATAAAAATATTGTTGCACTACAGAGCACGAAAGAAGAATGAAGTAAACCCTACTTTTTCTCCCATTCCACGGCAATGTGAATATTCTCGGAGAATTTGCGAATTCGTCGAGAATGGCGATCGTTATCATTCGTTATATTCTGGATGAAACATTCTAACATTTACTGCGGGCTGTGAAAATTATATTCTGATAGAAATTATTTCTAGTGACAACACAGTAACACTGCGAACCACTGGAAGCCTTAACCTTACAGCTCCGGTAAGACTACACCGACCAACGACGTCTGGATTGCAGAACTGATCATTCAAAAATGCGTTCTCAGTACTATAGCAAAAAAAATATCAATCTTAAGGGGCTCGGCTAGTTTCTCGAGCTCAAATGGAGGTGATTTTTTGAAGGCGTGTAAAAAAAAAACTATAGCTTCAAATGTTCTGTAATTTTAGGAGTTTATTATTCATATATTCATGTAAATTGTCGCGAAATTTCGAGTTAAAATATTGAAATCCAAGAGAGATATGGACCATTTCTTGAACTTCTTGAAATTAGAAGACGTCAATTTGCCGCATTTTTATGAATTTTTCTGGTACCTGTAACAAGAAAATAAAAACATGACGTTAAAGTAGACCCTTTTTCCCATACAGCCATCTATAATTATAGTGAAGAATTGAAAACTGACAAAATGGCAGCAATTTAAAAAAAAAATACCAAATTTCGCCAAAAAAATCGTCTTTCGATGGCTGCCAAAATTACAATTTTCATCCGATCGTAAAAGTTGTAGATGGCTGTATGTAAAAACATATGGAGAGTATGCAGTTAAAATTTCAAGACGATTCGTCAATATTTGCGTGAGTTACAGCTGCGGCAAATTTGAAAAATGTAGTTTTGAGAAAAACGCATTTAAAGTTTTCAGAGCAGGAGTTCAAGCGCCCGAGATGCTTCTCTTCTATACTCTGTCATTTCAAAAATATCCAAGATATCATTCCAATATTTTAGGACATCATTTTTGAGATATTTACCTATCGAAAAATGAAAAAAAAAAATCGATTTTTTGAAAATGAGAAACTAGCTGAGCCCCTTAAGGCTTTTGACCAACTTCGTTTCTTAAACTTAAAATAATTAGTAAATATTTGAATGTTGAGCTTATTTACTCAAGTTTGCACACTTTGTATTGAGTTGACTCTGATCTCAGAGGAGAATACTTTCCACTGAGTCTTCACTTGCTTATTTAAAATCTTATCAGAAAGCAGAAATATGACCGATAGAAACGGAAACAGAGAAGCTGCCAAATTTTGTGATGTATACCCTTCTAACACATTTTGTACTTAACACAACAATGGAAAAACCAAACTGAGTGGAGAAACAACATGCAACTACAGTTTTCTCTCTCTAGAAGCTGCATTAAAAGAAAAGCTGCTTTGGTGGTCTCCATTTTCGCATCTGCAGATCAGGCATCAGAGTCCATCAGAAAATATCACAACTCGTGAAAAATCAGCTTTAAATAATGAAAAAAGCATAAAATGCTGCAGTTCCAGTAATTACAGAAAATAGAAGTTTGGTTATGCACTTCCCCACCGTAACACCTACAATAGAATAAAAACTCGCTGGTTGAACGGTTTGACAAGATACTTTCAAGCCAATAGCTGCTTATAATCTTTTTGATAGGCGCAATAACAGTGTGACCCATCCGTTAACGAAGTAGAATTAAAATCCTTAGGAGCTCCGACTTCTTTCATTGTCTTCCGTGTACGTATGCACACGCGTCTATTGTAACCCTGCGTAATCAAAACAATTGCTCGATGTACAATTTCTTAATGTTTCCTTAATTTCGATTTAAATGCAATGTAGACCACAAGCAACTGTGGAAGATCACTCAAATTATGAAGTCTACCTCCTGGTTGTGAAAATTCCTCCTTTCTTCGGCTCATTTTCACATGCCCAGAAAAGACTTCAAAGGGTTAAAGGCCGACTTAAAAGCCAAAATAAGTAAAAATACTTGGCACGTAACAGAAAATTACATGAAATAAAAAAATTACCCACAACGCCTTTGAATAACACTCGCTTTGCCGTCAATGTAATAATAAGTTACTTCCTTGCCTACAGCAATAGCCACGCGAAGAACGCACCAAAGAATAATTAACTCAGTTTTCTTGAAAGTTTTGTAGCTGTTATAGGCATATAATTCATCTCGTCACCCCCAAACGCAGAGAAGTTCTTCTTCTTCGAACAAAATACAAACCACTAAGGTACTCCATTTAAAGGCCTCATTACTTTTCACTTTTCATCTGGAATTCATGTTAATGGCCCCCCAAAGGATATTTTATCAATTCAAAATCGCTCTCTGAAGGTATACGGTCTGAAAGTTTTTCCAAGTCTTTTCTGCATTATTAATCTGCAACCACTAAAACCACATCGCTCCTTGATGATCAATTTCATTATCTCTGTCTTCTTGTGTTGTATAATATCTTTCCCGCGGCTGTAATTCCCCCAGGAACTGTGTTTCTCTTATACCAACGCGTACACCGCGACGCGGCGTACCTTATACCTTCGAATACATCTCTGCTCTCACTAGAGGAAACGCTTGTTCTATTAATTAATCACCTCATTTATTGCTACCCTGTAAAATCTCATCTTGATTCAACCGCAAAAATAGCAATTCCTTAAGTAGACTATTAATTTATTGAGAGGCAAGGCACAACGAAAGCGAACGCTCATTTTAAAGTACCGGCAATTTTCCTATTACCGAAAAGTTATTGAAAGTCAATGACTTATTCAAATGCTAGACGAAGCGGAGGAAAGCATCGCAAGGATATAACCCTTCTTCGTTTATGTGTCGTCTGACCAAACACACTTAAGTGGCACTTTCCGATGACAGGAAAAAGATATGTCAATTGCAACCAAACACACACTTAAAATCATACTCCCACAAGCCGAAAAGGAACAAACCCGAACACACACACACACACCCACACGAATGTTAAGGAATATATGCATTTGCATTTGAGCAGCGAGTGTGTTTGATATTTGTGTGCGGTCGTGTTGGTGGTGTTTATAATTCATTTCATTTGATAGGAGATTGTTCATAAATGGGAGTCCTTTTTGAGATCCTTAAGGAGACATACTAGAGGGCAGTATGGTGTTGGAAAAACAAAGAACTATACAAAACTTTGTGACCGCACAATAAATGCTTTTCCCATACGTGTGCCGCATAGTCTCTGCAAGTTTTTGTCATCTTCCATCCCAAAGGAGCACACAACACAAGCATAGAGTGGTTTTTTGTTGGAGGAGCAAAAACTCCAGCAGGGAAAAACTTTTCACATTATGAATAAATCATCTTCCATTTTTGGTCCTTCTTTTTAAGTCTGTGGTATTTTTTATGTATATTCTATACAAATTCCTGCAAAGGATACTGTGCGGCTTTTATTTCAGTTGGGTCCAGTAGCATTTTTTCAGAGCCGTGTTTGAAAAGGGGTCACTCGAGTGTGTTTTTTTTGGACATTGTAAACGAAACTTTGTGAAGTTTGAAATAATTTGCAGGCCTTGAAATTTTAAAAGAAACATTTTCAGGATTTAAGGGTCACGATGATCGTTATTTTTATTGTGTTCTGTTTCAGTTTATTTTACCTTTGCATATAGTCTTACCGGAATAAAGGTTAACACTGTGAGCTAAAATAACTTCAGTTGCCTCCTACAAATAGTAAGTAAGGGTTTGTCTTTCTGCGTGGTACTTGCAAGGCAAAACCTACACAAAAGAAAAATTTCTTGCTTGGCTTCTAAGAGCTCATCTTACGAAGAGAAAATAGTTTGTGTAAAATCAAAGATATTCAAAAAGAGTCATATAATATTATTGTGTAATTGCGAGTTCTTTTTCACATTCAGGTGGTCCCTTTCATTTTTTGTAACACATTTCATGGACCTAGAATCTTATGCCAATTCCGAACTACCAAGTTTGAAAGGATATTTCATGGCAGTGTATTTACTTTTGGAAAACTTATTAGCTCCTCTCGATACCTGTAAAAAAAAATATTTTTTTTTTTGTGTTTCTAGCAATTGAACCTCGAACTCCCATGTATAGATATGATAGCTCCATGGGCACCACATAACATCCTTATTCATAGTTAATCTCAAGTCACTTTCACTGTTTGTGCACTGAGGGAAAAACTGTGTCCGATATTCAAATGGAAAAGCATTAAAACTGCAGTTGTTGGCGTTTTTAAGGCAACACATTTAAATTGAATTGAAAGTAGTTTGTTTCAAATACAAAGTGCTTTTGCGAAAGCAGATAAGTAACTTTGGCTTTTGAATTGAATAGTTCCCTTCATTGATTCGAAATCTTACTTTTTCGAATTTAGATCAAAAGAAAACGTATTAAAAATAAACGAGAATACGCTTTGATTTAAAAAAAAAAAAAACTGCATTTGCATTTTCGTTATTAGAATACTTTTAAATAAATTAAAGTAAAAACACATTTGAAGCAAACGAAAACGCTTTTCTATATTAACAGTTGAAGGAGTTTTTTTTGTTGAAATCTGTATAGCGGCATTTCCGTATTAGTAATAAAAGAGTCAAGTTCTGTAAACGAGTGAAGTGAAGTGAAATTTATGGTTAGTATTGTTCCTTTTTATTACTTTTACTCTTAAGATCTATGTGCTCTAAAATCGTATGTAATAGGAAAAAAGTTGCTAACTAAATATGTAATTGTAGATATTCAAATCTTTTATAACATCTTCTAAACTTGTTTAGTTCAACATCAAGGGGTAGTGGCTTACTTCAAGTATGTGAAAAAAACAAGCGCTTCGAGAATACCTACCGGGAAGGGCTAGTGCAGTTGATAAAATTGAAGAAACCTTATGTTCAAACATATGCTTAAAAGACCAGCTGACTTTAAATCCATTGTTGACCAAATTATTACAATTTTTCCTGCTGAAATATTTTCTGAGGTAAACTACTAAATAGTGAATTTTTTGAAAATATTATTATTAATTCATTTGTTACTTATTATTTTTTCATATCATTTCAAGGACTACTATTTTATTCCACGAAATAGAAAACAGGGACCTAGTGGCAAACTGTACTGTAAGTACAACAATAGCAGGTCAAAACGTATCAGGTTAACCGAATGCTTATCGGTACCACCCAACGAGCATGACGTTGAAAATGAAGAAAATGAGTCGTTGTCTATAGCTCTCAAAGCTACGTTAAGTCGAGATTGCTCTAGCAGTCCAGGAAAAGTGGAAAAAACATTTTCACTCCGTCAGGAGGAGCTTTAAATTTTTTCAAATTTCGAGTTTTTGAAATCTTGGCCAAAAAAATTTTATATTTTAGTTGAACACTAAACTTAAATGTCTTAATGAAAGTTGCTGTAATTTTGAATATATCTACTTTGAAATAATATAAGTGCTAATTAAAGCATAACCACATTTGTTTAAGTTTTTGTAGATAAACATACACTTCGACCAACTACATCCGGAAAATAATAAACAAAATCCTTCTAAACGACATTGACAACTTTAATAGTCCACCTCTCCATCTTAGTAAGCAAAACATCGGCAAAACATTTATTAGAAATAAGTATTTTTAAGTTTTATGAATAATGTATTTGTTTGATTAATTAAAATTTTTTTAAAATAAATAGAATATGTCACTTTAATTGAACAAATTTGTTATTTTATTTCAATTTTTTTCAATTTTTTATATATTGGTAAAACTGAAAATTACCAAACGTGCGATTACTAATTCAAAACATATTTGATTCAAATCGAATACGACCCTTATTTAATTGAAATTTGTGAAGTATTTGAAGCAAAAGGTGTCTCTTTGAATCAAATGCATGCATACTTTAATCAAAGCAGTGAGCACAACAGGTTGAATGAATGAAAGCTTTGATTTCAGAGTATTTCGATTAAAATTCAAGAAAGAATTTCATTTAGAAATAATGCACATTGTCTTTCACTTATAGTCACTAAGCATTTAAAAGAATAGCCATCCATAATTAAATCAGAGCTAATAGTTTTTAGACTTACAGGTCTCCTGTAGTTTAAATCATTGTCAAAAAGCATTTATTTCAAATGGAGTTTTCATTCAATTTTTATTCAAAAGCGTTGCTGCTTTGACTGTAAGAAAAACGCCTTTGGACCCAAATTGTTGCCTTTTTTCTTTGATTCAAAGCCTTTTTTTTTTGGTTTGGTGATTTTTTGGCTCATTGTATGTTTAGGCCCTTAAAACTACACAACAGATTTTGATGCGACTTTTTTTTATAGATAAAGCTACACAAGTGAAAAGTTTATTGGCATACTTTATATGCATATTCCCACGGGAACGGGAACGTAAAAGAAAAATCAACTACAAAACAAATAGAAACTAAAAAAATGTTGGCTAAATATCATTAGTATGTAGTTCCAATACTAACATATAGATGCGAAATTATTTGCAATATGAATTCCGTTTCTCTTAGGAAAATCAACATCGTCTTTAATAATGTTGCTCGATATGTATTTGGGATAAATAGACATGGTCATATCACCAATTATTCTTCAAGTTTATGTGGCTTTAGCTTTATTAACCTTTTACACTCTAAGACATTAACAATGTTATACAAGAAAACCCTTAAATTCCAACTTTTTATGTTTCAAATCAGTAGAATTTAACTTTTTTCAATAAGGATACATAAACATAGTTGTGGAAACCACATGTTATTTATGAATAAGTGTTTAATGAACATGGAGTCCTTCTCTCATTACGTAGTAGTAGTTTGTTTTGGGGATGTTTTTTTTTATAAATTCAATTGCTTTTCTCTTTAATTACAAAACTTTACACTAATTTTTATTTATATATACAGGGTTTTTCCATTAAGAGCTATCCATTTTATTTTTTAAATAAAAACGCCAGCCATTTGAGATACAGTCGACTCTCGATAATTCGAAACTGGAGGGACTCTTAAAATACTTCGAATTATCGAATGTTCGAAATAACAAATGGTTCGAAATTTGTGAGAGAAAATAAATAAAACTTCGAATTACAAGGTATTGATCATTAAATTACATATTATTTATTAACTGCTATTCTATAGCTATGAAAAAAAAAAATTAGAGTGTACATGTACATTCGTAAACATAAATAAACTTATTCATAATGTGAACTAATTAATGTTTTTGAAAGAACTCTGTAATACTCGTTTGCTTCAAAACACATTGCTGCTGCTCAGACTGCTCAATAACTTTTTTTAAGAGAAAAAGTGCCTGAAATGCGTTTTTATCACTTTCGTTTTGTAGACAGAAGCGTTGTAAGGTATCGAATAATGATCGTGCTTCCTTAACTGACTCCTCTGTTAAGGGTTCTGATGTATCGTCCTCATCTTCACCGTTGCTTTTTTCATTCGTATCTGTCGCAGTTAAGATTTCGCCTTCGGTTAGTGCACCTGAGACAGCAACATCGTCATCCACTTGAACAAAGTCAGAAAAACTCACACCGCTGATGTCCTACTAATGGTTCTACTGCTGATTCTTCATAATCCATAAGTATTGGAAGATTTTCTTTTAAGAAACCGGACCTCTTTCTCTCTGCAACTTCGATTTGTCGAGTGTTGGACGCCGATGAGTTCGAATTACCGCGTCGTTTTATTATATAGCAATGATTTTTTCGTTCGAATTACCAAGTGTATAAAAATGTACTGATTTAGTTCGAAATATCAAGAGATTTTGTAGGGAACTCGTGACAACTTTGAATTATCGAGAGGTTCGAATTATCGCAAGTTTGAATTAACGAGAGTCGACTGTATCAAAAAAAAATTTATTTCATATTAAAGTACACCAAATACCATTACGAATGGAACTCTATTTCGTTCATATGTCCTCCACGGGCGCGCTTGCAGCGATCGATACGTTGAACCCAATTTTCGACCACTCTCTCTCACATATCGACCGGTATTGCGGCAATTTCACGTTCAATATTGGCTTGAAGCTCCTCCAAAGTCTCTGGCCTGTTGGCGTAGACCAACGACTTGACATAGCCCCAAAGAAAGAAATCCAAAGGTGTCAAATCACACGAGCGCGGCGGCCAATTGATCGGTCCATTTCTTGAGATAACACGTTGACCAAATTTCCTCTTCAAAATGTTGATGGTTGCATGAGCTGTATGGGCTGTAGCTCCATCCTGCTGGAACTACATGTCACTAATATCCGTTCCACGCAACTGACGCCAAAAAAACGCCACAATGTGGTTTGTGCGATGCCCAATTCCTGTGAACGACGTGGAATTGACTGATTTGGGTCGTTCTGAACGGATGTACTTACGGCCACGATATTTTCAGCACTCCGTCCTAATCTTTATCTCACTGGCACGGGAACATTGTGCAGCGAAAACGTGGATTCAAATTTGTGCACTAAACTAAGAATTGCGGCACGTGTGGGACGATTATAACGACCAAAAATCGGAGTTAGCGCTCTTTTAGTTTCAGCAACTGACTCAAAATTTTGATAGTACGCTTTAATAGTTTGGAAACGTTGTTGATTCGTGTAACTCACCATGATGAAATGGTAGACCTTAATGAGCAATCTGACGTTTACAGAATGTCAAAAGACCTTAAGGGCGCGTTTACATTAAAGAAACAAAACGGATAGTCCCCAATGGAAAACCCTGTACATAAATATGTAAATTTTCTTTTCTTTTTTTCTTATTCTTACTTTAAAAATCATAAATTTTAAATGTTTTTTCTTTCTTAAACTTCAAACCTTGAACTTTTTGATTTACAACTTAGTTTGTTATTCAATACATCCACATTAAGGCTTAATTATCTTAAAGATGTACGTCCTAATACTAAGCTCTATATAAATAAAATACAAGTTAAAACATTTTCTAGCCTGATCTGAAGATTTGCATTTTTGATGAAACAATTTAAGTTTTGATAAATTATATATTATATTTTCAATGATTTTGCAAGCAGTTGTTAACTAATGGCTTTTCTTTTAAGAAAACTTTTCAAATACTCATATAAACAATAAAAATGTCATGTCATCTCAAAATAAATTATGAAATGCGAACACTAAACATGTATAGATGTAACATATTCTTTTGTCACTGAAGTTTTCGGTCGGACTCCAAAATTGTCATAAATTTTTTCTTTCCCTTTGTTCAGCTTGATAAGGCCTATGCTTTAAAATCCGTTCCAAATTTCATCATCAAAAAGAGAAACTTCAATTAGTACTAGTACGCCTAAGCTTCATCAAAAGCAATTTATTTCCAACATCGACCGCTGTCAAACATAATAATTGTACTCTGCCAAGTCATACGTAAGCGAGTGCCATTTTATTATCGAAAACAGGATGAAGGATGATGTTCATTCATGTCATAATGGGCTTGTGACAAAAAAAAAAGGAAATGTTTTCATAATCAAGTGATAAGTTCTACCAGACGGTGAAATAATTACCTTTTTTCCCTCAACTCTTGGCAAACACACAGTCAAAAGCCATAAGTCCCCTCCAAACTCAAGTGTTTGATACGGCCTTGGTCTACTTGAATACCAAAGTATACTCCATAAATTTGTCAATTGAAAGCCGAGCAAGGGGAGCTTTTCCATTAGGGTACATACCGTGTGGACTACTGTTCTAAATAAGTCATAAAACGATAGAGACGCACATACACAATATTCTCTAGAGATGAAAATCCTTGATATTAGCCATGTGTCAATGGTTACGTTCTGTCCGATTGCCTGCGATAATACTTACGTCAACGATGTACATCTTCTACAACTATACCTACTTCTAGATAGTCTCAAAGAAATGCACATACAGCTGAAAGGCATATCCATTGCTGCTAATATTGCAACAGATATTCTTGCGTCAACTATCTTGGCAGGGAGATAAAACTGTTTCAACTTATATTTCAAATATTCTTTATGGACGAGAAGAAATTTTATTTGAAACCACATCGCAATATGTTGACTAGGACGATTCTCCTTTAGAAATGATTACCTTGCATCCAATACAATAACCGAACTTCGATATGTGTTTTGATGAAAACGTGCACTTGTTCTATGGGGAATGGCAATAGGAACGAGAGAATAAGTGGATGACTCAACTATAGAAGTTTCCTTGAAAGTTTTGCAAAATTTTCATGGCAATATTCATATATGTGAACTAATATTCCATCGAATTGACACCCCAAAACCGATTTGTAAATTCAATAAGTCCAGGAAGCTGAGTGTCTCCACTTTTCACACCGACCGCCATATGTGTATGTTTTGGGTATGTGTCCTTTAGTATTTGGTATTCTGAAATTAGGAAATTTCAGCTTGTTTTTTTTTTAGTTTTAGTTGGCCCTTTGCATATACAATTCGAACAAACTTCGAACACATGCAACACCAGTAGAAGCAGCAGCAGCAGCCAGTACAACGCGTGTCTCGAGGGAAATTCCTAAAGTTTGCATTTTCATTCTAGTGTTATCGAGAGACACTATACACACACAGATCCTCTTTGCTGAGTTTGTCGTCCTTCTTGGACTATTGTTATTTCCTTGTTACATTGGTGGAAGTAATTTGTTGCTTGGATTTCCTTCGTCCTTAGGGTAATGTAATTGCATTTGGCGATGCAAAAGTTTTTTGTTTGGTTTTTTTTTTTTTGTTCCTTTTTAGTTTTTTAAAACTGTTGTTCCGTTTGTTGCAGACAATGAAATTAGCTCTGCGGAAGCGACCCATTTTCTATAAATGTATCTGCTCTATATGAGTCACTCAGATAACTTGCGGAAAAATTTTGTTAATTTTCTAAAACGATCCCGGAGAGCGCAGTTGTGTTGTTGCTGTTGATGTTGTTGTTGGACACGAGACACAGCACACAACGTTGGCAAAAGAAGTTTTTTGGGAGTTTAGATTGCGTTTTGGTATTTATTGTTTTTAATTTAAATGTTTGCGCCATAGTGTCCCATGGTTTTTCGCAAAGCAGTTTATGGAAATTAGTTTTTGAATTATGGGATTATTTTCAATGGGGCTCCTTTTGGTGTGTAAACGTATGTGAATAAAAGCGCTGAATGGAGTTGCTGTAAGGTTAATCCATATCAGCACTGAAAGTTTGAAAAATGTATTCACTCCTGTTGTGTTAATCAAGCCTTGTCAACAGAAAAGTTAGGTTTACACTTCTTTGACAAATGCAGAAATACACATTAGGTGACCGATAAAGCATTGTGATAATTTTAATAGAAAAACTTGAAAAAAACATCTTAATGAAGAGAAAAAAGACATCCAAATGTGCTATCTTAGCCCTTTTACTCAAGAAGCAACTCAAAAACAACTAATTGGTGAGACAAATTTTTCACTAGCTGCTACAGAGTAACCTCAAATGGGATCATACGCATCCGTTTTCCAAGCGGAGGCTTATGCTATCCTAATGGCCTTGAGCCACGTTACGAACAATGGAGGGACGGGGAGAAGTATCTTTGTTTGCAGCGACAGCCAAGCTATGCTTAAGGCTCTTCTCAACCCTCTAACCACTTCGAAAGTGATCCAGGAATGCAAGAGCTCTCTGAATGCGGTCGGAAGATTTAATTCCTTGAGTCTCATTTGGGTTCCGGGCCATCACGGCATAACTGGAAATGAAATCGCCGATGAACTTGCTAGGCAGGGATCTCAGACAGCTTTCTCAGGACCTGAACCGTCGAAAGGTCTGCCAGCGTCCTCAGTGAGGGCTTCAATCAACGATTGGATCTGTGAAGAGCACAACCGTAGATGGCATACCTCCATTGGATGCAGACAAACCAAGCGTATGCTTCCCAACGTTAGTAAGAAGACTGCAACATTTTTGCTAGCTCGTACACCGAAAGAAAAACCTTGGTAAAATCAAACATGAAGCTTGTTTGTTTTTGCGTCAAGCACGAACATACTTAAATTGAACAAGGTGGCATTTTCATTTTATTTATTTAAATGCTACAATTTTCATTGCTCAAATCAACAACGTCATTTTCAATTTCATTGTTAACCACAACGGTTGTGATACTAGAAACATACATGTCCATGATACTTTAACAACGTTTGTGTTTCGTCAACAATTCTGAATTGTTGGTAAAATATGAACATTGTTGATCAAGTATGTTCGTGAGAAATCAGCCACGTTTTTATTTGCTCAACAGTTTTAATGTCAAATTTCTATGATAAATGCCTGAATTGAAGTTTGACCTATCAAATGTATAGGTCAAACTTCAATTCAGGCATTTATCATAGAAATTTTACATTAAAACTGTTGAGCAAATAAAAACGTGGCTGAATTCTCACGAACATACTTGATCAACAATAAAGAAAAATTAATTATCCCTGAAGATAAAATGGCCACGAAACTTATCATATTGAATTGAAGTTCCGTTATGCGACTTCACGTTTTCTGTGGGCTTAAGTTTGAAAAATATTGGAATTCAAAATGTTGCTGATACTTTAACTGTTCTTTATTGATTAAAGAAGTATGAACATTGTTGATCAAACATATTGGTGATAGTTCAACAGTGTATTTGGTATTTCAATCACAAACGTGATGGTTTTTGTTTTTGTTGTTGATCAAGTATGAAATCAACAATCAAGTTGTTGGTTAAAAATTAGAACATATTCAAATCAACTACGAACATACTTAATTTAAACATTTTTATGATACTTACCTGAAAAAAAATTGATCACGGCAGCATACTTGATTTGAAAATGCGTTCTTATTTGAATTCATCACGAAACTTGGTTAATTTCACAACTTTAGATGAATTGTTGATTAACAATGAAACATGTTTAAATCAACCAAGGTTTTTTCTTTCGGTGTAGCAGAAAAGACCGTAGAAAGCTTATTGGCGTTTCCAGCGGGCACTTCTCTTTTGCCAAGCATTTATACGTGTTAGGCTTAAGTGATACCACACTCTGTGAATCTTGTGGAGAAGATGAGGACACCGCAGGGCACTTCCTATGTGAATGTCCTGCTTTTTCTCGCATAAGGTTACGGATACTCGGCTGAGAGCTGGTAACTTAGGCTCCTTATCATGGCAGCGTCTTTTGGCTTTTCTCCGAACATCTGGAAAGCTATAACAAATAGAAGGTTGCTAACTGGTAGTACAATGGACCGGTATTTAGGTCTGAGTGCTCCAGCTAGTATTTTTAAAACCTCCAACGAAAAAAAAAAACCTCAAATGGTAGCTGATAGCTGTAGTTACAAACTCCAATTAGAGGTTTGTTGCTGGAATGTCTACTTTCTAGAATTATAAGTTGCTCTGATTGTTCTTTCCATCTTTCAAAAACTTCTAGATTTTTTTCTCCGCTCGATGGCAAAACAGTTTCATCACTAGGCCAAATGATAACAATGATGATTCTGATGGCTTTAGCTGGCTGGAAAAAGTAACTTGGTTGCAGTTTCCTTTTAGTTGCTTCGCGGTCGGAACAACACTTAATTTGCAATTTACATACAAAATAGTTGGTTTTCTTATGCGTAGTTCAGAGAATAGAGAGACTAAAGCTATCAGATTTCGCTGCATATGGTGAAAAAGTCAACCATAAAACTGATTTGACAGTTTGTGTTTCTGAACCATCCGAAAGGCCAAGATCTACTCTATCAACTCATTCATTTTTAGACAAGGTACAATCGGGAGCAATGATGCCACAAACAATGTCTTTTTTAATCAAGTGTCCTTCAACTGTCACTAATTCTTTCACCTGCAGCACGAAGGCTTTAAGACAGTGCCAACCATTGGCACGTTCAAAAACGAATCCTGATAATTTTGTGGTGTTTAAAATCCAGCGGAGGTATGTACTCGTATGATCACATTTGTAACAGAAAGCAATCTGAAAGTATCAAAAAGTGGTCAAATGGTCCAAAGATCCCGCTTCCCAACTGATCAGCTGATAGAATTTCGCTTCTTTTCATGTTATTTTGGCAGCAATCAGAATTCAGATAAATAATCTGCGAGAACTACAAAAGCGTATTTTGACGTAAAGCGTAAGCACTAGAAAGCGTATCCTATGAACGTAACCTACACCATTATTCCATTTATAGGGTTGCACTCGATTACCAGACCATAGCTAGTACTCAGAAAATGTAAAGTTTTTACCAACATATTCCATTGACTGTCTTTCTGTACTTTGATGTACTTGATAACGTTACGTCACAGTTTCGTGACGTCCGTAATGGTAATCAATATCTGGATAACAATGCTGCTTTAGCCTCGATTACGCCTAACGTTTATAAATTTAGTCGTATGAAATCAGTAAACCATAATAGAATGTCGACTTTACTTCGATATTACGTCGGTTTGTGTGCAAGACAACATAACGTGACTTCAACTCAGAGCAAAAAGTTCGGTTTGGTTGAGCTTTTGCTCGCTTTTACAGTAAAAAAACAACAACAAAATCTTAACTGACGGTATGACTTTGCTGTCGTTTTTACTCGAAGCGCTATCACGTAATGGAGCTGAAACTGAAGCCGAAGTGTGATAGTAATTCAGGTATGACTATCCTCAATGAAACCACTTCCATGTCCATTATGATGAAGGCAAAGTTTGGCAAACTGATGCTTATGCGTAACGTCACATGCCGCGGCAAGAACCAATTTTTATTACTTAAGCTTTGTAATAAGATTATGTGTGTTGAGACTTTTTGCAGACTCTTACGTTCAGTTACAGTTACGTTACGTAACTTGATCTAAAATTTACTCTTAAGCATCAAGCTTTTTAACACGATACTTTCTCTCTCTCTCCAAGTAAGCATCGAGGTATAGACTCGTAAACTGACATGATTACGTTACCAAATTTTCACATCACTATAAGGGCCGTTCACACTGTACAATTAGTTGGACAGACTTTGGCTTGAACCAGTGTTGGATAATGTGAACCCTCAGATGACCACTTGACCAACTTTTTTGATGGTTTTCAAATAATTTTGAAAATTTAGAAGTTGCACGGAGTTGAGGATTATATGACATAAGGTTGAACGACAAGTTTGATAAGTCTGAACGCAAACTATATCCGACCATCCAACTTCTGTCAAACGAAGTCTGGGCAACTAATTGTATAGCGTGAACTCGGCTATACGTTTACAATATTTTTCTTTAAGTCATTCCTGGGGATTCTTTCTTCTATTCAAGAATATTTTTGGGACTACTATTAGCAGCTCTAGAAGCAGCTTACTTACTAAATGGTCGGAGAAAAAAAATATTTTCCTTATTAATTTGGTTATTGTTTAAGAAGTATCAAATCTTCCATAAAAAACTTCCCCAGCCCACTCTAAGTCCTTAAAATTAAATGAAAAGGCAAATGTGCAAGAAACTCATATAGTCAGTGATCTGCTGAGTCATCGCTTATCTTGCTTCCAAAGAAACCACTCCCAAATATGTAGATTTAAGTTCAAAATAATTCATGATCCAGCATCACAGCTATTATCAAACGTTGCCATACTCTCTCAAGGATGGCTTGTTCATAAACAAGAAAGTAAATATGCGCTCACAGTTTAATTTTCCATGAAAATATTCAATTAAAAACCCATTTAAAAAGAATGGATTTTGGTAATAATTCATCTCAGTAATCCAAAAGTTTACTCCTAAATCATATTTACGAGTATCAGTTAGTAAAACTCGCCAGGTAAAGGAAAATATCACAGACGTCACTTATTTTGACATACTTAATGATTTGGTTTCAATTTATTCATTTCATAGTTTGTTCCAAATTAGCAGACGATTTTTTTTCGAGAGCAAGAGAGAGAGATCACCCTTGTCCCGAAAAGGCCAACACAAATAACGCCTTCTTTATATTAATATTTATTGCCAGGAATTGCCATCGCGTCTTCGAGTTGCTCTTGAAAAGTTTTCAAGAAAAACTTTCCGGTCATTGAGACGAGTGGCAGCAATGAAACAACCATTCAACCACTACAGCAATTTGAAATGATGCCCTTATACATTTTGCATATTTGAGCTCTTTTGCTTTTTCTTCTTGTTTTTTGCATTTTTATTTGTATTTTATTTGATAGCCATAACTAGATCCCAAGCCTCAGATGAAAACTTTTTCGTTTGCCGTGAAGTGCAGAGAGTAGGTGACGACCAAGAAAAGAATCTGATTCCGACGGAACGGCAAAGTTTCCATCTGTTTTTGTTTTTTTTTTTTTTTTTTTTTGAGGAAAAGAAAAAAATAAGAAGAATAAACTTCTAGCAGAGAATAGCAATCGAAGTCAACACCACCCACAATCGGGAAATATAAATTTGCTCATCTGCGGATACGAACCTAAGATAGGGACAGATTCGTTTTGTTTCCTTTTTATTTTTGTATATTCTTCTCTTTTTTTTTATCATGTCTCGGAATGTTCGTTTTGCACAAAAACCATTTCAAAGATAAAGAGAAATAGATCGTGAAAGTGAATGCTTACGATGAAGTTATCATGTCAGAGGCAATAAATTGGTGTCAGCACGAGCAGGATGACTTGGTTTGGCATGCGGCCTAAGGGTTGTAATGATGGGTTTTTGGAGGTTGAGAGAAACGCGAATATTGGGTTGGATGAAGTGAGATTGAAAAACACTCAAGTGTTGATGGTTTTTTTTGGAAAAGTTCAACAAAAACGATTGAGGGTATAGGTTGCAGTGAGTGTTGTTTGATTTTCTTTTTATATCTTTTTGAATAGCGTAGTGAGAGATTCGAAGGTATAAGTCTTGTCAGATAAGAGATTTTCTTATGCTGAGGATATTGGGATTGGCTAGACAGAGTGCGAAATGTTTTCAAAACACCTGGTGAACTGCTTTTTTGCGAGGCACTTACTTACCTGTTCAAATCTTGTTGCAGTGAATGGAATTAATTCAAAGAATGCGCTCTCAGTTCCACTTCGACTATTCACTAACCAATTTTGCTTTTGGCATTCAAAAAGATAGTTGTTTCTAGTTGGCAGAAGTTTGATCAGTCATTGTTCAGTGAATGCCATAATTAAAAAATTTGTTTTTTGCTTTGTTTCGATGTTTCATGTTTCATTTCTAAACGGGCTGCCTTAATCAGCAGTAAAGTGTTCATTAGGTAGGCCGGACTCGTGGGTTTGTACTTTTCTTTCAGCCTCCCAGTTTCATCTGGACCCCTCTATTGAGGAAATATGTGAAATGGCAACCACCTTGTTTCCATCTACTTCACCACAAAAAAGGGAAGGCTGTTACTTTGGTAGTGTGAACAATAGACCGGCAATAAGATCTAATTGCTCCAGATAAGCAAAGGCCTCCTCTTTTTTAAAAGAAAACACCATTTTTAAACTCGAGTTGTGGATATGAACAATTGCACTCTCCGGAACTTTTCTACTCTTGGTTATACACTCATCCTTTTCTTTCCCAGCATTCACTATACGTGCACTTTCTTTCCTTATTCGCACTAAACGATTTAGTTTAACATTATTAATATTCTAAATAATTTACAAATAAATTTATAAACTACATATTTACATTCAAGACCTCTGGCTTACAAGCCTTTTTTCCGTATTACAAAGAAAAAAGTAACTATTTATGAATTTAAGCTTAGTTGGAAAAACATAATTTCAACATGAAAAAGAGGGAGTACTTAGCTTCTTTTACACAAAGCTTCAACTCTACAAATCAAGAGCCACTTGCAGGATAATACACTTATAGAAGAGCAAGCAAACTTGCAACTTGTTACATAAATTTTTTGCACTTGTCATAATTCATTTGAATTGCAAGTACGTGAATTTTTGTGTTGCAGGCCTTGGCATCCCTAGATAAAACCAATACAACACCACACGAAGCACCTTAAAGATGTCGTGAAGACTACACTTTCTTCAGACCTTGTAGTCTTTGAACTTTTATAAATTGCATTGTAAAGTTCGTGTCCATTTGAGAGTACTTTCTATGGTAACCTCTCGAGAATTGTTATCGGGTGCATATCTGTTTGTTTGTTTGTTTTTGTTTTTTAGTGGTATTTTACTACCGCGAGTTAATTTGTTTAGTTTTGAGAGTACTTTCATAACAGTTGAAAGTTATAAAAATAACATAACGCCACAAATTATTTCAAAAGAACTTCGAAAGAGTGAATTTTTTAATAGCTTATAAATAGTTTAATCTACTTTTAACTAATGTACTACAGACTCTCTGGAAGCTATTCGGAAAATACAAACTGTGTTGGAATTTTGCGAAATCAAGCCGGAAGTGATAAAAAAGTGTGTCCACATGCGAATAGCTGTCACTAAATTTGACTTTCGAGAGTAAAAATTAAGTTCTCCATTGACTACTCTCAAGATTGTGTCCACTTGATAGTTTTCTCTCAAAAGTTGCCTCAGAGGTAAAAGCTCTGTGTTTTTGCTCTCAAACGGACCTTTAAAGCCCAAAGCGGACTTAAAGGGAGATGCCAAGTGTTTCAGTACCAATATTTACGTGAGGGTAAGGCTTTGAAAAATTTTTAATTTTTTAAATGGTTGCATAATATCTGAAGAATATTGTGTTAAAATTTCAAGTCGATCGGAGTAAAATTGATGAAGTTATGAGTATTTGAGCGTCTATTGCTCCATGCCGGGTCTTGTACCATGGCCGCAGCAAACGGGGCGCCATTGTACCTATTTTTCGACCCCGAATAAGATACTACATAAACGGTCTATTTCCGGTCTTGCTATTAATATTCGAGGCATAGTGTTCTCAAACTTATGTGTATTGAGCGCTAAACAACCAAACTCTTCTGCGTTTTTACAACCGTTTTTGTGAGTTTTGTCATATTTGAAGTCCGTGTGCACGATAACTCCAAATATACTGGACCAATCGCTTTGAATTTGAGCAAAGTACTTCTTCATATAATTGACCAGGTATTGTCGAGAGTTTTTTCTTTGTTTTCAATAATTACTAGTTTTTAAATTATTTGTTGTGATTTTTTAAAGCGAAATCGGGTTTTTGACTTCCAAGTGCTAAGAAAAATCAAGAAAAAAAAATCCTCCTGTCATTACCTCGAAAAACATCTCCTTTAATGAATGCATTTCAACTTTTTTAATCAGGTGATTCTGTTGCGAGTTGTGGTGCACAGTGCAAGCCAACTTTTTCTCGAGGCGCCTCCGGGGTTTAATTTTCACACGTTCAACTTTTAATATTTTGCAAAGCAAATTTAGTAGAATTTTTTTTTAATGTTACATTATTATATGTAAATTTTTCAATAAACGAACACAACCCGTTATGATAAAAAAAATCTTTAAAATATACCTTTTTTATACCGAATCAATTTTAAAAGTGTTGTTTCAAAACCATAGGCTCATTGGTTCTTCTAACGGTATTCCTCAAGATTTTTACGTTTGTACTGATGCTGATTTGTTTTTGGGTTTTTTTTAAATTTGTTTTCTCCTATATTTACTCTAATTTTTAACTCGTTAATATAGAGGGGCATCTAGTGGTTTATTTTCAAATCAAATGTTATTTTGACACTGACAGCTGCTTGCTTTTATATCGTCCTATCTTGGATCAATTGAATTCTGAAAAACAGATGGAGCAGCCATTATGACTTAAATAAAATAAGAATCAAGGTTACACGACTCCCTAGCACAATCTTTTCAAGTATTGCTAGGGGACTGCAATTCCATGCTTCTGAATTAAAGTATTTTTTTCATATGTGTTTGGTCTGGCAATATTTTTCTGGAATATGATTTATGCTCAGTTTGGTTTACCATTTTTGTCGTGGGAGATTTGAAGCCCCAAGACCACTCAACACTGTGTGCGTTTGTTAAATTGTCTCGAAGCGAGATCGTTGTTGGCACGGATTTATACAAATTTACGAGTTTTAAAGCTCCCAATATCGGACGATTTAACATCTCTGAACTATTTTTATGTTAAGTCGCTTGTCTGTGCAGACAAGCCCGAGACGATTGGTGCCTTGAAAGAGAATACTCGGCTCGTTATCGCTGACATACGGCTCCAAATTCTGCAAAAAGTGGTGGAAAATTTAGATCTTCGGCTGAAATTTATTCCAGGCAGCCGCTTCGGCATCTTGGTCGAAATCAGTTTCAGAACATAATTCCAAGCCCTTATCTTTATTGAAAAGCTAAATTGTTCCCCATAGCAATAAATAATAGGCGTTTTATTCTCTCTTGAAAACTACACGACTCATCTTATAAGAATTGCTGGAAGGTAAGACTTGGCCTAGTAGGTCGCATGTAATATACCGGTACTTTTCGCATTGCAACATAGAACAATATCGGTAAGAAATGGGATTCTTCTGTCAGTTGTTTTTAGAAAAATCGTCACTAGAATCAAGCAAATCATTTTGTAGATTACTCATCACAGATGGACTCCATAGTCCAATGGCTTACTCAATTTCGTTGTGGTCCGAAAAACAGAAAAAAAAAACTGAAATTGGAACAAAATATAGTATTCAATTGAAAAACGTCGACTTTCACCACTCAATGCTTTATTACAATCTACAAATGGAACGTTTCAATTCGCTTTGCCATAAAATACGAAACAAATGCAAAAACAAAAAAATAATTATGTGGCCTTCCCAATCACTTAACGACTTCAAATCACTTGGCGGTCTCTTGTTTTGCAAAAAAAATCAAATGAAGACGACCACAAAAACGTTTCGTTTTCTCATTTTTTTCTCTCACAGTGTAATTGTTACTTTTGCTAAACTTCTTGAGCACTAATTTCAGTTTGCGAAAGTTATATTCTTAAATCCGAGAGCATTTAATTAGATTTCTTGCTTAGTCCTCTGGATGCTCACCCTCCCTTTTCGTCTTTCACACTCGTAGCAAAAGCAAATAAAGAAGTAACCACAAGTAGAATATACCGCGTTCGCCCAAAGCCACTATTCTCAATTTGCGAATGTGTGCGGGTTTGGTGTTGTACCATTCATCTGCTTCAGCTAATTTAACTTAAAACTGCACTGTAATAATTTACTTTGAGCACCTAAACTTTTCAAACAATTTCGAGTGCAGTCCTTGCTGGTAATTGTATACACCTCTTCACAACTTTGCCAAAAACGCGCCAAGCACAACCCCAAATGAACACTTTCGCTCACCGAGAATTTATCCGAGATTTGAGCAACAAATTAGATCTTCATAAATACTGTAAAGAGTGTATACTGTATACTCCCTGGTTATCCAATTTTACG
The DNA here is from genome assembly GCA_914767635.1 of Melanostoma mellinum. Lineage (NCBI taxonomy): Eukaryota > Metazoa > Arthropoda > Insecta > Diptera > Syrphidae > Melanostoma > Melanostoma mellinum. Next base: position 20,808,532 of record OU612058.1, read on the forward strand.
GCACTTCCCAGGCCAGTCACGTACTTTCAGCAGTAATAATCACTGAACTTTTCACGCTCGCCAAAAATCAACAGCAGAAGCATCCCTCTTCCCTAATTTCCACGCTACTCGCCTTTTGTCTATAAAGAGATGGGTTCGTTTTTTTGGTTGCTTTTTGCTGGTTGTTTTGACTTTACGCTACGCCATCAGCCATCAGCCATCACGGATGGGGATGAGTTCGTAAAATTATGCAGATACACGTACACGCATCTCGTTCATTTTGTTTTTTACGACCATTTTCTGACACAGGGGAGGGGGGGGGGGGGAGACAATGGCATAACGGCAAGTGATCTCTCGCGGTACTTAGCTGAGTTAAAATAACATACCTAGTGGAAAATAAATTCATTTCTTCATCCTTCGAACAGATAATACAATTTACTCTCCTGTAGGATGTGTGTCCGTTTCAGATACAGGCTGATATCTGAAAAGGAAAACAGGTCTTCCCTAATTCGGTGTTTTTTTTTTTTGGGAAGATGGGCTCTTTTCTCTCTCTGGCTGTCAGACAGAGTCCAATAAAAAAAAAAACTAAAAAATAAAAAAAAAAGCATGGACATGGACTCTTGGTCGGTCTTGGACGTGGAAAATGCACAAAGATAGGGCAAAAATGATTTCGTTTGGCTTTCTCATTTTCGTTGAATGTAAATTTTAAAAGCTGTCATAAGCAGATAAGGCCAAGAGAAAATAAACCCTGGCTCCCTGATTTACGAGATACTTTTTGCATATGCTAATGAGTGAGCGAGAGACAATACCCGGGCAGGCGGCACAAGTGGAAATTGTCCCTTTAATCAGTTGCAACCCCAGAAAGAATTGTTGGACACACACAATTTTTTGGAATTGATATGCTAATTTCGAAATCAAAAAGAATCGGTTAAGGACAGGCAAGAGTTTTTCCGTTGTTCTTTGTTCTTTTAGTTGTCGTTCGTTGTCTCGAGTCAGTCGAGTTGAGTCACAGAGATAGGGAAATTGCTAACGGCTGACTTTAAGTTAAGAGATATGCAAATTCACAAGAAATTTTCAGTCTCTTATGAATATCCACTCTATTCATACATAGAGAGATATGGCGAATTATTCTCGGATTTTCATCCTCTAGGAATTGCTCGGTGATACTTTTAGCTTTGTGTGATAGGAGAGCAAAACTTCATATCATCATAGAAGTTTTCGCATTTAATTAGGAATTTTTCCACGCCCCAGCAACACATGAGTTTTCGGATGATGTTCTTGAACCATAATCTTTCCCTTCTATTTTGTTGTGTGTCTTGATCCTGGGTGAACTTAAGAAACTGTTGCTTTAGTTGGATTATATTTCTTTCTTTAGTTTTTGTCAATGGTTCGTTTATCTAAGATTATCCAGCTTTGGTGATTCTTTTTGTTTCTTTTTCTCTGTGACAAAAGTTTGTTTGTTTCAATGTTTCCAAAATGGTGTGTGCTTTTCTTTCAATTTTTACGCTTTTTTATGTTTTTTGAGAAAAGTTTTTCGTGTTCAATGTTGCAATCGTTGCACAGAGTTGTGAGGAACTAAAATTACCATTTCTTGGAAGTTTTTAAGTGAATTGAGATTATTTTTGTTTAAATTCAACAGGTTTGCGAAGCTAAGCTAAATTATTTGGAACGATGCTATGTAAGGTGTTATCCAAAGAAATAGGCAGTTTTCCGTCGTGTAACGCCTTTATATTTTGAAAATAAAAGCATTCAACTCACAATTTATAATAATCTCTAGTTCGAGATTTGCCAGTTTGATAAAAAAAAGTGAGATTTGAAAACCTACCCTATACTAATTCATTCATATTAAAAATGCGTTTGAAGTTGAAGATACTGTACGTTTCAGTAAAACTCAAACTACAATTTTTGTGTTCATTATTTGCTTCGATTCCACTGGATTCCATGAACACCTCCAAAGCGTGTTGGGTACCGCCGTTACTGCTCCGTGGATGGAGTGTGGTGAATTCTCTTTCGGCTTGATCAGAATTATTTCTACTTCGGGTAGGACCACTACCACCACCACGCACCATAAATCCAATGTATCAATTGAATGTCCTTCAAACTGTGTCTGAATCATATGTTGCCAGTTTCAAGCAATGAAAGCAAAAATTTCATTCAAGTCTTCAGGAACTGCAGCCGCTAAGGCTCTAGGCTCTACTCGATCCCCTAAAACCAAACCCAAAGTTCGAAAAGTTATACTGGGCGGTTAAATGCAGCCAAGGAAAAAACACAGCGAATTTTGGTGTAAAGGAAAAATAGAGCTCTGTATGGTCTCTGCTAGTAGAAAAGAAGGGAAGAAAGTATTTTGACTAATTTAAAAGAGCGCGGGGAAGCGCTCTTTTGCGGAAGTTGAGATATGAGATGAGAATGAGGCTCGAAATGTTAGAATCTCAAGAAAAGACAGCTCAAGCAACAGTGGCAGAGTTTCAGTCAGTAGGAATAAGCAGATGGTCTTATTTAAGAGGGCCTTATTCAAGTAGAGCAATGATGAAGATTGATTTTGTCTTGAAGTAAAGCTTGTCAAATGAAGGCTTAGATCAAATAAAGCCGCACCTTTGATTTCAAGTTTTCAAGGCATGATACGGTTGTAAATAGGCACAGCCTGATTAATGAAATTTTAGTATTCCATGTTTTGAAAGGCATAGATATTGCAGGGATATCGCAAAAGAAAAAACTATACTGAGGTAACAAAATCGAGTGAAATAATACCTCAACTGACTTAAGCCAGGTCATATACTGAGCGCGAGAGAGGTAAGCCTAAGAGAAAATTGAAGGCTAAGTTTTGAATTTTGTTTCGACTTTGCCGTTTTTCGGTTCTGGTGACCTAAATGTTATCGTGTCTGCCTGTTACGCGGAACGTTCGAGGTTCGAATCCCACAAACATCAAATAAAAAGTGTTTTTCCTAGGATGGCGGCTTTCCCGATAAGCCGTTCGGAATCAGCAGAAAATTGTAGGCCCATTCCATTCTCCTACAAGGTTTGGTTGAGAGAAATGCGCTACACTCCGGGGTTCTCCACTCTATTGCACCACCCTATGGTACGTAAATTTCGCAAATAAAAAATCGTGATTTCGCATTTAAGAAAACCCGAAGTAGAAGATTTCGCATTTATTTCGGAAAAATAAAAATACAGTGTTAAATAGTCAATTAAAGGCTAGCATTGTTTTTTTTTTTTTTTTGCATCTCAGAGACTAAGTCGCACGAAGCTTAGAGCAAGCTCATTTGTACGTACTTATCTACGCTCTTCATCATAAATGCAAGTGTTTGAGGTTAGAAAACACCAACACCAGCACAAAACGAACGTATAGAAAATATATATATGAGAAAAAAAAAATAAATACAAATAGTGACATACAATATAGAACACCTAACATGAAATACAATAATAATTAATTAAACAAAACTACTAAAAATAAAACAAAGTATAAACTACAAATATTTTGAAAAACAATAAACTAAGAAACATTGAACAAAAATCATGCATGTGGAGCACTGGTTTTAAATTTTTGTTTTAAACTAGATTTATTAATGTTGAAATCTAAAAGTAGGGAGTTAGAATTATATAATCTACTCATGCGCGATAGCGGCTCATTCATGCCGTAATTGGTTCTATGATGGGGGCAATGAATCAACTCCAAATTACGCAAGTGGTGAGATCCTCCGCGGTAGTTAAAACCTATGGACGAGAGCAAGTAAGGAGCATCTATAAAGCCAGTCAAAAGCTGATGGAAAAATACTAGATCGTTGTTGATACGTCTTTGACTAAGGGTTTGCAATTGCAAAAGTTTGATTCGATGTTCATAAGGAGGTAGATTGAATGGATCTTCCCAAGGAAGACCCTTCAAAGCAAAACGTATAAATTTATGTTGCACAGCCTCGATACGATGTTTATGAATTTCATATAGGGGAGACCAAACTTGTGAGGCGTACTCGAGATGAGGACGAACATAACAGTTATACAAAGATAATGTTACATAAGGATCATCAAATTCTTTTGACCACCTTTTTATGAAACCTAGCATAGAATTTGCTTTCCTTACTATTGAGCTTATATGCTCATTAAATTCAAGGTTAATATTGAAGTATACACCTAGGTCACGAAAACTTGAGACACTACTCATAATGAATGACCAGACATTAAGTATAAAGCATTGCTAGGTTCACGTTTTTTCGAGAATGTCATTGTTTGGCACTTCGAAGGGTTAAGACTAAGACCATTCTTTTCACACCATGTTCCAAAGCTATCGATATCTTTTTGAAGAAGTACGCGATCAGAAGTATTTTGAATGGATTTAAAAATTTTCATATCATCTGCGAAAATCAGAATTTCACTATACGAAATGCATGAAACAACGTCATTGATTGCGATAATGAAAAGCAAAGGCCCAAGGTGACTGCCTTGGGGTACACCCGACAGAGCATTGAAGGGACTCGAAAAGCTGTTACGAAATTTTACTTGGTACGTTCTATTTTCGAGATAAGAGCAAATCCAAAAGCTTTGAGCTTATATAATATTACATCATGAGAAAGTTGATCGAATGCTTTGGAAAAATCAGTGTAAATACAGTCGAGCTCATACCCATTTTCAAGGGCATTAGAACATATGTAAAGAAAAGAAAGAAGGTTTGTTACCGTTGATCTTTTCTGCATAAAGCCATGCTGCTGTCTGCAAATAATATTTTTTGTAAAAAATAAGAAGCTGTCACAAACAACCTGTTCAAAGAGTTTGGGGATGCAAGATAGCTTGGATATAGGCCTGTAGTTTTTTATTTCTATCTTATCACCCTTTTTAAAAACCGGAGTGATAAAGGACTTTTTCCAAAGACTAGGAAAAACACCTGTTTTGATTGAAAGCTGAAAGAGATATTGAAGTGGGAACATTATTACGGAACGGCATTTCTTTAACAGAACTGGCGGGATTCCATCCGGACCGGACGAAAAGTCATCTTGCAGAAGTGATAAATATTTTAAAATGTTGTCACTATGAACAGGGATATTATTAAAATTAACTTGAGAGCAGTAACGTAAATACGTAAAGTAGTTTTCAAAATGATTAGCGAAGGCATTACAAATACCGTTAGTATTCACTAGCGGAGTATCACCAGAAATAAAGTTCGCTGGGTAGCCATCAGATTTTTTCTTTGAATTAACAAATCGCCAAAAACTTTTTGTCCCTTAAAGAGAAAGACATCTGTCTTAGGTAGTTGGAGTAAAGAGTTTTGGAGAGCGTGTTAAAGTTTTCAAAAAAACTAATATAAACACTATAGTCGTTTGTAGAGTGAGTTTTAATGTAGGCTTTCCAGGCCTTATTTCTCTTATTACGCAGAATCTTTAGTTCTTTGGTATACCAAGGCTGATTAAAGCAGGAATTCTTAAGGATTTTTCGGGGAATAATTTTGTTCATACAATCTTCCAAGATCAAGTAAAAGTATTTGACCGCATCGTCGATATTGTCAGAAGCTGATACATTATCTATACCGGCTCTGGTGAGTTCTTCGGAAAGCAAATCGAAATTCGCTCTCCGAAAGTCAAAAGTGTATGAACAGTCAAATGAGTTACTATGAACATATAAATCAGAACTTAAATTCAGAAAAATATCTAAAGGTGGGTGAAGATCATCTAAGTTAGTAATGCCATACTTAGATTTAAGAACAACAGTACTAACTGCGTCAGATGAAAAAACTAAATCGAGCATGTGATCCATAAAGTTTCTAATACAGCTTATTTGCTGTAAGTCTGAGGAAATGATATTGTCAAGTAAACGAAGCTCTTGCTGAGACGAAGTCAGTGATGCTACTTGAAAGTATCCGTCTTTAGAGGGGACCCAATTCACTTCTGGCAAATTAAAATCGCCCAATAATAAAATATATAGCTTTTAAGACAAGACAATTCCATTACATAATCTAAAACTAAAGAGAGCTCAGTATAAGCTGAGACAGGACTCTTTGGAGGAATATAGACGTTGTTGCAATTTCTACATTTTCATCTCTCATTGTTTGCTGACAATGCTGTTGTATAAAGCACCTCTCGGCATCAACACTATTGACAGGGCAATTGAGACACTGAATAGCTGCCACTTCTTGTGGTACACTTTTGAAAAACGGAATTTTTGGGAGGCTTTCCACAATAGAATTTTAATTGACAGAAGAGAAGGGCATATTTGCTGCTTCTGATGGACAAAATAATCAGCCAATGTGCAGAAAACAAAACAGGCTGAGTGAGGTTTTTGTTTCACTTCATCTTTCTCTGATGCACCACCGCACTGTGGAATGTACTTACGTCTCAAATTATCTCCAGAAGGCAGGTTACCCGAGCCGGGCACATATTTTTCCATGTAACTGCGAACAGATGGATGATCTAGATTATTCAACGGGATGTTCGCTTTCAAACACATTTGTACAGTGTCAAGCACAAATTCTTCTTTTTACGTTTTGGCACGCTTTTGCACTTTTTGCCTTTTTACTCTAAAGGACATTGGTTGAGGATCAGGACTAGATTTATTTCTTAAATGAGTAACAGAAGTCGTATGCTTCATCAAAGTATCTAACTTCTCTCTTTTCAAACGCATGTTGCAGTATTTCCACATAACGATGTTAGTATCGCTTAAATACAAGCCATACTCTTGTTTGTAATAAAATCAAAACTGTTTGCGCATCTGATCAACACTTGAAAGCGCGTAACGTAACAAGTGCAAAAGTATTTCATTTTCAAATTTCGCTTTTATCGCAAATAAAATGCAAATTTCGCTATTATCGCATCTATTTTGTAAAAACGAAATTCACGTACCCCTACCTATTTATTTTTATTTATTCTATTTTCCGATTCGTCATTAGGTGGCAATGATCTTAGAAGGCATAGTTGGAGAGAGCAAGCCTCAAACTGAAATTGTTGGCCAAAGATGATGGTTGTGGCCCAGATTCAGCCCCGAACTATAACGTCCGTTATTAAGAAACTCTGGACTTGCCAATTTCTCATAGAAGCAGAAATAAACTTTGAAACTCAAACTTTCATACGTAACTGGCTGACATGCTTCAAGCTGAAAAAATGAGCAGCAAATTGAAACTGTTGTTTACTCCTTACATCACTGTGCACCTCGTGGCATAAGTCAATTTTTCAAATACAATGAAAAGACCCATCAACGATGTGTTTTCCCCTAAAAACAACAAAATGGCTTAAATGTAGTGCTTTCCGTCAAACTAACACTGAAACGAGACTGGTACGCTAGAAGAGAGAGGTACTGCGAGACTTTTTTTTTTATTTGTGCGAGTTATCTAACAAAAATTGGAGGAATTTGTACCTTCATTCTTGCACGAGCATATAAAAATAAGGAAGCAATTGAACGCATTGTGTAACGCTGTATTTTGACCCATTAAAAGCGATTAAAGCTTTTTACGAGAGTAAATATGTGAAAGTGTTTAAAAAGCTTTTGGGGTCTTCATACATTACCATGTAATAATATAGATACAATTACCCTCTTCGCTTTATCACTGATTCTGTAACGCGGTGATTTCTAACGGCTTTCCGCTTTGCAACTTCATATGGTAACAGTTTAAATAATTTTATGAGTATATCCCCAGAAACCTATAAGCTTGTCCTTTTGTTTCATGTGAGATTACCTGCTGATCGTGTGATAGCATATAGGGAAACCATAAACCCATACTTTTTGAACTACTTATCGAAATAAAGAAAGATAATAATAGATAGAAAGGCAATCACCTGCCATAAACGAGCCTTAATGTAATGTATCAAATGCACACACAGTAAGTAGTCACTTCCAGTCAGCCAAGTACAGAACCATAAACTAACGACCTTCTCCTTTTGAATATGATTTCATCATCATAGAAACAGAAGCTTCTCTCAATTTCCACTTCTGACTCGGATATCCACAGGCTCAAACAAAAAAAATTTGGTGTTGGATTCGTAAAATTTAATCTTCACAGTCTAGGTAACTCAATTCAAAGTATCCATTTGACTTCTGCATTTATATCACGATGGTAGATCCTGTCAGATGAATTTTCGAAATGAAACTCCATAACTCGGATGTTGATGAACTCAAAGCAAAAACTGCATTTTTATTCCAATTCTCTCTTTCAGAGTCAAAAATTCAATTGCCAGACTTTTGTCACCGGAGAATTCCGGTCCATATATGTCCTGGGCGTCCATTCATTCTTATATACGAACGAGCAATGCGATATCGCACCAGAAAACGAGTTGACAAAACTTCAAAGGCTTGCTAGATTTTAATTTGGTTCCCATTCCCATCATCACACAGAGACTTGGAACCATGTCACTCAGTTTTCTTGTTTTTCACAGCGGCATTTTGTTTCCTAATACCTAACAGATCCTTGGTAATGCAAGAGAGATACATATATACATACTCATACATACACAAGCCTCAAAGGGAAAAACTCAATTATTGCTCTTAAAAATTCCATTTCAACCCGAGGGACTTTATGTTTCAGAAACAGTAAAAAAGGAGGTGGAGAATATACGAAGGGGGTGTTCATCACTATATAAGAGTGTAGTGTAGATATTCAAAGAAATCCAATTGTGAAACGAATGAAACATTGAAATCCTGAAGCTTTTGTACAGAAGGTAGTGAGTGATATACATTTGACCAACCGATCCAAAAACTGAGCCAAATCCTTAGACTGACCGGCCGCACTCATTCACACTGATACGATGGTAGGTGATGGTTAGTTGATGTGTAGGGTGTGAGCTTGTCGGTATATTTCTACCAAACTTTATCCAATTGCAGTTGGGTTAACAAAAGAAGGGCCTGTGTGTGTTGGTTTTAAATAAAACATGAAATTATTACAGGAGTAGCTCAACTCAGTCCAGAAGTTTGTTGGCCAAAAAACTGGCCGGCTGGCTATTCTCTGACGGATGGACCATTTGTGTGAGTTCCGTCAACACCTGAAATTAAAGAAAAACACTTCGTACCCTCAGAGAAGTCTCTCGACATTGTTGAGTGATGGAAAGTCCATTGGATTGGATCTACACACTTCAATTTAACTTTGTGCACTTGGACCGTTTGTTGTTTTTCTGTTTCGATTTTTGTTTTTTCTTTCCTTTTTGTATTTCGTATTTCGTTTCTTTTTTTTATTATATCTCAATATTTCAACCAGGCCTTGGTCGTTTGCGTTTTTACACTTCGTAATGGCTAGTTGACGAGATTGGCCCTTCCAGATGGCTACACCATGCGACCTTCTTTTTATAACATTGACCGCACTCCCAGCTTTGTTTGTGCATTTCATATTTTTGGAGTTTGATTGTGGTAGCTGAGCAGTGTGTTTCGGTTTGGCCAAAAAACACGCTCTTCCGCTGGCTGGCTTTTTAGTGGTGTTGATGGCAGTGGTGAAGCAGCGGCACTGGACTGGGGTGGTGGATGATGTTGGGAGTTAGCAAACTGGCAGCCCCCAACTGCGTGAAACAACTTTGTCGTTTTAAGTTTGTTAGTTTTTAATTAACTTTTAGCTCTGGGTGAGACCATATTGCCAACATTTTTAGATTATTTTATACTTTTCAACCAAGACCGTCACTTCTAGCTGGTCCATTATTGTAGCACACGGTCTTGCGGACCCATGGTCCATGTCCATTCATATGCACATAGTGTGTAATTGCGACGCAATCTTGTATCAGTATGAGTGTGTATAGGTTTTTTGTTTTTATGTTGTTGTTGCTGTTCTTGTTAACAGTGGGTGAGAGTTTTTGTTGCTATTCCATTATGGTCGTACATAGACCACAATAGCGTGGCGTAAAATATTCTAGTGACAACCAATTTGGAGAATTGTTTATACAGCAAAACAGTGCTAGTACACAGATTCTGCACTGCAGGTAAATTAACGCCGATAATTTGTTTCAGCTTCTGAGTTTCGTCATCACGTTTTGGCCTAACATTTTCCTAACCAAGAGTGTGCTGTATTTGTGATGTTGGTGCAGTATTGCGAAAAGTAATTTATCAAAGCAATTTTTTTTTTCGTTCTTTCTCGCCGCTAGCTAGGCAATGTATAAACAAAAATTAATGTACGGAGAACGGTTTCGAGCTTATATGGCTGACTGCTAACGGAAAATAGAAATCTGTATTGAGAGAAGCATATTTGCGGTTGAATATGATATTGCTTGTTAGCGCTTTGATTGCATTTAAAATTTTCACCGCCTTTGTTCCATTTAGGAGTTCAAGGATAAGCATGGGTAGGCGCCTAAAGTGTACCACTGTATAGCAACCATAAAGTCCGGTAAAGTCAATTTCAGTTGGAATTTTGATCAAAACTCAAACCTTGTTGTCATACGTAGTTAAAGCCTGTACCCGTGGCGTTAAGGTTAGCTTGCTTGCTTTTTCATGGGAGGTTCAAAGTTTGAATCCCAGAAGGATGATGTAAAGATTAATGTTTTTCCACGGGTATTTGGCAACTACTACTCCGGTAGTAATTCCTTGCCATGAAAAGAATGTACCCGTGACGGATTGGTCAGCATGTCTGCCTGTTAACCCTGATATAAGGCAGGTGGTTCGAATCCCAACAGAGGCAAAAGCTGGTATATCGCCTTTCTCAAAGAATTGTCAAGTCCTCCGTTAATAAATTCTTTGCCATGAAAAACGCTTTTTTATTTAGCAGTTCGAAACCAGAATCGGAAAAAACTGTAGTCTTCTTTCATTCCTTCACAAAGTATGGTTGAGTGAAATGCTCTTGGCCTCGAGGATCACCGATCGGTCTTGACCTTTCAATTACTGACAATGGCCGGAAGTACTATTGCTTTGGGACTTGGGAGAGAATAAGAAATATTCAATCTCATTTCAGCTTCAGATTTCCTTGATTCTACGGGGTATGCAATAAAATCCTCCGTTTCCACAGGCGGATTTGGTAATCAAATCAGAGTAGGAATTGACTAGGTCATTCATTTTCTTTGCTTTTGGATCGCTCTTTGTTCTTACGTTTGGATAATTGTTTTTCTTGTGGCATTTTAGTTTTTGTCGATGATGTCGCTAAGCGCTGAGATTGCAAAATGTCATAGCAGCAATTTTTCGTGCTACTTGCAATTCCTCTTCTAGGAAGGACATTTTCTCAATAACTCCCCAGCTAGTCTTTTCGTAATGGAGTCTAGTGGCGTAGTTGTTATGCGACTGCCTTTTACTTGGGAATCTGAGGTTAAAATTCTAAAAAAAAAAAATCGGTGTCGGGTTATCGCTTTTTACTAAAAATTGACAAGTCCTTTGGGATAAGTTACCACTGCCAAGGCCAAGAAAAATTGAGTAGTTAAAGGGAAAACACTACGCCTCAATGCTATTTGAGCTTCTCTTGTACAACCCTAATTTTTCATAACCTGAATTTTTTTCTGAAGGTGTAGACATGGCATTTTTGAAGAGATTTATATGCAGCCGTTGCTGGGTTTCTTAGAGTAAACACTTTTTTGACAGAATGTTTCTTAAAGAAAATAATTCCCTGAGACTTCATTTTTACCAAGTGGTTGATAGACATTTGACGACATCAACCTTCATCTTTTACTTAAATTTGTAAGCTTCGAATCATAAAAAATGTTCCTAAGCATGTGGTTCCTCCCCGGAAACTGTTGATTTTGAGGAAACAGGGAAATCATTTTATTAGCCTATTGAGGCAGCGATCCCTGCAAGCTAATACACCCCCACCCCAACCCCTCTATGATGAACTTTACAACAGCACAATTTATCTTTAGGTAAGACGAATCAATTTTCATACTCAAATCGTAGATCTCCACAAAACGATTGTCTATCGCTGCAATGTTTTCCTCTCTCATCGTGCCATCAAAATGGCTCTGAGGTACTCTATGCGTGCTGTTTCCAATGGTTGGTGGGGATGGTGATGCCTGTTTAAATCAAATATTTGTCAAGACTATTCCCCAATAACCAATTCAATATTTACCAACTCATCAGATCAAACAACATATCCAATTTTCATACGAAACATGTTTTCGAGTTACCCCCATATAAAACACCGTTTGACAGACGGCATTCATAATCCGTTTTGTGCTTCATACACACTTAGAAGTCCTGCACCTCACAAATTTCACCAGAGACCTTGTTTTTGATTTCAATTTGTTAGAAATCTTAGTTTGGTAATCGGTCACTAAGGCGTGTTGGTGTCTTTAGTGACGTTGATCTTTTGATAACAAGGAGGTTGTAAAACACAACTGATTAAATCGTGAAAAGAATATGAAGAAGAATTTTAAGTACATTTTCACAATTTGAAGAAAAGATAAAAAAGTCAAAAGATCTCATTCAATTATATTCCCAGGGTGATCATAGTTTCTGACTTAACTCTTACAAATTGCGTCAAATGTTCATGGCGCTTTCACATTTCTGTTGTAGGAAGAAGTAAAATTTGTTGGCCTCAATTGATCAACTTCATTTTGCGACAGAATGGGAGTCAATTCATATGTATTATGACATTTCTTAGTGTCTTAGTGTAGACATTTTTTTTTTTTTTTTCGAAAAGATATTGAAAGTTGAAATGAAAACTAAGAGGCTGCTGAAATTCACTGGAGGCTACAGGAGAATTCTAAAATTGCATCTTCCTATACAAGACAATTTGTACATCTTGTGTTCTCGTCGAGCAATTTTACGATGCGCTGCAAAATGGAATATTATCAATTCATTTTTACCTCCGCATAACAAATTGCATCTTTTTATTGTGGCCTGTGGCAAACTGCATGAGGAAATTGGGTGGAATTGCTTTATTCTGGTAACACCAACAGGAATGGCTTATGCGTAATGCACTTGTTATTGCAATGGGCACATTTTTGTTCTTGAGAGTTTTTTACTAACACACATCCTTTTTCTTTGATATTTTAATAGTTCGAAAATTTTACAACTTGGGAGCCTCAAGGCCTCATGCAGCTCTTATACTGTTAGTAAAAGTTAAGCTTACGACTAATCCTATATATAAGAAATTATGGTTGTCTGATACTAGGTTTATACATATTTTAAAATAGATTTTGTCGAAAAAATTTGAATGCAATTCTTTGAATACTAAGAAAAACGCTAAAACATTTTTCTTGAATTACACTTAATCAAACTTAAGACTAAGTAAAGAAAATTTTTAAATTAACCCAAAAATTAATTATAAATGTTCCGTTCTTCATAACAATATTTGTTGATACAGGGCTGCCAACTAATCATTAGTTATAAAAATTTAATTAAATCACGCAAAATATTGAAAAAAATTCAATTAAATATTCTAAAGCAAAGAACGTTACTCTCTTGCAGTTGCTAATATTATTATTAAAATTATTGGACTAATTTAAAAAACGGCTTTTTATTTTTTTTAACGAGTTTTTTTTAAGTCAAATATGCAAAGATTAAGATCTTGCTCTAGAAGATGTTTTAACAAAAAATTGAGAAAAAAAATCCAAGATACAGCTTTAAAGTTATTGCAAAAAAACAAAATTTTTTTTTTAAATTAATAAAAATTTCAACAACTAAAACTTTTCTAATATCAGTCAGTATGCAATTTTTCAAAAACTACCTGGAGCTCATTCAATATACAATTTTGTCAAAAATCGTGTCAGCCATTAAGAAGAAAGTCGATTTTGAAAAAACGTTATTATGGGAGGTACCGTTTTTAGATTTTTTCCAAAAAAAACATTTTGCATCATAAGAATGACAAATCGTTGGAGCCGTTTTTTAGAAAAATAAGTATTATTATATCGGTTGTATGGCGGGTGACGTTATTTCAAGACCTTGAGACTGAATTTCAAAATCTCCTCTGAAGGCTGACTCACAGGCCCTAAATGTAAAATTTGAAGAAAAACGGTCCATTTCAGGCTGTAGATTCATATACCTACGCACAAACAGACAGACACAGAATTACAGGAAAAACATTTTTCGTATTCTCCTTCGTTGTAATGTCATATTTAATCATTTTCACTTTTTTTTTCTGCACGATTGCAAAACTTAGTATGTACCTAGAATTGGCAAGTAAAAATAACAATAATTTGATTTGGTTGCAGGAATATAGAGAAGCTGTATATATATATTTTTAATAAATCGAGTCTTGTTATTACACATCTCAACTAAATAAAAAAAAAAACAATTGTATGGCACAGCTGAACTCGACGAACTCCCGAACTCCGGGTTTTTCTCTAACACACCTTGTCATTGATTGTGAGGACCTACAAGTTCTTGCTGATTTATATTGTTGGAGATTTTTTCAATCTCTTGCGAATGACAAATGCAATAAACAATTGGATGTTTCTGCTTTTCGAACCTCAAACGAACCCCCACGGGCACCAACTTTCAATTATGTCTTACACAAATAGTACAATAATAATTAATATTGCTAAATTATTAGTATACATGAGCGGGATGTTGCCCAAACAGCTCGTTTGAAAAGAAATTTTGGCCAAAAGAAAGCACCCTCGGAAATGTGAGACTAGCATTCAAGGGGACAACACTGATGGACCCCATTTTCGTTCGTTCTATGCGCACTGAATATCATGCAGCTGTTGAAGCCGAGTGTGTGATACTCAAATTACAAACATTTACCTCATCATACTTCTTCAAAATGATCTCGTATCATTTTCCTTTAAGGTCCAATTCGCTGTTGAGGTATTTGAACTTGAATTGGACAACTATTTCAAGAGAAATATTATGTTTCTGGCGAGGTGTGTTCTAATCCAGTCGGTAACGTTTATTTAACAATCAACATTGCTGCAAAAGCTTGAGCTTCTTAGAGAGTGTCACTTTGGTGAAGACTTTGGAGTGGTGGCATCATTGGGATATTTTTCTTGGAAAATAGTCGTTGAAAAAACTTCACCCATTGGTAAGCTTTACACAGCCATCTTTACCGACTGCTTTTTACTGAATAATACTCCTCCGTCTAAGATAAACGTCCCGAAGTCAAAGTCATTGTCAAACATTACCTTAGTATTCTTTCTTTTTTTTTAATAAATTCCAATTTGCTGGAAAATTGACCACAGCTTGTAAAATGCGTGGGTTAAGTGCTGTTTATTCTTTTGCTTATAGGTATCTGAAAATCATTATGTAAGCTGTGTTTGCATCTAATATTATGATACAAATATACGGAATACGGAATAATTTCAAAGCCTTAAGCATTTAAGGAAGTGAAAATCTTTAAATCAAGTTATGTTTATATATGTCTTATTTTTACGTGAATCAGCTCATCTTCCATATTCTGCTTTGATCGGTAACGATATATCTAGGTACAGGCTTCGAACAATTTTATTTGTTTTAAGTGGTAGTTTGCACTACTAGTAACAATTCTTAGGTCTTTAAGAGAAGACAATTTGTTTTAATCACTTATTTGTGGGCATGGAATAATAAATTCTCCCCGTGCAGTGTCGGGTTAGAATAGCACTGCAGCGCCTCCCCGCTTGTCGTAAAAGGCGACTAAAGGAACAATCATATCTAGACGACTAACATCAAAGTGAGTCTAGCGACACATACCACCTAAAAACTCTCCCCAAGTATGCATGCAGATCCCGGGGTTTACACGACTGGAGATCACCGGTGTAGTAAAAGGGAAATCAAACTCATTAAATGGAGCATGCATGTGTCGAAAAGGATGAAAGAAAATTTTTGAAAAATTTTGAGCATTATGGAAGTACTTGCGAACATAAGAAGCACTACCCCGCCAGGCAGTTCCATTGCTATGCATGGAGCTGATCCTGGACCGAGCAGCAATGTTCGGGTCAGAGCTATACGGATTCCGGGGGCTAGCAAAGTAATGCGACGAGTTGGACGAAAATTTAGAGTCGCGAGTTGGAACGTTGGAAGTATGACTGGTAGAAGTCTTGAACTCGAAGAGATGATGAGAAGGAGGCGAGTGGACATCTTGTGTGTTCAGGAAACGAAATGGCGAAATACAGCAAACAAAGCCCGTTTCTTAGATGCAAAGACCAAGGCTTACAAGATGTTCTACTATGGAACGGAACAAGGTAGGAACGGAGTCGGTATCATCCTTGACCAAAGTTTATGTAACAGCGTGTTGACCATTTTGAAGTCCAGTGACCGTTTGATGTCTCTTAAATTGGTGATGGTAGGAAAGGTCTGGAATATAATCAGTGCATATGCTCCCCAAATAGGGTGTGAGCAGGAGGAAAAAGATGCATTCTGGCTTGATTTTCATAACCTACTTAAGAACATCCCAAAAGAAGAGTATTTGTTTGTTGGAGGAGATTTGAATGGACATGTCGGGAAGACAAACGAGGATTATGAAGACTGCCATGGAGGTTTGGGATTCGGCACCAGGAACACTCCTGGTGAAGATATTCTAAGTATGTGCAAGTCATACGGTCTAATCGTACTAAATACCATGTTCATCAAACAAGACCGACACCTTATCACTTACAGCAGTGGAGGAAATGAAACCCAGATTGATTACCATTTGGTAACCAATTACATGAAATCTCGGGTGAAAGACTGCAAAGTGATATTAGGAGAAGCTGCCGCTCAACAACACCGTCTTCTTCTAACAGAATTTTTTACGGATGCGGTAAAGGAAGTCAAACAAACAAAGGCTCCTAGGAGAATCAAGTGGTACAATCTGGAGAAAACCAAAGGACAGCAATTCATTTCGTATATGCAAAGTCAGCTGTGTAATACCATCGACGCAGTTTCAAATGCAATCACGGCACAAAATATGTGGGATCGCCTACAACGAACCTGCTTAGAGAGAGCCAAATCACTGTTAGGAGTCTGAAAAGGAGACCACCAACAAGCTAAAGAAACCTGGTGGTGGGATGATGAAGCTAAAGCAGTGATTAGAAAGAAGAAAGCAGCTTTCCAAGCTTGGTCGAAGTGCCCCTCAAGAAATACAAATGAAAAAGCGCGTTTCAAAATGGAATACAAGAGCTGCAGAAAAGAAGCGAAGAAAAAGTGCGCCCAACTTCAAGCAAAAAGCACGGAGGGCCTGTATCGAGAGCTGGAAGAGATTTCTGGCCCAGCTGCTGAAGCAAATCAGGCAATCCAAGAGCTAAGACAAAGCAACTTGAATAAGGGAGCAACCATTTTCAAAATAGCCGCTCAGAGAAGGAGAAATGCGCAGGAGATTCGTTCGCCGAAGTTCATCAATGATGCTCAAGGAGTGCTACTTGTGGATGACGACAAAATTCTTCACAGGTGGCGACAGTATTGTGATGATCTTTTGAATGAACAGTTTCCTCGGCGCCACTTTCCAACAGCTGCACCTAACTTTACGGAAGTATCCGACGTCACAGTCGAAGAAGTTAGGGAGGCAGTTAAGAACTCCAAAAAAGGCAAAGCGATTGGGCCAGACGAGGTACCATATGAGTTTTGGAAAAATATGGGAGACATCGGGTTAAGATGGCTCACGATTCTCATCTCCAAACTTGTAAGAGGTGACAGTTTGCCTAATCAATGGAGGGAAAGTTTTCTTCTTCCAATGTACAAGGGAAAGGGAGATACCAGAAGCTGTGACAACTATCGTTCGATCAAGTTGATGTCCCACACTATGAAGATCGTTGAGCGGGTTTTGGATAGCCGACTGCGGAAAATAATAAGGCTGTCTGATGACCAATGCGGGTTTGTCGCGGGTAAGTCAACTACAGACGCAATCCAAAGCATAAGGATCATTATGGAAAAACACCGAGATGCCTTAGAGGATTTGCATATTGTGTTGGTTGACTTCGAAAAGGCATTCGATCGACAACCACGAGATCTGATATGGGTGGCCCTCAGACACCGAGGAGTTCCTGAAGCCTATGTGCGAATAATTATGGACATGTACGAGGGAGCAGTTACAAAAGTGAGATGCCCAGCTGGAGTCACCGAAGAATTCCAAATAACAGTAGGTGTACATCAGGGAAGTGTCTTGAGTCCACTGCTCTTTATTGCTGTTCTGGATTATTTGCTCGAAGGAAAAGTAACGGACAATAAAGTACAACAATTATTCTTTGCTGACGATGGAGCCATCATGAGCGAGGATCCTACATCTCTGCAACGAGCACTTGACGTTTGGATTGATGTTCTGGAAGGAAATGGGTACCGTATTAGCGCTAAAAAGACTGAATACCTGTGCTGCCCTTTTTCTGATCCAGACAAGCCTATTCCAGACATTTATTTGAATGGAAATGTGCTTCCCAAGTGTGAAAAGTTTAAATATCTGGGATCTATGATCAATAGTGAAGCATCTTGTGATGACGACATCAATCATCGAGTAAGCGTAGGGTGGATGAAGTGGCGAGAAAACTCCGCTATCTTCTGTGATCGAAAAATGCCCCCTAAGCTGAAGGGAAGACTCTACACAGCAGTTGTCCGTCCAGCTCTGACATACGGTTCACAATGTTGGACAATGTACAAAAAGTATGAGAGCAAATTGACGGCAGCCGAAATGAAGATGCTTCGGATGACAGCAGGAGTAACAAAGCTTGATCGAATTAGAAGTACTAAGATCCGTGGAAGCCTTCATGTCAAAAGTACCATCTTGGACAAAATTCAGCACGACCGGCTCAGTTGGTATTGTCATGTTCAAAGGAGAGATCCGCAGAACCCCGTCAAAAAGGCAATATCGTACAACGTTTCAACAAATTCGCGACGAAAAAGAAAAGGCAGGCCAAAACACTCCTGGTACAAGCAAATGCAAAAACAGCAGCATTTGGTTGGCCTCAGACATGGAACAATCCAAAACCGGGAGGCTTGCCGACGATTTCTGAGGTCAACGCGGCGTACCCCACAGGCGGATCACTAGTGTGAAGCAGAAAAGTGGGAGAGTTGTGATCGCTTCAAGATCACTACTCGTAACGCCAAAAATGAAGAAGAAGAAGAAAGAAGATGGAATAATAAATTCAAAACTGGTTTGAGGTTCAACGAAGCTATCTGCGGTCTAGGCGACGTACTTAGTTGATTAATTGCTGGAATAGTGACCAGAGATTAACACTCCTTTCATGTAATAAATAAGGCCTCTTGACCGATCCTCGAATTTCAATTATCATCATATTATTAGTTAAGTTAACTTGTTTTGTTAATCAATGATAATTCTAGCGCTGTACTAAATACTAAGCCTTTAAATAAACCCCACAAATGTTATTAATGTTGCTATAGGT
Organism: Melanostoma mellinum; assembly: GCA_914767635.1. NCBI lineage: Eukaryota > Metazoa > Arthropoda > Insecta > Diptera > Syrphidae > Melanostoma > Melanostoma mellinum. Next base: position 20,827,605 of record OU612058.1, read on the forward strand.
ACCTGAACATGCAGGAATCAAAGGAAGTGAGCAGACTGGCAAACTAGCAAAGACAGTAGCCGGATCACCTCTCAAAAGACCATTACCTTTGTGAAATAACGGAAAGCCACACCAAGAACGAGAAAAAAAACACTGAAACGAGCTTCGGAAAATGCGTTTCAAAATGAAAGGCAAGTTCAATGTAAAAAATACAACGACATAATAATCCTAAGTAAGATAAATGTAAAAATACTAGCAGACCACATCTAAGGAGATAGCGAAAACAAAAAGTTCCTAGGATCATGCTACATATAGAAGAAAGGGAATTAAAATCCTCAAATGCAATCCAAACACCTAGTTTCATCGAAGAAAATTTCACGCTCGAGTATAGTGCAGGGTTGACAGAGGAGTGTCTATTCTATGCTACTTTCTCCTTAACCCTAAAACCCTACCCATCCCGTTAGAAACACTATTGCTACCCTGGGGTCTTAGGGACCCCAAAAAGTTTTTATCCCAATTTAATAAAATAGAACAATTTAATCAAAAATTTTATTTACTAACATAAAAGATAGGAATGTTTAATTATGAAAAATGTTTTAAAAGTTTACATCAAGACAATTATGACACACTGAGCGGCTATGTTCGCCAGAAAGTGGATTTCGGCAACTGCTGCGGTCTTTGTCTCGTGGACACACGGCACATCTATTTTTTGTAGTGACTTAAGATGTTGAAGAAGGTCGCTTCTTTTTCAAAATATTTCCAATGAGGACCTGGAGATTGGATGGCAAAGTTGGCCAAGTAAACCTCTCCTCCATTTGGGATTTAATAATTTCCAAGGCTAAGTTTTTTAAGTAATTTCGACTTATTTGAGTTTTATTGGACGCTATTTTGAGGAGGACATACAAATTCACACCAACAATATTTAAGATCCCATAAAACATAGCTAATGGCCATCGTTTCGCTCGTCTTGAAACACTGTCAAACTGTTCAAAAACTTTAACTATCACTACCCTGGGGTCTATGGGACCCTGAAGCTCAATTTTTTTCAACTGCATCATTCGAAAATTAATAAATGACTGATTTTTAGACGTCTTCTGCGATAATATGAGAATTCCATGTACTGGTGTGAGTTGCTTATTTTTAAAAAATTCAAGAAAATGTATGTTTGCAATGGTGCTGGACCCCAGGGTAGGGTTTAAGGGTTAAGATCGCCAAATTTTCGCGGCCATAATTGACTGAGAGGCATTGTAACACTCCTGATATTTTTCATGTTCCTTATAAAAAATATTTTCGACGGGGACTCTTTCCTCTTCCGAGAATTTGAAATTCAAATAAAGAAAAAAGCTCGTTATGCTTCAGTATGAATTTGCTTGGCATTGAACGACATTAACGACAAGTGTGGACATCCACTACGGATTGCCATGTCATGTCAGAAAAGCACCAACCAGTCACAGTCATGTGTAATACTCGAGCAAAAGCTGTCATCACACAACAACAACAGATCAAACAGTCTTTGTTGCATGATTGACATAGAATCACAACGAAAAAGTTCTTTGAAAAAACAAAATAAAATTCTTTTCAAATACAAACGTTCATCTTTGTTGTCATCACGAACGCAGCGCGCATCAAACTCAAAGAAACAGGAATTAAAACTTCAGGATGTAAAAATAACAATTCTGACAACAATTACAACTTTCTGCTTCTTTCAACAAAGTAAATTCTTTTTGTCAGTCCTTTTTCTTTCTTTTTGTTCCATTCTATTCTATTTCTGCTTCTTCTTTTTTTGTCTTTTTGCGAACGTCATGCAACTTGACCAAAAGTAAAAGTATTCTTGCTTCCGCTGGCAGTTCCTGCTGCTGTTGTGTGAAACTTTTCTTTGATAAACCACAGGGTAAAACAAAACCCAACTCAAGAAAAACGAATCCACAGAAGGAGTGAAAACATTATGAAGGAGAGAATAGTTTAGTCCTTTCTGGGTTTCCTTCGGCTTCACTTTAAACCATCATGCCCCCGCGGCGATAAAGTACATTCCAGACGGCAAAAACAAAACGGGAAATGAAAAATAAAAAAAATTGTGTTAGCTTGTCTAACTTTTCCATTCAGAAATTTGTAACTCGTTTAAAAAGTGCCGACAGGATAATCTAGTATCTCTCTACACTCCAACATTGCGAGTGCTGCCCTGCCTAACATTGACCACACTTTGGAAGGATGCCCCGCAAAGTACGATGCGTGGCCACTTTTTAACAGAAATATACGAAACAAAAATAAAATAAAACTCCAATTGCACATCGTCATTGTCCTGTCGGATGCTACACAGTTGCAATTCTCCCCAAGCTTTACTATGCTTCCTCCCAAATCGAAAAATACTTCAAAGTAATGTCTGCGAGCGGTCAAAACTGACAGAGAGCTTCCATTGTTTTTGTGCAAGGTTGAGAGGAAATGCCAAAGGATGCCCTTCTAGCCGCCCGGGGAGAAGACACTTTTATTGTTTTGCTATGTGGATTTGGCTGTGTTTGCTTTTTGCACCGACCAATAAAAGCAAGGCACTTCTTTTTCCAGCCATATGGGGCTGCTTGAGAGTCTTGGTAGAGTGGCTCTGTTGCCTTAAGGGTTACCATGACGACATCACAAGGTGCATGTGTCACTTAAACACAGGATTTTTGATCGGTGGGTTTATAGCAATAGCATGGTAAAAGGACTTCCTTCAAAAGAAACGTGTGATGACTTTCATCAACCCTTAGCTAGAATTGAAGACGATCTTCAAAAGTTTCCATAAAACTGGAGTAAAAGAAGACTCTTTGGAAGACTCTTTTCATGTTTTTTTGATTCCAAGATGTTCCCCTTAGCCAAAAGGAATTCTTACAATGAAGTGTACAACTCGCTGCTCCTTATGAGGACAATCGAATAAATGTCGCTACCCACACCTACATCAAATGCTTAGACTTGTTAGTGATGTGCATTATCACATTAGGTTTCCACTTTAACCTCCTCAAAAGAACTTAATCAGAACGTGTTTCTTTCTGCTTCGTTTTTGTTCTAATTCACTTGGTCAAGAGTCACGCTTTCTTCAAAGTGTTCAACGTAAAAGGCTTAGCGGTAGGGTTCAACTGATTATTAGTTTAAACATCTACATCTACACCATGTTTACCAATATAGAGAAGAAAACTACGACACTGAAGAACTTCTTGTCTCGACTTTCTTAAACCCATTTGCATTTCCGTGGATACAAAGAGAAGTAGAGTGAAAAACTTTTTGAATTCATAATTTCTTTTTTCTTTTTCATTTCATATCTCCCTTATCTGGTGTGTTTTGTCGTTTTAGTCTCCGTGCTAAAGTCTGCTACTTAACATAGGAATAATACACAAATTATGATAAATGAGACAATCCCAAGCTTCAACTATTCTGTTGAGTTTCTGTTGTACCGCCACTAGGTATAACACTAGCAGCAGCAACAACAACAACGTATACATAGCTTTCTTATCCTAGGAAGCTTATTTCTACAACGCACATCATCAACTTTTCTCGAAGCAAAATGCGAATGAATAATTTATGTGAAATTGCAAAGAAGCAGTGGAACGTAAAACAAGAAAAAAAAAGGTAAAATGTATGAGGTAAAATGCGTGAGAATTCTTATGGAAGAAGCAAAACTTTGAACATGAATATTAACAGTACCTGTGCGATGTCCTTGTAAACACTGCCACTTTTTGACTATGCGGCTAAATGTAGACAATTTTCCCTGAGGTTGTAATTTTGGTTTTGCTATGAGAACTAAGAATGTGATGTACTTGAGGATATTTGTTTCATGATTATGAGCCGAAAAGTGGCAAAAGGTTAAGTGTAATGTGTAACTCGAAGCAATTCTTCCAGGTCATTTGAAGAGCTGGAGAAGACAAGGTATTTTAGTTATGGTATGGAATGCTAAGCTTTATTGCCTGAGGTCAGCTAAATGTGAGAACGAACACCTCGTCAATCTTATGTATTTACTTCAACCAACGACTCAACGACACAAAAGCTTTGTCATTTGGATATTTTATTTTAGAAATTATATCGAATTAGATGGCATTCCGGTGACATTTCTACAGAAAAAGTTAGTGGATCCATAAGTAGGGAAGAAAGGAATCTTCGAACCCTTTTGCATTTCCAATTTTTTGCTAATTGCGAAGAAGTACGTAATACAGTGTTTTTCATGTTATAACCTCGGAAGACTTGTTAATAGCTCACGAACGGTGATGTTGAATAAGTCAAATCCATCAGTGAAGAAAAGGATAGGGTGGTGCAACAACTCGGGGTCTAACGCATTTAAGGGACCTGAAATTTGTTGCCGATTCTGAACGTCTGGGTGAGAAAGCGCCTTTATGTTAGGTTAGGTTAGGTGGAAGTGGCTGTCAGTCAATGAGTACATTGCCTGACACAGTTAGCTCGCTAGGGCCCATTGTGATACCACAGAGATCAGCAAGTTAATCACCTACTGATCTCAGAACCCGATGTAAGATTAACGAGTTGATTACTTATTAATCTTCCATTACGGGACTAGCCGGTTAATCAAATGCTAGTCGAACCACGCGGATTTTTTAATGTATTTTGAAAGACTTTTAGTGTCTATGTAAGCAAAGTCGCTAGTATCATCGAAGAAGAATTCACGGAGATGAGTTTCTTTCCTATGAACTAGTGCAGGGCATGAGCAAATAAGGTGTTGAACGATTTCTTCTTCTTCTTCGTCCATGCAGCTTCTGCAGAAATCATTGGAAAACACACCAAATCGTGACGTGTCTTCCTATTATACAGTGTCCCGTAATAAGAACATCTATTTTAGAACCTGGATACAGGCGGTTCAGAGCTAACAAACTCTTCGAGCGTTTTGAGTCTACACACGGTCAAACTTTTTTGGTTGCAAGGCAGTTGTGACTCTCAGTCCATCTAGAATACAATTCTTGAAGAGGTTGTCTAAGTAGGAGTTTACATGCAGTGATAGGTACGCCTATGTTGTTCCATTCTGAGCGTAGGGACGTGGTCAGTGGTCTTGCCCTTTTTGGCTAGTTCGTCTGACATATAGTTGCCTGTTAGGTACTTGTGCCCCGGCACCCACGAAAGATGAATGTTGAACTGATTTGACATCTCCCTCAGAGACATCTGACAGTTTTGGACCGTGATGGATTTTATGGAGACAGAGGCAAGAGATTTAAGGGCAGCTTGGCTGTCCAAGAAGATTCGAATATCCGTGGGGGATATGAACCAAGATAGCACCTCCTTAATGGAAAGAATTTCCGCTTGGAACACACTACAATGATCGGGTAGGCGAAAAGCGCCATTCGTGGCAGCAGGGACGGCAGAAGATATGGGGTGGGTGGGGTATAGACCCCACCTAACTTTTCTGAGCATGGGGTGCACCCCACCTTGCCCCGTGCAGTGTCGGGTTAGAATAGCACTGCAGCGCCTCCCCGCTTGTCGTAAAAGGCGACTAAAGGAACAATCATATCTAGACGACTAACATCAAAGTGAGTCTAGCGACACACATACCACCTAAAAACTCTCCCCAAGTATGCATGCAGATCCCGGGGTTTACACGACTGGAGATCACCGGTGTAGTAAAAGGGAAATCAAACTCATTAAATGGAGCATGCATGTGTCGAAAAGGATGAAAGAAAAATTTTTTGAAAAATTTTGAGCATTATGGAAGTACTTGCAAACATAAGAAGCACTACCCCGCCAGGCAGTTCCATTGCTATGCATGGAGCTGATCCTGGACCGAGCAGCAATGTTCGGGTCAGAGCTATACGGATTCCGGGGGCTAGCAAAGTAATGCGACGAGTTGGACGAAAATTTAGAGTCGCGAGTTGGAACGTTGGAAGTATGACTGGAAGAAGTCTCGAACTCGAAGAGATGATGAGAAGGAGGCGAGTGGACATCTTGTGTGTTCAGGAAACGAAATGGCGAAACACAGCAAACAAAGCCCGTTTCTTGGATGCAAAGACCAAGGCTTACAAGATGTTCTACTATGGAACGGAACAAGGTAGGAACGGAGTCGGTATCATCCTTGACAAAAGTTTATGTAACAGCGTGTTGACCATTTTGAAGTCCAGTGACCGTTTGATGTCTCTTAAAATGGTGATGGAAGGAAAGGTCTGGAATATAATCACTGCATATGCTCCCCAAATAGGGTGTGAGCAGGAGGAAAAAGATGCATTCTGGCTTGATTTTCATAACCTACTTAAGAACATCCCAAAAGAAGAGTATTTGTTTGTTGGAGGAGATTTGAATGGACATGTCGGAAAGACAAACGAGGACTATGAAGACTGCCATGGAGGTTTGGGATTCGGCACCAGGAACACTCCTGGTGAAGATATTCTAAATATGTGCAAGTCATACGGTCTAATCGTACTAAATACCATGTTCATCAAACAAGACCGACACCTTATCACTTACAGCAGTGGAGGAAATGAAACCCAGATTGATTACCATTTGGTAACCAATTACATGAAATCTCGGGTGAAAGACTGCAAAGTGATACTAGGAGAAGCTGCCGCTCAACAACACCGTCTTCTTTTGACAGAATTTTTTACGGATGCGGTGAAGGAAGTCAAACAAACAAAGGCTCCTGGGAGAATCAAGTGGTACAATCTGGAGAAAACCAAAGGACAGCAATTCATTTCGTATATGCAAAGTCAGCTGTGTAATACCATCGACGCAGTTTCAAATGCAATCACGGCACAAAATATGTGGGATCGCCTACAACGAACCTGCTTAGAGAGAGCCAAATCACTGTTAGGAGTCTCAAAAGGACACCACCAACAAGCTAAAGAAACCTGGTGGTGGGATGATGAAGCTAAAGCAGTGATTAGAAAGAAGAAAGCAGCTTTCCAAGCTTGGTCGAAGTGCCCCTCAAGAAATACAAATGAAAAAGCGCGTTTCAAAATGGAATACAAGAGCTGCAGAAAAGAAGCGAAGAAAAAGTGCGCCCAACTTCAAGCAAAAAGCACGGAGGGCCTGTATCGAGAGCTGGAAGAGATTTCTGCCCCAGCTGCTGAAGCAAATCAGGCAATCCAAGAGCTAAGACAAAGCAACTTGAATAAGGGAGCAACCATTTTCAAAATAGCCGCTCAGAGAAGGAGAAATGCGCAGGAGATTCGTTCGCCGAAGTTCATCAATGATGCTCAAGGAGTGCTACTTGTGGATGACGACAAAATTCTTCACAGGTGGCGACAGTATTGTGATGATCTTTTGAATGAACAGTTTCCTCGGCGCCACTTTCCAACAGCTGCACCTAACTTTACGGAAGTATCCGACGTCACAGTCGAAGAAGTTAGGGAGGCAGTTAAGAACTCCAAAAAAGGCAAAGCGATTGGGCCAGACGAGGTACCATATGAGTTTTGGAAAAATATGGGAGACATCGGGTTAAGATGGCTCACGATTCTCATCTCCAAACTTATAAGAGGTGACAGTTTGCCTAATCAATGGAGGGAAAGTTTTCTTCTTCCAATGTACAAGGGAAAGGGAGATACCAGAAGCTGTGACAACTATCGTTCGATCAAGTTGATGTCCCACACTATGAAGATCGTTGAGCGGGTTTTAGATAGCCGACTGCGGAAAATAATAAGGCTGTCTGATGACCAATGCGGGTTTGTCGCGGGTAAGTCAACTACAGACGCAATCCAAAGTATAAGGATCATTATGGAAAAACACCGAGATGCCTTAGAGGATTTGCATATTGTGTTGGTTGACTTCGAAAAGGCATTCGATCGACAACCACGAGATCTGATATGGGTGGCCCTCAGACACCGAGGAGTTCCTGAAGCCTATGTGCGAATAATTATGGACATGTACGAGGGAGCAGTTACAAAAGTGAGATGCCCAGCTGGAGTTACCGAAGAATTCCAAATAACAGTAGGTGTACATCAGGGGAGTGTCTTGAGTCCACTGCTCTTTATTGCTGTTCTGGATTATTTGCTCGAAGGAAAAGTAACGGACAATAAAGTACAACAATTATTCTTTGCTGACGATGGAGCCATCATAAGCGAGGATCCTACATCCCTGCAACGAGCACTTGACGTTTGGATTGATGTTCTGGAAGGAAATGGGTACCGTATTAGCGCTAAAAAGACTGAATACCTGTGCTGCCCTTTTTCTGATCCAGACAAGCCTATTCCAGACATTTATTTGAATGGAAATGTGCTTCTAAAGTGTGAAAAGTTTAAATATCTGGGATCTATGATCAATAGTGAAGCATCTTGTGATGACGACATCAATCATCGAGTAAACGTAGGGTGGATGAAGTGGCGAGAAAACTCCGCTATCTTCTGTGATCGAAAAATGCCCCCTAAGCTGAAGGGAAGACTCTACACAGCAGTTGTCCGTCCAGCTCTGACATACGGTTCACAATGTTGGACAATGTACAAAAAGTATGAGAGCAAATTGACGGCAGCCGAAATGAAGATGCTTCGGATGACAGCAGGAGTAACAAAGCTTGATCGAATTAGAAGTACTAAGATCCGTGGAAGCCTTCATGTCAAAAGTACCATCTTGGACAAAATTCAGCACGACCGGCTCAGTTGGTATTGTCATGTTCAAAGGAGAGATCCGCAGAACCCCGTCCAAAAGGCAATATCGTACAACGTTTCAACAAACTCGCGACGAAAAAGAAAAGGCAGGCCAAAACACTCCTGGTACAAGCAAATGCAAAAACAGCAGCATTTGGTTGGCCTCAGACATGGAACAATCCAAAACCGGGAGGCTTGCCGACGATTTCTGAGGTCAACGTGGCGTACCCCACAGGCGGATCACTAGTGTGAAGCAGAAAAGTGGGAGAGTTGTGATCGCTTCAAGATCACTACTCGTAACGCCAAAAATGGAAAAGAAGAAAAGAAGAAGGGGTGCACCCCACCTTCTGGCCTTGGAAATATACCAATTTTTTTTTAGTTAAATGAGGCAAAAAAAAAATGTTATGAAATTATGAATATTGTTATACAAATTTTTGCATGATTGAGACTGACTAAGTGATTTGATTCATTTATATATTGGTTATAGACTCAACGTTATGCATTATTTCTTATCCTTTTTTTTCTCCTTGATTTTAGTCATTCTTTTTTAAAAATATGTATAATAAAACGTACGTTTCACAAAATATTCTTATATATGTATATTTTATATTTTATTGCGGATTTGTCATTAGAGGAAGACTCAGGGATTAGGTGATTAGCCGAAATCCAGTTAATGAGCGTTTAATGACCATCCGCATCAGGGCTAAATTCGCCAACATTAGCCTAATATGCGCCCATGCCCCCACAGAAGAGAAAGACGACAATTCCAAAGTCTGTTTCTACGAGCTCCTCGAAGAAAAATATGAGCTTTGCCCTAGACACGACGTGAAAATCGTTCTTGGCGATTTCAACGCAAAACTAGGGAAGGAGGACATCTTTGGAAATACAATCGGTTAGCATAGCCTCCGCGACAAAGCCTCCGAAAACGGACTGAGGCTAATCGATTTTGCTGCGAGGCTAAATCTTGTTGTAGTACACGCTTCCCGCATCTCAAAATTCATAAAGGTACATGGCGATCCCCAGATCAATTAACCGTCAACCAAATTGACCATGTTGCGATCGACGCAAGGCACTCTTCCAGTGTGCTAGATGTCCGAACTTTCCGAGGGGCCAACTTTGACTCGGACCACTACCTTCTTGTAGCCAAGGTACGAATGAGGATGTCTTGTTCACGACCAGCACGAACTAACGCTGTGAAGAGATATGACGTCGGAAAGCTACAATCGCAAGAGATTGCCAATGCCTTTTCCAGTCGAGCATACCTTCAAATATCCTTGAATCCCATGCCGTCAGCACTAAGCATTGCAGACCAGTGGCAGCAATGCCAAGAAGCCATCAGAATCGCTGCCTCTGAGGTTCTGTGTTTCAGTGGGCCACCATAACGAAACCCATGGTTCGATGAAGAATGCAGGCAGGCAAATGCAGCCAAGCAAAGAGCACGGCGAATGCTTATGCAAAAACGAACGAGGGCTGCTTTTACGATGAGTATAACGAGACCTTTAAGGAGAAAAGAAGGGAGGAACACCGAATTCTCAAAAAGAAAAAGAAGCACCATGAGAAGCGCTCGTTTGAGGAAATAGAGAGGTGCAATGACCGAGAACAAGTTTTACGAAAAGGTAAAAAGATCCTGCCAGAGTGACAAACCTGCCTGTAAAGACCAGCAGGGAAAAATAGTTGTAGAGTCAGAGTCGCTACTGAGGATCTGGAAAGATCACTTCTGCAGACTGCTTAATGGTGATGAGGACACAAATTCCGCTGTCAGACATATTGCCCCATTCAGCTTGGCCGATGATCAAGAATGCCGTCCTCCCAACCTAGAGGAAGTTTAACTTGCCATATGCAAACTTAAATCAAATAAGACTGCAGGTGCAGATGGCCTTGATGCCGAACATCATCCTTGAAAGGATTTGTAAGAAACTCCAACGTCAACATATGCAGACGATATTGACGTAATGGGAAGAAAAAAGCGTGATGTCATAGGTGCTTTTGCGAGTATTGAAACAGAAGCGGCAAAAATGGGTTTGAAGTTTGATGGTTAATGAAATGAGGGCAAAACGAAGTTTATGCTGTCATCAAACAGGGACACAGAACATCGACGAATTGGACAAATCATCACAATAGACAGACATAACTTCGAGGTAGTACAAGACTTCGTCTTCCTAGGATCCGCTGTAGACACGGACAACAACATCAGTGCGGAGATCAAACGGAGAATAACTCTTGCCAACCGTTGCTTCTTTGGGTTAAGAAGGCAATTGAAAAACAAAACCCTCTCTAGAAAAACCAAGGTAACCTTGTATAAGACCTTGATCATCCCAGTCCTGCTTTACGGCGCGGAAGCATATGGACTTTATCGAAAGCGGACGAGGAAACCCTTGGTCGTTTCGAAAGAAAAATTCTCCGAATGATCTTTGGTCCCGTATGCGAAGACAATGTGTGGAGAAGAAGATACAACAACGAGCTGTATGAGCTGTACCGCGACATGGGCATAGCCAGAAGAGTACGCATCGGGAAGCTACGATGGTTGGGCCATGTAGAGCGGATGGACCCAAACGCTCCGGCTCGTCGGGTGTTCGAAAGCACATTGCAGGGAAATCGCGGAAGGGGAAGACCTCGTCTTAGGTGGCGCAATCAAGTGGATGAAGACCTCAACCGACTTGGAGAGCGAAACTGGAGAGAGCTCGCCCGAAATCAAAGTCGTTATAGAAGGATGTTGATTGAGGCCCAGGTTCACCCCGAACTGTAATGCCCACCTAAGTAAGCAAGTAAGTAATTGTATATATATGTACATATATGCATATATAAAACTACCATAACTTATTTTATTCTATCATGCTCCCCACCTAAAAAAATAGTGTTCTGCCGCCCCTGCGTGGCAGTGTGATTGCTCTCAGTGGACTCTGTTTTTCTTTTTTTACAAATTGAAGCAGATTTATGCTTATCTGGAGCACTCAGAACTCATTTCCGGTCCATTGCACTTCCAGGGAAACAGCCTTCAATTTTTTATGATGGTGTAGTAGATGGAAAATAAGGTGACTGAAATTTCACATATGTGGTATCCGTGGGGTAATGGATAGCATGTCCGCCTGTTAATCGAGGGGTTCGAGTTCGAATCCCAGCATAGGCAAAAATGTTTTTTCCACGGGTATCGCCTTTCGCGAGGAATTGGCAAGCCCAGCATAGGCAAAAATGTTTTTTCCACGGGTATCGCCTTTCGCGAGGAATTGGCAAGCCCTCCCTTAGTATTCATTGCCATGAAAAGCACTTTCTCGATTAGCCGATCGGAACCGGCAGAAAAGTGTAGGTCCCTTCTATTCCCTCACAAGGCTTGGTTGTGAGAAATGCGCTAGGCCCACGGGCTCCTCGCTCTGTTGCGCCACCTTATTTATTTATTTATTTAATTTCTCATTTAACCTCAAGGCCGTCATCCAAATGAAATAGGAAGAAAAGTGAATGTCAAGAGCGGGACTCAAACCAAAGCGTTTGGCCTATCTACCGAACACTCTACCACTGCACTACGGCCGACCCTTAACAAGCAAGCTGATTCATCATGAAAGGCGATACCCTAAAAATGTTTGGTATCCGAACTTCGAACTCTCGTCGCGTCGTTGGCAAAATATCCAATCATGACGAAAGTCAGTCTTATAGCTCCGAAACTATGCACTCTAGGTACATACACACTCAACAAAAACTCCACAGGAACGGTACTACATAAAGACGTAGACATTTAAAAATCAAAATATAAATAAATTACCCCCAAACAAAGAAAACCACATTTTCATTTTAATGAATTTTTTTCTTTCATCAACCCCATCCGAACATTAAACTTTAAAACTTCCCCAAACAAAAAATAAAATAATCTTCAATTCTGTTTGCTTAATTGTACGGTGATTTTCTATGGTAAAAGGATTTAACGCCAAACAGACTTGGGGGATCTATGAGCAAACAAATCCCCACAAAATTACTTCCGTGACAATGATGATTCGTTCCGAAGCAGCACACAATCCATGGCTGTGCGGTGTTCGCCAGAAACAATGTAATCAAAAGACAGACAGCAGATTATTAGCGAAGGATTTAGGCAAATGTCAATGGGGATAGGTTATAGTAAAGACAGCAGAGAGAAAGAGAGAGAGAGGGAGAGAGAGAATGAGGTGAATGTCAAAAGTGAAACGGATTGTCTGTCTGACAGCAGTCGCTGTGATGATGCTCTTAATAAATTTCACATCCCGGATATGAATAATAATAAATTCACCAAGGCAGTCCTCTCATCATCATCATCGTCATCATCATCGTCTCTCCTGAATGGAACTTTGGTATGGAATGATCCCAAATGGCATCAACAGGGTGACGACTTTGTGGGCGTTTGTCTGTAGTGAGTGAACAATCTCGGGCGCATTGGTGTGTGCTTATTTATTCAGTGGCGTTGCTGTAACAATATTTATCCTTGTTAATTAAATTGTGTGAATATTACAAATTTTCCCAGTGAACGCACCACTATTGTCTTTCGATTTGAGTGCTCCTCAATCGAGAAAAAGGAAGTAACACAATAATGATCTTTCAGGCGTATGATTAGAGAAAACATTCGACTGTGTATTCAACTATAAGTTGGGTATGTTACACATTTAAAAGTTGTACCTGTGAAAAAATTGAATAAAACCCAGGAAAGGGATTTGGTTCATCTCTTTCTTCCAAATGGCAATTTGATTTGATAGAACAGAAAGCTTTTCAAAAGAAATTTTCAACAATCATAGAGCAACACAGAAAAAAAGCTATAGCCATGTCAAGTAGCATCAAAATCCTTTCAGTAGTTTCTTGATATGGTCCTTGTAACCCAATGCAACTTTTGTATCTCCTACTGATTCCAGAAATTAGTTTATTTTTAAGTTTCCAAACTAAAGCGAAATTAAACACAGACAGCGGTACATTTCTGATCAAAATTTTACTTCATTTCAAATTTCACATTTGGACTTTGCCATTGTGTGAAACGCAATGTCATACAAATGGCCGCCTTAAGGAGATTTGCAACATGCGGTTCTTTTGTGGTAATTTTAAAACAATTTTTCGTACATTTTAAGAGTTTTTGGATTAGTCTCATAGTTTTTGCACAGTCCCACAAAATGTATGTAATATGTATTTGTCGAGTCGCATCATCTGGGAGACCAATTAGCGTCATTTAATGAAAAATTGCGCAACCTGGAAACTGGAATCAGCAGGCTTCAATTACTGTGTGATTTGAGCTTCATAAGGTCGGGAATTCAAAATACGCCATATTGACGTGCACAGAGCGACAAGTCAATAATTTTTTAGGTCCTTATCATTGTGGTTTTAGAAATGAAAAGTCCACAATAGACCAAATTTTCACATTATGGCAGGTCTTGAAAAAATTCAGAGAATATAAAATCAATATACATACGCCATCTTTTTATCGCTTTCAAGGCCACGCACGGCAGTATTTACAGACACGAGCTGTGAAGAGCCCTAGTCTAGTTTTGGCATCCCATCCAAAATTTGTACGTCTACACAGGATGACTTTGGAGAGTTCTCGCTGCACCATCAAGGTGAAGGTCGGCAGAGAACTCATCGAGACCTTTGATGTCAATAATGTTTTAAGCAAGGCGTTAAACTGTCATGCTATTTCTATAACATGATACTTCAAAAGATTGTACCAAACCTAAACGTAAAAACCAGAGGAACAATCTTTCAAATTGGAGTACTACGCAGACGATATTGACGAAATTTGAAGAAGGAAGCGTGATGTCATAGACGTTTTAGCGAGCATTGAAACAGAAGCGGCAAAAATGGATTTGATGGTTAGTGAGGGTAAAACGGAGTGTATGAGTTGTCATCAAACAATGACGTTTTGGACAAAACGTCACAATAGACAGACATAACTTCGAGGTAGTACAGAACTTCGTCTACCTAGGATTCGCTATAGACACGGAAAACAACATCAGTGCGGAGATCAAACGGAGAATAACAATTGCCAACCATTGCTTCCTTGAGTTAAGAAGGCAATTGAGAAACAAAACCCTCTCCAGAAAAACCAAGGTAAACCTTAATAAGACCTTGATCATCACAGTCCTGCTTTACGAGGCGGAAGCATGGACCTTATCGAAAGCGGATGAGGAAAGCCTTGGTCGTTTTGAAATAAAAATTCTCCGAATGATCTTTGGTCCCGTATGCGAAGACAATGTGTGGAGAAAAAGATACAACAACGAACTGTATGAGTTGTACCGCGACATGGACATAGCTAGAAGAGTACGCATCGCGAGGCTACGATGGGTGGCCCAAAGCGGATGGAAATCAAAGCTCGGGCTCAAACTCAAAGATGGCGTCTTTATTAGATTAAATTTGATATCCGATTACAATTAGATTTTATTATATTAGTTTAATTTTGATAAATAATAATTAATGCGACAGTTCTGAATGGAGCAACAGTTACATTCTCTACTTTGAAAAACCCAAAAATATAGGACCGACTAACCGAAAATTGTGGGCAAAATGGCACTTACTTGCCTTAATTGTTCTACTTTGTGTTAAGGTGTACGACATGTTGAATTCGCTGCGAAAGCCGACGCGCTTTGCCGATCTGAAAAACAGAGAAATTCTTATCGTAATTTGCACTTGTAGGACCAATGTTTAAGACTGATGGGCATTACGATAATAAACAGGCCTTATGACATCTGTAAGGGCGTTCACTTTCTTTAAATTTTTCACGATTTTCAAACTGAATTTTCAATTTGAATTAGTCGGCCAATAATGGAGACCATAATCATCGCGTGGTGTGCAAAAAATTACTCAGTTCGAATCACGACTTTTTTAGTAAACTCTTAATAGTTTCAAAACGTTCTTCGATGGCGATTCATTATCGTAAATAGCAAACATTCATTCATATAATATAAGTTTTGTTCTTTGAACTTTGCCGAAGATGAGTTTTCATAACCACCCAGGTTTTCGATTCTAGAAAACACTTAACAAGAGAATCATTAGAGATCCCTATCATTTGAAGATAAATACATTGGATTCGACAGCCTGCCTTGTTTCCCAGCAAAAAACTAGTGCTACTTTAAGGCAAGATCATAGCAAACACAGTTCTCAAAAACACTCAGTTTTACATTCAGAGCGAGTTGTGACGACCACAGAGCAAGCCCCGGGCTTCAACGATCAAACCTTTTTTGACAGGTCTCAAATACCAGCGCTACCAACTGGAAATCACAAATTGAATGACCCTGTATGTATAAACTCATAAACATCAAATAATGTTTGAATTCGTGAATAAAAATAGTTAAGTCCTTTCTGCGGCCGATTTTATCAATATATGGAAATTCATTAGTTTGAAGAATTCTTCGCAACGAAAAACAAAAGTTTTTACTACCGGCAAAACGTAATTAAATACCCGACTTTCGTCTACTAAACGAAACTACATTCAAATTCAATTAAGCAACATGGCCCTCCGGTCAACAGTTTTATTATTGTATAATTGAGTTGTAACGCAAAAGCACAGAAGGTACGTCACGAACAAGTCGTAAACAGGAGTCTTATCAAAACATCTGTGGTTGTTCCATAAAGTTCCCAATTCACCCTCTAGTTCCATCAAGAAAAATATTTTTTAAAAAAACTTTGATGGAAGAAATGAATTCAGATTCTGTGTTTTATTTGTGTTGTTTTCCATCTTCAGTTTTAAGCAACATGTGAAACAAAAATCCTTCTCAGATCATAGCAAACGACGCTTTGAAATTTTTCTTCACTCAACAACTCCCATTCCCAGCTTTCAAAAATATTATTTCAAACAACAAATCCAAAGAAAACTTCTTTCCAATTGTTGATAGAGAAATTCTCCTGAAATTTGTCAACAAAGAAAAATAAATTTTTCACTTTTGAGATGGTAGATTATTAATGGATTCGATTCAGCTCATTTTGTATTCTCTTTCAAAAGAAACAGAAATATTATTTCCACAGTGCTACCTGGTGGACGCTTCGATTTGAAAATCAATTTCTCTTGTTGCTCCTCTCGCTTGACTAAGCCGATCCGAGAATTACGCTTGAATGCATGTGTTATTATAATGATTTTTATTTTTGTCTGAAATGATAGAACTACCCTTGATCCCAACGAACCAAGTCAAAAGCCTATATGAAAAAAAAAATACAAGAGTTTATTCTCGGAGCATGTACAAACTAACAACACCTCTTGTCAATGTAGGGGGTTGACCTTTTTTTTTTTGGAACAGCTCCTGTCAACAGTTGGGAAAACAATCTACGAATCTACCCCCATTAGTCCACTATAAAAAATGAATTTATGGATTTTGTTTGTTCTTATACACACCAACTACTATGTGACTAGTGCTCCACAAATGACTCTCTTGTGTGGCCCGGAGTTAGCGGGATGACTTGTCATTTGGAAACGTGGTTTCATTAAAACATGTAGTTGTTGTTGTTATTATTGTCCCACATGTGTTTCGCATGTGTAGTTTTATTCGATTTTTTGTTGTTGTTTTTTCTTTTGTTTTTGGTAAAGGACAATCACTTTGCAGATAATTTTGCTTTAGCTTATTTTTTTTATGTTTGTTGTCCAGAGGCCACTAACACGGCTGCACACGATTGTAATGGGCAGAGCCAATGTACTACATATCAATTAAGCTTAATCTGACAGACGGCCAATGGATTCGGAAACATTTTACGACGGGCTTGGGATCTAAATACCAACAAATTTTTTCCTTTGGTATTGTAAAGACTTTGGCTTTCTTGTCATTCGCTTAAATGCCAGTTTGAAATAAGAAGTAGAAATAAGAACGATTGTTAATCATGTATAACTGAATGAATCTTAAACAAAGGACACTTTGTAAATGTGTGGAAATGAAACTCAGATTGGTTACCATTTAAGAGGAATATTAATTAAGTACCGGATGCAAAACTGAAAGTGATAGTGGGAGAGACTATATCTTCCATTTTTTTGCTGGCTTGGAATTTGGTTTAGTAAAGTTCGAGTTCACGTAAATGAAACAAACAATGTTTACGAATAATCATGTGGTATCATCGGGAAAAAGATAAAGAAGCGTAATTTATTCCGAATGCAGAAAGTAATATGCACGATAAACAAAGTGCCAAATGCAAGGAGCACAGTACAAAGGATCATTGTGATTCTGTGATTTCCCAAAGCAAACTCATTCTAAGAAGTGGGACATTAACAAGCAATTAACCAAAGAAGCCTGGTGGTGAACTGATGAAGCAGAAATCTGATATGTGAAAATGAAGCAGCACACAAACAATATAGAGATGAAGGGACTCTCCTAGTGGTAAAACGCTGAATCTGCAAGAAAGAAGATGATTGGACTATCAATCGTCTAAGAAGTTACAGACTACAGGCCCTGACTTTCTACTTTTTAAATATCGTTTAGCTGCCCTTTGGTACCCGAAAACGAGCATAGATATTCTGATGACCTATGTGAGGTTTTCACAGGTTAGTCAACAACAGATGCAATTCAAAGTAAAAGTATATCCATATAAAAGAAGCATAGTTACTTCTTACAGGACTTGCATGTTCCGTTTCTTCACATCGCCATCGATCAGGCTTTCGATCAACAATTGCGACATCAGAAATAGAAGCCAGTCAGACAAAGACAATATATGAACGAAAAAGTTATGGTAAAGATTTGATGGGCTAGTGTAGTTCAAGAATACCAAAAATCACAGTGGACATTCTCCAATAAAGTGTCTTGAGTACTCTGCATTTTATAATGGTATACTCAAAGTTAAGGTAATTTAATTTTAATTTTGGTGGGGGCAAAGCACCCATCTATTTAGCTCATTACAAGCTATTAACTTACAAACTAAGAAACAAGCTATTAACTTAAACACTAATAAACTTAAAAGCTAAGACTTAAACTTATTAGTTGGAGGGCTAAGGAGACGAAGTTTTAGGCAGGGAGTACTCATATTGAAGTCAAAACAAGAAGAGTGAGAATTGACATTCCTCAGCATTCGGGATATGGGTTCATTGGGGCCGTAAGTGGTTCGATATGTGGGAAGATAGAAGAGACAGGGATTCTGAGTGTTACAAGGGTATCTGTAAGGATTCGGTGAATGACGAGAATGTCAAATATTTCTCTTCGATCTTTCAGCGTATTGGAATGAGGAGGTTGATTCGGTCTTGATAAGGAAGTAATATCAAAGGATTAATCCAATTAAGACCCCAAACAGCAAATCGGAGGAAACGGCGTTGTATGCTCTCAATTCTGGCAATGTGAACTTGTTGAAAAGGTGACCAGACTTGACAAGCGTATTCAAGAAGCGGACGAACAGATGAAATGTAAAGGGATCTGGTTACGTAGGGTCTGCAAATTCTTTGGACCATCGTTTCACGAAGCCAAGTGCTGAATTTGCCTTAAGGATTATATCGTCGATATGCTTGAGGAAATTCAGCTCACAGTTGCAAATAATCCCAAGGTCACGGATCACCTTAACAGGGTAATGATTTGACTGTTTAGAAGATAGAGACTGGGAGAAGATTCGATGCGTTTACGTGAGAAGGTTATTGATTGGCACTTGGAAACATTTAGCTCCAGATCGAGATTCTGTTGGAGGTGGTAAGAGTTTTCAGAAGAAGAAATGACTCTGTAAAACTTAAAGAGAGATAGAGGAGTGTTTGATGATCATTTCAATGTAGTTTATACTGAGAATGAAGAGGAAAGGGTCTAAATGGCTGCCTTGGAGAACACTGCATGTAGCTAAAAAGCGGCTGGATAAGGCGGATCTGGAACCGAACGCTGTAAAAACGGTTTTCTAAATAAGAAGAAATCCGTCTCAACAGAATGGGTTCAAAGCCGAGGGTGGAAAGTTTGAAAATAATAAGTTTGTGGGAGGTTTTATCAAAAGCTTTACTAAAGTCAGTTGAAATTACATCGAGCTCCTTTCCATTCTCCAAGGCTGTGAAGGAAAATGAGACTGTTTAGAACTGGATTAACCAACGCCAACGTCAATTTCAACGTCAAGCCAACGAGGTATATTGTTGTTGACCTGCCTTTGAGGAACCCGTGTTGTCTAGGGGAAATCGAAGATCACTGTGTTTTATAAAGATAGAGATTGATACATAGTTACTTATTCTACTTTTTACTATATAAAATATTATATACTTAAGTTAGTAGTTTTGGTAATTTCCTTTTGATATTCTTATTATTAGATATTATAATATTTTTATATTATTTTGTTTAGTGTGTAAGTTTTTCTAGTCATTTACTTTTAATCTGGTCGCTTGGAGGCTTAAATGGAACGTATGTCGGGAGCAAACATACGACAATAAAGCAGCTCTAATTTTGTTAATTATCAAAAGTTCATAGTGTAAACGCACTTAGCTAAGCATTTCAAAAGAAAAAAAAATAAGTCTAATCAGATAAAGTTTAAAGTCGGTTAACGATTTTGTTGGTGTATACACGTAAGTTTATTTGTTAACAACCCTCGAAATTCGTCTTTTCTTAAAACAAATTAAATTTAAAGTCACTTTTACTCTATAACAATTTACCTGGCTTTAAGACTCAAAGAATCAATTTAAACTTATCAAAATAATTCATCGCTCAAAACCACTGCTTCTGCTCCACTGTGCGACATCATTCGTGGCATTCAAAGATATCTTCGAACTTGATTGTTTACCAGCCATTATAGACTGCTACAGGCCGGGCTTGAATTATCCCCTTTAATTTTCAGCTTAAGCCAATAGAAAACTTATGACTTCTGCAGCACACCCTCCTCAAATCAACTCAAAGTTTCTAAACCCTAGCAGTATAGACCTTGTACTGGTAATTCCTTCAATTGATATCCTACCGGGCGACCCACACACACAATTAAAGCATTTCAAAAAAGTGTGCACAATTTATTGTTAAACATTTTCATAGAAATTCCTGTGATAAAGATATCACAAATAAATTTTTCTCTGGAATTGCACATATCGAATAACAATGGTTACGCCATTGTTAAAATAAACTTAAATGTCAACAAACTCTGTTTGTGAAGTCTCTGTGGGATTCTCCCACAAATGTTTATAATAACATCTCAAGACCCTCATGTCTTAGGTATTAGATGGGACTTACGAAATGCAAAATATAAAAATAAACTTGACAATAAGAAATAATCTTGTACATCCTTGAGCTCGCACTGAATAAACCCTGTCCCATCAGATTCCATTAGATAGTTACACCACATCTATTTGCAAAACAAAAAGACGAGTTGAAAATAATCCGTTTTCACATACAAACATATCTATACGGCACTGCCCACAGACATTTATATTGCCCACAAAACAACCATTCACACCAAACTATATTCATTTTAAAAAGCATCGCCCGTAGAGAAGTTTATACCCCCACCCACACTATATATCCAGGGAGTATAGACTATTGTTAGATATCTGCCAAAGATACCGCTTGCCGCCGTCACCGTCGCCGCCGCCGCACTATTCAAGAAAGAGTACGCAACATTAAAATTTCATTAGAGACCTTTTTAAAGACATTAAAAGCAATGTGCTGCCAATTTCTTTACCCAACTTTGCCTACCCATTTGCCTCCCAAAAACACGCGAAATAGTACAAACTTTCTCAAAATGCTGATGGTGGTTGTATAATAAAACTTTATGAGCATAATTCCCACCAAATATCGCAACCATTTGTGAAGCCGTCCGTTTGGGTCTTCATCACAGGTCAAAATGAGTTTTCCCCGAAAATATCTTGTTTTCCTGGAAAACAAACAGCTAGGGGAAGGAATATTTAAAAAAAGAATAGAAGATGAAGAAGAAGGGAAAAAAGAACCAAAAAAGGAAACATCACTGATGAACTTGCCGCTTTGTTTCGAAAATTTAAGCTGCTGCGAAACTTTCAATGAGTCTCAAAGAACAATAGCAAACCGGAATACGAGCTCTTAAGCCTTTAATGTCCTGTTTTACTCCTGTCCTTCTCTCGACTTTATATGGAGAATGGGGTAAGTGTGGAATGGGGATTGTGTGAGAGTAGCAAAGCAAAGTGAGCGCCGAGTGGTGCGCTCGAGTGGAACTATTGTTTAATTAAAATCGAAACTTAAGCAGGTTAGGGAGATAATGATTCTCTTTGAGTTTCGGTTGAATTTTCGAAATTGCTGCTCATATAATTGCTTGCTCACTGATGCGAATGATGATGTTGGTAGTAGTTGGAGGCAACAGTTAATGGTCAGACATCAGATCCGAAATTCCGGTCAAATTGTTATAATATTTGGTGTTGGTGTTGGTGTTTGTGTCGGCGGCGTCAGTAGCTACATGCATACCTTGTAATAAAGTTTTATTCTTCCCTTAAAATTTGAATACACACACACATTTGCCATGAAGAATTTTGCATAAATGGCGGTCATACAAACTCCTTGGGTCACATTCTCACATTTTCACATACCAACCAGCACCACTCGCAATGATTTACAAAACAAAGAACTGACGGTTTTAATATCATTCTTATCTTCATGGAGATGTAAGATTTAGATGCTTGAGTACTTTAAATTGGATACAAAAGATATTTTCAATTTTCCGGTGTACTGAACATTTATACAGAGAAAAGAGAAAAGACGATGCCAGAGACGATCGCCGCCCAAGCAGAAGGAGCAGGTTAAAAGGGGGTCGGTCGGTCACACGGGATAGTTTTCGATTGCGTGCACCAGCATTATCCTGTTTTTGCGGTTGATTGTTGCGGTTGCCTGATTCTTTCTTCCTGTTCAATGTCTCTCATCTTTCCCCTTGCGTACCCACACCGACTATGTTGTATGTTTTGTCTATCGGTTCACCCTTCCCCGGGTTAGTTTAGTTGGATACAATTCCTGTTCGAAAATATAGCTTATACGATTCCGGAAATTGTTGTCAAGATAATTATTATGTTTACATTTTCTTAGATGGAATGCTATTTTCTTCAGCACAAAATCTATTATTTTGAGAGATCTTTTGGGGTATCCTAACCCATACGTATATAGTATATTATATTGTTAATGTTTTGTTCAATGTTTATACTATACAACCCTGTGTTGCCTGTCTGCCTGTGCAGTATTATGAGGTATACTCTCCATACTGTGGATGTGTTTGAAGGTAATTTATTTCAGGATGTGGCTGAAAGGAGCTTCGGAAGTTATTCAAAAGTGAATTTGATGTTAAGATTGCAAAGAGGAGTTTATGATTAAATAATGGTGGAAAAGCATGGTCTGGAATAATTCAAATTATGTTCTTAAATTTGAGCTTTCCTCCTTTAAGCACTAGTTGAGTATTGTTTTTAGCAGCAAAACTAATGAACTTCGACTCTATTAGACTTGGTCACATAACATAATAATTGTTATTGGAGAAACTGGGACAAAGAGCGAGAAGACTTTATTTGATGCCACATAATTCTAAAGATAACTTTTTGAGAATAGGTAATGATGTTGTACAGAAGACCTTCGTAAAATTAAAACCAATTCAATGATTTTTTGCAAATCCTCAATGACCAGTACCTCCATATAAGCGTCTGACATAAGAAATAATTCACTTTTGTCGCCGCTCACTTCACCTCCTTCCTTGGAGTGCCATTTAAGACTCAAGTCGACTGGGTGCAGTGTAACGAAAGCACTTTGCCGGAAGTTATCATTTCAAAAGGCACTCGCTATCAGCGTGCTTTTTTTGCTGCATTTTTGACTGTCTGAGTTCTTTGCCAATGCATCAGTTCTGTTTTGATTGAGCCCAAAACGGAAGTGGAGGCAATATTGATTGTTTGTAGCTATTTGTATTCAAAACCTGATGCTGGCAGCATGGGTTGCGATGGGAATCAGGGCTAATCACCTCTTTTGCTTGCATGTTTTCGAAAAATTGGGTCATTCGGAACACTAATGGAGTTAATCACGTCTAATTCAGGATATGGTCAAACTAGTTGACTATGAACTTCAATTTTCATGTTTTCATTAATTAAGGAACAAGGAAGTAAAGGTTAAGAGCCATCGGTTAATTTTAAAAATAAAAGAATTTAAACTTTTCATAATAAATCAACACGTTATTTTGCATAACACTGATAGCTACGATAAAGCAGAGTCATTCTAATTTTCATAAACCCTATTCACCATGAGAAAACACAAAATACAAGAAAAAATCCATTTCACCACTTCTTCACCTGGAAGGCTTCAATTGGATTAGGACACCATGTTTAGTTATGAGCCATAAGATGTGTAAATTTTTTACTAAACACCCAATTCTATTAGCCTGGTATTGTCGTTCTAGATTTTGTACAGCGCGTTAAGCCACCACAAGGTTTTCAAAAGATGTTGTTTCATTTACTTGCAGTTTAGAGTTATAGAACCTTTTTCTTTATATCTATAACACCTTTAGTAAATTTATGACAAAATTTTTAAGAAAGCAATAGAGAATATTATATTTAAGGGAAAAGACTACAAAAAAAAACCCTTATGTTATACTTAAAAACTAAAATTGCACAAAAACCCAAGTTTACGAAAACCTCAGAAATTAAAGGTTAAGTATAAGTTCATTACATGAATAAGAACATCTTTCGAAAAACTTTTCTTGTAAAAAACAAATTTAATTGGATTGATATTTGCTCTATGGCGGAACATAGCAGTTGAATAAAACCATGGCAAATTAATCAGCAAATCAATGGAGTGTGTTTTAAATGTGGTTTGGGGAGGGAAACTTTGTTTTCTGCGTCGAGTAAACCATAATGCTTTATTTTGCACTTTAAGGGGAGGAATCAAAAGATGTCATTTTCTGGACTTCCGTTCAAATTGTTAGGTAGCATTTTCACGTCTTCGTCACACTATGGGACAGAACGATCATTTTTGTGACATCAAGTCAGTCAGAAGAGCTTTCATCCTGAATCATTTTGAAAAGTTTTGAGACCATCGACTTAGTATATGTTTTGGAGCCAACAAAAACGCCGACTTTTTGAGCTCGAAACAATTTGTATTTCTAAGCCTTCAAGCTTATCTTAGTTTCAAAGCTCTGTTTAGGTACCTACTGACGTAGATGCTGTCAAACTTTCAGTTTTTCTTTTCTTTTTTTGCTTTGAGTATACATTTTTATGGAAAGAAAAAAGTAAAATGAGTCGTCAACGATTATAACCCTCATTGGATTTGAAAAGAAAGTCAACATACGTGTCAATTAAAGAAATATGTACTTAGTTTTACAAATGCTTCATATTTTCTTAATGTTCTTTTCAAAGAAATTGTTTTGGAATTTTTGTTTTCTTTGTTCCTAATTCGGCTTCCAGAAATCCAATTTGACATTACCTTATCTGTGCATAATATTGACAAGCTCTTTTTAAAACGAAAAATTTAAAATTTTAAAGCGAAATCTTATTGAATTCATATGAAAATACAAAATTATTTTAAAAAAATCACAATTTTCAAATCAAAGCTGAAAAAAGGCAAAAAAAACCACTCCAGTCCCATTAAAAAAGCAACGTCAGCCTTATGACTCTGGAACAAAATTAAATGGATTGATTTTTGGAAGACAACATCGAAAATAAAAACAAAGATTAAACGTATTTTCGCAATTCCTTTTCATGACAACGAGCATTTTCTAAAAAAGACAAGATACAATTTTAAAAGCTTTTCATATATTTTAAGTTAAAGGCTCCATATCTATTTTTTCGGTTTTCCAATATTTTACAAATTGGGTCAAAAGAAATCACTTGACTTGATATCGGTCAAGTGGTTCTGAGGTACCTGTTCATGTTCCCGTTTCTATTTCCGTAGGAACACAGGGACGATATATAATTTACGAGAACAGGAACGGGGAAACGAGAACGGGAACCTCCAAACTACTTGACCGATTTCAATTCAAGCGAATTGCTTGGCCCAAGTGATGTCCTTTGGGCTAGTTTGTTTTTGTCGTTCAACCAAACATTAGAACTTCACAAAATTTTCCACACCAAAAAATAGCTTTTATATACAAAAAAGTGGCTCCTGCCGCTTCTTTTTGTAGCAAACAAGATTAAGATTACGACTTAAGACTTTCACAAAAACAGCGTGGCCATATTTTACTAAAAAAAAAAAATATAGCCTTGACTTTACACGAGCATTTCCATTGTTTCATTATATGCCAGCTGTTTGGCCGTTTTGCCCAAATCGCGTCTTGGTTCAGACATTGCTCGTGTGTTTATTCGGAGAGTTTTTTGAAACAGTCTTTCGCACTAGCTAGTGACCAACTTTTCTGTTGAAGAGTGGCCATTTATCAACCTTCGGTATTGGATTTTTCTTAATGCGAATTTTAAAAAGTGGAACGTCTACCGACTAATAGCTAAGGACGATTTTTGTTAGTTTCCTGGGAGTTACAAGCCTACATCTGTGCAAGTAGGAGTTGTTTCTGCTGTCTATTACATATGTTTCTGACCGTCTTTTGAACGGACTATTCTTTGGTTTGGTTTATTTCTGCTTTGAAGTAATATTGAACTTCTATTCTGGACTTAGCAATCAAAGTACATCCGGTAGCCATTTCTAGCTAATTGTTTTCAAGAATCAACGTTTCTGAAATCATAATTGATTGATTGGAGGCCTTTGCTTGTTTCAGAAACCACAGATGGTTTGTAGGGCAAAATATTGAGTAAAATGTGTGTTTTTTCTAAAAATCAAGCCATATAATTAGTGGACCTAGAAACAAAATGCCCAACTTAATATGGCTGTTGCAGCATTTCAATTGGCGGATAAGCTGACCAAAATCTGGTCATCACTCGACTGAAATTCGATTCCAGCTTAGCAGGCGTTGGCTCTCTCCGATGATTAATGGACACTAACAAGCATACTAAAATTTTTTCAGGACTCTGATACCAACTCAATTCTTTCTTAATCATAACTTCTTATTGTACTGCCAATTTTCCAATTGACGCTCAATATAGTTGTTGCCAATTTGAAAACCATAACTCTAAAAAATAGCACTTCTTCCAAGAGTGATCGAACCATGATTTTCAAAATAAATTTGCAGAACTTGCGAGTTGTTCTTTATTGTGAAGTAACAAAACGTAATGACCAAAAATGTACCGCCATTTGTCAAATTGATAGTATCTACCATGTGGAAAAAACCAAGCCCAAACAGAACATTTCCACAGCACAATGCTTTCGTGGTCTTATTTTAAGAAGGTTTAAGGTATTTGATTGTTTCGGCAACTTTCGATTTTTCGTGGGCCGAGGAATTGAATATAAATATCGGAGGCCTTGTCAATTCCTCGCGAAAGGTGATACCCATGGAAAAACAATTTTGACTCTGTTGGGATTCCAACTACTAACCTCTTGGTTAAAAGGCAGACAGATTTACCATCACACTACGGGTACCACACAAGCCATACAATTGGTGAACCAAAAAACGAAGTTACCAACGGCATTTCAGCCAAATTTGCAAAATGACATAGCGCCCAAAAACGTTGAGAAAAAATGGCTGTGTCACATTTTGGTCCAATGTTTTTAAATTGGGTTGCTGTTTATCCTTTTTATTTTCATTAAATATTAAACGGTAGGTTAGAAGATTTACCGCCCAAGTGATAATCAGACAGTTGCCATGTATACTCAGTCAAAGAGCACTAGGGCGACATTATATTGGCCTTAAAAAGTGTTAAGCTATGTAGTAAAGTGTCCTCAAAACCTTTTATACGAATAAATAACTTGCTCAATGCTACCAATTGCATTCGCAATGGGTTGCGCCGAAGGTAATATAACCAAATCTTCAAAATAATTATTCTAGTCAGTGAAAATATCAAGTGAACGTTAACCTTTTACCAAATAAAAAGGTAACTTTCTTCACTATTTGCTTTCTTTGTATGAGGAATAACTTTTAATAAGCTACTTCAAATGACTTCTTCGATTCTATTGCTGCACATCCTATCGCTAGGCCATTGCGGTTATCCCAACATTCAGTTGCTGGAGTATCATGAGTCATGACTGAATTTCAAACGAATGTCTTCAATGAGTTTCAACTTTTCCATCTCTAATTAAGATGTAACTAGCTAACCAAAACGGTCAACTCTAAAACTTTCTTAGACAAACCAATTTCCCTTATACCACAACCACATAAAATGAAATAAAATAAATAATAAATACAAAAAAAAATATTAATCAGGTCACTCCTGTAGACATGAGCCACATTCTAAACAAACAAGAACAATATTTACCATTCATTAGAGTTCGGTGGTATGGCAAAGATTCTTATGGGAAAACGTATATCCTCGCAGTTGAAAGACAACACACACCATACATGTAGATATAGAAGTGAAACAACATCTCCTCTTATCCTCATGAACTCAACTCATATATGGCCCATTCCATTTTGAAGTACCTACCTCTGCACGTATGAGAGCTTCCGCTCGGTCTTATACTCATCTCTCATCATGGTGTGTTTAAGTCCTTGTCTTCAAATGGATGTATTTCTTAACAGGATCAATATATGCTTGACACACACAAGAGACCAATTCAAGAGCACTTGGATCCTTCCATAGCACCCGTCATCAACACCATTGACTCTGGACTTGTTAGACCACTGAAGGATGAAACGACGACGAGATACCGGCGGAGCGACGGCGGCAGCAGCGGGTCGGATGGATATCGTTTTCTTTATCCTACCGCCCTTAACTATACGTACGTTCCACACTAGGGTAGCTGCTATGTTTTTATTCCATCGAGGTAACATAAGCTTTGCCTCTGTTTGTTTTGTCTGACATAGGGTAGGGTAAGCTGGAATAAAAATGTGCATTTTTCTGACACGCGTTGTATGAATATAAATGTATCACCATATCATCCGTCCAAACAGACCTCAAAAACTTCGATTGATTATATTATTTGTGCTTTGCCTTTACTCTTATTGTTTTCATTGTAAAAAAAAAAGTTAATGCTCAAGGAAAGAGCTATACCAAATGTTAGACCCTCAGTCAAGACCAGATTTGTTGTAAGCTTTGAAAGAATCATTAATTCACGACGAGCTTCCAGAAATGAGGCCATTTAAGTTCTGAAGTACCTACAAACAGCTGCACATTCTAATACCAGCTTACCCTACAAAATGAGTACATGCATACATGGATGTATTGTATGCGTTCGTTTGGTTTAAAAATAAATGTCCTTGACACCTGGAAATGGGTGTATGTATGCAGGCAACAAAAAGAAAAATGCCTTGTGTCAAATGAATGGTAATTTCTCGTTTGATAGAAAAGGAGTTAGGAATTAGAAATACAACATTTAGCTGACAGTTGGAAATGTTCGGCCTGCCAGTTAATAAGTTTTTCTTTCTTTTGAAAGAACAGAAAATTTTTGTTATATAAAAGGAAAAGTGGTTAAAGTAGAAATTTGCGGACATCTCAAAATTTGCACTACGTGTTTCTTCTTCGACGCTTACAGAAACCAGCAAGGAGTACAAAATTTGAACATAATGTCCTTCATGAGCCTCGTTGCTGCAAGTCAAAATTATCATAAAACTCCAATCAAACAGCAAATGCTTAAGAACTTCCAGAAAAATAGCACACTAAACAATTCATTTTATAAAATTCGCTTTTGTACGAGTTGAAACAGTGCAAAACACCCACAGTAATCTATGAGGCTATTGTCTTTAAGGTGACGCTGTTTGTATCCCCTTTTTTATCTTTATATATATAATTCTGCTGTACGTGTGTATGTAATTGAACTCCTCCTAAACGGCTTGACCGATTTAAATGAATTTTTCTGTATGCGTTTGAGTGGCACCCTGAATGGTTTAGATTCACAAATCAGGCCGGCAGATGGAATTGGAATATAGTAAAATTGACCATTTCATTATTCTTAACTGTAATGAATTAAAAATTAAATTCAAACAATGATTTTGTTTTTTTTTGACAACAAAAAATTAAAATAATAAATAACAAATAATAAGGTTCGTTTTGAAAAATTCTCTTAATTTTTTGACTGATGTGATAAGAATAAAGATTAAAATTTTTTTTAACTTATTGCACCTGAGTACCATAGAAAAGTTTTTGTTTGTTTTATAATAAGCCACACATCAATGGGTTATGACTACCCTTATAAAGTTGTTATAGAGCACAGTGCGAGCATTTAGGAAAATAGGAGAGGATTTAATAGGATACACCGATACACAAGAGGAGGCTTATATGCTAATCTGGAGAACTCAGACTTAATTACCGGTCCATTGTACTACCAGGGTAGCAGCCTTCTCTTTTTTCTGTGTTGCAGTAGTGGAAATAAGGTGTTAGTTATTTCACATATAACCTAAAGGGCGGCGTCCATACGAAACTGGGAGGCTGAAAGAAAAGTAGATGCCCAGAGCGGGATTCGAACCCACGCATCCGGCCTACCTACCTACTGAACACTCTACCACTGCACCACGGCCGCCCTTACCTTGCTTTTGAACCTTTGTAAATCGTAATGTAGTTGAAATACAGAGCCAGGTAAAGCATTCCACATACGGGTGGTGCGACTAAAATAAGAATCTCTATACTTGACTGTACGGCCGAAATTGGGCTCAAGGTAAAACTGATGGGCATTCTTAGCAAGGTGGGTGTTGCGGCTAAATTGTTTCAGGGGAGGAATGCAACTGACTATTTTACTAGAGCACTGTTTGTGAAAAAAGTGATAATAAACAGTGAGACAAGTAACGCTTCGACGATGTTCAAGAGAATCAATCGATTCTACGATTTAACTATCACCCATCAGTTTTAACGCTCTATTTTGTACCATATCAAGTAGGTGCAAAGATGTTTGAGCAGTACCTGACCAGACATGGGAGTTATACTCCAGTTTTGGGCGGATGAAGGCCTTATAAATTGTAGTCAGATCAGAAGGGGTGAAGAACTTCCTGCATTGTCTTAAGAAACCTAAGCATTTAGCAGCGTTTTTGGCGACTTCAAATATGTGGTCATTCCAACGAAGATCGTCGTTTACACACACACCAAGTACTGACAGCTTTTCGGTTTCTTGGATACAGGTACCATTCATGGATAATGGTAAAGGGGGAATATTTGGATTCATCCTCAAATTCTTCCAGGAACGGTAATGGGAACGGGATTGGAAATTCAAAAACCACTGAAACGAATTGTCATTTTTGTCGCTATTACAGTACGCGTTCATCCCTATATTCTCACGAGAATGGGACGGGAACAAGAAAATAAGCGGGAACTTGGAAAATACTGGACCAATTCCAAAAAAATTTCAACGTTAGAGTGTAAAGTGCTCCTGAGTAACAAAGACTATAATTATTTTCTTTACATATTCTTTCGGGAACGGAAGCGGGAATGGTGACATAATCAATAACCTGGAAAGCACTTAACTAATTCCAAAAATTCTTTCATGGTTAGAATGCTTCAATGTCCCTGAGTAATATAGACTATAGTTCATCAACATTTACCCACAGGAACGGGAACTGGAATTCAAAAATCACTGCACAGATTTCAGTACAGTTTTCGTCATTACAATACGGTGCTTCATAGACTATATTTCATCCCCATATGGGATGTCCAGTAACTGGGACATATTCGGGAACTTGGAAAATGATATACCGATTCCACAAATTCTGTCATCGTTAGAGTGCTTAAACATAAACTATATTTAATCACCACTCTCCCACAAGAATATAAAACTTTGAAACTACTTAACTTAACTTTCAATTTGATGAGCCCTACTGAGCTACGCCGGGCGGGTCAGCTAGTAATATATAAAAAGCGTATACATCAACTGGCTGTGAATGCCTTTCCAATGGTACAAGACACAATGCGAGCATATTCGAAAATAGGAGATGATTTAACAGGAGACACCGATGCAAATTGTTTTTGAACCTTTGTGAATAGCTATGCAAGGGAATATCAGAATCTGGCGATGCATTCAGCATTCGGGTTGTGCGACTAAAAGACGATTCTATATACGTGACTGAACGTCCGAAGCTTAGCTCTAATTAAAATTAAGAAGCATTTATAAAAGGTAGCAACTAGCTGAGAGAGAGAGAGAGAGAGAAAGAGAGATGGGTAATGTCTCAATGATGTTCAAGAGAATCGATCGATTCTACAATTGAACTACTACCTATCAGTCTTGGCGGTGGTGGAACGTTGCCGAGCCGACACCAAGACCCAAGATATTTGAGGAGTACCTGATCATGTATGGGAACTACACTCTGAGCATGGGAATTATACTTCGGATATGTGTACGCTTTATAAATAGTAGCCAGATCAGAAAATGACGGATTTCCTGCATCGTCCTAAGAATCCAAAGCAATTTTCAGCATTTTCTGCAACTTTTAATATACGATCATTCCAATCCCACGAAGATAATCATTTACACACATACCATGTATTTGTGGTATCGAAGCATTACACCATTCGGTTCTCACTACCTTATGCATGAATTCACTCAATTCACTGAGCTCATCATAAGCAACCATTCCAGTTCCACATCCGAAGATTAGGGATGAATTTGGAAACGAATATGAAAAGCCGAGGATTAAGTCGTCAGCAAAAGAATTAATGGATAAGAAGAAGATAAGAAAGAGACTCGGAGACAAGACGGAGCCCTGATGTTCACCAGCATTTATAAAGTGGGTATCAGACTTGAGACCATCCAATAGAACTTGCGGCTGGAAGGGTATTTGCCAATCCAACGAACGAGAGACTCATCTATTGCGTCAACCAAAAGTTTTCTTTAATTAAATTTATTGTTTCGTTGGCTGCGAGGCATGCATCACCGCGCCATCTTGTAGGAACCAAAGGTCGTCCACATCAACATTATCCAATTCAGTCACGGTAAAGTCATTAATCATGGCTCTATAGCGTTCCCCACTGTAGCAATATAACATGCTTCATTATTGAAGAAATGTGAAGCATTGATTCCATCTGCGCGTAGAGCATACCAAACAGTGACTTGTATGGATGTAACGGCGGAGTCTCAGCAATGGCTTGTTGATGGAACTTGACTTTTGAGTCTCAAAATTTACGACAATTTCCATTATTAACGTACTCATTCAACCAGTACTTTCTTATTTACCTCTTAGGAATCGGCAAAAGATTTGAAGGCCCTCTCAATTCCTTAAAAGGTATACATAAACAAATAAATAGGGCAGTGGAACAGAACAGAGAGCCTTGGATCCTTCTGCATTTTTCTTAACTATGCTTGTTTTGGGAATGAAAGGTAGGTACCTACAAAATTTTTGTCGATGCCGAACGGCTAATTGAAAAGCTCTTTTCATGGCATGATATTACTGTCGGAGAAATTGTGGATTCCTCACAAATTGTCATGTAGAAAAACATTTTTTTTTCTTCCATTTTTTGGGATTCGAATTTCGAACCCACCACGCTACAGACATACACCACTACACTACGAGCACCACTCAAAAGGTATGGTTCCGAGAAGTGAGGTGAGCCTTGAGGCTCCTTGAACTCCTTATTCAGTTTCATTCCCTTCTTAGATTGTATATCATTTTGCTAGGCAATGCATACCAAATGATTAACTTCATTTCTCCATCTTCGTAAGGCCATCAAAATAATTGAATTTATTCTCAAAATCGACTAAGATAAGGATTCATTGCCTTGCCGCATATAGCGCTTTGTCTTGCATAACCTAACCATTTGTGTCTTTGTGCCATGGATGAATTTGCATAATCAACATTTATTATCGTCTTCTCCTTGCAATTAGGCATTGTAAGTTGCCAGCCTCAAAAGGACGAATTGTCTAACAATTATCATTCAGCTATTAATTATTATGGAAAATTTCCCTCAACCCTATTCGGAAAATCAAATTAGGATAAATGTTTTTATTGAAAACTCTTTGCCCAAAAGTTTGAGCAGCACACTTGCAATTCAATGATATACTATATGCCACATTGGAGCATGGCCGAACAAGAAAATTCAATAAATATTCCATGCATTTTACTTAAGGCATACAACAGACATCACTATGGCCACCCGTTTACATGATGGAGGAGAAAAGAGAGGCTTATCCGTATATTGTGTATAGTCACGAATAGATCGTGTATGGTTCAATGAAGACAATGTTTTGAAAGTATACTTTCTTCTTAATAGATTGCAATTATTCAAAAATATTGTCATCCATCTCCTTGAGAACGACCGACAAACGACCAACGACGACTAACTACCACCGACCAAACGGAATCCTTTTGTAATTCTGTATCGAGTGAATATACGATGTCTTCAGGGCTATCGTCAATGTTTCCAGTTCAAACCATCTTTGTTATCTACACATATGTCTTTCAGAAACATTGCAATCATCTCACAGAAACAGAACCGGCTGTTTATATGTGTGTAGACAAGAAATAGAACTACTAAATCATATTGAGTAATTTAGAGACTTTGATAGAAAATGTAGGAAGGACGCCTCTGCCTTTGTTCACAATATCCTTACTACGTTCAATGAGAACGATGCGACTCCCTACACTCAAAAGTTGTAATCTCCGATCGGAAATTGAGTAAATAATTGCCAAGGCAGTAAGTTAAGTGCTGTGAACTATCCAAGAATTTTGTGGTCAATATACATGAGGCTATAAAATGTGTATCGGAATTTAAGGGCCACCCACAAAGTAAGAAAGGACATATAGATTAAGGGTTAAGTAACTTTATTTTTGGCGATAATTTTATAGATTGCCTCATGTACACATATCACATCACATGTATTTATTTATGCAATCAACCGACACGATAGCATCTGTCAGGGAATCAATAGGGAGGGGTAAGTGACCTAAACGCTTACAGCACTTTAATCGTTCCTTTAATGTGGGTTTTATGTCAATTAATCTAAATATTTGTGTGGTTATTGATGTTTCCTCATGGAATGAGTTTAACTCTTGGGGTGTTATCTGAGACAAGATAAACAAAGTTCTCTCGGATTAATAGGCTATATAGTATTTTGTGAGCATCATCAAAAGGCACAATTAAAAAAAAACGGATGTATCTATTAAATACCACACATTTCTGAGAAACTTTGATTAAAGATACTTGCTGTGCTTTTCTCTGGGGCATATATGAAATAAATGCTATTTGTTCTTGAGGGACATGGGTTGGGCAATGGGCAATGGGCATATTCGAAATTATTACTTGAAAGGAGAATTATTACAAATCATATGTGGTCGGTTGTCTTGGGAGATAATAAATGATCATTTCGATATAAATTTAAATTTATTGTGGTCAGTGCAGACATAACCACATTACAATTTCGGGCAGACAGACAGAGCTGTGTTGGTACAAAATCTTATCATTCGACCTCGTTGTATTAACAAGGAACCGTATGCCTTTCAAGCGGGTCTTATTCGTATAAATAAGTAAATGGGGTGACACAGAGATCAGTGAGCCCCGAGGCCAACGGATTTCTTTCATCTATACAAGTTACAAGTTAACTTTATTGAGGCATATAAAATGTTTTCATTTATATTTAAAAAAAAATGAGGTATTCATTTTATCTTTGGTCGTTTTCATGATATGTCTGAATGTATCTAACATGAATTCAAAATATTTCAAAAACATAAAAAAAATTAAAATATCTAGTCGTTAATTAACATACTGATTTGATTAATTGCTCCCGGTGATCAATACTCTGCTTTGCTCTTTTATGGCATTTTTAACATAACATATCTTGGGAGAAATGAAAGGGACCTTAAAACCACGATTTCAAAAGGTCATGCCTAACATAGTTGTTTAAATACTCCCGGAGCACCAATTTTTTGTTAGAGACTATAGCACAGATGAATTCTGAATGCTTTTGGGATTAGAACTTTAAACTCCAACGTAACTGGCAGCCATGCTAACCATTGCGACACCGGCTCAGTATAGTCAGAAATATATTGGTTTTATTACTATTCTACAAAATCAGACATCATTAGATAGCGCTTTTAGGCCGACGTTTATTCTATGGTGAGGGCAATGTTATAAGTTCAGCCTTGACTAATGACTATAATAGAAGTCTATGTACACTTCTTCGTCTTCTTCCTTTTCCGGTGTTGCGATCATCGTAAATTCAAAAGGATCCCAGCTGTCCTACTAACTGCTTCACACTAGTGATTCGTTCGCGGTGTATGCCGACTTGACCTCAGAATGCGTCGACTGATCTCCTGTTTTGGATTGCTTTGATTGTATGAGACCAACCAAATGCAGAATTCTGTGCCCATTGCCCATTGCCCAACCCATGTCCCTCAAGAACAAATAGCATTTATTTCATATATGCCCCAGAAGAAAGCACAGCAAGTATCTTTAATCAAAGTTTCTCAGAAATGTGTGGTATTTAATAGAAACATCCGTTTTTTTTTTTTTTTTGCATTAGTCTGCACCAGAAGAGTTTTGGTCTGCCTTTCTCATTCTTTCCTCGCGATCGCGTCTGAACGTTGCGTTGTATAAATTTGGCTTTTTGAAGGGGTTTTCTGGAGCTCATCTCCATTGAACAAGACAATACAAATTGAACCGGTGGGGCTCCAAGATGATATTTTTGACGTGAAAACTTTCACCGATCTTCGTACATCTAATACGATCAACCATTTTTGCTACTGCTGCCACAGGGAGCATCTTCTTCTCAGTTTCCGTCAAC
This sequence comes from Melanostoma mellinum, assembly GCA_914767635.1. Classification (NCBI taxonomy): domain Eukaryota; kingdom Metazoa; phylum Arthropoda; class Insecta; order Diptera; family Syrphidae; genus Melanostoma; species Melanostoma mellinum. The sequence goes on from OU612058.1 coordinate 20,863,630, forward strand.
TAACTCTCATACTATTTTACATTGACCAATTTTGTGACTTGTTTGTTAGTGAGCACAAGCGCAGTGTAGAGTCTTCATTTCAGGTTCCGGGGCATTTTTCTATCACAGAACGAAAGCAAGGCTTTGTCGCCACTCCATCCACCCTACGCTGACTCCATGATTGATGTCGCCAATCATAACTTACTTTTATCAGTTTAAGGATGGCCTTGCAAGACAATACGCATGGGGTTATGTTATACATAGCCTCTATTCGTAAAAGAGGGATCTATAGTAATAGATATTCAAGTGAGAGCGAACATAACGTTCATGAATTAAAATTAATCGTATGATAAATGGGTCACATCAAACCCAGCACTGAGTTTGCTTTGATCGCGGTTAGAATTAAAAAGAAATCACTACCGGTAGTCGAAAACTCTAGCTGTGAAAAGGAACTCTACCCAAATAGTCTGGTCTATTTAGACATTCGAAATAAATAACCAAAACTTGCCGTTTTTTTAGGGGAAAAAACCTCATATTTTGACCTCTGACCCCGATTAATTTTTGATTGAGAGGGCTTATAAAGACTTTTAACAATTTTTTTTATGGTAAACCCAAGCCATCCAGAAAATTTTGGCTATGTGGGAATTTTTGTTACTTGGCCACTATTTTTATGTCTAAATTGACCGGACTAGATGTGTTTAAGGAGAATAGCCACTATGACGGCCAAAAAATTAGTGATTAAAAAAAAAAAAATTTGAACGAGTAAGTTGTGGTATTTTTGGATCGGGTTGTTTTTATTTTAAGTACACATCGAATGATTTTTCCACAAATTTTTATTAAAAAATACTAAAAGCTTTAACAATATAAATGATGCCGCAGCACCTTAAAAAAAATTCTCCCTCCTTGTCGCATCGATTTTTCAAAAACAGTTACTCTGAGAAAAAAAAAATACTGTAATCTGTATGAATGTTCTTATTGTTGTACGTAGCGGTTTTTTTTATTTTGATTTTTCAAAAAATGGCGACTGATTGACAATATTTTGTTTTTTTTACCTTTTTTTCGGTGTCAGACAGTTTAAAAAATAGTAAAAATCAAAATTTTTCAAATCGGCTACGCTTTACCTTAACCATTACTAAGACGAACAAAATAAAATGCGTTCAAAGATTTTAGTCCATATCTCTCGTAATGAAATCATGTATCTTTTAATCATTGTAACTTAGTCAATTTTTGGAATTTTGACTTGCAATTTTGTACACATATTTTTGAACATACAAACTTTGATTTAAAACAAAAAAAAAATTTTTTTTTTGACCTATCACCGTGGCTTTCCCCCTTGAGACATTTACTCTACCAATACTGTTTTATGGAGCTTAAGTTTAGAAAACAAGCAAATATGAGTCTGTTGGAGAACTTCTGCATTACTAAGCCAAATAAGCATATTCAAAAAAAAAGGAGCTCTACATTCCATAAATGTCAGCGATCAGAGTACATGGACAACATACTCTTATAGCACGATTCGGTAATAACTTTAGGGAGATGTATACAAACACGGCAGAAGTTTGTATTTCACTATAAGCGATGATATATGGAAGAAGCTAAGGGTTGAAGTTTAGAAGAATAAATTTGGACCATGAACGAAATAATAAGCAGACTCTTATCCTAATTTATATTGGAATATAAGAATTAAGGCGCTACGATTTCTGTGATTTCAAAGGGATTTTGCATTGCATCCGTTGCTGACTTACTTTACTTACTTTCTTTACTTTATGTGGCTCAACTAGAGCGTGGTGCTCCTAGGCCTTGTCCAATATGCCCCTCTAGCCGGCTCGATCTCTAGCCTGCCGTCTCCAATTTTGCACTCCAAGTTGGCGGAGATCTCCTTCTACCTGGTCGCTCCATCGAAGATGAGGTCTACCTTGGCTTCTGACTCCCTCTGGTTTGGCGTTGAAGACTTTACGCGCTGGAGCGTTGATGTCCATTCGCTCTACATGGCCCAGCCATCTTAGTCGTTGGACTCTAATTTTTCTGGCTAGGCTTATGCCGCTGTACAGCCCTTATAGTTCGTCGTTGTATCTTCTTCGCCAAACGTTGTCTTCTCGATTAACGCAAACAGGACCATAAATCGGACGCAGAACTTTTCTCTCGAAGACTCCAAGTGACTTTTCATCCGATTAGGAGAGGGTCCATGCTTCTGCACCATATAGCAGGACCGGGATGATGAGTGTTTTGTATAGTGTCGCCTTGGTTCTTCTCGATAGGGTTTTATTCCTCAATTGCTTATTTAACCCAAAAAACAGCGATTAGCAAGAGCTAGTCTGCGTTTGATTTCAGCGCTGATGTTGTTGGCTGAGTTTACAGCAGTGCCCAGGTAGACAAATTCACTGAATACCTTGAAGTTATACCTGTCAATGGTGACATTTTGACCAAGTCGGTGGTGGGATTGGACTTTTGTTGATGAGAGCATATACTTCGTCTTTTCCTCGTTTATTTTCAGCCTCATTTTGCTTGATGCTGACTCCATAGTTGCTGACTTACCCGCAAAAAACAATATCGGTCACTAGACAACTTATAAATATTTTTCGCAGTTGAATACCCAATAACCACTCAACGGTTTTCGAAGTGTTGGACACCAGTTAATTAAATTGTAATAATCACAGATGAAAGACAAAGAATTTTTTCCTTTGCTTAATTAGACTATACTCTACTATGAGGTGAAACACAAGAATAGTGTATAGCCCAATACCTCTGTTGTATTTGGCGTTCCAGCCACGGCTACTTCACTAACTTCTTAAACTGCGATTATCAGTAGGGTAGTTAGGTCGAAACTTTCGCGACTTGTGCAGAACTTTATTGCCATCCACAATGAAGTTTTTCGATTGAGCTTCTTTTCCGTTTCTTCAGTTTTTTCTATTTTCATCTCTATTGTTTGAGAAATCTTGACCATGCTTTGAAAACCACTTTTATTCGACTTCTGTTTGAGCTTCATTCTACCATCACTAGGATTAGTTTTTCTGCACATTTCATGTGACAAACAAAATGACCTACAATTCGGTTCTAATTCGGAGTTCAAAGAAACAACTTATAACGACGGTCTCAGCGGTAAAGCGCATTAAGGACCGCGTTTCGAACTCCGGTTTCTCAAAAGTGATTCGGCACCTTTACCGCTACCCATATGGCAAGTACTTCGGAGTGAAATTTTTAATTTATAGGCTTAAACAATTCAGTGAGTATTGACTTCAACTTAAATAAATGACTTTTTTTTTTTTGATAAAAAGAGTACGAAATTTAAAATAACTTCACATTTATTAATTTTAAGCGACAACTCTTAATGCCTAATGGCAAGACTCTAAGGTCTAAAAATGTCTAAAGTATAAGATATGGACTGATTTCAAAAAGAGAAATTGCCCAATCGCCATTCCTTTTTATATAAACTATACGTGTAAGGAATAAATTACAAGGAATTTAATAAAAACTGCCAATATCAGTGAGAGAAACATGTTGATTCAAAGTCTATTTAACATATTAATAACACACATTCTTCATACAGCTAAGTTGTGCACTGTTCACCTTTGATATCACTTGAATCAGGGTTAGGTCGTATACCCACTTGAACACCAAATAATGTGAACATGTAAGCATTGAACCGATTCTAAGAAACTTTCAAGGACTTAAGTGAAAAATATTCGTATGAAAAAATGAAAAAGAGAAAAAAAAAACTTATTTTTAAATATGTATGGGTTGTTAAATGAAGTGAATCCTCCTTATAGTCAAAGAAAATTCCATAAGCCCTCACGGTTCATCCTACCTTCATAAATACAGTATGAATAAAGCATATCGTTTTGCAAAAGGTCTGGATCTGACATCCATCGGGGAGCTTTACAAAAATGGCAATGTCGTAACTCAAGGATGTGTCTTTTTCTGAAAGGGTTGAGTTGCGGAAACGTATTACATCATTTTGACTGTGTATCCATTCTTCAAATCTTACTTATGTATTTTTTTTTTTTTTTAATAGTACCTTCTTCACTTGCTATACACTACACTCTTATTATTAAAATTTCATAACATATTTTTGTAGAAATGCCAAAGATACCTTAGATAGTGTTTACCCCTTTCTCCAGATGGTGTTTCAATATTTTGTACTTACACATTCTCCGTGGAAAAACTTCATATCGATATGAGTTTGACATTGTCGTAAGATACTTGAACGATTATATAAAGACCGACAGTCGGTAGAAGGCAGGTACTTACACCAGAGACAAATAAGTATGAGATTTCCTGGAAAACGAAAATGAACATTCGGCAACCTTAACCGCATGAAAATAAGTTTTTCCCAGAATTTTTGAGCAGATGTAATGAATGAATGACAGTTTTTGCCTTTGCAGATATCACCACTCACTAAACATGTCTCTCTAAAGTGATTGTTTCATTTCAATCTTCTGTTATGAATGACTGGGTAATAAAGAGTTCTAGGTACTCAATACAGATGGCATAAAATAGCTCTATTTTTTCCTAAAACTGAAATCAATAAAAAGTGCAAACAAACAAAGGGATATGATTCTACCATCTCAAATCTGGGGTAGAGCTATTTTAATAAATATAAATATAAATATAAATATAAATATTAATATAAATATAAATATAAATATAAATATAAATATAAATATAAATATAAGTATAAATATAAATATAAATATAAATATAAATATAAATATAAATATAAATATAAATATAAATATAAATATAAATATAAATATAAATATAAATATAAATATAAATATAAATATAAATATAAATATAAATATAAATATAAATATAAATATAAATATAAATATAAATATAAATATAAATATAAATATAAATATAAATATAAATATAAATATAAATATAAATATAAATATAAATATAAATATAAATATAAATACAGTCGACTCCCTTTAAGTCGAACTTTCACGGGATGTTTAAATAAGTTCGAGTTAGAGGGAGTTTCTAAAAAATTCGAGTTAGAGAGATTATTATTTTTTTTTTCTTGAATATAAGGAAGAAAATAATCAGTTTGTAAATAAATAAAATTAATAAACCAAAGCTTCTTACTTCTATGACTCGTTAATTCATTACTGTCATTCATCATTGTCTCAACAAAATTATTTAAAAAAACTAGTAATTTTTGACTGGTATACCAAATTGACTGGAGTTTTCACTTGTTTAAAAAATGACTCTATTTTGAAAAGGATGTTTTGAACCTCATCTGGTACATCTTCTGTCAATTCAATCGCTGTTTGCAATATTTCAATTGCATTTTCGATTGCATTCTTTTCTGGCATTTCGATGTTTATTATCTCGGCTTCTTCATCAGCTTCACCGTCGCCATCGTTATCATCATCAGCATGTACTACTTCTTAAAAAATTGTCTCACTGTCTACTATTTCTGTGGCTGCAATACCTTCATCGACATCAACATAATCCCTCCAATTAACACTCGCAATACTGTAATCAGTTTCAGTTAGCCGGTTCCAGATCCTCTCGATTTCATTGGTGGCGTCGGCGTCGGTTTCACATATCAGTTGGTTAAGCGGTATGTGATCTTTATCGTCCCAAGTCTCGTCCTTGAACCCGGCCTTTTTAAAACAATTTTCAATTTTCAAAGGAGTTACATCATGTACCCATGCCTTTGAAACCTGATGTACACAGTCTAGAAGTGTTATCTTATAGTCCTCTTTTTTGGTTTCCCAAGCGCTTAAGATCTTGGTTAGTATGCGGCGTTTATAATGAACTTTTAAATTCTGTTTTATGCCCATGTCCATCGGTTTGAACAATTGAGGTCATGTTAGGGGGGAAATACTCAAGCTTTATAAATTTTAATTTTTCCTTGACTTGTTTTTGGTGGGCAGGACAGTTGTCGATGAAGATTAATACCTTGCGTTTTGTTCGACCAAACTTTGCGTCGAGCTTTAAAAGCCAACTAGTAAAAAGATCCGCTTTCATCCAAGAACGTTGGTTGGCTACGTAATCAACTGGCAAAGATTTTATTTTATTAAAGAAGCGAGGGTTTTTGCTTTTCCCGATGAATAAGAGTTTAAGCTTTTCTGAGCCTGTCATGTTGGACCCCACAAGGCATGTTACTCTTTCTGTACTGTGCTTACCTCCAAAACATTTTTCTCCTTTCAAAGCCAAGGTACGTGTCGGTAAACATTTGTAAAAAAATCCCGTTTCATCGACATTGAAAATGTCGTCGGGTCTAAATCCTTGGACAACTTCTGAAATCTGATGTTTCCATTCATTGGCTTTGTTATTATCCACAGAAGCACTTTCACCAGACAAAACTTTGCTAAGGATACTATGCCTGGTTTTAAATCTGGTAAGCCAACCATCACTTGCCTTGAAATTAGAAAATCCTAAGTTGTCTGCGAATTCCAGCGCTTTCTTTTTTAAGATTGGACCGCTTACAGGTAAATTATTGCCACGCACGCTTTCGAACCATTTGAAAACAGCTTTGTCAACACTTTCATACTCACAAACTTTGTTCCGCTTAAGGTGAGCATTAACAGCACAACCATGTCGAGTTCTTAATTTTTCTCTTTCAGCCCATATCGAAGAAAGAGTACTTTTAGGAACGCTAAAATCTTCAGCAATTTTCTTTTTCTTTTCAACTCCCTTCTCAATTTCTTCAATTAAACGAATCTTCGTGGAAAGATCTAATGTATTCAATTTTCTTCTGGCCATAATTTGTCTGAAAGTTTGCATTGAATTGTAAAAAATAAGAATTTCCCTCACATAAAGAATGCATTACCTACCAAACTAATAATGAAGTTCTTTAAAAGTTAACTTTTGTAAAACTTAAAATAATTTTCTGTTAACGTTAGCACTGTACATATGTACAAATGAAGAGTAGATACATACTAGTATGAAGTAAAACAACAAAACAATACGAACTCCGCGAGACTAATTCTTAAAAATGTTCGTTTCTGCAAAGGAAAATTCGACTTAGAGGGATTGAAAATAGTCCAAGAATTTATAGAACTTGTTCGAGTTAGAGGGAATTTCGACTTAGAGGGAGTTCGACTTAGAGGATGGTTTTTGTATGGAAAATTGACGGGAATGCAAAAATATGGAGAAAAAGTTCGAGTTAGAGGGAATTTCGACTTAGAGGGAGTTCGACTTAGAGGGAGTCGACTGTATAAATATAAATATAAATATAAATATAAATATAAATATAAATATAAATATAAATATAAATATAAATATAAATATAAATATAAATATAAATATAAATATAAATATAAAAAAGGCTGGGAAAAAAGGAAATTTGATTTGATGCCCTCAGCTGGAAGCTGCCTTAAGCTTTCATTGCGTGTCGGCGTTATTGAATGCAAACTACTGAGCCTCAATAACTAATATTAGCGCTCAGACCTTCATACCTGTTCAGATAGCAACCATCTAATATTATACTTTTCCAGATGTTCGATGAAATGCCAAAAGCCACTGGCTTTTGTCATACACATGGCATGAATAGAATTTAATGAGACAGAGCTCATGTCGCGGAAGCTATAGAAAATCTTCATTACAGCTTCCATTGCACTTCATATATGGCAGAAGCTTAACAAACTGTGTTAAAAATGTTCTTCAGGAATTTTTTTTCTCCAGGCGGCTGCTAAACCCCTCACAATCAATGTCTCAGAAAGCATAATGTCTTTTGAGAAGAAATCTGAAACTTGAGAAGACATGCTTTCAATTCTGTCCCAAGAGCAACAGAAACAAAAACAAGAAATCAACTTTAATGATCATCGTTTATCTTTTGGCCCCCAACAGCTCCAATCAACATCAAATGACAAATGGGACAAACTGTTTACAGCCAGTACACCACAAAAATTAACATCAGTCCAAATTTATTGCAAAGGCATCTCCCCTTAGAGCACAACCCACTTAACTTTGCCTTCAATTAACTTCCATTTATTTGGAGATTCAATTCATCTACGAAATTCCCCAATCGATTTCAAAATCAATTTGAAGAAGAAAAATTGAAAGGATCACCAAAGAAGCAAGACGAAAAGTAAAAAGAAGCAAAGAAAAAAAAAACAACAACTCACAAATACTTTTTCCAAGGACTTAATTTAAAAGTACACTCGTACTACCGACCGACATCCTTCGTCGCACAGCTCCGCAACATTCTATACAAAGACGGTACATTTTTCGGTCCTAAGAAGTACAGAAGACAAAATCATGTTTCCAAGTGGAAGACAAAAAGCAAAGCAACAATAAAAAAAGAGGGAAGGAAAAGAAAAACAAAAAATAAATATCCCAACAGACACAAGAAATTAAGAAAGAACAACAAATATGTGCTCAAGGATCTGATGCGAGCAATTTATTGCCAGTACAAAGTAGCGTTCGCATCCTTAAAATAGATAAAACATCGATTAAACTTCGATAAGGACCTATAGAAAAGAGAAACGGCATAATGGGTGAACCCAGGTAAGGCAGCATCGACGACCTCCCCCCCTATTCGAGAATGTCCTCACTCGTTAAATAAACGACCCGGTACAAGCTCGATTTGTTGAAGTGATGGCAACTATGACGACGTACCCTTAAGATTCTGTGAGTTCCCTTGCATCGAAGATGTCTAGGGAATACGCCATCAGCGAGGAAAACTTTAGGTGGATTTTACCTGCTCTTTAGTTGAGAGGAAATTCAATTTGTTGTGAGGGTTGTAAGACTTTGGGACGTTGGGGGTTTGATACCTTAAGGTTCTCGACTAAGACTAAAAATTTCGATTTGATAGGGCTGATGCTATAGTTTTAAGCTTTAGTCTTTCCGAATTTGGTTCTTGGTGAATGTAGATTTTTGGAAATGGATTTGCTTGCAGTCGAATGCCATCATTTTCATTTACTTGCTTTTGTGATAGTCCGTACACTGAAACAATTGATTGTGCTTTTTGCTTCCGGCACTGTGCGGTGTGAACCTTGTATGCACTCCGGACAATTTATATTTTATTGGTTCTTACTTTGTTTTCCTTTGCAAAGGAACACATGAAGACATTATAGTGATTACTTTGGGATTTTTTATTTTTTGTTTTCATTACTCTTTTGAACAATGTTGCAAAACGAGTGAACGCATGTGAATGGATTGTTTGGTTTTTGAAGAACTATTATGTACCAATATATTTGCACAGAAACTGGTAGGGCATCCAGGCAGGGAACTCATTTTTGGATTGATGAATAAGATCAGGCTTCATGGAATGCCTTTTAAGTAAGACATTTGATCTACTAGAACAATCGTTCGACTAAGTGACACAAAAGCGTCAAATAAACGTTGGTCGAAAGGTCCCCATGCTTTTTTTACGTAATGGACAGCTTATGGAAATCGCAAACGTTTCAAACACTGACAAGTCATCAACAGTCAAGAACCACTGCAATAACCTGGTCTACTGCTATTAAATCAACAGCTCAGTCGCTGGCAAATCGACAGCTTGAATGTTGTCAGTCAATAGTCAAAGACTTCATGAAATACACAAAAGTGTGAAAAAGGCTATTGGATGCTTTTCTTATCTCTCACTCGAAGATGACTCGGTTAGAAACTGAGAATCTCCGCATTCACTACGTACCTCTGGCTTTCTTTTGTGACAGTAGCTGGAGCACGTTTCATTTCCTTTAGTTATTCATTTTTTTAACACGTGTGAATTGAAAAGTCTGAATTTAATTTGTGAACACATCCTGTCACTACTCATCGAACAGTCAATTTATTTAGTAAACATATTCATCATGGTGAAGTACACGAACGAGTCGGTGACCGCAACTTTAGAGCGCCATCCCCGATATTTGATCGTTATTCTGGGCCTAGTAGACAGGCAATAAGAAATTTAATGTATAAAACTCTGTCAATCATAAGTCGCGGCGTCCAATTGGCAATCCACGTTGCGTTGGTGGGATGACGATGCCCTAGCGTAAAACTTCATTGCTTCATCGTTGTTCATTGTGTCGTCGTCCATTAGGGTCATCGCATCGGTGTATCTTGGGTCCGGGTTTTTGTCTTCTTCATTCTTCTTAATAAGGGGCTTGGATAGTTGCCTAGATTTCCCAGTAGACGTCTTCTAGACTGCACCTCTATAGGTACGATTCCAGCTTCTTCATAGACTTTTCTATTGCTGACGGTTTTCCTGCGAATCGGATCGTAACTAACTCCTGTAGCTGTGCAGAACCTTTCGCTCAAATACAGCCAGCTTGTGTTCCAGTCTAAGATATGGTGAAACAAAAGTGATAGAAGTACGTGATGACTAGTCGTATAAGCTGCTTGTTCAGCAGTAATTTTATTTTTTGTCCAAACCCACTTCCTTCGTGGATCAGCGGATGGACGCTATGGAGAGCATGGTTAACTTTCCCAAAAACTGCAGTGGCGTGTGGGTTGAAATGCATCAGTTCGTTGAAGTGGACCCCTAAATTATTGGCTTCGTTTCTTGGCCTGAGCTTGTTCCGTCAGGAATGTTGATGCAGATGCTGTGACAATGTGTGGCTGATCGCGAACGTCTTCGTCCTTGTGTAGGTCTTCGTACGCAAATTAGCTCGGACTTTGCTGAGTTGGTTTTGATTCCCCATCGTTTGTAATACTCCATCACAAGTGATAGTGAGTGACTGTAGGTCAAGGAATCATCCACAAAGAGAAGGTTGGCGGCGTTTTCTGGTTGAGGTTTATCCGAGGGGAAGATGCCATACAAGAACGGTGCTGGCTTCGATCCTTGACCAACCCCTGTTCGGATGGGTCTGGTTGATGACAAAGTGTTGTCTGCTTAAATTAAATTTTTATAAATGTACCTGGAAAGCGTAAAATTGTTTATCCAGACACTATCGAATGCCTTCTCAAAGTTTAAAAAATATTCAAACTGTTTTTGAGCTTTCTCATAACGTCCCCTTGTAGCTTCAGGAATTGAAGAAGAATGGAGTGCTTCTCCCGGAATCCAACCTGCATATTCGGACTGATGCTGTTGTCATTGCAAAATGTCTCGAGTCTTCGCAGAAGCATTTCCTCCAGAATTTCGCTGATGTTGTTGAGTAGTGACATGGACCTGTAACCAGACACCAAGTTTTAAGTTCTCTTTTTGGGAATGCCCGCGTCCTTTGCCTTCTTCCACTGCTCAGGAAGTGGTAGCTGTTGAGGCAGTTATTCATAATAATATCCAGAAAGATCCTCTCCGTTCGATGAAGTTTCTTCAGGACAACTTTTGAGATTTTGTCCGATCCAGCTGACCTTTTAGGCTCTTTCTTTTCTTTTATTTTTGATTGTTCCTTATAGAACTCTCTGCTCTTAGTGGATGTGAATTATATGGAATAATGGAAATGTTATGAGAAGTTAGCATATCGATTCCGTGGCGATATCGAATCGTTGTTGATATGGAGAGTTTTGACTAGATTTTTACCTAGTGAGGGCGAAGGATTTCTAACTACGTTACATGGATCAACCCTCTCAGATCTGTTGCTAGCAATGTCACTGTTTTTGCACCGTCTACATAAGCAGCCAGCTCGTCAGGAGCTTCTTCAGAGTTCTTTTTATTGTGGTTGTCCTTGATTTGAAGGAGCTTCAATAAAAATATCATCGAGATAAGTTTCTCTTTTTGTCAACCATTGTACGAAATTCGATAAATAAACAAAATAAAGAAAATAAAGTGGACCAACAGAGCGAGGACAGGGCCTAACGCAGTTCTCACAACCATACCTTGTCAGCAAACGGAGGGGACGTACAATTTTTTCCAGGTTCGGAACGGCTAATCAAGAAAGCGCTTTCCATGGCAATGAATTTTTCAACGGAGGACTTGCCAATTCCTCGCGAAGGGCGACAACCGTGGAAAAACATTTCGGCCTCTGTTGGGATTCAAACCACCAACCTCTGAACTTACAGCAGACATGCTAACCATCACGCCATGAGTACCATACGAAATAAGAACACTTTTCAAAATGTTTGATGTCTGCACCGAAGCCTAAAACTTATTGTCTAGTTGGTTGTCAATATCAATTGTCAGAATCAAAATTTTGAACATTAAATTTTAAGAACCACCCTACTATGCATGTAATCGTTCTTGCTGATGAAAAGAGGAATCACCTATTCGATTTGGTATACATCGCCGCAATGCTGTATTTTGCTTCTTAAGTTTTTTTCCGGAATATCAAAAGTGAACCAAAATTACAGGAAAAATTCCAACTTAATTTTGTGAAAATTAGGAGTGTTAACACAGTGACGACAGCTAACCGCTTAATGTGTTAACTTAAACTAATTACAAAACTTTACTCAGCAGTTATTATGCTCAACTCGTTATCTGACTATTTGCCTTTGTTTGCATTCATTGTTCCTTAATGTACAAACCCTGAGCTCGTAGCCTCCCTTTTAATTTTGGAATTGAGCCCATTAACACGCCAACTACTCAGGCTCAAACCAGCGCAAATATAAATTTCAAAGAAATTAACTTATATCTAGGCAAAGCAATTAGTCACCATACAGACCAAGGGATTAATGTGTAGGTATAGGTTTGTATGTATATGAAAGCACTTTTTTTTGCAGGCGGGCGGTTGTAGCAGAAGACTTACCCCGAACCATGGTCCCTTTTGGAATTGTAGAAAAATCAACACAACGAGTCTGTGATTGTGGTGGTGGTGGCGGTGGAGCGCAGATATAGGTACAAGGCTTTCCCCGAAAAGTAATGAAAAGGGGCTTACTAATTGTAGACCACCTAAAGTGTTTAGCACATTTCAAATTCGCTCCACAAGCTCACAAACGTATTTCCTCAAATTCATCATCGCTTAAGTACCATTACCGGATTTTTTTTTTTTTTTTTTTTTTTTCTTTTCTTTAATTTACTCGTTCCCCATTCTTGTATATTAAAACGCAAATTTGCATGACAACCCTTGGACTATGCACAAAAGAACTGAACAAAACCAAAAACAAAACAGAAAGGAAAAAAACCTCATTACAAGGCACCAAAAGATTAATTACACCATGGCACGAAGCAACAAGAAAGTTAAAACCATCAAACGAATAAAAATTCCGCACAAACCTACAGGCACAGGTTAATACACTTACACGACATTCCAGCGTCGCACTATGTGCCAATTTTTGCCGTGTGTAGTGCCGCAAAATATGTCCACTTAAGGGCGAACACAAAAAATCATACACATATATAAATATATATGTATACGTAAAAATAAAAAAAGGACGTTGTGCGGGTGTGTGGTGTGCATGCACCAAGCCCCACATGTGCACCAGAGGGTATATAACTGTGTTGTTGGGCGCCTTGTAAATTCCAATTTTAATTACACCCCAATTATTATAATGTATTGTATATGGATTTTGTTGGACGTTATCGTCATGTCGGAATCTCCACGAGAAATTGGTGTTCGGCCGAAAATAAGGCCGGTAACGGTGGTGACGCAGCCGATGGCGTACGGTGTGGTGCGACGAGAGATATGCTGGGTGTGAGTGTTGCATGCTGTAAACGACCGCGACGTGTATATTACAACGCGACCCGTTTATAATTGTTCAAAAAGGTTGCAGAGCAAAACACGTTGACCCGAAAACCTGTGTCAGGGATCATAGATACGGGCGATACAAAGATATGCGCAAGTTAACGTTTTATATTTCAGATCGGGTTATTGGATTTTAAACATGAGATTCAGTTTTTGAGCAAAAAAAAGGTACGCAGCTTACATACATAAAAAATTTTCGTGTAGTGGAAAGTCATGAAATGAAACTTTTAACATATTTTGATTTTTTTTTTCAATTGAGTTGTTGAACACTCCTCCTATGTAAAACGGGAAGAATGAGAGTAAAGTTTTTCTTTGAGACCGATGCTGCTATATTTACCCAATTCGTGTGTATGACATTTACACTAATGTTAAAAACTTAATTGTAAAGACGAACTGCAAGGTTTCCTTACTAAGAGAGCCAAGGAAGCAGTCACAACAAAAGACTAAGGACTAAAATATTAATTGACTCAAAGCTCAAAGCTCACCATCGTTGTGTTCTGTTAGTAACCAATAGCAATAAAGTGTGAATCGATTTTTTTTTTTATTTTATTAAAGTTGCTAGTGGTACCCGAAGCGTAATGGTGAGCATGTCTGACTGTTACGCACGTGGGAGGTTAGTATTCGAGTCCCAACAGAAATCAAGAAATGTTTATCCACGATGAAACTCATGTGATAGTTATTTCATTGCCATGAAAAGCGCATTTTCGATCAGCATTTGGGAATCGGCAAAAAATTGTAGGTCTCTTCCATTCCTCACAAAGTATGATTATGAGAAATCCATCTGGTCTCGGGGTTCCCCGCTCTGTTGCTCCACTTTACTTATTTTATGTTAGTAGTTTAAAACGTACCATCGCGTTAGTGCGGTCCAAGTTGGACTAAACTATTTCCAACAGTTTCAATGTGGGCGCTAGTTCAGGCTAGTAAGTTAGTGAATCAAATCTTAAGTCAGCAATTTTTTCTCACACTCACAAACTGGAGTCGGTTGAATTTTAACCATAACCATAATGTCAACTGCCAAAAGGAAACAGTGGCAAAAATTACCATGATAGTTTTATTAAAAATTGCCAAGTATAACTTCGACTCTTAAGAATGACTTATGAACGTTTTTTTTTAATATAATTTGCAGGCACCCCAATATGTAATAACACACAGATCAAAATGCAGGGAAAAATAGAGTAAGGTAGAGCATTCCACATTCGGGTTTAACGGCCGAAGTTGCGGGCTCAAGGTAAAACCGATGAGCATTCCTAGTGACGCGGGTGTTGCGGCTAAATTATTTCAAAGGAGGAGTGCAACTGTCTATTTTACAAGAGCACTATTTGTAAAAATAGCAATAAAAAAGAGATGACACGACACGCTACGTTCCAGAGAATCAATTGAACCTACAGCAGAACTGTCACCCATCAATTTTAGTTCTCTATTTTTAATCCTGTCTAGCAGGTGCAATAATATTTGAGGAGCACCTGGCCAAACTTCGAATTATCCTTTTTTTTGGAACATTTTTATGCTTTATAAATTGTAGCCAGAACAAATGGAATGAAACATTTCCTGCATCGTCTTATAAAACCAAAGCATTTTGCAGCATTTTTGGCGACTTCAAAAATGTGGTAATTCAAACGATGATCATCGTTTACGACATAGCCAGTACTGACAGCTTTTAAGTTTCTTGGATGCAGGTATCGTTCAGTATTAATGACAATAGGGGATTGATAAGCTTTAAGGACAGCATTGAGTTTTCGAAGCAATAAATTCTACTCGGTTTTGACTACCCTATACATATAGTAATGCTGTGAAGGTCCGAATTCGATTTAAATCATACACAACTCATTTTCAGTTCCACATCTGAACATGAATTTGAAAACGCTTATGAAAACTGGGGGTCGAATCGTCAGCAACCATCCAACACAACTTGTGTTGAGTGGTCGCAAAGGACGTTTATAATCTATCGAATAAGGGACTCATCGATACCAGAAGCATGCATTTTCGGTTGATGGCAAACTCTATCAATTGCTTTTCAAATATCAAACGCAATAATCTTACTTTCTCCAAAACAGTGTAAAGATTGGGTGTACTTTTTGGTGAGATATGCCATCAATAATTCATCAGTGGACTTTTTGCTACGAACGCCACCGCCCGCCTTACTATCGGTCATTAAGAAGCTCGAAAAACGCCTTAAGACATTTCATAAGTTAACTGTTTTTCAACGTTTCCATGGCCTTGGAAAAAAGGGATGTTTGTGCATTTATCCGGTAATTGGAAGGTGAGGAAGATTCACCTTTTTTGGGACAGGCTGGAGAAATACAGTTTTCCATCTGCTCGTGAATAGCAAATATAGAAAAGCTTACGCAGCGGTTTTGCCAGCGTAGAAGAGCTCCCTATCAGAATAAAGGGATACCATCTGGATCAGCGGATTTATGCATGTTTAGAACGCAACCGACTAAGTTGGAAAAAATATCTACTTCAACACAGAATTCACAGACCTAAGCTCAGGTATAGTCAATATGTTATGGTGAAGTGTCAAGTTAGAGTTGTGGCAAAAAGACGGGCAGCAAGATTCCTACTTTAAAACTTTCTACACATTTAACCATTCACACTTTTTCACCAAAAAATAATGAGCAGATGCTAAAAGTCCAGTTAAAACAATTATGAGGGAAAAGTACCAACTTCAGATCTCTTAAAGTGTCTTGCTCAAGGCTAACCCGATGTTCTTGACGTCAATTTTGTGGGAGGAGTGATGGTGCTGCGTACCCATACGTCATGAACTATTTACGGTTTATTTGGACATTTTTCTATGCCTACGACTGTGGTCTTCGTTCATAGTTCTTCCTCCCTTTTTCGACATTGAAAACATTGCGATCCTGAAGGAATTACAGCTCTAGGTTCATTATTTCGAGATTACCATACAAAAGTGAATCTTCGTCATGCCTATGCCAGCACAAACCTTCCAAACCTTAATTTGATAGTGACAACGGAAACTACTTACTACTTTTAGTTTCAAGATTCCTCGTTACCTCACAAGCATGAAGTGACCACAGTCCAAATTTTGTAGACCCTTGTGTGTTAGTCACATATGAATTGTAAAAAAATGATGAGAATTCCATTCTATAGTCATTTCCAAAAGCGTTTGAGTTGTAAAATTGGCAGTTCACATCGGTGCTTGTTGTTTGAAAATGATTTTTAGTGATGTGTTTTGTTTTATTTGGTGTTCGCTTTCTTCAGTCCTGTACTTCAGATTTGCTAAGGTACCTTTGCACTGTACTACGCTTACTTGGTGGCTATATCCTCCATTCGTAGATTCTGTTTAATGTACCTTTCAAAACTAGTCTGATCGGAGAGATTAAGTAGGCGCCCTACTTGTCCCAGCCATCTGAGACTCGCATTGTATACTCTTCCAGCTATGCTCAGTTGCTAATAATTTCATGCGTCGTTGAGCTCATACAGTTCTTCGTTGAATCCTCTACTTCACAGATTGGTTTCGCAAACAGAACCGAAAATCATTCGAAGAATTTTCGATTTTTACGAAATGAGGGATTCGTCTAAGGTGCTTTTGTTCTAGAAGACTACCTTGGTTTTTCGAGAGATTTTTACTTTTCAATTAACCAAATAACCCTAAAGATCATCGGTTGACAAGACAATTCTCCGCTTATCTCTGCACTGATATGCTATTTCCCGTGTTGAGAGCTGAGCCTATAGGTAAACGAAGTCCTGGCCTGATTCGGCTCGAAGTTATGTCTGCCAATTGTGACGTTTTTTCCTATTCGTTGATTTTCTCTGTCCTTGTTTGGTGACAACATATGCCTGTCTAAACACTCACCAACCATTAAACCTAAAACTTCTGTTTCAATATTTGTCATTCCTTTTGCTTATATATTGTCTGCGTAAGCTTGTTGTTGTAAGGGCTTTTAAAAAATCAAGCTATGCTTTCCACTATCTTTTCAGGAATGTTCACAAAAAAAGTTGAATGAGAGTTTGCGTTTGCTGTTTCCAATACTTTAGCGATATTTTCTGATACAGCTACTTTGCCCAAAGACCCAAAGAGAAATTTTGTTGTACCTTTTTCGAAAGAATATTTGAACCATCGAAAAAATAACAAACTTCATAACCTTATCTACCCTAAATATGTATAAAAGACTTTGCGCTGTTTATACCTCTACCTCTGGTGCTGAGATCAAAATATCTTTTTGATAAACATAATACGTTATTTTACTCCCACATTTTGAGTTCATAAATTTTGTTAGGAATTTGAATGAACAATTTAACCAATGCGGAACCATAGTGTAGAGAGAATGTGCCACTTTTCCTTGCTTCCTTTATCAACGATGAGCGCCCTATTTCACTAATAGTTGGTAAACTATTCTTCGATGATGTTGGATGGAAAAAGTTGCCCTTTGCAAATTGTTGATTCCAGCCACCCTCTGCTGTGTTCTTTGTTAAAACTCTGCAGACATCAGGAGTGTTTCATCAGAATTTCAACAGTGTTTTACCGAGAAGGCAGCATGTTCGGCTTGGTATAGTGGTAAAATGAACTCGTTCTGAGAGGTTGGCAGATTTATTACAGCTTTCCTTGTATTCCCGTCAAATGGTATGTCCATAGACAAGGAAAACCAGCTAAAGTTTGAGAGTAGCTCCAAAAACTTTAGTTCAAAACTCAGAATTCATGTCTTTTGAGAGGACATTTTCCCGTGAAAAAAAAGTAAAAATGCCTGGTCAAAGAAGCTTTTTGACATATGTTGAATGATAAAAAGAAAGTTATTGAGATTTCTTAACACTTTCTTACTTCAGTCGATAATTGGCATTGAGCATAATCTAAGGACAAGGATTTTATTAATGGACTCACATTAACAACTTTTTGATCCTAGTACGAAGTGCAAAAGTCGATTCCTTAATTCACCCACATTATCGTCATACAGACTCATAATTATCTATCTTCCTATTTGCGATAAAAGTCTATTTACTCGTATGATACTCTTCAGTATTTAAGCTTCTAAAATCTACTCCAATGCGAATGGATGATGATGGAATATTTTCACAAGCAAACTCCAAGTCTCTTAACGAATGCGAATCATCCTTCTTGCTGGTGTGTGGACATTAGACAACAAAAAAGTACCACGTAAGAGACGAAAAAAAAAAGCAAACCAGAAGCGCTGCTGACGTCCCTTGTATACATCACCAGATTAGGTGCACAGATTAACCCGAGTGACACTCATGAAACCAGCGACGTATGAGTGCCAAAAGAGATCTCCTGTTCTTTCCCAAAAATTACAACTGGAACTTACTACACACGCCCATTTGCACGTTCTTAATACCATATAATCAAATCACACAATGTTTACGATGACATCCCGCTGCTTTCACAGTGAGGAATCCTGCGGTGGTTATAAGCCCAGCAAAAAAGTTCTACACTCACTGCCTGCTGCATACAACATACACACACGTACAGATTCCCCTAGATACTATCTTGTATTTAGGATCACTTCAAGCTGTGGAGCATTGTAGACGAAGAAGAGACGAGTATAATGTCCACTCCGTATCATCATCCCCTGCTTCATAGAGATGTAAGTCTTTTGGGTTCCCTCTGTGCTCCTACTTTTTTTCTGTTCTTTTTCTAAGCCAAATCGTTGGAGTGAATTGAAGGTTCTTGTGCAGCTTTCAACGGATTATGGACTTTGCAACGCTAATGACACGTGGATGTGATGCGATAATCGTTTGCCTTTTTCCAGCTTCTCTACCTTCGATTCACCGAGTGATGGTTATTCTGAGCTGTCGGATTACTTTTTTCGCAAAAGATTACAAGAATCTTCTTTTCCTGCAAGCTTTCGTTCAGAACAGTGTTAATAATTAATATTTCTTCAAAACTAAAATGCTTTGCAGGTATAAGTATTTGGCAGGGAAACTTTTCGTTTGGTCTTATCCGAGAGTTTTTAAAAGGGGATAAAAATAAAGAATGATTTTCATTACCACAACGGAACTCCTCGAATGTTTTCAAATACGACGTAGTGTTGTTGCTTTAATCTTAATTCGATTAAAGTGACACAATTCTTCTCATTTCGTACAGCAATACATAAATAGAAACAGACATCTATTAGCGAGTCCTTATCCATTAATGAAACAGAAAGCTTAATCCCAAGGACAATAAGCAAAATACAAATCTATTCATGTTGGGTAACAAGCAAAAACTTCTTCTTTGTAAATTCACCACGAAACTCTGCTGGACACACAATGAATATCTCTCTTTCTTCAACAAATAAAAAGTGAAGCAGCAGGGCTTCTTTGGAAATAGTAACTGACACCATCAACCATCCATCACACTTTACAAAGGCTTCCGTATCAGGTGTCACAATTATTTATCGTTGTTATCACAAAATGACAAATCCCTTTGTAATCGCTCTTCCACTTTTCACACTCCATCATCTTCAATTGAGAACGAGGACATCTAAAAGAACAACTTTTATGTATGTTTTCCACGCCAACACTTCCCATTTCCGTGAACACAGTCCAGACAATTCTTGTGATGATTTCAAATAAACAAAATACTTGACACCTACTGTCCGATGTCCTTTTTTGGTTGAAGACTTGTGATTGTGAGTTGTGACATATCAAAGACACCTTATTGCACATTCCACTTGCCATGCCCGGATCATTTTGATTGCATTGGTTTATTCGGTCTTTTGAGGAATAGAAATAGCAATAGAAATAAAGTATAGGAGCACAGTTGGTTGATTGTCAGTCAAATGTTTATTCAATCCTTTTGTTGATGTCAAGTAGAGTCTCTGTGTTCTGGTAAATTTAGTTGTGAATCGCTTTATTGTTGCGTAGTGAGCTTTAGCCTTGCATGAGCGCTTTTGTTTCAAATACTCGTCGTGTTTTCAAAAACGTGTATATTAAATACCAAGAGCTATGATTTAATCGAGTATTTCCGTTAAGAGGTTGTAAGACAAACTAATTAATTACCATGAGTAAAGTACAAATTCAACTCGTTTTCATGCATTTGCACAGCTCCAAATCAGTCATTACGAGTCCCTGGTACACGTGGCCTAATTGTTAGCATGTCTGTTTATAAATCGGGAGGTTTGTGGTTTGAATCGCAGCAGATAACAAAAAAAAGAATGTTTCCATGGGTTTCGCCTTTAAAGAGGAATTGAAAACTTCTCCAATTGTAATTTCAGGGTATGAGCGCTTTCTCCATTAGAAGTTTAGAATCAGCAGAAAATTGTAGGTTCCTTCCATTTCTTCACATGGTATGGTTGAGAGAAATGCACTACACTCCAGGTCTACCTGCACTGGCCCAACATTTATTTATTTCTCATTGAAAAGCCTGACGCAGTTGTAAATTAAAGACGTTGAAACGGCTGGAATATAGCTGTGGATATAGTAAACTAAACAAAAACATGTTCGATATTTTACCAACATTAATTCAACCGATCAGCTTCCATCACCCAAGCGGATCTTCTCAAGTAAATTTTGGTAACCGAATCGGTAGCCTTACCCGCATCTATACTTTCAGCACGATCGACAGCCTTATCTGCATCTCAACAACATCGGCAACTGTAATGGCAGTAGTATTGGCCACCGTATTCACAGTTGTGTACGCGACTATGTCGGCAGTCTTATTTCCTAGGCCGTATCTACAACCGTGCTTTGAGCTGTGTTTGCCGTACCGGTAGCTTTATCCGCATCGTCGTATCCGTGTCCGCAAAAGTATAGGTACCCGAACTCGCAGTATTTTTCCTAGCCTTGTCCTCAACCGTCCCCATAACCGCACCCAAGGCGGTACCCACATCCGTACCCGCATTCGTAAACGAAACAGTATCGTCAGCTTTACCCACCGCATCTAAGGTTGTCATTTGAGCTGTATCGTCAGCCGTATACGTAGTCCTAACTTCAGCCGCTTCCGCAGTGGTTTTCCTAGCCATGCCTGCCACCTACAGTACCCACAGCCTTAACGGCAGCCGTATCCACATACCAATTACCAGCCCCTTCCACAGTAGTGTCGTTAGCCATATCCACAGTGGCACCTGCAGCCATACCCGCAGCCGTATCCACAGCCGTATCTACAAAAGTGCTCACCGTCATTTTCCCAACCTTGTGGTTAACCGTATCGGAAGCCGTAACCACAACCATCTCCATAACCGTATCCATAGCTGCACCCGCAACTATACCCGCCGTATTCACAGTCGTGTACTCAACCGTATCCACAGCCGTATTCACATCTTTATCCACAGCCGTATCTACAGCAGTAACTTCAACTGTATCGTCAGCCATATACGCCGCCATAACTACAGAAGTACCCGCAACTTTGTGTGCAACGGTATTCACAGCCATGTCGGCAGCAGTTTTCACATACTAGTTCGTATGCCTTTCTATAGCAGTATTGTCAGTCGTATCCACAGTCGTATCCACATCCGGATCCACAGCCGCAACCAAAGTCGTATCTACAGCTGTAACTTCAGTCGTATCGTCAGCCATATACGCAGCTGCATCTACAGAAGTACTCGCCTTCGCGTCGTTTTCCCAACCATGATCGCAACCGTAACGACAGCCAGGCCCGTAGCTGTACCAATAGTTACATATGTTTGCCTAACATATCCACAGCTGTGTTCGCAGCCTTTTTTAAGGAATTTTGTTTGCATTGTCTACTTAAATAGCTCTTTATGCATCAACTCCTTCGAGGAAACATCAACTTTGTAACTTTTGAAAAATTTAACTCACATTAGTTTTGTTTTTAAGGTTTCCATTTTCAAATCACTCACAGATCAAAAATTTCTTTTGAATAATTCACCGTATGCTCTCATCCTCGTTAAGAATTCGTTTCCTTCAATTTTGAAATAAAAAACGTAAGTAAAGCAACGCAGGAATATACAAGTTCCGCTTGAGTTATGACTAAATCATGTACATAATGTCGTCTACTTCTCCAAAAAATCCTGCTGACTAACCTTTCAGAACTCCAAGCGTTTCATTTTCCTCACAACAAAATATAAACTAAGTACTTATATACAAAGCTCCCACATGGATAGGATAAAGGATAGAATAGCCGTCTGTTGAGGACTCTTGGTTCTCTTTGTGATGTAAGCCTTTTTAAAAGATGAATAATCTTAGCTGCAGAGGAGTCTGTCTGACTTTCCATTGGATCGTTTCGGATGTAAGGACAATTGTGTTGGAACCAATTTACTTCTATAATTGAGAAATCGAACGGGTTACTTAAGAATCAAGATACGAGTGGAAGGAGAAAGTAATATAAATATTTTGGGAGTAACTATGATATTCCTTTTGTGTTAAATTCTTCAGTATATGGCATTTTGACATTCGAAGCACACAGATAAAACAAGAATTTTATTGCACTATATGACACCCATGTCTAGCCGCAATAATCGGCTCTTCAATAATTTGAAACAGGAATATACTGTTTTTAAGCTTTAGTTTGTCTAATAAATTAAATATGATGTCGAAAGCAATTTGACGTAGGAATACCATTTACCCCGTACTAGCTCAGTAATTGAAGCATTAACACATACTTCTATTTTTATGTCACGGTTTCATCAGAACTTTGATGTTCCTGCTTCCCTCAACGAAAGCAATTTGAACAGACACTTGCATGGAAACAGCTTACGATATTGAAAGGATTATCACCCCAGAGAGCTTAAACGAAAATCTTAGCTGCGCTGTTTCTATGAAAATATTATTTGCCAAAACCTTCCATTTACATGAATGGCCTATCAACTCTGTCAACCTCAAAAACATGCAATAAATATAAAGGGATTATCCCTTGTGCATCTTAGCCAATCGATACCTCGAATAGTAGCCTTTTGTTATCCCCTGGCAAATTACCAACAACGCACGTCATCATCATCATCATCGTCGGCACCATGGACGGTATAGTAGTCAACAACATTATTCCAGCATCCAATATCTCAACCGATTATTCCTTGTTAATTTGAATCTACCCAAAAACGACACACAAAACAGAGATTTCCACCTGCAGTTGACCCCTGAATCCGACGAGAAATGAAGAGTATACCCTCAAAACATATCCCCATGATAGGTAATAGCATAGAGCCTTTCAGCTTTTAATGTATGCAGCGTGTGTAGCCCCTGAAGTGAACTTAAAACCCTACTTTGAATTGAATATAAACAGGAAGAACTTCATGTAGCCCAAAAGGGATAGATACACCGTAGAGAATTGGGGCATTTCTATATATTTAAAGTTTTGTGCACGTGTATGTGTGTATTTATTTGTTTAAATTTTGCTTGGGTGTGAAGGAACCCTTTTGGCCCACAATCCACAAAACATATCTTAGCAATAGTTGACTTGTGGTCAACCACTTGCCAAACATAGTAACAAGTCATTTTATGCACCATTAACAAGCGCAAAATTTACAGAAACCCCAAAAACCCATTACCATCATTACCACTCAAAACCCAAGGTCTGATCTGGGGCCGGACTCACCCTATATACGCTCAGCACATCCCGTTGGGACTTAAACTGACCGAACTAAGCTGACCCTACCCTTTGTTCCTATACTCTTTACGTTTCGGCTTAATCTCTTGATTTTCATTCAGGATATTATGTGCAGTAAAGTCATCAGGACTACACCCTAAAGTGCCTCTTTATACACACAATGGAAATGGGTGATTGTGGCAGTGTTGAGAATGGAAATACCATATACACAGATGATATAACAAGAGTAACGCAAGAAGGCTTACACTTCATTTCAGGATTTGTTTGAAAACAATTCACAGTGTGCACAACAAGATGAAATAGTGGGTAATTGGTTGTAAAGATCTTTATAGAGCTGGCATAGTAAAACTAATAGTTTATTAAGGATTGTGGAGAACTATTTAGTTACTTATTTTTAAATATTTCAAATAAGATCTTTTGGTATTTAACTGAACAAGTCACGTCTATGTACTTTGATAGTCAAATCAAAGGGATGTATGGAAAGAAGTGATAAATTATTGAATTAGAAACAGGAGCTTAGGCTTCTTTTAATAGTGAATTTCATTTGAGATATAACCACAAACTATACGGCCTACAGCAAAATCAGTCCTGTCTATTCAACTGGCTAAGTAATGTTGAATAGATCGACGCACAGACAGAAAATTTTCGATTACAATTTCATGAGCCTTGCAGCATAAAAAGGTTCAAGTGACTCAAGCAAGTCGAAAGTTATCTCAAAAGCAGAGACTTGGTTAAAAAAAAAAAATTGTTAGAGGTTGCCAGAACATAATTATAGCCCGATTTTGCAGGCAATAAGAAAAGGAAGTTCAAGAAATCTGGAGTCATTTTACAAACTTCGTCGGCGCAACGATGAGAGGAGATATATGTTTTATATATATATATATTTTTTTTTAATTTAAGCTGGATACATAATATAAAGGCAACATTATGGAACTTACCTCAACTAAGCTACTATAGGTTCAAACAAAACAATCTCAAAAGCGAGTCAATCTGAAAGAAATACAAAAAACTATAAGACCAATGATGGCACCGAAAAAAGTTACAGAGAATGAATTGTGGTGTTGTAGAAATTTTTTTTGGGTAATCAAATAAACCTGAAAACTGGCTTGCACCTATACTCGAACCTAAAGCTTGCCTACTGATGATTTCACAAGACAAGCAATTGGATTTTTATTAATTAAAATTTATTTGAAACCTGATAAAAGTGTAGGGAAGTCATATTTAATATTAGTTTTCCTAATAAAAATAAAAATCTAATCTAAAAATCTATTAGTTTTCCATGTTCTGAAACTCAATGGTGGACTCAAAATCTGAACACAAGCTTTGATGGTGCTTAGGACTGAATCAGATTTTGAGGGTCTGTAATATCACAAAAAGTTTAGTATTATTGGATAAGTCATCAGATTGTTGGTATAAGATTGATTTGTACTGCAAAAGTAATGCATTTTCCAGGAACGATTGAAATGCGTACAAAGTTGTGCCCCAACATGACTGAGTAAAATATTTTTGAGTTGATCATAATTTACTTAAATCCTACTACCTACCTTGCGGACAGGGGAGTAACGAGTAAATAAACAGTAATTTAGGTACAACAACGCAAGAAAACTCTATCGTGCTGCGAACAATTTCATCATATCATAATTGCTCAGCAAACTGCCGTGCTCTAGGAGCTAAGGTCCTTAAGGACTTAACAGTCTGCAAACCTTTGGCGTCTAATACACTGGGTGTCTTGCATAAGATGCAACAAAAGCTGAGGACAGATAAGTAGGATCAACACAGAAAAGAATCATATGGGATGGGGGTCTATTTCCTTCCGCTTAGTAGGGAAGCGCAGTTTTATAACAAAGTTACCATAAAATTAAAAAAAAATATTTTTTGAACCATTTAAGTCACTTACTACTTACCACGTGCGATTTTGTCTTTAAAAGCTAATATTTTGTTTCTTCAACTAACAATTTATTTTAAGTTTTTTAAGTGAACGCTTCTTAACTAATCAAGTCGCATAGTCAAAATTGAGACAAAAAATTTTTACATAATTTTGAATTACTACGGTTCATTTTCTTCAGATGTTAAATGCTTTTATTAGTTGTGGTTCAAACACTGAACTTCAAAATTGTAGTTATTTCTATCCAAAAATACCAAACTTTTGGTTATACTACTCACACCTCAAAATACACTCTGGGTTTGGTACGAAAATGAAAGGAGCAAGCTTCAAAGTGGAGCTTGAGCTAAGTTTTCCCATAGCCAAATCAAAATTTTTAAGTAAGTTGAATTTGTCATTGTGTTGCGAGTGAACCAATGGATAAAGCGACTGAGTAATGAGTATTGCTTGCAAATCTGGGCCAGTGTGATTAAGCACCGTAGTTCACTTTTGGAACGTTTTTATTTAAATGACACTGTGGGACTTTAGGTTTTCATTTGGCGCATTTAATATTTGACATATTTTGTTATAAAATATTTGAAAAAAAAACATAGAGTGATTAAAATTTAGAAAAACAGCTCGATAGCCTTGTCGCTATTGAATACATTGCTTACATTGTATACGTATGAATGAAACAGGCAAAGTCGAAATGTAGAGGAAAAAGACTGCTTTTACACTTGAACTCAAATATTCTTAAGAGCGTAGAATCTAGAGTACTACTTTATAAAAATTATTGTATACTCAGCGGTTCCCTTAACCATGTGCACACCAGAGTGGCATAGGAACGCGATCACATCGATGTCAAATATGGTAAATCACATGTCTCACATGGAGTAACACATGTCTACGCTAAGTTGTAGTTCATAAAAAGTTAACATCTTCCTCAGATCGCAATCGCAGTCTGCTCTGATTTGCTGAAGGCTGAAATGTCACTGACCTTGCTTGAAAAGTACGAAAACATAAAATTTTAAGCAGAGCTTCAAGGCACTAACAGCTCAAAAAGAAAAAACTACTATGAAAGTTAGAAAAGTTAAATATGTAAATTATACAAAGAGCAGTTACACGATTTTATTCTTAATTGGTCTTTTTGGTAATTTTTTTTTTTTTTTGCTATTTCAACCATTCTACAATATTCCTTCGGCTTCGAAAAATTAGGTCAGAAAGCATTTTCTGGACAGAATTACTTTTGAAGGACTTGCGAAAGGCCAATTTTAAACTTTACTTTGAAATAAAATAAATGAAACTGAGTGGGGAGCCCCGAGGCGTTGCGCATTTCTCACAACCATGACGTGTGAGGTAATGGAGGGGATCTAGAATTTTCTGCATTTGTTTTTTAATGTCAATTGGATCAGAAAACGTCATACAAAAATTTTAAATTATTTGCACGTGTACTAAATGCACATTATGTACTACATAATAACATAATACACGTGTAATACTAACTAAAATTGCTAATTGGACTCGTGCAAAAAATGAACTTATTGCTCTAAAGAAATTTTCCAACTTTGCAATTTTTTCAAACTATAGTAATTTCAACGCTAGAACTTCTTGTGGCCAGTTTGCTTATTTCTTGTATCTTCATATCTATCTTATCCGATCTTTTGAACAAGCTATGAGTCTTGTTATAATATCAATGTAACTCCAAATAGAAAAGATGTCTTTCAGAAAAATTGCAGTGTATTCTGAAGGTTATTTGCTTCTGCTTCTATGTTAAAAATTAAATGAAGCAAACATTTAGGGCCAACTACAACAATGGACATGAGCGTGTACAAGCTTATTTCATTTCAAAACGAAAATTTTCTCATGCTGCCAAGTGTTCTTGAATAATTGGCTCTTGGGTGTATATCATTTTCACCATGACCACAAAAAAGTTCCTTTTAATAAAAAAACAATGCTCTTAGATTCACCCATGGTTCAAAGTACAGCGTGCCGTGAGAATAAAAAATATAAAAAATAAATCTCTAGTAAAGAAGTCATTCCTATACCCATTACTTCTCAGCTCTTCGTCCAAGCTTTTCCAAAGCTGTCATATAAGAGATCGCTCTTAACTGCGTTTCAAAATATTAACGATAATGAGTGCAACTGGCTCCTATTACTTGGTTACGCATTACAAATTGGGTGTATTCAATCCTATAATAGTTTGGCCTTTAGAATCATCAGAAACTTCATCCATTAGATACTCATAGATTCAACTAGTTTTAAAAGTAAAGTAAAAACGTTTCAGTAAAGCCTCTTAATATGTTTACTTTTTAAGCCACTTTTCACACTTTTCAGCTAAGGTTTCTTAACTTTCGTTGAGTTTTGTCTTAAGCAATACAAAATATGGTGCCCATTAACGATTTCGTTTAAGTTCCTCTAACTCTGGCGTATACTTACTTTTTTCTCATTTATGAAAATATTGAACTTTTTTTGAGGAAACGCTAAAGCTATATGCGAATCAATGATGTATTTTTCTTTTTCATTCGAGTATTCTTATTTGATTCTGTTTTACATTTTGTTGCACACACTGTAAAAACTGTGTTCACAAGGCCACTTTCGATACTTGTCCATAAATAGCACTGAGGTTAAAAGCATTTTCACGCTAAGTGGAAAACAATTTACAGCCCGTGCACTGCAGCAATATTCATCTAGATACACGTACTTGTTCTTTGGACGTATATTCGCACCCGTTGCGGCTCAGTGCATGGTGTGATATTTGTCGCACCGCAAAGCAAATATGAATGGCGCGAAGAGGAGGGACCCCCAAAACGCAATGGCTATAAACGTTGTTATTGAAGCTGGCATTATTCAGAGCTAGTAGCAACTTCATAAAGTATAAATTCTGAAAACCGAATCGATTGAAAATTTGGTCAGGCTTGAGTGTTTTTGGTTAATAACAGCCGATTGCATTCTGCTATTGGGTTGATTCGCCTTGGAGTTTTTGGATACCATGGTGTTGGGGATTCGTGCACTAAATGTGAACAAAACTTATGCTTTGTCCAACTGCCATTCGAGTCTCTATTTCATTAGAATGCGGCTGCCATCTGTTAATTGTTTAATGCAACCATTTAGATTCAGCTATAGAACAAAGGTTGAAAGGCTGCTGAGTTTTGTTCCTCGCTAATAGGTGGAATTTTATTGGACGCTATTCGAAAATCACACATGAGGATAGTAAATTTTATACATTTTATGGGTGTTGGAAGGCAAGCTTTTAATACTGCATTGTTTGGATATAAAGGAGTTAATTTTGACAAATCAGTGTGCTCCTGGGCAAATTTTGAAATCTAAATTCTGGTTAGAAGGTTTTTGTGGTGTGTTAAGATGGAAATGGACGAGTTTTTTTTTATTAAGATTTCAAAACAAACGATCAACAGAAAAGAAATTGAATTCTGAAATTGTTAAGGAGCTCGGCTAGTTTCTCGAGCTTAAATGGAGGTGATTTTTTGAAGGCGTGAAAAAAAACTTAGCTTCAAATATTCTGTAGTCTTAGTAGTTTATTATACATATATTCATGTAAATTGTCACTAAATTTTGAGTTAAAATATTGAAATCCAAGAGAGATAAGGACCATTTCTTGAACTATATGGCTGTATGTGAAAACGTTTGGAGAGTAAGCAGTTAAAATTTCAAGACGATTAGTTAATATTTGCTTGAGTTGAGTTGAGAAATGCAGTTTTGAGAAAACGCGTTTCAAGTTTTCAGAGCAGTTTTCGATTCAACTACCAGGAAGGGAGTACAGGGGATCTAGATATCCTTGAGCATTCAAAAATCTAAGCCGCAAGAAATACAAGGAATTTTAGGACATTAAGGACGAGGCAGCTGTCGCCCGCCCTGCCGCTTTGGGATGGGTGAAGCCCCAAATGGTAAGCCCCATAATACTGTTCTTTTCAAAACCGACTTTCACTTTAAAGGCTACCACGATTTTGACGAAATTTTTTATTTAAGGAATAAGTTGCTTAAGCAAAATTGAGTTTCAAAGTTGAAAGTTTTAACTTTTGAAATTTTTATTAATTAAGAAAAAAATTTTTGGAATATTTACAAAACGGTCATTTTGATTTTTTTATTTTCAAGATTTTTATCGAAACATCTCCTGTGTCATAAAACTTGTTCTTAAGAAAGCTGCTTTAACGATTTTGATTAAATTTATTTATTTATGATTAGTATTTATTTTAATTTCTTTCTTTTTTTTCATGTGATTTTATTAAATGTTGATAACTGATGTGTAGTTGGCAACCCTATACCAGCAAATCCATTATGCGAATACTAAGTTCTTGTACTCGGTCTTAAGCTTTTACATACTATCGCAAGTCCGTACAACCCAGTAGTGTCTATTTTTAATTACGTTCTTGAAAACCTTTGTGCCTTAACAGTAGTTATGTCTGGCTGTTACGAAGAGTTTTCGGGATTCGTATCTCAGAAACATCCAATTGCTTTTCAAGAGGTATTGGCGTTCGTAATTGATTGGTCCTCCGAGAGTAATTGCACTGCCATGATAAGCGCTTTCTCAAATAGTCGTAAGGAGAGAAAAGCGCTATGCCTCGAAGCTCCTTGAGCTCAGTTTGTCCAACGGAGTTATTTTATTATTATTTATTTTTTGTTTCTTAATAACACTTGTTATTGGTCGTATATTGCAAATATTTGAACTATTTGCACTTGGGAAGCAAATTTCAATTCCAAAATGTGTTTTTCTAGACGTGTGGTTTTAAATCTCAACCTGGTAAGAAGGAAGCGTGATGTTATAGGTGCTTTTGCGAGAATAGAAACAGAAGTTGCATAAATGGGTTTAATGGCTAATGAGAGAAAAACGAAAAATATGTTGTCATCAAACAAGAACACCGAACATTGACGGCGGCGTATTAGACAAAACGTCACAATAGACAGACATAACTTCGAGGTAGTGCAGGACTTCGTTTACCTAGGATCCGCTATAGACACGGAAAACAACATCAGTGTGGAGATAAATATCTCTTGCCGACCATTGCTTCTTTGGGTTAAGAAAGAAACTGAGAATGGAGCGAATGGAGCCAAACGCTCCGGCTTGACGGGTTTTCGAAAGCACATTGCAGGGAAATCGCAGAAGGGGAAAACCTCGTCTTAGGTGGCGCAACCAAGTGGAAGAAGACCTTAACTGACTTTGAGTGCAAAACTGGAGAGAGCGCGCCCGAAATCTAAATTGCTATCGTAAGATTATGGTTGAGGCTCAGGTTCACCCAGAACTGTAATGCCCACCTAAGTAAGGAAGGTTGTCAATATAGCAAATCTATTTTCAGAGTAGGTCTTTTTGATAGCTGTCACTTTATTTATGTTAAGTTTGGTTTCCTATGGTGAAAGAATTGAAGCAGCATGATCACTACGAACTAAGTTAATAGAATTTAAACGAAATTGACGGTTACGCCGATTTTAGAGTTCCAAACCTGTGTGTTACCCCCATGATCATTTAGTTAAACACTGCTTGGCTATTTGCTTTGGCATTATGTAAAGTCTCTTGTTCAAGCATTTAAGCCCGAGACGATTGAGGCCTTGGAAGAAAATATTCGGCGCTCTGTTGCTGACACACGGCTCCAAATGCTGCAAAAAGAGGTCGAAAATTAGGGAAATGGTCTGGATTAGTTAAAGCAACGATTTAACATAAGTTACCAGTTGCATGCTACATATAGAGACTAAAAAATAGCTCAGCACCATGTCAAAAAATGACAATTGGAACGACTGGAGTAGGTATTCCAGCTCATCTCAAGCTATGCAACCTTTTCAAAGCCGTCTGCGACCTTTAAAATTTTCTTACTTTTTCGCATTATTTTCCTAGTTTTTCAACGATCTGTCGTTAATTTGAAGCCAACCCTAAAAGAATAAAGTCTCAAATAAGTTGACTGCTGTGTTTCATGCGTTTTTCTGCTTTTTTTTTTTAATTCAACACCCCTTTTGGACAATTGTATATTCCGCATTCCGCATTCGCACAATGCAACACCATGGTTTTCTTTTTTTTTGCATTCGAATGATCTGCACTATTTTGGTTTGAAAACTATTCATTCTGCCGTTATGCGAAGTGATGAGGTTCACCCCAATAGACATCCAACTAAAAATTCCATTAAAACCAAGCAAAACACCCTCGCTGGTCTATCTATGTCCAGCAAATGTGTTTGCCAATTTTGTTTCTAGCTCAAGCAATTTTATTTTACAACCCAAATGTGCAGTATTTGAATACCACTAACACTGCATATATCTATGGGCTTTGTCCATGTATCCCTATTTTTTCGAACAGAATAGGACACCTAAATGTCATCGAATTCACTATATAGCTTAGAGGCTGCCACGAATAGAAATTGTATCACACACAATACACCACAATCGATTGCGAAATACTTTATTGCAGTTCAATTGCGGACCATGCATTTAAATAATTCTATTTATTTTATTTCGAATAAGAAAAAAACACACATGGGATAGAAAAACACATTTTTGTATAGTGTTTTTGGTATGTATTTTGGACAAAGACACTCCACCAAAAGCTATGCAACTAAAATGTAAATTCTGATCCCATACCAAATGCTTACGGGCGGGGGTTGCAATGGCCAAACAACTGCATAGACTCTCGGCATGAATGTTGTTGCAATTCAAATTCAATTAATAAATATTTTTTTTTTTTTTGCTTTTTCGCTGACTGACTGGTTGGCTGCGTTTTTGCACTTTGTGCATGTAATCCAAGTCTAACAATTCGGTAGAGTAGGTTTGTGTCCAGGACTTATAGTCATGGTGTCGTTTGACATATTGTGAGGGTTGCAATTTTTCTTTTGTTTTTTTTGGAACGATTTTCTCTTTTTGGCTTGGTAAACGAAAAAAAATAGAATTAAAATGAGCATTTGGATTCTGGTAGTTGGTTTCCGACACGCGCTTCTCATGCATATTCATGCCAACGCTACTCACTCGTTCTCAGTGGTGGTTTGAATAGGGACGAATTGTTTCTGGCCACTTTGTCTGAATTTCAATAGTTGTTGCTGCTATTGTCCTTGCATTGCCAGAATGAGAAAAGATCAATATCAAGTATTGAGAGATTTTACACAAAATACATTATTAATTTAAGCTTTTGATAAGGGCCATTTTTCAGATGAGAGAATGAAAAATTAATTTTTGTGTACATATGTGCCTTGCTGCATGACACATATTTACATATCAGAACACAATCTAGCCCTTGTATTTAGAGATTATGGTTTTAATGAATAAAATTTTAATTTGTTTGCGGTGTGATTTTGCACTCGTTTTTTTGCGTTAACCGTTGGCAGGTGTGTAATGAATAGCAACGTGATATTTTACGAGCATTGCGTAGCTTTGAATTGGTTAAAATGTGTAATTAATGGCCACTTTAGGAGGTTAGGCATCAAAGCCTTTCGAAATACACGTTTGTGTAATCATTGTTTTTGAAACCGAGCAATTATTTTAAGTGCTGTTACCGAAGGGCTAATTCATCTGTCAACGAGTGGCCTCGGTTTTCAATGTAATGTATTGCTTTTTCCTATCCACAGTGTTATAAATGCTTTGAGGCTTAAAGCTATTTCAATTTTAATCTAGCATTACAAAAAGTGTTGGTTTGTTTTTGTGTGCTTGTGATTCAATTAAAATGAAATAAAAAACTTGTGACTTAATTAAAATCTAAATACGCTTTTAATGATTAAAAACTGTAATCTAATAAGTCGCATTTAGTCCGACTGCACAAAACTAAATGCGATTAACTATTAGCGATGCTTTGCAGGCGTTCGTGATTGCTAAGCAAAGCTCTCACAAGCCACAGCAATTTCGAAGAAGTGGAAATTTCAGCACTAACAACGAGAGGCTGCCTACAAGTTGGAGTCCTCTCACCACTTATCTGGTCAATAGTTGTAGACAGCCTAATAAGATTACTTGCAACCCAAGGCATCTATGCAGTCGGCTTTGCAGATGATTTAGCAATTGTCATACAAGGCTCATCAAAAACACAAAACATGAAGAAGACTTCAGAGAGCTCAGAACACAGTACAGATGAAGTTCTCTCTGTCAACTGTCCCATTTACAAAGAGAAGAAAACTAAATCTTCTAATACCCCCAATCTACATGGGGAAACAATACCATTTTCCCAGGAATCAAAATACCTTGGGATCATCCTAGGCAGCAAAATTTCATGAAACCCTCAACAAGAACACATTTCCAGCAGAGCAACCAAGTCCCTATGGACTTGTCGAAGCGTATGCGGAAAAAACTGGGGTCTTAAACCTAAAATGATGTACGACCTATATACACTGGTAGTCAGACCAACAATAACGTACGCAGCTGTTGTATGGTAGACAAAAACAAAAGAAATAATAGCAATCCAAAAACTTGAAAAGATTCAAAGATTGGCAACAACATGCATTACTGGATACATGCGTACAACACCAACATACGCTCTAAGCGTCATTGTAGGACTACCTCCAATTCACCTTTTCATAAAAATGGAGCAAGACTGGCGACACACCGTCTTTTTTATCAAGGACACATAAAATCACATCCATACCCGAAAGGACATCTGTCGATAGTGGAAAGTCTAGAAAAACTTAATGCATTTAGTATGTGCTTGGATGCTATTATTCCCATGTAGAACTTTAAAGTCAACTTCTCCATTGTCATCCCCCCTATGGAAGACAGGGAAAACACAAAGCCTCATCCTTCAAGGCAAGATATGGTCTGGTATACAGATGCCTCAAAAATGGAAACTGGTACAGGTTCCGGTATTTTCAGCGACTATCCCAGAACGAATTTTTCAGTAAGTCTGGGCAGTCACTTGACGTCGATTTTCCAAGCTGAAGTCTTTGCCATTAACGAGTGTTCGAGAATAATATGTTCAACGAACATGAAAAACAAAACAATATTCATTTTTTCAGGCAGCCTAGCTGCACTAAAGGCGTTAAGCTCACCTGTCACAAGATCCAAACTAGTCCAAGAGACAGTCATGTCACTCTCTGAACTAGCAAGGAAAAACACTGTAATTCAAACTAAATCCCAGTACACAAAGGCTATGATAATAACGAGAAGGCAGTCATCTTAGCTAAAGACGGCGCATCTAAGCCATTCGGCGGTGTAAATAAAAGCACCTTCAAACATACTGCCAAGAACATCCTACTGGAAGAATCAAATAAAGCTTGGAGTAACTCATCTGTTCAAATCTGTTCAAAACTCTTTTTGCCAGAATATACTGAAAAAACATCAATGTTCTACTGAACCTCAATAGGAAAACCCTAAGAATTTGCACAGGACTACTAACCAGTCACTGTTTCTTAAAGAAACATCTTCACCATGAGGCTGGTAGCAGACCCCATCTGTAGACTATGCCTCAAAAATGAAGAAACATCTCTGCACATTATTACAGAATTTCCAGCACTTTTCCGCCTTAGAAAGCAATTACTTGAATATGAGATTATCCCCCTAGATAAGCTCAAACTCATTCACACACAGAAGATTGCTAACTTCTGGTTCAATTCAAGAGCAGGAGAACTGTCCTGAGACCTCACATGGGCTGGCACAATAGGTTTCATTCAGACACCGCAGTGCCCGGAGCTGAGCAAGCTCTACCCGTCCCCTAAATCTAATCTAATCTAATCTCACAAGCCTCCCCACATGGCCCTCTTTATAGAACCAACTTATTTTAGTCTTTTATTTAGTAACACTAATTTCTTCACCTTTTTCTTCAGAGGAAGCGTTCTAATAATGTTTTGTTCTCAAATTGCACTGCTGAATTTTTTTGACTAAATCGAACTGTATTGGTCCGGCGGTTGCCCACAGTGATAAACGGTCACCACCAAAAACCTTCTCTATAATTATCCAAATTTAACAAGATTGATCGAAAATATAAATTTGTTGGTATATCTCTTCCTTCTTTATCGAAAAACGGCACGCAGATTTCAATTTCAAAGCTGACTCCAAAGAATACCGTCATCGTAATATTCATTTTATAACGAAGAAACAAAAGTATGTTTCGTTCACTCCTCGCTTGCATGATGCAGCATTCAATTTATTAAAGTTCAACCTGAACGTGACTACATCAATTCGAAATGTAGCTCGGGTGCTGCTCACATCAGCACAACAATAGCAAATTCTTTTTGCTGCGCTAATGCGAGCCGTATTTTCATCCACCAACAACGGCAACGGTAGCCCGTCATCGGCGTCAGCTGAATTGCAACTTCCTTCTGGGAATTTCTAAATATGTGAACCAAATGCTGCATTCAAGGCACGTGCCCTTGTTCGAGGTAATAATATGCCTTAAAATTGTATATTTTATCGTATTTTCTGCAATTGTGATATTTTTTTTTATTTCCTTACGTCCATACCCACCAGGATGCGGACGAGATTGTGGCCGCAATGGCTTTGCCACATTTCCCAGGAAAGCCCTATAAAGACCCACAAGGAAATTTTGTGATTTACTTTGTTGTATTTTTTGAAATTTGTTTTTCAAATCACTTCCTTGAGTAACTCATTAAAATGGTATTTGGTGAGGTGAATTCACAAATAAATAGGGATTTGTCGACAAAAAGAAAACAGAAGGAATTCCTAGAATAAGACGATTGAGCGCCATGACTATGGTCTACTCAAAGAAAGATTGTCGGTATACGCACGTTCTACGTTATAAGAAGACGTGCTCTTGGTTAGTAATTTGCATGTTTTATTGAATAATACTTCGTTGTGAGTAAGAGATATACTCTGAATCGAATAATAATAGTTGTTCGGGATTTCGGCATTATACAATGATTCGATACTTTTAAAGCAATTTTAGTTCGAGACGAAATTGTTTTATCATGAAGTTGAGTATTTTGAAGAGAATCTGTGTTTGATTGGTTCTCGTCTGGGTATTGGAGTGAGCTTGGTAAGGTTGGAGAACTGGTTGCTTTTGAGAATATGGACATGCAGTTTCTATTCCAGAATATTTTTTCACTTATTTTTGAGAGACCTTAGTTTAAACTGAGACATCGACTTTTGATTGCATTCATTTTTCAATTAGCTACAACTTCTTCGAAAAGTGACTGATTGGGTGTTTAGACATGTTCCTTATTTAGTTTCATATTTTATTAATCTCTTGTTTAGGCGCCGATAACGTCAAAGCATTTTATGAATGGGAAGTCTTTTGACAGCCCAACTACTTTTTACATGAGTAGGACAACATAGAATTTGTTCTCTGAACTGGCCTGGCAATGCTGCATTCGAAAAACGATCCAAACAAACTCTTCTAAAAAATTAAGCTTATTACAGAATTTCTTTGCAAATAAGCTAAATCTAAGGCGATGCAAGCAGAATATGGCTTGGCAAACCTAAATAAAGAGTCTTTCTTCAGAAAATTGTGTTTACGCTTTTATTCTCCAAATGAAGTCTTGATTTTCCTCTGCTTCTTCGCGGAAACAAATGGCACGGCGTCAATTTTTGCACAATTTGAACCTAATATGGGAGCAAGTGTAACTTGCTAAAAGCTTTCTACTGCTATCGCCGCTCCCAAGTACTGTTTTAGGAATGGTTCCAACAGACACATGTAAACGACGACTTTCAAACAAATTGTTTATTGTTGGCGTTGCAAGTGCGACCCGCACATCAAATTGCTGGCAGTATGCATTGGGGAATATGTCAAAGCAATGGTTTTTTGGATTTAAAAACAAAATTTTAATGTTTTGCTTGTTCGCGCCGTTCGATTATGTTCATAACAAAGTCTTCTTTGCAAAACCCTGGAGGTAAAACAAAAAAAAACAGATAACAGATAACAGATGACAGATGACAGGTCGCAGAAGACAGGACACTGATGGCTGCTGAAAGATGACAAATGACAGTTGACAGATAGTAGATGACAGATGATAGATGAAAGATGACAGACGATAGATGTCAGATGGCAAATGACAGATGACAGGTGACAGATTGACAGAGTAAAGATTTTTTTAGCGTAGAAAAACGAAATAAATTATGTATAGCCTATGTTGTGCAGGGTTAAAAATCCAACAGTTGCTTTGTTTGTTTACTTTTCTTTGATACAGTCTATTTTGAAAAGGTGTTTATGTACTTGTATTCGTGGCGTGGTAAGCATGTCTGCATCACGTCATAACTGGAAATGAGATCGCCGATGAACTTGCTAGCCATGGATCTCAGGACCTGAACCGTCGATAGGTCTGCCAGCGTCCTCAGTGAGGACTTCAATCAACGATTGGATCTGTGAAGAGCACCACTGTAGATGGCATGCCTCCATTGGATGCAAACAGACCAAACGACAGCTCCCCAACGTTAACAAGAAGACTGCTACATTTTTGCTATCCCGTAGAAGAAAAGACTGTAGAAGGCTTATTGGCGTGCCAGAGGGCATTTCTCTTTTGCCAAGCATTTCAACGTGCTAGGCTTAAGTATTATCACGCTCTATGAATCATGTGGAGAAGATTAGGACAACGCAGAGTACTTTCTCTGTGAATGTCCTGCTTTTTCTCACATGAGGTTGCAGATACCTGGCGCAGATATGGTGAGAGTTGGTAACCTAGGCTCCTTATCATGGCAGCGTCTTTGGCTTTTCTCCGAACATCTGGAAAGCTATAACAAATAGAAGATTGCTGTCTGGTAGTACAATGAACCGGTATTTGGGTTTGAGTGCTCCAGTTTGTATTTATTTATTAATAGACAAATTGAAAAAAATTTCCGCTTGTTAACCGGAATGTTCGAATCCTAATAGAAGTAAAAATGTTGTTTTCACTGGTATCACCATTCACGTGGAAGTCCAACGTTAGTTGCCATGAAAAGCGCTCTCTCGATTAGCCTACCGAAATCGGCGGAAAATTGAAGGTTTCATCCATTCCTTACAAAGGCAATGGTTGTGCGTATTGCACCAGGCCCTGGGGCTCCCCGCTGTACTGCTACGGCCTATTCATTTTATTTTTGCTCACCTGCCCTAAAACTATTTGCTAGTTTCTTGTCTTATTACTTAAGCTTATGACATATGTTTAGCTTTTAAGAGAACTAACAAAGGGTAAACTGCATTATTCAGGCTCCCAACTGTAACAAAATAAATGTTTTAAGAATGTTTGATGTTTCTTCTTTTTTTTTCAACTATGATAAGGCTGCCTTTATCTGCACAGACTGCGAATATATTTAATCTTTATGAGCCTGTGATGAATTTTGATCTTCATACCAGCCTCAAGCTTATATTTTCTTAATTAAAATTGCTTTCCGTTTTATTCATTTTCACTTCATTCGACATTCCATGAACATAAAATAATTTATACTATACAAGCCATGTCCGAGCGTTAATTATACAAAGCAGATCATTTTCCATTCCTTATACATCTCAACTTTACACGTGATGCGTTCACAAAATTTTTCACTTAAGAAATTAATTAAAAAACTTGCCCCATTCAAAGTTCCAAAAGAAAAAATGGCACTTAATCCATAGGTATACCTTTAACCATATTTCTTCGCTAATGAATGAATATGAGCAAAATTTTCATCCTCATGGACGGCAACAATACAAACTTGCCCCGAAATGGAAATCTTTTTTTTTCTTTTCTTTTTTTTGTGTTTTTGTTACCACCAAACGACTTAAAAACTTTCCACTTTTGCAAAAGTGATTGCCTTTTTTTCAACCCCAAATTGTGAAGTAAGAATGCAAAAATGCAACACAAAAAGTCTCACGTAATGTATGCGAATACAAAAATGCTTAGCACCTTTTTTCCTCCGCACTGCACTGGTTTTAAGTAGTCTTTGCCATTTTTATTATAAAATCGCTCTCTTCAATGGAGCTCTTGGTTGAGTCTTACAAAGACCGCATAATTACAAAAGATTTTTCTTTTGCATTTTCTGAACGTTGGAATCTCCATGTGAATCCTCATTAGAAGATTTGAGAAAGCAAAGAACTACCTTGTGGAAGAGGAGCATAATCATGGTCGTCTGTCGCTGTAGGTATAATGCGACCTTTGGCATCGAACAAAACAACACCTGACTTTGGATTTTTGGTTTGGTTTAGTCATTAATGTTCCATTCTATATACACGACGCGACGGCCGGCCGGCGGCGGCATCAGGATACCATCAAATTTAACAATGTGCAATTCGGAGTGGTTTCGTTCATTGGTTTTCCGGAGTTGACCTTAATGCCACAACAGCCAGGGCCGTATTTGGTTGGCCACATTTTTTC
Source organism: Melanostoma mellinum (assembly GCA_914767635.1). Taxonomy (NCBI): domain Eukaryota; kingdom Metazoa; phylum Arthropoda; class Insecta; order Diptera; family Syrphidae; genus Melanostoma; species Melanostoma mellinum. Next base: position 20,903,614 of record OU612058.1, read on the forward strand.
CGCTTTTTCGCACAATTGCACCATAAGCACTATGCATAACGTTCACTGTCTATGCACTACGTCCTGTTCTAGGTACAGGAAAATTCATTGTAACTTTTGATTTTCTGTCCTTATCACAGCTAATTGCTTGACTGAAGGTACGTCTAAGAAGGACTTGACAACAAGAAGGTTAGTAAAAAAGCGAAAGAGTGATAAATAACATCAATGAAGTGCAAACTTTTTTTGAAAGCCTGTCTTCTTCAAAAATCACTGAACCGGGCAGGATGTACAACAAGTGACAGTCCTTTTGCAAATAAACAGCATTCCATATTGACTTTGTTCTTTTCCGGAATAGCTATTGGGCCTGTGGTAATTGCTATAATCAAAACCGACTATGACCAACAGAGACTGGCCATTTCAACTCATACCACTCATTCCCAAGAGAACGGATAGCAAAAAAAAAAGTATTTCTGCGAGTTTAAAATAGAAAATAATTTGTTTTGTCCATTCCATTGCACGGTGCTGATGGGGGCTAAGTCTGTCCATCCACCCAGACACGAACCAGAATCTCAGTCTCACACCATAACGAGTACAGTTACCTTAGCTACAAATGAGAAAATAATAGGGATGTCGCATTAGGGACGCAACATAAAATGGAACAATGGCGTGTATTCTAATTAAAAATTCTTTGAAAGAGGTGGAAAGTTGAAAAAAAAAGAATTCCAAATGAGAAAAAATGTTCCCAAAAAAAAAAAAAAACAACGAAAAATGGGGGGTTAAAAGGGTGTGGATGTGGCTTACTCAAGGAACTCTATAATTAACATACATTAGCACTTGGAATGCAAATTTGCAGCTTTTGGCTGTTCAACGGTTGTTTCCTTTTTTTCGGCAAGGACTTCTATCCATCAGACCCACCACAGCACGAAAACCTGTGTGCATATAACTTTGGAAACGCTCTGCAACAACTCTCTGGGGTTTGAGAAATGAAAAATGAGAATTTCCTATGGCATTGCAGAGATGGGATTAGAATGGTGCTACTTTTGCTCGCAGTGCCGCATAATGTCAGGTCCCAAATGTTGGCATAGTGGGTTGTATCCACAAAGGTGTCGGTTGTGGTATTGCTGATGTTTTTTTGTTTTTTTCTCAGAAGAGGGTAAGATTCAAAGTGCATTTCGCAATAAAAAGTGAAACAACAAAATTATATTTTATCTTCAAATGAGTAAGAAGACCATGGAAGAAAAACTCGTTACTTGTGCTTGGGTATTATTTGTGCTAAATTCAAAACTTTTAATGTCCCGAGAAGAAATAAATTAGCTCAACTGGATTTTGGTGTTAATGGGACTACCTGTTTGTTTGGAAAAGTGGAAACAACATGTTGGTTATGAAAAGAGTTCTGTAAAGCTTACTTTTTGAAATCATCTGATTCAGGCTCTTGGAATTGTTTGGAAAGGATACTGTAACAGTAAATTATAAATGCAATAAAAAACAAAACAAATTGATTGATGCATTTCACTTGGGAAGTGTCTCTTGCTTATAAATAGCAGATGGTGATTTTTTGAAGGAAGACAGTATCGTCCATTTCACGTTATCTTTCTTTGACGTGAAACTAACCTGGACTTCAGAAAGTTTGAAGTGCATTTGAAATACATTTCTGTTGTGAAAATCCAGCCGCTTCGCACTAAGTCAACTGTGCTAAAACCAAAAGTAGGTTTTATCTCCCTGTACCTTCGCCTGCGAAGCATGAAGAAATTCTCCCAACATCTCCCACATGCTGTTCAAAGAAAGAATATGGGGAAACAGAGCTGGGGGCGCACGGGGTCTAGAGCATTTCTCTCAACAATTGTTCTTCCTTTCCGATTAGTAAAGCAAAATAGCTCTTTTCAAGGCGGTCCTCTTACGGAGGACTTGCATACTTCTAGCCAAAACTCCATCCCTGTGGCAGAGACACTTGTACTCGAACATTATTGAGGAAATTAATGGAAGCAGTGCTTCAAATGAGTATTGCCCTTGGCGCACTGGCTTACATGTTTGCAGCTTGCGTGGTAGGGTCGATGTTCGAATCCCAACAGAAAAACAAAAAATATTTTTCTGCGGGGAATAGGTAAGTCCACAGTTAGTAAATTTATTGTTATGAAAAGTGTTTTATCGATTAGCCTTTCGGAAACTGCACAAAATTGTAGGTCCCCTCCATTCCATCACAAGATATTCCCCGTTCTGTTACGACAGCCTATGAATGTATGTAGTGCTTCAAAAGGCGTATTCAAGTTTCATCATTTTGGGTAGCGAGACGTTGTAGCACATATTCAGTATTCCTGAGTTGCCCCGTGATAAAGCAAATGGCTTTTGTCAATACCGGCACCCTGAACATTTCAATAGAGGATTTTTGGAGGGGGTAAATTTTAGGCACAGCGTCACGCAGCCAGTCAGCGGTCTACTGATTAGAGCACTCGACAAAAAAGGTTGCGTCCTCCAAACAACATCCTTAGACTGAATTTGTGAAGATCAGCTGTGATGGTCATGCTGTTGTCATTACCAACCTTACAGATACGGACATTGAAATGTGAGACAGCCACTGTTTTATAGGGCAGCCGTCTTTTATTTTGCCGTGCGACGGATTTTGCTCTTCCGGTCAGTGTCCGTGGACGAGACTGACTAGCAGTCACGGTTTCATTCACCAAAGTTTCGGTTGGACCTCCAGGAGTTTTTACCATACTGGCTTCGTCCCTTCTAGCCAGTGTCCGTGGATCGAATTGTTGCAACTTGTTCCTCCAGTTTCATTCACCGACTTTCCAGTTAGGCCAACAGGAAGTTTGGCAGAGCTTCCGGAAACTTTCTTCCTCTTGACCCTGTTCGCGTTTGCAGAGCTTAGGGTGCCTTCGATTAAGGGAGATCGTTCTGAATTGGTGGGGGAGACGTCTTTCGACCTGTCCTTTTCGCCGCCATCACCACAGGTTTTCAACTGGATTCAGTGCTTTCAGCCACCCTGGCGTCCTCTTTGCACTGAGCTTTTGCAGCTCGACTTCTTTCCAGCTTCGTTGACGCTTGGAAAGTTCTCCAGAGAATGCCATCGTTGGGGTGGGATCCACTTGTTCCGCTTCACTTAATCCGGTGGTAGCTCAGCTCTTGTCAACAGCTAAACCAGGTCTGTAGAAATGTGTTTGACATTAAATTGATTATTTGGCGTCCTACAAGTCTAACTGGCTGTTCCCACGCTCTTGATCTTATATCTTTCAACGCCACCCCATCAAATAATAGATAATCCAGCTTTTTTGCTTTTTATTGTTCATATTATCAGCGATTCTAAGTGCCGCATTTTGACTTAGTGCCAATGTTGCAGTTCTTTGCCTAAAGGCCCACTCCTTAAGCCATCTCACATCAGTTTTTTGCTTTTAACAAGTTTTAAGTGAATAAATGTTAAGCTTTTAGTTTAAAGTTAGCAATAAGCCAATGACCGGGCGTTAGCCTCATCAATTAACCAGGAGCTACTGCAACGCAAGAAGACATAAGCGACCAAGTTTTAAAGGCATTATCAACGACTCATTTTTCCCATAAGAGACAACACCAAATAAGTTCAGGCGAAGCCATTAGAAAACTACTTTTGTAATGCCACAAAGCTTCTTAACTTTGTTGCTTCACTAAAAACCATTTGTACTCATCGTTCATCATAAAGAAAATATACGAACGCATTTTTTGCCTTGAAAAGCTCGGCATCAAGGCATCTGATGCACCTCTATCTATTGTCGTCGAAAGTAACCTTCAAATTAAATTCTATTACAAGTGAAATGATACAGTCAATCAATTCATCCACCGCACCGGAAGTAAATCAAATTTTCGGTCTTTTAATAGACGATGATAAATTAAAATTGCCACCAACTCAAAATGAACATAGACTCTTTCTTACTCACGCCGGAATTTTCGGTACTCAATTTCTGTCTGTGATAATTGATGTGATGTTCATGTGGGGCTATTGTGATATTCATCTTAATCCTACCTCGCTCTTTTAGTGATGCGGAACACCTAAAAGACGATGCCAAAGTCATGTTATTAGCAACCAACTTAGATGTTGCTTCCCTTTTTTCTCAGCGCAAAGTCACATCCTAAGTGACTTTACGCAAAGAATAAGGAAAGTCGGGTGCTCTACAAGTATATAGGATGGTGCGGTATACGTATTTGTATAAGCTCCAGTTAAATTAGCAGCAGCATGAAATTCAGTAAATATTTATGAGAAACTTCTTACGGAATCCTTTTTCAATTTCCCTTGGGGTATTTCGATCAAACAGGAAGTACTTAGAATATGTTTATGCTTTCGTCTTCGAGGCGTACGTATATATATATGGATATATACTTATTTACGAGTACACTCTCTCTGGTTCGCTTAAGGGTGATGTTTTTGCTCGGGATACCTGAACAACGTTCTTGTTTGTTTTTTAGGCTTTCGAATGGGTAACCTGCCTGAAATTGTTGCTTTTAGAAGAAGGATTTTTCAGTCCCTTACAACAAAAAAAAATCACTTACAATTCATCCCAACGGCAGGGTGAAAGTTAACAAATTCGTGATTGATAAATATTTAATGGGTATAGCAACAAAGCAAAATAATTGAAACAAGTGAAGCATTTGGTTGTCCGTGAAACGACGCGGTTCTGTTCTCATTAGCATTGCTGGCGATGGTTGAAAGCGGGTTTGGTGGTAATGTTGCCGACGCACGCAGTGATGCGTAGGTAAATGAAGTATTTTTTTTTTTTTTTTTCATTTTTATTATAAATTTGAAAAGTTACAAATCATTTTTGAAAACAGTGGCAGGGGAAGGTCTTTGAAGCCAAAGGTGCTTAAAGTGAAGGGTACATCATTTGATGTCTTTGAGAGTACTTTTCTTTCAAAACAGCCAAGGGTTTCCTCATCCACTTTTGGAAAGGCCCTCGCTTCCGGGCCATAGAGCAGGACAAATTTTGCCCCGCAGCAAAATCGTTTTGGGAGGTTTTGTCATGCAGGCTGTGCTTACCAATAGTATTTCCAAAGATGTCCTCCCTCCCTAGTTTTGAGTTAAAGTAGCTCAGAACGATTTTCACGTCATGTCTGAGGCACTGCTCATAGGTTTCTTCGAGGAGCTCGTAGAAACGATCTTTGAACTTTGAAGTTCTCGTCTTTCTCTTCTGTGAGGGCATAGGTGCATATTAGACTAATGTTGGCGAATTCAGCCCTGGTAGCTCCAGATGGTCATTATACGCTCATTTGCTGGACTTTGGCTGATCCAACAACAAACCCGCAGATAAATAACCGTTGTTTCTGTTGCATCATCTTCTTTATACGGGCCCCATTCCATCGCACATCTTGATGGCGGTTTTGTCAGCTTTGTAGCAGTCTAGAGCTATCGCTAGCTCTCCAACAGCACGTAAACCGTTAACAGGGCTCATTCTACGTGTAAATTCGGAGGTCTTAGTCCATCTTTCGTTTGTCAGGGTCGTCAAAGTTGAAATCATAGTTTATATTCAAGACTGTTGGTTATTTCGGAACCTAGCTAGCTAGCCCCACGCACATCGCACAATCCCAACCTGGAGGGTCAGGTCCTTTTGGGAACCCTTTAGAGATTGTTGCACTTTTTTCCCTACAAAACAAATCACAACCGAATCCACAACTTGGATTATAGAATTATAATATTTTAATTAATCGTATACGTAGGATTAATTAATGATCTTTTAACGAATTTTAAACACAATATGCACATTGCACACCGATATGTCACGGCGATGTTGATGGAATTTTATTTTATGTTGAACTGTCAAATGACAGCTGGGTGGGTTTTAATTGAAAAGAGTGCAACAGGTAGCAAGATAATATGCTGCCAATGCCAGCTGCTCAGCAAGGGGTGGTCCGTAGGTAGTTTTAATTAGAGAAAGAAGAATCGATATCAAAAGAAATTAATGATATAAACAATGTTCTATCAAAACACAATTAGGGTGTTTCACAAATTTAAGGGGTGCCAGGAAATTTTTGCTTGGAATTTCCAAACCAACTTCAACGCTGAAAATGGTCTTCAAACAGAATTAAAAGAACGATTTTCCAAGAGGAATAAAATTATATTTTGTTCAAGAAACCTTTACAAGTATAGGTATAAAACCTGAAATCTTTTCGTAAACAATTGGGTGTACAAAGTATGTAGAATCTGGCAGAGGGCCAGTTAAAAATTTAAATGGTAAGAAATTTAAGTTCGATGATGGGGTTTTACACCCCATTATGGCTTTGGCCTTTCTGCCAACACAAACACAATTTCTTGCACAACTTGCCTAAATCTGAAATCACTCGATTTTTAAAATTTCCAAATTAGTTTTTCGATTCTCAAAAACTCTTTGGCACAGTGTCCTTTTTAGAGGTCAACCAAGAAGTGCCATCTTCTTGGCGGTCTCTTCGTTCAGCGGCGCTTTCAGCAAATTCCACTCACTTCGACCAATCAGAGTCGTGGAGGTTCGTCACGGGGTCGTCACGTCTCAGCAAATTTACTGGAGTCTGCGCAGTAGGCGAAACGCATCCATCGCTCTCTTCTAAACAATTTCGTTGCTGAAACTCTCGGTCGTTAGAGACTCGCAACAACTTGCCTGAATGAACGAATCCAGACCGGTTCCATTTCAATTCATTCCAGAATAGAAAATTGAAAAAATATTACTTCTAACAAATTCCCTCGGCCCAACCGACCCAAATTACACTGTGAAAGAAAACTATTTAAGCTAGGATTTAGTTAAAGAGGATTCTTCATTTTTCGCGAAAACTACTAAATTACTTCGGTGAACCTTCGCGCATTAGTTCTATAAAGAGTCATTTCTTTGCTAAGGTAAAGCACTTTAGGTTGGGCACTCGCCTCAGCCATTACGTTGGGCTCTTGGCCGTTTATATTGAAAAGGCTTCAAATGCCAAATTCTGATGATCACTGATATATTATATCAGTGTGTTTAAGGTGGGTAGCCATATCTCTACCTTATAGGACAAATACTAGGTTGTTAGTAACCTGCTGCTGTTATGGATGGAACTTCTCAAGAACCTTCCTGGTTCTTATTATCGCTGCTGCTTGAGTCTCCAGCCGTCCACTGGCTCAATGAAGGGTTACCTATTTTGGTTGCTTTTCCAAAATGCTTTGAAGTACACCACTAGCTGAATGACTAAGGTTGCTTTGTACTCTGGCAGCACTTTGGAGCCACAACAAAAAGATGGGGTGAAAATGGCAAAAGGAAGAAAAATAAAGGTCTAACTTGTTGTGGTAAAATATACCGCAACAAGATAAAGGATCAGATAATCGGGTATCAGTACCCTCCTCCAGGGGTGCGAAAAACGCACACGCAACAAACACTTACCCGCCACTATCTCTACTCCATTACCATTTTTACAAATTTTAACGAAATATGTCGGAAAAGCTCTTTCGGTGGTTTATGCTTTTTTGACTTTGTCAACACTCGCACTTACTAGTTTAGCAGGTCAGCTCCGGGTGGAGCATTCCAATTCTCAGTCTCTTCCACGTGAAGGCATGGTAAGCAAAATTGACGTGTACACTATGAGTTGCAACATCTGGACGCCGCCAAGTTGACACCAATCAGAGCTTCCCGAATAGTAGATGCCCAACCAAATTTATTTACATTTACATTAAAGGCTCATATTAAAAGTTCTCCATACTGACAATATTTGGCACCATCAGTTTGCCAATTTAGTTCAAAGGCAACTAACTTAAGCTATTTTTCAACTGATGCCAAATTATTGAAATTTCATAAATTAAATTACTTTTCCAGTTTATACGGAGTGGAACAAATCCCAGCGATCCTTACCAGATTTGTTTCTTAAGCATGTGCAAAAATAACTCTCCATTTCCCCTTCAAAACACTAACAGTGGCACATCCGGAAGGTTAAAAAAGAAAATGTCTAGCTAACTTCCACTTCGGAGCATTGAACGGTTTTATCGCGAGTACATTTGGTGAGCAGATGGGTCAGTATCTTTTCAAGCCCTTTCATGCTTTGGAATTACTAAATTAAATGCTCTTTTCTACGATCCTTTATATCCTGCATTCACACTTTCATTGGCACCGACACTCTTACATTCACTTCCTTAGTTTGCTATTTCTGCCCTTTTTCAAAAAGTTTTATCCAAATAGAAATAGCCACACATATAATATCACTCATGGAGAGTTTGTGGTACCTACACAGAAATTTTTCAGAACGGAATTCCGATGTCACTCAACCGTTTATTGTACTCAAAATATCAACCATTTCACATATAGAAAAGCCTGTTTGTTTAAAATGTAACGGCAGGTTCTAACGTCGTATAGTTTGCATTTCATGAAATGTTTTTTAAGGATGAAAGAGTTTCCAACTATTGTTGCATGGCCCTTTTCAAACAGCTGACCCCAAGTTTCGTTTAGAAACTGATGGTTTGATAGAAAGCCCTTACACATCATAGTGATGAAAGGTATTTTTCGTTTAAATGAAACCTTTTGTTGACCTGGAATGGCAATGAATGAAGTGTTCAACAAAACGTAGCTAAAGCCATGTTCACACAAATGTGGTCTATTTGGGAGTTTTTATAGTTCCACAATATAGGTAGTATACTCTTACGTGTTCTGCTTTGCAAAAACAAAAGAATACCACCTATGCGCATCGCATCGTCCATTTTATCTGAGTGATGTTTGAACAGATGTTAAAAAAGTTGTCATTCGTAATGCGAGTAAATTTCCATGAACTGGACCATTAATTGGAAGCGTTCGTGCATTGTCGTTCTCAAGCAAATACATTCGTGTTGTGTAAAATTTGTCCACACTCCATGGATTTCGTGCGTGTTAAAATACACACCTGTAAAAATGAACTGGTCATGGTCGTGGCACGGTATTATACTCATTAACCACTAACAAATTTTGTGTGGAAGTCTTGACATATTTTCATATGAAATTCTTTTCCAGTTGCTTTTCCACGCAATATTCTGAGAAATATTTGAATAACTTGGTAAATTGTATTTTCTTTGCCCGCCTTCCCACTTTTTTGTATCTTGAAAGGTGAAAGTCAACTTAGAGTCACAACATTTAATGTCTGTCTTAATGCTTGATTATCAACAACATTAAAGTCTGTTTTTTTTTTTTGTATAGAAAAGCCCAGCTTAAGAGACGCTTTACAATGCCATATTTCACTGTACTTTCAAATTACGCCTTCCTCAAGTTCCACCACATTACAAAAGATCTGCCTATATTTTTAAGCCTGCACAAAGCCAAGAAGCCACAAAGAATAATGAAACAAATATGCCTACTGTGTTGTCCTTATCCCAATAGGCCACTATACCTACCTCTCTATGAAGGACATAATGAGTAAATTCACGAGGTAGACGTAGCATAACAATACCAGTGGCATTTTTTTCATTCTTCTCGTGCTTAATACGTTGTGGTTTTTTCTTTCTTTCTTTTTTTTGTGGAAAGTAGCGCATTTTTTCTCATAATCAGTGCGGAGAGGAATATGAAGGGGCTAAAAGTAAGGGGCCGCCACCATTACCACCACCATACTATCACTCCCATGTAATGCCACAATAGTCCTTTATTTAGCTGAGTGGAAGAAAAATTACCACGTTGGGGAGAAGATTAAGTAAATTTCTGTGTTGGATGCAATTAAAATTATTCCTGTTGTGTCTTAATGCTTGATGGGTTCACTCACTAATGAGGGCGATAAACATGACAAAAGGAGATGTTACAATGCTAGGACTTTGTTACAGGTGAATGGGCTATGTGGCAGAAGGGATGACTTAGGGACTACACAATAATGTGCTTAAGAAAAGGGGGAGTTGGCATATTTTTCTTCTTCGTTGTTTTTTTTTATCTTCAAATTCCTCTTAATTGAATTCGGTTGAGCGTGTTTACATGTTGGAAAATATTTGGTTAAGAGCCATTGGATGCCAAATGGCTTGAAAGTAATGTGCGATGAGGAAATTAATTGCTCCTGTGAGCTGGTAATGGTCTGGTAGGGGAATTAGTGGTGATTTGACATTTCTAGAAGGAATGCGTTCTTTCTCAATTAAGCAAACTTTAGAAACGCAATCTTCTTTTATTAATGGACGTCTGGTAAATGAAGCAATTTGTTTGCCCATTTGTTTTTTTTTTTTGGGCATTTTTTTAGGAGCCGCAGTAGTTACTAAATGTTGATCTAACAAAATTCATGTTGTGTTTGGGGAAGCGCAAGGTCAATTTTGACTTTTTGACAAATAATTTCTCACTCAAAGTTAAATTTTTTCTATGCAAGTTAGGTAGAGTGCGCAGCTGTATCGGACAGTGTGAGTGGTGAATTATCGACTTGGCTCCGATTGGGCCTCTGTTAATCTTCTTAAAGGATTTTAGAGTTTAACCTTTTAGAATACAGCTGGTGCAAGAATCGAAGCCGAACGACCTACCACAACCCCAAATTTCAATGAATGGGTTCTTGAAAAATTTGCCAAAGATCCACTTCATCATCGAAAAATTTTGTTCAGCGACGAAGTTCATTTTTTGGTGAATGAATACGTCAGCTTGCAAAACTGCCACATTTGGAGTGAAATGCAGCCAGAAGCAATCCATCCAGTAAAAGTCACTATTTGGTGCGGATTATAGTCTGGCGGAGATGGTGCTTTTTTTGTGAAAAATGGAAGAGCTTACTTTGCATGACATGTGGTTTAAAGAAGACGGTGCCGCAAGCTACACAGCAAGCTTAACAATGGACTCAATGAGTGCCGAGTTCGGTAGATGACTTATTTCATTTTCATTTCATTTCATTTTTTAATTTATTTAATATGTGCATCTTTTACATTGGGCCTTATGACCTATGACAATTAGTAAAAGTTAATAGCAAAATCTGAATTTAAGTTAATCTCGAAATCAATATCAATATGTTAAAGTAAATTAAGAAGATTGACAAATAAGATACAAAGATTCAACGGAGAATTTAAATTTTCATTGAAAACATTTTATACAAAATTTCGTTTAATTTTAACTGAATTAATGTGCTGCCAAGTATCTGAATAGAGCCGCATCAAACTGCTTGGTGCCGCGAAGTCTTCTTAAAGAGTAGGGTAAATTGTTCCACTGCCTGATAACGTTCACAAAAAATTGACGCTCCGAATTTCTATAACTGAATCTCGGTTGTAGCAACATAAAAGAGCGAGGTGTTCTTGCAAAATGTATTTTTGCGGAGAGATATGATGGTTCATTGATACTAATAATACTATTCAGTGTTTTCAGAGAAAAATAATTGAAGTATTGGTACAGACTACAGCCAAGAATATTATTTGAGTAGTTAGACACGTGGTCGTATCTTCGGAGATTGTAAACATAACAACATACCTTATTGAAAGCCACATTTAGGAATAGGTTGAAGGTGAAATGCTTTGATAGGGAAAGACTTCGTAGGGCACCAAATATTTTGCCAATTACCATTTTGATATTATCATCCCAAGTGAGGGTTGATTTAAATAAAATGCAAAGATTTTTGACCCTCTCAACATCCTCCAGTTGTTCTGTTCCAAGATAAAAAGGAAGATAGCTGAAATCCAGTTTGTTTTTATAGATTATAATGCATTTAGACTTCCTAGGATTAAGGCAAAGGTTGTTTGTTTCAGACCATGCTAGTATGCTTTTCAAGTCATAGTATTTAATTTATGAGCCCCATCTTCAATCATACCTAGCTTGCAGCTGAGTCGAACTTGAACATCATTGGCGTACAAATCAGATGACGAGTATGAACAGGAAGGCCATTTATAAAAATTGAGAATAACAGAGGACCAAAAATTGACCCATGGGGAACCCCTGTTGCAAGTTCTAAGGGCCGAGATACTTTTTCATCTATCACAACTGCTTGGTTTCGTCCGCTAAGGTATGAACAAATAAGGCTCGCCGCTGTGTTTGAAAACAGAAACTGATCTTTTAATTTTGATATCAGTATCCTGTGGTCAACTATATCGAAGGCCTTGGAGAAGTCAAGAAGTGCAAGAAATGATACCAACTCATCGTCCATTGCGGCTCTTATATCATCTGAAACTTTAAGAATAGCAGAGACACAACTATGGTTAGATTTAAAGCCTAACTGCTGATCACACAATAATTTTTTTCTTCGTACAAAAATTTTAAAGTTGTTCATGTAGGCACAGGAAGCCAACATTGAAGCATTAATTCGTGAGATACCAGCCGAAATGTTAGAAAGAAATAAAATAAATAAATTTGGTAGCGCAATAGAGCGAGGAGCCCCAGAATTTACAATCGGAGGAGTTGCCAAATCCTCGCGAAAGGCGATTCCAGTGGAAAAAACATTTTTGACTTCTGTTGGGATTCGAACCATGAGCCTTCCGGTTAACATGCAGACATGCTTGCTACAACGTCACGGGCACCACTATGTAAGAGAGAGAATGTTAAAATGGGACTAAGCAGATGGACTATTTGAGGAGCAGTTGCGGCCAACATTTGCATCGATTCAATTGAAAGTTTCTTGCATTTTCCTGAATTTCATGTGTTTTTTTTTTTTAATTTCCGATATCTCTTAAAAGTCACTCGTGGCTCATTATAGGTGTGCATATGGAAGTACTTTCATGGGTTGGCAAGGAATGTACACTAATTTTGTATTATAGCAAAGCGGTCACCACTAGTGCTTCAGCTTCCAAGCACCATATTCAGAACCCAAACATCTTTCACAAGCGAATCGAACACGTGATGGTTCTTTGTGAACAAACCACTTTTTCTTTCCTGACTGAGCGAGGTTGCTGCTATTCTCCCAATCGGTATCCACCGTACCTCTTAATTTCACACTCACTTAAGGTGCAGCGCTCGCCGCCTTAAACTCATAAAAAACAGTGGAAAAACTGTTTAAAAACTAAAACAAAACCACACCAACCAAAAAGCAACTTAGAAGATGACAGGAAAATAAACAAAAGGAAAAGAATTTCAAAGGATTCGTTTGATTTCGAAAAAAAAAAATCAACGGAACATCATGTGCTAGGTTTCGAATAAAATTTTAAATCTGATATACAAAACAAAACTACGGATATCACACTAAATTCCATTCATACATCAACAACTTTTCACCTACAGCTAAACTCTTTCAAATCAGTCAACTGATTTATGCGAATTACATTTAGTGAATCCGAAAAGTGTACAGTTAATAAAGTTCAAAGGCAAAACAACAGAATTTGCTCTAATCGGTGATTGAAATACAGCGAAAAAACAGATCAGCCGGATGATTCGCATAAATTTTCTGATTATTCCGAGCAATAGTTCTTATGCTGGCTGCCTCTGTGTTTCATTATTTGCAGTTCAATATCATCGCTCTGAATTGTCGACTGAATCGACGACGGTACACACACACAAAAAAAAAAATGGCATACAAATTTCCATCGGAAATTCGGGCTCCAGAGATTTTCAAGAGAACATCAGAATAGTAAAACATCTAAATGCAAATGTTGAACTCAAAAAACCTAACAACAACAAAAAAGCCTTTTTCCGGAACTCATCCGATGGAACAAAAAAGGACCAACGGAAATTGTCAGGAATAAAAAAATAAAAATAAAACACTGGAAGAGAACAAAAACGTAGAATGAACGACGGACGGACTTAGTTGGAATAAAGAAAAATGTTAATTTTCCAAATGCATCAATTTATTTGGGCGCGCCGGAAGGATTTTGCGGTTTAATGTTGAATCTATTTATATTCTGCCAATAGAATTGGCGGCGCGGCGCGGCGGTTTTGTCGGCTCTGGGACTGTTCTCTAATTATTTAGGATGTAATTACATCCGACTAAAGGGCGATAAGGTTTTTATGGCTTTTCTCCTTTTCTTGAGCGTCCGTCTAGGGTCGAAGCAGAAAAAAAAGATTTAAGTGTAGGTTGAGGGGAATATCGCCAAAAATTAGGAATGAGGTCACGACAAATGGAACCATGTGAGTACTCGTTGGCCTGCTAATTGGAATATATTATTTTGTTTGCCTTTTTAAGCATGGCTCTTTGTTTTCCTAAAAGGATTGACTATGACTAATTTGACTGAACCAAGTCAGAAATCCAATGGTGAAAAGCCTGAACTTCTTTACAGGGTGTTTCTAGCCTCAATTTGTGTTTGTTCGGAAGAGGTACTTCAACGATTGAAATGCTTAGCATGTTTTTGTTTTTAAGCTTATTGTGGGTACTTTCTGTCGAAAGTTGTCGGACAGCTTTCAATAGCTATTCTGATAGACACCTCGTTTGTTGAAAATAAGGAACCAGGCTTTTCAGGGAGTTTTTAAAAAGCGTTTCGTTTAAATAACCACCGCCTTTCTTGCTATTCAGAAGAGAGAATTTATATACTCGTTTTTTTTTTTCATAAAATCCGCACATTCAAATGGTTGTGGCTTCCCTTCATATGTTTCATAAACATAAAATGAGAGTTACAAAACTGGAGAGATTTTGAAAGAAGATTCCGGTGGCGGTGCACAGAATTGACAGCAGTTTAGTTTTGTCGATCCAAGTACCACTCGTGGACATGGACAATGACAGGTAAGGTAAGTAAGTAAGAGGAAGACTTTGCATCTTTTATTCCCCATTAAGCAAAGCTATCCGAATTGAATAATCTTCCCTGATTTTTTCAAGTCCGAAGAGAAAGGATGTGAATATGAAAAGCGGACATTCTTATAGAGTCTGGAAACAAATTTTGAGAACTAGTATCTTAAGCCAAGAGTTTTGTATGAATTAAATGCATTTTAATCCACACAAGATTGTTGGTATATATAAAATAAATGATCGGAATCAAAATTGAACCCTGAGGAACGCCACACTTTAGTTTATGCTCTTTAGTTTTCAGCCGCATAATACCACTTCTTTTGGAGTACAGGGTGGCGCGTGAATTTACTTACAAAGCTTCGAGTTATGAAAATTTCTTGCACTTGTCATAATTCACTTCTATTACAAGTACTTGTAGCTTTGTGTTACAGGCCCACGGCCGCATGAACAATTTTCTGATCAGGGGCCTGTAACACAAAGCTACAAGTCAAGAGCCACTTGTAGGATTATTTCCTTTATGCTTATAGCTCTATGTTACAATATTTTTTGCACTTTATATAATTCACTTGTATTACAAAATCCTTGTAGTTTTGTAATAAAGGCGACAGATGAGACATATGTGAAGGTGTGAGCTTGGAGGTCACTTACGGCTTATCATCTTCAAGAATAATTAGTCCATATTTATTTTCTTTTTGTAGCGTAGCGCATTTAATGCATCACCCTGTTTTAAACGCACTGAACCTACTTTTTTTAAAATAATGCTACATTCCATCATATAACTACGTGCACGAAAGATGTACTGGTGCTCATTGTGAAGCTTTGCTCTTCAAGACATCTCAAACCCTGATAACTTTTAACGCTAGATCTATCATCGGTTCGTTAGAAAAGTTCACTAATTCCGTGGTTTGGTAAAGCGGTCAGCACTGAGGGTTATGAGCAACCATGTTTAGAACAAAATATCCCTCACAAGCGAATTGAACACCGCGATTCTATGGTGTTTCCTTGTGAACAAACCCCTTTTTCTTTCCTGACTGAGCGGTTATGGTGCTATTCTCCCAATCGATATTTATCGTATCTCTCAATTTCACTTTAGGTGCAGCGCTCGTCTACTAAAACTTTTTTTTTTAAATTTTTTCAATTCAATTAATTTTTATTAATTCATTTTGTTTGGTACAGTAACATTTCGATGCAAATAAGGTTATGAAGAAAATGAAAATAACAATATTAGAAAAATCATTACAAATAATTGATAATTAGGCAAAATTAACAAAAAAAAATAGATAATTTAAAAAATTATTTGTAATTTAAAAGGAGTGATCTTCTATAATAACTATTTTTATTCAATACCGCAACAAAACAAATTAAAGAGACATTCTGTAGCATAGCTTAAAAGCTAGAGCTAGTGGTGAATGCTCATCAAAACAATAAATCAATACAACTGTAGTTGTGTGCAAGGTGAGGAAAAGGGAGAGGGAAGGTGTTTTTTTTTTTTTTTTATATTTTTTATTTTTTTTTATTTATTTTTTTTTTTTAAATATATTTACGACAATAGATGTTCAATTTGATTGTGATTGTGTTCGAAGAGCCAAGATTTTACATTCTGTAGAAAAGTGGGCAGTAATCTCAAGCTTCTGATCGGGAAAGGCAACTTATTAAAAACTGAGGGAGCAGTTATTGTAAAGAATTTTCTAAAATGTATTTTATTATAAGAAGGGATGTTAACTAAATTCAAGGTATTCACTCTTAAATTATGACGAGGATTACTTCTTATTGAAAGGTATCCACTTCTTATAAAAAATACTTTTAAGACTTTAAAGTAGTACAAATGTCTTAGAGGAAGAATTTTCAATTCCTGAAATAAAATAAAACTGCTATGCAACCGATTTTTTTTACAAATTATTCGTACAATGTGTTTTTGAGAAATAAGAAGAGGATTAATCTTGTTTTGATAAGAACCACCCTCATATATACTATGGAAAAACTGTTTTGAAACCAAAACAAAACCACACCAACCAAACAGTGACTCATTGTGAAGTTTTGCTCTTCAAGACTTATCAAACTCTGATAATTTGTAGGTGTTTCTATTACATTGGGCTTTCGGTAAATAGTTATAGGGTCTAGCTAGTCAAAATCTGTTTTCCATCCATTTGGAAAGAGACGAGTTGGGTAGGACACCTTACACCTTGACACCCTGTAAGAACATATTTTTAGAGTAAAAATAGGGATAAAATATGGCCCCTGCGGGTTTTTAAATGTCAAGATTTTTCAAGATTCCGTGCGAGAATTAATGACTGACTTCTTTCAGATGATCATCAAGCGAATGTAGTCGATAGAATGCAATTAACTGCGTCAAACAAAATGGTGGCTGAGCGTCAAACAGCATGGTGGTTGATCCTGCGTAGTTAATGAAGTACCTGGAAATGCAATTTCATTAACTATGCAGGATCAACCACCATGCTGCCTAATGAAAGCTAACTTTTTCTCCTAAAAGGAGAGCATAGCTGAGTAAGCCAGAAGACAAAACCACTTACCTAACTCAAAAATGTACGTCCCGACGCGACGAATTATTAATATAATGAATATTCATTTTATGATTACAAGCGTTACCCAAAAATGGAAATGTTCAATAAAAATATCGTTAAGTCGTTGAAATCCCTTCAGAATATACAAAGGAACTTTTGTCCTTAGATTTTCTTTCTCCCCCGTGCGGGGAAAAAGTTATTTTTTTCAATTAAGCATTCAATCAAAGTTGCAGGTTCATTACTTTCACAGTGCATCCTTCCACTAATGCTGCTGTTGGAACTGGTATACAGACACTGGTGCTGGTGTTCTTTATACAAGGCAATTCAAATAAACTAATCTATCCCTTTTTTCACTCAGAACCTGCCACACATAGTGTGATCCCTTATTTCTGTTAAGTATTCCTTTTTGTCTATGCTTCTTATAGTATTACAGATGACGTGTTATAAGATAAATGTACCTCATCATCTTAGCATCATCAGACAAGAGTACTGCATCACAGAGTAGCTCCTGGCTGCTCCTGGTGTGCCA
This sequence comes from Melanostoma mellinum, assembly GCA_914767635.1. Classification (NCBI taxonomy): domain Eukaryota; kingdom Metazoa; phylum Arthropoda; class Insecta; order Diptera; family Syrphidae; genus Melanostoma; species Melanostoma mellinum. The sequence continues at coordinate 20,921,140 of OU612058.1, forward strand.
GAAGTGTGTTGTTTCTTTGTCTTTGGGTATATGCACCTAAGATGTTCTATTATACGAGCTAATAATTTTCTTAAGACTCCTTCATCTAACGTCAGCTCTTGTCTTGATGCAAGACAACCGACTTTCGTGCACACAAAGTTTAATGTTAACAGGGTTGGATCAATAAGAAGTTGTAAAAAGGGCGCTTCTGAATATTCTTTAATTTGACTACCTTTGTACTTTTGTCGAAATGAATGTAGTTTCTAGAGCTGAATTTAAGTTAAACTACAAAATCCTAACCCTCTTTTCTCTGTTAGTGCTTTTTGAAACTTTAACTGGAGCTCTCAGACCTTTCTATTCTACTACCAGATAGCCGCCTTCCCTTGGGTTAAGCGCAGGTGATTCTTAAAGAGCTTGAGAATAATAATACAAGACCGAAATATTAGTGGAATGAATTGATTATTATCATAATAAAATTAACATAATTTCACAACGCTTGTTCTTACTACGATACTACAATTTACTACTAACTTAGTCCATTCGATCAGTCCATTTTTTTTAGTTTTTCATACTTTTCCAAATAATATAGTCGTATCATGTTAATGATGTCTTGAACATCGGTTTCCAGAGTTGCTGGTTTGTTGGCATAATGCATTCACTTAACAAAGATCGATAAAGACTATTTGAGAAGTGTAAAGTCGCCTGAATCAAGTGCCAAATCACCGAATACGTTATCGAGTTGATTAATTAGTCACTGAATGTGTGTTCGCTTTCGTTATCGAGCAATCTATTGCCATAACTTGACATTCTCTCATCAGTAATCGAACAGAATAATGTTGGATAAATGGACCAACGAGAATTTTGAAAGAAAAATAGAACTAGTTTACCCAATCACGGATCGTAATTCGACTTCAGTTAGCAGAACCGTAAGAAAATTGTCACTAAATTGATTTCTCACTTAACTGATTTCTTACACAGTGAATGGCAAGTTGCACGGTCTTGTTGGAATCAAATGTCGCCGATGTCCGAATGGCTCCATAGCGATCTGCTTTCAACGTAACAGCACCTTCGTCTTCATTTCTTTGATTTTTTGATGGTTTTGAATCGAGAAGAGTAAAATTAGTGCCAAAACAAATTGCTTGCTGGGTTGGACGATTACATTGACCGAAAAATGGACGAAGTACTCTACGAAGTTCGAGGAACTGATTACTGCACTTGATTGAATCTCTTAGCACTTTGAGAAGTAAACGCACTTGCAAATTCTCAACATCATCCATCGACAGCAACTCGATATCTTGTTATATGTGAATATGGGCATCGAAGAGCCTCGTTCCGCCCTTGGTTGTTTAACCAGTGAGCCAAGTCTGATTGAAGAACGCCAACACCGAAGCTAAATATATTTAATCAGTTAGAATCCACTTTTAAATCCAAAGCGGAAGCATGAAAGTTCAACAAAGACGTATCCTAAGCATCCCCAAAATAGAGCTTCCAACCCAAACCAAAATATAAAAATATTTCCATTTAACCATATCAAAGTTTCAAAGAATTCCATCACCACCGCCACTCTTCCACCACTATACCCACCAAGTAAAAAAACCATCAGCCGTCTTCGTCGTTGTAGCAGCACTTTTACATAGGTATACACTAAAATCTATTTTTCTCGTCAAGATGACAGCATGGCAGAATGAATTGTGAGGGATTGGGGTTTTGCATCTTTGTAAGTCGGAAAGGGAACCTCAGAGCTGGTGCTGGAGATGAGATGTGTCGGTGCGGTAACGGTCGATGTGGCTACAGTGTTTATGGCATTTGCCCACACTCCATATTCAGCCACTCACTGCTACCACCTTACGCTAAATCATTTCCCATTCCCTTATATATTCGCAAAATTCTCAGAATACATGTGGGTGAATAGAAATTAAACGCTCGTTTATCTCGGTGCCGGAATGAGACCTAGAAGACTGAAGACTTTCTGTGCACCAGAAGAGATAACGTTGATGCGAATGAAACGTGCAAAAGACAGAACTTCAAGATTAACATCTTACGTTGTATAATTAATATTCTTTTGCCGCTGCTGGATTGGATATAACATAGTGTGTTTAGGGAGGGGATGGGGGTGTGGTGGGGTTGAATGGTGTATGAGGGTTGATTCCGCAGGACTATTATTTGATTCTAGAGGAGGATTCTCCATCTAAATTAGTCGCCATCAAGTAAAGTTATTGTGCGCACTCCGCGCTCACAATAAATGGGTGCAAAGGGAATATAAATCACATCAATGCGACGACATATTAGTGAGAGCACACCGGCAGCACCGGCACCGGTAGCAGTAGCAGTGAATTGTTAAGTTTCTTACTCGTAGTATACTTAATTTTTGCCGGTGTATATATATACCATTCCTACCTTTTTTCCATCATAAGTACCTGCAAACTGGGGTTTTTACTTAATTAAAATTTAATTTAGCTTTTAAGCAGAGTTGCCAATCGCTTGGGAGCACATCGTCGTTAAATATTTTTAAGATAATAATTCATTCAGATGACGTCGTAGTCGTAAATTGAAATTTTCCTACACAAAATGTTACACCAGAGGTATGATCCAACAGAACAACACAATACGATATTAAGTAGCTTTTCGTTAAATTATTATGTTGCTTTGTCTGGTTTTATATTTCGGTTCGGCATGCTTGAGTAATAAAAGCGAATGAAGGCCATTTAATAATGTCTATAATTAATCATTGCAAATAGGATGGCCCGGTAAAATTTAGTATAGATAGACTTTTTTCTTAATTTTTCATCTATCACATCTATTCGAAGGAGTAAAGGCTTAAGGATTCCATGATTTTTAATGAAAATCTATAACAGGCGGATAAAACCTAGGAAAGGTTTCCGGTTGAAAAAGGAGAGGGATGATCTTTGGAATAAAAATCCCATAAATTAGATTTTATTTTACAGGGATGATGAGGTAAGATCAATGAAGACAAGAGTTTTCTCAATGGAAACCTTAGAGGAATGAAGAACAAGAGGGAAAACCATTACCTCTCTTGACCCGCAACTTCCATTTGTTTACTTTGTTGTTTTTGTAGCACGAGAACCATCCGTGATACACGTTTTAAGTGAACTTACTAACATCACTTTATTTTGGGATTCCGAAACTAACAACACTTTATTTTGGGATTCCGAAACCAGTTTCGTAATCCGAAAATAAAGTGGTGTTTGTGAAGTCAGTTCGAGTGCATATGCCGTGGTGTGTGCGCGGGTTTCCCTCTTGTTCTTTATTCCTCTAAGATGGAAACACTGTAAAACTCAGGTATTGACCAAAGTTCTCTACCCAAATTTTTGAATTAGATATTCTCTGCAGTTTTATGAATAATACGGTCTCAGGAAATACATCGCTGGTTAAAAGGTTTGTGCCCGTGACGTTATGGTCAGCATCCAGCATGTCTGCCAAGAGAAATCAAAAAAAAATTTTGGTTCACGTTTATCGTCTTTCGCAAAGAATGGGGAAGTCCTCCGATAGTCAATTCATTACCATGAAGGTTTTTCAATTAACCGCATGTTTGTGAGGGCATGCACTGGGCTTCGGGGCTCACCGCTCTGTTGCGCCACCCCATGTATGTATGCAAAACAAGCAACCCAATAAATGGTGTAACGAATTCGATTTTATTTGTGCTGGAGTAACGTTGAAATCCTGAAAACAGCTTTTTGGTGGTCATTGGTTTGTATGGTAATTACGAGACTGGTCTGGTGTGTTTGAGCAAAGGCCTTGTAGGTTGGTTCATCTTCTCTTCCCTCAGCAAGGTACGAATCTCAGAAGCTGTCTTCGATGTTAAATCCATCATAGGTAAATATGACCCTGGATATGTGCTTATTTGGTGGATGGGTTCTTCTTCCTTTTTTCACTCAGCTCTTTCTTTTATAGGCTTCACACTAAAATTTGCTCAAAATGCATCAGCTACCCTCTCGGTTGTGGATTATTCAACCAAACGCAAATTTCATCGCATTTTTCTTTCTTGTTTTGCGATCGAGTACGAAAATTGTATGATAATTCGTTTTTGACGGGGTCATCTACGTCTTTCCCTTCCTTGCATATATATCCATTCAAATAAATGTTGTTTAAATGGTAGACATGTGCACCCAAGAGGACCCTAGCGTTCATAGGTTTTTTTAAAACCCACCTCTGTCTATCAACTCCTACTCTCACCTCCACGTGGTGAACAACGGGTGCCTAGTACCTCAACTGGAGATTGGGTCTCAACCCTAGTGGAAGGTTGTTGGTGGCAGCAAACGAGAGAGGGGGGGAGAGGTGTTCCCACTAAGGCACCTCTTCTTTCATCCAGACGGCAGCGGAGGAATTCCCTAGATGGAATCAACGGTGGCGTCTACAGTTCCAGTCAGGTTGAACTACTTAGTGAACACCTTATAGGGCTACTACAGCATATTTGGAGCCCAGGCCTATAAGGAGCGGTTTATCCGGCTTCCCATCCTTGGAGCTATACAAGGATCTGGTCCTCCAGGTTGGGGGTCGTGCTGTCGGGGTGACTTCCCGGCCACGTAAAGCAATTCTTAGTTGCGAAGCACCAACAAGCCTCGGATACGGACGGATTTACTGATGACGAACCTAGCAAACGAAAAACGGACAACGAGCTTCGGATCTGTACGTGGAATGTTAGGTCCCTTAATAGACCACGTGCAGCCGAACAATTAGCGGAAGCCCTAAACTGCTACAAAGCAGATATTACCGCTATCCAAGAAATGCGATGGGATGGGCCAGGTAGACGCAGACTAAAAGACTGCGATATCTACTACGGCGATTGCTACCGGGAACAGAAGCAGCGACTGTTTGGATGTGGATTCGTTGTTGGAACCAGACTCAGGCAAAAAGTCTTGAGTTTCAACTATGTGAACGAGCGCATAGCAACAATCCGCATCAAGGCTAAATTCGTCAACATAAGCCTCATTTGCGCACACGCCCCCACAGAGGAAAAGGATGAAGACACCAAAGACGTATTCTACGAGCTCCTGGACAAAACATATGAGCAGTGCCCTGGCTATGACATTAAGATCGTTCTAGGAGATTTTAATGCCAAGCTAGGAAGAGAGGATATCTTTGGTGGAATAATCGGAAGATACAGCCTGCACGACAACACCTCCGATAACGGATTCAGGCTGATCGATTTCGCTGCGGGGCGAGATGTTCTGGTAGCTAGTACGCGGTTCCAGCACCTCAATATCCACAAAGGGACATGGAAATCTCCTGATCAATCAACCGTCAACCAGATTGACCACATTGCGATCGACGCACGGCACTTCTCCAGTATAGAGGATGTCCGAACATTCCGAGGGGCCAACATTGACTCGGACCACTACCTTGTTGTAGCCAAGGTACGACTGCGGATATCCCGATCCAAGCCAACACAAGGAAATACTGTGAGACAATTCGACGTTGGACGACTACAATCGCAAGAGATCGCCAAGTCTTTTTCCGATCGAGTCTCTTACAACCTCTCAAGGAGTCTTATGCCGCCAGCATCAAGTATAGAGAACCAGTGGCAGCACTGCCAATCAGCCATCAGAGATGCCGCCTCTGAAGTGCTGGGTTTCACACGGCCACCACAACGAAACCCCTGGTTTGACGACGAATGCCGGCAAGCACATGCAGCTAAACAGGAAGCATACAAAGCGGCGCTGCACAAAAAGACTAGAACTGCTTATGAGCTCTACAAGCAGAAGAGGAGAGACGAACACCGGCTTCTCAGACGGAAAAAGAGAGAGCATGAGAAGCGCGCGATCGAGGAGATAGAAGGGTGCCACAGCAGGAATGAGGTTCGGAAGTTTTACCAGAAGGTAAAAACAACAGCCTCGGGCTACAAGCCCCGAGCCGAAGCCTGCAAAGACGATCAAGGGAACATCGTGGTGGAACCGCAGTCTATGCTGAGGATATGGAAAGACCACTTTTCCAAGCTCTATAACGGCGATGATGGACCCAATTCCGCTGTTAGAGAGATAGAACCATTCGAGTTAGGCGACGTAGACCAAGAATTCCGCCAACCCGACCTGAACGAAGTGAAGACAGCAGTGTCCAAGCTAAAGTCCAACAAAGCTGCTGGAGCTGATGGCCTCACTGCCGAATTGTTTAAATCGGCCGGCGATGACCTGGTCAGGAGTATGCACCAGCTCATTTGCAAAATATGGTCGGAAGAAAGCATGCCCGATGAATGGAACCTCAGCATCGTTTCCCCGGTCCTCAAGAAAGGAGACCCTCTGAACTGCGCCAACTACAGAGGTATCAGTCTTCTTAACATCGCGTACAAGATCCTCTCTGCCGTATTGTGTGAGCGTCTGAAGCCATTCGTCAACAACCTGATAGGTCCTTATCAGTGCGGCTTTAGACCAGGAAAGTCCACCATAGACCAAATCTTCACACTACGGCAGATCTTGGAAAAAACCCAGGAGCTTCAAATCGATACCCACCACCTTTTTATCGATTTTAAGGCCGCATATGACAGCATCTATAGAGAGGAGTTATATAGAGCCATGTCTAGTTTTGGCATCCCTACCAAACTTGTCCGATTGTGTAGGATGACGATGGAGAACGCACGCTGCTCCATCAGGGTCGGAAAAGATCTCACCGATACATTCGATGTCAAAAAAGGTTTTAGGCAAGGCGATGCACTGTCATGCGACTTCTTCAACATCGTTCTTGAAAGAATAGTGCAAAACTCCTACGTCAACACAAGAGGCACAATCTTTCAAAGGTCCGTTCAATTGCTCGGATATGCCGACGATATTGACATAATCGGAAGAACGCAGCGTGATGTCAATGGTGCGTTTATGAGCATTGAGACGGAAGCGAAGAAGATGGGTTTAGTGGTAAATGAGGGCAAGACCAAGTATATGCTGTCATCAAGAAAGGACACCCAACACCGACGTCTTGGACAGAACGTCACGATTGACAGCTATAACTTTGAGGTAGTTAAGGACTTTGTCTACCTAGGCGCCGCTATTAATTCAGACAACGACACCAGCGCTGAAATCAAACGAAGAATAACTCTTGCCAATCGCTGTTTCTTCGGACTAAGAAGGCAATTGAGTAGTAAAGTCCTATCTCGAGCAACTAAAGTGTCCCTGTATAAGACACTTATCATCCCGGTTCTTATATATGGCGCAGAGGCATGGACCTTGTCAAAGGCAGACGAGAACGCTTTAGGATGCTTCGAGAGAAAAATTCTTCGGGTGATATTTGGTCCCGTCTGCATAGATGGAGAATGGAGAAGAAGATTCAACGACGAATTGTACGGGCTGTACAGCGACACTGACCTTGTCAAACGAGTCAAGGTCCAGCGGCTTAGATGGCTGGGTCATGTAGAGCGAATGGACACCAACGCTCCGGCCCGGAAAGTCTTCGATTCCAATCCCGAGGGACGGCGCAGTAGAGGAAGACCGCGACTCAGGTGGCGCACGCAAGTAGGAGAGGACCTCAACCAACTTGGCGTGCAAAACTGGAGACAGCTAGCTAGGGACCGAGTTGGCTGGAGAAGCATGTTGGTTGAGGCCCTAGTCCGACCCGGACTGTAGCGCCACCTTAAGTAAGTAAGTAAATAAATGTCTTGTATAATAAGCTGGCAAAACTTTTTGTACTAATACGTTACCCGCTACCTCCTATGACTCTTACACATACGTTAATTAATTCTGGCAGGGATCCTCACTTATGAGTCTTATCGTCAGTAAAAAACCGATGATGTATAATGTTCTTTGGTGTTCAGCAAAAGAGTCAAGACGCTTTTTTGATGTAAGCCTACTTTAGTGGCCCTAGTTGAATATCATACCATCATTAGTGCTCCTTCAAACATATCCTTGATCATCCACTCGAAAGCCTCTAGAACTGCTCGTTGTCTGAGAGCCACCCAGCACATAAACGAGAGATCATTTGAGATCACTATGCTCGAGATGATGAAGAAGTTTAATTCCCAATGGCGTAATGGTTAGCATGTCTGTCTGTTACGCGGGAGGTTCGTGGTTCGAATCGTAACACGGATATGGCCATTCAAAAGAAATCGGCAAATCCTATGATAGTAAATTCACTGCCATGAAAAACACTTTCTCAACCGCTCTGAATCGGCAGACAAATGCAGGTCCCCTCCATTCCTTCACAAAGCGTGGTTGTGAAGAAATGGTCAAGGCTCCGGAGCTCCCCGCTCTGTTTCACCACCCTTTTTATTTTTTGAGCCTTAGGAAAAATTTCTTTATTTTACATAGGGCTAATTCCAGGTTTATAGCTGATCTATGAGATTATGTAAGTCACTGATGAGTTTGATTTGAAAACCGGACCACCTATTCAAACAGTGTCGAATGATTTTCGTATCATGCACACAGGTTCCGGTTGCCCCTTTCTATTAAAGAGAGTAGCATATCTAGAAAAGTACGCACCGCGAGACTACCATGTCTCGGACATGTAGAGCGGATGGATACTCAGTGGGTTATCGACAGTTTTGAAATTATAGCTAGTTAGTTTTTCCTCCTTATTGTCATGTTCAAAGGAGAGATCCGCAAAACCCCGTCAAAAAGGCAATATCGTACAACGTTTCAACAAATTCGCGACGAAAAAGAAAAGGCAGGCCAAAACACTCCTGGTACAAGCAAATGCAAAAACAGCAGCATTTGGTTGGCCTCAGACATGGAACAATCCAAAACCGGGAGGCTTGCCGACGATTTCTGAGGTCAACGCGGCGTACCCCACAGGCGGATCACTAGTGTGAAGCAGAAAAGTGGGAGAGTTGTGATCGCTTCAAGATCACTACTCGTAACGCCGAAAATGAAAAAGAAGAAGAAGTTTTTCCTCCTTATACCTTACCTTACTTGTATAAAGGTTAGATAATTTTCTAATAACAGTTAAGTATTATTATTCGTCCATTCTTTTAAGTTTTTTCTGAAGATGAAAAATGCACAACTAGAAAATACCAAGTATTTCAATTTTAGCGCATTAAATTTTCAAATTGGTAAAGCGTTGGACTTTGAATCCAACGTTCAAGAGTTTAAATCCCCGCTCGGGTTTCTTAGAAACTCGAACTAAATAAATGTCCAAGATCTAAAAAAAACCTTAAAATATATTTCAAAGAAGAAAACAATCTGAAATCAATTGAACTCAACGGATTTCATTTGTCAAATGCACTTTTCTCCATAGTTCGTCTAAAAGTATGCAATATCTTACACAGCTTGAACTAGTCTACACAGGTACCTACAGTAAAGGCGAGATATAGATGTTCGCTTGTTCAGCATCAGTCCAACTTGTGCTGTCATCAATTTCTAAGAAATAAGTTTTCGATTGTCGTTTTAAGATTATAAATAGTGAATGAGTGAAAAGAGAAAAAAAAACTAGTACACATTTTCTTTTGTAATAAAGTGGAAAATATCAATTTTCTCTTTGGTACTAAACGTAAAAGCAACACAATCTGATATGAAGCACACACGAGTTGTAATGAAAAATTAATAAAGAGATAAGAAATCAGCACGACTCAGCACATTGAGTTCAGCTCTGGGTGTAGTGTATGTCTGGCAAAGGTGCTCCTCATGTAGACTATGTGATGTCCTTGCTCAACTATATAGAGAGATGGGAGCCACTATGTTCGCAGTCACTACCCACCTCTTCTGAATAAATGATAAATCGGAATCGGGAAAGGAAAATCTATCCCGATTTTTCTTCTTATTTTTTTTTTTTTTCTTTAACAAATCATTTTGGATGTATTTGATGACTTAGTCTGCTTTTGAATGTTTTTTTTTTTCCTTTTCTTTTCATTTCTTCTTCGCATTTCACTGAATATCTCTTACGTATCACAATCAAAGGAGTGTAATGTGATTTTATTTCTTACCCCATTCAGTCGACATCTGTTGCTGTAAACTCACTCTGTGGACAGATATTATAAGGGTTACTGGTACCTAAATCGAATTAGGAAAAAGATATTTATCCGCAAATATGCCCGAAGGGATGGACAGAAATAAACTTCGGTTCACCGCAAAAAAAAGTATGTTGACTAAACTAAATAGATTTTTCATTTAAGGTAGCGCCAGAAATATCGTAATCCGATTACTGTCTTTTGTTTTATTTTGCAGACATGGTTTTGGTGATAGTTTTTTGGACATAGAGTTTTTCATAGAGGTTTTGTATAGTGAGTATTATTCGTATAATATTTTTTTTGCAAATGAGTCTATGGTTCCAAGAGGAGAGGATACAAATACAGTGTTGAACAATATCAAACATTCTATATTACATTGTTAACGCAAGCACACCACTGCTAATATGCTATAAACACCTGCTGAAAATTCAACTCAATCTGTTCTTTGTTAGTTTTACTCATTCTATAAAACATAGCAGAAAGGAAAAATATTTTGCGAATCCGAATTGAAACCGTCAGAGAGGCGAATAAAAAATTTTTTGATAAAACACAACAAGAAATTTATTCGTAGGACTCAGCACTCAACTATTTGGATAAAACAAAAAGTGTATGGAACCAATTTCATTTTTTGGCTTGATAATGGATAAGTGTTTGGAAATGCTTAGATATTTTACATAGCCAGAACCATCTATAGTAAAATGTCAATCAAATTCAAATTCAAACAGTGTTTCTTCTATTCCACAGGATACAACTGCTTAGAAAGTGGCTGACCAAATGAAATGGTTTTTTTTATATAAAAAGAGGAGGCTTATATGCTAACCTGGAGAACTCAGACCTAATTTCCGGTCCATTGTACTACCAGGGTAGCAGCCTTCCCTTTTTTTTGTGTTGCAGTAGTTGGAAATAAGGTGTTAGTAATTTCACATATAACCTCAAGGGCGGCGTCCATATGAAACTGGGAGGTTGAAAGAAAAGTAGATGCCCAGAGCGGGATTCAAACCCACGCGTCCGGCTTATCTACTGAACACTCTACCACTGCACCACGGCCGCCCTCAAATGGAATGGTGAAAAACTTCCAAACCAGATCAAAAAACCTTCCAAGCCAAAACAAGATTTCCTGGCAAATGCCAACTGAAAGATTTAGCGAATGCATTAAACCATAAGTTGCTGGAAATATAAGAAGGCCGAAAGGGTTACGCGAGAAAGGACAACCCATGGGAAAATCCATCCATCCACATGTGAAATGAAGACATTTTCTTCCCTGGGTAAACCAGGGTAAATAAGGTGGCGCAACAGAGCGAAGATCACCAGAGCCTAGCGCAATTCTCATAACCATCCCTTGTAAAGGAATAGAGGGGATCTACGGCTAATCAAAAAAATGCTTTTCATGGCTGTGAATTGCCTAACTGAGTTCTTCCCAATTCCTCGCGAAATGTTACACCCGTGGAAAAACAGTTTTGCATTTTTTGGGATCCGAACCACGAACCCCTGGATTAACAGCAGACATGCTACCTATCAGCTATCACAGGTACTAATGTAAAACTAATATTAAAATGAGTACTCATATGAATACGTTACTTTTGGTCTGAATACTGGGTACAAAAATGTCGCTACTAGTTACTTTTTGAAAACTTGGTTTAATTGTTTAAAATAAAAGTAATTTTTATTGTAAAGTCTCACAAAAAGAACTAGTATTTATCTGGCATTATTGGTATGCCATTGGTGGTATTATTGGCAGCCCTGGCCAAAAACTAGCCCTACAAAAACATAGAAGAGCTTTAAAACTCAGAAAAAAATGAGCGCATATCAATAAAAAGCACAAAATAACAAAATTATTTCTTTGAAGATAAACAAGATACAATTAGAAGTATAAATAACGCCAATGACAAATTTTAACATGTTAGCATAAGACAACATAATTTGACTTTTGAGTCTCGCGTCTTGCAGCTTATTGCAAATGTAAGAATAACTAATGCCGTTTTCGTTTGGGAAAAAAGAGTACCCTAAGGGTACTCTTTTTGCTGTCAGAGTGGCGTTGTGTTCGTTTGGCTGCTCTCAGGGTAATCTGAAATTACCCTCAGAGCAAGTTTTGCTACTCTAGATATTTTTTCAGAGTAAACTCACACCAACATAAATTACATTTCTCGTTTGTCATTCTTGGTATCTCATTTCGAATTTTGTGTTCACGCAGGTTTTGGTTTGCATAACTTGTCCATGCTGTTTTTGTTGTTGTCCGAGCTCAAAAAAATTTCTTATTGCCTTAAATTACCTTTGTATAAAATCAATCTGGACATTTATGAAGTTTATTACGTATCTTTTTTAGATATAAGTTCTTTTTGTCAGTTTTTACTCCATTCAAAAAATGTTTACTCAATTGCTCATGAAATACGCAGATATGTTTCTGAAAGTAGTCAATTGCAATGAAAGCAAACTATATGTCAAACGCACACATACATTGACAAAAACGGAGTACTCTGATTTCATGTTCGTTTGAGTTGTCAAAAATCAGGGTACTCTAAAAAAAAAGGGTACTCTAGTTTTACCAAACGAAAACGGCATAACTATAAAAAGACGCTCACTGCAAACACGCCATCAAATTATTGTGTGTGTTAAAGCCAAACCACAATAGAGCGTCGCGCCGCGTCGACCTCACGTAGGCTTCACGTTACATGAGAAATCCTCAAAGCGCCCTACTGTCATTCATTCGTCTAAGCTTGTGCAAAATTTAGAAAATATATCGATTGAAATATCGAACGACCATCGTCGTTATCAGTAGCTATCGATAGCAAAAATCAATTTTTTCTTTTGTATTAAGTACTGGAATTAAATCGATTGCTAGTTTGTCAATTACTTCTGATAAAGGGATGAATGAGGAGCTAAGTAAAATGTGTAGTGTAATCAATTGAGCTAAGTATAATGTGCGTAGTTGCATTTCTATACTGTGTTATCGCATGTAATCTAGTTTGAGATAACATTTGCTGTTCAAAATGAAAAATTTGTCGATTTTTTCAACATAATCGATATATTCATACAGATATCAAAAATGTTATCTCAATATACGGTATGAAATTATTGCTAAAGTTATTGGTCGAGCACCTTTATAAAAATAAAATGATTTAAATCCTTCAATATCGCCCATATTGATTGACTTTATATTAACCCATGCGGCCATGAATCGAAAATTAATCGAAATCTCGATTTTTAAGAACATCTTTTCAGAATTATAGTAGTTTAACAGCCGTATTTATTAGATTTTCTTAAGACGTCTCTTAGACGTCGATTAGTTAAGTTTCAATTAAAATTTAATTGGAACTTAAGAGAGGTTGATTAAATTCTTATCGATAATCGATTCTGCGCTGATGCTAAACTAATTGATAGTTGTGTCAAAATAAAGTAGTAAAAACAGAAATCTAGTCCAATTTAAACTGCGTTTTGACAACCATTCGTTTGCAAACAGATGTGGTGCCTTTTTGCTTATAAAAAAAAAAAAAAAAAAAACACTGTACGAGTATCATCAACCTAAAATGTGATGAGGATTTCTTTCGAATATTCATTCAAAACTAACGCAACGCATTGTTGGTCTTAGGCCCTTATTATGAGAAGCAAATCGACCGCTCGACCATGGAACAATCTTTCTTTGCCAAGCAAAACTGCAATTCCCTGACAATCTCTTAGCTCTGGTTGTAGGCACACGACATCCATAGCGAAATGGATAAAGCATAACAACTGCGTGGGCGTTGGACCACCATAAACATCCAAAATGATTTTTCTCTGGTAGGTATCACCTCAAGGCAGGAAAATATGCCTTGAAGAATGCTATTCCAATTTAACCTTTCAGACCCGCGCGCACGAGAATGGTTGTTGCGAGAACAACGCGTTTGGCCTTGTAGCTCTGTGGAGCTTTTGTGCCAGCTTTTTATGTTTCTATTTATTAATCATGACATCTGAAAAATTCTTATCACATTGAAAACATTTAAATCGCGTCGAAAATCTTCCATATTTTTATTTTAAGAAAAGTTTCATTTTATTACCAAAACAACAGAGCGAAATTGACACCGATTTTCCCGAAACGTCAGAATGAATTTTTAATTTAGATTTAAGAGACCTTTAAACGTCATTATTGGCATTTAAGCTAAGAGGGATCTTAGCAAGGTTACTTAAATGTGATATTTTATTATCGATACGGATTCGTTACTTAAGTGTTACTTAAATGGCAATTAAATCTAATCGATGATTGAAAGTTCTTTATAGATACGGCTGTAAGTGATTAAACATCACCTTCGTCTGGCAAAAGTCGAGTTTAATACAGGTTTAACAACGATAGCTGAAATATCTATATACTAGTTACATCGACAAAGTTCTGCTAAAACACTCTAAAATTCAGCTTAAGTACACTTCATGCACATATTAAGTACAATTTGATTGATTTGTTTGCCACAAAAATCTATAATCGACTTTATACTCGCTCATGTATCGAAAATTCATCGAAATCCTCGATATGAAAAATATAACACAAAGTAGATGTCGATTTTTCAAAACACCATTGCAAATTCAAAGTAGTTTAAATGCTTCAACAACACCTACATTGAATAATCCAACAAAAATTAAGTTTAATACAGCTGTAACAACGAGAACTTTAATATTTTTTTAGTATTAACAACGATAAATTTCAGCTTAAACACATTTCAACATCGATACAGACATATCGATAATATGTTTCGTAAAGCGATGTTTTGCTAACATCGATTTTATTACTCTTCCCTATTGCAAAACTGAAAAGGAGGGATATGTCAGAAAGCGAGCAAAAGTTCAACATAGCTGAACTTTTTTCGAAGGTTGGTCGCTTCGTTACGTTTGCTTACGTCTGTCAAACGACGCGTCTGAGGACAAAGCGTGATTGTGTGAGATTCTACAGATTTCCTATGGTTGAACTTTTGATTTTTCTGTCAAATGAGGTCGACGCACCGTCGACGCGTGATTGTGTGATGGCTTTTACGCACACAGTAGGTATAAGAGGTTTACACAAGGAACAGGTGAATACAAAAAGAAAAAGAATGCAAAATATAAATGTATCGCCTAACGGATACCTTACCTTAGAGGAATAAGGAACAAGAGGGAAAACCATTAATCCTCTCTTGCCCCGCAATTTCCATTTGCTTACATTGTTGCTTTTGTAACACGAGATCCATCTGTGATACACGTATTAAGCTGAATACAAAGCTGTGTCAGTGAATTTACTAACACCACTTTATTTTCGGATTTCAAACTGGTTTTGAAAGCCGAAAATAAAGTGGTGTTTGTGAAATCAGTTCGAGGGCAGATGATGTGGTGTGTGTGTGGTTTTTCCTCTTGTTCTTTATTCCTCTAAGGTCACTGGTCACTCGTAGTTTTTATTCTAATTTTTGGAACGGCACGTACCACCTATCGCTTAAAAGCTTTAACGCCTAAGACTAGGCAATTTTTGGGTTTTCAATCAATAAAGCTTTTTAGCTTTAAGAAAATCTGTCAGTTTTCAGCATCCACCAGTGCTGTCTTGTTTGTTTTGAGTTAAGTATTGATTGCGCGTTGTTATTTACTACCTAGTACGTACTCATCCTTCAGGCTAGTTAGAAAAGGATGCTCTTTAAATGGTTTACTGTTTATATGAATACAAAAATACTGAATCAAAAAAACGTGTCTCTTAATTGAAAAAAATTTCTTGAGGGCTGAACCTTCAACTTATTTTAATGCAACACCATCAACTACAGGGTAGGCTCTACACTTTTTGAGCCCCATAGTCGGTACTATCATCAAAGTTTTTGATTTTTTCTCTGAGCGAGAATGAAATACACCATCGCATTTGAATGAACGTGTACGTCAGTATGTTCGAATACGATTCACTTGGTAGTTCTCATTTTGATGAAAAATAAATTTTTAAAGGCAATTTTAAAATAAGCTGTCGGCATTCTGTACTTTGGCAAAAACAAAATAAACGAACTAACGTTTACTCTTTAATGTCGTTTTCCAAAATCATTTTCACTCTTTCAATACTTTTTGTTTATTCTGGGATTCGTTTTAAGTGAAGTGACAGATTTAGAGTGATTTCATTGGTAGTGGTAAAGCTAAGTGTACACGATTGGTAGGTCTGACAATCATTGTCAGATCTGCAAACGTCTGACAATGTGTGCAAATGAGCAGACAATGAGGGTGAAAATGGAATTTGTGTGTACACGGTTTGCAGAAATCTACAAATATCTGCAAGTTTATTGCCAGCTATTTGGCTGACAATGTCGATAAACTAATTTGGGCAAATAGCTGGCAATAGATTTGCAGATATTTGTAGATTTCTGCAAACCGTGTACCCTTGTATATTTATTCTATAGTATTATCACAGTTCATTTCTCATTTTCGAAATGAGTTTCGAACGTTGTCCACAAATTTTTTTCATATAGGTTTGTATAGGAGTGGAAGTTGTGGACAACGTTCGAAAATTCATTTCGAAAATGAGAAATGAACTGTGATAATACTATAGAATAAATATACAAGGCGTGTACACACAAATTCATTTGTGGATCTGCAAATTCATTTTCAGTTCATTGTCATATCGCATCTGTCAAAAAAATTTTAAAGATAAATGTGAAATATCAAAAAACAATAGAAAATGTTCACGTAATTAACAAATTTTCTATAAAAAACAAAAATCACCTTTAAATTTTCGATGAGTTTTGTAGTTGACAATCCACGTGTTTTTTTTTTCCTTGCCTTGCTTGCCAAATTTGTCTGCCAATGAATAAATTTGCAAATGTTCTTCAAATTGGGTCTGCAAATTTATTTATTGCCAGACATTTGCAGAAACGTCAGATAATGAACAAAATTTGTGTACACACGATTGCCACATCTGCAAATTAATTTGTCTTCAAAATGATTGATGAACAAATTTTTCTGCAAAAAAAATTTGGTGTGTACACGGTTGTCAGCTTGCGTGTACACGATTGCCAGATATCTGCAAATTAATTAGCAGATATTTGTCTACAAATTAGCAGCCAAATTGTTTTTCTGCAAATTCATTTGGTGTGTACACGATTGTCAGCCATTCGAGACAAATTTTTTACTGACAGATCTGGTAATATTTGCAGATCGGGCAATCGTGTACACTTAGCTTAAGCCTGCTAGATTTTTTCTTTCATGTTAAAACACAAAATAAGACTAAAAATCGTTTACTTGAATTTTAAAAATTATTTAATGATCTTCTAAAGAAAATTTATTATTTATTTATTATTAAATAGTAACTGCGGCTTGCTTTGACAAGCAGTCAGATGACAGTTTCTTTATATATTATTGTTCACTCCCTTGCAACTAAACAGAAACGGGAGTGATAAAAATCACTCAAAACCAAATTTGGAAAACGTTTCTGGTTGAATTGGAGACTTTATCTGTCAAATCTGTAACTCCAACTCTCCAATTCACTCCGGATTTTCATTTTGGAAAACAACATAATACTCATCTCAAACCAATTGACAAAAAAAAATTTTTGCAACGAACGGTTCTTAGCTGGTTGCCAAATTCTATTTCAAAATTAATAAAACGGCAGCACTGGTTTTGATCATGCCGTCATCCACACGATCACCACCCAAAAAGCTTTATCTATCACACCAAAACAAAACACTTTTTCTTCCTCTCCCATTACCCCATTCCGTGCCACAGCCCCGCGTCCGTTTTTCACTACAATAATCTTCTCATATTTTCTTCTATTATTTGTACTTCTCCTCCGGCTCGACGTGATTAGAAAAAAACCGGCTATACAAAACCAATGCGACAGAAGCAGCAGCAGCAGACAAAAACTACCTAATTGAAAACATAACATAATACCAGAGAAGGGGTAAAATACCGGTCATTGAAAAATTCCAACGCTGCTCGTCGCCGTCGACAAAAAATAATACACGACGAAGAACCAACAATCACCACCGCATTGGTCTCAGTCTTAGATTATTTTTATCGACTTTACAGACAGCTTCGTTCCGTCACATCGTCGAATCGAAGAAAAATCCGCTGCTGCCTTTGCCTTGTCAAATTGACTGTTGTAATTTCACCACGTACATCGTTTTTGGTCGTGTGTTTGTGTGCGTCTTTCAATAAAACGAGTTCATACTCTCTACGGAAATTCACAATTTCGGTTGTAAATCCAATCAGTGTTTCATTTCTTTGACGAATATTCATCCAGAGTTCAAATTTGCAGAAAGGAAAATTGCTCGTGACAGTGCAAAGTGCGAAAATCATAAATTCATATAAAAAAAGAAATCGTTTTTAGTGATTTGATAAAAACCAACACATACATCAAGAAATATGAGGGAAATTGTTCATCTGCAAGCCGGCCAATGTGGCAACCAAATTGGATCAAAGGTTTGTAGTTAATCTACAATTCTGTTCATCTATTTGCTCATCAGTTTAAATAATATGAAAATAATTTAACTGTGATTAATCAATGGAATTCGGTAAAAGGGGAGTATTTGGGGAAGAAAAGTGTCAAAAAGCCATTTTGTGTGTCACCTTGTTGGTTATGTTTTTTTTTTTTAACTTCGATTTCCTCTTGTTCTCTCGCTCTCGTGCGTCGTGCTTAGGTAATTTTCTCTTGCCATCTTGTTTTCTGTATTCGAATTATTTTCTCGTTTTCGATATTGTGCTTTCTTTTAGTTCCCTGTTGCGCCGTTTAAATTCCACGTGTTGTGTCCGAAAAGGAAAAGCTCTTGTTGGCAATTCGCATAGTCGGTGAAGTATAGGTGTATTGTTATCGTTGTCGGCTTAGGCTTGGGTATAATTTGGTAGGAATTGTTCTAAAGTCTGATGATGCAAAAGGGGGCCTGTGGGTGTGGATGGCTGAGCTATGTATGTGTCGAAGTCGATTAGATTACGCAAGAGCATTTCTCGGTTTTCTGGTCACCGTCGCGTCGCTGTCGGATTTAACCTCGTTGTTATCAATTCAATTACCCGCTAGAGCGCGAGGTAAAATTATTTATTATATGAGCAATTACCTCACACATTCAAACATACATAATCGTAATATGGGGGCACATGCATTGGGCGCCTCAAACTCACACCTATTTGGTTTTATTTCGTTCCTTCCTACTGAGCTGTTGTTCTTCTGAAATGTTAAATGCTTTGGCTTGGTGTGACTGTATACTGTATTCATTCAAATGCTAGTTAGAATTTTTGAGAAGGCACACATACACACACAGCTATTCGGAATGATTTCATTGTCAACGAGTTTGTTTGTCAGTCCTCTATTTTGGATTGTTGAATTCTTAAAGTGGGGGAAACTTGTCCACGATTCACTGCCAATTTAATGACACCGTTTGGATAAACGTTGACCATGCCATCTCTATTTTGGGGTTAAAAAGATCGGCTACCCGTCAGTCACCTCACAACCATGAGCTGTCTATCCGCCATTAGGTGGCTAAATATTTCTTCAAGAAATTGGGGCATGAAAAGGACACCGTCTTTAAGAATTAATAAGGATTGGCCATTGATCCATTTTGTGGGTCCGATATTCAAAGTTATGAGACAACAAATATTGGGTTGGCTAAAAAATAAAATCCCTACAGGGGATCGAGAAAATGTCTAACAAGAAATACAGGTAAATAGGTATACCTAGCCTCATTGTCGATTTTGAATCACTGGAATCTGCAAGACAAGTTGAATGAAAACCTAATTTCAATGACGCATTAAAGAACAATCCTACCCATCCTTTCCATTGAACAAGGGTTGGGAATTGAAAGTCAAAGGATAAAAGATCGTGCAGATAGAATATCAAGAAATGCTACCCCTAAAAGTTGGCCAAACCAAAATAATGAAACGATTTATCGAGAGAGCATTTGGTCCTTCGATCATGATTGTTTTGGTTTTTGTAGCTGATTTTCAAATTATGCGGAAAATAAAATCTAAACTCTACCTATAGGTACCTAGTAAGTCGAAAGTAGGTACGTTTTTATCGCAACTCAGTAATCCTATAATCAGCAATACACTTTACTAATCATCATATAAACAAATCAAAACTGAGCTTAATGTTCTAAAATCCTAAACTCCGTTGCTGAGTTAGGTCAGTTAATGGATAACACAGCTCCGAGGTTATTGAAATTGAAAGGGTTACCAGAAGTCCTCTATTTTTCATTTAATTTTGCATTCGGTATCTTTTTTCAAAATTAACTAAATGGTCATCTTTTCTTCGATATATTTATGTTTTCAGTAGGCAAACCTTATAAAAAGGTTTTTTGTGATGCAAACATAGGCTTTGAGAAATATTTAGTGTGAATTTAACTCACCGTTTCTGAATCAACAACTCACATGTTGAGGTTTCTTATTCTCTTTTCACTTTAATGACTTGTAGTACCTACTACCTTTTTTCTTCTTGCAATATCAAACATCTCAAGAAAAGGCTTTTTGTTTCTTTGTTTATGTTGAGATTCCTATTGATGTCCTCTTTTCATTCAGAAATCATCTGGTCACCTTTTACATGCAAATTTTTCGAACTTCTCATTAGGACTGTTTCTTTACTTTGTACACAGAAATTCACAATCTGTCATATTTTAAGGAGTGGGGGCAAAATTCTCTCAGAAATGCTCAGAAACTTTCTGAAAGAGCGTAATAAAAAATAAAGAAACTCCTTGAACAAAACATTCGCAGCAACGCTTAGAAAAACGTCTGTTTGACAATTGTTGTATTTGTTTTAGCTGTGCACGATATCTGCCCACAGAAATTTAGGTGGCAGAAATTCGCAGCGTGGGTAAAGTTTTTACTCTCTCGTGAGCACTCTCTTTTGTTAACTGCTACGAAAAATCGGTGTACTTGAACGGCATTAGACTGACTTTCGCCGAATTTCGGTGCATTTCGTGCGAATTTTCAGTAAAGAAACACCCCTAAAGGCACTTGCCACAAACTGTTGGTGTTTAAAAGGTTGAAAATCAAATGAAAGCAACAGCTTTTCGTCCTTGTATAGTTGATAGATATGGTTTATGATAAAAGTTGCACCTTACCTATTTATTGACTACCTAGTGACTGTCGCATATTTCTATCTACTTACTTGCTTTGAAAATTTAGCCACTCCTTATGATAATCTACTTTTTACTGGTACCTACGCACTCTTTCAGGTACCCACCCACCATAACAGGTACCTACCTACGCACCAAGATTTAAACCAACATTTTTTTTAACTTATTTTTTTGGACGACCCTGTTTGAAAGCGAAAACAGCACGAACAAAATTTAACTCTGCTTTTTCTCTGGTTGCTACCTTAAGCTAAAATTATATTCTCCACTTATGCATCATTACCATGTCAATCTGTTATTCGTATTATTCTTTTTCAAACTATATTATTCATTTATTATTTTCATTAAGTGCATATGACGTCATGCCCACACAAAAATTATTTTTATGACAATGTAAAAAACACACCGGCCGGTGCGTTGCTGGCTTTGTTTTTTGAGTTGTTTTTCATGCTTCATCTATCTAAAAATAGATCGAATTACGTTGTGTGCAATAAACGAAAACTATAGAAAAATAATTTTTATGTGGCGTGGCGTGACAGAGCTCAAACTCATATGCAACGATCTGAGTTTGAATTAAAACAAGTTATCAGTTTTTTGCAAACAAAATACAAGCATGAGTAAGACGTGTGTGTTAGCATAGCATTCCATACTAATCAGTGGTTTTTTTTTGTATATGCAGCCGGCTTTGGATCTCTGTAGGGTTCATCGTTCATTGGAGTGCGCGAGTCCACACTGTTAGTGCAAAAGAAAATTCATGTCTTATGTGTACAGCAAATTTTGTTTTTGTTGTTTGGTTTTTACTTTTGCTATGAGAGTTCGGAGAGCCTAACTAAGTAACGCGCTTTTTTTCTGAATTAACGTAGGCGTGTTTTTTTTTAAATTTTCATTATAATGCTGTCCATATTCATTTGGGAGATGACATGCAATTTGGAAAAGTGACATCACTGTTAAATGTTGGAGGGTTGGAGGCTTGGAGTGGGTGTAGCATTGAGGCTTAATAAATCAATAGCATACATATATGTATCTAGATATCTACGTAATTGTGTAGGTATTAAAAAGAATAAAATTCAATAAGATTTGACGTGGGACATGGGAGGGTTACCGGGGGTTGAATTACCGCGCAAATGATCGAGTATAATACGTGACTGAATTATGGGAGTTTGGCATTATTTCTCACTTTATCGAGCAGGTACTTTAGTACCACAATTTGACATTCTTTTCATCTGCAGTTGAACGAATTGAAATCAATAAATGGACATCAGACTGATAATGTGTAGTTTAAAGCTAATTTTGAAAGAAAAATGGCACTGACTCACTCATTCGATCACTAATGCGGTAATTCGGCAGATCATTTCTCAATGAAAAGAAACATCAATAGAAATCTCAAAATAAGCAAAGAAACAAGAAGCCTTTTCTTGAGATATTTGCTTTTGTAAAAACGAATAAGGAAATTCTAAAATTCATTCACGTTTTTAAATTAATTCAGAAAAAGTTTATGAATTAAATAAATAATTTTTTTTAAACCTGTGTTCGCATCAAAACAACTTTTTTAATGGGTTGCCTAGTAGAAAAAATAAAATAGATTCTAAAAAATTATGACTATACCTATTTGATTGATTTTGAAAAACGTTACCGGACACATAATCAAGAGCAAAAAAAGGATTTGTCCTCTTTAGAAAGCAAATCTGGCCACCCTTTACAAGATTTTCAGAAAACGCACTTTTTTTGGTCTAGTGCTTCCTGTTGTTCCACTGGGATTTTTAATTTTTAAAAATATTTGTTAAAAATATTTTTCTAAATTGGTAAGAACCAATGCGCCCTCAAAACTTGGCGCTCTGTGGTTTCATTTTGAATATTCCGTAATTTTGAAAGTTATCCTTACTTAAGCCTTAATTATTTGACATAGGTATGACGGTACCTACGCCATTAAAAAATTGAGTTTTTAAAATTCACTAGGTACGTAAGGGGTGAAAAATTCGCAGTTGCAGCTCGCAAAGTTAAAGCATTTCTAGGCAGTCCTGAAGTAGGTACCTTTTTGGTTAGCAATTGTGAATCTGTTGGAAAAATTTTAACCCTTGCGACAAGTTACTGATGTGGAGAATTGAACTCGTATACACAACGATCAAAATCAACAGATAATATTGTTGTTGTAGTCTGTAGTGTTAAATGGGTTTGTCCATTTTTTATCGATCTTTGGAATTGAGTATTCCACAAACGACATTACACCGAATTTCGTTGAGTTGAGTTTACACAAGAAATGACGAAAACCATCATCATCAAATCTCTTTTGCGTGAAAAGTCCACGTCCGTGCGATTTCTCGAAAACTCGATTGCATCGAAATTTTGTGATTGAATATCTCTACAGTTCTGCTTTAGAGCTAGATAGATGAGGTCTATGCCCTTGCCCATGGCCTACAATAAACTAAGACCCAAAGGATGGAATTCGTGATGTTATCGATTAAATAAATAAGGGTGGCACTACAAAGCAAGGAGCCTTGGGGCCTAGCGTATGGTTGAGAGAACCATACTTTGTTAGAAAATGGAAGGGACCTAGAATTATTTGCCGATTCAAAACGGCTTATCGAGAAAGTGCTTTTCGTGGCATGAAATTACTGCAAAGCCCGTGGAAAAACGTATTTATTCTTGATTTTTGGGTGTTTCGAACCTCAAACGTATTTCGTAACAGACAGACAATAAGCCATGGGCACCATGTGTGCCGTGTATGAATTAATGATTAGAAATTTCATGAAAAGGATATAGTCTTCCAGCGAAATCGTATAGCGTTCACATGTTGTTTCCAATCTTCTATCTTCTATATAATGTTAAAAAAAAGTGGATGTTTGTATTTTTGTTTGTATGTCCGGTATAGACTCCTAAATTTTTAGAAATTTTTAGGGTAAATATAGTTTAGTCCAGAGATGGTTCCTATCAAAGTTTGATCCCCATATTTATACGGAAACGGAATTGAAAACGGAGACCTAGAACTACTAGACAGATTTCAAAAATGTTCAGCATCAAGATGCTCCAGAGTTAAAATTGAAGACAAAAACGACAATGATGTTGGTTGAACCACAGGTTCACCACGAAGTGTAATGTGCATCTAAACAAGTAAGTGCTAAGTGACCAATACAATAACCACCAAATAAGTCTCTCTGTGCTTGGTACTGGTAACTTTATTTTAAGATATATTTTCAATATAAATAAAGTTGGCACAACGTATCTCGGATCCTCGGGGAGTATGACATTTTAGGGACCCAAAACACTCCCACTCTGAGCGGCTTTCAATTTTGTTCTAATTTTGCTGCTTTGCCTCTTGGCAGTACTCCAACGAAAAACTCGGAAAACCTGCCAATCCCACTCGAAAAGAAATATTCATGAAAAAAGCAGATAAATATCTTATGTTCTAAAATTGAATTATAAAATAAATAAATAAATAGGGTGTCGCAACAGAGCGAGGATCCCCGGGGCCTAGCGCGCTTTTCACAACCGTTCCTTGTGAGGGAATGGAGGGGACCTACAATTTTCTGCCGGTTCCGAACGGCTAATCCAGAAAGCGCTTTCATGGCAATGAATTTACTAACGGAGGACTTGCTAATTCCTTGTGAAAGACGATACCCGTGGAACGACATTTTTGCCTCTGTTGGGAACCTCGAATTCCCACATACGAATTAGACATGCTAACCATTACGCCATGGGCACCATACATACACAAGAAGATAGTTAAACAAGGCAACGTAACGAGCAAACTTTGTTTCCATCTTTAATGACGCTTTGATTTTGACAGAGTATAAAAAAAAGATCTCAATCTACATCGATTGAACCTTGTTGTTGAATAAAAGTGCCTTGCTTACCCGATATTCAAAAAGTGAGACTTCTACAGTTGAAATGAAGATCTTTTTATTTATAGATTACAATTTACAACCTTAAAAAGTAAAAAATCCGTTAAAATTTCTTACAAACAACGAAAAGAATTTTCTATCTACGATATAGTAACGTTTTGTTGTCTTCTGTCAAAATTTGAATATTGACTGAACACGCAAAACTAGAGTTCTTACTGTCTCAAAAGAATGAAATTCGCATCGCCAAAGTGAAGATGAAAATTTATTTTCCAAGCGGAAGTCGGTTAACCGTTAAAGACAAATAAATATTCAATCAAATATCAAACATGAGCCTACTTTCTTTTTCTTTGTCATTGGTGCCCATTGCCTAGTTTTGTTAAAATGTTTACCACAATAAAAGTCGCCGCAAGAAAATATGATGGGGAAAGACAAGTTAATTTGCCCACATTATTCAAAATAAATCTTCAGAAGTACTCAGATATGATGAGCTGATACCAACCTACAACTAACTTCCAGAAGGCGCAAGCTACCAACGAAGACAATAAGGTGTTCCCACAAATTTTAAGTTTTCACTTTTTTTTTTACTTATAATTATACCTACTTGTACATATTTACACATTTGAATAATACCTAATAGCTTTAAAGATCCATGCAATACATACACACCTACTGCCGTTTTTTGAATCACATCACAGATTGTCATTCTAAAATTAGGGTCAACTCATTGGGAGTAGATTACGAGTAGGTATATCTACAAAATCTTTCATGAATCATGATGAAAGCAAACTGAAACGGAAAATGTATATGTATATTCATTAAAAATTGGGGTTAATGAGATTCGACTCTAAACCTCAGTTGCAAGTGTCTACTTTATTTCTTTGAAGAATGTTTGATGTACCTAAAAAGTAACAAAAGTAAACTGTTTCATTCATCTTTTGAACAAAAAAAAATCTACCTGTACTTTACTCTTTGACACTCTGCAAACGAAGATGACTTGAAAGACCAACCAAAATCTAACGCGTGTTGAGAAAGAGAAAGCCGATCGAGACTAAGCAGTTGTTAAATGAGTTCAAAGATCTTCACAACGAATCTGCCTCTCGCAAAGAATGTGAAATAAAAAACGTTGGATTGTAACCTATGTTTGTAAAACTGGTTACCTTGGTCGCTAGTTGGAACTCTTTCTGGAACGTGTTGTACCGCAAGACCAAACATAGCTGACATAATTTTGTCATATATGGTCATGGAATTAAGTTGGCTTTGTCTGGCTTGAGTCACAGAGACAAAAAACTAGGGAAACTACAGTAATTTGGGTGCTACTCTTCCAGTATTTTGAGGAGGCTTTCCTTCTTTATTCTTTTTACACAAGTACCTAGTTGGTATGGAACTTATTCATCCTAATACGTTTTTCGGTCGTGTTGTTCGTTCCTACTTACCTACCGAGTTAATAAGCAAGTAAGTAGTTGGGCGCAACAAGGTCGGCTCGGAACTACCGGAGTCTAGCATATCTCTCTTAACCACAACTGGCGGGAAATGGAAGGGACTTTGAATATCGTTCCGATTCCGAACGGCTAGTTGAGAAAGCCCTTTTCATGGCAGTGTAATTCCTGTCGGAAGATGAAAACAATGAAATGTTTCTGGGATTTTAACCTCGAACTCTCACGTAACAGGCAGGAATGCCAACCATTACACATCAACAATCACCACATACCTACCTACTGCGGGTGGTAAAAAATAAAATTAACACTTCGAAACTTGCTGTTTGATTTGTTAATTCTCACATAACAACGAATGGCAGTTTTGAAAAGTAAGATAGTCTAGTCGTTCCGATTTTTTTTTTATCCTGATCGACAACCATAAAAACAATGTTTATCTCCGAATATTTTTGTTTTCTCGAAACGCGTACCTATATTCCTTATCAGTCGTTATGATTTGAAACACATTTTTAGGACACTAGGCCGCCTAGGTTCTGCCAAAGAAAAATATTGACAAACCAATCATTCTATCTTTAGGGTATGGCATATTTTTCTACAACACCGTCTGCACACATGACTTTTCCTCAATAGATACCACTATCCTTAAACAAACATGGACTGGTCTGATCTCCGATGGCTGTCCATGTCCATTAAAAACACTTACAATCGAAACAAGAAAAGCCGACAGAGTTGGTTTGGCAGTTTGGTTTTATTTTGACAACCTAATCCCAGATGGTTTGTATCATTTGTGTTACCTACCTACCTGACCTGTAAGCGTTCACAAGATTTAGAATGTGTGAATCTGAAACCTCTCGTCTCGTGTGACAACTTGAAAACGAAATAAATACATAAAAAAAACCTAAACCTGTAAAGTATACATATCTGTTATTATCACAGGCACTGATCCGATTGCCTTAGAGGCACACAACTCCATGAATAGTTGAGTTAATTGCCTTTAAAACTATTTTATTTATACGGCAGAGTGAGTAGGTATTTTATTTGATTGTATGCAAGTTTTTATATAGGTATACAGAAAAATACTGCCGTGACTGTGTTTTTTTAATTTTTGATGTGTGATCCGAGATGATGTTGATTCAAGCATGAGCTCACTTGTGCTATCAATGGATGGCTTTAGATCTAGTGCAAGGTGAGCAAAATGTCGTCAGCATTCTGTGCGGCTTAGTAGCCTTAGCTTTAATGATGTTTCATTTGACGTTAATATTAAACATTATTATGACGTTAGTTTGCGCTCTTTGAAGCTTGTATGTATGTACCTTAGCTGATGTCAGTCAGTAAATCATTAGATCGGAATAGAAAAACAAAAAAATAGGAAGTCCAGCAGGCAAGATAGTCTGTTTGCTCATGAGTTAATGGAGCACAAACCTGGCGTTAAATTGGTTGGAAACGGACCGGTATGGGTATGCACATATGTAAATACTTGCACAGGTATCGAGTGACTCAGACTGATGAAGTAATAATTATTTCCACTCTTTTCACATGATAAGATCTCAGATTCTGTATCATCATACCAACTTATTTTTGTTTTGAGATTGAGATACATACACGTATGATCGTATAATCGTAAATTCAGGTAAAAATATTTAGAAAGAAAGGTTACCTACCTACTTTTCAATGGTCTGTCTAGGAAGAGGAAATCAAAACACAATAGCAACCCAAGAAAATAAATTGTAATCTGATGGTTTTTCGGAGTCACTAGGTAGTTCTATCAGATAAGAATAACTTCCGCAAAATGCAATTGTGAAGAGACAGGGTTATTTTGTCGGTCGGTCTCATAGCTTGCGAACTGATCTTTGGAAATAATCGTGTAAGATTGGTTCGTTTAACACCGCATTTTGAGTAATTTGAGTGGAAAAGCCGCGTAGGTTCGTGTTGATTCGTTTTACACTGCATTTTGAATAATTTGATAGCAGAAAAGGTCTATAGGCTCTTGTGGATCCGTTTAAAACTTTTGAGTAATTTGAGTGCAAAAAGATCGTGTAGGCTCGTGTTGATTCGTTTAACACCTCATTTTGAGTAATTTGAGTGGAAAAGAAGGTCGTGTAGGTTCGTGTTGGTTCGTGTTGGTTCGTTTAACAGCTCATTTTTAGTGCAAACAAATGTAGTGTAGTCTCGAGTTGGTTCGTTTAACACTGTTTTTTGAGTGAAAAAGAAGGTGATATAGGCTCGTGTGGGTTCGGTTAACACCATATTTTGAATAATTTGATTGGAAAAACGTCGTGTAGGCTCGTGCTATTTCGTTTTACACTGCATTTTGAGTTCAAATAAATGTAGTGTAGTCTCGTGTTGGATCGCTTAACACCGCATTTTGGGTAATTTAAACCCAAAACAACCCACGCCGTGGGTGCATATGGAATACCCATGATTTTTCTTTGAAACAATTTGCAAATGTTGCCCGCGACTGTGTCTCAAAAGGTGCGTCCCCTTAGTCCGATTTTGGCAAACTCTTTTCAACATCTCGATCGGTATCTGACGAATAAACACTTTGATCTTGTTATAGATACGAGCCTTAAAATAGCCCCATAAAAAGTAGTTAAGACTCTAGACCGGTTAAATTAGCACGATCTAGGCGACCAATTGATTCAAACTTGAAATAAGATATTCCCCAAACTCCCCTCTCAATTGGTCCATTGCTAAGCGTGCTGCGTTGCATGTGGCACCGTCTTGTTGAAACCGCATGACATGCAGGGCAAGCACTTCTATTTTGCGAAAAAGAAGGTCGCACGGTAGCGCTCACCATTCACAGTAACGGGCTGATAAAGCTGCAATAGTTCGCACTTTACGTGAGCATGTTGGTGAAATGATAGAATCGCGCGAGATGAACTTCCTTCACTCATTCACTTTTTTGATAATCAAATTCAATAATTTGCTAGTGTTGTTCGTTTGGTAGACTAATCATGGTCAATTTATAGACAAAACTGTCAATGTTTCACAGTGACACAAAATACGAAACATGCTTGAGCTGAGCTGTCAAAACCAGTACTGCTAAAAAAGAAGTTAAAATCACCCCTCAGGTGCCTAGTTTGCATTTAGGTTGAAGGAGACGGTTTTTATTTCTTCGGTTCTTAGCTAGAAAAATGTAAAAATAATGCCGCTTTTTGACCATTCTACATTTGTTTTGTACTGTTCCAAAGTGATTTTTTTGCGTGAAAGTCGGTCTCCATTAGAATTTGATTTAAACTTTTATATTTTCAAAAGATCGAATGTTTCCAAAGCACCTAAACAAATAATTGTTAAAAAGTAAGTAAAGTTTTTTGTCCCAAGAGTCTGCAGTTTTTAATGCCGATTCTGTTTATTTAAGATCGAAAGTCATCATTTAAAACAAGATGTAAACTTGTTGAAGAACTCAAAAAGTTTCTATTGTCTCTCTATTGGGACTTAAATAACAATCATTTGATTGTTTTTGCCAACACACATGCTTCCCAAATACACATGTTTGTCAATGGAACAACGAAGACAAATCAGCATATTTTTTTATCAAACTGGAACACACATCGAACACACAAACGAAAAAATACGACCCACAACGTGGGTGCATATAGATACTTCCCTGTTGTAGACGTGTAGTTATGATTTTTCCTTGAAACAGTTTCCAAATGTTGCCCGCGGCCAGACCTCGATAGCATCATCAGCTTAGTCCGATTTTGGCAAAATCTTTTTAACATTTTTGGCCGTATCTTAGGAATAAGTACTTCTAGACACTAGAGGCGTTAGATTGCACAATCTAGGCGGCCAAATGACCGGTCCCAAACGTTAATAAGAACTCGCCTCTCATTGAATGTCCAACAATTTAAACGCCCGAAATTATGAGTGACAACAGTCCGAATAGCAGCCTCAGTAGGTCAATTAAAGCGATCTTGAAATGAAAGAATCGTGAAAGGTGAACTTTTCTTAACAGGTCAATCACTTTGATAATCAAATTCAATAATATGCAAGCGTTGTTCGTTTGGTAGACAAACCATGGTTAATTTATAGAAAAAACTGAAAATGTTTGAAAGTGACACAAAACTCGAAACGTGCTTAAGCTGAGCTGTCGAAACCAGTGCTGCTTAAAAAGAAGTTAAAAATCACCCCTTAGATGCCGATGCCTAATTTGCGTTTGAGTTGAAGGAGACGGTTTTTATTTCTTCGGTTCTTCGTAAGAAAAACGTGGATATGTGGCCGCTATTCTACATTTGTCTTGTCCCGTTCCAAAGTAATTTTTGTTTTGAAAGTCGGTCTCCAGTAAAACTCGATTTAAACTTTTATATTTTTAAAAGAGTAAGTGTTTCCAAAGCACCTAAACAAATTAATGTTAAAAAGCAATTAAAGTCTTTTAACCCCAAGAGTCTGTAGTTTTTAAGACCAATTCTGTTTATTTAAGATCGAAAGTCATCATTTTAAGAAGTTGTAAACTTGTTGAAGAACTCAAAAAGTTTCTATTGTCTCTCTACTGGGACTCACAACACTTGATTGTTTTTGCCAACGCACATGCTCCCCAAATACACATGTTTGTCAATGGAAGACAAATCAGCATATTTATTTGTCAAACTGGAACACACATCTGTTGCAAGTAGAACACCTTTTTTGATGTTTTGACAGTTAAATTGGCTTGGGAAATCAATCTCAAAATACTCAAACTTGATTTTGCCTCTTGGTTTGTATTACAAACCATTAAAAGCCAATGGCTTTGACTCATTGAAGAGCTTCCACTTAAAAAAGGCAAAAATCAAAATAGAAAAACAATTTCTACACTCTAGAAATAAAAAACGTTCCAAACGTAACCAAACAAGGGGGCAAAAATTATACAAAATAAAAAATAGGAGAAAAAAAAACTGAAAAGAAAAACACCAAAGAAAAATTAATGTAAATGCGATACGAAGAAGATATCATGA
Organism: Melanostoma mellinum; assembly: GCA_914767635.1. Lineage (NCBI taxonomy): Eukaryota > Metazoa > Arthropoda > Insecta > Diptera > Syrphidae > Melanostoma > Melanostoma mellinum. Next base: position 20,952,223 of record OU612058.1, read on the forward strand.
AAATATATTGCAAATGGGGTCAGGCCATGAAGAAAGCAATTTCCATATTTATGACACGCGATTTTTGTAACTTCTTTTTTTCACCCATCCGCAACACCCAAAGGTTTTGTGTGTTGCCCTTTTTTTAATTTTTCTTTTCATGCTTCTTCTATGCTCTTAATGTGCATCGAAAAGAAGTCAAGAAACGCAAGTCTTTTAAACCCCCAAAGACCCATTCCTTTATATAAGCCAGCGGTGTAGGGTAACACATTGAAGGCTGCAAGTGGAGTCTTGTATGCATATCCATATGCATCGTCACATTATTAAGGCTTTTCCTGAAGTGAAGATAAGTTAGTTTTTTTCGGTTACTGCCTTGATGTATGGGGCTGGTTGGAGAATTGGGAAATTAAAAATGATGATGCCTTCAAGGAGGACGATTTTTCGATTTTTTTTTTTTTTTTCTTACTTCCTCATAACCTCTTCCCACTGTGTAATCATTTCGTTCCTCTTTTTTTTTTGTGTTTTTCTTTGGGGAGGGGAATTTGAACGATATAACGATGGAAAATTCAATTGTTGTACGATGCACAAGCAGTGTAAGCGACTTCGACGAGGTTTGGGCGGAAGTGGATCAAAACCCTTAGCTGTGTTTTAAGACACAAATAACGGCAGTTGCTCAGACAGCCGCCTTTGATGCGCCAAAGATAGGAGACAAGACATTATTTGGTGCACACAATATGGGCCCAGGAAAGTGATTTAGTGAAAATTGTTTTTTAAGTAAATAATGCCTCAAAGCTGGAGAAATTTCCGCCTTTTGAAAGCGCGGCGCGGGTAAAATTGATTCTTTTACATGTACTCGTTGGTATAGCTTTGGTTTTGCTCATATATATAAATTGAGGAAGGAAGGGCGTCGTGTGTGAATTGTATTTAATGCCTCATCATGGAAAGCGAATCAACCGAATTTCGATTATGTGTTGGATGGATGGTGGGGGCCAAGAATATATTTTTGAGGGCGCATCACCCAAATAGCTTGATTAACTTTGAAACTTTAGTTTAATGGACTGGAAATGCATTCAATAGAATTGATTACGTAATTCGATGTCTGGAGGGATGGATATACTTGAATGCGCCATTAAGGTTTTAATTTATGTAAGGCTGTAGCATGTCATTAAAAGACTTAACTTTTTAACTTTGCTGTACAGAGTGACTTACAGAAATTGTGCATAATCGGTCATTTCTGTTTTCTCAGTAAGAATTGCAGCTAGTCTGTATATGTGTGGGTATAATTGCCGCTTTACTGTCTTCTCTTCTTTACCGGCCTATTATGGTAAGGCTCGTAAAATTCTTTGCGTGATGGAAAACCAGGAGGTAGGTCTTCTCATCTGCAAGCACTTTTCACCCAGCGAAGAAAAATGTCTGGCATGAGCGTGATTGCCAGCGCCAGCTTAAATTTCTCAAAGCTCTTTAGACCTTTTCATCTCTCATGATTCGTCAAGAACATGGTTTCTGGCCTCTCAATGGCTATAAAAAAGTTTGCAACTTTCATTACGTGTCGGTTGGTTTTTTGTTTTTGTTTCTGAACTTCACTGCTGTGAAAACTCCAATCTACGCCCAATAAATAAAGTACGTCACTCTGCTTTGAAAAGTACGTTAGTTTACTTCATTCCGAAGCCATAAGTGCGTCTTTTTAAGGCTAATTGGACTTCTTTCTACGTGGGCCACTTTATACACCAGAGAAATTCACTTTACATCCTTGAGTGAGTCACACTTTTCTCCTAAATAATTCATTATATGTCAATAAAGACATAAAGAGCTCGGCCTTCCACATTTCTCACAATTCTGTCATGTGAGGTAATGGAGGGGACCTACAATTTTCTGCCTGTTCCGAATGGCCAATCGAGAAAGCGCTTTTCATGGCAATAAATTTACTATCGGAAAATTTGCCGAGTCCTTGCGAAAGGCAATAAGCGTGGAAATACATTTTTGGTGTCTATTGGGATTCGAACCACAAACCTCATGCGTAACAGGCAGACATGTTAACCATTACGCGGCGGACACTACAAGGGCTTCATTCGATGCTTTATGCGAGTAAGCAAACCGTTTTACTCCCATAAGAGCTTCATACATGCCCGAATGTAGGTTACTTCTTTTACGCGTAGCAAAAGTACATCACACTTCACCCAAACGTAAGTCACACTGCATCCAAAAGTACGTTAGGGGAGAGTGTGGTCGAAAGTAACGCGTTGCAATTGTAACATTGAACTTTAAAAGAAAAATGAGCGTGTAACGGTTCATTTTTAAATGTAGAATTCTTCGCTATTCGGGGCTGAATACATTCACAAAACTTCAACTGTCAAAGTAATAACCTGTGCCAGATATAGTTCAAAAGGTGGAATTTATGTATAAAAGCAAATTTTTTTGGTGGTGAGTTTTTGAATAAATTATTTTAAATAAAACAATTTCGATTCAGTGGCAACATTAAAATTTTACTTCATTTTATTTCAAATTTAATGGTAAAAGCGGTTCTGTAATCGACGCAGTAGTATTTGAATAAACTTTATATTTAATCAAAAAAACGAAATGTGGACAGTTGTAACATTTTCAGAATTGGCAATTGTAACACGTTGCAACCGGGGATAATGAGTTTCTCCGTCGGATGTTACTGATAGACCAAATCCATATAACGTTCCAAACATTCTAAAACCATCTCAAATGATAATTTAACATCACTGCCTCCATCTTCATCACAAGCTTCGCTAATTCCTGAAGCCACCTCAGGTATTAATTTATTTGTTATTTGTAAGTACTTAAAGACTGCTTTTAGTTTTTGATTTTTATTTTATTAATTTTTATTTGTTAAATATGAAGTTGAAACAATATCATTCATTTATTCTATAAGATTTAGATGGTGTTACAACCGTCCTTTCTTTGTGTTACAATCGAAACAACGCAAAGGACGGTTGTAACATTCGACTTTCACCTCTTTTGCCCAGCTTTCACCAGAAGAAAATAGAAAGTTGGAAAACTGAGTAGCTTAAAAAGATAGCCAAATATCCACTTGTCAATTTGCGCGTTATAATATATTTCTATGTTTTTTGGTTCAAAAGTTATAGAACCAAATACGCAAAATGTTACTTTCGACCACACTCTCCCCTACTATTCACTCTACGACACTACGCCCGTCAGAATGTAATTCTGTTCCAATTAATACCTCCGTCCAGCGTCCACATTACGGTCGCCTTCCACTCGTTCTACCGCTGTTTGTACGTTTAACTATTCCCTATCGTGTTTTTTCTATGCCTGCAATTACGTCGCCGTATAGCCCGTTCTTTTTTTTAAGGTACACCGAAAGAAAAAACCTTGGTTGATTTAAACATGTTTCATTGTTAATCAACAATTCGTCTAAAATTGTGAAATTAACCAAGTTTCGTGATGAATTCAAATAAGAACGCATGTTCAAATCAAGTATGCTGCCGTGATCAATTTTTTTTCAGGTAAGTATCATAAAAATGTTTAAATTAAGTATGTTCGTAGTTGATTTGAATATGTTATAATTTTTAACCAACAACGTGATTGTTGATTTCATACTTGATCAACAACAAACATACTTAACTAACAATTAAGGCTGAAATTACAAAAACCATCACGTTTGTGATTGAAATACCAAATTCACTGTTGAACTATCACCAATATGTTTGATCAACAATGTTCATACTTCTTTAATCAATAAAGAATAGTTAAAGTATCAGTAACATTTTGAATTTCAATATTTTTCATACGTAAGCCCACAGAAAACGTGAAGTCGCATTACGGAACTTCAATTCAATATGATAAGTTTCGTGACCATTTTATATTAAGGGATAATTAATTATTCTTTATTGTTGATCAAGTATGTTTTACGTGAGAATTCAGCCACGTTTTTATTTGCTCAACAGTTTTAATGTAAAATTTCTATGAAAAATGCTTGAATTGAAGTTTGACCTATCAAATGTATAGGTCAAACTTCAATTCAGGCATTTATCATAGAAATTTTGCATTAAATCTGTTGAGCAGATGAAAACGTGGCTGAATTCTCACGAACATACTTGATCAACAATGTTCATATTTTACCAACAATTCAGAATTGTTGACGAAACACAAACGTTGTTAAAGTATCATGGACATGTATGTTTCTAGTATCACAACCGTTGTTGTTTAACAATGTTTTTGCTCAATGTTTAAACACGAAATTGAAAATGGCGTTGTTGATTTAACCAATGAAAATTGTAGCATTTCAGTAAATAAAATGACAATGCCAGCTTGTTTAATTTAACTATGTTCCTGCTTGACGCAAAAACAAACAAGTTTCCTGTTTGATTTTACCAAGGTTTTTCTTTCGGTGTACAAACGAAAGTACATTACTATGCTCCTAAAAACGTCATTCTACTCTAATGGGTACGTCACTTTTCGACCCGAAAGCAGACCATTCCATCCACATGTAGAGCCGTATTTTGGTTGTTTATCGCCTGCAATTACGTAACCCGTAAGAATGCCGTTCTACTTCAATAAATCCATCGCTTAACGACCGTAAGCAGGCCTTTTAACGGCCATGTGTAAGGCATTCTATCCCCTAAGTTTATCACTGCCCTTAAGTACGCCACTCTTATTCTTCCTTTTTCTTGCGTAACGAACATCGTGATCCTAACAGCTCTCCCACTTAACTGCTTCTCACTAGTGATCCTCCGCTCGTAGGGTACGTGGGGTTGAAATGAGGATGCGTCGGCAACCCTTCCAGTTTTGGATTGTTTCATGTCTGAGGTGAACCAAATGCAGATTTCGTTGAATTTCTCTCTAAGTCACTCTACACAAGTGCCGATTGATGCCGTTCGGCATAGTGTGTACGCACCTTAATTCTGTAAGTCTTTCAGAATGGGCTTAAAGCTTTTACAGTTGGACGCTAGAACCCTTGAATTTAATGTGATTTCCAGACCAAACCATCATGGGTGTATGAGAAAAGACCTCATGGAAATATTTATTGAGCAGGTGCTTTCGTGGTACTCGTGGCGTGATGGTTAGCATGTCCACCTGCTAACCCAGGGCTTCGAGGTTCGAATCCCAGCAGAGGCATAAATGTTTTTTCACTGGTATCGCCTTTCGCGATGAATTGACTAGTCCTCCGTTGGTAAATTTATTGCCATGAAAAGCGCTTTTTCAATTAACCGTTCGGAACCGGCAGAAAATTGTAGGTCCCCTACATTCCCTCACCAGTCATGGTTGTGAAAAATGAGCTAGGCCCAGGGGCTCCTCGCTCTGTTGCGCCACCCTATTTATTTTTTGTTTTTAGGTGCTTTCTCAATGAGCCGAAAGGTACGTCCACACTATACTGACCGGCAATCGGATCGATTTCATTCGGTTCGGAATCGTGTCCGCTATCGATAAGGAGGAAGGTATTGCCGATCGACATGTGATTGGAACCTAGAAGGCACCTAGACCGTATATGACCTTGAATGGTCTTCCACCTTAGATAGGGCAGTTTTTGGCATTTCCAAAGTGTACAACCAAAGACGAGACACTTTCTAACGTAATAAAAAGCTATTCTTTCCAATGAAATTCGATTGTTACACAACATCCCATGACTTGATACGCCCTATTACCTAGTCGTGGTAAGAAGGGCGTTACAATCTTGTTCGAGATAACCATAGACTAGTAGAAAATGTTCGCTGCTTTTTTTGTATCACGTATCCAGTGGTGATTCTATGCGATGTGTTGGAGAGAAATACGAAGTATCAAGTCTTTTTATCAAAGGAAAGTCTACATCAAGCTCTCAAAATTCTACCTGTCATTCGAACTCAATAAAAAAAACTTTAGACAACTGCAGCAGTACAACCCTTATAATATACCAATGTACAAATGGTTGGCTGGCTTCCGTGCTGCAAATTAATTTTTCTTGCAATTTAAAAATTAATAAATGAACCTATAATATTAATTACATGTTCTTATTTTGCAAACACCAACATAATCAATTTAATCTATTTGAACAATTATTAATCAATTGTTATTTTTGTTATTTGCAGGTAAATTGACTTCTACAAAAACTACAAAAAAAACCCAGTGATAAAACACCACACAGAAGGGAATTTCATTCCTTGAACATTTTTAATAAAATAAATTCATTAGCATCACCTGGTAACACACAGTTTGGTAAAAAAATATATAAAATTACTGCGAACACATAACGTGTTTATTTTTTATATTTTTCTCAATTTTTGTTTTTGTTTTTAATCAAAAGGAAACCATAATTTAATAAATCAATTGTCATCCACTCTCTGATATCTATAACAAGATAGTATAGATTCGTGTAGCCTGTAGGATATACAAACTTAAAAAGTGCACACGTCCATAATGCACACAACAAAAAGATCGAACGTCCCCGACAGAATAAGCAATTACCATAGTTAATTTAAATTCTTTGATATGAAACTAATTAAAATTTTCCATTGAATGCGCTTGTAAATTCAACAAATGTACGTATTTTTATTTATTAGTTCAATGCGTGATTAAAATTTCATATACCTACATATGTTTATTTCGCTTATCACCCCTCCCAAAAAAAAATGGCTGGCATTAAAATTACAACTACAAAAAAAAAATAATGGAACTGCAATATTTTTTAGATACATGAAATGGAAAGCTTATAAAGTTTAAAATGCAATGCATTGAAAGTTGCTGAATTGAAAACCATACATTTTTTTTTATTTATTTAAATGTGGCATTTTTACTAAAGAACTCTGTCTAATTAGAATATTTTGTTTTCGGTTTTGTCAGTTGAATAGGTTTTATGTTATTATCCGAATGTTATCTAATTTAATCAATTGCTCGTGTTGCATTATGTCGAATGGGTTTTATTAAATTCTTTTGCTAGTTTGTTTGCCTTTTAATTGAATTTAATTTTTATAACCGGATTTAGCCATGTTGGGCAAGTGAAAAGCCCTTGTAATGCGTTGGAAGGTAATTATTGTGCAGATTTTAAATTCATTTTTAAATTTAATTTTTGCATACACATGTCTTTAATAATTCCCTTTTTTAAGTCGACAATATTTACATGTGCATAGAAAAAGACAAAAGAGAAAATGTGTGCTTTTAAAAATGTACATTGTACATACTGACATTTCCTATATGGCGTTTGGTTAGCAAGTAAAATAAAAAAAAAGGGAAAGGCGTGTGTCGAATTTTAGCCTAGAATAACTTTGAAGCGTTTGGTTTAATCGTAAACAGCCTTTTTTGTAGGGAGTTTGTCTATGTACAAAAAAAAAAAAATTATCAAATAAGTTAAAGAAAATGGTGTGTCAAGTTCAGAGAGTCCTGGCACTTAGTGTTTTACTCTCAACCATATCTTGTGAGGAATTGAAGAGTTCTAATCTTTTTTTTCTGATTTCGATCGGCTTTTTGAGAGAGAGCTGTTCGTAGCAATGTGATTTCTCTTCGAGAATGTTCCAATTCCCTGCGAAACGTGTGGAATTGTCAATTACATACTTTACTTCTACTTTTGGTTTTCACTTCACAAAACCCCAAAGAAGCAGTTTCTCATGTTTTTTTTTTTTTTTTTTTACGGAAAATTGATAAGAACTGATATTTACAGATCTTACATTTGCTATATATTCTTTGAACTAGAATCCATGTCAGAGACCCAAAGTACTTTTAAAGTAACAACATTTGGACTCCCATCAGTTTTTTGAATTAAAAAAAAGGCAGGCCTGAAAGCGCTTCAAAGAAAATAATCTGTGCCAAGTCTCATAATTAGCACACTGGCTTGTACCTTAGTTTCTTTGAATGACTAGCAAGTATCTATAACTGCGCTTGAATTGTGAATTTAAATTACACAACGGCAGCACAATTTGAAGACGACATTTTTGCCGATGGCATCTATGAATGTTAGGTTTTTTCTATTTAAACAAACTCTATCACCTACCAGCAGTAGTAAGTTAATTTTGCGAAAAGCTGAGGTTTTTCGTTCGCTTCGAGAAAAGTAAGTTATGAATAAAACCAACCATCAACCATGTGAAAATTTTGTCAATCGAGCAGACGTTTATTCAATCGTTGTTGTGAATTACTTGCAAACAGATGTTATCTGAACAAGCTTTCAAAAACTCATCGACCTACCCTGGACCGTTATGGTTGTCATGTCTACCTGTTACGCAGGAGGTTGTTGGTTCGAACCCCAACAGAAACAAAAAAAAAATTCACAAATAAATTGGGAAATTCTCCGATCGGAATCGGCAGAAAACTGTAGGTCCCCTCCATTTCCTTTAAAGGTGTTGATGTGAGAATTGCCTCGGAGCTCCCCGCTCAGTTGCGCCACCCTTTTTAATTATTTTACACCTTTGGCCGAATTGCCGTCCACGTTAACAAGTATAGTACGTTACTGAATTGTGTGAGTTTGTCATTGCTACTCTCGTTGTCTGGGAATCTTGTATCATAATTTCATTCTTTCATCAGTCATCGAACGTTATTTGATTCAATAGATCGACAGCTTACTGATATTTTGTAATATAGCGAGAATTTTGAAAGGAAAGCGCCACTCACGCACTCGATCACCGATACGGGATTTCGACCCCTGGATTGTGTCAATTTTGAATAACAAATTAAATGGTAGTGTTCACGATGTATCAATGAATTGCAACAAGCTAATTTAATTAGTCATTACAACAGCTATTCCGGCAACTAGACTTAAAACATCAAGGCGACCAACGCAAATAGCTGGTACCCTTTGACGGTTCCAATTTTTCGAGAGGTTTCATAAATTGCACAAATTTGTATAATTTATATTTGAGGTTATTGAAAATGGATTATAGATTTGAATTAATCTATTTTGTCACTCTTGAGTGTCTCATTCATATTTTACACAAAATAATCCACAAAAATCTTGTTTGTTGATGCATTCAATGTCATTGTAGCTAAGTTTTACTCAAAAAATTTCAGTAAAGTTAGACAGTCCTTATAAATAACAATAAAAAGTTGAAGACTGTCCAAATAACCTCTCTATCGTTTGACATACTTTGAAATGGCACTAAAAATAGGACTGAAAGTGTTACCCTTTCATGAACCTAAATATAAACGCATGATAGCAAATCATTGACTGATAAGAAAAGAACCACAAATCTTCTTCAATTCCTCTTATACAACTATGGTACGTACTTGTGTCCTAACAGAAAAGCAAAGTAATTGACTTTTATTTTCCAATCAATCGCTTGATTGCAATGATCACCTCATAAAAATTGATAACGCTTACTCTAACTTAAGTGGCTTCGTGAACAATAAAACCTGCCGTATATTTAATGTCCTACTAAGAAGTGAGAACACTCATGTTTCCAACGTCAATTGCCCTCATTCAAGTGTATTGGCCTGGGGTTGTGCTTTTACGTATGAAGTAATTAAGTGATTGATTCCAATACATGAACAGATAGAGAAGAAACGATATTTTGACTGAACTTCCTCTACTTATTTGTAGGCACAGAATAGGAACATTCGGTCATTGCTTATTTTTACTTTTATTTTAACTCTACACAGAACAAAGAAAAGTTGAAGATCAAAAGTGACAGTTGAAAATTTACTAACTATCAATTAAGACGGTTTCCCATTTGTGAATGCGATTGAAAGCGAAGGAGTCATCTGTTTAAAAATCTTTATTAACTTAACTAGAGCTTGAAATTGAATTGGTGGTGCACGTGGCTTGATGGTTAGCATGTCCGCCTGCTAACCCAGAGGTTGGTGGTTCGAATCCCAACAGAGTCAAAAATTAGTTTCCACAGGTGTCGCCTTTCGTGACGAATTGACAAAAAGTCTTCTGTTAGTAAATTCATTGCCATGAAAAGCGCTTTCTAGATTAGCGATTAGCCGTTAGAAACCGGCAGAAAATTGCAAGTCCCCTCCATTTCCTCACAAGACATGGCTGTGAGAAATGTGCCAAGAACTGAAGCTCCTCACTCGTGCCACCTTTTTTTTTTTATTTATTTATTAGAGCTTGAAAAACCTTGTAGTCAATGCAATGTTCGAGTATAAACTATATATATATATATATATATATCTGCTACTTTTCACAATTTTGGTGGATTTTCTGTTAAAATGCTGTTAAAATAAAGTTATTGTTTTTGAAAAGATTCCATAACTTGTATTACAAATCAAGATGTATGTTTATTTCCTTAAGCTCCAGCAATCTCTATCTTTGCGAAACACGTTCTAAAAGATCATCAGTATACTCGCCAAAAAAGATGTGGACTAATAGAACTAATAGTACGAAATTACCGATGTATGCATGTATAATGTATATGTTTAAAACAACCTGTCAGCGCGGTTCTTTGCTCTAAGCATGAAGTCATGCCCCTCAGTTGTTAAAGACTATTATTTCCAATAACTGGCAAACTATTACAATGTAAGTATCATGTTCATGTAATTCGAATGGACAATAATTCTGGATCACAATAAAAAAAAGGCAATGATATAACCTTTCCTTTCCGGCAGAGCCATTTTATTAAGTATACGTACTTCAAATGCGTGAATACGTGTATCTGATGACACGATGGTTAATATTTCATGGATTGTTCATCAAAGTTTCACGCTTAAAAAACACCCTGGACAAAACAACCATTACATTGGAGATTGGACACAAAAAGCCATCCACAGCATGTTAAACAATATATAAAATGTGATTATCCATTTAATGTTAACAACATCCATCCCATCGACAGGTTTTAACGATGCCATAGCAATGGCGATGGCGATGGCTTGCAAGCTTCACGTCGTCGTGCAGGACCTGGTCCTGGTCCAGCAGAGGTTCAACAATGTTATGAGAGACATCAGAGTAAGGGAATAAAAAAAGCCCTCGACCCTGTTTTTAACACCTTTGTAAATGATACAATGTTACATAAAACCTTGCGTGTGTAATTGCACTGTTATCCTTTCAACAACATCCATCGTTGAGTTTAACTATAAAGAGAGGGAGAGAGTGTGTGAATCTCCCTTTTGGACAAGCACATGGGTCCGTTTTATTTAAAGATATCATTTTGTAAATATGCACGAACCTCCTATAAACAAAAGTTAAATTTTGTTCAAAGGCCCAAGCAAAATGATTTTTCGTTATTTTTATTTTTTTCCTCCCTTTTTTCATGATCGAGTGGTTGCAAGTCCCTTGTCGGGAAAAACTCATGTAGACCTACCTATGTTTAAAAAAATGAATTTTTAGACACAGACAAAAGGCTGATGCATCGGTTTTTTGTGTGTAAAATAAAAATATGAACTCTTACAGACATTTTCATTATTAACAATGTTGACAGTGTAGGCACAATCACAACAACACGATTGTCCTTTGTGCAATAAAATATCGATCAACTTTGATAAGCACTTGTCAAATAGTTGGGTGTAATGTTAAAAACTTTTGTGCCGTGAATTTGGTTTTAATTGCTTTTGCATTGCGATTGAAAAAAGGTTCTGTTCCAAAAGTGAAATTTATTATTTCCACTAATAACTGATTGCATTGCATTTCAGTTATTTAGGTAGGTAGGTACCTATACCTATACTCATATCTTTGTTGGAGAGCAACTAAAATACTTTCCGAGTGTTCCGATTTCAACATTTTTTAGTAAAATTCAGTAAAGCAAAATGACATAGAGAACCTTTAGTGGTGCAATTACAACAATCAAAACCAGAACAGTAAAAGAGCAGACTAACTCAAAATACGGATAGTAAATAAAAAAAACACATGGGCAGTAGGTACCTAACCTGTGTCGAGATACGAGATACCTAATAGGTCTTTTTATTAGGATCTTTTCATTTGTCCTCGTACATATTTTCTGCGTTCCATTTTCTCTGAGACTCAATTCACAGGGAATCTGTTAAATAAAATTGATGCCAAGCCAAACCAAGATTACCTACGCTAACAACACCTTACTCCACTAAAAACTCAAAGCCAAAACTGCAAAAAAAAAGTTAACCCTTTCAGTCTCAGGCGTCGGCAAACATCTCAAATTGAATTAAAGACCCTTTTGTAAAATACACCCTTGTACTGCAACGCGACGCCACAGTAATAAATACCTTTAAACTTCAATACCTTAACCACCGCCAAATGCACCTTTCTACATTTCCGTTTTCGTTCAATTTTACGAGCAACATGCACAACAATCACATGCTAATGCTGCTGCTACTGCTGCTACCCTCTAATAAGGGTAATAACAAGGAAACTAGATTTTTCTTTCTCTTTAACATGTCGTCGGTCGTTCTCTTAAAAGTAAACGCGCCGCCTCGTCGTATCGTATCGCGTTCGTTTGCTAAATTCGCATGCATCCATATTATTTATACAAACACAGTTCACAGTTGTGTGTCGTCACTTCGGAAATATTATTTGTTCCCGTTGTAGAAGCAGATGCATTAAATGCAAAGCAAAACTAAAGCTGATTTTTTCTTCTGTGTAACCTTTAAGGGAAGTTAAAGGGTACCTAGTAGGGTGAGAGATTTAAATCGATGCATATTCACATATTGTGTAAAGTGTAAAATTCATTGGCATTCATTTGTGTCTTGTGTGTCTTCCATCTTTTTACACAGTCAACTTTAAAGTGAAAAACCATGTTGTTTGTCTCATCATTTAGATGTGCAAAGAATTGAAAGATATTTAGGTAGAGGAAGGTGCCCAGCATTTAGAGAGGTTTAATCCTTTCTTGTGCTTCAATACCTTTTCATAAATTTTAAAAACCAAAACACAAGAATGATTGGAATACATCCAAAAGGGGACGGAATTTGTTTTTCTTTATATCCTATCCTATCCTGAAATATTTATCTAGGACCTATTTCTGTATCATTTCCAAAAGAAAGATGTTCCCCATGTCAAAGCAGGTATAAAAATTATAGAACAAAGCTACTTAACTCGGGTCAGAGACAACCCGTTTTGTGCAAAAAAGTACTTAAAACCAACCTTTCAAAATTGGTGCCCAAATACTCTGCAGACATGTCGTTCCGAGACAAGTTTCTAAATTCATACATATTCCAAAGTAACTTCTGAAATGGTATTTCGAATCACGAATTGGAGAAATCTCAAATTACTAAAATTCCTTTTTTTTGGTCTTATACCGAATTCTTTTCCATTTCCGTTAATTTTTGAATTCTTTATATCACTTCAAGAAATAAATAACTTTGCTTTTGCGTACATCATTCCGATGAGAATCAACAAGAAGCAAAATGTTAAAATGAAATAGGTCTCAAAAATTTATTGAAACTTAACTTCATTCGTAAAATGTGAGCTGAGGACATAGTGAAAACTTATGATCTTTGACGAAGTTTCAAATGTTGGTTATATACAATGTTTTAAAGAAAATATTAGGTTTTTTCTATCAATATTCGAAACAATTAGTTTTCGTAAGAATAAGGACATGGCTTTACTGCCGTCTGCCTGAAAATATTATGTTTTCATCTAAAAGACGAAAAGTAAAATAAATGCATGAAAATGGATCCAAATGTCATTTCACACGCTTGAATAGAATCGCTCGAACTTGGGATTGTGTGCCAAATTTAATATCAAAACCTTTATTCTGAGTAAAGGGTTAAGTATTCGCTTTTCATAATAAGTTTTGTTATTATTTGGGGCTGCCAACTACACATTAATTAAGAAAATTAAATTTAATCACAGAAAATGAAAAAAAAATTAATTCAATATTTCAAAGGTTTTAAGCGAAAATGTGAAAAATGCCAATTTTTTACAGTTTCTTATTCTTAAAAAAGCTGAAAATTTAATCTAGTCCAATTTTTTAAGCCGGTTTCTGTTTTTCTCTTATTCATAAAAAACAAGTTTTTTAAAAGTCGAGTCCGCAAGTTCACTGATCTTGCCAGAAGATAATGAAAAAATTGGGGAAAAAATCGAATATAAAATGTTAAGAATATTCAAAAAAGTTAAAATTTTTTTTAAAACTTGAAATTTTTTGTGATTAGCCTAGGCTTTCCCAAAAATAAAATTTCGTCTAAATATTGTAACGAGAAAGACGGTTTGGGAAAATATGGTCGTATGGGGATACCGTTCTTATAGGAGTCTACAGACTTCTAGAAATTTTTTTTTTACATCATAGGACAATTTAAAAAATAATCCTTCACATGAAATTTCATCGAAACGTTAGAGTCGTTTTCGAAAAATAAATACATAGGTTGTATGGTAGGTACCTTTATTCGAAGACCTAGACCCCCAAATAAAAATATTCCAAACAGCGGTTTAGGCTGTAGATAAATATTGCTGACAGGCTAACAGATAGACAGAATTGCATTCTCTACCATAAAAATTTCATATTTTGCTATCTTAAGTTTTTTTTCTGTACGATTGCAAAACTTGTCTTATAGTACCTACCTATTATCATAAATGTTGAAAATGAGAATCACCATTTGACCTCATTACAAACTCAAAAATCCCAAATGCCTTAGCACTCTTTCTGGTATTTAAAATCGGTGCATAAGATGTAACAACAGCGATAGGTTACAGGAAAAGGTACTTTTAGATTTTTTAATTTCTCTAAAACTAAGAAAGATTTTCTCGTTCGGTCTAAAATCGAGCATGCGATTTATAATGTCTGAAAAAGAGAGGGGATAATGAAGTTCAAAAAGGGTGAATTGTTGTGATCGATTGATGTGTTCTAACAAAATAACTTTGTATCCAAAACGTTGAGATCACCGACTTATGTGTACGCTTGGACCAACAGGCCATCCAACATTCGTTCTAAGTTGGTCCAACAAGTGGCGTAATCCGTAATGGTTATCATGTCTGCTTGTGATGTGTAGAAGGTTCGAGATGAAAATGCAAACAGAAAACAAAAAAAAATTTCTACGCCTTCCGCGAAGATTAGACAAGTTCCCCGGTTATAATTTCATTTTCATGAAAAGTTCTTTCTTGATTAGCCAATTAGAATCTGGGAAAAATGAAGGTCTAAGGGCTCCCCGCTCTGTTGTGCCACCCTATTAATTTTATTTACTTACTCTTTGCCTTCAAGCCACATTGCCGTCTTTTGTGGTTAAAGCTGAACTTGCTTACATAGCCATTATATATGAATCGATCCTGGAAAACGAAAAGCTGTGCTGCTACCAGCTACTGCTACTATCGCTCGTGATGCATACTAAAAAAATTACAGTCAGTTTTCACCAACTTGAGCTTTATTTTATTTCGGAACTTATTTTTTGAACTTTATGCGAAAGAACTAAATGCAAAAACAATTTGAATGCATTTATTTCAAAAACCAGCTGTTGGTAGTAAGTTTCAGCGAATTAATCTTTTAAGTTTCAGTGAATTTCTTCTTGTCAGTATTTTAGTAGTTTTTTAGTTGTAAGTTCATGTTCAAGTTAATGTTAATTTGATCAAACTTTTCGAACAAGTACAATTTAAGGCTACAATAAAAAATGGAGAGTACCTACGTATGAACATACCCAACCATCTCGTTTTTATCCAAAAGGAAGAAATCCAGAAAAACAGTTAGTTTATGACGAAGAAATTATTTTCCAAGACATTTTTGCCTTAAGGATCCACATGCACATATTGAGTTCGTCAGAAAGCCTTAATGACATTTTTTGATTACGATGCGATGCGCCACGCCGGGGAACTAAGATAATACATTTTCTGAAGTTTATTTAGAGTTATAGTTTTCTTTGCTCTTCGTTTCATGGTTTTTGTTTTCACCAGCGATTTCACTTTCAAGGGGCAGAAAATAGGGATACAAAAATGTTAATGATACTATGAATTTACGTCGTTCTCCTACTATATTCCGCCTCATACGAGAGAGCTGCGATAATGTAATTTTATGCATTTTTTTTGCTCTGTGTGTCGTCTAACTACTCCTCGAACTCTGCGTTGTCTTCTTTCTGATGCACCATGCCGCTCATCGCTTTTAAGTAAATTTGCAGAGTTACGAACGAAAAAAAATAAACACATTTTGTTCTTATTCTCCCATCGCTTTGTGTGAACTTTTCAATTTGCCATTGGAAAAACTAACACACAAACCCTGTCCCCAGCGCCTTATTCTCGTTCCAAGTTTGGGACAGGAGCTATACAGATCGAGGACCCTTATTTTAATGACGAGGACGACCTCGCTAACGTTATGTATGATTTTTCTTTTGTTTCTCTCATTTGGCATTTTTCTTCATCATTCTTTTCGAATGGTTTTCTCCTTTTCCATAGCTAACGGGGATAATTTTGTAGTTTTAAGTTTTTTGTCGGGTTGGAAGCGCTCCAGGAATTTTAATTTTAACTTAAACGTTCGAAATGAACATGCACATAGATTGGAGTAGTATAGCAGTATGTAGGTAGTATGATGGGCGTGGGCATCTCATACCTAAAGCGCGGAAAAGTTTTATCCTTTTCTTATAGATTTTTTTTCTTTTTGAATTTTTTGTTTTTTTATTTTTCGCGCTCGTCCTTCTTTTTCGAGTCAGTAAAGTTTTTGTTTTCATAATTTCATAATTTGGCCTCAATCTTTCGTACTGTGTAATTAATTTTACCTAATTGTACTCGAGGAGGTATTATCATGCGATGTCCTTTTTTCTCTTTTTTTTTTGTTTCTTTCATAGCATTTCACCATCAACCGCTGCGCTGCCGAAAAAAAATGGCTACAATTTACGGTGTTATTAACATTTAGTTTAGTTTTGCCAAGCTCATTATTTTTTCTGTTCATTTTTGTAGTAAATGCTGTTTGCCTTTTTTCTGTTTCTGTTAGTTTTTCTTTATTGCGGTTGGAGTTGCTTCACATCGTAACCCGCACACAATGTCATCACATTAGTGTCCCAGATGAAGTCAGGAAGTAGTATCATTAGTGTTAGCCTTATGGGTCTTCAACATTGCTTTATTTTATTATTACATTTTTTTTTTCTATTTTTCTTATTTTTCTATCCCCAAAGGCGGAAAGAAGATCGAATATGTATTTGCATTAGTAGGAGAAACACAAATTAATGAAACAAACTTTCTGTCAAGGAGATAAAGATAGATTTGAATCAGGGGACTCGCCATCGCCAGCCAACTTGGACTTATTGTAGCAAATTTTTCGAAATCAACATCTTATTACAACGAAGAGTTCTTTTGGGGGTGTCAATGTTGTAGATATTGGCTTCGTTATAGGTTTTAATAGTCTTTCTGGCAATGAATTCCTTGGATCTGATAACTTTTTTTATGTAGAAGGACGAAACTAATTTAAATTGAAGCCAACGAGTTCAAGTTCCTTGTTTGCATTTGATCTATTCTTATATTTTCAAAGGTGTTTCTGTTCATATTTCGAGAACATCGATCACTTTAGAGAATATCCTGGACCCAAAAACGGTGTCTTTAAGCGCCCAAATGTGTATTACCGTTGGTACATAAGAGTAGATGTATGTGAACCCAAATTTATTGTTGGTCTATAAAATTCGTGTTTAAAAATGTGGTCTACTTGTTATCGGCCAGCTTTCCATGTTCACCTGCCCATAAATTCCAATCTGAAAGCATACGTTTCGAATCCAACTGACAAAGGCTTCCAATTACAATGTGACACAAAAACTATGCTTCACAATTTTCAATAAAGCTCGCCTCAAATTGTTAACCACCAACCTCTGTGAATGTCACTTGCAAGCGCTTAAATAAATACTCTTGCAAAAATTATGAACAAGATACCTACGCTTTCAAAAAAAAAGAAAAAATATCAACGACAATATCAAACCTCTACCACAACCACTATCACAACATATAAAAAAGTAATGAAATCCTGACATCGATTCGATACACCATCCGACTATCACACATTTTTTTTTTTTTTTTTGTTTTACCATCTACTCCTAGCCGGAACGGCATTGGAATTTTTTTTTTTAACAGTTTTTACTTCGGTATTAAAAATGGATGAAAATGCACTTTGGATAAATTTAATTCTACCACCACTCCATGAGTGGTATATGTGTAATATTGGGTTGGCTGTGCAGCCGCAACATACGAGCCATGGCAGGCAAGGTTGCCGAGTATGGGAGAGTATGCGAGAGTGCTAGACAACTTTCAGGTGAGCAAACTTTAGGTGGACACGATGGACAATGTCATTTGGTTGTGCACTTTTTTATCATCGCCTCTTTGATTTTTGTCCTTTTAAAATAATAAATTTCCACACGATGCTCAATGGACATGTACACTTCTAGCCAATTTTGTGGGGGTATTAGCATCGCCGACGTGTCCGATCAATAGACACAGGACGGCCTTGATTGGTGGGCGTGGAGTGTTGTTGAATATTTAAACAAACCAAAAAAAGAGAAAGAAAGTGGAAGTAAATAAGAAGCTGGACTGAACAAAATAAAACATCGCGAATATTCCTTGAATTTTCTGTGGGCTGTTGCATATCCAGAGGGATATAATGACTCAAAAGTACATTGAAATATGGTTTTTTTATATGATTTTTCGTGAGCGTTGTTGGCCTCTTTAGTGATGGATAACATTCTTCAGATTTTCATAATAATCAGTTTAGTTACGAGCTGTGTAAATCGGAAAATTTCGAAGAGCGAACAAGACTTTCTAATGATAGACTCAATACAACGTCGATACCTTTTTCGACAGTGAGTATGGTCATATCATACAGTGTCGCGCATAAGACCGTCGATTTATAAAGTTCATTGAGTCAATAACGCTAAAAGATGGCAAAATTATTGCCGAACCCGTTTGATAAAAAACGATACTCGCAAAACGCACCTCGCTATCGTTACGTTTTACGTTCCGATTACGTTTCATGATACTCGATGTAATTTGTGTGTGTTTCTTCAAAAATACTCAAGCTTTCCGTTTTGTCTTGTTTGCTAAGAGATAGCAAAATTTGTTGCAGAACCTGTATGACAACTAACGATACTCGCAAAAACCTCTCACCTCATTATCGTATAACGTTGCGATTGCGTTTCACGATATAGAACGTCAGTCAAAAATATGCTAATTGCAGGATCATCAAAACTCGAATACGACTTGTCTCAGAATCCACTTCTTTTTAATCAGGTATTGGTCATTAAGTGTCATAGGTTGATAAAGAAGAGATAGATTTAGTAGTGCGTCGAGAACAGCACCTTGTCTGCTAAGAAAGACTCCAACAAAGCCATTTACCTTCTGTATAAGCCTCAGAGATTACGGCTATGTCATCCAATAAATAAAATCCCTTCAGATTTGCTCACAGTCATTGCCTTTGTGAGGGAATGGAGGGGACCTACAATTTTCTGCCGATGCCTAACATCTAATCGAGAAAGCGCTTTTCATGGCAAATAATTTACTATCGGAGGGCTTGCCAATTCCTCCCGAAAGGCTATACCTACCGGTGGAAAAACAATTTTTGCTTCTGTTAGGGACTCGAACCACGAACTTCCCGGTTTACAGAGAGACATGCTAACCATCACCCCACGGGTACCATTAGCTTATTCCCATTACCCATTCGTATTAGCGAAAAGTTATGGGTCCAGTTCATTCCTCGAACATTATAACCCTAGCTAAGCTCAAGATGTTTCCCTTGACGGGTGGTTGGTTTTTCAAAATCAGGAAATGTCAAGCTATTTGTAAAGCCTTTCCTTCCATCTTCTCAATTTTTCGTCTTTTTCTGAGGAATCATTTGCCTAGTTTCTCAAGTACAAATCTGTTTCTATAATTTTGTCCAACGATGAAAGGGACTAAAATTATTTCAGTTCCGCTTTTCACCCCAAATTTCCTATAAATTATGCTTTAAAATTAGCTTTAAACATTAAAAGCTAATGTGGTACACACAATACACAGAAATCGTGCAATTCTAATCTATCAAAATGTCCTTTGCTGTTTTCTAATTGGGGTTCCTAACATTTTGATTCTCCATTTATCATTAAATACAAAATAAACATCAATTACACACAATCTCTAATTGTGATGTTGAATGCGATTGGAAATTAAAAAAAAAAAGAATAACATTCTACCTGAACACAAACCGACGCCGACGGTCCATCCATTAGTACTTCAAAACTATTTTGCCTCACTGAATTTCAAAGCATAAATAACAGTTTTGTTTTTTTTCCACCCCTTTCTATACTTTACTCACTGCACGCATTTATGCATCGTATATTCGCACAAATTTTAAATAATAATTTTATGCTTAATATCCTTTCAAATTAATTTATTTCATTTCCTCGATAGAAATTGATTAACAATTAGAGAGAACCTCTATAATCACGCATGCATTAATTGCCAATTTCCAATTTTCAACCCCCAACTCATTCCATGAGCGTACTTGGTTGGTGTATGTCGAACAAACCTTTCATATGCAGGACGACGTACGATTTGTGGAAATTTTCTGCCCATAAAATAATTGCAAATTTATTTATGATTACGTGAGATAAATTCAATTCTTTTTTTGCTGGCCCAATAGCAACAAAACTATGGGAAATTAAAATTAAATGTGCCGTGAATAGTTAGCCCTGTAAGAGGAAATTCGTTTGATCAATAAGATTAGAGATAAGGTGAGACTATAAGCGTTAGCATAAATAAATAAATAATTTCGTTTGGAAGCTTAATTAGTTCCGCAGCGAAGGCTTATCAAAGGACGTCGGATCGGTCGATCGGAGAACTATCACGAAGCAAAATGTCTGCGAATCGTAGGAAATTGGAGACAATTCCTCTCCGACGGTTATCTCGATAGGGCTGATCTATTTTTTATTTGTGTTTATTCAGAAAGCGGAGCAATGTTTGTGTTGCATCTGTGGCAGGATATTTTCTCTCAACATGTGCGGACAAATCTGCATAAGCATCTCGGCTTAGCAAACTTAAGCAATCGCACCACTTTGCCCAGACTTGTTAATATAGAACTAAAATCATAATTTTGCAGCATTTGAAACAAATTGAGATCGAACTACAGTCTGTACCGAAAACAACCTGTTAACGCTTATGCATGACAACTTCTTTAAATTTGATAGTTTCTTTTTCGATAAAACTGCCTTGAACGAGACAGCTTCTTCTACAATAGAATATTTCTAATTCATAAGACAGACTCGCTTCCAATTAGCTTTTCTCATAAGACAGACTCGGCTTCAAGACAACCTCTTTTAATGCAAAGCAGGTACATCCCTTTTGAAAAGAAATATACCAAACAAGCTAACTCCAAGACAACCTCTCTCTATTAAACAGGTCTAGTTTCTGCAGCACTTGACCGAAAACAACCTGTTAACGCTTGTGCATGACAACCTCTTTAAATTTGACAGTTTCTTTTTCGATAAAACTGCATTGAACGAGACAGCTTCTTTTACAATAGGATATTTCCAATAAACTGTTTTCATAGGACAGACTTGATTCCAATTAGCTTTTCTCATAAAAGACAGACTCGGCTTTAACACAACCTCTTTTAATAAAAAGTTACAGGTACATCCGATTAATGATTTTTGAAATGAAAAATACCAAACAAGCTAACTCCAGGACAACCTCTAAACAGAACTAGTTTCTGCAGCACATGAAAAAAAATTGTGATTGAACTACAGTCTGTACCGAAAACAACTTGTTAACCCTCATGCATGACATAACTTCTTTAAATTTGACAGGTTCCTTTTCGATAAACCCGCTTTGAATGAGACAGCTTCTTTTCCAATATGATATTTACACCAATTAGCTCTTTCAAATGACAGACTCGTTTCAAATAAGCTCTTTTCAGTAGAGCTTCAAGACAACTTCTTTTAATGAGACATGTTCAGTCGTAGACACCTTCTCAAATAAACAAGGTACATCCGATTAATGCTTTTTTTAAGTGAAAAATACCAACTTCAATAACCTTTCATGTCGAAAGAGCTATGTACCTCCGCGACAACCTCTCTCGATAAAACAGGCTAACCTCAAGACCACTCTCAATCTCTCTTAAAAAGTCTTCTCAACAGAAATTTTTACAAGTTTAAATGAGAGATTAGGCTTGAAGACATTTTTCTAGGTTGACTTTCACTGTATCGTCCTCACGCCTAGATAATTAAAGGGTCTGAATACTGAAATGGTAATAAGCAGGGATAGGATTTTACTAGCTTTGCCTTTTTTTTTTTTTTTTTGGTTAAACGGAATATGAAATAGACTTTCGACAAACGTGTTTCAAGCCCTGGTGATTGCAAATATATGTATTTTATTTTGCCTTTTTCTGCCTTTTTATACCATAATTGCCTTTTTTGCCTTTCTTCGTCATTGTTGCCTTTTTCTGCATTTTTGCTTTTTTATTAAAGTTTGTTAAGAAATATCTAATAATTAGTTTAGCATTAAGAAAATATGCGAACATTTTCGTTTGCCGTTGAGAACCTTTCGTTAAAGATCTTGTACAGTTTCAAACAAACACAAAAACTATGGAAAATGTTTGAATTTATGCATGTATTAATGTTTATCAGCGCAAACATGATTGGTACTTCTTCCTCACCTTCGTAAAATGCATACCTGCGTTAACAGAATGTTGGCATGTATGCATGTTTTTCTACGCAGCCATGCTCGGTGCTTCAGCGTTAAATGCATACCTGCATCAACATTTAGAACGTTCTTGACTGTTCGGAGAAATGATTGAAGATGAAGAACTGAAGGCGCAGCTGGCGTACATTAAAGTCAATTTTGAGTTTGTAGTCGATCTGAAAAAACACATTTTCAAAGACCTACTAAAAACAGGAACCTCAATTGGTTAAGTGCTGCCCGTTTTGAAAGACATTGAGGAAGTCTTGAAGAAGATTACTGCCGTTTCCAATGGAAACACAGGCCTAAAAATGATTGTGCAGATAAATTCTGTAATAAACGGCGAAGTGGATTCCAAACTCCCAGGAAACATTGAAGTGAATAATGTTGAAAGTCTTAGATGGGCTCCTCTCGTTTCAGCTGAAGCTGAGACATCATTTAGCTCCTTCGAAGCCCTTTTTAGGGACAGCCGAAGAAGATTGCTTCCTGACAACTTTCTTTGCCTTTTTAAGTGTTTTGTTTTGCCTTTTCCAATTTTTTAGGTCAACAAAATCCTAACCCTGGTAATAAGACTCTTTATTTGACTTCTAATTATATCGCATTTTTATTCGGAACCAAACTGGGTGGGAAAATCTACAGATAACTATACAAAGTAAACACAGTGACGCAATAAAGCAAGAACCCCGGAGCCTAGTGCATTTCTCACCATACCACACCTTGTAATTAGGGTTGCAAACGATACATCGATGTTTTCAAAAAATCGATGTTTTGGTCATAGACATCGATGTTGACATCGATGTTTTGAAAAACGATACATCGCCGATACATCGAAGGCAAAACTGAAAACATCGGCAAAAACATCGGCATCGCACATTCATTTCCTTGAACATTCCCTACACGTGTAAAGTGTAATTCTTAAACAAAAACGTTTTTTTATCACTGAATTGCAACAACAATCTACCTACAAACAAAAACTAACATAATCAAGAGCCTGTACCTAAATGTTTTGTTAGTTAGTAGATATGAAAATTAATTCTAAGAAAAGGGCAACCCGTTCAGTGAAAAATTTTTTTGTAAGAATCGGCCCAAGGATTTATTCACACAGACATAAGACGTAACTGGGGACAATTGTTGTTTAATTATTAAATGAGTGCACTATTCCTTTTCAACTGTCGGCAGAAATAGAGAAGTGCAAAGTACTTCATTCATGTTTCGTTTGAGTTGCGACTTGCGAGTTGTCAAAGTTACGTTACACTTCTCATGATTCTGAGGAGTGACAGCCGCTTCTCGATTTGAAGTGAGAATCGACTCAAGAAGCACCAACTCAAATGTCAAAACGAAAATTTTCTTCAAGGAATATTTTTTAAGAGCCATAGGTGTTTTACTCACACAAAGGAAATTACGTTAAACTGAATAGACATAATTTTGGGTGTTCCATTGGTTTTTAAAATGAGATGTTCCCCGAGTGAAACCAATGGAAAGCGACATAAGTATATTCAAAGAAGATCATATGAAACCTGTTTTTAAAAAGCATGCAAAAATTGTAATGCTTTATCTTCCCATCGTTGCCACGTCTGTCTCAAGCGAGAGTTTGTTCTCGGGAGTTGGGGCAAGAATTACTCAGGACAGAAATAGACTTCTGGGGACAAGACTATCAGAGCTTCTTTTGATTCGATCTCAAAATTCTTGGATTTGATCAAATAATTTGAATATTTGTAATATTAATTACGTTTAAATAAATGTTTTGTATCGCAATTTGCAAATGAATCCTGTTGATTTGAATTTGGAACTGGTAAGACCGGTAAATTTACATATTTAGCTACAGTGCACGTAAATAAAGCCAATTTTTTTCATTATTGACAAGATAATTAAAAAACTAGCAAAACATCGGAAAAACATCGATGTATCGTTGTTGACATCGATGTTTTTTTGACATCGATGTTAGTCGGAGACCATCGATGCTTTCCAACATCGATGTTTTTTACAACGATGTTGCAACCCTACTTGTAATGTAATGAATTTCTTGCTTATTTCGAATGGCTAATCGAGAAAGCTCTTTTTATGGCAATGATAGTAAAGGAGGTCTTGCTAATTTCTTGCGAAAAATTATAAATTACTAAACATGGGTACCAATTGGTCCTGAGGAAACAACTTCCAAAGTGTTTTAATTCAATTTAACCCCACAATAGCTAGTTTTTTTTTTTAGCACAGATTGTCCCATTAAATTACTGTAAATGTTTACACAACTAAAAGAGAAACTATATGCATCTTTCAGTGCATATTTACTTTTCTAATGGCCTATCTGCCCATCAGTCGTCGATCGCCAATTAAAAATAGAAACACTACTTGGTACAGTAAGCGGTTTTCATAGAGCTCATTTCATCACTCGCGACGAGTGCACAAATAAATAAAAATAAAGTCAATAAAATGTATAGACAAAAATACTGTATAATATTGAAACAGCCACTTGCTAGTGCGCCCCATATTCGCTTGACAATTCTATTTATAAAACGCCAACGAGAAAGTGATGGGCACGATAAAAAGATGCACAGAATTTGTCATGTCACCATGCCTCCCTCTCTCATAGGTATGCGTGTGTATGTGTATACATTTGAAAATGCTAGACATTATCTGTGTGTAACATCTGATCGCAATTTGTTTGTTCATTCAACAAACGACTTTCACGTATATTCATTGCCACTTTCCACATTTGTTTTTTAATAATTCAGAAAGATATCCTTCCAGTCTTGTGTTCCATAGAAGAAGAAAAAAAAAACACATGACGAGCATAGCACCGGCAAAATAATCCCTGAAAATATCACATCTGTGGTGAAGCATTGCAAAATGAATTGATTCGATGTTGTACATTTTCATAGGTTGCTAGATTCTCGTGTGTGAGTTTGATGTGCAAAATAAATATAAAGTATTTTATAGTGGCTGCTAAAAGAATTATTTATTATTTCTTTTTTTTTTTTACATATTTTTGGTTTTTATTTTCATGAAGTCAATTCATTTTGAAGTGTATTCCACTCCGAAAAATGGCATAAACCACTGTCCCTAGATTGGATTCCATCCGATTCGGGATGTATTGGAATCGAACGAGAACAGAACGACAAGGATATCAACGATGACGACGACGACGACGAATGACATCAAATAGTTTTATTCAAATAAATAAATTGGAGACTTTTAAGTATAACAACTGTCGGTATTCATCGTGTCATCAAACGAGGACATTCATGAACGGCAATATTGGGCATATATATCTACATATCTACATACATATACTAATGTCAATGGGACATATCCGTGATATCCAATTTCCTAATGGACACATTCATGTTCGGTCGTCCGACAATTTGTTGTATTGCTAAGAGCTCTAGTTTGGTGTGTTCTCGCAGATACCTACAACATACATATATCTATACACTCTACCAGTGTTTTTGATATCTTCAATATACTTTGGGCAAGATTGTTTTTTTTTTTTTTTTTGAATAAAAATGAAAAACATAAAGAGGTAGGAGATTTGTGTTGAGGATAGCCAAGTGTGAAGAGCACTTGAAAATATTCATGTGGACATCAAAGAAAATGTGAAAGACTTATTGCAATGCCTCAATAGACACTTGAAACTGTATCTCGTCCTTGTTCAAGGCTTTTCTTTGCCTTACACCACACATTTTTTTTACAATTTTAAATTGATATAAATTTAGGCAAAAAGAGAAAGTTTAAGTTTGGTTTATTTTACTTTGTTTTCATTTGAATAAGTTGATTGTTTTTAGTGAGAATTCACATCATGAAGTTACAATATAATGTGTTAGCCAATAGTTATATGATGGAACTGTAATATCATCATGTTACGTGAGAAGTTTGAGGTTGAAATCCCAAAAACAGCAAAGAAAAGAAAAAGTTCTTCCGATGCATGGCTTTTCAGGAAGAATTGGCAAGCTATGGAAGCCTCGGGCCGTAACGCACTTCCAGGTCCAAGAATTTTATGCCGATTCCAAGCACTTACATACACAGCCATGCCATGCAAAACGCTTTTTAACTTAGCTGCTCGGAATCGGCATAAAATTCTTGGCCCTGGAAATGCGTTACGGCGTTGCTTCCACCCTATTCATTAATTTTACAGTGCAAAAAAGTACCTGTTTTATTAAAACTTGTAAACACGCGTAATTGGGACCCACATCCTAAAAATTTGAGTATTTTGCAACTAGTCCTCTATTTGCCGTGTACTTTCAACATAAATCCATCGAACACATGAGCCTTACTGCAGGTTCAAAATTGGGTTATCATAAGTCCCGGTGTAACAATTTCGGACTAAGGATGTCAAAAAAGAAGCATCATAGACGACTTCGTAGTGAATGTTTTGCTACAAAATTTGTTACTGTTGATTAAATTTTTACCAAGTTCTAAATATCTGTTGTAAAACATTCATTCAAATCATTTTTTATATTTCCTCAGATGCACATTTCGGAAGCATAATGCGCATCTGAGGAAATATAAAAAGTGTTTTAACAGATAAAATTTTTTTACTAACCTTTTCATTTATTTGTGTAATGCACGTGCCTCGTATAGTTATAACTACATGGCTGTGAGTTTCGATACTTTAAATAGAAGCATGTCCGTAATTGACGGTTCTTATATCACTTTTGCCTCTTTTTCTATCATTTGTAAGATTAACTTTTAAATGTTTGTGTTTAATCAGCCCTATCACAGATTTCATCGTATAAAACTTCCACACGGAAAGCTAAGTTACGAACTACGAAAATTTGTGATCACAAAATCCGAATAGAATCGAAGAAAGCATTTACAGTTGCCACTCTAAATACCGCCATGCTGGTTATCGAAATCAGCTGTTTTACGCCAAATGTGAAAGATCATCCACATTTTTCTTCAAAACACAACTTCTTTCGTATATAAAGACGACGATTTTACATTCCACTTGGATTTGGTGATACCGAATCTACGATTTTCGAAATTCGTTCCACTCCGAATGGATTATGTGATAGTAGTAACATCGCGAAACTTAGACTTTTTTCGATTACGATGGAATCGGTGATAGGGCTGAATAAGAGCTACACTTACTTACTTAGGTGGGCATTACAGTTCGGGGTGAACCTGGGCCTCAACCAACATCCTTCTATAACGACTTCGATTTCGGGCGAGCTCTCTCCAGTTTCGCACTCCAAGTCGGTTGAGGTCTTCATCCACTTGATTGCGCCACCTAAGACGAGGTCTTCCCCTTCCGCGATTTCCCTGCAATGTGCTTTCGAACACCCGACGAGCCGGAGCGTTTGGGTCCATCCGCTCTACATGGCCCAGCCATTCGTAGCCTCAAGATGCGTACTCTTCTGGCTATGCCCATGTCGCGTACAGCTCATACAGCTCGTTGTTGTATCTTCTTCTCCACACACATTGTCTTCGCATACGGGACCAAAGATCATTCGGAGAATTTTTTATTCGAAACGACCAAGGGTTTCCTCATCCGCTTTCGATAAAGTCCATGCTTCCTAGCTACACTCGTACTAAAAAATCTTGAGGCGGATAAAATTTAAGTGAAAAACACGTTTAAATTCATAAAGTTAATCCCATTTTATTCCTCATCCCACCACTTATATTCTAGGGGTTGAGCTGATAAATCTTAGTTTCTTTTTGAGTAGTTGTTAAGGGCCAACTATAATATATACTTAGGCCGGCCACTGACTACACAATATAACTGCGCAAACTGACTTGAGCAAAAATCGTTTTGATTTTTACACAGTTAACTGTTTACGGCCTTAGCTGAGCTTAGGCTAGTGTCAAAAATCAAACGAAAAGTTTCCGAAAGTGTTCGTTAAACAAAAAGCAACTACATATTAATATAATAAATTCTGGCTACTTAACATGTAAACATGCGTTGAGCTGAGTTGAGTTGATTTGATACCACGGAAAAGATACACAAGAGGGCAAACCCCACTACGTAATGTAGACAAATGGAAGTTGCAGGGCAAGAGAAGCGTTGGTTTCCTCTCTTCTTTTCTTCCTCTATGGTTGATACGCTTTAAATTTGACATTGGCGTCAGTTCGAGCCAATCCAATGGCTCTAGCTTAATTGCGCGAAAGTTAGCGAAATTGAACGAAACTGAGCAGAACGTCTATTATAGTTGGTGTCATATAAAATAGTGTATTGGCTCGTTCGCGTAAGTAGGCGTGAGCTCGGCAAAGTACATTATAGTTGGCCCTTTACAATTGCATTCAGGGGTGTCGACGATTTAATTTTCTTTCCTAGGGCATAAGAACAGAACTAACATGCCCCTCCAACTACTTCGGTTTCTAGCTAATCTCCTTAAATTGAAATTGGTTAAGGTAAATCACCGTTTGATTATTCTGTCTATGGTGCGTTGTTCTTCAGGCTCCGAAGCCATGTCTCGATAAACTAGGCTCTAAGTGTCCCAGCACCCTCAGCTGTTTCATACTCTTTGATCAAATCAGCGTCGCCCTAATGTGCGAACAGTGTTTGTCGTTTTATCTCTTCATCCACACTTAATCGATTATCACAGAAAAAAAATTTCTTTCTGACTAGCAGATGCTTATTTTGTTTCTTTGACTCGAGAAATTGAGCTATGCATGTCTCAGCCAACTCAGCCGTTGAATTTCCTTCTTTTTGATCAAATCAACGTCGCCCTAAAGCGCGAACATCAGATCTTTGTTATATCTCCTCATGCGTCGATTATCACCCATAGAATCTTTGCCTCATAGAGCAGGACTTACATATATGATATCAAGAAATAGGGTGTTTTGAAATATCTCATCCGTGTAAAATGGTGGTGTCTGTTGCGTTGCGTTGCGTTGCAATATCATGAAAAACCCTTCCAACTTAGCCGAGCGGAATCTGCAAAACATTGTAAATCAGGTCCATCGCCCGCAAGGTATGATTGAGAGAAGAGTACTTCACCCGAACTCTGTTCTGTAACCACATTTATTTATTTATGTCATTTATCCGTGTGGAAAAAATGCAATTGCTAACTTTTCTGTTCGGCACCAATCGGCACATTACCGAAAGCCGACCCGAATTTTGAACCGAATGAAATGGATCGGATTGTATACAATGACTTTTTCGGAAAGGATCTTGAACCCTGATCAAAACGAACCTACCACATTGCATCTTTGCCATTTAGAATGCCTGATAACTCAGAGAAATAGCAATCAAAAAGTGTTATTCTTCGGGCAAACTGATTGAAAAACTTGTTGCACACTCAATTATGATCTTGAGTGGGTGGCTGAAAAATAAAAACTCTTCGACAGTTTCCATTCTCCTCAATCTCAAGGCATTGCTTGACAAACCTAATGACTGGACAAACCTCTTAAACTGGTAGAAACACCCTATATTGATATTATTTCAACATCGGTTTCTTTATACTCTAACAATTTCGTCGAAAATGTTACAAAAAACGATTCATTGTGTTTCTTATATGTTCTTCATTTCTAACGTATTTTTGAATAATTGAAGTTGATTGCAAAAGCCAAAGTAAACACTGTACAAGACAAATTTATTACCAAAAAGATCATATCTCCGGAAGACATCAGTAAATATTTCAAAGCCTATTTAGAACAATAAACAGAAATATACATTCCCATATCTCGCTTCCTTTTCGACTTCGGAAATAAAATAATATGCAAATATATTACGCCTTCTGTTTTATCTCGTTCCGAAGGATAGTCGTCTCCAATACATTTCAACCCCTTGAGAGTTTTCTAAAAAGAATATCGCCGCACAGAAACGTTACAATTTATAAATGTATGCATTCCCAATAGCACAGAAAAAGCAGAAAAAAAGAAATTCATATGGTGGGTACAGATTCATTCGCATAAATCTATGAATTTGTGAGTATCATTCACACTTCGTTCTCAATCGGAAAGCGCAATTATTCATCCTAAAAAAATAAAAAAAATAAAAAATTCTGATCTCTTATAGTCCTCCGTTTTCTCCAGCCCCACGACCGACGTGCTGCTTTTGTTATTGTTGTTTTGTAGTCTCATATGAAGAATATTTCACCCCATTTCGTATGAATATTTTAAAAACTTATCGCTAGGCTTTTCGCTCGTTAGATTCTTTCCGAATGATTGAAGACTATCAAAAGAGAACGTTAAGGATAACGCTAACCTAGCAAGCAAAGCAAACACACATGTTTACGGTGCTTCATATATGTTTTTCATTTTATCGATACCGCATTGCCCGTTTTATCCCCTTCATTGCTCTCCTAGACCAAAAATCGTTGCATCGCCGATCAAATACAATACTTCTTCTCATACTACTTGGTAGTCCATAAAAAATGATGATTTTTCGATATGTGTGTATTTTGCATTTTCTTCTCATTTCCAAACAGATTTAACTAGAACAACATCGGAATATTAAAGAGCCTCCTAAATCTATTTCAATTTGTTGTGTCTGCAGTAGGCGGTCGCTGTTTGTGTATAGGAGCTGAATGCCTTTATCCTATATTTACATTGTTGTCATTGAGAATAAAACATAAAGGATATGTGTCGAACGCGCGAGCATGGAGTGCTCTTTTTCTTGGATTTATTCCCGAAATATGTGTAATCAATTGATTGGTAGTGATTGAATGCAACGTTATCCGTATGCTTGCTTTGGGTTTTGGGATCAGGATTCAGGAAGAAGCTTCAAACACATACTGAGAAGGAATAAATATTGGTATTAGCTTAAATGCCTTGATAATGTGGATACACATATCAGAAATCATGAAGTGTGACTGGATTGAAAATATTCCTCAATTTGTTTTCTTTCATATTTTGAATTCAAATGTTACCAAGTCCAGGATTTCTTCAGATTGGTTAGGAAGAGTTTTGTTATTTAATTCAATACTTTGTTATTGGTTCGTTCTCTGTGTATAAGAGATGCAGTGGTTTTTCCATTTCGTGATAAACTGATGAGATTAGTCTAACATTTTGAAACAGAACCTCGTTGTCACTGCCTCAATGAGAAATATGAGGTGTCTCCGTATTTGTTTTCTTTGCACGTTACTACGTTGTTCATGTCATTTCATAACAATAATTTTTCATATTAGCTCCTAAATACTTAGACCTTGTAGATCATCTGACTTACTGTCTTTCTTACTTACTTACTTACTTAGGTGGGCATTACAGTTCGGTGTGAACCTGGGCTTCAACCAACATTCTTCTATACGGACTTCGGTTTCGGGCGAGCTCTCTCCAGTTACACACTCCAAGTCGGTTGAGGTCTTCATCCACTTGATTGCGCCACCTAAGACTAGGTCTTCCCCCTCCGCGATTTCCCGCCAATGTGCTTTCGAAATTCGAATACCCGACGAGCCAAAGCGTTTGGGTCCATCCGCTCTACTTGACCCAACCATCGTAGCCTCGCGATGCGTACTCTTCTGGCTATGCCCATGTCGCGGTACAGCTCATACAGCTCGTTGTTGTATCTTCTTCTCCACACATTGTCTTTGCATACGGGACGGTCTGTCTGGAGTAAGTTAATCCAGATTGGTCTATCAAGTTTTAAACTCGTTCGCTGTATTTTGAAACCAGTTTAACTGACGCCTTCTCAGAAAACTACGCAGATATTATTATCTTGTAATAAATTTGGAAAGTTTGTAATTTCTTAGCGAATGTATTGTTGTATAGCAAGCAGAACCTATCATGTCCTCAAATTCGTCACCATGGCGCGATAGAAGAGCAAAATATGAAACTTTTCAAGATCGTACTCACAATTATTGGAAAATAACAATTTCCACTATTTGTTGCTAGAGCTCCATTCATGTAAATAAAATACAAACTTTTCAAATTTAACACCATAGCAACTTCTTCCTCGTTCCAATTCAATAACATCAAAGTTTCAACATTCACTATCAATTTTCGTCTTAAAAACCCTTCAAAACAAATTTAGTTCACGTTATCAATTTGGCAAAGCTATTTACGAGTTATTTGCTAATTAAATTCGTCTCAGGTGCATTCCATGAAAAACAGATCAAGAGAGTAATTTACCTACTCAACAATAGCTCAGAATACTTTGGGCTGTGATGTAAACCGCCTTACCTCACTTTTTGCAATACAGAATTTGCCATACCCGTCTTCGTCATGCCTTAAAGATAACAACTAAGCAGGAAGGCATTTGTATAAGATTAGATGGAAGAGTGAAAAATGAGACGTTCCGACACTTAAGCATCTTTTCAAGAGCAAACAAACACACTGATGAGATGACGAGTGAGAATATATATCGCTTCGGTATCACGGGGTGCCGGGGTAGGGGGCGAGAAAACTTCGTCATCAGTACTACATATAACAAGTATACGCGAGAAGAGCCATCGTCGTCATATTCACATTTAATGTTCGCATTACATAAAGAGGTTTCTTTGAAATACAACCTTCAGAGTTAATCCAAAGTTACACGAGAAATGCCTCTCTCAAGATACTTGAGGAGTTAAAAACAGATTTTTGTTTTCGTCAGTGCAGGTTGTATGAGGCTTTGTGAAATACTTATGTCGCTCGTTTGTAACTGTAACTATAGAGAACACAGATATTGTTTTTTTTTTTTTTTGTTAACAACTCGTAATTTTATTAATGATGGTGGAAATCAGATGCTTTGTATTTTAAGTTGGTGATACAGTTATTTTATTTAAAAAAAAATGTATGTTGTTCTGTTTATGATGAGAATCTTTACTTACTTATGTTTTTGTGTATGAGGATACATATCAATTGGTTGGGGTTTTTTTTTGGGGTGGTACTGGGAGGGGCTGGAGCGACTCACTCATATTACCTAGAGTTTAACGTTTCCTTAAGAACGGGTATTCAGCTCAAAGGTTTTTTTTACGAACAAGACACAGTAGACATTTTTGAGAATTAGTAGGTGCTTTATGTGTAAGAAGGTGGGTGTCATCTGGAGTGCTGATGCAAAAGAAAAAGTGTCTATAAAACTTGACTTTCGTCTTCGAGGAGAAGCGAATGAGTTTATGGAGGCTGTTCTTGTATTTACTGACTATAACTACACTGGAAGTATTATCACATTAGTTGAAAGGATATTACTTGATATAAAGCCTCTTCACTGATTAGATGACGAACGGGACCCCAAACTACAACCCATATCGAAAAAATTACCTATTCGAAAGCTCTGCTTTTGAAATGGCATTTGTGACATTCTAAGGTCTGTAATAAGAAACTACAAGTACTTGTTATAAAAGTGAATAATGGATGTGTTAAAAAATTTCTGTAGCACAAAGCTGCAATTTTGCTTGCTCCTCTAATGACCATAATCCTACAAGTGGTTCTTGACTTGTATAGCTTTGTGTTACAGGCACCTAGTATCCCAAAATTAGCTGTCAAGAGCACAACCGTAGATGACATGCCTCCATTGGATGCAGAAAGACCAAACGCATGCTGCCCGACGTTGCAACATTTTGGCTATAGAATGTAGAAAGCTTATTGGCGTTACAAGCATTTCTTATTTGCCAAAAACTTAAACATGCTAGGCTTACGTGATACCACACTATGTGAATCTTGCAGAGAAGATGAGAACACTGCGGAGCACTTCCTCTGTGAATTTCCTCTTTTTCTGGCATGGTGTTACAGATACTTTGCGCAGACATGGTGAGAGCCAGGTAACTTAGGCTCCCTATAATGACATTGCCCTTTGGTTTTTCTACAAGTCGGGTTTTTCAATAAAAGCGCTACAAAAGTTTTTTTTTTAAATAAAACAAAAACTGTTTTGGATATCAATGAAATTCTTTATACGTGTGAAAGAACGTTCGATGCCATTATGTATGGAACACAATAACTTTTGCAAGGCCGTCACGGGCACGCTTGCAGAGGTCCAGACGCTGAACCCAATTTTCGACGGTTTCAGGTTCGATATTCGTACGAAGTTCATCAATCGTCGCGGGTTTGTTGGCATAAACCATTGACTTGACGTAGCCCCGCAGCAAATAGTCTAACGGCGCGGCGTCAAATCGCACGACCGAGGCGGTCAATCGACTGGACCATTTCGTGAGATAAACCGTTCTACAAACTTGGTTTCCAATAAAATGATTTTCCTATTGGAACCACATGTTCTCCAAGTCCATATCATCCAATTGGGGCCAAAAATATTCTGTTATCATTGATGGGGTAGCGATCCCCATTCACAGTAACGTTCCGGTCTTGATCATCACGGACGAAGTACGGCCCAATGACGCCGCCGACCCATAAACCACACCAAACCGTAGTTTTTTCGGGATGCAATGATGACTCGTATGGAGTACCTACGTGTGGATTGTTGCCTGACCACATATTTTGTTTATTGACGAAGCCATTCAGCCAGAAATGAGCCTCATCGCTGAAAATGATTGTTGGTCAGACCAATTCACGAACATACAACGCTTCTGATGGTCAAGCGGCTTCAGTCGTTTCGTCAATTTAATCTTGTATGGATGTAGGTCAAGATCTTCTGGCAAAATTCTCCACAACGACGTCACAGAGATACCCAACTGTTGAGAACGACGTGTGAGAGACACATTTGGGCTCTCTACAACTGAAGCCTCAGCGGCAGCAATATTCTCGACACTACGGGGACTTCTTTGTCTCACTGGCAAGGGAACATTTTGTACTGTACCTGTGGATTCAAATTTTTCCACTAGCCGCTCAATTGTTGATCTGCTAGGACGATTATGACGATCATAAATTGGACGATGCGCTCTTAACGGCCACTGACTCCGAATTCCGGAAGTAAATTTTAATAATTTCGACTCATTTTTGGCTCGTATACCTTTCGATCATAAATGGCAAACCTTACTGAAGAGAAATGTCAAAAGAGCGGGAAGGAATATGGTGTCGTTTGCTGTCTACTTTTATAGCGCCCCTGTTGAAAAACCCTTTATTGAAGAGAGTAAGGAACTCCACATAAGGAAGTTCATTCCTGTAAGGAAATTCATTCCTGTAAGGAAGTTCATTCATGTAAGGAAGTTAATTCCTGTAAGGAAGTTAATTCCTGTAAGGAAGTTAATTCCTGTAAGGAAGTTAATTCCTGTAAGGAAGTTAATTCTGTAAGGAAGTTCATTCCTGTAAGGAAGTTCATTCCTGTAAGGAAGTTCATTCCTGTAAGGAAGTTCATTCCTGTAAGCAAGTTTATTTCTGTGAGGAAGTTCATTGCTGAGAGGATCTTCATCACTGTAAGAAAGTTTATTTCTGTTAAGAAGTTCATTCCTGTATGGTAGTTCTACTGTAAGGAAGTTCATTCCTGTTAGGTACGTTCTGTAAGGAAGTTCATTTCTGTATGGTTCGTTCTGTAAGGAAATTTATGTAAGGAAATTTATTCCTCCCAAGAAGTTCATTCCCATAATGAAGTTTGTTCATTCAAGGATTTTCATTCTTATAAGAAGTTCACTTCTCTAGAGAAGCTCATTCCTCCTAGAAGCAATGAGGGGAGAAATTTGACTTTGAACTTTCTTGCTGTCGATATTGTTGATCAAAGTACCTATCATTTCCCAACGACAGTTAATGGCTCTACACATAATTAAAATTCTAGTTAGAGTAACATGCCATCAGCGAATAATCCCTTTCAACCATTGATAGTACCCGTTTCACAATACATTGTCTAAGTAGGGGGTCAGCAATAACCAGATAGTTCTAGTTTCGTAAGAACTGCGCAAAGCGGTATATGAATTTCCTTTTTTTTCGGATATTAAAATCAAACTAAAGTCCAATTTCTTTGGCTAAAGTTTCAACAACTTTGTTTATATGAGCACCGTTTAAAGCTATGACATGAAGCCGTCATCATTTAAATTTTTAATTATATTTACTTCAAGATCACTATCCATCTGTTATGTTTTTGTTGTTGTATCTAATTCAGAAAATTATTCACATTCCAACGCATTAACCTGCTTTAAATACAAACCCCCGCAAGTGAATAAAATTTTCTTTATTCCGTAACCCTTAGAACAGCTAAACGATGTGGTTCAACTGAAATCTATTCAGTCTTTTTTGAAAAGCAAGCAACCAAAGGCAAAAAAAGTAAACGAAATGAATAGTAAGTTCTTTTACATATTTTGATCGCTTATTGCCCTCAAAATATTTCAGTATTCATCTGTTTTTTCCCAAGCGTTAATCAATACGGATTCTGAAATTGATGTAGGATTTTTTTTATCGTTGTGAATCACAGGTGCACGAATTCATAAATTTCCCAAAGCTCTTCATTTTATGTTTTTGAATCAATTTTCCCAGATGTCGAATAAGGATGAGCTCACATCTGAATTTTGTATACGAGAAGTATTTGCATTATATTTTGTATAGGTAAATATTCGTACATACTTGCTGCATGGATGGTAGGGATTTAATAGCTTTTGGCGGTTCATCGTGTTTTGACTATAACAGAAAATTTTAATCGAATTACAATAATGGTGAAACATTATTTTATGCGATTTTTTGTTCTACGAGGAAGCCTTGCCAATACCCTTGGGGTTATGGTTGACTGCTTTTTACTAATATTTTTGCTTCAGATAAATTGCTCTAATCAAATAACGTCACTTACGCCAGCCATCAGTTAATTAATTTTCAGTTTGAAAATTGATAGTGACGGCGAGCAAACAGAAAAGAAATCCCCAATTACCATATTATATACCTACATGTACTGTACATACACCGTAATCAACTGTATAATCAACTATATTTCTCTTCTTCTAATTACAGTTCTGGGAAATCATATCCGATGAACATGGTATCGATCCCAATGGCATGTACCATGGTGAAAACGATTTGCAATTGGAACGCATTGATGTCTATTACAACGAAGCAAACAATGGCAAATATGTACCACGCGCGGTTTTAATCGATCTCGAACCAGGGACCATGGACTCTGTTCGCCAGTCACCGTATGGTCAATTATTTAGGCCAGACAACTTTGTTTTTGGACAATCTGGAGCTGGTAAGTGCACTTTGATGTCGTTCGCTATTTTTCAGCCCCAATAGCAAGCAGCAGAAAAAAAAACAACACTGCCTTGTATGGGGGTGCTAAGGAAAATTCCGTGTTTATTTCTGCCACGTCTAGCCCTTAGGGAAAAGGTGGAAAAACGAAAAGCAAAAAAAAAAGGAA
Organism: Melanostoma mellinum; assembly: GCA_914767635.1. NCBI lineage: Eukaryota > Metazoa > Arthropoda > Insecta > Diptera > Syrphidae > Melanostoma > Melanostoma mellinum. The sequence goes on from OU612058.1 coordinate 20,989,674, forward strand.
AATACTTTGAAAAAATGCTTTGTAATGTTGGTCGTGTATCCTAACCGTTTTCACATCTATGTTGTGTGTTGGTGACGGCTCACAGCAGCAGAAGCAGCAGTTCCAAATCTTAACCAACCTTACCCAACAAAACAGGTACCATCAATGACCAGAACAATTATGCCCCTGGTTAGTAAACTCCAGGCGGTAAACTTGTCCACTGCAAAGTACATGGCAGGACAATTACATTGTGTGTCTTGTATATTTTTTGTATACACACTACGTAGGATACACCGTACACATCTGCTTATTGAGTTGGACGCTCTGGACAGTCTTAGTCGTTAGAGGGTGTCTCTATATTTATTGTGAATATCACCAGTGAGCTTTGTACTTAGAAAGCAGAACTTGAAGCATTGGAAGGTGCAAATAAAGTTAGCAAAAGCTGCTTCAAAATTTGTATGTTAAAGCCTTTGCTTCTGCTCAAATTTTGCTTTTACTGAATGCGTTTTTAGCCAAATTTCCTTCGCCATTAGGCTTAAATAGTCAGCCCTATTATCGTAACAGATCGGAACGATATTCATTCCGATTTGTACGAAATTTAAGATATTTGTATTATGGTAACGTTTCCGATTGCTTAATCGGGCATATCTCCGAAAAGAACGAAACAATGCGATGAAATGTCAAACTCACCGCAACACGTCTGGAATTCATGCGATGCATGGGGATTAAATGTGAAAATGGTGGGAACGCATTAGGAATTCATGCGATGTATGCCGATTTCTTAGTTTTCTGTTCTATCTGATGTCTCCGACAGCAAAGAAGTCGCGGAAGAGTTGTTTTATGTCACCTACATGCAGTGTTTCCTTTACGAAATGGATACCATAAACAAAATAAATGTTACGATCGGAACTTCTCTACGATCGTAAGTTTCTCCGATCTGTTACGATGATAGGGCTGAGTGTAAACCAGTAAACCACCATATGCATATAATTCCTGGTGATCCTCAAGGCAGTTAGCTTTGACCACCCATGTTTTCCCTAACTGTTGACTATAAAAAGTACAATTAATTTATAATGTAAGACCGTACGTGTTAAACAGTAAACTTCGGTTGAATCTTTACTATGTCATCAAATTCGATGAGTCAGTTCAGTTGAAACAAAAAAATCGATTGAATTTTTATGGCAAAATTACCACAAGTTCTCAAAAAAGAAAGATTTTGTCCACAAACTGAAATCTTTTTTCATTAAAATCTTTTTTGAGCTTGTCATGTTTTGCCAAAAATTTATTGAAACTTCTACGTATTTCGTCAAGAATACTCTGAATTAAATACCTGAGTGGGCTGCACAAAGTCTGCTATTCATTTAGAATAGAATTGTGCAAATATTGAACCCGGCGAAATTCAACTTCCTATAGAAAAAACATTGACGGTATAACGACGACGGTGCACACACCTAAGGTACATTCAATGGAAGTGAACATGTGTTCTGTTAACCATGGGTATTCTGTTGTCTCATGAAGACTTCAAATTTGTCCATGTCAACAGAAGCAAAACAAAAAATTTAAATCTTCAATTAATTCTTAATAAAACCATATGTGTTTTCCGGGAGTGCTATTATAGGAATTGGTTTCCTTTTGTGTATGAACGCAATAACAACAATATCAACAAGAACGAGAACACACATTTGACAAAATCAATATATCCTTTACAGGTAACAACTGGGCAAAGGGCCATTACACGGAGGGTGCTGAGTTAATTGATTCTGTATTGGATGTACTCCGCCGTGAATCTGAAGGATGCGACTGCCTGCAAGGCTTTCAGCTGGCACACTCATTGGGCGGTGGCACCGGATCTGGTCTGGGTACACTGTTAATATCGAAAATACGTGAAGAGTATCCCGATAGAATAATGAATACATTCTCTGTTGTTCCATCGCCTAAGGTAAGTTTTGATAATAATTTCAAAAGATATACTGTGTCCTTATTCTTTGTTGGTATATAGGTACCTACTCGTACTTAAGCTTTGAAAATTGAAACGAATTTATTTATCTTTGATTATTATATGGTTTTCTTTATGGTCAAAAAGTATTTCTTGTTTCTCCCTTGAATATTTTACTCTCATTCTATTGCATATTTTGCTCTGTGTATGTTATGTTGTGTTTCAAATGTATATTTCAAAAAAAGAAATTGATTTGGATTGATTACCAATATCATTGTGTTGTGTTGTGCCTTCTGGTGGGCAATCAGTTGTTATTTTGCAGTGCGCTATTTGTTTTGTTTTAATTTGAATTCAATTGGGCTTTGGTAAAACAAATGTCTTGGAATTGAGTTTGAATAAAACATCAAACAACAATGAGAGTGCGTCTGTAAGTGAATGAGAAACTTACATTGTTTTATGGAATGCTCTCATAGTTGTATGCTGTTCATTGTTTATGTAATTCTCTTGTTTTTGAAAGCCTTTCCAGGTTTCGAGAGGACAAAAAGATTCACAGTACCTACTTGTGGATAAGTTTATAGCACAGGTCTCGAAATGGAGTTAAGATAACACTGGTCAACAAAAATTTTCCACACAAAAGCAAACTATATTTTTTAAAGGTTTTTGGCTCGCTAAACTCAAATCTGGCCTCAGAATTGCTCTGTCACATCACGTTTTCGAGATATGAAGCCTTCAAAATCCAGAAAAATACAGTTTTTACTGTTTTTGAGCCTATGTTTTAACATAAAAAAATTTTAACCCAAAAACAAACCATCGCTTTTCCGATGATTTGCTATCCGCTGAATCCAAATCTGATCTCAAAATGGCTCTACTACATCAAATAACTGAGATATCTAGCTTCAAAAGTTGTAATACGCGGTCTGGCATTTTTTGTTTTTTTTTTTTGAAGATAACGTTAGTCTCGAAAGGAAATTTGAGCCAGAAAACACATTTTAGAAGGTTTTGAATGTGTTGAATTCAAATTCATTCACAGAATTGGTCTATCACATCAGTGTCTTGAGATTATATCCAGAGTTAAGTCAAGACATCAATGCTTTATATTTTTGGAAACCTGCTGTTGTAGCGTAAATCTCTGACTGGATTTGAACTCAGCACCAAAAGATCTTTAAAGAATGTGATTTCTGACTCAAATTTCCTTTCTAGACTATACGTATACATACGTAGTCTTCAAAATATTGCATGACCGTGTATTACGACTTGTGAAGCTAGATATCTCAGTAACCTGATGTAATAGAGCCATTTTGAGACCAGATTTGGATTCAGCGGATAGCAAATCATCGGAAAAGCGATGGTTTGTTTTTGGGTTAAAATTTTTTTATGTTAAAACATAGGCTCAAAAACAGTAAAAACTGTATTTTTCTGGATTTTGAAGGCTTCATATCTCGAAAACGTGATGTGACAGAGCAATTCTGAGGCCAGATTTGAGTTTAGCGAGCCAAAAACCTTTAAAAAATATAGTTTGCTTTTGTGTGCACTCAAAAAAGTGAAATTTTGTAGACCAGTGATAATTAAATAGAAGTACAGTCAAACCTGGATAAGCGAGAGTTCAAGGGAGCACAATCTCATTCTCGCTTATAGAGGTTTCTCACTAACCCGAGTCTCTAGCTAATTAAGGTACATGGGTAGCGTTTCTCACTTATAGAGGTACGTAGCAATATCAAGTGACAACAAGAACGAATGTAGGTAATATGTAATAATGATAAAATTACATAAACACAGGGACACGTGTCCATTCGAAAAGAATGCGAAATAGAATGGGTACAATATTGTCGAGAAAACAATACAAAAACAATGGTAGAAAGTTAAGAACGAGTCATTAAATAGCAGATGTTGAATTTGTTTGCTCGACTGTCGCTTAGAGAGGTATAGTTAAGTAGCAGTCTCACTTACGGAGGTCAATGAGGGAAAAACGACTCTCTCTTACAGAGGTTTCTGTTTCTCGCTAATAGAGGTTTTGGGAGTTTAAAATGTCGGGTCCTGGCTATTACTCTCACTTATAGAGTTTTCTCACTTATCCAGTTCTCACTTATCCAGGTTTGACTGTATAATATTTGTTGTGCACAAAACTAGTTTTCTTAATTTATAAAATAAACAGGTAAATAGGGTGACGCAACAGAGCGGGGAGCCTAGGGGCCTAACGCATTTCTCACAAACAGGAATGGAGAAGACCAACAATTTTTTGCTAATTTCGGGTGACTAATCGAGAAAGCGCTTTTCATGGCAATGAAATTCTTATCCGAGGACTTGCTAATTCCTCGCGAAAGGATAGGAATTGAGAGAAGATGCCGATTCTCATTGGTTTTAAATGGTTGAATATTGCAATGTCAATGGAAAACTGAGTTCGGTAAAGTATTTCACATCCGTGTTGTTCGTCTTGTAAAGTTATCTATACTTGATAGTTCGTCCTCAAGGGTAAACTGATGGGCACTCCTTGATGCGGGAGTACTACGTTTGAATTGCTTAAGAAGAGGAATGCTATTTCATTGGATGACTGTTTTTAAAAATAGCAATAGTTCAAAAACAGACATGAGACGTTTCTACGGTGTTTAAGTGACACACCATTGGTTCTTTCTCCAATCATTTTGAACGCTCTATTTTGTATTCTTTCCAAAAGACGCTTTTGGGTAATAGGAGCTTCACCCAGATATGAGAGGTTTGCTCTAGCTTTGGTCAAAAATATAGGGCGTATATATCTCTGTTAAATAGCCAGAGGAAACCTAAGCATTTCCCTGCATTTTTGGCTTCGTTGAATATGGGATCATTTCACAACAGGCGATTTGTGATTTACATATAGAACAGAAAGCTGTTCGGTTTCAGCAATAAAATGCCACAGGTGGAAATTGAAATGCGAGGGAGGGGATCTAGCTTAAGCGATAGCAGAGTTTTGGAAGCATTCTAAACGATTTATAAGTCCTCATTGAACAGTGCAGTTAAGGTTGGAAGTTGATATGTTTATGATTGGGATTGGTAGTTTTAGACAAGAGAAAGATATCATTAATAAGTATAAGAAAGAGAGTGAGGGACAAAATGGAACCTTGAGGTACATCGCATTTGTTTTGAAATGTTAAGACTTGAAGCCGTCTTACTCTATTTCTACTCCTATTAGAAAGGAAGTTACTTTCGAAAGTTTTAAGGTGATGAAAATTCGCATTTTTTAAGGAACAGGCTGAACTAAAAAAAGTCTTCCATCTACTCGGGAAAAGACCAGATGGATGTCATTGATAGAAAATCTAATGCAGTAGTTTTCTAGTGTGGAAGAACACCTCTTCACAAAAAAAAGCGGAGATACTATTTGTGCGAGCTGATTTTTGAACCTCATGACTTTTGAGTATCCTTAAAACTTGCCTACTTTTTTCAGTCTCCCAGTTTCATATGGACGCCGGCGCGCGCCGCCCATGAGGTTATATGTGAAATTTCACAAACTATCCATCTACTCCTCCACAAAAATAGGGAAGGCTTCTACCCTGGTAGTACAATGGACCGGAAATTAAATCTGAGTGTTAGCATAAGCCTACTCTTTTTACAAAAAAAAAAAAAAAGTGCTTAAAACTGGGCGAATGTGAAAAGTAACTGGTTTACTTTCTTGAAAAAGTAGGTCGCCCGTGGTGCAGTGGTAGAGTGTTCAGTAGATAGACCAGACGCACGGGTTCGAATCCTACTCTGGGCATCTTTAACTTTCTTTCAGCCTCCCAGTTTCATTTGGGCGCCGCCCTTGAGGTTATATGTCAAATTACAGCCACCTTATTTCCATTTATTGCACGATAAAAACAGGATTGGCTGCTTCATTGGTAGTACAACGAACCGTAAGATCAAGATTCCTCAACTCCAACCAAGACACTGTTTAACATCTTGCTGACTTTATGTCAAAGTCATACGGGCCCCATTAACCTGATGTGCCCAGATCTTCCTAAAAGTTGAAGGCGGCCCTGATCAAAACCAAGCGAATTGAATTTCAAAATACGAATAAAGAATCAAATTTAATTATAAAGCAAAGTGAGCTCCTGTTTGTTTTTTGCCAACAAAAACTCCCAAAGGGATTTTCGAAGTGCTTAACAAGGTAACATGTTAAGTATTATATTCAATTTTAAGTTACACTGACACGTTGAGCGTTTTGCAAAGTCGTATAAACAAACGAGAAGCTTTACTTAAATTTGTGTAACTTTGTAAAAAAAAAAGAAAATTAAAGCCAATAATTCCCTTTGTTGTTGATTGGTGTTGGTTTTTCAATGATCCCAATACAAATTCTCCAGCAAATTTGTCTGCACAAAAAATATTTTGTTTCCTCTAATTACTGTTTACAATTATTGTATTGATTTGATTTAGTTTTAACAGAATTACTAGCTGTAATAATTTGACATTCTCTAATTCCTCTAATAAATGACTAAAAATTAGCCATGTGCGGTTGTGGTTAACAACATACTGCGGTTACGTACGTGACATAGGTCTTCCCGCACACAAAAGCTAAACAGCAAATTGAATAAATTATTATTTTATATAATAATAATGATGGCGTCCTTGTGTTTTCGGTTTGTACCTACATATGTTTCATTTGTAGAAATAAAAATAATTCCTGAGATATGTTGTGGGGGCCATCATGATCCGATAGTACACAATACACGTACTTATGTATGTACCTTACCTACGTCCGAATGTACAATGTACGACTGCGATGTACAAAAAACTATATATGATGGAAATGGTTTGTAGAAAATTTTCCGAAAATGATTAAGGCCATCCGACGCCACTCATTTCATTCACGGATGGCGGTCAATTTAGATAACGTAATTAAATTATGCGAGCACATATAAAGCATAAAATATTCAATTCGCACGTAACGAAAATGTTTACGGTAATTAATTTCAATTATCGAGCTTATCCGCATTTTGCATAATTTGCTATTTTATGTACCTATGATGTGGATATGCAGTTTTAGGTTAAACGTTGATAAGTTTGTCGATTATATAAGGAAGATGGAAGGATAGGATGGAGGGGTTATTTATTGGGTGCGGTCACTTTATGGAGCAAAATGTGTGCTCGCTTGAGAGTAATGCTTCTGTTTATGATGTGAGCAGTTGCATTCTGACCAAAATGATTGCCTAACATTGGTGTGTTCATCCGCAAACTTTTTATTTTTGATTTCTTTTTTTGATGACTAATGTTGAGCTTTAAAAATTGAATAACGCTTGAAGTGAGGGGAAACACAAAACAGGCATTGAGTTTCGCAAGTGGAAACCGTTGCAGACTTCACTTTTTTTTTTTTTTTTGAATTAAGCTAAAGGCATGTGTAGACAAAACCAAACGTTCAAATTGCCAAAGAATATCAGATATTGCCAGTAATTGCTGAAATCAGTTTGTATGTCTCGAGATCATACAGTAAAAATGGGCTAAAAAATCTTGAAGCTGGGTACAAGGTTCAAGGATTCGCTATTCATAATATACACCACGCGACAGTGATACGTATGCTTGACTGTTTACGCAAGAGGTTCGTGGTTCAGTTCCCAACAGAGTCAAAAATGTTTTTCCACGATAATCGCCTTTCGCGAGGAATTGGCAAATCTTCCGGTAGTTGATTCTTTGCCATGAAAAGCGCTTTCTCGATAAGCCGTTCGGAGTCGGCAGAAAACTGTAGGTCCCCTCCATTCCCTCACAAGTCACAAGGCTGAGAGCCAAAATCGTTGCAGCAGCTTTTTTTAACGGTTTTTATTTTTAATTTTTTTTTAATACAGTTTTTAAAAATCAAGTATGCAAGTTTTGAGACCCTGCCAAAAGATGATACCGTTTGAAACTACTTAATTAAAAAAAAGTAATATCTTCAAAAATTAAAGTTTTAAATGTTGAAACGCAATATTTCTTGTCATTACGTTCCTTAAAAGTGAAATAAAGTCAATTTCTGAAAGTCGTTCACATACATAGCAACAGAGCAGGGAGCCCAGGGCCTACTGCATTTCTCGAAAACTAGATTCTGTTTGCTTCATTGATTCATTTAGCATTTAAAATGTTGGTTCTGATGGTAGATAAATCGAAACGATAGCATCTCCCAAGATTTAATTATTTGAACTAAATAGTAAAATTCATCCCAGTCCTAAATGTAATGAGGAAGAACTTGTACCACTTATCTACTTACTTACTAAACAACTAAACTCGACCTAGACAAGCTTAAATTGCTTAACAATTTGAAGTTACAATTTAGGTATGGGTCAGCTGAAAGTGTCACTTAGTCATGTCATATTATCATTATAGCACTTTGTGTTGGTTTCAGCTACTTGTCAGAATAAATAAAAACAACTTGAGTACTAATACTCAAATACCTCACGATTGCACTGTACTGTCGTCAATATCATCACTGAGTATTTTTAGCTTGACCAAGAGAGAATGCGGCGAAATTTCAATTGATAAAGATTTCCACATTAAAAAGGTTGATTTGATAAGAGGGAGTCAGTGCGTGATGATTTATAATGAGAATTGCACAACGTTACCGCATTTCACCCTCCATTGGTTACAAATGTGTTTGGTAATTGTAAAATTTGTTGACGCTAAATCTCATACGACAGGTGGAGGCAGCCGCGACAGTAATGGCTACTATGGGGTATTGACCATAATTTATTGTCCACCCATCATCGATTGAACATTATTCTACATATATATACAATACATGTTTGTGCAGTGGTGCACTCGTGTCGTATAAACTAAGAAATAGCACAAACAACAAGAAAGCCACATATAGTTAATGTCCACTTTGGTCGTCGGTCGTCCTCATTGATCCCCTACTTCGAAAATGACATTCGATTGTCTTTGCGGTTACGTAAGGGTTGCGTACTTCATAAATCAATTGCAATTAACTTATCACAAATTGTAAGATTTAATGTTAAGCTTCTTGGTTGTCTTCACTAAAATTGAATGACGGGTTGTTGGGTTGATGCTCGTTTTACATTCGTGACACAATCCATTTAAGACTTTCTCAATGGCAACTCATAAAATTGGGTATTTAAACGAGAGTAGTTGTGTTTCTATAGGGAATGGTCATAAATCATCGTTTAATTCAATTAGATAAAGTATACAGTGGAGTACCATTGCGTTGTGGGTTAATTGAGCGTTAGGTCAAAGTTAAGTAAAATAGAACGTGGTATTGTTGCGTTGGATGGCGTTTTTAAGAGAAGGATGATTGTTTGAGCATAAGTTTATTTATAGTTTATTTTGCTTCTATCTTTTATTATGTTGATGGACAAGAATGACAGAAGTACTGTGTTTTAAGAGGAAAAACTTTTAACTGCCCCAGGGTAAGATGTGTAACAAAGTTGCTTCATTCAATTAAATTTTATTATCTTTTTCAAATGTATAAGGAAGATAATGTTTTTGTTTTTTTGTTTTTTGTGACAGAAACATCGACACCCACGAAAATTACAGAAGCTTGCGAATGGTCGGATGCCATAATAAATCGTTTCTGGGAATTTGTAAAAATGTTTATTCGAGAGACAATCAAAAATGCTTTGAATTTAAGGAAAGATTGAGTAGGTGGATCAAATATAAATTTATGGTTTTTTTTCTTTGTCGTTTGTCTTTACTGAGAGAATGCCCATGTCGAACTGATTCAATTCTTTTGACAGGTAGAAAGGGGTTAAGCCAAAAAAGGTAGTCTCCTAAAAACGAAATTAAGAATTGAACTTCTTTTAGTAAATTCGGCATTTGTTTTGTCAAAAATAGCCAAACCGGTCATGTGTTACGCCTTGTGATTATTAAAAGCAAACTGTGAGTGGGAAGCTCAATAAATTTGAAATAGAATCAAAGTAAGTCTTTAAATATTTGCCATTATGAAACTCCAGTCTCCAGGTGCAACATGACATTTTAGATAAGATTATATGATGATCCCTGAAGACTACAGTGTCCAGTTGAAACCTAGTTGGAACCAACTAATGGGCAATTGGGACTTCCAAAGCAGTTCTTTTGCTCCTGATTTGGATCAGAAGTTATTGGTCATCTGTAGATAAAAGAGTTTATCCAGAGGGAAGAACTAACTAAGTATTCTACACTAAGGTGGAAAGTGATCGGCATTCTTTTATAGATATAGAAGAGATTTTTCTTCACTTTCAGGGCAAATTATGCAGTCGCCAGGTTAATGGTCTGGTTCAAGTTTTTGAATCTTTTCTTGTCTGAGTCTATTAGAAATATTGAGGTTTTTCAGTGTATTCTAGCTGGTATAAAAAGTGAACCGGTTTGACTAGAAGAGTAACGCTGCTGAGCTTTATTGGATCCTCCCAGTTTAACGTTCTTGGCTGTGTATTTTAAATGGCTTACACGATAGAAACGTTCAGCGCCGACGAATGGCTTAGAGGTATAGTCTTTTGCTAAGATGTCTTCATTATCGGAACCATGATGGCCTTTTTGTGTACTGGAATCCAGTAGAGGATATCAGAGTTTTTCTTAGCCAGTTCGCTGAGTAGCTTAATTTTCTTTGAACTTGTTGGGATCTTGTGACAGACGATTGGATTCAGTTTTATTAAGGCAATTTGGCTGTTTGAGAAGATGCGTGTATGTGTTTGTGTTTACCGGGAGCCAGAACTTTTTTTTCGAAGTACTTAATGAATTTGTCCACGTTTCAGCAGATGAATCCCACAACGTAGCACACATAGCACATAATTATACTTTTAGCATTCGACATTGGAGACTTCTGTACCTTTTAATCGGAGTTCATGTTTTTTTTTTCTTTTTTAATAAGCTAATCACTCTCAGGTTTCTGAATAACTGCTGCAGTGTTATGATAACTCCACTTCTATGGGACGGAGTCTTGCTAGACATGAACTAAAAAAGCGAATTTAATCTAATAAAAAATGAGAAACATTATATTTCTATAATTAATAGCTTTCTACCTGGTGCCAGAGAATGTCTTTTAATGGATAGGGCCTATTGCTAAGAACTCTATATTCTTTGTTACTTTGGCTTCAAATTTGCTACGTTCTCATGTTTTTTTTTTTTTACTAAAACAATGCTCCGCAATTTTTCCTGAAGCACACATATGGCGACACATGAAAATTCAAAAGCATTGTTGAATAGTTAAAAGAATCTAGTATAAGAAATACGGTATTACCGTTCCTACTACCAGGTGCTTATCGACACATAGGTTATTGATTATTTGAGTAATAACCAAACAGCGGTTTTTATTTCCAATTAAATTTTGCTTCCAACTTGTTATCGCATTGAAACAAGTTTAAAAAAAAAAACTATTTTCGTTGAAGTTGACAACGCAAGTTAAAATTCCAAAGTTTATATGTCACTGATTAATGATTATTATGTCAGTACTACATTTGTATTGTTATCAATGGATAATATGTAGTTGCTGATTTTGCTTCAAATCATTGAAAGGTGATGTTTTCATAATGCCACGAAGGTTGTTAAGGAAAGTTGATGTAGATAAAAATAAGGTGGAAAAACAAGCTGGAGCCTAACGCTTTTAAGCAACATACGATTTGATGTCAATTTCGAAGGGTAAAGTGCTAAGAAAGTGCTTTCATGACAGCGTAATTATTCCTATTCTCCCTTTTGTAAAGAAGGTATCGTAACTTGTATGGCAACATGTTGATTTCACTAATTATACTAAATAACTAATTACTGCCAACATTAGGCCAATTTTAAGCAGTTTAAAGCACTACCTAATCGTAGAAAAGTAACTATCTGAATCCTATCAGAAAACTTATGAAAATGGAATATTCTCTCAACCAATCCTTAGTGGGGAGTGGATGAGACCTAAACATTTTAGCCGATTCCAAACGGAAAGTACTTTTTGTGCCAGTGTAATTGCTCTCGGAGTAATTGTGAAAGGCTCGTAAAAATATAATTGGATATTTCTGGAACCACTACGCCAGCCACGTAATTTTGCTCATAAAACGGTGAAATTTAGTTTTCCTTCGCATAAGGTGAAACCGAGAATTTGGGTCCAGGTTCTGTTTATACGTAATTTTAGTAAACTGAAATTCATCAATGCCTTCAAACTCAGTGTCACACATCTGGGGAGGAATATCGTAAAAAATATTTTTTTGATGATGGAGCTGTTGTCAGTGAAAATCAGTAAACAGGACCACTTTTACCGAGGCGAATTAAATCTGTAAAAGCTAAAAAAGGTTAGGTTTGCTAAGACTAAGCGTAAGCTCAAAAGTAGGTCATTCCTAGTCTTGTATTTTTTTTATAGATACAGTCGAAAAAATTACAGTTTTGTGTGTGGTGTGCCACATATTTATATTCACAGTAAGATCCAAAGAGTGAATATGTTATCAAAAGTTATTTTTGACATATCCGACAAGAAACAACCAAAAAATTGCAGCTCTCCTTCCTTTGTCACAGGAATGGTTGAGAGAAATGAATTAGGTCCTGATCTATCCTAAGTTTATTTGGTATAAGTACTTCTTTATATGGGAATACATATCTTTGAAAACAAACTCTTTTTTAAAATATTAAACAATATACTTTTTATATGGAATGAACATTTTCGACTCATCGGTTTCTCCATTCGAAGAAATTTCCGATCGGAGAAAAATTACGATCGGAAGATCAACTGTCTTAAAATAAATCGAATCGAAGATGAAAAATTGACGTCAAACAGCGCACTTTATTGACATCAAACAATTAGTGAAAATACTTGAACCTTGGATCGAATAACCGCACACATCGAAAGAATCAGATGTGACTAAATTACACTAGTAATGCACTATCACTCACGGTAATTGAATAGAATTTGATAGATAGATGAACAAACGACCGAAATAATTGTGTAATTTATAGCAATTCTTGAGAGAAGCCAAGTCGGAGACCAGCTGTGATCCCTTCGAGATTTTCATAATCGTAGAGACAAAAAAGAAAGAAGAAGAAAAACTTGCTCGTGGTTTATAGTTTTCATATTTTTTGCTTCTTGGATCACCTTTCACTTTTGATTTCTTGTCGGGACATAGCGAGCGCAAAAAAGAAATATTCAAACCCGTATAGAAAATGTTTTTCCGATTTCCAGATAAGTAGGTCTGTTTTTGATTGGAATTGAGAAGTTCGCTGAGTAATAATACGCAAGCGAAGTGCGCTAAAACAATCAGATTTAGTCGAACGTTCGATTCGCTATTCTAATTGAAAGGCTACATCCACTCATCGAAGTTCAAGCTCATCGTAGCTTTGCCTCAGTGTTAAAAGCGTTCTGTCTAGCGTTTTACAAATCTTCTTCTATAATGTCTTTCGTCTTAATTTGAGTAACTCTGTCAATGCAGTACTTTTTTTGTAAACAAAGAACCTTAAGTCCAGCTGCATCTCATAGAAAGACCAAAAAAATAATTTATTCATAAACATTGAAGACACATGTTTTGTATGAACCCAATTTTAACCCAAATTCAATAAACCTTATCACATCACATTCGTGTAATCTCAATGCAAACTTATTCCTCTCCTCAATTTGTTGAACATCAACTAACACAACGATCATTAGCAAATTATTCAAAACTTCATTCGAGCACATAATTTCAAGGATTTTGTCCTGCTTAATTTGACACACACACACACACATACACGCTCTTCCAAAGTCTCTAATAATAATTATTGTACAATACACAATATCTCACATCACTGACCTAAGCAGTGCAAATAATCACCATTGAAGCTTCACTTCCGATTGTTTATCTTACATGGTTACGCTGGACGGCACCTTCAAATTGGCAGGTGCAAATGATCAATGAAACGGCAAGCATTCATCTTGAGTTCTAAAAGACGAGACACGGATGTTCCATCATTCCGAGTTTAAGGGTTAGGAGTATACTGTATACATCAGGTTAAAGCTGTTGTGCTGTGTTTGTATATATGTGAAAGAGCAAGTGCGAGAATGAGTGGTTGTGTTAGTAAAACTTGAAACGTTGTGTTGCTAAATTATTTAAAATAATGAGAACATTCATTGAGCCCTAGTTTCGTATACACAGGTTAGTATAGTGATGATGTGTCATGCTTAATGCCATGAAATCCGTTAATATCCTTTGACTGTTTGTGTTGTTGAATGCCTCTCATCACAGAAAGTAGAGGCTTTGAAGGAGACAATGAATAGAATAATAATTGTGCTATTTCGCACACATGTGCCATCATCCTAGAAAATATTTCTTAGTCATTAATTACGTCATATGGAATGGCCTAGGGATGAAGTTGTGACATAGAAGTATTTATTAATGTTTTTAATTACTGATTGACAAGATGTTTGCTTCACGGGCTGTAATCCCGAAGTAATTTAAAAATTCATTATAAACGTGGAAAAACCTGAAGTTGAAAACTCAACAAAAGAGAAACTTCATAGAAAAGATATCCATTTTAACCATCTGTACAAAAATGCAAAATTTGGTTTTGTAAAACAACAAAACAGGAAATCGATTCAAAGTGTTTCTGTTTCATTTTTCAGTAGAGATTTACGAGAATATTAATTTGATCACACTCTCAAAACTGGTGCCAGTATAAATATTATGTAAGATTAAATAACAAAGTAAAATTTGTTATTCTTTTGAAAAGGAAATGACTATAACCTGTCTTGTGGTCTAACTTCCGATTCAGGTATTTTTATGTCTCCAAAATAACGACCTCTATCCAGTTCTTGAGATTGTCAGTTTTGTCAAAACAAAAATTGATTCAACCGGGGTATTTTACCCTAAATGGCGGTAATACACCATTTATTAAAAACATAACAATTATTCCATTTGGTTTCAACAAAGTTAACTCACTATGCAGTCATCGGCAGATGCAGACTCTGACGCACGTTCTTCTTGACAATAAATAAAAAAAGCTACCAAATTTCTAATTCTTCTTCCATTTTATGATCTCAGAAGGTATGGCAAAGAAATTCGTCATGTACTTCATTGACGAAAAGAAAAAAATTAAGGAAACGTAAACAATTTCTAACAGCCTGATTGTATCCGGTACTGAAGGCCTTTATGGCCCTATCTAATTTGAACGTTTCGTTTAGGAATATTAATAACCTAAGCATTTGAAGCATTGAAACAAAGCAATGTTACATTTGGTTACCTGTTGGTATAATCTTAACGAATGACTAAATAAACATGCGATAAAGTAACAATAACAACTTTTTGATTTTGCTATGAATGACATCATCTTGTTCTTTTTTTCTTATAAATAAATGACATAATGGCCAACGGTCACAGATTGAGATTAATTATTTTTCTACAACCAGTTTAATCATCTAGCTATTTACTCTTGTTTGGTAAAGTATATGTTGTGTTAATGTAATCAAAACCTGTAGTAAATTCGTTTCAATTATCAAAATGACATTGAATAATCTATTTATTGTTCTCTATCGCCAAAAAAAAAGTTTGCTCGCAAATAACACAATTATAAAAATGGGGCGATTTGTTGAAAGTTCCAAAAAGTGCGTCATAAATTGAATTAAAAAAAAAAAAAATTGCAACCTATCTTAACTTATCTAACCTCAATGCTTGAAAACTAACCCACACTTTAAACTCTAACCCCCGTTTACAGGTATCCGATACAGTTGTCGAACCGTACAATGCCACATTGTCCATCCATCAGCTTGTTGAGAACACCGACGAGACATTCTGCATCGACAACGAGGCTCTATACGATATCTGCTTCCGCACATTGAAGCTCTCATCGCCCACTTATGGTGACCTCAATCACCTGGTTTCAGTAAGTGCCAAAACAAAAACTCATTACAACTCTTGTGTGCTTTCTATTTGCAGGTATCAGAAGTTATTGTCGAACCGTACAATGCCACATTGACGGTCCACCAACTGACAGAGAACACAGATGAAACATTCTGCATCGACAACGAGGCATTGTACGATATATGTTTCAATCAGTTGCGGCGACCCGCACCCACCTTCGATGATCTTAATCATTTGCTATCAGTAAGTTTGTGAGTGGTTTGTTGTATGTACATAATCCTGATGTGCTTTGCTACTTGTTGGCTTAGCTTTTTGGAATATTAGTAAAGTGCTTCTTATAACGCAAAAAGAATTTGCCTACAAAATCAATATCACTTTTGCTATGCGACTAATTCCTTTCTAGCTCATGGCCAAAGATGGCAATTTTCTTCTCTTATCGTAGAATGCCAACATTTATGCATCAGGAAAACAATGTGATTTTGTGAAGAATTTTCCAATTTCGTGCAATGTTAGAGTCGACAGTTAGGTAAAGTTATTTGCTTGAATATTTTTGAAAGCAATATTCTATTGTTAAAGGCTTTTAGAGTATGTAGATTTAGATTATTAGAAAATGACATACATGTTGGGGTAGTCAAATATGTTTTCCGTAGTTAAGATGTGAAATATTTGAAGTTATTGTATGGATTGATGTTATATTATGAAGGTATTGGAACATCTTTTAACATAGCAAGAGTTGTAAAAAGCAGGGAATGTTTTTTTTTTTAATGTTTTTTAAATCAGTTTTGGTAATTTTGAGATATTTTCATTCACATTTTTCTATGTGTCAAATAAGAGTTTAAGTTAAGCTCGTTATTTATTTAATTATTTCGAAGAAAAATAAAAAATTAACATCAATATACAAATAGCCGAAATGTCTTAAGACTCACAAAAATAATTTTGAAAAGAAATTTCAACTTCAGCTTTTATTTGATACCAAACTCATTGGTGTACACTCTTACCCAGGCTCCATTGAAAAATAGACATCTGGGACATGTAACACAAAATAAGAAGTACTTGTAATACAAGTGAATTTTGGCAAGTGTAAAAAATTTCTGTAACACAGAGATACAAGTTCCCTTATGCTTCCTACAAGTGTAACGGGGATAATCCTACAAGCGTTTCTTGGCTTGTACACTTTATACTTTGTGTTTCAGGCCCCTGTATCTCTACCTTCAAGTAAAGCTAATTCGATGGGGCTAGTTAACGAAACTTGGTGATATTAGAAACCGAAAAAGAGACTGCAAACTGTGACAAAAGCTCTAAGATCTTAAATATAAATAAGCCATTGCTTTTACGAATGTTATCCAATGTTGTTGTGGATGGAATTTTAGGCCTTAGACAGAATGATTTTTGAAGACCTGATTTTTTTTAAGAAACCACAAAGCTTGCAACTCTTTTAAGCAACAATTGAGAGCGAAGATAACAATTTTCTAAAGGGCGAGCATATATTCAAAACATTGAACGAAGACATAAGCTCATTAGGTGTTCGCTACAAATGCGCATTCCGTAAAAGTTGAGCTCTAGTTTTTTTTCTATTTCTTATAAGATTGCTGCCAATTCACATTGCGTTTTACTATACGTTCTCAAAATTCTCTTGGTATTGTAAATGAAAAACATTTCTTATCAACCCTTAAATGTTTGATCATAACAACCTCTGATCGAAATTTTTAGTTACTTGTGAAATGAAATTGATGTTTGTGTCACCATTTCGAACCGAAAACTAGCTTAAGAACGCAGAGGAGCTCTACATTTTTCTTTGGTATCACCAACCAGATGATAATGGTTCCGTCCCCCAGACAAGTGAAATCATCCCGCACAGCGACCATCACTTGTAGCTCCATGTGTGTTGACTTACACAGCCTTCGTGACACAAACAAGCGAGTTCAAATTCTATGAATTTCTGAATTAAAATGAGTGTTGCAATTTGTAATGTACCTTTGAGAAATCAAATTGCAGTTCTGATTGGCAAGACTTATAGCGGTAATGTCTTCTCCAGTAGCATGCTGAAAGCGCGTTTGGTGTTATGAAATGACAAAACAAAATTTGACAAAGTTGTTTACTAACTACTAAAATTAGGTAAAAGGCTTCCTATGTTAACATTTGTCACAAAATTTTATCGGCTGTGTTTATAGGTTAAGTGCTGATTGTTGATCTTTTCTGATAATGGGTAAAATGGCTGTACAATTTTTTTCTAACAATTGGTGATTGATAATTTTGAGTAATAACTGATTTCTCAACCAACAAAAGCTTCAAAAAAGCAGAAAGAAAATAATTACTCATGTGCTTCTAGATTAATTGAGTTAATTTTTAATTAATTGAGTGAGCGGGATATCCGCGGGATATCCATCGAACAAATTATTTTGGAAAACGTTCTTTTCGGAGATATCTGTACGTCATGACGACGCTTTTTCTTATAAGTAAATTCGGCGAAGAAAACCGGAAACTTAGTTGTCAAAAATGTAGCAAAAGAGTTATAAAATTATTGTAAAAACATTACAAACAGTGATTTGGAAGAACACCTTGAAGCAATTTTCCGCTCCGACGGATATCTTGTTGGGGACCTTGGAGAAATACCCACATTTGTTTGCCGATTTCGAACGTCTAATTGAGAATTCGCTTATCATGGCTTTGTGGTTACTAAAAAGATTTTATGTTTCTGGGATTCGAAAATCGAGGTAACAAATCATTGGTTCAAGTCTCCGGTTTTCAGTGGAAATTAAATAATTATGTTTTGATTAAATTTAAATCTTGATAACAGACCTAAAGAAATAACTTGTGATATTGGCAACACAAAACAACAGGGTCGATAAATCAACGAAACAACTTTTCTCACACTGAGAGAAAAATGATACCTCCGGCGTCTGGCCTGTAACACAAATATACAAGTCTACAAATCAATAGCCACTTGTAGGATTTTGTCCATTACACTTGTAGAAGATCAAGCAAACTTGTAGCTTTGTGTTAAAGAAACTTATAAAATACACTTCTGATAATTCACTTGCATTAAATGTACTTATAGCTTTGTGTTACAGCACAGGCCCCTGGAGTTGTTATCCTTGAAATTATTGATTCCTTTGGTATAATTCTGAATTTTAAAGGGGGTAATCGGGGATCCCTCTTTTCCACTTACATTTTAAGAGCTATGAGTGAAAATAGATATTTTTGACTCGTTATCTTGAATAACTTTTATTTGGATTGGATATTAAAGTGTGTACCAAATTTCGAGAAAACCGAAAAAATTCTAAATTGCTATGAATTTCTTGCCTTGCCTTGGAACATTGAAAAAGAAGGCATCACTGCCCTTTATCTGCGAGAAATGAAGTGAACCTATGTCAAAAAATCTTGGAAAACTGCTTCAAAAGACCACTTGTTAAAGTTGTCTGAATTAATCATAAAGTCTTAGTTTTGAAATAAGGACATAAAAAGATTTCCTACAAAAAAAAGTTAAGGTCTTTTTGAATTTTACCTTACATTCAAATGGCTTCTTTTTTTTTGCTAGTAAAGCTTGGAACTTAATTTTTTTCAAAAATCTTTTTGATTGCCTATATTTTTGAGATGATTAAAACTAGTCTTAGTTTTAAGAATAAGTTTTTTGAGTATTTTTCGTATTAATTTTTTTCTTTTATAATTTTAGTGTTTTTTTAGATCATCGTTCAACGTGACAACCTACTGATAGCAAATGATTAACTGTTATAATTGCTCCGCTATTTGTTTTTTTTTTCTCCGCTGAATGTTCTGCAAATTGAAAGCACACAATCGTTATTGATTATATTAATCCATTTTATGGAAAACATAATTGTGGTTGTTTTTGTTTTGTAAGTTCCATCTCTCTCCATTTTGACAAAAGATGTTGATTTAAACTGATAAAAATAATTAGCTATATAGATGACAGATTGATAGATTCTAACTTAAACGGCTTAATATTTTGAATAACTGAAAGCCGAATCTTACGACTTTAAAATGCTTGTGCAAGAAAGAATGACTTTGTTTATGAAGAGTCACTTTTTTCCCTGAAGACATTTTAAGACTTGTGGAATTTGGGCTAAGTGTTTGATTACACAGACATGTCAATGGCTAAGTTAGTATTTAGTCCTTGGACTTATCAACATTATTTATCGATAAAAACGTCTTAAATGATAATTAAAAACAAAAGCAATCACATCGAGAGTTTTTTTCTCCGCCAGTAGTTTTTAAACTAATTCAATTGAAATCTCTTCCTCTTCACCCACATTAGATTACAATGTCTGGAGTGACAACCTGTCTTCGTTTCCCTGGTCAATTGAATGCGGATCTACGTAAATTAGCTGTTAATATGGTACCATTCCCACGTCTTCATTTCTTCATGCCCGGATTTGCTCCACTCACGGCCAAGGGTTCCCAACAATACCGTGCTCTGACTGTTGCAGAATTAACTCAGCAAATGTTTGACGCAAAGAACATGATGACTGCCTGTGATCCCAGACATGGACGTTATCTAACAGTTGCTTGCATTTTCAGAGGTGAGCATTAATTTTACACTTCTTTTTTAGGGAAATATTTTTGCAATACTTTGAATATGGCTTCCGTTAAGGGGACCCAAATGTTTTTTTTACCTAATTATGTGAAGGTGCTGAAGGAAATCTTTAGGACGGAAGCATATTTGTTAGAAAAACTGAGTAATTTGTATATAAAAATCGCAATGTGAATTTAATAGTCACATTTTACTATAGCAAACATAAGAAATCATTTGAAGAGCGATCAGGTGTCCTTGTAATCCTGAGAACTATAAAAGTGATACTGATTATTTAAATGCACGATCCTATAGCACAAAAATTTTTCATGTTTCATAACAAAAAGCACTATTCGCCGCAGTAGGTCCCTACTTCCAAGAATACCTGTTGACAACACCCGCCCTGAAACAAATCAGTCAAAAAAGGAAAAGAAAAACACAATAATTAATTAGCAGCCGTTTGTTGTCAAGCAACTTAAAAAATGCTAGCTCCTTTTTTTGGAGAAAAAAAAACTTCATTCACCTCCAGACAGGTTCGTTTCCCGCCATATAGCCCCAGTAGTGTGTCGTAATTTGCCATTTGGTTGATTTCATACAACAAAACGTAATTTTGTCATTAATTCACTCTGATTAATAAGTGTAATTTAGTTGATTAAAATCTTGTGTTGTGGATGGATTCAACTTCCACCCATCGGACCGACCGTCGTCGTCGCGTCTGTCCATCTGTCTCACAACCCTTCAACCTTTTTTTTACCAGTCATGGGTTGAGCGTAGAAGATTTCAGGGTGTTTCCTGTTGCGTTTTGAAACCTTTTTTCCACCTTTTTTCCGTTTGCTGCCATTTTACAACAGCAACAACAACAGAAAATAGTATTTATCTCACGACTGGCATCTAAGCTTGTTTGCTGGGTAATTTATTGTAACGCAGCGCCTATGCTAACGACCCTGTCTTCTTTTCGAAGTTGTCGCTTGACGGACATTCCAGAACTGTACAATTGTCACCATTTTCAGTGGCGTTTATTTTTCATTTCTCCGGTTCATTAATCATTTTATATTTAGAGCATTAGCTTAAGAGAACGAGAGAGAGAGAGCCTGAGGTTGAGGTGTATACGTACATAAGGTACACGCCTTTGCTCCCCTAGGTGGATACGCACTTAACTATTTGACTGCATCAAGCTGATGATGATGGGGTGATGATTTTTGTGGCACTAGGTGGGCTTGAAGTAAATTGTAATGGCCACTTCTTGAATTGGTGGGTATGTTTTTTGTCGTATGGTTTGAGGATTCGGTGTAATCAACATAAAAGAAACTGCGTTCTAAATTCGTGCAATTGTATTGTTCTGCTAATTATACAGAAAACCCAGGTACACTCTACTACACCACAGAGGATGAGGAAGGGTGCTTTTATTGATTGCGGTCGTTTGTTAACCGCCTATGGTTAGTACGTGATAAGGTGAGGCACGATTTTGTGGAAAGTAATTTTGCAATTGTCAAATGAGCATCATGGCGGGATACATTGAAACTAATTTCTCTCTTTTGTTATTTGTTTTGTGACACAGCTGGCAGTTTAACAAAAAAGAAAAAGTACAATTCCTTGGATTGATGGGAAAATTATGTTGTTTCACTCACAACACAGGCTCCTTAAATTGAAGCTGACGTTATTAATTGAAAAAAGCTTGTATACAGTATACTTATTTCCATTTGTGGCTTATGAGTCTAAAAACAAAACGATTTAAGTAATTTGAAACAGCCTTTTGTATATGAAAATGGTTGTTAAATCAATACACGAGCTGCCACCAAATTTTCTAAATCTTCCGGCGGCATTTCCTATATAAAAAGACATACTTTGTTTGGCGTAATTATTTGTTAGCCGCATGTGGCATACATACGAAGTAATAAATGGACTAGATTTGATTATGCTGTCTCAGTTTAATATTCTGGACACAGAAATTTGGATTTATAAAGAGAGATTTGTTCAATGATCTAAAAAAAAGGAAGAAAAAGATTCACAGCCGTATGCTTATGTCGCACTGAATGGAAATTTTCTTTTTGATTTTGAAGACGCCGTTTGATGAAGTTGTGACATTTTCATTGTGCTGGTGTTTTCTGTGACGAGTCGGAGTATGTTTTCGAACTAGTATGTGTTCACGCTCGCGAAAACAGTCACGATTTGTTTATATATTCAATTTTAGGGTTTGAACAATGAAAAATGAAACGTTCTTAGGATGGGAATTCCCCAGATGCGGCTGCTCTGTTAAGTTCTACTAAGATGCGGATAGCCATGCCAATAACCTGAGCCCGTATTACAAACAACAATACTCGCGAAAAACTGTCGTCATCGTTTCGTTACAACTTCATTTCATGACACTCGCTGCTTTTGGTAGTCGTTTTATTCTGACTTTTCATGGATCCACTTTCGTAATTCGTAATCGGTCAATGACGTGGCTATCGTTGTACTGGTTTTCGTTTTTTGCCCTCATTTATGAAACAATTCTTTTTCGCCCGTTCCATTGTGTGCAAAAAGATCGCTTCTCATGATTCTGAGAAGTGACAGCCACTTATCGATTAGAAGCACTAATACATTAACCTCAATCGTCAAACAGAAAATTTTACTTGAATGAAACATCTCGTTTATGAAAACATGCCGTTTAAGACATGCTTTCTGATGAAATTGACATTAGGACTTTGTTGTTGTTTTTTACTGTCAATGCGAGCAAAAGTTCAAATGAACCGAACTTTTTGCTTTGAATTGGAGTCTTTGTACACGAACCAACGTAGCATCGAAGTAAAAGCCATATTCCGAAAGGATGTACTTATCCCCTATGATTAACGTGATCATACGTCCCGCTTTGGGCGGGACAGTCCCGCTTTCAGGCAGTCTGTCCCGCTGTCCCCCGCGAGGCTGAAATTGTCCCGCTTTTGCAATTTTTGTGAGGGTTGAGTTTCTTTTGATTCGATTAAATACAAGCAAAAACATTTTCATTCATTTTGTATATTGCTATTAACTCGGAATGCGTACTAGCAAAATACTCGAGGTTAAAATTAAAAACAATTTTTAAGTGGAAAACAAAAATATAGTTCAAAAATGCCTTTTTTAGCAAGGTGAAATCTGAAGGGTTGGTGGCATCTGAAGTTGTGGTCAAAGCTGACAAATCCGGTTTTTTCTCTAACTCAACTAGTGTAGGACAAAGCGAAATTAAAGTTGTCTAAGTAATTTTCGTGAAGTTGTGTGTGAGCAGCTTGTATGGACAAATGCCGCAATGGCCAGAGATTGCCATCTTTTTAATTAGTTATTGATGGTTTTGTTTTAGTTCTAGTAGTGTTTTGTAACAAAACAATACTGCCTAAACGCAAGTGTTCCTTTAATATTAGTCTGCAACAGAAGTATCCAATTATATAACAAAGAAAAGATGACACCGCAGACTTTACATGTGAAAAATTGTAGAACAGATTTTAGTGTTGGATTTTAGAGTGATATAGAAAAACATTTAAAATCAGAAAAACATGGACTTGCCGATCAAGTCGTTGCTTCAAGCTCGTCAATGCTTAATATTTGTAAGAAAACCGAGTCGCCGACTTCTAAGGATTAAGATTAAGCTGCATCTACGTGGGCGTATCACACAGTGCAACATTTACATCATCACAGTTTTCGCTCAAATGACTGTTCTTCTTCTTTAATTTTAGCATGTTTTGGGCGAAAATTTAGATGTGCACGTATGTATGTTCACGTACAAAGTTTAAAGCTATTGTGGTAAATGTGCTGTCAACCATGGCAACCGAAGATTTAAAAGAGTATTTACGTAAACCCAATAACAAAACTTTATTAACGGGTGCTTCAAATCATCGCTCAATCAAATAATTCCCAGTTTTAATTCGCTATTTCTTACCATAGGAAGGCGTGAAAGTTAAGGTTTTAGAGTTTCGGGAGCAACCAGGCGAAACATCGGATATTATTGTACTTATTGTATAATTATTGTATTACAGGAAGTATTGTCTTTTAATGCCTTAAATAAAAAAAATTGTTGCGTTTTGTGGAGATAACACGAACTGCAACTTCGGGGGAAAGAATTGGAGAGGAAATAATAATATTTACTCAAAGTTGAACCAATCACTCGGCAGACAGATTATTGGGATTAGATGTGGAGCCCACATAGTCCACAACGCAATCAAAACTACCGCTGATTGTCTTCCTGTATTCGAATGCATTATAGTAAAAATTTCCTCATTTCTACAGCGTTCGAGTAGAAGCTTTCAAAGAGTTTTGTATTTCTACCAAGGCAGAGTATCACAAGCTTCTGGGCTATAGTAAAACAAAGTGGCTTGCGTTAATGCCCGCGCTTGAGAGAGTTATCAAAATGTTTCAGCCTTTGAAAAACTATTTTCTGAGTATCGAAAAATGCCCAAATATTTTAAAGACGTTTTTCGATAATCCCAGCTCAGAATTGTGTTTATATTTTTGTCAAGCGCAAGCAGCGACCTTTCATTAAGTTGTTTTGAAAATCGAAGTAATGTATCGGCTATAGAGTCTGCCAAGGAAATTAATCGTCTCCGAGATAACTTAACAGCTAACACTAAAAGCGAATACGATTTTCCTTCCTCACATGGTCCGTAGCCTGATGGTAAAATTACAAGAAAGAGCAGAAGAAAAAACAGCAGTAAGCCAGAAAAAGAAAACTACGGCGGCCGGCGGCTGAGTTTTATAAAACAAGCAAGGAATACTTGGACCAGTGCCAGTGGTGTCAATTTAACACAGAACTAGAAGTGTTTGAATGGATAAATTTAACAAAAGTGCCTACGTGGGAAGAGGTATAGAAATTGGTTGATTTACTAATCACGCAAGGATTTATTAGCAGCAGTCAAGATGCGAAAGTCTTTGACAAGTTTTCACTTATTTTAAACTTTGTGACAGATGGAAACATTTCTGGCTGGAATACCGAGAATGTTTCAACTAAAAATCGTTGGGTTGATTTATTCCAGCACTTTCGTGCCAATAATCTAACTTATTGAGTACGTTTATGTGTCTGTCTGGAAGTAACGCACCTGTTGAAAGAGATTTTTCTCAAATGAACAAGGTTTGGACAAGTTATAAAACACAGTAGAGTGTCTCAGTAATGAAAGCTACTTTGATAACGAATATAAATAAATCATGTAGGTACTAAGCTTCACACTTTTCTAAAAACATGACCCGATATTTTAAAACAAATTTGTTCAGCCGATAAATATAGAAATACAAACTAGAATTCACGCCACTACTTATTTGCTTTGATTATTTAAAAATAATAACAATAATAAACCCTTGTAAGACACTAGTAACTTTTTTTTATTACATAATTCCGAAGATGTCCCGCTTTGACAAAAAAAAATAAATGGCCACGTTACCTATGATTGAAGCCATAAACGTCATGCGGCTTTGAAGCTAAAGCATTATGATTCGGACATAATTCCAAAAATTTTCTTTCATTTGTTTTTTTGTTTTTCTGCTAATTCATGTTCGATATCTTCCTTTATGGGTTAGTCAAAAGGTAATTGAAAATTAAGATCAATTTTTGTCAGCGTTGATTTGTTTTTGTGTTCAGTGCAAACGTAGCTGTTGTTGTTCGCCAATCCGCACATTCTAATTTGACTTGTGTCGGAAAGTTTAAGGGTGAATCTAACTGCACTTTAAAGTTTCTTTATACATCAATAAACGACTGCCAGTAATGAAAACCACAATTTCTTTGAAATAGAAGGTACGTTCGTTGAACTTTCCCCAGGGTTGACCCAGGTTTTCTTGACAACCCTATGAGTTGTCCAAAAAACCTGGGTTTTCCAGTCCTCAAAAAACGCTAAACCACAAATCACCATATATCCCTGTTATTTAAATAAAAATACCAGCCATTTGACAGCCCTAAACTCGCCACAGCAAAAAGCTAGGGCGAGTTGGAGGGGGGGGGGGAACCTATAGCAAACCTATGGCTCAAAAAACACTCAATTTGACATTCAGGGCGATTAGGTTTCTCAAAAAGCGCTTTGTGGTGACCCTAGGGCAATCCCAGGGCTTCAACGAACAAACCAAGTCTTGACACGTTCTTGACCGAGTTCTCTCAACTGTGAAGTCTCAGACTTAAACTCACATTAAAAAATAGAAAAACTGCTGTTGTCAGATGAACATTGTGAACTCTTACAGCTGAGATTTGTCTTCTTCCATAAATTAATAGCAAGATCCTTATTATTATGAGAGGAACATTTTGAAAAGCAAAATATTGTTTTTGCAGCGGTTTTAGAGAAAAAGATACGTGACCCGAACGAAAATCTACGCCTAAAGATAAAATAACATCACGTGTATGGAAATCATTAATTATCACACATAAGAGCCCTCTGGGTTAATATTCAATCTTAGATAAGAAACCATGTCTTGCTTTTACCAAAAACAAGAATTTTAGGTTGACATAACTTTGTGGCCTGAAGCGCAAGAAACAACAACCCCGTATACGTACTACGTACCCACATACAATTTATAAAAGTCGATGAAAAACTAATCCTTAGAAATATTTACTTCAAAGGGTTGAGGAAAACGTTTCGTAATGAAAGTCCCAAGAATTCATAAATCTCTCATCTACCCAACCCCCGCAAGAACGCAGTTCCTTGCTTCATATTTGGAATTTTCCATCAGCTGCGTAGAAGTTTCTTCATGATTTACTTAAGATAACAATGATTAATTCAAAAGTTAAACATAAATGGCAGATTTACTGCCTAACTTGTCTTCGAGGAAAACTTAAGACCCTTTTATCCTGCTCGTTAAAGTGTTTTTTAATTAATTTCTACCCACTGAAAATTTTTTAGTATAATCTATAGGTACCTGTCGCTCTTCCTGACGCTGCCGCTTTTGTTTCCCCATTATAAAATCAAAACCCAATACTATAACAATGTACAGGCATCACACTATTGCAAAGATAAGATAGAACATTAAACAATAAACCATCGGCTTCGTTTCTCTTCCTCTCTTTGAGAGCAAAGCAAATTCAAGCTAAGCTTCGTTTTAGCTGGTTTTTGAAAGCGGTACACTTTGAAAGCAGGCCTGCACATCACATGAATACTTAAATAAAGATCTCTTAATTAAAAGAACGAATGATTGAACGCCAACGAAAAATGTTCATTAATAATTTAGAATATTTTTCGGACGTTTCGTTGGTGGGAAAGGGTTTGGAGAGATAGGAGGGAAATGGGGAGGCAAAAAATCGTTGCCAATACTTATGTAAATTTTCTTCAAAA
This sequence comes from Melanostoma mellinum, assembly GCA_914767635.1. Lineage (NCBI taxonomy): Eukaryota > Metazoa > Arthropoda > Insecta > Diptera > Syrphidae > Melanostoma > Melanostoma mellinum. The sequence continues at coordinate 21,017,064 of OU612058.1, forward strand.
TCTTGTTCCATATTTTGAAGGGCAAAGCTGTATACAGCCATCTTTTATCCCGCATGTCATGGGAAATATTTAAAGAATTTATGACGCCGACCTAAAGAAAAGTCCGCACTGGGATACTCTCAAAGAGCGTATTTAACTCCAATCTGGGTATATGTGTTTACGGAACCGAAATTGTCTTTTACAAACTTGAGTAGAAGGTAATTTAAATGTTTTGATTAATTATTTTTGGGTTACGCAGAGATTTTACTTTGAGTTGAAAAATGTTTTCATAAATTACGAGACAAGCCTAATCTCGGGGGAAAATATGAATGGATTTTTTACCCCTTCCTTCATTGCTGAACAATGAAACAACTTTTTGAAAGGATTAGTATATGAGTCAGTGAGGACGATAAATACCAACATACAAAGATAGGAATGGTTCAAAGAGGGGTGAATCATCATTGCTATTGCTTTATACAACGATATAAAAATAAAAATTCTTTCTTAAAGGTTGTCTTTAAAAAATGGACTTTATTAAATTTCTTTGTATACATCAACTGACAAGAATTCGACCTATTTTGCTGGAACTACAATTTTCCTTCAAACTCACAATTTTGAATTTCAATGCTGTTCTGTTACTGAGCTTTTGTATTGAGAGTGTTATAGAATCGCACGGACTCTTTATTAATAAATTATATTCGTTTTTGTGTCTTGAATGACAAAGATAAGTTGAGTATTTAAAGCTTGTTCAAGGGTAAATTGTTTAAAATTCCGCGCGAGACTAGTATTCCGGTTGAGTTGAAGGGGAGCAATGGAACTTGCTACTTAATTCAAGCAATTCTTGTGGAAGCCGTAAAATACGCAAAGACAGTAAATTTTGAGGAAATGTTCGTGGAACTGTAACCTTTAACTGTTCTGTTTTGGATTCTATCAAAAGGGCGGGGGTAGTGATGTCTGGGATCTTAGAGCCACTTCTTTGAAAATACTGTTGATAGGTAAAAGGTTCAAATATAGGCGAATGTGACATGACCTTTTTTACCTTTCCTATGATTCAACTAGTTAAGGCTTTGCATAAAGCGAATACCACCATTTATGAGTTCTGTGTCGCAATAAAAGTGCTTTAATTTTTTGTATTTAATATTTTGTTCCAGAAGAAATCAGGTAAATAGCCACAGTATGCACCTTGTTTTAAGCTCGCTTGTTGAATGTGACACAAAGCGGGGAATACACAATACAATTATCGAACCGATAATCGTATATCGCTAGGGATGCAAAAAATTCGATTTTTCCAATTGCAATGTTGAATGCTTAATAAGTAAAAATGAATTTAAATAGGTTGGCGCAACTGAGCGGGGAGCACCGGTGCCTAGCGCATTTCTCAAAACAATTGCGTGAAGAGCTGCGTTTACCCTGTATGTCTTTTCAGGCTGCTTCGGCATGGTGGCGCTCGGTTCGGCAACATCCTCAACCCCGTGAATTAACCCGATTCACTCATCACATCGAGAACTTCTATTCTGGATGTTGCAGTGTATCTCTAGACGTTTTGACGTCGGCCCTGTAAATCTCTTCGTCAACTCCTGTGTTATACTTTCTCCACACGACCACGACACCAATGCGTTCGATTCTTATACAAATACCAAGTCTTCTTTTTTTTTTAATTGGTTTGCAATCTCTGGCACCACTTTTTTCGTCACGTCAAGGTTGGAAGATAATCTGCCACCCAGCGCTTTCACATTCGGTTCACACAGCGTTAGTGCTGTGTTCGCCGTTCCTAGTTAACAATTGCTTGGCGTAAGAGGTTCGTCTTGGCTAGAGTCGATGGGCAAGTGCGTACGTGGACGCGAATTCACTACGTTTTCTGCCTCTATGATCAAACATTGAAGTGTATACTCACATAGGTCTAGTTCTTTAGGCGTTTGGGCCAAAATCCGCTTCACGCATTACACCATTCGCTCACACGCACCGCCTTCGAATGGACTTATAGAACAGTTGAACACCCATTCAACTCGTTTTGAAGACAACTCAGCTTGGATGCGTTCAGAATCGAAAAATTCTGGGAACCGCTTAGCTTCTTGGCTGTCACCGACGAAATTCGTATACCATTGTCGGAACGGATTCTGACTGGGACACCGCGACGATTTATAAAATTTCCAATCGTCATCATGCAGGATGATAGGTGGATAACCCGAACGGTTAGGTATGTGTATAATGCTACCTAGCGCTTTTCAGTATGACGTCAAACTGTGGCGGCAATACAGGGCCGAAACAGTCCAAACCAGTATAGCTGAATGGTCTAACCAAGGGGCTTAATAGTTCTTCGGGAAGGGAGGCAATCAAAGGTGTAACCGGTTTAGCTCTCATCCTTTTACATACGAGGCAGTTCCCGATTCCTTTGTGCATGAGACGCCGTAGTTGAGGAACCCAATATCATTTTTCTCTTAAAAGGTCGTACATGCTTCGCAAGAGAGATTAATGCTGATTACGCATTTAACATAGGGAAAGTTCACAAAAATCTTCTTTTGTTATAGTGATAAACTCTTTGCCTACCGTTCGATTGCTCCTATACTCCTTTTTTACAAACCCAACTTTTCTGTTTCTAATGAAATTCTTTTTTAATGAGAATCGTTAGAAAACATTCATGGCATGTAACCTGGTTACGATTGTGTCTCCCCACTGACTTGGCCAGATGTAATAATAAAATGTTATAACTCTTATCAAACAGGTGTCATATCATTTTCTCAGTCTAAAATAACGTAACCAAAACAAAAATAAAAACAAAATGTGGAAAAATTATCCAACCTCCCCCTGCGGTGTGTTTTAACATCCGGAATAATGCACATTCTATCCTCTGCCTTTTAAAATTTGAAAAAGAAACACAAAATAAGTATAACTTGTCAAGAAGAAAACATTGCGAAGCTCTACTTCTTATAAGTTGTCAATACCCATTCTCTGTATATCTCTTGCTGTGGCCGACTGCCTGAAACCCCCAATAAAAGGTATCGTTGACTTCCGCTTAAGTGAAACAAATTTCTGCTATTCCAACAAACATATTCCCGTATATAATGTTGTTGTTTTTTTTTTTTTGCTTTTATTTACCCTTAAGCTTAAAGGCACACAATAACGACGACACGATGACAAAGTTTATCATAGCTCTTTACTACAGGAATGGGCATGGTTTATTTATGGGGAACCACACATAAGCATATCAGAGTTTATGACAACCCCCTGCAACTTATGCTGCCATCCAACAATCACCTACTTGGTCTTGGTCTTTTTTTATAAAAAAAAAAAAAAAAAATACAATACCAACATACGCTCGAATTCCTCGCTTGAGGCTATATTCGAGTTGTGGAGAATATTTGCCTCCTTGTATGGGGTTGTCAGAAGAAGACGAAATTTTACGCGCCACTTGATTTCCCTTCTTGGTATTGTAGGATAAATTGGTGTTTCTGCTTCACGACCGTGTTGGTATTGTAGATGGATTGTGTTTTCTTTTTGTTTTAAATTTTTTTTTTTTTTTTTGTAAAATATGAGTTTTGGTTAAGATTGAAAATTTTGAAGTTGTTAATTTTTGGAAAGGGGGAACTATTTTATTAGCCTAGCGTTTTCTTTTTTGAATAAAGCAACATGAAAGGTAGACTCTTATTTTTTTTTGGATTTGGACGAATTCAGACACACGGATATTTTTGTTTTGTAGAAAATACTTTGAGTAAATATAATTCGAGAAGTAAGATACTAACCCAACGCAAGTCCTTCTGAAGAGCGAGTTTACAGTCTCAAAGTAGGAATCTACGGTGAGTTCTTTATTGAATGGATCTAAGCCACATAGGGTCTTGTCTGACAACTTCGTGTTTTTAGTAAAGTGTTTTAGCAAAATAACAAAATTGCTAATGAAACTATCAAAACCAGAGAAAACGATTATCAACGATTCCTGTAGGCCTATTCTAGAAAGCGCGGCTGATCGCTTTTGGTGGCGGAAATGAATTTTCGTATTCTCAAAAGCGAATCGCTTTTATTTTTTTTTTTCCAATGGAAAGCGAAAGCGCTTTCCAAACGTCATTCTTTTTTTTCGTAGAATGTATACGTTTGACATAAGTTATTTCGTTTTCAAAAGCGATAGATGTTGCAGTGTCGTATTTTAAGCGGTTTGATAGAAAAATGTAAGTATAATGAAAAATTTATCTATCTTCAATTGAATTCAGAGTAATTTTCTGTTTTTTTATTAAAGGAGTCAAAAACACACCACGACACAACAATTTTTGATGCTTGTTGAGTTTATGCAACAACACGAAGGGATAGCAAAAGGATTATTAAATGCTCCAGAGTATAGAGCAAAATCTGGTGAGCTGTGGGATGAACTAACCGTGAAGTTGAACAGCATTGGACCCCCAACAAAAACTCGCGATGGATGGAAAAAAGTAAGTAAAATTTTTTTATGTTCTCGTACTAAACACTAAATAAATTGTTGTCGTTCAGGTATGGAAGGATTACAAATATCACATTAAAAGTAAACTCCGCCAAAACAATAAACTTATGGGTGGAACAGGAGGAGGGCCATATAAACAATACATATTCTCCCCAGTAGAAGAAGATGTCATACAGTTGCTAGACCTTCGAACTCAAGAGAGTGGTTTGAAGGTTCGAAAATTCGGAGCAAGGACTATTGCACCAAATTCTTTGGCTAATCGAAGTTTTTCGCCAGAAACCACCGCCTTGATTGCTGAAAGTGAAGATATCTTACTCTCATGCTCAATAGACCAAATTCAACAACAAGATGAAGAGGAACACCACTTGCGGCTCGAAGAAGAAGAGTCTTCTGGAAGAAAAAAAACACCATCACCAAAACCAGCTCGAAGAACTCAAACAACGCCAGCAACTTCACGAAAGCTCTTGCAAGTTCAAGTAGATCAGCAGAAAGAGTTTCATGACAGATCAATAAGTCTTCTTCAAGAACAAAATCTGCTTATTGAAAAACAAAACAAAATTCTAAAAACACGAGCTGAAGAAACCAAAAAAATAAGGCGCTTGAAAGAAGAAGAATTAAGAATTTTGAAAAGACGAGCTGAGTGGGAAGAGAAGGAAAACTACGAGAATCGTAAAATGAAAGTGGCAGAGCTGGAAATTAAAAAAAGAAAGCTTGAACTCAAAGAGCGGGAGCTGGCAACCAAAGAGACTAAATTGTGATCTCAAATCTCAAAGACTAAGTGAATTTTTTTTTTTTTTTTGTATGGGTTAAGAAAACGAATGAAGTGATATATTTTTTATTTTTTTAAATTCTATTTAAGTTAAGTTAAGAAAAAAAACATGCCAACGAAGTGCCTTTTAATTTAACAAATATAAGTATACTTGTTTTCATTAATTAATATTAGAAAAAAAGTTGAAATAAAATGTGATAATTTACTTAAAGAGAATTTTTAATTTCGTCTCTTATTCGCTTTGCAAGGTTACTGTAACTAGCACTACTTACATTCGTGGAAGTTGGAACTTCATTTTCAACATTTTCTACAGCTATTAATGATTGATCTAAGTCTACCTTAAATTTTAAACAAACGTTATGCAACATGGCGCACACGTTAGTAATGCAGGCTGCTTTTTCCGGCTGGTAAAACAGTTCCCTTGAATGCAATAGACATCGGAACCTTCCTTTGAGAACTCCAAAACATCTCTCGATAGTACTTCGACATTTTGAATGCACCGTATTATATTTTGCTTCACTGCTGTTCCCAAGAACTGCTCTATATGGTGTCATTAACCACGGCTCGAGAGTATAACCTGCATCACCTTGAAATGTATAAAACAAAAGTAAAGAAATTATAACTTTATTTAAAAATTTGTTTGTATTACCAAGAATTTTGCTTTTATCTCCGTTCTTGAAAATATTTTCCATGAAATCCCTTTCGGAACTCATAGACCAAACGACGGAGTCATGAGAACTCCCACCATAGCTGGCATTTACACATCTAATCTGAAGCGTATGATCACAGGCCTTTTGATTAAACATAGTCATACAAAATTGATCAACAAAATTCATTATGAATTAATATTTACCATCATTACGTTTAAGCTGTGGTATCCCTTTCTGTTAATATAATGGTGTTCGTTTTTTGTTGGTCGAACAATGCTTATATGCGTTCCATCCACACACATTATTACCCCCGGAAACCCACTTTTTTCAAAAAAGTACTGTTTAGCTTTACTTTTTTCCTCTTCCGTCATTTCGAAGCTTATATGTTTAGCGCAAAGATTGTCCTCCAAGATATCCAGCGTTTCACTCATTACCTTAGACACCGTGGGTTGAGCCATGCCAATATGGAAATCCTGCCCAACGCTTTTTTGGTATGAACCCTCCGCTATGAAGCGAAGAGTAGCAGCGAGCTTCAGAATTGGCGTCAATGAGCTACTATTTTGTGGTTTGAAATGTTCCTTTATTTCATCCAAAACATAGCAAAACGCTTCTTTTGACAGTCGAAATAATTTTACAAACCTATAGAAAATAATATTATGTATGCAGGCATAAACAGACAAAAATAATTCATATTTACTCACTCTTTCTGAGAAACATCGAGTGGAGAAGAGCCACTTCTGATAAGTTTTCTTTGAACTCGCAGTTCGCTTAGTTCTTCTCTACTGTTTCTTGCTTCTTCTTGTTCCGCATCCACAAATAAGGCGATTGAGTCCATAGCACAATTTTTTAAATTATTTTTCACAGAACCAAAATAAAAATCAATTCACGAAATACGTCAAATATTTAAAAACAGCTGATACCTAGGGAAAACTTGGAATTTTCAATGGAAAAACTTGGAAATATATGACATTTGAGTGGATGGATAAGACTTCCAAATGGAATTATTGGAAGTTTAATTTCCAACCATGTTCGCTTTTCAGAATAACCTAAAGCGAAGCGCTTCGCAATTGAGTTATCGCTTTAAATGCGATCCGCCGCGCTTTCTGGAATAGCCCTACTGTTTTTTGCTGTCCATTTAGGGGCAATATGGCGTACGCTTGAGGTGAATGTTTTTTAATTTTTTTTTTTTTTTTTGTTTTGTTATTGGAGTGTCAACAAAAAACGCACTGAACTTACTCGTGTCTTCGTTTTTTCTCTATAAAATTTTCAAGTTCATCTAACCCATCAGCCAGGTGCACCCTACATTTTATTCTTAGAATGATGTTGATAACCACCATTCGATGAAGTCGCACATTAATCGACTTGGGTTCATAACTTATCTGTTGAGGTGAGTCATAATACCCGTACTATATGGTTTCTATAATAGCAATGAACACATTTCTTTGAAATTGTTCCCCCAGGTTTTTTGGTCGATTAACTTCTTCCACTTGTCTGCACTATTCGCGTGCCTGGATACGCCAATATTTTTATCTCATGATACAATTAATTGCAACATTGTGTTGTTTCTTTTTTACTTTTACTTTAAATGAGTTAAATATCTAGTTTTGAACTTTTGAAAAAAAAAATGTTGCACAAGTATTTCTCAGTTTCATTTCTTAAATATATATATGGCAACCCTGTGAGTAATTAGTTCTTGCTTAAGTATTGTTCTTAGCTCATAAAACATCAACGTGCAACCCAGTCGTTATTCAGAACAGACTTGGAGGACGAATCATTCTGGTGAAACGAATACGTCCATTTTTATACGGACGGTTCAAAAATAAATGAAGGAGTAGGTTGTGGTGTCTATTCAGACGAAATGAAACTAAACATCCCGCTTCTTCTTCCAGATCATTGTAGCGTGTTCCAAATGGGGATGATGACAATTAGCGAAGCTCTGTCTTGGCTCAGAGAATACGTGATATCCAAAAAGGATATTTGCATCTTCTATCTAAGTCAGGCGGCCATCAAATCCCTGGCGTCAAATTCCTTCAACTCTATCTAGCCCTAAAATGCCGATCATCTCTCAGCGAGATGTCATAGCAGTTTAACATTCACCTGTGCTGGGTGCCGGGGCATAGAGATATTCCAGGAAACTGCAAAGCCAGAAACGGAGCACTTCTGCAATTCTCTCTGAAAACGGAGAGTATCGGCATACCAATCGCTATATGCACACTCTTGCTAAGCAGGACGCATACAACATAACTAATCTGAGATGGTTAAAAAGTTCAACGAAAACAAATCTGGTCCAAGATAGATCTTAAGCGGTCGAACGGCTTGATCTTTCTCAACAGAAAACATATAATTGCGATGATAGGTGTCATTACAGAATATTGTTTTAATGAAAGAAGACAAGGCTAGGAGTCGCCACAAACTATTTGTGCAGAAGCTGTATGGATGAGAAAGAGGAGGAGGAGACTATTCCCTACCTTCTCTGTTCATGTCCCGCTTTAGTTCACAAACGTTGAATACACCTAGTTTCGTGATTCCTAAATGACACTAGTGATCTTACCCACATTAAAGCCCTGCGTCTCTCCCACTTCAAAATGGTTCCATTAGGATCACAATGGGTCCAACGGCCCTTAGTGTGTTAGCCGAGCTAACAGCCACATTAACCTAACCTAACCTAACCCAGTCGTTGAGATGTGCATCTCTGCCCTTTGTTCTTCTTACTAACAGCGGCACTCGCAACTCTTCCAATACATTTCTAGATTCGCAAACCTGTTCTTCAAAGATACCAAGAAATCGATGGTAGTGTCGATTCAATTCTTTAAGATCCCGTATAACGCATTGCGAATGGCGAGCAAAAAAACGAACCCCAAAACGACGATGGCCACGACATAGGCAGTTATAAATTACTAGAATGAATAAATGGAAATGTCAGAAAAACGATAAAAAGACCGCCAAAAAAAGCAGTCGTTAATGACAAAAGGAATCGTATCGATAACGATGGGTATTTTGTGATCGAGCTAAAGCAAACATTCTTTATTTGGAAGAACTACGCTACTGTGTATTACTTAACTCAGCTCTGTTTTTCCTTCTTTCTTATTTTTAAAGTTTTAAAGTTAAGAAATTCAAAAACCGCTCTAAATTCTCTAACCCTCGTTTTTTGTTTGTTACTAAAAAAAAGGAGTCATCTCAAAACTTTTCGAGTTCGCGAAAATTGATTTTTTTTCCTTCATTGAGTTCAATAGAAGAAGTAAAGTTTCAAATCACTTATTTTTATAAATTAATTTTTTAATTATTTTTCCTGTCTTGTTTCACTTTGCCAATCCAATTCCAAAAGCCCCCCCTCACATAAAAAAAGTCCTCATTTTAAGAATCTCTTAAAAGATTGAGAAAGTCTATCACCCCCTCTAGAAATTGGAAGAATATTTTATCTGAATGCTTTTCCGGGCAACATCTTAGACGAATTGCCAAAAATTACCTTTAGCTGTAAATGCGAATGAAATTGTGTATCGATAAGAAACGTACATAAATACGAATATATTACACTGCCATCTTCATTGAATAGAGCAATAAGGTTGACATTTTTGCGACACACTCCTGAAGATGAAGACAGTTTTCCGCGCACCGTTCGAAAGTTCATTTCTTTAACACACTTTTTGTTGTCAGGCATATTAAATGATTGCTGTGAAGGAATTGTCTTCTTCTTTGTCTACGTTTTCCAGGTCCTTGATTTTTTCTGTTCGACAACGCTGTAGAGTTGTAGTGGTAGTGGAGGGTGATGCACGGGGTATAATGCCATGGTTTGGGTTATAAAGTTCAATTGAGAGTCTAACTTGTGATTGACTTATTCGGGTGGAAATTGAAATCGTTGTTTCCAGTTTTTTTTTTTTCTTTTTCTATTTGTTCTGATTCTTTTGCTGTTCTATTGTGTCTCAGCGCTCTCAACATCCGTCTGCTCCTGATGGTAGAAGGATCACCACGTGGAAATGGCAGTAGCAAACACTTGCTGTGCGACCGGCAAGAGGTAGACAATTTTCAAGATTGAACCTAGAGTTCGTTGAATACGTTTTGCTGTTTCTCTGCTTTATTTACTCTGAAAGGGCGTCTGTTGCTTTGCAGGGAAAGTACGAATCATTCGTACTTTTACTGGGAAAAAAATAAACCAGGCGCTTAAGAATTGAAGAATTATTATCATTCATGAATTTCTGTGAATTTGTTGGAATTTAATTTTTCTTGTCTGCTTCTTCTTCATCGACGCCGCGCGCCGTCTTTCTTACGCCCCAGTGCCTTCTGATTTTATCTTCGCGACAAGACTAAAATATTTATTCTTTTTGTTTTTTTGTTTTCTTCGTTTTTTTTTTGTTCGCGGATGTTTACTGGGAGAGAAAACTCGTTAGACTTGGCTCTCGAGGATACTTGGAGCTAAATCGGCGAAAATCTGTTTATCAAGAGTTCTCTTGAATCCAATTCTTAAATGGTAACGATGATGGCATCTTGAAGTCAACCACACTCCAAATTGCCTCGTTTTATTAATATCTTAATGTGCCATAGGAAAGGAAGAAGTGTTTTTTTTTTAAGTATTGAAAATAGAAAATAGGAATAAAAATCGATCATAGTACAAGTTGTTGTCAGTTGGAAAGAAATATGAGGGTGAATCTGCGATTTGGTGTTTGTAGTTTTCCCCTTCAAAGTGTCTACTTTTCGATTTGGCAATATTTTTATTTAGTAAAGAGTTTCACTGATTCGCAAACTGTTTCTCGTATGCCGACTGACGTTTACTTGCGTTGGACGATCAACGTCAAAGAACGTGATTTACGTTATAAACCATTTGTAATACTAAAGGATTAATCAACAGTGGACTCACTTAATCGTGGATTGCATCTTTTGTACTGAGGACATCGATTGAATAAGAATTTTATTTGATGTTCCTCTTGAATTGCACCAAAATGAATTTTGATAAGAGAAATTGTATTTTGAAATTTCCAATAGCGTGGTATTTTTTGTTTTTATTAACTTTCTCAATCGATTCATTTCGTTGAAAAAAAAATTAAATGTTTTTTCTTTTTTCTTCGTTGCATAGGTCCAATGTCAATGAAAGAAGTCGACACTCAAATGTTCAACATCCAGAACAAGAACAGCAGCTACTTTGTGGAGTGGATTCCAAACAATGTGAAAGTTGCCGTTTGTGATATTCCTCCACGTGGTCTTAAAATGTCAGCCACATTCATTGGTAACACAACCGCCATTCAGGAAATTTTCAAGAGGATATCCGAGCAGTTTACTGCTATGTTCCGTCGCAAGGCTTTCCTCCATTGGTATACTGGTGAGGGTATGGATGAGATGGAATTCACTGAAGCCGAGTCAAACATGAACGATTTAATCTCGGAATACCAACAGTATCAAGTAAGAAATTTAATCGACATTTTGCTTCAAATTCAGTTTTTTAATGAAATCTCTTGTTTTCTTCTTTTTTTTGCAGGAAGCAACAGCCGAGGATGATGTTGAATTTGACGAGGAACAAGAGGAGGAACACGATACATTCGATGATAAAATTCAAAATGGCTTGTAAATTGCCCATTTCATCGTCTCATGCTCAATCCCTAGTTCATAAATCGTTATTCCAGTGTTCATCGCTAAAAACTTCCACTGATTTTTTTTTAAATTGTGGATTTGTATGTGTAAATCGAGTCGATAGATTCTTTCTTTAAAGAAAAAAAATTTAGTTTCCTTCCTACATGTTCAGTTAATTCCCCATTTTATTAGTTTGACTATAATTTTTTTTTTGCCTAAGCATATAAAAGAAGTTACCTCAATAAAAGAAGTAATTTGAATTAGAGCAGCATCAAGTAAATGTTAATGGTTTTCCCTAAGAATGTAATATAATTTTATGTTTCGTTTTTTCTTCTAAGACACTATTGCCCCCATATTTATTAAGAGAAATGAGAATGCATAATTCCTTTATTTTCTGACTTTATTTCACATTTGTATTCCTTTATTCCTCGCGATTATTTTACTGTCCGTTAGTAATGTTTCATTGTAAAAGGATCTGTTTATTTCAAAAAGTTGTTACAGTTGTAATGGTAAAAGTTAGGAAAGAAAAAGAATAAAATATTTTATATAATATGACATGATTAATGTGGAGCAAATAAAACTCTTTTAAAAAAAAATTGTTCTTTTTTCATTTTCTATTAAAATGCAGTTGTACATGTTTGTGAAGTATGGCGATTGGGAAATGTTTGAGTTTAGTTTTTTTCTAATATCAGTTTAAATATAAAAACCAGCCAGTTAGTTCAGTTGAACAAAGTGCAGGCTATTGCCATTTACTCCTAGTTTGAAAAGACAAACATTGTCTCAATGGATGTAGTCCCTTGTAATTTTCTTGCTTTGATTTTTACGAAAAAAATGGGAAAAACGAAACCCGAAATGACGCTAGCCACGACGTTTACATCACTGTTCTGATTTTCGACCGGGTTTGAAAACGAAAACCGAAATTAAATCCTACTTTCGACCGGACTCACTGCCAAAAGCAGTCGTACCTGACAGCGAGTATCGTTAAACGTAATCGGAAAGTAACGATAAACAAGGGCTTTGTTACGAGTATAGTTATTTGTGATGCGAACTTGAATGTCGCTTTTAATTAAAAGTAAGTATTTGAGTGCATAAAGTTCGAAATGCGCCTGAGTGTCCCATCGTCTTGGCGGGTATACACTTCGCATGGTTTTGGCAAATAATTCTTTTCGTAAGACAATACCTAAGCGAAAAGCGGAGTTAACACTTTACAATTAGTGGGACAGACTTTGGTTTGAACAACTAATGTCGGATAAGTGAACCCTCAGACGACCGCTTGTCCAATTTATTGGAAGGTTGTGAAATGTTTTTGAAAGTCTTCAAGTTGGACTGAACGCAAACTACATCCTATATCCATCAAACGGAGTCTTACCAACGAATTGTACAGTGTGAACTCCGCTAATAGCATTTTAAATCTTTCGTGGACAATCTTATTTCCAAAACACGACAATGTTCACCACATTTTCATTAAAATTTCACAGTTAAGTTATTTGACTGTGGCGTATACGTACTTTTTTCTCATCAGAAATTCAATTTATTTTAGGTGCTGTTGTTACAAAATACGAGTTGGTTGCAAGTTAAAAGTAAAATATAAATAAGGGGACAAAGCTAAGCTTAGGAATTCTAGGGTCTTATCCGGTTAAAGGACCTACAACTTATGACGATTTCGAACGGCTAAGTAAGAACGGATGGCTTGCAAATGCCTCCCAAAAAGCGATATCACTGGAAAAAAGAATGTTTTTGGAATTGGTTCACTATTTTTTGGATGTCGATGTTGATGCTTGTCGGTCCATAATGTTAGGCTTAAAGCATTTTTACTTAAACTGGAAGTAAATTTATTATAGGTCCTTGTCTAAAAGTTTTTTTTTTTTTAAGTAACAACCTCATTAATAAAAGCAATAAACGAAATTTTCAAGTTGAACCACATATGTGAGAACTTAACGTAAAAATCTGATCAAACATTTTTAAATGACTAAAGAAAACGATCTTTGTTGGATAAGTATACATAATTTGAAGGATTAAATTAATAAACTTACCACTTCGTTTGGGCCAACTGATTTGATTTCGGTTTTTTAATTGGAGAAATGAGCTTCGTTCAAATGGATTAGTCTTTATACTTAAGATGGAAAGAAAGATGCACTTTTTAATGAACTTAATTGGTGATTTACACTACACTTTTCTTTGGAAATAGATATTTTTAAAGGACACTGATTCGTTGGAAACTTTGGAAAACGAATTTTACTTTGAACCGAACAACACATTTTTTGCGAAACAGGAATGGATTTTACCGAACATATTTAGTAATGAAATTACTTTTTACTTAAAAATTGGAAAAAAGAATTTTACTTTTTTCACAACAAAACAAAATGAGACACACTTCAAATGAAATGGCCGCCAGCTATCACTAGATTCCAATTTTAAACTCTAGCTTGGGCTCTTACTAAAATAGAATGAACAATTAACAAAAACAAGAGAAGTAAATTGAGGAAAATTGCATTTTTTTTTTAACCGATTGAAATACGCGTAATACAAACAAACAAAATACAGTAAAACCCGCTTAAGAGAAACCCGCTTAAGAGAAAAACCCGCTTATCTGAAAGAATTTTTTCGTCCCCGAGTATTTGTAGACCAATTACCTATTAAACACTCCGCTTAAGTGAAACTCGCTTAAGTGAAAAACCCGGATACCTGAAACATATTTTCAGTTGAATTTCATATTTCTTATTGAAAAAAACTCTCTTAAGTGAAAAAAAATTTTATCCAACAGAACAATTTGAGCCAAAAAATGGATGGTTAGATCAGTGGAAAAAACGTGAAAATATTCATTTTAAGAAGATTTGTGGTGAAAATAATTCTGCTGACACAGTTGCTGCTAACCATTGGCTGGAAATTTTTTGGCCAAACATTTGTCAAAGCTACAAACCTGATGACGTGCATAATGCTGATAAATTCAGGGTCGGGTAATGGTTAAGGCTCTACCGACGCCGACGGCTTCATTGGTAAATAGATGTGAAAACCTTCAGGATTGAAGCTACCAAAGGGCCGTATCACAGTCCTTTTCATTTCTTATTCGACTGGAACAGACAAAATTATTTTTTGTATTGGTGTGTAGTCTAAGATTAAACATATTTTGTTTTTCTTTTGCTTAAAATTTTTCTTCTTAATATGTATAAAGTAGATCTCATAATCCGAGATGCTTTAAAAAAGCACAATTCCTGTTAATTAATGAAGCAGCACTACAATTCGAAAAGTTTGATGCTAGCAGATCTGTATCTGACAATGATTTAGATGTGGAAATTTTGGGAGTCCAGAAAGCAACAACTACAGAAGCTTTTAAACCTCTCAATGTTCTTAAGCAGTTTTCTGATGGGGATCTAATCTTAGATGAAATTGAATATAAAATGATGAATTGCCATTTCCGACTTTGTCGCAAATTGATGACTTTTTTAAAAAAAGTGAGATTATTTTTGTCTTCATAAAACGTTCCTAATTGTATTCAAAAATATGAATATGTATGTACATTAGGGTGTGTCATTTTTTGAGTAACTCTTAAAGTCATTAAAAAGTCATCACTCATCAGTGTTTAATAAAATAAAAATCTTAATTTCATACATTTCCAACTTTTAGTTTAAATATCTTCAGAACGGCGCACTCTATGAAAAAATTAAATTGAGCTTTTTTGTAGAGCATTCAATATCCTACTTAAATAATTTGTCAGTGTATTTTTAAAATGCTCAAATGTCAAGCTATAAAAATAAGAAAAAAATTACATTATTTTTCTATGTTATTTGTATGGAAAATTGAGGCAACTCTAAATTTTAATATTAAGAGCTCAAATTTTAAGCGGCTTCGTTTTATACTTTCCTGAAAGTAATTAGCCTGTTTTATCGTTGAAAAAAAAAAGTTGCACAAAAATGACACACCTTAATGTACCTACATATTTGAAACCAAACTTGGGAGTGGCCTCTTTTTGATATGCCCAATGTGCCTACGAATTAACCTACAAAAACTCAAATGTGATTTATTGTAATTTATGTAATATATTTATGTACTACCTATGAATTCCAATGTACAAACATATGTTATTTTTGTTATTCAATAAATTACTTTTTTGATGTTTAATCGTGGTTAGTTATTCAAACACTTTTATTTAAATTATTTCCAGGCAACTCCAAAGATAAATACATCAAATTATTTATTGTGTATATGAAGCATTAAACCTCCGCTTAATGGAACTTTTAAATCCGCTTAAGTGCAATTTTTTTTCACTTATCAGGACTCCGCTTAAATGAAATTTTTTTCACTTAACCGGGGTTCGGTTAAGTGAAAAACCCGCTTAAGTGAAAGAAAAACTGTGACAATTTGCCTTTTCTCTTAAGCGGGTTTCACTGTAAAACCATTGATTTCTTTAAGATTTATATCACTGAATAATATTTCTACTAAAAAAAAGGAAATTACGCGCTCACAGCAAATGGTAAACGATATTTTTTGAACCACCATTGAATTATTATATTTTTACAATAAAAACCGATTTTTTAAATTGAAATAAGCCTTTTTATATTTTTATGGGACAATTTAACAAACTTTTTAGAATTAGATACCGGAAATGCACAGCCTACTTCGTTTTTCAATTTGACTACGGTTGACTTTAGTCAGTGCTGCCGTTTCTACTACTACTATTAAAGCAAAAGGTATGTTTTGTTGGGGCTAGTACTGCCAAGTACTGTTGGCTTCAATCAACTGCATTTAATTGCTTGTTGAAGCAATTGATCTTTTCTTTCATAATCTATTATGAAGCCCTAGAGATTCTGTTCGATGGGTTGAGACATTGTTTTCTCTTGAAAAGGGTCCATTCTAAATACTATTTCTGTTGTTTGTACTTTCGTCGCAGCATTTCAAACGTACGAAAACGCTGCGTTTTTTATCACATCGATGTGTTACCTCATTTGATTAACGGCTAAATTTTGACATCTGCAACTGTCGCTTGAGAGGTCCATTTACCACTCTCATTGAAAAATTGAGTGTGCGTTTTGTGACGCCTAAAGCAAGTAATATTTTCAACTAATTTTAGTTGGGCTTTTAAATATTGAAATCATTTAACTTGAGCTAATTAAATGCTGTGTGTTCGAGTGAAAGAGTAAGAGTCTGCTAACCTCTGTCTCTGTAGCGAGACAGAAAGAGATTACCGAACACGTGATCGAGTAATACGGGACTGAAGTACTATGCAGCTACACGATCAAGATATGGTTAGCCATCAGCCGTGTGTTTCGGCTGTGACGTAGGCGACTTACAACTTGCCAGGCAAATGGCTTTCAATCGACATGTCATTATATATTTTCAAAATGGCGCCCACAAGAAATTTGAAATTCAAAGTTTTTTTCCAGGCACTCTTTTCTCTTTTTGATGGTATTTGACGAAGCTGTCAATTTCATGGCTACTGAAACTGCTTCTCGGGTGGCTTTCAATATTCCATACCAGTTGGGTTTCAATTTCGAAAAGTTTGGGTGTGTATGTAAGAAAGTTCGAATGTATTGTAAATGGCTTACCATATCTTGATCGTGTAGCCCCGCCGGGGTTAGGTGTTTGTCGTACTCATTCTCACGTTATCGAGCACTTAAGTATGTACCGCAATTTGATATTATTTCATCAGTATTTGATTGAATTGAAGGCTATAAATGACAACAGCAGACTGATGACAGGCTGGCACCGTAACGCGTTACGTAACGAAGTATTTTACTTAAGTGTATCAAACCAATAGATTCTAAAAATCGAGATCTGCAGCTTGTTTACTGACGAAAGCTGGCTAGCTCTATACAGCCGGGAAACGAGCCGCTGCTTGCTGCTGTTACTTCCAGCCGTTGGTTAGAAGCGACTCGCAGTACAAACAAGAGCGTTAGACGTTAATTATGCCGAAGTGGAATTGGTTACCACTTACCAGCCATGATACCACTAAACAAAGAAGCGTTCTCCCGTTTTTATTTTTGACTTGTTCTGCACATATACATTATTGAGGCACACATCTGTTGTAGACTGCAAGCCAACATGCGCAAAACCTTGTTTAGTTGTATCATGGTTTCTTGTAGTGGCGCCACGGAATGAGATGAAACTTTTATGTAACTAGATCCATTGATATTGAAATAGATGTAGCGGATCAAACCAGCTTCGGTATATTATATTAGTTGCGCCGCTGATAAAATCCCGCAAAAATAAATTTTAAATTATTGTAAATTGGAAGCAGAGTTGTCATCAAGCGGAAACATCAACCTCCATCTTTGGTTGTTCATTCCAGAAGCTTAAAAAAGAACCAATATAGTGGCGTGATTTAAAGGAAATAAATTTATTCGGTTCTTCTTTCAAGCCCTGTCGTGTATGTCTTTCATGTAATAGTAATGAGCTGCTCATAAATATCGCATTATTCTGCGAACGTTTTCGGCCATTTAACTTTTTTTTAAATCAGGGAGACATTTTCTGTTTTTTGTGCATCTTAATTATTATTTATTGCTGTTGTATGTTCCCTCTGACGAGTTAACACTTTAAATTAACCGTACTAAATTGATGATGTCGTTTAATCCGCCAATACCGCTGAATTCATGCATTTTTTTATTTACGTATTTTTTTTATAATGTATTTGCTTATAGCCGGATATTGAGAGCGCAAAAGATGGCGGCCGCTGATTCACACGGTGTAATCAATCTGATTGAACGGTGTGTGAAAAAAAAGAGTTAAAATCCTATAAACACAGTTATGCGATTCAGATATGGGAATGGGACATGCACCTGTATATAAATGCAAATATTTTTAAAGTGCAATTTTAATAGCACTTTAGGTGTGAATAATTTACACGTCAAACCCCGCCGAGTGTCTGATCCCGATGAGATATAAACGCGTTCCTGTTTTACAAGCATTAATGCGCACATGTCTGTATACCTACATTCCTATCTGCATATTTTTACTTTTGGTGAAGGGTTTTTATTTAATTTTTGTTTCTGTTTGTTTTTGTATATGGAAAATGGAGGAATTTTTAATTTGCGGGTGCTGATTGTAAAAATATTCTTTTTAACTTGTAGTTGTTGCAAGTACGAGGTCATGATGCGTTTGTGTTTTCAGTTGAGTTGACCAAGTAATTGATGGGTGGCTTACAACTTTATTTTGTTGATAGAGTGGAACGTTTTGATTTTGTTAATCATTTCAACCCAATGGCAGGACGTAAAATATTTTACGTTTCAAAGCAAGTCGTCCAAACGACAACAACTGCATACTTCAAACAACACTCCCAGTTGTGTTTTTTTAATGTTGTTTATCTACACACTGTACTCGAATGTAGATTATGCACATAAATAGTTTTTTTTTATAATTTTTTTTTTAAATATGTAAATACCTACGGAGTGGAAAAGAGGTGTGAAAACCTCAATTAAGTTATTTGTTTCCCATTTGTTACTACTTTAGTTAATTTATGTAGTGGATCAGGAATTTTATGGGTAATGAATAATTAACTCTAGTCAAGCTTAGTCAAGCAATGGTATCACTGCCAACCAAATCAAGTTAGTTTTTTGTTGCTGAGAAATGTAAGAATTTTCATCAAAAGCTTGCTTTAATTATTTAAATTCCTGTTTTCTAGATTCGGTCTCATTCGTTGCGCTTTATACAGGTTAGGTTAGGTTAGGTGGAAGTGGCTGTCAGCCAATGAGTACATTGCCTGACACACTTAGGCCGCAAGGGCTCATTGTGATATTACAGAGATCAGCAAGTTAATCACCTACTGATCTCAGAATAGTGCAGGGCATGAGCAAAGATGGTGTTGAACGGTTTCTTCCTCCTCCTCGTCCATGCAGCTTCTGCAGAAATGATTGGAAAGCACACGAAGTCTTTTGGCGTGTCTCCCTATTAGACAGTGTCCCCTAAGAACACCTATGGTAGAACCTAGATACAGGCGGTTCAGGGCTAACAAACTCTTCGAGCGTTTTGAGTCTACACACGGCCAAACTTTTTTGGTTGCAAGGCAGTTGTTACTCTCAGTCAATCTAGTGTTTGTTATCCCTGAAGCATCTTTATCCAGAGATGACCCAGAATTTCTTGAGAACCCAATACGTTGGCTTATCGGTTGTTAAAAACACTAAGCCATAAACTCGGTGCTCAAAAACACTCCGTTTGACTTTCGGGGCGAGCTAAGATTTTTCAAAAAAAGAAACGCGACTCTTAATGCGAAGAAATGTATACGGTATACCTGAATCACAATTCTGCTTCAGCTTTGGTTCGTTCGTTCCTGACGATTATGGACTTACCACAACGTTGCTTTCGATGTAACGTCGGTTTGTGTACAAGACAACATAACGAAGCTCTATTTCTAAACAAAAAAATAAAATCCGTGGCATTAGCCACGGAAATATGCTGAGCCAGGGTCAGCACAGAAGCTGGTGGCTTCGTCGTTGGCTGGCATTACTTCTTCTTGCAAGTAATGCCAGCTTAGGTATCTTGGCTCAGGGTGTCGGTCTTCAGTGGTCATCCTTCTCACCAGGAGATTAGGGTGGTTGCTGATACTTCAAGCCGTTTTCAATACTGTCGATAAGTAGTGTTGGTCCAAGGGCGTCGTTTTGGTGGTCTCGCACAGATTTTGGTTACTGTAATGTCTCTGGCGCTGGTGGTTGAAGGCCAGGCCGGTGCAGTCTCAGAATCTTCCTTTCGAAAATGAGGAGATCCTTCATCGCGGTCTTCGAGATGGTGAACCAAACTGTGCTTCTATAGTTGATGACAGGTCTCATCAGCTACTTGTACAATGTACATCAGTAATTTTGTTGGGTGACCTAAGACTTCTTGCGCAAACCAACGCGGTGAGTGCGTGCGATGCGATTGCGTTAAGTCAAATCTCTATGCATTAAGTCAAACGTCCATAAGATTTCATAGAGATTTGACTCGCACGCACTCACCGCGTTGGTTTGCGCAAGGCTTTAGTCCTGTCCTTATCCTCAGCAAAGGGTACAGTCGTTGGAAAGCGGAGTTGGCCTTCTTCAGGTCAATAATGCTCGTAACGAGGTTGGAGGCAAAATCGGGACGTGATTGTGATTTAGGAGTGACTTTGATGCTACTTTGGTTCGTGTACAAGAGAACGTAGCGTGACTCCTACTCAATGCAAAATGGCAAAGTTGGTTGAAATTTTGCTCACTTTGAAAGTAAAAAGCAACAACAATATCATGACTTCCATCGCTGTGCTGGACTAGGATTTGACTCACTTTCGGTAAATTTCGGTGCATTTCGTGATAACTTTCAGTAAAGAAACAGAACTATAGTCATTTTGATCGATTTTTTGCTTCAACATTTGCTAACAATCTGAACCACTAAAACCACGCAATTCCTTGATTGCTTTAAATTAACAAAACCCCACTGTGCATGAGAAAAAGAACAAAACATTTTTGCAAAGTGCCACCTGTTAGGAAACGATTCTATTATTTCTTCTCAAAACAAAGATTTTTGTCTTTGATTCATTTGCCTGAGAGTATCCAAGCGCGTAGAAATGGAACTATTTTATTTGAAACAACAACCATCTTGCGCACGCAACGTAGCAGAGCTTTTTCGAATATAAAATAAAAGGATAAAAAAAAGCATTTACTTACTTTACTACTCTTTTTTTCTCTCTATACTCTCTTCATCTCGATATACTCTCCCATCGTTGAACGTTGAAGTAGAAAAAAAAACACCCTGTTTGTTTAAAAAAGAATGTCATTGAAAATTTATTTAAAGAGGGTAATTCAATAGCACATCCTGCCGTGCCAACTCCAACAACATAGGATCATCAAAGAATTTGTTGATTGATACATCTTCGGATAGGCCCTTCCTTCTTCTCGTCTTGATCATAAATTCTCGGGCTAAATGGGAGGCCGCTTGTGGTTCCAGAGGCCTTATTATAATAGACTTGTCCAACGGGTCACCAGGAACAATTTGCCAATGATGAAACACAGACAAACAAAAGGCTTGGCCTTGTGTGTGTGTACGCAAGTCAGTTTCAAAGCCAAACGAATCTATGGCAGGGATGAATGCTTTGATGGTGTAAATCGGTGAACCTGATACGGGTGCATCCTGTGTCACATGGCCTCTGAAATGGACAAAGAAATAAAGCGAAACAAACTCTCAAATACAAGATAGCAAAACAAACCTTCTCCTCGCAAGAACAGTGTACACTGCTGACACACAATCAGCTGGGGCTTGTACTTCGACAAACAGATAAGGTTCCATTAGCCTTGGAGTTGCCATCAAAAAAGCTGAATAAGCTACTCGACGGGCAGTGGGAATAACTTGCCCTCCACCACGATGCAGCGCTTCACTGGCAATCACGGCATCAAGAATTTTGAATTTGACATTTCGTATGGGCTCTTCACATAACGGTCCTTCCCTTGTTCCCCATTGAAAACCTTGCACAATTGAGTCCTTCACTGAAGTAAGTAATTTCTTATCGACCTCCGACGGTAGCGTGTCATCAACTAGAATATTCGGCCCGGTCGTATCCGGTCCGAAGGCCCAAATAGAACGCGCAGCAAGCAAATCCCAATCGTAGTTGATTTGGAAAAACTCTCCCAATCGCTTTTTATTCCAATTTATAGAAACGACTTCGTTCTCGATGTCTTCTGCGAGACCCTTCTCCAACGGCTCCGATATCATGGTTATTTTGTTCTTCTTATTCGGTGTCTCAGCGAAACACTTCAACGAAGAAGTCTCCACCACAGTCTCGCAAAAAGCAACCACCGGATCTGCTACCTTGATATCGATTTCCGAATACATTTTACGCAAGTCGTGCATCACACAATCAAGATAAAGCTCTCCAGTACCCAAAATAACATGCTCGCCAGATTCTTCTACACGTGTAGACAACAGTGGGTAAGATTTGTTTACTTTTCTCAGTCCATCCAACATTTTTGGCAGCTCTGAAGGGTTTACTGGCTCAACAGCAATTTTGATTATGCTCTGAGTATTGAACTTGAGAGGTCGGAAGATGTACAGGTCCTCAATGGCTCCAATGTCGGCAATGGTTGATGTTTTAACAATGCACTGGTCAATACCTTCGATCAGTACCCAATTACCTGATGGAACTCGATTAAGTTCGACTTTGTAGCGAGCTTCATAGACCCACAAACGTCCAACCTGAAGAATTCTCGAATCTTCTTCGTCTTGTAGCGTGTAGTTCTCACCAAGAACACGGACCTCTTGTCCTGCATGCAGGGTACCGCTAACAACTCTGGCAAGAACCTAGAAACGCAATTTACGAAAAGTCTGTATAGCAGTTTTCAAAAAAGTCTCTACCTGAAAGAATGTGCAATCATCGGTGGGATACATTTTCGAACTATGAACCATCAACGTTCCGTTTTGATTACAGTTAATCATGTCCTTGTAGATATCTCCTTCTTTGGGCCCAGTGTATATATGGTCGACCTTCCTTTTCGCATTGTCCAGCGGTGATTTAATATGCTCCACGCACATATCGACGAAACCACTGAAATCGCTCATAAAGCGATTACACACCAGACGCAACAATGGCCTAATATTCGTTTTCATTTCTTCCTTGGTAACGCGAATGTTCAACTCCGCCAAAGTGTCCAAGAGTGTCGTATCCACGTCACCCACAACTTGAGCAATCAGTTTGTACATCGGCTCAAGAATAAACTCGACGAAACTACGTTGCGCCGAGCTGTGTGGAGGCTTTTTCGTAAATTTTCGTCTAGAAATTATCGTAGTCATAAGTAAGTTGGTTTTATTGAAGGCATTAAAGGAGCACTTACGATTTGTTGTGGAAGTACATATCCCCCCAAAGACGCTTGGCAAACTCCACATAGTTGACACCTTCATATGTATCCGCATAGAGTTTAGCAAATGATTTGAGAGTGAAGCAGAACCCATAAAGCGAACTGGCAAAGCAAACATTTCCCAGAGTAGGAGACACAACAATCGACTCTTCTCCATCACAGTATACACTCAAAAGACTGTTGACCTCTTCAACAATGTGCTTGAGTTTGAAATACGCATCTTGAGGGGGCAGTTTCAACTCCAAGATGAGGCGATCAATCTTGAAACAAGAAACATTCAAAAAATCTGTACCAAAATTACCCGTAGGTTCTTACCTTGTTGATGCAAATAGTAATGCCCATTTTTTCTTGGACTGCGTGCTTCAGTAAACGTTCAGTGTTGAGCATGACTCCTTCGGCAGCGTCCACAAACACGACAACGCCATCGCACATTCGCATAGCAGCTGTAGCTTCATCAGAGAAGTTGACATGTCCTGGAAAGAAATCATTGCGTCAAACATGAACAAGACAGGACAAGATCTACACATTCTAACCAGGAGTATCGAAAATATTCATAAGGTAGCTCTTATGCTTCACATCAGGGAGGACAAGAGTAATCGGGGTTGCCTTGATGCTCACGCCTCGTTCTTGTTCAGTGAAAAGAGTGTCTGTGTAGCGAAGAGTTCTCTCCTCAGTGTTATCAAACTGTGGGTGTGTTTCCCGAATCAGACAATCTACGAATGTTGTTTTTCCATGATGCAAATGACCAATAAGAGCAACGTTTCTTATTAAAGGTGGCGTGTCCATTAGATCAGCCATAAACCTGAAAGAGATTTTATAGAGCAAAGCTTTTGAATGAAAATATGTGAAAAACGTACTCCATTTCGTAAGTAGTGTCTGGAAGCTCCTGTTCTTTCAGTTGGAATCTCAACTTTTTGACTGGCTCTATAAGTGGCTTGTCTAAGGGTTGGGCGTCTTCTTCTTGGACAATTGTCTCAACATCGGGTCCGTAGACTTCTACAGCAGTTGGATAGTAACGTTTGTCTTCATGCAGAACAACTGCAGTTATTTCCTTGTCCTCATCGTTTTCCGGTTCCTCTTCTTCCATAGCGTCATCCTATCCAATAGAATAACCTGTGATTCGTGCTAAATGGCATAAGTTTTGTACTCACATCAGCATCATCTTGTATATCCGTTTGGCCATAGATACTTTGATCGTCATCATCGTCACTGTCCAAATCAGGCCCAATGTAGTTGCCAAATTCATCGTATAAATCAGAATCCATGCTTGACTAGAATGAAATTTCAAAGCGATTATAAAAACGTTGTCCAAAGCATACAGGCTTAGCCAAAGACTTTACTTACATGGGATTATACCTTCTTTAGTTTTTTTTTACAATAAAGATGTTTCTTTTAAAGTTGTTTAATTGAAAAGATTCGCCAGAGTTTGGGAAAAATAATTAAAACAAGTTAAAAATGTTGAATCTTGAATGTTTTCGTTAAACGTTTTCCTTGCTTCTGTCAACTGTGACAGTTCTGCCGGCTTCTCAGTTTTCGAACATTATATTTCGAAAAATGTAGTAGAGAAGTTTTAAGGCTGAATGTGTACCTGCGTTTTGAAAAATCATTTTCTGGTGTACTTTCATGCATTTGGGAGTTCAGAAGTCCAGAATACTGAAGTGAGACGGATATAGAAAACAAGGCACAAAAAACAAGAAGAGAAAACCCATTTCATTTTTCGAAGTTGCTTTAGTCAGTTATGACTACTTGTTGAAAGCTCTGGCTTCTAAAATGAAAATTTTCTATACCCAAGCAGTTTTTAATTTTTATTATTTAACTATTTCTTTTTATTTAATACTTTTATTAAAGCCTTGCCCAAACCAACGCGGTGAGCGCGTGCGATGCGATTGCGATAAGTCAAATCCCTATGTATTAAGTCAAACGTCCATAAGATTACATAGGGATTTGACTTAACGCAATCGCATCGCACGCACTCACCTCGTTGGTTTGCGCAAGGCTTTAATGAAAGTATTAAGCCCTGCGCAAACCAATGCGGTGAGTGCGTGCAGTGCGGTTGCGTTTAGTCAAGTACATATGCATTAAGTCAAACGTCCATAAGATTACATAGGAATTTGACTGAATGCATATGGACTTGACTTACCACAACCGCATCGCACGCACTCACCGCATTGGTTTGCGCAAGGCTTTAAATAAAAAGCATGTGAATCCACTACCATAGGTCAATTAAGATATCAATAAAAGAATTTTCTCTTTGCCAATGTAACAGGCCCGTAAAAACTTTTGGATATTACTTTTGTCCATCTACTACAATCAGCAGTACTATAGACCATCCCTGTTTTTCGAACATAGACATGTGAATTCAAAATGTCAAATTTTGTTTTGTTTTAAATTTTTTTTTAGTTGAACAAAATACAAAATCAACAATTTTATTTAAAATCAATAGTTAAGCTTCAAATGGCTTCAAAGAAAATCAAATTAAAAGTAAGTGCGAGTGCTATAAACATAAAAGCAACTGCCAAGAAAAAAAAGTTATTACCAAAGCTAAAAGTGATTTTAGCCAATCCCTACAAGGCCGAGAAGTAAAGTGAAAATTAAATTATGTAGATAAATCCATCTTTTTACACATATTCCATTCATTTCAGTGCAAAATTGCTGGATGATGAACTCGCTGAATTCATAAATGTTATTTCTTCAGAAATAGCTTCTTCTGGCTTGACAGGCAGACAGTTCGTAAGAGAAAAAAGTATACACTTGGGGCTTGGAAGCTCTCTCCGTGCTATCAACAATACCAAATCTGCATGTGCCCTCATATCTCAATCAATAAAACCCAAATTCATTATCTCCCAAATTGGATATCTTTCAAAACAACGTAAAAGCTGTGCACCAGTTTATGTAGTCGACAAATTGGAAACACTTGCAGAGGATCTCTTTGGAGTTAAGGCTTCAGTAGTTGTGTTTCCTTTGAACTTAACTGGGAAGCTTGAAAATTGGATCACCAAGCGAACCTTATCAACGAAGGATGTTCACAAGTGTATCACTGACAAAACACCAACTCAGTCGCAGTCACCGGCAAAGAGTGTAGATAAAATCGATTTAAATTCTATTTACCTCTTGAAAAAGTCAGACCATGAACGCGCTTTTGTCCCCCAAGTATGCGTTAAATCTACAGAACCAGTTCTTGTCACTCCATCAAAGGATTGGACTGGAGATTACATTTCTTTTTCGAACACAAATGAAAAAATGGAGGTCGATGATGACGAGTTACGAAGGAAACATAGTCGTATTCTTGAGGGTTTTGGAAAATTAGCTCAAAGCGGCAAATTAGAAGAAGTTAGCAAAAGACAGAAATCAAAACCAAACGAAATTCTTTCAAAAGCGAGTCACAATGTAGAGCAGTCAAATACTAAAGAGGAACAGTGGGAAAACGAAGCTGAACTCTCATATTTGGGACTTGAAGTTCTCAAAATTCTACCGAATCCTAATAGAAAACAAAAATCTAAAAAGAAACCTAAAAAGTGCAAAAACAAACTATAGACTTAGATCTTTTCTATTTTCTTCCTTTTTCGGGCGTAACGAGCTTCATGTCAAAGAAATAACAACTCTCTTACTCAACTGCTTCACACTAGTGGCCCGCTCGTGGGTACGTCGCACTCAGCTCGTTTCTATGTTTTCTTTTTAGTTTTAAGATCTTAAAGTGAGTGTTTCGGAGAATGATTTTTGTACAGATAAAATTAATTGAAAAAATGTTTAATTTTTTGAATTCAGAAGTTTGTTTAGTTTTACCACCACCCGTTTTATTTTTTAGAGAAGTTATGTATGGACGATATGATTTTACATGTATAACAAATGCACATCGGTAGTAAAGTACTTATCGGCGAGAGGGAATAGAACCCTACAAGAGGTATGGGATAGAAGGGGCTACTGCTGATAATTTTAAGGGGAAACCCTGCCACACAAGCAATGTCTTTCCCAAAAATTGTTGCTTTGTAGCTGAAACAAATTTGAAAACATAATCGGATGAGAATGACTGGATCCACGTAACTTTCATGACGACTATCGTCCAATAGCTAGGTTCTAGGTATTTAGAAATACGTACATATTTCATAACTTTAAAGAGTTACCAGAACTTAAAGACAATAGTAAAAAGGCCATGAAGCAATTGCTGAGATTTAAGTCAAATGAAACAATTGGGAGATAATCGTCTAAAAAAATGCACGACCGTGGTTTTGCAAATGAATTGCGAAGTGTGAGAAAAGTTACATCTTATTAAAGCAACATTGCAAGGTCTTTAGAGCCAATCATAGAGTAGGTGATACAGAAGCTGGTAGACTGGTACTGCTACTGCTTGAAACTAAACATAATTCAAGTTCTTTCTAGCGGAAATTCAAAGTTTGAGTCTTATTTAACTCCCTGCGTGACTACCCCGCACTACGCAAGGCACCAACCAACGACCAACTGAACTGCACTACCTTGCCGAATTCGATTCTACGGTTCTACATTCTACTCCGTGCCAATTGGTGCAAATCACACTCTTTTTAAAAACAAAACTAGTCCCAATCAGTAATGCTCTGCTGAACGCATTCATTTCTGAACAAAGGATGTGTCAAATGTCATTCAACAGCTGGAACTTTTAAGGTTAAAAAAGTTTGATTTCTGTTGTTGTTTAAAGTTTTCATAACTTTCATAAGAAACTTGAATTAAAAAATGTTAAGAAGTAGAATTTGTTCTAATATAAATCATTTAAGAAAATGGACTTTAGCTGCCGAACCATCTTCTTATTTTCTTTTATCATATAAGTGCAAAATTCAAAAGCTTCAATCGCTTATTGAAATTCCTGCTTCCATTAGACAAATCAACACTAGTTCATTGTTGAATAAATATAATAAACAATCATCTAAAGACGAGGTTTGTTGAATCGTTACTGTTGCTTGTAATTTGTTTTAAAGTTTTTTGGCATTAGGATTCAGATAGCGATGATGATTCTAATGACCCAGCACTCAAGGACGAAAAAGATTCGAAGGTCGTGAAGGTCAAGGTGAACTCATTGCGTGCGGATCTTCTGTTGAAAGCCGGCCTTTCCATAGCTAGAAAGCAAGTTTTTTTTTTTTTTTTTTTAATACGAGTCAAACACTTTCATATTGTTTTGTTTTTCAGTAAAATCGAAGTTATTTTTTATGAGAGCAAAATACGTGTAAATGGTCAAAAGATTGCAAAGAAAAGTGCTCAGGTAAGGTTAATTTGTTCTTCTTTAAGAAAGTTTGTTAATTGTTTGATGTGAAATCGTAATGTTATTGGCTGGCAAGTATTCCACGAGCACGACGATTGAGAGAACTATTGGCACTTTGATTAATATTCTGATTCTTAAAACAGTCGATAGCAAAAGTACCCTTTCTGATAAAGAGCCCTGTAATAACACCTGTACAGGACACACTCAGCTTGCCTTCTAATGGCACTTTTCATTGGTTTCACTCGGGGAAGCACTCATTTTGAAAACCAATGGAACACCTAAAATTGTTTTTGCTTAACTTAAGGTGTTGGCTTTGTGTGAGTAAACATCTATACCATATAAAAAATATTTCCTGTGGAAACTTTTCCTTTTGACATTTGAGTAACATGTGTTAGTACTTCTTGAGTCGATTTTCACTTCAAAACGAGAAGCGGTTGTCACTCCTCAGAATCATGAGAAGCGATCTTCTTGCACACCAATGGAACGGTTTGAGAATGCTTTAGACGCTCCTGGACGGTTCTTTTCGTCCAATGGAAAGTGACATAAGTAAAACAAGTCTAGCTTTAAAGTTAGTGAAAACAAATACATTTGTTGAGCTCTGTCAAAAGTTGACCTACCTTTTCTTGACAACCCCTTTCCCCTTTGGTTGTCAGAAAACCTATGTTTTTCGGGTCTAAAAAAAAAACTTTTTAAATTAACCATTACTTATGTGTATGGCTCATAGGTTTTATTCGTTATCGAAACTTGGCCGTAATCGGAGGCTCAAAAACCACAGACTTAGTGGTATAAATCCTGTTAAACAGAGTTAAAGAAAATCTGTTAAAAGATCTAGGTCTGAATTTGAGTGTACCCTCTCTTGAAGAATTCGCAAGTCGTCCGAAAGTAAGATCTGCATGAAAAGTGTTTGCTTACACTTTGTCAGTTTACTTCATTACTCGCAAAAAAAAAAAAAATTGAGAAATGGACTAGCCCATCCCATCCCACCTGAGCTTGTTACTTAAAAATAAGAATAATGAAAACAATCCAACTTTACAGATTGTGAACCCCTTTTGATTTACCCCATTATTTAAAACTAGTGTTTAGCTTCAATTGCCATTTTTGCCAATAGGTAATTTTCTTTTGTTATTTCGATTTCAGTTTCTAAATAAAAATGAAAACTGAGTCATTTAAGCATATTGTTCAATTAGGAGCGTTCTTTTCAGCTTTGGTTCACTTTGTAGTCTGTGCCCCTGTTCGGTAACTATCGCATCGATAACATCGATCGAGAAGCAGTGATCGGAACGAGATCATACCGAATTCATAGAATTTTGTTTTATTTTCCTCCGTTTATCGACGGCTTTTATTGAGGCGATAGTTACAGAACAGGGGCACTGGTGAGAAAGTTGTGAAAAAGAAATTTGAAAACCGAAGCTAGATCCAAGTCAAACTATTAAAAACATGAACATGAAAATGTTGCATACTTTTGGGCTGGTGAATTTTCATAATCTATATTTATCTGGGTTTTAAGTTGCACTGTTCATCTCTGACACACGGAATTGTAGTTGTGTGATACTTGAACAGATAGGCAAGAACTTTCTGAGGTTCCATCAGACAAAAAACGTGAAGAGGAACATAAAACATGGCTTGAGGAAATATAAATGATAGCAGTTGATTTTATAATTGAGTTTGTATACATAGAGGAACCACGCTAGCTTGCGTTAAGACGTCGGTAGATGTCATCAAGTTAGTGAATAAAATCGGCATTTGAAATTTTTGGGGGAATGCTCTCCACAGAAATTTGACTAAAAAAAAGGCAGCAGAAAAGGGAAACAAGGAAAACGTCATGGGAATGGAGAAATGCACAAGAAAACTGTTGCTTTGAAATTTTAAATGTCGATTTATTTACTTGGTGACATCTATCGACGTCTTAACGCAAGCTAGCATGGTTCCTCTATGTATACAAACTCAAAGATTTTATTCGTTGGGAAATGAATAAGACGACCATGATTTGACGGCACTTACAACATGAAAAGTCAATCGAAAATCGAGAAGCAATGTCGCTTACAATTTGATGAAAAGAAACGTTCAGTAGCATCCTTAAACGTTCCATTGCTACAAAATGATTGCTCTCATGATTCTGAGAAGTGACAGCCTTTTCCGATTTGAAGTGAGAATCCACTAAAGAAGTACTAATACATGTTATCCAAGAGCCAACATTTTTTCAAGGAATATTTTTTATGAGCCATAGTCTATAGGTGTCTCACTCACAACACAACACGTTAAACTGAGTAAGAACAATTTTTGGTGTTCTATTGTTTTTCAATACGAGTGCTTCCCCGAAGAAAACCAATGAAAAGCGACATAAGGAAGCAATTCGAAAATGTGTCGAGTTATTAGTGGTTTGAACTCGGTGTTCTCAAACTTAAAGATCCTTTAAACAATTGACAGCCTTTCAGCAAAGATTCAATTGGAAAGCGTAGGCAACAACATTCAGTGGAAGCAGCTTTCAATGACAATCAACAGAACAAGAGAAGAAAGAATTTATAGAGCCAGCAGAAATCAAAATCAAAATGTATTGTCGATTTCCTTTCACCAATTTGCAGTCGACTGCAGTCGCTACTAAATTCGATTCTTTTTTGGGCATTTAAGAAATTAAAAAAGTAGCGATTATTTTTTTTTATGAATGTGTGTGTGTGTCCAACTGACTAATGAAGAAAAACAAGCACCACGGAACAAAACAATTACATTCATATTGTTAAGCACACAATTTTTATATTTTTTTTCACCAAATGTTTTTCAAATTCACAACTAAATACAAAACAATTCTGCTTCCTTTAATTTTTTTCATATGCCGATGTTTTTGTTTGCCGTTTTCGATCTGTCAAAATTGTTGTGTGTGTGAAAATCTGTGTGCAAATCCGTCTCAAAAAAGAGATCGACTGCAGTCGATTTTTTTCCTCTTAAATGAATTCCATTGAAAAAAAAAAATTGAGTCGATTTTTTTGTTGAAAGGAATTCGACATAAGAAAACATTCTTATGTAAAGAAGGCCATTGAAAATTTTCAAGATTGAAAGAAATCAAATTTGGTAAAGATCAAATAGGAAAATATTTTTGGAATAGGAAAGGAATTAATCTTTATTTTTGTTTGGATTAATTTTATTTTTTGTTACAATAATTTTCAAAATTTTTGTTATGTTTTATTTATGCGACGCATTTCGGAGCTGCTGCTCCCTCATCATCCCGAGCTTGTTACATCATCAAGCGGGCTGACTTGATAGGAAGACAAATTGACTATGACCTCTTCTGCAATGAATAACGTTTTATCAGCGAGTTGTAGCGATGTATGATTGGCAGATTCTGAATCATGACACAGTTTTTCGAATGAACTTGTTTTTTGAATTTTTATTCAACGAATATCAATCAATGAAGACAAAAAACGATAAACAAAAGCTTCACCCGATGAACTTCACCCAGAATTGATCCAAATTGCTTTATAACCCGATAAGTTGCCAAAAAAAAACTATGAGTTTTGATTAAAAAAAAACGTTAAACCATCAAGCCCCTGCATATTACCTGCCTAATGCTACTTTAGGGCGAGTTGAGAACAACCCAGGACTCAAAAAACACTTAGTTTGACATTGACTGCGGGTTGTTGTCTAAAAAAGGTTTTTGCTATTGTAGAGAGAAGCCAGGGCCTTAATCTAACTTCGTTTGCGACCGCGACCGTTAGCGTTCCACCAGCTAGGAAGCCCTGTGTATATAGTATATAAAAGGATCGCACCATTAGATGTCCGTTTTGTAATGGTTAGCATGTCTGTCTGTTACGCGGGAGGTTCATGGAAAACCATGAAAAGCGTTTTCTCGACTAGCCATTCGGAACCGACCGAAAACGAAGATCACTTCCATTCCCTCACAAGGTATGGTTATGAGAAATGCCATAGGCCCGAAGGCTCCCCGCTCTGTTGCGCTTCCCTATTTGTTTATTTTTAGTGCTCAGTAGTTTGCATGGTTATTTGAAGCAACAAATTTTAAAATTGCAACTAATCTTTAATATTCCAAACACATTCAATGAATAATTCACCGAAAAGTGGAACCAATCTTTTCATTGTTTTGGAGAATGTAAGATTATTGCACTTGATATTTCTAAAGCATTTGATAGAGTTTGGCATCAGGCTCTTTTATCGAAAATGCGTGCTTTTGGTATCGATGAGTCTCTTCTTCGTTGGATTAGAAATTACCTTTCCGACCGTTCAATACAAGTTGTATTGAATGGCATCAAGTCTGATACCCACTTAATAAATGCTGGTGTGCCCCAGGGCTCCGTTTTGTCTCCGACTCTCTTCCTCATTTTCATTAATGATCTCTTGTCTGAAACTTCTAATCCACTTAATTGTTTTGCTGACGACTCGACCCTCAGCTTTTCATATTCGTTTCCAAATTCACGTCCCTGCTCTTCGGATGTGGAATCGGGACGGTTGCGTATGATAAGCTCATTGAATTCTGACCTTGACAGCATTGTTTCATGGGGTCTAATGAACCGAGTAGAATTCAATGCTTCGAAAACTCAATGCTGTCTCTTGTCGTTGAAGCTTAACATTCCCCCATTGCCATTATCCATGAATGGTACCTGTATCGAAGAAACCGAAAAGCTGTCAGTACTTGGTATGTGTGTAAACGATGATCTTCGTTGGAACGACCACATATTTGATGTCGCCAAAAACGCTGCTAAATGCTTAGGTTTCTTGAGACGATGCAGGAAATTCTTCACCCCTTCTGATCTGGCTACAATTTATAAGGCATTCATCCGCCCAAAACTGGAGTATAACTCTCATATCTGGTCAGGTGCTTCTCAAACTTCTTTGCGCCTACTTGATAGGGTACAAAATAGAGCGTTAAGATTGATAGGTGATAGTTCAATCGTAGAATCGATTAATTCTCTTGGACATCGTAGAAACGTCACCTGTCTCTCTCTCTTTTATCGTTTTTTCCACAAACAGTGCTCTAGTGAAATAGCCAGCTGCATTCCTCCCTTGAAACAATTTAGCCGCAACACCCGCCTCGCTAGGAATGCTCATCAGTTCTGCCTTGAGCCCAACTTCGGGCGTACAGTCAAGTATAGAGATTCTTATTTTAGTCGCACCACCCGAATGTGGAATGCTTTACCTGGCTCTGTGTTTCCCCCGCATTACGATTTACAAAGATTCAAAAGCAACGTGCATCGGTGTCTCCTTTCAAATCCTCTCCTATTTTCCTAAATGCTCGCACTGTGTTTTTATAACATTATAAGGGTAGTCATAACCCCTTGATGTGCACGCTAATTATATATAAAAAAAAAAAAAAAATAATTAAAATAGGAATGGCTACTCAAGCACGCAACAGTGAATGAGAAACAGACTCGTGAAAGAATATAAGTGAACTAAAACTTGAACATACAGGGAAATACCAAATAAACCAAGGGCTTACCAAGATTAACCACACACATATGTACGCATAAGCCTATTGAACGATTTACTTTTCCTCAAGTCTCTATAGGGTAGACTTTACTAGACAATTACTTTCATTCACTCCTGATTCAATTCTTAGTTTATCTTGACCATTGAGCAGGCACAGCTTTTGAAAACATTTCCGGAATTGAACAAAGATTTTGGCATTCAGTATGATAACTCAGAATGTTTCTTGTTTTTTAATTTGGAAAACAACTTTTTAAAGTCTTCTGTTCACAATCAAACAAAACACCACATGAAAATTCATAAAACAAAGATCCGGAAAGATACATGTAAATGATTACTTTCCATCTGACGTACTAAAGCTTAATTAACACTTTTTTTTAATTCTGCAAGCAATTGCAGCTGGATAATATTTCTAACGTATAAATACATGTACTTGCATGTACTTTTTTCTTACTTACAGCTGAACGTCGGGGATGAAATTGATGTAATTAAAGGCTTCAGTAACGTGAACCCTTCCCACTTACAAATATCAAGGGTTATTATTGTTTCGGCGAGAGAGAAAGATGAAGCTATAAGTGTACATTTAAGGCGGTACAGAACAATGTTAATAGAAAACTATACCGGAGTGAATGCTTACAAATCGTCTGAATCATCCGCAAGCTAATTTCAAATAAAACTTGTCTAGAATAACAAAGTTGCTAAAATTAATAATTGAGGAAGCCTTTTCTTTTATTTCTTATGAACTTGTTACAAGAAAAATGAATGAGAAGCGCTCCGACATCTTTCGAGTTTCATCTGCCAGTTTCCATCAATCCATAAATGTTCTTGGGTGAAATGTAAAACAAAAGCAATGACCGACCGCGTACCTACTATGCGGAAGCTCTCCGTTTCTTACATAAAATATTTCAACACAAGGTCTTTCATTTTCTTTTACCCTTTGCGTTTACACTTCATAAATGACAGGATACTCTACTGAACACATGACTTGAATAATAATAATGACAAAAGGATGGTGTGCATAGAAAATAATAATAATAAAAAAAAAATTGCAAAAAAATGCAATCGATTTCGAATGCAGACAGCGATAGAGCCGGTAACGACGGCAACGACGACGACGTTGATACGATTTTTGGCAACAACTTCTTGCACCTGGAAAAGGAAATGATTTGCATATTCAATGCATTATATCGACTTGAGTCACGATTTTGATGATGACTTCATGAAGGATACTGCGAATGTGGAGCATTTATAATGATGGTGCTTTCTGGTCGTAACATTAAAGAAACATGCATAGAAAAGTTTTGCTACTTTTTTTTTTATGTAATCATTGCAGGTTCTTGGAGAGAACATCGGTGGAAACACTCCAAACGTAGCCGTTTAGAATGATAAGTACTTTGAACGTTAAAAGAGGTCTTCTCTTTTATAGGGAATGTCCGGAAAGTAAAACAAAGATGAAACAAAGTTCTTACTAGGCTTTTAAAAGTGTTGACTTTATAGTGCCATAGGTTATGTCGCACTGGTTCCAATTCGATTCTGGTAAGTAACGTTTTGTGCGTCTTCATAGTGCATCTGTTACTATCTGTTACCGTTTGTTGAGCTTAACAAAATGTTGACCCAGATTTAATTAGAAAATTACATTAGTTGTAAAAAAAAATAGTTCTTCCAGTCCACTTCTCAGGAAACGCTCAACCATGAATAAATAAAAAATAAATAGGGTGGCCCAACAGAGCGAGGAGCCCCTGGGCCTTGCGCATTTCTCATAACCATGCTTTGTAAGGGAATAGATTGGACCTAAAATTTTCTGCAGGTTCCGAACGGTTAATTGAAAACGCGCTTTTTATGGCAATGAATTTCCTAACGGAGGACTTGCCAATTCCTTGCGAAAGGCGACATTCGTGGAAAAATATTTTTGCCTCTGCTCGGATTCGAAACTCGAACCTCTGGGTTAGTTTAACCATGAAACTTGGTTAAAAACACATTCCATTTGATAGCATGAACCCGGTAAGAACTTGGTGCTCCTTAAAGGCGAGTTGAGAGTAAACTCTGATCTCAAAAAATACTCAGTTTAACATTTCGTGCGGGTTGCTGATTTTAAAATACTCTTTAGGTCTGTTCGTTGAACTTTCCCCAGGGTTGACCCAGGTTTTCTTGAAAACCCTATGAGTTGTCAAGAAAACCTGGGTTTTCCACTCCTCAAAAAACGCTAAGCGACAAATCACCACACATCCCTGTCATTAAAAAAAAAAAAATACATGCCATTTGACAGCCCTCAAATCGCCACAGCAAAAAGCTAGGGCGAGTTTGGGGAAAACCTGTGGCAAACCTATGGCTTAAAAAACACTCAATTTGACATTCAGGGCGAATTTAGGTTTCTCAAAAAAAGCTTTGTGGCGACCATAGGGCAACACCAGGGCTTCAACGAACAAACCTTTTATTGCACCCACAGGGTTCACCCAGTGCTTCAACGAGTGAATCTGCCATAATTATCTTTGTCTCAAACTTTTTAAGTTAAACGAACTGAGAGAAGATGGACTAGGTCGTGGGTCGTCCATTTTTCATATTAATTTTATGAGCAGAAAGCTTTTGCCAGACAGATAATAAATCTTCCCAGTATCTATCGATTGACATTTCCGATAGTCGGGTCGCAAAAGTTTCATTAATTCTATTTTCAGAAATAATTTATATGTACAAATTCGATTTTAGTTTCGTTATCTGCGTTGCATTAATTCGCAATTTCTCAAAGCCTTCCCGTTCATAAGAGACGACCTTTTATCGGCTTCAACTTAAATACATTACTCCTTCTTTCTTTTATTTAAAACTCTAATGTACAGAAATAAATTTCATCGAAATCCTAATTAACTGTCTCTACTCAGAACCTCATTTAATTTCCATTCCAGTGCCATTTTTTGTCACTTCGACGAGAAATTAAAATTCTGCCACAGACGACGACATCCGGCTTCAGGATGAATTGATAATGAAACAAAAAACAAAAAAAAAAACGAAACTATTTTTTGCAGGAATTGCTTCAGTGCACATTATTCTCGGAAGCGATGACGGGAAACAATGAGAAATCAGGTTAAATGTACATCTCTACGGACAAATCGAAGGATATTCCCACTTGACTGAATGCCCTTGCTCCCACAATCACCGTTATTGACATCCCATTGCAAGAAGATAAACCCGACCAATAGATTTCAATCGAATGGAGAGTTCCAAGTCGATGGCATCGCATCGCATTCTGCTGATGCTGACTGAAGGTGATGTTGATTGTTGTTGGTGCAACAGAGCTAGTTGAAGCTTAGCGTATATCATTGGCCGAATAGTTGCAGATGTGGACTTGTGGTGGAATGCCGAAGAACCTCGTTAAGTCCTATCATGCCCTTCCGTTGGACAATTCGATATTTCCTGACAAAGGAAATAGTTTCTCTATCGCAGAGGGGGTTTGAGTTTCAGTGTTCATGCAGTTCTACATTTGGTGTCTTCATTGAACAAGAAAGAGGGTTCTCTTGGCGACATTTTTTTTGTGATACATTCGTTGCTGTATCCATTGTTTTTCCCATCTTCGATTTGTGATCAGGAAATTGTTTTTTCCTTACGTTTCAATATTTTTTTGTCTATTTTTCAAATTGATTCTCAGGAATGTTTTCTCCTGGTTTTTTTGCTGTCAATAGCGGATTCTTTTTTTTTTTTGTCATTTATAAGCTCTGCCTGGACATCTGTTCATGGTATTTCAATTTTGAGTCACTTGAGTGGCGTTTTGACAAAGAAAAGAGCACAAGGAACGTATGTACATACATAACTATAAGTTGGGAGAGAAATCGAAGGACGTACATAATATGTCAATAAAAGGATATTAATGACTTTTAAGCTCTTTATACGTTACGTGCTTATGATGGGAAAAATAAGAGCAATGTAACTTCACTTGGATGAGCATATTCAATAAGAAATTGTGAAACCGGGTGAAGTTATGAAGAAAAAAGAAATCAACGTTTTGGTAATGTAGAGCAGTCATGACGGAAGTTCATATGAAAAGTGCTGTTACTTATAAAAATACAACATAGTATGAGGTCATTTGCAGTGATATCTGATCAAGATAAGAAACATGTATGCCTTGATAGGGTGTAGATATTTCTTTTCATTCATGATCAAAGAAACCCTTCGATTGATTCATGTTTTTCTTGATTCTGACATTGGCTAGCAATGCACCCTCCTCAAGGTTCTTACAATATCAATATGTAAACATATGAGTATTATAAGAAATTAATTGCAATCGTTTTTTAAATATTGACATTTGTTCAAGTGGCAGAATAAATGCGGTATAAATACGTCTCGCATGGGCAAGGTGTAGTTAAACCGTACAATGAAGGCATCCAGTAAGTTCCATTAAGTCAACCGATACGGATATAATTTTAATTAATTGTTTTAATTGATTTTTTTTAGTGTTGGTAGTTGTTTTCTTTGCCATTTTGGGCACAGCACTTTGCAATGTGGCTGACCTTCGTGATGGTCGTCCAGGATGTGAGACCAAGGAGGAAATGGATCAAGTAGTCTACAGGAATCTGTGGGATGCTGCTTCATACTGGAAGTGCGTTACAAGAAATGTACCAGCTACCAAAGTGCGTTGCAATGAAGGAGGTTTCATGCAAAACGTAGGCAAATGTGTTGATTGGGACGACTGGGCATGGGAGAATCCCGTTGCACCGCCATCGAAAGGTTGGTAGGCGTGATTGGGTTGAGTTGTATAAAGTGAAAAGTTATGTTCTATAAAATAAATGTCTTCGTTGCCAAATGAAAAAAAAAAACGATTTCCTTTTTTTTTCTCCGTGTTTGGGTTATATGTTGTCGGTTTTCCCCATTTCCTTTGTATGAAATTAGGATTTTAGTAGCAACTACTTGAAACTGTTTATTAAAATGTTCAGCTCTAAAAAAATTCGTCCTGCTCCTGGAAACCTACTTTGTAACTCGATTCTACAATAAAAGCTTGAATTTCCTCCTCAATTGTTTTTAGGAATGCAGACGTAAACGGTAGACTTTATCACAACTCGTCTTTGTTTGTCGAAAGAAGAAAGATTTCATTCTTAGGTTTGTTCGTTGAAGCCCTGGGGATTGGTGTCTCCACAAACCTTTTTTGACAAGTCTAAAGTTGCCCTGAATGTCAAATTCAGTGTTTTTCATTCTTGGGGTTGACCTGAGTTTTCCCTCAACTCGCCCTAGGTTTTGGCTGTGGCGAGTTGAGGGCTGTCAAATGACATGTATTTTTATTCAAGTGACAGGGATGTGTGGTGATTCACACTTAGCGTTTTATGAGAACTGGAAAACACATGGTTTTTGACAGTTCATAGGGTTGTCAAGAAAACCTGCGTCAACCCTGGATAGAGTTCAACGAACGAACCTCTTATTGACATTTAAAAGTATAATCAAAATTAGTTTTCGCATGATTCGAAAGTAGAATAGAGCTGAAATGGTGTTTTTGTAGACGTAAAGTTTTTAAGTTTCGGTGGTACCTGTGGCGTGATCGTTAGCATTTCCACCTGCTAACCCAGAGGTTCGAGGTTCGAATCCCAGCAGAGGCAAAAATGTTTTTCCTCGGGTGTCGCCTTTCGCGAGGAATTGACAAGTCCTTCTTTAGTAAATTCATTGCCATGAAAAGCGCTTTCTCAATAAGCTGTTCGGAGCCGGCAGAAAATTGTAGGTCCCCTCCATTCCCTCACAAGGCATGGTTGTGAGAAATGCGCTAGGCCCAGGGACTACTCGCTCTGTTGCGCCACCCTATTTATTTATTTATTTATTTATTTATTTATTCATAATTCACGATTGCATCTTAAGATTGTTTCTTCTGCCATTTCCAGCGTTACGAGAGTAGTGATCTCTTCACATTAGTGATCCGCTCTTGAAGTCACCGCGTTGACCTCAAAATACGTCAGCAAACCTCTCGTTTTTGAATTGTTCCATGTCTGAGCCCAAACAAATGCATAAATGATCTCTTGTCTGAAACTGCAAATCTCTCTCTCTCTGTTTTGCTGATGATTCAACCCTCAGCTTTTCATATTCGTTTCCAAACTCACGTCCCTGCTCTTCAAAAGGGGAACTGCAACAGTTGCGTATGATAAGCTCATTTAATTCTGACCTTGACAACATGTGACATTGGGGTAGAAAAAACCTGTTCCAACTCAATGCTATCTCTTGTCGTTGAATCTTAACATTCCTTCATTGCCATTATCTATGAATGACATCTGCATACAAGAAATTGAAAAGCTATCAGTAACTGGTATGTGTGAAAACGATGATCTTCGTTGGAATGACCATAAATTTGATTCTCCCCAAATGCTGCAAAGCGGTTCGGATTTTAAGTAGACGATGCAGGAAGTTTGTCACTCCTTCTGATCTGTCTACAGTTTATAGGTTTAATAACATTGGACATCCGTCCAAAACTCTCATATTTGAAAAAGTGCATCTCAAACATCCTTGCGCCTACTATATTTTATGCCGCTAATTTAAAAATTATTTCGGGCATGTGGCCGCCGCCGCCGCCGGCCGCAGGTGTCTCGAATAAAGCCAGGTCTAGAGGTCGAATTTTCAAACACTTTTTCAAACATTTATTTTAGCTTCCAAGCCCCGTAACGCTTCTGGTTTGTTGACGTAAACGAGCAAAGAAGATAATCCAATGGTGTCAAATCACACGATCTTGGTGGCCAATCGACAGGTCCGTTCCGCGAAATTATGAGCTTATCGAATGTTTCCTTGAATAAATCGATTGTGACGTGCGTTGTGTGGCATGTAGCACCTTCTTGTTGGAACGACATCTCATCCACATTCATACCATCCAATTCGGGA
Source organism: Melanostoma mellinum (assembly GCA_914767635.1). Taxonomy (NCBI): domain Eukaryota; kingdom Metazoa; phylum Arthropoda; class Insecta; order Diptera; family Syrphidae; genus Melanostoma; species Melanostoma mellinum. The sequence goes on from OU612058.1 coordinate 21,057,724, forward strand.
ACAAAATAGTTTCGCCAGCATCATTGCGGAAGAAGTATGGCCCATGGCCCAATGACTCCACAAGCCCATAGAGCACACCAAACACTCAGTTTTTGTGGATGTAATGGCGTCTTATGTGAATTCTCTTCACTCCAGTGCGGTAATTTTGCTTGTAAACGTAAACATTCCACCAAAAAAGAGCCTCATCATTGGGCAAAATTTTGCGATGAAATCAGCATCGAGATCAATCTCATTTTCGGCCCATACACCAAAGTTACGACGCATTGCATGGTCTCGCGGATCTAATTCCTGCACAAGCTGGATCTTGTAAGGTCATAATATAAGATCTCTGCTCAAAATCTTCCATAGAGTTGATGGACAAAACTCCAATTGCTGTGCATGGTAGCGATCAATTCATTCGGGTCCTCTTCAACATTTGCACAGAGGAAATCGTTTCTTCGGTGCGCACTGTTCGACGTCTCTGCGGATGCGTATGTTCAAATTAAGTAAACGTAGTGCGCTTGAGCTTGCTTGCTTTCGAAATAAATTTGCATGGTTTGCATGCATTGTTTTAACCTGTTAAATTATCCACAAAATCACCACACATCCCTGTTATTTGAAAAAAAAAAAAAAAAAAAAATACATGCCATTTGACAGCCCTCAACTCGCCACAGCAAAAACCTAGGGCGAGTTGAGGAAAAACCCAGCTCAACCCTAGGGCTTAAAAACACTCAATTTGACATTCAGGGTGTTTCTAGGTTTCTAAAAAAACGCTTTGTGGCGACCCCAAGGCTTCAACGAACAAATCTTTTGTTTCTACACATTAAAAGGAGAGCAATGTTATTTTTTTTTTAAGTTGCTAAATAAAAAAAACTTTTTGTTGAAGAACTATGCGTTAGTTTTTATATTTCGGTTCAAAAAAGCTAGTTTATACACCACAACCTGTAACATTTCTCCACAAATCCCAAGAAACACATCCCAAATATTTTTCATGATCGACAAATCCTTTTCCTTTTGGGCACTGCATCTCAATTGGAGTAGAAATATTCCCTGGACAGAAATAATAGGACGTAGGACTGCCGAATACAGGACGAGGTTTTAAAGCATTACTTCCTTCGCAAGTGACATTTGATACATTGTGTCTTGCAAAACAACCATCGTTCCATTCACCCCAATTAACACATCCATTAACAGTGGTATTTGAAACATAACCTGTGCCGGGAAGGCAATTCGTGAATTCAGTTTTATTTGTAGTTTGATTGCAATAATAGACTGCTGTTGGATCAGCACCTCCCCATACTTTATCTCGGAATAAGCAATCTTGACAGATAACTGCACTTATCCAAAGAACAGAAAACGCAGATAAGACGTGCAAAACTAAAAGTAGACAGTATTTGTTTGAAAGATAAATAAAAAATAGAGTATCGAGTTAGATTAAGACTCACCTTTGAACATTTTTAAGACTTTTTCCACAACGAACCGTGCCAACAAACAAAAGTCTATTGAGCTTGTTCGGGAATTTTTATTGAAACCATTGCCATAGCATCGCTCTTGAGTTTTTTTTTTTTTTTAGGAGAATGTAATTTGCTTCAAAACAAGTCTCGAATCACAATCAGTCGTTTTATCAGATCTCACTTGGTGTACAGAATTTTGTATAAAGCAGTAGGGGATATCTGTTTCTGATAGGGACAATTGTTTCATGTTTCGATATCACCTTAAGCAATTCAGACATTCCAATAATATTGTTAAATTGATAGTTTAAAAAAAATATGGTAAAATGGAAAACGACTATGAAGATTACTGCTTGGAGAACCAGAACAGTTGTTGATAGCAATTATCTCATCGTCAACAGAGGTTTTTTTTAATGAACAAAATCATAAATTGTCGCATGCGTGTTTTTTGTGTTGGAGGTTATTTAGATAATAACTGGAGAACTCTGTACTGGTCCATTGTGCAACCAGGTAGCAACCTTCTTTCTGACTTTGCAGATATTTGCAGAAAATCCAGAAGATGCTGCCTTGATAAAAACCTTAGTTTCCAGCTTTCATCATGTCTGCGCAAAGTGACTGTGATCTGGAATGGAGAAAATACAGAACAGTTACAGCCTGTCTCGGACAACCAACATGGGATAGCAAAAATTCTGCAGCTTACTTATTAACGTTGGGGAGCATATTCCTACTTTTACGTGTGATCTTGACAGATCTACTAGTTTAAAGAAGCCCTCACAGGAGGACCTCGGCAGACTAAGTGCTGTCTTATGGCCTGGCAAGTTCATCCGAGATTTCGTTTTCTGCTTTGCCTTGATGACCTCGAACCCAAAGAAGACTCAAATAATTCAGTCTTCCGACCATAAGCGAGGTCTCTCACTCTTTGCTCACTTTTGAAGTAGAACCTCAAGCCTAGTTTGAATATCGCACAAATAAATTTTTCCCACCGATCAGCTATTCTTCTTAACGTGGCTTATAGCCGTTAGGATTGCGTTTAGTTGAACCCGTCGTTAAATAAGAAAGGTGAACTTATATTTATATAGCCACAGTTTGAGCTCGAACTCATCAAACCAGAAGGCATATTCATAAGATGTCTGGATTATTATCACGTGTGACGTATCGTACATCATTTGTAAATAGTTGCGTATAAATAAAACGTTGTGTGTCGCATGAGCAATATGCGATGTTTGACAACATTGCGCGACGCCTAAAAATTGACACACCGTTCACAAAAAGCAATACGTAAACTAATCAGAATTGTGAAAAACAAGTTATAAAGGTGCCACAAAGTGAAATATTTGACAAGCGTCCTATAACGTGACACCCGTAACGCAAAGTATGCAGCATATGTCGTGCGCTCCCGAAAAAAGTAACACTACCATGTTTTTGAAGCTACGTTGCAAGATCATTTATTTTCATTTCTTCTGTTCTGTATTATCAGCAGTTGAAAAAAAACAAAAATATTAAGGACTGCTTGGTGGAGGCGAAGGAACTTCCCAGATCCAATCCTCCCAATCCACACATTTTTTCTGACTGTCCAGCCAACCCGTACTTATGGGACACTTGCATGCTGTTGCTGGCTGTGTTGGGACTTCACATTTCCAGTAACGAGTGGGATCCCACGTATTTCTATAATTAACAACTTCCATCTCGATTTCCGTTTTGCATCCTGGTTGACCGTCATTATGAATTCCGGCGGCCAAGGTTAGACCTATACACATCACAAAAACTGCACCTAATGTGTTCAATGAAAAAAAAGTTATAGATTAAATTCAAGACAACGCTATCGTCTATGTATATTACAAGAGAGCTTCATAATAGTCGGCCTTTGGTGTAATACGGTTCAAAAGTAACTGCATTTCAGAAATGTAATGACTGGTATTTTTAGTTGACTTGTTTACGAAAAAAACAAATGATACATTGCAAAGTTTATTGTAATATTAAACAATAATGCATCTAGCGATAAGAACTGTTGTTTACAATAACTAAAGCTTAAAATATATCTCAATGAAGACAAATCAGATGTGATTTATGCTGCAATTTTGTTGCGAAGAAACGTGAACGCGAAGACGGTATGATAAAATCTTTGTTTAACGGAGTGCTACACTGAACTGAACTTTGTTTTTAATATGGGATAAGTTTTTCTCTTAAAATATAAATTTCTCGTGTCACAATGATAGATTTTTTTCCATACTTCGCCGAAACGGCTCGACGGATTTTGATGACATCTTATACGTGTATTTAGTAGTATTGTTAGTATTTTTTATCACCATATTCTTTCGTTTACGGAAACGGAAATGGGAACTTTAAAACTACTTTGCCGAATCCAAAAATTTTTAACTACATTTTACTTCAACAACATAGACTAAATTTTAATTCCTATATTTACACAGTTATAGAAGCGTAAGTTGGAGTGGGCGCGGGAGCAGGAGTTGCAGTGGGAACGGGAACGGAAAAGTTTAGATAAAAGTTAAGATAGTTTTTCATTTTTTGACTATTTTTTGTGAACAACGCCTTAAATAAGTCCGGTATTAGACAGCGCAGTTTTGCCTCCGTTTGAATGAAGTGCGAAAGAGAAAGAAACAAATATAGATTATATAGATATAGTAATAATGCGCGGCTACCGAATGATGGTTCAAAACAAAATATCCGAGAACTGCGCGTTTAATACACGCGTGTCTAATACTCGACTTAGATTAGAACAACGCCGGGCAAGTCATCCACATAGCAATTTAATAAAAATGAAATATTAATAACAGTTAGAATGTTTGCCTGAAGTTAAAAGGGATTGTGGGATTGGTGAGCCGGTTAAGAGTTTTAATAATGACACTGCCGTGAAAAACCAAGGTGGTGGCAAAACCCGAACTCAAGCTTGTGAAGACCAGGGAAACATAGTTGAAGAGTCACAGTCGCTAATGGGGATCTGGTAAGATCATTTCTACAGACTGCTTAACGGCGATGAGGACACAAATTCCGCTGTCAGGCAGATTGCCCCATTCAGGTTGGACGATGATCAAGAATGCCGTCCTCCCGACCTAGAAGAAGTTAAGCTTGCTATATGTATATGCAAACTTAAATCAAATAAGACTGCAGGTGCAGATGGCCTTATTGCCGAACTCTGCAAGGCAGCTGGAGACCAGTTGGGAAGGAGCATGCACCAGCTGATCTGCATGATATAGTTGGAAGAAATCATGCCCGATGAATGGAACCTCAGTATCGTATACCCGATCCTAAAGAAGGGAGACCCTCACAATTGCGCCAATTATAGAGCGATAAGCCTCCTTAACGTAGCTTATAAGATCTTGTCTGCTGTAATATGTGAATGTCTGAAACACCACGTCAACAACTTGATAGGTCCTTATCAATGTGATTTTAGACGTCCACAATAGACCAAGTTTTCACATTACGGCAGATCTTGGAAAAAACCCGAGAACATAATATTGATATTCACCACCTCTTTATCGATTTCAAGGCCGCGTATGACAGTATTTACAGAGACGAACTGTACAGAGCCATGTCTAGTTTCGGGATCCCTGCAAAACTTGTACGACTATGCAGGATGACGCTGGAGAATTTACGCTGCTCCGTCAAGGTCGGTAAAGGACTCACCGAGACCTTTGATGTCGAAAAAGGCTATAGGCAAGGCGACAAACTGTCATGCGATTTCTTCAACATCATACTTGAAAAGATTGTAAGAAACTCAAACGACAACACCAGAGGAACAATCTTTCAAAATCTGTACAATTAGTCGCCTACGCAGACGATATTGACGTAATGGGAAGAAAAAAGCGTGATGTCATAGGTACAGGACTTCGACTACCTAGGATCTGCTATAGACACGGAAAACAACATCAGTGCGGAAATCAAACGGCGAATAACTCTTGCAATTGACAAACAAACCCCTCTCCTGAAAAACCAAGGTAACCTTGTATGAGACCTTGATCATCCCAGTCCTGCTTTACGGCGCGGAAGCATGGACCTTATCGAAAGCGGATGAGGAAACTCTTGGTCGTTACGAAAGAAAAATTCTCCGAATGATCTTTGGTCCCGTATGCGAAGACAATGTGTGGAGGAGAAGATACAACAACGAGCTGTATGAGCTGTACCACGACATGGGCATAGCCAGAAGAGTACGCATCTTGAGGCTACGAATGGTTGGGCCATGTAAAGCGGATGGATCCAAACGCTCCGGCTCGTCGGGTTTTCTAAAGAACATTGCAGGGAAAATGCGGAAGGGGAAGACCTCGTCTTAGGTGGCGCAATCAAGTGGAAGAAGACCTCAACCGACTTAGAGTGCGAAACTGGAGAGAGCTAGCCTGAAATTGAAGTCGTTACAGAAGGATGTTGGTTGAGGCCCAGGTTCTCCCCGAACTGTAATGCTCACCTAAATAAGTAAGTGAGCCGTGAAAAGCGCTTACTTAGCAATTCGAAATCGGCATTCAATTGTAGTTTCCTGAAATCGCGAGTAATTGGCAAGTCCTCTTAAAGTAAATTCATTGCTATGAAAGGCGATCTCTCGATAAGCCATTCGGAATTGGCAAAAAATTGTAGGCGCTTTCATTGCATCACAAAGGCGATGGTTGTAAGAAATACTCTCCTCACTCTGTTGCGCCACCCTATTTATTTATTTTTATATTCATTTTCTTGAAATGCGTTAGACCTTGAAGTTTCCATAGCTTTATTGCGCACCCTCTTTATTTATTTATTACTCGATAGAGTCTAAATTGAAGAAAAATTGTGGCAAGACTGTAACAAGTTCTTATTTGCCTTCTAACTGTGTCGTTTTGTTCAATTCATCGACAAACAAATCTGCAAGACCAGAAAACTAAGAAAAGGCGGGAACAATTTGAATTGACACCATGAGACTTCTTCTCAAATTTTTTGAGAAATGATGATTGTGATTCTTAACCTATTACCATTAACCCTTAATCTACACAAAATAAAAACTTTGTGCCGGCGGTAAGGAAGTTAAAGAAAGTGTAAACTGTGCTCTCGTGTTTTCGTTTTGTTTCTTTTTAAAACAAATAAAAAACAATCACGTTCATTGCAATTTGTAGTCCTTCGTTTAAAATATTTTATTTTCACATTTCAAAACTAGATTTTCACTACTTTTTTCCTTGAATTTGCAAAATTAAACAAATCATGGTGAACTTAAGGGTTCAACAGGTATTGTCCAGGACCAGTCATCGATATCAACGCAACCCTTGACAGTATCATCCCATGCATTCATGTCCGGGCATTTTCCCTTCGATGCAGGTGTGTCTTTAGTTGTACAAACCCAGAAGGAAGTTGGATCCCAAATGTTTCTGTAATATTTTACTGTTATTTCTTCATCGGTTCTACATCCTGGTTGCCCGTTGCCCAAAATCACAGCTGATGCAATCCCAATGATGGATACCAAGACAGCTACCACAGCTGAAAATGAAAAAAAAAGAATATTTACGTTATCCAGAAATTAATATGACTTCAACAGCTCTTCTTTCAAATACCGTAAAATTTCATTTTCTCGTTCGTCGACGAATAAAAACTGATTGTTGTCTAAAGAAAATTCTGCGCATTTATAGTTGAAAGATCAGCGGTGTTAAAATATAGAAGATTATGAAGCGATAAGACTGAAGAGCTTCCCAGTGAAAAACAAGTGTTTTCAAGTATCAAGCAATAGCACTCCATTCACAAAATAAAAGTGGCCCTTCAAAATGTGTTTACTTTTTAAATTTATGTATGTAAATTTTAATTAGATTTTTAAAACTAAACATAACTTCACAAGAAATTCGTCATTGTATAGTGCGAAAGATATAATTCAAAATCATGTACATACTCAATTCACTGCACTTCAAAGAAAAATTTTTGGTAGGTATGGGGTTTTAGTTCTTCACGAAAAAGTTTAATTCTGTGGTAAACATGTGGTAACGTTTACCACTGTGAAAAAAAATTCCTGAAAATACGAAGGAGTAGGTGTACCTTCTGGAAAGTACAAAAAAAGAAGAAAAAATAAAAACATCCTCAAATATGCCACGAAAATTCCATAATATGGAAGACAACTTGAAGAACACTATACGTCCTTGCTCCTTGTTGGAATTTTATTTTTCTCATGAAAATATTTAAGAAGAACTTTCATATTTGCCTTCTTCTCCGTTTATCTTGAGACGTTATTATTATTATTTTTATTGATTTTGTGGCATCTGAGGTTGGTTGGGTTGGGGTTGTTTTTTTTTTTAAGTTTTGACAAGCATATGTTGAAGTCTGTTTATGGTGTTTAACTTCCTAGAAAAATTGACACTGGGGGCAATAGTGTAATTTCTGCTAGCAACGAACGTTCAAATTGACAAGACGAGAAGTGAATCCTTTTTCATGTTCGTCGAACATGTGCGAGGAGTCTATGAAGGATGTTGAAAATTTTATTTTGCAAAGTTTAAAGGGTTCTTAAAAATGAGAGTTTTTGTAATTGAAAGTTCTTCTTGTGATTTTTAAGATGGTTTAATGGTACTACCCATTAATTTGTGATACAAAAACTGTGCAAGGATAATGTGGATGGGGAAAGCGAAAAAAGTATTGTATTAAAAGTATATGTATTAAAAATTCTACCTTTCCGAAATTATAACTTGTAATGTTTTGTTCTTAGTCATGCATGGTCATACTTTAAACATTAGTTTTGTTTAATGACCTGCTATAGATCGATCTAGATTAGATAGAAGCAGCTTTTTTATGTTTAATGACAATTTTTCTGCTCCGAGCAAGAATGTTTTGTGTTTACCTACTCAAAATCAGCTCATAGTAACATTTTCTTCTTTTGAAAAAGAGCAGATTCAAACATTGTCAAAATCATCATTAACCTCAAATTTTTTGTGTTTATTTTGTGTTTTGTAATAATTTTGAAACCGAATTTAACATGGATTCAATTGAAATACGTTGAGGTTTGACTCCCCGGCAGATTGTTAAAATTGATAAAATCAATCATCTATCGATTAAGGTAGGGTGAGTTAATTACATGCTAAAAAGTGTATATTCCACTAATCTGACAATTTGAGAGAAACGTAAAGAAAAGAGAGAGCTACAAATAGTTGTTAAAAATGTTATCTATAAATCTGAAGATTTCCTTACGCCGAAATAACAAGGACTCGTTGATCACATAACAGCAGTTGATCGCAGAGAACCGTTCGTGTCGAATACGAAGATAGAGTTTGGCAAGCACAACAAAATAAAGAACTTCTGATACTGATTTTTTATTTATGTCGCTTTTCATTGGATGAAAAGAACCGTCCAGGGGCGTCCAGGAGCATTCTCAAACCAAATAAAAGTGAAAGCCACTTCTTGATTTAAAAAGAGAATCCACTTGAGAAGCATTAACGCGTTGAACTAAAGCGTCAAAGGAAAATTTTGCTTTAGAAATATTTTTTTAGATCCATAAGTGTTTCACTCAGAAATATACAATTCGTTAAACTGAACAGAATATAGTTTTGGGTGTTCAATGGTTTTTCATATGAGTGCTTTCCCGAGTGAAACCAATATAAAGTGACATTAGTTGCCATCGTGTTATTGAACATGGAACACCTGCAAGCAAGATGAATCCGGATGAATCTTTGAGTTGGCAATGCACGTCGATACATCGACTTATCCGCACTCTACCAAATATTTCGAAGGCGTTTCCATCACTGCATGTGTTCACTTCGAGGGAAATAGAAACCTAGTTCCAATTTGTGATAAGTTCCGAAGTTTTCCAAGAAGCATTTCTGGATTTGAGATCAAAGAAGTAGGATTCTTTTGATAAACTGTCTTTTACTTGCCACTTTTCGTCAAGCCAGGATTGTCATCTTCAATAAGATGTATCTTCAAGGTTAAATACAAATCATAACCCTTCTCCTTGAGTGTCCGGAATTGCGATGCGTGCAACCTGCCACCTTTTCAATTGGAATTACTCTATCCATTGCATGCTGGGGGGAAAATCGAGGCTTTCAAGCATTCAAGTTTCGCTTTATCTTCTGAAGTTTAGCAGGTCTATGTTAACTGTTCATAGCTTAGACATATTGCCTCAACATAAATGTGAAAGCAGAAGTGGTAAACTTTCACCGGAAATAGTTTTTTCTTTTTTGTTAAAAAAAAGTGTTAACAATTTTGAAAGGGGGCCAATTGTTGTCTTTGAAGATATCTGTGATAACAAATGGCTGGCCCCGTAATCTTACAATGAATTTGGATTAATTATGCCAAAATGGAAAGAAAATGTTAAATAAAATTTTTCGATATTTCGCTTCGTTCTCGAGATATTGATTTTTGAAGTCGATTTTTTTTTGAATTCAATTACCTATCCTTATCTCGAAAACGAAGCGAATTATCGAAAAATTTTATTTAATACCTTCGTTTTATTTTGGCCTAACTAAGCTAAATTCATCGTCAGATTGCCTCGGATATCCTACTATCTCGAAAATGAAACGAAACAATTTTCTTGGTATAAACACGTAAGTTTATGTGTAAACATAACTCCGAAAATTCGTCTTTTATTAAAAACGAATTAAATTTAAACTTATTTTTATTCTTATGCAAGCTTTAAAATACAAAGAATCACTTTAAACTGATCACAATAATTTATCGCACAAAACCACTACTTTCGCCCCACTGTGCGTCTGTTGCATGTCAACTATTAGGTGAATTACACATTCTTCTAACATAGCCGTTGGGAATCCGCATAAAATTGTAGATCCAAAATTGTGTTAGGCCCCGAGGCTTTCATACCATGCTTGTGCAACGTCTATTTATTTACTTGGTCGGACCGGGGACATTGTAACGACGACGTTGGTTCGTTGAACTTTATTCAAAGCAGACGCAGGTTTCGCTGACATAAAAAAGTTTGCCGTTTGACAGCCTTGTTCCTAACCTAAGCTCACTTCCCGCAAAACTCTAGCAGCTATTCTACGATGATGAAAACCGTGACATGTGTCTTCTGAACTATTCTTTTTTTTTTCATGAACGAAATTTTCTCTTTGTCACCTGGTTCACGAATGCAGTTGTCTTTATTTTTCATTGCGGGTGGTGCGGCGGCGGGGACGGTGTACTCCATAAGATGGATCACTAGTGTGAAGGAGATAAGTGGGTAAGTTGTGATCCCTTCGAGATCACGATTGTCATGAGTGCCGCAAAGAAAGAAAAAGAAGCTAATTGTGAAATAAAAGAGGAAAGATATGCAGAGAACATGGAAGTATATTCGCATACAATGGGCACGTTCAAGAACCTATCGGATAGCCTATCTCGGATACCCGTGTCTACTTTTCGAACGATTCAGGTATCTTTTCCCCGACAACAGCTGTGAAATATTAAAATTTGGCTTCTTAAAACAGAAAAACATTCAAAATATCTTTGCTTGACGATTACAATTTATTTTTTTCGATTTCCCATGCGTTTCAAAAAACTCGATTGCTGAAATAAATGCACACCAAAACAAAAAATGAATTTGAAATGGAATAAAAATAGAATTTCTATCAACTGATCACTTGAATAGTAAGGTATACCAAAAATACTGGAATACCTTTAGATAGCTTTTTAGTAGAAATGGGATTGTAGCTCTACTAAACTTTTTACACGTAAAGTTTAATTTTGATCGAATGCTAAACCACCCTTTTGCTTCTAGAAATATTTTTATCCACGCTCATGTATCCATTAGTTTCAGGATTCCGTAAGTTTCGCTCCAGTCGCATGTGCAATGCTCTACCTGACTCTGGTTTTCCCTACATTACGATTCACAAAAGTTCTAAAGCTACGTGTATCTGTTTGTCCCTTTAAATCCTCTCCTATTTTCCTATACGCTCGCACTATGTCAATACAATATAAGGGTATTCATACCCCCTTGATGTGCTCGCTTATTATAAAAAAAAGTGTTTATACACTCATGTTCTGCCACTAATCCTTGCATTCGCAAAAGCGATATAACGCACACTCTTTACTAACGCTCATAAATAAAACGTCCTCCTGTCTGACGAACAAAAGTCTTTAAATGCCTCAAAATCTCCAATTATGAAGTTATCAAATATCAAGAACATTATCAAACTTAATTACTTAACATTTAGAAACTACACAGTCTCACAGAACAACTTTGTCCTTTGTTTTCTTAACTGATTGGTAGTTAAGAACATCTCATGATAATGTTTCATCATCAGTTCATTATAAAGTTCGCATCAGAATACACGACACTGTTACAAGAGTCTAACAAGTAACCCAAAACAAATTCGATAATGTTTCGAGGTTAGTTCTAAATTCTTATAATTTTAACATACAAACTACTCCATAATAATTTTTTCTAAGCATATTTTATAATACCAACGATCGCTGTACTGTGGATAAGTGTAGTCATATGTGAGGACTGTTTGTTTCTAGATGAGTTATGGAAGTTTAATTTGGATCCCAGAAAATTTCAATACTGCGATATGAGGAAAAATAAAACAGCTATTGGAGCATGCCCTCCGGGATCAGGCTTTGTTAGAAACGAAACTGCTACAGGATGTGTTCCGTGGAACGCTTGGAATGACGCTTGTATCGACAAAATTGATGAGACAAATGTCACTTGTAATGAACACAATTATAAGCAACCCCAACCAGCTCTAGATCCTGAGTACTTTTTCTTATGCCCTACAAAGAACGGCACAGCTGTGCCTCTCAAATGCCCAAATGGTAAAGCATTTTATTCGAAAAACAAATATCTGGGTTGTTTCGAATGGAACACTTGGAGGAATTTGACACAGTGCTTTGACTAATTAAAAATTTTGCGATATGGTAAACAGAAAGGAGTGTAATTTATTTTTAATCATATAATTGTCTACATCTATACTTAAGTCAAACTGAGGAAGAGTAAACTTGGAGACTTCACAACCTGGCCTTTTAGGTCTTTTATTTTTAAAGGGAACTTAAAACACACACTTGGATGAATCTTTAACTTCTTTACAGGCTACTTACTGTATGTAGAGACATGAAAATGTTCTTATTTTTGAACACCTCATCTCTGCTTTTTACTTCTTCAGCAAATTAAACCAAGATTGGATCTTCCAAGGCTAATTTGTAGTACCGTTACACATTTTCCTTTTTCTTTTTCTTTTCTTTTTTTTGCCACACCGCTCGAGTTGACTTTTTGGAGTGTTACTTCAGTTTAAGTTCTTCTTGACACCCAAGCTACTTTAGGGGCAAAGGTATAATTTGCAACTCTTTCTCGAACCTCATAGAACTCAATTTATTATGCTATTTTTGCATTTCTCCTCTCTCTAGAAGTTTGGAGTGTCAACAGCTAGAATCACCAGAAGCGTTTGCTGTTATTTTTTTTTATCCTCCACAGAGCCAATTACTTTTAACGAGGAGACTTCAAGTGCAAGAAGCTTTTAATGGCTGCCAATTAGGATGAGGTTCAGTTACTGTTTATTTTTTTCCTTTTAATTTTTCTGTGTTTCGTAGTGCAAAGAAAATTTAAATCGTTTGGTTGGTATTTTATTTTTCGGTGGATTTATGGTTAACAAAACAATGAAATTATCTTTGAAACGAGGAAATTCTCTAGATTAAGTGGTTGTGACTGGTTTTTTTTTTTAAAGTTGAATCTAGAAGAGATGGCAGGCGCAATATAAGGCGAAGTGTCACTGGCAGCATCAACACCGAATAGGAACTTAATTAAAGTCGAAAGCAAGTTAGTTGTACGACAACACGACGCGTCGCTCTGCGCCGATGATGTTTCGCTGAAAACGCAATTAAATTTTCTTACCGTGCAGTGGACACATCCTCTGGAACGAAGAGATGGTAATGGCGAGTAGTAGTTTCCGGTAGAAGGAAGGCAGTTTAGAGAATAGTGTTTTCATTTTTAGTGCTTAGAAAGGTTGAAAGGTTTTTTGCGGATGTGTAAGGAAATTACTTTTTGAAGGGTAGCTCGTAAAATAGAAAATTTATTTAGTACGAGTGTCGATGACTTGGATGTAGTTTAATTTATTTGTGAATAAGTTTAAAGCTGGTTCCGGTGTGAGTTTAAATTTATAGTTTAATAATAATTGGTATAAAGTTTAGTTATGAGTGTAAAGAGACTCTTTATGGCTTCAATATTTAAGGCCAAATTACAATCTCTATAAGTGAAGGATTTTTTCATCATACAAATTACTATTACTCACTTAGAAAAGTGAAAGTTAGCACTAATAACTTATTTTTCCAAGATTTTACCAGCTCTTTGATGAGCAGAGTGATTTATCCCCGACCTATCTTGATTTCTTGAATACTTGATTTCTGGGCAACCAACTTGAAGCAATCTGCGGATAAAACTTGACTACTTCAACAATGAGCTATGCAACGAACGCTGACAAGTGAAATTCATAACGGCAGCTAACTTCTGAGATTCCATTGCTGAGGCTCTGATAATAGCGATGATGTTCTTCGACTTATTATGTGCAACGACATCATATATTGGTTTGGGAAGCACAAAAAGCAGCAATTGAAAGAAACGAGACATTGAATTGGAAGATGCATTCTCATCCGGTTATTGAATAAGCTCGCAAACTGCATGCCTTTTCACTTACGCATTTTTGTAGTGAACAAGTCGTCGGATCTGGATACGATGATTCCAAGGCTTCGACCTGTGACAAATATTTAAAATCAGAGCGAGAAACCCCAGGGCAAAGCACTTTTCTCGCAACTATGCCTTGGAGGGAATGGGAAGGACCTACAATTTTCTCCCGCTTCCGAACGGCTAATCGAGAAAGCGCATTTCGTGGCAATGGATTTACTAACAAAGTACTTGTCAGTTCCTCGCGACAGGTAATAACCGTGCAAAAACATTTTAGCCTCCGTTAGGTTTCGAACCACGAATCTCTGGGTTAACAGGCAGACATGGGTACCATCATGCCGCTAGATTATCACCTCCAAAAGCTTGTAGAGGAGAGTCGTGAGCCATCTCAGCCCGATGTCTCTCATATTTTTTCAAATCTCATGTGGTATGTCGTATGCCGTATCCCATATGGTTTTGTCGAGGGGTAGTTCCGTTAAGTTAGATTCACAATGATTTTGAATTTATCACTTCCTTTGACTTACTAATGACAAACAATAAGGAGTTGTGGGAAGCAATTAAAATTAGTATCTACTCTGGCGTATACGTGTTTTTTTTTTCAAAAAAACTAAAAATTGACATTTTTTCTAGAATACTGAATATAGTTAATGTAAAAAGCAAACGTTTTAAGTTTAGATTTGGAAAGCACGGTTTGACATCAAATTACTAATGGTAAAAAAAGAGATATCTTGATATCTCTAAAGTTAGAGACACCCTTCTAACTTTAGAGATTTTTTTCATCTGGTGCATTAATTCTACTTTTTCTGACGAAAGCAGAAAGGACTATTAGATAATTGATTGGAGGAAAAATTTAAACCTCAAGTACAAGGACCATTTACATTTTTGTGCAAAACACAACTTTTTTCGTATATAAAGACGACAATTTTACATTCCACTTGGATACCGAATCTACAATTTCGAAACTGGTTCTACTCCGAATGGATTATGTGATAGTTACATCGGGAAACTTAGACTTTTTTCGATTACGATGGAATCTGTGATAGGGCTGAATAATCATAAAAAAATGAAATCTCCCTTAAATTTTTTTATGAGATGAGAAAGTAGCTAGCAGTAGTTTTCTTCTAAATAGCAACCCCTAGGCGCAGTGTGGCTAAGACTCAAATTAAACGAACATGATTCTTATCAGCAATTATTGCAATTTCTAGGTAAGATTTCCCAAAACCATCCAACCTGGAATTCTTTTTGAGCGGAAGAAGATGACTTTTCTCATTTCCGAACGGTTACATATCAAAGCTTCAAATTCCCGAAATATACACCGCGTTATTAAAATATTGCAGGTCATAAAAGATCAGAATTCAGTTTGGAATCTGAACGGGAATGAATCTGAGAACGGAATCATTATTGCTGGTAGTTCTTAAATTCAATAAGCTGTTACCATTTTGTTGTTGACTGTTGTTTGAATGCTGTTCACCGCAAAACTAAAAAATGTTGACCAATTTGGTACCTCTGGTACTTTTTTGAACTGTCAATATGTTCCTCTTTTAATTCCTAAATCATATCCCCGGTTGATAATGGTTCTGTTACATTGCCGGTTTATGAAAATTCCAATTCTTTTAGAACCCTTGTTGAGTAAGGAAAGGCATCTTTGCATCTTCTTTCAAAGAAACTAAATTTAATAGGCCATTGAAGTGCTGGCATTGGGAGAGTTTGGGGCGCAACTATGTACAACTCTATTCTTCTTTCGTATCATTCAAAAGTAACTTTTAATGCTACGTACATTTAAATGCCAATGAGAATGAAAGTAGAAATGAATTTGAATTCTTCCAACTACTTTTGAAGTTAAACTTCCGAGTTTTGTTGAGGTCTCCATATGGTTCTGCTTAGCATTAGGAAGTACTGTGATGTGCTTTTTTCTCTAGAGCTGGGGTATGTTCGTCGGGTTCAAAGTCGACCAAAGAAAACACATAAATCTTCGGGTACGAAGAAGGTCCAATCCTTTTATTGGTCTAAAGGCTTGTCTTATATAATATTTATTAATTCTTATCTCTAATGCTGTTGATCGGTGGTTCCAACACTGGTAGATCCTTAGTCCTATGTTAGCAAAACGGTCATCTAGTACGGGTGTTTAATTGCTGGTAAATCAACAGTCTTATACTGGCATCAACAGGCAAATATTGGGATCAACAGACAAATACTGGCATCAATAGGCAAATCCTGGCATCAACGGGGAAATCCTGCCATCAAGCATCAACAGTCAAATCCTGGCATCAACAGCTCAATAGCCGGCAAGATAAAACCCAAAAGTCTGTAAGAGGCTAGTGGGGGTTTGTGCTAGGTACGCCTTGTTAAAATTAGGAATCTGTGGGCACATTACGTACCTCTGGTTTTCCTTTAGTGGAAGTAGCTTGTACTCTAGATTGGTACTTTTTCAACACGGGCTGACTTTGACTTCGGCCTTCTCGTATTATTCAGGATGTCTTATAAAATTATCTACACCTAGTGCGTGTGAGTTTTATGGCATGAGTGAAAAATATAATGTGACAACATTGGTATGTGTATTGGCTGGCAGTAGGGTGTACATTTGTAACTTCGTTACAGTACAGAGAAGAAATTTAAGGCATCCGAATACGTTTACAGAATCGAGTTACATAGTAGGATAGGATTGCGTACCTGTTTTGCAACTTCTACTTATCTTCTTAGGTAAGCATTACATTTCGGGTTGAACCTGGGCCTGGGCCTCTGCAACTCTGCAAGTTCTACCGTGGAGTGAAATAGGCTGGTATTACGATCTTCTTAAAAACTCCATAAAAAGAAAAGTTAAAACCACATTATGATGTACAATATTGTCTGTCAGTTGCCGTGAATCAGTCGTATCTAAGCAGAACTTAATTCCAAGCTGTTTTTTTTATGTAAAATTACAAAATCTCTCTCAATTTGAAGTGAGTATGACGAGTTTTTCATTTCAATTTCTGGATAAAGAATAATTATTTAGAACATGACAAGACCTCTCATATCGCCCGATGGCTAAGAAATGCCGATTTTCTTTACGAAGTTTAAATAAGAAAATCCAAGCGGAAAAATACAAAAATAATGATGGAAATTTGAATAAACCATGAAATTTGATTTCTATATAGTAAAGTTTGTATTGAATTGTGGGATGAAACGCAAATGCGTAGACCAAATGCTTGAAGCCATCTGTAACGAAACCTTTTGAAGAATTATTATTATTAAATTAGAATGGGTGGAAGGAAGATAACGGTTTTAAAAAGAAAAACAATTTCATGAAACTTGAACTGCTTAAACAGATTCAAGGACCCACAATCGTACAAAAGTAAAATTCTTAGATACCACCTGGCAACTTCAAGTTGAAGAGTATCAAGCACAAGCTAAGAACGATTGTACAAAAGGTATTGATTTGAATAGAACCGTTCAAATGTTCTTCTTTTCCTTGGAGAGTTTTTTTTTTCATCCATACCTTAAGGCGCTCACATATCGAACCAAGGAGAACGCAAACACGGGAATGTGAATAAAAAAGCAAATCGGTTGGAAGTAAGGGCGAATAAAAAAAAAAGAAACAAAAACAAATGGATTATGTAAACTAAAGTTTTAAAAAGGCTTAGTGCTGTTTGTTTCGCAGCTGAAATTGTTTTCCCTTTTATGTTTTAACGGCCAACATTTCTATGTCTTAAGCAGCTCTATGCAAATATGACAAAGGAGCACAAGGGAACAAAACAAATTTTTTTCAATCGCACATTATTGACATTACCAAATGTGAAAGTTGTATTTGCTCGTTCGGGGGGAAAACAAGGTAAAAGGATGGGAGGATTGAAGAAAGAGAAACAATTTTTATTTGCTCTGAGACTTAAGTGAATTTGGGGCCATTTGATAATATTTTTTGTTCGTTTTCTTCTTAAAGGCCTTGTTAACAAACGCTCAGAGCTTTTTACAGCAAAAGGGGAATCATTGAAAAGGCGTTAGACTTATAAAATGGATTTGTGTTTTTCTTTTCAGTTTCTTAAACAATTTAACTTTCAAAACAGAGTAAATTTTGAACTGGAACTTCTTTGTGACGTTGTGACGGAATTCCAAAGCTCTAGACACCGATGCGATCGTTTTGGAACCCTAACTTTCCAAAGGAAGAGTTTAGTTCTTCGCTAAAATAAAAGCAATAAAAGGACCTTGTCTTACTTGTTTCATTTTTTTGTCAAAGCTTTCCGCAATGTTGAAGTCAAGCACTTCTTTTGTTCTTTTCAAAAAAAGCATTCCCATGTAAGAACCCTTTCAGCCACCCTTCGGGACTTTAAACCCGATGAATAAGTTATTAGGTAACAAACCCTTACCGGCCACATTCATTGCACACTCGTGTTGTCCGAAAATAAATTACTTACATTGTTTTGCAAAATTTCTCCAAGTGTTACACGTAGTTGTGCTTGAAATCTGGTGTATTTATTCGCTTGTGTTGGAATGTATTCAATTAATTAGTTGTTTAAAGCCGAAATGACCACACAATTTGTATTCGTTTTATAGACACAAGAGCCCCTTAGTATTATCGCATGTATATGTTTATTGTGTAACTACCACACATACATTGTATTCTAGAAATTGTATTGTGTACAGCTTCATTCTTCAAACAACCCATATGGGTGGCCGCTGGCTGGTAGGGTGGCTGTTGGTGGTTAAAGGCATTTCAGAACATCAAGTCAGGCAGGGTGTTATGCTAAATACTTGTTTATACCAATTGTGCAGAAAGGAAGAAGAAATCTCTATAGAAGAGGAAACTGCCTGAAAGTGGGCAAAAGGTTGCTACTTTGCCTACATAATTGATGAGTCATGTAGTGAATTATGTATTTTATATCCTGGTCTAATAAATATCCTCAAAATTTAGTGGCCATCTACGTTGAACAGATAAGAACAGCATTTACAACATCCGAGAACACAGAGTCAGATTAAATGTGGAATAAGGCTTGTGGTCACGGTGTGTGGTATTTTGTATTTCTCTCTTAAAGGATGATACCGACAACATGTTGGCACACTTGGATACTTGTGAATGCACGCAAGTGTGTATTCTGATTCTCCCTATACACATGTCCTTGTCAAAACTGGAATAGGCTAAAGTTGAAGATCATGAATATTTACAATATTCCTGGGCAGGAAATTGGCATTTGATTAAAATATTAGGATTGAGTTTACTCATACGAATGGCATGGTGGTGATTGATGTATGATTCTATGTTAAAACATTTCTCTTTGATTTTAATCGTATTTTGTTAGTGAATCAAATGAATAATAGAAGACATCATGATTTATATACTACACCCTGCAGTAACAACATTAGAGAGATTCTTAGACCTGTTAAGATGGTTTTCTGGGAAAGTAGAGAGTGTAGGAAGTGCAAATGTATACAGCCCTCACTTTGCTTGTGTGCCTTTTATTATTCTTAGAAAAAAATTAGGCTGGAAAATTTAGAAGTAAGAAACCTCGTGAGGCATTGGATAGTAAAAGAATTTGTTGTTAGCTAAATCAATACAAAAGGAGCTAAGCTTGTTTATTCAGTTTTAGTTTTCTATGCGTTTTAACAAAGTTTGTTGTTGGTTGGTATATCTCTACAAACGGAACATTACTTTTCGATATATGTATATATCAACCAGTACCGCCATCTTATGTACTCGTATGACGATTTTGCACTCGCCAGGGAAAGCAACAAGCTGACCAACATGGTTAGACAAACGAAATTACCGAATCTCGTCGACTTTATCATCGCTTTAACCGATTGGCTATCTACCTATAGCAACCGGTCATGTTGACAGTAAGTGGAACCTAGACTTAAAAAAATATATGCCTTTTGCCTAGCTAACGCAAGAATAAACTGGGTAAATCAAAATCTGTTGCAAATTGATGCATTTATCAAAGTCATCAAAATCGCTGTGAATGGAAACCCTCGAAGGCAAAAGTGCCTTCAAATACACAAGTTAATTGCTCTGCAAAGCTATAGCGGTGGTTTAAACTTATTGATTGAAGTAAACCAGCTGAGGTACCCGCGGTTGCTCAGGTCTGAAGTTTTAAGGTTTCCGTTCTCGTCCTTCCGTTTCTGTAAGAATATGGGAATGAAATATAGTCTATATTGCTGAGCGATAATGTAACGTCCTAAAATTGAAAGAATTTTTGAAATCGATCATGTAGTTTTGATGTTCTCGATCTAGTTTCCGTTCACAATCCCGTTCGCGGTTGAATATGGAAATCAAACCTTGACCTGAACCATCCCTGATGGACTACACTATATTTACCCAAAAAATTTCATACGAAATCCGTTGGGCTTAGGAGTCTATACCGGACAAACAAACATCCACATACATGTAAAGAGGAACTATACCGGCGGTGGCATTATGAACAACTCATTTAAAAAAACACGAGTTGAGACACGGTGCACAAGAAGAAAAAGACATGAACTTCTAGCTATGAGCACATGCTTTTTCTATTAATAACTTTGGAACTACTTACTTACTTACTTATTTAGGTGGGCATTACAGTTCGGGGTGAACCTGGGCCTCAATCAACATCCTTCTGTAACGACTTCGATTTCGGGCGAGCTCTCTCCAGTTTATCACTCTAAGTGGGCTGAGGTCTTCATCCACTTGATTGCGCCACCTAAGACGAGGTTTTCCCCTTCCGCGATTTCCCTGCAATGTGCTTTCGAACACCCGTCGAGCCGGAGCGTTTGGATCCATCCGCTCTACATGACCCAACCATCGTAGCCTAGCGATGCGTACTCTTCTGGCTATGCCCATGTCGCAGTGCAGCTCATACAGTTCGTTGTTGTATCTTCTTCTCCACACATTGTCTTCGCATACGGGACCAAAGATCATTCGGAGAATTTTTCTTTCGAAACGACCAAGGGTTTCCTCATCCGCTTTCGATGAGGTCCATGCTTCCGCGCCGTAAAGCAGGACTGGGATGATTAAGGTCTTATACAAGGTTACCTTGGTTTTTCTAGAGAAGGTTTTGTTTCTCAATTGCTTTCTTAACTTAAAGAAGCAACGGTTGGCAAGAGTTATTCTCCGTTTGATTTCCGCACTGATGTTGTTGTCCGTGTCTACAGCGGATCCTAGGTAGACGAAGTCCTGTACTACCTCGAAGTTATGTCTGTCTATTGTGACGATTTGTCCAATTCGTCGATGTTCTGTGTCCTTGTTTGAGGACAACATATACTTCGTTTTGTCCTCATTAACCATCAAACGCATTTTTGTCGCTTCTGTTTCAATACTCGCAAAAGCACCGATGACATCACGCTTTTTTCTTCCCATTACGTCAATATCGTCCGCGTACGCGAGTTATTGTACAGACTTTTGAAAGATTGTTCCTCTGGTGTTGACGTTTCAGTTTCTTACAATCTTTTCAAGTATGATGTTGAAGAAATCACATGACAGTTTGTCGCCTTGCCTAAAACCTTTTTCGACATCAAAGGTCTCGGTGAGTTCTTTACCGACCTTGACGGAGCAGCGTGAATTCTCCAAAATCACCCTGCATACTACTAGACATTCGGAACTACTTAGCTGATCTAAATCAAATTTTTATCAAAATCCAATATGTATTTATAAAGCTTTTCGAAAATGCTTTGAATTTGATCTTAAGAATTTGTCTTTTTCGAAGATATCTTGCGATGATTTTATCAATTCGTCTATGAATATCCACTTGACCGATCAACATAAAAACATAGTCAAATCGATGCATTTTCGAACCCTTTTCAATGTTGAATACCTGCCCAGCGTAATCAGCAGATCTGCTCTAAATGTATCCTTCTTCATCCTCACAGCTCTCTTAATCGTCTGCTTCACACTAGTGATTCGTTTGTTAGGTATACCGCGTTGACATCAGAAAGAGTTTGCAGGCCGCTCGGCCTTAGGCGCAAAGGCAAGGTCTGTAACACTAAACTACAGGAACTTATAAAGCAAGTGAACTATGACAAGTGTAAAAAATTTCAATTGTAACTTTGTGTTACCATTCCCAGATGTCGTTTAAATTGTCTCTACCAGCAGTGTGTTGGCTTGCCTTTCATTTTGCTTCTTCGTCATCAACAGGCTGTTGCCTGAAAGGTCTAATAATTCTTACAGCTTGCTGAAGAAGTAACTGCCCAGGAAGGAAGTGAGTGTTATCCCCATGTTCGTCTTCGTCATTGAAGTTCCCGATTAGTTCCCTTAATTGTTTTCAAGTCTGCAATCAAAATATTCAATGACAGCTAACTCCCACCACACTTCCTGAAACTTCATCCCACAGACACTACATGGGACCCCATAGTGATCTAATCGTCATTGAAGTTAATTTGAATATGATATTAAAAAAAAGCGATTCCAGTTTTAAGTATTCTCGGAATTGAAATAATCTTCCTCCTTATTTACACAAAGCCCAGGCAAATTTGATTCTCGCAAAAAACATAATCTTCTTAATGCGATATTTTAAATTGACTAAACAAAAACGAAGTTTCTATCTTATACATTCAAAGGAAGCTGAATAAACAAGCATTTCGTTCCTGGTCAAGTTCATTTCAATAACAATTGCTTGAAAAGAGAACCGCTTAATTGATAAAGTTTTATTCACTGTTCTTATCGTTTATACAACAATTCAATTCAATTCTGTAAAAAAAAACAACAACGATGTCAACTGTTTTGAAATCGTTGAGTAATGGATTAAGTTTCAAAAAAAGGTCATTCGAAAGTTTTCCTTTGCACACTGAAATTCAGCCATACGACAAAAAAAAAAAAAAAAAATGAGCCTCATACTTTTGTATGTGTATTTCCTTACATCGAAGTTTCTCGTTATAAGTTTCCTGTGTTAAGCTTTTGAATTTAATTGAAACCTTGGTGGCAAGAATAATGTTGTAACATTTATTTATTCAGAGCTCATTTCTCCTGCTTCACTTACAGCGTCAGCATCAGCATTCTTCCAGGGTTTCTCTGTTGGTATAAAGATTTTCTGAGAAACGTATAAGCTGTGAATGGGACACGGCAATACATTGAGGCCGATGCGGGAGCATTGGATGCAAATGAGTGCTTTACTTGCTCTTATCCGATATTCCAATTTATACACAAAACGAAATGGAACTATTTTAAGAAGCTTGCCATACACACAGCCTCTTGGCACAAATTTTACCTTACGGAATCTGAGCATTGAGCATGGGGCACATACATACACAACACAATCGGCTTTCCTACTTGTGGGATTTATTTGTAAAGGCAAATATGGCATTTCATAGAAAACCTGCAAAGCTTTGCATAGGAGTTTTGTTTTGGTTTTTCGATTTATTTAGTTTAATGCATGGAATCGATTCTGTCAGAGAAGAATAAAGCTGGTTTCAGTGGTGCTTGCTGCACCATTCATTTACAAAGAAAAATGAATTATTGTTGAACTTAAAAGGAATTTCAAAACGGTTCAGTGGCTGGGCTGTGGTTGGAAACTATTTATATCGTCTGGATTGTATTGCTTTGTGTATATTCACTAAATTGATACAAATGTGCTTTTAAGAAATTTAAAAGGAATTGAATTTTACTGTGCTTTAAGGCTGCTAGACAGTGGTATTATAGTGTCACAATAAACACGAGCTTGTTCTTGCCACTACGCCAATTTGTATGGAAGTGAAGTGAATTAAAGGCTTTGATCTTTTGTAGCTTGGAATGATACAATAATGGTTTTCAACCCCTTTCTTGTTTTTAACTAAGAAGAAATTGTTTAGAACACAACACAGATTTGTGTTTTTGTTCCGCTTTTCCAATCATTCGTCACCATATGTTACTTTACGCGAACAAAACAGTTTTATCTTTCTGGGATTAGAAACTCCCACGGAACAAATCTTTTCGATTACATCTTACTATCTACTTCTAGAGTTTCGTCATCTCCTTTTTTTGAATTTGTTCATTTCCTTTTTCTTTGTGAACATTTTCAAAAAACGTGCGATGAGATAATTAAAGCCGTGTTACCACTTGATTGCCTTTAAATGAGGCTTATCTTAAAAAAGATAAGTCTTAATTTTTCATTCCAAAAGAATGTTAAGCTAATCAATCATAGACACATTGATTGGTTGATTCCCGATGTACAAACCTTTTTTGTACTTGGCTTTATTCGTATATATTCCTCAAATTCTATTTATCTCATTTCAGTTTGTTGAGAAATAGGACTGTTATACACAACTCGGTAATAGCAGCAATACAACTTTCGCCTTTTTTCGAAATTAATTTGATTTTATTATTCTGCAGTTAAAATGAATAAGCTGACAATATTCGTGGCATTTTGTGCTGTTGGTCTGACAGTTGCAGCAAAGCTACCGGCTAAATGCTCTTCTTCCCAAATGATGCCCGTGGATGATCCGAATTCATATCTTTTTTGTGACCCAACTACTGGAGAAATGACCACTGGAACGTGTCCATTTGGTTATGGTTTTCTGAAATCACCTGAACAATCAGGATGTATTCCTTTCACGGAGTGGCCTTCGCGGTGTGTTACACAGTATAGCAGTGTTCCTGTTTGCACAGGAAATAACCTTGTACGACCAATGGAGGCAATTAATCCGAACCTGTTCTACGCCTGCACAGGAGAAGGTCGAGATCCAGTGCTATTACAATGTAACGAAGGCAAGGCTTTTATTAGTGTACCCGGTATGTTAGGGTGTGACGATTATTCTAAGTGGAGAATAGCAAGGAACTGTACCATATAAAAGGAGATAAAGAAAGAAATTCATAAAAAAGGAGTGTAAATGCTTTTATTTTAGTGTTTTGGGTAAACATTTGAAACTCAATAAGAAGACAATATTCGAACGAAAACGAAAATTTTTTAAAAACTAGTTCCGGTTTTTGTATTTGAAAAGTCGTTACATAGAACCAATCTTTTTGCTTCAAAGATTCTCGCTTCACTGCAAAATACTTGTGGCAGCAGCAGATTCAGTTGTCAAATTAAAGTTACACATTAAAAAAATATCCAGCGCAGCGTTTGCATATATTTGTAGCTGTCGCGGTACAAATGCAGAAGCGCTAAGGCTTTGGAGAACCTTAAATCTGATTGATGGTTGGTTTTCGTAAGGAGGTACGTTTCCTTGATTAAAAGACTCACGAGAAACTCAGTAGCTATTGAGTATACCGAGAGATCTTTATCAACAACGGTTACCAGCTGCCGATAGTTGGATAAATCTTCATGAACTGCAGCTTCATCAACTTGTTCCCCTCAAGAGAGCATTACACACAAAGAGAATTCGTAGAGAGGTGATTAAGTTACTACAGTAGAAAACTAAAAAATGTTCAAAAGTATAAATAATGCCATTTTACAATACCAAGAAGTGAGTTCTCTCCTCACTTCTTGGCCAAGTATTTGCACGAGCCAGAAGTCAGTTCTTTCCTCACTTTTTGGCCATTCGAAAGCTGAGCTTTATGATGTCTAAAAGTAAACAAGTCTGTGTTCGATTAAAAACTTGTCCAAAACCTCGGTTCTAAAACTCGACTTCAATGCTCCCAATTTATGAATTCCATCGATTTTTAATGTCTGCTCAGTAGGCTTCTTTTAAGCTTGTGGGTGTAAATTCTGCCGTGAAAGATGTATTTGTTCGTACTCTTTGGATTGCGACAGTCCTCAATTATCTAAGTACACATTAAACCGCTGTGATCAGATGGTATCCTCGGGAATCGGGATTATTCTAAATAAGTAGACTTCTACGTTGGCAAAACCAATGCTAAGGCTTGTCTGTCCATTTAATCCTTTTGGGCTCTTCTCGAGTAGACAAGAAAAAGTATTTGTCCAACTTCCAAAAAAATCGAATCTAACGAAACACTTACACTTCTTCTTTTCGAGGTCATAAAATCGGTGATAAACAGTCACCTAATGAAGTATCGTGAACAAAATCTTCTTAATTACAGCCAATACGTTTTTTGAAGCAAAAAGTCCACTGGTGATCTGACTCGCAATAAAAAGTGGAACCGAATTTAACATTGTTTTAGAGAAAGTTAAATTATTGCAGTTGATATCTCCAAAGTATTTGGTGGAGTTTGGCATCTGATACTAATTTCATAACTGCTGGCGTACATCAGGGTTCTGTTTTGTGTCCGACTCTCTTCCTTATTTTTATAAATGACCTCTTTTCTAAACTTTTTATATTCATCTCTTTATTAACGTTCATTTCTTACTCTTCTTCTTGTTGAAGAACTGGGACGGTTGCGTATGATTAGTTTATTGAATCTTAACAGCATTGTTAAATGGGGCTGTAGAAAATCGAATAGGAATTCAATTCTTCAAAACTCCACTGCAATCATGTATCGTCAAAGCTTAACGGACTTTCATTATCTTTGTTTTTGAATTGCTCCTGCCTCAATGAAACCGAAAAGCTGGTTATTCTTGATGTGTGTGTAAATGGTGGCCTTCGTTGAAATGACCACATATCTCAAGTCAATGAAATTTCTGCAAAATGCTTCCGTTTTTTTTTCACTCTTGATCTGGCTACAACTAAGGAAACCAGCATCCACCTAAAACTAAAGTTAGCATTCCCCTATTTAGTCAGGTGCTTTTTAAGAATCTTTGTACCTAGTTGGTTCATACCGAAGTTTGGAATTCAATGATGATGTTCAGATAAGTTTAAGAAAGTAGGACAGTGTTACGATCACTTCGAGATTACGAGAAGTTCAATAGTAAAATCGATTGATTCCCCTGAGCATCGTCATAATGTTACAACGTCTTACATTGTTTGTTCCTTACAAACAATGGCTCTAGTGAAATAGTTTCAGTTCCATTCTTTCCTCGAACCAATGAAGCCGCCACACCCTCCTCGTTAGAAACGCTGAACAGAATCCTGCTTCAGAACAGAGTTAAGTACACAAACATAAACTTTAGCCGCTTAACCAAATGTGAAACACTTTTCCCAACTCTGTCCATTCTCTACAAAGATTTGATTTCAATGTACATTGATATCTTTGTAATACAAAATGTATTCATAAACTCTTGAAGCACGCGCTAAAAACTATGCCTTTCAAGTTCTGCCAACTTAACATCATGGGCTGTTAAACGAGGATATATATCATTTGCTCTATGCAGCATCGACTAAATAGTAAAAATTGCACTCCTGAGTATGAGAGTCTAAAAGATAATGTCGACCTCCTTTTTATTTGTTAGTCTTGGTTTTTAAGTAAACAATTTAAAATCGAATAAAATTGTAAGAAGAGTGGACTGAGATGTAACTCTTGTGGTACCACATATCTACTTTGTACGATTATTACCTTTCTTTCCTATGATGGTAACTACCAAAACCATATTGAACCCTATTTTAAAAGTGTCCAGATTCAAAGACTTAAATAATTTCACCATGCCATTTTAGGTAGGTCCTAAGACTTCCTGAAGTTTTTTACTATACCTTTATATTATGTTAGGAGAAAAATGTTTGATTGATAATGAATCAAATGCAAATCCACATAGTATTTTAGATAAACATTCGTTCGTAGGGAAATCTAGACTGTTTTTTACTATGCTTTCCATCAACTAGGGAGTAGCACAAAGTCTTAGTTTCATGCATCTACAGATTTGCCAATAGGAACCAGGTTAAACGATTTTCCTTTTCACTTCAATTTGCCTTCTTTAAGATACTCCTTGAATACATAGAGCAAAATTGTACAACAACAATGTACCAACTCCATGGAAGAAATGATATCTTGACCAGTATCGGAGTACAATTGAATTGTGACATGTCACAATTTAGAATGTTGTTTCCTGTTTGTTTCTCTTCTGTAAACCTTGTTGACGTAAGTCAAGGGTTGTGCCAGAGAAAGTAAAGTAATATTCTAAAACGTATGTGTAGTACAAGAGTTTTTAAGATTTTCAATGGCCTTCGTTTATCATTTCTGTGTTTGTCAATTGAACCGGAAATCAAAATCACCAACAAGTTTTCAATTACTTTTCAAAAGAATTCTTAATTTGATCGCAAAATAACTTTGCTGTGAGTCAAAAATACTGTTCAACCCTATCTTCGTTTTTTTTTTGTCGCAAAAGTAGGCGGCATGTTGTTCACTGTAGATAGATGCTTGTTTTGATAACATTAACATGGTGCTACCTCTCAACAAATTATTACATTCAATCTGTCAATATCAGTGGGAAAAATTAATTAGAAAATTGTTATAGACAACCATAGGAAATAAAACCAGCTTTATCGTAGACCCTCAAAGATAAGGGGTTTTGCTTCAGCTTAAGGGGGAATGATTAAAGAGTCACAGTCGCACAGGTGTTTGAATGGAAAAGGACACACTATATACACACTGTCGATAGCCGTTTAGATTGAATTTTTTCTTCTTTGCATTTTTTTTTTTATAAATTCAAAACCTCCAACGCCATTGGGGCAATCTTTTTGAATGACTCTCTATCTGAACCTCCTATCTGTCTTTCACTTCCCGCATCATTTGGAAGTGTGAATATTGTGAAGAATCCTTGGGATTCTATGCAAAGGTAAAAGAAGTTCTTTTGGGGTTAAAAGGGTTTTAAATTTGCATTTAAATTGTATCCTTTTGTGGACACGCACACACATACACATTTGAATTCTCTTCAGAATTGCAAGTGATTACGGAGACTTGATATAATTTTATTCACCGCACGAGATGGTAAAAAAGCTGCGCTGAAAAAAAAACACCTCTTTCAATAGTATTACGTGTTTTTTCTTTTCACTCAAAGGTGATTTGGATTTAATGGTTATTGATGAAATTGTATTCATAGAAAGAAAAAAAAATGCTTAGAAAGTCAAAGGTACTTTGAGGAAAAGAAAAATCACTTATAAATCGATCAAACGCTATCTGCATGAATGCAGATTATAGGTTCCTTTGAAATTGTGATGTTTGGTCTTATGTGTATAAAAGATAGCTTTTCATATCAATATCACTGCAGGGTAGGTATATAAATGCTCTTTAGAATTTGAGCTGAAACTTACAACCGGGGGTTGGCACCATCAAAAATACTTCACGCTTAGAAATTAAACTAAAGATTGACACACTTTTTTCAAGAAAAATAGGTTTTTATCCAAACATTTTGCACTACAAATTATCAATGATAGGTTGTGACTTGTGAGCAACCAATTTTATCGGGAAGTCAAAAACGTAACCTCTCATCTCTTATTTTTTTTATTTTCAAAGTTAGGGTTTTGGAATCCACAACGTATAGTACCGATATTTCAATTACTTAATAATTAGAAGCAGTGATTGGCAAGAGTTATTCTCCGTTTGACCTCCGAAAACTGATATTGTTTTCGGTGACTGTAGCGATTCCTAAATAGACTAGGACTTTAACTGCCTCAAGGTTATGTCTGTTTATTGTAACGTTTTGTACAAATCTGTACTTGTTTGGTGACAACATATATCTACTGCGTTTTACCTACATTTCTCACCAAAACAATTTTTGCCACTTCTGTTTAAATGCTTGCAAATTCACATATGACATCACGCTTGCTTCTTCCTATTACGTCAATATCGTCTACATCTGTGAGCGAGTACAGACTTTTTAAAGACTATGCCTCAGGTGTTGACGTCTGAGTTATGTACAATCTTTTGAAGTATGAAGTTATAAAAAACACATTACAGTTTATGGCCTTATTGGAAGCGTTGTTGTTATGCCGTTGTTATGTTGTTGTCGTACCTCGTACGAGTTTTGCAGAGATATCAAAACTGGACATGGCTCTGTACAGGTACTCTCAGTAAATGTTATCATACACGTCCTTGAAATCGATAAACAATGTCTTTTGCATAAGATGCCACAAAAGCTCAGTACGAATAGGTCGGTTCAAGACAAGAAAAAATCTAGGGTGGCTTAAACATCGAAATTTTGCAGTATCGATAGTATCGATAGACTATCGATAGTTTACTTTGAATAAAAACAAAAAGTGTTTGCATCTTCTGTAAAAAATAACATTGCCGCGCCACGCACCGGTGCACTCTGGTCCTTAAGATTGTTAAATCGCCTTTTTGACTAGCTATTGTTTATATTTATATAATACTTTTAAAACTTGATACTTGAAGGATTGAAAACTATCGATAGTTTTTTAAAACTATCGATGTACGCGATACTTTTTTACTATCGATACTATCGATAGACTATCGATGTCTAAGCAGCCCTAAAAAAATCGTTTGTGACAATTTTATCAAAAATTTACTTAGTTTATCAAAAAAATTATTAAAAATCAACTAAGCCATTTACTACCACACACTATACTGTTTTTAAAAGCTAATATGTTGTACTTTAATTAACATTTTAGTTCTGGAAATAGTACCGTTCATTTCTTTTTATTTCTCAAAAACTGAGAAAGATCTTCACGTTCGGTTTTCTGTGTTTTTCTTAAAACTAATAAATTATCCTGAGTTTTTGTCGCATCTTGTGCAAAACACGCTGCATAAGCTATTCACCATATATGTCTTTTCTTATCAAGTTCAATCACGAAATTATGTGCCGTTTTTGTATAAAATGTTTCATAAACAGTTTATTTCTGCTACTGAAGCACAAATCTAAACAGAACATACAAGTATACATAGAGCGAGGAGCCTGTGGCATAGCACATTTTTCGTAACCATATCTTTTGAAAGAGTGGAAGGGAACTACAATTTTTGCTGATGCCAAACGGCTTTTTATTTCAATGAAATCATTATTTGAGGACTTGCCAATTTCTTGCTAAAGGCGATACCCGTGTAAAAACATTTTTTGTTAATAAGCAGACATTCCTGACGTCCTGACCATAACGCCAGGCACTACAACTCAAACCATAGGGTAACACAAAATCCACAATCTCAATTATAACAAATTTGTGAAAATAGTTAAACTCAAACCCAAAGTCAAAAAGTTGTCTTTGGTGTTCCACAAGTAGGTTTCGTTAGACCCTTATTGTTTATGGATTTTGCAAAATGTCTTATGATGTTAACTTAGTCATAAGAGTGTAAAAACTAATGGGGGCTATCTTTTATTGTAGAATGATTTGAACTTATTGCCTTTCTTAATTTTTCCTTTCGACATTTTTGAATGTCTGTACGAGCCAATAAGTGATACAATTTTAAAGGAAAGCTTTCACATACTTTTTAGCTACTCTATCAGCAATATTAAATAGGGTGGCGCAATAGAGCGAGGAACCTCACATTTCTCACAACCATGCCTTGTGAAGGAATGGAGGGGACCTAAAATTTTCTGGCCTTTCCAAACGTCTTATCGAGAAAGTGCTTTTTATAGCAATGAATTAACTAACGGAGGAAAGAAAAGAAATACTCATGGAAAAACATTTTTGCCTCTATTGGAATTCGAACCAAGAACCTCTGGATTACCAGGCAGATATGCTAAAGATCACGCTGTGGGTATCACCATGTCTTTTAATTTGCATTCAATTAAATGAATGAAACGTTTTTTTTCGCATAGTTACTCATATGGCTACTGGCTAGTACGATGATATTTTGGTATTAAACTGTCTCTTGAACTTGAACATTAAATTAAACAAACGAACAAACAGACTTTGGACATTAATTCAATCTCAGTGCTCAAAAAGACATTGAAAATTATGTGTGTTATTAAATCTGTGGGCTGATTGAATAAATAATTAATTTGTTTTGAGTTTGTCTGTATACTATCGCCACCACCAATTAAAAACTTTGATTATTAAGCGGCTTCTTCTTTCAAGAAGTTTAGCGGGTCATTTGAAAAATTTCCTCAGATGAATTACTTGCAACACTTTCTGAGAAGACTTCAACTTCAAACGTTTTTTAGAATATCCTACCACTCATCTAATAACGACATTCCATGCTCTACATCACTCGCTTTAAAATATTCAAACATAAGACCTCAACTACACTTTATTCCAAGTAGAAGATAAAACACATTAGTATGTCTTCTCCAACTATCTTCCGTTTGTGTGTAAAATAAAATAAAATCTGCGTCTAAAGATCCTCGTAACATAAAGTTCAACACGACAAATTGCCACTCAATGATATTATGTAAATTTGAAAGTGCAGCACACAATAAATTTAGAAAATTCGTAAGTGGGTACGTACGTACCTCTCCGATGAAGTTGTGTAAGTTCAGTAGAGCACAAAACGCTAACACAACGAACACAAGAACAAACTTTTCAGGTCGAAAAGAAACCAAAAACAGAATTCGTAGGAGCCTGTAAGTGGATAAGTTCTGCTCTGCTCCTGCTCCATAAGGAACACTATGATGTCGACTGGATGGATGATAGCGATGATTGTGAGATAGTGACGCAAAATGATGAATCAACGAGAGATAAATGCATATATGTATGTACGTATGAGTTGTTGTAAAGAAAATTTCCATAAAATTGTGCGACTTGCAATTGAGATGAATATGTACTCAGTCGCGCTTTTCAGAAACATTCATTTGAAGAATGTTTATTTTTTTTTTGAACCATTACACTGCTTTCAATCTCTCAGGAAGCAATTTTATCCATACAATAAATCCTTGAATAAATTGCAGGGATTTTATTGAGTGAGTAGGGTATAATGAAGGTTGAACAGTTTCGAGGAGTACGGTGAAGTAATTAGTGTTCAACACATATGTACCTTGTTTCGTTATTAGCAGCTGTAGATTGATTCTTATACTTGAAGATTCTAATCCAGTGCGTTCTGCGATAAACTTCCTTTAGCAGAAGTATCAACTGAACTAATTAACGAAAAGGCTTACAGGCAAAGCATATTGTAACGGGTGATTTCAGGAAACAGTGTCATGAAGCTATTTCTCTACACTTATGAACAACTTCCGGCTTACTAAGTCTGAAATGAAAAAGAATTTCTAGATCCTAAAAGAAAACCAAAAGGAAAAAAGCAAAAACGCGAATAGTCAGTAAGTCCTCACAGAAAGACTTATTCACTAACTTGTTGGACAAGCAAACAAATTGGCATTTCTTTTCTCAAAATCACCTTGCTCGTCACCTGGCATCTCAAATACGAGTATCTAATCTACAACATCCAGAGCACGACTTGGTGTATGAAGCCAACAAGAACGAAAGTTGACAGACTATTTCAGGCGAGAAGATTTAATATCGCAATTTACCACAAAAATTACGTGTTTAGCATTACAAATGTTGCTTTCGTACAATGAAGTGCTTGTGTAAAATGCTGCATCTTTTGCACAAAAGCTACCTGCTAGCCTGGTTGCACCTTATAAAATAAAAGAAGAACCAACATCAGGTGGATAGATTCATGCGGTTAGCTCCCATCGACAGGAACAAAGTATCTCTCTACCACCATTACCAAAGGACCATAACCCGTTACAGTCACTTCTACTTTTCCACATGATACTCTTTATAGGAACTCTTGATATTAAAGCTTTTCATTGCCACAAGACAAATTTGTGTGCAACCCGGAGTGTCTGAAATGCAGCTTATTGCCGTCGTTCTCCAAGGAAAATGATTAATGATGTCATCAGATAGGAGGGATTTTACATTATTTAGGGCATTTAAGATGTTAAATCATAGACTTATCATTGTTCATAGAAATTAATCCATAGGATATGCA
This sequence comes from Melanostoma mellinum, assembly GCA_914767635.1. Classification (NCBI taxonomy): domain Eukaryota; kingdom Metazoa; phylum Arthropoda; class Insecta; order Diptera; family Syrphidae; genus Melanostoma; species Melanostoma mellinum. The sequence goes on from OU612058.1 coordinate 21,091,202, forward strand.
GTAGCCGGCTTCATGAATTGTGCCAAAAAATATGCAACTGTTAAGAATCACAAAAGGAAAATCTAATCACGTAAGAGAAGGTACAACACACTGGTTGTTCGTTGTTGTGCCATGATGCCAAAAGATTTATGTGTTCATATCGTAGATTGCTTTAAGATTTACTACCGGCAGCACTGTTATACAGCATAAGGTGGAAAAGCTTCACATTTTTCCAGTTTTGGTCAATGCATCATGCTATGCAACCCCAGGTGAGTTGAATTATCTAATCTTTTAGTGTAGCTCAGTGGAGCATGGCAAAGCAGAGGCATGATTCGTAATAAATCATGTAGCTCTTTGGCAAAGACGACTAACTCTGTCTAAACGTAGAAACCAAGTATACGTATTCGTATGCCAATGCCATAAATGCTTTCCTTTTCAGCTCAGTGTCTCAGGTTCGGTTCGTAATTCAGAATTTCATTTCGAAACGTAGGATGTAGGTTCATGGTAAAGGTAAGTTGGGAAAGTTGATAATAAAACAATCCAACCTAATTTGCCATTGAAGTTATGTGAAAGGGTTTAAAGGGACCAATGTAGTTGAACGGAAAAGTGGATTGAAATCACCTAAGTTGATTTGTGCAAAGAGATAATTTGAAGCAAAGAATTTCCTATGTGTGGTCGATCTTATTGTGTTGGTCGATTGTCTTACATGATTACAATTATTGTTGATTGTGGTTGTCCCTTATCATGGCTTTATGCTGTTCTACATTTGGTTGCTTCCTGAAAGAGTCAAAGTAGTAGAAAAATTTAGTTGTACGTACTACCTACTTCAGTTTATTTAGTTATTCATTAAGTTCAAAATCATTTTCTGATTTTTTCTTTCAGTTCACTTAGTTTAGTACTGAGTTAAGTACGATTGTTGAGTAGAAGAAACGATTCCTCTGACACACACTGGCAGATTTCTATTCGCTGTTCACTAGGGCGGATCGAAAAACCACTTTTTTCGCGGATCGCTTCGTAATAGCAAAAAACAGTCATTATTTAGTATAAAACTAAGAAATCCGAAGCCTGGGGGCGGACAAATGATGTCTTCAGTTAACGCATCGAGCTCAAAGTTTTTTTTTCACGGGAAAGATGCACGCACGTATCCGACCGACTTCGTTATTACATATCTCGGCTCAGGAGTGACCAATTCATTTGAAATTTTGAGGACTTATTTTACATAATAAAAGGAGGTTCTCTTTTAAATTTTAGCTCTCCAGGTGATCTAGAAGCTAAGATAAACGCAAAAGAAGTTGATGAAATAACGTAATTTTTGGCATTTTTTGTATTTTTCTCAGATTTGAACGACTCTACGTGGCACAATTTTGCAGTTATTGAAACGCAGTAAAAAAGAAAATTTTTTGTGTTTTCAAGAGCTTTACACTCATATAGCTAAGTATGGGATTAAGATAAATATTAATCAAACTACAGTGCAAAACGTGCGAACTCTCTTATAGTCTATTTCTATTAATTATGTCGTAAAAAAGGGCATATAAAGGAACTCGAAATTGAATGGACTTTTATTGCATGAATCGATTAATGGGTTAATTTTAAAGAAAAAACCGAAAGTGCTATTAAATAAGAGGGTGCAAATCGGAGATATGGGTTCTAAACCATCTTCATTCGTTTTTTCAATATATCTTGAAAACGAAGCAAAATTTTGATGCAATTCCTAAGACCTTTTTTTAGAGAGCAAATTTTCCCATCGAAATGCATCTTTTTAGAGACTATAAATAAAAAAATTTTATCCAAAATTATAAAATTCCCGACAGAAAAAAAGTCAATTTTTGCCAGTTTTTGAGTTTTGTCAGTTTTTTTAATGGCATTTCTTTCTGGTTGCAGATAGGTATAGACAATGATCCGTAAAACAGAAAGTAAATAAAATTTTCTTTAAAATGCTATATCAGAGAACTTTTTATGTTTGAAATTCACTGAAATATTGTAACTTAAAAATTTACTGACAATATAAAAGGATGAAAAACGACAATAAATGTCTATGTTTAAGTTACAATATTTCAGTGAATTTCAAACATAAAAAGTTCTCTGATATAGCATTTTAAAGAAAATTTTATTTACTTTCTGTTTTACGGATCATTGTCTATACCTATCTGCAACCAGAAAGAAATGCCATTAAAAAAACTGACAAAACTCAAAAACTGGCAAAAATTGACTTTTTTTCTGTCGGGAATTTTATAATTTTGGATAAAATTTTTTTATTTATAGTCTCTAAAAAGATGCATTTCGATGGGAAAATTTGCTCTCTAAAAAAAGGTCTTAGGAATTGCATCAAAATTTTGCTTCGTTTTCAAGATATATTGAAAAAACGAATGAAGATGGTTTAGAACCCATATCTCCGATTTGCACCCTCTTATTTAATAGCACTTTCGGTTTTTTCTTTAAAATTAACCCATTAATCGATTCATGCAATAAAAGTCCATTCAATTTCGAGTTCCTTTATATGCCCTTTTTTACGACATAATTAATAGAAATAGACTATAAGAGAGTTCGCACGTTTTGCACTGTAGTTTGATTAATATTTATCTTAATCCCATACTTAGCTATATGAGTGTAAAGCTCTTGAAAACACAAAAAATTTTCTTTTTTACTGCGTTTCAATAACTGCAAAATTGTGCCACGTAGAGTCGTTCAAAGCTGAGAAAAATACAAAAAATGCCAAAAATTACGTTATTTCATCAATTTCTTTTGCGTTTATCTTAGCTTCTAGATCACCTGGAGAGCTAAAATTTAAAAGAGAACCTCCTTTTGTTATGTAAAATAAGTCCTCAAAATTTCAAATGAATTGGTCACTCCTGAGCCGAGATATGTAATAACGAATTCGGTCGGATACGTGCGTGCATCTTTCCCGTGAAAAAAAAACTTTGAGCTCGATGCGTTAACTGAAGACATCATTTGTCCGCCCCCAGGCTTCAGATTTCTTAGTTTTATACTTAATAATGACTGTTTTTTGCTATTACGAAGCGATCCGCGAAAAAAGTGGTTTTTCGATCCGCCCTACTGTTCACCTTCACTGTGACAATAGTCACTTTATTTTTTGAGTCAATTTTTAGGCGTTTGAGTATCGGTTTTACGCACCTTGAACGCCACTAACTTACAATTCAAATGCGTTCAACATGATTAGCTGTTGCTGACAGATTGGGATTTAAATAGAAAATTAGTTTTTCTTTTGAAATTTGAATGTTTTTTTGAATAAGAAACAAAAATGAATAGTTTCGGTTTGTTTATTGCTATAACAAATAGTGGTGAAAGCGAGGACAGTGAAGTGCAGAGAATTTTACAAACAAACAAAATGTTGATAAGGGAACGAAGAAGGATTCGAGACAGCTCAAATCCATTAGAACTACCAGATACGAAGTAAGTACAAACAAAGATGACTTTGAATTGTTATTATTTAGATTGTTTGCATTTCTAGATTTGTTATGTACTTCAGGCTGAATAGAGATGCCTTTCTTTACTTGCTGCGAGAGTTGCAGGATAAAGTTCCAAAAACTAGAAGTTATGTGTCGGTGCCACTGATTTTGAGAATTGCAGCTGTGTTGAGATTTTTCTCTGAAGGCAGTTTCCAGAAAGGTGTAGGCAACGATTTCAATATGGGCATTGCACAGCCAACAATGAGCATTATCTTAAAAGAAATGCTTAGCACAATGGAGCAACACAATTGTGCCAAGTGGATAAGTTGCCAATTATCACAGGAAGAAATTAAGCTTAAGCGTTTTTTTTTACCAAAAAGCAAGAATTCCGGGAGTAATTGGATATATTGACGGTAGCCATATACGGATTCAAGCTCCTAAAAAAGATGAACAGCATTTATATTACAACAGAAAAAGCTTTTATAGCCTGAATACTATGTTGGTATGTATTTCATGAATCTTTTGTATGTAATATATAAACTAATGACTTCCAATGCGCATTAGGTTTGTTGATGCCGGGCACGCAGGAGCAAACCATGATTCCTTTGTTTGGAACTCCAGTGAACTACGAGGGATATTGCAAAGAAACTTCGATGGCGGAGATCGAATAAATTGGTTTCTGGGTATACTTAACATTTATTTCAAAACTTTATTGAAGTGCACACTGTAAGGTTTTTTATATTTTTAGATGATGCTGGCTATCCTCTGGAACCGTTTTTGATTACACCTTTTAGATATCCTTCTGAAGGAAGTGTTCAAAGCGACTTAAATATGAGAAACTCGAAAACGAGAAATATTATTGAATTGATTGGGGTTATGAAAAACCGTTTCCGTTGTCTTCTTGGTGCTATACTTTTACACTAAACACCTAAAAAGAGTGTAAAAATTGTGAATGTGTGTTCAGCTCTACACAACATTTGCATTCATTACAGATCCGAGCAACCACCAGAGTTGAATTCTCAAGCTTTCGAAAATGCTGATGTTGATGCTAACCAAGAAATCGCTCTCGTTGAAAGCAATGAAATAGCTATTAACATAAGAAATCAACTGCTAGACATTTGAAAAGTTGACTAAATAAAATAAAAGTTTAAATGAATCATTAAAAATTATATTTACTAATAATAAAGTTAATAAAGAAAAACCTTACAGTACTAATCTTCCGCACTTCCTTGTTGAAACAGTTGAAAACTACAACTTTCTTTAAGGTCAAGTTTTCTTTTTTTCAGTTCAATATCCATAACTCTTATCTTGTTTTCTTTTTTCTGTAGTTCCTTCTGCCGTTTTAGCTTTAGTTTGTATTTTTCAAACTTTTCTTGTTTTAAATGAAAACGATTCCTTTCGTATCTTGCATCTCTTTAACATGCTCTTCAATTTTGCTTAACGCTCTTTCGAGCTCAAGATACAAGGATTCTTGTGCGTTTGTTTGGCGCTCTAACATTTCATCCCCCGACGATCGATATCTCCAGGTGCTATCCATAATGGATCCAGCATTTCGAATGTCGCAAGAAGACAGCTTCGAAGACTTCTACGTCGCTGCAGGAAGAGGAACGCAGTACAACAGAGGTTGAAGACACCAAGAGACCCAAAAAAGTGGAAATACAATAGCTTCCAGGACCGAAGCGACCATCCAACTAATATTCCTCGCCCACCAACATTACAGCCAACGACCGTCAGCACTGCTCTAGCCGACGAGAACATACCAATTATTTATTTAATAAACAAGTAAATGTTAGACATAGATACCTTTTTAATAAAATGTGTAAAACCCGCCAATTTAACGAAGCAGAGCCCCATCTGTGCTCGCAGATTTTAAAACAATAATGTTAGTTAGTCTAAGAATTTATAATTGTATATATCAAATATTGTAAAACAAATGAGCTTTTCAATAAAAAATAACATTTCATTAAAACTTGATTTTGTGTTGTGAGGAAGTTCTTCTTGAGCACGGTTTTGTTCACTTGATGTCTCAGTCTCAGCTATTCGAATACTATAATCTCGTTGGTCTCGCTGACATTGACCGGTAATTGCTCTGTTGATGTGGAGGGGATACAGGATGGCAACGGATATACGGATGATGTTGATATTTGTTGCTCACAACCACCAAATACACTGCCTTCAGGGTCAACAACCTGATTTTATTAACTGAAGGAGAGCCGCAATAGCTTCGTCAGAATCATTTAAATATTTTTGTCTGAACGGTCCTCCTATAGTAACCTCCAACTGCTTTTTGTTGTACAACAGTTTCTGTTTCACTTTGAACTTTGCATCGAGCCGTACCTGTAAAAACATATATACTTGCATCAAACTTACGTCATGAAATGATTTATAAACTATATTACCTTTTGCCATTATTTATATAACTCATATACAACCACAACTGTATTACAATATTCACTTTGTCGTTCAAAAAATTTGCCTATCGCAATAGGGGTGATTATGATTTTCTGACTGTCTGATTGTATATGCAAGGTAGTATGCATCTTAAACGATTGGACCGATTTTCTTTAAACTTAACATTAGACTTATCATTAATGGTCATTTGTTTCTCCGTACTTTAGCCATATGGACTAGATCGAATATCGTTCGAATATTTTTCATTTTAAAGAAAATGAAAATTGCTTTAATAGTGTCATGGTTCACAACCGCACATCTGAATCTAAGAACAATGCTGGACGACAACTGATATGATGTCATTTGTCGTGTAGTGACTCTACAAAGCCCAGATAGTCTCTGGTTATTTCCAAGTTATGTTATGTTGCAGACTTGGTCACAATGTCATTCCATTTTTCAAATCACAGAAAATAAAGAAAAGATTTAAATAAATATAAAAATGTGGTATTTTGTCAATTCTTCAAATTTCAATTTCCACACCGAGAGCTAAAGTAAAATTCGGTCCTTTATTTAAGTTTTCCGTACACAAGGCTTACAAGAAAAATGTCATCGACATGAGAATTTATGAAGAAATCTCCGTCGCCGATTTGTTGCGGCACCATTGCCTTATATGAATCTACATATTCTACCCAGACGAATCGAAAGCAAACTTGTCGATGTCTAGAAAAATGTACCCTGACAGCATCCGCCTGCTCAAAGATCAATCACCGAGCTGAGGACAAATCTAACTGCCACGTAATTTTTCTTCCTACCCTTGAACTCGATAGAGAGGATAAAATCTTGAAGTGCGAGGAGATTTTTAGTGTTCAAATCAATTTGGTTAAACTTTAATCAGAACGACCGACGCGACGAAAGGATGACTAAAATTGTGCCTCTACAGTGCAGCTATTCAACAGAAAAGTACAAATCACTCACATATCAGAGACAGCTTTTGGGGGGAGAGGAAGGATGTTAAAGAGATTTGATTGGGTGGGTATTGTGAGTGGACGTGATTGGATGATTGATTAGCTGATTTTCTTTTCAAAGCTATCACGATAGCCTTCGTCTTATGATGGAATTGAATAAATTCATTGAAACGGAAGAAAACATTTTCTTCGAGAACCTTCCGTTGATGGATATCCTTAGGGTGTCTGATTATAACAAGCAAGTTCATGAGCTAAAATCATTGGCAATAGACACCATGAAGTTGGTTAAATACTCTTCTCTCTCTCATTTTGAGTGATTGGCAATAATGCTAATTGATTTTCGCTTAGCTACATGGGAGGACTTTAATGGGCCTTAAGAAATCTATCAATACTTGTGTGTCCTATACGCACACATTAAGGCCTTGGAACTTTATTGTAATTGTGCAGTTTATTCAATTTATTCATACACACATTTTCTACAGTTTCCTAAATTTAGTTCGTAAGATTTTGACGAGCAAAGAGACGTTATTGTTGAAAATTAAGTAAACGAGAATAAGAATAAGTACAAAGGCATCGGCAGGAGATGAGGTAATCAATACGGAACATGTTCAAATCATCGCCCCTAAGCTCCACAAAGTCTGTGTTGGAAAAGTTTTGTTCGATTTAAATTAATTGGACAGCTAAAGCTATTTATCCATGTATTGTAAAGAGTTGGGAATTTGTAGGTATGTCCATAAGTGAAGATTGCCTAATGAACACAAATCTTCGTATATCTGGTGCCAGAAGGGAGAATTTATTTTATACGTTAGAATAAATGAGCATGTCTCGTGGGACGCGAGCTATGCATTTCGTGGTTGTGTGATTAAGTATGTTTCAAGTGGGGATTATTTTGTCTGGATTTCAATTTGGATTGACCTTAAATTATTATTGAAGGTACATGCGTCTCTAAATTAAAATCAAATGCATTTACTTAATTGCCTCAGATTCGTCTTGGGGATTGACTGCTCCCTTGATGTATATTCAATTGACTATGTGGTTTAAGAAAAACCAAACACCTGTCTTGAATTTTAATCGAATAGATGAAACTATTGCTCGTTGTTGCATGGGAATAAGAAATTTGTGGTTATTACTAAATTGAAAGAAGTTAACCGACTGATGGATGTGAATCTTAAAAGTCTACCGAATAGTGACCTGGTAGTGGCCGGGTAGTGATCGGCTAGTGACCAAATATTGAATGAAAGCGTTACACATAAGTGTCAGTTAAATAATTACTTTAAGAGTTAAATGTTCAAAACTAATTATGGAATATGTAAAACTCGTTTCTAGTTCATCAACATTCGACTTCATAATGAGCAATATAAGCTACACAATAGGTTTTTAACACCTACTGATGATGCAATGAGCTTAAATGCTGGCCGGTCAATTTGAATTGTGCAAGGCTTAGATTATTCTGTCATTTGTTGGACTTCTTGATGGAGGAACTAACTTTCATTAGAACATCCAGAAGCAGTTAAAGAAACGACATTTGGTAGATTATTTTAACTTCATTTACGCTTGAATTTGAAGCCGATTAAGAATCAGGAACGTACCCCACTTGGAAAGCTTTAACTTTTTTGAATTGATTTTAATTTGACTGACAGTAAAATGGCTTTACCTGGTTTCCGTTGAGAACCTCCGTCTGTACGTTTTTGTCCTTCACACTTTCTTCTTCTACAATTGCCTCCCTTCTTAAGAAACCTATCTCGCAGATTGCAGATAAGCGGATGTAGATATGTTCGCATTAAAATCGTAACAATATACAAATTACATATTTTCTTGCAGTTTTTTTTTCAAAATTCCATATTCGTAATTGGCATCCCAAAAAAACATAAGACCAGCTTTTTTTAACAAAGACACTAAGGCTTTTTATCTCAAACTTTGATCTTACTCGACAACTTTTTACTTTAAATTCAACATTGCCAGCAAATTATGTGACAAAAAGATTCCTTTCTGCTGATACATGTTCAGCGAACAATATTTAAATTATGAATTTCTATCATTCCTTGAAGCAGAAAGCAATCACACTTTTCTCTTAGACAAATTTATGACGTTGTAAATCCACAGCCCATTCGAAAAGGGATAATCCGCCTTAATAAATTCAAACAACTTGACCTATTTTTCATTTCAATTTTTATCGTCCTTCTAACCGGAAATCAATTTTTGGATGAGCATTTACCTGGAATTCCTTTTTTTTTCTTCCCATTTTTTAATAAAATTACATTCAACCAAAAGCTTTGAAAAAAAACCAATTTCATCCGTTTACCTTTTGAGAAAAAAAAAGAGGAGAAAAAATTATTATTTTTTATATAGACCAGTCCAATTTGTTATCCTTCCTATGGTCCCTTTGTAAATAAACAGAATATTAAATTGGGTTACTGGCACACAAGATTTGAACGAAACATACGCCGTCGGTCGTCACACATATCATTAGAGTAAATCCCTAAAAAGGTCAAAGAATTTTACAAGGATATGAACTGATATGGGTGGCATACGCATACGCACCTTTCATTTCATGCATTCCAATTTGATATTTTCCAATACAGTCCCTGTTCTACTATTTCCATACTTTTTTATGAGCCATGCAAGAATTTATGAGAATCTACCTTTCACATATGTACGAGTATATACACACAAAATACAAAGGATACAAAAACAATTTATTGTTTATCCAAGAAGCGAGACCGTACTTCAAATTCGAAGCCAAAAGACTTGGCAAAGTTGGGTTCTCTCAACGAACGCTTGGCAGCACCCACTTCAAAAAAATTTAGTAAAATCAACTTTTTGAAAAACGAAACAAGTTCGTTATTCTATTTGTATTTAACCCTGTCACCCTTTAGTACTCAAGAAAGTATATGTATAAGCAACCGCCCGTCAACTGTCATCCTTTCTGGTAGATCTTAAGTATTTTTTACTTTCACCTCAGCCAACAAACGTAAGGAGTTAGAAATTTTCATATGAAATGCGCCCAAGTTTGACGTCGTCCAGCAATAAGATTAAAATCACAGAATTTTACTCATCCTACATCTTGAAGGACTTAAGAAGAAGAAGACAAAAAAAAACAACAGTCAAACATACTTGAATTTCCGCATGAATCTGTGTAAGGGTACTTCTTCTATCCTGCTGCAAAGACGACAGGGAATATTTCCTTCTTCTGTCTCCTATGCTTCGTTCAACAAATTGAATCATACACCTTAACTAGATTCCGATGTCCTTGCAGGAAATATTTCTTCTATGTGTTTTGGAGATCATTATTAGCTTTGGGATGACGACGGATGGCGACGTAGAAGGAATATCTGAAATAAATTCTGGGACTAAAATTCTTTTTTACGCTAGAAGGTGAAATTTTGTCAAAAGAAAATTATGGGTTATTTGGAGTTTTTTATAAGGTTACCTTAACTTTATTATTGGAGAGTGGGTACTTGGGTCATAAGTTAGAATTTATTTCATAAATTAAAGGTCACTTCAAGATAGTATTTGAGAAGTAAGAAGTAAATTGTCCAAAGGGGCTTGTAATGTGATTCCATCTGTGATTTTATATATTTGGGACTTGCGTTTTGATTTTTCAGACTCTAATTCAATAATCAATTAGACAAAAACACATGAAAATACATCCTTATGTTTACTCTAAAGGAAAATGAAATAATGATTCCACTCTAACTTCGCAAAGTATTTTCTTATCGTAATTTGAATCGGACCCGAAAAAATCATGAAATATTCATGCCGTTTATCATACAAAAGAATGTTTTTGAAGAGCATTGTATAACCAGTGGGCAGTCCATTAGCAGGCTTATCTAACCTTGAAACATACTGTCGCTTTGGAATGTAGACTAAAAGGATTCTAGCAATTCACCCTCTCTTACAAACAATTTAGCTTCGTACTTTTAACTAATTTTTCTATATTTTCAAAGGAGAAAATTTCCAAGATTATTTATTCTGATGCATCTAAAACTTAGACAGCGAAACTAGAAATAAATAGCGTCCTGATGTTTCTCTTCGGCCTTAAAACTAATATAGCGAAGAAGTTTCTTGAAATAAAGCCACGTATCGCAGTTTCAGTTTTTCTGGATTCTTGCAATTTGATCACTTTTCTTTTATAATAATTCGCCCAAACATTCTTTGTTAGGTCGCACGTACTTGACATGTTACATCTTTTACTAGCTTTTTGGAGGAATCCATATAGTGGAGGCCTTATATGTTTGCCAGCCCATTCGAAGTTCCATGATTTATTTTGACAGTTTTCCTTACCTTGCGGGGATGGAACAAAGCTCTATGTTGTTGCTGTTGTTCAAGAATCTTTTCACCTAAACAAAACCTTTTCACATTCATTTAAATTAGTTTTATAGGAGCTTGGCTTTTAATGAAGAATGTAATGTCATCACTAGGTCTTATCTCCAGTGCTTCATTGAGTCAACTGTTACTTCTTTTTTTTACTGGGTTATCCTGGCTAGAGCTCCTGAGTAGAAACTTGTTCTGGTGCATGTGTCCATTTGGTAGTTGTAGTTGCAATATTAAATCTATTGAGTCTCTGAGAAGTTTCGTTGGCTACCACTGTTTTCATGTAATTATGCACACTTGAATGGTTTTTCAAAGCAATGGTAGCGTTCCTTCTGGTATGTTCCATCATTTGTAGCTAAGTACCTGAATTAATATCGGAAGACTGGCCCATTCCGTCCAAAATTCGATACCCGTAGAGAAACATTTGTATGTTTCTTTGACTTCGAACCTCGGACTCCAACGACATCTTAACCATTACGTCACGGGCACCGCAAAGGTACGACAATCGGTTTGATTATGGCCCTTTTGTTCAGTTGACATATAAGATAAAAGCTCTTGTAGATCAGCATGCTTATTTACGGCATCTTGTGGTACGTGAAACAGCAGACAGTAGCTCTGGTTCATCAGCTAGAATATTTATGGCCCCTGGTGACACATAAGACACTAAAAATGCTGACAGCTAAAACATTCCTCTAAGTGAGCTTTCTATATTAGATTAGTGCTTTCGTGTAGTGGAAGGAAAATAAATAAGTAATAAAAATAAAATAAAAGAAGAATAAGCAACAGAGCGGGTCTCCGTCTTCACAGACGGTTCCAAAACGTACCGAGGGGCTGAGTCAGGCTTCTTATCAGATTATCCTTCTATGAATAGATCAATAAAAATCCCTGACTTTTGTGTGTCTTCAGAACAGAAGTACTTGCACTCTGTGAAGCCTCAAAACATCTGGCTACTCAAAAATTGATCAACAAAATTTATCGAATTTTTGATAGACAGCCTGGAAGGCATTAAAGCTATCTATTGTCGCCAAATCCAAATTAGTAGAAAGCTGTTGCACTTATCTATGACTGCTCAGCTCAACGAACTCCGTAACTTTAGTTTGGGTCACAGAATATCGGCAATGAAAAAGCGGACAAGATGGCCAAAATTGGGTCAGCATTGGAATCCAGCGAAACGAGCACACCAGTGTTCACGCCACTAGAGCGAAGAAAAAACAGAATCCAACAAATTTATCTACAAACCGACAAAAATAGGAGATCTTTTGAAATATAGCGGGTTTCCAGAAAGCTATGGTTTGATGTTTCCAAAAATAAAAACAAATTCTGCCCCAGGTTGGCAGGCCTCGATTGTTAATTACACATCCGACTTATGTAGATGATGCCAAGACGAAAGAGGCAGAGGAAGTTTCCTTCCATTTCTTCTGTGAGTGCTCTAGGTTGGCCCACACTAGGAAAAAAGGGCTTCTCAGAATACTTCTTCAGCGAACTAGGCGACATCTCACATCTCTAACCCCCCACTTCACAGCATCCTAAATTTCATTCTGGGCTAAAAGTGGTTAAGTGTGGGGGTCCCACCCTTAAAAGCTTTCACAAAACAGACAGGCTAACTGTCAAGCTACGGACTTTAAAAAAATTAGGTATGTACCAAGATTAAAATTACATCGAACACTTCGTTATAGTCTGACAAGCTTCAACGTTGCAGCCAAAAACCGATGGAGTATTATAAGACCCCAAATAATTTTTACTTGCGATTATAGGTACTATAAGGCAAGTCTTGCAATCGTGCAGAAAAAAAATTTTGAGATAACAATCAAATATGACATTACGATGATAGAGAATACGAAAAAGTGGGTCCTACAATTCTGTCTGTCTGTCTGTGTGTCTGTGTGTCTGTGTGTCTGTGTGTCTGTCTGTCTGTATATGGATCTACAGCCTGAACTAATAGACCGATTTTCTTCAAAATTTTGCAGTTAGGGTCTGTGGAGCAGTTTACAGAGGGGTTTTTGGACTTGAGTCTCTAGGTCTTGAAATAACGGTACCTGCCATACAACCGATATGATAATACTTATTTTTCTCGAAAACGGCTCCAACGATTTCGATAAAATTTTGTGTGATGGATTTTTAAATTTTCTTTCTTATGATGTAAAAAAAAATTTTGGAAAAAGCCTAAAAACGATACCTCCCATAGTACCGTTTTTTTCAAAACCGACTTTCTCGTTAACGGCTAACACGATCTTGACGAAACTTTAGATTTAAAAAGTCGTAAACTGTTACAAAAAGACTGCATATCAATATTAAAAAAAAATTAGTTGTGGAAATATTTTTTAAAAAATTTTGATATTTTGAATATACTTCAAAACTATAACTTTGATTTTTTTAAAAATTTTTGTCAAAACAACTCTTTTTGAGATCTAAAACTTTTGCATACTCGACTTTTAAAAAACAGTTTTTTAAAAAAAGTGAAAAATAAAAAACCGTTTTTTGGAAAACTGCTCCAACGATTTTGATTAAATTTTCATCATTCATATGTACAAGCTATTGCAAAAGAATGGCAGTTTTAGATTTTTGCTTGAAACCTTTGAAATATTTAATTTCATTTTTTCATTATTTTACGTGATTTAATTCAATTTTCATAATTAATGTGTAGTTGGCAACCCTGTACCACAGAATATATTATGAAGAGCTAATACCAAAACCTTTAACCTTTAGATTTTGATATCGTATTTAGAACACAATCGCAAGTTCGTGCGACCCAGTCGTGCCCATTTTTTATTTCACTGATTCAAGCAGTGGCCGGTAGCTGTAAGACATAAATTTAAGTACTTGTTATACAAAATTCAAAAAAAAAAAAAAATCTTTAGCACAAACATACAAGTTTGATTGCTCATTTACAAGTCTAATGGATTTAATCTTGATTTGTGTTACAGGCCCCAGAGGGAGATAGAGCTTCTTTCGATACATCATATACAGATCACCCTTTATGGCTGAGTGAATACTGCTTCAAGGATGAAAAAGACTAATTTTTTGCATACATATTAGTACATATTAGAGTCTTCTATCACACTTCCTTCGCTCTAATTGATCCAATTGCTTTCCAGCTTAATTGAAAGGGGTCGCTCAAAAGGTGCATGATGGGTTCAAAAACGATGCTAACTAAGTCCAAGTCGGACTGAATCAAAAGGCGAATATTTAAACCAGTAATCGAGCAAAAAGTAATAAGAGGCCGAGAGTTGAAGATTCTTGAAGTATAACCACGATCAAACAAACTATTTTTTATCTATAGTAGTAGTAGTAGTAGTAGTAGTAGTATGTTTTATTCAAATTTCATTTCAATAATAATAATACATACATTTTATACCAATATCCTTATTTTTATATCTTAAAAGATATGTTTAAATAACAATGTAAGATAATTTAAGATATTTTAATTAATTTTAAAACAAATTTACAACAATGACTTTCGTCGTCTGTCGCGATCTATCGCCAATATTTTTATACGCTCTTGATTTCTTTTTTAGATTTATTTATTTATTTATTTTTATTTATTTATTTTTTTTTTTTTTTTTTTTTCTAATAATTATACTCATCTATTAAATTCTGTCGATATTTGAGGGCTGTTTCCAGATATTTTATAAGATGACACCAATCCCTTTCTCCATCCAATAGACTGACTATGGTGTTCTCATCGAGTGTCGCGGTTCCGAAGCAGTTTCTGCGTATCCCTCTTAGAATTGGACAAATTCCCATGAAATGCATGTATGATTCTGTTTCATTCATGTTGCAGAGTGAACAGTTCGTATTTTCTTGTGCTGTTCTTGATGTTCCATTTAGCCTTATGAGTCCTGTCCTTGCCTTGAAAATCCATCTCGTTACTGAGGCTTTTAGACCATCGCCGACATAGCTCCTGCCAACTTCGTAGTTAAGCTGATGGTACAGCCCATGTGATCTCGTCAGATTCGCTCTTTGAAGTGCCTCTTGGTGATCTTCGGTAACAATTTTTTGGGTTGTGTTCTCAACAAACATTTGAAAGAGGTTCCTGTTTGCCACAAGTTCTTCTAGGTTAGTGAACCCAAATCGTTCAGGAGAGTTTTGCCAAGCCTCAAACCAATAAATTTGTTTTTCCTTGACTCTCCTAGCCAATATTTTAGGAAGTCTGTTTTCTTCGTAGCAGTTGAAGACTTTTCCTATATAATTCATGTGGCACCGCATCGTAAATTCGAGAATGGGCTTCATTTGGCATTCCAGCGTAAGCGAGTAGTTTGGAGTTACTCTTGGTAGGCCGAGAACTTTTTTAAAGAAATACCTTTGTAACTTCTCCACTTCTTCATACTTTGTGTGTCCCCATACCTGTGCTCCATATGCTACGACGGCTCTGGTGACTGCGTTGAAGAGTTCTATCTTTGAGCAGAGTCTTACATCCTTGTTGGCTATGAAATTTGACCATGTCAAATTCAAACCTTGCCTGGCCAGCTTTGTCCTCTCCTTAAAATGTTCGGTCAAACTCAAACTAGGGGTCAGCCATACACCAAGATATTTATATTTTGTTACAACTTCTATTTGTTCGTTGTTAAGCTTCCATTGTTCCTGTGCACTTAACCGCCCTCCTCTTTTTCTAAATACAACAATTTTTGATTTTTCGAGGTTGATTGTCAGGTTCCAGCGTCTACAGTACTCAGCAATCTTGTCTATCATTCCCTGGAGAACCGTTGCCTTATCAGCCATGAGCACAATATCGTCTGCGTACATGAGTAAGCGTATCAGAGTCATTGTATATGAAACCTATAGTAACACCATGACCACTAACGATGCTATAACCACCTACTTGCTCGATTAACGAACTTTGCGGTTCTCTCTAAATTTATTTTGGTGGTACACTTGGGTATTATAAATACAACGTAGGGTTCTACACTTAACTTTCTTTCCGATTCAAAAGAGAAGTCCTTTAATCGAGCAGGTAGGTGGCGAAAGCATCGGGAGTGTTCATGGTGTTACTATACGTTTTATATACAATGATCAGAGTACCATTCACGTCAATCCCGCCACCAATATACTCGTGCAAATCGTTGATGTATAGGGCAAAGAAAAGCGGGCTAAGAAGACATCCTTGCTTTACACCCATTGATGTTTTAAACCACTCCGAAAGTTTCTCTCCATCCCAAACAGCTGACGCAGTGTCTTTATAGAGGTCTTTGATAACCTCTAAAATTTTCTCCGATATTCCAGACTTTTTTAACTTGTACATGAGGGCATTGCGGTCAATGAGATCAAACGCAGCCTTAAAATCTATGAAGAAGCAGTAAACTTTCTTTTTTTCATGCATTTTTAGCTTTATTATGTTGAATAAATTGAAAAGATTATCTGCAGTACTATATCCTTCTCTAAAACCGGCTTGATATTCGTTTAAAATTCTATATTCCTTTTCCCATCTCTGAAGTCTTGCCAACAGAACACCGGCAAATGTTTTTGCTACACAATCCATAAAAGATATTCCTCTGTAATTTGCCACTAAATTGCAGTCTCCTTTTTTGTGGATGGGAAATATCAGTGATTTTTTGAAGTTTGGTTCTACCTTTCCAGAAGAAAGCATATGGTTGAAAGCTTTTTGTAGTATGTCTATAGCTGAATCTGGTGCATTAGTGATGAATTCATAAGGTACTCTGTCATGACCTGGCGCTTTATTGCTCTTCGTGTTATTCAAGAAGTCACGTATCTCCGCGTTTGAAATAGCTCCATCTAGCAAAGAGATACTTGTGCAGGGGGTTATGTCTTCTATTTCAACGATGCACGTCGGTGGATTAAGAAGGGCATGGAAATAGTTCTTGAAGGTATCGCCTGTTATGTTGTTACCTTTCCTGAAGTTACTTATTTTAAGCTCTTTTGCAAGTTTCCACCAGTCTTGTGTGTTTCTTACCATTTTAAGTTTTTCTCCCAACGTTTCGTAGTATTCCATTTTCTTGGTTTTGCAGAGGGCTTTATATTGTAACGTGAACCCAACATTTTATACCAATTTCCTAATCGAAAAACGTTCAACCGAAAACACAACTGGCAACACTTTAATGGAATGGTATAAATGACAGGCGCTGCTTGTAAGCCAGTGTGTGTGAGTGTAGAGAGACAGACAGACAGAGAGTAGACAGCAAATGTGGTGACAATGTAGAAGTTACTGGAGATTTCTAGATGGCGTGTCATTCGATATAAATAGCCCGCCCGAGGCAACCAGGAGTCAGTTTTGTTTATAGAGTGATAAAGTTAAGAGTAAATACAAGTGATAGTCCAAAAGTCGAGTTGAGTTCAATAAAGTGTATATCGAAAATAAATAAAGTGGTAGAATTAAATTGAAAAGTAGAGTTTTATTTTTGCGAACTAAGCGCACGTTACATTGGTGTCAGAAGTGGGATAAATAAAACTTATTTGAAGTAAAGTGTAAAAAAAAAAGGTAAAAAGAAAAATAAAAATTATACAGTGAAAATGGGTAAGTTGTTAGAAGAGCTCAACTGCATTGAGCTTAAAAGTGAGTTAGGTAAGCGAAATCTTTCTAGAGCGGGATCGAAAAATGAGCTCGTCCTGCGCTTGCGTAACTATTTGGAACAGCAAGGGAAAGACGTAAACACTTTTGTTTTTGAAATAGAAGTGGAAGAAGAGGAAGCAAGTGAAAGTGTAGATTTTTCTAGTATAATGAAGCTTTTATTAGAACAAAAGACAGAACAACAGAAGGTTCTAGGACGTCTGGAAGAACAACGAAACGATCAAAAGAAGGAACAACAGAATGTTCTCGAACAACTGGAAGCACAACGAAACGAGCAAAAGAAGCTGATTGAAGAGCAACGAAGCGAGCAAAAGAAAGAACAGCAGAATGTTCTCGAACAACTGGAAGCACAACGAAGCGAACAAAAGAAGGAACAACAGAATATTCTCGAAAGACTTGAGGCGCAACAGAATGTTTTGGAAGGTCAGAAAAACATTCTAGAAGGTAAATTGGGTAACATTGAGAAAAATGTATGTGCCCTAGATGAACGCGTTGAAGGTGTGGAGAAGCAGCTTTCTGTTGTAGAGAATCGTTTCGAAATCGTAGAAACCCGATGTGATAAACAGTTCTCTGTTCTGACCAAGGAATTGGACCAGATCCGGAAAATAAAAATTCGAGAGTCTGCTGGGGAGTATGCAAAGAAAAAGGAGATGAAACCCCCAACATTTGATGGACAGTCTTCTTGGCCAGTCTACAAGAGACAATTTGAGGCAGCCGCGACAACAAATGGCTGGGATGACGAAGACAAGTACATTGCACTGACTCTTGCTCTTAGAGGACCAGCAGCTGAATTACTTCAAACAGTTCCAGCTGGTAAGAGCGGCGATTTCAGTTCTCTCGTGGCAGCTATAGATAAACGCTTTGGAGATAGCCACTTGAAAGAAGTCTTCCGAGTCCAACTCAATAACAGAGTCCAGAAAAGGGGTGAAAGTCTACAGCAGCTCCAAGCAGACGTCGAAAGACTGGTTCACCTGGCATATCCGGATGCTGGAGAAGAAATCATCAACCAGCTTGCTGTTGAGTCCTTTGTTCGTGCCATTGCTGATATACATCTTCAGAGGTCTGTGCGAACTGCTAGAACACGTACTCTTTCTGAAACTTTAGCATTCGCATTGACAATAGAAGCAGCAGAACAGGCTTCTCAGGGAGTACATCGACTTAGAGAGGCCATAGTCGAAGAATGCTCGTGCCAAAGAGCTGAAATACAAAAGAACCGGAGCGGACTAGCAAGATGTTGGAACTGCAACAAGACCGGGCACTTACAGCGTCAATGCCGACTACCACCAAACAAAGCCAGTTGTCAACATTGTGGAAGCAAGAGATCCAACCCAGAGCAAGGTAACAACAACACCAGCGTTGCCTATCAGCCCGTTTCCCATCAGGGAAACGAGTAAGAACCAACTTCGAGGGGCAGAGGCTGGTTTCTTGTATCGATGGCCCCAGAACCACCATCCAGGTCTCCCAGACCAAACGCGACAACAAAAGTCTGACTGTGGAGACTACTATTAACGGGAACAAACATGTGGCTACCATTGACACCGGTGCCACAGCATCCATAGTACGTCGAGACCTGGTAAAGGTGACGTGGCTCCATAACACCAATAGCTACCGTCTAAGAACCGCAACGGGAGAAGCAGCAAGAGTATATGGAGAAGTGTGTCTCAAGATCCGACTGGCCGATCTAGTGTTTACTCATCAATTCCTGGTGGCAGATATATGTGACGAGTGCATCATTGGAATCGACTTTATGAAACAGCACGGAGTTATTTTGGATATCGGTAATCAAGTTTTGAAATACCAAAATAAAGAAATTCCAATGACCTATTCGAATGAAAATACGTCAACACTGAGAACTGTCATCACGGAAGATCTGATTCTGCCTCCTTCTTCTGAAGTGTTCGTTTGGACAAAACTGGAAGGTGAGTTTGGAAGCCTTCGATACCTCATGGTGGAACCAGACCCAGAGTGTTCCTCCCAAAGCGTCATCATTGGGAAAACACTGGTAGCACCGAAAAACAAAATGGTCCCCGTACGATTACTGAACACCAGACCGTACGATGTAAAGTTGAAGAAAGGAGAAGTCGTTGGACGTTGCGAATCGGTTGCAGCAATTACGAAGATCACGGACGAGGCCCCGAGAAAAACGTTAACTCCGGAGGAGCTCATAACCATCAGAGCTAAGATACTGAGTTCATCCAACCTTGATCACCAACAAACAAGGATGGCTGAAAATCTCCTACAAGAGTACACTGACATCTTCGCATCGAAAAAGGGACAATATGGTAGGACACAGTTGGTGCAGCATCGCATCAACACAGGAGATGCAAGACCGATTCGTCAACCCGCAAGACGCCTTCCACTGGCCAAACAAGGTGAGGTTGAGGACATGATAACAGCAATGAAGAAGGATGGTCTTATCGAAAATTCCAAAAGTCCTTGGGCGTCACCAGTGGTGCTAGTGAAAAAGAAAGATGGAAGCACTCGTTTTTGTGTGGACTACCGAAGGCTGAATGATGTGACTAAAAAGGACAGCTATCCCCTGCCCAGAATCAGTGATACCCTGGATGCCATGGAGGGAGCCCAGTGGTTCTCGACGCTGGACTTGAAGAGTGGATATTGGCAAGTTGACATCCACCCTGATGATCGGGAAAAGACGGCATTTTCTACAGGTAATGGGCTCTGGCAGTTTAAGGTTATGCCGTTTGGGCTGTGCAACGCTCCGGCAACATTCGAGCGTTTGATGGAGTGTGTTCTTCAAGGACTGACGTGGAAAGCTTGCCTAGTCTACTTGGACGATGTCATTGTTTACGGGAAAACATTTGACCAACATTGTAAGAACCTTAAAGCCGTGTTTCAGAGACTTCGAGAGGCTAACCTTAAACTGAATCCAGAAAAATGTGCACTTTTCAAAACCGAAGTCAAGTATTTGGGACACATCATCTCATCCCAAGGAGTAAAGACTGATCCTGAAAAAGTTGACTCCGTCAAAAATTGGCCAACACCACAGGACAAACATCAACTCCGAAGCTTTCTGGGACTTGCCACATATTACCGACGTTTCGTTAAGAACTTCGCTGGAGTTGCAAAGAGTTTGCATCAGCTCACCGAAAAGGGGAAGCAGTTTAAATGGTCAGGTGAGTGTGAGAAATCTTTCCAGGAACTCAAATACCGCCTCTGTAACGCTCCAGTGCTGGCTCATCCAACACCTGGCAAAACATTCATCGTCGACGCAGATGCAAGCAACGTTGGAATCGGGGCGGTACTATCCCAAGTGCATGATGGCGAAGAGAAAGTGGTGGCATACTACAGCAAGGTCCTATCGAAACCCGAAAGGAACTACTGCGTGACCAGAAGGGAGCTGCTAGCTCTTATCTTGGCAACAAAGCACTTCCATAAGTACATCTATGGACAGAAATTCCTTCTGCGGACAGACCACGGTGCTCTGAGCTGGCTGTTGAACTTCAAAAATCCAGAAGGTCAAGTCGCAAGGTGGATAGAAAGATTGCAGACCTATGACTACCAGATCCAACACCGCAGAGGAAAGCTGCACTCAAACGCCGATGCACTATCACGAAGACCTTGCAAAGTGGATTGCAAGCATTGCAAGCGGCAAGAAGACAAAGAAATCATTACCGCTCAGCGACTAAGAGCTGACCCCATAAGCGGATGGAGCAATGAGGAAGTGAGGACTGCTCAACAGGAAGATCCAGATATCGAACCCATTCTCGCATGGAAAGAAAATGAAGAGAAACCGGAATGGGGAGACATTTCTGACAGGAGTCCAGTTCTCAAAGCCTATTGGGCACAGTGGGACTCACTATATGTGCAAGAAGGTGTCCTCAGGCGAAGATGGGAATCCGCTGACGGTAAGTCATATGTGATGCAGCTGATCGTACCGCAATCGAAAGTCAGTGAAGTTCTTCAGGAGATGCACGATGGACCTTCTGGAGGCCACCTGGGGGTAAACAAAACACTGGAGAAGGTGCGACATCGGTTCTACTGGTTACATGCTAGAGATGACGTGGAGAAGTGGTGCCGAACATGTGACAAGTGTGCTGCAACCAAAGGACCTGGTAGGAAGATTCAAGGTAAGATGCATCAGTACAACGTTGGATCGCCTTTTGAGAGGATTGCAGTAGATGTGGCTGGGCCTTTTCCAGAGACCAACGCTGGAAACAAATACATTCTGGTTGTAATGGACTATTTTAGCAAGTGGCCTGAGGCGTATGCCATCCCAAATCAAGAAGCCAAAACGGTGGTCGACCAGATTGTGTTTAACTGGGTTAGTAGGTTTGGCGTGCCTATGGAACTCCATTCCGACCAAGGGAGGAACTTTGAGTCAAACATCTTCCAAGGAGTGTGCGGACTACTTGGCATTAAGAAGACGAGAACCACACCACTTCATCCACAATCTGATGGGATGGTTGAAAGATTCAACCGGACCTTGAAAGAACACCTCACCAAGGTCGTAGGCGACTACCAAAGAGACTGGGATAGGCACGTACCGCTATTCCTGATGGCCTATAGAAGTGCAGTACATAGCTCGACAGGACAAACACCATCTGACATCCTGTTCGGGAAAACCATGCGGCTGCCCAGCGAACTTAAATTTGGATGCCCCACAGAGGAGCCACAGGACACAAACGAGTATGTGGACGACCTCAAGGAGAGACTCGCTGACATCCATAAAAGAACAAGGGAACGGATGAAAGCCTACAGCGACCGGATGAAGACACGGTACGACACAAAAGCGACAACGTCAGGATTCCAAGCAGGAGATCGTGTGTGGCTTTATAATCCTCATCGTCAAAAGGGATTGTCACCGAAACTTCAGCAAAACTGGGAAGGTCCTTATACTGTAGTCACGAGGATTAACGACGTGGTTTACCGCATCCAAAGAGGACTAAGAGGCAAGTTAAAAGTAGTTCATTGTGACAGGCTGCATCGATATAGTGGCGAGGCTGCAGATGGAATTATTCGGGACGAACAATCTTAAGGAGGGGGCAGTGTAACGTGAACCCAACATTTTATACCAATTTCCTAATCGAAAAACGTTCAACCGAAAACACAACTGGCAACACTTTAATGGAATGGTATAAATGACAGGCGCTGCTTGTAAGCCAGTGTGTGTGAGTGTAGAGAGACAGACAGACAGAGAGTAGACAGCAAATGTGGTGACAATGTAGAAGTTACTGGAGATTTCTAGATGGCGTGTCATTCGATATAAATAGCCCGCCCGAGGCAACCAGGAGTCAGTTTTGTTTATAGAGTGATAAAGTTAAGAGTAAATACAAGTGATAGTCCAAAAGTCGAGTTGAGTTCAATAAAGTGTATATCGAAAATAAATAAAGTGGTAGAATTAAATTGAAAAGTAGAGTTTTATTTTTGCGAACTAAGCGCACGTTACAATATGTTGCGTTACATTGCAGATACATTTCTTTTGTTGCCAGGGTGTGGTTTCTCCGCAGTTTTCGTAGCCAAAAGAAAGATTTTTTCCGAGCACATTCGCAGGCTTCATCATACCATTTTTCCTTTCCGACAGCTCTTAGGGTGTACCTCTGATCCCCAACGACAGTTTTTATAGCATCTGTAAGGTTTTGGCTAGTCCACTCTGTATGCTCTGTGGTGTTGATATATTCATGCAGCTTTTGCGTATAGTTGTTTTCGAGATTGCTTGTCCATCTTAGTTTGGGGAGTAGTTTCATCTCTACAGATTGCTCATCAATAGTATTTAGCTCCAGCGTTAGAACTATGGGCATATGGTCCGAGTGAATCTGGTCTTGCACACTGAAACTTCCAACGTACTGAAGCATATTGTAAGATGCACAACACAGGTCGATCGTAGATGAACCAACTCTTTCCACGAAAGTCAAGCTTCCGTCCATATCGCCTCTTGTCCGTCCATTGAGAATGGTCATTCCAAAATCATCACATATCTCTAAAAGCCTTCTACCTTTGCCATTTACAACCTTGTCCTTTGATTTTCTTTCGTTTGATATGTGGCTGTTTAGAGCTGTAATTTCATTTGGTATCACTTGATTTTCCCCTATCCTGGCATTGAAGTCCCCTATCGCAGCAAAATGTTGAATATTTCCTTCTTGAAGGCAGTTACTAAGTCCTTGGAAGTCTCCCTCCCATCTGTTGCAGTTCAAATAGACCGGAATAATGTAGAGCTCAGAGCCATTTTGGACTATACGAACAAGATCCCTGTCCATTTTCTTGACGAAGCTTGCTTCGAAACTAACACCTGATTTTATTCCATACACTGCCCCTCCACTTGCTCTTCCAAAACGTGAATTTTTTACGGCAGGTATCCACAGAAGATTGAAACCATTAAAAAACTTTGCATACCTTCCAAAATTCTCAGTTAAAAACGTTTCAAATAAAAAGAAGATTTCATGATTACAAATATTATTGAAAAAATTTGGGTATAATGTTTTATTGCCTAGGCCGTGTACATTATAAGAAATTATTTTAATTGGATTTTTTACTTCATTTACATTTTTACTTATTCTAAGATCGCCACAGACTTCTAGTTGCTAGTTATTAAGTAACTTGAAATTTATGTTAGATAGATCTTTTTCGTAGATTTCTTCCAAGACCTCCTTTGCTGCTCTTTCCCCGCATTTCAGTTCACCTTCCACTATCTTGAGGATGTTGCCTCCTATTTCCAGGTAGTTGCCTTTAAACTTAATTTCCTTAGCCCGGTCGACCTTTTTTATGTCACTTCTGATTCGGAGGAGACAATTTTGATGCAGACGTTCAGTTTTCGTCAAATCTCGTTTAATACCATAAGGTGTATTTGCCAGTTTCGACGTGTTCCTTAGAATTTCGGCTACGACTCTGTTGTTTTGAAACTCCACTAAGTAGCTAGGATGGTTTAATTTTCCGATTTGAATTAGTCTAATTATTTCAATGCTTTCGGTGACTCCAATGATATCTCTACAGAGGTCTAAAACAGTTTTTCTATCCACTTTTCGAGTTCCGAATCCGTGAAAAATTAGGTTGTTTCTCCTCATATGTTTGTCAAATTGTTCATTTTTCTTTTCATTTTCGGTTTTGAATTCTTTAAGCGCTTTTATTTCCTCTTGTAAGGTATGATTTTGAGTTTTTAATAGTTGTATATCCGTTGTATTCGTTTCTACTTTATTTAATGTCACTAACATTTCCTCTTTGAGCATTTTTCGGAATTCCACCATCATTTCACTCCATGTTGTGGTTTCGACCATTGTGGTATTCAGGGAGTTATTTCTATCTTCTTCATCCATTTTCTTTCTTTGCAGTTTCTTGCTGCTCGGTTGTAAAGGATCCGGTGAGTTTTGTCCTCTTAGACGTTTGTTTTTTCCTCCCTGCTCCAGTTTGACCAGAATCGCTAAGCGCCTAAAAGTATGCTCTGACAAACCTCCTTTGGCTGAGAAAACTCTATAAAATAAAATAGTGTGCTCAGTTAGAAGCAAAACCAGACAGCCAATACAACAGCCACCTCTGTTGATTTAAAGAGATGTGAGTATTGTTAGTGTAGTTGAAGAAAACTTCCTAGATCTTGCTGCAATTAGTAATAATGTACTATCTATGCTGTTGGTGTGTATAACAGTAGTAATTTTTAAAGATTTTTTAGGTTGTGGTATATGATAGCAAATTGACAGATGGTTATTGTTCATGGGCCTTTTTCAATGAAGAGGTTTGTTTACATCTAAGGTTCAAAGTCCAACTTAGAATGTAGGGGTTTTGGAATACATTAAATGCTGCTCAAAAATTCAACTTTGGTGGGTTAAAGAACTCTGCCACTACGTTTTTAATGGACTAGAACTCTCACGTACCTGTTTGTTAATTTGTTGAAAAGAAATATATACGCTTTTCCGCTTTGACGCCACTGTAGTTGGTTCTTAGTTTCAATGATATGGAGCACTGCTGCCGCGCCGCCGGCCGCCGCCGCTGCTGCTATGGTCGACTCAGCATGATGTTTTATTTTATTACTTCGCGTGAGAGAATTGAAGTTCTTATTTTTATCTCTCAAAGCACAGGGTTAAAATATCGGGTTAAAACTATTTTGGAGTTTATAAGTCTTCTAATTTAATTAATAATAAATTTTTTCTTGGAGCTGTAACTATTTTTTCCTTGACCGTACAAGAGTTGCCACTTATACTTCTTTTATCTATACACATCTCTAAGAACTTCCCTAAACTACCGATTCGACGTTGCAGAATATCCCAGTTTAATCTCATTTACATCTCGTATATAATATACAACCATCAATATTTTTTCAAAACAAAAAGCATATTTTCATAGCTCATTAACAGTCATAAATAATTATTAAAATTTACAACCGTTACCATTATTTTAACGAGGTTTTCTTTTTTTTTAATTTAAATTTTTCTTTCACTCCATTTGTTTCCATCGTTCCGTTGCAGCATTTCAAATCATTGTCCATATTCTAAATATGGCTGTTAATAATAGCAATGCTGCACAAATTAATCATTAAAATTCAAAAGTGCCAACAGTTACTACCAACGCCCTTCAACAAATAATGGAAATGCTGATGCTGAACAAACATTTGGGGAATGTGCGAAGCATACTACCCAGCCCCACCATACATATTTCAATTCAAAACTTTTCATCTACAGTCCATTTTCAACAGTGATTAAGGACAATCCAACCGCACATAGAACTTGGATGAAACCCAAAGTGTAATCCAAAAAAAAAAACAAAAATGGGCAACAATAACAACGACACTACACTGCCAGGACCGGAGACCGGAGAGCCAAGGACGCGCAATGTTTGCCACAAAACAGAATGGAAATGATGGACTGTTTTGCTCATTGGACTTGGTTTTGGGGTGTGCACAAATATGTGCTGAACATTTTGAAATTTCAATTTAGGGCCCAACAAACAGGACATCTGCGTTGCACATCGTAATCCCGCACGTGCTTAAGAAGATAATGCGAATTTAGTAAGCCATTTTCACATGGCTGACATGGGGATGCCGATGGTTTATATGGATCCACAAAAAAAAACCTTTATTGGTTATATTGCTGCTATAACCTCTCAGCTTGTCATCAACGTTGCTTTCTTTTTTCTCATTTGGTACTTTTGTTTTGTGTGCCAAATTTTGCGTTTTCCCTTCTTTGTCCTGTGGTTTGTATGTTGCCGTTTTTTTAGTCATTTTATCGCCCTCAACTTCTTTAACAATTGATAGCCTTATTGCACTTTCCGATTGAATTGTGCTCGAAAATCGATCATCGTCCTTTAACGGTGCTCGTTTATAGATTTAGGAACTTTAATTCTCAATTGGCTGATGGATATCTTCTGTTCTAGTGGCAAGCGCTTATAACATATTCATTAGAGTCGACAAAAGTAAATTGCCATCAATACTGTCTCACTTATTTCTTATTCTTCTTTCTGTTATGTGGGATGCCAAAAACCACTCGGTGAAAGAATTTGTTTGTACCCAGGATCTGTCAGTCCAATCGAACAAGGATTTAAGTTTAACAGATGACTGGAAGGACAACTTTTGGTGTGTGTGTGTGTGTATTGGAAGTTCGACCAGAATGGAGCGTGGGAATCGATTGTAATCCACTTTGGGTGTCTAACATCACATCCCCATCATAGGTAGAGAGGAGGAAATGGCAAATAATGTAAGTGGTTTGCCCATCAGCCGCCTTTCCCACCCCATCCATCACCTTACTTACATTCCTTGTGCATTTGGCAATTGGATGAGAGAAGTGAAAATTTCCTGATGGCACTTGGGGTTCCAAATGCAAACATTGGCATTTCCCTGTGGCATCTTAGCATATTTGTTGAATCTGTTCTCGAGTTTTGTGTGAATTGAGGAGTGTTTGTTTGTGAAAGTGTAACAAATTCTTAACTGAATTTTTCCCTGTGTGAGTTTGATTGTATTGTCGCTGAAGTTGTTGAATTTCTGATGTTTTGATTGCGTTTCAATTAAAATTTTGAATAATTTGTAACTGAGTGTGTGTGTTGTCTCAACAAACTCTGCAAGCCCTTCCTAAAAGTCCACCCAACTTGGCACTTTTGCGAAGAATTTAATTAAAATCCAATTACCTAGTTAAATTGTTAGAGACTATAATTTCTTTTCAATGAATGAACACGTGCTACGTTTCTAATTCGTTTTGTTCGCTGTTCAACAACTCTCAACTAAAGATATTTATGGCCATTTTCTTGGTTTATCCCTAAATCCAAAATCCTAAGCCTTTCCGAATAAATTAATTGCTCCTTCTTTGATAACACAACACTAAAATTCTATTTTAGAGAACTTCCTTTAGAGAAATTAAAGCGCAATGAAAATATAAATTTGAACGGGCTACGAAACGAAATAGTCTGCTTTAAGTAATGACATTAATTTGGATGCCCCTCTCCAACATCCATTACCGAATTCCACTTAAAATCATTAGTAATTATGATTGTATCTGTGTATAATGTTCCGCAGGGAGAGAACTTCTAAGAATATTTATATCTCCTCAGTTCTCCCTATATATTCAAAAGGATTTAAATTGTCTGCCGCTGCGATGGCTGGATAGATGCCACCGCCGTTACCTATCGAAGAAAGTATTTTTGTATCTTTATTGCGTAGTAGGAGTATCTTCATGAAGTTACGTCAAAAAGTAGGATACAGAAGGAAAAAAAAAATAAGAAAACATTATATTCGGGAAAATTAATATCCACTTAAATCATACCCAAATGCCGACACCCTCATCATTCACTTTCAAAGTCGAACCAGATGCCAAGTTATCACGAGCAAACAGAAGATATCTGTTGGAAAAGTTCTTTGCTTTGTTTTTATACTTCGCGCTCTGCCTGTACTCTGTGCATGGGGCTTTGTTTGTCTTTTTAAACTCAAATCTAATTTTTTTATGATACATGAGCCCTTGCCTAAGGTTGCATTGAAATGAAACATGCCTCATGCCTGACGGCCTTCATTACCTTTAATTAAAGTTACGTCCCTTGCTGCTCTGTCTTTAATGTCATAATGAAAAAAGTTTCTTGGAAATATTACTCTTCCTTAGGGGCGTAGATAGAGTCGAAGAATCTTTTCCTACAACGTAAATGTGTCGCGGGTGTTTAAGTGTTTTCCTGTTTTTTTTTTCTGTTTCAAGGTGAATTTTACGATTGATGTTACTTGTTTAACTTTTATTTCGGATTTCAACAAAATTGATGTTTGTAAGGTTAGATTTATGAAAAGGTTTCTCTTAACAACTTGTATTCTGACAGTAGAGGCAGTGCAGCTACCATCGAAAAAGTTTCTTCTTGGCTTATAGGATAGGACCGATTTAAATTCCAATTGCAGTTTAATGACACATGCACGAGTATCCAAATTTGACGTTTAGCCTTTTGCCCGTAGGTCCGGGATTGCTTCGTTATTGGTGATTGTGTCTTGGCGTCTATCATCAGGTGTGTTTCTTTACTGAAAATTCGCACGAAATGCACCGAAATTCCGTTGTTCCGTCAGGAAGGTTCGTGTGAATGCCGCTGCTGCGACTAATCGAGAAAGTTTTTCTCCTCGTATGGATCTCCTGATGCCCGTGGCGTCATGGTTAAGATGTCTGTCCTGATGCCCGTGGCGTTATGGTTAGCGGGCCTGCATGTAGGTAACATGGGACGTTCGAGGTTCGAATCCCAGAAACTTCAAGGAAAAAATTTTTTTCCTCGGGTATCGCCTTGCGCGAGCTAGAAACTGGCAATTTTCCCGCTAAAACTTTTATTGCCATGAAAAGTACTTTCCCGATTACCTGTAGATTCCTTCTAAAAACTCACAATATGGTTGAAAGAAAAGCGCTGGGCCAGGCTAAGGCGTTTCCTGCTCTGTTGCGCTTCCCTATTAAATTATTTCTTTATGGATCTACTAATACATACTAACACAGATGTGGCTGAGTTAATCCTGAAGGCTAATATTTGGCAGTTTATTAATAGAGCTTCCTTATGGAGTCTCCCCAGTTGGAAAGGAGCATGCACCAGCTGATCTGCATGATATGGTGGGAAGAAAGCATGCCCGATGAATGGAATCTCAGTATCGTATGCCCGATCCTAAAGAAAGGAGACCCTCACAACTGCGCCAATTATAGAGGGATAGGTCTCCTTAACGTCGCTTTTAAGATCTTGTCTGCTGTAATATGTGAACGTCTGAAACCCCACGTCAACAACTTGATAGGTCCTTATCAATGTGGTTTTAGACCAGAGAAGTCCACAATAGACCAAATTTTCACATTACGGCAGATCTTGGAAAAAACCCGAGAACATAATATGGATATTCACCATCTCTTTATCGATTTCAAGGCCGCGTATGACAGTATTTACAGAAACGAGCTGTACAGAGCCATGTCTTGTTTTGGCATCCCTGCAAAACTCGTTCGACTATGAAGGATGACTTTGGAGAATTCACGCTGCTCCGTCAAGGTCGGTAAAGAGCTCACCGAGACCTTTGATGTCGAAAAAGGTTTAAGGCAAGGCGACAAACTGTCGTGCGATTTCTTCAACATCATACTTGAAAAGATTGTAAGAAACTCAAACGTCAACACCAGAGGAACAATCTTTCAAAAGTCTGTGCAATTACTTGCCTATGCAGACGATATTGTGCTTTTGTGCTTTTGCGAGCATTGAAACAGAAGCGGCAAAAATGGGTTTGATGGGGACAACGGCCTTGTCAACCGAAAAGAGTCGGTTCCCATTAGAACACCGTAATTAAATCGGAATGAGGGCTGTTAGTGACAAGATGGGGGACCGTCCTGTACTACTGCGTACTGTTGTCATGTGTCATTTGTTCTATTTAGTATTTGCGTAGTTGGTCTTGTGGTGTATCACCCAAATGGTCTTTGTCGCCCGGCTGCAACCCTACTACCTACTCCGCAGATTTATGTGTGGAGTACGTTTTATGTAAATGTAAATGTAAATATAAATGTAAATGGGTTAGATGGTTAATGAGGGCAAAACGAAGTATATGTTGTCATCGAACAAGGACACAAAACATCGACGAATTGGACAAAACGTCACAATAGACAGACATAACTTCGAGGTAGTACAGAACTTCGAAGGCAATTGAGAAACAAAACCCTCTCCAGAAAAACCAAGGTTACCTTGTTTAAGACCTTAATTATCCCAGTCCTGCTTTACGAGGCGGAAGCATGGACCTTATCGAAAGCTGATAAGGAAATCCTTAGTCGTTTCGAAAGAAAAATTCTCCGAATGATCTTTGGTCCAGTATGCGAAGACGATGTGTGGAGAAGAAGATACAACAACGATCTGTAACGACATTTGCATAGCCTGGAGAGTACGCATCGCGAGGCTACGATGGTTGCGCTATGTAGAGCGGATGGACCCAAACGCTCCGGCTCGACGGGTGTTCAAAAGCACATTGCAGGGAAATTGCGGAAGGAGAAGACCTCGTCTTAGGTGGCGCAATCAAGTGGATGAAGACCTCAACCGACTTAGAGTACGTAACTGGAGAGAGATCACCCTATCTCTCTCCAGAGAAGGAAGTTGGTTGAGGCCCAGGTTCACCCCGAACTGCAATGCCCACCTAAGTAAGTAAGTAAGTATGGTGTCTCCAACTACAACTAGTTGGAATCATGGGTGGCATTGAGTTCATGGCATGTCAGAAAGCCATCAATATAAAAGCAGGTTCGTGAAGTTTTCTGTTTGTTGTTGATCCGAGGTGAAGATGCTGTTCAGAAACGGTGTCCGCTACCAGCAGCCCCTGCTTCTTTGGCTCTGGTTGATCAGCTGAATAGGGAAAAATCTGGAATCAGAGTAATTTAGTATAATTTTAATCAAAGTATACATGGAAAGCTTGAAATGGGAAATTTATGAATAAGTTAGTGAATCCTGACACTGTCGGAAGGTATGTCAATGTCGAGAATGTATCCAACTGTGTTTTGATGGTAGTTAAGTTTCTTAGCTTAAAGAATGGATAGAGTAGATGTGTGTTTCTCTCGAAATTCAAACTAAATATTAGGATAATGATGTTGTTGTGGTTGCAAAATGCCTGTTTCGAAAAAC
Organism: Melanostoma mellinum; assembly: GCA_914767635.1. Lineage (NCBI taxonomy): Eukaryota > Metazoa > Arthropoda > Insecta > Diptera > Syrphidae > Melanostoma > Melanostoma mellinum. The sequence continues at coordinate 21,122,791 of OU612058.1, forward strand.
AAGATGCAGAACTTGCTGATAGTGAGCTTGTGTCCAGAAACGTTTTTTAGACTCTCTATTGTATATTTTGCATTCTGTAGCTAGTTGGACTAGTAGCTGTTTTAAAGACATAATAATAATTAAGAATTCCATAAGCATCTGACTCTAGGGAAGTTTCTATAAATCGAGTTCATACATAGACGTGCCCATTTTGAACCAAATCCAAAATGTCTTCCGTACTTTTAAAAATGGTGCCCTTTTTAGGATCATTTGGTGGGTTGTCATCGTTGAATGTGATTTCCGGAGCTTTTCGTCAAGCAAAAATTCTTTGACAGCAAGACCGAAATGAAAACATATTTTTATGAATGCAAGGAAAAGGGTTGAAGCTAAAGGTTTAACATTTTCTGAATTCGATGTAACGAACTAAAAGCTTTTACCCATTTGGAGTATAGAAAGGAGTTGATGTACTAATACCAAGGTTGCATCTTCTTTCTTTCTTTAAACTGTCCTATTTTTTCTATTGCTTTCCTTTTCTTCATCCTATTGCTGCGTGTTTTTAGGCTTAATGTAGCTATTTTTGCTAAAATAAATAGGAAAACCGGCAAATTTTAGGTCCAAATCCATTCTTTGATATATCAATTTACGAGGAGAGCCTTAAATCTTTCAAGGCATGACTGAGACTCAAAACTAAGTCCTTCCTCTTTTCCGCAGCTAAATCATGGCTTCATGTATATTTTTTTTTTACATATGCAAAACTTCCGCGATGGTGAAATCTCATCACCAAAAATGATTCACTCCAAAGATTTACCTCATTATCATTAGTGCTAAGAATCAAGACGTGTTTCCCAAAAATTCCTTGCATGACTTAACAAAGGACAACTACTAATAAGTGCTCCTGGGCGTGATTCTCTGACGTGATTCAATTAGGGCACAAAGAAACTTTATTTCATCAGAAATTTGCAGAGTGGAGCAATCTTCTTTTCGTTGGGATCGCTGGCATTCAGCTCTGTGCTTTTACATTGCATGGTGAAATTGTTTTCTCAATCAAGGATTTAGTCCTTTGTGTTGTGCTTTGTGCATGTTCAATTGGGGATAATGGTTAATGTCTTTGTGATTGTCAGGAACTAAGTCGGTTGTGGGCGCCTGTCCTTTATACTTACTTGTAGGTCATCTTCTATACGCCATCAAGGGATTCGTCCGCATTAAAGTCTGCGGATAAAGAACTGAAAGACAGCAAAGTTCACCCAATGGAATTTTGGTTTTGTGGGTTACTTACAACTTTCATCTTCGGTATAATCACCAGGGTGTTATTCATATACAGCAACACTACAGACTGCAGGCTCTCGCTAGGGAACATACCGCAATAATTTCTTTTCTCGAGCTTACATTCCCTTAGAGGAGGAAGCATCGGACTTAGCTGCTGCTGGTAAAGTATTTGCTCCTATCTCGCTGCTCGAAGGATTTCTTCTTTATTGCACAACCACTACTACACCAGTGGCACGCGAACAGTGCTTATAAAGTCGTAAATATCCGCTTCTCGAGATGCCTGCCACTGCTGCACTGTTACTGCTGGTGGTGGTTGATGGTTGGTGGTTTCCTTTATCCACTTGAAAATTGCAGATAATATAGGATAGCGTGTGTCTGAGTCTTACCTTCGCGCCTGGTATGTTCCTGGAGTTAATTTGAATATTTTTTTGTCGACATTCTATCATTCTTTTTTTTTCTACTTTTGCAGAAAAACAGAAGTAGAAAAAGTTCAGCTTTATACCGTCAACGAACAATGACGCAAAGAATTTCAATTAAGAACATTTTCTCTGCCATCTGAAGTGAAAGTAAGAAAAAACCTACTAACGGTATTTAACGAATAGTTTATTGTCAGAGGAAGCCTTCATCTGAATTCGTTGCGAATATAATACTATCGGCACACATTGACCGAATATTGAAAGAAATATGTGAGAGAGGATTTTTGTAGAATTCTTCGTTGTTATTAGTAAATTTATGACATGAGCGTTGTTACCCAAAACACATGTTGGAGGCAGACAAAGTTACAAAAAACACTCGACACCAGCAAAATACACATGCGCCAGACCCACTTGAAGGCGTCAAAAAACTGTTGACAACTCAAAACAAACCATAAAATATCTACTTGAATCTTTAAATAAAAAACTACATATATCCTTCCGCCTTCTGAACATTGTCATGAATTCAGAGAAACTCATCCTGACAAACAACTAAACTCAGAATGTCTACACTCGATGGTATTGTAATTGTCAAAGAAACGCTTGAAAGTTAATTTTCTAGATAACCTTTTCATTGTTTTATTTTTTGAGCAGATATGTGAGTACAGCAGGTACACTGGTTACACATATGAGCTCAGTTTATCCTCATGGACATCGTAAAGATTGTTTTTTGTTAGTACATTGCATCGCCTGGCAGAATTTCCCCCGGGTATTTTCCCGGAATATACTGAGTGTTGATATCCGGGGAGCTAACATTCACTTAGAATCTATAACAATCATAAATGACGATGTAGAAACAATACCTACCCTGAAACTAAACCATATCCGCCACCATATACAGTCATTGCTGTGCAACTAACATTATGAATGTGGGTCAAGCAAGCCTGGCAGCACATGTGTGCGCTTTGTATTATGTTCTTGTATATATGGAGGAAATTGTTTCTCGTTTGCTAATGCTTACCAAAGGAATGAGACTCTTCCACGACATGACTTTTTCTATTTTGGGTTCTCCGGTAGAAAAGAGACATTTATAGATAATGCCCTTCTGACAGGACATTTGGTTTCATATTCGAAATCCCACATATTCTGTTGCCGGATTCTTTTTTATTTGTCTTAAAAATGGAAAAACCATTATGATGATTTGTTTGACTTTAAAGGAAGACTAATAATAATTATTTTTGGTGTCGTTGGCGTGTTTTCCTCGTACTCAAAAGGGAACTACACAGCTTTGTGTTAAAAGAACAGAAATATCAATGCTGAGACGACACGTTTTTAAATTCATCGGGTTTGTCAAGATGTTTTCCTAAATGCTTTTGATAGGTAAGAGAAATCTCTTTTTTATATTCGTCAGCATGCTCTAGAGTTCGAATCAAAACGATAGTGCCTTCGTTCAAAACAACAATAACAATTAAACGAAGCAAATGAGACGGAAAGTGTGTCATTGCAATGATTTATTCAAATATGAATAAGAAGGGGTTGTTTTAGTGGACATAATAGTCTGTAGTGAGTTGTTTAAGAAGATTTATTGACATGGCATTTCGATAATTCTTTTTCGAAGGAGAGAAAATGTTCGGTGGTCGTTTTGGATGCTTTGCAAGCTTTCAAAAAGATATGATACGGAGGGTTCCGATTCTCAAGAAGTTCTTGTTTTGACAGAAGATGAATCTTAAAGAATGTCTAGGAAAAAAACTTTTAGTGATGACAAATAAACAAAATAAACGAAGTGACGCAACAAAGTTATGAAAACTTTGGGTCCAAATGCATTTCAAGGGCCGTGGGGTGATGGTGATGTCCGCCTGTTAACCCAGCGGTTCGTGGTTCGAATCTCAAATTGCCATGAAAAGTGCTTTCTCGATAAGCCGTTCAGAACCGGCAGAAAATTGTAGGTCCTTCCATTCTCTGACCCTGGTGCTCCTCGCTCCTTTGCGCCACCCTATTTATTTTCATTTATTTATAGGTCACACTTCACACATCATCTTTTTGTAGGACTTGTCAATTCCTCGTGAAAGGTGATTTGCAAGAAAAAAAATTTTAATTTCTAGGATTCCACACTCGAACCTCCGACGCGACGACGTTAGCGGGAGATATGCTAATCATTACTCCACGGCCACCACATTGGTATAATACATTGAAATTAGTACCTAATCAATTTGATTTAACGAGTTATCCCTTCTCCTTTAATTTTCGACGTTATGCGAGTGATCGTGATCTTGAAGTGATCACAGCTCTCCCACTTGACTGTTTCACACTAGTGGTCCGCCCGAGGGGTACGCTACATTGACCTCTGACTGTGTCGACAAACTTTCTGGTTTTGGATACGAGTCGTCCATATAACAGACACTATAGTGAATAGGTGCTACTGGTGACTTACAGCATTATTCTTTCAACGAAGAAATATAAGCAGTTTTTTGTTTGTTCGATTCGGAATGCGATGCTTAAGGTTTTCGAGCTTCAGCCATTGGCATCAGGGCCATCGGTTGCAACTTTAAACGCTTTTTCCAAATTGTTAACTTGTGAGATGTACTAGAACTCCGTTGTGTAGTTTGACACTTTGCAATGATCGCAATCTCAAAACTGATCCAACATAGCTCTTTATTGTCTCCACCTAGCTTCAAGTGTGGTAACGCGACGACCTGGTTATGAACGATTACACGTATTAACGGAAGACGTTTGCTAGATCCCCAAATCTTTCGAGGATGAACCCTTTTGTGTCAGAAAAGAAGAAAGTTTCCGGTGGAATAAATCCAAGTGTTTTCTCCGTGTGTCCCAAATATGATGCCATTAATTGATCTTGCAGTGTGTCCGCAAATGAGTTTGTTTGGATTTCTGTGGACACCCTGTTCAAAACCGAATCCGAATCCAATTTGTTTGTTAAAATGTGGAAACTATTCTAAGCAAAGCCAGATGTACTTGACTACTATGTTCTTTGCCTGACTGTGAATAGATCAACGATAACCAACTTTTGCGAGACCTTTCACGTTTTTTCCGAGTCCAAAGATAAGAGTCTTCAACTCACAATTTCGATATCTGATTTCTGTAAACTGATTTTCAACTTGCAATCATGGAAATTTTGCTGAATCTTATTGAAGCTGCGGTGTAAAAGAAATTTGAAGATTACGATCTTAGGACCTATTGCTCAGTAAGGTCATCGGTGTATTAAAAGAAACCTTTAAGGGGTTAGGGGTAGTCAAAATGTTCAAATTATCGATTTTTGTTTTTTTTTTTTAAATTTTCTTAAAGTATAGTATTTCAAAAATATTCCCTGAAAGTTTGAAGTGAATCCGACAGCTATCTTTCGAGTAATTCAGCTTTCATTACTGTACATAAAGCGAACTTTAAATGCGTTTTTCTCAAAACTATGTGCAGTTGGCAACTGCAACTCACAAACAGCTCGATACATTTGAATAAAACTTATACAGTTTTAAGAAAACATAAGTACCTTATCGAAGGTAGCTAGTACCTGATCGAAGGATTTTTGTTTTTTTAAAAATTCGATTTTTTATAAACAATGAATTGTTGATTTTTTTCCGAAAATCATAAGAAAAATTCCTGACGCCGCCATTTTGTTAATTAAAAAAAAAAATTCTTCGATCAGGCACTAACTTTTTGTGTTTTGTCACTGTATAAGTTTCATTCAAACCTATCGAGTGGTTTTTGAGTTACAGTTGGCACCGTAAGGACCCATTTTTATTCTTTTAACGAATAATATTCTTACAACGGCCATAAGTCGTAAAATAGTTAAAAAATTTTTTATTTAATTTTCTTGTTTTTGCTTTTGTGAAAAAAAAAATTACTAGCAAAAAATTTATTGAAAAAATTGCATTTTTTCACGCTCCTGACTCTTACCTCCTTAAAGTTGCCGAGCCCACCATGGAAGTAGTGAGTCACTCCCTGCTGATGGTCATTTTGAAGTGTGAAAGTTGCCAGAAAGATTTCTTCCGTGAAGCAGAACATATGGCATCATCATGTCCTGTCTAAGGAACTTATAGAAAAGACTGTCTAACCAAAGGATGTTGAATGCGTTCTTTATCTCCAAGTCGCTCAGACAGACTGCCGTAGTTTTAGCTCTGTTCGATTAAATTCCTGGTACTATGAACAGCCTTAAAACCTATTGATTTTCTGGAATAATATTTGTGCTTAGCGCATGTGAACAGTGCTCCTTTAAGAAGAAGAATTATTGACCGAAGATATGCCAGATCGAAACCATTCTCCCTTTTGTAAAGAGAGAATTGGCTGTTGCACCGTCTTCTAACGCATTGGGTAATACGAGCCCTTCAAAACTGTAATACAACGCCAACGTGCTGTAAGTGTCCCTGGCTTTCAAAGCGAGAAGTCTCAGTACAATGTTGGATATGCCATCGACTCCTGCTGACTTTTTCATGTCTGTTGTAAGGAAGATCCGTTTGATATCTACCTTCAGAAGTGCAGGCACTCCTAAATTCAGCAAAAATGTGCAATTTGGAATCTACATAAATTGCTTGATTTGACATCTCCCATTTATTTCACTTTCACTACTCATTTGAGATTTGAAAATTAGCGGTAATAGTAGCCCTAAGTAAAGCAACACATCTGCAAAAATAAGTACAAACTTGAACTGTGAATGTGAACTCATTCCCATGTCTGGTTACAAATTTGCATTTATTGTAAATTTGACTGCCATATTTTGCACAATATACCACGGAGATGTTTTTGCTTGAACGTATGTATATGTAAATTTTTTAATGAAAATGTTGTGTTTGTATTTTAAATGCCTTTTCATTCGTTTCATGTCTATAAATGAGAGGAGTTGAAAAAGAGGTTCAGTTAAAATGGGTCATTCAAATATCGTCCATAATTATGTACCTAAGTACCTCCACACCATTGCAATGATCAAAAGGCTCGCCTCAAGTCCTACCTTTTTCGACCTTTTTACACAATTTTGTATTACCAAACGTGTACTTTGTATATGATTTCCCAAGTCAACACAATCATAAATACTATTTCCCAACTTCGTAAAATTCAATTGAATTTTATTTAACAAATCCGCATCCCAATCGTTTAATTGAAAAATAATGTTTGCACCAAAAATCGAACGTGCCCGTTTTCCAAAAACAGATTAGCAAAAGGACCCTCAAATGGTTAACGATTCCAATCACACACTCACACGGTTCGTCTCTTACGTGATTTTAGCCCTTCTAACCCGAAAGAAAACTAGAAAAAGAGACCGTTCATATAAAATTTTAACGAAAAAGACCCAAAACAAAGCCAATTCCGTAGTTTGGTCCTTCTGTGGACACACAAAAACTTTGAATCACATTTCAAAGTCACGTATTTTCCAGGTAATTTGCGTTTGAATACACCAGAGACCGGAGTAACAGAGTTTTGAAGCAGCCTACTAGGCTAGGATGATTGAAAAAATACGAAAAAAAAAAAAAAACTAGTTGCAACAACGTGACACTCGCTTCCAAATTTTGTACCCACCTAAAAAAAAGAAGAAGTGGAAACGGCAAACAAGTACAATGAAATTGTAACCACCTGCAGCTGCAGTGTGATGCTACGCTTTCCTTTTGTACTTGGCAACGGATTGGTTTGTAAATCAATGAAGCGTCTGCGACGAAGGACGTTGCTACTGGGGCTTGCAAACAACGCTGACAAAGTCATGTCTCAATTAGACAAAAAAAAGTTCTGTGGCAGAAATGGCAAATCGAGCACCTCGCTTGTTGACTCAGTTCCAAGTGAGATTTATTGAATTTAATGACTTTGTCAGCTTTGAATAGCGAGAGCACATTCTGGAGGCAATGAAATTAACTGACGCAACTTCATAACTAACCCTTCACTATTTTAGTCATTGAAAGGTACCAAATAATAAAAGTGCACACTCTTCGTCTAGACTGTGTCGGTCTGACTCTGTCCGACAAGCTGTAGTCTGAATCTTCCGCATACAAACCTCTGGAACAAAAACTGGAATTAATACAAAAAAATGTATGAGAGAAAAACCAAATTTGTCAAATTTAATTTAATTTTAGAATTTCAACTCGCAATTATCTCGAACGCCAAGCGTTTCTAGGCGTCGTACGTCTTCTCATTTTGGCATAACCGACTCATTGCTTTAGGGCAAGTTCTCCAAAAAGGCTCATTACCAGAACCACTAATTCCATCAAGATCTGAAGGAGTCAAGTCGGCGATTAAAACGAAAAACACCATTTCCGGTGGGAGAAATATCGCTTCATTCATTTTAATTTCATTGTTGTGTGCGGAAAATGTGGCCCAATTTTGTCTCCTCCTTTTTACGCCTTAATGACGTGACGCAATATTTACTCTTTTATTGCACCCCAGCCTCCACTATATGTCGACTCACTGGCAACATTATATTTCAAGTGGTTAAATTTAAGTGGGCAAAAAAAGGAATAAGGAAAGGAACAACAGCCGGCGCAATTTACGAAATCTTCTTCTGCTTTTTCTTCTTCTTCTTCTTCTTCTCCCTTATTCATGTCCTTGTCGCAGCAATGAAATATTTAATAAATTAATTGGTTTCATTTGAATTAGCGAGGCATACGCAACGTTACACATATTCATTTATTTCCTTGCTGCCTGGTTAAGAGTATACAATGCTACTAAATTGCTCTCAATTCTATAGACTGGGTGGTGGGATGTGGGAACTGGGAACCACTCGAGTCGTATCCTTGATCTCCAAAAACTTTTACACTCTGTTCGGAGTTCGTATTCAGAGTTTGGTTTAATTAAAATGACGCGGTGGGACTGTGATTTATGTGTTTCAATGTTGATGGAATATTGATTGAACGAAAAACTATGCACACTAACTTTTAATGATGAGGTAGACAGAGAGTATTTTGCGCTTGGCAACAAATGAAAAGCTTTATCCTTTGAAATAAATATTAATCCTTCACAATGAACGGTGGAGAATTGAACGCACACAATTTTTGGTACTAACCACCTTACCAATTTCAATTTAACCCGCAAATCACAAGCTGCCACTGGAGAAAACTTTAAAGTTCGAAACTATTTAAGAGTAACAAAATTCGTCCCTAGGCAACTGATTTTGAGAAGATGTAAGGTGTGCATTATTTAGGAAGGAGTTTTGTTCATTGTTTTTCTTTGTGTTTCACAAAGAAAGCTTCAGTTTTTGTCTGACAGGTGTGTCTACACTGAAAAACCAGTTTGATAGATTTTTCAGGAGTCGGCTATGTTTGAAGTGGGTGCCGGGCGGGCAATGTTCACTACATATACTTATCAGTGTCTGTACGATGTCAGACGGTGACAGCCAAGGTTAGGTTGGATCGCTGGGTGGTTGTGACTTCTCAATAGCACAATCCTTAGAAATCCAATCTCACCATAGATACGAGGTTCCTAGTTTCAGTGGTGGTGTGAGCTTTTATAATCCGTGCCGAAGAATTAAAGGTTGGGGGATAAACCAATCAATAACGAGCTCTTCTGGATGCTTGGCAGGGTCCAGAATAGACTAGCCTTACCCCGGTACACGGCTCTGCCGGGGCTCACCTTTTCCTTCCGGAGTTACTCGTGGGACCTTCTATGGAATTTTTAAAAACAAACAAACAAACAAACAAACAAACAGACAAAAAAACGAACAAAAAGACGAAAAAGAAAACTGGGGGGAGGCAACGAAAGTTGTACACATTCTCCGATTTGGCTGAAAAGTCGAAGCAGGAATGTGAGCCAACGGCCAAACCTTCCACCAGTGGGATACTAGGTTCGCACACAGGCTCTGAACCAGCTGCAAAGCCAGTTCAGGTCTGTGCAGTGGGAACCAAGAATCCCGACTCTGGCGAGCAGCACAGCCCGCTGGAAACTGGTCAAGAGCATGCTGCAAAGCTAGTTCTAGCCAGTGAATCGGAGGACAAACGGACCGCCACTGCTAATAGTGGGGATGAAGTCCCCAATATTAGCTTTGAAAGCAATTCGCCTGCTTTGGTGCCATCATCAAAACAGGACGAGGTGAAATTAACAAAAAGGGGAAATGGAGGGGTGATCAACGACTCCGTCTCCACCTTGAATGCCCTTAAAATAAAGGACACGGGGAGGGCCGTTCAGACTGGCAGGGTTGGAGAGGCGAATAGCCACCCTACCTCTGCGGGTCGGTACGTACCCTCGTCGAGTGCAATGAATCCTCCAACTGGTGGAGCAGGAGAGGTGATTAACAACTCCAGCTCGGCCAAGGGGGGGACTCAGATCAAAAAAACGCCCGCTCAGATACGTCGCCAAGCCAGAAGGGTAATTGAAACGGTGGGTTGTAAACCCGCAGTGGAGAGAACCCAGGGTGAGGTTGAAAGATTGAAGTGGGCAAGTAAAATTGCAGAAGAGACCAGCCAAGACTCAACGTCGAAGCGAAACAGGTCGTTTGAGGTTGAAAAACCTCAACCAAAAAAGCCAAGAGTCGGGGTTAGCGTTCCATCGACACTGGTGCCGGGGCAATCCCTTGGTGACGTGGTAAAGGGACAGATTGTTGTCGCGGTCATCGACGGGAGCAATATGGATGGAAACATCTCTGCCGACAGGTGGGCGGACGTCAAGGCTCACCTCGCTTTCAGGTTTATACCTGTTATCGAGGCGAATCCGGGACCCCTCCCAAGAATTAGCGACGCTGGCTGGCATCAAAACCGCGTCAAGCTGATCGCCTGCCAAGACCAGAGATCGCTTCACCTATATAAACTAGCTGTCAGCGGTTTAGGTGAGATCTGGCCAGGTGCTAAGCTAGAGGTTGTGGCAAGGGAGGATATCCCAAGCAGACCGAGAGCTCGTGCCTTGGTACCGGCCCTACATGAATCGCGGGAGATGGTTCTCCAGCTGATTAAATACAGCAACCCGGATCTGCCCACTCACGATTGGACGGTTCCGGTGATTGAAAAAGAGTCGGTGGGTCGTTATCGGTCGGCTCTTGTTATCTTGAATAAGGAGTCATTAGAACCCCTGGCGGCACGCGGGGGTGTTATTCAGTACGGGTTTGACAACCTAGTGCTGAAAATATACAAAAAAGATGAGGACGCTGCAAAGCTTCCAAAGCAAGCGGCTGAATCCGAAGCCAAGGAGTCCACTGCGAGCGTCGAATCTTCCATCATGGAGACAGACGCGGTAAGTTGCTCTGACTCTTTGGAACAGCTGTCTTGCTCGAAACCGGTCGAAAAGACTACAACAATAGTGTCTGAACAAGACGCAATAGACAACAAATCGCCCGATAAGGACGATAACAACAAAGGTGGAGTCTTAGACTCCGACGATGAAATGCTTGGGGTTCTCCTTTCTGAGGATGAGTTGCTAGACTCCGCCTCAGATATGGAGGACCTTAATGCTACAGTGTTGGAGATTAAGCTGGATGATTGTAGCAATGCTGCAAATACTCCAGATTAATCTCCAACACTCCATCAAAGCCTCAGCCGGACTCCTTCTCCGACTAAGCAAGTCCGGCGAGGATATAGTCCTGATCCAGGAACCATGGATAAATAAATCCGTGGTAAAAGGACTCAGGACGAAAGATTATTCTCTGCTGTATGTGACGGACAAAGGTGAACCAAGATCCTGCATACTGGCAAAGAAAACACTTAACGTATTTTTACTACCTAATTACAGCAATTGCGACACCACAACAGTAAAACTGCAGACCAACAGTGGGACTTACTGGCTCACGTCCGCCTATCTAGGCCATGACCAACCGGGGCCGCTACCAGGAGAGACGCTCGAGCGCGTAATAAAAAGCGCAACAAAGCTCAAAGCGGAGCTCATAATAGGAAGTGACGTCAACGCACATCACGTAGTATGGGGGAGTACGGACGTAAATGAAAGGGGTGAGTCTCTTTTTAATTTTATACTAAGTACTAACCTTCTTATATGCAATATCGGTAACGAACCAACCTTTGTCACAAAAAACAGACAAGAGGTTTTAGATGTTACCTTTGTAGCTCAATCAATCTATAACAAGATTAAAAATTGGGCTGTATCTAAGGATCACTCCTTCTCTGATCACAGATACATCCAATTTAGTCTAACAGATGACACACCAAAACCCATAGGCTTCCGTAATTATAGGAAAACTGACTGGGTAAAATTCAGGGAAATCTTCAAACATTGTTACAACTACAATGACAATAGCTTCCCTTCAAACCCCAAGGATCTTGACAGTAAAGTCGACGATCTAACTAGTGCTCTTAACCATGCCTTGTGTAACTCCTGTCCTCTTACCATAGTAAGAGGGAAGAAGAAACCACACTGGTGGACCAAGGAGCTAGAACCGCTCAAGAAAAGTTGTGCGAAGCTTTTCAATCGAGCCAAATCTTCCAGAAATCCCATAGATTGGGATCTATATAAGGAATCCCTTATAGGATTTACAAAAAGAGGTTACGAATAAGCAAAAGATCCTCTTGGAGAGAATTCTGCAATAAGATTGAAGACTCCTCAGAGGCATCTAGACTTAGGAAAATCCTATCAACGAGTCCAAACATGCCAAGTTCTATAAAAGATGAAAACGGCAACTGGACCAACTCATATGAAGAAACATTAAACTTGCTACTGGATACTCATTTCCCTGGTAGCTCGTCGACAATAACAGACGAGGAGCACTTGCCTCGAATCGCAAACCAATCAGGTAAAAGTTTTATCTCTAAAGATATACTGTTATGGGCAATAAACAGCTTTGACCCTTATAAATCACCAGGGCCTGACGGAATCATCCCTGCGGAGCTGCAACAGGTTTCAGACATTATCATCTATAACTTAGAGATGATCATGAAAGGATGTATCAGCTATGCATATATTCCCAAAGCCTGGAGAGAAGCTAGGGTCGTCTTTATACCTAAAGCCGGCAAAAGCTCCCATGTAAATCCAAAAGATTTAAGACCTATTAGTCTATCATCCTTCCTCCTTAAAACACTGGAAAGAATGATTGACATACACTTAAGACAAGGAATTAAACCTAGTCTGATCTCAACGGCGCAACATGCCTATACAAAAGGTAAATCAGTGGAAACTGCACTCCACTCTCTGGTTTGTACCATTGAAAAATCCCTGCACTATAAAGAATACTCTCTCGTCGCATTCCTAGACATAGAGGGTGCATTTAATAATGTTAAAAATTCAGCAATCACTAATGCTCTTGATGGGCTGCTCATAGAGGAACACATCAAAAACATGATAACAACAATGCTCAGCAGCAGAATCATTAGTTCCGAAATGGGGAACTACAAAACAAGCAGAATGGCCAATAGAGGAACCCCGCAGGGAGGAGTTTTATCTCCCCTACTGTGGAACCTGGTCGTTAACAAATTGTTAATCGACCTAGAGGACGAAGGTTTCAAAGCTGTAGCCTATGCCGATGATGTAGCAATTGCCGTTTCAGGCAAGCACCCACAAACCCTAGCTGAACTGCTACAAACAGCACTTAACAAGCTTAACAATTGGGCTGCAGATTGTGGTCTGAACATCAATCCACACAATACGGAATTAGTTCTCTTTACGAGGAAATACAAAATTCCGGATTTCAAACCCCCAACTATTAAAGGGGTAACTCTCACACTGTCAAATCAGGCTAAATATCTAGGTCTCATTTTTGACAAAAAACTGACCTGGAAAACCAATATTGAGGAAAGAGTAAATAAAGCCAACGTTGCACTCTTCTCCTGTAAAAAAGCCATTGGCGGGAAATGGGGTTTCTCCCCCCAAATCACCCATTGGCTGTTTACATCGGTAATTAGACCGATACTCACATACGGGGTGATAGTCTGGTGGACAGCACTAGACAAGATGATCAACTACAACAAGCTGGCCAAAGTTCAAAGAACGGCTAGTCTGTGTATTAGTGGTGCACTGAGGACAACCCCATCGGACGCCCTCAATGTACTACTAGATCTCACACCCCTAGATATCTTCAGCAAACAAGTCGCAGCTAGCTCAGCTACTCGACTCAGAGCTACATCACAGTGGACCAATAATCAAATCGGCCACACTACCATTCTAGATAACTTTAGATTCTTACCGAATCGATCCGACTACACCACCCCCAAGTTGGTGTTTGACAATAATTTCCAAGTAACCATACCTTCAAGAGAAGCTTGGGAAAATGGCGCTCTTTTGGAAAATGAAGCAATACACTTCTACACCGATGGTTCAAAAACCAGCGAAGGTGTGGGAAGTGGAATCTACTCAGAAAAGCTGAATCTCAGTCTTTTCTTCCGCCTACCCGATCATTGTAGTGTGTTCCAAGCGGAAATTCTGGCGATTAAGGAGGTGCTGTCTTGGCTCAAAGAAAACGTCATATCCTCCACGGATATTCGGATCTTCTCAGACAGCCAAGCTGCCCTTAAATCTCTTGCCTCTGTCTCTACAAAATCCATCACGGTCCAAAATTGTCAGATGTCTCTGAGGGAGATGTCAAATCAGTTTAACATTCCCCTTTCATGGGTGCCAGGGCACAGGGACATACCAGGCAACTGTATGGCAGACGAACTAGCCAAAAAGGGCACGACCACTTCCCTACGCTCAGAATGGAACAACATAGGTGTACCTATCGCTACATGTAAACTCCTGCTTAGACAGGACGCTTCAAGGATAACAAACACTAGATGGACTGAGAGTAACACATGCCTTGCAACCAAAAAAGTTTGGCCGTGTGTGGACTCAAAACGATCAAAGAGTTTGTTGTCCCTGAACCGTCTGTGTCTAGGTTCTACCATAGGTGTTCTTACAGGACACTGTCTAATAGGGAGACACGCCAAAAGACTTGGTGTGTTTTCCAATGATTTCTGCAGAAGCTGCATGGACGAGGAGGAGGAAGAGACCGTTCAACACCTTCTTTGCTCATGCCCTGCACTGCTTCATAGGAGGAAGGCTCATCTCGGTGAATTCTTCTTCGATGATACTAGCGACCTAGCGTACATAGACCCTAAAAGTCTTTCAAAATACATTAAAAGTTCCACGTGGTTCGACTAGCAGGTGATTAACCGGCTAGTACCGTAATGGAAGATTAATAAGCGATTAACTCGTTAATCTTACATCGGGTTTCTGAGATCAGTAGGTGATTAACTTGCTGATCTCTGTGGTATCACAATGGGCCCTAGCGGCCTAAGTGTGTTAGGCAATGTACTCATTGACTGACAGCCACTTCCACCTAACCTAACCTATGTTTGACTGTAATACGTATGCGTCCATTTTACTAATTCGGAAAACTGGCATAGGCATGAATTGTGCCTCTCCCAAACCAAGTGGCAGCAACGATATTGACTGAATTTCTGCCGTCGCGCCGGTGTCGTGAATCAAAGCGATAACAGCGGCAGAAATGCTTTTGACAAGATTTCTGTCGTCAAATCAAGTTTACATAGCGCTATACTTATGAGAGAACGACGCGACGCCACGACGCGTTTTCAAAAACGCTTCCTGTCAAAAGCGTTTCTGACGCTACCGCGATTTTGTAGTTGTTTTTCTCATTGCCCCCATTTGATAAGCTGTTAATTTTTGTAAGGTCCTTAATGCTTTTTTATGGATATGTATGTATGTATATTGTGGATTTCTGGAATGATGCGAATTTTTAATGCAGGATCGCCCTATTTTGCTCCGTGTACCTTCTTATGTGTTTCTCTCAAGCTTATTGTATATTGCATTCGAAAAGTGCACTGCACTATACACATACACACATACATTTTAACATCTTTGAAGAGTCGTGATGAGCCTTTCTCGTATTTCAAAGTTTGATTTAGGATAAAGTTAAAGTCTATTTATATGTATATTGAGATATCGTTGGAAAATGATACCCTGAAACAATCTTCTTTTTTACTTAGATGCATTTGAGACTAACTATGGCTTATTAATATTTAGAAACTTTCCACTTTCCTCACAACAAGTGACAAAACGCATATTTTAAGACTATTATAGGAGTTTGCCTATCATTTTCTGAAGTTTGAAACTTATATATTCTTAAATCTCATCAAAGGCGATGCCGTGAACTAGTGAGGACTGAACCCTTTCACGGGACAGTTTCACATCAAGAAGAAAATGGGGGTTGTGCGAGTATTACTTCTATAAATGGGAAATTGGGTTGAGGTAACTAAAATAAACTGTAAGTAGTGTAAGAGATAGAAGAGAAAACAGTTAGTATTGGTTGGTAGACATTACGTGGTATCTACTAAAAAAATTTTAGGTACTTAGAAAAATAAACCCTGAAAAAGCTAGCAAAATTTGTATGACGATAGTAAGAAAAGCTTTCCATCATCCGCTGAAAGCGGAATCATACGAAATAAACTTTTGACGATAGTATCAACGATAGACCATTTAATACGTCTAAAAAGTAAGGGAATCTGGTCCCAGCTTTATTTTCAACTCCAGAAAAAAGTTTTTTAATTTGAATTAATTACAGAGTAGATAAAATGTTGAGCTTTCAACGTCGGTCGTTTGTTTTCTGTTCCTTTTATTGAACATTTATCAGTTTACAAAAATATTCAAAAATGGTTATCCGAAGCCGAAGGTGAATAAAAATTTCACTTTCTATAAACCACTATCTTTCTTACGGATATGGCCAGGCCTAGATCCAAAACGCACAAGACATTTGTTATTCATAACCAGATTGCACGTAAGCTCCGTAATCAATGTCATCACCGGACATTGTCTGATAGGAAGACACGCCATAAGGCTTGGCGTTTCCTCTAATGACTTTTGCAGAAGTTGCTTAGATGAGGAAGAGGAGGAGACAATCCCACACCTCCTCTGCTCATGCCCTGCACTTTCTTTTAAAATAAAACGGCATCTAGGAAATTATTTTCTTG
Source organism: Melanostoma mellinum (assembly GCA_914767635.1). NCBI lineage: Eukaryota > Metazoa > Arthropoda > Insecta > Diptera > Syrphidae > Melanostoma > Melanostoma mellinum. The sequence continues at coordinate 21,139,268 of OU612058.1, forward strand.
ATGATCCAAGCGATCTGGTGAACACAGATCCCTTGCATCTCCTTCGCTTTATTAAAAGCTCCAAATGGTTTTTGTTAAGTGAGGTACTCCCACGCACAAATTTTATGGTCACAATGGACCTAATATTGGTCTAAGTGTGTCAGTTGTATTCTTGACAGCCATTTCAACCTAACCTAAGCCCCTATCTTTAAGCAGAAATCGAACATTGAGGTCATTTTAACTTCCATTTTGTCTAGCAGCTAGCACTTTATATTGATGCCAACCAATCGAGAGTCATAGGCGTTCGTCTCTTTTGTTGCTGAATTTTTTAGTCGTTTAAGCTCATTATTTTACCTGGCCTCTAAGTTTCATTGGTGAGTCTTCGATCAGATTTGGGATATTGAAGATAAGTCTACCAAGAACCGACTTCGGTTGAGTACGCCGTTCTTATGATGGACGTGCAGCTGTTATGGTGAGCACTTGGCTTCTATTGTGGGCACTTGGCCGTTTATCAAGAATACCGGATTCTTGTGATGGCCCTGTGACGAAAACGATATAATAAATGATGAAAATGTTATTACACGATTGAAAATGAGGAACTTATACACGTGCTAGAGATGGTTGCTGGACGTTTGCTTCTGCTGTTATTTGTAGAAAGGTCTCCTGCTGCTATTTGAATTTCCTGTAGACTGCTGTCCTTTAGCTTAATGAAGGGTTGCTTTTTTAAGAGGCATTAAAGTACACCAACAGCCGATGATGAGATAGGGCTATTTTTAACTGCAAGCATTTTGAAGTCGCAAATCAAAAAAGGAAAGGTAAAAATAAGAATATAAAAGAAAGATGAAAGTGTAACTAGTTTACTTACTTAGGTGGCCATATCAATTGGGGCTTCATCCATTATCTTTGATAATAAATTCGATTTCGAGCGAGGTTCTTCCAATTTTGCACTTTTTAAGTCGGTTGATGGCATTTTCCACCTGAATTTGCCTTCTATGCCGAGGTCTTCTCCTTTCGTGATTTCTCTGCAATGTACCCTAGAAAACCCGTCGAGTTGGAACGTTGATGTCCATCCGCTATACATATCCTAGAATTGTAATCTCGTGATACTTACTCTGCTAGCTATGCCAATGTCGCGGTACAGCTAACACAGCTCGTTGTTGTATCTTCTTCTCCACACTTCAGAAGGTGTAAATTTTTGCAGTTAATTTTCCCGCAATTTTTTTAAACTTTTCAAAAAGTAAAAGTATTCTACAGCAGCAACAGCTAATACCAAACATGCAGTTCAGATTGTCAAGAGATAACCTTCTTCTCTTGAAGCTACAAACAGTTAGAAACTGTCTTGACGTTGAATGAACGGATCAATCCAAAAGCTAGACTTTTTACATTTGTATGGTACACTAGCTGTGCCCGCGACTTCGTCCGCGTGGAATAGTGACTTTCGGCAGCACTCTTAGTTTTTTAGGCTACTTATTTTGCAAATAAGACACATTCATGCGTTTTAGTAAACCATTGCTATATTATTTTATTAAAGGATATGTTTGCACACGACGTTCTTATTTTTTCTATCTTTTGCGAAATAAAAAGGTATTGTGGGATTGATACACGTGGTTCTGCCACATAAAGTTGCCATGGGATTTTTTCTAAACGAACACCTGCAAACATGGTAACCGTTCCCGTAAGGAATATGGCGGGAGATGGTAACATAGAGCGACGGACAGACAGAGCTTCTTTCACACTTATTATATTAGTAAGGACTCCCGTTCCCGTAGGAATATGGATGAATTAAAGTTTATGTTACTCTGGGATAGTGAAGCATTCTATCGGTGGAAAAATTTTTGAAAACGGTGTTGTAGTTTCTAAGTTCCCGTATACGTTCCCGTTCTCGTGGGAATATAGGGATAAAATGCACAGCCTATGTCCTTTTTCAGGTTCTAGACTATCTCTGTACAAAATTTCATTTAAATCAGTTCTGTAGTTTGGGCAGGAGACGGTAACACAGAAATTCGGACAGACAGAAAGTCACTTTCACATTTATAATATTAGTTCGGATTTGTAAAAATTATTTTTAATAGTCTTGATTTAAAAATTGAGAGGCCATCTTAGATTATTTGGCCTTTTTTGGGACTTTTTTCAGCAGAGAGAAAAGTTATACAAAAGTAGGTTTTCGACATCTTTTTATGCATATTTTGATTTTTTTCTAAGTGCTTTTGCTCGTAAATAAACGAGTTCCATTTATTTAACGACAATACGTTGCGGCCGAAGGCCTCTATTGGCGTGCCGTCCTCAGGTCCCAATTTTTTTCTTAGAGCAAATATAACTTTTTTCACATTTTAATTGAGTAGAAATAAAAATTTTAGTTTTTACACGAGTTTGAAGTAAAAGAAGTAAGAAGTAAAAGAAAGAAGCTGGGCTGCATTCCAATTTGAAAAAAAAACACATTTTAAGAAAATTAGGTTTAAAACAAAAAATTTAAAAATGTATTTAAATATCCAAGTTTCACACTTTCAATACGCATATAATACTCACACGAGACATAACAAAGAGCCCTTGTGTCTAACTCAATGGTCTGGAGCCTCTTGAAATTAAACAGATGAGTACCTCGTCTATTATTTCCGACAGCACAGTCAAATTGTAAATAAGAGTATTCATTTTAACGACTTCGGAACATTGTTGTTGCGCCATTTTACTAATTTCTTATGAAGAAAAAGAAACCATTTTTATGCACCTCTAAATGAGGTGCCCCCTTAAGGTCCACATCTACGTGCTAGTAGACAACAGGCAATACTCTTTCCTCTTAGTCCCAATGAGGCATAGATTGGTTAGGAATGAAATCTACGATATTGCCGTCGCAGCATTGAAACCTCAGATTAATCATCACACCTGAAAACACAGTAAACCGCTTCTTTGCTTCTTTGCAGATGACTTTCTGACTTACACTTACTACATACAGCTCCTATAATGGAAGCACAGACATGTAACGATTTTGGTAGTATCCTGAAAACCGAAGAATAACTTCTATCAAAGTGCACTCGCTGCTTCAATTTGGATCTCTTTACTTTCATTTTACAAGAGGAACTGTAATTTTTTCGAATAAGAGCTCCTTAAACGAATAAGATGTGCATTTTATAAAATTTATAGAAAAAATCCTATCCTTTTTTTATACCACTAACAATTTATTAGTTTCAAAACACTGCAATCATTTTAACTTTCAATTTATTTGACATTTTTTCAGTATGAACAAAACTGACAGCTTTACACATTTACACGAAATCATAACAAATCTAGAATCACTTTACACATAAAATACTGCGACTTCTCCATGACCATTGTAAACCAGTTAAATTACAAACTAAACCATCGGATTCGCGAATCCAATCCTATTTAATTCCATCGACACAGCAACAAAAACAGAACAACAAAAAGTACGAGAACCAGCAACAGCAACAACGACGACGTACCATCAAACTACATCTGTCTTACCATTTAAGCTATAAATCCATCACAACTGCAATAGCCTACAGGGCAAGACAGATACAGTATGACAACATAAGCCCCTATCATAATCCCTATTGAGGCGTTGAACATCTCCAGCAATTCCAATGTCCATGGTGGAACAATTTTCTAGTATTCCCTTTGGCTAAATAACAAAATCAAATCACGAAACAAATCCCTTTTCTGTGTGATGTGGATTGGAAAACACTGTCAACTTGGGAACACAGGGAAGTCTAGTCTAGGAGTTCTAACTACAAATGACACTTTTCAACAACGCGTAACGATAAACTGTCATAGGGAGTAGTTGGAGAGAACTTCGCCAAATGAAATTCATATTTTTTGTTGGGTTTTTTTTTTTTTTTTGTTGATTGCCTTCAAATGCACGATGTCGTCGATGTTTGGCTACTGGCCAAGACTTCGAAATTAGTTGGCAGTTGGCACCTAGCTCACGTAATAGTGTTCATAATTTGCATATACGCTCCGAAATTAAATAGCTACCTTCAATGGTACTTTGGTTTGGTCAAAGCTAATAAAAGACACTGTCATTTCGAATACCTCATTCCAAATATTCCAAATGAGGAAGTTATACTGAGAAAGTAACGATAACCCATCCAGTTGATTGTGTTTTTTGGTTAATTGTGTCCGAAAAGCTTACAGCGTCCAATGAACTTTTAATTTGGGCAAAGCATAAGTGTGTCGGGCACATAAATTTCACTGTTTCTGCTGAGTTATAAGAGAAATTAATATTTGACATGGGTGGAGCTCCTATATCTAGAAAAAAGAAGCGGTGAGTTTTGTTGGGTCTTTTGTAATGAGCAAATCCAAAAAAAAGTCTCAAAGTCTCAGCGAACTATTTTTCGGCCAACAAACAACCGTTCACTAGTTTGACTTACGATTATAAGTAGTCATTCGATCGACAGCCCGACATCAACTATGGGTAGAAGTCTGACAGCTAGGAACTCTAGAAAACTGGGATCGTATTACGAATTACGAAACTCGAGGCAAAAAAAAAAAAACGAAAGCCCAAAACAAGGATAACCTCAACATAAAAGGTTTACCGATTACGCTACTTGAAAATTGTCAGAAGGATAACAAAGCGACCGTTAAAGCAGTCGTAAATGAAAGCGAGTATCGTGAAACTAATCGCAAAGTAACAATAACGACGGGTTTATTGCGAGTATCGTATTTTGTAAAACGGGTTCCGTGTGGTGATGATTGTGACAAAGTTATGGCTTCCAGTTGTAATCGCTAAATAATTCCAGATCACAACAGAAAAAAAAAAGTTTTTTATGGGTATTGCCTTTCGCGAGTAATTGGCAAGTCTTCCGATTGTAAATTAATCGACATGAAAAGAGCTTTCTTGATTAGCCGTACGGAATTGGCAGAAAATTGTAGGTCCCCTTCATTCCCTTCTAAAGAAATATGCGGTTGTGAGAATTGCACTAGACCTCGTGGCTCCTCACCTGTTGCACCACCTTATTTATTTACTTTTGTTTGTTTTGCCTAAAAATGCCGCCATCTTGTAGCTGTCGATTCCGGAAAAAAAGATATTTTTTTAAAATCCTCGTGTTATATATTTAAGAAGTGTGGAAAATTTCAGAAGAATGGGTGCAACAGTCGCCGAGATATTTTGCACACCGACTTTAAAAATACTAGTTTCGAGATAAACGCCTTTAAAGATAAACGCGAAAAACAGCACACTGAAAGATTCCCCTCAATTCCGTTAGGAGCGTCATTAGAGTGAGTTCCCCTTCCCTGAACACAAAAGACGACCTTGAGCTACCTGTAACCAATCATAAAGGTTGGTTCAAGGTCATCCGGCCGGCCCCTCTATTTTCTCGCCGCGCGTACCTATTCTAAAATCATCTAAAATCACTGTAACTTTTCGAATTCAACTCGGAATGACTTGAAATTTTTACACAACATTAAGTATAATGAGAAAGTAAAAATAACAAAATGCAATAAAAATTGCCCAGGGTTTACCCCTTCCTTAAACTACTCATACAAATTTATTTAGAAAAAATATTGCGCATACGACAGAGGTTGCCGCCTCTAGAAAGATTATTCTACTTATGAACATTTTTGATGTATTTTACTGAACAAACTGTAAAACTCAGTTAATTCTGAAGCTCAACTATCAACAGAATCAAACACAATTTTCTGAAAACCGCCAATGACAGATGGTCATCTTTAGAAACGTGCCGGGTCTCCAGAAACCTTTGGCCTATGTTTATATATTTCCAAGCAAAAAACAGAACTTTTGTTTCGGCTCTCTCTGTTGATTGGAATTCTCACGGGTCACAATTCGTTGGATGATGAGAATGGACATTAGCACATCCGAATTATGTAGAGGATGCCAAGACGAAGAAACATTTACATTTTGCATTCGCATTTTGTTCAGTCAATGTCAATGGTTTCTGTTTATTATTATTATTTGGCCCTTACAGGCTCCTTTTCTTTCGGAGGATCTGTTGGGGCCTTAAAATACTATCAAATTGAATCGCTGTCAACATCGAGCGAATAATTTTGATCTGTGGCCTAGCTCATTTCTCTCAACCATACTTTGAGGAACGGAGTGCAGTTTTTTCCCGATTTCAAACACCTAAGTGGGAAAGTGTTTCTATGCAAAAGGTGGTACCATCACAGGTATGGTAATGCATCAATTTTAATATGAAACTGTAATATCAACCATAGTTCTGTTATTTTCTGATTGTTTACTAAATAAAGCTTAAGCATCACGCTCTCACTTTTTTAAGCATCATAAAAAATGACCTTTATAGTGGGTCTCTGGGTACCTGTACCTACCTTACGATTTACGACGTGTAGTTTCGGTTTCTTATTAAAGTTGTTTACTTTAGTTCCATGTCATATAAAATGTTTTACGTTGTCTTCAATAAACCGCAAATATTTATATTCTATCGAGCTCATCGAATTCACGCACAACAAAGTTATCCGCTTTGGAAATCCCTGATGTGACTCGATATAAAGTTGGGAGAAAATTAATCAAGGGAGTTAAATTTTTTGTTGGTCTTCCTAGTGATTTTTTTTTTTGTCTAAGACCCAAAACTTTCAGCCCGCACCCCCATAACCAATCCGGTCGATAAGTTGATTATCCAACTTTTGTGTTCAAATAAATCCCATATGTGATAGTGAGCATAATAATTGTAGGCTTATTTACTGGTGAGCGAATTTGTTGTGAAATTTGTTTTGATGCCGTCTACAACGAAATGGGTCGTGGATAATTGAGGGACTAATAAAAAGAGGATACGGATAACCGTATTTTCACAATAACAAACTAGAAATCCGGAATTCAATTTAATGGAATGTCAGATATAATTTTACGATTGGAATTTTGATATTCGAAAATATGTAACTTAGCTAGTTTTGTTCCACCAAATGGCTATTTGTATATGAAATAAATGTTTGGAAACCTTTTAAATGAATATCGCAATGGCCAATGGGTCTACGTAAACATAAGAAAGATAAACAAGAATCTGATCCAACTTGGCATCCGAACTAACCCATTGCAATGTTCTTGATTGATGCTAAAGAAGTTTGAGGGTAAACTTCTCATTAAGTGTTAATTGGGGATCACAGAGGTTTCTTGGTTAACTTAAAAACTTATAAACTATCCTACTTTTGAGGTAATTGCTTGCCAGCTGTCTTCTTTTACATGCCAGCGATTTCATGTCCAGTATCAGGTTCATTGATTTGTGTACTGACTCCCATTAGCTATATATATCAAATGTAACTAAAACTTCCAAGAAACTTTTGGGAAACATATCTCTTTTTAATTGAAACTGAAATCATCCAAATAGATAAACACGAGAAGCCACAAAACTTACTTCTCTCAAAAGTATCATCGCATCGTTTCATTATATTGCTTGTTGTATAGTTGGCGAAGAGTTTAATTTTATTTTGTCGTCCTCATTAGGACTACACATTAGAAAATTTAACTCACATTCCAACTTTTTACCCACTTTGTATAGTTCTTTTAACGATAGATAATTTAATTCCTAGAGCATGAATGGATGTGTGTGTTTGGATTTGTTTTTTCTTTTTTTATAAAAGAACTTCTTTATTTGGTGAAAACTTGTAATCCTTGGAGTTTTTACTTTGCACTTGCCGCACTATTTTTGTTCAGCGAGTTGTGTACTGATTCTGTCACCGCTGCCGTTATCCCTCGCTAATTCGAAGAACTCAAACGAACACAATGGCTGGCAGTACAGACTAAAAAAAGTCTTTTCCAAACTTTTGTTTTTTTTTCTGTGTTGCTTTTTTGCTTCCTCACCAATACTTCGTCTGGTGGATCCTTTTGTTTATGTTTCATCGAAAAGTTTCCTCCAAAAGGAAAGGCAACGAAAAAGTTTTAGCTAACTTTCCGGATATTTAGCTTTTGACAGGATTTAATTTTGCTCCATGAAATCAATAAATTCAACTTCAATGCAACCGTCATCATTTTGTCTTCTGTAGCTGTTCCAGATCCTCGCACACCGGTCGCTTCGGTGGGAGTTCAAGTTTTGTTATCAATGCATGCAACGAAAAATGCACGAAAGAAATAGAATGGCATGAGAGGAGTTTTCGTGTTGATAATATTATTTTATTCTTTTGTAATGAACTTGGAGTTTTTTGTTGTTTGAGTGACGAACGATGCTAAATGAACCAGAAGGAAGAGATATTTTGACTGAGCTATCACTGATACTTTTTAAAGTTTTTTTTGGATGATGTCAATTACAGCATAAGGCATAACTCCAACCTTTGTCAAGCTTCAACCGAGCATACATATATGGTGTCCTTCATAACATTCAAGTCCTTTATTTGCAAATTGAATTCGTTTTCTCGATTGGGTAGAAGAATTTTTGCTTGCTTACTGTAAATTGGGGTAGTCCTGTCCTTCTAACCTGTCAAATGAGTGTATTTCATGAAGATTTTTTGTTGATGTGTAACATATTTCCACTTTCCAGTTCGTGTCCTGTAATTTGTGGAGAAGCCTTCTCGGAAAAAGGTGGAGATGTGAAAGACGGAAGTGTGTCATAGGAAGCCGTTTTAAATTTAAATCGATAGTTTTTCTTTTTGAGTGTATTACATCATTCCATGTCATCATATCATATTTTGATTCATTTCGGAAGTCCAACGTTATAAACGGTTTCCGACAAAACCGTTGACCAAATTATACAAATATTTACCAATCTACTGAGTTTGATATTTTCCAAACTACTGGTCAGGTTTTTCGAGATAGGTACAGCGGTTTCTTTGAATACAAAACTATAGAAAACGTTCCACATCCTTATCCTTCCTTATCGTTATCCTTACAACTTATAAAACAAAGCAGCTTTCACTGTCTGTATGATTAGATCTTTAAAACTACTCAACGGATTTTGATGAGTTTTTCTTTAATAGGTAGAGTGATCTTAGAGAAGGACCCCCATATTCCCACTATAAAGGGAACTTGAATGCATACGAAAACTTAGTGTTTGTATTGAAAAAACTGCAAAACTACTGAGCCGATTTTAAAGAACTTGGAACAGAATTGATCTAGAACCAGAGAAGTGACAAAGGCTATATGTCTTTTCCATATTCCTACGGTAGCAAAAAAAAAAACAGGAAGACAACCGGGAACTTAGAAAATACCGGACCGATTCCAAAAATTCTTTCAGTGCTTCATTGGCTCTGAGCCACATGAACTATATTTCATCCCCATTTACTGAAACGGGAGCTTGGAAACTGGTTTAATTGAATCAATTCAAACGCCTTAGGGCCCAAACTATACCGGGCGGGTCAGCTAGTTTTCGCATAAATTGTTGGAAAACACTTGTGTGTATCCTTGCATGTTGAATCTCTATCCATTTCCTTTGATCTTTTGCTTAAACGTGGTAATGTTTTTGCATAGAACATTGTATTAAATTTTTTCTTTGATGTCCGAATTATTTTTCACACAAATGTAATACAGGAACTAATGAAAAGTACTAGAAAGGTATCATTTTTCCAGTCTCTTACTCTCTGACTTTACAACTCTCTTGATATTTTGGTATCAGAGATATGCTATCAATTGCATCGTTATTTTGAATGGAAGGAAAATGCTTCCGCTTCAGTGCTCTGCTCAGAGACAGAATCAGAACAGTGAACAACGCATGACAACAATTCTCTCTTGTGGTAGACGATACTTTGTTAAATTATGTGATAGAATATAGAAACAGAATGTGGAGAGATTATTTCCGTTCTATAGAGAAGTAAACAAAACAAATAGCCGGCAAAACAGTTTATTTGTACCTGATTGTGGTTGTCTTGTCATCGCACAAGCCGAAATTTGTTGTCGCAAAGGAAGCAACAAATGAATAAAGAGTTCTTGTGGATAGTAGGTTGTATTTTTGTGGATGATGGATTATAGTTGTGAATTTCCAGTCGGACGTCGTTATTTAAAGTCCGTTGACTTGACGGTGCCAATTTTAATCCACAATCACTTTACAGTTTACAAAAAAATAATATATCCCACCATCAGCTTAATTAGACACACTTGACTTGTGCTTGTGTCAAGACAAAGAAAAGTCGTATATGACTTTTCCGTGGAAGCGTTTACGTTTTATAAAAAGTCCGCAGTCTCTTATTGTTTGGACTTGAAAGGGATTAAGATTCACGGAGAGGATAGACATTAGACATGTTATGATTAATGGAATCTGCCTTATATTATGTGAATGTCAAAGGGACTTTAGTTTTGAAGCAAGATTTTTAAGAAAAAACCTTTTTTTGCAAAGTAAACTTATTTAATGATTTCAATATTTCGTAAAAAACTTCCCTGTTCCAATCAAAGAAGTTCAAAACTCCATCAATTTGACTGTCGTGTTAGGTGAACTTGCTCACTTCTAGGAAACAATTCCAGAGCCCCTATATGAAAGCTTAAACTAAGGTAGGGATGCCTTCAGAACTTCTACCCAGAAATACTACCAAATGAAGGCGAGTTAATCTTATGCAAAATGAAGGATTTCATGTCTTTTTGTTTCATTAGATCAGCTTTTAGAACTCGTAAGAAATCGGCATCTCACTCGAATCTCAAGTGATCCATTGGGCTCCCCAGAATAACGTTACATGAAGAGGTAAAAAGTGCGATGGAGGAGAGGGAGAAGTTTTCAGATGAACGCTTATAAGATAAGCTTCGTCTTATCCTAAAGTATTTGGTTTCTCTCCGTGTGATAGCTCACAAGCAATTCTTGCCTGAAATTAACTATCTTTTTATTCTGTTGGCTGAAGTCGCCTGCCGTTAATAAGTTACACTATCTAGGTAGCTGGGGTCTTTTCATGTGTTGTTTGGTAACAAGAATGAGCTCAAAGGATTTTAAGCATGTGTTAAACGAGTTTTAAGTAATAGCATAATGGCAATGTTCTTACTTACTTACTTTCTTAGTAAGGTGGACATCAACTTTCAGGGTGGACCTGAGGTCTTATCCGACTTGATTGCGCTACTTAGCGGTACGGAGCATTGATAAAGTTTACTCAGGAAGAGAGAAATGAAAGACAACTCCTCTCACTCTGTAAGATGAAATAATTCTGCTGAAGACAGTTCAGTACTGTGATTGAGTATCGTTTGAATGGTGGTTCAATACTCAGGTCATTGTAGTGTGTTCCCAGCGGAATTTCTGGCTATAAAAGCAATTTCTTTTTTATCCTCCACAGATATTCGTATTTTTTTTACCGTCAGCTTCACAACAAAATCCACTACGGTCCAAAAGTGTTGCACGTTTCTAAAGGAGATGTCAGAACAGTTCAACATTCAATTTTTATAGGTGTTAGGAAACGGAGACATACCAACCAACTGAATGGCAGACGAACTCACCAAAAAAGAAACGACTTCTCCTTTCGACCTGAAAATACACGACGCTTCTGAGAATATGAGCACTAGATGGACGCAGAGTAATATGTGGCTTATGACTAACCAAATTTGGAAATGTGTAGACTCGAAAATTCAAGGACATATTGGATATTGAATTTAAATCGTGTGCATATTGGCTTCGCAATAGGTGTAATTAACAGGACACTGCCGAAAAGGACACACCAAAAACCCAATGACTTTTTTAAAAGCTGAATGGACAAGAAGGAGGAGGAAATAGTCCAACACCTCCTTTTTTCCTGCCCCGACCTTGCTAATAGATGGAAAACTCACATAGGTGAATACTTTTTTGACGACACCAACGATTTAGCCTAGAGCCTAGACCCTATTAGTCTCTCCCTTTTCGAACGAATTTCTGAATGGTTTGACTACTTGTGATCAGCTTGTTAGTCCTGGTTCAATTAGAGGGTGTCCCTAGATAGGGACCAGAGGGTTATCATTTATCAACCTTCTGGTCTCAGTGGTACCACAATGAAGGCTCAGTGGTCTATGTGCTTCAGACTCCGTAACTTGACAGCCGCATCTAACTTAACCATACCTTTTTAGTTTAATTTTTTAAATAAATAAAAGTGATGTCAAATAACTGCTTTGGTATCAGGAATAAAAGTGTTCATACGTGGGTGGTCTAAAATCGTTCGATCTTATCATGGAAATGTTACCACTCTTCAACATCTTTCGAAAAATTTACTCATTGATAACTTTCATTTACAGTCCCCAAGAAAACTTTTACTAGCACCGACAGCACTGGTTTATAATACAATGTACTAGCGCATGACAGGTTGTTTATTTAAGAGAACCACAACATACAGCGATGGCTTCAAATGCAGAACACGAGACATGACATGGATTTTCATTTCACATGTTTATCCATCGCAGTCAAAATGCGATGATTCTCTTGATCCACAGAACCACATTTTCTAGCATAGTTCAACCTCAACATCACTCCTCTTATAAGCTCTGGTGTTATGTGGAGTTTGGTGTGGTAGTGCTGTGCTGTCTGCTGTGCATTCTGCGTGCACTGGAATCTGGAACTCAATACTCAACCAAAAATAATACAGTAGAGGCGGAGAATGTTAAATTGGAAACTCCAGTCGGACTCGCGTTGACTTTTCTCTGTGCAATTGCCATCAGTTCAGTTCAGTTGTCTACGGGTCGTTGCAGAGAGTGAGTGTGAGCGCGTATTATCTGAATCTCATTAACCGGTTTGGCGTGTTTTTTAAACACTTAACAACCGTAATAATTATTTTGCAAGAAAAAAAAAGGAAAAGAAAACTGCCATTAAATTCCACGTGCATACGTCACTTGCGCCTTCGTTCTTCGTCATCATACAACGTGATGTAAATTGTGGAATTTAAATAAAAGTTAAGCGGCTTTTTTTCTGTGACAGCTGATTATACCAAGCTTATTTCGCCTGTTGATCGCTTAAGCCTCAAGTGTCGCAATACCGTGGAAATAATAATTTTCACTTTATTCACAACTGAAAAGAACTGTGTATACGAAACAGTGTGAAAGTCGGTTATATTGTGTTTATTGATCTGGTGTGGTGTTATCAAATTCTTTTGTGTTTAAATACGCATCGCATTAACTTAAACTGTATTTAATGAAGTGTGAATCGAGCCTGTTTAATTTCGCGGTTTTCAAAGATAACCCTTTGATTGATTGATCCCTGAGCTCTTGCAAAGACTGCAAAATCATTTATGCGGAAAAATAATCATTTCGTTCCCTTGGGAAAAACAAACAAAAATAACAAATGTGTTCAAAGTGTGATGTGTGATTTGAGTAGGTAAACCATTTTTGTAGCGCGAAATTTATTTTTGTAACTTATCTTTGGCTTGAAAGCCCGATCGGTCGTAGAGTAGAGTCGCAACAATAAACAACAAATTTGCATGTGTAGGAACCAAAAAAGCTTTGTGCTTCTTCACCCATACGATCAAGATAGCAAAAAGCGTGCTTGTGAGCTCGTTACGTGTTTTGTGTTTTCTCGACTCAAATAGCAAGTGTGGTTTTTTGTGTGAGTTAGAGAAAAAAAAAGAAAGAAACAACAAGTGGAAGTGTGCTTTAACTGGGTTTTTTCGGGGAAACTCTTCTTATATTTTGGTTGGTTAATTTTTTTTTGGCATTTGTTGGATATTAAACCAAAAACGGAATTTTGGATAGAAACTGTTTGGTCTCATCAAGAAACATCAACAAACTAAAACAGGTAAGACTGCAACCTACGACGGGCTAATAATAGTATGAGCAATTTCTTTGTTAGCTTAAATAAACGCAACCTTTCTTTTGTAAAACAAAAAAAAATTGAAACAAGTCTGCTTTGAAGGCAGTAACGAGGTATTTACATAAGCTTTTCTTGTACAGCGAAGTATAAAAAGTAAACATAATTTATGAAAGCAAGTTAATTTTGAATCCAAACCCCTTTTAATGTCTTGCAAACGTTCGTATTACAGTTAGGTATTAATTTTTCAAAAATATAATTATAGTTGCCATAGGAAAGGGGAATTGGTGTCTGTTATGGCTTAGTAATAGTATCTTACGTGTCTGCTGTCTGGGAACATACTTAATGCATCGAGATTCGAGATAGAGATGCTTCATCAAAGCTCTAAAGCGACTCTTAAAAAATAATAAGTGTAGAAAAAATAAGGTGGTGGGTTATCTAACAATTGGTTTATTATCTTTGGCTGGTAGGATCGCTTCATAAGATGGGATTATAGACTTTTTACGGTTTTGTAAGTTGGACTTTTCTGTATGCTAGGTAAACTCTTATTTGGCTTCATGCGTAGGTACATAATTTTTTTTTAAAGCAACCCGTTTGTGGTGCTTTGGACGCAATAGTTAGCTTGTCCTATCCCATCAAAAAACAAATATTTTTCCACGGATATCGCCTTTGGCGAGGAATTGGCAAGTCCTCCTATAGTAATTTCATTGCCATTAAAACGCTTTCTCGATTAATAGTTCCGTTTCCGAAAGTTATGAAAAAATGCGATAGTCCCGGGCGGGGGCTCCCAGCTCTGTTGTTCCATTCTATTTATTTATTTTATTTTAGTAGTTCATTTCAACCCGGAAAGAATTTTCGGAGCTCTTCTTCTTAATCAGCATTTTTGTCCTTTTTCGAGAATGAATGGGACTTTATTATGTTACACAACCTTAGATTAGTTTTTAAACTGCTCCCGATCTCAAGAAACACTTGACGTAGATATGGCGCTTGACCAAGTATGGGAGTTATTCTATAGTTCTCTAGTCTTGATCAGATTTAGGCTTCATAAATTGTAATTGCAAATTGTTTGGAGACTTCAAATATGTGGCCATTCCAACGAAGATCGTCGTTTACACACATATGAACATGAAAAGGTGATGTCATCAAAACAACAACAGGCTTCTATCTTTCTATCTATCCTATTTCAGACAAGAGACCATTAATGAAGAAAGGGAAGAGAGTCGGTGACAAAACGGAGCCCTGAGGCACACCAACATTTATAAATTGGGTATCGAACCTAAAGCGGGATACACGATGCAATCGTCGTAAGCGACTTAGATCACATACTATCGAAATTGGGATTCACTTCAAAGCATTCAACATTGAAACATCGGTACATCGGCTCACTTCATGTACACACACGGTACAATCATACCATGCGATGTACGATTATCAATACGATAATTGTATCGTGTATTCCCCGCTTGAGACCATGCAACACAACTTACATTGAACGGTCCAAAGGGCAGTTTCTAATCCACCGAAGAAGAGACTCAGCAATACCAAAAGCACGCATTTTCGATAAGAGAGCTTGATGCCAAAGGCTATCAAATGCCTTAAAAATATTAAGCGCAATAACTTTACTTTGTTACAGTTTCAAAATTGGTTCCACTTTTCGATAAGATATGCCATAAAACTAAAAGAGGACGTTTTGCTACGAAAGCCGTAGTGACGCTCTCGTTCTTCAAGATATTTCATGAATTGACGGTTTATCAGCGTTTCCATGACCTTGGAAAGAAAAGTCATTAGTGCAATAGGCCTGTATAATTGGAAGGGAAGTAAGATTCTCATTTTTTAGGGACAGCCTGAGTAAATACAGTTTTCTATCTGGTCGGGAAGAACCCAGAAGAATGGGATAGATAGAAAAGCTTACGCAGTGGGTTTGCCAGCGTAGAAGAACTCATCTTTAGAATAATGGCGGGGATACCATCTGGACCAGCAGATTTATGTATATTCTATATTGAGATCTTCGAGGACTCTCGCAACCGAACGAATAAGAAAGAAAATCTGCTTCATTGCTGAATCTACGTTCTCAAGCTCGGGAGGCGCTAAATTGCTGTGTAGAAGTGTTGAGTTAGCAGCAAATTGAGCTATGAGTAAATTAGCTTTGTCGACGGTGCTAACATACGGAGATTCATTGGAAACGAGCGTTGGGGCCATCTAAACAAGAAAACAACTGGGATCAATGATCCATTACGCACTAGAAGTTCACATGGTTCGACTATATTAAAGTTTTTCCAAGAGGGTTAGACAACTTAAAATTTAATTTGTGAACGCAACCTTTCACTTTGTATTTCCAGTAATCTAGCGGTGCTCGTATGAACGAAGTCGAGTTTCATTCATAAAGTTTTTGAAATATTTCAAATAAATATTATGTAGTTTGAGTTTAAGAAAAAACACGTCAAGTCCCTATTGGAAAATCCGATAGCAAGAATAAGAATTCTGGATCGTATTATAAGTACGAAGATTCGAAGACGCTTTCACGTCAAAAATACCACCTCAAAAAAAAATGAAGTACTACCGGCTCAGCTAGCATTGTCATGTTCAAAGGAGAGACTCTGAGGACCATCAGAAAATGATCGGACACGGTGTGATCATGCGTATTGTATATTTCCGTCATCTAATTTCAGTACATATACGGATCTTAAGCTGCGTCTGTACTATGCCATGCGCCACTTGACGATCGGCAATACCGAATTAATGCGTCCTTCCCACTTACCGAAAACCGACCCGAATTAGGGCTGAATAAAATTGATCCGACTGCCGCTCGGCATACTGTGGACGCACCTTTATGTCATATTTGGTACGACAACTTTAATTGAAAAACTTGCCTAGTCAGCCAAGATTTTCTGAATACCATTTTTTTAATGAAATAACGATCGATATATAAATAGTTTTGAGATCAAATCGATCAGGCAAAGTTTGAGGTAACTTAACCTTTTGGAAGGCTCTGATTCGTAATTCAAGAGGAATTTTAACTACGAGGCAAATGCTACGACTAATTTTTCAGGGTTCAGTGTAGAATCGTTAAAAGCTTATTGACACGGAAAGGGTTTACTGAATCACCAAACTGAACTAAGTCTACACTTTACATATTTACAAACGAAAACTGTTGTTGCATTACAATTTACCAGTATTTTAAAGTAGGTACTGCTATTGTTACCTGTTTGTCTACTTAAAGTCTTATGCGGGTTTAGCCAATTTGTTGCACGCGACTGGTTACATCGCAAATCGTTGCACTCCAAGGAATCTTTCTGTTCAGTTTCGTCATGTGTTTATGCAAAAATTATGTTTTTATTTGGTTTTCAGTGGCTTGGTTAAAAAGAATAAAGAGAAACAAAAAACCAAGCCCCAGCAATCAAGGTGTGTGTTGCTTCAATGAATTTGGCTTAAAACTGGAATAACAGTAGTTTATTGTCAATTTGCGAATAATCATCGCAGTACTACGATTATTTCACCGAATTTGCTATAGGTTAACTCTTGTTCGATCCGAATACTGGAACGGCAATCTACTTCTTCTGTGTCCACGTCTGTCATTTTATTAGAAATGAAAGAAAAGCAATTAGACTCAGAAATATAGTGTAATATTCTACATGAAAAATGGGAAAGTTGGAAGGAAATATTAGAAATTACGGTTAGAAATGCATTTGAACAAGATAAAACCCAGTAACAGGTTCAACCTACCACTTAAAAATGTACTTATAAAACTGCTTTATATTTGCATAATGAATTACTGATAAATGCAATACCCAAGCGCTTTAATTAAATAAAGAAAAATTCTAAGTAATCACTGATCAGATCAGAACAACCCTCACTCGTGCATCAACTTAAGTCGAACCCAAAGATGGAACTAACGTTAGAGTGAGATGAAAGTACGTACAGGTTTCTGTTGACATATAAATGAGCATCACTCAGCGTAATAAAATCCGCCTTATGGAAAAACCATAGAAGCCAACTTCTAAACTTGACACAGACGCCATGTAGTTCAAGCTAGTTGTAATTTTCTTCGATAATTTTGCGGTTGTAGCTGATAGCCACTTGCCATCAGCGAACCCCGATAATAATAATGCAACGTGTGAGTGTGTGAACTGTAAACACAAGCATTTTTTTTGCGTTGTAAGTATAAGTTGTGTTGTAGTTTAATCAATTATCTCCCAGCAGGCACCTAGTCATTATTTTATTTGCAAAGTTTATACAGAATTTTGCAAGAGGCTGCGAGAAGATCTCTGAGATGCGAGCCCGAGTATAGTTTAACTTTGAATTGACATCAAATAAATGATTTTCAGGTTTTTTCTATGTCTTTGATGACTTTGGAGGGAACTCAACTAAAACGGGTTAGGGATTAAAAATAAAGATTCCCATCGTGGGGTTTTGAATGTTTTTACTATGTGATTTTGTAGGCACTTCGTTAACAAAGTCACGCAGTCTTTTGAGCTTTGGTCTATCAGTATAGCGGCAATTGTAACTCTCCACCTATATATCAACAGGTGGAAAGTTCATTGATGCCAACCTTGAGCCAAAACCACCTGTAAACATTTGCAGACGTAGAAGAAAAAAAATCACAAAGAAAAACTACTTCACAGAGTGTTTAATGATGAGAAAGCCTTACATTTTGCAAAGCCAATCCAAAATCCACTCAACATTACGGCTGAGTAGAACAAATGTTGGTATTACTATGCCAACAACTTAATCCCATCAAAATGGCTAGATAAATGACTGTCGGGAGGAAGTAAAAGCTGATATTTTATTTTTACTTTTTATTAGACACACAACGGTACAATAACGGCACACAAAATCTTAACCGGCAACGAGGCAATTTAATTAATTACAAAATGAAAGTAGGTTCAAATTAATTCCTTGAGAATTAATTACATAAACAGAAATGGAAAATCTATGCCAATGATGGAGTGTATCTTTGTGTATTTACTAGTACAAAATCTCAGCTTATATTATTGAAATACCAACAAAAAAAAATCATTCTAAAGGCTTTGGTTGTTAATTAATATTTGTTCATTTGTCAAAAATATATTCAGCTAATGATTTGTTTCTGATCAGCTTGTGGAGAACGAGTGAGAGATAGTGTGACTCAGCGCAAAATAACGATTGTTGTTGTGGAATTTCCCATAATGTGATGCTTAGAAACAATATAACACTTATCTTACAACTTGATACTAATATGATATGATATACTTATGCTGGTACTTATATAATAATGTTTCAAGAAATAACAGAAACAGGCAAAGTCTACAGTGCAATGCAAAATATTTTTGTGCATAGATTATTTTTGTTTTATATTGAAAGGTGAAAAGGCGTGTTTCCCAAATATATCAAATTTATTAATAGAAAATCCACAAAAATTCTGTAGTTCAGATTTAAAGAAACACTCCAGCATGGACTTGGTGGCAGTGTCCGTGGCAAAATGGTTATAGTGTCTTCGATTAAGTAACACCAAATTGTTGTTACATCTAGAAGATATCGTCTTTCGCGAAAGATTGTTAAGTGTTCCGATGGTAATTACACTATTACGATAAAAGCCTTCAGTTCAGAATAGGCAAAAAATGGGTAGGTCCCTTCATTCCTTTCAAGGAATGGTAAATGCGCTAAGCTTCAGGGTTCCTCTATCTCTCTTTATATTTATTTTACTTATTTAAGGCTAATAAATGAAAAAATTAGTAAACATTTTTAACTGTTAAAAAAAGTGTTAAACATTTTTACTTATCTTTTCATTTATTAGATCAATTCGTTATTTAAGGCCTATGTTCAAAATGAATTACCTTGAAATTCGTTTCAAAATTAAATTTTAGTCCTTAGTAGAAAATGTTAGTGTGATAAAATCGTATCAATGATAGCACTAAACTTTATGCAATACAAAAATTTGTCTGAGACGTTAGCGATGATTGAATACGTTGCCATGCTGAAGTATGTTTTTAAATTAAAGCGCGGCAGTGATCAAGCGATAGCTTTAATCTAATTACTTTTGATTATTTTTCTGCTTTTCAAATATATTTTTTTATTTCCTGCTAACTTGAAGACACCTTGATTGTTAGCAAAAAATACAATAGAATTTAGTTTGAGGAACGCGTACTCGTTCCTTTAAAACAATGGAAACAACCATAAAATGTCAGCCAGTGCTGCCAGATACTCCAAGCGAAACTTCTTTTTACAGACTTTTCTTATTTTTTTTATTGTTGAGTTTCCCAACACACAATTACGGCAAATTACGGCAATTACGGTTGACCAGCCGCTATTTCGGTCGTCTAGCCGCTATTGTGGTGGACCAAACGGAATTGCGGTGGACCTATTGCAACCGCTATTGATTTGACGCCTTCGGACAACGGCCCTTTCACTCGAAAGCATCGGTTCCATTTAGAACACCACAATTGAGTCAAGTTGAGCGCGGTTAGTTGGGGAACCGTCTGTACTCACAACCGCGTCCTGTTGTCATTTGTTGATTGTTCTGTTGTGTTCATTGTAGGTGTATCAGCCGACCCGTAGGCCTTTATAATTTGTAATGCAGTGTGTAACATCTTTTTTCGTTTCCATTGCGGTCGACCATCCGCAAAAGCGATTGACCAGCCGGGATCGCGATAGATAAGCCGGAATTGCGATCGATCAGCCGTCAGCGATACCGATAGACAATAAATATTTGCTTTTGTGAAGATGAGTGGAAAATATTAAAAATTAGCGTTTCGATTTTGGTCTCTGAAGTTTGAGAAATGAAACAGCCTGCAATATTAATTTTCTTGAACAGCTACATTTCCGCAGCAATAAATTTTGAAATAAAAATTTTTGGTCTCAGCATAAGGATTTTAGTATGTAAAAAGCATCAAAAGAATGTGAATCCTTTACAAACACTTAATGGAAATTAAAAATAAAATTGCTGATGCGTTTTGTCGTATCCATCCACTTTTTTGGTGACCAAGAAAGAAATGCACCCAATAATTTCAATCAATTTTTCCAGTGAGCAATAGGAACCTCTACCCGCTGATTTATTTTGACCCCGACTGATCTCCCGAAGTCCATTTTAGAAATTCTATCTACCTATTAGAGGCTGCTTTTATTTAGTGCATCCCTCCAAAAACGGCTTACGATGAAAAAGTCAAATAATTCGTTAAAGCTTTATATACTCAAAGCAAAAATAAAATAGGAAAAACAACAATCGCTTTTGAAACAGGTCAAAGAGTGGGTATTTTATTTTTTGAAAATTCCAAGAAACCATATACATATATAAATGATTCAGTAGCCTGCATTCTCAACAAACAGCACAAAATATTGTTTTAGACTGATAAGGCAAAAGATAGCTAGCTAGCTCTAGTGTATGTACGTACATTTGTACATACGAAAGACAAAATAATATAATCGCAAAGGGGATGTTATTTTTCTTTGACACGAGTGTGATTATGCTTAAATACATGTCTTAGTGTGTTGATTGAAATATTGGAAAATTACTTTTTATATTTTGCGTTTATGACCGGACCCTGCTTGGGTTTTTCTTTTGAAACCATATCCTAAAGCCAATTGTCATCGGAATTGAATTCGTTTGATTTGTTTTACCTATCCAATATTGCGGTTGATGAGAAATGGTAGACAAACTGTGTTAACATAGTAGTGTGTAAGAATAGTAAACACTTCCAATGAACGTGGCTTTATGAAACACTCTTATGGTATAAAATCAGTAGTGGATCCATTCAGAAAAAAAACAGTTTTTCAATCCATATGGATTCAATATCGGTTTTCATTTTGAATCCTTACGAAAATTAGAACAGCAATGTAAATTGAATTGTGATGATTTGAATCGAATTTGAAAGAAATCGCCTAGTTCTTCACAAACGGTTGACTTTTCCATTTTGTGCTTAAGGCTATAGATATCTTGTTTCGTTCTCGGCTTTCAGCAGCCAACTCTAGAGTACACCAAGGAAACCTTCATAGACCCCTTTTATTTATACTTCCCATTGAAACGTTGAATATACTGTCTCTCCTTATCTTTCCCTCCCTCCCTCTCTCTCCTGCTTTCCTTCACGAAAGTGATTCATTTTTGGTAATTGCACCTTTGACTGCTACTTATGTGCCATGAGACGAGGTCAGAATGGTACACTTAGTTAGTGCCTCATATGAATTGATTTTTTTTTTCTGAAGAAAGATAAATTTCTTTATTACGTATTAGCATTTCATCATTCTATAGACTTTAAAGACTTTAGCTTTGGGGGCCAAGACTCAAGAACTACAGAATGTTATTCAATGAAATGAGCTTCGAATTGATAGGCTCTTCAAGAAGTCGGCATCTTTTGACATAAGTCATTGTTAAAATGTCAACAGGGTACCGACATCGAGAACCCTATCTTGTCTTTGTCTCAGGATACAGTACCCCAGGATACAGTTTTCTGAACATACCTTGACACACGAAGTTCATTCTTCATATTTTATGTATAAATTTTGTTTTACATAAAAACACAACTGAAATCGATCAAATATACCTTTTAAAATTCTGGTTTCAACTTCCCTTAAATGGATACTAAATTTTTATTTTCACCATAAAAGCCTTAACATTGCGAAATAGGTACTTCTCGTATGTATAAACGCCAACGGTGTGGTATACCAGAAGGGGGAGCTTATTAGAATGAATTGCGTTCCCTTGACAACTGACTGATACTCGTACATCCTGTGTAAAATGTTTTGAATTTTTTACAGCCAGGTTTATATCTTAAATTAACTTGACATTACCCACAGGAGGTTCAAATATCCTTGAGGTTTCACATCGTACAAATGTCGTTTCTCTTCGGGTGGACGATTTCCTACCGCATTATGTGTGTACCTACATATACCTGTGTCACTGTTACCACAAAATTTATAAATTCATTGCAATCTGTTTGATTTAACACTACCTACCCTAAAGGAAAGATTGTAATCCGGTGATGTACATGAATATCAGTTATGTTTCTTTCCCTTTGCTCCGCACAACGCACAACCCAAACCCCCATATTTTTCCTAAAGTTAGATTTTGAAATCATCGGCGCGATGATAAAAAATAAAAAAATAAAAAACTTCTCCCACGTCGACATTTTTGATGAAAGGGTTAAAGGATGAAGAAGAAAAATTATATGAAAGCTAAACTACGAGAACTTTTTCCAACTGCCAATTAAATTCTTCCCCAGCGCGCCCGGCACGGATGTAAGATAAAGTTTTTCATTTTACAAAAACGTTCCATTCAAACCCGAACCGGCAGCAGCGACGATTCCGTCATCAGGCAGGAGTTCACGCGCGCTCAAAGTTAAATAATTCGAAATTATTATTTATACTTTTGAGTTCCAAAAGTAGGCACCCAAGCCCCGCGCGCCGTTACTTTCGGTGTCGTCGTCGTCACCACATACGTAGATTCTTACAGCCAGTGCATGGCAGCCACAAGGGAGGAGTATTAAGGACGTAGGCTTTTCCCTATTTACTTTACATTTTGAAAAGGAATCCTGTGTGATGGGGGTGGACGTGTGTGTGTGTTGGTGTGTATAGTAGAGCACGTTCTTTGGCTTAAGTTGTCGCTTATCACGGTTTCATAGGCACATAAGTTGAGGCTTTCACATCGTTACTCATCTTTGTGTAACTTTTTTTTCTTCATTTTATATTTAACTTTTTACCCCCATCCCTTCACCGTCACTCGACCCGACCTGCGAAGACCCTTCAAACAGGCTGGCTTTTGAATGAATACAATTTAATTCAAAAGAATCCGATTTGTCAAAAAAAAAAAAATTATTTCGAGGGGCCTCTTGAGGTGGTATTATGCCTAGTAGGTATTCGATTATGTTTCCTTTGAAGGAGATTAAGGCATTTTAAAGTGACATGCGTTCGATATTTTGGGGATCTCCTCTATACAATAACCAGAAGTTGTGTGCTGAAGGAACGTGCATTTTTAAGTGTCTAATGATGAATAAGTACCATGTGTGTTGTTGGCTTGTCATGTCTCTAAAAAAAAAAAACAAATTGAAGAAGGAATTCGATCTTACATTTGAGTATGAAGTTTAAGAAATATGAAGAACTTTTGTTTGTGGGTGTGGTTGTAAAAATTCAAAATGGGATTTAGTGTGTGTCTAAATCTGTTTTTATTTTTTTAAGGAACCTCTAATCTTAAAGCATTGCTTTCCGTAATTTGTAATTTTGCTCAAACACTGTGACCTGAAAGTGAAAAAAGAAATTCAACGTAAGGAACTGAATTCTAAGGGGATCCCAGTGTGAGATTTTTGATGTAACATCCTTTACAACTTCAAATGCGATGATTTCTGCTATTCATAAAGCATGACAATGATTTTGCTTTGCTCTTTGGTGAGACTATCGGAAACCCATAACTAGCTCAGTGTTTTCTTTTTGCTGATGGTGGCTTACAAAATGCTAACTGAAGCACTCAGACCTAAATACCGGTCCATTGCAGCAACCTCCTTTTTTAGCTTTCCACATTTTCGGAGGAACGCCAAAAGACGCTGCCATGACAGGAACCAGCTCTCACCATGTCTTCCCTGAGTATCTGTAGCTTGCTACGAGGGAATGCAGGAAATTTACGTCAGAGGAAGGACTCCGCCAACATTTGCTCCACAAGATTCACAGAGTATGGTATAACTTAACCCGTGGCAACACCAACAAGCTTTCTACAATCTCTTCTGCTACGGGATAGCAAATGCAGTTTTCTTATTAACGTCGAGGAGCATACGTTTCGTCTGTCTGCAACCAATGGAAACATGGCATCTATAGTTGTGCTCTTGCTAGATCCAATCGTTGATTGACGCCCCCGCTGAGGTTCCTGCCGGCCAAGCGTATATTCAGGTCTTGAGAAAGCTGTTTGAGATCCTTGCGTTACTATGGTTTATCGGCGATCTTCTTTTCACTTATGCCGTGATGGCCTGGAATTCAAAAGAAACTTAAAGAATTTGCATTCCTAGATCGCTTACGAATTTGTTGGAGGCTTAAGTTGAGCCTTAAGCACAGATTGACCTTCGCGTCGCTGCAGACACAAACATTTCTCCCAATCCAACAATTATTCGTTCCGTGACCTATAGCTATTTGGATAGCGTACGTCTCCTCTTGAAAGACGAACGCGTATGGTCTAATCAACACCAGATCATCATCGGTTTTGCAACTATCTGATTTGAAGCTACAATAGCAATCCGATTCTATTTTAGATTCTAGATTAAACCTAGCCTCAGCCGTATATTTTTGACGCAGTATGATGAGATGATGACCATCATCGTATCAGACAACATATCCATTTGACTCACGTCTGGCAAAAGATATACTGCTTGCGAGCTCCTCAAAGCTCGAGTTCTAACTTTGCCGAAGACAACATCTCTTTAAATGGACAATGGTTTCGAGAGTAAGCAACATGATGTAGGTGTGTATCTAGGGGAGGAAGATACAACTGTGAGTTGTGCTTAGTCTTCTTGGGGTTGCTTGTCAGAGTTCCAAAAGTACACCACCAAGTTTATCAGTCTTATAAGTAATAATAAAAAAAATTTTGAGTGTAACACTTCGATATCAATCCAAACAGAAAAAAACCAACAATTTGGCATCAATCCCAACAAAGTGTTCCACAGATCAGCATTATTGATAGGGTGCTGCTTTTTCACAGATAAATTTTCTTCGGAAAGGAAGCAAATTTTCCTCCTAGCCCGTATAATGCAAATGGTTCAGAAGGAATTCTTCTACTTGTTAAAAAGCTGATGGATCCTGCAGGTCAACTGTACTTAAATTCTGTATATGAGTGTTTGCATGGATTTTCTGAACTACCATCTGATGGTAGCTCCTGTTCTTTTCTTGAAATTTCAACTACAACGTTCAAAACTATAAGTCAGAGTCTTTATTTCAAGATTTTTCAATGAATTTTGGTTTGCTTCAGCGATCCTTTCCCCTCTTCAAATTGTGTTTGGTCTGCCAAAAAAATTCTTGAGTGATTTTCCTTTATTTTTTGTTCAGATTTAGTAATGAGATTTTATAACGAGTGCGAAGACAATGGTTTTCTTAAACTTGTTTAATTGTCTTAAGCATCCTTGAATTAAGGACACAGTCAGAAGCTTTGATCCCAAGCAGATTAATGTCATTTCCACTCAATTCCAATGCCATATGTTTTAAGAGAATTGGTAAGGTGAATGTGAAACACATGGAAAAGACTTTCTCATTTTTCAACGTGTGTTTTTCAGTTCATAAATTTCTTTTTCATTCACTTGCGAATGCATGACGATATCCTAATAAAATGGCAATAAAAAAGTAATAACAATATCTTCGCCAACACTTCGTCCAATCTCTTATTATTACCACTATAACTAGGCTATAATTCTCATAAAATAAAAGAACAGTAAATACAAATTACATTTCCATTGTTGGTTGGGTTGGGTGGTTGGTTGGACTTGGTTGGGGCTTGGCATCAAAACCTTCTAACTTACCAAGCCACCAATATAAATAAATCATAAAGTAAAAAGCATTAAACCTGTCTTCGCTCCTGTGAGGTTATTTCCTATAATTTTTTTGTTATATTTATTTTCAATGGCTCCTTTGCCTGCCCTTGTGCATTACAGTAGCCATGGACATTTTGCAAAAATTTATGACCACTGCAAACGCAACGTTTGTATAAATAGTTCACAAGAAGGAAGAAAAAAAAAATAAGCTTTCATTTATAGCGAGGGGTGTACGATGTACGTTCGTAAGTATTCTACGCCACTTAACGGATTATAGAAACACTTAAACGGGATCGCATTACATTTTTTTATCCTTTATCGCCAACCCTTTTCATTCATAAGGAATGAATTAGGATTTATGAGTTGAGTAGAATTCCTTGTGTATAGGTAGGTGTAGGTAGGTATTACCTGCCTGCATTTTAAAGCTTTTCTTCTAACAATCCTAGGGACAAGGCCAACAACAATAACGCAGGAAATAATGATTTAATGGCCGACTCTCAGAGTACAACTACCGGTTTGTATTGTGTGGGAATAGTGTGACCAGGCAATAAATTTTATTTTCAAAGGAAATGATAAAGGTGGCAATCGTAAAATTTTTTTTTTTCACAACGCAGAGAGTTTTCTGTTGTTAGTCTTAGTTTATAAAACGACTGCTAGTCGGTTCTGTAATTATGTTTTTATCTCTACAGAAGTTGGTAATCGTGGAACATTCTCGAAACTTTTTTGGCGTAAGCTTGCCAAACAGACATAAAACTTGCTCTTACAACAGAGTGCTGTTAAAATACCTACTCCATAGTTTCAACATATGCCAAAAGCACAAATGAAAAGAATGAACAGAAAATTCTGGGCTCTTTACTTGTCGACCGACAACACGTGTGTATATTGAACTTCGAATCATTTATTCTAGTTAAGATGGTCACACTATTTTGTGCATGGATTCAACGGAGCTGTGCACAGTGCACATTGTTAGGTAACCATCGCCATGCTTTTGTTTATCTCCGGCAAGTTGTGAAAACGAAAATGAACACAGCGAAAAAAAGACAAAGCTGCATGACGCGTCATTCATCATTGTGTTGACTGTTGGCAAGTTTATCCAACGTACCCCACAACTTGGGTCCTTATACTCAATTTCCCGCCAAAAGTAGCGGGGTGTCTTTTGCGTGGCAAGAAGCAAGAACGTATATAGTGAAAAATAAAGAAGGAGAAAAAAAAACAACAGAAAAAAAACTCCTGCCAGACCAAATAGTTGTTTTATTTCAGTTTAATTTCATTTTTGCTATTAAGGATAACGACATGAAGGATATCCTTAAGTGTTTGCTTTTACTTCCTAAGTTCCTATGGCGAAATCCCGTTTGGGTTTCTGTTTCCTTTTATATATTTTTTTTGTTGCTTTCTCTGTTTTTGTCTAGCTTGGTATTTGGCCAACACTTTTTAATTAAGTTCTGTTGATTCAGACGAAAAGCGTTTTAGAATAAAGTAGGTACAGTTAAATTGCATATGCAAAGCATCCAATTTATTTTCACACGGTCTCTTTGGCCTATGTTTGTCTATCTCCTGCATACCCATATCTAGTGTGTACCTATGTGTGTTCGTGTTTATTACAATGTAGGTAAATGTGGTAGGATGGTGAGAGAGTTAGCTTTGATGTTGCATTTTAGAAAATAAGGATGAACGTCGATCGACTTTATGGTTGGATGCATTAATGACAGACCGACGTGGGTTCTTTTAATTAATTTTCCACTATTCAAAAAAGACACAACTAAAAAAGAACATGCATTGCAGTGTTATAATTCATAAACATGTTTTAGGAGCCTTTAACATAGGTTGCCGTTGTGTTGGTGATTCAAATAAAATTAACAAGCCGCTGGGTAGGTATCTGACTGGAAATGATAAGCGTTTTGATTGATACCTACCTTGTGTGTTTTGTGTTGGTAATTTTAGTTTTGCAAACACTTTGACAACAGTTTGCATAACTTCAACATTTAGCAGCCACTCACGCTACAAAATTAGTGGGTTGGTATGCACTCATTTAAAACTAAAAATATATGTTATTGGCCTCGATGACACACTTTACCCTTGTGGGGGCAATTAGCTTCTGTAAGGCTCGTAATATATTGTTGAGCTATTTAAACGAGGCTCAACAGCAAGTAAGTATGTTTACAGCAACAGCTCTGGTCGATCACCAAGCCCTAGTTTGACCCCTGAGGCCTGTAATATAAAATTACAAGTACTTGTGATAGAAGTGAATTATGACAAGTGTAAACAATTTCTGTAAGTAGGTACAAGTTTGCTTGCTTTTCTACAAGTACACTACTATGGACATTATATCCTACAAGGGTTTCTTGACTTGAAGACTTGTAGCTTTGAACCACAGGACCCTGATGTATCATAGCTATTGGTTTTGAATTTATCGTTTGCTTCCTAATGCCCTGTAACACAAGTCTATAAATTGAAATCCGCTTGTAGAATTATGTCGATTACACTTGTAGAAGAGCTAGCAAATGTGTGCAGCTCTGTGTTGCAGAAATTCTGACACTTTTCATGATCCCCTTGTATTACAAGTACTTGTAGTTTTGTGTTGAAGGCCCCTAGTTTCATTCCTTATGCTCTCGTGGATGACCCAGCCAGTGTTGTCAATGAATTATTCAAATTTCAAAGCGTAGATCACCCTCTAATCTAAGCGAAGGAT
The DNA here is from genome assembly GCA_914767635.1 of Melanostoma mellinum. NCBI lineage: Eukaryota > Metazoa > Arthropoda > Insecta > Diptera > Syrphidae > Melanostoma > Melanostoma mellinum. The sequence continues at coordinate 21,167,992 of OU612058.1, forward strand.
TGCCTGAGCTTTTAGGTTCTAGTTTCCGTTCCGGTGGGAATATGGAAGTGAAATACAACCTATGCTACTGAGGGATTGGGTAACATTCTAAAGTTAAAAGAATTTTTGAAATAAGGCCAGTAGTTTTACTTTCCCCTTCCCCTTCGTATAGGAGTGTGGAATATGAAAAATCTCCATTTAAATACAAAATTTGAAAATCAGTTTAAACAAACGTCCTCCTCCCTTGAAATACAAACTTATAATTATCTGATTCACCAAATCAGGCTCAGGAGTTTTTCTCATTCGTTAGTGCAAAACTGATTAATTTATGTTTGTTAGCGTGTGTATAAGATGAATGGCAGGAACACAAATTGTTATGTAGACACAAGAATTTAAAAGGCAAAGTTGTGATGATAATATCTTCTTTTTCCCCTTCACTTACTTCTGCGTTAAAGATAAGACTTCCGGAAATTTACGGCCCAAAGGGAACAAGGAAATGGCAAAGTTATCAGATGAAGAATGTGCACTTGTGCAAAGAAAATTCATTACACTTTTCTTTGTTGTTGTTTGCATTTTATTTATGCTGCGTCGTTTTTTTTTTACTCGAAAAAAAAAAGAATAAAAATAACTTCTTTGATTTTGTTTGCTTTGAGCGCTTTCACAGGTTGTTGGTCATTGTTTTCGTTTATGTTCTTTTTTACTTTGTCGTTCCCAATGAGTGATTCGAAAACTACGTGAGTTGTTTACACTGCAGAGTAATGTGGTTTCGGTTGAGTTAGCTGGTTATTTTGAAAGTGTTTCGAATAGTTTTTGGGTCGATTTGTACATGAATGCCATGGTTAAGAGAGGGCATTTAACACAGAAAACCCAAAACGAACAGGTGGTGGTTAGAAGTAGATACCTAGTCGAAGACCTTTTGAGGGAAATAGAATTTTTTAATTATTTATGATTGTGGTCAGCACCCTTTTAATGTTTCCACGCGGTTCCTTATTCGAGGTACTGCAATAGTTTTAGGGATATTTCAATAACATACAAGAAGAAAACTGACGAATGAAGCTCTTGACGAGTTTTTTCATTAATTGTTTATAAACAAATTGAGTCTCCCTATTTTACCGACCAACACACAATATTTTTTATATCCAAGTTTCTGTCTGAGCCAGGGTTAAGTGCATTCATCTCAACCATGTTTTATGAGGACTGCAAAAGACCTGCACTCTTTTTACAGAGTTCGAGCAGTTTTCATGGCAGTCATAGATAGAGTTAGGGGACGGGTAGAGCTTGCTCAGCTCCGGGCACTGCGGTGTCTGAATGAAACCTATTGTGCAGCCCATGTGAGGTTTCAGGACAGTTTTCCTGCTCCTTGATTGAAACAGAAGTTAGCAATCTTCTGTGAGTGAATGAGTTTGAGTTTATCTAGGGGCATAATCTCATAGTCAATTTTTTGCTTTCTAAGACGGAAGAGTGCTGGACATTCTGTAATAATGTGCAGAGATGTTTCTTCATTATAGTCTACAGACGGGTCCGCTACCAGCCTCATTTGATGAAGATGTTTCTTTAAAGAACAGTGACCGGTTAGTAGTCCTGTGCCAAATTTTTAAGGTTTTCCTATTGACGTTTAGTAGGAATTTTGATGTTTTTTCAGTATATTCTGGCAAAAAGAGTTTTGAACAGATTTGACCAGATGAGCAAGCTTTATTTGATTCCTCCAGTAGGATGTTCTTGGCAGTATGTTTAAAAGTGCTTTTATTTACACCGCAGAAGGGCTCAGGACCGACGAATGGTTTAGATGCGCCGTCTTTAGCTAAGATGTCTGCCTTCTCGTTACCATCATAGCCTTTGTGTGCTGGGATCCAGTGGAGGATTACAGTGTTTTTCCTTGCTAGTTCAGAGAGTGACATGACTGCCTCTTGGACTATTTTGGATCTTATGACAGGTGAGCTTAACGCCTTTAGTGCAGTTTGGCTGTCTGAAAAAATGAATATTGTTTTGTTTTTCGTGTTCGTTGAACATATTATTCTCGAACATTCGTTAATGGCAAAGACTTGGAAAGTGGACGAGTGCCTACCCAGACTTACTGAAAAATTCGTTCTGGGACAGTCGCTGAAAATGCCGGAACCTGTACCAGTTTCCATTTTTTAGCCGTCTGTATACCAGACCATATCTTGCCTTGAAGGATGAGGTTTTGTGTTCTCCCAGTCTTCCCTAGGGCAATAAGGTATTAAGTTTTTCTAGACTTTCCATTATCGACAGATGTCCTTTCGGGTATGAATGTGATTTTATGTGTCCTTGATGGAAAAGACGGTGTGTCGCCAGTCTTGCTTCCATTTTTATGAAGAGGTGAATTGGACTACAGTGACGTTTATAGCGTATGTTGGTGTTGTACGCATGCTTCCAGTGATCATGTTGTTGCCAATCTTTGAATCTTTTCAAGTTTTTGGACTGCCGTTATTTCTTTTGTTTTTGTCCACCATACAACGGCTGCGTTCGTTATTGTTGGTCTGACTACCAGCGTATATAGGTCGTACATAATTTTAAATTTTAGTGTTAGACCCTAGTTTTCTCCGCATACGCTTTGACTAGTCCATAGGGACGTGGTGCTCTGCTGGAAATGCGTTCTAGTTGAGGGTGCCATGACATTTTGCTATCTAGGATGATCCCAAGGTATTTTGATTCCTTGGAAAATGGTATTGTTTCCCCATGTAATTGGGACAATAACTGTCTTACGGGAATGGACAGAGAGACCTTCATCTGAGCTTTGTACTGTGTTCAGAGCTGTCTGAAGTCTTCTTGATATTAGTATTTCTGATGAGCCTTGTATGACAATTGCTAGATCATCTGCAAAGCCCACTGCATAGATGCCTTGGGTTGCAAGTAATCTTAGTAGGCTGTCTACAACTATTGACCAAATGAGTGGTGAGAGGACTCCACCTTGTAGGCAAGACTCTTGTTGTTTCTTAAGGCACAACTCGGAAACAAAGCATTTTGGGTCGTACTGAGAATTGCACCCTTCCATTCCACGTCCAATGTCTTACTCACAAATATACAAACAACATTTGTTTTGAATAAGTAGGTACATTTTTTCTTGCCCAAAGTCATTAATTGAAGAACAGCACACTTCATATTTAATGATATTTTTGAAATGACAATATGTGGTATTATGAAGACAAAAAATAATTTCCCAAGTCGAGAAGGTGTTCCTGCAATTTTATTCAATTTGCCAGATTGTCCCAAAGTCTAACAAAGGTCAAGGTTATGCCTTTATTTCGAAAAATCAAGTTTCTCCAAATTAATATGCTTCGCCCTCATTAGTTCATTGTGTGACTTCAACTCGACCCAAAAACAACCTTCCAAGAACTGAAACTGAATTGCCTGTCATTAGAACAACTTCATATCCGATGGGAAAAGTAAACACAGACATAATCAAAACATATTTTTCGTTTCTCGTATTTTGTTCTTTTCAAAGTACATACATACCAGAGTAGACAAAAGAAGAAGAAAAAGAAGAAAACAAAAACATTAAAGGCTCATCCTTGTAAAAGATTCCCAGGAGGACATTGTTATTCTTTGATGTTTGCATAGCGAAGGTATACCCTTATATAAAAAATGAAAAAAAAAACCAACAACAAAACGAAACCGTCCAAAGGAAAAAAATACACGAAATATTATACGTTTGCGGGGAATAAGAATGACCTGTGGCCCTGGTCCGGCAGCTCCCTAACGATAACGACTTTAACCTGCATCTCTTGATGTTAGAAAAAAAACACAACAACAAAACAAGCAAAAGACAACAGGATGCGGCGCGGATGTACGTGTGTTTCTAAATTTAATAGATCTTCTGGGATTTGGAAGTTTTTTTTTTTCCACTTATTTAGTTATTTGAACACAGATCAGGTGTTGGAAAAAGATTTGCCTTTGTAGATTGTGGTCGTGAGGGACAAACACTCGCTATATCTAGGATATGTATATCTAGGTATATGTCAATATAGCTGTTGTGGAAAACAAATTAATTATCGGATTCTATTACACCATTCAATATCTCTTTTGATCCCAACGATGATGGTTAAAGGATTTGTATACATTTTTTATAAAGTCCTTGTGATATCATCAAGACGTGAAACGTGGTATCATTATTGATTTGTTTTATTCTAAACAAGGTTGTGTTGTTTTGGGGAAAAGTCGTCTTGGGTGGTGATGATGGCAATGGGATTAGGGGATCAATTTGGAGGTTTCTTAATAAGACAGGTTATTTGGGATTTTGTTTTTCTGTTATTCTTTTGTCTTTTTATTTTTATCAAATCAGATGGGAATACAAGTAATGTTGTTGTATGAGCAAATGTAATTTATGTGTTTTGGAAATATCGTTTAAGATATGTAGGTACGTGCGGGTAGGTGTAGGTGTATATTGTTATTTATGCTGCCTTTTAAAATATATGTATACACAATCGAATGTATGGCAAGCAATATTTTTTCTTTCTTCTCGTAAAAACGCACGAGAGGGAAAACAAACAAAATGTTGTTTTCAATTTTGAAAAGTTATAGTGTTGTGGGATGTGGGATGTGGGAGCTATGAAAAAATTACGACACGATAGAACTTTTTTGGAACGATTTTTACTGCTCGAGCTGGTGTTATAGGTGGTCCCTGTGTTGTCAATATTATTTACAACAATATTGGGCCAGCATTTACTTGCTGTAGGAAGTTTGACAGTCAATATTACTGATAATCAAGTTGAATAAAAATTGAGTAATTGTTACGTAAATGAAAGATTAGTAAATTTTTTCAACAATTAAAACGCTTTAATTTATTTCCCCAAAAGTAGGTACATTTCGGAAGCAATGCTTCCATTAACTATAAGACTCATCAAGTGTTACGCTTATTTAACATTGTCATTATTACATTGCCAATAGCGATATTGATCAAGTAATGCATTGTACTAATTGAGGCTGACACTTTTTTGATGTTTCGTGAAAGAGGTACTGTGTTGAATCATATATTGCGTCAGTAATGTTGGTTGAGAGAAATGTGCTGTACCCGGGGTCTCGCAACCTCTTCGAGCTTGTTGTTACCCTATTTATTTATTATTATACATATATTTGTGTATACCTACCTTATTCATTTATTTATTTTATTATTAATCAATGCAGAGTGTTTTACATAGCTTAGGTTAGGTGGAGGAGACCGTCAGCCAATGAGTATTACCTTCGTGCATTGCCTGACACACTTAGACCGCAAGGGTCTATTGTGATACCACAGAGATCAGCAATTTTATCACCTACAATTCTCGAAAACCCGATGTAAGATTAACGAGTTGATCAAGTATTAATCTTTCATTTCGGGACGCGTTTTGCATAAAATGCGTGAGAGGCCCGAGACAAAAATGTTGGATCGAGGCAAGATAAAAATGGGTATGAGAGAGTCATTGTCTATCTCCCACCATTTAGGCAGGAGAGGCAGTTAAATTAAAAAAATTTACTAAATTTTCTAAAAAAAAAAATTATAAAAAAAATTATCTAAGAATCCAGAACGACAAGTTGAAAGCTCGGAAGTGGTGAGCTAACTTGCTAGCAGAAGCATTGCTCGCATTAGATGAAAGGGTTGCAGTTTTTTCAGTTAATGCCACGTTGAAGCGTTACCGATTGACAGAGCTTCTGTTCACTACACAAAAGAGTTGTTGATGAAATACGATTGGACATATAAAAAATCATATCTAACCAGCTGCAACTGTGGTAAAACCTAAGTAAAAACCTACAATCAACACTGGTTCAATTGCATAGTTTAGGAAACGTGCCATTATTTACCGAAAGGACAGATCATCCAGGTTTTGGTTTCCGTGCCGCATAGTGTTGATGTAGTTGAAGGTTTAATTTCCATAAAGTCAAATGATGTTGGGTTGAATGATCCCCATCCAAAATATCTGTACCTGATTCTACCAACTAAAATGCCTTACCGTACCTACCTATATAATGTTCAACACTATTAATTTAACCAGAATTTTGAAGGAAAGCCAAAGTCACACCAATTTCTAAAAACGCTGAAGGTGTTCAATTTCACCCTATCTCGAAACGTTTTGAAAGAATTCATCAAAAAGATATCCACGTACCACGGCTACCTTATGAAAAACTCGAAGCTTAACCCGAAGCAGTCTGGCTTTCATAAAAAACACAGCTGTATCACCGCTCTTTTAAACCTAACTGAAGATATAAGGCCGGCCTTGGATAGAGATGAGGTCACTTTTTGGTTCTGATCGATTATATAGAGGCTTCCGTCAAACACACGTCAATTTATTCAAAGAACTTCGAAACCAATTCAATTTTTCATTTATCATTCATGTACCTTAAGTTATCAGTCCTATTATTTATTTTTTGTACTATTAAAGACTTTCTCGTCTTACTTGTACTCCCATATGTTCAATAAACTAAACTAAACTGAAGTGCTATTGAGCTTATTTATTTTTATTTAACTGACAGCAAACATTCATTTCAAGTTGATAGCAGATTGTCTAATCTCCTCCCAAACATTACTGGTGTTCCACAGGGTTTTTAACTTAGTCCACTACTTTTACTGATGAATGTTAACGAACTCTTATCTTTATGATAATTGCTCTTCTCATATGTACGTAGATGACGTCCAATTGTGTTTTAGCTGCCTTTGGGGTCTTTGAGCATTGATCTTTTTGTTTCATCAAAGATCTGGCAAAAACATCAAAAAGCTAGTATAAACTCAATGTCGCCCTTACGAGTACTGCACGTTTCGTCCTTAGCCTACGTAGATACGATAGATTTATCTAAATTGTCTCAAATTTTGTTGTTTGATAGCTATGTTGAGCTTTGAAGCTTAATTTTGCTATCCGACATACTGACTACGCTCCAACCACAATATTGTTTTAAAAAATTTACAATCGCCACTTCGCTAAGATCTCGTCAGTTAATTATCCTCACCATTCTTGTTTAATAACTGAGCTTTAATTCTTTATAAATTCCGGCCATTTTTAGAACTCGATATCGCGCCATGTTAAAGAAGCCCACAACTCAACAAGTGTTAAAATGGTTTTAATAATAAATCACTTCCGAAGAAGTATATAAATGATCTTGTAAACCGTGTTTGATATTTTAAATTGTGTTCATAATTTATAATTTTAGTAAATTTTTTTTTTCTATCTAACTCTTTTCTGCAAAATTAGCTTACTTTTTCTCTCAATTTCATTTTTTCGAGCTTATAACTACTAAATAATATCTTGCAGTTGCTAAGCATCAACGAAATAAAACTAAACTAAACTAAAAACTTCTTTTGATTGATTTTAAAAGATTTTTAATGTCCATCAAAAAACGATAAAATCGCACCCTTTAAATGATAAAAGTCTAGAAAAACAAATTTGAATTAATTTGACGTGTGCTTGTTCCACGAATTCGAAGCTCAAGACCTCCGAATCCAAGAATATTTCTAATTCTAAGAACTTCTATCTAAAGATGACTGTTGATTTGCCAAAGTAGTATTTCTTAGATTTATGTCCAAGGCTTACTATTTTGAAATTCACGACGCATGCGAAAAGCATTAATTTTATTAAGTGGATGCTACCATAATTGGCATATTCACAATAAGGAACGACTAAAGTTTCCGATGGAATGATTGTTTCCAAATTCAGTCGTTGGTCGTTTGAATATAAAAAAAATTAACCTCACGAATACCATTACTAAATTCCAGCTTTGTTTACCTTTGAGGCAAAAAAAAATAAAAATCAGTGAGACACACATATGTACATATCAGCATTTTATGAAAGCTGTTTTCGTTCACACGCAGCCATTACGGGACAGCGTGTCATAGACAAGGCTGTCGAGCGGTGGAACACCATCATACCCTGTGATTACTCATTGATTTCAACCATTAGTCGATTTGATTCCTCAAGTGGTGGCAAGGTGTTTATTTGAGTTTTATTTTATTTGTCTTTTGTTTTCTTTTTTGCGTCGTGACAGACAAAAGGTCAGTTAGCCTCAATGGTTCCATTGTGCCTTAAGTTACCTTCTTATTTGCTTTTTCTCTCTATTTTTGTTTTTATTTCAAGCATGTTTTTACTTCAATGACTTGTAGAATAAAGAGTTTTTGTTCATACATTCATATAGCTATTTTGTTGCATTGTCTGTTGTTTCTCTTACAAACTGCCCCTGGCAGAGACAACGTTTTTATGTTGTTACTTCTTGTTTTACAATTAGTAGACTATTTTAATTACATATCAGAAAAACAGAGGTACCCGTTGGATATAAAATATTTATCACATAACCAGAAAAGTTAAGTGTAAATCTGAAGAGGAAAGAGAAAAAACACCAGAGAGTAAGGTTCGTTTGAAGTCATCAAATTTACCTTTGTTGGGCACGTAGAAGCTATCCAAAAAGTAACTCCTTTGTATTTTTACATCACTCACCATGCTAGAGATGGTTGAAGAGAAAATACATAAAAAGTTAACAAACGTGCACATGACAGTGGCATAGCTTTTTGCTTCTTGCAACGCACGTATAGCCAACCGATGCACCCCATGGAGGATTGTAGTCATCAACATTGTGTAACCTTTTCCGAATAACTACAGCCCACGTTCAACCTCTCAACAAAGAACAAAAAATTCCGTGCTTATCTTCTTTGATTGCGTAGAGTCTCTAAAATACCTGCCCACACACTAAACACGTTTTTATGTTTTCTTTTGTTTTAAATCTTTGGACGAGCCTTCAAGAAGTGAGCGTTGACCCAAATTTGTTTTAACAGCGGCAATCGGAGGAATTCGGCCGAACATAATAACATTAATCGGATTCGTTCAACATACACTTACACCTATGTCTTAAGAGAATAGTCCGTGTCTAAATGAAGCCAAGAAAAGAAAAAAACGAATTGGTAATCTCACGAGGAGATCTTATATTGGCGTTGCGAGTCGCTGAGCACACTTCCTTGTCAAAAAATGGGAAAGGTAACTTGAATTCAGTGTTACCAGCAAAACAAATTTATTTTCCAAGCAGATTTTCATTGTGATCACTGGAAACATCTAACACCGCCATTGAAAGATTTGGTAAAAAAAAAGTATGGGCTCAAAGTGGCTACCTTGACGGACGCCAGTGAAAACTTTGAAGGCGTTCTATGAAAGATTTAGTGGAGACATTGGTAGGACGGTCTTAAGGGTTCACTATTTAAACACCACATCACAACTTGGGCCTGTCATTTTTCCCAAAGCTGAAAGGTGTCATCAAATACTATTCTAAATTTTTTGGCTCAACTGGCCGTTTGGCTTTGGTTTATTCATTTTCTATGTGCGTTTTTATTTTATTGCTCTTTTTGAGTTTGCTCATTCGAATCTACTCTGCACAAAAGTAAAAGTTATATTGTGTTTGCTAAAAGTCTCTATATCCAGTTCTGGCAGCACTGCGCACACAAGGTAAGCTAAGCAAATTCAAAAGTTCTTCACCAGAACCTCTTTCAATATGTTGGGCTACTTAAAAAGTGAGCCTATACTCTTTCTGTCCGTTGACCCTTACTTCCACCAATGGCGAAGATGATGGCGACTGTGACTCCGACTCCGACTCCGACGCCATCGGTTGTTGTGCCACAAACCTTTTTTTGATATGACTATGACTTAATGACCATCGTACATATTCTTATTTAATGACTTCTTTCTTTCAACTGACATTCTTCGTCGCTATCTAATGCATTTGAATAATTTATGATCTCTCTGCCATTGTTTGACCTTTTTGGTATGCAATTATGTTTATGTAGAACTGATTAAGAGGGCGGTGGGCGATGCGATATGTTGTAAAACTGATTTAATATCAAAGAATTCTGACAGCCTCACGCAGCGATAGATGGGTAGATTGAGACAGAGGGAGAGAGAAGACAAATGTGTTGGAATTCTAATTCTATTCAAATTGAAGTGCGGTTTAATGGACGTATGTTTCCTGATTGCATTGCTGATTGATGGCTATGGAGAAGACAAAAGAAAAAAGGCTTAAAGTGCCATGTAAGGCTGATTGGTCATAAATCTCTTTGACCACTGTGCATTGCATGTCATTAATACTGGGAGTATGGACGAGCATGGAATTTATGTTGTTTGTTGTCTTTCTTCTGCATAAATATGGTATGGCTGCTTTGACATTATTTGGTTGAAAACAAAAAGCAAACATCAATAAAAGCTTTTGAGTTTGAGGATTCATGCGTGGAGATTATATTGTCGCAGTCAGTGGGATTAGTGCGTTGATGTGAACTCAGGGAGTAATTTCTGTTTAAGCTTCTTAGATATTGATAGCATGTATTGATCACGACCCATAGCGAGGTGTCGTGCAACACCTTAATTATGTTGGGTTTTGTGATTTCGTAGCACAATCACTTGGCTGTCATTATAAATTGAAGTATGTTAGTTGTTGTTTACAACACTCAAGTTCTTGCATTATGACAGCTGAGTGTGGATACTGAGTACTGAATGATAAACAAAGTGAAGAAAGAAATGAAGGAGTGCCATTCAGCTTCTTGTTTCAAGCAATTTGCTCACCGTTTTTGTTTCATGTTTTCTTCTTCATTTCTTTGCATCTGTTTTCTTTTTTATTAGAAGAGAAGAATTTAAATTATGGTAGAAGAGGCCCTAGCTTCACAGCCTATGGCCTTATGGGTGTTCAAAAAAAATTATGTCGTTTAGTAAAAATTCGATTCCCTCACAAGGCATGGTTGTGGGAAATGCGCTAGGCCCAGGGGCTCCTCGCTCTATTGCGCCACCCTATTTATTTTTATTTATTTTATTTATTTAGTAAAAATACATATTCCAAGTTGTAAATAAACATTTTATGTATTTTTATTTATAAAACCAGGGTCCCACCTATGATAGGTTTTAGCGTGCATTTCTAACCGAGGGAATGGAACCAATCCCTCTACAATATGGCGGTTCCTCAAGTTTCGTTCAATTTACGAATCAATCGTGAGAGAAAGATTTTTTTGTTCCCACTTTGTTTTAGCCAAGATGAAGAACGAGTCAGTCATAGCATAAATGGCATTTGTCCAAAAGAAAACCACTATCCTGATTTCATCATGACTTACAATTTCGCCTTCTGAGTTACTTTCTCCTTGAACACAATCATAGGGGTGTTCAAAATTGAGTGAGGACCGCAGGGTCTGACGCATTCCGCACAGCCATGCCTTGTGAGGAAGGGGAGGGGATCTTCAATTTTCTGCTGATTCCGAAAGACAAATCCAGAAAGCGCTTTTCATGGCAAAGTAATATTTTATTGGAATACTTGTCAATGCCTCACGAAAGACGATACCCATTTTTTGTTTTCTGTTGGGATTCAGCAGGCATCAGACATGCTTCTCCTATCTCCTTATTCCTTACACAGCTAAAAAGTAACTGATCTGACATAAATGTACCTACCCGAAAATAGGTCGAGATTTCAAATAACATCGAAAGAGAGTCGTAAAGAGGTCTGTCTGTTCGAAACACAATGCAAAAAAGCGTATTAGAATCTTGGAGGAACTGTTGAAATCATTTGCTTGCCAAATTAATTTCTCATGTTCCTGTGTAGCCCACAACTCCATTATGACTTTTTAGGAATTTATGGAAGCATGAGGAAGAGTTCCGGTGGGATTTGACAAAGCCCTGTGTGCGTATTTGCGTAGCTTTTTTTTTTGTCAATGTGCCAATGTGAGGAGGCCATAGCATTTTTATTAACTTTTGAGTATCGAAGAGCCAGTTAAATTATGGAAGTGGCCATTCAAGTATCGAAGCCAATGGGCTAATTTCAAAATATTTTTAGCTATTGCAATGCGATGTTATCGCCAAACATAGACTTTATTTTATTCCCACGGGACCGGGACGCGAACTTTAACACAATCGAGAACTTGGAAAGTACTTTACTGATTCCAAAAATTCTTTAAACGTTTGAATGCTTTATTGACCCTGAGTAAAATAGACCATATTTTTTCAGCCTCATTTTGCCCCTGGAATGCAGACTTGGAAACTATTGTACTTAATTTACTCAACGCGGTCACTGTAAGAACCGAGCTACGTCGGGTGGGTCAGCTAGTGTTTATATAATTGTGAAATAAATTGTACTAAACCGAAACTCTTCAACTTTCTCGCTTATTTCCCCCTCGAGGCCACCATTTGCGCATTTTTTCGAAGGGGTCCGTGTCTAGGTTGTGGGTTCTGGTTTCTCATCTACCTCTTGCTGAAAAAAAAGGAAGAGGTAGATTTTTTTATTTTCAGGATCAGATGAAGTGTCAGATGCGTGCTCATTCGCTTCCAATGCTCTTCCTCTTTCAGCATCTTCTGTATAATAATATCGTTTTGGGCTGATTTCTTCGAGATGTCTGTTTTTTTCTTGGCGTAGAGATTTCCATTTACCGCACTCGAAAGCTGTGTGGCAAACGTCGTCTGTCAGCAAATTTCCGTACTGACACGAAGGGCTCCAACTTTTTCCAATCTTGTGAAGATGTGCATTCATGTGCCCGTGTTCAATGAGGAACTGTGTGACGCAATCGTTCACTTCACGATGTTTCCGGTTACCATTCACTTACGTAGATCTGCGATACCAGCTTAGCGGTTCAGCGTCGCTTAGCTTTCATATTAGGTGCAAGTGCTTTTACTTCCATATTCAACGCCTCCACACCGATTTCTGCATTTCTTTTCGTATAGGTATTTTCTTTGAGCTGGGAGTAGATCAATTGGTATACTTGGGACCTGCCTCCAAATTTCACATTTCATACATCCATTGGAAAGTAGAATTGAAAAGCTTACAGTTAAAAATGCCAATAGAGACCAAAAGAAACATTCTTACCTTTTGTGTGTGGAAAGAGGTTCCTTCAACTTAAACATTAGCTCTCCATAAAAGCCCCCGATTACTAAGTCTTGACGTTTTATTCTCTACCTGGGACTGCACGACAAGCTTTCTGTTTGTAACAAAAATCTATGTCCCCACCAAAAAGTGGAGATCTTAACAGACTCACTTTGACTTGCCTTAACTTTTTCAATTTCGCATCAGGAAAATCGACCAAGATGCTGTCATCTGATATCTGTCATCTCACATCTGTCATCTGGTGTGCAAAGTGTTTCTACCCTTCAGACCTCTCATTTGATTTATTTTTAGTTGTTTTTGTTGTCTGCATAAAATCTTATATGGGGGAATTTTCATAACAAAATATCCCTTTGTTCTTTTTCTTGGGTTTTAGTTTGTTTATGTTATATTGTATAAAATATTATACACTCGTATACTTTGCGATTTTAGAATTTAAACAAATAAAATAGGGAATTTACCACACCATGTTATTTGGAAATCACATTCTATGCTTGTGGGGTGTACCTTTGTTCAATCAAAGTATTAAACTGACAACCTCCTATCAGAATTATAGCTTTGCTATAGAAATATCTAATTTAAATAATAATCATTTCATTTCAACCACCAACATTTCTATTGAAATAATAAAATCATTTAAACCGTATTCCCATTGAGGGATTTCTATTATCTATTATATTAATTCTATGCCTAGTCAACTCAGTTATCGTTCTACACATTAGAGTAGGTAGTATTTCACAAAACAATAAACAACAGCAATACAAAAAAAAAAAAACACTTCAATACATAATTTAAAACATTATCCAAATACTCCCACTATTTTTATTTAATATACAAATAAAACGCTAATGTAAACAAAAACTGCACTCACAACACACATCCACTTAAATTAAATTTGGAGTATCGTGTACACCAAACTCAATGCTTACACATGCAGTGAACTGTTTCATAACAAAAGCGCGCCATAACAAAAAAAAAATAATATAGAAGTTAAGTCAATAGCAATAATAGAGGTTTATAGACGGAAACAATATGCGTTCTAAAAGAATAATCTAACTGCAGCTACAGCAACTCATAGCTACTATCTAGGCATGCAGTCTACTATCTGACAATATTACACGTCCTTCTGAATTTCTGACGTAGTCGTCGAATGTGTGTGGTTTTGAACATCTCCAGCTCCAGTATAGTCTCTGAGCTCCCAACATGCTTTTTTCCTATTCCCATCATCAATATTCCACTAGCACAAGCAGCGCACATTGCTAAGTGGCACTCCTGGTTTCTGGTTACTCTCTTTCTCTCTCCTTCCCCAAAAAAACCCATTTTCTAGTACCAACTACCAAACCCAACCAGAGTGCCATTGCATTGGTTTTCTATGCAATTCTGTTGCTGTTATTGCGATAATTCTATGAGCAGAAAATCTCATCGGCACTTTGTGTTTACTATACGCGTATCTTTATATGTATGTAAGCTATGCATTTGCAGAAAATAATGTTAGTCCTGCTGGTGCTATTGCTATTGCCACACAAGATGCATTCAATTTTTGATTAATGACAGTGGTGATGGTGGTACCTAGTTGTAGTGGGTGCTCAATTCTCAATTTAGCAGCTTGTAAAAAATAAATACGCTCTGCTTTCCATATAGCTCTACACAAGCTTTGGTATTGAGATGTCCTTACACTATACTGACGAGATGTGCCAATGTATCATCTCGATGGGTCTCTGTGTGGATTAATTTTGTGATGAGAATATTATTCGAATGCAATCCGTTCGTTTATTCCTTTGTATGCTGAGGTCTAAGTGTGTTTCGTACGAAATGTAGTTTTTCGAATTAAATTGTCATTCGTCTAGCTCAAATGTTCGGTTGGTTTGAAGTTCTAACAAAATGTTAACATTGAGTTTAGAAGCCAGTTAGACAAAAGCTGTGTTAGTAAAAGTTTGAAGGCAGGTAGAACAAATTGAGGAATTGAGACAATTAAAGCAACATGAAGCAAACCGCACACATGCAGCAAGTTGATCAATGTTAAGTAATTAATCGAATGAAAGCATATGAGTCAAATGAAACAAATTTAGTAAAACTGAGCAACTTGGTCATATTGATCATAAGAAGCATATAGGAAGCACTTCAAGTATATGGAACAAATTGAACATAATCAGCCATATGTGAAGTAAATGGGGCAAATACACTGTCACTAATTGTTTGACGACGAATGCCGGCAAGCACATGCAGCAAAACAGGAAGCATACAAAGCGGCGCTGCACAAAAAGACTGGAACTGCTTACGTGCTCTACAAGCAGAAGAGGAGAAACGAGCACCGGCTTCTTAGACGGAAAAAGAAAGAGCATGAGAAGCGCGCGATCGAGGAAATAGAAGGGTGCCACAGCAGGAATGAGGTTCGGAAGTTTTACCAAAAGGTAAAAACAACAGCCTCGGGCTATAAGCCCCGAGCCGAAGCCTGCAAAGACGATCAAGGGAACATCGTGGTGGAACCGCAGTGAATGCTGAGGATATGGAAAGACCACTTCTCCAAGCTCTATAACGGCGATGATGAAACCAATTCCGCTGTTAGAGAGATAGAACCATTCGATTTAGGCCACGTAGACCAACAATTTCGCCAACCCGACCTGAACGAAGTGAAGACAGCAGTATCCAAGCTAAAGTCCAACAAAGCTGCTGGAGCTGATGGCCTCACTGCCGAATTGTTTAAGGCGGCAGGCGATGACCTGGTCAGGAGTTTGCACCAGCTCATTGGCAGAATGTGGTTGAAAGAAAGCATGCCCGATGAATGGAACCTCAGCATTGTTTCCCTGGTCCTCAAGAAAGGAGACCCTCTGAACTGCGCCAACTACAGAGGTATCAGTCTTCTTAACATCGCATACAAGATCCTCTCTGCCGTATTGTGTGAGCGTCTGAAGCCATTCGTCAACAACCTGATAGGTCCTTATCAATGCGGCTTTAGACCAGGAAAGTCCACCATAGACCAAATCTTCACACCACGGCAGATCTTGGAAAAAACCCAGGAGCTTCAAATCGATACCTATACTGCCTTTTCATCTCCTACTACTCTACTGAGCTACTCCATCAGAGTCGGAAAAGATCTCACCGGTACATTTGATGTCAAAAAAGGTTTTAGGCAAGGTGATGCACTGTCATGCGACTTCTTCAACATCGTTCTTGAAAGAATAGTGCAAAATTCCCACGTCAACACAAGAGGCACAATCTTTCAAACATCCGTCCAATTACTCGGCTATGCCGACGATATTAACATAATTGGAAGAACGCAGTGTGATGTCAATGGCGCGTTTATGAGCATTGAGACGGAAGCGAAGAAGATGGGTTTGGTGGTAAATGAGGGCAAGACCAAGTATATGCTGTCATCAAGAAAGGACACCCAACACCGACGTCTTGGACAGAACGTCAAAATAGACAGCTATAACTTTGAGGAAGTTAAGGACTTTGTCTACCTAGGCGCCGCTATTAATTCAAACAACGACACCAGCGCTGAAATGAAACGAAGAATAACTCTTGCCAATCGCTGTTTCTTCGGACTAAGAAGGCAATTAAGTAGTAAAGTCCTCTCTCGAGCAACTAAAGCGTCTCTCTATAAGACACTTATCATCCCGGTTCTTATATATGGCGCAGAGGCATTGATCTTGTCAAAGGTAGACGAGAACGCTTTAGGATGCTTCGAGGGAAAAATTCTTCGGGTGATTTTTGGTCCCGTCTGCATAGATGGAGAGTGGGGAAGAAGATTTAACGACGAACTGAACGGGCTGTACAGCGACACTGACCTTGTCAAACGAGCGTTCTGAGCTTATGAATCAAGTGGAGCGCTTAAAGAAAACAGAGGGAGCCACATGCATAAATGAAACATATGAAACAAATGGTAAGCACAAAGCAAATGGAGCAAATGTGTAAAATAGAGCACCTAAGACAAATTGAGGCATTTGGAGCATATAAAGGAAATGAAGCAATTGAAGAAGATAAAAAGTAAATGAAACACATGAAAGGAATGATGCACAAGAAGCACATAGAGCAGAAGCAACAGATTGAGAAAAAAATACATTTTAATTGATCTCCCAAACCTAACCCATTTATGGTTGCGACAGCAACAGAAACGCCTCAACAACTGCAAATATATTGAAACGTGGTGTCGTTCTTGTCATTTCAGTGTGGGTACTCTCCTATGTCACTGTGTAAACACTTGACAGCTGAATATGACATTGCCGCAACTATAAAATTGCTTTGGTTTAAGCGAGCCTTAAAATGGTGAAAACTCTAGCAATTTCTTTCCTTTCTTTTCAAATGCTCTTTTATGGTATTTTTCCTTGCTCACAAATTCCAAACAAAAGCTTAGAGCTTCGAGGACTGCATTCCTTAGAATTGTGTTGTATTTATGGTTCAAGCTTTTTTTTAGTTGTTTTTATTATGTTTACATCATACTAAAATAGTAATTGATGGTGTTGAGTTAACTCACTTAGTTGTAATGAGCTGATTTCATTCACTTCCGTTAGCTTCCTCAATGAAACTGAGTGGTTTTTGTATTGTACACACCCTATAAGTGTATGGATCTCAGTGTGCAAATTTATCTTCCTTTTTACTGCGTTACTCACAGGCGAAAATTAATATTTCCCCATCTAAGGCAGTGCTAATGCTATGGAATTGCTACTACTAAATTCCTACAAAGTGTTGCTTTATGTCAACTCATCGATAAGTGGCAGCCATTAATAATGGGTGTTGATCGATTAAAGTATCTACCAGAAGCAAATTGAGTCGTAAAGTGTGGTTGACACCTGCATCAGCAGGACTCCAAACAGAAGCACAGCATATTTCTGAACAATTTCAACACAGCCCAGCCATAAGCGCAAGAGCGATAATAGAAACACAATGCAGGGTGAGGTAGAACATTGTATTAGTATCACAGACAAAAGTGTGTAAGTGAGCAGCAGATGGATTCTACTACTACACTCCGCTATACCCTCCGAATGGTTGGAAAGTGGGGATAGCGCTGCTATCCATAAACAAGAACTTAATTTGAAAGGGAATAGAAATTGTCAGACGGATGTTCGTACACAGACATTTAGGGTGGCACAAAGTGTAGGAATGAAAACTAGAAGATACCCAAACCCGAGACTGAGTCTAAAACATGGGCTATAGGATAAAGATAGAGAAGAAGAGAGAGAGAGAGACAGGGACAGAGAATACGTAATGTAATTTCGGTATAATTGAAGTGAATAGCCAGCGACACACAACGGACGACGACACTGTCAGGCTATAAATTTTGCTGATTATAAATTGAATATTATACCGGATTAGACAGGGATTTTGATATCATTATTAAAGCCCCAAATACAGGGCGGTTGGGAATTTCATTTAAATGTCCTGCAAATCATTTTGAAATATTTTACACAGCTTTTCGCTATCTAAACGTTATTAACAAACACATTATTCTCTTTCTTTTTACAGGTATGGACTGAGAATATGACTTCCCTTTTTTCTCACAAATTATTATAGATGTGATCACTACGACTTGGTTGCTAAGCAAGGATTTAAGGGCTGGCTCATCACAGACAATCTTTCATCCGCGAATATGCGTCTTAGTTTTGCTCAGTCGTCAAACTTTTTCTTTCTTTTTTCAGGTATGGACTGAGAATATGACTTTTTAAGTGGACAATGAATGAGTGGTAAGCGTGTTATGAGACGTAAATGCAAATATAATTTCTAAATAGAAGAATTGGTGTAAGCAAGGACTTTTCGCTCGTTACAAACAAAGTTATAGCTTTAGAAGGAGTAAAGTAAGTTATGGCTTCCCAACAAGTAATTTGGTGCGTTTTATCGGTATTGTTTTTAGCCTCCTTGTCTTAACAGTCAAGAAAAATTTTAAAGCAGTTTTGATGACGATTTAAAAAAAGATGCAGGAAATGTGACAGTTTTTAGTCTTCTGTTTTTTTAAAGACTTTCAATTTTGTGTCAAAAGTATTCCCTTGGTACAATAACCTCAACAATTACAAACAGAAGCTGGTCGTTGGCAGAAAGTACCGAATAAGCATTTCCAAGTGCGCCTCAAGGCTCTATTTTGGGTCCCTAACTATTTCTTTTTTTTTTTCAAATTACTTAACTAAAGTTTGCTTCAAGATTTCATTTTCGAATTGGCCAACTTCAATTGTTAATCTCTTTGAGAATGCGGTAGCACTTGAGGGTATTTTGTGGGGAATTTTGTAAGTCTCTTCCATTCCTCACAAGGTATGGTTGAGAGAAATGCACCAGGCTTCCCTTTTTTCTCACAAATTATTATAGATGTGATCACTACGACTTGGTTGCTAAGCAAGGATTTAAGGGCTGGCTCATCACAGACAATCTTTCATCCGCGAATATGCGTCTTAGTTTTGCTCAGTCGTCAAACTTTTTCGTGAAAACAGACACTTGCATTCTTGTAATGGTAAGTAGATGAGGACTGTATTCGTGTTGATGTTTTTGGGGTTTTCCAACCTCACTGAAGCCCTGAATGAAGGTTACAGTTCGTCCAGAAGTATTATCCGAATGCTTTTTTCTATATTTGGTTAAGCTTGGCAACTCACAGAGAAAGCACAGATCGAAGAACCCGTCAAGTTTCTTAGAAGGCCACGCCGCTAAGAAATTGGCGATATCTTTTGCTGCTTTGCATACTGCAATTTTGTTTGCTTTGTTTTTATAATTAATGCGCACATCAAGATGTTATGACTACCCTGTACCCTTATAATGTTAAAGAACACAGCGCGAGCATTTAGGAAAATAGGAGAGGATTTAGTAGGAGACACCGATGCACGTTGCTCTTGAATCTTTTTGAATCGTAATGCAGGGGAAATACAGAGCCAGGTAAAGCTTTCCACATTCGGGTGGTGCGACTGAAATACGAATCTCTATACTTGACTGTACGTCCGAAGTTGGGCTGAAGGTGAAACTGACGAGCATTCCTATCGAGGCGGGTATTGCGGCTAAATTGTTTCAGGGGAGGAATGCAACTGGCTATTTCACTAGAGCACTCTTTGTGGAAAAGGGGATAAAAGAGAGTTAGACAAAAGACAGGTTACGTTTCGACGATGTTCAAGAGACATCGTCTATCAATTTTAGCGCTCTATTTTGTACCCTATCAAGTAGGCGCAAAGATGTGGAAGCTTTATTGATCATTTTATGAAAGGCTAATAGTTAAGTTTAGTTTAGTTGATTTATTTAGCAGAACTCTGTTATTAAAATTCAGTTTTAACATCTGAAAAGATGCCTGGATCATAATAGTAGGGGACATATTGTCAAACAATCTGTTTTATAGGGATCGGTTGCAAAACGGGGCCGGCTGCGTACCACAGAGTAAATGACTCGGGACCACTTCAGTTCGCCTTGCATCACAATGACTGTCGCTGGTCTAAGCCTTCAAATAAGCTTTCCTGCTTAGCTTAGTGCAATTATGAGTTCCTCTCTTGTAGCGTAGATTAAACTTTTCTCTTTATTTCTGACCTACATATTGACTAATGTTCTCTTACGGGTATTGTGCATGCATTTGAAAGTATTTAAGTATCAACTAGTGTACACAGAGAACCACACAAACCATTTCGAACCTATAAAAAAGCATTTCCATTTGTTCAGTTAAATGACCCGAGTTTTTGATGACAGATCGTCTCCGGTCAACCCACAAGAGCTTTGAAAGCGATTTAAAGTACTTTGAGGGGACTCAAATCGTTTTCTCACTCAGCAGGACAATGTCAAATGGGTCAATACACAAATACTTGCATCTCCAGTACTCATTTTTCTGAGCCAAAAAGCATTCTATCTTATTTATACCTAAATCTTATAGACACTCTAATGATATATATCATTTTTATACAACTCCTATTCTGTCCTCTTGCTTCTATGGTTTTTCTATTTTGTTTGGGTGAAGGTTCAAATATATCCTATAAAGTCCTTCTCATTTGCCTGTAGTCTGTGTGTCAGAGGATACCACCTCCTGACAGCGCCATTATCTTATCACAGAGAAAACGAAAACACTCTTTTCCGACACGAAACAGATCTCCCACTGGGTATAGATATATATTTTTGCTTTACAAATAACCGGAAAACATAGGACACGGCGATACATAAAATATTACCAATGCTGGTCTGGACTCCTTGGTCCATTTAGACACACACTCCGATAGAGCAGCCCAAACTATCATCGAGAACCCTCAGCTTTATAATCGAAGCTGTGTATGTGTGATGTGTGTATTCCAGCACCCAGCGTCTAGACAAAATGCTTTACAGATTTCAAGTCAATTCCATTTCCTTTTTTTTGTGGGTTTGTTTTGCTTTTCCGAATATTGGGACAAGAACGACGCGACGTTCTATATATCAAACCATGCGAAATAGTAAACTTAAAAGCTGCAACCAGTTGGGAAAGGATTCGTATTCCTTGGGTCATTTGCCTGCCTCTTGTTTGGTGATGTAGGAGACTAGTGTGGCTATGACTGTGGCCGTTTCGTATCCTCCTCGAGGGATTTAATCAGAAAGCTAATATTCCAATGTCCTTTTTTCATACAACGCCGACTGTTTTCAAAGCCATTGATTGGCCTTTCAGCCCGCTTTCCATATCTCCTATCGCCCTCCTCTAGGGGTTAAAAGTCAAAGGAACACCATAACTGTCACATGGAGTCAAATTGGATATATCGCTGTTTCAAAGTGTATTTGATGTAAATGGACAGAGGGAAATGGAGGAAGACAGAGAACTGACAATGCCTTTTTACCCTATGGGCCATCGATCAAATGTGCTAAGGAAATTTCTTGAGCAAAGAACAAGACTTTTATGGACGTTTAAAGAAGGATACAAAGTCCTTTTTGGTGTAAGGATACCCTATGAATTATTAAGTCCAAATGTTTTCCTATTCCTCTATACATACGTCGCCGTCGGTCGGTCGGTCGTCTACTCCCTTGATGCACAACAAGTTGAGTTTATTATTTCTGTTGGAGTCAATGGCAATGGCAAATGTATTGATTAGTCATTTCGAATTCCGGCTCTCCGAGCAACTTGTTTGTACCTTGTTTATTCATTTCGATTCCGGTTCGGTTTTATTTGATTTTTATGGGTCGTTTTTATTTTCGCAAGGACATTGACATGTACTAATCGATAGTGTACTCATTCAATTGGAACCATAGAGTATTTTCAGTACATTTATTTGTATAGTGTCCTTTGGCGATACAATTAAAACAACTCCTTTGAAAAAGCACCTCTCAAGTTGGGAGCAAAATGAAGTGCAATAACTAAATGCATCTCTATTTTTAGCTCGCTAGTCCAAACAAAATAGGAAATAAAATTGTACCCACCATGATCACCGCAAAGATATAGCGGAAAACGACTATCAACTCTTGTGGCTTGCGGTTACCCTTATTGTTGACAGAAGTAGTATAAGCATGGCGGCGGCGGCGGCGAAACGAAAAATACGTCAAGATTGTAAATTAATGTTGTCTTCCAACATAAGTACCATCACAAGATGAACTCATTGGACCTGACAGTTGCTTGGTTGCTCTACTACTTCTACGAATTAATGGCTTAGTGGTAGAAACAGTTTTTCCTGGTCCACCCCAGTACCACCATCATCCGACACAACTCCAAACCAAGCACCATACATGCCTCTAAGTATTATTGTATGCCACAAGAACGCCATTGCCATTTTCTTTGGCGCGTTGATTTGACACTAAATAATAGAGAAGGCGAATGGAAACTTAGATTAATGATGTTCTTCTTGTGTGGCTGACTTAGATAGCTTGTGCTTGGATCAAATATCATCTGCAGTGTTGGATATGTGGTCGAGATTAACGACCATTGAGGTCATTTATTATATTGCTGGCCATTTTTTTACACTGAATTGCTTTTAAGTTTTTAATTATCAAATTCAATCTGAAATGTGAAGAGCATTTGAGACAAATTTTTAAATTCCTTTTTTTTAAGAGGAAGTGTGTTCTAAAATTGGAAGTAGTTAGAAGCGTGAAATAACTTTAAAGTTATTTGAAGAAGATATGGTTTTCGTTCTGCTCCATTCACACTGTTACGTCCTCGGGAGTTATTTCTTTTAAGAAAATCGGGTGCTTATTATCAAGGGAAGTGTGAAAAACGGTCTTTCAAAGATACGAAGAAGTTTTAAAACAGAGAAGAAGAAAAATCACCTTCTGTGTAGTTATTATTCGCAGTAAATGAATGCTAGTGACTCAAGACTAGCAAGATTTACTTCACGAAATCGCAAAATATGAGTAAGTTTATATTTGTGAGTTGAATTTGATGCTTCTTGTAGGTACGTATCTTATACAAGATTCACATAAAAGCACTTTCAACTTTTGATTCGGTTTGAATGTAGCGGTTTCCCAAGCTACTGTTTAAAAAATGTTTGAAGAGTCCTTTGTTTTTTTTTTTTCATCTTCTTCTTTTTCAAAATTAAGTTTTATATCCCCTTTGGCCGCTATACCCTACTCACATTGAATCTCTACTCGTTACTATTAAAGTTTGTGTCTCAATTTTAGATTTGTGGTTACAAAATTACTCAACGTTTTAAGTTTATAGATAAGCTCCTTTATTGAAAGTGTGTCATAATGGAGTTTTCTTTACTGGCAAAGATCTGAGCCCTTTTTGGACAGTAAACTTGTCTTGATGAATGGATGGGAACTTTCTTAGGGAATTCTCCTTTTTAGTCGTGGATAGGATCCTTGAGAATGTTTTATGAAATAAATTCGCAATAGCGTCGAATTTTTATCAAAGGGACCAAATAAATCTACACTAACTCTTATTCGACGCCTTATTAGTTTTCTCTTTGTCTTTGGGTTTGGCAAATGCATTGGATGTTCAATGCATTGGGCTATATTCTTTATTTCATTTTTCAACTTTGAACGAGCTTCAGAAAATGCAACCAAAATACATATTTCGGCTTGCGCCATTGTCATAGGGCGTTTGGTGGTGGGTTGGATACTAGAAATTGGAAAGTTCGATAACATTTTTAAGCGTGGCCGCCGCGACGAAATAATTTTATTCTGTAAAAGTCAAAAGCATAAATTAACTGAATACAAATACTAGATATTAATATGTTTATCAAATTCTCGTGTCATATTGTTAGTGTTTAGACTCCTACGAAACAGCTTGACCGATTTCAATGAATTCTTATACGCATATTTGGAAGGTCGGACTTCGGACGTCGTGAAGGTCCGTAACTATTTACCTTTAAAGTTCTTTCAATATAAAATGCTACATTGTCAAAAACTACAACCAATAAAAAAGTACGACAGCATCTAACTGATGAGCCCACTGTCGTATTTGGGATCTCTTGATCCTCTGTCTGATTTCTGTTTTCAACTCCAAAATATAAAAAAACAATAACAAATATCTTTCTTGTTATTGTAACTTTCTATACTGAACCAATAGTTGATGTCGGCTTAGTAGTTTTTGATTTCGACATTTCATTTTCATACTCTCACGGTGACGGGAGCGTGAACGGGAAACCAAGAACTTTCAGACAATTTTCAAGTTTGCTCTGTTTCAACCTGTTTCTTATAAGATTCTTGTCCTTTTTGTATAAAACCCGCGAAGATTATATCTTATTTCCATTGATTTAGAAAATTACTCGTTTTTATAAGAAGAGTGATAAGTGGTATTAGTGAGGTAGTAGTAGTTAATCGGATGGATTGGGACATCTGAGTTCAAATCCCAGTACGATTTCACATACAAATGGAATTGCCTATGGAAAGATATTTTTAAGTCCATTTAGGTGGAATCGTCCATGGAAAGTTCTTCCTTGCTTAGCAGTTTTGGTCCAGAAAAGAACTTTTGGCCCCATTCGATTCGTCACTAAAATGGCTTAGAGAAAATTGGAATAGGCCCGGCTCATCCCTGTCTTAATTTATTGTCACTTACTGTGTACTTATTTTTATTTTTGAAAGTTTCTTTGGTATTCTTTGGTATCTGCCTAAATCTAAAAAGCTACAATTTTCGATTTAAAAGGCGCCTAAAGGTTTGACATGACGATTGTAACTCGTATTTGTTTTGAAGAAATGCACACATTCTTAAGGACCTTTTTCATAGTTATTAGGGGCTTCCTGCTGGATGGTCTTTTGATGATACGATCTTGCGTTGCATTGATTCCATACCCTGGCCTTGTAAAATTTTTTATATAAAATTTTTCTTTTCTTAGTTTTAACAGTAAACAAAGCCGTTAAAAGCGGATTAATATTTTGTTTTAATTTCAGCGATCGTTTTAGTAAGTTACGGAAAGAATTTGTGGTTCTAAGTAAGTTTTTATATAAGGCATACATCTTGGATATCGAAAGCAATATTAAGAATAATTCAAAATCATTCTGGTCCTTTATCAATTCCAAGAGAAATTCACTAGGGATTCCAAATACGATGTTTTTCAAAGGTGTTTAATCATCAAGCTTGGAATCCACCGTTGAATTGTTTTTTGACTTTTTTAAATCAATTTACTCTCATTCTGAGTTTAATAGCAATTCCTTAAATAACCTCACAAGTAGGATTGATATTGGATCCATCGTATTAAGTTATACAGATGTTGTCTCCGCGTTGAAGTCTCTTAAACCAAACTTTAGTGCAGGTCCAGATAATATTCCACCCGCTGTGCTTAAATATTGTTGCGAATCATTGGGGACTCCATTACTCCAAATATTCAATAAATCCCTCCATCATGAGGGCAATTTCATTGAAAAATGGAAAATTTCTTACCTGATTCCTATTTACAAGTCGGGTTCGAAGAATGATGTTGAAAATTATTAAAATTACTAAATTATCTGCAATTCCTAAATTGTTTGAAAGCATAGTCAAAAATAAGCTGGTTATCCTGACGTGTGAGTATTTGTCAAATTTACAACACGGTTTTGTCTCAGGTCGATCTACTGTTACCAATTTATCCGTCTTTACCTCATACGTCACCAAAGCTATGGAACAAAAATTTCAAGTCGATGGAATTTATACGGATTTCAGCAAGGCTTTCGACTCTGTGAACCATCAAACACTAATAAAGAAACTTAAAATTTTTGGGTTTCTTTCCAATATTCTTTGTTGGTTATCGTCATACCTATCTGATAGAATACAACTTATTAAGATTGGTAATATTTGCTCAAGAAAAATACATTGCATATCAGGCGTGCCCCAAGGTAGTCACCTCGGCCCCCTCCTTTTCTTGGTTTTCATTAACGACATAATCTCTGTCATGAAGTATAGCGAATGTCTATTATATGCTGACGAACTGAAACTGTATTTGAAAGTGGCGAGTATGGTTGATTGCGAACACATTCAATCTGATCTTACTTCTCTCACAACATGGTGTCAGATTAATTGCCTTAAATTAAATATTTAAAAGTGTAATGTAATTTCGTTCTCTAGATTGTCTAATAATTTGCTTTTTAATTACGTAATTGAGTCCCAGACATTAGTTCGTGTCTCAAATATTGAAGACTTAGGTGTAATTCTTGATTCTTCACTTTCATTCAAAAGCCACTTCGATTATCTTGTCCCTAAAGCCAACTCGTTGGTGGGCTTTATAAAACGAAACGGAAAAGATTTCAAAGATCCATTCACGCTCTTATCCTTGCTTACATCTCTTGTCAGACCACTTTTGGAATATGCAAGTGTTGTCTGGAGTCCCGCATATAAGGTTCACTCAGACCGGATTGAAAAAATTCAAAGACGGTTGACTAAATATATATTTAGGAAAATGCGCTGGGACTTCAGTCCTACATACGAAGCTAGATGCCAGTTACTTGGGATAAAGTCTTTGGAGACTCGACGTAAAGTCCATAGCATTAGGCTGATTAGAGACTTACTTTGTTACCTTATAAAATGCCCTGCGTTGCTTACGTTAGTACCAATATATATTCCCGCTAGATCAATGCGAAAAAGATATTTTCTATTTCAAAGACTTAATAGAACTATTTATGGTAGTAATGAAACAATATCTAGATCTGTTGTTAATTTCAATGAAGTATCTTCAAATGTTGATTTGTTTAATCTTAGCCGAACTCAATTTAAAACTGAAATATTATTATTGTTCATTTTTTAATAAGCTCTTGGAGTGCTGTTTTCTGTTAGTTGTAATTCTGCTTGTAGAAATAAATAAATAAATAAATAAATAAATAAATAAGTGAGCGTCGATCGCTCAATTTTTTTTTTTTTGTGCATTTCCACAGGGCCTTGTACTGACTCAAAGTGAAAAGTTTTGCAACTAAGAATGTGTGCGAACGAAATTAACAAACTTAGTTCAGAATATGTTCGCTGTTTTAGTCTTGTACAAATTTAGGGCTTCGAAGCTAAAACGGAAAAGCCCCTTTCAACGTTAGCTGCAGCTGTCGCTGCCTGCATTGACAAGTTAAACGTTTTTATGTTTGTCAGCAACGGCTAAATATTTGCCTTGCTGATGGCAAGTGTGGTCAATTTTGTGTTCACGGTTCAGACTTTACCCTGCCTAAGCTGATAAGACTCAAAAACAAAGTTAGTTTTCACCGGAATTTTTTTTTTGGGACTATCACTACGACTTTTGAACAATCCCAAAATGCACTTAACCAACCGTGAACTGTTTACCGTGTCGGAAGATTTTTCCTGAAAACCCGTACATTATGTTGAATGTAGAAAAGACGAAGCTTTCAGTTAAACTAAAGTCTAATTGCAAAAACTTAAGCGTTTAACTGAAATTAAAACTGAAGCTGAAACTGATGGAATTTCTATAAATTGTTTAGTCAGTTATTCACCCCTATCACAGATTCCATCGTAATCGAAAAAAGTCTACGTTTCCCGATGTTACTATCACATAATCCATTCGGAGTGGAACGAATTTCGAAATTCGTGAATCTGGTATCACTAATTCCGAATGAAACGGAAAAATGACGTCCTTTTCTACGACAAGTTTCTTCTGTCGTAGAGCGTAGAGCCATAGGCAAAATCCATTTGTTAAAACATAAAAAACACATTTGTATCGAACAATTTTACAAAATATAATTCTACTAAAGAAAAAACAATGAAAACAAAAATTATCTCGTAAATTAAATTACATCCAACTCCGTTTTTATTCCCTCCCAGTGGTCATTAACTTCGTCTTTTAGGCGTTTAGCGTATCCTTTTGCCGTCTGGATTACAGGATAACATTTCATATAACCTGTTGTTTGTTTGTTGTTTTCACCCTTTAAGAACATCGGTTATTATAAACAGAAACACATTTCAATGAATAGAATTATTTCCAAAAGAAATTACATTTTTTCAAAAGACTGTCTTCGTTATGCCCGTTTCCAAATTTAAGCTGCGAAATTGACAGATTTGGAGTGTTAAAATAGTACTTGTATTGTTGTTAAATTATTTTATCTGATAGCCAAAATAACACTTGAATTTTATCTGTAAACAAACTTGGATTTCACAAATTATTTTGGTTTGTTAAAAAACACAAGTGAATGAATTTGTGTTTGACAGATTGGAAAGTACTCAGGGACCACGTAACAAAAATCCTCTTTTGGGAATTTATAACTTGATGAAGAAAATATTTGATTATATTCGACAGTAAAATTGTTTATTTCATATAACATTTATAAGATTTGATCAATAATACAGATCTATTATAACTTATTTTTAAGCACAAAAAGTGCAAATAAATCAATTTTTACTAGAAAACAAAAATCGGTAAAAAATGTGTTTGGGAAAAGTTAAGGGATTTTTTTTTAAGTTTAGGGATTTTTGTTTCTATTGCTTCGAGCATTTATTTTGACATAGGACAGCTGACTTCGAAAATGGACACTCATTTTTTCAATCAGGCAATGCTTTTTTCGAATTCGTTCGGAATTTGTGATTGCTTTTTGTCGGGATTCGTATCGTGATTTTTCACTCGGGGATTTCTCCGAGTGGATTTCATGATAGGGGTGATTAAGTAAAACTGAGTTTCGGCTGCTCACAAGCAAAACGAAAGCTTAACTAAACACCAGATTGAAGTCTTAAAACACTGTCTTTTTTAATTGAACTGACAACCGAACTGACAGCTGTTCTTTTAAAGGGCCTTTAGTTCTGATTGTTGTTCAAAAAAAAAAAAAAACATACAACCTCTATGTTTAGAATCCTGCATACTTTAGACAAAAGACAGTCACCTGACATAAAAAGTAAAATGGGCTGACTGTTGATCGCATTTCCGCCTCATTTACATCAATGTAGAAATGTAGATCCTAATAGTCCTAACATATTACAACACAAAGGTATATACGAAAATTTTATTGAAACGAAATAAAATTAACCCTAATTGTTTGGGTTGACTATTTGAAGCTACCCATGTTGTTTTAAATCGCATAGATTTGTGTTCAGTAGAATTTAGTCACAAACTTTAATAAACACAGAATTTTTTGTGGAAGAAACTGAATAAACTGAAAAAAATAAATTTATATTGTAAGTGAAAAATTTATGTTGAAATACCTTTACAATAAAAGCTCTGGCTTGAGAAATAATATGTCGCTTCTATGAAACTTTTTAAGGTCTGTCGTTTGAGTTATTGTTGATGCCAAACAATTAGTACTCTGTGTGTACTAATTGCTTGGCACCAACAATAACTCAAACGACAGACCTTAAGAAAAATTGGCGAAGCCATATCCGTTAAAAACAAGGGCTCTCGATTGACTAAAAATCTTTTGGTTCCTGTAAATCAACCCCGCACAGAGGTTCGTAAAATAAATTTGTTCCATTTTTGCCCTGGGTAGTCTTCGTATCTTTTTTGCTTTCTTTTAGACGGGCTATTTATAGAAAGATCGTCGTAATAAGCGTCCATAGTTTGATACCAGCTTCGCAAAAAAATCCAAAAATATTTTTGAATACATGCAATGTATGTTCGGTGTGATTGGGAATTATTTGCTTGGTTGTAAAAGACATGTAGTCGTCATTTAACTTCACAGATAAGAACTCAGAAACAGGCGTAATTTGTTTATAATTTTTTTTTAGCAGCATGTGTTCCAGCTTTGAAGATAAATTTTATTTTTTCAAAATGTTTTTCACTTTTAGATTTCGTTTAACATTTGTCCCATTTATAATTTTTTTTTTTTTTGCTTCTTGTTTTCGTTTTGCTTCATCGAAATAATCACAATCACTACTTAGGTACCTATACTTCTCCATTGTACGTTTCTAAAATTTCATTAGAAAGTAAAATGTTGTTGTC
Organism: Melanostoma mellinum; assembly: GCA_914767635.1. Lineage (NCBI taxonomy): Eukaryota > Metazoa > Arthropoda > Insecta > Diptera > Syrphidae > Melanostoma > Melanostoma mellinum. The sequence continues at coordinate 21,197,946 of OU612058.1, forward strand.
GTCTCATCAAGTAGTAAACCATTGGAGCGGAGATTTCAGCAGCAGCTGTATTCTTGAATATTTGATTAAAACTTATCTACATTTTTTCCATGGAATACACAAGTTTGTAAATTTTTTGATTTGTTTCGTATCCTTTTTATCTTTCCCTCTTGTATTCATTTACCTCTCTCTACCTACAGCACATAAACACATTTATTACAAATGACTGAATTTAATATTTCTGTACCTATGTGCGGTTGAATAAAAACACTTGATTGTGTGGGCGTAAGCAAAATGTAAGCAGGAAGTTAGTACCTGCTTCCGGAAAATGTTTGGCTCAATTGTAAAGGGTAGATAAGCATAATTACATGTTTCTACATTAGGTAATGTCGTGAGGGCTGATGAAACGATTTATATCTTCACATGAGATACAAAACTAATTATGGTAACTTCCTTTGCATTTTTATTAAGAACAAATCATTGACTGCGTGTGTTTAATACGCAGGAATGAGAACAAGATTTTGAGGAAAATCGGGTATAGAGACTTTAAAAACTAATGTAAAGTTGTTAAGCCATAACTATGAAGGAATTAAATTTTTCTCGTTTTTTTTTCATTTCTGCTTCGTTTTTTTGTATTAAAGGTCTTGGAAAGAAAAACACTTCAGGTTTAGACTTAACCGCATTTCCTGAAATGTTTTCCGAGGTAAAATAGCACGTATACAGTTTTGCAGATTCTAAAACATTTTATTCTCCTCTTCCTCTGAGCTTTTCTATATCCAAATGAATGAATAATACCTACAAACTTTTTAGTAAAACAAAAACACCCCTTACTCAAACTCCTTTCTATTCCAGGTTTCGTAATAATAATTTGCGTCATTCCATCACATTTCTTCTTTTGGTTTTTTGTTTTTTTTTTTTTTGCTTTTGGTTCCTTTTAGTTAAGGACTTTTCAATTTACACAAACACATTCTGCATGTGTGCACACACTCCTCCCACTTACCACATATGCCGCAACGCCATTTAAATGTGTGAACTATTCATAGGATGGTTTCAGCTGAAAATATCCCCAAAACGGCAGGTAGTCAGGATAAATGTTGATATGAGTTTATTTGGCACATTTTTATGTGCGGCTCTTTGGACAAAAGCTCATGAATAAAATTGAATTCTATTTTTTTTGTTGGTCTTTTTTTCGTTTTTTTTGGAAAAGGATTTTGGTCAGCGAGGATTTGCTGGAATATTATTTTATTTATGTGTATGAAGTGCTTTTTCTTTTTTCTTCAATTATGAAAGGATATGGTTTTTTTTTTTTTTGGTGATATTTGTATTTATCGTAACGTGCATGAGCGTGGTGGCGTAACGTGCATCCTGGGTGTCGGTGGTACACATACCTTTATGGACTGTACAACTGAACATGCATGGTATTAACCGGAATCTCTTTTTATGAAAATGTGAAAAAGAAGAAATGATTCCCATTTTAATAGATGGTGCAGTCGTTTTGTCTGCATGAATCTTGTTAAAATATTTTATTTTTTGGGAATCACATTGTCTGTTGGTGGCAGAAAAAAGGAATTGATTGCTGGGTCAGAATACAAAAGACAGGCTTTTTTGCTTTTTATATTCACCCAAAGAACATCTAATCAAAAAACATTATCAGTTATGTTCAAAGGCTGGTGGTTAACTGGCTTCGAATTAATCCTAATCTAGTGGAACATGTTCTTTTCAATTGAACATACGTTGGCATATACTCATAATCAGTGAACGCTCTCTTCGTCAGTGAGGTAAAAAATTACGTTCCTTATACAAAAGACAAATAAAGGCTTTCAACTCTCTTGTGATTATTTGAAAGAAAGATAAGAAAAATTTCAAGCAATTTTCTTAGATGCTCTTCTTATGTACTATAAGAGTTTATTTGCAATGAAAACTTTCCAAGAACATTGAAATTGATAGTACCTATCACATATCTCTGTAAAAGGCAGGCTTCTCAACTATTTATTGACAGTGTATATGAATACACTTATCAAGTGACTTTCTCCATATCAAGTTATTGGAACCGTTGCCTATCAACTTCAGTGAGCGGTGCATTTGATCACAACGAATATGCAAATATCAATAAGAAGGTTAAGGCGATTGAACACCATTACTGCCATTGACTGTGAATACTGACTACTGATCGTTGTTGTTGTCTGTTAAAAGTGAAATCGGAAAATTCTATGCATTTTTCTATGAGAACCAGAAATTCTTTTATTTGAGGAAAGTCTTGAAGGCAAAACCAATCGACGTGTGCTAGTTCGTTAGACAATGAGCTACAATTGATTTTGTAGGTTAACCTATAAATGCTTTATGATTTTTTTTTTTTTTGAAACGGAATCATTTTTTACTTGAGACCTACTATTTCTTGAATTGTAAAGAGTGTTTTGTTTACTCGATACTCGTGTGATTTTCAATTTAGCAATACTTTTTTCGGAATTGATCTTTTTAACAGCTGTCACTTGATTTATGCTCAGTTTTTTTTTGCCTTTTCATCATAAACAAAATTAAAGCCGCACGACCTTTGGGGACTGTCCACTGTACGTATGGTAAATTGTCTCGATGTTGACGCCGATATTTATACATAAATTCAAGTCTTAAATCGAAAGATTTAACACCGTTTTACCATTTTTTGTGCGGTTATGTGAATTCGACTGTATTGACGCCTTTGAAGAGAATATTGGTTGCGATATTCCTGGCATACGTCAACAAATGCTGGTCGGAAATCGGTCCTCTCGGTTGGAACTCATTTGAGCAAGCCGTAGTATCCACTTGTCATATCATTGATCATTTTTAAAACATAATGGCAAACCCTTATCTTTATAATAAAGTTAAGTTTTGGCCATAGCCAATTGTTGCATTTTTTTTCCGATGAAACGAATCTAAACGAATCTAAATGAATCCACAACTTGGATGATATCAAACTAATATGTTAATTAATTGCAACGAATGATTACTAATTTAGTTATTTATAACGCTGGAAGATAAAATATGATGTGCCGTGGCGAAGTTAATTTTTATGATGAACTGTCAAATGACAGCTGGGTGGGTTTCAATGGGAAAAGAATGCAACAGGTAGCAAGATAATATGCTGCCAATGGCAGCTGCTCAGCAAGGGATGGTCCTTTTCCGTTGGTAGTTTTAATCAGTCAAAATCGAAGAATTGATATCAAAAGGAATTAATGATATAAACAATGTTCTATTAAAACACAAGTAGAGTGTTTCACAAATTTAAGGGCGCCAGGAAATTTTTGCTTAGAATTTCGAAACCAACTCCAACACTGAAAATGGTCTTCAAACTGAATTTAAAGAAGCCATTATTTTCCGAAAGGAAAAGGATGGATTTCGGGTTTTGTTCAGGAAACCCGAAATCTTTTCGTAAACAATTGGAGGTGTACAATAGATGGGAAATCTGGCAGTGGGCCATTGACAATTTAAATGGTCTGAAATTTAAGTTCGAAGATGGGTTTTTACCCAGGATAAAATACAAACAGCAACTTGTGTGCACAATACACCCGCAAACAAACGACTCTTTGGGAATTTTCCCGAACAAACAACAAAGAAAGGTCGCGCGTCCTGCAATCTCAGGATAAATTACGATTGATGAAGGGTAACCAATACAAGCAACATGACTCAATAGTCAAAACAAAACCACGCACAACTAACTCTTTTCCGCTTTTATAGAAATTAGAGCACTAAGATATAAAAATACTTAGCTTTCTCCTGACGAATCCTGTCTGAGTTCTCTTGCCCGTACTGGCACTAACTCTTTCGAATTCCTGCCTGCTTAAAATTTTCCTGCACAGAATAAAAACACTGTTTAGTTTGGCCCTGCCAAGCAAAACTATAACAATTTAAACTTGCACTACTTGCAAAGATTAAACTCTCGATTATAAATTCTCCAAACACTTTTTCAATTTTCTAAACTTTCTGGCACTATGTCCTTTTCAGAGGTCAACCTCGGTTTTATAAACTTGACCTCAAGCTTTTTAATAACATTTTAATAAAAATTCAGTCATGTTCGTAGCATAATGGTTGCCTTGTCATCTTATTACGTGGGAGATCGAGAATCGAATTTCAGAACACACGATCTTTTTTCCTGTGTATCGTATTTCGACAAGCGCCCCGAGAGTAATTACACTGCCGTGAAAAGTGAATCCCAACAGAACACCAAAAATGTTTTTACACGAGTATCTTTTGCTAGGAACTGGCAGTCACTCCAAAAGTACATTCATTGCCATAAATAGCACTTTCTCGATTAGCCGTTCGGAACCAGAAGAAAATTGTAGGTCCCCCTATTCCCTCAGAAAGCATGTTTGTGAGACGTGCGCTAGACTCTTTTTTAATTCCGCAAAATATCCCTGCTGTATTTGGAAGCTTCTTTTCACGACAAGTTTCAAGTTTTCTTTATTCATAATTATCGATAAACTCATGTCAAGCCAAGGCTTATTCTTTGTTTTTATGCCTCAAATACACATTTCATATACCATCTACATACATATGAGTCTGAATTTATGCTTATTTTCCTTTGAAATTGTCAAGTCTTTTCAATAATTCATTTCTTTATCTCTTCCAAACAATCCCATCAGATACCCTATTTCATTTTGCAAACAAATAACATGACATCCCATGCTCTCCCTGACTACTCCCCTCCTAAACCTTTTCTATAGGCCCATTTTCAATTAAAACCATCGTAAAATATCATTTCATTTTGACACATTGCATCTGAATAGAGATTCTTTGGAAAGATTTTGAAATTTCCAACACGCCAGATATATATATTTCAGCACTTTCTTATCGCCTGTCATCTGTTGACCTATTCCCAATGAGAGTAAAATACAGAGAGATTGAATGAGAGTCAGTCAGCCTGAGCTTCCCTGAGTTGAAGCCAAAAAAAAAAAAAACTTCACAGTTCACCCACCTAAACATGTATAAAAAGAAGAAAGAATAAAATAAGGGGAGCAGCACTTCTATTTGAATAGCTTTTAGATTCCAATTGTAGATAACTCAGATGGACGTCTTCCAACTATGTAAACAGTAATGAATCACAGCAGCCAAAGAACTGAATTCAATGAAATGAAAAGCATCAAACTCATCTTCTGGCAGTTTATGTATGTATTCTATGTCCTGGAAAGACTTTTAATAAATCTCACATTTCCAACCCAACACAAACAGCCAGCCAGGGGAGGATATTTCGGCCGGCAAAGATGTTGTAGAAGGGTGAAGAAGTACTTCAGAGTCAGATGAAAGAAGATGCTCAAAAAAAAGTTTGCCAAACAGAATACCAGATTTAATTGTCGTTCCCGGTTGAGAAGAAGACTTTTGTGTAAGCGGATCGAAAACTTGTCGGTCATCCATTGAAAATAAACTCTACAGACTTCTTTTATTTTATTTTCCACGCTTCTAAAAATGTTTGGGTTAAGTCAATGCAGAGGTCGTAGGAATGTGCTTTCTTTTGAATAACTGAAAAGGATATGTGTGAACCATTCATTAGTTTTATTTTTTTTAATTCCTCGTTTTCTTTACAAGTTCTTTTTTTTGCTAACTTATTGATGAAAGGTTTATTTAAAAGAGTTTCTAGAGAAGTTCATTTATTTTTCGAGAAATCTTACATGAGAAATAAAGCTGCACCGATTGAAGTTCACTATTCAGCTATAGTCTTTTCAAAGTAGCTTTTGTCGAAGAATGGTATTCGAACGAGCACATCCTCTTTTAAAATTTCATGTAAATATTACTGAATGTTTTTTGAATGGTGTGATCAATTTTTTTTTATGTTAATTTATTGGTCCACTTTGTAATATATGTACTGCTAACTTTTCACAGACTTAAAATTGTACTCTTATTGTGAATTGTAATGCTCAGCAAATAAATCTTAATCTAAAATTTATTTCAAAAAAAGTAAATTAAGGAATAAGTGTTTGAAATAGAAAAGAGCAGTTCAAACTTTACAATTAGTTGGACCGAATTCGGTCTGAACGGTTGTGAACCTTCAACGAACGCTTGTCCAACTTGTTGGGTGGTTTTCAAGTATTTTTGAAAATTTTGAAGTTGGACACACAAATTTGATGATGTGAATTCAAGTTGAGGATAATTTCATGTAAGACATCAAAAAATAAAATATTATATTAAAAAAAAAAAATGAAATAAAATACAATTTAATTAAAATAAAATGTTTGGTGTGCCAAGAAGGTTTTTGTTGCGGATATAGTTGTTGTGGGGCAAGCACCCACAAACCCTGGCTGAGCTGCTACAAACAGCACTTAAAAAGCTTAATAATTGGGCTGTATATTATGGTCTGAACATCAATCCACACAAAACGGAACTAGTTCTCTTTACGAGGAAATACAAAATTCCGGACTTCAGACCCCCAACTATTAAAGTAGTAACTCTCACACTGTCAAATCAGGCTAAATATCTAGGTCTTTTTGACAAAAAACTGACCTGGAAAACCAATATTGAGGAAAGAGTAAATAAAGCCAATGTGACACTCTACTCCTGTAAAAAAGCCATTGGTGGGAAATGGGGTTTATCCCCCCAAATCACCCAATGCCTGTTTACCTCGGTAATTAGACCGATACGCACATACGGGGTGATAGTCTGGTGGACCACACTATACAAGATGATCAAATACAACAAGCTGGCCAAAGTTCAAAGAACGGCTAGTCTGTGTGTTAGTGCACTCAGAGAAAAAAACCATATTTTGAATAAGAATTCCCATTGTTTCAATGATTTTTTACGATTAAAATTGGTCAATAGGACACAGACCATTACCGTAACAGTTTTGGAACTATTATTATAATGGTACGTCTGTATTATTGTTTTAAAAGTTAAATAGTTTTGAAATAATAGTCTCTCTTATTAATAATCAATGGTTGGTACTATAACAGACTAAAATTAATAAGCAATGTCCTATTGAAAATTAATCTGGTAATACTATTGATTCAACAGTGGAATACCATTGCTTAGTTTCGAAATTCGAACTCGAATGTATATATTGGTAAACGGATGTATAGTGTTGTTCTATTGCTTTAATAGTATAATCTTACAATTTCTATGGTATGTTTTTCAAAAGTGTATAGTACGCATTATTGTTTCAATGCGATACCTATTAATTCAATGGTATATAAACTATTAAGATCTTATGGTAAATCGCCTTTAAATAATAGGAAAACCGTATTAAAACAAAAATGTAGTACAATTAAAACAAAAGTGTTGTACTATTGTTCGTACTATTGTTTTAAAAGTGATGCACCATTATTTTAATCGTCAAGTACTAGTATTTTAGTAGTGTAATACTATTATTTTAATGGTGTAGTACTATTGTTTCAATAGTGTTGTAATATTATTTCAATAGTGCAGCACTTTTGTTTCAAAAAGGTAGTACTATTGATTGAATAGTGTAGTACTATTGTTTTAAAAGTGTTGTACCATTGTTTTAATAGTCAAGTACCAGTGTTTTAATAGTGTTATACTATTATTTTAATAGTGTAGTACTATTGTTTCAAGAGTGTAGTACTATTATTTCAATAGTGCAGCACTTTTGTTTCAAAAGGGTAGTACTATTGATTGAATAGTGTAGTACTATTGTTTTAAAAGTGTAGTACTATTGTTTCAATAGTGTTGTAATATTATTTCAATAGTGTAGTACTTTTGTTTCAAAAGGATAGTACTATTGATTTTAGACTGTAATACTATTATTTTAATAGTGTAGTACTATTGTTTCAAGAGTGTAGTACTATTATTTCAATAGTGCAGCACTTTTGTTTCAAAAGGGTAGTACTATTGATTGAATAGTGTAGTACTATTGTTTTAAAAGTGTTGTACCATTGTTTTAATAGTCAAGTACCAGTGTTTTAATAGTGTTATACTATTATTTTAATAGTGTAGTATTATTATTTCAATAGTGTAGCACTTTTGTTTCAAAAGTGTGGTACTATTGATTTTATAGTGTAGTACTAATTTTTTAATAGGGTTGCACTATTGTTTTAATAGTTAAGTACTTTTGCTTTAATAGTATTATGTTATGACTTTCATAGTATACATTTTTCAGAATTAATGCCACGCATTATTGTTTTAATGTGATATCTATATCAATTTAATAGTAACAACATACGCTTTGCGTTTTATGAGCTATGTACTATTAAATTGGTAGATATGATATTAAAAAAACAATACGTACCACTATGTTCCAAAAATAAAAAGCTGAAAAGGTAAAGCATTATTGCAGATTAGATCCAAGTTCTTTTGAAAATATACTCACTTTTACATTATACTCAGTGATAGTTATCCATAACCTGTTTAAATAAAAATCTACAAAAAAAATTAAAACAAGTATTCAAGTAACATTTTACAATTTTACTTTAACATTTATTTAAACTTTTTAAAATATTTTACAATTTATATTTTCTCTTAAGTTTAAGTGTTTTAAATATGTAGGTTTTATTTAACAAAAAACTTAACTAAACATAATTTCTGTAATAAAGATACAAATTTAAAGTTATGAGTTTAAAATAATTTTGTATGTTGAGATACCTATTTTTATGTTAAGCAAATGTTTTTAAATTTTTTTTACCCGAAACACTTTTAATCCATTGTGTAAATAATGAATGTGAATTGGCGGGCTGTCAAGATCATTAACTGAGTGCAAGGAAAAAGTTTTTTGGTGGTTGTCTATAACAAATGCCTGCAGATGTTCATTGAAATATTTTACGTTCCACTCTTCACAAAGAAAATAAAACTTTGATTCAAGTATACAAATTTCTTGAATTTCAAAAAGCAATAAAGATTCTTCAGCTTTAGTAAAAAAGAAATGTTTTTTGTATAGTTTTCCCTTAAAAATCAATTTTAGTATGCAATTCACGTCATAAAGAGCTAGGCTAGTTTTGCCATAGTTAATGTTCTTATAGAGGAGATCTAAGTTACACGTATAAATTGACTTCTCATCAAAAATAAAATCGCTATCAAAAAAACTTTGTTTAACAAGCGTGTCAGAAAATTTTAGTCCGGCTTTAAAAGCAAGAGTATATGAAATATTGATCCTTGAGTTTGTAGCTTTTGCAGCCTGCTTGTTTTGTCTATGTAAAGCTTCAAAACGCATGCACCACAAGATTCTCAATGGTCCGCACTTTCGAATTGCAGACGGATAATGCACCAAAAAGTGAAACTTAGGTTTCAGTGGTTCTTTGAATATCTTAATGAACATAGAGTTATGTTTGGTAATTAAGTTTTCCAAGGAATTCAGTTGTGATTCATTTATTTTTGTTAAGAGTATTAAATCAATTATTTTAACCAGTGTTAAAAGAAGTTCCCATATCTTATTATTGGCTGGTACAAGATCTCCAATCATCAAAGGCAAAAAATGTATAAAAGTCATTGTTTCGCGAGCAGTCATTTTTAAATTGTTAACTCTTAACAACGACAGTACAAATGGAGGCGAAATGTTACCTATTTCCGTTTCTCCATAGTTAAACAACTGCTTACGATTGTTAAGGTCCTCAATAGAAAAAAATTTAGCGCAATCGATAAAGTGCACTAAGATTTTTGATATATCATACCGGCAAACGCCTTCGAAAATATCATGCATGATATCAAAGTAAAAATTTTGCGTCACATGAAAGGACTTAATTTCGTTAAAAACGCAATTTTCTTTAATACCAGTTAATTTGTCGTTCTTTATTTCAAGATCAGCTAGATAATTATCAAGATTACGTAGGTATGAAGCATGCTCAACTACGTCAGATTGCATATCACTTTTGCTTCTTTTGCAGGCTCTACAATAAAAGTTTGAATTAAAGCTGCTTGAAAATCCTAAATAAGTGTTGAGACCTAGGTTATCCCCGACAACAAATGCTAAGATAAAATATATGTGGTACCTCTTATTATTTACATTTATCTCCAAACCAACACTTTCAAGAGTTTTTATACGATCAACAAATGGTTTCATTGAAAAAGAATTACCAAACGATGACCTATCTTTTGTTTTGAAAAAACCGGCAACAAAAATGTTTCTCAACTTTGATAGATGATGCTTAGGAATGGTTGGAAAAGTATAGTAAACACCACAGATCGATTGATCTTTTGCGTGTGAACCGAGAGGATTGTCTATACAAAAATCATCAAAAAATAAAATAAAAGGTAGTGTTAATTTATTTTCAAAACTCTCTGTCTTTTCCTTCCAAACTTGTCCATTTATTAAGCTGTTGTAGAAACCAGGTGCACAACTATTTAGCATGTTTGTGTTCTTAAATGTTTCATATAAAACATTTTTAGATTGAAAGAATTGTTGAATTTGAAATTCTAAAGGCATGATTACTCCTGTAACCTTATTAGTATCTAATGTGGGGGCATTGTTAACAATTACTTCACATACTTCTTCATTTATGGTGTAATACATAGGTTTCTTAAAGAAACCTTTCCTTTCTAATTCTTGTATTAATTTATATTCTGTATTGATAGACTTGAAAGGAAGCAGAAACTGATCTAGTAAATGAATAGCAGTAGCCCTATTTGTTTCAGTTTCAATAAAGGGGAGAATTTTCAAAACAATAGCTTTTGAAAGGGGGTCAATGACATGCATTTGAACTTGATTGATAATATCTGAAACGTTTTTTCTATTGAAATTATCATTTTTGTGTAAAGATAGGGCAAAAGTAAGTCCAGCTAAATCAACTGCGAAGTCATCAGAGCTTGTTGTAAGCTTAGATAGTATATTCTGCGTACATGTTTGATCAAGAGATTCTGAAATATAAGAAGGACAAGAACTTGAACTCGGATTACTTTCGTGCGGAATTAATTCACTTTGAACTCTTTCGTTAGAAATGGGATTTGTTTTTGGTTTATAAATTTTATTTTCGTGAACTCTTTGTAAGTGGCGTTTAAACGTGTAAATATTTTGAAATTTTTGAAAGCAATCTTTTTCTAAACATAAAAAAAAAATCCAAACCTTTCAAGATGTGATCGGATTTCAAATGAGATATTAGACTTTCAGACGAAAAATTATTTCTAACACACAAAAAACATTTCATTTTGACTTTAAGTATAGGTAATCAATTTAGTATATAGATGATTAATTTTTTATTCACGCAATGAATTTATGAGGCTATTTATGTTAGGGTTTGGTTGACGAGCAAAATTGTAGAAGAAGCTTTCAATAAAAAGGTAAAAATTTTTACCCTCTTTTGGGTATTTGAAGTTCATAACGTGGTAAAGCTTAAAAGTTATGTCTAAACATTTTAATAAATTTGAAAATTTATACAAAATACCATCATAAAAGGTGTAAAACGTTTCTAAATTTTGCTTATCTTTACCTATTGTAATTATTAATGGCTGCAGTGTAAGTCCCTTTGTTGAATATTTTTCCCTCAACGATTCTACCCTCTCTTTGTATTCCGACACTGAAGAACAGCAAAGAAAACAGGAATCCTGGGCATCTTTAATTGATGGCTTCCATTTAGATTTTTTTGCATCCTTTCTTCCAATTGATATGACTGATGGCTTCAAGACAGCATGAAGAGAGGATAGAATTAAAAAATCGCGTGAATCTGAAAAAATAATAACATATTGAAATCGTATTAATTAACTTATTAAATTATTTTGTGTACAAATGTTTCCAAACATTTCCAAAAAAAGGACTTTTGTTGAGAAAATCTATCCGCAGTGGACTGTATCTGAAGTGGAAATTGATTCTCCATGTAATGCAAATAAAACTGGTTGGAATTTCATTTGGAATTGCACTTGCCTTGTAGACCAGTGCGAAAAGTTTTTCTGCTTTATATTTATAGATAAAAACATAATACGTAAATAAATAAAATTTTTATCTTACTTGTGTCAGTATCTTGAAGTTGTTTCAGTAATTCCAATGAGGCCTTGTGTTTAATTTGCTTTTGCAAAATAGGTATAATTTTTTGAACGAATGCTGGCCAAAGTTGGAAAAGGTTGGATTTATTCGTTGGCTTTAATTTTTCGTAGTCGAGTTCAACCTGCAATTATTAATTTTAAGAATGTTAAAATTAACTGGATCAATGTTTCATGTCTTTTTTAAGGAATACATAATATAAAAATACATAAATATGTTACAACTGACTGATTGTAACCTTTTTTAAGTAAAATAAAAAAAAGAGATGTCATATTGACTTACAAGCGTATGCCCAAGAGAATGCTTAAACAGTGGCCATTTTGTTAGGACATTTAACCCCTCAGTTTTTATATCCAAGCTCCGCTTTTGGAATACTGTAGTCCATTTTGTCTGAACTTCGGACCATGGCTCATTATTGTGCGTCAGCCAAATAATGGTTTGCTCAGCTTCTTCGGAGTTAACTTCAGCTAATATCTCATCATTTGGGGGATCACATACGAAAGTTTCTATAGGAATAAACAGAATTACAAAAAGAAAAAGTTAAAACCGATTTTGTTTTTTACCTTCGTCCTCGATGCCCTCGGTTATTAGTTGTCTTTTTAAACTTCTCAATTTTATCCGCGCATTAACGGCCTTATCGTGAAGCTTACCGGTTGGATTAAGCCCACGACCTCTTTTGTGCAGATAATATTCCTTTAGCAAAATGAAAATATGAAATTAAATGAATTGAAATGACCGATGATCATGTAAAGTTCTGTACTTTTTTAGTTTGTGTTAGTTTAAAGTAAAAAAACTCACTTTGCTTTCAGATGGAAAAAGACAATGAATAGCATTTGTGGCTTTTTCAATATCTCGCATTGTCATCCCTTTCTTGCTAAATAAATAGCTCTCAACAATAATGGATATTAAAAGTTGTTTATTTGTTTCATCTAAGTTTTTTTTTTGTTCGTAGTATTCCAACACGCCCTGTCCCTTTTCTGTTTTTCTTAGTAAATTTTCGAGGGTGATACCATTGACAATGCTTGTCTCATCACCAAGAGAAGCATGTGAAGATGTGGGTGAACTTATGTTACTGTATCCCCCACTTGTATGTGGAGTAGGAGTACTGATAGAACAATTATTTTCGATCCAATCTCTACAGGCCTCTGAAACGTTCTTCGGCAACTTATAGTAAAAAAAACAATAAAAATGAAAAAACAAAATTAAGGATTGAAAGGACTATTGAACTTTAAAGTTTAAATAACCTACATTTTTTCTCCACACGTTTAAATGAAATTTGAATTTTGCTCTAGTACCCAAAAGGGGAGCAGGAAATAGCTCATTTATTTCTGACTCAGTTGCAACCATAAGGCTTTCAATATCAAACCCATTATCTATAAAAATATATTTAAGAACAATATTGTTTGCTTTATAATTGTGATATGTATATCGTCATACCAATCACACGCTTGTACACCATTTCCTCAAATCCGAATTGCTTGCAAATTAAGCTTTTGATTTCGTTTTGATCTTCGACATTCTCAACCAATACAGCCATTGATTCCGCGAAGGTTGGAATTTCTTCTGAATTTTCATTGCTTAAATAAGTTTGATCCTCAATGATTAAATCCTGAGCAGCAAGCTCTATTACATCTCCGATATTACATTTATCCATGACTGTTTGTGATAAAATGCATTTCAAATAGTGCCACACGTTTTAAACATACATTTGGAAAGATACATAAGCAAAGCTTGTTGCAACTAAATATTTTTTTAATAAATGAAATCAATGTGCCTGTCAAGAGGGTAAGATTTTTGACTAAAAACAGTTCAAATCATATTCCTAGCACAAACAGTTTAGGAATGGCAGCACTTCCAACATTTTCAAAAAAATGATTTTTTCAAAACCTTCAAAGTTTTTGATTTTACGGGATATTGATTCTGCCATTTTTGCTAGGAATATTATTCAAACTGTTTTTAGTAATAAATAATATCTTCTTCACAAGCACATTTATCAATTAAAAAAAATTAATTAAACTTTTTTGTTAAAATGAAGTGAATCAAAGTTTCATTGAAAAAACCCAATTTTGAGGGACATTGACTTGCTGCCATTACCTTACTATTTTAATGGGACATACTATTAATTGGAATAAAGTAATGGTATACATACCATAAATTTCGTAAAGAACTGTGCCCCTTAATGGGATATACTATTATCGTTTTGAGGTAATGGGATAAATACTATTAAAATTTAACGGGACTTTTAGAGAATGGCTTTATCTGAATTTGATTTTAGAGAACTTGAAAAATGTTAATAAAACACTCAATGAAACACATTTATTATCAAGATAAATTATATAGAAAATACCTGAGTTCAATAGTTTTCAATTTCGTTTGTTTTTTGTCTTTTTTACTAATTTTTTGAACAAATATTTTATTTCACTATTAGCAGCACAACTAAACGACAACTACCTATATAATGGCAACGACTGTAATGGCAAAATATTTTCCATCCTAAATTAGCGAAACCTTACTATTTCAATGGGATATACTATTAATTGGAATAAAGTAATGGGATACATACCATAAATTTCGTAACAAACTGTGCCCCTTAATGGGATATACTATTATCGTTTTGAGGTAATGGGATAAATACTATTAAAATTTAACGGGACTTTTAGAGAATGGCTTTATCTGAATTTGATTTTAGAGAACTTGAAAAATGTTAATAAAACACTCAATGAAACACATTTATTATCAAGATAAATTATATAGAAAATACCTGAGTTCAATAGTTTTCAATTTCGTTTGTTTTTTGTCTTTTTTACTAATTTTTTGAACAAATATTTTATTTCACTATTAGCAGCACAACTAAACGACAACTACCTATATAATGGCAACGACTGTAATGGCAAAATATTTTCCATCCTAAATTAGCGAAACCTTACTATTTCAATGGGATATACTATTAATTGGAATAAAGTAATGGGATACATACCATAAATTTCGTAAAGAACTGTGCCCCTTAATGGGATATACTATTATCGCTTTGAGGTAATGGGATAAATACTATTAAAATTTAACGGGACTTCTACTATTTCAATGGGATATACTATTAATTGGAATAAAGTAATGGGATACATACCATAAATTTCGTAAAGAACTGTGCCCCTTAATGGGATATACTATTATCGCTTTGAGGTAATGGGATAAATACTATTAAAATTTAACGGGACTTCTAGAGAATGGCTTTATCTGAATTTGATTTTAGAAAATTCGAAAAATGGTTGTTAAATTGTTAAATAACTCGCTTATTATAATGTTTCGACAAAAAACTTATATAATGAAAGTTGTTCAAAATTTAATTTGCTATAACTTTTTGTCTACGATTGTTATTTTTTGACTTAAGTCTCTAAAACAAGTTTACTATCGTATCAATTGGCCTAGTAAGAATAAATACAAAGTTGTAGGAAATTACATTTCAAACAACCAATTTTTGTATGTACATTTTTAGAGGTAGGGGTCTTAACTTTGCGAAATTATTTTATTTATGCGGGTAAGGAGAGCCCTTAGAAAAAAATAAAATATTGTTCATTTTGATCATTTTAAAGGTTTTGAATAAAATGAATATTTGCTTTTAAAACTGTCCGTTGAATTAAATATTAATGATATTAGTTATTATAATAATACAAACATTATATACGTACCTGTTTGTTTCATACGCAAAATATACGGCATTGCATCACTTTTCACTTTCACAGAATTTAAAATTTACTTTTTAACAAAATTAATGCACCCATGGCCAAAAATTTCTGATTTGACAAATAAAGCTCAACCAAATCAAGTCAATTGAGTTTTCATATTTTATTTTCAACTATTTTGCCTTTTTTAATTTCAAAATTACATAAAGTATCAATTTTGAACTATTAAAGGATAGTGTATTATTACACGAAACTTAACTGTGAAGCCAAAAAACTTGTAAACTCAATGTTATCTTGTGTTTTTTCAAAATTTCACGCAGCACTGCATTTTTTTTACATTTATTTTCATAGAATCCTTTTTTTTTATCCCAGCGAATTGGCAAACGAAGCTCAAATTGTTTTTTTTTTTGTTCTTCAAGTTTGTGGCTTCACTCACGTACACTATTGTGTATGCCTTTACCTTATGTAGTTTTGAACTAATTAACACGTGGAGAGTATTCCTACTCATACGCCTTATATGTTAAATAAAAGACGAAGGATGTATCGGAAATAAGGTTATTTTTGGAGCAAAATCAAACTATACAACTTGCAATAATGAAAACTCAGTATTTTCTTTTCTTATTTTACAAGAAATATACAGGTCACCCTATTGTTAAACTATTTTAGTTCTACAAGAGCAAAAGGGCATACCTACTATAATTGCTAATAGTTAAAGTTGTTAAATCAATAGTATTTCATATTAAAAAAAAATACTTACTATAAGTATAGTAGCAATCATATAATTTCAATGATGGAAAGTTATTAAAGTTATAGGATGCGAGAAAATGTAGACAAATCTTCTAATGACAGGGTGAATCTCAAAGAATTCGATAGAAAGCTGAGAGCTGTTTTTGAGTAGGTACAGAAAACAAATAATTCACAGCTATAACCTAAATTTTCTAGTTGAGATTATACACGTGTTTTTTATCTAATAAATAAAAGATAAAGTTAAAAATTCAGCAGTAAAAACAAAAATGCAAAGCTGTCATCTTCAGTGAAGACGAAATCCTTGCTTTCGAAATGATCATCTAAGGAAACATAAAAAAAGTGTTTTTACTGTTGAATTTTTAACTTCATCTTTTATTTAATAAATTGTAGCGTAGTATTTTTAAATTTGAGAAATTATTTTATTTATGCGGATAGGGAAAAAACCTTAGAAAAAAATGAAATATTGTTTATTTTGATCATTTTAAAAGTTTTAAATAAAAATGAAAATTTGCTTTTAAAATTGTACATTAAATTAAATATTTATGATAATAGTTGCTATAACAATATGAATATTGTACCTGTTTGTTTCATACGTAGAATATACGGCGTTGCATCACTTTTTCCTTACACGGAGTTCAAAATTAACTTTTTCGTGGCACATCGTTTTTCAGGGAAAAATAAAATCATAAACTTAAATTTTTTAACCATTTTAATTCAAGTTAAGGAACCGATCTTACGAAAGATTATAAAATATGAACCTTTAAACATGCAAATTCTTTTTTATTTAGCTTTGGGAATTCGTTTTACCTTATGGCTATGCTAATCTTTACTTATTTTGTCAGTGAACCTTTATATATATTAAATAGGATACATGAAACTATAAAAACAATACTCCGTGTTCTCGAAAAAAAATTGTAAATAATAAAAGTTTGTCCTTATATATTATCGAAATTATTTGATTTGACTATTCTGTTTTTTAATGGGATAATCTATTAATTTATTTTTGTTTTTTTTATAAGTATTAAATTGCCTACATAAAACTATTCAAGCAATAGTTTGTGTTATTAATTTTTTTGGTCATAATAATAGTATTTCCTATTAAATTAACAATGGGTGTTACATTTCGAGCGATAATTTCGAATATTCGAAAATATTTAAATTGAAGACATTGATCTTATGGGATACACTATTAATTTAATGTTTTGATCTTGTTTCATAACTATTTGATTACATGAGACTATTGAAACAATAGTCCGTATTAATAATATCAATAAGATAAATCTTATTCAATCAATAGTTTTTAATGGTTCAACAAAATGAGTACTTTATCTTGGATAATAGTGTCAACATTATTGAGTTAATAGTCAAATACTATTCAATCCATGAGCCGTCCCATTGAACTAATTCGACAAATTATTAACTACGATGTTCTTTAATGGTATCGAAACTATTAGAAATTTATAGTATTGGACCTTTAACATAAAAGTACGTGGTATTAATTATTAATGGTAGGATATTATTAAATTAGGAGTATTTCCCATTAAATTAATTATATACGTCGTATTAGCATTAATAATTTCAAAACTATTGGATCAATACCCCAAATACCATTGAATTTACCAAGAAACTATTGATTTCATAGTAAAATCTTATTAAAAAGCGTCTTTTTAAATCAATGGTCGTACCATTGAAAGTTTATGGTATTTTTTTCTCTGAGTGTGGCGCACTGAGGACAACCCATCGGACGCCCTCAATGTACTACTAGATCTCACACCCCTAGATGTATTCAGCAAACAAGTCGCAGCTAGCTCAGCTACTCGACTCAGAGCTACATCACAGTGGACCAATAATCAAATCGGTCACACTAACATTCGGAATAACTTTATATTCTTAACGAATCGATCCGACTACACTACCCCCAAGTTGGTGTTTGACAGCAAATTCCAAGTAACCATACCTTCAAGAGAAGCTTGGGAAAATGGCACTCTTTTGGAAAATGAAGCAATAAACTTCTACACCGATGGTTCAAAAACCAGCGAAGGTGTGGGAAGTGGAATCTACTTAGAAAAACTGAATCTCAGTTTTACCTACCGATCACTGTAGTGTGTAGTGTGTTCCAAGCGAAAATTCTGGCGGTTAAAGAAGTGCTGTCTTGGCTCAAAGAAAACGTCATATCCTCCACGGATATTCGAATCTTCTCGGACAGATAAGCTGCCCTTAAATCTCTTGTCTCTGTCTACAAAATCCATCATGGTCCAAAATTGTCAGATGTCTCTGAGGGAGATGTCAAATCAGTTCAACATTCACCTACACTACTTCATAGGAGGAAAACTCATCTCGGTGAATTCTTCTTCGATGATACTAGCGAGTAGCGACTTAGCTTGAGTCTTTCGAAATACATTAAAAGTTCCGCGTGGTTCGACTAGCAGGCTAGTCCTGTAATGGAAGATTAATAAGTGATCAACTCGTTAATCTTACATCGGGTTTCTGAGATCAGTAAGTGATTATCTTGCTGTGGTATCACAATGGACCCTTGCGGTCTAAGTGTGTCAGGCAATGTACTCATTGGCTGACGGCCACATAAATAAAATCATAACTCCTGCTTCGATTACGTTTGTCGGCTGTGAAAATTCATTCGAAAATAAAGTTGGACGACAAATTTGACTACCCAACGTCCATGAAACCGAGTCTGTCCAACTAGTTTCACTGTGTAGACTGCGCTTATAGCAAAGTTCACACTGAACAATTTGTTAGACAGATTTCGTATGTACTGTCTGATGTAGTTTGCGTTCAGAGTTATCAGACTTGTCGTCCAACATTATGACACATATTCCACCAAGGTGCGAACCTCAGTTCAGTCATTTTTTACAAAAGTGGAGTAAAAGCAAAATCTCCGGAGTAAATTTGGAACAAAAAGTAAAAGTTAAGTTTGTTTAAGTAAAGGGTGGGCCATCTTATAGCTTTTTTATTGTAGGTTATTTAGACGCTGACAGCTGCTTTCTGTTATGAACTTATGACAAGAAGTTAGAATCATACCTCTGCGGTAAAAAAAAGCTGCTATATGGTTAATTATAGTTAAAAAATATTGGCCAACTTATTCCAAAGTAAGTGCTGTGTGTCAAAACAGTGAGTTTTTTCAGAGAAATTTTGGTTGAATTAAAGGACCTAGTGCACCGGTATTAGTTAGCAAGTTTGGCCAGGAAGTGATTTTAGTGGAAAACTCCCAAGATGGACCACTTTGAATTGGCTGCCCGGAGCTGCAATTTGACACTTTGACGACTACTTTTTGTGAGAACTTTGAAGGATCGATGCTATGTCAAGAATTCAGAAACCATTTAAGCTTTAGCGAGGAACTGGCAAGTCAAGAAAGTTAAATTGCCATGAAAAGCACTATCTCACTTAAATGTTCGCATTTTGCATCCTTAGAAAAAGTCTGTCCAACTAATTTACAGCGTGAACTGTCCTAATGCGAGCGTAAAATCTGACAACCGATATTTTAAAAAGTAAAGTATTTCATTTGACAGAAAGTTTGTTGTTGCTTGCATCTTAAAATTTTATTGGAAAGCATTTCCAATAAAAGACATTTAACATTATTAAGATATGTGAAATCAAAGCAAAAAACAAAGATTTAATAACTTTGCCTTCAGAAAACAAGTAAATGTGAAAGAATTAGGAGTACCTACTTTTTTTTCATCTTTTTACGTACTCACAGAATGTTTACAAATTTCATTCTTTTTTAATTCATCTTCTTTCTGTATGTGTGGCATCCTTCTCTATGCTGTCGAATGTTTAAGTTAGGAATGAATCCACATTTGATCTTTTGTTATTACCCATTTCTGTGGGTATAAAGTACTTAAAAGCCGCAAAGTCCTTGTGTCATGAAAATTTGATTCTAAATCCGTACAATGCTATTAAAAAAAAAAATATTTTCTCTCCTTTTTCTTTGGGGCTTTCATAGCCTAGCCTGCTGGCATAGGCAGGCAGCAAGGAAACGCTAGGGTTCTTCCACATATGAAGTGAGACTAATATCAACACACGCAGAAATGTAATATTCAACATTTTGCCGAATCCACTTCGAAACGTGTATAGTGTAAATATGGTTTACGAGATGTGCATGTTTTGAGCTTAAGCCATCTGAATGGTGGTGGAGCGGTGGGCGTGGCGGGGTTGGGCGCGACTCTACGATGGGGCTTTTCTGCTAGTTGAAGGTGGATGAATGTTGAAAATAATATTGAATTGCGGCAAAAGGATATTGGTATACTTTGTGGTTTCGTTTTACTGTGGAAATACTTTCAAAGCTGATTTTACTTAAAAGCAGCAAGCTCTATTTGGATGAAGTTTATTGAAGCCGAAAAGTGAATTAAGTTAAAACCAAAAGAGTGAATCAAATTTAAATCGATTGAAATAAGCGAAAATGAATTGAGTCGAAATAACAGTTGTATATCTGGGAAGATTTTTGAAGGGATGATATGATGAAGGCGAGTCGTTTATTCATCGCCACTGAAGTGGTTTTTCAATATACAAAAATGTATTCGTAATTGAGTGAATCAAGTAAAATGGAATCAAGCTTCTGGTTTGGTTGTTTGTAATAATTGGTAAAACATTTTTATATTCTAATTGACCAATGGTTACCCAGTCTGCGGTTTTATTGCCGCAATAAAAGATTGGAGGTTTGGATACTACACCACAACATCATCGAAAGCGGTTCTTGATAAGCATCATTTCTATTTCACTTGAGATTTGGGGGTGAAATAAATATCGAAATATTTGGGCACTATTTCGATGGGAAATGTGGCGACATAAGATTTTCTGCCAATCCTAAAAGGTTTGGAGAGAAAGGATTTGAATTTATTTGCAGGGATACTGCCTCTTTTTAATTTGTATATAACCACTGTCGGTATATCAATATCTATTTCTATTTCAGAAATAGATATTGATATACCGACAGTGGTTATATACAAATTAAAAAGACAGTGAAATGAGAGAAAGGATGGTATATGAATTATATGGGTGGTAGCCAATCTTTTTCAGGGGTTTATATCAGCGACGAAACTGTTAAGGAAATTAAAGGAAATTGAATCGGAAATAATTCCCACACAATAGTCCTACATGTTATCCATTACACCGCCGCGCCGGTAAAACGGTCTAATTTCGGTACAAAAACACAGAGACAAGGTCTTAAAATATGATACACTGCCAATCAACAGGTTAGCTCAACCTATTGTTTGCGCGGTTTCTGCAGAACGAATTGGGCTACCATCATATTAGTGAGTGTTTTTAGTAGCTGATGACATTATAATCTTTAATTAATTTAAAGAACAAAGAAGAATTCTCAGGCTAGAAAACTAAATTTTTTTTTAGTTACTTTAAGATCAAACGAATTTGAATAGGATCAACTAAAATTTACCAAATTGATGGGTTTAAAAAGGAATCAGTAATATGTGGGCCACCCTTTTCGAGAATGACCCTAAAAATGCGATTTTGGAAACGACTCTTACAGTTTAGCAACATAGTCCAAGGAAATGGTAGACCAAGCGCTTGTGATGGCTTCAATCACCTCTGGTTTGGTTGAATACTGTTTTCCAGACTCGTAAACTTTACGAACCAGCCTACCCACATGTTTTCTATATTATTCAGATCAGGTGAGTAAGGCCTCGGCCAAGCAGCAAGTGGCTGAGCGGCTAAGCGACTGAGCGGCTAGCGGCTGAGTGGCAGCTCTAAGTGATGTATGGTCAGGCACTAAGCGACTGGTTTTGAGCGATTAGTAGCTTTTAGTAGAGATTGCACAGACGAAATTAACAATTCAATGTTTACTTTGGCCATCTTTACTGTTTGCCGCTCCGAACATTACTAAAAATTAAAACAGGTTTGGTTGCTGAGCGGTGCCGCTTAGACGCTCAGACTTCGGTTTCGCCGCTCGCTCATAGATTGGCCTCTTCTGTGTGATTTCATATGTTTTATTTCTTATTTTCCGCTCAGCCGCTCAGCCGCTTACTGCGTGGCCGAGGCCTTAGGCGGCCTCTGCACTAAGTTTACAAGCGGTGTGAATCGGAGCATTGTCGTGTTGAAAATGCCATGGTAAGTTCCCAAACAAAAATTTAGAAATGAGGAAACGATGTTTCTACTACGCATTTGCGATCATAGTTGTTGATAGAAATGGTAACTCGCAGGTTCCATAATAGGAAATGGCTACTCACACCATGACACCTCCGACCGGACTATTTAATTCTAATTTTCTGAAAAGACTACGACCACTCATTATTGTAGGTATGTCATTTGCGTTCGTGCACATTCTAGTTTTTTCCTAGAGAGTCATTTAGGGACGCTTTCTTTCTTTAATTTTGTCTTCTTAAATTTCCAACGCTTAAGATCTATGTTGGGTCAAATTTTTTTCATTGCGTTACACGTTAAACTCCTTGACCATCTCAGATTATTTTTCTGGTATGCGTCCTGCTTGAGCAAGAGTTTGTATGGAGCGATTGGTATGCTGAATTCGCTGATACTCTCTGTTATCGGTGAGAAGGGCAGAAGTGTTCCGTTTCTGGCGAAAGGAATCACATAACACTGCGCCACAATAAAATTGTTTTTGTCTCAAAACTATCCCATTCGATGTCTTCTCGTTTACTGAATGCAAAAACAATCTTCAAAAAAACTGACGAAATCTCACCATAGAACTGTCCTTGAAAACAAATGCTTTTGTGTATCGACTCAATGGGAAAATATGGTATCTTCTTATTGGAAATTTATTTTCAAATCACCATTTTACATGGACTTTTGAAAACAATTTGAACTTCAACAAGGTAGGTTTCTTTAGTTTGTTTGCTTTAGTTTATATGAATATACTAGCTGACCCGCCCGGCGTTGCTCAGGCCCTACGTCAATCGAATTAAGTAAGTTAAGTTAAGTAGTTTCCAAGTGTCCATTCTAGTGGGATAATAGGGATGAAATATAGTTTATGTTACTCAGGAGCAGTTAAGCATTCTAACGATGACATAGTTTTTGGAATCGGCCCAGTACTGTAAAAGTGAAATACGCTTTGAAATCGGTAGTAGGTGGTTTTTTTTAATCCCGTTCCCGTTGCTGTGGGAAATGGCGATGAAATATTGTTTAGATTGCTCAGGGACAATGAACCATTCTAACAGTGAAAGAATTTTTGTATAGTACTTTCCAGTTTCTTGGTTATTTCGCCATTACCGTTTCCGTTCCCGAAAGAATATGGAGCAATGAATCATTCAAACATTTTCGGGAATTGGTCCAATATTTTCTTAGTTCCCACTAATGTTGTTGTTCCCGTCCCGATGCTGAAGCTCGTGACAATTCTTGAGTACATCAAAGTGTCAGCATCTGCACCGCTCAACATGGTCACAGAGACCAGCAAGTGGTTTTACAATACCCTCATTTGGTCTGAGCCAAAATTAAAATTTTCTTCGAGCCCTTATTACTTTACTCCTGTGGGAATCTTCCGTTAAGGTGGAAATATGTGAAATATAAGCCTAATTCACTGAGGGATAATATAACATCCTAGAACCTAGAGTTGACAGAATTTTTGAAAACGGCCAAGTTACTTTAAGGTTCCCGTCCTCGTTCCCGTTTCTGTTCCCGTGGGATTAAAGGGATGACATAAAATCTAAATTACTAATTGAGGGGGATAATGTAGCAATCCTAAGGCAGTAAGTGGAAAGGTTATAGAAATCTGTCAAGTAGTTTTTAAGTTTCCTTTCCCAAACCCGTTCCTGTCGGAATATCCGCGAAATTTTTTATAATCCCGTTCCTGTAGGAATATGGGGAACAAACCTTGACAGGAACCATTTACAAGTCATTTTGACTGAAGGATAATGCCATGAAAGAATTTTTGAAATCGGTCAAGCAAGGATAAGCTTTCGGTTCTCGTTCCTGTTTCTGTTCCCGTGGCTAGGTTGCTCATGGAGGAGGATAATGTAGCACTCCTAGTGCCGAAAGAATTTTTTAGAATCTGTTTAGTAGTTTCTAAGTTTCCGTTTCCAACCCCGTTCCTGTAGGAATATGGGGATCAAACCTTGACGGTGACCATTTATAAGTCATTGTCACTGAGGGATAATGTAACATCCTAGAGTTGAAAGAATTTTCTGTTATCGTGGGATTATAGGGATGAAATATAGTCTAAATTACTAATGGAGGGGGATAATGTAGCACTCCTAATGCAGGAAATGCTATAGAAATCTGTCCAGTAGTATCTAAGTTTCCATTCCCAAACCCGTTCCTGTCGGAATATGGGGATCAACCCTTGACAGGAATCATTCATAAGTCTATGTCACTTAAGTATGAATGTAACATCCAAGAGTTGAAAGAAATTTTTAAATCGGTCAAGTTACTTAGAGGTTTCGGTAATCGTTCCCGTTTCTGTTCCCGTGGGCTTATAGGTATGAAATATAGTCTAAATTACTGGTGGAGGGGGATAATGTAGCACCCCTAATGCTCGAATCTTTTTAAAAACCTGTCTTGTAGTTTCTAAGTTTTCGTTCCCAAACCCGTTCCTGTGGGAATATCAATTTTTAAATTTTTTTTTTTTCATAAAAACCTTCTCCTGACAATAACAAAAACAACAAAAAAAGAATTGGCCAAATTGGTCCAGGCGTTGTTGAGTTATGCGCTTACCAACACATTTTGCGATTCATTTTTATATATAAGACAAGATAAGATAAGAAGTGTGCAATGTTCCTACATATCGTATTTGCAACGCCCAACTTTTTTCAGAAGGATAAGATTCCTCCTGAAAAAAGGTCACTTGAAGAACAGTTTCGTGATGGCAAATAAAGTTTTTGCCGATGTTTAAAATAAAACACTAGGCTGACAGTGAAAGATAGCGTTACGATCGATGATGGTAGAAAAATCGATAAAAGTGGTTACAGTAAAGAAACTTGTACGTCTTTTATAACTTTTTGTATGTCTCAAGTCCTATGTTTGTCTGTCTGTCTGTTTTGTCTGTCTCTCCGTCTTTTCGTATCTATCAGTACCCTAAACGACTTGGCTGTTTTTTTTTCAAAATAATTTCCAAAAGTCAGTGGGTCATCCTACAGAGTGAATTTCGAAATCAGTTTTCTTGGTTTTTAAAAAACCGTAACTGCGATACACCAAAGGACTAATTATGTAACTCTATTCAACTTTCGAATCATTTCAAATTTATTTTTTGATGTTCTTTGAAATGCCAACAAGAATAAGAATAGGATCGAATTTGAATTCTTTCAACTGCTTTCGAACAACTTTACTTCCAAGTCCAAGTCAGGAATCTTAAGCATTCGAACAATTCTATTGTAGAACCGAATTACATCGAAAACTCCCAGTTCTGATAAAGCTTGTTTTCCTCGAAAACGGATTCAAAGATTTTGGTAAGGCTTTATGTGACAAGTTTACAATAGGACCCAAAAAAATCCTCCACCGTCTCCATGTGGGATGATTAAGATTCTTGCGCAAGGTAAGAATTGTGAAAACAGCACTAAGTGGTTAAAGGGTTGCTTGGCTATCTCAGAAGATGAGGGCTTATAAAGGGTGTTTTGTATAAAATGGGATTTTTAATTATTTGTTTTAAGAAATTAAAATCAATTTTTTATAAAACTGTCACTCCCTCCCAACCCCCTTTCTATCCGTCCAGAGTTTTGGACGAATTTTATATAAAACAGCCTGTACAACGTGGATATCATGTTAAGCTTCTGTGAACATAGAAACACACTGAAGTGGCCAGGGAGATGGAGTGGGAAACCTCAATTTTGTCTGCTTGCGAAGACGCTGCTAACGACTTCAACTTCGGTTTTGAGCCAGAGCAAGCCCATACGTGCTTAGATGAGGGACTGTTGCTGTTGTAATTTTTTAAATGCTTAAATTTCTTTTGCAATGCAATGTTAATTTGTGTCATTCTCATAGCAATGGTGGGAATATAATGCCTTAAAAGTTATTCGAATGATTACATTTATATCTGGCTGTCGTAAAAAAGTCGTTTATAATCACCCACTCGAAGCAGTTATACTTACTCGAATCTGGAATCGTTTTTTTTAAAAATCCTACCTGGACATTAAAAACTGTTGCGTTTTTTTTTATCAAAAAAAAAAATTGCCAATTCATTCAAATAGAGTTCATTTGCTTGCAGTTAGTTGTTGTGTGAGAAATTCGTCCCCTATTTTTAACTTCATTTGAGTTGATGGTAAGCAAAGGTTCTGTTCCGTTGATAAAGGACATTTTCAATTTCTCTTTAATTGATATTATCTTGACATTGAAAACCGCATTCAAACTTTCACTTCATATTTGATAGTAGAGTATTTCATGACTGAAATGATAACTCGATAATTCGATTTTTCTTATGACTGTAGTTTTGTGCATGCTGATAGATTGAATTCTTGTTGCTAATAGTTCCTGTTCTTCTTGATATTCTCAAATCTTTAATTTTTAAACGAACTCTGTCTTTCTTTTTTCGATTCAAATTTCATTCTGAAACCAGCGCCACTGAATAAGGTATAGTCCCATCTATTTAAATGAGATAAAAACAACAACGGTTCGCACCTATCAGCCCTTAACTTTTTATAGAAATAAAAAATTTAGGAATAATAAGACCCTTGGTTTGCAACAAACTTCCTAATCTTCAAAGCAGTTAAAAGGCCAATTAAACAAGTTCACTGCTGCATCATTAACAAACGAAAAAAAAACCTCAAACAAAGAAAAATAAGGAAACACACATAATCCCTTTTGGCCCCTTGAAATAATCGGACACTTAAAAGTGAATAACAGTTAAATTTATGAGGCTCATTAATTAGATCATTCACATTAAAGTAGAGTTAAAAGAGTATTTGTGCCTTGACAAAAGTTTTCATTAATCCTTCTTCTCTGGCAAGCAGTTAACACCCAATGACTAGCAAACAGAAAAAAAAATAATTTCAACTTACGAGCTTTTTGCTTTCCTCAAAGCTGGCTCCTGCGGGTGGAGCCTATCTGTGAACATTTCTTTGTAAGTGTTGAAAAAAAGAAAGAGATAAAGATTAGAATTTCTTTTAAATAGTCTTTTCATTATGCCAAACGAGAAAGAAGAATACAATCTATCGTTTGTGCGTATCCTTGCGACGCACGGCTTTATGGCCTCAAGGGAAATGTGAAATCAACAAAAGGTAAACAAAAGAATATTAAAATAAAATCAACAAAGCGATAAGCAGTCGAAACAGAGGCACGACCAGCTATAAAAATAAAAAAATAATGTAATGCGTATTCAAATATATAAATTGGATAAGGATCAAAACGTCGCATCGCCAAGGTGTGAATCGCATAAATCACCATGGCATGCAGACGGGATAAGATTTTCAATAAATGTGTTACCAGAAAACGAGGATGAAACTTCGGGCGACAGAAGGTCGCTCAATAAATCAACAAAATTTCGATTAAACCTGCCATTTTAATCTGCTGTCGGTATCAATTGGCAATAAATTCGGAGATGAAATAAAATCCTTAATTCAAATGCCCGCCGGCCGCTATTGAAAAACAAAAATGAATAAGCCTTCATAATATAGTCGGTATCGGTAGTAGTAATTCTTCTCCGGTCTATTCAGGGAATCAAATACTTATACCGTTATTTGATAAGGGCTAAGCAGTGATAATTCTTGAAAATTATGTTGGTAATCCTTTATTTCCGAAGCAATAACTAAACACACTTTTCTATATAACTATACTTTCGCCAGAAGAACGGCGGCGGTGATTAAAATTCATTAAGATTTCGTATACCTACAGACGGACACACAGCTTCCCAGATAGACACTGACAAGCAGGTCTTCCTTCGTCTGCTTTGATATGAAAGGAACAACAGAAAAATATTTCATCACGATTTCGAAAATTAATTCTACTAACTGGCACAAAGGGACAAACGAACAATTATCCTTTCTGCCGCAACATTTGAATGTTAAATTGTTCCAATTAAAAAGCACAAGGATTCCTCTTTGTGCGAATCGTAAGAGAATCCTACACACAAATTGTAGAATGAAGAATAGGAAAATCGCAATAGCTTTGGATATTACGAGGCAATAATCGATTGTTCCAGATAGATGAGGAAGGACTTTCCGCGAGATGTCGATGATGGCTTTTGTCTTATCTTGTTGGAGAGCAGGAGCAAGGATTAAAACGGAGTAGGAAATTTTTTTTTTTTTTTGCTGTACGTTTTGTGTTGTTTCTTTCTGGTTTATGTAACCCTTGGGAATTGCTCTTAAGTTCTTTTTGTTTTTGTAGTTCCAGCCACAAGATAGAAGTTTCTTGCAAAAGGCAATAGCAAGGGACAGTGAATAGAAAGGATGAAGAATAAATCATTGGATTTCCATTGCAATTAACGTAGCACTTATCCACTC
The DNA here is from genome assembly GCA_914767635.1 of Melanostoma mellinum. Classification (NCBI taxonomy): domain Eukaryota; kingdom Metazoa; phylum Arthropoda; class Insecta; order Diptera; family Syrphidae; genus Melanostoma; species Melanostoma mellinum. The sequence continues at coordinate 21,226,583 of OU612058.1, forward strand.
GGGTTGAGACTTGGGATGGACAACGATGTGATGGTCGATGGATGGCAATGGATGAATAGACGGATGGAAGGCCGCGACGGCGACGGTAATGGCTGGGTAAGGAGGAAGGTAAAAAGAAATTAATCTGCAAACGACTCTTCCGCCGGATGAGGATGCCACTAGATGTCGATGAAAAAGTCATTGGAGAGGTTTTCGATTAGGAGTGTAATTTCAATTACCTAAACCTACCTCCACACGACCAACCCAAGTGGGAGTTTGACGAAGAAAGGATTCTTTGATGGATTTAATTTTATCCCTGCAGCATGAAAAAGGCGATTTCTTTTTTTTTCTCGTCTTTGCGTTGCTGTAGATGGGAGGAATATTAATGAGTATAAGGTATTTTTTTTTATTTCTTTTTCAAAATAGAAATTGTAATGAACTGGGTGCATCTCAGTGCTAAGAATGAAAGACTTCGAGGTGTTCTAATGGACTTTGAAATAATGGTTTTGCAAAATTAAGGTAAAGTGTTAAGAAGCTTTAGGAGCTTATACAATTTTATGGATTGTTTTGAATGGAAATAAGTTTTGATTTAATGATGTAAGTTTAAGTGTTCTTCCTTCTTCCTTTAAAGTCCAAAAATCTTTGTTTTTGATGGTAGGCATTAGGCATTATTAAAGCAAGTTGCGGATTCGTTGCAACTCGAGATGTACATAAAATGTGATTATAAATACTGCTTTAACGTAAAATTTTGGCGAAGTATGCCATGTCCTGAGGAATGACTTATGGAGAAAATATCTTCTTTCAAAATCAGTAAACGACTACCAAGTTTTCGCATTCGTTTTTACACAGTTTTCTGAACTTAGTTCACGTCTCTATAACGAATATCCTAAACGTTTTTATGAATTTATAAACATCAAAAGAAAATCTGACGGCCACCCTTCCTCCCTCTCTTACCTTAACAGCTCATCATCAGACCCTGAAACGATTGCTAATTTTTTCGCAAACTTTTTGAACCAGTCATTTAGTGATTGCGAGGTAGAAGTGAATATCCATTATATCCAATATCTAACTCTCCACAAACCTCATTTCACACATTGGATATTCTCCCATCCATAATCAAAAATAAAATAGATAAACTCCAGAATAATTACTCATCTGGACAAGACGGAATTCCGACTATTATCCTAAAAAACTGCTCGTGCATTTTTATCCAACCTCATGCAGCCCTTTTCAAGCTATCACTTTCACATGGTGTGTTTCCAACATTCTGGAAAACATCATATATAGTCCCTATCCATAAAAAAGGACCAAAGAATGATGTGCCTAGCTATCGTCCCATAGCCCAACTTTCCTGTATACCAAAGCTGTTCTAAAGCATTATTTATGATACACTGTCTTTCCACTGTCAATCTATTTTGGCTCCTGAACAACGTGGTCAGCTAGTAGATAACCAGTAGATCAACTAGCTGGTAGGTCAACTACGACCAATCTAGTGGATTTTGTTTCCCATGCCTTGTGAACCTTAGAGAAAGGAAATGAAGTTGATGTTATTGCTACTGATTTTAGTAAAGTATTCGACAAAATGTCACATAAAATCATACTTTTCAAACTTAAAATCCTAGGCTTTCCCCCACTTTTCATTTCTTGGTTTAATCTGCTTCAGATTATCTCTCTCCAACCCCTTCATAGCACCTTCTGGTGTCCCTCAAGGCAGCCATCTTGGCCCACTATTTTTTGTTTTAGCGATTAACGATGTTGTCAAAATCCTTAATTGTAACGTTTTAATATACGCGGATGATATGAAAATATTTAGAAGCATTCTATCCCCCGTCGATTCTTGTATCTTACAAGATAATCTAGACATTTACAAAAATAATTTAGAACTCAACGTTAGCAAATGCCACGCTATAACTTTTTCCCGCAAACATCTACCCCGCCCCCTCGGTGCTATTATCTACAATACAAGGTGAACCAATTCACGTTGTCTATTTTGCTCGTGACTTAGGTGTCATTTGGGATAAAGAGCTCAACTTTCACTCCCACTTTGAACATGTTATGAAAGAAGCAAACAGCATGCACGGATTCGGACGTTGGTCGAAAGAATTTTCCGATCCGTATATTGAGAATATATCCCTGTACGTTAATTTCGCTAGGCCAATCTTTGAATATGCCTCCCAACTGCCAAGTGTGGTCACCTTATCAAATTCAACAAGCTAAACGCCTCGAAGTAGATTTCTCCTTTACGCTCTACGCAAACTTCCCTGGGAAGATAGATATCACTTGCCTCCATATGCTGATCGTCTGCAACTTATTGATCTTCAATCTCTTCAAATGAGACGCGAAATCTCAGATATCGTATTTGTTCAAGATCTTTTGAGTGGAAACATTGATTGTCCGTCGCTATTGAGTTTAATATCTTTTAATGTAAATTCACTGTTCGATTTCCATACCTCAAAGTCAACCCTCTGAAATCTTTTGCTTCCTACTCACAATGAACTGAACCCTACTGATTTCATTTTGCTTTTGAATATATTTTTTATTTTAGATTTAAGTTTTGCTGGCTTGTACTAAGTGTAAATAAATAATATCATCTATATCCCTTGGTAGCACAAATATTATCTTTCAAGAAGAGGTAATATTGAATTCTGTGTTAGGGAATGCATTAGAAAAGGGACCTCCGAAGATCACGCATTCTAATTTGCTCTGACAGTCAGTCCTAAAGGCCCTGCCCTCAACAAAAAGAACTGCCTGACCTTTCTGTCTCAATTAGCCACCCTCAATAAAGTCACTCTTCCCAATTCAAAGGTCTGTAACCCTACTGTGGTCTCTCAATCAGTAGCATTAAACGCGAACTGGTTACTTGAGAACGGCAGAACATGATCTACACCTGAAACAACTCCAGTCAAAACTATTCATCGAAATATTTCAAAGACGTATGAAAGAAATTTTTGACATGAGCAAACGTGACGCAAAGTTACCGACGGACTTCACTGGTCACTGCCATAACCAGTTCCAGGCTAAAACGTTCCCAAAATGTATCCACTAGTCCCCTTGACATCAGAAACACCTCTTCTTCGAATGGGTTCCTACTTCGGTTCTTACACGACCTCAAATTCGAATGAACAGCCTTACACTTGACGTGTTTAAAGCTATGGGAATAACATAAAAGATCTTTCAGTTTGACTTCTGCCTTCGCCCTGTCTTGTTAAAAAAAAAATGAGGAGGTATTGGTTCTCTAGTGGCATTAGTTTTGAAGTTCTAATATGGCAGTTCGAAGGGTGACCGAATTGTAGGCAGGTTATCCACAATTTCGATTACATTACGGTATTCTGGGAGCCAAAAACAATCGATTGTTTTCTCTAATGATAACAACGGATTTGTAGTTACTGTTTTACTTTTTCCAAGAGTGTTGATAACTTTGCTCTATACGATTTCGTATCATTCCAAAACAACGATGATATGAAAAATCAAACCCACTGCGCGAGCCTAATAAGCCCTCTGTGCTCTGTCTAACACGCTTCTCATATCCAGATTAACTCGGCCATGAAATCCTGCACCAAAAAGCAAGTTCATAACGCTGTTTAAAGTTCAGATGATAAGTAAACAAAGTGTTCGAGTCCCATATGAATGAATAACAAAAAGATTGATGTGTACCTACAATTAACTCCATTTGCACTTTGATATCTCATCTCTCAACATCTGACGAAATTTTAATGTTGTGGAAATCAAAACATTTCCATGCCAATCTGCACCCAAAAAAAAAAATTGCAATAAACCTCAACCACATCCATCCATTACCAAATCAAAGCCATGACTCCCAAGACTCAGGACTATAAAAACGGAATCACCCATAAAAACTCGGCGAAGCTATTCACATGGAAAATTACTTTCAAAAAAGAAAAAAAAAATAAATGAAAAAGTGTGTGTAGGAGGAGCAAGTGGTACTATATGAATTATGATGTTGTACCAACTTATACAACCTCCCGAACCTCAATTTACACAATCTGCCAAAATGCTTTTTCTTCGCTCATATCTCAAATGCCAAATTGACTTCGAGATGACTCCAGATGCCACCAGAAAAGAAGGCAGACAAAACCAAAGTAAAAAAAAAAAATGCCAGCGATGGGAAGAAGTGAATACCTTCGCCGCAGAAAATGATATTGTAAACGACAAGACTCCGGTTATAGGTTGGGGGTAAGGAGTAAGGGCTAAGGGGCTTGAAAGCAAAGATACCGCGCGCACCGGGAAAAATCGCAGCTTGAATGTCGCGAAATGGGTGCAACCCCAATTTTCAGGGTGCTGCGACCACATTTACGCGAGTTAAATGAAACGTGAAGATACAAACGCGCTCGGTAAACGTTCTGTGAAATATTTACACCTCTCTTATGGGAGTGTGTGAGAACACATAAAAACAGGTAATTTACTCGAATATTGGAGATGCGGGTGTCTGGTGCGGGGGCAGTGTAGAAATTGCACTATTTATGTGTGCTTTTCTTTCCCTCAGAAGTAATGTGTGTATATATATGTGTGCTTATCGTCCTTAAGTGGCAATAAATATTTTCTCAGCCCGTAAACTTCTGTTTGGGTACTTGGAACAATAATAATTATACGTGGCCATGATCATGCTTCAGAGCAAACATTCCATCAGAGGAAAGCAAGTAAAAACACTGGAGAAGGAATTTGAGGAAGAGAGGATTAAATTAATTTCTGTATATTTTCTTTGCCACTTTAGAAGGTGAAATGCCAAAGAAGGACCAAGAGTCCTGTGTAGAGAAACTGTACATAGTTTTTCACTTAACATGGTCAAATGAAGGAGTACGGGTGGCAGTGATGGAGCTAGTTTTCTGGTGTTTGCTTGGCTGAACAATAAGTCACTTCGGTGTGCAGAGAAGAAATACCCTTCCAACTTCTATGGCTCAGCAAACTACTTTGGCATTTAATATTGGCAAAATAAGTTTTTTCCGATTTTGTAGTTTAAGCAATTAGGAAAGTGTCGCTGCAAGATGTCGCAACTACCGAAGGTGATAAAGTTTATTTTTTATTCTTAAATCTTGGTAAGTGAATGAAAAATGAACTTTTTGTTTTTGTATTCGAAATTCGACACGACATCAAATGTGGAAATTCTTAAGCAAATTCTTTGCAAAACTCAAATATGCTTTTGCAAAACCGGACTGGTGGGTTTTAAAACTTGACTTCTTTGAATTTACCTTACCTTTGGAGGGGGAAATTGAAAACTTTAATATATCAAAGCTGAATGTATGGGCTTGAAAAGCGTTTTTGATCATCGATTTTCGTTCTTACGTAAGCTGTGAATGTATTTTTCTTATCCTATTATTGGTGACAAGGAAAATAATGCAAATCATTTGTCCGTTCTGTGAACTCATGTGTGCCTTGTGCTGGCTGCATTTACTACCTGTCAATTCTGTTCTTTTATTGAACATCTATGTTGTTGAATTTTCCAAAACCAAAAATATGCTTGTCACGGAGGAAGTACTGTAATGGAAATATGTTTTGAAGATACCGCGCAGCGGGCGCAACAAGTCGCCTATATCCTCTAACCCTTCACTAGGTTACTGGGCTCTTTTTCTTTTGTCAATCAAAGTGAACTAAAAGCATATACACACAGCAAGGAACTATGGAATACTTTTATATTGAACTTGAGAACTACTTCGTTATTTCCGTCAACTGTTTCATCTGTTGCTGCAAGAAATTTTGTGTCCCGTTTTAGCCATGCAAATAGATCTTTTCTCGTTAGGAAAATAAAGTGGTTTGCTTGCGAGCTTTTTTATCTAAAGCGGATTCAAATCCATTTTAAACAAGCTCTGGTTACAGAACTCACTCCGCAAAAAAAACTTTTAAAGCACAGACAGCACTTCAAAAGTCATTTTCCTTCACGGAAATATCCTTTTTAGTCGTTGTCGGTGGTCGTACAGTTTGATAACCCCTTCTTCCTTGTGTGAAATGCGAAGTAGATGTCTTCGACCTTTTCTTTATATTGAGTGAGTACCTTTTATAGGACACAGCCCAATGTAAAGAATAAATCTGAATGAAGTCCGTCCCTGTTTGGCAATTTTAATATCTCTTTGTTTATCAGCGTTATTGGACGATGCAGACAAAATGCAGTGCAGCACAATGGCTCCCTTCACATGATTTTAAAACAGTTCTTAGTAAATAGTCACTTAAGATATTTTTATAATTTCGTGATGTACGTAGGAAAGTATTTTTTCATTAATACACAAAGCAATTTCAATTCATAACAATACATATGTATATTTCCATTTGCAAAGAAGTTCCATATACTGAACTTCCTTCTGCGTTAAATTTTATTTCACGCCCCACTAATTTTCAAAGGAAATCCAAAATACCAATTATCCTACTGTCACACCTCCACAGAGATATTTCTCTGCTACGAGTATGAAATACCAACTTTATACACAGATAAATTCATTATGATAAACAACCGAAGCAACACCAACAAAATACTTTAAATTTCCCTTAAAAAATATGATCCCCAAAGCATGACTCGAGTTCAACACGAATATTTTGAAACAAACAAAAAGACTGAAATATGAACATCCATTCGTCTCCATCAGATGAAATCTGCAATAAAATTCACTCTCATTCTCTTGTCAAAAAAAACAAAAAAAAAAACAACAACAAGAAACAACACTTCATCTCTTTAATTTTGAAACTATTTTATGAATTCAATTGAAAAGTTTAACATCCGCAATTTATTTTCCATAAGTACAAGTTTAGCAAATCTTTCCTCGACAAGGCAGGAGTGTTGGCATTTGGCAAGGCATCAGCACCATCATCAACCCCTCAAACATAAATTCCCAATCCAGTGCCAGAATAACCTACAATCTACCAAAGCTATATCATGGTAAGAATGATGAGAGGAGAATTCTCTCTACTAGTTAGAAATTGAGAGAGGCTACTTTTTCATGAGCATAAATAACATAGCAAAATGGCACACAACGAACGGCAAACAGCTTTAGCTTACTTAAGAGGAAAGCAAAAGTTTTCGACTTTTATATTTCTACTCAATCTTTTTTTTAGTCTGGAAAGTACTTAAATGAAATGAAACCTTTATACGAGTGGAAAAGGATAAGAGCATTAGGACTAATAACATAGCCTGTGAACTTTTGAATAACAATTGAGTTTGAGCAACTCTCCACTCTCACACAAGCTCCTCAATGATGAAATGATATTTGGGGGACATTGTACATCGCACAGATGTAGCTAGTATAAGACCACATAACCAACCATATCATCGTAAAGAGGCAATAATGGGGGGAAAATAGTGTGGCAGTTGGCAATACGAAGGGACAATTTAATAAGGATGCTTTGCCTCCCGCTTGTATGTGTGTGTCAAAATAGTGAAATTGGATTTATTTCTCTATTTATTCTTAAATGGCAATAAAACTTCCATTCACATTCAAATGGTTGAACGGTCTTAGTAAGAAGGAGAAAACTGCATATTTTGCTGAGGATTTTCTTAAGTGCCAACAACAAAAAACATCAAAAGCGGAGAGGAAAGTCGTTCTCGTTCCTAATTTTATTTGAAATATTCTCAATTTAGATTGAGTAAGGGACTGACTGGCTTCGTTTTTCAAATAACTCTAAGTGATGAGGTACTAAAAAAGAATTTGCGTTTGAGCGTCGCTCACAAATATCTGCAGTGGAAAGATAAATAAAATGTAAGGCTGTTAAAGGGAATGAGATTGCGTTGCAGCTAAGTAAAGATGTATTGTTATTAGAAAAAAGGGATATTTAAATGAAGATTTGAGGATTGAAGTGACACTCGTTTAGCTCCTGAATTTCGTTTAAGTAGTTGTACGTGCCGAGCTTTCTCTGCCAGCTGTTGATCAATTTTTACACCAGATGATTTGTCTGGAGTCGGTTATGAAACCCACTGATGATGAAAATATCAGCTTCTGACACTGACCAAAGACTACCGAAAGATGAAAGACGGACACCAATGTACAAGATCAATAAGCAATAGACGTTCATTATGTCGAACTTTGATGAAAACCTAAAGATGTTTCCTTCTCAAAGTGCGAACCAAGCTAGCATCGCCCGGTTTTCAAATCTGAAAACTCTTAGTGGTTTCTTTTCAGATCGTTGGTTACTTTGACATTGACAGCTAATCCGAGTTTGAAATCCTAACAGAAAGTCAGTATCATGCCCTCCTCGCATGTCGTGGAGTGAATCAATGTGCTGCCGTGAGGCCGCTTTCGTTGTTGAACGACATTGTATTACATTTGGTTAGTGGAAATATTACTCTTTACTTAAAGCCAAGTCCAATACGGACACCAATGCTTTTTGTACTATGCTAGAAGTACTTGTTATAAAAGTTGTCAGACTGCGCCTTTGCTTTTTCGTCACCGGGATAACTGTAATCAACGCTTGTGTAACAAACCCAATCCTACAAGCATCTATAGATTTTAAACTTGTGGATTCAAGCAGAAGAGACCATAGTCTCGTTCAGTGATTCGAAAAAGCAAACGAATACCCGTTTTTATACTCAATAAAAAAACATTTTATTTTATTGTATTAATTTTAAGTTTGAGTGGAATTTCTTTATTATATAAATGTGTAAGTACGAGCTTTGCATGTTGCATCCCACTCCATTCATATTTGTTGATTCTAAAGTTGTTATAATGACATTCGACAACAACCACGTTTAAGTATGTGGCCAGGTTTTAAAAAAATATTTTACTCTATTATGAATTTTGTGGTTGCTTTCCTCATAACCTGTGGTATTCCTAAACAATTGAATAAATTTTTGTTTCTGTTTTATTTCAGATAACTACATTCTTTAAAACCGAAAGGATTTCATTACAAGTGGTAAGATATTGTTTGATTTTTAACTTGGTTCACATACCTTCCTAGAATGAGTTACCATTTTTTAGACAGATAGATATTTTTATTTCGTTTAAGATATACAATGGCTTTCATCGCATATTTCAGAGATTCGATACAATTTATCTTTTTTTTATTTTTCTGTTGGAGGTTTTTAAAAAACCAGCTGGAGCACTCAGACTTAAATACCGGTCCATTGTACTACTAGTACTGTACTAGTTAGCAACCTTCTATTTATTATAGCTTTCCAGATTTTCGGAGAAAAGCCAAAAGACGCTGCCATGATAAGGAGCCTAAGTTACCAGCTCTCACCATGTCTGCGCCGAGTATCTGTAAGCTCATGTGAGAAAAAGCAGCACATTCACAGAGGAAGTGCTCTGCGGTGTCCTCATCTTCTTCTCAAGATTCACAGAGTGTGGTATAACTTAGGCCTAACACATTAAAATGCTTGGCAAAAGATAAGTGCACGCTGGCAACGCCAATATGCTTTCTACAGTATTTTTTTGCTATGAGCTAGCAAAAATGTTGCAGTCTTCTTACTAACGTTGAGGAGCATATGCTTGGTTTGTCTGCATCCTATGGCGGCATGCCATCTACGGTTGTGCTCTTCACAGCTCCAATCGTTGATTGAAGCCCTCACTGAGAACGCTGGCAGACCTAGCAACGGTTCAGGTCCTGAGAAAGCTGTCTGAGATCCCTGCCTAGCAGGTTCATCGGCAATCTTGTTTCCAGTTATGCCGTGATGGCCCGGAACCCAAATGAGATTCAAGGAATTTAATTTTCCGATCGCATTCAGAGAGCTCTTGCATTCCTGGATCACTTTCGTAGTGGTTAGAGGGTTGAGAAGGGCCTTAAACACACTTTGGCTGTCGCTGCAAACACAGATACTTCTCCCCGTCCATCCATTGTTTGTAACGTGGCTTAAGGCCATAAGGATAGCATAAGCCTGCGCTTGGAAAACGGATGCGTATGATCCCAAAAATGTGTGCAGTCGTATATCGTCGTTTTTGGAGCCATCTGCGAAGATACGATAACAGTTCTTTCCAGGCTCAGATTCTGGAGCGAACCAGTCCTGAACCGAAGGAAAGTTGACTGAGTAATTTTGACGCAGTTTGAGCCTTGGGATCATCGTGTCAGACGGCATATCCATTAGACGTGAGCCAAAAGATATGCTACTTGCGAGCTTCTCAAAGCTCCAGTGCGAATTGTGCCAGAGACCACATCGATTTAAAGGAGAAATGGTCTTGAGAGTACACCCCATGATGTAGGTATCAAGGGGAGGAAGATTCTGCAGTGCGTCGAGAGCAGCTCTCGGTATGCTGGCTCCAGTAACACCAAGAGAAATAGAACAAATTGTAGCTAGAAAAAGACTGTGTGCGTTTTTCGGATGAAGTTGCTCTGTAAGTCCATATTTGGCCGTTTACTGATGTCAACGTTTTCCTTATTTTAACTGCAACAACCAATTTTTCATATGGAAAGTTAAAATATAGTTGCCGCAACAGGGCTCTGGCGGTGATTTTTTCTCAACCATACCTTGTGAGTAATGGAGGGGACCTACACTTTTTTGCCGAATCTGCAGGGCTGAGAGAGGGTTTTTCATTACAGTTTTATTACTCTAAGATGGATTTGACAATTTTTCGTGGTGCTCGATAATGGTGAAAAACAACTTCATGTTTCTGGAATTCGAACTACCACATAGCACATAGATATGCTTACCACTGCTCTATAGGGACCATAAATATTTATATCTGTATTATTCAAGAAAATCAGTCAAAGTTATGCTTAACTTAAACACCATTTTGTGTTGACGGAACTGTACATAGAACTTAAAGTCCAAATATCCTTGCGTCGTTTTATAGCGGATTGGAATAGAATTGACGAGCCATTTTTAATTTAAGACCATTTTATCAAAACCCATTCAGATTGATTATTTTTTTGTGCTTACAATTATTGCTGTGAGTAAGTTTTACAAAATTTCAAATATCTTTTTCAATCAACACAGAGTCAGTCAAGTCATAGTGATGACTGATGAGCCTTTAAAGGATCAAGGATCTGATATACTCAAAACTGAACAAACAGCATCACTTTTCGAAGGCTATCCCCTGATTTTTGACATTGATGGAATTCGAATTATCAACTTCAACTTGCCTTGTCTTTACCAGAATGAAAAACAAGTCAGACCCAAATGATGATTTACAATCTGTTGATCTGTTTTCTATGTACTTTGATATCACTTAACTTTTTGTTTAAAAGAATACCTATAACTGGATTCCCTCCAATAAGTAGTCAAACAATGTGTAATTTAAGTTCCAAACAGAAGCATCGATATGACACATCCATAATAAATTAATGACACAGAAAATTTTTACAGTATTTTCTCTTAAATTTTATTGATAAAATATATTCACAAACGCACAGGCAATTAATTTCGTGTTAAGCCTTACTACAGGAAGCAATGTGGCTGCAATAATGAAATGTCCTTGTCCTCTTGCTATCGCATAAACACCTTAATAATTCTACTTGCCTCTTTTTTATTTTTTTTTTTTGTGCGTTGTATTTGGTTGTATGTACGCGCAAAGGCTGCTGTATATGTATGTGATTCCATTCATGTATACAATTCTCTCCTCTATGTGAAAATATTTATTTACTTTCATATTTTTAATTACGATTTTTATGAAATGAGGAGTGGTGTATTATTATGGAAAATATTTCGATTCGAAATAAGGCCAAAGAAAACTCAGGCCTATCATGCAAGGCAGGAAATTAATAAAAGAATGGGGAAATTAAATTGCTGGCTTAAATACAGAACAAAGCATTCAATCGGGTGTTTTTAATATTTTTGTTTTTAATTTACGAGTAATTGTTTGTTTGATTTTCGAAAATAATGAAACTCCCATAGTGGGTGTTTCTTTTTAAAATCAATTAATATTAAGGAATTTCGGGGCGCTGTTTTTGAGATGGATGTAAAAAACGGTAAAATCAGCTATCAGGGAAAAATAAATAAACAAAAAGGGTAGCGAAACAAAGGTATGGGAAACCTCTTGGTCTCCCTAACGCACTTTATGAACCAGCAATTTTATGCTGATTTCGAATGGAAATGAGAAAGCGCTTTTCATGACAGTATTTTACTCACTTTTTGTATTTACAGCACTTTTCATGGCAATGAATTTACTAACGGACTTTCCAATTTCTCGCGAAAGGCGATAGCCGTGAAGAAACATTTTTGAACGTATTACGTATACATGTGTTAGAGATGGTTGCTGGACGCCTGCTGCTGCTGTTATCTGTAGAAAGGACTCCTGCTGCTATTTGAATTTTCTGTCGACTGCCGTTCTTAAGCTTAATGAATAAAAGTTCGTTGATGTCGTAGTACCTCAGGGCTCGGTATTGGTTCCAACACTTTTTCAAATCGTTACCAATTTGATGTTCAGATTGACTTTCAAAACCATGTTGACAGCATTTGCGGATGATGTGAGTTTTAGCTATGGAACAGATAACGTATTTATTATACTTATCGAGAATCTGATCTGCTAAACACAAACGTTTTCTTTTTGCCAGCATCGTGGTCTAGAAGGAACCACAGCATTTTCAATTCTTCGCCTGTGGAGTAAGATAAGATTTTGCCTTTCAATTTGCAAAGACAAAATAGTTTGGGAGCCGAGGCATTCTTACATGTCACTTAAAATCTTATCCGACTGACTGATCTGGAATTGTTACGTCAGACTTTGAATTGAGAGACTTCAAAGCTTTGTCGTCAGCAACCAACATAAGTGGAATGTAGGAGTTTGCCACCAAAACGATGTTGAACTTTTAGTAAATGGGCGGAAAGGTGCTTCAGTCCCTCTCCATATGGGTAATTACATTCAAAATGTTGGTACCCAACATCGTTCTTACATCAAATTGAATGTGGAATAGTGTGAAATTTGACCACAATTTTTTTAAGTTCAAAGGCAACTTTGTTTTATCTCACTTCTTTTTCCCGAAGAAATTTGCACCCTTCAAAGTATTTACTCCTATTTAAGAAATTTAAATGAAAAGTTGGGACTGTCTGTTTTTACATTGGACACAAGTTCAGATCAATTTCAACTGATTCTACCCCAAAACCATTGAAATCATATATGTAAGTGCAGTGAACTGCAGCATATTTACACGATATACCAACTGACAGAATTGTGGAAACCAAAACAAAAAGGACTAGTTAAGTGGAGGAAAGTAACGAAACTGAACCACTGTTGCTTGTACATATCATTCTTTCATTTCACCTTAATCATTTTTCATTGTATTCTCTGGAATTACTATGTATAGCCCAACAGCTTCGGATACGATAACGTTTCACTTCAAAAGTTCAAAACATTTACTTCAATATGGTTAAAAATGGTCCAGAAAACATCTCTGCTTCGAGTATCCAATCCATAACAATGAAAACAGGATAAAGTATCTTGGCTCCAACATAAAACCCATACACAATAAGTACTTACTTACTTCTACTGGCCAGGAATAGAGTTTCGTTGCCTCAAGCGGCTTGTACAACACTGAACATTGAGCTGCAAATTGCATCAAGTTTGCATTTATTCAAACTGACCAAAAAGCGCTGAAGCATGTGAGTGAGTGACTGAGTTAAGGACGAGTTAATTTGGTATCCTTTTCAACTTGCTGCACGCTGATGTACTGGGTTAAGGTAAAATAATATAGCAACATGTAGAAAGGTGAATAAGGAGATGGGTATACATATGAAGTTGGTTTTTTATGTTTTGGCTTTTCTTTGTAATTTCATGTTAACCAGACAAGCGTAGCCGGCGTGTAAAACAGGTGGACATTTTATGTGGAATATACCTAGGTATACCACTTGGATGAATGCCAACCCAAGGCTCCTGTGTCGAGGTAGGCTGCCACACTGCCACACGAAGCAACAGCATCAAGTGGAAAATTTATTCATGAGGAAAACAAAATTTGTGCTGCGCAGTTTTTGGTGTTGCCCAATGATGAAAATTGATTGTCAAGCAAATGAAGTCGGTTCCCGTTGCATAAAGGCAAAGTACTTAAAAAAGGAATGACTTTTTTTTAAATAATTTTACCATGGCGGAGGTTGTCCTTGCTTTGATTGTGGTTTTTAAATTTTAAATGGTGAGGTTTTTTGCCAGTTGGTATATATAATCTTGGGTGCTGGTCAAAAACAGTAAAGAAAAGAGTGAGTTCCAGGAAATGAATTAAAAATTGTGCGGTGAAGGTTGGGTGGATATGCAAGCGTAAGCCACTATTGTGCTTGGATTTTTGCTCTTATTTTAAGCTCTGGTAGTTCTGCTAATCTTTTACAACAGTGCCGTTTCTTGGTATCCTGTTAAACTTCTGATTTAGTCAAGTACTGGCTCAACAAACTGACTCTTCCATTTTTAAAACAGCTTGGATTGAATTTCTCGACTTTCTATAGAAGTTACTTAAGCTTTAGGCCGCCGTTTACGGCCCATACGTTAAGTAATGGGCAAAAAAAAATTGTTGAAAATTAAAATTTCTTGGAAATAGTAGACTCACTGCATGGTCCTGACATTGCAGGCTTAGTTCAAGAATGCGCACTAATTACTATAAACGAACAAAAACCATGATGGCTTTATTTCTCGCCATTTTGCTTTGTCTTCAAAAACAGTAAAGAAAGGAGTGAGTTCCAGGAAATGAATAAAAAATTGGGCGGTGAATGTAGGTTGGATAAGCAAGCGTAAGCCACTATTGTGCTTGAATTTTTGCACTTATTTGAAGCTCTGGTAGTTCTGCTTTTACAACAGTGTATTTCTTGGTATCCTGTTAAACTTCTGATTTTGTTAAGTACTGGCTCAACAAACTGACTCTTCCATTTTCATAACAACTTGGATTGAATTTTTCGACTTTCTATAGAAGTTACTCAAGCTAAGCAGCAGTTTTGAATTTTTGTGATTCGTAATGCTGGGAAAATACAGAGTTCACATTCGAGTGGTGCCTTGCAATGAATGATTCGCTGGAGCTTGCCAGAGCTTATGAAGATTCACAGCGGGTGAATTCCAAGTGGAATTATACAAAACCTGGCCATCCAGATGGGGGGGGGGGTAGTGGGGTTAAATACACCCAACTACGTAAAAAGATTCAAAATTCTGTTAAATTAGTCGGTTACGCTTACTATACTGACATAATGGGAAGAAGCGAGAATTGAAACAGAAGTAACAATGGGTTCATTGATTAATGAGATCAAAACGAAGTGTATAGACTGCCATCAAAATAAGGACAAAAAACACCGACGAATTGGACAAGACTTCACAATAAACAGACATAACTTCGAGGTACTAGGGGATTTCAGCCTCCTAAGAGTGCAATACTGGAAAGAGCTCTACCGAAATTGAAATTACTGGCGACAAATTTTGGTTGAAGCCTACGTTCACACCGAACTGTAATGCCCATCTTAGTAATTGAGTAACACTATCAGGGTGTCCATACACTGTCCCCACTCTTCAATCAGCATGCAGATATGAATAAAGTTGGAAAATACTAGACTGATATCATAAAACAAAACGCCAATGTTTCGCAACTATACGAGCTACATGTACACCTCTAAACTCTTAGCAAACCCTCAGAGAAATGTTAAGCCAAGAAAAGTGAAAAAAAGTGCAGAACTGTATGGAATTTCTTTTTTTTTTTTTTTGTTATATTTATGATCAAAATTAACTCTTTCGACAAATTTTAGTCTCATAGAATGTCTCAGAAGTCTGTTGACAGTCCCGAAACTAATAGGTTTCAGATCTAACGTAGTAGATGAATTTGCGGCCACCGTTTACGACCTTGTACGTTAAGTGTTGGGCCAAAAAAAACTGTTGAAAATTAACATTTCTTGGAAATAGTAGGCTTACTGCATGATCCTGACATTGCAGACTTAGTGTAAGAATGCACTAATTACTATAAACGGACAAAAACTCTGAACATTTTTTTCTCGAGTAGCCATTTTGCTTTGTCTTCAAAAACTTTCATAATTCCAATAAAAACACTTTTCATAATTCCAATAAATGCTTTCAATTTTCTAAAAAAACATATGAAAAAACAGTCCTGGTAGTTGTCCTCGATAAATCAGAGGATCAAAAGCAATAGTGATGTCACCTATTTCACTACCGTCAAAAGCTATGCTATTATGAAATGCCTACGTTTTGTTATGTAAAATGTCATCTTCAAGAAGTTTATAAGTAACAATTGGGCACTTAAGGAAAGTAGAAAAGACTCAAGTGGAATTTGATCTGAAAAATTCCTTCAAAATCATCATCCGTAATCACCTGTCAAATTTTATAAACAGAGAACTGCATTACAAATCCATACTTAACTGCCCTTAGACCATAGAACACGACCTCCCATAATTGGTAAATCTCCCCTAAGTACACTCCATGGAGAAAAGCATTGAATAATTCTGAAACATAAAACTAAACTTTTCATAAATCACTCAATTCGCTTAAAAAGATTTTCGTGTCGCAAAAAACTTTTTTTCCACCCACCCAAACAACAATCAAAACCTACAAAGCTTCTATGTCCACATTGGAATTGAAAATGTCAATATTCAAGTCCTAAGCGGATTGGGTGTTCTTTTCATTTTAATTAAGGTATTTTGGTTTTTTTTTTTCAAGAAAAATGTTCCCCTAGCTGTGTTCATTCTGGCATAGCCCATTTTACATCGTTCATTTGATAATGTATGAATCAGAAAAACTGCTGGGTGTGCGATGCCTTCACCTATATAGAGACGCCTCTACAACGCCTCTTTGTTTTTGCTTAATGTGCTTCATATTTCTCAAAATTATGCTGATAATGATAACGACAATGATGACAATAATGAAGGTGATGACTTACGATATTTTTCAAACACATTAATCCTGTCATGATTGCCGTTCTCTCTATGCGAATGTCCTCTCGCACAGTAACTTATGAATTATTAATGACTTCAAACAGGAGCAACAGAACAGGCAGCACAAAAACCAAACAATGGGCACAATTCTTCTCATAAATTTGCGAGATGCTCTGAATAGGAAAAAAGACAAAATTAGATACACATACTTGTATATATATTTTTGTATAAATTTATATTAGTTGATGTTGGATGAGCTATATTCTATGAAAAGCAACTGCCTGACACGCACACAACATAAGAGCTTTTTGATAAATAATTTTGTTTTTTTCGTTCGCCTGCTAAGTAGAGACTTATGGAGGCAGTGATGACGGTAGAACAGAGCCTACAATCTGAAATTAATTTAGCCATTTATCATTCTAATTGAGTTTCAGTTTTTGCTATGGCAGCGAGAAAAACAACGAATTGATAGAAATGTTTGACACTGGGGTAGACAGTGGAAAATTAATTATTAAATGTACATCCCTTTTTTGCAATGAAATGAAAATCAACTTCACGTCCACAGCGAATGGGTTTGAGTTAAGCTTAAAGTCAATATTTACATTACTCTAAATAATTATAATGGAGTATCATTAATTTAAAACAGGAAATTTACACACCGAACAATGTTTTGCGCGCAAAGTAGTTTGATTGTAATTGAACTTGTTTTGGTAATTCGCTAACATTAATTAAATAACACTTTGGGTAAAATAAATTTATATTAAAACACATTTGACATGATAAAAAAAATCAAGGACGAGATTGGTAGGGGGGGGGGATCACAACCACAAGCCGACAGGCTCTATATTAAGACGCAGGCAATCTAAATAACTCTCAGAAGAAGATTCTCTACAAAGAAATGAGTCCTACATATCTATATATGCAAAGGGAAAATTGAATCTAATTCTTTTTTCACAGCCCGAATTTTAGTTTCGGAACGATGTACGTATAGAAAAACAATTTTATAACAATCCTTCCCTGAAGAAGCTAGTGACTTGGGGCGGAAATTTGATTGCAGTTGAGATAGCTGATCCAATACTCAAATAAACATGGTATGAAGAAGTGGTGAAGTTGTAACCGTGGTGTGATGTATAGCATGTCCGCCTATTAATCCAAGGTTCGTGGTTCGAATCCCAACAGAGGTAAAAATGTTCTTTCCACGGATATGGCCTTTCTGGAATTGACAAGTCCTCCGTTAGTATTCATTGCCATGGAAAGCGCTTTCTCGATCAGCCGTTCGGAACCGGCAGAAAATTGTAGGTCTCCTCCATTCCCTCATAAGGCATGGTTGTGAGAAATGCGCTAGGCCCAAGGGCTCCTCGCTCTGTTGCGCAACCCTATTTATTTACTAATTTTAAGTCTGATATAGCATTCTACAAACCGGATTCCGCAGCGCCTCACTCGGATCTCAAGGATCCATTCTGCTCCCCGGGGAGATAAAGGATAAAGAAGAAGTTTTTGGATTTGATAGGTAGAGGGTTCGGAACTCTAGAGCTTACAACGGGTGATTTTGGCTACCCCCTCTGTCATGACTTTATACCTCGTTTTGTTTGAGGTGCGTTTCTGCCGAAAACTGGAAGTGTTTTTTAAGCAGGTGCTTATCCTGCTGAAATACGAATCCTTCGCCGATCAATAGATCAAAGAGTTTTTTTTTGATATCTTTTGATACGCCTCCTGTTCCCCCACTTGAAGAGGGTGCCGTGAAATAAAGTCGAAGGCAATAAGGCCGAATCGACCTTATTTCCCAAAAATTGGGAAATAAGGTCGAATTCAACTTTCGACCTTATTACCAATTTTGGGAAATAAGGTCGAAAATCATTGTGGCACTAAATTTGTCGAAAATAGCGTTCGACTTTATTTCTCAGTTAAATTCGACTTTATTTCTTTGTGTAATATTTTGCGATCATTGTTTATAAAGGCTTTTACTTTTGGTAGAAACAGAAATGTTCTGAGGAACATTGAACTCTTTAAGTTGAACTTTTCGTCCGTAAGGGGGGGGGGCACGGCCCGGTGCGACGTGCGTACCCGGCGCGGCGCGTGCCCGGTGCGACGCGGGATCAGCGCGGGGTCGGCGCGAAGTCAGCGCGAAGTCGGCACGAGGTCGGTGCGGCGCGGCTATCATTAGTTTTGTGGTTAGAAAATTAAACTTTTTTATGAATTTCTAACCACAAAACTAATAATAGCTTAAAATTCGCGCGAATTTTAAGCTATTATTAGTTTTGTGGTTAGAAAATTAAACTTTTTTTTATCTAACCACAAAAAGTTTCATTTTCTAACCACAACACTAATAATAGCTTAAACCGAAAAATTAAAACATTTATTTTACAATTTAGGGGGTCAACTGACAAGTAACTTTGAAATTTATTCAATAGAAACGTTTTCTGCCGGTTCCGAGCGGCTAAAGAGAAAGTTTTCATGGTAATGAATTTACTGTGGAAAAGCATGTTTGTCTTTCAAACAGTAACTCTGTAGAATAGTTCAGCACCGGCTTATTCGGCGTTGAGTTTATTCCGGCACGTATTGGGTGCTGTTTTTCAACTATTTCCTTTGCTTGTAGTTACAATCAGCAGATTCTTCCTTTAAGTGTTAAATTAGCCCGTCCTGACTATTATTTGATCTCAAGAAGTCGGTTTGTGTTATCGCTCCATGGCACGTTGAATTCAACCCTTTGTTCAACTCCGAAACAACTCTTGGGTGCGATTCACCTTCCTTAACGAGAGTGAGGATTTCAGAACGTTTCTCAATCATGATTTCATCATTTTTTCACCTTTTGCACAAGTTGTTTACTCAATACCTTAATAATCTAAAAAAAAAATGCTTATGATTTCAAAGCATGGCTTTTATATTAGAACCTTGCAATGAAGGCTTAGAACTTTTTGGTTTTGACACCCTTTTTTATGTGCGGAGTATTAAAAGAATTCTGAATCAACAACACAGCGTCTTACTGTCTGTTTTTGTTGAGTATTGTTCGAAATATAATTAAAAAGAAGAACCCAATATCCCATTCATAAAATCAACCAGCAGACGTTCAAGTTGGACTCAATCTTTTGGCCAGTAGTGTAACTAAAAATAGAAAACTTTTACATGAATTTTTGTCCAATTCATAAGAAACTTCTCTTTCCAAAGCTGTTTGCATTGCTTGTTCCATCGCATCATGTGCCTAGGACACAAATTTCTTTTCTCCTTCCCAAGAAGAAAGAAAAACATCAAACATGAGACAACTTTTTGGACAGCAATTCAAATTTTACAAACTGTTTTTGCTGTTGCTACATTCCTTTGAAATTGAAATTCTTCTCTACTCGTGTCTTCTACTCGTGTTATTTTGTTGTTTTTTTGTTTTGTATAAGTCACATAGGCAACAGTATTATATTTCCACTTTCTGTTGCGTTGCTAAGTATCCGGATATTTCAATCAAAGCTACAACTCTGTTTCGAAATTCTTATTGAAGTTTTCCGAAAAGAAAGGTTTTTATAAGAACGTAGAAACTAAGTTTTCTTTTTCTCCCTTCTCTATACTCAATTGACAAGGAAGAGAATTCCTGGTGGATGGTGCCCACTGTTGTGACAAAATTGGATTCCTTTTTTTTTTGATTGTCAAATGCTTATTTTATTTGTTGCCTCAACGAAAACTATTTTCATCTTCATTTCAGATACATTTTCATTTGCAGTGCATTTAAATTAGAGGACTAAGTTCATCTATAGGAACGTTACCATCTTGCGTATGGGTAAGTCAATTAAAAAGCCTTTTCGTTTTTATTTGATTAAATCGTTGCTGATATGAGAGTAGATCTCCTCATCTAATTAGAAGTGACCCAAGCACACATCAACAACATAATCATCTAAAAAAACACCCTACCGACAAAATGAATTGCAAAAGGGATTTCTAGCTGCAGCAGTCTCATCTGCTTAAGTGATGATGATGTTGGGGCTGAGACTGGGAGGCCAGTTAATTGACTCGTTTATCCAACCTCTTCTAATTGTTGCACCATTTCAGGAAATGCCTTTAAGACATTACCCATTGAGTGGATTATTTGTAGTTTTTTCAATTATGTGCTCCTTTGTGCTTGGCATAGAGTAGATCCCATTTCATGCAGTTGTGCTGCTTGCTGTGCTACCTCCAGAATACGATGCGTGTTGATGCTGAAGAGGAGAGAAGGCAAAATTTAAATAAGACGAAATGGACGATGATTTTTGCTTTTTTGAAGCGTCGATGGTTCTTTTGAAGATTCAAAGACTTGGTTTGTTGTTGACAACAAAGGAAAATCGTGACGTTTAAATACAAGGCACTTGAAAGCGATGCCTTTCATTGCTTCTGTGGATCTGTAATTGTACTGATGGCAATCTTTTTAATGAGACTTTGTTTTGCTTTGGCACTTCAATTGCTTCTGGAAAGATTACCAAAACGATTGGAAAGACAATGCTTCTATTAATGCCACTATAGGCTCACTTTATTGATTCTATGGAATTCCTTTCAAGTTTCCTTTGAATTACACTCATAGTTTCCAAAGACCTATAAAGTCAATGAAGTATGAAGTCTTATAACTTTCCTAGGAAGCTTATTCCTTGCCAGATTTGACATCAATAGCAGATCCTTTTCAATGACAAAAAGCTTCAGTTTTAATCTACGCTTTTCGAGAATAGTCACTGTCTTTTGTTTGACAAGTTCCTTGCTCCCTGGGCTCTTGTTTTTGTTTTAACATTCTCAGAAACTAGGTCCATAAATCGTTTGTTGATCTCTTAAGCTCAATGGAAGCAAGAGCAGAAATAAACTTATCTAACTACTCAGATACGCTTTGTCTTTGTTCAATGCTTCTCCGTACGTCATTCCCTCTTAAGGACATGAAAACACCATTCACAATGTATTATTAATACTTACCATTCACATGGATACAGAGAAACAAATACAAAACATAGAAAATGAACAAAAAAGTTTTACAAAACTATTTGCTTTTTAGGCCTGCAGCCATGTAAACCCTTGATAACATCATGTTACAGCTTAACAATGTCACTTGTGATTTGCTGGCCTCGTTTTTACCCTTTTGTGTGCCATTATCCTTGGCACTTTTTTTTAATTTTGTTTCTAGTATTTGTGACTTTTGTCCTTTTTGCGCGCAACGGGGACATTCGTGAAGTGAAAGCCGTCTTTTCTGGGCTTCTTTGTGGTAACTTCGTTTTTATTTTGGGTCGCATTTTTAATTATCCTACATTAAGAGTGACCAAAAGAGGACTTCGTTATATGAGTTCAAAGAAGTTATTAAAAATATAAAATTGCTTTGTTATTCTTTATTTATTTTTTTTTTGTATGTAAAGACATGAAATTGAATGAGAAAGCAATTTGAGCAGGGTGTCTGGCAAAGTAAGGACTAACATGTGTATATAGCGGAGGAACACGAAGTTTGTCTCGGAAGTCACAAACCCCATTGAACTTTAATATGTATTTATTTTGATAGATGCGTTGCATCGCATAGCGTTCATCATGCTCCAGTTAGCACGAGTAGCTTATGTAGTAAGTAGTTTTATAAGTGACCAAATCAGGCATTTGGAAAGCATTAAATCAATACCTCAAATCCACAAATTAAATTAACACAATTCCCTGATTTGAATTTGAATTTTGTAACGTCAAAGTTTTTTGCTAGATATTATGTAGGATGAAATTGCGACAGCGAAATCCTTCTGGCTTTTGGAAGCTCGCAAAACGTTTTGTATAGAATTAAAAAAAACCTACTATAGAACCTAGAATTTCAAAAATGTCCGCAGTCCGCACCATCTTTACGTCTTTTAAGGTAATGTGGGTACCTTAAAACTCGAAAGAAAATACGAAAACTCCATAACAACCAATAAAATTTTTATTTGCTTGGATACTCTTCCGAAATAAGAAGTTTGACTCTAATTTCGTTTCTTAGACTTAACAACTTGTAAATATAGAATGCTGGAAACGGTAGAGCAAAATTGAGCGAACTTGCAGGTTTTTCCATTAGCAATGGTGCAGAACGAGCTAACGGATTTTTAGGAACCCTAATTTGCACCATATGGGGTTTCCTTTTTTTATTGCAAACAGTAAACTGATCCCCCAAAATACGTTGAAGTATTTCAGCGACATCGTAGCAATCGAACTATCTTTCATTTTCTTCCGAAACCATTCCCGAGCGCACTCTATTTTCTCAGAAAAAAAAAATGACGAACTGAAAATGTCGGAATTGCTATTACTCACTGTCAGTTTAGTTTTTTTTTTTTGTTCGGGATCTAAAAAACCCTTTATCCATTGCAGAAATTCAATACAAAAGAAACTGCTCAAACAGACCAATCGCTGTTTTTGAGTCTTAAAACCGGGGTACCAGAGTTGTGATTGCTTGGTTCTTCATTGTTGTTTTTTTTTTGTTTTGTATCAATCGATTGAGTGTTAACATAAGAAGCTGCTAGAACCAGACTAGCCATTGGTTTTGAAGCTTAAATCGGAATGCCAGAGTGGTCGGTTCTTGGTGCTTTCCTATTTTTTTATATCGGGTGGGTTCATAAGTAGCTGCTTAATCCGAACAAGCCATTAAAAAATTCATTACGAAAACGATAGCACTTTTAAGGAATCAAGCCTGCCAAGGGAAAGGAGTGGGGTTGGGGGCAGAGCGATAGCATCGAATGGTCGAATTGCACTTGCTACCTTTTCATTTTAAGCTGTGCAACAAAACAACAAGCTACTATTCCTTCCCGCATCAGCAAAACTTTTAAGTCATTTTCACATTCGCAAACACAGCAAAGCAACAGGATACGTACCTCCAATCAGCCGATCATCAACAATTCAAGAGCTACCGATATGCTAAAGCACATGATGTAGCTGTAGGCTATCTTCATATCCATGCAGGAAAAAATTGACAAAATTCGATACACTCTCCTGAATTGGTGAAGTCAGGGTGATGATTTCATTCACTTAGAACCAACATGGACCTATCGCAGAAAATTCTTTAAGACATGTTTAGTAATTTGAGGAACCCAGAAGAAGGCAATTTCAGTTTTCTGGATGCTTAGATATGTCATGTTTACTCATATACAAATATGTAGGGGAGAGTGTGGTCGAAAGTAACATTTTGCGTATTTGGTTCTATAACTTTTGAACCAAAAAACATAGAAATATATTATAACGCGCAAGTTGACAAGTGGATATTTGGCTATCTTTTTAAGCTACTCAGTTTTCCAACTTTCTATTTTCTTCTGGTGAAAGCTGGGCAAAAGAGGTGAAAGTCGAATGTTACAACCGTCCTTTGCGTTGTTTCGATTGTAACACATAGAAAGGACGGTTGTAACACCACCTAAATCTTAAAGAATAAATGAATGATATTGTTTCAACTTCATATTAAACAAATAAAAATTAATAAAATAAAAATTAAAAACTAAAAGCAGTCTTGTAGTACTTACAAACAACAAATAAATTAATACCTGAGATGGCTTCAGGAATTAGCGAAGCTTGTGATGAAGATGGAGGCAGTGATGTTAGATTATCATTTGAGATGGTTTTAGAATGTTTGGAACGTTATATGGATTAAGTCTGTCAGTAACATCGGAAGGAGAAACTCATTATTCCCGGTTGCAACTTGTTACAATTGCCAATTCAAAAAATGTTACAACTGTCCACATTTCGTTTTTTTGATTAAATATGAAGTTTATTCAAATACTACTGCGTCGATTACAGAACCGCTTTAACCATTAAATTTGAAATAAAATGTAGTGAAATGGCAATGTTGCCATTGAATCGAAATTGTTTTATTCAAAAAAATTTATTCAAAAACTCACCACCAAAAAAATTTACTTTTATACATAAATTCCACCTTTTGAACTATATTTGGCACAGGTCATAACTTTGACAGTTGAAGTTTTGTGAGTGTATTCAGCCCCGAATAGCGAAGAATTCTACATTTAAAAATGAACGGTTACAGGCTCTTTTTTCTTTTAAAGTTCAATGTAACAATTGCAACGCGTTACTTTCGACCACACTCTCCCCTAAGTGTCGATTTAAGAGTGGAGATAGGACTTCGCCTTTCGCTACGTCTATACTTACAATGACATATCTCCTTGCAGAAATGCATCCTAAGTTTGAGTTGATTATCCTTAATCGCTCTTGTAATTGCAGTCTCAAAATAAATCAATAGGTGTCCACAGCTAACTCCGGGAGGTCCGAAACTTAGTGCATGTCTCTGAAACATCTGTGAGTAATGAAGTTTCATGGCTTCTGAAGTTATTTAAGTTATTCTCGATATCAAGGAATGTGACCAGATAGTAGTCTTTGAATAGCAGGGACTATTCGGTAATACCTTATCATTTTGGGCGCTCTCTACGACTTTAATTTGCAGGTATGGTGCGGTGTGTTAGCCAACATTTGATCGTAAGGTCTGCACAGGTAGGTGACAGTAATTTTTTCTAGCGCTTTGAGATGGCATGGTGATATATTGTTCATTATAAGATGACTTCTATCATGACAACAAAGAGACGGAACCACCAAACTTTCCAAGTGCTCTCAAAAACCTCTAGGATTATTAGGATCGAAGGACCACATACATAGTAGGGAAGACAACACCAATATCTTATTTTAATAATGTGCACTTGGGTTACATTTCAGATTGGAATACATGTATACTACAGTATTAGATAGTTGTCAACTTAAAAACATCCTTTTTGGGTGGTTTTTGCAACTCAAATTCAAGCAACTAAGAAAATAGTAGCTCGTCTGAGTCGTGAATAAGACTACAGGCCCCAACCCATAGAACGCGTTGCGTGCGGTAGAAGCGGCGCGGCAACTGATGCGGTGGGTTTTGCCGCGCGCAACTGATAGGGGTGACCCATAGAATCCGTTGCGGTGTTTTGACAGATAAATTTAGTCAAAATGGGGGCGTTCAAGAATCGTATCCGGATAGCTTGTTGTTGTTGTTTACGTATGGGAAATCGAAAAAAATAAGTTATAATCGTCTAGCAATGATATTTTGAATGTTTTCTGTTTTCAAAAGTCGAATTTTAATATTTCACAGCTGTTGTCTGTTGTCGATCGTTCAAAAAGGTATCTAAGATACGGCTATCCGATAGGTTCTTGAACCATTGTCACTTTTTCCATATAAGAGAAAACTTCAAATTGGTTGTGACTGCGCATGTCTCTCTTCTGTCACCGCGTGAGAGCCGCAGCAAAGTAGAAAGTTGGGCTACTCGGCGCGTTCGGCGCGTTGCGCGCCGTGCTTATGGGTCACCTCTCATAAGATCGTGTGTATTTAATCGAGCTGTCAGTTGGAAGCGGTGCCGCACGCGCGCAACGCGTTCTATGGGCCGGGGCCTTACCTTTGGTTCTTTGTTAAGTCAACAATCAACTCCATTTCTAAGCAAAGAGTAATAATCTTCCCCTTTCTCTCCTCTTCATTTACAAATTAAGATTCTCTGTCGTTGTAAAATCTCACCCATTTCCTTTGAAATTACTTCTTCCATCTTTGCCATTGTCCAACTCCACTTCTAACCATTTCTCAAAGTCAAAAAATGAAAAATATGTTGCCACATATTTTAGTGTTCACTATGTCGGAAAATTGGACATCTTTAATATCGATCAACTTTAATGCTAAAACAACGGTATCCATTATGTTCTCGAGAACTTCCCTTCGTCGTCGTTCTTATAAATTTACCCTAAAGGAGTGGTGTTTTTTGCAACAATCCCCGGCACTTAGGTGAACGAAACTAAACAAAGCAACAATAGAAAACAATATGAGCAACTGCCCAACTAAATAAAGCCTGCCCCAGGTCAATGGAAGCTTATATTCGCCAAGGAGCGTCGTCGAACGGAGTGTGAGTTTGAAATTCCTGGTAACATCAACCATCACTTAGCTTCACGTACCATTTTGGTAACGATTTGTAGAACATAGAGTGCTGTAGTCCTGTAGTAGTCCTCTATACCCCCTAACACACCGCCATAACACCCCTGCAGACAATAACATGCCATTTGGCTATTCTTAATGTCTTAATTTATTTTATGTTGCCCAGCCCTGCTTGGTCGTAAACCTTTATGGTATAGCCAGAGAGCTGGGCCACCCCCAGCCCAACTTTTGCGGAGTACATCACACATGCACGGCTATAAATTTACGCTCAATTTGTGTTTCAATGCCTTGTAGCAATTATTAGGGTTAACAAACTGCAACTTAGTCGTAAAACCAACATAGAGACCAACTACCAACAAATTGGTGTGAGGAGGAGGAGGATATGGAGAATAACTGCCAGCCGACTTCGTGCCAAACATTTAATTTCTCAATCAGCAAACTATTGCCGCTTGGAATGAAATGCGCCAAAATGCACGCCACGTCGTTATAAGCCACCAGTCACCAGCCCCTCGCTACTCGATGCGACGTGAGCAAAGGAATGACACCGTTCCTTTTTTTTTGCAAATTGAAGGGTGGCAAAGCAAGTTCTCAAAGATTTTTATGCCCTGATATAAAATTATGAGTGTAAATGCAAATTAGAGCTGCGTATAATGTACATATATATGAAGGTAGTGCTTTCCAAAGACCCCGATCCTGTTTGAAGAACGGCGCGGCGAGGAGGCGCCTCATTGGAATAGGGGTTGTTATGTGCATATAATTGAAAAGTGTAGCAGCGTCAGTGCGGTGCATGCCTTAAGGATATGGCATTGATTTGTCATGTGCATCCTAGCGAAAATTCCATCAGAATATACGTAAAAAGCATTCAGCTTTGAATCGAGTGCCAGGTCGACTCGACACCCTACGGGTTGAGAGCTACACAACACTAGGTTTCGTTTGGGTTTGGGTTTGGGTACGGCATGGTAATGCCATTGCAGAACCGCATATGCGGGCCGAAATAATTAAGTCTAATCGGTTTTTAATTGCTGTTCCCAGAGCTGTCGCCGGGAACAACGAGTGGGTTGGGGGCGTCATCGTCGTCCTCATTCTCGTCAGCCGTTCGCGTTTGGAAGGATTTCGTGCAATTTGTCCGCTCGTTTGTCCATGCAGGCGGCAACGGATGACACTCCTCTTTTAAACAAAGATGAATGAGGGTGCGACAACGACGTGCCACTGTATAGTTGTTGCTTTTCTTTCTTTCTTTTTTTTTGAAGCCCGATGTTTGTTGGTTCGTGTTCGTCTGCCCCACCCACCGATAGGTGTCAAACAATGCACCAACATTTTGCTGGTGCTGTATTTTAACATTTTTCATGTAGCATACGATTAATTGTGCTTTTATTTGAGAATGGCTTAAATGACTTGATCGTTGGCCCTGGTACTCTTGCCGCAGTAAAAAAAATTGTGCAGTTATTGGTAAAAAGATTACGATAATTGTCATGTGAAATGACTTTGTGGTGGGGGAAAAAAATGTGTGGTCGAGACAAAAGGTTCCTTTTTGAGTTGATGGTCAGGCCCTGGATTAAATTGGATTTTCGGTAAGTTTCTCATGTCTTCCTAATTGAAAGGGGATCCCCTTCCAAGTTCAACCCAAAAAGAAACCAAGCAATTAATTATGTTGAAGGAGCTTTCACTGCGAGGATTAACTAGGCCTTACTTGTTATTTTCTAAGATTTACACTCACTGATAGTTGACACATGATTTCATATTTTATCACATCAAGATAAGCCTCTACCTCCTCCGCCGCCGTCGTCCTTACCGTACTTTGAACTCCTCGTTCGTGACATTAAATTTAATTATCTGCATACAACCCCCTGATAAGAGTCGGTGAGGTGTTACTGTTTATGTCTATTACCTCAATAAATTTTCATAAGCTTTTGTTTACACAGTAGGTAGGTACGCGTCGCTCATATAGCGGAATCCTTTTTATTTCGTGGACTCGACTCTGCCATAGCCATGGAATGCCATATGCGGTACATGTGCGTGCTTTCAAGGCTATATTACCGTTGCGTGCCAAAACGATGCTACTCACATGTGCCTTTTACGTTGACTGCTGATGTAATGAATTCATTTTAAGTACGTTATTATGATGTGCGCGGAAACATAAGAAATAACTAATGGGCAAATATAATATTTCCTCATTTTTAAGCTACCACACCTCTTGCTGCTTCTCAAGGGCTTTTTAGATTTTCATGTGGAAAGTTTAATTTTCTGAGTTTCGTTTGTCTCTAAATACTGCTGCTGATTTTTCCATAGACGACCAAATTAATCTATTCAATTCGGAATACTGGGGCTGGGGTAATCGATAACCAAAAACTGAAATTCAACGCTCAACCTATTTGTGGACGATCCAGATGAATGGTGGGAGTAAATGTATTGATTACATTCCGTCTGTTCCAAGTGTTCCTTCTGGCTGGGCTCTAATATTTTTCAAAAAGATGGTGAATATCATTAACACTTCGAGAGAAATTCTGACTGACTCAAGTTACAGAACGGGGTTTTTTCGGTTGAAGTTTATGTGGTACAACCATAGGCATTACACTGGTTTATTTTTTCGTCTATATTATCATAGGTAAATTTACAATTGTTATGACTTAGTTAGATTAAAAATGCTAGTTTTTAAGTTTAAAACTGGAATACCAGAGTTGTCAGGCCTTGGTCCCTTACTATTTTTTGTATCGATAATTGAGTAGAATCATGAGAAGCTGTTCAATCTGGGCCAACCACTGTTTTTGAAGCTTAAAACCGGGATACAAGGGCTGTCAGTCTTTGGTCCCTTAAATGTTTTTTTTTTGTGTCGATCAACTGATTGGAATTATAAAAAACTGCTAAATCCAAGCTAGCCGCTGTTTCTGAAGGTTAAACACGAAATACCAGAGTGATAAGTCTTGGTCCCTTGCTATTTTTTTGTATCGACTAATTGAATGAAGTCGTGAGAAACTGTTCAATCTAGTTTAGCCGCTTGAAGCTTGAAACCGGGATACAAGAGCTGTCCGTCTTTGGTCCTTAATTGTTTTTTTTTTTTTGTGTAAAGTAATTGAGTGGTATCATAAGAGGCTGTTCAAACCATATTAGCCTCGGTTTCTGAAACTTAAAAACGGGAAACCACAGTTGTCTGCCCTTGGTCCTTTACTTTTTTTTGTTCGGATCAATTGAGTGAAATTTTAAGACATTGCTTAATCTTACTGTGCGCTAATGATGTGAAGTTCTTCCAAAGGCTGTTCTTTAAGAACCTTGCACGATTCCTCTCATCATTTTCTTTCCATGGAGCTGCTTTCAAAGAAAATCAAAGAAAAAGCAGAAGCTTTGTAAAATACCACCTACCCTACGTCATCGTCATCGAGAATACCATAAACATGCAGTTTGTCGCACTTCATTCATAGTGAATGCACATGTGATTTTAATCTTCATAATCAGCATACTTTTTAGTCAAGTAAGTAAAGAATAGAAAGCTAACTCCACTAAAGAGTTGGAAGCAGTATACTATGGGACTTCTTTTGAACATTTTCCACTTAATCCTTTAAGTCCCTTTCACTTTGATCAAATGAGAGAAAAGAAGTGGTAGATTGAAACAGATTTAAAAACCATTTAACAAATAATGCTGAATTCATTTCGTAGCAATTCTATTTTTATTCCTTGGTTGCATTTGTTTCTCTGAGATTTCAGTACAAATCCTTACTCAAGGACATTATAAGTTCCAAGTGATTAAAATTCATGATAATTACAGTTATATACAAATTGTGGGATGTGGGTGTCTGGAATTATATAAAAAAATTACAAATTTTTTCTTTGGAAACCTACCCAACATTTGAGCGCTATTTTCGACAAAAATCATGGATCTGTGGACGATTTCTACTTAAGTTTTAATTTCATGAGAAATTTATTCTTAAAATGAGGAAATAGGTTTTTATAGAAAAAATTCAATTCACGTCAATTATTGAAACTTCAGCACAGCTTGCCAAAACTCACATACCCATGCTTAAGACTTATAACTCAACTCAAGGACATTTTTGTGTACGTGAATCGGCTTGAAAAATAATTGGGTGCTAGAAAAACGTTTTCTTTTTCCCATTTTTGTTATAAATCTTATGATTTTAGGAGAGAAAGTAAAACATAACTTCCTTCTCAAGAAAATAATTGTATCTTGAACTTGGGAATCGAGGGATCTGCTCATTCCTATAGCAAATGTTATAGGATTTCCAACATTCAAGCACTGAATTAATTTCCAATCGACTTAAACGACTTGAACCCCCCCAAGAAATCATAAATTTATGATTTTGATTGCTTCCGATGTGGTTTTGATTACGAAGCACAACTTTTATGACTTTCTATTGATTATTATATAGGACTTACAATATTTCCATTATAAGTGCATAACCTATAGCAATGTGTGCCTATATACTCTGATTATATTGGCTTCAAGTATTTGAACATTGTTAGTAGGTATGTGTGTGTGTGTTTGTATAGGAGTGTGGGATGATGGAGTGTAAGTATTGGGGCTATGTTTCTATAGGGATTGAAAACCTCATCATCAGAAGATGTGGAACGGAAGTCTAAATTGAAATTCGGTTAATTCAAATATTTTGATTGGAAAATTATTTAATTGGCTCATAGTTGACGTGCGCTATTAAATTGAAAATTGATATTTCAAGTACATATCTGGTTTTAAAGAGTAGGTATAGGTAAAATATTTGACGTCTTGAGAGGTTTGAATTATTGAAAAGTCCCTCAGGACTATTGAATTCGTCTATAATTCGCTTAATGGATGAAGGTGAAATGGAAGAAGAGTTGTTTTCGTTCAATTTTGATAAAATTTGCCAACAGAGTCTAATACTTTCTAGGATTCTTCATAATTTCGAAGTAGGATGGCAAAAAAATGACACTGCTGAGCAAAATAACTTCCATTAAAATATCTGAGTAAAAAATGTTTATTTTATCTTTATGCTTGGCCTTGGCATACATACGTACACTTAGAGTGGCTATGGAGACATTTCGCATTTCAAAAACCCACAATTTTATGCCGATTCCAAACGCTTTTCATGACAATGTGAAATTATTCTCGGAGGACTTTTTTTTCTTGTAATTCTAGGATTCGAACCACTGACCTCCTACGTAACAGGCAGACTTTCTAATTATTACTCCACGGGCTTTGCCTTTTACCCTTTGACATGCAACTCTTCCAATTATATACATACATATATGCTTCCTTCACTACTTTGCTCTGGGCGTCGGTAAGTCTTCCGGTTTTGGATTGTTCCATGTCTGAGATCATCCAAATGCTGATGTCGTTACTCTTATTTGTACCAGAAGTGTTTGAGTCTTCATTTTTTTGCCATTGTGTCGGAAAATTTGTATGTCATTGACTTTTTGTTGGAGTTCTCCGGATTTCTCTAATGAATATTTTTGACGTGAAGCTCTTCGTGGATCTTTGTACGGATCTGAATATTAATTCGATCCACCTCTGTTACTACTGCTGCCTCACTTACAACTTACTCTAATGCTTTTTGTACATAGTTCAACATTGTGAGAGTTGATTGCACACCACCGCAGTGTAGACTCTTTCCTTCAGTTTGGAAGGCATTTGACATGACTGGATCCGATAGCGTTCTGTATAAGTATGTATTCAGTACTTTTTGAACTAATACAGTACCTCATCTTTCCAAAAACGTCTTACGTCAAGCGATCATCGCAGGGATGTAGGATCCTTGCTTATGATGGTTTCATGTCGTCTATCTATGTAGGCCATGTTTCCTCGTTGTCAACGCGTTCTCCTCGTTGTCCATATCGTCCATATTGTCGATCATGTAGTCCATGTATATCACATGTTGCCCACATCTCTTTGCCCAAGTAGACAATGTTTCATTTTGTCTGTCTGAACCAATTGGGTTTTTAGGTTCCCTTGTCCATGTAGGCAATGTTTTCTCACCGTTTATTCCTTCCATGTTGCTCATATCGTCCATGTCGTGTTGATCATGTTGTCCATGTAGTCAACTTGTTGCCAACACCGCGTCACCCATTGCGAACCATTTTGCTCATGTAGACAATGTTTCCATGTCGTCAATGTCATATCAAAGCATGTTAATTCTTTCTTGGCTTGTCGGAATGTTCCAAATAGTGTGGTGCCCGTTGCTCAAAGGCTAGCATGTCGGCCCACGAAATGGAACTTTTGTGATTTGAATCCCAACAAAAAACAAAAAATGTCTTACTATGGGTATCGCCTTTGGCAAGTTCGTTAATTTCATTGCCACGAAAAGCGCTTCCTAGAGGAGCCGTTGGGGCTCGGCAGAAAATTGTAGGTCCCCCCTCCATTCCCTCACAAGAAATGCGCTGGGTCCCTGAGCTCCCATCTCTGCTTATTTTATTTATTTATTTATTCCTCGAAGTCACTACGGTACTGAAATTAATTAATATTGCTTTAGTTTGTTTCTCTAACGAGCAATTGTACGAGTATTCCTTTTTGACTTGATAACCCATATTTCAAAAAAGATTTAGAAACCATAGTTTTTTGTGAGCCCAAAAAAAGATCTTGCAAACACAGTTTCCTTATCCCTACAACCATTTTTTTCTTTGCATCAAAAACAAAAGAAGCAAACTAAACCTTTGAAAATAATTGCTTCATAGTCATGTCTATTCACTAGATTTGTTATCCTCCTTATTTATATTCAGGAGCATAATCCTGTTTATGTATATGAACCGACTAGCCAAGACTTACTTACAAAAGCTGTTGCAAATTGATTCACTTCAAAATTTATGCGACTTTTGAATAAATATAACAAGAGTTATCACACTGTCTGTATATGAAACCCATGTTCGAGATTAAAATCATTTCCATATATGAGAATTGTGCAAACAGATATTCTAGACTAGACAATAATCATCATTGTATAGACAGCTGGAAAACTATCCTTTATACATAAACTAGAAACAAACACACATTTATGCATATAGAGGCAAAACACAGCTACTACACTGTCATCAACTTCAAAAACATATCTAATGCAATTTGGGTCTCCTTTACATTTCTAAGATTACTAGATTCATATTTGGACATATATGGTAAGGTTTTCCCTTAACAATCTGCTCTCCGGTGCCATAGTCCCCCCACTGTAATTTAGATTTTCATCTGCCAGTTCCGAAACTGTAGTATAAAGCTCATTCTTCCTGTCGCACATTAGTTTTGGGTGAGGATTGGGTTTTGCAACCAAATAATATGAGTATCTACAACAATAACTATGCCTCATACTAAATACAAACTTTTTTGTTCGTAAAGAAATGTGGATTTCACCAGTGAGGGAAGATGGTGAGGGTGATTATTTCATAAAAATATGAATTCTTGCAGTAGTCTATTGATTATGTCATTTCTTAAGGAACTCGACATTGAGTGGACTTTTATTGCATGAATCGATTAATGGGTTAATTTTAGAGAAATAGCCGAAAGTGCTATTAAATTAGAGGGTGCGATTCGGAGATATGGGTTCTAAACCATCTTCCTTCGTTTTTTCAATATATCTCGAGAACGAAGCAAAATTTTGATGCAATTCCAAGGACGTTTTTTGTAGAAAACAAATTTTCCCATCGAAATGCATCTTTTAAAAAATTATAAAAAAATATTTTTTATCCAAAGTAATAAAATTCCCGACAGAAAAAAAGGCCATTTTTTCCAATTTTTGAGTTTTTTCAGTTTTTTTAATGGCATTTCTTCCTGGTTGCAGATAGGTATAGGCAATGCTTCATAAAAAAAGAAGTAAATAAAATTTCCTATAAAATGCTATTTTAGAAAATTTTCTATGTTTGAAATTCACCGAAATATTGCCATTTGAACACAGACATTTATCGTTGTTTTTATCCTTTTTATAATGACTATATTTATTTTTGTTTTGTTGAAAAAAAGCATTTTTTACTCAATGGAAAGGTTGATAGTAAGTAAAATAATTTACTTGAATACAACTTTTTATAAATATAAAATATTATATTTTTTTGATTTGGTACCCGTGGCGTAATGGTTAGCATGTCCACCTGCTAACCCAGAGGTTCGAGGTTCGAATCCCAGCAGAGGCAAAATGCAAAAATGTTTTCCACGGGTATCGCCTTTCGCGAGGAATTGGCAAGTCCTCCGTTAGTAAATTCATTGCCATGAAAAGCGCATTCTCAACTAGCCGTTCGGAACCGGCGAAAAACTGTAGGTCCCCTCCATTCCCTCACAAGGCATGGTTGTGATAAATGCGCTAGGCCCAGGGGCTCCTCGCTCTGTTGCGGCACCTTTTTTATTTATTTTTATTTATTATATTTTTTTGAAAACGATTTGTAGAACATTATTAAAACAGTTATCTAAAGTTGACCCTCTAAGGTCAAATCGTCAAAGTAATCGTAAATTCATCAAACACTTTTCTCCAAATCTGATAGGATATCCGTAAAAGAGTAAGTGAGATAGTATGACGATCGCAAAACACTTTTATAATTTGCGACTCGGGTGTGCACACGTAAGTTTATATTTAAAAATGGAAAAGTGTTTTTTTTTGCGATGAAGATATTAATATAACTAAAGGAAATAGAGTTTTAAATGCAAGATGTTTTGCTAGTGTTATAAAAGCTAGTTTAAAAAGAAATGATGACCAAGATAAAAAATTAACTGGTGTTGAAAGAATTGAAGTTCACAAATCATGCTATAAATCAAACATATCTCAAATATTGATGCAGCTAAAAAAGACGTAATTTCTGCGTCAGAATATATTGCAGCTTCCTTGTACGGAATAAAGTTGAACCAGACCCTGAGCAACTGTCGTTTCCCATATTTTTGCAAATTATCAGTGCAAATTTTTCGCTGGCACAAATACCACCAACATGCGATGCCATCAAACATCATGGCCTAAGAACTTATCTTCAAATACAACAGTGGCACGGAAACCCCTTAAATTCTCTGAGCTGGGGCTGGGAAAATTCTAAATGTGGATTGATTCCGATTCGCACAATTACCTCCTGCACCAGAGATATTACTTAAAAAAATGGCTTGTGGTTGAACTACAGGTTGCCATGGAAGCTGTGGGCGCAGAAAACTGCAAATTGCTTGTTCAATATTTTGCAAGGAATGTATGGGAGTCAATTGCGATAGTATGCAAGTAGCCGATATTGAAGAAGAAAACATTTTTGGAGATGTAGATGTTGATGTCGATATCGACCTTCAAAATGTTATTGAAGAATCATAATAGTACCAGAACTATACACTTGTATTGTTGAGCAAAAAAAAAAAAAAAATATGTAAAATACTCTTTTTTATAACAAATAACTTTCCATTGAGTAAAAAATGCTTTTTTTCAACAAAACAAAAATAAATATAGTCATTATAAAAAGGATAAAAACAACGATAAATGTCTGTGTTCAAATGGCAATATTTCGGTGAATTTCAAACATAGAAAATTTTCTAAAATAGCATTTTATAGGAAATTTTATTTACTTCTTTTTTTATGAAGCATTGCCTATACCTATCTGCAACCAGGAAGAAATGCCATTAAAAAAACTGAAAAAACTCAAAAATTGGAAAAAATGGCCTTTTTTTCTGTCGGGAATTTTATTACTTTGGATAAAAAATATTTTTTTATAATTTTTTAAAAGATGCATTTCGATGGGAAAATTTGTTTTCTACAAAAAACGTCCTTGGAATTGCATCAAAATTTTGCTTCGTTCTCGAGATATATTGAAAAAACGAAGGAAGATGGTTTAGAACCCATATCTCCGAATCGCACCCTCTAATTTAATAGCACTTTCGGCTATTTCTCTAAAATTAACCCATTAATCGATTCATGCAATAAAAGTCCACTCAATGTCGAGTTCCTTTATCTGCCCTTTTTTATGACATAATCAATAGACTACAGGTATTTTCTCGTGTTGGTTTTTAAAATAAGATTTGAAGTGAACATTACATTTTCAATGGGAGTATTCAGAGTACTGTGAATTGTTGCATTAGTTCGACTTTTCAGTATGTCAAAATTTGTTTCTCACCTCTCGCAAGAAGCTGTGGAAACCAGAACCCATTGCTAAAATTTAATCTAAATATCTTCTCCTCATTCTCCCTACGGATTTTGGCCTGTTTGAACACATGAATCGGCATCAAAACAACAAAAAATATACGAACCGATGAATTCTTAGAGGTCACACGGATTCCGATTTGAAATAAAATGCAAAAGGCTTTTCAACTGACGTTTTTAGGCCCAGTAGACGTCACTTTAAAACCTAAGTACCTTGCTTATCTTAAAAGTGCTTCATTGAAATGGGCATAAGTTTTCTATTATGTATATTTTTGAATTATTCGTTGTACAACCAAATCAAACTAACTTGTTCAGTTTTCAATAAAATAAAAACAAGCATTAGCAACTAATACGAGATATTGAACCCGGTGAAACCCTTTAACTTGTTTCGAAAGCAATGCATTATTAAAAACGTTATATTGTTAAAAAAAAAACGCAAAGGCAAGTCAACAACAACAAACCTCGTTGACTTTGTATCATTTTCCCTCTCAGCTTTGGAGAATGGAAAGGAGTTCGATGTTATTTCAACTGACTTTAGCAAAGCTTTCGATAAAATCGCCCACAAACTTATTCTTCTTAAACTTTCCATCCTCGGCTTTGAACCCATTCTGTTGAGATGGATTTCTTCTTTTTTAGAAAACCGTTTTTACAGTTTTCGGTTCAGATCCGCCTTATCCAGCCGTTTTTAGCTATACATCCGGTGTTCCGCAAGGCAGCCATTTAGGCCCTCTGCTCTTCATTCTCAGTATTAACGACATTGGAATGATCATCAAACACTCCTCTATCTCTCTCTATGCGGACGATACTAAGTTTTACCGAGTCGTTTCTTCTTCTGAATACTCTTCCCACCTCCAACAGGATCTCGACAATTTTTCAATATGGTGCACCAAAAACAGCCTGGAGCTAAATGTTTCCAAGTGCCAATCAATAACCTTCTCACGTAAACGCATCAAATCTCCTCCCTGTCTCTATTTTCTTAACTGTCAAATCATTTCCCCCGTTCAGGTGATCCGTGGCTTTGGGATTATTTGCGACTTTGAGCTGAATCTCCTCAAGCATTCGACGATATAATACTTAAGGCAAATTCAGCACTTTGCTTCGTGAAACGTTGGTCCAATGAATTTGCAGACCTCTACGTAACCCGATCCTTTTACATTTCATTTGTTCGTCCGCTTCTTGAATACGCTTGTCAAGTCTGGTCGCCTTTCCAACAAGTGCACATTGCCAGAATTGAGAACATACAACGCCGTTTTCTCCGATTTACTCTTCGAGGTCTTAATTAGAGTAATCCTTTGATATTACCTACTTACGAAAACCGAATCAAACTCCTCAACCTCAATACGCTGAAAGAACGAAGAGAAATATTTGACATTCTCTTCATTCACCGAATATTTACAGATACCATTGACTGTCCCGCCCTTAACGAATCCAATTTTCTAAATACTAACTCTCGTAACACTCGGAATCCCCGTCTCTTCTATCTATCTATCATCTATTCTATCTATCTATCATCTATCCCACCCATCAAACCTCTTACGGCTCCAATGAACCCAGCTCCCGAATGCTGAGGAATGTCAATTCTCACTCTTCTTGTTTTGACTTCAATATGAGTACTCCCTGCCTAAAAGTTCGCCTCCTAAACCCTCCAACTAGTTAGTTTTAGTATTTAGTTTTGTATTAAGCCTAATAAATGGGGGTTTTGCCCCCACCAAAATAAAATGGAAATATGTTGGAAGCGTTACAGTGTGAGTCAGTGAGGCAGTAAAGTCAGTGAATTGTTGAGTACTGGTCAGTGAAATTACACATAAACATTTATTTTTCAGTCATGAAAATACAAATACAGCTAAACATCTTTAGCATGCCTTCAACAATCTTAACTACATACCAATATTTTGATCAAGAAGAGCTTTTGTGCCAAACCTTATTTTGAATTCTTTTATGGTACTGCAAAAATTCTCCTCACTCTCAAAGCTGATTTTGGCATCACACACACAGAAATATATTTTACTCGAACTTGGGCCACAAGAAGAGTACTCTCGTGTAAACATGTGCACATGTAGTTATCCTTGTTAATTTGATTCACAACAAATCCTTTGTGATACACTACGTTGTTTACTTAAGGTTACTGCTTGTGTTACAGAGCTTCTCAATTTCTGCACTCTATTCTTAACGAATCCTTTAAGACTTCAAAACATATGAGAAACATTTTAAATGCAGCCAACGCAACAACATCAATACCTACTATACATACATATGCCTAGCATATTTTGTGGTGATGGTGGCCGGTCGAACAAGTATTCCCGTCACACAGAGATGCAAAATGAAATTGATTATCCTTGTTGCACATATGCTGTCAAGGTGGGTGTTTTAGGATTGGTTTGTATTACCTAAATACGAAGTAAATCTCGGTCAGTTAGATACATATTTATTCATAAGATACACACTTCTGTGTCTGTCTCTTAAGCAGTCTCCAGATTACAAGAGCATTTAACATTCAAAGTTGTATGTCCAAATGAATAAATGAATCATTTTGCTTGTATGATCCAATTAAATCAAAGGATTTGCTTTGCATTGTGTGTGTCTGTTATGTGATGTCTTGTTGTTGCAGTTTCTTGGTTGTCTAACAGACATTTGGTACTGTTTGTCTATTTCAGTTCTACACCCATGTTGCGATTTTGTTTTCGAATTCAAAATATTGTCTTCCGAAGTAAGGACAACCATTGGGAAATTTTTAAAAGAACGAATTGATGTGTGTTGAGCATGCACCAGAAAAACAACAAATCCTAACTTTTTTTTTAATTGCTCTTCCTTGAGAAAAGCCATATGTTTAAACTTAGTCAGATGAAAGTATTGTGAATATGAATATTTTATTCAGTTAGAAAAGTAAACCTGTGGACAGAACTGAAACTGGAAAAGTAGTTATCTTGTGACACAACTTCTTTCGAGTTTTAGAAGCCATCAAAAGACAAAAAGGACAAAAGATTCCACTGGCAGACTTATTTAACTACATGCTACTTTTAAATTTACGAATTTACGAATTTATTATAATGGATTCCTTGCGACAAGGGCCATACGGCTGA
This sequence comes from Melanostoma mellinum, assembly GCA_914767635.1. Classification (NCBI taxonomy): domain Eukaryota; kingdom Metazoa; phylum Arthropoda; class Insecta; order Diptera; family Syrphidae; genus Melanostoma; species Melanostoma mellinum. The sequence goes on from OU612058.1 coordinate 21,266,279, forward strand.
TACACCTAAAGAGACATTTACACAAGAAAGTTACACCATAGATAACAAATGACAGCAGCAGGCGGTTGTGACGGTTTCCCATCTAAACGCACTCAACTGAATGTCGTCTTAATTACTCTAAAGGGAGCCGATTCCTTGCCGAGTGACAAGGCTATTGTTACTTTAATGGATAGCTCCTTTAGCAGGCCTTTATTTGAAAGTAGTGAAAGTGGATATTGAAGTCCCTTCCCAAGCTACCTTTTATTTAAATGGGGAAAGAAAAAAGAACACATAAGATCTGAATTATTGGTTTCTTTTGAGTACAGTTAATGGACACGTGTCTTGTTCTTAAAAGGTAATCAAAGTTGGTTTCAGCTAAATGTGATAATTTGTTTTAAAGTGGTTGAAGATTTGCAGGTCCTTTTCATAGAAAAATCATTGATGTCTATTGAAGTGAGAGTGTGTTTTAAAAGGCTTACTCACCCTTTAGTTGCAATTTGTTTGGTTTGAAATTTTCAGCAACTCCAACACATAGTTAGCTTCACAATAAAACAAAAAATATCCTGACCTCGGCCTATAACACAAACCTACAAGTCTACAAGACAAGAGCCAGTTGTAGGATTATATCTATTACACTTGTAGAAAAGCAAGCAAACTTGCATCTTTGTATTACAGAAGTATTTTACAATTGTCGTAATCCACTTGTATTACAAGCACTTAGAGGCTTAAATTTTATTTTTTCTCCTGGAGCAATCAGACCTAATTACCGGTCCATTGTACTACCAGTTAGCAACCTTCTATTTGTTAAAGCTTTCCAGATGTTCGAAGAAAAGCCAAAAGACGCTGCCATGATTAGGAGCCTAAGTTACCAGCTCTCACCATGTCTGCGACGAGTATCTGTCACCTCATGCGAGAAAAAGCAGGACATTCACTGAGGAAGTGCTCTGCGGTGTCCTCATCTTCTCCACAAGATTCACAGAGTGTGGTATCACTTAAGCCTAAGACATTTAAATGCTTGGCAAAAGAGAAGTGCCCGCTGGCAACGCCAATAAGCTTTCTACAGTCTTTTCTGCTACGAGCTAGCGCAAATGTTCCAGTCTTCTTACTAGCGTTGGTGAACATACGCTTGGTTTGTCTGCATCCAATGGAGGCATGCCATCTACAGTTGTGCTCTTCACAGATCCAATCGTTGATTGAAGCCCTCACTGAGGACGCTGGCAGACCTAGCGAAGGTTCAGGTCCTGAGAAAGCTGTCTCAGATCCCCGCCTAGCAAGTTCATCGGCGCGGCGATCTCATTTCCAGTTATGCCGTAATGGCCCGGAACCCAAATGAGACTCAAGGAATTTAATCTTCCGATCGCATTCATAGAGCTCTTGCATTCCTGGATCACAGGTTTAAGTTACAGGTTCTTGGTCGATTGTTATAAGAAACTACATTAAGTGTTCATATTTCTCATAAAATATCCTTGTTGGAATGTCTATGGAAACTTCCAGATAAATAAATTCTAACCAAACATGATGTGAGGTATTCATGGATTAATTATTATTATTGCCGCAATATTTGGGTTCATTTTCCAAATCCATAATTCATTGAAATGTAAACAACAAACGCATCTGTCTCACTACCTTATCTCTACCAAGCCGCAATAAATATGAATTAATGGTGCGAACAAATTTATCAAAACAATCCCACAACTCCACATATGTATATCTACGTTTGTTTTCGCCAAAAATAAAAATAAAAAACAAAACAACAAAAATGAATAGAAACCAAATTCCATTAATTATTACCACCGTTTGGCAGACGCTGCCATCAATTTTGTATATCTGACTGTTCAAACATATGAGATCCCTCCACACTCTATTAAAGTGCAAACAGGCGAGAACATAAAACCAGGTAAATTTCGAAAAGCTGTACACAAGGTACGAGGGGCGGGGTGAGTTTTTCTTCCCTCGATTCCCTATTCCTAGTACGCATTTGAGTTGTATCAACTATACACCAGCATCCGCTGCCGCATGACGGAAATCCAAATCCAATCTAGAATGAAAAATAATATCGCATTTCCACTCCCATTCACACATGATCAAAAATGCAAATGCATACAAAACAAATAAACAAAAATAAACTTCCAGCTTCTCTATACCACCCCAACCGACACGACGACAACTACAACGATATGACAACAAAACGGGGACAAGGAGACGACACTACGTGTGTGTTGTTCGCCACTTTGGTGTTGTCAGTGTATCACTGTATCCAGTTTCCAGTATCCACGTATCTTATAGTGTCTATTTGGTGGAGCATTTGTGTTGCTCCCCTTTGTTTGCAAGGGCATTACGAATATCTCTAAATCGTAACGTCTTACCTGAACCATTGGCTCCATAGAAGCAGCCTTTGAATAAGCTGAGTAATTATTGCACTGTGCGCTTACAGGTTGGAGGAAATAGAATTGCAAAAATGTGAAATTCGCCATAAAACTAGTTTTGTCAATTAAAACAATTTTTTTGAGTTGACTCTCTGAAGAGAATTTGCAGAAGATGAGTTTGGAATAATTTATCGATTCACCTTGTCAATTAAGAAGATATAGTGGTTCAATATGCTTGATTTGGCTTAGAGCAAAATATTCCCTAGCTTTATGCGGTAATTTAGCGCCACAAAGCGAGCGAGCCACAAACAACGAATTCTTCTTGCTGAAAGCTAACGCAGTCCTTACCTACTTACTTAGGTGGGCATTACAGTTCGGGGTGACCCTGGGCCTCAACCAACATCCTTCTGTAACGACTTCGATATCGGGCGAGCTATCTCCAGTTTCTTCTTCCACTAGATTACGCCACCTAAGACGAGGTCTTTTCCTTCCGCGATTTCCCTGCAATGTGATTTCGAACACCCGACGAGCCGGAGCGTTTGGGTCCATCCGCTCTTCATGTCCCAGCCCTCGTAGCCTCGCGATGCGTACTCTTCTGGCTATGCCCATGTCGTGGTACAGCTCATACAGCTCGTTGTTGTATCTTCTTCTCCACACATTGTCTTCGCATACGGGACCAAAGATCATTCTGAGAATTTTTCTTTCGAAACGACCAAGGGTTTCCTTATCCGCTTTCGATAAGGTACATGCTTCCGCGCCGTAAAGCAGCACTGGGATGATTAAGGTCTTATACAAGGTTACCTTGGTTTTTCTGGAAAGGGTTTTGTTTCTCAATTGGTTTCTTAACCCAAAGAAGCAACGGTTGGCAAGAGTTATTCTCCGTTTGATTTCCGCACTGATGTTGTTGTCCGTGTCTACAGCGGATCATAGGTAGTCGGAGTCCTGTACTACCTCGAAGTTATGTCTGTCTTTTGTGACGTTTTGTCCAATTCGTCGATGTTCTGTGTCCTTGTTTGATGACAACATATACTTCGTTTTGCCCTCATTAACCATCAAACCCATTTTTGCCGCTTCTGTTCAAATACTCGCAAAAGCACCTATGACATCACGCTTTTTTCTTCCCATTACGTCAATATCGTCTGCATAGGCGAGTAATTGCACAGACTTTTGAAAGATTGTTCCTCTGGTGTTGACGTTTGAGTTTCTTACAATCTGTTCAAGTATGATGTTGAAGAAATCGCATGACAGTTTGTCGCCTTGTCTAAAACCTTTTTCGACATCAAAGGTCTCGGTGAGTTCTTTACCGACCTTGACGGAGCAGCGTGAATTCTCCAAAGTCATCCTGCATAGTCGTACGAGTTTTGCAGGGATGCCGAAACTAGACATGGCTCTGTACAGCTCGTCTCTGTAAATACTGTTATACGCGGCCTTGAAATCGATAAAGAGATGGTGAATATCGATATTATTGTTTCGGGTTTTTTCCAAGATCTGCCGTAATGTGAAAATTTGGTATATTATGGAGTTCTCTGGTCTAAAACCACATTGATAAGGACCTATCAAGTTGTTGACGTGGGGTTTCAGACATTCACATATTACAGCAGACAAGATCTTATAAGCGACGTTAAAGAGGCTTATCCCTCTGTAATTGGCGCAATTGTGAGGGTCTCCCTTCTTTAGGATTGGGCATACGATACTGAGATTCCATTCATCGGGCATGCTTTCTTCCGACCATATGATGCAGATCAGCTGGTGCATGCTCCTTTCCAACTGGTCTCCAGCTGCCTTAAAAGTAAAACGCAGTCCACTTAAAGTAAAATTGACGTCTTCATGGATAATTCACATAAGCACGACCAATAAACGAAGAATAAATAATTCGAATTTCGTTGCAAACCTACATTCTTTACAAAATCTGAGGAAAATAATAGGAGCAAAGTCCACATGCGTAAGCTTGCTTTTGATTTGATGAAATTAAATAAATTTGAGTTTAGCTTAAAATTCCTTCAAAATAAATGGTTTTAAGCTTATTCATATTCATCTAAAACCAGAAATAGTTTACAACTCTTGCTATGGACAAATTCCCCTGCCCAAAAGGAAATCTGGAATAATATAATTCTGTGCAAATTGGGTCTAATCTTGCAGAGTGATATACATCTTCCGTATTTAGCTTCCTCTTGTCTGTGGGCTAGATTATTCGCATTGTAATTCAATCTGATTGGGAATCAGATCAGAGCAGAGCACGTTTACAACTGGGAATATTCCTTTGACGACATCAAATGGCAGAAGCGCTGATTTCAATGCGATTCGCTTGACTGAACCACTCAGTCTCCTGTATTCTTTTATTCTCTTCGAATACCTTTAGTTAGTTTCAGCCTGAGTTCAACAATTATTACATTCAGCTTCTAATTAAAGATAATAGAGCACTTCTAATATGTTTCTCAGTTGTTGAAATTACCCACATTATAGGGTTACAAAGTGTTATGTGCCACATTAGTATTTGGTTGTTACACGCTGCTTGTGTATGTAGTTTGATGCAGAATAATCGTAGGAACGCTTCTGATTACTATGATAATGATAGTGATGTTCCTTTAGATTAGAAACGTGGATTGTGAGTTTTCGGTTATTTTTTCCGTTCCTGAAAGATGAAACTCATATCATGTTTACTTTAAACCCAATTTGTTGTAATTGTGAACGTCTTGTTAAGAGTTTTTTGGTTTTCGGAAATTAAGAACCAAAGACCTAAGCAGTATTCGGTTCAAAATACGTTTTACCAGTTCAAGTAACGTTGCGTCGCCGTCGAAGCGGCTTTTGGATATCTTTTACGAAACATTTACGAAAGTCGTATTGCCAGGTAAAAACGTGATAGTCTTAAACATCTTTTTTTATGTGGCCAAATTTTTTGACTCAGTGCATAAGTTTTGACGATTCATATTTCATAACCTAAACGAGCTTTTGCAATGAACATTTAACTGTAAATGTGATATTTTGTACTAAAAGTGTCGAAACCATTTGCTTGTGCCACCGCCACCAATTTAGTGTTACTTAAGAAAATTGGTGAATCAGAAACTAATATGCCATTTATTTGAGTATTTCCATTTATTTATTGAGTATTTCAAGAAATTGTCTGACATTTCTATGGAGCATAAGAACCCAGTTATAGTTTTTCCACAAAAGTTTTTCATTTGCGACACTAAACTGTCATATCAATAATTTAATGTCTCGCGAGCATTCCCATCTTCAAAACAAAATCTGGTGACATTACGAGCATAACGATCTTTTTTTGCGGCACAAAAACCTATAAAATATTTAAGTTTTACGATCGTACATTATTCATCATAAGCATCCTCTTGAAACGTCCATAGAACTGTCACATTTACGATTGAAGAAAAATTGTTCATTGTTTTTTCTTATTTTGAAGTAAAGTGTTGGTGTTGTCTACTGAGTCTACTAAATCCAGTGACAGTAAAAATGTTTACAACAAAAAGTCCAGAGCTTTCGTTTTTTTCTTTAAAGAGATGACACACGCCTGGAGACTCGATGGTCTACCAAATCGGTCTGAGAAATATGTTCTTACATGGCACATAGATGGAACATGGCAGAAGACTGGAGTTCCAAGGTCTACCAAATCAATCTGAGATGAATATTCTTACACGACACCGTAGTGCGCAACAGTTTAGTGTCACTAAAGGGTTCTTCACCAAAAAAACTTCATTTTGGTATTCGGACCTTATTTTAAGGCAGTCATTAACATGAATACTAAACATGATAACCTAGAGACACAAAAATGTTACACTTGCGGCACTAATCTGTCATTTAGCTCAAAAACTTTTGTAGTGCTGAGGTTTCAGCTCTCTTACACATTACAAGACTTACAAAAGCCTCCTTAAATTTTTTTTAGCATTAAATTTCCACTACGACACTAAATTGTTACCATTCAGCAATTCAATTCAGTGCCACTTACGAAAACTGATGAAAGTTAACTGATTCCAGTGGTCATGCGATCATTTTTAATGAATTTACTCGATAAAAATCTCTGCTAGTGATATCTTGTGATCATTTTGACTCAAAAGCAATTCGTATGCGGTACTGTCATCACGTTAATTAAGTGTCATAAGAATAATTGGTTAAATTGAAATTTTAGTTTTAGTATCTTAATCCTCACGTCCAGGTTCAGTGGTGGTTAATCTAAAACTATAACTTAGTGTATATATCCTGACGTAGAGGTTCTCACCTGTATTTTCACAGAGCTTGCAAAATCCAGTTACCCGCAAAAGTGTCACGACGCGAAATTTGTTTGTAAGCACAGTAGAACAGTGTGTATGCAAAATTCTTTCAGTTAAATCGCTTAAAAGCGGACGTTTGGTGTTGACACTAATCCAAAATTCTTTTCTTATTGGGATTGATAAGTTTCAATTGAGAATTTTGCACATTGAGACGTCACTTTAGATATTTCTTTCTGTCAGTCAAATGTTGGATTGTGACACACCAATGGTGACACCGAACTTATTTTGCGTTTCAAGTCAATGTTGACATGTTTTCATTCAAGATTTTGGACATTATGACAAAAATATCATTTCTTGTGACAGTTAACTTACTGTGCTACTGCGATTGGGCAGACATTTATCACAAAATACTTCGGTTTAAGCCATGACACAATTTAAGTTAGTTACATTTTTACTGTAACGTTGCCGTTGAGTGGCATCAACAAACTTATCGTACTTTTCTACATTTTGTATTGTTTTTTGTTTCATTGGCCCTGAGGCTGTCATTTTGCTTATTCATGTGTCTGCATAGCACAAGTATAAGTAATTCCAAAAATATTGTGGCATCCTATCTTATAAGCTTCACTATAGAGCAGTTAACTCCTTTCATGGGAACCCACAAATCATATTGAAATTTCTCTCCTTCACTATGTGCATCATTCTCGGTGTCATATCTCCTTGTGTTTTTTATCGCCGCTGCGAAAGATATTCAAAAAACAAAAAAAAACAAATAAATTTCCTTGCATCACATTTATCCTCATAAATCCTCACAGCAAATTACTTTCAAAAGAAGTTAACTCAAAACAATGCTCCACCATTCAGTAAAGATGATGACAAAAAGAGGTCCACATACAAATGCACCCTTATGTTTCTCATTTCCGTCAAAATCCACAAACCGGAACAAACAACAATTCGCCCTCCACTACCGACTACTCAACCCCCACACCGCTCCTTCTACACTTGTCACATTCATTCCTATTACCATGGCAGAGATACTTATGCACAGAATTTATGACTGCAGTGTTGGAGTAACATTTTCTCGTTCTTCTTTTAGTTCACTTGATTTATTTCTGTGTGACATTTATGCACAAAAAAAAGAAGCCATAGAAACCCAAAGGAATATAAGCACACTAAGACAAAGAACGAAATGATAAAAGAACTCTTCAGCATTACTGGAACACTAGAATGATATGGTCTTCTAATTTTTTTTATCCCTCTTGTCCCAAAATTGCCCCCATTGCCATCACAGTCAGTACTTGGTCTTCTTTTTAAGGTCCTTAACAAAAGTTGTTATAAAAGCTATGGATCAGTACTACTACCCCTCTTATTTGCCAGCAGAAAGACAAATGGAAAGAGAAAAAAAAACGCAGGCTTGTGGTTCTGAGGAAGAATAAAATGGACAATGACTCGCGACAAAGCGCAGATCTGGGACATTTGGATGCTGATATTAACGGTCCACTGGTAAAGCCAAAAATTAAAACATTGCTGTTTAACTATTCCATAGTGTAAAATTTAAGCAGCAGCTAAACAAAAGAACAAAGCACTGGAATGGGAATAACATTTCACAAAACATTTGCAATGGGGTTGTTGGTTGTTGGACAACAATTGACTCTTAGGTGAAACCGGGACTGGGGAACTCTGAATAAAGTTTGAACTCAAGCGTGGGGACATTCGAAACCATTAGCAAACAAAAGTTTGAATATGTTTAACCTAATTTTAGTAACGCACTGTTTTGTTTAAGTTTTCGTATATAACTGGAAACTGCTGTACATTTGTTCAGATCAGATTCTACAAAAGAATGCTTATGTTTTTAAAAAAGTAGCACATTGACAATTAGATCTTAAAGCTTCTCAACTAATTTTAATTTTGCTTTTCAAAATTATTATGAATAAAAATCAGTTCCTTACTTTAAATTATGGTTTTAGAAGCAGCAATTATTGTCATTTTTCGTAAATACGATCTCGATGATGTGGCTTCCTTCACTGGGCTTCTTCCCAGAGTATCTGTAACCTGATGCGTGAAAATACACGACATTTACAGAGAAAGTGCTCCTCGGTGTCGACATAATCTCTCCAATAAGCTTTCTACATTATTTTATGCTACGAAATAGCAGTTTTGCAGTTTACCTGCAACATTTTTGGGGAGCATACGTTTGGTCCGTTTAAATCAAATGAAGGCATGCCATCTGCGGTTGTGCTCTTGTCGAATTCAATCGTTGATTGAAGACCGAACTGAGGACCCTGGTAGAAAAAGTGCCGCCGCCGGTTCAGGCCCTCAGAAAGCTGTCTGAGATCGTTTCTCGCAATTTCATCGTCGATCTCATTTCACGTTATGCCCTTTTGAAAAAGTTAGAGGGTTGAGAACGGCCTTAAGCACAGCTTGGCTGTCGCTCCAAGGATATACTTCTCCCCATCCAGCCGTTGTTCGAACGGGTATGCTTATCAACGCGTTTTCGGGTCAACCCGGCTCCACTGCCAGATCACTATTACAGCAGTCAATCCTTTTTTGATCCTTTTAAGCTCAGAATTTTTGTAACACTTCCAAAAGAGAGGAATATGGATGTTACTCAATATTCGCTTTAAGGATATAAATCGTTTCTAAATTGTTCGCATAGTTTTGGTGTTTGTGGACTACCCAAACGGAGGCGACTAATTGACTTCGACAAGTGATCTTATTTCAAAGAATTTGTAATTTTGTTTGTTGGTAAAATCCCTGACAATACAATAGATAAAAGTAAATTCAAATAGGGTGGCGCAACAGAGCTAGGAACCCCTGGGCCTAGCGCATTTCTCACAACCATGCCATGGAAGGGACCTACAATTTTCTGCTGGTTCCGAACGGCTAATCGAGAAATCGCTTTTCATGGCAATGAATTTACTAACGGAGGACTTGCGAATTACTCGCTTGGATTAAAATACTACTCGTAAAAAAGGAGATTTCGTCTGATTTCCATGTTCAGTTCGTTCGCTGCAAGAGCTAAGCTCGAAGGCTTCAATGAAACAGTCGTTGTCCTTCACTATTCTCTTAAGCAACATCAACAATAAATGAACGACATTATTTCCTATTTGGTGGAGTTATCTATAAAATTACGGTTTATTGTACTACCCCTTCATAAATCATCCTTCTCTTTTTTCAGATTTTTAGAACCTTTTTAGAAAGCCAATAGCTGCCGCCATGTTTCTAGTTCCATTCGAGTCTACATGGAAAAGTTCTCGAATGTATCAGTTAAGTAAATCGCTAGCATCCCCGCTCTCACGATCTGTCCGTTGAGTACTTTCAAATTGATTCGAAAAAAAATGTGATTCATACTGTAAACACTTTCTACGAAGATTTACAGAAGGTTGTTTCACTTAAACTTTGTCCGTTTTAGTTCTTGGCATGGAAGAAGTTTCCAGTGGCAATGCCAAAAAAAATTCTTGCTTTATATTCAGCTCTATCCATCGTAATCGAAAAAGTCTAAGTTTCCCGATGTAACTATCACATAATCCATTCGGAGTGGAACGAATTTCGATATTCGTAGATTTGGTATCACCAAATCCGAGTGGAATGTAAATTCGTCGTCTTAATATACGAAAGCAGGTGTGCTTGCAGAAAAATGTAAATGATCTTGCACATTCGGCGTATAACAGCTGATTTCGAAAACCAACATGGCGGTATTTAGTGTGGAAACTGGCAATGCTTTCGTAGATTCCACTCGGATTCTGTGAACACAAATTTTCGTAGTTCGTAACTTAGCTTTCGTGGGGAGGTTTTCTACGATGGAATCTGTGATAGGGCTGATTAACTCTGGGAAGCATTCCTTCAGCCGGACCTTGATAGTTCCTCGCGAGTGCCAATACCTGCGAAAAGCATTTTCGTGTTTTACTGTTGGAAATCCCACCGGATCCATCGTCAGCTCTTAAAACGTCCGGTAAGATTTTAGTGTCTGTATACTCATGCAATAGTTTTTAACAAAAAGAAAGTTGAACTGGCAGTTTTTGGAGCGGAAAATTAACCAGTGTTCATAGTACAAGAGATGATGTAAGGCCACGTTCTGAACAGCCTTTATTTACTTTTGCTGTTTCCATCGATCAACCAGCATCTTACCTTAATCCATGGAACTAAAGATTCGTCTATACATTAGTCTCTACATGAGTCGTGAACAGCGATCTTGGTAAACACGAACCATTATCTGATCAAGAACCAGAAGAGGAAGAGAAATGGGAAAAGCGCGAATATGATGTTAATGGAGCTCGAATAGCACGTCAAACATGAGATATTCAGTGCATCTATTCTGCAGATTACTGATTGCCGCTTGCCCCGTCTGCAACAAAGTTTTTGTGGGAAAAATGACCTTTTTCTGCGATACAAATTGAAAGACGAAGTGTTTGAAATTCTTTGGCACTTGGTTAATTTTAAGCCAAGGCTCTCCTATCAGGCACTAGGCCCGAGGGCTCCCAAGCTCTGTAGAAGCACCTTATTTATTTGCTCATTCTCATTCCGTAAAGTTAGTGTGTTCCTCCAAGCTGGAGGGCTAGTACAGGACTTCTTCTTCTAACATTTGCTGAACAAGCAAATGTTAGTGGCTCTGTTCTATGACCTAATTTTTAATTTGAATAATACGAGAACTTATGAAGTGTCAACATAATTTTCTATTTGAGTACACACACACAAACTGTTAACGAATATACAACAACATATAAAATACACTCGTCGCCTCTCTGCATTTAATATACCCTCTTATTTTCATCGAAAAAGAACTGCCCTCAAGTCCTAACACAAATATGTACTTTATTTCCATGCACTCGTTGAAACTTTATTCAATTTTTCTTTGTTTAGATGCTGAAGTATTGTAAAACTTTGGATCAATTTCCTTTACAATACACTGGAAACGCCAAGAAGCGTTTCCAATTCAATGAATTTCAAAACACGAAACTAATTGGAATCTTCTGATAATGTGAGTAGAATTCCTTTGGTCGTCTATTCATCCCCTTAAGTGTGTGGGTGGATGGTTTATGGTGTCTGTTTTGTATTCCACAGAACTTTGAAAACTTTTATCAAACATACTGCTCAAGCATTGATCTTCATGTACATTGTACAACCCATTCTCTGAAAACCACTCAATTTCCAAAAAAAGGAAAAAAACACTTCCCGAATATGCTGTTCAACATTTATGATACGACCGACGCGACTCTATGACTTAAAATCATGTTTCCCATGCCATAACATACTTGGAGGACCACTTTTCTCTATTAACATCTTTCTAACACTCTTTTAGAACTATGCGCAACACTTTTGCGTAATTGAATGAAAAATTTCATCCTCTCATAAGCAATTTTCTTGCATTTGTGATGGAAATTTAATTTATTTGAATGGCACGAAGGATTTTTCTTACTGCGGCGGCCTACCCTTTTACCATTTACCGTTCACCCTTCACTCTTCAGCTCAGAGTATAAAAAGATAGAACTTTAGAAGTTTGCCTCGCCCTGGCATGGAATTTGCTCTCACAAGGAACCATCCTCGCTCTGTGTAGGAAACCATAACCATATCCACTTGAAAGAATGTTCTCTGTTGGAAAATATTTGAAGACAAAGAAAAGAACTCTCCAAGATACATGTCTTGTTCGTTAAGGCATTGTGCCATAAAAAGTTTTTGCATTTTATGGAAGATGCCTTAATTAAGAATATCACATAATCGAAAGTCCTTTAGTCTGTTCGGGTTCTGTATGGTTGTAGATTGTAGTGGTCCATAAGGACTTTGTGTGGCCAGGTGAAACTTTAATTAGAATTGTCTGGCAATGAACGTTAAGTTTTCAATCACAAGTAGTGTAAAAAAAATTCTTCGTCGGTCGTCCGAAACGCAGTAGCAAAGGAAAGGAAAACTATTGCCTTGAGGCTTAACTAAATTATAAAACATTCCTGCACTCAAAACGTGGAGTCATTTAAGGCTAGTATAAGGCTATATCTGCTCCTAAAATAGGTGATTCCCTTGGACACGATTTGAATTTAATGAAAGTTCTCGCCTGTATTCCTCGGCTGTGTGTGCCTTTGTCTTGGTCCTTGTTGAGGAGAACGATGACATGATGCAGAGAGGTTGGTGTGTCAAGAAGTTGTCCAAAGTTTCCAAAGGGAATTATTATTTTATAATTGCTAAATTTGACAATCGTGTTACAACTCAGCAAGTTACAGTGTCTCTCTGATGATGATGAAAACAATTATGAAAGTGATGATTTGAAAACAAATTTCTGCTTTGATGAAATTGGATTTGATTTTTGAGAGGCCATCAGAACTTTCTAACTCGACTAAATAATTTTATCTGAAAAGCAACTTGAACAAGCATAATGTAATTCATTAATTGGGTGTCGTTCCGAGAATGACAGTGATTCATTGTCATTCCTCAGCTCCAACAGCTTATGAATAAATCTATCTGAAAGAGACCAAAGCTACATACACTCTTGTATAACATCATTACCGTAAGTACAATGAAGTTGTTGTGAAATATTTTTCTAATAACCATCCGATCCCATCAAAGAATGGCTTCGAACAAAAGAATATTACATCTCCCAACAACAATAAACACAATGTGATGCAATGCTAGTTGTTATAGAATGCTGAACAACTTAGAATCACCATACTGTGTGTAATCTCATGGCCGACATGAAACAAAAGCAAACAAGCAAACTGATCTTTCTTAACAAGAAGTTTCCCCTGAGGCAGCGAATTGACTTAATTACCAACAATTGCCAGTGGTTTCTTATGGCCATTCACCATGATTCTTTTCTGCCCATCAGTGCATTGCTTTTATTTCAGCGTATAGTAATTACTTATGCCTTGTTCTTAGATTTCAAATTATCAGTAGAAAAAAAAATGGCTCTTCTTGTCTATCCCATCAGCAGGCTAACTATGTGAAGATATATTGTTCAATGTTTCTACATACACAAAATTAGTTCGTTCCATTAACCCAATGGCATGATTTACTTCAGTTTTTCTGAGATTTTTGTTTGCAGTTGGAGAGCACGATTGCTGCATCCCGACTTCGTAATTTTCTAAGAACTGTCTGCAAATACATACGTGAGCTGTTAAGTCCTTTTTTAGACGCGTTTCTGCCTATTTTTTTGGAAAGGCAATGACTGTATGGTGTGTGGCTCTTTTAACGAGAGTACATAGTTATGTGTTCGACAATTGATCCCTAAAACAATGCACAAGTGCGTGTAAGCTGTATGTTCTTGGTCCGTAGACATTAACTGTTTTGTGTTGTCTGTAATTGCTCCCGGAGGACTTATAGGCTATGCTCCGAGTGCAAATGCCCAAAACTAAACTCTAAACATACGAGTATCTTACAGCAAAATCTCCCATCAAATGTATTCAGTATCACAAATAAGTAATCTTTTTGAGATCTTTTGTAGACTATATTTCAGCAACAAAAGAAAAGAATGTCTGCAGGCAAGAGAGGGTGTTATTTTTATGCAATTAAACACCATTTTACTACTTCTTTTTTTTTCTTTTTCTTCTATTGCTTGCTGCTAGTGATGCAGCCGCCCGTAGGGTCCCTTGAATCCAGCTACCGTTTTGGATTGCTGCATGTGTGAGGCCAACCAAATGTTGATGGCGTTGCATTTGTTTATACAAGGAGTATTTGTATTTTGGCCAACATTTCTTTTTTCTTAATCGTGTCGGATCGCTTCTCGCATCATGTTCTCTAATTTTGTATAAAATTGCATTTTCTCAGAATCTGTCTTTGAACGTGACATTGACAATTAAGAAGGTGTTGCTTTTTTTTATTTCATGCCAGACAGGAATTTCGATGTGAAAGATTCCAAAGGATCGAAAATAGTTGGGCCAATTGATGATCATCATTAGCGCATTTGCTGATCAAAGATATTTAAGTTGTTTGCAATTGAAAGGGAAGCTCGTTTCGATTCAAATAAGAGTCTAGCATAGGCATGTGTGAATGAGAAAACGGGTTGGATAAATTTTCAGTCTTTTTGGACTGATAAGATATTCACTTTTTCAAAAACAATAACCCAAATTAAATGCTCGCTGTAGGTTTTTAGGGCTCTCGCTTCTGATGGCTGTTTCGCAGGAAAAGTTCACGTACTATGCTGGGCGGTACTTTATCTTCATTTAGGTATTGTCTGACTGTAACAAAGAGCACTAGGTGCACGCTTTCCTAGTGGACATTGAGCACCTATGGTGACTGGGAAAGTTTCGGTAAGTCCAGTTGAACATCTCACATTTGTTCCTTCCTTTTGGAGCTAATCGTTGGCTTAGAACCACACATTTTAGGTCTCGTAGTCTTCAATTATAAGCTTTTCCCGAGATAATCGGCACAACATGCAAGTCCTCCAAAGGTGTCTGTTACTGACACTTATTCTTTTCAAACCAGTATTGATCATCAATCAGCCGTATTGTTTTTACCAGTCAATGATACCCAATATCCCCTCAACGGTCTTCGAAATGTGTTGGTAGTAACGTTTTGAAACGAATATCAATAGTTTGTCTCTCTTAGATTGTTTACTGTAGGCATTTCTGCATACCTTGTGCTTGCTCACTGCTTTTCGGATTGCTAGCACCTCGCACATCAAGGAGCCTTTATAATGTTATAGAACACATAGGATTTTTGAATTGGTTTAAGTATTCCACATAAGTGTGGTGCGACTAACTTCTTAACTGCTGACCGAAGTTTTACTCAAACTAAAACCCATGAGCATTTCTGGCGAGGCTGGGTGTTGCGGCTGAATTGTGTCAAAGGAGGAATGTAACTGGTTATTTAACTAGCGCACTGATTACGAAAATAAGGGATATAAAAAAAACATTTGGATTACGACGATGTTTAAGAGAATAAATCAATCGTTCAATCGATCGATAGTCTATTAATAGTGGTGTTGCCCATGGCGTAATGGTTAGCATGTCTGCCTGTTACTCTGGACTTTCGAAGTTCGAATCCAGAAAGCAAAATATGTTTTTCCACCTGTACCGCCTTCCGCGAGGCGAGGGAAGTCTTCCGATAGTAAAGACAATCCCATATGAAAAAGACTTTCTTGTTCGGAATCAGCAGAAAATTGAAGGTCTCCGCCATTCCCTGACAAGGTAAAGCATGGTTGTGCGAAATGTGCAAACCTGGGGCTCCCCGCTCTGTTGCGCCACCCTACCTAAGTACGTATGTACTGAACCTTTGAACCCTGTCAAGTAGGCGAAAGGATGTTTGAGAGGCACCTGACCAAACATGGGAGCTATGTACTCTAGTTTTGGGCAAATATGATGTATATAATTTCTAACCAGATTAGGGGGGATATAAAACTTCTCCCCTGATCTGTCAGTGGGGCATGTTTAGCCTAAGCGACAAAAGACAGCATTGAGTTTTGAAACTCAGTGGGGCATGTTTACCCTAAGCGACAAAAGACAGCATTGAGTTTTGAAACACTTCTCTTTTTCGCCATTGCATATTTGAAAAGAATTGCTCACGTTTTTCTTTATTCAGATTAAACCAATTGACTGTCTCTGTTATTTCTCGTTTGGCCGATTAACGTTCATCCGCCAACAAACATAAGCTTTTCTTTTGAAATATCCTTAAATTTGTTGTGAAACGACTAGCTAAAATCATTCCTTGCTTAACTTAAGTTTTAGGAACATTTGAAAAGAAAGTTTTCCGTGTTTTTCCTTCCATCACCAATGTAAGAGACCAGTGGTCAACACGCTGCCAAGTAGCACTAACACTGATATCGATTCGATTTATACTCTGATCTATTCCATAGTAAAGAACATCTCGCAGGCTTTCGTCTTTACATCCAAAAAACAAATCCAAGATGCCTCCTTTTCGTCATCTCTTACAGATGACTTCCCCTAAAGTCATACTCCCAATAAGGTTCAATTTTGTAACTCTTAAACTTCTTTAAAATGTAAGCAGTGGTAGTTGCTGGCCAGGACTGTTGCCATGTCTATTTAAAGTATTTATTTAACGCGCGAATTTTTTTAAAAGTGAATTATTTTGTATTAGGTGTTTCTAGACTTACTTAAATGCATTTAAGTAAGTCTAGAAACACCATTTTTATTTAACATTAACAATTTATTTTACAATTAACATGTTAATTGTCTAGATGCGGTTACTTCTTTAGTCGGCTCTTACGATTTATTTTCTTACCCATCACTGCCCCAGGTGGACACTAATTTACTGCAAATGTTATAAAAACACATAAAATGACAGTTATTTTATTAGGTATTCAAATATATTTTGTTTTTGAAGCGCTCTAATTCACATTATTTAGACTCTAATGAAAATGCATCAACCAGCAACGCATTAAATAATGCGGAAACAAACAACTGTTGTAGTTTTATTATAATTGTTTAATTGAGCATAAAATTTGATTTAGATTCTATAAACGAAAAAAAGCACAGCTATATTTCAAAAGCCTTGTTGTTCAATTAAATAGGGGAGTAAAATTCCAATACTGATGGATTGTTATAGGAATCTGCACTGTGAATGGTTTTGTCTTGTTTTTTTTTTTTTTTTTGCTTCCTGCAAACTGAGGAAAACTCACGTGTGTCCATTTGATGTTTCATATTAAACTGATGTGAGACTTGTTGCCATAATCACGACTTACTGCCAATTTTGTTTTCTCAGAATTTAGTGTTCAATTGAATTTTTATTATCATTTAGAGATGTCTGAACACACCCAACTTTTGTTTTCCTTAGCGCCTACTGCCTCCCGTCAGTCAATCAATGATTTCGAAATATTTAATTGATAAATTGACGATTGAGTTGTTTTTATTCAAGTGAATTGCAACACGAGTTCAAAATGTGTTCATATGGACGAATGCTTTTGAAGAGATTCAGATACTTCAATTCTTATTAAAAACACCATGGTTCCTTGTAGAAAAGTCTTATTTCTTGTGCTTTTATTGTTAAAAAGTGAAAAAGTGGCCCTCTCAAAAACGCCTAAATTGTAAATGGACCATCGTTTTCAGTAAAAACTACAGGATTGTGGCTGTAACACAACGACGAAATGACAACCGCTTTAAAGAAAGACACATAGTCTTTTCTCATCTCCAATCTTTTCTTTTTCTTTATTACACTTGTAATCTGTCCTTAAACTTATTTGAAACTCTAAGTGGGTCAAAGGGAAGGTTGCATGGGCTTTCACGAATTTTTACAGAAAAAAAATTTGTCTGCATTGATTCACCGACATTTTAATTTTTTTAAATTTTTTTAAAAATGTCTGCAAAAAATCATATTTCTTCGTTCAAACTCTAGTTTGTGGTCTGCTCTTAACTAAAACAGTTTTTTTGTTTTTTTTTTTGTTCACTTCCGATGATCCTGTAAAAAGTTCTGGTCTCGACGCGGAAACATCTATTTCCGCAAGGTCCCTGGAAATGATGTGAAAAGAAATTTTCAGCAACTGTTAATAATTATTTGTGAATCTTTAAACTGTAAAAAGTTATGTATCCAAAAAATTTTGCTTCAAAAATTGACGTTTTAGCCATTTAAATCCCTTAAGTTTTCAGTTACTTCCACTCCTTTCCCTTTCTTCGGCATAAATTTTCTTCCTTTATCCTTGTCAACACAATAAAATCATTCAGAGCCGAGTTAGTTGTTGCTGCCTTCAGTATCACTCTTTACTAACATAACAGGGTAAAAGCTTTGCCGATCGAAAGAAAATTTTACTCCTTTGGTTTGAATGTTGTTCTAAGCATATTACTTTGCCTGTATTTTTGTATGTGCAGATAGAAACTCTTACTGATGGCGCTCTAAAACCTATGTATTTGATTTCAATGGTGTTAATAATCCTCTTTTAATTTTAAATGTTTGATAATTGTCTTACCTTTTTGTTTAAAATAGTGCAATTCTTCAAAGTTGCAGTTGTTCTTCATTTGTCAATTTTCTTTTTTTTCTGTTGGAGGTTTTTAAAATACGGGCTGGAGCACTCAGACCTAAATACCGGCCCATTGTACTACCAGATAGCAACCTTCTATTTGTTATAGCTTTCCAGATGATCGGAGAAAAGCCAAAAGACGCTGCCATGATAAGGAGCCTAAGTTACCAGCTCTCACCATGTCTGCGCCGAGTATCTGTAACCTCATGCGAGAAAAAGCAGGACATTCACAGAGTAAGTGCTCTGCGGTGTCCTCATCTTCTCCACAAGATTCACAGAGTGTGGCATCACTTAAGCCTAACACGTTTAAATGATTGGCAAAAGAGAAGTGCCCGCTGACAACGCCAACAAGCTTTCTAAAGTCTTTCCTGCTACGAGCTAGCAAAAATGTTGCAGTCTTCTTACTAACGTTGGGGAGCATACGCTTGGTTTGTCTGTATCCAATTAAGGCATACGGTTGTGTTTTTCACAGATCCAATTGTTGATTGAAGCCCTCACTAAGGACACTGGCAGATCTAGCGACGGTTCAGGTTCTGAGAAAGCTGTCTGAGATCCCTGCTTAGCAAGTTCATCGGCGATCTCATTTCCAGTTATGCCGTGATGGCCCGGAATCCAAATGAAAAATGAAATGATTCATTTGTCAATCATTGAACCGAGAGGCCAAGAGAATTTCTTTCTCATCCTATTGAAAATAAAGCTCCAACTCTCTACCACTTCGCCAGCGCACTCTATATACTCAAAATAAAATGACGGGCAACTCAGCAGGAGACTAAACGTGTGTTAAATTAACATGCTCTGTTCTATCCTACTCTGTTTTTACGCTGAGTGTAGTCCTCTGTTCCGAACTGTAAGTGCAAAGCCTTGTTATAAAGACATTTTTTGGGACATACCATTAGTGTCAATTGCATCCAATTTGACAGGCTGAGCTTCTCCAAAAACATCTTCCATTTCATTATATAAGAAGGAGTCATGCAGAACATTTAACTGCTTGCTCTTTTAACTACGCTCGCTTAGATATGCAATAATTATAATGCTTGCTTGGCCTTTAATAGATACTTGAACTTTTTTCCACTACTATCTATCACTTTATCTTCCTCATCAATGCGTTTTTTAAAGCAAAAATTGTGTGGTTTCTTAAATCATTCTATGTGGGTCATTAATTAAACTCCATTCCACAACCTGACCTCAAAAACACTCTTAAATCATTTCAACTCATTTAACAAATTTTTAAATATTTTCTTCTTTATTACATAACTGATGATGATTTCCTCATATCTTTTATTTTTTTCTTCTTTCAGTTAAATCTATTTATTTTTCTACAACTACCACCAATATACAAAAATTAAAATCCAACACGGTCCGTTTGCAAAGCCATGAAAAGAATTCATTGAAAGGCTTCAGCTGCTCTTCATATATACAAAAGGTAAGCGCATCAAAATTCGCAAGGCAATGTGAAGCTTCATATAACAGCAATTTATGTATACCAATATTTTTTTTTTATTTATTTGCAAACAACTTAATTTCACGGATTTTTTCCCATTTCCTAACCAAACCAAACACCATGTCCAAGTAGTATACCGTATGGTTGGTTGTTCACTAGAGCATGCTTCATACACAAACATAGTATACGCTTCGTGAAATTCGATTTCCTAATGCTTTTTTCTATTTAGGTATTTTTTTTAAATGTTCGCACAGATTAAATTTGCATCAAACAAATGGAGAGAGGCTATAAATCATTGACTCTTGATTGTACTTTACTTTTAAGCTGGACTCTAAATGGGTCACCTCGAATTTTCATAAATTGTGAAGAAGTGGGACCGCCACTTTCTTAAAAATGTCATACATACATAATATGACATACGAGTATGTATGGCAAAGTAAAGTTAGAATCGTCTTATCTCGTCTCTAGCCATCAGAGATGTTCTTATCCTTGGCGTATTCGTAGGACTTCTCAAATCACATTTCTTGTATGGCATTTGCAATGGCATTTGTATCTCAGGTACAAAAAAGCAGGACCAGTGGCGTTCGTATTCGAATGATATAATCGAATCTTACATTAGCTCGTGATGTCAAGAACTATGATCGAGAGATTTTCACTATGAATATTAAGTATATCAAATTCCAATATAATGCCCCACTCTCGTTGTAGATCGAAATCGCCCAACTATTTCAAGAATCGGTTATAATTGAATGAAATGTGACAGTTTCTTCGAAAGCAAAGAGATCTGGCTAACAAGACAAAAAATAGTACCGCATTCTCGAGTACGTTTAAAGTTCATTAACTTTCATGAAAATAGTAATCGCTAAAATCTAGAACACTTTGGTGCATGGAAAAATGGTAATCTTTTAAGATTACTTCACTTTTGATCAGTATAATATTTTATATCTCGATGGTGCAGATCATTCGAATACTAAAATTTCGATTCATGAACCCATTCGATTATGTCTATCATTAGGCTAAACTATTGGTCGAATGTGTGGTCAAAAAATCATCCTGTAACCCTGCATTGAACTATTGAAACATTTTAAAACACATTGTGCGTTCAGCAAATCTTTCGCAAGCAGGGCTCGAACCTCTGTCATGAAATTTCGGAGCAATTTTAAGAAAAAAGTTAATAATTTCATTTGGAAAAAAAAAATCTTTAACAAAAAAAATCTTTAATTTTTCTTAGAAAAAGTTTTTTGAAGTTAAGTGTGGTACATCTTATGGTTTCTTTTCACAAAATAGGTTTTTTTGACACTGACAGCTGCTTCCCGTTATGAACTTATGACAGAAAATCAGTATCATACCTCTGCGGAACGCAATAAGACACTCTACGGTTGAAAAGCTTTTGGAAATGTTAAGAACTTATTCTAAACGGTGGGTTTTTTTAAAAAGTTTTGACCGAAAAGAAGCACCCAGCGCAGCAGTGTAAGTAACAGAAGCTTATTTTAAAAGTGATGCGAGTGAATTACTCCAAAGCGCTCTGTCGTATGGTCTACACAGGCTGGAATGTTGTTACTGTAGCCAAGACTCTGAGCAATCCACGATAACGTGTCAAGTATTGGGATATCGGTGGGCGTTACAGATCTTGCCCAATTTGTTTTTAATTATTTTGATGACCTCCATGTCAGGCGATCGTCTACTCTAGTTTATTCAGGATGGGCTGTCATGCCAAACTGCCTAAGCCGTTGACGATGTCAATTGGATGCGCCGGATCTGCAATTTTACCTCTTCCTACTATTTCTTGTGGGTACAGTGTAGTGCCGTTCTGCCGCCTGAAATTGGTAAGTTTAGGGAACTGCACTCCCATGAAAAGAACCATCTCACCTGACCGCTCTAATTTGGCATAAAATTGTAGATCCTTGAATTGCTCTAGACTTGAATTGCCCGAGACTGCCCGAGATTTGTTGCACCTCCAATTTTTTTTCATTTATGCATTTCAATGCACGGTTGTCTGAAGCTTAGATATTAAAAATTTTTTATGTTGAAAAAGTGGAGTAAATCTCGAAAAAAATCGTAGCATCTCTGACTAGATTTTACTTTTTCTTCAATAGGAAACAAATTTGTTCTGATTGGAGCAAGGTTTGAACGCTGTTCGCAAGTGTTTGTCTAACAACCAACTTCTCTCTGAATATTTGAAGAAGAAAAAAACAACAGATCAGGGTTCAATACTCACTTAAGTCATTTCTCTCATAAACCGAACATACCCTGTTAAAACCAAACAGTAGAAAGCACCGACAGATAAACTTCATCATTTTTGAGGAAATTATTTTATTTTCGAATGCAATTATTGCTTGGGACTGAAGCACATGTGTTGCGCATCTACCAAATATTCCGCATTTGCAATGCACTCGTGGATTTCGTTCAAAAAAAGAAAATGTATATTAAATTTGAAATACCTACAGAATAACTTCACAAAAAAAGAACCACATCACACTCAAGCTCTGTACCATCGCAGTTTCCATAGCAGATACCTAACGCTTTTGTTGCCAAACGTAGATATCACATTCCTGGGATACAAAGTTGGAAATAAAATTAAATTTACGCCTCTGTGCTTCGCACATGTATGTAGGTTCATGTTATGCCCGCACACACTTTTCAAAAACGTTTCAAATAATATTAATTTTTGTCGTCAACAATGTCAGCTCTGTTTTCATGTCAAATTCAATCCACATCCGCATCCTTTTTTTTTTGTTGAATGTGTGCTATGGTGCCTGCATCCGGTGCGACGCGTCGCGTCGTTGGCTGTGGCAGCTAGTGCGGTGCATTTGAAATTATTTTTAGTATTACGTTGCAAATACAAAACTGTTTCGAAGGAAAGGGCTTTCTAATGGTAAGGCGCCTCTTTGGCGTTTGTATTTTATACGAAACGTGTTGATGGAGGGGGTGGGGGATGAAGCGATGAAGCGATTGATTGTTTTAGTTAGATGTGTTTTCTATGTTGTTCATATAAAAACGCTGACGTGTCTCTAAATTGTATTGTCTGGATTTATTCCCGTTTTATTGTTTGTTGGTATGTTTTTTTTAAGATCTGGATGAAAGGTTAAGTCAGAGCTTGAAGGTGGAGTATGAGCAGTTTACGTAGGTCTAAATCATTGTGCGTTTTCGTCTCGCATGAAATCTTATAAAATCGTTAGTTAATTTGAGGAACAATTTGATTGAAATGCGTCCGCTACCAAAATATTTAACAATTGTAGGCATTTTTGAGACAGAAGTGTTCCAAAACCAATACAAATACGGCATTATGGAGTTGGTCAGTGCGTCAGTGGTAAGGTTGCGAATGTACGGTATTCTTTCGATTTAACGACCTATTCTCGAACAGTCTAAACGCTCAGGTCTTACTTTTTTTTATTGTTAAAAATCATGGGCCTTCGTTGTTACAAATCCGTCCCAGAAGTAAATACACTACACACACGGTAGTCTGTATCATAATTAAATCCTTGGATTCGTATGGCAGCCTTCCTTCCAAGGATCCAAATCATCAAAAACATGGCATGGAACTCCTATGTTCTACAGTAAGTCCCAACACAAATTGTGAAATGTTTTTATTTTTTTTTTTGGTTTTATTTTAATTTTCTTCTTCCCGAAAGCGTCCACAATTTATTTTGTTGCCTTATCATTCCGTTTTCCATCTCTTCATCTGCATTCACTTTAAAGTAGTGCATATTTCACTTCCCTTCATTTTACAGAATTTTTGATTTTAATTTTTGTATCTCTGGATTTTAATTACACTTGCTTGTTGGTTGGTGGCTGGGATTTTGGAGAACGCCTGCGTTTGTTCGTCTGGATGATATGAGAAACCGCTCTAATTGGATTGTATTGTTTTAGTCAATTCAATTCTGTATGCTGTGTTATGTTATGTTAATTTGGCGAATTTAAAATGATGTGTGGAAATATTATATGCACATTGTACCTTTTGCATTTAGTAAAGAAAGTTTGTGAATCCCTACACTTTGTGTTATTAATGACACTTTTGAAGAAAGGACATTTGCACATATTTTTTATTCTGGGAAGTTATGTTTTATGCTATCCCGAAAAGGCCAAATTGAACATACGTGGTCGGAGCTATAAAGCTTACTTTAGTGCCAATGGAAATCTGTTTTAATGAAAACGTAGTTCAAGTATAAAATCGAAGGTTGTACTAACATTTTGAATCGTCGATTATCGGTTATTATTATCAAGACAGTAAGAGTCTAACTCTCCCCAATATTATAATTTGACAAAACAGTGGGAAATTGTGATATCAGTAGAGCTCGGTGACTTGTGATGTTTGGAGAGGATTGGGCTATGAGTAACATATAAGTGTAATGCTATTTTGATTTGAATAAATGCCAAGCAGGTAAAAATTTTGAACCAACACAATCTGCTTAGAGTGTTGACAATTTTTATAACCACCTTAAAGTGAAGAATATCTTAGGTTACCAACCCTTCCATTTTGCAGCTCAATGCGAAGTCTGGCAGTTAATTTCAAACAGTCACAAGTTTCGAGTCTTCGATGGGTTTTTGATGGGTGTTCCTGCTTCCTGAGTTCAATCAAAGCTTGCTTTCGTTTGTGATGCCAAGTTGATAAAATACAACCCTTATCTATCTTATAGACAGAGGTTTTGAATCGAACTTTCATATGTAACCGAACATTTTAGCAAACCTCGTTCATTATTACCGGAAATCTTCTCGCATTCTTCATTTAATATTCGTCTCAACACATTGTTCTTAGGAACCGGATCAAGGCTTTCGTCGTCTGCTTTAAATAAGTCCATGTGTCTGCGTCTTATAACAGGAATGTGGGATGATCAGGGTCTTATGAAAGGATATTGATTGGTTTTTCGAGAGAGGAATTTTTTTCTCAATCGCCTTCTTTGCAAGAGCAATTCTCTGCTCGACCTCTGCGATGATGTTATTTTTTGTGTTGTAAGCTATTCACATACATGACAAAGTCCTGAACTACCTCGAGAAATATGTATGTCCAAAATGTTGCCCAATTTGTCGATGTTCTCTACCCTTGTTGGATGACATTATAACCTATTTTGTTTTTAAATTATTAACCACTTACGGTTTCAATGTTCACAAACGCACTGTGAAATCTCGTTTGCTCCTTCCCCTTACGTCAAAACGTGTGCGAAAGCGAGTAATTGCACAGGCTTTTGAAAGTAATATTTACAAGCATGGTGTCAAAAATCGTTCAATAGTGGGTCTCCTTGCCGGCAGCCTTTTTTTACATCAAAAGTGAGTTTTTTACCTTTACCTTGACGGCGAAGCGTGAGTTGTCCGAAGTCATCTTACAGAATTACCCTTGTACGTTCTTTGCAGGTTTGCTAAGGCTAGATATGACTCTCTACCTTTTTTAACGAACCATTTTGTTTCGACTAAAAACAAAACCACAGAGTCTACGGTCCTGACGACTTGCGGTCATTGCTCCCACTGGACTTCAAAGCTTAAGGCTGGCGGTGGCTTTGGATTTCTTAGACGACTGGTAATTGTATTCAGGTGAAGTTGAGATACATAGGTGTTAATTGTGACGACGCACGGTGTAGATGGTGGGGAAGTATTTTCTAATGTTAGGGAAATATTTTGGAAACGTGACATGGCTTACCTTAGTTCATGCGAGTTACCTGACTGTTAAAAGAATGACTGGTTGCCCCACGTGTTGTTGAAAGTGGTAACGATGACTTACTTACTTACTTAGGCGGGCATTACAGTTCGGGGTGAACCTGGGCCTCAACCAACATCCTTCGATAACGACTTCTATTTCGGGCGAGCTCTCTCCAGTTTCGCACTCCAAGTCGGTTGAGGTCATCCTCCACTTGATTGCGCCACCTAAGACGAGGTCTTCCCCTTCCGCGATTCCCCTGCAATGTGCTTTCGAACACCCGACGAGCCGGAGCGTTTGGGTCCATCCGCTCAACATGGCCCAACCATCGTAGCCTCGCGATGCGTACTCTTCTGGATATGCACATGTCGCGGTACAGCTCATACAGCTCGTTGTTGTATCTTCTTCTCCACACATTGCCTTCGCATACGGGACCAAAGATCATTCGGAGAATATTTCTTTCGAAACGACCAAGGGTTTCCTCATCCGCTTTCGATAAGGTCCATGCTTCCGCGCCGTAAAGTAGGACTGGGATGATTAAGGTCTTATATAAGGTTACCTTGGTTTTTCTGGAGAGGGTTTTGTTTCTCAATTGCCTTCTTAACCCAAAGAAGCAACGGTTGGCAAGAGTTATTCTCCGTTTGATCTCCGCACTGATGTTGTCCGTGTTTACAGCGGATCCTAGGTAGACGAAGTCCTGTACTACTTCGAAGTTATGTCTGTCTATTGTGACGTTTTGTCCAATTCGTCGGTGTTCTGTGTCCTTGTTTGATGACAGCATATACTTTGTTTTGCCCTCATTAACCATCAAACCCATTTTTGCCGCTTCTGTTTCAATACTCGCAAAAGCACCTATGACATCACGCTTTTTTCTTCCCATTACGTCAATATCGTCTGCATATGCGAGCAATTGCACAGATTTTTGAAAGATTGTTCCTCTGGTGTTGACGTTTGAGTTTCTTACAATCTGTTCAAGTATGATGTTGAAGAAATCGCATGACAGTTTATCGCCTTGCCTAAAACCTTTTTCGACATTGAAGGTCTCGGTGAGTTCTTTACCGACCTTGACGGAGCAGCGTGAATTCTCCAAAGTCATCCTGCATAGTCGTACGAGCTTTGCAGGGATGCCGAAACTAGACATGGCTCTGTACAGCTCGTCTCTGTAGATACTGTCATAAGCGGCCTTGAAATCGATAAAGAGGTGGTGAATATCGATATTATGTTCTCGGGTTTTTTCCAAGATCTGCCGTAATGTGAAAATTTGGTCTATTGTGGACTTCTCCGGTCTAAAACCACATTGATAAGGACCTATCAAGTTGTTGACGTGGGGTTTCAGACGTTCACATATTACAGCAGACAAGATCTTATAAGCGACGTTAAGGAGGCTTATCCCTCTATAATTGGCGCAGTTGTGAGGGTCTCCTTTCTTTAGGATCGGGCATACGATACTGAGGTTCCATTCATCGGGCATGCTTTCTTTCGACCATATCATGCAGATCAGCTGGTGCATGCTCCTTTCCAACTGATCTCCAGCTGCCTTGAAAAGTTCGGCATCAAGGCCATCTGCACCTGCAGTCTTATTTGATTTAAGTTTGCATATAGCAAGCTTAACTTCTTCTAGGTCGGGAGGACGGCATTCTTGATCATCGTCCAGGCTGAATGGGGCAATCTGCCTGACAGCGGAATTTGTGTCCTCATCGCCGTTAAGCAGTCTGCAGAAATGATCTTTCCAGATCCTCAGTAGCGACTGTGACTCTACAACTATGTTTCCCTGCTGGTCTTTACAGGCTTGAGTTCGGGGTTTGCCACCCTGGCAGGATCTTTTTACCTTTTGGTAAAACTTCCGAGTCTCGTTCCTGTCATGGCACCTCTCTATTTCCTCAAACGAGCGCTTCTCATGCTGCTTCTTTTTCTTTTTGAGAAGTCGGTGTTCTTCCCTTCTTCTCTCCTTGTAAATCTCGTTATACCGATCGTTAGCAGCCCTCGTTCGTGTTTGCAAAAGCATTTGTCGTGCTCTTTGCTTGGCTGCATTTGCCTGCCTACATTCTTCATCGAACCATGGATTTCGTTTTGGTGGCCGAGTGAAACCCAGAACCTCAGAGGCAGCGGTTCTGATTGCTTCTTGGCATTGCTGCCACTGGTCTTCGATGTTTAATGCTGGCGGCACGGGATTCAAGGATAATTGAAGGGACACTCGATTGGAAAAGGCATTAGCAATCTCTTGCGATTGTAGCTTTCCGACGTCATATCTCTTCACAGCGTTAGTTCGTGCTGGTCGTGAACAAGATATCCTCATTCGTACCTTGGCTACAACAAGGTAGTGGTCCGAGTCAAAGTTGGCCCCTCGGAAAGTTCGGACATCTAGCACACTGGAAGAGTGCCTTGCGTCGATCGCAACATGGTCAATTTGGTTGACGGTTAATTGATCTGGGGACCGCCATGTGCCTTTATGAATTTTGAGATGCGGGAAGCGTGTACTACTTACAACAAGATTTAGCCCTGCAGCAAAATCGATAAGCCTCAATCCGTTTTCGGAGGTTTTGTCGTGGAGGCTATGCTTACCGATTGTGTTTCCAAAGATGTCCTCCTTCCCTAGTTTTGCGTTGAAATCGCCAAGAAATCGATTTTCACGTCGTATCTAGGGCATTGCTCATATGTTTCTTCGAGGAGCTCGTAGAAACAGTCTTTGGAATCGTCGTCTTTCTCTTCTGTGGGGGCGTGGGCGCATATAAGGCTAATGTTGGCGAATTTAGCCCTGATGCGGATGGTCATTATACGCTCATTGACTGGATTTTGGCTAATCACCTTATCCCTGAGTCTACCTCTAACGACAAATCCGCACCCAAATAAACGCTTTTTCTGTTGTCTGTAGCAGTCGCCATAGTATATGTCACAGTTTTTCATCTTCTTTATGCCCGGTCCATTCCATCGCACTTCTTGGATGGCGGTTATGTCTGCTTTGCAGCAGTCCAGGGCGTCCGCTAATTCTCCAGCTGCACCTAGTCCGTTAAGAGATCTTACGTTCCAAGTGCAGATCCGGAGGTCGTTGTCCTTTTTTCGTTTGCATGGGTCGTCAACTTTGAAATCATTATCGTTATCCGAGGCTGTTGATTGTTTCGGAACTATATCTTTTTTACGTGGTTGGGTAGTTAACCCTACGCACAACCCCCAACCTGGAGGGCCAGGTCCTTTTGGATCCCTTCGGACACAAAAGGGCTGGAGTATCCAGAGTCAGCACTCACATCCTGCTGCAGGGGTGTGAGTGCTGCCGTTGGCTCACCAGGAGCTCGTCCGCCACCATCTCTACTTCAATACCCTGTCCTAGTATTGAAAGACCCCAAAAGACCTTTAAACCAGATATGTTGGAGTAGCTCTTTCAGGGGTTTCTGCTTTTATGGCTGCTGAAGTCCACCGTTGATTCTGTCCTTCGAATTCATCCGCTGGGATATTTACACGAAAGCTCTCGTAGACCACTGAGATTCGTGCAGTCAGTCATTGTTCGCAGAGCAATTATAGTGTTGATCGATCACAATTCTTTGTTCCGGATTCCCTTATCTCAACACTCGCACTTACTAGTCTAGCAGGTCAGCTCTGGACGGAGCATCCCAGGTCCCAGTGGATACCGCTTGAAAGTATAGTAAGCACAGTTGACGTGTACTATAAGTTCCAGCATCTGGGCGCCGCCAAGTTAGCACCAGTCAGAGCCTACCCGAATAGTACAACGCCCATCCACGATGTAACTGGTGACAAAGTTGAATCGCTATTAATACCTTGCGTTCCTGTCAGTCGGTTGTTCACTTGGCAGCTAGTCCTGGAAGTCGGTTACAGAAACAGATGGTATTTTTAGATTCAGGCTTGAATTTCCTTGTGTGATTTTACCCCACCAAATCATACAAACTTCTAATGTCTTTCTTTAAAGCAAGCGTTTTTTGTGAATTTTGTTGCAAACAGTAGATTAATTTTTCATAAAACTTTGCTCTTTTTAGCTTTAAATTATATTCAGACTTTAAAATTTTTTGAGGGTTGCAAAAAACGTTTTGCATCCAAGATGCCTGTTATAAAAAGGAAAGACATTTACATTTTTTGCAAAGAGGAAACTGTCTTGTTTTCTCTTTCTGTAGAAATGACAGTGTTGCCGTAGCAGGGTTAGGAGGTGCTCAAAGATTTGCTTTGTAGTTTTGTAGTTCCGTAACAACTACCATAAAAGGAGGTTTCTCACTTAGCCGTTGAGAATCGAAAAAAAAAATCAATTCTCTGATGTGTGTTAGGTCATGGGACTTAAGTATTGTTTGCCACCCTATTTATTTAAAAAAAGGAGGTGTCAAGTGCATGAGCATTTGAGCATACCTGAAAAATTTGTGTTTTTCTTAGGTGTGGGGCTTTGAATATGGCAATACTTTTTTAAAGCTGGACTTTTTGACAGTTGTCACTTGATTTATGCTTAGTTTGGTTTGCTTTTTCGTAACGAATGGCTCCGAAACAACGTTTGCAAATCGTGCAAATTTA
Source organism: Melanostoma mellinum (assembly GCA_914767635.1). Classification (NCBI taxonomy): domain Eukaryota; kingdom Metazoa; phylum Arthropoda; class Insecta; order Diptera; family Syrphidae; genus Melanostoma; species Melanostoma mellinum. The sequence goes on from OU612058.1 coordinate 21,296,307, forward strand.
TTACAAAATAATGGTTCTGTTCGAGCGACGCGCGCTGCGTCCAATATTCGGTCGACATAATCGCCCTGCAGAGTCGCTAATTGAAGACTGGAATGAGTCCATCCGCCATCGTTGGGAACAATTAGAGCTGAGCCCATATACTTTGCGGAAGATTTTGGCAAAGGATCTTGGTTTGCTTCCATACAAATTCCAACTCATGCAAGAATTGATGCCGAACGACCATCAAGCTTTTCGCTCGTGCTGTAAATAGGCCCAAAAGCGATGAAGCCCTCTTTTCGTTGAATGGTTACGTTAGTTAACGAAATTGCCGCATTTAAAGTCATAATAATCCACCAGCCATTGTAGAGATGCCTTAACATCCTCAAAAAGTCACTGGTTACATTGGTTCACGTAGTTTTTTTTTAATGAAGGCGGCCATCATGTTACAAGTTGAAAGTAACGGGGGACGTAAGGAGCCATGATTAAAGACTTTTTCGTATCTGAATTGAAGGATGTTGATGTGAACGACCTTTGGTTCCAACAAGACGGTGCTACATGCCATACAGCTAACAAACAATCACACCAAACGTCTTAAAAAACACCTATTACAACTAAGGCCTTGACGCCTATAGGACCAGAAAGGATTATGGGAGGCCCAAGAAGCCTCTATTTTAGGATTTTCACAAAGTTTTGAGAGATTCATCGAAATATCTAAGAACCAATGACCGAAGAGTTGAGTGTCAAAAATCCCGAAATGTCGCTTAGCAAAGGATGGTTAGTCTGAATTTCAAATTTCTTATGGCCTTCTAATTTAGGTACATAAAAGTCACTCGCATATATAGCAGCCATTTGGAAACCTCATACTTGGTATGTTTGTTTCATAAACAAACTACAAATTAAATTACCTTTAATAATTTTTCCCTAACTAATCAATCGTTAAAATTGCTTCAATATGCAAAACCAAGTCCCTTTTTCGACGTGCCCAGTGGCCCATTTAACCACAGCCACATTGCCCTTGCATTTAGCAATCCTCAGTCAAGCCATATGCATATTTTATGGAGCTATACTTTTTACTTTTATTTTATTTGAAAACAGCAAAATTTGCATTTTATTCTCACCCATACAATTGGCAAAAAAAGAATTCATCCCCAAACCTACCAGCCGCTACTATTCATCACAATTTCGACACCAAAACACACGTTGCTATTGTGTAATAATCGATGACGAGCCAACCCAACCAGTGAGTACTCAAAGCATGTAGTAATTCAGTGATAATTTGCCCTGTCAATTTTGGGTGAGTTGCAGGAATAAAACGTGTATAGTAGGCACCAGCCAAAGTTTTATATGTGCACAGACACACCCTCTCCGCGCATTTGCAATTAAGGGAAATATAGAGTAAAACCATCCAACTGGGCTATAAATAAAGCCCTGGTGCACCAAATCAGCAATTCAAATGTGAATTTATTGACCCAAAGGGTCATCGAGCTTTGCATAGAGTAGAGATAGACGAAACAGCAAGTCTACGAGTGCTCGTATTCTGTGAACTATTCGATGCACACCCTATTTCCGGCACAGACATCAATTGAATTTCCGGTGAAATAATTCGCCAAAGCTGAAGCATACCGACGAAGAATGGCCCTCGATGCAGCAGCAGGACTATTTCGGTCTAAGTTGAGTACTTTTTTGGACTACGGGGGCGTTTGGCATTAATTTTAATTTGAATGGTGCTGCGAAGGTTACACTTTGTAATTGCGATTTGAACTACTACCCAAATCTGCAATTTACTGTTGAATTTCACAGTCGCCTTTGATAAGCTTAGTGTGCATTGTCTTCGTTATCAGCAGTTGGCCCTCTTTGTCGACCTGTGGAATACCAACCGTCCTAATGGAATAGTTGATATTTTTAAATGCACAGACGGGAGAGATGGGTCCGGCGGTGATTGTAATAACTCAAATGCAAACTGTCCTTAGGGCAGATCTTTTCGTCGTAATCTGTAATCGTTTTATTTGACAACCGGACATTTTATCGAACATGCTTTTGCCTCTAGAACCTTTCAGGTTCATTCAAAACCATATCATGTTCATATTTTAAATTTTTTTCAATATATCTGCACATCTGATCAGGAAGTGTGTGCTTTCGATGTCGGGAAAGGAACGAACATAGATACGTGCCAGGACAACATGTGTCAGGAGTAGTCCAACAGCTAAATGTTTCCTCTTCTCCCTCTCGTCATGCTTTTTTTTATTTATTTTTTTACTCTCTGTCTGAAATAATTCGAAAAATATGGAAAATTCAGGGTGAGGAGTGGGTGACATTTTTGCAGTGAATCAACCTGCACAACAAAAGGATTAATTTTTTGTATTATTGTTGTGGGTAAGCCGAGGCTATGACCATTATAAATGTGTGCTCGTACACACAATTATATTCCCATTTGATAAAACCTAGCGAGCTGCACGTATGTATGACACTTTTGAATCGTACGTGCGTGAATGCGTTTGACAGACATTCTGTCGTTATTTAAGATGTATGACAAAACATAAATTCTCTCTGTGATGTCAAAATGTAATTTATTGTTATTGTTAAATCAACTTTACTGCAGGCAAGGATACGACGCGACGTAAGGGCAACGGTACCAGGAGTAAAGTAAGTCCTGTAGGTTTAATCCTTTTTTTTTTTGTAAATATGAGTCAGCATTTGGTTGGGTTTACGAGGATGGTCGGATGGAGTTTGGTGTGATCAAAGCGTTGTTATTCGGTGTAAAATTCATTTTTAGTTTAATTTTGCAACACAGCATTGGATTTGATAAAAAAAAACATTTACAGATGAAAAAGGATTTTTTGTGAGAAAGGAGTAAGCTGTTGCTGACAACGCATATGATAAAAGCATTCCAAAGAGCTGTTGATCCTGGTATCAGGATTATTACTTTCGAGAATTTTTCTACGTAACGTATCAGTAATCAACTTGACTTAGTTATTGCATAACGGTAATGAGTAGGGACGAACTCGTATTCGCTGCTGGAGCTGGCAAAAATAACACAAAGATCTTGAAGTTTTTCTGGCAATAATACTTCAGCAAAAAAAACAGATTGGGATCGGATCACAATTTTTTGCAGAAACATTAATTCATTTTTCCCGGGAAATGGACAAAATGCTGATATTAAATCTCATCAGAAACGCTCTCGATATCCTTGTTTTTAGAATTGTCAAATGAGTCAATATTTTCCCAGAAATTGCAAATTCATGTGTACTTCAGGCAAATCCCTCTACATAGAATTGAAATTTGAAATTAAAAACATGTTCTGTTTTTTTGCACGAGCTTAAATTTTTGTTGAGCTTCTTTTTTTTTAAACCAATCGATTTTGTAAATGCTTTACTATGTCTGATACTAAATGGAGGACACCTACACGGTAAGTGGAAGTCACTTGCCCATGGCATTAATAATGCTCTTAGATGATTGACCAAAAGGCTCAAGTTATGTTTTCAGAATGTAGTTCAATATTTGATACCAGACAGGAGACTCAATCTGAATAACGCTGATGTGTTTCTTATATAAGAGAGGTAGTGTTATAAGTTCATGCTGCTCGAAGCTCGATGATGTTGGATGGGAAACCACTGTAAGATTCAGATCTGTTGAACTGATGTCAAGAGCCTAGTTTCGCCGCTAGGTAGTTAGACACTTCATTGGGTTGTATTCTAGAGTAGTTAACAGCATAACTAATGTGTTAAGGTGCGTCCACACTATGCCGAGCGGCATTAATCGACACATGCCGATCGGCAATACCGATACCCGATCCGCCTTCCTCCTTACCGAAAGCCGAACCAAATTCGAACCGAATGAAATGGATCCGTATGCCGGTTGGCATAGTGTTTACGCACCTTTAGATTTTAGATGACACCTGCAACAATTAGTTTGCTGCATACTTCAATTTCATCATAATGTAAAAATTGAAGGTGATAACTGATCAGCTTTGAAAATGTCATATGATGGAAATTACAAATTACCTACTTGCCATTTTACAGTTCTATAAGTTCCATCTACTCATTGCAGCAAACTCAAAAAAAAGAGAATCCTTTGAAGAAGCTCAGGGGGAACTCAGAACTAAGAAAACATGAATTTTAGTTTCTGGGCGAAACTATTTTTCTCAAAAAACACTTTAAGCTTTTTCACAGCGAACACGATCATGTAACACAAAGCTACAAATCTACAAGTAAAGAACCACTTGTAGTATTGCATTCATTCACACTTGTAGAAGAGCAAGCAAATTTGTGGCTTTTTTTATAGAAATTTTTCACACTTGTTATAATTCACATGTGTTATACAAGTACTTATAGTTTTGTGTTACAGGCCCCAGAGCTTAAGGAACCAAATTATGGGTTGTTGAGTAAATAATTTGGCCTCGTTAGGAAACGAGTCCCCCTTAAACTAGTGACTTAAAATTTGACAGGGTTGCTAACAACACACTTTGTACCAAAATAATGATTAATGATTTTTTTTATTAAAAGAAGGTGGGTAAATAAGTCCTTGACTTTTTTTAGATTCATAACTATTGAATACCAGTGCATCAAAGAAGTTTACATACATATGTATTTAACTATCTGAGCAAATGGACCTCTACTATGGTTTGTTTCACTGCTTTCTGTAGCGTAGGCTTCTGCTTCAAAAGTAGTTGTTGTTTCACTGGTTGTATCAGATCATTCGATACCAAGACCCAAGATATCTTTACCAACTTTTTGATCTTTAGCCATCAAAATACAAGCAGGTGCAGACTTCTCTGGTTCTGTAGGAGTTGGAAAAAATGCGCTTGGACGTGTAGTTTAGGAACAAATTTCAGCCGATGGCTTAAAAAAGTAAAGTCTTCTCCCCTTTAATTTATTAGATAGATATAGATAGATAGATACAAATCAAATTAACAATTAGATTTTTTTACAATAAGTGTTTTTACAAATTCATTTTGACATGGCATCCCTAAATTTATTACGGGAAGATAAAGCTTCAGTTCGCCTAATTTGAATGTCTTCTTATTACTGTGGTGTGGTGGTAGGTACGCTTTTGGCAAGTGATGCCAGACTACAGACTAACTTTTTCTTTTGAAAAACCTTCCTAATAAAAAATTTTTGGCTTTAGCCACTTTTTTCCAAATACTGAAAGACAAGCCCAGAAAAGATAGGTTGCTTTAGTGATGGTCTTGTCTAGGTGCGATCTCATAAACAATTTGAAACTGAATCTTACAATTTACCAATCTGATAAGATACTAATTTGTATCAGAAACTCATTTACGTTTTTTACTAAAGAAAATGATTATTGTTTCCTTCAAATTGTTCACTCAATCACAATGTTGCACACAATGCGCTCGAATCATAGCTATTCCAAGGTTACCAAGCCTTTCATATGTGTTACCGTGCAGTAATGGTTAGCATTACTGCCTTGTACAGGGGAGGTTAATTGCTCAAATCCCAAAAGAAAACAAACTTTTTTATTCCACGGTTATCAGCTTTCGCGAATCGCAACGAATCGGCAAGTCCTCCAATAGGAAAAGCGTTTCCTCAATTGGCCATTCGAAATTGACAGAAATCATTTCCTCATTCATCATTCCCTCACAAAGCATTGAAATGCGTCAGGCCCCGAGGCTGCCGGCTCTGTTACGCCAGCCTATTTATTTTTACTTTTAATGTCTCTTTCCTGATGACTGTTTATCCATGGTTGAATGGCGCGCTTCATTATAACAAGGTCGTATTTCGGATAAAGTTTTTAAACGGACTTTTAGAAAGAAGCATGTGAGACGTATTAGTCTTGATGACATTGAGTTTTTTCGATTTGGTTATGAATACTAAACAAACCCTCCTTCGTATCTTAGAAATGAAGTTAAATCAAAAGACAGATTTAGATGAGTATAAAACTATCAACTCCATGCTGCAAGTGAGGTGGAAAACTCTCGCTTTCATAGCTTGTGTCTATCTAAGGCTAAAGGTATATCAAGCACCCTGGCAAGTTACATCTTCCAATCGTATTGATACACGCTCTTTCAATGAAAAAAATAGAAACACACTCCTTATTCAATAGTTTTGTGTCATGATTTTTTTTGAGTAGACTAATAACATTCACCAACAAACTAATTGATCTCTTTTTATATGTCCGGTGTGATTGGCTTCACTTCAACTGTCTTAATGTTCGAATACAGTTGAGTATGTATTTTACTCTATTGTATTCCCTTTTGTACTATTCGCCCTTTTTAGCATTGTTTTCATTTTTATCCGTTACAGTTGTGCTTTTGAAGTAGGCTTGGTGCAGTCAAATTAACTGAAATAAAGTGATAAGCAAAAATATTCGCACTCCTGCGTTGCTGACATAACTAGTTAAATGTAAAATTGCTTAATTGAGCAAAAAAATTTCAGTCTTGGTTCAAAATGAATCGGGCGTAACCTTGTTTTAACTTCTTTATGACCAAACCCACAACTTTGTATAGATTCAACCAAAAACAATGGTCAGCTAACACCCAATGAAGTTTTTACCAAAATTAAAAATCAATAAATCACTTTTTCGCTGAAAACTCTGCAAATATGAACCACCACTCATTGACGTTTGTGTTTGTGTAACCTTCATCCGAAAGCACTACCTTAAATGAATTGAAACCATCAACTTTTGTGTGCATTTATTTGCTCTTATTCCAAAAAACAACGAAACATGAGTAGGCACACACGTCAAAATCATTCACTTCTGTTTCGGTTATAAATGTGCATGTGCATACGTACTGTGCACGTGCAGCATTCACTTCCAATTCTCCAATCGTTAACTTAAAAACTTTGTTGGTCAGAGATTGAAAAACCAGAACTCGAACTGAGAGTTATTGATGAAGTGGGGCATAACCATTTTTTTTCTAATCCTTCCAACCAGGACCGACCTGCGAATATCGAATTGAAATTGGGAAATATTCTATCATTCGTACTTTTTTGTTGTTGTTAGGTACCAGTATAACCAAACATTGTTACTCTGTCATGTCAAAGGAAAATATTTAATTATTTAGACAGAGAAGGTTCCTCTAATCACGGGAAAAAAACAAACCAAAAATAAAGATGAAAGAGAACACAAGTGGTTGAACTGAAATTAAAACCCGCGTATTGTTGAATCCCTTTTTTTATTATTTTGAGGACTCGCTTTTGCCAGGAAGATACAAACATAAAATCATATTAAACTTAATAAACGACGAACCAAATAAACAGACATTTTATGTCAACATAACCTAACTCATACCTACTGCTACACACACACAGGAGCAATTTTTTATAATTTACCACCGATACCTAAAAGCGTAAAAGTCACGAAGTGTACTTAAGTCTTCGAGTGGGAAAATTGAAAAACACCAGAAATGAAGAAAAGAAGTAGGTATGTGCTTGAAGAAGAAGAAGAAGAAAAAATGAAAAGAAATTTATCTTTCTTTTGGAAAAAGCCGAAAAATAATAATGCGAAGGAACAGAATGCGACATCTTGTCTTGTCAGTTAATCTGGGAAATAATTACTTTTTTGTTTGAGAAGGCAAACGAAAAAGAAAAGTAAAGAGCTTTTTGATGATGGTTCTTAGAGGCGAAACGAAATTGACTTATATTTCAGCTTGAGGAAGAAGTAAGGAAAAAAAAAACATGAGACAAAGAAAATTAACACAAGTTTTGTGTAAGAAGGAGAAACTAAGAAAATCAGGTGTGGGTGGCAGTTTGTTATCAAAGAAAATAATTATTTTTCAAATTTCTTTCCTGCATTCTTTTGGCTCAGAGTTTGACTTAATTAAAGTTATCTAATGGACAGTGATTAGATTTGGTGTTTTATGCCGATCTAGATAAGTTGGATTAGTTTTCTTTTGCCGGAGTAAGTACAGTTGACATGTAAAAATATTGGTCAGGAGTTAACTTATTCCTGGCCTGTAAGAGACTTGTGAATGAAAAGAAATTGATTGATTTTTCAATAAAAAACATGACAGTCAGTCATTATAGAGATCCTTGATTTCAGAACTCCGTTCTGCAACTGTGATCAAATTAGTGCACAAAAGTTGTAAAAAAATGCACAGTGTGTTTGAATGGAAGAACTTTTCCCTTTTTACTTGCGATTATAGGTGCTTTAAGGCAAGTTTTGCCACTGTGCAAAAAAAGAAACTGAAATGACTATTAAATACGACAATGCGATGATAAAGAGAATAAGAAAAAGGAGGGTCCTATAATCTGTATGCATGTCCGTCTGCCCGTATATGGATCTACAGCCTAAACCGCTTGATCGATTTTCTTCAACATTTACAGTTAAATTCTGTGGGGCAGCCTACAGACAGGTTTTTGGAATTGGTTCTCTATGTCTTGAAATAACGGTACCTGCCATACAACTTATAATCATATTAATTGTAATACTTATTTTTTTCGTGATCCGCTCTAACGATTTTAATAAAATTTTATGTGAGAGATTATTTTTTAATTGTCTTTCTCATGATGCAAAAAACGTTTTTGGAAAAAAGTCTAAAAACGATACCGTCCATAGTACCGTTTTTTTTTAAACCGATTTTCTCGCTATTTTGACGAAATTCTATATTTTAAATTTTTTATATTTTTATTAATATTTTCCAAACTATGACTTTGATTTTTTAAAATTTTTGTCACTACGTCTTTTGGCAAGGTCTTAAAACTTGTATACTTGGTTTCTAAAAAACTTACTTTGAATAAAAAATAAAAGTTTTAAAAGTTTCAGAGTATGCTATATACATATGGGTTGTTTTTTAGAGGTTTGTTTTTTGAATAGGGAGAGACCTGACATCGGGCAACTCTAATGTCCTTGTTTTTCAGTTTGGTTTGGCCATTTCATCAACAGGTTGAAAAAAGAACGACTCCTGCTAATCGTGCAAATTTATTTCGAAAATAATGGTTCAGTTCGCAAAGTTTACCGCAAGCTCCGTTCGATTTATGGTCGAAATAATTGTCCATCACATCAATTAATGCGGTTAACCATGGATCTTTTTCGACATAATTTTACTTTATGTGATAATATCCATCCGCAGAGACGTCGAAGAGTGCGTACCGAAGAAACAATTGGCCGCTGTAGAGCAAAGTGTTGAAGAGGACCCGAATGAATAGATTTGCCACCTTGCACAGCAATTTGAGCTTTGTTCATTTGAGCAAAGATCTTGGATAACGACTTTGCAAGATCCAGCTTGTGCAGGAATTAATGCCGCGAGACCAATTGCAATTCGTCTTGAAATTGGTGTATGGGCCGAAAATGAGATTGGTTTCGATGCTGATTTTCTTCGCAAAATTTTGTTCAGTGATGAAGCTCATTTTTTGTTGAATGGTTACGTCAACAAGCGAAATCGCCGCATTCGGAGTGAAGAAAATCCTTTTGAGAACCTTGAGACGAAATTACATCCACAAAAACTGACTATTTGGTGTGGTGGAGTCATGATAGTTGGCTATTTTGTTTCCGAATTGGATTGCGTGAATATGAATGAGATGTGGTTCCAACAAGACTACGCGGCGCTACATGCCACACAGCGAACGTGTCGCGGACTGGACCAGAAACGTTAGGTGGCTTGGAAGCCAACATTTTTGGCGTTATTGCCAACATACGGCCTCAAATGCTCAAAAAGGTTGTTGAAATATTTTCACGTGTTAGGCATAAAAAGTCAATATTTAAAGACACTTCATTGAAAGAAACAATTGATCTGGATAAGGGTGCATTGCTTCCAAACCTGGTTTTGTGCGTTCTTTCAAATATAAAAATTCTAGCTCTTAGTGTTCTAAGGAACATAAATTGGAACCAGTGCATGAAGAGATGAACACTTTATGTGGTAGCACAGCAAATCTCTAAAGAACATAACATCATGAATTTTTCTTCGAGATTCTCGAGGTTTTATGCCAAGTAATTGGCATCTAGCCTTATAATCAGGAGAAAAACTCCATCGCATTTGTTTAAATATGAATTTGGTAAATTGTCTTTGAATTTTTTCTGATCGGATAGAATGAGCGTTATATGCTGGGCTCCAAATAACATCTGCGTATTCTAGAACCGATTTTTAGCACACAATCGCAAGTTTTAACCCAGTTGTGCTCATTTTTTGTATCTAGGTCTAACGTTTGACTCTAAATTTTTAATTACAGTTTGTCAGCAAAGTTGACGGTTGCATCTTCAAAATAGTAACTCTCTTTTTTCCGGAGATATCAATGCTATTTTTAATAAAGTTCGATGCTTTTTTAGAAAGACTTTCTAGTAATGAGGGTACAACGTTTTTCTGTAGCTGGCAACATCAGGTTTAATGTTTTTAATCCCTTAATTTTGATTTAAGTTCAGAGCAGTGTTTTCATTGTTAGATCTGATGAATCAAGCATTACCATAATTATTCTGGTGCTTTTGGCGTAATGGTTAGCATGTCTGCCCAAAAGAAACGAAAAATGTGTTTCCACAGGTATTCTTGTTTCGCGAGAACTTGGCATGTCTTACGATAGTGAATCGTGAAAAAATTATAGGTCCCCTCTATTCCTCCACAAGGCATGGTTCTGAAAAATGCGCTAGGCCCCGAGGCCCCCCACTCTGTTGCGCCACCCGTTTTATTTTTATTTTTACAAGTATTCCGGTATGATTTGCTGTGATAATATCTAAGATGAATGAACAGCACTGGTCCAAGCGCACTTCCTTGTGGAACATTAGAATTTGCTGACTTGTATTCCAAACATTTTCAAAGATTTCTTATCCATGATTCTAATGTAATTGTTTTGGCAATCCAGCATCTTAATCTTTGAGGGGTGCCAAACTTCACCGAAGAAGTTTCTCACCTCAAACGTCTCTTTTTTCTTTTAGTAATGAGTCGATTACACATAACGAAATCCCGCTTTTGAAAGTTCCGATTGGAAGAAGACCGTTTCTTCGTCTAATGTTGTTTAATTTACGAATAAAAATGAAAATAGTTCTCATTAACTCTAAGTCTAAGCGTTCGAGGAGTTCCACAGGGTTTTATAAAAGTAATCTTCTACGATCTCAAAGAAAGTCAATGTTTATCAACAGTTCATTCTTATCGTTTTTGTTTACATACAAAGGCTCTTATCTACTAAAATTCACTACAACCCTTCTTGCTGTCCAACCCCACTTTAAATTCAAACCATTAATACAAACACCGCTCGAATTTTATTGAGAATCATCAATAACGTGGTTCTGTGACTCAACGTATACATTTGCATGTCCAATTCAATTGTTGACTACCTCTTTTGTTACAAAAAGACACGTGGGCATTTTTATTTTACATCGATTCAACGTCATACTTCGATACATTAACCAGAAAGAATAAAAGAAAAACAAAAACAATAAATTGCTTTCATTGCTATGCATGAGAAAAATTCTCATAAATCCTCCAGATAAGCAGCAGCAATTGGCTTTCGTTCCATTGACCGAAGATTATCTGCTAGATCTAGAGCTCAGAGCAAAATGGTTTGCAAGGAATATCTTAATTAAGATAATTTGCACAATACAAGCGGCCACGAATTGCCTACCAACGCGACCGACGCCGACAGCCGACGGCCGACGCGACGGACAGCAAGCCCAGCCAATGGGCCTATGAACTCAATTTCCTTACATTATGCATGACCACTCCAGTGGAAAACATTAATTACCCGTTGTGACTCTGTCGTCGTCTCCCTTTGCCTATTACTCGTTCAACGTGGAATCTCTGTTGTTTTACCGAATAAATTAAAAACCTCACTTTGCAACAAATGAGATAAAGGAGAATGAAATCAGTGTGCAGGAAAGGGAATTCAAAAGGGAAGAAGCTCCCTTTCCCTTTTTTTGATATACACTTTTGCATTCGAGCTGTTTGACTGAAGACAGCCGCATGTGTTGCCAATATGGAAAATAAACCAAAAGCCAAAGAGATTGCGATGAAAGAAGTTGACTGTATAAGGTCCAGTTTTTAGAGAGAAAAAGTGCGCTTTATCAATGGAAATTGAGGAGTCATCGAAAATATAACGAGGATGCATACGAAAGGCTGTTTATTGTCTTGAGAAACTAAGTTTTTCTATAGAATGACTTGAGCCTGCATCTCGCATGATGAAGTGAAGAAAGAAATGTATCAATGAACAAAATTCTTCCAACATAATTTTTTTTATGAAAATGGAGATGTTTCGGTCAGTTCAAGCAAATAAGGCTTGTGGCTTCCTTCTTATAATTTTGTTAAGATCATTTCACAGCTGGCAACACTCTTGAGCCAACACTTGTGCCCCTGGGTTGCATTGTCGTAGAAATTGGTAGTTCATCTATGACGACAACGGACGGAGAACTGAGCACAAACATCCAACAGATTACATGTTACATTCAGGCTTCTTTTTATTTCATGCTCTAAAGGTTTTTGTCCAAACAATCGTTGCCTTTCACTGTCGTCGGTCGTTCAGTTTCATGCACAATCCCTCCGCTCTTTTTTTTTATTTTTTTTGTTAAACTTTCCGCACTTACTGAACAGTACTATGAACATCTTTCCCTCTTGAAAAGGCATAGTAAAAATGGTTGTCATTGAAATGCAATGTCTATTCCACTGTCCAACGCTCTGTCCTATTTTTGTACTCTCTAAAGAGTGCTTAGACAACCGAGCTGCAGTTTCAATAGTAAACAAATGAAATTCCTACCATGAAGATATGTCCTCTCCAAGGATAGCGCTTTGTGCTGCTATCCAGTAACGACAGCTGAGCATACACCGAACCGACAGCATCAGCCGACATCATTATGAGTTCAAGGAACTTAAACTAATTCCAGAAGTCATACAGATTAACAACTGCGAATCGAACGACAAGCGAATAAGTAGGTGGCTGCTGAGTTGATGATAAAAACGAAATTAAAAAAAGAAAAAAGAAGAAATGAGTAAAACTCTAGGACTGGATTTATGTCTTGTAGTTGTTTACACCAACAATCTCTGATTCTGTATCCATAAATGCGAACTGTAATGATGCCAAAGTAATACAGTGCCTATTGTGTGTTGTGCTTTGAACGATGAACGCAACCGCATCATTGCGTCAGTTCCTTTACAAGTTGCCACATGGTATTCCCTTAAAGGGATTTTGCTATTCCTGTGCTCCGGTTTTAGCTTTCTTGTACGTTTTTAATTTTTTACCCCCTTTTGGTATTAACAATGGAAGGCATTGTAAAGAAAAGACACAAGTTCAAGATACCCATGCTCATGAAGTGAGGAATGAACGAAAGAATCAATTGATGCAGTTTCCATTTACGGTTCGTCTGTCATTATGTCTTCTTTTAGTTCTGTCTTAGATTCAAGCAATTCCTTTACCAGTTTGTATATGGACTGAGTCCGAGTCCGAGTTATTGTTTTTTTTTTTTATTAAATGGAGTGCGGTCGTATGGTCTCAATAGAAATAAGAAAAATCATGAAAAAAGCAATCGGATCTGATACATCTGTTGTGTATTTAGCACTCAGTACATCATTAAATTAATTAATTCGTAACCAATAACCACGTCCATAATTTGAAAAGGACGTTCTTATGAAAAAACATGTACAAGTACATACAACGAAAAAAAGTTATGCTTTAAAATGCAATCTATGATATGGAATTAATTTTTGAGTTTCAAATGATTTTTTTTTAAATGAATTGAAAAATAAACACATCAACCGGCGAAGTGAGTGAGGTTCCATCATACTTTTTCATAATTCTTCACTTTGAGTTCGAATTCTGTGGTTTTCCATTCCAGTTCCTAGGGTTTTCAAAATAAGTAACTGAATAAATAAATAAAAGCGATGAGATTCAGAAATTTTATCAAAAGGTGAAATGATCATGCCAGGGAAGCAAGCCTCGAGTTCAAGCCAGCAGGAAAACATAGTGAAAGAATTTCAGTCGCTCCTGAGGATCTGGAAAGACCACTCCTGCAATCTGCTTAACGGCGATGAAGGCACAATTTCCGTTGTGAAGGCATAATGTCCCATTCATCTTGGAAGAGCATCAAGAATTTCGTTCTCTTGACCTAGATGAAGTTAAGCTTGTTCTTTATACAAACTTAAATCAAATAAAGCTGCAGGTGCCTTGATACCGGTCTTTTCAAGACACCACCTGGAGATCAGTTGCATGAAATGGTCAGAAGAAAGCATGCCTGATGAATGGAAGCTCAGTATCGTTTATGTCCAATCCTATATAAGGGAGATCCTCAAAATTGCGCAGGTAAAGAGTGATAAGGCTCCTTAACATCGCGTAAAAGATTTTGTCCTTATCAATGTGATCTTAGACCATAAAAGTCCACAATTGACCAAACTTACACATTCGGCAGATCTTGGAAAAAGCCGAATGGTGGTATACAACAAGAGGCAAACTGCGTAGTTTCGGCATCGATGCAAAAGTCGTACGACTAAGCAGTCTTGGGGGAATTTACGCTGCTCCGTCAAGGTAAAGAACTCACCGAGTCCTTCGATGTTGAAAAAGGCTTTCGAAAAGGGGACAATCATACTTGAAAATATTGAACAAAACTCAGACCTCAAATGATGAAATAAACAAACAAATAAAAATAATGTCAGTGTAGAGATGAAACGGAAAATCACTCTTGACAATCGCTGATTCTTTGGGTTAACAAGGCGATTGAGAAACAAAACCTCCTCTAGAAAAACCAAGGTAAGGCCTTGACTATCCCAGTCCTGGTATAAGGCGCGGAAGCATGGAGCTTATCTAAAGCGGATAAGGAAACCCTTGATCGATTAGATAAAGAAAATACTCCGAATGATCTTTGGTGCTGTATGTGAAGATAATGGGTGGAAAAGAAGATTCAACAACGAACTGAATGAGCTTTCGATTGGCATGCTTGCTTCGTGGAGACTAAGATAGCTGGGACATGTAGAGCGGATGGATACCAATGCACCGGCTCGACGAATTTTCCACTGCACATTTCAGGGAAATCGCGGACGAGGTCTTCCTCCGTCTTAGTTGGCACAACCAAGTGGTAAGAGTCCTCAACTTACTTAGGGCATGGCCACGCACTAAGAGGGAGAGCTGCAAAAGTATAACAAATTTGAGCTGCGCGGCTGACTGATGTCGCTCAGCTTTCATCTTTGTTCTAATTTCTTCCACTCTGTCGTTTTGTAGCTTTTTTTGTGGCCGTGGCTTTAGAGTGCAAACCTGGATGGATCTCGATTTAAATTGATTTCGTTACCTAAAGATTTTGGTGGAGTCCCAGGTTCACTACGAACTGAAATGCCCACCTTAGTAAGCAAGTAAGACTGCTAGTTAAAATCGTGGTTTTTCCTCATTATGTAATAGCGATACATCTAGCTGTTATCCTTCTGACATTTTTCACATAGAAGGTGTCAGTATTATCTCAATTTCACAACATTAAACATGGAACAGAAATTTTCTTTGGTTTTGCTCTCCTTTTTGGTTTTTGCTCTCCTTTTTTGCATTTTAGTTGGTTGCTGGCACATTGCGTTCCTTAATTTGGTACCAAACGTAAATTTGGCTTGCCTCTCTCTCTGCAACCGCCTCAGCACATGTCCTAATCCTCCTCATCGTCCCTGGATCGGTAGCACGTAACGGAAAGTTTCGTAGGTTGGCCCACAATTGAAGAGTCTGTTCATTTTTTGCAAAATATTTAAAATTGCAGAAAAAAAACGAGCTTTCTTTAACAATTTAATTTTGGTTCCGCAACCTCCAAAAAAAAAGTATCTTTAAGCTACTATCGAAATCCACAACCCGCACATACCATGTTCAAGCTCCTGTTTTTCTTCTCCTAACTCTTTAAAAGTATTTGTTTACTCAAGTTACCACTTGTTTATGCTCGCTCACATAACGCTTTCTAAATTAAATAAATTGAAAATATTTCTCTTGTTGTTTAAATCAAAACTCAACTCCATTTGTGTGTTTTTATTTATTTTAACGATTCTTTCCCCATCACTGAAAACCAATTTCAAAAGCGATGCTATCCTTTCGCATGACCAAGAAATTTTCTCAATTCGCTAAAATAAACTTTTGCGAAACGTTGAAAGCGAACAACAGCATGAGTACAACTCTACAAATCGTCCTGCACCTATACCACCCGCGCTCTCAAATAAAGCTAAATTCTTTTTGTTTTTTTTTTTTTGTTTTAGTTCGAGAAAAACATTTCCTCTAAGAAGTACAAAATTGAAAAGACTTCCGTTGAGTAAAAAAAAAAAAGGAGAGAAAACAGATTCCTTAAAGCAGCAAACAAGCTAAAAACCCCAAAATGAGGATGGAAAACTATACCCCAAACAAAATTGAGCAAATAATCACTTGGTGTATTTTTTCACTTTTTTCCATCACAGGGTGTTTTGTTTTAGGTCTTAAAGTTTACTTACACTGTCGTTTCTTTTGTTTTATTTAACTTATCAATCAAAGAAGTGAGGAGGATATGCCCTGCTTACAGCGTCATAGAGAGACTATGTAAAAGGCAGCGGCTTCGTAAGTAACATGATTGGAAAAAGGAAACAGTAGATGTCTTAAGTTGTTACTTTCTTCATGGAACACCTTATAGCATCTCCTTTGAGTGCAGTTTTCTTAGCAACAAAGCCATTTTCGTGAAACAAAACAGATGGAACCTCCACTATACTCTTGTTCGGTTATTCGTTGTACCGATGACGAAGTTTTCTTTCCCGTCGACAACAGCGACGACGGACGGTACAAAGCGACGGTGATACTCTTTACCGGAGGAAAGAAATCAATGTTGCTTCTACACGTATATGTATGCAAGACTGTGCCCCGTTTAATGTTATCAAGAGCCAAATTGCAAGAAAGAGCATAATCGTGAAAGGAAGAAAAATCCGTACTGGGTAAAAATATCTACACTATAACATTGTGTAGCACAGCACAGTGCCTCGTTTAAAATGCACTAATTTCAATTCATTTAACGTATGCCGTGTATAGCGTCGTACACCGTTCGTTCGTGATCCGTTTTTGATAACTTTTGGTGTTTTCCCATCAAATAACGAAGGTGGATGTTGTTTTGGGGTATAAGAATAAGTAACAAGGATCACAGAAGTAAATGAACAGAAAACTCATCCTCATGCCGCACATACTTGTTCCATTAACGAAGAATCTACCTAAGCTCTGAGTTTGAGTGCATGTGTGTGAATTAAAAACAGACCTTCTTCCAAGGGAAACCCAAATGAAAACAGTTTCTGATTTTCTTTCTATTCCTTGAAAATCCCAAGAAATGAATTCACAATGCTAATATCTGCTTTCAATATCTACTAGCACACCACCGGTGTGCCACTACTGGTGCCATACTCTGCTCTACTGCTGCCGGTTGTGACTTTGAATATTAAGTTTTATCCTTGCAAAAAGATCACACACACACACTTATTTCTGTCTGTGCAAAGAGAACTGGCTTGGCATGCAGGGTGTTACTTTTTGTGTTAGCTAAGGAAATTGTAATTTCCGTGTTAATGGTCTTCTTAATTGAACAAAAGTCGAAGGGATTGAATGTAATGAAATAGAGCTGTGCAATGGAGTATGTGTCGTCTCGTCTCGTATCTTGCAAAGATATGGCAACATCTTTGCTCAGCGCTAAAAGCAGAATGGAAGCAGGAGCAGGAGTGGTAGAAGGATGGGAATTTTAGAGTTTCAGTAGAACATTGTGCAATTGAGCTTATTATAAGTTACTACAAATTGAATGTTTTATTTGGTCGTTTTATCTCATTGGTAGCAGCAGCTGTATCAGCACATTGTGAGAGATGAAGAAAGGGTAGGGCTTAAGCACCAAGGATTAAGGATAACATAGGTCAGTTGGTGGGAATGGATTTATTACAATAAGGTTCATTCATATTGAGTGTAAGGACTAGAAAGTAAATTGTTATTTAAGGAAACAACGTGCACCAGACTGATAATGGGAGTTCACTTATATGTAACTACGTTGGTTGTTTATAAACTATTATTTTATATTTTATATGAAAACGACACGTACAGAGCAAACTGAAGGAACTATGTTCTCACATTTGGAAGATATTGTTATGATGATTTGGGTAGAGTAAAATGCCTTTAGGCACATTAATGTGTAGTGAGAAAAATGGTTTTGGTTTAGTAGACAGTACTAGAGCCTCAAGTAGTTGCATGAAAAAAAGGTAAGTATACGCCACAGTGATATGTTAATATTTAAGAAATTAAAGTGAAACTGTTTTTTGTCTTGTCTACGGAAATTACTGTTCATGGTAGGTAGAGTCGTTCATGAGCTTAGGCATTCATCTAAGAGGGTGAATCTTTGTTTTGCTGTAAGGTTACTACACTGGGAATGCATTAGTTGGTTTTCTATCTGTTGGTATGAACAAACGATGAAGCATTGAAAATGAGCGGTGAACTAAAACTTGAGAAATGCAAATAAAAATGATTTGGGTGGCTCAACAAAGTTCAGGGAGCACACAATTTTCTGGCGATTCCGAACCGCTTAGTGAGAAAGTGCTTTTCACAGCAGTGTTACTACTCTCGAAAAGCTTGCCAATTCATCGCGATGGGCAATATCCACGGAAAATCAAGTTTATATTCTGGAATCCGAAAGTCAAACTGTCTCGTAACAGGCAAACATGCTTACCAATACGCCACAAGTACGACAAAACTTTTCCATTGTTCGTCATATAAAATTTGTCTTTTTTATTCAATCGGCTTTCTGCTCTAGGACATTTCCTCTGTTTCACTGATGGAAAAGTTCAAACAACGTGTTGTGCGTGGTATTGTTTAGTGTGTTATTCTCTTAAGAGACAATACGTGGTTTTTTCGTAAGTGTTTACCAATGTTCTGAACATCAATGCTTCTAAGAGCTATACTGTGTTGGTTCTCAGAATTGGCAAACAAATTGCACTCGCTTTTTTTCAACCTCGTTTTTCACCATAAACCAATAAGCCAATATGAAGTCAATCAATGTTCTTGAAAAACCGTAGTTTGCTATGCTTTTGAATTGACAGAAAAAGTCACAGTAACTCAAAAAAATTTACAAGACTGAATCGGTTTTTTTTATCATACTGATCCTATATCGTTATTCTCAATAAAGGCACAGAGCAGTTCCATAGCTTGATGTTGGAACATTGTACTGTAAGTCCCAACCTCTTCGTTTTTAGTTTTTCTGTGGTCATGATTTTGACGGCCTCTCTATGATCAAAGTGATTGCCATTAGATTTTAATGTTTTCTTTGAAGAAATTCACATCAATTGTAATATCCGTGTTTTGGAAAAGTATGCTCTTTGGTGAAATTCTCAAATCACGAAGCAATGGTTGCCAACCCAACATTTGGATAAATACGTAGGAAGAGATTCCTCAGCTTCTTGCTTCTTGGAAATGGCTTTGATATCACAAAATACGGAAAAAGCTGTATATGTACTTTCGCAAACAATGAATTTCATAATTAGAGTGATTGTCACTGCTAACTGTTTAGTGTTTATGCTGGCAAAGTTAATCGGTGGCATAGCCCAGTAGGCACCTGAAAATAAATGAATGTTTTTGATCTTTTCAGTGGCAACATACTTACCCAAAGTCCTTGTTTTGATTTCCGGCGGCTATATGGTTCTCCAAAGAAATTCTGAACAAAAAAAAAAACAAAATGTGAAAAAACTAGACATATTTGTGATAAACAAAGCGTCAAGTTGACAGCTTGACAGCTTTTTAAGAAGTTGAAAACATTTACAGGATCAAAGGCTGGGACATAAGATACAATGAGCATGCGGTGAGACTAACGAATAGGTCTTCTATATGCAAGCGGTATATTCTACAATCTACATTATCTCAACCAGCAAGCAAAACCTTTAGCCCATATTACATACGACATAGCTAATTTTTCTAACCCATAACGTCAAAAAATGTGAGAAAGGTGGTGAGCGCGAATTTTTATATCCAAGTTCAGCCACAGGTCTATACTGTCCAATTTTTTTTACCAACCAGGGGCTCAACTCAAAAGTTCTGAGGTCGCTTTAAGCTTCTATTCGTGAGCGGATCTTTAGGCATTATCCGTGTCCTAGAATTTCTTAAGGAATTAATAAGAAAGCCAAAGTGGTGATATTAATTTACGTTATCAAGCAGAGCATCATCCCAAAAACTCTATGGCCAGATTATTTCATGACCGAAACACGAAAAAAATTATTAATTTTTTCCAAAACATTCCGAACAGAAATGCGGAAAGTAGAAAACATTGCCGATTCTCATGTCTGTATTCATTTGCAGGATAAACCAGTGCCTCATTTTGAAAGGATAGCCACTGTTGAGGAAATTGAAAGACTGCTGTTGAGTTTTTCAATTTGAAAGAGAAAGGAAAAAATATATTATAAGTTTCTTAATACACCCTGATTAATCTTATGATTGCTTCATCTTTTGTCTTTCCAGAATTTGATTTTTTTTTTTTTTGGTATTTGCATTTTTACTTTGAAACTCATGCGGTTAATCATATCTTGACGCAAAAAAAGAAGAAAATCGAAAAATAAATTAAGAAACAAACCAAAGCTCAAAAAAAATTACTGTTCATTCTTCCAACAATAAATTTACTTATAGCTCATCTTCTTAAAGCACTTATACTTTGCAAGTTCTTCGCTAATGCCTTCAGGGATGGATGCTGTTGTTTTTTTTATTATCAAAGCCAACTGGTTATCCTTGGAATTTTTTCTTTGAATATCTCAAGTCTTTGCTGACTAGAGTAGTATATATATACGTACATCAGTATGTATAGTGATATAAAATTAAAAAAAAAATCCTCGCTAATCTCAAAATAAAACAAAAACAAATTTCGAAAAGAGTACTTTTATTTCTTAAAATTGAATTCTTATTTGGATGTGCTCCACTTTCTCATGTTAAGTGTGTATAGCAGTTGGTTTTCGTTTCTTTCGAAGATTCAAGTTCTTTTTTTTTCTGTTTTCGCTCTCACTTAAGCAGCTTATGACAACAATTGGAGGGATAATGTTTGAGGAAAAAATAAAATAAAATTTTATATACAAAGCATCCCAGGTTTCTTTGCAGTGTCGGAGGATAAGTTTCTGTAGTGGGTATGTGCTTAATCCTTTAATTTTTTTTTTTTGTTTAAAAAAAGGATTAAAAATGTCTAGCACCTGCAGACCGACCGTATGTGGTTGTAGGGGATGTCTGCTTTTTTGAAAGAAAAAGTGAAAAATGAAAAACTAATTTGTGAAAACTGAAAACCATTTGGGAATATTTGCTGGTATTTCTGTGTTCCGTTTCCTTTTTCGTCTCAAATCGTATTTCTGAATTGAATCTCATAAAGAGATGGATTTTAAGATTTGTCCTCTTTCTTTTTGCTCGAACGAACATGGATTGTATGAGACTAGTGAGATTGACCATATTTTTTTTTTGTCCAAAGCACCTGCTGCTGTAATTGGTTGTAGTCAGAATCATGAGCATAAAAGAATCTACCGCAAAGTTAGTGAACATGATAACAGAATTTGGGATTTTATAGCATGAGAATATCCCTAACAAGTGATATCCCCATAAGACTGAATTTTCAATTTCCTTTTAATTTGCCGCTTAAAAAGAATCTCATGTGTAACCAGTAGCAGAGGAGTAACACATAATACAGAGAACCTGATGGAATTATATTTTCCTTAGGTTGGTAGGTATTCATAGAATTTAAGACGTTTGAGCATATTATTGAAGAGGAGGGCAACTTACTCTTATCTGAAGAATGAAGATTATAAGTTCATTAAAATTGAGAATGTTGTTTTGCTGAACTCTTGGCAGTGTTTGCAGATAGTTCTTTATGAAAAAACGATTGAATTGTTTTTAAGACTTTGATCTGTTCAAGAAAAACGTCCAAAAATTGTGAAGGCACGTCAAAACTAGGACAAAGATTAGCTCTTAAAATCTAGGACGCTGCTGGAACGAAAAAAAATTACATACAAAAATAAAAAGTTGGAGTTGCAAACGGAAAATTTCACTGTCCTTTTCGTTGTACAGTACGCTGCTGCTTTGCGAAATGGGTTCCATGGGTTGATAGTTGTAGTAGATTTCTTAGTACAATTTTTACAATTCACAATATTTTTCCTCTCGGATATCGGTACAACAAATGCCTGCGAAATTTTGACAGTTCTATTGTTTTTCTGATTTCGGGTCACAAAACAACAACACTCGTAAAATAGAAGTTCATTTTTTGGAAAAAGAGATCAAAGTAAACCGAAAGCAGAAAATGAAAATAAACAAGCCACTGTGAAAAAAGCTTTCGTAAATTCATTTTGTTCATATAAATTAATTTCTGAATTACTTCTGGTGGGAACTTTAATAGGCTTTGATTGTAACTTTTTCTAAAGATCTAATAATGCTCTACACGGATAATTTCTGCTAAGTCCTCGATTTCGTCGTTGGTGTGAATAAAAACGAAAGATTTCGTTGCGCATCACCACCAACGTACTAGGCTGGAATCAATTTTTGTCTGTGCATATTCTTTAAGATGTTTTTTATTTATTTGCGTTAAAAGCAAAGCCCTTGGGCAGTATAGACTTGTGACTGAACTTGGATATAAAAATTCGCGCTCAACACCTTTCTCACAATTTGAAACAAGTAAAGCTCATAAGCTTTTCTAAAAACTGACGTTACGGGTTATAAAAAATAGCTATGTCGTATGTAATATGGGCTAAAAGTTTTGCTTGCTGGTTCGGAGATAATGTAGATTGTAGAATATACTGCTTGTATATAGAATATACCTATTCGTTGGTCTCGCCGCATGTTCATTGTATCCTATGTCCCAGCCTTTGATCCTGTAAATGTTTCCAACTTCTTTGTTGGTAAGGGAATTAAATATCACCTTTTTTATTTCTGTAGTAATATAATGCCCTTATCAGTTCTGAGTTAAATACAGAAAACCGATCGAAGAAATCTTTCCTAGTTTTCGAGAATCACCCTTTTCTGGGGTTTGATCAGACCCTAGGACATTATATAAGCTATACAGTCGCCTAGTGTATGAGCACATTCCATGCGATACTTCTTGATTAGTGCCACTGTTTTTTGTCAAAATGATACTCAAAGCGCTTACTGTTTTGAGTACCTACCAAAGAAATCAGTTTAGGAAGCTTTTCAGTGAGTTCGCTTTATAGCAATTGGTTCGGTACCGCTTCATCTGCGGCTGCCGTAACTGCAAAAACGCTTTTGTTTTGGAGAACCTTTATTTACTGCCAAATGAAACCCTTTGGCTTACCCTACACGCTATACAAACATTCACATAAATGATATGTTTTTACGAAGGTTTTGTGACGAGGAAGTGCACAACATAATTTTTCATTTCTATAATTTGTATAGACAAGCTTTTACTAAATATTTAGTTAGCTATGATAGGAGAACGTTTTGGGTTGAAGTTTTCCTTTCACTATTATTTGAATGAAACAGTTCGATGTAAAATTCAGTTCACTACAAAAAATGTCTTAAAAAAATTATCAAAGTTTTGCTACCTTTGCGATATATATTTAAAATACTGAAAAAGTTGATTTTCCACCCCTATATCCCATTTACATCCACTTATTAAATAAAACCTGAATAGTTTACCCATTGACCGATTTTTTGAGTTCCTTAAGAAGTGATATAATTCATGACCAAATCTTAGGGCTGTTCATTTCAACTTTTTAAAGCAGATTTCACAAATTTAATTCTTTTTGCTGTCTTTTTAGTTTCTGTTTGATTTGAAAGCAGTTCAATGCTTAACAATCAGAAAAATAACAAAGTTTCTCTTCAGATTCGTACTTGAACGTTGCGGGTACCAAAATCAATATTTACTCTTTCGCAACATAAATTTTCACTTCCATTCCGTAATAGAAAATAAGACTTCCAACTTAGAAATAACTCGTGGAAAACCAATTAAAATTGCTGTAATGGAAAGCAAACATAGTTCACGATTAAAACAAAAACATTTTCACCCTGAGAGAAGACACTAGAAAATGAAGTTGGAAGACGCCACCCTTTTATTGACACCAAATTATTATTATTTTTTTTTTTTAGTTCTTGCAACGTGCGCTCTCATTTCTCATTAAAGCATCCTCCCGTTTTCTCGAAAGAAAATTTCGTATCCTGTTGTGTGAGTCTGAGTCGTCTTTAACTCGCTGACACAGAATGAAGAATACAAAAAATATCTTTTTTTTTGCACTTCACAAAACAACTTCCTTCTGATGAAGCACATTGTGAGCGTTTTTAATTTAAAATTTAAAAACAACCACTGAATGAACGAGAAAGTACTCTCACGTTACCTATCTTCCTCCGTTTCATCTACAGATACGAGATACCTATTTGTAAATCTTGTGCATCTATTTTCATGCTGTTTCCTCAGAATGAATTTCATTTCCGAAATCAGATTTTAAAATTCAGTGGATATCTTGGAAGTAAATTGTAAACAATAATTTCTTATGATGCGACGACAAGAACACAACGATGAGAGTGGGATCTTCTACTATCAACATGATGCTTATGACTTTGACGTTGTAGTCGTTTTGATTTTGAAACAGGGATTCTTCTTAAGTCACCGACTGAATTCAAATTCTTAATATACATTGGAAGCTACTCGTATCTCGTTTTGAGTAGTCGAGGTAACATTGAATGCAATCAGAATTAGCAATGAAGCTTACAACTTTAATTTTTGAATTTCTGAATAATAAAATTAGATTAAGTTTCGCAGGAGTAAAAGCAAAATCATTATGTGTTTGTGATAGCAAACTTCAAATTTTATGAGATTTTTTTTTATTGTAAAGTCACTTTATTGTGAAGTCAATTTTTTCATTATGATTTAACTTTTTAAGACAAAAATTTAATAAAAATTTTTATTTCTTTTTTTCAGGTGGGTATCTTTTTATACACTGCATATACATATGAGCTGATGTTAGAAAGTAAGTTTTTTTTACATAGTTAAGGTCATAAATATTCCGTTACTAATAAGACAGAGTGTTCAATTGGAAACTCGTATGTAGATCATATGCAATACGGGGAACTGAAACCCTTTTGACAGGTCCTTAACAAATGTGTAGGAATATAACTTTTTATATAGTTGGAAATCTACGTTCCACGTTCATAATGCTTAAGTTTCACTTTTGAGTTATTAAAACAGCAACCACAATTATTGTCCTTCAGTTTTCCTCTACCGTTAGCTCTTCGATTCTTATTCGTAAGATATCACATTTAAACTTACCGAAGGTGGTCTAGGCCTTGAAGAGTGTTCTATGAATTGGATTGATATTTTAAAAATACAAAGAACAAATGTCTTTTTGTGGGAAAGAATTAAACCTCTCTTACCACCCCAAGTCTGCCAAGGATATTCGACCAAGAAGCCTGATAAAGGGCTAGTATACTTGACAGTCATTAATGTTTCATGTAAGGATTGCAATCAAAAATGAAATTTAATAAGGATGAAAAAGGATCTGTATACGTTAACGATTCTTCCTGAGGTTGTACATACAATTGAGTTTGTTCAGGGTGGCACCCAGAAACTGAAAAGATTTTAAATCATAATAGCACCGTCTAAAGACCACGTGGGGAAACGGTGCGGGTGCATAACTTCACAGGTCATAACTTCACATGGGTCATAATTTCACCTCTAGTGGGTTATAATTTCACTTTTTTCGGGTGAAGTTATGTCCCACCTTAGGTGGGAATTAGCTTCACATTTTTGTGGGCCAGAATTTCACTTCTGTGTGAAGTTATTTCCCACACAAGGTGGGACATAATTTCACTTTTTATTACAGTTACAAGAAATTATTGTGGACTTAATAAACTCAAATATTCCTTCTGGTGAGCAGAGAAGGTTCTTGGTTGATGGAACATTCAACATTGTTCCAACATCCACTGGCTACAAACAATTATTAATTGTGCACTTTGCATACGCAGAACATGTGAGTATTTAAGGCTGTTTACTTTTCAAAGTGATTGTAAGTTTTTGAAATCATCTTCAAAAAGTATTAGTTAATCATAAAAACTGGCAATGCATAAGTTTTTATAACAAAATCTTATACATATTCCGTTATACTGCACAATATAAATTAAAACTTAGAAATATGTTCAAATATAGTGTAGCTTTCATAAATCAATTATTGAAATTACGAACTTCGACATCATATATTTTCAAAAACAGATCTCTCGTTTTAGTAAATTATATTATATAGAAATAGTGTGAATAAACAAGCGTTGTTGGCGCTAAGCAGTTAAGCGACCGAAAAAAAAATTGCGCAATTTTTTTATAATTATAATTATTTTTTTATATATTAGAAATTATAACCCACTAGAGGTGAAATTATGACCCATGTGAAGTTATGGCCTTTGAAGTTATGCACCCGCACCGGGGAAACAATCTTAGTAGAGTCAGAAAGAGGAGAAAAGAGCAACGTCCTAAATCACTCCTAGCTTTATTCCTGAAGTGTAAGATCAGTTCCTATGTGGAGCAAGTGGTTAATCGATATATAACATTTAATGTAATTGGTTTCTTTAAAGGTCTTAGATGAAATAAATATTTATCTTAGTCATCAAAAATTTAGTTCTGGACGAATAAAGAGATATACTCTGTCCTCCATTACCTATGGCTTATTACCAGCAGCAATGCTCTGATCGAACTGATAATTTC
Source organism: Melanostoma mellinum (assembly GCA_914767635.1). NCBI lineage: Eukaryota > Metazoa > Arthropoda > Insecta > Diptera > Syrphidae > Melanostoma > Melanostoma mellinum. Next base: position 21,322,806 of record OU612058.1, read on the forward strand.
ATTATAAGGACATGGCCAAGTAAAGTGCGGCAAAGCGGAAGAACGGCAAAATTAGAATAAAATTGAAAGCTCAGCGGCAGAAAAATCTCGAGTTAGGTCACTTTCGTTCTTAGGGTGTGAATTGTACCATGAGGAAGCCACGTAGGCTGACTTCTTTTATTAATTATATTTAGTGATTTTCCAAAAGTCTTTTAAAATTCCGTTCTATGCCTAAATAATTTAAATTGCTGGATGCATCAAATCAACTCATGATAACAAAATGAACTCCAAAGGGTTCCGAAATGGTATAAGACAAACTAAAGACTGAGTTTAATCAAATGACATTCTATGACGCTGTTATAAAAGGCCATTTTAAGAATATTGCTGTGTGAAATGGTTTCCATAATCACCAAGTTCTTTCTCGACAGCTTGTCTATCTCTGCACGACATTCTTAAAGACAATACTAGCTGACCCGCCCGGCGAAGTTCAGACCCGACCTACGCTGATCGAATTGAGTACATTAAGTAAAGTAGTTTCAAAGTTTCCTTTCCAGTCGTGAAACATAGTCTATGCTATGTCAGGGGCAATGAAGCTCTTTAACAGTGAAAGAATTCTCGGAACTGGTCCAGTATTTTCCAATTGCTCGGTTTGAGATATAGTCTACATCATTTCTCAGAATCCAGGCTATTTTTGTTCCAAATTTCATTCAAATCGACTTATTAGTTTCCCCGTACCCGTAAAACAAAACCGCATCGAAATCCGATGTGTAGTTTTAAAGATCTGAGCAATACAACTTTAAAACAAAACCAAATGTGGAAAATTTCATTGAGAAAACTTTCTAATCCTGTCCAAACCATTTCTTTGCTGTCACGTGTTTAAAAAATCTCATTAGCGAATCACCGTTAATGACCCAGCTTATTCAATGAGTATTTGCAGCTATACTTTTTTCGAAAACTACGTGCAGTCGTTTCTTTGTTTAACACTTAAATTGTATGCTATCGGATTGTATGTTGCTCTTTCCATGAATTTAATATTTTGCTTTCAGAATTCATGAAATATTTAAAATTTATTAATTGCCATTTTTATTCAGAAATGATTTAAATAAATATTTTTCAAATATTTAAACAATGATAATAAAATAATTTCTTGCCTCTCTCTTGAATAATTTAATAAATTAATCGCATAACAAAAGTTTGCCTTTCAATACGTATTTACAATTTGTGGTGATAAACTGAAACAAATCAAAACTGTTAACTACCATTGGTGGGGTTAACCACACAATGAAAATTTCCGCACATATTTAAATACATTTTGAATGCATAATACGTAAATAGATATGGCTGTTTAATTATAATGAAAATAAGAAAAAAAGTTGAATGAAACCAAAATCCACATTGTTAAATGGTTTTCAATTGCAGGCAATTTTATTTAAATGAAAGTTTTGGCATCGTTTAACAATGTTTATTATCAATTAATTTTTTAATGAAATCCTTTCTGTTGCGAGGTTCCAATTTAGTTGTTGCACGTAATAAGTGTGAGGTTGTTGTGTAGTTTGATTATGTTAACTCAACTGAAAAAAAAAAATGCGAGAAACTTATCAATTAACTTGAAAATGTGTGATGAATGTATTTTCTTTTTTTCTTACTTGCTTTAGAAGAAGGTTTGTTCTTAGGTCGTGTGGCTTTCAAACTGGCAATCCTTTTTTTGGAGTTGATCACTTGATTTCTGCTCAGTTTGGTTTTCCATTTCATTGTGGAAAAAATGGAAGCCGCACCAAGCACCGCCAGGGAGCACAACGTACGTTTGGTAAATTGTCTCAACCAAATCATAGTTGACACAGATTTTTACAAAATTTCGAGTTTTAAACCTGTGAGTTACGTCCAAGATCTGGTGATGTAAAGCTACATTTTTGGCCATAACATTTAATTATAAGTGTTTTAATTCTTCTTGAAAAACACATGTCTAAAAAACCCCCTTTACCATTTACCACTCTATGTAAGTGTCGGTTTCTTCAGTTTGTGTGAATCTTGCACGAGGTCTGTCTTTTTTGCGATTTTCTTCAGGCCTTGTTCTGGGTCGGGGATGAAACTTTTGTGTCGTATTTATTCCCCAGCACTGCTCTCGATGCACTGCTAAATCTTCCTACTTTTGATATCTACCCTCAATCCCACTTCCCGTTTAAAGGGATGTGGTCTCTCTCACAATTCGTATCTTGAGGAACTTGCACGCCTCATAGCTCCAATCATCGGATTCTATGATCCAAATGCTCAAAAACTGCTTCAAAAACGTCAAAAATACTCGGTCAACTTTCCGTCAGTTCTGGACTGGTTCATTCTAGAATCTGATGATTGATCTTTCGTTGGTGCCTTTGTGGGTAGCGATGGCATACGACTGTACGTTTCTTTCGGCACATATCCGTTCGTTTTCCAAGAGTAGGTGAATGTTATCCAATTGGCTATAAGCTTTTTGTTTTCGCTAAAGACTCTTTTCACCACTTTAACACCTACGAAAGAGAGGAATGGAAGACCTCTCTGAATGCGGTTCAAAGACTGAATTCCTTGAGTCTCGTTTGGGTTCTTGGCTTTTATGTCATAACTGGAAATGAGATTGCCGACGAGGCAGCAGCCAGCTTTCTCAGGACCTGAAACGGCACTTGGTCTGTCGGGTCATCAGTGAGGGTTTCAATTAACGATTGGGTCTGTCAAGAGCACAACCGTAGATTTTAGGTCTCCTTATGCTTCGCATTGTTAATAAGAAAACTGCAACATTTTTGCCTTCTCGTAGCCGAAAAGACTGCGTTGCCACATGGCACTTCTATTTTGCAACTCTGTTGCAAAAAAATTGCGCATTTTCTTCGGCCCATCAAAACGTTCATAACTAAATGTCACTGTCATCTTTGTTGTTTTTAATTGTGTGGATGACTATGACTATAGCGATGATGATGACGGCAACGACACCGACGCGATGCGGCGTTCATCTGCAAACGTCAAATTTAGAAAAAATTCCTTCATACGATTAAAATATTATAACAATGCCATGTTTTGCTGCAAAACGTGTATGGCAGAAGCAGGAAAATTAAAATTTTCCGCCTGGAAATGAGGTTTGAGCAATTCATACAACAGGTGACTTGAGTGTGGTATAAGCACACACCTATTCTCATGCGATATGAATATCCTTTCTGTTCTTGCAGCTTCAAGAGTACTGGTATGTATAAACTTTCTCAACCACCACCATCAGGTGCTTGTCATATCCGATAGAAGGAAAATACTTTTCCTTTGCTTCTTCTATTGTTTGCCAGCAAACAAAAACGTTGGAAAAAAAATGCGGTAGAGTTTTGTTTCTTTTATGGTGAGATGAATAAAAGCAACCAGCATACGAGTTTTTTTTACCTTATAATCAAAAGTTCAATGTGTGGGCTGTGGGGGCGGGCGAGGAGAATGTAGCGGGTTGGCACTGCAATAAATTATTTAAGTTTCAACAGACTGTGACGTTCTTGTGTTTTTCATTTACTGACATAATGCGGAAGATAGGTAGACATGCAATAATTTTGAAGGATATAAGAATACACAGAGGAAAGGTGACAGGTTGTGAAACATTTGCTTATGGTTCTTAATTGGTATAGAGGTGTTTGTTTATTTTTTTAACCGAAGGATAATTCTAGCTTGTCTTGGTCGGGCTGAAGCTTTGAATATTGAAACGTTTAAGGACATTTTGACTTTGTATTTGTTTTGCAAGGAATATAATGCCGCATTTGAAAAAAACCAAACTAGAAACTGCTTTCTAGTTTCAAGTTTCTTTTTTTTTCAATCACAAAAATTTAATTGTGGTTAAATTTACACCATACTGTTAACGCTCTATTTGGCACCCTATGAAGTAGGCACAAAGATGTTTGAGGAGCACCTAACCAGATATGGGAGTTATACCTACTCCAGTTTTCGGCGGTAGCCAGATCAGAAGGGGTGAAGAACTTCCTGCATCGTCTCAAGAAGTCTAAGCATTTAGCAGCGTTTTTTGCGACATCATCGTTTACACACATACCAAGTACTGACAGTTTTCCGGTTTCTTGGATGCAGGTACCATTCATGGATAATAGGAATGGGGGAATGTTAAGCTTCAACGACAAGAGACAGCATTGAGTTTTCGAAGCATTGAATTCTACTCGGTTCTTATGACCCCATGTAACAATGCTGTCAAGATCAGAATTCAATGAGCTTATCATACACAACCACATCCGAAGAGCAGGGACGTGAATTTGGAAACGAATATGAAAAGCTGAGGGTCGAGTCGTCAGCAAAACGGTTAAGCGGATTAGAAGTTTCAGACAAGAGATCATTTAATTAAAATGAGGAAGAGAGTCGGAGACAAACCGGAGCCCTGGGGTACACCATCATTTATGAAATGGGGATCAGACTTGAAGCCATCCACACAACTTGTATTGAACGGTCGGAAAGGTAGTTTGTAATCCAACGAAGAAGAGACTCATCGATACCAAAAGCACGCATTTTCGGTAAAAGAGCCTGATGCCAAACTCTATCAAATGGTTTAGAAATATCAAGTGCAATAATCTGACATTCTCCAAAACAATGTAAAGATTGGTTCCACTTTTCGGTGAGATAAGCCATCAAATCACCAGTGGACCGTTTGCTACGAAAGCCGTACTGACGGTCATTAAGAAGCTTTCGTTCTTCAAATGACGAAGACTAGAATTTAATTCTAAAAGTTGATTTATCGCAGTTGATAGCTGTCGTCCTATCGTCTCAATTTGACAGTTAAACATGTTACGGAAAGCATATCGTCTCACTATCGACTACATACAGAATGGCCCCCAGAGTTGTCCAGGATATGAGGATAAAGTAAAACTATGTCTTTATTGTCTCTCGATCCATTCGTTTTTTGCACACATCATAGTACCAAGAATACCCCGACTTAGTACTTGATTTCTCGAAAGTTGTGTTTTTTAAACGATTTCCCTTAACTGTTTGGTGAAACAAGCGATGGACAGATACAGGCAAGTAGTTTTGAGTTGTTTGCTATTTTATTTGATAGGCGTGCTTGCCATAGCCATTTTTAACCTTGTTTTAAAAATCCTCAAGTAAGGCTTTCAAAAAAGACAATAACCTCTCAGCGAACTGTCCCTGTTTTCATCTTTCATCATAGTAAAGTACACGAAAGAACAATGAAATTCGGAGTCGGTGACCGCAACTTTGAGAGCCTTTAATCCAATTTTCGGTCATTATTCTTGCCCGAAGTAGACAGGCAATATCAATTTTAGTACAAAAACTTAAGTTTAGCATTTTTGTAATATTGCCATGTCAGACAGCGGTTTTGTCGAACTGCCGAAGATGTCGCTGCCGTTCAGGCGTCCGAAGCAAACGATTGAAAAGAGTCAATTGCACACGGCCGGCACTGGCGTCCAATTGGGTCCAACGAATCAACGAACCCGCGGAGAAGATATGGTCGAAGTAAAGTTTTATTTTTAAATATTTTGATTGTATCTCAAGCCCATAATAAAGTTTTTTTAATATTTCATTTTTTTAAAAAATGTCCATATTGAATTAAAAACCCTAACCCTTGCTTAGTTGGTAAACCTTTAAGTTTTTGTCGGGCATGGTATCGAAATTTTTCTTATCTTTTTTACCGAGCCAACCCGAAGACTTGTGTGACAGCTACACTACTTGCTACGATTCACATAAAGTGTACTGAAAGGCATGCAGCGCTGGCGGATTCCTAAGCCCGGTTAGCAGTTTTGAACTCATTTCATAACAGGGAGTAGCTGAGGTTCCCCGAATCAATTTTTCGGCAGATCTTTGATTATATACAAATATTTCCAGCTTTTGGACTACTCCACCTTCCTGTTTCTACTTTACATCTGCATCAATTTACGGGGATTCGAAGTTTCATCATCGCCAGAATAACCTCCGGTCGATGCTATCGTAATACGTACATACGAAACTTCAGCTCAATTATAACCAAAACACATAACAGACTGTTACAGAGTCTGATGACAGATGAACGTAATCTCAATAAGGTCGTGATAATTTGAAAGCTCTCATTGATATCCAAGGCAAAAATATCTTTTCATTCTGGCATCAACATTATTTTAATCAAAGCCGCTGAATGTCTCAATTAAGACTTTTCCCCTGTGAAAAAGTGACATTGAAGTCAAAACGCAACTCTAATTACATTGAAACTGTCGCAAGTGCAACAGCAATAAATTGTACTTTCACTTAACTCGTTGGATTATCATGTGATTTAATGAGACTCTCGAGTGAATAGAAATACAATCGGTGTCTACTTCAAGTTACACATCAAGTCTTTCTTTCTTTCCTTCCCTATCCGGTTCGTATTAAATTTGAGACCCTAGTACCTTCGGACTTCTTTCAGTTTATGTGAAAAGAAATAAATTTAAATGCAAATAATTTGTGCAACAATAGCCTTCAACATTTTATACCCATCTCCAAATACATTCACCATTGTAAGTTTGAAAAAGAAAACAGATTAGTTTTCAAATAGTTGACTGGCGAAGTGAAAGAACCATCAGTCTGCATCAGCAGACCAGGTTCCCATCAAAGACTCGAAGACTTCAGTGGCAGACGTTCTCTTATGCAGACATAACCAAAACGAGTAAAACTAATCTTTTTGATTTGATTTTTTACTTGTTTTTTCTTCCTCTAGGCATTCAACACAACACAAGCACTGTCTGAAATAGTTAAATGAATTTCTGAAAACAGAATTCAATAAATAAATTGAATTTACTTCGCACAATAATTACCGCGCGAGGAGTTTTGAAAAAGTCTGGTGCTGAGCTGAAGACGAAGAGAGAAAATTTAAGTAGAGCCCCGTGGCGCCAGACAAATACAGAAAAGTGTGTGCGTTGAAACAAACTACCCTTCCAAAATGCATTCAGAACTTTGTAATTACATTTTGTACTTAAAATCTAATGTGTAATTCCATAATGTTGTAATTAATGTTTTCCCAAGTTTAATGTAGTAAAAATGAAGGAACTGCAAAAACCGGTAGAGAGATAGGGTAACGAGAATATTTACCATTGCCACTTGAATGTGGGGGCGACTCGCTAAACTTCAAGGAGGATTTTCAATTTTGGGTAAAAAGACTGGGAGGTTGGAATTCCAACTTGACGATTGGTATGAGAAGCAGAAAGCACCCGCACAAAGTGCTCTTTGTTAGCTGATGTTTTCGTGGTTCTTCGGTTGCAGGCAAATATAGAAGTGTGAACCAACAACAACAATTGCAAAGAAGAATGCAAACAAATTCAGAAAGTGGTTTATTCCTTAAGAAAATAGTTACCGCAAAAGCTGTGCTAACAAAATGCAAAACAAAAAACTCACAGCAAAATAGTCCTGCCAGGGGGAATGGTTTGGGAATATTGTGCAACAACAACAGCAAAGTTGTTGCAAAAGTTTCTTCCACATTTTCGGCTTTGGATTTGAATGGAAAAGCTTGGTCTTTGGGTGTTGTTCTGATTCGGTGGCTATGCCACTGATATTTTGTTTTTTTAGTGTGAGGGTGATGAATTTTGGTATTTGCGGGTGCAGACAAAACTTTTGAAAATACATTTTTACTGATAGCAAAGAGTTTAGAAAGTTTTCTAAAATACCAAAATGAAAAGGATTTCGAAATTGTTCGTTTAGTCAGCTGTGTTAACTTTGAACTCAAAGATTGTGGTTAGCGACGAGAAGCTGAGTTGCCATGGGGAAGCTTTTGAAGATGCGGGACTGAATTGTTTTCAACTTCAGTTTGTTGAAATATTTGTTATTAGGGGGTTTTTCGACTCTTGAAAAGACGACCACAGAAATAATTGGCAATTAACTATTTTTAGTTGACATTGCAAAGTCAAAGTGCTCTTAAATTGGAAGTAATATCTTCCAGCAGAGCTTTAGGAATCAGAAAAAAACTAAAGTATTCGAAAAGGTCTGGAAGTCGGGTGAAGGAAAGTTGTCGCGATAGGCGAAAAAAGTGGTATTTATAAAATCTGTAACTTAAAGAAACTTACATTTTAATGCAGCGTTCAACTTCACTTTGACTCACTGGTTGACTCTGTAACGCCCCTCAATGTTAATTCAATTCGAAATATTTAGAGATTTAAAGTTGTTTACATATTATTTTCTTCTTGAACTGCTGATATTCGACACAAATTTGAACTACCTGCAGTGCTCTTAAATGTTATTGTAGTGAATATCCCTGCCACACTGAATTTCTGGCTGATTCTGTAACGCATTTTTTTTTAAAGAGAAGGCTTATGCTAATCTGGACTCAGACCTAATTGCCGGTCCATTATACTACCAGGGTAGCAGCCTTCCCTTTTTTGTGGTGCAGTAGACTGAAATGAGCTTTATGTAATTTCGTATATAACCTCAAGGACGGCGTCCAGATGAAACTGGGAGGTCGAAAGAAAAGTAGATGCCCAGAGGGACTCGAGCCCACGCGTCCGGCCTATCTTCCTGAAGACTCTACCACTGCACCACGGCCGCCATAACGCATACATTCTGATTACTTTGTTGTCGAGCTACATACATGTTTCCTTCTAAGAGTACTTTTATACCTGTTGCCTTAAATCATGGACTGGGTCTACAATGCGATCGACAAGATCTTTTTTTTATTCTAGATATTCTTTCTTGATGTTCCCATACAAGATTCAACTGAATGTAGAGTGAAAGTAGAGTCCTACAATTAATTTTATGAACGCTTATCGCTGATACACTGAATCACCGACTGATTCTGTAGCTTTTTCTGCTAATTGAGCTTTAGGCTTAAAACTCTGTACACAAAAACTCTACTAACTCGGTTACTACCATAAATGTTTTTTATTGATCTTACACGAAGTAGTATAACAAATGCCAAGGAAGAACTCTATTCGGAAGTGTGTTGGAATGTCCTTTTCAGACTTCCAAGTCAGAGCAATTGAACCAATTTCTCGAGCAATAGCACTCATCTCGTCCTTTAAAAAACAGAGAATATCATCGAAAATGTTCCCAAAAACAAATAAAATGAAGGCATAAGTCAACAATTAGAGACATCTAGTAGGATTGTATGAGCCAACATTACCAGAATACCAATCTGGATCACACAACTCAGCATTAGGGAAAATCAATTTAAGCCTTATAACTCCAAGCAAAGTTGATTCAGGCCATACAACCAAAGAATCAGATGAATCAATTGAGGCAATTTAGCCTAATAATTAGGAAAAACCAAGCTTTAGCATACATTTCAACTATTCCATTTGCGAAGTCCCATCAGACATCAGGGAGTAACAATTAGCCCCAGCCATCAAACCAAATTTTATAGGCCGAGGTATCCCAAATTCCTTAAAGTCAAAATATGGAGAAAAAAATTTCAAAATTCAGGATGACAATAAATGCGTTCAAATCTGGCATCGTAGCTTCACCATATACGGGAAACCTCTGAAATTGCTCTTACACACTGGGGCTTGAACTTTCTTCCAATTGGTTGACATATTATCCCACTCTTAATCTTAAATTTTTCGAACAAGAATGAAAACGTACTTGAATAAGAAGATTTACCAACAGAGATTACAATCCAGGAAAACTTAGCGAACTAAATAACCTATACAAAGAAGAGAAGAAAACTGTTATCAAATCAGCCAATAAACGACTTTATCCCAAGTGATCATCTGATTACAGGAAAAAAAGAAAGTCCTTAAACTCTGTTACAAACACACGTACATTGAAAATAAGAGAGCTCTGATCCCTTCGAGATCACAATGCTTGTAACATCGAAAAGGAAGAAGATGATGATGACATTGATACCTTCGCTTCTAGCAAAATCAAGGATCAAGTCTTCTAAAAGTTTTTCTTTTATCATCAGGCAAAAACATTTATTTCTGTTCATATTCTATTGAATTCCTTTACAGGCCATTTTATTTATTTGACCTACAGATAAAAATATTTGGCATAGAACCTACATTTCTTCAAACAACACGTACGTATTGTTGTTCATTTGAACGAATAAATCCGATTTGGATTTTATTTGACTTCGAAAGCATTGCATAATTTAAAATGTATGTCTTCTTCGTCTCAATTTATTTGTATTGTATTTGGTTATAATATTATACTGTCGTTCATTTTATCCCTTATCGGCGTTCTTATCCTTCTTTGACGACAAAAAATAAATCCCTCAGTCGTCCTTTATAAACAATTAAATTGAATAAACAGATTTTAAAATCGGCTTTAATAAATTTCGTGCTTGGTATTGATCCACCACAAACCCTTGTTATAAATTTACCAAAAACGAAGGAAAAACAGCCCTGTTAGCCAATGGCAAACAATTTGAAATTTGTTGTTCCTAATGATTTTATCACAAGCGCATAGCAGAAGAAAAAAAAATAATTTGAAACCCTCTTTTAGTCTTTTTTTTTTTGTCAATTGTCGTTTGTCCCTTTATCTCATCTCGCAGATGAAGCAGAAAAAAAGTCTCCCCACTAGGCCTGTCTCTTTTTCAAAATTCCTTTTGGCTTTTTAAAACGCTCAAAACAGGAAGAACCCTTACACAGAGGCAAACTTCCCCTGGAACCTGTGTGCCTTAAGACATAAATATTCAATTACTTCGGTACTTAATCAAATCAACCAAAAATAAAAGGATAGACAGCAAAAAACTCAAAGAAAGACAGAAAACAAAAACAAAATCGATCAAATTAAATGGCAAAGAAATTGAAAGACCTTTTTTCCACAAAATATAAACATCAAACAAGTCCAGCACGCGGCAGCAGCAGATACAGGCAAAGCTTTACAGTTGCTAGTTGTTTTTCCTTCCATTTGATGGAATTTTCATCAATTTACCAAATAGAGCGTGTGACAATATTCCATTAACTGTAGTTCACTTGGAAAAACAGAAATGCACTATTTTAGATAAAATTTTATTAATAACAATGTTCGGATACACGGGAGAAGGGACAGCCAATAGTGTCGCTTTTCGTTTTTGTTTTGTTTTTGTTTCTGAGGACCAGCAGCATACACACAGCGTTCTTTTGTTGTTACTGGTTTTGATTTCGTGGTCGTTACTGGGTGAAAGGACATGGTTAAACATTTTATTGCAACAACTTGCAATTTTTGGGTTCATTTGTGGAGGGCAACCAGGCCACAAAATGACAATAGCTATGGGTGATGGTATGTTCAATCAGTTGCCCACAAATCGTTGATTACTTAATTCCCACACAAAACTTTATGTTTTTATTCTATTTGTCTTCTTTTTTTCCTGTCGATTTGACGGTTAAAATGAATGCAGAGTTGACAATTGAAATTCAATTTTACTATTTCAATTCAGAGCCAAACTGTGTGTGAATGTTAAATTTGATCATACATACATGTCACATTGAGTGTCAAACGATTGTAATATGTAAACCGTGGAGATAGGCATTCATGTTGAGTTTAACATTAATGCCTATCTCCTATATTGAAACATATTTACGAATAGAGAAAAGTAAAAACGATCGAAAATACTCGTATGTAATATAAAAGAGCAAAAAATTCAAAAAATAAAAGAAAGACAATAGTCGTTAGTTTTTTACTGATAAGACCTCAAATTTTTCTTGACTCTCGTAACCGCAAAATGTCAACAGAAGGTAGTCGATTTCTATGTTCCATTGTTGCATGACTCATTTTGAGTTTAATCTAGAATGTGGTGGAATGAGCAAAGAAATAGTACAGTAGTAATAAGAACGAAGGTCCGATCTTGAAGTGTCCGAATGGTTTTGCTCAAAAGTTGTATGTCTTCCCTTGAACTTCTTTGACATCGAGTGCTTTCAATATTTACAGGAGTTCCACTTCTACAATTCGGCTTGCTCCACTGAAGCGCCAACCAATTAATTGGCTCTGAGGACTTTCTAATTCCACGCGAAGGCTTCTTACTTACTTAGGTGGGCTTTACAGTTCGGGGTGAACCTGGGCCTTAACCAACATCCTTCTGTAACGACTTCGATTTCCGGCCAGCTCTCTCCAGTTTTGCACTCTAAGTCGCTTGAGGTCTTCTTCCACTTGATTGCGCCACCTAAGACGAGGTCTTCCCCTTCCGCGATTTCCCTGCAATGTGCTTTCGAAAAACCGACGAGCCGGAGCGTTTGGGTCCATCCGCTCTACATGGCCCAACCATCGTAGCCTCGCGATGCGCACTCTTCTGGCTATGCCCATGTCGCGGTACAGCTCATACAGCTCGTTGTTGTATCTTCTTCTCCACATATTGTCTTCGCATACGGGACCAAAGATCATTCGGAGAATTTTTCTTTCGAAACGACCAATAGTTTCCTCATCCGCTTTCGATAAGGTCCATGCTGCCGCGCCGTAATGCAGGACTGGGATGATTAAGGTCTTATACAAGGTTACCTTGGTTTCTCTGGAGAGGGTTTTGTTTCTCAATTGCTTTCTTAACCCAAAGAAGCAACGGTTGGCAAGAGTTATTCTCCGTTTGATCTCTGCACTGATGTTGTTTTCCGTGTCTACAGCGGATCCTAGGTAGACGAAGTCCTGTACTATCTCGAAGTTATGTCTGACTATTGTGACGTTTTGTCCAATTCGTCGATGTTCTGTGTCCTTGTTTGATGACAACATTAACCAGCAAACCCATTCTTGCCGCTTCTGTTTCAATACTCGCAAAAGCATGACATCACGCTCTTTTCTTCCCATTACGTCAATATCGTCTGCATAGGCGAGTAATTGTACAGACTTTTGAAAGATTGTTCCTCTGGTGTTGACGTTTAAGTTTCTTACAATCTGTTCAAGTATGATGTTGAAGAAATCGCATGACAGTTTGTCATCGGGCATGCTTCCTTCCGACCATATCATGCAGATCAGCTGGTGCATGCTCCTTTCCAACTGGTCTCAAGCTGCGTTGAACAGTTCGGCATCAAGGCCATCTGCACCTGCAGTTTTATTTGATTTAAGTTTGCATATGGCAAGCTTAACTTCTTCTAGGTCGGGAGGACGGCATTCTTGATCATCGTCAAAGATGAATGGGGCAATCTCCCTTACAGCGGAATGTGTGTCCTCATCGCCAATAAGCAGTCTGCAGATAAGTGATCTTTCCAGATCCTCAGTAGCGACTTTGACTCTACAACTATGTTTCCCTGCTGGTCTTTACAGGCTTGAGTTCGGGGCTTGCCAACCTGGCAGGATCTTTTTACCTTTTGGTAAAACTTTCGAATCTCGTTCCTGTCATGACACCTCTAAATTTCCTCAAACGAGTGCTTCTCATGCCGCTTCTTTTTCTTTTTGAGAATTCGGTGTTCTTCCTTTCTTTTCTCCTTGTAGATCTCGTTACACTGATCGGAAGAAGCCCTTGTTTGTTCTTGCATCAGCATTTTTCGTGCTTTTTGTTTGGCTGCGTTTGCCTGTCCGCATTCTTCATCAAACCATGGGTTTCCTTTTTGTGGCCGAGCGAAACCCAGAACCTCAGAGGCAGCGGTTCTGATGGCTTTGCTCCATTGGTGTTCAATGCTCCATTGGTGTTCAATGCTTACTGCTGGCGGCATGGGATTTAAGGATAATTGAAGGGAAACTCGATTGGAAAATGGCATGGGCAATCTTTTGCGATTGTAGCTTCCCAACGTCATATCTCTTCATAGCGTTTGTTCATGCAGGTCGTGAACAAAATATCCTCATTCGAACCTTGGCTACAAGAAGTTAGTGGTTCGAGTCAAAGTTGGCCCCTCGGAAAGTTCGGACATCTAACACACTGGAAGAGTGCCTTGCCTCGATCTCAACATAGTCAATTTGGTCACATGGCAGTGTAATTATCATCGGAGAACTTTTTACAATGTCCCAAGAAAAGCGACATAGCTTGAAAACAATTGCCGAACCTGGAGCTCTCTTGTAATGGGCAAACATGATTATCATTCCGGTTAAAATCTATTTTTCCCTTGTTTCCAGCTGTTGTACTCATTTGCGCACCCTGTGTATTCCTGTGAAAGGACCTACGATTTTCTGTCGATTGCGAACAGCTGGATAAGAGAGCACTTTTAATGGTAGTATTTCTTTCGGAGAACATGCCAAATTTTTGTGAAAAAGTATGCTGGTTATTTCTGAAAATCCAACACCAAATTCTTGGCTGATTACTCGATTATTCAGATCATTCGAATACCAGCACTTTTAAAATCATTCGATTATCAGATCAGTCCAAAAATTCGAGCGATGTTTCCAGTTATGTTTCGGACATTGATTCTTCGATTGTTGAAATTATTCGATTATTCCCAAATACCGGCACTTCTATTAATGACATCATTCGATTATCTTATCGGTCCAATGTTTCGGATATTGATTCTTCAATTGTTAAAATCATTCGATTATTCTCATCGCCATTTAATCATAATATCATTCGATTATGTTATCAGTTCTAAGACTCGTGCTTCAAGAGATGTTTCGGATTTTCATTCTTCAATTGTTAAAATCATTCGATTATTCTCATCGCAAATACGAATGGTGAAATGACTAGGCCTTATATGTCTGCACATGTTCAATTACTGCAAATCATCATTTAAAGATTCCATTTTTGTCCTTCTTTTTATGTCTTATTAAAAACACATTTTGTTTCTCTCTTTTCAGATTGATTTGCTGCGACATTCGTAAATTAATATTTCAAAAATGGCAAGGGACCGCTGTAGCAGCAGCATTTTGCTGCCCTTTGTTTTACTCCTATTATGTATCGTTCACCTAACAACAACAACAACCAGCTCATCATCATCGATGCTTGCGTTCGCATTGAAGTTGCGTGAAGACTGTCGAGAAATGGCCAGCACATCTCAGTGCCACTGTTTCCCAGTACTCACGGATTTTGAAATCTCCTGTCCTGGCCAAGAAATCGATCCTAAAATAATGGTTCGCATTAGGCAAAACGTCTACGTCCAAATCGATTGTCATCACATAGATCCCTCAGAGTATAAACTCCTGCCTAAGATGAATATCGGAGGCAATCCCATGGTACAGATAAGGCAATGTCCTCTTCCGCCATTGCAGCCAATTCAGACAATCATCCAGAGGCTAGGAATCACTCAAGTAAATGCATTGCTCTTTGAAAGTGGTGAACTTGGCGGGACTCTGTCGCGTACCCATTTCAAAGGACTCCATGATCTTGGTCGACTAAGACTTAGCTCGAATGGTCTCTCAGCACTGCCAGAGGATGTGTTTGCTGATCTCAAGAATCTCACATGGCTCGATCTACGTTCGAACAAAGTGGAACTCCCACAAAATATATTTGCATCGTTGGAAAATCTAAACTTTTTAGAACTTGGCCATAACAATCTGCAGGATCTTCCACCGGGTATTTTTAAGAACCAAAAGAAACTCGTTCATTTGAATTTGTGGAGCAACAACTTGACAAATCTCAGCAAGGATGCATTTGAAGGGGTGTCTTCAATAACTGACCTTGATCTGAGTGCAAACAATATTATTACCTTCCGTCCGGATGTATTTTCCTATCTGAAGAATCTCTCCAATATTAATCTCAATGGAAACTATTTCGAATCTCTGCCAGAGGGACTTTTCAAAGAAAACAAGAATCTCTCAACGTTCCGGTTGAACAACAATCGGGTCGCCTTAAAGCATCTCCCAGCAAAATTACTTTCGAATCTGCCAAATTTGCGAGATGTTCGGTTTAGCTGTGATCTGGAGACCATTCCTGAGGATATTTTTGCCGAGTCGACAGCCATTCGCAACATAACAATTTCTGGAAATAATTTAAACGAGTTGCCATACATGCTGTTCGCCGATCAAATTGAACTCATCGATTTGGATCTAACACGGAATCAGTTGACTTCTCTTCCCGATGATATATTCCAGAATACCAGAAACTTGATTATATTGCGGCTATCCAACAATCAGCTGACTAATGTTTCAAGGTAAGTTGATTTATAGAAAAAAAATTTGTCTTCATTCTCAAGACCAACTCGCTAATGCTTTGTTTTATTTCTTTTTATTAACTCTTTCAGTGACATCTTTAGTTCCTTGGGAAACTTGGAAGTCCTTTTTATGGACAACAACAAATTGCTGAGTGTAAGTTCGGACGCTTTTTCACAAACAAGGAAGCTATCTTACATCAACATGGAAAACAACCAAATCTACCTTCGTGAATCGTTTCAAGGTATTTACGACGAAGGCTCTCAATTGGAAATCAGTTCACCATTTCGAAATCTGCCCGAGTTGCGAACGTTAAACTTAAGAAACAACTCTATTCGTCATATTTTCATTGATTGGAAAATAATTAATCTCAAACTGGAGAGCTTGGATCTCAGCTACAATGATATCGCTATGATCACCGACAATGACTTGTTATACCTGAGCCGAAATCTTTTCGTGAATCTGACTCATAACAATATCACAAGTATAAGGTTCCAAGGAATCAATATTTTGGATCTCGACCTAGCCAATCAGCGAATCGAAGCTGCTGTGGGCTATAATCCGCTTTATTGTGATTGTGAACTGATGTTCTTTTTACAGTTCATAAACGGAAACTATGGCGAACAACTTAAGGACACTTTGAAAATATCAACCGATAATTTGCAGTGCTCTGGTCCCGAAAATCTGGAAGGCCGTTCTATAAAAAGCCTTTCGCCAGAAGAACTTCTCTGCCCATTAGAATACGGTGAAAGAAAGTTATGTCCAATAGGATGTACTTGCATGGTGAGAACCTTTGATCTTGTTCTTGTTTTGAACTGTTCGCATGCAAGTCTTGTCGATACTCCGAATTTGCCAACATTGAATGTGGCCTTTTCCAACGGTACGGAGCTTTATTTAGAGCATAACAGACTCACTAGCTTGCCAAATCTTACTTTGCCTGGTTATGATGAAGTTCGCCGTCTATATGTTTCTCACAATAATCTTACCCAATTATCTGTGGGAAGCCTTCCCAAAAATTTGACTGTCTTGGATGTGTCTTTCAATAATCTCATGACATTCAACACGAGTGTTCTGGACTATTTCAATAAAAGCAAAAGCCTTAAATCCTTGTCTCTTAGCCATAATCCTTGGTCATGTGAATGTGAAGCAGCAAGTCCCCTTCTTGAATACGTTCAGTTGAACTTTGGACTAATTAAGGATCTTAAGGAAATGGAATGTTCGACTAAAGAAAAATTCGCTAGTTTGTCCATCAGTTCCATCTGTCCATTTGAGGAGAACGTATTGATTATTTTGAGCTTGGTTATAGCTGTAATCGGGCTAATAATCGGAATCATGGCAGCTTTGTACTATAAATATCAAATGGAAATCAAGGTCTGGCTGTATGCGCATAACATGTGTCTTTGGTTTGTCACTGAAGAAGAATTGGACAAGGATAAAAAGTATGATGCCTTTGTATCGTACTCCACCCCTGATGAGAATTTCATCCTGAACTACCTGATTCCAGAACTGGAGGAGGGTGCAACACCTTTCAAGCTGTGCCTTCATTTTCGTGACTGGATTCCGGGAGACTTTATTCCCGATCAAATTGTACGATCAGTTGACGAGTCACGAAGGACCATCATAATCCTGTCACCAAATTTTATTGAATCCGTCTGGGGTCGAATGGAATTCAGAGCTGCTCATACTGCCGCATTAAATGAAGGACGAGCAAGAGTGATTGTGGTTATATACGGTGACATAGGCGAAGTCGATGACTTGGATCCAGAGCTAAAAGCATATCTCAAGATGAATACATACGTCAAGTGGGGCGACCCATGGTTCTGGAAGAAACTGCGCTATGCTCTGCCCCATCCATCTAACAATATCACAGGGCTAGTCAAAACCGCTCTCAAGAGCTCAACCGATGATCGACTGGAACTTATTAAACCCTCACCTGTAACTCCACCTCTGACAACTCCACCTGCTGAACAAGCTGGCAAAAACCCACTCATGGTAAAACTTAACGGGTCTGTTCCGATGGGAAACGGAAATGGAAATGCCGCACAACCCTACTATCTAAATGGAAAGATTCCCAACGGCCATAATGGGCACATCAACGGCGCCTTCATTATCAACACAAATGCAAAGCAAAGTGACGT
Organism: Melanostoma mellinum; assembly: GCA_914767635.1. NCBI lineage: Eukaryota > Metazoa > Arthropoda > Insecta > Diptera > Syrphidae > Melanostoma > Melanostoma mellinum. Next base: position 21,340,784 of record OU612058.1, read on the forward strand.
ATAGGACAAATTTGACTTCGGAACCTACTATCATTTTGAGTTGTGAGAAAATGGTAATTAAAAAGAGAGAAAGAGAGAGAAAGAACACCCACAAAATTATGGACACAAACTATCTTTATCCTTGATGTGCATTATTTACAAAACAAGAACCTTATAATAAATTTAAATGAAAAAACAATACTTAAAAACAAATGACGTCTTAAGGCTCCTGTTGCAAGCATGACATTAAGACTCTTATAGAAGCTTGATAAAATTTAGTATCGCATTGTCGTCAAATAAAAAGCTGTTATATTGGTACCATTTTGCTTGAAAGTATATAGATGTTTTTGTCTCAAAAAGATTTTTTTTTACTTTTTAAGGACTGACGCTCAAATTTTTTTTTTTTTTTTTCATATTTCTTTAACTAAACCATTTTTCCTACACATTTGTTCTTAGACTTAGTTTCAAATATTTTCTAAATTAAAATTAAGACCATCATGCAAAATCGATTGATGAAAAAAATAAATGAATATATATGTATATATATTTAGATAAAATAAAAGTAATAATGAAAAATAAAAAATATATTTATACACGCGCGTAGGTTTTCTGATGAAAAATAAAATCTCGATTTTAAAATTTAAGCAAAAAATAAAATCTAGTTTAAACTAACCTCTGATAATTAGTTTATATTTGCATTTAAGTTTAGTTTTTTATTCGTACTAAGAAAGAAACTTCGCTCTGTTTTAAATTATGTGACAATATATTTTATAAAAAAATGAACTGATCGAGTTTTTATATATATTTTTGTTCGATAAATTTAATTTAATTAAAAATTATATAGATATTTATGATATTGTGTATGTGTAAAACATGATGGAAGAAGAAAAATGATAAATGGCCTTTTTTATATCGAATATTGTAGTGAATACGTTTTCTTGTAAATACTTAATAGTTTAAAGACTAAATAAGAATAGTAAATTTAGAAAACATGTGAAAAGTTGTGTTTTTTTTTTATTTATGAAGGTTCTTTAAAAAAATTATTCAAAACTATGCATTTAAGCGTTTATTGGGTTCTGGTAGGTAGTTTGCCCAGAACAGCCATTTTTGCCGAGTCAAGAAAAAATAAGTATGAATATTGAAAAAGTTGTGAAATACTCACGGTTTTTTGTTAATCTTTGTTGAGAAATAAAATCCTCAGACGAATGTGTTGCACGACCACTTTCTGTAGCTCTTTGCAGTTGATGACGTTACGTTCTCAAAATTTTTTAAAAAAGGAGATAATTCGTGTGGACACGGTCTTTTGCTCATCTAAACAGAAAACCAAGCCAAATTTGGCAAATCGCCAAATTGGTGGTCAATGGATATCACCAAAAACGTAAAATTACGCGACCAGGTATGTATATACGACTTTGTGAATTATCAGTAGGATCAGACCCCTCTTTACCACTGGGCCCACAAGTCCCAGGCCCAGGGCCCCGCAATTACCAGGGGCCCCAAAACCCCTCAAACATGACTTCTATTCGTCTGTTTTCAAGAAAAAAACTAATTCGATACAGTTTTAGATGCATAAAGAATGATCAGAATTCATACTTTCTTTGTTGAACAACAACCTTTGCTGAACATTTTAAATAACATTCCCTGTGAAATCATATACAAATTAAAACAGAAATATAATGAAGCACCTATGAGCAATGCACCGTTGTGAGTAACTTTCCAGTTAAGTGGCAATGCAAAACTTGTATAACTTTTAATCTTTATCTTCTCATCGATGGAGTGTGTTGACTGCTAAATTAGATCCAAAAAAATGTTGTAAAAAGTGTTTCCCGGCGCGAACTGATACGCTACCCTCCTTATAATTTAGGACAAGCACGAGAGGCCAGAGAGGAAGCACTTTGGAACTCTGTATTGCAAAGAATTAATAAAACAAGTAGCATATATTACTCCGAATGCAAAATATAACCCTGGATGTTGCAGTATATTTGCTGATGAATGCAATCGATGAATTTAGAACTGGGCTCAGAGACAATTTTGATCATTTTGAATGATCAGCCGTACAACGAATACAAGGACCTTTCTGAAAGTGCGAAGTGTACAAGCTCATGCCAGACTTTTTTGTCGGCTCTGGACCCTAAATAATTCTGACTGGGAAAAAAAGATTAAAAATTGAAACCATCCCTCCCATTGCCGACACTCTAAGCGTTTAATTGAAACAGCGACTAGATAAGGTATTTGAGGAAGTACAAATATTGGCCAACGTTTTTTTTCTCGATTAAGAAATCTGAATTCAGAAGGCTTAAAAAAAAACTTCAAATCTTTTGCTAAATCTTACACTAAAGAATGCTATGAAGTAAGTCGACACCAAAATGAAAAAAACTGACCATATTCTAGAACCTTACACTTTTTTAAAACAAATAAAATTGAAGATGAATTTCCAAATAATGAAATTGCACTTAGAATTTTCTTAATTATTTAAAAAATATTCTTAATTAAAAAAAATATAATTTATTTTAAATTTAAAAGAATAAATATTGATTCAAAGCTTTGTGATCTTTTCTGTATACCTTTATTACACAGCATAAGATTTTTAAATTATCATTCTGGGGGCCTTATTTTAGAAAAGCGCCCAGGGCCCCCAAAAGTGTAAAGACGACATTGAGTAGGATTTGGATCTTATCAGAATGGAATCAAATCCAAATGCTCATACGCCTTAGGTGAACGACACGTCGAATCCCTGCGAAGATCGGGAAATCGATTGACGCAGACATACAGCAGCAAATATTTTGGACAGTCAAAGCTTTTTTATTAGTCTAAGCCCATGATCGATTGATAATCGGCCGATTTAATATTCGTAAACTCTTGTTCGCTTGTAAAGGAAAGGATGAGGATGTACGCCATCAGGCGTTTTAAGAAAACCTCATTTCGTTCTGAAAGCCAAACTTGTTTTTTAGACCTTGGTGCCATTTTATGCATCTCTATCCGAATCGTTTTAGTATTTTCATTTTCATCTCTTTTTTATTTTATGTTCGTCTTATTATGGAACAACATGACGAAGTTAAAGTTATTAAAGAGTTATTTTCCACTCGCCTCGAAATCGAAAGCTGGCCAAGTCGAATTTGATTCGAGAAGAAGATATCGAATTCGAAACGATTCGCCTCGAGTTTCATATTTTGACTCTGGATGTACACCTAGACTTTTACGGTTAGCGGATAGAGCTGTCAAGTAGTATGTGTTTTTCTACAAGTGACAAACAATGATGTGGCGGTTACTTTTTTGACTACCGAAAAAACACAGTTTTTGGCAGCTTAGAGCATATAGGCACTCGTTTATGCTAAACAATATCAAACTAAGTTTATCGTTTCAATGAATATTTCGGAAAAGTTCAGTGACATTTGGAACAAAAAATACACAGAAGCAGTAATTAATTCATAGAACTTAAGTTAACTGAACTTCTTTGTTATTTGATCAACTGTTTGATTGTCGTTTCGCATGACATGTAATAAGCATCCGAAATCATATAGCCACCTTAATATCTAGAGCTTAAAATAAAAGTCTCCTTTCGCACATGATGTTTGCACACTTTACTACATTTTCATAGTTTCAGAGCTAATACATTGCCCTCCCATCCTTTTTTTTATATAGACAACTTGACTACACCGCTACTTCTTCTTAGAGCATTCCTCAACTATTATCACCACTTAAGGATATTCTTTTCTCTCTTTTTCCCAAAAGTCGAATATCGAACTTATGACTATAGTATCAAGGCAGGCACCAAGACCAATCCACTCAGACTTCCATTAAAATTGACGATTAAAAGAGTTAATAACGACTTGGTCTTGAAGCTCTCTAAGGTTATATAATTATGTAGGTAAAGTATGGGTTAGGATAATGCAAATATCCCGTGGCTATCTTCATATAACATTAGCACGAAAGCATGGCAATGAACGAACTCTTCATCTCATCTGATTCTCACCCTCACTTACCATCACCTAAACCTTTTCTTTTTCCCCTTTTTTTTTTGTTAAAACAGAAGTGTCCTTCTTAACTGACCTCTCATTTCACTTTTCTTCTTTTAATCCCTTTCGCACATCCCTGTTCTCCTTAATTTACCCATATTTTCTACCATAATTAGACCGTAATTAGTTCTGTGTGTTTCCTTTTTAAATTCAACCGTAACTGAAATAAGAAAATGTTTTCATTTTTGACCGCCCAGCCCTTTGGTCCTTTTTTTAGTTTTTCAATTATATCTCTACTCTCTTTTGTATCCGTGCCCGTGAGCCTGACCTGTGTCGTAAATGAAGAAACAGAACAAATTACCAATTTTCTGTAAAAGGAATAAAAGCGCCCCTTTTCCCACTCAAAATTAAATTGTTTTTTTCTTTTTTCTTTGTTTAAAACAAATCTCCACATCCCTACTTTAGCTGGCACCTATAATAATAATCCACGTAAAGTAACAATTTGAAAATTCCATTTGGGTCCACATCAGCGCCCCAGCCGTAGGTATACTAAGTACTTACCTTCGCCGCCTCATGAATATCATTATTAATACCACTAGTGTTTTGTAATAAAGCCCTTTTGTTGGTTGGTTGGTAAATGTATAATGTAGTTATATGTTTTTGCGGTTCTACCACACTTTTTCAAAGGCATTTAAGCCAATTGAAATATTTGTAGGTATTTAAAACTAAGTGTAGCGTTTGTGTAATGTACAAACATAATTTTTGGTGAAATTTAATTTCCCTGCTCTCATCATGCACGCATTTTGAAATGAATTTAAAAATTATCGCCCACAGAATATGAATATCAGACAAAATTATCTCTGCTTTTCATTGATGCTGGCTATTTCGTATGTTATGAATATTTTACATTTAAATTAAGTGCGGTGCTTTAATTAGGCTTTTATTTTCATCGCACAAAGGTGATGCTTTTGTGAATGATTTTGAATCATGTTAGGAAATATTTAAAATCGGATCAGAGCAAAAAAATCAACTCAACCTTTGGGTTAAAAAAAAAACATTTCATTTGAAGCACACTATTGTTTTAGCCTCTCGTTCCGAAAATTTCTTTTTAACCTTTGGGGGTGCGGGTGTGTGCTTTAGCATTGCTGTCGTAGAGACTGCATTGCTTACACAAGGGACATCATCAAAGTTCTTTCCAAAGACTCTTATTTGAGAAGAGGGGAGATGAGTCTCAGCAGTTTTTCTTTGCCATTAATTGACAGGTATGATGATGATAATGGCGTGCTGCAGGATAAATGCTAGATGGGATGTAGTATTTGCATTTAAATTGGCCGTCGAGTGAAGGAAAGAGTTCTTCATGCGCTTGTTTACTCTGTTCTTGTTTGGTTTTCATGCTCCAGTGAACTAGTTTTAATTTCGAAGGAGATATTCAAAGCGAAAATAGGAATGCAACTTTTGTAAAAGGTGTTACCAAAGAAAATTTTTTGTGATGAATGATGAATGACTTCCTAAATGCAGTCTTGTTCAATTTTTTACCAAAGATATTATTTTGAAAATATCCAGGAGATCTTACAATGGGTGTTTTCTGTCCAATACTAACTCGTAAAGTTGTCATTTAAACACAAGAAAGTAGAAACAATAATTTGTTTACATAAGTACTTAAGTTTATTTAAAATCACAATTAAAGCTCAAAAATACCGAAATGGCAAAATACTATTCTCATATATTATGCAAGTGACTGTGAAACTTTCTTTTACTTTTTTCTTTTTGTCTTCTTAGAATGTCCCATATCTGCCCGTAATGGTTATACTGTACATATACATAGGAATTTATTTATTAAATCTTATTATCTATCCCATTTTGTCTTTGGTTTCAATTCCTCTAGTACATCAAAAATAGCTGACCTTTTACTAAATATTTTTCATCTTGTCTTTGAACGGTGGATCAATGGCACTAAAGCAACATATCGTCATCACTATCTGTGAATTGGCCATTGTGATCTAAAAGCAGATTCGCTTCTTCATTTGACTCTACCTGTATTTAAAAATATTGTTTAAAATAAAAATTTATCAAATGCTTGATTTCAGCTTACTCTTGAATATCTCACAGCCGATGAGCTCTTTCGGAATAGTCTTTTGAGTCGATCTCTTCGCTCTGGTGTCCGGAGTAATAAAGTTAATGAACAGGCTGTTGCCATTACAATGCCGATAACCAGTAAAATCGCTATTGAAAAAGAAATCATAAAATCAGAAGCAAGAAAATTTATGGAAAAGGTCTCCAAAACAATTACTTGGTAATGATCCTCGTTTTTGTCCTTCAGAAGAAGCAGCTGCAATAGAAGCTGGTAAACTTGTCGATGGCACAGAAGTTGATGTCGTTGTTGGTGGTGCTGCTCCTGCTGGAGATCCAACTGTTGGAGGGGATATAACCTGGGTCGTTTTAAGGACATCAATCCCCAAAAACGTGCAGATCTCCGGTGTATGTTGCGTGTAGATTAAATTGCAATGGTTTCCCTATAGTAAACATAAACAAAGTTGAATGTTTTAAAGTTGTTTAGAAAGGTTAAGGTGTCATCACTCTATTCGAGGATTCTGCTTTGCGGCAAGCAATCACTTTATGCGAAAGAAAAATTTTTGAAGGCATTTTTCAGGTACGTAGAACAGACACGTTTTTTCTTACCGCAAGAGTTTAATCCATGTTAATTGTAAATATTCATCATTTGGGTTCCAAATGTTATATAAAATCATATAAGGATCAGTGTAAAGGAAAGAGCAGCGGTTAGGTTAGGTTTGGTTAAAATGGCTGTCAGAAATACAACTGACACACTTAGACCAATATTAGGTCCATTGTGATACCATAAAAATTGTGCGAGGGAGTACCACACTTAACAAAACCATTTGGAGCTTTTAATAAAGCGAGCAGATGCAGGGGATCTTTGTTCACCAGATCGCTTGGATCATCAAGAAAATATTTTACTAGATGTCGTTTTCTTTTGAAGGAGAGTGCAGGACATGAGCAGAGGAGGTGTGGGATTGTCTCCTCCTCCTCCTCATCTAAGCAACAGAAGTCATTAGAGGAAACGCCAAGTCTTATGGCGTGTCTTCCTATCAGACAATGTCCGGTGATGACGTGAAGAATAGCGGTTACTCTGAACTGAAACACCTGGCGCATAGTGCTGGAACGGCCAAGGTAAATTAACTAAGTGGAAGTACATATACCCACATCTTTAAACACCAACATTTAAAATTAAAAGTCAAAATAATAAATACATAGGGTGGCACATCAGAACGGGGAGCCCCGGAGCCTAGTGCATTACTCTCAACCATGCCCTTTGAAGGAATGGAAGGGCCTTACAATTTTTTTGCCGATTCCGAAGAACAAACCGTTAAAGCACGATCATGGCATGAAATTACTATCGGAGAGTTTGCCAGTTCATCAGGGTGATACCCGCACTTTTTCCCTTGATATTTCTGAGACTCGAACCTCGGACCTTCCACATAACAGCGTTTCTTCGCTTGCTCGCAAACAAAAATCACAGACCGTTCAGGCGAAAAGCACTTTCCTGAAACATTTTGCTGGCTTCCCTCGCAAGACCTTGTTTTAAACAGCAAGTTCTTTCTGGACTAGCGTTTGCCTGCAGGCCAATAACTTGGGGCAAACGCTTGCTCTTTAATCTTTGAGTCAGGCATTAAAGACACTCCCAGACGCGTAGGTTCGAATCCCGAGTCGTGGGATCGTTAATTGGTCTGAGTGAGTGCTAAAGCTTAGTATTAGCCTCCTCTTTAAAAAAAAACGTTCATAAACCATCGTGAGCGTATATTTTTATAGAAGTCAAGTTTTGCTTCGAGCAAGCGTTTTGTTTGCTGCAAAAACTTTACACGTCTAGTATGCCAGCACTTTGATGAAAGTATTTTTTTTTTTTTTTTTTTTTGTAAACTTTAAAATTGACGAATTAAATATAAAAAAGGCTATTGGTTTTATGTGTTTACAAAAAAAAGTATTTGATATTTTAACTTATTTCTTCCACAGTTTCCTCAAGAGCTTTTGAGTTCCAAAAGTTAAAAAAAATACCCTTTCTAGTTCCAGATTGCATATGGGTTGTTAAGGCATTTTTCTAACGACTGACTTAGTAACACTCCTTCTGTGATTATTTACCTTACAATTAATGGAACCACTGCACTGTGAGCTATCAACTGAGAAAAGCTCACCTTAACTTAAGTTTCAGAGTCTCATGATTGAAAAATAGATTATGGATTGAATTTGGCTCTGTGTGTGAAAAGCCGTCTTTATCCCTTTTAAAATTTATTGGCTTTTTGAAGAAATAGCACTGAAGAATTGGCAACCTCAAGTCTAATGGATGTGTAGTCTGACACTACGAAACTCAAAGCTCAGTCTCTTTGGCGATCATTAGCAATCAACTTTCAGATTGTTTAGGAGGAACTAGGACCCAACTATGTTACTCAATTATTCAATTAAATTCAGAAAGTAAAAATTCAAAACCCCCAAAAATTCACCAAAGTGTCAAAGCCTCATGTTGAGTTTTTCGTAAAGATTCCCTTACGTATACCCTTAAAGTAATTACTTTCGAGTTTGTCTATTATAAGAAGACTTACTAAAAGAATACAAGTTTCAACTTTTTGATATTCGTTAAGTACCAATTGAAACAAGCTAAGACAACACACAAAAAGTTTCATTAAAAAATCTTTCATTATATTTCTCTGTTGAGATTGAGAGTTCAAAACAAAGACTTCTTCCTGTCAGGTACTTCTCTCAAATTTTTATCACAGGAAATCATAATTTTCATTTAATTACAGTCATTCCGTCTATGGCATGAATGAATACGAAATAACTTTTCATCCCAAAAGTTATATCCTTTCGACTCGTCGAGCTGCCGATTAAGTTGCTTCATTCTCACCGCCACAAATGCCAATAGTCACGGCAGGATATTGCGACAGCCAACAGCAGCAAAGCAAATACACAATAAGAAATCGTTTTCTTGCCAACAATTTCATTGCAAGAACGAGCTTTGAAAACGAAAGCACAAGAGAGCAAGAGGAACCATTTCGAAAATTAGCAATTCATCCCTTAGAGTCATTCAAAACAGACGACGACAGTGAGGTAAGGTAAAGGTAAGGTAAGTTAACTTAAAGGGGGTGGCACCGCGGACATAACGTTTGGACTTTATTCAAAGCTGTGTACTCATTTTCCTAAAACGAACATACCTACCTACTACCTGCCAACATAGTTACGGCAGCAATGTACGAAAACATAAGCAATCCATTCTTTTCTATACTATAGGTTGGTTAGGTATATTGTATAGCCTCTTTTATCACCTGATAGCATTCATGTGGTCTGAAGGCCAAAGTTACCGTCACGTCTGTCTTCCTGTTGCTGGTATACAGAGTTCTATGCCGCTTCTGCAGTCGTCAATTTGAAAACGGGAAGAAGCTAGCAGACAACTTTTAAAGTGGAAAACTTAGAAAACACAATTTTTTCTCTTTCGCTGCACGCCTTCATCCCGTCTCATCCCGCACGACAAACTTTTTATATTTTCCTTTTTTATAGCCAAAGTTTACTTTCCGCTCTCCTACACCCTCTTCTTTTCGCTGGAATCGGCTGCCCTCTTAAAACTTGTCTATCTATGTCTAAGCAGAGGGATGATGAACAAAAAAAAAAGTATCTCAAAGCAACTACTTGTGGATATGCCATTTTATAAATTACACCAAATTGAAGGTATTCTTTATTTGTTAGCTTTGTATATATATGGGTGGGGCGAAAGGAGGCAGTAGGAAGAAAAAGTTTTGCAATTTGCCGTCTTTTTGTGTGCAGTTTTTCGTGTAATACATTTCGTTTTACGTATTTCTTTGGCTTTCAAATTTTTTTTTTGATAAAACTCCTCAACACTTTCGAATAAATAACGAACACTTTTGTAAAGTGGCTTTTAAGATGCTTCGTAAAGTGTAATTTGTCCCTAGCGATGAGGCGATGGCTGTGGTGTTGGTATATTTGCGGTAAAAGAGAACCTGGATGGAACACAGGTTGGTTGGTAATTTAAAAAGACACCGCTGAAGAGGATCAAAGTGTTAAGTCGTTGGGAAGAAGGCAGAAGGTTAATTTTCTTATCGCGACGCTAATCTGATGTATTAAGAAGCTTGGTTGAGAAATTTTCATTCATATCTTGTTTTGAATGGAGGTTTGTTTTCTTAAGAAACAATAAGCAGTTTGTGAATAAAATTATAAATTAAAATGATTCATGTTACAATGTGAATGTGAAGCGTAATGTTACTATTTAAACGAGAACATTGGCCGGATAGATAAGCTTAATTGAACTGAAGTTCGTCGACATTGTGAAGTCTCATAACAAATACGGAAATTGTGCTAGAGCACTTTACAAATTGTTGTCAGGTCACACATGTGGTAAACGCTTTAATTTCTTCACTGTCGTAAGAAAGCTAACGATTTTGCAAGCGTTTTCAGCTACTTTAAATCAGGGTCAATCCAACGAAGATTATCGTTTAAAATCGCACCATTCAAGGATATTGACAATAGTGGAACAAGCTTCAAAATACAAGACAAAATACAGTTTTCGAAGCATTCAATCAGGAAGGCCAGATTTCTATGAACAAATTATTCACATTCCTCCAGTTCCAACTAAAAAATTCAGACAATCATTAAAGGAAATAGGAAAGAGAACTGGATACAAAACGAGTGAAAATTGTAATTTTAAATCCAACGAAGGAGATTCATCGAAACCAAAAGCATACATTTTCGATAAGAGAGAACGAAACGAACGACCCCACAAGAAATAGTCGTATGTAGTTAAATCTTAACTTCTTGGATCATTCAATATCACAATTCCTTGCAATAATCGAGTCTCCAAAGCTGTCTGTTCCCGAGCACAGGCTGCGCTTTATATGATTGACACCTGGTGTGTTAGAAACGGACTCTTAAAACCGAGGTTGTCCTCTTTACGAGACGTAGAAAATTGCCTGGTCTGACTTAACTTACGCTTAAGGGCGTCATCATCTCTTTTTCAAATGAAGTCAAACATCTTGGAGTAATCCTGGATAACAAACTTCTTTGGTCTAAACATGTCGAGTCTAAAACTACTGGCAAGACATGGGGTCTTTCACCGAAAAGGTTCCTTTGGATTTATACGGCTATGATAAGACTAATCATCTCCTATGCGTCAGTTGTTTGGTGGAACAAGCTCTCGCGTAAATACGTTATTGCCTCGTTTGCCAAACTTCAAAGAACAATTTGTCTGGGTGTTACGGGGGCCTTCTCCAGCACACCGGGAGCTGCTCTCGACGCCCTGTTGAATCTTCCTCCCCTAGATACCTACATCATGGGGTGTACTCTCAAGACCATTTCTCGTCTAAAGAGATGTGGTCTCTGGCACAGTTTGCAATGGAGCTTTGAGGAGCTTGCAAGCAGCATATCTATTGACTCACGTCTAATGGACATGCCGTCTGACATGATGATCCCAAGGCTCAAACTAGGTCAAAATTACTCAAATTTCGTTCAGGACTGGTTCACTCCAGAATCGGAGAACGACGACAAACGACTGCACACATCTTTGGGATCATACGCATCCGTTTTCCAAGCGGAGGCATATGCTATCCTAATGGCCTTGAGCCACGTTACGAACAATGGATGGACGGGGAGAAGCATCTTTGTTTGCAGCGACAGCCAATCTGTGCTTAAGGCCCTTCTCAACCCTCTAACCACTTCGAAAGTGATCCAGGAATGCAAGAGCTTTCTGAATGCGATCGGAAGATTAAATTCCTTGAGTCTAATTTGGGTTCCGGGCCATCACGGCATAACTGGAAATGAGATCGCCGATGAACTTGCTAGGCAGGGATTTCAGACAGCTTTCTCAGGACCTGAACCGTCGCTAGGTCTGCCAGCGTCCTCAGTGAGGGCTTCAATCAACGATTGGATCTGTGAAGAGCACAACCGTAGATGGCATGCCTCCATTGGATAAAGACAAACCAAGCGTATGCTCCCCAACGTTAGTAAGAGGACTGCAACATTTTTGCTAGCTCGTAGCAGAAAAGACTGTATAAAGCTTATTGGCGATGCCAGCGGGCACTTCTCTTTTGCCAAGCATTTAAACGTGTTAGGCTTAAGTGATACCACCCTCTGTGAATCTTGTGGAGAAGATGAAGATACCACAGAGCACTTCTTCTGTGAATTTCCTACTTTTTCTCGCATGAGATTACAGATACCGGGCGCAGACATGGTGAGAGCTGGTAACTTAGTCTCCTTATCATGGCAGCGTCTTTTGGCTTTTCTCCGACCATCTGGAAAGCTATAACAAATAGAAGGTTGCTATCTGGTAGTACAATGGACCGGTATTTAGGTCTGAGTGCTCCAGCTGGTATTTTAAAAACCTCCAACGGAAAAAAAATCGAGTTTGCAAACTTTTCACGCAATAATTCAACTGTTGCATTTGCTGTGTGGCACGTAGCCCAATCTTCTTGGAACCAAATGTTGTCAAGATCAACTTTCTCCTATAAAAAGTTGATTATCATCGATCTATGCCGCTCTCTATTGACAGTAACGGTGTTGCCAGCTTCATTTTGAAAGAAAATGATTTTCTCGTTTTCAAGTTGTTCCAAAGCAAAATCAGCAAATTCACGACGGTTACGTTGGTCCAACAACTTCAGTTTTTGAGTGAGAACAATTTTATACAAATGCAAACCCAAATTCGTTTTCAAAATCCGCCAGTTGTGATTTGAGACAGTTGAACAAAAGCGCACGAAAAGTTGCAGTTGGAGAACAATTATTATGATAATAAAACTGAATAATATGTAAACGTTTTTTTGCGTATATCTTTGCATGATGAATATGTAAACACTACTGAATACAATGAAAAATAAATAACACACCATGACATATTAAAAATGGGCGAAACATCACTTCAAAATCTCCTATTTCGCTTCATTTTAAATTGGGTTCTTTAATAAAAAGTTTCGTTTGCAGGAATTTTGTTTCGAAACAATTGTGCTTGTTGTTTTTGAGAAATTAAAATCTTTGTCTCACTTTCCGTTTCACACACCAACTTTTTTTTAAACATCGCTACTGTTTGGAATGAATTTTAATAAGCCATGGAATGCAATGGACTTTCCAAACACGTGGCTAGTTTTTCCTACATAACCATTTATATATTCCGAGCCCACAACAAATTTTCCACAAAACATTAATTAGATCAATTATACCATCCTCGAGCTAGTGCCAGCTGGTGTAATTTTGTGTTCTGCATTTACTGCCTATTAGTTTCCACTCCAGTGTTGTCCTTCAATTAACTCAATTTCACATGATGGCCGTTTAATGTCGCAACGGTTATGTTGTAATAAACATTCATCACCTCTTAGTTAAGAGACTCTAACCATTGCCAATGGAATGTTTTAATTGAATCATAACAGATATGCTCTTCGACACAACTATGTACAATGCCCAGCAATTTCTGGCCAACAATCCAAGTAAAAGCAACTCTCATATTGCTAAACTAACAATTTAGCCTCAAAACTTAATTTACCGCTGCAAACTATGACAAACAGGATTCTGTTTATACAGCTCACAGGCACTGTTTTCCATATACACTGACCACACTTAGAGTAATTAATGTTTGCATCCAGTTTCGGGGTTTTGGGTTTCTGCCCGATGCACATGCTATCATCCTATCCACGTCTTCTTATCTCCACTCTCTAGGTATATTAACTCAGTTCACTGCCCTCGCAAGGACTATCACAACATGCCGAAAAACATGTTCATTTGCATTTTCCATAATTTAATTTACGACCAAGCCTTAAAGTGTATCAAAATGTTTCACTAGCGCGTATCCTTGAATACACGCATACGCGTTTGGCCGAGCCATAATCGGCAGTGGCGCGACAGCGGTGTCTGTTGGTGTGACGAGGAGTCTGTCTGCATCATGTCCTCTTCTCGCAAACACGACCAAGTTTATTGTAATGAGATGTAATTTATGCGTGGGACAGATTTTCACCAACGGGAGATCATTGCTATCGACCCTTGTACTGCATTCGTGTTGGGCATCTACAACGGCACAAATACCAATCTCCACTGGAAAGTATTCATTTATTTTCATCAACAACGTGCTCAGCGACACGTATTGCGTATGAATGGATTTTAAATGGAGTGTAAACAAAAATTAATAATGAACATAAAAAAAATAAGTAAATAAAATCCCGCATCGATTCCGCAAGGACTCTCTCATTGCACTTCATTTGAGAACAACAAAAGATTTAAAAAATTTTTGCATTTAAAAATTGCAAAATCCATAGCTTGTTCAGAGAGACCATTTAGATTAATTTGCTTAATATGATTTATTTATAAAAATAAAAAAGGTTGCGTATACGCCACAGAGTACAAGTGATGAGGCTTCTGAGTTTTGTCCTCTTCTGCTGGAGATAAAAGCACACTAACACTATTGCAAGTCTGGTCTAATTCGTTTAGTCTCAATTTGGCGACATTTATATACTTTTCATTTTCCTATGCTTTAAGCACGCGACTCTCTTAAGTAAGTTTCGTGTCGGAATCTTCTTTTTTACGTGACACTTTATGACGTTATTAGGAACATTTAGATGCACGCAAACAATTACGATATTATGGTTCGGCCACAGGGTTCGCAATTCATAAAGAAGTGACAAGGGGAGGAGGAAGACGAATAGATCGGTGGGACGAGGAGGGTGAAGGAGAGAAAGAGTTAGAGGGAAGAAGAGTAAGAGAAGGAGAGTTAGGGGAGGAGGAGAAAGGTGAAGAAAAGGAAGGATAGGAGCTGGTATGGTTGGTCGATAAAATGAGGTTGGGAAAGAGACGTACAGGGAGAAGAACAAAGAACAAAAAAGACGACTAACGATTATTTCTCATGAAAAAAAGAAATTCAAAATTCAGAATGCTGTGGACAAGTCTACTTGAATCTGCAAGAAGATGACCATGGTCTTTCATCCTTTGATCCTTTCCTTCGAGAAACAACCATCCTGTTGCATTTAGGCATGATTTGATCATGTAAGTGCCTTTCAAATCCAAACAAAAAAAACAGACAAAAAAGTACAACTTTGGCCGAAAGGCTGGGGTAATAAAATTGCGCTTTGTTTTTACTGCTCGTTTAAGCTTATCTCCCTTGCAAAATGTCAGCATCTGATACACAAAGAAGAAAAGCCATTCAAAAAGCAGCGACAGCGGGTTCAGGTTGTATGTGTATCACGCCCGCAAGGGGGAAACAAATCATATTAGGTAAAAGACTCAGAAAAACTTCCTTCAATGCGAGGATAACAAAGGGCGGTTAGGTGGTCTTTTTTGTCATTATTTAATTTTTTTGTTCTGTCGGTTTTTCTTAACAATGTCGTATCCACTTTAGTATTGTTCCATTTTTTATTATTTATCTTGTATGTGCCCACAATATAAGGACCGAGAACACATGTACGTTATCCTTTATTTTATCGGTGGTTTTCTTTTTTTCTTTTTTCAATATGATGCACTGACACACGCGAGCTGTATATGAGGAGTAAAGCCCCACTGTCTCTGCCTTTCTTCCGATTTTGTTTTTTTTTTTTTTTTTTGAATAGGATGCTTTAAGTCTTTACAAAAAAGGAAGAGAAGGAACAACAAAACACAAATGGCGTGCGCGTCGCACCACACCTCATTATGCTAAAGAGGTCTGCACACTTTTTCATTTTTTTTTTTTTTTTTTGCTGTCGGCTCCAAGAAAATAAGCACGAAAGAACGAGGTTCAAAGGATATAACTAAAAATGTGGAGGATATAGGTACTTACATCACTTGATGAAGAAGTGTATTCCTTTGCGGCACACACAAGTCGAAGTTCAACGTTCACCACTCCTGTGCAAAAAAGAAACAACACAACAAAAAAAAAGTACAATATTAGATGAGTAAAATAAAAATAACGATACGGAATAATATTGTTGTAAAAATAAAAACACTTTGTCAGTTTTAGGAATTGCCACAAAATATAATAACCCAAACACCATTCACTCCTTCTGGGATTATAGAAGTTTTAAAGCTGTGACAATAATTTTAGATGACGCGTGTCATCTGGTTTTTTGACGTCCTTAGCAAATGGGGTGGTTTTTATTTAATAATTCGTTCTTACAAGATAAACTTTTATTTGCAGGATCTTATCGAGTATGGTGTAGGAAAATTCATTCAGTACAAATAAAGTTTTGATCAAAATGATGAACTTTTTTGGTAATTTTTTTTTTTTTTTTGTATGGCTTCAATGATGAAAGGGTAAGCATTATTTTTGTTATCATTTTATAGCAAATCTGTATAACTGAGTCGGTTTTCAGGAGTCACTTCAGAGATAAATAAATAAATAAAGTGGCACAACAGATCCTAGGGGTCGAGTGCAGTTCTCTCAACCATACCTTGCATAGTTGGTGCGGTGAGAAGGAAGGTTATAGAAAAGAATGACTTTAAATTTGATTGGGATTGGTGTTAATGAAGATGTTTTCGTCAAATTGGAAACTGAGCTCTTTATCACAATAAATGCCAAGTTCGTTAATATTCTACAACAATGCTGAAACGGGTGTGTCACAAGTGTCGTAAGTGTGAGGAAGTAAAGAGATGCGTTTGCGTAAAAAACTCATGAAACCTATTGAGTTCCAAGAAATTTTTCTGACACCAAGATAAAAAAAAAACCTGAAGGAAAGAGGAATGAAGAGGTGTGGATATAACTTTTATAATTTTTATGTCATGAGCGTAGATGGACATTTAAGAGTGGGAAATAATCTTATTCGGCCCTATCGAGGTAACCGTCGCGTCGGAGCGGAATTTTCTCCGATTTCCTACGATTCGGAGACATTTTTCCTTCGTGGAAGATCTTCGATCGGCCGATCGGACATTCTCTCCGACAGAATACAACGTTTGTTTACTTTTGTTGGCTTTATTTTTGACAGATAAAAAGAAACATTTCTCCGACGTCCTCTGATACGTTTCTGCTGCGAAAAATTTTTAGTTTTGGGGAATGCAATGCGTTGTCGCATTTGTGAAAAATTTCTAACGACGACAACTACTTCGAACGGAATACTACTCTAGAGAAACGTTGATCGGAATACGCTATCGCCCATTCAATAAGTAGAGGAGGAAATCCATAGGCTCTAAACTTAAGATAAATTATATTGTGGCAAATCTAATAAAAAGCCTAAGAGAAGTCTGTGCTAACTTCGTCGACTTCGTAGCGTACAGAGTTCAATTAAACACAAAACGATTTAAGTTTGTCGTGGTTGATCTACCCTTTAAGACCCATGCTGTAATGAAGAATAAATTGATTTACAGTAGAAGTAAAAGGAGTCATAGGCCATTCATTCAAGTAGTTTCAGGATTGAGGGGAGTTTAGCTACTGAACGGTAATTTGAAACGTTTTTTCTACATTTTTGGGGATTGGAAAAATAAATGAATCGTTCCATAAAGCAGGAAAATCTAATTGTGACGTGAGAGAGAAAGTTGAAATAACTCGGTGAGAGGTTTTCAAAGCACGTTGATGCATTTTTTAAGTAAAATGTCAAGGAAATGTCGTCAGAACCATTCGTCTTTGAGTAATTAAATTTATTAATTTTTTCTTGAACACTGTATCAAGGCCTACACTAAGAGAAACAAGAGAGGTATGTGAACTCTTAGCCAGGTAACTAAAGTAATCAATGTCAGGTTCGATAATATCGACGCTGTAAGAATGAATAAATGAAAAAATAGAGCACAGCAGGCTCAGTCAGTATTGTGATGTTTAAGACATACAGAAATCCCCTTTTAAAATCCGATACCACGAAAAAATAAAAAAGAAACATAGGCCAAAACGCTCTTGGTAAATCTTAATAAATCTCACCATGGGAATCTTACCGATACAATCGCGGGTCGCGGTTTATCAAAAGCTGATGATAAGTGTGTAGCGCAGTTAAGAGCTTGGATTCCTTTGGGATCACAATTCTCGTAAATCCGGAAAAAGGAAGAAGCAGAAGAAAACAGCACAAATACATATGAACTTTTTATTGCACACTTGATAAAGTTACTAAGGTACTTTACACCTACCTGCCTCGAGGAGAGAACAAAGGCCTGCAACACAGAGCTCCAAGTTTTCAAGTCAAGAGGATTTTCTTCACTACACAAGAGCAAGCAAACTTGTAGCCTTGTGTTATAAAAATACAGGCCCTAAATGCATTGTTTCTTTCCTACTCGCTATTGTTACTTATAACACCAGGAAGCAAGTCAGCAATAGTCCACAATTGTTAGCGCCAGTGCGATAGTAAGAATATCTTAGACTCGTTGGCATAATGCTCAACACCAGCTATAGTTGGGAGTAGAGAAGCTAATGTTACATTTACCCTAAGAGAATATATTTCATCCTAACAAGGGACATTTAAAGAACGCTGTGTTTCATAAATGCAATTATGCAAAAGAATTGACAGAAAAAATCATCCCTCAAACACAAATAAATAAAGTAAAATAAATAGGGTGGCGCAACAGAGCAAGGAGCCCCAGGGCCTAACACATTTCTCACAACCATGTCTTGTGAGGGAATGGAGTGGACCTACAATTCTGGGCCGGTTCCGAACGGATAATCGATAAAGCGCTTTTCATGGCAATGAATACTAACGGAGGACCTGCCAATTCCTCGCGAAAGGCGATATCCGTGAAAAAAACATTTTTGCCTCTGTTGTGATTTGAACCACGAACCTCTGGATTAACAAGCGGATATGCTATCCATCACACCACGGACGGGTACCACAAAGTCGGTGCTTAATATTTGTAGATCAAAAAATGCAGCACCGATCTTTTCGAGATCTTACACTCTCTTTTCTTTTTCTGGTTAAATCATTTTCCTTTTTAAACCAGTTTGAAATATCGATGTATGTAGTACAAAATTTTTTGAAAAGCCGATCTTCCGCTGCGTATCTGTAATTGGTATTTTCTGCTCCCCACTTGTCGGAAAGCTTTCCGCTCATAGTTATCAAAAACTACCCACCAACCCAGCAATTCCTCTTTACAATCGGGAAAATAGTAATTCACATCATTTGTCCTCCAATTTTTTTTAACATATCTGGAAGAATAAAATCGAACACTATTACAAAATTAATTGTAATTTTATGCTTCTGATGGAACCATATTCCATCTCAATATCCATGTCGTTCAATCTATTGACTTTTCCTTCCTAATGAAAATAATGGAAGTTTTTACAAAAAAAAACTGCCTTCGGCATCATACTCGTAGCTCCACTACGATTAGCATTTCGAATTCATGCATAAATTAACTCGAGAGGATGCCTGCCGATGCTGATTGCTGATACATGACATAGTTCTTGAAAGTGTGTTTGTGTATTGTTATTTCATCGTAAATTCAGTACACAATCGAAAAGATTATACGATCAACCAAAGCATAAGTTTGCAATGAAGGTATGTCAAGGCAGAGGAAAGGCTCTCTCTTGTATGCCTGCAGCAACGTATGGCTTTTGAGTTTTCATGAAAATTAAAATCATTAGTTTTTTTTCCTCTTTTTTGTAAGTCCTGTTCTTCTTTTTTCTGTTGTCTTCCTTGCCTGCATTAAAAATTCATAGACCGCATTGGCGAAAGGTTTTTCTTCTTACTTTCTTGTTTGTCTGTTGGGAAGCTTTTGTTTTGTGGTCTTATCTTTATTACGGTGTGTTTCGTAAAGGAAGAATTTCCTTAAGCCAGCATATTGTGCAACCAGAGATAATAACAAGCGCATTGGGAAAATTGCCAATTCAAATGGTTTTTTTGGCAGGATAAGCAAGGAAGATGCAAAACGTGGGTTCGGTCTGTGTGTGAGTGCCTGTATAATGAAAAAAAAAAAACAACCGCAGACATTTAAGAATATTTTAAACATTCATGCACGAAAAACCTTTGATTAGTGGAAGAAAAAAAGGAGAAATGTTTTTTAATGAAGCGGCAAAAGGATGCTAAATTGTACAGCAACTAACAGTTTGCATGACTGAGAGCTCTTGATATGCATGAACAATAAACTAGTGGTGAGGTTCACCTTACGGACAATTCACTTTTTTTTAACCTTGCAACTAATGGCAGTAAAAACCGCCAAGGACAATAAGGACCGCAATCCTTCCTTCATCATCAAAGAGTCATGTTTAATTGTAAACCAGTTATTTTTTTACGAATGCATAACTTCCCCTATAATTTCTATTTCCTATAAAAAAAAATAGGCCCAAAATTCAACTATCAACTACTAATACATTCCCTAAACAAACGATTTCTCTGATAGTCATTTCCAAACTTGTATAACCTTGCACTCAAATTACTAACAATATAACTCACCATCTATCGAACATGGGCCGGGGGCACTAAAGAACACTTTGACTGTGCTTTGTGAATAATCAGTTAACGCTTTGCGGTGGTCATCACCGCAGACATCAATGTTGAATTCCGACGTTCCAGGAATCTGCAAATAAAGAAGGATTATTGTATACATAGTGAGGCCTCAGTTTGAACTTTTGTTGGCTAAAAGCCTAAGTAATAAATGGCAGATGGGTTGGAATGGAATGTATTATTGGGATTTTGTGGTTACTCTGATGGCTGTAGAATAGAGGCTAACAGTTTCTAACGCCACAATATTGCTGCTTGCATCAAATTGAAACAGCATGTGCAGTTTTCTCGTTTAGCCTGAACGCCCAATCAATATTTAAGCTGCCTCAATGATAAGCATTCCAAAGCCAAACCCCCCATACCTTCACGTTATTTTTGGTTATCGCATAGTATAAACGCTCAACGGACGAATGAGTATTCATGGTTGAGGGAGGTGGAAGCGCTTGCAACTGTTTAGCAATTAGGCTTACCTTAATTTTGCCTTGATCCGTAAAGCTGGCATTCCGCATGCTATAACGTTCGTTTAGTTGCTCATTAATAATTTGGCAAGTGTTAACGTCAAACTGGCACAAATGCGCGGGACAAATCACGTTGGTTGGCCAAACAAATTGGTAATGGCATTCGTTAATTATAGATTCCAGCACTGGAGTTCCCTGTCAAATATGAATGTAAGCGAAATTTATTAATTGATAAATATTT
Source organism: Melanostoma mellinum (assembly GCA_914767635.1). Taxonomy (NCBI): domain Eukaryota; kingdom Metazoa; phylum Arthropoda; class Insecta; order Diptera; family Syrphidae; genus Melanostoma; species Melanostoma mellinum. Next base: position 21,361,788 of record OU612058.1, read on the forward strand.
GATGACAAAAAGAAAAAGTGTTTTTGAAGAACATAGATAGAGTAGGGGAAGGAAGCTTTGGTGTTAAGTGCATCATTATTTTGTGCTTATATACAGGGAGTTTTCCGCTCTAATGTCAATAGCTGTTTGAAATTTGGAATCTTGGACATGTTTTAAAAAGTGAGTTGTTATTGTTTGGCAGAAAGGAGAGGTATACTTCTCTCCAATCGACGTTAGGATGTGAAAAGCGATTTACACATCCAACAAAATTACATATTCAAAAAAAAAAATAAAAATAGAAGGCCACATAAGGCTCGAGCAGGGCCTTTTTAAAGGGCAGCGCATTTTTTAAAGGAACTTATGAGAAATTAAGAGGACCTAAAATTTTTTGACGATGCCGGAAGACAAAAAGAAAAGGCCCATTTCATGGCAGTGTAATTATTGTTAAAGGGCTTTCCAATTCTTGGCGAAAGACAATATTTGGGGATAAATAGTTGGTTGTGCCTATGGGAGTCGGGCCTCGAACAGCCACGTAGCAGCCGGCCGAGCTGGCCATTACGCCAAGGACATCACCTTTTGGAAAAATGTGAGTCCTTTCAAAGGAAATCAAACCAATACAATTTTGGACCATAAAACAAGAATCATCAAGAATTGAAAACGAAAATTAACATCATCCCCCTTTAAAATTAATATTGAAAAGTATACGCTAAGGCCAAAATGAAATGAGAACAAACTTTCTAGTTTAGTTTGACTATAAAATAAAAACGCTTAGGTTTTTTTAGACATCGTAGATTATAACAGCATCGTTTGTGGACCTAGCATGATGCAGTCTGAGGTAAGTCGATAAAACTGGTTTCATTCCCAATTTGTTAGTTTTCAAACCTTTGAAGCGTTTTTCACACAAGTCGCATTTTTAAAATCGGTGATCCTCATAACTTCGAAACTAATGCACCGATCCTTTTGAAATTTTGAACACTATTTTTGTACAGGAATTACGAGGTAAGGCTGGAGAGCTTTTTTTCAATTTGCTGATATTTTTTATTTCACAATAACAAATCCACCGGATTTTCAAAATAAAGAATTTCAAAAAATCGCATTTTTACTTTTTACAAAAAGTGAAAAACTATAATTTCGAAAAACCCTGCCAGCGTTTTCTAGGAAAAACTATTATCTAACGAAAAAACTTTGAACTTTTGATTTCAGATAGTCTAGTACAGAGTTATGAGGGTCTACTTTTTTTTATAGAAGCTTCACAATAGTTGCTGCCTCCAGGGCCGGTCAGAGTATAAAATTAGTTGGTAAGACTTTGGGTTGAACGGCCTTGGCCCTATTGCCTTATTTTTTATATTTCTTTATGAATGTTATAACTTTTGTGTAAGTCTCAAATCACAATGATTCTTAAAGAAGTTTCAATTAAAAAAATAGAAGAATAAACTTCAGCTTTAAAAAATTGTCCAACATAAATATTTTAGTTTTTACTATTGGCAAATTGAGCTAAAACTCAAACCATTTTTTAAGTCACCCATTTAACCCTAGAAAGATAAACTGCGCCTTTGAGGCGCCTGCAAAATATAAATATTGCTTTCATCTTTAAACGAACGCTCGGACAGGCTTGTTGTTTTAAACCAACTCAGTCGTCAATCAGCACTTGCGAAAAACGGTAGTTCTGTTTTAATAAGTACTACCGTTTTTTAGTTATGGCAATGCGTTGCGCTCGAGAGGCGCATGTTTATCTTCTGTGTAACTTTCATGCTTGTGTATAAACTGCCTATAAAAATTAATTATTTTTTTATATTTGACTAATTGATATTATTTGAAGTAGAATATATTGTAATTCATCAGTTCATAAGAAAACAATATAATTTATTTAATAATTACTACTTAAATACCGAAGATTTCTAATTGTTTGCTCCTTTTCGTCATTGATATATAATATCTTACTTTTCTTAGAAAAAATAATAATATATTTTTTCCTTTACCTAATAACTAATACTTAATAAGCAACATAACAATAATATAAAGAAATAAAAAAAAAATTATTTAATTTTGTATGAAAAAAAACTGTTTTTTGAGCGTGCGCTTCGCAGGCGCATGTTTATCTTTTCAGTACTAAAAAATAAGTTTATCTTTCTAGGGTTAAGAAATTAAGCGGAAAGAATTTTTTTTCTTAAAACATGTTAAAGCACTATTTTCCAAAGAATATGCATTGAAATGGGAAATACCCTGTTCAAGTTATTGAAAATTGCACGTTATTGTCTCTGTTTCAGTGATTAAATATTGTTCTTTAATACGTACACGACCAGCGCGGATATCACATGTGAATTGGATAGTCGATGACATCTGAATTGATTTGTTTTTGGGACATGGACCTCCATGACGGTATTTTAATTCAGCACTGGTACTGTTGATGCGATAAAGGGAAATATCCGGAAAACCGAGACTCTGAAAACAAAGAAAACAAAAGAGGATTAAAATTAAATATATTTCAGTTTTCTGATATCAAATGTAGGTACACGTAAACAAATTGTCATTTAAATTCAACCTAATCACTCCTTTTGAAGTATTATTCAGAACGGAATATCTTCTGCAATTCATACTCCATCGGATCCTAAAATTACATTCTGGGTGTTTGTCTTTAAACACCAGAATACGTCGAGGCAAAACTTTTTCATTTCGTATTAAATTGGATATCTTCCGTTAGCTGGCAGAAACCTCCATTACGGAGCCTTTAACCTTCCTTATTAAGGCTGATTTTTACAACTAGATTCTGATTTTATTATAATTTACAAACACTAGTGGAATGTTTGGTAGCACCATTGTTAACCCAAAAGTTTTCACTATATTCAATTGACTTCAACGAACTCCATTGGCTCTTACTTCAGTACTTTTTAAATTACTACATCTTTCTTTGTCCGTTTACAATCCATTTGCAATATGAAGGCCTTAATCCAATGTCCCTTGTTCTTGCAATAGTATGCAACTTTTTTGGTTGAATGCTTAAGTTGCAAAATTTTTAATAATAATCATTATACAATGGCTATATCTTTTCACGACAATCATGGAATCTAGATTCGAAGAGACTTGACCGCCATTTTCACAAATGGGGCCTGAAAGTAAGAGGATCTCTAAAGCAACTGAAACAATTTTTCCGCCTTGGAAAGTGCTTCACTGTTTCTCTCAAGCAGACCGGAATCATCAACAAGTGTTCAATCGCACAGATTTAACAACACGTTACAATATTAAAAAAAAAAACTCCGAATCAAATTTATCCTATTTCAAAATACTCTCGCTTTGTTGACTCTTTTTCCATTTAATTTTCTTCAAATCCATTGGAGCTTATTTTTTGTCATTTGAACTGAAGACGAAAATGTATTCACCACATTACAACCTGCTCAAAGTACGAAGTTCTTGGAAAAGTCATTTCAACTTATGTGAGTTTAATTCATAAAAACAGTATTGCGGTTTTCAAAGTTCAGATTCACAGAGCCCATTTTGTCTTCGTCGTCAGTGAATGGGAAAGATCTATAAATGTACCCAACTACTGATTTATAAAAGATAATCCTGATATATTTCAATGTATTAAAGATGTTGTGGCAAATGTTGATAGTCTTTTCGAGTTCACATTTGTGTCCTCAACCTACAATGTCTGTCTGTACTATGATAACAGCACTTATACTTTCTAATCCTGCACTTTCTGTGTGACATTCATATACATGTCTGCATACTTATTACGGATATTGAAGTGGATTAAAACTTCCATTGATGGATACCATAAACTTTTCATTTTACTCCAACGCGTCGCAACTGGCTGTTGTGGCCATGTGTGGCGGTTTCGAATTTATGCATTTATATACATATATACTGTTCTCAACCCCCCCATTCATATTCCCTACTTCAGCATAGGTATTAAAAAGTTGCAGCAGATTTTGATTATATAAAACATTCACGTACAAGTGCATATTTTATGAGCTACCCTACTACAGACTCTGTCTATACTTTAACTGCACACATCCAAAGCCGCTGCTGCGGCTGCATAAAATCTTTTCCCTTGGTATCTGCTGTGAAAATCGTAAAAATTGCTTTCCAGAGTGCATCTCGCAGGAAATAAATGAATTTTACATGCATTTAGAGCCAACAGCAGCAGCATCAACACGGCGCGGCACTGCCGGTACCAACTGAAATTGTGGCAATCTAAGAGTTGAAACGCCATAGAGCCTCGCGAAAGGTCTTGGTGAGTATTGGTTTTGGTTCTAGTGTGGCATTTGCCATCATCCACAATCTTTAGTTTTGTCGATTCAAGTACGGTGTGCTGAATTTTCAATGAGCAAAGACCCCCAACCCTCCGCTCCCACAGATATATGTATGTAGAAATGCTTGGGAGAGATTACTGCTTGTCGTTGCCGTGTCCTTCCGTTGAATGAAGTGTAAAATGCGTTCAATAGTAATTTTCTATGCAGGTACGTTGAACGTTCATGTTAAAACCATTCGTTTGAATTGGATGGAACAATCGTTTTGCAAAATTTTCCCAATCTCACCCGTGGTTCGCGTAAAGAAGTTTTGTTTAGTTGCTTCGCTTCTTGTATTGATTTTATTCTGTGCTTTCATGGTGGCGATTTTGTACGTTGATTTTTAAGTTTGACGATTGTTGCTCGAAAATTTTTATAAAAAATAACTACTCGTTTCAATCAACGCAACGTCCTTTAAAAGTACCAACATCAAAGTATTTATTTGAAATTGTTCTTCAGTCATTCAAAAAGATTTGTACTTGTGTTTTGTTTCTGTTCAAAAAGTCTAAAAAACAAAAACACCTACCTGTTCTTCTTCTGGTGTTGTCTGTCCCATCACAGCCATACACGCCGCCGAGCCACCGGGACACCCTAGTCCATACTTCGATACCAGCGGTCTGCACACATTCAAATAGAACTGAAATCAAATAGAACAAAAAAAAAACATGAAAATTCTCAAGCCAACGATTTGAAATAATGTCAAAAATTTCGTTTTTTTTCATCCCATGCACAGTCACACAGAAAAATCTATTCCATCAACCACACATACAACACCTACCTTGATTGATTTGCCGACTTCCGATTGAGATATTGACGAACTGACTTTTGCCTCGTAGTTATCCGTTGTACTTATCAATGGTGTCAGGTCCATGTCATGTCCATCGGAACTTGTATACCCGTCCGTCACAACGGAAGTTGCAGATCCATAGCCCCTAGTTTTGCATGTAATCTGATTTTGACATGCCAATTTCGTCTGATAGTGAATCAGTAGTTGACAATTGGAATTTTCAATTATTTTCGGTCCACTCGATGACGATGATGCCGCATCACCAGCACTCTGGCTAGTTCCATCATTCGTGGCTTGCATTGTTCCATCATTGGACGCTGCACATACAAATTCAATTTTTGTGGACCAAAATGTTGTGGCCGCTGTTTTGTCTTTTGTCTTTGGTTGACATGGTGCACCAGTTTCGTAGAGTAAATACGGTGAACCAGTTTGATTAAAACGCAAATGTGAATTGGTATTGCCAAGTGAAGTTGATTGGCCATTGATGCTTTCACAGGCACCTGTATGAATGAATTCAATAAGAGGAATTTAAGTTATCGGTTTATGACGTTGGGAAAATGGGTGAGAGTTAGGTTGTCTCTTGTCTGTAACCGCAAATACTCGTAATATCACCAGATTATTATGGCACAAGGAAAACCTGTACTTGAAGTAAATTGGATTCTTTGGCGAAAAATATTGAACATAAATTCTATTGCTTCGTTACAATGATTAAAGAGAATAAAGAACGTTCGAGGAGAGCACATGAGTCTTTAGTGCACCAAAATCAATTGGTTTTTTGTTTAAAATTATTATTATTGGAAAAAGACCATACTTTAATTCCATACTCAATGTAAAGGGTAGGTACGAAAATGTGGAAGAGCGGCGGAGACAAAACGGAGCCCTGGGACACACCAACATTTATGAAATGGGTATCAGACTTGAAGCCATTCAATACAACTTGTATTCAACGGTCGGAAAGATAGTTTCCAATCCAACAAAGAAGAGACTCATCGATACCAAAAGCACGCATTTTCGATAAAAGAGCCTGATGCCAAACTCTATCAAATGCTTTAGAAATATCAAGCGCAATAATCTTACTTTCTCCAAAACAATGTAAAGATTGGTTCCACTTTTCGGTGAGATAAGCTATCAAATCACCAGTGGACCGTTTGCTACGAAAGCCGTACTGACGGTCATTGAGAAGCTTTCGTTTTTCAAGATATTTCATAAGCTAACAGTTTATCAACGTTTCCATGACCTTGGAAAGAATAGGACGTTAATGCAATTGGACGGTAATTAGAAGGGGAGGAATTATAATAAATAGGGTGACACAACTGAGCAAGGATCCCCTGGGCCTAGCGCATTTCTCACAACCATGCTTTGTAAGGGAATGCGGAGGAGACCTACAACTTTCTGCTGGTTCCGAACGGCTAATTGAGAAAGCGCTTTTCATGGCAAAGAATTTACTATCGGAGGACTTGCCAGTTCCTCGCGAAACGCGATACCCGTGGAAAAACTTTTTGCCACTGCTGGGATTCGAACCTCGAACCTGGGTTGGCAGGTGGACATGCTAACCATCACGTTACGGGTACCCGGGAAGGGGAAGGAAGTCGCCTTTTTTTAGGGACCGGCTGAACAAAAGCCGTTTTCCATCTGCTCGGGAAAAGCCCAGCAGAATAGGAAAGATGGAAAAGCTTACGCAGTTGTTTTGCCAGCGTAGAAGAACACCTACAGAATAACGTCGGCGGCGGGGATATCATCTGGACCAGCGAATTTTTGTATATTGATTTCTTTGAGGACCCTCGCAACCGGGCGAGTTCGAAAAAATATCTATTTCATCACAGAATTTGCAGCTCAGGTGGAATCAATAAGCTATAAGGAAGTGTCGGCAAATTGAGCTGCTAGAGAATTAACTTTATCGATGGAGCTGACATACAGAGAGTCATTGAAAACGAATGTTGGAACCGATGACGTGGTCGAGTTCTTAATGTTCTTCACAAAAGACCAAAAGTTTTTGCTTGCTTTTGGACACAACAGTATTTTTTGCCTTACTTTTTGCTCATGTAAAAATTTAGATTTTTGTATTTGAGCATTACAGATATTTCTGGCGCGTTTGAACAAATTTAGTTTTCTACAGTACGATTATCTTTAAATTTTCGAAAACTACTTTCTCGATCCCTAATCGCCTCTTCACAGCTTAAATCAAACCACGAGTTCTCTTTGGGGGTGATACTTTTTGTTCTGTGAGGAACAAAATTTTTATGTCGTTGAGAATTACGTAAGATATCATATCAGCTGATGAATCAACGTTTCCGTCGAGATAGCTATTGCCACACGCACACAGTTCTTTTAGGGGCTCTATCCTTTTTTACCGTGACAGAAAACGAAAATAGGTCAAGAGTGTTGGCGGCATGGCCTTCAATATCTGGAACCCGAGTGGGCTCATCAACAAGTTGAGTTAATTCGTTAATTCTTCAGCGAAGATCTCAACATATTCGCCTTTGGGTGTTGTCTGGCCAGAATGTCGAAGCCAACCAGAATTCTATACTAAGCACATACTGGAACAACAACTTTTACTTTCAAATTCTGCAAAGTTATAACAAAAACTATTTTTGGAGTAAGAGTACACACTAAACCTAAATTCGTGTTTAATAGACTTAAAAACAACAGTGAACTCATGACAAAAGATTGTATGACTCGACCCCTTCGTAAATGATACGAACAATCTGGATTTGATTTTCAGTGTGCATTAACTTACAACACTATCCCTCGATGTACGAACCCAATCCTTGTGCTGTAAGATGAAATATCGAACAACCCAAATTTGAATAAAATGCTCTTCTTTAAGAACATTTTTATGGGGCGAATATAAAATGTAATAAAATACTCATATCCTCCACAAAAATGAGCATTTTTCCACTTTGCTATTCGGAAAATGGAAGCAAAAGCAGAAAACCCGATTGATTGCACAAAATTGCTAACTTATTGGTTTTTTTCGGATGGTTATTGCATGCGATTGCTAGGTGTATGAGTGTGTGTACATGGTAGGGATATAGCTAGTGTATGGTAGAGGGTGGTTTGAGACTTTATCCACTGTCTGGGATTCGAATCCCTAACATGAGTGAGGAAAAATCAAAATATTCTCCGGAGTAAACACATTTCATTTAATATCATTGCACATAACTTGGATTGAAAAACCCATAAATATTTTGGTTGGGATATGCGAAATTGTTGAAACGTGTTAAGAATCCACAATATATCTCTGAAAAGAAAAAAAAAACACGAATCGAACACACATTCAAACAAGTGTGCTATACCAACCGAACCAACCTCCGTGGTAATCTGCGCTCGTATGCCCATACGAGATAAACGAATTCGTTGTCGATTAACCTAAATTGGGATTAAATTTTTAGAAAACCAATTTTTCCCTCTAGTAAATGTATGTGCACCATCCAACACATGGTGAGTCGAGTCAAAAAGGAATTCAATCGAAAAAAATACACGTGTATACATACCTATACAGCAATACCAAAATCTATTTCAAAAAAAAGGAAAAAAGTGTACACACAACACACCATCGTTCTAACCCTGTTGTGGTGGTTTTCAGATTTCTCACGGATTGCCAATTGGAAAAACTATTTTAAACGATACTATGAAATGAAGCGAGCAGGCGGTATAGCATTGGGGGAGTCAAAGTATTGAAAAAGTATTTCATGTCCCAGCATACGAATACGTTTCACTAAAAACCCAAAACCCCAAATGCAAACATGTATGCTTGGATCAAAAAAGTGATTGAATGCGTTAGCTACCTTTGCGCTCCAATGAACTGTGAAATAATAAATATGGTTTCCAATATTGTAGCTACTCGTGCTATTTAACTATGTTGCACTTTTTTTTTGTCTATCGAGTTAATAAAGGTGAGTGATGGTGGTATAAGAATTGGGAAGAATTAGCTATTCAACCGGTACGGCTATAGCTCGAATCACACGTCTATTTTAATCAAAGTGAGTGAAGCTTTTAGTCAGAGATAGACAGGTCACAGGGAAGGTATTTCTTTGCTTGTTCAACAATTATTTTTAAAAGTGTCAAAAATTTTTTTTATTTATATTTCCCTCCAGTTAAGCTTTTGATCCCATATTTGTTTTTTTTTTTTAATAGAAGAAAAAGAAGAATCATAAAATTTCCTTTGAAATGGGAAATGACGTTTAAAAATTGGGGCAACATTTTTTGCATACTTTACTTTTCATGAATATTTTTCATATTTTGAGCGTTTTTAAGAAACTTGAAATGTTTGGTTGATCAAGTTGTAGTGTATTTTTGACCAAAACAAGTTTTTTCACCTTTTGGTCAAGTTATGTTTGTCAATATTATTTTTGTATTATACAACTTTGTATTTAAAAGCTAGGGGCAATTTCGAAGAAGGCACAGAGGGAACCCATGCTACAATAAAATTCTATAATTTTTTTCATAATAGTTTACTCAAAAAGGAGAAGACTAATCGGTTCGAAATCAATAAAACAGAACAATTAAAACTGTTCTAGGCAAAACTTCCAGCAAAAATCCATGTCAAATATGATTTCAAACGGTCGACTAAAAAAAAGGACCCAAGTAACAATTCTAGTGATTTCTAATCACAGTTCAACAGAAAACACCAAATAAAGGATGCCATATGTGTTCCATGTGTCCACACATGGAAAATTACTTAAAAAGGTTTTCTGCCCAAAGGTTCGAATATTTGTACTCCGTCCGTCATTTAGTTGGAACTCTTTTGTGTTATCTCGTTGCAGTTTCTGTTTTCACCTTCGGGAACCAGCTGGATTCCGACAAATCCTAAAAAGAATGTTTTTTTTACATTAAAGTGGCATTTTCGGCTCGTATTTTTACTGAGCCTCCTCCAAAAACAATCAGATCGGGCACTTTTCTCCCGTTCAAATCGACTGTTTGTGCCACCAGCTGATTGAAAAATATTCAATCAATTCAAACTCATATTTGGAATGAAACGAAAATGGAAAGTATAACATTTTCACTTCTTGTTTTGAAAAGCAAAAAAAATGGTAAGTGTGCAGTTGACATTTGTTGTGAGCACATTTTCGATTTAAAATAAAATTGTTTATATGCGTACATACTATCTGCAGCATCCCATAATGAGTTTGTTATTTTTCAATTTTGGATACCAATTACAAAAACAACACCAAAACGTTGGAATCCGAACTTTTTCGCAGGTTCTTTCGCAAACTTTATTCAGAAAGTAAAGAAACCGACCCTATATTAGGCAGACATTAAGTTTTTCAGTTGAAAACCTGTCATTTTTTTACATTCAGTTTTGCAATCAAGAACAATTGACTGAAAATCTTGATTGATTAAATTTTTTGTCGAACTACTTTGGTAGGGTAGGGTACTTGTGGCATTTAAATTGACTTTGAATTAGTTTTCGGTAAATTGTCGTATAAATAAGTTTATCAATAAAAAAAACTTTACAATAGAAATACATATGTATGTTTTCATTAAAATTGTTAGCTAAATTTTCATTCATTCAAATCATAGTACGTTTACAGAGAAACAACTACTTTACTTTTTAACTTGTGGAAAAAATGGAACTACCCTGTTACAATTGGCTCTCAGGTTCTATTCTGTGGCCAAATTGTCTTCTTGTCATTTGGCATATTATCTATTATTATTATTATATTTGACAAAAAATCACAGGCAAACGGTGATTTGGTCCCGCTACTGCTCCATGACATTGCTATAAACCTCTTTAAATCTTTATGCCGTCTTCCAAAGTTTTTAAATCACCCCCAACCGTTTTCAAGAGTAACTTATGAGTGAATTGAGAGTTGGAGTGAACAATTTTGTATGCAGATCTTTCATTCCTAGCCTCCGATTATTATTTGCTTTCGGAAATATGTAGATGTACTTACTTACTTAATAAGAATTACGGATGGGGATGAACATGTTTCGAAGACGACTTCGATTTCGGGAGAGCTCTCTCCAGATTTGGAATCTAAGTCGGTTGAGTCTACGTAATTGCGCCACCTAAGACGAGGTCTTCCCTTTTCGCGATTTTGCTGCAATGTACTTTCGAAAACCAGTTGGAGGAGCGTTGATGTCCATCCGTTCTACATGTCTCAGCTATGATCACGGTTTTATAAAGGGTTATCTTGACTTTTCTAGAATGTGGTTTTGTTTGAGCAAGCTCACACTGGTCGATTTGTTGAACTGTTTTCTTGTTCTTCTTCTCTGATACACCAATTGTCAGTATTGACTAAGTCGATCGGGGTAAAAGAGAAAGAGATGAAAAATACAGTCGCTTTAATTACAAGAAAGTTCCAACAAATCGACCAATGTGAACTTCGTCTTTCTCAATTGCCTTCTTGACCCAAAGAAGTAAATTTTGGCAGGAGTTATTCTCCGTTTGATCTTCGCACTGATGTTTTTTTTTTTTTCGTGTCTATAGCGAATCCGAGGTAAAAGTTTTTTCACGGGTATCGCCTTCGGGAGTAGTTGGCAAGTCCTCCGTTAGTAAATTCCTTGAAAAGCGCTTTCTCGATTAGCCGTTCGGAACCCGCAGAAAATTGTAGGTCCCTTCCATTCCCTCACAAGGCAAGGTTGTGAGAAATGCGCTAGGCCCTGGGGCTCCTCGCTCTGTTGCGCCACCCTATTTATTTTTTTATTTCGCGAATCCTAGATAGACGAAGTCCTATACTACCTCGAAGTTATGTATGTCTATTGTTACATTTTGTCTAATTCGTAGATGTTCTCTGTCCTTGTTTGATGACAACATGTACTTCGTTTTGCCCTTATTTACCATCAAACCCATTTTTGTTGCTTCTGTTTCAATGCACGCAAAAGCACCTATCATTTCTTTACCGGCCTTCACAGAGCAGCGTGAATTCTAGAAAGTAATTCTCTATAGTCGTACAATGTTTGCAGGGATGCCAAAACTAGACCTGGCTCTCGGGCATGTTTTCTTCTGACCATATCATGCAGATCAGCTGGTGCATGCTTTTTTAACAACAAAATAAATTTCTGAATTCAATTGAAATTGTTTTGAGCGTTTACATTTACTTACTTACTTACTTAGGTGGGCATTCCAATCTAAGCGTTTAAAAGAAGAAATCTAACAACTTTATCACTGCAGACGACATCAATAAAAATCTGCCAATTTCGCTTAAAAGAATTCCAAATGTCGATGAAAATGCAACGAATTATTTACGCTTTTGGAAAACGACATTATTTTCACGGCATGCAATAGAAAGCATGTTTTAAATGGGATCTTCACTAAGCATTATTCATGTTATGTCGACTCGACTTACCATGAAGTTTCCAATGAAGGCGACCGATTCCGTGTTATGTGTCGATGTTAGGCATTTTTGTCCTCGATTTTGTTTTTACAGAGAACGTTAACATAAAATTTGAAGTTTTATGGTAAAAATTTGTTTGTATATTTTTTTCTCATTACTGTTTCTCTTTCAAAGCTATTGATTGTTGTTGCTGTTGAAATCTCTTAGCATAGTTTGCTTAGTCACGCTAGCATAAATATGTGTCTTAAATGTTAAACATGACATGTTAGACAAAGGGGTCTTCATAGAGACCCCTTGTTAGGGCAAACAAAAACTATTTTCATATCTTTTTTTCATAAGTATGGTTATTTAAATGTATGTATTTAATTGTAATTGCTGTTCAACACTATTACTCCGTTTCCACTTAGGATTGAATCAGACTCCGAAATTGGCATACAAAGTTTTTCGTTTTATTACACTGTGACACTGTGTAGTGTGTACAGTTAGAATCTATTTGAATACGATTACCCGATTCGGTGAGGTGAGAAGGTATCTGTATCGAAATCCGATCCATATCCGATTCTATTGCTGGATTCGAAATGGAAATGGGTATACAACACGCATTTCCCATGATGCTTTTGAAAGTGCTCATCAACTTCAAACACCAAAAAAAGAATTATTTATTAAAACAATAACTAACTATTCAACCTACAAGTGCTTTTCATTTCCATCTTTGACAGAAAACCTTTGCTTCAAAACCGAGTTGTAATGCAAACTATTTTATTAATAGGCCATGGTTTAAAGTATCCACAAATTCAATTTAAATAAGATAATCTTATGATTTTTAAACAAAATCATTAACTTCACTTACCAGCATGTTCCAAACATGGTGAACCGCCATCCGCACAAATTCCAAAGGTGTAGGTTTTTTCGTCTAATTTTAAATTGTATGTCTCGTTTCTCAAACTATTCATATTGTATCTGTTGAAAGGGGAAACTATGTGAAATTCAATATGTGACATGATTTTAACTTGAAAGTCTCTTACTTAAATCCACTGATTGGATCAAAAGTCGTACAAGGTTCTATTGTATTACATGCCATTGTGGTGAACCACAAAAATTCATAGTCACAACCTCTTAGACCCATAAAATCCGGCTTTCCATACTTTATTGAAATAAATGAATACAATTTTATAGACATCAAAGCTTACAACAAGCAAACATACCTCAATACTGCTGTCACAATTAAAGTAAACAGTTGAGGTAAAGTTATGTGTAGAATTGCAAACTGTGTCCGATTGGTGTCGAATAAGAAGCTGACCATTTTCCACTTTTGGATTCGCTTCTACTGTTCCATAGTTTAAAAACCTTAAATGTTAAGAATTAGTCTTTCTTCCTTCATTTAAACACCAACTTCTTACATGTGGTTATAATCGGATGCATTCATGTCTATACGACAAATACTGCTTCCAGGGGGGCACATAGCAGCCTCTGCATAAAGAACCGGCTTGCATACATTTATCACAAAAAACGAACCATTCCTATCTGTAACCCTGCGAATTAAACATTACAAATCAAGAATATTGTGAGATAACATCTCCGAATCAGAATTTGTTCACCTGTAGTTGCTGTCGCTAAGGGTAAGTAAATTGTACACATGCTGTGTCTCAGGATCCTTTGCTGTGCACAGATTCGACTTAGCCACATCCGGTGCGGGAAGACATGCTTGTGACGTTTCCAGCAGTATATAAAAGGAACAAGCATTCTCAGACTGAAATCCACAATAATGGTATTACAAATATTCAAAAATTTACTGTCATTACCAACTTACATAGGGAGTAACCTGCGTTTGAACCTTATCCATGGTGTAATCACAACCAACAATCACATTCAGTTGATATGGAGTGCCATCCTTACACTGGGAGCCATTCGTAAATGTAAAATACATTCTACCATTTCTATAGGTCAGCTGGTGTTGAGTTCCTGAAGGAATGTTCACACAAAATTTGGTTTTGAGGTTTGTTGGAAGATTATCCTTTTAACCGAAATCAATATTTACTGTCCTTACCTAATACATGTTCCTTTGAGTTTCGTTTCATACAGGCAGCTACCCCCTTTTGACCATCGCATGTTTTTGTTAGATTACGACATATATTGAAATCAAAAATGTCACCCCGATTACTTGTTGCTGTGTGGGCCAAGTCAGATTTCAATGAAGAGAAATCGAACTTGTGTTTGTAGATGGGTTCAGTTAGACCGCATTCGTTTGTGGTGATAGTCTAGTTTAAATACAAAAACAGGGAATTGAAATATATAAATACAGAGTTTTTTTTTAAATAATAATCTAGTCGAAACTTCGGATTGAAATGAGAAGTTCTTGTGGCGTTGTACAAAGTAAAATAAAAAGGCTAATTATTGTTTTTAAATTTGTCTGTCAGGATTTATTGTTAGCATGCATGAAACCTTTGAACTAGCCATTGAGTAGACAGTCGATTATGCTTTAAGCTTTATATGTTATATGGAAGTGTTGGCAAACTCTTTATGATTTAATAGTTAAAAAAAATATTCAGGCTTTCATTACACTCGTCCCACTAAAATTCTAATGATTGAAACTGAGTTATAATTTTTGTTTATAAAGTCTTCATATGGACAATGTTTTCCGTGCCTTAGAATGCCAGAGAGACGCCTAACAACGAAAGCATTATTCCATACGATAAGAGCGAAATTAGAATGATATTAATTGTCTTCAACAAACAGAAGTAAGTGGTATATTATTGAACGAAGAAAAACATGCATAATTGGAGACCAACATTTGATGATATGGCGTTGAGAGAGCTGGGTCCTTAACTCCACCATAAGCCAGGTTATTAAAACCGCTTCCACAAACCCCATCGTGATGACTTGCCAATATATTGCATATGTTGTTCAATTATCATATCTGGATAGCTTTTTGTGGTTGTTTACTTGTTAAACGCTTACCACGGCCCAAAATTATTTTTACAAAAAAGCTATATAAGGTAAGTATCCGAGATGAAACTAGGAAGCCTGATATTTTATCGCAGCGGCAGCAATTTTTTTATAGGAATCCTTAGTAAAAGCTGTTTAAAAAGATATCTTGGTAACATCGGAGCTACAACTGAGGAAGTTATAATACAGAGATGAGAATGAACTTTTAGTACTCCTTCAACTCAGTGTCAACCGGAGCAGATCATCAAGTATTAGACTATGAGTTGTCAAAAAAACCTGGGTTTTCCAGTCCTTAGAGGCTGTTCAGACAGGCGCAAGTGAACCGTGCAAAATTGACGTCTATATGTTTTTTCTCTTTCCCACATGGTTGTAAGAAAGAGACATTTTTTTGCGCCGAAGTTTTTAAAAATTTTAAAATTTTCTTGGCGCAGTTTTGACATTTCCTTGTTTTGACACTTGTGTTTTTTTTTTCTCGAGTAAAGAGACTGTTGTTTGAAAAATAAATGCTCTTTTTCATGTTCCTGAAGCAAAAATAAGTAAATAAATAAATTATTTTTTCAGTTCAGTTTAATTTCTGAGTTTTTTCTTCCTAAATCTGAAGGCAAAATAAACGTCAAAAAAAATCCATCGTGTTCACATTACTTTCAGTCTGAACACGACGGGGTGGCGGAACGTCAAAATTGCACGGTTCACTTGCGCCTGTCTAAACACCGTCTTAAAAAACGCAAAACCACAAATCACCACACATCCCTGTCATAAAAAAAAATACATGCCATTTGACATCCCTCAAATCGCCACAGCAAAAACTTACGGCGAGTATAGGGCAAACCTTTGTCAATCCTAGGGCTTAAAAAACACTCAATTTGACAATCATGGCGACTTTAGGTTTCTCAAAAAACGCTTTGTGGCGACCCCACGGCGACCCAGGAGCTTCAACGGACAAACCTTATACCTTCGGAGATGTGTAGAAAGATTACTGTTAGAAGGAGAGCTCTTAGTATTAATATTTAGAGGTCGCTCATCGCAGATTTCCATTTTCCATAGAAATAACACTAGAAAAAAACTTTTGAAATTTGGAATTTTATGTTTCGGTCTAAAAGCAAAGTCCCAGGATGAGCGATACATATTCTTATAGAAAGTTAGTTGCTCTACAAAAAGGGTTTCTTATCTTTTTTTGAAAAATTCAGTCCTTCAAAAGTTATTCAAGGTTAAAGTTTTTTTTATTCATTATATTTATTATAGACATTGTTATTAAAGTTCTGTTAAGCCTTGCGCAAACCAGTGCGGTGAGATCGTACGATGCGATTGCGATAAGTCAAATCCCTATACATTAATGTCGAATTCCTTTCAACAAAAAAATCGACTGCAGTCGACTGCAGTCAATTTTTTTTTCAATGGAATTCATTTAGGAGGAAAAAAAATCGACTGCAGTCGATCTCATTTTTGAGACGGATTTGCACACTGACTTTCACACACACAACAATTTTGACAGATCGAAAACGGCAAACAAAAACATCAGCATATGGAAAAAATTAAAGGATGCAGGACTGTTTTGTATTTAGTTGTGAATTTAGAAAACATTTGGTGAAAAAAATATAAAAATTGTGTGCTTAACAAAATGAACATAATTGTTTTGTTCTTTGGTGCTTGTTTTTCTTCATCAGTCAGTTGGACACACACACATTCATAAAAATAAAATCGCTACTTTTTTAATTCCCTAAATACCCAAAAAAGAATCGAATTTAGTAGCGACTGCAGTCGACTGCAAATTGGTGAAAGGAAATCGACATAAGTCAAACGTTTATGGACGTTTGACTTAATGCAAAGGGATTTGACTTATCGCAATCGCATCGTACGATCTGACCGCGTTGGTTTGGCCAAGGCTTTACTGCCCGTAGCGTAATGGCTATTATGTCGCCTGTTACGTGAAAAAATAAATAAATAAGGTGGCGAAACAGAGGGAGGAGCCCTTGGGCCTAGCGCATTTCTCGCAACCATGCCTTGTGAGGGAATGGAGGGGACCTACCATTTTCTGCTGGTTCTGAACGGCTATCGAGAAAGCGCTTTTCTAACTCAATTAACAAAAAAAAACGCTCTTTCTCACATTTAAGATTCAGGCATATCATATGATTTCAACTATGAGCCACAAGAACTTAGCTATTTGTGCCATAAAAAACTGGACATCTTCAATGCATACTATTGAAGTGAAGTTTAAAAAATATACATAACAGCTCACTGCGCTCGAAACAAAGACCACTCATCCATTCTTCTCCATTTTAAATATTACTCAAAGCAATTTTCACTACTCGTATGGACTCCTATATAACAATGGTGGGAACTTTCTCCGAAAGCAAACAAAATTATGATGAAAATATTTACAATCAAAGCAAAATTTCCATGGAAAATTACTGACGGTACCAATCAAATCTAAGCTTCTGTAATGGTAGAGAAATTAATTAGTAGTGTGCACCAAAATACTTGCTCTGTGAACCGGTAGAAAACCCCTAACCCATTTGCATCCAGATTTAAGCTTCTTTACATCAGCAACCGTGCCACCTACCAGTGGTGAAATGGTTAGAGATAAGATTTTGGTCTGCTGGAAAAGAGTGGGTGTTGACTTCATACAAAAACATCTTAAACACCACAAAATAGTTTTGAATATTGTCGTTAGATGATGTCATGTAAAGAAATTATATTGCAACCCTGGTGGGCGAAATATTCAAATTGCAGTGTGTACTCTTCAGTGTTCTTCATATAAAAAGGTCAAGGTTAAATTGATACTCAATTATTGTTTACAATATGGTGCGATGTAAATACGCAATATCTGGATGATGCAGTCATGTTTTCAATTATTTTTGCTAAGAAAATCGATGAATGCGAAAATGTTTTTATTTTAATAAAACAAAAAAGGGGCCAACCGACCCCACTGTCTTCCAATTTCAACTGTCAAGCATACATGAAAACAAAAACACGAAGTTAAGAAAAGAAAAACAAACTTTTAACTTTTAACCCTCAACATGAAAACCAAACGAAAAACTATAGTATTTTCAAAGATAAATCTTTAAATATTATAAACAACTTACCCATTCATCCAAAGCTTGAACGCAAATACCAAAACTTAAACAACTTATGGCTACGAGAACAAAATATAATTTGTTTGCCATAGTTTTAGTATCCATTTATTT
This sequence comes from Melanostoma mellinum, assembly GCA_914767635.1. Classification (NCBI taxonomy): domain Eukaryota; kingdom Metazoa; phylum Arthropoda; class Insecta; order Diptera; family Syrphidae; genus Melanostoma; species Melanostoma mellinum. The sequence goes on from OU612058.1 coordinate 21,380,251, forward strand.
TCACTTTTGCTTGTTTGCCACCTGGGACAACAATTGTGCGTTATTGTTTCCTTTAACAAAGAGAAGTTTTTAAAACACTTCAGGTTTGCACGGTACTATTAATCATTGATTTCTTATCTACGCAATTTGATTTTATTATCCAAATAAGTAAAAAAATGTACCGCGGACGAGGAAAACGATTATTCCAAAATGTCACCAAACATCAGTAAGAAAAAAGTATGTTTACTTTGAATTTGATGGTCAGCCAATAGGTTTGTTTGGTTTGAGTATCGACAGACAGAAACTATTGTGTTAGGTGCGCTTTTGTCGCTTCTCAGCAATCATACAATCAGCACATTATGAGAAAAACGATATATGTACTCAAATAAATAACTGTGGTGACAGATTTATCTGTTTGGTGTCTGTAGGATCCTATTATTGGCTCACATAGTCGATGTTTTTACCCGTAAGGTCATAATTGAATGAAGAATCCCATCCCTTCAACAACAATTTTTCGAGTTTGAGTAATTTGTATTCAGTGTTAAAGTGCATTGTTGAGCTGATTATGGAATTGCTGAGTTGCACGATGGAAACGCACCTATCATTTTATTTTTTCCGAGTTGAGAAAGTTGTGGCTGCAGCTGATCGGCCAATGGTATTCCTCTTCTTACTTGGCGAAGCTACCAGCGTACTGTGAGCCCATCGATCTCGATGGGCTCACAGTATTTCCATTTAACTGCTTTACGCATTGCAGCCCGATCCTGGCAAAAAGTCACAAATCACGAATGTTGTGACCTGCCTGACACAACTTTATATTCAGCTGAATACGTGTATCACAAATAGATCTCGTGTTACAAAAGCAACAATGTAAACAAATGGAACTTGCGGGGCAAAATAAATAATGGTTTTCCCTCTTGTTATTTATTCCTCTATGCTATTAAGTTTAAAAATTTGGATTGGAATCTAGTTTAAATTCAAGTGGAAATATAGAAACAATATTTGAACTGAACTGTGCAAACGAACTATGCGCTTTTATTTTCACTGAATGCATTCCTATTCTATGAAACGTCAAAAGCAAGCTAAGCGCTCGCGCTATGGTCTATGGTGTCCTGTCAAATAAAAAGCATAAAGAGAAGAAGCAAAGAAAGCACAGCAGCAAAAAATAAGATAAGAATCCCAAATTTGGAAAGCAATTTTAGGAATACCTGTTACTTGCTATTTTATTTTTATTAAAACCCAATGGCCGCCACAACTGAATTAGACCCCTCTTTAAAACAAGCCCTCAATTTCCTACATTCCACTAACCCTCAATCGGCTGAAGAAATTCGAAATTGCTTAGATGAAATAATCAAGCAACGCTATGGTAGTTCCAAGATGCTAGCCAACACAATCAGCCAAAAACATCTTGATGAAGAGCCACAAGTGCCAGGAACCGTAGCCATTCCAATTGAAGTAGAAGACCTTACGCTCACCCAATCACCAAAAACAATTTCCGATTCTCCCCACACCATTGATGAATCGGACGATATGGGTAATGTGCTCACTATATCCGAAGAAGTAGAAAACTTAAAAGAATTTGGAGATCTTAAGTGTGTTGTGTGTGGAGAGATGATAGTCACTGCTACAAATCGTCTCATAGAATGCTCAAAATGTGGTTCACTTTACCACCAAATGTGTCATAAACCCGACATAACTGATGAAGAAGCCGACGAACAAGAATTATCATGGACTTGCAACACCTGTCAGAGTAGAACAGTTGTGACAAAAGTCATCCCAGATGATCCAATTCCTTTGTTGAAACCTAAATCATCGTCTGCTTCGTCCTCTAGGTCATCGTCTTCATCTACATCATCGTCACCGTACTATAGACAGGAACATTCTTCATCTTCTTCAAGTAAGCACAAAGGGATCTCATCAAAGAAATCGAGTTCATCAAGAGAAAGCTCCACGGCGGGACCATCATCATCCAAACCGAGCACTTCATCTGTTGTCACGCCGTCGATAAATGTGATCAGCGCCGACAAATCTGGGTATTCAAGCAAAAAATCTTCACATTCTAGTGGGAGCAGTAGCAGTAAGTCAAAATCTAAACATCACGAAAGCAGTAAAAGAAAATCGAGCAAATAGATTTATAGATAAAAATAAATAAAGGTCACCTTTTTAAAAAAAGAAAAAGAAACATTGTTAAAAACTGGGCTCCTAATGCGAAGTTTTTTCGTTTCTGTTTCATATAATGTTCTTTTAATCCGCTGAAATTTAAGTATCAGCGTGTTCATAGTTCTAGCTGTTACTTGGTATGTTAATCACCCTTATCCTGTTATTGATTTTTGTAAAATCTTGAAGCGTTGTCGATAGTTGGTGTTGAAGTAAAACTACCATCGGAAGAATGAACCTTTTGTTTGGTTTTAAAACTAAACGCTACTCGTCCTAGTTAATTTTGAAGTCAAAAGAATGCAGTAAAAAGTATTCAAACAATTAAAAGATTTCAAGCAATTAAAAGACTCCAAAGCAGCCAAATTACTGAATTTCTGCAATAAAAAGACTTCATGATTGCAAAGAATGTAAAAGACTTAAGAGACTTCCAAGATTGCAACCAGTTAAAAAGTATTGCATTCGTTTGACTTCAAGTCTTTTGACTGTTCTAGGCGTTTGTTTCGCTAAAAACTTCAAAATTAACTGGGACTTATTTTTGAAAGTTGAAGTACTGCGATGAGGAATGTGAATTCATTCCAAATATTCATTTGAATGGGATTTTTTGCAATGCATTATGAAATGAATGCATTCTTTTACAACTCGGACGGTTACCACCATTATCTTGCACGATAAGAAATCTTAGAGTCTCGAATTGAAACTCGTCAAGTCTTCTAATAAGCGAGGCTGGGATGTATACTTTTGGCGGCAGTTTTTTTTTATCGTTCTGATGTTTTCATGGATTCTCGTAATTCATAATCGGTTGATGAAATGACTGTCGTTGTTTAGGGCTTGCGTTTAGTAATTCGTAATACGTGCCCTGAGAAGAAAACCAGGTGATAGAAGTACAACCGAAAAAGCATAATTTGAAATATTCATAGGAACATTGAAAGTCACGAAAACCATGTCCTTAATTTTTACTTGGTTCAAACTTATAGTCATACAGTAGCAGCACATGGATGGTCCTCATGAGGATACCGTGACACGATAAAGAAATGGCGGACTAACTGCCCGAAAACGTTATCACTTCCAGTCAACCCCACGTTCAGGGGTGCCATTCTATAAGTAAAAAGCGAACAAACGTTTTCGTGTGTGCGAACGATTTGCAATGTCTTTCCTATTGAAAAACGTTTGATCGCTTTCGTTTCGCTTTTTATAGAATCTGGCCCCAGGCCTTGTATTCGATTCGATCGGAATTATAATGCAAGCCAATAACGTCAATAACGTCAATTATTCTTAACTATTTTCAGAAATCTTTTGGCTTTCAAGAGTAAAGTCTTACTGATGTTTAATTTTTAATTCTTGGTGAAACTTAGCCACTTACACCTGAGCTTTTATTTTTGCTTACTTTTTTACAATTTTCTGTCGTTTCCCTGCTGTGCCAAATTTCATGGCCCCATTATGTACCTATTATCAAATAGAATGAGTTCGCATTTCGAATCAAAGACTCCCACGTAATAGTCCGGCGCTGTAGACCTAAAACCATGGTTACTATACAAAAATCAACCACAAGAAACCAGAAAAAAGAAGTCATATGGCACATTCAAAAACATATTGGATAGGCAGCGTGCTACACGTGGTGTAATGGATAGCATGTCTGCCTGTAACAGTTTCACTACTAAGCCATTTTAACATTTTGGTTTATGACAGGCCAACGTATTTTTTCCAATTTTCTGTACCTAAGAGCCTAAAAAGCAGTTTCTAGAGAAATGCTCTAGACCCACCGGCTTCTCGATTTGTTGCGGCACCCTATTTTTTTATTTAAGGTGATCGGCCCTATCGTCGGAGCGGAATTCTTTCCGATCGGAGACATTTTTGCTTTGTGGTAGTTCTCCGATTGGACGATCCGACGTTCTCCGATAAGTTTTTGTTGCGGAGATTTGTTTTGGTAATGCAATGCAAATGGAAAAAGGTCCGTTGAGGAGAAAACTCCGCTCCGACGGTTACCTCGATGGGGCCGGATCTTTGGTAGAAATGCGTCTGTGCCTCTGCTAAAAAAATTGCAAAAAATGAACAAGCTATCCGAAATAACGGATTCGATTTCTAGCAATCCTTTAAATACTAAAAACATTTGGCGTTCAATTCATGATAACAGTAAATTTGTATTGAAAAGAAAACTTTAACAAGAGAAAAATGCAAATTATTGACAAAATTAGTCGGTAATAATAATAATATAATAGAAAACAGTCAATGCGAAAAATCGTCTTCAGATAGGTGAAAAAAAAACTTGTCGCACAGTAAATGTTAAAAACAAATCGATCATCGGGGAGAGTCTTTTGTCCTCGTCTCCATGTTCATCTTTCTGACCTTCACTCTAGTTTTTGGGGTAACAGAACCTCCATTCGCCAAAGGTGAATCAGTTGGTTCAGCTTTTTTCTTTCTCTTAACATTAACTACAACGTTAGCGTCCATGCTTACGTCTAGTTCAAAATTAAACTCGTAAGTTTTTCCGCTTTTCGGGTTCGGGGTTAGATTGTCATTGATGATAGTTTTACCTGGCTTTCGTGAACTGCTTGGTGTTCCCATTTTACCGTTCTTTTTTATGGAAACTACAGGACTAAAATTAATGTTCGCCGAAATGGAAGTGTTTTTGGGCGACGACCGCATCGGTGTTGCTTTGAGATTCCTTTTCGGTGATTCTTTTGCAGTTCTTTTCTTCGGACTGACGGAAGCAACAGCTGGTGAAGTGAGCTTGGACTTAAAATTCCGTTTAGCAGGTTTGACTGGAGTCTTTTTCTCAAAATCATCATCGTCGCTGTCTGTGTCATCGTCATCCTGTTCAGAAGGACATGCTGGTGGCGACTTGAGTTTCGCTTTAGAGTTTTGTGTTGATTTCAATTTAAATTCTAAATCCCCCGAATTGGTAGCCTTAAGGGCTTTGAGTCCTGATTGAAACATCTTTCGGCATTTTTCATAATCTGGTGTTGTATTGTATTCCAGAGCCGCAACGTATTTCATAAACTCCATTATTGGATCTGAAATTCATGTAAACTAATTAATAAGAAATAATTTGCAAACAAATATCTTACTTGGCACTCCTTTGGGATATAGTTTCTTCAAACCGGCACTTACATCCGCCATAAAAGTTTCCTTGGATTTCTGAACTTTAATGGGAACTTTAAGGAGGTTTTCTTGCTCCCAAGGCAGCACCACGCCTGACCAATCGATAAGATTGTACCCAAGGATCTCAAAGTCCCCTCGCATTGTTGGTACACCAAGATGTGCATCTCTAGATGTGTATTCTATTGTGCCATTGTGCATTTTCTTTGGATCTGGCTTGAAGTCTTTTTGGGTGTAGTGACTGGCTAAACCAAAGTCTACCAGATAAGCTTGAGAAGCACCACCTTTCCCATAGCCTAGTAAAATGTTGGCTCCTTTCAAATCGGCGTGAACATACGTCCTGCCGTGGATGTACTCATACACATCCAACATCTGTAGAGCAAGGCGATAGGTGGTGTGTTCCGGAATCTTTCTTCCGTTTTCTAAGAAGAACTTCCAAATGTCAACTCCATACCGTGGCATTACGACAAATCGATGTTTGACATCGTTAATGTCGTGTGATCCACTACCAACTAAATATGGCATTCCAAAAGATTTGAGTCCGCGCTGTTTTTTAAACTGGGTTATGTCTTCAAGACGAGCATTGCGCATATAAAAATGCATTTCGACAAACAGAGTTCCATTGGCGTGTGGTTCCTATGTATTAAACAAGAAGAAATTACGTATTGTCACAGGGTGAGCAACATTTTTCTTACAATTTTTACGACATATTCATAGTCAGACGGCTTCTTTGGTGAACTTGAGGCTTTGCACGCGGAATATATTTGACCAAATCCTCCCATGCCTATCGACGGTCCGATTTTCCATGATGTTTTGGACAAATCAGTTATAATCTCACCTTCGGGAATGGGTTCCGGCATGACATGGTCGTTCTTCTTTTTCTTGGGGGCTAACTTTTTTTTAGGTGCTACAGTTGCAACGCCGGCTTTTGGTTTCGCCACACGAGGCATTATTTTTTATTTATATTTAAGACTGGAATGTTTAAGGAATAATAGACCGTTTGCGTGGTCTATTTGTTTTAATAATTGACTATTCTATATAAATTGAGAATTTAAAACATTAATCTGTAGGCGCCGTTTTGAAATAACAAGCAATTGCGTTTTGAAGTTTGTTTTTGTTTCAGGGTCTTTGGTAGAAAGGAGAAGGAAATATAGCTCAAGAAAAACGTTCGTTAAAATTCAAATCGCGATAATGTAAGTGATGCCAAACCTTGAGGGTTCTTATACCAATCAAATAAATCTTTAGTACGGTATTTAGAAGTTAAACTTGTCAACATGTCGAAATTATCATAATAATCCAAAAAACTCAATTGAATTTGTGGCTGCTACAGAAACGCATCTTTGTCTACAATAGCAACAATAAAGTTGTATGAAAACTCTACGTTTTTGTGGTGTTGGGGTGGGTATTCTCATATGTTAATTGGCGCTGCCACTACTCCAAAAAACGCTTTGGCTTGGGAGATACTCAAATAAACATTTAATTGAAAGAAAAAGTAGATTCTACAACAGAATAAAAAATTTTTTGGTGAGAATGAAATAAAAGAAATAAAATTGAAGAATTGTTGGTGTAATTCCTTTACTACCAAATATCTCTGTCAGAAACCTTTCACTTTTATTTTTGCAGCTTGCTGAAATCGATTTCAAATTTAAATATGCTCAGTATTGTACTGACTTTTTTATACTTGTTGATAATATATCGTATGAGGCTAGTTTGAAAATAGCTGATATCCGAAAGAAAAAATAATTATTTCATTCAGTTTTTTGTGTTTGGTCTAATTTTGAAGAAACCTGGCATCACGCAGCTATAAAACTGAACGAAACAGCATTTGGCGGCCAGCGACACCAGCTACACTCGTTCAATTACTATCGTGGCGTCTCTCTCGTAGTCATTTATTAAAAAAATTCGTTCGGTGCGGAACGTCGATTGTTTTCTCTGCCATCATCAAATTCATTCCAATTTCAACTTGAAAGTGAACTTAAATTCGTAGAACTTGATCTTATTATTATTTCAATTTTGATTACAACTAACAAAGATGGTAATTAAATATAACAAATTTACTTGTGATACAAAAACATACCATAAAAAATTTCATCACTTCCAACAAAAGATTTGGATGTGAAAAATGAAGAAAAAAAAAATTATAATTTCCCCTTTGTGAACTTAACCTAAACACGCATTTCTTCTATTTTTTCATTTCGCTGTGCGCTTTTTTCTTTTCCATTTTTTCTGATGACGATACACCAAAGGCTGGAGGTAAAGCTGGTAAAGATTCTGGAAAAGCTAAAGCAAAGGCGGTGTCGCGATCAGCAAGAGCGGGACTTCAGGTAATTTAATTGGAATTTGAGTTCCATCGATTTGTTCAGTGGCCCGCCAATGGGCGAGCTATTTTTGGCGCCTTTTTATTTTCGCCCAAAAACGATAACACGCTGTGTCCCCAACTCCACCACCACCATTCCTAAACCCCCAATTTATTTTACTTTATCGTTTTTATTCACAGTTCCCCGTTGGTAGGATCCATAGGCACTTAAAGAGCCGAACCACAAGTCATGGACGCGTTGGTGCTACCGCTGCTGTATACTCTGCTGCTATATTAGAATATTTGACTGCTGAGGTAAGTCAATCCAATTCATTTTTCGTCTTAAGGTTTTTTAATTTTTCTTGTGAAAAACAAGCAATTTAATTCTTTTTTTTCGCTAGGCGCGAACTATTTTTTTTTTTTAAAGAAGCGTTTGTATTGTGCATTTTCTATGTTCTGAATTGTTTGTGTGCGTGTGCGTTGTTCTTGTTGATGAAATTTTTTTGTGGCGTCATGCCGCCATTTTATATTAGAAGTGCATTCGTTTTATTTGAAAATTTCTATTTCTTGGGAAATGGATTTGTACGCTGAGATTTATGTTTATTCAAACATATTTAAATGTCATATTGTCCTAAAAACAAAGTTAGAAGTTCCTAATTTAAGATGACGCAATTTCCTTTACTTTATCTTTATATTGGGGTAAAACCCGTTAAAAAAAATGATGGTGCAATTGTGAATTGTGTAGGTGTGAATTGATTTGAAAATTGTACGCAGGACTTTCGTTTCCTTAAGTTGAAGAAAATTTGGATAGGTGATGCGGATGCTTTATCCATGTACCTACCTAACTAGATGTGCTTTTAAATAAGCTTGGGATTACTTCTTGACCAGGTTAGACAAAGGTTAAACTTCAATGTTAGTTTATTTTTTATATTTTGAGGTCACGAAAAATTGACTTAGGGGTAAAGACAAATTCGAACTCAGTCAGTTTGTTGTACCAAGTGCATTGTATTGTAAACGATACAACAAATTTTTTGAGAAGGTACATTATGCAAGTTATGGATCTCAGGCATTGTATGTGATGTATGATCTGTGAAATAGGACCCAGTTTTGATTGTTGGTTTCTGTTTTCAAGATGAATAAATTGATAGCCCTAAACAAATCCTGGTTTCTACCTAAAATTAGAAACACAACAAGGAAACTACAAAAGTCCACATTTCTGTGTGAATTGAGCAGATTCAATGAGTATTTGAATTTGAACGATTATCCTTTATGTTGTGGTACTTATGAATCTGACCATGTTTAAGGCCGCAAACGCACAACGGATGGGCTGTTGAAAAAGTTTTTTTTTTTTTTTTTACTCATGCCTTGAAAAAGGAATTAAAAGGAATTTTCATTCACTGACCACTAATTTGTAGAAAGCTGTCGCAGTAATCTTACTCAACGAACACCATAACTAATTTGGGTTCCAGGACATAGTGACATAAGGTTCGTTCGTTGAACTTTAAGCAGGACTTATCCAAGTTTCCTTGACAACCCTAAACCACAAAATCGCACACATCACTGTCATTTGAATAAAAATACGTGCCATTTGACAGCCCTCAACTCGCCACAACAAAAACCTAGGGCGAGTTGAGGGAAAACCCAGGTCAACCTTAAGACTCAAAAAACACTCAATTTGACATTCTCATTCATTGAGGTTTCTCAAAAAAACACTTTGTGGCGACCCCAGGGCTTTAACGAATAAACCTATAATCGGTGAGAAAATGGCGAATAAGCTGGCTAAAATCGGGTCAGCACTCGAATCTAGCGAAACGAACACCTCAGTTCTGAAGCCACTAGACCAAGAAAAAGACACAATCAAATACAATTTTCTAAAAACTGCCAATGACAGGTGGTCATCTTTAGAAACATGCCGGGTCTCCAGAAACCTTTGGCAAAAAAAAAAAAAAAACACAATTTCTGCTCCAGCTTAGCAGGCCTCGGCTGTCTCTGTTGATTGGCATTCTCACGGACCACAACTTGTTGGGGATCCGAATGGGCATTAACAACTCCTCCAACTTATGTAGAGGATGTTAAGACAAAGAGGCAGAGGTAGGATCATTTCAATTCCTCTGTGTGTCCTAGTTTGGCCCGCACTAGGAAAAAAGCCCTCGGAGAATACTTCTTCAATGAATTGGGCAACACCTCTAACCTCTTCCATTGAACAGCATCCTAAAATTTACTCAGGGCTCCAAATATAAATAGACGGACAAATTTTTTTGCACGGAAATCGCTCCATATAAGTTTCATTGTTTTCAGTTTCCTTTAGACGGACACTCCCTTGGACGGACGCGGACAGAAATTTCACGTATGATAGACAAAATATTTTCTCTTAGACGTACACCAAAGCAGGATTGAACATGGCATCAGGCTGATAACTTTGGCAGCGGTATTTTTTTTTAAGTTGCAGTTTACAGCGAGCATCAAATTCTTTGAAAAATAAGTGATTTTGTTTGGACGTGAAAAATTGTCCATTTTTTTGATCTTAGTTTATTTGCGCTCAGGCAGTTTTAAATTCTTTTAATTATTTTTACCTATGTAGATTTTATAGAAACATGTTTTCAGGATGCCACCAAAAAAGAGAACTTTGATTTTAAAGGGAAAAGTATACGTAATTAGCTTAAGTCAAAAATATAAAAAAAGGCATTCGAATAAAAGCAACAGAATTTAAAATAGGAAAAACCCTAGTTGGTGATCTACTGAAAAAAAGAATGAGCTTTTGAGAGAATGGCGGTCAAACTATACGATGCAACTCATCCTAAAAGACGATTTATTTCGTCAAGCGGCCTTGATAAAAATGTTTTCGATTGGTTCAATGCAACTCGAAACAAAGGGTTTCAGATAAAGTGCAATTCGATTACAGGCAACAGAAGTTGCAACACGCATTTGAAGCATCAGCTATTTCTTTTTTTAAATGGTGTTTTTGTTTGATTTCCTTTAAACGGACAACTCCCTTAGGCGGACAAAAACTTCTGCACCATGGCTGTCCGCCCAAGGGAGATTTCACTGTAGTTCAGTGGGGAGTTCCAACCTCAAAAACCCAGTCACCAACCTAATCCTCTAACTCTCCAATCTTCCGTGGAGCACAATAGATCCTTGAGATCCGAGTGTTGTGCTGCCACTTTAACTGCACTGGTTTTGAAATCTGAAAATAAAGTGTTTGCCTCTCTTGTCTCCTCTGTGTCTATTACTCTAGGTCTCTAGGAGGACTTGCCTATATAAGGTCCCTGTTATGAGTAGCGAATCGAACGTTCGATTGGAAGCGAATGTTTTTGCGAGCTTCTTTTATAGCGGTAGGTTGTAGAAACAAAAACTTTTTTTTCGACAGTTAAGGTATGTCAGATAGGAGAATAAACGAAGTTTAATGATAATAATCCAATAAATGCGTTTCTCTAAAACATTCGCTTCCAGTCGAACGTTCGATTCGCTACTCATAATACGGACCTTATAGACGATACCTGTGAAATTTTTTTTTATGTGTTTGGGATTGGAACTAAAAACATCCGACGCGACAAAACTAGCAGACATACTAACCATTACGCCAAGGTCACCAAAAAGGATAAAAAGTTTGGATGTCGTTATTTGGACCATAAAATAATAAGGACAAAGAGGTCCTATGTTTTACTTCCTTTGTCCCACAATTTTCTTTTGTTTATATTGTTGTTTTTGTAAACACACCAATTATTTTTAAACTGTACAGCGAGGCCCTCTTCTGGGCTTGATTAAATATGAATTAAAGGAAAGTGCCCAACTTATCGACGCAACAAAAATAGACATACTACATAGCATAATTTTGATTAGAAGAAAAAAATTCAAAATGATTATACCTATTTAGCCAGAAAATACTAACCTGTTAGAAATATATAAGGCCTTTAGCCCTTTGCTTGGCGATTTATGTCTTAAAATTAAAATTGGGTAGGTAGGTACCCCAATTGACAAAATAGATAAAAATGTTGGATTCAAACAAATCAAATCCAAAGAAAAAATAGTAAACTTTAACTTTGTGACTATTTGAAATGCTAGTGAAAGTAATAATGTTGTCCGATCTAATGAAGATTCAATAAAAGACCAAGCTTAACGAAACCTCTTCGAGATTAAAAAGGAAAATGTTATAATTGTGCTCGTACAAATATAATTATCCAAACACAGGACATTAAAAAAATATTCATTCTAGGTTCTGGAATTAGCTGGCAATGCGTCAAAGGATTTAAAAGTCAAACGTATCACCCCTCGTCATTTACAATTGGCCATTCGTGGAGACGAAGAGTTGGATAGTCTGATCAAAGCCACTATTGCTGGTGGTGGTGTCATTCCACATATTCACAAATCATTGATCGGGAAAAAGGTATGGTTCTTTTTATTAATTTTTTCCGTGTTCTAACAGGGTTCCTAATAAAAATATTTTATTTTATTTTAACACAACAGGAGGACAATGTTCAAGACTCTCAGCGAAAGAATACCGTTATTCTGTCCCAAGGGTATTAAAGCTTATTTCCGTATTGTTATGATAAAATTAACGTACTTTTAATGATTAAATAATATTTTACACAAATATTTTTTATTTCTAATGAAAAAAAAAAACGACCACAATCACCTTCTTTTAAAAAAATCGATTGAATAAATAAATTTAAATGTAATTTTTTTGTTTGGAAAAAATTTGGCCTTTTTAATTTCTTAATACAGAATGGAACTTTTGAAAACAAAGTTATATAATAATAGTTAAGATAATATGAGTGCTGTCACTGGGAAGGAGAGAAATCAATGTGAATCAGAAACAAAATAAATGGTTTTTTATTAAAAAAAAAAAAAAAACATTAACTTTTTTGATCTTCTCTGCTGAGAATAGAATGGATATCATCCTACCATTTTAAAGTTCTGTAACCGATTGACCCGTGACGTGATGGTTAGCATGTCTGGCTGTTAACCCAGAGGTTCGTGGCTCCAATTCCAACATAGGAAAAACCGTTTTTCCACGGGTATCGCCTTTCGCGGAGAACTGGCTAGCCCTCCGTTAGTAAAATCAATGCCATAAAAAGCGCTTTCTCGACTAATTGTTCGGAGCCAGCAGAAAGAAAATTGTAGGTCCCCTCCATTCCTTCACAAGGCATGGTTGTGGGAATAGGGCTCTTTGCTTAGTTGTACCACCCTATTTGTTTTTATTCACTCTTTATCAGCCCTATTATCGTAACAGATCTGAACGAAATTCATTCCGATTTGTACGAAATGTAAGATATTTGTATTATGGTAACGTTTCCGATTGCTTAATCGGACATACCTCCGAAAAGAACGAAACAATGCGATGAAAGTGTCAAACTTACAGCAACGCGTTTAGAATTCATGCAATGCATGTCGACTAAATATGAAAATGGTTGGAACGCATTCGGAATTCATGCGATGCATGCCGATTTCTTGGTTTTCTGTTCTATCCGATGTCTCCGACAGCAAAGTAGTCGCGGAAGGGTTGTTTTATGTCACCTACATGCGTCAGTGTTTCCTTTACGAAACGGATACCATAAACAAAATAAATGTTACGATCGGAACTTCTCTACGATCGTATGTTTCTCCGATCTGTTACGATGATAAGGCAGTATGAGTTTCACGTGAAGAGCTTTTGCCCAGGAACATTTTTGTTTGCCCAGAATTTTAATAGCTATGCAATGAGTTTCCCCTGAACAAAATTCCACTTCGAAAAAGACCACGTTCAGTTGCATCAAATTTCCCGTCAACGAGAAAAACCAAAAATAAGATTCCAACTTTTGAAGCTCTATTTGCTAAATAAATGTACATATAATTAGAATATAATCGGGTCAATAACTTGTCGTTTTTTCCAGCAATTAAGTTAAAAAATATAAAACCCATAACAACGCGGAACATTTTGGTTATTTTCTGAAATTGTATGTGTTAGAAATGGTCGTGTTGTACTCCATTTTAATCGGCCTTATCGAGGTAACCGTCGGAGCGAAGTTTTATCCGCAACTCATTTTTTTTGGAGATTCAATTTTGCTTCGAAGTAGTTGTCGTAAGACATTTTTCACAAATGCGGCAATACATTGCATTCCCAAAACTAAAATCTCCGCAACAAAAACTTATGGGAGAACGTCGGATCGTCCAATCGTAGGCCTACCACGAAGCAAAATGTCTTCGATCGGAGAGAACTCTGCTCCGACGGTTACCTCGATAGGGCCGAATAATCGCGGTCAGAAAATTAACACACCTAATTATTTGTAAAGTGTAATTATTGAAGTGAAAACAAAAAAAAAAAGCGGATCGGAATTGGTTAGCTTTTAATTATTTATTTAATTATTTATTATTTATTTATTTATTATCCATCTATCGAGTTCATAACTCTTCTAGACTTAACAATATTTAGATACATAAACTATATAGAAAAAAGTAAGAGCAAATATTAAACAGTAAGTAGCAAAAAGAATTATCTTACATATGTACATATATATACAAACATGCTACGATACTAGACTCAAAACAATAGTTTTGAAAACCTCTCTGCTTAAACATAAGTCTATATTTTGATAAACGCAATTAAATTCATGACTAGAACGTGAAATCGGATCTGATCTACCGTAGTTTGTATAAGATCGGGGAACAAAAAACAGAATCGGCCTCGTCCTCAACTGTCTTGAAGGAGCATATAAAGAAAAAAAAGAGAGAAGTTTAGGGCAATCAATTCGATTACAGAGAACATCTCTAGCAAGCATAACTAAATAATACTTCCTCCTAGCTTCGAGAGTCTTTAAATCTATTAACAGACATCTTGCATTGTAGCTAGGTAAAATATTATCAACCCAATTTAGTTTACGCAAAGCGTACCTCGAAACTTTTTTTTGAACGGATTCAATACGATTTATACCCACCCTATACAATGGACACCATATACAACATGCATACTCAAGAAGTGATCTCACAAGTGAAATATATAATGATTTAATCGTGTAAGGATCCAGAAATTGTTTTGAATTTCGCATGATGAATCCAACTAATTTATTAGCCTTAGAAATAACGTAGTCCAGATGCAAGTTAAAGGATAGCTTTGAATCGAAAATAACGCCTAGGTCTTTTTGTCTGTCCACTGATTCAAGTTGAATGTCAGAAATGACGTATGAATGATCTATAACATTAGGCGACCTGGTAAAGGTAATGCTCTTACACTTTGCTATATTCAAAAATAATCGATTCTCATCACACCAAGCTGACACTTCATCTATATCACGTTGAAGTCGATAACAATCCAATTCACACTTGATTGGCCTAAAAAGCTTAAGATCATCTGCAAAAAGCAAACATTCCGAATATCGAATTCTTGGTGGTAGATCGTTTATAAATAATATAAAGAGGAGAGGTCCTAAATGACTCCCTTGAGGAACACCTGAGTGATTAAAAATTTCTTTTGAAACAACCGTTCCAATTTTTACATATTGTTTACGATTGGTCAAGTAATTTTCAAACCATATAAGTAGGCTAGAGTGAAAACCTAACAATTTCAGTTTTTTTAGCAGAATATCGTGTTGAACTCTATCAAACGCTTTGGAGAAATCTGTATAGATAGCGTCAACCTGATTTCCACGTTCAATACCTCTAATGCAGAAGTTAGAAAACAAGGCTAGATTAGTCACTGTTGACCTACCACTAACAAAACCATGTTGATCTACTGATATACTTGAACTAACCTCATCATAAAGACATTTCTTAACAATCGCTTCAAAAACTTTCGGTATCAACTTCAGTTTTGAAATGGGTCTGTAATTAATAACATCTTGTTTTGAACCAGATTTATAAATTGGACTTATCATCGACAATTTCCAGTCATCTAAAAAGTTACCAGTGGAAAGCGATAAGTTGAAAATTTTAGTAAGTGGAGCAGCAAGACTTAAGGAACACTTCTTAAGTAAAGCCGAGCAAAAATTATCAGGGGTTAGTTTGAAATCAGACTTCAAAGATGAAAGCTGAATCAAAACCTGGTCCACTGACAAAGTTAAGCTTCCAAGATTAGTTAGTGATTCACCACTATGAATTTCGTGCAAATGAGGAACGGGATCTAGAACAAAGTTGGACTGAAAATAAGACGCAAACATATCACATATAACGTCCTCACTATTGGATGACTGATCAAGGTAATTCATGCAAGTTGGAATCCCATAAGACTTACGTTTTGAATTAACGAATTTCCAAAAGGCTCGAGAATCGCTTTTAATATTATACTCAATATTACGCATATAGCTTTTATAAACAGATTTTTTTGCAGACTCATATTCTTTTCTACATCGTATATATCTAAGGTGCAGGCTAGGATCTTTTCTGTAATTTTTATGTGCCTTAGTAAGTTTATTTTTAAGGTTACGTAATCTATTATTGAACCAGACAGGCTTATTTTTATGTTTTCTCTCTTTAAATGGAATAAACAAATTATATGCTTCCTCAATAACAGCAGTGAAGGAATCGTAACACTCCTTTAAGTTACGAGAACGAAGAGCTTCATCCCAATCGATGGCGTTAAAAAAATTATTCAATTCATCATAATTAGCTTTGCTGAAATCCCGAACAGAGTAAAACTCACGTTTATCAAAATTTAGCTTATCGAAATTTAAGAACTTTAAATCAAATTGCAAGGCAAAATGATGCTTTCTATTTTCAAAAATTGGAGTTTCTGATTTAACTAAATTTGCTTCAACTTCAGTATTAATAAAAACTAAGTCTAGAATTCGTCCTAATAAGTTTAAAACATAGTTGATCTGGTTTAAATTAAAAGACAGCATATAATCAATGAAACTCGACTCCAATTCATTTGAGACGTTGAAAGGAAGTAAACATTTATCTTTTTCAGAGTAAATCCATTTTATATATGGGAGATTAAAGTCCCCTAAAATAATTATATTAGAACTAGGCCCTAACATATTAAAGACTTTAAGGATGTTATTAATATGCATCTGATAAATACTCATATTAGAGTCAGGTGGAATATATGATACAATAATATAAAGATTATTAACTCCAAATGGCAAGGTTACTTCCACACATAATTGTTCAGCAGTTTTGAATTCAAGTGGAACTTCTCTACATATAAAATATGATCTTAATGCTAGTAAAACACCACCACCTCTGACTAATCCAGTATCTTCAAACGATCTATCTCTTCTGAACACATTAAAATCAGCAGACCGGCATAGTTCAGCGGAAAGGACATCTTCAGACAACCATGTCTCAGTTAGCGCAATAATGTGATAAGGGCAACAGGATACAGCAACGTAGAAATCCATCGTCTTAGTTTTCATACCACCAGCGTTTTGGTAATATACAGAGAGCATATCAATAGTGGTATGAAGAGCAGGAGAGAAGTTGAGGCTATTAGTTATTGAGGTTCTCTCAGCTGTCGTTGGGTCTTCGCTTCTTGCTTCGAAAAAATTCGTGAACCACAGTATGCGTAGGCCAAAAAGATACATCACATAGCAAATTGAAGAGCTCTTGGTTCCTCCCAACTTTGATCTCGAAGGAAGAGTACTCTTTCTCTGGCGACATCACAAATTTACGGATAGAGAGATTTGATAAATTAATTGATGAGCTCTTCTTAGCAATGTAACTTTGTATCAAATGCTCCGAAGTAGAATGAGAAAGGCGGGATACAAATATACTCCTTGCGGGTGGTAAAGCGATGAGTATATCAGCATTCGAGGGGTCCGAGATCAAATTAGTTTCACTCAAAGTTGTATTTGAGATTAGGAGCTCCTCGTCCACAATGGAACTTGTCGAAATATTCAGTGGTTTGGCAGAACTTAATACACTAGAAGAATTTAAAGTAGAATCACTTACGTGGGATTGAACATCTAAGCTTCTGACTGATCCAGAACGTAGTACCCTTGTACTTGACGTTGAAGGCAATTGACGTAGTTGATCTTGTTGACTATGCTTTTTTTGTTGTTGTTGTCGTTTTTGCTGTTGTTGTTGCTGTGGTTGTTGTTGATGTTGCTGTTGTTGTTGATGATGTTGCTGTTGTTGTTGTTGCTGTGGTTGTTGTTGATATTGCTGTTGTTGTTGATGATGTTGCTGTTGATGATGTTGTTGTTGGTGTTGCTCTTGTTGTTGTTGTAGCTGTTGTTGTTGATGATGTTGCTGTTGTTGATGTTGTTGTTGCTGCTGTTGTTGTTGTTGTTGTTGTTGCTGCTGTTGTTGCTGTTGTTGTTGTTGTTGTTGTTGTTGTTGTTGTTGTTGTTGTTGTTGTTGTTGCGGTGACTGTTGTTGTTTTTGAAGTTGTTGTTGTTGAAGTTGTTGTTGCTGTTGACGGTGCGGTTGTGCTTGTTGTAGTTGCTGCTGCGGCAATTGTTGTTGTTGTTGCAGTTGTTGTTGTTGCTGTTGCTTTTGTTGCTGTTGTTGTTGTAGCTGTTGTTGTTGTTGTTGTTGTTGTTGTTGTTGTTGGAGTTGATGTTGCTGTGATTGTTTGTGGGGTGGCTGGGGTGACGGAGTTAGAAAGATTAGCGGATGTTGAGATGTGATATTTGGGGTCAAATCATCTTGTTCATTGTTCTTAAACGCAATTGACATTACGTTGTTGCAAGAGGTATCAAAGTCAAAAACCGATTTCAGATCCGTAAAAATGGAATTTGCAGTAGTAAATAGCTTCTTTAACTTCATAATTTTCCAGTGTATTTTGTCAACAGAAATTTTATCATGTTCCTTACAATAATAATGAATGCCAGGAACAGAAGTAAACTTGTCAGCGTCTTTGCCTTTCAAACCAATGCATTTCGCATGAACTTGCTGAAGGCAGACATCGCAAGACAACGAAATATCATCTGTGCATTTTTTGCAAATTAAACAGCTTAGTCCATCCATTATCACTAATGCGTTTTACGTGAGCTACACAAACAGATGTATAAATTTAAATTAAATTTTACAACAAAATGGCCTGGCAACCCTTAAATTTTGGCGAAATAACCAGATTTTCAATTAAACTCGAATAACTTTCGATGCACAAAACACACAGCGGGTTATATCCCCTTTTTTTGAAACTGGATAAATAATCTACAAGACTAAATCAGTTTTATTTATCAAAATGCACTAAGAGGCAAGTTCCAAAAACACGTTTAATGTTTAGTCTAATGTCACTTTTACTAATGGTATGAAAAATACACTAGTTGCAATAAATGTATTTCGCAGTTCACACACTAACACAGTATAGTCTGGAGAAACAGATGATTTAATCGATGACAGCAGTTATAAAACCGATCTAAAGATATTATTGAAGTTTGTCAAATGACTTTAAACTATTGAAAATTAAAAGAATTCGGGAGCGCAAAAATAAACACTTGATAACAAGGCAGGGTTACCAACTGATCAATTTTTATTCGGTACCATGGAATCAAGGACTTCAAGAAATGGATCAGGAGGTGAACTGGGTGCAACCGTTTCACCCTGTTTCTTCGAATTGACGCAAACCAAATGGCTGTGAGCTGCCAACTCCTTATGGCTTCACTCATTTTAATTAGTGCGAAAATAACCTCTTCAGAAGGTGAACATTTTTGGGTTTTGTTTGGTCAACCTCCTGTTTCTCTTTGATGCATTTTGGTCAGTGCCGCTTTTCTACCGAGATTTCGTTTTTGGTAGCGAACTTGAGATTTGCTATTGTTGGGGTCAAAATTGAGATTTGGTATTATTCACTCTCATTACGATAGGAGTAATACAACTAAAGGCACCGATTGCGGTTGTCGATTGACTAATCGATACTCGAATTTTTCCGTTTTCGATCGACATTCTTCGACCAGAAAATTATGAACGAAAGCTGTCGACCGTCAAATCGAAGAATGTCGATCAACAAAAGTCGAGTATCGATTAGTCAATCGACAACCGCAATCGGGGCCAAAGATATGAACTCACGGGTGAAAGACTGCTAAATGATGAAGGAAGTGGCTGTTGCCTAGCAATATCTGTTGGATGACAAAATTTTTTATGATGGCGTTATAGGCCATCAAACAAAAAAGAGCTACATTGACTACCGTAATCTGGATAAAGGAAAAAGTGAGTAGTTATTTCAAGTAAACAGATTTATCTGCCATCAACCAACTCATGACTGTGAGTGCAGCACGAAAGTATTGCCTGCTACAACCAACCTGCTTTTAGACAGACGAAACAATGGGTCTGAAAAAAAAATACTCATCCTTTTTTTGAAAGTCTATTTCGATAGAATGTTTGTCGAATTTGATAGAGTTGCATTTTGAGATTTAATCGATTAAAAGTTATCGTGTTTACTCTAGCATCGTTCAAGTCTCAAAATGCAATTCTTTCAAATTCGAACATAATCGGAATAGAATTTCAGAATGGAATACACAAACTAAGAAAGAAGCGTTACAAAGAGTGCCCAACTCAAAGAAAAGATCACGGAAAGGAGTAGACCTTCAGTCGTCTTGAGTACTTGAGTCAACGGAGTTTCTAAATCACTTTAAGCTGCATTTGGCGTATGTATTACGTTTTGAAAGTGCGTTAAATTCGTCCAAAGAAGACTGAAATGGCCGATTTGTGGTGTGAACATGCCTGTTACAGAGAATTATTTAATATGAAAAGTTTAAATATCTGAAATCTATGATCAATAGCTAAGCACTTGTAATGACATCAATCATCGGATAAGGAAAGGCAAGCTGCGCTATCTTCTATGAAAGGCCTCCTAAGCCTTAGGTATGACGTCAGCTTACCCTCATCATCATATCTGACTTGAAGATGAAGCAGTAACAAAGCGGTGTAAAATCAGGCTCACCAGGATGCATAGAGCATAGTAAAATGTCATTGCAGTTTAATTGACTAATTACTCTGGAATGACTAACCTATTAACAGCTTAAGGCGATACCCGTGAAAAAACATTGGATTGTTTCTGAGCCGAGTCCCGGGAGAGCTGTGATCCCTTCGATATAGAAATATATAAAAAGTAGTAAAAGAACTTTACTACTTTCTTCGACTTGCTTCATTGGCCCTTGCAAAGTATTCAAAGACGGTACTGTACAAAGTACGTCGCTGCACAAGTGATCAGCTAAAATAAAATGTGACTTTTGTTGGAAAGAAACCCTTGAAAGCGTTTGACTTCTCTAAACAGCATTTTCCTTAAACTTTCCGTATGTATATAACATCAGTGCAGGTAGCACAACACAGTCACAACTGACTGTTAAAAAGTGTTTTTGAATGAAAAACAAAACAACAAAAAGCAAATTAAATAAGAAATTTAATTTTCAATTATTTTATATTTTTAAAGCTATAAAACTACAAACTTATTTTTACAAAGAAATGGCGAGCATTCCGCTTTGGTTGATAAACATTTAAGAGAAGATTTTCGTTCGTGTTATGTTTGTTTGTTTACAACTGAACTATAAGATTCTATATGTTGTGTATGCTTTTCTTTAGCCCAAAAGATGGGGGATTTTCCTTTGAATGTCATCACACCTCTCGTTAAGTTCGGACTGAAATTATATTTTAATTTAAAAAAAAAAAACACATACATACACACATATTTTTTTTTATAATTTACCTCTTCTAGTTCCAAACAATTTCCCCACTCAATAAGCGTCACCCTGTGGTCGTTATTCTGATCACAAGACTCCAAGAAGGGAGCAATACAGTGCTCCAGACTAACAAGTGGCGCCCGAATAGGGAACAGCTCGTGACGTGACACCGACCGATCAGTATTACCATCCAAATCACACCACTTCCAAACAGCTGCATTAGCCCAGCGACGAGTCATGTTTGTTTCGGCTTCCATTTGCATTTGCATGTAATGTTCAGTTAGTTCATCGCGTTCAGCCAAATCACGCATAACGTTGAAGAGCCAATCTCGCATACGGCGGGGGAAGTCCTTCTTCTCCTCATCAGAACATCCCTATAGAAAAATTAAAATCTTATGATTTTTAAACTTTGTTTTAAACTCAATTCAAGCTAACGGGCAATTCTTGGCAGGCACCATAGTAGTCAATGTGTAAATGGCTGTTTGAGGGATCTGTGCAACGTTTGTCTTTGGTGTCACAGAAACATCTCTCCTGATAGACAGAGCAATCAGACGACCAAGTCACGTTTTTGTTTGTGCACACGTGACGACGTTTATCGCTTTCTTCAGGACATTCTTGAATACAGATACATTCAGCTTCTTCTCCGGTACTGTGGCAAACACGTCCGGCGCCGCAGTGCATTTTTTCACATGGATCAGCTTCAATACAAAATAAGAATTAAAAAACTGCATAAATAAGGCAAATTGTATTATACTTACTTTCAGAAACTGGCATCAAATTCATAACGCTGTTCACCTCTCCTGCGATTGCACTAGCCAGTTCATTTTCACGGTCCAGATCCTTCTCCTGTTTTTATATGGAAGAAAACAACTTTATTTTTCAAAACAAACAAATACTTTTCAAGATCACATACCTTCATCTTCTCTTCTAATTCTCTAAGTAGCATTTCATCGTCCTCGTCAATCTCTTCCATTAGAGATAAATCTTCGTTAAGAGATAAATCTTCCTCTGATTTAACCTATGAACATATTTTATCAGAATGACGTTAGAATTTAAAACTATTTTAATTAAAACTTTAACCAACCTGAACGGTTAGGGCGAAAAGGCCCAAAACTAGCAGCAAGCTCCACTTCATGATGGTGCCTGAATTTGAAATAAAATAAAAATAATAAAATTACTTTAGACTACAATTCTTTAAAGCGGAAAATGAATTGTGATAAGAAATGTCGCAAATGTGTGACCTCAGTCTTATCATTGCGTAGCGTGTGATGGACCATAGGCACTAATCTTTGTTCCACATTTGGTATTATATGTTTCTTTGAGTAAGAAATTATGAATAAAAAAATAGAGGTCAATATGTTAAAAGCTCTCTTACTTTTAACAAGCAAGTATTTTGATTGTGTAATTTAAACTTGAAGGTTTTGAAACACAAGTCGGGCTTGGACAATGTTAATAGTGATTTTTAGATTTCAAGGTTAAATGTCGTATTAACTTGACACCATAGAGTTCTTCAAAAATTACATAAGAGTACTTATAAACTGCATCGATTCAATTGGGTTGAGGAAGTGCTGTAAATATGGCCTCCATATAATTTATTTCACAGACTAAATCTTGTATTTTTCCTTAGCCCGTTTTATTTCAAACGATTTTCAATTCTAAAATCGAAAACATTACGTCATTTTTTGGAGAATAATTGAAATAAATTTGTAATTAGATACCTTACTGTAATTGGATACAATACTTCAACAGAAAGAGTGAAATTTAACATTTTTAGGGGTATAGTTCACGGGTGTAGCCAAAGGGGGGGGGGGAGGTTTCAGGGGTTCACCACAAAACCCCTGCATAATGGTTTTCTAAAAGCAGTCGCACTCTAACCTTTAAGAAAATTTTTTCCAGTGTGTTTCGCATAAGCCTGTTTCTGAGATTCGCTTTATTTTAAGAAGATCCAAACCAGAGTATGTGTATCTAATAATGAGTGGGTCCTCGCACGGTGCCCAAAAGCATAAATTTCGTCAAGAATGTGCTTTAGCTCTTTATGTACATTGTAGTGCACACTGTCTCAACCGTACTATTGCTGACTCGTGTTCACAAGCAGATGTGCAAAATTGCGTTGGGATCGTGCAGTCCTACTTTAGACATTCTGCTGAAAGCACTGCTGTTTTGAATGGTAAAATTCGGGAGCTATTACCGGCTGAAAATCAAAAAACCCTTGTGTGAAACTAGGTGGATTCACAAGCATGAAGCCGTTATGAGATTTAAGGAAATTTATCCAGCTATGTCAATGCAGTCGAAGAACTCCAAACTAGCCAGAATAAAGAAACATCGCAGTTAGCTGTTCAAATGCTTAACACAAGGAATTAAGGAACTAAAAAAGCTTCGCAACAAAAGAAATAGTGCTTAGCGGGCTAACATTTAGACACGTCTGAATCTGATCACCTTTCTTACATATTTTTTTTTTTATGAGTTTAAATCACTATCAAAAACTCTGCACTCAAGTTATGTTCACAGAATGGGCAACTCATAAGGGGATGATCCAAAAAGTTTCTGGAACTTTGTCAATTCAAAGAAAGATTCGGATGGATACCCAGATAACTTTACATATGGTAATGTCACATTGACATAAAACATCCGACATTTGCATTGCAACGCTTTTGCTCACCATTTTTGTAATTCCTTCTCTGATTCTATTGTTGATATAGATCGTAGTTACTTCGAGTTTCTACGTAAATGTCCTAAAGTTAATTTTAATAATGTTCCAATTATTCTAGAAAGAGTCCTTAACAATATTTCATCTTTGAACGATGATTACCCTGCTGGCCCTGATGGCATCCATCCAATAATTTTAAGAAAGTGTTTCCCCTTCAATATTTGTTTTCATTATCGTTAGATTCTGGTCGATTCCCTTTACTGTGGAAAAGATCTTTTATTACACCTGTATTAAAAAAAGGTATTAAACCAGATATCCTTAATTACAGACCCTAATCTAAGCTTTCGTGTATCCCCAAATTATTTGAACAGCTTGTTTATGAAAGCTTAACTTTCGATATTAAAAATATAATTTGCAAACAGCAGCATGGTTTTGTACAGAAAAGATCAACAGTAACAAACCTTGTATATTTCCTTCATAAATGTTCAAACGCGCTTGAAAGCGGGCAAGAGTTAGATTGTATATATACTGACTTTTCAAAGGCTTTCGATAAACTATCTCACGATATTATATTGTTTAAACTAAGTAACTACATATGGATTCCCTTCGACCTTCGTCGATTGATAGATCATATGTGGTAAAATTTAGAAGCATTTTTTCAGACTCTTTAAAGGCGCATTCAGGAGTACCACAAGGTAGTCACCTTGGCCTAATCCTCTTTATTCTAGCCATTAATGATGTTACTTTAAGCTTGTCATCGAGTAAAATTTTGATCTTCGCGGATGATATGAAAGTTTTTCAGAAAATAGACTGCGCAGCCGATCGGCTTATTTTACAATCTGATGTTGAAAATTTTGCCACATAAAAATGGATTGATTCTCAATCCAAGCAAATGTCAAAGTATAACTTTTTCGAAGAAACGTACACCGGCTTTGCATAATTAATCGATTTCTCATCAAATATTATGCAAGGTGTCTATTATTAAGGACCTCGGTGTTTACTTTAGTTCAAATTTAGAATTTACATCTTATATCAATTTTACATTGTTAGTCAAGGAAATTCAATGCTAGGCTTTATTAAAAGATGGGCTTAAGAAGTTTACGGACCCCCACGTCACTCTTTCGCTGTATAACTGTCATGTTTGACCCCATCTAGAATATGCTTCTCAAGCATGGTCTCCTTATTATGCAGTCCATAATTCAAGAATAGAAAGTATACAGCGAAGATTTATTAGATTTGCTTTCAAGGAACTTCCTTGGACTGATCCTTATGACCTTCCACCGTATGAGCATCGTATTCAACTTTTGCAGATGCAACTACTTTCGCCTCGGCGAATAAATAATGATTTAGTCTTTATTCACCAGCTCATAACAGGACAAATTGATGCTCCTGTCCTGACTTGCTCTCATGCCTAAGTTTTAACTACCGGGGAGGCTCATACCAACTGCGCAACTTGGAGTTACTTCACTGTCCTCATCATAGAACTAATTATGGATTGAATGAGCCTATTACTCGTAAGATAAAAGTTTTGAACCTAAACTCAAATTTAGTAGATTTTCATATTATAGTAAAACTACGTTAAAGTCTTTAATTCGAACCAGAGCTCCACTCTCTTGGCTATGTTTTCTTATGTTTCTTATCTCTTAATATTTGTCACATTTAATATTAATTTTGTCTACATTATGTAGCTATCTAGTTTTTGTATACGTTTATCAATAGTTTTGTAATATTTTTTAGCTCTGTTGTTTGAGTGTGCTAGACTTAATTTTTGCTCACTAACAACTAACACCTCACTAAATGATGACAGTGATACATATTTCTGAATACTTAAGGGTGAAAAAACTCTTGAAGAAAAGATACATTGTCTCACAAGCTTGATATAAGCTGTTCTGATAGTGAAAAAAAATGAAGTAGTGGATATATTTAAAAAAAAAACCAGAAGATTGATTCTGGAGTACATATTTTTAATATTGTAACGTGAACCCAACATTTTATACCAATTTCCTAATCGAAAAACGTTCAACCGAAAACACAACTGGCAACACTATAATGGAATGGTATAAATGACAGACGTTGCTTGTAAGCCAGTGTGTGTGAGTGTAGAGAGACAGACAGACAGAGAGTAGACAGCAAATGTGGAGACAATGTAGAAGTTACTGGAGAGTTCTAGATGGCGTGTCATTCGATATAAATAGCCCGCCCGAGGCAACCAGAAGTCAGTTTTGTTTATAGAGTGATAAAGTTAAGAGTAAATACAAGTGATAGTCCAAAAGTCGAGTTGAGTTCAATAAAGTGTATATCGAAAGTAAATAAAGTGGTAGAATTAAATTGAAAAGTAGAGTTTTATTTTTGCGAACTAAGCGCACGTTACATTGGTGTCAGAAGTGTAAATAAAACTTATTTGACTAATAAAGTGTAAAAAAAAAAAAAAAAAAAGTAAAAAGAAAAATAATAATAATAATTATATACAGTGAAAATGGGTAAGTTGTTAGAAGAGCTCAACTGCATTGAGCTTAAAAGTGAGTTAGGTAAGCGAAATCTTTCTAGAGCGGGATCGAAAAATGAGCTCGTCCTGCGCTTGCGTAACTATTTGGAACAGCAAGGGGAAGACGTAAACACTTTTGTTTTTGAAACAGAAGTGGAAGAAGAGGAAGTAGGTGAAAGTGTAGATTTTTCTAGTATGATGAAACTTTTGTTAGAACAACGAAACGAGCAAAAGAAAGAACAGCAGAATGTTCTCGAACGACTCGAAGTACAACAAAAGAAGCTGGAAGAGCAACGAAATGAGCAAAAGAAGGAACAGCAGAATGTTCTGGAACAACTTGAAGCACAACGAAACGAGCAAAAGAAGGAACAGCAGAATGTTCTCGAACAACTGGAAGCACAACGAAACGAACAAAAGAAGCTGATTGAAGAGCAACGAAACGAGCAAAAGAAGGAACAACAGAATATTCTCGAAAGACTTGAGGCGCAACAGAATGTTTTGGAAGGTCAGAAAAACATTCTAGAAAGCAAATTGGGTAACATTGAGAAAAATGTTTGTGGCCTAGAAAAACGCATTGAATGTGTTGAGAAACGATTTTCCAAGCTTGAGAGTCAATGCGAAAGTCAGCTTGCCACTTTGGAGAAACGAATCGAAAACATGGCTAAAGAACTAGACCAGATGCGGAAAATGGAGCTACGGAAAACTTGTGGAGATTGTCTAAAGCAAAGAGAAGTACAACCACCAACATTCGACGGACAGTCGTCTTGGTCAGTTTACAGGAGACAATTCGAGGCAGCTGCGACAGCAAATGGCTGGGATGACGAAGACAAATACATAGCACTGACTCTTGCTCTTAGAGGACCAGCAGCTGAATTACTTCAAACTGTTCCAGCTGGTAAGAGCTACGATTTCAGTTCTCTCGTGGCAGCTATAGATAAACGGTTTGGTGATAGCCACTTGAAAGAGGTCTTCCGAGTCCAACTCAATAGCAGAGTCCAGAAAAGGGGTGAAAGTCTACAGCAGCTCCAAGCAGACGTCGAAAGACTGGCTCACCTGGCATACCCGGATGCTGGAGAAGAAATCATCAACCATCTGGCTGTTGAGTCCTTCGTTCGTGCCATTTCTGACAAACATCTTCAGAGATCTGTGCGAACTGCTAGAACACGAACTCTTTCTGAGACTCTAGAGTTTGCATTAATGATGGAAGCATCTGAGCAAGCTTCTCAAATGGTACATTGTCAAAGAGAAGCCATATTCGAGGCTGGATCATGCCCAGGAATTAAGCTACAAAGGAACCAGCGGAACGGACTTGCCAGATGTTGGAATTGTAATAAGACGGGGCACTTACAGCGACAATGCCGGTTGCCACCAATTAAAACTGAAACTGCTTGTCGACGTTGTGAAGTTCAAGAAAATCAATCCGCGAGCTGTAGAGTAAGACCGCAGACTTATCAATACCGAATTGGATATCAGGTAGAAAACCCCCAATGGAATTGCTGGCGGAAAGTAGAGACCAAGACTCAGCGGATGAGAGTGGAACCCATATTCGGATGGAACAAGGAAGAATTGAGGTCTGCTCAAAAGAAGGATCCAGACATCGGACCGATTCTCAAATGGAAAGAGAACAACACAAAACCTGTCTGGAATGACATTTCTGACCAAAGCCCTGTTGTCAAAGCCTATTGGGCACAGTGGGACTCGCTTCGCGTGCAAGAAGGCGTACTGCAGCGCAAATGGGAATCTCCTGACGGTAAATCTTTTGTAATGCAGCTTATTGTTCCTCAATCGAAAATCAAAGAGGTTTTACAAAAGATGCATAGAAGCCCTACAGGAAGCCACCTGGGAGTCAACAGGACGCTGGAGAATGTGCGAAAACGCTTTTACTGGCTGCATGTTAGAGGTGACGTGGAGAAGTGGTTCCGAAATTGTTATGTCTGTGATTCAAACATAGAGGTGGGTAGGCTGACAGATAGACCTAATAGAACAGGGACATGGGCCACAGTGTATGGCGACCGGATGAAGACTCGGTATGACACAAAAGCGAGAACGGCAGGATTCCAAGCAGGAGAACGTGTGTGGCTTTATAATCCTCATCGTCAAAAGGGATTGTCACCGAAACTTCAGCAAAACTGGGAAGGTCCTTATACTGTTGTCACGAGGATTAACGACGTGGTTTACCGCATCCAAAGAGGACTAAGAGGCAAGTTAAAAGTAGTTCATTGTGACCGGCTGCATCGATATAGTGGCGAGGCTGCAAATGGAATTATTCGGGACGAACAATCCTAAGGAGGGGGCAGTGTAACGTGAACCCAACATTTTATACCAATTTCCTAATCGAAAAACGTTCAACCGAAAACACAACTGGCAACACTATAATGGAATGGTATAAATGACAGACGTTGCTTGTAAGCCAGTGTGTGTGAGTGTAGAGAGACAGACAGACAGAGAGTAGACAGCAAATGTGGAGACAATGTAGAAGTTACTGGAGAGTTCTAGATGGCGTGTCATTCGATATAAATAGCCCGCCCGAGGCAACCAGAAGTCAGTTTTGTTTATAGAGTGATAAAGTTAAGAGTAAATACAAGTGATAGTCCAAAAGTCGAGTTGAGTTCAATAAAGTGTATATCGAAAGTAAATAAAGTGGTAGAATTAAATTGAAAAGTAGAGTTTTATTTTTGCGAACTAAGCGCACGTTACAATATAATATAAAGGTTATTTCATGCTCTTCCATAAGTTCCCTCCCCCCGTGCAAATTTCATGAATCACGATGTTTGGTATCCGAGAAGAAATCTTTTCGTATCCTGTTCCGACGAAAAAACAACAAACAGCCTGTTATTTCATTATTCACTATTCTTGCAAACGAAATAAAAACAATTTTTTCAATGCATCTGCAATGTTAACTTAACCCCAATCCTATAATAGCAATAATGATTATTTCAATATTAATAAATTTAGTTTCGTCCTACATGTTTGCTTCTGAGTATCCGTTTAGTCAATGAAAGATTCTTTTTTCAAACCAACCGCAACCCCCATTTCCGAATTATTGTGTTGATAAAATGTATAAAATAAGTTTTTTTTTTGCCAGACTAAGTTTAGATTTATGTTTAGAAGGTATGTTCATACTAACAGAACATGGTAACGGCAATGTCATAGGAGCTTTACAATTCATCCGAATTTCATAGGCCCCAAGTCCCAACCCTTTCCGCTTCTTACATAAAATCTTTTCAATGTCATTCATGTGCGCTGTACGTGTACAGTTCATTTCATAGTTTCTCATCATGAAATCTGTTCCAATTTACTGCGAAAATTCAACACCAGCAAATAGCAATAAAACATTTGTTTGCATCCACCCACAAGCACTGACCATATTGAGATCGACTATGCAGTATGCACTTTCTGGCTTAGTAAACTGTAGATCTAGATAAACGGATAGTAGGGTAAAATTACAAAAAACGGAAGACTCATTCTGTAATTGTTCACAGCTAAGGTTTTGTTTCTATAGAAACATTATATATGTATGTAATGTATCCAGCAAAGTTTACACTTGCAACTTGAGTGGCTTGAGAGTAATTCCAGTAATTTCTGCCACGCGATATTGTTTGCAATGTGGGACAAAAAATAATTCAAAGACTACCAAACGGAAGCTTTATTCTTTGATAAGGCTCAACACAAATGTCACAAAGGTCTGTCGCTACAATCGCTTATAACTTTGATTTTTTTTATTTTTTTTTATTTTAATGAAGTTGAATTCTTATTAATCTTCAAAATGATATGAGACAATTTTTTTCTCGTTTTATTTTGTTATTGAAGATTTAATCGCAACCATGTGTGTAGAAAAATGAGAGACGACCTCTGAGAAATCCCAAAAATACTTGATTATGTCATGGTTGTTATCATCTTTGAAAGCATTGCAAAAATTCATTATAATTGAAGACTGCCTGTAAGACGAAGATTGTAAGGAATATAAAAAAAATTATAGTTAAAGTAGATCGTACTGGTGATGGATGCCGTGCGTTACAAGCTTAACTGAGAGGATAACATAAGCTGTGTTTCATCGGGTCTTGCTTCTGTCTTTTTGTTCTTTTTTTTTACCTCAAAGTAAAAATTAATGAAACGATGAACATGTTAGCAAATGTTGTTGATCACAGCCGGAAACACAACTATTATAACATTATGTTATAAATATTTTAAAATATGTAAATACTAAAATTAAGGCACATTGAATCATTAGTTGGAAGAAGGAAATAAATCCATCACCTTACCTAACTTTTGGAAAAACGCCTCCTTTCTTTTTACTAATACTTTCTAAAATCAACCGTGTGCATAGCATATATACCTATAATTTTGTTAGAAAGATGGTTCCTGTTCCTTTCTTCGACCCTACGTAGTTGTGACTATTTATAGAAATGTCATTTAGATCAAAATGTAATTTTTTGAGTTTTGGGACTTATTTCACCTTCTTCCTACTGGTGATTCAGTTATGACTTGGGAGTTAAGATTACTAAGCTTGGTAAGAGTCTAAATATTTACTTTTATCGCATTGTTTCTTGTACTGAAAACTGTTGAAAAGGGAACGTTGTGCCAATTCCTGTTAAAAGCTTTGATCAATCGGACCGAATAAAAAAGGTCTTTACATGTTCGACATTTGAGTAACAAGTATTAGTTCTTCTTGAGTGGATTCTCACTCCAAGTCAAGGAGTGGCTGTCACACTTCTCAGAATCATGAAAAGCGATCTTTTTACACTAATAATGGAACTGTTTGAGAATGCTCGTGGACGCTCCTGGACGGTTCTTTTCGTCTAATCAAAAGCGACATTAGAATTCAAAAAGTTGCAAATAAGGCACTGAATGAACTACTTTTGCATTTAAGTTACAGCTCTTAGTCCCTCTCCATACGTGTTATTCCAATAACGTTATTAATTCGTTTCTGGGCAGAAGGGGTGAGGAAGAAAGGGACTCGATGCGCAATATGATCTGAAATCTGATTTATCTGCCTAAGCAGTACACTTTGCGTGTCCAGGTGGGTTATGCTCATAACGTTATGCTTTTTTCAATACAATTTCCAACACAAAATGGAGAACTTGTGCGAGAAATTATAACAACGTCTGGACAGTAGGTGTTAACAGCATAACATTAACAGCATAACCCGTCTGGACAGGCACGATTCTTATTTCAAATCGAGAAGTGGCTGTCAATTCTCAGAATCATGAGAAGCGATCTTTTTGCACTAATAGAACGGTTTGAGAATGCTCTTGGGCCCCCCCCCCCCCCCTTACAGTTTTTATTTAATTTTTTGTCCAATGGAAAGATCCTCCATAGAAAAATTAACAACAAATTCTTTGCTATTTCTTTTTTTCATAATACTTTCGTTAAAACTGACAACCTCTTTTAAACATCCAGACAAACAAACAAAAAATCAAAGTGAAATATTTTTATTCGCCAAAACGTGACCATTGTCCAAATTGACAATGTCCAAAAGCCAGTTGTAGAAATCTATAAAATGTTTTCAATTACCTACTCGAAAAAATTGACTTGAAGACTTTTGCTTATAAAAAAGTAATTTATTTTCAAGGGAAGTTTGGTCTTCGTCTTTGAAAGCAGATAGATTTATGAGCAGCATACATGAACATATAAATTTTGAATGGTTAATTGATAACAATTTCACAGGCAAATGTTCTGTACATAAACCTGAAAAAACATTTATTGATATTTATTTGGATGGCTTTTCAATGTATGTCTCTGTTTAACACCACCAACTTGATGTTTGTCCCAATTTAATTTCCAATCGCTTGCAAACTGATCTTGTTAGAACTATTGAACTTGGAAAACGCATTCTCATTTGTTGGATGCATTAATTAAACTCGGGTGATGCAAAACCATGACGATGAGATTTCATGTATTATGCCCCTATGTATGAACATATACATTATACATATTCTATTTTCAGATCCACATCTGGTTTTGAAATTTTAACAAATAGTTCATTCGTGAAACCGACCAATTCCAGGAGGAATCTCTGTTGTTTTACTTAAGGCATATTGAATCAATTTATTGTTAATGTCTCGTGTCGTTTCACCTAAAATGTTCAAAGCTGGATATCCACCACGTTCGTTCATTCATGAATGACACGCAAGGCGTAGAGAAAAAATAGATTTTTTGATTTTCTATTTATCAATTTATGAGTATACAGTCTGACACTTCATCCCGTGGCCTTCATGAGAGTGTACTTCAAGCGTTAACGCCAAGGAGCGTCGCTCATTGATGCCCATTAATGCCCAGCTTAAAAGACATTTAACTGAAATTGGACTTCTGTATCAAATAACAAATAATGTGACTTTTATAAATATTAAAACAATTTTTGAGTTAAGGGTTCACTTCAATAGGCTTGAAAGGAAATAGGTAACTGAAAAAAGTAATGGAATTAATTCAATAGCTACAACTGACTCTTGGGGAGAAGAAGGACAATCAGCAATTTAAATTAGAAGCTTTATTTGTGCACAGTTTTTTGATTTCAAGTTGTTATGAAAATATGTATAATGTAGGTATACGAAAGCATTGCTAGTACTACTATTTCTTACGGAAATACCTTTAATGAATCACTTGAATGGGTAATATGAAACTATGATCAAACCAAGTAGTGTTTTAATGTTTTATGATGGTATTTGGCGCCAAGTATTCGATTGCCTCTTAAACGTTTTCAAATAGGCACAATTGCATTATTTTTCTTATTATTTATAAGGCAGTAGTCATTTCATTGCAAGCTCAGCTACATTTTAAAATGACACAGTAAACTCTAAATTATTTGAACTCAAAGCTTCCATTCAACGCTCATGTCAATGATCTTGGTAATATGAACGTGTTTCGATTACAAAGCGTTTGATTGGGAGATATAGTAATAATTGATTTCTTAGTTCGGTCAACCAACTTTCAGAACAACGATTGTTAATTGTTATTGTCCATAGACGGCTCGAAAGCTGGTGGAAAATTGAACTTCCCGATTATGCTCATTCGAGCCAGCCATGAAACCTGTATTCCCGAAATCGTTCTCAAGCACTTATGCCATAAGAATAATTTTTTTTAAATAATTACCGCGCACAGCAATTGGTTATGAATACCCTCATAATGTATTAAAACACAGTGCGAGCATTTAGGAGAATAGGAGTGAATTTGGTAGAACCCACCGATGTACGTTGCTTTCAAGCTTTTGTGAATCGTAATGTAGGTAAAAAACAGTCTGGGAAAGCATTCCACATGTTTTTGAAAAAAGCAATAAAAAACAGTTAACGTTTCGATGATGTTCAAGATAAACGATCGAAAGCTCAGTTTTAAACCCTATCAAGTAGGCGCAAAATTGTTTGAGGAGCGCCAGACCAAACATGGCAATTATTATATTTAATATATATTTTATTTAAACTTATCCTTTACAAACAAAACAAACCTGAGATGCTTGGTCGCAACCATTTTCTCATATTTTAATTCATAACTGCATATATTCTGTAACGTTTTAGACGGAATTTCAGACAGTAAAAAAATGTGTTTATAACCGTGAAAAAGTTGCCAAAATATGTAAGACGATAATAAAATAGCTTTCCACCAACCACTGAATGCAAGATGTTATGAAACAGTCTTTTGACGACGGAATGTACGATAGACGATTGAACGAAAATCGTCTGAAAATTTACGGAATGACCCCCCTGATTTCCTATACACTGGGCAAGTATGTCCTCCAAATCTCGCTACATATATTGATTTGTTGATAATTGAAGCTTGAGTAGCTATTTCATTACATAAAATTGTCGTATTTGCAAGGATTCAAGACAAATGGCATACATTTCCTTCAGAAAACAAACATAAGGAATAAGTTTTAAACTTCATTGTTTTTTGTGAAAAAAAAAAATTGGTTTTTTAATAATTTTGAGACATAATTAAGCATAACCAACTCTAAAAAATAATGGTCTACTCGACCCAATTTGTACGTAAGCAGTTTGTAAAAATGCATAATTTCCATTTTGCCGTCGGGTTCTTTTTTCTTCCGTTTTTATTTAACTAATACTCGTATGTTCCGTTCACTGTATTTGCGGCATATTGAACATTTTCACCCAACACCAGCAGCTCAACCATGGCTCAACCATGGTCAGACGTTTAGTTTTTTGGACTGGTCTTTTATTTAAAGTCAGAAAAAAAAATTTCCTTTGAAAAATACTATAGTAAAAGCTATGAATGGCTTAAGTGTTTGTTAAACAGTTTGTAATAGCCGTGTTTTCTTTCAAGCCAGTAGATAGTTGGTAGTTGGTCACAATTCCCCTAGTGAACAACAATAATTTTTTTTAATGTCGATGACATAGTTAAAACTGGAGACAGTGGCTTAAAAAAAATCCGGGTTGTGTATGTTTTTATATAAAATCGTGCAAATAATGGACCTGTAAAATGTTCAAAAGATCATTCCGTTTTTGGTTCAATATCACACTTTCCCCGATATAAATTTTTTACACGTATATTCATTCTCTGAAGTGCAAGTGAAATATCACATAAATTATCCTTTTTCAACTCACTGTAACAAACCTTAGAATGGCCGTGACAATAAAATGCGATCAAACAAATAAATAAAAAAAATAAACTGGAATGATCTCACCCCTTGAAGGAGGTCCATCGATTTCTATTGGCTCATTCATAATTCTATTGGCTATGGCTCATTCGGAATTTGAAAGCACTTTTTCTATGATAAAATTTAAGCTCACAGGATTAGATGGTTTTGTTATATTTCAACAAATAATCTGATTATTTGTTTGATAGAAATCGTTTCCGTTTGTCTGAAAACTTAAGGCACCGTTTTTATCTTCAAAAGCATTGTATATTATATATTTTCTATGACAACACCGTCACAACCAAGTCGATATTCAAATTACAAAAAAATAATGTACTTAGATATAAATTCCAAGAAACACTTACTTGTCTCTTGTACAAAACCGAAACAGATGCTTAAATGATTTTAAAAATAAAACACAAAACACGAAGAAAATATCCACGAACTCCAAATAAAAAACCACAACACGGAGACACCACTTCGTTACTCAACGCGCACCAGTACTGAATTAAATCGAAATCCAGTTCATATGATACGCCAAAGTGATCTTGTGTTGTATATTGCGTTCCCGGTGCTGGAATAGGAGCAGAGGAAGAGCATGAATTTCTAATCAAAATAAAAAATTTTCAGTTAGTTATAACGACGAACGAAGAATACGTCATCGTTTGTGCAGAAAAAAAAAGTGAAAAGAGAAACAACAAAACCGATCTTCAAATGAGAGTGCGGTACTGAGCAGAGCAGGTTTCCGTTGATGCAATGCAATATGCAATGTTTTTATAACCGTTGCATGCTCCTCCTTTGCACCCTCATTTATACGTCCATCGTTGGGGAGCTGCGGATGATTAACGATGAAAGTATCATCTTATAGTTTCATCTTTCATACATACGCAACACGTACATACATACAAGATTTCTTAAACAAAGAAGTTGATTCTTCTTTCGTTAAAATTTGCAATATGCATAATTGAATACATAAATAAATGTTTACATAGCTAGAACCGAAAGTATAAACAAAAGTATAGGCAAGTAAAGATTCTGGCTGGATTGGATGTGTGGAATTCAAGCGTTTGATGTTAGATAAACAAAAATGATATATAAACTGTGAACAGCAACGATTTAAAAAAATTGTCTGATTGAATTGCTGAGGATTTTGTTTTATTGATTCGAATAAGAGACGCTGGATCAACTTAAAAATAAATAGCTGGTAGAGATGGGCGGTCATAACTCATAATCAGACATTTGCAAGCAGGCACTAACTAGGTAGTAGTCCTTAGACAATCATCATGAGTAGTATTTTTCTAAATAGCTTTAATTAGAAGGGAAATATACTAAATCACTTGGCAAGGTACTTTTCCTTATCCTAAACTTGTCTTACTACCCGATTCTCCTCAATTATCACAAGTCACAACGTTTCAGTCAAATCACATTTCATATGCAGCAGGTGAATTCGACTATTTTCTTTGGCGCTTACACCAGCGATTTAAAAGGTCCTCTTTACCATGCGGGTATGCCGACGACCTAATGCGTACAGTATCGAAGACATCAGAGTTGTTTTGCATCAAAAATTGGATAAGATTGAAAGATTGAGTGATAGTAATTTTCACTGTAGAAAAGCGCTTTCTTAATTGGCCGTTCAGATTCGAAAAAAATGTTCGATTTGGTATGTTTGAGAGACACGCGCTAGGACTTAGGCCTTGTCGAGGGTCAGGGCTTTTATTACGAATAACGATATTCGCAAAAAAACTCCTCGT
Source organism: Melanostoma mellinum (assembly GCA_914767635.1). Classification (NCBI taxonomy): domain Eukaryota; kingdom Metazoa; phylum Arthropoda; class Insecta; order Diptera; family Syrphidae; genus Melanostoma; species Melanostoma mellinum. The sequence continues at coordinate 21,416,775 of OU612058.1, forward strand.
TATCGTTACATTACGATTATGTCTTACGGCTCGCGTACACTAAATCAGACATCGTCCGAATTATAATCGGCCGTTATCGGCCGAACTCTGACGTTTGAACCAAACATGTGTTAAACAAAGAGAGCACGTACACCAATCCAACCGACAACGTCAGATGTCGTCCGATGTCGTCCGACTACATCCGATCAACAGACAAATCCGAACTTGTTTGGATTTATCGTACGTCGTACGTCAGTTTGGCAGTAGAAGTAAATAAAAATAAAAGCAATGGATTGTGAAAAGCTAATAAATTTGGTTTTTAGTAGGACACCACTTTGGAATAAGTTTTCAAAATCATATAATAATAGAGATGTCACAAAAAATCAGTGGAAAGAAGTTGCGATTGAAATGAACCAGCCTGTTGAAGAGGTAAAAAAAAGTGGAATAATTTGAGGGACCAATTCCGCAAAGAATATAACAAGCACAATGCACCAGGAAGATCTGGTGCTGCAGCAGATAATAAATCATCTTGTTGGACATACTTTGCCTCTCTTTTGTTTTTGGCAAAACAAATCGCTCCTAAACCACTAAGCGGAAATCTTCCATCAGATTTAACTAGCCCCACTCAAGAAAATGAAAGTGATTTACCAGTTCAAGAAGTTCTAGAATTATCAGATTCTGAGCTATCAGTCACACAGCCCGGACCCTCGCATTTGTCGCAGCCGAGTAGTTCAACAGTGTTCCAACCAGAAACTCCCACGTCGCAACAAAATACAAAACTTAACAACAAAGCTGTTAGATGTTTTTTTTTTGAGAGGAAAATCCTGGATGTCATTGTTCTCCATTAAGCTGCTATTCTGTGGAAGATTCAAGTCACTCCAGCTCAGTAGGAACACATTCGAGTACTCCACTTCCACCATATATGGTTGACATAGAACAGCCCGAGGCATCGACTACAAATGAAATGGATGATTCAGAAACACCAGAATATCTCGAAGAAGATGAGTTGCAGACATACAATCTTTACATTTGAACACAAACCATAATTTTGTTAATTAAAAATACCATTTCATTTGGAATAATAACAACAGTTTGTTAACTTTTAAAATGTTTATATTTTATTTTCACATGCTATTTTCATGACAAAAGAACTGTTTGAAAGCTTCTCGAATGTTAATGGCTTCGTTTGCACTTCTATTTTGCCCTCTAGAAGCAAAATTGATTCTTTGTTCAGTACTTCTTCTTTCAGCAGTGGAATAAGTCTTCTTTTGGTTCTACTTTGGCATTCTTATCGCGTACTTTAAAGCCATAGTTGAATCCATCGCCAGAATCGGGAACTTCAAGCATGTCGTACCAAATCTGTGCGGGGCCATATCTCCAATCGGCTACTTTTGGTTTATTTTCATTGTTGTCGCCACTGTCAGTACCCTCGTGGCGGATGTCCTCGCTGTTCGATACTCGTAGCAATTTGTCTTCGTCGTCGGACATACACATTTCTTTGCTGGGAGCTGGGGCATGGTGGAAACCAAAGCCTTTCTTTTTTGATTCCTCGGAGTCACTTGTGGAATCTGATCCAGCATTTGGATTCTAATTAAAAAAATATTTACTACTTGCCATGGTCCACAACAAAATAGGTTATTACCTTTTGATCCCTAGATTGGTTTCGTTTTCGTCTTCCTTTCTTGACACTTCTCCAGATCTGCGGAAGACTTGAAGGTTTTCCTGGGCCGAACAGTCTTGAAAAGCGAAGAACTTTATCTGGTCGAAAGTCAGGAAAGAGCTCTCTAACATCGATTAAGACCTCTTAAGATCGAATTAAGACCTCTGCAAGAAAGTTTTCGAGTAAAAGTTCATATGCTTAGACTACCAAAACTACTTTTCTTTGCTATTAAATATTATTTTAACTCAAATTCTTTTATTTTAGTGATAAATAAAGAAAATAAGAGGAAGGACGTTGAATTTGTTATTTTTCAGTGGCGAAGTGTCAAAAGTCAAATGTCATAAACAGGATGTCTGTCAGTTATCGTCAGAGAACGGCAGCAGTGTACGCAGACGAACGTCCGAGATTGTCGTCCGAACAGCTCCGATCCGATATCGGCCGATAAATCGGATGCAGTGTACGCGAGCCGTTACGGTACTCGCTGTCAGTTACGACTGCTTTTGGTATCGTTTTGTTATCGTTCTGACATTTTCAAGGGTTCATTCTCGTTACTTATTCAGCCTTATCGAGAGTTCCTTGAGAAATATTTTTCCCAAATAATGTTTCCCTTCCCGGGAACAAGTTCCTACTATCGGGAATTCCCCAGGGATTTCTTCCCATGGGAACAAGTTGTTTGCAAAATATTCTTATTCGTACTTCGGGTGAAGCATGGTAGTGTTTGGAGTCAATGTTAGCGCTTCATAAAGTTTGGACATTTATGACACGATGTTTTGCGTCCATCACAGATCACAGCATGGTTGACCTGGAGACTCTACACGGTTTTTGAATTACAGTATCGAGAGGCTTCCTCTAATTTTCCGCAAATTTAGTTGACTGTAAATATACCTAATATACTAGGTATTGGATTTAAGAAAAATTTGGGGAAATCCTTTAGCAAGATTATGTACATGTGGCAAGTCTTGGAGCTTTATTCAAATCAGAAACAATACAGGCTTTGGGTACCGAAACTTTATAAAAGATTATCGCCCAATCACCTATCGTCGCGTCGCTCGATGGTATCGTCAAACGATTGTTTCATGTAACTACACTTTCAGCGATTGAAAAACAACTACATATTTTACTATTATCTTATACATTTTGATAACTTTTTTAGGCTTCTAAACACGTTTTTCTAGTACCTAGTATTTAGACTTCAAATAGTTTTCCTGGATGAGGAATGTATGATTTCAGGTTCCATAACAATTCAAATGTAATCCAGTGAATCAAGTTTCGTGATTTTTTGTACAAGAGCTAAAAACACAAGAAATGAGTCGAGATCAACTAAGAAGATAGGCAGAAATTAATTTTTACATTTTCATACTCATTTTCGATAGCTCAGAAAAAGGATGTACTTATCTGGAGATTTGGATTTGATGCAAAATTTAAAAAAAGAAATATCTTTTGCAGGAAAAATATAAAATAAAAATATGTATATTTTAAATAAAAGAATATGTTTTATTAGCGGGAAAGGATTTTTATTGCGAAGATAGACGTAAATAAAATCATAATTTGTGCAAGAATTACGTTTATCATCTTTGAAAATGTACTTAAAATCAAAGTATGAAGATAAGCTTGACAATGTGAAGGCTAACAACATCCTTATAATATCCAACATCTATCAGTATGAAACGTCTTAATGTCAGTTTACAACATTAAATAATTTTTTTCCGAGAAAATTGAATGTTATTAAAATTTATTAACGATGAATCGCGGAAATTATACATGCGAGATTTTTTCCAGCATCGGTTTGTGGACTCTAAACTAAAGATCATCAATCAAATAATCAAAACAAATCAAGATTCCGGATAATTTTTAATGGCTTTTGTACTATCTCAATGGCGGCATAAACCATGAGTGTGGAGCAGTTAAGTGGTAGAGCTGTGATCCATTCGAAATCACGATGCTCGTAACGTTCGTTGGAAGAAGGAGGAAGAAGGAAGAAGCACCATCTCAATGGAATTGTTGTCGTATTGTAAGCAAAATAAACAAGATAAAATAAATAGTGGAGGACCGTTAGACATACAGCCCTATTCTGCTATTCACGTGAATCGAACATTCGATTCACCCATTCGATCCCCTTTCACTCTACCTATGCATTCTGCTATCCGTCGGTTGAACTACTTTATCCTTACCAAATTGACAATTGAAGTCAACAGCTGTTCGTGCGAAAATCGTAATTTATTTGTTTGCAAATTGAAACTATTTTAATCGAATTCGGCTAGTTATTATAAGTAAAACAAAAAAATAGTGTTATGGACAGTATTGGGCTTTTTTTCCCACTTGCAAACAGTGGAGCAAGATCATCATCGGCCAGAGGAATTCGCCGAGACTTGAGAAAATCCAAAAAAGATATTATGGAGCACAAATCAGTATATGTGGTGTCCTTTGAGACCAATTTATAGGTCTTAGTTTTAAAATTTAACTTAAAACTAATATAATTAAAATACAACTCTAAAATTTTAATAATTATTTATAATTTATATTAAAATTAAGATCATGCAAATTTTTTTTTTTAACTTTTTCTTATATGCTTTTTAAGACACATTTCATATTTCACTTCAAGGAAAAAAGTTTAATTAGCGGGAAATTAACGACATTTTGTTTTCTGGAAAAAAGTATCTTTCGTTTTTTTTAATTTCTCTTAAACCAAGAAAAATTTTTGTGTTCGGTTTTTTGCTCTGAGTAAATATTAATAAAAGCATTGAACATGAAATGAAAAAATGTCCCTTTGTGGGGCAAAATTATGACAAAAAAATTAATTAAGAAAAAAATATATTTTCTTTTTTCAAAGTTTTGACTTTGAGGATTGATTTCTCCAAAACTTTTCATTAAGTGAACTCAAATTAAAATTTTTATTAAAGAACAAAGCAATAGCTTTCAAAAACACTAAAGTATGAGAAAGTAAGTGGCTTAGTTGATTTTTAATAGTTTTTTAAAAAATGAAGTAAATTTCATATAAAATTGCCCCTCGCGCCTACACGGAGGGATATAGACCCCCCCTCTCATACAAATTTTTTTTGTCCTAACCAAACCTATTCATCCTTACGCTTTGGAAAACCTTATCTAAAATACCCTAAATAAATAAAATAAAATTCTAAAAGTTAATAATTAATTTTAAAAATAATTAAAAAATTGAGAGCGGTGAAATTTTATTTTTTAACTTTTTTCTATACGCCATCCAAAACACATTTCCGAAAATTTCATGAAAATCCATGGACTGGCCCTGGATTCCTAGGTAAAAAGCTTACGGTCCTCCACTAAAAATAAACAACCTTCTTTAGAAGTTTCGAGTTATCTTTAATCTTCGCCTTCATCTTCTGCTTTGTACTTGAAATTAAAATTCTATCGTGGTGTACATACACTTGTGGCCATGCAATTAAGTCATTTTTATAAATGACGTCTACATATCCATATATTAAATACAAATTACAACGAAAAAAAAAAATAATTCCATTATAACAATAGTCATTTCTTTAACAAAAAATCAATAATATATAATTTCAATAATAAGTGTGGCCATATAATTAAGTCACCTGAAAAAAAAATAAGAAAAATGTGAAAAAAGCATAGTCTTTTTAACCGCACCGTTAATATATCGTAGGGCTAGCCTCTGTTATGATACGGCGGATATTCTCCTTGGCATGGAGTCTACTGAACCTTTGCGTTGCTCTATGCTCATATTTTTCCACTATTCCTGCAAAATACTCCAGAGAGTAGTCGTGCTACTAGTAGTTGCTTTTTTTTGCAGCAATTTTTTTTTTGAGAATGTCCCCAAATTCTCTGTTGTTTAAGTCCGGTGACTGCGCTGGCCACCCCAAAACAATCGCTCTACGTTCTTCAAGGAAAGATTTCACAACTCTTACAGCCATATTATGGTTGTCAACTATCAATCAATTGATACACGATAAGTGCTATCAATTAATTGATAAATCGGTATTATGCATGCCAATTGATAAATTTACTTCCATTGTGAACAGTGTGCTCGTACTAAGCGTTGACACACCCCACATCTAGGTACAAAGCGACCATTTTAATTTCCTGCATTCAATGAACACTAAACACATTTAACTTCAATATTCAATTTGGAATGAATTTTTGCTATACGGCACAGAAAAAACACTTCACGATATAGCCCTTATACTAGTCAACCACGTACCTGTGTTTTGGCTACACATTTCCAGTAAAATAAACCAAAAAAATGTTCATCAACGACGAATTTGCGATTGACTGAAAAATTGATAGCTATCAATAAAGTTAATAACCATAATACCGAATAAGCAACCAGAGACGTTCACAATGGATCGCAAAAAAGCATTTCATTCACAACTGATCAAAAGTTCTGGTGGTTGTTATCTGTAATACCACTTAACCAATTTCTTTGATAGACGAGCAAATTTATCAAGTATCGTATTGATATTTGACAACCATAATAGGGCTGTTAAAGTGTCTTTGGGGTCATTGTCGTGCTGAAAGATCCATCCTTGGGGTAATTGGTTCTGGTAGGCGCCGAGAAGATTGTGTCCAGTATATCCCGGTAGTCAACACCTGTCATTTCACCGTTTATTTGACACAGCGGACCGATACACAATGGCTTGTAAAACATGCCCAAACCATTATAGAATCGCCGCCATGCTTTAAGGTCTTTTTGGTATATTTTGGGTTCAGCTCAGCATTTCTGGGACGTCTAACATACGGTTTGCCATCATTTTCATAAATGTCGACCTTCACCTCAAACAACATTTGTTGATGCAAATGTAAGACAAAAAATGTTTTAAATCTTATAAAAATGTAATGACTTAATTGTATGGCCACAAGTGTGTACAATTTTTTGTCAGTGAATTAAGAACTAAGATTGCTAAAGCCTCGCTTACCGGACGTGGTATGAATTTCCTTTGTTATCATCCTGCTTTGAGTACAATTCTGCTTTAAAATAAGTTTTCTTATTTGTTTCGAGTTGAGCGTTTTCCCACATGACTCGATTAAAATCACCATCTTAACAAAAAATTCACAGAAAATGGACTGTTTAAAAAGGAATTCCCTCTAGAATTGCTGATAAATTGGAGTAAAATATCTAAAGTAATCGGCTCTATCGAGGTAACCGTCGGAGGGGAAATCTCTCTCTTTTGCTTCGTGGTAGTTCTCCGATCGCCCAATCGGATTTTCTCACCGACAAATACTTTTGTTGGCCTTTTTTTGACAGACAAAAAAAAAACATTTCTCCGATGTCCTCCGATACGTTTTTGCTGCGGAACGTTTTTAGTTTTGGGAATGCAATGCGTGGTTGCATTTGTGAAATATTTCTTACGATGACAATTACTTCGAAGCAAAATTGAATCTCCGAAAAGGATGCGTTGCGGAGAAAACTCCGCTTCGACTGTTACCTCGATAGGTCCGATTATCAGAATAACTTAAACAAAAATTTCAAAGACAGTCCAAAAAAAAAGCTTTCGACACCAATTCAGGCCGAATTCGGAACCTTCAATTTCCTTTTTCGATAGAGATATATACTAACTTTTGTAATATTTTGTATGTGAGTTTTATTTTATTAAAAAACAAAAAAAAAGTAAACAAAATAAGGTACGTAATTTAACATTTATTTTCTTACTGTTTTTTATTTCTCATAACTTTTAGAATTTTTTGTTTTGCGTTCGATTCGCAGTTTAACTTTTTTTTGATTTAGTTCTAATGCAGTGGGAAAAACACGATGAGAGACAACCGAAATAAAAACTAATCAAAAATTACAAAATTTTTTTAAATTAACACTGTCATTAGGTGTGAGTGTGTATAAATTTTCTATTTTCAATTTTTTTAGTTTTTATCGTACTTTTTGTTGGAAGTTAAAAATATTACTTGAAATCGAAGGGCGGCACTTTTTTTTATAAATTTTACTGTATTTTTTTACAAATTGAGTTGTACGTTTTTTTTTTCTATATTTTTTTATGTTTTAATACGAAAATGTTTACATTTCAAATCTTTTTCTTTTGCTACTATAATTAGTTCTTAGATACAAACTTAATTGTAGTTTTAGTACATAATATTAATTTTAAGACTAAAATTGGTTTCATATTTTGTTTGTTCTCCTTGTTAATTCATTACAATAATTATTAGTTTTGTTTTTTCACTTAAAAATTTGCTCGTAGGTAAGTGTTTTGTTGTCTCCTTATTTAGAACATTTAAAGCGTTGAAAAATAAATTCATTGAGGTTATTTCTTTTTTTTTGTCGATTGAAATGAATGAACAGACTTGCGTATTGAATACTGCACGCGCGCTTCTTGACAAATTAGGACAAAAAACTAAGAGATCTGCTAATGAAATTAGAATTGCTAGTTCGAAATGAAAAAAAAGATAAGAAGAATAAAGTCAAAACAAACATTGTTTGATATTTTAAAAATAAAGTTTTGCAGTTTTGGCACTAGATACATGGAAATTAATGTGATTTGTGGAAAAAAAATTAATGTACTATACATAAAATGATGCACCGTGAGTGATAAAATTGTATTTAACTAAAAATAAAGTATTATTTAGTTTTATTTATTAAATTAAAACGTTGCTGATTTCTCTTAATGAATATCAATATTAGGTTATGTTCTGAATTTGTTATAGCAAACTGATTCTATCCTTAAATTCCTAATTAAAAAAGTACATTTTTTTTATTATTCCTCGTTTTGAATGAACTGAGCTCATATTTGATTTTAAAAAAAAGTACAAATCCGATTGCAAATATGCATTTGAGTTTTAATTTCCTACTCCTATGATAAAACTTAGTCCACTTCACCTGTTTAGTTTTAATAAATTTTTTTTTGTTGCGAAACGAGTATTGTTAAACAATTCGTATATAAAGTGGGCTAGCTTACACACAAGCGAAACAAGTAAATGTTCGATTTCACAGCACCTGGATTTCCTATTCTTATGTTACTCAACCTTACAGGTACCGAAAAAAAAATCTTTTAAAATGACATTCATATTGCGCCCTAATACACTTTGCTTAAGTGAACTTCAAATGCTGACTTTCACAAATCATCCTTGAACTTAGCTTGTTCCCAATTATGAAAAGCCGCTGATAGATAGCCTTAATTTGGTTCATTTTTGGCTCTTGCTCTGTCTGATCCATAAAAACTGTAACAATTTTATTCCCATTTTGCGTTTCTTTATTTATTTTGGATAAAAATATAAATAAAAAAAAACTTGGATAATTTATACCCAGCAAGTAGAACAGATAAAGAACACTAAAATGATATATCAGTTCTTTTATTCTTTTATCCAAAAAACTTTTGTCCTAATATTCATTCATACTGAGTGTTCTTGTTACATATAAACAACAAAAGAGTGTCAAAAGGCTAAGACCAAAAATCTTACTTTGTTCAAAATGCTCGCAAAAGCCAACAAACTCATTCATAAAAAATCTAAACGGTTATAGTCCTTTTATAAACGTGGATTTTCATAAGCTTCGACTGAAAGCAAAAGCTTATATAGAGCGATAGGAGCAATCAAATGTTTTTTAATAAGATCTCGTGATTATCAGTTTTCTCTGCCGTAAACTTTGGGGATGATGAAAACACTTTTGTCTGAAGAACTGCTTTTTACTTGAAGTAATCGTTTTTTTTTTTGAGGATTACTCGCAGTCGTTATAACAAAATTTTAAGCCACTTAGAACACACTGTATGCAGTTAAACAAAAGGACCCAGTGTAAGTACTAACGCGGAATCTAACATTTAAATAAAAGCTTCTTTCACGATTTTTACTTTAACTGGACTACAACTGCAATGAACCAACTGAGAGATTGAATTTTAATTTATTAAAATACAAAAAAAAACAAATTTTATTTCTCTTTTAACACATTTTTCGGATTTCTTTGTTTTTATGAATCCTAAACAAAAAAATAACATCATAACACAATGTAACCACAAGTTTTGTAAAAAAAAAAAATAAGTAAAATTTTAGAAAAAGGAAAAGAATTTAAAACAAATTGTGCTTAAGTAGGCAACAAGGAAGAAAAAGAATTTTTTTAAATATATGATAGGTTTGATAGATTGCGGATAGTTTAAAATAGTTCACGTTCGTATATAGTGTACATATATAAAAAAATCAAATAGATTGTATTTCTATTTCCTATTTTACAGTTTGTTTTAATGTTAAAAATGTCTGTCGGATTTGTAATTGCTTTTATTGTTAGTTAATATATTAAGTTAGAGCTATTTTTTTTTTCTTAATTTAAATGATTTTCTAGATTAATGTTTTCAATTTTCTGACACACACACACATCCTTATTGTATTTTTTTCTTTTTTTTTAATTTATTTTGTTTTTTTTTTTGTCCTGTTGGTAGCTTCAGTTTGTTTACATGATTTTAAATTTAATTTTATTTATTTTCCATTTAATATAAATAACCATTTTATCTCGAGAAAACAAAAAGAAAAAGTTCTAAATTTATTTATATAATAATAACTTAATATTCACTTCCTTCAGATATACATACTATCGCATTAAAAATTACGGTTTAAAGATTTTGTTTTACTTGCTTGTTTTTTTTCCTTTTTTAATTCATTACTTGAAAGAGAACTAATAATAGTTGCGATGTTTTATTATCATTTTTTTTGCTATTTTCTTTATTTTTTACATTTTTTTGATATTTTTCCACTTTTATTTTTATTTGTATTTATGTAATATAAACGTACGAACAATAAAGTTTACAAGTCTTTATTTTGCTTTTTTTATTGCGATTTTTTTCTTTGTTTTTTCTCTTTTTTTATTTTTTTTTTTCTCAGTTATATTTTTTTACAGTTTGACAAACTAGAAGTTAAAATAAAAAGAATAGCTTCATTTATTTCAAATAGAAAATATTAAACATGATGACCGCTGATCATTGTTTTCTTTCTTTCTAAAATAAAATGTGTCTTGTTTTTTTGTTGAAGAACAAAGCTTGCATCTTTTTTATAGATTTTTTTTTCGTTTTTAATTAAAATTATTATTTTAATATTTTGTATTTTAATCGATCTTATAAAGATTAATGTGTGTAAATGAAGATAAACGGTTAGCGTCGGTTGTAACTTTGGCCACCGCCTCCAGTGTTGGAGCTTGAGTTGCCATTGCCACCACGTGATTGAGATCCACTACCAGGTGGACCTCGGCTGTCGTTGCGATTGAAGCCTCCTCCCATACGTGGTCCACCACTTGTGCCACGAGAGAGACTGTTATTTCCAGGATTGCCACGCATCATACCACCAGAGTTAGAGAGCGAACGATTTGGACCCATGTTGTTGGGTCGTTGTGTATTGCCCATGTTGTTGCCGTTGCCGCCGTTATTACCTGACATATTTGATTGGCGCGGTGGCAAGTCATTAGGGTTACGCAAACGGGGTTTCTTTTCTTCAACGTTCAGTTTCTGACCATCAGGAGAGTTTTCTGGGTAGTACAATGGCTGAAATCGAACAATTTTTTTTTAATTTCTTATATCTAGTTCACCAGTTTTTTGTGAAGAGTGTAGTCTCACGAAAACGTTAGTACAAATCATCAAATTCTCTGTGGTGAACGGTAATTGACGGTAAAATAGTCCCTTCTACTCTAACTATTCTAATAGTACTTTAACACTATAAAAGCTAGTTTACTGTACAACCATTTACATAAAACATATGATTTTGGTGTCGGTCCTAAAGCAGCACTTTCAATGCAACTTTTGTGGCACTCATCTTTTAATGTTCAGTTTTTGAAGAAAGAAAATTTCCGCCAGACTAGTGCCCCTCGCCTCGATAAAAGCCGGCGATAAACTTTGGAAAATGGAACGAAATTCTATGAATTTAGTAGAATTTTGTTCCGGTTCTCGATCGATGTTATCGATGCAATAGTTACAGAACAGTGGCATAGGTGTTAGTTACACCATAATAATTATTCTCGTTTAAGTTGTAATACCCCATGACAGATAAATTCATGCTCGAGTAGAGTCCCAAACGTATCCGAAAAACTTTGGATATAATGCATGGACAAAAAGCTGTCCATAATAGAAAATTTAACACAAGGAATACGTGACTTTTACTTATGTATTATTTTTTGTTTGCGGCACATTTTATATTGTTTTTCTGTCACGCTAAAATGTCTTCAAAAATGCGGTTGGTAATTTATATAAATGATAAATATACTTACACAATTTGAGAGACAATTTTCAACAGACTGCGCATCTTGGTATGTAATAAAACCATAGTTCTGAGGGTTGCGAATTCCTGGAACTTTTGGACCCGGTTTCGAATGAATTCTTAAATCCATAACAGGGCCGTAACGATTGAACAAAGCTTTTAATTCTTCTTCAGTAGCGTGATGGGGTACATTTCCCAAGAAGAGTTGATTGCAGTCGCTAAATTGCTGAGTGTTGGTGTTATTTGGGCGCCTTTGTTCAAAATCTGTAGAATAGAAAATTAATTGATTAAATTCGTTCATAAAAAACAGTCTTTTAGCAAAAATAGTATGAACAATTTGCCTTACCTTTGTTAATTCGGGTTGAATTTGTTCTTTGCGGTAGTGGGGCTGGACCAGGTCCTCCAGTCTGCATGTTGTTATCTATAATACGTGACTCACTCTTGTACACTGACGACGATGAGGAAAGAGGCGGTTGTTGTTGAGACTGCTGATTAATGTTCATATGGTTCTGGTTGACTGGAGGAAGCGGCACATACCCACTGCCAGGAGACGATGGATTAATGTTAGAGTTTGATTTAAAAAGGTTAGCATAAGTCTTAGGCTCATTCTGGTTGGATTTAGGCGCTGTAAAAGGAATGTTATAAATTTCCACACTTCCATTAAATTTAAATACGTACCTTCATATTTGTCTTGATTTAGTTGGGGCGTATCATCAATGTATTCCTGACTACTGGCATGATCGCTGTAGCTACCAAGATCGTCATCCTTTGCAATAGTGCTGCTACCACTTAAGTTAGCGTTACCGCTTATAATACCAGAGTCAATGGGTTGGATATTCGGTAGAGGGCCACTGGATACTTGAGAAGTAACTTGCATTGTTTGACTCATTGGGGGCAATGGTGGTGAATGATCCATTACAGATGGCATACTTGGAATCTGAGCCACGACCTGTGGAATTGCACCTGCAGCTACAACCGCGATCTGAGTAGGCTGTTGGGGTAACACTTGTGTCGGAACAACGGACACCACAGTTGCCGCCACATTTGATTGAACTTGAGGTGGCATCTGCTGCTGTTGCTGAATTGGTAGCTGCACTGGTTGCTGTTGTTGAACTGCCTGTTGCTGTTGTTGCATTGATGAGGCCAAGATATCTTCATGAACGATACCTCCGTTAAGTTGAGTTTGTTGAGCAGCCGGAGCCGAGAACTGCGCGAGTGGAACGGCTTGAGCTGCAATAACCGGTACTGCACGTGGGGCACCTGCTACAACTGTCGGTGGCATCGAATAATAAATTGCCTGTTGTTGACCTTGAGGCTGAGCAACTACAACTTGCTGTTGTTGAGGTGGTTGCTGTTGCTGAGGCTGAACCTGCTGAATAACATTAGTTTCAGGGACACCACCTAAATTATTAGCGGGAACCACCTGCGGCTGCTGTTGTTGATCAAGTTCATGTTCTTCATCATTCTCAGATCGACTTTCACCATCATTCTCTTCATCTGAGTACATATCCTGATAACGGAAGATATCATTATGCACGTAGTACTTCTTAGGCGATTGTGAGGCCAGTACAAATGTTTGCGTAAATCTCCTCATTGGCTGACCATCGTTGGACAGCTCTCCAGTTACCTGCACAACAACACCATTTCCCAACGTAGCCTGAGCGTCAACTTGACTAATTTTTGCATGACAATCGCGGAAGTTCAACTGCTGGATACGATTGTGAATATTTTTTTGCCCAACGACTAAAGTCGATTCACCATGAATGAAACTCGAGTTGTTGTTATAAAAACGATGCAAATGACTTGGGGCCTTATTTAACAGGGTGTAATATTGTCGGACGAATTCTCGTCCTACTGATTGTGGAGACGGTTGTTGTTCCTCCATTACCATTTCTTCCACGATAAAGCGGGAGCGAGCCTTCGTTTTTGTAGAAATTTTGTTTGGAGTTGAAGCGTTCCTTCTACACTTATATATTTTCTTTGCAAAATATTGCGGCTTTGGTGCTGTTGATGTTAGTGGCGCTGAGGAGGATTTCTATTACTAGACGTGTTGTTTCTAATTAACAGTAGCTTATTGCGATGAAACAAATTCTGAAAAAAATAAAAAAATTTGAATTTGCAAAAAAGATAGGTAAATAGTTTCTTTTTTTTTTCAATGTTTTTTTAAGTGACTTTGCTTGCAAGTATAGTAAATATACATCAACCTATTTGAGTTCAAGATCTTTTAGTCTTCATCTGACATCTTGAGAGCAATACTAGGTGATACTTCATGAATCGAAGTCTGACTTAGATTGGCTTGTTTAGATAAGTAAGTTGATTCAATGCTGTCCACAATACTGCTTGAGGTCTGAAAACCTGAAAACCGAGGTCTGCAACCATGTCTGTGGAGATATGGTCAACTTGTTTTTTGCAAGAGAAGAATGCCTTATTTTAAAGGACCTCAAAAATCAAAGCGTTTTTGCAGCAGTGGCTATTGCAATCATCAAAATTAAGTGAACATCCACACCGACACGATAAAAGAAAAGCTTTGGTTTGGGATAACGTTAAAACTTTATTTTAGTTAGTCAAAATTTTTCTACTGAAGACTACGCTCTCTAGAAATGGGTATAAGGCTCCCCCTTTTTTTCTGTTGGAGTTTTTTTTTTAAATACCATGTGGAGCACTCAGACCTAAATACCGGTTCATTGTACTACCAGTGCCAGATAGCAACCTTCTTTTTGTTATAGCTTTCTAAATGTTCGGAGAAAAGCCAAAAGACGCTGCCATGATAAGGAGCCTAGGTTTCCAGATCTCAACATGTCTGCGCCGAGTATCTGTAACCTCATCCGAGAAAAAGCAGGACATTCATGTCCTCATCTTCTCCACAAGATGCACAGAGCTTGGTATCACTTAAGCCTAACACATTTAAATGCTTGGCAAAAGAGCTGTCAAGGCTAATAAGCTTTCTACAGTTTTTTCTGCTATGGGATAGCAAAAATGTGGCAGTCTTCTTATTTACGTTGGTGAGCATACGTTTGGTCTGTCTGCATCCAATCGAGGCATGCCATCTACGGTTGATTGAAGCCCTCACTGAGGACGCTGGCAGACCTATCGACGGTCTAGATCCTGAGAAAGCTGTCTGAGATCCTTGCCTAGCAAGTTCATCGGCGATCTCATTTCCAGTTTTGCCGTGATGGTCTGGATTCTGGAACCCAAATGAGACTCAAAGAATTTAATCTTCCGACCGCATTCAGAGAGCTCTTGCATTCCTGGATCACTTTCGAAGTGGTCAGAGTGCTGAGAAGGGCCTTAAGCACAGCTTGGCTGTCGCTGCAAACACAGATACTTCTCCCCGTTAAGCCATTGTTCGTAATGAAGTTTGAAGTAATGAAAATAGCATACGCCTCC
Organism: Melanostoma mellinum; assembly: GCA_914767635.1. Taxonomy (NCBI): domain Eukaryota; kingdom Metazoa; phylum Arthropoda; class Insecta; order Diptera; family Syrphidae; genus Melanostoma; species Melanostoma mellinum. The sequence continues at coordinate 21,431,965 of OU612058.1, forward strand.
GCTTAAAAACGGATCACTCATAGATCTTTTTAAACAGAAGCCCGATACTACTTTTATCATGTACGCTTCAAGAAGACATTAATATTAAATATATTAGTAGCCGTGTTTTAATGGGAATTCATATTCACTCCAGCAAAACATCGGAAAAAAAACAACTCTTTAAGTGGACAAAAATAAGTCACTTTCAGAAGTGAACAACAGGGATGGCTGGTAAATGGAATAAAGTTGTATAAGTGAGTACAGCGTTTCATTGAGCGCCTAAGTGAAGTGAATATAAAAATCCCCAATATAACTCGGCTAATATAATATAATGAAGGGCGAATAAAGAAAATAGGTACTAGATTGAATGTTGTGAATCAAAAGGAGAAATACTAAGACAACGCTTCTTAATGCGTCCTTAGAACGGCTCTCTACATTTGACCGGCGAGAATCGACTGAAGGACAGGTACTGCGAGAAAAACATGACAAGGCAAGAAATGTAACGACAATGTTGAAGCAAATCGATAGGATGCATAATCTTTCCGTTTGGTAATTCCTTTTGTACCGGACCAGATATGAGTATTGCACTCGAGTTAAGATGAAGAAAACCTAACATTTAGTAGCTTTTTTAGCAACGTCAAATATGAAGAGTCATTCCAACGAATGTTGTCGCACATAGGGACTAAGGCACTTTCAGGCCAAATAAAACCTTACAATACAATACATTCAGAGGACAGGAAGTTTCGTTTCAGTGACACAATTGCCTCATATAATTTAACAAACTATTAGAGTTTCGACATTATTGCTATTGCTTTTTTTGATAAACCTTACCATAATTTGTATGTGGCCGTTCAAATAATAAATACGAGAGTTCAGAAGCGAGTTTGAAAAACCAAAATTATTTTTATCAGCAAAAGAGTGGATTTGACTAGAATTTGAGGTCACGAGAAGTTTTTGGGACATAAAACGAATCGTTGAGGAACACCAACATTTGTATAATGAACATTTGATTCGTAGCCATTCAAATCTACTTGAATTGAACGCGAAGACAATCAATCCTATCGAGGTACCTAACCGTCGGAGCGGAACTCTCTCCGATTTCCTACGATTCGGAGACATTTTGCTTTGTGGTAGTTCTCCGATTTTCCAGATCTTCGAGAACTCGATAGGGCCGAATTTCTGATGCATTGAATAAGAAACATATATCCCAAAAGCACATATTTAAAAAAAAAACAGCTTCTTTTTGAACTCTATCAAATGCCTCTTACTCATTGATTTTACATCAAGAAAACCTTCCAAAGTATCTAGTTCAGTATTTACCAATTTATTTTGCAATAAGAAAGTGTTTTCTTTTTTATTATCAACGATGCGTCGAAACTTCCTTTAACCCTTAAACCCTACTCTGGGGTCCAGCGCCATTGCAAACATATATTTTCTTGAATTTTTTAAAAACTAAGCAACTCACACCAGTGCCACCAATGGAATTCTCATATTATCGCAGCAGACGTCTAAAAATCAGTAATTTATTAATTTTCGAGTGGTGAAGTTGAAAATATTCGAGCTTCAGGGTCCCATAGACCCCAGGGTAGTGATAGTTAAAGTTTTTGAACAGTTTAGACAGTGTTTCAAGACGAGTGGAATGATGGCCATTGACTATGTTTTATGGGATCTTAAATATTGTTGGTGTGAATTCGTATGTCCTCCTCAAAATAGCGTCCAATAAAACTCAATAAGTCGAAATTTCTTAAAAAACTTAGCCTTAAACCCCAAATGGACGAGAGGTTTACTTGGTCAACTTTGCCATCCAATCTCAAGGTCCTAGAGATATTTTAAAAAAGGAGCGACCTGTGGCTGAGTCAACACCTTCAGTCACTACAAAAAATCGATGTGCCGTGTGTCCACGAGACAAAGATTACAAGACCAAAATATGATGCAGCAGTAGTTGCCCACATCCACTTTGTGGCGAACATAGCCGCTCAGTGTGTCATAATTTTTCATAATTAAACATTCCTATCTTTTATGTTAGTAAATACAATTTTTGATAAAATTGATTTTTTTTTTATTATATTGGGTCAAAAACTTTTTGGGGTTCCTAAGACCCCAGGGTAGCAATAGTGTTTCTCCCTGGGTGGGCCATAATTTCATGAGCTAATTTATTTTGGAAAATGGTATAACTTGTTATTCGTACGTACAGATTTGACTCAAAAGCTTGAATAAGTTCTTGTTCTTTAAGATATCCCTGAGAAGTTCATTTTGAATGCTCCAAACTTTATCGAGTTATTTGAATGCAACTATGGTGGGAGTTAGCATTAAAAGTTTGCGGTAGTTATCTAGTTAGTTGGTTCTCTTGTCCAATCCACTCCCAGTAACTACCTACAATAAGAAGGTTGACGTTGCTTCATGATGAGGTCATGAAAAACAAATTTTCTTTGATATTGAAGTCTGGACCAGCTTTAAAATATGACACAGTAACTGATTACCTACAAAACTTATTCACATAACAGTCCACAACTAATTTGTTCTTTTAGGATAGGTCTTTTGATTTTATTATTATAAAAGCAAACCAGACGGACCATGTTTAGGCTGATAAAGTTGTTTTATCTTTTCATAAAGTTTCCTTCTCGCTGTTCACGCCGTATTTTATTTTGTATCAACAAACTGAGAAAGAAACCCGATATTTTATAATTAAAATTTCTAGCAACCAAAATATGCCTTTCCACGTCCTCCTCTTTATGGCTTTACAATACCTCCTATCACCTGCTGCAAGGGCAGACCCAATTAGAACAAAGAAATAATCGGGGGAAGCAAATTCAAGCGGCAAACTACACCAAAGAACAGTTTTTTGTAGAATTTATAATTGTTTATTTTAGAAAATCCCAATGAATTTTTAAAAACTCATCTTTTTCAAAATTAAAACAATATTTTTCGCACCATGAGGAGAGATAAATCGCCGCCTTTAAAGCTGCCAACACAATGACGAAAAAACACATTGCAAAAGAACAACCTATCCTGTCATCTCTTTCTGGCTACTGTTGGCACAATAAACAATGGCAACAATTTTAGAGCATTTCTAGAAAATTTTCTCGAAGAAATTCTCTTCTCATTTCACAACTCCAATTTATGTTCAAGCAATAAAAATAACAAAAATTATGAAAAAACCTTTAGCGCAAATGTAACAAGAACAACAAAACTAACCATCGATCGCACAAGGGGACCACAACTGCAAGCGTTGTCTGCCACAGGCAAGCAGCCTCGACATTGCACCATGACAAAAAAAAAAGAAGAACCCCGACACTTTTACAGCACAAAGCTAAAATTACGCTCATACATATATACGAATCTTTTCAATTAGGAGAAATCTATCCTCCATGCGGTACTTTTGGAGTCTATGTGAACAAAAAAAAAATAAAACAACTTTAATCAAAATTGCAGCAATTTCAATTTAAGCAATCCTATTTTTTTTTAGGTTAAGCAAAATACAAATTGGAAAATAGGAGCCATAAAAGTAAAACCGAGAAGAGAAGAGGTTACGTTGCTCGTTCAACTAAAATAAAATGTTTCCCTCGACTTTAAAACTTACCTTTTTTCTGTTCGATGTCGAATTAAAAAGAATTTGTTGGCTGAAACGTTTGTTTTCTTGATAATTATCACTTTAATGTTGCGGCAAGGCTCTCGATGAATGATGATGGGATTTGTGTAAAAAATACTCTCCTGTCTGTCTTCCTCTAATTAAATTTGCATTTTTCTTCTATTTTTTATTTCTAAACAAATGATCACAGATTTTATATTAAGTTTAAGTTTTCCGTTTACTTTAATCGGTTTAATAACTTTAAAGTTTTGGAATATTAGATTATATTTTGTCGAAAGAAAAATGCGAAAAAATTGCAATTATTTTGTGTTAAATAGATAGAAGTGCTATTCTTCTTTCTTGTTTTAACTTCAGCAGAGTGTATAGAAGAGGAACGACGATGGATATTTGTCTTTCAAGAGCCAGACGTAGGTTGGTTGGCTTGTACCGTTGGTCTTGACGATGAGTGCGAGGGAGGCATAGAATTCTATGTTTTTATTTTTGCAGATATCTGTACTTTTTTTGTCGGAAAAGGTTATATGAACACGAACGGGATGGATTGGAAACGAAAGGCATCTTAAGAGCATGTGAAAAAGAGAGAAGAGTATATAAAGCTTGTATTTGCAAATTTGACGCCGGCTTGAGAAGGAAAATTTTAAGCTTTCGGAACAAAAACGGCGCCATTGTCGGATGGTATAAAACATCGCAGCAGTACCATGCTGGAGTCCTAGGCTCTGCTTTCATTGTGCATGAATCACGAAAGTTGATTTCTACAACAACCACTTAGAATCGGGTAATCGAATCGGATATTTCGATGTCTACTTACCCACTGAGTCGAGTAATCTAGGTATAAAACACACTCTCAAGAGCTTTATCGGATCGGGTAATCCTATTTCAATTCAATGTATACACTGGCATTGAATTTTGAAAATAAAGTGGTGTTTGTGGAATCAGTTTGAGGACAGATGCCGTGGTGTGTGTGATTGTATCCCCTCTGTGTACTTCGTGTTCACTTAAAATTGAATCATGATTCACTTTGAATTGGTGTCATTTCATACCTAGATCGAATCTGGTAATGGACCCGAACCGATACGGCGTTTTAAGCTGGATTTGAACGAAAGGTTGTGCATACCCAGATCGAGTAATCGTTTGATCGAATGTTTTGGCATTTTAACCATAATATCATAAAAAATATACATACAAGATCGTAAACTTTTCTTCCCTTGCCTCGTAATTTCCCTTTTAATGACACACGCAATGATGTTATGCTGTATTTACATGCATCTCCTACTGCAGAAGTGCAACGGATGAAGATCATAAAGCACAAAAGTTAAAAAGAGAGACGAATAGAATTATGGCTGCTGATGAAAAATTATGGGTGCAGATGAACATCCTATAACTAAGGAAGTGCAGATGGTGCCTTCCCTCTCTATCAAAAATGCATTAATTTTACATCTTGTGTCTTTTTCCTTTTTCATCTGCACTTACAGATGCATGTAAGTCCACCATAGAAATGTATGAGACTATAACAATAGCTATCGAATGATCATCTTCGTCCTATCGTCAGAATTTGACCGTTAAACATTTTACGGAAAACATTGCTTCAGTCGTCTATCGTATATCGTCTGAAACGAATACCTTTTTTGTGTTACATAGAGCAGTACAATCGTCAAAACGATATCGTCTCACTATCGAGCGAATGACCCTTTTTTTTACTTTTGGCATAGAAATTCACAATCCGTCATATTTTAAAGACTGGGTAAAATTCTCTCAGAAACTCACTGAAAAAGCGTAATTGTCTGAAAAGCAAAGAAATGTCTTGAACAAAGCATTCACAGCATACGCCGGCCACTGACTACACAATATAACTGCGCAAATTGGAGTTTTACGCAGTTCATTTGTGTTGTGAATGGGGTTGTTTGTGCAGTTAACTGTGTAAAAATCAAAACGATTTGATTTTTGCTCAAGTCAGTTTGCGCAGTTATATTGTGTAGTCAGTGGCCGGCCATAGCTTGAAAAAACGTCTCCTTGGCATGTGTATTTGTTTTGGATGTGTACGATTGTTGTAAACATAAAATATGGTGACAGTAATTCGTAGTGTTTGGAAATTATTTACTATCTCCAAGGTGCAGAGCGAAAAATAGCTTTTTTGGAATAAAATTAGACTCATTTTTGGCGAATTTTGGTGCATTTCGTGATAATTTTCAGTAAAAAAAAACATCAACGCGATGCAGGTACGGCTTAAGTGCATTTCCCAATTCACCACTCATTAGACTATTTGCTTTTTCACCACACTATAGTCAGCCATTTTTTATTTATACTCATCACACTTTCACCAAGATTTTTTCACATCGCGTCTTTTCCGGCCATTGCTACAGTCGTCATCGCGTGAAAGCGAGTGAAATATTTTTTTCATATAAAAAAGTTGTAAAGTAAATTTATTAAATAAATTTAACACTAGTAGTTCGTTAATTTCTAAGTTTAACTCTTTCAAAAAGTAAAAATAAACAATGGCAGATAAGAACAACGACTGTGACAAGAATTGTGAAGATTTCTCTCAAGACGTCAGTACCAATGACCAAAATGAAGAAAATGGTGCCGGTACCAATGGCAATTCTGCAGAATCACACGGCCGAGATGATGACAGGTAAATAGTTTTTATATTAATTTTACTTTTGCCATTTTTAATTGCAAAGCTGAAATACCTATTTAATTTAATTCTGTTACGTAAAAAGAAGCCTCTTGATTATTAAAGTATGTGTACAATACGATGAGTAATGTTGAAAAAATCGATACTTGCGCGCCTCCATTTTCTTTTATCCCTCGGCATTTTAGTTGTTCGTCTTTAACCTTTTTCAAATTGTAATAAATTTTACAAAATAAAAATTAAATTCTAATCCAAATTCATCTACCCAAATTTCTGAATGAATTTTTGTAAAATCTCGATACTTTTTCTTTTACGGTTTTTTGGCGTAAAGATTTGTCTTCATTTTTTGCCATCTGAAAAGTTGTCTTGCTTCAAAACGAAAATCAAAATATTGCTGCAAAAATATGTACCTACATATTTTTATGTCATTTCGAGAAAATTTCCTTATCACTGTGTCAAAATGGCGGAATCGTGCGTATCTTTTGCCTGTTCTGTTCTATAATGCCGGTTTCATTGGCCTATGTTCCCGCTTTTGTCATAAATTAAAATGTTTACACCAAAAATACTTATTTCGCTTTTCTTGTTAAGGCCATCAATTCAATAAAAAGTAAAGAAAAAATTAATTTAAGGGTCGTTTGTTTCTGGAAGTTAAAAAAAGTCATTTACCCTCTGAAATTTTATTTTTGGATCATTTCTGTACTACAGTTTACATATACATACATTAATTTTTGTTTGTATTGCTTTTGTACGAATAAATGGCGCGTTTGGCGTTGTCCAGAAGATTGTTTCGAGTCTCGATTTTAAACCATATTTTTTTTTTAGTTAATTAACTATTTTTACATATACATTGCCGTTCCAACGACCGGTTTAATTAAATAGAAAAAATGTAGCACAAATGAACAATGATTGGATTTTAAAACAGTGTAATTAGAAAAATAATACTTTGTCCCATAATTTTAAGTTTATTCAGGTGCAAAAATGACGTAAGGCGGCGAGATTCGAGGTAATTCATTTGAAGCGAAAAAGGTAGATATGTACGTGTAATTTGAGTTCCTAATTCAACGGGGAACTTGGTTAAAAAAACATTTAAAGACGGAAAAGGAAGTAAAATGAATGTTCTACTCTGACCACGTAGGCCATGCGTTAGATATTCATTCATTCATCATTTCATAGGCTTGTTTTTAAGTCTAGACTGTTTTTCTAACATTGCTATGGCGACCATCAGAAAGAAGGCTAAGGGCCATTCAGAAAATGAGATACTAGTATCTCCAGTCTTGTTTTAGAAATGACCTGAGGGTAGCCATGTACTTGATAATAATATTTGCTACATGTAATGCTAATAATAGTGTTGATTGCTAACTGCGTTGATATTGTACAGAGAAATAATTAGAATGAAAATGATTTGTTCAAACTTTGTACTAGACAACAACACTGGTACGTTTAATAAGTGCCGATTGATTTGTTTTTTGTATTAGTTAATTTTTTTAGTTTCTGTCTGTCAGGGCCTTCGAAGAATGATTGCAATTATAGACAATTTAGGAATATGTAAAAGCAAAATATCAAATTTCATAAAATAAAGGATGTAGAGAAGTGAAAAAAAAACGAGAATGTTTTTTTTAAATCTAAACCAGTTTAGTTATAAAATTAGCCGATAAAAATCTTCGGTTTGGTTGTTAAATCTAAAAGATAAATCTTTCTGACACAGGCCTCAAAATTTTTAATTCCTAATTTATTTCATTAAAAAAATGTTAACGTTCGTCCAGCAACTCGAATTTACCAAAACGAACACTTCTGTATTCAAGCTGTTAGAGGTGGTCACCTATAGAAACTTACAGGGTTTCTAGAAACCATGGCCATGTATTTTGTAAAAAGAAAGAATTTCTACTACAGTTAAGAAGGCCTCTCCCCTCGCTCGAACTGATGATGCCAAGATGAAGGGTGTCTGTGAAACTAAACTTCCATTTTGAATGAAATTCAACGATTTTTTAAATTAGCGAAAGATCAATAGTGGCATGTGCTGTGTGCCACGGCTTGTCATCTTGTATAAACCAGAGGTAGTCAGGTAGTCGAAGTCAATTTTCATCAATTTCAGTAAGAAAAGGTTGGCTCTGTAAAGCCCATTGTTTTCGGATTGGGTCTCACATTCTCGGATTTAGCAACCACATCGCGTCTGTACGCACGAAACGAAAATGGAAACCATGAGTTTTTTTTTTTTTTTTTATAAAATTAGCGCGCACATCAAAGGGGTATAAATACCCTTATAATGTTATAGAACACAGTGCGAGCATTTAGGAAAATAGGAGAGGATTTATTGGAGACATCGATACAAATTGCTTTTGAACCTTTTTGAATCTTAATGCAGGGGAAATACAGAGCCAGGTAAAGCATTCCACATTCGTGTGGTGCGGCTAAAATAAGAACCTATGACTACGCCCGAAGTTGGGCTCAAGGTAAAACTGATGAGCATTCCTAGCGTTGCGTATGATACTGGCTTACTGGCTTCGAGCGGGAGCCAAATTTAAGTCAATGACTTAAAAAAAATCTGTTAACGAAGAGTTAATGGCCTTAAAGCTGCGATTAAAAGATTGCTGGCATGAAAAAGGAGGATGATCAGGATGATGAATTGAAGATTTGATTTTTTTTTTTTTTTATAAGAGCGATTGCAGCCATTGCATTTATTCTTTTTGACTGATAGGGCACGACTCGGTTCAGGTCGCAGGTCATATTTATGTTCCTTTGAAAATATAAAGAAACGATTGGTACGCCTTCGTGCCCTCGGTCCAAAGCTTGTTAAATGGGAAATCGATTTTACTATTCCTTATAATGTATATACGTAATATACATAAGAACAAATATAAAAAAATTGGTTAGTAAGTTATTGACTGTGATGTCATTACAAGAGGGGTCATCAGAGATAGCTAGAAATACTTACTGTAATCGCTAAATAAAAAAAACTGCTAAACGCAGTTCGAAATTATAGATGAAATATTATTTTTGATTCATTTTCTGATAAATGTCCGATTTTAGTTTTGATATAAAACCTTTAAAGTAAAAATAGTGGCATAGGCTGTGTGTAAAAGTATAAAATGTGTTCTGCTATTGATTGATTGGCACTTCTTGCTACCAAGCTGACTGGAGACTAGAAAAAAAAAACTGTTCGTAGTTTTTATGTTTACGTTTAATTTTTACAATCTAGATACGAAAAAGAATACAACTTTTACGGCAATATGTTGGTGTAGACTGTAGATCAATGGTCGAGTTGATGAAAGGTTCGACTAAGACAATAAGCCATCGATTTCGGTCAAAGATCACTTTTCGCTCTATTGTGCTGGAAATTGTTAATACTTCTTGCACTAGAAGCCAGATTCTGTGAATGTTTTATTTTGCACTTGATTTTCAAGTAAATTGTTGGCTGGAAGAGTAACTTTTTTCTTGCTTTTGCCATACAGGATTTCACTTCAATCTTATCTTACATTCATTTTAATATTATGCTTTTTCTGAATTGTCAAAACGTCAAACTTTCGGTTAGCCAACCTTTAACACATTGGTTGCCATATCATACGATTTTGTGCGACACCTAAAAGTTTACTGGAAGCAGATTTCGATCGCAGCATTAAAGTTTTCGTATTGGGTTCGTATTGCGTGTTCCCTGAAGGATATCTTATCTTAGTTTTTGTTTTAAGAGCTGGCACATCTTCAACTGAAACTGAAACCCACAATAGAGCCAAATTATACGAAGCACCGATACACAAAAACCGTGTTACCTACTAACCCAAAGTGCTATTTTAGGTGGACAGTCGAAGTGTGAATAGAAATATGCCCGCGGTACCCGTGGTATGATGGTAGAGCGTCGCGTCGGACTATTAACTAAGAGATAGGGTCAACCCCCGGGGAAAAAAGTGCTTTTTAAAGGTACTACCTACTGCAAACCAGAGGCAAAAATGTTTCTAACGCCGATATCGCCTTTCGCGAGGAATAATAATTGGCAATCCTTCCCAGAGTAATAACACTCCCATGAAAAGCACTTTCTCATTTAGCCGTTTGGAATAGGCATAAAAATTGTAGATGCTTAAAATGCATTAGGATCCGAAGTTTCCATAGCTTTGTTGCGCCGCCCTATTTATTTACTTATTAACTAACGCATACTTAGGATAAACAATCTTTAAAGGATTTTGTTTTGTACAACGTATAACGTTCAAATGCCTGCGCTTACGTCACCTTGCACCTTTTTTTTATTTTTATTTTTCAAAAAAGAAAAGATATCATTCCTTAAGCAAAATTGTAAAACTTTCTTATTTAGCTCATAAGTCCTTATTAATGTAAGCGTTTTTGTGTTGTGTGATTTAAAAATAATAATAATAATAATTTATATAGTAACATTTTTTGTAACAGTTTTTTAAATAAATTAAATTCGTAATAAAAAAATACAGTTGTTTTTATTGTCTTGCCTTGCCCCGCCGACTCCATAAATAAGTGTTCTTGTAATTTTTAAGAATGATCTTTTAATAAAAATAATAAGTAACATTAATACAAATATATACCATGCCAATTACAAACAGTTGAAAAAGTTTTTTTTCTATTTCTAAAAATTGACAATATTCTATTAAATCTAAATCCAATCATTGTGCTACAGACAACCACTCACTTGAAATGTAACAATTTTTTTGTTTTGAATTTTGTATAATCTTTACGCGGTTTAGTTCAGTTCGCTTGTTTTTGTTGTATAGTTTTACCTTGTGTTTTATTTAAGTCATAATTTTATTTAGTGTTAAGTCTCGATTGAATTGAAAACAAATTTAAATTCAAAATACAGAGAAACTACTTTGGAAAAAAAATATTAAAATTTGATGCCAATCTACTGCTACATACTTCTCTTCTCTTCCTACACAACACGATCGAAACTCGGGATTTGAACTTAAAAGTAAAGTATATAAAAAAAAGAACAAAATGAATCATTTTTTAAAAGCGGACAAACACCCAAAGTAAGATCACGCGGACAATTAACACACTTTTTGCAACTGAGAAAAGAAAAAAATAATTTTTTGCAAATCTTAATGAAAACCGTATTCCAGTAAACTTGTTAAAAAAAAAATTCGGGCAAACGATCGATGATGACACGATGGCGAGAAGAATGCGAAATATTTTTAATTTCATATCAAATTGCTTAGGGAATCCTGTTGTGTTTAGAGCGAACTAACCTTGTTCCTCTCCGGCAGGTATGAGTGAGAAAATCAAAGCTCGTTAGAGAGTCGTGGGAGAGACCACCACCTACCACAACTACTAGACTACTGCCACCAATGATTCCTCCTCTATCTCTAGATCTGTGTGCTGAGAGAGACCCAAAGCAACCGAAGTGGAAGAAAGAGAGAGAAAAAACAATGTGATGGTATTTATTAAAAACAAAACAAAATAATAAAAAACAAATAAAATTATTATGAAAAATACAATGAACAAAATTTATATTAAAAATAAAAAAAAAAATTGGAAATTAACGAAAAATAAATAAATACACTGATCAAACTAAACTCTGAAAATAGTATCTTAATATTGTTATTTACAGTTAAAAGTAAAGCTTTATATATTGTTGCTAAATACATATTTATTGGAAAAACATAATCTACTTGAGCAAAACCTTTGAAACTAAATACATACCAGAAATATCATCTTGACAAATTCTTTGGCGATTGTTGTTTTCATATTTATAAAGATAGAACAAAATTTTTCAAATTCTTGTTGTTGCTTTTATTCCACTATTCGAAATAGTATACATTTTACTTGAAACTTGAATTTTTCTTGCTGTAGAGATTGTTCTTTTTACGATTGATTGATTGTCCTTTTTTCACTATAGTGGAGAGAAAAATAGTTTTTGAGATAACTTTGTGCAAAAAAATTACTGAATAACGTAAAGTAGTAAATTTTTCCCTAAAAATATACTTGAACGTTTTTTTTTCTTTGCAAAAGTAAGAACTAAAAGATAAGTAAAATTTAAATCAAAACAATAAGAAATACAGAATATATATATATAAAATAAAAAAATTAAATCCAAACTCTAGCCACCATATTATTGGCAACCTACATTGTTCCAATACTAATTTTTGTTTGTTTGTAATTTTTTCAGAAAGTTATTTGTTGGTGGACTGAGCTGGGAAACCACAGAGAGTAAGTTTAATGATAAATACTTGTGCATTTGAAAATCTAACACAAAAATTTTAATTTACAGAGGAACTTCGTGAACATTTTGGTCACTATGGTGAGATTGAAAGCATCAATGTTAAAACAGATCCCCAAACTGGTCGTTCGAGAGGATTCGCCTTTATTGTGTATACCGCTGCTGATGCAATTGACAAGGTCATCGCGGTAAGCGATCACATTATTAACAACAAGAAAGTTGACCCAAAGAAGGCCAAAGCCCGACATGGAAAGATCTTTGTTGGCGGTCTTACTCCTGAGATCAGTGACGACGAAATAAAAGCTTATTTCGGTCAATTCGGCAACGTGAGTTTGTTTTTTTTATAAATATGTACATATAAAAAATATTTTACTTATGCCAATTCTCTTTTTTTTTTTTTTTTAAGATCGTCGATGTTGAAATGCCATTCGACAAGCAAAAGTCCCAGCGCAAAGGTTTCTGTTTCATTACATTTGATTCGGAACAAGTTGTAAATGAATTGCTGAAGACACCAAAGCAAAAGATTTCAGGCAAGGAAGTCGATGTTAAGAGGGCGACACCAAAGCCAGAGAATCAGCAGATCACAATGCGTGGCGGACGAGGCGGTGGTCCTCGTGGCGGCAGTCGTGGTGGGTACCGTCTAGGTAATTATATAATTGTTGAGTCGTTTGGAATATAATTTCAAAAAACATATTGGAAATTAATTTGTTTTTATACACCATACGAGTTCCACATTATATATATTTTTTTCTTTTCATTTCATGATTTGTGAGGCCTATTTCACAGATCATACACCAACAAAACATGCAAGTTTTTTTTTGCAGTTAGTATGACATGTATGTGCTTTATGCTCTGTGAAAGAAGCACTGTCTTTCCTTCCGAATTTATGTCCTAGTTCACGTCTAGGAATAGTTTTTTTTAATCAAAAATGTTCGCTTTAATGCTTTTGCATTTATCTCGCGTCTTCGTAGAAGTAGAATAACAATTAAAATCACAAAAACATGGAAAATTTACTTAAAACCTTCTATGAGCTGAAGGCTTCATTCAACTTATTTTCTTATGTGGTAATTATAGCTTAGGATGAACCTAATCTCGCACTCCATTGGACGAAAAGAAACGTTCACGAACGTTCGTAAGAATCCTCAATCCGTTCAAATTGGTGCAAAAAGATCACTCCTCATGAGTCTGAGAAGTGACAGCCACTCAAGAAGAACCAAAGAAAATTCTCCTAATTGAATATTTTTATGTTCCAAAGGTGTTTCACCCACACAGACTGCACGTTATACTACATTTCCACCTGAAGTTGAACTAGGTTTCTTTAAAGGATCTTTTGTGTTAACATACAAGTGTCATCTTGACGCCAGCTTGGGTTTCTTTGTGCTGCTTGGTTTTGTCTATAAACAAGAAAGAGACATGTAAAAGAATGTCACCGACATATGACAGCAGGTCACCAGAAGCACTGCTATCAAACGTCAAACTCACTTGAATGTTGGAAATAATGCGTTCAGCATGATATTTGTCACTGGAATTCGAGTTGGTTTCATTGAAACTTAGGAACTGACAGGGTTTCATTTAGTATGGCAAACCGCGTACTTTTTATGTACGTTTGGGCTAGTTTCGTGATTACCTAGTTTAAGTGCCAGGTGAAAATACAGTATTAAAATTAACAGATACAATTTTTGGTGTTCCCCTGGTTTTTTTTTTTTAATGAGTGCTTAAAATAAATAAATAAATAGGGTGGCGAAACAGAGCGAGAAGCCCCAGGGCCTAGCGCACTTCTCTCAATTATGCCCTAAGAATGAATGGAGTGGACCCACAATTTTCAGCCGGTTCCGAAAGGCTAATCGAGAAAGCGCTTTTCATGGCAATGAATCTACTAACGGAGGCATTGCCAATTTCTCGCGAAAGGCGATACTCGTGGAAGTACATTTTTGCCTGAAACCAATGGAAAGCGACATAAGTCCCGATAACAATTTTGGTCGAGCTGACTGATGTACTCCTCCACTTGATTACGTAGCCTAAGGGAAGAAGGCTACTTAATGCATGGCGTTTGGGAAAACTTGTCAAGCCAAAGCGTTTGTATCCGTCCGTATTACTTGTCCCACTACAACTACACGTCATCGTAGTCTCGTCGACTTTAAGTTATGCCATCAAAAGATAGCAGTGGTTGCCAAGAGTAATTCTGCGTTTGACTTCCGCACTGATGTTATTTTCCCTTAAAGAGGATCCTAGGAAGACGTGGCCATGGAATAATATTCCATGTATTAAGTTTCTTGGAAGTGACATTCATCGAAGTTCTCCGTCCTTGTGTGCCACTTATGTTTCAATTTGATACAAGCATTGATATTGTGGAGCGGTGTCTCTTTAAACGTTTTGGCACTAGAGAATATTTAAAAAAATTTATTTCTTTAAAAAGCGTTTTATATATCAAGAAAGGCAATACTAGAAGTAATTTACCTTTTTAAGGGGTAATCCTTTTTACAGTTCGTTCTTGATTAACGCAGCTCTCGATTCACGCCACTCCATTCTCCGATTTTCGTAACAGCGAACATTGTTGACGAGGTAATTACAATCCTTCTTATCGAAACAACCTCGGTCATTACAACTACCCTTGTTTTATTTCTAAATTTGGTTAATCCTTATTTCTACCAATCGTTTTTGAACATTTTCAATTTTAGTCTAAAGTTTTGGTGCTGAATTTTCGTTTACCATTCACTGGCCTGATTCATTCTTGATTGAATAGTGTAAACAATTGCGTTGAAAAAACAACCTCATGCATGCACAAAGTACAATAATTATAACCTCACACACACAGTGGCTCGGTCCCTACAAATGGAGGTTTTTTTTTATTTAAATTCGAAGAGTACAAAAAGTGTCCTGTAATTTATTTCAAAACTCCGAAACTCTATTTTTGCAAAAGAATTTATATGATAAGAATAATAAGCAAAATTCTTGATATATTTTAAATTACGTTCCGGATCGCTCATGAAAACGGCAGAAATTTTACGCGAACTCGCGAAGGGTTTTGTAGAATTGCACATGACACTCTTAATTTATAAATCGCATCACGTGGCTTTATGCTTGAAAGTCATAATCGAATGTAGACCTTAAGTGTTTTCAACACATTACTCAATATCTGTGTGTGTCTAACATCCACTTTTTGTGTGGGAACTAAACTAGTAAAATTAAATTGTTGTGTAATTATTTCTTTGAAATTATATTTTTTTATTTAACATTCTATTGCCAAAGAAACTATGAAAATCTTCTTATATTAGCTTCGCATTCTTATTCTTCCGAAGGATATCCCCATCAATGGTCCGGTCAAGGTGCATACCCAGCATACGGTTACAGCGGTGGCTATGATGCCAGTCCCGGCTATGACTACTACAGCAGTGGCTATTACAATGGCTACGATTATGGCTACGGTAAATACACTCAACCAAATACCAATCCCCAATCTTCTTCTAATAACTATTATAATAATACATCATACCACAAAAATAATAGCTACCATCACTAATCAGAGTAAAAACTTTAAGAATACTGTACAAAACGCCAACCAATACTACAGCAGTTATTTAAATACGCCACGATTTCCAAATATTAGGCAAAACAGCAATAATTTCACCAACAATAGATCAAGACCAAATAATTACAATTACAGACAGCAAAAACAAACAATGATAGAGCCATCCCTTTTAGAGTATAGTGAAATCCCTCAGTAGATTTTTTTTTGTTTATTAAAATTATTATTTTCTTGCACTAGCAACGAAATTTTATGATCCTAACACCTTTTTAATGAAAGTAGTCTGTCATGCTCAACTGTGACAAAAACGAGTCGAGTAAATTTTTAATTATTTTGTTTTTCTTCTATTATTATACTAACTGATTGATTATATTGATTTTAATTTTACTTTATGTAACTTTTTTCTATCTTAGTGCTTTACTATTACATCCTTCAAAAAAATGAGGGGGTGTGTGTAAGCAAAACGTTTATAATTTTGTATTTTTAAATAATAATAGTGTATGACTGGCGAAGAGTGTGTTGACTTATGAAAAACAAAACAAAGTTAGCAAACAAAATTTTAAATTCACCCCAAAATACTAAAACCCCAATTAAAAATAATGAAAATTGCATGTAGCTCTCATGTAGAACAACTACCACCACCACTACTACCACAGCCACAAACACCACACTAAAAAAAAAAAAAAACAAAACAACCACACACAACTCACGCATACTCGTATGTAGATATACCTCAAGTATAATGCAACAGTTGGACCTGCAAAACAAGCAATTTATAAACTGTGCCAAAAACCACTTTTAAAGAAGTTGTGTCTTGGAATTTGAAATGTTTTTTCTTGTCTTGTTTTTTTCTTCTTTTTTTTTTCAATATTTTCTCTAATAGTGTTGGTCTTTAGAGAAATTAAAAAAAAAATTGCAAATAAACAAATGGAATATACCAAACAAATCATTTTTCAAGGCCAATTTTTTCTTTAAAAAGTCAAATTGTGCCTTTTTATTATAAAAAACAAAACGCAAAGGAGTTTGAAAAAAAAAATCCAAAACACATCATTTATGAGTGTGTCTAAACAAATGTTGACTGTATTTAGTCAAATCCATAGAAAGCTTATTATATAAATATACACAGACAACCTATGTATAGTATAATATCAAGCTGAATGCATATATTTTCGTATGCAATATTTATATTTATATATATATATATATATTTTTATTTTAAACATACTATTATAATATAGTATAAGGAATAAAAGGGTCGAGAGGTTGCTGTTGCTTTTGCACAGCATTCGATACCCTGTCGTTAACAAAAAAGAAGAAGCAAAAACAATTCAGTATGCGGCAGCAACCTGTGCGCGTTGCTGCTTTCACTGGTAACTTCTTTTATTTGCACGCATTTGTTAAAAATATGTTTTTAATTTTTTCAAAATTTTAATTTTCCAAGTTTATAAATACATAAATGGAGACATAACAAAACACGCAACACATTTAAAAAATTTTCCATGTGTTGTGTTTGCTTGCATATTGATTGAATAAGCAAATTTTAATTTCAATTTTAAAATCTTAAACACATACACTACAAATATGAACACACTTCGTCAAAGATAATAAATGTTTTGCAATCTTTTCGTAGCTCACATACATACACGTTTATAAGTAATACATTAAATTTGTATAAAGAATTTTAAAAACAAAGAAAAAGTAAACTTAAACTCAAAAAATCATTTAATAAAAGTAAACAGGAAGACGTTTTTTGGCTGCATGTTTCTCAATGTTAATATTTCCTTAAATTTTTATTATTATTTTTATTTTAATGCGTATTTTTGAGTCTTTTCCCATGTATTTTTTTAAATTACATATGTTAACAGCTTATATAGCAATGGTAATTGTATTTATATAACGATTTATATATATTTATATTTTAATTTGATATGTAACACATTTTTTTCTATTATTATTTTGTGATACCGAGTTTTCTAATGTTTCGCCTCACTCTTTGGATAAAAACAATGATTCTTTTATTAATTTTTTTTTGTATTTTATGTCTCGGCTTGGTTTTCAATTTCAATTTTTTAAACAACAAACAACAATTTATCGGAATCAACACTTGAATGAGAAAAAAAGAAGAG
This sequence comes from Melanostoma mellinum, assembly GCA_914767635.1. NCBI lineage: Eukaryota > Metazoa > Arthropoda > Insecta > Diptera > Syrphidae > Melanostoma > Melanostoma mellinum. The sequence continues at coordinate 21,449,980 of OU612058.1, forward strand.
CGAAAAAATGAAAATTTAGTAACACTTGGGCGTTTTTTTTTTGTTTTTCTTCTCTTTAACTTAATTATTAAAAAAAAAATGAAAAAATTAAACACAGTAGTAGTAATTATTATAGTAATTTCATGAAAGATTTCTACTTTTCAAAACCTTCCGCGAGAAGTGAGGTGAGACATTACAAGTTATTAATTTGCCAACGCAATCGTTGTGGAAAATAAGGTAAATAAAAAAATCGATATATGTGGAAATGCATTGTGAAACATGAGAATATTATTTCTATATTTCTTTTGTATACAAAAATACGACAAAATTACTAAAAAGGAAAAAGAAAAATAACAACATTATAAATAAAAAATCATCAATTTGTATAAAAAATGATTTAGATGGAAAAGGAACAAGCAAACAAGTATAAAACACGATTTTAATAATTTTGCTTTTGGTTAGTTAAAAATGAAATATTAAAAAAAAATATATCTATACAAAATAATGGAACGAGAAAGCTTGAAACCGAATATTATAAACCTAAAATTTATAAAAATGGTAATGTTTTTTTCACATCAAAAAAACAAAACAAAGAAAAGGCAAATAAAAGAATCAAAAGAACAATGTGTTTCTCATATATTTTTTATTTACCATGTTTTCCAACAACGGAGGAAGAGGAGGAAGGAGGAGGAGGAGGAGTGTTTGAGTGTCATTTGCTTTTTATAGTCGTTTAACCTAAATAATTTCTCAGATGTTTTTTTAATTTAATTTATTTTTCCTTTTTTGTTTGAAATACGTTTGTCCGTATTACAAATTTGAAAAAAGAATTTAATTCGGAATGAGAGAGAATAGTCAGGTTTAAAAAAAAATTTTTTTTCGTTAGCGGCTTACCAAAGTACACACCCATAAAACATGGCCGGTCGTCACAGTTTCGGACTACGAATGCCAAAAATAAAGGAAAAAAAACCTCTTCGTAAATGAAAGTTTTGCAAAAGATATTAGGAAATTGTTAATAATTTTATCAACAGTATCAAGTTTCGTTGTTAAACATCCAATACGAGAGCGTCTATCCTTATTGGCCATTACTTTTTAATTTCGACTAAAAACTCATATTTTCGGCAATCTCCTTAGTAATTTGCTTTCACACGTAATAGTTTGCTCCCAAAGAACATTACGTACGATCGTGATCCTTTCTCGAAATGAATTTTACATCTACTTTATTACAAAAGTACATACGAAATCAAGTGAAAGAAAGATAAATTTCTTATTGGAGACTTTTTCACGACCGCTTAAAATCCCACAAGAATCTTTCTAGCATCATTGGCGAATTTTGCGAATATGGGAATAGGGAATGTTATAATTTTATTCACGATGGGGCCCATTAACCTAAATTTTGTTGAACAAGGTTATAACAATAATTGTTATTTGTACGCTATGTACAAAAAACAAAAAATCAAAATGTTGCGGTATTTAGTGTTGCAAGCGCGAATGCTTTCTTCGATTCGATTCGGATTTTGTGAACACAAATTTTCGTAGTTCGTAACTTAGCTTTCCGTGTGCAAGTTTTCTACGATGGAATCTGTGATAGGGCTGATTATATCTTTTTTCCGTTCTGTACCGAAACAAAATCAAATTATTTAAAACTAAAAAGTAACTGCTCAATATGTATATTTAGCGTACTTCAACACTGTACAATTAGTTGGAGAGGCTTTGTGTTGAACGACTAATGTTGGATAATGTGAACCCTCAGACGACCGCTTGTCCACATCGCCATCAAACGAAGTATGTCCAACTAATTTGTACAGTGTGAACTCCGCTTTTTAAACAGATCAGGTTCAAATATTTTGTACAATTTTTCTGTTTCGATTCGGTTTCAGTCGTAACTTTTCTCCAAACGGTACAAGCCAATTGTAGCTTTGCGTTTCGCTCAGTGTAATCATTCTATGAGGACTCTTGCTAATTATGGCGAATGGTCATACCAGCTGAAAAGCGATTGTAAGTTCCTGGCATTTAGCCATTTTATTTAAAAATAAATAAATAGGGTGGCGCAACAGAGCGAGCAGCCCCAGGGAATAGCGTATTTCTCACAACCATGCCTTTTTAGGGAATGGAGGGGACCTACAATTTTCTGCCGGTTCCGAAAGGCTGATCGAGAAAGCGCTTTTCATGGCAATTAATCTATGGTGGATTTCCCAATTCCTCGCGAAAAGCGATACCCGTGGAAAATCATTTTTGCATCTGTTACTTTGCTTTAAAAAATAATTATTTTGGCTGTAAACCTACGGTGACTTCACTACAGATCTTGGTGTGCGCAAAAGGTTTGTTGTGCAAAATCTTAATCGAATGGTAACAGTTTGTCCCAAACCGTTTGACATGTCGCGAAGAATTTCACCAATGGCTTCCATACAAAAGCAACCTAAGGTCAGGTCAGGTTTGAATGGCTATGGCTGTCAGAAAACCAACACACTTAGACTAGTGTTGGGTCAATTGTGATACCATATGAAATGTGTGGGGAAGTAATTAACACCCCTATTACAGATGACAACCCAACTGAAAATTGGGTTGTGTGCCCGTGTTATATATATGAGAAGACAACCCAATTTCAGTTGAGTTGTCATCCATAATAGGGGTTTAAATTAACAAAACCTTTTAAAGCTTTTAATAAAGCGATAGAGGTGAAGGTATCTGTGTTCATCAGATAGCTTGGGTCATCGAAGAACTTCAGTTCAGTTTTCTTAAGGACGTGGACAGAGGAGATGTGGGATTGAATTAACTTTCATTATTACCAACTTTCCGGGATAGGTGAAGCCACCAGTTAAATAAGGGATTACAAATTCTCTGAGTACAAATCATGTTCCGCAAATAAGATTTGAATAAATAGATAACCAAAGGCTTAATTAAGGGCTCTGCATTTCGAAAGATTGAGTTGGAATCAATAAATTAAACATTAAATATTAATATGTAATATCAATTTTTGAATGAACAACACTGTGAGTTAAGTTGATTGTTATTATTAACAATCAGTCAACGCCTTGCCTTGTTGACTTCACTAACTAACTTCCGAATCGTTCGAGTCTAAAATACACTTCTTTCTTTCGCATTCGACTCACTTTCTATCGAAATAGAATTTCAAAATAAGCATGATAGTCTAAGAGCTGGAAGCAAATTTTTGGAGTGGAGTGATAACCAAAAATATTGCACATGTATGTGTAGATACACGCACCATTATATCAGATTCAACCGTCTGGCAGGTTTCTTTTTCAGCCGTGGGCGGGGGTGGGCGTTCGAAAATGGTAATTTTTCAGATTTTGAGGTCGAAGTGATAACCACATAAATGATACATCAAAAAATCAGAAAAATTCCCCTGATTACAAAAAACTCGGTCCCAGACGATTTGGTTTCAGCCTACTGCTTGCCAGACGCATTTTAACACTTTTCAAGTGCATTTTTCAGCTTTAAGCATTTATAACTTTTTTCCTATTACATATAACCAAGAAAGTGGTACGCCAAAAAATAAGAAAATTTACCCTGATTTCAAAAAAGTGTATTTCAGATGATTTACTTTCAACCTACTGCTTGCCAGACGCACTTTAACATTTTTTTAAACGCACATTTCAACTTAAAGTATTGATAACTTTTTTCTTATCACATGTAACCAAGAAATGGTACGCCAAAACATCACAAAAGTTCCCCCGACTACAAATAAGTGTGTCCAAAAGGATTTCGTTTCAGCCTTCTGCTTGACAGACGCATTTCAACATTTTTCAAATGCATTTTTCTAATTAGCTGATAACTTTTTTCTTATCACATGTAACCAAGAAAATGGTTCGCCAAAACATCAGAAAAATTCCCCTAATTACAAAAAAGTCGGTCTCACACGATTTGTATTCAGCCTACTGCTCGCCAGATGCATTTTAACATTTTTAAGTGCATTTTCAGCTTAAAGCACTAATAACTTTTTCCCCATTACAAATAACCAAGAAAGTGGTACACCAAAAAACAAAAAAAGTTACCCTGATTTCAAAAAAGTGCGCTTTAGACGATTTGGTTTCAGTTTACTGCTTGCCAGACGCTCTTTAACATTTTAGTAAAATGCATTTTTCAACTTAAAGTACTGCTAACTTTTTCCTATCACATATAACCAAGAAAGTGGTGTGTCAAAACATCAGAAAATTTATTCTGATTACAAAAAAGTCGGCATCAGACGATTTGGTGTCAGCCTTCTCCATGCCAGACGCATTTTAGCTTGAGCATGTTTATCAAATTCAATGAATAATTGTTTGTAGTATTTCATTTAAATGAAATTTTTGATTTTCATTGAATTTGATAAACATGCTTAAGCTAAAATGCGTCTGGCATGGAGAAGGCTGACACCAAATCGTCTGATGCCGACTTTTTTGTAATCAGAATAAATTTTCTGATGTTTTGACACACCACTTTCTTGGTTATATGTGATAGGAAAAAGTTAGCAGTACTTTAAGTTGAAAAATGCATTTTACTAAAATGTTAAAGAGCGTCTGGCAAGCAGTAAACTGAAACCAAATCGTCTAAAGCGCACTTTTTTGAAATCAGGGTAACTTTTTTTGTTTTTTGGTGTACCACTTTCTTGGTTATTTGTAATGGGGAAAAAGTTATTAGTGCTTTAAGCTGAAAATGCACTTAAAAATGTTAAAATGCATCTGGCGAGCAGTAGGCTGAATACAAATCGTGTGAGACCGACTTTTTTGTAATTAGGGGAATTTTTCTGATGTTTTGGCGAACCATTTTCTTGGTTACATGTGATAAGAAAAAAGTTATCAGCTAATTAGAAAAATGCATTTGAAAAATGTTGAAATGCGTCTGTCAAGCAGAAGGCTGAAACGAAATCCTTTTGGACACACTTATTTGTAGTCGGGGGAACTTTTGTGATGTTTTGGCGTACCATTTTCTTGGTTACATGTGATAAGAAAAAAGTTATCAATACTTTAAGTTGAAATGTGCGTTTAAAAAAATGTTAAAGTGCGTCTGGCAAGCAGTAGGCTGAAACTAAATCATCTGAAATACACTTTTTTGAAATCAGGGTAAATTTTCTTATTTTTTGGCGTACCACTTTCTTGGTTATATGTAATAGGAAAAAAGTTATAAATGCTTAAAGCTGAAAAATGCACTTGAAAAGTGTTAAAATGCGTCTGGCAAGCAGTAGGCTGAAACCAAATCGTCTGAGACCGAGTTTTTTGTAATCAGGGGAATTTTTCTGATTTTTTGATGTATCATTTATGTGGTTATCACTTCGACCTCAAAATCTGAAAAATTACCATTTTCGAACGCCCACCCCCGCCCACGGCTGAAAAAGAAACCTGCCAGACGGTTGAATCTGATATAATGGTGCGTGTATCTACACATACATGTGCAATATTTTTGGTTATCACTCCACTCCAAAAATTTGCTTCCAGCTCTTGGTCTATGAGTATAATCGGCGCTATCGAGGTTACCGTCGGAGCGGAGTTTTCTCCGCAACGCATTCTTTTTTGGAGATTCCATTTTGCTTCGAAGTAGGTAGTTGTTATTGTAAGAATTTTTTTCACAAATGCGACAACATTGCATTCTCAAAACGAAAATTTTCCGCAATAAAACTTATCGGTCGGATCGGACAATCGAAGAACTACCTTCATGCAAAATGTCTGAATCGTAGGAAATCCGAGATAATTTGTTCTTGGTAATGGGTTCACAATTTATCACATCTTTAACTATAAAAGTGAAACAAATCCACTGATGTTTCTAAAGACACATAATCGGCCCTATCGTGGTAACCGTCGTCGGAGCGGATTTTTTTCCGCAACGCATCTTTTTTCGGAGATTCAATTTTGCTTCGAAATAGCTGTCGTCGTAAGAAATTTTTCACAAATGCGGCAAATTGTATTCCAAAAACTAAAATCTCCGCAACAAAAACTATTATTATTAGTTATTAGGTTTTTTCTTATTCTATTCATATTCAGTTTGAAATAAGGGGTGAGATTCTGTAACTAAAAAGCGAACAAACGTTTTCGTGTGTGCGAACGATTTCCTTCATGTTAACATAGGGAAATCGTTCGCGCACACGAAAACGTTTGTTCGCTTTTTAGTTACAGAATCTCACCCAAGGTTTGTGGTAGTAATTAAAAGGTAAGTTAAGTAAGTCGAATATTTAAACAAGATTCAGTCATTACTATTACTTTCCTTTAGTTAAAAGAGGGGAATTACAAGCATTCGAGCATTTTTACATAGTTACATAGTAGGCCCCCCCACCATTTCTTACTCTTCATTGTTCTTGCCATTATTTAAATTATTAAAATTCCGATTGTGGTACAGAGACTTTACAATGTAATAAGGGTGATTATCTTCTTTCCTTGAATGTTGATATCTCATCAGCAAATGACTGCATAGCATAATTACTTTTTGAAAAAAAAAAAAAAAAAAAAAAAAATGTACTGAGAAAAAAGCAAACGACTACGGTTTAAAATAAGAACACCTATTGATGGTACTTTAATGATTTCTTTTGCAGCTAAGTATACTCATTACTCATAATATATTCTTAGAGCCAATTCATCAAACCGTTTATCCAGAGCGATTGGTCAAATTTTATTTGCCCGAATTAAACTAAAACTGCCTCTATCCCTAACACGGAACTTTTGACCAATCGCTCCAAGAAAATGGTTCTGGCCCCGATTACGGTTGTCGATTGACTAATCGATACTCGACTTTTGTCGATCGACATTCTTCGATTTGACGGTCGACAGCTTTCGTTCATAATTTTCTGGTCGAAGAATGTCGACCGAAAACGACAAAAGTCGAGTATCGATTAGTCAATCGACAACCGCAATCGGGGCCTCTGATAGATTGACTTTCAGTATTTTGAATCGATAATAAAATACGCATTAATATTTTGTTCTTATAATTTGTTTTTCAAACGCTGTCTATTTATTTCTTTCTCTTAAACTAACCTAACTAGATACAAACGTATATATTATATAACTTAAAATGCCTTCAAGTCCACCACCCCCGGTCGAAATTGAAATAATAAAATATATAAGAATTTATTTTAATATATGTATGCATACTTAGAAAAACTTACTTCATAGCTTCATATATTGTTGATAAAACATTTTTCCTTTTTTTCAATACTAAATAAGTAAAGTAAATCTTGTTTAAACAAAAAAAAAAAAAAAATATTCAAATAATTAAACGATTGTGTTGTGATTAAATTTAATGTTCAGACTACGGCTATGGAGGTTATGACGGTGGCTACGGTAGCGGATACGGTAGCGGCGGTGGTCGACCTGGTGGACCACGAGGCGGTGCCAAAGGTACTACACACAATTTAACTTGAATTTCTTCTTTTTCCATAATAAAAATATCGGTTTTTCTTGCCATAAGAACAAATAAATAAAAGAAAAAATACTGTGATTTGTTAATGTAGAGTAATCTCTTTTTCCTGATGTGTGCACCACCTCTTGCGTTAATTTTTTTTAAATCCGCACTTTGTATCTATTGATTAATGAAAAAATCGAGAATTTTGTTGAAAAATTAAGTTACTAAAGCAGGGTGGTGTGTTCAATGTTCTTTTTTGTTTTTTGATTTTTGAATTCCAAAAGAAAGTGTAGTCCCTAGCATGCTATCCAACGTAGAGGAACATTTTTTGATTTATTTTTATTGTTTTATTGTAAGTACCAATACATATATGTTTTTTTTAGGGATAGAAAGGAATATTGCATTGTTTACTTAAATTTATTTTTCTAATTTTAATTGAAAATGGGGATCAAGAACAAACAGTTTGAAGTTTATAATTGTAGCCATGTGCAAGAATGTCTATTGTTCCAAATGATTGTTACGGACTTCAACTATAATTTTGTCCGTCTGTCTTGTCTTGACTTATTAAAAGCAAGTGCTTCTCCAAAAATTTCACCAATTTTGTTGCTACATCTTGTATCCGCTTCGCAAATCCTGAATAATAACGAGCTTGATGATCAATGTACATTGTACATACACCTGCGGTCAGACAGCAAAATGAACACAACACGGCTGAATTATTAGTTGAAATCAAACTCGCGGCAAAGTGGGCACGTTTGTGTATTCGATTCTGAGTACTGGGTATTCTCTTTTATAGCAAATAACAAAGCGTAGTTTTCGTTACTACTTACTTTTTGCATTTATTATTTGATTGTTGTAAGATCAACAATATTTGTCAGATTTTAATTGCAGTCCAAAGAAAAAAGTAGAGCGCAAATAGACCTTGAAAAATAGTGTTAGATCTGCTCTTTGTTGTAACTGTTGAACTTTTATGTCATCTCTCATAAGAGGCGTTTACTGCTTTCGTGAAAAAGCCATGTAGTTTTTTATCTAGTTCTATTTACTGTGTTGTGTATTGCATGACTTTGAGGAACGTGTCTATTTTGCGGGTAGTGGTTCCTCATATACCTCTTCTTGTTTTTTGTTTTCATGAATATAAAGCTTATGACTTGGATGCGCGTTCTACGACTATTATTATCATACTTAACTTTATTATGTGATTTGCAAAAGTAAAAAATGTGTTAATGTACTTTCACTGTTTGGTTGTTCAAGTCTAATCGTTTCAACTGAAATTTCGATGTTTGTTTTTAAATAAACTTTGACTACGTCTGCATATGGCTGAGAAATTTTGCAGCCGGGGAATGGCTCTTTCCATTTCTTGTCGACCCTGGGTCGCTCTTATTCAGGAGCATTGAACATAAACGTTCTATAAACGAAAGAGAAACCATCTACACAAGGAACCAGAATGTTTTCGTTTCTGCGTACAATTCGCTAGAAAAATGTTAGGATTCGTTAGTTTCAAACGACATCCATCACAAAAGTAATAACCAACCACTTCATTCATCGTACATCAGTGAGTAAACTCCAAATATGTGTGAAATAATGCAAACAATCAGCCCTATTATCGTAACAGATCGGAACGAAATTCATTCCGATTTGTACGAAATGTAAGATATTTGTATTATGGTAACGTGTCCGATTGCTTAATCGGACAAATTTCCGAAAAGAACGAAACAATGCGTCTAGAATTCATGCGATGCATGGCGATTAAATGTGATAATGGTGGAAACGCATTCGCTATTCATGCGATGCATGCCGATTTATTGGTTTTCTGTTCTATCCGATGTCTCCGACTGCAAAGTAGTGGCGGAAGGGTTGTTTTATGTCACCTACCATAAACAAAATAAATGTTACGATCGGAACTTCTCTACGATCGTATGTTTCTCCGATCTGTTACGATGATAGGGCTGAATATGTCTATTCTTATCTGTGACATTTTAACTGTCGTGTCATACCTTTTCGTGCGACACCTCATAGCTCCCCAGGCCATTCGTACTTTTTTGTACGACAGTATATTGGAATTTGTATGGGTTTCGGATTGGCTTCTGGCGAATATTTTGTTTTAGCTGACGTGTCCGTAAGATAACTTTACGTTTTCGTACAACGTGGCTTCAACAAATATTTTCTTATTACAGGGCAACGTGCGACCAATTTCGGTGGAAATCGTGCACAGCTAAAACAAATCCAAAAACTGTCAAACAGACGTTTTTTTCAAGAGAGAGAGAATGTTTTGTATTCAAGACGTTTCTTTACTTTTGAGACAATTACGCTCTTTCAGAGAGTTTCTGAGAGAGTTTTACCCCCACTGCACAAAGTAAAAAAACAGGCCTATTAGCTTTAACTATATTTTTTTTTACCGTGACGTAAAAAAATGTCGAGACGTTAGAGAGCATTCATTGGAACGATGTTGATGTATTGTAAGTGTGAAATTTAAACTCTGGTTAACAAATCAATCGTGTTAGACAAATCCGAGTACATGAATTCTTTTTAAAAAAATGAACTACATATAAATATCAAGAATCTTCGTTTTTGATCTAAACAAATCTCAATTAGAACAATGCAATAGTCCTAGGTTTATTCTTCCTTTCCTCGTGTCATATTTTTATTCAAAATTTAAATGTTTTGGTTTGCCTGCTTTTAGCGCCATAAACTGTAGTTTTAAGAGAAAAAATGAGTGTTTTGATTTTTCTCATTTCAAATTGTGGTTAAAGAAAAACACATATACTTAGGAGGTGATATTTTGTCTAAATCATCATTACTAACTTGACCAAACTAATTCTAAAAAATAAAATATAGAAATGAATTACTCTTATCAATTGTTTCTTACTATCATTATCAGGTTCCTATCAGACTGGCAGAGGGCAAAGGGTGACTGGTCGTCAGCCAAGGCATCAGCCTTACTAAATTTAAATAATCGTATTGCCGTATTTTATAGTTTATTGTGGTAAGTTCTATTTTAATAACAGTTGACCCTTCGAATCTTACAAATCTCAATGGTCACATGAACATCGCCTTCAAAACAACATACGTTAAAATTGTGATGTCCTCTTGTGACTTGTAAAATTTGTCAGAATCGGAGGGTGAATTTTGGATTTTCTAACAGATGTTTGTGTTTTATTTTCAGCGTACTTTAAAAGGAAATAATAATAATACACCATTTTCACCAATTCATATAAAACCAGAACATAAACAAACTCAATACAACATAAAAACCAACAATTGTGTTTTTTTTTTCATTTAACTTCTTCCATTCACCATTCCACATTTTTAATGAAGAAATAGGAATCAAATCAAAGAATTGAACAAATTATTAGACAAATAAACACGAGAATAAAAACCTATAGAATCTGAACAAGGAAGATGCCAACAACCACCAATAAACTTCAACTTAAAATCAAGTAAATAACGGTGTTATTATAAAAAGAAGAATATAATAACAAGAAGAAATACCACAAAAAACGAAAATACAAAACAAAAGAATAGAATGCCTAGTAATATTTATAAAGTACACGTTTTTCCGTACCAGGATGAGGTGGATAAATTAATAAATTTTCTTTTCGTAAATGCAATTTGTTCTATGGAGAGTGAAAGTGATCAAACAGGATAAAGAAAGGTGGAGGATGATAAGCCTCCTGATAAAATAAAATTTCTATTAAATAAAAAGTAAAATATTTCATAAAAAGAAACTCTTATCTCATAGAAAAACAAAACAAACTTTCAAACCACAAAACAAAAATTGCTTGCAAAACTTCTGATATTTAGTTTTTAATTGTAACAGCGTAATACATAGATTTGTATGTATATCTTAAAAATAAAATAAAAATGTACAAAACAAACAAGTAAATCTAAAAAAAAAAATATAAAACAAAATTTTGTTGTTTATTATTTGTATTACTATATTAATGAATATATTTTGAACAGAGCATAATATAGAGAAATTAACAAAGCAAAATAAAACAAATCAAACTTAAATAAAAACAAAAACCAGAAAAACTCTTAATAAGACAACTTGTTTTCATTGAAAATCAATAATAATTAGTTTAGTTTATTATTTTTCTCTTATCGAAGTCGTATTAAACAATTCTTTTTCTAGACTCTGTAATAAATTACTGACTGAAAAAAGCAGACAAAAATTAAGTAATTTTTTTATTAGTCTACTACACGCCGAAACATGAGAGATGATTAAATATTTACATAAAAATTTATATATATTTACATTAAATAATAAATAAGTATGTAGATGGAGATTGGAGCAAAGAAAAAACACAAACAACTAAACACATCAAGCATACTGCATACGACAAAACAAATAAGACACGTCATTTTGAAGGTTTATTTTTTTTATTTTTTTTCTCTTACAGTTAGAAAAAAAAAAAACAGTCAAAGCTTTTGTTGTCTTGATTCCTTTAACTATTCTTTTTCAGTACAGTCAATTATGGAATTAAATCTCTTTTTTTTTTAATTAAATATAATTATTTGTAGTGTAATAAATTTAATTTTTGATAAACATTTCAAAAAAGGATTTTTATTTTCTTTTTTTATGGAAAGAAAAGGAAAGGAATGGTATTTTTGGAAAGTGTACGGGTACGGGTATTCATTTGCAGGTAAGAAGAATGTGATGCATCAAAAATAAGCTAACTTGCATACGTTTTCGTTTTATCATAATCGCATTATTTTGGGTATATTGATTCTTCCGATAGCTATTTTGGGTTTATCGGGCACTTTTTTCCCATGGATTTTTTCCCAAATTCGAAAAATTGGTATTTTCTAAATAGGGATAGAAAATTCATTGGGAAAAATACCTATCGGGAACTCATTTATTATAGGAAGTATTTGATTTTCCTTGCAAAAAACTTGTTCCCATAGGAAACAAATCCGTGGGGAATTCCCGATAGTAGGAACTTGTTCCCGTGAAGGGAAACATTTTTTGGGAAAAGTATTTCCCAAGGAATTCCCGATAAGGCTTTTTGATTTTCTTTCGGAAACATGTTGGATTTTGACAGTAAGTACAACTTAGAAATGTATCACTTGTTTGTCTCGACTTTTCTACTTTCAAGGCGAGACGTTTTGAATTCGATATCTTCCTCTCGACTCGTCTCCATTTGTCTAGTTATCCGATGCTGTCATTTGATTTCCGGGAAATGTTTTCCTTTATATTTGTATATTTATATATTGAAACATTTATCGAATATATTTTATGTTTAGTTTAATAAATGTACATATTATTATTATTATTATTATTTATTATAATATAAATGAATTTACAATTATAATTTACAATTTTTTTAACAGCACTAGCACATAGGCTTTCGGCTGGTATGTGTGGAAAAGTAGACTCTAGTGTTGGTTATAGGTGAGCCCCAAAGGGTATTCCAGCAATTTGTGTCACCAGTGAACAGGATCAGAGTTTGGATGTTATTAAGAATGTTTGTTGTTTGTTCGGCGGACGTAAATGATTGAGAAGGATGTATCATGTATGTATGTTGAACTAACTGTTATTTTGATTTTCATGTTGATTTCTATTGCAATATGGAGGGATTTAGATCATTCAATAGCAATTGCAGTCCATGACAATTGTTAAAATGACCGTTCAAGTTCCATTGTAGGATTTTCAAATAAGTTTTGAATGTGTGAGGGCGCTTATTTCCAGTGCACACTGTGTTGTACTGGTTAAGGCCGTTGTTGGTGTTGTTTTTGTTGGTGAAATGGATATTGTGACCCCGCTGCCCGCTGGAGGGGGCACCCGGAGCATCCGTAACGTCCGGATGCTCCGCCTGTCCCATCCTAGCAACAGCGGAGTCGTTTGTGTGGGAGTTTTTATATGGGTTAAGTGCTGTCATCATCGACCTCTATGAAATAGTTGTTATTTTTGATTAACGATTCTGTGAGATTGGATAAAGGCGATTTAAGATAAGTGTTTGGTTCCGTATTACGCGGGGGAAGATTGGTGGGAGTTTGAGTTGATAAGTAGTTATTAGGTTTACTGGGTTCGTTTGGTTGTTTTCCGTGTAACTTTGATGTATTATTTTGAATGGTTTTTTGTGGTGAGTTGTTTGAGATTGTGGTTTGAGGTGTTTTATTTTGATGGTTGTGTTGCGGGCAAGAAGGACCTTGTTCAGCGATCGAGTCTGCATCAGTTTCACCTTGCGGTGGTGCGTGGTTATTATCCGAAGGGAGGGTTTGTGTGGCTGGCGATGATCCGGCTGTGACTGCTGCGTAAGTTTGTTGAGCATTGTTTTCGGGATGTAGATCTTTATAAGCTTGTTTGGCCTCTCGAATAGTACACTTTCTAATTGTTTTAATTTTTAATATTTCTTTTTCTTTCACGAAACTCTTACATGTTTTAGAAGAAGCAGGGTGGTTTTCGTAGCAGTTAGCGCAATAGGTACGCGAACATGAGTGGGGGTCGACAGGTGGCATGTTGCAATTTTCACAGGATGGAGAGTTTTTACATCTTTTCGCAGTGTGCCCTAAAAGCTGGCAATTTCTACACCGCATGGGGTTGGGAAAATATTCCACAACCTTGCAATTGTACCAACCAATGCTAACAGAGGACGGTGGCCGGAAGGAGTCGAACGTTAGGAGAATGAGACCAGTTGGAGTTTGAATACCATCGATTTTTTTCGTAAACTTGTAAACTTCTGTAACGCCTTGAGGTTTCATTTCCATTTTAATTTCTTCATCAGGAACATTTGTAAGGTAGGGTGCATATACTGTACCTTTAGAAGAGTTCAAGTTAATGTGAAGGGATACGTTGATCGGGCAAAGATTTGATAAGTGTTTTCTTGATAGGAAAATTTCAGCAATTTTTTGGGTTCCAGCGAGGATAAGCAAATTTCCGTCACGCATATGTGTAATGGAATCGTAGCCCGTGCTAATTCCATCGATCGCTTTTTTTAGTAAGAACACACTAAATAGAGAGAATGGTTTTTTATTGTCAGCTGGAGACATCACTATAAATTTGGGGTTAGATGTTGACATGTGGGGTTGCCATGTAAGATCGGTGTCTGCGATTGTAAAGTTAGTTTTTTTTCTTTTCTTTTTATTCGAGTAATCAGCCTGCAAATCTACATCGAGATCGCGAAACCGGTTACCCGCAAGCACATGTGGCCCTGCGGCCATGGTTTCTATTTAAATTATCTCTATACGATTGAATGCACTGGGTAACGGGGTGTCAAAAAAAAAAAATTAAAGCAAAGCGCTTTGTGGCTATTGAAAAATAGCGGGAAAATTAACCGAACGAAATACAAGCACTGAGTGTAGCAACGATGCGACCGGCTTGAAGGATAGACGGTGACTGAATAAATGTACATAGGAAGATGTCTTCCAAACAAACAGTCGCAATTTTTTTTTGTAAGATTAATAGATGGGTGACTTTTAGAAGGAGGTAGGAGAAATTGTCAAAAAGAGCTTTGGAGTTTCCCTCCAATTGCAATTGCAATCCCAATGCAACTGATACAAAATATGTTATCTGTAGTCTGTGAATTGTGTTGCAATTACATTAACAGTGTAAGATATTAGGGTAAAGGTTCTTACGATCATCTATAGGTCTCGGATGGTATATTAATACGAGTCTTTGGGGCTTATTAAAAAGAATGCAATTAATAATAAAACCTATTTCATCTTATTTTCCATCAAGAAACTCAGTCGTTTTGCAATGATATTTTTTAGGTTTATTATTCTGAATTTATTGGTACAGTCATACCAGGTAAACAATACATATAATTTTTTTCTTTTTGTTAAATTAGTAGTTGCGAATTTATCATGAATTATCGTCAAATCTTGGACATCACTTTGACTGCTAAGTCATCAATAATTTTTTGCTACTTGCCCAGTTTCATGCAAAATATTCAAGACGTCAATAAATCGTCTATAATCGAATTCAATGCGGCGTCCTTTAAACAATCAACAAAGAAAATATTTTTTTTTTTTAACAAAATAGGAAATAAGCAATAAATTACCTCTTTCGCTTCCAAAACATTTGCATACAACTTCAAATTCTCGACTACTGATCATGTCACTCATTTCTCGAACGGATAAAACTCGCAGGAATTGGTTTTGTGTAATTGTGCCACAGTTTTCTTTGTCAAAATCTTTAAACAACGATTGGAGGTTTGAGATTTGATCTGGTTTCGTTGCTAATTTTTGAAGAGCCTTCGACGCTACTGTGCGCTCTTCAAAGTTTAAGAAACACTGCAAGCAATCGACACAGGGAAAGTGCTTTAAGGGCACTGATTGCTCATTTTCCATCGATTCTTTTGGGACAAAAATTTGATCAAGAGTTTGACAGAAATCTCGATAGCGAATGGCGCAGCCGTGGTTATGGGAACGAAATCTATGAATTAAAAAAAAACGTGTAGGTTGAGAATTTTGTGTGCAAAATAGTTTTGGATATTTATATTTTGATAATTTAAATTAAACACGTAAGTAAAGTAAAAAAATAA
This sequence comes from Melanostoma mellinum, assembly GCA_914767635.1. Lineage (NCBI taxonomy): Eukaryota > Metazoa > Arthropoda > Insecta > Diptera > Syrphidae > Melanostoma > Melanostoma mellinum. The sequence goes on from OU612058.1 coordinate 21,465,768, forward strand.
ACAAATAAATAATGTGGCGCAAGGCGCAAAAGAGCGCGGAGCTCCAGCGCCTAGCGCAATTCTCACAACCATGCTTTGTGAAGGAAGTAAAGTAAGCAAAAGATAAACTGGCAATTATCTTTTATATCAATTTATGTTTTCCCTGTCTCCATACCCACACATTTCTGCTCGGTGAGCAACGCTGATAGGTTTTGAAAGTTAACCCTGAAAGGATCCAAAATGCAATTCTTTTTTGATTTCGACAAACTTTCTTTCGAAATCTAATCCCAAAATAAGCATTAACTAGTCAAACTGAGCACTACTTTTGGGTGTTTCATGTGACTTCAAGACCGTACTTATGCAAGTTACATAAGTTAGCCAGTTTTTTTTTTTTTGGAAAGACGAGTGTTGTCATTGCTTATTTATACTTACGCATGACAAATAATATCGACATCAGAGACTTTGAGCTTGATATTCGAATTGTCCAAGCCACGCCGGAAGTCCATCTCATGAATGTAATTTCTTTTATGGCGATCGTAGTCCACAAGAAAGTCAATAATATTTACATTAGTGACATTGGCTTGCTTCTTCACTTCAGCCAACACATTTATAACATCTTGTTCTGTTCCTCCCCGCTCATTTGAGTGATTCTCTTTCGACGTAAATACAATGTTCGGTAGTGTAGGTTCTATTAGCTGAAATACAATTTATATTCCAATTATCATATTTAAAAACTAAGAAAAGAAAAAACCCTATCAAACCTTTGGAATTGCATATTCTGCTGGATCCACATCCTCCATAAAGCGCATATAATTGAACCCCATATCATTTCCATAACGTTTTTGAAGTGCGTCGAATTCTTCCTCCGAAATGAAGAGCGTATTACTCAAAAGAGCTTGATAAGCCTGTTTCGGACTTACATAGCCCTTATTCAATCTGGAAACAATTTTAGAATAATGATAAACCGCAAAAATATGTTGTCAAAATAACAGAACTTATCAAAACTTTTGAAAAACGGATGTAGATAAATTCTTCTTGTATTAATTTTTTTCTGCATTTTTAAAATAGCCTCTTCACATAAATCACGCTCATCTTCCATTACCTCCTGCCATTTTATTTGTCCTTGTTCTGGCAAAGTTTTGATATATTTGAGAGGTGATTCTACCACTAGTTGAGGTTGTTTGTCCAATTTTTTTTCGGTAAACACTTACAAAGTAGTGAAATTTGATTTAATTCAAATTTGAATTCATATTCGAAACCTCTACCTCTATCAATTTCATCAACGAATTCTCTCCATTTTACACGATTCCGATCAATTGGATCGGCATATTTTGCACATATCATTTCAATTTCCCGTTGGTTGAGTTTCATACGCTTTAAACCTGATATTCCAACATTGTCCAATGCTCTGAGAAATTGGTTTGAAGTTATACTTCCCGTGCGAAGAAGGTCAAATGTTTCCATAAACTCTGATATCCGAATACGGTTTTCGTAAACATATCGCTGAATTCGAAATACAGCGTCGCAAACTGAATAAGATTTCTCGTGTTTCTCAAAAACTGACGCATACTTGTTGATACCGTCGGCATTAGGAAACGGTAGCACTGGGAGCTCTATGTCAACAATTTGTCCAGGAAATTGGATTATGTCCTATAAGGGATTAAGTTGGTACACTTTGTTGAAACTTTAAATGGAAAGTTTTATTACATTACTTGAGTCCATCAAACCTTGTTCTTTTAGATACTTTCTTATAGCATCGACATGGGTTACAAATGCAACGTAATTGACTGTGAAAGAATCCTTCATATACCTTTTCAATAAAAGCATAAAATCGTTTTCGGATAGAACAATTTTCATAAAATGCAAAACTCTTGAAAAATGGGCTATTGTCACGTTGCCAATGTTTCTTGCTACCTTTTGATGCGATAAGATACGAGAGTCAGTGAAACCAAGATAAAGATTTAAATTGGAAATGAATAGCAAAAACTTTTAGTATAACATTTAAAAAGATGTAAAAGAAAATATTTCCTCGTTCTCGAGGTATTCTGTGGTAGAAGCGTAAGTTCAAAACAAGTGAAAATATCAGAAAAGCTATTTCATGTGCTTACCAACTCATAATCCTGGAAGTAGGGCATCAGCGGTAAAGTACAAAGCTTGGCAATTTTCATCAACAATATGCACAATTTACGTTTTTCGTGATCATCTATTGGATTAACATGCATTGGATCATTCCACTCAAGGCCATGTACATTGTCCACATTTTTTACATGATCTTGCTCTGTCAAGGAATGAGTTACTTTCTGCGCTATGAAAGTCTACTTGAAAGTCACCTGCTTCACAAATAATGCTAAGGAACTGCTTATAAGCAACTCTTCCATCACGGATACGAAAGTAGTCCGTTAACTCTCGGATTTCGAAATCAGACAATCCAATAATTTTTTTGTATTTTCCCAAAACGCTACTGAATTTTGATTCTATATGATGTGTATTGAAACAATGAATGATTGAAACAAGATTGCTCAACGCAATAACTTAAAACAAACCCGGAAGTAAACCATTGCTGTTTGGGTCGTACTGCTGTAGTTCATTGCTGATATTAAAGCCATGCTTGAATATTGCTGACTGAATCTTTCGACAAGTTCGCCATACTTCATTTAAATTTGTATTCAACTGGAAAGAGTTAAATTCATTAGACATTCAGTTCTTCAGTTTTTCATTTGTAAGCAAATATTAATTGTCATACATTTTGGTAGCTCATTTTCAAAACAAAAGACTTGAATTCTGATAATGTTTAAATGCCTCAAAATAAAAACTAAAATCAAATAAATATACCGAATTTTATTTTATGATTTGATTATTTAAAAAAAAATTATCAATTGAGTGAAGAGTTGCTGTTTGAAAAGATACGATAACCATTTCCGGTTGGTTTAAAGAAGTTAGATTTCCGCTGTTTAAAGGAACTGATGTGAAAGGGGGCTAACGTTTTGATACCAACTATTGTAATCTACCACATTGCAGGTCACTGTGAATATTGAATTAACCTGTCAAAGCGATATCGAGCTCCCTGCCCATCGCATCCCTCAGCCAAAATAGTAAAAACACGCTATAAACAAATAATAAAGTTGATTAAAGGTTTTATTAAAATTACAGAAATAAACTATTTCAAATATGTCGATGTCGACGAATGTTAATATACGTTTAGCAATCGACCGAGTCAACATGGGACTGCTTTCTCAAAATGAGAATCGAATACCTCGTTTGTACACACCGGGTGAAGTGGTTACCGCGCAGCAAGGTTTCATGAAAGGACACGGCACTTATGTTGAAGAAGAGGACATCAAAGCATCTGTTGCTGGAGTAATGGAACAAGTAAACAAACTGATATCCATTAAACCTCTGAAAAGCCGATATGTCGGTGAAATCGGTGATGTGGTGGTAGCTCGCATTACTGAAGTTCAACAAAAACGCTGGAAGGTAGACACAAACTCTCGGTTAGATTCAATGTTGCTTCTATCGTCTGTCAACTTACCTGGTGGTGAATTGCGTCGTCGATCAGCCGAAGATGAACAAATGATGCGCAAATATTTGCAAGAAGGCGACCTCATTTCAGCCGAAGTGCAAAATATCTACGACGAAGGTACACTTTCGCTCTACACTAGAAGTCTTAAATATGGAAAACTATCGCAAGGAATTTTGGTAAAGGTGTTTCCTTCATTAGTCAAAAGGAGAAAAACTCACTTTCACAATCTGCCGTGTGGTGCTTCGATTATTTTGGGCAACAATGGATTTATTTGGATATCACCGACTGTGAACTCAGATGTTGAAGGTGATGGTGGCTTCGCTCAAAATTTGACCGATGTAGTACCCCGAACTGATCGAGAAGTTATATCAAGACTAAGGAATTGTATCTTGGCGTTATCCCAGTGCAAAATGGTGTTGTTTGATACAAGCATTTTGTATGCTTACGAGGAGAGTATGAAATACGAAGTGCAGGAGCTTTTGAATCAAGAAGCGATCTTTGATGTGGCTTTTCTTACACAGCATCGTTTACGATTACAGGAGGAGTAGTAATTGTTTAGTTTTGCAAATACAAATGTTTTTTTCACAATTTTTTGTTTTATATTATTTTGTGTTAGCAGTCGGTGGCAGATGGATATTAGAGGTAGGTATTAACAAGACTCTGCTTCAGTTGACAACATCTCACATGTTGGTTTTTTCTAATTGCTTCGGGTTGAAATCTCAGTTTGCAAAGAACTTTCCTCTATCTGCAATGTATTTTTAATGTTTTGTTTAAGTTCTCCTCTTAGGAAACTGCCTTTCCCTAATTGATCTAGGCCAATCCATACAACAGATTCTGAAGGGAAACAGATTCTTCATTAACATCAATCTGTTGGCTTTCAAGGCAAGGCTGTTTTTTATCAACTTACTACTGTCATTTCTATATGCTTACGCCGCAGTACTTTCTAACTCAAAATTGTCGGTTCAACCGAATCTAATTATTCGTTCCTTTTATAAACGCTTTTAATCACAAGATGTGGTGCTGTTATGGTTAGGAGTTCGAGGTTCAAATCAAGCTCTTCACACTAGTGCCAGTCAATTTGGATTTGGTATTCCTCTGTTGTCTTCCTTCTATTTGAATATTCGTGAAGCAAAATTAAGGTTTCTAGCACAGTAGCAGCTTTACTTTGCCTCTAGACATTTTTATTCAATTTAAGCAATCAGAGAAGAAAACTTTTATGGTAAAACAAATTTAAAACTTTACAACTTCACACTTAGAATACCATTTATTATACGCAAATATTAAAAAAGAAAAATTTTTCGATTGTATATCCTTACTTTAAAGAACTACGCAAAGGATTTTACAAGAACAAGACGATATTCCTAAACTATACCCAATGTTTAGGTAAGTACAATAAATTTTAAAATACAATACAAATTTCACTTAATTTTAGGCAGCAGACCTAGAAAAACTTGAGCCATTGAAAAGCCGTTGACAATGAAACGACCTGTGTGCTCAAGTTTAAGGAGCATAGCTTTAAGCCAAAAGTTACTTAGTAGCCAAATTTATCATTCAACGATGTCAACCCATCGCCGGATTGGTTCTCTGGGGGCACCCATTTTGAATACTTTTCTGTGTCTTCGTACTCTGGCTGATCGTCGATGTCGACGTTTTCACGTTTCCCTCTGATTCTCTGTCGATGTCTCTTTCTCTTCATTGCGGATGTGCTAGCTTCGTCGTTAGTTGTTTCTCCTGATTCCTTTAGATCTTCATTTGTTTTCTTAGGATCTGACTGCACTTCAACATTCTCTGCCTCTTTTTCGGTGTCATTACTTGACTTGAGAATTTCTTCTGGAATGAATACTGGACCATAAAGTTTGGCGGATTTTTCATCTTCTTGTGATTTCTTTTGCTCTTCTTCTTGAGTTGGGGTTTGGTTAACACTCATTTCTTCATCTTCCTCAACTTCTTCTTCGTCTGATTTGAGTTCTTTTTCAACTGTCTTCGTTGCAGAAGTTTTAACAGGTGGCAATGGTTTTTGGGGTTTGAGTGTCTTATAAGAATACTGATTTCGTTTTCCAACCAATGGCATCGGTCTTGTTTTTTTGATTGGCTCTGGAGGAGCTATGATTGCGGGCAGATCAATGGGTTTAGCAATTTGAAGCAACCTCTGGAGCTTGTTATGATCTGCTTTGAGCTGTTTTTCTTCCATTTGCAGTTTCCATATGTCAGTTTTCTCCAAAATTGTCGGTGCATCTGTCAACTTCTCCATATAAGCATCCAGATCCTCGATTTCCTGTTTTTTGGACTCCTTAACGACTTTGATTAGTTCGTGATGCTCCTTTATCTTATTCGCTACTTGTTTGAGCTTTTCTTCGATTTCTTTTTCTTGGGATAGCTGAGCAAAGAAAATTATGACAAATCTATGAATTTTTAGGAATCTAGCATTTCTCTTACCAAGTCATCATACGTTAGAGTGATGTCTTCCTTGGGATTGGATTTCCGCATCTTCTTTCTTTCAACATCGCCTGTACGGTCAAAGAATTCATCGTCATCATCTGAGTCAGGCTTTACAGTTTTTCGTTTGAGGGGTTCTATAAAAACAAAATACAAAACATGCTTTCCTTAAATTTCTTTATAGGTATAATACTTTGTTTGCTTACCATGGTTGGCCACTCTGAGAACACCATGTCTGTCGAGGATTCTACATGCTTCTAGAGCGCACTGAACCACGCAGTCTTTCTTTTTTCCCTTTTGACATACCTCAGCAACGATTGGTTTTCCATTCAGATCGTCAACTGGAAGATCGATGCGGCAGACAAAAGTTCCTACTGACATTTCATCACATTTGTACTGCAAGTCAAGGCCTTCGCGCTCGAAAAACCCACGAAGAGTTTTCTTGGGATCATCGAGAAAGAGTTCTTCATTATTAGTAGTCGCGTATGGGTTCACCGATAGATCTGTTTCTTCATCAGCATCTTCACCCATTCCCCAATCAACATCTTCTCGTTCCATTGCTTCAAGTTGAATTGAGGAATTAATCTTTTTTTGTTCATCGGCATTGATTCGCATTTGCTTCAATTCGGTTACCGACATTTCCGACTCAGGTTCCTGGTCAAACTCGGGACCCTGCAAAATATAACTCCGCATACTAGCACCTAATCTCAGCATGTGACCTACTTTTACACGAATGTAAGCTTTAGGCGGGATACGCATTTTATTGAGAAAAGTCCCATGTGTACTATTAAGGTCGTAAATATACCATCCTTCCTCAATTTGCTTTTTATTTTCTACAGTATCGTCGGTTTCTAACTTTGGTCTATATTGAAGAACTGCATGAAATCTGGATATTGTAGGATGAGCCATTTCGATATCAGTTCCAGGAGAACGTCCGAATACCCAAAAGGCTTTCTCTTGCAAGTTCTTAACTTCATCGATTATTTGTCCAGTTTTTAAAACTTCAAACTTATATTCGAATTCTTTTGGTGGACAATTTGACCATTTTGGCTCTATGTAAGGACAAGCTGGTATAGATTTTGGCTGTACCTTTTCCTTCTCTTCAGTTTCTTCAGCTCTTTTGTTTTCAGTGTCCCCTGGGGTTTTTTCTGGTGTTTTTTCTGGTGTTGCTTTTGCGATTAGTTTTGCAACTGCGTTTGGAACTTTAAACTCATCCATATTTTTTCAAGCACCTTGATGGACTTTTTTTGTAAATATTAATTTGGAATGAGCGGCGATGTAAACAAAAAAGCAAATATTTTTAATTCTGGGAAAATTTTCCAAGAAACGGCCGTCAAAGTGACAGACCGATACGTGATATATCTCGTAACGTAATATTTGACAGAGAGCAAAATAGGGAAAACAGGATTGTTACAATTTTAATAAATCAAATTCCAAAAATAAAAAAACAACCGAGTTTTATTGGGAATTTTTACATCCACTTCACTTAGGCGCTCAATAAAACGCTGTACTCACTTATACAACTTAAGTCGAGTTTCATTGGGAATTCATATTCACTTCATCAAAACATCGCAAGTCCTCGCACGTGGAAAACAACAACAAGTCCTCGCACGTGGAAAAACTGAACAACGTAAGAGGACAAATACCTCGTTTCCACTTAGAATTGAATCGCACTTCAATTCGAATGAGTGCCAGTGTATACAGGCCGCCTCCACCTGCAAGAATTTTCGTTATGTCGGCTCGACTTATGCCGTTTTCGTTTGGTAAAACTAGAGTACCCTTTTTTTTTAGAGTACCCTGATTTTTGACAACTCAAACGAACATGAAATCAGAGTACTCCGTTTTTGTCAATGTATGTGTGCGTTTGACATATAGTTTGCTTTCATTGCAATTGACTACTTTCAGGAACATATCTGCGTATTTCATGAGCAATTAAGTAAACATTTTTTGAATGGAGTAAAAACTGACAAAAAGAACATATATCTAAAAAAGATACGTAATAGACTTCGTAAATGCCCAGATTGATTCTATACAAAGGTAATTTAAGGCAATAAGAAATTTTTTTGAGCTCGGACAACAACAAAAACAGCATGGACAAGTTATGCAAACCAAAACCGATAGGTTTGTGAACGCCCGCGTGAACACAAAATTCGAAATGAGATGCCAAGAATGACAAACGAGAAATGTCATTTATGTTGGTGTGAGTTTACTCTAAAAAAATTTCTAGAGTAGCAAAACTTGCTCTGAGGGTAATTTCAGATAACCCTGAGAGCAGCCAAACGAACACAACGTCACTCTGACAGCAAAAAGAGTACCCTTAGGGTAATCTTTTTTCCCAAACGAAAACGGCATTAACATCAAATGTTACGTGGAGGCGGGTCATTTGACGTCATGTCGCAATCTCTGATATCTCTGTATTCGATTTTATCTTGACAGAGTCAGCTTGACATCAAATTTGACAGATGCAAGTTTTTTGTGCGTGTTAGTGGAAAATGTCATTTTTTCTCATAATTTTTCGTCTTTTATCAGTGTCGGTTCGTATCGGTAGCTCATATTACAACCTAAAAAAAGTTTTTCTCAACATTTTTTTCTTTTTTTCGAGTTTGCAATACAGTAATACAATTATGACTGATTGGAAAATTTCAAAATAAAAAATTTCAATGTAAAAATTCTTATCTTTGCTTTCATTCCGTTGTCAAAATTCTGCATCCACCATCGATGAGGTTCGAGTACAAAATGAAATGTCATAACATTATTTGCCCAGTCACGCTAACGTTGATTTGTGTCTTTGATGTCAAGTCGAGTCGACATAACGAAAATTCTTGCAGGTGGAGGCGGCCTGATACCTACATCGAATTGAAATAGGATTACCCGATCCGATATACTTAGAATTGAATCGCACTTCAATTCGAATGAGTGCCAGTGTATACCTACATCGAATTGAAATAGGATTACCCGATCCGACACAGCTCTAGAAGCTGGATCGATTCGAAAGGTATGTGTTGTATACCTAGATTACTCGATTCAGTGAGGTAAGTAGATACCTGCATAGAAATCTGAATCATAATCCGATTCGATTACCCGATTCTAAGTGGAAACAAGGTATTTGTCCACTTACGGTGTTCACTTTAGAGTTGTTGTTTTTCCATGTGCGATGTCTTGCGATGTTTTGCTGATTCTCAATGAACTGGTAAATCGAGTTTATTGAATAAAGTAGCATTTGTGAGTACAGCGTTTTATTGAGAGTCGTTAGTGAAGATGACTATAGATTCCCAATAAAACACGGCTATCATGAACGCCACCATTTAGTTTTTCATTCAAAGCTGACAGATTCCACGTACGGCTGTGAGTATTTGAAGGCATATTTAGAACACTGTTAGAATGGATCTGACAAAAAAGCCAAGAGGATGGAACATCATTCCGAAACGCGTCGCTCTAAAAATTAAAACAAAGTTGTAAAAAGTGTTTAATATAATAATATAAAAACTAACTTCAAGTTTTTTTTTTATTTTTATTTATCTTTCATAAAAATCAACAATTTGGAGGCCGAAAACACTAAAATGATTTTACAATTATTTTTTACTGAGCGCCTTAGTGAAGTGAATATAAAAATTTATAGTAAGACTCGGCTATAGTGATATTATATACGCTAGGAAATCTTGACGAGTGCTGTTCAGACAGCCAGTTTGCAGTTTTGTATTGCAATGAGCTGCAAACCAGATGCGACCAAGTTGAAAGCAATCCGAAACTAGTTTCCCAACGACCCAAATCATTTTCAACCACTTGAATATTAATTACAAACCAGTTGCAGATCAGTTTCAAGCTAGTCGTAGGACAAGGGACAACCACAAGCAAGTATGGCTACCAGTTCCAGCTAGTGGTGCCCACCGGTGTTATGGTTAGCATGTCTGCCAACAACACGGCAGTTTCGTGGTTCAAACTCTAAAAGAAATCAAAAAAATGTTTTTCACGGGTATCGCTTTTCGCGAGGAATTGGTAGGAATAGTAAATTCATTGCCATGAAAAGAGCTCTCTCAAATACCCACGCGGAGTTTTCAGAAAATTGTAAGCCCTCTCCAACGCATGGTTGTGAGAAATGCTCTAGGCCCCGTGGCTCCCCATCCATCAAGATGTAGTTGCAGTTAGATCTTAATGGAGTTCGAGAGTTGACCTCCAACGAAATAGTTTAAGGTTGCAACCAATACACGATCATGATCTTCAACTGGTGATACCGACAAGTTGCAGATCAGTTGCGTAACCAAATTCGTATTTTGCTGTAACTATTTCTTACCATTATTGAATGCATTAATAATAAGCTATATCATCCTATATGCACTAATAAATCAGATTTCTTAATAAATACAATCTGTAAAATTTTCCGTTTTCAATGCACAAATTTGTAATGCTCTGTGTAAATATTTACCCACCTACATTCTAAATTGGAATCAAAAATTAAACATTAAATGTAAACATAAAAATGCGTGGACAACATAGTACCTACTAACATAAGGCATTATATTACATGCTAGAAGGTACTGTGACTTATTTACTCACTATCATTACCATCCATTAAAGCTATACATTTTGAATGTCTTGTAATTTTTTTTTATCAAGATTTAATTTTATCTTCATTTCCTTTTCTCAAGTACTCTAAATGTGGGTGTGTACCTAGGTAGAGGACTTATAAGGTTCCATTAAACACCTTAAAACCAAAACTTATGCAAAGTATGCAGCTTTTCATCGATTTGATTAGTACCTATCACTTTTTATTAGTGTGTATAGCCAATTCTTTAGCGGTACATTTACTTTTCTTTGAGTTCATCGGGTTTGGTGTGGATAGGAACACAAAATACTTGTTAGGTGTCTCCGCTTTATAAGTTTTTCAACTCCCACATTCCACCCTAAATTTGGGCTGCACAAGTATGAGAATACCGAACACTTACCATGAATAATTCTAAACATAGCCAATCAAATGATTCTCTAATGTTATCAATAATCCTAAATAATTATTTCAGTTATTCACCTTTTAGTGAAGTGGAAAGTCAAGTGGTGTGTTGTTATTTTTTCTTCTAAGGGAAAATAGTTGCAGGGGAAGTAGGAAAATGAATAATTTTAGGAGAACTTACATATGAAGTAGAACCATACGATGGGGATGATGGCTGGGGAATTTTATAAAAGCTTTAAGTGAGAACACACACTTGCATTTTTGACGTTTTTATATCTTTTAACATTGAAAACGGCTCACTTTTTCGAACTTTAAGGAATAAATACAAAAGTTTCTGTTCATTTGGTAGGACGGTTGTTAATGAACAGAATGATGGTTTTAGTCCTTGAATGAAATGGTCTGAGCAGGTTATAGCGTAATATAGATTTATGTCTATTTTGTCTCTTATTCTTCTTAAATATAAAAATGAATCGCAAAATGTGTTGGTAAGGGCATAACTCAACAACGCTTGGACCAATTTGGCCAATTCTTTTGTGTTTGTTATTGTCAGGAGAAGGTTCTTATGACATAAAAAATTTTAATATTGCGCGGATATTCCCACAGGAGTGGGTTTGGGAACGGAAACTTAGAAACTACTAGACATGTTTCTAAAACTATTCCAGCATTAGGAGTGCTACATTATCCGCCTCCATCTATTAATTAGACTTTATTTCATTCATATAATCCAAAGGGAACAGAAACGGGAACGAGAACGAGAACCTTTAAGTTACTTGACCATTTAAAAAATGCTTTCAACTCTAGGATGTTACATTATCCCTCAGTAACATAGAATTGTAAATGGTTCCTGTCAAGGTTTGATCCCCATACTCCCACAGGAACGGGGTAGGAAACGGAAACTTAAAAATACTGGACATATTTCTAAAATTCTTTCGGCATTAGGAGTGCTACATTATCCCCCTCCATCAGTTAGCTAGACTAAATATATATTTTATCCGTATAATCCCACGAGAACTGTAACGGGAGCCTTAAAGTTACTTGACCGGTTTCAAAAATTCTTTCAACTCTAGGATGTAACATTATCCCTCAGTGAAATAGATGTATATTGCATTCACATATTCTTAGGAACGGGGTTGGGAACGGAAACTTAGAAGCTACTGGACAGATTTCAAAAATTCTTTCGGCATTGCAGGATGCCACTGCCACATAATCCCTTTTAGCATTAGGAAGCAACATAATCCCAAAGTAAAAACGATTATTTTTCATTCCCAAATTCGCACTTTAGCGGAATAACGAGAACGGAAACCTCAACTACAGACCCGAGCAACGCCGGGCGCTCAGCTAGTTATAATATAAAGTTCATATAACCGATTTGTAGTACTTCTTTTTCAAACAAATAGGTATATTGAATTTAGCGTGACTAAGTATTTTACTAAAAAAAAAACTTAAAATATTTGAAGGACAGGTAAATATTTAAGAGATTAACTAACAGTACAGTTGTTACTGTGTCGTTTCTAACTGAGCTATACACTAGAGAGAGGCTTTTTGTTAATCCTTAGAACTTCTTAAAGATTAATCTTGAAAAACTGTTTAGTCAAAACGCATCCTTGTGGAACACTTACTCCACAATTAAATGACCTTGGAGTACGTTCATCAAGTGTCAAAATTTAAATTTTTTTGTATGAAACTCTAACGAACAAATACCAAATGCAAATAAATTATCGCCAATCGTTTTTTTGATTTATGCAGCTATACAAATACATATACTGGATGATGTCTTACACGTCCTAATTAAGAGAAAACTAGTTTGTAAACTAGGAAGGATACTCGTTTTTACTGTGTTGGTTAACTGTTTCATAAGGTTTCTGTGCCTTTGCAATTCTGGGATCGTTAAGGATATAGTTAGTCGTCGGGAAGTACACCAATGCTCCAATGTCACACGCATATCAGGCTTTTCTTCAAAACTAACACCTACCGATGCGATAGTTCGATTAGAAACTTCGTATATAATACTGCAAAATAATCGAATGATTGACATTGGCAACACTCCTTCCTCAATGCTTATTTGAAGGCATTTAGACATACGTCCATTCAATTTCTAAAATACAAAGGCCATCCACCTATGACCGCTGAAAATGTTCTCCATTCTAAAAGCGCACCAGCAGAAAACCAAATTTAGTAACTACTATATCTATCTTAAGCTTATTTGATTCCCCGTCACGAGTGAGGTGCTACCCCCCTGGTGAGTTGAAGGGCTTTTAACTACAAACATTTCCCATTTCAAATACACTCTCAAACAGTTGAATGCAATGAATGAAGAAGCTTTTTGCCTTCCCTTAACTTCGAAATCGATTGCAATTCATGTGTATGCGTTTAACAGGATATAACATTTTAAAGGCCAAGTAGCAAGCAAAGCACGACCATTTCAAATTTCGAAATTGGTTAGCATTTCGTCAGTTACAAGTTTGCCACTGAGCCTGTTAGATCGGTGTGAAAAAAGCTCGTTGCGTGTTAAACTATCCGCCGCTATCACTATATCGTCGACAGCTCACACTGACCTCCAACTGTCTCGTGCGCGCTCGTTGCTCTTGCTCTCATACTATACCTCCTCAAACAGCCACCTACAAACAAAAGGGACTCGCACCCAACCAGTCCCATTTTTTTCATCATAGGAATGAACATAAGCGGTAATGGAATAAAACAACCAATCGAGACATAATTCGTAGTCAGCCATTCGTTGAGTGGGAACGATTTTGGTTATACTCCATAAAATTCTCTACTTCAAAAAAAAAGAAAAACAGGAAAACCCACACAACGGTAGTGAACAATCCCCAAAACAAAACGCAAAATCGAAGTTTCGGAAGGCCATTACATAACACGATAACCTTTCGATACCGTCGGATGCAAATGGAAACGTTGGCTTTGAGGAATGCTAACTAATGTTCACGTCTTTGAGGATATCAAATTTTGAAAAACCAATTCCAAATCGAATGAATGTTAATTTAACTGCTTTGCGAGCACATGTGCGGGTTACGTTTTAAAACGCGAAATAGTCCGTCTCAGAAGACGTCCTTGAGGTGGGGTGATAGCTGCTGGTGCGTGTAAAGACATTACTTCAAGTTCGTTTTTCCACAAAAAAAATTAACTATTTCTAAAAACAAAAGTAACTTTCCCTAAACCATACTACGGCAAATAAAATTAAACTTTGAGATTTATTATTAAATATATTTTGCTACACACATACATAATATATATTCGCATCTAAATAAAATATATAAAATAAATAGTTTGTGAAAATGTCTGTGATTCGTTTAAGTAAAAAATGATATCAACAAAATAATAAGAATTGAATTAATTTTGTTTAAATAAAAGTATTCCCAATTTTGTGGAGAAAAGAAGCATATAGCACAGAAAAACTCAAGCTTTTCCTATTAGGTAAGTTTCTTTGTGTTGTGCACCTGTATACTACTATATATGCATCCACCTCCTACGTCCCACACAAAAAACAACAACAACAACAACAACCTGCCTCTCTGAAAAGTAAAGAGCCCAGTTTTAAAACTTCGTCTTTGGCACAGAAAACAGAACGCAAAAGACTTCCCCTTTTTAGGGGAATGGCGGCTACGGCTACGAGCCGCGACAAGCGGAGTTCTTGAATGAAAGCCCTTTTCAATCAACCGTCTCAAGAGCTTCAAGTAGTTTAACTATTTTTTTTTTTTAAATGAATTGGATAAAGCTCAATTTGTTTGGATTGCCGAAAGAGAAACGAATTCGGATCACATGTTTTGAAAGTGCTAAGGAATTAGGTTTGAGTTATTGGAATGGCGTTGTGCGCAGAACATGACAGGAATGAGAATTTCGTCTAGATTCAGATAAAAAAGAAAATGGTGTCGTGTTTTTTTTTTCATTTTTTTGAAGCTGCTTTTTGAAGTTGTGTGAATCAAATTGAATGTATTACTGACTTGGGTTTGTTTGTGTGCCAGATCAATGAATTGTTAAATTAGCTAAGAATAAACGCCAAGTTTGGCCGAATTGACAGAGTGATTCCCAACACAAATTCAATTTCGTGTGTATTTTTGTATGAAGAGGTATGCAAATAGGCACACTTTTTATAAAACGAATTTTCTTACTCTTTTTGAAAGGTTAACTAGTAGAAGTGGAGAACTAAAGATCCAGCTTAAACGAACACTCGAGTATCCGAGTCGGCGGGTAATATGAAGCACAGGTGCTCGTCTGTCCATAAGAACACAAAACTTACAAAAACTGGGATTCTACCAACATCCTAAATAAATATACTGGCGGAACAAAGCTCGATAAGTCCCGGGGATTAACACATTTGAAGAACCCACAACTTTATGCCGACTCCGAATGGCTTAGTAAGGAACCCCTTTTAATGGGAGTGTAATAACATTCGGAGGATCTTTCTGTTTCTTATGAAAGACGATAGTCGAGGAATAATTTTATGTTTTCTTGCGGCTGATAGTATCGAAATTTCTATGATTTCTTTAATTTTTGTTACATGTTATTACTGAGTCCCTAAATTTACATTAAGGCAAATGTTGTACTTGGCAACACAGACTTCTGGCTATGCCCATGTCGCAGTACAGCTCATACAGCTCGTTGTTGTATCTTCTTCTCCACACATTGTCTTCGCATACGGGACCAAAGATCATTCGGAGAATTTTTCTTTCGAAACGAACAAGGGTTTCCTCATCCGCTTTCGATAAGGTCCATGCTTCCGCGCCGTAAAGCAGGACTGGGATGATTAAGGTCTTATATAAGGTTACCTTGGTTTTTCTGGAGAGGGTTTTGTTTCTCAATTGCCTTCTTAACCCAAAGAAGCAACGGTTGGCAAGAGTTATTCTCCGTTTGATCTTCGCACTGATGTTGTTTTCCGTGTCTATAGCGGATCCCAGGTAGACGAAATCACCTGTACTACCTCGAAGTTATGTCTGTCTATTGTGACGTTTTGTCCAATTCTTCGATGTTTTGTGTCCTTGTTTGATGACAACATATACTTCGTTTTGCCCTCATTAACCATCAAACCCATTTTTGCCGCTTCTGTTTCAATACTCGCAAAAGCACCTATGTCATCACGCTTATTTCTTCCCATTACGTCAATATCGTCTGCGTAGTCGAGTAATTGTACAGACTTTTGAAAGATTGTTCCTCTGGTATTGACGTTTGAGTTTCTTACAATCTTTTCAACTATGATGTTGAAGAAATCGCATGACAGTTTGTCGCCTTGTCTAAAACCTTTTTCGACATCAAAGCGACGTTAAGGAAGCTTATTTCTCTGTAATTGGCGTAATTGTGAGGGTCTCCCTTCTTTAGGATCGGGCATACGATACTGAGGTTCCATTCATCGGGCATGCTCCAGCTGCCTTGAAAAGTTTGGCATCAAGGCCATCTGCACCCGCAGTCTTATTAGATTTGAGTTTGCATATGGCAAGCTTAACTTCCTCTAGGTCGGGAGGACGGCATTTTTGATCATCGTCCAAGCTGAATGGGGCAATCTGCCTGACAGCTGTATTTGTGTCCTCATCGCCGTTAAGCAGTCTGCTGTAAAAATAGAAAAAATAATGGCACGCGTGAATTTTAAGCAAGTTCGGTGTGTAAAAGCCCGCCTATGAGGATCAAGAGAATTTTTGGTTAAAGTTTTGTTAAATTTACAGCGTTTATTGGCTTATTCAAGTGTCATTCGAATGTGTTGAAGCAAGTGTGTCACTCATTTTGTTTATTTGTTTCTGCAGAAATACCGGCAAGCTAGTGCACGTCATAAAGTTTCATATTTTTAAACTGTCACAAAAATTAACATAAATCAATTTAAAATTTGTATTTGGGTTGACTATGCAGAGAATGCCCACTATAAGGACATAAAAGTAAGATTCTTTTTTAACACCTTCACATATAGAACTAAAGAAAAATCGAAACCACTTGTAAATTGTTGACATTTTGAAAAACTTATTCTTGTTAATGATTTTAAAACTTTCAACACAATTTGGGCTTTAAACTGGGGAAGACTCAAAAAGTAATTCAGATTAGACTAGTGAGTGAGAGGTGCAATAAACATAGTACAAGGAGTTGTGTAATGGAATCGAGTCTTGCTGTTAGAGGCAGTTATGTGGCCTGTAACACGTATAACAGCAACTATCGCTTATCGTCGCAAAGCCGAAAGCGAACTAGGTACACATTGACACTTATTTGGTTTGAAATGTGAAACGGGGTACTGATCGCTAAGGTCCTGTATGCAATCCATTCGCATACAAAGTTAATAACTATTTGGAAAACTCTTACTCCTGAAACAAAATAACACTAAGTTTCGAAAGAGCGTTATGACTTGAGCTTAACCATATAAAGATTTTTAATCTCCTTATTTTATTTTATTACGTTGGTTTACGCAACGTGGCCCCAACTCAAAGTAAAACTCGTTGAACTTTTGTTTTATTCTAAAACTAGGAAAATAAAAAATTATAAAAAACCTTTTAAATCAAATAAAATTAACGAGGCCGGAGACAAACCAAAGCCTTTAACTGTGTTTTAGGACAAGCTATTCATAACATAATAACAAATAAAATTAACGAGGCCGGAGACAAACCAAAGCCTTTAACTGTGTTTTAGGACAAGCTATTCATAACATAATAAAAAAGTTAGAACATTTTTTAATTTAAATCAAAACCTTGTAACTAAGAAGTTCCAGGAAAAACTATAATTGGGAGCTTGGGACTTATTATGCAAACACGTTCTAGAAACTCTATTGCATTATGCTACGCGATGTAGGACATAAAGTTTGCTGTGGTAGTTTTAATTGAAAACAACTCTTCCATAGCAAATGTGCAATAGCAAATAAAATAAAATACCCTCCAGAGAAAATCTGTAAAGGTCAACCTTTTTCCAGAAGTTTCTTTTGTTCCTCCTCCTCACTCAACGCTGGCTGTTTTTTATTTCAAATAAGTGCTTTTTCTCAATATAACCTTGAAGAAAATCAAAAGAACGCAAATTTAATTGGATATTTTAATTAAAGGTCCAGTATGCCATGTAAGATTGTTGGTAGAGATATATAGGTACAAATTCGATTGATATAATTAAATTGTGGCAGTCGCCCACAATGCCCTTTATGCCCAAAAGGATTTATGAAAACAAATATGTATAAAAAATGATCAAAGTCGCACCAACACAATATCAAAACACTTTTCAATTAAATTTCTGGTCAAATATGAGTCAGTAACCATACTTGGCAGCTTGACACAGAAAGTAGGAAAAAGTATACTACTTGACTTTGTGAAGCATCCTTAAGTGTATGTGACTTGAATTATCAAAGTTATTGTTCAGTTATACTATCGGAACATTCCCATTCACTCACAAGACATAATTGTGAGAAATGCGGTGGGCACTGGTGCTCCCCGCTCTGTTGCGCCACCCCATTTGTTTTTATTTATTTTACTCTCAAAATAATTTCTAAACAGGATCCTATTGTCTTGAAACAGAACTCATTTCAAAAGATAAAAAGTATATTATGTGCAAATAATATGTACTCGTAATAACATAAAAGTTTAAGGGTCTCACACTATCAATGTTTTTGACTATACCTTCCTAGTCAGAGTAGCAAACTTTTTTTTAACCTATGCATATAACTTGACTCAATAATTTTAAACCCCATGAGAAGAATTTCTCAGAAAACTATTAAGAGTTAGTAAATTAAACCAATACATCCGATTCTATTTCGAATAGCTTCCGGGTTGAGTTTTTTTCAATTTCAATGAATCTATGGCTGGTATCCAAATGTTGTACATTCTTTGGCAAACACTTGGTTCCTTACATATAGATCTAAAATAAATTTCACGTTTAGTTTCTGATGGTTTCAAAGGAAGGAAACTATTACCCTAAAAGCGGTTTTATTGAGAGGAAAATTTAGTAATTTTGTGTGACCAGTTAACGACTTTTTAAATAAAGGGGAGGTGTGCATGCCATTTTAGTAGGGTTGTTTAAGCTTTATTTTGTTTTGTTATTCAAAGTTTTATGTTTTGTTTCTTATACCTTTAGGGAAGATATATGTCTTTTATTTTAATTTTCAATCTCATATTTCATTTATTCGTTCAAGAAATGGAAAATGGTTTCGAACAATGTTCTTTCCAGGACAAAAGTAAATTGGATTGTTACCCTTGAATGTACAAAAATTGTTCCTTAACCTCCTCTCACCTTTACGTCCCTCTGTTTGTGCTTGAGTTATTGTTGTACATATGTTTTCTTAGAAAAAGATGAAAAATGTCTATGTGGAGAACAAAGTTCCGACTTCCCTCTGAATGAGTGAATACCTACTTCAATTTGACAAACGAAATTTATAAAACACGCTATTTATCTTCTCCCCTTAAGGAATAAAAGACCTACTTTTCTTGTTAAATTGGAAAACAATTTTGTGTGCTCGTATTTTCTTTTATATTTCAAAGTTGATGGAATAACAAGCTATTGTGACTAAATAAACGAATTTTTTCAAGTAGAATCCGATTATTTAAATTTATATAGGGATCATTGGAAAGAAAACTGAAAGAAAACTTAATGAAAAAGTTGTTGTGATGAGAAACAACTCAGGATTACATTCCGTATGCCACAACTCTTTGTATGGAAATGGAATTTATAAAATTGTGAAGCATTGAAATTCAAACTAATATTATAAATGTGAAAGTTACTCTGTCTTTCCGGCTTTCTATGTTACCGTCTCCCACCGAAACTACTAAACCGATTTTACACAGAGATAGTTTAAAACCCGAGAAAGGACATAGGAACGTAGGAAGTACTGCACCGATTTCGAAAAATCTTCCTTCGTTAGAAGGCTACACGCTACTGTAAATGGGGGTTTTGCCCCCACCAAAATTAAATTAAAAATTAAATTTCTTTGTTACCATCTACCGCTAAAAATTTTGATCCTATTTCTATGAAATTTGGTACAGAGATAGTCTAGAACCTGAGGATGGACATAGGCTATGTATGTTGTCCCTATACTCACGGGAACGAACGTGTAAAAGTCACTATTCCACGCGGAGGATGAAGTCGAGGGCACAACTAGTTCTGAAATATTTTTATAAAGTTTTCCATTGGAACACGGGGATGAAGCGTAGACTGTGTTACTGAGGGATAATGTAACGATTCAATTGTAAAACCTTTTTTGAAATCGGACCAGTAGTTTGTGGGTTTCTGTTCCCTTTCCATTGAGAATATAGGGATTTGATAAAGCATGTTACTCGGCGATAAATATCATTTTTAGGGTGAATGAATTTTGGAAGTCAGTGAAGCAGCCTTCGAATTTCCGTTTTCCTTCCGTAGCTATATGGGAATAAAATCTAGTCTATGTTACAGAAGGACAAGAAGAATGACTAGAATTCTGAAATTTTTGATATGGGCCCAGAGGTTTTGAGTTCTCAGTCAAATTCATCGTGTGGATTTTTGACCTACTTTAAAAAACATATTTTTTTGAGCTTCCGTTGCCATTCCATCGCTGAAAAGTTAAAACCGCCCGAAGACTGGGCATCGCTGTTGATGCCGGTCTTACATAATTTCGAGTTTTAAACCAGTGACTAACCTTCAAGACTTGGGCTACTTTTGTGGGGTTTCGTAAAGTCGTTTGTCTACGCAGATAAGTCCAAGACCATTAACACTTTGGAAGAGAATAATCGGCGCGTTTATTGCTGACATACGGCTTTAAATGCTGCAAAAAGTTGGCCACTTGCCCGAAATCATTTTTAAAACATAATTAAAAACCCTTATCTTTATAATAAGGCGAAATTCTTCGTCAGAACATTGAATTTTATATCTTCTTAAACACATCAAGTCTAAGAAAACACCCTTTACTAATGTTTGTGGTACCGCGTGGTTTAGTCGTATGGAGGACGACTGTTTATGTTCGGTTCGGTTTGTGTAAGGTTCAATTATTAGCAAGTTTGTGTACTTAGGGCCCTTCTCAACCCTCTAGCTACTTCGAAAGTGATCCAGGAATGCAAGAGCTCTCTGAATGCGTTCGGAGGATTAAATTCTTTGAGTCTCGTTTGGGTTCCAGGCCATCACGGCATCGTCGATGAACTTGCTAGGCAAAGATCTCAGGCAGCTTTTTCAGGACCTGAACCGTCGATAGGTCTACCAGCGTCCTCAGTGAGAACTTCAATCAACGATTGGACCTGTGAAGAGCACAACCGTAGATAGCATGCCTCCATTGGATGCAAACAGGCAAATCGTATGCTCCCCAACGTAAATAAGAAGACTGCAACATTTTTGCTATCTCGTAGCAGAAAAGACTGTAGAAAGCTTATTGGCGTTGTTAGCGGGCACTCCTCTTTTGCTAAGCATTTAAATGTGTTAGGCTTAAGAGTGGTATCAGCTCTTTGCATCTTGTGGAGAAGATGAGGACAACGCAGAGTACTTCCTCTTTGAATGTCCTGCTTTTTCTCGAATGAGATACTTGGCGTAGACATGGTGAGAGTTGGCAACTTAGGCTCCTTATCATAGCAGCGGCTTTTGGCGGCTTTTCTCCGAACATCTGGAAAGCTATAACAAATAGAAGGTTGGTACCTGGTAGTACAATGGACCTGTATTTAGGTCTGAGTGCTCCATATGGTATTTTAAAAAGCTCAAAGACAAAAAAAAGCAAATTTCAACAGCTATTTAGCTAGGCTTTTTCATGTTTTTCGAGAGGAAAACTGGAACGAAGAGTGCTTTTTCTCATAGCTGCTTGAATCTGGCAGATAATTGTTCACATATTGGCTACATTTCTTAGGAGCTTGTCCATTTATTTATACCTCGTGACTGTGACTGTAATGTTCACAAAGTGCCGTGTGTCTGTGGCCAATACTAAGAGTGACGGTGATGCCGATCATCTAAAAGCCTGTTTTAAAATCCCCGGAAACGGATTTACCACTGGCAAAGTACGCCGATTCCGGTTGTTGAAAACGTATGTCGTATACAACGATCTCCATTATTACACTTTAAACTAAACTTAAAAGAAAACTACTTTCTTAAGGACGGTGATCGGGCCAAGCACCTTAATGTTTCCATACGATCTATGAAATAAAGAAAAACTGCATATTATATTTACAATAATTCAACGCCACTTCAAAATAGTCATCTCATTATTAACCTTAACTTTAAACTAAATGTTAAAAAGATAAGTAAACGGCAATGCATAAATTTATATAGTAATCCAAAAAGAAGAACCAACAAGTATCCAATAGTCAAACATTCTGCTCAAAGATAAGGAATAATTGGAGGCATAGGACTGATCAATCTCATATAGAATCGATTGCAAAATTAATTGAGAACCAGTCATCGATCCAACTGACATGTCAATCTAATTGCCTCTTGGGATGGACATTCTTATTACTTGTCCTTTTTTTTGATGTCACTATGCACTATCAACCATATTCGCATGTCTACTTAATTAAGTTTGAAAAACAAACGCTTTCTCGTTTCAGTACAGTATCGATAAGAAAATACTTTAATTATAAGTATCACAAATAACACTATTCTCTACGGAAAACTCCTGCCACCAAAAAGTTTCAACCATGATTAACATTGCTGGAGTGGTGAGCATTGTGCTCTTTTACCTGCTTATTTTAGCTGTTGGTATATGGGCCGGACGTAAAAAGGAAGCAGGCAATGATTCCGAAGAAGAAGTAATGCTGGCAGGAAGATCGATTGGGTTGTTTGTCGGTATATTCACTATGACAGGTGAGAAGAAATTGTTAATATTCGAGTGACTATTGTTATTCTAATGTTTGCATGTGTATTTATTTTTCTCTTCAGCAACATGGGTTGGCGGTGGTTATATTAATGGAACAGCTGAAGCTATTTACACATCCGGCTTGGTATGGTGCCAAGCGCCTTTTGGCTACTCACTCAGCTTAGTTTTTGGTAAGAAGCTTGTGCACTACAACTACAAATATTGGATGAGTACACATTTTTATAATCTCTATTGCAGGTGGTGTCTTCTTTGCAAATCCTATGCGGAAACAAGGTTACATTACTATGCTCGATCCATTGCAAGATTCATTTGGTGAAAGGATGGGTGGACTTCTGTTTTTACCTGCATTGTGTGGTGAGGTGTTCTGGGCTGCTGGAATTTTAGCTGCACTGGGTAGGTTCATTTTTAGTCCTTGGCTAAGTACCATAATACGTGTTCTGGAAAGATAACATTTTGGTTGCCACAGCTGTTGCCTTCTCCCATGCGAGGAGGAGAGCTTGAATGAAATAGTTTTGCTTTTGTTGGCAAGTGAAATCAGTTTTCTTCTTTCGAAAGAGACACAATGAAATATCGATAAAGTTTTGAGTCTCTAACTGCCCATTTATCAATACCTCGATGGAATTACTTTTCATTCTAGGTGCAACGTTATCTGTCATCATTGACATGGATCATCGGACGTCTGTGGTGCTTTCATCATGTATCGCTGTATTTTACACTCTGTTTGGTGGCTTGTATTCGGTAGCGTATACGGATGTTATTCAATTATTTTGCATCTTCATTGGGTTATGGATGTGCATTCCGTTCGCATGGACCAATGAACACGTCAAAAGCTTATCATCCATGGAAGTCGATTGGATTGGATCGATTGCACCTGAAATGAAGTGGTTCTACATAGACTACGGATTGTTACTAGTATTTGGAGGAATTCCGTGGCAGGTAATTTGAAGTATTTAATATGTTCATGAAAAAAAAAATTTATCATCTTCAAAATGAAGGTCCACCCAAAGAAACGAAGGTCGGAAATGTTCATTCTTCCTTTTGAGATACGGAAATGTTTACTTTTTAGCTGGTTTGAAGTTAAATGCCTCGAAAACGATTTATTTCAGGGTTTCAAGGTTCCTTCAAGCTGAAATGAAATCTATCTTCAACACGAAACTATTTCAATGAACTTTAAGCATTAAATGTACATACACATACACTACACATCCATAAGCTTATCTGAAAGAGTCCCGATGGTAGGCGGATTAGGGCGAAGTAAAAAATTCAAAGCAATTTATATTCTTTTTGTAGGAAACTTCTCTTGGGAGGAAAAAAAAAACTCAGAACAGAACAGATGAAGGATAATTTATTTGCAAATGATAGTTGCACAGCCTGAGGTTGTTGAAATGATAGGAAGGCCTTGTTTCGCTGGCAGGGGAATATCATTTCTGGAGGAAGTGTGGTTTACCCTCGAAACCTCACTATACGCAAATATGCCTGTTTTTAGGAAAGCATAAAACAGACTACCTCTGACCTTGATGGCTTTGTCATTTCTTCAATTCAGCAGCGGTGGTTTTATTCCTTGTCAGTTTAAGTTTATTCGTGAAACGATATCAAGCTCAAAACTTAAAAAAAAAATATCAGTGTTATGGTGAATGTCCTAAGTAAATTTAATCCGCTGGACTTCCTACTTATTGTTTTAAAATGCATGGAAACTGTTATACAGATTGAAATTAAAAACACTCCGACAAACATCGTTATTGCGTCGACATAAGGGTTGTTAATATGAGTATATGACAGATAAAGAACAGAAAAACCTGCAATTAGGAGGCTACGTTTTAAATGTCGTTTCTTTTGATTATATGTAAAAACTTTGTGGATAGCTCACTCCTGGTGTCAATTGGGGTCCTGTAACGACATTTACTTGAAACCCTTCACTGAAAGGAAAATACAAACTTATATTAATCTGAACTCTGTGGAATACCAACCGAGTTCCTAAAAGCTGATCCTATGTTATTTCCATTGATATAAGCTGGGAAACCAAATCTTATCACAGGAACTTGAAGGATCAAGTTTGTTTAACTGCCAAAGAAGGCGACCCTAAAACTTGCAACACATGGCCTTGTACCGTTTTGTTTTTCAGAAAAGTGGAAAGCCCTATTCTCTATAGCCAATAAGCTTAAGACTCGAAGCTACACTCAAGAGGCATCAAAGCTGACCTCCACTTTGGTCAACTCTCAGTCGACAATATGAATACCGTGAGTACAGGCCTCAAGCAGTCGAGTAGCGGAATTTAAATCAAAACCTTACCTCTTTTCCGTGAATTTTGAGAAAGCATTCGCCGTAGTTGGTTTATGGGGCATTAAGACATAATTTCTGGGTACAGGAATTCGACCAAAAATGGTTACTATAGTAAACTAATAACAGCGCAAGGTGTTTTTTTACATAATGGGCAGCTCTATACAACTCTTTTAAAGTGTCACTTCTGTTTCTGCTAACGATCGATGATGTTCAGCGTTGGTACAGAGAAGGGACAGAGTATGGAAGTCCATCCAAATATTCAGCCATTTGGACTATGCTAGGAACACGTACCCAAGGGAAATAACGTATCGGTTGGCTAAACGATATGTTTTAGTGACTAAAGATCAAGGGTTAGTCGATTGGTCTAAGAATAAACGACAGAAGTCAATGTCTAGAGGGTGCCTGAAACATCAGCGTATTACTCTGCAATAAACGCTAATTGACGAGTCGAACAATTTAATAACCTCGAAAGTACACTGTATTCGCGAATGATGACACGAATCTGGACACTAAAACCAGAATACATTTAGCTCGAGCTGTCACCGATTTGGAATTACAGTCAAATCTCCCAACGCATTTTGTTGTGAATCTTTGAATCCAATGTTAAGACGGTGGTCTTTTGTACCTGCAAAGCATGGAAAGTTTTGGCTCCCATCTCCAAAAACCGCAGAGTTTTGCAAATCGCTGTCAAGGCTACATTCTTTATAATATTTACTGACCGCAAACTATTTCTTAACAGAAATTATTACACAGGACATGTCAAAAACGGTTGGATGTCGACAAAAAAGCGTAAATGGTGGTACATGCTGAGAAAAAAAAAATAATTCTGCGTAGCAGGTATTGATGTACTAGGTTCTGTATAATGAAGTTGAAGACATAGAAGATGAGAGAGAAAAGGTGCGAGTAAGAAAGCTATTAGCTATTTGGATTCTGCGCTTATGGATTCTGTGTTTTTATTGCTCTAGAGTCTAGAGGACTAAATTTTGGTAAAGTTCGAGTGACGACCCGATCTGGGTTAGATTTAGATTAGATTAGATTAGACTAGATTTAGGGGACGGGTAGAGCTTGTTCAGCTCCGGGCACTGCGGTGTCTGAATGGAACCTATTGTGCCAGCCCATGTGAGGTTGCAGGACAGTTCTCATGCTCCTGAATTGAACCAGAAGTTAGCAATCTTCTGTGGGTGAATGATTTTGATTTTATCTAGGGGGATAATATCATAATCAAGTATTTGCTTTTTAAGGCGGAAAAGTGCTGGACATTCTGTAATGGTGTGCAGAGATGTTTCTTCATTTTCGAGGCATAGTCTACAGATGGGGGTTCGCTACCAGACTCATTTGGTGAAGATGTTTCTTTAAAGAACAGTGACCGGTTAGTAGTCCTGTGCAAATTTTTAGGGTTTTCCTATTGAGGTTCAGTAGGAATTTTGATGTTTTTTCAGTATATTCTGGCAAAAAGTGTTTTGAACAGATTTGACCAGATGATCTTTGAATCTTTCTTATCTTATCTATCTTTGAATCTTTTCAAGTTTTTGGATTGCCGTTATTTCTTTTGTTTCTGTCCACCACAACAGCTGCGTACGTTATTGTTGGTCTGACTTCCAGCGTTAGTCTCGGTTAGTTTGTCTATTTCTTTTTTAATCATATCACGATATCCAAAGACCCATTTCAGAATTCAGAGTGATAGTGTTTCATTGCGCATTGCGAGTTTTTCATTGAATCTTTGTCATACATGGCGACTGTCTCTAAAACTGTCAATGCTTCCTTTTGACTTTCTCGGTTTCACAGACTTTAAGTACTTCAGCTTGGGGACTCTTCGAAAATCTGATAGCCTAACAGGTCGATTTGCTTCGTCAAGGTTTTCAATATTTCTGTAACTCCCTGCATAAAAAACAAAAAACCAGTGACAAGGTTTCAGATAGTAAGTTTTTTGCTGAAGTTTGGCGATATCATACGAAGTTTTAACGCCAAAGCTTCGAATATCAAGGACGAACTCTGACGATGTCTGTTTCAATTCTCTCTATCGATGATGGTCTATCGACTATATATGTATCAAAACCCATTCTCATTACTTCTTATTTGTAATGTAATACACAAACAGCCGACATATTTTTCACCGGCACGTTCGCCGAGGTACGAGTTCAGTTTTATGTTTTCCGTAATTTTAAATCACGAACAACACAAAGAGGAATCTGCAAATGCCCATATAAACTTCTATCTTCTAAAGTGGCACATTCGATTTAAAAATGAATTGATGAAGATTTGTTTCCAGAATCGTTTTACTCGAAGGACATTGTTCTAGTAAAAAGAGTAACTATCTAAAAAATTTAAAAACAAAAAAACGCAATGTGCCAGGACTTTTCCAAGACCTCTCGTCATATATCGTTTTCTGCTTTTCAGTATTTTCACCATCAATAAATCGAACGTTCTTCTAATAGCCCTTTATTCTGACTCATTTCAATGGTAGGTCTATTTCCAACGAGTTTTATCCAGTAAGACTGCTGGCCGAGCACAAATCCTATCCTATGTTGCGGCATTTGGTTGTATTTTAATGGCCATCCCACCGGTTCTAATTGGAGCAATTGCAAAAGCAACTGGCAAGTATATATTTACCTTACTTCTTTCATAGAACAGAAAAAAATCAATCGATTCTTTTCATAATTTATCGATACCTAACATTTTTTTTGGTTTGTGCTTTAGTTTGGAACGAAACTGATTATAAGGGTCCCTACCCACTGACTGTCGACCAGACAAGTATGATCCTTCCTATGGTACTGCAATACTTGACACCAGATTTTGTGTCGTTTTTCGGACTTGGTGCTGTTTCTGCGGCTGTGATGTCCTCTGCCGATTCTTCTGTTCTATCGGCATCATCGATGTTTGCCCGCAATGTATACAAAATGGTATTTCGACAAAATGCATCCGAAATGGAAATCATTTGGGTTATGCGAGTAGCCATTCTGGTTGTTGGAGTTTTATCAACTATAATGGCGTTAACGATTCCTTCAATTTATGGACTATGGTATTGAATCTGATTCCTATTTTTTTTTTTTTTTTAATGATGCGATGATTGATGGCATTTTGTTGTTTTCTAGGTCAATGTGTTCCGATTTGGTGTATGTAATTCTTTTTCCACAGCTGTTGATGGTGGTGCATTTTAAGCATCATTGCAATACTTATGGAAGCTTAGCGGCATACTTGGTTGCTTTCTTTGTGCGTCTGTCTGGTGGGGAACCATTGATGGGTCTTGATGCCTTCATTCATTTTCCTGGCTATGATGAGGTCAATCAACAACAGTTGTTTCCCTTCCGGACGATGGCAATGACTATGAGTCTGATAACACTGATATTTGTATCCTGGTGGACGAAGTAATTTTTCCTTAATTTTTTTTTAATTTAATTTTTATTGATTTCTTTTATCTTTCTTTAATAGAATGATGTTTGAGTCTGGGAAGCTTCCACCGAATTATGATTACTTTAAGTGTGTGGTAAATATACCTGAGGAACTTCAGAGAGTGGGCGAACCATCAGAGGCTGGAGAGCAGGTAATGATGCTGAGATTTGGTTAAATTTCTCGTTATACTTTTGAATGTTTTGTTAAGTTTTAAAGTTGAATATTTGCTTATTTAAATAAAGTTGCAATGAATTATTATTAAAAATCGTTTGGATTTGGCTTATAATTTACCTCAACATTAAAAGATTTGTTTTTTCCTTCTAAATTTGAAAAATAGCCTGCTTTTTTTTTTTTAGAAATTTTAAAGCGATTCCTTTTTTAATTTTAATAAAATTTAGCAGTAAGTTCCATGTACTATAACAGCATGTACATATATTACTAAAAATTTATTTATAAGCCTTAAATATTATAGAAGTTTTTAAATTTTTGCTAATCTATTCCTCATATAAACGTGCAGATTATGACGGACACAATTTCAAAAGAGATCGTAACTACACACAGTCAAGCAATACAATTGGTACTCCTTTGACTCCGTTTGTATTGATTTAGGATACACCTTTTTGGTGGAATGGTTTTTGGTGGTTTCCGCCTGAATTTATTTTTATTAGAATTAGTCCAAAAAGTAATGTTTTCTTGATCGAAATCATATTTTTGAGTGTAGAAAAAAAGAAATAGCAGCTGATAATCTAGTAAAGCTAAAAAACTTTGCGTCGCTCATTATGAAACCCTGGAAAATTCTGCTGATCTTCTTCGATCTTACAAGCGGGAATCTATTCCAAAAATTCGCTACCAAAAGCACTTCGGAGAGCTAAAGATCATGATTCCTCTTTCTGACGGCCTGTGGAGTTCACTTTGAGTGACAACTCAAAAATACAGGAAACTTTAAATGAGTGACGTAGCAAGAAAGTACATGAGAAAATTCCTTTTGTTCCAGAAATAAAATGAAACAACCCTGCAAATAGTTCCCAAAGCGCTTTAGTTCTTTTCTCCCATTTATGCTTTTAATCAATGACTCCAGGAAAATTCAGTTCTAATAACAACCTTTTTTTTTCAAGCTTTTGCATGATTGCAGTTTTAAATACATAAATTGATCCTTAGTTTCCTTAAAAAATTAGCACAACTCTATGACAATGATACATTTAAAACACAAAACAAAAACTTTTAGCTATCTGTGATGGCGGGTCCTTTGGCTCGTTCTTATGGTGCAGCTACAATGGTAGGCAAAGATGAACGCAACGGTCGAATAAATCCCGCACTAGAACCAGACGATGATTTACCTGTTGCCGAAGCGCAACGACAATTTCAAATGTCCAGTGGTATTTCCGGAAGCGGTGGAGGTGGAGGTGGTGGTGGCGGTGGCGGTCTACCGGGAACAGCTGTGCCAACTGCTGAGCAGGATAATACTGCCTTCTAATAGATTTTGACAACCCCACGCTAAACTAACCGACGTAATATACATATACTAAACTGTCAAAAAAAAAACAAAGATCAATTTTTTATGAATATATAGACCCGCAACTTAAGTTAAATTACAAATTTATTAATGTCAAAGTGATACAATTAGATTAATTTAAAATTCACGCGTTACGTTTGCCTAGAAAATATTTATTGCTGGAAAGATATTATGTGCTCAGGTATATTTATTGATGGAATAGTTGAGTTATTGATTGTTTATTGTTCAATTTATGTATTAGTACAAAATAGTTTATAATAGTTTGTTAATATATTTAAGAGATAATAAAGTTTTGTGTAAATTTTATTAAGTTAATTTATTTATTTGAATTTATAGGCATTTTAAAAACGAAGTATTATACAAACAAAAAGCATTAATGATGAAAAAAGAGAAAATGTAAAAATAAATCAAAAAACATATCTTCTATCCTAGAAACTAGAATACGAATAATGCCACTGCAACTGAACATATCACCTTGAATATAGATTTGATGTCAAAAGAAAAAGAAAGAAAAAACTCAAAACAAAAACATGTATACACAGAACTAGTACTAAAAGAATAATCGAAGGAATTTACAAACACTTCTAGAGTATCAGAATTTAATGCATTCGTTTCAAAAATAGTCTTTTGTAAATGTGCAAGATTTTTTGTTGCGATTTTAAGAAAAGGAAAAAATTGACATAAGATAAAGATAGTCAAGCCTAAATTCACAAATTTCGGCTAAAGTCTGAACAATCACATGGCTTTTGCTTTGAAATTGTATGAAAATCTAGTTTGCCTTACGTAGCATCACAGTAGGGTGACATCAATTGAAGGAAGTCTCATCGTCAGTCTCTTTTAAGAATACAAAAATACTATTTTTTTTGTAAGTAATTTATTTGAACGGAATATAGAAAAACACATGAGATTGGTTATTAGTCCACTGAAGTATATTCGAATATTTTAATCTTAGAAACTGTTCAATGTTTTCAAATTTTTTTTTTTTCTTAATATTAAAAAATTTATTTAAAGCCCTTAAATATTAAAATACACCGAAATTATTGATTTGAGTGTAAACTTCTTACAGAAGTGAATGTTAAAAATCTTTCAAAAAAACAAAATCGTAGCAAAAACAGTCTGAAAGGTATTCCCCGTTTTTTTCGGTTCGTAAGTTTTGGTCCGGTGCGTTTAGAGTTGAAAAAAGCAGCTTATAAAAATTTGAACGCTCATACACAAGCGGTGTAAAACGTGTACCATAAGCGAATTCAGCTGGTTGAGAAGCCAAATAGCTAATTTAACACCACTCTAGACATAGTTCGTACCTATGACTATGTTAAATGAAATGAGAGCTTTTTATTATTATTTTATATGAAATAAATGATATTTGTCCCAATAAACATCTGCTAAAAACTATAATAACTTCCTGAATTTAATAGATTAAACTATTCTAAGAGACCAATTTTTATTCGCACTCGTGAAGCTGTAAAAGTGAAAAGATTTTGATAGTTATTTATCCTATGTATGTTACCAAGAGGTGTTCATGACCACTGTCAGAACTACCGCTAAAGTTTGTTCATTGTGATGTTAATATCGTGGTGGTTCGGCCGCCTACTTACAAATACTTGAGACTTTAAACTCAATGAAACGAAAATGCGTCACGACAAAGAAACAGCCATATGCACAGCCATATACCACAAGGCAAACTACAGACACACAAATACAACATGGAACACATAAACCAGCAGCAACAACACGCAGTATTACAAGACGGTTGCCCATATTGACATTAACAGCGCTCATAGCGATTCAATTTCGGAGTTCTAATGGGAACCGACCGACGTTTTTCGGTTGACAAGGCCGTTGTCACATTTATTAATATTCCAGTTTGTGCGATGCTTCGTAGTGTTCCTACTGTCATGTCATCTAGTAAACAGTGTCCAGTGTAGTGGAATAGTGGCAATGAGCCTCGTCGCTATTAGTTTTTCTCCCAAACTATGTAGCAATAGTTTATGCTTGGTTTATAAAAAAAAGAAAAACAGTAAAAATACTCTGCAGTGAATAAAAAAAATTAAGGTTAAAATCAAGGAAGCATAATGGACAAAAAGATTTTCCGAGTATAATTCCTTTCGCGAGGAACTGGCATTTTCTCCGATACTAGTTTCATGCCATGAGAAGAGCTTTCACGACTAGCCGTTCGGAATCTGCAAAAAATTGTAGGTCCCTTCCATTCCTTGACAAGGTATGTTTGCGAGAAATGCGATAGGTTCCGCAACTCCTCGCTCTGTTACGCCACCCTATTTATTTTTATTTTTTTATCTTCAAGCAATTTACTTGTTTTTTATTTTCTCACTTCAGCAAATGATGTGGAAGACAAGTTTTAAGGTTTAAAATATCTACAATTTGAGGTTTTTCCTCAAGTTCTCTTCCTTACTTTGATCATTGAAATATACATTTTTAATTAGGGGACTGAGGCCTTAGAAGCTGATAACATTATGACCAAAAGCAAATATGTGCGATTTTGGCATTTATTACTTTACGTTACATTCAAAACAAATTTGGCTGGCATAGAAAATTTTAAATGTAATTTTTTATAAACACTAAAAAATAACACCCCTTCAAGGACTGAAATAAAAGTAAAAGTACATTGGTGTTAGGGAAAACATTGATTTTCAAAAAGAAACAGTATATGTGTTTTGAAATCGTTACCATTGGACTCGGAACATGTATTTTTTTTTCAAATCAACTTTATATTGTTCCTTTTTTCGTTGCTAACCAACTTAAATGCAATTTATAAGTAAAAAGAGTTACTTATTTTTCGAATGTCGACCAAATTCGTAGATTATTCAAAAAATTGCAAAAAAAAACCAAATGCGGTCTTGAACTAGCCAAGGCTTCATAAAAAGAAAAATTTTTAAGAAAAGTAGAAAAAGAAGCAAATGCTGCAAATTAAAAAAAAACTACCAAAACATATCACTTATTGTGTCCTTCCACAAATTGAAAAATGCAAACATATCACAAACAAGAATAAGATATTCCTTGTTAAAAAAAACGAAACATATCATTTTGTTGTGTATAGTCATAGAGTGTATAGTTATAAATATTTGTAAAAATATTACATAAATGTAAATGTAAAAAATTATAACAAATCTTGTTATACAAAAGAATCTAACTAAATAACATTATTTAAATGTAAAAACAAAGTTATCTCAAAAGAGTCAAATATAGATGTTAAAAGAAATATTGAGATTATATAGTATATATACTTGTGTATCTGTATATTTATATACATACATTTACATATATTAGACTGGGCAAACAAATTTTTTTTTTCAAGCATGTTGAAAACACCTTAATGATGAACAAAAAACAAAAGTACCACGAACGTTTGAGCCCACAAAATGTAAGTATTTGCCAATCAAGCGTCAAAACTCTTGAACCATAGTCAAAAAAGTTATCGACAATGTTACTTATTTTTCAACCTCAATCGCGAATAGTATAGATTATGTTAAAGTGGCTGTTAGCTAACACACTAGGCCCGTTGGGCCCAATGTTATACCAGTATATATGCTCCCCAAGAAGACTGCAACATTTTCGCTATCTCGTAGCGTGGGCCCAATGTTATACCAGTATATGCTCCCCAAGAAGACTGCAACATTTTTGCTATCTCGTAGCAGAAAAGACTGTAGAAACCTTATTGGCGTAGTGATACCAGACTCTGTCAATCTTGTTTGTAAGATGAGGCTACCGCGCAGCACTCCCTCTGTGAATGTCCTGCTTTTTCTTGCATGAGGTTACAGAGACTCGGCGCAGACATGGTGAGAGCTGGTAACTTATGCTCCTTATCATAGCAATGTCTTTTGGCTTTTCTCCGAACATCCGGAAAGCTATAACAAAAAAAGTTGCTGTCTGGTAGTACAATAGACCGGTATTTAGGTCTGAGTGCTTCAGATGGTTTTTTAAAAACCGCCGATAGAAAAAAAAAAAAAAAAATTGCGGATACTCTTACTCTTTTAGTGAGGAGGGCAGAAGTGTTTCGTTCTTGGTGATTTCATCTGTTTTGCAGTTTTCTGGAATGTCTCTCGCGTCAATCGCGAATAACTTTTTGAAAAATTATTGCAATATCTTTTGTGCACAGCATTAGATTTCCTTTAAGGAACAATTTTGTAATTTTCACTTACTAATTTGTTTGTTAAAATTTCCAAAATAAAGTCAAAGAAGGAGCTTAAGCTTTATTTCTTGGAAACAATTAAGTCTGATTAGGTACATTTTTCGTAAGATTCTATTTGAAGGATATTTATTTTTCTACAAAATTTCTGTCCACGAATCCTTTTGGCTGAATGGTGCAAACATTTTGACGTTGAAATATAAGATCAGGCGAGAGATATGGAAAACATTATTGTTATAATAACATTTTTTCTTAAAATTTTCAGTATATTTAAAGAAAATTTTTTCTAGCTCGGTCTAATGTATGAATACATAAATTTTATCAAACAACACAATAATTAAGAAAGCTAAAAACAGAGTAGAAGTACCTACAAAAACTAAACAAATTAGCAAATAAAAATTTAAAATTAAATTATGACAGTGTTATAAAAACTAAATTTATGACTCCAGTTCGTTATTTTAACTTAATTGCCTCAGATTTATTATAAAAAAACCTGTTATCGAGTCTGTTCAATGTAATAAGTGTACTGAAAAATTATATACTCCGTTGTTGTTTGGTTTTCTTTTTCTCAAAAGTAATCCTATCCACCACCTCAGATGTTATATACAGCCTTTCGATGTGCTACAGAGTTATTTGAATTGAATTTTTAAAATTTGAAATATAAATATTGGTGTTAAGAATATGAAGAATATTTTAATGTGCTGGTTACTAATAAATATTTATGTATGTATTCAAACATTTGTAAAAATTATATGTCTTATGTTTGTATATTTGTAAAGTTAATTCAATTCTGTATTAATTGTTATATTATATTACTAATGGATTTAATAAGTTTACAAGCCACCTGATTTATTTTAGAAGAATTGTAAATTTTCGAACATTGTGCAAAAATATGTTATCAAACAAAAAGTTTAAGAGAAAAAATGAAAGTGAATAAAGAAATATATATATACTGGTTTCCTTGTTGATGCAATCGTTTTGTTGTATTTTTTCTTGCTCACATCATCTATGATTTTTGCATGAACGTTGGGTGTGTTATTTTTTCAATAAATTGAAATGAACAAGCAGCAGTTAATTCAGTTTTGACATATATTTAGGAAGAGTAAGATGACACCGTTTCAGAACTTTGCAGCAACCATAAAGAGACTAGATTACTGAATAGCTTTAATGAATTTTGTTTAAAAAATAAATCTCTCCTTGCGTATGCAGTCGATGATGCGACAACATTGTGTCAACGATGTAATTGCTTCTCTTAATACCGAAACGATTTTACTTTATTTAGAGGATTTATAGAACGGTAGCTATTTGGCTTCCAACATACATTCCTCAAGCAGGAAAATATTTAACTGCGCTGATTCCCAACCTGGACTCAAAATGGCTGTATTACATCAAATACTGCTGTATGACATTAATGAATATATGAAATTTGATATCGTTTTGAAAAAGTTTCAGAGAACCCCTGTGACTTTTTCATATTTCACGAAGAATACTTTCTTAATAGAGTTTGTGTTTGTGTGACATTTCATAAAAAAGCATTGGGAGGGCTTTCTGTAAGATGAAGCCTTAAAATTAAGTTTAAAATCAAGTCTGGGGTCAAATTACCGCTCAAGTGATCGAGTACTAGGTGGCTGAATACTGTGTTTTTGGCATTACTTCTCGCGTTGTTGAACACTTAAGGACCTCTGCTTGATATTCTGTCATCAGTATTCGAACGAATTGAAGTCGTCACATCGGCAGAAGCCTCATGTGTAATTTAGAGCGATTATTGAAAGAAAAACAGCATTCACTCACTGGATCACTCACTTCGACCCCTGAATCACAATCGCAAAAACAAATTATTCTCAGAATTCAACTTAAAATCTAGATACGTTTTGTTTTCCCACGCGTATTGCCTTTCGCAAAAATGGTCAAGAGCAAACCAAACGCTCCCTCAGTTGGTTTGGTTGGCAAAATTAATACCTTGTTGCCTCCAATTCCCCATCAAAGTGTTGTTGAGTCTTGAAAGTATATTTGATAGCAAATGATAGCAAATTCTTGAAGGTTCTTGATGTGTTTAATTCAAATCCAGAGCTTTTACTCTACCACCTCTGGATCTTGAGATGTATAATTCTTCAAAAACTTATGTCACAGAGCATTTCTAAGACTAAAAAAGTTGAAATTTCCAAACTGCTTTGCACCCTGTGATTCAAATAAGACGCAAGCTTTGACTTCACTATACAAAAAAAATTGATGGTGTTTCTGGCAACAGGGGTGGGTAAGATACGAGTTTGACTCTCTGTATTACCTACTCTGTGGGTAAAATGCTTTATGAAGGCATCACTTCTTCTGTATCACAAAATACAAGCCACTCATTTGTTTATTTTTACCTCTTTTTACTATTTCTTGAGTCAACACGACTTTGTTATGCTGAATATCTTATAAGAAATTTTAAGGATAAACTATCCATGTTGACAGCAAAAAATTCTCAATTGTTTCGTAGGCAACGCTGGCGCTGATGGCAGCTGAAGCTTCCAAATGCACCTCATTTCACTCAGTTCTTACCACAGAGTAGGTAATGCAAAGAAGCAACTAGAATCCTCTTTTGCCTGAAAGCTGAAAGAAGTATAAATATTTTTCTGAGTTGAAACCAAAGATGGCTCCTCATTTGAATTAACGGTTACAATTGAGTCTCACTTTTACCACTTTTTTAGGTGTAATTTTCACTTTGTTGGCAAATAATGTCTTTGGAGGCAGCTTTAATTGAAGATTTCTAAATTCTCCACTTGATAAGCTCCAAAAATATCGAGAGCAAGTTTTCGTTTCTTAAGTGATTTGAAACCAACTGACAAAAATGGTGACGATGATTCCTGTAGCATAGGGTTTTCGGTCGAATTTGGCTTGTGTTCAAAGTGGCATTACATTGACGCAGTTTACTCTCTGGTTCTACTCTGTGGTTCTTCGTCTCCTAGATAGCTATTTGTTTTGCAGACTTTTGTTAGGTAGACTTAAGGTCGAAATTTTAATCGGTGGGGCGTACACACTGACGAAAGTACGGTTGAATGCCACACATCTCTCTAAGGGGCCAATTATAGCAATCAGGAAAACGAATCAGGAAAAATTTTCAAACGGAATAATAACTATGTTTTCGTTACAATTGAATAACAAAACAAATGTTACACCAATCGATGGCAAATGACTCAAAGTATTTTTTGTGCCCAAAAAAGGTATAATAGAACAAATATTTTCTCTTTTATTTGTATTTTTCTATTTTCCTAATTCAATTTCATCAGGAAAATAGAAAAATACAATTTTAACGCAAAGTATTTGTTCAATTGATCATTTACTTGGCAAAAAATTCTCTGGGCTATTTACTATCGATTGGTAAAACATTTGTGGTTCAATTATAACGAAAACATAGTGATTATTCTATCTGAAAATTTTTCTTGATTTGTTTTCCTGATCGCTATAACTGGCACCTTAGTAAGCATGGTGTGGCCACCACAACCGATCTCGGAGTTTGATTGAATTTTTGGAAAACGCTCATTAAATGGAAAATATGTCCGCCTTCTACTTCAGTGATTTGCTGAGAGCTTGAAAAGGCACCATAGACCTGTCGACACTTAACGTTTCTTTTGAATAGAGTGAATGAAATGCAAAGTTTGTTGTCGAAAGGAAGCACAACGAACATTACTATTTTCCATAATTTTCTAGAGCAGCCCAAAATATTGTGCTCTCTGCCCAGCACAACCATAAATTTTAATTGCCAAATCACAAAAGCTGAGCGAAGCAAGAGGTCAAGGTCTTTTGATGAAGCCCTTTTAAATTAAATTCAAACGAGTAGATTCAGAAAACAACCAACTAACCACCCTAATTAAGTTAACAGTTGCAACAATCCAAACAAAATAATAAATCGCAGTTAATTACTGTGCTGAAAAAGAAAATAACAAACAAGCGTCTTGCCTTCTAACTCCTAACTCTGCACAATTATAAAGAGCCACCTAATTTTTAATTTTTTTTTGTTTACACTACTTTTCCAAGAAATCAGATTAAACACCTTCTTTGGACAGTAAATATTCACTGGTCTTTCGGTGTACAGGCCTTGTAACCAGCAAGTTGCCTGTTGCACAGCCTTAAAGTGGTAGTTTAGCATAAGAATATCAAGGGCAAACAATTATTATCAAATGATATCTGTTCTATCTATCGCAGCGTTAAAAGTACTTTTTATGGACTTCTGACCTAGGCACTAACTCGATCTATTGGAAATAGCATTCAAAGCCCAAATCAAGAGTATTTTTTTTTTAATGAGATAAATGACCGAAGATGCGAAGCAACTTTAGAAGGAAGGAGTCTTCATAGCTCAAAACTAATTGATGCTCTATGCTTAGCTTCCCATAAGATTACGCAACATTTCAACAATGTGCCCTAGGAAACTGCAAAAAAAGACCATTAGTATACCCAACAACGAAAAAAGAAGAACCCGCATTACATGACCTCTTCGAAAGATTTGTAAATTTAATAAGATTGCCGCACATGCATTGCATCTCTATCTGAATGTTGGCGCTCATGATACTGAAATAATAAATAAAACGTATGGATTTTGAATACATGACGTGTTTGTGGCAGTTTTTCTTGTGTCAATAGTAATCTCGTCATTATGTATGATTTTGTTGGAATTTAGTTTCCATGTTTTTTTGTTCTCCAAACAACGTCAATCTCTTATAGCAACTTCCGATAGAAGAAGCACCGTCTAAGGTTAGATTACATACAATGATCTGCTCTCTGAGCTGGAACAGAACAAAGCGAACAATCGAAGATTATTAGTTAATCTCTACGATTATAATTACATCAATTATACCATCAGATAGATGCTGATTTCCAA
Source organism: Melanostoma mellinum (assembly GCA_914767635.1). Classification (NCBI taxonomy): domain Eukaryota; kingdom Metazoa; phylum Arthropoda; class Insecta; order Diptera; family Syrphidae; genus Melanostoma; species Melanostoma mellinum. The sequence continues at coordinate 21,504,558 of OU612058.1, forward strand.
CGATGTATACAAAGTATGACTTTTGTTTTTTTTTTTTCAAAGAGGAATACTTGTAATTTGGAGTTCATTATTGCTGACATTGCTGGTTAGATATAAGTTGTGCAATTGGTGAGTTTTTTTTGTTGCCGGCTGATGAGCATGTAATAAGTAAGTCTTTCGGGCAAAGGCCCTCCGAATCATTAAAAGGCAACCACCACCTGCTATTGATAAATCATATTTTTGCACAACACTCAACCGCACAGAGTAGGAACTAGATGCGCTATGGTGAGGCTTTCGAAAATGCCTCACAAGCTTTGTTCAATCAATTAATCTTCTACAACACGGACTCTAGTGAAGAACAAAACACGGAATGCAGGCTTTGGAGTTAAAATGGAAACCTCAGTATACTTGGAATTGAGTTTCCGAGCTAAGCAGAGTCTTAAAATTGGGGAGCTTATGGCTTTAGGATTCCCAAGTTTTGGTAACTTTAGACGAGTCTTATAAGTTCTACTTCCATGGAAGTAGCTACAAACGAGCAAGTACAGGCCAAAAATATTGGTGGGCATAAACAAATCTTTAAGGTTAAAAAAAATTCCAACACTATTTTTCCGTCAAAACGAAAATCGACATGTGAAAAATTTTTACGGAACACGACGGCGACGCATGCGATGTAGCATATGTTTTTAAAGCCATATGTCACAACGCAGCATGTCGTGAATTATCTCAAAACACACTCAGTAGGTTTGCCTGTAGTAAGGAAGCTATAAGCGAGTAGGTCCCACCAACCAGCGGTAATTTGTGGTTTTGACTCCATCGACAATTATAAGCGGTGGCAGCAAAGACACGAGCACGAGTGCATATTGTGTTTTGTCGCAGTATTTCAAAGTCAGCATTCAGTTATGTATGATGCGCAAGCATTTGTGGCAATTTGCCATTATTGCCGGGACCATAGATCGAAAGGAGGAATGACAATTGGTTTGACATTGAGGCACCCAGTTTGTTTTGTTTGGGTTGAATGTGCCGCTCTATGCATTTTTCTGCTGTTGTCACGAAGCATCAGTGACAACAATATTCGTCTAGCTGTGTGTATGGTAATTAAGTTAACCCATTTACTGACTTTCAAGGAGTGGATATTGCGAAGATAGGCAAGAAAGTGAAAGTGAAATTGAAATGTCGAAGTAAGGTTGACGAATGGAGTTCCAGGTCGTTATTAATGGGCATCAGAGGTGCCAAAATTTAAATCGAATTGATGTTTGTATAAATCTATCTGAGGTGAGTAATTTGCAGCAAGGCCAAGCAATTGTTTCAAAAATTGCAAGACTTTCGTAGCATCTTTGGGAGCAGATTGTCACAATTAACGACTTGAATTGTGATGGATGAAAGACGATATAAGATGCTGATGTGAAATGATGTTTCAAACATGATTGATGACAACTTAATCAGAGGTGGCGGTATTTTTTGTTCTTCCTGATTGATTGCCCTTGATGGGAATATACAAAATACATGTGCTAGGTATGTGAAATTTATGCGAAGAGTGTTTGCAAATTAAGTAGATGTGGTAACGTTTGATTGAACTCGTCTTTGTGACATCGTCGTGAACAAATGAAAGCGATTGTCGTAGGTTATTAATCTCTGTAGTGTTTAAAAAAATGAACTCCATTAATTAAATCTTGAAATCTTATACAAATCGTTAATTAATTATTACTACCGTGCGGAGACTGGGGGTACTTAAGAGGAATATAAAGGACTTACAATTAAAAGCAAATTATAAATCTGATAAAAAGAAGAAAAGTGTAAGAAATCTATAGCAGATTATGGAAAGAGTATTATCATAATGATGGAAACAAAACTCAGCTGAATAGGAGTGATCAGCGTTCAAACCTTGCTTCGATCGCTGGGAATTTGGCCCACTTTTGAAGAAAAATAAAACCTACTACGAGACATTCCGATTTTTCAAAAGAAAAAAGAAAAAAAGAAATAGAAGAAACTGACTTTTTGTCATAAGTTTGTAATGGGAAGCAGCTATCAGTGTCAAAATAGCCTATAATGGGAAGAAAAGTCACTAGATGACCTACCCTTTACTTGGTGTTACTCAGAGGAATTGTGAGTTGTGAGACTGTATCTCGAAGTTGAACTTTTATCACGCTTTTGGTTGCCCTCTCTCTCTTAAAACTTCAAGAGAAAGCACTTACTGAACAAAATGACCATCAGTATCATCGTCAATATGGTGGACAAGCGAACTATCGACCCTCAGAAGGAAATCTAGGAGGCTCTTCAATAGAGCAAAATTTAGCAACCTTTCGGCTGACTGGGACCTATACAAGATCAGTAAAAATGAATACAAAAATAAAACTACCTACACAAAAAGAGCAGCCTGGCGCAACTTCTGCTCTGATATTGAGTGCACTAATGACGCCGAGAGGCTAAGAAAGGTCATGTCCAAGGTCCAAAATACCTCTAGTTTTCTTAGAAGACCTGATAACACATGGACTGCCTCATGCTCTGAAACCCTAGAGTCACTCATGAACACCCACTTTTCAGGGTGTTCTCAAATGACATCCCCAGAACGAGGAAACCTTAGCGCTAACGTTAGATCCAACATAAGAAATCTATTTTAAATATAAACTGGAAACTGGAAAGAAAGAAAATTTAAAAGAAAGAGAAAGGAAAGCTCAAATCGCTTTCTACACTTGTAGTAGAATTTTTGGGAAAAAATGGGGACTAGGCCTAAAAAAAAGGCTTACATGCATTAGCTCAACTAGTGCCATGAAAACAACACCAACTGCAACTCTGGACACCTTCCTGTCGCTAGCCCTCTAGATCTTTTTACTAAGGAAATGGCGGCCAAAAGCGCACTTCGACTCAAACAATGCAACAATAGAAAACAGGCATATCAGGCCAAAGAACCATCATGAACCATACAGATATAGACATTCAAACAGACTATACCCCCGTATATTGACTGCAATCCAGTGGCCCTAACAGTCTTACCGACAAGAGAAAGCTGGGAGAAAACAGGGTTATAAAAGGAAATCGCATGTTCGTCTTCCCAGATGGTTCCAAAACGGACGAAGGGGTAGGGTCAGGTAACTTCTCAGACTACCCTACTATGAATAGCTCAATAAAGCTTCCCGACTTCAAGCAGAGGTACTCGCAGTGTGCGAAGCCGCGAAGCACCTAGCTAGCAAAACTAGATCAACAAAAATATTGACTTCTTCATAGACAGTCAGGCGGCCATATCTCATCCATTATCACAATATTCAGACTAGTAGACAGCTGTCGCAATAACCTAAGACTGCTCAGCGAAACAAACAATGTTAGTTTAACCTGGATTCCAGGACATATGGTGACAAAATCGGTAATGAAATGGCGGATAAGCTGACTTGGGTCAGCACTCGAATCCAGCGAAACGAACACCTCAATTCTAAAGCCACTAGAGCAAGAAAAAAACCGAATCAAATCAGATATTTCCAAGAAAAGAACAGAATTACTCCAGCTAAGCAAACCTCAGCTGTCTCTGTTCATTGGCATTTTCGCGGGCCACAACTCGTGGCCCACATGCCCACATGATGAGAATGGGTATTAGCACATCCGACTTATGTAGAGGATGCCAAGATGAGGAGGCAGAGGAAGGATCATTCCACTTCCTCTGTGAATGTCTTAGCTTGGGCACTTGGAAAAAACCCTCGGAGAATACTTCTACAACGAACTGGGCGACATCTCTAACCTCCCATTGGGCAACTATCCCAACCTTCTACCTCTCAAATCCTCCCATCTCTTCATTCTCTGAGTTTCCCGGGGAACACAATGGATCCTTGAGATCCGAGTGAGGTGCTGTCACTTGTGGCTGCACCCCCCATGCAACCTAACCTAACCATCATCGTCAAAGTTTGGGAGATTTTCTAGCACGAACCGTGGATTAACTTTTGCTCTTTCAACAGGAGTACCATTTCTCACTATAATGTGGGTACACTATAAAGTGGTAAATTGTACTCTTCTCTATTTGGTATATATGGTGCACGGGTTTTCAATCCTTTTTTTTTTAGATCTACTGCAGTTGCTTCCACAATCTCTACCTCTTCTCATACCGAACACACCCTGGTATCTGGCTCGAATGACCAATGTTTCCCTCGATTAAACACAAAAAAGGAAAAAATCATTTTGTTAATAAAAGTGAAATAATTTCTTTAAAGGGAAATGAGCTTTCCGAGTGTAAAAAGTTAAAATATCAAGGATGTCTGATCAAAAGTAAAGCAACTGCGTGTTGATAACATCAGTTGGTTGAATAAGCGTAATATGGATACAGGAATGGGGAAGCTCCTATACCTTCTGTCAAAACTTTAAGATTTTTTGCTTACCACTTAGTTGTGTATACTATGCCTATGAATCAAACTATTGCTACTATGTGTGCTTCATTTATGTTTGTCAACTTAAAGATTAAAGTATTATGTATAGTATGGATTACGCATGGAATCGACTATATGCCCGCACGTTGCAGACGTGTGCCATTGATTTCAGCTTTACCCGCCTGTCAACAAGCAAGCATTCCAAGTGCCGCAGATTCATCGTCATGCAAACAGTCATTCTTAACACTCACTATAGCTGATGGCGATATGATTCTACCAGACTGACTCTTGAGGCTGCCGCCAGATCCACCAAACAAAGGCACCCACCCCCTCACAGTCTCACAATAATGCATTGCAGTTACACTACGGAAATGCATAAATTTTGGTTTAAAACAATTTGCTGAAATCTGAGCACGAGATATTTTATTATATCCATTCAAATGGATTTATGCCTAGCTGGTTGGATTTATGAGATCCAAAGTGGCAGCCAGCCTTCCTACTTTTTGTATGGTCGTCGTTGTTCTATGTGCTCATCATGCATGCTGTGCTATCTGATTGATTCAAGATCTCAAGTCAAACACAAAAGACAGAAGAAAGAAAAATGCCACACTGTTGAAGCGACATGGTATATCGCAAAATTTTGTGCCCAGCATTAAGTTCCACTGAAACGACTTGGCACAATGTGTAGATATATTTACATATATGGAACCATTGTTTTACAGAAACCCAGAAGAAGAGATTCTTATCACTGCAGTAGTATAGCTTTTGTTCCAAGGAGAGCACTCCGTAAATTCGATTCTTTATTTCTTTTTTGCAGATAGGTTCTTACTTACATTGTAAATGGATTTGGCAATCTGTTGTCGGTGACGCGTTGTTTTATTTGAGTTTTGATAAAGTAACTTGAAAAATCGCATATGCCAAATCCAGTGCCCAAAATATTCGCACCTCAGTATTTTCATTCTGATGAGGTGTTACTAGAACCAAAACAATCTTCTCTGGTAGAAAATTCAATTCGAATTCCTTAAGTACTTACACAACTCTTTTTGCGATATATTTGTATTTCTGAGCTTGTCTGTTCGAAGATGTATTAAAAGAATATTTTAAGCATTCATCTGAATAAGCAATTCATTTAAAATAAGGGGTCCCTGAAGGCAGTCATCTGGGCTCATTACTTGCGAGAATTTTTAGCCATTTCTGATGTTTTATTGACGACAAACATACGGATTTCAGAGCAGACTTAAGCCTTATGACCCAAAGAGAAGCAGCTACTTGAACAGTTAAACACATTCAGTATAGTCCAAAATACAATAAACTCGATTAGAGACAGAAAGAGCTAGCCAAATAATTACTAAGGATTTTTTTTACATGATTCACTTGGAGACAGGAAAGCCACCAATCTTTTTGGAGACGCTCATATTGCATTTCGACTACGTAAATAAAGTTATGGGAATGGATGAGAAAAGACTACCGAAAATCGTACTCTCCTACATACTTACAAGGAAAAGTAATTGCGTTAAGGAATGGGAATCCATTGCAAGAAATTGTGGGTTGGTTACAAATTTCGAAAACTTCGAGCAAGTAACAGTTCGTAAAAATACATTCTGTAAAATTATCGAAAAAATAGGTAGTCTACTCTACGACTCATTTGTTACCGAAGCTCAGTCATCACAATATCGCATGTACTACAGCAAACTCAAGTAATATCTGCAGGAAAAAACTTATTTTGTGAATGCAAATTCCACTGATAAAATAAATGTGCTATTTAAAATACGAGGAGAGCTCACTAACCTGAATTTCATACCACATCGAACTGACCTGCCTATTGAATGTAGCCTTTGCAATCTTAAAGAAAGAGAAGATGTGTTCCATTTCATTGCGAAGTGTCCAATTTTTTGTGAGCTAAGAAGGATATACTTTGGAGCAAATACTCTGGAGATGGAATTGGCGTTGAATATTTTGAATGGTGACCGTGGATGGGATCTGCTTTACAATTTCATCGTAAGCTCATTGCGCTACAGAACCCGTATAATTGAAGGCAATTTAAAAAAAAAAAAATTTTTACTCGTATTTTGTTTAAATTTAACTTGAAGCTAAATGAATGAACGTCAATCTGGTAGACGGCATAACGCCAAACCATTTAGGCTATAAGATATTTCATAAATGTAAATAATTGTTAGAACGAATATTTGGTCAATAAAATAAATAAATAAGGATTTCGATGGACACTAGCAACAAGCCAAAGAAGCCTGGTAATGGAATGATCATGCTAATGTGAGTGACGAACAAGAAAGAAGCAGGGGCCGATTTACCGCACACGTAATCGAGTAATACGTGACTAAATGATGTGCTTTTGGCATTGCTTCTCGCGTTTTAGAGCACTTTAGTATCACAATTTGACATTCGTTCATCAGTGTTTGAACGAATTGAAGTCGATAAATGAACAGCAGACTGATGGGATGCTGTGAAATATAGAACAAATTTTGAAAGAAAATTAGTACTCACTGACTCGATCACTGATGCGGTAGAGATTTTGGGGACGGGTAGAGCTTGCTCAGCTTCGGGCACTGCGGGGTCTGAATGAAACCTATCGTACCAGCCCATGTGAGGTTTCAGGACAGTTTTCCTACCCCTGAATTGAACCAGAAGTTAGCAATCTCCTGTGGGTGAATGAGTTTGAGTTTATCTAGGGGGATAACCTCCTAGTCAAGTATTTGCTTTCTAAGGCGAAAAGTGCTGTACATTCTGTAATAATAAGCAGAGATGTTTCATCATTTTCAAGGCATGGTCTACAGATGGGGTCCGCTACCAGCCTCATTTGATGAAGATGTTTCTTTAAAGAACAGTGACCGGTTAGTTGTCCTGTGCAAATTGGGGTTCAGTAGGAATTTTGATGTTTTTTCAATATATTCTGGCAAAAAGAGTTTTGAACAGATTTGACCAAATGAGTTACTCCAATCTTTATTTGATTCCTCCAGTAGGATGTTCTTGGCAGTATGTTTGAAGGTACATATTTTTATTTACACCGGCGAAGGGTTGTGATTATAGTGTTTTTCTTTGCTAGTTCAGAGAGTGACATGACTGTCTCTTGGACTAGTAATTCGACCCCAGTTTTTGAAGCACGATCAAAATAACACCCATACAAATACTGCCAAGCAGAAGCAAGGAAGTAGGTTAGGTGCACTGCACATTGCACAACTCTAAACAAAAAGCACGGAGGACATGTATCATGAAGTGAAAGAAACGCCGCAGTTGCTAATGCCAATCGCGTTAAGCAAGATATAATGTCAAAACAACTTGAAGAAGAGGGCAAAATTGACTCAAAAAAAAAGCCGCTCAAAGAAGAAGAAATGCTCAGGAGATTCGTTTGCCGAATTTCATTTACGATACTCAAGGATAATTTCTTGTTAATGACGACAGAATTCTGTGCAATTGGCTACAGTATTGTGATGGCCCTTTTTAAGCCATCACAAAGCATTTTTCAACAGCTGAATTTAAGTAAACAATTTTCAAAGGAATGGAAGATGAAGGATGTTGTGATAACTATCGTTCGATCAAACTGGTATCTCACACTTTGAAGATCGTTGTTCGAGTGCTTGCTCGATTGGGGAACATAATACAACCTCTGTGAACAAACTATGGGGTCAATAACAGAAAGCTGCAAGTCTACAAGTCAAGAACCACTTGTAGGATTACGCACCATTACACTTTTAGAAGACCAAGCGGACTTGTAGCTCTGTGTTACAGAAATTTGTTACACTTGCCATAATACACTTGTATTTCAAGTACTTTAAGTTATGTGTTTCAGTGTCATCATCTACAGAAACAATCCAGAATATGAGTATGAATGCTAATAGAGAAATATCATGATGCTTCGGATGATTTGCATATTGGGTTGGGTGACAAAAATTTGGGCGTCACTGAGTAAAGGAGGAGTTCTGGTTCCTGTAACACAAAGAAAAAAGTCTACAAGTCAAGTGCCATTTGTAGGAAGATGTCAATTACAATCGTAAAACATCAAACCAATTTGTAGCTTTGTGTAACAGAAAATCTTTATACTTGTCAAAACTACGTTGTATTCCAAGCCTATATACTTGTATTTTTGTCTTCTGGAAACCTATGGATAGTCAGGGATATGTACGAGCGATGGCTAACATCCGTGCAATGAGCACTCAACACCAGTCGTATTAGTCCTAAAATACTAGAATGAAAAAGATTTTTCCAAGGCTAAATATCGTCTATACATGATCTAGGAAAGCACATTTCTCCTCTCTCAAGAAATCCTCACAGTATTAGAACTTACTGGTGTCTAATTGAATTTTCTTCTGCTTTTCGTCTTGTAAAACAATGTTTTTCAATTAAAAAAAAAGAACTGTAGTCATATTTTACACATTTCGTTTATTCATTGGCAGTGTTAGCTTAAATAATTCGTTATAAAACTTTATACAAAAAGACAAAAAATTAAAAAATTTCTTAAAAATAAAATGAGAAAGCTTCAAGCTTCAAGAAAGTCTAGTCTCACTGCATTCAACGAAACAAATTTCTTTTTTTTATATCAATTTCGTGATTAAATTTCCATGTGTAATGTTACAATGAGTATGTATTGATTGGACTTAACAGGTAGTGAGCGAATAGAAAACTTAATGAGACAATTGGTGAAAACATGTTTACAAACCCGGAATTTTCATTCAGTGATTGTTCATAAGGCACTTGTGTGGTGAATCACTTTGTGTAGTGATCAACTACTTTCGGTATTTGTAGCCTCCATCCGACGAGTAGCTCTGGGGTATAGTTTCTGGGACAGAACTGGGAGCACCATAGCTCGGAGATGGAATTGAGGGAGAGGGATATCCTCCAGATCCACTGGATGAAGGAGCACCGTAGCTTGACGATGGCGCTGATGGACCAGAAGAAGAGCTATAACCTCCCCCACTTGGTCCTTGAGGAGCGTCGTAACTTGATGAAATTTGCGATCCGGAAGAATAGCCTGCTGCTGGCCCAGACGCAGGAGCTCCATAACTAGATGATGGAGGTGAGGGTCCAGATGGAGCACCGTACGATGATGATGGCACAGGTCCTGAAGCTGGAGCACCATAGCTCGAGGATGGAACGGATGGGGCACCATAACTTGAAGATGGAGGTGATGGAGCAGAGGGTGCTCCATAGCTTGATGATGGTGGTGAAGGTCCTGAAGGTGCTCCGTATATTACAGTTGGTGCTGGTCCGATTGGGGCCCCATAGCTTGATGATGGAGCTGACGGAGCGCTGTAACTTGATGATGGTCCAGATGGGGCACCGTAGCTCGATGAGGGAGCTGAGACGGAAGGTGCTCCGTAGCTAGAAGATGGTTTTGATGGAACAGGTGCTGATGGGGCACCATAGCTGGAAGATGGTCGGGATGGGGCGGCTGGAGCTCCATAGCTAGATGAAGGATATCCACCGGAACCACCTGACGAAGGAGCACCATAGCTGGAAGATGGCTGTGAAGGAGCACTGTAACTTGAAGAGGAAGCAGAACCTGATGGATACCCGCCTGATCCACCAGATGAAGGTGCACCGTAGCTAGAAGATGGTTGTGAAGGAGCACTGTATCCAGACGATGGCGAGTTTGATGGATATCCACCTGACGAAGGAGCACCATAGCTGGAAGATGGCTGTGAAGGAGCACTATAGCTTGACGACGAGGAACCTGATGAGTATCCACCGGATCCACCAGATGAAGGAGCACCATAGCTAGAGGATGGCTGAGAAGGAGCACTGTAGCCTGACGAAGATGAACCTGATGAATATCCACCGGATCCACTAGGTGAAGGAGCACTGTAACTTGAAGAGGAAGTAGAACCTGATGAATATCCACCGGATCCACCTGATGAAGGAGCACCATAGCTAGAGGACGGCGGTGAAGGAGCGTTATAGCCTGACGAAGGAGCGCCATAGCTGGAGGATGGTTGTGATGGAGCATTGTAACTTGAAGAAGATGAACCAGATGAGTAACCACCCCCTGTCGAAGGTGCATTATAACTGGACGAAGGACGAGAAGGAGCACCATAGCTGGAAGATGGTGCTGATGGAGCTGATGGTGCTCCGTAGCTTGATGATGGTGCTGATGGAGCTCCATAGCTTGATGAAGGAGCCGGTGCAGAGGGTGCTCCGTAGCTTCCTGATGGAATAGAAACTGAAGGAGCTCCATAGCTGGATGATGGCCTTGATGATACTGGGGCAGATGGAGCTCCATAGCTTGAAGATGGTCTGGATGGAGCAGCTGGAGCTCCATAGCTTGACGATGGATATCCACCAGAACCACCGGAACCGCCAGAAGGAGGAGCACCATAACTAGAAGATGGAGCTGAGCTGTAACTTGGACCGACTGGTGCGTTGTAGCTTGGAGCTGGAGCTGAAGGAGCACCATAGCTGGATGATGGTGCTGGGGCAGAGGGAGCTCCATATGACGAGGATGGTCTGGAGGGAGGAGCTCCGTAAGAAGATGATGGTCTTTGTGCTGGAGGAGCACCATAGTTTGAAGATGGACGAGAAGGAGCTCCGTAGCTTGGAGATGGTTTTGATGGCGCTCCATAATTTGGAGATGGTGATGAAGGAACACCGTAGCTAGTTGAAGGTGGTGATACTTTTGGCGCACCATAGTTCCCTGAGGGTGCCGATGGAAGAGCATCATATGAGGATGAAGGCCTCTTCGGCGGTCCGTAGCTTGATGATGGTCGCTTTGGTGGACCATAGCTTGAGGCTGGTGATGAAGTTGGTGCTCCATAACTGGATGAAGGCTTTTTGGGTGGTGGTGGAGCTCCATAGGAGGGAGAAGGACGGCTTGGTGCTCCATAACTTGAAGATGGTGGGGAAGCTGGTGGGGCTCCATAGCTAGAAGAAGGTCGACTTATAGAAGGAGCTCCATAGCTTCCAGAGGGTTTTGATGGAGCACCATAGCTAGACGATGGTCCAGAAGGTGGTGCACCATAGCTGCTGGATGGTCTGGATGGAGGAGCCCCGTAACTACTAGACGGTCTCGATGGAGCACCATAGCTTGAAGATGGTGCTGCAGGAGGGGCCCCGTAGCTACTTGAAGGCCTTGAAGGAGCACCATAACTTTGAGAAGGAGCTGCGGGTCCGGACGGTGGTGGAAGGTAAGAGTTCGATGGTGCGTTGTATCTAGTTGAAGGCCTCTGTCCTGAAGTTGGCGGTAGATATCCATTCGACGGAGCCTCACCCAAGACCGTACTAATAAAAAGCACTATGATGCAAAGTACCTGCTGGATAAACACAAGCAAGACACATTGTAGTTTTCAACAAAATTGTGAAACCCCCGTGGAAACTTACCGTCGGCGTCGTCGTCAACTTTATCATCCTCATCGTGATTGAACTAGTTTCCCACAGAATTAACAACCTGCAATGGAAAAAAGAAAACCCAGATGAGATCTATTTAGTCCAATTTAGCGAGCCTCCCAACTCTCCCAGGCAGTGCGCGGCAATGGCATTGCATAATTCCCTCTATCAAAAGCAATACACAAACACAAAACACCAACTGCGTGAATCGAAGCGACTAAAAATTTTTAACGCATGCGTTACCGCATCGCATACAATTATATTGCGTTATTTAACGCTTCTCAGTCAGAGTTAATTGATTTCTGATGCTCGACGATTGCGAATACAGTGGCAATGTGTAAAAATCAAATGTTGTTTTGTATTCTCCTCCAAGGAAGATGCGACCGACCAAGGCATGAAGTGAAATTCACTTCCAATGTGCACTCTTTTACAATACCTACCTACCTCATAGCAAAAGCGAAAGTAGATTTAGAGACAAACATTACCCATTGAGTGAATCATCTGCTGCGGGTAACAAGACTTTGTTTTGTCTGATGTTTTTATTATTTTTTTTGTTTAGATAAGCCCCACAGCAGATGGTCTTCCGCCAAAGGAACTTCCACTTTTCTGGGAGCTTGCCCAAAATCGTGATTAAGTCACCCTCAAGTCGTGATGTATTTCTATCTTAACTGTGCAGAATTGTTTCATTAGAAGATGGAATGGACGTCTCCCATTGAAGTATGAACCGCTTTTGAAATGCACAAGCACATGGGATGTGGGAAAAACAGTCGTGACATTGAAGTTTCTCCCGATCAATACTCGCCGATTGATCAATTTGTTTGGAGGTCACAAAAAGGAGCCCTATAGTGCAGTGCTACCAAGCAAAGTTTAAAAGACTTTCTCGAATGTGGTTGGCTTAAAATAGATGCAGAGTATGCGAACAGAGAACGATGATTGCAGAAAAATGCAAAAGAATTTTGGCCGAAGTTCAGCAAAGTCACCGATGACGTTAAACTAGTCCTTTTTTTCGATAGATAGGGTGAGCCTGAGCATTAAGCAAGGATAATTGTTTCATTTCAATGTTAAGGTTGACAATTAATTATGTAATAAATTGGGGCAGTTAAAGCTTTCCATGCCGAAAAGAAAAACTGAAGTCAGATGTCAGCATTCAAGGGAAACAATGCATGGCTTACTTATCTATCAGTAAACTGGGAGATTACAATTTCCTTGAAAGTTGTTAGATATATTGCTATTTGCTCTATAAGGTTGAATATAGGTACATATATGAAACTTTGTTAGAGGTGTGATGTGGCTGTTGAAGCTGCTGGTTCAATCTTTTTATAGTATATGATTTGCTTTTAACCTACGATACAATCGAATTTAAATTGCTCACTAGTAGAGCGTTGGGAGTAAAATGATGTAATTTGATATTTGACCGTTGTTTTGCGGATAGTATAGACAGACACGTAATATTTTCGACGAATTATGCGCGAGTTACGGCCGCAATCTGCATGAGTCATTTCTTTTAACTGCAAAACTATACCAATAAAATGTTATTTTATACAACTAAACTCTCGTTTGAAGCAAAATATTTCTCTCACGAGAACAAAATTAGTGCTGGCGGGTCTCAACTCAACTTTATACAGGACGGACGACCGAATTCATTCTCATCAGTCTTAGCGATATTTTCATTAAAAAGTTGTGAGTTCGTTTTTATAAAAGTTTTAGCCAAATAGTTCAGATGATTAAAAAAGGCTTGGAGTCTTATATACTCTAATATAATATATGCTCTTATGTCGCTTTCCATTAGTTTCACTCGGGGGGCCACTCTTTTAAAAACCAATGGAACACCCAAAATTGTTTTTATTCAGTTTAACGTAATTTTCTTTGTGTGAGTGAAATACCAATGGCTCTTAAAAAAATTTTCCTTGAAGAAACTTTTCTTTTTGACATTTGAGTAACATGTGTTAGTGCTTCTGAGTCAATTCTCACTTCAAATCGAGAAGCGGCTGTCACTCCTCAGAATCATGAGAATCGACCTTTTTGCACCAATGAAACGGTTTGAGAATGCTTCTGGACGCTCCTGGATGGTTCTTTTCGTCCAATGGAAAGTGACATAAATAAGCGTACGCATATCTAAATCTATTTAAGCTGCTTTTTCGTCAAAGGTGTAATGTGTTGCTTGAAAGGTTGCTAATTGAGCATTAAGATCAGCAGCATTTAAGTGATGGAATGGACTATTTTGTAACTCGTACTGCGAACAGGTGCAGAATTAATGATTATTCATGAATAATAATAAAATCATTCCAATTATATTTCTGGCTTGTATAACAGTTCTGAAACTAGTAAAAAAAACATCGGTTTAAGGTTCTGTAGTATAGTTTTGGGCTTAGAAGCTCTAATAACCTCTTTTGCTCACATCAATTTCTTTGTATGAAATTTCAAGGGTTTTTTTTATGAAAAACTTACTGGGAGGGGACACAATCAAGGACCTAACCTTTTGCAGTGTGGAGGGGCAATTGCAGCTGTCGAAACTAAGCTGAACAGCCACATGGGAATACCTACACCAAAGCGACAGAAAAAAAACGCAGCGTTTTCATACATTTGCATTGTGGCGATGTCAAAAATGATGACGCTGCCGCAACTGCAAAAACGATTTGGTTCAGAAGAACCTTAACTCAAAAACCCAAACGTTTAAGTCCAAACTTTTAAAACAAAGCAGAAAATTGTTTACTTAATTTCTTTTTCATTCCTGTCTTTAAATCAGAAACAGCATGTTTTTAAACTCAATATATTCATATTTTCGACGCTAGAATTGCAGCCGCTGTACATAAAGTACATAGTAGAATTTTTATTAAAACATCTTCTGCAATGTTGATATATTCCCAGTGATGTTTTTCGACAGGGCATCACATAACCTCCATGGAATAACTTTCGTCGTATATATAAAGGGCTTCCCAATAGGTATAATATGTTTTTGAAGTGGCGTTTCGGCCATTTGAAGTATGTCATGATATGTCATTTGTTTTTTATTGCATTCAGAAGTGCTTACAATTTCACCATCGGACCACCGTAAACGTCGTGAGTTTTCTGATTTTGCTATGGAACAACTTGAAAACGACAACGATTTTTTAAGAAAATCATCTTTTCCGATGAGGCTCACTTTCATTTGACAAGTGCGGTAAATATACAAAACTGTCGATTCTGGTGCGATGGAAATCCACAAAATATTCATGAAAAACCTTTACGTTCACCTAAATTGACAGTTTGGTGTGGTTTTTGGGGCTGGTGGAATCATCAGTCCGTACTTCTTTCAAAATGAAGCTGGTAACACCGTTACTGTCAATGGAAGAAGTTGATCTGAACAACATTTGTTTTCAACAATAAGGGGCTACGTGCCACACAGCAAATGCAAAAATTGAATTATTGCGAGAAAAGTTTGGAGATTCGATTATTTTAAGAAATGGTGATATTGAATGACCTTCAAGAAGTTGCGATTTAACACAATTAGACTATTTCTTGTGGGGTTATTTGAAGTCATTGGTCTTTCAGGATAAACCAGATTCTCTTCTAGCCTTAGAAGTCAATATTGAACGAGCCATTCATGATATACGACTTGATTTAGTGGAAAAAGTGCTCGAAAATTTGGTTCACCGAATTTGTTGCAGCAGAACAAGTCGTGGTGGTAATTTGAATGACATTTTATTTAAAACTTAATTGTATTGATTGAACTGCACATTAAATAAAAAATATTTGAATTTCCTTAACAAAAAGTGTGTCTTTTTTTAAAAAGAAATCACTCTTATTGGAAAACCCTTAATTTCAAACTGCATTAAGTTTGACATTTACATTGAAGTCATAACGCCATTTGACAATAGCTCAAAATGATTTCCAATACATCAAATAAAAACTCTGTCTGTTTAAACGTGTCCAAGCCTCAGTTGGCAGCAATATTTAAGTCCTCATTACAAAAAATTAAGTTCACTGTTTATCGACCTCAACTTCATCGGCATTGGAGAAAACTCATCCGCAATGTGAATTACGAGCCATATGATTTTGATGGCGCTTGACGTCTCACGTCATCTATAAGAGCGTCTTAAAAAAAATTTGCATTTTTTTATGTTTCCTTTGTAGTTGATTTATGGATACAGACACTTACAATCGAAACTGCAAGTGCATTTGTCCAAGTTGCGATGCTTCATCTGACTTAAGTGAGAGCTACATATGTGAGGGTCCCACATATCATGTCATGCTAAAACATCATTAGGAAGTACACACCAATCCTCTGTCATAAAGGGTGCCTAGCTGTCAATTTCAAATCGTGTTACTTAATGCATACGTTCCGATGTGTACCTCGTGGATGAGCATAGGATTTCCGCTTTGTTAAATTGTTGGATTTTCTTTTCCTCTTTTTGTTTTGTATTACGAACATCACTTTCCATTGCCGAATATTTGAGCAATGTTGCAATCCAGACTTAAACTCAACTTCAGCTTGTAATGCAATGCTGTAAGTACATCTTTTCTCATCTCTCTCTCCATTTGACGTGATGTCTTTGGTGTTTCAGGTGCATTTTTCTTCTTTGTCAGTCATCTTTTGATGGTGTTTCGCTGTTTGCATAATTCTCTTTTGTTTGATGAATTAATTTTTGTTGTGTGCGAATGAATGGAATTTGCAACATTTTTTATGTGCGGATGGTGCGCATGCGCACCAGCAACAAGTTGCTGTTGAACTGACTATTTGTCTGGGCAAAAAATAGGTAAACAAATTGGATGATTAAGTTAGCATATTGTGCACTGTATTCACTTAGTTGTATTTTGCTAATATTTAAATTTGTGATTTATCACAAGCATGAAGGAAACGTTAATATTTGAATGAATGATGGTTGCGTCAGGTTTGTTTGTGCTTAAAGTTGGTGTTCGGTCATAATTATTTGTTTGGACTTAGTTGATGGTAGTCTTCGATTACACGGAAAAGACTTGAGTGATCTTCGATGTGTGGCGAAGTACTCAAATGGTAAATAAGAATGCTGCGTCTTCAATGCAAAAATTGGTTTAAAATTTAATGAAAACTGAATTGAACACTTATGCTTTTAAAGATCTTGAGTTGACACGCCTTTGATACATTGACACACCCATCGATAGAACACTAGAGAGGTTTGCATTCTATATTTTTATTTATAACTTGAGCAAACAACAAACTTGGAGCCACTTCAAAAAATTAACTATCATTTAGCGAATGTTTTTAGAACAGCAAATAAGAGTTCTACAACTTAGTAAGTCTAACCTGTTTACAATGTTAAATGACCAACGACATAAAGTGTCAACGTATCGTGACGTGAAATAAAGGTTGGCTTGAAAGTGAAATTAATTCTCAGTCATTGAAACGCTTAGACGACACCTAGTTCTAAAATCAATAGACTAATCCATTCTACCCTCGGAAAATACATTATCGGAACCGAAAGAGATTATTCATGCAGACAACTAAGCTGATACTCTTTATTTACATTTTATGTAAGGTAGTTAAAGAGCTTCTTAATTACCCGCTTTAAAGAAGATGAGATCATTCACACAAGAAATAAATCATATTTCATATTTGAGTAATTGTTTTCGGTGGGGTTAAACATTTTATGTTCTTAAATTCATTGTTAGGGCAATAACTTGAAGCTTCTGTACATAGGAATATGTTACTCTGACTGAACTTTCCAATTTTATTGTTTTTTTTTTATCTTTATTGTTTAAGAGGAACATCATTATCTTTCAATTACCAACACTATATTGAGGATGGAAATATAATCGTGATGGCAATGAGTTTTGACATGCACTTTGAAGATTTATCATTATAGTCTCAGACGGGCTGTTACATTACATAAAATAAAATGCATACATTTTTTTATATTTGAAAGTGTTCTTAACTTTTACAAACACTCCAAGTTTGTGAGGTGTTTCCATATTTTTATATTTTTTTCCCAAGAATTAAAGCTAATTAAAGTTGTAATAAGTTTCAATAACACTTTTATGAGCTTGTTCATCGAGTCGCAAGGACTTTCCATATAATTTTTTGGAATTATAGTCTTGTGCTTAAAGTTACAATTCGACTCTTAGAATTTCTTGCTTCTTGGAATACAGTGAAGGGACCCAAATTATAAAACATAAAAGCATTTCCCGATTTCCTGAATGTAAAACAGAATTTTTCAAAAAGGCGGTTAATATCATCGATCCATTGCATTGCTTTGTTCTAATGCACAAAACAGGACCTGGAGTTCAAAAACGATATACTTTTTCACATAAATTTTTCTAAACATAAATTAACCACTTAGTCAGTAGAAAGCTACAAGAAAGTCTTTCATACTCTGATTTGATATTTCGAGCAGTGGATTGTGCACTGTACGAAAAAGGGCAAAACTTTTGTACTATTTTTTTTTCGTCAGTACATACCTAATCTCAAAGGATTAGTTAGGCTAGGGCCAACCTTATGTCTAAAATTATATTGCCTATTGTTTTGCAAAAGTCTAGATTTCTATCTATTTAGGAATCACAGACGTCTTGGGCGCTTTTGACCAAGCTGTGACCAGTTATGTTTGTTTTCTTCATGACACCTCGCTTTTGGATAAGTTGGAACACAGCGATTGGCAAATTAATTTTCGACGAGTTCTTCGACGTACCAGTTTCTCGTCAAATTGAGGACCAGTCCCTCCGAGTGAGAGTCTAAACTGAAGTTTAGTGAAGGATCATGTTAAGGTTAACTCGATCAGTTACCAGATAAGCTGAGCTTCTGTTCAACTAAAAGAAATTTAATTTCATGTTTTGAATGTGTGATGACTATATTGTAAGCTGTTTGAACGTATTTTAGTTTTTAATTTTTTCATTGCTTAGTCTACAAAAAAATTCTAAGCATTGCACTGAAATACAACGAGTTTTAATAATAAACTCAATTCTAAACCTAAATGAACGTTTTGAAACCGAATTGATTGTTAAACTTGAGCTTAAATCAAAAGTAGATGTTTTCCTTAAACACTTATCCGTCATCTTTGGATTGACGTAGGTTAACCTACATTTTTAATATTTCAGTGAGTGTATTTTAGGGCTTGAGTTAAGAGCAAGCTATGGATAGCAAAATAAGAAGAAATTGAAAAAATATAGTTAGTTGAGAAGCTTCGCTCCAAAAAAAAGAGATTTAAGAAGTGTGTCTATCACCAAATAAAGAAAACGAGTGAAAAGTATCGGGACCTAAAAGAAATGTCTGCTTGGGAACTAATGCGAGCTAAATTATAACAGAAAAACGTAAGGCAATTTTAATAAGAAAAGTTAGCGTTGGCGACAACCTCATTTCTCTAAACTATACCTTGTCAAGGAATGGAAGGAACATACAATTTTTGCCGATCCCGAACGGCTAATCGAGAAAGCTCTTTTCGTGGCATGAAACTAGTTTCGGAAAAATTGCTTAATCCTCGCGGAAGGCAATATCCGTGCAAAAACATTTCTCTTTGTTGTTTGTAGAATTCGAAACTCGAACTTCTCACGTAACAGGTAAAGACCCTAACCCTTACGCCACAGACATAACCAATGCTAAAGCGTAGTTATTTGAAGTGGTAGTTATGACCTCCAAAAAAGGTTCTGAGCCAGACCATATGAGTTTTGGAAAACGTTGCGAGACATCGATATCAGATGGCTCATAATTTTCGTCTGACTGAGCATTAGATAGAAAAAAACCTTCTACCAATGTAAAGGGAAAGGAAAGAATACGAAGCTAATGGTAACTACCATTCGACCAAGTTGAATCTAAGAAGGATTCTCATTGGAAAACATCATGATTCTTTCGAGGATTTGCATATTGTCCTGATTTAGTTCGAAAAACCTATTAATTCGGGTGACTCTCAGATAATGAGGAGTTCCGGTAGCAAAACACTGAGATGAAAACGATTTGGTTGCAAGGCTAATCGCTTTATGTTCACAAAGGAATGTCCTTATACATTCTGATGAATTATCAAATGTTTTGAACCAAAATGGACCGTATTTATTCTTAAACGTCTCTTTACACAATATAATCAGAGCAAAACAACTGCACATTGAAAGCATCGATCATAATAGCATATTACATTCATTACAGACTTTTTGAGATAGATCCCAAAATGAAAAGACAAACAATGAGATGAACTGGCTGAAGAAACACTAATTTTGAACTTCAAAGAAAACCCAAAACGTAATTCAAAATTCAAGTAAAGTCCGATTAAAATGGACAAACTTGACAACACTCTTCACTTTTCTTTTAAATTCTGATTCAACACCATAAAAGTCAATGGGCCTTCAACTATTTCGCATAGAAATTGCACACTAAAATCACATTTTATGTTAGACGTTGAGAAATCCACTGGTATACTATTTCAACATGAGTATAAGTAGGTACTTTCGATCTAGTTTAACAAACAATAGGTGAAGATGAATGCAGATTGATTGTTGGAGGCTATACACTTTGGTTCGGAGCTAATCGAAAAATTAGATTACTTTTGCTTTTTTTCTTTTTTTTTTTAAATAAACACAAAAACACACAACCACGGGCAACTGTTCATGTTTAACCATAAAGTCAGATACATTTTTTTCTCACTCAATATTTATTGTTCATTCAAACCACTTGATTGTCACTAATGAGAGAGGAATCCTCTGAATTCCTTTTGTATTTCATATTTTAAAGAAATTCGTATAAACTAACCAGAAATTTATTAGATATCCAAGATCGGTTCACCTCTAAAATTGAAAATGCAACAAGGATTAAGAAAAAAAACTCAATTTAAGGTATGTTTATTCCGATAGTTGAATCCAAACTACATAACCTGCACCGAGCATCGAGCTGTTTTATACCAAAATTACATATTTTCCCTGCTTTTGTGTAGTCCAACAACGAAAACTTTTAGTAACATTTTTCAACCGTTGTTGTGTTTATGTTTATTTTTTTAGCTATGCTTTTATTCTCCATCAATGGAAATGAAATTGAGTTTTCCCATTTGAATGGTATACGGCTATGAGGTACTGTCATTCAATCTCATCTTCAGAGCTCAACCGTTTGGAGAGAGACGAAACCCTAAAGAAAAGATACAAACAATGCATCTTCAAACTCAACAATAGCTTTGGCTTAGAGAAAAAGCTTCAGTTAAGCGCCAGTTGTTGTTTTGGAAGCCAAAGCTAAAAGATGCGTTCACCAACAAACCAGAGTTGGGGGTATAATCTTCACCAATACCGAGGCACATTTGTTCCGAATTGACAAGCATACACTCATGGACAGACAAGGTATCGTATTATGAATTTTATTTTGGCAGAGAGCATCACACAATGATCGCGCGCATCTCGTTGTAAGATGATATTACCCATTTGAAAGATACAAGATAGTTTACTCGGATTTAATTGGATAGATGGGTCATCGCTGGACTGCGATACTGCAGAGTTGTGTTGTGACAGTTAATTAGTAGATTCCTTTTTACTGATTTGAAATTAAGTGTTGCTAATAATAAAGAGGTAATTTTTGATTGAGGATGAACTCGTATAGTCTGTTCGAAACAGTTGTTGCCTAACAGAAGGTTGATTTATTTACCAAAAAGAGATAGCAGTTGGTTTTGTGTGTTCTTTGCCAGTAACAAGGAAGTGTTGCAATGGTTCTTATGCAAGATACTAGATTACCAATGTCTTTGTCTATGAGTTTAAGTAGTAAATAGTTTTGTGAGCTTTTGGTCAACAGGGTTGTAGGTTTGCAAACAATTTGGGGACTGGATATTGTGGATTTTGTCATTCAGATGTGCTTTTGTATATCATATAAGTATCACCTTGTGGTCATTACAAATTTTACTAATTTTGATGGAGAAATTTGGATATATTCCTGGTGGAGTAGAGTAAAACTTCTAGCTTATTTTTTTTGTCAGGAGGAAATCTTCAAAAGACACTTGGCAGTATTCGACACCAAGTAGTGTGGGATTCTTACCTCACTAAAAACTCCTCGTAATCAGAACCAATCTATGAACGATCGACAACAGATTTTTCTTTCTCAATAATATAATCGCTTTAAGGGAAGCCTAAACTTTTAATGCTTCCCATGAATTTTAGACCATTATCTCGTGTGGCTTGGTTCTTCTTAATCTCCGAACATTGCCTCTCGTATTCAATACGGACTCCATTTCAGAGTTGATATGACTACGCAGTCGCTGATTGTGTGATACAGCAACTTTTCTTACAACTTCTGTAACCGTTTCTATTTGTAGGTCACGATGTAAATCGCTATTTCTTATATACCATGGTGCATTTACTATTCCACGAAGGACTTTGTTTTGAAACTTTTGGATGATTTCAGTATTTGTTTTCTTTGTACAGCCCCATAATTGGATTCCATAGGTCCAAACAGGTCTAAGTACTTGCTCATAAAGCATTATTTTATTTTCGACAGATAAGTCAGAATTTCTACCGAGTAACCAGTACATTTTTCTATATTTCAAGTTGAGCTCTTCCCATTTCTTTTTGATATGCTCTTTCCATTTTAGCTTTGCATCCAAATTCATCCCTAGGTACTTGGCCGTATTGGCGTAAGGTACAGCTTGATTGTTGATGAATATTTGAACGTAGCTCAACTTTTTATTTGTAAAGTTTATATGTGCAGATTTAGCTTCATTAAGCTTGATACGCCATTCTTTGGTCCAATCGCTAATGGTGTCAACGGCATTTTGCAATTTCTCAGCAGCCTTGACGACGCACTTACTGGATGCCAAAATTGCAGTATCATCTGCAAAAGTAGCCATAATTTTGTTGTTATCCACTGGAATATCCCTTGTATATAACAAATACAGGGTAGGTTCTAGGACGCTTCCTTGTGGAACACCGTCTTGTATTTTACTTCGCTTTGAATATTCTTGATCATACCGTACACTGAAGAGCCGGTTTAAGATATAAGATTTTAGTATTTCGTAGTACTGCCAGGGTAGATCCCTTTGCAGTTTGTACTCTAGCCCCTCATGCCATACCTTTTCGAATGCTTGAGCAACATCTAAAAATATAGCCGAACATACTTGTTTTTCTTCTAATGCTTTTTCAACTGCATCCGTTATTCTATGAACTTGGTCTATCGTGGAATGTTTATTTCTAAATCCAAACTGATGATTTGGGATTAGATTTCTTTCTTCTATGACTTTGCTTATTCTTTTCAGTAGCAATTTTTCAAAGACTTTTGCCATAAGTGGTATAAGCGATATTGGTCTGTAAGAGTCACTTCTGTTGGTGGCTTACCTTGCTTTGGTATAACAATTACTTCAGCAATTTTCCAATGATGTGGGACATATTGGGTCTTTAGGCCTGCATTTATTATGAACTGGAGTTTTATGAATGGCATTTTTTTCATAACCTGAGCAGTTCCGAAGTTGCCAGGAAAAATGTATTCACACTCAATAACACAGTCATGGGAATCGTTAACATAACATTCCGCTTTTTCATATTTCCTATTATTTAATCTGATTTAAAATTTCTTGCAAAAACAAGTCTTACTCCAAAACATTTGTGGTAGTCTGTTTTTCTGATTTTAACAAGCACACGTATGTACGTATGGTTGCACCCATCACAGTTAACTTGAGAAGCATCTTGAATGGATAAATTATGCTGCGCTAAGAATGCTGATGAACGAAACCCTTAATCTAAGTTCAGAAGCAAAGTATGAGTAAAAAGTCATATTGTCACATTCTATGAAGAAGAAGTAGTTATTATTTTGAATGGTGCATGTGCATTTAGAGTTGATCTATCTCATTTATCAAAGTTTTCGACAGAAAAAAACTCCACTCACTTAATATGACAAGTCTAAGCGGCCATATTTCGACATATACCGGCGCCAGCCTCACTCTATTAATCATCTGCAAATCGATTCAGTAAAACGTTATGATCATGATGCACAGTTTTCATGTGGTTTAATGAGAATAAATTTCGTAAGAAGTTCCATCAAAATCACATATAAATTAAGTAGAATTAAATGCTATGTTAAAGTCTTAAGGACTATTGCACGAATTTGATTCGTTATGAGTTATTTCGAGTGAATTTTATTGTTGCTTTCTGTCAAATATTCAAAGTTATTAGTAGACCTCTGCACGCGATTGTAAAATTACACCTACCTCTGATGTCTAATGACAATAGTTAAAAATAAAGTACTCGATGCTTTTCATTCGAAAGGAACTGTGAAATTTGTTCTAAATCCATGAGTTCACATTTCTTATTGAAATAATTTCTTAACATTATGTGGGGTTTTTGCTTTGATCACAAAGGGATTTTAATGCACTGTAGGTTTGGGGGCATCTATTTTTCCCGTTGTATGATTGATCCAAGTTTACGATAAATAAGGGGAAACCGATAAATCGGAGTAGTAGTTGTTTTATAAACTTGTTACAAAAACTAACACAGTACTCTTATCAACAGTTGTTATTAAAATACTTATGTACTTATTTACTTAAGGTGGCGCTACAGTTCGGGTCGGACTAGGGCCTCAACCAACATGCTTCTTTAGTCAGCTCAGTCCCTAGCCAGCTGCCTCCAGTTTTGCACGCCAAGTTGGTCGAGGTCCTCTCCTACTTGCGTTCGCCACCTGAGACGCGGTCTTTTCTCTACTGGGCCGTCCCACGGGATTGGATTCGAATACTTCCGGGTCGGAGCGTTGGTGTCCATTAGCTCTACATGACCCAGACATCTAAGCCGCTGGACCTTCACTCATTTGACAAGGTCAGGGTCGCTGTACAGCCCGTACAGTTCGTCGTTAAATCTTCTTCTCCACTCTCCATTTATGCAGACGGGACCAAAAATCACCCAAAGAATTTTTCTCTCGAAGCATCCTAAAGCGTTCTCGTCTACCTTTGACAAGATCCATGCCTCTCCGCCATATATAAGAACCGGGATGATAAGTGTCTTATACAGGGACCCTTTAGTTGCTCGAGAGAGGACTTTACTACTCAATTGCCTTCTTAGTCCGAAGAAACAGCGATTGGCAAGAGTTATTCTTCGTTTGATTTCAGCGCTGGTGTCGTTCATTTTCATTTTCATTTCATTTTATTGAGGCACCTAGGTAGACAAAGTCCTTAACTACCTCAAAGTTATAGCTGTCTATCGTGACGTTCTGTCCAAGACGTCGTCGTTGGATGCCCTTTCTTGGTTACAGCATATAATTGGTCTTGCACTCACAGACCACTAAACCCATCTTCTTCGCTTCCGTTTCAATGCTCATAAGCTTGGACGGATCTTTGAAAGATTGTGCCTCTTTTGTTGACGTGGGAGATTTGCAATATTCTTTCAAGAACGATGTTGAAGAAGTCGCATGACAGTGCATCACCATGCCTTAAACCTTTTTTGACCTCGAATGTATCGGTGAGATCTTTTCCGACCCTGATGGAGCAGGTACGTTCTCCATCGTCATCCTACACAATCGGACAAGTATGGTAGGGATGCCAAAACTAGACTCCTCTCTATAGATGCTGTCTAGGGCGGTCTTAAAATTAATGAAAAGGTGGTAGGTATCGATTTGAAGCTCCTGGGTTTTTCCAACATCTGCCGTAGTGTGAAGATTTGATCTATGGTGGACTTTCCTGGTCTAAAGCCGCACTGATAAGGACCTATCAGGTTGTTGACGAATGGCTTCAGACGCTCACACAATACGGCAGAGAGGATCTTGTACGCGATGTTAAGAAGACTGATACCTCTGTAGTTGGCGCAGTTCAGAGGGTCCCCTTTCTTGAGGATCGGGGAAACAATGCTGAGGTTCCATTCATCGGGCATGCTTTCTTCCGACCTATTTTCCAAATGAGCTGGTGCATACTCCTGACCAGGTCATCGCCTGCTACTTTAAACAATTCAGCAGTGAGGCCATCAGCTCCAGCAGCTTTGTTGGACTTAATGTTATTGAAATACAACAGTAGATAACATGTGGCACCTGTTCTTGGGAGTCTCAGAGTCATATAGTTATTATTTTTCGAGTATTACGATGAATGGACAAGTGCACCGAGAGTAATTACGATACCATTGAAAACCCTTTCTCCTTTATCTTTCTTTGTTTATTTCATTCATTTTGTTTCTTATATTAATGCAGCATTTAAATTCTTTATCTTTGCTAAGGCACTAATTGAAAAGAACAAATTTAACAAGTAGCTTACTTAAGCAAGCCTTGAATTAATAAATAAAAAAAGATTCTATTTATGTACATACATACATACATATATATGTAGATAATTCTCAAATTGATTTCTAGCGATGAAAAACACGCGTTACAGACCAAGTGTTCGCATCGGCAACTGGTTTGAAGACATCTGTCTTGAAGAGGTTTCTTAAACTCAATTTCAATAAAATTATCCTTCAAAATTCTCCTTTCTTAGGACGAAATCAGAGCATTCCTTAGGAAGCGACTGAAATCGGATCTTCTCATCGAAAAGACACGTCTACTGTTTTTGAACTTTCATGCCGAAGCTAAACTGGCACCTCCCTCTACTCGCATTCATTTTGGGGATGTAGTGCAGATACTCTCTTGTCGCTCTATAATGTGTCACGATAATTCTAATGCAAAATCTGCTTTGTCTGTAATCATCAATGAACAAGTGGTTCGAAATAGCCAGTGCATCAACGACAACTGTGAGCTGACTGTTGCTCCATCTATGCATCCCTGTGTAAGGAATTCTTTTAAAATTACCAGGTGAGTAAGTTTTTTTAAACATCGTAAGGGTACAACGTTAACAATTTGTGTGTGCTTTATATAACTAGCTGCGATGATCAGAACCAATTTGGTCCAGGAGAGGTTTTGAAATATGGTCAGAATTTTGCTTTGGAATGCATTGATGCAGAAGAAAAGCCTCTTTTGCTGTTTAGCATGCAAAAATCTCTCAATCTTAACACCATGATTCAGACGAGTTTTGATTCTCTAAAACGAGGTGAAATCAATTTACCAGTAGCTCTGTGCCTAAAGAGGGTAAGCAAACTGTGTTAGATCTCAAGAATAGCTTACCAAATCTCTTCTTCAGAACACCGGATCAGGTAAAAGTATTCCAAGTGGCTATACTAAGTGGTGTTGTTATCATCCAGATCCCAGTATGCGATTTGAAGCAGATAATTTGCCAGTACCGGTGAGTATCTTGAAAAATATTTTTTTATTTCCTCTGACATACCTACTCGTATCTGATTATCAAAAAAGAGCAATACTCCTCTCGTGATCACTCATTCTGCTACTAATCGAAATCTGGCCGCAGAAAACTACATGATTCAAACTCTATTTGGACCGGTTTGTTGTTTTGAAGTGCAAATTTTTCGTTTTGTATCCAAGTTGATTTCGTAGGAATTCCTTGTTTCCGTCCAGAGCTATATGGATATCTTTAGAAAGAGTAGTCCTAAGAATTTGTGGACCATTTCGATAAGTCAAGATAAGGAACCGGGAATGGAGAGTTTTTCTTAAACAACATAAATACCCAATGATTGAGAAGGTGTATGAAAACAATGAACTGAAATTTTGTAAGCCCATGTTAAGTCTATCTAGCCCAAAAGAAAATTCATATTGAAAAATAAACTACAATTTATTGGTACGGGACTTGCTTTTACGAGGTACGAGGTTTGCTTTTCAAGACTTGAAAGTGTTCATTTTTTTCTATGGATCAATCGATATTTGAGTAAGTTGTTAGGATCACTACGTGGATTGGCTTTCTTTAGCCAGAGTCTACAAAAAAATTAATAACTACGTCAGCTAAGGATCTCTCAAAATCAAAGTGATATTCCAATTGCGGTGGAGGCAGAAACGCTGTAGACAGGGTTTCTGTCATGGCAAAAACTGCAAAATGGAAGAAAACTCTACTCCGTTCTTGTCGCTTCAGCTTAAGGACTCTCATAACAGGAACCCAGGACCTAACGCATTTATCTACACCATACCTTGTGAGGGAATGAAAAACACCTTGATTTTTTTGACGAATTCGAAGGACTAATCGAGATTGAGTTTTTCATGGCATGAAATTACTATCAAGGAAATTGCCAAATCTTCACAAGAACCTATACCCGTGAAAAAACAGTTTTTTTCTTGGTGTTTCTGGGATTTGACCTCGCACCTCGCACGTATAACAAGCAAAAACGTTAACCAACATGTAAAATTTTTAGCTGCCGCAACTGAAAAACACGGGGGACATAGTACCCGTGGCGTGATAGTAAGCATGTCAACCTGCTGACCCAGAGGTTCGAGGTTCGAATCCCAGCAGAGGCAAAAATGTTTTTCACGGGTATCGCCTTTCGCGAGGAATTGGCAAGTCCTTCGTTAATAAATTCATTGCCATGAAAAGCGCTTTCTCAATTAGCCGTTCGGAACCGTTAGAAAACTGTAGGTTCCCTCCATTCACTCACAAGGTATGGTTGTGAGAAATGCGCTAGGACCAGAGGCTCCTCGCTCTGTTGCGCCTTCCTATTTATTTTTATTTATTTAACTGAAAAATCGCTTTTTGTTTGGGTAATATTCTATCGCATCGAATAAGTTTATATCTTCCTCTTCCTCTATTTTGCAGTAGGGTATGTCTTTCCCACCACATATGCAGTTTATATTTGAATTCATTAGGGACTAAAGTAATTTGCGAACAAAAGAGAACTATTGCAACGAGTGTCTATTAAAATGTACTTAACCAACATAATAAATAGCAAGCAATTAACAATCCAAATGGATTTAGGTTGCTCAAATATTTCCAACTCAACAACTTGTATGGGCTATTGGTTGACTTCCCGAGCTCATTCTAATATACAAACCTACATATTAAGTGTGCAAAGTTGTCTGCAATTGTTTTGCGTGTTTGTTTTATGCCTGACGTTCGACTAAATGCATTGTGTGTGAATACCTGTATATTTTGTAATTCTATAAGATGCACAAAAGACATTCACATAGTGTACTATCATTAAAAAGCATCACCGTGTTGCTTCAGCTGAGGTTGCCAGGTTTGGTTTCAAATTTTTTAAAGTTACAAACAGTAGAATAGTACAAATATGTTAAATCGAATCGGGATTCTGATTTTCGCATAAATTCATGTTTCGATCTATGAGTTAATCTCTAAGATGAAGTTATTTGCCATCGCTCTCCTTTTTCCTGTGGGAGTATTTGAATTCCTAAGTCTATAGCGATAAGACAACATTCGCTGGGTTATTTTTGTTATACGACCCGAAACAGTGCGAAAAAAGATCGAAAATTTGACTTTATGATCTGAGTCTGAGCCACCCACGGTTATCATATGCCAGAACCCAGAAAAGATATTAAAATTAATTATCAAAGAATTATTCTCCAAATGAAGTCAATTTAGTGGTAATTGATCTAATTTATTTGGCTTTATTTTATTTTATAGCAACCAAACAAATTTTTTAGAAGGGTACGGCAGCATCTAACTGATGAGCTGATTGCCGTAACTGGGTGAAACGCCAACAATTTTAAAGAGTTTTGGTCATGAATCTTTTATCAATCGTTTAACTTGTCTAACTGATTTCTTCTTTTGCCTTTTGATCTGGTGAGGTAGAATGTTAAATTAGTTCTGACAGCTCGATACTTTCAAAGGGGAATCCAAACGATAAGGTCGATTGGGTTCGAGGTTGTGGATGGGAACAGGCCAACCTGAACTACCATCAGCAGGGCCCAACGTGAGGGGTACTTTGTATTGTTTTAGCGGTGTTATCAATTTCGACACGATATATGTTTTGTTGCGAGGCGAGGTGCAGTAGAGGAGGCAAGACCCACCCACAACCGACGAGTTTTTTTTTCTGGTTGTTCCCTTTTCCGCTTCCTGAGTATGTTGATTCCTAAATCCTACCTTACACTAATCCCTACCTAACACTATCTTAATTCCTCTCCTTTCCCCCTCTTTCCTTCACTTTAGAGCCCGTATATAGGTAGAATCTAACCTAAAATCAACATAAATCATAGATAGCTAGCTCATGAACAACGCCTAGCTTGGACTAATCTGTCAAATTGTCTGATCGTGCTCGTCAGACCACAAAAATCTTTTCAACTCAATTCAATTCAATTAGTATTTACATATGTATACATAGGTAAGCACAAATAAAGCAAAGTCTTTCACAGTACAGGCAATCGATAGATTACAACACAAGAGATTACAAAAAATACGAAATAAAAAGTTTGTTAAACTGGAACTCCTCACCGGTGGTAAGATAATGTTTTTTTTCCTGTTATAGATTTACTTAGACCTTTCCCAAATTGCTTCGATAAAGTTGATTTCTGACTCAATACTGACGCCTGAACTGACGGACTTGATGTTTTGAAAAGTGTTCGTTACGAATTCTGACAATTATCTCAAACATAGTCCTAATTGGCCCTGCGGCTACACGATCAAGATATGGTAAGCCATCAGCCTACATATACAATCTGCCGAATTCCTGTTCGTGTTTCGGATGTGACCAGGCAACTGGCTTTCAATCAAAATGTCATTATGTAATTTCAAGATGGCACCAACAAGAAATTTTAAATTTAAAGCTTTTTTTAGGCACTCTTATTTCTTTTTGAGGGTATTTGACGAAACTGTCAATTTCATGGCTACTGAAACTGTTTCTCGGGTGGCTTTCAATATTGCATACCAGTTGGGTTTCAATTTCGAAAGTTTGGTTGTGTATGTAAAAAGCTTAAATGTATTCTAAATGCCTTACGATCATAATTTATCAATTATCAGACCCTTCAAGAAACAGCCTGTTAAACTTCATTAAGGTCACAAAATGGTTAAATACTGACCAAACATAAAACTCATTGGTTTTTAGTACGTTACAAAACTCCAGGGTATCACAATAGATCAACATTGATCTAAGTGTGACGGTAATCAGATCAACCGTCAGCCCATTCTTTCTTACCATAGCCAAAATAGTTTAACATATCTTGATCGTGTATCGTTTTCGAGTGAGAACAATTGATCACAGCTGGCAATCATGCCAAAGGTAATTTCATATACTGATAATAAAGAAAACGAAGACGAATCCAAGCTCCTACATCTAGAGATTGTGGCACCAGCCAGCCGTCAGCCACCAATTACACACTACCCGCCAGTACTACTTTGTAGTATGTACTTGTGTATACTTTAGATAGGCACTTTTGCTTTTTGGGAATTTTCGTTGGAATTGCTAACACATATTTCCACCGGTTAATGGTTATGGTTATCGTACAAGGTACATCCAAAAGCAATATGTTTTATTCCAACTAGAAGCATAGATCTTGGAATTGGTCTGATGCCTTTCAAAAACCAACAGCAAAAAACTCTTGCAAGACGCTCACTCAAGTGCGGTAGTTGGTCCATATTTCTGCCGCTTAAATGAATAAAACTATAAAAAACTAATAGTCCAAGCGTCTATTCATTTACACATTAATATCCACCTGCAGCTTACGTACGAGTCTGTGCCGTACTTGAGATGATAACAATAGTGCTCAACAACTATTTACCTGAAGATGACCCATGCCGCCATCATTTGTAACGCGACGAAGCGTGTAAGCGACAACCATTTGTGTTTAGATACAAATTTCTTAGGTGAAAGTACGCCCCCTGCGTTATAGCGGTCACTTTAGCCAGGCCTCGAGTACATTACATATTTTGTGTATAGATAAATGTCTGGCTCTACGGGTTCTATGGAGTTGTTTATGTGTTTTTTGTTTAATGCCTTGACGAAGCTACCATCAATTTAATTGCCAACTGGTATTTCATTTGAAGAAGTATTATATAATGCTCGTGAATATTGTGAGTAGGTTGAAGATGACAATTGGTTATGGCTTCATACGGCGCATACCAATATCCAAGCAGTGTGATGATGACATTGCATTCAACATTTTCAAGTGCCTTTTACCTCCGGTTTATGATTTCGTCGAATTAAACATCAATCCGTGCTAAAGTGTAGGCAAGAATTATTAAGTTTGAAGTGCAATCAATGCAAGAAATTCGCTCTCGTTGATGACTGATGAATGGCTGAAGACCTTGGACTAGATTATGAAAGTTAAAATTCAACAAAATACTTTTTCTTTGGCTCTTATTGAGTAAACGATTTAACGATATGCTTGTGCTTTGTTTTATAGTCGGTAGTAATAACGACTTTGGTTTTTTAGTAAGCAGTAATCAAAGAACAATACAGTTCGTGATAAACACAACGGCGTCGCTATACCACCATCATTGTTCCAAAAAAAAAAAAAAAAAACAATTCTTTAGCATACAAAAACTAAAATCCTGATAAGCTTGTCGGGTGAAGCTACAAAAACTAAAATTGGGCTACAAATACCGAATCGAACTCAAAGGTAAAAGCATATCGAGCTAAGCTTTGTAGATTTAATCTGAATAAATGTAAAGACTTTGAATGGTGAACATACTTACAAAATTCTTTGTTGTTTTCCCACACTCATGGCAGCATTAAATTGATGAGGGTCTATCTATATCTTACTAATTTCTATGTGGATGTGGCAAAATTTATGTTTACAAGTAAATTAATTATCTTCTATTCGGCATCCTTGATGGATTGATGTCATATCAGGAAATGGTGGAATTCCACTTGACTTGACTATGTCTGACTAATAACCAGGTATTGACAGGCATCTGGCAATAATGCGAACATGATTTATGTGACATCTAACCTTACTTTAAATAAGATGGTTTATCATTTATGCAACAAATGATGTCTTAAGGCTTTTCTTGACATCGGCATACTTTGAAAAATTCATTTCAATGTCAAAGTCAGTAGCTTTCTTTGTGGCCGAAAGCTTGCGGCTAAACAACTTATTTCAACTAACAATTGTTCTTATGTTGAGTTGAAGTTCGATCTTACCGTCAATGACTTGAAAATAAGAAGTATGCGGTTAAAGAAGAATGAAATATCAATGTCTATTTCATTAATAAAAGCATCAATAATGTTGCAACATAGGCTACAAGTTCAAATGTTAGTTTAGTGATATTTCCGGCAACCAAATGATACAAAATTTGCACATGTTGTACTCAATGTAGTGTATGAGCATGCATACATATGTATAAGTATATAGAGTTACGCAGCAGAGCGGTGAGTCCCAGGGCCTAGCGCATTTTTCACAACCATGCCTTGTAAAGGAAAGGAGGGGACCTACAATTTTCTG
Source organism: Melanostoma mellinum (assembly GCA_914767635.1). Taxonomy (NCBI): domain Eukaryota; kingdom Metazoa; phylum Arthropoda; class Insecta; order Diptera; family Syrphidae; genus Melanostoma; species Melanostoma mellinum. The sequence goes on from OU612058.1 coordinate 21,537,294, forward strand.
CTGGTTCCGAACGAACGGCTTACCGAAAAAACGCTTTCATGTAGGACTTGCCAATTCCTCGCGAAAGGTGACACCCGTGGAAAAACCCTTTTCTTTTTTTTCGGTTTCTGTTTGGATTTGAACCATTAACCTCCCGCGTAACGGGCAGATATGCTAACCTCCATTGCCACCACTGTTGTCGAAAAAGGCTCTAAACAAGGCGACAAACTGTCATGTGATTTTTTTAATATGAATCTTGAAAATTATGCAAAACTCATGTGATTTCTTCAACATCATACTTGAAAAGATTGTCGAAAACTCAAACGTCAACACCAGAGGAATAATCTTTCAGACGATATTGACGATACAGACGCAGACGATATTGACGTAATGGGAAGAAGGAAGCGTGATGTCATAAGTGCTTTTGCGAGCATTGAAATAGAAGCGGTAAAAATGGGTTTGTAGATAATGAGGGTAAAACGAACTATATGCTCACATCAAACAGGGAAACAGAACATCGATGAATTGGATACAACGTCACAATATACAGACATAACTTCGAGGTAGTATAGGACTTCGTCTACCTAGGATCCGCTATAGACACAGAAAACAACATCAGTGCGGAGATCAAACGGAGAATAACTCTTGCCAACCGTTGCTTCTTTTGGTTAAGAAGGCAATTGAGAAACAAAACCTTCTCCAGAAAAACCAAGGTAGCCTTAAGCCTTGTATAAGACCTTAATCATCCCAGTCCTGCTTTACGGCGCGGAAGCATGGACCTTATGAAAGCGGATGAGGAAACCCTTGGTCGTTTCGAAAGAAAAATTCTCCGAATGATCTTTGGTCCCATATGCGAAAACAAGAGAAGAAGATACAACAACGAGCTGGATGAGATGTACCGCGACATGGGCATAGCCAGAAGAGTACGCATCGCGAGGCTAGGATGGCTGGGACTTGTAAAGCTGGTGGACATCAACGCTCCGGCTCGACTTCTTTTCGAAAACACAACATCGGAAGTGGAAGACCTCGTCTTAGGTCTCGTAATCAAATGGAAGAACCCATCTTAGCGTGCAAAACTGGACAGAAATAAATAAATAAATAAATAGAGTGGCGCAGCAGGGCGAGAAGCCCCAGGGCCTAGCGCATTTCTCACAACCATGTCTTTTGAGGGAATGGAAGAGACCTACAATTTTCTCGTGATTCCGAACAACTAATCGAGAAAACGCTGTTCATAGCAATGAATTTTCTATCGGAGGACTTGCCAATTTCTCGGGAAAGGTGATACCTGTTAAAAAATATTTTTGCCTTTGTTGAGATTCGAACCACGATCCTGGAGAGAGCTCGACCGAATTCAAATTTGTTGGCGAAAGATGTTGGCTGACGCCCATATTCACTACAAACTGCAATGTTACATAAGAGAGTAATATTTACATAGACCATGAAATGTGTCTAAATATTCGTTATTATTCTGCTGTCATCTTTATGCGATTTCTGAGGTTCAATAAGTAGCCTCACAGATACCTACATAGAATAGTGAAACAAGTGTTGAACCTTTGAAACATCATTTCTGATCAAAGCTATGAGCATAACAACTGCTTTGTGGAAATCACCATTTAACGATCATTACAAATATTTACTTCTTAAAACATAAGCTCCTTACATAAATGACCACAGATCGAATTTTAGCACCTAAGAGCCCAAAATATGTTATAACATTTTTCAATTAGTTGATCTACTCTGACAGCAATCATCAATCCTTGACCTAAGCTAAGAAAACAAATGTATTAATCAGCCACGCCTGTTTGCTAATAATTCATCATCCGCAAGCAAAATTTTTGAATGAAGCTGCCACTCAAGATGAAGGAATTACTGACTTTAAAAAGCCACAAAAAAAGAAAATTTTCACTCTAAGCGGAAATAAGTTTCATCAGTTTTCTTTTTCTTTCTTTTTTTTTTGTTATTTCAAATTTGGGCTCATTAAAATGCGATTAAAGCAAAACGGTATCTCAATTCAATTTTAAGCCATCGGCATCGTATGGAACTAATATGACGACTTATTTGGTAACGCCTTTGGCTGATGAAAAATCCAATGTACACCTCATCAAGAGGTTATTTTAATTTTGCGTAAGGCAACGCCAAGCAAACGGGTTAAATAGGGTTTAAATATCTTAAATGATTTTTAAGATGTCGGTTGTTGGGTTATTGTGAATAGATACTTACCACTGGAAAGGCAGTTTTGTATGTCACCTTAGGGAACTTAGTACTCATAAGAGGAGCTCTAAATGTTTACGCAAATAATCAAGAAAAAAATTTACGAAAAAATTGAAAACCAAAACATGAATTGTGCAAACTCAATTATGGACGTTAAGGACTTATATGTGTCAAGACCAGATTAAAAGTATGTTGCAGCCTCAGGCTTGGTTTTATAATATTAATCGAATTATTAGTAAATCAAGCGCGTGCTCGCGTAAAAGTACTCCTACGCGTGTGGAAGTGCACGCGCGCGTGAGCAAGCACCAGAGCGTGTTGAAGTGCGTTGAGTACCGCTCTGATTTTCGATTTTACAATTATCTAATTGCTTACGATTTGTATTTAAGAAGTTTTGTAATTTGAACTAGTTTCTGTGAATTTCAATAAAACTCTAGGTTTTTCGCACTTAATCAGCAAGTCATGCCTAATTTCGCATCCTAAATTCTGATCAAAGCAAATAGAACGCGAAAACTCACATGTAAACGAATCGCACCAAATTCACAAGATATCCAACAGCTGAGCCGAGGGAAGAACCAATGTGTTGCTCAATGATAAAACAACAAATCACTGTACACACAAAATTTGTTTTATTATCTCTGCTTTCATTATTGCTTTTGCTTTAAGGTGATGGTTTAGTTAAAATTTTCTCAAGCTTTATCAAAAGGCCAGTTTTCGTTTAATTAACCATAGTTAGTGGATCAACGGGGGCAGTCCATTGCCAGTGGCCCCATGGAATGCAGTTTCTCACCACTTGCATGTATGCGCTACCATCTTCACAGCTATGCAAAACTGCTGGTTCACCCTCCTCCTCGCAATACCAATATTTAGTTGGGTCATTGTTATGTTGGAATTTTTGATTGTATTCGCTTGGATCCTTACAAGCTGACTGTCCAGTGTGTCCGTGAGTGTATTCAGAAGCAATGGTTACTATTACCAGAGCCAAAACAAATAGGACAAGTGCTGAAATGATATGCGAAAACAGTGAGTATATTTAAATTTCAAATGAAATAATAAGGCTGTTTTACCGATTTTCATTGTGAAAAGTTATGAACTCTTTCACTTGTGGAAATTGTGTGTACATTCTAAAAATTGATTGCAGCCTTTTATAGTTGAAGATAATTTAAAACGAGAGAAGATTTTATCGATTCTTTTATCATTTGGTGGAGATTGTTATCGGTGGCGGTACAAGAGGAAATGAGATTTAATGTTGAAAACACATTTCCTTTCGAAGAGACGAATGAGCCTGTATTTTTATTGAAAAAAGCACTTTCTTCTCATTGTGTTTTTTGACAGCTGTTTTGATTTTGTACTTATAAGTGTATCAAATTTTTTTTTCAATATTTTCAATGCCAAACGACCTTGAAAACGTATAGATAGTGCAGCGATATTTCATAAGGCATGTGATTTTTATATTAGGCTTGGGTTGTACACATAATGTGCTGACGCTGGCGCTGACTTCAACTTGCCAACACAAAAATTTTAGATCTAGATTTAGATGTATTTCAAAACAATAATAAAGACGTTGCAAACATTAGTACTTCATAACTGTTACTATTCTTTCTCGTTACATGTTATAAACTACATATGTTGATTCGCCGCTAAACTATAAGGTAAACAATCTAACAATAACTTGCAGACTAACGCAGTCACTGCATTCAAGTCGCTAAATCGATTTGCATTTGAAAGTGATTCATTTTACTTATCGCTTATTAGCAAAATTTCAGCACTGGCCTTCATCAAACTGAAATGATATGCGATTTTAATAAGTTCTTTTGGCGTAATAATGTCCCAGTGGCCTATCAGAGACCAAACCATGGAGCACTTCTCACAATCATAGCTTGGGTGGATTGGAGGGGACCTTCAATTTTTTGCCGATTCCAAACGGCTAATCGAGAAAGCGCTTTTCACCGCATTGAACTTACTATCAAAGGACTTGCCAGTTCCTAGCGAACGGCGAAATCTGTTGACCGATGGATGAGCTTCTGATGAAACACCGGCAATTCCTATAGCACTGTACCGTCACCGGATCATCCGAACATGGTTCTCGATAAATTTGATGTTTAAAGAGCTTTGCAGATTTGCACTATAGCCGACTTTGATTTTTGCCGCTTCAACCATTGCTTATTTTGGACACCTTCTTTTCAAATAATACACGACATTGAATGCAGTATACTTACCAGCAGAGTTCTTCAAATATAGCACAGACTTGTTTAAAGCAAAATTAACGGAGGCGCTTAACATATTGTTTAAATTCGGAACTTTGCCAGACCATTTCTATGAAGCACTTATAATGCCAATCTTTAAAAAAGGCAACAAGGAAGACCCTACGAATTATAGAGGAATATCTTTTCTAAATGCAGCTGTAAAAATATTCACAATGATTCTTCACGAACGATTGAACAGGTGGGTGCAAGAAGAAAACAAGCTGAGTGAATATCAAAGTGGATTTCGCAAAGGATATTCCACTATGGACAATATTTTCGTATTGCGATCGCTTGCGCAGTGGAAACTCAACCAAAACAAAAAACTTTATGTCTTCTTTGTCGATTTTAAGGCAGCTTTTGATTCCATCAATAGAAACGCATTGTTTTATAAGCTCCTCAATTTAGGAGTCTCAACTAAGTTTGTCCGAATTATTGAAAAATTGTACCAACAAACAACAGCATTCATTTACAACGGCAAGGAAAGATCGGACTGCGTTCAAGTTAACCAAGGAGTTAGGCAAGGCTGTAACCTTAGCCCGCTGCTGTTCGCTCTATTCCAAGATGACATTGTAGAATGCCTTACTTGTGGAGTGGAGTTTGAAAATAAACGAGTGAAAGTAATAATGTATGCAGATGACATTGTCATACTCGCGGAGTCACCAACATCTCTCCAAATGATGATCAATAAGCTGCAAAGCTATTGCAAGGTATGGAATTTGATTGTTAATACAGAAAAGTCAAAAGTCCTTGTGTTTAAGAATGGTTCCGGAAGAATGGCGGGTGAGGAGTATTGGAAGTATGATGGAAAAATTTTAGAAGTAGTGAAATCCTATACGTATCTTGGAATTGAGTTCACATACAACTTGAAGCTAGAAAAGCATTTAAAAATAAAACTAAATAAAGCTAAAGCCGCAATTTGTGTGAACTGGGAAAGAATCTATAACAACAAACTAATTGCACCCGAATTGAAGCAAAGAGTTTTTAATGCTACAGCACAGGCTATCTTGTTTTATGGAGCGCAAGTGTGGGGTGTACAGATATATGAGCTAGTGGAATACTTGTTGCGTTTTTTCTTAAGAAAAATTTTCTTTCTACCAGTTAACACACCAAAGTACATGTATTATTTGGAAACGGGATTGTCGACACTTTTTATATCTACCCTAAAGCTGAATGCAGACTACATAGTGAGAGTCTTACAAATGGAGGACCATAGACTACCAATGACATGTTTACAGTACGCGATTCGTCAAAAAAAGCTAGTAGTAAACGACTGGAACTTGCTAGCCGCGGACTGCGGCTTCACGATAAACTGGAATATGAATGCCTTTCAATGCAAAAGAGCACTTTACGAAGTAATAGTAGTTACAGATGAAAATGAGAGATATTCTTTTATAGAAAAAGCACGTGCATCCACTGAAAGACACTATTACAATAAGTGCGTGTATAATCTTAACTCCAGGAACTATTTCAGCAGTAATTTCAACAGTCAAATCATAAGCACTTTATTTAAAATTAGAGGAGAGCTGATAAATCTAAACTTTAAGCCCCATCGCAACGATGGTTCTGATATTTGCACGCTTTGTAATCTTCGACTGAGGGAAGATGTCCTACATTTTATTGGTGTGTGCCCTATGTTGACGGAGATAAGACGTGCTCATTTTGGGAAGAGTTCCTTGCAAGTAAACGAGGTCCGTAATTATCTGGATGGTGCAAATTGGATGGACCTTTATCAATTTTTCAACGAAGCAATGTCTTACAGATCTCAAATTATAAGAGAAAGCTTTTGATCCAAAAAATGTTCATCTCACAAACTAAAAATCATTTCAATTTTGCTTACAAAAAACTAGAATCACTTTTGTTTTTGTTTAAAGTCATTTGAATTTTGTTTGCATTTTAAAAACTTAAAAAAAAAAAAAAAATTTGTTCTGTTTTGACTAAACTAAAAGTCCATTTTATTTTTGTTTTAACTAAACTAAAAAGTACTTAATTATAAAACATTACGCTTTTGTAAATTAAAAAAAAAAAAATACTGATTGAAAATATTGTTCTACATTTTTTGTTATAAAAAAGAAATAATCATTAAGTTAACAATATAATTAAAAGCAAGTATGCCCCAGGCAGACGACTTTTCATGTCATGCCTTTATTAATTATTCAAGATCAATGAAATTGTACCTTTTAAAATTTGAATTGAAGAATAAACAATATCTATCTATATCTATCTATCTATCTATCTACTTGCCTCGCTGTTCGCTACTTAGTAAAGAAATTACTATCCTATGAACTTACATCCATATGAATTTAAGGTACGTTTGACGTACATACAGTTGCGGTCAAAATAATAGTAGTGTGAGTAAAAGCATTGAACAGATTGGTATTTTTCCACTTTGCATTGCGTTGATAGTGAAAACCCGTTACACTTTAATTGTTTTAAGGGGTGGAAAAGGATCTCGTCAATATGTAAGAAGACCTCCAAACACCGAATATAATCCACACTTTACAATCATAATGGTATGGGCATGTTTTTTCTTCTACGGAGTTGGACCCATAATGCGGATTGAAGGCATTTTGGATCAGCATCTCTATGTAAGGATAATGCAGGAAGTAATGCTACTGTATACTGAAGTTGAATGCTACCGTAAATGAAGTTGCTTCTTGCTGAAATGGGTCTTTCAGCAAGAAGTAATGGTTCCAGCAAAAAGTAAAGTAGATGTGATGGAGTGGCCCGCACAGTCTTCAGACTTTAATCCCATTGAAAACTTATGGAGCGCTGTAAAAAAATATGCTTCGAGATGTAAACCAAGCAACAACACAGTCCTTTGCGAAGCGTTACAGTAATCATGGAGTTCGATAAGCACAGGAAGGTGTGGAAACCTGATAAACTCTATTTAACGTCTTTGTACTGCTGTTATAGCTAACAAGGGACATGCAACTAAATAATAATTAAAGGTACGAACACTCAGCCACATATTGTAATAAAAATTTTGACCTAATTTTTCGATTTCGTAACATTTCAAGGTAGATTTTCCTATCACTACTATTTTTTTGACCGCTGAATTTCAACATCTGTTCAATAAACTTGCAACTATCGGATAATAATATTAAACAAATTTTTTTTTTTTTTGTAAATTATTTTTTTTTTTTATAGGGTGGCGCAACAGAGCAAGGAGCCCCTGGGCCTAGCGCATTTCTCACAACCATGCCTTGTGAGGGAATGGAGGGGACCTACAATTTTTCGCCGGTTCCGAACGGCTAATTGAGAATGCGCTTTTCATGGCAATGAATTTACTAACGGAGGACTTGTCAATTCCTCGCGAAAGGCGATACCCTTGGAAAAACATTTTTGCATTTTGCCTCTGCTGGGATTCGAACCTCGAACCTCTGGGTTAGCAGGTGGACATGCTAACCATTACGCCACGGGTTTTGTAAATAAAAGCTTAAAACCCCACTTTGAAAACCACGTTATTGGTTTTTTAAACTAGAATTGACGGATAAGTTCTTTTCAATTTTGTTGTTTCTTAAGCTCTATACTACTATTATTTTGACCGCAGCTGTATGTGATTTGTTCAACATCTTGTGTTGCTTATTTTTTGTCTAATCTTAATTCCGAATCAATAAAAATAACAAGACTACTGCTCCAATTTTTCTTTTTCAATCTATGATCATTTTATTTTTCAATACTGAGTTAATTTTCTATACCTTTAAGGTCTAACACTTGAATTATTTTGCCTGATGAAATGTAGAAAATTGGGGCCTGTTGACAGCCAAGGTATAAAGGAGCTTCTAAATCGTATGTATTCAAAAATTGAATGACCTCATTTTATAGTTAAAGTTTTGTTATTCAGCTCCGGCACTTTTACGCAAAAACGCGCTGACTAAAGATTGGTGCTTACGTTTTGATATGATTTCATTTGGCTTTTTTTTTTATTTAGCAGCATTTTCTTGCTATTTTTTTTTTGTTTTTGTTGCTAACATTGAATTACAAGTCTATATAAATATCCTAAGTGATTGACTATTCTTAGAAATTATCTTTCCTTTTTTCATTCTCAAATTGCGTTGAACACAGAACTCATCGCATTTTTTATGAGATATGTAATAATAAGCCAAGATTTATATTGCAATACTTCTTTATCCAAAATTTAACTTTTGGAAGTGTCATAAAAAAGCAATTTCAATTTTGAAAGGAAATATGATTGTTTAGTTTATGTGTCTGCACAATCATATCGGAAATGATCACGTTAATCGGAGGACTTGCCAGTTCCTCGCAACAGGCTATACCCGTAGAAAAACATTTTTGCCTCTGACCGTGTATAGTCGGAAATAAGGAATTGTAATTCAATGTTCATCTGAAGGTGCTGTTTAAAAAATGCACCTTTCCAGTACGAATTTACAATAATGACAAAGTTACATAAAATGCATTTCAGAATAGTGTCAGCTCACCCTTAGGGGGTATTCTGGTCAAAAACTTGAAAAAAGCATTTTTTTTTAAATATGTTCTTAAAAGGATTTTTCAAAACTCGAATTATTTTGGGAGATTCTAAGGATTTTGTGACGCGGCACTTAAAACGGCGGAATTTAGTTTAGTTTCGATCTTGGAGCTAAGTAGACAAGTGTTCAATGTATAGTTAATAACTAACAAGTTTTTTAGTTTATTTATAAATATATATATATAGTCCAATGTATGGATATGGGATCACCCATTAATCCAAGTATATATTAAATATTATTATCTGAGTTATTTTAATGGAAATCTTTCTCAAACTTCAAACGCGTTTTTCTCAAAACTCCCTTTGTTGAGGTGGTTGACACGATATCTCAAGTTTTATCTGACAAATTCCTTTGATTCCTTCCTTATACGTACATCCCTTTATCACTTGGAAATTGGATTTTGCAAAATTTAAATTTGAAGTATTTTTAAAAAACTCGCAAAGGTCAAAAACAGGGAAAAGAATTTTTTTTTAAGCAGACTCCATTTTGTGAATTTTTTTTTCGGTTGAGGTCCAAGATATAGCGACATCTTTAATAATTCAGAATTTTTTTGTTTGTTCGATTTAGATCACTTTCAATCATTTCAACCAGGGAGCACCGTTTGACTGACAACCCCCACTTCATTGGCCTTTCACTGGATGAATTTTTGACTTTTTTTTAAATTTTTTTTATACACTTTAAAAATAAAAAAATATTCTATAGAAAAATAGATGCTAAAAGTGTTTTTAATTTTTTTTATCCTATAAAAAAATACTCAAAAAGTAGGGCTCTAGACCAGAATACCCCCTTAACGGGTAACACAAGTACGTGCTCAGTTTTTTTTTTTTAGTAATACGGTTTCTTTTACAAAATTTACCCATACGTCAAAAGCTCATAGCCGGAATGTAAGATTCTCGCTTATGTGACTTCATCGATTTGGAATTCTTAGGTGACTTCAGCTGGACTTTCTATCTTCGTTGGTGCTTTTTGGTACATGTGGTTCATCATCCATTGCCGGAACTACTTGTTGCCTGGTAGCCAAGCACACCAGCTCTAACGAACGGTAACTATCCCCGTTTCGTTTGTCTTCATTTCCTTTGTACGAGTATATCTGAAGTAGGTAGCATATCATCCCTTTATAACGCAGCCAGTTACTTCCTATTCGTTTGGAGACTGAAATCGTGAGCCATCTAAACTCAATGTCTCATCTTTTTCCCTAACTCATATAGTATCTCGACTAACTCAGCGACCTTGTCCATTTCGGAATTCTTAACTACCTCACTAATAACTTCGACCATAATGTCAGATACTATGGGTAAATCAGTTCAACGTTTATATGCAACCCTATAAATTTTGTGCTGTGCCACTTTTCTTTCAGTTGGAATTTTTGGCCGGTGCATCTCCTTGAAGTTCTGAGTGTTACATTCCTGCGCAGTCCAAGAATATCCCATAACATTTGTAAGTTTTTCCTAAATGAACGAAGTCTTACGAAAGGTCGCCAAACGTTTCTACTTGATATTATTGGAAATTTATACACTCCCGTTTTGAGTTTTATCTCTTGCCATACCGGGTGATCTGTGGAAAAGTGGAAAAAGTGGAACGATTAAGACAGATGCGATTTTTCCTTTAGTGGTAACTCTAGCCCGGCACTATGCAACTCCTTTATTAAAAGTCACTACGTTCTGAAAAAACCCCTAAACCTGTGTGTACTGTAATCCTGATTTTATTTGATATATTCTCATCGATGTATGTGCGCCCAAGATTCATACATTTTTGCTCTCTCTATACCTCCCTTCATTCAGAAAATTATTTTACTAACGAGCCGACTGCGATATCAACACACCGACACCAATTACAACCTGATTCACTTGCTTTGCCAGTGGAAGCAGTTAATTTTTCATTTGAATAAAATGAAAAACAATTTAAGAAATTAGGAAATCACTAATTACGAAAAATTCAACGTCTTCTTCCCACACAAGTCTCTCAAAATATCTCTATTATTACATTTCATAATGTTTGCATAGTGAAATAATTTGACAAGAAATCACTCGATGCAGATGGCGGAATATATACATTTAAGAATTCATTAAAAACATAGGGCCCACATCAAACCAATTATGAGTTAATCAATCATGTTAAACGATTGTTTAACAAATAATTTGAGTGACATGTGAATTTAACAAGACAAATAACTGCAGTCTTGAGACTAATGGGCTTATCGTGTTTCAACATTTAGAAACTTAAGTTAAAAAAAAGAAGATTGCTTATCTATCGTCTGGTTGCGATGCGGCGTTGTTTGTTAACGACGAACTCACATAACAATTCAATTTGCAACTATGTAAGATAAATGAAGACGAACAATTTTTCGGCTATAAAACAGCAACGATTTTCTTATAAATCAAAAGTGAACGGAAAATGGGAAAAGGTGAGCCAATTCAAAGTATATTCTCACAAACATTATCAATTTGATTTCGCAGTTTGTGGGGCAATTGTACTCGTGGTTTTGGTGGCTTTTGCCACTGGTCATGAATTTGAAGATGGATTAATCAAATGCACAGATGCATACAAGGAGGGCGTCAATTATCGTGACATCAATGATGCAACAATCTATTGGATCTGCCCTGCTGGCAAGGAGTTTGGTGTGAGAATGAAATGTCCCGAAAATCATGGTTTCCTAGAAGACAAACAAAAGTGCGTTCCATGGCAGGCATGGTACTGGACTGAACCAAAAACTTGCTTTTAAAACGAAACACATTTCCACACCCCGATAACATACAATTGTACATTTCTCGAGGTTACATCAAATTGTTTCATTATTTTCAAGTACATTACATTAAAATTAACAAAATAATGTTTATCTGTTGATACTCAGTCCAACCATCGATTTATGATAACTTCAACGGTTTTCATTCCAAATATAGAAAGCACAACAGAGTCAAGAAACAACGATGATTAATGTTCTGAGTTCTGACGTCGGCATCGGCATGGCCGCATGGCTCATTGATATTCATCATTAGACATATACCTAGAGCAAAGTGCTACGTCAAGCGCTGAGCATTTCGTCAGCGAGCGTGTCAATAAACGGTGCGTTTAAAGAGCGTGACTTTCTTTGCTTGGGTTATAAAATGTATTTTACATAAGGAGAACGATGGATATGATTCTGGGTATTGGATGCGTAAATTGTAAAGAGGGAGCATTTGAATAACTGGAAACTGTGATTTCATGACCGTGTGGCCTAATGGATAAGGCGTCGGACTTCGGATCCGAAGATTGCAGGTTCGAGTCCTGTCACGGTCGAATGAAAACATATTTTTGATATTTGTTTTGTATTTTTTTTTCCAATTTTTGACTCCGACGAAAGCTACACAATGATATTTATATTCAAATTTCATTTCAATAAAAGCGGTTGATTCTGGCATGCTCTGATTTTCTGAGAGAGAGGAAAGAATGATTAAGACAGATAGCGAGAGTTGGGTGTCCTGGGGGTGTGGCGCATTTCTCTCAACCATACCTTTTTGAGGAATAGAATGCAGTTCCAATTTTTTCTGATCGAGAGGAATGTGATTTTCATGGTACTAAGTAACTATTACAAGACTTGTCAATTCCTAGCAAAAGTCGATAACTGTGGGGAAACATTTTTTCTGAGATTTTGAAGTGTACCTCTCTCATAACAAGACATGTAAGGTAACTATTACGCCACGGGCTACAAGCACCATAAACATAGAAACAGAGACACAGATCGAGACAGAGAGAGTGTGTGTGTGAGAGAGAGAGAGAGAGAGAGAGAGAGAGAGAGAGAGAGAGAGAGAGAGAGAGAGAGAGAGGGAGAGAGAGGGAGGGAGGGAGATGGAGAGAGAGAGAGAGAGAGAGAGAGAGAGAGAGAGAGAGAGAGAGAGAGAGAGAGAGACAATGTTTTTGAGACCGACGGAGTATGTTTTATATTTGGCGGTCTTATATAATGATCTAGCATTTGCATCGCTATACGTACATACATATGTACATCGTTTATTTTGTGGCTCGGTGGCATTGGTATAGTTGGTAACACCCAATCATGCTTTTGGGGCTGCCGTAAGTTAATTATTTACCATTGCAATGCTTCTGAAGTAAGTTAAATACTCTGTTCAATAAAAAAGTGCATACAGTAAAGATATGGATGTTTACCTTTTACTCGCGCTCTTCTGATACCTATATAAATACTTTTCAATTAAAAGCTCTGACAGAGTTGCCGTACTTTGAACTGACTAAAATTTAAAACAATGATATTTAGGGTTAACGTCCATTTATTTAGGTCCAATAATTTTTTTTAATTGACATATAACTTGTAGGCCTCTAGAGTAGTTTGCTGTCTATAAGCTCAGATTCATTACTTCGACGACTTTAACAATCGCAACGATCTGCAATATGGAAGGAAAGTCTCCTTATCTTGCGAAAAAAACTTAATTGAGATTGGCAAAAAGAATAAAAAAAAATATTTTTTTTAAATTTCAACTTCAAGTAGTAAAAGGAACAAAAACAACCACTTCAGCAAGGATACCTTTATTTTTATGTCAGCTCATTCCAGCAGCAGTTTCACCAGAAAAGCCGTAATATTTAGCATGCATTACACGTATAGCAATTTTAAACTTTTAAGTTCATCATAATTTATCCGAAAGAAGGAATATTGCATAAATTGAAAAACCAGACCACTTAGTCGTGTTACACAAAGGAAGACCATTTAAAAAAAAAATGCTAGTAATTTCATTCTCAGAAAAATTGACTTCGACTTGACCGCTTGACCAAACTGTAAATTTTTCTATTAGGTAAATACAATTAGTCAAAGTTCAAAGCCATTGTTTTATTATGTTAAGTACTGAAAAGAGGGTTCTGCGAAAGGACGGCCACATTCATTTTTTTAATGAATTAGAAGAGTTAATAAAGTAGACAGTCTTGTTGTGAAAACCCACGAGTAATTGGCATTTAGAGTGTAAAGACGTGAATAAATAAGTTTTTTCAATTTGTTTTGCTGTTTTTTCATACCTTGTTAGAAACTTTAGCATTTGAAAATTTCTACCCTTGAAGCTGGTAAGCGTTTAAAGCAATCTATCAAAAAATATGTTTCAAGCTCAAACCGAATGATTGCTGAACTAAGGGTGCTATTAAATCTGTCTATGAAGCAAACGTTCGAACATCTATTACTCGAGAGAATAGGTTCTCCGAAGGGAACGGGAACAGCGACTTAAAATCTATTGGAGTGATTTCAAAAGTTCTTTCAACATTAAGATACTACAGTATCCTCAGTAAAGTAGATTTTATTTCATCACTTTATATTCAAGCGGGAATCGGGAAGAGCTGAAAACTTTCAGGCAATCTACATCTTAGACAGCGAATATGACACGTGCCAATGGTGAGGATTACGCCAACCTGTTTTTTATAATTTTAGCAATTCTTCGGAGTGAAAATAGTCGTAATTGCCAATGATTGGTTGGTATACTCTTCTAATCCACATTAAGCGTGGGAAGAATCTGGTTTGTTGGAGATGATAGAATTTTTTTTCAGAACCTAGCAGAATGATTCTTTTTTTTGAAAAGAGTCTTAAGCTCAACATCTTTCCTCAGGCACGAATTTTGTAAAAAATTGTTACAAAAAGTGAAATTTCCATTAACGTGGTGACTCACAAAGAAACTGGTACTCTTTTTTCCATCAGATTTATGCGGCATGCCTCACATCTAATACATCTTTTTGAAGCTTTCCATCCTAAATAGGTATAATTAAGAGGCTTGACTAAATTGCAACTATGTATTTTAGAGTATACACATTCTGGTTACTTTATTTGAGCCTTACTATCAGCTAAATATGTTTTTGTGGGAATAAGAAACTAAGGTTTAAATTGAAATTTACTTTTATTAAAACCGATTCACCTCGTACAATATGACCCTTCATGATAAAAATTATTTCAAGTATAAACTACGTAAAATTGAAACTTTGCGCGAGTTAAATGTAGATATCTGCTTTAATTATAAAAATAATCATTCCAATCCGTAACTTTTTGCTCTATTACTAAGAATTTAATAAATAAAGTTGTGTACATTATGTAGTAGACTACAAACAAGTGCATTCATTTGACATTAATAGGTGCTTCTTCACCTTCGAGTTCACATGACTTGACTGCACGCTTTTTCATTTCATTTAAGCAAAGCCTTAACATTGAAATGACAGTGAATAGCTAACGCTATTGTGCACCGCATTTGATCAGTCTCATAAATGCAACAATTATTTTATACGAGCAGCAAATACACGCTTATGTATATACATATGTATGTACATTAACACATTTGAAAATTGCTAGTCTAAACATTCTGAGCTTGCTCAATGAAAATTACATTCCTGTAGTTGAGTCCTCGGGAATAGCAAGATGTATGATGTTGATTCAGATTAATTGGCAAATAGTCGAGTCAAGCAAAGCAACAGGAAAACCCAAATCATAACTCAGAATTACTGTCATTGCATTAATGATTTTGAGTTCATTGCTTTGACTTTGGCAGCCGGAGGCAACTAACTTTGATGAGGTACATTAATAACTAAGCAAATAGCATTCTGTTCTTATTTTGCTTCCATACCTTACTTTCAAATGGAATTAATCTGAAGTGCCTTAATTGCGTTCATAAATATTCTCTCTTGATTATTGAAGTATAAGTTACAAGATGATTTTGCTCAAGTCATAATTTTTTTTTCACTTGTGCTTTTTATTTATTAGTTCTAATTTAAGGCCATTTGGGATTTACATTGGAGTGTTCCTGTGGATGGTAATATATGAATTCTATGACCTTGGAGAATGTTCAAGTACAAGTACAGTGCATTCGGATTTGAAGCTAATAATGTAGCTTTTTGAACGTGAGCTAACACTGAACTGTATTGGAATGGCATAACATGATCAACACCATCGGCACCACTGCCAGTTAAAGATATTCAACGACCTAGCACAATGACAGTTGAAGGACTTGCAGATCACTTTTCATACTTCACTAGCTGTACAAAAAAGCCCAGTTTTCTAGGTTTTATCGTTTTTGTTTTTTTTTTTTTGCTTGCGCCTCAGAGATTTTAGCGGTACTGAACTTAGAGCAAGCGCATTTGCACACACTTACGCTCTTCATCTTTAATGCAAGTGTTATTGGTTAGTAAATAAAGCCAACACAAGCACAAAGAGAACGTATACGAGGAAAAATAAAAGACATTACGAAATATAACAAGGAAAAGAATTTAAACTAAATTAAAATTAACATTAATAGAACAAACTAAAGTAGAGAAACATTACTAAACAAAATCTATAAATAAAAAATGAAATTAAATTACAGTCATAATAATCTACTAAACATGAATCATGCAGACTGGTGCTTAGTATTATTTTAAACAATTTTTACTGATTTTGAAAACGGCAATAAAAAGATTTGAGTTGAATAACCTACTCACGCGAGTTACAGTTAGTTCTGTGACGGGAGCGATGTATAAACTCTAAATTACGTAACTGGTGAGTTCCTCCGCAATAGTTGAATCCTATGTGGGAGAACATTTCGGACGCATCAATTATACCTGTTATCGATTGATGAAAAAATACTAAATCATTGTTGATTTTTTGAAGATTTAATAAGCGAATACGATTTTCATAAGGAGGGAGATTGAAAGGATCTTCCCAAAGAAGACCTTTGAGAGCATCTGTATTTCTTCGATTCGAGTATTTTGAATATCATAAAATAGTCAAGCATTGAATTTGTTAAAAATGAGGTTGATATGTTCATAAGGTTGGTACTAAAAAGAACACCGAGGTCACAGAAACTCGAAAGTTGAGATAGGGACTGAAGCGATATTGAATATTCTCTAATATTAGGCGATCTTTTGCGGGAAAAGTTCATATATTACACAAAAGCAAAATAAGAAATCAGTAGATGGATATTAAAAAGTATCGGCAAGCTCCCTAAAAACTTATCATAAGATTTTAGATTAGATATTAGATTAGATAGTTTTTATTTATTCAAATTAATTTTTTACTATTTATAGTAATACAAAACCATATATGCCTGGCATTATGCCGTCTGCCCGATCAACTACTATTCATGATCGCCGTAGATCATTTAAAAATTACAATAAGTAAGTTATATCAGAAGTTCCCACTCCTTATTTTATTCTATAAGATAGCGCATTTTTGGCAAAATTAAAAAGTTTTTCCACATTCAGCTCGTTTAACTCCGTTATACTCTCTTCGTCCTAAAGGTAGTATCTTACGAATACCTGACGCCTGACTTCACTTAGTATTGGACATTTTTCAATGAAATGTAAGACATCTTCTCGTTCTCTCCTGTTGCATAGATAACACAGACATGGTAGATCTTCCCTATGTGGTATGTAATTCAGGTTTATAATTTCTCCTCTCAACCTCATCATCATTGATATAGCTTTAACACTGTTTTTATCATGGAAATAGTTTTTTCCTATCAAATTGTGGTCCAAGCGACTTTACACTGCTTTATGTACCGAAGCTTTTGCTTCTTCTCTGTACTCCAGTAGCTTCAGTTCATCAACTATCTCCACAAGCTGATATAAGATTGAACCCCAGTTATCTACACTTCCAATGCTAAGATCAACCTCCATCTCGCATTGAAGCGCCAGGTCCATCCATTCCGCGTACTAGCTTGACTTGTTATCCACCGCTTTTAACGCCGCTATTTTGGGAAGCCTTATATCCGCCATTTTCATTACCTTCAGTATGTAGTCCATCTGCAAATTTAATGCTTTTATAAACAAAGCTGAAAGTCCTGTTTCGATCATCAACATATAATTTGGTGCATTAGCAGGAATATGGAAAATTCGATTTATATAGAACCGTAGGAGCTTCTCTACTGCTTCATGTTCTTTATATCCCCACACCTGTGCCACATAGAACAAAACTGATTCAGCAACTGCTTCAAAGACTCTATATTCACTGCTATGAGCAATTGCTCCATTTGAAAAACATCCTTTCCAAGTCGCATTGATTGCAGCTTTTGCCTTGGCTAATTTTTCATTGAGGTGTTTACTCAAATTGAGGTTTGACGAGAGAAGGACACCTAAGTACTTGAACTCATTCACCAGTTCTAATTCTCCGCCATTGTAGTACCATTTGTCCTTTCGACTTCTTCAACCACCTCCTTTTTAAAAATCATTGCTTTGGACTTTCCTTGGACTTTTGACTGTCAAATTCCAGAGTTAACAGTAGTCTCCAAGCCGGTTTATCATAAGTTGAAGGCTTTCAAAAACTTATCATTAGATTGTACAAAATCTCATTTCATATCACCAAAAAAAAAAAACAAATGAAAAAATTGAACAGAGAAAATTAACTCTTTAAATTCATTTGGCTGATATTGAATCAGCTATCCCCACCAAAATGAATGGGTTTTTTATGTATTGATTGTCAAATTGTTGGTGTTGACAGTGTAAATTTGGCAAGAACTTATTTAAGGAGAATGCGAACGTTATCATTTGATCAAGCGATCGAAGTTTGTGAGTCATAATGTATGGGAAAAATAGAGTCAGGTAAAGCATTCCACATATGGGTAGTGCGACTTAAAAATTAATCCATATACTTAACTGTACGATTGAAGTTGGGCTCAAGGAAATTCACCGCGAGTCTTCCAAGCCAATAAGTAGTTGGAAATTCAAAACTGCCTCCAGTTTTTTTGAAAAAAGGGTCCAATTTCAAAAGAATGTGAAAAATTTGGTTACCTTACCTCTCGATAAACAATAAATATGTAGACCCCGTTAGAATAGCTCAACCAACAACATCCATGAAGCTTTTTAGTTTACGATTTTCACAAAATATATTTTGCGTCCTATGACAGACGAACGATAGTTACTTGTATTCATCCGAAAGGATTATTCCTAAATAAAGTCTACCTCTAGTCAGATTGAAATCGAGGTAAATAAGTAAAAATAAAGCTCATAATCACAAGAATATTTAAAGCACCGGATACGAAAGTGCGTCATTAATTAGCTCCCACAGCTAGTATTCCCATTGTCGCCTTCTGCATATTCTTGCCTCAGTCCACCTAGGTATTTGATATGCATATGAAAAAAATTTCATACTTTTACATACACCTACACAAGAGATTCTGCTTCAAAAATCGAAATGAATGTATTCATATAAATGTAGTCTGAAATCCTTTCAAATTCAACCAAAAATAGCGTAGTTAATTAGCATATCAAAACATTCGTGACCATTTTTAAAATGATACTTCCGCAGAGAATAACAAATTCAAAGCTGAAGAAAATTGCTATAAAACTAGCTTAAGCGAAAAGTCTTCAATTCTTTTTCTTATTTCGCTTTTGCAAGTCTCTTATTCATTTGATATGTTCGAAAGGCTCTCTTTTTTCACAAAATACGCACAAGGTAAATGAAATTAAGCTTGACGCGACATAAAACCATACCCGATAAAGTTTAAACTTTAAATACAGGTAAAGTAAGGAAAGTTCAACATGAATTTATTTCAAATAGTTTCGAAAGAGGAGTAAAAGCACTCAGGCGAAAAGCTTAGGGAAGAAGCGGAGAAAGTTCAATGGGGAAAAACCTGTCTCTCTTTCTCACAATTGGAGAAAATAAGCTCGAAAAATATTAAAAAGGGGAACTGAGGAAATGAGCTTCTATATACCAATATCAAACCAAGAAAGCCAACTCTCGAATTTTAAACAAAACTCGCTCTCGATGTTGGAGTTATTGTCTCCCAACGCGACAATACTTTCTCACTTTGAACTGCTCCGCCTTTCTGGCAGAAAGACTATTAACTGAAAGGGCAACTGTCAAGTTTTGGCTTGTTTTTTTTTAGCTTGAAAGGATAATTTAACCACTCCCTCGCAGCCATGATGGAAAAATGGTCGATATCATATAAATTTGGCTCTCTCGCTCTCTGAAAGAAAAAGGCTCCTCTCTCATTCCCTAAGGTCATCGAAATGTCAAACATTGCTTTAGTCTTCACCACTCGGTGCTCGGTGGAAAAAGTTAAACTTCATTGCAAATGACACCTATCGCGGATGTTGATAAAAGTCATTGAAAACAAACTATTTGTCTTATATTTGGCATCCTTTGGCTGGTGGAAATTCACGTACAATGCAGCACGTATCTGTGCATGTTTGTGCCAAAAAAGAACTTTACCCTACATCATAGTGGGAATTGCAATAATGAAAATATGAATCTATGAAAGTATACACATCAACACATGTAAGTAGGCCGCCATTGCTAAAACTTTTGTGCGCCATTTCTCAGAATGAAAGAGAAAAGTTTCTTCATAGGCATCTAACTACAACTACACTACAAAAGTGACCGCATTTGAGGTTAAATATAAAAAATTTATACATTTTTGGTTTGGATTTGTTTTGAAGTGGGAATCCCTCGAAATGTCAATAATAACAAAACAAAACACGAAATACCATCCACCAAGTTGAGTATATACTCATACACTTGGCGTGTTGGCGTAGTGACATTTGTCCTTTAGAACACAAATCAAAGATTAAATATTGAAAAGCAATGTGAGTTATATTTTCATTTTAGTAGAAAGGTATCATCAAAGTCGTTTCTAATTTGACACATGATTGAGGGGTTTGTGGTTATATGCTGATTTTCGTCCTCTTTCAATAATTTACTTATCGAGGGTACATTAGGCTTGCAAAAGTTTTTTGATTGAAGGCACCTTGAGGACTTAGTGTTGGCGTAGTATTCAGTATTTTCTTTTGCCCAATTGTCCTCACTTTACCTATACCTAACATAAATATTTTCCGAGATATAGGTGTGACAGAGTGAAATGAACGGTGTGGCAGTTAGAAATTTACCATCGTCTGAGCGAATATATCTTTACAATATGATTTATTTCTGCTGGTTTCTGCTTGTATATTCTTACATTGAATGGAAATCATCGACGCTTCGACAAATACGACTTCTGTATAAATTACTTGCTGTAACTCTGCCTAAAATTCTATTTGACGTGTTTTATTTCTGTAATTGCTTATGGTAGCAGGAAACAAGCATTGGTTATCATTACCCGCCGGTATCTGATGAGAAAACTTTTGGAAGGAGGATTTATTTAATCAAAACCTTCCAACTTTCTCAACAAAAACATTTTTCAGATCTAATTGGATTATATTCCCTTTGTTCATGGTTTCATTTCATCCTTTTATATTCAATGGTTTGTTCTCTTTCATCCTTACGTTTGGGGTGTTGTTGTCCCTCCAATTAAATTTATATGGATTGTGACTTATAATTTTCACATAACATAAATCAGGTTACACCTCAGCAAACAATCTTCGTCATTTATGTATATAATAATTATATAAAAATATAATAATTTATGTATATAACATTGTTATCCAATTAAAGCTTAAACTTAGTTAAAAAATTGAAGTAAATTCAGAAAATGTTGTTCAACTTTCACCTTTATAGTCCGAATTTCATTATCTACTTTTAGGAAAATTCAAATTCAACTATTACACTTTTTGATTTTCCATTGTTGGCTTTGTTCTTATTTCATCGGAATAAGTGTTGCTGCGGCCAACATTGTTCATGAGTCCATTCGAATGCGACAAAGAGTACTTTTGACTGTAAAAGAGTCATTTAGAAAATATATATAAAAAAAAAAATACATTCAAACAAAGCCGAAACTTCACTGATTTTTTATTTTATAAAACAAAACCCCTACCAACAAAACTAAAATAACCAAACTGCATTAGTTACACATAAACATACACATATACAATTTTTACCAATTCACAGGATTTTCTCTGCTATAAAAAAAAACAACTACGTTTTTGAATTTAAATGGGAGTCCGAGCCATGTAATCATTTTCAAATAAAAGTTTTAGCAATCTCAGTCGTTTCCATACCTTATCCATTCGACTTTTATTTATATACATAGTCTTCAATTTCATCAGAAAACTCCGAACATTTTCAGCAAAATATTTGTTAATTAAAACATTTTGAAATGAATGCATTCAGCATAGTCCACAAAGCAAATTGTTTATTCGGCTTCATTTGAATAGTGATTAGAATTTTGTACTCGGTTGGGTTTAATAATTTTTAACACATCCAAATTTAACAATGCCTAAATAGAGGAAACAATTGCTAAAAGATTTCTTTTCAAAACAAAAAAAAAAATGTACCCCTGAATCCTCTCAAAGTAAAAGAATCCACTGGGAAACAATTATATCCTACTGGCAACACTTATCAGAACCCTGTCATAGCATCAAAATGAAATATTCATTATGCCTTTCCCGCAGGAATGTACTAAGCAACATTGTGATCTGAGTTTTGTTAATTTATTTTGAATTATTTTGAATTGCGGCTTACAGATTTTAAAAGGTTTTCGACAATAGCCAATCATCGAGTTATAGGTCATTGTCATAGCTACCAAAAATATCGTATTAAGAACAACTTTGTCGTCTCATAAGTTTTGAGATCTTTTTTAGTATGGAAAACATTTGCAAGTAAAACACATACAAATGAGAAGTTTGAATACAAGCAACTTTATAGGAAAAAATTAAATGCAGTTATATCCAATCCAATTATTTTCCTTAAGCAGAACAGAAAGCTACACAAATCAAAACTACTTGAAGTTGAATAAGTATCACAAGCGATAGTATCAGTATTGTAAGCGCTGCATCGAGTCGTTCTAGTCAGGGAAAGATATATACATATTTTGGACGTTCATGTAAATATCAAGGATCAACTATGTATATTCTACTACTACTTCTACTACTACTACTGGCTGTTACTACAGTTTTATTATCTTATTGGTCTAGACATCCCAAACCTAGAAAAAAACTATTTTTTTTAAGGTATCGTCTTTCACGAGGAATTGACAAGTCCTCCGACATTAATTTCTTCGGAATTGGCAGAACATTTTTGGTCTCTCCATTCCTCACAAGATATAGTTTTGAGAAATCCTATAGTCTCAATGATCCCCAACTTTGTTGTGTCACCATACATATTTATTTTATTTAGTCCATAGGCATAGAGCTTGGAAAAAGTAATTGAAGAGCTGGATTTTTGTATATAACCTTATCATATTGGTCTTAAAAAATTATTAGATCCTTCGGGGGAGTCAAAACTCAATCATGATTGCTTTTTAAAAGCTCTTAAACTTTTTTTCAAGAAAAAAAAATGTCAGGGAATAATTTGTAAAACGGAGAATAAGGTCCCAGAGTCCCAGAAACATAATATTGCTTTTCTACAAGTATCGCCTTCTGCGAGCAATTTGTATGAATCGGGATATGTATGTTATTGAAATGTGTTAAGATCAGAGGTTCCCCAAGCTTTGTTTCACCACACTATCATCTTTTTTTTAACTAAAGCTATTTTGTGTCCATTTTCTGAAAAGCTCTTTCACAAACTGAGTGTCTCGAAAAATATAGCAAAGCTGTTGAAAAAAAAAAAATATATTAACAAATCTTACAAGAAAGCATGACATGTGTATAATAAGTTCAAAGTTTGTTCTTGTTAATAGCTCCTAAGTCTTATAGTGCATACTCACTCTAAACTTATTTCCTTTTTACGATTTTGTTTTCGAAATTTTGAGTTCGTAAATGATTTTTCCAAAATCGCACAAAATTAACTTGGTTTACAAACAAACCAATAAGAGGACCAAACTCTTAATTTTCGAAAAAAAATTAATCCTTTTTGTGAATACTTCCATCATCTTCTTACTCTTTCTTTATGGCGTTACGATCATCATGATCTCGGAGGAATCACTGCTCTCTTTCTTATCTGCTTCGAACAAGTACTTTTAATAAATTCGAAAATTAACGATGAACTCCAAATTTCATCACAACTGCATCCATTAGCATCAGTCTAAGGAAACTATTTCAAACAAATGCTAATATAATACAAATATCATTAATATTTTAAATATCCGAAATGCGTCTTGCTCAAATTCAAGAAGACATAGAGTAGCACCAACACAACATACGATCAAGCAGTAGCAAGAAGAACTTCGGTGCCTTTCCCATTGCACCAATAAGAAATTTACTGTCAGAAGCAAGTCTCCCAAGATCGATATCTTGAAATCATCCGTCGCAAAATTCGTGTGAACTTATTTTGATAAGGATACAAGCAAGGCCATTACCGACAACCGATATTTCGTATGGTAATTAGCAGGAGAAAAAGACTAGCTACTTTAAGGGATAGGCTGCACAGTTACGGCTTTCATCCTTTCGGGATAGCTTAAGTGATGGTTTTTCAAACAAAGGAGAATCTTTTTTCTGTATATTACCAACGAGAATATCTCTTATTATATCGTTTTGGACAAGAAAGCACAAACGGAATTAGTAAAATCTACCGACACGACACAATGGTGCCACTTACCAAGAGGAGACGCTGTTTTAAGCCTGTATTTTTTAAAATGAGTAGTGAGTAGTAAATGAAGAGGACTGGCCACTTGGCCTTCAGTGTTTAGAACTAAAAGGGCTCATCTATTAGCTGAGTCAAATGATTCAACTCATCCAGGACATCAACGCATCTACCTTAGAGTGTTGTGTGCCCAGAAACTCTAGTTACAAAAAGGTGTCGAGCTCGTAGACGCTTCTGACAACTCTGCTCTTAAGGATAAAACCTTTGAATGTAAAAATCTTACAGGTCTTGATTTAAAAAGTATAACTTAACCAAAGGTTATACTTAATTGAGGACACTACAAAAGCCACTAAAAAATTGACTTTAAAATGTTTATCCAAATCCATCTTAGTCATACTGTATACATACACCTACACGCACCTACTCAAGAACCAACATGAACCAATTGCTTGAAAGGCTGTACGGTAGTGCATCAGCCAATCAACTATAAAAGGTGTAAATTTAAATAAATTATTAATAAGTATCTACCAACAGTATTCTTTTCAAGAGCTTGAAGGCTCTACATTCTATTCCTCGCAAGGTATAGTTCAGATTTAGCAATGAACCCACTAGCATTCCGAGCCCTTTGGTGTTGTCTTACTTTTTTATTAATTCAACTTCTTGGTCTTGTAATTATTGTCTAAAAATTTTCAATTGAATGTTGTCAATGCCTTACTTAATAAATTTAAAAAAAAAAAAAAAAAAACGAAAACAAATTAACGCTTGAAGAGAACATTGGTTTTCCTTGTTTACAGTGAAAACTTTTTAAAACAAAATTTTCTTTGAAGTCTTCTCTGAAAATACAAACCCATAAATTCTCGAATCAGCTTTAAAACTTTAGTTAATGGAGCATGCAAATTGCCTAATTTTCGTGAACACTCTGACGTATACGTAACAAATCTGACTTTTTTTTGTTAGCTTTTCGGATATGAGAAAGCAGACCGTGCGGTGTATGTAGTTGTTTATCAAACTCGTACGCATGTAATGTTAACATCTGCCATAGAAAAGCAATCAATTTGTAAATATTTAACAGCAAAACAAACACCATATTAACCCTAGGACCTCCATTCGAATTTTGTTTGAGGTTTTATTTAACATTTATTTTCAAACTCAACCGTTTACTAATGAAGTTATTGAATTTCAATAAACACAAACTGTTCCATTAATTAGCTAACAACACAAAATTATCTCATCAAGCATGAGAAGCATAGATGGATGGATACCTCTCCGATACCTGCCACTTTACGATGGTTAGGGCTGGTTTAATTTTCAAACAACCCTTAAAATTCAATATAACTATTTGCTTTTAATTATTACGACGATAAAAGTGGCGATGACGATGCTCACTCCATTTTGTCAGGGTTTAATGAGAAAATATAACCAACTTTACCATTCAAGAACTCAATTCACCTCTCTTCGGCTTTTCTACCTATAGGTAGGTACGTTACCACAAAATTTATCGATATTGATTTTTTTGTTTCTCTGTTCAGAGATGGGGTTAAGGTAAGAGTTTGGGTTCATACTATATTCATGTACACACCTTCAAATAATCGAAAATACATGTAAAAAAAATGGACACAAAATTTACTGAGGTGTCTGGATGAATATCGACCGATTTCCTCGTCGTCGTAATTCAATTGGTTGCACATGAGGATTGTGGAAGGGATTGAATGAATAATTAAGTATGCACAGCACGGGCCACGACACATCAAACACACTCACACACATATACTGAAAGATATACAATCAAACTTGTTTAGCTAAGGGGTTAATTGTAAATTAATGTTTCGTCTGATATTGCTGATGCTGTTTCCTGCAACTGAATATCAATTTTTATTTCGATTTTTATCGCGGGGGTGAGTTTGGAAACTTGATTAAGTTGACGGCCATGGGGTAAGTATCAATGGGTGGAACAGCAACACAAACTCTGACGTGTTTCAAGAATGGACTTTAAACAAAATATGATCCTAAAACTAGAGAAAATTAATAAAAAAAAAAAACTAAATTCAGCTCACTGCCAATTAAGTAAATTTTAATTTAAAGAAAATGATACTTGAAACGTAAGCTTTTAAAAAAGCAGATTAATTATTACATTCACAATACAGACTTGCGTTTCTATTCCAATGTTTTATCGGTTGTTAGTGATATTTATCAAAGCAACGTGCTTTGCTGACGGCCTAATAAAATGTAGTTTAGACCGGACCACAGAAATTCAAACTTAAACGAAATAATATCAACTTTTGGCAGTTGAAGTATTATCACGTTGGCCATATTCATTTTATGTTAACTTTAAGGTAAAAACGTAATGGCATTGAATTTTAAATTCAGGTAGGCTCTTTTGTTGCCATTGGTAGTGATGGGCTGCTGAATAAATTTTCTTTTCGATAAATTATGGGTCAGTGATCCATATCCACTTAAAGCAACATTTCAACAATGTATGTAAATTTATTAACTATCTCGATAGTCTTACTGCTTCCACACCCAACCCCGAAAAGAACTTTCTGTATTTATTGATATGAAATTATTCAAAAAATACAGCTAAGGGGTTTCTTTGGAAGACTGGGGATTGAAAATGGTATAAGAAAAACACTTACATAGGATAACTAAGTAAAGATAACTGGAAATAGTTGATACCTATACATACTTCGAAGAAATCACTCATCTCTTCTCTTCCCCCCGTTCGGATATTATGTTTGTTTTGCTTGAGGCATTCAACTATCTTAACTATTTGTTGTATTGAATATATGTTTTTAACAATCCAAGTTGGTCCAAAGAGGTGCTGGAGATGATGTAAAAATATAGAAAATCACTGCAAAATGGCTACGACAATAAATATCAGGGGCTACGGCATTAGAATCAAAAAGAAAAGGGAAAATCTAGAAAATTTGATTTAAACACATTGTTTCAAAGTTCACTGACTGGATAAACTGGTGGAATGAAAAATGTGACGGCACATTATTCATGCAAATAAGTAAATTCAGTAAAGATAAAAATTTCAAAGCAAATCTTAGCTATCAAAAATGTTTCAAAAGTTTGCACTTAACTGAGACTGAGTTGATTCCAATTAAAGGAGTTAATTTATAATATGTAAAAACAAAAACAAATGCAATTTTTTTAGGAAACTCATGTTTTTTTTTTATATACATACTCAAATGCGTAAGTTCGACCTAAATGATATTAATGACCATGTGCCATTCTTTATACTCATTATCATAATTAAAAAAATCGATATAAATGCCTTGTAATTTTCATAAGCAATAAAAACCAATTTCTAAAATCCGAATGTCATCAATCGTGCACGTTAGGTCAGAAGGACTTACTGGAACTGCAACGCAATTACCCGATAATCGTACAAACCAGTTCGGGAGAATACATCGAAGCGAAATTTCAAAGAATCGTATGAATTTGGAAAATTTTGCACTCCAAAGTACACCCCGTTAGGCTAAATGTTTGCACTTACTGAGCCTGCATTCTGTTACCTTTTTGGGACTATCGTCTAAAACAGGCTCTAAAAAAAACGTGTGTAAGGCCTGAAAAAGATTTCATTTGTCTCTTTCATGGACAGTGTCTTTTTTCCGAAGTATATCAGGCGTTGGGAAGAAAAAACTGGGCATATACTTAAAAAGTGAAAAGAATTTATTAAAACTTCCATTGTATGGGCTTCCATTTAAAAAGAGTATTTCACATCTTATTTTGAAAATAAGGGATATTCACTGTAACTGTACACGTCGCGAAAATAGTTCATCTCTAGCAAATTAGTGTTAAGCTGTGAATATAATATCCTACTCCTAGAGTTACGAGCACTTGCTGAGAAATTATCACGTACTCCATCTTCTTACTTTTGTATTATTCTGTAGAGCTGGATTCTTACAAGATTTAAGTTGTTCACACTTATTACGATTTCTTCATTACAGATAGTTCCCAAATCAACTCGTACATCAGCATCTTTTTAGTTAGGCGGGAGACTTTTTTGGAGAGAACTTTAAAAATATAGTCGGCTTGCAATTTTAGTGTGTATAGGTAAACAGTTTAGGGAGTCCAGATTCGAGATGAATGGCGTAATTTGGAGTATTAAGTGGTAACTTGAACAGTTTTTTTAGAAAGTTTCTTTTGTATTTTTTCAATGGTTTTGTATTCATCAATACCCCAGATTTGCGCCGCATAACACAAAGTTGGCTTAACTACAGTATCGTAAACTTTGTACACAGCTGATCGACTGATTCGGTTATTCAGGAAGATGTTTTTCCATGCTACATTAAAAAGGCTTTGAGATGTCTTCGATTTCTCTTGAAGGTGTGAGCTGAAATCTATATTGCGAGTTAGTTTCACTCCCAAATAAAAAACTCGCCTACAATATGAGAAACTAGTACCTTTATAGGTCCAATTGTTTCGGACTTGGGTTCTGGTGGAACGGTCAAATACCATTACTTTAGATTTGTTAATGTTAAAAACAAGACCCCATTCTTGACAATAGTCTGACAGACGATTGATCATGAGTTGAAGATTTTCTGGAGACTCCGACAGTAGGACCAGATCATCAGCATACATTAGTACACTAACTCATTGAACCGGCTATATTAATTCCTCCAGGTAGACAGGTAACCACATCGTTTATGAAAATTTAAAACATTAGCTCACTCCATTTTACTCCATCATTTGTTTCAAGCCAGTCCGTCCCACACAGCTGCTTTTAACTCCGCATAAAATTTTTGGATAACGTTGATGAATTTTGTTGATATACCTATTCTTGAAAGTTTATAAATGAGGGCATTTCTGTTGATAAGATCAAAGTCCACAAAGAAGGTATACACCTTTTTATTTCTTGCTTGGAAAGCTTTAACAATTGAAGTTAATGTGAATAAATGGTCAATCATTTAGTAATCCTTTCTAAAGCCAGCTTGAGATTTAGATAGTACATTGTTAACTTCTACCCATGTTTCGAGTCTTTTTACTAGAACACCACAGAATAATTTTGCTAGTACATTCATGAAAGAAATTCCACGGCAGTTTTCAACGTTGTTTAAATCACCTTTTTTGTGAATTAGGAAAATAACGGATCTCATAAAGGATGAAGATATATTTTCAGACATGTAGATTTTGCTGATGAGAGAGTTGAGTTTTTCGTGAAAGGTTTCGGTAGCGTTTTTGAAGAATTCGTATGGAACTCCATCTTGTCAGGGGGCCTTTACCCGGACATCATTCTATATGTGATAGCAAAATAGCTTTTAATTGCAGCCCGCATTCAGGAAAACAGAGACGCTCTGCTTCGGTGCATTTAAAAGCAACGGATGATTTAGGAACACATGATGCGGTTACTTCCAACACAGTTTAGCCGCAACACCCGCCTCGCCATGAATGTCCATCAGTTTTACACTGAGCCTAACTTCGGACGCACAGCCAATAGAAATTCATATTTTAGTCGCACTATCCGCATGTGGAATGTTCTACCTGCCTTTTTTCTCCCCAACATTGCGATTCACAAAAAATTCAAAAGCAACATTGCATTGGTTTCTCCTTTCAAATCCTCTCCTATTTTCCAAAATGCTCGCACTGTGCTTTAAAAACACTTGGGTGTCTCACAAAGATCGATTCCGGGGCCACTTTCTTTCTCTATGTTCATCGACGACCTGATTGCATCACCTATTCTTGAGTTAATATGTAAACGGAAATATCTTTTTGCTGCAGAAAAAGAATTCTTCTGGGAAATTGAAGCCTTCATTGTGAAGCCTTCATTAAGAACCCTTCAGATCAAGCACTAGTTCAGGTTCTAAGATAGCTTTCCGAGATACTGCCTTGTAGTTTCATTGGCGATCTCAGTTCCATATATATGCCGTAATAGCCTGGAACCTAAATGAGACTCACAAGATCTAGTCTTCCAACCGTATTCAGAAAGCCAACGACACAGGTATTTCTTCCCATTCTTAGTTTCTTCGAAACCTTATTTACACATGGGCAGACATTTTATGCACACGCTAGATATTTAGCTTTTATGGAAGGATCTCCCTCTTGACATCAGACGACTATATTTTGTAAATCGCTTTATTTCTTTAACATAGCCAACTACCTATTTTCATCTTACCTTCATATACACACTTTTTTCCTTTTCTTTTTCTTGTTAAAATTAATAAGGAATCAGTTTTATTTTATTTTATTCAGAAATTCTTTTCATGAATTTGTTCTCTATACAATTTGTTACTGTGCCTTAATTTAGTCTTTGTAAATAATGTTTCGTTATCAGATATCAACCCATTTAACTCGCCGCATTGCACCTACACCTTCTGTATTATAAGTTCGTAGATGCAATCCCCATTCGAAACCTTCCCTCATGCATTCTTCGACTTCTGTATATTCTGTGCAATGCAAATGCATCTGATGTGTAAAGCCATTATGTACCAGTTGGAGAATTTTATTACTCACTTACTATGCAATCCCACAGAATGTCAAATAAAGACTGCACCCCTTTCATACATAACAGACAACATTATGGATAACCAAATGCTTCATTTCAGAGTTCTTTGTTTTTAATCAAATCTTATAATATTTAATTGCTTCGTAAAAGTGCTTACAAACAAACTGAATAATATCTACAGAGTGAAAACATTCTCCTTTGCAGCACTAACACGAAAAGATTTCAAGGTCTGTTCCATTACCTTAAAACTTAAATCATTTTACTTACTCCTGAATTTTATCAGGACAAGAGGAACTTTAAATTCTGTGTGGATTTAAATGGCTTTATGTTATAAAGTGTTTTGATTAATTCTCATAACCAAGCACTACAACGAATTATTTCAGGAAGGAGCAAAGGTTGTAGCCCCATATATCATCTTTCGTTCGGTGCTGCTCTTCTGCCCTACATAAATCTATTCTTTCTAGAGAGGTAGAGTTGTAGTACCTTCACTCAGACCTATTTTCAACCCCTCAGCGAATATGAAAATTATCCTTCAAAGTGAAGTTGTGTACTCGCAAGCATTCGTTATTTCAACATAAGCAAAGTAATTAAATATTTATACGTAGACATGATAAGAAGCAAGGAAGAAGAATTTGGTTGCGTGCAGCAACATTTTCTCTTCAGTGGCTTTTGAATTTCTATTTTCTTTTTGTTTTTCTTTTTTCTCAAATGTTTTTCGTTGTTCATCAACACAACTCCCCCAATAACAGACACGAAACATTTTTACACACCTTTTCTGTTCTGTTCGAAACTGTTTGCATTTATTTTTGGTGAATAATTTATTAGCGGATTCCCTTCCCTCTCTCCTTCCCAAAGAAGTCGGAATATCGATCCAGAAAAGAAAAACATTTTTTCAATTCGTGTTGTAGCTTCTACGTCTAAGGCAATAATACAACAGAAAGAAAATAAGGTTTCCTCCCAAATCTCATTTTCATTTCAGAGTCTTTTATTTTGCGAGGAAAATTGTTTTCGGCTGAAGATAGAATTTAAACAATTTGCCACAAAAACCAATTTTCTTCTTTTGAACGAAAGGAAGAAATTTACTTCTCATAAAATGAAATTGTAAAAACAACAGCTAATAAAAAAAAGACTATTACGGAAGTGCTAAAGCTTAACTGATATTTGTATTTGATTTGTATTTAACTGCGTTTTGTGTATCTTGCTAAGATTCGAACAGCGTTTGAAAGATGTTAACGTTTTAATTTTAAATTGCTAATTCAAGGAGGTTTTCAAAGGAGAAAAAAATTAATTTTATGTAAATTGACATTGATAAGGGCATATGAATGAGAAGGAGAAGCGGATCCAATTGTTGTTAGGTTGTTTGAACTTATTTTTTTCGATCGGGTTTAGCCTTCGTCAAGCAGTGTATTTTTGCAGAAATTCTATACAGGGAGCAGCTATCTTCGTTTTATATCAAAGTTGGTACATAATCATTATTAAATGTTTATAATTCCGTTGGCATCATACTGGTTCGATTCAGGACATGAACAAATTCTTATAGTGGTCATGGTAGCTGCACAGAAGTAGCAATGGAGTGAAAAATGAATACAATAAAATTTCAGCCTGGAAGAACTCATTGAAAAAGCGGAGACTGTCGCAAGCTGTTTACTATTTCGGTCAGGTTTCTAAACTGGGTAAGAAATGGCTTCACGAATTTGAAATAAGCTTTGAGAAGAGTAGAGTAATCAGTGTTCAAAGAGATTATAAACATCGAAACCCTTCAAGTCAATCAGAAAAGCTGGCTCTTTGATAAGAAACTATGAAGATTTAAGAACCAGAAAATTTGTGAATTTCAGAATATCGTACGAGCGTGAGAAGATAGGAGAGTATTAAAAAGGGTATACCAACGAACATGGATTTTAAATGCTGGTAAATTATAGTTTAAGGGCTAAAATATAAATCTCTGCGCATGACTGTATAACCAAATTTGGCCGCAAAGTAAATCCAATGAGTATTATTCGCATGAAAAGATGGGTGTTTCTGCAAAACTGTTTCAGAGGAGGAATACAGCTGACTATTTCACTAAAGCACTGTTTGTCGGAAGAGCGATAAAAAGAATTGAGACATGTGGTATTAGACGATAATCAAGACAATAACTCGATCCTAAGAACTATTATCAGTTAAAAATTCTTCAAACCCTCTCACATAGGCGCAAGGATGTTTGGGAGGCCCCTAACCAAACATGAGAGTTGTAGCATAGCTTTAGGCGAATGTATCCACAGGGCCAGATTTCTTTAAAATGCCGCCTATATTATTGATTTGTAATTATTTGAAAAGTTTGTGAGATCGTTAACTATGTAATTAACGAATGAAATGAATCAAAAACGTATGGTTTGAATTCATTTTTTGTTTAAAGGTAAAAGAATAATCACGTTAGACTTTTTTATAAGAAAATAAAACTCAAAGTTGAAACACAAGATAATTACGGATGTTTATAATCGTTTTCATTTTCAAATGTAAGCACTCCTTACTTTCTTTACAGCGAACTGATCTATTAGTTCTTCACAATTCAAGCGTTCAATCAAATCCTACTCGATGCACAGAATCGCTAGGCTATTTAGTCGACTGCCCGTCATAGTTGAACGAAAATAGTTTTTGACTCTTTTTAAAAACAAAAATACCTTCTGGGCTGCAATTCGTTACCGCTAATGTCATAAATATACGATATGCTATTTCAACGTTTAGGAACTCGGTACATAAAAATCTTCAAATTCAGTGATAACTGAAAACTTTCCGTGAATTTTTTCATATACTTGGCATCTTCTTCGCAATTCAAAATCAAGATTGTCAAGAATGACGTTCAAAGTGTTGACTCGAAAATTATCCCTACCTGAAAATTGAACATCTCCATCTCGTGATTCATCAGCCAGCAACTTTCTCTTTTTTCTTCTAGAAACACCTGTCTGGTACTCTTGACTCTCTGAGATTTCATAGATTTCAAATTCCATCCTTGCATCGGTTACTACTTTGATGAGTCCACGATAGTCATCAATCACATCAGCTATGCTGATATCAACCTTTTGCAATCTTTGGCTGTCAGCATCAAATCTCGAAAGCAAAAAATGCTAAAGAATCTGCATGAATGTTGTTTCCAGTCGTTCACGCTGAATGCGAAGTCCTTTTGCTTCTTGCCTCGTGATCGCGTTCTCAGTGATATCTTCTTCAATGTTGATTAGAGTTTCAATTATATCACCATAGTAATTGTTGAGCACCTTAACTGCTTCGTGAAGAACAGACCATCTTGTTGCTAAAAACGATTTCAAAGCAATCTCCTTTCCTGCATGAGTTTGTAGTTTCTCAGCAATGTGAAGATGCAGTAAAAAAATTGTACAATGCTTGGGTTGTGATGAAATAAGATGCTGCTTCGGGCGTACTATCGACTGCATGAATCCCGACCAAATTCATCGAATGACCAGCACAAGGAGCGTGCTCTGCAAGATCGTTACTCGTCTTCGATACATCGATTTTTTTCCCTTGAGTTGCCGCCCATTACCACTGTTTTGTCGTGGTAGTGTATACATACATTGGTCGCTTCTACCACGACGAAACAGTAGCACGGGCGGCAGCTCAAGGAAAAAATCGATTCATCGAAGACGTGTATGGTTGACGAGTGTATCAGAGCGTTTTATTCTTCGTATACTAAGGCGCGTGATTTTAATTTTAATTGGGTTAGATGATATCAAAAAAGTGAAATGTTGAATACTTTGTTTTGTAACTCTCATTGACCACTGTTGGACCGAGTTGAATTCGGGAAGATGAAGATAATTAACTGCAAATGAATAATGTCAAGATGATCGGAATTTCGGAAATTTACAGTCAGACCTTTGTCCAGAAAATTTTTTTTTATGACTGAAAGAATCTTTGACTTGTTTCAAATTTTGCCGCCCCCAGAAATTGCCGGCACCGAGAGCACCTAGTGTAAGTCCAGGGTTGTGTATCCCTTACGTATAAATTGGTTTCTTCTATAAGTTTTTCAATTTAAAAATGCTATTGAAATATAAGATGCGCTCAATATAATGAATCAAAATTTCAGTAAGATTAGAATGAGAATCCAAGCAAATTATTGACATTCCTTTTTTTAATCATGTCCCAATCAATTCGATACCGGAATTTTAAGAGCCTAAAAGTGCTAAGATTCGATCGAACTTTAACAACTTTAAGCTCTTCACAGTATTGAAAAAGTAAATAGCATAAAGTTAGTGCGATGGTAAAATATTGATTACAAAGCGCGAAATCATTTGGAGGGGTTTCAACGGGACACTACCAACAAGCCAAAAAAAAACACTGTGACTTAATATTGAGACTAAACCGGGGAAAAGCAAGAAGAGAGAGGTTTCCAAAACATTTTCAAAGTGCCGCAAATATTAACAAAAAAGTAAAGAAGAAATGTGCTAACTTTACAGACATCACAGTTAAAGTAGCTAGTAAGGCGGTTAGGAGCTCCAAATTAAGAAGCAGTTGGGTAAGATGTGATTTCATATGAGTTTCGAAAGTGGAAGGGAGGTATCGGACTCAGATGGATCACGATTTCTTTTGTAAGCCTATAGGCAGGACACCGAAACAATGAAGGAAAGCTACCTATACCTAATGTGATAACTGCTGTTTGAGACTTCAAAAAACAATAGTCTATCTGATGACCAAATTTTGTTTGTCACGAATAAGTCTAAAACCGGATGCAATGCAAAGTATAAGGATCCCAATAAAAAACCTCATCGCAGTTATTTAGAGGACGTGTGTGTTATATAAGGTTAGTTGCTTTAGAGAGGCCATAAGATCACCACCCAAAGTTCTGGTTTGGGTACCCTTAGACAACTAGGAGTTCCAAAAGGGCCTTTGCGTGGATGATTGACGATATGACAAGAGACCAGTGACAAAGCTACGTTACCCAACTGGAGCAACCGAAAAAATTCGTATCACAGTAGGTGTACATCAAGGAAACATATTGAGTCCTCAGCTGTTTATTAGGTATAGTTCTTGACTTCATAGTAAAGTAACAGTCAGGAAAGTACATCAATAACTTTTTGCTGACGATGAAGCTATTGTAAGCGACAAATTAGGTACAGCATAAATTCTTGTGTGGAACCCCTTTTTGATCCAGACAAAAAGCATTTATTTGTTTGGAAGACCAATAAGTGTTGGGTGGACAAAGTGTTGGGAACATACAGCTACCTTCTGCGATCGAGAAATGCAGCCTAAGCTGATAGAAAGATTCTACTCTTAAGGGTAAGTTGGCGCTAGCTGAAATGACATTTACTGATAATGTTGGAATTACCGTGTAAGCGTTTTCGTCGGAAATGCCACCACCCACAGTACTAAAAATAGAGTGCAACCGTTTAAGGTAGTATTTTCATATTTAAGGAGAGATACTCAAAACGCCGTAAAAATGGCAACTCCATATCGGAAATCCAATCCCTCAAAGAAAGGTACTCCAAAAGCCACCGGTATAAGCAAATTTGACTACACTAGCAAAATATGAACCTCGGGGATAAAATAGTATGAAGCCTTACTTGTTGACGTTTTCTGAGGTCAAATTGGCGCGAGTTTTCCACAAGCGGCTCACCAATGTGCAACATACATGTGGGAGAGCTGTGATCTCAATTTTTATAGCGCCGTGGAAGAAAAACTAAGAACATGGATTTCTAAGTGGACGAACTATAGATTTTCCTTAGGTATTTTCATTTAGTTTAGTGACATAATTTTTCTTAGTCATGGCAAAAATAGGGTGTTCCAACAGCACTTGCAGCCCCGGAGCCTTACGCATTACTCACAAATGTGCATTGTGAGAAAGAGAGAGGACCTAAAATATTTTCATGACTTGGAACGGCTAATCAAGAAAGTCCTTTTCATGGGAGTGTAACAACTATGGAAGAAATTGAGTAAACAAATAAATCAATTCAGTAGCACAACAGTGCATCTCAGCCAAACCTTGAGCGAAGTAAAAGGATCTTACAATGTTTTGCCGCTTCCAAATGACTAGGTTGGATTTCCTCTGATCTGAAGCATATTTAATCAAACAAACTTGAAACCCCAAGTTGTTGCGATTGTTTTGAATTCAAATTCTTCGAATTGAACTCTAAGGAAAAAGTTTTGAATCCACGAAGGAATTTCCATTTCGTTGTTAGCCAACATGCTGTCAGATTTATCATTCCATCACTGTCGCAAAACCTTTGGCTTCAATTTCAACTCAAGTTGCGAGAACACAACTTTCGTAACGATTAAGATCGACAATTCGCTAAACTAGTAATTCGGCCATTGCTTCCTTTAACGATTAAATCTGTTTTTCTTTCATTCCTCTTTGTGTTACACAAACACTTTTCTAATAGAACAATATAAAGAAACCTATTCCGTCCTTTGCAAAATACAATACATTCACACTCATATAATACGGTTTAGAGGACAATAGCACTTATAAATTGCTGTGACGTAACGTGTGAAAAAGTTTTACACATCCAATTGGATACATAGAAACGTCTAAATGGGAGCCTGCGCATTCGATAGCCCAGTGCTCCTTGCAGGGGTATGTTGGCAATTTACAAACAAACAAACACACACTTTTTGTTCCTTGGGAAAAAAGCCTGCCATAGCACATTTACCTACATTTTCTCACACACAGACAGATGATTGCAATAATAACGAGTGGGGAAGCCAGAGGAGACTGAAAGGAATAAACGCGGGGCGCTTTTCAATTCGACTCTCTCAATTGGGGGGTTGGATTTTGAATACAGCCAGGCACAAGGCAGACAGAAGTTACCTTTGCTGCGGCCTGGACGAACGGTGGTCGTTGTCGTGTGCAGGATTAATCCAAATTTAACAAAAAAAAATTAAAACATAAATATATGAAGCAACAAAAAAGTTTCAAAATTTATATTTAACAGTAGAGGCCATTTTTGTTTGGTTTTGTGTAAAATAATTTAGTTTTGTTAGTCTCTAGAATTATCGTTTTGCCACTCAAACCAAAACAAAAAAATAAAACGGGTTATCGAGAGAATTGAAAAGAAAAATTTGAAGAAAGTCAATTTCGAAGATAGATAATCCGCATTTGAAACCGCAATAACAAAAAAGAAAAATACAAAATACAAATTTAGTGAAAGGGTCAATAAATAGTGAGAACATTAGTTGATTTCAAAAAGAAAAAGAAAAAAAAGTGTGAGAAAAAATCGACTCTATTAGTGTTTGTCCATCAGACGACAGTGGCGTCTTCCGAAGGTACAAGCAGCGGTGGTGAGTCCGCCCTGTTTTCCAAATTAGGCGGATCTCTGTTCGGAAGCGGTCCCAATTCACCGCAGCGTGTGGTTTCAAATATCCGTGGATTTCTATCAAATCGACTGAGTAACATCGCTCCACCAGACACAGGTAAGCTTTATTTTCGGTAGGTGTTATGTAACCATGAATTCGCCCGTTAAGTATTTATAAGAAGTTGGGCTGT
This sequence comes from Melanostoma mellinum, assembly GCA_914767635.1. Taxonomy (NCBI): domain Eukaryota; kingdom Metazoa; phylum Arthropoda; class Insecta; order Diptera; family Syrphidae; genus Melanostoma; species Melanostoma mellinum. The sequence continues at coordinate 21,575,443 of OU612058.1, forward strand.
TTTGTGATCGAAAGCCTGGATATAAATTATTATCTTTTATCGAAATCATTTCTCTGGTTGATGGTTACATAATTGCTTCTCTCATGTGTGTACCTGTCTTCGGTATCTACACCCATTTGTAGGTGCTTATTGATCGATTTCAAGGAATGAAAAACCTTTTTCTGCCTGCCACTCATCGACAATGCAAAAAGCTTTGCGCTCTCTTTTAAACACTTACTCAATACTTAGTGTAGGGGCTTTTCGAAAAAGAAAGGGGTCAGTCAATTGATAAATTTTCATTTGACTTTGCATCTGATAAGGTTGCTGTTCACACACATGGCTTGCGAAAAAAGATCTAGTTATCGACTTTATTTCACTTACTAGGCGCATGATCGATATTATTTCATTAATCTTTGATTAAGTTTCAGATGAACGACGAATAAAATGAAACGTCCATTTCAACTCAGACCCGTGAAATGTGTATTCGTCTATATTTAGAACGGTGGAGTCTGCGCAATTTCGTAAATTCGGTTGATTTCATTTCATTCAGAAAATCGATGAGACCAGTTGTAGGTTGGTATTATTAAAAATAGTTCACAACTTTGTTTCTTTTTTTTTTTTGGTTTCCTGAAAAAAGAAACGGTGTCAAGAGGGTTTTCTTTACAAGAGGTTAACTTTAACTTTGCGAGTACTCTTCACCTTACGCAATCTTAACCTTGCCTTTTATTTTTATGTAAAGGTTATAGATACCTTACTAATGGAAGGTAACACGATATGACGGTGAAAAAGGAAGAATCGGCTCGGGTTTTACATTTACATCGAGCAATGGACTTTGCTACAGAAATGTAAACAGTTTGTTAAACTAATTAAGTAATTTCGTTTTTGAAATGAGAACAGTGTAACAGTAGGTACACATGAAAGGTCAAATATGAAGCTTATAGAGTTGCTCTGATAATAAATTCGAAGTCCAAGTCTCATAAGAATTAAGAATGTTCTATGAATTTTGAATAGATTTAAAAAAACTATTGTAACTCCAATTGGATGCAAACTTCTTTTACGTAAAAGGACCATCAAAACGCATTTGAGCACACAAAATATTTTACACTTTTGCAATATTTTGCGGTATATATTTGCTATAAATAGCACGGTATTTGAAGAAGTCTACTTTTTCATCAAAAACTTGTTTATACTCGTACCACTAAAAAAAAAATATATATATATAAATGCAATGATAGGCTTGTATTACCCAAGAACTGCTTGACACACATGTGGCTAGTTAGTAAACCACGTCGTGTCTACGCTATACCTGTGTATGTCAGAAACATAAAAAAAGAAAATAAGATCCCATTCAAATATTATATTTCGTTGTTTGCAAAAATAAATAAATTTAGTTTTCATCTGATGTCGATAATTGTATACAAACTGGCTTTTGTTTTCCTTTCCAGACGTATTTTCTTCCTTTTCTTAGCCACTTGCATTTTATTTCGGGCAAATGCCTTTGAAATACATTTCGATCATTAATCGTTGCTCAAAAAATGAAAAAAAACTTTTACACTTCTGACATATCAATTTTCTGTTCAGAAAATAAAGGGGGTTGGTGGTTTAGTGACCTAAAATTTAAACAATTTAAAGAAATAATTTTGCTAATAAGGGTAACGAAGAAAGCTTTTAAATTTGTTTACACTTATTTTATTGCTTAACAACTACACAAAAATTAAACTTAAGACAAAAAAAAATTAATGTTATTTCTTCAAAAAAAAAAAAAAAAAAAAAAATGGAATGGACTGATGAGAAGTGATTTGTCTCTCCCTCTGATCTGAAACAAAAAAAGTTGACGAATTTTCAATTAGTATAAATTTAGAACTGTAACTAGAAAAAAAAAAACAAAATTTCTTGACAAAATGGCTCGCAGTTAAAAGTACAAGCTTAAAAAAGACCAGTTTTTTTAAAATGTTTTTGATAAAAAAAATTATATGTAAACATTTTTCTCGTTGATTTCTGAGAGTGCTAGAACTATTTGGGATGACCTTTTAAAATTTCAGACCAATAATGGGTCGAGTACTTTTGTTTGTGGCCCCCGCAAGGAGAAAAAAGTAGTTTCGAGGTCAACACGTTTAAAGTTTCAAGTATATTCCAATATGTTTCAAAAAAATTTAACACTTGATGTTACTACGGACCACGTTAAACTAACCAATATAACTCTTAAAACTTAAATAGTTCCTTTAAAATTTATACATTAGTGTTAGTGTGGTATGCGAACTCCAGAAACTGCAACTAGCGAACAATAGATCCCGACTCGCCAATTCTTCTACTTAACAGACCTTCTATTGATGCGAAAACAAACTATAACCAAATTAGAATTTGATTACATGTGATAAAAACAGAGTGCCTTTTAGGATCTTCAAATATGCACATATGCTTTTTTAAGTTTGGATAGGCCAGGCCTTCATGCATTGACCGGATTTCGTCCTGTGACGAACCTTCATTTCTCGTTGACAACGGCTTGGTTAGAAGGAACTTTTCATAGCTCTATTACTCTCGAGGAGCTATCCTATTTTGCAAATATTGCAAGCGTTCGAGCACTGATCTCCCAAAAATAATCCAACAGTTTTATTGCACCAAGACTTCTTCTCTCCGCAAAAAGTGTGATATTTGATTAGCAGAAATTTAACACTGAAAAGGTGTCTATTTTAAAAGTTACTGACTTTTGATGATTGTGTTCCTAAAGAGCTAAATTTTTCTTAGAAAACAAGCCTTCCCTTGGAAAATATGCCAAAATTAATTCAAATTTGTGATGTTTCCATACATAAAGGAGCGTCCATATTATGCCGAATTACATCAATCGACACAACATGTTGATAGTTTTTAACTTTTCACAGGCTTAAAAGTGTACTCTTATTGTAAATTGATATGTAGTCAGTAAATAAACTGAAACTAAAATGGATACAATTGCCACCCGGCATAGTGTGGACGCACTGTTATATTTTACACAATATCAAAACTTGGCCAATTTCAAACACAATCCTTGCATTTGACATTTTCGTTTCTATGGATTCAAATTACTTCGACTATAACTAAATCTTAACATGTTTCTAGTAACGGCAAGGCCAAATGTTAACAGAACCGACGGGCTCACAAAAAATTATAGCAAAAATGTGACATCTATTTTCATTTATGAAAAATCTGAGTGATTTCGAAAAAAAAAAGAAAATACATTAGCCAACCCTCAAAGCTTTTGCTGTTAAATATGTGTGCCGATGCGGGACACTCGAAAACTGCAGCAGATAGTTTTTTTTTCCTGAGAATACAAAAACGGAACAAACATCAGCAAAATTAAGTTTTTCAAAATTGTGAAGACATCTGTACATCCATATGCATCTCCAATTGAGAAGGCTGCCCGCGGTCAAATTTCAAAATCAATCTTTTGCTGGCATATGTAAATGCCTAACGTTAATGTTGTCCTGCGTTTGAAATCTGGCCGTGGGGAAGACGGTTCGACCTTCAAAGTCTTGTAAAATTTTACTTTGTCGGGATAACACTAATTGACTTAACTTTGCTTTGAAATAAAGCCAAACATGTTAATATTTTTACTGTTGTATTAATAACTAGGAATAAGTTATTTTTCAGTCAAGAAATAACATGGAAACCATAAGGGTTAAGGGATAAACAGTAAACACGGAATTAGCAAAATTTCTTTTGGCTAGAATTAAAAAATACTTGGCATGTTTCGTTAAATAGAAAACGACCATGACGCCCTAACGTTCTCTGTTTTCGAGTTATAGCTATGATATCTTGATAGATACTTGCAGTTGCGGCGGTATATTTACAGAGGTGTCAAAAATCAATAGCGCTAATCTATAGTCATTTCAAAATACTTTACATGAGCCATAGTGGTGGCACTAGCTTCAAATGACCCTGGAACACCTCAAAGTTTATTTTTGATACCCCACTTTATTTCGAGTCATATTAAACTTCAAACTAAGTTTTCGTTGAAACTTATCACGCTTCATTATAAAACAAAATTTTCAAAAATATTTGAAAACCGTCTAACAAGTTGGATAAGCGGTCATCTGAGGGTTCACATTACCCAACATTGGTCGTTGAGACCAAGGTCTGTCCAACTAATTGTACCGTGTGAACTGGCCTTTTGCAAGGCAAACTTGCAAACTTTAACATTCACTACTGATTTTATTTTCGACATTTTTTAGGTCTGTAAGGGGCCTGTTACAGCGATCAGGAAAGCGACTCAAGAAAAAATTTCAAATGGAGTAAGATTTAAGTTTTCTTCAGATTTGGAAAACAGATGCTAATGTATTTTTTTACAAAAAAAAAAACTATTATTTTATGTAAAAATTGTATTTATATTATGCAATTTTATTTTTCGTGTCAGCTGCTTGAAATTTCAGCCCCAATGGAGCAAATCATTGCAATTACTTGGATTTCATTTTCCATGTATTCCACTGATATAAGGTACAACAATCGAAAGTCTGGCTGTGAATACCTGTGTATTTTAAGTTTCTTTTTCTACTTTCTGTAAGAAATCGAGAGGTGAGTCGTTAAGAAAAATGGCTTGCCGAAAATAACCTTTCATGACTTCACAAAATCTTTGAATTAGAGTTTCGAACCTTCGGCCATTAACTACAGCCGGAACTATCTTCGTAAAACTCGCTAACTATTGAATTGGACAAATGTATTTTGTTTGCTCGTATTAAATGTCGGTTTTGGAAACGTTTCGATACATCTCCGTTTTTCTTTGTAAAGCTGAAGTCGTCTATTGTGGAACTTCAATATTTTGATTTGGTTTTCTGAAAACTCTGATCTGTTCCTCGGTGCTACCCACAAAAGCTACGTTATTTTTTAGTCTACCGGCCTACGATGTTTGATCGGTACCCGAGCCTATTTCTACAAAAATTCTAGGAACTAAGAATATAAAAAAAAACCGTCAAAATTTCATTGAATGCCTAACAAATTTGAAATAATTTTCGAAGACACTAATCGGAACAATTTAGAATAAGAAAATTTACTGCCAACTTTGGTGAACAATTTAACTACCTATCGTTAGAAATGCTTATGTATTTGTATATTTATATCTTTATGTACATCTTCACAATTTGTGTGAGAGGGGTTACCAAAACTATAACAGCTTTGGTTTGATCCATCAAAAGATGAAAAGCTATTTGCACGAATATATTAAATCAGGAATGATCCTTAATGTCGTACCCATAGGCACGATTTGTGCTAATTTAATTACAACAGTAATTAATTTTACCCTTATAGATAGAAGAAGTGTTCTGGTTTAGACAGATGAGTTAATAAGTTCGTGATTTAATGGGACTGGTTCACATAAAATAAATCATGTCAAAATTGATTAATTTATATTATAACTCTTTCCTGTGACACTCATTACTAAGTGATGCTCATGTCGTTATGGTTAGCATGTTTGAAGCTCAAGCTAGTCTGTAGGAGGTCGGGGCTATAATCAAATCATTTCCAATGACGTCCCTTTTAAGAAGGAATTGGCATGTCCATAAAAAAAATTAATAGATTTTTCACATTGAGCAATTCGGGATTCACAAACATTTCAGGTAGCTTATTTAGCTGTAGGTACCTTACTTAAGAAGGCAAACCCATTGTCATATGACAATGAAAAATTTTTTTTGGCAGTGCACTCACTGCCAATACCTTGCCAAAGACAATAACCGTCGGATTTGTACGTGGAACTCCTACGTAATAAGCAGACACATGCACTTTCATTTCTGATTTGTAGCTCATGTTCGTAGTACCCGTGGCGTGATGGTAAGCATTTCTGCCTGTTAACCCAGATGTTCGTGGTTCAAATCCCAACAGAAGTCAAAAACGTTTTTCCTCTCGCGAGGAATTGCCAACTCCTCCATTGTTAAATTCATTGCCATGAAAAGCGCTTTCTCGATTATCCGTTCGGAACTGGCAGAAAATTGTAGGTCCACTTCATCTTCACAGGGCATGGTTGTGAGAAATGCGCTAGTCCCTGGGGCTCCTCGCTCCTCGCTCTCTTATTATGTAGAAAAGTTTTAGTTTAGAAAAGTTAATGATAATCTGTCATCAGTAGTATTTACTTGTAAAGTTGATATAAATTTTTTTTAAATTTTTTTTTCTTAACTCATGTTTAAGAAATGTGTAGGGAATGTTATTCAAGCTTAGAAGGATATTTGCTTTGTGAGTTTCTCCACCAAAGGAAAGTACTAGGTACGAGTTGGTAGATCCTTATAGTGCTCAATAATATCTCTAAACCTTTTTGACTTTCGGGGGGCTATAACGTAAGCCAACAAGTACTTGTAATGAAAGCGGATTATGACAAATGTAAACATTTTTCTAAAGCAAAGGTACAAGTTTGGTTGCTCTTCAAGTGTAATCGGCATAATCCCACAAGGGGCTCTTGACTTGTAGACTTGAAGCTTTGCCTCCTGCTTTTCAGAAATTGAGTGATTGATGATATTTTTCGGGATCGTAACGTGGTCTAAGAAATCACAGAAATCTTCTCAAGAAAATTCCAACTTTAGCCGGAGACGTTAAAGGGTTAACATACAGTGAATGTGATTCAATAAGTAACGTCAATCAAATTTATGTCACTGTAGATGTTGGAATTCAGAGAATATTATTTCTTATATCGGAATTTAGAGCATCTCACTATTTTATGGGCCACACAATGCTAAAGTTCCATTCGTATATGGTATATATTAGTCCGACCAATATTTTCAATTGAGCTCGCTTCCAACCAACCCAATTTCGGAATTCCTGCTGATTTGGAGATCTTGACGAGGACGCCATCCGATACAGTAGCTTTGTTGGACATTAGTTTGAAATAACGCAGTGATAGCTTCTTAATAATCGATGGGACTTTTTTGTCCATCAACATCCAGAGTATTCAGTTTTAATTTGTCTGACAGAAGTATTTAGTTTATTACATTTCCGTGGCCATCTCGGCAGGCGTCTTTGAACTTTGTGCTGCTGGAAAAATCTTTTTCTGAACATTCCACCTGTCCAACAAACCTTTCCTTTCGATTTTTAATCTCTTAAATCTTCTTTTTGGAGTTTTTATTTGTTGCCTTATGGAGCTTGATGGGAAGCAAACCTCAGAAGCTCTGGGTCGGGCTGTGAAAGAATCCTCAGCACCGACTTGAACGCCTAGTAATTACTTTTTTAACTTGGTTTTACTCATGATTAAACCAGGGTTTCCCTGTATCATAGTCTATATTACCATAACCTCCTGAGAACGGTCATCAGTGTTGGAAGTAGACATAAAATCGACTGGTGTACACATGTTTTCCAATTTTGATTGTAAAGAAAAAATTTACCGCGCCATTGCATGTTTGATCATTTATATGAATTTCTTCCTCTTCTAGCCTCACAAATTGCTTGTTATTTCAAATAAGTGTCGGAAATAAATTGCGGCACCATCCATCATAACTGCCACAACCTGACACTATAATTGGTCTTAAACTGTCGTTAACTTTTCAACCTAATTACAATCCAATAAATCCTTCGTAGTAAATCTCCCACAAGAAACCTTAATTCTGTAGAAAAACTTTCAGTTAATTACAAAACAAGGCCATGAAGCTATGATACACGAGAACACGACGGTGACGGCGACGGAATCACATAATGAAAATAACCTACTTAGTATCAACCCACAGTCATGTCGTCAAAAAAACAAAAAAAAATTCATTTCATTAAAAATTCCATACCACCAATCTACATAGCGAGATGCAAAGACGGCTTGGCATCCCTTGTATATCTAAGAATAGGTACAAAATAAACAAAACCCACAATCGAAGGGGATGCGTGCATAATTTCTTGTTTACCCTCAAAATTACTCGCTCCTTCTTAAACTGATGGAGATAGAAACTGTTGTCTTTATCATCACCCCTTCCTCATCTAAGAAAGTCTCCCTTTTTTGTTGGTTGGACCAAAGCTATCCTGCTATATTATACTACCATCTCGGGAAAATGAAACAATATCCCGATGTGGTCGTGTAAAATAGCAACCCCTCTGCAAAGTTAGCGGTTGTATGTCAAAACAAAGGGATAATAAGGAATACAAATTGCTTTTACGGATGTTCTTTGATACAATCGGTACAATGATGGGTGTTTGTCATGGTGGCATGGCGGTGCGGTGGTGGCAGTAAAAGAGGGAAATCCTATTTTATGCCAAAAACAATTTCAAGGAATACCTACATCATTTTCAACACACAGTATATAATAAAGTCTCAAAAGCGAAGTAACACTGGCTAAGGGAGGATGGATTCCTTTTTTGGTATTATGCTGGTGTGAAGATATTGATTGGAAAAGAATTAGAAAGTTTGTCCCCGTTCTAGAGATCTTGTTTGCATACTGATTAGCATTGAATGATGACATTGTGACTCGTGACAAGTTATCCTGGATAAGGATTGACATTGTTTTAAGTGGTTTCAGATACCCAAAGTAGATTGAAATTGAAGTTTAATCCAAACTTTTCCTCTTACATGGCTGTGTGCTCCATCCTAATAATTTCTTTTTCTCTTCAGATTTTCCTCTTTTTTATCGTAATTAAATTTGAGGATTTTTTTTAAGCTACATGGAAGGATATGATGTCCTCATATGTGAGTGTAGAGGAAATAAAATAAAAGTTATTTGATATTTTATACATTGATTCCTCTGATGGTCCCCAGAGAACTGAAGCTATCCGCTTGTTCGAGTCTTTTTTTTCCATTAACAGTCTTTAAGTAGCTTATACTGTTAGGACGATATCGTGTATGGGCGGAGGAAATCGTAAATTCTAAATGTCATGGCATTGCTATAATGCTCTTTCTTCAGGGCACGATGTACGAGAATAAGGGTTTTCTGTTTTTGTGAGACATGGTCAGGTATAGCTTTTGCTTTTTGTATTTTAGATGCGATGTTTCCAAAAGCACATAAAGTTTTTTTTTTTATAATCTAGTTCTGACAATTCCTACCTCTCCTGGGGGTAGTTAGTATCTGCTCAATCATGGCGAATTCTCATGCATGTAGATAAGGTACCTTATCCTACTTGTGAACTTGTTTTTTGCATCGTTTTCCGCACTAAAAAATTTCTTTTCTGTTATGTTTACTTTAACAAATTTCTAAATTATAAGTAGAAAATAAGTTTTTTTGTGGGTTTTTAAATAATATGTACTCTTAGAGAGTGGGTTTCTAAGACCACACACAAAAAGCATCAGCTTCGAACATTCTTTTCGATTTATGTGTGAGTTGGATTGAATACTTACTTACTCAGGTGGGCATTACAGTTCGGAGTGAACCAGGGCATCAACCAACATCCTTCTATAACGACTTCGAATTCGGGCGAGCTTTCTCCAGTTTTGCACTCTAAGTCGGTTGAGTTCTTCATCCACTTGATTGCGCCACCTAATACGAGGTCTTCCCCTTCCGCGATTCCCCTGCAATGTGCTTTCGAAAACCCGTCGAGCCGGAGCGTTTGGGTCCATCCGCTCTACATGACCCAACCATCCTATCCTCGCGATGCGTACTCTTCTGGCTATGCCCATGTCGCGGTACAGCTCATACAGCTCCTTGTTGTATCATCTTCTCCACTTATTGTTCGCATACCGGACCAAAGATCATTCGGAGAATTTTTCTTTCGAAACTACTAAGGATTTTCTCATCCGCTTTCGATAAGGTCCATGCTTCCGCGCCGTAAAGCAGGACTGGGATGGTCAAGGTCTTTTACAAGGTTACCTTGGTTTTTCTGGAGAGGGTTTTGTTTCTCAATCGCCTTCGTAACCCAAAGAAGCAAAGGTTGGCAAGAGTTATTCTCCGTTTGATCTCCGCACTGATGTTGGATTGAACGGCCGGTAGAATAAGATGGCGGTTGGGAATGGAGGCTTGGCGTTGATCTATATTTTGTGGCTGCTTAAAAGTTTCAACGAGATGTGATTTCGTATCAGCCACTTCAGTAAACAACAGAACTCAACTTATAGTGTTCGCCACCAACTGTACCTAGATTTAACTAAATCAACAGTGATAGGTATGACGTAGTACAATGGGCGCCGGCTTAGACAGAAGCGGGATTACACGTTCCACTATATAGGGAAAGCAGATTGAACTACTTCGAAGTTAATGTCCCATGGTTCCAGGATCACTAGTTTTGAGTCCTTTTAAGAGTAGACCACTGAAACACTATTTTAAGTATTTCAAGTTTTACTATTGCAACTAGTTTTAGTCTTATGGGAAACCTAAAATGTCTCTAGATAGTCCTGAAACTGATAGGCTCCGAATATACCGTCTTAAAAAAACTCTCAAATGCTATTTACGGCTTCGTACGATAAGAAGTCTTAGGCCAAAAAAACAAAAAGCCGTCAAAAACGAACATATGGTCGCTGGCATCGCAGACTGCGTTCATGTAAGCATAGATTGCTATTAGCGAACTAAATGCGTTTTCTGGAAACGTAACGAAAATGAAGTGATGCTTCAACTCTCAATTTTGCAGGATCATTTCATATAAATGTTGGCCGCGGCTGCACCTCAATTGGTCAAACCGCTTAGTCCAATTTTGGCACACTCTTTCTAAGATTTCGGCCGGTACCTCACGAATATATGCATCATAATGGCTTCCATAGACATAAGCCTTTAAAAAGCAACACAAAAAATTGGCTAGAGCCGTAAAACCTCTCGGTCTAGGTGGTCATTAGACCATCCCCATCATGAAATAAACTGTTCATAGAACTCACCTCTTTACATATATTGGTCTATGGCTGAGCATGCTGTGTGGCTTGGTGAAACTGTACGTATAAGCAAGTTGATGGTTTAACGCCCAACAATGTTAATGCCTAAACAGCCACCTCAGTGCGTCGGCTTTCAAGTGAAATTCATTAAGTCAAGTATCAATAACTATAACAGACCAACTTAATGAATTTCTCTAGACTATATTTTTTTAAATTCTGAATTAGTGAAAAACATTTTTACATTTTGCAATAAAACTACATCCCGAAACTGACGTCAAATAAACCGAAAATTGAAAAAAACGACTTTATTGATTTTCCTTGTAAGCCGTAGAGTAGGTTGTTTTCATTTTACTGACCATGAAATGGGTGAACTTTCATAAAATTAAAATAAAATTCAAAGTTTGCAATCGTTCTTCGTTTGTAAGACGTTTCATAGCTAAATTATAGGCCAAACTCAAGATTTTTTACAGAGACACAAGACCAAAAAGCGCATGAGCTGTCACTCTAGACCGCAGTGTTGCAAACAAAATTACGCATTATTTGTGTCACTTTTACTTTCGGAGCTTCGAAGTCACCCTGAACTGACTCACCACCAGGAATAATGACGACTCTCCAAAATCAAAGGGATTATGTTGCTCGCGACAGTGACTACGCGAAATTGCGTAAAATTCTTGCGCTCAGTGAAACAGTTAAAATCGAAAATAAAATAAATCGATGAAGCCTTCCTTTGTTAAAATTTCTTAAGCCCAGAACTTTTCAGCGAAGAGTTCTTGACCTATCATTAAGACCTTAATGTGGACCGACCTGAAGAAGTACGTCGAGATGTTTTAATTTCAAACGTGACTCAACAACTCGAGCCTTTTATAAATTATTAGGTTGGAAGATTTTTTAAAGGAATACAAAGAACAATTCTGGGGTTTGGCTTCCTGAGATTGATGTTACGATATCATATTGTCACTAAAGTGCTGTATGCGCTATTAGAAAACATAGTCACTGGCCAATATCATGAACCATTCCTTCAAACAGCACATGGGACGGGATTGCTTTTTTCAGGTTGCTAGCGATTGGTAAATCTGTCACTTTAATTAATTTTTTTCACTTTCACATACATTGAAGAGCTTGGCATTCAAGATTCTTCTAATGAATTATGAATCACTAAATTCACATTATTTCTACATGTCTGGTTTTTGCCTTCACATTGAAAATTTATGGCAAAAAAAATAAAAAATCATGAATTGAAAATAAAAAGAAATGTGAAACGATTTCGTTGAAGCATCTTTAACAGATAAAAGAATATATATCTTCCGAATAATTTTCCTCATCATAATTCATTCTATGAAAAATACATACATATATAAATTCCATTGAAAGAAATCAGAGACCCAATTATACGCCCCCCAATAAATTTCTAAGAAATGTCTCATTCCCTGTGAACATGAAAAGGAAAAATAAAAAAAATAAAAAAACAAAAGAAAAATCAAATTATTTTTATTTTTCATTTTATTTTGGTCTTTCCTTTTATTTTATTCTCGAAACAACTTTGTGCCACCGCATCAAAACAAAATTGTCTTGCTTTCTATTTTCCTATTTTATTTTTTTACCTTCTTATCGCACTGTGGGATTAAGGGAATTGTAGAGCTGCGTTTAATTTTCGGAGAAACAGCGTTAGGGCTTCGTTAAGTCCTTAATAAATGGGGATTACTTCAAACACCACCACCAGCAGTTCCATCGCACAATAAAAAGTACAAGTGCAATTTATTTTCTCTTGAACTTTTTTCTTTTATTTGCTTTTCTTTCTCATCCTTGAATTTTATTTCCCTTTATCTTTTTTTTTTTTTTTGTTGGTCGGTTGATCGCTTGGTCGGTCGGTTGGTTGGCTTTGTTGGATTCAAAGAGTGGGAGTGAGTCCCACCTATGACGTGTTACAGCACAATAATATCTTCAAGTCGTTACAGTATCTTTCATCGGCATCGGCAGCTATAAGTGAACCATCCCGCAGTAAGACCTTCAAACTACAAATAGTTGTAATAACATAACGAAGTGATGAGTGGAATGGTGGGGGAACGGGGAAAAAGGGGTGAAAGAAAGCATCCCTAAGAAAGGGTGTCTAATGAATTGGAAACAATTTGCTAAGCTATTGAGTAATTCCTTTTTGTCGCAGAGGCACAAATTGAATGTGCGGCCATATAGCATGAGAATGAGCCAGCCAAGTTCGGAATGGGTCGAGGATTGTGTGTGGCAATATACTTCTAGACTATTTAGTTGAACTACGTCACACACAAGTCTTCAAGTACTTCATTGTCAGATGAGGGTAATCCAGTTAAATAATCACGAGCACGGTCAAGACGAACAGTATGACCACTTGTTTCTATATAATCAGAAGCATTGTTGTACAGTGGAGAATAATTAACCTGAAAAGAAGGCTTAGTACAGTAAAGCTTCGATTTCAAGAGGGGATATACAAGTGTGCAGATAGTTATTTATATCCGATAAGTCGTGGGACTTGACTTAAACCTAAATGACTTTAAATAATGCCTAGGCGGTTATGTAGAGCGCATTAGAGTTCAAGTTTGCGTGTGAATTAATTGAATGCACTGGATATCAGTTTCAGTACATGTGAGTAAGCGCATGACTTGAAAGCATCGGTTGAATTTATTGCCGGGGGACTTGGTACAAAGTCAACGACTATAGCAAGTGTCGAGTGGATTTTCTTGTGCTCACGTATTAATGCTCTAATGTCTATAAAATAATAATCTCATCTGTGTAAAGGACCTTATTACCCAAACATCCTTAAAATTAGTGAGGTCTCTTACTTCATTTTCCTTTTTTCGGGATCACGATCTTTCTTAGGCTACTCTGCTAGTGAAGCTTTGTTACTAATTCATTTCAAAATTTACTTGTTTTCCTTTTCGAGTCTTGAACTAATAAATAACATAGCCGGTACAGGAAATAAAATATATAAAAACTCGACTATCGACCGGCAGATACTACAATACCCACTCCCATCGGAATACACACATCCCCTGAGGGGTGAAATAAAATATGAGAACTTTGTTTAACCATAGCCGTGCCACAAAGTTTTGTACCTTCCGGCTCGTTCATCAGCCTCTCCCAAACAACATTGGCTGGCTGATTCCTGGGTTCTTATTCTGCCATATGGGATGTCATAAAAGATTCACAGGAATATTATACATCAATGTTTAATGATATTTCAGTCACGGAGACATGACTGTGTGGATGGAACATCCCCATTATATAATGGTATTGCATTAAGCCAGGTTTCATATCTATTTTTATATTTTAGCTCAAACACTTTACATGTTCCCGGAGAAGGAAAAAAATGTTGTTTATATAACTTCCACCTTAGTTGTTTTTATTTTTTGTACAAATATGCAACGAGGGTGCGATGACGATGAGAGGCAGCAGTGCTATTATTTTAGTAATAAAAACACTTGAATTACTGTGTGCTTTTTATATCTTTAGTGTGGCCATAGATGAATGAATAGGAAGTGCAAGTTCCCTGCCATGGAATAAGTATCTTTGCTCTTCACTGGCTCGCTAGCTGAAGCAAACTTCTTTTATTTTTTTTGTGCAAGACATTTGAAGTTGTGTGAATATACGTTCCTCTGGAATTATTGTTGTTCCGAGCCAAAAGTCAACCTTCTAATTAAGAGTATACTTTCACTTGTCTCTAACTCACTGACAAATTCTGTAACGCTGTGAGGATCAGCAAGAACCTCACACGTCAAACTTTGTGCGTATCGCTATGAAAGATGTTGTAGCAATCCGCCAGCGTTTGGGAGAGCGCTAATAGTACAGCTTGGCCAAATTCGCTCTTCATTTATATACATCGATTCACTTAGCGAATCATTTCATTGTGTGTTGTGTTTAGTTCTTATGATCGGTTTGGGCTCTTCCTTAGACCAAAATAGGCTCATTATCAATCGACTTTTGAGAGTTTGTAGCTCTTGCAGTTTTCTGGATTAACTATATATGCCACCATATTAAGTATTAAGATGGTACGTAGAGAAAGCATACATCAGAGTGAAAAGAGTGGACTGATTGCGGCTTTTTAAAAAAATAAAAAATAAATAGGGTGGCGCAACAGAGCGAGGAGCCCCTGGGCCTAGCGCATTTCTCACAACCATGCCTTGTGAGGGAATGGAGGGGACCTACAATTTTCTGCCGGTTCCGAACGGCTAATCGAGAAAGCGCTTTTCATGGCAATGAAACCTTACGGAGGACCTGCCAATTCCTCACGAAAGGCGATACCCGTGGAAAAAACATTTTTGCCTCTGTTGGGATTCGAACTCGAACCACTGGATTAACAGGCGGACATGCTATTTATCACACCACGGCTTTTTAGTCAGTCAAATTTATGAAAACGTGCTTTTAAGTAGTTTCGAAGAGTGGTTTGTGACGCATTGACAGTTTTGTTATCTTTTCCTGAATTTATTCAAAAGTACCTGGGTGACCGAGTCCAAGATTGTCAAAGTAAAAGAAAAAATTCTTTGTTTAGAATCCAAATTGAAGTCATAGCTGCTAATATACAAATAGAAGAACTATTACAGAGATTTTGATGAAACTCTTTTTGCTGTGTCCATTAGCATGTCTGCCTGTTACAAGGGAGGTAAGTGGTTCGTACCCCAGAAGTATCGAAGAAAAAGGTACTGTCATTCGCGAGGATTTTGCAAGTCCTTCGAGAGTATAATTACACACTGCCATGAAAAGCTCTTTCTAACATAGCCCTTCGGATTCAGCATACATTTCTAAGTTCAGCATACATTTCTAAGTTTGAAATGCAGTAGGACCGAGTTTTGCATAGCTTTGTTGCGCTACCCTATTTCATAATTTATTTTATTTTATTTTTTTATTGATAAAACTCATCAGCTGATAAGCTAGACTATAGCAGAAGAGCTAAGTTTGCTTTGAAGAATAAGACTGATTTGACAATAAACTTTCTTATTTTAATTTATAAAATTAATTTTAACTTAAAATTTCAATCGAAATAAAAAATTAAATTCAAAATTAAGTTCAAAAACTTGTCTTAGGGACCGCGAAAATGTACTTGAATTTGCAATCTCTTCTTTATTAACGATCCTTTCAATAGCTGATGCAGCACCACTTGTCATTTCGACATTCGACAAGTCTATTGGTCCATGTAAGAAAATGGTTTTCAATTTACAATTTTCCCACTCTGCAATTAAACTTATCTAATCCATTTTTTAATAGACTTTACTTGATGGACTTTTGTATGAATATATGTTGGAAAATTGTTTCAAGTATTGCAGTCAAAAGAGCAAATGGAAGAAAGCATTTGCCATTCAAGAGCAACCACTTCTTCCTTCTTTCGTATATTTTGCGAATTTCCAGCCACCCCTCGAAAATCAATAATATTTCTATGCAACACAAAAACAAGTTTGTAATTTCACCTGGCTGCTGGATAAAGATGATATTCAGAACCCTGAAGATGAACCTTTTTGCCCTCTAGCTTTTTTTAAAAAAAAACACCCCCTTGCGTATCTCTTCACTTTGTTGAGATATATATTATATAAAATCTACTACTACAAATTACAAAAGGTTGGGTTTCAAAAACGAGAAGTTATTTCACATCACTAATGACTCGTCCGTAGGAAAAACGTCAGGTGTATACTGTGAACAAACTTTTATACACATTTACAACAAGGGTGAAAAGCGGACTGTATAAAATGAGCTTCATTGTGTAGGTATGTAGCTTCATGAAACAAAATATGATGATGAATGCTTTGCAGCTGAAAATACAAACCTACCCCAGTTACAAAACACAAAAAAAAAAAATCAAACCACACAAAGGTGGGCGGAGAGGAAGCTGTTTCTATTGACTAACGAGGCCAGAGGTAAAATTAGATGAAATTCAAGTGGGTTCGTGACCCGGCACCACCTCCTTCCTTACTGTTCTCTCTGTGAACGTCAACCGTTGCGATGTGCGTTTGTGTATATTTGAGAGCGATACTTAATCATTTGGCTTACATATCCTGGAGAGGATACTCATGGATATTACGAATTTTATTTTGAGTGTCCTTGTGAGTTTTCATTGCAATATAAAGCTTGACACAGCGAAAACTGGCGGATGCTCTCACAAATAACTCAAATATTAATGAGAGTTGGTCGAAAGTATTTTGTTTCCGAGAGGAGGGACAAGCAGCTCCCGCATATGGCCATCAATATATCTATGAATATATTTATCTTCTTCCTCATTTTCTTCTTCTTCTTCTTCTTCTTCTTCTTCTCCTTCTTCTCCTTCTTCTTCTTCTTCTTCTTCTTCTTCTTCTTCTTCTTCTTCTTCTTCTTCTTCTTCTTCTTCTTCTTCTTCTTCTTCTTCTTCTTCTTCTTCTTCTTCTTCTTCTTCTTCTTCTTTTTTTTTAATCTGTAAACACATATTAAGAGATATATTTGGTGGTAAAGGGTTGCCAACTGCACATCATAAATAAATAATAATCAAAATCGTTGGACGAGTTTTTAAAGAACCGGTTTTGTATTTTTTATAAGAACAAGCTTCTTAGAAATCTATAATGCAAGTTTTAAAATCTTGCCAGATGATGTTTCGACAAAAGAATTTGAAAAACTCCAAAATATTCTAAGAAATATGATTTTTTCCAAATTAATGAAAATATCAAAAACTTAAATTTTTCAAGTACTCAAGTACATTCATATGCATATCCTGAAACAATCTAGAACTTCTTAAATACCAGACCTTTTTCTTAAGTTTGTTTTACATCATAAGAAAGACAACTAAAAACTAATCACTGACACAAAATTTAATCGAAATCGTTAGGGTCGTTTTCTAGAAGAAAAATGGTTGTCATAAAAGTTGTATGGCAGGTACCCTTATTTAAAGACCTAGAGACCCATTTTCAAAAATTGTACAGACTCCAGCAGGTTCTGGCTGAAGACCTATAAACATATACATATACGGACAGAGACGCAGCCAGACTGAATTGCAGGATCCACTTTTTTTGTATTATCGCAATGTCTCAAAATGTTTAGTTTGCACGATTGTTAAACTTGCCCTATATCACCTATAGTCAGAAATGAAAATGTAAATGATTGCATTATATGCACTTGTGATAGTTTTACCCAAAAAATTGGTTTGGTTGAAGATAACGATTGAGTTTGTCGTCAAATGTGCTCTTAATGCGGCACTCCCATCGGCATCATATCAAAGCTTTTTATATCTATGTACACTTAGTCCTCCACCGTTGAAGCATTGTTCAGATCAAGAACTAAGGGCTTAAGTTTGAGCTGAAATGCTTGAGAAGCCGAGGAGTAAAAATCTAGGCCTTGAGATTGAATATCAAATGTAATGTGGCTAAAGTTGAGAGATAAAATGTGTTAATATATTCAATTCACAAAGAAGATTAACTGAAAGAATTTAAAATTTAAGGATCGGTCATTGTTTTCAACTTCTGTGTAATGGTTTTAAATAATGAAACAATATTTTGAACAGAAATACCTACAATTCTATTATCTACTCTAAAATATCATTTCAACCCTCTTCATCTCTTATGAAGAATGTAGTACCTTCCCCTGTGCAAAATGCCATACCAAAGGTATAATTCAATTTGTGTAATTAAAAAATTATTTATTTATAGCGGACACAGACAAAGCAACCAACGACGAAACGAACAAATATTGAATAATCATTAAATGTCTTAAAATATACACATACATACGTACATATCAAACAGAAAAAAAAGCCTTCGGCAAAATTAACGAAATACAAACAACTTTGCGCATGAAGAAAACGCACAGAAGCCGATCCTTAAAACCCATCCAACGGCTGGGATCCAGGTATTTTAGAGTGAGGGGGAGGGCTTGAGTTTTGTTTGTTTTTTTTTTTTTGCTTTTTTATTTTGTCGTGGGTGTCGGGGGCGAATATTGATTTTCTCATGCGTTCTCTATTGGGTGTATGTTTGCTTTCTTTCTGAATAAAATTTGTTTTGGTTTGTTATGCATCCAAGGATAACTTCAGACCTGCAATGGACAACAAAACATTGCGTTATTGTCTTAAAGGAAAGCAGTTTTCCTTCATCGTGCCTAAAGAACATCACTTGGTATATGTTTATGAACTCAGTGAGAAGGACATAACGGGGGTTGAAATTAGAGGTTGCCTTATCACAGATAGATCGACCAAACGACCGGCCTTTCCGCTTTCGTGTTTAATGTTGTGTAGGTATGTATATATGTGCAGCCTTAAATTATTCCTTACTTTTAAAGTACTCCAACACGCTTCTGTACTTGACTTAGACTCTTTAACATGAAATAGAAATCAAGTGAACCCATGGTCATGAAAAAAAGCTGAAAAAAACTCAAATGTTATAATAAAACGGATCCAATTTACAAGGATAATTCTACACGGGGTGTGATTGTGTGCAGGTGATGGTGGTGGTTGGTATATCGTGATGTGTCTACCGTATGCGAGAGAATAATAATAATTATAATTACACTTGTACCCCCTGGCAAATAAAATGAGTTCAAGGGGGCCAGATAATTATTGTTGCATGACGTTGCGGTGCGGTGCGGCTGAGCCACTTCAAAACCAAAAGCTTTTTGTATGATGTCGGCTGCGTTTGTCTGAAGCACATTCATAATTTCGTTCTTAAAGGGTGTACCGACCTACCTGCCTATACCTACTTCAAGCTTGCTTCTAAAAATATCTTTTTTTATTTCAATGTAATCATTCTGGTTCCGAGTGGTGGTGAAATTTTTCCCGTTTGGCCTGAAGGAAGGAAAGCGCTGGTATTATGTAGGCGAAAACCCCCTTGGATAAAGCGAAAACTACATGTGTTCTGTTCATGGCACAACAATTCACTTGTAATTATCGACTCCTTCCGTTAATATAATCGGCAGTATGTAGCCACTTCATAATGAATGCACGAACATAAATAATGTTACACTACTTATCCGAAAGGGAAAATAAATTGGATACTTTGAAAACAGTAAATTAGGTATTGACCCGTAGGGTTGTTTTGTTTGTAGTAGTACATTAATGCACTACTCTCGCTAAAGCTTATATGGCCTTTGAAATATTGCTATCATTAACTATTTAGAAATTGAAACATTACTAGAAATTGCTTTGAGTCATATTTTCATCAGATAATTACATCTATACTGGGCTGTATTTCAAAGGTCTTTGTAATGAGATTGTATATGGGAAACTATAGCGACTATACTGAAGATGCAGTAGAGCATCCTTCAACCTATTTGTCTATTTTATGTTCTAAAAACTTTCTCATGTTTGCCGTACGATACTTCCAATACTTCTCTTTAAAAAAAAATTAACTTAGCAAAAGGCAAAGTTAGTACAACCAATAACATTTAAGACTAAAGGCATTTCAGTAGTGCTTCAGAGTGAGATTTTGATAATAATTGAATTGAATTAAGAGTAGTTGATAACACGATTTGCAAATTTGTAATATAAGATATCAGTTCGCAATTCCTGAGCTGATTTGTTATTTCAAACACGTTTACTTTACGCTTACTCAAATAAAAGATATGATTTATAAATGTCACCCTTGTAATGATGGTGGCAACTCTGTCGTTAAATCGAAAGTGGTATAGGAACGACGACAGATTGCGATTATTCTGTCGTTAAACGCTAAAGCGGTGTTTCATTTTATTTGGTAGCTTACTTATTTATTTGTTCATTTGTCTACGATTTGTAATCAAAAGGCCAAACGATATTACAATACCACACTCTAATGCTTAAATGCCGATGTTATTTTTCTAAGCGAAAAAAAAACAGAAATATCTCATAAGTTGTTTCCACCCATAGTGTGAAAACAACTTATGAGATATTTCTGTTTTTTTTCGGGGGCAAACTCATCTATATCATTAGGTTTGAATTCGAAAACTAATTCGGTATTACCGATCGACGTGTGCCGATTGATGCCGTTCGGCATAGCGTTGACGCACCCTAACAAATAAGCTGGTAACTTTTTTCGGATTCTGCTGATTGGTCAGAAAAACTTCTGAACTTCTGACCAATCAGAGAGTAAGAGAGTTAAATTATTATCAGTAAAACATAAAGTGGAAGTAGAGTTTGACGTTTTCTTTTTCTTTGCATTTTAATTTTTCTTTTATAATGAAGGCATATTATTTCTACAGTATTGTATCAAAATTTCAAGTCGATCATAGCCAAATTGACGACGTTATCAATATTTTATACCTGTTCGGTCCAATAGTGCTATTGCCACCTGGCAGCTATAAAGCGCTTTTCAAAGTCGGTGCCCATCATTACTTCAAAACAAATGCATCGATCCTTTTAAAATTTTGAACACTATTTCTGTATATGATTTACGAGGTAACGTTAGATAGTTTTTTTCAAATTGATCAATATGTAGGTATTTCTTTTACAGTAACAAAGACTACGATTTCTTTCTCAAAAATAGCATCGTTCCCAAAAAGTGATCACTTGAAATTTCGATAAAACTCTCCCAACGTTACATGGGGATAAAAATTTATTTAACGAAGTAAGTTAGGTTTTCTGATTTCGGATGAACCAGTACCGAGTTATGAGGTGCAACGCAATTGTCCTTTTTTTGAAGACTTTTGATTTTAATAAATAGATACTGAGATACTGACTGCGTCGTCAAAAAAAAATTCACAAATTCTCCGTTATCCCCCTAAACGCGCGGAATGTCTCAACCGCTGTTATTTAACACTTAATAGCTCTACAAGAAGACCTGATGTCTAGTTTTTCAGAGATTTAATTGGTAAAGCTTGGGCCTTAAATCAATTTTTAGATTATTCAAATGGTAATGGAGACTTTCAACAATGCGAGAAAAGAAAAACTGTTTGCTGAAATTAGCAAATTTTTTTCCAAACATGACAAACAGTAAGCTTCTATCATCTATCATCTTCTCATCGAGGACGGTATTTTTAGGGAGGTGTATCTTTTCGAGATCTTTTCGGGCTCAAGGCTCAAGTGTGTTCGATTGATGGCAAAGTCTTTAGTCTTCTTATTTTTCGATGATCTATTTACTTATAGCAGAGTCAAAGATAACTTAAAAAGAAGAGAAAGGAATTTCAGTTATGTGTTTGCATATTATGTTTTTTTTTTATAAAAAAAGAGGAGGCTTATGCTAATCTGGAGCACTCAGACCTAATTGCCAGTCCATTGTATTAGCAGAGTTGCAGCCTGAACCTGAAGGACGGCGCGGCGTCCAGATAAAACTGGGAGGCTAAAAGAAAAGTAGATGCTTAGAGTGGGATTCAAACCCACGCATCCAGCCTGCCTACTGAACATACTGCAGACTGCACCACGGCCGCCCACAATCATGTTGGCTTTTATGTTAAATGCTATTTCAAAGCAGCTTTAGCAACTTACACTCTTCGGTGTGAAGAGCAGTTTCTAAAAGACTTTGAGCCCCTTTATCCAAAACAGTCATGAATAAGTTATTTGAAACCTGCTGCACATTTTGGAAGATCTAGGACCTGTACTACAGATCTACAAGTTTTCAAGTCAGGGACCACTTGTATGCTTTTGTCGATTGCTTTTATAGAAGAGCAAGCAAACTTATAGCTCTGTATTGCAGAAGTTTCCTGTACTTGTAACAAATCATTGGCATTTCAAGCAACTGTGGTTTTTTGCTACAGACTCCTAGTTGCTTCAACGAAAACATTGGTGCAGAAAATATTACAAAAATAGCCTGTGTTCTAAGAAATTTAAGAATGGGTCTTCCACTCAAATGAAATACCATTTATCCTGTATAGCATTTTTAAGAAATCAGAAAATTTTGGTGATATCGATCTCTAAAGGTGTATATTAGAACACTAAAAATACCACTCATTTCTTTCAATAACAGGGTGTTTCAATTTTGTGGTGAATATGGTTCATTGCTGATTAAATAATTTTGTAGAAATCGTAATAATTCTGCAACATTGTCGAAATCGCAACACTTCTGTGACCCAATAGTTCCTACGTTATCGCAGAAATTCTGAATTATAGTGGCCACGTTCTGGTGATCGTGACAAGGCTTTTATAACTGCGGTAGATGTATCGTAATCACGGCACTTCTATCGTTATCACTGCACTTGTCTCATAATTGCAACCAATTGCACGTTATCTCAAAAACTCTGTCGCAATTGGAACAGAGGATTAGCAATTGTCACAGCGGTGTAGCAATCGCAAAATTTCTATTGACATTGCGAGACTCTACTCTGCCATAATCGCTACAATTTTTATTTTTTATTTTTTATTTTTTTTTTTTTTTTTGAAGGAAGGAAGGAAGGAAAATCAGAATATTTTCGCCGTCATGATATTTCAGTTGTACCGTCGTAAATGCAACAGATCTGCATTATCGCGACAGCTTTGCAAAAATTCTAGTGTAAGCGCCACAATTCTGCCAAAGTCACGACAGTAATTTCGAAATTGCAACAAATCTGTCGTAATTGCGACCGTGACGTTTCTGTTTTTGTAATCTGCTCACAAAAGGTAAATTTATATCAAAGAAACTAATATGCCAGGCCGGATGATGTTCACCATCATGATCGCAGTAGACTTCGTTGAACTAAAAAGGATTCTTTTATAAGCAACCTGCTCTCCGTGATTCCCTACACTGTTCATTCCCAAAATAGCGTCTCAACTTATTTCACAAAAAAAAACTTTAAAACTTTTAGAATACTTTTATGATTGAAATGTGTGTTAGAAAACGAAGATATAAGTAGAAATTAATTTCAGTCAAAAATTAACAGTAAAATATATATTTCCAGTTGAAAGAAGTATGGTTTGAAAACAATTTGGTGAATGAAATATTAATTCGCGTGCTCGTAATTTACCTCTAGGGCAGCCTTTATCTTCACAGAAACAACATTTCAATCATAAATATTTCAAACTGAAGAAAAAAAAAATTACTTCCATAAAATAAAAACAAAAAAACACATTTGCCCATTAAGATATAAAACAAAATAAAACACTAATGAAAAATTGTTTCTGTGTCGTTAAAGGTTGTCCCAGACCCGATGCCACTTCAAATCATCTTTAAGAACTAGGCCAACATGACTTCAAATTCAGATTCATCGCGGTACAGCCACCTCACATCAGCTGCAGTCTACCAACTGCGATGATATCTCGAACAAGAGTGATTATATTTGAAACAGGACACATTTAAGGATCGTGCTCTTCCAGCAGCAGCTACTACTTGTAAAAGCTAAACACCAACGCAGGTAGTCTAAATTTGAATTTTTCGTCACCTCGTAGCGTTGATAGAAAACACTCATCACAATGTCGTTCACCATACCAGTAATAAATTTGGAGTTCCGGGAGGTCCGAGAGATATTATGGGAGAAGATCCAGGAACCAATTATGCAACGCCGGCTTATTCTTGTCATCGTATCTATCGCCCTGCTACTTGATAATATGTTATACATGGTAATTGTTCCCATTATACCGGATTACCTGCGATACGTGGGCGGATTCGATGACGGAACCCCAGCCCCACTGCTCATAGACAATATTACTGGAAAACCAATACCCATGAAGCACGATCACCATGGACAGGACTCAGCAACAGGAATTCTATTTGCGTCAAAAGCCATTGTCCAATTAATGGTAAATCCATTTTCGGGAGCACTCATCGACAGGATCGGTTACGATCTACCCATGATGGTTGGACTGATCATAATGTTCTTGTCGACGGCTGTATTTGCCTGTGGCCGTAGCTACAGTGTGCTCTTCTTCGCGCGCTCACTTCAAGGTGCTGGATCAGCCTTTGCCGACACCTCAGGACTAGCCATGATCGCGGATCGATTCACAGAAGAGAACGAGCGTTCACAAGCACTTGGCATTGCCTTAGCTTTCATCAGCTTTGGGTGCTTAGTAGCCCCACCATTTGGTGGAGCTCTTTATCAGTTTGCTGGAAAAGAAGTTCCGTTTCTGATATTGGCTCTGGTGTGTCTGATAGACGGGCTAATGTTGCTCCTCGTAATGAAACCTTTCAAGGAACAGTTGAAAATGAGCAGAGAAGTGCAGCAACAAACGATACCCATATGGAAACTTCTAATTGATCCCTATATAGCGGTATGCGCTGGTGCTTTAACCATGTCGAACGTGGCTTTGGCTTTCCTAGAACCAACAATTTCACTCTGGATGGAAGACAACCTCACAACGGACAACTGGAAAATTGGAATGGTGTGGCTTCCAGCCTTCTTTCCGCATGTAGTCGGAGTCATTATCACAGTAAAAATGGCGAGAAAATATCCACAACACCAGTGGTTAATGGCCGCTGGTGGCTTGGCCCTCGAAGGGCTGAGTTGCTTCATCATTCCTTTTTCAAGTTCGTATAAAGTACTCATGATTCCTATCTGTGGAATCTGCTTTGGCATTGCGCTTATAGACACTGCCCTTCTACCCACTCTTGGTTACCTTGTAGATGTCCGATATGTATCGGTTTACGGGAGTATCTATGCCATTGCTGACATATCATATTCGATTGCGTATGCAGTGGGACCAATCATCGCTGGCGGAGTTGTCGAAGCAATAGGCTTCACGGCACTCAACTTTCTCATAGCCTTCTCGAATCTGGCCTATGTGCCGGTTCTGCGCAAACTACGAAACATCTATGACTTCAAGCACTTTGAAAACGAGGCAAATATTCTGATGCAGGATCCTCCCAACAAGGAATACCAAACATACGTCATGCATGACCAGCAGCCAGTCGACGGCGAGTTCAAAAATCATCTCGAATATGGTCAGCAGTACCAACAAGACAACACTCAAGAAACCAGCTTGGACCAACAAAGTTATGATTATCAACAGCAACAAGTTGGACCCGGCGGTGGTAGTGGTAGTGGTGGTGGTGGCTATCAAGATTCAAGTGCTGGCTATCAACAATATCAACCCGGTTATCAGGAACAAGGTGGCCAATACCAACAACAACAAGAACCTGCAACACGACATCTTCCACAGCAGCGCGTTGCGAACCCCTTCCAACATCAGCAGCAGCAAAATCAACAACAACAGCCAGACCCACCTAGTGGTCCTGGAGGACGAGTATCAAATCCATTTAGGCAAGGATTTTAAAATGTTGTCTTATACAAATTTAGCTGTAGTATATTTTTGTTTGTATGTTCTCGATCGAATAGCATATATATTCCGTTGATCGTCTCAGCACAATGAGGCATTCGAAAAAAAAATATATATTTTAAAACACTATTCTTTTTATAATTATGTAGAAAATAGGGATGGGAAGTCCCAGACAATTATTTGCTTAAATTTGTTGAGTTGAATTTTGTAGATGTAGAAATGTGTGTTTTCTCCCAATCAATGGCATTAGTTTTAAAAATCCTACGATTAGAGGAGTTTTAGCAAAATACACTGTACAGAGTTATTTTATGAATTTATTTAGAAAGTGAAACGAAGCGAGCATGTTGCAGAACGCTGAAATTTTTCAAGAGGATACTACATTTGATGATACTACATACATACTTTAAATCAAAATATCCCCGACAGTAAACACTTTTGAGAGAGATTAAGAGCTTTTAAAGACATTTTTAGAAAAACAGAAGTGATCAGTCGATGTGGTGTAAGATAATTCAATTAAATTCACTACAACGATGCAGTTGACTTGCATGGCATGAGTAATTCCGATGTCGAAATTTAAGAAAACTACTAAATTTCAACAAAAAATTGTCAAATCTAAACTTTTGTTATTCAAAAAACCCAACCACGGGTGGGGGGAGTGTGTGATTTCATCAACGTGAGCGAGCTGTTCTATTAGAATTAGAATTATTAAAGAATTTTAAAAAAGACATTGCTGCGCTGCAACGGATTCAAAGTACCTCAATAGACCCATTGCTCGCATCTCACTTCGCTCCACATCGTTTAAGACTCCTGGAACTATTTATGTATATTTTGAGTCAGACTACAGGCACTCGGTGCAGATATTTTATTGCTATAAACTCAATGTACTTGTCACCGTAGCATCACTCAGCACTTTTACAAAAAACCAGAAAATAATAACAAGCGAAGGCTGCCTTCTGATAATGCAATAGAGAATAGAGCAGTAATTTGTCCTGAATGCTCCAGACTGGACATGAAGCCCTCCAATTGAAAGAAAAACATAGTAATGAGAATGGGAAAGTTAGCACACAAACGTAAAGCAAACATCGTATTTGAACGGAGTGGAAAACAAAGCAAATTGCTTGTTAGAGATACCAGAAGTATTGAAATATTTTTCGAAATCATACCATTTGTTTATTCATTGAACTTTTATGTTGCAAACAAGGTATTGTGGTGTGTCCTGTATCAAGCATGCTGCATTTTTATTAATCAAACAGAAAGTAATATCAGCATTCCAAGAAAATCAAACGGGAGAAAAGGAATATTTTCACAATCCTACGTTAAACAAATGAAGGCAGGTGTCTGTGATGCCAGATCAAGCAGTTTACCCAAAACAAAGTTTTTGATTGAAAGTGCTCAATGGTAGATTATTGATCACAAAAGTAGTCAACATGATGTACGAAATATGAGCCAGAATAAAATTAAAAAAAGAAAACTTTCAGGCAGTAGTTCGACCTTTCATTCAATTTACCCAACTCGGAGGTAGCTAGGACTGGTTAGGGGGAAACCTTTTTAGTTCCGATTTAGCTGACTTTGAAGCTCGTGCTTTCATAAAGATCTAACACAAAAGTTGAGAAAATCTTTAAAAGCCAAACTCAATTTTGCTCTCAGTGGAGGGTTTTCCATATTCTTACTGAAGTGAAAAGGCTGGAGAATTTCCGTGTGTAATTCAATCCTCCTTCTTTAACAGAGACATATTCAATCTAGCCAAAAAAATAGTTTGTTAAATTAATTTGGGCCAGATTATGTTTGACTAAGAAAGAAATGGGACATTTCAAAAACAAGGCGTATATCTTCGAAGCCAATATCCAAGAAAATAAGAGAGAAAGTAGAAACACAAAATTCTCCATCGTCCTTGCGAAAATATTCACCACTGCAACTGCTATCGTATTATTTTAGTTACTTTTTTTATATTTTAACCATAGGCTTAAGGGTATGAAACAAAGCACTTATACATGTTTGTATAGCACCTTTTAAATAAAATATATAAAACATTTATATGTATATTATGTATATTTACATAAATGTTATAGTCTAAGCTTCAATTCAACAGTCTCAGTTACTTCGAAGTGGCATCAATATCGCATACATATCAGAAAAAGTTTGCACAAATCTATTTGGGTGCTACTGACGAGTTTCAAACGAGGCAGTGAATTGAAAATATTATTTAAATTTAAAAAAAAAAAGCTATGATTTCTGTTTCATTTGATTGAATTTCGCCAGCTTATCGGCAAATAAATCAAGTGTTGCAATCCAGTTCTTAACATAAGACACAACCAAGGTAACGATACATATCAGAGTCGAATGACTCGCCTGTTTAAAATTACCAAAGTGATATTAACTATTACTATTAAATATATATAAATATATATACATATAACTAGTACGTAAGATATTTATCATATATATTACTAAAATATTCAAAAGCACCATTTACAGAAAAAAAATCTATATTGTAAATTTTATTTTGCATAAGTATATCATAACTTGTACAGTTTACCCGTTATGCACTCATTTTTTAAATATACTATATCATACACAATTTTACAAGCTTAAATCTTATATGTCAATTTACATTCAATTACAAATATATACAAAAACAAAATGTGAAGTTTAATGGAACTGTTATATCCGTAAGCATATCAGAATATACGGCCATTTTATTCCCACAAAAACAAATGAAAACCCGAATATGCATACTTAACGTTTTTATAAATACCTAGAGCAAAGAAAAACAAACCAAAAGCCTTTCTCACTACATTTCACAATTATCTAAAAACAAAAATGTTAGAATGCATATTTGAGTTATTTTTATTTTGTTTTGTTGCAATTCATTTCCATTTATTTGCCTAAAATTTAATTAAAAATAAGTAAAATATTTCTAAACCTAAGTTATGCAAGAGCATAAATATATTTTTTTTATAATATAAATATATTGTATACATTAACAAAACAAAAACAAACAACTCATGAAAAAATCTCCCATCAAAAAGTATCAATTAACGAAATATATTTAAAGAAAAAAATAAATTCAATTAAAAAATTGTATGTGTGTTGCATGGCTGCTTCGCATGCATTGTAACAATAAAACAAGTAATATACATACATATAATTTTGAATAAAGAAACACATTTATTATATAACTGCAAAATGTATAAAGAAAATTCACATAGGTTTATTTTGAAATGAAAATTAAATATAAATATAAACATGTATTATTTCGACAAAATTTAATCGATGATTGTAAATATAAAATTAAATAAATATGTGTTATATGTATTTAGTATGTGTGTGTAAATTTGATTTGATATTATAAATCTTATATCAGCTGCTACATATTGGTACAATTTCAAACACAATATGGATTCACAATAGTTATTGAATTATGATAAATTTTAATTGATGAAAAAACAAAAAAGAAATAATCAACAAAACGATTACAGCAAATGAAAAAGCAATATTTAAAAGTAGATGATACGCGAGTAACATGTACGTATACCTAATGTAAGTTTCTATTCATTCAAAAATACATTTATGGCTTGGACGTTTTGTGATTTGACTTTTGAATTTCATTTCTTATTGACGAACTATTTTTTATTTTGTTTGCCATAAATTAAACGAATTGATATTACCACTCGAGTTAGAAAAACTGTTGAGAGTGAACAAAACTCATTTTTCTGAAAGTGAATAAGGGCTGCCCTAAAGGTATCTACGTCCAGCCAGAAGCTCAGAATTTCTTTTCGATCCTGCCTCAGTAAGTTACGTAGCTATTATGAAACACATTGTTCATTCAGAATTTAAAGATTAGCTCAGCGAAATGCTTCGTCGTTTACTAGCCTTTCGACTGTTCGATTTTGATGAATGAGGTTTTTTTTATAATTTACGCGCACTTCGAGGATTTGTGACTACCCTTATAATGCTATAGAACACAGTGCGGATGTTAAGAAATAAGGAAAGGATAAGAAAGGAGATGCCGATGCACATTATTCTTGAGCCACTGCGTGAGGAAAATTGAGCTTGGTAAAGCATTCCACATCCGGATTGAGCGGCTAAAATATGAATCTCTATACTTTACTGTACGACCGAAGTTGGGCGGAAGGGAGAACTGATGAGCATTCCTTGCGAAGCGGGTATTGCAGCTAAAAGGTTCAAACATACTTAGTTAGGAATATAAGATCAGAAGAATCCATGAAATTGTAATTCAAATATATAAATTATTTCTATCAAGTTATTAGCTCCTGATTATTTCAAATTGTTCCCTATACAACATCTTTGGTAGCTGTGAGACTTCAAAAACCCCTGCATGAGGAAATATGTCTCCGTCAAACTTATGAAGACCAGGTTGTGGGAGGGGAAAGTGAAAATGATTAAGACAAAATCTTGTCCGATTTGAGAGCTGATTGTTCCTAGTTTCAAATAATAATCCTTGAGACCCGATTTCACACGCCTTTCGCGAAGAATTGAGAAGTGCTCCGACGCCGACGGTAAATTCATTGCCATGAAAAGCGCTTTCTTAATAAGTCGTTGGTCATTTCCTCATAAGGTATACATATGAGAAAAGCGCTAAGCCCCGGGTCTCTCCGCTCTGCTGTGCCACCCTAAAATAAGGGTTAAGCACTATTTCTCTGCAAGCTTCGTACCCGACATCTAAATCTTTTTTTCTTCCGTGTACACCACGATTGGACTACTATTGTGATGCATTTGAGTTGGAAAGTTTCTTGAACCTTGCCCCCTCTTAAGCTTTACAGAAGAGCAAGTTAGTCAAACTAAATAAAGAAAGACCATTTTTCATTTTGTGATTTGTGAAGAGGATAGTTTTCCTTAAAAAGAACCAAATCATAAAAAATTAAAGTCAAAGTGGCGCCCGACGTAGAATATTATTTTTTGAATGATTTAAAGAAGCCACAATCCTTAAAGTGCTTTCAGTTTAAAGTATTAACTTAGAAAAAAAAATTTTTGGTTGGAAAAACGAATCAGATATGTACATAAAAGTACAGGAGCAGTCAGTGAGTCTATGATAAACGCAGTTACATATTTATTTTGAATTATACTCTCTCTTTTGTATTTAAGATTGATTACTGTGTACCAGATGAATAGGTGTATTGTTATAAGGGCAAATCGCATATCAAGGTCTTAGGCCCGTTTGCTGATTCGAGTCATAAATTTAAGTTCTACATAAAGTTTTCATTTTTGTATGAGACGTTCCGGAATTCTTAAGTTCTACATAAGAATTCCGGAACGTCTCATACAAAAATGAAAACTTTATGTAGAACTTAAATTTATGACTCGAATCAGCAAACGGGCCTAAAAAATCTAACTATCGCAGAGCTCTGCAACAAAAAAAAACATATTTTTCCTATTGCATTGGAGTTAATATTTTGTTAGCTTAGCAGTGGTTGAAATAGATTTATATCTGCCTATGAGAAATGCCATTGGGATTCACTTTTTCTTTTCATTGATAGTTCTTAGAAGTATTGACTACTTCTTTCTTCTTTATTTTCGTTTTCGGTCCTACGAGTATAACAATCCCCAAGGGATCATTACTCTCCAACTCGTCTGCTTCACTCTAATGCTCCACAGTGGGGTGCGTAGACGTAGAAGCATTGGATGCTCTCATCATATAAAACTGATATCGATATCATAAAAATTGTATCGATCGTTGATAGGCAAATTCAGTGAGTAAGCTGCCGACTTCGTTATGTTATGCGAATTAGATTTTTTCTCATAACTTTTAAGACGACAATAGGCAGAGCTTTGGCACTAAAAAATCGTTTTATAGTAAAAAATCGACGATAATAAAATGGTTTTCTTTTCATTGCTGACAGTATAATTACAAGAACACTCTTCGAAAAAATGGCAAAAAAAAATTTGTTTTCTTCTAAGGCTTTCTCCTTTTTTCTTCTTTTCTTTTCCTGAATATCAATTTAATATTTGTTTTATCTGCAAATTAATTCAAACACAAATTCGTAAGAATAAGAACTTAACATTTAAGTCAATGTTAAAGGCGAAAGAACCATTAAAGAAAAAAATTATTCATAATTATAAATTTAACTATAATGTGTGTAACTTTATATAACCAAAAAAAAAAAAACAAACTAAAGACGTATTAGTTATATCCCAGCAGCAAATTAAACCGAGTATGTAATTCAGCTTACATAAGGTAGCTAAATAAAACCACCTTAAAATAAAATTATGTAGAAAGAAAAAAATAGATTAACGATAACAAAATCTCAAAGCAGCAACAGTGCCGGCAATGTGTAATATAAAATTAGTTATAGTTTATTATTTCAAACAATATGTAATAATATTAAAAAAATACATATTTAAAAGCTTTTAAAACAAAACAAAAAACAAATAGGATATCAAATTTATATTACATAAAATATAAGTAGAATAAATAGGAACACATTAAACTGTTCAGTTCAGCTGTAGTATCTAATTCGAAACTAAGCAAGTATTTATGCAAAGAAACAGAAGCAGAAAAAGAACTAAGTTATTTTTAAATAGGTAATTTTTTTATTTAAAAGTTAAAAATTATTATTGTTGTTATATATTTCAAAGAAAACACAATTGATTCTATTATAAAAATAACCGGCTGTAAAACTCATTCTCTTTACCTAAATAAATTCTAAAATGTTTGAAACTATAACATATAATCATTTCAATTAATTAAACAAAAACATTGTTACCCTTCTTCCTCCTATATATACATTTAACCACTCCCGTTTCCAAGTTATATATGAATTGGTTTAAGAATGAAAAAAAAAACATTATATAAGCAAATTAACATTTTTAAAAGTTGATATATGCAAAACATAAAATAAATAAAATGTCTTTTCACGAATTAAATGTAAAAATTATAAATTAATTGTATTTGTATTGTAATACTTACATACTACGTTTCAGGTTTTTCAAGTGTTAACTTTGGAATGATTTCAATTCATAAACAAAAACTAAGAATTATAAGAAAACGGTACACACAAATTGATGAAATTGAAAGAACCAAAATGTTCTTACTGTATTAAGTTAGTATCATATGAAATTCTGATGTTATATAAAACGGTGTAAAATGCATAAAAATATACTATTAAATAATAATTGTTAACCAATAAAAATGGTATTGTTGTTTATTGCCCTGATGGTGTCATCACTTCTCCACAGATGCTTTAACTTTTAATATATTATAGGATAATAATTAACCCTGACGCTGTGTTTAAAGGCTTAGGTTAGGTTAGGTTAGGTTAAAATGGCTGTCAGGAATACAACTGACACACTTAGACCAATATTAGGTCCATTGTGATACCATAGAAATTGTGCGAGGGAGTACCTCACTAAACAAAACCATTTGGAGCTTTTAATAAAGCGAAGCAGATGCAGGGGATCTATGTTCGCCAAATCGCTTGGATCATCAAGAAAATATTTTCCTAGATGCCGTTTTCTTTTAAAAGAGAGTGCAGGACATGAGCAGAGGAAGTGTGGGATTGTCTCCTCCTCCTCTTCATCTAAACAACTTCTGCAGAAGTCATTAGAGGAAACGCCGCCGCCGTGCCGAGTCGTATGGCGTGTCTTCAGACAAAGTCCGGTGATGACATTGATTACGGAGCTAACGTGCAATCTGGCTATGAATAGCAAATGTCTAGGCTTAGTTTTTATTGATGTACGTCTTAGATACCAGTGCAATTTTCGGTATGTTTGCAGTCTATTACTAAAACTCTCTTCTTTAACTGTTATTGAAATAATGTCAAGCGTTCAAAAAACATTTATATCTCAGAAGCGTAACAAAAAGAAGCAGAAGCGGAGTGCTGTTAAAAATATATCCCATTTTTCGTCGAAAACAAATCAGCAGGACAGATTTTAAGCAGTATTTAAAGACTATTTAATGATCATCATCATCTGTATAGTTTAAAACTGCTTGTTTGACTTCAATAAAGTTTTCTAGTTTGTCTTCTGTTGGGCTGTTATTGATGTTCTATTTTTATATTTTCTTCTTTATTTTAGTCCGGCAAAATTATACCAAAAATTGAAATTGAAATTTCATAAATTCACAACAAGCTAAAAATTGACTTTTCTAAATTTTTCAATCGTTATATCTCCGAAATAATGGCTCGTAGGAAAAAAAGTTTTAATACACTTGGAAAGTTTTATAATCTACAATTTTAGTTGGAGATATTTTTATGAACCTACTGTTTTACTTTAAAAAATTATATTTTCAACATTTGACCTTGAATAGAATTTTTTTCATACAGAGGAAATATGGGGAACTTTCAAATTTTATTTATAATTATATTTTAAACGATCACACCAATTTTCAGCTTGTTGTGAATTTACGTAACTTCAAATGTCTAAATTGGCCGAACTATTTTTTCTTCTATTTAATTCCAGTTTCTTAAAATTTCAATTTTTTAAATCTCAAAATCTAACTAAATATGTAAAAAGTAGAAAAATATGTGAGAAAATTGAGGACTTGGTAGTTTATATTCGTGTAGTCAACGTTTTTCAAGGATAGCCAATGAAAGCGGTAGTACGCGAATATAAGTCGTATTGACTTAAGCTTGTAAGGGCAACGAATGTTAGAATTCTAAATGAAACAGCCCTTTTCGTTTGTTTAATTGTGTGTGTGGAATCTTATTCTTATACTATGACAATATTTAATGTATTTTTGCTGACAAATTTGGGGTCATACTCAAACTTCGGGAAGTTTGTGAGAATCAAAAATTCCTTTCTTTTCTATTGAATATAAAAAAAACATTTAAACATCCCTATTTAATAATAAAATCTTATTGTGCCTTAAAATCTTCCAATTAATGAGCAATTTATAGATGGATTTGAATGCTGCAGATGTAAGTAATTCGGAAGCCTTAATGGTACGCTTTTTAAGTCTTGACTTTAACGAAAAATGAATAGAGCAGTGTCCAGTGTGGAGTGGATTCCATCATTTGAAGACTCATTATAAGCGAACTATTAATTCTACAACTACGGAGCTGGTGGTGGTATCCACAGAATGAATGGAGTCTCGGCTTCGTAAATAAAATTTGAAAAAAATTTCAAACATGTCACTCAAGTAATATAATAGTCCATTAAAGTGATTGCCAAACTGAATTTGACCTCGATTTTCTTATGATAAACATTAACATAAAGAAATACAGATGTTAAAAATTTGTCGACGACATCTATGGTATAATTGATGTTAGCAAGCGTATTGTATAATTAATTTCTGCCGAAACTCGGTTGTGGTGGGTGCAATTTTAAGAGCGTTAACTCCAATTTTCGGTTGTAATTCTCGCCCTAGTAGGCCGGTAATAACAAGTTCAGTGCAAAAATTTCAGTCTACATATTCTTTGAGTGATGTTGCCGTGTCAGTGAGACAACTGGTTGGTCGAAGTGTCGAAAATATCGCTGCTGTTCAAGCGTCCGATGCAAACAATCCAAGACAGTCACGGCCTTCAAATTGTATCCACTGCAAACGAATTCGCGGTGGCCATATAAACGAAGTCGAGTTTCATTCATATAAATGTTTTCATTGTACTTTAAGCCGATAGTAAAGTTTTTCATAAATATTTAAAACTAGATGTGCCAGCGACTTCGTCCGCAACCGATTGTTTTTATTTATCAACCGATTGACATGAAATAAAAACTAAATGTTAAGTAAAGCTTACCACAATAAATTACTGAAAACCCCATGTAGATAGGATAAGCCGTTTCTGAGATTAGCGTGCACAAATAAACAAACTGTTACGTTTTTATTATATGTATAGATATAGATTGATATAGATACGAATATTTTAAATGGTTTGCGTTTTGTAAATAAGTTGTCAAGTCTTTTTTGGAGAATCGAATCTGATAATTTGGTGAATTTTGGATGAAACTGAGCATATTGAGCCATCTCCACACAAGAAAACTTTTCCAACGTTGTTGTATGCAATAGCGGGCAACCATTTTCAGCAATTTTTCAATTCACTCGAAATGGATTTTTCCAAATTCAAATTTTGTTAGTGTCCCCTAATGGTGTTTTAGAAAATACTCATTATGCAGTGCAGTTTTAATTAAAATTTAAAAAAAATGAGGTGCACGCAATTAAAAACCGACAGGAGTTAAACTTAAGAATATACAAGACGATTACGAAATCCTGAACAAAGATAGTCGACATGTAAAATGCTCAGTAGACGACGCGACAATGGGGATGCTACGAATCATCGCACAAAGAATACCTAGGAGATTATAAAATAGTTATCAAAATTATTATAAAATATGTTATCACGCATTTTCGTTTCATCATTACAGCGATTTTAAAGAAATTTTACCTCAAAAGTTGGGCTCGGTTGATCAGGTTGATCCGCTATGTGCTAGTTTTTTCTAGCAAATATCCATCCATCCATTTGCAGTTTGCGTAATTTCGTTCGCTTAAGCACGGGTCACACACGGCTGGTTGCCAGCCGCTTCCTGCCAGCGCAGCGGCTGGCAGTAGCAGAAGCAGGCAGCGGCTGGCAGTCCGGTCACACACAGCTGCAGAAAACCATACAAAAATTTGTTTTTGAAGATTATTTCTAATTTTTAAACAAATTTATGATATTTGACACAAATTTCGAATGAACAATTACTAAAAAGAATGTGTATCAGTATTTTTTTTATTTTGTCAGCCGCTGCTAGCAGCGAAAAGTTGAACATGTTCAACTTTGCCAGCCGCTGCTTATTACTCGCCGGCTGGCAGCGAGTGTGGTGAATTTCATGGTCACACGAAGCTGATCAGCGGCTGGCAGTAGCGGCTAATGTAGTGATTTTTCTCCTGATTTTAAACTAACGATCCTTTCCTATCTTTTATATGTATACCTTCTTACATAAATCTCTGATAAAAATACACGTCGCAAAATTCAACAACCGTTTTTAAAAACTTTCCAATATAAACCTACGACACAATAACATCCTTCCTTCCTTCACTTCTTCATATTTACTTCATCACTTTCGAGTTGTTAGAGGCTTAAATCTATTCAAGGATTTAATAAAGTTTCGGAGAACACTAAACAAACCAAACGAAGTTGTTGTAGGGAGTTCCTCCCGGGCATACAATGAATTTTTATTGGTTAGCATTAGCACACATTGAGATTTTGTTTGGTAGCTGGGTTGTGGATCCGAAAACGTTCAAGCTCCTGATGATGTTTGTGCATAATATCTTCGACCCATATTAAAACTTATACATTATACAAAATAAAAAGTTATTTTGAGACATTTCTAGGCCAAACACTTAGGACATTATATTTAAATCCTAATAAATGCTAGTTGAGACCTTGACATCATACTACACTTTGTTGGTTGACAGATGTTCCACTCTATGTCATCATGAAGATTCTCATGAAAAATATATGAACATTTAAGTATCAAAGTAAAGCGCAATATAAGAAGGGTCTTCTACTTCTAGCTCTTGCAAAGTAGAAAAGCGAAGGATGAATATGAAATGTTCACAGTTCACCCAAAATCCACCCCCATACAAAGAAGGCCGTTAAAGTTTGCTCTTTGGTTGCTGATGCTGCTTCTGCTGCTGCTGCTCCTGCTGGTATACCCTTATGTTCCAACTGTGTAAGTGCCTCGCATTATTAATCCGTTAAAATCAACATACCTACCACCAGCATCAACTCGCCAAAGTGGGGTTGCCTGGAGGAAGGTCCTCTCGCACCAGACGAATAAGCCATTGATGTCATGGTACATGCGGTAGGTGGTGGCAAAACCAAAACAAATGGATTCGTGCTAGCAATGATGTTGTTTGCTAGAACTCAACACATACACATACAAACAACTTTCGATAATATGAAATGGAGTGAGTTACAATGTTACACCAAAATACCCCCGATGAATGCCAAATGGTTCTAGTGATTGTTCATTTCGATTCGCCCCTTTTTTTCTTTCTTTTCACAAAGCAGGGAACGCGCCCTTTCTTTATTCCATTCTTGATTTATTTGAAATTGGGGAATTGCCTGAAAAGAACCAGATGGAGATTTAATAGGATTATGATTCTTAGCAATGTAACGGTTAACTAGCTTTATGAGTACGCTTTGTGTTGACTGTTGTTAGGACTATTATCGAACTTGTGGGTGTCAACTATATTGCTGACTGTTTATAGGGCTTATGTGAGGACATTACAGATTTAGTATCTCGAAAGAGAATAGTTATTTACAACATCAAGAGACACTTTGTGTGGAAATTTATGTGAAGATCGTACGCTTTTAATATTGCTCGAGAAGCAATTTAAGGACACTCGTTAGCACAGGTAAGATATAGGTATAATAATATTTTATTTATGTTGACCCTTGGCATCAGAAAATGTTTTGATAAGGCGTTAATTGGTGTAGTTTCATTTCACTGAGTTAACATTACCTTACGGTGGTTAAAAACTTTTTTAAGCCACTACATACTAAGAACGACTATACCTACATGCTAAAATTGTAATTGTTTATTCCTCTTAAGTGTGTGCAGTGGATGGGTACGTAGATAGATAAAAGATTTGATTAGCTAAGGGGTTATTTCAACTGTTCTTGAACTTTCAGTTCACTTCAGCATGTATTACTTGCTGATCCAGTTAATTTTTTTAGTTCATTCAGTTCAGTAATTCAGTAAAGTTATGATCTTAAAGCAGAACTATATTTTATCGTAATAAAAGTTATTGTTTTTAGTCCCTGAACAGCTCATCAAACAGAACTTAGATTGCTGAGTGCCCTAGTTAATTTAGTCTACTAATTGAGCTAAGTTCTAATTTTGAAACTATTTTAAAGTGATGTAAACGTGCGCTTAGTTCGGAATAATTAAACTTTACCTTTCAATTTATTTGTGTATACCGGGTCTTCATCCGGTCGCCATACACTGTGGCCCATGTCCCTGTTCTGTTAGGTCTATCAGTAAGCCTACCCACCCTTATGTTTGAATCACAGACTACAGACATAACAATTTCGGAACCACTTCTCTACGTCACTTCTAACATGCAGCCAGTAAAAGCGTTTTCGCACGTTCTCCAGCGTCTTGTTGACTCCCAGGTGGCTTCCTGTAGAGCTCCTATGCATCTTTTGTAAAACCTCCTTGATTTTCGATTGAGGAACAATAAGCTGCATTACAAAAGATTTACCTTCAGGAGATTCCCATTTGCGCTGGAGTAAACCTTACACGCGAAGCGAGTCCCACTGTGCCCAATAGGCTTTGAAAACAGGGCTTTGGTCAAAAATGTCGTTCCAGTCAGGTTTCGTGTTGTTCTCTTTCCATTTGAGAATCGGTCCGATGTCTGGATCCTTCTTTTGAGCAGACCTCAATTCTTCCTTGTTCTATCCCAATGTGGGTTCCATTCTCATCCGCTGAGTCTTGGCCTCTACTTTCCGCCAGCAATTCCATTGGGGGTTTTCTACCTGATGTCCAATTTGGTATTGATAAGTCTGCGGTCTTACTCTACAGCTCGTGGATTGATTTTCCTGGACTTCACAACGTCGACAAGCAGTTTTATTTGGTGGTAACCGACATTGTCCCTGTAAGTGCCCCGTCTTATTGCAATTCCAACATCTGGCAAGTCCGCTCCGCTGGTTCCTTTGTAGCTTAACTCCTGGGCATGATCCAGCCTCGACTATGGCTTCTCTTTGACAATGTACCATTTGAGAAGCTTGCTCAGATGCTTCCATCATTAATGCAAATTCTAGAGTTTCAGAAAGAGTACGTGTTCTAGCAGTTCGCACAGTTCTCTGAAGATGTATATCGGAAATGGCACGAACGAAGGACTCAACAGCAAGCTGGTTGATGATTTCTTCTCCAGCATCCGGGTATGCCAGGGGCACCAGTCTTTCGACGTCTGCTTGGAGCTGCTGTTGATTTTTACCCCTTTTCTGGACTCTGTTATTAGGTTGGACTCTGAAGACTTCTTTCAAGTGGCTATCCCCAAAGCGTTTGTCTATAGCTGCCACAAGAGAGCTGAAACCGTCGCTCTTACCAGCTGCAACAGTTTGAAGTAATTCAGCTGCAGGTCCTGTAAGAGCAAGAGTCAGTGCTATGTACGTGTCTTCGTCATCCCAGCCATTTGCTGTCACAGCTGCCTCAGATTGTCTCCTGTAAACTGACCAAGACGACTGTCCGTCGAATGTTGGTGGTGGTACTTCTCTTTGCTTTAGATTATTTCCACAAGTTTTTCGTAGCTCCATTTTCCGCATCTGGTCTAGTTCCTTAGCCATGTTTTCGATTCGTTTCTCCAAAGTGGCAAGCTGACTTTCGCATTGACTCTCAAGCTTGGAAAATCAAGTCTCAAGTCTTTCGCGAATATTCTGTGGTTCTTTCTTTTGTTCGTTTCGATGTGCTTCTAGTTGCTCCAGAACATTCTGCTGTTCCTTCTTTTACTCGTTTCGTTGCTCTTCAATCAGCTTCATTTGCTCGTTTCGTTGTGCTTCAAGTTGTTCCAGAACATTCTGCAGTTCCTTCTTTTGCTCATTTCGTTGCTCTTCCAGCTTCTTTTGTTGTACTTCGAGTCGTTCGAGAACATTCTGCTTATCCTTCTTTTGCTCGTTTCGCTGTTTTAACAAAAGTTTCATCATACTAGAAAAATCTGCACTTTCACTTACTTCCTCTTCCTCCACTTCTGTTTCACAAAACAAAAGTGTTTACGTCTTCCGCTTGCTGTTCCAAATAGTTGCACAAGCGCAGGACGAGCTCATTTTTCGATCCCGCTCTAGAAAGATTTCGCTTACCTAACTAACTTATAAGCTCAAAACAGTTGAGCTCTTCTTACAACTTACCCAGTGAAAATGAGTATATAATTATTATTTTTTTTTTATTTTTTTTTTTTTTTACACTTTACTAGTCAAACTCGTTCTTTTTTTTTAAATAAGTTTTATTTACACTTCTGACACCAATGTAACGTGCGCTTAGTTCGCAAAAATAAAACTTTACCTTTCAATTTATTTCTACCACTTTTATTCGATATCTACTTTATTGAATTCAACTCCACCAATAATCAAATTAACTCTTAACACATTATCACTCTATAATCAAAACTGACATCTGGTTGCCTCGGCGGCCTATTTATATCGAATGACATTACATCTAGAACTTCCCAGTAATTTCCACATGGTCTCCACACTCCACTATTTTTGCTGTCAAACATTTCCCCTCCTGGTATATTTCTACACTTACACCAGTGTTGGCGCTTGTGTTTTCGGTTTAACGTTTTCGATTAGGAAATTGGTATTAAATATTGGGTTTGCATTACAATATATGCGAATGATTGTTGAACTATCAACTATGAAATACGAAAGTTGGACGTTAATTCCACAAGCTTTTGTAGATCTAGTACATCTTTTTCTATAATTCATTCTCGTTATTTGATACCAAAACTCAAATTTTTCGGAGCTCCCCTCTCTTTTGCGCCTTTTTCGCCTGGTTTTCTCATTATCAATGTAAAGTTTACCTTTACTCAGTAAAAATGTAAAATTATCCGAGTTAAAAATTAAATTTCCATTGCAGAAATGTTAGCTACTCTTAAATTTGTAAGCTTTTACTGCTTTACCAAATTTTTAAAGGAGAGCAACTCAAGGACTAATTATGCTTCTCGTGAATGTTTCAATAGATGTTCAAAAACATTTAATAAATATTTTGAATTGTTCAATGTAAATATGAATAGAGAAAACTTCCGGAGAAACATCCTAAATAGAATGATGTTTGAAGACTCTTCTTGACTTTATTTTGTTTATCAAATCTCTAACATAGCAAATCCGATTTATTAATGAAAAAAAAAAATGTTTCCATATAATACGTAGTACAACAAATGTATTTTACTTTATTTTCTATGTAATGTAATCTTTGTTTTTTATAATTAATGTTGTCTAACTTTGGCAAAATAAACTAAACTAAACTAAAACTAAACTAAAGGTTGTTATTTTTTGTTGTCAAAGATATTCATAAATAAACATCTTAAACGAGCTCTTGGGCATTTAGTTAGGTGCAATCTTCAACATATCACAATTTCTTTCTATAATTCCATTTTCTGAGTTCATAGTTATTGTGCGATTTAAAAACTTAACTAAAAAAGTTATTAAGTTTGGGAAAATGTTTCCCTTTAGCATATTTAGAAAGAAAATCGACAGTGATCAAGAAATAAAAGAACTCAACCCTATTAGATGGAAATATTTAGATGCAGTCCAAAAATTTCCTTCTAGAGTAAGATTTGTGAAAACATTTTCACAACATTGAAACTCAAATGACTCCTCAGGGAACTAATTAATGTTTTGATTTGTGTTAACTGGAACGGCATAAAGAGGATTATATATTTAAAAATAAAGTAGGTTTTTCAAAGTTATAACAAAGAGAATATCCTTCGGCTTGGGACTAAGACTGAGTTAAAATTTTTAATAACAATAGGTTCAGCTTTTAATGGCACTATTAATCTTGAAAAGAAAGTCGGTGGTAAGTATTTTCATTCCAAAGCCTTACACCTCTAGCACTTACAATAGTAATAAATTTAGCAACACTAGGAAAAGGCTGTTTGTACTTTAATCTCATTTTTAAGGGAAACCAAAACTGTGGGCAGACTAATGAACATGCAAAACATGTAGGTTTGTGGGTTTTCCCCTAAAAGAGAGGGTGTGGTGTTGATGGGTACGTCTGTCTGCCATTGTTCACACCCTCTATTATCTGTGCAATTCAACGAGAAGAATTTAAATGCCAATAAATCTAAGCCATTTAAGACCGACCCACCACCAAAAAACCGACATTCCATTGTTTTTGAAGAAAAGCAATCGGAATGTGTTGCCTTTTTTCCTTCTTCATACAAATAAAAGAAGGCTAGGTATTTGGTACGCATTGCCAGTTCCCGTCATTGTCTAATGGTCTGAGACTGTCTAAGGGATGAATAAATTGAGCCGTAAATCCTTTTCGGGATTTATCTTGACAGGGAATTTTTGGATTTTCTTTGGTTTTAGCCTCGTGTCTGTCGTGAAGGAATTTCTGAGAAAATTATCGCAAGTTGTTGAACCGTATGTTGCATATCAATTGATTTTTAATAAGGGGGCTACAACTCAACGAACGATTGCCTTTGTCGCTATGTAGTCTCTACTCTTTTCTCTTTGATTGATGTGATTATTGCAAGGCTTTGTGCGATTTCGATTTTAATTTGATGAGGTAAGTAATTTGGTTTAGCTTATTTAAATACTCTTCAAATTTTAGTTACATATGCTACAGTCTGTAGGTATCTACTTATACTTTTTAGTTCAACTTTGAATTACTAAAAATCCGCTAACCCAAATGGCCCTGGACAGAATCGCAAGATGGACTCGTTTCCACTTCTCGATGCTTAGTTGGATCGTCATCTGTAAACTTTTATTCTGCTTGGATGAATTTGGAAATCTTGAGTTCGAAATATTTTCAGGTTATCACCCACCGACAAGTAATTACTTACTTACTTAGGTGGGCATTACAGTTCGGGGTGAACCTGGGCCTCAACCAACATCCTTCTATAACGACTTCGATATCGGGCGAGCTCTCTCCAGTTTTACACTCTTACTGGCTGAACACAATGAAGACGGAGCTGCAACTGGAACTGGAACTGGAAGAGCTGTCAAATTATTGAATACACACAAATTCAATAGCGCGAACACAATGCGACGGAGCTTCATACGGAACTGGAATCGGAACTGGACAAGTTGACCAACTTTTAACTTTTGCTGTACAGCAAATTTGACGTTTATTATTTTGAAGAAAAAAAAAGACATTTTGTGTGTAAATTATGGTGTGACAGCCAAGTGTAACTTAAGTTTTTTGTTTTTTGGTTTTTACTTTTAATTTATAACAATTTTGTGCACCCACCATCTCCTATTTCTTTTTTTTATAGTACTTTAAATACAAATAAAACATTCTGATAATTGGAACAAGCAACACAATATCATTTATTTCCTCATCCATAGTAACAATATCAAATTTGTTTTGTTTATAAAATACTCAAACCGAATTTAGAAAATACAAAATAATGTTTCAAATGATGGAAATGTCAAAAGCTGTACAGCTGCATTGTGGGCCGACTAAAATCGAAACGTACAGCAATTTTGACAGCTCATCCAGTTCCGATTTTGCAGTCCAGCTCCGTTTTTGCATTGTGTTCAGTCAGTTAGTCGGTTGACGTCTCCATCCGCTTGATTGCATCACCTAAGAGAAAGTCTTCCCCTTCCGCGATTTCCCCGCAATGTGCTTTCGAAAACCCGACGAGTCGGAGCGTTTGGGCCCATCCGCTCTACATGGCCCAACCATCGTAGCCTCGCGATGCGTACTCTTCTGGCTATGCCCATGTCGCGGTATAGCTCATACAGCTCGTTGTTGTATCTTCTTCTCCACACATTGTCTTCGCATACGGGACCAGCTCATTCGGAGAATTTTTCTTTCGAAACGACCAAGGGTTTCCTCATTCGCTTTCGATAAGGTCCATGCTTCCGCGCCGTAAAGCAGGACTGGGATGATCAAGG
Source organism: Melanostoma mellinum (assembly GCA_914767635.1). Taxonomy (NCBI): domain Eukaryota; kingdom Metazoa; phylum Arthropoda; class Insecta; order Diptera; family Syrphidae; genus Melanostoma; species Melanostoma mellinum. The sequence continues at coordinate 21,619,703 of OU612058.1, forward strand.
TCTTATACAAGGCTACCTTGGTTTTTCTGGAGAGGGTTTTGTTTCTCAATTGACTTTTTAACCCAAAGAAGCAACGGTTGGCAAGAGTTATTCTCCGTTTGATCTCCGCACTGATGTTGTTGTCCGTGTCTATAGTGGATCCTAGGTAGACGAACTCCTGTACTACCTCGAAGTTATGTTGGTCTGTTGTGACGTTTTGTCCAATTCGTCAATATTCTGTGTCCTTGTTTGATGACAACATATACTTCGTTTTGCCCACATTAACCATCAAACCCATTTTTGCCGCTTCTGTTTCAATACTCGCAAAAGCACCTATGACATCACGCTTATTTCTTCCCATTACGTCAATATCGTCTGCATAGGCGAGTAATTGTACAGACTTTTGAAAGATTGTTCCTCTGGTGTTGACGTTAGAGTTTCTTACATTCTTTTCAAGTATGATGTTGAAGAAATCGCATGACAGTTTGTCGCCTTGCCTAAAACCCACCGACAAGTACAAGACTTTATTTTACGGGTTGAAGTCAGGACAGTGGTAAGGAAGAGAATGCCTCTAAATAAAATCTCAAGCAAATATGTAGTAGAAACATTTATCTAGCCCGGTTACGCCTCAAACTGGAAACTAAAAATTTAACTCAGTTCCTTGTGTTAGTGAATTTTATTCTTAAATTTCCAAGAGAACTGATTTAAATTTTAACTGAAATCACCCCACGTATCCTCTAATTCACTTTTGACATAAGCTTATTTTATTATCACAATCAAAGTCCTTTCAAACACGTACGACACCGCGCTCAATCTACGTGATCTGACGATGGTGTTTGATTTTTTTAATCTCTCACTCCCACAAATTTCCACCCTTGTTTGAAATGTACGAATTCCACCATTTTAATGGCCGGGAAAGTGCAACGTCAAAAATTTACTCATATATAAATTGTGTATTAGCAGATGGTGGACAAAGAAGAGAGCCAACCATGACTCTAATATTCCCAAAAGCGTATGTATACTTACGTACATAACAGAGGAAGCGGATATCATTTGATCGAATCACGTCCGGTCTGCTCTCCATTTTCATTGAGTACACAAAGTTGGTAGACTTTATCTTGCATCGTTGACGCATGAATAAAATGGGGAACAGCTCCTATGCCAAGTGTATATTAACATCAATAGAATGGCTCATGAAATTTTGTTGAATCAAGAACTCGGTCCGGTTCAGGATGTTGGTTTCAATGGCGGAAGTTCCCATACACGCATCCCTCGAGCCTTTATGTTGGGGTTTTTTGAGTATAACTTTGATGGAATATGATACGAATCTTAATTAATTGATACTAAAATGTTTCCTGACATCTGTCACTACTCACGATTTCTTCCCACCAATCTAACTAATGTGCTGTATGATGGGAAACCAATTAATTTCTGAGATAAGAATTAATACATAGAAAATAAACCCATTAGGGAAATTATCAAATTGAAAGTTATAGAACAAGCATACATACATAAGTAATTTTTCTCGGTTGTTTGAACTTAGTTTACGTTTGTGAAGAGATAATATGATTTTATTTGGTCCTTAAGACATTTTATAATTATTTGATCCGAGAAGCAGATAGTAAGATAAAAAATGTGGAAAATGCTTTTTTAAAATACATCTCTTTCAAGATACTTGAAACAGAAAATTGGTTTGTAAATATGATATCTGCAAACATTGAAATTACTCCTTTGAAATACTGCCAGATGCCAGAATTTTTGAATCTAATTTGAACTTTCTCTAAATCCCCGGAACGAACAATTCTTTTCCGAAAATAGTAAGAAGTTTTCTTTAAAACGGAAGCAATTGAACTGAATTGATTTAATGAAAATATGAGTTGAAACTGGAGGTGAGGGCATTTGATGATTTTCTTTTTTGCTCCGGTTTTTATGGTTCTTTTCATTTGGTTTATGTTGCGCTATAAAATGATAGACTTTTCCCCTTGGTCTAACGGTGGCAACACTACTTTCTGAACTGGACGCACCATTCATCTCAATATTCTCTTTGCGGAGTTTTCTGGGCAGAGGGACCCAGTTATTTTTTAACAATTGTTTTCCTAGGGCTTTGTGCTCAAACATGATTGAAACCACCTCCTCTTTTGCACACACACTTCCAACAATCCTACACCGCCATTGTCTTAAGCTGATTGAAATGAAGCAGTAAATGACCTGGCAAATCACAGTTGAAACACATGCGGTTGGCTTTTGGAAGTTTATGGTCAATAAACCGGATAACCAATCGCCGAATTCGGTTATTTGCGGAGCTCGACTACGAAATCCCCCTTATTCAATGATTTTTATTTGTTAAGACCTCGAGAATAGTTTCTGATTCCCCATTTGTGTCGTAAGCGACCTACATCTAGACATGATTTGTTCAACAACTTTTCTCTAAACTTAAAGTGTAGTTGGAATGCTGTGCATTGCTCTCAAAACGAAAACCTTTCCGGCAAAGTTGGTATTTCGTTTACGTTGCCCCTCTGTGTTTAATAGCTGTTCAATCTGTAATTTAAACTGGCAGTCCAAAAGTCAGAATAATAACAATAAATATCACTGATTAATCTGTACAGCTTTCAAAATATCGCGCACGTAATCCATGGATTTGTCAGGAACTGATAACAGTCTAGAATAATTTCTTCAAAATTGGGCACATCATTCGGTAGTTATTTTTATATTTCAATTGTAAAGAGAATCGGGGTCGCATATAAGTAGCATTATCAACCACAGACCATTTTAAGACCACACGCTTCGCTTAACCTTCCAAGGCATTTTAAAAGCTGCAACCCTCATTCGCATCTTAGTGAATCACTCTTGAGTTCGCCTCGATTATGGCCAAGCGTATTTTGATTTATTATATTTGAATCCTTCTACAGTTACGCATATTCTTGTAAGCTAAGCCATAGCCAATCTGCATTTCTACCTCTTCGCCTGATTTTCCAGCCAGGAGTATCATTCTATGACGACCTGGGACTGGGAGTTCATTCTTAAATAAAAAACTGCTGCGGGTCGAAAAAAGTTCAAATCGAATCAGAAAAACCTTTAAAAGATAATCAAAAACATAAAAAACGGATGTCCAAGAAACTTGCCGAAATCTGACTTGTTCAAAAAGATATTTCAGAGACCGGTATCCGAGTTGGCTTTTATTATAGGTTCTTGAACGAAACCATTATCAAGATACATCACCACCTGCTAAAAATCTAATAAAATGAGAACCCAACAACCCTACTCCACTTATGTAAAAGTATATGTCTTTGCATTAACTTTAAAAATAAAACTTTTCTTTTTCACATAAAGTGTCTTTGCAATTCACAACTTTGTCTTCAGAATTCATGATCAAACTTCTGTACTTTAACACGAAGTTATAGCAAAATGTTTGCCACTTCCTCCACAAAGAAAGAACTCGTTAAGTCGTTTTCTTAACGAAAAGCAAACAAACAATGTGATTTTCATCCACACTCAAGCTCTAAAAAATATAAGCAATCCGGAAATTATTTCAAAGTAAGGCAAGGCAACTTTTCAAAAGTGGTATGATTCCCCATGGGCTGCCTTCAAGTCAAACACTGCCTAGTACTAAGTACCACCGAAATGGAAATCATAGAAAACACAACAAAATATATGAAGTTTCTTTAACGAACATCGAATAAGAGGGCCAAATGGAAGATACATCAGATGGAAAAGTTGTCCGTTTGTTAACCAACCAACCCTTCGCCTCCAGATAAATTCCAACCCCAAATAAAAGTGCAAAAAAGGGTGGAAAATGGCAAATATACTATTTCACGTTCATAGCTAAGCTACCTTCGTGTTACTATGATGATGCCGTGTTTGGTTATTATGGTTCCCTTCCAGACAACCAAAGTGGTATGAGATTTCCATTTCATTGCCAGCGGCAAACTTTTACGTTTATTCAGAGAACGCAAAAGAGAAATAAATTACCTAGTACCTTGGGCAAAATTTAACTCTGTATAAAAGAACATGATGAAGAAATATCTTAAAGCTTATTTTAAAGCTGGAAGAGACTATCAAAATGTTGTTTCTGAAAAATCAACACGGCCTATAGTTACCGCGATGAACGCCACCCGCGTGCCGTGCTGGACGGCGCGGCGTGCGGATCGTTCGTCTTCTGTTTCGACACGAGGGTTAGCATTATGTATATGAAGATACTTTATCTATAACAGCATCAGTGTTGGGAAGAGTTTGAGAAGGAGAGGGCCTTTTATGTCTAGCGCCTTGTTAATTACTTAATTTGAATTTGCTTTGGTGGTAACCTTTATCTATTGTTTTTTATGTCGTTAAACTGAAAACAGAATGAAGGGTTCCACTGGGGCATACAACCCGGACGTTCTAAATTACAGCCACGTGTCTTTTTTGTAAATTACCTCCGTTCTATTGTCCTTCATTACTCAACATCGGAAGATATAAGATGAACTAGACGGAAGTGAGATGGCACACCAGAAAAAAGAAGAGGAAAATTGCATTAAATTTGACTTTATTGTTAAAATAGCTTTTCATCATATCTGCGAAACAAATGAAGGAAGGAAACCTTAACAAAAGTTAAAGGGGATTTTTAGAAAGTATGGTCCTTTGCTCGTATTGCTTAATAGATTATGTGAGTATGCCATATGCAGGAACCAGAAGGATGATGTGAGCCTTTTTATGCCCTTTTGTGTAGAAGTTACACTTCTCTTGATAGCAATATTAAATTTTGTTTATGGGGTAAATATAAAATTCGAATTCTAAGCTCATTTGCTAATCAGTTTTTGAAACCATGTTCTTATATAGCCGCACGTAATGTAACACACTTCGTAGAATTCAAAATATCCAGCAATTTACAGAGTATTCTGGTTCCATGATTTTTTATTTTACGAGAGAGAAAAAACTGTACGCAGAGAGTATTTTGAAAAAATTTAATTTAATTCGGTCAAAATCATTGAAAGTGCTCAAGTACTCCGACTTTGTTCACTTTTGTTTCGAGTTTTAGTTTCAATTGGCCTTCGATCTTATCAATTTTCAAATTCAGAGTTTTATATTTTTAAGTGAACGCAAATCAATGATTCATAGCAATAATCAGCATAATAGTCAGCGTAGAGAAACTCAACTCTTTTTCCGTTTTTTTTCAGTGTACCATTTTGCAGTGGTCGATTCGTTGCACCCAATTTTTGATGATTCTGCCGCTCTTGTCTCTTCCAATGTCGTCGTGAGCTATCGTAACCCGAAAGAAAATAGTTTTGAGGCGTTAAATAGCACGAACGAGACAGTCAATCGACGCCCATTTCTTGAGATTACACGCTCATCAAACTTACTCTTCAATAAATCCATTAAAACTTGTACTGTGTGGTTTGTGGCACTATCATCTTTCAAACCACCTATCGTCCAGGTCTATATCTTCCAATTCAGGCTAGAATGCGATCGTAAAACGTACGTACTTCGCTTCAAATGGTTCATCAGCTTCAATTCTAAAGTCGTCATCATCTTTCATGGGTGTAAACCAAATTATGCATAACTGCCTGAACAGAATGGTGTAGCTTTAGCTGTAGTACGCCGCGCTGTCAAAGTCGAAAGTAAGCAAACGCCATAAGAGTGTACACAATGCGTAGTAGTAGCTGTAACGGTAGTTGTAGCTGGAGTACAAGTTGACTCAACTTCAACTTTTGAGCGCGCTGCAGCGCTACATTTTGGCGTTTCACACAGAAAAAAAAACAAAACAAAGCAAAATGGCTCAGCAAACTTGACATCTTGCGCTACACCATTGTGGACGAGCTTTACTACGCTACATTCTGATTTTTGATTTGACAACGCGGCGTACTACAGCTACAGCTACGCCATTCTATTCAGGCAGTAATACGCCATAATGAGGTCTGAGCGATGCCTGATTACTGAGAACGCCTGCCGTGAAATGGACTAATTTTAATCGTTTGCTGGGACGATATGTTCGACACTTCGACCAATCAGTCGTCTCACTGACACGGTAACGTAACACAACAAATATGTAGACTCAAATTTTTCTACTAAACTTATTATTGCCAACTAGGATCCGAGTTCCGACTGAAAATTGAAGTTAACGCTCATAATTAATTAATCTTATTCTTAATAATTTGCAGATGTTGCTCGTTCATGCACTTTACTTACTTACTTAATTGGGCATTTTGGGGAGAACCTGAACCTTTTCCGATAACGGCTTCGATTTTGAGCAAGCTGTATCCAGTTTTGCACTCTAAGTCGGTTGAGATCTTCATCCACTTGATTGCGCCACCTAAGATGAAGTCTTCCCCTTCCGCGATCCCCCTGCAAGCTTTCAAAAACCCTTGCACTTTAACATGATGAAAACAATGAGTTAACAGAATTAATGACAATGACAGTTCCAAGGGTGCGTTCACAAATTAAATTCAACTCTGTCTCTCAAGTCTCTATTTGAAAACACGTTACTTGATAAACGAACTCCTTCTCCAAACGGGTAGTAGTTTTTACATTCGATATTTTTCAGTAAAATACCTTTGCATGTTTACGCTCTAAATAAACATTTTGACAAAATGCTACGCTTGAGTTTAATATTTTGCATCCAATTGTTGTATTGTATATATACATCTACCAAAACTAAAGCCAGATTAGACTTATCCCTTTGCAAGTCCTAATTCTCTTCAACTTTTTATTTTCCTTTTCTATTCAAAAAACATTTCCCAAAGCATATGTAAGGTCAAAAACACCCTGCAAATGTACGTGTCAGGCACACATTGTACCTATCCTTAACCATTGAGTGGTAAATTATTATTACTCCAGACAGTGTATAAGGTACCAACTGAAATCGAAGTCAAATTCGTTTTATCATTATTAAATTTCGATCCTTTTGATTGATTGAATTTCGTTTAAACGCACGCGGTGAGGTGGATATATGCCACAAGATGTTGGTTACAATTTGTGGGCATGTCAGTCAATAGGAATAGGGAGACAGTAAAACGTTAAGCCAATTGTGAGGCATATATAACAATGGATAAGACGTTCCTTTTTTACCTTATTTTTTAATAAACATATTCGAATGCAGTCAAGGAGAAAGGAATGGTTAAGGGCTTTTAAAGTACAGTTTATGCTGGTCCATATTCATAAACTGTTACCTTGGTTATATGTATTTATGAATGGTTTTGAATTGTATATCAGTTTTAGAGAGTTACCCAAAATCTAAGCTTGAATTAAGCACGGCTCACACAGGGTTGCTTAAAAGCCACTTCCTATCAGCGGCTGGCAGCAGCAAAAGCAAGCAGTGTGATGCTTCTTTTTCAAAGGCTGGAATATAACTCAGGGTGTCCAGGGTCTACCCAAGGAAGCTTGACTTGGGCTTCGGCGGTCCAACTTCTCAAAATGATACGCGAAACGGTCGGTTTAATTCTAATTAACTCTAACTTTATTTTAATATTTAGGATTATGTTTACAAATGTTATATTCAATATTACTAGAAAAAGCAAGTTTTATGATTTGTTGAGTACGGTCTACACTGCTGTTCACTTAATTAGACGCACAATTTTTTTTTACATAACCCTAATTTTTTGTAAGTTTGTAAGCTTATTATATTCTCAACTTAAAAAAAAATTACGGTTATGTAAAAAAAAACTTGTGCGTCTAATTAAGTGAACAGCAGTGTATTTCGGGTACTGGTCCACGGAACGGCTAATACCGATCCTCACTGGTGTAGTGGCGATGGCTTCTTTGGGGATACGGTTGTATACCACGGCTGTTGTTTCCTCTGTTAGGCGGCGGTGAACTCCTATCTAGCTCTGCGTTAGGCAGGGCGCTCTATCGGCAGCAGCAGAGTTCGTAGCAAAGGTCTGCGTTGCGTGAAAGGTAGAGCAATTTATCGGCGGCGGCGGGCTACGTAGGAAGTGCCTGCGTTGTATCAAAGAGCAGAGCAATCTATCGGCGGCAGCGGACTTCGCAGAAAGTGCATGCGTTTACTTAGAGTCAAAACACGCTGTCGGCGGCGGCGGACTTCGCAGAAAAGGTCTGCGGTTACGTACTGCGATGAAAACTTCCTTTGTGGAGATGCAATGCCTAACTAAGGAAAATTTAATCGCTCGGCTGAAACAAACCACAACGAATAAACTTCCTACAAGGACTTTAAGTCGACGCAGTGTCAAAAGAAAACTATCTAAGAAGAATTTAAACGCCCGGCTCAATCAAGCCACAACGAACGAATTTCCTATACGGAGACTGTCAAAATCAAAAAGGTAAAGAAGATACAAACGCCCGACTCAAACAAGCCACAACGATAAAATCTCTTTTGCGGTGAAATGAGAAAAAGTATCAGGTAAATTCTATTCGCCCGGCTGGAAAAAGCCACAACCTATAAAATCTTTTTCTGATTTTTGGTGATTATTTCACCTCTATTCATTGACTTTGCCACTGAAGGCGAATGTGAGCTGTAACCGGTCAGTGACAATTTTGCATAGAAAAAATTGGAAATTGGCAAGAAGTGACAAGGCACGGAGAAGTAAACAATGCTTGGGCTTGGAGTAGGCATTCACTTTGTAATTTTAATTCGATTTTGGACTGTTTTTTGTAGATGCTTAGTCTGAAAAGTTATTGACTTGAATATACTGTACTAGTACTATTAGCAAATGTTAGAGAATCCATTTGTCTCTCTTTTTAGAGGTGTTAAACAAAATGTCAGCCAAATCAGAAAAGAAGTAGTTATTGAAAAATCGTTTTGGATATTTCTGGGCAATGTAAAAAATATTCATTATCGAGCAATGATATGCATTGCACTCGCTTCTGAAAAGCAATAGCTTAACGAAGGCAAACCGCTTTTGAACGTGACTGTGCCAGCTTAAGAGACATTCTTACTTGTTTCAAAGTGTCTGTGTTAATGACGCTTCAATATCAATTCAAGAAGAAGCAAAATTTAAAATATTACTAAACATTATTGTACAAATCAGTCGTCATGCGAAGTTCATTTAAGACTTTAATCTACCTGCAATAATGTTTTTTGTTTTATAAAAGAGTGAAGTACTTTGACCACCTAAGTGCAATCTATATACTTTGATTCAAATAAAAGATTATTTTAGTGCAAATATTTGCTCAAGAAATATGGACTAATACTTCCACTTCATGTTAACAGATTATGGTTGCAGTTTTTAAAGCGCAACTTACTTGCGTTATCTAATCTGATCGTCTTATTTCAGTTTTAGTGCTTTACAAAAAACTTCTTCCTCGGCCTTATCAAACAAAGTTGACTTAAAACTTTTTTTATAAATATGGCATTTAGTTTCTGGTATAAGTTAGTTAGTGTTGTGCTAATAGACTTCTCAGAATGAAATTCTACGGTTCGTATAGCCCGCTCATAATATGATATTCAGAAAATAACTAAATTTAAATATTTGGTAGTTTTTGCTGTTTTCGTGCTCGTCCTTGGCTCTTCATTGGCTGGACACATTCATGATGATGGCCAACCAGGATGTAAGGAAACTATTGAACTAGAAACTATTTACTATCGCAATAACTGGGATCCCACCAAATATTGGGTATGTGAAGAAAAAGGAAAAGCTGCTTCAAAAGCGAAATGCCATGATGGTACTGCATGGCTTGATAGTCAGAAAAAATGCGTTGAATGGCACGATTGGGACTGGGAAGAACCCGTGAACCCACCAAGCAGACCATAAATGCAGTCTTCCTAAAAGCCAATAATGTTAATGGAATTCTGAAGGCATCAATTTAAAATAAAAAACATTTGTGTTGTAAATATATTAACTGTGTAGTTGTAGTTAGTTAAATGATAGCCGCATTGGCTTGCGTTTAAAGTGGTGGCCGATACGCCGCTGTGCGTTTTTTCTGAATTCAGCTTGGCTAATTTGCTTCAACTCCAATTTGCCAAATCTTGTTTAATTATTTTGAAGTGCATTTCTCTCGACGAACTTTTGATAGTGTTGAGTGTTTTCGCGAACCTATTGATGATTTGTATTTTAAAAAGGTCTTGGAAAATAGGCTAAAAAGCAGTTATGAAAAGGTAAGTTGTGGTCTTTACAGAAGAAACGTCTATTGAAGGTTCGGTAGTTTTTGTGGTTTCATGTGCTGATAATACTACTCATTTGATGTAATGAATTGTCCAGTTTTGTGATATATCTGTTTTTTGTTCTTATTATATTTTTTCGAGCTCTGGAAAAAAATGAGACTGTGGGAATTGTCAACAAAAAACTTACAAAATCGTTTAATAGAAAACAAAAGATATGAACCAAGTAAAAGGAATTCATTCGGTGTCTAGGCGCAGACCGATGATGTTAGGAAAATAAAAAAGATAAATTTTCATTTTTTCAGACAGACAGAGCTGTGACAAGGTAATGTCAATATGCCCACATGTTGAATTCGACAGGGAACCCTCGCTCCGAACCCTTGCCTTTTTACTCGTAGTTGACTTGAATTAAAATTAACTTAGGTTAGGTTAGGTGGAAGTGGCTGTCAGCCAATGAGTACATTGCCTGACACACTTAGGCCGCAAGGGCTCATTGTGATACCACAGAGATCAGCAAGTTAGTCACCTACTGATCTCAGATACTTATTAATCTTCCATTACGGGACTAGCCGGTTAATCACCTGCTAGTCAAACCACGCGGAACTTTTAATGTATTTCGAAAGACTGTTAGGGTCTATGTAAGCTAAGTCGCTAGTATCATCGAAGAAGAATTCACCGAGATGAGTTTTCCTACTATGAAGTAGTGCAGGGCATGAGCAAAGAAGGTGTTGAACGGTTTCTTCCTCCTCCTCGTCCATGCAGCTTCTGCAGAGATCAGTGGAAAGCACACCAAGTCTTTTGGCACTTCACTTTTTTTTGATTGCAAATGAATCGACATTTTCAATTTAATATAATAGATTGGTTGCCATTAAAGTGAAAACAACACTGAAAGAGAAAAGCGATAATGAAACTTAACTTTCATCTGCTTCTTCCTCTTACGTCGTTACGAGCATCGTGAAACATGCTCCAGTGAGTAGCGTGCGACCAACAAAAATGTAAAAAACAAAATACAATAATTGTAAAATAAAAAAAAATATTAAATGTGTTGTTATTAATTTATAGGTATGCACTGCAACCCTCTCAGGATTTAAATAAAAGCTGCTGCAGACATCATATCAGCGCTGTTGATTTTAAATTTTTCCATCTCTTATTTGACTTTGCAATCTCACTCTGTCTGCTTTCCACACTAAATCTCGTCTCAATTTTCATTTCTATTTATAAAAAGTTCCTTCTACGCTCTTCGTGGTAACTGAAAGTCTGACTACTCATTGGGGTTATATCTCAGGTTGAAGCGATCAAGGCACCCCTCTTAGCAGTCAATCTTTCATGCTGTTAGAATAAAAGGATGTTGCATTTCAAAGGCCATGTCTGCACTTGACTGGTTTCATGCCGAGCGGGAAAAGGAAGGATTTTCCTCTTAATGACATTTCGGAATATTCAATTTTTTATAACGATGGTTTGTGTCTTGAAACGAAATAAAAGAAAGGTGTACGAAGAATATTTACCGAAAGACATCCTGGATGAAGAAAACAAACACGTCTGATGGCAGACAACCTGTCCACCCTATTAAAGCTGACCCCAGATGAGTCTAAGGAAGTCCTCCCACATCACACTTCTATTTTATTTGTGTACAGGAAATTGCAAAAATAAAATCGAGCCAGGAAGTACAATAAGTTCACAATGATGCTGTGTGATTTAAAGGTAAGTCGGTTGGCAGTCGGTACACACTTTGACAATGAACATTTGAGATAATCCACACGACGCAATGATTCGCAAAAAGTCAAGATCTGGTGTGTGTGTGTGTGTCGAGTAAAATCCACACAGGAAAAGAACCATTTGTGCAATTTTAGTTTTTCCTTTGAAAATGGCAGCGGCACAATTGAAACGAACACATTTTCCAGAGAGGGATAATAATGAGGAATGGTAGAGAGTAAAAGAACAAATCGATAACTTGTACTTCCGAAACACGATTGCAGGTAGGTACGAGCACCGACGTAAGAAGAAAAAATTCAGCTAGCTACTGTTTTTTGTCCCGTTTTTGTAGCTCTTATCCAGGTTCTTCTTCTTGAGTGTTACGTCAAACAAAAGGAATTGTCGATGTCGCTTCAGAAGAATAATGTTCTTATTTTTTTTTTTTATATGTTCTATGTCACTGACTCAGGGTTGGGTGTGAATTTCTACAAAATGATTTAGAGAAAAAGAAATTGGGGGACATAGGACAGATGTGACAAGGACCTAATCAAACTGTTGGTATACGGTATGATATAATTCAAGTCATGCCTAGGTGAACAAGCAAATAAAACTAAGTATAAGTGCAAGCTGACAGAATTGTATCTCATATTTGGAATAGAGGCGGTGAACACCGTGCAATAATGTCAATGTTTGCTAAATTTCTTTTTAGGTACAAAAAACTTACACAATACAAATTGTTTAGAGGTTTAGGCTGTACACTTGATAAAAATTTTCTGGACAAGTGATTTCAAGTTGATATACTAGCGAATACTAAACCCAGTTTAGCATAAGAATGGCGCAACATAGCTCAAGAAACTCGGGGCCGATACACCTTACATGAACCTACAATTTTACGCTTATTATGCACAACTGGAATATAAAGCAATTTTCTGGACAATGTATAATTACTTTCGTAGGACTTGGCAAACATCCGCGAAAGATAATACCGGTCATCATGAAGGCAATATCTTATCCCTATATTCCAACGGAAACGGGAGCTGGAGCTCAAAAACTAACAACATCTACTCACCAAAAAGCGGTATGATGAAGTTGGCTGAGATTCTAAGAACAACTGAACCGATTTGAAAACTTCTTCCACTATTTGATTCTTACATTATCCCTGAACAACATAGATACATTTCATCACCGCATTGGGAACGGGAACTCGAAAGCTACCAAAATTGCTTCGCCAATGTTGAATCCCACATTATTTTACTAATTTTTCATTCCATTTACAGACAAAGAGTTTCATGCGGGATAAAATCTTTATCTACTTTTTTTCCGCTGCGACAAGGAAGTGAACCTTCTTGCGTGCGCACATATTAAGGGCGGGTTGAGCTTATTCAGCTCAAGACACTGCGGTGTCTGAACGAAACTTACTGTGCCAAATTTGACAAAGACACATCTGCGCACATAAAGACAAAAACAATTTTTTCTCCATTGTGATCCAGTCGATGTTACTGTGGCGTATGAGTACTTTTTTCAAAACAAAAAAAATGAAGGAATTAACGATGTATAGTCATTGTAAAATAGACGAAGCTTGAATGAATATGTACCAGATCACACGGAAATAGCTACGCTCAAAACTATGACGTCATAGAAAATAGACGGTTAGTAGTCAAAGCCTCGTTAGACGCAGCATCATTGAACGTAACAACTTCAAGACACCAATACTTTTGGCATAACGTTATGAAAAGTACAATTGTGGACAGGTATAATATAGCAAGCATTTGGCCTCTATGTTCATAGAAATTATTTGAAACAAAACCAATTTGAGAAAGGCACAAAGGCAAACACATACAGCCTTACTTACAAACCCATAATAGGGAGTGAACAGCGCTATGTTCCTCTTATAATATCTCTGAACAGGAAAACCTTATTTTTAAAACTAAAATATGCTGAACGCCGATTTAGGTAGTATAGCGATTGAATAGGTTTTTGTCATCGCTATTGTGAAATGACAAGGGAATGTTAGTACGCCGGCTTTCAGAGACCGGTTTGTTTTCGAAAGTGAAGTACACCTGTGTACTACCGCTCAATGCTATAAATTATATTATAGATTATAGAAAGGTAAGATATACACATCATAACTAAAATGGTTTATAAATAAGAATTTATGCCACGTAGAATAGAGTGCTATTCACCACATAACTATTCATCTGTTCAGAGCTATTTAGGGAAATCTAATAAATACGGCTGATATACTTCAGCACAGAGTACAAATATAAACCGTTCACCCCCTTTCCACCGCTTTTCATCGTTTATTTAAAAGAGGTTCTTTTCGAAAATGTTATAAACGTACTTCAAAAAAAAATTATTAAAACTACGACTACATCTAAAAATCCATCAATTTCAATTTTGTTTTTTTTTATTTAACTACATTGGTCACAGTTATTTCGCATAGTAATTTAAAGATTATAATTAATGCCTATGCAGATTATAAAGCAATAATTCCTTTTTGAATATATAAGAACTAAGATTGAAAGCTGCAAAAGAAGTATAAGTATTAAATTGTTTACATAGGAGAGAAAAAGGTTCATTATTCAAATAATTTAATGATGTTTCATAAGTACGCAAAATCTTAAAATTTCGACTTTGTCGAAGTGGCACATTTATTTTTAGTAACGAAAGCAGATGAGGTGAACTTATATCAGCCTTCAAAAGTTTGAATATAAATTTAGCGTTAAGTGATGACTTCCTGTCCTCAAGGGTATAAAGACCAATAAGCATAAATCTCGAGCGATATGGAGGAAGATGAAGATCGATTATATATATTGGGCTAACAATTTTGAGAACTTGGCACCACTTTAGAGAAAGTGCTTGCGTTCAATGCAGCTTCGAAACTTCGAGACCCTTCTGTCAGTTCATGAACGACGATTTTAACTTTGTGTCAGACTTGAAATGGAACTGTTATTCACCTTTCGATTCCACTTATGTAGTTAGTAGTAAAAGGAATTGCAAAACATACAAATCTTTCCTCTTTGAAATTCAACATTTCGATTTCCAAGTATTTGTGTAAAGTAATATTCCAATCGCATTAATTTTATTCAATTTAGATAGCAAAAATTAAAACCGTATGCCCTCAAAAACAAGGCGACAACCTAAACGCAAGCCTTGCCCAAATTATGCATAGCAAACAGATAAGAAAAATAGTAGATTGCCTTTTCCCACAATTGGAAGTGAATCTGTGCAACTGTCAAAAATCACTTGCGAGCTTTGAATTGCATTGCAGATGTTGTTTTTGGTTTTTTTTTTTTTTTTTTTGCTTAGCATAAGACTTGCCTATCAAGGCTTACGTTTAGGAATACGCCGATATATTTTCGTTGTTGATAAATTCACTTTCAATATTTATCTGTTTTCCCCAATCTTTTTTATATTGCATCTGCAAATCTTGTACTTTTGACCAACGAGAACCACAAAAACTGACAGCATTTTTTGAAGTCCCGGTGCATTGAACGCAGTGACATTTGACCCATGCCTTGTTTGAAGTTTTGAAAGCTACTTTTGAATCATGTTTCCAATCGGAAATCAAAGATTTAACAAAAACTTAAAAACTATTAAAACAACGGACACCACATAAAAACAATAAAGCCCTGTGTGATGTTGGAAGGTCTTGATCAATGGTTTTGATCTAATGAGTCAACCCATTATTGGGGACATTCAATGTTCAGGTAGACTAACCATTTTCAGCCTCGTCGCCTGATACGTGGCTTTTGACTTATCAGAACCGAAAATAAGTTAGATTATATGAAAAACTGTGGTACCCGTGGCGTGATGGTTAGCATTATTTTAGGTTATATTAGGCAAAAATGTTTTTCCACGGGTATCGCCTTTCGCGAGGAATTGGCAAGTTCTCTGTTAGTAAATTCATTGCCATGAAAAACGCTTTCTCAAATAGCCGTCAGAAAATTTTAGGTCCCCTCCATTCCCTCACAAAGAATGGTTGTCAGAATTGCGCTTGGCCCAAGGGCTTTATTTATTTATATGAAAAATTGAAATTTGATGAATGCACTCATTCTGTCTTCCTGAATGTTATACGTGTGAGGCTGGCAGTTCCACTTCATTGTTCGTACATTGCTCGGCAAGTTCCTTTTTATATGTCATAAAATATGTGTACTATACGAAGGACTTACGGGAAGGCACGTTATTTATTTTATTTGCTTGTCAAAAGTATTTATCGGAATCGTAGACATCAATATGCAATTTTTCTGAACCCGACAGCTCTTGAACAGCCGAGGCTCTATATTATTCTGTAATGTCTCCAGTTTACTTATGGTTACTATTTAGAGAGATTTATCTAAGTATAACTTGGAATCCAGCCACACACAATACAAGTGCATATGTATATCCATCCAAATGGGCTCCATTCAAAAGCTTTCTTCTTTGTTTTGATGTACCTCCAAACAAATAGGCACTTGACACGTTTTTCACAACGACACAACTTACAAAAGAAACTTTGCACTATATTTGTTCCAGTATACTCGTGATAGTCCAACATTATGAAGAGCAACTTTTTCTTAGCTATACGTATACATATACTTCACATGGACATGAACATAAATTCCAACTCAAAGTTTCATCAAACTAAATTCAGCATTCGGCCTTATCCGACCACCAAAATTCACTTATCAAATTATATTCCCTAAGCTTAAGTAAAACTTCCACATATCCCAATTAAAAAGTTTGCCCTAATATAAAACTTCATGTCTTCCCGTTGAATAAGAACACGACACATCCCATGACAGCCCAAAGAAAATAGACGGCATCGTATAAAACCCAAATGAAAGCGAAATTTTCTACTTAAATTTCGCACCCCATTCTTGTACATATGTATGTTCGTTCTACTATACCACTAAAGCAGAGGAGGAGTAAAGAATAAAAGTCTCCTAAAATGTTCAAGCATAATGAGTGGAATTACGCCTTACAAACGTGCTAAGGACCACAACCAAAAAAGGTCGAATCTAATAAAGAAAGAACATTTGGCAACTCACACTCCTTTGCCTCCTTTTGAGCTTTTCGATTTACCTTTCCCAATGCCTAACTATGCCTGAACTGAATAAAAATGACACAAATTTGTGTTGTGTCCCCTTTGAGACTACTTGTGTATAGAAAAAGTGTTGTAATTCTATGGAGCTTAGTGTAGATCTCGGGTCAATATTGGCCTTGTTATACACCCAAACAAGAAACATGTAATCCTACCTAGACCATGGTTGGCGCACCCTTACCGATGTTTTTTGTCGGTCTATGTAGTTTAACCAATGCAAAGGAAAACCGCATGTTATTATATTTCTGGGCGGTAGTTCTGCACGTTTTCTGGTAGATATTGGGGAGACAACAATGACTGACTATACGTCCACCGGCGAACGACGATAGAAAATTGGTCGATGCCAAATTAAATGATTAAGCGAACAGGTCGGTAGGTAAAATTAAAAGCGCCACGTGCCATTCCGAATGGAAAATTGTTCTGTTCTGTTTTCATTGTTGCAGAAGAAGAATATAATGAAGAAATGAAGGTGTGTTTGTGTTCATTGGGTACGATGATGGATATTTTATACACAAAACATTCAGCAGTACTTTGGCGCAGTGGGGGATTTTTCAATTTATTTTTCCATCCTCTCTAATTTATCATTTCCATTTTCATATTTGAATATTTATGTATGTGTAGGTTTTTTCGTGTGGGGGAGTAGTCAAAGGGATTTTCCTTTGAATGAAGTGGCATAAAATTATGTTATTTTTTTTTATAATTAATCGTTGCGTGGTTCTATGTCTATACCCACCTATTACTTGGTAAGGTCGAACGATTGGAATCAATAGAAGACCTAAGGTTTCAAGCTTAAGGAGGTCACAATCAATTTTATAATTTTTTTTAATACAATAACAGAGGTAAAAATTTAAGTGTTGGTTATAGGTGTGTAGTTAGCATTCGATGAGTTGAATAATCAAAAATCAAGAAAAAAGGTTATTGATTTTTTAGAAGCCATTTGATACATTGCGCATGAAAAAGTTTATATTTTAGTGTAATTATATGTAACGGTATATAAAAATTGTCAACCAAGCAGATGGCCGAAGCCTTGTCATACTGAATTTTGTTTGTCAAATGCATACCATGTAATATTTGTAGGAATGCTTATTTTCTATATATAGAGCACGCGAGTTAAGTTACGGAAAGTAATATACCATCAAGTTGGTGTCCAAGTAATGACTGAACTTTATTGATTACTTAAATGTATCTTAACACATAGCTAATACCTAATTTGCTTATTCCTAGTTTTATTGGCAACGGAAACAACAGGTACGTAATCGGAACCTTTTCGTTTCCGTTCCCATCAATAATTTACAGTGTCTAAAATTTCGTGGTGGCTTTTCTGTTAGTGTCATCAGAACTTGGAGGTTCGATGACACTTTCTGGGCTATACATAACACGCGCGCCCTCTCGCCTAATATGAAGCGATGCGAAATGGCAGTTTTTATCTGAACACTTTCTTAAAGGGTCTACACGCATTAGAGGGGCAAACAAATGGCTATTTTCTCGAATTTTTTTGACCGGTATAAACCATAAATATGAACACAGAAAGTGTAAGGCCTACAAAATACATTCATAAAATACACAAGAAATTTTTTTTTCTTGCTTGTTTTACTCTGTTTCAGTGCAAAAGGATGAGGGAGAAGATTGGTCCGAAAAAAGACGAGTGTTAGCTGTTGAACAAACGTCTTAAATGGATGATCTGAACCTTACCATTTTACTACATGTTGCTTATGACTGAATGATATGCATGCGGTAACATTTGGGTACGGTTCGGTTGAATAGTTTCGGAGATTTTATCAACAAGCACTCTAAAAACGCCATTCCGAGAAAAACGCGTTTGAAGTTTATTTAACGAAAAATAGTGATATAAAGGTTTTTTTCTTGGAGGTTTTTAAAATACCAGGTGAAGCACTCAGACCTAAATACCGGTCCATTGTACTACCAGATAGCAACCTTCTATTTGTTATAGCTTCCAGATGTTCGGAGAAAAACCAAAAGACACTGCCATGATAAGGAGCCTAAGTTACCAGCTCTCACCATGTCTCCGCCGAGTATCTGTAACGTTTAACCTCATGCGAGAAAAATCAGGACATTCCCAAAGGAAGTGCTCTGCGGTGTACTCATCTTCTACACAAGATTCACAGAGTGTGGTATCACTTAAGCCTAACACATTTAAATGCTTGGCAAAAGAGAAGTGCCCGCTGGCAACGCCGATAAGCTTTCTACAGTCTTTTCTGCTACGAGCTAGCAAAAATGTTGCAATCTTCTCACTAACGTTGGGGAGCATACGCTTGGTTTGTCTGCACTAATGGAGGCATGCCATCTACGGTTGTGCTCTTTACAGATCCAATCGTTGATTGAAGCCCTCACTGAGGACGCTGGCAGACCTAGCGACGGTTCAGGTCCTAAGAAAGCTGTCTGAGATACCTGCCTAGCGAGTTCATCGGTGATCTCATTTCCAGTTATGCCGTGGTGGCCCGGAACCCAAATGAGACTCAAGGAATTTAATCTTCCGATCGCATTCAGAGAGCTCTTGCATTCCTGGATCACTTTCGAAGTGGTAAGAGGGTTGAGAAGGGCCTTAAGCACAGCTTGGCTGTCGCTGCAAGCAAAGATACTTCTCCCCGTCCATCCATTGTTCGTTTCGTGGCTCTAGGCCATTAGGATAGCATATGCCTCGGCTTGGAAAACGGATGCTTATGATCCCAAAGATGTGTGCAGTCGTATGTCGTCGTTCTCCACAAAGACACCAGCACCAGAACCCTCGTCGGTTTTGGAGCGATCTGTAAAGATATGATAACAATTCTTTCCAGGCTCAGATTCTGGAGTGAACCAGTCCTGAACCGAAGGAAAGTTGACTGAGTAATTTTGACGCTATAAGGGTACTCAGGAAGACTGTTCGAATATTTATAAAATTTTAGTATAATAATTTTAAATATGAATATTGTATACTTTTGACAAACGCAATAAGAAAGAAAAAGATTTTTTTTAATTCTAACGTAATCTTCACACTGAGTAAACGCAGATATTGAGCCCTCAGTGGTAGCTTTTAAATAATCATCTTATAATTTGCTGTCGTCAACGATATCGCTAAAATCTAGTTCATCCGTCTTGTCTATCAGCAAGTACTTCCAAGGGCTGGCTGTCCCATTTTTTTTTACACTCCTTATAGTACTTAAAGGTTAAAGGTACTATAAGGCAAGTTTTGCGAGCGTGCAGACAAAAAATTTTGAGATAAAATTTAATCATGACAATCGAAAAAAGTGGGTCCTACAATTCTGCCTATTTGTCTGTCTGTCTTGCCGTATATGGATCTACAGCCTGAACCGATTGACCGATTTTCTTTAAATTTTGCTGTTAGGTTCGGCAGCCTTAGAGGGGTTTTAGAATTGAGTCTCTAGGTCTTAAAATAACGTTATCTGCCATACAACCGATATGATAACACTCATTTTTCTGTATAACGGCTCCATCGATTTCGGCTACATTTTTTGTGAGGTTTTATATTTTTCTCTTTTATGATGTAAATATTTTTTTTTTTTTGGAAAAAGTTTAAGAACTCTACTTCCATTAGTACCATTGTCTTAAAAACTGACTTTCTCATTAATGGATTGCACAATTCTGATGAAATTGTATATTTAAGATGTCGTAGGTTGTTTCATTTGAAAGACTTTAATTTAAAGAAAACTAGTTAATTTTTTTTTTTAATTTCTTGAATTTTTGAATGAATTCGAAGCTGTAACATTGAATTTTTTCAATTTTTTTGTCTAAACGTCTTCTAGCAAGGTCTTAAAACCTGCATACTTGATTTTTAAGAATAGTTAAAAATAAAAACCAGTTTTTAGAAAACTTCTCAAACGATTTTGATTAAATTTTCATATAGAAATTGCTAAAAAGTAAGAAAAAAACTTCTAAAATATTCTTCAATATTTTATTCGATTTACATATTTAATGTGCAGTTGACACCCTGTACCACCGTATATATATTCGTGCTTTCCAACCCTGGTTTCGCCCTTAACTCGCTTGGAAGACTTCAGGCAGCTCACGGGGTTGTCAAGGAGACCTGAATCAACTCTGGGGTAAAGTCAACGAAATATTCCATAAAAAAGTGAAAATAGAATTCGAGCGTTCAGGTGTCGCTTTTTGGCTCAGACTTTTTTTTACTGTCCGGAACCCCAATTGACTTAAACGGCTTTCACTCCCATTTGCTTACCATGATCATATATTGAAAGTCTGCTGGGATATATTTGATGTTTATTTTGACCATCGACATTTTTCCTTTTCATTGTACATCTCACTATTTTACTGAGCTTTTAGAACTATGCTTAGAAAGCTGCACAGAATATATAAAAATTAAATAGGGGAGGGCCGAGACCGAAGACCGAGACCCGAAGGCATTTCTCTCAGTCATAGCTTGCGAAAAATAAAGGAGGCCAACAATTGTTTTGCCGATTCCAAGCATCAGTGTAATTGTTCTTGGGGAACTTGTCCAACCCTCGCAATGGGTGAAACCTGTTAAAATACAATTAGATCTTTCTGCGATTGGAACTACGAACTCTCACGTAAAAGGCAGGTGTCACAACTTTCCATTCCGTGGTCTGCAAAACCATATCCATGCCGTTTTTCGTCCTTTGTATGTACATAATTTAATTTAATTTTAGACATTAAACAAGTTTACTAATTTGACTTTCATTAACCCCACTAACACTAGAGTATTCCCACAAAGTGAAACTTAAATTTTGACCTAAAAGCATGTCGTCTACCATTTCAGGGATCCTATTGACTAAATTACTCAAATTATAACACCTCAAACATCGTTATCTCGTTAACAACCGAAAATAATGAAAGCGAACAAACAAATCGGGGCAATTTTTGAATGTATATTGTATAAACAACTTGATACACATTTATCTTCACCATTTTCAAATAACTATAAAATAATAATAAAATAAAGATAGTAATGATACTGCTCGAGCACTTTCGAACCAATTACTTTCAGAATTGTATGCCATCTCTTTTTGAGCTCCCACAACGCATTATATAAGATCCTAAAAAAGAATAAAACACGTAACAAAACTTAATTAAGTTCACCGTATAACTGTCGCCTCTAATAAACGCCATTCATCAAACCATTATTTTATCAGCACATCTCATTTGTCCAAGTTGTTCTTACTCGTTCAAGAAACCAATAATGGCCATAGCGGTGTATCATTAATCTTGCGGTCATGCTTAAATTGTCTACCAACATCCGGAGTCTTGTATAATTTTTTTCCGGCCCTCAAGAGATTTGAAAAGAAAAATCGTTAGTATAGTGATACCAGGACCAGAATCATTGAACAAATCGTCTATGTCAGCCAATCAATCAACCTACCCCTAATATTGTGAGTCGGGTTGTATTATATTACAAGCAAAAAGAGAGTGAGGCGGGGACGGGGGGGGCTGTCAGACAATGTTTTCACACATGACACGTGATATAATGTATTTGGTTGTACATTGGCAATGGGATTTATCAACAAGCAATTTATTATTTCACTTTGCCAGGCCAATGAAGCAATCAGATAGCTTTAGTTTTAGTCTTATTCTTATATGTAATCTGTTTCACTCAATTACAATCACATTTTTACATGTTTTGTTTATATATATTTTTTCAGGATGGAAAGACTCAATACTCTCGATCCCGAAGAAATGGCTCTCTACTGCCGAATCAACCGACGAATTTGGATTCCCTGACGTAAGTTATTTACTTATGCATGACTTTTATGACTGTGTGTCCAAATGATTTTCTGTTTAAAAATTCATAAACTTTATTCGAGATACTTATCGGCATTTTCGATTGAAATAATACCTTGATGAGAAGACCCCTTGTAGAAGGACTTCCAAATTTGTCAACTTCATCCCTGAGAAGACATACGATTCCATCCTCCTCTTCAATCACTGATCAAATAGCATTGACACTTTTCCTCAAATTCTTTGTTCATGAAGGAGATAACATGCTACGTATTTGCACTTACACAAAGTACCGAGGAAAGGATGTTTGCAAAGGAAATTCGATTCGGAGTACTTGAGTCAAGTTGGTTTAAGTTGTTTCCAGTCAAAGTCGAAAAGGGTCTTCGAGCGGATTCTTTCCAAATAAGTTGTAGGTACTTTTGATGGAAAAAGTAAAAAAATAAAAAAAAAATTAATTCAAATGCTGAGGAGGAACAGTTTCTGCTTTTCGTTAAGTATGCAGCACTACATTTGCCGACTGAGTCCAAAGAAAATTTACCTGTATTTAATCAAAAAACTAAAAGCTCGCTCTCAATATCAAAGCCTTTGAATAAATTTGTCATGAAAGTACGCAGTTCCAAAGACACTCGAAGCAAGTTCCCTGTTTCCGGGCTCAGTTTTGGCATGTCCTAGGCAATAAAACAAAACGGGTTAAGTTATATGTAAGCGAAACACGGTAGAGCACATATTGAAAATGAAAATGTTGTATTTTTTTTTTTGCGTGAGAACGTAATGAAAGCATTGTTTTTGGAACTAAGCTATGCACTTATCGCAGTTCCGGATCTAGGGGGGGGGGACAAGCATGCCCGGGTGGCAAGTTTAGGGGGCGGCAAAGACAAGTTCAAAATTCGCTTCCGCTCGCCCACAAGAATCACAGATCGCTGCAGCACGGAAGCACAGTCAAATGGAAGCCAAGAGTCAAAGTGGACAGATCGAAATTTTTTATCATTACTTTTTTTTTGTACTTTCTTGTCGATCATTACACTGATTGTGCTATTGCCATATCAATAAATCTATCACAGTTCATCGATCGCTTTTCAAGGTTAGTTTTTTTATGACTACCTATCCGTGTCCGTCCGTGATTAAGTCATGTTCTAGTTACACCTAAAAATCATTATCATTTCTCCGCTTGTGTATTGTGGTGTTAGTGAAATTGTAGTCAAATCATATAGTGTAACTACTTTGCGATGAGTTGAAAATTTTATTTGGCTTTCATATTCTAAAAAAAATGCAGTTTTTTTTCATGTTGCAAGATCTACCAGAAACCCTCTTCTACTGCCACATTTGCATTGTATTCTCAGGGATTATTAATTGGAAAAAAATTTCAGAGAGATTAACCGAACACGATATAACTCAAATGCACAAAGAATATGTGATCGAGTGGAAAACACGGGTACAGCAAATGAAATCATATACCAGGGTATTGATCAAGACATTGCATTGAGAGATTAATTCACTCAGAGAAAGAAAAATGGAGACAGATCCTGCGTATTGTTATGGATGCTGTATTGTGTATCCACAAATTGTCTTTCTTTTTGCGGGTCCCAAGAATTTCTTAGCAATCTCATCACACAATGTCCTCAGCCTAGTCAAGGTAACTTCTTGAACTTAATTTCCCTGCTCGCCAAACATAATTCAACTCTAAAGTTTCAATTAGAACACTTAAAAAAGAGTATCATATTTATCAAATACAATGGCAAAAACTGTTGAAAATAGCATTTTAAATGAGACCAAAGAAGCCAAATACTTTACGATAATGTTCGACTGCACTCCAGATGTATCCCATACATAACAAATGAGCCAGGTTAAAAGAACTGGCGATGTGTGTGAAATAAAAGAAAGTTTGATTGATTCCTTAGAAGTTGGAGAGGTAACTTTCTAAAAGATTCTAGACAAATTAGCTGTTGATGATTTAGACATTGGACAATGTCGTGGCCAATCTTATGATAATGGTTCATAGGTCCAATACGACCGGCATCCATAAAGGATTACAAGACAGGATTGCAGAAAGAAATGAACTGGCCGAGTTCGTACCGTGCTTGGCTCACTCCTTAAATCTTGTAGGTCTTCATTCTGACTCATCATGCCAGAAAGTTATTAACCCTTTTGGACTGGTTCAAAAAGTATATTGCTTTTTTGTTGTGGGACATTATGAAAAAATATGTTAAGGAAAATTCAAAAGGAAGTAGTCAGACGAGATGGTGGGCGAAACATGTTGCTGTGAATGCTCTATTAAATAATTTGCACAAAATCCAATGGAGTATTTTATAAATGATGCTAGAGGTTGCTGAAACAGTGGTGTTGACCCTATTTTGCAAAACAAAGGAATTCCGAAACATAAAAAACATTTCGATGAAATATGTGAAGACGATTTAGAAACACTCCAACCTGTTCAACTATTTTCTTAAGAAATAATGATGGTATTTGATCAAACCATATCAGACATTAAAAATGGAACTCGTTTTTAAAGAGCAATCTCCGCTTTTACTTAGTGACATAGATAAAGCTTATGGTTTTTCTCACTTGCAACAGATCTCTGCGCATGACTTACAGGATGCTTTTCCAAATATTAATATTGCCTTGCAAAATTTACTCTACGTTTCTCACTAGATCCGCAAGCTGAGAGAGAAGTTTTAGCAAACTAAAACTAATTACAAATTACATGCGATCTTCTATGAGCCAGGAACGCTTATCCAGTCTTGCAATCTTAGCGATAGAAAATTAAATTGCACACGAATTAAATTATGACAAGGTTATACTTAGATCTATTTTGCTGAACAAAAACTCGAAGAGTAAAGTTGTAATTTCAAATGCAATAATTAATTTGATTTTTGTTATACATAATTATAAAATTTTTACTTGCGATTATTTATTTTAAATCCTATTCTGTGCTGTTTATAAAATGTATATCCTACAAGTCTGTAAATAAATAGGAATAGCACACAAAAAACAGCGGTGGAAGTATTATTTCTGGAAGGCTTATGTCCAGTTGTCAATCAATTAGTGAACTGAAATTATGATAAAGGTTAAAATAAACATAGGTTGGTAGGGGCAGCATTTTTCAGTATTTGCCCCGCCTAAAAAATATCGAAGATCCGGGGCTGACTTATCGCCTGCATTTCCTAAAAACAACAAAAATAAAATCCCAGAAAAAAAATACGAAGCTTCAATAGTCAGTTACTATCAATTGACATTCAATGCTTGAATTCTTCTTAGAGACTATCTTCAGAAATAAAAGTTGACATGTCAACTGTCAACTGATGACTTAGACGACCTACATAGGTACTCAAATTTGACTTAAATACAATTCCCACCGACAGTCACTGCAAAGCTAATCTTGTTTAATATAATTAGCAATACAAATAACTAACAGAAAGATACAAAATCCAAATTATCTTCCCTTTTAAAACAAACAATCGCATACACAAGCAAAAAAAAACACAGACGAAGGACAGAAGCTAACAAACAATATAAAAACAGTGAATACAACAAGAGCCAACCACAATTTATTCGACAACAACTGCCTACAACAGTTTCTTGTTGACGCATTCATTGTTCAAACAATTGTTTATCCCGATCCCGAGTACACAAATGTCCCAAAGACATCATAAGGAAAAGGTATTTCAATTAGTCTTTGTGTCGGAAGCGCAATACTGAATTGAATGGAAAGAGCAATGAATGAAATACAGATACACTACCTAGACAAAACCAACTGATCCTTCTGTTGGAAATGTTATGGCTTATGGTCCTCTCAGCCTCAGTCACATTTTGAGACATCGAATTGGGGTGACATTTCAATGTCGAAAGGCCGCAGCACCTGCACTCCCAATCTCTTACTCTACAAACGATTGGAATTTTCTGCTAAAGTCATTCTATCATCTATCCATGGAACGTAGGCATAGGGAGTTAGATGTATGTATGTCTAATACCGTATACTCGTATACACTGTCCTCTGTGTACGTGAGGGAAAATAAGTTTTCGTTTTCGTTGCCCCCAGGGAGTTCTTGTCCGAAATGGAATTTCATTCATCTCTTTCAAAGAACAAAGAAAAAACAACAGCAGAAAAGACAGGCCTACTGGTTGGCAGCAACCAAAACTGTTAGTAGAAGGATGGGGTGACAGTGCTGCTATACCCCACTGGAATCTTGGCAGGTAATACCTTGCTGTTAGGGGGATTTTGCATTCTGTCCAACACCCCTCTTACAAAACAATACCGGCAATTGTCATTATTGTGTTAGTGTCAAACATTTGCATTTTAACGAAACACATTCTTATTGTGAGCACGGAGCAAGGACCGGGTATATGGAGTCAGCCATTGGGGAATTGCGCCTCAGTGTAGCGAGCAGCAAAGTTTTTGTTTTCTGTACACAATTTTCTCTCAACTTGGTGTGATGAATAAGTTTATCTCGTAACTTTGAGAGTTCTTTTCACACACGCCAATATTTTTTGAAATTAAGGAATAAAGAACGTGGTCTGGATTTTTGAAGTGAACTCTGATTTGTCGTGGTTTGAGTATAATTTATATTCATTCGAAGTTGAATTATGATTGGTTACAAAAGTAAATCTTCTCCTAAGACTGCGTTATACACTCACTCTTCATTTTCCATTTGTGCTTCAATCTCCGGTGGTTAGGTTCTGGTTGTGGGCTCAGATGTACCCAACAACGAGTTGATGCTGGAATTTCAAAAAAGAAGTAATTTGAACAGAAAAAATGTTTTCCTTGTGACATTGAAACAATGTGACAAGGTCAAAGTGTCCACCTTTAGTGTCAGTGCCTAAAAAACCGTAAATCTGGTATCACCGGGCATTGACTTTTCAGTCTTAATGGAAACATTTTTAATGGAGACACTGAAATGAATGAAAGATTAGTAATTTTTTCAACTGTTAAAACACTTTTAATATATTTCCTCAAATGATATGACGCAAGCCTGCATAAAGTGTCCTTCATTAAAATAAAACTTGGTATTTGACAGTGCCAAATGGACTTTCAAGGTGAGCATTAAATATTCAGGACCAAAATAGCGTCACATCACAACAATCTTCCATCTTCCCTGTTAGACTAATAAAGTTGCTGATTCCGACATAAACGATTCCTTAATAATCCCAAAAAGTGAACGAATTGGAAATATTACAAAATGGCTTAACTCAAGAATCTGGAATAGCCGAGTTCACACTATACAATTTGTTTCACAGACTTCGTTTGACAGATGTTGGATGGTCGGATGTAGTTTGCCTTCAGACTAATCAAATTTGTCGTCCAACCCTATGTCATTTACTCCTCCACTCCACTTCTAAATCTTCAAAAATATTTGAAAACCATCCAACAAGTTGGACAAGCGGTCGTCTGAGGGTTCACATTATCCAACATTCGTCGTTCAAGCCAAAGTCTGTCAAACTAATTGTACAGTGTGAACTCGGCTTATCGTAGACTAATACTAAATGTTCATTTAAAAAATTTTGTTGAAACAATAGAAAATCTTGTTTCCAACAACATTTTGTGCCTATTTTCGGATTCACTTAAAATAACTGTTTCTTTTTCCTCTCCCCATTCAATTTTCTTTATTTTAAATTATTTTCTTCCTGAATTTCCATGCCAACTTTCTCCCTAATCATGAAACAAAACATAAAAGAATTCCTTGCACTTGAGTACATCTTCAAAATAACAATGACGACGACAAAAAAAAAAGAAACATGAACTCCTTAGGTCGATTGAGCAGGGTTATTCGTTTGTCAAAGGACAATTACACGAAATTGGATATCCTGAATGGTTTTGCACATTTTACGAGGGATCTTGGTTCGCTTCTCCTCCTTGATATTGAAGAACCCTTTGTTTTGTTGTTGATATTTTTTTTTATTTGAAAGCATTGAAAACAGAGTAGGCCCACATTTTTCATCGGTGATGATTATTTTTATTATTTGAGGAGAATCGTTGGATTCACATCCATCGAAACAGGTCATATTTGGCTTTCATAACTGTCAAAATCTAAAACTTAATTTTCAAAAGCAATGATTTGAAGTTTGAATATGAATTGCCAAAGGGGTTGCTGTGGTGACAATTTTCGTTTCACCCGCCGTGTAGAAGGATAAACTTATGGAATTGTAACGCCCAGCAGTGATATAAGTACACCTTATACTGTTATGTTGTCACAAGCACCCAAACATTTCCTGTCGCACTTGCCGACAGACAGATTTAAAAAAGGGACAAATGAAAAATTTCAATTCTTATGCAGATTAAAACACCCCTGAGGTATATTTTCAAAATGTTTGCTTAGGGATTATTTTTTCATGGTTACTTTAAAGGTTTGTTTTTACCCCCAAACAAAGTTAAATTTAAATATACCTCTATACTTTAAAAGAACAGAAGTTCTTTTGGTGGAATCTTGAATATAGGCCTATGCAAGTCGTTACAATACAATGACAACCTTCTTCACCACTTTATTGAAAGGGAATTCTTGTTGAAATGTGTTAAGCTTAAATTATTATTTATGGTTTTTTGAACAACGAGGGAATTTTGACAGGTGAATACAGTTTTTTGTTTTAATCTTCCTAAGCATTCAAAAGGGCTCTTTGATGACACTTTCAATTTTAACTAAGCCCTTGTGGTGCACTAGAGACATTAGATGATATGATAATTTAAATCTACAATAAATTTTAGGAAAAGTTTTGTGGAAGTTATGAAACGGGATTAAAAACGGAAACTCGGTTCTTTTAACTTCATGTGTAAACGATGCACTTTGAGAAGGTCAGGTTGATAACTGACTCCTATTTATTTGATTCACTCTAGTTATCCGCCTATCGGGCACACGCCGCGCCGTTGGGCTGAGCAAGCGTTGATAAATGTTTCGGTTTTGAATTGCTATGCTCCATGTCTGAAGCCAACCAAAAACCAAAATACTGGTTTGTGCATTTGTGCGAGTACCAGAAGCTTTCGGCCTGCCATCCTTCTTTCTTATTCGTGATCGTGTCGACAGTCGATACATTTGATGTTTCTGTTTTTTCAGGGTTCCTCAAATATATTCATCCAAAACTCTGTCCTTTGTAGTTGTAAATGATATGAACTCCTCCGAACGAATCATTTAAGCATTTCCCTTTCTTTGAGCTGCCATTTTGAAGAAAATTGCTTTATCGAATTTCTTGAATAGCTAATTTCAATTAGTAGCGGGACAGACATTTCTTCCAGCTCCCGTTACATGCCCTTCGCTTAGAGCTGGGAGCTCTTTGTCATTTCGGTCTAGAAGCTTCTCTGCTTTGAAAGCTGTTTTTTCTTACTTACTGCTTTAGATTCCTTCTGTCCAGTTTCTGTTGGCGCTTGGAAAGCTGTTCTCCAGAGGATGCCATCGTTGGAGTGGGATCCACTTGTTCAGCTTCACTTAATCCGGTGATAGCACCGCTCCGGCCAACAGCTAAGCCCTGATGAGAATTTAACTTTGGAGGCAAGACCTCCGAGCTGTCTTCTTCATCTTTCCAGCTCAAGCCACGAAGAGCTTCATGGAGAGAACTGCAGGAGTCATCGGTTATGGAATCTTCGACTCGCGTGTAACCATCAGTAAAGGTGTGCATTAGTATCTTAGATGGGGCCTCCAGAACCCGTGCCCCTGCCGTAGTGAAAACTACGGGTGGATTTTCGCTTTGACTGTCACCTTGAGAATAAAATTCCTTTAGTTGATCTTCCATACTGTTTTTTGATCAATTCTCAGTTTTCATTCATTTTCCGCATCCTTCGACCACCTTTCGGCATCGAGCTCGGTTCAAATAAACTCCTAACATGCGTCCAATAACAAAATTTGTGTGTTTGTAGCCTGATAGATTGCAATCAATAACAAAGCCATGGCTATTACAGTGATCAACAGCTTTTATTTTTCCCTCTCTTAACCATATGTCTGGAAGGATATTGATTTCAAACTTTTTTTTAGAAATTGGGATGACTTTAGACTTCTCAGGATTTAAGAGCAAGCCATTTGCGATAGACCAATCAGTAATTATACTTAGATCTTCATTAATTAAAAGACAAAGCTCATCAAGTTGATGAAAAGGCCTGGCTAAATAAAGTTGGACGTCATCTGCATATAAGTGGACAGAAGCAAGATGGTAGATCATTGATGAACATGCTGAAGAGAAACGGACCAAGAATCGATCCCTGTGGGACTCCTTGGATAACAGGTTTAGCTGTTGAACTCTTACCACCAACTTTTTGTGGTCTACCCGACAGATAATCCGTTAAAAGCTTTTGTATGCCTGACCACTAAATCAAAAAGAGTTTCGCAACTTCCATCCCAGAATATTGTGATTGACTTTGTCGAAAGCCTTAGAAAAGTCAAGTAGGCCTAAAAGACTGAGATGACCTTTATCATATTCAACTCTAATGTCCTCGAGAATATTTACCATGGCTGTTGAGAAGATGTGTTTAGGTCTGAAACCCGATTGCTTATCAAATAAAAGATTGTTTCTTGAAAGATGTACTACAATTTGTTTCTCAATTAACTTCTCTAAGACCTTAGAAAGACACGGTAGAATAATGATTGGTCTGAAATCAGAAGAAAAGGTAGAGTCCCGCTTTTTGGCGATAGGGCGTACATTCGCAACTTTCGAAGAAAGAGGGAAAGTAGCAGTAATAATACACCGGTTTTGAACATGAGTGAGATAGTTTATAATGAGAGGCAGTACAAGCTTTAAAAAACGCATGGGTATACCATCTTCACCAATTGCATCTGATTTAACTTCCATTACACATTTCATAACTTCATCTTCATTAACCACTGTAAAGTCTCCAAGACTAGGCACCGAACTCGAGAGAATTGAGGAAGTATTCATTTCAAATGCACCAACAGAAACCGAGTCACAAAGGAAAAAATCATTTACTTCATCCGGGTCAGGAGTAATTGAGAGTTTTTTTCTTTGCAAATACCAATTTTGCTAAAGTTACTCCATAATTTTCTAGGAGGTAGGGAAATATTTATTTTATTTAAATATTTCAAAGTTTGTCGTTCAAATTATCGCCAGCCAGCAAAATATCTTCTTTCGGGATATTCTTATGAAAGTTGTAAAAATCCATCTAAAAGCCATCGTTTTCATTAAAGTAAGTACATATTTATTGTTTCTTTTGGAATGAGAAAAGCCAAACTAATTATAAATTCTGCTCAGTTGATCTCATTAAAATAAAATCATACATACAATTCTTTCAAGTTACTTATTTATTAACCGCAGACAAAAATAAGTTTCCTTATTGTGAAACATAAACTTACTAAGCCTCTCAAATTCAACAAGTGAATGGTGGCCTCGTGCAACAAAATAATGATTCTTGTTTTTTATAAGAAAACATGTGGTCTAATGTTAATGCTTTTTAAACAATTCTAACCCGAAAATTTAATTTGCGAAAAGTACTCGTAATTATGGGTAACTATATGTATGCATACGCATTGCCTTGAAAAATAAATTGAGAATGATTTTGAATGCCTTTAAAATTAAGCCATCTATTGAAATAATCCGAAGATGCTTACTCATCAACCAAATCCAAAAAAAAAATTGTTTGTGTGCATTTTCATTTCTTTTGTGGAAAACAATTAAGTCTTCGATTTTTTATCGTATAATGGCGATAATGCCAGAAAATGAAATAACATTGAAGGTTAATTGCAACTCTTTGATAACTTTTCTGTAGTACAAAATTGATCTTGTGATTGTATTTTCTCATTATTTTTAGACTCTACCGAAAGTACCAGTCCCACCGCTGGATCAGACCATGACCGATTACGTCCGGGCCATAGAACCAATTGTCACTCCTGTTCAACTTGAACGCACCAAAGCCATCATCAAGCAATTTACGGCACCCACCGGCCTTGGTCCGAGATTGCATCAGTATCTTGAAGACAAACGCGAGGCAGAAGATAACTGGGTAAGTTGGGACGGATGTTTACTTTTGAATTATTAAGCTCTACCTAAAATGTTATAAATGTGTCATACTCATGACCGAATTAATTAAGAAAAAGTCTATTAATTAAAAGGCTGGACGGGCGTTCGGATTGTTGAAATTTCTTATGAGTATGAATTACATTTTATAACAGTTTTTATTGGATCAATAAATCAGTCATTTAATTTGGATGAGATGCAACAAAACTTTAGAGTTAGAGCATATAGAGTGAAGAGTAGTGGTATGTATGCCCTACCAGTTTCTTTACAGTCTTACAATAAATAATCGATAATTTAAAAATTTTTATTAATAATGTAAAAAAAAACTTTTTAAATATTAAACAATTTAGTGGGAGAATCTAGAATTTTTCTTAACTTCCATCATTTTTAGAATGGAGGCAGGGCCAGCCCCTGCCGCACTAGCGCCCTCAGTAACATAAACAAAAAGCAGCCTTTGTCCAAAATTTTTTTATTCTATGAATTCACAGCATTCCAAGTAAAGTGAATGTACAATGTGATGAATGTTGTTGTTGTTTTGAAACGACTTCAATACATTATTTGTTCAAATTGCAAATGGCAGTATTTGGTCCCACAAACAAGATAAAATTAATTTTTCTCTAGGCTGATGGTCTGATTCTTTGTAATCATCTGGTTCTTACCATTGCGCCCCCACAACTAAGCGCATTGGCCCATCTTGCAGACGCGGTTGGTCCGGCCTTAGATTTTCATTTTTCGTGACAATGCAGATAAACATGAGTTCAGCTAAACGACTTAAATAGATGGATACATTTTTTATTTATAAATTTCAGTAGTGTAGCACAGGTCTTAGACAACATTTTTGTATAGCTATTATAACTAGAAATTTATATGACATTCGATTTTCGTGTTATGAGATAATAATAAGAAAAGTATTGAATGTCACACTATAGATTATATTTATATATTATTAAATATTTTAAATTGGGTGGGGTGACCCAGAAAATATAATTCAGAAATTCGTAAAAATTAACATTAATATTTTGAAAACATCTTAAAGCGAAAAGATAAATTTTAAATAAAGTAAACAATTTTTAAGCCAGAGAGCCAGAAAGCAGCCGTTCAATAGAGACGAGATTGAAATTGAAAAGCCAATCTTTAACCAATTTAAGAAACATTTCAGGCATAGTGATCATCTTCAAGGATAAAGGAAGTTTATTAAATAGACGATGTTAAGAAACATTATAAAAGTTACGATAAATAGAAGTATGGAAGATCGGAATAGATACAGAGTAAAAAAAGTTTCCACGCAAATTATAATTTGAAATCAAGCGAAAGTTGCGATTTCCAAACTTCATAAAAAAGTTTTTGAGCACTTTAAAATAATACAAATGACGAACAGGAAGAATTTTTAAGTCGCGAAGCATTGAATAACTAGGATATCTGCCACGTTTGTCACATATTTTCCGGATGATATTTTTCTGTAGAATTAATAACGGTTGCATTTTGTGCCTCCCCAGCAAGTAATGCCATATTGTAATTTTGTAATTTCGAATGAAAGATCCCGTAATAAATAGCTTTAAGTAACGTAGAAGAACAAATATTACTTAGGAAATAAAAATGTCTAAGTGTGCAACGTAAATATTTTCTTAAATTCTGTAACTTTTTCGATTTAGAAACATTTAGCATCACAGATTTCATCACAATCATATGTGTTAGATGATGTAACTGATGAGCACATGTACACATTTTGAACCTTTGGCATTCGGGACTATGGAAATAAATATTGACATCCAGATCCAGTCTAGGGGACAAACTAAAATACATTACTTTAGTCTTTGGGCTCATAACTAAGTTATGAACTAAGAACCAGATCCGCAAAAGACTAAGATCCCAATTTATGTTAGCGATCAAATCAAGACGACTATCTGATCCATATGAGAAACCTACGTCATCAGCGAAAGCAGTAGGTGTACCTTTGAAATTAAGTTCAAACAAGGAATTGATATAAATGAGACACAGAATTGGACCAAGCACAGAGCCTTGTGGTACCCCTAAGTTTAGTATCATAATATCACTCCTGATCGCATCCAATTTTACTTTTTGAGACAAAAAGGATCTAAACCATACCAGCACACAACCACGGAACCCTGCCTTTTCAAGTTATTTCAGTAGAATGACATGATCAACCATGTCAAATAATGCTTTAGTAATGTCATTGAACAATCTAGCAGTACACTTTTTATTATCAGGGTTAAATATTACTTCACCAGTTGATTTACCACTTTGGTTTTTGAATCCAAATTGAGAGGGATGAACAAATTCATTTCTCATTAGATAACCCAACACTCTATTTTTAACAAGCTTTTCGAAAATCTTGCTTATTACAGAAAAAAGGGAGATTGGTCTGTAATTGGAGACTTATGTAGTAGAACTTTTTTTGAATAAAGGAACAACATCCGCGCATTTCAAGACTTCAGGAAATACTCCTTCAAAGACGTGACGGTTAAAAGTGTATGACAGTAAGTCAACCAAAAAGCAAGCTACTTCTTTTAGACATTTGCTAGAAATACCATCTATTCCACATGGCTGTGTATTTTTAAGAGATTATTACTTGTTGGTTGATAAGGAATGCAAAGAGTTATTTTATTGCTGTAAAATTGATTTCAATCAACCATTTGAGACTCGCAGAAAATCGTGGACCTTCCCCATTTCATAACTGGCTTTGGCTTATTCCGAGCTTGTTCTGCCAAATTTGTTTTATTTCAAAAGCGTTCCTATCAAAAACAACGCTTTGGTTCAGAACTCCATTCAATTAGGCAAAAATCAAGTTAATCCAAAGAAATCACAATTGACCTTAACTATAAATGTCCTCCCTCCGATACGAAAGCGGTCTCAGCAGTTAGATGCTCGATGTCGTACCCTTCAAAAACGCAATTTAAATCGGTGTTCTTTATTTTGAACTTTAATCAATCGCTCAACTAAAGCATTTTGTTTTTATTATTCTCTTCTAGAGAATTGCGTCAATCTTTTAAATTAAGTAAGAAGCATTTCTGTGAGTTGTTTTTAAAAATAATCTATGAATCAAAGATGTTTTGATAAAGTAGAGAAGATAAAGAAGTGTGCTTATTAAGAGACCGTGCGGAAATAAAGTCTACCTTTCTGAAAATATTCGAACTTGTCACCGCTTGAGGCGAAACTTCGACAAGATAAATGGGTTCGGAGAAAAAATGTGCGTACTGCGATTATCATTTCCTTTAGTCATAATGTTTTATTAATACAAGATAAGAAAAATACCTCCTGGTCTAAGAAATTCCGCTAATAGCCACATACTTATCTCATTTCTCAAGAAAAATATCATTGTGAAATACTCAAAAATACCATCGGGCTTTTATAATAGCCAATATTGTTATGGATATGTTGTGCCAAAAGTATGGATTTTGAAGTTCTTGTCATTAATTTGGCGTCTCCGTACCGTCAAGACGAAAACAAATTCAAGACTTTTTAGAAATAGGAAATAAAACCGCATATGAAAAGTAAGTGTTTGATGGAATGTGAAGAACAAAAACAAAATCGCTCACTTCTCTGTTTTATTTCAGTTCATCTCTTGAGGAGTATATTGGGTTGTGTCAGTGCAGTTTTTTCTAGTTTAGTACCTTTCATTACATAAATAAATAAGTTGGAGCTTCTTTTGTAGAATTTAGTTCTTTATTTAATTTCGTGTCACTGCTAAACTTTGCTGTCGAAGTTTCATTTTCATATCTATGCATTACTTGGGAGAGTAACACCAGCAACTGGTGGTGAATTATCAATGACAGGTGGCGTGGGCGCCGGGGTATTTGGCATCGGAACTCCGGTAACTGGAGGAGAAGGTGGTCCAACTCCAGGGCCTGCTGTTGGGCGTCCTGTGGGAGGAGTAGGTGGCCCGCCGGTAGGTGGCCCTCCAGTGGGTGGTGTGGGTGGTGTCACTGGTGGCTCTCCGCTAACCGTTGTCGTTGAAGGAGTTGTAGTGGATTTAGTTGATGTGGATTTAGTTGAAGACGATGAGGGTGGATGTTGTGGTGTAGGCAAAGTAAATGGTGGTTTCGTTGAAACAGTAGTTTCTGTTGATGTAGATGTAGAAGATCCGGGACCTGGTGTTGGAGTTCCAGGACTTGGTGTTGGTGTTCCAGATGGATCTAACGGTAATTGGTCCATTGGAGGTGGTGGAATATAGTCTGCACGTGTAGTACATGATTGGTAAACCCATGTAAAGACAGTACCGGGGCTGCACTGCATATCGACACTTTTTCCAATTCCAGCACACTTGGTGTACATTTCCTCGTTATCGTAATTCGGCCATAACAAATCTAATTCCTTTTGTGTGCATTGCAAATTCAACTTTGCGGCAGTACATGACATCACCATCAAGGTCAGCGACAACAATGCTGATTGAACTTTACAACAAAAAAAAAATTAATTAATTGGGGCTATTTCTTTCCCATACAAAGACTTAAAGCCATCCTTTACCTTTCATCTTAAATCTCTTATATCGTGGTATCCGTGTCGAGTGATATTCGTGGTTCGTAGTTCGTTCCTCAACCGAAACTAAGAGTATATTGGAAACTAAACGAAATAAATTTGTTTTTCAATTTATATAGCGAAGTTATGTAGTTGCCAAAAAGGAAAAGAAACAGCACTTTTAATTGTTTTGATAAATATTGCGATACTTATCTTCAATGGGCCACGATAAGGTTCCATGAGGTTGATTGTGTGAGAAGAACTTGAACTTGTGCACATGCCTTCCATTCATTTTGGGAAATATCTTATGTTAGTTGAACTTGCACTTCTTGTTGTAGTTAACATTTCCTTTCACAATAATTGATCGAAGAAGTTTTAAATAAACGACCTCAGCCATAAAATGTTCGGTATAAGTTCAAAGGAAGAAGTCTGTAGGCATTGCCATGTATTGTTTTTTTTCTTTTTAATTATTTCCTTAAACTTTTAATAATTTACTTAAATCCATTGCAATGTTGATATTTAAGAAACTAAAGGGTCTGGCCATTAAAAAAAAAATAATAATTGAGTTGCTGGTTTGGGTTGGAAAGGTGTGCACACTTCTCACTGAAATTTCTAAGTCTCAGGTCAGATCGACAGGAAACATTTTTCCGGGTTATTGTTTGTGGAGGGCATATAAACATTTTCTCAGCAATGCAAGATATAGGTTAAATTAGGTTAGATACATGAAAATCCAATTTTAGAGATACAACAGCACCTTTGTTTTTAAAACATTCGAAAAATGTTTGTTTATTCTCAATACTACTCCAGATTCTTATTTCTTTGCAATGGACAAACAATGAGTGCTAGAAACAATAGGAAAGGAACGATTATTCAGGACTAGTGTGCATGCAGTTTGTCTTGGTTTTAGTAAGGGCTAGACCATTGTTTTTAAATAATTCGAATGATTTTTGATTAATCGAAATCGTTGGAGCCCTTTTCCAGAAAAATGAGTATTGTCATGTCGGTTGTATGGCAGGTACCGTTATTTCAGGACCTAAAGACAAAACATTGAGCCACCCTTTAGGGAGTGCTTCACCTTTGTTTTTAAATCAGGGCTAGAAATAAAAAAAAGGAAGTCTGGTTTAGTTAATACTACACCTCTGTTTTCGAAACCATTTGTTTTTTTTTTAATAGTCTCACTGCTTTTTTTGCATTTCAGAGACAAAAGGCGCACTGGGCTTAGAGCAAGCCCATTTGTACGTACTTATCTACGCTCTTCATCATAAATGCAAATGTTAGAAGTTAGTAAAACGCCTACACCAGCACAAAGAGAGCGTATAAAGCAAATAAAAACAAACTGCTATTCCGATTTTAGAAAAAAAATTTTCGACGTACTAACTGTTGTTTCGATTCAATTACGCATCAAATCTATTTACTCCTGGCCATGCTGTCAAACCAGTATACTTTTTGACTAACAACCTTATGACCATGTCGAGCAAAACTTGATTCTTCATTTGTTTGATAGCCGAAATCTACCAAACTTCACATGAAAACATTGTATTCACATTAGAAGTAACATCTCTTTTCAAAGAAGAAAAAAATAAATAATCAATTGACACTTGTCTTGTCTTAGATAAGGAAATACCAATTTAAAATATGTCTAACACAGTTAAAAGCCATACAATTGAAGGGCATTCTTTTGCGAGAGTCAGAATTAAATAATAAAAAAACATACGATAAGGCTTAAGACAATCGCACCGCATAGATATTTTTACATATGTACAACAACAATGGCGATGAAGATTAAAGACATGTGCGTATAATTCAATTACTTATCTTTATCTTTATTGTTTTAAGTTTACTCATCCGATATTTAACTTATAAATCAATAATGACTCTGTAAATATCTACTTGAGGTACTTTTCGGTTAAAGAAAGTAAGAAAAGGATTTCTGATTGGTGAATAAAATCAATATCATGTCAAATCTTCATGCTCCCAAAGGCTAGTTTCGCAATGAATCTTCCTACAACTGTCTTTGCTAGTTTTTTATTGGAAAGAAGTACAAATTATGAACGACTACTCAAATTTCAAAAGTACTCACAATACAAGATTACAAAATGGGTACGACTGGGTCGCACGAACTTGCGATTGTGTGCTAAGTAGAATGCCAAAATATTTGGGCTGAGTAAGAGGTTTTAGTATTCGCTTTTAATACATTTGGTGGTATATATATATTATATACCACCAAATATATATATTTGATAAGAAAAATGAATTAAAACACGCAAAATATTGAAAAAATCAAATTAAATATTCGAAAGGTTTCAAAGGTTTTGCAGTTGCTAATACAGGGTTTTCCATTGGGGACTATCCATTTTGTTTCTTTAATGTAAACGCTACACAATGTTCCCGTGCCAGTGAGATAAAGATTAGGACGGAGTGCTGAAAATATCGCGGCCGTAAGTGCATCCGTTCAGAACGACCCAAATCAGTCAATTCCACGTCGTTCACAGGAATTGGGCATCGCACAAACCACATTGTGGCGTCTTTTTGGCATCAGTTGCGTGGAATGGATATTAGTGACATGTGGTTCCAGCAGGATGGAGCTACAGCCCATACAGCTCATGCAACCATCAACATTTTGAATAGGAAATTTGGTCAACGTGTTATCTCAAGAAATGAACCGATCAATTGGCCGCCGCGCTCGTGTGATTTGACACCTTTGGATTTCTTTCTTTGGGGCTATGTCACGTCGTTGGTCTACGCCAACAGGCCAGAGACTTTGGAGGAGCTTCAAGCCAATATTGAACGCGAAATTGCCGCAATACCGGTCGATATGTGCGAGAGAGTGGTCGAAAATTGGGTTCAACGTATCGATCGCTGCAAGCGCGCCCGTGGAGGACATATGAACGAAATAGAGTTCCATTCGTAATGGTATTGGTTGTACTTTAATATGAAATAAATGTTTTTTTGATATCTCAAATGGCTGGCGTTTTTATTTAAAAAATAAAATGGATAGCTCTTAATGGAAAGCCCTGTATATATTAACACTAAAAATTTGATCAAAATCGTTGAACTAGGTTAAAAAAAAAACTATTTTTTATTTTTCCTTTTTTTTTTTAAAACGAGTTTTTAGAAATCGAGTATGCAAAGTTTAAGATCTTGACAAAAGTTCTTTTGACAAAAAATTTAAAAAAAACAAAGATTACAGTTTTTAAGTTATTTTAAAAAATCAAAATTCTCTATAAAGTTTATAAAAATTTAATTTGTCAAATTAATATGCCATCTTTCTCCAACAATTTATGACTTCTAAAATACAAAATTTCCTTATTAACGAGAAAGTCGACTTTGAAAAAACGGTAGGTACTATGAGATGAATCGAATTTTTAGACTTTCTCTCTGCATCTGGCATCACACTCTTTTATCGAAAATGTGTGCTTTTAGTATCGATGAGTCTCTTCTACGTTGGATTAGACACTACCTTTCCGACCGTTCAATACAAGTTGTATTGGATGGCTTCAAGTCTGATACCCACCTCATAAATGCTGGTGTGTCCCAGGGCTCCGTATTGTCTCCGACTCTCTTCCTCATTTTCATAAATGATCTCTCTCTTGTCTGAAACTTCTAATCCACTTAACTGTTTTGCTTTTCATATTCGTTTCCGAATTCACGTCCCTGCTCTTCGGATGTGGAACTGGAACGATTGCGTATGATAAGCTCATTGAATTCTGACCTTGACAGCATTGTTACATGGGGTCATAAGAACCGATTAGAATTCAATGCTTTGAAAACTCAATGCTGTCTCTTGTCGTTAAAGCTTAACATTACCCCATTGCCATTATCCATGAATGGTACCTGCATCCAAGAAACCGAAAAGCTGTCAGTACTTGGTATGTGTGTAAACGATGATCTTCGTTGGAACGACCACAAACTTGAAGTCGCCAAAAACGCTGCTAAGTGCTTAGGTTTCTTGAGACGATGCAGGAAGTTCTTCACCCCTTCTGATCTGGCTACAATTTATAAGGCATTCATCCACCCAAAACTGGAGTATAAGTAAGTAAGTATAACTCTCATATCTGGTCAGGTGCTCCTCAAACATCTTTGCACCTGCTTGATAGGGTTTAAAATAGAGCATTGAAATTGATAGGTGATAGTTCAGTCGTAGAATCGATTGATTCTCTTGAACGTAGTCGAAACGTTACCTGTCTCAGTCTCTTTTATCGCTCTTTCTATAAACAGTGCTCTAATGAAATAGCCAGCTGCATTCCTCCCCTGAAACAATTTAGCCGCTACACTCGCCTCGCTAGGAATACTCATCAGTTTTACCTTGAGCCCAACTTCTGGCATACTGTCAAGTATAGAGATTCATATTTTAGCATATATTTAGTAATATCATGTTTAAGGGATCATCTCAGTGTGAAATTTTCAAAAAATCTTTTTTTTATTATAGGATAGTACACACGGTTACAAACATGCTGTTAAATTTTTAAATCGAAATACGATTTATTTTCGTCATTGTAGGATTTCTTAGAGAAAGGGAGTGCAGCGTCACATCTGCCGCGTCCGTTCGGGCGTTCAACCGTTATTCCTTTGGTATGCTCCTGTCACCTGCTCGTGACTTTCCATCGGTATTCAGTTCTTAAAATTCGTTGAAGGTGTACAACTGGTTCACCA
Source organism: Melanostoma mellinum (assembly GCA_914767635.1). Classification (NCBI taxonomy): domain Eukaryota; kingdom Metazoa; phylum Arthropoda; class Insecta; order Diptera; family Syrphidae; genus Melanostoma; species Melanostoma mellinum. The sequence goes on from OU612058.1 coordinate 21,661,261, forward strand.
AGCATTTCAGTTAATTTTCGACATTCACTATGGATGATCCCAAAGTAAGAGCTCATTTTTCTCGTGATGGTGTTTTTCAAAACGGTGTTCGCTGCCGAGAGAAGAGTTTTCAAGCTATTGTTTTCAAATTTTAACACAACATTCTTCTTGTCATTCTCTATAGTCCTGTGGCTATTTTTTAAACTTGCTATTTTTTTCTCGAAAAACTGTCAAAAAAAGAGGGCAAATTCACTACTTTTTGTTCGCCGCCATTTTCCTACAGGTTGATAACCTTTAAGAAATTTTTGTTGTAGATCGGAAAAGTGGATTAGATTAGAACTCTTTCCCTACAACATTTTTGATAGTTAATAACAATGACAAAAAACAAACAAATCAGCGCAACAAAAATCATATTGTATTCTTCATCGCTGCTTTAAATTATAAAAAAAAAAACAAAAAACAGACCGGTTAGGATATCCTAACCATAAAAAAAATCGCTAAAATCTGTGAATTTTCGGACGGTCACACCATTGTATATAGAAACTATTGTAAACTCAAAACAAGATTTAAAAATGCTTTGGATCGGAGGAGCACGGTGGCGCAGCATTCGCTTCTCTACACACAATGGTGAAACAAATGGCTTGGAACAGAGACTGCTAAGTTGGACCGAAGAAAACAGATTCGCTTCCAGTCAAAAAGTACTATAGTTTCTATATACAATGGTCACACTGAGATGATCCCTTAATTGTTATCTAAAATTTTTTTGTCTGTATGATTGCAAAACTTGTCTTATTGTATTGCAAGTAAAAATGTTTGAGGTAATTTATCATCGGCTCGGCGGGTGCTTAGTAAGTATGAGTTAGTAATTTACCACCCATATCGTCAGTGAGAATTGATGGAGCGAAGGTAAAGGTTTCCAAATTCGACACAATTGACTTTGTTTGAAGAATATATAGGGAAACACAAAATTGTAACGAAAAAAAAGCTCTGCTGGTGCCAAATCTCTTGAATCTATTTAACATAATGCTTTAACTTATTTATTTTCAGGCCTACTATTATTGGCTTAATGACATGTATATGGACATCAGAATACCTTTGCCCATTAATTCCAATCCAGGCATGGTGTTTCCCCCTAGAAAATTCACCACCGTACATGATGTTGCCCGATTTGCAGCACGTATTATTGAAGGAATAATGCAGCACAAGGAGATGCTTGACACGTAAGATTAAAAAATCCATGTATATTCTTATTTTTTTGAAAATAATTTTTTATATTTATTTCAGTGGAAATTTGGAACAAGAAAGGGCTACATCACGTGAAAAGGGTCAACCTTTGTGTATGGCTCAATACTATCGATTGCTTGGTTCATGTCGTAGGCCAGGAATCGATCGCGACTCCCAATATTTGCCACAACGAAGTGTAGATGAGCATATAATCGTTATCTGCCGCAATCAGATGTATTGCGTGGTACTTAAGGCCAGCGACCGTGGCAAACTCACCGAGAGCGAAATAGCTTCTCAAATTCTCTTTGTTCTCAGTGATGCGCCATGTTTGCCGGCCAAGCCACCACCAATTGGCCTTTTAACGGCTGAACCAAGATCCAGATGGGCACAAGATCGAGCAACAATTTTGTTAGAAGAACGCAACCAACGAAATATTGAACTTATAGAGAAGGCACTCATAGTAATGGCATTGGATGAACCACTAGCAAATACGTTCAATGCAAGGGGTTTCACAGGTGCCACACCACCAACGCACTTTGCAGGAAATCGCGACGAAACCAACATGGCACACGAAATGATCCATGGCGGTGGCAGTGATTTTAATTCAGCAAATCGATGGTTTGACAAGACAATGCAAATTATTATTTGTACCGATGGTACCTGGGGATTATGCTATGAGCATTCACCTTCTGAGGGAATCGCTGTAGTGCAGTTGCTTGAGAAAATCTATAAGAATATACTGTCGATGGGAGATGCCGATGATAGTGTGCCGCAACATCATTTGCCTCCACCAGAACGACTTGAGTGGGAGGTGGCTCCAGAAATTACAAACCGGCTTTCTCAAGCCGCCATTACCGTCGACAAGTAAGTCGTTAATTATTTTGTTTAAATTCTCCATTAATATGAGGCTCTTAGATCAATTGATGACTTAGACTTCTATGTGTATCGGTACAAGGGCTATGGCAAGAGCTTCATCAAGTCATGTCAAGTTAGTCCGGACGTTTATATACAGCTCTCCCTACAACTTGCGTATTTCAAGTAAGTTACAAACAATAAACAAATGATTTGAGTTGAAAAACACATTGCTTAACTACATATATGTCATACAGGCTTTATGGTCACTTGGTAGCAACTTATGAGAGCGCTTCAACAAGGAGATTTCTACTTGTAAGTCTTGTATCACAAAAAAAGAAGAAAATATACCTATAACTTTTTCAAGGGAAGAGTCGATTGCATTCGTTCAGCCAGCACTGAGGCTCTGGAATGGGCCAAGGCTATGTGCCAAGGTGAGGGTCCAAATGTGGCTCTAGAAAGTGATCGAGAGGAAGAGGAAGACTCGCGAAAAGTAAAATTCAGCATTTACAGCGTAGGAAATCATAATTTCTTAAAAATGTCCACATAACAGAATTTTTTCAATTTTTATTATTTTCCAGAAAGATCACTTGCGTGAGCTTTTCCGATGTGCCGTAGCTCGCCAAACCGAGGTGATGGTGCAAAACATTTTGGGTCACGGAATTGACATCCCATTGCTGGGGCTGCGTGAGGCGAGTCGAGAACAAACCGGTTCTCTGCACGAACTATTCAATGACGAAAGCTATCGAATTGCTAATTGTTTTTTACTCTCAACCAGTCAGGTATAAGGACACACATAAACTATTGTTAGAATTTTCATAAGAGCGCACTCACATAATGAGCACAATTGCACACACAAAAGGGAATGCCGCAAATCAAAAGCACCACGTCCATTTATTGCTAAAAAAAAATATCAAATTCAATGTTACTTTTCTTTTAATATAATTCATTTTATCCGTTCAAGTTTAAGCACCTGCACTTTATTGTTCATTTAATAATAATAAATTGATTTGATAATACTATTCTGTTCTGCTGTGATGCCATTCTGAGTTCTAGAAATGAGTAAGTGTAAATGGTAATTGATAACATCATTAAACGTATTTTAGTTTATTTGGCTTTAATAATTGGTTTTGACAATTATTTACAAAAATTTAAGGTACATAGGTCTCTATTGCGAGTGTCGCCTAGCATTCTGTTAATTGTTAATTGTTTATTTGCATCAATCAGAGATTACAGTAATCATCTTACAGACTTAGAAAAATTCGATACGAAAAGGGTCGAAAGCTTCGATAAATTTTCCTTTTGGTATTGCGTATATCTCTATCGACAAGGATTTCTTTTATTGTGAATAGTGAAAGTAGCCATTGTCAATAAATCTCTAATTTGAAATTTGAGTATGTTTCAGTGATAGTCGAACGCAAAAATACAGACGATAACGACCGAATTCAAAATTAGAAGTATTGAACAATAAGAATACGCAATACCAAATTTCATTTTCGATGTTCGACTATCGACAACCGTCGTGTATCGACAAACCGTCGGCGTCGTGTATCGACAACCAAACGACACTCGCATTAAGGGCCATAGTTTTAATACCTAACTAGGAGGGAGGAAAGACTATTGGGCTCTTTTGCATATTCGCAGCTTAGTTTTGAACTGGAAAAACAGTTCAACACACATTGATGCTCGCTGAAGTCATAAATGAAATATCTAAAACAACACGTCAGCCACCTATTGAGGATCTGTTGAACTAAAAAAAGGAAAAACAAGCACCTTTAATGGCCTTCCGCTTCCGTACAATCATTCATGAAAGTATGAACGGTTCAGGAAAGCATTCGTGACAAACTCACACAAAAACAAATACCTGGCAAACAGATTGTATTCCATAAACCATTATTATGCCTCTCTATCTAGCAAAATTCTATTCTTAGTTTGTTTTGAAATGGTTTTGATTAGCAGCCGTCAGTACGTCATTTGTTGCCAAAAAAAAATTGTTAAATTGCTAAATTTGTAACGATGTCATATCGCTTTTTTTTATACAAATAATTTTCTAAAACAAGTTCAGCCCTATACCCGATGTCGAAGCATTGGCTTGCATTTGCTTTGCTTGTGCCAACTAAAGTAGTCTAGCGATACGCCATCTTCTAGCTATGCTCATGAGCTTATTATATACAGTTGTTCCTTTAATCAACATCTCCCCTCATCATTCTCACAAAAGGGACCCAAAGTGCCCGAAGTATTTTGATTTTAGGTCATACTCGTTTAGTAAATGCTGGTGTGCCTCAGGGCACCGTATTATCTCCGACGCTGTCTTTTGTTTCCAAATCTGAAACTATTAATCCTCTTAATTGTTTTGATAAGTTTTGCGGCTTTTCATAATCGTCTCTATATTAACATCCCTGCTCTTTGGATGTGGAACTGGAGCGAATGCGAATGCGTTTTTGAGTTCAAACCTTAACAGCATTTTGTCACATGAGTTAGTAAAAATCGGTTCGAATTTAGGGCTTCGAAAACCCTTGCTGTCTTTCGATGTTAAAACTAAACCTACCTGAATCAACGAAGCCGAAAAGCTGTAAGTTCTTGGTATTGATGACCTTCGTTGATTGATCATTTGAAGTCGCCATGGAAAATGTTCACCATTTCTGATCTGAATACAATTTAGAAAATCTACGTCCGTCGAAAACTAGAGCATAATTCACATATCTGGTCAGGTGCCTCTCAAACATCTCTGTGTCTATTTGATAGGGTACAAAACTAAGACTGTAAGGTGATATTTTAATTGTAGAATCGATTTATTCACTTGAACATCGTTCTTTTCTTATTTTTTTTTTTTTTTTTGTCGCTTGTTTCCCAAACACTGTTCTTGTGAAAAAGCCGGTTGTATTTCCCCTTTGAAGTAGTTTAACGTTAATACCCGTCTCGCCTGGAATGCACATCAGCTTTACCTTGAGCCCAACTTCGGACGTGCTCTACCAGACTGGATTACGATTCAAAAAGCCAAACTTTTTTTCCTAAATGGTAGCACTGCGCCTTACATTTTACAACGTTTTGAGGGTATTCATAATTCCTTGATTTACGCTTTGATTCTAAATAAAAAAAAAGTCCTGGAAGAACAAAGTTAAGTGAAAGTGGTACCGTCAAATTTAATTGTTAATCTCTTTTACAATGCTTCTTTTGTCAATTTTTTTCACTTTCTTATAGCACATTACATTTTTATTTAAATTAAATACTTTTTCTACATACATGTGTACATACATGTTAGAATGACCTATTGATTAAACTCTATATTATGTAAAAGGTTGCATGCAGTACGGATTCATTTATGGGATACGGACCAGTCACACCACGCGGGTATGGATGTTCTTACAATCCTCATCCAGACGAAATCGTCTTTTGTGTTTCTGCTTTTTATTCCTGTGAGGATACCAGTGCATCGCGATATGCAAAGTCACTGCAAGATTCTTTGGATATTATGCGTGACTTGTTGAAAAACTAATGAATAATATGTGTTATAAGCAAAATTACATTATAAAATACTTCCTACAATAACCACACATATCAAATGTAATGCCTTGATACAAAAAAATATTAAAGTACTTATGTATGTATGTATAAATATAGAACGTTCATATAGGCAGAAAAAGAATGTAAGTCATAATATATGTAACCAAAGAGAAAGAAGTTAAACAAAAAACAATAAACATATCAAATATACACTCTTTAAGTTTAAAGATATATATTTAGAAGTATTCTATTTACATTGAAAGAAAAAAGATATATATAAATGTTTTAGAAAATAAATGTACACCAGAAGTAAAAACAAAATTAATACGAAAGCAAATTTGTTTGTTTGCAGTAGTCAATTAAATGTGGTAGAACTGAAAATTATATTAAATATCAATTAAAACATACGATTATACATGTGTATTGTTTTAAGCAAAGATTTAGCATTTTGGCAAAAGAAAATATTTTGTTTTTAAGTGTTGCTCATATTCTATATGGAATGTTATTAGTTGAAAATAAATTTATCATGTTTGTTAAGGCATAGAAATCGATTACAGCATATAAGTTTACCTTGTTTTAGCACAATTTTACATTAATATAGTTGTCTTAAGTTTACGAACATAGTTCAATGTTATAGCGAATTTTTGTGTCATCAAAAATGATGTATATTGAAAGTTTTAAATATTTATTGTTAAATTTTTTTGTCTTATTGAAGTTCTCAGAACTATTTTCTACTCAGTCCTTACTTTTACTTTCTTTGTATATTTTTGTGTTTAAAATGATCGAATCCTTTTTTGCTTTTCTATAAAGTTCTTTAGAAATAAAGCTTTTTTTCTAATTTTAAAACTTTAATAAAGAAATATTTTATGGAGAAAAATCGTATTCAAAAATGGCTTGACAAGAAAAGTTCTAGCGAAAATCTATTAAAGGGACTACTATATGTTTTTAGACGGTTTCACGGAAAAATAGAGATATCTACAAAACATCATGAAAAAGTTATTTGGTTTTTCGTCAATTATTAGATTTACTTTACTTTGAAACAAAGAAAAGAACTCGCTTGTGTAGGATTTAAGGTTTGTGCACAAAATGGACTAGAAAAGTGTTTGAAGATCAGGTCATTTCAAAAACTAAAAAAATAAAATTATATTAAAAACTTTAGCTTCCCGCTAGAATATACATATCATTTGAATTATCGGTTTTATTATCTTAAATAGTTTCCACCTACGCAGTAGGTTTATTATGTGAGGAGTAGGTTTGATGTAAATGTAATTTTATGAATTTAAAAACAATTTTATAATTATTTCCAAAAAAAGAACAAATCTGAACCTTACACCACTGTGTCTGTATGAAAAAACTTCAGTTGAATTAAAAACAGCGTTTCTAGTTTAGGAATGCTGTTTCTTATCAACCGAGAGAAATTTTTTTTTGTTTAATTCTTTCTTCCATCAACTTATTAATTCTTCTTTTTTTTCTTTTTTAAGATTATTTGATTTGAATTGAAATATACAATCAGTGAAAACTGGAAAGCAAGATCAATAAGGAAAATAAATTATCTAATTTAAGCAGATATGCTAACGCATTGTCAATTTAATGGAGTAGTACAAATATATTTGTTAATGTCCACGGATAATGAAAACAAAACGTTATGGAAAAAAGATTTTATTTAGTAATATAAAAATCAAACTTGCAGGAAGAAAGAAAAATTTAGAATAGAAAATATCCCCGACAATATTTGTAAGGAAAAAAGCAGAAATGAAAGCAGATGAAATTTGATTTAATTGGGAAAGTGAAAGTGCTTTTTGATATTTTCGATTTTAATCGGAAAAAGACATTCCCAATCGCTTAAAGCATTTTTTGTGAGCAGTTAAAGCTAAAGGTTTTTTGAGAGCATCTGCTGCATGTCTTCGGTACCAATAAATTCAAGGCTAATTCTTATATCGGCAACGGCTTCTTTGACAAAGTGGTATCTGATATCTAAGTGCTTATAGTTCGCCCTTGGATACCCAAATTAGTTGCAATAGTATGTGCACTTTAGCTGTCGTTAAAAATTTTCACTGGTCCTTGATGAAGTCCAAGTTCTTCTGAGATTACATATTCGGCTTCCGTAAACGAAGTAGTCACAATTTTCTGTTTCTTTTTTCCCATAAAATTGTTCTTCCTCCGTAAATGAATGAAAATCCGCTGTATGATTTTCGGTCATTGAAATTTGCATCAGCAAAGCGTGTAACTTTTCTGACGTTTTCTTGTAAACAATTCCAATATTTTTTTAACCTTGTAAATAGCGGAGGACGTGCACCGTGCAGTGCTGCGCTCCAATGTTGTTGTCGAAGATCGTTATTGAATTGTGATAAGGCATTGACTGCATAGGCTATGTCGGGTCTATTAAAAGTTGAAAGGTGGAGAAAGCTTCCTATCAATTCGCGATATTTGGTGTTGTTGACTTCCTTTCGTTCTCCTTCGATTTTCGGGTCTTGTTCCAACTTCAGACCAGTTCGCATTGGTAATCCCATTTGGATTTTATTACTTTGCGACCAGTTGGTCTGTCAACCAAAGTCCAGGTATTGTTTTTCAATTAATTAATTGAGTTCAGCTTGCATCGCATCTTGCATCTTCTAAGCAAAAGATTTCTTTAATATTTTCAGGATCAGTGCGTATGTGTTTTGATGTAACTAGCTGAACGATCATCTTCGAATTTGTTTACTTCTTGGTTCACAGTTGACAATGTCTGGTTGGATGTTTGAGAAGGTAAAAAATTACATGGTTTTAATTGGTTTTCTTTGAGGTTTTTTTTTGTTGATAAATCTGATATCTCTACTTCTTATAATATTTCGCTTGATCTTTATCGAAATTCTGTAAGCTTTAGACCCTTCCGCGTAACCAGCTAAAACTCCTTCTTCTGATTTGCTTTCGAATTTTCCAAGGTTTGAGTCTTTTTTTAAAGTAAAAACTTTTGAACCAATTTCCTTCAAAAAAGATATATTCGGTTTATTTCCGATCCACAGCTCTTCTGGTGTAACATCTCCATTTGGTTTCGTTGGACATCTGCTTCGTAAGAACGCTGAAGTATCAACTAATTCAGCCCACATAAATTCGGGAAGTCTGGTTTCATACATTTAACATCTTGCCATTTCGTTTAAAGTGCGGTTAGCCCTCTCGGCTAGATCATTTTGTTGCTACGTGTGTGGCACAGTTTTCTGGTGTGAAATTCCGCAATCTTCTACAAATTTTTGAAAGTCCTTACTGCAGTATTCTAGTTCGTCTCTCTTTTAAATTCATTTTTTATTGTTCTTTCTTATAACTACTTAAATGCTAACAAAAATGTTTAAACTAGCTTACAAATAACTTAATTAACTTACTGACCCTAGGCGGGTACTCTAAATTATACAATAACTTATTTCGAATGCCTTTCGGCCTAATGAACTGATATCTATTTCTAACTATAACTAGTATTAAGGCTAAGAAAATTTTAAAAAACTTAGCTTTTTAGATCCTTTTTTTATGTTTTTCTTAAAATTACTTACAACTAATTAAAACTACTTAAAACTAATTAAAACTACTTAAAAACTACTTCAAACTAGAGCAGCCACAGTAGCTTTTGTTTTTTTTGTTTTTTTTGTGTTTTATATTTTTTTTTTTTTTGTTTTTGTATGTTTTACATTTTTTTTTGATTTTGGTTTTTAAAAATTTTTTTTTGATTTTCGACGCAGCTCAATTTTTTTTTTTTTTTTTTTGCCACTGTGTCTATCCCCTACACCCTAAGTCTTACACACTAAGTCTGTGATACCGCCCTACTGAACCGGAGGAGCTCTTCAGCTTCTCCGCCTACTGCGGCGACGTCCCGGCCATAAAGGAGCCGTCGTTCCACGGACTTACGGCAGACGTGGTAGATCAACGGAACCGCCGATCTGTCCTGTATCAAACCTATCATGTCAAAATAGAGGAAAGCCTCCGGTGGGACAAATCCACTGAAACGTGTTCTCTCCATATATTCTAAGTTGGGGTAATAAGCCCCAAAAATCAGGCCATTGGTCGAGGTCATCGCCCTTGCAGTGTGACCCCGAGTCAGTTTTATCATGAAGTTGTCGATTCTGTTTATTTGAGCCCCGTTGTAAAGGACCTCATTACGATAGTATTTTCTGTACTCCGACTCTGGTGTTCTGTGCAATCCAAGACAGGTACGCAGACACTGTCTCTCAAACACCCGAATCTTTTCCATTTGAGACGCTGTAACATTGAACCACACGGGGCACCCATAGACAATCATTGGCCTTATGAGGGCCATGTAGCAAATCACCTTCACTCTGCTATCAAGTTGACTGCTGTGAAACAGTCGCCTTGTCAGAGCAAAAGCTCCTCTAGCCCTGGCCAGAGCCGCATCCATATGTTTGTTAAAATATAGATACTGATCTAGCCAGATGCCGAGATACTTGACTACTACTTTGCTTGGCAGTGGGTGGCCATGCAGATCAACGATCACCAGCTTTCGCCAGTTCTTTCTCGTATCCCATGAGGCCCGAGCCAACGGGGTTCTAAACACAATTGTTTCCGATTTCTGAAAGTTGATTTTCAACTTCCAGTCATCGCAATATTGCTGAATCTTATCGAAGTCACGCTGCAAGAGTGTTCTGATGACCTCGATCTTTGGACCTGTTCTGTAGGCGATTAGGTCGTCGGCGTACGCTATAGCATGGTGAAGGGAACCAATTAGATCGCCAGTGAAAATGCTAAACAAAATAGGCGAATTCACCGCCCCCTGTTGTAGACCGTTCTGTATTTTAAAAGTTCTGGTAGAAGTTATATTGCAACTTTTCACAACAAACGTTCTACCATGAAGCATGTCATTCAGAATATATAGCAGTGGTTTACTCATGCCATACCTGATCAACTTATAGAAAAGACCGTCTAACCAAACGGTGTCGAAAGCCTTCTCCAAGTCAACCAGACATGCACCCGTACACTGCTTTTTAGCTTTGTTCCATTGAATATCTGATACTAGTTTAGACGCGGCATGTATGGTATGCCTTAAAACCGAACTGATTTTCGGGAATAATATGTTTGTCCTCAGCCCATGTGGACAGAGCTCTATTGAGAACTTTCTCGAATACTTTGCTGATACTCGGAAGAAGACTAATTGACCGAAGATTTGCTGGATTGGAACCATCCTTACCTTTTTTAAGGAGAGGATGGACCACTGCCGTCTTCCAACGAACTGGATAATATGCATTATTCAGAGCATTGTTGAACAACGTGGTGTATATGTCCACCGCTTCCGAAGGGAGGTTTCGCAGCACAACATTGGGTATGCCGTCGACACCTGCTGACTTCTTTTTCTTTATTGTGTGAAAGATGTCCAAGAGGTCCATCTTAGAAACGAACAGGGTGTTATCACCGTTTCGCTGGGCGATGACTGCATTTGCAAGTCGGTCGTCATTGAACCTAGTGAAACCAGGATTCTCGGATCGCCAATGCGAGATCTCGTCTCTAAGATAGAAGTGTCCAACGAAGGCTCTATTCTCAAGGTCGTAATTCGGGCGAATGCACTCATTCACCTTATATACTCGCTCGAAAACAGCACCCACAGTCTCTACCTTCTTATGAGCATCTTCCACTATAAAGTGGTCATCATCCAAGATGGCCTCATCCGGATCTATCCCTACTGTCAAAAGTAAGTTTTTGTTTTCTGTCGTCCTTTGGAGCTTAATACCCTGAAGGTCATTTTGATCTTTTCTCCTAAAAATTTTATTTATTTCCGGAAACATACTCGGGTTGTTGGATTGTACAGCCCGAATTTTATTGTTCCAGAAAAGAGATATAGATATTCTGTAGTTTTCTTTTATTAACTGTTGGAGATTTTTGATCTGTGACTTCAGAGTTCTAATCTCCAAATCGTGTCGGTCAGTAAACCTCCTGTGCAAGAATTTGAGTCTCGACAGGAGTCTACTTTTTTGTTTGTAAAGTGCGGCTATTGTCGCGTTTCTGTACATGTTCGTAGAGTCATGTTGCCTATATTTAGGAATTGTCCTGTCCATTGTGCTACGGATTGCATCCTCCATACTTTGCAGGTACCCATCGATTTCAACGTTCGACAGATTCCTGTTGCATGGCGGCGCAATACCGTTCGAACGAAGTTCCCTTGCTACGGCACCGGAAAAGCGCGGCCAACGTGTCTTACCGTAGTTGTAAGAAAGCGTCGGCACGTACTCCTCCAGTTCCACAAGGTTGTTCGGGAGCATTATGACTGCGGCGAGTCCACAGTGGTCACTGTCGTACTCAACCGTCGTCAAACAATTTTTTGTCCGTCGAAGAATGTCCTCGGTCAGTTTGAGTCTTGAGTCTAAAAGCAATAGATCCAAATAATAGTTCGTTAGTTCGTTGTCCGTTCGGAGTGTCTTGAGTTTCTCCCCAGATTGAGTTTTCAGCAAAAACCTTAAATCTCTTGAAGGCTTGAAGAGCTTCAGCTTCACTCTTCCTTTTTAAAAAAATAAACAAGAATCTTTCGACAGCGGAAATTCCGTCGACAGCGCTTCTGCCGCTGCCACAACTGCAGCATTGCTTTGGTTTGGCTATTGGCTTTGGGATACCCTTAATATTTATTTTCTACGAAGTAAAATATATTTGTTATATGTAAATACATAAGCACTATGCTGGCGAGAACTCCTTATTTTTATTTTCCTGATATGTTCAAAGTTGATGTTACGAAATTAAAGTAATGACTACATTTTCAAACTCAACAATAATTATGGTTACAATTGAGCCTTTGACTATGCAATATTTTTTCAATGCAATGAACTCTATTTTGCCATATTCTAGCACTTGTTTAATCGCAAATGGTAGACCTAGAAGAGGTGCCTGCTCGGTAAGTGGGTACCTAATGCCTAGCTAAACATGAGAATCCAGAAAGCTTGAGCATTTGCTGTTCTCCGGAACATGACAAGGCATAGTATTTATTTATATCCATTTACCTCCGACGAGTTGGTAAAACACCCTCAACTTGGGTGAAACTTTGCTTATGTGCGTTTCTTTGTAAACAGACTTTAAAGTTGAAACCGACGTCGACGTCAACGCCTTGCTTCCTAAAGTTAATAAACCTAAGGTTGAATCAATTTTCGTGTCTTTTGAGATTTCAAAAAAATGTTTTATTTGTTAGTTAACGAATAAGCTACCCATCTGTGTTTTTTCTTTTTTTCATTGATTAGAATTTAAAAAAAAAACTTGTTGTTGCGACCGTGACAGGACTCGAACCTGCAATCTTCGGATCCGAAGTCCGACGCCTTATCCATTAGGCCACACGGTCAGATTAAAAATTGTGTGTTTAAAATTACACAAGAGTTTTTTTATTTATCGTAAGCAAATTTTATCAATACAATAATTATATTGCTTCACTTTTATTTATTATTGTTGATTGATTGCCCAAACAGTATCTCTTGTCCACTATAAAGGAAAACACAATACATACATAAAAATATAACTAAGTCAATATTAATATTTGGTAATTTATAAACATGATGTCTTAAGATTGTTAAACGAAAGAATTAAATGTGTATATTAAAATTTAGTTTGATCTAAGCTAACTTAATCTATAAAAAAAATATTGTATTGAAGGAAAATTGATAAAAGCTTTTACAATTACTGCTAGTGCAGAAATAAAACATATCAGCTGACAACAAAACAAATTGAAAGCAAAAACAAAAATACATATCATATCTTTAAATTATAGAAATAATGGGCATTGGTATTTATACATATACATACTAATAGTTATATAGGTATATGTACTTAGAAATTGTATACACCAAACTATATATAAAATTGTGTAATTTAGAAATGAAGATATATATTTAAAAAAAAATGTTACTTATCGAAAAGAAGTGTGTTCACTGTTTGTTAATCCTATCAATTAAAATTCAGTTGTGTTTATACCTAAATACATACTATTAAATGTAGGTACACCTACATATAAACTAGCCTGTGAATCAATTTTAACTGTTTGCAATGTTTCTCTTTTTGGAAAAGGAGTTTTGCCATACGCCTAATTTTGCCCAAACTTCTTTTATTTAGAACAAAAAATGTTGAGTATATTGCGCTTAAGCTCGCAGTTAGTTCCTTTGAATAAGAATTAAAATGTTGATCATTTTGTTATGGAATCGCAGTATCTACATACAGATACGATAGTAAGAATAGTAATAGTTTTAAAAAATGTTGGCCTATACCACAGTTATATGATATGTTACCCTTTTAGTGAAAATTGAATATTTGTTAGTATAAAGGAAAGTCTTATGTACCCCCTGCAAAATTGAAAAAAAAACTAAGTGTTGAATGTTTAAATAAATTTAAATAAAAAAGAATTGAAGAAAATTTATGTTTGGTGATTGTTGTTAGTTTTTCTTTTTGATTTAAAACAAAAATAAGAAGAGGAAAATATTACACACACACAATGCAGAAGACAGAGAAGTCTTCAATCTGAAAAAACACCGCTTGGTATTCGAATTCCATAACCAGTTTAAAACCCAAAAATAAAATGGTAACTGATTTTTTGGAGCAACTCCAGCAATGCAGTTGAATTCCAGTAATTTTTTTTTAGCTGTAGTTTTCCCTTTGATGTTAAATACCGTCTATTTCGGCAGTTAAACGACGAGGGTTTTCAGTCATGGGCTCCCATTCACTTAAGCACACATGGCACTACTTTGCCTATGACAACCCTATGAGTTGTCAAAAAAAACCTGGGTTTTCTAGTCCTCAAAAATGCTAAACCAAAAATCACCACACATCCCTGTTATAAAAAAAATACATGCCATTTGACAGCCCTCAACTCGCCAGAGCAAAAAGCTAGTTGATGGAAAACCTACATATGTCAACCCTTGGGCTCAAAAAACACTCATTTTGAAATTCAGTTCGACTTTAGGTTTCTAAAAAAAACACTTTGTGGCGGCCCAAGGGCGACCCTAGGGCTTCAACGAACAAACCTTAGGTCCGTTCGTTGAACTTTCCCCAGGTTTTCTTGAAAAAAAACTTGGGTTTTCTAGTCCTTAAAAATCACCACACATCCCTGTTATTAAAAAAAAAAGTACATGCCGTTTGACAGCCCTCAACTCGCCACAGCAAAAAGCTAGGGCGAGTTGATGGAAAACCTAGGTCAACCCTAGGGCTCAAAAAACACTCATTTTAACATTCAGGACGACTTTAGGTTTCTCAAAACGCTTTGTGTCGACCCCAGGGCGACCCTAGGGCTTCAACAAACAAACCTAATATAACGCGTCACCCCATTAAATGATCTTTAGTCCTTACACTATCATAAAGAGGAAAGATTTTTTCTTTGTTTGTTTGTTTGCATTGAATAGACTACAAAACTGCTAAGGCTATTTGAATGAAGTTTAAAACAAAGATGGTCTAGTTTAGAGCCAAGGAAGTAACATAGGCTATATTTCACCCAAATATTTATTTGGGAACGGAAACGGAAACGTAAACGAGAACTTACAGTTTGTATAGTGAATATGCTCTAAAGCTACTAAGCCCAGTTGAATAACATTTGGAACATAGATGGTCTATAGCTAGGGGTACGTTAATTTCGCAAATAGAAAATCGCGATTTCGCATTTAAAAAAACCAAAAAATAGAAGATTTCGCATTTATTTCGCAAAAAAAAATACAGTGTCAAAAAGTCAATTGAAGGCTAGCATTGTTGTAATTTCTACATTTTCATCTTTCATTGTTTGCTTGTTTGATCAGTTACGACAATGTTGTAGACACTAAAGCACCTCTCGGCATCAACACTATTGACAGAGCAATTGAGACATTGAATAGCTGCCACTAAAACTTGCATTAAATCCACAGGAGCTTCTTGGCCGCCAATCAAAGAAATTGTCTGTGAAAATGAAAGTATACGTCAATTATTTCTTCTTGTGGTACACTTTTGAAAAACGGTGTTTTTCCGAAGGTTTCCACTATAGAATTTGAATTGACAGAAGAGGAGGGCATATTTGCTGCTTCTGATGGACAAAATAATCTGCCAATGTGCAGACAACTGCAGGCTGATCCTTTGGTTTTTGTTTCACTTCATCTTTCTCCGAAGCACCTCACAGTGGTACGTACTTACGTCTCAAACTATCTCCAGAAGGCAGGTTACCCGAGCCGGGCACATATCTTTCCATGTAACTACGAACAGCTGGATGATCTAGATTATTCAACGGAATGTTCGCTTTCAAACACATTTTTACAGTGTCAAGTACAAATTCTTCTTTTTTTCGTTTTTCCACGCTTTTGCACTTCAAAAGCACCAACTATTGTGGATTGTCTTTTTACTCAAGAGGACACTGGTTGAGGATCAGGACAAGATTTCTTTCTTAAATAAGTAACAGAAGTCGTATGCTTCTTCAAAGTATCTAACTTCTCTACTTCCAAACGCATGTTGCAGTGTTTCCACATTATGATGTTAGTATCGATACAAGCCATCCTCTTGTTTGTAATAAAGTCAAAACTGTTAGCGCGTATGATCAACATTTGAAAGCGCATAACAAATAAAATGCAGATTTCGCTTTTATCGCATCTATTTCGTAAAATCGAAATTTACGTACCCCTATCTATAGCCTAAGAAATGATATTGACTAAATTTCGAAAAACCACTGAAACGATTTAAAATGGTTTTTCACCATTACAATGCCATATGTTATCTCCGAGTAACATAGATGATACTTCACCCCCATATTCCAACGGAACGGGACCGTAAAGTGAAACTTAAAAACTACTAAACAGATTCCTTTCTAATTCATTCAACATTGGAATGCATCATTATTAGGGGTACGTAAATTTCGTTTTTACGAAATAGATGCGATTAAAGCGAAATCTACATTTTATTTGCGATAAAAGCGAAATTTGAAAATTAAATACTTTCGCACTTGTTATGTTACGCGCTTTCAAATGTTGATCAGACGCGCTAACAGTTTTTATTTTATTACAACTCTGTTTGAAACAGACAAAGCTTGGATAAATTGTTGGTACACATGCGGCCAAATCCAACAATTGAGTGCTGCAAGCACATTGGCAGATTATTTTGTCCATCGGAAGCAGCAAATATGTCCTCCTCTTCTGTCAATTAAAATTCTATAGTAGAAAGCTTCGCAAAAATTCCGTTTTTCGAAAGTGTACTACAAAAATAACTAACTGACGGATACTTTCATTTTCACAGACAATTACTTCGATTGGTCGGCCAAGAAGCACCTGTGGATGTAATGCAAGTCTTAGTGGCATCAAAATCTTGCTACCCTGAATTTGTAAAAGCAGCTATTCAATGTGTCAATTGCCCTGTCAATAGTGTTGATGCCAAGAGGTACTTTAGTGTCTACAACATTGTCCTAACTGATCGCAGGCAAACAATTAAAGATGAAAATGTAGAAATTACAACAATGCTAGGATGCTAGCCTTTAATTGAGTTTTTTTTTGCGAAATAAATGCGAAATTTTCTATTTTGGGTTTTTTTAAATGCGAAATCACGATTTTTTATTCGCGAAATTTACGTACCCCTAATCATTATCCGTTAGTAACATATATATTTTATTTCATCTAAATATTGCGATCAGAGTCCATGCGATGCTATAAACTAAATCACCGTAGGACCCGAGCTATGCCTGGGCCGGGCGGGTCAGCTAGTAAAAACTAATCCGTCGAGATTAGATATTTAAAAAAAACATATTTTATATTTAATTTTCAGAACGATTTTATGGTACAATTATATTTTGTTTGTTCTTCTGCTGAATTTTTATAATTCATTGTTTCAGCTGTTATCTTAATTCAGATATTATTCAAATCATTCGAAGAGTCAAATACACGCAAAAAACCCCGGGCTTAGATCTCAAGTGTAATCATTAAAAACTACACAAAGTGAATTTTTTTTTTAAGCGAGTTAAAATTTCCTTGGCGTTTTTTATGTTTTTTGTTGAATTTTCATATTTCTTAATTCAGATATTAAAATCATTCAAAGAGTCAAATACGGTTCTTACACTCACAAAACGAGAAACGAACGATTTTTTTTTTTTCTTTAAGCCAATTAAAATTTCTTCAGAAAACAACAAACTTTATTGCTATTGAAGGATGGGTCTAGGAAAGGATAAAATAATTTTAGGGTCAGTTGGAGAGTTTTATTAATGGGAATACTGCACTAGCTACTGGCTGGAGAAAAAACTACGGCTAAAGATATTGAAAATTTGTTTTTGACTAGCACTATAGGAAAAAACATACGTAAATACAATATAAGCCATTTGACCGATTACTTAATCATAATTTATAGATTTGGACTTTCTCTCTCTCTTTCCGAATAACAAAAACAGAAAAATTTGGTCTATCGAGTACATAATGTTTAGATTTCAATTGCAAGTCCACTGTAGAATAGTCACACCTCAGTTTTTTTTTTTTTTTTTTTGTATGAATAATGCGTTAGCAATTTGAAGAATGATAAAAAAGGAATCGAAAAATTAAAGTCTTAGAAAAAAGCAATTAGGTTAACATGGTTATTTATCAGAAATTAGTACATGTTCCCAAAAATCGCCCCTTATCAAGAATAATACAATTCAAAGTTATTTTAATTCAAAGTCACTCATAATCCAAACTAATTAACTTTAGTTGTAGTGACTTTTTATCTACTACCTCCGGTTTAATAAACGATATAATCTTTGACAAATCAGTTGATTAGTTATGATCAAACCCATTTTTACTGGTTTGTGCTATAAAAAGCACATTGCCGGCTGTATTGTTTTTAGTTTACTTTCGATCTTTAACGACGACGAAGACGCATTTGAGCAATATGAAGTGTAAGTTGTATTTGTTATCTAAAGCAACAAAAGAACAATTTTCTTTTTTTTTCAATTTGGTATTAGATTCAGTGCTATTGTTGGTTTTGCTGGCCTGTGTTATGGTTTATGCTCATCCTCAAATTCGCGTTGTACAATCTCGTGCATTCTCTATTCCGTCAATCCCAACAGCACCACCAACTCCACCTACTGTTTCAAGTGCAAACACAGGAAGCGATGGAGGTCCTCCAACTCCGCCAGGTACAGCAGCCACACCTGAGGTAGTTACCAGTCGTACAACAAGACGACGTTAGAAAAGATATCTTCAAAGGCATGTCATTGGTCTCTATAAATAAAATTGTTTGAACAACCTTTAAGCAAACCTATACTATTTATTGTTTTATTTTCAACGTTTTAACTTAAAAAAAAAATTGTAAAGCCATTTGGCAAAGTTCTTTATAAATATCCTAAAATGTGCAAATCTTCATAAGCGCCGTTAAAAACTGACTCAGCTTCGCACAATTATCTCGTGATGAAAAATTACAACCAAGAACAGAGTCAGTTAATGTCGAAGGCCAGTTGTTTAGAAAAGAAGCATAACAAACATTTTGGGACTATCTTTTTTGCTTTCTGGGTAAAGTTTGAGAAATAGACCGGGAAATAGCTCGGCCTCCACGTTTTTGATATTGTTTGTGTAATTTCTATCCACATGTACTCTCCTCGAAAATATTATATAGGTGCGTTTTTGTCGCAACTCAGCAATCCTATAATCAGCTGACCAATGCACTCTACCACTGAAGACAAAAACAAATCAATAGGTCTGTTCGTTGAACTTTCCCCAGGGTTGACCCAGGTTTTCTTGACAACCCTATGAGTTGTCAAAAAAATCTGGGTTTTCCACTCCTCAAAAAACGCTAAACCACAAATCACCACACATCCCTGTCATTAAAAAAAAAAATACATGCCATTTGACAGCCCTCAAATCGCCACAACAAAAAGCTAGGGCGAGTTTGGGGAAAACCTATGGCAAACCTGTGGCTCAAAAAACACCTAATTTGACATTCAGGGTGAATTTAGGTTTCTCAAAAAACGCTTTGTGGCGACCCTAGTGCAACCCCAGGGCTTCAACGAACAGACCTAATACTGAGCTAGAAGTGTTCATTATTTCATTATTTTCGTGTTGAGTGGTAAATTCAATTGCTGAGCTATTTATATTGCTGAGTTGTGAAAAAGAACACATATAATAAGGCCCTCAAAAAATAGGCGGACTAGATGAGCTGAGAGAATGTTGAGAATCGTTAAAAATACTAGGCAACTCAGAGCACAGTCAGTTTTTTCTTCTATTTAATTTGGGGGAGATATCTTCTTTTTGTAAAAAATTCTTGAATGCCAATCCACTAAAAAAGAGACGAATTTTTTTGTTTTTATTTTCGTTGGTTATCTAGGTGAGCATCAATTACAGTACAGTTCAGGGTGATCCTAAGCTTCAACCAAAATCTTTCGTTAAACAACTTCGATTTCAAGCGAGCTCTTCTTCTCAAGCTTTGCACTCTAATAACCCAGTTGAGGTCGTCTACCACTTGATTGCGATTAAGCGGATAGTACTCTTCTAGCTACATTCATGTTTTAGTAAAACTCATACAGTCGAAGTTGAATCCTCTCCTCCACACCACAAATAAGAAATTAATTTCTCATTTGTGCTCCACACATCGTCTTCACTAAAGGGACCAAAGATCACTCATCCGCTTTAGATAAGGCCAATGAATCTGCGTCGTATATCAGGACTGGGAAGACCAAAGTCTTATATAGGTTACCTTGGTTTTTTAGATACAGCCTTATTATGAGTTTCACGTGAACAGCACTTTCCCCTTATTATGAGTTTCGGTAGAAAAATCTTCCATGTTCGAAAAATTTCCCTTATTATGAGCTATTTTTCCCCGTGAAATGTGAAAACGTTGAGAGCAATTTATTTCACTTATTTTTGTGAGGCGAACAACTGAACAACAAAAGCGCAAAAAATGTAAGTCTAGAATTTTGTCCAGGGGAAACTCATAATAACTCATAAAAAGGCTGATAGTGTTTTATTTCTCAATTGCCTTCTTGGGTAAGAGCGATTGGCAAGGGTAATTCTCGGTTCTGCATTTGTCTATAGCGGATCCTTGAAGCTCACCAAATATCTCGGAAAACCAAACCATCAAATCCTTCTCGCTAAAATATCAGTATAAGGATTAACAGTTTTATGAGCCGAAAAGTGTGCGTTTCGGGTGTTACACCATGGAGTTACACCCTAAAGTACTATGAAGGCTTGAAAGCCTCTGGAAATTTGAAACAGGAAAGTACTTGCAAGACTCGAGTAAGATTAAGAAAAACACAATGAGAACAATGAGAATCTTTTCTAACAACAAAAAAAAGTCGATTTTCCTCTTAAACATTTTATTAGACACGACACGTAGGAGAAATACAAAAATAACAAATAAACAAATTATAAATTAACTTTATTAAAATATTTATTTTAATAACATAATCGTTTAGCGCTGTTCTTCTTCGACTAACAACACCTTAATTACAATCTTATATCTCTTCGCAACAGATTATTGTCCTCACTTTTAAATTATTAAAAATTAAAAAAATATAAATGACTTCTTGAATAGAAACCAAATCAGCAAAGTAGGTAAAATGCATCATTATAAGTAAGCCTAAGAGCTACAAAGAATAAGTCTGATTTACATCATTGAACGATGAAAACAAAATCCTGAGTTAAATAATCAGAACATTTATCTAAGAAATTTTTTCAGTAGTTACTCCTTCGAAAGGAATGTCGTCCTTCGTCTTGCAATTGACAGTCATCGTCGAATACCTTGTAAAATCAAAAAAAAAAACACTATATACTCAAATTTAGAAAAAAATATAAAATAAAATACCTTGCAAAAGTTATGCTCCAATAGCGCTAAGGCTGTCCAACGTTTCTTCGGATCATGCTGCAGTGTCAACTGAATAAAATCGTGTCCTTCCTGTGACAATGTATCAGGCGCTTCTGGAGCCTCACCCATACCAACTTTGAACATAATTTGGAAATTTGAATCATACTGCCACCACGGATGCTGAAATCAAATTTAATCGTACATCAAATTCTATTAGCTTCAGGTGTAAAATAGGATTCTTACTTTTCCTGAAGCCATTTCGACAACAACACACCCCACTGACCATATATCAGCAGCTCGACCATGCCCGTCACTGTTAGATTTAGTAAAAACCTCAGGAGCCATATAAGCTAAGGAAAAACCAAAAAAAAGTATTGTAGGTTACAGCGGTATTATTATAAGTAATATAAAATCTTACCTTGAGTTCCGACATATCCCTGTAGTTCACCAGGAACAGTAGTGTGAGCTTGAATTTTTACCGCTGAACCGAAATCTCCCAACTTCAGACTATTGCTTCCATCGACTAGGAATATATTTGCAGTCTTAATGTCGCGATGAACTATACCGTGCTTATGCAGTTCTTGAACACCCGAAAGTAATTGAGCTGTGAAACGTCGAGTCAAGCCTTCGGGGAAACCACCTGACATTTCCACAAGTGATTCCAGTGTTCCTTCTGAACATAGCTCCATGAATATAAGAAGTTCTTCCTACATTGAGTAGTTTTCAGATAAACATCGGTTATGAGAATAAAACTTGAACTAGCTTGCTTACCCTGTGGACTTCAATGCCATAATAGCGTACTAGATTACGATGTGTAATACCTTCAAGAATTTTCAGTTCATCGGCAACATTTTTTAGGGCCCGAGTTTCACCAGGTTGGATTGCAATCTCCTTCATAGCCATAAGTTCTCCCGTCGAGTTATTTACCGCTGTGTATACTTTTCCGAATCGCCCTTGCCCAATCTTCAAGAATTTCAAAGAAAAAATTACCAAATAGAATAAAGTGAGTCCTTCAATAAATTTACCTTAATACCCCGATGCCAGCGGAAATTTACACTTCGTGCTCGTATTTGTATCTTGTCCGATGAGTTCAAGGCCTTAACCTGACCAATCAGATTTTTCTCACGAAGAGCATTTTCAATTTCCATATCCAGTCTGTTGACAGCATCTCTGACTCGTATTTGTCGCAAAGCTAGACTATCAACGCCCAACGTTCTATTTGGCACAATCAGTCTCAATGTATGTAATTTCGTTGAATCACAATCTGGTGTGTCTACTGAACTATAATCCGATTGGGAAGTACTCTCCTCTTTCAAACTCAGCTGTGGAAGCAAAAACTTCTGTTGAGCATTCATAATAACACCTGCGGAGTTCGGTGATCGTGTGGGGGTCACTGATCGGGTTGTAGCAGGCGATGATGATTTGCGAGTCCTCGGACTTGCTTTTTTCTTAGTCTTTTCTGGCTCTGAAGTAATTCCTATCACATGCGATATGCAATGATCCATTTTGCTTTTCAACTCCTCAAACTGATGCTCATCGAGATATCTTGTGATCTGAGGGTCACAAGCCAATATAAGGAATTCAAGCCCTTGTGAGGCCCATCGGGGTCGAACACCACGTCCTCGTTCACAACGTTCCGTCACAAAATGCATCCACATCTTTGAAAATGCAATTATTCCCAAGGCAAGATCTTTGTCACATGTTGCATCACGGTTCATCATGATTTTTTGTTCAAATAATCGAATGACATCTTTGTTGTATTCAAAGCCAAATTTAAAGCCTTGGTGGAGAATCTCTCGAGAGCGTGACAACACTGCTTGACGATCCTGTTCATCCAGTTCAATGATGTTCTTTATGCAGCATTGTGCCTGAACACCTTCAATGATTATTTTAAGCTTATTGCGAACTTCTAGCACATCTTTTTGAACTAATTTAAATTCTTGCTTCACCGCCGGACAAACAAAGTGGTTAAGTTTATTTCTACTAAGATATTCTTCGTAGTGTTCGCGGTGGAAATCAGAATGCTCTACATCACGGCAGAATGTTTTGGCAAAAAATAGAACTTTAAGGGAACGTTCTCGTTCAAGAGTAAAGAGGCATTGAGTTTCACGGCAAAGTCGGAAAAGCTGATTCTTTTTATCTTCATCGCAGCTACTTTTGTCCTCAATTCTAAGATTGAGTTCCCGCGCTCGGGTAATAAGCCGTTGGCTTATGTTACGGAGTAGGTTTCGAATGACCAAACTATAAAAGGAAAACAGTTAAAATAAACAAACTAGGTTTTCGTATTGTGATTCGTTACCAGAATTTCTTAGTTGCTAAAGTATGCATCCCATGAATCATGGGACTCACAAGTTTAGTGAACATCCATTCCTTTTCCAAAGCGGATTTTTGGTCGTTCTCTGACGATGCTTCAATCACCATTTGGTCCACATAATCCAAGTACACCTAGAGAAAGTGAAAAATATGAAAAAATAAATTCTCGACTCAATACAAAATAAAACCAAAAGCTCACCTCAAAAGTAGTTTTTACTGTTGAATCAAATTGATCCAAGATTTTCAAATAGTTGTCTAGCTCAGTTTCATTATCTGCTAAAGCTGTGCTTATGTGTCTTTGATAGTTTTCACGATGCGTCAATGCTAGAGTTAAGCCTTCACGCAGTTCTTTCATCAATTGTTTCAAACTAAGTGGATTAGGCTTCTGCGGTCGCGTCTCAAGACGCATCCGAAGAAACTCATGCATAAACTCCAACGGAATGATGCTAAGAAACACAAATGTGGGAATGTACGACGGTAAACCAATTGATTTTGATTCGGGACTCCAATAACCAAAGCGCCGCAGTTCTTCGATTTGTTCTTTGCTTATCGTCGGCCCTAAAGGCAGCTGATCAGGTTCAAGTAGTTCCATTTCAAAGTCCTCTTCTTCAGTGTCAATTTTTTCTAATGATACTTGCGCTTTATGTAGAACAAGACCGTGGAGACGGTGCAGGAATGAAAGTGACTTCGACAAGCCCTTCGATTTAAGTACGTTTTCGATAAATTTTCTGAAATTCGTCAAGTTAAGAAATATCATCAAATGAAGACTTTTAAACTATCCACACTTGAACTCACCTGTATAACTTTGAATTTTTACAATCTGTAGCGCCAACATTGCTCAATGGTTCAACATTACAAAAACTATTACAAACCTGTGAAGCTAATTCTTCATATTCGGACATCGTTCTTATATTCGTCTCTATTGATCTGTAAGAAAAATTGAAGTTCAATAGACTTGATTATACAAGCATGCAATCGTTCAATTACTCATTGCTACTAGATGCTTCACTGGTAGAAGCACTATTTTCATCCAACTGAAACTGAACTTTAGGTATCCGTTGGAAGTCCTTAGATGAACTTTTCGAGTCGGCCGATTGTATAGCTGAGTCATCATTTTCTTGACCAGAAGACGACGATGTTGTACTCTCTGTGGCAAACGTTTTTATTGGCCAATTGAACTTTTCACCATGCAATCTGCAAATTTTTAATTATAATTTATTAGTTTTTCGTCAATAAGTTCAAAATGTTCAAACCTTGAAAATAGAGTCCCCAATATCATTAGTTTTAATCGAGTTTGCCGAGTTATGTTGTACCACAGACACATTGCTTTTATTCGACTAGTAAAACTCTCACTTATATAGACAGGGTGAAACCCCCCCATGGCCTGCGATGATGGATACAAGGCTTCAGCAGCTTCAAGTCGTGTTAGAAGTTCCTCTACTTCTTTGAATGCAGTCATTTGTTGTTCGTTACAGTCTTTGCAGTAGAGCGACATGCAACCCGTACAATGTATGTATAAAGGAGCTTTAAAAATCGATTAGTTTCAATTTAATTTCAAATCAACAGACAAGCAAACTTACATGATGCTTCATTTGTTGATGCAGTACTACTTATTCCACTATCAGTACTTAGTGCACTTAGTTCACGGGAATATTTCGGACGGAACCTAAATGAAAAATACTGTCACATAAATATTGTTTGGCTACGTATTCTTCGAATCCAAGAAAATTACTACTGGAACATAAAATTTATTTTAAGAAATACATACAAGTTTATACTTCATTTGATTACAACAACACTAACATTAATTAACTTGCAGTTAACCTCTGATTTCCTTTGCGTTTTAATACCTATTAAGTAGGTGCAAGGATTTTTAAGATGCATTTGACTAAACGTGGCTATTCTTCTCTAGCTGGGATGCAGGGATGCAGATTCAAGCCCGAATTGAAGGGGTGCAAACCTGTGCAGCTAATTCTAAAATAGATATACTGCTTCGTTTTAAAAATAAGAGCATTTTTAGCGACTTGAAACGTGTGGTCATTCTAACGATGATTGTTTACAAATATGCCGAGTACTGATAGCATGCCGCTTCATTAATATAAATGCCAGTTATGAATAACCACAATTTGGGCAAGTTGAACTACGGTTTTATCGTTTTAAGTGCCACGTTGATCAAACAAAATCGAAAAGCCATAAATTGAAGAAGAAATGTGATCAACTTCAAGACAATAGCACGGATGGCGTATATCGGCCTCTAAAAGAAGATTGTGCTACGCCTGCTGATTCAAACCAACTTATTCAAAAAGTACCAACAGGAAGGAGAAAAGCTTAGAGATCAGTTCACCGAATTTCATTAACAATTCTAATTATAGCTTTTTGTGGATGACGACACAATTTTACAAAGACATCGTTATGACGACCTTTTGAATGAACAGTTTTCTTCCAAAACACAGCTCTTTTTTATGGGAAAAACAGAAAGGGTTGCGTTTGAGAAAATAAAAATGTTGTACCTTTCAAAGAGCTATGTGGAAAATTATTTGCACTAGGTCAACTTCTGAAGTGTTCTTTACAAAACTACTTTACTTTTTACAAGGCTATAACCCTATGGTTGGGTAGAATTAAATAAGTTAACTAACTAGTTATTCACACACAACAATAACTATTTACATGAACACATAATTGTGTTCTCTAAAGTTATTGTTAAACAATTGCATGCATTACTTGTAATTTATGATCTCATTTAAAAGATCAGGAACACCTTGCCGCGATGAAAATAAGTATCTATCCTGTTGTTCCATTGTCCGATCTGCCTGCCAAGCTTGCAGTTCAAGCCAGATGAGATCCTTCAGCTCTGTCTGCCATGTGTGTTCCTCTTGAGTAGGCTGATATAAATTGATTATAATATTTATATATATTTAGTTTTTAATTTAATTTAATAATTACTTTTATTTCTTGACGGTCGGTGCTACCTAGTTTTATCAAATTGGCAAATGTCTCGTGAAATTCTTTTCGTGTGTGGATTCCTGGTGTTTCTTTTTCGTGCATCTTAAAATTAATCGCAAATGCAGATGGCGGTGCAGATGACCGACAGCCGATTGGCCTTGAGGAAACACTCATATAACGATTACATGACTCAATAAATGTCGGTACTTCAGAATTACGACAAGGCCCACAGGGGTTCGTAGTTAAGCTATCGACATTTTCAGGATTCATTTCGTGGAAACTAGCGACTCGTGTTTGTTGATGATTTGCAGCCGCTAATTTCATATCTCTCTCAGCATCACGAATCAAATCTTGGGAACGTTTGTCTCCACGTTTAGTCTCTTCATCAATGAATATTTCGTTGAGCAGAGCACAATCCATTGTATTGCGCCTCAATACACGAGACCGAGCCAGGCGACTCATTCCCTTTTTTGGAGCCGGATCGGTTCTACAAAAGTATGAAATAGAAAAAAAGAGGTATGAATACAAGATGATGAAATACATGATCTCCATTTCAACTTACGATTTCTGTTTTCTGTCCCAGTCCCGTGTTTTTATTTTCATCCTTGTTCTAGGCGGCGTTTGGCCATATTCACCAAACTTCTCAACAAGGTCATCATCTGGATGTGGCACCAACTCATCTTCAGGGATGCCTTGTCCGTTTCCTCTGTAAATTCTTCTTGCAGATGTTTTCTCGCGAAATATAACGCTGAAAAAAAACAAGTAAATGTTCATGAGAGTGAGTTTATTTAAACGAAATTTTTTTCAAGCCCGATTACGGTAACAATATGCTAACTTTTTTTTCTTCATTTCGACGTATGAAGTTGGAAAATCAACGAAGAGACGTTGTAATAGTTCAACGTTGCAATTTACTCTGATTAGATTGATAGGTTGACACTGGAGGCATTTTCACACGCATGGTCACTCATAATAATATTTGCATAATTGAGGAGTTCCACTTGAATTTGAGTCAAATGTGTTGGCTTATCGATAACCTACCCAACTGATTAGATACCAGATATCTTCTGGCAGCTATACAAACCCTTTAATCTGATTAGTTGGTACTCATTACATGAATTCAATGCGTAGGGAGAACGTATTTACTTTTGCTTTTCATGATTTTTGATGATATGAAAAAATGTTTCAATGCAATCTTCGCATAAGTTTGATGACGATGAAACTAGGAAATTTTCTTAACTATATTCTCAAATTTGGCAAAAACAAGTCATCATCAACAAAAGCAATATTTATACAGTTCTTTGTCTAGTCAGACAATATTACCATAATTAGAAAACAATTTTAAATCAATGTAATGTTTAAGAAGATAACCGCGTTAAGCTGAGTACCTAGACGAATACATTGCCTCCTTTCAAGATGATACACCAATGACACTGTGTTAGTCCAGGCGAGTCATTTGGCTCTGGAATACAATAATACTGATTTGGAAACTTTCATGTCGCATACCCCCTTAATCCTTTTCACGAAAGAAATGGCATTCAAAAGAATACTGCTGCTCAAACAATCCAATCCTTTTAAAACAGATCCCTATCACGCTTCAGAACTATAATGACTCAAACCGATATAGACACACGAACGATCACCCCTCCGTATACTGAACTGAAACCATTGCCCCTAACATACATCCTGGCAAGCGAATTCTGTAAGCATAACATAGTTATAAAGACAAACTGTGTCTTTTTCTTAACCGATAGTTCCAAACACGTCAGGCATCTTCTCAGATTATCCTCCCATAGGAGGACTGGGATGATTAGGGTCTTATACAAGGTTACCTTGGTTTTTCTGGAGTGGGTTTTGTTTCTCAATTGCCTTTTTAACCCAAAGAAGCAACGGTTGGCAAGAGTAATTCTCCGTTTGATCTCCGCACTGATGTTGTTTTCCGTGTCTATAGCGGATCCTAGGTAGACGAAGTCCTGTACTACCTCGAAGTTATGATTGTTTATTGTGACGTTTTGTCCAATTCGTCGATGTTCTGTGTCCTTGTTTGATGACAACATATACTTCGTTTTGCCCTCATTAACCATCAGACCCATTTTCGCCGCTTCTGTTTCAATACTCGCAAAAGCACCTATGACATCAAGCTTATTTCTTCCCATTACGTCAATATCGTCTGCGTAGGCGAGTAATTGTACAGAATTTTGAAAGATTGTTCCTCTGTAGTTGACGTTTGAGTTTCTTACAATCTGTTCAAGTATGATGTTGAAGAAATCGCATGACAGTTTATCGCCTTGCCTAAAACCTTTTTCGACATTAAAGGTCTCGGTGAGTTCTTTACCGACCTTGACGGAGCAGCGTGAATTCTCCAAAGTCATCCTGCATAGTCGTGCGAGTTTTGCAGGGATGCCGAAACTAGACATGGCTCTGTACAGCTCGTCTCTGTAGATACTCTCATACACGGCCTTGAAATCGATAAAGAGATGGTGAATATCGATATTATGTTCTAGGATTTTTTCCAAGATCTGCCGTAATGTGAAAATTTGGTCTATTGTGGACTTCTTGATAAGGACCGATCAAGTTGTTGACGTGGGGTTTCAAGCGTTCATATATTACAGCAGACAAGATCTTATAAGAGACGTTAAGGAGGCTTATCCCTCTATAATTGGCGCAATTGTGAGGGTCTCCCCTCTTTAGGATCGGGCATACGATACTGAGGTTCCATTCATCGGGCATGTTTTCTTCCGACAGATCAGCAGATCAGCTGGTGCATGCTCCTTTCCAACTGATCTCCAGCTGCCTTGAAAAGTTCGGCATCAAGGCCATCTGCACCTGCAGTCTTCTTTGATTTAAGTTTGCATATAGCAAGCTTAACTTCTTCTAGGCCGGGAGGACGGCATTCTTGATCATCGTCCAGGCTGAATGGGGCAGTCTGCCTGACAGCGGAATTTGTGTCCTCATCGCCGTTAAGCAGTCTGCAGAAATGATCTTTCCAGATCCTCAGTAGCGACTGTGACTCTATAACTATGTTTCCCTGCCGGTCTTTACAGGCTTGAGTTCGGGGTTTGCCACCCTGGCAGGATCTTTTTACCTTTTGGTAAAACTTCCGAGTCTCGTTCCTGTCATGGCACCTCTCTATTTCCTCAAACGAGCGCTTCTCATTCTGCTTTTTCTTTTTGAGAATTCGGTGTTCTTCTCTTCTTTTCTCCTTTTAGATCTCGTTATACTGATCGTAAGCAGCCCTTGTTCGTTTTTGCATCAGCATTTGTTTTGTTTGGCTGCATTTGCCTGCCTGCATTCTTCATCGAACTATGAATTTCGTTTTGGTGGCCGAGTGAAACCCA
The DNA here is from genome assembly GCA_914767635.1 of Melanostoma mellinum. NCBI lineage: Eukaryota > Metazoa > Arthropoda > Insecta > Diptera > Syrphidae > Melanostoma > Melanostoma mellinum. The sequence continues at coordinate 21,691,110 of OU612058.1, forward strand.
AAACCTCAGAGGCAGCGGTTCTGATGGCTCCTTGGCATTGCTGCCACTGGTCTTCAATGCTTAATACTGACGGTATGGGATTCAAGGATAATTGAAGGAACACTCGTTTGGAAAAGCTATTGGCAATCTCTTCCGATTGTGGCTTTCCGACGTCATATCTCTTCACAGCGTTAGTTCGTGCAGGTCGTGAACAAGATATCCTCATTCGTACCTTGGCTACAACAAGGTAGTGGTACGAGTCTAAGTTGGCCCCTCGGAAAGTTCGGACATCTAACACACTGGAAGAGTGCCTTGCGTCGATCGCAACATGGTCAATTTGGTTGACTGGGGATCGCCATGCGCCTTTATGAATTTTGAGATGCGGGAAGCGTGTACTACTTACAACAAGGTTTAGCCCCGCAGCAAAATCGATTAGCCTCAGTCCGTTTTCGGAGTTTTTGTCTTGGAGGCTGTGCTTACCGATTGTGTATCCAAAGATGTCCTCCTTCCCTATTCTTTTGTGCAAAGATCTTAGAGTTTTGAGCGCCTTTCCAAATCGAGATAACAGCAGTGAAGAGGTGTTCAATTCTTAATTACTGCTTCGTGTTCATACGTAGTGTTGATGGGACATGGAAACTACACAAGATCGGCAAAAAATTGTTTGTAGGTCCCTGAAACGCGTTATATTCCAACCTATTTATTTTTATTTCAGGCTTGTAAGTCCAGTTTCTGAGATCAGAAATCGCTCGCTCGCTTCTTTCGTACTTCCAGGTGATTTTTTTTAGAAAGAAGTACAGTGTTACTCTTCGGTGAACTATAATAATAAAACCAAATACCGACCGCATGAATTCGGCATTTTTAGGATCTTAAAGAATTGAAAAGCTTCCTCACCTTTTTACTTATGTTAGATGGGCATTACAGACAGATCGGGGTGAGCCTGGGCTTCAACCAACATCTTTCGATAACAATTTCGATTTAAGTCTTCTTCCACTTGATTGAGCCACCTAAGGCTGGGTTTTTCACTTCGCGATTTTTTTGTAATGGGCTCTAGAAAACTTGTCGAACCTGATCCTTGATATCTATGCACTATACATGTTTCACGCGATGTACACTCTTCAAGCTATTCCCATGTCACGGTGCAGCACATGCAGTTGTTGAATCTTCTTCTCCACACATTGTCTTCACATGCAGTATATTTTTCTTTCGAAACGACCATGGGTTTCCTCATACAATTTAGATAAAGTCATGCTTTTGCGCCGTATAGCAGAACTGGATTGATCAAGGTCTTATAAAGTGTTGCCTTCGGTTTTATAGAGAGGATTTTATTCCTCTTTTGCTTTTTAACCCAAAGAAGAGTAGTTCTCCGTTTGATCGCCACACTCATGTTACTTTCCGAGTCTACAGAGGATCCTAGGTAGACAAAGTCCTGCACTAAATCGAAATTATATCTGTCTATTGTGACGTTTTATCGCGGAATTTGTCTTCATCTTTTCATCGCCGCCGTTAAGCCGTCAGCAGAAGTGGTCTTTTAAGATCCTCAGCAGCGACTGCGGTTCCGATTCCACCACTATCTTTCCCTGCCGGTCTTTTTAGGCTTGAGTTCGGGAACGCCACCCTGGCATGATCGTTTCATCTTTTGGTAAAGCTTTCAAATCTCATTCCTATCATAGCATCTCACAATTTTCTCATGCAGCTTCTCCTCACATTCTAGTTAGCCAATATTTGTGTAGATATGAGAGCCAAAAATCTTGGTTTCGTGTGACATTCCTTACCCAAAGCGTTTATCACCGCTTAGCATTTATTACTTCAGCTACAAGGAACTTGTTGGAACTCAAAACTGCGTAGTACGCAACCATTTGGGTTTCATCATATCTTCATAATAACTTTTTATTTGTAACGAGAGCTGTGATGTGAACGCTCAAGTCCGGACGTTCACTGGACGAAATACGAGTCTTGCGTGGACTGTCTACTCGCTTGCTGAATGGCCAGTTCCCACGATTCGCACGTTCCCACATCGCAGCTCATCGAATCTTACCATTTTGTTTCGATTTATTCTTGCATTCTACTGTAGACATTCAAAGCGATCACATACCCAAGTGACTAATAAAGATTGTAAAGATTTAAATTGTGCATTGTTTTTTTTTGATTTATTCATTGGCGACCGTGACAGGACACTCTTCTTAAAGTTTTAAGTGTACCTGTATTAATTAGTGAATTAATTAATTTCATTGAAAAAAAAAAAAAAAATATAATAAATCAGTAGAATCAGTGTACTGTTTAAAAAAAAAAAAAAAATAAGTCAGTAGAATCAGTGTTCTGTTTAAAAAGAAAAAAAAGAAAAACAAAAAGATATGTCGAACGATGAAGTGTTTCCAGAAGGTCTTGAAGAGCTCTCTGATCTTCAAGATGCAACGGGGAAAGAAATTTTGGATCTTGTCCGCAACTACGGTAAGGATGGCCAAACCCGAAAAACGAAGGATAAACTGTTACAGAAAAAGGAAAGACTAGAAAATCTATGGGACTATTTCGACACAAACGACACCCAAATCCGTGACAAGTATTCAGATAAACCTCATCACGAGTATTTCACGAAGGATTTTTACGAAAAGATAAAAGGCGCTTATGAAAATATGAAAGCGGACATCATCAGTCGCTTGAGCAGTCTGCCAGTCCTGGACGCAAACCAGACCATGGAGAAGCCACCAGCAGCAACTCCATCAGGATCATCGGTAAAACCAGCAGCAGCAGCAACAGAAGCAGACAAGATGAAGATGACCAGAGCACTTACGACAAGGGATAGGTATAAAATGTTGTCAAGGCATTTTCAATCCTCATTGGATAATTGCAGTACGGAACTAAAAAATACCTATCCCCATATGTTCGAAATTAAAGTGAAGAACCTAGTGGATAATTTTGAACAATTAAAATTAGTTTTTCAACGCGTGGATGGCGATTTGGAAGAAGAAGATGTCAACATCTACTTTCACCTTCAAAAACAGCTAGAGATTCGACTGACTGGCTTACCAACAAAAGGTACTACATCGGATCATCAAATGGCAATTGCTTCTTTGAAGCTACCAAAAATTGAACTTCCAAAGTTTGACGGATGTTACCTTAAGTGGCGTCAGTTCTATGATTTATTTAAACCAATGATCCTTGAACAACCGATTTCGCCGGCCCAGAAACTGTACTTTTTGAGGACTAATCTGACAGGTGAAGCACTCAGTTTGATTCAAGGATTTCCAGCGACAGACAGTAATTTTGAAGCAGCCTGGAAGACACTGATGGATAGATATGACAACAAACGGCTACTTTTGTGTGCACAGCTCGAAAAACTATTGTCCCAACAATCAGCATCGGGAACTGCTTCTAGCTTGCGGAAATTGCATGACAACACAAAGGAAGGAATTCAGGCCCTGATCAATCTAGGATTCGCAGCACATGACTGGAATCCAATAGTCGTCCATCTTATCCTGAAAAAAGTTGACAAAGAGAGTAGGACCCTCTTCGAACAGTCCCTAGATGACCCAAGGAGCAGTCCATCGCTATTAGAGTTGCTGAAATTCATCGAATCTAGGTTTCAAACGCTTGAAACCATCACGCATTCCGATGAAAAAAGGAAGACAACCGCCATAGCAATAGAATCCAACGGCTGCGTGATGTGCAGCTTAGGTAACCATAAAATATATAAATGCAAAAAATTCTTGTCTCTTTCAGGTGCTGATCGTGAGAAGTCTGTTCAACGAATCGGAATTTGTAGAATTTGTCTGAGATCGGGTCATACTCACAATTCGTGCAACGCAAGGGGGTGTTTTCTTTGCAATGGCAAACACAATACATTGTTGCACTACAAAAAAGAAAATAAATACAATTTAAAGGCAAACCCAATTTCTAATGCCAACACTATATCTTCCATAGGTGATCGAAACCAGCAAATAAAACAAGGTCAAGGGGTGGAAGGTCAGTCGTCAAACGCAGCTAGCAATTCCAGATCCAATCACCGTAGCATTTATCTAGCGACAGCATTAGTTAACGTAAGGTCCGCATGTGGCACATTACTTCCCTGTCGTGCGTTATTAGATTCTGGATCACAAATCCATTTTGTGACAGCAGCCTTTGCACATGCTTTAGGAATTCAGAAGCATCGATCCGAAACCTCCATAAGTGGGATTGGAGGGCATGGAACGCCAACACAATTTGCCATAGAACTCTCATTTCAATCGCGAAATGGAAGCTTCAAAGGCAATATTGAAGCAACGATCTTGGCTAAGATAACTGACTATAGGCCGCATGACAGTCACACTGAATTACGTGACCTACCTGCTCACATACAGTTGGCAGATCCAGGATTTATGACAAACCAAAAAATAGATTTGCTGATTGGTGCTGAATTGTTCTTTGATCTTTTACTTCCAGGAGAAATCTTTATTGGTCCTCAACTTCCACTACTTCGAAACACGAAACTGGGTTGGATTGTGGCAGGTGGTGCTCAAGGTACCAAACATAATGCTGTATGCAGCATTGCCACAGCACCATCTCTTTCAAAAATCGAAAAACTTGTAAGCAGATTCTGGGAGTGTGAAAGTCATGATTCTCCAATTAAACGGATGAGCAATGAAGAGCGTAATTGTGAAGACTTCTTCAACTCGACTACACAAATTCTACCCAGTGGAAGATTCATGGTAAGTCTTCCGTTCAAAAAAGATCCATCGTCCTTAGGAGCATCCTTTGAAAAGGCACGCAACAGGTTTATTTCACTGGAACCACGACTGGAACTCAACAATGAATTACGTCTGCAGTACACACAATTTTTATTGGAATATGAACAATTGGGCCATATGAGTCAAATAGAAAACTCGGATATTCCACAGACACACTATTTCATCCCGCATCATTGCGTTTTGAAACCAGAAAACACGTCAACAGCACTGCGTGTAGTCTTTGACTGTTCAGCGAAAACATCCTCTGGAAGTTCTCTAAACGATGTTCTGGGAATCGGACCAACAGTTCAACCTGATTTGTTTTCAATAATCCTTCGATTTAGATTAAAAAGATATGCATTCACAGCAGACATCAGCAAGATGTATCGACAGGTTTTACTTCGACCAGAAGACAGAGCTTTTCAAATTATTCTTTGGAGAACAAAAAATGATCAACCTCTGAGGACTTATAGGCTCAACACCTTGACTTATGGTTCGGCTTCCGCTCCATACTTAGCAACTAAATGTCTGGTTCAACTTGCAAAACAATACGAAAATGTTCACGTAAACGCATCCCAAACAGTAAGTCAAAACATTTACGTGGATGATTTACTTGCTGGAGCAGACTCAGTGACAAAGGCTAGAGAACTCCTTGAGGAGATTATACTACTTCTAGAAAAGGGTAAATTTGAATTAAGAAAATTTTGTTCTAATGATGAAAACATTTTAAAGAACATCCCTGATGCACATAAAGAAAAATTGGTAAGGTTTCATCAGTCTGACGTTATTAAAACCTTGGGATTAATTTGGAATCCAACCATTGACTGTTTTGAATTTGGTTTTAATTTTGAAAAATTTATAACGCCAGAAGCGACTGTGACGCGCAGAAGCGTGTTATCTGACCTCGCTCGTTTATTTGATCCTTTAGGTTTGCTGAGTCCTGCAATAATGCTTGGAAGGCTTTTTGTTCAAGATTTGTGGAAAACGAACTTCTCGTGGGATGATGAGCTTCCTTTGGATCTCGCAAGTAAGTGGAAGGATTATATTAATCAATTTTTTGACCTTAGAAGCATCAGGATACCAAGTGTTGCTAATATCAAAACCCAAGGAGGTGTGCTACAGCGAGCCATTCATAATTTGTGCCCTTTGCCGGTAGAAGAAGCGAAAAAATATCCTGAAACTGTCAAGACAGATCATCCAATTGAGAAAGAAGAAATTCCTCTATTGACAGTTGAAGCAGACTCAACCAAACCTGCAATATCCAGGAAATCCCAAGGTGGAAAAATAACAAAGGGACTTGTGTTAATATCTTGTCTCTTTGCATTTTTTGTAGCACCAATCAGTTCGACAAACATAGACAGCCAAGTGGTAATAAGCAACCTAGATAAGGCCATTGGAATTTATTTTGAAGATATGGGAACACTGCGAGTAGCTGACAATTTTTGGAGTCTTTACGTTTACTACAATCTGACCAATTACTGGCTTGAATTGAGCGAAACGAAAGGGTATTTAAGGGAATTAGAAAAGGCTTGTATGGCGGATAAATCGGAGAGAATTTATCACTGCAATTCGACAATCGACATTCTTCGAAAAAGAATAATAAACATTGACCAAAAGAACGATCTTATAAACGGGTTCAATACTACAACCCAGAGTTCAATGCGACATCGTAGATCTCCATTTGATTTTGTTGGAAGCGTAGCGCATAGTTTGTTTGGTGTGCTAGATCAGGAAGATGCTCAACATATTCAAAATCAAATTGAATTGGCAAATAAACAGGATCAACACTTATATTCTCTCATCCGAAAACAGAGCTCCATTGCAGACTCTACGGCAAATATACTGAGGCGCAACTCATTGGAAGTTCAAAATGACTTTAACACATTAAATACATATTTGACAAAAACTTTCAATACAATTGGAAAACAACAAAACGAAATTGTGAATAATCAACATTTTCTTGCGCTCACTACGTATTTAAGTATGATGCTTAATAATTACGAACGCACTCAAGATGTCCTGCTAGATGTTATCCTGGACTTAAATCATGCGAAGATCAACCCGCAGATAATAACACCAATGCAAGTAAGTAGTCAACTGCAACTGATTCAAGGAAATCTACCTTCATCGCTGAGGCTGCCCAGTGTTTCGGCCTTGGAAATGTTAAAACTAATAACAGTCAAAGGACGGACACTACATGAAACAATTGTGTTTGAAGTCTTAATCCCGTTAGCCGAAGATCAAGAATTCCAAGTTTTTAACCTCATTCCATTGCCAATTGTTCACAACAACATGAGCCTACTCGTCGATGTAACATCTCCATACCTTGCGGTTACATTAGCAAGAGATAAGTATTTTGGACTCTCCTATATTGAATTCAATTCTTGTAAACTAATAGGAACGAGAAATCATCTTTGCAGACAGATTGTGCCTACTAGAGTTCACTCCAAAGATTTTAAAGTGTGCGAAATGGCTCTATTAAACCACGAGGACAACGCTTTGGAAATATGTGATCTAAAGGAAGTGCCTCCACAAGATCATTGGTATGCGCTGAGGCAAACAGACTCTTGGATATTTTCGGTGATGAACAATGTAACAGGCCTTCTGATTTGCAATGGCCAAACAAGAAGCATTTCTCTATCAGGCACTGGAATGATTGGCTTTAACAACATATGCTCCCTTAAAATTGATACAATGATAATTAATGGTCATTTAAATTTAAAGACTATTATAACAAAGTCATTTGTTCCAAGTGCAAGGCTAAGCAATTGGATCAGAAATCGCAACTTGACAGACGACCATTTTTCCCCCTTGACGGTAAGAAATAATAATGAATCAGATGTTAAAAATCTTTCACAGGAAATAGAAGACCTTAAGAGAGCAATGACTTCTGATGAACTACCACCCGCCAACATACATGATTTTCATCACTATGGCTTGAGCTACTTGTTGCTGGCGATCACCATTGGAATGATAGTAATTTTTTGCCGATATCGAAAACATCAAGCCGCACTACAAATTCCAATTCGGAGAAGAGGTTCTCGCTTTCAAGCAACTATTTAAATTGAAGGTTAGGAACCTTCAAGGAGGGGTGTATGTTGGAACTCAAAACTGCGTAGTACGCAACCATTTGGGTTTCATCATATCTTCATAATAACTTTTTATTTGTAACGAGAGCTGTGATGTGAACGCTCAAGTCCGGACGTTCACTGGACGAAATACGAGTCTTGCGTGGACTGTCTACTCGCTTGCTGAATGGCCAGTTCCCACGATTCGCACGTTCCCACATCGCAGCTCATCGAATCTTACCATTTTGTTTCGATTTATTCTTGCATTCTACTGTAGACATTCAAAGCGATCACATACCCAAGTGACTAATAAAGATTGTAAAGATTTAAATTGTGCATTGTTTTTTTTTGATTTATTCAGAACTGATGTTGAAAACTTTACCGTACAAATAAATAGAAGAAGATTCGATTGAATGACATCGTTCTGTCACAGATGTATAGTTTAATCCAAGCGTCACATATATGAGATCATAGCAAAAATAAGTTTTGAATGGCCACGGAATGTAATCAAAGAAGCCATTTTACTACATTGGCATGACAAAATTCATGGTCGTTTTTTAATGGGCATGCTTTTTTGTCGTGTTCTGGTAGACAAAGTGATGAGGTTTGTTGTGAAATGAAATTGATGCTTCTCTTTCGTTAATTTGAAATCAATTCCCTGTTGAAGACATCGAATCCTTTGTTGTGAGCGTTATGTCTTAGTAACATGCGCTTTCATATGTAACAAGAAAATTGCAAGATCTTAGTACTTCAAAAGACATTCGACTGTTTGATAAATTTTTGAATAGGGCTCTACAATAAAAAATACATCATCATCAAATATTTTACAACGAAAATCGCTTGTTTTCGTTGTTACATGTTTTCAACTCAGTTTGCTTAACTTTCGGTCGTTTAATTGTGTCTGAACTCTGAAGGAAATACTTTCTTACTTTTTTTGTGACTTTTGCATTTCAGCGATTGCAAATTTTACATAAGCCGCAACTACCTGGACACACAAAGTTTTATTTTATTATAATTTTTTAGCCGGGCGCGTGCAAGGAACATAAAATAAAATATTTTCGATTCTGCACAATTAGATAACACGGTTTATCTCAGTTCACAGACGCGAAACGCCCAGCATTGACTTTTTCGAGAGGGAAATACATAAATACTCCAAAAATAGAACTGAACTGAACTGAGAAACGCGGATTCAGAACCTATTCTCTGCTTCTGCTTCCAAAAGCTGTCAAAATGAAAAAATACCCATTACATGCCAAAGCTTCTGTCAACACTCTTCTTTTAAACTTTTCTCCGTCATTCTGGTAATAGGGGTTCTTATTTTCCCGCACTTAGCTTAAGTTGTCTTCTTTTCTGTTTCGAAGCACGATATCGTAGGTACAACCAGATAAGTAGTATTCAAAGTAATGAAATGATTGCAAAATAATAACAAACATTTCACTAGATGCTAGATATCATCGATTGGACAAACCGCCTGCGGTTGAGCAACGTGAACACTTACGGCGTTTCAAATGACAGTCTATTATTATCTAGTATTATTTACCTTTTTTCCAAATAAGAATACTAAACAAGTATTATTTTATGTCATGCTACTGACAAACGGCAAGGTTCGAATGGAGTAAGAGATACAAAATGATAAAAACAATAAAGGCCACTCTCTAAATACGTAGGTACATAATATATCGTATCATGTTATACTTGCGGTGTGTGTTTGTTCTTAGCTCTTACTACTTACCCCAATTCTTCGTCGTTGTTGCTTTGAGTGGCGATTTCGATGTCGCCCCCCTTGTGATTTGTTTCCTGATCTTGATTTTGGTGCTGGTTTTGATTTTGGGTGTCTTTGCTGTTTTTGGTAGCAAGTTCAGCACTTGTAGGAACTCTGAGATGCCTTTTAAACATTAAATCCGATAATTTTCCGTTCATTTCGAAAAGAACTTTCTTTGCGAAATGGTCAATTTGAGTTTTTGATTCACTTTAAGATTGTTAATTTGTAAATTAGAACGAGTTTTTGGGAGAAATTTTACCGGATCAGGTGGTCTTTCAGTGCCATTTTTTAACCTTCGTCGTCTTCAAATTTTATTTTGACAGTTGATAACAATTATTTTGACGTTTTGTTAGATTCAGCCTGATAATATGCTACATAAAATTTGGACTATGACGCCGCTGTACAAAATTATTAGTACAGTAATACCATTTTCCTTGGGGTCGTTTACACTGTTCGATTTGTTGAACTGTTTGTGGAAAGACTGCTATTATACGGTGAAATTTGTTGCACGTAACTGTTCGAACACCATAAGTGCAAAAGACAACGAAAGTTCGAAAAAGAAAGATGGACAATGAACTACCCTGTGTCGCATGGGTTATGGTTTCGTGAAACAGCTTTGACGTTTCTCTTTGTCCTTGTTCGTGTTTTTGTTTATTCTGTTCCATTTGGTTCAATAATAAGTAATAATACTAATAATAATGACTTTCTTGTTTTTCAATTGCCAATAAAAGAGGTTTTGAAGCAACCAGGCACTACTAGATAACTATTTTTCCCTTAAAATAAAAACACCGAATGAAAGATATAGAGAAATGTGAAACTAGTTTCATGAAACTGGATTTTATCGTGTAATAACACTTGCGACACGGGATGACAGAACAAAGAAGAATTCGATGTAGTTTCGTGCAACTAATTTCACCGTATAATAGCAGTCTTTGCAAAAACAAAAGCACTCTTAAAAAAGTGCTTTTTTCGTGCTCACTGGAACAGAAAAGACAAAATTCTTTTTTTATCATTGTATGTGTGCTATTTTTGACAGCCAACTCTTCCCGTTTGTTTTGTTCTGCAATTTATAAAGAAATAATGTTTTCGAAACTTAATTAATAAATGCACTAGGAAGAAACCTCCTCATCCGAATTATTGTACACAACACTTTGAACAAAATTATTCACAGAATGCCTTTCGTTTTGTGTAAGCAATTTCAGAATTTCAAACACTTCTTCGTAAGAATCAGAACTAGATGACGACTCATATATATTTTGATAATTTCAGCTAAAATTGAGCGATCCATTTTCACAAAATAGGGTAAACGCACTAGTACCCGGACACTTAACTTTTTTCTCAACTTTGACTTCAAACCATTTTGTAACCATGAATGCTACAGCGAAAACTTTTATTGATTGTAAGAATATAGACATTTCTCAATAATATGGCGTTCAAGTAAATTGCAAAGAGATCATTGTTAAAATAAATAAAATAACAATTCAGAAAAGTTCCATTTGCGTTAGTACCCGGACAGCAAAGTTTAGTACCCGGACGCCTTTGTTTTAGTACCAAGACACAATCATTTTAAGAGACAAGCCATGTCTGCGTACTGAAAATATAAGACAAGCACACATTTTTTGTATCCATACAGGGCTTGTCTCTTAAAATGATTAAAGCCTTGGCCAAACCAACGCGGTGAGATCGTACGATGCGATTGCGATAAGTCAAATCCCTATACATTAAGTCAAACGTCGGACGTTTGACTTAATGTATAGGGATTTGACTTATCGCAATCGCATCGTACGATCTCACCGCATTGGTTTGCGCAAGGCTTAAATCTCTCAATGATTAAGTCTCTTAAAATGACTGATCTAGTATCCGAACGCTTTTGTTTCAGTATCCATACACAATTATTTTAAGAAACAACCCCTGTCCGGGTACTGAATATGCATGATTATCGCACTGTGTTAGTACCCGGACAGCATGTCTGGGTACTGAAAAACATATTCAATTTTGGTGTTAGTTCCCGGACACCACAAATAATGGCAAAGATTTTATTAAATTTGGTTTTTTTTTGCAAATTGTTTTAGTTAATCATATTTCCAACGAAACCAATGTCTTTCCATTACAATAAATTAACGATTACTTGTTAAATTGCTTACTACTAAAAACTGTTCCCACTATTTTTTTCTTACCTAAATCGACAACGAGACCGCATCTTCAAACCTTAAACAATAAAATGATGCGTAGTTCCTAAAGTACGCATTTAGAGTACCTGAAACTTTGCATGCAGGTATAGGACACATTGAAGGACCCATGTATGTTGTTGTTTGTTGATTTTTTTGTGTGATGTATCTATTAATCGCAAAAAAAGGTCAATGTGTCCGGGTACTAACACTGTCCGGCTACTAGTGCGTTTACCCTAGTTTATTGTTTATTTTTGTTTGTGCACTACAGCACAGAATAAGGAATATATAGAAGGTCAACTTCATCCAAAAAGTTCATTTTGCCTACAAGCTAAAACTAGCGGAAGCCCCCCGGCCGGAAAGTGTGGTCAGTGGAAAAAGACGTTTGAGGTTAGATCAATTCCGAAAACTTAACGTTTTTTATTTTGTTGCATAAAAGTAGGTATTTTTAAGATTTCTTACAGTCTAGAATGTTGAAAAACTGATTTATGTGTCATATAGAGGAAGTTGGGGTATTGTGGTATACATGTTAGTTTTTAACACTTAACAGAAAAAGTAGTGAAGCAAATGACCCTAATTTTTGCATTTCAACCAAATTTCTTTCTTTTCACCAAAAACTAATAAGCCTTAAAGTGATTTCTTTGTGTTGTATTCTAACATTAACTAACAAAGATGTAAACAAAATACTGATATGACCTCGAAATCACTTTTGAAACTGTAAGGGTAATGTGGTACACTATGTCGTCTAATGTGGTATACTATACTATACAGCCTAGCGGTATTTTTTAAAATTAAAAAATTTAGATAAATGATTAAATTAATTTTTATTGAAAAGTATACGCATTTTAACGAATAGATCATGGAAAATAATACAAATAGCCAACTTTGAAAAAAGAATTAAGTTTTATAGCGTGGGTAATGTGGTATACTGTACTATATGTGACTATACCACATAAGCGCCCATGCCAAGTATACCATATTAGCCGAAAATGTATACTTTTGCAAAAAAAATATAAAAAATAATCTAAACACATTTTTAGCTAAACTAACATATATTTTCCGTAGAAGATTCTTGTATTTTTTTGAAAAATATATTTTCATTGTTGAAACAGGACTTTTATAACCGCACAAACACTTTTTGTACCACCCAAAAAAAAAAACTCAAATTCCCTTAATCACTGTTGTTGACTATTTTTTTGACAGATATGAAGATTTTTTACTCGTTGGAACACGCATTATTAGTTTCATTTATCTACATCTACTAAAGTAGAAAACGTTGAAGTATTCTACTTAGTTTAGAAAAAAACTGCCTCACCTCAGCAATGAACTTTTTCAATGAACTATTTCTTGTTCACTTAAGTCATTTTTTCAAAATTTGCAGGTTTTGCGGGTGGAGATGGTGGAAGTGGACTCTTTGTTCTACTCTGTGCACTACAGATCATAAGCCTTAGCTTAGGTTTAGTCATTTAAAATCTCCTTAACACACTTAAAATGGCACTTGAATCAATTTATAACTGAATTTAACTTCACACTTTTTTAGATTCACTGTCAATTTAAAATCAGACAACCTCCATTTTAAACACTTTTAACTTGCTCTAACTCATCTGACGTTTCTCATTTGCTTGACATTTTTTGTAGTTTATTTCCGAGCTATATTTGCTCTGAATCAATTATTTCTGGACAAAAACAAAACTTTTATATCAAATGTTTGTTTACAATCAAAATTTATGCTACTTTTCACCTGAGTTAATTTTTTTTTTACCTTTAAGGGGTGGTACTTCACTTTATTTGCCTGAACTGTCGAAATTTTGGTATTTCTTTTACAATTTTGAAAAGCTTTAGCAGCTGCCCCCACCGGTGAAAGGGGAAGATTATATGAGTATAACCCTTTATTCTTCCTATCACCTACCAAATTTAGTAAGTGTCCGCGACGCTCGAGTGAATCCACACTTAGTATCCAATTAGCTCCCAATTGTAACTACGTATAAGATGTTTCATTTAAACTAAGGATTTTCCCTGCTTTACGTCCTGAAGCGTCGACTTTATCAAAGCGGATGAGAAAATCTAAGAAAAATGCTTTGAATGATATTTAGTTCCGTAGGCGAAGAAAATGGTGGAGAATAAGAAACAACAACGAGCTTTATGAGCTGCACCGCGACATGGCTACGATGGCTGGGCCCTGGGCCATGTAGAGTGTATGGACCCAAATGCTCCGGCTCGACGGGGTTTCGACAGCACATTGCAGGGAAATCGTGGAAGTGAGAGACCTCTATTAGGTGGCGCAATCAAGTGAAAAAAGACCTCAACGGATTTAGAGTGCAAAACTGGAGGGAGCTCGTGCGCTAAGAGAGAGTATAAGAGAGTAAGTAAGTAAGTAAAAATAATCCCAATACGCAATCGTTGAAAGGAAAACTGGAATGCTCAAAGAAGAGACCATTCCTCTGTACAACATGTAACAAGCTCTCTCATTGTAAAACTTTTTTATCGTTGTTATTTTTTGGAATTTTTTTTGAAGTCATACTTTGTTTAAAATGTGCCAAGAAATTTGCTAATGTATTTTTAGAGAAATTTTATTTGGCCTTTCTGACACTTAAAGATGTCAGTACAGCATTCCTGCGCGCGAATTATCATTTTCTAACTACATCACTGCATGACTGTGATAGAAATGAAAAGTTAAAATACCTAATTGCATTTTTTTTTTATTTATTTTTTTTTTTTTATATATGTATAACCGAAGAGGCGAAATGGGGTTTCAAATATTTGCGAGTATACATATATGCTATAAGCCTATAAAAATGTGCCTATCTGAATTGACTAAACATTTTTTGTAGCGAGTTTGATTTTCTAAATAATTACCAAGTTTATCTCAGATCATTTTTGATACTCGATACTCGATACCTAGGTTCGAACATAACAAAAAAATTGGTTCTCTAATCGATGAGCCAATTCGATTGACAATGAAATGGCCACCCTTTCTTATTTCATGCATTAATCTTGAATCTTTTAAAATATCTCGACGTCATTTTGTATAAGTATGTCTAAGCATATGTACCTACTTCTCTTTTTAGTTAAGACTAAACGAAACCTAAACAAAAGTTAAGTTCCTTGTTCTCCACTCCTTGTTCTTCTCTCTTTATTGTGAACTGTTCGTAATCTCGTACTCCAGATATGTGAGAAACGTCCTTGCGCATAGGCGGAGCCAAACATTCCTTTTGCTGCCCTACTACCCCCATGAATCAATATTAAGAATCGAATGATACCCATTATGTACTTACAGTCAAAAAATTTTCCCTACAATCTATAATTACTTCACTTATAAAAGCAATTCTTATTCAAAAAAAGAGATGTGTAATTTCCTAGATAAGCATAATTGCGGTTTATGATTGCCTGAAATCATCCCTATAAAATTATCAACAAGGATTAGGGAGGAGTTTGTGAACAAGTCTTCTTATGCATTAAGGATAAGGGGTGTTTGTCCATCAGTATGACCAATGAACGCCTTGGCATATCACAAAAGTTTGTCATTCATCACTTTCCTTATTACCTTAAACACCTGACGCTTATTGTCCTGATGAAGTGTCGTTCATGATTTTGATAGTGTGATGATACATCCTGCCAAAGTGTTATTCGGTTGGTAATTTAATACACGTTGCGTACGCCTTGTTTGATGTCGGTGCATAATCATAAGGATTGGATACATCATATTACCGTAAAACGGAAAGATTATGAAACGGATGTCAGGAAGCAAATTTTCTTTCTGCATTCTCCACACAGTGCGAGGGTGTTTTATCGAGAGCTCTTGGTTTTATCGGTCAGGTGATGATTAGTTGAGGATACTGTCTCTTCATTGCAGGGCAAAAAGGATTTACCAGTGGTCAGTTCTTTCAAGTCGGTCGTTGAACACGCAATTAATGTGCGGTCTTTTTATTGTGTAGTGTGAGTTTTTTGTTTCTTTTTTGATTATAATTTCTAATGCAACCCGTCGATCGAGGAATCCAAAGAATATCTTCTAATTCATTAGTAGCAATGAATTCGTCAACTGTGCCGACGCATAGACCATCTTCACCGCGGCAGTTTTTTGAACGTCTCTACGGGCATCTAGAGACAACTGCACCGGATGAAAAAAATTGTGAAAGTGCTAAAAATTCTCAGGGGGAAAAGACACATCATAGTGATTTAAAAAGGCAAAATATTGAAAGCTCATATCAAAGCGATATAAGTTCATCACCTGACATTGTAAATGATGAAAGGTTCGTTTAAAAACATAGCAGATATGCTTGTGAATGATAATTCTTTAAAAACATTTTTTTATTTGTTATTGTAGGCAATGTGATAATAGTTTAGTGTATTCCAATTATCGGACGAATCCAGTCAGCAATTATAATACTATTTCTACAACTTCGGCTCATCTGCCATTCATATCGGATAACTTAAATGGAAAATCTGCTTTTGGATTCCACAATGATTCACATTTTCCAGTTGGACTGACTGCATTTCGTAAGTACCTACGTATATAATTTTTATTGTTACATAATTGTACGAAGATTTTTGTGGAAGATTTTACAAACTTTTGTAATTACAACCGTTTTTTTACAAAGCTTGTAATTTTTTCAATCACTGAAGTTTCTCTAAACATTGTTGATAACAATCTTGCAGTTGTAGGTATGTATTTTATAAAGAACAATTTGTGGAAAATATTCCTTTTCTGATCATTCAACTGTATCATAGAGAATATATTTACAAAGTTTATACAAGTAAACTATTGCGTATAATTTTTCTCACCAGTTCATTTCGACTTCACCTTTATGACGAAAATGTCTGCATTGAAGGTATAACAGCAGCGATAGCAACCGAAAAGTTGAAATGATACATTGTGGTGAAGAAACAGTTGTGATTTACAAGTTATTTTTGATCACTTGTGACCAGGCTTGCCAGGTGTTCGGTATTTTACCGAACCGTTCGGTATTTTAGCTCTGTGTTCGGTGTTTGGTACAACAAAAATACCGAAGTATGGAAGGTTCGGTATTTTTTTTTTAAGATCCTCTTTTCTGTCAACCAATCTTTTGTTAATAGATTGGACGTTTTTCCAAACAAAATGGTTGGAATTATACTGTTTGCTTTGGTGGCCAAAATGGTGGGATTTATGGTGGGAAAACTTTTCAAAAGATTTTTCTATGTTGGGGAAAATATTTTTTTTTTTCATTTTCGAGAATTTACTTTTTTAGGTACCCAGAAATCTTTCTATTTTGATAAAGCTATTCTTTTTCGCTCATTCAGTAACTCAACTCATTTTCAATTATGTATAACGGTACCTACAACCTTACATGTTGTCAATCCACAAAAAGTGAAATAAATATTTTTCCTCTGCTCTTCTTAAATTAGGGCTGCTAAGGGCTGCTTAGCAGCCGCTTCTTACCAGCCCGCGGGTAGTAGCAAAAGAAGGCACCGGCTGCCAGCCCGGTTACACAACTGACTACTATCCGCCATTTTTAAAAACTGGGCACTATTGGGTCGCACGACCTTGTGTGCTATGTACAATACCAAAATCTTAAGGCTGAGTAGAAGGTTTTAGTATTCGCTTTTCATAATATATTTGGTGGTAATGGGCTGCCAGCTACACTTTAATTATGAAAATTGAATAAAATCACACAAAATATTGATACAAATTTAATTTAATATTCTAAAGGCTTTAAGCGAAAAATAAAAACGCAATTTTTTGTATTTTTAATGCATACCAACGCTGAAAATTTAATCAAAACCGTAGGAACAGTTTTTTAAAAAACTGTTTTTATTTTACACTTTTTTAAAATCGATTTTTTAAAAGTCAGAAAAGTCTTGCCAGAAGTTGCTTAGACCAAAAATTTGAAAAAAAAATCAAAGGTACAGTTTTGAATTTATTTCAAAAAAATCAATTTTTTTTTTTAATTAATAAGTTTTCTTAAATATAAAATTTATTCAAAATCGTCTAAGCCATTGGTTTTGAAAAAACATTGTAATAGGAGGTAGCGTTCCACAAATATTTTTTACATCATAAGAAAAACAACCTGAAACTAATCCTTCACAAAAAATTTAATCGAAATCGTTGAAGCCGTTTTCGGGAAAAATTAGTATGTATTATCATAAAACTTCTGTGAAAGTATCGATAACTTGCCTTCTTCAATTAGAGTTCAAAAAGCCTTAGCTAAAGATCATAACAATGGTATTGGTCTCTTAAAAAAATCGGATGGTAGTCTTACCCAAAGTTACAGTGAAACTCTGAGCCTACTTTTGGCCACTCATTTTCCTGACTGTATACATACCACTGATCAATCACTAACCACAAATGTGAGTTACACTACACCTAACAGCACAACAAGAAGTCTAGCTAGAAAAATTTTTAACGAAGACTCCATTAAATGGGCAATATCCTCCCAACAGCCTTTCAAGGCGCCCGGGGAAGATGGTATCTTTCCTGCTCTCTTGCAGTATGGAATTGATACCATAATCTGCTCACTTATACTTATCTATAGATCCAGTTTTGAATTAAGCTACATCCCTCAAACTTGGAGAAAGGTGAGAGTAGTATTCATACCAAAAGCTGGCAATAGATCAAACTCAGACCCAAAATCCTTCAGACCAATCAATCTCACATCCTTCTTTCTAAAGGTCATGGAAAAAGTGATTGATTTACACATTCGCAGTACGGCCTTAATAGCAAATCCTCTCAATGCTAACCAATTCGCTTACCAAACGGGTAAATCCACTGTTACAGCTCTCCATCAGCTGGTAAGCAAAATTGAGACTGCGTTTGCTAAGAAAGACATCATACTCTGCTCGTTTCTTGATATTTCTGGCGCCTTTGACAATACTACGTATTTGTCAATTCAAACCGCTGCAACTGTCAAAGGAATTGACACACCAACCATTAAATGGATTGACTCTATGTTAAGTGGCAGAATCATCTCCACCACACTAGGTCAAACATCATTAACAGTTAATGCTGTTAAAGGCTGTGCCCAAGGGGGTGTTTTATCTTCCCTGCTCTGGTCAATTGTAATAGATCAGCTCTTGGATGACCTCAATAAGCTGGGCCTTATTGATACACAAGGCTACGCTGATGACTTAGTCATCTCTATTCAAGGCAATCAAGAAGCACAGGTCACAAACCGTATGCAAAGGGCACTGAACAAAGTTAATGACTGGTGCAACAAAGAAGGGCTTAAGGTCAACCCCACCAAAACAGTCATCATCCCATTCACCAGGAGACGAAAAATCGATCTCCAAACACTATCCCTAAATAGTGTTCAAATTAATTTTTCCAAAGAGGTCAAATATCTAGGAGTAACCCTGGATAATAAACTCAATTGGAAACCACATCTAGACAAAACCATAGCAAAAGCAACAAGTTCTTTCTGGGCCTGTTCTAGACTTTTTGGTAAAAAGTGGGGACTTAGGCCAAAAATGATTTACTGGACTTACCTCACTATTATCACACCCATCATAACCTTTGCCTCGCTGGTCTGGTGGCAAAAAACAGAACAAGTTTATGCCCGCAAATCTTTGCAAAAGTTACAAAGACTAACCTGTGTAGGTATCACAGGTGCAATGCGCACCTGCCCAACTTTAGCGTTAGAAAGTTTATTAAATTTTCCTCCGCTACATCTAAGAGTAAAGAAGACTGCTGCACTAAGCGGACTAAAGCTTCATCTCACTAACTACTCAAGAAAGGAAAACTTACAAGGACATATGAGTATTCTGCAGGTGCTCCCAATACTGAAATCGCCTGCAGCACACTCCTCGGACTTTATGCCTAAACGCATAATGTTACACCACCCCTTCGAAGTAATCTTTCCAAACCGCTCAGCATGGAAGAACCCTGTAATTCTTACAAATAACTTCCAATACGTCTGGTATACTGACGGTTCAAAAACAAACAACGATTTACGGTCCCAACTTTAAATCATCTACATCCGTTGGTAACACAACTACTATCTTTCAGGCAGAGGTAATGGCTATAGAATTCTGTATTAGAGAATGCATTAGAAGAAACCTCCGAAGATCAAGCATCCTAATCTGCTCTGACAGTCAGGCAGCACTAAAGGCTCTGTCCTCGACAAAAATCGAATCCAAACTAGTTTGGAACTGCCTGACTTGTTTACTTCAATTAGCTACTCACAATAAAATAACTCTTTCATGGGTGCCTGGTCATGAAGGCGTTCCGGGTAACGAAGAGGCTGACCGACTTGCTAGACTTGGCTCTCAGTCTCAATTCAAAGGCCCTGAACCCTACTGTGGTCTCCCAATAAGTAGCCTAAAAAACGAATTAGCTACCTGGGAACGACAGAACATGATCAGCACCTGGAACACCTCAAATGGCCATCGTCAGTCAAAACTATTCATTGACTTATCCCACAAACGTATGAAAGAAATTCTTGACATGAGCAAACGTGACGCAAAGTTACTTACGGACTTCTTCACTGGACACTGCTCTCTCAAGTATCATCTTAAAAACATGGGCATCAGCCAAGATGACACCTGTCGTCTCTGTCTTGAAGACATAGTGTAACGTGAACCCAACATTTTATACCAATTTCCTAATCGAAAAACGTTCAACCGAAAACACAACTGGCAACACTTTAATGGAATGGTATAAATGACAGGCGCTGCTTGTAAGCCAGTGTGTGTGAGTGTAGAGAGACAGACAGACAGAGAGTAGACAGCAAATGTGGCGACAATGTAGAAGTTACTGGAGAGTTCTAGATGGCGTGTCATTCGATATAAATAGCCCGCCCGAGGCAACCAGAAGTCAGTTTTGTTTATAGAGTGATAAAGTTAAGAGTAAATACAAGTGATAGTCCAAAAGTCGAGTTGAGTTCAATAAAGTGTATATCGAAAGTAAATAAAGTGGTAGAATTAAATTGAAAAGTAGAGTTTTATTTTTGCGAACTAAGCGCACGTTACATTGGTGTCAGAAGTGTAAATAAAACTTATTTGAAGTAAAGTGTAAAAAAAAAAAAAGGGTAAAAAGAAAAATAATAATTATACAGTGAAAATGGGTAAGTTGTTAGAAGAGCTCAACTGCATTGAGCTTAAAAGTGAGTTAGGTAAGCGAAATCTTTCTAGAGCGGGATCGAAAAATGAGCTCGTCCTGCGCTTGCGTAACTATTTGGAACAGCAAGGGAAAGACGTAAACACTTTTGTTTTTGAAACAGAAGTGGAAGAAGAGGAAGCAAGTGAAAGTGTAGATTTTTCTAGTATAATGAAGCTTTTATTAGAACAAAAGACAGAACAGCAGAAGATTCTAGGACGTCTGGAAGAACAACGAAACGATCAAAAGAAGGAACAACAGAATGTTCTCGAACAACTTGAAGCACAACGAAACGAGCAAAAGAAGCTGATTGAAGAGCAACGAAGCGAGCAAAAGAAAGAACAGCAGAATGTTCTCGAACAACTTGAAGCACAACGAAACGAGCAAAAGAAGCTGATTGAAGAGCAACGAAGCGAGCAAAAGAAAGAACAGCAGAATGTTCTCGAACAACTGGAAGCACAACGAAACGAACAAAAGAAGGAACAACAGAATATTCTCGAAAGACTTGAGGCGCAACAGAATGTTTTGGAAGGTCAGAAAAACATTCTAGAAGGTAAATTGGGTAACATTGAGAAAAATGTATGTGCCCTAGATGAACGCGTTGAAGGTGTGGAGAAGCAGCTTTCTGTTGTAGAGAATCGTTTCGAAATCGTAGAAACCCGATGTGATAAACAGTTCTCTGTTCTGACCAAGGAATTGGACCAGATCCGGAAAATAAAAATTCGAGAGTCTGCTGGGGAGTATGCAAAGAAAAAGGAGATGAAACCCCCAACATTTGATGGACAGTCTTCTTGGCCAGTCTACAAGAGACAATTTGAGGCAGCCGCGACAACAAATGGCTGGGATGACGAAGACAAGTACATTGCACTGACTCTTGCTCTTAGAGGACCAGCAGCTGAATTACTTCAAACAGTTCCAGCTGGTAAGAGCGGCGATTTCAGTTCTCTCGTGGCAGCTATAGATAAGCGCTTTGGAGATAGCCACTTGAAAGAAGTCTTCCGAGTCCAACTCAATAACAGAGTCCAGAAAAGGGGTGAAAGTCTACAGCAGCTCCAAGCAGACGTCGAAAGACTGGTTCACCTGGCATACCCGGATGCTGGAGAAGAAATCATCAACCAGCTCGCTGTTGAGTCCTTCGTTCGTGCCATTTCCGATATACATCTTCAGAGGTCTGTGCGAACTGCTAGAACACGTACTCTTTCCGAAACTTTAGCATTCGCATTGACAATTGAAGCAGCAGAACAGGCTTCTCAGGGAGTACATCGACTTAGAGAGGCCATAGTCGAAGAATGCTCGTGCCAAAGAGCTGAAATACAAAAGAACCGGAGCGGACTAGCAAGATGTTGGAACTGCAACAAGACCGGGCACTTACAGCGTCAATGCCGACTACCACCAAACAAAGCCAGTTGTCAACATTGTGGAAGCAAGAGATCCAACCCAGAGCACGGTAACAACAACACCAGCGTTGCCTATCAGCCCGTTTCCCATCAGGGAAACGAGTAAGAACCAACTTCGAGGGGCAGAGGCTGGTTTCTTGTATCGATGGCCCCAAAACCACCATCCAGGTCTCCCAGACCAAACGCGACAACAAAAGTCTGACTGTGGAGACTACTATTAACGGGAACAAACATGTGGCTACCATTGACACCGGTGCCACAGCATCCATAGTACGTCGAGACCTGGTAAAGATGACGTGGCTCCATAACACCAATAGCTACCGTCTAAGAACCGCAACGGGAGAAGCAGCAAGAGTATATGGAGAAGTGTGTCTCAAGATCCGACTGGCCGATCTAGTGTTTACTCATCAATTCCTGGTGGCAGATATATGTGACGAGTGCATCATTGGAATCGACTTTATGAAACAGCACGGAGTTATTTTGGATATCGGTAATCAAGTTTTGAAATACCAAAATAAAGAAATTCCAATGACCTATTCGAATGAAAATACGTCAACACTGAGAACTGTCATCACGGAAGATCTGATTTTGCCTCCTTCTTCTGAAGTGTTCGTTTGGACAAAACTGGAAGGTGAGTTTGGAAGCCTTCGATACCTCATGGTGGAACCAGACCCAGAGTGTTCCTCCCAAAGCGTCATCATTGGGAAAACACTGGTAGCACCGAAGAACAAAATGGTCCCCGTACGATTACTGAACACCAGACCGTACGATGTAAAGTTGAAGAAAGGAGAAGTCGTTGGACGTTGCGAATCGGTTGCAGCAATTACGAAGATCACGGACGAGGCCCCGAGAAAAACGTTAACTCCGGAGGAGCTCATAACCATCAGAGCTAAGATACTGAGTTCATCCAACCTTGATCACCAACAAACAAGGATGGCTGAAAATCTCCTACAAGAGTACACTGACATCTTCGCATCGAAAAAGGGACAATATGGTAGGACACAGTTGGTGCAGCATCGCATCAACACAGGAGATGCAAGACCGATTCGTCAACCCGCAAGACGCCTTCCACTGGCCAAACAAGGTGAGGTTGAGGACATGATAACAGCAATGAAGAAGGATGGTCTTATCGAAAATTCCAAAAGTCCTTGGGCGTCACCAGTGGTGCTAGTGAAAAAGAAAGATGGAAGCACTCGTTTTTGTGTGGACTACCGAAGGCTGAATGATGTGACTAAAAAGGACAGCTATCCCCTGCCCAGAATCAGTGATACCCTGGATGCCATGGAGGGAGCCCAGTGGTTCTCGACGCTGGACTTGAAGAGTGGATATTGGCAAGTTGACATCCACCCTGATGATCGGGAAAAGACGGCATTTTCTACAGGTAATGGGCTCTGGCAGTTTAAGGTTATGCCGTTTGGGCTATGCAACGCTCCGGCAACATTCGAGCGTTTGATGGAGTGTGTTCTTCAAGGACTGACGTGGAAAGCTTGCCTAGTCTACTTGGACGATGTCATTGTTTACGGGAAAACATTTGACCAACATTGTAAGAACCTTAAAGCCGTGTTTCAGAGACTTCGAGAGGCTAACCTTAAACTGAATCCAGAAAAATGTGCACTTTTCAAAACCGAAGTCAAGTATTTGGGACACATCATCTCATCCCAAGGAGTAAAGACTGATCCTGAAAAAGTTGACTCCGTCAAAAATTGGCCAACACCACAGGACAAACATCAACTCCGAAGCTTTCTGGGACTTGCCACATATTACCGACGTTTCGTTAAGAACTTCGCTGGAGTTGCAAAGAGTTTGCATCAGCTCACCGAAAAGGGGAAGCAGTTTAAATGGTCAGGTGAGTGTGAGAAATCTTTCCAGGAACTCAAATACCGCCTCTGTAACGCTCCAGTGCTGGCACATCCAACACCTGGCAAAACATTCATCGTCGACGCAGATGCAAGCAACGTTGGAATCGGGGCGGTACTGTCCCAAGTGCATGATGGCGAAGAGAAAGTGGTGGCATACTACAGCAAGGTCCTATCGAAACCCGAAAGGAACTACTGCGTGACCAGAAGGGAGCTGCTAGCTCTTATCTTGGCAACAAAGCACTTCCATAAGTACATCTATGGACAGAAATTCCTTCTGCGGACAGACCACGGTGCTCTGAGCTGGCTGTTGAACTTCAAAAATCCAGAAGGTCAAGTCGCAAGGTGGATAGAAAGATTGCAGACCTATGACTACCAGATCCAACACCGCAGAGGAAAGCTGCACTCAAACGCCGATGCATTATCACGAAGACCTTGCAAAGTGGATTGCAAGCATTGCAAGCGGCAAGAAGACAAAGAAATCATTACCGCTCAGCGACTAAGAGCTGACCCCATAAGCGGATGGAGCAATGAGGAAGTGAGGACTGCTCAACAGGAAGATCCAGATATCGAACCCATTCTCGCATGGAAAGAAAATGAAGAGAAACCGGAATGGGGAGACATTTCTGACAGGAGTCCAGTTCTCAAAGCCTATTGGGCACAGTGGGACTCACTATATGTGCAAGAAGGTGTCCTCAGGCGAAGATGGGAATCCGCTGACGGTAAGTCATATGTGATGCAGCTGATCGTACCGCAATCGAAAGTCAGTGCAGTTCTTCAGGAGATGCACGACGGACCTTCTGGAGGCCACCTGGGGGTAAACAAAACACTGGAGAAGGTGCGACATCGGTTCTACTGGTTACATGCTAGAGATGACGTGGAGAAGTGGTGCCGAACATGTGACAAGTGTGCTGCAACCAAAGGACCTGGTAGGAAGATTCAAGGTAAGATGCATCAGTACAACGTTGGATCGCCTTTTGAGAGGATTGCAGTAGATGTGGCTGGGCCTTTTCCAGAGACCAACGCTGGAAACAAATACATTCTGGTTGTAATGGACTATTTTAGCAAGTGGCCTGAGGCGTATGCCATCCCAAATCAAGAAGCCAAAACGGTGGTCGACCAGATCGTGTTTAACTGGGTTAGTAGGTTTGGCGTGCCTATGGAACTCCATTCCGACCAAGGGAGGAACTTTGAGTCAAACATCTTCCAAGGAGTGTGCGGACTACTTGGCATTAAGAAGACGAGAACCACACCACTTCATCCACAATCTGATGGGATGGTTGAAAGATTCAACCGGACCTTGAAAGAACACCTCACCAAGGTCGTAGGCGACTACCAAAGAGACTGGGATAGGCACGTACCGCTATTCCTGATGGCCTATAGAAGTGCAGTACATAGCTCGACAGGACAAACACCATCTGACATCCTGTTCGGGAAAACCATGCGGCTGCCCAGCGAACTTAAATTTGGATGCCCCACAGAGGAGCCACAGGACACAAACGAGTATGTGGACGACCTCAAGGAGAGACTCGCTGACATCCATAAAAGAACAAGGGAACGGATGAAAGCCTACAGCGACCGGATGAAGACACGGTACGACACAAAAGCGACAACGTCAGGATTCCAAGCAGGAGATCGTGTGTGGCTTTATAATCCTCATCGTCAAAAGGGATTGTCACCGAAACTTCAGCAAAACTGGGAAGGTCCTTATACTGTAGTCACGAGGATTAACGACGTGGTTTACCGCATCCAAAGAGGACTAAGAGGCAAGTTAAAAGTAGTTCATTGTGACAGGCTGCATCGATATAGTGGCGAGGCTGCAGATGGAATTATTCGGGACGAACAATCCTAAGGAGGAGGCAGTGTAACGTGAACCCAACATTTTATACCAATTTCCTAATCGAAAAACGTTCAACCGAAAACACAACTGGCAACACTTTAATGGAATGGTATAAATGACAGGCGCTGCTTGTAAGCCAGTGTGTGTGAGTGTAGAGAGACAGACAGACAGAGAGTAGACAGCAAATGTGGCGACAATGTAGAAGTTACTGGAGAGTTCTAGATGGCGTGTCATTCGATATAAATAGCCCGCCCGAGGCAACCAGAAGTCAGTTTTGTTTATAGAGTGATAAAGTTAAGAGTAAATACAAGTGATAGTCCAAAAGTCGAGTTGAGTTCAATAAAGTGTATATCGAAAGTAAATAAAGTGGTAGAATTAAATTGAAAAGTAGAGTTTTATTTTTGCGAACTAAGCGCACGTTACAATAGAAACAGCTGAACACATTTTATGTGAATGCCCTGCCTTAGCTAGATCCAGGCTTAAAATATTCAATAAAGGGTTCCCCTGTCCCCTTGATATCAGAAACACCTCTTCCTCGAAGATTCTTAGGTTCTTACATGACCTCAGCTTCGAATGAACAAACCTATACACTTCGTGTAATTAAACCTAAGGGAACAGCACAAAAGATCTTTCAGGTCGACGTGCTTGTAAAGGTAATTTTCATCTTCACCCTATAAATTAAAAAAAAAAAAAAAAAATCATAAAGGTTCTATGGCAGGTACCGTTATTTCAAGACCTAGAGACCCAATTCCAAAAACTCGTCTGTGGACTACCCCACACTGCAAATTTTGAAGAAAATCAGTCCAGTGGTTCAGGCTGTAGATCCATACACAAACAGAGTGACATACACACAGACAGACAGAATTGCAAAACCCAACCCAAATGACATTCTCTATCATCGTAATGTCATGTTTAATTGTCAACTCAAAATTTTTTTTCTGCACTATTACAAAACTTACCTTATACATAGTCAGCCTTATTTATTAGATTTCACTAATACTCGGTTCAACCTGGTATTAGTTATTACTAGTATTAGCACTTAATACTCCCTTACGCCAGGTCGAGCGAATCCTTATTTATAAAACATTTTCCAACCCGTATTAGTTAATACTTGCTTATGTCAAATTTTTCATCAAAAAAATGACCCATCTGTAGCTCTGGTTACTATAAACGTAAGCAAATCCCAGCTGACTTCATTGTGCACGTTCAACGTATTAAGTTTTTTCAGATATTCTTACTTCTTTCGGACTCTGATTGGCCAGAGTTTCAGTTCTTCTTTTGATACGTGACTTCTGACCAATTAGAGGTTGAAAAAAAAGTTAGATTACATGAAAAACTAAATTGCGTTGAACCCGAGTGTTATGATTTATATTTTTTTTTGTGGTTGGCGGAAATTTTTCTAAAATGGATATTAAACAAAACAAAACAAGAAATACTAGTTTTAACTTATTAATTTATTTATCTGGTATTTAAGGCGGAAAAAGAATTTAAATTATTCACAAAACTAAAATATTTTCCACTTTTCCTCCAGAAATTTCAACAATATTTTTCCTACACTTTTATCCTCAAAATGACATTTGACTATAATACGACCTTAATCCTCCCTTAAAACTCCTATGAACCAGTATTAGCTTAATCCGTCGCTAATACTGGTGTATTTTTTTTTTATAAATAAGGTTTGGAGTATTAGTGGAGTATTAAGTTCGTAGTAACCTTAATCCGCCGATAATACGGGTTTATAAATAAGGGTGAGTACCTATAATCGCAAGTAAAAACTTATGGCGCTTTCCATTGGTTTCACTCGGGGAAGCACTCATTTTAAGACCAATGGAACACCCAAAATTGTTTCTACTCAGTTCAACGTAATTTCCTTTGTGTGAGTGAAACACCTATGGCTCTTAAAAAATATTCCTTGAAGAAATTTTTCATTTTGACATTGGAGGAACATGTGTTAGTGCTTCTGAGTCGATTCTCACTTCAAATCGAGAAGCGGCTGTCACTCCTCAGAATCATGACAAGCGATCTTTTTTCACCAATGGAACGGTTTGAGAATGCTTCTGGACGCTCCTGGACGGTTCTTTTCGTCCAATGGAAAGTGCCATTAGGTTTCACTCGGGGAAGCACTCATTTTAAAACCAATGGAACACCCAAAATTGTTTCTACTCAGTTCAACGTAATTTCCTTTGTGTGAGTGAAACACCTATGGCTCTTAAAAAATATTCCTTGAAGAAATTTTTCATTTTGACATTGGAGGAACATGTGTTAGTGCTTCTGAGTCGATTCTCACTTCAAATCGAGAAGCGGCTGTCACTCCTCAGAATCATGAGAAGCGATCTTTTTTCACCAATGGAACGGTTTGAGAATGCTTCTGGACGCTCCTGGACGGTTCTTTTCGTCCAATGGAAAGTGCCATTAGTTTTTGATCCTATTTTCCGTGTTTCTTATGCGGCATATACACTGTTCAAATGCTTGACCAGCATGTAAGAGTGTATTAGTGAAAAAAACTCACGTATGCATTGTGTGTATGCTGGAAGCAAAATCAAATCGTTTTGATTTTCGTTCAATCAGGCTTCAATCATTGAAGAGTGTATATGCGAGATTGAATGCTTGATCCAGCATACATTTTGTAAAGACACCGCAAAGCGAACATTGTCGTCACAGAGCGCGAAGTTTAATGGGGAAAACAACAACAACACCAACAATGATTGAAGACTCAAGCTTGAAGTGTGTATATCCAAAGTAAAATAGAATTTACTAATACACTCTCACATGCTGTTCAAGCATTTGAACAGTGTATATGCCGCATTAAACCTAATTAAAACTATGTGTTCCAAACCAGAGCAACCGCAGTAGCACTTTTTTGATTTTTGTTAAGAAACACAAAACACAGGAACACCGAACTTTTTTGTTTTTGATCTCTTCTTCGCAACAACAATGCTAATGCGAAATGAAATCATCCTTCTCTATGTTTCAAGTTTGAGCAATTTTGAAAATAAATTCACAAGCGACATTTGTTAGTGGCGGGTACCCGTGGCGTAATTGTTAGAATATCTGCCTGCGAGAGGTTCAAGTCCTCCGTTAGTAAAGTCATTGCCACGAAAAGCTCTTTCTCGATTAGCCGTTCGGAACCTGCAGGAAATTGAAGGTCCCTCCAAGGCATGGTTGTAAGAAATGCGCTAGGACCCCGGGGCAACCCGCTCTATTGCGCCACTCTATTTATTTTTATTTCGACTCATGTTACTGAGTGTTACTTCAAAAGTTCTTTTACTTTTATATCAGCAACTTGCGATCGATTGTGTAGTTTGAAATGCTCAGTATTGGTTGGTTTTTATGTTCAGTTTCAAAGTATTCGCTGAGCAGGTCTTAGCATTGCTTAGTTGCGACAAAACGCACCTATCATTTGAACAACATTTATATAACCTAACCATGTTCTAAGCTATTTAATGTTTTTTTGTCACCACGATATATGGTCATGTCTATGCATATTGTCTAATTTGCATGCATTATTGGAAAAAGGGTCTTCAGTCAGTGCTTATCCAACCGCTTCTATAAAAGACTACGTCTTACTTGTACATTCTCAATAAAATTGAATTGAATTAACAGAAGCAAGCCCAACATAACCATCTTGATTCGTTATGTGAATTCAAAATGAAAACGATTTCTGGTTTAAGTTTTGCCAGTCCATTTACTAATTCATGCACGCCTCTACAACCGTTATCCTTTAAGCGACCTTTACCCACAGAGTTGGTAGAACTGATTTTTGACTCAAACAATTTAAATAAAAAACGCAATCGTAATTGTTATTGTACATTATGACCATTATGACCTTATTTTATTATTGTATCATAAAAATGAAAAGTCGAAAAACTCATTCGATACTCGACTAAACGTCAAAACTCTATCCCCGTTTATCTATGCTTTTCTAAATATTCTACAAAACTATTTGAAAAAAAAAAATTACAACTTTTCATTTCTCATCTTTATGATCTTTGCATTGAATTTGCTTTAACTCAAGACTCAAAAACATTTTCAAGTTTGGATCAGTTATTTTTTCCAAAATAATCTCACGGGCCTTCTCGCCATTTCCTTCAAATAACTTTGACAACTCTTCAGCGTAAGCAATCCACACACAATTCGCACAGCCTGACATACAGCATGTTGTGGGTTCGGGTGGTATCTATGTCATGAAATAAAAATTTAATACAGCAATTCTTAATGACATAAATAGTTATTTGCCTTAATATCTCCTGATTTTGCACCTGACAATAGTCCTGCGGTTTTTTTGAGTCTTCTAACTATAACTCTTGTAACATGTTCACTGATGGTGTGGGATAATAAAATATACATAATCTGTAAACAAACAAGAAGCAGATGGGTTAAATATATTCAATAAAAAGTTGAATACGTGTTTTAGCAACTCAAATCAAACAAAAAAAAAATGGTAATGTTCCGGAAAAACAAGAATAGACGGATACACGGTAACAAAAAAAAAGTCCAAGACTCAGATTATCGCAGAGGAATATCGAATTTCATAATATCCGATCAATATAGTCACTCATTCATTGGGTATTTCTTTTAAACTTATTTTACGTTCGATACGTGTGTAAGCTAAGGGTTTGTGGCAAGGCGCAAAAAAAGAAATAATATCACATCCCCAACAGACTTTGAGGTTTTTGTGTCCTTTTGAAGCAATGGTAAAAAAGGAAATCACTTACGGTGGCCATATGTGGTTCGATCGATTATGGGATTGAGTTGTGTTACAACCTGTTAAACGCCTATCCTTGCTCCGAGGGTAGTTATGCTTTAAGGTTTTGGAGTTTATGGTTTTTTTTTTAAGGCATTCAATTGTTTATTTTTTGTGTGTATGAAGAATGAATTGTAAATGATCTGAAAAGGAAGCCATCAAAACGACAAATTGCAATGAGCCTGATATCGAATGACTAAGTAGGAATGAGTGCAAACTCAGGCATTGCAAAAAGGATTTACCACTATATATTATGTCAAAAAACTAAAATATTTATCGTATGCCAGAAGTCAATGTGTAGCTTTACCACTATTTGTGGTTTAAATGCATATCATTACGAAAACGAAAACCGTTGAGAGATGCTTTAAAAATGATAAAATGAAACGTCAATAGTATACGTCAATAGTACACCCCCTATTTATTTATTTATGTACTAGCTGGGCCACCCGGCGTTGCTCGGGTCTGTAGTTTTAAGGTTCCCGTTCTCGATTTTCCGCTGAAGTGGGAACTTGGGGATGAAAAAAAATAGTTTTTACTTTGGGATTATGTGGTATCCCAATGACGAAAGAATTTTTGAAATCTGTCCAGCAGTTTCTAAGTTTCCGTTCCTGTGGGAATCTTGCGTTACCGTGGAAATATGTGAAATATAAGTTTATGAGTCACTGAGGGATAATGTAACATCTTAGAGTTGAAAGAATTTTCGAAATCGGTCAAGTAACTTTAAGGTTTCGGTTCTCTTTCCCCTTTCTGTTCCCGTTGGATTATAGGGATGAAATAAAGTCTAGGTTACTGATGGAGGGAGATAATGTAGCAATCCTAATGCAGGAAATGTTATAGAAATCTGTCCAGTAGTTTCTAAGTTTCCATTCCCAAACACGTTCCTGTGGAAATATCTGTGAAATTTTTAAATTTTTTATGTCATAAGAACCTTCTCCTGACAATAACCAAGACAACAAAAAAAGAATTGGACAAATTGGTCTAGGCGTTATTGAGTTATGCGCTTACCAACACATTTAGCGATTCATTTTTATATATAAGAAGATTTCATAGTGCTTAAAAAAAATGATTTTTTAAATTCCTCTATATTGCATTTGTTTTATGTGCACCCGGGATTTGTGATGATCAGAGATATTGCTGAAAGAAACCGTTAGCCGTAAAGAAGGTCTGTAGGGACGTTTTCTACCTTCTTGTCTGTTAACTCTTCTTTTGGCAAAGCTATATCATGAATTTCTTTTCTGATTGACACAATAAGTTTCAAAGCTTTTTTTGACATTTATGTGTTAAAGGAAAAAAACTCTTATGGCTGTGCTTCATATAATATGTGTTCAATAATATTCGCTGGCAGATAGCTTTTTGTTGTTGTCTAAGTGTCAAACATTCAGCAGACGCACCTTTCTTGCCAAAAAGCTATCTGAAGATATCCGAGAATCTCGGAATACCTTTCTTTTCAAGCCACTTTGATAGAAAATTAATTTTTGTTTATTTTCATAATGGTTTTCCGTTTTGGTGTGCGTTTATTTCAGTTGCATGGTAAATCGATAAATATGCATTCTAATAGTTAAATAAATGTTTCTGTTTTTGACATCTGAATCTTCGTGTTTTATAGCTGTTGTCGGAAGCAATCTGGAAAAACGTATGTGATTCATTCAAAAAGACATCTTACAAACGGATATCTGGATTACACAAGCAGCTCGCTTTCCAAAACGTCAAATCAATATCATTTGGAGTGGCAAATGATCGCTGTTCTGACTGACGCAAATTTGCAGTCGTCAAAAATGCATTCGTACAAATCTTTTTGGACAGCTTTTCTACAATGGAAGAATGCTTCGTTTTCAGCTCGAATAGTTATGACAAATATGGTCCCTGATTGTTTCTATGTTTTTCATTCAAATTCATAAGTGACTTGAAACTCACAAGCAGTTGAATAATAATTTATTTATTTTGTTTCACAATTCTCAACTCCCCACAAAAATTCATTTTTTTAGGAATAAAAATGGTTGGCACTTTTTTTTGAAAAACTATAAATTTTGAGGTAAGCACAAGGGACAAATTATAAAATTCTTCTCAAGCATTAAATATCTTGTCGGAATAATTTCATTAAAATTAATTTAAGCTTTAAAAGTTTTTTAATAAATTGGGCATAACAATTCTGTATTGTGTAGTTAGTATCTGTAGTCCAACAAAATCGTAGTCCGGTTTATCACTTTCATATTATCAGAGGACATTTGATCAGACATCATAATTTTTATTCAGACATTCAGATCGAGAGTACTGGCCCTGGATTTCGTAACGCTTAAGATGACTATTTTCTAAATTCTAGATTGCGAAACAGGTATTTAAGCACCTGAAAAAGCTCCCAAGATTTTTAAGACGATAGAAGCGAAGTGTGGTACCCGTGGCGTAATGGTTAGCATGTCCACCTGCTAACCCAGAGGTTCGAGGTTCGTCGAGTCCCAGCAGAGGCAAAATGCAAAAATGTTTTTCCACGGGTATCGCCTTTCGCGAGGAATTGGCAAGTCCTCCGTAAGTAAATTCATTGCCATGAAAAGCGCATTCTCAATTAGCCGTTCGGAACCGGCGAAAAATTGTAGGTCCCCTCTAGGGCTAGGCCCAGGGGCTCCTCGCTCTGTTGCGCCACCCTATTTATTTTTTAATTTATTTTAGAAGCGAAGTTACGGGAAACAATCTTTTGACGAGACAACCAACGAGAGACGATTGGACGACAATAACCCAGTACGAAGTTGCACAACAGCCTTAAAACGGATTAACAGATTTAAATCAATCTTGCAGAATTCGAAAGTTGTTTTTGAAAATTTGATTAAGTTTTTTGAATCTGATCAGTTAATATCGTTTTTCATTGAAAAAGCGAGTTACTCTTTTTGTGAAAAGATTTACTCCTTTCCCAATTTCCATGTTTCAATGAAAAAAAAGAGTAGATCCGTAGTTACTCCAAACGCCAAAGATCTACTCCCAGTTAATTGGGAGATCTACTCTGAATCTACGCACACATGCAAAAACATTTGTTCTGCCAAACTTTAAATGGAAAATAATCTGCTTATTTTCAATTTGTTGTGCCAGTGTTGGGTTGAAAAAATTGTTATAAATTATGAGGAAACAAGTAAATAAGTTAAAATTCAGTAATTTGCTGAAGAAAAAAAATTACAAAGTATGAAAATATGAATGCCTGTATATGTGAACATCAATTTAACCTCCACTACCAGTAAAAAACCTTGAAATATGTTCCATTGAAAGGAGTAGTTCTCGATTTGAGAGTAAATCTATCGAATTTCAATGAAAAACCCTATATGTGTAGCGAAGTGGAATCACAGTTAATGGGATACCCAACAAGTGTTCATTAGAAGAAAAAACAACTTTTCTGTCTCATTAATTTTTTTAAGTTGCACTCGACAATTTTTTTATTGCTTCAAGTTTTCCTCGGAAAAATAATTAACTTAAAAAAACTTATAACGAGATAAAACCACCTACCTTTTTCCTCTTTTAAAATTTGAAGCCCAAAATGGACTTTATAATAAATGTGAGATTCGTATTTGTATTTTATGCTGACATGACATGCAACATATTTTACAAATCAATATGCTTTAAGTACACGCCCCCTGAAGAATAACTAGGAATATAAACATGACAATGATCTCCTGCAAACAATTAATAGCATTATAATTCATTATGGATGATTTATTTTAGTGAGGTACTGATACGATCAGGTTTGCGGGATGAAAAACAAAGAAATGAGTATTTCTGTATGCCAACGGACAGTATAGCACCCTCACCGACACCGTCGTTTTTGATTGCTTAAGAACCAACAGAGAAAATTTCGAAATTCTGGGGATTAATTTTATTGTTTGGTAATTTCTGTGGGAATTCAATGCAACTGTGTGTTCGAAGTTGAGCAAAGTGGTGTATTATGTTATGACCAAAGAGATGGTACCCCTCTCCTAATTGAAAAGTTTAAACGTACTTAGAAAGGGGTTTATATTTATATCACCCCACTTTTGATGGTGATTATCATGATGTATTTATTACGATTGAAATACAATGAGGGTCTGGGAAGAAAGTCTGATTTTATTGCGTTGCCAATCTTTGAAATTGGTTGTAATTCGGATTTAGCTTGTATTGTGTCAAGGCGTTGATGCGATGCGAGTAAATATTTTGGATTTATAAAACCATAAGTGAAAATCAATGATGAAGGTGATTGAAAGCACACAAATTTTGTGTTAGGAAATAGAAGACCGTAAAAGAAAGTTTAAAAGAGAACAACGGAAAGTTGATTTGCGTCGGAGGTCGCACACTGTGGTAGAAAGATCTTAAATACTTAATTAAGAGCAGGTATCATTTTTTGATCAGTTAATATTCACTCTTATTTAATAATGAAAATCATTTCTTTTTAAACTTCTCTTAAAGCTTATAAAAAAAAATAAGGTGGCGCAACAGACCCCCGGGCCTAGCACATTTTTCACAACCATACCTTGTGAGGGAATGGAGGGGACCTACAATTTTCTGCCGGTTCCGAACGGCTTTTTGAGAAAGCGCTTTTCATGGCAATGAATTTATTAACGGAAATTGCCAATTCCTCGCGAAAGGCAATACCCGTGGAAAAACACAAAAACAGCTTATAAAGCAACTAATTAACAGCTTAATTCCATGTCAGCTTACTGAAAAGCTTTATAAAAAAGCATAAAATAATAGTGAAGGCAAAGAGACTGAAAAAAGTATAATAATAAAAAATAATAAGGTTAAAACCTTTTCGTTTGCTCTCATCTTGAGTATGCCTCTTAAGTATGGCTTTATTTTTACGGAGTTCATAAATTTCGAATACGAATAAAGGCTATACCTATACAAAAAAAAAATCATCTGATTTACATTGAGAAGCCTGCCGTAAAACAATTCTTATAATCTTTTTTTATAAGATAAGGACAGAATTCAACTAATTCAACGATCTCAAATTTTTACCCAAAAAGTGATTGATAACTACCTAAAGTTAATATGTATTTCTTCACCAGCTGATTTCGGGATTAATGATGTATAGTTGATGCTCTTGAGTCTTGACCTACTTGTTAGAATAGGCTTTCTTTTTAACTACAGAGGATAGTTGATATATTATATATCAACTTCGGCCTGCACGAACGACATACTCGCAAGATAAAACTTTTTGGAATTCTGTTGATTTTAACCTTTAAAAATTGAACTGTGAATCAGTAGGTTTGTTTGGGGAATACTTTGAAACCCGAAAATAAAGAGGTATTTGTAAAAACAGCTTGAGGACACGGCATGTGTGAGGTTTACCCTCTTCTTATATTTCCTCTGTGGTTTGTTCGTTGAAGCCCTGGGGCTTGCCCTGTTGTAGCCACAAAGTGTTTTTTGAAAAACTTAAAGTAGCACTGAGTGGTTTTGAGCACTGGGTTTACCCTCAACTGGCTCTGAAGTAACACTAAGTTTTTGCAGGAGTTCAGGTAATGAAAAGAGCTGTCAAATGGCATGTATTTTTCTTTAAATGACAGGGATGTGTGGTGATTTTCTGGTTTAGCGTTTTCGGAGAACTGAAAACTCAGGTTTTTTGACAATTCATAGGTTCGTCAAGCAAACCTGAGTCAACCTTAGGTAAAGTTCAATGACGAACCTAGTATTTTTGTTTACTGTATTATTTTCTCATCATTTTCGGCCTAAAAAGTCAACATTAGACAAACTTTAGAGAAAAAAATGAAGCGGCGCAACAAAGCTCGCGAAACATCGGGCTCTAACACGAACGGTTTGTGATCCAAATCTTAACGAACGAATCAAACACATTATACACAATCAATAATATATCATCTCTAATCCAAAAACAACAAATTCTCTTCGGGAGACCCAGAATTCAATAGAAATAAACTAAATAAAACTTTTGATTGGACACTAGCATGGTTCGACATTTGCTGGCTCAAGGGCGCCACGGCCACACATAGGCGCATTTTCCCAAAAACCTGGCCATAATTATGGAAATTGAAATTGGGCTTATTGAATATTATTTTCTTGGCTACTGTTTAGTCATACGATGCAGTCAAAGTGATCACTTTTGATAAAGAAGTTTAGTATTTAGATTTGCTGTGTGACTAGAGGTTGATGTTCAACTATTTTTTGTGTAAAGCGATTAAAAAAAATTGTAATGGAATCTGTTGCTAGTAATATGATTAGTCAATTTCGATAAAAATTTTACAGTGCTTTGCAAGTTTTTTTTTTCATAGAATTCATGAAT
The DNA here is from genome assembly GCA_914767635.1 of Melanostoma mellinum. NCBI lineage: Eukaryota > Metazoa > Arthropoda > Insecta > Diptera > Syrphidae > Melanostoma > Melanostoma mellinum. The sequence goes on from OU612058.1 coordinate 21,727,938, forward strand.
TGAAGTTTTTCTAATTAATAAAACTATTTTTTTAAGTATGTAATTTTTATATATATATATTTTATTACATACATACATATGCACCCGAAAACATGTTTTTTATTAATATTCATTATTATTTGATGAATTAAAGGAAGAATTTGATATAAACATTGTTTCATTTTTTTATAGATGCACCGAAATATTAACGATAGCCGTGTTTTTTATTTTTTATTCATGATTGCTCGATTAAAATCAATACTTTTTCGCAGGTGTTTTTCTTTTTTTATTCTTTCTCAATTAATATTACAAAATAACATCGAACTCAATGCCTTTATTAAAAAAAACTTGCAAGAACTTTAGATGTGTTTTTAATAAATTGTATGCTTTATGTTTTCAAGTTGCAAGACGTCGGCGAAAAGAAGGTCGTCCTCGACGTCAGCGAACAACTTTTAGCACGGAACAGACGCTCCGATTAGAAGTGGAGTTCCATCGAAATGAATACATTTCAAGAAGTAGAAGATTCGAACTAGCAGAAGCCTTGCGACTGACAGAAACACAGATAAAAATTTGGTTTCAAAATCGGCGTGCTAAGGACAAACGAATTGAAAAGGCGCATATCGATCAACAGTATAGGTAGGTTTTTTGAAAATAGTAGATAATCTTTTCTAGTGCTTTGTGCTTTCCTTTTTTTTATATTCTGAAAACTCAGTTCTGAAACTTAAGTATCGTAATCATACTTTTTCTTTCTTTTTCAGAAACTTTGTTGTGGCAAATGGATTTATGACATCAATTATGGGACAAAGTGCTTATCCGCCAATTATATCGAATCTTCATCAACACTTCCATACCCAAAATGGCATCCCACCACGAATGGTTCCATCAGTTTCCTTGCCCACAACACCATCGACTCATCAACCAATAACACCACTGTCAACTTCTGTACCCAATCGAAGCGATCTTAATTGCAGTGAAATAAGTGGCTTCTATAAACATAATAATGCAGTGAATTCATGTTAGCAGAAACTTGAATATTATTATTTTTTTTTTTTTTGTATTACATATTTTTAATTTAACTACCTTTGCCCTTCATATTACTTGTATTCTATATTTTTGTCGGAATTTTAATCAGTTCGTGTGCATTCACGCGCGACAAGGTGGGTGATTCTTTGTATTCCATTTTTCAATGGAAACTTCTTTTGTACCACATAGTGATGTAAATAATCTTGGAGCTTTTTATTGATAAGACTAATAATTTATGCCTTTCTCTGGAAAAGTAAGCTGAGAAAAGAGAAGAAAATAAAACGAAGAGTTTTAACAAGGAAGACTGGCCTTTTTGTTGTTTTTTATTTAGACGTGAATTTAAATTGGTTTTCTAAATCCGAGGCCGTTGAGAATGATTAAATGATTTTTGGAAAGAACAAGGGATGAATGAATACAATATCAATTGTAGCTATTATTTTTGCTTCCATGCTTTTGAAAGGGAAATGAAAAAAGAAGACAATTTAAAATACAATGGAGCATTTAACATCTCTTTAATTACTCAGCGAAGAAAGTTTTGAAATGCGAATAAAACATTTTAATTAAGAAAAATATAATACTTTGCGAATAGTTGTTTTCCATGATTGGAGCAAACATTCATTTTCTAGATAAAGAAACGTTAGCCATATTATTTTTTGCAAGGGTAGATAATACAGTTAAAATTCCTAAACAACAAAAACAGCTACAACAACAAACTGTTTAGCTGTAAAAAAAATATCAGGAAAAACCTTGGATAATTAAATTATACCTCGGATAGAAAGTTGTAATTTGAAAGTAAGTACTTGCTTGATGAGTTTTTTTTTTCAAATAAATACTGTACTATCAATGATATACTGCGCTGGCATAATAAAAAGGCATTTTAAAGCTTCGATGTTTTATAAAAAGATGATTATGGTACAAGTTTTCACACATAAGAGGTCTGTTCGTTGAACTTTCCCCAGGGTTGGCCCAGGTTTTCTTGACAACCCTATAAGTTGTCAAAAAAAAACTGGGTTTTCCACTCCTCAAAAAACGCTTAACCACAAATCACCACACATCCCTGTCAATAAAAAAAAAATACATGCCATTTGACAGCCCTCAAATCGCCACAGCAAAAAGCTAGGGCGAGTTTGGGGAAAACCTATGGCAAACCTATGGCTCAAAAAACACTCAATTTGACATTCAGGGCGAATTTAGGTTTCTCAAAAAACGCTTTGTGGCGACCCTAGTGCAACCCCAGGGCTTCAACGAACAAACCTAAGGATTCAACAATTTGTTGATGTCGATTTCGATTGAAGTTTACAAAAGCACTGTTAAAAGTGTTTTTTCCTTCCCAAGTAGAAAGGACAAGACAAAAGTAATTTTTTGACACTATGTGTGACATTTAACAAAACAATATTTACATAGTAGGTTAGGTTACGTTAGATGGGGGGTGCAGCCACAAACGGCATCACCTCACTCGGATCTCAAGGACCCATTGTGCTCGCCGGGAAACAGAGGATAAGAAATCATGAAGATTGGAGAGGTAGAGGGTTGGGCTGGTGGCTTAATTATTGGGGCTGGGAACGCCCCACTGACCCATTTGGAACCCTGAGTAAATTTCAGGATAATGTCGCCAAGTTCGGTTCTTTTCGTATAGTGGAAAGTGACATTTCGAAACCAGTTTCGAAATCCCAAAGTAAAGTGGTTTTTGCGAAGTCAGTTCGAGGGCAGATGCCGTGAAGTGTGTGTGGTTTTCCCTCTAGTTCTTTATTCCTCTAAGAGTACTATTACATGAAATTTTTTGTTCGAACACCATAAGTGCAAAAGAGAACGAAAATTCGAAAAACAGAGATGGACAATGAGCTACCGTGCGTCGCACGGGTAATAGTTTTGCTGATGTCGTTTTTCAAAAACAAAATCCGGAATGAATTGGAGAGTTGAAGTGACAGAATTGACATTTCTAGTATAGCTTATCTGTCATAAAAATCACTCCAACTCTCCAAATCACTTCGGATTTCGTTAGGGAGTGAGTTTTGGAAAACATGAATGACATGAAGCAGCTTTGACATTTTTCTTTGTTCTTCTTCGTATTTTTTGTTTATTTGGTTCAATTGGCTCTATAACAAATGATAACACTAATAATAATAACTTTCGTTTTTCAATTGCCATTTGCCAATAAGCCTTGCGCAAACCAATGCGGTGAGAAGGTGCGATGCGATTGCGATAAGTCAAATCCCTATACATTAAGTAAAACGTCCATAAGATTACATAGGGATTTGACTTATCGCAATCGCATCGCACGCACTCACCGCATTGGTTTGGGCAAGGCTATAAAGAGATTTTGAAGCAACCACACACTAGCCGATGATTTTTTCCCCCAGAAACAAAAACACCGAATGAAAGATAAAGTTTCGTATTACATTCAGACTGTCTGACTGCTGCGTGTTTCGTATATTTTCTTTTGAACCCTCATCCCGTCAGTCTCTCATTATTAAGGCCCCGGCCCATAGAACGCGGTGCGTGCGTGCGGCACCGCTTCCAACTGACAGCTCGATTAAATACACACGTTCTTATGAGAGGTGACCCATAAGCACCGCGAGCAACGCGCCGAACGCGCCGAGTAGCCGAACTTCTATTTTGCCGCGGCTCTCACGCGGTGACAGAAGAGAGACATGCGCAGTCACAACCAATTTGAAGTTTTCTCTTATATGGAAAAAGTGACAATGGGCGCGTTCAATAACATATCGGATAGCCTGTCTCGGATAGCCATATCTTAGATACCTTTTTGAACGATCGACAACAGACAATAGCTGTGAAATATTAAAATTCGACTTTTGAAAACAGAAAAACATTCAAAATATCATTGCTAGACGATTATAACTTATTTTTTTCGATTTCCCACACGTAAACAACAACAACAAGCTATCCGGATACGATTTTTGAACGCCCCCATTTTGACTAAATTTATCTGTCAAAACACCGCAACGGATTCTATGGGTCACCCCTATCAGTTGCGCGCGGCAAAACCCACCGCATCAGTTGCCGCGCCGCTTCTACCGCACGCACCGCGTTCTATGGGCCGGGGCCTTTACACTCAGACGTTTTGCGGCTGCGTGTTTTTTGACACTTCTCTTTCATTTTTTGTTCTCACCCACAGAGTCAAAGTGTGAAAATAATTAAAGAGGCTCAGCTACATTTTTTATATATCAGTACCAAAAAACTCATAAGAAGCAAAATGTCTTTTGAAGTGGTACATAATTTAATAAGATCCTGCAGCAATGATTATTGACACCATGGATACGGAAAATTCATGTATTTTCATGCAAAATTAAAGAAATTGTCCGAAAACATACTACTTCTTTACTCAGGAACATTAGAAGATGCAATAAAGCAACGACAAGAAACAAAGAAGGACAAGAAAAAGAAACGTCAAAAACCATCCAAGACCATAGGACAATCCTCAACCCAAAACTTTGAGGGTAGAGACTTTTTAAAGTATTTCTATTTCATCTGCTTTCTCTTTCGCACTTATTTCCGTCTTTGCGAAACCGTCTGGGTGTAATACGGATCAAAGAGAAATGTGAAACTAGTTTCATGACAGATTAGGATCATTAGCCCTGTTCACACTGTACAATTAGTTGGACAGACTTCGTTTGATGGAAGTTGGATGGTCTGATGTAGTTTTGGTTCTCACCTATCAAGCTTGTCGTCTAACTTTATGTCACATACCCTTCCACTCTATCCAACTTCTAGATTTTCAAAAATTTTTGAAAACCATCTAACAAATTGGACAAGCGGTCGTATGAAGAGTTCACACTATCAAACAGTGGTTTGTCAAACCTAGGTTTGTCGAACTAATTGTACAGTGTGAACGGGGCTATTAGGATTAAAAATAAATTGATTCTTTTGTACCAATGGAAAACGCCATTATTATTGCTTTCTTACGATATTTTTAAGTTCTCTTTTTAATAGTTAATCTCTGACCACGCTCATTGCGCATGAGCTAGATTGAAATTGTACAAACAAACTTTTCTGTGATGCGATTGCGAAGCAAATACGGAGTTATCTACAAAAATTGCAGAAACAATTTGAGACAGAATGGTATTCACGCAATAAATATTAAATTGTTGCTCTTACATAACGTACTAGTAAGATTTTTAGAAATACATATATATGCGACAAAAAACTTACATAAATTTGTCAACAAAATAATTGATTTCTCTGATACTTTTACTGCACTTTTGAACTTTTGGAAAGATTTTTCCACCAAGGGTTAATACAAGTAGATAAGCAGCACTTAAAAGTATAAATGTGTGTGTGGGCCCGTTCGAAGTTTCGACTATACCATTGTACATGGAATTTATAGTACTATCGAAAACAAAAACGATCGCTCAAAGCCAGCTATTGATCCGCCGGCGTACTAACATTCCCCTGTAATTTCTAGAGCGCCGGCGGATCAATAGATGGCTTTGAGCGATAGTTTTTGTTTTCGATAGTACCATTGTATATGGAATCTATAGTACTATCGAAAACAAAAACGATCGCTCAAAGCCATCTGTGTATCCGGCGGCGCTCTAAAATTTACAGGGGAATGTTAGTACGCCGGCGGCTACATAGATGGCTTTCAGGGACAATTTTCGTTTTCGATAGTACTATAGATTCCATATACAATGGTTGCGTTCGGATTTTTACCTAAGACGAACTAGATTCCTTTCGTGACATTTGTTGTTAGTGTAATCCCATGTTAAAAAGCAGCTGACTGCAAAACATCTTTTGAGGGGAAAGCGATCCAAAGGTACCTTAAAAATCATGGTATAGCAAGCTACCCAATTTGAAATTTGAGAACAGCTGACTTGGATTCATTTTTGTTTTGCTTTCTGTCATAGTGCTTTGTTGCAAAATTGTTTTTTGTAAACATAAAATTTAAAATATGGTGCTCCTAATTAATCTAAACGACATTGTTTACGAAGTAAACGATTGTGAAGAAGTTTGCAATCGAATAATAAGTGGTTCGTGTTGTTTGCAATTTTTAAAACATATTTGGTTTGGTTTGTTTTCACTTCGATTTATCAGCTGTTTCTGATTTGACAGATACCTAATCTTAGTCGTTCGAAAACTTACCCGGATACAAAGGTATCCTAGTTATGCTACCCATTTTTTCTCGAACGCACCCAATGATAGTACTATAAATTCCATATACAATGACTATACTCTGGCAAATGTGCAATACAATTGCAATTGTCAGAAAACGTTTGCATTTTAAGTATCAGCTTATACATAAGTACACATATTTTTCTTCTATCATGAGTTTAGGTTGTATATGGAATCTATTGTGCTATCGAAAACACAAACTGTCCCTGAAAGCTATCGATCCGCCGGCGCTCTAAAAATTAGAAAGGAATGTTAGTACGCCAGCGGATACACAGAAATGCTGTGTCGACATATCCTTTTTACACGACCAGAAAACCCTACCGACACTACGCATCGACACAGTGTTTCGGTGCGTGTAGTAAGGTTATATATCGTTAGCCCATTCCTCTTCCGAACGCGTATTACAATTAACGACACTCGTAACCATCGTTATCGTTTCTGTGTGATTACGTTTCACGATACTCACTATCATTTACGACTGTTGTTTTGTTTTCGTTCAGGCCCATTTTCTGAATTCATGTCTGTTGTGGCTATCGTAATTTAGGGTTTGGTTTTTTTTTGCTGTGATCTCAATTACACGCCACAAAACCAATGAAAAAGTTAAAAGTTAAGTTATCGGTCATATGCATATCGAGGTAACCGTCGGAGCAGAGTTTTCTGCGCAACGCATTTTTTCGGATATTCAATTTTGCTTCGAAGTAGTTGTCGTCGTAAGAAATTTTTCACAAATGCGGCAATGCATTGCATTCTCAAAACAATCTCAGCAACAAAAACTTATCGGAGAACGTCGGTTCGTCTGATCGGATATACCTATCGGGAACTTACTTTGGGAAATATTTTCACCCCTATTACAGATGACAACCCAAATGAAAATTGGGTTGTGTGCCCGTTATATATATGAGAAGACAACCCAATTTCAGTTGAGTTGTCAATTGTCATCCATAATAGGGATATTTGTTTTTCCTTGCAAAAAAAACTTGTTTCCATGGGGAAAAAATCCGTGGGGAATTCTTGATAGTAGGAACTTGTTCCCGGGATAGGAAAGATTTGTTGGGAAAAATATTTCCCAAGGAATTCCCGACAAGGCTGAATGTCTCCGATCGGAGAGAATTCCGCTCCGACGGTTATCTCGATAAGGCCGAGAGTTTCAAAATAAGTGTGGATCTCACTGCATTGTATGTAGAATCTTTTCGATCCGTTTGTAAAAATTGCAGTTGGCCACTTATATTTTGTTTATAAAGGCAAGATTGTTAAAATTAAAAAATAAAATTAAAAATAAACAACGACCATTCGCTAGTCCCTTTCTAACAGACGACGAACGACTTGAAGTTATCAGCTGAAAATTACCAGACATGTTCTTTGCAACAAAAGAAAACAAGTTTGTTTTTGAATCGAAATCAAATGTCTTTATTAAATTATGGTTTTATGGTGAAGTATGTACATATTTTCTTTTCATATTTGTGTCTAAAATATTTATGGCCTTTGGAAAACAACAATTGAATGTCATCAAGCTTAAAAAATATAACAAGCTGCAATTACCGATTAATTGATGTTTTAAAAAGGCCCAATGTTTTAAAATACATAACTGACACGGATAGTATACTCCATCACCATCACCTCTGAAAATAAAAGAGTTAGTCAAAACTCACCACACCTGCGCTCCTCACTTGCCAGTAGCTTACTGGTGCCTCGTTCACAAGCAACCATTAGATTGGGCCTAACTTTCCAACTCGGATGATGTTGCCAAGCAGCAGAGTGTAGTTCACAACATATACCTATAATGTTCTTTCAAACGGAATATACACACAAAAACTCATTAGTTGACTCTGTGGAATTCAAAAAGAAATCAATGTTTTGTTTGCCTGTATATCTCTTCTGTGCATATATATGTTTTTTTTTCTTGCATTTTTTCGTAAAAAATTCAAAAAATCTTCCAACTCGACTTCGTAAAGCTCCTGCAACTACCTCACATCATTGAATTCTTTTTTTTTCATTCAGATGACTTTTGATAGATAGAAGAACTTTGGTTTTGCTGACTCCTACCTCGCCTTTTTTTTGTTGATGTGAATTGTTTTTTTCTCCCTCTCTTGGGTCGTTGTTGGATGTTAATTGTATATTTTGGATTATTTTATCTTCTATTAGATATACACCTATGGAAAATGTTAGGAGTGTCCAAGAAGGGAATCAATTTGCTCTCGGCAAATGGTCTACTTATTAGATCTTTAGAGATCTGCCCTCTACTCTTGGCTATACTCCTTATGAAAAGCTTAAAATGAACAACTACATTTTACAAATTTATTATGTTTTTCTTCTATTTTTTTTATTAATTCTTACACAGATAGTTGTAGTAATTAATAGCTTACTAATATAGTACTTAATATTCAGAATTATATAATTGGTGGACGAACTGTAAAAGCCAGAAATACAGCGATATTTTGTTTTTGTATCGATATTTAATAAACTTGATTAAATGATAAACTTGATTACCCATCTACTATTTTTGACAGAAGTGTTTTCTTTGAAATTATTTTTTAGAAGAAAAGTTATTTCAGTGTCAGTAAAATATTCTGATTTTGCATAAATAATATTTTTTCGTTTGATATTCTTCTTTTCTAAAACAAAAAAAAAAAAATTTAAAACTATTTTAAGTTCTATTTTCCAAAAATCTTATTTTGGTAAACAAGAAAATGCAAATTTTACAAATAAAACAGGAATTTTAATGATGGGACTACATACTACCTATTGTTTTTAATAAATATTAATTATGATGGTTCTTGCTTGATCTCAATAATGTTTGAATTTGCAGTAAATTGATTAAAAGTTTAGCTGTGTCTGCTTTTCCTCTTTGGGAAGGATCTTATTAACTTTTTTTGTTTTGTTTTTGTCAAGGTAGGAACTAAATCCCTCAGTTAACTACCTCATCGATTGTGTTTTTGATTTTCTTACAATTCTGCCTATATTGTCCCTCTTCATTTTACCTATATTCGTAAAAAGAAAAAAATGTTTAAATTATAATTATACAACTTTCATGAACTTATTTTAAAATTTATTGATTTAATTGATTTTGCTGTGTAGAATAGTCACGTCATTGTAATTTATGTATTTCTTAGAGCATTTTGAGAAAAAGGAGGGCTAGATGGATTGATTTGAAAAAAAAAAAAAAAAAAAAATAAGAATGTTCCTGAGGGAGGTTTCTTTTTAAAAATGTGAATAAAATGAAAACACCACTGTAAAGCTGTAAGTTTTAAGCAGTTCTGTGAGTATGGAACAACGAGGTCTTACATTTTTCATTGGTTTCGAAGTCGGTTCGGACGTAGACTATTCGAGAAAACAATGGGAGAACTGCTAAACGCAAGCCTGTAACAAATTATGCAAAACAAGAAGTTGCTAAATGCCGACAAAAAAAAATCCCTTCAAAGTACGTAGTTAGTAGATTGCTTTTTTCCGCAATTGTAAGTGGATTGGTGCAACCATCAATAAACACCTGCATACTTTTGATTGCATTGCAGATTTTTTTTGAGATTTTTTTTACTTACTTAGCAAAGCTTGCGTTTAGAAATTCGCTCAATGATCGGTATCAGATGTTGCAACTTACAGCACACGTCAATTGTGCTTCCTATACCTGTAACTGGATTCATCCACCCGGATGTGACCTACCAACTAATGATTCCGAGTGTTGATAAAGAGACGCGTAAAGAAAATTAACAATACGAGTAATGACCGACTGCCCTAATTTCAGTGGAATAGGTCCATTCCCTCACAAGGCATGGTTGTGAGAAATGCGCTAGGCCCAGGGGCTCCTCGCTCTGTTGCGCCACCCTATTTATTTATTTATTTTTAGGTCTTATTGGAATGTCACAGGGGATGAATTCGACTTACAGAATTAACGGTGGACTTCGGCAGTCATAATAGTAGAAGCAAAACTTATTTGGTTTAAAAGTCTTACAGGGTTTTTTTCAATACCAAGACATGTTGTTAAAGTAGATATGGCGGGGGATGAGCTCCTGTGGAGCTAACGACAGCTCTCAGACCTCTGACGGGATAATCCTGTCATTAATTTAATACTTTTTTGTTTGCGGGACCACCAACCAGTCACTAAGCTGCATAAAAAGGAAGTTACTATTCGAGAACATCGAACTTCCTCTGTGATAGCCTCATATGATCTTACGATTATTCCAGTTCTAGTACAACTGTTTTTTTTTTCAAAGGCTGAATACTTATACTTATGTAGTTGGTTTTAAGCTCTAGCTATTCCTGGAATTTTCTCAAAAATAAGCCAGTAATCACGCTTTCGGACTCAATTTACCGCACACTACACTTTAATGTAAACTGAACTCAAAATTTGATTTGCTGGTGCCAAAATTTCAAAGCTATGGAAAGTTAAATGTGTTAGAAATAACGATCTATTTATATTTATTCGCTCTTTTTGTTTTAGACGCATCAAACAATTCGTTCTTTTTTGTAGGCTTGTTTCAAATTGGCTCCGCCCCTATCACAGGGCCCGTCGTTATAATTTCGTACTACGAATTCCAAAAAGGAAGCATCGCATAGACTCTTTCGTAGTATTTTGCTACGGAATTGGTCTCTGTTGATAAAATTACTAACGAATTCTAAAAGCCCGTTCCATCAGGCATTCGTAGTCCGAATTTGTTACGAAGGCGACGAGTCTTCCGATAAGGGGGACATTAATGTTTATTTGTCTTTCTGCCTGAAGTGTAACAAAAAGATATTTAACTAGACCTACAACTCAACTTTGTGTTAAATACAGCAAGCAGCTTATTGAAGCCCAAAAATCAACGCATTTTTTTCTTTCCATTGAAACTATCACTACCTCTCCGGAATAAAAAAAAAACTATTGCAAAATATTCACTTACCTATTAATACCGTCTGTTTCCACCGCCACCGCCACCCATGTTTCCTTGTCCACCTCCATATCCACCACCGAAACCACCACCGCCACCGCCCTGGCCACCACCAAGACCTCCAGCTTTAAATAAATAATAGAAGAAAAAACAATACAATCAAAAACATTTGAAAGATAAAGAAATATTATTGGCATTTACCGTTTTGGTTTTTGTGGAAACCACCACCGCCTCCGCCACCACCACCACCACTGTATGGAGTAGCTCTGTTGTTGCCACCAAAGTTATTTCTCGCTGGACCACCTCCGTAGCTTTGCTGGTAATCGTTGCCGAAGTTTCCACCGCCACCACCGCCGCCGCTGCCCCAGCCGCCTTGGTTTCCACCATTTGAACCACCTCCAAATCCACCACCACCGGATCCACCTTGGGCCCAATCGTTGCCACCTCCTCCGCCGGCATTATTATTCCATGGGGCAGGCTGGTTGTTCCAATTTCCACCGCCACCTCCACCACCACCCTGGTTATATCCACCACCTCCGTTGTTTCCAAAGTTTCCGCTATTTCCTCCCCAGTTGCCGCCTTGGCCACGGTTGCCACCGCCGCCGCCGCCGCCACCACCCCAGCTGCCTTGGCGATCGCCGCCACGGCCACCACCACCCATACCTCCTCGGCCTCCTTGTGGTCCACCGCGACCACCGCCTCCACCACCACCACCCATATCTTGTTTGGCAATGGCTTTTTTAACGTCTAATAACTTGTTCTTGATGGTATGTGTCTTTTGCACTAGAAATAAATCCAAATATTTATTTGATAAAATTTATTTTAAAAATCGAATGTTATTAGCTATTTTCATGTAAACGACAAAAATTAGTTAAGAACCGCTACCTTTAAGAAACAACCAATTTTATTTTCATTTTTTTTTTTTTTTTTTTAAATATTCAAAGTGAAAGCCTCGATATGAACTTTTTTCAAACCTACTTCCTAAAACTGATAGAGGCAAAGATACAAATTTGTTTTTAATAGATCAGAACAAATTATGATTTCAGTTTTGTAGAAACTTTTTACTTTGTGTTTCTATGTATGTTGATCAGGCTTTAGTATTGCATACTTCTAAGAAATTTCTTTTAACATTACAAACAGTCTTGTGTCCATGTTAAATTTTAGAATAGAGAACAAGGCAAAACAATGGCTCTGCAATTTTTTTAATATCATTTTAAATTGATACAGGGTTGCCATAACAAAGACAACAAAAAATTAACCCCATATAAAACTATCGAGATCGTAGGAGCTGTTTTCCAAAAAAAATATTAGTTTAGTTTTTTTACTGAAAATTATCACGAAGTACAACAAAAACCTATTCTAGCACTACGATTTTTCGTAGTTTTCCACAGAAGAGTTCTCACGAGGAAGTAAAAAATTTCTCGTCACTTTTGCCACCTAAAATTTCTGTGGACAGAAATGGTGCACAGCCAAAAAAAATGCAACGACTGTCAAAAACACAGCACGACTGTGTGCACAGTATGTCCGATGAGAGAATCTCACCCCAAATGTTCAAAAAATGACATTGAATCTCTGTGCACAAAGTACAGAAACGTGGTAAAATTCTCAGAGACATACCCACCTACTGTGCAGAAAGTAAAGAAACGAATAAAGCAAAACATTCACAGCAACTCTGTTTGGCAGTTGGTGTAACGATTTCTGTTACAGAAATTTTGAAGAACTAAGATTTTCGTAGAAAAATTGATAAACAAACTTTTTGAGTTAAATTTATTTTCCATATAAAAAAGTGAAGGAAAAAAATAAACGACCAAAAAAAATCTAATAAAATTTAAAATGAATTTTGAGAAAAAAAAATTTACATGAGACTTGATTGCAGAAATTACACACATGCTGCAAAGTCATGCGTTCCGAAAATTAAAAAAGAAACATTCTACAAAGTCACGAGTTTCTTAACGCTAGTCCTAAACGACGAACTTGCTCGCCCAGCATGCTCGTGCTCGCCGCACTTTCATCGTGCAGGGGTTGGTTCGCGAGCGGTTGGCAAACCGCTCGCTGTTGGCGAAAAATTTCGATTTTGTCATGTTCGTTGGTTTCGTTGTTTGCCATGTAGGGCCATGCTCTCGAGCGAACCAGTTTTTTTTACTATGAAGCAAACAAACCTCATTTCTGCTGCGGACGTCGGCGTCGGCGTATTTAATAAAGAATACACACGTTTACGCTGTGGGGATTCAACATGAAATGAATGTTCGCGTTCGGCAAATGTGAGTGTTTCTTAAACATCGATAGGCTATCGATACTATCGATAGTAAAAAAACTATAGAATGATTTGATAGTTTAAGAAAAACTATCGATAGCATAAAAAATTCACCAAATTCATTCACCACAAGCTTTAATAAATACCGAATAGAAACTGGTTTTCAGCACACCCAAACTCACAGGAAAACCACTGGAAACTAGAAGGTTGTTGCTTTTGTCATTGTACATACATATATGAAATTTATAGAATTATCGATTAACAATAGCTATGCCAGAAAGCCATCTACAAATCCGCCACGGCGCTAGAAACTACAGGTAATGTTAGTACGCTGGCTTATATAAAGATGGTTTTCTGGCACCGTTTAATAACGTTATGCTTAAATATTTGATTTACTCGGTTCTTGTTCTCGGTTCGACCTGTTGGGGTTTGAAAGGATAAGTTCTTATTTTGGATTGTTATTTTACCCCTTAACTTTTTGTTGCTGATTTTAAATAGGTTTTATACCTATTGTTGCTAATATTCGAACATATTTGTTCCTATTTTTTTTCTTAAAAAGTGAGTATTTTGATTGCATAAGACATCTTGCCATGCATAAGGGCTTATTTTAAGGCTTTGTAGATACTTCGAGTCTAATTTTGTGGTTGATATGATTGCTTTATTTCAAGTAAAAACTATCGATACTATCGAAACCGCTGACTATCGATGTTAAAGGAACACTGCGATGTCTGACTAGCTAAACGCAGTTAAGATATACGATGCGCAGTAACTGCGCAGTGAACGCATCCATTTTTTTTTTTTTTTTGCATGCTTTCATTTAACATAGTGGTACCCGTGGTGTGATGGATAGCATGTCCGCCTGTTAATCCAGAGGTTCGTGGTTCGGATCCCAACAAAACAAAAAATGTTTTTTCCACGGGTATTGCCTTTCGCGAGGAATTGGCAAGTCCTCCGTTAGTATTCATTGCCATTAAAAGCGCTTTCTCGATTAGCCGTTCGGAACCGGCCCAAAATTGTAGGTCCTTTCATTCCCTTACAAGGCATGGTTGTGAGAAAAGCGCTAGGCCCTGGAGCTCCTCGCTCTGTTGTGCCACTCTAAAAAAAAGTTTTTTTACTACAAAAAGAAAACGTTTGCTCAAAGAAAAAGTTTTCATTGAAAAATTAAGATAGCCGTTATGACATTTATTTTTAAAATTAAGGTTTTTTTTTTAAGTATGTCATTTAAAAAACCTTAATTTTAAAAATAAATGTCATATCTTTCGCCTTTAACTCCCAGACTGCCATTTTAAATGCGTTCCGAAATGTAAAACTAATGCAGAGTAAAATATGTATATGCAAAATAGTAAGGCTGCGCAGTAGATGCGCAGTCGAACTTTTTTTCCTGCATTTTGGAACTCAGCCGAAGATTCATTTCTTCCGCGCGGATTCACCCTAAAACAAAATTGACCTATGTACTTTCAAAAGCTTAGTAAGTCAAAATAATAATCAGCAAATTTTTTTATTTGATTCAAACTCTGAAAATAAATCTAAAACATCGAATATTGCATTTTTGCCACGAGTTTTGCTTTTTGGGACCAGAGTGGGACGGGCTTTGAGATAGGCATCAGTTCCTACAAAATCGAAATTAAAAAAAAAAACAACAACAACTCTAGACCCTTTTTTTTTGCAGTGTAAAATTTGCAGTCCAAAGTAGAAATACAAAATGAATTGGGTGGTCAGTTTCAAAAACAAAAAAATGTGATGAGTTTCGACAAATGAATAGTATGTTTATTTATGAAAAATTATTAGAGAAAATTGCTTTTGAACAAATTGAAAAATTCTTTGAAAACAATAACATTTTAATAGAATCCCAATCAGGTTTTCGGAAAGGTCATTCATGTGAGAGTGCGTGCAATTTGATTGTTACAAACTGGAAAGAAAGTGTTTCTGAATGAAAGTATGTACAGTTGCGGTCAAAATAATAGTAGTGTGAGTAAAAGCATTGCACAGATTGGTATTTTTCCACTTTGCATTGCGTTGATAGTGAAAACCCGTTACCCTTTAATTGTTTTAAGGGGTGGAAAAGGATCTCGTCAATATGTAAGAAGACCTCCAAACACCGAATATAATCCACACTTTACAATCATAATGGTATGGACATGTTTTTTCTTCTACGGAGTTGGACCCATAATGCGGATTGAAGGCATTATGGATCAGCATCTCTATGTGAGGATAATGCAGGAAGTAATGCTACCGTATACTGAAGTTGAATGCTACCGTAAATGAAGTTGCTTCTTGCTGAAATGGGTTTTTAAGCAAGAAGCAATGGTTCCAGGAAAGTAAAGTAGATGTGATGGAGTGGCCCGCACAGTCTTCGGACTTTAATCCCATTGAAAACCTATGGAGCGCTGTAAAAAAATATGCTTCTAGATGTAAACCAAGCAACAACACAGTCCTTTGCGAAGCGTTACAGTAATCATGGAGTTTGATAAGCACAGGAAGGTGTGGAAACCTGATAAACTCCATTGAACGTCTTTGTACTGCTGTTATAGCTAACAAGGGACATGCAACTAAATAATAATTAAAGGTACGAACACTCAGCCACATATTGTAATAAAAATTTTGACCTAATTTTTCGATTTCGTAACATTTCAATGTAGATTTTCCTATCACTACTATTTATTTTACCGCTGAATTTCAAAATCTGTTCAATAAACTTGCAACTATCGGATAATAATATTAAACTAATGTTTTTATTTTTTTGTAAATAAAAGCTTAAAACCCCACTTTGAAAACCACGTTATTGGTTTTTTAAATTAGAATTGGCGGATAAGTTTTTTTCAATTTTGTTGTTTCTTAAGCTCTATACTACTATTATTTTGACCGCAGCTGTATGTGGTATAGTGTTTTTCTTGATTTGAAACGAGCGTTTGAAACAATAGATCGATCAATTCTGTTGGACAAATTAGAAAAATATGGTGTTAAAAGTCGTGATTTGAGTTGGTTTAAAACGTACCTCGAAAAAAGAACACAGAAAGTTAAGGTCAATGGACATTTTTCAAAATCAAAGTATGTTGATCTAGGAGTTCCTCAAGGATCAGTTTTGGGAACTCTTATGTTTGTCATTTATATTAATGATGTTGTGGGTGTTTTGAAGCACCGTGAAATTGCCGTTTGCTGATGATACCTTAATTTTCTAACTAATCTAAATTTTCATTCAAACCTGATAATTGAAAATCAGGTAATAGAAAGAGTTTATGAAATAAAATACCTTGGTATTATGATATTAAAATTTCATTTGAAAGGCACATTGAATATATGTATGTACTTGTAAAAAATTTTTCAAAAAGATAGGTTTTTTAAAAAGGATCAGAAGAGATGTTATTGTGAAACCTCACTTTGAATACTGTTCAACTGTTCTTTTTTTATGTAATGAAGGTTCAATTGCCAGACTTCAAAGATTGCAAAATTAAGCAATGAGAAACATTTTGAAATATAATAGATACTCATCAATTAGTTTTATGTTAGAATCGCTGAAATGGTTAACTGTTAAACAAAGAATCGTCATGAATATGTTAATATTTGTCTTCAAAATTAAAAATAACTTGATGCCAGTATATTTAACAAGATATGTAAATTATGTTCATAAAACTCAACCTTATTCTCTCAGAAATATGAACGATTTTAGACTACCAAGTTTTGTAACAGCGAGAGCTGAAAACACTTATTTATAAGGGTTTTAAGATTTTCAACCAATTGCCAAACCACGTAAAATGTGAAACGAATGGGATAGCAATTAAAAGAAAAATAGTAGAATTTGTAAGACTGAAATATTGATTAATGTATTATTTATGTATTTAAATTATTTAATTTGTTAACTAAAGCCTAACTTGTGTTTAAAGAAATCTATCTATCTGTCAGTATAGAAGAAAAAAAGCACAACCTATTGCGTTTTCAGTCTCCCAAGCATGCATTTCGGGACTGTTTACTTGTAAATTTTTCAAGACTGAATAAATGTAAGTTCCTACCTATTTCCTCTTTGATCATTTTTTTTACAAGCGAAAGATAGTTTGCTTCCTTAACAGTTTAATGATGATAAAAACTACTGATTATGTAAAAGTTTATTAATTTATCTACCACCATGCCAAACGAATGCAAGCTTTTGTAACAATTATTTACAAAAGACACCACCCTTTCTCATACACTTTCTATGCTCGCGTTTTTGGCACCTATCTTCGAAAATCTTAACTTAAGATTCTTTCACTTTTCCCTTGTAAAAAGATTCAGATTTTCAGATGACAATTCAGATGACATTTAGATTTTCAGATTTTCGAACATAGATTTTCAGATGGAAAATCTTGGCTGAAAATCTGAACTTCAGATTTTACTTGTCAAAACAAGGAAACAACGTATATGACAATCGGACTTTACTCGGTTCTTGGTTTATTTTTTCTTTTACTAGTTTTCGCTTGCTTGTTGAATTGAAATTGATTTTATATTGATTTTCGGATATTCTATTTTATAAATTGATATTCAAAGTGAATTTATCAGCAACAAAAAAATATTTTTGAGGGCATATGATTTCAATTTTTCTTATCAAAATTGATTGAAGTGAATTTAATTTGCATACTACCTTACACAAATACTTGGAAATCGAATTCCTTAACTTCAAACTTGGAAAATTAGTATGTTTTCCAATTACTTTTACCACTAACTATGTAGAACCGAGAGGTTAATTACAGTACCATTTTACATCTGACACAGAGCTTAAATAGCGTTCTTGACTGACAGTAGTAGTCTCGAAAATTTCGGAGTTGCGAAGAACGCGAGCTATTTCTCATTAAGGGTGGGTTTTTTTATTTACAAGCAAATGCGATTTCTAGCATCACGATTTTAAAATGAAAATGATAGACAGAGCCGCCTTTTAATTGAAATATACCTAGCAACACAAAGAACTTTGAATATGTGAATATTAATTAAAAATTCGTCATTTAAGTTTTTTTTTTCAAAATTTTTCAATACATGTGGTGTTTTTTAATAAATATATGTATGTTTGAAAAATAAAATAAATGTAAAACAATACTTACAAACAACTTTGTCAACGGGATCATAATCATCAAATTCAACAAAGGCGAATCCACGTTTTTTGCCAGTTTCCTTGTCCACTACAATATTGACACTTAGAATTGTGCCAAAGTCGCAGAAATAATCACGAATACATTTCTCGTCATGGTCATCACGTAAGCCACCGACAAACAATTTCTTAACTGTTGCACCGGCATTAGGGCTATCGATTTCTTGGCGGGGTACAGCACGCTTTGGTTCAACCACACGGCCATCGATTGTATGAGGGCGGGCATTTTGGGCATTGTCAACCATATAAGATTGTGAGTATGTAATAAAACCGAAACCCCTTGATCGTTTGGTTTTTGGGTCTTTCATTACTACAACATCGACAATGGTGCCCCATTTTTCAAAATGACCCTTGAGTGAGTCGTCCGTTGTGCGGTAATCCAAACCTCCAATGAACAACTTTCTCAAGTGCTCGGGTTCATTGATACCCTAATAGTGAGAAAAAATTTGCAAATTAAAAATGGCTTCCTTCGAAATCCAAATTATATTATACGTTGAAAATGCGCGATACATTTTTCACAGACTGCACTAAATTTATTAAGTGTGCATATAAATGAACATAATATATTGTAGGTATATCAACAAAAATAAATATATTAAAAAATGTGAAATGTGTCCTTTTTTAAGTTATTTGAAACCGGCGTGGCAAAGTCCGCCATTTTGGGAATGAATATTTGTCATAGAATTTTAATTTGGCCAAAAGTTCAAATTATTTTATAGATATATTACAAAATAAATATAGTTACTTTACATAAAACAAAATTTGAGACTAAATAGTCAATAAGTTTTTCCCTTTATAAAATGAGTTTATAATAGTTTTAAGATTAATTCACTTAATGCAAGAAACAAATGCACTCACCTCTTCTTCATAGTTTCCATTCGAATTATTTCCATTTCGGTTTTCATTGTCCGACATTTTAAAGTGTTTTACTTTTTTAAGTAAAAAAAAAAACTAGTCAATCAAAATTAAAATTATTTATTATCAGAAATGCTATATCCTCAACGACACACGCGGGACGTACTTCTTCACTCCACGAGAAAAATATCAAATTGAATTATGAAGTAGTAGATGTTAGATGACGATGACGACAACGGCTTGAGAAAAAAATAAAAATGGTGGGGATTAGCCGGTATCGATCGACCCATAGCGTCAAGCTGGCTAATAGCTTGATGAGTTTCGTTCAATGTGAAGAGAATGTTCAAAGAGTAGAAAACATAATGCTGGGCTTACATGCATCTGCAACTGCAGAAGTGCAGAAAAGTAAAGCGAAGCGGATGAAGATTACAAAACGCAAAAGTTATGGTGGATTTACATGCATCTGCAAGTGCAGATGAAAATCGGAAAAAGACACAAGATGTAAAATTCATACTTGTCTGATAGAGAGGGAACGAACTTCCTAGTTATGGTTGCAGATGAAAAATTATGGGTGCAGATGAACATGTTCATCAGATGATGCGTTCCCTCTCTATCAGACAAGTATGAATTTTAAATCTTGTGTCTTTTTCCGATTTTCATCTGCACTTGCAGATGCATGCGTAAATCCACCATAAAGTGGGTTACTACACTCAGACTTTTTTAGGAAGACGCAAATAAGTGCGAAAAAGAAAAAGAAAAGAAGAAAGAAAGAAAAAGAGAGAAAATGTATAAAACACCCAGCAACAGAAAATCTGAATGTAATTACCCAGAAAGAATAAAAGGGAAAACCATTATAGTAGATTTATGCTGGGTTTACATGCATCTGCAACTGCGGAAGTGCAGAAAAGTAAAGCGAGACGGATGAAGATTACAAAGCACAAAGGTTAAAAAGAGAGACGAATAGGATTATGGTTGCAGATGAAAAATTATGGTTGCAGATGAACATGTTCATCTGCACCTATAATTTTTCATCTGCAACCATAACTAGGAAGTTCGTTCCCTCTCTATCAGACAAGTATGAATTTTACATCTTGTGTCTTTTTTCGATTTTCATCTGCACTTACAGATGCATGTAAATCCACCATTACATGCATCTGCAAGTGCAGATAAAAAAGGAAGCAGACACAAGATGCAAAATTCATACTTTTCTGATAGAGAGGGAAGACACCAAGTCTTATGGGATGCGAATGAAAAATGATGACCATGTTCATCTGCACCCATAATTTTTCATCAGGACAAGTATGAATCTTACATCTTGTGTCTTTTTCCTTCCAAAATCCAACAATAAGATTACGCGATCAGATACAGCTTTTATAGCTGGAACTATTCAAAAGGGTGTGTGTATGCCTAGATCGAGTAATCGGTTAATCGATTGTGATGGTATGTGCTGTTTTTGATTTAAGTGAACCAGTGAAAATTTCGCACACTCTCACTTATATGCATATTCGATTCCATTTGAAGTCAATTACTCGATTCGGTGAGGCAAGTAGAAACCCGCATCGAAATCTGAATCATAGTCCGATTCAATTACCCGATCCTAAGTGGAAACTTGGTAATTACAAAAATTATTGCAGATGAAGGCGGTCTGTTAATTAGGGTTTACACTGTCATTTCTTAAATTCCAAAATTGTCATTCCTGAACGTTTCATTTGATGCTACACACTGTCATTTTAATGAAGTCAAGTGAAAAGTAGACAACAAATCACACACGCCGTCTGTTTCCTACACACTATCATTTTATTCTAACATCCCAGTCATACCCACGAAAAATTTTGATCTTCATCATTTTCCTCGTAATTTTTTCATCATTTATCATTTACATCTATCTACACACTATCATTTTTTTCCATCATTCCAGCAAAAATGATGCAAAAAAATGACAATGTGTACCATACTTTAGGTGTCCTTGATTTGCGCCCATCTCAACAATACTTTATTGAGCGCTGAACACATTCCCTGATAGACGCCGAAACTTGCTTCAACCGTGACTCACTTCAATTTGTCTTCAATTTTATTAATTTTAATTTATCCCGTATATCCTGCATTTTATATTCTTTCATTCTATTGTCTATCGGCTTTGAGTTTGTGAACTGCGTGAGACGATAGTCGATAGACTACATACTTAATTAATTAATTGATCGTTTTACTTGTTAAACACCAATTCTTATTAAAATGCATAAAGATAATTACATGAACAGGTCAATGGGAAACGGAGTGGTAAGTTTTTAAATGTTTTTCAAAATTTACTCGTGATACAAATTTTTAACAAACCGGGCTGCGACTTACAAAATGGCGTAACAAAATTAATTTTTTTTAGGGGGAAGGCAGCGAGTTGGAGCATTTGCGAAAATTATTTATTGGTGGGCTTTCGCCCATGACTACCGAAGATTCGCTTAAGCAGTTTTATGAACAATGGGGTGATGTTACAGATGTCGTTGTCATGCGAGATCCGGCTACTAAACGTTCTCGAGGGTTTGGTTTTATCTCGTATGCCAAATCTTCAATGGTCGATCAAGCTCAATTAGCACGTCCACATACAATTGATGGAAAGTAAGTAGAAAAAAAAACCTGCTAGATGATTTAACTTAAAAAAATAAAATTTTCAAAGGATTGTTGATGCTAAGCGCGCACTTCCTCGTCCAGAATTAGACAAACCCGAATCCAATGCTTCGGTGAAGAAAATTTTTGTTGGTGGTCTAAAAGAGGTGCATGACGAACAATGTTTAGAAGAGTATTTTCGACAATTTGGAAATGTAATTGGCGTTAAGATACTCACAGACAAAGCCACAGGGCGCAAACGTGGCTTTGCATTTGTTGAGTTCGATGATTACGATGCGGTCGACAAAGCAGTTTGTAAGTATTACTTTTTTTTATGTATTGATGCCTTGGAAACCTTAAAAATGTTTTTTTTTGTTAGAATACCACTTTTTTTTATGAAAATATGTTTTGGTGTGTTCTTAGTTTTACATTCTTAACACAAGCTGCCATTGCCATGTCGTACGATTTGAGCGATACCTTGAAGTTCACTGGACGCCGTATTACTCTTTCGTGTAACGTCGTAAATGTTTTCTCATTTGAAGCTCTCTGCTGGGTTGCTGGGCATCTGAAATAAGATTTGTTGCCATAGTGAAGGGTGTTTTTTTTCGAACTCGAATTGAAATAAAACACAAAGTCGTTTTAATGTCCATCAATTTGGCTTTATTGGAAGGATAATTTTATTATGTCATTAATATTTAAATATGATTTGGGGCATGTGGCCGCCTCGAATAAAGCCAAGACTAGAGGTCCAATTTTCAAACGTTTTTTCGAGCATTTGAGATCGTATGTCGGCAATAACGCCACGAATATTATCTTCCAAGGTCCCTAACCTTTCTTTCTTTCTCTTTCCCCAAAGAAAATAATAACGTTTAGTTTTATCCTTCCGCTAAACAAATATGTATGTTGCGTTTTCGCTTCGCTAAGTGGGCCTGCGATTGACTTTGAGAAGATGCCGATTTTGCCAAAAAAAATCACAGGGGCACAGAAAACCCGCACGCATACATTGAAAAGCCGATACACCCAAATCGAGTCACTGTTTGGCGCGGTTTTTGGTCCAGAGGCATAATTGGGCCATTTTTCAAAAATGAGCAAGGTGTGGCCGTTTTTATCAATGGCGATCGTTATCGGACCATTTTGAGGGAGGATATTGGCAACATTTGGTTTCAACAGGACGGTGCTACGTGCCACACAGCCGAAGCTACACTCGATGTTAAGTTATTTGGCAGACCCTTTACAGTAGTGTCAAATCATACGATCTTGGTGGCCAATTGACATGATGTCCATTCCTCGAAATTATGCGCTCATCGAATGTTTCCTTCAATAAATCGATAGTGACGTGCGCTTTGTGGCATGTAGTGCCGTCCTGGTGGAACCACATTCATGCTATCCAATTCGGGAACAAGATAGTCCGTTATCATGGCTCTATACCGGTCTCCATTAACGGTAACTAGCTCGCCAGCATCATTTCGGAAGAAGTATGGCCCAGCCCATAGAGCACACCAAACAGTCAGTTTTTGTGGATGTAATGGCGTCTCAAGGTACTCATGTGGATTCTCTTCACTCCTTTTTTGCTTCAATAGGTCGTAAGCCAAGATCTTAGCCTAATTTCTGTGCACGGTGGCAAATCGCTTCATTCGGGTCCTCTTCAATACAGCGACAATTGTTTCTTCGGTGCGCACTGTTCGTCGTAGGCATTATCACATAAACTAAACGTAGTGCAAAAATGATCCATGGTTAACCGAATGATTGTTCTGATGGACAATTATGTCGACCATAAAATGGACGGTCCTTGCGGTAAACTTCGCGAATTGAACCATTATTTTGGAAATAAATTTGCACGATTTGCAAGCGTTGTTCTTTTCTCAACCTGTTCGTGTTTATGATGAAATGGCAAACCAAACTGAACATAAATGACATTAGCAGTGGCCATCAAATCGGCCACAAAATGTCAGTTTTATCCCTATTCGAAAAACCAACCTCTTAAAAAAAACACCCGATAAAGTTTTTTTTTTTTTGTACAAAACGTCTTAACTTGAACTTTTCCTTCCACACGGCCGTGTTATCCAAATACGAAAAAGTGATTGGTTGGAATCTAATTTTAAGGTGCTATGAAACAGAAACTCATAAACAATATAACTTGCAAAATGTTAAAACTCTTAAGATTTCAATTCATATCAACAATATTTTTGTTTTGCTCTTTCATTTCAGTAAAAAAGAATCACACTATAAAATATGTGTTCGTAGATGTTAAGAAATCGGTTTATAAACAAGAAGTTATGCGCAAGCATCAAGTTCAACAAGGGCCCGGTGGAATGGCGCCACAAAATGGTCAATATGCAATGCAGAGTAATATGGCACATCCTCCCCAAGCTTACGCCAATAATGGCTGGGGCTATGCGAATGCTTATAGCCAACCACCACCAGCAGGTGCAGTTCCACCTCAAGCCTATAGCTATCCACCACAAAATACAGCCAATGGTTGGAACACCGCTCCAGCAGCCTACCAAGGAGGCTGGAATCAAGCTCAAAGCTATGGAGCCCCCGCTGCAGTTCCACCCCAAGGTCCACCGGCTGGCGCAGCACCACCCACCAGTTGGACTGGTGGTAACAGTTTTGGCAGTGAGTATCAACAAGCTTATAATGGTGGTCCAACAAAGGCCGGTAATTTAGGTGGAAACCGTATGAATCCGTATGGTGTAACGGCAGGAAATAATTATGGTAAGAAATCAAACACGATTTGTCTTCTATAGTTTGGGGGATGCTTTAAATGTTATTAGGAGCCCTCAATGTGGGGTTGAGATATTATTTAAAAAAAGAAATAGTAGAATCACATACAAAAATAATTTTCACAATGAGTCCACTAGTACGTCTTTATTTCAAAGCGCAAAACTGTGCTTAAGCTGATTTGTTAAGCAGCAACTTGTCTCTGTACTCCAATTTTAGTATTTGTCTCATAAAATATTTTGTTTACTAACTCCATTTAATATCTATTCATATATACGTACAACAATATACACATTATACATTAACATTCCACTGATTGGAATTATTTTAAGAGTACAGTAGAACGGCTGCTATCAATTTTAAACATTTTTTCAGGGAGCGTTCCGCAAAACACTTATGGTTCCGCTCAAGGCTACTACAACGCCTATAGTACGCAGCAGTAGACAACTTCAGGAAAAGTAATGCATTAGTGTTGGCGCATCTGGCCATGCATCAAATCAGCAATATTATCATTAACATTGCAGGTATGTGTTTGCCATTGTCTGTGCGTTTTATAAAAAAAAAAAAACGTTTTATTATTGCATTTTGGGGAGGGGGGTACCATATTTGTTTCCAATTTTGTTAATTTTGTAGACTCCTGCAATAAACTACGTTTCCTTTTGCTTAAATTATATTTAATAACTAGGAACAGTTATTTAAAGACTTAAGATACCGCTAATAAGAATAAGTGTATTGTAATTTATATTTTGTCTAGCAACCAACCACCTACCTTAGTATAAAACCATTTCCAAAGAGTTCAAAAGTACTTAGTAAGAATCACTACAGTAGTTTTTTTTTTATATCAAGTAAGGAATTTCAATCAGCGATTATTTCAAAGTATATTGCAGTTTCTATATATTTTTTGAGCGGAATGTTGTTTACAGAAGAGTTTGTCATCACCAAAAATAGGGCACCTTACTCTGGTCAATGTTTTAAAACAAAACATGCAATAGCCGTGTATACACTATAACATATACTCATCATCATCATCATCATCATCACATACACTATAACACTACATGTAGAGCAACAAGGACATCGCCGATAAAAGGAAAAATATAATCCTATCGAGAATAGGTTTTTAACGTCCATTCGAGCATCCAAAAAACTTCTGACTGTTTCATTTTCTAATTTTGGTACATTGATGAATGATGACTTTCATTTACCTCGAATAAAATAATGGGATGTTTCGAAAGTTTTGTTCACAAATTGGTGGCAGAAATAAATCGTTAAATGAAAGATTTTTAAAAAAATTGTTTGCTTTGCTCTTGTAGTGAATCCGTTTGTAAATAAATTTTAAATTTGAACGGATTCAATTTCGGTTTTCGTTTTTAATCCGATCGAAAATCAGAACAGCCATGTATGTATCTTCGATACGTTTTTTTATAAAATCCTATCTTCAATTGTTCAATATTATGTATGGTAGTATTTAAAAAATCGGCTACTATAAATGATCTATCTTTATACAGGAATGTTGTTAATGTAAGCCACCTTAAGAAGCTAGAAGAAAATTATTTCCCTTTATGTGCCTCTACCGTTGCTGTTTCCCATAGCTTTATTTAACCGCACGGCCGTTTAAGGGGAACTTGATACTAAATTCGGCTAATTGAAAGTACTTAAGTCTGTCAGTCTTATTGTTATTAAGTTCGGTTAATTTTACGTTTCGGATTGGTACGCAGAGGTTTAGTAGTTGTACAAGCGATTATCTCCATGGAGTAACTGTATAGCTAAGCAAACTCTAATGAAATCTTCATCTTTGAATATGTCTTGGACTAAAATCCCAATAAAATTGTTTGCCACCATTAAGAATCATGCGCTCTACGTTCTATTTTTGGTAGATATCCCGCATTCTACAAATTAACGTTTTGTTGATAGCGACGAGTGCCTTGGCCTTCTTTTTCACGTTTTGAAGTCGTTTCCTATACAATATTTTAATTAATTTTTTACATTAAGAAGCGTTCTTTGATTTAATACACTATATTATCTTATATATTATATTTTTTTCTATAAATATCTTATCTCTTTTTACTTTAGGCATGTAAGATGTTAACCTAATTATATGAAAATCTAAAAAAAAAATATCCAGAACAAAGTGACGTCATGTGTTTATCTCTATCCATTCAAATAAGGTCGCAGAGAAATTTTTAAGGATCTCTAAAAACATTATTATCTTCTAAAGCAAACAAAAACATTCTAATTAAATATGCAAAAAGGAAATATATAATTTTTTTTCTTTTGAAATAAAATAATACAATAAAATTAAAAAATTTAGTACATATATTTCACACATGGCACATATCTATGCATTAAAAAGCTATAGGAGTATATTATAACACTAAGCTAATCTGTAAAATTTAAATCAATGGTTGGCATAAGGTACGATGGTAAAGAACGATTGTAAAAAAAAAAACAAAAATCTCATGTAGATTATCTTATAAAACAACTAAATTTATATACTATCGTCTCTACGTCAACCAAAATAATTGTCAGGTGTTATAGGGATAATATGTGTGTATACATATTTTTTTTTTTTCATTTTCTATGAACATTTTGTATTTCTAATAAATTTTTCATTTAAATCTACTATATATAATTATTTGCATTTATATCTATAATACATTAAAAAAAGACAATGCAAAAACAACTAAAAGGGATGGATCCGAAAGTCTACAATTCATATGTAATATTATTTATATACTAAAATAAAATAATAAATATGTAAGTTTATTGCGTTTCGCAAATATAAATATGGAATCCACAATCTTCGCACTGAGGCATCATTCTCATTAAAAGAAGAAAAAAGTTTCACAGTTTCTAGTAGCTTGTATAAATATTATGAGCATTATATTAATATTTATATTATGGCGGTATCATAGGTATGTATATATTTTATATATATCTTAAGGTAAATTGGACGCTTATAGTTACAAATGTAACCATATTTACATACATATGCCTGCTCTAGGTATATAAATATATTTTTTTTTTTTTAACTATACCCAGAAAACCGAATCAAGTTGAAAATCGAAACTCCTAAAAAAGAATTCACAAATATAGACGAAAATAATATTAATACATCACGTTTTGTTCGAGAGGAATTGGCAAGTCTTTCGATAGAAGATTCATCGCCATGATAAGAGCGTTCTACATTAGCCGTTCGGAGTCGTCAGAAAATTGCAGATCCCCTCCATTCCCTGACAAGGCAATGGTTATGAGAAATGCGCTGGACCCCGGGGCTTCCTCGCTCTGTTGCGCCACTTTATTTATTTTACATCACGTTTTGTATGATTTTATAACAGTTTTTCCAGTTTTGCACTCTTGTCGGTTGAGGTCTTCGTCAACTTGATTTTGCCATTTACGAGGAGGTATTCCTCTTTCGATTTCGATTTCCTTGCAATGTGCTTTCGAAAACTCGTCAAGGCGATGGCTTAGAGTAATCCGCTCTACATGGCCAAGCCATAGTAGCCTCGCGATGCGTACTCTTCTGGCATTTGCCCATGCCGCGGTACTGCTCATACAGCTGAGCTCGTTGTTGTATCTTCTTCACAAATTGTCTTTGCATACGGGACCAAAGATCATTCGGAGTATTTTTCTTTTGAAACGACCAAGGGTTTCCTCATCCGCTTTCGATTAGGTCCATGCTTTCGTAAAGCAGGACTGGGATTATCAAGGTCTTACATAGGGTTATCTTGGTTTTTCTGGAGAGGGCTCGTTTCTCAACTGCCGCATTAACCCAAAGAAATAATGATTGGTAAGAGTTGTTGTCTGTTTGATCACTGAACTGATCCGTGTCTATAACGGGTCCTAGGTAGACGAAGTCCTGTACTACATCAAAGTTATGTCTGTCTATGACGTTTTGTCGAATTCGTCTATGTAGTGTGTCCTTGTTTGATGACAAAGTACACTTCGTTTTAGCCTCATTATCCACCAAACCCATTTTTGCCGCTTCTGTTTCAATGCTCGCAAAAGCACCTTTTTTCTTCTCATTACGTCAATATCGTCTACGTAGGCGAGTAATTGTACAGACTTTTGAAAGATTGTTCCTCTGGTGTTGACGTTTGAGTTTTGTACAATCTTTTCAAGTATGATGTTGCCTAAATCCTTTTTCGACATCAAAGGTCTCGGTGAGTTCTCTACCGAGCTTGACGGAGCAGCGTGAATTCTGCAAAGTCATTCAGCATAGAGTTTTTCAGGGACGCCGAAACTAGATATGGCTCTGTACAGCTCGTCTCTGTAAATACTGTCATACGCGGCCTTGAAATCGATAAAAAGATGGTGTATATCGATTATATTATATTCTCGGGTTTTTTCCTAGATCTGTCGTAATGTGAAAATTTGGTCTATTGTGAACTTTTCTGGTCTAAAACCACATTAATAAGGACCCAAATTGTTAACGTGGAGTTTCAGGCGTTTACAGGACGTCAAGGAGGCTTATTCCTCTATAATTGGTGCAACCGTGAGGGTCTCCCTTTTTTATGATCGGGCATACGATACTGAGGTTTTATTCATCGGCCATACTTTCTTCCGACCATATCTTGCAGATCAACTGATGTATGCCTCCGTTTCAACTGATTATTAGCTGCCTTGAAAAGTTCGGCCTCTATTTCACAATGTTACAATTTAGAATTATTTCTTTCACGCGTTTCATTTTTCTATTAAGTTCCCATAGAAATAATAGGTCTGTTCGTTGAACTTTCCCCAGGGTTGACCCAGGTTTCCTTGACAATCCTGTGAGTTGTCAAAAAGAACATGGGTTTTCCAGTCCTCAAAAAACGCTATACCACAAATCACCATACATCCCTGTCATTAAAGAAAAAAATACATGCCATTTGACAGCTCTCAACTTGCCACAGCAAAAAGCTAGGGCGAGTTGGGGGAAAACCTATGGCAAACCTATGGCTTTACTTTTTTTAAATACAATTATTGCACAACTAAAACAGTTGACAGATTTTCCTTTTGCTACCAAGTCACGGTTGTGATAAATACTCTAGGCCCCAGAGCTCATCGCTCTATTGGGCCCCCTGTTTATTTTTAAGTAAGGGGATGTTCTGATCTAGAAGTGCGAATTTAACGCGATTCGCGAAGTGCTGTAACAAAAGGCAATCAATATTTTCACTGTTCATTTTTTTGATTGGATTTAAAAAAACAGTATGCCTTGAAATTTGGCGATGGGGGGGATAGTTAGTGATAAAGAGGTCTATAAAGAAGACTTACACCAAATTTGAAAGAAAAAAACATGGGTAATGTTTTAAGAAAGACAGCTTAAAGACAAACTAGTTTCTCGCAGTCATCGTAAGTCATAAAGGGTTAATTTAGACTTACAGTTTTTATTCAATCCTACTGAATAATATTCCTACTGAAAATTATTAGACCTTCCTGAGCTTAAAAATATGAAAAAAAATGAATTTTTTCAAATACATATCTAGACTAGAAATACCTCCATTAAACGGTCTTGACAATAGCTTCCTTCTTTCTAGTATTTCTACTAGCAACATTCGAAATGTAAATTATAAATTATTTCATATCGATTTTGCAAAAACAACAAGCATTGAAAATGTTCGTAAGCTCCAGTTTTATTTAATTTTTATCTACATACATTCAAGAAGTGTATACTATCATAAAAAGCATAGGAAAACAATCATAAAAATTATGCCGAATAAGTTTTCTTAGAACTTAGAATAAGTGGAGTTACTCCTTGTTCCTAAAAAACAATTTCCCCTTTTTTCTTTTCTTTTCTTAAAGTTGGCTACAATCATTAAAAGAGAACTAACGCTTGAAAGGGAAGATCTTACATTGCAGTTGGTAAGTATTTTTTCTAAAGTTTCAGCCTATACATATACATAATGTGGGTTCTTTGGAAGTGATCGTTAGTGCCAGTGACATAGATGTCCTGTAAAATGTTGTAATAGCGACTTTTTCAAGATAACGGGAAGTGTCAGACAAATAAAAAAATGGAAATAAAAGTATTTTTACTGAAATATTTGTTTTTTTTTTTATCTAAATCTTAACGTTTGCATCGAGGTGGGGCATAAAAATAGCCCTTAAAATTACGCACAAGAGTTGTCTCCCAAATTCTTCGTTGATCGAACGGTTGTTGCCGTAAAAGCCGTATACGATACCTATACGAAACAGTGGCGAAGCGTCCATATAAGTCGATTATTTCCGACTTACCTTTTGAAATTCACATCCGAAACATCTTAGACTTCTGGCAACATGAATCAAACTTAATCATACACATGAACTCGCTGCCAACATTTTTTTAACAACTACCACTCTGCTTTCCGTTTTATTCTACACACATGTTGGCTCTTCAATTCACTCCATAAACAAACACAAAACTTTAGCAACATACAAGGTAACCCCAAATATTACGTCTTATAAAACTTGTTGCTGG
This sequence comes from Melanostoma mellinum, assembly GCA_914767635.1. NCBI lineage: Eukaryota > Metazoa > Arthropoda > Insecta > Diptera > Syrphidae > Melanostoma > Melanostoma mellinum. The sequence goes on from OU612058.1 coordinate 21,758,909, forward strand.
ATAGAACAATTTGTGTTCTCTCCTCTTTTTTCTTTTACCAAAAAATATGACGGTAGAACATCGTCTTATTTTCTTCCATAAGAAAGCATGTATTGAACAGAGAAGAGCCTAGCGCTAGGCACCTCTCTGTTCAATACATGCTTTTTTATGGAAGAAAATAATCCGGTGTTCTAGCGTCATATTTTTTGGTAAATCTGTTGTTTGTTATCTCTTTGTGCTCTGAGCACGTGAATATAGCGCCGGCGCAGTAGCCCAGTACTCATTTGCAGCATTGCTTCTGCACACTTCGGTGTTTGCATGATATTGGTTTTATAAAAGAAAAAAACGCTTTCCTTCGTATTTCTTCCCATGGACACATGCTTATAAACAAAAATGTATATGGCAGATTTGCAGATTGAGAGGTAGGTTTCTGCTTGAAGAACAAGAAAATAACACGGTGGTCTCCGACTTATTTCATGAATTTGTATGTGTCTCTGCACTGGACTGATGTGTCAAAGGTTGCCACTTTGATAACAATTATGCGTGGATAGTGGATCTCATAGCATGAAGCATATTTTTGGCAGAAAATGTAAAAAATAATTGGAAATTTTCTAAAGTGGCACAACTGGCCTAAATGAATTCAGTTACCAATGAGCCGTATTTTATTTGAAAAACGCAGTTTACCAGCAGAACGCAGTGCAGTACTTATTTAAATTGATTTAGTGCTTTTCGTGATTTTTTTAAATAATACAAATTTATTCTTTAAAAATTGAAAAGTGCAAAAAGTCTGAAAAGTTTTCCGATAGTAAGTTTCAGTGGTTTGATTATGGCCTTAATATCTGTTGACTGTTGCTTAACTGATTTTCACTTAGAGGAAAGAAATAGTTTTAATTAGCTTAGTTTTATGAAAAAAAAGTTATGACGCTCTGCCTAATAGCTAATAGCTGGTTGGTAATGGAAATACTCGAATTTTTGGTTTGATGCGAAAACAAACATTGCACAAAAAAATTTTTAAGTAGGTAAACCTTTTTTTTTTTGGTGACTAAGTTTCTTTCGAGTTACCTTTTGGAATTATTCACCCCTCGCCACTGATACGAAATAGTAAAAATATACTCGTACTGCGGTAATTTAGACCGGATGCGGAATACTCTGGAATATGAGTTTAAAAATCTATCGCAATTAATTTTTGATTGAGGTGGAGTAAAATTTAGTTTTTTTGCGGAATGAATTGCGTTATAAAAATTTTTTGAAAACACTCATCCTCGCTATCTGCAAGATTGATCCCAAACTGACAAAAAATCAATTATTTTTGGCCAAGGGTCGAAAGTAGTGTTAAAATCACCATTTTGACAAATTTGGATCAAAAAAGATTGATTCTTTTTCGTCAGCGCATAAAGGCTTAAACGCCGATATACGTTTTTTAAGCTTATTTAGCGTATAAATGTCATTTTAATTTGAGTATTGAGTTGTCATTCAGTGGTTTATTCACCACATTGTGAATTCTAATGCGAGATTGACAGGATGAGGGTCGAAAAGAAAATATACTGTCGTTTTCCAAAAACCAAATTGGGAGTGATTTGGAGACTTTATCTGTCAGATCTGACAGATAAATTCTCCAAATCACTCCCAAACATGTTCCAAAATGCGGTTTGGAGACACTTTTTGGAGTGATTTTTTCACTCCCGTTTCAGTTTAGGTGCAAGGGAGTGAACACCAACACATAAACAAACTGTCATCTGACTGCTTGTCAAAGCAAGCCGCAGTTTCTATTTATTTTTTGTCAGCTCACAAAGCACGCGATAGTTTAATAAATTATCTTCAGAAGACCATTAAATAATTTTTAAAATTAAACGATTTTTAATCTTGTTTTCTGCTTTAACATGAAAGAAAAAATCTAGCAAGCTAACCACTACCAATGCAATCACTCCAAATCTGTCACTTCGGTTAAAACAAGTTCCAAAATAAAGCGAAAAAGGAGTGAAAGAGTGAATTTGTTTTTGGAAAACGACATACGAAACACGCAGCATACATAAAGTCTGAGTGTAATACGACTCTAGATTCTGTGCCCCCAAACCGCATTTTGGAAAACGTTTGGGAGTGATTTGGAGACTTTATCTGTCAGATTTGACATAAAGACTCCAATTCACTTCCATTTGGTTTTTGGAAAACGACATTTGTGTGGTATTACACCCAGACGGTTTTGCAAAAACGCAAATAAGTGCGAAAGAGAAAGCAGATGAAATAGAAATACTTAAAAAAGTCTCAGACCGGAAAGTTTTGGGTTGAGAATTGTCCAATTGTTTTTGACGTTTCTTTTTCTTGTCGGTGTTTTATTGTATCTTCTAATGTTCATGAGTAAAGAAGTAGTATGTCGTCGGACAATTTCTTTAATTCGTCGGACAATTTCCATGTAATTTCATGTATTTTCCGTATCCATGATGTCAATAATCATTGCTGCAAAATCTAATTAAATTATTTACCACTTCAAATGGCATTTTGCTCCTTATGAGTTTTTTGTTATTGATATATAAAAAATGCATCTAAGCCTCTTTGATTAATTTCACACTTTGACTCTGTGGGTGAGAACAAAAAATGACTTTTGGAGTAATTTTTTCACTTCCGTTTCTGTTTAGTAGGTGCAAGGGAGTGAACACCAACACATAAACAAACTGCCATCTGACTGCTTGTCAAAGCAAGCCGCAGTTTCTATTTATTTTTTGTCAGCCACAAAGCACGCGATAGTTTGATAAATTATCTTCAGAAGACCATTAAATAATTTTTAAAATTAAAGTGAACGATTTTTAGTCTTGTTTTCTGCTTTAACATGAAAGATAACATTTAGCAAGCTAACCACTACCGATGCAATCACTCCAAATCTGTCACTTCGGTTAAAACGAATTCCAAAATAAAACGAAAAAGGAGTGAAAGAGTGAATTTGTTTTTGGAAAACGACATTACAAAAGCAACACGTAAGTGGTGTTTGTGAAAGACTGCTATTATACGGTGAAATTTGTTGCACGAAACAAATAATAATACTAATAATAATGACTTTTTTGTTATTCAATTGCCAATAAAAGAGGTTTTGAAGCAACCAGGCACTAGCAGATAACTATTTTTCCCCAAAAATAAAAACATTGAATGAAATATAAAGAGAAATGTGAAACTAGTTTCATGAAACTGGATTTTATCGTGTAATAACACTTGCGACACGGAATGACAGAACAAAGAAGAATTCGAAGTAGTTTCGTGCAACAAATTTCAACGTATAATAGCAGTCAAGGCAGTTCGAGGGCAGATGGCGTGGTGTGTGTGTGGTTATCCCTCTTGTTCTTTATTCCTCTAAAGTTCGAGGGCAGATGCCGTGGTGTGTTTGGTTTTCCCTCTTGTTTCTTATTCCTCTAAGGTGTGTAGTGTCAAGTCTCAAGTGTCATCTAGTACTTTCGATAGCAAAAACCATTGACATATTGAGTGTGTTTCTTTATTTTTTCCGGATAAGGAATAGAAAAGACAGAAAAGAAAAAATTTCTATCCAGAATATCCAGAATAGAATAAATAAAGAAACAGAACTAGAATAAAAAGAACAAAATTATCAGCTGATCAATGAAAGTATGTAGGTATCTGTCAAACTACAGAATATTCCATTTAAACCACCTCTTGACTAGGAATGAAAAGAATGCATTCCAAATATTCCAGAATGAATAAAGAAACAAGAAAATAGTTTATCCGGAATATTCTATTGAATAAAGAAACGCAAAAATGGTATTCCGAATATTCCGAATATCCGGAATGAATAAAGAAACACACCCATTATATCGCACCTCCGGTGCAATAACGACGTAATTGCAATTTTCTTAAATGTTGAGGAATCACGTTTAAAGTTTGCTTGCTTATTCAAAATTCAGTAACGCCCTTAAATAGACCTTTCTTTGCTCGACTTCAAGCTTCAAGAGCTAAAATTCAATCACGTCGGTTTGACCACGTATAAAACTTTTCATTTGGGACATTATGTCGTTTTAATCTCAATTTCAGAAAAAATTGCAATTGCGTCGATATTGCACCGGAGGTGCGATATATGGACTGCTAGTTGAGTGTAATCTCCATATAAGACTGGCAAAGATTTTGAAGCCAAGCGACACTAGCCCTCTTGGTGCACCATGCGGCCATTTACGGCAACATTACAATTTGTTCCCAAGAATTAAGTGCCATCTACAATATTTTTCTCTTTTTAACTAATTAAAGAAAGAGACATACATGTGTTAGTTTAGTTCTAGATTCGACAACCAGTTGAACCCTGATGCAGCACTGTCGCTTATCGCTGGCTTCACTTTTAAGGAGCCAACTAGCAGTCCATATATATGTCAATGGCAAAAACGGTCGCTCAAAGCCATCTATTGATCCGACGGCGCTCTAGAAATTACAGGGGAATGTTAGTACGCCGACGGATCAATAGATGGCTTTGAGCGACCGTTTTTGCTATCGAAAGTACTAAATAGTGTAAAGTGAAAGTGTATTAGTGTATTGGCTCGTTCTCGTTCGCGAAAGTAGGCGAGCTCAGCAAACGCAAAGTGCATTATAGATTATAGTTGGCCTTTTACAGTCGAAAAAGTATCGCTTGGCTTGAGATAAGAAAAATCAAATACATATTAATATTTCTAAGTTGTTAGGAAAATAATGCAAACCAGAAGATACCAAAATATGAAAAGCGATTCCCATAATAATGGTGGCGACGATGTAAGTTCTAAGTTACCTATGTTAAAAATAAAATAAAAAATCATAAATCTAACTCAATTTTCTTTTTTCCTAAAGGATATCTGTGAATTGGAGCATTTACGAAAACTTTTTATTGGAGGCTTGGCTCCCTACACGGACGAAGAGTCGCTACGTACTTTTTACGAACAATGGGGAAAAGTTGTAGATTGTGTTGTAATGCGGGATACTGCGACGAAGAAGTCTCGTGGATTTGGTTTTATTACGTATACTAAAGCCTCCATGGTGGACGCTGCTCAGGATGCTCGTCCGCATACAATCGATGGAAAGTAAGTCATTCAATATATTCATATGTATGTATGTATTGATCAAATACCACCCTCCGCCAGTTTGTTTTAACAAGGCTACCTTTGGTATACATACATTCATAATGATTTATTTAAGGAGGTTTTGGATGCCAAAAAAGTTAAAACGTTAAAAAATATAATTTCATGCATAATTTATTTATGTATGTAGGCATAAAGAAAGAATAAGCAATAAGGTAACAACGTCATTTGTATATGCGTGCATACATATTATATATGTACCTTGTTCATTATGTAGAATTTAGTTCTTTGAAAAAATCGATTTTTCAAGTTTTTATTGATTTATCAGGTTTATGTAGTTTTTAGTTCTTTTATTTAGTCATTCCATTGTATATTTAATCTATAGTACTATCGAAAACAAAAACGGTCCCTGAAAGCCTATGCATGTATCCGCCGGCGTACTAACATTCTCCTGTAATTTTTAGAGCAATGGTAATACGTAAGTAACTAGGTTCTCTAATAAAGTCAGACAGATTGCACTTAATTTGAGTAGCTAATTACTTTACCTCTTTGATTTGCACGCCAGCAGTGGCCACAGGCCATCATGCTAAATTTACAATCAAAATTTTGCTTTTAGTATTTTTTTTTTTTTTGTTGAAATAATGCTAGCATTTTTTTTAGCATGATTTCGGTAATAATACAGACATGGCAATTGACAAATTATTACCAAATTCTTACTTTGGCTTTGAATGTGAGGAAAAATTACAAGTCTTAAAATCGCAACATTTAATAACATTGGAAGATGAAAATGAATTCAGGAAAAATTGCCAAAATTTCATTTTTCCATTCCTTGTACATACGTCTCGTAGGTATTGATTTAAGTAAAGCCTTTCGATTTGCTATGTTCTGAAACGATTTATAAAATAGAAACTTGAGTCATGCCTCATGCATCATGCTATGATTTATTGAATTATGAGCATATATTTCAGTCAGGATACCAACATAGATGTCAACATAGTCACTGAATATTATTATAATCTTAGCGTACTTATCTGTGACCGATTTCATACTCATTCATTTTATTTTTACTAACCAAGACATTAGAAATTATTAGAAATACATCTACATACTTTTCCGTTTCCTACAACAAAATATAACTTTTTTATAATTTAACCTACAATGAAATATTTTTGATTCCTTGTAGGACTGTTGAAGCGAAACGTGCATTGCCACGCCCCGAACGCGAAAACCGTGAAGCTAATGTTACTGTGAAAAAGATTTTTGTTGGTGGTTTAAAAGATAATCACGATGAAGGGTGTTTAACAGAGCATTTCTCACAGTTTGGCAATGTCGTGAACGTAAAAATTCTCACTGACAAAGTAACTGGTAAAAGACGTGGCTTTGCTTTTGTTGAATTCGATGACTATGATGCAGTCGATAAAGCTATTTGTAAGTATTTATTTTTCGTTCTTTGTTTATTTTAGCTTAAATTCAATTTTGTGTTTGTTTTCTTTGTTTCTTAATTTTTTAGTACAAAAAGACCATTCCATTAAATATGTGTTGGTGGATGTTAAGAAATCAGTTTACAAACAAGAAATGCAAAAACGTGCTGCAGCAGCTGGACAACCAACCTCAAACGGCCAACAAGCTCCGCCACAAACTCCTCCTGGCCCCTACCAACCTGGGCCACCAATGAATGGTCCACCACAACCACCAGTAAATTACAATAATTGGGGACCACCAAGCAATTACAATGGGTACAATCAGCCACCAATGAACAATTGGAATTGGAATCAACCTCCACAAAATGCATGGAACGGTCCCCCACAAGGCCAATGGAATCAGGGCGGTTACGGTCCTCCACCACAGGTTAATTGGAATGCTGGCCCCGTCCCACCACAGGCAAACTGGAATGGAGGTCAAGGTCCAGTACCACCACAGAATAACTGGAACAGCGGCCCACCAGCACCACAAGCTCCCCCACAACAAAACTTTGGTACCGGATATCAACAAAATTACGGAGGAGGCCCACAAAAGAACACCGTCGGAAATGGTGTTCGCAAGAACCCATACACTTCTCCTCCAACTGGAGGTAAGTTTATATCAAAATCTAACCGTAATAATAAAAATCAAGCAATGTTTTGTTAGTAAGGAACTGATCTCAAACAGCAACCAATGCACGTCGCTACTAAAGAGACACATTCTTGGACGAGCTCTTACACCAAAGGTACCTAATTCTTATGTTTTTTTTTAGCTAACTGATGCGAATTGTTTAAAACTTGATTTGATTTTATTGCCTTTAAGTTATGTCTGCAGTTGAAAGTATTAATTTCGACCAAGTCTAAACAATTCGCATCGAAACCCCGGTCTTAATATTTCGTATACGCATTCAAAGGCACTTAAGGCTAAGTCTTAGTCAGAATGTTCTTATTTATGTATGCTTTAGGACTGTTACTGTATGCGAAGAGGTCTGCCAGAACTTATGTTTTAAACATAAAATTGGGATTTATGATGTGATGGATCAATCTACGTACATACTAAATTCTTAAGGTTTCTACTTAAAGGCTTCACAATTTCTTACTTCAAAATTCTTAAAGCTGTTATAAACGCAGTAATTCTCAAGTATTACAACTTTAACTGGTGATACTTGATGGTAAAAATACCCTGACAGACAATTCAAATTGCAGTACTACCTCACGCCCAGAATAAATAAGAAAAACCTTTGCAAATTGCAACACAAGAAAGTGACAGTTGCTAAACTGTAATGAAAGGCATAGTTTATCTTCGAAGTGCACAGTTTAGAGTTCGGCTTCCATTTGTTATTATTATGAATGACAATGACGCCACTGTAGCTTTTTGAAAAATCAATGTCGTATATGTACATATATACAAGTACATAGTTCTACCGCGCATGCAGCAATAGTCCCCTTATTTAAGTATTTCTTGTAATATAAATTATATTTTATTTTTCTCTTAAATTTCAATAGGACGATCATCTTCAAATAAATAATTCAGTGAGAGCTCTTTAAACTAATACACAATCAATTAAGTAAAAAGTATGGAGTGGTGTCTTCGATATCGCTGCACTAGGTATACAACTGAATTATCTATGTAATACCAAAATTATTTGACTATCTAAAATAACATAAATTATTATTAAGGGTAAACAATTATTGTATATGTGTATAAGATCTACACAAAAAGACTTATACTGTTTAACAAAAAATTCAAGTATGCATTTTACTTATTAAATGAAAATTAAGAATGCTTTGATGTTTTTATCCTCCAAAAATCTATTTATCTAATGAAGAGTAACAAATAATTGAACTCTAAGTATTGGACAACTTATGTTATATATGTTTATGATTAACTTTTGGTATATATAAAAGTACTATGTATTGCTAGTATGTATTTTGATTTCTAAGTTTGCATTTTATGACTAATATAATAATATTACCGTATTTTATTTAATAGCCTTTGAAGAATTCAGGAGGTTGATTCATTAATACTTTTTTAATTTTTTTTATGTATTTTGATTTTTGGAAGCCGAGAAGTTATGTTTTGCAAGTAAAAAAGAGTATTTTGATTGGCGCATTTTATCAAAAACTTCCGCTTTATTTCGCCACTCTATTTAAGGGGTATTCTAGTATAGAGGCACGAATTTAACGCAATTTTTGAAGTACCGTAAAAAGAGTCAATTAATATTCTTAATGTTCATTTATTACATTAGAATTAGTTAGTCGATAAAGAAGTCCATAAAGAAAACTTACACCAAAGTTGAAGTAAATCGGTTTAGTAGAATTTAAAAAATGGTAGGCATTGTTTTGAAAGGGGCAGTTTTAGGAAAAACGCATTATTAATTTCACGTTAAGTTTCTCGTAGTCGTCTAAGTTATAAGCCTTACATTTATTCAATCTGCCATGCCTACTGCATATATCAAACCTTCTTGGACTAGAATACCCCTTTAGAAGGTTCTTCGATGATAGCTTTCTTTTTTGCTGTGTTTCTACTTCTAGCAATTTTTTAGGGCATTCAAAAAATTTACCGATATCAAAAATGAACTCGATTGATTCAAAAAAGGTGCTGTCAGCATTCGATTTCATCGACAATCCTCGATTGTAACCGCTAAGTGTTTATTTAAGATTTCGTCGTTATGGAGAACAACAAAAAATATGGTTTCGCATCAACAGCGTTCAGCGAACGAACCCCGAATAAGTGTAGTAACTCCATGTTCCTTAAAAACATTTTTCTCTTCTTTTTTTTTAAGCGGGCAGCATTCATTAAAATAGAACTAACTGTAGAAAAGGGAGATCTGACATTGCAGTAGGCAAGTATTTTTTTTTTTTCTTTATATAGTTTCAGGCTATGGTACCTTTTCTGATTTCCCGAATTTGTACGTTTTCAATTCATTCATGGCTGTTCTGATTTTCGTACGGGTTCAAAACGGAAACCGAAATTGAATCCGTACGGGTTTAAAAAGTGTGTTCTTATTTCCGAACGGATTCACTACTGATTTTTTGACACTAAAACGTGTTGGAAATTAAATTTTTGTGTTTATTGGAACTATTTACAGCTTTATTGCATGTTAGTGCTAATATAGTTTATTATTTTTCATTTCTAGCGATAAATAATGCTCTACAGAATTCATTAACCGGATTCAATTCCGCTAACAAAATGATAAGATAAAATGATTTAAGATAATCACCCCTGTTCTGATTTTCGTTCGAATACCATATCCTCCCGTTTTAGAATTTTTGCGGTTCTCAATTCCGAATCCGTACGTTTTCAATTCGCTTATCATTTTGTTAGCGGAATTGAATCCGGTTAATGAATTTTGTAGAACATTATCTATTGCTAGAAATGAAAAATAATAAACTTATATTAGCACTAACATGTACTAAAGCTGCAAACAGTTCCAATAAACACAAAATTTTAATTTCCAACACGTTTTTGTGACAAAAAACTAGTAGTGAATCCGTTCGGAAATAAGAACACACTTTTTAAATCCGTACGGATTCAATTTCGGTTTTCGTTTTGAATCCGTACGAAAATCAGAACAGCCATGAATTTAAAACGTACGGACTCGGAATTGAGAACCGCAAAAATTCTAAAACGGGAGGATATGGTATCCGAACGAAAATCAGAACAGGGGTGATTGTTAGCGAAATTGAATCTATTCTATTGCAAAAATATGAAAATAATGAACTGTATCAACATTAACATGTGCTAAAGTAGTAAGTTCTAATGCACACAAACATTTACTAATCCTAATCGTTTTTATTATACAAAAATCAGAAGAGACTCCGTTCGGAAATACGAACACTGTCAATTCGCTCGGATTCAATTTTGTTTTCCGTTTTAAATCCGGTCGAAAATCAGAACAGCCATGTAGGTATATGTGGGTTCTTTGGAAGTGGTCGTAAGTACTAGTGAGTGACATGGATGTCCTGTACAATGTTGTTAGAGCGACTTTTTCCACACAGTGTCAAACAAATTAAAGAAAACGGAAATAAAAGTATTTTTAGCTAAATATTTGTTGTTGTTTTTTCTAAATTTTAACGTCTGCATCGAGTTGGGGCAAAATTATAGCATTTAAAATTTTCTCCTCCCAATTTCTTAGTTGATCGAACGGTTGTTGCCGCAAAAGACTTAAGGGCGAATTCCAAAACGCAAGTCTTGCGCAAATTATGCAAAACAGAAGTTCCTAAATGCCAACAAAACAAATCCTTTCAAAGCAAAATGTCCCAAAACGTAGTAGATTGCTTTTTTCGCAATCGTAAGTGAATCTGCAACTATCGATAAACCCTTGCATACTTTTAATTGCATTTTTTTTGCTTTTAGTACTATTACACGGTGAAATTTGTTGCATGCAACTGTTTGAACACTATCAGCCGCATTGACATATTATATATGGACTGCTAGTTGAGTGTAATCTCCATATAAGACTGGCAAAGATTTTGAAGCCAAGCGACACTAGCCCTCTTGGTGCACCATGCGGCCATTTACGGCAACATTACAATTTGTTCCCAAGAATTAGGTGCCATCTACAATATTTTTCTCTTTTTAACTAATTAAAGAAAGAGACATACATGTGTTAGTTTAGTTCTAGATTCGACAACCAGTTGAACCCTGATGCAGCACTGTCGCTTATCGCTGGCTTCACTTTTAAGGAGCCAACTAGCAGTCCATATATAATATGTCAATGATCAGCCGTATTTATTAGAATTTCTTAAGACGTTGATTAGTTAAGTTTCAATTAAAATTTAATTGGAACTTAAGTGCTTGACTAGTATAAGGGCTATATCGTGAAGTGTTTTTTTCTGTGCCGTATAGCAAAAATTCATTCAAATTGAATTTTGAAGTAAAATGTGTTTAGGGTTCATTGAATGTAGGAAATTAAAATGGTCGCTTTGTATCTATATTCGCAATGGAAGAAAATTTTTCAATTTGATTGCATAATACCGATTTTTCAATTTATTGATAGAACTTACCGTGTATCAATTGATTGATAGTTGACAACCATAACAGGGCTGTAAGTAGGTCTAAAAAAAAAATTCCAAATAACATTTGCAATGCAGTTATAAGTATTCAAGTGTATACTTCCTACTGCGGTAATTTAGACCGGATGTGGAACATGCTCAAATGTTTGATCACAGATGAGAAATTGATTAGACGTACAACTTCACACACACATGTAAATTGCCTAAAATCTGATTTACGCATCCATTTACCGAAAATCACCTCTACTACTTTGAGTACAGCTCTCACCATTGTATATAGAAACTATAGTTTTATTATGTAGACTTTTTGACTATTTTCTCCGTTCCAACTTAGCAGTCTCCGTTCCAAGCAATTTGTTTTATGTCGTTTTCCAAAAACCAAATCGGGAGTGATTTGGAGACTTTATCTGTCAGATCTGACAGATAAATTCTCCAAATCACTCCCAAACATGTTCCAAAATGCGGTTTGGAGACACTTTTTGGAGTGAATTTTTCACTCCCGTTTCAGTTTGGGTGCAAGGGAGTGAACACCAACACATAAACAAACTGTCATCTGACTACTTGTCAAAGCAAGCCGCAGTTTCTATTTATTTTTTGTCAGCTCACAAAGCACGCGATAGTTTAATAAATTATCTTCAGAAGACCATTAAATAATTTTTAGAATTGAAGTGAACGATTTTTAGTTTTGTTTTCTGCTTTAAGCCTTGCCCAAACCAACGCGGTGAGCGCGTGCGATGCGATTGCGATAAGTCAAATCCCTATGTATTAAGTCAAACGTCCATAAGATTACATAGGGATTTGACTTATCGCAATCGCATCGCACGCGCTCACCGCGTTGGTTTGGGCAAGGCTTTAACATGAAAGAAAAAATCTAGCAAGCTAACTACCAATGCAATCAATCCAAATCTGTCACTTCGGTTAAAACATATTCCAAAATAAAACGAAAAAGGAGTGAAAGAGTGAATTTGTTTTTGGAAAACGACATTACTATTGTGTGTAGAGAAACGAATGCTGCGCCACCATGCTCCTCCGGTCCAAAGCACTGTTAAATCGATTCATGAACTTACTATAGTTTCTATAATAATGCTTCCACCATTGACATAATAGATATGGACTGCTAGTTAAATGTCATTTCAATACAAACCTTGCAGAACTTTTGTCGACAGCGACGGTGCTGCTTTAGTTTGTTGTGCCAAAAAAATATAATACCAGTTCTACTGAAACCAGTGAAAAGCAGAAAGTTCTTCTCATTGCAGTACTTCAATGGTTATTCTGTTGCTATAGTGGTAGCTTCATAAAAATACCACCCAAAACTAAAGCGCTGCTCTTAAATGGACCCCTCGTAAAGTTGGTTACTAGCAGTCCATATCTATTAGGTCAATGGCTTCCACCATTGACTTTACACAAAATCACTACTACCACCTTAGAAGAATAATGAACAACGGAAAACCACACACACCACGGCATCTGCCCTCGAACTGCCTTTACAAACACCACTTTATATCCCAAAATAAAGTGATGTTAGTTTCGGAATCCCAAAATAAAGTGGTGTTAGTAAATTCAGTATCACAGATGCACTACCACTTTGAGTACAGCTTCCACCACTAAGGCCACGTCTGGCTGACTTTTTGGATTAAAGCGTTTTGTAATCTTTAAAATTTTTTGTGAAAAATGTTGTTTTCATTTTCGCATTTCACTTTCAGTATTTTTTTCTTTTAATATGTCATGTAACATAATGTAATAATAGTGGATTAAGGTCCCTATCATGAGTAGCGAATCGAACGTTTGACTGGAAGCGAATGTTTTAGAGGAACTCATTTCTTGGATTATTATCAGGCGTGTTTTTTTTTATGCTAGTATATAGTACAAGGCGTGTTTTTTTTTATGCTAGTATATAGTACAGTAAAAATTTCCCTTGGGGAACAACAACAAATCATTTTACTGTCGTAATTTTCCACAGTGAAAACAGGGATGGCATTGCTGTGGATTGATAGTTTCCAGCTTTGAAAATAAGATGGCGCCACCAATGATTTCAGTTCATCAAAGCTTTTTCGAAAGGACGTGTTCAAAAAAAATGTATTCGAAAAGAAATTTTTTCTCTCGATTAAAAATTAAAGAAATAAAAACTATATTCATATTCAATTTTTGCCCTGTTTCTTACCCGGTGGTTTATATAATATAGGATTTTGCACCTAGTTCTTTTTTGCTGAAGCTAATAGCTTTACTCATGGAATTATTTGAATAAAAAATATAGCCCAATGCAAGAAAAAAACAAATCAAACAAACAAACAAAGCAGTAAAAAATGGTCAAAAGGGAAAGATATATGTATGAAAATTAAACATTCTTCAATAGAAATTCAAGTTCGGGACTAGCAAGACGTGTTTCAACTTAATTTAATTTGGGTTGTGTTTACTTGTGCGGTAATATTATAGTTCAATTTCACGGTTTTGTAAATAGAATCAACTTATTTTCTTTCTAAACCTATCGAAAAGACTGGTCAATAGTGTAAAATTGCTTTACCACAGGTTTGGATAAAAAATAAATTGATTCTGTTTGCCAATGGAAAATCTCATCAAAGATTAGTTTTTAATATCTTTTTCCATACTCCCCCAACATACCCGAAAGTGTTTTTCAACAAAACAGCTGACTTTGACATAGAGCTTTCTTCACTGCTGGACGATGCCTCCAAAAATAGTAAAAAAGAGCTGTAAGAGAGAATCTGATGTATGGAAAATAAAAAAAAATACAAATTCATACCTGGCTTTGTATCGTTATTCATTTGATAGAACAATTAACGAAACAAACCTAGTATGAATTTGATTTTGTTTCAGCTTGAATTTCACAGAGAGCTTTGAAAAGTAGCAGCAAGCTTTGACGTTGAGCTCCATCTTGTTGCTGAAAATAGTACTGAAAATACTGTGGACAGATCGTTTTTTTTTAACTCGAATGCTGTACTATATACTAGGTTAAAAAAAAACACGCCTACAGTAAAAATTTCCCTTGGGGAACAACAACAAATCATTTTACTGTCGTAATTTTCCACAGTGAAAACAGGGATGGCATTGCTGTGGATTGATAGTTTCCAGCTTTGAAAATAAGATGGCACCACCAATGATTTCAGTTCATCAAAGCTTTTTCGAAAGGACGTGTTCAAAAAAAATGTGGTATTTGCAAAGAAATTTTTTCTCTCGATTAAAAATTAAAGAAATAAAAACTATATTCATATTGAATTTTCGCTTCTTTTCGTTTCTTACCTGGTGGTGTATTTAATACAGGATTTTGCGTTAGTTCTTTTTTGCTGAAGCTAATAGCTTTTCTCATGGAATTATTTGAGTAAAAAATATAGCCCAATGCAAGAAAAACACAAATCAAACAAACGAAGCAGTAAAAAATGGTCAAAAGGGAAAGATATATGTATGAAAATTAAATATTCTTCAATAGAAATTCAAGTTTGGGACTAGCAGTACGTGTTTCAACTTAATTTAATTTGGGTTGTGTTTATTTGTGCGGTAGTATTATAGTTCAATTTCACGGTTTTGTAAACAGAATCAACTTATTTTCTTTCTAAACCTATCGAAAAGACTGTTCAATAGTGTAAAATTGCTTTACCCCAGGTTTGGATATAAAATAAATTGATTCTGTTTTCCAATGGAAAATCTCATCAAAGATTGGTTTTTAATATCTTTTTACATACTCCCCGAACATACCCGAAAGTTTTTTTCAACAAAACAGCTGACTTTGACATAGAGTTTTCTTCACTGCTGGACGATGCCTCCAAAAATAGTAAAAAAGAGCTGTAAGAGAGAATCTGATATATGGAAAATAAGAAAAAAAGTACAAATTCATACCTGGCTTTGTATCGTTATTCATTTGATAGAACAATTAACGAAACAAACCTGGTATGAATTTGATTTTGTTTCATCTTGAATTTCACAGAGAGCTTTGAAAAGTAGCAACAAGCTTTGACGTTGAGCTCCATCTTGTTGCTGAAAATAGAACTGAAAATACTGTGGACAGATCGTTTTTTTTTAACTCGAATGCTGTACTATATACTAGCTTAAAAAAAAACACGCCTATCATTAAACTTCGTCCAATCTTTCTACAAAGTTATTGTTTCTACAACCTTTAATACCGCTATAAAAGAAGCTAGCAAAACATTCGCTTCCAATCGAACGTTCGATTCGCTACTTATAATAGGGACCTAAGTAAGAATAAAAGAGTTTTTTTCTAGCACTGCAGTTATCATAAGTTTTTATTGCATTTTATTTCAAACAAACTATCTGCAAGAAACAGTGAATTAAATTAATAGTTTTCGATCGGAACTGTGTCAAAAAGATATGCTAAAGCTAAAATAAGAGTTCATATTGTAACGTGCGCTTAGTTCGCAAAAATAAAACTCTACTTTTCAATTTAATTCTACCACTTTATTCAGTATCTACTTTCGATATACACTTATTGAACTCAACTCGACTTTTGGACTATCACTTGTATTTACTCTTAACTATATCACTCTATAAACAAGACTGCCCTCTGGTTGCCTCGGGCGGGCTATTTACATCGAATGACATGCCATCTAGAACTCTCCAGTAACTTCTACATTGTCTCCACATTTGCTGTCTACTCTCTGTCTGTCTGTCTCTCTATACACTCACACACACTGGCTTACAAGCAACGTCTGTCATTTATACCATTCCATTATAGTGTTGCCAGTTGTGTTTTCGGTTGAACGTTTTTCGATTAGGAAATTGGTATAAAATGTTGGGTTCACGTTACACTGCCCCCTCCTTAGGATTGTTCGTCCCGAATAATTCCATTTACAGCCTCGCCACTATATCGATGCAGCCGGTCACAATGAACTACTTTTAACTTGCCTCTTAGTCCTCTTTGGATGCGGTAAACCACGTCATTAATCCTCGTGACAACAGTATAAGGACCTTCCCAGTTTTGCTGAAGTTTCGGTGACAATCCCTTTTGACGATGAGGATTATAAAGCCACACACGTTCTCCTGCTTGGAATCCTGCCGTTCTCGCTTTTGTGTCATACCGAGTCTTCATCCGGTCGCTATACACTGTGGCCCATGTCCCTGTTCTATTAGGTCTATCTGTCAGCCTACCCACCTCTATGTTTGAATCACAGACATAACAATTTCGGAACCACTTCTCCACGTCACCTCTAACATGCAGCCAGTAAAAGCGTTTTCGCACATTCTCCAGCGTCTTGTTGACTCCCAGGTGGCTTCCTGTAGGGCTTCTATGCATCTTTTGTAAAACCTCTTTGATTTTCGATTGAGGAACAATAAGCTGCATTACAAAGGATTTACCGTCAGGAGATTCCCATTTGCGCTGGAGTACGCCTTCTTGCACGCGAAGCGAGTCCCACTGTGCCCAATAAGCTTTGACAACAGGGCTTTGGTCCGAAATGTCGTTCCAGTCAGGTTTCGTGTTGTTCTCTTTCCATTTGAGAATCGGTCCGATGTCTGGATCCTTCTTTTGATCAGACCTCAATTCTTCCTTGTTCCATCCGAATATGGGTTCCACTCTCATCCGCTGAGTCTTGGTCTCTATTTTCCGCCAGCAATTCCATTGGGGGTTTTCTACCTGATGTCCAATTCGGTATTGATAAGTCTGCGGTCTTACTCTACAGCTCGCGGATTGATTTTCTTGGACTTCACAACGTCGACAAGCAGTTTCAGTTTTAATTGGTGGCAACCGGCATTGTCGCTGTAAGTGCCCCGTCTTATTACAATTCCAACATCTGGCAAGTCCGTGCCGCTGGTTCCTTTGTAGCTTAATTCCTGGGCATGATCCAGCTTCGAATATGGCTTCTCTTTGACAATGTACCATTTGAGAAGCTTGCTCAGATGCTTCCATCATTAATGCAAACTCTAGAGTTTCGGAAAGAGTTCGTGTTCTAGCAGTTCGCACAGATCTCTGAAGATGTTTGTCAGAAATGGCACGAACGAAGGACTCAACAGCCAGATGGTTGATGATTTCTTCTCCAGCATCCGGGTATGCCAGGTGAGCCAGTCTTTCGACGTCTGCTTGGAGCTGCTGTAGACTTTCACCCCTTTTCTGGACTCTGCTATTGAGTTGGACTCGGAAGACCTCTTTCAAGTGGCTATCACCAAAGCGTTTATCTATAGCTGCCACGAGAGAACTGAAATCGTAGCTCTTACCAGCTGGAACAGTTTGAAGTAATTCAGCTGCTGGTCCTCTAAGAGCAAGAGTCAGTGCTATGTATTTGCCTTCGTCATCCCAGCCATTTGCTGTCGCAGCTGCCTCGAATTGTCTCCTGTAAACTGACCAAGACGACTGTCCGTCGAATGTTGGTGGTTGTACTTCTCTTTGCCTTACACAATCTCCACAAGTTTTCCGTAGCTCCATTTTCCGCATCTGGTCTAGTTCCTTAGCCATGTTTTCGATTCGTTTCTCCAAAGTGGCAAGCTGACTTTCGCATTGACTCTCAAGCTTGGAAAATCGTTTCTCAACACATTCAATGCGTTTTTCTAGGCCACAAACATTTTTCTCAATGTTACCCAATTTACCTTCTAGAATGTTTTTCTGACCTTCCAAAACATTCTGCTGCGCCTCAAGTCTTTCGAGAATATTCTGTTGTTCTTTCTTTTGCTCGTTTCGTTGCTCTTCCAGCTTCTTTTGTTGTACTTCGAGTCGTTCGAGAACATTCTGCTGTTCCTTCTTTTGCTCATTTCGTTGCTCTTCCAGCTTCTTTTGTTGTACTTCTAGTCGTTCGAGAACATTCTGCTGTTCTTTCTTTTGCTCGTTTCGTTGTTCTAACAAAAGTTTCATCATACTAGAAAAATCTACACTTTCTCTTACTTCCTCTTCTTCCACTTCTGTTTCAAAAACAAAAGTGTTTACGTCTTCCCCTTGCTGTTCCAAATAGTTACGCAAGCGCAGGACGAGCTCATTTTTCGATCCCGCTCTAGAAAGATTTCGCTTACCTAACTCACTTTTAAGCTCAATGCAGTTGAGCTCTTCTAACAACTTACCCATTTTCACTGTATATAATTATTATTTTTCTTTTTACTTTTTTTTTTTTTTTACACTTTACTAGTCAAATAAGTTTTATCCCACTTCTGACACCAATGTAACGTGCGCTTAGTTCGCAAAAATAAAACTCTACTTTTCAATTTAATTCTACCACTTTATTCAGTATCTACTTTCGATATACACTTATTGAACTCAACTCGACTTTTGGACTATCACTTGTATTTACTCTTAACTATATCACTCTATAAACAAGACTGCCCTCTGGTTGCCTCGGGCGGGCTATTTATATCGAATGACATGCCATCTAGAACTCTCCAGTAACTTCTACATTGTCTCCACATTTGCTGTCTACTCTCTGTCTGTCTGTCTCTCTATACACTCACACACACTGGCTTACAAGCAACGTCTGTCATTTATACCATTCCATTATAGTGTTGCCAGTTGTGTTTTCGGTTGAACGTTTTTCGATTAGGAAATTGGTATAAAATGTTGGGTTCACGTTACAATATTATTACGATATTATTATTATTCTTATCATCATTGCCAGAGAACAGTTATAAAACACGAAAAGGTAGTATTAATCAGAAATCAAAGCAGTGTTAACTTAAATTTGTGTATGAATGGCATTGACATATGTACTGACTGCTAGTACTCACATTCATGCTTTTCCAAAATTAAACAAACATTTCAAAATTAGTTAAATCGTGCTCTTACATACGAGCTTCAAGTCATAGCTTTGAAATGAGCTTGAAAAGAGAAAGTATTAATAAAAATCTTAATACAGCAATAGTTATAAATTCATTACAAAAAATATGAAAAAATGTAACTCCCAGTTTGGAAAAACTACGGGAGCAATTTTTTCAGTTATTCACAGAGGCTAACTCATATCTAGCCTTACCCAGTCCCCTATTATACGATGTCTCACGAGACATGTCTCATTTTTGACGTTCCTTTTAAATTTCCATCCCGTGAGACAATCACTATTACATGTTCAATTTTGAAGGCTCACGTCTCAAATTTGACATTTCTTCATTTCTCTTTCAATCCTTTTCTTGTTGTCACTTTATAAATCTCAGTTTTATTTTTCTCTAAATAAAGTAAGTTGCTTGATAAAATTACAAAAATAACAAATTGGTTTTACAACTTTTGATTTGAAAAATAAAAAACAAGACCACAACGAAAATAAAAAAAACATTCAGTTGACGCTCATTTGACCAACACAAAAAATACATTAAAGCAACATAGCAAAAACGAATATGGGAAAAGAGAAACGTCAATATGAGACTGCTAAAAATCGGCACGGTACTCATCGGGAATCTACAGTAGATCACATTTTCTCCCTCACTTGTATCGCTCGTTCATACCTTAACAAAAGTAAAAAACTATACGCTTTCTTCATTGATTTCAAGGCTGCCTTCGACTCAATTGATCCTAAAGCTCTGTTCTATAAGCTAAGCTGCTTAGGTATATCAACTAAAATGATGGCAATGCTAAGGGGGCTGTATGAAAATAATTTAACGGCAATATGGGATGGAAACGAACTATCAGACTGGTTCTCATCGACTTCAGGAGTTAAACAAGGTTGCCTCTTGAGCCCGCTTCTCTTCTCACTCTTTCTGGATGACCTCACAAGCTACCTGCCCGGTGGTATTTGTTTTGCTGGTACTAAAATAAAAGCACTTTTATACGCTGACGATATTGTCATGTTCGCAGAGACTCCAAATATGATGCAAATCATGATTAACAAATTGCAATTATACTGCCAGCTATGGAGCCTTACTGTTAACACTAGTAAATCAAAAATAATGATTTTCCGAAACGGCACTGGACGATACGCAAGAGAAGAAAGATGGAAATTCATGAATACGGACATCGAGGTGGTAAAAGAATATAAATACTTGGGTGTTATCATTACGCCATCGCTATCGCTCAAAAAGCATTTGCAAGAGAAGCTGTCAGAATCAAAAAAGGCTATCAACTGCAATTGGAAAGGAGTTCTCAGCAAAAAAAATATTGCCCCCAGCGTTAAATTCAAACTTTTTGAATCAGTTATGAGATCGATCCTCTGCTATGCTGCCCAAGTATGGGGATTCTTACAGTACGAAGAAGTCGAAAAACTACTAAGGTACTTTATCAAGAAGATGTTTTGGCTCCCTATGAACACGCCAAATTATATGATCCATTTGGAAACAGGAATTGCTCCGTTATTCATTTACACACTTAAAATGCACTTCCAGTACATTGCAAAGGTAATGGCACTCCCAAGTCATCGGCTCCCAAATATCATCGCAAGATCTTTACTTGCGGAAAGAACTCAATTTTTCGAAGAATGGACCCTCATTGGTCTGGAACATGGCATTCGATTACTAGAGATGGATTCAGAAACCTGGGAAAAGGTTTTCCCACCGTTATTGGAGAAAATAGAAGAGAAAATGTTTGTCAATTTCGCGGAGACAGCACGTCAAAGTGAATCCCGAGTTCTATACAAAGAACTACAGTTTGATATGGGTTCTAACAATTATTTCAGCGACCAAATCCCGATTAAGTTCATATCGCTTATCTTTAAGACTAGAGGAGAACTGCTTCGTTTAAATTACCAACCACATGGCGCCAACGATCAATCACAATGCAGCTTATGTAACCTCCAGGCAACCGAAGATGTTTTCCATTTTCTAGGAATTTGCCCCATATTAAAATCGATCCGCCGCTTTTATTTTAGCAAAAGTATTTTGAACGTAGAGGAAGTAAAAGAAATCCTAAATGGACTGAACTGGAACGCACTAGCCAAATTCGCCACCACAGCCTTAAGTTACCGAAGACAAATAACAAACGAGGCATTCTAATGAACAACAAAATTACATACAGAATTCACAATTGCAACGTTAACAACCTGAATAAATGTTCTTTTTTGAATTTATATAAATCTTTACAAATTATATGTTTAACTTTCTTTTTTCTGGCTGACGGCAAAAGCCAATGCTATAATTAGTGATATCAAAAAAATTAATTATAACTATAATTGTAATTATGCTCATGAATTTTATAAATTATGCTAAATAAAGTCACTATTACTACTACTACTACTACTACTCATCGGGAATTTTTTTGTGCATCTCATTTCCTCACATCTCCTTTCTTTTTCGCACTCATGTGAGACTGGGCTCGTGAGACATCATGTAAGGCCGTGTCCGAATTGGGTTAAAATGTGGGTTAAAACTTGACGTCTGGTTAAATTTTGACACTAGCGTGGTGAATAAAATGGGTTAAAAATTATCCAGCTCCAGACCAGGTTAAATTTTGACACAAGTGGTTAAATTTTGACGTTTCTCAAGAAAGAAACTAGTGAGCAGCTAGTGAGAACTAGTGTTCGCAGACTTCATTAACAAGCAATACACAATCAGCCGTATTTATAATCGCATTTTAAACTCCGCTGAACTTTAAAACACGCTTAATCGTTGATTAAAACAAAAATCGTATTTATAATCATTTTTCGGCAGTGAATAAGGGCTGACTAGCTTAAACGCAGAAATGTGTGTTTTAAGCGTGTTTTAAGCGTGTTTTAGCGTATAAATGTCATTTGATTGTGAGTATTGAGTTGTCATTCAGTGGTTTATTTACATCTTTGAGAATTTTAAAAATAACTAAAATGGAAATGTACTCAAATAACATTTACTTTATAAATAATTTGGATGTAGTAAATGTGTTTTCAATTGACAGAAATATGCATTGTTTTCCTTTTTTGTAAATTCGTTTCTTACAATTTTTCCAGTTCGGAAACGTTTTTGATTTTCGCTTTTTGGACAAAACAACAAAATTAAAGCCAAAGAATAATAGAATATATAATACATATATATAGAACAATGTATATTGCGTGACCAACATTTCATCGTCCATAGGTTAGAAAATATAAACAAAAACAAATTTCTGTTGTCAGTTCAACCATTGAGAAACCAAAATAAGAGAGTTTCTTTATGATTTTGACATAAGGGATGATTAACTAGTATGGGCGAAAAAAATGATTATAAATAAGGATTTTTTATTCACTGATTAAAGTCTCATTAAGTTCTTAATCACTGAATAACTAACATGCGTTTTAAGCGTGTTTTAGCGAAATCTAATAAATACGGCTGAATAAGATTTGTTCCTAATGATGAAGGGATATAATTGATGCAAAACCTACAAAAGTAAATGAATTTAAAATTATTCTATTTCATTTGAGCCAAATTTGTATTTTAATACATTTCAAGCTGGTTTTTTTCTTAAATATTTATGTTTTGGAATAACGATACACAAAAAAGGATAGGGAAATTTCTTAAGTCTAGGGGGAATTTTTACTAAATATCCCATTTAACCCATTTAATTTTAACCCAGTTCGGACAGCAAAAATAAAAAATTGATCCCATTTTAACCAGACGTCAAAATTTAACCAGTGGTAGATGATTTTAACCCAATTCGGACACGGCCTAATAGGGGACTTACCCTGCAGCTACACGATCAAGATATGGCAAGCCATCAGCCTACATAATATACACAATGTCAAATTCCTGTTCGTGTTTCGGCTGTGACGTAGGCGACTTACAACTTGCCAGGCAAATGGCTTTCAATCGACATGTCATTATATATTTTCAAAATGGCACCCACAAGAAATTTGAAATTCAAAGTTTTTTTCCAGGCACTCTTTTCTCTTTTTGAGGGTATTTGACGAAGCTGTCAATTTCATGGCTACTGAAACTGCTTCTCGGGTGGCTTTCAATATTCCATACCAGTTGGGTTTCAATTTCGAAAAGTTTGGTTGTGTATGTAAGAAAGTTCGAATGTATTGTAAATGGCTTACCATATCTTGATCGTGTAGCCCCGGGGTTAGCTTTTGCTTTGGCGGCCATTTTTTTCGTGGTGAAAGTAAAAAAACCTGACCATTTTTCAACATAGAGCAGTTCACATTGTACAAATAGTTGTAAAGACTTAAGTCTGATCGACCGCTTTTCCAACTTGGGTGATTTTGAACTTCGACAGACAATTCTTTCATTCAAAAATTTCATTAACCCATGAAAAAAAGGTATTTGATAACGGAAAAGTATGAAATAAAATATAATTGAAGTAAAATAAATAGTTTTGTATGCAAGAAAGGACTTGTAAATTATTTGTGAAAATTTATTGAAAAGTTGAGTTGGATGACTAATTTGACTAATTTGACAATCTGAAAGCTAGTAACAAAAGACCATCCTACTAACATCATCAAACCAGAGGAGACATATAAAAAGCGTAAGCATAACTTACACAACTGAATCAATTTAGAGACTTACAGTCGTATTTATAAAAATTGCTTAGAACATCCTAAGACAGTTGTCCAGCTAGACGGTGTCTAAAGAGTTGGACAAGTCTTAGCCAATTTTGTATTTATAAATTCATTCCAACAGTTGTCTTAACAACCCCTAAAACTGTCAACTCCGAATGAAAAACTAAATGGCAGCGTTCATGATGTATCCGTGCAGTACCATTGTCTGTGCTTTGGTATACAAGTACAACAACTATAAGGCTCTGAAAGAGAGTGGCGTAGGACTTGAACTTGGCCGAAAAAACAGCTGATTTGACTTTGTGTTTCAGCTTTTCCAAGTCTCATGAAATGATCAAATTTGTGCAATTTATAAATGGAATTATTAAAAGTAGTATTTTTGCACCTCAAACTACTTAATTTTTTCGATCTTAGCACTCTTAACAGTGTTTTATATCATGTTCAACAAAATTGTTTTTTGCTGTATCAATGGTCACTTTAGCCATAGTTTAGACAACCAATTTCGGTGTCTAAAGTTAGACATTTCTTAGACAGCGATGAAAGTGTTTATAAATACGATTTGGAATTGGACGCTGTTCTAAGAGCTGTCCAAAGTTAGACATACTTTGGAATGGCATTATAAATACGACTGTTATTTTTCAAACACCTAATTTGTATTCCGCTGAATATTTGTATCACAGATAAATCTTGTGTAACAAAAGCAACAATATAGGCAAATGGAATATGTGGCAAGAGAAGTAAGTGGTTTCCCTTTTGTTCTATATACCACTCTATGCATCAAACCAAGTCTGTCCAACTAATTGAACAGTGCGAACTACGCTAATAAAAAAATATTTAAACGTCAAATGAAGATAAACTCACCTCACACACACTTTCATAAATTAATTATTTACGCCATCTTTTGTGCTTGCATTTCTAAGTGCCGAATTACACCCAGACGGTTTTGCAGAGACGCAAATAAGTGCGAAAGAGAAAGCAGATGAAATAGAAATACTTTAAAAAGTCTCAACCCGAAAAGTTTTGGGTTGAGGATTGTCCAGTTGTCTTGGATGGTTTTTGACGTTTCTTTTTATTGTCTTTCTTTGTTTCTTGTCGTTGTTTTATTGTATCTTCTTATGTTCCTGAGTAAGGAAGTAGTATGTCGTGGGACAATTTCTTTAATTTTCCATGTATTTTCATGTATTTTCCATATCCATGATGTCAATAATCATTGCTGCAAAATCTAATTAAATTATTTACCACTTCAAATGACATTTTGCTCTTTATGAGATTTTTTTTATGGATTTATAAATAATGCAGCTGAGCTTCTTTGATTATTTTCACACTTTGACTCTGTGGGTGAGAACAAAAAATGAAAGAGAAGTGTCAAAAAACACGCAGCCGCATAACGTCTGAGTGTAATACTTACCTCGTTTCCACTTAGAATTGAATCACACTTCAATTCGAATTAGTGCCAGTGTATACCTAGATCGAATTGAAATAGGATTACCCGATCCGATACAGCTCTTGTAGCTGGATCGATTCAAAAGAGTGCGTTGTATACCTATATTACTCGATTCAGTGGGTAAGTAGATACCTGTGGTCTGTTCTTTTATTCTTGGATGTTACGCGATGTAACATCCGGTAACATTAGGTGCGTTTTTTTGCACGCGTATATACGCTTGTTAAAATTTTTGCATGTTAAAAACAACAACAAAATAAGCGAATAGCGAAGATAAACATCTAAGTTTATTTTTGGAGCGAATATAAACTGCAAGTGCTACCAAGATGGTGTAGATGAATTTTTGGAAATGTCAAAAAATTCATTCAAAATTCATCCGTTTGACAAAACAAATAAAAACAAATTCCGATGTTTTTTTTTTTCTTTTGAACTTGTCAATGCCAATTATGGGCAAAATATCTGTTCTTTTCAAGTACCACCAACTTGCAACGCATTGCATTCCCAAAACTAAAACTTTCCGCAACACAAACTTATCGGAGGACGTTGGATCGGCCGATCGGAGAACTACCAGTAAGCAAAATGTTTCCGAATGGTGAGAAATCGGAGGTAATGCCGCTTCGACGGTTACCTCGATATGGCCGATTGACCACTCTTAATTTTGCCCGTATCTTCTTACTAGTTTATTATTAATTCTCTAATAGAATTGAATAAAAAGAAACTGCAAGTTGTTGATTGCATTTGTGCACTTTACATCCGAACCTCAGCACGTCTTTAAAGACGATTTACAATATAGGAGTAAGAATAAAGTGGTCAATTCATATTCATATTCTGCTTCATAGATAAATTTCACTGTTAGCTGTTATTATTTTTTACTCTTAAAAAAACTTTCGAACATTGCAAAGAAATTTAGTAACACTGCATGAGATGTAAAGCATTATTGAATCAGTAAACTAAAAAGAACCCCAGACATAAAAGTTTTTGAATAAATAGCTAAGCTGGAAGAACGAACGCAAATTCAAAAACAAATAAACTGCTTGTGGATTTCTTTTGCGAAGATTCGTATTCGTATTAACTATGAACCCTCAATCTGTCCAACTTTGTCATAGACTTTGAATGATAGAGCTTGTTTTTGAGGCTCCTTTTCCTTGGGAGTGTTCGTAACTTTGTACGCATACATGAACTGCATCAGGAATCCTAAAGTGACATCATAACCTGCTTTGAGAGTTGCATCCGGTGTGCAATTGAGTTTGATCGTGACCTTGTTCGATTTCCGCCAGGTAATGAATCTAGAAATAAAATTTGTTAGTCCTTGACTCTTGTTTTCTTTAAAAAGAAAAAAAAAAATACTTCGGCTCTTCTCGTTGATCTCGTTGATGAACATCCTAGTGGAATTCAATTGAATCGTCTCGCTGATTCAAGACAAACGAAGAGTATAGCATTTCCAGTGTTTCTCCTGCTTCTCTTGAAGAACGACAGACTGATAGTACTCAAGAAGAGAATCAAAGTATGTTTGATGGACATATTCTTTGTCTGGCCATGTTCCAGTTGCAACAGTTTGATTGGCAATACCCATATCTCTTGGGGTTCACCGACATTCCAAACAAGACACGTAGTACATCTTTTTGGTGTTAACATTTGCTTGGGGTTCACCTTCTTTAGGGGGTTCACCTGTCTTCCTAAAAATAAAATAAGTATATACCAAAATCTAAAGTGAATATCACGACATGCACTTACCTTGGCACAACAACTGTGAAACAGTTGAAACAATTTATGCATCGCTTTTTCATACGTTTTGCTTCTGATGAAGGTATGTTTTCCAAACGATTCGAACAGAAATGAGACTCCATCTTATTGAAAAATGTAATCAATGAAGATTACTCACTTCGTGGCAGACGCAAAATCCACACGTTATTTTTAAGCAATGTCTGCAGAAATATAACTTCATAATGGGATTTAAAATGCCACAGCAGCAAGTGAATTTGACTACACTATTTTGCATATACTTCGCCATGGAATCGAAGAAATTTACTTTCCCTAAATAAAAGACCACCATTGTCTACAGCGTACAGCCTAGTACAAACAGCTGTTAAATAAAATTTTTTTCATTTATGTCAAATTGCAGTGCTGCCAAACATTTGAATAACTTGGGGAAGACGTTTTTTTGGGCGAAGTTTATATCCGCGTGCAAAAAAACACGCCTATTATGTCGTTCCTAAATGCAAAAAAGTTACGCGATGTAACATCGATGTCGTTCCTAAATGCAATGTTGAAGTGTCAGAATGTTACGTTTCGTAACTTTTTCCAACTCATCTCTGGGACTTGAGTTTCGATGTTGATCTGTCAAACCCCTCTAAAATTGTTGTTGCTCAGATTTGTATTTGGTTTTTTTTTTCATTTATCTTTAAAAATTCTGTAAGCAGTTATTAATTTTCAATCTTGTTCATTTCAGAATTCTTTTTTCTTCATCAAAAACATGTTTCTTTTATCTGGTTTTATATTTTAAGACATACTTTATTCTTATTTTTGACAGACCAACAAAGTGTAACATCGAGTCGTTCCTAAATGCAATCATGATTTTGTAACAAAGTCAAACATACACAACAACAACGATGATTTTGACACTACAACATCGCGTAACATCGAAGCTATTTAGGAACGCAGTACTGCATCGAAATATGAATCATAATCCGATCCGATTACCCGATTCTAAGTGGAAACGAGGTAACAGCTCTTGTAGCTGGATCGATTCAAAATAGTGTGTTGTATACCTATATTACTCGATTCAGTGGGTAAGTAGATACCTGCATCGAAATCTGAATCATAATCCGATCCGATTACCCGATTCTAATACCTCGTTTCCACTTACGGCTCGCGTACACTAAATCAGACATCGTCCGAATTATAATCGGCCGTTATCGGCCGAACTCTGACGTTTGAACCAAACATGTGTTAAACAAAGAGAGCACGTACACCAATCCAACCGACAACGTCAGATGTCGTCCGATGTCGTCCGACTACATCCGATCAACAGACAAATCCGAACTTGTTTGGATTTATCGGACGTCGGACGTCAGTTTGCCAGTAGAAGTAAATAAAAATAAAAGCAATGGATTGTGAAAAGCTAATAAATTTGCAGTCGTATTTATAAAATTTGCTTAGAACACCCTTAGACAACTGTCCAACTAGACGGTGTCTAAAGAGTTGGACAACCCTTACGGCCATATTATTCACTCTTTAAATTTAAACCCAATAGAAATAAACCCAGTTGTCAAAATTTGATCCCAGATTTATATTTTGATCCCGGATTTAAAATAAACCCAGTTGTCAAAGTGACAAACGTCAAATCGTTGAAAGTGCTCCTGGTAAATAGATTTTTGTTTGAAGAAATTGTAAAGTAAGTCAAACAACCAAACTATAAACATAAGTTTCTAATTTTTATTGCTTTTAGTAAAAACAACAAGGAAAAGATTCTACTCGAAGCCAAGAACCGCCTTGACAATCTAATTTCTAATAAATTTTTCGAAATAGCCAAGGAATTGGAGAACCGGGATCCCTATCAGTATCTGCGTGCTTACTGTGGAGGTCTACAGGAATTTATCGAAGCTTATACATACTATGAGTATCTCAATGAATCAAAGTTATCGGATTGGAAAGATATACAGGAAAGAATGAGATTCAATTTTACAATCGAGCCGAAGAATGAAGAAGAACCAACTGAGATGGTAGAAAAGAAGGTGATGTGCCTGGTTGATCCAACTGAGTATATTCTGGGATTAGGTGATTTAACCGGCGAACTTATGTGCCGTTGTATAAATTCTTTGGGAAGCGGCGACACTGATACGTGTGTCGATTCTTGCAAAGTCTTACAGAACTTCTACAGAGGGTAACTGGCACTATTTGTTTATAATTTTGTATAGATTTGAAATAATTATCATTTTAGGTTCTTAGGACTGCATGCGGTAAGGAATCGGGAATTTGGAAGGAAACTCTATACATTGCACCAGAGCGTTATCAAGGCCGAACATGTTTGCTACAATGTCAAAGTACAAGGGGGAGAAGCAGCACGTCGTGGAACAATGGCTGACGAAAAACCAGAAGATTTTGATGAAGGTTTCTTTTAAAGATACTCATGCACTTTTTTTCCTTTTGTATCAGCTCTAATAAACAACCTCGGAGAGATTTTCTTTCCTGGTTAATTTTGTACGCCTGCTTTCGTTTCAAATTAGTCTGAAAAATAGAGAATAGCAACTCTACACCAGTGAATCAAAATACCTAAGTATTATACAAAACGCTTAAAATATCATTATGGTGGTTAAATCTTTAGTTGTCCTATATTATATAACAGATAAACATGCATAACTATCTAGTGAAACATTCCACCCACTAGCTTTGGGCCTCCCTTCCTCGTATCGCCTCTTCGACTATGTTGTTTAGATCCAACAACTTATCAATTTGCGTTGGCATGAAATTCATGTTGGAAAGCTCATTTGTCCATGCAGCTACATCGACTCGCAGCTGCAGTCGTATCTTATCATCATCAGACATTGCTCCCCCCGCTGATGTTTGCTGCGGATTTGCAGTTTTTTCCTTCAGATTCTTCAAGCGACGTAGTGACTCTTCAGTTTTTTGAACTGATGTCAATACTTCTGTGACCGATGTGTAATACCTTCACAAAAAAGAAAAAGACAGTAGAATCAATTAAAGTAGACTTCAATTAAACTCACTCTTTGGTTATTCTGACAAAGACTTGTTCAAGAATCCTCTGGACAATGGTTTTATCAAGTTTTTCTCCGAGCCCCTCTTGGAATACTTTCACCGGCTTAAGCATCATCTCTACGTAACCAGAGCCTCGTGTTGGAACCTCCCTGTTTGTTTTCCTATACAATCGTGGTAGATCGTTGACTTGCTGGATAGCATCAATGCTCTCCACTGTCAAAATGTCATGTGATCTACTGTAGTCTGGCCTGTTGTTAGCTCCCGTTGTGGATGATGGTTGGCTTGACTAGGAAATTGAACTCCAATTACACCATTAGGTACCTCGAGCAGTTGATGTGTTTATCGATCCGAATATATCATCTAATCCCGCGTTTGATTTTGACCCAGTGTTGTCTATAAAAAAAATCATTCATTCATCTGAAACTGGTTTGCTCTTCACTTTTTACCCAAAATATCTGGAATTTGTGACGAACGCGTGTCACCTGAATCAAACGATCCCAGCAAATCAAAGCTAGCCTCTTTTGGCTGTGCAATGTGAGGTTGGCTTTGAGATGATGACTCTCTTGACTTAGTAAATCAATTGCGAGCGCAGGTGAAGAAAAGTTTTTCTTAGTACTTCCATTGTTTTCTGTGATGTCTGGCATAACAAAGGGTAATTCAGGCTCTTGCTCAGACACGTCTGCAGGGGTGGCTTCTCTGCGTTGCACCGGTACCGGGGGCGCCGGTCTTGTTGGTGGTGGCTGGTGTTGTCGTAGTTGTTTCGATTCTGTTGTTGGCTTCGCAACTGTAAAAATGTATTTGTTTTAACGTAGATAAATAATATCATGTCATGTTTTACAAACCACAATCACAATACTTTTGGGATCTGCTGTCAAGAAACCATACATATCTTCGGCCACTGAAAACATTCCATGCAAGTGTGGAGCCTTCGACTGAGGACAAGTGTAAATAGACCCTGCTTCTACTGTTCGGACAGGTGGTGGTAGACGGGGACAGTTGCGATTGCCGAAGTTATAGATGCTAACTTTTGCAGGTGGATAGTAAAGTATGCATCCTAATGCCCACATATCTAACTGCGGTCCTATCACATGATTGTTCCAAGTGTCTAGCATTTCTGGAGACCTGTACATAGGTGTGGTCACAGTTGTAAGCTAAAAGAAGTAAAACAAAAACAATTACAATAAATAATCTGAGAACAAAATACAACAAATAATTTCTTTTACTTCACCTTTTACTTTTGACAGATTGGGTTAGGTTTGTTCGCGTAAAATATATAAAGCACACTTTTTATGTCAAAATCTAGGTAAGTTTGCTTGATTTGGCTGCAATGTTTGTATTTTCCTGTAGTATGCGAACGATCCCAAAATATCCCAAAAATACATCTGGATGTAAAAATTTGAACCCGACGACGCAATGCGGTTTAAATCCATCGGGTTTATTTGGAGTGAATAATATGGATTTGCGTTTGACAACTGGGTTTATGCGATTTTACATCCGGATGTAAATTTAAACCCGGGGTTATTGAGTGAATAATATGGCCGTTAGCCAATTTCGTATTTATAAATGCATTCCAACAATTGTCTAAACATCCTCTCAAACTGTCAACTCCGAATGAAAAACTAAATGGTGGCGTTCATGATGTATCCGTGCAGTACCATTTTTCGTGTTTTGATATACGAGTGCAACAACAAAATGGCTCTGAAAGAGTGTGGCGTAGCACTTGAACCAGACCAAAAAAGCAGCTGATTTGACTTTGTGTTACAGCTTTTCCAAGTCTCGTAAAACGATGAAATTTGTGCAATTAATAAATTAAATTGTTGAAAGTAGTATTTTTGCACCTCGAACTACTTATTTTTTTCGATCTTAGAGCTCTCAACAGTGTTTTATAACATGTTCGACAAAATTGTTTTTTGCTGTAGCAAATGCCACTTTAGCCATAGTTTAGACAACCAATTTCGGTGTCTAAAGTTAGACGTTCCTTAGACAACGATGAAAGTGTTTATAAATACGATTTGGAGTTAGACACTGTTCTAAGAGCTGTCCAAAGTTAGACATACTTTGGAATGGGATTATAAATACGACTGTTGGTTTTTAGTTGGACACCACTTTGGAATAAGTTTTCAAAATCATATAATAATAGAGATGTCACAAAAAATCAGTGGAAAGAAGTTGCGATTGAAATGAACCAGCCTGTTGAAGAGGTAAAAAAAAGTGGAATAATTTGAGGGACCAATTCCGCAAAGAATATAACAAGCACAATGCACCAGGAAGATCTGGTGCTGCAGCAGATAATAAATCATCTTTGTTGGACATACTTTGCCTCTCTTTTGTTTTTGGCAAAACAAATCGCTCCTAAACCACTAAGCGGAAATCTTCCATCAGATTTAACTAGCCCCACTCAAGAAAATGAAAGTGATTTACCAGTTCAAGAAGTTCTAGAATTATCAGATTCTGAGCTATCAGTCACACAGCCCGGACCCTCGCATTTGTCGCAGCCGAGTAGTTCAACAGTGTTCCAACCAGAAACTCCCACGTCGCAACAAAATACAAAACTTAACAACAAAGCTGTTAGATGTTTTTTTTTGAAGAGGAAAATCCTGGATGTCATTATTCTCCATTAAGCTGCTATTCTGTGGAAGATTCAAGTCACCCCAGCTCAGTAGGAACACATTCGAGTACTCCACTTCCACCATATATGGTTGACATAGAACAGCCCGAGGCATCGACTACAAATGAAATGGATGATTCAGAAACACCAGAATATCTCGAAGAAGATGAGTTGCAGACAAACAATCTTAACATTTGAACACAAACCATAATTTTGTTAATTAAAAATACCATTTCATTTGGAATAATAACAACAGTTTGTTAACTTTTAAAATGTTTATATTTTATTTTCACATGCTATTTTCATGACAAAAGAACTGTTTGAAAGCTTCTCGAATGTTAATGGCTTCGTTTGCACTTCTATTTTGCCCTCTAGAAGCAAAATTGATTCTTTGTTCAGTACTTCTTCTTTCAGCAGTGGAATAAGTCTTCTTTTGGTTCTACTTTGGCATTCTTATCGCGTACTTTAAAGCCATAGTTGAATCCATCGCCAGAATCGGGAACTTCAAGCATGTCGTACCAAATCTGTGCGGGGCCATATCTCCAATCGGCTACTTTTGGTTTATTTTCATTGTTGTCGCCACTGTCAGTACCCTCGTGGCGGATGTCCTCGCTGTTCGATACTCGTAGCAATTTGTCTTCGTCGTCGGACATACACATTTCTTTGCTGGGAGCTGGGGCATTGTGGAAACCAAAGCCTTTCTTTTTTGATTCCTCGGAGTCACTTGTGGAATCTGATCCAGCATTTGGATTCTAATTAAAAAAATATTTACTACTTGCCATGGTCCACAACAAAATAGGTTATTACCTTTTGATCCCTAGATTGGTTTCGTTTTCGTCTTCGTTTCTTGACACTTCTCCAGATCTGCGGAAGACTTGAAGGTTTTCCTGGGCCGAACAGTCTTGAAAAGCGAAGAACTTTATCTGGTCGAAAGTCAGGAAAGAGCTCTCTAACATCGATATTTGCATACTTCGACGGCAACATAGCCGCTAGCGGGGTATCTAGTTTCTTTTCGGTCTCTGAAAAAAAGTTTTAAGCAAATTCGGCATGGATTTTTTCTTTTTCTTACGCTTTTCTCCATTTTTATCGGTATCGGGTACTTCTCCAGGCTTAGAGCCTTCAGATATAGATGTACTACGCACAGGGAGACTCGGAGGAGGCATCAACTCTTTATCGTCGACTTTAAGCCCTAAATTTGTTAATCAATTAAGCGTCAACTGCGAATACACAACATAATTGACATACCATCTGCCGTGACTTTATTCGCCGGAATTGCATCATCTAAATCAACCTGGAAAAGTTCAGACAGTGCATACATCGTTTGAAATTGGTTTATTCAATGAATAGATCTACCTTTGGTGGGGAATGAGGACAATCTTCTGACATCTCAGTGATGTCAGAGTAGTCAACAGCATCATCGTCCTTTTGCATGTCTTCTTCATCTGATTTTTCACTGCCACATCTGTCGCCATTTTCAATGACTTCATGTAGCAATGAATTCAGTCCGAACCTAAAAATAAAAGAGTCCATGAATGTTGGAGAAGCCGGTAGCTAGTTTTATCATTAGTTTAGCCCTTACTTGGATAGCGATGCTAGCGTTTTTTGGTTTCCGGATCGAATGCGTTTCCAACGTCGTCTACTAACTTTCCATCAGAGTCGATGTTCCCAAATAAAATTCCTGTCATATCAAAGCCGCCTTGGCTACCGGAGCCGTCATCGTCACTATCAGAATCCATTGTTAGCACAAGATGTGGGCAATCGAATTAAGACCTCTGCAAGAAAGTTTTCGAGTAAAAGTTCATATGCTTATAACATCTTCTCCAACCATATATTGAATACCTCTTTGTCACACCCACCCTTGAAAGAAGACTACCAAAACTACTTTTCTTTGCTATTAAATATTATTTTAACTCAAATTCATTTATTTTAGTGATAAATAAAGAAAATAAGAGGAAGGACGTTGAATTTGTTATTTTTCAGTGGCGAAGTGTCAAAAGTCAAATGTCATAAACAGGATGTCTGTCAGTTATCGTCAGAGAACGGCAGCAGTGTACGCAGACGAACGTCCGAGATTGTCGTCCGAACTCCGAACAGCTCCGATCCGATATCGGCCGATAAATCGGATGCAGTGTACGCGAGCCGTTAGAATCGGGTAATCGGATCGGATTATGATTCAGATTTCGATGCAGGTATCTACTTACCCACTGAATCGAGTAATATATACCTCGTTTCCACTTAGAATCGGGTAATCGGATCGGATTATGATTCAGATTTCGATGCAGGTATCTACTTACCCACTGAATCGAGTAATATAGGTATACAACACACTATTTTGAATCGATCCAGCTACAAGAGCTGTATCGGATCGGGAAATCCTATTTCAATTCGATCTAGGTATACACTGGCACTAATTCGAATTGAAGTGTGATTCAATTCTAAGTGGAAACGAGGTAATAGGTATACAACACACTATTTTGAATCGATCCAGCTACAAGAGGGCTGTTTTTTTGGGAGGCTGTCCGGTACCTTGTATGGTAAGTCCAAAAAAACGGTTCGCGTTTTTATGTTTGATGGTTGGTATCCGTGACGAGTTGTCAATTGTCATAACAATCTAATAATCCATCCGTCTGCTCCTTTGTCCAACTTATTCGCTGCTTTCTGCAAATAAGTAATGCATTAGAACATAATTAATATAAAAATATCTTTTCTTACCTCTTTCTTTCTTGAGCCATGTTTGTTGTTTGTTTACAAATATACTTTTTTTCAATCAACTGGGAAATGTCAAAAATAGCCGTGTTCACAAAAGTATGCAAGTATTTTCTTGTGGTTTTTTTTCTCTGTTTACACGCTTGGGTTCAGTTCACTTGAGAGTGAATGAGAACAAGTGCGAAAAACTTTTAAATGTCGGTAATCCGCTAAAGTACATTACTTAGAAGCTTAAAACTTCAATACTTATATTTTAAAAGTGTCTTGAGAAATAAGACACAAGCGGATACTTATCTGTATAAGAATCAACTTCCGTTTAATGGTTTATATGTAACGAATAACGAAATCGAGTTTACTATTCCTTAATGGTTATTAATTGTAGATTAAATAAG
This sequence comes from Melanostoma mellinum, assembly GCA_914767635.1. Lineage (NCBI taxonomy): Eukaryota > Metazoa > Arthropoda > Insecta > Diptera > Syrphidae > Melanostoma > Melanostoma mellinum. Next base: position 21,794,568 of record OU612058.1, read on the forward strand.
TCTGGAACAGATGGCGCTTTTGTTGTTATTAATCATAGATTGCATAAATCTGGAACAGATGGCGCCTTAAGCGAATTTCTTTACAGAAAACTGTAAAACATTGTCCCTTGCACCTCACAGACGGCGACCTACAGCAACGCGTGGCCGCGTCTGCTAGTAATCAATAAATAAATCAATTTTAAGATAAGACGTAGTAAATACTATTGGAAAAAATGTCAACATTCACCGAAAAATGTGTTAAGGAACTATGCAAAAAAGAACAAAAAACTAGTTTAACAGAGTTTTTTTCGTTTCTTTTACGATATATTATTATATACCTATGAACCTGCAAATTAAATAATCAAAATCAATAAATTTCTACAATTCAAAAATCGTTACCAAAATTCTTTTCTATTCTATTCTATTCTTGTACAAAATTCATTTCCATTCACTTGTGAACACGTCCTTTTTCTGTTGTTCGAGCCTCTAGTCGCACCAACATTTAAAAATGAAACATCGAAAAACTCATTCGAACTCGAATAATCTATCCCTTGTAAGTTTTACTCATCCTTTTATCCCTGGTATCTTTTGTTGTTGTTGCTTTACATGTATTTACCATACAAGGTACCGGACAGCCTCCCAAAAAAACAGGCCTAAGAGCTGTATCGGATCGGGTAATCCTATTTCAATTCGATCTAGGTATACACTGGCACTAATTCGAATTGAAGTGTGATTCAATTCTAAGTGGAAACGAGGTATAAGTGGAAACGAGGTAACTGAGAGACTGACGGGATGAGGGTTCAAAAGAAAATATACGAAACACGCAGCAGGCAAACAGTCTGAATGTAACTGGCTGAACACAATGCAAAAACGGAGCTGGACTGCAAAATCGGAACTGGAAGAGCTGTCAAAATTGCTGTACGTTTCGATTTTAATCGGCCCACAATGCAGCTGTACAGCTTTTGACATATCCATCATTTGAAACATTGTTTTGTATTTTCTAAAATCAGTTTGAGTATTTTATAAACAAAACAAATTTGATATTGTTACTATGGATGAGGAAATAAATGATATTATGTTGCTTGTTCCAATTATCAGAATGTTTTATATGTATTTAAATACTATAAAAAAAGAAATAGGATTTGGTGGGTGCACAAAATTGTTATAAATTAAAAGTAAAAATCAAAAAACAAAAAACTAAAGTAACACTTGGCTGTCACACAATAATTTACACACAAAATGTTTTTTTTTTCCTTCAAAATCATAAACGTCAAATTTACTGTACAGCAAAAGTTAAAAGTTCGTCAACTTGTCCAGTTCCGATTCCAGTTCCGTATGCAGCTCCGTCGCATTGTGTTCGCGCTATTGAATTTGTGTGTATTCAATAATTTGACAGCTCTTCTAGTTCCAGTTCCAGTTGCAGCTCCGTCTGCATTGTGTTCAGCCAGTAATTCGGCACTAATTAATTTCTTCTCTCTGGACAGTCGCCACGCCCGACACACGGACACAGTTCTAGTTCTAATTTCTAATCTAATCCACGTTCACTTCATAATTTACGTTCATCGTTTGCATTAGCACTTATAACTCCAATATCTAAGTATTCGTTCCGCCTTTCTAAAAGGATAAAATAAAATAAATAAAACTTAATATTTCTAAGTTCACCGAGAAAAATAATGCAAACCAGAAGATACCAAAATATGAAAAGCGATTCCCATAATAATGGTGGCGACGATGTAAGTTCTAAGTTACCTATGTTAAAAATAAAATTAAAAATCATAAATCTAACTCAATTTTCTTTTTTCCTAAAGGACATCTGTGAATTGGAGCATTTACGAAAACTTTTTATTGGAGGCTTGGCTCCCTACACGGACGAAGAGTCGCTACGTACTTTTTACGAACAATGGGGAAAAGTTGTAGATTGTGTTGTAATGCGGGATACTGCGACGAAGAAGTCTCGTGGATTTGGTTTTATTACGTATACTAAAGCCTCCATGGTGGACGCTGCTCAGGATGCTCGTCCGCATACAATCGATGGAAAGTAAGTCATTCAATATATGGATTTATAATTTATAAATGTACATACATACTTTGTATGTATTGATCATAGCACCTTCCGCCATTTTGTTTTAGCAAGGCTTCTTTACCTTTGGTATACATACATTCATAATTATTTTATTTAAATGGTGAGAGGTGAGGTTTTGGATTTATTTATGAAAGAAAGAAAAAATCAGGGGCCAGATTCTATAAAAAGCGAAACGAAAACGTTTTTCATAAGCGAAAGATATTGCAAATTGTTCGCACACACGAAAACGTTTGTTCGCTTTTTACATACAGAATGTCAGCCCAGGTTTTTTCGAATAAGGTAATAGGTAACTCATTCCATTCGATTTGAATTAGTATGTGCGTTCATACATATGTAATGTATATATATTTTATTGATTTATCAGGTTTATGTAGTTTGTTTTTGATAATGGTATCTAACTAGGTTCTCTTATGCAAACAGATTCCACTTGAGTCGCTAATTACTTTACCTATTTGATTTGCAAGCCAAGACACTCCCCCACATACCTTACAATTTTACTGTACACACATAAATATACATATTGAAGTATGTTGTGTATGTACCTCTTGTAGAATTGAACATCGGTATTGTGATTTGAGAAAAACCTTTCGGTTTGCTATGGTCTGAATTATAAAAACAATTTATAAAACAAATTAAAAAACTGGAGTCATGCTTTGAATTATTGAATTATGAGCATTATATGTACGCGTACTTCAAGGGGTTGTTAATACCCTTATAATGTTAAGAACACAGTGCGGGTGTTAGGAAATAAGGAAAGGATAAGAAAGGAGATACCGATGCACATCACTTTTGAATTTCTGTACATTATATTGCGTGGGGAAAATTGAGTTGGGTAAAGCATTCCACATCAGTTAGGATACGTGCGGTCAGTCACCTACACGGCACGCGCACTGCATTTATAAACCATAGTAGCATCTGATAGATGGAGAGTGTAGACGGCGATCTACACTCTCCATTTGTCCCTTCAGCTGTTTTGACAATTTTGATTTGGTTATCGACCAATTTTATGATGCGCTAAGCGCAAAACAACACAAGCACACAAACTTAAATACGTTTTTTAGGGTTTGATAAAAGTTACTTGATCGGAAGGTTTGAATTTAGTTTCTCGTTTATTTATTCTATAGAACTAAAGTATCTGCACTATAATGTTCTTGATTTCAACCATAAGCCGTGTTTTATTGGGAATTTTATAGTCATCTTCATGGTTTATAGTTGCATTAGTGAATACAGCGTTTTATTGAGACTCTTTAATGCATGCACAAGGTATGAAATTTTCAAAGAAATGCACCTATTATTACAATCTTTACGTAGGTATATATCTGTGACCGATTTTATACTTTCATTTTTACTAAACAATATAGACTTACATAATTATATTGCACAAGAAGATAACAAAATGTCAGATTATTGCTCATTAAATATTGCCTTCAGGACTTCATGCAGTAATCCTAGCACAAATAATATAAACAAAAATGTGTATCTTGGCCAATTCTAACTGGGCGAATTTCATAGTGAAAAAAAAAGATAATTTTAAGAAATACATCTACAAACTTTTCCGTTTCCTACAACAAAATATAACTTTTTTATAGTTTAACCTACAATGAAATACTTTTTATTCCTTGTAGGACTGTTGAAGCGAAACGTGCATTGCCACGCCCCGAACGTGAAAACCGTGAAGCGAATGTTACTGTGAAAAAGATTTTTGTTGGTGGTTTAAAAGATAATCACGATGAAGGGTGTTTAACAGAGCATTTCTCACAGTTTGGCAATGTTGTGAACGTAAAAATTCTCACTGACAAAGTAACTGGTAAAAGACGTGGCTTTGCTTTTGTTGAGTTCGATGATTATGATGCAGTCGATAAAGCTATTTGTAAGTATTTATTTTTCGTTCTTTGTTTATTTTAGCTTAAATTCAATTTTGTGTTTGTTTTCTTTGTTTCTTAATTTTTTAGTACAAAAAGACCATTCCATTAAATATGTGTTGGTGGATGTTAAGAAATCAGTTTACAAACAAGAAATGCAAAAACGTGCTGCAGCAGCTGGACAACCAACCTCAAACGGCCAACAAGCTCCGCCACAAACTCCTCCTGGCCCCTACCAACCTGGGCCACCAATGAATGGTCCACCACAACCACCAGTAAATTACAATAATTGGGGACCACCAAGCAATTACAATGGGTACAATCAGCCACCAATGAACAATTGGAATTGGAATCAACCTCCACAAAATGCATGGAACGGTCCCCCACAAGGCCAATGGAATCAGGGCGGTTATGGTCCTCCACCACAGGTTAATTGGAATGCTGGCCCCGTCCCACCACAAGCAAACTGGAATGGAGGTCAAGGTCCAGTACCACCACAGAATAACTGGAACAGCGGCCCACCAGCACCACAAGCTCCCCCACAACAAAACTTTGGTACCGGATATCAACAAAATTACGGAGGAGGCCCACAAAAGAACAACGTCGGAAATGTTGTTCGAAAGAATCCATACACTTCTCCAACTGGAGGTAAGTTTATATCAAAATCTAACAGTAATAATAATAATCAAGCGTTGTTTTGTTATGAAGGAACTGAACCCCAACAGCAATCAATTGCGTCCAACAATACTGCACGTCGGTACTAAAGGGACACATCCTGGGGCTAGGGAATACAGAAAGGTATACCTAATTCTTATGTCTAACCGATGCGAATTATTTAAAACTTGACTTTATTTTATTGCATTTAAATTATGTCTGAAGTTGAAAGTATTAATTTCGACCAAGTCTAAACAATTCGCATCGAAAACCCGGTTTTAATATATCGTATTCGCATTCAAAGGCACTTAAGGCTAAGTCTTAGTCAGAATGTTCTTATTTATGTATGCTTTAGGACTATTACTGTATGCGAAGAAGCCTGCCAGCTAAGAACTTTTGTTTTAAACATAAAATTTGGATTGATGATATGAGGGATCAATCTACATACATATTAAATTCTTAAGGTTTCTACTTAAAGACTTCACAATTTCTTTTCCGAAAAACATTTCCAAAAATCTTAAAGCTGTTATAAACGCAGCAATTCGCAAGTACTGCGACTTTAACTGGTGATACTTGATGGTAAAAATACCATGATAGACAATTCAAATTGCAGTACTACCCAGAATAAACAAAAAAAACCTTTGCAAATTGCAACACAAGAAAGTGACAGTTGCTAAATTGTAATGAAAGGCATAGTTTATCTTCGAAGTACACAGTTTAATAGAGTTCAGCTTCCATTTGTTATTATGATGAATGACAATGACGCCACTGTAGCTTTTTAAAAAATCAATGTCGTATAATACAAGTACATAGTTCTACCGCGCATGCAGCAATAGTCCGGTTATTTAAGTATTTCTTGTAATATAAATTATATTTTATTTTTCTCTTAAATTTCAATAGGACGATCATCTTCAAATAAATAATTCAGTGAGAGCTCTTTAAACTAATACACAATCAATTAAGTAAAAAGTATGGAGTGGTGTCTTCGATATCGCTGCACTAGGTATACAACTGAATTATCTATGTAATACCAAAATTATTTGACTATCTAAAATAACATAAATTATGATAAACAATTATTGTATATGTGTATAAAATCTACACAAAAAGACTTCTATTGTTTAACAAAAAAATTCAAGTATGCATTTTACTTATTAAATGAAAATTAAGAATGCTTTGATGTTTTTATCCTCCAAAAATCTATTGTTTATCTACTGAAGAGTAACAAAATATTGAACTCTAAGTATTGGACAACTTATGTTATATATGTTTATGATTAACTTTTGGTGTATATAAAAGTACTGTATGTTGCTAGTATGTATTTTGATTTCTAAGTTTGCATTTTATGGCTAATATAATCATAATATTATCGTATTTTATTTTATTTTATAGCCTTTGAAGTATTCAGGAGGTTGACTGATTATTATTTTTTTAATGTATTTTGATTTTTGGCAGCCCGAGACGTAGTTGTGTTTTGCAGCAAAAAAGAGTATTTTGATTGGCGCAATTTATCAAAACATCATTTTGCAAAATGTGTAAGTGAAATTCTGATTCAACGAAATATTTCTTGAATAAGAAATTTGCATTTTTGGATGAGCTTTTTATATTTATGAGGTTTTCGTTTGATAATGCAGAAGAAAAAACATTGTAGATTATCAATCTACATCTACACGATAAATTTATTCGTTTAGCAATGAAGTTTTGTTCAGAACAATGGTGAATGACCATTTAATTTGGTATTGCTTATTGCTATTCGTAGGTCCGTATTATAAGTAGCGAATCGAACGTTCGACTGGAAGCGAATGTTTTAGAGAAACTCATTTATTGGACTATTATCATTAAACTTCGTCCATTCTCTTATCTGACATACCTTAAACGGCAAAAAAAAAGTTTTCTACAAAGTTTTTGTTTCTACAACCTATAATACTGCTTTAAAAGAAGCTCGCAAAAACATTAGCTTCCAATCGAACTCTCGATTCGCTACTCATAATAGGGACCGTAGTGATAAACAATTTTATGTTTTATTGTGAGAGATTTGTGTAACCATTACACAGCTATGAGAGTGAATTTAACATTATAGTTGTATTTTGTACAGTTTTTATTTTTTTGTGTCAGATTACGAAAATTTTATTTAAATCGCAAATTACTTGCAAAATATTGAAAATGGAGGAATTTCTCTACCAATCGGGATTGAAAAATTATCGTTTTTTGATATATTGATATTTGACAGCCGTAATAGGCCTGGGGCCCTACTCTGTATTTCGTTTCGAATCGTAAGTCTATTCGAAAGTGATTTTCGATCCGATTATGAATTCGTACTCTGTATTTCGTTTTCGAATCGAAAAAAAAGTACTTGTTAATATTTTCATTAACGGAATAGATTTGCGAAGTCTTGAAACATTTCTCAAGATATCTGTCAAATCAAGCAAAAAAATAATATCAAAGCAAATTACAAACAAGTAAAAATATAAATAAATGAAATAAAAAAATCGTTTTCGGATTTGCCGTTCCGAAAGTGGCAGATTCGAATCCGCTTTAGAAATAAAGAGTACAAAATATTCGTTTTCGGAAATTTTTGCTTTCGAAACGAATTACAGAGTAGGGCCCCTGACTATTTGTTTCAAGTTAACTCAGCATACACTGACTTAGCTCTGTTTTAATGTCAAAAACTGGATCTATCACCCATTGCGACATTTCGTTGTTATTCTATTTATTTCCTATGTTTTTTGAGTCAAATGCTTCGTTTTAAAAAAAAACTTCATTGGTGGTTTGAAGAAATACAATTCTATGTTGAACTGTATCACCAAAGACGATTTTAATCTGGTTTCGTATTTGATTTGAAGTCAAAAAGCAGGTTTTTCATTTCAGATAAGGAAAATACAAATACAGACAAAATATTGAAAAGAGCTGGAAATCTTCCGCTGTCAATCTTTGTACATAGATTTACGTTTACTCCTACAAGTTTGAATCAAATTTATTGCCTATTTGTAATAATTTTCTGCTGTTACGTTTGATCTCGTATAACACAAAAACTGCAGGAAAGCAGTAGGTGGTAGGTGCATCATAAGATTGTAGTGATTGCAAGTCTTTCAAGTTTTGATTTTCTCCAAATAGAGCAGAGGTCTTGCAGATTCTACTTTCCATTGATTGGAGTGACTCACTTTCCATTGAAAATCGACTTTGTTAATTGAATTCAGTGAGTTGGTGCAATAAGCTGCCAGAGTATTCCCCTAATATTTAAATGACTTACTCCCTGGAAAGTGAAAGTCACCAACTATTTATTGCCTTTACGAAATAGTCCGTTTGAAACCAAACGGAGTATCGAATGTTTTTTTTTTCGAACTGCTGTCCGGAGGAATATATTGAAGCAAAAATACATTTTATGTGTATGCTTTAGTGCACGATCCGTATGAAATTGGAGAATTATCCGTTTTGACGTCAGACAAGTTTCTGCAATCATAGAAACCACTGTAAAAAGTTATGAATATATTTACATATATGTATGTATATCTTTCATTTATCTCTTAAATGTCGATACATGTATGTAAACTTCACATACATTGTTAATAAGGTGCCTCGATTAAGGACGTAACAGAAAAGTAGTAGCAGGAATAGTTCCGATTAGTCATTAGATCGTCGATCTGTTTTTAAAATGGTTTAAGATTCAATTGAAGTACATATATTCCCACATTATTAAGAGAATACAGAAAACTCTTTTCACGGATGGTCAAACGATAAAAACAACTCACTTCAAATTATAACTTTCTGTCGGACATAAAGCTACGTTCGTAAACATAAATTTTGATTCCATAAAAGTTTAATTGAAAATATGCTGGAATGGAATTGCTAATAAAGCACACATTGGTAAAGTGGTAAGGTTATTTTGTACAAAAATTAATACAAATAAACAGAAAATAAAAAAAAAATAAAACTAAAACTGCTTTTTTATTGGACTTCATATAAACTATAATTTACCTTTTAAACAGTGAGAAAAATAGTTAAAACTATCAATGTATTCATCAAAACGGAATATTCTTCAAGTTGCATGTTTGGTAAGTATTTTACTTAAAAGACGCAACGGGGGCCAGATTCTATAAAAAGCGATCAAACGTTTTTCAAAAGCGAAAGATGTTCGCAAGGAACAGTTTACATTCTGTATTAAACGTAAGTAAATGAACTATTCATGCTTATAGGATAGGATATAGGATTCAATAGTTATTTTCGATCCGTTTATGAATTCATACTCTGTAAAATTTTCGGATCGAACAAAAAGTGCTTAGTACAATTTCCATTTACGCAAAAATTCGTTTTCGGATTTGTTTTTCCGAGTGTAGTAGATTCGAATTCGCATTAGAAATAAGGAGTACAAAATATTCGTTTTCTATGTTGGAGTAATGTAGACGGTTTAGATTCAATAAGCTCTTTGAACGCTTCGAGCATTTACATGATTAGATTTGCTTAGTAATAAGGCACGTATTACTCTGCGTCCATCAAGGGTTTATTTTCTCAGAGGCGTCCTGCTTAAGCAGAAGTTTACATGCGATAGGTTAGGTAATAGGTATACCTATGTTGTTCCTTTCCGGTCGAAGAAGGGAAGTCATTCCTTTTTTTATGGCGAATTTCATTTCATTTATTTCTTTTGCCATCCACTATTTTTGATAATTGATTTTGTTGTAGGTAGGTACAAGGGCAAGATCTTTGAAAGCGGCCTGACTGTCCAAGAAGATACAAATATCCGTGGAGCATACGCTTCCACTGAGCCAGGACAGAAATTATTTTATCACCAGAATTTCCGCTTAAGTCAGATAGGCGAAAGAAAAGGCTTCAATTTCGCTCTTTCGAGAATATTCTACTTCCTAGAATATCACAGGTTTAAGATCCGTCTGTGTAGAATTGTAATTGTAAGGCTTCATTATTCAAGAGCGTACAGTTCTCCGAAGCTTCTCTCGAGGGAATGGGTACTTAAATATTATTATTATTATTAAACACTATCTTGGGAATGGTCTTTGTATATAAAATCTCTAATGGTGTAATCTATTTTCCGGGATGAATTTTTTAAGCTAGTTTAAAATATTTGATTGTTAGTGCACTGTGAACAAAGCTTTTAGTGGAGAAGCTGAGTTCGCTAATGACTGTTTGTCGAAATTATCTAGCAGGGTAAAGTTTAGTAGTTTGTGTAAGGAGAAATTAAGGAGAAACCAAATTTTCCGCCGATAGCTTTCTTACATAAGAAAAGTGCCATTTATGGTATAAACTGAACTTGACTTGGACCTCTTAGGGCCAGTTGCTCAATCTAATCATAAATTTAAGTTCTACATAAAGTTCTACTTTAGTATGGGGATTTTATGTAGAGCTTAAGAATTCCGAAACGTCTTATACAAAAATGAAAACTTTATGTAGAACTTAAATTTATAATTCGATTGAGCAACTGTCTATTAGTAGTTCATTACACAATTTATTGACTGGTTGAAAAATGTGTCCACTCAACACAACATTGTTTTTGCAGTGAATGAGTTGAAATTCGTTAGTTGTGTCGAAAGAAAATTTTCATTTTCGAATTGATTTGATATTCGTAATCACCTTGTAAGTGCGAAAAATCTGATTTGCTATTCAAAGTGTAGTAGAATCCGCTTTAGAAATAAATAGTAAAAAATATTCGTTTTCGGAAATTTTTGCTTTCGAAACGAAATACAGAGTAGGGTTCCAGGGCTCCATGGCTTCTTCTAGATCGTTTAGCAATTCGTTAACGATCAAATTCCAAAGGCCCTACTCTGTATTTCGTTTCGAAAGGCAGTTCTATTCGAAAATGATTTTCGATCTGTTTATGAATTCGTACTGTGTAAAGCTTTCGAATCGGAAAGAAAAGTATTTGTTTTTATTTTCATTTACGGAATAGATTTGTCGAGTATAGGAATATTTCTTGAGATCTGTCAAATCAAGCAAAAAAATAATATCAACAAATCGCAAGCAATAAATAAACGAAATAAAAAAAATTCGTTTTTTTTTTGTGTGGAGAGCGTGCTCAAAATTGAGAATGACTGTTTTTTCCAAACCAAATATTTTGTTGCAAAGTCGACAATGTAAGATTTACTCATCCTTTTATCCCCTGTATCTTTTGTTGTTTTTGCTTTACATGTATTTACAATACAAGGTACCGGACAACCTCCCAAAAAAACAGCCCTTACGGCTCGCGTACACTAAATCCGATTTATCGGCCGATATCGGATCGGAACTGTTCGGACGACAATCTCGGACGTTCGTCTGCATACACTGCTGCCGTTCTCTGACGATAGCTGATAGACAGCCTGTTATTGAATTTATTTATTTCAGTTCAATTGAAACTTTTTTCCATAGATTTTTAGTGACATCTATATTATTATACGCCTTAGAAAACTTATTCCACAGTGGTGTCCTGCTAAAAACGAAGTTTATTAACTTTTCACTATCCATTGTGTACTTCTATAGGCAAACTGACGTCCGACGCCGACGTCCGATAAATCCAAACAAGTTCGGATTTGCCTGTTGATCGGATAAAGTCGGACGACATCGTACGTTGTCGGTTGTAGTGGTGTACGTACTCTCTTTGTTTAACACATGTTTGGTTCGAACGTCAAGCGGCCCATACACACCACACAAGTGTGCACACTTGTGTCGGTGTGGATAAATGTGGTACGTGTGTGGGGTGGTTTGCACACCAATTTTCGGTGTGTGCACACCGGTGTGGCATTTCGCCATACACATCACACCAAATGGCACACACTTCAGAACCATAACCCACACCGACACCAAAAATGAGAACTATTTCATTTTGTTCGCACCGTGTGACACACCGAAAATTGGTGTGCAAACCACCCCACACACGTACCACATTTATCCACACCGACACAAGTGTGCACACTTGTGTGGTGTGTATGGGCCGCTTAAGATTGTCTATCAACCGGTAAAATTTGAATGTCAATGAGATCATAGGTTAAAAGAAAATCAGCGTTGAACGTTGTGTTTTAGGTCAAGTGAATTAGTCAGTAGATAATAAAAATGTATTTCGTTAGCATCAAAAACAAAAGCCATGGAAGAAGAAACAAAAAAATTGTGAAATTTCTTAAGTTTTATGCAATTATTTTTCCGCTTTCGTCCGACGACCGACGCGACGTTGGGACCAATTCTTCGCTCCGAACGAACGAATACTTGACTAGTCTTTAACAGTAGAACATTTTGAAAGGAAAGAACCGAAGTGAAAACTTTTCGACTCGAAATGCATATTCTGGCCCTGAGTTTTTGAAGGGAATACACAAAAAGTAAAGGGCTTCGATAGCCGAGCAGCTGAACAGCAAGGGTCATCAAGTAAGATGGGATGATTGATAAAAGGGCATATTGTGGATGTAGAAAATCTTTTCTGGTATTGTAAAATTGTTAGCATTCTTTTTTTCCGTGTGAATGTTCGAACAGCAAACACAGATTCAATGACAAATTGAAGTTCAATCAGGCAATACAATCAAATCGATTTGTGTTATGTCTTATATTCTTTTTTTTTTTATCTGCTTATTTCCGGATTATTTTATCTTCATCGTTTTCTCATGAACATGAAATAACCACCCATTACACGATACTCGAAAAAAAACCTTTGACGTTAAGCCGCGATTATCTCAAAAATCCGGCCCCTGTCTTGTTCGTGAAAGACTGATATGCTCTTCATGTAATTAAGAAACCAACTGGCATTCTAGTAGAACGACTATCAAAATTTGATAGTCGATAGGAAAAACTTATCAGGTGTTTCTTTCAATAAATTGAAAAAGCATTTGAAAATTTTTAAATTTTTATGAATTTTGGTTATCACTCCACACCAAAAGTTGTTGTTTCCATATTTCATCTTGCCTACTAATAAATAGATAACACAAGCTGTTTTTGTTTTCAATATTTTATTTTTTCAGATTTTAAATGTATTTGTATGTATATATATATAATAAATAATAAATAATAAAAAAAAAAAAAAATAAGTAGTCAAACTATTGAATTTGAAATCATAAGAAAATATTAGCTCAAAGTTACATCATTTTAAGAACTAATCAAATAATTACCCTTTTTATGTGGCTATAAAAAAATGCTTTTTTATGTTACTATTTAACAAAACGTTTTCTTATTGATTTCACTTTCAAGTGACCTTAACTTTGGGAGCACTTACAAGTTGCCGCCTCTCAAGTTCCTTTAACTGGAGAATATTGAGTTTTCCTTACGTCATTCGTGTATTTCTTCGGTACACAGGTTGGTATGGCTATGGAATGGATAGTAAATATGCTCACCAACTGCAACAGTTTCCACATGAGTCATTACCTCGACGTCACATCTTGCAAGAAATGCATAAAATTATAAGTTATATTTTTAACAACTGATTTTACAAATAAGGAAAATATAATTTCGCAATGCCGATAATGTTCTAATCCTTCCTTATCTGAGATTGACTGCTGATCGATACGATACGATTTAATCTTCCTGAACTTCCTTCGCTTGTCGTTAATTCAATCTCACTTTATCTGGCTGTCAACGACTCCTTAAATTTCACCTTACAGCCTAACTTCTTTCTTATTTCCAACTATTGAAAAGTTTTTCTTCTGCTAAGTTGCACATTTATAACGAAGGTTCACACTATACGATTGAAAGCAAACACAACCTCTGCAATAAACTTATCATTCATGTCAACTATCTAGAATAGAAACAACTTACATATTTGCTAAATGTCTAAATTTAATTTATATTTAACGATATACATACATAATTATGTATATTGACAACTGCTCGTGTTTATGAGCGTTTTTTTATTACATCTTTATTTTTTTCTACTAATATATTGTTTGTAAAATTATCTACTATGTTGGAGAGTTATTGTTTTAAAACTGTGTCTTTAGGATCTAAGCTAATGACATCTAATTTGCTTAATCAAGTTTTTTTTAATAAATTAAGTATAAAAAAAATGTTTATACAATAAAAATCAAGGTCTTACATTCTTCCCTTAGTAAAATGTCTTTTACTGAGTGAGTTTGCTTTATGCTAAAACAAGCACTTGAAAAATATGGTCATAATACTCGTATCATCTTGTAACAACTGTATTTTGGTGTTGGACTAATTTAAATTTATAAAACTTGTTTATTCTACAACTCCTTGGTTCTTTATTCAACTATTTAATATTAACCACTGTGCCTAACCATGGCCTTTCTCTCCCACCTTTACACGCCTCATTTATGTATGTTCTTGTTTTATTTTCTTTAAGACCTGTCAACTTTACCTATTAGTGAAGATAAAATAAATGCATAAAATAAAAATTGTTATTGAATGTTTTGGAACAAATTATTTTTTGAGGTATCAGCAGAGACTTTTTGGAAAATTATGTAGCAAAACAAAGCGCTTTTAGCCTGGATGAGGCGAGTATATTTTAATAATCAGGTGGGTGGGTTAGGGTGCTTTTCAAATGCAGAGGAACCTAAATCTATACATTCCGCTCACATTTTAATGTTTTTTTATTTAATTTTGGTCTGAATTGTTATAGCTCTCTACATCTCTACCGAATCTCAATTTTAACTTACAAAAATGGTTCTACTTCTATGCGGTTAATGCTCACCTCAGTATCGCCTATTGCCACCACCTCCACCCATCATATTTCCAGGTCCATTGTTGTAGCCCATATTGTTACCGCCTCCACCACCACCATAGCCCCCTTGGTTGCCTGAAATTACATATATGGTTTTGTTTTATTTAATGGAACAATTTGTTAGATAAACGAGTTTATAGGGATATAAAAATATGAGTCATGCGGGTGGATTTGATTGTGACGCGACTGCGTGTTACATCAAACGTGGTTTAATTTCAAATTAGTATAACATAGCGAAAGTCAACGTCTTTAAATTTAATCTCACAGCATTAAAATATCAAACTAAACAAACACTTAACCTTTTGCTAGTTTGTCAGATACTGTGTTCGGGATAGTAAAAATATTGTATTGAGTTCCTAAATGCAGTACCTATTACTTTGCATTACGGTTTTCAATACCTTACCTGCAAAGCATAACCTATTTGTATTGATTTAAGAGTTCATGTAATACATATGTAAATATGTTAGCCACTTACCCATCGACCGTCCGAAGTTGGCACCACCTCCATTTTGATTTCCGCAACCATAGGGGTTCATCCGGTTGTTGTCAAAGCTATTACCTCCTCTCATTGGGCCACCACCATAATTTTGTTGATATCCATCATTGAAATCGTTATTGTTGTTACCCCAATTACCACCTTGGTTACCGCAGTTTCCACCTCCACCGTTGCCATAACCCTGATTCCATACACCTCCTTGGTTTCCATTATCCCATGGCGTCATCTGATTATTCCAGTTACCGCCGCCACCTCCACCGTTAAAACCTTGGTTGCCATTAAAGCCATTACCGCCGAAATTATTTCCTCCCCAATTATCATTTTGATTGCGGTTTCCGTTCCATCCATTTCCTTGGTTATTTCCACCATTGCCACCACGGAAATTACCACCCCGTTGCCCACCACCGCCGTTACCCTGGCCATTATCTTGGCGATCCATTACATGTTTTGGAAATGCTTTTTTGATGTCCAACAATTTGTTCTTAATCGTATGGATCTTTTTTACTGCAAATTTGAGAAAAACAATAGAATATTTGATTAATCTGTTAGCCTACATATACAATTTTATATCAGAAATGATCAAAAGACAGGTGACGATGATCTCCATCTGATCTGAATCTGGTTGTCGATCAAATTAAAAAAAATTAGTGATATAGGTACACCATCATAATTGGAATGTTACAGATACTTTTTCATCAGTCTACTACACATTTTTAAGTAGAATAACAGTTATATAATACCTGTGAATATTTTTTTCTTACAGTCATGAAACGCCGTGTTAGTTTATTAAAAGAAACTACCCGGAGCTGGGACTGTGTAAAAAAAAACTTTCGTTTTTTATTGAAACTTAACATAAGGTTTGATTTAAGACCGGGGACAACTTTAAAATGTTAAATGTTGTTAAAATCAATTTTTTTTATTACATATTTCGAAAGTATGATAAATGTTATAACTAAAGGAAAACTGAAAATATCGAATAGATGCAGACTTATCGCATTTACAGCGGAGCGGGTGACGAGTCAGATAGTTCGGGCCGTTAAAGTAGAGATCTTCGTTTCACAATATCTGTTGACCTTTTGTATGGTCAGGTAGCTGTTTCGAGGAAATCTATTGTACACGCCTGGAATCGCAGATTAATCCGTAAACTACTACAATAACTTTCTCGTGGTGAAACTTTAAACGCAATTATTTCGAAACTACTTTTTCAAAAACTGCTTGTGTTTTAGTTTTAGCTCAAAAAGTTAGCGGCTTAGAAGAAATTTTGGGAGGCAACTCTCAGTAATTTCATCGAAAGGATATAAATGTGTATGTAGGTACATAAAGTTTGAAAGGTAGCGTGTAAATAAATACAGCCCTATTCTGCTATTCATTCGAAGTGAATCTGTGTATGTCGGTAATATACACAGATTCACTTCGAATGAATAGCAGAATAGTGATTAGTGAAAATTCAAGAAAAATTCCCCCCGATGAATAGCAGAATAGGGCTGATAATTTTTCGGGGGTCAAATATTTCGAAAAAAAATTGCCGAAAATTAAAAAAGGCTCCCAAATTTAGAATTTTGCACTATTCTTTTTTATTTTTTTATTCTACCGAAAAAGTGGCAACTGCAGCAGTTTTCGATTTCGCCGGAAACATGCGTCCGGAGAACTTCAATAACGCCGCAATTTTGTTGGTCATCGCATAGGTACATAAAAATTTTTGGCGATGCAGGACAGCTCCGATAAATATTTCTCCTAATTTTGAAAATGATTGGGTTATATTAATCCCTTAAAAAACATGTTTTTCACGCTCCTAAAGTGGTCTCCTGCCTTAAGGCAAGTTCTTCCATCATGGCACAGAGCCTATTACCAAATCAAGCACTTCGTGAAAGGTTTTTTTTTAGCTGTAGCAGATATTTTTTCATCGATCTACTACACTAAGTAGAACAACAAAAAAAATAAATATTTGCAGTCTTTAATATTACAGTCATAAAACGCCGTGCTAATTTATTAAAGAAACTGCACGGAGCTGGGACTGTGTATATAATGTATGCTTGCATGTAACATAATAATGTAGTATTAGTCATGTACACTTATTTATTATTCTTAGTTCGTGTGCCTCAACTCTGAATTACGGAATCTATCTAATATCAATTGAATCGCACAGCAAATTTTCCGTAGTTTTTTACAGAAAAGAGAGCTCGATTAAAGAATTTCTAAAGATTTTGAATTTATGTGCCAAAAGTTTAGAAACAAAAATTTTGTGCATGTAGTGGAAAACGTTTTTTAATCAAGTCAATTAAAAATAATGAGTTCCAAAGAATCCACAGAGAATCTTAATTCTGTTGGTGACAAAAATATGATTCGTCAATTAGCTTCAATTTCCTTTAACTTTGTGTGGAGAAGTTAGCTTTATTGAAATGGTCAACTTAAAAATTGAACTGTAGCAAATACTCTTTCGTCAATCTACTACCAACAAGTAGAACAACAAAAATATAATACTTGCTGCTTTTAGTCTTACAGTCATGAAACGCCGTGCTAATTTATTAAACAAAAATGCATGGAGCTGGGACTGTGTGATTCATTGCAACATGAACAAAGCATACCTACATTTATAAAAAAAGGGGCTTAATATTGTAGATAAAAATGTTTATCTTCTCGAGTTCGTCTACATTGGCTACTTCGTGCCATTACTTATATCTAAAATCGATGATTAGTTCAAAATGAGACGTTCGTTCTGAAATTCGAATTATATGCAAATTATTAGTTGTGCCAGATACTTTTTCATCGTTCTACTATAAAAATGTAGAACAACAATAATATAATACCTGTCAATTTTCTTAGTTTTACAGTCATGAAACGCCCTGCTAATTTATTGAGAGAAACTGCATGGAGCTGGGACTGTGTAGTTTAGGCAGTTTCAGTTTGTTGAAAATGCTTGGACTTATGTACATAAGTATGTAGGGTCATGTCCCCAGTTGTCGAACACTTAGTGACTTGCAATAAAGTAATCGCTCATTGCCAAACAACCTTCGATATTCAATATACGAAGTTAAATTAATTAGATTCTCAAACTCAAACTTTATTTAATAAACTTAAATTTAATTCTGTAACTTTAACCGTTTTTTTATAAAACAATATAAACTGGAAAACAGTCCAATTCCCCAGTAATCGAACACTTGTTTCCTAAAGCCGAACATTAAGTTTCCTTATTTCGAACATGGTGTTTTGGGTTAAGACTAACATTTAATTACTACACAAAACAGACATTTTTAAAGTTTTCTCTATTTTAAATTATCCAAACATATTAATTTATTTTTTTATTATTTTTATATTTTTTTTTATATTTATATTTTCTCAATTTTATTGAACCACATAAATCAGGTAAGATTTGAAGAGTGGCACACAGTCTTTTTTTTAGCACAAAGTTGGGTGTACGTTAAATGGTTATGCTAAATGGTGACAACCTATATTTCTTAAGCGATCTTCTTTGGCAAGAAGTTATGGGACACCTACGTCATAATTGAAATTGTTAACTGTTCGAACAAAGGAAACCTAAAATTGTACTGAGTTTCCTTAATTCGAACACTGAAAAAAGGTGTTCGAATACTGGCCCCAAGGATTTTGCTACTTTTATTGATAGAAAGACGTAAAAATTATTTAGTTTCTTATAACGTGTAAGGCCTGAGCTTAAAAAAACTATTTTGATGAAGTTGCCTATATTCGAACACTAGTGTTCGAACAGGAAACTCACAACAATTTAGTTTCCTTTGATCGAACAGCTAAAATCTAGTAAAACTATTAACTTTTAAGATAAAATTTTAACGTAAATGAACTAAAATAAGCATTATATAACGAAAAAACCTTACAACATAAATATATAGCTTCAACTGCCCCTTAAAATCATAGTTTCTCACGACACTTGCAACAGTCTCCTTCTTATATGGAAACCCACAATTGCCCTAATCTTTGAAAGCTAGTCACAAACTATTTTTTTTTAAACGTTTACATTGGTTGTACTTGTGAGTTGTTTCTGAGGGTTAAAGAGTATAACACCCTTTACAATTTTGCATTAAAAGAAATTAAAAAAATGAGAAATAATGCAGTTTGAGCGATGTTTTTCAAAAAGTGTTCGACAACTGGGAGTGTTCGAATTTAGGCGACCTTACCCTAGGTGTAAAATTTTTGTATACTAATAATTTATAATAATAATTTAGGTATACTTACAAATAATTTTGTCAACACAATCGTAGTCATCAAATTCAATGAAAGCAAAACCCCTTTTCTTGCCCGTTTCCTTATCAACGACAATATTGACTGAAACTATTTCGCCAAATTTAGAAAAGTAATCACGTAGGGCTTTTTCGTCGTGTTCATCCCTCAAACCACCGACGAAAAGTTTTTTCACTGTCGCCCCAGCATCGGGTCTATCTATGTCTTGACGGGGTACCGCACGTTTTGGTTCTACTTCTCGACCATCAATCTTGTGAGGACGTGCACGTTGGGCATCATCGATCATAGATGAACGGGAATAAGTAATAAAACCGAAACCACGCGATCGTTTAGTGCGGGGGTCTTTCATCACCACAACATCTACTATTTTGCCCCATTGTTGAAAATGAGACTTTAACGATTCGTCAGTAGTGCGATAGTCTAAACCGCCAATAAAGAGTTTTCTCAGGTGTTCAGGCTCGTCGATGCACTAGAATTTAAATAAATATAAATTTATGATTTCGAAAATGGCGGATTTATCAAAGATGATCTAATTATCTACAGATGTCAAATAAACTTTTACTTACGTCATCATCATCGTTTTGGTATTTGTTATTAGACTGCTTGTTTTTAGCGTCAGGCATTTTTCCAAATTTAAATTTATATTATAATAACAATTTACTTATTTTAACCGCGATAATTCCGACAGGCGATAGCCCCGCTCAGGCTTAAACTTTGAATATAGGAAAGATAGATAATAATATGGCGAGTGGCCAGTGGCCGAGTGGGACAGAAATGGCTTGGCGGATATGCCTTGGGTGATGACGTGGAGAACTGTGGTGATGTGAAACGAAAAAGGAAGTAAAAAAGAAAAGAAAGTAATTTGTTTTCGTTAAGCCATGACCACAAGTTAAAACTAATGTCGATTTTCATTATTTTTTCAGAGCCCCATCTGTTGTTTGTTAGTCAAAGTTTTTGAAAATTCACACAATTTGTATTGCAGATTGATAAATTCGTGTTTTCTTAAATTCTTTTTTAAATAGATAACTTATCAAATGTTAAAGACAGTGCGTGCAATAGCATTAGGAAACGTTTTTTTTTTTAGCTTGAATAAAAAAATTAAAATGTGTGCCTTACCCTGGGACTACACGATCAAGATATGGTAAGCCATTTACAATAGGCGTTTCTCTTTTTTAGTTCCCAACCGGGCACTGAACGGAGAACGAACAGCGTGAACGTGTTCTGAACTGAGCTATGTGAAGTTGGCTGCGCTCAAACTCTTGCTAGATGCCCCGTCATATTATTTTGAGCACGTAGAGCGCGCTCGCGTAGTGTTCTGAAGAAAAAAGAAAAGCATTTTGAGCGTTCAGATGTCACTGAAACTGAAAAAGAAATGCTCTTACGTTTTTGACGTTTCACTTCTCTGTTCGGAACTAAAAAAGAAAAACGCCTAATACCATTGACCTAATAGATATGGACTGCTAGTAACCAACTTTACGAGGGGTCCATTTAAGAGCAGCGCTTTAGTTTTGGGT
Source organism: Melanostoma mellinum (assembly GCA_914767635.1). NCBI lineage: Eukaryota > Metazoa > Arthropoda > Insecta > Diptera > Syrphidae > Melanostoma > Melanostoma mellinum. The sequence continues at coordinate 21,815,008 of OU612058.1, forward strand.
GGTATTTTTATGAAGCTACCACTATAGCAACAGGAGCAACAGAATAACCATTGAAGTACTGCAATGAGAAGAACTTTTTGCTTTAAACTGGTTTCAGTAGAACTGGTATTATATTTTTTTGGCACAACAAACTAAAGCAGCGCCGTCGCTGTCGACAAAAGTTCTGCAAGGTTTGTATCGAAATGACATTTAACATTGACCTAATAGATATGGACTGCTAGTGAAACGTCATATCCATACAAAACCCTAAAAGCAAAGCGGTTCCCGCGACTTTGCGCCCCTGAAAGGATAGTGGCAAAATAATCGTGATCCGTGATTTTCCGCTATGGCCATCTATCGTTTTCCGAGAAGTAACGAGAGAAGTTACCACTTAACAACAGATGTCTCTCTGTTTTTGTCATCTTGTGTCAATTGCTGTTGACTTATAGTTTGTTGTTGTCAATAGAATTTTTCCGCGCTAAAACAAAAATTTGTTTTTAAAAATTAATTTCAATTCAAATGCAATGCAAACATTGTTTTGGATGATCGAGGAGTGCATCCTTTCAGTGTATAATCAAAGAAAGATCTCATGTCCTGTACATTTAGAAGTTAATATGTTAAAGATAGTACTGTTTTAAGGAGTCCCAGCTAAATGGCTTTGTAGAAGGTGAGTTAAAACTTTCGAATGTGAAAAAAAATCAAATCTAACAAATGACTTATTTGCAATGTCAGGTTGTCTCTTTGAGAAGTTCTTGGAAAGTGCTAAGTATATTTTCACAGGCAAATGTGATATTCCAGAAGTTCTTGATGTTTTTACATTAAATGTAGAAAGGTACATGGACTCCATGGATATTGATTCAAAGGTCCGAAAACCGCATAGCTTTTTGAACAAAGTTGAGTTTAAAAGCTATTAGATATACCGAAGTTGTGGCAACAATGCATCCGAATTCTATAGATGGCTTAACATCCCCATCCAATTGGTTGGAGAAACTTGTTGGGAAGCTGAAAAAAGCAACCATTATGCGTTGCTACTTGGTTCTTTACAACGACAAACTACCAAATCCACTTAAACTTACAAGCACTTTTAGCCGAATCGCCGAATAAGGAGAAGTTTTAGAAGGCATTTTATCTGTTAGATATTTTTATACTCGTCATCGATGTGCTCTCTGGTTGTGCAGTTTTGTTGGGAAATCTTGATGTGGCAACATCTCGCACCGATCGTTTTGAAATCTTCCCAGAAAGTCTTCAATACCTTTGTGATCATATATTTTGGAAGTATAATGAAGCTAAGGTGACATGAATTGTTGCTTTATGTTCTTATATAAAACATTTTTTGTTTTCTCATACACAGATTTATGAGTTCCTGAGTAATTTGTACCGTAATGCAGCAATTACTGATGTATATTCCAATCAATTCCAATATATTCAGAGAAGCTATAATTTGCTCAAGAAACAAGCCTTATTTCGACAAAAAAGCGATTTGGACGAAATATGTAGGGATGCGAAAATAAATGCTGGAGATTAGGAAAATATGCCATAGATGCCTTAAGAAAATGAATGACTTTTATCTTCGAGTAACCACTGAAAATAATGATAGAGCTGCCGTTTAAAGTTTACATCTTGTTGTTAATTTATACATAAATTTGTTCTTTTTTGGTTATGCAATAAAGAGAAGGTAAGGAAATTAGAAGATGTATATAATATTGTACTTTTCGTATTCTGGTTCGTGAAAGTTTAATAACTCTCTCCTTTCTTTGACCAACTGATTGTGACTCGAATGTTCAGAATATTCAATGCCTACAATATTAGACTGACCTCAAAACTGGGGCTTCGAATTCGAATAGCAAACACCTTATCATATGCACTTCAATGCTCTTTCCAATATGCTTCGATTCCCCTACAGCCTACCTTTCCCATAGATATGATATGTAACTCTGCTTATGAAGGTTTAGTGACAAGCCGCTGCAAGATTTCTTGCATTCATTATCTTTTTTCTACTGCTATCCGTCCAGATCTTAAAATCAAACTCTTTTGCGTTAGGCAGCCAACATTTTTCCTTTGCAACCAAATAAGCACCAACAACAAAGAGAATGCGCTGATCTTTGTTGAATTCCTTGAATTTTCGAACGTGTTGCAAAGCATCAGCTATGCTTTTTTCTTGTATTTGGAATGAGTAATTATGCGATATGTAAAAGGTTTCCAAGTAAGGAAGATTTATATTACGCTGTTTCAGAAATGGATCCGATTCCATTTCTTTTGACGCTTGAAGATCTCCAGTGTGCAGAATGCGCGTTCCTTTTAAAAACTGGAACAAAAGCATGACTGCTTCGGGACAATGGTTTGCATCGATAACAGTTACTTGAACACCTTCGATCACAGTTGGGGTATTCATTGGAAGGATATTCACAAACTTTTCATCATTCGGAAAAAATCTCGCATTAAGTTAGTGGTTATTTGTGACATGTACAAAGGCATCGAGAACCTTTTTATAAGGCCAATATAATGGTCCGCATGATAGTGTGTAAGAAAGCACCCGGTTACACCTTCTATCCGTCCATACTTGAAACCATCAACCGCAAAAGTCGTACCCTCTATAACTTTATAGAACGGGCAAAGAGATTTTTCTGATTTAACTGTGCCAGGCTGTTTTGGTAGAGGGTCCCAACGCTCTTTATGCGAATTGTCCCAATGTAACTCATAACAGTCAATACAAAAGTAGTTTACACATACATAGTGTTCAGAATCTAAAATTAGAGAAAAGAAGTTGTTCAGGCTGGTTTCTTTTGAACTATAGTGAAATGGTCTTTAGTACTTGCCCACAGAGTATTATCTACTCTGTGGTACTTGCCATATCAGATTCAACAGCTTCTAGCCTAGCTCAAAGATCGGCAACAAATCCATCATCTTATTGCGTGGAGCGTGGGTTTGCTGTCTGCTCTGAAATAAAATACCTAATTATTTTTTAATGAAAAAAGGTGACAAAGAGATGACAGAGTAATGTCAAATTTTAGTACCCACAAATGCCGCTATCATTTCACAGGCGCTGGGCATTAAGTGGGACCGACGTGAAGTTGGGTACTGGCAGTCCATGTCTATTGGGACTGGCCATCACGACGCGTAGCGGCAAAAATAGAAATGAGCAGGGGCACAACAAGTATTGTATTGAAATTGCCACTTTTCCAAAAAAAATTGCTTAAAAATATACCCCCGTATTAATAAAGCGCGGAATAGCTGCGTTCCATGGATTAAGTGAAAAATGGTATAATGGTAGCTTTAATTAAATGGGAAATGGTATAATGGAAACTTAATCCATGGAATAAGGCTATTCCGCGTTTATTAATACGGGGGATAATGTTTTGCCGGTCGAATATTCGAAATTCTTATTGAAATGGATTAATAAAAGTGTAAAGAAAAATATGAAATTAAAGCACAACCAAAAAGTTTACTGGAAGTGTCCAAAATGCAAGTGCAAAAACGAGCTGTGATTTTCAACAAAAATTTAAGTTGAAAAATATGAATTAAAATTTCCACAAAAGCACAAATTAAGCTCTTAATCAAGAATGTGTGTTAGTTTAAATCAATAAAATATCGAAGACCACTAATAATTCAATGAAAATTTAAGTTAAACAAAATTTATCATCCCCTCAACAAAATCTCCGTAAAGCTTTGTTTACATTTTTTCCCATACAAAAATGGCATATTCTTAAATTTTTCAAAAGCAAATTAAATACATTTGAAAGGTAAAAATCACTCGTGTGCACTGTTTTATTCAAGCTTTAACATTTTAAGATGCTAATGCGCTCATAGTTCAATCACTTTTATTTGATTTTATATTTTATTTAAATTATTTAATCCGACACCATTTCTTCTTTTTTCAGTACAATTTGTATGGGCTGTCAAAACAGCATTTCACTTTGTGCCCCCACTTTAGTTCCAAAACAACCGGCAGGTGGTGTGCAAACTCATGTTCCCAGTCCCAATTATGTCAATAGCGCTCTACAGACGATCAATGTTACTTGACAAGTATTATTGACGTTTTTTCTTGTCAAGTAAAATTGAAGAACAATCACCACCACACGTTCAATTAAAATTGACAACTTTTTCCTTCTATAGTTTCCTAACCGCAGTACACAACGACACTAGTGACAGTGAAACTTGATGAAAACCAAATCACATTTGATTTTCGTCAATGCTTCAATTTTACTTGACAGTAACATTGAAGAGCCTACAAACGATCAATTTTACTTGAACAGAAGCTCCTTCAAGTAATATTGTCAAGTAACATTGATCGTCTGTAGGGCGCTAATGGGTTGAATATATTTGAGGTTTGAGCTACAAAGAAATTATTGTAAGATCAATGAGATGTATGGCTACTTAGAAGAATAAAAAACAAGAGGGAAAACCACACACACACCACTGCATCTGCCCTCGAACTGGCTTCACAAACACCACTTTATTTTCGGACTCCGAAACTGTTTTCATGCAGCTGTGTGTGTGAGGCTTGCGCTCATTGACATAATAGATATGGACTGCTAGTTAAATGTCATTTCAATACAAACCTTGCAGAACTTTTGTCGACAGCGACGGTGCTGCTTTAGTTTGTTGTGCCAAAAAAATATAATACCACTTCTACTGAAACCAGTGAAAAGCAAAAAGTTCTTCTCATTGCAGTACTTCAATGGTAATTCTGTTGCTATAGTGGTAGCTTCACAAAAATACCACCCAAAACTAAAGCGCTGCTCTTAAATGGACCCCTCGTAAAGTTGGTTACTAGCAGTCCATATCTATTAGGTCAATGCTTGCGCTCTTCCTCTTTATTCCATTGGGACTGGCCATCACGACGCGTAGTGGCAAACATAGAAATGAGCAGGGGCACAACAAGTCACATTTTGTATTGAAATTGCCACTTTTCCAAAAAAATTGCTTAAAAATATAATGTTTTGCCGGTCGAATATTCGAAATTCTTATTGAAATGGTTTAATAAAAGTGTAAAGAAAAATATGAAATTAAAGCACAACCAAAAAGTTTACTGGAAGTGTCCAAAATGCAAGTGCAAAAACGAGCTGTGATTTTCAACAAAAATTTAAGTTGAAAAATATGAATTAAAATTTCCACAAAAGCACAAATTAAGCTCTTAATCAAGAATGTGCGTTAGTTTAAAACACTAAAATATCGAAGACCACTAATAATTCAATGAAAATTTAAGTTAAATAAAATTTATCATCCTTCCAACAAAATCTACGTAGAGCTTTGTTTACATTTTTTCCCATACAAAAATGGCATATTCTTTAATTTTTCAAAAGCAAATTAAATACATTTGAAAGGTAAAAATCACTAGTGTGCACTGTTTTATTCAAGCTTTAACATTTTAAGATGCTAATGCGCTCATAGTTCAATCACTTTTATTTGATTTTATATTTTATTTAAATTATTTAATCCGACACCTTTTCTTCTTTTTTCAGTACAATTTGTATGGGCTGTCAAAACAGCATTTCACTTTGTGCCCCCGCTTTAGTTCCAAAACAACCGGCAGGTGGTGTGCAAACTCATGTTCCCAGTCCCAATTGACACTCATCCACAGCAAAAAGTGGTTATTCCAAGAAGCTGATTAGGTATATCACAACTGGCAATTTGCCACTAGTGGCAAGTTGATACTACACTGATGAAGACGTGGGTGGTTTGCTTACATTTTTCACACCAGAAGTAGTGGTTTGATCACATTTTTCAAATGAAAATTTAAGCAAGGAATCAGTAATAACCCTGCAGCTACACGATCAAGATATGGTAAGCCATCAGCTTACATATACAATCTGTCAAATTCCTGTTCGTGTTTCGGCTGTGACTTAGGCGACTTACAATTTGCCAGGCATGTCACTATATATTTTCAAAATTGCACCCACAAGAAATTTGAAATTCGTTTTTTCCAGGCACTCTTTTCTCTTTTTGAGGGTATTTGACGAAGCTGTCAGTTTCATGGCTACTGAAACTGCTTCTCGGGTGGCTTTCAATATTCCATACCAGTTGGCTTTCAGTTTCGAAAAGTTTGGCTGTGTATGTAAAGGCTATGGCCCAATCACTCCGTCACGCGTTCGACTTCAGCGGCCACAACTGACAACTCGATTAAAGCACAAACACGTGACGTCCGTGGCGGCGTTGAGATTAAAACATTTTTAATATCAACACACTTAACGACTTTGACATTTGCTATTGGTATGTTTTGTAGGTTGGTAGACACACATGCTCTGTGTAACAAAAGCGCATTAAGCCTTGCCCAAACCAACGCGGTGAGCGCGTGCGATGCGATTGCGATAAGTCAAATCCCTATGTAATCTTATGAACGTTTGACTTAATACATAGGGATTTGACTTATCGCAATCGCATTGCACGCGCTCACCGCATTGGTTTGGGCAAGGCTTTAACGCAACGGATTCATTGGGCCATCCAAAAGTTTCACATATTTTAAAGTTGAAGTTGAAGTCTGACGGAGTCATTGGCTTTGTATATTAAAATCTATAGTAACACCATGAACGCTTGCGATGCTTTCGCCACCTACCTGCTCGATTAACGAACTTTGCGGTTCTCTCTAAATTTATTTTGGTGGTACACTTGGGTGTTGTGGATGGTGTTCGATGGATGCTATGCAAGAGGTTGGGAGCATGAAAGTCGATAGTAATAGTAAGTTCTTATACGAAATTTATACGTAATTTATACGTAATTTATTTTTCACCCTCGCTCTGATGCTTTTAACTCGTTTACAATGCAATGCTCTCTTTTCAAAATAATACATTCCACACGATTAAATAAGGTTTTTCAATTGACTTTCATTCCGATTCAATCGAGCAGTCCTTTAATCGAGCAGGTAGGTGGCGAAAGCATCGCAAGCGTTCATGGTGTTACTATAGATTTTAATATACAAAGGTCATTGGGCCATAGCCTTAAGAAAGTTCGATTGTATTACGGCCATATGATTCACTCAATAAATTTAAACCCAATAGAAATAAACCCAGTTGTCAAAATTTGATCCCAGGTTTATATTTTGATCCCGGATTCAAAATAAACCCAGTTGTCAAAGTGACAAACGTCAAATCGTTGAAAGTGCTGCTGGTAAATAGATTTTTGTTTGAAGAAATTGTAAGCAATACTTTTCATTTATATCTTGCATTGTCAATTAAATTAAATTTATATTCTATCTTTTTCATGATGTTGCAGGTTCAACCAACAACCAACCAACAACCAACCCACCAACAACCAACCAACCAACAACCAACCAACAACCAACCAAGATTTTAAATTCGAAGAAATTGTAAGTAGTAATTTCATTTATATTTTGCATTGTCGATTTAATTTATATACTATCTTTTCCATGGTGTTGCAGGTTCAAGAAATGGAAACTCCACCAGCTACTTCAGGTGTTGCTGAAAAGGCAAGCCAAGCCAACGTTCATCTCAACTGGATGAAAATCTAATGAGTGAGGAGTACCTCGACGACTATGCACTCTAGTTTTAAGAAAATCTAGTTTTAAGAAAAAAAAGTAATTTAAGTAAATCGTTTATTATTAAGTAGAATTAAGTTAGTTAAAGCTACACTTATGTTTTTATGTTTTAATAAAAAATACTTATTGAAAAATGAAATGATGCAAAATGATTTATTTATATTTAGTGTGGTCCTCTTGCTCTTAGCAATAGTCTTCGTTCCGTGGCAGTGGACATACGAATTCTTGACGCAAGTCGTTCAGCAAATACGCTTTTTCATACGGTTTTTTCACGTGCAATTGGCCGTTGAACAACATTTACACTATGAACAGGACGTATCGGGGTAGGTGATAGCAATTGTGTAGGCCGTGTGGGTGGTGGTGGCGGTTGTGATGATGATGACGGTTCAAACATTCCTTCGCAGACGTTTTGAGGCAGGGACAAATTGTCAGTGCTTACATCACCAAAATCGATGCACATATTATGTAGCATACAGCATACCGTAACTATTTTTTGAGCTATGTCCAGCCGATAGAGATGGATACCAGTAGCTAGAATCGGGAAACATCTCTTGAGCACACCGTACTGTCCTTCAACTACGTTTCGAGTAGTCAAAATGGACCGTCAAAATGGATATCTGCAAATATGTCAGCATTTTTGGGTGACGCATTTGCTGATGTTTTTGGTTCAAAGTGTGATCTACTGTAGTCTGGCCTGTTGTTAGTTCCGCAAACGTTATATCCGCAAATGGATCCTTGGGTTGAAATAAATTTAAAGAAGCTCAGTTTCGTTTCGTTAACTTTGAGAAGGTATTCATCACAAATGCTTTATGTAGATCACTTTCATGATAGTTAACCCCTAGATGATAATCGCTAGTAATAAGAAATTGCATCAAAACGCAAGATGTTCCGTGTTACAAAGAAATGTTTTGTCACCAATTCGAATCGTGACGACAAAAATGCTGCGAACCGTTCTCAAACTTCAACAACAATCTGATATTTTCTGTGTGCCAATCTATTTCAATATTGTTAGGTTGCCTATTTGAAACGAAACCGTACCTTTGCAAATCCTGAAAATGCTCCGCAGACATTTCGAACAGACTGCAGTATTTTAACAACCGATGTCTTCGATACATTTAAATATTCATTTGCCACAAATTGTAAAATCTAAAATCTGAAACATCAGTCAAAATTAGAACATAGCAGTAGCGCGGCTAGCTTCGTTTAAAACTCACCCTTCCTTTTCTGTACAATGCCTTATGATTGTTGGGCTGGCATCGTAACACATGTTCCACTGAAGTTAGAGCAGCATCGTAGGCTGAGATTTTTATCTGTGCCATTGCCAAATTGTTGTATACAACCAGTCTATCATCCAAAATGCTTTGTAGATCGCTGTTAGAGAGCTTAAAAAAATATTTTTAATATTTATGAGACTATATTGATATTGTATGCATCTAGGAATGTTACTTGTAGGTCTTCAGTATCGATGTTTGCATCTGGATCACCATCTCTATCATCTAAGTATTCAAGTGCCCGACGGTAAAGTTGAATAGCTATGTTGAACTCATTGCGGTTGTACCAAAAGTTTGCTCTTTCCTTCTTCAGATCTCTTTCCTTTTTCAGTACTGCTTACCCTTGCATCTGGTGGAATTGATCGCTCTGGATTCTCCTCATTCTTTAGTCCAATCGGTCCATAAGCAAATCTGGCATCTACAATAACCTCAGCTACCTCACCAACGAGCATTATTGGAATAGCTAAATCTAAACCTTGCACCATCTATTTATACAATAGGATACAATGATTTAATGTTTAAACATAATGCCCCCAACTATTCTACATACCTCATAGTCACCAACATGAAAATAAGCATCCTCCTCTTTTTCGACGATAGTGCCATCATCTAATTTACCAGTAGTAACTTTTATCAATTCTCCACGTTGTGGACTAATTGGATTATCGGACTTTTTTAAAGTTCGCTTTATAAGTTGACCATTACCAAGTAAATCCACCACTATCACATGATTGTTCCAAGTGTCTAGCATTTCTGGAGACCTGTACATAGGTGTGGTCACAGTTGTAAGCTAAAAGAAGTAAAACAATTTACAATAAATAATTTGAGAACAAAATACAACAAATAATTTCTTTTACTTCACCTTACTTTTGACAGATTGGGTTGGGTTTGTTCGCGTAACATATATAAAGCACACTTTTTATGTCAAAATCTAGGTAAGTTTGCTTGATTTGGCTGCAATATTTGAAATTTCCCTATAGTATGCGAACGAACCGAAAATACATCTGGATGTAAAAATTTGAACCCGACGACGCAATGCGGTTTAAATCCATCGGGTTTATTTGGAGTGAATAATATGGATTTGCGTTTGACAACTGGGTTTATGCGATTTTACATCCGGATGTAAATTTAAACCCGGGGTTATTGAGTGAATAATATGGCCGTAAGTCAACAGCAATTGACACAAGATGACAAAAACAGAGAGACATCTGTTGTTAAGTGGTAACTTCTCTCGTTACTTCTCGGAAAACGATAGATGGCCATAGCGGAAAATCACGGATCACGATTATTTTGCCACTATCCTTTCAGGGGCGCAAAGTCGCGGGAACCGCTTTGCTTTTAGGGTTTTGTATGGATATGACCAAGCAACAGAATTACCATTGAAGTACTGCAATGAGAAGAACTTTTTGCTTTTCACTGGTTTCAGTAGAAGTGGTATTATATTTTTTTGGCACACCAAACTAAAGCAGCACCGTCGCTGTCGACAAAAGTTCTGCAAGGTTTGTATTGAAATGACATTTAACTAGCAGTCCATATCTATTATGTCAATGGATATGACGTTTCACTAGCAGTCCATATCTATTAGGTCAATGATTCAACCACAGACGTGCGACGTCACGTTGGCATTTTGGTGTCATCTTACGAACTAGTGAAAATTAATTGTAAGATAAAAAAGTGAAATATCTTTTCAATTTAATAGAAAAGTTCGTATTCTGATATGCCTAAGAAAAAAACAGGTCAGCGAAAGAAAGCTGAAAAACAAAAACTTCGCCTGAAAGAAATTCGAAGCAAAGAAATTCAACTTGCAGAAGCTCCATGCAATGCTCCAATGGAATGTGAAAAATGTTCGAAAAAGCAGAAATCCCGAGCATTTTGCTATTTTTGCCAGAGTCTACAACGTCTTCCAATATGTGCTCAATGTGGCAAAGTCAAGTGCATGTTAAAAACTGGTGATTGTGTAGTTAAGCACCCTGGCGTTTATACAACTGGTTTGGGAATGGTAGGAGCGATTTGCGACTTCTGTGAAGCCTGGGTATGTCATGGACGCAAGTGTCTCCAATCACACGCTTGCACTTGTCCACTTCAAAATGCTACTTGCCTTGAGTGTGAACGAAGCGTTTGGGAACACGGTGGTCGCATTTTCAAATGCTCTTTTTGTGAAGGATTTCTCTGCGAAGATGATCAGTTTGAACATCAAGCCTCATGTCAGGTTCTCGAATCCGAAAACTACAAATGTCAGTCATGTAATCGTCTAGGACAGTACTCTTGCCTGCGATGCAAAACATGTTATTGCGAGGATCATGTCCGTCGTAAGGGCTTCAAGTACGAGAAAAATAAGGCTATACCATGCCCCAAATGTAATTATGATACTTCAGTTACCAAAGACTTAAGTATGTCCACCAGAAGTCATAAGTTTGGAAGACAAGCGCAGTTTGGCGAGGACGATGATGAGGAGTACGATTCTTACTACGCTTCTTCATCATATCAACCTAGTGGATATTCCGCTGGTACCTACGGCGACGACGACGAGGATGATGAAGACGACGATGATTACGAAGATGATGATGATGACGATGAAGATGAAGATAGCACCGATGAGTCCCAAGAAGAGACCAAGCAAAAAGATGATAAAAAATCATAAGTTTCTGTTTAATTCATTGGTTTTCTATCAACTTAATATGAAGTTGTTTTTATTTGTACGAATCAAATATAAAAAAATTTTCAAATAAAAAAAAGTCCATCATTCGCAGAAAGAAAAAGCTCAAGAGTTCTCCGATTCTTTGAATCTGAAATAAAGAAACGTTGTTGAAATTGAAAGAACATACGAAAGCAATTTTAGAAAAGCTTTTTTTTTTAATATAAATTAAAGTATATAATGTACTTACTTGCAATTGAGACATGTAAAAAACACTGTCTGTCCTTCATCTGCGGACCGTAACTGAAGAGTCGCATATGACATTTTGTTGTGGCTGCACTTGGGGCATTTACGTTCAATGATTGGTCCATCGGCTTCTTCCTTTTCTTCTTTTACCTTTGCTTTAACATGTTTTTTTGGATCGTACGTATTGAAATGAATTGTATATTCAACTTCCATATCGCCGAAAACTAAGGTAAAATAATAATTATATTTTACCAGGCAAAAATTATGTAAACTTACCATCCGGGCCAAAGTTTTTCTTGCAGTTGTAGCAACTAATGTCACCATATGACTTAAGCTCTGGGAAAATAGATCCACATACTGGACAAAATCCAGGAACTGTTGAAAACGATTCCATTGAAGTGTAGATCTCTTTGCTTGCTTTTTCCTGTTGCAAAATAAATTGAACTATGAAGTGAAAAACTTCAGTCCACAACACGTGAAATTTCAAAGTCCAAAATTTAAAAGGTAAACAAAGGCCTCGGCAATGAAAAAGAGTTCTGTTTCTTTACTTTGTGCATTGTCGTTCTAGATATCATAGAGAAATAAAAACAAGAGGGAAAGCGATTACTTCTCTTACGCCACGTTTCAATTTAGAATCGGGTAATCGAATCGGATTATGACTCAGATTTCGATGCAGTGCCCCTGTTCTGTAACTATCGCCTTGGCGATAAACGGTGGAAAATGGAACGAAATTCTGTGAATTTAGTAGGATTTCGTTCCATTCTCCACCGTTTATCGCCTGCTTTTATCGAGGCGATAGTTACAGAACAGGGGCACAGGTATCTACTTACCCACTGAATCGAGTAATCTAGATATAAAACTGAAAACACACACTTTTGAATCGATCCAGCCACAAGAGCTGTATGGGATCGGGTAATCCTATTTCAATTCGATGTAGGTATACACTGGCAGTAATTTGAATTGAAGTGTGCTTCAATTCTAAGTGGAAACGAGGTATATGAGTACTATTTTACGGTGAAATTTGTTGCATGCAATTTCTTCGAATTCTATTTTGTTCTGCCACCCCGTGTCGCAAGTGTTATTACACGATGAAATCCAATTTCATGAAACTAGTTTCACATTTCTCTTTGTCTTTCATTCGGTGTTCTTATTTTTGAGGAAAAATGGCTATGTACTAGCTAGCGACTGGCTGATTCAAAACCTCTTTTAATGGCAATTGAAAAACAAAAGTCATTATTATTAGAATTAGCCACGTTTTAACTTCACAATAGTCCAATCTGGATCGGATCTTGATGATAAAACAGTTTTAGATCATCATATTTTTCATTATTTGAAGTTGGTGTGAAATTCATTCTTTCAAATGACATTTCAAAAAAAGTTGTAGAATTGGGCTACGATTTTTTTTTCATTTCGTCAAATATAAATTTTTTTGCACTTATTTTTCTTAATTTCTCGATTATATGTTTTGTTTTGTAACACTTTATCATTATTTCATGAATTATACAAAAATGAAAGTATTTCGAAGTTTACTACATTTTACTCTTGACTGTGTTAATGACTGTGTATTTGTATTCGTCAGTGATGATGTGCGTTACAAATGTAAGAGTACTATTACACGGTGAAATTTGTTGCATGAAACTGTTCCCACACCATAAGTGCAAAAGAGAACGAAAGTTCGAAAAACAGAGATGGACAATATGCTACCGTTTTTCGCATGAGTTAGCCTTGCGCAAACCAACGCGGTGAGTGCGTGCGATGCGATTGCGTTAAGTCAAATCCCTATGTAATCTTATGGACGTTTGACTTAATGCATAGGGACTTGACTTAACGCAATCGCATCGCACGCACTCACCGCATTGGGTTGCGCAAGGCCTTATGGTTTTAGTGAAACAGCAGAATCTATTTTTGTGATCAATTAGTTCTTCTATTTCACACAAGAAACGTTGGAAACGTTGGTATCATTTCCAACATTAGCCGCGTTTTATTATCACAATGATCCAATCCGGATCAGATCTTGATAATAAAACAGCTTTGGATCATCATATTTCCAGTTGGAAGTTGTGAGAGACTCGCTCTTTCAACTGACTTTTCAAAAGAGTTGTAGCGTTGCCCTACTAACTTTATTTTCAATGGTTAATTATTTGTTCTTTTTTTTAGGGAAATATGATACTCATGCACTTTGTCAAATATATATTTTTTTGCACTAATTCTTATTTATTTCACGAATACATGTTTTGTTTTGTAAAACTTTCTCATTATGTTATGTATTATACAAAAATGAATAAATGTGAAGTTTCTTGCTATCTATCTAAAATATATTTCATTTCACACAAATAAAAATGTTCATGTGGCAATACTGTTGTTATTGGAAATATTGGAAGTGATACCAACGTCTTCAATGGAAAGTCTCCTCTTGTGTGAAATAGAAGAACTAATTTTTAGATCACAAAAATAGATCCAACTAAAAAGCAGGATTTCGCTTTGTTGTTGTAACGCTAATAAACCCATGATCTGATCCGGATCAGATCAATAATAAAATGCGGCTATTGACATATTAGCCGCGTTTTATTATCACAATGATCCAATCCGGATCAGATCTTGATAATAAAACAGCTTTGGATCATCATATTTCCAGTTGGAAGTTGTGAGAGACTCGCTCTTTCAACTGACTTTTCAAAAGAGTTGTAGCGTTGCCCTACTAACTTTTTTTTCAATGGTTAATTTTTTGTTCTTTTTTTCAAATATAAAAAAATTTTCAAATAAAAAAAGTCCATCATTCGCAGAAAGAAAAAGCTCAAGAGTTCTCCGATTCTTTGAATCTGAAATAAAGAAACGTTGTTGAAATTGAAAGAACATACGAAAGCAATTTTAGAAAAGCTTTTTTTTTAATATAAATTAAAGTATATAATGTACTTACTTGCAATTGAGACATGTAAAAAACACTGTCTGTCCTTCATCTGCGGACCGTAACTGAAGAGTCGCATATGACATTTTGTTGTGGCTGCACTTGGGGCATTTACGTTCAATGATTGGTCCATCGGCTTCTTCTTTTTCTTCTTTTACCTTTGCTTTAACATGTTTTTTTGGATCGTACGTATTGAAATGAATTGTATATTCAACTTCCATATCGCCGAAAACTAAGGTAAAATAATAATTATATTTTACCAGGCAAAAATTATGTAAACTTACCATCCGGGCCAAAGTTTTTCTTGCAGTTGTAGCAACTAATGTCACCATATGACTTAAGCTCTGGGAAAATAGATCCACATACTGGACAAAATCCAGGAACTGTTGAAAACGATTCCATTGAAGTGTAGATCTCTTTGCTTGCTTTTTCCTGTTGCAAAATAAATTGAACTATGAAGTGAAAAACTTCAGTCCACAACACGTGAAATTTCAAAGTCCAAAATTTAAAAGGTAAACAAAGGCCTCGGCAATGAAAAAGAGTTCTGTTTCTTTACTTTGTGCATTGTCGTTCTAGATATCATAGAGAAATAAAAACAAGAGGGAAAGCGATTACTTCTCTTACGCCACGTTTCAATTTAGAATCGGGTAATCGAATCGGATTATGACTCAGATTTCGATGCAGTGCCCCTGTTCTGTAACTATCGCCTTGGCGATAAACGGTGGAAAATGGAACGAAATTCTGTGAATTTAGTAGGATTTCGTTCCATTCTCCACCGTTTATCGCCTGCTTTTATCGAGGCGATAGTTACAGAACAGGGGCACAGGTATCTACTTACCCACTGAATCGAGTAATCTAGATATAAAACTGAAAACACACACTTTTGAATCGATCCAGCCACAAGAGCTGTATGGGATCGGGTAATCCTATTTCAATTCGATGTAGGTATACACTGGCAGTAATTTGAATTGAAGTGTGCTTCAATTCTAAGTGGAAACGAGGTATATGAGTACTATTTTACGGTGAAATTTGTTGCATGCAATTTCTTCGAATTCTATTTTGTTCTGCCACCCCGTGTCGCAAGTGTTATTACACGATGAAATCCAATTTCATGAAACTAGTTTCACATTTCTCTTTGTCTTTCATTCGGTGTTCTTATTTTTGAGGAAAAATGGCTATGTACTAGCTAGCGACTGGCTGATTCAAAACCTCTTTTAATGGCAATTGAAAAACAAAAGTCATTATTATTAGAATTAGCCACGTTTTAACTTCACAATAGTCCAATCTGGATCGGATCTTGATGATAAAACAGTTTTAGATCATCATATTTTTCATTATTTGAAGTTGGTGTGAAATTCATTCTTTCAAATGACATTTCAAAAAAAGTTGTAGAATTGGGCTACGATTTTTTTTTCATTTCGTCAAATATAAATTTTTTTGCACTTATTTTTCTTAATTTCTCGATTATATGTTTTGTTTTGTAACACTTTATCATTATTTCATGAATTATACAAAAATGAAAGTATTTCGAAGTTTACTACATTTTACTCTTGACTGTGTTAATGACTGTGTATTTGTATTCGTCAGTGATGATGTGCGTTACAAATGTAAGAGTACTATTACACGGTGAAATTTGTTGCATGAAACTGTTCC
Organism: Melanostoma mellinum; assembly: GCA_914767635.1. Taxonomy (NCBI): domain Eukaryota; kingdom Metazoa; phylum Arthropoda; class Insecta; order Diptera; family Syrphidae; genus Melanostoma; species Melanostoma mellinum. The sequence goes on from OU612058.1 coordinate 21,831,189, forward strand.
CACACCATAAGTGCAAAAGAGAACGAAAGTTCGAAAAACAGAGATGGACAATATGCTACCGTTTTTCGCATGAGTTAGCCTTGCGCAAACCAACGCGGTGAGTGCGTGCGATGCGATTGCGTTAAGTCAAATCCCTATGTAATCTTATGGACGTTTGACTTAATGCATAGGGACTTGACTTAACGCAATCGCATCGCACGCACTCACCGCATTGGGTTGCGCAAGGCCTTATGGTTTTAGTGAAACAGCAGAATCTATTTTTGTGATCAATTAGTTCTTCTATTTCACACAAGAAACGTTGGAAACGTTGGTATCATTTCCAACATTAGCCGCGTTTTATTATCACAATGATCCAATCCGGATCAGATCTTGATAATAAAACAGCTTTGGATCATCATATTTCCAGTTGGAAGTTGTGAGAGACTCGCTCTTTCAACTGACTTTTCAAAAGAGTTGTAGCGTTGCCCTACTAACTTTATTTTCAATGGTTAATTATTTGTTCTTTTTTTTAGGGAAATATGATACTCATGCACTTTGTCATATATATATTTTTTTGCACTAATTCTTATTTATTTCACGAATACATGTTTTGTTTTGTAAAACTTTCTCATTATGTTATGTATTATACAAAAATGAATAAATGTGAAGTTTCTTGCTATCTATCTAAAATATATTTCATTTCACACAAATAAAAATGTTCATGTGGCAATACTGTTGTTATTGGAAATATTGGAAGTGATACCAACGTCTTCAATGGAAAGTCTCCTCTTGTGTGAAATAGAAGAACTAATTTTTAGATCACAAAAATAGATCCAACTAAAAAGCAGGATTTCGCTTTGTTGTTGTAACGCTAATAAACCCATGATCTGATCCGGATCAGATCAATAATAAAATGCGGCTATTGACATATTAGCCGCGTTTTATTATCACAATGATCCAATCCGGATCAGATCTTGATAATAAAACAGCTTTGGATCATCATATTTCCAGTTGGAAGTTGTGAGAGACTCGCTCTTTCAACTGACTTTTCAAAAGAGTTGTAGCGTTGCCCTACTAACTTTTTTTTCAATGGTTAATTTTTTGTTCTTTTTTTCAAATATAAAAAAATTTTCAAATAAAAAAAGTCCATCATTCGCAGAAAGAAAAAGCTCAAGAGTTCTCCGATTCTTTGAATCTGAAATAAAGAAACGTTGTTGAAATTGAAAGAACATACGAAAGCAATTTTAGAAAAGCTTTTTTTTTAATATAAATTAAAGTATATAATGTACTTACTTGCAATTGAGACATGTAAAAAACACTGTCTGTCCTTCATCTGCGGACCGTAACTGAAGAGTCGCATATGACATTTTGTTGTGGCTGCACTTGGGGCATTTACGTTCAATGATTGGTCCATCGGCTTCTTCTTTTTCTTCTTTTACCTTTGCTTTAACATGTTTTTTTGGATCGTACGTATTGAAATGAATTGTATATTCAACTTCCATATCGCCGAAAACTAAGGTAAAATAATAATTATATTTTACCAGGCAAAAATTATGTAAACTTACCATCCGGGCCAAAGTTTTTCTTGCAGTTGTAGCAACTAATGTCACCATATGACTTAAGCTCTGGGAAAATAGATCCACATACTGGACAAAATCCAGGAACTGTTGAAAACGATTCCATTGAAGTGTAGATCTCTTTGCTTGCTTTTTCCTGTTGCAAAATAAATTGAACTATGAAGTGAAAAACTTCAGTCCACAACACGTGAAATTTCAAAGTCCAAAATTTAAAAGGTAAACAAAGGCCTCGGCAATGAAAAAGAGTTCTGTTTCTTTACTTTGTGCATTGTCGTTCTAGATATCATAGAGAAATAAAAACAAGAGGGAAAGCGATTACTTCTCTTACGCCACGTTTCAATTTAGAATCGGGTAATCGAATCGGATTATGACTCAGATTTCGATGCAGTGCCCCTGTTCTGTAACTATCGCCTTGGCGATAAACGGTGGAAAATGGAACGAAATTCTGTGAATTTAGTAGGATTTCGTTCCATTTTCCACCGTTTATCGCCTGCTTTTATCGAGGCGATAGTTACAGAACAGGGGCACAGGTATCTACTTACCCACTGAATCGAGTAATCTAGATATAAAACTGAAAACACACACTTTTGAATCGATCCAGCCACAAGAGCTGTATGGGATCGGGTAATCCTATTTCAATTCGATGTAGGTATACACTGGCAGTAATTTGAATTGAAGTGTGCTTCAATTCTAAGTGGAAACGAGGTATATGAGTACTATTTTACGGTGAAATTTGTTGCATGCAATTTCTTCGAATTCTATTTTGTTCTGCCACCCCGTGTCGCAAGTGTTATTACACGATGAAATCCAATTTCATGAAACTAGTTTCACATTTCTCTTTGTCTTTCATTCGGTGTTCTTATTTTTGAGGAAAAATGGCTATGTACTAGCTAGCGACTGGCTGATTCAAAACCTCTTTTAATGGCAATTGAAAAACAAAAGTCATTATTATTAGAATTAGCCACGTTTTAACTTCACAATAGTCCAATCTGGATCGGATCTTGATGATAAAACAGTTTTAGATCATCATATTTTTCATTATTTGAAGTTGGTGTGAAATTCATTCTTTCAAATGACATTTCAAAAAAAGTTGTAGAATTGGGCTACGATTTTTTTTTCATTTCGTCAAATATAAATTTTTTTGCACTTATTTTTCTTAATTTCTCGATTATATGTTTTGTTTTGTAACACTTTTTCATTATGTCATGAATTATACAAAAATGAAAGTATTTCGAAGTTTACTACATTTTACTCTTGACTGTGTTAATGACTGTGTATTTGTATTCGTCAGTGATGATGTGCGTTACAAATGTAAGAGTACTATTACACGGTGAAATTTGTTGCATGAAACTGTTCCCACACCATAAGTGCAAAAGAGAACGAAAGTTCGAAAAACAGAGATGGACAATATGCTACCGTTTTTCGCATGAGTTAGCCTTGCGCAAACCAACGCGGTGAGTGCGTGCGATGCGATTGCGTTAAGTCAAATCCCTATGTAATCTTATGGACGTTTGACTTACGGCCATATGATTCACTCAATAAATTTAAACCCAATAGAAATAAACCCAGTTGTCAAAATTTGATCCCAGGTTTATATTTTGATCCCGGATTCAAAATAAACCCAGTTGTCAAAGTGACAAACGTCAAATCGTTGAAAGTGCTGCTGGTAAATAGATTTTTGTTTGAAGAAATTGTAAGCAATACTTTTCATTTATATCTTGCATTGTCAATTAAATTAAATTTATATTCTATCTTTTTCATGATGTTGCAGGTTCAACCAACAACCAACCAACAACCAACCCACCAACAACCAACCAACCAACAACCAACCAACAACCAACCAAGATTTTAAATTCGAAGAAATTGTAAGTAGTAATTTCATTTATATTTTGCATTGTCGATTTAATTTATATACTATCTTTTCCATGGTGTTGCAGGTTCAAGAAATGGAAACTCCACCAGCTACTTCAGGTGTTGCTGAAAAGGCAAGCCAAGCCAACGTTCATCTCAACTGGATGAAAATCTAATGAGTGAGGAGTACCTCGACGACTATGCACTCTAGTTTTAAGAAAATCTAGTTTTAAGAAAAAAAAGTAATTTAAGTAAATCGTTTATTATTAAGTAGAATTAAGTTAGTTAAAGCTACACTTATGTTTTTATGTTTTAATAAAAAATACTTATTGAAAAATGAAATGATGCAAAATGATTTATTTATATTTAGTGTGGTCCTCTTGCTCTTAGCAATAGTCTTCGTTCCGTGGCAGTGGACATACGAATTCTTGACGCAAGTCGTTCAGCAAATACGCTTTTTCATACGGTTTTTTCACGTGCAATTGGCCGTTGAACAACATTTACACTATGAACAGGACGTATCGGGGTAGGTGATAGCAATTGTGTAGGCCGTGTGGGTGGTGGTGGCGGTTGTGATGATGATGACGGTTCAAACATTCCTTCGCAGACGTTTTGAGGCAGGGACAAATTGTCAGTGCTTACATCACCAAAATCGATGCACATATTATGTAGCATACAGCATACCGTAACTATTTTTTGAGCTATGTCCAGCCGATAGAGATGGATACCAGTAGCTAGAATCGGGAAACATCTCTTGAGCACACCGTACTGTCCTTCAACTACGTTTCGAGTAGTCAAAATGGACCGTCAAAATGGATATCTGCAAATATGTCAGCATTTTTGGGTGACGCATTTGCTGATGTTTTTGGTTCAAAGTGTGATCTACTGTAGTCTGGCCTGTTGTTAGTTCCGCAAACGTTATATCCGCAAATGGATCCTTGGGTTGAAATAAATTTAAAGAAGCTCAGTTTCGTTTCGTTAACTTTGAGAAGGTATTCATCACAAATGCTTTATGTAGATCACTTTCATGATAGTTAACCCCTAGATGATAATCGCTAGTAATAAGAAATTGCATCAAAACGCAAGATGTTCCGTGTTACAAAGAAATGTTTTGTCACCAATTCGAATCGTGACGACAAAAATGCTGCGAACCGTTCTCAAACTTCAACAACAATCTGATATTTTCTGTGTGCCAATCTATTTCAATATTGTTAGGTTGCCTATTTGAAACGAAACCGTACCTTTGCAAATCCTGAAAATGCTCCGCAGACATTTCGAACAGACTGCAGTATTTTAACAACCGATGTCTTCGATACATTTAAATATTCATTTGCCACAAATTGTAAAATCTAAAATCTGAAACATCAGTCAAAATTAGAACATAGCAGTAGCGCGGCTAGCTTCGTTTAAAACTCACCCTTCCTTTTCTGTACAATGCCTTATGATTGTTGGGCTGGCATCGTAACACATGTTCCACTGAAGTTAGAGCAGCATCGTAGGCTGAGATTTTTATCTGTGCCATTGCCAAATTGTTGTATACAACCAGTCTATCATCCAAAATGCTTTGTAGATCGCTGTTAGAGAGCTTAAAAAAATATTTTTAATATTTATGAGACTATATTGATATTGTATGCATCTAGGAATGTTACTTGTAGGTCTTCAGTATCGATGTTTGCATCTGGATCACCATCTCTATCATCTAAGTATTCAAGTGCCCGACGGTAAAGTTGAATAGCTATGTTGAACTCATTGCGGTTGTACCAAAAGTTTGCTCTTTCCTTCTTCAGATCTCTTTCCTTTTTCAGTACTGCTTACCCTTGCATCTGGTGGAATTGATCGCTCTGGATTCTCCTCATTCTTTAGTCCAATCGGTCCATAAGCAAATCTGGCATCTACAATAACCTCAGCTACCTCACCAACGAGCATTATTGGAATAGCTAAATCTAAACCTTGCACCATCTATTTATACAATAGGATACAATGATTTAATGTTTAAACATAATGCCCCCAACTATTCTACATACCTCATAGTCACCAACATGAAAATAAGCATCCTCCTCTTTTTCGACGATAGTGCCATCATCTAATTTACCAGTAGTAACTTTTATCAATTCTCCACGTTGTGGACTAATTGGATTATCGGACTTTTTTAAAGTTCGCTTTATAAGTTGACCATTACCAAGTAAATCCACCACTATCACATGATTGTTCCAAGTGTCTAGCATTTCTGGAGACCTGTACATAGGTGTGGTCACAGTTGTAAGCTAAAAGAAGTAAAACAATTTACAATAAATAATTTGAGAACAAAATACAACAAATAATTTCTTTTACTTCACCTTACTTTTGACAGATTGGGTTGGGTTTGTTCGCGTAACATATATAAAGCACACTTTTTATGTCAAAATCTAGGTAAGTTTGCTTGATTTGGCTGCAATATTTGAAATTTCCCTATAGTATGCGAACGAACCGAAAATACATCTGGATGTAAAAATTTGAACCCGACGACGCAATGCGGTTTAAATCCATCGGGTTTATTTGGAGTGAATAATATGGATTTGCGTTTGACAACTGGGTTTATGCGATTTTACATCCGGATGTAAATTTAAACCCGGGGTTATTGAGTGAATAATATGGCCGTAAGTCAACAGCAATTGACACAAGATGACAAAAACAGAGAGACATCTGTTGTTAAGTGGTAACTTCTCTCGTTACTTCTCGGAAAACGATAGATGGCCATAGCGGAAAATCACGGATCACGATTATTTTGCCACTATCCTTTCAGGGGCGCAAAGTCGCGGGAACCGCTTTGCTTTTAGGGTTTTGTATGGATATGACCATTGACCTAATAGATATGGACTGCTAGTAACCAACTTTACGAGGGGTCCATTTAAGAGCAGCGCTTTAGTTTTGGGTGGTATTTTTGTGAAGCTACCACTATAGCAACCAGCAACAGAATTACCATTGAAGTACTGCAATGAGAAGAACTTTTTGCTTTTCACTGGTTTCAGTAGAAGTGGTATTATATTTTTTTGGCACACCAAACTAAAGCAGCACCGTCGCTGTCGACAAAAGTTCTGCAAGGTTTGTATTGAAATGACATTTAACTAGCAGTCCATATCTATTATGTCAATGGATATGACGTTTCACTAGCAGTCCATATCTATTAGGTCAATGATTCAACCACAGACGTGCGACGTCACGTTGGCATTTTGGTGTCATCTTACGAACTAGTGAAAATTAATTGTAAGATAAAAAAGTGAAATATCTTTTCAATTTAATAGAAAAGTTCGTATTCTGATATGCCTAAGAAAAAAACAGGTCAGCGAAAGAAAGCTGAAAAACAAAAACTTCGCCTGAAAGAAATTCGAAGCAAAGAAATTCAACTTGCAGAAGCTCCATGCAATGCTCCAATGGAATGTGAAAAATGTTCGAAAAAGCAGAAATCCCGAGCATTTTGCTATTTTTGCCAGAGTCTACAACGTCTTCCAATATGTGCTCAATGTGGCAAAGTCAAGTGCATGTTAAAAACTGGTGATTGTGTAGTTAAGCACCCTGGCGTTTATACAACTGGTTTGGGAATGGTAGGAGCGATTTGCGACTTCTGTGAAGCCTGGGTATGTCATGGACGCAAGTGTCTCCAATCACACGCTTGCACTTGTCCACTTCAAAATGCTACTTGCCTTGAGTGTGAACGAAGCGTTTGGGAACACGGTGGTCGCATTTTCAAATGCTCTTTTTGTGAAGGATTTCTCTGCGAAGATGATCAGTTTGAACATCAAGCCTCATGTCAGGTTCTCGAATCCGAAAACTACAAATGTCAGTCATGTAATCGTCTAGGACAGTACTCTTGCCTGCGATGCAAAACATGTTATTGCGAGGATCATGTCCGTCGTAAGGGCTTCAAGTACGAGAAAAATAAGGCTATACCATGCCCCAAATGTAATTATGATACTTCAGTTACCAAAGACTTAAGTATGTCCACCAGAAGTCATAAGTTTGGAAGACAAGCGCAGTTTGGCGAGGACGATGATGAGGAGTACGATTCTTACTACGCTTCTTCATCATATCAACCTAGTGGATATTCCGCTGGTACCTACGGCGACGACGACGAGGATGATGAAGACGACGATGATTACGAAGATGATGATGATGACGATGAAGATGAAGATAGCACCGATGAGTCCCAAGAAGAGACCAAGCAAAAAGATGATAAAAAATCATAAGTTTCTGTTTAATTCATTGGTTTTCTATCAACTTAATATGAAGTTGTTTTTATTTGTACGAATCAAATATAAAAAAATTTTCAAATAAAAAAAAGTCCATCATTCGCAGAAAGAAAAAGCTCAAGAGTTCTCCGATTCTTTGAATCTGAAATAAAGAAACGTTGTTGAAATTGAAAGAACTGTAACGTGAACCCAACATTTTATACCAATTTCCTAATCGAAAAACGTTCAACCGAAAACACAACTGGCAACACTTTAATGGAATGGTATAAATGACAGGCGTTGCTTGTAAGCCAGTGTGTGTGAGTGTAGAGAGACAGACAGACAGAGAGTAGACAGCAAATGTGGCGACAATGTAGAAGTTACTGGAGAGTTCTAGATGGCGTGTCATTCGATATAAATAGCCCGCCCGAGGCAACCAGCAGTCAGTTTGGTTTATAGAGTGATAAAGTTAAGAGTAAATACAAGTGATAGTCCAAAGTCGAGTTGAGATCGAATTAAGCATATATACTGAATAAAAGTGATAGAATTAAATTGAAAAGTGAAGTTTTATTTTTGCGAACTAAGCGCACGTTACATTGGTGTCAGAAGTGTAAATAAAACTTATTTGACTAGTAAAGTGTAAAAAAAAAAAAAAAAGTAAAAAAAAGAAAAATAATAATTATATACAGTGAAAATGGGTAAGTTGTTAGAAGAGCTCAACTGCATTGAGCTTAAAAGTGAGTTAGGTAAGCGAAATCTTTCTAGAGCGGGATCGAAAAATGAGCTCGTCCTGCGCTTGCGCAACCACTTGGAACAGCAAGGGGAAGACGTAAACACTTTTGTTTTTGAAATAGAAGTGGAAGAAGAGGAAGTAAATGAAAGTGTAGATTTTTCTAGTATAATGAAGATTTTATTAGAACAAAACAAGCAACAGCAGAATATTCTCGGACGTCTGGAAGAGCAACGAAACGATCAAAAGAAGGAACAGCAGAGTGTTCTCGAACAACTGGAAGCACAACGAAACGAGCAAAAGAAGGAACAACAGAATATTCTCGAAAGACTTGAGGCGCAACAGAATGTTTTGGAAGGTCAGAAAAACATTCTAGAAGGTAAATTGGGTAACATTGAGAAAAATGTATGTGCCCTAGACGAACGCGTTGAAGGTGTGGAGAAACAGATTTCTGTTGTAGAGAATCGTTTCGAAATCGTAGAAACCCGATGTGATAAACAGTTCTCTGTTCTGACCAAGGAATTGGACCAGATCCGGAAAATAAAAATTCGAGAGTCTGCGGGGGAGTTTGCAAGGAAAAAGGAGATGAAACCCCCAACATTTGATGGACAGTCTTCTTGGCCAGTCTACAAGAGACAATTTGAGGCAGCCGCGACAACAAATGGCTGGGATGACGAAGACAAGTACATTGCACTGACTCTTGCTCTTAGAGGACCAGCAGCTGAATTACTTCAAACAGTTCCAGCTGGTAAGAGCGGCGATTTCAGTTCTCTCGTGGCAGCTATAGATAAACGCTTTGGAGATAGCCACTTGAAAGAAGTCTTCCGAGTCCAACTCAATAACAGAGTCCAGAAAAGGGGTGAAAGTCTACAGCAGCTCCAAGCAGACGTCGAAAGACTGGTTCACCTGGCATACCCGGATGCTGGAGAAGAAATCATCAACCAGCTCGCTGTTGAGTCCTTCGTTCGTGCCATTTCCGATATACATCTTCAGAGGTCTGTGCGAACTGCTAGAACACGTACTCTTTCCGAAACTTTAGCATTCGCATTGACAATTGAAGCAGCAGAACAGGCTTCTCAGGGAGTACATCGACTTAGAGAGGCCATAGTCGAAGAATGCTCGTGCCAAAGAGCTGAAATACAAAAGAACCGGAGCGGACTAGCAAGATGTTGGAACTGCAACAAGACCGGGCACTTACAGCGTCAATGCCGACTACCACCAAACAAAGCCAGTTGTCAACATTGTGGAAGCAAGAGATCCAACCCAGAGCAAGGTAACAACAACACCAGCGTTGCCTATCAGCCCGTTTCCCATCAGGGAAACGAGTAAGAACCAACTTCGAGGGGCAGAGGCTGGTTTCTTGTATCGATGGCCCCACAACCACCATCCAGGTCTCTCAGACCAAACGAGACAACAAAAGTCTGACTGTGGAGACTACTATTAACGGGAACAAACATGTGGCTACCATCGACACCGGTGCCACAGCCTCCATAGTACGTCGAGACCTGGTAAAGACGACGTGGCTTCATAACACCAATAGCTACCGTCTAAGAACCGCAACGGGAGAAGCAGCAAGAGTATATGGAGAAGTGTGTCTTAAGATCCGACTGGCCGACCTAGTGTTTACTCATCAATTCCTGGTGGCAGATATATGTGACGAGTGCATCATTGGAATCGACTTTATGAAACAGCACGGAGTTATTTTGGACATCGGTAATCAGGTTTTGAAGTACCAAAATAAGGAACTTCCAATGACTTATTCGAACGAAAGTACGTCGACACTGAGAACTGTCATCAGGGAAGATCTTATTCTGCCTCCTTCTTCTGAAGTATTCGTTTGGACAAAACTGGAAGGTGAGTTTGGAAGCCTTCGATACCTCATGGTGGAACCAGACCCAGAGTGTTCCTCCCAAAGCGTCATCATTGGGAAAACACTGGTAGCACCGAAGAACAAAATGGTCCCCGTACGATTACTAAACACCAGACCGTACGATGTAAGGTTGAAGAAAGGAGAAGTCGTTGGACGTTGCGAATCGGTTGCAGCAATTACGAAGATCACAGACGAAGCTCCGAGAAAACCTATAACTCCGGAGGAGCTCGAAACCATCAGAGCAAAAATACTGAATTCATCCAACCTTGATCACCAACAAACAAGGATGGCTGAAAGTCTCCTACAAGAGTACACTGATATCTTCGCATCGCAAAAGGGGCAATATGGTAGGACACAGTTGGTGCAGCATCGCATCAACACAGGAGATGCAAGACCGATTCGTCAACCTGCAAGACGTCTTCCACTGGCCAAACAAGGTGAGGTTGAGGAAATGATAACAGCAATGAAAAAGGAAGGTCTTATCGAAAATTCCAAAAGTCCTTGGGCGTCACCAGTGGTGCTAGTGAAAAAGAAAGACGGAAGCACTCGTTTTTGTGTGGACTACCGAAGGCTGAATGATGTAACTAAGAAGGACAGCTATCCCCTGCCCAGAATCAGTGATACCCTGGATGCCATGGAGGGAGCGCAGTGGTTCTCGACGCTGGACTTGAAGAGCGGATATTGGCAAGTTGACATCCACCCTGATGATCGGGAAAAGACGGCGTTTTCTACAGGTAATGGGCTCTGGCAGTTTAAAGTTATGCCGTTTGGGTTATGTAACGCTCCGGCAACATTCGAGCGTTTGATGGAGTGCGTTCTTCAAGGACTGACGTGGAAAGCTTGCCTAGTCTACTTGGACGATGTCATTGTTTACGGGAAAACATTTGACCAACATTGTAAGAACCTTAAAGCCGTGTTTCAGAGACTTCGAGAGGCTAACCTTAAACTGAATCCAGAAAAATGTGCACTTTTCAAAACCGAAGTCAAGTATTTGGGACACATCATCTCATCCCAAGGAGTAAAGACTGATCCTGAAAAAGTTGACTCCGTCAAAAATTGGCCAACACCACAGGACAAACATCAACTCCGAAGCTTTCTGGGACTTGCCACATATTACCGACGTTTCGTTAAGAACTTCGCTGGAGTTGCAAAGAGTTTGCATCAGCTCACCGAAAAGGGGAAGCAGTTTAAATGGTCAGGTGAGTGTGAGAAATCTTTCCAGGAACTCAAATACCGCCTCTGTAACGCTCCAGTGCTGGCACATCCAACACCTGGCAAAACATTCATCGTCGACGCAGATGCAAGCAACGTTGGAATCGGAGCGGTACTATCCCAAGTGCATGATGGCGAAGAGAAAGTGGTGGCATACTACAGCAAGGTCCTATCGAAACCCGAAAGGAACTACTGCGTGACCAGAAGGGAGCTGCTAGCTCTTATCTTGGCAACAAAGCACTTCCATAAGTACATCTATGGACAGAAATTCCTTCTGCGGACAGACCACGGTGCTCTGAGCTGGCTGTTGAACTTCAAAAATCCAGAAGGTCAAGTCGCAAGGTGGATAGAAAGATTGCAGACCTATGACTACCAGATCCAACACCGCAGAGGAAAGCTGCACTCAAACGCCGATGCATTATCACGAAGACCTTGCAAAATGGATTGCAAGCATTGCAAGCGGCAAGAAGACAAAGAAATCATTACCGCTCAGCGACTAAGAGCTGACCCCATAAGCGGATGGAGCAATGAGGAAGTGAGGACTGCTCAACAGGAAGATCCAGATATCGAACCCATTCTCGCATGGAAAGAAAATGAAGAGAAACCGGAATGGGGAGACATTTCTGACAGGAGTTGTGATGCTTCTTTTACTTAGGCTGGGGTATACTCAGGGCGTCCAGGGTCTACCCAAGGAAGCTTCGTAAGACTTGGGCTTCGGCGGTCCAGCTTCTTAAATGAAAACGAGGAGACGGTCGGATATATTTTAACTAAGTCTAAATTTATTTCTTTCGGTTCTCTCAGGATTCGGTTTTACAAATTTTACAAAGGTTTTCTTTTTACTATGATTCTCAAACAATAAGTTTTGGCCCTGTTGGGCTTAGGGTTCGTTCCCGGCGCTGGTCTTCAAGGCGGCTCTTCTTCCTGGGGTAGCGATATTAGATCCCTCCGGTGTATAGGTCGTAGCAACTGTAACTTCTGTCTATCGATGGTGAACGTCTGTCAGCTTTAGGCAGGGCACTCTGTCGGCGGCGGCGGATTTCGTAATAAAGGTCTGCGGAGCGTGGTTGGCAGAACAATATATCGGCGGCGGCGGACTACGTGGGAAGTGCCTGCGTGGATTTCTTCTCTGGATTTCTTCAACTCCTGGGAACGGCAGAACAATTCATCGGCGTTGGCGGACTTCGTAGGAAGTGTATGCGTATACTCGGAAGCAAAACACTATGTCGGCGGCGGCGGATTTCGTAGTAACCGTCTGCGGTTGCGTGGACGAGCTCAGCCAAATGAAAATCGTGAATAACCCAAGAAGAACTTACACGAGTGGCCAGTTAAACCGCCTCAATGTAATTCCCTTAGAAATCGGAGAATAACCCAAGAAGAACTTACACGAGTGGCCAGTTAAACCGCCTCAATGTAATTCCCTTAGAACTCGGAGAATAACGCAAGAAGAACTTACACGAGTGGCCAATTAAACCGCCTCAATGTAATTCCCTTAGAAATCGGAGAATAATGCACGAAGAACTTACACGAGTGGCCAGTTAAACCGCCTCAATGTAATTCCCTTAGAAATCGGAGACTAACCCAAGAAGAACTTACACGAGTGGCCAGTTAAACCGCCTCAATGTAATTCCCTTGGAAATCGGAGGATAATGCAAGAAGAACTTACACGAGTGGCCAGTTAAACCGCCTCAATGTAATTCCCTTGGAAATCGGAGGATAATGCAAGAAGAACTTACACGAGTGGCCAGTTAAACCGCCTCAATGTAATTCCCTTGGAAATCGGAGGATAATGCAAGAAGAACTTACACGAGTGGCCAGTTAAACCGCCTCAAGGAAATCGGAGGATAATGCAAGAAGAACTTACACGAGTGGCCAGTTAAACCGCCTCAATGTAATTCCCTTAGAAATCGGAGAATGGAAAAAGTAATTAACGTTAAGGCATAAAAGCCCGCAATTCTTTTTCTTGGGAAGAGAAAAAGTAAATATACGTTAAGGCATAAAAGCCCGTAAATCTTTTTTCTGAATTATCGTAATTAATTCACTCCTATTCATAGATTTTCCTACTATAGGTAAGTGTGAATTGAAAGGCAATGATAATATTCCATACAAAAATGGACTGGCTATTGGCAATGCATTTCCCCATAAGAGAATGCACACAAACTAAGCGGCAGGCAATATTTGGCCTTGGAATACACTTTTAGTGTTTGATTTAATTGCGTGTGGGCAATTTAATAATAAAAAAACAAACACGTATAGTGTTTTGGTGCGGCGTTGTGGAGAAATTGTGACGCTTCGTCACAGATCCCCCCTTCTTAGAAAGACGAGAACCCTCTCGTCTCAACGCCCTCCGGCATTGACTGGAAGAGTTTGTATATGTTTTTTTTTTGAGGGACTTAAATCCTGCCCTTCTTTTTTTCTTTATATATATTTTTTTTCTTTTTATTATTTTTCTTTTTCCTTCTCTTTTTTTTTTTTTTGTTTCGTGTTTTTTTTTATAATTTTTTTTTTTGTTTTTTTTTTTTCTTTTCTTTTTTTTTCTTAAACGTTATAAAAAAAATTTCAACAAAATTACTTACTACCTATCCTGAGAGACTAACTAATAATCGTTCTATTATTGTAACAAAAAAAAATCAAACCCGCTCGTCTCAACACTCCCGCAGCTTCATCGGTACAACTTTGTTCCTACCCTGGAACGATAACAATGCTTCGGTCCCGGCGTCGTTGGAAGTCACTTCAATACTTCTGCCGATCTTTTGGATGGTGAAGGGTCTGGCGTTGTTCCGGAATACGGAGTTGATGCCACGGAACGGGTCGGCTGTCTGATTCTTCTGGCGGTCGGCTCTTCTGCGTTGGGTTTTGGTGAGCGGAGGCTGCTCGCGGGTTTTCTGGAGGCTGGGGCTCTGGATTTCGGACATGACCGTGGATTTCTTTCTCGGTGGGTAAAATCGGTGATCTTTCCGGCTTGCCCTGTCCTTCACTGATTGGACATGCACCATTTGGACGTCGAGGCTTGGCGGAGTTCGGATAAGTACGGCTGGCGGATGCATGGGCTTGCGGTTCACCTGGCGGGTAGTAGGTTCGCTGGCTGGTTCAGCTCTTACCAAGTGTAGCAGGTCTGGACGGGCTCCGGTATGTGGCTGTCGGGGTTGCGTTGATCGTCTCTTGCAGCGGTTATTCGGGGAGGCGGGCCATGGTCTTCTGGTCTTGGACGCCGACGGTTCAGTTTCGAGAACCGGCATCGATGAGCAGTCCACGTTTTCCATTGTCGGTTGTCGTTGCACGACGTTCATTTTCCTGGTCTCTAAACAAAGCCTTTGCCTCACTACGGTCGGTGATCGACTGAGGTCTTCTTTATTTGTGGACGTCTGCGCAATAGCGGCTGGGCTGTTGTCGGTATCTACATGACATGCATTTGCTGTCGCTGTGGTCGATTTCGGATTTCGTATAGGTACTCGGCTCGTAGCAGCTGTGTGCATGGCAAGTCTGCGGCCTCCAAGCATTATCGTGCATCCTGCTTTTGATAAAAGGTCCATACCTAATATGGCGTCTTCTGCCAGGGTGGGTAGGAAAATAGTTTCTCCTTGCACTATTTTACCATTTAAATTTAGAGACAGGACGTAATGCTCGGATGGTACGGCTGTTCGGCCGTCAGCGAACGCTACGGCATGCGGCTGGTCTCTTCTAGCTACTCTGAGTTGGCGGCATTCTTCTCGTAGGCCAGGGCCGATAAAAGATCGAGAGGAACCGGTGTCGACTAAAGCGTAGTACGTTCGGTCGCCAGCCTCGATATGGACGAACGGTCGGGGGTCGGTGGGACTGATGGAGCCAGGTTGGCGGATAACGGCGTTGGAACTCCGGTGACAAGGGCAATCTTTGGTGAGGCGACCGTCCTCCCCACAGTACGAACAGAACAATCTGAAAGGGCGTCGGCAATCTTTCTTAGTATGCCCCCTCTGCTTGCATTGCCAGCAGTGCGTGTTTCTGTCGTACGTGGTGGTAGGTTGCGGTCGCGGTGTTCGGGGCATGACGGCTTGACTAGAGAAGGCGGGTGAAGGCCTCTGTACTTGCAATCGAGGAACAGGTGCGGTCGGGTACTGGTATTGCTGATGACTTGTGGCAGGACGAGAGTTCCGCTCTTCTTGGCGTATGAACTCGTATTCCTCCGCAAGATCCATCAATTCATCCAAAGTCGTAAATTCTATACGCTTGATGTAGAGTCGGTACTCTGGTCGTAGTGCGTCATAGATGCGGTCTACGTTATCCTCGATAGTCATGCGTGGGTGTTGTCGGATCAGGTACTGGAATGAACGTACATAGTCTTTCGCTTTCTCCTTGGGGCCTTGTTTCTTGCGCATTATTTCATCTTCCAGTTTATGGAAATAACGTGCTGGCAAGAAATGACGTAAGAAGGCCTGGCGAAATACTGCCCAAGTGGTTAAAGCGTCTCGGTTGATCCTGAACCATTCTAGAGCCGTGTTGCGGAAAATTTCGGGAAGTGTCCGGAGCATGCCGTTTAGTGGTATCTCGTAACACGCTGCCAGGTCCTCGATTCTCTCCAAGAATTCTAAAGGTTTCCCGGAGCCGTCGAAACGGAATCCCCACTTGCGCACCGTATTCATTAATTCGGCTTCGAAACTGCGTCCGAACCGACCAGGTGGCGGATATGGGGCGGCGGACTGATACGTATGAGGACTGTCGTGTGGCTCGACTTGCGGAGGGGCGGAAACTGCTCGTTCGGATCTGGCGGGTGGACAGTAATTCGCTGTTCGAGAAGAAATAGGTGCGGGCATGGGTGGTGTCTGGAACACTGGTACTTGAAGTCTGCTTTGGAACACTTTCTGCTGCTTGTGTTCCGACGTGGATGGCGGTATATGTGATCCAGTAGCATGGTCTTCTTCGTCCGAAACGTCGGCATTATTTCTTTCTTCCACCTTGTCTTCCCACTCAGCGCACAAATTCTGTGTTGAACGGTGCGTACGGGCTTCTTTAAGGTGGCGACTCAGGCGTTGACGTAGCTCTTGGACCGTTCCACTGGTGTCTTGTCCCCGTAGGGTCAGTGTCTCTATTAATTCGGGCTTTTTCAGGAAATAGATGAATCCCAAGTTTTGGTATGGATTTGAATCCTCTTCTAATCCCTGGGCATCTTCTTCAGGTACATTGGGGCCGGTCTCGGTAGGCATCTTAGAAGCTGGTCGGTCAGGTTTCGGTGTCGGTCGGTGGACTCTGCGTCAGTTCCTGGACAGGTACGGCGGACGGTTGAACTTTCTGCAGGTCCCTGCTCGGGCGCCAAATTGTGATGCTTCTTTTACTTAGGCTGGGGTATACTCAGGGCGTCCAGGGTCTACCCAAGGAAGCTTCGTAAGACTTGGGCTTCGGCGGTCCAGCTTCTTAAATGAAAACGAGGAGACGGTCGGATATATTTTAACTAAGTCTAAATTTATTTCTTTCGGTTCTCTCAGGATTCGGTTTTACAAATTTTACAAAGGTTTTCTTTTTACTATGATTCTCAAACAATAAGTTTTGGCCCTGTTGGGCTTAGGGTTCGTTCCCGGCGCTGGTCTTCAAGGCGGCTCTTCTTCCTGGGGTAGCGATATTAGATCCCTCCGGTGTATAGGTCGTAGCAACTGTAACTTCTGTCTATCGATGGTGAACGTCTGTCAGCTTTAGGCAGGGCACTCTGTCGGCGGCGGCGGATTTCGTAATAAAGGTCTGCGGAGCGTGGTTGGCAGAACAATATATCGGCGGCGGCGGACTACGTGGGAAGTGCCTGCGTGGATTTCTTCTCTGGATTTCTTCAACTCCTGGGAACGGCAGAACAATTCATCGGCGTTGGCGGACTTCGTAGGAAGTGTATGCGTATACTCGGAAGCAAAACACTATGTCGGCGGCGGCGGATTTCGTAGTAACCGTCTGCGGTTGCGTGGACGAGCTCAGCCAAATGAAAATCGTGAATAACCCAAGAAGAACTTACACGAGTGGCCAGTTAAACCGCCTCAATGTAATTCCCTTAGAAATCGGAGAATAACCCAAGAAGAACTTACACGAGTGGCCAGTTAAACCGCCTCAATGTAATTCCCTTAGAACTCGGAGAATAACGCAAGAAGAACTTACACGAGTGGCCAATTAAACCGCCTCAATGTAATTCCCTTAGAAATCGGAGAATAATGCACGAAGAACTTACACGAGTGGCCAGTTAAACCGCCTCAATGTAATTCCCTTAGAAATCGGAGACTAACCCAAGAAGAACTTACACGAGTGGCCAGTTAAACCGCCTCAATGTAATTCCCTTGGAAATCGGAGGATAATGCAAGAAGAACTTACACGAGTGGCCAGTTAAACCGCCTCAATGTAATTCCCTTGGAAATCGGAGGATAATGCAAGAAGAACTTACACGAGTGGCCAGTTAAACCGCCTCAATGTAATTCCCTTGGAAATCGGAGGATAATGCAAGAAGAACTTACACGAGTGGCCAGTTAAACCGCCTCAAGGAAATCGGAGGATAATGCAAGAAGAACTTACACGAGTGGCCAGTTAAACCGCCTCAATGTAATTCCCTTAGAAATCGGAGAATGGAAAAAGTAATTAACGTTAAGGCATAAAAGCCCGCAATTCTTTTTCTTGGGAAGAGAAAAAGTAAATATACGTTAAGGCATAAAAGCCCGTAAATCTTTTTTCTGAATTATCGTAATTAATTCACTCCTATTCATAGATTTTCCTACTATAGGTAAGTGTGAATTGAAAGGCAATGATAATATTCCATACAAAAATGGACTGGCTATTGGCAATGCATTTCCCCATAAGAGAATGCACACAAACTAAGCGGCAGGCAATATTTGGCCTTGGAATACACTTTTAGTGTTTGATTTAATTGCGTGTGGGCAATTTAATAATAAAAAAACAAACACGTATAGTGTTTTGGTGCGGCGTTGTGGAGAAATTGTGACGCTTCGTCACAGAGTCCAGTTCTCAAAGCCTATTGGGCACAGTGGGACTCACTATATGTGCAAGAAGGTGTCCTCAGGCGAAGATGGGAATCCGCTGACGGGAAGTCACATGTGATGCAGCTGATCGTACCGCAATCGAAAGTCAGTGAAGTTCTTCGGGAGATGCACGACGGACCTTCTGGAGGCCACCTGGGAGTAAACAAAACACTGGAGAAGGTGCGACATCGGTTCTACTGGTTACATGCTAGAGATGACGTGGAGAAGTGGTGCCGAACATGTGACAAGTGTGCTGCAACCAAAGGACCTGGTAGGAAGATTCAAGGTAAGATGCATCAGTACAACGTTGGATCGCCTTTTGAGAGGATTGCAGTAGATGTGGCTGGGCCTTTTCCAGAGACCAACGCTGGAAACAAATACATTCTGGTTGTAATGGACTATTTTAGCAAGTGGCCTGAGGCGTATGCCATCCCAAATCAAGAAGCCAAAACGGTGGTCGACCAGATTGTGTTTAACTGGGTGAGTAGGTTTGGCGTGCCTATGGAACTCCATTCCGACCAAGGGAGGAACTTTGAGTCAAACATCTTCCAAGGAGTGTGCGGACTACTTGGCATTAAGAAGACGAGAACCACACCGCTTCATCCACAATCTGATGGGATGGTTGAAAGATTCAACCGGACCTTGAAAGAACACCTCACCAAGGTCGTAGGCGACTACCAAAGAGACTGGGATAGGCACGTACCGCTATTCCTGATGGCCTATAGAAGTGCAGTACATAGCTCGACAGGACAAACACCATCTGACATCCTGTTCGGGAAAACCATGCGGCTGCCCAGCGAACTTAAATTTGGATGCCCCACAGAGGAGCCACAGGACACAAACGAGTATGTGGACGACCTCAAGGAGAGACTCGCTGACATCCATAAAAGAACAAGGGAACGGATGAAAGCCTACAGCGACCGGATGAAGACACGGTACGACACAAAAGCGACAACGTCAGGATTCCAAGCAGGAGATCGTGTGTGGCTTTATAATCCTCATCGTCAAAAGGGATTGTCACCGAAACTTCAGCAAAACTGGGAAGGTCCTTATACTGTAGTCACGAGGATTAACGACGTGGTTTACCGCATCCAAAGAGGACTAAGAGGCAAGTTAAAAGTAGTTCATTGTGACAGGCTGCATCGATATAGTGGCGAGGCTGCAGATGGAATTATTCGGGACGAACAATCCTAAGGAAGGGGCAGTGTAACGTGAACCCAACATTTTATACCAATTTCCTAATCGAAAAACGTTCAACCGAAAACACAACTGGCAACACTTTAATGGAATGGTATAAATGACAGGCGTTGCTTGTAAGCCAGTGTGTGTGAGTGTAGAGAGACAGACAGACAGAGAGTAGACAGCAAATGTGGCGACAATGTAGAAGTTACTGGAGAGTTCTAGATGGCGTGTCATTCGATATAAATAGCCCGCCCGAGGCAACCAGCAGTCAGTTTGGTTTATAGAGTGATAAAGTTAAGAGTAAATACAAGTGATAGTCCAAAGTCGAGTTGAGATCGAATTAAGCATATATACTGAATAAAAGTGATAGAATTAAATTGAAAAGTGAAGTTTTATTTTTGCGAACTAAGCGCACGTTACAGAACATACGAAAGCAATTTTAGAAAAGCTTTTTTTTTTAATATAAATTAAAGTATATAATGTACTTACTTGCAATTGAGACATGTAAAAAACACTGTCTGTCCTTCATCTGCGGACCGTAACTGAAGAGTCGCATATGACATTTTGTTGTGGCTGCACTTGGGGCATTTACGTTCAATGATTGGTCCATCGGCTTCTTCCTTTTCTTCTTTTACCTTTGCTTTAACATGTTTTTTTGGATCGTACGTATTGAAATGAATTGTATATTCAACTTCCATATCGCCGAAAACTAAGGTAAAATAATAATTATATTTTACCAGGCAAAAATTATGTAAACTTACCATCCGGGCCAAAGTTTTTCTTGCAGTTGTAGCAACTAATGTCACCATATGACTTAAGCTCTGGGAAAATAGATCCACATACTGGACAAAATCCAGGAACTGTTGAAAACGATTCCATTGAAGTGTAGATCTCTTTGCTTGCTTTTTCCTGTTGCAAAATAAATTGAACTATGAAGTGAAAAACTTCAGTCCACAACACGTGAAATTTCAAAGTCCAAAATTTAAAAGGTAAACAAAGGCCTCGGCAATGAAAAAGAGTTCTGTTTCTTTACTTTGTGCATTGTCGTTCTAGATATCATAGAGAAATAAAAACAAGAGGGAAAGCGATTACTTCTCTTACGCCACGTTTCAATTTAGAATCGGGTAATCGAATCGGATTATGACTCAGATTTCGATGCAGTGCCCCTGTTCTGTAACTATCGCCTTGGCGATAAACGGTGGAAAATGGAACGAAATTCTGTGAATTTAGTAGGATTTCGTTCCATTCTCCACCGTTTATCGCCTGCTTTTATCGAGGCGATAGTTACAGAACAGGGGCACAGGTATCTACTTACCCACTGAATCGAGTAATCTAGATATAAAACTGAAAACACACACTTTTGAATCGATCCAGCCACAAGAGCTGTATGGGATCGGGTAATCCTATTTCAATTCGATGTAGGTATACACTGGCAGTAATTTGAATTGAAGTGTGCTTCAATTCTAAGTGGAAACGAGGTATATGAGTACTATTTTACGGTGAAATTTGTTGCATGCAATTTCTTCGAATTCTATTTTGTTCTGCCACCCCGTGTCGCAAGTGTTATTACACGATGAAATCCAATTTCATGAAACTAGTTTCACATTTCTCTTTGTCTTTCATTCGGTGTTCTTATTTTTGAGGAAAAATGGCTATGTACTAGCTAGCGACTGGCTGATTCAAAACCTCTTTTAATGGCAATTGAAAAACAAAAGTCATTATTATTAGAATTAGCCACGTTTTAACTTCACAATAGTCCAATCTGGATCGGATCTTGATGATAAAACAGTTTTAGATCATCATATTTTTCATTATTTGAAGTTGGTGTGAAATTCATTCTTTCAAATGACATTTCAAAAAAAGTTGTAGAATTGGGCTACGATTTTTTTTTCATTTCGTCAAATATAAATTTTTTTGCACTTATTTTTCTTAATTTCTCGATTATATGTTTTGTTTTGTAACACTTTATCATTATTTCATGAATTATACAAAAATGAAAGTATTTCGAAGTTTACTACATTTTACTCTTGACTGTGTTAATGACTGTGTATTTGTATTCGTCAGTGATGATGTGCGTTACAAATGTAAGAGTACTATTACACGGTGAAATTTGTTGCATGAAACTGTTCCCACACCATAAGTGCAAAAGAGAACGAAAGTTCGAAAAACAGAGATGGACAATATGCTACCGTTTTTCGCATGAGTTAGCCTTGCGCAAACCAACGCGGTGAGTGCGTGCGATGCGATTGCGTTAAGTCAAATCCCTATGTAATCTTATGGACGTTTGACTTAATGCATAGGGACTTGACTTAACGCAATCGCATCGCACGCACTCACCGCATTGGGTTGCGCAAGGCCTTATGGTTTTAGTGAAACAGCAGAATCTATTTTTGTGATCAATTAGTTCTTCTATTTCACACAAGAAACGTTGGAAACGTTGGTATCATTTCCAACATTAGCCGCGTTTTATTAGCCGCGTTTTATTATCACAATGATCCAATCCGGATCAGATCTTGATAATAAAACAGCTTTGGATCATCATATTTCCAGTTGGAAGTTGTGAGAGACTCGCTCTTTCAACTGACATTTCAAAAGAGTTGCAGAGTTGCCCTACGAACTTTTTTTTCAATGGTTAATTTTTTGTTCTATTTTTTGAGGGAAATATGATACTCATGCACTTTGTCAAATATATATTTTTTTGCACTAATTCTTATTAATTTCACGAATATATGTTTTGTTTTGTAAAACTTTCTCATTATGTCAAGTATTATACAAAAATGAATAAATGTGAAGTTTCTCGCTATCTATCTAAAATATATTTCATTTCACCCAGATAAAAATGTTCATGTGGCAATACTGTTGTTATTGGAAATATTGGAAATGATACCAACGTTTCAATGGAAAGTCTCCTCTTGTGTGAAATAGAAGAACTAATTTTTAGATCACAAAAATAGATCCAACTAAAAAGCAGGATTTCGCTTTGTTGTTGTAACGCTAATAAACCCATGATCTGATCCGGATCAGATCAATAATAAAATGCGGCTATTATCACAATGATCCAATCCGGATCAGATCTTGATAATAAAACAGCTTTGGATCATCATATTTCCAGTTGGAAGTTGTGAGAGACTCGCTCTTTCAACTGACTTTTCAAAAGAGTTGTAGCGTTGCCCTACTAACTTTATTTTCAATGGTTAATTATTTGTTCTTTTTTTTAGGGAAATATGATACTCATGCACTTTGTCAAATATATATTTTTCTGCACTAATTCTTATTTATTTCACGAATACATGTTTTGTTTTGTAAAACTTTCTCATTATGTTATGTATTATACAAAAATGAATAAATGTGAAGTTTCTTGCTATCTATCTAAAATATATTTCATTTCACACAAATAAAAATGTTCATGTGGCAATACTGTTGTTATTGGAAATATTGGAAGTGATACCAACGTCTTCAATGGAAAGTCTCCTCTTGTGTGAAATAGAAGAACTAATTTTTAGATCACAAAAATAGATCCAACTAAAAAGCAGGATTTCGCTTTGTTGTTGTAACGCTAATAAACCCATGATCTGATCCGGATCAGATCAATAATAAAATGCGGCTATTGACATATTAGCCGCGTTTTATTATCACAATGATCCAATCCGGATCAGATCTTGATAATAAAACAGGGGGGAGATTCTGTAACTAAAAAGCGAACAAACGTTTTCGTGTGTGCGAACGATTTCCTTCATGTTAACATAGGGAAATCGTTCGCACACACGAAAACGTTTGTTCGCTTTTTAGTTACAGAATCTCACCCCAGCTTTGGATCATCATATTTCCAGTTGGAAGTTGTGAGAGACTCGCTCTTTCAACTGACTTTTCAAAAGAGTTGTAGCGTTGCCCTACTAACTTTTTTTTCAATGGTTAATTTTTTGTTCTTTTTTTCAAATATAAAAAAATTTTCAAATAAAAAAAGTCCATCATTCGCAGAAAGAAAAAGCTCAAGAGTTCTCCGATTCTTTGAATCTGAAATAAAGAAACGTTGTTGAAATTGAAAGAACATACGAAAGCAATTTTAGAAAAGCTTTTTTTTTAATATAAATTAAAGTATATAATGTACTTACTTGCAATTGAGACATGTAAAAAACACTGTCTGTCCTTCATCTGCGGACCGTAACTGAAGAGTCGCATATGACATTTTGTTGTGGCTGCACTTGGGGCATTTACGTTCAATGATTGGTCCATCGGCTTCTTCTTTTTCTTCTTTTACCTTTGCTTTAACATGTTTTTTTGGATCGTACGTATTGAAATGAATTGTATATTCAACTTCCATATCGCCGAAAACTAAGGTAAAATAATAATTATATTTTACCAGGCAAAAATTATGTAAACTTACCATCCGGGCCAAAGTTTTTCTTGCAGTTGTAGCAACTAATGTCACCATATGACTTAAGCTCTGGGAAAATAGATCCACATACTGGACAAAATCCAGGAACTGTTGAAAACGATTCCATTGAAGTGTAGATCTCTTTGCTTGCTTTTTCCTGTTGCAAAATAAATTGAACTATGAAGTGAAAAACTTCAGTCCACAACACGTGAAATTTCAAAGTCCAAAATTTAAAAGGTAAACAAAGGCCTCGGCAATGAAAAAGAGTTCTGTTTCTTTACTTTGTGCATTGTCGTTCTAGATATCATAGAGAAATAAAAACAAGAGGGAAAGCGATTACTTCTCTTACGCCACGTTTCAATTTAGAATCGGGTAATCGAATCGGATTATGACTCAGATTTCGATGCAGTGCCCCTGTTCTGTAACTATCGCCTTGGCGATAAACGGTGGAAAATGGAACGAAATTCTGTGAATTTAGTAGGATTTCGTTCCATTTTCCACCGTTTATCGCCTGCTTTTATCGAGGCGATAGTTACAGAACAGGGGCACAGGTATCTACTTACCCACTGAATCGAGTAATCTAGATATAAAACTGAAAACACACACTTTTGAATCGATCCAGCCACAAGAGCTGTATGGGATCGGGTAATCCTATTTCAATTCGATGTAGGTATACACTGGCAGTAATTTGAATTGAAGTGTGCTTCAATTCTAAGTGGAAACGAGGTATATGAGTACTATTTTACGGTGAAATTTGTTGCATGCAATTTCTTCGAATTCTATTTTGTTCTGCCACCCCGTGTCGCAAGTGTTATTACACGATGAAATCCAATTTCATGAAACTAGTTTCACATTTCTCTTTGTCTTTCATTCGGTGTTCTTATTTTTGAGGAAAAATGGCTATGTACTAGCTAGCGACTGGCTGATTCAAAACCTCTTTTAATGGCAATTGAAAAACAAAAGTCATTATTATTAGAATTAGCCACGTTTTAACTTCACAATAGTCCAATCTGGATCGGATCTTGATGATAAAACAGTTTTAGATCATCATATTTTTCATTATTTGAAGTTGGTGTGAAATTCATTCTTTCAAATGACATTTCAAAAAAAGTTGTAGAATTGGGCTACGATTTTTTTTTCATTTCGTCAAATATAAATTTTTTTGCACTTATTTTTCTTAATTTCTCGATTATATGTTTTGTTTTGTAACACTTTTTCATTATGTCATGAATTATACAAAAATGAAAGTATTTCGAAGTTTACTACATTTTACTCTTGACTGTGTTAATGACTGTGTATTTGTATTCGTCAGTGATGATGTGCGTTACAAATGTAAGAGTACTATTACACGGTGAAATTTGTTGCATGAAACTGTTCCCACACCATAAGTGCAAAAGAGAACGAAAGTTCGAAAAACAGAGATGGACAATATGCTACCGTTTTTCGCATGAGTTAGCCTTGCGCAAACCAACGCGGTGAGTGCGTGCGATGCGATTGCGTTAAGTCAAATCCCTATGTAATCTTATGGACGTTTGACTTAATGCATAGGGACTTGACTTAACGCAATCGCATCGCACGCACTCACCGCATTGGGTTGCGCAAGGCCTTATGGTTTTAGTGAAACAGCAGAATCTATTTTTGTGATCAATTAGTTCTTCTATTTCACACAAGAAACGTTGGAAACGTTGGTATCATTTCCAACATTAGCCGCGTTTTATTATCACAATGATCCAATCCGGATCAGATCTTGATAATAAAACAGCTTTGGATCATCATATTTCCAGTTGGAAGTTGTGAGAGACTCGCTCTTTCAACTGACTTTTCAAAAGAGTTGTAGCGTTGCCCTACTAACTTTATTTTCAATGGTTAATTTTTTGTTCTTTTTTTTAGGGAAATATGATACTCATGCACTTTGTCAAATATATATTTTTTTGCACTAATTCTTATTTATTTCACGAATACATGTTTTGTTTTGTAAAACTTTCTCATTATGTTATGTATTATACAAAAATGAATAAATGTGAAGTTTCTTGCTATCTATCTAAAATATATTTCATTTCACACAAATAAAAATGTTCATGTGGCAATACTGTTGTTATTGGAAATATTGGAAGTGATACCAACGTCTTCAATGGAAAGTCTCCTCTTGTGTGAAATAGAAGAACTAATTTTTAGATCACAAAAATAGATCCAACTAAAAAGCAGGATTTCGCTTTGTTGTTGTAACGCTAATAAACCCATGATCTGATCCGGATCAGATCAATAATAAAATGCGGCTATTGACATATTAGCCGCGTTTTATTATCACAATGATCCAATCCGGATCAGATCTTGATAATAAAACAGCTTTGGATCATCATATTTCCAGTTGGAAGTTGTGAGAGACTCGCTCTTTCAACTGACTTTTCAAAAGAGTTGTAGCGTTGCCCTACTAACTTTATTTTCAATGGTTAATTTTTTGTTCTTTTTTTTAGGGAAATATGATACTCATGCACTTTGTCAAATATATATTTTTTTGCACTAATTCTTATTTATTTCACGAATACATGTTTTGTTTTGTAAAACTTTCTCATTATGTTATGTATTATACAAAAATGAATAAATGTGAAGTTTCTCGCTATCTATCTAAAATATATTTCATTTCACACAGATAAGAATGTTCATGTGGCAATACTGTTGTTATTGGAAATATTGGAAATGATACCAACGTTTTCAATGGAAAGTCTCCTCTTGTGTGAAATAGAAGAACTAATTTTTAGATCACAAAAATAGATTGAACTAAAAAGCAGGATTTCGCTTTGTTGTTGTAACGCTAATAAAATCATGATCTGATCCGGATCAGATCAATAATAAAATGCGGCTATTATATATGGACTGCTAGTTGGCTCCTTAAAAGTGAAGCCAGCGATAAGTGACAGTGCTGCATCAGGGTTCAATTGGGTGTCGAATCTAGAACTAAACTAACACATGTATGTCTCTTTCTTTAATTAGTTAAAAAGAGAAAAATATAAGTTGGTCTTGTAGATGGCACCTATAAGTTGGTCTTGTAGATGGCACCTAATTCTTGGGAACAAATTGTAATGTTGCCGTAAATGGCCGCATGGTGCACCAAGAGGGCTAGTGTCGCTTGGCTTCAAAATCTTTGCCAGTCTTATGCTATGTCCGCACCTGAGAGTTAACCTGGGTTATCTCAAAACAATCCCAAACCAACATGATAACCAAGTGGTTTGCCATACAAAACGAAACCTTTTTAGTCACTGGGTTTCGAGATAACCTACTCGAAACCAAGCGCGCTGAATGCACTATTTCCAACCTTCCATTGAATTTGACATTTAAGTGAGTGGAAGTGAGTGGAGAGAGAATGAATTCTCTCATACGTCGTTGACGTTCTGCTCACACTTTATGTCTGTCTCTTTTTAACTTAAGACAAAAAGATAAACTTAAAACTTTTTGGCATATGCGGACACTACTTGGTTAACTCAAACCAAACTGGAACGAAACCCAGGTTAACTTCAGGTGCGGACATAGCATTATATGGAGATTACACTCAACTAGCAGTCCATATATAATAGGCGCGTTCCTTTGGGACTATTAAACTACTTTTTAGTACTTCGCAGTAGACGTTGAATGGAACGCGTTAATTTTTCAAAAAGTAAAATCTAACCTCCAAAATTATATGTCATTGCGAAATTATATGTCTTTTTACTGACGCCATCTGGCGTAGACTAGTATCGTAACTACTTCGAAGAACTACTTTGACCACAAGGGAAAAGTAGTTCAAAGCAGCCAGAAGTACTAAGCAGTAGATAAATGTTCCCAAAGGAACGCAGCTAATATGTCAATGACTGTGACCTTAGAGGAATAAAGAACAAGAGGGAAAACCATTACCTCTCATGCCCCGCAACTTCTATTTGTTTACATTAGCCGCATTTTATTATTGATCTGATCCGGATCAGATCATGAGTATATTAGCGTTACAACAACAAAGCGAAATCCTGCTTTTTAGTTGGATCTATTTTTGTGGTCTAAAAATTAGTTCTTCTATTTCACACAAGAGGAGACTTTCCATTGAAACGTTGGTATCATTTCCAATATTTCCAATAACAACAGTAGCCGCGTTTTATTATCACAATGATCCAATCCGGATCAGATCTTGATAATAAAACAGCTTTAGATCATCATATTTCCAGTTGGAAGTTGTGAGAGACTCGCTCCAGAGATAAGAAATTAATTTCTTATCTCTGACTGCCCGAACACAATGGTGTAGCTGTAGCTGTAGTACGTCGCGCTGTCAAAGTCGAAAGGCAAATGCCATAAGAGTGAACACAATGCGTAGTAGTAGCTGTAGCGGTAGCTGAAGCTGTAGTACAAGTTGACTCAACTTCAACTTTGAGCGCGCTGCAGCGCTACATTTTGACGTTTCACAAAGAAAAAAAAAACAAAACAAAGCAAAATTGCTCAGCAAAATTGACATCTTGCGCTTCACCATTGTGGACGAGCTGTGCTACATTCCTCAGCTGCACTCTGACTTTTAATTTGACAGTGCGACGTACTACAGCTACAGCTACACCATTGTGTTCGGGCAGTGACTCGCTCTCTCAACTGACATTTCAAAAGAGTTGCAGGGTTGCCCTACGAACTTTTTTTTCAATGGTTAATTTTTTGTTCTATTTTTTAGGGAAAAATGATACTCGTGCATTTTGTCAAATAAAAATTTTTTTGCACTATTCTTATTAATTTCACGAATATATGTTTTGTTTTGCAAAACTTTCTCATTATGTCATGTATTATACAAAAATGAATAAATGTGAAGTTTCTCGCTATCTATCTAAAATATATTTCATTTCACCCAGATAAAAATGTTCATGTGGCAATACTGTTGTTATTGGAAATATTGGAAATGATACCAACGTTTCAATGGAAAGTCTCCTCTTGTGTGAAATAGAAGAACTAATTTTTAGATCACAAAAATAGATTGAACTAAAAAGCAGGATTTCGCTTTGTTGTTGTAATGCTATGTCCGCACCTGAAGTTAATGCTATGTCCGCACCTGAGAGTTAACCTGGGTTATCTCAAAACAATCCAAAACCAACATGATAACCAAGTGGTTTGCCATACAAAACGAAACCTTTTTAGTCACTGGGTTTCGAGATAACCTACTCGAAACCAAGCGCGCTGAATGCACTATTTCCAACATTCCATTGAATTTGACATTTAAGAGAGTGGAAGTGAGTGGAGAGAGAATGAATTCTCTCATACGTCGTTGACGTTCTGCTCACACTTTATGTCTGTCTCTTTTTAACTTAAGACAAAAAGATAAACTTAAAACTTTTTGGCATATGCGGACACTACTTGGTTAACTCAAACCAAACTGGAACGAAACCCAGGTTAACTTCAGGTGCGGACATAGCATAACCTGGGTTTCGTTCCAGTTTGGTTTGAGTTAACCAAGTAGTGTCCGCATATGCCAAAAAGTTTTAAGTTTATCTTTTTGTCTTAAGTTAAAAAGAGACAGACATAAAGTGTGAGCAGAACGTCAACGACGTATGAGAGAATTCATTCTCTCTCCACTGACTTCCACTCTCTTAAATGTCAAATTCAATGGAATGTTGGAAATAGTGCATTCAGCGCGCTTGGTTTCGAGTAGGTTATCACGAAACCCAGTGAATAAAAAGGTTTCGTTTTGTATGGCAAACCACTTGGTTATCATGTTGGTTTGGGATTGTTTTGAGATAACCCAGGTTAACTCTCAGGTGCGGACATAGCATTAACCAAGTAGTGTCCGCATATGCCAAAAAGTTTTAAGTTTATCTTTTTGTCTTAAGTTAAAAAGAGACAGACATAAACAGTCGTATTTATAAAATTTGCTTAGAACACCCTTAGACAACTATCCAACTAGACGGTGTCTAAAGAGTTGGACAACCCTTAGCCAATTTCGTATTTATAAATGCATTCCAACAATTGTCTAAACATCCTCTCAAACTGTCAACTCCGAATGAAAAACTAAATGGTGGCGTTCATGATGTATCCGTGCAGTACCATTTTTTGTGTTTTGATATACGAGTGCAACAACAAAATGGCTCTGAAAGAGTGTGGCGTAGTACTTGAAACAGACCAAAAAAGCAGCTGATTTGACTTTGAGTTACAGCTTTTTCAAGTCTCATAAAACGATGAAATTTGTGCAATTTATAAATTAAATTGTTGAAAGTAGTATTTTTGCACCTCAAACTACTTATTTTTTTCGATCTTAGAGCTCTCAACATTGTTTTATAACATGTTCGACAAAATTGTTTTTTGCTGTAGCAAATGCCACTTTAGCCATAGTTTAGACAACCAATTTCGGTGTCTAAAGTTAGACGTTCCTTAGACAACGATGAAAGTGTTTATAAATACGATTTGGAGTTGGACACTGTTCTAAGAGCTGTCCAAAGTTAGACATACTTTGGAATGGCATTATAAATACGACTGAAAGTGTGAGCAGAACGTCAACGACGTATGAGAGAATTCATTCTCTCTCCACTCACTTCCATTCTCTTAAATGTCAAATTCAGTGGAATATTGGAAATAGTGCGTTCAGCGCGATTGGTTTCGAGTAGGTTATCTCGAAACCCAGTGACTAAAAAGGTTTCGTTTTGTATGGCAAACCACTTGGTTATCATGTTGGTTTGGGATTGTTTTGAGATAACCCAGGTTAACTCTCAGGTGCGGACATAGCATTTTAAGATCATCATATTTCCAGTTGGAAGTTGTGAGAGACTCGCTCCAGAGATAAGAAATTAATTTCTTATCTCTGACTCGCTCTCTCAACTGACATTTCAAAAGAGTTGCAGAGTTGCCCTACGAACTTTTTTTTCAATGGTTAATTTTTTGTTCTATTTTTTAGGGAAAAATGATACTCGTGCATTTTGTCAAATATACATTTTTTTGCACTAATTCTTATTAATTTCACGAATATATGTTTTGTTTTGCAAAACTTTCTCATTATGTCATGTATTATACAAAAATGAATAAATGTGAAGTTTCTCGCTATCTATCTAAAATATATTTGAGAACAATCTCATACTCACTTATAGAGGTTTCTCACTAACCCGAGTTTCTCGCTTATTAAGGTACATGGGTAGCGTTTCTCACTTATAGAGGTACGCAGCAATAACAAGTGACAGCAAGAACGAATGTAGTTAATATTTAATAATGACAAAATTACATAAACACAGGGACACGTGTCCATTCGAAAAGAATGCGATAAAATAATAAAAGTTTTTTAGTTCCACGAAATAGAATGGGTACAATATTGACGAGAAAACAATACAAAAACAACGGTAGAAAGTTCCATGAAAGTTAAGAACGAGTCGTAAAATAGCAGATGTTAAATTTGTTTGGTCGACTGTCGCTTAGAGAGGTATAGTTTAGTAGCAGTCTCACTTACGGAGGTCAATGAAGGAAAAACGACTCTCTCTTACAGAGGTTTCTGTTTCTCGCTAATAGAGGTTCTGGGAGCTTAAAATATCCAGGTTTGACTGTATTTGACAAAGTGCATGAGTATCATATTTCCCTAAAAAAAAGAACAAAAAATTAACCATTGAAAAAAAAGTTAGTAGGGCAACGCTACAACTCTTTTGAAAAGTCAGTTGAAAGAGCGAGTCTCTCACAACTTCCAACTGGAAATATGATGATCCAAAGCTGTTTTATTATCAAGATCTGATCCGGATTGGATCATTATGATCATTGACATAATAGATATGGACTGCTAGTTAAATGTCATTTCAATACAAACCTTGCAGAACTTTTGTCGACAGCGACGGTGCTGCTTTAGTTTGTTGTGCCAAAAAAATATAATACCACTTCTACTGAAACCAGTGAAAAGCAAAAAGTTCTTCTCATTGCAGTACTTCAATGGTAATTCTGTTGCTATAGTGGTAGCTTCACAAAAATACCACCCAAAACTAAAGCGCTGCTCTTAAATGGACCCCTCGTAAAGTTGGTTAGTCTGCTATTATACGGAGAAATTTGTTTCATGAAACTGTTCGAACACCATAAGTGCAAAAGAGAACGAAAATTCGAAAAAGAGAGATGGACAATGAGCTACCCTGTGTCGCATGGGCTATGGTTTGGTGAAACAGCTTTGACGTTTCTCTTTTAGTGATGTGCCAAACCGTAAAATTTACAAACCGAGTTAACCCGAGTTGGATTTTGATTAACCCGAGTTTTAACTCGAGTTAGCTAACTCGGTTTACAAAAATAAATTTGCGCTTTTTCCTTCAATACTATGTTTTGAAAAATAGAAACAAAGCAAAATTTTCAATCAAAATAAACGGATTTAATCAAAATGAATTAAAAAAAAAGTCACACAAGAAAGAAATTAACGCAATGCGCAGTCCAACTCGGTTTGACTTGACTCTGGATATCTTACAGACAATTAATTCCTAACTCGAGTAGCAATATGTACCCAAAACATTCAAACCTTCTACCTATTAACAGACGACAATCAAAAAAACAAAAAAACATCTAGTTTAACAGATGTGTGTGTTTCTGTATGCCTGCGCAAGTAACTCACTTGCTTTGATGCTTTATATACTACTACCGCTCGACTATGGACTATAATGTATAAGTGCATTATGTTTGGCACAGACCGCAACTAAAGGAGGGTAGTTTTGATTATGTTCAAGTTAACTCGGTCTGGTTGCATTCATTTCATTTTAATTATTTGGTTGACGGTTCGGTTTTTTCTTCGGTTTGCCAACTCGGTTTGAAAAAATATAAACCGAGTCAACTCGGTTTGGGTTCAACTCGGTTTGACTCGGTTCATGATACCGACACATCACTATTCTCTTTGTCTTTGTTCGTGTTTTTGTTTATTCTGTTTCATTTGGTTCAAAAATAAGTAATAATACTAATAATAATGACTTCTTTATTTTTCAATTGCCAATAGAAGAGATTTTGAAGCAACCAGGCACTACTAGATAACTATTTTTCCCCAAAAATAAAAACAGCGAATGAAAGATAAAGAGAAATGTGAAACTAGTTTCATGAAACTGGATTTCATCGTATAATAACACTTGCGACACGGAATGACAGAACAAAGAAGAATTCGAAGTTGTTTCATGAAACAAATTTCACCGTATAATAGCAGACTTACTAGCAGTCCATATCTATTAGGTCAATGGTTGCTATAGTGGTAGCTTCACAAAAATACCACCCAAAACTAAAGCGCTGCTCTTAAATGGACCCCTCGTAAAGTTGGTTACTAGCAGTCCATATCTATTAGGTCAATGATTATGATAATAAAACGCGGCTATTGTTGTTTTTGTAACACGAGATCCATCTATGATACACGTATTCAGTGAATTAACTAACACCACTTTATGTTGGGACTCCGAAACTAACACCACTACATTTTGGGTTTCCGAAGCCAGTTTCGTAGTCCGAAAATAAATGGTGTTTGTGAAGTCAGTTCGAGGCTTAGAGGAATAAAGGATAAGAGGGAAAAGCATTACCTCTCTTGCCCCGCAACTTAAATTTGCTTACATTGTTATTTTTGTATCACGAGATCCATCTGTGATACACGTATTAAGTGGATTTACTAACCCCACTTTATTTTGGGATTCCGAAACCAGCAACACTTTATTTTGGGATCCCGAAAACAGTTTCGGAATCCGAAAATAAGGTGTGGTTTGCCGTTGGAGGGCAGATGCCGTGGTGTGTGTGTGGTTTTCCCTCTTTTTCTTTATTCATCTAAGGTTTGATGACAGATGCCGTTTTGCTTGTGTGGTTTGGCCTCTTGTTGTATCTCATCTGTGGTGAAACACAAAAAAAAAATTCAAACGTCATTTTTGATTCATGTCCATCAAATTTGATAACAATCTTTTCTCATAAATATTTGGTCTAAGAAAGTTGTTTGTTTTGCTAACTAAGAACTAACTTGTATAAAATAAGAATCAAAGAAACTTGACTGCAAATTTGCAAAAATGCCAGTAATGTATAACACCGGGGATTGGTTCAGTTTGAGGCCACATACATATCGGTTGGTCACAATTCCTATTCCCAAGCAGAGATTTTTTAAAATATAAAAATATTTTTAGAAAATTCGATTTGTATTCCTTGGACTGGCCTATGGATATCAACTTGGAGTTTATGAAAGTCTATGCAGCACCATTCGGAGGACCAATAGCCATTATTCGTGACTTTAATCAAATTGCACCAGTCAAGGGAACGACTAAAACACAAATTAGAATTTTTGACTCATCAGCAAAACCACTGGGAACAATTTTTGTAATTTTATCTTGAAAACATTTAAATAATAATTATATAAAAACAGTATTTTCCATACCGCAGTGGAACCATGGAAAATTCATTACGATGGGATGGTCGGACACCGAAGATTTAATTTGTGTCCAAGATGATGGTCTAGTAATTACCTATTCTATGTTTGGAGAAGAAAAGAATACCTTTCGGATGAGCCCAGAAGCTAGTCGTACAAAAGTAATAGAAGGAAGAATTTTCTCATCGAGTTCTGGTACAGGAATAGCCGTACTCACCACAAGTGGAAGGGTTTTCCTAAAAATGAGTAACATGGGAGATTTCAAAACGCGCCAGATGCCTGATATTCCCAGTAACAATTTTGTTATAATTATTTTTAAAAAGTGTTTAGTGAAAGTTTTTTTTAGAAACAAGCTCTGAAAACATTTTATGCTGGCAGATTGTTTCCGAAGATCGCAACAGTTACTGCCTTATTGGTCGAGACAAGGAGATTATCAAACTCATTCCAGGACAAAGTGTAGGAAACATTCATAAAAATCTCTTCGACAAGCCTTTCGAAAAAATCGTTCAAATGTCAGTTTCCTACAATCATCAATATCTAGCACTCTACACAAACAACGGACTTCTTTGGCTAGGAACTGTTGACATGAAGAAAAAATTCTGCGAATTCGATACTGGACGTCTAGATCAGCCAAAACAAATCGAGTGGATTATGGATTCTGATAATAATCATAACTCAGATGCTGTTATTATCATTTATCCCTCTTTGATGTTAGTTGTCAACAAAAGTGGTGACCAAAACATTTTCACTTATGATCCAGCAATATTTCTTGCGCCAGAACTAGATGGTGTTCGAATTATAACAAATAGCACTCATGAAATGATTCAAAAGGTTCCAAAGTGTGTTCAAAATATTTTTGCGATCAACAGTCAGGAACCATCAAGTTTTCTGTTCGAAGCCCAGAAGAAATTTCAAGAACGAAGTCACCAGTCTGATGAGTATTTGAGTTTATTTAGAGGCAAGATGGATGTAGCAGTAAATGAGTGCATCGAAGCAGCAGGGTACGAGTTCTGCCCGGAAACACAAAAATCCCTTATTAAGGTTTAATTTGTCATACACTTCGTTTTTTAAGAAAATTAAGTATGTTTTAATTTTAGACGGCATATTTTGGAAAAGGCTTCATTGCATCGCATAATCCTGACAGCTACATGAGGATTTGTCGAATACTTAGGGTGCTCAATGCCTTACGACATCCACAAATTTCAATTCCTCTAACTTATAAACAGTTGGGTAACTATTATTTCACACTAAGCAACTGTCTTAAAAATTTTAATTTAGGTTTTGTCATCTAAAGCCAGAAGTAATTCTATCTCGTTTGGTATTTAGAAAGAACTACGCTGTAGCTATACAAGTGGCCAAGCATTTAAAATTACCTGAATCGTGGATTCTAGAGCACTGGGCGATTCATAAAGTGTATAACGATAAGGGTATGTGTGCTCTCTTCTCGCCAAACTAAAATCTTCTACACTTGAATATTTGCTTATATAAAATATTAAACTAATGTTTACTTATTTCTATTACTGTCTGACAGACGATAACGAAATTGCCCGCAAAATAACCGAAAAATTTAAAAACCCATCAATTCAAGGTATTTCTTACTGCAACATTGCTGAAAAGGCGCACGACATCGGAAAAGATGATTTGGCCATTAAAGTAATTTTATTTTAATCATTAAAGTAAAAGTTCTAAGACTTAAAATTATTTTTTTCATTCAGCTCCTTGAATTGGAACCCCGTTCCTCATTGCAAGTTCCATTATTATTGAAACTAGGTAAATATGATAAAGCACTTTCTAGTGCAACGCAATCAGGGGACACAGATCTTGTGCACATGGTTCTGCTTAAAATCAAAGAGAACATGACAGTTGCTAACTTCCATGTGAGCATATTGGAGTTGTTTGTAATTTGATTGTGGAATGAAAAAGATTGTAAATTTATGTAGATGATCATTCGAGATTTCCCAATGGCG
This sequence comes from Melanostoma mellinum, assembly GCA_914767635.1. Lineage (NCBI taxonomy): Eukaryota > Metazoa > Arthropoda > Insecta > Diptera > Syrphidae > Melanostoma > Melanostoma mellinum. Next base: position 21,867,432 of record OU612058.1, read on the forward strand.
TTTAATTTGTACCGAAAAGCCATGGCGGAATGCAGTCGAACGGCATTGTCAGACAGTTTTCATACAGAAGACGACCACCAGTCGATTGCCGAGTACACTCTACGATATGCTCTCAAAGACGGGAACCTTGAATCGAATCTTATGATTATAGCAAATCGTTACAGTCAAGCAAAACGAACAGTCGAGGCAGACTTGTGCACCGAAACTGGAAGAATGATGAAATTACAGAAAACTTTAAATCAGAAGTATTAGTGTTACATAATATGTACAAAAATGGATCTAAAAACTTACATTTGACAGATATAAAAACATCCATCCGGAAGTTGAGTTTTACGGTGACTCTATACATGACACAGTATTAAAACTTCTTCGGTTGGGAGAGCTTAAAGAAGCAGATAAGATAAAAAATGATTTTAAAATTCCAGATAGAAGGTGAATTGAATCAACTCTATTTTACTAAAACCGTTTAAATATTTCTATTTTGTTTTTCTAGATATTGGTGGCTTCGCATCCAAACACTTTCCGAAAAGGGTAAATTTGAAGAGCTTGAAAAACTATCCAAATCTAAGAAAAGCCCCATTGGCTATGAACCATTTGTAGAAGTGTGTTTAAATGCAGAAAACGTTCATGAAGCTAGAAAGTACCTTGTGAGGTGTAAAGATGACCAAAAAGCCAAGTGGTATATAAGGACGGGGTAAGACACCATTTAGGTTCATTTGCTAATACTTTAACTGAGAATATACGAACTCTTTGGAGCTATGTTTCTGCAAATGAGCCTTATAAATCAAACAAATCAAGTGCATGTTTTAATGTTAGTTAAAATTTTAGTTTGCTTGAAGAAGCAGCAGCTATTGCATTTGACCAAAAAGATGTAAATACACTGCACACTGTTAAACTTGCGGCAGCCAAAAACGAAAATAAGATTCTCTCTAATAAGATCGATGCATACATGGAACAGCTCAACTCTAAGAAATAAAACTAAAACAGTTATTTTATTATAATATTATGTATATGTTATTCAACTGCAAAAATAATAAAATAACCATCAATTGTTGAGCAGCGCAAATCGAATACTCTCAACCCCGAAATCGCTACTCATTTCAAAAGTAAAATTTAATACCAGCGTTTCATAATCTCTGTAAAAAGATATAGCTAGATTGATCATAATCATTTTAATGAAAAAAAAAAACGACATTGCATTTTTTTTTACACATAATCCCCCTATCACAAGGCCCGTCGTAACAATTTCGAGCTCGAATGTACGAATATGAAAGGACTAAAAATATCTTGGTAATTAAGGTTTTGCAATAGATATTTAGAACTTATTAGTGACACATTTTGTGCCAAAACATTCATTTTAAGTGAGCGTATTATGCTTCCTTTTTGGCAATCATAGTCCGAAATTGCTGCAACAGACCTTGTGACAGAAGCCAATAACAGTTATAACTAATCGTAATAACTATCGACCTCCGGGACATAGTCGAGCTGTAGAACCATTAAATGAACAAAATTAAAAGTGCAACAACTAAAAGGCAAACATAGTGCCCCTTCTTCAAATTGAGTTTTGATGTTGAATCCGTGTAAAAGGCTGAGAATCTAATCCACTAACTTAACTTTTATCACACTAACTATCAACAATAGCATCAAAACTACCATCTTGGAAAACAGAACACAAGCAGCTCATTTGGTTCTGTCATAAAACGTCCTGATACGATTGCAAGAAATTGCTTAAAAAAAAAAATGGAAAAACGTTGTTGTCCCCAAACGTTGTGAGTTAATGTATAAATTTTATGGTGCATAGTTTAGTTCTTTGACGTTAGACAAAAAAGTCTTAAGCAAAAAAAAAATGCATTTTGGGTATGGGTCTCAGTAAATTTTTTTTATAAAAAAGTTATAAATTTAGAAGTTATATTATAAACGTCTCTAATTTACCATCATTTCTTTTTCAAATTAATTTGCAAATAATTACTTTATTTTCAATGCAGTTTCGCGAAGCACTGCAGTTTTTGACTTAAGACTTAAACTAAACTAAACTATGCACCATAAAATTCATACATTTATACATGGTGTTAAAAACAGATCAAGAAGAATAAGTCGTAAATTATGATGCTATTTTTTCTCTGGTTCCATGGTAGAAAGTTTTTTGCGTCAACTGAATAAACACAAGGGTTATTGAGGTCATTCTCATTGTCTCAAGGTTCGTTCGTTGAAGCCCTGGGGTCGACACAAAGCGTTTTTTTTTTGAAAAACATAGACTTGCCCTGAATGTCAAATTGAGTGTTTTTTGAGCTCTCGGTTTGCCCTCAACTTGCCCTAGGTTTTTGCTGGGGCGAGTTGGAGGCTGTCAAATGGAATGAATGTTTATTCAAATGACTGGGATGTGTGGTAATATTGTAATTTAGAGCTTTTTGAGGACTGGAAAACCCAGGTTTTTTTGACACCTCATATGGTTGTCAAAGGAAACCTGGTTCAATACTGGGTAAAGAGCAAAGAACAAACCTTCAGTTATTTATGTGCGTTTTGAGGTGATTAACACGCTAAACCAAGAGGTTAATTGTTTTAGGTTCAATGTTTTGAAAAAATTTACAGCTAAAACCAATTGATTAATGTCGATTTCCTTTCACCAATTTGCAGTCGACTGCAGTCGCTACTAAATTCGATTCTTTTTTGGGTATTTAGGAAATTAAAAAAGTAGGGATTTTCTTTTTTATGAATGTATGTGTGTCCAACTGACTAATGAAGAAAAACAAGCACCATGGAACAAAACAATTACATTCATATGGTTAAGCACACAATTTTTATATTTTTTTTCATCAATTGTTTTCCAAATTCACAACTAAATACTAAAGAATCCTGCTTCCTTTAATTTTTTTTCATATACTGATGTTTTTGTTTGCCGTTTTCGATCTGTCAAAATTGTTGTGTGTGTGAAAATCCGTGGGCAAATCCGTCTCAAAAAAAGAGATCGACTGCAGTCGATTTTTTTTCCCTCTTAAATGAATTCCATTGAAAAAAAAATTGACTGCAGTCGACTGCAGTCGATTTTTTTGTTGAAAGGAATTCGACATAAGTAAACAAGGACTAACCTGACATGTTAACAGCTATAACGGTCCTCATGATAGGGGTAATTAATATTAAATATGAAGGAGCTAAAAAAGAAACAGCAGTTCACTGAAGGACAATTTTAAGATGTGCTTCCAATTTCACTCTGACTGTGGCGAATTTTGGAAAAATTCTTTCCAAGATTCCGTGATTGCAATCATTGCCGTATTGCCGTAGTTGCTAACTGCTGATGTTGCTTTTTGGTTAAAATATAATTTGTTGCTTTGTTGGCGATATACATATATTTAGAAGCTAGCTTACCCGTCTGGCGTAGCATTGTAATGGTGAACAAATTGAAATTGATTCAGTAGTTTTTAGACTTCCATTCCTGTTCGCTGTTCCTGTGGCAATATGGGAATGGAATATAGTTCATGCTACTCAAGAGCCATATAGCACCCTAACAGTGAAAGAATTTTTGAAATCGGTTCAGTGTTTTCTTAGTATTTTCCGTTCCCGTGGGAATATGGCAATAAAATATATCCCCATGCTACTCGGGGATAATAGGAGCATTCTAACAGTGAAAGAATTTTTGAAATTGGTTCAGTATTTTCTAAGTTCCCGGTTATGTTCCCGTTCCCGTCCCGTGTTTATCTTATTAAATTAACCTACAACCACAAGCCACAACCCATTATTTTACCTTATTACCTTGTTTTCTATAAAAAAGTAGTAGTAGTTTGAATGAAGGTTTATTTTATTATCAAGTTACGTGCTAGAGCATTATTTATTGCTAGAAATGAGAAATAATAAACTATATTAGCACTAACATGCAATAAAGCTGTAAATAGTTCCAATAAACACAAAAATTTAATTTCCAACACGTTTTTGTGACAACAAATCAGTAGTGAATCCGTTCGGAAATAAGAACACACTTTTTAAATCCGTACGGATTCAATTTCGGTTTCCGTTTTGAATCCGTACGAAAATCAGAACAGCCATGATAGGCAAGAATCAGAACATCGATAAAGTCGTGCAAAATATATCCATATCTTTTTAAACTGTTAACTTCTTATGGGAATGTAGACTGCTTCGTTACGTAATGCGTCGTACGGCACCTTTCTAACTCTCGGCAATATCGAGGTTACTATTCGGCGCCATTCTGCTTCCTGGTAGTTAGTTCTCCGATCGACTTTAGGAATAAAATGCGTTGCCACAATTTTTTGCGGAGAAAACTCCGCTCCGAAGGTTAAATCGATAGGGCCGTCTTACTCACGGCTCTTATTTAACTTTTCTCAAGTTAAACAATTTCAATGTTGAATAGTTCAATTTAGATCAGTTAAATTACCAATTCTGTCGGGCATTCCGATACACATACGTTTTTTTTCATAGTTGAAAACTCATTATAAAAATGATTAAGTCTTTTGAGTTATGTAAAAGTTAAGAGGCTTTTTCCTAACGAATCTGCTTCACCTTAATAGTACCAATGAAATGAAGAAAATCTATTTTCTCATTTATTAATTCATAATTTGTTCACATTTAATCACAAAAAGCAGAAAAAAGATGAAGAAAAATATTTGTCTAAATATGTATATGTAATATATATTTTTTTGTAGTTTTTTTTGTTCATTTTTTACATTAATGTGTTTATAATTAATTTTCAATATTATCATTAATTATAATATACGAACAATACAGCAGTCTTATTTAAGATGAAGTTTTTTTTTGTTTTTCTTATTTTGTTCAATGAAACATTTAATTTAGCTTAAATTAAAAATATACAACAACTTTTGTTTAATTGGGTTTTCTTTCGTATTATTATTTTAATATTTGTTCAATTTTTTTTTCGAAGATAAAAAAACATATTATGCCTTTTAATATTTGAAGTATTAATATTTTTTTTTAAGGAAACAACGATAATATGTATACGCCATGAAATTAACGGATATATAACTGGTTTGTTTTTGTAAACTTTAAAAAAATCTATCAGCCAAGTTTAAAACTAAGATAATAAACCACAAAAAATTCTTTATCTGTAAGTAATAGGTAATGAGTAGACAAAAAACATTTTGCTCTGCAAGTATAAATAAAAAATAGTTTGATCTAAAATTAATACATGGGAGTACGCCTAATTTCAGTAAAGTTTTGTATTTTGATTTAACTACTAAAATAGTGACTAGGTGAAGAATAACCCTTCAGAAATTAGTTTTTTTTTTTTATACAATTATTTTTATGAAGTATGTTGTTTTCCAATACAACAACACAGAAAATAAGATTATTTTTCTTTTCCATTATTGTTTGTGTAAATTTGCCTATTTTTATTATTATTAATTTTAACATTAAAGGATAATACAATTGAGGGAGGGTTTCCCAATTTTTTTTTTTTTTTAATTTTTTGATATACACATAATAAAGCTTTTTTAATTTTACGTGTATACGCTGCTATTTTGCAAAAAAAAGAAGAAAAACCAAAAAATAATAATGGATAAAGAAAATAATATATTATATACAAATCTTATTTAAATTGATTAACTGATTTAATCGTTCCTTTACAAACTATACAGAAATAAATTAGAACTTTTCAAAAGTTATATAAATATGTATTTTTTTTTTTTCAAAGAATAACTGTTATAATTTAAAACAAAAAAAATTATAATGAAATAAAAAAAATTAACATGACAAAGGTTGTTCGCATTGCTCAGAGCCCAGAGTTTCTGTAGCAAATGGGATGGCGTTACTTTTCGAATGAAATATACTCCCGTGAGGCAGGGGGCTTTCTGCAAAAATATATATATTTGTTGTTTTTTTTGTAAAGAAAATAAAAACGCGAAGCTTAAAATGAACATTTAAAAATTTTATGAAAAATCAACAGTACATACAAAATTTTGGATTAAAAAAAAAAACACGGGTAATGAGAAAAAATGACAGCTAGTAGTCAGAATTATTGTGAGTCTCGCTATCATTGAAAATTAATTAACGAACAATTACATTTTGATTAGCAGTTCAAGTAGCACGAGCGAGTAAAACTCGGAATTTCTTTTAAAATTCCAAGTAAAAATAAACAAGGTGAAACTCAACAACTGAAAGTTTGTAAAATAAAAAATCAGCTTCACGTTTTAGCAGTGCAATACAGCTTTTTCATTTTTTGCTTAAAATAGTGATGAAAAACAAAAACATTGAAGCCCTTTGCATGAAAATATAAAAGTATGGGAATACTAAAAAAAGAATAAATATGTAGGTATAAATATTGCACTAACAATTACTAACACGATGTTTTTTCCAAATATTTTTCTAAAGATTTTATTATTTTTTTTTTATTTTTTTTTTTAAAGCGTTGCTATCTATGAGTTAACTAATAAATTAATACTTTAGTAAGGGTCAGTATTTTAAGTCTGAAATTTCATTTTATAGTTATTGTGCTGTATTCTTGCGATAAAAATTTCAGCAAACATTTCGTTTGAGAGATCAAAATTATATATATAAATATATATGTATATAATACTGCACTCAAGCTTTGCATGAAAACGCAAACTTTAAATAACGCTCATGATGAGAAGGCGTACAAAATTCCTATCGTGGAAACCTAAGCAACGGCTTCATATTAAGACGATAAGTCTATGAATGGATATAATGGATCTCGTAACAATCATTCGAGTTGCGAAAAGGACATTAATGTAAATCAAATTACTAAAACAAAAAATATCAATAAATAAAAGTTCACAGTATACTTCCTAAACTTCATTTGACAGTTCAATACAGTTAAGTTAACTGTATCTATGGTTATAAAATAGAACACAAACATATGCACTTTATGAGAACAATTAGCTTTTTATGTATCTTTTCGGATTATTTGAAAAAGAAATAGAACTAAAATTTTTATTTGTATGGAATGGTTTTTTTTTTTTAATAAATTCTCTATTTTTCTTCTAAGAAAAAGTTGTTTGGGTTTCTAGCACGCGCCGAACTCAGACTGAAAATTTGTTTTAGAGATACACAATTAAATAAGTTTAGTTCATTCCGAAGAAAAGAAGTTAGAATTTACTGCACAGACATAGACATTTTTATTTCGGTCAGTCATAACAATTCATTTGAGCCTAAAATCAATCATTCTATTTCATTATCAAACTGATGCACTTATGGCCATTAATTGTATTAACAGTTAGCAAAATTCTTTTGTTTTTACTCTTCAGATCTTCTTAGCAGTCCAGAAGTCGCTGCCATGATAAAATAAATAAATAAATAGTGCGGCGCAACAGAGCGCATTTCTCACAACCATGATTTCTGAGGGAATGGAGGGACGTACAATTTTCTGCCGATTCTGAACGGCTAATCGAGAAAGCGCTTTTCATGGCATTGAATTAACTATCGGAGGACTTGCCAATTCCTTGCCAAAGGCCATACCCGTGGAAATACAATTTTGGCTTCTATTGGGATTTGAATCATGAACCTCCCGCGTAACAGGCAAACATGCTAATCATCACGCCACGGGTACCAGGGATACGCTGCCATGATAAGGCACCTTAATTATTAGCGATGTCAAAATGTCTACGTCGAGTGCCTGTAAGCTGATAAGAGAAAATGTAGGACATTTGCAAAGAAAGGTCTACGCAGTCAGTCCAAAACTATCGACTTGTTAACGGAGAAAAGTACTCTGGTAAGAACAAAACAAATCTTCTGCACAGCAGGAGAAATGTAAAAACTTATTCCAAGAGTTGAAATAGCCCACTATCAGCTAATGTGGCAAATGAGCTATGAACAAAAATCAAAAGCAAGAACGCAGTTGAACAATCATAAAACAAAGTTTGCATTTTAACAACATTCTGCTCAATAGCACTCAATCGTTATCATATCATATCATCAGACCTCATAAGCTGTGGTACATTTTTAGAGGAAGAGTCCATTTAAAAGTCGACCTATTTTTGCCCGCTGAACATTTTTCCAATAAATCAGCTATACGGTAAATTTTTCAACAAATCATCGAAACGTTTTATGTATGGATGGTTATCTCAGTTGCAAACTTGTTGGTTTTATATTTGGATGTGTTCGAACGTTTGTGATCAAATCAACAACAATCTTCCGATATTTTTCTAATAAAATAAGAAAGAACATTAGCTCGAGACCAATTTTCGCATTGTTTTGTTTACTGGAATGTAGAAACTAATGCGGCATTTGAATGGAAGGTGAAATTACAATATAAAAGTTAGATTAGCATCTATACTCGCAACAAAAACGGATATTTTAAATCAACTTTCTTCGAATGCGATCTTTTCAAATCCAAACTGTGATCGCTTTCCCTATGTCTATTTTCAACAAAATTTTCATAAACTAAAACTGTTTGGTGTCTTTTTTCGCTGTGTAACCAGTCTAATTAAATTTAAATTAGTAAAAAAAAAATTACTGGATAAGATAAAACTGAGTGGAAAAAAATGGACTCTAAATGAAAAATATTCCGTTCATATTTACTGTGTTTTTTTAAGTTTTCCTCCTTTTCTACAATTCGCAACGATTATTATTATTCTTAACAAACCAACCCATTTTTCTAAGTGCTATTAAATTTCATATGTTTAAGTTATAGTGAGAATGCTGAAAGCTTGGTTTTAATATGTACTTATATTTTTTTGTTCTTCTATTTAGGGTATATATTATGTATGAATATAGCTTGCATATTGTGAAATAGAAATAGAAGTTGACATAAGTTTTACTTTATCGTACTAACAAAACATTTATGTCTTCCTTCGCATAAGTAATGTCTTGAGTATAGGCTACGTCTCTTCTAGGTTGCCCGAAGTGGTCGCTAAATGAATACTGCCTACAATGCTATTGTTACTAATAGTAAGACCTCCACTGCTGGTGGTCCCTGTGGCAACCGAGGCAACAGTTACAGCTTTTTGAGCTTGTTGCACAATATTCGGACTGATCGGAGTCAGCGGAAGCGAATTAGTGTTGTTTGGGTCGAGAAGACCGTTACTAGGGCTAAGACTAGTCATGTTGCCTTGATGATTACTAAGCGACTGAGAAGAAGTAACAGAAGAAGACGTGCAAGAAACAGAAGAGGATGAATTTAAATTTAAAGTGCTCAAAACGCTAACACCACCACATGTGGTTACAGTGCCACCTGAAGGGGTCTGAAATGTTGTTGTATGTTGTGACTTGTTATTTGGTGAGGTGGCAGGTGTTAGAATGCCCAAATTGACTAAATTTGGTAGAGTCATTGTTTTGGCTGTAGGCGTTATCGTTGATGTGGTAGCGGTGGTGCATGCTTCAAATTTTAATTTACCATTTTCCAAAATTGCTGTGCTGCTCTCATTGTTGTTTGCTGCAGCTGAAGCGGCTGCTAGTTTCAGAATCTTGCTGGCGGTTACATTAGCCGCAATAAGATTCGTCGTGTTAGTCTTAGATGATGACTTTATGGAGATGAGCCCAATGTTGCTACGCATCAAATGATTAGTAGTTGAGACCGTTGTAGCCCCGACAGATTGGTTAATGCTATTCGTGGTGGCAACAGACGTATGCTGTTGTATGCTGCCACCATTCGTCAGATGAGCAACTTGTGTGGGCTGTTGTTGGTTTTGATGCTGCTGTTGATGTGACGATGGTGGTGGTGCCTGAGTTATGCAGTTACCGTTCGTGCTTTGGTTGATGTTGTTGCAGCTTCCATTGCTGCTGGACATGTTACTGATACTCGACGGACTGAGTGAGCCGAGCGACTGCGAAGGAGATGTGCTACGCACCATGACATTAGTAACATTGTCGGGCGACGCATTGTGTGCCACTAGTGCGTGACTCTTCAGTCCTTGGGCAGTTTTGTAGCTCTTGCCGCAGTGGCACTTATAACCTTTGCGGACTCTGTTACAAAATTTCAATTACAAGCATTTTCCATACTGAAAAGTATGCACACACTTTAATTTTTTTTTTGTACTTACTTGCCATCCTTTTTGTGGCCATTCTTCGAGTGATATTTTATGCCATTGACATTTTTGTATCGTTTCTTACATCCCGGAACAGGACATGCAAATGGTTTCTCATTCCCTGGTGTCCCATTGCTTGATCCGGAATGCCTTTTGCATTGCAAAATAATTCGAAAAAATACATTTTTATATAAAAGATTTTGTTATCAGTGTTTTGTGAGCATTCACCTGCTCCCATATCTCATTATGAATTCTGAACTGAATTCCTCTGTAGTCCAAGAATCATTGCTATCTTCCGACTCAGAGACTATCATTTCATCTTCGTCCAGTTCACTACCTGATAGTTGCAATTTATTTCAAACAAAAGTTTAACTCTTTTACACTAATTGCTAAATGTTTTAAGACCAACCTGTTGGGGTGTTGCTCCGGTTCGAGGAAGATAAACTGTAGCTGTGATGTTTGATGGCAAGCTTCCGTTTAAGCTCGACACCTGAAGAGCCCAGAAACGGGCTTTCCTTCCTAGCAGCATCCGATATAAAACGCAGTACATAGCTGAGAGGCAAACAAGCAGGTTGAGCTTGTTCTTTTTGTTCAACAACTTTCGGATCATAATCTGTAAATAATTTTATTTTATTTTAAAAAGTACATAGTTGTTTCAAGGTATTTAATAACTACATTTTTTTCTGTATGCAGGTCTGGGCTATTTACTCACAAAATTAAAAAAAAAAAATTCAGCAGATTGCTGATCCGCATTCGAAAGAGGTGAACCATTTTCTATGGCTAGAGAACATACAAGGAGTATGATATGAAATCTGAAATCTTTAAGCGCAAATTGGACTGGCAGTTATAAAAGTAATCTTATCCATAATCACAAAATACAACTTATGGACTGATGCCGCAGTAATCTAAGAATGCTTTTTAAACTTAACCTTTTCTGACGTATGGCTTTTGGAATAAAAATAAAAATGTCATTGTGTTTTAGAGACAAAACCGCGTTCTACTCTCACCTTAATTCGGTTTACAGCAGTGTTCCGAGAGGCGACATCTTAATCGTCATGGGAGACCTCAACGCTCAAGTCGGTGCAGACAATTACGGTCTGGAACGAGTTATGGGAAAAAATGGCTTGGGGTCGCGAAATGAAAATGGTGACATGCTCGTCGACTTTTGTAACGCAAATCGTCTTGTAATTGGTGGGACTGTATTTAAACATAAGACGTGCAACAAAGTCACCTGGGTGCACCCAGATGGTCAAACCGAAAACCAAATTGATCACATCATGATTCAGCAGCGATGGAGGAAGTCTATGTGTGATGTCCGAAGTATAAGTAGTGCCGATGTGGGAAGCGACCACCATTTGGTTGTCATGAGTCTCAAATTAAGAACCGCGGCTGTATTAAGACAATCGCAGAATGCAGCAAGAAATCCAAAATTCAATACGAATGCTTTAAGTGATCCCAACATAAGTCGTAGCTATATCAACACCCTTAACTACAGAGTTTCGTCATTAAGTGTGAGTGCTGACTCAGATGTTGATGAGATGTGGGGTGAAATAAAAAGTGTTTTTATGGAGGCTGGATCCGAGACTGTACCTAGGCGTACGAGAGTTAGCGACTCTTGGATATCCCAAGACACCTGGGAAAAAATTGAGCTTCGTAAATCGTTGAAGCTTCAAATAAACGCCGAGACAGACGCTCAACGAAAGGCTGAATTGCGAAGCGAATATCGGACTGCACACAAGATGGTCTATCGTTGTGTGAGACGTGACAGGAGGGTGCGGATAGATGGACTCGCTGAAAACGCTGCAAGTAGAGGAGATATCCGAGAATTGTACCAAATAGCCAAAGAAGTTGTCGGGAAAAAAAGTAACAACAATCATCCTGTAATGGATGTGGATGGAACACTATTGGTATCAATTGAAGATCAGCTTCGCAGGTGGAAGGATCATTTTTGTGCCCTGTTAAATGATCCCGTTGAACAGAGTGCTGAAGTTCCTCAACTAAACGAGATGCGCAGATCCTGCAGGGGTATTGACATCGAACCCCCTTCAGAAGCGGAAATTGAAACATCGATTAATCTCCTCAAAAACAACAAAGCAGCGGGACTTGACGGAGTACCAGCGGAATTTCTGAAAGCTGATCCCGCCACAGCAGCTAGTATCTTGCATCCGCTTATACAAGCTGTTTGGGAAAACGAAACCTATCCCAGGGATTGGAAGGATGGAGTCATTGTTAAGTTGCCAAAAAAAGGTGATCTTAAGAACAGCAACCACTGGCGTGGTATAACCGTTCTGTCCGTTTTTCCAAAGCTAATGGCAACTCTAATCCTCGAACGGATAAAGGCTACAATTGAGACTACACTCAAGAGACATCAGGCTGGCTTCCTTACGCATTCTTCTTGAGCGGTCAGCAGAATTTCAAACACCGCTAAATCTCATGTTTGTAGATTTTGAGAAGGCCTTTGACCGAGTTAACCGAGAATGTATATGGAGATCACTTCTTGGTAGAGGAATTCCGCCAAAAATTGTTGCCATTATAAAGGAGTCCTACAACAATGCAAGGTGTTTGGTGTTGCATAATAGGCAGCTATCCGACTCTTTCGAGGTGCGTCAGGTTGTAAGACAAGGGGATGTTTTATCGCCAATTCTTTTTCTGCTGGCGATAGATGATGTTTTGACGGCCAGCGTCGGTACAACTGAGAGGCAGGGTATTCAATGGAGAACGTTTGAAAGCCTTAGCCATTTAGACTATGCCGACGATATATGTCTCATGGCAAATAACATCAGTGGGCTGAACGAGATGTGTCAAACTTTACGGGTGAAAGGAGAATCGTGCGGTCTTAAAATAAATAGCAAAAAGACAAAAGTAATGCTAACAGGCCCCCCAACACAACATCGTATTATTCTGCATGACACGCCCGTTTAAGAGGTCGAACAATTTAATTACCTCGGAAGTATTGTATCGGCTAACGGCCATACGGATCTGGACGTAAAAAGCAGAATAAATAAAGTTCGCGTTGCCTTTGGTGCTCTGTCCCAAATTTGGAAATCCAGTCAAGTCTCCTTAAGCACTTATGTCACTGAGATTCTTCGAATCCAATGTGAAATCCGTGCTATTATATACTTGTGAAACATGAAAAGTCTCGGCCACCATCTCGAGAAAATCGCAGGCTTTCGTGAACAGCTGTCTGCGTCACATCCTGAAAATTCGCTGGCCACAAACAATATCCAATCAGGAGTTGTGGCGTAGGACAGGTCAGAGGCGCTTGGACATCGACATCAGAAAGCGCAAATGGCAATGGATTGGTCACACACTGAGGAAACCAAACGATGATATTGCGAAGCAGTCCTTTGAATGGAATCCTCAGGGGTCACGGCGGGTTGGAAGACCAAGAACAACATGGAAATCTACAGTGTTATCAGAAGCTAATTCCCAGAGAAAGACGTGGCCACAGTTAAGGTATCTAGCTGCTGATCGAGAGGGATGGAGACGTTTTGTTGACGCCCTATGCCCCGAGCGGGGTTACAGGACCTGATGATGATGATGAATTAACGCTGTAAAGCGATATGACGTTGGAAAGCTACAATCGCAAGAAATTGCCAGGTGATTTTTCTATTCGAGTGTCACTTCAATAATTCTTGAATCCTATGCCAACAGCATCAAGCATTGAAGACCATTGGCAGAAATGACAAGAAGTCATCAGAACCACTGCCTGTGAGGTTCTGGGTTTCACTCGATTCCAAAACCAAAGCATGAATCGATGAAGAACCATGGCTTTGAACAAAAAGCACGACTAATGCAAAAGGGAACAAGTGCTGCTTTCGAACAGTATTGCGAGATTTACAAGAAGAAAAGAAGGTGCGAACACCGACTTTTCAAAAAGAAAAAGAAGCAGCATGAGCAGCGCTTGTTTTGAGGAAATAAAAGATGCCATGACAGGAATGAGATTCGGAAGTTCTTCCAAAAGGGAAAAAGATCTTGACAGGGTGGCAAAGCCCGAATTCATAGTAATAGAGACGCAGTCGCTAATAAGGATCTGGAAAGACCACTTCTGTAGATTGCTTAGCAACGGCGATGGAGACACTAATTCCGTGTACTAATTCCGTTGTCAGGCAGAATACCACATTCAACTTTGAAGATGATCAAGCACGTCGTCCTCCCGACCTAACAGTTAAGCTTGCCACATGCAAACTTAAATCAAGTAAGACCTCAAGTGCAGATGAACTTGATGCGTTGGGAAAGAGCTAAACGATCCTAAAAAATGGAGACCCTCACAATTGCTCCAAGTAAAGAAGAATAAGAATAAGTAAAGAATAATAAGGACGTCACGCATATGATCTTCTCTGCTGCAATACGTAAAAGCCTGAAACTCGACGTCAACAATTTGATAGATCCTTAACAATGGGGAACAGAAAAGTCCACAATAGACCCAATTTTCATTATGGTAGAACTTCGAAAAAACCCGAGAATAGGATAACCATCTTTTTATCGATTTCAAGGCCGCGTATGGCAGTAGCTCTGTACGAGCTGTACAGAGCCATGTCTAGTTTCGATTTGCTCAGTGACCAAAAAAGCCGCGCAAGGATGCAAATTCGACCAAAACTGAGATTTAAGCTACAAAAGGTTGCTCTCCTTTGGAATTGTGTACATTTTTTCCAACCTACAATTGAGAACATTCGAATAGTGTTAAATGGGTTCCTTTTTTTAATTTATTTGCGGTAGAATCAGCTAAGGTGATAATAAAACTATTCAAAGACAGGTGCATGAGACTCAATCAGTTTTGGAATTAAAAGTTAATGATGCGCACGGAGGCGGAGTTACTTCCCAAGCTATTTGCCGAGATTAATTGAGTGGATTGCTAAACGGCAGAAAATTCATTGAATTGAAAGCCACGAACCAAGTCGAGATTAAACAGAGGAGCTAAAGAATTCAATTCTGTCAGTTCTTTTGCTTGAAAATTAATCTTTTTATATTTTATTAAAGTTGTATTCAAAACCATATAGATGTTGATGATCTTGCATAAATCTTAATCTGGTCTGATCTATCTATCTATATCTATATCTATATCTATACATATAATAAAAACGTTACAGTTTGTTTGTGCACGGTAAAATCAGATTCGGCTTATCCTATCTAGATGGGATTTTCAGTAATAGGTATATTGTGGTAAGCTTCACTTAAGATTTAGTTTTCATTTCATGTCAATCGGTTGATAAATAAAAAAGTTATGCCAATTCTTGCGGACGAAGTCGCTGGCACACCTAGTTTGAAATATTAAAATTAAAATAATAATAATAATAATAATAATAATAATATAAATAATAATAAAAACTAAAAATCTAAAATCTTTTGACGAAGTACAAACATTAGACATGAAAACTGATACCCACCAAAGAAATATAACATTAGAAACCATATCAACAATCAATATTAAACAGAAAGGAATACTTAAATTGCTCGAGCCATAAATAGAAGTTTCATTAAGTTTAATAACTGTCTAAATAATTCATGACCAGGAGGAGGGTGAAGAGGTGACATGTGGCGCATGTCACCCCATTGCGTTTAGTTTTTTTAGCATTCAAACTTATTTATCAATGTAGGTATGCTAATTTGTACCTACAATACCTATTTTGTGTCCTTAGAATTAAATTGATATTATATAGACCCGTATACAATACATGTATAGGTACCAGAAACCAACTTATGTATTCAGCCGGTCGGTGGTTTCTAATCAAGAACTACTAACTGATTTAATCAGCTCATACATCGGAAAGGGACTCAACACTCAACGCATAAATACCGACGAAAATAGGAATCGATTGCGATAGCAATTGCTCACTACACACAGCCCCCGCCCCACCGCTCACAAAAAGTGAGTTAAGTTATAAAAGCATTGGAGTGCGAGTGATTCAGAAGAGTTGGAACTTGGAACTTGGAAGATGAATAACGTTAACATTTTTTAGCATATTGTACGAAGTACGAACTATATGTACGAGAACAACAAAAATTTTAAGCAGCTGATTTCACAGCAAACGCACACATTAAAAACAAAAATCAATAAAACGCTGAATCTCATGTTTATTTTAATTGGATGCACATGCGAAATGAGCTGAAGCTGGGAAATGTAAATATACTCCTTTTTCCCAACAAAATTCACGTTTGAGATAAAATAAAGACAACTTAAATGAAAATAAACATTTTCTCAAGACGGAGTAGCCAAAGATTAGTTTATGATGCAGGTAGAATTAGAGTTTCATGCAATAATTTCGTGCTCCAAAACTTTATCTATCCACTTCTTTTTAAGCGCTTGCTCGCGAGGTAGTACCTACACGTACATACATAAGTATGTATATAATATATGTACACAAAAATGTATGCACACAACTTAACCAACCGTACCGTGTTGGTGTGTCCATCAAAACCAATAATATCAAATATCAATTAAATTAATTAGCAACATATAGAAAGATCTGATTGCACAAACCACTGACCCCAAACCTGGCACAGCCCCTCCCAATGTACATACCAATGTGAGTATCCTCGATGTGCTGGATCAAATCGCCCAAACTAGGAAATGTGATTCCGCAGCCATTGAATTTGCAGATGTTGATCAAAAACACGGCCATGTCCTCTCGACTATGACTGCGGAATCAATGGGATGCGTGACCTAGCTCTCGCTCGCTCACTCGTTGTCGCTGTATCAACGACGATGATTGTTGCGGTGAGCGACCTGCCCTTTCCGATGCTTGTGGCTTTTTTATGTTTCTACTACTACTTTCCGCAGGTAGCGGTTGTCCAGGTTTTGGTGGTACCTCCACCGCGCAGCGCAGCAATAACAATCAATTTCTACAACACAGCTTTAACCCGATGGAAGTAAAACTAACAAAACAACACGAACACCCGAATAGTCACACACAGATGTGTTATGCAATTCGTTTCTTCTCTTTCTAAGCAACGACGATATCCAAACGAAACGATTATTGCGCTGATAAATATATTTACAAAATGTCTGAAATTCTGTAATGCGTGCTGCTGTTGACTCAATCCAAATCACCGCAAATTGCTGGCAATTGCGACGTCGACAGGAATGGCGACAGCAACATGATTGACGAATTTTTGAGTTTTATTGTGGGGACCGAATTAATGTAATATCCTTGGCCAGCCTGTCTACTGCTGCTTGGCTGGTGCTGTGACTCGCCTCCATCCCGTTGCGCTATTCCTCAGACATTTCAGGGCTTTCAAATTGTCTTAATTGTTGATTTCACTAATGATTAAATGCGATACCGTACGAAGTTTATCCTATCTTGTCGCTGGATAGTTTGATTAGAGCTTACTTTTGCGGCGAATCGCAGTTCAAAGGCTATTTTATCGACTAGAATCGACTTTTTAGATAGGATTCCAGTCCCTTGATTACGCACTGACATCTATCATGTGATAGAGAAAGTATAGATGTAGTGTTGTCGCACCAAAAAAAGAATCGTCCAAATGACAACACGTGACAGTTGGTAGGTAAGATTTGGGATGTGTTTGCAAACAGAGTTCAAAATACATTTTTGATTGTGGATGTTTCTTAGGAAATGGAAAATAAAACAAATTAATTTTATAGTGGAAAATATTAATAAAAAACCACTTCTATTCAATTTTATTAGAATATAATAAATCAACTTTCCCCTATTTATAATCTTTCGTCTTTCCTTTTATAAACACTAGCAGTCGTATTTATAAAATTTCCTTAGAACATCCTTAGACAGTTGTCCAGCTAGACGGTGTCTAAAGAGTTGGACAAGCCTTAGCCAATTTTGTATTTATAAATGCATTCCAACAGTTGTCTAAACAACCCCTAAAACTGTCAACTTCGAATGAAAAACTAAATGGCAGCGTTCATGATGTATCCGTGCAGTACCATTGTCTGTGTTTTGGTATACGAGTACAACAACTATAAGGCTCTGAAAGAGAGTAGCATAGGACTTGAACTAGACCGAAAAAACAGCTGATTTGACTTTGTGTTACAGCTTTTCCAAGTCTCATAAAATGATCAAATTTGTCCAATCTATAAATGGAATTGTTGAAAGTAGTATTCTTGCACCTCAAACTACTTAATTTTTTCGATCTCAACACTCTCAATGGAGTTTTATAACATGTTCAACAAAATTGTTTTTTGCTTTATCAATCAATGGTCACTTAAGCCATAGTTTAGACAACCATTTTCGGTGTCTAAAGTTAGACTTTCATTAGACAGCGATGAAAGTGTTTATAAATACGATTTGGAGTTGGACACTGTTCTAAGAGATGTCCAAAGTTAGACATACTTTGGAATGGGATTATAAATACGACTGTAGGTCTTTCCTCTGCTCCGTCTGAAATATAACTCTAACTCTTTCGATAAGAACTCATATATTTATAGAGAAACTTTCGATAGGAATAATTTTCGTTCTCTTCATTCTCGTTCTTTTCAATCATCGAACACGAGAGTTGCCAGCTCTCGTCGTTCGATACAGTCCCGGCGAAAACCTACGGTTTTCCATCGTTAACATTCGATAATCATATTTACTCTTGCGTTGGAAGGATGCAGATCTTCTGTACCGGCTTTGTCAGCTGATTGGTTGCCGTAGTCACTACCACATTCCTAACAAGTCCGTCTTTACTCCGAATCAGCTTTGAGATGCGCCCCAACGCCCACGCAGATGGTGGGAAGTTCTCGCTCTTCATTATGCACAGCTGTCCTTCCTGCAATCCATATTTTTCTTTCCGCCATTTCTTTCTTTCGAATAGAGTAGTCAAATACTCTTCTTTCCACCTAACCCAAAAATGGGCAAGCATAGTCTTTCGCTCTTTCCACAATCTTACTCCATTTGAGTTTGGCAAATCGCTAGTGGTGAATGGTAAAGGTAATACCAATGGTTCACCGACTAAAAAATGTCCCGGCGTTAACGCCTGTAGATCATTTGGATCGTCGCTGATAGGGTTTAGCGGTCGAGAGTTCAGAATCGCCTCTACCCCTGTAAGTAAGGTTAACAATTGCTCATACGTCAAAATCTTCGCGCCAATCACTCTCGTCAAGTGGAACTTCATTGATTTGACCGCTGCTTCGTATATGCCACCCTGATGTGGCGCTGCAGGAGTCATAAACTTCCATTCCGTCCCTTTTCTTCCTAAAAAGTCAATGGTTTCTTTCCCATGCCAAGTCTTTCTCGCTCTTTCCAGTTCTTTCGCGGCTCCAACAAAGGCCGTGCCGTTGTCACTGTTAATTCTCTCGCATCTGCCCCTGCGAGCTATGAATCGTTCATAGCAGGCAATGAACGCTACTGAAGTAAGATTGGATACTGCATCTTGTCTTAAGGCAAACGAAGACTGCGACCCAGCACTTCTGCCTTATGATTTGTTGACCAGCTCTGTCTATGATCTTTATCTCGAACGGCCCTGCGTAATCTACTCCTGAGTGTAGAAACGCCTTTCCTGGGGTTACTCTTTCCTCTGGTAGATCAGCCATCAATTGTGTTTCGAAACGATGATTGTATCGCACACATACCAGACATTTATGCAGAAACATTCTCAATTCATTTCTGAGTCTCGGAATCCAATATCTTTCCCGTATGTGCTGCATCATAATCTGAACAGCCCCGTGCTTTGTTGCTCTATGAGCACTATCCATGATCAACCATGCTAGCCGTGAACCTCTAGGTACGATTGCTGGGTGTCGTCTTTCATATTTCATCTTTGCTCTTTCCAGTCGTCCTCCAACCCTTAATATGCTCTTATCATCTAGTATGGGCTTCAAGGATTCAATGTTGCTTTTCTCTGGTAAGCACCCGTCTTTCTTTATATGTGCAATGTCTTTCCCATAATATCTTTCCTGTTCTTTCGATAACATGTAATCAATTGCCTGACTCTTCTCAACAGATGTCAGCTGAATACATATTCTTTCTCTTCTTTCCATCAGACGCTTAGAGCGTTTATGCCTCTTTCCATATTTTCTTTCCTCTTCCTTTCGTCGCTTCATATTCGCTTTTAGCGAATCGACAAAACGAAATATAAATCCAATTATATTGATTGCTTTTTCGAGCTTGTTAGCATATTCAATCACTAAGACACTCTTTCCATCTTTCGTAGGTATCGATAATGATTCTGTGTATGTCATTACCGCGAGCACTCTCATCTCATCCCTCCCCCCATCTGCAACATTTGGCACAAAATGTTCAGATTTCCAACTTGATCGGGGTTGCTGTAACCAATCTGGCCCGCCCAGCCAAAATTTGTTGTCTACTAATGCTGAAGGTTTGATACCTCTGCTTAACAGATCAGCAGGATTGTCTTTCGTACTCACATGTCTCCATTTTCTTACCTCCGTATTCGTCTGGATGGACGAAACTCTATTTGCTACAAAAGTTTTGAGACTGCAAGGCAACTTGTTAATCCAATGCAATGTGACTAACGAATCTGTCCATAAATTATATTCGACGTCTTTCCATTCCATCGTATTGATCACACTGAGGATTAATCTTCCCAAAAGCTCCGCTGCGGATAATTCCAACCTCGGAATCGTTACTGTTTTCAACGGCGCTACTCTCGTTTTTGCTACGAGAATGTTCGTTGCTATCTTTCCATTCGGACATTCCGTCCTGACATAAATAACCGCCCCGTATGCTTTCTCCGAAGCATCGGAGAAACCATGCAATTCTTTCCGAACGACCGGTGATGTGCCCAACCATCGATCGATTCTAATCTTCTCCAGAAATATTATGTCTTTCCAAAAATCTTTCCATCTTTTTTGTAACTCTCCCGACAATTCTTCGTCCCAATCGACATTTAACCGCCATATATCTTGAATAATGATCTTTCCAGTTATTGTCGCCGGTGCTATGAACCCATTTGGGTCGTACAGCTGCGCAATACAACCGACAACTTTCCTCTTGGTCATTTGCTCTATCGCTGGTGCCTTCACTATAAATGTGAATTGATCTTTTTCCAGAAGCCATTTTAGCCCCAGAATAGAAGTCTTATCGTCATCCTGAAATACTACCGATGATTCTTCCTCGTAATTCATGCTTTTCATCAGAAGTCTGGAATTTGACTTCCACTTTCTCAACTCAAAACCTGCACCTTTAAGCACAAGGTCGATCTCTGCCGACAGCGCTATTGCTTCTTCTTCGGAATCCGCACCTGTCGTACAGTCATCCATGTAGAAGTCTTCCATGATTGCCTTCGCGGCTCTCGGAAATTTCTTCTCTTCGTCTTTCGCACACTGTATAAGCGCTCTTACAGCATTGAAAGCTGAAGAAGTCATTCCATAGGTAACGACAGTTAACCAGGGGTGGAATCGCGTAAGGTGATATTTGATAGTTGACAGTCAAAACCAGGAAAATCGGTCTGCGTAAGCTGATAATCAAATTTGACAGTCATATTTTTGTTACTAATTGAAGTGACACCTATTTAGGTGTCAATTTGATTAAATTTGATAGATGAAATTTTACTATTCCTTTCGTTTTTTTTATAAAATATGAATATTTTTGTGCCTGTACAGTTTTCAATCCCACAAAATAATGAAAATCGAAACGAAAGAGAAAATAGGATGGTCAGGTTCACTCGTATTAATTTGAGAAGAAAATTAAATATATTTTTTGATCTCCCTACAGTTAAGTAAGTTCAGACCTATAGCTTATTGAAAATTATTAACAATATGTTGCCTTCAATCTCTGTTTTCAATAGATTCATTCAAAATTTTCGAGTATCAAAAGATACTTTTAAAAGTTTACTACAACTTTTGGATTTGCCAGTTGGAATTCGTTCAACACGTCTTCACCCAGTCCTTCAGCTAGCAGTAACGTTAAATTTTCTTGGAGGTGGTGGGTACTGGATAGGTTTATGTCATCGCTATTGTGAAATGACAAGGAAATGTTAGTACGCCGGCGGATACATAGATGGCTTTCAGAGACCGGTTTGTTTTCGATAGTGAAGTACACCTGTGTATTACCGCTCAATGCTATAAATTAGATTATAGATTATAGATAGGTAAGAATTGACAGAATTCAAACATTTTCTCTTTAAGTGATACCAAATCAGTAGAAAAAAATTTTGATTTCAAATTGATCATCTTACACAGACGGAAAAGCTGTAACTATCAATTTGATAGCAAGAAAAAATGACAGTCAACTATCACCTTACGCGATTCCACCCCAGTATTCTTTCAATCTTTCCTGTGGGTTCTCTCTCCAAAATATCCTTTGCAGGTCCCATTGCTCTCTTGCCACCTTAATCATTCTAAACATCATCTTTATGTCTGCGTTTATCGCAATTCTGTGGCGACGAAAACGCATTAAAATGTCAACCAGGTCTTTCTGCAACTTCTCTCCGTTCATCTGCATTTCATTCAGCGAAATTCCCTTGCTAGTCTTACAACTGGCGTCAAAAACGACTCGGAATTTCTTCGTCACACAATGATGTGGTATGTGATAGACGATCTTTCCTTGGACTTCACCTTCTACTGGTCTCATATGTCCTAGTCTTTCGTATTCTCTCATGAAGTCAATATACTTCTCTTTCAATTCACTATCGCCACATAATCTTCTTTCTAGCGCGAAGAATCTTCGTTTGGCTATCAGTTCGGTGTTGCCTATGTCTCTCCCAAGTTCCTTTAATGGAATTGTAACTATATATCTTCCTTCTTCATCACGCTTGTATGTCTTGATAAAGTTTTGTTCAACTTGCTCCTCTTCTTCCGTTCTCATAGACGCAAAACCAATTTCGTCCATAGACCAGAATCGCTTGAGCAACTCATGCAGTTGATTGTTATCTATACAAGCTACCAGGGCTTGTTGACCATCTTCTTGGGTTTTTAATCTGTTCTGCTCACCGAGAACAATCTTTCCAAAAGTCGTATCCATACATAGGACCCCACATTGATGCCGTCCTTCCACTGAAACCAACACCTCAGCCAGGAATTTGCACCCAAGTAGTAGTTCGATGCGACCCTCTTTCCAATATTGTGGATCGGCCAGCAATGAATCCTCAAATATGTCTTTCTCTATATCGATCGCATTGTGGCTTAGCCGCCATTGACTATCCTTTGGCAACACCCAAAATACTTGCTCGATAGAATCTGTGTCTTTCGTGTCGAACCAAGGAAAAATCTTGAGAACAACCTGATGTTTGATATGGAAGGGCTCTCCTTCTATACCAATAATCTTTCGTGTTACCTGCATTGGTGGAAGCAACAGTCTTTCCCATAGCTGATAAGAAATCAAATTTGGCTGAGCTCCAGTGTCCAAGAGCGCCCTGAACGGCCCAAATTTCTTTCCATCAATTTCTATTCTTACCTGTGCCGTTGGAGTCAAAACTAAACCTTCTCTTTCCCTATCAATAAAATAATTCGAATAAACAAATGAACATTCTTTATTTTTCTTCCTCTTAAAATTATCCCATGAGGCAACACTACCTTCATTGGATAATGACTCAAATCTTTCCCATCTATTCTCTCCTACAGTCTTTCCTTCTGTCTTTCCGTCTTTCCCTGTTGAAATGCGGGCTCGTTTTGCTGACGGCCTTCCTAGTCATTCCCTTTTTTCTTTCGAGTCTCTCGCTACCACACTCTTCCTCTTTCCACTTTCCTGTACCCGAAAAACGGTCGCCTCTGCCTTTTGCAGCTCCTTCATCGGACATAGGATGCTGTTGTGCATCTGTCTACCGGGGCATCTGGTGCACGGTCCCTGGTAGCAGTCCTTTGCCATGTGTCCAAGTTTCAGGCAGTTGGGGCACAAATTCTTCTCCTTCACCACCCGATTCCTTGCTGCCAGGTTAAGAACCTGGAACTCCGGACAGTTCCAAATGGGGTGTTCCATGGAGCGGCACACGTTGCACGGCATCCTTTTCTTTCCAAAATTGCCTTGCTGGCCTGCCCTGCCGTCTGGCCTTTTGTGGAACTGCTTGGCCTGTTGAGAGGTTGACGGTCCTTCTTTCACATTTGGCTCTGCCAGCCTCACTTGCTGTGGGGCGGACGGCTCGTCTCTCCATCTTTCCTGTACGCTTTCAAGTGCCGTCGCACGTCTTTCCAAGAAAGCACACATCTCTCGCACTGTTGGGAACTCTGAAGTTCTCGTCTCCTCCCACTTGCACGCCGTCTCTCTGTCCAACCTTTCATGGAGCATGTGCACTATTATAACGTCCCAATGTTCAGTTGGGACTCCCTGCCCTGCCAGCTGCCGCAATGTTTCGTGAGTGATGTTCGACATCTTCTGCAACTCACCTGCCTTAGGAAGGCCCTGCAGCATCGGCAACTTAAATAGCTTCCTAGGTGCTGTCGGCAAACATGCCTGACTCCACGAATGCCACCATGCGGAACATGGCATTGCATCCTGCCTTGAATGTATACTCGTGATTGTCCATTTTCTTTCCTGTTTATATCTTTCCAAATTTTTCTTTCCTGTTTATTACTCACGTAAAATTCGTACCAAATTTACGTCTTTCCAATTTATATTTTCTTTCTGCTGGCTTTCTCACCAAACTACCATTTATTCTTTCCAAATCTTCAAATCTTTCCAAATCTGCAAATCTTTCCAAATATTGTTATATAATTTGTCTTTATGTCAACACTACTTCTACTACTAGCGATCGCTAATAATTTTATATCTACGCTACAACTTGTTTTCAAACTACAAAATTTATTTTCTTTTAAATCTTTCACCTGAAAAAGAAAACACGACAAACTAATGAATGCCGCTCACAGTAGCAACAACCAACAGAAGCAACAGGCAATGGCATGCATATTTCTTTTGCACCCCTTTTCGCATGTATAAACCTATGTAATCGCATATTTGCTTGCTCCCTTTTTTTTTTACTCATTAAAATATTTGCAGAGAAGTAAGCAAAGAAAAGAATCGAACAAAAAAGAAGCGTTACCTGAGGATGAGTGTGTTGTTATTTTCTTGTTTCGTTGCCACGCAAATGTTCATTTCGGTCTCTCCAAAATTGTCTTTCGTCTTGTGTATCCATATGTAATGTGTGTGTACACTCTGTTAGTTGTAAAAAATGCTGAAATGAAAATTCTTTCGTCGCGACCACAGCTGTGCTGTGTTAAACTTTTTTTTTATGTCTTTCGGTGTGTCTTTCGTTTGTTATTTTTGTTGCGTACATTCAGACCGTGTGTACGTACGTGCCTTATGTAGCATTGTTTTTCTGAGTAGCGGACTGTATTTTCTTTCCTTCTATCGCTTTTATATTTTATTTTTTCATTTTGTACTTACATATTCTCTCCAATTTTGCGCTTACTTGTATTGTAACTAAGTAACTTCTTTCCTTATGTATGCACTAGATCTATCCGGCTTCGTTATGGACCAATGTTTCTGAGCAAATGGAAAATAAAACAAATTAATTTTATAGTGGAAAATATTAATAAAAAACCACTTCTATTCAATTTTATTAGAATATAATAAATCAACTTTCCCCTATTTATAATCTTTCGTCTTTCCTTTTATAAACACTAGGTCTTTCCTCTGCTCCGTCTGAAATATAACTCTAACTCTTTCGATAAGAACTCATATATTTATAGAGAAACTTTCGATAGGAATAATTTTCGTTCTCTTCATTCTCGTTCTTTTCAATCATCGAACACGAGAGTTGCCAGCTCTCGTCGTTCGATACAGTGGATTTAAGCCTTGCCCAAACCAACGCGGTGAGCGCGTGCGATGCGATTGCGATAAGTCAAATCCCTATGCTTTAAGTCAAACGTCTATAAAATTACATAGGGATTTGACTTAACGCAATCGCATCGCACGATTTATCGCGTTGGTTTGTGCAAGGCCTTATATGGATCTGCACATCTGCAGTTGCTTAAGATGATATAACATATAAAATCAATACTCGTCTGAAGACCTAAATGCATCTGAAAATAATAGAAAAACTTCTTCAGATGGAAAATTATAGTGCAACACAGAAGACCGACATGTTCATCTGTGGTATAGCATCTTCATTAGCAACTCTATTCAAGTGAACAGATGATATAAAATATATTTTTGTTTATTTTCATGTTGATTTTTTCTATTTTGGTGCGCGTTTTTTTTTTCAAAATCAAAATCAAAAAATTTCTTTTTGTCAATGTTTAAGTGATTTTTTCCCTTCGGTGAAAGTAGTGTATATCAGACTGACAGACGATTGTGTTGGTGTTGGTGCATTATGCTGAATTTACATGCATCTGCAACTGCAGAGGTGCAGAAAAGTAAAGCGAGACGGATGAAGATTTTAACTATGGATTTACATGCATCTGCAAGTGCAGATGAAAAAAGGAAAAAGACACAAGATGTAAAACTCATACTTGTCTGATAGAGAGGGAAGGCACCATATGCACTTCCTTAGTTATAGGATGCGGATGAAAAATTATGGGTGCAGATGAACATGTTCATTTTGTGCTTTATAATCTTCAATCCGTCCTGCTTTACTTTTCTGCACTTCTGCAGTTGCAGATGCATGTAAATCCAGCATTAAGCACAAAAGTTAAAAAGAGAGGCGAATAGAATTTTGGCTGCAGATGAAGAATTTATGGGTGCAGATGAACATGTTCATCCACCCCTATAATTTTTTATCCGCATCCCTTAACTAAGGAAGTGCAGATGGTGCGACACAAGATGTAAAATTCATACTGCTTATCTGATAGAGTGGGAAGGCACCGTCTGGACCTCCTTAGTTATAGGATGCGGATGAAAAATTAGGTGCAGAAGATTTTCTTTTGTGCTTATAATCATCCGTCCTGCTTGAAAGTAGTGTATATCAGGCTGACATACTATTGTGTAGGTGTTGGTGCTAGAGGTAGATCCCTCTAAAAATCGGGATCTGCAAAACTGATCCAAAACAATTTTTTGTCAGTGGATCGAAATGTGCCAAAATTACCATTTTGACAGATTTGGATATTGATTTTTTTACCAATGGAAAACCACATAAGATACGGAGTGGACATATAAACCACTTTGCATTTACGTATATACTTTCTTATTAGTCACCAAAAAATAAAGCATAAACTCACTGAACAACGCACCTGTCATTCACCGAACCTTGTTTTTAATATGCATGCATGAATAGATGCTTCTCAAATTCAGCTATTCAGTTTTTATAGCTCAAATCATTGATGCTTAACAAGTCACAACTTTCCACTCAACACCCAAATTCTGATTTGTTATCAGCAGGTCACAACGTTGTGACTTTCGGCAGAATCGGGCTTAAGAGGTTTGGAACTTGAGTTTAAAAATAAAATAGATTTTATCTTGGCGATGTTTATTTGAATGAACATACTTTTAGTGACTGCTCAGCATTCCAAATAACATACTGAAAGAACTAAAACAGATTTATTCAAGAAACTGGAAACGGGATCCGTATTTTGCTGCTGGTCGTGGGTAATCGTCTGGCAGACCGGGTGTAGCATCCGCATAAACTTTTTGTTCCTTCTTTGGTGGAGCCGGACGCGCAGATGCGTGAATCTATGAACATTGAATTCAAAGGGTTTTTAACAATATTTTTTAACATTCAAATAATAAAACCTACTCTAGCCCTTGTAAAGTATCCATAATCTGGTCTTTCGATTCCCATGTTATCTAGAACACACTTGTCTAAGACACCTTGAGTTTTACGGCAACTATTAATAATGTAAAACTGATTTGGTACATACGTTTATCTAAATAATAATATTTTTACTTACTGTCCAAAAGCCATATTACCACTACTTTTGTCTAGACAGGTTGCATACTGCATGAATTCTTCATGGCACGATTTTTTTACCTTCCTAAAGAAATCCATAGCACAACTTGTGACCTGTTTTCCCTCATTGATGCATGCTCTTGGATCGTCAAGCTCTTGCCGACAAAGCATAAACTCCTAAAAATTTAATTCGTCAATAGTTGTCACGATTTCTATGGTGTTGAGGTTAGGTAAATCGAATTTATTACATAATTCTACAATACTCTTTTTGTTTGAAAGTATTGTTGAGTAATTGTTATAAGTGTCTAATTTACTTACATTATTTTGGAATTCACAATGTTTTCCCAAGTGAAAAGAACCTGCCCTGAGAGCAGCTGTGGACAAATTTATCTCTGGAACCGTAAGTTCCTCATCGCTTGGTAAATGAATGTCACTTGTAATTACCATTTCTCAAATATGTGAGAAACAGTCAATGAGTTTAATTGAGTAATTTAGCTTACTCAAAGTATGTAAGAGTTTCCAAAATACACAGATTTTTTAAGACTATACAATTTTTTTAGTATTTTGGTTGTTGGTTGATTATCTTTGACAGATGAGGTGAACACCAAGAATCTGTCTCGAAGCAAATAGTTTTCACCTCAGTACATGTCAAACTGTACAGACAAGTTTGGTTTAAGGCATAGGTCGCACACGGCCGCTTGCTAGCCGCTTCTTTACTAGCGCAGCTGCTGGTAGTTGCAGAAAGAAGTAAACAGTGAATTGCAATCCGGTCAAACTACTCGCGAACTTCTATGAGCAAACTGTTAAAAATTGGGATTTAATATTTCTTTGGTTTTTAATTTAATTTATTTTATTTTAAGTATTTAAGCAAACTAGCCGCTAGCAGCGGCTGCTGAAAAAGAAAATTACTGCTACTCGTTCTGTTTAGAAGATTTCCAATTTAAAATTTGTGTCAAATATCATAAATAGGCTTAAAAATTAGAAATAAAGTTCAAAAAGAATTTTTGTATGGATTTCAAAGCTGGCGAGTAGTAGCCGATAGTGTGACCGGGCACCCATAATTTTTCATCTGCACCCATAATTCTGTTCGTTTTTTTTTAACTTTTGTGCTTCATAGTCTTCATCCGCCCCACTTTACTTTTCTGTTATTCTGCAGTAGCAGATCCATGTAAATCTAGCATTAAAATGCACCAGTGACTTCAGACAGAATCGGGCCGAAAGTTTATCGTTTCATTCAAATAATCATATTCATATACGATTATCACCCAATCGTGTATTATTGTCTTATGAAAACATGGTTTCATATGAAACTTTGGCTATAGGACTCTTTGGCAGCTTTTCTCAATTTTCTTACCACGTTTTTTAGGCAATATTCCTCTTGAAAGTTACGCAATCTAGAACCAAGACCCAGGTATGTATTTAAAAGTATATCGTGATACCTTTTGGAATTTAGAGCTTGGTGTTAGAGAAACCTATGCGTTTGTGGAATGATTTTATTCAATTTTATTTATTTTTTTATTGGTAAGATCTTCTTTTTCAACGTTGTGCGTAAAAAGGGTATAAGAAATCTTCAAAACCACAACAGTTTTAGTATCTCTGATTTTTCTTAAGTACTCACCAGCCTTAACTTAAAATTATCGATCTAAAAACTTCGTTAAACAAAACTAAACGAAAAGTCTCGTGCCAAAAAATTCACCACGTGAGCCGGCAGTGCTGCAATTTTTCATCCATTTTTCTGTACCTCGTCCATTCTCGATTCAATTCGGCAAGTCGACCACTGTTGTAAGGGTTCGTTCGAAGTGAGTTCTGGTATTTCTCATCCAAAAGTGTTAAATAACCATTTTTTCTTGAAGAAAATTTAAAAATCGATTTAATTTTCTCATCATTTGTAGCCATCGACAAATCAAATTTGTGTTGTAAATTTCATTAAATATTTTTCTCGGTGTCAAATATTTTATTTCCGGTGTTATATTTGAAGAAATTATTAATTTTTGTTATAAAAGAAAATTTTGACTTGTCGTCACTGAAGAAATTTTTTCAAAGTGTCTTCGGCTCTGTCGGCCATTTTGTCTCCGGTCTTTTGAATTTCAGTTCAAACTTGATTTCTTTTTTATTTTTATAAGTGAATGTTTTTCTTTTTAAATGTTTTGTTTAAAAAAAATATACAAATCAATAGAGTCTAGTATTTATTGAAAGTAATAATCATTGACAATCGGGTTATGTATTAAGCTTACTGGCAAAATGAAAAAAGGGGGTTACGTAACAAGAACAGCGACCACTGCTAAGATGAGAAAAAATAACATTTTTGGTTTTTGGACTTGAAAGATTTTTTAATTCATATACTTTAGTTATTTTGTCAATGTTAAAAGAGTTTACTAAACAAAATTTTATATTTCTATTTCAGAGTTGTTGCGCTAGCTTATCCAATCCACTTTAAAAAATACATTCGAAGATGTTCGTGTCAACAGTATCTCGCATTGCCCCAATTGCCAGGAGCGCCGTAAGTACCTAATTTTTATTTACTTTTCGAATGAACACTGTTATTTAATTGATCAAAAATAGAATCAGAATCCATGTTCAATATAAAATGTATAAAACAAATCAATTACATAAGAAATCGATGCATGTGCACTTCGAAATGTTGTCAAGTTACATAATTTTGAGGTTAGGGTTTTTTCTTTTTACCACTCATTATCAATGTTTGATTGAAATAATTTTCAAGAAAGTAGGTAATTCATTCATTCATGAATTGAGGGCCTTCTTCTCATGATGGTTGTTGATATGACAACAAAATTTCGGTGCTGCGGATAATGCAGTTATGGGCTTCCGTGTTCATAATAGTATTAAAGGTCATTATCAAATCTCAGTGTTAACTTGTAAGCATAGTAGGAAAATGCATAAAATGTTACTGTCGTATTGTGAGGGGATGAAGCCATATGAATGGGCAGGGCACTTTCATTTACCAAGACTAATTGGTACTCGCCGTTCTTCGTTATATTGTTCTACAGATTTTTATTCATAAACTCTTAATTACATGGACAAAGTCTTTGTTGAACCTTCAAACTTTCGAGATACCAGATAGTTAAAAACACAATTTGGACAGAGTACAGTTTAATTAATTACATAACCTCAAATGTAATAACTTACTCAGTTGTAGTGTCGAACTAAACGTCATAATTGCCTACCAAAAATTAAAAAAAAGTAAAAAGTGAATCCGTTCTCGATTTGCCTCCACAGTTGATATTATGTAGTTTATTCTATTAATCTATCTTTAATCTTATCTCCTGGATACTCTTTCATTACATCACGTGGAAATGACTTTACGTAACAGTTATGTATGTATTGGTGGTATAAGAGGATTAAAAAAAGTAAAAGTTGAAGGCACTCTTATGATAACTGCATTACACGAATGCTCGATCCTTGCTTTCTTCAAGAACATTTTGAATTTTTAATTTTAAACTCATTTCTCTTATATCTTCTCATATGCTAACAAAAATACAAAAAAGTACCTATAGCGTAAATATTAACTAACTTACTGACCCTTAGCGGTACCCTAATCTACTCTAAGAACAGTTTGAATTTGGGATATCAAATGAGGCGCTCCATCACTTTTTCATTTATATTTAGCTTAGGTGCATAATTAAATATTTTTGTTTTTCTTTCAGATGCTTGCTGGATCCAGGGCTTACTTGCGACCAATCAGCAGCGCAGTTATCAGCCAAAGCCAAACCTTGGCTGCCCAGAACACAACCCCAGTTTCGTTACTGCCACAAGTCAGGTCATTCCAGACCTCACCAGTCACCCGTGACATTGATTCGGCTGCCAAATTCATTGGTGCTGGCGCTGCAACCGTCGGTGTAGCTGGTTCCGGTCAGTACAATTTCCCACATGATACATCTCCATCCATTCACCATCACATTACACGGATTCTATTACACATAACATTATGTAACTCAATCATTTGTTGTCGTTAATTAATCAAGTCAGTTGCAACCTAGCATCTGAGGCACCCAAACGAGTATCTGATTACTCAAAATTTGCCTCGGGAAGGTCTGAGATTTGGTCAAGAGCTAAAACTTCAGTGTTTTGTTGTTAATATTGAAGTTAGCTTAATTAGATTCCCCAGCAGGGAACTTGTTTGATTAAAAGGCGAAGGGACAAGAAATTCTGCAGCCAGATAAAGAGGAAGTAATTCCCCTTTTGAAGGAAGCATTGAAATCTTTCGCGACCAGCTGTTTAAGTGCAATATGCTCGCTATGATGAAGGGTGAACTCGTTTCGCTTGTACTCATAGAACTCGATTCAGACTAATCTGCGACTGACTAAAAAATTAACAACACAGTGGTTGGGTATATCTTTCATTTCATAACTATCGTTCTCTAGAGTCTTAAATTTCTTTTCTTATAACGTGTCTTTCTATTTTTTTAAATACAAAACAGGTGCTGGTATCGGAACAGTATTCGGTTCCCTCATCATCGGTTATGCTAGGAATCCATCCCTCAAGCAACAGTTGTTCTCATACGCTATCTTGGGTTTCGCCCTTTCTGAAGCTATGGGTCTGTTCTGTCTTATGATGGCCTTCTTGCTGCTTTTCGCTTTCTAAAGTGTGTTCGTCGGCAGACATTCTTCACTACAACCACCAACCTTATATTGTTTTCAAAAAACATCCAAAACATATAAATAATTGCAACAACAACAACCAACAAAAAACATCAATTTTAAGTTCTAAAATAAAGAGAAATTGTCAACTCGTCTCTCAGGCAATTGGTTTATTCAGAATGTGATCCATGAATGATCCGAATTAAGAGATAATTGACAGTTCTTAATCGAAAAAGTACAGATTACTAAACATAAATAAAAAAGAAAAAACTGAAAAAAACTAACTACACATTTTATTTAATCTTATTAAGTTGATCGTCAGATAATTTTTTATTTGTTAAAAATAAATTAAAGGGAAAAGTGCATTAAGTGTTCAAAAAAGTGACTCGCTCTCGCTCTAAACAAAATGCTTTTCCGAAAATTGATTATAGTAATTGCTATTGTGTGTTACCTAATAATAGATAAAAGCTAAATTATAACGATGAAACGACAAAAAAAGTGTTATGAACAAAAATCTAATAATACTGGTACGACCTACGAATAAAGAAGTTTTTTTTCTTCTTCCAAAATTGGTTCAGTATTGTTCTTTTTTCAACAACGCCTTAAACATTTTCACGTCTTTTTTCAAAGTCACTTTAATCTGCGAATCGCAAATATGATCAAACGCAGCGCAGTCACCTTTGATTATCTCCTTAGAACTTCCTTAAAGTTCGTCAAATCGACTCCAGGAAGAGATTGGCAAGGAGCTTAAATTGGATTTGGAAACAACTTAAGGTCCCTATTATGAGTACCGAATCGAACGTTCGATTAAATAAATAAAAAAATAAATAGGGTGGCGCAATAGAGCGAGGAGCCCCTGGGCCTAGCGCATTTCTCACAACCATGCCTTGTGAGGGAATGGAGGGGACCTACAATTTTTCACCGGTTCCGAACGGCTAATTGAGAATGCGCTTTTCATGGCAATGAATTTACTAACGGAGGACTTGCCAATTCCTCGCGAAAGACGATACCCGTGGAAAAACATTTTTGCATTCTGCCTCTGCTGGGATTCGAACCTCGAACCTCTGGGTTAGCAGGTGGTCATGCTAACCATTGCGCCACGGGTACCGGAACGTTCGATTGGTGGAAGCGAATGTTTTTGCGAGCTTCTTTAATAGCGGTGTTATAGGTTGTAGAAAACTTTTTTTCGACGTTTAAAATATGTAAGATAAGAGAATGGACGAAGTTGATTGATAATAATCCAATAAATAGTTTCTCTTAAAACATTCGCTTCCAGTCGAACGTTCGATTCGCTACTCATAGTAGGGACCTAAGTAGTAGTGAATAAATGAGCATCAAAATCATGTATTCCGTGCGTTGAATCGCTTTTGTGTGTTGATTTCTAAGGCAGCCATTTAACATTTAGGTGAAAAATTTTGTGCTCCCTTTTACATTTAGTTTTTATTTTCTTTAGTTTTAAAATCTAAGTATAAATCGGTGTTTGCTTTATATGTATTCAGCAGATATGAGTTATACATGCATAAAGAAATGTTTATCAAGCATCATAAAAGAATAACATAAATAAGAAAACCATTACCTCTCTTGCCCCGCAACTTCCATTTCTTTTCTTTCTTTATTGTTGTTTTTGTAACACGAGACCTATGAGACATTTTGATACACGTATTCAGCTGAATATAAAGCTTTGTCATTGAAATTACTAACACCACTTTATTTTCGGATTTCAAACTGGTTTTGAATGTTGTTTTGTGTATGGTTTTTCCTCTTGTTCTTTATTCCTCTAAGGTTTGAAGGCAGATGCCGTGGTGTTTGTGTGGTTTTCCCTCTTGTCCTTTATTCATCTAAGGTTAAAACGAATGTGAACACTTACCTCGTTTCCACTTAGAATCGGGTAATCGGATCGGATTATGATTCAGATTTCGATGCAGGTATCTACTTACCCACTGAATCGAGTAATATAGGTATACAACACACTATTTTGAATCGATCCAGCTACAAGAGCTGTATCGGATCGGGTAATCCTGTTTCAAGTCGATCTAGGTATACACTGGCACTAATTCGAATTGAAGTGTGATTCAATTCTAAGTGGAAACGAGGTAAGTAGCATCATTTTGACAGTTCAGGCAAGTTAATAGGTGAGTTTCTTTACTGAAAATTCGCACGAAATGCACCAAAATTCGTCGAAAATCAGTCTAATGCTGTTCCAGCACAGCGATTTTTCGTAGCAGTGCACAGAAGAGAGTGCTCACGAGATAGTAAAAAATTTCCCCACCCTACGAATTTCTGATTTATATAAAAGAATTAATAGGTCTGTTCCTTTACTTTGTGCACAGAAATTAACAATCTGTCATATTTTAAGGAGTGGGGGTAAAATTCTCTCAGAAATGCTCAGAGACTCTCCGAAAGAGCGTAATTGTCTAAAAAGTAAAGAAACGCCTTGAACAAAACATTCGCAGCAACGCTTGGAAAAACGTCTGTTTGACGGTTGTATTTGTTTTGGCTGTGCACGATTTCTGCCCACAGAAATTTAGGTGGCAGAAATTCGTAGGGTGGGGAAATTTTTCACTCTCTAGTGAGCACTCTCTTTTGTGCACTGCTACGAAGAATCGCTGTGCTGGAACATCATTAGACTGAATTTCACCGAATTTCGGTGCATTTCGTGCGAGTTTTCAGTAAAGAAACACATCTAATAAATTGTTTTGTAGAAATCCCAATTTACCAATGGGAAATTACAAAAAATTAGTCCAAATTTTTTTCCGATTAATTCTGGTTCGATTCGACTGATCGATCCACTTTTGTGAGTGTATGCGGACAAACCTATAAGAATCTGTCATTTTTTTACGATCTCAACAGTTTTGACAGTTGACTCACCGTTTACCGAATATTGGATATTTGGTATTTCTTGTCAGTTCTCTTCTCAGTTCTCAAGTTTTCAGGTAGTTCTGAAAGCGAGGTGCATCGTGCTTTGTAGCTTCGTGCATCTTTTATTATTTGGTTACCTCAAACCGAGTTGTATTGACTAAAGTGATTCAATAAAAAACAAACTTGAGTAATGGCTGAAAGTGAAAAAGTTACAGAAGCTATTGAAGCAATTACTTTGAATGGAACAGAAGCTGATGATGATGTTGTGGATCCATGGAATGTAACTAGCAAAAGCGAAGCAGGGATTGATTACGATAAACTTATAAGTAAGAATTAAAGCAAGTAACATACAAGAACTACAATTCATAGCTCATTCTTTGCAGAAAGATTTGGTTCTTCTAAAATTGACGATGCGCTGATAGAGAAATTTGAAAAAGTCACAGGAAAACCAGCACATCATTTTATTCGACGTGGCATCTTCTTTTCGCATCGTGATCTTCATAACATTCTTAACTTGAAGGAACAAGGCAAACCCTTTTACTTGTACACAGGTCGTGGACCAAGTTCAGATTCGTTACATCTGGGGCATTTGATTCCGTTTTTACTGACAAAGTAGGTAGTTGTTTAAGAGTTTGGCACGATTACGGTATCCGTGGTCCCGCTATTGTAAGCGTTCTAGACGCTCAAATCGCATGGGAATGGTTGGAAATGATAGATAAAATCTTCAAGAATTTAATTTTGGGGGAAAAAAAAATACTATAAAAAAAAAATGCAAAATTTGTATGGACTTTTCTGAGCTGAAAAAACTTTTTTGTTTTTTGACTTTTTTCGGCCGGAAAGCGTTTAAACGCTTTGAAATGGCAATCGAGCAGTGTACAAAATTCAAAAAAAAAATTGTTTTTCGAGTTTTTGGAAATAATAGCTCCAAATTCGGAACCCTGTTTCCGCAGGGTTAGGCTGCTCATGCTAAATATGAAAATAGCAAATAATTTCCGTATGCAACAGCTTTCCGCATGGCCTGCTTCGCGGGGCTCATTATTTGAACCCTGTTTCCGCAGGGTTAGGCTGCTCATGCTAAATATGAAAATAGCAAATAATTTCCGTATGCAACAGCTTTCCGCATGGCCCGCTTCGCGGGGCACATTATTTGAACCCTGTTTCCGCAGGTTTAGGCTGCTCATGCTAAATATGAAAATAGCAAATAATTTCCGTATGCAACAGCTTTCCGCATGGCCCGCTTCGCGGGGCTCATTATTTGAACCCTGTTTCCGCAGGGTTAAGCTGCTCATGCTAAATATGGAAATAGCAATTGTTTTCCGTAAGCAACAGCTTTCCGCATGGAAATAATATAATATCGCGGGACCACGGATACCGTAATCTCCCCAAGAGTTTTATATAGTCTATATGAAACTGTATGTGTTTTCAGATGGCTACAAGAAACATTTGATGTTCCATTAGTCATTCAGCTGACTGACGATGAAAAGGTCTTATGGAAAGACTTGAAAGTCGAAGAAGCCATCAAAATGGGACGAGAAAATGCCAAGGACATAATCGCGATAGGTTTTGATGTGAACAAAACATTTATTTTCAACAACTTGGAATTTATGGGGTAATATAGTCTTATGTTTGTTGAAATTACCTGATCCTAATGACGTAAACAATTTGTTTCAGAAAATGTCCAGCTATGTATCAGAATATCATTCGCATTCAAAGGTGTGTGACATTCAATCAGGTGAAGGGTATTTTTGGCTTTGGTGATTCGGATATAATTGGAAAAATCGGGTTTCCTGCGGCACAAGCAGCACCTGCTCTCTCAACAACATTTCCGTTCATTTTTGGCGATAAGAAAGTTCCTGTGCTTATTCCATGTGCTATTGACCAGGATCCCTATTTCCGCATGACACGCGACGTGGCTCCACGCCTGGGCTTTGCCAAATGTGCACTCATACACTCTTCATTTTTCCCTTCTTTGCAAGGAGCGAAGTCTAAAATGTCTGCTAGTGAACCGAATTCGACACTTTCCCTTACAGATACACCTAAACAGATTAAAAACAAAATCAACAAGTATGCCTTTTCCGGTGGTCGAGCCACAGTAGAGGAGCATCGTAAATTAGGTGGCATTCCTGATGTAGATGTGGCATATCAACTTTTAAAATTTTTCTTGGAGGATGACGTTAAACTGGAGGAAGTAAGACTTGCCTACAGCAGTGGAGAAATGCTTACAGGAGAAATCAAAAAGTTGGCTATAGAGGTTGTTTATAAAACTTAAAAAATTCGATCGATATCTTTGAATTTTTTTTTTTCGCAGACTGTAACACCAATAATTGAGAAACACCAAGTCAACAGAAAAGCCGTAACAGATGAAGTCTTAGATCAATATATGGCGATAAGGCCTCTAACGTTTGGCAGCTAAGAAATTGATGATGGCTTACTGCGCTTTGCAGAAAGGAGAAGCGTTCAGCTTCTTTGGAACTACTTAAACGCTTGCATTTTAGTTCACAACGATCTTATTACATTTAGGTTTCCATTTATTTATGACTTCGTTATTTAACTCATTTTAGTATTATTAAATGACAAATTGTGTGGATGGTTGATTCTATAAAATGCAATAAATTTAAGCTTTTGCAAAGTCAAATCAAATTATGTCTATTCTTTGTGTTATGCTATAGAATGATAAAATTCTCATTTAAATTAAATTTTTGGAATAAAATTTGAAAGCTAATTCGAAATTTCATCTTCGTTTGTCCATTGAACAGGAAAAACAGATGGCCTGAACACTATTCATAAATGTAAGAGAATAAAAGCAGGCTTTTCTTAGAAAAACTTAATAAACTACATTTGCAAGTTTAAAAAAAAACAAAAGCTACTCTATAAACTGACTGCAGTTTATAAAACAACCAGTGTAAAAAATTTTATCTGAACGGGTTAACCCTTAGTACCTACCCAACAACCAGAACTTGAAAGCACAAACTTTGACGACGAAAATACACTTTCTTCATTCACCATCACATACTGACGTTGGTACCCGTGGAGTGATGATTAGTCTGTTGACCCAGAGGTTCGTGGTTCGAATCAACAGATTGAAAAATGTTTTTCCACGGGTATCGCTTTTCGCGAGGAATGGACAAAGTCCTCCGATAGTAAATTCATTTCGATGAGAAGCGCTTTCTCGATTAGTCGTTCGGAATCGGTAGGTAATTGTAGGTCCAATCCATTCCACAAACACATGGTTGTGAGACATGCGCTAGGCCCTGGAGCTCCACACTCTATTGCGCCACCCTAATCATTTATTTTATTTTTTACTTACGTTGCATAACCATTTAGTCTCCTGGCCTGGCCTTACAAGAACTGAGAAAATAGCTGGGCAGGTCAGTCAAGGTGTAATATGGGATTTTTTTAAATTTATCGATTAGGGATAAAATCTCCTCTATACACGATATACATATATAGTGAGACTGAAACTATTTCAGACTCAGAGGATCAAAAGATTTTGTGGCGCGAAAGACATTTCATAGTTGGAACACCAAAATATAGAATTGGACAAGAAGATGACGGCAGGTCTTCGCCTTAAAAGCTTAAGAGACGTGGAGAAGATTCCAGTTCCATTTCAAACGGACACCGACAGTTCAAATGGGGGCATTTCTTATTGGTCATTGGAGAATTTAACGAAGACATGGAAGACACTACCGAGTCGCAGCTTGAGAAGAATCATAAATAGATAAGATTAGATTTTAGATTAGATAGATATCTTATTAAATTATTTATTTACACATCTAATTGATAATATAAAAAACTTTATAGCATAGCGTAACACCATCTGCCAGATTGACAACATACATAAATAATTATTTGTAAACTAGCTGAGCCACCCGGCGTTGCTCGGGTCTGTAGTTTTAAGGTTCCCGTTTGTTCCTAAATTCCTTACCTCTGATGGGGGAAATTTCAGAACCGCTAGTCATTTTTCCGCTTAAATGGGAACTTGGGGACGAAAAATAATCGTTTTTACTTTGGGATTATGTGGCATCACAATGACGAAAGAATTTTTGAGATCTGTCCAGTAGTTTCTAGGTTTGCGTTCCCAGCCCAGTTCCTGTCGGAATCTTCCATTTTCGTGGAAATATGTGAAATATAATTCTTTGAAATCGGTCAAGTAACTTTAAAGTTCCCGTTCTCGTTCACGTTTCTGTTCCCGTGGGATCATTGGGATGAAATTTAATCTAAATTACAAATGGAGGGGAATAATGTAGCAATCCCAATGCAGGAAGGGTTATTGAAATCTGTCCAGTAGTTTCTAAGTTTTCATTCCCAAACCCGTTCCTGTCAGAATATCCGCGCAATTTTAAAATTCCTTTCCTGTGGGAATATGAGGAACAAACCTAGACAGGAACCATTTAAAAGTCATTGTCACTGAGGGATAATGTAACATCCTAAAGTTGAAAGAGTTTTGGAAATCAGTTAAGTAACTTTAAGGTTCCCGTGAGATTATAGGGATGAAATGTAGTCTTGGTTACTGCGGTTAGGTACTGCTGGAGGGGGATAATGTAGCACTCCTAATGCCGAAAGAATTTTAGAAATCTGTCCAGTAGTTTCTAAGTTTCCGTTCCCAACCCCGCTCCTGTGGGAATATGGGGATCAAAACTTGACAGGACCCATTTCTAAGTCATTGTCACTGAGGGATAATGTAACATCCTAGAGTTGAAAGAATTTTTGAAATCGGTCAAGTAACTTTAAGGTTTCGGTTTTCGTTCCCGTTTCTGTTCCTGTAGGATTAAAGGGATGAAATATAATCTAAATTACTGATGGAGGGGATAATGTAGCACCCCTAATGCTGGAATCGTTTTAGAAGTTTCCGTTCCCAATCCCGTTCCTGAGGGAATATCCGCGCAATTTTTTAAATTTTTAATGTCATAAGAACCTTCTTCTGACAATAACAAACACAATAAAAAAAGAACTGGCCAAATTGGTCCATGCGTTGTTGAGTTATGCGCTTACCAACACATTTTGCTATTCATTTTTATATATAAGATGGTTATCTTTTGATATTTTACTTAAGTTTTTAAACAATGTCTTTTACTATTATTTTTAAGGTTGTAAAATTCTTTTCAGTTACAGCATTTCTTAAAACTCTTCATTTATTATTCTTTCTCTATACTTCAAAGAAATTTTGGAGTACTCATATAGTCTTGTTATATCCATCTCATCCAGTTTCATAAGAACTTGGTCTTCCGATAAGAAGTAACTACCAAAAATACATCTCCTTATTTCTCTCATAGTGTGGCACCCACTGACGAAGTGAACAATGTCTTCTCGTTCTGCTAAGTTGCAAATAGTACATTCCAATGGTAAATCAGTCCTGGGCGAAGCCTGACCATTGGGCTAAACATGTCAACATTATGTGTATCTCTGAAGTAGTTTCTATCGGGTAGATTGTGGTTAAGATGGCTATTAATTGATCTGAAAAATGACCCAGTTGCTTCAGCGATAAAATCTGTACTACATTGCTCATCTGCTCTTCAAATCATCTCGTATGCACGTGTCTTTTAGTGCTTTTTAAATCTTCGACGTTTATGTTCAAGATCATACCACAAATTTGCGGCTGAACCAGTTACTTTTGTTTTGTAGGCATATGAAAGATTTTAAGCAAGAAGAATCACAAATATAGAGATGACAATAGCGAACTCCGAAGAAGAAAATAATCCCTGTTGAAGAATAGCGTCATTGTATATGAAAAAAGCAGGGGTTTTACAGAAACAAGAAACTCTTCGTCTTCACGTCTTCAACTTCGCAAAATCTGACAAAAGCAACCTTCGAACCCATAACATCACACTTCACACTGTTTAGAGCTATCGCAAGTGAGTTATTTTTTTTTAAATAAGCGACAGTTCGTAAACGCAGTGGGTTTGGCCTTTGTATATTTATTAGTATTATCACAGTTCATTTCTCATTTTCAAAATGAATTTGGAATGTTGTCCACAAATTTTTTTCATATAGGTTTGCATAGGAAAAAAAAATTGTGGACAACATTCCAAATTCATTTTGAAAATGAGAAATGAACTGTGATAATACTATAGAATAAATATACAAAGGTTTGGCCTAGAGCAACCAGACCACAAAGGTATTTTTGAAAAACCTCAACTCACCCTGAACATAAAACGAGATGTACCTATGTTGATGCTGATCATTGAATTCGCCCTCTACTGTTTAAGCATGAAAGTATCACAAAAAAGATGTGTTCCATGGCTTTTTTTTAGATCAGCACAGCACAGAAGCAGTGAAAAACGTTAGGGAAGTTAGAACAAGCAAACTTGTCAAAAAAGCAACAAAAAAAAAAAAAAAACAATCACCAATTTACTTTTTCTGATATCAACTTAATTTAGCGTATTTTCGTAACGAATAAGTAATTTTATTTTCAGCACAAGGTGGAGTGTTATTTTCCTGATTTTTATTTTTTTGAACTTTTCACAAAAAAATTAAATTACTTATTACATTGTGCTAAAAAAACTACGAGCAAAAAGTCAACAGCTGCTTTTTACAGTTTTCACCAAACTTGATCTTGCTCAAAACGCTGTGCTAAACTGTCCTAGAACAGCTCATTGAACACAAAAAGATCAGAAAAGATCAGAAAAGAACAGAAAATTTCTCATTCTTGGGAGGAGCACCGGATTTGCCTCGATAACAGGTATAAACCTGAAAGAAAGGTGAGCCTTGACGTCCGCCCATTTTTCGGCAGAGATGTCTCCATCCATATTGCTTC
Source organism: Melanostoma mellinum (assembly GCA_914767635.1). Lineage (NCBI taxonomy): Eukaryota > Metazoa > Arthropoda > Insecta > Diptera > Syrphidae > Melanostoma > Melanostoma mellinum. The sequence goes on from OU612058.1 coordinate 21,909,260, forward strand.
CGTCGATGGCCGCAACCACAATCTGTCCCTTGACCACGTCACCAAAGGTATGCCCCGGCACCAGTGTCGATGGATCGTTAGTCCCGGCTCTTGGCCTTTTAGGTTGAGGTTTTTCAAACGTCAAACCACCTATCATCGCTCCGACGAGTCTTGGCGGGTCTTTTCAACAATTTTGTGTGCCCGCTTCAGTTTGTCAACCTCACCCGGGACTCTCTCCCCTGCGGGTTTTCCACCCACCATTTCGATTACCTTTTTAACTCGGCGACGCATTTGAGCGGGCCTACTTTTGTTTTGAGTCCTCCCCTTGGCCGAGCTGGAGTTGTTGATCACCTCTCCTGCTCCACCAATTGAAGGATTCATCGTACTCGACGAGGGTTCGTTCTGACCCGCAGAGGTAGAGTTTCTCTAACCTCGCCAGTCTAGATGGCCCTCCCCGAGCCCTTAATTTCAAAGGCATTCGAGGTGGGGACGGAGTCGTTGATCACACCTCCATCTCCCCTCGTTGTTATTTTCATCTCGTCCTGCCTTGATGTCGTTGGTAACACCAAAGCAGGCGAATCGTTTTCAGAACTAATGTTAGGGACTTCGTCAGTCGGTCTAATGGCTAGAGCTAGCTTTGCAGCCTGCTCTTGGCAAGTTTCCAGCGGGCTGTGCTGCTCGCCAGAGTCGGGATTCTTGGTTACCGTTACACAATCTGAACTGGCTTTGGAGCTGGTTCAGGGCCTGTGTGCGGACCTTGTATCCAATTGGTGGAAGGTTTGTCCATCAAACCAGAAAATTTATACAACTTTCGTTGCGTCCCACACTCACCAGTTCTCTTCAGTGTCTTTTTGTTCTTTTGTTTGTTTGTTTTTAAGAATTTTATAGAAGGTCCCACGATTAACTCCGGAAGGAAAAGGTCAGCACCGACAGAGCCGGGTACCGGGGTAAGGCTAGTCTGTTATGGATCCTGCCAAGCATCCAGAAGAGCTCGTTATCGATTGGTTTATCCCCCAACCTTTATTTCTTCAGCACGGATTATAAATGCTCACACCACCACTGAATCTAGGAACCTCGTATCTATGGTGAGATTGGGTTTCTAAGGATTGTGCTATTGAAAAGTCACAACCACTCAGCGACCCAACCTAACCTTGGCTGACACCGTCTGACATCGTACAGACACTATAGTATATGTGGTGAACATTGTCCGCACGGCACCCACTTGGAGGGTTCGATCGAGGTCTTTGCCAGAGGTCTGTAGTGCGTTCTTTTTTGTTTTCGATGTTAGGCGATGCCGTAGTATCAAACTAATCATAGTACGGTATGATGGATTTTTGTTTAAATGAAAAGCATATGTGGTAGTTTTGTGGTTGAGCATTTTCCAAGCCGAAAAACCCTGAAGTAGTCAATTAAACATGAGTCAACCCTGGGGATTCTGTAACGGTTTTAGACGACTACCGTCTGCATTTTAGGCAGTGTTTAAGACCCTGAAAAAGGTGCCAAAATTTGTAGCTTTCCGTTTCCACCAACCACTGAAAGCAAGGTCATATAAAATAATCTTTTAACGATGTAATCTACGATTGCATTGAAAGAAGCCAACATAAGAACTTAGGCCTTTAATTTGTCAACACGCCTTAAAACTACCAGTTTGAATTATGTTCTTCGTCTACAATTACAAGCAAAATAAATAAATAGGATGGTAATACAAGGCTCAAGGAGCCTATATCGAGCCCAATAATAATAATTGCGTACTTGTTCTTGTCCATAATGTCCATTGAAAGGTAAATTATGTATAATATAATACTCGTATATAAATGAGCCCGCTTTTGGATATGGACGGAACACATTTCTACAATTACTTTTTTATGTTTTGTTTTTGAAGTTTGTATGAAAGGAGAACCTACCAGTGGCGAGGGGTGAATAATTCCAAAAGGTAACTCGAAGGAAACTTAGTCACCAACAAAAAAAAATTTACTTAAAATTTTTTTTGTGCAATGTTTGTCTTCGCATCAAGCCAAAAAGTCAAGTATTTCAAACCAACCAGCTATTAGGTAGAACGTCATAACTTTTTTTTTCATAAAACTAAGCTAATTAAAACTATTTGTTTCCTCTAAGTGAAAATCAGTTAAGCAACAGTCAACAGATATCAAGGCCATAATTAAACCACTGAAACTTACTATCGGAAAAATTTTCAGACTTCCTGCACTTTTAAATTTTTAAAGCCTGTATTTGTAACATTTAAAAAAATCACGAAAAGCACCAAATCAATTTAAATAAGTATTGCACTGCGTTCTGCTGGTAAACTGCGTTTTTCAAATAAAATACGGCTCATTGGGAACTGAATTCATTTAGGCCAGTTGTGCCACTTTAGAAAAATTCCAATTATAGTTTGCATTTTCTCCCAAAAATATGCTTTATGCTATGAGATCTAATATCCACGCATATTTGTTATCAAAGTGGCAACCTTTGAGCTTTGACACATGAGTCTAGTGCAGAAACACATACAAATTCATGAAATAAGTCGGAGACCAACGTGTTATTTTCTTGTTCTTCAAGCAGAGACCTACCTCAACCTGCAAACCTGCCATATACATTTTTGTTTATAAGCATGTGTCCATGGGAAGAAATACGAAGGAAAGCGTTTTTTTCTTTTATAAAACCAATATCATGCAAACACTGAAGTGTGCAGAAGCAATGCTGCAAATGAGTACTGGGCTACTGCGCCGGCGCTATATTCACGCTCAGAGCACAAAGAGATAACAAACAACAGATTTACCAAAAAATATGACGCTAGAACACCGGGTTATTTTCTTCCATAAAAAAGCATGTATTGAACAGAGAGGTGCCTAGCGCTAGGCTCTTCTCTGTTCAATACATGCTTTCTTATGGAAGAAAATAAGACGAAAGACGATGTTCTACCGTCATATTTTTTGGTAAAAGAAAAAAGAGGAGAGAACACAAATTTGTTCTATCCAGCAACAAGTCTTATAAGACGTAATATTTGGGGTTACCTTGTATGTTGCTAAAGTTTTGTGTTGGTTTATGGAGTGAATTGAAGAGCCAACATGTGTGTAGAATAAAACGGAAAGCAGAGTGGTAGTTGTTAAAAAAATGTTGGCAGCGAGTTCATGTGTATGATTAAGTTTGATTCATGTTGCCAGAAGTCTAAGATGTTTCGGATGTGAATTTAAAAGGTAAGTCGGAAATAATCGACTTATATGGACGCTTCGCCACTGGAACCTACGTATGTGACATTGAATGGAACCAATTTTCTAAAAAGTTAATTTTAGAATCTCTATGTACGAAGACTTTTTTTGAAAGGTAAGACTCAAAACGAGAAAAACAAAATATGTAGGTACTTTTAAAACCACACACGAATGCTGCAAAACACCAGAACGTAAGTGATAAAAGAAACAAAATTATTGTTTGATGTCCCTAATGTTGATACTGTAAGATCGTTAACAACATTTTTATGTACTTAAATATTATATAGTGTACATGTACAATGTACATACATATACACGAACAGCAAACATGCTCCCTAAAGACGGCCTTGTTTTAATTGTTCAGCATTAAGTTCTCGAGTTCTGTTTCTGTCTCATTATAACATACTCATGATGTATCCAATCCATTTCAAAGGGTGCACCATTGCATCAAGTTTCATCAAATAAATGCCCTAGTTCATAACCGAATGCGATGAGATGTGTTTGCATTGTGTTAAGCAAACATTGCTCGCATTGTCACATAGGATCAAACACATTGAATGATGAAGGTTCAAATATAGTAAATGCAGAAGCTACCTGAGTTTTGAATCGAGAACACGGCACGAGTCCGGCTTAGGGCATTCAGACAGACAATAGTACAGTATTAGGTCTCACTTTTATCTACCGCCTGCCGCCGCAAGTTGACTGAGAACGAATTAGCTAGGGATAAGAAGATAATGGAAGTGAAACATACTAGTACTGCGAAGCGGCTTGGATGGATGGCTTGATGATCGAAAAAAATAAGAGTAATTAGTCTCAGATGAGAGTGTTGAAACATGATATTTTTACCTTTTCACATGTTTCTGATGATGTGAGCAACGGATTTTTAGTTTATTTTTAATAAGAAGAAAACATATTTTTGCGAACTTACCTTGTATGTAAATTAAAAAACGGTTGGCTTTGTTGCTAAGGTCGTTACTACTCGCATTTGATAGGACTTTCCTATAGTGCGACATAAGACATAACCAACACATAAGACGCTTAAATGGCGCTAAACCGACGGCCGGGCTGATGGATCTCCAAATTTTATCAAAACACTGTACGCTTAATGCAGCTTAAATGCTGGGAGTCATGCGTATTATATTTTCTAAAAAGTTTGAACAATGATCATTTGAAGATTATACGAACATAAAATTTCAAGCATAAGTATTTATGAAATCAGTTTTTAATCAGACACTCAAAATCTTTATGTTTCTGAGAAACATGAAATGAAGTAACCATAACTCGCTTACACATTACACTTAATTGAGTTCTGCTACCTACTGCTAAGCCATACGTTGCAAATATTTTTAATACAAGAAAACACTTGCGTCTTGAACGATAAGCTGTCATTAAAAACAAAGCACAATCAAAAGTAAAATATTTAGCCCGCGCTCATACATATTTGATTTCAAACGGACTGAGTGCGAGGGAAACCTTTCGGATGCTATCGCCTGTGTATTTGTGACTAACAACACTGATGTTTACTATCGAGAGAACAAATCAATCAAGAGACCGCCCCACATGTCCCTATAGAGTTCACCGGCATAAGTAAGTCAATATTACTGATGGTTGGCCCCCTTCCCGTCACTTGCATACGTGATAGGTGTTGTATAGGTGTCGGCGTGGTCCAATATTATTTTCAGTCTGTCGATGAGATCTACGCGGAATGATCGGTAGCTTGAGTGATCGGGAATCGAGAGATTTAATAGATTTTTATAAAGACTAAATATTAGTGATTGTCCTTTTAGTGGTAGAGATTGAAAATGAATTCTGATGTGCAACGAGTAGAAAAATGTTACAATTCTGACTGTCCGTCTGAGGACGAGCGCGGTGATGAGAATCGAGTTATATTGGAAATCGGCCTCAGTACTCCCTATTCGTCGACATCCCTCCCCATTTCACACCCTGTACAAGTGCCATATCCGCCGGATATACACTTTGCACCAAGTAGTGCATTTCATTCTTCATATCCGTACCTGCAAACGCATCCCTGTGCAATGAACATTCCACAAACTGTATGTAATTGGTCAATAGCGGATGTTGTACCGCCGCCACTTTATACACACTACACAAATTTACGTGAGCACGCCATTGTTAAGGAAGAGAATCCTTCATGGAGGGAAAGGGCTTTACAATTGGAGAAAGGTGAGGAAAACTGTAAGTTATTTTTGCTTAAATTGTGTGTTTGATTTTCTCAATGTGTTATGAAAAAATCTATAAAGGCCAAACATATATAGAAAAACTGTGAAACAATATTTGAACAGTTGGAATTTTTAGATCTTTATTTCAAATAAAAATATATATATATATACATTATACATACATACATTTTTGTGACGTTCAAGTGTAGTTCTGTAGCAAATATGAATTGCCTTAGACATGTGGTTTGCCGTTAAAAAATTAGAACACACAACTTCAAAAAAATTTTTTTATGGATTTGAATTTCTTAAGCCGCATTAATTTTTGTTCGAGTCATTATATAAAATTAAAAAAAACTCACTTTTTGTGACAATATGAACTGAGAAAATATCAATTTGAAAGAAAAATTTTCTAAGCAGATCAACAAATTCATTTACTTTATTCCAAATGAATCTAAATCTAGTGCTGATGGTTTCAAAATATATATAGGCCGATGTAGGGATTTACTACTACATGAAAATACGAAAGACTTCCTCTTTCATCAAACCAGTGAATTGGAAAAAATTAAGGCATGATTAGAGGGGGTGTGAAAAAATCTCCTTCTCCTCTTCATAAACATTTTTTGGAGATGTGATTTGATATTTGAAAGACTTGAAGCCTCCCGCCGCGCAGCCGCGCCGCATCGTCGGTAGTGTCAAACTATAAGTTTTTGTGCTGATGATGTACAGCTTTGACACATCTTTACGTGATGCCCGTGGGTGTTTGTCTGTTTGTCTGCCAGAAAATGTTTTTTTTACGGGTTATTGTTATTTGCGAAGCGAAACCTAGCGCATTTTTCTCCAGCTTACCGTAGTGATAAATGGGGCAAACCTTAAATTTTTCGTCGATCCCGAACGGCTAGTAAAGTACCGTTCATGTCAGCGAAGTTGCTATAATAAGAATTGCCAATCCCTCGTGCAAGGGCATAGTAAGTAGGGTGGCGCAACAGAGCGAGGATCCCCAGGGCCGAGTGCACATCTCACAACCATGCCTTGTGAGGTAATGAAGGGGACCTACAATAAATTTACTATCGGAGGACTTATTTTATTTTATTGAAATAAATCACAAATTTAATTTACAAATTATTTTAGAAAAGGTATCGCAGCCAGACCATATGATGCCAACTTTAAATTTTTTATTGTTGTAACAAATTATCTTAACTTCGAGAATTCCCTGCGAAAGGCGATAACAGTGGAAAAACATTTTCAGCCTTATTATGAGTGAAGTGAACAGCTTTTTATTCTATTTTAAAAGCTATTATGAGTTTCCCCTGAACAAAATTCTTATGATAAGAGAATTTTTGCGAATATGAAAAATTTTCCTTCCGAAACTCATAACAAGGGGGGTAAAGTGGAATGGGATCTTTTTCGAGGGAAATTAGTTCACGTGAAACTCATAATAAGGCTGTTGCTTCTGTTGGCATTCGAGCCATGAACCTCCCGGTTAACAGGCAAACATCCTAACCATCATGCCACGGGGTACAACATGGGCGAAAGGGCATAACTCGTGGAAAAACAGTTGGTAATTTCTAACGTTATTGACGTAAAGAAATAAAAGGATATATTAGGTCTGTTCGTTGAACTTTCCCCAGGGTTGACCCAGGTTTTCTTGACAACACTGTGAATTATCAAAAAACCTGGGTTTTCCAGTACTCAAAAAACGCTATACCACAAATCACCACACATCCCTGTCGTTAAAAAAATATATATGCCATTTGACAGCTCTCAACTCGCCACAGCAAAAAGCTAGGGCGAGTTGGGGGAAAACCTATGGCAAACCTATGGCTCAAAAAACACTCAATTTGACATTCAGGGTGAATTTAGGTTTCTCAAAAAACGCTTTGTGGTGACCCTAGGGCAACCCCAGGGCTTCAACGAACAGACCTATTAAATTCAACCGTTTTGCTGTTTTTTTTTCAGCCGGATGCAGAGGTGGGCGTTCCAAAATCGTAATTTTTCAAATTTCGAGGTCACAATGATAGCCACCTGAGTGATACCTCAAAAAATCAGAAAAAAATCCTCCGACTACCAAAAAGTGTGTCCCAGACGATTTGGTTTCACCCTTCTGCTTGCCAGACGCATTTTAACAATTTTTTTAATGCATTTTTCAACTCAAAACACTGATAACTTTTTTCCTATCATACTAAAAAATGCAGTTGTAATATCAACTGCGAGGTATTTAGAACCTCAGTGAGGTTCTTCAACAAGTCACCTCTCACCTGTCGCTGTAGATGAGTCTCAGTAGCATTTTAATTTTTCTTTCGTTCTGAACATGACGGCATTAGGGAGCACATACTGGCCGATAACTAAAGCTCAACATATGCAGTACTCTATTGGTTGTGTCATGAAAAGGGGCAAATTATAGGAAAAGATAAAAAAACTCTCAGGAAAAGTTGAGAGCAAAATGAAGTACATGTATATGTATATGTATGTTGCCATTTGGTCTATAGACTCCGCTTTAAAATTAAAAAAAAAAAAAAATGAATAACCAAAGTTATGTTATAGCTCCGAACATAGCTTCATTGCCCTTGCCAACTGCTGCGACATAAAATCTTCTCTCGTAAAACAAATGTGGTTCTGTTCTGATCACCAAAGACCCGACAGAAGAACGAACCTTATCCAAAGAAATTGAGAAAAAGCATAGCCGTTTAGAATAAAAAATACCCCAATTCATATTTGGCACCGTTCTTGAAGACGGTGTGAAGAGAAGAAGATTCAATAGTGAAGCTCTACCAGCTATACGCTGTCGAGCTGGCTAAAGCTAAAAGAGTACCTACGGGACGCGAGGCTACGATGGCTCGGCGGATGGACAATAACGCCTCAAAATGATGAAAGCGGAACACGTTGACCGACATATTCGCCTGAAATAAAAATTTTCTAGATAAATTCATAAGAACTAAGAAAACGTCTTATATTTGGGCAATATACCAAATTTGTTTGTAGTAGTACCCTTCTCTCTAAATTACATAGTCGTCTGTACTCAAACATCGCAATATCAGATTGATAATATTATTTCCCACTATACGCCAATAGTATTGAAATATTTTACACTTACAAGCATTTTAATAACTTTAAGTTGTGTTTTTAACTTTAAAATCAAAATCTTTTTTTTTCTTTAAAGACTACAAAAAAACAGCTTGTGATCGCGAGCGTACGAGAATGCGCGATATGAATAAGGCCTTCGATTTACTACGATTAAAACTTCCAATTTCAAAACCAAGTGGGAAAAAGTATTCGAAAATCGAAACATTAAGGTATTGTACAACTATAAAAGTTATAATTATTCTTCTTAATCACATTACTTGTTTGCAGAATTGCCATCGGCTACATACGTCACCTGCAAGAATTTTTGAAAAAACCACCTGAGATACGATCATCATCTCTCAGTGGTTCAGAAACTGGTTTTAAGTATGCAGATCCGTTAGCAACATGTTCATATGAATCCCAAGACTCATCAGCTAGATCATGGCAAGGCAAGATGTCTGCATACGAAGTTGACAATTCACCAGGATATAATATAGAAAAATCTTGGGACTAGGGAGAAACAGCAAATTAAGATGTTTGTTAATTTCAACATGTTAAAAATATTTTTTACGTTATAAACTTTTCCGAAAAGAAATGCACTAAATAGCACAGACGTACATATATTATAAGAAATACATATCAAATTTTTTTTATACGAGTGTATTTTGACTAATACCAGATATCTACTTGCTGGTTTCCAAACTACAAATGTTTATAGCAATAGCTATTATTGAACTGACAATAAAAGATACTATTTAAATTGCATTGCAAGGGCCCTGTTGTTGTTGGCCTATTTGACGAAAAAGGAATTCTTCTTTCTATTAACTTTTTCAAATCCATTTCAATTACCCGGTGCTTAAAAAACATTGAAATTTATAATTATACCTAGTAAATTAATAAATAAATAGGGCGGTGCAACAGAGCAGAGAGCCCCGGAGCTTAGCGAATTTCAACCGTGTCTTATGAGGGAATGGAGGGGACCAACGAATTTCTGCCGATTCCAAATGCCTAATCAAGAATACGCCAGCATTGAATTTACTATCGCTGGACTTGACATTTTCTCGGGAAAGGTTATACCTGTGGGAAAACATTTTTGTTTTCTGTTGGCGTTCGAACCACAAACCTCACGCGTAACAGCCAAGCATGCTAACCATCACTCCAATTTCAATAAATCCTTTCATTTCTTTTCTTTTTCGTAAGCCAACAAAACGCATTAAAACGAACTTTGTTTGTAATTGCTGTTTTGAATGAGTACGAAAGTTAAAATATGAATCGTTAAAATTCTTAAATTTGTATGGGAATAAACGTAATATTACAATGCACATATACCTATATCGGCACGAGATTTATTCACTTTCGACAAAAATTTTGCAAGGTATGTATGGATGTGTTATTTCTTTATCAGTCATCATCTAGTAGAAATGTCAGTTGAATCGACAACACTAGTTGTGTGGAGAGCTGTGATAGCTTCGACTTCGATATCGTACCTAATGGTCGTAAGGTCGGAAAAGCAAGAAGAAGATAGAGATTTCTTCAAATACATACAACGATACATGAGGTTCGATATACATTGGAAATCACTAATAATGGATTTACATGCATCTGCAAGTGCAGATGAAAATCGGAAAAAGACACAAGATGTAAAATTCATACTTGTATGTATGCATATTATAGTAGAAAAAAGCCGAGAAATTTAAAGATTTGTAATGTGATGTCATAGCAAACATATTTTTCTGCGCTTACATTGATTGCAATGGCTGGCTAAACCTTACGAGATAGATCAAGTTTATGTACTACGGAATTGTGTATCTTAAAAAGATGCATAAAAAAATTCGCAACAGCATATGTTTATCACCTAAGGATAACCCACAGTAAACATTTTTATCTTTTACATATTACAAACAAACAAAAATGGGTTATTTACCAAGCTATTTTAAACGATACAGTATCATTCCTTATCCAATTAAATACATTAGATACGTTGTGTATTTCATGTAGATCAAAATTGGAAGTCTCCATGGTATAGGGAAGTGGTAATTGTTTTACTCCAAATTTTGAATGTTCACTGCTTTTCTTTAGTGTATTTAGTATCAGCATTGTACCCGTGCGAAGCCAGGGTGGGTTGCTAGTTACTAATATAACATTAAGGGTATTCATGCTTCGGCGTAAGATCACGTGTTGTGTAAATGTGTAATTTTACGCGAGACTTTGCATGAACACCCCTTTAAAGTTAGGTAAAGTAAGGTTATGTAAAAAAGCAGCTGTCCGTTAAACTTCAAATTTATCAATTCCTTGAAATGGAATAAAAATTTTACTACAAAAACCATTTGAAAAATGAAGTTTAGTTTCTTGACACAAAAAAGAAAAAAAAAAATTCGTGACGACTTTAAAGCAATTTTTTGGTAGGACCTAGTGGCAGTCGATTTCTGAAAGAAAAACGATTTGGTAAAATGAAAGAAAAGCAAAGAAATGCTATGGTCTCTAAAAGTGACCGGACTCTATCGTTGAGGTATCTGAAGTCGTCGGTAGCGTTTTAGTGGTTTTGTTTCTCATTCTGAATTCTGGAATTAACTAAATATCTTCGATTTTTCATTCAAAGCTTTGTTTCCGTTCCCTTGTTATTTTTGCTTTCATTTTCTTTTTATTTGAGACACAAGAACGTTCTACGTTTAACTTTATCTCTTGTTTGACTCAAACTTTTCATTCGAAAGGTTACAAATGATTTTTGTGTAAATTTACCATTTCGTTTCCGCACCAAATTCGTGGCGTAGTCTTACCAAAATTTTTGTAAAACATTTTCCATACAAAATTGGACAGTTCTTTTATCATCTGGTAAATTTACACAGACTACACGGTTTACGCGGGTTTTACGCTGATGCATGAATACCCCCATTATTTTAGGATTTCAAACTGGGGTCGACTGTTTTTCTTTCAAAATTCATTAATCGGCTTCAATTCGTTCAAACACTGGTGATGAGTGCCAAATTGTGGTACTAAAGTGCTCGATGACGTCATTCAATCTATGACGTTATTCAATCGCGTATACTCGATCACGTGTGTTGCAATTCGCCCCTGTGCCCCTGTTCTGTAACTATCGCATCGATAACATCGATCGAGAAACAGTGAGAACCGGAACAAAATCCTATTAAATTCGTACCGCCGTATTAATAAACGCGGAATAGCTGGGTTAAGCCTTATTCCATGGATTAAGTTACCAGTATTCCAATTTCATTCAATTAAAGTTACCTTTATACCATTTTCCACTTAATCCATGGAATAAGGCTTAACCCAGCTATTCCGCGTTTATTAATACGGCGGATAGAATTTCGTTCCATTTTCCACCATTTATCGCCTGCTTTTATCGAGGCGATAGTTACAGAACAGGGGCACTGGTTTTGAGATCCGAAAATAAAGTTTTTCGTTAAATCAGCTTGTGAACAAGCCGTTCTGTGTGTGAGGCTCAACCTCTTGTAATAGTTTCTCTGTGATATGAATGGTGCTTTTTCTCACGCCATCTAGTTGTCACTACTAAAACTACACGCAGCAGCCATTTTTGAAACAATTTAACGAAAGATTCGTTGTCCTCTCTCTCGCCGAAAAACAACAAAGTTCTATCTGTCAAATCATCATCAAGCGCAAAAATACAGAATTACAGATTACAGACGAAAGGCCCACAAGCTATAAGAATAAAATTTGTTTTACAAACTGTTTTCTAGGCGGGCTTTCACATTTCATCATAATCGTTTAAAATCTCATTACTTGTATAACATAAAGCAATCAAAATATGAAGATATTTATATCGATAAAAACTCCAAAACTTCCGTGGGAGAAAATTCTCAGTTTCAGTTTTACCTAATAAGAAAAACGATAGACATTTTGTAAATTTGGGAAAAATTTATAATTTTGTGATCAGTGTAGTTCTTTGTATTTTGTATGTGGACAAACAGTTATTGTGAGAGAAAAAGATATTTTTTTATCATCTACTTATTAACTTCAAAGATTCATGATACCTATGTAAGTAAGAAGGGTATATGACTTTAAACTAAAAACTTTTGTTCTTTCAGTGTTGCTTTTGGTTTGGGGTAGCTATACCTTCCTATTTCCTATGAATTGATTATTTTCTTTGAGTACTTAGTACGTTATGTATGTATTACATTAAAAAAGTTATATTTATTTATCTGAAGCTTAGTAGTGCAACAAATAGAGATATATATGCAACTATGTTTTAGGTAACGTCCTTATTAGACTTGGCCAAAGTGTCAACGTAAGATACGAAGCACACTTAATTTATAGGTTCCTTAAATTATGTATGACATTGTACCTAGATTAAACATTTTTGTTCCTATTGGGAATAAATGAAAGTATTCCAAAATGCTCTTTCCTTTGTCGAAACTTTATATCTTCTAGGATAAATCTTCATTTGAGGAAACTCAATTCTCCTCTTTCCGTAAATGCCCGCACTGTGTGACACTGGAAGTGCGCGTTACTTATAAAAAAAAAACTAACCGATATTAGGTATATAGTTTTAGAAAAGTTTAAAAATTGTAGTCTCAGACCGAACACACTGAATGGAGTTGCTTGTATCTACCTATTAGTTTTAAGCATTTCTACCACGAAAATTTTGAAAGACTAGTTTATAAAGGGGTTTTAAGGGAAACAAAATTCAATAAAATTAGATTTTTTTTTGTCAGTTGGAAATCTTCAAAAAACACTTGGTAGTATCCGACACCAAGTAGTGTGGGATTCTTACCTCACTAAATACTCTTCGTAATCAGAACCAATCTATATAATCGCTTTAAGGGAAGCTTAAACTTTTAATGCTTCCCATGACTTTTAGACCATTAGCTCGTGTCTCGTGTGGCTTGGTTCTTCTTAATCTCCGAACATTGCCTCTCGTATTTAATACGGACTCCATTTCAGAGTTGATATGACTATGCAGTCGCTGATTGTGTGAAACAGCATGTTTTCTTACAACTTCTGTAACCGTTTCTATTTGTAGGTCACGATGTAAATCGCTATTTCTTATATACCATGGTGCATTTACTATTCCACGAAGGACTTTGTTTTGGAACTTTTGGATGATTTCTGTATTTGTTTTCTTTGTACAACCATTAAATTTAAAATAAGTTAACGGCAATAACCACAAAGTGTCTTCTTCAAATCACACAAAAATGGGACACTGTTGATGTTCTTTCACTAGTGGATTTCTTGGTCCTTTTGATCTACTCACTATGGCTTGAATTCCTAGTCAACAATTTTGCTACAGAACAACCAGACCATAATACAAACAATGTTTTGCGCGACAAAGTTGCATGTCCTCCGATCATTATTTTATTTCATTACAATAAAAAGCGCCTTCTCAATAAGCATTTCATAATAAGAAAAAAATTGTAAGTACCTACCTACCGAACAATCTTCACAAGGTAGGTAGGTATGGCTGTGAGAAACGATCTAGAATCCGGTGCTCGCTTTGTTGAGCCACCCAATTCAAACTGCCTAGAATTTCATTTCGTAGTTTATTCTTTCTGAAATACCTGGCTACATAGGTTTGCTCAAACCAATAACAAATTTCCAAATTGTTTTTTTTACAGATTGTCTCAAATAAGACGACGGCAACACTAACCTGGTGCGCACAACCCACGTAATCTACCAACACAAACCCGTCAAGAGCCACCAACAAATAACGATAACTGCCGAACAGAGTGCTTGTGCTAGTCGAGCCGAGTCTCTCTATTCCCGAATTGCAGTAGCAGTAGCAGAGCAGCGCAGTCGAATTTTGTTGTCTGCCATGAAAAGTGCACAAGAAATGAGTGAACAAAGATTTTATCGGAGCTCATACCACCTATCATCAATTGAGTTGAATAATAATTGTTTTTATTAAATCACAAGTGAGGGTATCACCGCAATAATAATTGTGTGAAAATTGAAATTAATTGGCATTCAGCAAGCAGTTCTAAGTGAGATTTAATTTTGTTTTTTTTTTTATCTATCAATTGCTCTCCCCCGATCTGGGGCTGCTGCTCCCGCTCCCGCTCCCGCTCCACATTCGTCAAAGTATCTCGAGAGAGAAAAAGGGCGGTGTCGTCATTGTGTTTATTTCTTTTTCTTGTGTTCGTACTTTTTGTTTGTTGTACATTCTTTGTGCGAATATTACTTAGCAGAAAAAAAGAAGAAGCAACCAAACAAAGAGTGAAGTGTTGTGCTCCCAAATGGTGTATAGTTTATCCGTTCATTTTCCGTTCTTGATATCGTTTTTTGTAAAAGAATAGAAAAAATGCAATTTGCTGTGCAAAATCCGAAAAAATCGGAAAATTCAGTGAGTCCCTCTCTTGTTACAAACGACATCGTCGTCTACGTCGTCGTCGCCGCGTCTGTGTTGGTGTGCAGTGTTTAAGTTTTGTGTATTCAGTGAAGAAAATTTCACTATAAATTTGTTTATATATTTTTTAAATTTTCAATCTTAATTGCCTACCTATATAAATCGAATTCGAAAGAAAATCAATTTAAATGCGTCTATCAACAAATACAACACCATCGAGTATGGATGGGAAATCAAGCAAATTTGAAAAACTGTCGTCTTCAGGTAGCATGAATGTCGGTGGTAGTAATACTGGAGGCAGTGGGAAACCGGTGCCTATGAAGTTGTTTGCTGCTTGGGAAGTGGATCGGACACCTTCAAATTGTATACCAAGGTAAGTTCTTATATCTTTTACATAAAAACATTTTAATTGCCTTGGTTCCACCACACTCATCAATATCACCATCATGTCCAAGTTAAATTACGTGAACTTGATTTGATTTCGCAAAGTGTACAAAATGAGATGTGTTGTTAGGTGGGGTGTAAGGGGATGTTGGTGGGTTTTTCATATCTATCTATTTTTAGAATCATGAATACCTATTTTGTTTATTTTTTGATTTTATTTTTTCTGACAAATTAAAAACAAATCTTTTGCGTTGAGTGTTGAGATAAGTACCTAAACAAAGGACCATTCTCTATAATGAAAAATTTAATTTAAATTAATATTTCTCTGCCTCTCCACAGTTGGGTTTAACTTTTTATTTCTGCTATTAAAGAGGACAAAATTTGCATCTGCGCTTATAAAAGTATCTGACTAGTTTAGGTTCCATCGTCGTTTTGGGCATTGATTTTAATGTGCCCTGAAGTAATGCTATAACGTCCAAATACACACCACACCCCGATACAAGACCTCAGATCAAAGGAATCACTGTTGAATTCCTGAATTTAGTTGAGAATGAGAGGAGACTGGGAAGAGCTTGAGGGAGCAACCGATTGCGCAATAAAGTGTTATAGATGCTTTGAAGGTATTTTCATCATATTTACGATATTGTTTTTGTCATCTGTAGAAGGGAAGTGTCGTCGGTTATAACTAGACAGTTACGCGGCAGTGAACGTAAAGATTAGGTTGTTAGAAAGCCATCATCAGTGATTTATGGCTGTGGAAGATAATTTTTTTACCTTTGCTGTAGGTATTTTTTTTTATTGTTTTGCGCTTCTTTCTGATACACACTTTTTCAAATGCATAGGAAGCTTTAATTATTATAAAAAGAATAAAAAAAAAAAACAATAATCTGATTTATTAGCGTTGCGGAAAAACGAAAAAGAATATTAGGTGTTTTGTATGTGAACTATAGGTATACGGAATAGGTGACTAAAAGATAATCAAACTCTAGGATAAAGTTCTTTTTTTACAAGTAGGTACCTAGGTACATGTTTTGTTTGTTGCCACCTAGGTTAGGTTAGGTTAGGTGGAAGTGGCTGTCAGCCAATGAGTACATTGCCTGACACACTTAGGCCGCAAGGGCTCATTGTGATACCACAGAGATCAGCAAGTTAATCACCTACTGCTCTCAGAAACCCGATGTAAGATTAACGGGTTGATCACTTATTAATCTTCCACTACGGGACTAGCCGGTTAATCACTTGCTAGTCGAACCACGCCGAACTTTTAATGTATTTCGAAAGACTTTTAGGGTCTATGTAAGCTAAGGCGCTAGTATCATAGAAGAAGAATTCACCAAGATGAGTTTTCCTCCTATGAAGTAGTGCAGGGCATGAGCAAAGAAGGTGTTGAACGATGAACGGTTTCTTCCTCCTCCTCGTCCATGCAGCTTCTGCAGAAATCATTGGAAAACACACCAAGTCTTTCTCCCTATTAGACAGTGTCCCGTAAGAACCCCTATGGTAGAACCCTAGATACAGGCGGTTCAGGGCTAACAAATTCTTCGAGTGTTTTGAGTCTACACAAGGCCAAACTTTTTTGGTTGCAAGGCAGTTGTTACTCTCAGTCCATCTATTGTTTGTTATCCTTGAAGCGTCTTGTCTAAGTAGGAATTTGTTGCCACCTAAATTAATAGATATGTTTTCCACACGGCAAAAGACGTCATAAATGTAACCTAGATATGGCTTATCCACCAGGCACGAGAATGTACCTAAACATGTTTGAAAAAAAGAACTTTTCCTGAAGCCTGAAGTAATTGCTTTGTTTTGAAATCACTAAAATTTGTGCGAGTATTTTTCCCCATACTTTTAATAGTCCTGTCATTTTAGTCAAAATTAGGTAAGAATCTCGGAATTTGAGATACCCAGCTGTAAATTTGTATAGACTTCTATTTTGGCACCACAAAAGTTGTATCAAAACCTACATACTGTTGGGTGTCAGCGTCTATTAAAAATCAAAGGTCAAAAGTCACAAAAATCCTTTTTTCGCAAATATCTCGTTTCCTAAGGATTTTTTGCTATTTATGTCTATTACAATATTGTAGAAGATTAAATTCTCTACAACTTCTGCTCGAAAAGTTTTTTAATACGTTGAACCGTTTTCGAGATAGAGGACAGAGCGCGCACGATTAGAGCCCCCAATGTTTTTGTTTTGTCGGTTTGTTAGATCATTGCTTTTGTTGATGAGATAATAGATGATCAAATATAATATCTTTAAAAACAAGATATCTATCGATACCTCTTTGGTTGACTTTTAAAAATCCGGCGGTGACCAAGTGAGCAACTCACCAATTCTCTCAGATATGATACTGAAGTTTTGCCAAGATTATGAGCGGAAAATATGATTTAAAAAGAAACCACTAGATGTCCTATATTTTCGTAGTAAATTTGGGAGCAACTGAGCTCAATTTCCAAAGGTATTTTTTCCACAAATAGTAAGGAGTTGTGCTCCAACTCCTTACTATGAAACAGTAGCAGTAGTAGAATTTAGCTCAATAAAATTTAATCTAATGAGCGTAACGCTAGAAAGTGTTTAATTCGTTAATAAATACTTGAACAGCCTCAAATGAATGCTAACAAGCTGACATTTTTTTTTTTCACTTCAATAAGTTAACGAGCTCTGAATCTATACACTAAACAATTACAATGAGATGAAAGCTACATCAACATACAATTCAACTCGAGGGAACATACATCCGTTTTGAATTTCACTCCCGCGAACCAACACCATTTATCGTCATAACTGCGAAACTTTCCAACATAAAGCCGCGACAATTGGACAATTTAAAAGTAAATTGTTCAATTATCAGTTTGAGTCTCCCAGCTAAAATTTTACACTAAGTAAGTGCTGTAAATTAACTTCGTTGATAATTAGCCATCTTGCTGTCATCAAACTTTTATCTATAAGCCCATGTGAATTCTCAAAACACTTGCATTCATGATAAACAGCTGTTACGTCAGTGAGACGCGGGGCTTTGACATGATAATTACTTTCGATGATAATAATGTACAATATTGCACTGAAAATTTATAATACCAATAAATTATTATCACAGTAATTGTTCAAAGTTTATTTGGGCAAGCGTTACTTCAATTAAGTTAAGTTTTCACTTTCTGCATTAAGATTTGCGTAAAGCTAGATGATGGAATACAAAAATGAATCATCATTAGAAGTATCATTGGAACTTGCAATTTAAATATTGTAAACTTTTGAGTCTGTCGTGCGGAGCTTGAGAGATCAAGTAATTATTGCAAATTGGCGAAGAATGAGCTGTTTTAAATGATTCAGTTAACTGAAAACCTTTTTTTTTGTACAAAAATTATGAGTAAGATTGCTTTTCAAGTGATGTTAATTGGTAACTCGATTTGTTCTGATTCAGCTGTGTACTTTGAGTAATGGTTTTCTCTGACTTGGCATTTTCTTTGAGATGGTAAAAAATAACCAAAGAGAGAATCAGCTTAAGCGAAATAGTGTTGTGATTAATCGATTTTTAAGGATAGTAGCCGAAGTAGGAATACTGTTTACGGAAATCTATTTATATTACCATAGATAGGCTTTTAGGGTTTTCACCATTGGAGTACTGCTCCCACTGCACCTAAGACAAATGCCGGCAGCATCAAGTTTCGATCACCAGTGGATAAGTTGCCAATTGGTCATTTAGGAGCAATTACACACAAACAATGAAAAACCCTTTTTGGTTTAGCCGTTTGGAATTGGCATAAAATTGTAGGTTCTTGAAATGCGTTAAGCCTGAGTCATAGCTTTGTTGCGCCACTATTTAGTTCAGATTTAGTTAGTGAAGTGGTTAAGAATTCAAAAAAACGAAGATGCCTGGCCAGATGAGATACCATACAAGTTTTGTACGAAGATGGAGAGTTTCCGGGTCGGACTAGGGCCTCAATCAACATGCTTCTCCAGCCAGCTCGGTCCCTTGCTCGCTGCCTCCAGTTTTGCACGCCAAGTTGGTTGAGGTCCTCTCCTACTTGCGTGCGCCACCTGAGTCGCGGTCTTCCTCTACTGCGCCGTCCCTCGAGATTGGATTCGAAGACTTTCCGGGCCGGAGCGTTGGTGTCCATTGCTCTACACGACCCAGCCATCTAAGCCGCTAGACCTTGACTCGTTTGACAAGGTCAGTGTCGCTGTACAGCCCGTACAGTTCGTCGTTAAATCTTCTCCTCCACTCTCCATCTATGCAGACGAGACCAAAAATCACCCGAAGAATTTTTCTCTCGAAGCATCCTAAAGCGTTCTCGTCTACCTTTGACAGTGTCGATGCATCTGCGCCATATATAAGAACCGGGATGATAAGTGTCTTATAGAGGGACACTTTTGTTGCTCGAGAGAGGACTTTACTATACTCAATTGCCTTCTTAGTCCGAAGAAACAGCGATTGGCAAGAGTTATTCTTCGTTTGATTTCAGCGCTGGTGTCGTTGTCTAAATTAATAGCGGCGCCTAGGTAGACAAAGTCCTTAACTACCTCAAAGTTATAGGCGTTCTGTTCAAGACGTCGGTGTTGGGTGTCCTTTCTTGATGACAGCATATACTTGGTCTTGCCCTCATTGACCACTAAACCCATCTTCTTCGCTTCCGTCTCAATGCTCATAAACGGCCCATTGACATCACGCTGCGTTCTTCTAATTATGTCAATATCGTCGGCATATCCGAGTAATTGGACGGATCTTTAAAAATTGTTCCTCTTGTGTTGACGTGGGAGTTTTGCACTATTCTTTCAAGAACGATGTGCATCGCCTTGCCGAAAACCCTTTTTGACATCGAATGTATCGGTGAGATCTTTCCGACCCTGATGGAGCAGCATTCTCCATCGTCATCCTAAACAATCGGACAAGTTTGGTAGGGATGCCAAAACTAGATATGGCTCTATATAACTCCTCTCTATATATGCTGTCATACGCGGCCTTAAAATCGATAAAAAGGTGGTAGGTATCGATTTGAAGCTCCTGGGTTTTTTTCCAAGATTTGCCGTAGTGTGAAGATTTGGTCTATGGTGGACTTTCCTCTTCTAAAGCCGCATTGATAAGGACCTATCAGGTTGTTGACGAATGGCTTCAGAAGCTCACACAATGCGGCAGAGAGGGTCTTATACGCGATGTTAAGAAGACAGATACCTCTGTAGTTGGCGCAGTTCAGAGGGTCTCCTTCCTTGTTTTGGGTTCAATTAGTCGCGATTCTCTTCTCAAAGTGATAATCTGCGAGAGAAAGTTTCTTTTTTCCGATATAAAAATGGGAGTGAGATACAAGAATTTGTGATGTCCCGCTTTTGAAGATAGTTGAGCGTCGTCTGTTAACAACAGGTGCAATCCAAAGTATTAGGATGTTAATATAAAAACTTCTGAATTCATTAGAAGATTTGTTGTGCTGGTTGACTTCAAAAACTCATTTGATAGACAACCACGAGTTCTGAGGAGTTACGGCGAACTGTGCGGATGAATGAGGATATGTACGAAAAAGCAGTGACAAAGGTTTGATGTCTAGTTGGTCAGGAGTCACCGATTAATTCTAATTCATTGTAAGTACTTGCTCAAGGAAAAGACGCTCATCGTTTCAACGAAAAATGGATGCTTTATTAGTTCAAAAATACATACTTGTGTTGCTCGTTTCAGATTCCGACTTTTCTATTCCAAAGATTAATTTCAATGGAAATGTTTTTAAATTGGCAAAACTGTTTCTAACGTTTGTCAATTTTTTTAGTACGTTGGCAGTTACTTGACAGTACGTTTTGCCATTTCACAATGAACATACTTACTCCAGAACCAGAACGTATGCTCGTCAATATTAATAAAATAAGATAAATGGGACCACTGCTGGCTCGGGAAGCTTAATCGGGAAGTATAATTTTCGACCATTTTACCGAGCAACTGGTGTCGGTTATCGTTAATAAAAGTCTGTTCATTATGAAATGGCAAAACGTCTGACTACCAAAGTGGCAACTGACTCGTAGTTAAGGCCAGTTACTTCTGGTTGAAAGAACTAAGTAGCAATAAGCATTTGCCATGATGTGATAGAGTAAGCGCAATTGACAAGTAGTAACTGAAAACACCGGTTGAGCTGTTCCTTTTTTTTTCTCGAGAATACAAATAAAGTTTAAATTCAATTCAAGTAGAGGGTGAGTTTTGAATATTGTTTATCGAAGGTGCTGCGCAAAATGAACCTGTTCACCACCGGCCTACACTGAGCTTTGGTGCCAAATAATTTGCTTTTCAATTTACATCTTTGGTCGAAACAGAGAACAGTTAACGAACAAAGTAATTATGATGATGAATCACAAATTCAAATGAATAATAATAGTGGTGTATGAATATATATTTGAAGTAATTCTTTCAGCTTGACTGTCTTTTTTGCAAGTCTTTTGCGGTATTGTTATCCGCGCAGTTAGACATAGTCGGTTCTAAAAGCAAACAAAATAACACACGGCAAAATTAATCTCTCTATGCACAAAATTTTTTTCGATGTCTCTCTTGCTCTATGTAGCAGATCTTGTGATCAATTAAATACTTTGCTGCGTATTTTCTAGGCCAAGCACCAAAACATTAATTAGACTCTAGAAATTTTTTCACCACCAACAACAAATTAGTGGTGTGAGTACTGTGTATGTGCCAAAATTCGGTTATGGGCGGTTCCCAGGGGCTTTTGAATAAAATTATTTATGCGACTCATTATTTGAGCGGAATGCTTTTGATGACACTTTTTTTTTTGTTAATTCTTGTGGGATTTGTGTTTGTTCGTTTTACAAAATGGAAAATTTCAAAAGCTTATGTTTAAATTAATAAGGAAAATGATAAACCTCAAATACTACTTATTCGCCACCTGTCCGTTGCAATCAATAAAAACAAAACTTTGGCAAATAGATACTTGCCAGACACAGATAATAATAGAAAGCCCTTTCGTATATTTGTTTTCGATAAGCGCGATTTGTTAACAGGTTAAACACAATGAAATACAAATATTTGGTTTAACGTTTAAACTTACCGTTATCTCAACAAAGAACACTTATCTATATGCATACGATTAGGTCGACTTGGTTGGTGTTGGTTCTAAGGGTAAATTATTTACGACATTAGTTGCAGAACATATTCTAGTGCGGTCGGTTTTCCATGATTTAATTCTTCTCCAAACAGTTGTTGATTGTATTTTAAAAACAAATAAACGATACGTGATAAGGATGGAAAATAAGAAGAAAGAGAAGAGTATAAAAAGGTAACTAATCGTAATCACCTTCATGTTGCTCCTATACAAACCCATATTTGTTGTCTAATATGACATTTAATTCGATTCCGAAGCGCAACGCAGTTACATAGGCATGACAGATAACGTGACTTGGGTCTGAACAAAAACAAAAACATAAAAACGTTGGTTCTACTTGTTTGGCTGTAGAAAGAATTGAATACGGCCGGCGCGACGCGTAATTTCTGAGTTTGGCAATTTATCTGATAAACAAAAAGTAGGTATTCTAATTTCGTCTTTTGTTGTTATGATACATTATAGCTCTAAGGTTAGTGATATATGACCTTTATCATAACATGAGTGATGGTGGAAAGAAATGAAGAATCAACAACAGCTAAAGAAAGTAAAAAAGAAAACTAATTTTTGACGTTAACGATATACAGTAAGAGCTACACTCAAGCTTATATCGCACATACAATGACATGGCAATGGTCTTATAGTATCATTTGTGTGTATTCCTCAATGGTTATAGTCATTAATCTTAAAAAAATTATATTTAAGTTTGTTTTTACATTTGTGACAGAAAACAACTCAAAAATGTCAGCGTTCATCCTATTATATGATGGATTTGCATGATTTGTCTTATATAAAGGGAATTTTTGTTGGCTTTTATTAAGGAAAATCAAAAGTCTTTTATTTAGGAAAATTGATTGGCTCTTTTATTGTTTTATTTTGTTCAGCAATAAAAAATAAATAAGATTGCAAAAAAAAGAAAAAACAGGGCATATACAAGACGCTGTCGTCCAAATTTAAGAAGAGCAGTACATGGGATTTTCTGTTTTCATAGTTCATTACCACACTTGAGTTAAACCAAAACCACAGTGATATACGACAATGGTGAACCGAACTGTATAAAGAGAACATATACAGTAAGATTGAAACCAATTTTTTCCATTACCTCTTCCATCAGCTCTTCATTATGCCTCTTTCTAGCATAAGTTCTGCAATCAGAACCAAATAAATTTATCTTGGTTTCATCATGAAGGATTTACTTTTGCAAATCCTATACGCTTCTTTATATTCTTAGAACTAAGTAACGGAACCTTCATCGCAATTCGACCAAGTAAATTTTTGTCCTGCAAACGTCTGCGGATCGTGGATGAGCTGATATTCAATGATAGATTTAGTTTTTTACCGCTGGATGTTGCAAAGGGATTTTTAAGCACCTCTTACAATCCTTTTGTCCAGCAAAGTTGTTGTTTTTTGGGCGTACTCTTTTTTCGCTGAAATTTGTTGGTTGACCTCGCTGCTTTAGCACTATAGCAACAACAAATTGAGATCGGTGAAGAACATCTTGAATAAAACTGAATGTTTTGCCTCGATCTCCTAGTTGGAGGATCAAACGGCGCGGCGTTCTTCCTCAGAGCTATGCTTTCCGCGTCCTATTATTTAAAAAATTAATGAGTTTCAAACACTTAAACACAAGTCTAACGGTAAATTTAATAACTAAATTGCGATCGGAAGTGAAAAAGACCAGAAATAATGCAATTCTACACAGCATTCTTATATCTTTGACCATTGCAAATCTGACATTTCTAAGTAAAACTAACGGTACATTGCAAGTGACCATCATTAATGTTTGGTAGCACTGGAAATGTTTAACAGTCACATCAAAGAAATATAGACATAGATTCTATTGTGAAGAAAACATAATATAGTCCACTCTTATTATTTTGGCCACCACTGTATACGATAGCCTTATACAGCCATGTCCAAAAGTACGAGTCACACCCCATAAAAATTACCAATTTCAAAAAGGACGTAAGATGAAAAGAAACGAAATGTGCAGAAAAATAATAAATTCATTTTTATAAAAAAGAAACATTATTTTTTTTATTGTTGCTAATCTAATAATCTCAATAACTTTTGCAATTTTTAGATACTAGTCTAACCAGTTGCATCT
The DNA here is from genome assembly GCA_914767635.1 of Melanostoma mellinum. NCBI lineage: Eukaryota > Metazoa > Arthropoda > Insecta > Diptera > Syrphidae > Melanostoma > Melanostoma mellinum. The sequence continues at coordinate 21,933,572 of OU612058.1, forward strand.
TACAGTTTAAACAAAATTCTCTTTATTTTTTTGTTTAAAATGATTTTTGTTCCTCTCTTTGGGTGTTTCAGGATCGTTCTTTGGATCTTCCGTTTAAAACTACATACTCGATAGCTACTGTACTTAACTTCGGAAAGTAGGAACAAAAGTCTGAAATGTCTAATAATGTTGGCCAAGGCTGTACCTATATTTGTGAAATGGGAGAAATTTTTGTCCGGCACTGTAATGAAATCACTAAAAATAACTGCAGAAAAACATAGCGAATATCATTTTTATAAGGTTTTGGCATAAGAAAATTTTGTCCAATCGCAAGAGCATAATAGACTGAACAACTCACAGGAATAACATATTACGCTAACAACGTATAGGATGAGGATCTCGCTAATATTCGAGGAAGAGTGTCTACACTCATTAAACAGAGTAAGCTTGCTGTGACCTGTGATGCTTGAGGTGTCGCTAAACATTTCCGAGTGAATCAACGATGCGACGTATAAGGCCACGCCAGCTCTTGAGTTGGGACTCTTGACGATTGATATGACGGTCAATACTTATAATTTAGGCATGTGGCCTATTTCACCAACTTACAATTTGGTAATCACATGCGTTTATTAACCAATTTATATTCCAAATATTGAAAGCAATATCAGAAATAATTCGAAATCATTCTGGTTTTATATAAATTCCAAAAGAAAATCAGTAGGGTTTCCAAGTACTATCCATTACAATGGCGTCGAAACCTCGGACTTAGATTCCACACTCGAATTATTTGCTAACTTCTTTGAATCGGTTTATTCCGTATCTAGATTTAACAAAAGTTCATTCACACAATTAAACAATAGCATGAATAATGGATCCATTCAGTTCAGTTTGGAAGAAGTTAATACAGCATTAAAAATTTAAATTCTAAAAAGAAAAAAATGTTGAAAGTTCGCGTAGATCAACAGCACTTATAACCCTCAAATCTAATTTTAGATCTGGCTAGAATGTTGTGACTCTATTTGCACTCCCTTACTTATGATATTTATAAAGACTCTGCAAGAAGGAATCTTCATCAATGAATGGAATAGTTCCTATTCATAAATGAGGCTCAAAAAATAATATCCAAAATTATAGAGGTATTCGCAGACTCTGCAATTCCCAAATTGTTTGAAAGTATCCTGAAAAATAAACTTTATTTCCCCACAGGCGAATATTTATCAGAAGTACAGCATGGTTTTGTATCTGGTATAGATATACTATAACAAATCTGGCGTATTTTAATTCTTTTCTAACTGGAAAGTGGTTTTCAAGTCGATGCGGTATACACGGACTTTAGTAAGGCGTTCGATTCTGTAAACTACCAAATACTCCTTGCTAAACTTGAGATGTTTGGATTTCATTACCAACTCCTTCGTTTGATTGGTTATCCTCATATCTTCCTTGTTGAAAACAACAGGTTAAAATTGAATATTCTTTTTCAAGGGAAATTCAGTGTACATCGGGTGCACCCCAAGGTAGCCACCACGGTCCATTGTTCTTCATATCATTTTTATCAATGACATTATATGTATCTGTATTCAAATATTGTAGGTGTTTGTTATATGAAGACGATCTCAAGCTATTCTTAACTGAAAGCTTAGATGATTGTCAATTGATTCAATCTGACCTTGATTCTCTCTCATACTAGTGTCACGTAAATGACTTGAAACTTAATATAAAAAAGTGTAACATTATTTCATTTACTCAAAAATGCACCAGTATTCGGTTCAATTACACAATTGAATCTGATGTCTTAGATCGTGTCTAAAACATTTAGGACTAAATTTTAAAAACCACATTAATTTCTTGGTACCAAAAGCTAACTCGTTTGTTGGATTCATAAAACGAAATGGCAAAGACTTTCGAGATCCTTATGTTTTATTTTCTTTGTATACATCTCTTGTTAGATCGCTTTTTGAATACGCTGACGTAATCTGAAGTCCCGCGTTTAAAGTTAATTCTGAATCGGTTAGAATCGGTTCAAAGAAAATTTTTTTTTGCCTTCTGCTTGGACTTAAATCATTAGAATCAAGAAAAAAAAATTCATGGTGTAATGCTCATAAGGACTTACTATGCTACCACATAAAGTGTCCAACACTCCTTGCTCTATTACCTATTCATGTACCGGCCAGGTCCACGAGAACAAGAATTTTCCTATTTCAAAAAATACATAGAACAGTTTATGGATGTAATGAAACGTTATCAAGATGCATAGCTGATTTCAGAAATTGATTTTTCAATCCTTAGTCGAAGTAAATTTAAGACTGATTTATTGTACTTATTTATATTTTAATACTTTGTTCTTGGAGTACTATATCTGTTAACTGTAAAATTTTTTGTAGATAAATAAAATAAAATAAATAAAATAAAATAAATAAAATAAAATAAATAAAATAAAATAAATAAAATAAAATAAATAAAATAAAATAAATAAAATAAAATAAATAAAATAAAATAAAATAAATAAAATAAAATAAAACAAATAAAATAAAATAAAATAAATAAAATATATAAAGTAAAATAAATAAAATAAAACAAAATAAATAAAATAAAATAAAATAAATAAAATAAAATAAATAAAATAAAATAAATAAAATAAAATTAAATAAATAAAATAAAATAAAACAAATAAAACAAATAAAATAAATAAAATAAAATAAAATAAAATAAAATAAAATAAAATAAAATAAAATAAAATAAATAAAATAAAATAAAATAAAAAAAAAATAAAATAAATAAAATAAATAAGTAAAATAAATAAAATAAAACAAAATAAATAAAATAAAATAAATAAAATAAAATAAATAAAATAAAATAAATAAAATAAAATAAATAAAATAAAATAAAATAAATAAAATAAAATAAAATAAATAAAATAAATAAAATAAATAAAATAAATAAAATAAATAAAATAAATAAAATAAATAAAATAAATAAAATAAATAAAATAAATAAAATAAATAAAATAAATAAAATAAATAAAATAAATAAAATAAATAAAATAAATAAAATAAATAAAATAAATAAAATAAATAAAATAAATAAAATAAATCAAATAAATAGAATAAATAAAAAAATAAAATAAGTAAAATAAATAAAATAAAAAAATAAAATAAATAAAATAAAATAAATAAAATAAAATAAATAAAATAAAATAAATAAAATAAAATAAATAATATAACGAATTTTTCCGATAAAAGCAAAGCAGCTATCACAGCAGCAACAAAGTTTGTAGCGTGACAATGTGTTGCTTGTTCATATTGACAATTTTAGCAAAACATTTAGAAATATTGTGAAAAAGAAAGTGTAAAATACAAATAATTCTTGATTTCAATGCAAAACGCATTTTTCCACTTGTGATCAACAATTTTGTCCGAATTAATGTGAATTGGAAATTTGTAGTTTCAAAAAATTGAATAACAAATTTGTAACTAACTGGTAATAGGCCACTAATTAAAGGATTCTTAATTCAATATCCGCATTGATTTTGGTGGGGCTACCACCCCATTTATTAGCTTAATACAAGCTTAAAATAATTTAAACATACTAAACTTAAACTAATTAAATCTAATTAAAACTATTAACCTACAAGGATGAGAAATGGTTTAAAAAGAGGACTTTCAGACAAGGACTTGGAAGATTGAAGTCGAAAAGAAAAGGAACAGATTTAATCTTACACATCATGCGGGTTAAGGTTTTGTTGAGACCATAGGATGTACGATGAGCAGGAAGGAAAAAAAAATCGGGATTACGTTTTGGGGATTAGTGTTGAAAGAGATAAGGTCTAAAAGGGGGCATCAGTCAGTGTTACCAGCCCACACTTGCGAAGCATACTCTAGGAGAGGACGAACATTAGCAATATAGAGGGATTTCGTTACAATGTGGTTGTGGAACTCATTGGACCATCTCTTGATAAAACCAAGGGCGGAATTAGCTCTTGATATTATCTCGTCAATATGAGAACGAAAATTAAATTCGCTGTCGCAGAGAACTCCTAAATCTCGGATAAGCTGCACACGGTTTAGAGAAATGTTCTGAAGATGATAGGGTCTGGGTTGGTTGACTGATTAAAGCTTAGATTAGAAGGCCCTGTAGAGAAATGGTGAGATAGGAAAAGTAAGTCTGGTCTAGATCTGGGGTTTTTTGAGCAAAAGACAATTTAAAGTAACTTGCAAAAAAATTTGCGATTGTTTTTGGTTCGTTGGAAGATTGGATTCGTTGTGAAGAGAAGGAGGGAAACCATCATTTTTCTTTTTATAGTTGAAAAACTTTTAAAACGATTTGGGTTCCGAGATTAGATTAACTTGGGTGGTGGATGTAAAGTCATTGTAAAGAGCTTCATTGAGGTTGGAAAATTTATAAAACACTTCAAGGCCATGGCTATTTTTCAGATTAGGATAGGGACTGATGGAGGTTTTACGAGCAAGTTTGTCTTTGGGCCGTAACAATTTGGGAAAATTTTTGTTTTTAAAGTCCAATTGGGATTATAACTTCTTTTAGGTTTTGGAGCATGATTAGGATTTGGTGATATTTTCGGGTTAAGGGGTTTAATTGACATATTAGATATTCTTAAATCCTTACCAGAAATGTGAAGGAATATCCAGTCGTATTTAGTAGGGATATTTATTATAAAGGATTGGGATTTACTATGTTTCTTAGATTTACAAACAACATTCAAAATTAATACCATAATGATTGTTAAAATAGTTGCAGATCCACTTCGAGTCGGCATGAGACGGAACGTTCTTAAAATTGAAGGGGTTGGTTAGATCCGTTGGGTTGTTAGATTCCTTGATTTTATTTAATTTGCTGTTCCACTCCGATTGCTTTCATATGGCGCCAAAACGATTAATAGTAGATTCAAGGGAGGAGGAAGTAAGAAAATATGAAAATATATAATATTGTTTTGTTTTTGCTTTTTAAACTAGTTTTGTGATACAAAACATTCTGTCTCAGGACTCTTCCAAGGTGTGATTGAGAGAAGTGTGCTAGGTCCAGCGCTCTGTTGTGCCAACCTACTTAATATTTTATTTTAACAGCACTCAGTGGGGTTTGAGTAACTGCTATTATTTTGAGAATTTCAATAAAAACAAGTTCGTAATAAATTTTGTTGCTTACATAAATTTTTGCAAACTTTGTAATATTTTCTTTTAGTACTAATCGAAATAACAACAAACAAACCATATACCAACCTAATCAAAAACAAACAAGAACCCATAACATGTCTTCGTATATTCCTCTCTTCATTTCATCCCGAACTAGACCCAAAGCTTTGTAATAAGCAATTTATGCATACATAATACCGTGTAATTAATGAGTATATACCAACCTACCAACTCAGTTTTCAAGAGTCTCAAACAAATCCATTAAACATAAAAATACGTGACTCAATTGTCTATTTCTGCTCTAAAAAGACGCATGCAAAGAGATCTTTCACTTTCTTTCTTCTTTGCTTAATTTATAATGATTACAACCAGAATGTGGAATGGTGACGAAAGTTTCTGCTGTTATGTGCTGTCTAAATTGTCTTTCTCCTTTATAAAGATTTTCCATAAAAAAAGTCAAAACATCCATCGGCAGCATTGATTTTATTCATATAGAGAACTCGGTGATTGATGGTGTATAGAAATCAAGATGACATACTGTGCACGTAGCATCGATCAAAGTTAAACAAGGAACAAGGAAGTAATAATAAAAAAAAAACTCCGGAAGGTATCAGTTCGTATGCAAATTTAATAAGTAGACGAGATTTCTTACCTGGGTACAATAATTTTTTCGACAAAGAAACAAGCAAAATAGAAAAAATCAATCTCTGTATAATGGATTCCCACAAAATAAGCAACGACAGCGAAAGTTTGTAATTGCAAAATTGTTAATTTGCGCTTTGTAGCTGAAGTTTAATGGCTAACCAGAAAAGTGCGGAACCAAGTGTTGGGTTATTTTGTTTAAATCCATTTTCGAATCTCTTACGAGGAATGTGGTATAAGCAATTGATCTATATTGCGAGTCTTTCTAAGAGATTTAGTAAATTTTTATTATAAACTGAAGGATGATTTTGATAAATGCAAACTTGGGTAAAAAAGTTAAAAAAAACTTGTTCTTGCAAGGAACGGACAGTAAAAATTGTTTGCGCCAGTTTTTTGCGTCAAAGAAGTTTTTATTTTTATTGAGTTTTTCTCAAATATTTTCGACAAATATCAACAATAATTTGATGTTTGTCTATAAGATTGTTATGTCATATACTGCGTATCTTTCTCTCTATGCCTAACACTACCACTGCAATACATTCTCACAGGACTTGTCCAAGGAAATATTTCATTTGTTTGCTTTCGATTAGTGTCTTTTATCATCAATGGTCTTTTTCCTATGTATTTGTTCACCTATTGTATATTGGCATCTTACTTTCAATTTGTTAGGTCGCGCTTAAAAATTGAATTTCGAATTAGTAACTTAACCACAAACTTTTTTTTGAACTGGTCTGATCTGCATGACTGGTCTTGTCATTTATTTCCAGTTTATTCCTCTCACAACAAAACAATACTTATAGTAGGGGGGAGCCCAGGATGCTAAATTTGCAGTTGCTAAATCGTCATGGGGACTTATTGGATTGTGAAGTTTACGTTCTAAAACGAAAAAAAGTTTATGTCAAGTTTTCCATTTTAGTGGGGCGGAGAGCGTGTAAGAATTTTTAAAAATGTAAAAAAAACAGTCACATTGAATTATCGAGCTCGTCAGATATTCATAGGGTATACGCGCTTTGTCTTTCTGGTAACCGATAAATATTTACCTGATGATTTAGAGAGGTGAAAAAAAAGTTATTCGAGCGTGACTTTTTTAAGGTCAATGTAAAGTATACTCAAAAAAGTGTATACTGGCCTTGAAATACTCTAGCGCGTGTATCAGAGGGATCAACTTGATGTCTTCGTCCTCCAGGATGATAATCTGACAATTATATTAAGGGGTACTGTTAGTCTGACAATTTTAAAGAAACAGTTATTTGTCGTTTCTATTTTTTATTACTGGGTGCAATAAAAAAATATATACACATATGTATATACCAATTTTGATTTAAAACTTTGTTGAAAATACTAAAAAAAGAAACAGAAAGTTTGAGTCCTTAATATTAATTTTAAGTACTCATGAAAATATACGGCAACTCTTTTTATTTTAAAATTTCTATAGCTCAGCGGCATTTCATGGGATCGCTTTAATCGAAGAAGTTTTTTTCTCAACGCTCTACAAAAGTACTCATTGCAGCAAAGATTTTTCCATAAATTTTCACGTTTTTTCGCAGTTATCTCGTAAATAACAAGAGCTAGGGAAAAGTTATAAATAACAAACTTGTAGAGAATTAAGTTTCCTACAAAAAAAGGTCTTTTGGACTAAATTGCTAATATCAATAATAAGCGAGATACTAACCATCATATATTATACCTTTTATTGACGATTTTACCTAAATCGCCCCAAGAAAACTGTCAGATTATATGTTTTCCGTAATCCTGATAGGATTAGCTTCAAAATAAAAAAAAGTTAATCGGGCTCGAGCATTTCAAAATGTCGATTTTTTTTACACCTTTGTGATTCGCCTACTTACTTAGGTCACGCTCAAATTGTCAGATTATTGAAATATACACTTTTCTTGATGTAATTAACTTACCTTCTCTTAATCTAACACGCTTGAGTTTTTCTGAGGATCGATTTTTTTTACTAAGAGCTGACGGGTTGCCTTCAACGTACCCCCAACATAAAAGGTACATTACTGGGTGCAAGGTTTCTCCCCATATGATTTTCGAACGCGCTCGAGTAATTCTCAAAATCCCCTCTTGGGCTCCCCTACTATTACTCATCTTATATTTAACAAAACGAAACATATATCCGTACGCGTCGCACCGCACCGTAGGTCGTACCCTTGTCATCCCATTATGCCACATTGAAAATTTGACCGTATGAGCTATATTCAACTTAATTTCATCAAAACCAACACATTTACAATGACAACGAACCTGGCAGCCCCGCACAGACATGTGAGTCACGCTCACTCTTTAATACATTTTTTGTAGGATATAGGCACTAAAAATAAACACAACCGGCATTCGTTGTTGTCTTGTCGCAAAATTCGTATAAGGCTTATGAACTCAGTAAACCACCCACCATAAGCCTTAAATTTGCCAGTGGTGTGGTATGGTAATACAAATAAATAAAAAAAAAAAAAAGAAATAAATAAACTGATGTTGTCGGTCGGAAAGGCTTGATTTAACCACAAACTGTGGCTTACCTTTTATTTGCATGGTATGCAATGGTAGTGTTTTGTGAGTTTTTTTTTTTAAAATAACTTTTGGCGCACGATGGGATTTTTTTTGCAGTTTCACTTATTATAATTTTGTGACACAACACTATATATGTTATGTAGGTATGCAAAGGGAAAAGTCTTTCAGCTATGACAGACGTTCTGTGTTGACGTTGCTATATGAATATGAGAGTATGACTCAAATGGTGGCAGTCGTTTTCTTTATTTTGCTTCGACCCGAGACGTATTCAAACTTGACCATTATTTTTTTTTGAAAAAGATTTATTAAATTTGTATTATTATATATACGATATTCATTGGAAACAAAGATTTCAATTGAAGCTATACTTCATTCATTTACCCTTAAGTCTTTCACTGAAAAAATTCATTTTTTTAGGAAGTATCGTTATAAGACTTAGCTTTTTACGTCATTTTGTTTCTGTACACTTTTGTATACAAATTGTACAAAAAGTACCCTTTTTTGTATACAAGAAATAACTGGACTTCACCCACTAGATTTAGGGGCCTAAGTGGTAGGTAAGCTCAAAGCTTTTTCTATTCTATTTCTTTATTAAAAAGCATTTTTGCAGAGGGTTATAACATGTGTTGCAGCTTTCTATTTTTGAGGAAAGAAAGAAGGCAAACCACTCAAAGGATCTCATTTTACAATTTTTGCCTATAAGGATGAGATTGCCCATTTACAATATTTTAATTTTAAAAATACAAAAATAAAACAATAAATAAATAAAAATAGGTCAACAAGGCATTCTTAAGTGAATAGGTATCTACATTTCGTGTTTGTTCCAAACACGAAGTAGGAGTTCAAGAAGGCATCTTTTTTTTTCTTTTGGGGGTTCTTAAAATACCAGCTAGAACATTCAGGCCTAAATACAGGTTCATTGTAATACCAGATAGCAACCTTCTTTTTGTTATAGCTTTTCAGATGTTCATAGAAAACCAAAAGACGCTGCCATGAAGGAGCCTAGGTTACCAGCTCTAACCATGTCGGTGCGGGCCGAGTATATGGTAACCTCGTGCGAGAAAAAGCAGGACCTTCACAGGAAAGTGCTCCGCGGCGTCCTCATCCTCTCTACAAGATTCACAGAGTGTGTTATCACTTAAGCCGAACACGTTTAAGTGTTTGGCAAAAGAGAAGTGCCCCGTTGCAACGCTAATAAGCTGTCTACATTCTTTTCAGCTACAGGCTAGCAAAAACATTGAAGTCTTCTTATCAAGGTTGAAGAGCATACGTTTGATCTGTCTGCATCTAATGGAGGCATGCCATCTACGGTTGTGCTCTTGACAGATCGTTGATTGAAGCCCTCACTGAGGACGCTGGCAGACCTAGCGACGGTTCAAGTCCTGTAAAAGTTGTCGGAGATCCTTGCCTAGCAAGTTTATCGGCGATCTCATTTCCAGTTATGCCGTAATGGCCCGGAACCCAAATGAGACTCAAGGAATTTAATCTTCCGATCGCATTCAGAGAACTCTTGCATTCCTGAATCACTTTTGAAGTAGTTAGAGGGTTGAGTAGAGCCTTAACACAGATACTTCTCCCCATCCAGCCATTGATTGTATCTCGTAACGTAGCTTTGGTATAGCCATTTGGATAGCATCATCCGCTTGGAAGGCGGATGCGTATGAGCCTGAAGAAGCGTGCAGTCGTATGCCATCGTTTTCCAATCAGGCATCATGCTTACAGAAGTAAAAATGTAAGTGGTCCTTTTTTGAATGAACATTGCAGAACATTGCAGAAACGAGTAAATTCTTTTTTTTGCCACATAAACTCACAACTAGGAGGTATCATTTTACTAGGAGCACAAGTAAATATTGAAGGGCGGCCGTGGTGCAGTGGTAGAGTGTTTAGTAGATAGGCCGGACGCGTGGGTTCGAATCCCGCTCTGGGCATCTACTTTTCTTTCAGCCTCACAGTTTCATATGGATGCCGCCCTTAAGGTTATATAGGTGAAATTACTAACAACTTATTTCCAACTACTGCAACACAAAAAAAGGGAAGGCTGCTATTCTGGTAGTACAATGGACCGGATATTAGGTTTGAGTTCTCCAGATTAGCATATAGGCCTCCTCTTTTTTAAAAAAAAGTAAATATTGAATTAAAATTGAAAAGAAGAGGCTCAGACCATAACAAGAAATACCTATAGATGAATTCTAAAAAATATTCATGCGGTGGAGCTCGTTTTTTGTCCTTTTGAGCAAATGTAACAAAAGTAACCGTTTCGTGTTAAAGAATAGAAAATTTCAAATTAAATCTACAACACAAATATTCTCAGATTCTTCAGCCCCCTGGCGACCCGTTGGAAATGACATGACCCTAAAAGTCTTCCTTACAATAGTCAGTGAGTTGAAGCACACATCCCACAACATGAAGCCGACTACAGCGAGTCAACTGTACAATAACGTAATCCCATTAAATGACATTTTTCCTCTTCCATTTTACAAACTTTATACGGATGACAAAAGACATAATATCTTTGAGTATTCAGAACTGTTTTTTTTCCTTACTCTTTATATGCATATAAAAATAACAACAACAATAAGCATTTATTGTGTGTGTCCAACAGTGCTGATTGCATTGTTCTCCGCTAACCGTACTGTGGCCCGTGCTAGATATAGTTTTCAGTTTTTTCTTTCTTTTCTATTTGCAAACAATATCTAAAGGGGAACAACGATCCCATTACGGAAAAGACGACTATATTATGTGCCGTGTGGGTGTGTGTTTGATTTCAGAAGAGAAGTTTTCAGATTATTTCAATTGTTGAATTTTTAATGTTTAAATAGCTTTGGTTTTTTCCACGTCTTTTTTCTATCACATTTTTAAATTCAACTTTTATAGTTCAGTTGAGAGAAGTGATTCTTACTCTTGGCAACCAGTTTGACTTGTCACGTTTATAAAATTATAATTCGAGCAACTAAACAAAACAAGAAACAAAAAAAAAAAAAAAACCAACCTGAAATGGTTCATGATTCACCTAGCTGATGAACTGAAAAAAGCGACATCTTAAATTTCTCCAAGGGCAAATACAAGACAGAAAAGAACACAAAACTTGTCATAAATAGTAGGTACTATTCACTATTCTGATGAAAATATGCTTATTCCCTGTAATTTATAAAGTGCTATCGAAATAACTTTTGTTGACCATTTATTTGCTCTTAAATATTGTCAATAGTTTGAATAATATTCTTGATCTGTTTTCATACCACATGATGAATTCAAGAGTTCTACGCTTCCTTTTTCATTATTAAACGATTCTACCAATCACAAGGAATTATATATTGAAATTCAATTGTACACTTATTTAAAAATTAATAGTAACAGTTCACTATCATTTAATTTTTTAAAGCCCAATTTTATTGAACTAAATAATTATCTTGAAAGTATTGAATGGAAAACTGAATTTTTAAACTGAGATTTACGAAATATGTTTGACCGCTTTTCGCAGATTTTAAAATTTAAAAAATAAATCTTTCGCTAAGTTTAAGAAATCAAATGATTTGGCTGACCAAATACAGTTTTGTAATTTTCGCAGGCAGCTCAACGTGTTAAGTAAATTCTCGCACAGAAATTATATTATGCAGGTTGAACTCAATTTAAAAAACGACCCGAAAAGTTTTTGGTCTTTTATATGTAAATTCAAAACGAAAATCGGTCGGGATTCCGAATTCTATGTTTTTTAAAAATCAAGAGTCTGATGAAATTGTAAACACAGTTGAGCTATTTGCTCAGTTTTTTGAATCGGTCTATTCCAACTCACATGAAAATCTAGTTGACCTTTCTGATAATAATCCTATAGGATCCTTAGAGTAAGATCTCAAGGATGTCTTAGAAGGATTGCATGATCTTAACCCTACAATGCATTCCGTGCCATATATGGTACAATCAAAATAATTTAGTTAGCTGTTTGTTTCAAGACACTTAGCGACATCTGTCGACTGAAAGAATGATCTTTTGAACACTTTGCAACGGATTAGTAATGAGAAGTGTCATAAAGTGTTTTTGTGCTTTATGATATCTAGAATCACATATATTTTTTTTTAATATGATTTAAAAAAATCATGCATTGTAGGGTTAAACCAAACGCTAAACCTGGCGTTGATGGTATTCTTGCGATAGTTTTGAAAAGATGTTCCAGTCCTTTGGCTCTTCCATTACTATAATCATTTTCAATTCTTCACTGTCATCTGGACTGTTCTTAGATGAATGGAAATCCTCTTTCTTGATTCCAATTTTTAAATCGGGTTCCAAAAACAATGTAGAGAACTACAGAGGAATTTGTAAACTATCTGTGATTCCTAAGTTTTTTGAAAGCCTTGTCAAAAAAAGCTTGATTTCCTAGTGAAGGAGCATATAAGTGATACCTTACATGGGTTCAGGATTGACATCTGTCAAGTAAGTCGAGAAGTTGTCTTCTAGTTTGATCAAATTTTTAAATCAAAATTTTGTTATATTTTGCACACAAAATAAGACTGTTTAGTGTTCTATAGTGAAAACGAAAACCGCAAAAGGCTTCCTTATACGGGACACAAGTGAGTTTTAAAGTATTAAGCTATAATCTAAGATTTGCAATCAGTAGCGAAAGCATAACCTCAATTGCACATTATATATGCCTAACAACAAGAGAAAAGTGCAACAAATTTCCCCAGAAGCTCCTACATCGAAAAAGACACAAGCACCAAACACAATGTCTACAGACCTAGTTGGATCAATGTCCAAATCCGATCTGTGTAAAATGCTAGGGGTGCTTCTTGATGCAAAAATGGCAGAGGTGGCAAAAAAAAGTGACATTGAGTCTATGACGGCGGCCTACCAACAAATTGTTGAAGCAAACGCAGTGTTATCTTCCAAAATAATTGCTTTAGAAAAAAAACAAGACCAAATGGAAAATCAATTGGAAGAAATGCAAAAAAAGAACACCGAAAAAAATCTTATGATGAGGATACCGATCGTACTAGGACGAGATGAAAAGGAACATGCAAAAAACATCTGCGCACAAATAGTTCAACCACCATCATCTGTAGAAAATTTGCAAATATACGAAATCAAGTCGATAAATCCGAACAAAAAAAACTTCATTGTCAAACTTGCAACTAAACAACAGGTAGTGTCTGCACTTAAAGCATCGAACACCCTTCGAAATACCGGAGTGTCATTGGCAAAAGATCTTCCCGCATCGATTAGACAAAAAAGAAACAAATTGTTGTCTATCAAACGTCGCTTGAATGAATTAAACCCGGAGATAAAAGTTTTAGTAAGAGATGACAAAATGTATGTAAGCAACAATATTTTTCGTTGGAGCCCATCGCAGGGAATTCTACATAATAATACGGATGGCATTCGAGTTTTGAATGACATTTACCATGCGGATACAAAACAACACCTGTCTTCTATCTTGGACAGTGACAAAACGTCAACACCAGCTGATGGAAGTATTGTAGCAGAGACACAAACCAACGTGTCTTCTAGAGTATAGGGTAAAGGCGCCGTCTGCCAAAAAAATAATATTAAAAACAAAAGTATTGAATTTGAAAGATTTCAAATTATAAGTTATAATATATCAGGTTTGAAAAACAAATCCTTATATGCAAATTTTTTTAATTTAATTAACAATTATGATTTCGTGTTTCTGTACGAAACGTTTTTAGCTGAAAACGAAAGTAATTTGTACAATAACAGTTTTATAAACTTTGAATTTATTTGGATTCCTGCTACAAGACAGAACACACGAGGGAGGGCAAGCGGAGGATGTTTCTTTGGCTACAAGAAATGTCTTAAAAATATAACATGTGAGTTTAAAACTGAAGAGGAAACTAATTTTGTTAATGTCACAATAAACCATAAAAAATACACTATAATACCTTCATACATAAATTGCAACCACTGGAACCAAGATTTTAACACACTTTATAATTTTATTGAGCAATATAACTGCGATAACGTCATGGTTATTGGTGATTTAAACGCGAGAATAGGTGCCGAAGAAGGAAGAGAGAACAGATTTGCTGGAAGGAGTAGAAAGTCAAAAGACACCACTAAAAATGCGAGAGGAGTGAAGCTGTTAGATCTTTGTAATTCTTATGGATTTAGGTTGTTGAATGGCGTTACAGATTCGGATGAATTAGGAGAGTTTACTTTCATAGGACCACAAGGATCTTCAGTCATAGATTACTGCATGGTTAGAGGCAACTGGATTACAGTGGTAGCCGATTTCGAAGTCCTGAGTGTTCCATATTCCGACCACATGCCAATAACTGTTGACTTTGGAACAGATATCGTAGAGGAGCAGTTGATTGATTTGAAGTTTTCCTCCAAGACTGAAATGGCACAACAACAAGAGTGAAGAATACAGATCCAATCTGGAAGCAAACATTTCAACAGATTGTCAATTTGGCCTAGATGAAATTGAAAATGCAATTAAGGCATCATATCCTCCTCATAATGATACTAAGGTTTTTAGACAAAAAGAAAAATGGTATGATGCGGAGTGTGAGCAGGCTCGCAAAAAATCCTTTGGTTGGTTAAAAGCCTTTAGAAAATATAGCGGTAAATACTTACAAAAGATGTACATTGAAGCAAACTGTGTGTATAAAAGAATATGCAAAGACAAAAAAATTAGCTATTTGGAAAAAGAAGCTCTCAAGCTTACTAATTGCAGAGATTCTAAGGAATTTTGGAAAGGAGTGAACCTACTAAATGGCAGAAAACTACAAATAAGCGCAAAATTAAACTTAGATTTATTGCATGATTATTTTAAACAACTTCTCAACCCTGAAAACCTAGCACCGCCTATTCACTTCGCAAAGCCTAAATATCAGGACGAAATTTTGGATTGCCCTATAAATCGTGAAGAAATGCGAAACATTCTGAATAAACTTAAAGACGGGAAAGCTGCAGGTGCGGATGGAATACCAACAGAATTCGTAAAATACGGTACGGAAATGTTAATAGACAAACTTATAACGGTTTATAATACTATTTTGAACACAGGTGAATCTCCAGTGCAGTTCAAAAAATGCATTGTTTTTCCTGTACATAAGAAGGGTGATATAACAGATCCAAGCAATTATCGTGGAATCTCCTTTCTTAATGCATTTTATAAAGTGTTTACCAAAATTTTAAATGAGCGGCTGACGAGTTGGATACAAAACAGAAAGTTACTCGGAGAATTTCAAGCAGGATTTAGGAGGGGTTATTCGACCACGGACAATATCTTCATCTTACAAAGCATTGCCAGCAACTTGATCGACCAAAAGAAGAAATTGTACGCTTTTTTCGTCGATTTCAAAGCAGCCTTCGATACAGTGGATCGTAGAGCATTATTCTACAAACTCTACAACGTTGGAATGACAGAAAAATTTGGAAAAGTGCTCGAAAACATGTACAATGGAAATCAATCAGCTATTTGGAACGGATCAGAAACTTCGGAATGGTTCGAGACACAAATGGGAGTTAAGCAGGGATGCAGTCTTAGCCCAAGCCTCTTTAATTTGTTCATAAATGACCTTGTAGACTTCCTTCCAGGTGGAATCGAAATTTCAGGCATTAATATCAAAGCGCTTTTATTTTCCGACGATGTGGTAATGTTTTCTTACTCACCCCAAACATTGCAATTGATGATAAACCGCCTGCAATCATATTGCCAACTATGGAATTTAAGGGTAAACTTGTCCAAATCTAAGGTGATGGTTTTTCGAAAAGGGTCGGGTCGAACTCCGAGGAACGAAAAATGGTACTTCAATAGAGAGCCTATAGAAGTCGTAAAAACTTATAAATATCTTGGAGTTACTATTTCTAGCAGTCTAAGTATGGTACCTCACCTTAAAAATAAACTCGTCATAGCGAAAACTGCAATTAACGCTACATGGAAAAAATGTTTTTCAAATAAATCAATATCGCATAGTGTTAAATACAAAGTTTTTGTTGCGGTTGCGGAATCAATATTGTTGTATGCTTCACAAGTGTGGGGAGGAGAAAAGTATGAAACGGTTGAAAAATTACAAAGGTACTTCATTAAAAAATGCTTTCGCCTACCCAAAAACAGCCCCAACTATATGATCAATATTGAGACAGGACTTTCACCTCTATTCACAAAATCCCTGAAATATCATGTAGAATACATTTTAAAGGTGCTTGATATGCCAGACGAAAGGCTACCCAAAATTTTAGCTTTAGATGCAATAAGGAAAAAGAACGTCTGGTATCCAAAGTTGGAAGAACTTGGGAGATACTGCCAAATCGACTTAAGATTTCTCGAAGAAAATGGAAAGTATTTGAAAGAAGATCTGTTAAATCTTGTGTTGAAGGTGGACGAACAATACAGAGCGGATTGTATGCACGAAGCTTCATCCTCCGTACATAGATCTATTTACAACCGTCTTAATTATAATCTATGCGAAAAGAACTACTTTAAAATCGAAAACAAACAAGACCTAATTTCAGCAATTTTCAAAATGCGAGGAGAGTTAATTGAATTGAACTATATTCCTCATCGAGATGATCTACCCATCTTCTGCAGCTTATGCAACTTAAGAGAACGGGAGGATGTCATTCATTTTATCGGTAAATGCCCAATTTTAAGCGAAATTAGAAGAGTTTTTCTCAACAGCAACTATAAATCGGAGGAAGATGTACTCGCAATGCTCAACTGCGAAACTAATGTCACAGAATTATACAATTACTACCAAACTGCGATGTCATATCGGAATCAAATAATAAACGAAGCCTTTTAAATACAAAAAAAGTAAAAAAAAAAATCTACTATAGTTATAGAAATTTTTATACTTGTTTTCCTATCAAACTAATATAATTATATATAATACATTACATATGAATTTATTATAAAATGATGTCAATCGGGCAGACGGCTAGGCCACGCTCTAACGATTTTGTTAAAAATTAATGTGAAAAGATATACTATTCTGAAATAATAAATCGAATTATCTATCTATCTATCTATCTATCTACATGGGTTCATCTAGGGAAGATCAACCATCACCAATTCAACATGTTTCTCTTCATTCGTTGTTGACGCTATTGAAAGCAAAGATCAAGAGTATGTTATTTTTACCGATTTTAGCAAAGCGTTTAATTCGGTTTGTCACAAAATACTGCTTCGACAATTGGAATCATTTGGTTTCCACTCAAGTCTCCTTCAATGGATCCGTTCCTTCCTCATAAAAAGGGTTCAAAAAGTCAAAATTGACGAATTCACCTCAAGGCAGATAAATTGTTCCTCAGGTGTTCCACTGGGTAGTTATCTAGGTCCTCTACTTTTTATCATATTTATTGATGATATTGTTAACTGTGTCAACTTCAGCAGACGATCTAAAACTTTTTCTGAAAGTAGCCTCTATTAGTGATTGCCGAAAACTCCAATTGGATCTTGATAATCTATCTCGATGGTGTGTGTTAAGCCGCTTGAATCTTAACGCCAAAAAATATTATGTGATTTCTCTTTCAAGCAAGAATCATACGCAAGAGTTTTCATATTATCTTGATTGCAACCCTCTTCAGAGAACTGAAAAATTTAAGGACTTAGGCATACTTTTTGACTCCAAATTCTTCTCATATAGAAGCTATTATATCAAAAGCTAACTCAATGTTAGGATTTATCAAAAGGAACTCAACAGACTTTACTAACCCCTACACCCTTGTGTCTCTTTATAACTCACTAGTGAGACCCAACCTAGAGTATGCGGACATCGTCTGGAACCCTCACCAACAATGTTTTTCCGATCGAATTCAGAAAGTTTAGAATAGGTTTACAAACTATGCATTTTACAAAATGCGATGTTGCTTTTATCCAAATTCAACAGCTAGGCAGAATCTTCTAGATTTGCAGTCGCTCACGCATCACGTAGAACTAGTCATGACATAGTTTTTGTGCGAGATATTTTATGTTATCATATAAAATGTTCTTCCTTGTTGTCCTTAATTTGTATTGATGCTCCAGAGAGGCCGTTGAGGGATAGAAATCTTCTTTTTCAATCAAGGCACAGAACTAATTATGGCATGAGTGAACCAATTTCAAGATCAATTAGAGAGTTTAATGAAATTTGTGGTCATATTGATTTAGCCTTCTCCAGAGATAAATTTCGAAATGAATTGCATTACTTATTTTTAAGAAATTGAAACCTTTTTTGTTACAATGTATAATCTGTCGAGCTCATTGCTCGTAGGTGAAATAAATAAATAAATCAGAAAATCGGTAGAAAAATTAAGAACATTTCAACATTAAAGGAGGTCCCCTAAAAGATACCGCTTTTGATTTACATAAAGAAAGTTTTTTTTTTCTTTGGTCCCATAATTATAACACATGAACAAGATATGCAACATGGAAGTCACAGTAAGCACTCCCAACCACCACCGATACGACGCCGAAGCCGCGCCGCCGACGGATGTGCCTCAATATATGACACTTCCGCATTCCGCAATTTTTTGAGTTCGCGATGAACATTATTTGCCACCATGAGTGTGTCGTTTCCTCCTAATTTTCCGGGAAAGAGTAATTAAAATTTAACAGCTTCCTTTTTTTGGTTTTGTTGAACATTTCTGATTAGCACTTACGAGTAACATAGTACAAAACTCAAAATAAAATTGATTATGTAAACTGACACACAATCAATAATACACACGTTTCCACCATCACGATAAATATGGACGGACGATTGGATTGTATTTTTGAATTAATTTAACGATTTTCGATGTCATTGACTTGAAAAGAAAATTTCTAAACGGCCACTTGAGGTTGAATGATTGCATTTGGAAATCTTTAACAGTTAAGTTTTGTGAACCAAATTTGAATTCTGCAATAAATTAGCGGACAATAATATTTATTTTGATTTCTTGGCAACTGAACAAACAAGTTAATTATAACAAAGTCTTTTGTGAATGTCAGGGGCTTCGTGTTATGTTTTTGTAGTGAAACATGGTTCTGTTGATGGCGTGAAAATACTGATTTGCGTGATATCACGAAGTTGAAATCTCAAAATACAATGACTCTACACCATAGCACCATGTATATCAAAGTGACATTTATGCTGACAGTAAGTAACATCATTGTGTTTGTAATTCTTGTATTCTTTTTTATGGGAATGAAGAAGTGCGATACATAAATCAAAATCACAGCTCTTAAACTGTCACATTGTCTGAATTCAAAAACTTAGAACTTTCCTATCAAAAAAACGTAGTACAAATATATTTCAACTTGTATGAACAAGGAAATCAGTTTAAACTGCCTAAATTTAAACAAACTTTGTCGGTATCGAAGTTTCAGGTTTAGTTGTTTGTTTGCGTCGATAAAAACGATTGTGAAATAGATAACTGATAGCAAAACTTTGCTTGTAATTAAAATTAAAATTTCGATTATTTTATTAATTGTCGCCAGCTGATAAACAAACAGAGATTGATTTTGCCTTTGGATGTTCAATTTATTCTAATAGAAGTCATTTACCTGTTTTACTAAAAAAAATCTATCTTATCTGATGATGTTATTGATTATTTTTTTCTTTTCTTTGCAGGTAAATATCGGTCATCAGTATGTTTGCATGAATAGAAAATTATGGTATTTGTAATCATAAAATACATTGGTAAATATTTTTCGAATGGAATTAATTTTGTTCAGTTTTAGGCTTATTTTTTCTATCAGAGTTTAATTACTTAATAGACCAACGAAGAAATGAAAAAAAAAAAAAAATTGAAAATGGCTAAAACTTTCAGTAAACAATTATGGTTCTAGATTGAAGTGGCATTTTTGAAAGTTTTAAAAAAGTTTTACATGTTTTCTTCACTTCACTAATGGGCTTTGATAGCGGTGGAGTCGTATTCATTTTCCTTGCTTCTCATAGTCAAGCTCTATTTCTAGTTCGAATGTCTGAAAACAATTTGTCTGCATGCTACAAATTCGTTGATTCATTGCCAAACAGAAACCAAAAAATGGTTTCAAACGGGTATCACCATTCGCGAAGAATTGGCAAATCATCCGTTAGTAAATTCATTGGTCATGCCATGAAAAGTGCTTTTTCAATTAGCCATTTGGAACAGGCAGGAAATCCCTCACAAGGCATTGTTGCGAGAAATGCGCTAGTGAGTCCACGGCTCTTTTGCTCCACCCTATGTATGTATAGAAAAACATGCGAATTATCACTTCGTGACTTATCGTGTTAAATGATTGATTTTTTTAAATATTAAATGTGTATATACTTTCGTAGCACAACATTCACTACGAGACGTCTATGATGCTTTCTTTTTGACAGGCATTCGTACTTACTTTCTGAAGTGAGCATTACAGTTCGGAGTGAACCTGGGCCTCAACCAACGGGCGAGCTATCTTCAGCTTTGCATTCTAAGCCGGTTAAGGTATTCTTCCACTTGATTGTGCCACCTAAGACGAGGTCTTCCCCTGCAATGTGCTTTCCAAAACCCGTCGAGCCGGAGCGTTTGGGTCCATCCGCTCTACATGGCCCAACCATCGTAGCCTCGCGATGCGTCATACTCTTTAGGTATGCCCATGCCGCGGTACAACTCGTTGGTATATCTTCTTCTCCTCACATTGTCTTCAGATACGGGACCAAAGATCATTTGGAGAATTTTTCTTTCGAAACGACCAAGGGTTTCCTCATCCGCTTTCGATAAGGTCCATGCTTCTGCACCGTAAAGCAGGACTGGGATGATCAAGGTCTTATACAAGGTTACCTTGGTTTTTCTGGAGAGGGTTTTGTTTCTCAATTGCCTTCTTAACCCAGAGAAACAACGGTTGGCAAGAGTTATTGTCCGTTTGATCTGCGAAGACAGGCATTCGTAGTCCCAAATAATTGTGATGGACCTTGTGATAGTGGTCAACAGCCTAAATTCGTGCAAACTTCAAGCTAAATTTAAAAAACTTTCCTTTTTGCCAAATCAAATAAAATACTGAAGAAGGTTGTAAGGTATTTGTAACTTGCCTCTAGTCAAATAGAAAAATCCTTAAAAAACTACTAAAAATCGATGATTTTCAATGGCACAGAAAAGTACTCTCTGGCATGACTTTTCCATCAGAAATGAGACAACAATTTCATTTTACCAAAACCAACACGGCCAACATAAGGATGTTTCCAACTCAAACGACTGCAATAGTTTCATTGATTGGCCATTAGGAAACGCTCTTATCTTTTCATCAGACTTGGCTGAGTGGCTTCGTTTTAAACGAATCGAAACGAATAAAACGATGTTTTTTTTTTCGTGAAATTACTCATAAAAGCCGTATTGAATAAACGACTACGCACTGGCTCGCCTAAGCTCGTCTTGGGTGAATATCGTTTCGAGACGTTTATACGATCTATAGCCTTTTCTGCGATTTTGCTATTTCTATGATTCTATTTTATTTTTGAGTTTTGTACTGAACCTCCCTTGCCGTTGAACTACGATGCCAATGTTAATTCGCATCTAAGGCTTGTCGATATTGTTGCCAATTGTGGTGCATATTTGATTAGTATTTAAAGAGCAGGATTCAGTGTGAGGGACAAGCGATTAAATAAGGCATTAGGTATTTCTTCCCACTTTCGGTTTATCGGCAGTTGTGATGTGAGCAGGATATCCCCATTCCTATCTGGGTTAAAATAAAAGTCTAAGTCAATGTTTTTCTATCAAGTTTCTGATGTCGATCGCAACGTGGTCAGTTTAGTTGAGGTTTTATTGATTTTGAGATCGTTAACTGGGTTTTCCCCATATTTCCACGGGAACGGGAACATAAACGGTAACATAAACGGAAACATATATGGGAACTTGAAACTTCTTGACTGATTTCAAAATTATTTCAATGCTTTTCCTTCCCATATGAATGCAATTTGGAAATGGTTTAGAATCTGAGAAATAACAAAGGCTATATTTCCTTTCCATATTCCCTTGGGAACGGAAACATAACTGGAAGCTTTAAAAACATAAAATCGATTCCAAAAATTCTTGAATTGATAGAGTGCTTCATTGTCCCTGAGTAATATAGACTATATTTCATTTTCATTTACCCACAGAAAACGGAACGGGAATTCAAAAACCACTGTACCGATTTTGAATTTTTTTTACCATTACAATACGGTGTTTTCCCCAAGTTACATACAGACTAGTACATAGACTATTTTTCATCACCACATTCCGGAACGGAACGGGAAATCGAGAATAACCGGGACTTGGAAAATACCGAATCCACTTTTTACGTAATTTACTCAATTTGATCAACGTAGGGCCTGAGTTACGCCGGGCGGGTCAGCTAGTATTTCATAAAAGGCGTCCAAAATATATGGTTTTGAAACGAAGTCGTGTCAATCAATTTTGTTTTTCATTTTTATGAAACTAAGAGTCGTTCGGTGTCCAATGTCAAGCAAGCTGAGAGCCTATCTTCCCTTTGAACTTTTTTTTTTTTCATCAATGCGCAGAGCTATAGATGTTTGAATTCTTTTAATTTAAACTCATTCTGCAAATAACAAACATAAACCACAAAAATAAATAAATAAATCAATTACGAAGAATTTCTTCAATTTGTTGCGAATATTGTAAACAAAGTTCAGAACAATTTATTTATCTCTTCTTCTTTTTCTGTTTTTTTGAGAAATATTGTTTATTACAAATAGAAGCCAAATACGCTACCATTAATAAGTTATATTCTTTCGTTTCCACTTTGCAGAGTAATTTATTTAATTTTTTCACACTCAAATCGTTTTTAGTGCGTAAACATTTTAAAATTGATGCTCAAATTTATTCATGCAATCTTTTGCTCACACTTAATTTCAATAAAAATCATTACATGAATTTTTTAACTGATTTGGAATTTGGAATAAAACACACAATGATGGGGGAATTCGTTCTGTTCGGTCGACATGTTTTGTAGTGTTTCACTGTAAAATTTAAATTAATTACATAAAATAAACACCTAACTAGTGTATTATTTTGAGGTGTCCTTTTTTATTGTTGTTAGAAACTTAAATTAAATGTGTCATAATCATATTCATATAATCCATCGACACGAGCTTGTATTAAGGCGCTGATGGTCTTGATGCTGAGTTTTTCTATGTATTTGAAAAGGTGACATTGTCTACCATTAAGGCTTTAAAATCAAAGTGGAAGAATTAACAGATTTTGATTGCTGGGGTATATATCTACTCAAAACGAAAGGACATCGGATTAAGAATTGTGTATTTGTTGAAGATTTGGCAATGAAGTAATACTTCACCGCAATCCGCAACACATAATATATGTTGTCCGGCTGCAACTGTAGCAGCACATTAACTCCTCCTGGAGCATAGGGCAGCAACCAGATCCCTCCATCTGTCCCGAATCGCCGCAACGGGTCTTAGCTGTGACCACGATTGAATACCTTGAGACTGAGCTTCTTTTAAAACAGATGACCTCCATGTTGTTTTTGGTCTTCCAACGCGTCTCTCACCCTGAGGATTCCATTCGAATGATTGTTTCGCTATGTTGTCGTTAGGTTTCCTCAGTGTATGGCCTATCTCACGCCACTTTCGTTGGGTGATGACTGCATCCAATTTCATCTGTCCGGTCCTATTCCATAGTTCAACGTTTGATATGGTTTGCGGCCATTGGATCAGAATGTAGCGCAGACAACGGTTGACGAAGGCCTGTAGCCTGCTCGAGATGTTGACAGAGTATTTCCATGTTTCAGAAGCATATAACAGCACAGATTTCATGTTCCAGGTCCGTTCCGCAAACAAGTGCAATAAAACTGCCCAGATAATTAAACTGCGTGACCTTCTCTATGGTTCCCTGCTTTAGAATAACTTGTTGTGTGCTTTGGCCCGTGGTCATTATTTTGGTCTTATTTGCGTTGATTCTTAAGCCAGCCACTTCCCCATTTAGTTGCAGCGAATGACATATTTGATTTAAATTAGCCGTGTTGTTTGCCATGAGACAGCATAATCTATGTGGCTAAGTTTGTCAAACAGACCCCATTGGATACCGTGTTTTTCAGTTGTACCAACAGTTGCAGTCATTACATCATCGATTGCTAGCAAGAACAGAATTGGTGACAGGACATCTCCTTGTCTCACTCCTTGGCGAACATCAAAAGAGTCGGATAGCTGTCCATTGTGCAAAACGAAACACCTTGCGTTGTTGTACGACTCTTTAATAACAGCAACAATTTTCTCAGGGATACCTCTCGCAATAAGCGATCTCCAGATGCATTCACGATTTACCCTGTCGAATACTTACTTACTTAAGGTGGCGCTACAGTCCGGGTCGGACTAGGGCCTCAACCAACATACTTCTCCAGCCAACTCGGTCCCTAGCTAGCTGCCTCCAGTTTTGCACGCCAAGTTGGTTGAGGTCCTCTCCTACTTGCGTGCGCCACCTGAGTCGCGGTCTTCCTCTACTGCGCCGTCCCTCGGGATTGGATTCGAAGACTTTCCGAGCCGGAGCGTTGGTGTCCATTCGCTCTACATGACCCAGCCATCTAAGCCGCTGGACCTTGACTCGTTTGACAAGGTCAGTGTCGCTGTACAGCCCGTACAATTCGTCGTTGAATCTTCTTCTCCATTCTCCATCTATGCAGACGGGACCAATTATCACCCGAAGAATTTTTCTCTCGAAGCATCCTAAAGCGTTCTCGTCTGCCTTTGACAAGGTCCATGCCTCTGCGCCATATATAAGAACCGGGATGATAAGTGTCTTATACAGGGACACTTTAGTTGCTCGAGAGAGGACTTTACTACTCAATTGCCTTCTTAGTCCGAAGAAACAGCGATTGGCAAGAGTTATTCTTCGTTTGATTTCAGCGCTGGTGTCGTTGTCTGAATTAATAGCGGCGCCTAGGTAGACAAAGTCCTTAACTACCTCAAAGCTATAGCTGTCAATCGTGACGTTCTGTCCAAGACGTCGGTGTTGGGTGTCCTTTCTTGATGACAGCATATACTTGGTCTTGCCCTCATTGACCACTAAACCCATCTTCTTCGCTTCCGTCTCAATGCTCATAAACGCGCCATTGACATCACGCTGCGTTCTTCCAATTATGTCAATATCGTCGGCATATCCGAGCAATTGAACGGACCTTTGAAAGATTGTGCCTCTTGTGTTGACGTAGGAGTTTTGCACTATTCTTTCAAGAACGATGTTGAAGAAGTCGCATGACAGTGCATCACCTTGCCTAAAACCTTTTTTGACATCGAATGTATCGGTGAGATCTTTTCCGACCCTGATGGAGCAGCGTGCGTTCTCCATCGTCATCCTACACAATCGGACAAGTTTGGTAGGGATGCCAAAACTAGACATGGCTCTATATAACTCCTCTCTATAGGTGCTGTCATATGCGGCCTTAAAATCGATAAAAAGGTGGTGGGTATCGATTTGAAGCTCCTGGGTTTTTTCCAAGATCTGCCGTAGTGTGAAGATTTGGTCTATGGTGGACTTTCCTGGTCTAAAGCCGCACTGATAAGGACCTATCAGGTTGTTGACGAATGGCTTCAGACGCTCACACAATACGGCAGAGAGGATCTTGTACGCGATGTTGAAGACTGATACCTCTGTAGTTGGCGCAGTTCAGAGGGTCTCCTTTCTTGAGGACCGGGGAAACGATGCTGAGGTTCCATTCATCGGGCATGCTTTCTTCCGACCATATTTTGCAAATGAGCTGGTGCATACTCCTGACCAGGTCATCGCCGGCCGATTTAAACAATTCGGCAGTGAGGCCATCAGCTCCAGCAGCTTTGTTGGACTTTAGCTTGGACACTGCTGTCTTCACTTCGTTCAGGTCGGGTTGGCGGAATTCTTGGTCTACGTCGCCTAAATCGAATGGTTCTATCTCTCTAACAGCGGAATTGGGTCCATCATCGCCGTTATAGAGCTTGGAAAAGTGGTCTTTCCATATCCTCAGCATAGACTGCGGTTCCACCACGATGTTCCCTTGATCGTCTTTGCAGGCTTCGGCTCGGGGCTTGTAGCCCGAGGCTGTTGTTTTTACCTTCTGGTAAAACTTCCGAACCTCATTCCTGCTGTGGCACCCTTCTATTTCCTCGATCGCGCGCTTCTCATGCTCTCTCTTTTTCCGTCTGAGAAGCCGGTGTTCGTCTCTCCTCTTCTGCTTGTAGAGCTCATAAGCAGTTCTAGTCTTTTTGTGCAGCGCCCCTTTGTATGCTTCCTGTTTAGCTGCATGTGCTTGCCGGCATTCGTCGTCAAACCAGGGGTTTCGTTGTGGTGGCCGTGTGAAACCCAGCACTTCAGAGGCGGCATCTCTGATGGCTGATTGGCAGTGCTGCCACTGGTTCTCTATACTTGATGCTGGCGGCATAGGACTCCTTGAGAGGTTGTAAGAGACTCGATCGGAAAAAGACTTGGCGATCTCTTGCGATTGTAGTCGTCCAACGTCGAATTGTCTCACAGTATTTCCTTGTATTGGCTTGGATCGGGATATCCGCAGTCGTACCTTGGCTACAACAAGGTAGTGGTCCGAGTCAATGTTGGCCCCTCGGAATGTTCGGACATCCTCTATACTAGAGAAGTGCCGTGCGTCGATCGCAATGTGGTCAATCTGGTTGACGGTTGATTGATCAGGAGATTTCCATGTCCCTTTGTGGATATTGAGGTGCTGGAACCGCGTACTAGCTACCAGAACATCTCGCCCCGCAGCGAAATCGATCAGCCTGAATCTGTTATCGGAGGTGTTGTCGTGCAGGCTGTATCTTCCGATTATTCCACCAAAGATATCCTCTCTTCCTAGCTTGGCATTAAAATAAAAAAAAAAAATGTTAAATTTCTAGGATAAATGCCTGAATTGAAGTTTGACCTATCAAATGTATAGGTCAAACTTCAATTCAGGCATTTATCATAGAAATTTTACATTAAAACTGTTGAGCAAATAAAAACGTGGCTGAATTTTCACGAACATACTTGATCAACAATAAAGAATAAAATTAATTATACCTTAAGATAAAATGGTCACGAAACTTATCATATTGAATTGAAGTTTCGTTATGCGACTTCACGTTTTCTGTGGGCTTAAGTATGAAAAATATTGGAATTCAAAATGTTACTGATACTTTAACTATTCTTTATTGATTAAAGAAGTATGAGCATTGTTGATCAAACATATTGGTGATAGTTCAACAGTGTATTTGATATTTCAATCTCAAACGTGATGGTTTTTGTAATTTCAGCCTTAATTGTTAGTTAAATATGTTTGTTGTTGATCAAGTATGAAATCAACAATCACGTTGTTGGTTAAAATTTATAACATATTCAAATCAACTACTAACATACTTAATTTAAACATTTTTATGATACTTACCTGAAAAAAAAACTGATCACGGCAGCATACTTGATTTGAAAATGCGTTATTATTTGAATTCATCACGAAACTTGGTTAACTTCACAACTTTAGATGAATTGTTGATTAACAATGAAAGATGTTTAAATCAACCAAGGTTTTTTCTTTCGGTGTTTGAGTCAGCTCTGATCAAAATGGTTTCGTATTGGCCAATCTAAAGTGAGCTTATTGCAGTCGTTAAAGTTGAAAATCTAATGGCTTCATCATTGAAATGAAAAGTTCTAATAGTTTTAATATCCAATCACGACTTATCTACTTGTAAAATAAAATTATTTTAACTTTGCATTTAAATGCCAAAACTAATAACATCTTCAAATTCGGGCGAACTCTGGCAACACCAGGACGTTTTCAACTCAAACGACTGCAATGAGTAATAATTGCTTAGAAAAGACAAAACGAAGTGTTTGAATTGTTTGTGAAAAGTTTATTTCACTATTGAGTAGTTCCTTAGATTACCTCAGACTCCGAGACTCCATACTTAGTTCAGACTTGTATGATTGTATAGTTTATGAGAAAGTTTCAATTGCAAAAAGATACTGTTCAAAAGCAAAGTAGAAATTCATCAAGCTTGGCCTAGTTTTTATTTGAGAAAATAAAAATGTTGTCGCTTCGTTTAATATATTTAAAACCGAAGTTCTTGATACAAAGCGAGGGATGATTACATCGTAGTTTGTAATAAATGATACATTCCATTGAAACAACTTTTAATCGAGGTGCGGCACAAAATGGGACGGCCAGTAAGTACAGCATGAACAAAAAGGGACTGGTTAACAAAATTTTCCGCTACTGGTTAAAGCTATTGTAACAAGCCTACAAACAACGGTATTTTTTTTTTTACTCTTGAATTAAAATTGCAAGGGTACTTTTGACCTTGAGAGTAAATGAAATGGCCAGAAAAGACTTCTCCCTTTTCTTGTAGACATAAATTGCTGTGGCTATAGGAAAGTACATATTGAAATTGAGCGTATAGTCATTCCGGCTCTCTCTAAGTCTATAAGTGAAAAATTAATTTTTCGTCCTCGTCCATAAATATAAACAGCGCCAAAGTTCGTAATAATCTTTTTTTTTTCTCATAGACCTACCCCATCGAATGTACATATCTATCCGACATTAAAGAAGCACTATTAAACTAGGAAATCAAAATTTATAGCAAAAATATATATACGTAGTACTTGTTTTGCATGAGTGGCACTAGCAAGTGGTTAATTACCCTCTTGGTTTATATTTAGAATGAAATTTTAACACTTGTGTAAACAAAAAAGAAAAAGAAGAAACAAATTTAAATATATTCAAGTTCAAGCCTTGTGTGTGTTTCTGAGCCAATAAATTGTATATTTCATGTCGCCTACTAGCCGCATCGCATCGTCAGGCCTCAAGTATTTCAAGGGTAATTCTGTAAGATATGCTGTTGCAAGAGAATTTCACACTGCAACCTTGGAACCATTTCGACGGATGCAAGAAAAATTAATTAATGAGTGCGATCACTTTGAAATTTGAAAAACTTTGTTACTTGCCTAGATCCTTATTCAAAAGAGGAACACATTTATATTCCCTACAACTGATTGCCGATTCCGAAAAGTTAGGAAGCGTGTTTTGAACCAGAAATTTTATATATTACAAGCGTTACGTATGAGAGAAGTTTTATTAAGAAGCTTAATGTTTTAGAGTTACTCTGTTGGTCATTGTGATTCTGTCTTTGGTGAGACTTAGAAGAGTATGGTGACTTCGTGACGTTCCTAATTTAATCACTTGAGGCAACTCTTCTCTACTCTCAGCGAACATGGATAATAGTGACCTCATTCGAAATCTAAGACTTTGTGGTAATTACGACCATGTTATGTCAACGTAATTGTGACGTAACACATTATAATATAAGCATATGAGTCAACCGCTGATGCTAATCTTAAGATTAATAAAATAAATAAATAGGGTGGCTCAACAGAGCGAGGAGCCCCTGGGCCTAGGGCATTTCTCACAACCATGCCTTCTGAGGGAATGGAAAGGACCTGCAATTTTTTGCCGGCTCCGAACGGCTAATTGAGAAAGCGCTTTTTATGGCAGTTAATTTACTAACGGAGGACTTGCCATTTCCTCGCACAAGGCGATGCCCCGTGGAAAAACATTTTTGCCTCTGCTGGGATCCGAACCTCGAACCTCTGGTGGACATGCTACCCATCACTCCACGGGTACTACAAGATTGAAGGATAAAAAGTAGTGACCATTTATGATTTTATATGAAGTTACGCATAGTTTAGTTTAGTGACCTCTGTACGTTTCTTAATGATGTGAGTTGCCCCTACTCTCTAGCCTATCTCCCATTCCACCTATTTCCATCCGAAAAAAAATTGTTGATCGGTGATATTGACAGAAAAAGCGATCCTAAATAAAGTAAAATTTTATTGAAACTTTACTTAGAAAAAGAAAAATTTGATCTTTTTTTTTTAAACGCTTGACTTTGAGGTTCATCAATCCTCAAATGATAGTGCTTAGGGTTGCCAGATTTTCAAACAGGCTCTAGCATGAATTCAAAACTAAGGAGGTCACTTTCAGCACTTGAACAAACCTCGAGGTTTTTTTTTTTTTTAAATGTTACCCATTTTGTATTTTTTCAAGCAGGGATCATAAAATGTATGTGTTTTTGATTGTAGTTATTACTGAGTTTTTTTTATTATTGTTTTGTTCATCTGTGAAAAATTAAGAAACTCTATGTTTAACAGGCATTTTCTGAGAAAAAAAAAAGTGACCTAAAAATCAAAACTTTGCTGGGGGAAGAAAATTTGAACACTAATGAAAATCTGGCTACCCTAAGCCTATAAGAGCTCAATTTTAATAGAGTTTTAAAGACTGTTATTTCTACAAAAAATTAAGTCTAAAATTAAATCTGTACCATCAGTATTGACAGAGAAATCGAGTTCAACGCAGGTCAGGGTACACCAAACTTAGCTTTTGTTTTAAAAAATGTCAAAAAGTGATGTCAAAGTTGAGAAACGGACTTTTCTACAGAACAATTTTTTTCTTAGAATATGACTAAAAATCACATCCCAGAGTACGTAACACGAATTACGGGACGCACAGTATAAGCTTACGTTCGTTATTCACATGTGAGTAACCCTACTTCAAGTTGTAGAGATGATGGTTGTCTATCTCATTTGAACCAAGATTCTTAGGTTAAAGTAACTATGCTTCGCCAACGTAAGGTAATCGTGTTATTTAACATAATACGTAGATGAGAGTGTTCTCCTCTTTAAACTTAAAGTTTAAAGATCATTATTATAACAATGATCATGTGACGTAACGTATTTTTTGAGTCTACACGAGAGTATTATGGTTTCGTGTTGTAACGTAAGTATATAAGTCAACGTTAGTTTTCCTTGGGAATGGTGGTCTAATTGAAAAAGTAATATTCCGACAAGCTGTGTTAACACGGGGCACAGTTTAGTCATACTGTTCAACGTATGAGAGTCGTTAAGCACAAACAGTCTTCTAATGTCATAATTAGGGGTACGTAAATTTCGCAAATAAAAAACCGTGATTTCGCATTTAAAAAAACCAAAAATAGAAAATTTCGTATTTATTTCGGAAAAAAAGTACGGTGTTAAAAACTCAATTAAAGGCTTGAGATATTGAATAGCTGCTTTTGCAAATCCAGGGTAGCAAGATTTTGATGCCTCTAAGACTTGCATTACATCCATAGGTGCTTTTTGGCCTCAATTAGTTCTTCTTGTAGTACACCTTTGAAAAACGGAGTTTTTGCGAAGCTTTCCACTATAGAATTTGAATTGACAGAAGAGGAGGGCATATTTGCTGCTTCCGATGGACAAAATAATCTGCCAATGTGCTTGTAGCACTCATTTGTTGGATTTGGCCGCATGTGTACCAACAATTTATCCAAGCTCTGTCTGTTTTGAACAGAGTTGTAATAAAATAAAAACTGTTAGCGCGTCTGATTTGAAAGCGCGTAACATAACAAGTGCGAAAGTATTTAATTTTCAAATTTCGCTTTTATCGCAAAAAAAAAAATGCAGGTTTCGCTTTAATCGCATCTATTTCGTAAAAAAATTAGTCATAATATAAAAATCCTTGGGAAGCACATTTAAGAATTATTTTGTGTTTTGGAATGGCTTTCCAATTCACCCGGGTTCTTGCATTTGCTTAGCATGTTGCTCTGAAGTTCTTACTCTTATAAATACACTCATAGTTTCCTGACATTTGGTGTAGGTGCGTTTTTGTCGCAATACAGCACTCCTATTATCAGCTCAGCAATGTACTTTACTGCAGAAAATAGAAACAAATCAATTCTAAACGTTTTGTAGTCCATAATTGTTCAAGCTGTTGGGATAAAAGTGAAAGCTTTCTGAAAATGCAAGTGGCAATCAACAGTGGGAAACATTGACTAGCTTCTGTATGAGGATTGCTGTTGCAAAGAAGTGATTTTTCATTCCTAGAACAGGGATGATATTATAATAGGAAACTCGTGCTTTACACAGGCGCCATAACTATGAGTTACCACAATTGTTTCCTGAGAAGTAAGCAGTCATGTATGCTGATTATATTATTGCTGAGATGTGACAAAACGCACAAATTATGATCCAAAGCGAATGTGCTAAGTAGCATTTCTGTATGCATAATAGTATTTTTATATGGAGTCCGCTGTTTGCGGAATAAGAATCACAAGTTATGTAAAAACGTTGGTAGGTTGTATAGGTTGTTTCAACTTTTGTGTTTTTTTTTTTCAATTAACTTGAGCAAAGATGACTCCTCCATTTAGGTTTATTTTTGCTAAAGTGCTAGTCTTTGAGTCAAATAGCTCAAAACTTTATCAACTGAATACGTAAACAATCAACACTTATTTCTCAATTAAGACCGTAACTAGCTGCAAGAACGAATTGACATTTAAACACAAAATTAATGTAATTTATTAGAAGCGTGTATGTTTCTAGAGTTACTGGATTTAGAAGTGGTAGCAAGAATTGACTTGACTTTTGTATAACACTCCAACATTTATTTCCTCCTTGAAATCCTTTAACGATGCCTTGTGTTTCTGAACTGATTTACTACAGGAAAAACCTCGTCGTTAAAATCTAAAAATAGGACAGAAGAGTGAGAAACTTGTTTTTTATTGTTTAAATTACTTTCATAGTGTCCTTGGAAAGTACACTGAGTGTGTAACCATTAGGAAAAAAGAAACTAGGTATGTACTTACATTCTTTGCTGTGGCATATTTTATTGTTTTACATTTTGTTTTTTGCACAAGTTGTCTAAGTAGGTATACAACACGTTTATTGTGTTTTGGTTCATTGCGCGTCCGTGGTACAACAGAATCGTTTAAAAGTTCGCGGTGTACAAAATATAAATGGGAAAACTATTATTTAGTAAACCCTTTCCATTTATTGTTCCCCAAAAGAAGGTAGTGTAGAAATAGTAGTGAAGTCGAAGTGGTGTTTCTGTTTCAATTTTGTTTTTTGTCATACTTAACAGGTTTTTAGGTCAGTTCGTTTACTGAGAACAAAAGTGTTGTTTGTTGAGTAGTTTCCTATATGCACAACCATACCATGCCAAGCATTTATAAATATAGTGATAGTGTAGGAGACCTTGTCAGAAACAATGCAATAAATTTTCCTTTTTTTGCAAGTATGTACAATATATGTATTTTTAGACAAATATAACATGAGTAGCAAATAAAATGCACGTTCCGCACGTTGGAATTGCGTTTGTTTTGGTTTTCCATTTCGAATGGTTCAGCGTGTGGGGGTTGTAAAAATGTCTCAGTTTGTGGGTAAACAAATCGCATCTAATTTTATGGGGAAAGCAACTGCTCAGTGAAGAGCTTATAGTACTTACATTTTATGCCATCGCTTCAGGAGTGTTTGACCACTTTTTTATTTGGATTTGACGCTGCACCAGACATAATTAGGTAATACATAAGTTCCGAAAAATATAATAGTAAATACTCTTGTGGACACTTTAAAGTCTGCCTTTGCGATTGTAATACGTTCTATAGATTGCGATTTGGTTCCCACGATGCATTAGGGTTGCTTATAAATAAAATAAAGGGTGGCGCAACAAAGCGCTGAACCACGCCTTTGTGAGGAATTGGAGGGGACCTACAATTTTCTGCCGGTTCCGAACGACTTATCGAGAAAGCGCTTTTCATGGCAATGAATTTAGTAACGGAGGACTTGTCAAACGCGATACCCGTGGAAAAACATTTTTGCCTCTGTTGGGTTTCGAACTACGAATCTCTGGGTTAATAGGCAGACATTTTAACCATCCTGCCATGGGTACCAGAGCATTTCTTATTATAGCGACTGCAAATAAACTTATTTAAGATTGACCAATAGGAAACCCTTGTCATCAGAAATGACTGAGTAATTCCGTTTTGAACGAACCAACACGAGTAACACGATGTGTTATTCACCCTCAAATATGGCGAAATTAACGTCTTCCGTTTTACAGTTTAAATATTTTGAGGTAGGTCCCTTTTCACTTGGTTTCATCCTAATCCTCCTTTTTATGTTATTAAAGCTGGGTGCATGACGATATACAGTTTTTCTACTTCATTTTATTTAAGTTTTCGTCTAAATGCCTGCTAAATAACAGTACTAGATATTGCTATTAGTATTTTTCTTTAACCGACGGACTAAGAGTTTCCCGATCCGAATTTGGTTAAGTTCATGCTTCTGCGTTATCATGGGCAGGACTGAGATGATCAGTCTTTTAAAATATTACCAACAATTTGGTTGACTCAATTAACTTTTTCTTTATTTTTCAATAACTTCATGTTTTTGCCACACTTAGCGCCTACTACACAATTCTTACCTACATGCTCCACTTCATCTTCTATTTTTTCTCGCTTGTTTTTCTTTATCCTTTGGCGATCTGTTGATCCTTCTATGTGAAGTGGTTCGATTTTCCCATTTTCCTTTTATTTTTGAACGGTATATTTTTTGGGTCTTACCTCACTTTGTAGACAATAGATACAATGAAAAAAAAACTTTCAAAAGAATTGTGTACGCCTCGGGGTAGGGGAAGCTGACATACTTTTTGTTTAAAGTAAGAAATAAAATTTTCTACAAACCTTAGCGTTAAAATCTTTACATAATTAAATAATTTATGATTGTATGGAAAAAAATAAGTTGGAATGAATAGTTTAAAGTAAAAAGAATTAATTTAAAAAAATTAGTTAAAAACAGTCCGAGACTAAGGCTAAGATGACATAGTCGGGTATAAGATGACATACTTCATGAGGGTAAGATGACATATTGTAAAAATGCCTGCTTTATTTGGCTCTTCAGCTTCAGTCAGTATATAACTCACATCTTCAACTTAGATTTTCGGCCATTTAGCTTTCATGATTTTTGTTTTATGCTTGGTGAAATATAATTATGTACTTTAATTTTGCATTTAAATATTTAAATTAAAAAATAAGGTTTGTGTTTTTTAGTAGGTATGTCATAGTATTTATAGTATGTCATCATGGACTGATAAGCTATATGTCATCTTACCCGATAGGAAATAAAACTTTTACAACCATTCAGGAATCAAAACATTATAATTAAGGAGCAAAATCACACAAAAAATATTGTCTTTACACATAAACGGAAACATAAAATACAAAGGATATAGAAAAACACTTAATTTTTTAAGCAATTTTGAAATAAACAATGACCCACAAAAAAATTTATTCTCTAGCTTTTTCGTTTGAACCGATCACGATGACAACAGGTAGTATACTGGCAGCTGTAAGTTTATTCTGGCAAAACAGTTAGAAAAAATGCATGTCTGGATATGTTAGAGAGAACTGTGGCGGCTTTATAAAACGAGAAAATGCGAGTATGTCATCTTACCGGAGTATGTCATCTTAAGCAGAACTCCCCTACATTGTCAGGTTTTCAAAATCTTCAAAGCTATCAGATTTAGGGCCGGTTTGTTCAAGCTTGATTATTTCTAATCAATGATTATTCCAGATGATAATCATGGATTCGGTTTGTTCACAAAAAATTTAATCAAGGAATCTCTGATCAGAGCTTTTAATCAAAGATTTTGCTAACCAGTCAATTTTTCTGGGTTAGCTCCATTTAAACAACGATTAACTGATATTCAGTTTGTTCACGCTTGATTTTTGTTCAAAATATAAAATTGTCAGGCTGACATATCACCTTGAATGAGGCTTATGGACACTGTAATTCTATGCTAGATGCTTTTAGCTTTGATGACCCACTCATAGCTCTGTTTGGTTGGCAATTAGTTTGGGGCTCTTTATTTAGGTCTTCCAAGTCGGCATACATACATGTGTTTGAAACTAAAATTAAATTAAATTCAAATCTCAATAGTTTTGACAACCGAAAAAAAAAACTGACTCTATCAAAAAAAAAAATTTGATAATTTCCTTGATTAAGTTGACATATAGGCTGGAAAATGGAACGATTTTTGAATAACCCATGATTTGCTAACCAGGCTATGAAAAAGGTGAACAAACACTCTTTGGTGATCACAGATTCTTAATCATGGATTAAGAAGAATCCTTGATAACCAAATTGCTGATTTAACCCGCTCTCAACAAACCGGCCCTTAGAGTGAGGAAATCCAGAGGAGTTTGTTGAAATGCTTTGAACATCTTGAAAAATATCAGACTTTAAGTAAATATGAGGCTAATCAGCAAGTTAAGATCTAAGGTATCGTTATGGAGTCGTAGGTCGTAGCCAATGACTTTTTTGTTCCACGATTGAATAGTATTAGAGGTTGAAAGTTTTAAATTGAATTAAATGTAAACGTGTCTATGAAGGAAAACTATTGACGACTATTAAGTAACCACAAAGAAATGTTAAGCGTCGAATCGGTTGTCAGTGCTGTCAACTATAAATTGTGAAAAAGAAGAAAGAAAAAGAAAAATTTAAATAAATTTTTCTTTTGTTTATTTCAAGGCAAAAGTTACCTTAAATTGTTCTCAGGCAACAATTTTTATTAAATGAAATTAACCAAAATCACATTCACATTCACATTCACTGTACCCATATCTATTCACTTCCCCCCGCATTAAGTGCAAGAATCATGCCTTTGCAGAACCCATTGAAGAAGCACATTGTGCTTCCATTTGCACCATATACATCAAAGTACCCCAGCACGACTGCAGCAGATAAAATGATTATAATATGCAGCTCTTTGCTTTTGTTTACATTCTAGACAATTATCTCGTGCCTCTCATTTTTTGTCTTCTG
The DNA here is from genome assembly GCA_914767635.1 of Melanostoma mellinum. Taxonomy (NCBI): domain Eukaryota; kingdom Metazoa; phylum Arthropoda; class Insecta; order Diptera; family Syrphidae; genus Melanostoma; species Melanostoma mellinum. Next base: position 21,970,420 of record OU612058.1, read on the forward strand.
TTTCTGGTATTTATTCGGATACCCTAAAAATAGGATCTGAATCTGAACAAGTGTGCTTGTATTTGCTGTCGCTATGATCAGGAGGTGCACCCTATTTCTAGTTGTTTACAAACAATTCTTGGCAAACAATTAAATCGAATACACGGTCACAAGTCATTTTGAGTGTTTATCTTGAATGAGTTTGTTTGTTTCTCTTTTCTAACATTTTAACATATTGGCAGCGAGTTTTTTTTTGTACTTTCCCCTCGTAAACTACGAATAAAAACTTGATGAAACAATTTTCGGTGAATCAAAAACTTATAAATAATGTTGACACCAGGTGTCAAATATGGCTTTATTTTATTTATTTGGAGATCACAAATTTTACACTGGTTTCGATAATTTCTTCGGTAATTTAGTGCAGTCATGTTTAATTTATTTTTAACAAACTGTTGTTGAAGTCCTTAAAGAGTAACAGAGCAATAAACTTACCAGATGATGAGTTTTCGGTAGAAACGTGAAAAATGAAAAAAATAAAAAAAGTGCGAGATATGTCGAGCTTTTGGGCCGTTTTTGTTTTGCTTTGTTGCTGTTTATGTTGCAAAGATTAATATCCAATTGATTATAGAAATGATTTGAATACTTCTTTGAAATGAGATGCAGACAATTTGAAAAAATGAGTATTAATTCATTTGGAAAAGAAATACTAAAAAATATTTTAGTAAACATTGCTGGTTATCACAAAACTATAACTTGCTCAATATTCTCAAAAATTTATTTTTCTTTCCAAGGGGTGAAGAACCTCCCACTTGTTTTTCGTTTTCGTCGTATGTCACTTAGTGTAGTTTTTACATGTCATTAAACAAGTGGAATGGAGTGTAGCTTCATACAAATGCGCAGTTAATATTAGCTTCATTGAATCCACAATGAAACGCAAAGGTAGCTTTCAGTCAAAAGGAACAGGCAAACGACCGTATTTAACGATTTCCATCATAAGGTTTTTAATCATTTGTGATACCTACACTAGGTCCTTCCTTCCTTATGCCCATGTGAACTTTTTATTTCGTTAGTATGTTACATACATTATTTATTAAGGTTGTGAGTGTTAAATGGTTCACCTCTCTTTTGTTTTGTCAGTGTTTATGGGTGACAAACTCGGCAAACCATATTGTTAGGTTTTTACTGTCCATTACTTCAATTTTGCCCACACAGCATTTCCCGCATGTGAGTTAAACTGCTATAACTTACGGCATAAAGTCGAATATCACTTAAAGCGACAAAAGCTTCCCGGGCAAACAATACCAAGTGAGTTTTGAGGTAGCCCTTGCTATAACGCAATTGAAAGCAACATAAAGAATAGGGATTTTAATACACATTTCCCTCATTCCATTTTGAAATTCTTTTGTTTCTATTGTGATTGTCGTCCAACTATCGTTAAGACGTCCTAGTTGCGTAATGTGATCCCAATGAAACCATTCATAGTATTTTATTTGATTACGAAAGATTACCCACCGACGGACGATGGAAGACTCAAAAACACAGTGAAACGACAGTACATTTACGTGAGCATAAACAACACTGATTCAACTTAGCTCAGGTAAATAGAACCAATAAAGTGTTGGAATAATTGATGGCTGGATTGATGACTAAACTTCCAAAACCACTTAGTTCATATGGTGTGGAGTTGCTGATAAGGGAAGGTCATTTATTCGACTGTGAATTTATCGTTGAAGAGCTTACAGCTTATTGCGAAGAGCCGTTCAATGTGAATATTTAAAAAAAGAGTGAGAGAAAGCATCGTAACAATTTGCCACTATGTCCTTTAGTTAATGTTTTGGAATTTATATGCTTGTTTTGATTTGAACGCTAGCTGTTTTTTTAATATAGCAGTTGGCTATTGTAGGATTGGATTTGAGGCAGCCAGGCAGCCATAAGAGCTATCTCATATACATTCACAAAATCCGAATTAGTATAGAAAGCTGTCGCACTAATTTAAGACTCTTCAGCGCAATGATCAATGTAACTTGAACTTGGGCTCCAAGACACTGTGATATAAATTATAATGAAATGGGATAAGCTGGCCAAAATTGTGTCACCACTCGAATCCAACGAGGCCAACATTGCTTTCAAGTTAAGCTTGGCCAATATTGGCAAAACAGCTATCTTAGAATACTTCTTCGAAAAACTGGGCTACATCTCTCTCTCCCCATCCAAGATATCGGATAAAGCCAAGTCTAGAGATCCAATTTTCAACTACTTTTTCGAGCGTTTGAGGCCGTATGTCGGCAATAACGCCACGAATATTGGCTTTCTGGTTTGTTGACGTAGACGAACGACAAAACAAATAATCCAATGGTTTCAAATCACACGATCTAGGTGGCCAATTGACAGGTCAATTCCGTGAGGTTATGCGCTCATCGAATGTTTTCTTAAATAAATCGATAGTGACGTGCGTGTTGCACGTAGCGCCATCTTATTGGAACCACATCTCACCCACATTCATGCCATCCGATTTGGGAACAAAATAGTCGGCTATTATGGCTCTATACCGGTCTCCATTAACGGTAACTGTCTCGGTAGCATCATTTCGGAAGAAGTATGGGCTAATGACTCCCAACCTATAGAGCACACCAAACAGTCAGTTTTTGTGGATGTAATGGCATCTCAAGTTGATTCTCTTAATTCCAAATGCGGCAATTTTGCTTGTTGACGTAACCATTCAATCAAAAATAAGCCGGTGGCGAATCGATTCATTCGGGTCCTCTTCAACAGTTTCTTCTACAGCGGCAATTGTTTCTTCGGTGCGCACTGATCGACGTCTCTCGGATGTGTATTATCACATAATGTAAACGTAGTACGAAAACGATCCTTGGTTAACCAAATCAATTGCTCTGATGACGATCATGTCGACCATAAAATGGACGGAACTTGCGGTAAACTTCTCGAACTGAACCATTATTTTGCTAATCTTGTTCTTTTGTCAACCTGTTCATGATGAAATGGCAAACCAAACTGAACATAAATGACACTACAGCTGGCTGATTTGACCAGAAGATGTCAGTTTTATACCTATTCGAAAAACCAACCTCGAAAAAAACATCCTATATTTCGCCATCGTGGTACCCGTGGTGTGATGGATAGCATGTCCGCCTGTTAATCCATAGGTTTGAGTTCGAATCCCAACAGAGACAAACCTTTTTTTTCCACTGGTATCGCCTTTCGCGAGGAATTGGCAAGTCCTCCGTTAGTATTCATTGCCATGGAAAGCGCTTTCTATATTAGCCGTTCGGAACCTGCAGAAAATTGTAGGTCCCTTCCATTCCCTCACAAGGCATGGTTGTGAGAAATGCGCTAGGCCCAGGGGCTCCTCGCTCTGTTGCGCCATACTATTTATTTTATTTTTATATTTCGCCATCAAACAGTTCCATCCTTATTGTTTTTCAAGTAGATATTTACTAATATTGATTATGAAAGTTCCCCAACCTTTTATCAACTTAAGTTGTGTGAATTGCTTTCTGATCAATGAAAATTCCTACAACACAAATTTTGAAAAAATACTGCGGGCACATTTCAATTAACTCCTTGTTCTTTTTGTGTACATTTTTAAGTGGATGACAAATGAAATCCTTTGCTCCCTCGCGTCTCACATCAAATTTATGCACAGATGAAAAGACTGGCCTCTGCTAAAAACGAAAAAAAAGCAATTGAAATCGTAAATATTTTATTGAAGAAAAGGAAACAGAAAAAAAAACAACTCTTAAGTCTCTTCAATAGAACTCAAATGCACATACAACACAACAGAGAAATTGCATTAATTGAGTTGACTTGGCCAAAGTGAATGAACCGCCGACGAGCAGGCCGTACAAACGACAGTAATTGGCATTTGACATTAATAAAAAAATACTTAGCCCTGATAGTTGCAAAGTTAGTTGATCCAATAATAGCTTATGTCCACGCTTTCTGAATCAAGAAATAGACAATAGCAGTTGGTAATAATTGGGGATATACGAGTATCCATCTCATTCACTATAATTTGTTGTTTCAAAAGTATATTTCCTGATAAATAATAATTGAGGTTATAGACATAGAACTATTTATGAATCCAACCTACAAGGAATGAAATAGTTCATGAATTTTAAGCAAGGGACAAAAACGAACCTAGTTTATCAGAATTAATTATTCAAATTGAAGAATACTGAATTCGTTCTTTGTTTTTCTGATAGTGGTGTTATAAAAATAAACTTTTAATTTGAGTAACATTGATTTTTTTTTTATTTCGATTGTTTTTTTAATCGTCCGTAGGTAGTAATCTTTTGTAATCACATGAATTATTCAGTTCACATTAAGCTAGGAAAAAGTCCTATCGGTTATTAGAAGACCATCACAAGTACATGAACACGTATCAGACTTTCTTTTAGTTTTCATGAGTTTTAGACTTTAATGCGTCTGTTTAAAAAACTAATCTAAGAGCTTACATTCTAGATTTTGTATTTCTGCTTGGTTTTGTTGAATATGTATGTGAACCATGCACCAAGTGTCAACAAACTGTGTACAGTCAATGGCGATCGTTATCGGGCCATGTTGAACGAATTTTTGTTCACAAAAATTGAAGAGGAGGATATTGGTAACATTTGGTTTCAACAGGACGGCGCTACGTGCCACACAGCGAAAGCTACACTCGATGTTTTGCGCCCTGTTTTTGAAATAAAAAAAGAAGTTATTTGGCGGACCCTTTACTTAGCGAGACGCACAGGGAAGAGCATGCGCTAGCTCCTCTGATTTGATCCTTTAGGTGGGTCCACACTATGCCGAATGGCACAGATTTCAGATTGTTTCATGTCGATCGACAATATCGAATTAGTGTGGAACCGATCGGCCTACCTACAGAAAACCGATTCGAACTCGAACCGAATTGCAAAGAATCCGATTTTTGCCTGGCATTAAGTGGACGCACCTTTAAAGAGCTGTTAATAAAGAGTGTGGTACAGGTGTCGTAATGGTTCAAGGATGTGAATGACGAAGACCGAGATTCGAGCCCACCAACATCCAAAATGCCTTTAAAGGAGGGACTTTGGTTTTCCGCGTAAAAAAACAAACAATTTTTAGTAATTTTTGTTTTCAAGTATAGACTGATTAATTTTATTCGCATCTTTTGTACACTAATTTTACTAAATATTGGGTCATGAGACGGTAACAGAGTTTCCCCCATAACATTTTGCGGTGTTCACTGTAACCTAGCCGAAAATTATCGGGAATGAAAAACAGCAAAATTTTGTTAAATTATTTTCTCTGATAACTTTTTCTTTCGTTCAAAAATTGAAAATCGCTATTTCCCACCAAAAACTCCTACGCCATTTTGTGGGTAGGAAACATCCTTAATATGAAAAAAAAATTAACTAAACTTTGGGGGGAGGTGTTTTATATCTGGAAAATGTATACAAGTTTGAAATAATTCGATCATTCATTTCATTTATGATTCATTTTCATTTCATTTTATTTAAATCTACTGACATACTATGAAAAATGTATAAGACTAGCTTTATGATAGCTTAACTAGCTTAGGGGCCAGTTATAGCGATCAGGAAAACGAATCAGGAAAAATTTTCAAATGGAATAATAACTATGTTTTCGTTACAATTGAATAACAAATGTTATACCAATCATTAGTAAACAGCTCAGAGAATTTTTTTTGTCAAGAAAATGTTCAATTGAACAAATACTTTGCCGTAAAATTGTATTTTTCTATTTTCCTGATGGAATTGGAGCAGGAAAATAGAAAAATACAAATTAAACAGAAAATATTTGTTCTATTATATCTTCTTTGGGCACAAAAAATTCTTTGAATGATTTGCCATCGATTGGTATAACATTTGTTATTCAATTGTAACGAAAACATAGTTATTATTCCATTTGAAAATTGTTCCTGATTCGTTTTCCTGATCGCTATAACTGGCCCCTTACTGACCTTTGTTGGGTACTCTAAATCAATCAATACCCTTCGGCATAAACATAACTTACGAATAAACAAACTAGAGCCAAAACTCAAACAAAGAAAAGTAGTTTTTAAATAACAGTGAGCACGGAATTTTTGAGAAAAACTCGCTTAAATTTTAACGCTTGCAGCTGTTAGGAGTTTGAGGACAGGAACTAAGACAATAACTTCAAGATCAAGAAGATTCTTAAAATGTTGAAGGATGTTGAAAGTGAAAACCCGAACCGATTCCTTAACGGGCATAGCTTCTTCCGAGGAATAGTAAGCTCTGTTTCTGAAATAAAATGTTTTTTTCCTACCTTGTTGTTAATTTGTGTATCGATAAAAATGTAGAAAAATGAATATTTTAAAAAAATGTGTGAATATGAACTCCCATAAATATATACTAGCTGACCCGCCCGGCGTAGCTCAGGCCCAAGTTTCCATTCTAGTGGCAGACTTGAGATGAAATATAGTCTATGTTATACTCAGGGGCATTTGAGCACTCTAACGATGACAGCAAAAAACAGTGGTATTTGAATTCTCGTTCCCGTTCCCGTTCCCGTTCCTGTGAGAAAATGGTGATGAAATGGCACAATGAAGCACTCTTATAGTGAAAGAATTTTTTTTTGTAATCGGTTCAGAATTCTCCAAGTTCCCGCATGTTTTCTTTTCCTGTGCCGTCCTCGTGGGAATATGGGGGTAAAATATTGTTGAAGCTATTTGGAGACAACGTCTTATTGTAATTAGCGACAAAAGTTTGATATCGTTACTGTGGTTTTTGAATTCCCGTTCCCAATCCCGTTCTTGTGGGAATTTAGGGATGAAATATAGTCCATGGTACTCAGAGGCAATGAAATATGAATATGAAAAGGAAATTTCATTCAAATTGGATTAATACAAACACCTAGCTCTCGTTAACATTTCCATTCCCGTTGCTTAGTACTTTTGAGGTTATGTAAATCGCGCAATGAAATAGGAGTAAATAATTATAGTAAAAAAAATTTCAATAATTTATTTTCAGATCAAAGTAGAATGCTTCTAGTTCCAGAATCACAGAAGCACTACACTCAACTTCATGTTGTCGTGGTCGCAGTTGTTGTGTCTGATGGGTGCGAACTCGTTGCATTCTTAACCTATCCACTCCATTTCCACCCACTATAGAACGTATTTGTAACATATATATATATTTGTCTCTCGCTGGTCATCAGTGCGGTTAGCGCGTCATGTTTCTCTACGCATATTTGATTTTCTATCTATACATATAAAGCTACGCCGCCGCCGCGCCGCCGCGCCGGGCGGGTCAGCTAGTGATATTTTGAATTACTTGTGGAAGTCCAGGGAATATATGAAAAATTGCCTGGATTATAGTAAAAGTAACACTAAAAAAAATTTTAATCTTTGTTCTTACCATACCAGTCAAAAATTAAATTAAAAAAATTCTTAGAAACAAACAATCCAATAATCATATTATTTGTTATTTATTTTTTTAATTTCTCATTGTCAAAACAAAAGCATTGTTTTAATTTAATTTTTTATTCATTACAGTTAAGATTAAAGAAATTCTTACTTTAACTTTATTTAAATTTTCATATAAACTTACCTTTTAAACCTTCCCTAGACCTTTAAGAACATTTCAAGACCAAGATAAGATTAATCCGTTCAGCCGTTCTCAACATTAAGCCAGGCTAACGAACAGCAATTCATTTTTATATTTATATAGAAGCTAGATACTGTTAACTTTTCTTTTTTTTTTAATATGATTTTTTTAACTCTACAAATGTAAAGGCATTGTTTTAAGAGCCTCCATTTCTTTTTATTGCAAAGAATTCTTTTTGTTTGTATAACCAAACCCTGAAAATAGCTTCCCTCATTCGGCGGTTTCCATATTTTTGTGTTTAAAAATTTAATTCTTTCAAGCCTATTTCCAGATAGTAGTCATTTTTTAATTTTAAAGAAGGGGAAATGTTGGTAGTGAGCAAAAACCTTGCTATACTAGAGTGAGATGTGTTATTATATTTGAGTCGCTGCTTAAATTTTTAAGTGTAGCCTTACAAAGGATATTTTACGATTTCGGGGCTTCCGAACCGATTACCAATGAAGAGAGCCACGCGTATAGATTTCATATCATGAGAGGGTTTTAAATGAACCCACACCCATTCGCTCATGAGGAAAAACTATAGTACACCAGTGTATGGAAAAGTAATACCTACAAACGTAGGGTTAGCAATCGATTTGAAAGACAAATTAATTATTAAGACTTGTCGTGGAAGTTGAATTTTACTTTACTTGAAATGAAATGTTAGCCGGTAAATAAATAAACGATAAGGGTGTCTCTTCGTCCACACGTGTGAATTTTTAATTAAAAACAGGAAACATTATAAATGAGTTTATATTTGTGTGTTTGTTTTTATATTCTTTGTTTGCTTGTTTGTAGCTGTGCGATCATGTTTTAAGTAGTCCAGTGTTTTTTCCAATGACTTTTGTGTGGAGCCTGCCTGCTTTTGATGGTATAAGGCTGTCTCCACTTGCCTTAAATTCTTAGCATCAGAAAACAGGAATATGACAGACACAAGAAAGCCCAGCAACTGCCAAATTTTGTGTTGTGGGCATTTTTTATAGGTTACTTTTTTATACCAAACACAACAACGAAGTAAAAAAATTATGGAAAAACATATATATGCAGATGACAGCTCCCTCTGCATTCTAGCTGTGATAGATACCCTGCGATAAAAGTATGCTATCTATCGCAGGCTATGAAGATATAGCTGCTACATTGGGGTCTCCACTTGCGATTTTCAAATATTTAAAACATGTGGAGACCAGGGGTTATGTTTTTGTTTTCATCAAAATAATAAACATATGCATTATTTGCCTTGACTATCGTATTCTAAAAACTTAAAGCTACAAATTAACATCCACATAACGAAATTGATAAGTTTCCGGGAAGAAATTTATGCAGTATATATTTGAAATATTTGTCGCTTTAGATACCAAAACAAGCACTGCCATGTCTTGTTTGCTATCATCAAAATTTCCATAATTTATAAAAGCTTTCACTATATGCACTCCTATTAGAGGCAAACTCAATTATGTATGCATTGCAAACAATGCGCACCCGCAGTGTGTTGAAGCTATCAATGGCTTTTCCGGTCTCTTTTTGAGCCATAGTGCTCCAAATGAGAATATTGTTTTAAGCGTTGGCGATAAATAAAATAGTTGGAACTTGGAGGTGTCGCATAGCTCGCCACTTATACACAACCACCGTATTACATTCCAATCGTCTAGAATTTCAACATTGAAGTCAAACGATTTGATCGTTATTATTGTATATTGATTGCACTACATTAAAAAAAGAAAATGAATCAACAATGCTATTTGGAAGGTTTCCTTCTAAGAATTCTTGGTATGTGCTTTGGATGTTTGAACAAATTACATTTTAAGACAAAGAAAAACAGATCAATGTCCAAGGGAATTGTTGAAATGCACCCCTCCCGTGCTTGATATTAGTAATTTTTTTGTCAGTCAAATTGTGTCAAAAAAAGTCTTAAAAGAAGTGTTGAAACGGAAAGTTCTGTAGAAAAAAAAAACTATAAAATAAGGAGAGACAAGAAATATTACGACGATGTTCGAGTGTTGTATGACTCCCCTCCCAGGTCATTGGGTGAACAAAATGTCTGCATCGTTGAAGAAAACCTAAGCACTTTGCCGCATTTTTGGCGATGTCAAGTTATGGTTATTCCACAAGAGGCGGTTGGTAATGCACATAACGAGGATTGAAAACTGTTCTGTTTCGACGATGCATGAGCCACTAATGGATGGGCAAGGGAGGTAAGTTTCGCTTCAACGTCAAAAGAGATCATTGAGCTTTTGAAACATTAAATTCTACGCGGTTTTTATTCCCTATTGCACAATGCTGTCAAGATCAAAATTTAATAAGCTTAACCCTAGTTTACAAACTGGGGTCCATTTGGACCCCAGTGCATGTTTGAACACTCATAACTTTTTTGTTTTTCATTTTTTTTAAATGGGATTTTTACTCAGTGAACAAAACTCAATTTTTTATTCATTTCTTAAGTTGAAACGATTATCAGATGTTTACAGATTTTTCTGCGGTTTTTTTGTGAAAAGAACCAGTCCACCCGAACTGGGGTCCATTTGGACCCCAGTACTGAAATTCTATGAAAAATCATATTTTTTCTAATAAATAATTATTTTATTTTAAAAGCAGCCTAGTTTATGTTTAGAAGAATTTAACTTGAAGTTGTGGGCAGTTTCGGGAGACATTTAACACATAAGGTTCTAGTGTGGCAAATGCAACAACATCTGCCACATCCATCGCAGGTGGTTCTGGTTTTCTTGTCATCTGCTCTTGGGCAAAGGTGACATCTGCTTCTTTTACAAGAGAGCCTTTCGGGGACTGTTGGTAATTTTTCCTGAACTCTCCCCAAAATACAGAGAGCATCCATTGCAGATTTTCCAATGCCAGATTGTGTTGCATGTTGAGAACGGTTATTCAATTCTGACTCAACCAGTTCCTCCGCTAGTTCGATGAGTTTATCACTTCTGTACAATTTTTTGTTTCTTCTAGGTGGATTGAAGTGTCGAAAAATGATAACAGTTGCTAGGGCTGCTATGTCCAGTAAGTTGTAGAATACAACCATCGGCCAGCGATTTGTTTTGCGTGTACATGAATAAACTGAGACCGTTTGGTCGAATACATCGACTCCACCTTTGGTGCTGTTATAATCCAGTATCATTGCAGGCTTACTTTGATGACCGAAAGTGGCTTTCTCACAGTTATGTTGTGTTGATAGCAATACCACTTGTTTGTTTGGCTTCGGAACATAACTCACCAACGCCATTTTTCCAGAAAATCCAAAAATGGATGAGTGGACTGGACGATACTGGTTTTTGTTATTGACCTTTACAGGCTCATTCTGCTCATCAAGAACCTCCTTCGCTACAAAAGGTTTAGGCAAATCTCTTTTGTTTTTCCGAATCGTGCCAAGAATAGTGATCTTCTTATCCAGCAACTTCAATGCCAAATCCACCGACGCGACGTAAAGAAATTATCAATAGTGAGGTTGCGTCCAGAATTGAAATATGATGGCATCAACGACATCACCACATCCACGACCAAGTTCTGTACCTACTTTGGTCAGAGCTACCAGTGTAGACAGAAAACTTCAGTGGATAGCCCGTTGAGCTTTCATACATCCACCTAAAGTTCAAGCCATTTTTGGCAGGCTTGCTTGGCATGTATTGGGGAAATTCAATCATTGTTACCTGAACAAAGTGAAATAATGACTATTTTTTTCTTTTGATAGGCGGACCTGGCAAGAACATTGATATGCATCAATATTACAATCATCAGTAATTACGTAAAACAGACATATCGAAAGGGATAAGCGGGAATCCCAGATTTGCAAAATTAGGCAATTTCCATCGTTTTTGAAATTGAAAAATTTTATTGCTGACCTCCTACATACCTGCATAATGACATCTCTGTTTAAATTTCTTTATCCCTGCTATATACAATACTTAGAAACAATTCATACAATAGCCAGAAGAACTATAACTGAACAATATAAGTCAGAAATCAAAAAAATTTCGAAGAAAAAATCGTGGGGTCCATTTGGACCCCAGTTCGGGTGGACACGACTTTTGTCGGTTTGTAAACGAGGGTTAACACACGTTGCCGTCCTACTTCCACGGTCCGAAGAGGAGGGATGTGAGCCTAAGAACGAATATGAAAAACTGAGGGAACTGTCGTCGGCAAAACAATTGAGTGGATTAGTAGTTTCAGACAGAAGATCGTTATTCGTTAGTGAAAATGAGAAAAAGGGTCGTAGACAAAACGGAGCCTTGAGGATCACCAGCATTTGTTTTGTGATTAGAAAAAATTTCCATCAGTAAAAGCAAAGCTAGTACATTATCTCTAAATTAAAACCAGTATTGTACCTACTGAACATTTTTGAAACTTTTTTTCTACAATTTTGAGTTTGAAAGTGAACTGTTCGAAAATTGCCGTTTGACACAACTTAGCTTGTAAATGAATAAGAAAAAAAAATATTTGAATTTAATTTTTTGATTTTTGAATTTCAGTGTTTTTTTCTTAGACTTTTTGTTTTAGTAACTTGTATGAATAGGGTTTTCTAATGTTCCCATTGTTAGGTCTCCATGACAACTTTGAATCTAATTTTTGATAAAATCTTTTCGTTAATCATAGAGAACTGTCATTGTCAATTTATTCAGTGAATAAAACATTTTCAACATGGTAAAGTGTCATATGAGCCGTGTCAGTGAGACAACGGGTGGGTTGGTCAAAGTGTCGAAAATATCGCTGCTTTATTGCAAGGCGCGCAATAAGTAAAAATGTTGTGTATGAATATTCCAAAGATAGCAGGAAGTCTTCATAGTATTGGGAAAAGGGAATTGTTTTACTCCAAACTTAAATGTTCACAGTTTTTTCGTAGTGTATTTAGTATCAGCATTGTACCCGTGCGAAGCCGGGGCGGGTCCCTAGTAGTAAAGAATTTTTTCATCCTTATTTACATTGAAGGATATTCCAATGTAAAACAAGAAACACTAAAAGCATTACCTTATATTTTATCAAAATAGTCATATAAAACCTTTTGGAAAACTTCAAATTCGTGTTCAACAACTATAGAAATATAACATAGGCTACTTTGAACAGTGAAAACAGAATTTTTCTCTTCAAGTTTGGATTTATTTTAAGGGACAGCTTTTTTTGTTCTTTTCAAACTAAAAAATGGCAGTTCTGGGGGTCGATTCTGTAACTGTGAAGCTGTGAAGTGATAAAAATTATTTCACTTCAGCCTTCTCAGAGCTTTTTCATTTTATCACCTCACAAAAAAAAAATCTGATGCGATTCCCGAACTCATAATCATAAATCACTCTGACAGTATGTACTAAAAAGTACTAAATGATAAATGTTGTCATTTTTGCGTCAGTTTTAATTTTTATTTGTAAAAAAATATTTCAACACATGTCAGGTGTAATTATTCAGTTGGTATTTAACGAAAGAGACCGTAGTGAACAAAGGCTATTTCATTACGAAAATGTCTTTTCTTATGAAGAAGGTATTTTTTATGTATGTAATTATTTGCCACAGGAAGAAAATGAGGATATTGCGGCGGTCACTCCGGAATGGCCAAAATCCATTTGAAAATACAACAGAGGAGCACTTCATTCAACTCTATCATTTCTGGAGTAGTAATATTTATTATTCGCCCGTCTGTTTCTGTGAGGTCTTTGATTTTTTCCATCGCGGTGGTGTCGCGGCTTCGAACACTTATTCAGTGCGTAAAGGAAAACATTTAGTGATTTCATGTCTGCCATAATGTTTTTACTTATAAAACTTACACAAGATCTTTCCAATACTTCCTCCATTTCGGTCCCTCTTTTAAGGTTCCCCCTAAGCTGTTCGACTGAACACTTAGTTCTGTCCACTCGTTTGAACGAAAATGTTAACCGTCAACAAGGATTATTTTAAATTATCTTAAATTATGTGTTTACTTGTTATTTGCCAATTGTTGCAAAATCAATTAAAAACTGTTTTAGGGTTATTGAAGCGCTTCACTGACAAATTCTATTCCTATTTTTCTGAATTTCCATTTTCAAGTTTAAACTTCACTGAAAAATTCTTTTGTGATAAGTAATTTATTTATGTGAAGAAATTTTGACGTTTGTTTTCATTTTTTCACAGAACGAGAATCGGATTCGTTGTGAAGTTGTGATATTTTTTATCACTTCACAACTTCACGGTTACAGAATCGACCCTCTGGGCAAAGTTTTTAATGACCTTACAAGATCTGAAAAGCACAGTCACCAAAACCATAAATTTCTTTAAAAGTGAGCAACTCATTTTTGGCTTCTTAAATGCAGCCACGTACTTACTAGAACAATTAGAAATAAACCCACCCAAAATTTAGTTTGAGGCAACATTTGGACATTTGGATATATAAAACAAACAAATGGGGGCTTCCTCATATTGCCATGTGTTGTTTAAAAAGTAACACAATGAAAACAGAAATAATTACTAGTTATGTAATTATGTAATGTTCATAAAAGAGGTATTAAACCCTTACAAATATGCTTGTTACTATAACATACGTTTTATTTGGATTGGGCAGTTATCACTGCAAATATATATCAAATTCCTTGTATTTATGCACCTACTACACCTACAGTTACTGAGGTGAACTTATATATAGCAGGTGACATTGACGAGATTTCATTTGTGGTGGTTGTTTGTTTTGTGGTTTTTTTTTGCTGGCAGTGAATCTATACAGAGCTAGTGTCATAATCGCGTGACAATATTTTTTATCCAAGTCAATTGAAATCTGATATTTATTGAGGTTTACGTAAAGATTGTTACAAACATGGACAAATATTCACAAAGAAGCGTAAGTTTCCAACAAAGTTGCACAGCAAAATTCAAACCCTTAAATTAATTAAAAAGAAAACTTTTTCAGCTTGTACATAGTACGGCAATTTAAAAAAAAAATTTAAATACATATGTAGCTTGTTGAAATATTTATTTAAATGTAAATTAAAATTACTTTTAAACCTTTACAATGCCTTAAAGGTAGGTATCATATCCCCGATAAATTGAAAGATAAGACAGCCTTCGTTTCTTGACAGGTAAAGTGCAAATTGTTTTAGTTCCCTGCCTTTCTTTTGTGTTCCATCCAGACTTTTTTCGTATTCATTGGATTTTAGTTGGCTAAACGACCCGAGAAAATAATAATGGAATAGAGCACTTTTGTAATTGGTTTTAAAATGGAACACAATCTATACAAATGAAGGGGTGAATCTTCTCGTTATTCAATAACACTTTAGAAAGATACTCTTAGACTTGTATGGGTGGTTCTGATGATAATATTTTTGTTGTAAGCGGAACTGTTCTGCAAACTGAAATTTCTCTATAGAAACTATGAAAACAGTGGTAAATTAAGCCAACGACAACTTAAAGCTAACGGAAAAGCATTTATAATTTTCAATTTTTAATCTACCTTTTTTATAATGACTTTTGTCGCTGTCCTATTTTAGACTTTAGCAACAACGACACCAATCAGCATCATTAGGAAAAAGAAATAAAAATGAATTAAAACTGAAACTGTTAAAACCATGTTAAAAACGTTTCTATCTCTATCTCTATGTCTTTATCTATCTCTATCTCTGTCTATCGCTGTCTGTTAGTTTAGAGTTCGAGATTCGAGTCATAGATAGAAACATTTGATTGTTTTTCCACGGGTATCGCCTTTGGTGAGGATTTGGCAAACCCTCCCAGAGCAAATATTGCACTATTTTCCAAAAGCGTAAATCAATTGTTTCTGTAGCAAAATGTATGTTTTTTAAAGCAACAGTACCTGTTAAAGACAATTGATATTTTTTTTTAGTTTTTTTTTTGTTTCGACCATGGAAACTAACGACTTGCAAACGCGCCCTCGAAACACAAGTAGAGGTTATGGTCAAAGAAAACCACACACTTACACATTTTACTAAGCCACAAAATACCCATAACTGCCGCCTAACACGACTTTTCTTATAACAATAAAATGCAAATTGTCAAAACGAAGAAAAAAAGTAGATTTCGACCTAATGAAAGTGATTACGAATACGTTCGCCCGCTCGTTAGCCAACAGAAATTTAGATTTTCCTATAGGTGATTCACGCATAATGGCTGTAAAACATTAACAGAACCACAGAATACGCCCTCAACGGTATACATTCGTAGCATGTCTTCTCACACCCAATTGTTGCTCCAACAAAGAGACAGTCTATATTCAAATATGATACGATTTTATACAGCAAGAAGCAAAAGCCTTTAAAATAGACTAACTGAACGTCGTTTAATTAAAAATACATACTCGTACCAACTTCTGTACTCCGAACAAATGCAAAAAGCATAGATCAAACATGCTATTATGTTATTAGACTAAGGCCATGTTTCTTTAGACATTGTCATTAAAAAATTGTTTCTTTTGGGAATAGCTCAGTGAATCGACGCGACGGACGTTAATCAGTTGCGACAAGTATTTAACGCCATTAATAATTATATTGCAACATCGAAGCGCATCGCTTGATTAAACAAATTATCCTATCAGATTATTATCTTTGTTGGAAATAGTAAACTTGCCTTACAAGAGGGGGATAGCGGATTCACTATTCACATTGAAAAAAAGTCAAAAAAGTCAGTTCTAAATCAAACTAAAAGAATTCGACTCAATGAAATCTTATTAAGTGCAATAATCAAAATGAAATCTCCCTGTTCGGTTAACTGGAAATTAACGACCGCCACCGGTGGAAATAGCTAAATTGCAATAAGAGTTACTTGATTGACGTATCAATAAATTTGTTAGAGAAAATTGTAAATTTGATTGAACAGACTGCATAATTGGAAACATAGTACCTTTTTTTGGTTCCCGTGGCGTGATGGTTAACATGTCCAGCTGCTAATCCAGAGGTTCGAGGTTCGTATCCCAGCAGAGGCAAAACTGGTTTTCCACGGGTATCGCCTTTCGCGATGAATTGGCAAGCCTTCCGTTAGTAAATTCATTGCCATGAAAGATGCTGCTTTCTCAAAAAAGCCGTTCGGAATCGGCAGAAAATTCTAGGTCCCCTCCATTTTTTTTTAGTACCATTTTTTTCCCCTATTTTTGAGGCTTGTTCTTTCAATTACTAAGCTTTGCATTGTTTAAATGCTAAAAAAATGGATGTTTGAACGTCTGAACTTTTGTTTTAACGACATCAACAAGTTCACGTAGGCACAATATTCTATTGGACAATTTGATCTAAGTTACATAAAATTGTCCAATCAAATATTGTAATGATGTAATTGGCTGTTCTTAAACTGAGTAAATTACTAGCTTCTAAGGGCGTAAACATTAAAGAAAAGAGAATGTTTTGAAGTGGGGAACTCAAAGTATAAAGCTCAAAACAAAGTGATGAACTATTATGTATGTCAAGGAACAGATTGAATTGGTTAATAAAGACAGAGTCCCCTATCCTGCCAAAAAACGTTTTAGTTTTAAGTTTGTGCTTCTTCTATTTCGCCTTCTAGGGGAAAATTACATTTTCAACAATGTAGCACAGTTTTACTTACTGATTCTGTGGTTCAGAACGAAGACCGCTTTATTAAGGAATAAGGCGTTTTCTGTTTCTTTTTTATCTACACTACTCTCGAAAACTAAAGGATATTAAATAAAACTCCAAATTATAAGGTGATTTTCTACAAGGGATAACTCAGAGAAAATTGATCGTATAAAAAATTAAAAAAAAGGGAATTTGTAGTTCTGAGTATGTATCTAGTTTCATATCTAGACAATTAATTAATAAAATTAACATATATATGATATGCATCACTGACCATTGATAAAAAAAATTTTTGAAGTGACCATGTTGATTGGAAAAAAGCTACAAATTGATGAACTAGGGGATATTCGAAAATTTGGTGAACGAAAGATTTCGTCGGTAAGTTTTACATCAAATTTTTTTCTTGTAGTGCCCAGAAGGTTCGAATTTATGGTTTTTTTATTCATTTTTTTTTGTAATGAGTGATTTCTTTACTCTAATTCACCAATGATCGAGACAAAAAGAAAAAAAAATATTTATTTTTCCATCGTTAGTTTCCGAATATTGGATTGTCAAAGTTTAAATGCTTTGATCGACTATAACTCCGAAAGAAATCATCGTACAGAATTTTTTTTTATTACAAAGAGAGAAAAGTAATAACTGAAACCAAGACTACGTGCTAGGCAAGCTTCTCAGACAGCTTCTTCAGGGTCTGAACCGTCGGCGTCGCGTCGCGTCGCTTGATCTGCCTGGGTCCTCTGTGAGGGCTTCAATCAACGCGCATGCTCTCCATCGTTGATAAGAAGACTGTAATATATCTGCTATCTTGTAGCAGAAAAGAATGCAGAAAGCTTATTGGCTTTGCCGCGAGACACTTCTCTTTTACCAAGCATTAAAACGTGTTAGGCTAGCAAACGTGTTGCCAACTAGCAAATGTGGTATCAGCTTCTAGGTGTCATTTCCATTTTCCAACTGTCAAAGTTCTGTAGCCCTTCTTCATTAGCAAGCTTAAAAAAATTCTTTTACTTCTCCTTCATCGCATCGTTAACTTGTTCCAAACCGTTCACGACATCCATTCAATAAAGGTGTTGATTCATATTTTATTAATGCCGTGCCATCATCATCATCATTTTCTTGTTAATATTTTAATGAATTCACTTAGCACTGTACTCAAAGCATTTCTTCCAATTAAAATTGAAAATGGAAAAAATCAATAAATAGTTGTACCTAATCGCAGTCAGTAGCACCGAGTGGGAGTGGTTATGCTAAGTTTTTTGTTGTTGTAATTTTCTTTTTACCTTATCATTTTTTGTTCGACTT
Organism: Melanostoma mellinum; assembly: GCA_914767635.1. Taxonomy (NCBI): domain Eukaryota; kingdom Metazoa; phylum Arthropoda; class Insecta; order Diptera; family Syrphidae; genus Melanostoma; species Melanostoma mellinum. Next base: position 21,988,793 of record OU612058.1, read on the forward strand.
CATCCCATTGTTAGCATGACATACTTTGCTTGTGTAGTCTCCTAGGCTTTGCCATCCATGTCCTTATCCCTAATTTATTTAAACACTTTTATTCTGTCATATTTCTGTTTTTTTCATGTTTACAATTTCTTTTTTGCAGACTTTGCTCACTGACAATAACGAGATTATCAATATTGACACCCCTGCCAGGGGATATGACATCCTTGTCGTTGGCTGTCAAAATGCAAAGCTCCAAGCGTACTCTACGTTCTCATGAAATACCAATAACGCAAAACCTCAGTGGATCTCAATTGGGTAATAATGCATGTGGCTCAGCTGGAGCGGGGGGTGCTGCCTCAACGCAGCACCAGCAGTTACAGCTACAACAGCAGCAACAAGGAAGCAATGCCAGTGGGGGTAGTTCTTCGGGTGGTGTAATTGGGAGTGGTAGTGGACCTGGTGGCGGTGGTGGCGGAGGAGGTCAAACGAATTCATCACATGGAGTCAGCAACAATGGTCTGGGAGGGTGTGCTGGAGGTGCCAACTCTAACTCGAGCTCCGGATGCAACCTTGGTAACATGAATAATAGTATGGGGGGTATGAGTAATGTTCCCCTAGCTGAGGCCGAACTTGATTTGCACTTCAGCTTGCAGTATCCACATTTTATTAAAAGAGATGGAAATAGGTGAGTTTTGCTTAATATTTCACTGTGATTTTGTTTTGTGAAAAATGTTCCCCCAAAAGGTTGGTGATATTGTTGCAACGACGCAAAAAGTATAAATCACGCACAATATTAGGCTACAAGACTCTGGCGGAGGGTATTATTCGCATGGATGCTGTACTCCAGAAATCCATGGATATGACAGTTGAACTGACTGCATCCGGTAAAAACGGACGACCTGGAACAACGGTAGCCTGTTTGAGGGCGGAACGAGTTTCATCCATTCCAGTTGATCATGACAATAAAAATAATAACAGTGTGATGTTAGCTGGTAAGTTCTGAAAATATTATTTTTGATCAATAACAGCAATTTGCATAGTTAGTGCCGATTGAATGGATTGACACATTTTTAGACTTTAGAAAAAAGAAAGAATTGTCATTGTTGAGATAAACGATTCACAGTTCTACTCAATTTGGTTCAGTTTCGGTTTTGCATTGAATGCAAATCAAAAAAAAAATATGAGACACGGAAGATTTTATGTTATTTGAGAAGTGAGAAAACATTTTCACTCTGTTGGGATTCGAACCACGAACCCCTGGGTTAACAGGCGAACATGCTTATCATCACACCACTGGTACCACCATATTTCGTACTGTATTATCCGAAATCGAAAAAGCAAAGTAATTTCGTTAAATAATCATGCCTATTATGGAATTCGCAGGATTTTACTCCCGGGGAGTTGACAGGATTCGCGGTAGATTCGTATTCTCCTTATTTGGTATTACAGAATTCGACGAATGAGCTGTATTATCAATACTAGAACTACATTATTGCTTTTCACTGCTGCTGTCCTCTGTGGTTCTACTCTGTGCTGCTGTCTGTCATTTATGTCGACAAAAAGAAAAAATTCATTTAACTTGATATTCAAACAAATTTGAAATTAAAATAAAGCAAGTTTCAGTTTTAAGTTAAAAGTGATATTTACAGTGGATTCAATTGCATATTATTTTGATGTAAGAGAAAACTCATCGAGATATACTCGAATAGAATCACGATACCAAATTAAGAGTTTTTTGGATGTTTCGGATGAGAGTCTACATTCAAATAAAAAACTCATTAGATTGCATACACATCATAATTTTTCTATATACTTTTTTCCATTTGAAAATCTCCATAAATGGTGGACCCATGCTATTAAGTGATGTTTGCAGCCTTTCCAAAATTGTTGCTGCTCCGAATACTTTTTTGTTAAGTTTTGTGCAACATCGGGCTCAGTTTTCATCAGCTCAACTATTTTACGAAATTTTTCCCTATTTGTGGTCCGCTTTCTTAAAAAGAAGTAAAATAAATACCTCAACATTCCATATCATAAATTTTAAATAACATATTTGCACTTTTCATGTTTTGTTTGTTGTTTCTAGTAAGTTTTTGTCTTTACGAATTTCGACAAAAATGTCGCAAATGTGGAATGGAAAAAATTATATGGAGTGCGAATGGTTTGCGAATTCACTAATACCAAATAAGTTGAACAGAAAAGTCGGTAGTGCAGGTTTTGTTACCGACATTCATTCAACTCCTTTAGTCGAATTCCATAATAGCAAAATTTTCGCGAATGGTTGAAACTCACGCTAAATAGCATTCGCTGGATAGGGGTGAATAGTTTTCCCCAGGTAACGCTTGAAGGGGTTTTTTTTTTTTAATTTAAATTTTCACTTTTTGGGAACAACTTGAAGGAAAGGATGCGATTTTTGAAAAGAAAACGGGGCATTTGTTATTGTTACAAAAAAAAAAAATATATTAACGAAGTTAAAAAAAAGCTGAAAATTTTAAAAACAACGGTTTTAATTTTTTCTTTAATATAGTTGAATTTCATTCCGATCAAGTATTTTTTCGTTCAATATCTTACAACGATCACAAAGGGGTAAAAATGTTTTTTCCACGGCTATCACCTTTCGCGAGGAATTGGCGAGTTCTCCATTAGTAAACTCGTTGCCATGTAAAACGCTTGGCACGAGTACGATAACTTTGGCGACAAAAAATAATAACGGTTTCTGATAGAGGGGTTCAATACAAGCATTTTTTACTATAGGAGGGGGGGGGTCTATCTCCCCCCGTTTAGGCGGTAGGGGCAATTTTATAAAAATTAAAATTTTATAAAAATTGACTTAAAATCTAAAAAAAAATATTGTAGATCAACGGGAAAACTTACAGATACAATTTATACTTTTTATGAAAGCCAGAAACTTGCACTTTATAATAAATTTTAAATGAAGTGGTTTCAATTTATAGTTTTTGAAATAACTGACTTCAAAGTCAAAATTTACGAAAAAAAATTTTAAAAAATCACTTTGAGTACTATGTTTCTCGTTATTACAAATGCCAATAAAAAAAAAATTAGATGTAGTTAGTTGCTTCAATAAATTTTTTATCAAACGATATAAATTACTTTTTTCTATGTCTTATAGTTTTTGAGATCATTGAAAAATAGTAAAACTATTGAAGTATGCATTATTTTCAAAAAATTATGGAAATACGTACGAATTTACAATAATGTTAGGAAAAAGACTAGTGAAAGTATAAAAATTCATAAGACAGGTACTTATGTGCAATTAATTTCCGTATGCGATAACTTTCCACATGGCCCGCTTCGCGGGGCTCATTATTTTAACCCTTTTTCCGCAGGGTTAAGCTGCTCATGCTAAATATGAAAATAGCAATTAATTTCCGTATGCAACAGCTTTCCGCATGGCCCGCTTCGCGGGGCTCATTATTTTAACCCTTTTTCCGCAGGGTTAAGCTGCTCATGCTAAATATGAAAATAGCAATTAATTTCCGTATGCAACAGCTTTCCGCATGGCCCGCTTCGCGGGGCTCATTATTTTAACCCTTTTTCCGCAGGGTTAAGCTGCTCATGCTAAATATGAAAATAGCAATTAATTTCCGTATGCAACAGCTTTCCGCATGGCCCGCTTCGCGGGGACTCATTATTTTAACCCTTTTTTCCGCAGGGTTAAGCTGCTCATGCTAAATATGAAAATAGCAATTAATTTCCGTATGCAACAGCTTTCCGCATGGCCCGCTTCGCGGGGCTCATTATTTTAACCCTTTTTCCGCAGGGTTAAGCTGCTCATGCTTAATATGAAAATAGCAATTAATTTCCGCATGCAACAGCTTTCCGCATGGCCCGCTTCGCGGGGACTCATTATTTTAACCCTTTTTTCCGCAGGGTTAAGCTGCTCATGCTAAATATGAAAATAGCAATTAATTTCCGTATGCAACAGCTTTCCGCATGGCCCCCTTCGCGGGGCTCATTATTTTAACCCTTTTTCCGCAGGGTTAAGCTGCTCATGCTAAATATGAAAATAGCAATTAATTTCCGTATGCAACAGCTTTCCGCATGGCCCGCTTCGCGGGGTTCATTATTTTAACCCTTTTTCCGCAGGGTTTAGCTGCTCATAAGCTTTGGGGTGCAAATTTTTTATATGAAAAGTTTCTTTTAAAATTAGAAAATTTTTTGATTTTAAAAAGAAATATAGTTTTACTATTTTTCAATTATCTCAAAAACTATAAGACATAGAAAAAAGTAATTTATATCGTTTGATAAAAAATTTATTGAAGCAACTAACTACATCTAATTTTTTTTATTGGCATTTGTAATCACGAGAAACATAATACTCAAAGTGATTTTTTAAAATTTTTTTTCGTAAATTTTGACTTTGAAGTCAGTTATTTCAAAAACTATAAATTGAAACCACTTCATTTAAAATTTATTATAAAGTGCAAGTTTCTGGCTTTCATAAAAAGTATAAATTGTATCTGTAAGTTTTCCCGTTGTTCTACAATATTTTTTTTTAGATTTTAAGTCAATTTTTATAAAATTGCCCCTACCGCCTAAACGGGGGGAGATAGACCCCCCCCTCCTATAGTAAAAAATGCTTGTATTGAACCCCTCTATCAGAAACCGTTATTATTTTTTTGTCGCCAAAGTTATCGTACTCTCCCCAAACGCTTTCTCGATTAGCTGTTCGGAACCGGCCGGAAATTGTAAGTTCCTTCCATTCTCTCACACGGCATAGTAGTGAGAAATGCGCTAGGCTCCTCGCTCTGTTGCACCACCCTGTTTCTGTTTTATAACGATTCAAATACAATTTAAACCTCTTCTTTCCCATTCAATCGCAACTGTTACCAACAAACAGTGTTTGTACTATCAATTGTTCTCTTTTATCTCCTTTGCTTTTCCTTACCATAAAAACAAAATATGATAAAAAATAAAAAAAAAAAATATTTGCAAATAACAAAAGAAAAAAAAATCAATGAGCTACAAGTTTTTGAAAAGCGTTTATTGGAAGAGCAAATACTCCAAGCTTTTAGCTCACTCAAGTATAAGCTATGAGCTAACCTTGGGGCTACTACTAACACACACACGCAAAACACTCAACAGAATAAGAATCCATTAATAAATCTCTTCACTTAAATCAACGGCAAGCACATAAGTAGCATATGAATACTTAATAAAGAAGAAAAAAAAAAGAAAGAAGCAAAAGCAAACTACCTATAGTTGAATGCAGTTTTAATTATGGAACACCCTGACGTATATGGATACAAAAATAGCCCGAAAGTTTTTATTTGTGGCAGACTGTTTAGAAAATGGAAAGTGTCAAATGAGCTAGGAGGTATATTTGGACCAAAGCGTTTATAATTGAATAATTGATTATTTTGACAAGATAATATGTTTGTGGGAGGTTTGGTAAAGAAGATACGATATACTAATTCGTGAACTAGGTCGTTTCTTTCATATACAATTAGTATACTTATTGTAAGTATAGATGATATGATAACCACTTGTTAGCTAAAAAAAGAAGAAAAAAGTAGTTCTCAATTTTTTTGTGTTTGGTACGGAGTGGCCTAATTAAATCAAGGACTGTCCCACATTTTCGCGCATACGATTATACAAATATTTACATTGTCGACATCTGGTCGGAAAAAGAATAAATATAGGTACTGTTTGTTGTGGTTCAATCTAAAATCTGAATTTTTTTTCAAAGCCTTGGGAGGGTTGAAAGTTGAAAGACTTATTGTCGTCCTCTCTACTAATTAAGGGTTTTTTATGTACGAGTATTTAAGTGCCAATGTTATTTCTTTTAGAATATCTATCAACAGTCCTGCATGCCATTGGGTGATACGAATAGTACTTGATGGCGAAAGTATCTTGTTATTGAACGAAAAATGTCATTCCTTCATTGAGGTCACACCCCAAGTATCAAGTACAAGAGATTTTTTATACAATAAAGTAGGTTCTATATACCAAAAAATCACCTCACAGCACTCAAAAGAGCCCAGTTACATTTATTGACCCTGTTACAGCTCCACTTCTTCATTCTTAACTCTCGAAAATAATTCTGAAGTTCAAGGGAGACAAAATGCATTAAGAAAAAATGCGAACATTTTCGTTTGCCGTTGAGAACCTTTCGTTAAAAATCTTGTACAGTTTCAAACAAACACAAAAACTATGGAAAATGTTCGAATTAATGCATGTATTAATGTTTATCAGCGCAAACATGATTGGTACTTCTTCCTCACCTTCGTAAAATGCATACCTGCGTTAACAGAATGTTGTATTCATGTTTTTCTACGCAGCCATGCTCGGTGCTTCTTCCTCGCAGCGTAAAATGCATACCTGCATCAACATTTAGAACGTTCTTGACTGTTCGGAGAAATGATTGAAGATGAAGAACTGCAAGCGCAGCTGGCGTACATTAAAGTCAATTTTGAGTTTGTAGTCGATCTGAAAAAAACACATTTTCAAAGACCTACTAAAAACAGGAACCTCAATTGGTGAAGTGCTGCCCGTTTTGAAAGACATTGAGGAAGTCTTGAAGAAGACTACTGCCGTTTCCAATGGAAACACAGGCCTAAAAATGATTGTGCAGATAAATTCTGTAATAAACGGCGAAGTGGATTCCAAACTCCCAGGAAACATTGAAGTGAATAATGTTGAAAGTTTTAGATGGGCTCCTCTCGTTTCAGCTGAAGCTGAGAGATCATTTAGCTCCTTCGAAGCCCTTTTTAGGGACAGCCGAAGAAGATTGCTTCCTGACAACTTAAAAAAAAACTCTTGGTAGTCCAATGCTACTACAATTAAATGTATTTTTGTTTATTTTCCTTGTATTTTTTAATAAATGCCTTTTCTTTGCCTTTTTTTTCCAATTTTTTAGGTCAACAAAATCCTAACCCTGCTTCTCACATACCTACTGATTTACCAAGCCACAAAGCAAGTAAAGTGCATATAACCGTAACTAACAACATCATATACACCACGTGTGTGTTTGCATGTGATTTCTAACAGAAGCATAAAAGTTTAAAAAAAAAAAAATCCAGGTGAAACTGGATTTCCTTTAAGGTAGAGCTAAACGACGAACATACTCACCGAACACATGCTCGTTTGCGTTATTCCCTACATTGTGAACACATTTGTCGAACATTCACTTCGTGTTGATTATCCATAGCGTAAATATGTGCGATAAAAAAGCGGAAGTGATTACACTTAAGCTACGTGCAGACGGCATATAAAAGCCGCACACGTTTGCGGTTCTGACGTCATTTTTACGTCATAATTTGCGACAATTGATGCATATCGTCTGAACACCCTTTTGGGACACTCCGCACATGCACGCAAATGGTTTGCGGATGATGTGCGATGGCGAGGCCGCACATAAATGTGCGGCTTTTTCGCAAATATTTTACGCAAATCAGTAGTGGTTGTACAGTATAGTTATGATCGGTTTTCAATTAAAAAAAAATGAGCGAAGTGAAGTGTGTTGGTAGTAGGCCGTTTTTGTGTTCATGTATTTATCGGGTCTCTTTATTTTAATTTTTTTTTATGTTGACCTGAGTATTTTATTAATTTATTAAGTTTTTTAATTTATTAAGTTTTTTATTTATTTTTTTTTCTACTGATTAATTATGAAATCATTAAAATTGATTGCAGATAAATCATATCCAATGCCAAAACAGCTGTAGTACCCTTTCTTTCTTTTCGAAATTTTCAAATAAATTCAGCACTTTTAAATTTATGTACGGATAAGCTTCGTCAACAACAATTTATTGAATTAACGCAAACCTGCATATGAACGCAAATGGGTGATGTGCGGATATTTCCGCATATCGTGTGAACACGTCGCACATCGACCGCAAAATTTGCGTACTCATTTGCGTACATTTGATGTGCGAGCAAATCAACGCAAACTAATGTGCGGCTTTTGGGACAGATTCCGCACATCGTCTGAACACCCTAATATGCGAGTTTGGGTACACTGATTTACGTATAGCATTTGCGTTGAATTTACAACTTTTTATGTGACGTCAGAACCGCACATATGTGCGGCTTTTTATATGCCGTCTGCACGTAGCTTTATGGTTATTTATTTAAGTCTGTCTGTGCAATTTTGGTAGGTGTTAACATCACCATCAATTTGAGTTTCTTGGTCTCTCATGTTCGCACTTTCACCAATTTCTTTGTATTTTTGAAGCTTGTTCATGATCTATTTTTTTGAATTTTATTTTTAAATTCCCCGCACTTGGAATCCCAAATCGCACTTTCACAACGAAAAAATTCTATGAATTCTGCTATAATATCGTCGCTGACAAAAACAATTTTTGCTCTCGAACATTCCTCTTTCTTTGCGAACATCGAACCCAACGAACATGACAAAATTGAAATTTTCCGCTAATATCGAGCCGCTTGCGACGAAAATACAGCGAGCACGAACGAACAAGTTCGGCGAGTATGTATGTTCGTCGTTTAGGGCTACCTTTATGCAACGATGACGAAAAACGCGGGCTTTCATGTCCTCGTAGACAAAAATGTTTTTGTTGTTGTTGTTTTTTATGAAGTGCATAATATGATATGCTGCATAGCATAGCGCAACTACGAAACATGCTTCATGCTTATGAATAGGTATGGAATGGCTTGCCTTTAACAAAAAAAAAAAAAAAAACAGAAACTTATGAAAAAGAAAATGCGCACACCTTTCGTCTTGGTTCTGTGGTAGAGAAATTATATTAAGAACAAGACATAAGATGATTCGGTTTTAATAGCTGCACCAATGCCAAATACATTTACAAAAAGAGTACACGACTATGTCGCTGTGTACTAGAAAGGAATTTGGTTATTCCTTTTCATGACAGTAACACGTATTGTTCGAAACAAATGTTCTCAAAGCTTTCAAAATGAACCAATCAAATACATGATTTATGGTTGCCTGATGCCAAATCTACAGATTTAAGATCAGAATCAGCCTAATTTTAAATCAAAATTGCCGGGAATTGTTTTAAGTTGAATGGCCAGTTGTATTGCAATCCTTAAACAATTTACACCAATACCCGCCATCAGCTTAGTCGGACAACATTAGGTCGTTATTTTTAAAAGTTGGATTTTTTTGATCAGCATCCCTTAAAACATTACCCTATTTTATTACGCCGCATTGAGCTTAAAGTTTTTTTTTACTATGTATGCGTAAATGGAATTCAAAAATCACTTTTTTTACTTATGGCAATCAAAACTTACTAGCCTGCGTTCAATTGAATTTTTGCAAATATATCACGAAAACATCCATTTTTGATCGGTGCAATAATTACATTTGAAAAAATTACCTATAAACATATTCATTACAAAATCACTAAAATATATTACTATTTATGAAAAAATCACCTTAAGTGGGGAAACCACTTTAGGAGCGTAAAACATGTTTTTTTTTGGGATTTTTTTAGAGGAAATAAAATGTCCCAATCATTTCCAAAATTAGGAGAAATGATTATTAGAGCTGTCCAGTACTAAAAAAAATTGTATCTATTCGATGACCAACAAAAGGGCGGTGTTATTAAAATTCTCCGGGCGCAGTTGCCACTCTTTTTCGGTTCATCTGAGAAAGATTTACCAAAGTTCATTCTTTTACTTTCATATTAAGGAGAAGGACATACCTAACAAAAAAAAAATTCTAAATTTGAGAGCCTTTTTACTCTAAAATTTGAATTTTCGGCAATTTTTTCGACATATTTGACCCCCGAAAAATCATTTCTTTACACGCTACCCTTCAAACTTTAGGTATATCCTTTCGATAATATTACTGAGAGTAATCTACCAAAATTTCATCTAAATCGGTCGCTAACTTTTTGAGCTACAACACGAGCAGTTTTAGAAAAAGTAGATTCGAGATATGTAATTGCGTTTAAAGTTTTCATCACGAGAAAATTTTTAATTGTAGTAACTTACGGATTAATCGGCGATTCCAGGCGCGTACAAAAGAAACAATAGAATTTTCCGAAACAGCTGCCTGTCCATACGAAATGTCAACAGGAGCGACCTTCGCTTCACAATACCCTCTATTGCAGGGGTGGCCAACAGGTCGATCGCGATCGACCGGTCGATCGCGACTGTTAGTCCAGTCGATCGTGGCGAGGCAAAAAATATAAATATGTACGTAGACCAGACATAGTCTTAAATTGTTTCAATAAAAACATATACCGTTGTGGTCACAGAATTTGAAAAATTAGTTCTAGAAAAACTGTCTACTTTGTATTTTTTACTAGAAAACCTTGCTTAAAAACATATACATACGCATATTACTTCGAAACAAATCCGCCACAAATTGTGTGCGTACATATAATGCACATTAGACTAGGCCCAAAAAAAAATTTCAAAAACCATATTGAAAATATTGTTAAGGATAGCTAAAACAAATTCAAAAAAATGTTGAGCTTAAAAAAAAAAGTATTTAGAGGTCTATCAATCGTGTTATATATTTCTTAGACCTAAACGAATTTGAACAGTTTTCACGGTTAAGTAAGGTTATTACTTAACCGTGAAAACTGTTCAATTTTTTTTAGCCCAATTTTTTGTTTAAAAAAATTCCTTTTAAAAAAGCTTGAGCTTGATCACTCGGAAACGGTTAGTCTGAGAGAAATTTTTAAAAAGACCTTTTATAAAGGAAAGTTAATTTTTTGCAAAAATGTTTGTCGTTAAATTTGTTTCGCTTAATATAATTGCCCAAGTAAGGTTAATATAAAACACGATTGATAGACCTCTAAATACTTTTTTATTTAGCTCAAACTTTTTTGGAATTTTTTTTCAGCTATCCCAAACAATATTTTCCAAATGGTTTTTGAAATAAAAAAAAAGTTTTTTTTTGGCCCAATCTTATGTAGGTACATATCTTCGTCATTATGATGTCTGTTTTCTTTATATGCCTACTAGCACAGCACATGTTCGCAGAGTTGTCACTTGTCTTCTTTAAGGCTGGCAATCTCCGACTATAAACCTGATTATGCTTAACTAGTGGAATATACTCAGACGCAATGCTCACATATATTATATATATGTAGGTAAATAAATAGTTAAGTAGTAAGTACTAAGTATAATTTTCTCATTTATGCTTTTTCGCTTTGTAAAATAAAAAATGCTACATAAATTGTGTACTGAACCATGCTGTTTCATTTAAGATTTCTATAAGTATGTAATTGGTAGATCGCACAGGGCCTTGTTAGTGAACAAGAGATCTTGGATCCAATTAAGTTGGCCACACCTGCTCTATTGTGAAGCGAAGGTCGCTCCTTCTCTAATGGCCTGAGCTACCTGACTCGTCAAGTATGTTGTTCAAGGGCTCTAAATGCGATAACTCTGCATCTTTTCGAAATTTTCAGTTTTCCTTTGGTCATAACATTCTTTGGATATCATACTTTCGAAATATGTTATAAAAAAATAGATTTTTTTGAAAATTTTAAAGTGGTCTCCCCCTTAAGAAATAAAGAAAAAATTATCTGGAAAAAAATTTCTGGATTTTTTTTTACATGGAAGAGAGTTCTTGAGATTTGAAGGCTGTTGCGGCACGTGTTAACACATTCCAATTTTCGTTTGTGCAATTTTGAAATATAATACAGTCGACTCTCGTTATTTCAAATCTTGAAGAACTTTTAAAATAGTATATTATATTCGTTGTGTAAAAAGAAGCGTTGAAAGGTATCGAATGAGGATCGTGCTTCCTTAACTGACACCTCTGTTAAAGGTTCTGATGTATCGTCCTCATTTTCATCGTTGCTTTTTTCATTCGTATCTGTCGCTCTTTCTCTCTGCAACTTTGAATTGTCAAGTCTTCGACGCCGATGAGTTCGAATTAACGCGTCGTTTTATTATATAGCAATAACTTTTTCGTTAAAAATACCAAGTGCATAAAAATGAATTGATTTAGTTCGAAATATAAAGAGATTTGGTAGGGAACTCGTGATAACTTTGAATTATAGAGAGGTTCGAATTATCGCAGGTGGAATTGAAGAGAGTCGACTGTAGCATATAAAAAAAAGGGTGCTTAGCAGAAACCTTTTTTTTTTCATCCATACAAATAACGAACGCCCTAATCAACATTCATCAAGATTCAGCTCGATTAAAAAGCAAACAGTTTTTTCGTGTTGAAATCTTTTTTATATCATCAGGGGACTATGATTATGAGATTTAAGAAAAGATCCCGATGTAGGGTAGGACGGAGCTAGTTGAGCAGTTTATCACTTGAACGGATATCGTTTCTGAATGATAAGGCTCAATGAGATGTTGAGCGGCTTGATGAATTCGTAATACATAGCTTAGTCCATAGTAATTTTTTTTGTAAGATGTCAAATTTTAGAGCTACGTCCAGGAAGTCAAGTATGCTCAGTGTACCCCATATATTATTATTATTATTATTATTATTTACATACAAAAATTTTAATAATAAAAGAATTTTATTATTGTTAGTTGGAGTATTGTGATTTAAAAATCGAAAAAGAAAGTTTTTTGTGACCTTCACTCCATTTATGCGTTTCGCCCAGGTACAACAGTGGGCTCATCAGTTAGATGCTGTTGTACCCTTCTAATACGCAATGTTTTGGTCGATGTTTACCGACACCTATATAAAGTTTACAGTGCAAACACACTGTAAACTTTATACTTTTAGGGGAATGTGATTACATTCATGCACCTAAAAATATGTTTTGCCCGTGGTCTGGCTAATGTTTACATACAAAAATTTTAATAATAAAAGAATTTTATTATTGTTAGTTGGAGTATTGTGATTTAAAAATCGAAAAAGAAAGTTTTTTGTGACCTTCACTCCATTTATGCGTTTCGCCCATTATTATTATTATTATTTATTATTACATTTTGTTGTTTTTTATCTCCAGTTGTGTTTTGTTATATTTGTTAATAAAGATAAAGGAAAGACAAAATGAAATGTAGTTCTTCTTTTGCTTTTTATTTAAAATTTTTAATAATTTTCACAACTTTTTATAAATTTACTTTGGGGCGACGCGTTTCGGATGTTAACTCCATCATCGAGCGAGTTGAAACTGTTGGTTTTTTGTAATGGGGCCAAGTGTTGTGTGGGTTTGTAACTTTGTTTTGTTATTGTGTCTCTCTCTTTCTATCTTTGTATTTTATTGCTGTGTCAAATAATGGATTAGTTTTTAGTATTAATTTATCATTTAGCAGGTTGTCTTTGTCTATTTTATGAGCTTTATATATTTCATATTCTTCTTTTGCATCCAGTAATTTACCTTTTTTGCAAATATGTAATGGTGTTAAATTTATTTCTATGTTGTCGTAGTTATGATTGTTGTCAATTAAATGTTGTGCAAATGTGGATTTTGTGTTGGGTTTTGGTATGTGTTCTTTAAATCTTTCTTTGAAAGTTCTGCTTGTTTGGCCTATGTAAAATTTATCACAGTTGCTACATTTGATTTTGTATACTCCTGGAAGTGTCTCTATTTTTGGTTTGTTTTTGGGTTTTAATATTTTTTGTATGTTGTTATTAGTTTTAAATGATATTATTATGTTCTGTTTTTTAAATTGGTATTGTAATGTTTATGGTATGATGTTGGTATATGTTATAGATGTGTATTTCTTCTCAGTTATATTGTTGTTGTTAGTTTTTTTGTTGTATATTTTTTGTTTCATTTTTCGGTGTAATTTGTCTATTGTTGAAGGGCTATATCCGTTTGCTTGTCCGATGCATTTTATGGTGTTGAGTTCTATTTCGTATTCTTTTTTGTCCATTGGTATGGTGAGGAGTCTATGGATATGGATTAGTGAGTTGTATGCTGCCATTTTTTGTTGGTGTGGGTGGTGAGAGTTTTTATTTATTGTTATATTGGTTGTTGTTGGTTTTCTATAGATTTTATATTTTAGCTTGTTGTTTACTTTTGTAATATTAAGGTCTAAAAAGTTTATTGTTTCGTCTTTTTCTATTTCTGTTGTTACTTTTACTTTTGTGTTGATGTTATTTATATATTTAGTTAAAATGTCAATTTGTCTATATGTGCCGTCGAAGATGACAAAGGTATCGTCAACATATCTTGAATACGATATAATTTTTTGATTTTGTGGATTTTTGGAGGAAAGAATGTGTTTATTTTCATATTCGTTTAAGTAGATGTCTGCAATTAGTCCGCTAAGAGGGGATCCCATGGCTAATCCTTCTGATTGTGTGTAGAATTTGTTATTGAATGTGAAGTAATTTTGATTTAAAGTTATTTGTAATATATAAATTAGTTCTTCTATTTGTTGTTTGTTGATTGTTGCTGTGTTTATCAAGTTGTTTTTTAAGATGTTGATAGATTCGTCAATTGGTATATTGGTGTACATGTTTGTGACGTCAAATGATATCATCTTGTAGTTTGGTAATATGTTTATGTTTTTTAGTTTGTCTATTAAGTTTGCGTTGTTATTTATACTGTTGTTGTTTTCTATTATAATGTTGTTTTTTATGATTTTTTGTAATAATTTGGAGACTTTGTATGTTGGAGCTGTTGTGTAATTTATAAGAGGTCGAATAGGTGTTCCTTGTTTGTGCATTTTTGGTAGGCCTGTGAAAATAGGCGCTTTTGCGTGTGGTTGTTTTAGTGTGTATTTGTTGACATTAGAAAAAAGTTGAGTACATTTGTTGATTGCGTTGTTTATTTCTTTGGTATATTTTATTGTTGGATCGTTATTTAGAATTTGTATTTGGTTATCATTAAAAAATGTTTATGTTTTTTGTGTCAAGGAACACCTATTCGACCTCTTATAAATTACACAACAGCTCCAACATACAAAGTCTCCAAATTATTACAAAAAATCATAAAAAACAACATTATAATAGAAAACAACAACAGTATAAATAACAACGCAAACTTAATAGACAAACTAAAAAACATAAACATATTACCAAACTACAAGATGATATCATTTGACGTCACAAACATGTACACCAATATACCAATTGACGAATCTATCAACATCTTAAAAAACAACTTGATAAACACAGCAACAATCAACAAACAACAAATAGAAGAACTAATTTATATATTACAAATAACTTTAAATCAAAATTACTTCACATTCAATAACAAATTCTACACACAATCAGAAGGATTAGCCATGGGATCCCCTCTTAGCGGACTAATTGCAGACATCTACTTAAACGAATATGAAAATAAACACATTCTTTCCTCCAAAAATCCACAAAATCAAAAAATTATATCGTATTCAAGATATGTTGACGATACCTTTGTCATCTTCGACGGCACATATAGACAAATTGACATTTTAACTAAATATATAAATAACATCAACACAAAAGTAAAAGTAACAACAGAAATAGAAAAAGACGAAACAATAAACTTTTTAGACCTTAATATTACAAAAGTAAACAACAAGCTAAAATATAAAATCTATAGAAAACCAACAACAACCAATATAACAATAAATAAAAACTCTCACCACCCACACCAACAAAAAATGGCAGCATACAACTCACTAATCCATATCCATAGACTCCTCACCATACCAATGGACAAAAAAGAATACGAAATAGAACTCAACACCATAAAATGCATCGGACAAGCAAACGGATATAGCCCTTCAACAATAGACAAATTACACCGAAAAATGAAACAAAAAATATACAACAAAAAAACTAACAACAACAATATAACTGAGAAGAAATACACATCTATAACATATACCAACATCATACCATAAACATTACAATACCAATTTAAAAAACAGAACATAATAATATCATTTAAAACTAATAACAACATACAAAAAATATTAAAACCCAAAAACAAACCAAAAATAGAGACACTTCCAGGAGTATACAAAATCAAATGTAGCAACTGTGATAAATTTTACATAGGCCAAACAAGCAGAACTTTCAAAGAAAGATTTAAAGAACACATACCAAAACCCAACACAAAATCCACATTTGCACAACATTTAATTGACAACAATCATAACTACGACAACATAGAAATAAATTTAACACCATTACATATTTGCAAAAAAGGTAAATTACTGGATGCAAAAGAAGAATATGAAATATATAAAGCTCATAAAATAGACAAAGACAACCTGCTAAATGATAAATTAATACTAAAAACTAATCCATTATTTGACACAGCAATAAAATACAAAGATAGAAAGAGAGAGACACAATAACAAAACAAAGTTACAAACCCACACAACACTTGGCCCCATTACAAAAAACCAACAGTTTCAACTCGCCCGATGATGGAGTTAACATCCGAAACGCGTCGCCCCAAAGTAAATTTATAAAAAGTTGTGAAAATTATTAAAAATTTTAAATAAAAAGCAAAAGAAGAACTACATTTCATTTTGTCTTTCCTTTATATTTATTATTATTATTATTATTTATTATTATTATTATTATTTATTATTATTATTATTATTTATTACTATTTATTATTATTATAATTGTTATTGATTCTTTATTTTCTAAAATGTCTTATATACATAATTAACCAAAACTAGAATTTCTACTTGAGTTGAAATACAAATTTACCAAACATTTCATACCAAAGACATCTTACATTCATCGTCTTTCACAAATAAAAAAAAGACTCTTTTTCTTTCATGCGTAAAAGCAAACATTTTCTCGATGGATAAACATTATCCACTGTAGTACCTACGACACGATCAGAGATCAGAGATTTTCCTACGAATCTTACTCACATGAACCGAAAATTTTACCAAGGAGAATCCTGCATTATCAATATATTAATCATCTTTCTAATTCAATTTTCTTTTGAAGAAAAATTTAAATTGACTAAGAAAATTCGATTCTGAGAAGTCACCACAATCCGACAGAATGACTAATAAAAAATTTCTTCGTGTAGGTATCTACCGACGTCACGTCACGTCGTGTAGGTGAGCCAAATTACCCCCCCCCCCCCCCATGGATGGGAAGATTATATGCATATATGTACAACCCTAACAATGTATTTTATTTCTTTTTTTTTCTCAAATCAGATATATTCATTCGCAGGACAACCGCAGTTAATCATGCGTATAAAAGATATTTTATTATATTCTCAGGCACGCTACACCTATTTTTTTATATGTACTTACAATTTTCACACAGACACTGCCCCATAGCCATTCCTAATGTCAGGCCGTTACAGAGGACAACGTAGAACATAATTGTTTAGTGTACAAATGCGCTATTTCTATCTCTCTCTCTATTTCATTTTTCTTGGGGGGCTTGTGGAGACACCCCACAATCTTATAATTATAATTCACTTAGCAAGCATCAGATACCTACCTACATGCTATATACTAGTACTGCCGGTGGCAGTGACAAGCTAGTGGCATTCGGTATTTATTGATTTCCACTTGTGTCTTCGTCGTACAGACACTTGTACAGAAAGTTGTACCCTATTTTCATCATAAAATTATCGTCTTTGTTTTTGGGGTTGTATCTTGTATCCATCCCTCTGCGATTCTGTTGCAGTCAGTTGACATTCAGTCGTTAGACGGATCGCTAGTAGTAAAATTATAAAAAGAAATAACTCGTGAGCGTGACAGTCCATTTAATCGGTGTCAAGTGTTTTTTTCCGTGCGTTTCGAAAACACTGCCAGCGAATAATAGAAATAAAAATCATAAAGAAAAAAATCAAGTGCTCATATGTCTTTTCGGTATAAACTAAACATTTCAGATCGCGTTGCAGAATACTCAGACGAGGACGAAGAAGGCGAATTTAGTTCGGGTGAATTTAATGATGACGGCACCGATTTGGGAATAACCGCCTACGATGCGAAACGTGATTATGCCCCGTCAAAGCATGATATGCGAAAATATCGTAAGCTGCAAAGATCTGAAGTTGAGGATGTCGCATTAGGTGCAAATCCAGTGGATAGTGATAGTGAGTTCGAAATGAAGGATAAAAGTTCATCAAGGGCGAAGATTAGCCGGGTAAGTTTGTTTTAAATTCTTTATTTTCTTACATGAGTCGTTTGGTATGTTACATACATACATTCATATTATGTACAACTTATTTATCTTCTTTTGAGAGGAAAAACAAATCAACTTTATGTATATGTAGTATGTACCTACTTATTTACCTTAGGCGATGTGATAGAACTAATGTTTACTTTATCCATATTAAGAATTTGGTTGTATGAATTTTGCCGTCTTAACTTGCCTATTCTTTTTCTTTTAAAAGAATCTACCTTTCTACCTACGATGTTGACTTTTAGATACAAGCAGATAAATAAAATGATAATGACAGCAGAATAATCACCACTTATCACAAAGCTAATTATGTACATACAAACATACATAAATGTCGGATTTGCGCAGTAGTCGAAATTGCATTGCGTAAAAAAGATCATCTAAATGATAAAAAGAAAAAAAGCATGTTGATCGTTTATTTGTATGCATCTCTAGTTGTGATTGTGACACACCAAAAACAATTGTTGATTAGTTGATTTTATAAGTTTTGGCACGATTAAGAAAACAAAAGCGGGCTTGATTTTTGTTCGCCGTGTTTTCACTTTATTTGGGCAGAACGGCGACGATGGACGCGACGGTCGGTGGTGGCGGCGATGTCTTGTTAAAAATATTTAATAATGTATTAGAAATATTTTCTTTGTATTCGTTAACGTCGTAATCTGTTTATTATAACTTCTTATACCTACAACGTCTAAAATTGTAAAATTGAAATTAAAAAAAAAAAAATAAACTTTTTGAATATCAACTAATTAATCCTACTGCTTGAGTTTTGGCAATTCAATTCGTCGGCTACCAGGACTCAGTAGGTATTCCGGTTATATCGTTGAAGAATTATATCAACACAATCGTAAACTCTGCGATTTTTGCGACATATTTTTGACTTAAATTTGGCACATCATTGAATTTTTGTAAGCTGTTGTTGAAAAGGTACGTTGGATATGTTTAATGTGTTGCTGTTTCTCAATAGCAAGACATATATTCCACCATAAACCTAAGTCTTGAGGGACACCATAGCATTTAAGATGTAATTTTGTTTTAAACGTGAGCAAATTGAGCCGGATATCAATGAACCCATTACATACACATAGGGTAAACGCACTAGTACCCGGACACTTAACTTTTTTCTCAACTTTGACTTCAACCCATTTTGTAACCATAAATGCTACCGCGGAAACTTTTATTGATTGTAAGAATATAGACATTTCTCAATAATATAGCGTTCAAGTAAAATGCAAAGGAATCATTGTTAAAATGAATAAAATCACAGTTCAGAAAAGTTCCATTTGCGTTAGTACCCGGACAGCAAAATTTAGTATCCGAACGACATGTTTTAGTACCCAGACGCAATCCTTTTAAGAGACAAGCCCTGCCTGGATACTGAAAATAT
Organism: Melanostoma mellinum; assembly: GCA_914767635.1. Classification (NCBI taxonomy): domain Eukaryota; kingdom Metazoa; phylum Arthropoda; class Insecta; order Diptera; family Syrphidae; genus Melanostoma; species Melanostoma mellinum. The sequence goes on from OU612058.1 coordinate 22,008,136, forward strand.
AAGACAAGCGCACATTTTTTGTATCCTTACAGGGCTTGTCTCTTGAAATGATTAAATCTCTTAAAATGACTGGATCTAAAGGGTTTTTCAATAAGGGCGGGTAGATTTTGAAACGAAATTAAACAAGCTGCGTATAAGGTATCAACAATTTTTTTTATTTATTTAAAAGGCCCATATATGCCATTAAGTATGGAAGATGACATCATTCAAATGCCCGCCTCGGCTTTTCACAGTGGCACGGATCCGAGTGGTCCAATTTTCAATGACTCTTCCGCATAGATCCTCCTGAATTTGAGCGATGTCATGTGTTATGTTCGCCTTCAGGGCATCGGTGAAATGTGGTTTATTTGCATAGACCTGCGACTTCAAAAAACCCCACAAGAAAAAGTATAGCGGGGTTAAATCGCATGACCTTGGTGGCCAATTCACTTCACCCCTGCGAGAGATAACCTTAGTCTCAAATCGCTCATGCAGAATGTCAATCGTGGCGTCCGCTGTGTGGCACCTAGCGCCATCCTGCTGGAACCACATGTCGTCTAGGTCCATATGGTTCAATGTAGGCCATAAAAAATTGGTTGTCATCGTTCTGTAGCGCTCGCCGTTGACAGTGACCGCCTCACCAACGTCGTTTTCGAAAAAATACGGACCAATGACGCCGCCGGCCCAAAATCCACACCAAACCGTAACTTTTTGAGGATGCATTACCACCTGGTGAACCTCGTGTGGGTTTGTGTCGTTCCATATACGGTAATTTTGTTTGTTAACAAAGTCATTCATCCAAAAATGCGCCTCGTCGCTAAAGATGATTTTTCGCCCGAAATTGGGATCCTCTTCCAAACGATTCGATGCCAAGGCAGCGAACAAACGACGTTGTCTATGGTCATGAACTTTGCCATGGTGATTTGGCATAAGCAACTGAATAATAAGCAAAAGATTTGACAATTGTCACCAAAACAAAGTGGCCGCCACGGGCCGCCAAAATCTACCCGCGCCAATTGAAAAACCCTTTAGTATCCGAACGCTTTTGTTTTAGTATCCAGGGTAATATAACTGATCTTTTAGAATTTTGCACACAACAATTTTAAGAAACAACCCCCGTACGGGTAGTGAATATGAATGATAATCACACTTTGTTAGTACCCGGACATCATGTCTGGGTACTGAAAAACGTATTCATTTTTGGTTTTAGTGCCCGGACACCACAAATAATGGCAAAGATATTATTAAATTTGGTTTTTTTTTGCAAATTATTTTAGTTAATCATATTTCCAACGAAACCAATGTCTTTCCATTACAATAAATTGATTATTACTTGTTCAATTGCTTATTACTAAAAACTGTTCCCACTATTTTTTTTTTTTTACACAAATCGACAACGAGACCGCACCTTGAAACCTTAAACAATAAAATGATGCGTAGTTATTAAAGTACGCATTTCGAGTACCTGAAACTTTGCATGCATGTATAGGACACATTGAAGGACCCATGTTTTTGTTGTTTGTTGATTTTTTTGAGTGATGTATCTATTAATCGCAAAAAAAGGTTATTGTGTCCGGATACTAACACTGTGCGTTTACCCTATACAGCGGGGCAATATTACCGCTCCTCAGTTGTTTCAAAATTATTTTGCATGATTATCAATCTCTTGTAAAGAAGCTGACAGCCGAATGCAGTAAATAGTCTGGAAAAATGTTTTTTAATCTGTCTTCGTTTTGAAGAGTCACAATGTGACCTTCGCATAGTCTTTCCTTGCGATTCTTCTAACAAATTCTTTCTACATAAGAGCTAGTCGTCGCGTCGGCGTCGGTGCTGACATGCAAGTTATGTAATTATATAATTTTATGTCTGGAATATGAAAACAGTTTTCTTGCCAAGGTATCTTCAAGGACTGTTTCGAACCTAAAAATAATTGCGAACTTTATATAATAAAACTTTCATTTACGATTGCTCAATGTCAATTGCCTTATGAGAGCTTTGGTTTCAATTCAATACCTTTATTTTCTGTTTCGAAGCAGGACTATCAGCAGTTTTTCTATGTCTGATAAAAAAGAAGAACGGAAAAATTTTGATTCACATTACTTTCATAGACACCGTTTTACCTCTTTTCATTATAAGCCACTTCATAGAATTGATTTTGAGTGAGCATTCCATTAATGGTTTTCTTTAAACTTTTTTTTTCAATGAAAGTTTCAATGCGAAATGGCAATTCAATATACAAATGTATGTATGTATGAGTATGTAAATAGCAAACAAAGTGCTCAGTTCAATGAATGAATGACTGAAACATTATTAGGGCAATTAAATTAGCTTATATGTGGAGTGGCGTAACCCTAAATTTTTCCATCAAGATAATCAAATGATATTTTACCTGGATAAAAGGAAACGGTAATTTCTTCCTTTATAATATGTACAGTCAGTCTCAGTCATATTCGTACACCTCATATATTTTGATTTAAAGTGCTCAAAAAAGTGAAACAAATAACTCTGATAAATGAAGTAAATTTATTTATTTTAAACAAACGTTAAACTAAACAAAAACAACAAAAACAAAATTTTCTTCAAAGAAATAGTAACATAAAAAATTCATTTTGCAAGTTACAATAAATTTTTACCCGTCATTCGTATTCGAACACTTCAATCTTTTTTATTTTTTGTGAAGAGAGAGTAATGTACGAAGCATCCTTAATACTTAATAGCGTATCCTTTGTTTTTAAAGACTTCTTTGAGTCTTTTTGGTAAGGATTCAACTAATTTTAGGGTAAAATTTGGGTCAATTGCATTCCATTCTTCAAGTATTCGTTTTTCAAGCTCTTTTTTTCCTCGTTATTTGCTGTTTTCTTATTTTGGAATCCAAATAGTCCCAAAGATTCTCAATTGGATTTATGTCTTGTGATTGTGGTGGTGTTTGCAGCACTTTTGGGCAGTAATATAAACACCAGGTACGAGCTCTCAATGCGGTGTGCTTCGGGTCGTTATCTTGGTAGAATAAGAAAGTGTTTTCTAGACCAAGTCGAATGGCACTTTCTTTGAGATTTTTTTTTTAGAATGGCAATGTAAACATCCAGGTTCATAATACCATTAATTATTTCCAGGTTGCCAACCCCCGCCGCCGAAAAACAGCCCCACACCATTACAGACCCACCTCCGTGTTTTACTATGGGTGTTAGGTGTTTCGGATTCAGTCCTGTATTTGGTTTTCTCCAAACTCTCTGGCGACCATCAGATCCAAACAAGTTGAATTTGCTTTCATCAGTGAATATAACTTTTCTCCAGAACTCTGCCGTCTCATTTTGGTACTTTTTTGCAAAGTCCAAACGTTTTTTGCGATTGACCTCTGTGATATATGGTTTTTTTCGAACTATACGGCCATTCAATCCATTTTTTCTTATTGCTCGTCTAACAGTTTCTGGGCTTACATTTTTGTTGGGGTCAGTTTTCACCATTTCAGCCAACTTGGGAGCACTTACATTCGGATTTTTATTTATTTCCCGCAGAATGAATCTTTCGTCAGCATTGCTCAAAATTCTTCTTCCCTGATTCCTTGGTTTGTTCTCAATCCCATTTTCTTCTTTATAACGTTTTATGATGTATTGCACTGTTGACCGACTTCTATTTGCAATTGCACCGATTTCAGCATAAGATTTTCCTTTTTTATAGTAACTTATTACTAAATTTCGCATTTCAAGACTTGTTTCTTCTGATTTTCTACCCATTTTGCCTCAATTTATGCTAAAACACGTGTGAATCATTCAATATGGAGTTGGTTAATGTAACAATAAAAATTTGTTTTACCCATGGGAAAATAACTGCTCAATTCCAAGAATGTTGTGAGATAGACAACTGTGTACGATTACGAATGAGAGGTCTTATTCTGAATTTTGTTTTTGTTTGGTCCTATTTTTATTTTGTAACTTGGAACTTGAAATTTTTTGCATGGCAATGTAGAGAATATGATTTTCTTAATTTTGGAAAATTGTTTGAATTTTTTTATCTATTTTTTTGATTTTGTTAAATTTAACCCTACTGTACGAATATGACTGAGAGCGACTGTACATAAATAGAAAATGAGAAAAAAATGTTTGTGGCCGGAACTTTTTCTCAAACAGAAATGGCGTTGCCTACTTAAATGTTTTTTGCTTCAAATGCCTTAGATGTGTGGTGATTTCGTAGTTTAATGATTTTTGAGAACCGAAAACCGAGTTTTTTTTTAAACTCAACCCTTTGAGTCAAGGGAACTTGGTTAAAGTTCAAAGAACGAACCGATTGTTTATTAATTTGCTGGTATAACCTACATTTTTCCTATGTCCGCCCAAAGAAACAAATAGAATTGCGGATTTAATCGGAAATATCTCAATTCTATGAATTTGGGGCTAAACTAAACATAAACTTATGCAAAATCTCGATGCTTCTCGACCAAGCATCCTATTTAGAAATACTAAACTTTTAACCCCATTCTATTATAATAAACTTTTTTTCAACTGCTGAACACTGGTTACGCAGTGTTTTGATGCAACCCTGTATGTAGGTACACTCAGAGAAAAACCGCAGGCTAAAATCAAGTACGAGTAGGCTTAGTTCTATTTTTTTGCATTATTAGTTTTGTTATCTCAAAAACGACACGTTTTATTCTTAATTCAAGAATTTTATTCTAAAAACGAGTTTTTATGCCGAAAATAGGAACACAAAACTTGATTTGAGTATGGCATTCTTAATATAAGATTTGTTTAAAGTTATAGTAAGATATACGTTCTTAAATTAAGTTCTTCATTATCTTGACTTAGTTTCGTTTTCTTATTAAGAACAAAACATTCTTAATTTAAGATTATTGAATGTTAAAACGAGTCGATACGGTCTTAAACGAGCCGATACAATCTCAAAGAATCCGAAACGATCTTAAGCTGAGATTGATATTCTCAAATTAAGCCGAGGCGATCTTAAACTTGTATGATGCAGTTTGATTACAAAGAAGCTTAGATCGTTGTTTCATTTTGAAGCGTACTTTATTCCGGTTCGGATGGATTTCTTATTGAGTGATTAAGTGATATTTTTACCGCATGGGAAATTTTACTACGAAAATGACATTGAGAACATTGTAAGATCTAGTGATGTATATGTGTTTAAAAACATTGATGGAAACTTTGTTATAATGAGTGACAAAGTGATAACGATATAAGAAATAGAGTAAACGTTGACTACTCAGCTGAAGCTGACGCCATTTCTACCACCATGGCACCAATAAGCTGTACGTAATTAGTTAATAATAATTTTAAACTCTATAAATTAACAAATTTTATATTTCAGAATGAAACAGTTTATGTTCTATGCCAACGAGTTGAAAACCTTTGATTTGACCATCATTTCCAATCATTTCAAATTGGTTGTTTAATAAGAACCATTGAAGTAAAAATTTTTACGGAATTTTTAAGTCCACCACTCCATTTGTATCCGTTAAACAAAGGAGGAACCCATTTCAGAATTAAGTATATTTAAATAATTTTTGTAAAATAAAAAATTAAAAAAATATAAACACATTGAAATTATAAGTGCTTTTAATTTAATTACGAAGGAGAGGGGGTGAGGAAGAGGGATGGGGACAAGGGCTGAGGATAAGGATTGATTCTAAAGGTAAGAGCTTACAAATCTTTTTAATAAGCTAGAAGCAATCCGAAGGGTATTGAAATAAAAGAGTTTTTGTTCTTATTTCAAGTTCGGTAATGCTTAATTTCAGTCTAAATTCAAGATTAAAAGAGCTAGAAGTGATCCGAAAGCAACTAAAACAAACCAGATTTTGTTCTTGCTTCAAGTTTGTTAATGCTTAATTTAGGAATATTAGAAACTTGATTTAAGTATGTTTAATTCTTATCCCTGTATATTTAAGAATACGTGATCTTAATTTTAGATTGTAATAGTCTGACATTAAGCCTTTGTATTCTTATATTTAAGCTTAAATAAACTTATATTAAGATGAGAACAATCTTGAAATAAGAATTTGAGGCTTATCAAAAATAGGCTTAAAACAAGAATTTGGGGCACGGATTAAGAATTTTCGAGGTTGACAGACTTTCGTCAACGAATAGGCTTGCTTTGACACCGATTTTCTTGAATTTAGCTCGTTTTTTTTCTGAGTGTAGGTACAGGTTAATATGTATAAACACACTCCCTTCAGTCTGTTATTGATTGCTTGAAAGGCAAAAACGCGGTACATTGTTTTACCGATTAGTGTCAAAAGGTTGCATTAACCTCAATGTCACAATGGAAATTCTTTATGTGATTTTACTTTCAAGTGAAGGTCAGCGATAGAGGCCGAATGAAGGTTTGAAGTGACTTGTATGTATGTATTTCATTGTAAAAACTTTTGTAGCGAAGGGCCTCTTTTAAGTTTGTTTATTTACCGGCGACCGACCGACGCCGACGGCTTCATAGAAAACTGTGCAGCTTAAAATTTCAACAATAAGTACTTCCTTTTTAAAATTCTGTTTATCGTTCAAAATTTCATTTATTGTTTTTTTTTTTTTTAATTCAAAGAAACGAACAAGTTTTACTTATGTAACATGTGTCAATTTTTATAAGAAATTAAAATACCATAAAACACAAAGAAAAATTTCAGATTCGGCAATTAGAAGGTTGAGTTGGTTGTACGACTTATTTAAGCTAGCAACTCGAAAGGATAATGAGATAATGTGTGTCCAACGAAATTGTGGAACATAGCAAACAAAGTTAGTTTGTAAACGAATCGGTTATGAACGAAGTTATCAATTTTCGAAGATTTCCGAAGAGCTACATATTTGAAAGCATGTTGATAATTTCAGTGTCTTTTATCGTTCAATGGATGTGTTAAAATAATGACGGAAGAGCAGATGTAAAATTTAGACAGCGCAGACGCTACCGAAATCGGAAATGAAGTGAACTTTCTTCGAAATCTATACTTAAAGACATCCCAAAAGAAGATTTGTTGATTGTTGGTAAGATTTGAACATATCAGGAAGACAAATGTGGATTTTGAAGGCTTCCATGGTTACCGTGCCGGGAACCCTCCTGATCAAGATAATCTTAGTACATTTATGTCACACGGTCTTATTGTGCTAAATACCATCAAACAAGGCCAACAACTTGTCACTTACAGCAGTGGTGGGAATGAAACTCAAATTAATTAGGGTAAAAGATTGCTAAGTTGTACTGAGAGAAACTGTAGCAACACCGTCTTCTGCAGACAGAATTTTTTGCGAAGGTGGTGCAGGAAATTAAAAATAAATGATATAATACGGAAAGAGGCAGTGGTGAGAAATAGATTTTAAATATGCCCCCCTCAACAAAGTTCAAAATGCAGGAAGTGTTGCCTTCCAGGGGTTTACAATAGGCAATACAATCCAGAGAAACATGTTGCGGAAATGATAAAATGTATGAAGAACGTGAATTTCAAAGCTGATCAAAGTACGCCTTTCAAAAGTAGAGATGAAAAGGCTCGCCTTGAAGTGCAATATATACAGAAGCTGCACGAATAAAGTGAAGGAGAAGTGCACCCAATTCAAAGCAACGAGCATGGCGGGCATGTATTAAGATCTTGAAGAAATTTCTGCCCGACTGCGGGTGCAAACCAAACTGTTTAAAGAAAAGAATAAATAAATTTTTCAAAATAGCTTTAAAAAAAAAAAAAATTCAACTGTTGTATCACTTATCGGGAGTACCCAACATTACCTTCTAAATGAAAAAGATGGTCATTAACTACAAAGAAAAGCAAAAAGGATTGGGCCATACGAGAAACTACATGAGTTATGGAAAAGTTGAGAAGCTTTGGGCTTAAATAGCTGACGATTCTCATATCCTTGTTTATTGGAGGTGATAGTCTACCTAACCCTGCGGCTACACGATCAACAAATGGCAAGCCACCGGCTCACACAAGTAATCTTTCAAATTCCTGTCCGTGTTTCGGTTGTGACGTAGGTGACTTACAATTTGCCAGGCAAATGGCTTTCAATCGGCGTGTCAATCTATATTTTCAAAATGGCACCCACAAGAAATTTTAAATTCAAAGTTTTTTTCCAGGCACTCTTTTCTCTTTTTGAGGGTATTTGACGAAGCTGTCAATTTCATGGCTACTCAAACTGCTTTCAATATTCCATACCAGTTGGGTTTCAATTTCGAAAAGTTTGGTTGTGTATGTAAAAAAGTTTAAATGTATTGTAAATGGCTTACCATATCTTGATCGTGTAGCCCCGCGGTAAGCAATAGAGGAATGAATAAAAAATGAGAGATATACGAAATTGCGAAAATTATCCTTCGATCAAGCTAATGTTTCCTCACTTTAAAGATCGTTAAGCGGATATCGGTTAACTAGTTTTGTCGCAGTTCTTAGTCAACCACAAGCGCAATATAAAGTACCTATGAAATTTATTATTTCTTACATTTCTTATACATTCCTTACCGCATTCGAATGTTGTGTTCGAAAAATTAGAAAATCAAAAATATTAATGGACTTCAGACAACGAGGATTTCTAGATGCCTATGCGCAGATCGAAGGAATAATTTTCAGCTGGAGTAAACGATGAAATGCAAGTCACAATAACTATAAATGCACCAAGGAAGCGTTTTGACTCCTCTGCTCAATATTATAGACAAGTAAGAGTAAATAGACGGCAGATGAAATGAAGATACTTCGTGTGACAGCAGGAGTGAAAAAGCATGATAGAATAAAATGTACCAACATTTATTCAAGTCTGAAGGCAGAAAACAGAGCACGACCGGCTCACCTGCTGGTTTTGTCACGATCAAAAAAAAGATCTTGAGAACGAGATCGTTAAAAACAGGAGGTAAGGTATCCGTTGGGACGGAAAATTGTTTGGTTTCATACGAGGTAACCGCCGCAACGAAAAATTATTTGATTCCATATCCTGCTTCATAGCAGGTTTTATAACAGCTGTTCAGACCACTGAATTCTAAATAAATTCTATGGATTTGTTGTTGTTTGTTTTAAGCTTTTAGTTATTAAAGTACATTTTTGAAAAAAAAAAAAAAGAAAAATACATACCATCATATCACTAAGAGAGTTATTAAATATATTTTTTTTTTCAGACGATTTCGTTACAACAACGTAACTTCAAGCAAAAAATTGTGGCTTTGCTTAAACGATTCAAAGTTTCAGAAGAGCTGGATGGTGGAGTTACACGCGGATCGGCCTCTCTTCGGGGCGAACGGGACTTGGATGCTCTATTTCAGGAATTGGAATCTCTATCGTGTTGTGAAGGAGACGACTCTGGTCCAGACATGGATAGTTTGTCAATAGGCTCTACACCTAAGCCATCATTAAGGCCGTTCTTTACAAATTCACGGATAATGCTGCACGATTCAAATGCAGGTAAGAGAGTAAAAATCAATTTCTCATCGTTTTGAATTTGCTTTGAATTTTTTATTTTTTTACTATTTTGTTCTAATGAAGAAAAGAAAAGAAGTTAAAAACAAAAATACTGCAAGCGGTATTCAAAATCTATGCAAGAGATAAAACAATATTGTTCAAACAGCTTCAGCTTTTTGCTATAACACATACATACACATGTATTTCTGGAGATGGTGAACGCTTGCTCTTTCCGTTTTATTATTTTCATGTTTTTGATGTCATTAACATAGAGTTTGTACAAACAGTCCTTTTTCAAAAAGCATTAGAAAATAATGTTAGCAAAATGGTTTGCAATTTGTTGAGTTTTGAATTCTTGGTTTAAGTAAGTTAAAAAAAAAAAATCACAGACAATGGCCTTGTCATTCGAAAGCGTCGTGTTGGTTGCACCGTATAGTAAAGGAGCTAGCGGTCAAAATATTGTTTAATGTTAGTAGACGTTGTTAACATCGCTGATGTTGAGTTGCATGTCAACTCGAAATTCATTCGAATAAATAGTAGTTCAAAGGAAGAAAGAAAATTGTGTTTTTGTTTTGAATTTTTTTTTTTATTTTTGTGGTCAATAAAGGATCCTTTTCAAATTTCATATTTAAGTTGAGCTAGCAACGTTTTCGAAAGAGAATTTTGAGTCGGTTGATTTTTTGTTATGTTGCCCTTCTTGCGCTTTCTGTTAGAGTCTGAGCTATCTGCGGTTGCGTCTTACATCTACAGGTGTGAATCGTAATTGAATTTCATGATTTTGTCATGCTTATTCATAGTTTACCAATCGAACTTGCATCTGGCAAGCTAATTTTAGGTTTTTTAATACTTAAGCAACATAAGCCGTGTTTTTTTGAGAATTTTATAGTCATCTTCACTAATACACTCAATAAAACGCTGTACTCACTAATGCAACTTTATTTTATAAACTCTATTAACCCACCATCGCTGGTGTTCAGTTCTGAACATGGACTTATTTTTGTTCACTAATCGTTGTTGTTTTCCCATGTGCAATGTTTTGTGATGTTTTGCAAACGTGAGTCCCAATAAAACACGGCTATAGTCTCTAAATTAAAGACATACTTAAATACTTAAAAATTGCGTATGGCAACATAATTATGAGTGATGGAAACGTCTAATAATAAAAAATTTATGTCGCGCAAACCTATCCAAAGTCAAAAAATTGAGACGCACGCCATTAAATCAGCTGATCTGAAATTTTTGTTTTCCAACCGTTGCTAGCTCCTATATGAAGCTTCTATCTCCCAACTTTCCCCTAGTCCATAAGAGTTCTATATGCGAAGTGGATAAATATAAAAGTAAATATTTTCAAAAACTATACGGGGTGTTTTCTAAAATATGTTCAGTTTGTAAAAAAAGATTACTTGAAACTTTGGGCATAAAATCAAACTCGTGCTCATATAGTCACGTATCTGGTGTTTTTTTTATGAGTTGGTTTTTCGAATAGAGATAAAACTGAACATCTTGTGGTCAAATCGACCAACTCTAATGTCATTTATGTTCTTTGTCCATTTTGAATGAATTCGGTTAACCACGGATCGTTTTCGCAAAACGTTTACTTTGTGTGATAATACTCATCTACAGAAACGTCGAACAGTGCACACCGACGAAACAATTGCTGCTGTAGAACAAAGTGTTGAAGAGGACCCGAATGAATCGATTCGCCACCGTGCACAGCAATTGGAGCTTTGTCCATCAACTTTATGCGAGATTTTGCGCAAAGATCTTGGATTTCGACCTTAAAAGATCCAGCTTGTGCAAGAATTAAAGCCGCGAGACCATGCAATGCGTCGTGATTTTGGTGTTCGGGCCGAAAATGAGATTGATCTCCATGCTGATTTTTATCGCAAAATTTTGTTAAGTGATGAGGCTCATTTTTGGTTGAATGGTTACATCAACAAGCAAAATTGCCGCATTTGGATTGAAGAAAATCCACATGAGTATCTTGAGACGCCATTACATCCACAAAAACTAACTGTTTGGTGTGCTCTAACCGAAATGATGCTGGCGAGCCAGTTACCATTAATGGAGACCGGTATAGAGCCATGATAACCTACTTTTCTGTTCCCGAATTGGTTGGCATGAATGTGGATGAGATTTGGTTCCAACAAGACGGCCATTACATGCCACACAGCGCACGTCGTCAAAATCGATTTATTGAAGGATACATTCGTAATTTCGCGGACTGGGCCTGTCAGTTGGCCGCAACGATTGTGTGATTTGACACCATTGGATTATTTTCTTTGGGGATATGTGAAGTCGTTCGTCTACGTCAACAAAATAGAAACGTTAGAGGGCTTGGAAGCCAACATTCTTGGCGTTATTGCCGACATACGTCCTCAAATGCTCAAAAAAGTGTTTCAAAATTTTACCGCTAAACTTTGCATTTTTCGAGCCAGCCGCGGCGGCCACTTACCGAAATCATATTTAAACATTAATGGCATAAAATTATCCTTCCAATAAAGCCAAATTGATGGACATTAAAACCGAATTTCTTGTGTTTTATTTCAATTCGAAATTTTATACCTCTAAAAAAACACTCTTCATTATAATGCAATATGCTCATGCAATATACTCGTACAACAAGGCTGTGAGTGTATTAAAAAAATACTAATTTGTGTTAAACATTGAAAAAACGTGGCGTTTTGTTTTTTGTTTAAATAATCGAGGGAGGTATTGCTTGTGTTATTTTTTTGCATTTTACCTCTACATTTGAGTGTATCAACCATACGTTTGAAAATACACCATGTGAGAACAATACAACGATTGAAAACGAGAATTTCATAGAAAAGAAGTATTTTATGGAAACAATTAGGAATATATTCAAATCACTAGCTGTGCCCGCGATTTCGTCCGCGTGGAATAGTGACTTTCGGCAGCATTTTTAATTTTTTAGGCTAATTATTTTGCAAATAAAACATATTCAATATTCATGCATTAAAATATCCTATATATATTATTTTATTTTATTTTATTTAAGTACATGTTTGCACACGACGTTATTATTTTTTCCATCTTTTGGGAAATAAAAAGGTTTTGCGGGATGGATACACGTGACCGTGCCACGTAGAGTTGCCATGGGTCTTTTTTCTAAACGAACATCTGCAACTTTAAGCGTCTGAGCCTTATTTATACTAATATCTAATATTGGTTTCAGAAGAAACTGTACTCTAAAACTAAGCTAAAATTACAAATCAGTGCAAATTAAAAGAATACGGGAAATCAAAAAGTTTTCTCTTCTTGCCATTTCAGTCATTCGGCCCTATCGTGGTAACCGTCGGAGCGGAATTCTCTCCGATCGGAGACATTTTGCTTCATGGTAGTTCTCCGATCGGACGTTCCGACGTTCTCCGATAAGATTTTGTTGCGGAGATTTTAGTTTTGGGAATTCAATGCATTGCCGCATTTGTGAAATATTTCTTACGACGACAACTACTTCGAAGCAATGTTACGTTGATGCGTTGCGGAGAAATCTCCGCTCCGACGGTTACCACGATAGGGCCGATTATTCCAGTTGTGTAATTTGTAGAATGAGAATGGGCAACACCCAGCTAAGCTATCCCACAGTCTCCTAATTAACAAAGACCCCATCCACATGCCACCTCTTTCAGTTTTCCATCAACACCACATAGCAGCAGATTGCCTGGTTTTAGTTCCTTCCGAACAAACTATAATTTTTTTTTCAAAATTCTAAAAATATTTAACATTATAGTACATATTTAACATTTGCTTTTGTAAACCAATCATAATAATATTCTTAGTTACTAATACAAAACTACGGAATTTTTCGTAAACTCTTATAAAAAAAATAATTTTAACTAAAGTAACATTATATGATCAAATAATAATACAGGGTGGCGCACGAATCGTGCTACAATTCGAAATTTAAATAACTTTTATTTTATTTGATGTATTTCATAAATATTTTAATGATTGGATTCAAAATAAAATGTTATTTTAATTAACTAATGGTTTTTAAAGATGATAGACCGCAAATGATCTCTACGCTCATCGACGCATATGCGGTACCTGATCAGAAAATTGTTCATTGCGGCCGGAAAGGTTGCCGATGCAGCATCCACGATTGTATCCTGAACCCGAACATTGGGATCTCGATGATACGGTCTTCGTTCGATGCTTCCAGATTCAGCAAACATGTTCACCAGCCTCATAATGGTCCATCTACTCGTCCAGTACCGCCAAACTCCCGTCGTCGACGGAAATGACGGACCGCAAAGCATGGTATCGCTGCACTATCCCAATACTTTTTTCAGTATTTTAAGCAATCATTTTGATGAATGTATGAGAATAAATAAGAATGAGTTTGTTTGTTTGTCCACTTAACTAATTTCAAAAATTAGTTTTCACCAATGGAAAGCATAGTCTATATTTTGTCCCCGTATCCCAACGGGAACTACGCAGGTGAAACCAGGAGCGCTGCTTTCCTTTCGTTAATGGTGTCAATGCTTTTAATGAGTTTTTTTTTAAAGATTACTTATATAGTGAAAAACACTTCTTTTATAAAAAAAATGTTTCTGGAAAGCAAAAAAGAAAAATGAGTTATGACAAATTTGAATATTTTTGCTCGACCCCCCTGGAGGGACCAGAAAAATGATTTTGATAAAGTCAGTCAGAAAGGAGCAGAATATAGATAACAGTTGCTGTTGCTTTTTTCGGTTTAGCCTGGATACTACTGATCAGCGTGGGCTGTGGCCGAACTGCACATTCCTTTTCAAAATAACAGCTGAATCTTACACACAAAGATAGCCCCATCTACAATTTAAAAAAAAATCGATAGAGGATGCTTTGACACTCTAACATTTTAGTAGTATCAAAATAAAATGGCTCACAAGAAACTCTAGCAGCCTTATTTATTAGATTTCACTAATACTCATTTCAACCTTGGATTAGTTAATACTAGTTGTAGCACTTAATCAAGTTTTTCCCTTCAAAATGTTCCAAAAAGTGAAAAATTAAAATTTCAAAAAACCCCTTTTTAACATTAAATGGTAAAAACTATTATCTAACGAATGAACTCAGATTTTTTTGATTTCCGATCATCCAGCCCCAGTTATGAGGGGCACCGCAACTTTTGTTCGAGGCACGTCCGAATAATTGCTGCCATTGTCGTATTTTTAAATATTTCTTTATGAAAACCTTACACATTCTTAAAATGTCAATTTTTAATGTGTAATTGGTTTGAATAAAGAAATTTGAACAGGTTTCTCACAAAAAATTCGCAAAACATGCCTTTTTTTAATGAAACATCTGACAAATCTGAGGTCGAAAAAAAGTTAGATTAACTGAAAAACTTAATTAGGTACGTTGAACCCGAGCATTATGATTAATTTTTTTTTGTGTTTGGCGGAAATTTTTCTAAAATGGATATTAAACAAAACAAAACAAAATATATTAGTTTTCATTTATACATTTATTTATCTCGTAGTTAAGGCGTTAAAAGAATTTAAATCATTCACAAAACCAAAATAATTTTCCACTTTTCCTCCAAAAATTTGAACAATATTTTTCTTACACTTTTATCCTCAAAATGACATTTAGTCTTTAACACGACCTTACGGCGGCTTTAATACTCATATGAACCAGTTTTAGCTTACTCAGCCTCTAAAACTGGTGTATTTTTTTTATAAATAAGACTTGCAGTATTAGAGGCTCATTAAATTCGGAGTAACTTTAATCCGCCGATAGATGCATCAAATAAGACAGATAAGTGCAGATATTATGGCTGGTGATTTTCGACAAACTCTCACAGTAGTCCAGAGGGGTATTAATTAATCAAGTTGATGGCGAAAGTTGAAAAATTCAGTCGTTTTAAAACGAATATGAGAGAGCATCTTCCTCTTCATAATGACGAAGATTTGGTATTCGGAAATTTATGCAGAGACATTATTGAAAACAGGATCGGTGAAATATATATTTCAACTACATATAAAATGATCTAGATCATATTGCTCAAGCTTACTCGGGCTTGCAGCAAATTTTAAATTGTTGTCAGCCAGTATCAGGCGTATGAACACATAAAACGGAAGCATCCTTTCCCTCACAAGGAACATGAGAATGTGAGAAATAAGATAGGCAACGGGACTCCTCGCTCTTTTGTGCCACCATATTTATTTATTTATTTATTTATCCTAGAATAATGTTTTGTATAAAGTTCTTTTTAAGAGGAATTATTTTAGAAACGTTCAGCCTTTTCAAATGTTTTTAAAGTCTCAAATAAAAGCTATAATAAATTATAAAATTTTTGGGTGTATAATGAATTAATAAATAATTTTTAACTGAATAGAAATATGTTTAAAAAAAATTCCAAACCACTTAAACATGGGTATTGCAAGTGTTCACCATCGACCAAAATAGTAGTAGTAAGCAAAATGCAACTGCAAAAGGTATAAATTAAACACCTAAAATCCTTATATGTATGACAATAGCAAAAACGTATTGAAATTTGTAGACAAATAGCCTTTAATTTTTGAACGCTTTCAAGAACACACTCTTTTTTAAAACTCCGACTTAAAAGTAATTAGATACATACCTACATATATTAATTGTAATTTTTCTTTTCTTTTTAATTCTTATATAAACTCTTCAATTCAAACTTGATTTGACAGAATTATGATAACACTACAAATAATTTTAAATTACACCATAATTTACATAAACATACATATATATACTTTATGTTTTGGTTCATTGTTTTCTTTTCTTTTTTGTGCATGGCTTGATGATTTCTTTTGCAGGAAACTTGGAAAGAAGGTCCTCGGACAAAAGTGAACCCACATCGATTAATAATGATAATAAGAAAAACAATACTTTTAATAATCACTATTCGGCAACGACACCAGGTGATGTGATGAATCAAACTTTTAAAAAATTTAAATTAAACAAAAAATTCCTTCCAAAAAATTTCGTACTTCTTCCATTTTTTTTTTTTGATCAATTTCTTACCTTCTGCAAATTTTTTCTTATCTTATATTTAAAATTAGAGATGTCATTATTATTTTGTTGAAGTTGTAGTCTCTGTTGTTTTAATTATTGTTTTTCTTCTTCCAATCATTGTTTCTTGTTCAAACGTTGCAAACACAAGTGCAAAATTATAGTCAGCTTGTTTTTGTGATATTAACATCGGGTTAACAAAAGGTAGCTTTTTTCGGTTTCAATTTCACTTAAATTAAATAAAGTAAGAAACAATCAAAAACAGTTTGATTTTGTAGCATGTATTTGTTTGAATGTATATCATGTAAAAAAAATTACAGAAATGTATTGTTCTGGGACTCTACATAGGTCTAGGTCTATGCAACTCAATCCTAGTTTCGAATCATTTGAAAGTTATTTTTGATTCTACTTTGAAATGCCAGTTTAAATTAAAATATGTACATATTTAGAATCGAATTTCAATTAGAATTCTTCGATTTTTGTTCATGTCTCTCATCTTTAGTAGAGTGCCGTAAGGCTGATACCTCGGAGTCCAGGGCCAGTTCATGAATCTTCATAAAATCAACTTAAACTAAAACAAAGCATTATCTCAAAAATATTATAGCATGTGTTGGCAGACGGCGCTGTTGATTTTTAATAATTTTTGTTTTATATAAATTTAAGTCATTTTTTTTTTAATTTGCTCCTCTTGCTTAAACGGAGGTATATGGACTCCGTCCCATATAATTTTTTTCTTGTCTTGACCAAACCTATCCGACTTGAGCTTTTGGTGCACTGCAGAACACCCTACATAAAATAAAAGAACACTCTAAAAATTAATAATTAATTAGAAAAATAATTAAAAAATTGATAACGACAACATTTTTTTTTAAATTTTTTTCTGTATGCTATTCAAATCAATTTTATAAAGATTCATGCACTGGCTCTGGATTCCGATGTTTTGCCATTTTCACTATTTAAAAAATACGGAGAAGAAATTTTGGACATTTGAACATTTTTACGTAGTAGACTCATCGTTCCCTGCTTCATTGGTGACCCTGATTATAAGCATCGTGTAGTAGAATATATAAATAATATAAATACCACTTTCAGGTAAAATAAAATAAAAGAAATTTACACCCTACTGTAAGCTGATTTTATTGGCAGAGTTTTTATGGCTTAGCTTTCCACAGACAACTCCGATTTTATTAGTCTTACTCCCGATTTTTCAGTTTGTGCAGCCCATTTGAATTTATCTAAATTTCATATCAGTGCCGACACTTAGGTACGATAATTCACATGCAATTGATTTTTGGTGACTATAATTTTGCGCTACTATATTTAACTCTTTAAAAATAATGTAGCTTGTATTATTTTTTCTTTAATGTTTTTATTAAAATGCACACCTCAACACTCACAAGAACATTCACATACATAATTTAAACAAAGCTGAAGCTCAATTGTATACAAATTATGAACCCGGTATGGACCGATTGAAAGCATTTACTGTAAATTACCGAGTACACACTATACCTACAATTAGTTGGACAGACTTCGTTTGATGGATGTTGGTTGGTCGGATGTAGTTTGCGTTCAGATTATCAAGCTTGTCATCCAACTTTATGTCATGTGTTCCTCCGCTCCATCAAACTTCAAAGTTTTCAAAAATATTTGAAAATCTTCCAACAAGTTGGTCAAGCGGCCACACTACATAGCATTGGTCGTTCAAGCCAAAGTCTGTCCAACAAATTGTACAGTGTGAACTCCGCTAATACCTTTTTTCCTTTTTTTTCTTTTTATATTTGAATTGTTTGTTGATGTTCTTAACAAAGTTTCTTAATTTACGAGCAAATAAGTGATAGTAAATTTAAATTTATGTCATTAAATACTTAAAAATCATGTGCTTCAAGTTAAGAGAAGAGAAGATAAAACTCTAGCTATGAGACAGCAGGCAGATGTTTTGGGCGAATGAAGTCAGCATGAAATAAAGGTTATATCCTGTAAAACCACCACTCTTTTCGCTATGGGGTTTATTCGAAACGACTTGAAAACATCTCGTTTATAAAGTCATGTGGTTTGAGAAAAAAATATGGGTAAACTTGTTAAAGTACATATTTCATGTCGACATATTTTTTTCTTATTTCCGTTCAGTCATGTTTAAAATGTCAGTCTTCCCCTTTGCTATCAGAACATTTTTCTCACCACGGCGGGCGTGTAGTTATTGTGGATTCCTCATTTAAAGTGCACTTCTTACGGCAATCTTGAAAACAAGTCTTGGAATTGCAATATCAAAACATAAGTAATGGCCCCTGTTCTGATTTTCGTTCGGATACCATATCCTCCCGTTTTAGAGTTTTTGCGGTTCTCAATTTCGAATTCGTACGTTTTCAATTTTGTTAGCGGAATTGAATCCGGTTGATGAATTCTGTAGAAGATCATTTATTGCTAAAAATGAAAAATAATAAACTATATTAGCATTAACATGTACTAAAATTTGTAAACCGTTCCAATGAACACAAAAAATTTTCAAAACGTTTTTGTGGCATAAAATCAGAAGTAAATCTGTTCGGAAATAAGAACACATTTAAATCCATACGGATTCACTTTCAGTTTCTGTTTTAAATCCTGTCGAAAATCAGAACAGCCATGTGTATAGGAAGTTACAATATTCAGTCGTAAATGTGAGGCTATTAATAAAGGGTGTTTTTTTTTTAGAGGTATAGAACTTAGAAAAGGAATAAAACAAAGATGATTTTGATATGAAATTTACTTTATTCGGAAGACAATTTTCTGGCATTATAAATTTAATATGATGTCTGACATATGACCGCCACGGCTGGCTCAGACGTAGTCTAATCTGGAGGGTCAATTTTCGATAACTTTTCCTTTTTAAAGTGGATGGACACATATCCAATTCCTGTGCACGATGGCGGATAGACTATTTCGGGTCTCCTTCTACGCTACGCTCTACAGCAGCAATGACTGTCTCTGTGGATGCGTATTAGAATTAAGAGTAAACGTGGTGCGAAAGCGTTCAATAGTTAATCGAATTAATTGCTATGAACCATGATTTTCAAAATAAATTTGCACAATTTGGAAGCGTTGTTCAGGCGTCGTCTATTCATGTTGAAATGCCAAAGGCCAAACCAAACTAAACATGTAAATCACTTGACAGCTGACAAAATGGCCGCCAGTTAAAAAAGTGCTGCCAACTTAAAGTTCTATACTTCTTATACCTGAAAAAATGCATAACTAATATACAATTTCATAAAGATTGAAGAGTGAATGATAGGAATTGATATGATGGATGAAGTTAATGGTGATGAAGACGAAGTTGATTTTGGGGTATTTTATGGTATGATTGGCTTCAATGTCATTGGTTTCGAAAATTTGAATTTCTGTGGTATTTGTATACAAATACATATTCATTCAATACGAAAAAACTAGGAGGCTTTTATTACTGAAATTCAAAACTTTTTGTGTTATTTAAATACAACAGTTCTAACGGAAGTAATCATAAATGAAGAATAGAACTTCCTTTATCATATTAAAGGTTTTAATATGGAATATATGCATATGAATGGTTTTGGAAAAGTTGGGATTGCGATGTTTATTCAAAAAAACTAAGCTTCAAAAATACTAAGCTATGACAGTCGATGATATATAAATTTGAATGTAAAAATATTCATGCAACTTATAGATGACCTTATTTACAAATAAAAACCAGTTTATTCGCGAATTTGATAAAAAAAAAAACATTAAAAACGAGAACTAAGTGATTGTAATTTTAGACATAAATATGGATATGTACTCGAGATTTGGATAGCTCTATTTCTTGATAGTACATCGTCGAAGGGTTTAATGAATGTCATTAAAGCGAGTACTCGAATTAATATGTTAACAGGTGCAATAAAATGGGGTCCCACGATGTTGTATCTACAACAATGTTGCAAAGAGCCATTAAACATTCTTGCGTTGTATCATGTAGATTCTTGATGGCCATTGATGATGGTTGTTGCTTTGTATGGTTAGGTTGCCCAACTATCTTTTACACGGACTGCTGACTTGAGAATCCTGATGTTTGTGTATCAATCTTTAAGGCTGGTCCATGCTGTTTTGTAATTGTCTTCAGGCAAAGATAAATGACGAATCAAATTCTCTGCTTTTCCGCTTAGATGTGTTTTGAGGTACCATATCCTTTGAATGTTTGGGATTGACTGTTTGTCCACCATTTGTGAAAACAGATTGAAGAATGGCCGCCACTTTATATAGGCACCATCGAATTTTGGTATGGTAACCTTAGGTGAATGTAGGGAGTTGTTCTTGGCAATACCCACATCAACATTACTGCTGCCATGCTGCTGCATCCTCATAGATAGTGTAACTAATAATGCTTCTTGAACTCTTTGTTCCCTGTTGATGAATTCGTTTGGTTATAACCTTCGACTGTTGGGTCATCATTATTTAGTTCCAATATGGTGTAATTAACAGATTCATCTTGCTGCCACAATTATGCTCAATTGATCGGAATTTGATTTCGTGATACTGCGATGGCTTAATGTCATATTTAATCCATCCAGCATCATTTCAAGAGAGCACATGATTGCTCTCTGCCTTCAAATGGGACTTGTAATTTTCAATTAATTGTCTGTTTCAGTGCTTCTTGCTAATGTCTGAGATGGTTTCAACTGTTCCACCTTCCGTTGTTTATCAAAAGCCTTTATTACTTCTTCAAAACGTTTTGTATATTGATTGACTAATGCTGCTATTTCCGTAAAGTAATATTTGGTAAAGTTTTCGTGGGTCATCTTCAATCTGCGGCAATCCGTTGATCTTCTGGTCACCTTGTTCAAATTTCTACCATTCGCCTTGAAGTCGTAGAAGCCTTTCTTCAAAATACAACTTTGTATTCTTAACGTTCGGGTGAATCTTTCTTGAAGTTCGATATGATGCGTTGGATTTCTTGACCACTTGCTACCTGGTCCACCGCGCATTCCTTGAATGTTGTCATTGTTGTATGTATTGTATGTATATCAACAAAGTATGAATAATAACGACCGCTTTGATCACGTTGGAGTCACCAAAATGTATAGACTAGTTTGTCTACGTAAAAGATATCAAGGACATAAACTTGATATTTTTATTTGTTGAATGAACAATCACTTAAACTTGATCGCCAGTGGAGTAACTGATCGATTCCAAGAAAAGAAAACATATAAATTATTATTATTTCATTTCTTTTATACCTATTTACGCTACGATAATTGAATCTAAAAATGCTTACACCTAAAAAATACAAACTAAAAATCTAGAACAGTTATTTACGTCCCAGTTGTTTGTTTTGCAGCGTCAGTATTACATCGAGTAGACAGTAGAGGTTAACCCACTGACGCTGTTTTGATTTAGTATTGAACTGAACAGGCACTTTAATTGACTAAGTTATATTTTCGAAGAATTATATGACATAAGCAGTTATAGACTCTGATGTATCCGACCACTTTGCAACATTTTGCGTTACAAAACAGGAAACAAAGTAGAACTATACATTTTGCAAAACACAAACAAAAATTGGCAAAGAAAAAGTCAACCGACTTATACGACCAACTAATTGGAATGAATCGTTTATAGATGAAAACGATGTTGATCGTCTCTAAAACAAATCTGTCTCAAAATGAAAAGTATATACGAGGATTCAACTGAAAATTATTAACGAAAAACACATTTAACATATAAAAATTGGATAACACCTGAAACACTTATAAATAAATAAATAAATAAATAGGCTGGCGCAACAGAGCGAGGAGCCCCTGGGCCTTGCGCATTTCTCACAACCATGCCTTGTGAGCGAATGGAAAGGGCCTACAATTTTCTGCCGGTTCCGAACGGCTAATCGATAAAGCGCTTTTCGTGGCAATGAATACTAACGGAGGGCTTGCCAATTCCTCGAGAAAGGCGATACCCGTGGAAAAAACATTTTTGCCTCTGTTGAGATTCGAACCACGAACCTCTGGATTAACAGGCGGACATGCTATCCATCGCACCACGGGTACCACCTTAAACACTTGATTTATGCCAAAAAAGAGATTAAATGTATAGAAGATGGATGAATAATCTACTAACAAAAACTACAAATCCAAATATAAAAAATGACAAAATCATGCTTCTACAAAAATCAACTTTTGAACGTAAAACATATACTCCAAAAAAAACTTGTATAGTTAACGAAGTATTGGATAGAAAAAAAAGGCAGCAGTTAATGAAAAAATAGAATACAATCTTTGTTCTACATAAATATCGAACGTTGCCGACATCACCGAAAAATTTACTGCTTTTTTTTCAACACATGCTTCTAAGATTGCACACGTATGCAATTAAATAACCTTTTTTCAGCCGATTCAACATGTTTCTCAATCAATTTTCGCATTCTTCTAAGACGTAACTGAAATTTGTAATACATATACTTCGAAGTACAGGGTACAGCACAGCTTCGCTAGTCCGGACACATAATGTTTCTACCTTGTCCGGAATAGCGAAATGTCCGGAGTATAAAGAAAAAATTAAATACAATGGACAACCGAAAACTTTTCAATACCTTTTTATTACAAATAGAAGTACACACACACATAATTTAAATGTATACATTATGGTGGTCCTAATTTAGGGTTTGTCCGAAATTTTTTTCACGATATAGCTCTTAATTTAATTTTAACCCGACCCCCCCCCTCCCCCCCCCCCACAGCCAAAGTTTTAAATAGAAATAACATGAGAAAAGTTCTGTTGATTTTTTGAAATTTTTTTCATCGTGAAATAATGAACAGATCATGTCAACCAATGACAATTCCTATGTAAGCAATATGAACGCATTTAAATTTTTTTTAAAGAGTAGGAAAGCACGTGTTGGAATGCTTTATTTAAAAACATCTTTTCAGCTTTTTCGCGTAACCTCTTTAGGAGAAGTATCATTTGAGACTTATTATTTAAAAAATTTTCAATGAGAAATTCAATCTACATCAAAAATGTCTTATCCTTAAAAAAAGCCCAAAGAGAGCATGAAAAATCGAAGACCACAAACATAAACTTCCAATGAGTAAATTTGCAACGGTTAAAATGTCTAGATTCAAGAGCCAACTACAAGCGACAAAACAAGTAGGGCATTCCCCGTAATCGCATGAACAAACTTTTTTTCCAAGAAACATAGTCAAATTATATACATATTTGTATTCTAATACGCTGTCCGGACTGCAGAGGTAAAATTTTGAAAGTGTCCGAAACATAGAGGTGTCCGGACTAGCGAGGCTGTACTGTATAAAAACCAACAAAAGTCCACGAAGA
Organism: Melanostoma mellinum; assembly: GCA_914767635.1. Lineage (NCBI taxonomy): Eukaryota > Metazoa > Arthropoda > Insecta > Diptera > Syrphidae > Melanostoma > Melanostoma mellinum. The sequence continues at coordinate 22,031,786 of OU612058.1, forward strand.
AGAACCTGTAAAGTCCTAGTTTGAAGTTCATGGAGTAGAAAAAGAAGCTGTACTCATGGTGTACCATTTTTTCCAACACCCAAACCAAAACGTTCTACTTCTCAAAAAAGTTATGCTATTGAGTTAGTAAAATCTATAAAATATCTCGGCGTCAAAATACATATGCACTTTCTATGAGCATATCAATAAAGTAATGCTTAGTATGCGAAGTGCTATGTTTGCCCTATTTTATCTTGAAAAATATTCAACGAAAAATGTGCAAAAACAAGTTTATTACTCTCTTGTTGAATCTCGGTTAAGTTATGGATTATAGAATGGCGAAATGCATCGAAATCACACACAGCTGAACTTGAGATTAACAAGTTGTTGATAAAAACCACCATCACTTCAAGTTTTTGAGTGTGGACAGTATATTTGAGATGACAGCGGTACTTGAACACTACAAAGATTTGAAATTTCACCAACCGATTTCACACTGCTTCAACACCAGAAGAAGAGCGCAGGGCATATTGGAAATGCTGATGATATACAAAAATTGTGGTAGAAGCCAACTAAGCTACACTATACCATCAGTTATGAACCCTTTTCTAACTAACCTTAAAAATAGCCAAAACTTTAAAAAACGTAAAAAAATATAAAATTGTTCTTTCTGAATTTCAAATTCTAAAAATCAGACGTACATAAAATTAAATGAAAATACATATAAATATATATGTACTTGTATTTATTCATTTTGTTAAAATTAAACATTAAAATTCTGATCATTTCGAAATTGCAAGTTCTCACAGATAAGCCATAAGCTTCGTGGACACAAATATTATTGTAAATATCTTTGCATATGAATAAAATAAAATGATCTTATCTAAAAGAAAAAACGCTCATACATATGGGGCTTTGAAAAGAGTTATGGGTAAGTGGTTCTTTATTGCATAGTTGAACATACCTCTAGACCAGTGATGGGCAAAGTACGGCCCGCGGGCCAACTCCGGCCCGCGATAGCATTCAATCCGGCCCTCCGATCCTTCGACATGAACAGTATATGGCCCGCGATAAAAAACGACGGGGCAGATTACTTATAACGAATTTTCTGAAAGTCTTCAAAATTTAACTGCTCCTATTTCAAAACTATGCAATATAACTACAGATGGAGCCCCATATATGCTTGGAAAAAACGTGGGATTCTTAGGTATTTTTCGAAACACGAATCCTAATCACAATGTTGTATTTTTACATTGTATAATTCACCAGGACGTGCTTTGTAAGGCTGCAATAGATATTACCCATGTACTTAATGTTTTTATAAAACTAATTAATACTATTCGGTACCGAGGCTTAGTGCACCGGCAATTCCAAGAATTTCTGATTGAAGTCGAAGCAGATTATTCGGACCTTCTTTACCACACAACAGTAAGATAGTTAAGTAGTGGGTATGTATTTGAACGGATCTGAAATTTAAAAGAGGAAATACAAGATTTCTTAATGAATAAAACAGACAAATGGCCTGATTTCCAAATCTTCGAAGACAAAGATTGGCGTATCGAATTTGCCTTTTTTACCGATTTACTCGAACACTACAACAAATTAAATAAAAAATTACAAGGAAAGAACCAATTCATAAATTGAGACTTGCGGGTGTCTAAAATCATTTAAATCCCAGCTTTTTCTGTTTTACAACTGCATGACTAATAACGATTTAACTCACTTTCCGCGTTTAAGATCCATGTCACCATTGAGTGAGAAAAGACTGAAAGAATTCAGTCAGGCGTTGAAAAAACTTAACACAGAATTCGAAACTAGGTTTCAAGATTTTAAGAATATTCAGTTGTCGCTGGATGTTTTCTCGATGCCGTTTAATGTAGATTCAGAACATGCCTCTGCAAAACTGTAGTTGGAAATTATTGAAATGTAGTGCAGCACCCATTTGAAACAACTGTTCCTAAATTCCACAGAATTAAAATTTTATAGAACACTACCGAAAGCTGAATTCCTGAAGATAATTTCTCACGCGCAGAAAATTATGGCGATGTTTGCTTCGTCGTACGTGTGCTAACAGACTTTTTCGACCATGAAATTGTGGTAAAACTCAATCAGAAACCCACCTTTTCGTGCTGCTGAAAGTTACTTCGTCACAGCTTTAACCTTCATTCGAAAATATTATGGAAAATCAAAAGCAATTTCATACATCTCACACGCCTTCCATGGGCCTTCGAATAAAAATTAAATTATAATTTTGAAAATTTGTGCAGGTGTGCAATAGTGAAATGTTTTTTTATATGATTAAAAGTTTCAACACAAAATGTATTTTTCAAATAATTCTGGCCCTCCTCTGCAATTTCTTGAATTTTCTGGCCCCCCATTGAGAAAGTTTGCCCACCACTGCTCTAGACTCACCAACCTGTATGTCATATCATTCTTCACTGTAAGCCTTTATGCACCTCAATATCTTGATATTTGTAAATATCTACATTTCTATAACTTTTTTGTTTTTAATTTCATTCTTTTGTCTTGCTAGTATATTTGATCTTTATAAAAAATATTTTCATAAATTTTTTTTTGTTTTTCTTTTTTCAGATCGGTGTCCTGATTTTCGTAACGATAGTTCTGGCAATGAGGCAAATGCAGGTAATACCGATGGCCAAACTTCTGATCCTCAAAATAGTCCGCCACGCGATAAGGACTTTCTGCAGAACACGTTCAATACGACTCCAGTGAGTTCGGGACCTCCAGTGACAATTCTATCCCAGCCACCACCGCCCAGCGAAAGACGAAGTCGCCTTTTTCGCACTTCCAGCAGTACCCCGGGAGGTGGAAAGAAAAAACAATCCCTGAGTCTGGCAGCTGAACCACGATCAGTATTAGAGACATGTTTGTCTCCAACTAATGTTGAGCCGAGGAAAATGCTCCTCGATCAACTAAGCAAAATATTCGCTACCGATGAATCGGTTATTCCGGATGTGGTTACAATAATTAGCCCACCGGAAGCTCTGGTCAGTATCAGTTGGGCCAGTAAGCTGACGCAGCTATTTGCGAATACATTCAAGCCTGCGTTTTTGCCACAGAATACAGCAGAAGTGAAGGCTGTGCTACAAGCGCTCATGGGAAAAATTCAGAAATAGTTAGTAGATTTGTTGTTTTTTTTATAAAATTGAATAATTGTAGTTTATCATTTATTTTCTTTTTGTATTTTAGTTGCAATTCGAATGCCAAACCACCAACTACAGTGAAAATACTTCTTTTGGGTGGGGATTGGTTGCAAGGCGCAGCTTTGCGTCACTATGTGGAATTGTTGGGCGTAAGACCGCCCGATTGGGTTAACCATCTACGCTTTTATATTGTTCCTATCGGCGGTAGTACAATTTCACGTCATCTGAGTTCAGTTGATCAATCGTACTGCGCAATGTTTGGCACAGAACACTGGTATCAGTTGTGTGAGCGTGCTGCAGTTACTGCCGCAGCGGTAACTGCAGTGTCAACAGTAAATGCCCAGAGTATATCCTCATCGTTAAACGATCCAATGGCTATGAATAAGTCTGACATTGTAGAGCTGATAAATCGGGTACAGAGATACTTACATGCGGCTGGTCCCTGCACACAGATTCCAATCGCCGAAGCAATGGTGAACTATAAGGATGAGGATTCTTGTCAAATCTTTGTTCCGTTTGTTAGCGTAAGTTAACAAATTCAAAAACGAACTTTATATGTGATCTAAGATTTGTATTTTTACTTAGGATGTTCGAATTGGGTACGCAGACGGGCCTCAAGTTTCATTGGATCTCGAAGAATCACAACAGTTGGCACAACAAGGAGCTGGCAGCGCTGGTGGAAACAGTGGAACTGGCTTAATATCAAGTTCTCCTCCATTGAGTGGAAGGGCTTCACCGCCCTTGCAGACGCCACCTTCAAATAAAGCCACATCTGAATCTGCACATGAATCAGTAGAATTGCAAGTTGACTATTGGCCAATTATGCGACCGTTAGATGTTAAAGAAAAGAGCATATCAAAGGGTGGGGATCAGGGAAAAAATAGTATCAAGAGTACATTTAGAAACCTCCAAGTATGGCGGTTACCGCAAAATGCTCAAATTGGTGAAATATCACATGGACTGACTGTTAGTTTCGCAACGAAGGAAAAGAAGCAAAAGAGTAAGTAAAAACCTATAGTAAAATTTCAAATTAAAATACAAATATGAAATCTCAAACAGCTCGAGAGAAGCCATTGCCTTTTTCAATGCTCTCAAACATAGCTGAATAATCTCTAGAAAAATAAAAAAAATAGGGTGGCGCAACAGAGCGAGGAGCCCAGGGCCTAGCGCATTTCTCACAACCTAACCTTGTAAAGGAATGGAGGGGACTTACAATTTTCTGCCAGTTCCGAACGGCTAATTGAGAAAGCGCTTTTCATGGCAATGAATTTACTAACGGAGGACTTGCCAATTCCTGGAGAAAGGCGATACCCTTGAAATAACGTTTTTGCCTCTGCTGGGATTCGAACCTCGAACCTCTGGGTTAGCAGGTGGACATGCTTACCATCACGCCACGGGTACCACCATTATACCATTATCGTTACCATTTCAAAAACGTTTATAGGATCCTGTGGATTTTCACGAAACTAAATTTTCTGAAAGGGAGGTTGATCATAATGGATTTTGATTTGGCGATACATCTTCTCTCTGTCGCTATTGAACACGTATTTGAAGAGTCTCCAATTTAACAGTAAGAGGGTTATACGTGTTTGCAGAGCTGGACCCGTATAAAGAACATCCTTTAAACTCTTCCCGGTTGAAGAGGCAAATGATGCATTGAATACAGCAGGTACCTTTGTACTAAGGCTTTCGGAATTGAACACTGCGTGATAAGGCATTTAATATGATGATCCCTTTTTAACAGACTTTTCCGAAAACTCACTGGACTTCATAATGCCCAAGATCAATATATTACCCAAAAGCCGCTTTTTATTTCGCTGAAATGTTCGCTCCGCATTGGCATACGATGCCCCTAGATTTGGATTTTTAACAAACTCTTCCGTGAATGGTAACCGCACTACGTAACGACCCGTGTCGCCTCTATAAGTGTTTTCCTTAAAAAGATCTTCACAATACTGCTCTGCTGCTGTTAAAACTCGAGTTTGGGGAAGCTCTTCCAACTGCCAAGATTTTTGAATTTCATCATTGAAAGTCTCTTCATTAAAAACCGAAATTGCCCTTGAAAACTGGGAATCTAATTGGGAATTTGAATTTTTCAAAAGGTCGAGTAGCACCCATCCAAATACTGTTTTTTGAGCCATAACTTTCTGGGTTTTAAGCCCTTCCTAATTATAAATGAATATAAATCTGCACCGATCAACAAATCGATTTTCGAACACTTATTAAAATATTGGCTTACGGGAAATCAAACTTTTTTTGAACTTCTCCCAAGTTTATTGATACCGGCCGCATCTTATGTTGACTTCAACATAATCGGTACGCTTGCGTCGGCTTGAGCATTGCTGACGGCCGTTGGTACTGTTTTTCGGAAAGCTACTATATGACTACACATCGTCTGCAAATGGATGATTTAATAGAACAATTTGCAATGTCATTAATGTACATGGAAAATAACAGCGGACCCAAAATAGAGCTTTGGGAACAGCTCTATTCAACGGAAGCATAAACTCTTTGAAGCGATAAGATAGATAAGAAAAAATTTAGTTTGTTGAGGACAAAGAAAAGGAAAACTGGCTGGAAAAATCGTTTTTTTTTTGCTTCTGGTAGTTTTTTATATAATAAGTACAGAAAAAACATTGAGGTTAACTACTTTCCAACGCTTATAAGCTAGATCGCTTTCTGTAATAAGGGCCTTAATACGATCATCAAATCAACATTGGTTTATGCTTTGGCTCTGCATAGTTTTGTAAGGAACATGTCAACATGTATACAGAAAAGATTATTTATATTGGTTTGCAAGAAAAATGGCGAATTCCTAAACGCAAGCCTTGCACAAATTATGCAAAGTAAACATTTCCTCAGTCACCGTCTAGCACTCGTTGCGATAAGATCGTTTCTATAATCAGCGGCTTTTCATCCTTTAGTGCTTTATCTCTTTCTCTCTTACACCGGTAAACCTCGTTGTTTAACTCCGTTAATACTAATTTTCCCCGATCTATAGTGGTTAACCTCCACACAGTGAGCCCATCCCGACGGGCTAAAATGAATGGGAACAGATTTAAGGGGTTATCTCCGGATACACCCCTAAACTCACCGCCCATCAATCCTCCACCACTTAAACGATATAAACAATTTACAAACCTCGATCAATACCCCCAAATGCCGGTTCTCACCAACCCTAAAAACCCAAAATTTATTGTAATATCCTCAAGTGATGAAAACAAACCTCTCTCAAGTGTGAGTGTATTCTTCTTGAAAAAAGCCATAGACGCAATTAGCAAGGAATATGAGAGTATTACCCAACTCCGCGATGGAAACATACTAATCCTAGCGAAAACAAAAAAAATTGCAGAAAAATTCATAGCGACTTCCACCTTAGCCAATAATTGCTCAATATCCGTAAAATACCACGACCACCTCAACTCAAGTAAAGGTATAGTGTTCGCGCCATGCTTGATTAACGTCCCAGAAAATGAAATAATCTCAGAAATGTCCGCCCAAGGTGTTACTGAGGTATACAAGTTCACGAAAAACATCGAAGGAAAACAACGCCCCACCGGCCTCATGCTCTTCACCTTCGATTTATACCAAGCCCCAGCCTCGGTTGAAATAGGATTCTACAAAGAAAAAGTTAAAGAGTATATTCCTAACCCAATGCGGTGTCGAAAATGCCAAATCCTTGGACATACAATAAAAAGATGCATCAAAGAGGAAATGTGTTCTACCTGCAACCTTATAAAACATGATAATGCCCCCGAAAGTTGCACACGTGTTTCATGTGCAAACTGCCCACCAAACGCAGAACCGCATCCATCCTCCTCTATCAAATGCCCCAAATATATAAAAAACAAGGACATTCTAACAATCAAAACTAGAAACAAATGTAGCATGTCTGAAGCGAGACGCCTATATCATCTCAATAATCCAGCTGAAACAAACACAAATGTAACACCTTACAATGAAATAGCGAAAATCGGTAACATATCATCAAAAGATAATGCCATCTCACATGAAAAGTCAAAAACTAAGAATACAACTTCTCTTTCTAACACACTAACAGCAACTTCTACTACCATATCATCTATTCCCTCTAACTCACTCAACCTTCAAACAAAATCGATTCCAGCAAACATGCAACCTAATAAACTAACCTCCAATAACCTAAAACAGTCAACCACAGAATCAAATACAAAAGAAAATCAAAACAAATCAACCATAACTTCAATTTCAACTAATAACACAATGAAAACCGCAATAGAAAATGAAAAAATGAACGTCTCTGACTCCGATTCAGAAGACCTATCTCCTCGCTCACCAATATCAAATATAACTCAAAGCCTCCTACAGCAACACGCATACTTTTTGCCCGAAACTTCAAACATCAATCATGAACACATCTACAAGTAATAAACAATCACCCGCAATTACCAACCCCGCTGATCGCTTGTCGAGATGTTCGGACCACGCAAGTGGTCCGAGCACCTCGACCAGAAGTCAGCGGGGTCAGAAACAACAATACCAACATACAATGCCAACCACAAACCCAACGAAACCAACCTCAACAAGCAACAAAAAAAAAAAAAACCTTCAAAACTACTAAACACACTCTTCCTTCTGCTAGAAGAAAGAACTTGTGTCGTCAATCCAACCAAATTCTGCAATGGAACTTCAAAGGCTTCTTCAATAACCTGGACGAATTGTAGAACCCTCTTGGCTTATAGATCCATCCGAATCAAACATCTCTTCAAAACAAGCTTATAACTATGTATAAATACACTTAATACTTCATTTTCTTTAATAATCTGTAAACAAATAACTATTTAACTCTACATACATAAATCTCTTGTAACTAAATAACTTATTTTATAGAGCTAATACAAATTATTTATGTTCAGAGCTGAAAGCCATAGTAGCTAGTGCTCTTTTTTTTCAATATTAACTTTGTAATTTTAATTCAAATGTTAATAAATTATAATAATAATAATAATAATAAACATTTCCTAAATGCCGACAAGAAAATTCCTTCAAAGCAGAATGTCCCAAAACATAGTGGACTGCTTTTTTCCGTAATTGTAAGCGAATTTGTGGAACTGTCAAATAATAACTTGCGAATTTTTGATTGCATTGCAGATGTTGCCTTGAATTTTTTCTTGCTTAACATGGCTTGCGTTTAGGAATTCGCCCTTACTTGGTAATCAACTGGAGGCATGGAATATATTTGAGACCCATCAATCAATCTCAAGTCAGTTTCTAACTGCTGCACACTTATGTACATACATATATTTTTATGATCCCTAAAACTGAGTACATATGTATGTAGATAATAGGTTTGTTCGTTGAAGCCCTAGGGTCGCCCTGGGGTCGCCACAAAGCGTTTTTTGAGAAACCTAAAGTCGCTCTGAATGTCAAACTTAGTGTTATTGAGCCCTAGGGTTGAACTAGGTTTTCCCTCAACTCGCCACAGGTTTTTGCTGTGTCTAGTTGAGGGCTGTCAAATGGCAGGTAATTTTTTTTGGAACAAAGTTCCTTATCGCGCGTTGTGAAAGGGGGCTAGACGGAAAAAATTCTCACGAAAAGTTGTCACGACACTTTTTGCTATAGTAAGCTATTGTAAGCTGTGCGGCGTCGCATGTTTCTCTGTCTCTCTGTCTCTCTCTCTCTCTCTTATAGAAAGCAAGCCAGATATTTTCATTTCTATTTCGCATTGAACAGTGTGGTGTCGCGACGATTATTTTTGTTGAGTGTATACAGGTTTTATTACAATTCCTTCACTAATTAATCGAAAGGAACTTCGTTCCATCCGGGTGTCCCTTGACACCTCTCTCTTTTTTTTTTTTAATGACAGGGATGTGTGGTGATTTGTGGTTTAGTGTTTTTTGAAGACTGAAAAACCCAGGTTTTTTTGACAACTCATACACTATAAATAAGTAAAAGAACCGGTGGGCTTGTTGTTTTTTATATTTAATAGTTTGGAACAGCAAAAAAATGACCTCTATATATATGGTAAATAATCATTATTTATCTTTACTTTCAGTTATGCGTTTAGGTAAGAAGAAAGAAAAGGATCGAGATCTCGAAAAAGAACAGTGCGTTGAAGGTGTTGCAAGATTGATTTGTTCACCAAAACAGTCACATCCCGTTCCATTGAGAGGTAATTGCACAATTTTATAGAGAATCATTCGTTCGTTAATTTTGTTTAAACCTATTTCAGTCTACATCGATGGCACTGAATGGACTGGCGTTAAGTTCTTCCAACTATCATCACAATGGCAGACACATGTTAAAAATTTTCCAGTTGCTCTAATTGGCTATACGCCAATGTCCTGTTCAGAGCTTTCCTAGTCATTTTAATTATTATACAATACAGAAAACAATATAAACTGAAAATGTTTTAAAATTAAATAATATAAAAAGATAAAATACAAAATAAAAAAATTAATCCGATTATAAAACTGAAAAAAGAATTCTATACATCAACAAACACTACATAAACATAAAACTACCAGTGGCAAAACTAATCTACAATAGTGACGTAAACCTTAACCATTATAATTTTTCAAAATTTACTATCTTCACACCATCAACACGCTAGTAGTATCCGACAGAAAAAATAAAATTGATAAAAAAAATCTGAATTGGTTGCCAATAATGAATTAAAACTACATATATTAACTAAGATGGACAGGCAAATTGTATAACATTTAGTGAAGCCGATAAAAACACTAACTTTCTTACTCTTATTGTTGTGATTTAAAAAAAGAATACATATACATACATATTATAGAAATATAATGCAGTAAGAATTTAAATTAAATAATGTTATAAACAAAGTAATGGTTACTCGTTCTTAACGTAACAAAAAAAGATACATTTCAAACAAAAAAATATGTATAAAAAAAATAAAAAAATAGATAAAAGTACATATTCGTTAAAAGTTTTTGTTGTTATTTTATATTTGCTTGGTGCTTTCGTAAGAATCGATAAAAATTATTATTATTATCACAACAAATTTAAATGCGCCTCCGAGACAGGAGCATTTCTCTCAACCATATTATGCAGTAAACTCTCGATTATCACATTTAATCAAAAGTAGGGTTGTCGCACTGACCGAGGTTGTTGCAATATGAGGAATTGCGATTACAGAGGTGCAAGCCCGTAAATTGATACAATTGAGGATTGTCGATCGTCGGCCAACTCGTAAAAAATTGTTTTAGACACGACGTATTTTAAAACGAGTTTCATTTTGAAATCAACTTCAAAATGCCATTGTGAACTACGATCGAGATAAGTTGAATTCCATTTAAAAATTATATTTTTTGATTCAGAGAGTGACGATGAGGAAGTATTTAACGTAAAAAAAAGATAAAAGTAATCCATTAGAATTGCGTGACAATGAGTAAACGTGCAGACGGCATATAAAAAGCCGCACATATGTCCGGTTCTGACGTCACATAAAAAGTTGTAGATAGATAGATAGATAGATAATTCGATTTATTATTTCAGAATAGTATATCTTTTCACATTAATTTTTAAAAAATCGTTAGAGCGTGGCCTACCCGTCTGCCCGATTGACATCACTTTAAAATAAATTCATATGTAATGTATCATATATGATTATATTAGTTTGATTGGAAAACAAGTTTAAGAATTTCTATAACTATAGTAGATTTTTTTTTTTACTTTTTTTTTAATTAAAAGGCTTCGTTTATAATTTGATTCCGATATGACATCGCAGTTTGGTTTAATTGTATAATTCTGTGACATTAGTTTCGCAGTTTAGAATTGTGAGAACATCTTCCTCCGATTTATAGCTGCTGTTGAGAAAAACTCTTCTAATTTTGCATAAAATTGGACATTTACCGATAAAATGATTGACATCCTCCCGTTCTCTTTAGTTGCATAAGCTGAAGAAGATAGGTAGATCATCCCGATGAGGAATATAGTTCAATGCAATTAACTCTCCTCGCATTTTGAAAATTGTTGAAATTAGGTCTTGTTTGTTTTCGCTTTTGAAGTAGTTCTGTTCGCATAGATTATAATTAAGACGGCTGTAAATAGATCTATGTACGGAGGATGAAGCTTCGTGCAATCTGCTCTGTATTGTTCATCCACCTTCAACACAAGATTTAACAGATCTTCTTTCAGATGCTTTCCATTTTCTTAAAGAAATCTTAAGTTGATTTGGCAGTACCTCCCAAGTTCTTCCAACTTTGGATACCAGACGTAGATATTTATTGCATCCAAAGCTAAAATTTTGGGTAGCCTTTCGTCTGGCATATCAAGCACCTTTAAAATGTATTCTACATGATATTTCAGGGATTTTATGAATAGAGGTGAAAGTCCTGTCTCAATATTGATCATATAGTTGGGGCTGTTTTTGGGTAGGCGAAAGCATTTTTTAATGAAATAGCTTTGTAATTTTTCAACCGTTTCATACTTTTCTCCTCCCCACACTTGTGAAGCATACAACAATATTGATTCCGCAACCGCAACAAAAACTTTATATTTAACACTATGCGATATTGATTTATTTGAAAAAAATTTTTTACATGTAGCGTTAATTGCACTTTTCGCTATGACGAGTTTATTTTTAAGGTGGGGTTCCATACTTAGACTGCTAGAAATAGTAACTCCAAGATACTTATAAGTTTTCACGACTTCTATAGGCTCTCTATTAAAGTACCATTTTTCGTTCCTCGGAGTTCGACCCGACCCTTTTCGAAAAACCATTACCTTAGATTTGGACAAGTTAACCCTTAAATTCCATAGTTGGCAATATGATTGCAGGCGGTTTATCTTCAATTGCAATGTTTGGGGTGAGTAAGAAAACATTACCACATCGTCGGAAAATAAAAGCGCTTTGATATTAATGCCTGAAATTTCGATTCCACCTGGAAGGAAGTCTACAAGGTCATTTGAACAAATTGAAGAGACTTGGGCTAAGACTGCATCCCTGCTTAACTCTCATTTGTGTCTCGAACCATTCCGAAGTTTCTAATCCGTTCCAAATAGCTGATTGATTTCCATTGTATATGTTTTCGAGCACTTTTCCAAATGTTTCTGTCATTCCAACGTTGTAGAGTTTGTAGAATAATGCTCTACGATCCACTGTATCGACGAAGGCTGCTTTGAAGTCGACGAAGAAAGCGTACAATTTCATCTTTTGGTCGATCAAGTTGCTGGCAATGCTTTGTAAGATGAAGATATTGTCCGTGGTCGAAAAACCCCTCCTAAATCCCAGCCCCGGATCTAGGGGGGGGGGGGGGGGGGGGGGGGGGCAGACCGGGGCACTTGTCCCGGGCGGCAAGTGTAGGGGGCGGCAAAAACAAGTTCGAAATTCCGAGAAGTGGACAATTTGTCTACCTTTCGGTTTCAAAGCAGCATCGGTTGCTGCGACCGAGAAGTGGACAACTTTTCTTCTTTTCGGTTTCAAAACAGCCACTGTGGTTGCGATCGAAGGGAAGCACAGTCAAAAGTCAAAGTGGACAGATCGCATTTTACTATCATTATAAGTTTTTGTACTTTCTTGTCGATCATCTAATTGTGCTCATCTCATCACACAATGTCCTCAGCCTAATCAAGGTAACTTCTTGAACTTGATCTCTCTGCTCGCCAAACATAGTTCAACTCTTATGTTTCAATTAAAACACTTAAAAAAGGGACAAGCTTCATATTTATCAAAGACAATTCAAAATGAAATAATTGACATAATGGCAAAAACAGTTAGAAATAGCATTTTAAATGAAATCAAAGAAGCTAAATACTACACGATAATGTTCGACTGCACTCCAGATGTATCCCATACAGAACAAATGAGCCAGGTTATTCGATATGTAAAAAGAACTGGCGATGTGTGTGAAATAAAAGAAAGTTTCATTGATTTAATAAAAGTTGGCTGTTGATGATTTAGATATTGGACAATGTCGTGGCCAATCTTATGACAATGGGTCCAATATGTCCGGCATCCATAAAGGAGTACAAGCCAGGATTGCAGAAAGAAATGAACTAGCCGAGTTCGTACCGTGCTTGGCTCACTCCTCAAATCTTGTAGGTGTTCATTGTGTCTCATTATGCCAGGAAGCTATTAACCTATTTGGACTGGTTCAAAAATTTCTTTTTTGTTGGCTCCACTACTAGGTGGGACATTGTGAAAAGAAAATGTTAAAGCAAATTTAAAAGGAAGTAGTCAGACGAGATGGTCGGCGAAACATGTTGCTGTGAATGCTCTATTGAATAATTTGCCAGAAATAGCGGAAGCCTTAGAAAAGTTAAGCAAATTTCTCATGCTCCAGAAACTAAGTACGAGGCAGGTAATATCTTAACAGCTATAAAGAATTTTAAATTTATTTTCAATTTAATTAACTATTTGGGCGAATATTCTCCGTGAAATCAATCGAGTGAATATTGAGATTCAGAAAGAAAATATAATCCTTGCACTAATCTCGCTCTAGTGGATGGTCTGCTCAAAACTTTACAAAAAATGAGACAAAATCCAATGGAGTATTGGATAAATGAGGCTAGAGAAGTGGCTGAAAAAAGTGGTGTTGACCCTATATTGCAAAACAAACGAATTCCGTAACACAAAAAACATTTCGATGGGATATGTGAAGATGAATTATACAAACACTCAAACCTGTTCAATTCTTTTGTAAAGAAATAATGATGGTATTTGATCGAATCATATCAGAAATTAAAAAGAAGTTTGATTGTGCTACCATACTGAATATGAACTTCGCTTTTCTTAATGGCTATAATATTTTGAAAATGTCAATTGTAGAATTGCAAAAGTATGGAGCGTATCTGGCTAAAAAATATGAGCGAGATGTGAGCACCGTTGAATTCTGTCAGGACTTTGCGTTTTTAGAGAGCAAGCTCTGTGCATTTGCATTTTGCAAGCTGGTGACATTGAAAAAGCTAACGGTTTCTATCTCTTGCAACAGATCTATGCGCATGATTTGCAGGATGCTTTTCCAAATATTTGTGTTGCCTTGCGAATTTGCTCTACGCTTCCCACTACATCCGTAAGCTGTGAGCGAAGTTTTAGCAAACTAAAACTAATAAAAAATTATTTGCGATCATCTATGAGCCAGGAACGCTTATCCAGTCAAGCAATCTTAGCGATAGAAAATCGAATCGCACACGAATTAAATTATGATAAGGTCATAGATTTATTTGCTGAACAAAAAGCTCGAAGAGTAAAATTGTAATTGCAAATGATAAATACAATAGTAAATTTGATTTTGTCTTTATTATAAACATTTCTATTTTAAATCCTATTCTGTGCTGTGTATAAAATATATATTCTACGTATCTGTAAATAAATAGGATATAGGACTAAAACAGAAAAAACAGCGGTTTAAGTATTTTTTCTGAAAGGCTTGTGTCCAGTTGTCAGTCAATTAGTGAAGATCTGATAGCTGAAATAATAAAGATTATAAAGGTTAAAGCAAATACAAATTAGTGGGGGCGCGGGCGGCATTTTTTAGTATTTGCCCCGCCTTTAAAAAATTGAAGATCCGGGGCTGCTAAATCCTGCTTAAATTCTCCCAGTAGCTTTCTGTTTTGTACCCAACTCGTCAGCCTCTCATTCAAAATTGTGGTAAATACTTTATAAAATGCATTGAGAAAGGAGATTCCACGATAATTGCCCGGATCTGTTATATTACCCTTCATATGTATAGGAAAAACATTGCATTTTTTGAACTGCACTGGTGATTCACTTGTGCTCAAAATATTATTATAAACCGTTATAAGTTTGTCTATTAACATTTCCGTACCGTATTTCACGAATTCTGTTGGTATTCCATCTGGACCTGCAGCTTTCCCGTCTTTAAGTTTATTCAGAACGTTTCACATTTCCTCGCAACTTATAGGGCAATCCAAAATTTCGTTCTGATATTTAGGCTTTGCGAAGTGAATAGGCGGTGCTAGGTTTTCAGGATTGAGAAGTTGTTTGAAGTAATCATGCAATAAATCCAAGTTTAATTTTGTGCTTATTTGTAGTTTTTTGCCATTTAGTAGGTTCACTCCTTTCCAAAATTACTTAGAATCTCTGCAATTAGTAAGCTTGAGAGCTTCTTTTTCCAAAAAGCTAATTTTTTTGTCTTTGCATATTCTTTTATACACACAGTTTGCTTCAATGTACATCTTTTGTAAGTATTTACCGCTATATTTTCTAAAGGCTTTTAACCACTCAAAAGCTTTTTTGCGAGCCTGCTCACACTTCGCATCATAGTATTTTTCCTTTTGTCTAAAAACTTTAGTATCATTACGAGTAGGATATGATGCCTTAATTGCATTTTCAATTTCATCTAGGCCAAATTGACTATCTGTTGGAATGTTTGCTTCCAGATTGGATCTGTATTCTTCACTCTTGTTGTTGTGCCATTTCAGTCTTGGAGGAAAACTTAAATCAATCAACTGCTCCTCTACGATATCGATTCCAAAGTCAACGCAAATGCTATAAGTAAATCAGTGTACACAAACTCGCATATAAGGGTGTTTAGACGATGTGCAGAATCTGTCCCAAAAGCGTTGATTTGTTCGCACACCTAGTGTACGCAAATGAGTACGCAAAGTTTGAGATCGATGTGCGACGTGTTCACACGATATTCAGACAAATCCGCACATTAATTTAATTTAATAGATTGTTTGAATTTTGTGTTTAGCTCATTGTTTTGTAACGTAGATATATGAAATAGAAAATATCGAATTTTCATATATATATACATCATACATCAACTATAACGTATATACACATATAATTATCTTTCCCTCCACCATACGACCACAGAAACGCGAGCTGATGTTGGATCCGACCTATCTCAACTCCCAAACATCTGAGACCTCGGAATCGGCCAGACCACTATCCTCCTCACACTCACGTCTATCCTTCGGATATGCCCAGATGTTCGTCATACCCTTAACACTTCCAAACACCAATAATACCTTACACCTCACACGACCTAACTGCACCTTCAACTAATCTCAGCCTTCAACCCCTCGTTCCATACTCGAGATGTCAAAGGGCTGATCCACGACCCCCGGAGTGAAAGACTAGAAATCCCAAAAATATACACAGGGTTAGTAGGGACCACCCCAACGTCCAGGGAATAGACTATGGTATAGCCATATCACTCACTAAGTCGCGAACCCCTGTAATGGAAGGAAGACTCCGCTCTTCGAATCATATCGACCTCCCCCACTACAACAAACACTCTTGTAGTGGTAGGCTACCGATATGCAACAGAAGAGCTCGTTGCCTACGATCGACCATCGCTTGAATGATCTGCAGCCGCTCTGCCCTATAGTAGCTCAGCAAAAAGGGGGCGGGTTCTTGCTCTGGGATCATAGACTGGCGTTACATGTTTTTATCCTGCAGATCTGGGTTCTGGTGTTCTGAACCCTAATCGATTTTAATTCGCTGGGGCCCGTTCAACATTAGTCGCCCTACAACACAAAAAGAAAACCTTGACTTACTGAGTTTGATTGACAACACGCACCTCCATACAACCTTGAGTTAGCTTCACCCCGGAAAAGAAAGGACTATCATTAATTCCCACGAACCGAACACGAAAGCATCAAAAAAAAAAATGTGTATATAGCTGGTCGTATACACTTTGAACTAAATTTAACTTCACCTACATCTAAACGTTCTACTATATTAAGAAGATGAGGGAGGAAGGTGTCTCACTTGAATGGTGGGGGATCAAAGATGTTGTAAAGAACCCCCATGGCCTCATAACCCACTCAAAATTGGAACCAGAATCAGCTCTCTCGTTCCAAACCATGGTTCTTCATAGACCACTAACGTAATATTTATTAAAAGGACCCCTACTATGGTAGTTACCAAAAAAGAAACTAGAACTCTGTACTAAACTGGCTACATCTGATTACTCACTCGATTTAACTTACTCCACCATGTTGCTCGTTACTCCACCTTGCCCCGACGTCAGTCACCCACATTCCTTCTGTACTTACAAAATCTGTCCACTCATGTCTAACTCCATGAAGCAAACACTATTTTTTTCCTAAATATAACATTAAGTATTTGTTTATTTATATCGATGCTTACAACTTACATCTATTTCCTTAAGTTCTACTGAATCACCTATACTAACAGCTTTTATGCGAATATTGTGATCGCTTTTGCTTACAGATCAACTTATTTTTGCTCCTTACGTATAACTTACGATAACTCATAATAATTCGGGCTCTTATGCCTCTTGCCGCTTATGGCCAATGGTTCCATAACTATATAATCTACAATCAATTTCCATAACTTGGTTATCCAAACTTATATCCAAAAAAAAAACTACGTTACTTAAACTTATTTGCAAAAAAAAAACTAAATTGTCTAAACTTATATCCAAAACTATGTTACTTAAACTCATTTCCAAAAACTATATTGTTTAAACTTATTTGGCTTCATTCCTCATAGACCCATTTCTTTACGTTCCTATTTACTTCTCAAAATCTGTTATCAGAAGGAACCCGTAAACCCAAGTGGTTCTATGGCACCATCACGCTGATCGTAAACCGGTAATACGAAATACGCTCGGCCAAAAACACTTAGTTCCGAAATCTTGCTGCATTTACACAAAAAAAATAAAGTATCGTAACGCTACACCCGCTTTACTTGATCATTTATCACCGAGTTACTAACATTCGTCTATATCTTCTCTTCCTTTTTGGAGAGATCTCAAAACGCAACAAATCAAAACCAACTATAACACGATTCACATCTATCTGATTGCTTCAGGCGTAATAACAGCTCATTACCATCGTTACCCATGTACCCATACTACAAATTATGTTCGTATATCGAAATTTAATATAAAATTACCTGATTACCACTGGGGAGTTTCCCAATTCGGAAACCCTCCCATACGCCGTCGCAGGAGTGCACTACTGTTGGGCTGTAAGGTTAAGGTTAGGAAATAGTATTTTATGGTTACATGCATAAGGATAATGTTGATAACTACATATATATATTTGTGCGATTTGTACTGGTCGTATTCTTTCCGGCCGAACGATGTGTGCGCAACGTCTAGTACTGACTGCGACACCATCTATTGAATTGACTTAGGCGTAGCGATGCCCTAGGTATCCGTGAATTTTGCGTATCACGTCTGGTATCAAACCCGTTATACGATAGTTAATATGGATGTCTTTTAGAAATTTAGCCTCACAGTCACCTTAAATATTATCTCTACAATACTTGCAACAATGAGAATATTCTATTGCCACTGCCGGTCTTGCCGCCGAGCATGTGGTCACTAAGTTGATTGTGATTTCTTATCTTATGTAATTCTTATAATATTTTTCAATTTTCTATCTTTTTTTTTTTCTTTACTTTACTCTTTATTCAAAGATACTTTAAGTTATCTTAATTAAAGGAAACGCGAACTAGGACTCCCGACTACTGACGTGGGGTCTAGTCGCCTTACGGTGGAGCCTGACTTAGCGCTCTCTCTTAGGTGGTAGTGCTCCGGCACTTACAACAACAAAAAACGATATACTAATAATAATAAAAAAAAGGAAAGGTACCTTGTTCGAAGTTAAGAAATTTTTATTTTTGTTGAGGGGGTAAGTACCCTGGGACATCTTATACTTCGCCTAGTCGTCTACTTTTGGTGGGGATAATTCTCCGCCGACACGAGGTTGGGACGGGCAATTTGGAAATGCCGAGGTTGGTACCAACAGAACAATCCTAGTAGTTGATTATGGGGGTGGTGTATTCTTACGCGTGGTCTAGCCGGTTGGCGCGTGGATGGTGCTCTGGGCAGGCGGTAGCCTCGCCGCGTGGTTCACCTACCTCCACGTGGAGTCACGTTGGGCGAGGTTTCTCGACAAGTGGCGAACAAATCGCCCTTGACTATAACACAAGAGAGGGATATCAGTCAAAACCTGATCGACCAGACTACACTGACTTCGGAAGTAACAAAAAAACTTACCTTTAAAAAGGATTTTAACCACTCGAGTTGTGGGACGCCGGTACAATTTTGGGGCTGTTGCGTTACTGACTTTTCTTTTGTCGCACATGACCCAGTAAATCACTATGCCACGTGCGTGAAATATACTTGGAAAAATTGGCTTCCCTTTCCCAGTGGGAAAATGGATGGTTAATTCTAAAAATCTTGCTTAGTGCAACGCCCGAGATATTATGTGTTCTGCGTCCGAAATATAAATGGCCGACCGACAATGAAAAATGTACATTCGCACCCATACTAATGTGTGTGTGCTGACAATAAAGTGCGCGATGTTGATTCAGCGCGGCGTTGCCAGACATACAAAAACGGAGATTCCGCACCTTTCGCGGACTACACTACCTACAATGGATCTGAGGGTGCTGGCACAAGAGAAATTGGACTCCGACCGATTGCCGTGGATTATTATAGATAGTTATTTGCACTTTCGTGCCACCATAGAAACATTTTCCTTACAGTTTGTCATTGTTTACTACATTAAATTGAAAATGTTAAAAAAAGTGGGCTGCTATTGCAGTTTTGGCATTGGATATGATTGAAAAAGATGAAGAAAGCGAAAGTCGCGAAGAATCGGGTGTGGAACAGTTACGGATGTGTTGACTAAGAACTTGCTTCTGCATCGCCAGACGGAAGCTCAAAACATTGTATCCGCTTGAAGAAATACGATCGCGAGACCATGGATCTTAAACAAAAGACATTCGAAAAGAGCTCACGCACTTCTTCACCGAAGAAGGCGATATTAAATGACAATTATGCTCACATTCAAACATAAGAAAAAAATTTTTATTTGATTTACAATCAATTTCAGTTTTACAGAGTTGGGAAATAATGATTACAAAAAATTTCAATTACAATTACTTGTAATTGAAATCTTCCATTACATTTTCCATTGCACCCAAAAGTAGTTGAAAAACTCAATTACCCATTACTTCTAATTGAAAAGTTGCTATTACTTGTAATCTTGTAATTCAATTACTTATATGCAATTGAAAACCCAAGTAGGTAATTAAAAAAATGCTGTAATGACTACTTTTTCAGTAATCATCACACAAAAAAGTAATTGATCACCTACTTTGCTCAATTACATTTTTAAAATTAAAACGAAATTAAAGCATTAAATTGGTACTGTGTCGAATTCTTTTTTGTTTAGTGAAGAGTAGCATTTGGAAAACCTGGATTCTGAAATTCTAACAATAAAAACTTTTGCGTTGTCTGAAAAAACCACTTCTACTTTCAAAAACCATTTTCTCGTTTACTAATTGTCGTAGAGTATTGTGTTTTCTTTCGTTTTGTTGGAGAATGGGGAGGGTATTCTCTAAAACCTTTGTTGTGGAACATTTTGGCTTACTTGCAATACAAAGTTATTGGTGAAAACTGTCAAAAAATTGGAGAATAAAATGAGATTTTGCGATTATCTCGGTCAAAATGTAGATTCCGAAAAAATTTTTAGAACAAAAAATTGACTACATTTCTGTATGCTCAGAAAAAAACAGCAACATTGAAAATTATGAAAGTACGCAAAATTAAGAAAAATACGTAAAGTAGTTTTTTGAGAACTGCTGTTGGGAGAAGTTCTCAGCTTAAGAAAACATGAAAATTATGAATTCCCCTTACTAAGATGATGCCGTCTTATTAAAGAAAAGGTGCATTGAAGTAAAAAGAGTTTTAAGAAACAGTGCTGAAATGCTGGTAACAAAAAGATAAACGTAATTGAAAAATTGTAATGCATTAAAATTAAAAACAAAAACAAGAATTTAAGAAAACTTACATGGTCCGTTGACGAAACAGATGAAGTGGATCTTTTTATATCGTTCGCCTCCAAAAACATCATTTGATTAAAGAACTGCCAATGTACCGCGGATGGCTTTGTGCCTTGACCTGACTTTTTAGTGCCAAGTTTTGCCCAATTTGCCTTGAACATTACCTACAAACAGCCCCATTTGCAATTGGTTTCTTTAACAGCACATACAAGCCAGTTTCATCAGCCACTTAACGCCAAAAATCAAGTTTTTCGAGCTTGTTCTCTGGCCGAACTTGCATCCCAAAGCTTAGTGCGCTTCTCCACCGCTGTAATTAAGGCTTTGATTTCATTAGGTGTCCAGTTGTTCTGCGCAATTCGAATCCCTGATTCTGATTTTGTTTTGCGGCTTGATTTAGTTTGCTGGGGGCCTTCGGAATCTATATCGCGTTCGCTCATTAAATTTTTTTTTTACTTTCTGCACTTGAATAATGATCACAACTACACTTCAAAATCACTACTGATTTGCGTAAAATATGCTTATTTGCGTCGTCCTATTTTCGTGTTATCGCACACAAACTGTCACAAGAAATGTGCGAAGGTGTTCAGACGATTTGCGAAAAAGCCGCATATCGTCCGCAAACCATTTGCGTACATGTGCGGACTGTCCCAAAGGGTGTTCAGACGATTTGCGTCAATATTCGCAAATTATGTGCGGCTTTTATATGCCATCTGCGCGTAGCTTAAAAAAACGCCTTGTGGCGACCCCAGGGCGACCCTAGGGCTTCAAAGAACAAAAAACCTTATATGTACAAGGAAAAACTTTTATGTCAATCTGGCAGACGGCAAAAAATGCCATGTCATAGTGAATTTGTAAAAACACTTATTGTAAAAAATCTAATTGTTAATTTTATAAAATTTGTATCTATCTATCTATCTACAAGGAAAAAAAATCTGACTCGAAACAAAACCATTTGTTTTATAGTTTTGTACAGCAGTACAGATTGAATAAAGAATGTTTCCTAATGGTACTAGGCTGCTTAAATTTCCCAAACAGCGTAAGAAGCACATCGGTTCCACCAGTTCTCCAGCTTTGCGCAATTTTGAATCTCCTAGCCAGTGGAAGTTTCCAAGATAGCACAAATAAAAGTGTCAAAGTTTTTCCGAAATAGGTTGCATGTTTTGGAAAAAAATTTTGTTCTCAATGGATAAAGTTCGATCATTCAAAATTTCAAGTCAACAAAGCAAGGAGTATTATTATATTTAGTAAATTCAAGTTGCCGGGAATAGCAGGCTGTGTTGATGACACTCACATTCCTATTTTGAGACCTGTTTTTGTGAGGATTCCCTTTGCTAAGTCGTGGTGACTACACATAAATGTGGCCAATATTTCAATTTGTTTTATATTTATTGACATATTGTTAGTTTTTTCCATTTCTAACAAAAAAAACAAAAAAAACACTGCCAAGGTCGACGGACGATAACTATTTTCTGTCGAGTGAAAACTTTTGTTCAAGCATCGTTTACAAGTTTGTGTGCTGCCAAAAAAGACGATACAAACGAGAAAACTCGATTGATTCAAAATAGGTGATTACTTCGATTACATCGACAATCCGCGATTGTAATAAGTTACGTGCTGGCACCCCTGATCTTTCAGTCGATTCGGTCAACACTACAGAACTTGATTGAAAGGTTGAAATATTCACCTCTGCATTAAATCAAGCAATGGAATCTTCATGTCCCTTAATAATTACTAGAGCCAAGAAGAAACCACTATGGTGGACCCCCAAAACTAGGTATTCTAAGAAATCAAAGTAGGAAACTCTTTGATAAAGCTAAGACCCTAAGAGATCCCAAACACTGGGACTCCTACAAAGAATACTTGAATACCTGCAAGAAAGAAATCAGCTTGTCCTGGAAAAACTTCTGCATCTCTGTCACAGATACATCTGAGGCTTCAAGACTTAGGAAGGTCCTCGGTACCAAAATTTTCTGAAAAAAAGTAGACGGTACCTGACAAATTTGTGTAAAGAAAAACTCAATCTGGTGCTCGATACACACTTTCGGGGTAGCTCAACCAACACTGGTAAACAAAGCATTGTTAGACACAACATGCCAACAGACTACTTAAATGATATCGAAGGGAAAAAATGGGCACGGCTAGGTCGCACGAACTTGCGATTGTGTGCTAAATACGATATCAATATCTTAAGGGTGAGTTAATTTTTTAGTATTGGCTCTTCATAATATATTTGGTGGCACAGCGTTGCAAACTACACATAAATTATGAAAATTTAACTAAATCACGCTAATCTGTCAAAACAGATTTAATCGCAAAGCATCGCATATAAACGGCAAACGATTTTGTCGGAGGGAATGTCCGATCTGGCGATTGGAGAACTACCACGAAGCAAAATGTCTCCGAATCGGAAATCGGAGAGAATTCCGCTCCGACGGTTACCTCGATAAAGCCGATTCTGAACCAATTCGGATTTCGGAATCGCCAAAAACAGATAGCACCAAACCCAAACTCGAATTCGACACAAATTTCCGGGCGACCATTCGATCCAGAACAGACTGGGAGGACCAATCATTTTTGGAAAACAAAAACGTCGATTTTTATACGGACGGTTCAAAAATAAATGAAGCAGTAGGTTGTAATGTCTATTCAGACGAAATTAAATTAAACATCTCGCTTTGTCTTCCAGATCATTGCAGCGTGTTCCAAGCGGAGGTGATGGCAATTAGCGAAGCTCTCGGCCCTATCGAGATAACCGTCGGAGCGGAATTCTCTCCGATCGGAGACATTTTGCTTCGTGGTAGTTCTCCGATCTGACGTTCTCCGATAAGTTTTTGTTGCGGAGATTTTAGTTTTGGGAATGCTAGGCATCGCCGCATTTGTGAAAAATTTCTTACGACGACAACTACTTCGAAGCAAAATTGAATCTCCGGAAAGGATGCTTTGCGGAGAAAACTCCGCTCCGACGGTCACCTCGATAGGGCCGTCTGTCTTGGCTCAGAGAAAACATAATGTCCAGCTGCCTTGAAAAGTTCGGCATCAAGGCCATCTGCACCTGCAGTTTTATTTGATTTGAGTTTGCATATGGCAAGCTTAACTTCTTCTAGGTCGGGAGGGTGGCTTTCTTGATCATCGTCCAAGCCAAATGGGGCAATCTGCCTGACAGCGGAGTTTGTGTCCTCATCGCCGTTTAGCAGTCTGCAAAAGTGATCTTTTCAGATCCTCAGTAGAGACTCTGACTCTACAACTATGTTTCCCTGCTGGTCTTTACAAGCTTGAGTTCGGGATTTGCCACCCTGGCAGGATCTTTTTACCTTTTGGTAAAACTTCCGAAACTCGTTCCTGTCATGGCACCTCTCAATTTCCTCAAACGAGCGCTTCTTATTCTGCTTCTTTCTCTTTTTGGAAATTCGGTGTTCTTCCCTTCTTTTCTCCTTGCAAATTTCGTAATACTGGTCGAAACTCGAAAGCAGCCCTTGTTCTCTTTAGCGTCGTGCTTTTTGTTTGGCTGCATCTGCCTGCCTGCATTCTTCATCGAACCATGGGTTTCGTTTTGAGGGCCAAGTGATACCCATCAGAACCTCATATTCAGCGGTTCTGATGGCTTCTTGGCATTGCTGCCACTGGTCTTCAATGGAAGATGCTGGCGGCATAAGATTCAAGGATATTTGGAAGGACACTCAATTGAAGAAGGCACTGGCAATCTCTTGAGATTGTAGCTTTCCGACGTCATATTTCTTCACAGCGTTAGTTCGTGCAGGTCGTGAACGGTGCCGTGAAATAAGGTCGAAGGCAATAAGGCCGAATCGGCCTTATTACCTTTTTTGGGATATAAGGCCGAAAACAACAACAACAATATTTTTCTACCTTATTTCCCAATGAAAAGGTAATAATGTCGAAAAGAAAAAACGAAAATATTTGACAAAAATAAGAATGCCAAAAGTTGAGAAATAAAGTCGAAATCCGTTGAGTAATAAAATCGAATCTAATTTCTGTTGGATAAAGAAGAAAGAAATTATGGGGCCGCTTTGCTTCTCCGCTACGGGACTGGGGGGTTTAATTTTTTTTAACAGGTTGGGGGGGGGGGGCGTTTCTATAGAATAAATTTCAAAAGTTACTTGTGAGTTGACCCCCTAAATTGTAAAATAAATGTTTTAATTTTTCGGTTTAAGCTATTATTAGTGTTGTGGTTAGAAAATGAAACTTTTTGTGGTTAGAAATTCATAAAAAAGTTTAATTTTCTAAGTTTAATTGAAACTTTTTTATGAATTTCTAACCACAAAACTAATAATAGCTTAAAATTCGCGCGAATTTTAAGCTATTATTAGTTTTGTGGTTAGAAATTCATAAAAAAGTTTAATTTTCTAACCACAAAACTAATGATAGCCGCGCCGCGCCGACCTCGTGCCGACTTCGCGCTGACTTCGCCCCGACCCCGCGCCAATCCCGCGTCGCACCGGGCCGTGCCCCCCCCCCCCCCACCTTACGGACGAAAAGTTCAACTCTTTAAATCCAATGTTCCTCAGAACATTTCTGTTTCTACCAAAAGTAAAAGCCTTTATAAACAATGATCGCAAAATATTAAACAAAGAAATAAAGTCGAATTTAACTGAGAAATAAAGTCGAACGCTATTTTCGACAAATTTAGTGCCACAATCATTTTCGACCTTATTTCGCAAAATTGGTAATAAGGTCGAAAGTTGAATTCGACCTTGTTTCCCAATTTTTGCGAAATAAGGTCGATTCGGCCTTATTGCCTTCGACTTTATTTCACGGCACCGTCGTGAACACGATATCCTCGTTCGTACCTTGGCTACAACAAGGTAGTGGTCCGAGTCAAAGTTGGCCCCTCGGAAAGTTCGGACATCTAACACACTGGAAGAGTACCTTGCGTCGATCGCAACATAGTCAATTTGGTTGACGGTTGATTGATCTGGGGATCCCCATGTACCTTTATGAATTTTGAGATGCGGTAAGCGCGTACCACTATAACAACAAGATTTAGCCCCGCAGCAAGATCGATTAGTCAGAGTACGGTCTTGTGTATGTTCTGTCATGGAGGCTATACTTACCGATTGTATTTCCAAAGATATCCTCTTTCTCTATATAGTTTTGCGTTGAAATCGCCAAGAACAATTTTCACGTCATGTCTAGGGCATCGCTGGATCGCTCATACGTTTTTTCGAAGAGCTCATATAAACAATCTTTGGAGTTCTCATCTATCTCTTCTACAGTTTTAAAGATTATTATTTCTACAAAAAATTAAGTCTAAAATTAGGTCTCTACCATCAGTATTGACAGAAGAGAAATCGAGTTTAACACAGGTCAGGGTACACCAAAGTTAGCCTTTTTTTAAATTGTCAAAAAGTCATGTCAAAGTTGAGAAACGGACTTTACTGTAAAACAATTTTTTCTGAATATGACCAGGAACCACATCCCAAAGTATGTAACACGAATTACGGAACTACAGGGTGTTCTGGTTGAATGTACCAGATAGACTGCTAAGAAATCGTAACGTGTTTTTCTCGTTCCTGGTCACAGGAGAAACTATATGCATTAATATACCCATGTCGCGTTCTGAGAGATTATTTAACTCCATTCGCAGTGAAATTAACCTTTGCATGAGAGTATAGTACTTTGATTCAATCATTTTGTATTGTAATTTTGCAATATTTCAATAGTGTACATAGTTAAGTTGTTTCAAGCAAATAATAACTACATAGTTATAAATTTATTTTTTTAACGTATCTTTTTATTGAAACTGAGATGTAATAAGGCGATTTAATTTTCATGCTATGAAAGATTATATCCGCAGCCCATAAAAGAAGAATTCAAAGTTTTATCTTGATCGATTTTTTTTTTTCATTTCCGATAAGCTCATTTCTTGATATTGAAAATCCAGAAAATCCCATGAAGCATATTGTCTATACGAAAAATAAAATGAACAGGGAGCTGTTGGCTTTTGAATCAAAGTTCTAGTATGCCTACGTCTATAAAAAACATAACGACTACATTTGGCATCATTTACATACCTATTTTGGTTCTTTAAAAACAAATTTTTCTTACGGGCTTCCGTTCCAAAGCAAAACTAAACCACCAATATAAAAAAAGCTAAAAAAATTCACGTCAACAGAAATTAAACCCCAAACGCACAGAATGGTTTTCAAATACAGGTGCCTATTGATTCGCACATTTTATTACGCATTCCATTATTTTGTTTTTGAAACAATTATTTTTGTTTACTTCGCATTACCTGTTTTGTTTTTCTGTTACTTAGATTTTCAATCATTTCGCTGCACACTTACTTTGCATTTTTTATCTTGCTTAACATTTTTTTCGCATTTCCATTGAACTTACAAATGATTATTTAGACTTTATTTATCTCGATAACTGTTTTTTCGCATTTTGTCTCTACGGAAATCATTGTTTTGGCATTCAATTACTTTGCTCATTATCAGATTATTATTGCTTGTGAAATCGGTTCGGTTTTTCAGAAATTTAATAAATATTTTCTTTTATTATTTTGTTTAAAAGTAACATGGAACATGAAACTATGCATTATGGATATGTTCAGTTTTTGTGTTCAAATGAATGTTTTTGTTAATAAAACAATGTACCCAATATTTCGAAATTTGGTATTATTTCTGACTAATTGGTTCTGAAAATGCTTCTAAAATATGATATACCTTTGATGGTTCTAATCAAATTTCAATAAGGTAAACTATTAAAATACAAAAATAACGTACACTTAAATTTTTTATTATTTCGCCATCGTTTGATTGGTATTTTGCTTTTTGTGGATGAAAAAAGAGCCTGAAGGTGTAAAAATTCGCGCGAATTTTTACATCTTTAGCCTCTTTTTTCATCCACAAAAAGCAAAATACCAATCAAACGATGGCGAAATAATCCAAATCTATATAAACAAAAGGGAACTAATCGAAAAACAAAACAATAGAAAGCGAAACGAGCCAAATATAAAGTAATCAAAGGAAAAATGATCTTTAAATGAAATGAATGCAAAGCGAATCGAGGAATATCGAAAAATAAATAACTAAACAAACGAAAAATTTTGCAACAAAATGCGAAACAACTTGGGCGAAAAAACAATAAACGAGATAAAAATGACGGAACGTACACCCTTCAAATACATAGTATAAAAAAATTACTACAAGTTTTTGACATTTTTATTTCTTTATTTGTACATGAACAGCGATCAACAAACGACTGTAACGAAGCAAACGGTTTTTTGAAACTGTTTATTACCTTACGGTTATTTAGTTTACAATTGCCATAAAACAGCTTACCTTTAAATATAAACTTTTTTTCTGAATGGAAGATCAATCATTTGAAATTTAGTTTCAATTCTAAAATTTCTCTTTACAGTGTCGTTGATCACTTATTGATATATTATATTGGCACTCACGACCATTTTATAAGATGTGCATCGTCATAAAATAATTAAATCTGTAGGTACGTGCCTAGATTTTGTCACATCGAAAAACCCTAACACACCTTAGACCATGCTAAAATCATAGAATCTTGTCATTTCATCTCGATATGTCAACCGATTAGGAAAAGCATTCACGATCGACAAAAACTAATTCAAAATTTCATGATTTCGTCACATTTAGTAGAAATTTATGACATTCTTTTTAAATTTTCATTAATTGTTTTAGTTTTTTAATATTTTCAAATTTAATAAAAATTTTACTTCTTCATGTAAGACTCTAGCCTACAGTTCAAGATTGAAACTAAAAAAGAAATTAAACAAAGTGGTGTATGGAAAGGGATTGAAAGAAAATAAGCATTTATTTAAAGAATCTTTTACATTGAACAGTTTTTAAAAACTCAAAATTCAAAGAACACAATTTTAACGAAAGTAACAATTTTTCCATTTTTTGCTAAAATTTTTATGGAATACTCCATTTTTTAACAACGGCCACCGCGACGACTGCCACGGCCACCGGTGCTGCCAGCGCGACGGGCACTATTGCCACTAGTGCCACCACCGGTGCTTGTGTGCTGGGTCCTCGTTATTTTTTTTTTTTTGTTACTTTGTTGAATATATGTATTTACTGTTTTTGGTGTTGTTGCTGTTGTTGTTGCTGCTGTTGATGTTGTTGCTGCTGTTGATGTTGTTGCCGCTGTTGTTGTTGATGCTGCTGTTGTTGCCGCTGTTGTTGTTGTTACCGCTGTTGTTGTTGTTGCCGCTGCTGTTGTTGTTGTTGTCGGTGCTGCTGTTGTTGTTGTTGTTGTTGTTGGATCTTGTCCTACGCTTTGGCTAACCAAGGCTAGGATGGTAAAAAAACCAGCCAAAAGAGTAAAGAACCTCATATTTTTCCTATTAGGTCTTCTTCGAAACGAATGATTCGATTGTACATTTCCCTCGGTATTTATACTACTTCTTCAGCTTTTTGAAAACAATTTTGAGATTGCATACCTATTGTCTCAACACCTAATTATAACCATTATTTTTTGTTTTTTTTACTAATCGAATGCCAAACCTTGCAAATCTGGAGTATGTATAATTAACTGTTTTGTGTCAGAACAACGTAATTTAAATCATTTGTTCTATTGAACTCTTTTTTCTGCACTATGGTATTGTATCGATCACATGGTTATGTTTGGGGAAAAACTTTTGGTCCCCTTAAAATATATTTGACCAATTCAAATCAAATCGTTTTTGAAACTATTGTACAACAATTTTAAATTGCCGTGTTGAGCTTTTCATGTGCATACTTATATATGCACTCGTACATTAAAGTACGCATTGGACTTGTTAGTTGGCATACAAGGACAAGCCCAAACATTTACCTTGCCAAAAGGTCAAACTTAAACACAAAACACACGAGAGAATGGATTCTTCTAAAATGTATAACGTTAGTTATAAGTGATTTTTAAATGCTCTCAAATTTCAAAAACAACTTAGCGCTTATATACTTTAAACTCCTTTTGGAATATTTTGTCCACAAGTTGGATCAGACCGCTGGCTTTGGTGCTACCATCAAGACAGGACGAGGTGAAACTAACAAAGAGGGGAGACTCCGTCTCCACCTCGAATGCCCTTAAAATGAAGGACACGGGGAGGGCCGTCGAGACTGGCAGGGTTAGAGAGGCGATTAGCAACCCTCCCCCTGCGGGTCGGTACGAACCCTCTTCGAGTACGATGAATCCTTCAATTGGTGGAGCGGGAGAGGTGATCAACAACTATAGCTCGGCCAAGGGGGGCACTCAAAAAAAAAAAAAAACCCCAGCTCAGATGCAACGCCAAGCCAAAAGGGTAATCGAAGCGGTGGGTGGTAAGCCCACAGCGGAGATAACCCCGGGTGATGTTGACAAACTGAGGTGGCCAATCAAAATTGTTAAAGAGACCAGCCAAGACTCAACGTCGAAGCGAGACAGGTCGTTTGAGGTTGAAAAACCTCAACCCAAAAGTCCAAGAGTCGGGGTTAGCGTCCCATCGATACTGGTAAACCGGGGCAAACCTTTGGTGACGTGGTCAAGGGACAGATTGTTGTCGCGCTCATCGACGGGAGCAATATGGATGGAAATGGAGCCGACAGGTGGGCGGACGTCAAGGCTCACCTCGCTTTCAGGTTTATACCTGTTATCGAGTCGAATCCGGGACCCCTCCCAAGAATCAGCGACGCTGGCTGGTATCAAAACTTCGTCAAGCTGATCATCTGCCAAGTCCAAAGATAGCTCCATCTGTATAAACTTGCTGTCAGCGGTTTGGGTGAGATCTGGCCAGGTGCTAAGTAAGAGGTTGTGGCAAGGGAGGATACTGGATACCCCAAGCAGACCGAGAGCTCGTGATAGGAAGTGATGTCAACGCACATCACGTAGTATGGGGAAATACGGATACGGACGTAAATGAAAGGGGTGAGTCTCTTTTTAATTTTATACTAAGTACTAACCTTCTTATTTGCAATATCGGTAACGAACCAACATTTGTTACAAAAAACAGACAAGAGGTTTTAGTTGTTACCTTTGTATCTCAACCAATCTATAATAAGATTAAAAATTAGGTCGTATCTACGGATCACTCCTTCTCTGATCACAGATACATCCAATTTAGTCTTACAGATGACACACCAAAACCCATATGCTTCCGTAATTATAGAAAAACTGACTGGGTAAAATTCAGGGAAATCTTCATACATTGCGCGAATTTTTAATTTTCAGAACTCAAACCCATACTCCCCTTACAAAATTTTTTTCCGCTTCGCTTTTATCTTCTTTTTTGTAGCCTGCAGATTTTTTTAAGTTCATCACTAATATCTTAAAATTGAACTAAGTAAGAACACGTCTTTTACACACACACGCGAGTTTCTTACAATTACTTTATCTTATGCTCAAAAACAAAACATTCGATTGTTTCAAATGATTTTTTAGTTTCTTAATCAAGTCTTTAGTTTATGATTAATCAGTTATTTACTTTTTTATTAACAAGAGATCTGTATTTTCATAGACTTATCCATTTGTATAGTTCTTATGACTCACAAATCTGAGCAAGTGTATCTTCATTTGTTTCGTTATATTGAAAAATCGTAAAAAAGCGTCAGGGTACCAAATTGGCCTAATGACGCTTTACGAAAGCGACACTGTACCAAACGCTAATGTTCGGCCCAATGTCGCTTTGCCAAAGCGTCATTGTGCCAAATTTCTGCATTTGGCATAATATCGCTTGGCGCAATGTCACGGCACCCTTTTAAGACAAGAAATTCAACCTAGTCTGATCTCAACGGCGCAACATGCCTATACAAAAGGTAAATCAGTGGAAACTGCTCTCCACGCTCTGGTTTGCACCATTGAAAAATCCCTGCACTAAAAAGAATACTCTCTAGTCGCATTCCTGGACATAGATGGTGAATTTAAAAATGTTAACAATACAGCAATCACTAATGCTCTTGATGGGCTGCTCATAGAAGAACACATTAAGAACTTGATAACAACAATGCTCAGCAGCAGAATCATTAGATCGAAATGGGAAACTACAAAACAAGCAGAATGTCCACTAAAGGAACCCCGCAGGGAGGAGATCTATCTCCTCTACTGTGAAACGTGGTAGTTAACAAATTGTTAATCGACCTAGAGGTCGATAGTTTCAAAACCATACCCTATGCCGATGATGTAGCAATTGTCGTTTCAGGCAAGCACCCACAAACCCTAGCTGAGCTGCTACAAACAGCACTTAACAAGTTTAACAATTGGGCTGTAGATTGTGATCTGAACATCAATCCATCAAAATTCCGACCCCCAACTATTAAGGTAACTCTCACAGTGTCAAATCATACTAAATATCTAGGTGTCATTTTTGACAAAAAACTGACCTGGAAAACCAATATTGAGGAAAGAGTAAATAAAGCCAAAGGCACTCTTCTCTTGTAAAGAATGGGGTTTCTCCCCCCAAATCACCCATTGGCTGTTTACCTCGGTAAAATTAGACCGATGCTGACATACGGGGTGATTGTCTGGTGAACCGCTCTAGACAAGATCATCAACTACAACAAGTTGGCCAAAGTTCAAAGAACGGCTAGTCTGTGTATTAGTGGCGCACTGATGACAACCCCATCGGACATCCTCAATGTACTACTAGATCTCACACTCCTAGATATCTTCAGCAAACAAGTCGTAGCTAGCTCAGCTAATCGACTCAGAGCTACATCACAGTGGACCAATAATCAAATCGGCCACCGAATCTATCCGACTACACTACCCCCAAGTAGGTGTTTGATAATAATTTCCAAGTAACCATACCTTCAAAAGAAGCTTGGGAAAATGGCACTCTTTTGGAAAATTAAGCAATGTACACTTTTGAATCTCAGTCTTTTCTTCCACCTACCCGATCATTGTAGTGTGTTTAGTGGAAATTCTGGCGATTAAGGAGGTTTTGTCTTGGCTCAAAGAAAACGTCTTTTCCTCCACGGATATTCGAGTCTTCTCGGACAGCCAAGCTGCCCTTAAATCTCTTGCCTCTGTCTCTACAAAATCCATCACGGTCCAAAATTGTAAAATGTCTCTGAGGGAGATGTCAAATCAGTTCAACATTCACCTTTCATGGGTGCCGGGACACAGGGACATACCAGCCAACTGTATGTCAAACGAACTAGCCAAAAAGGGCACGACCACTTCCCTACGCTCAGAATGGAACAACATAGGTGTACATATCGCTGTAACATGTAAACTCCTATTTAGACAAGACGCTTCGAGGATAACAAACTCTAGATAGACTGAGAGTAACAACTGCCTTGCAACCAAAAAAGTTTGGCCGTGTGTAGACTCAAAACGCTTGAAGAGTTTGTTAGCCCTGAACCGCCTGTATCTAGGTTCTACAATAGGTGTTATTACGGGACACTGTCTAATAGGAAGACACGCCAAAAAGACTTGGTGTGTTTTCCAATGATTTCTGCAGAAGCTGCATGGACGAAGAAGAGGAAGGAACCGTTCAACACCTTCTTTGCTCATGCCCTGCATTACTTCATAGGAGGAAAACTCATCTCGGTGAATTCTTCTTCGATGATACTAGCGACTTAGCTTACATAGACCCTAAAAGTCTTTCGAAATACATTAAAAGTTCCGCGTGGTTCGACTAGCGTGTGATTAACCGGCTAGTCCCGTAATGGAAGATAAATGGGTGATCAACTCGTTAATCTTACATCGGGTTTCTGAGATCAGTATGTGATTAACTTGCTGATCTCTGTGTTATCACAATGGCCCTTGCGGCCTAAGTGTGTCAGGCGATGTACTCATTGGCTGACAGCCACTTCCACCTAACCTAACTTGGATCAGACCGGAAAGCGGAAAAACAACAACCGGGAACCAACTATCGAGAATCTCGTCGACATTAGGTTCGATCGTAGAACTTTACTCAGGGTTGACCCAGGTTTTCTTGACAGCCCTATGAGTTGTCAAAAAAACCTGAGTTTTCCAGTTCTCAAAAAACGCTTAGCCACAAAATTACAACACATCCCTGTCATTTGAATAAAAACACATGCCATTTAACAGCCCTGAAATCGCCACAGCAAAAGCCTAGGGCGTGTTGAGGGAAAACCCAGGTCAACCCTAGGGGTCAAAAAACGCTCAGTTTGACATTCAGGGGGACTTTAGGTTTTCGACCCTAGCTCGACCCTAGGGCTTCAATGAACAAACCTATTTTTTGTTGATTGGTTTGCAAATCGATTTGAAAAAGTGAACCGACCGATGCCGATGGCCAGACAACTAGATTCAATTTAAATTCGTTCCTCATGTTCTTGTCACACCTTTTAATTTAATGAGCGTGGTTAGAAGCCGAATAGAGAGTCATTTGTTAAATAAATCGAATGATCCTCAAAAATAAAGGAAAAGCTGTGATTAAATACAGCATTATAAATACATTTTGTATCAATTGGAAATTAAAGTATAAATCAAAGTTTAAAATTCGGAAGCCCGAGGATCTTATTCTAATTCAACAGAACCTGTTTTCTATATTAACCCCAAATCCAAAAAAGCTTCAGCAGGTCAAAGAATTGGAGTTCCTTGAAACTCGGTTCCAATCAATGGAAGCTATGGGCCTGAAAGGAGAATCAACCTTTAAAGGTATTTGCCTCTGGCGCTTCATTCAATCCAAATGAAAAAACATGCTCACTTTGGCAGAACGGCAGTGATCCATTATGCCGAGGCCAAAAGTTTAAAAAAAAACACCAAGTGAACGCTTGAAATTCGCACAAAAACTAAAATTGTGCGTCAATTGTCTAAAAGCAGGCCATTTAGCCAAGGAATGTACTTCAAGGTCATGCACAAAATATAACAAAAAGCATAATTTATTACTGCACCTTGAAAGCGCTAAAAACTCCTTAAGGCAATTTTCAACAAATGGAGGTGACTCAAAAAACAAGGTGACATTATCATCTGCAATTGAGTTGCCTTCAAAAAATAAACAGGAACCTTCATCAGCGGTTTCTTCTTTTGAAGCTGCCTCACTTGCTCCTTGCAACAAGCATCAAACATAATCATATGTTCTACTCAGCAGTCAGCACAGCAGCAGTAAAAATTAAAACTTGTAAAAACTTTAAATTGGATCAAATCTTTTATTATAACTTCTCAATGAAGGTACTTCTTCAACATAAATTAAATCAAATTATTGTCCTTCTTTAACTAACACCTTTCACGGTTGAACGTCTAATGGAATTGTTTTGAGAATGAACGTTCCTGTCTTTATTCAGTAAAGGTCCTAAAGGAATTGGAACCCTCATCGACTGGGGATGTTATAGGACCTTCGTCAAACGGGGATGTTATAGATTCGGCCATCCTAACGTTTTCGTCGTCTTCGTCGAAATCTATGTCGAGTTCAATCCATTTCTTAACACAATAGCTTCAGATGGTTTTTGCGCTCGAGGTGCGAAAGGCATTGTCCACGGTGTCATATCTATCGTGAGGAAGTACATTCCCTAGCGTAATGCCCGGGTTGACTGCAGTTGTAACAGCATATTTCAGTTCTTTTCGTGTGAGGGGAATAAGTTGAGTTGAAATTTTTATTTGAATTCGTTGTTTGGCTTGTACCTGGTTTTGGTCGGGAACTTTTTCTGATAGTTTTTTTTTTCTCCACGAGATCTGGAATGTCCTTGAGGTCACTAGTTGCTACGTTTGCACTCATCTCGCGATCGTTTAGTCCGGTTAGAATATATTGTATGATGGATTTGTCGTTCAGGTTTATTCTCTTTCCCAGCATATTAATTTCGAGGCAATAATTTTCGATGCTTTCATCTGACCTTCGCACTCTTTTAATAAGCTCTTGATGAATCTCCAGCTCATTGTATCGGTTCGGAAAGTTAAACTTCAATCCTTTAACCAGTTGTTCCCAGGATATTGTGGATTCTTGTAACGTATCCCACCAAAACTTCGCTGGCCCTAGCAATTTGGAAGCAGCTGCCATCAAGAGAGGTTTTCTTCCCATCCGTATACTTTTCTTAAATTTTCAACACGAGTAACCCATCCTTCAGCTGACATTGATGTTATTTCACTGGGTGAAAACGAAGGAATTGTGTCTGCAATTTCTCGAATTCTGCACTGGATTTTATGAGGTTGTGGCTCAGATGCAGGTGCACTTGATCTAGAAAGCAATGCTAAACTTTCTTGTAGCCGTCTATCTTGAGCCAAAAGCTGCCACTCTTTTGCTATTAGGTCTTTTTCACGACGAATTATGTCCCATTCTCTGGCACGAAGCGTTTCATCATCCGAAAGACAGTCAGGAGAGCATTCCCTTAAAACAGGTTTTTGAAAAGTTTGTAGCGGTTGCGCGTTGTCGTACTCAAGGATTCGACGAAGCAGATGTCGTTTTGTCCCATTCACAGGCAAACCACGCTTAATTAGTTCTTCTCGCAGTTCTTTAATTGTTTTACGGTCCATAACGAGCTTTTAGATATGTATATATCCAGTTGAAAATCTTATATTCTAATTTTTAAGTATATATTTCTTCTTTCCAATACCTGTGAAATAGATTTA
This sequence comes from Melanostoma mellinum, assembly GCA_914767635.1. NCBI lineage: Eukaryota > Metazoa > Arthropoda > Insecta > Diptera > Syrphidae > Melanostoma > Melanostoma mellinum. Next base: position 22,068,158 of record OU612058.1, read on the forward strand.
AAGCGACATAAATACAATGCTTTACTTTTACTAACTCAAATGATTCCACATATTACGCAATTACACCGGACGCATGCTCAATCAATTCGAAAATACCCTGTTGCTATCCGAAGTGTTCCAAATTACCATTCCATTCACCGTCTTAAATTTTCAAATAAAGCTTCTAGAACAATTGCAACAACATTTTGTTCATTTGGAAAGGAAAGAGAGATTCTATGGACTAAAATATCCCAACTCCAAAAAGTAAAACAACTTTCTGTTTTCTTTTATCTCTACCGCTCAATGGAAAGAGATGTTCTATGAACTAAAACTTCCCAATTCCAATGAGTAAAAGAGACAACAACCACAACGTGAATGACGAAATAGCCTCCTAGCAACAGCTCATAATTCGAATTCGGTTTTCTATGAACTAAAACCTCCAAATTCCAACGAGCAAAAGAGACAACAACGACAACGTGAATGACGTAATAGCCTCATAGCAACAGCTTATATTTTTAATTTTCTGAAAATTTTATCACATGAACTAATCAGAAATAACTGTAACGAACATGCATCCAATGAATCAAATTATGCACAATAATTGGAATCAACTCAAAACAACTAGAATCATAATTTTTAAATCAAAATATAATTTAGTCCTTATTCTTTCTTTTGAAGTAGAACTTTTCCATTGAACTTTACTTCTTACCAAGTCTCTTTAATTTGGTAAATCCCACTTCTGATTTTGTAAAAACTTTAAATTGGATCAAATCTTTTATTATAACTTCTCAATGAATGTACTTCTACAACATAAATTAAATCAAATTATTGTCCTTCTTTAATTAACACCTTTCACGGTTGAACGTCTAATAATGAATGAAATTGTTTTGAGAATGAACGTTCCTGTCTTTATTCAGTAAAGGTCCTAAAGGAATTGGAACCCTAATCGACTGGGGATGTTATAGGACCTTCGTCAAACGGGGATGTTATAAACTCAACAAAAAGAAGTCGAATGCCGTGCTCTACTAGACTCAGGATCTCAAGTAAATTTTATCACCGAACGGCTAGTAAGGTGGCTTGGCATTTCCATGCAACCATCCAGCGTAAACATCAATGGAATTGGGGCGACAAATACTAAACTCGCATTAAAAATGTCTCAACACGGCTGGAGACACTTGTCCTACCACGTATTATTTCACCACCAGCCATCACAGTTCATCAGCACAGACGAATGGTGGTGTTACCCGACGTAAGCTATAACCGCCAGGATGAAATCGACATCCTTCGAGGGGCTGAACACTATCATCAGCGATTGGCCAAATTAAATTATCAACAAATTTTCCAATTTTGCAAAAACACTATCCAGGGATGGATCATATCTGGAAAAATCCAGGATGAAAACTCGAAAGGAGTAACTTGTGGCATCTGCACAGCTGATGAAACTTTGGAAAATTCTGCACGCCTCGCCTGTATGGGAGCTGGAAGAGGTGAACGGCCACAAGAAACCACTATCTACGGCTGAAAAACAATGTGAAGAATACTTTGCACAGCACACTTCAAGAAATCATGAAAATCAGTTTACAGTGAGAATACCATTTCATCAGAGTCCTGACAGTTACTCTTAACATTTCTGTCACTGGAACGTCGATTGCAGAAAAATCCTGAATTAAGAATGGAATAAATCAAGTTCTTGGAGGAGTACGAATTAACTGGGCACATAATACGTACAATAGACACATACGTACTGACTACTGAGTCCCTTGAGCTCGACTACAAAATTGTGGGTAGTGTTTGACGCTTCAGCTAAGACATCAACGGGACACTCACTGAATGACCTAACGTATTCTGGACCAACGGCGCAAAGCGAGCTATTTTCAATGCTCCTGCGGTTTCGATTGCAAAGATTTAGTTTCGCTACAGATGTTGAAAAAATGTATAGTCAAATCTTGGTATTCCCTTAATCAGTTTCAACTATGTAATTATTTGGAGAACAGACGTCACCAAGCCGTTAACGTATTGTCAGCTTAACACGGTTACTTATGGAATAAGTATCTGGCTACCAAATGCTTACAGCGAATCGAGGCGGAAAATACAAACTCGTTATCCGTTGGCTTCGCAGTTTCTCCAAGAGAATTTTTATGTTGACGATGGCCTGGGCTTTAGGCAAGGCGATTTTTTCAACATCATACTTGAAAAGATTGTAAGAAAATCAAACGTCAACACTAGAGGAACAATCTTTCAAAAGTCTGTACAACTACTCGGCTACGCAGACGATATATTGACGTAATGGGTTCGATGGTTAATGAGGGCATAACGAAGTATATGTTGTCATCAAACAAGGACACAGAACATCGACGAATTGGACAAAACGTCTCAACAATAGACAGACATAAGTTCGAGGTAGTACAGGACTTCGTCTACCTAGGATCCGCTATAGACACGGAAAACAACATCAGTGCGGAGATCAAACGGAGAATAACTCTTCCCAACTGTTGCTTCTTTGGGTTAAGAAGGCAATTGAGAAACGAAACCATCTCCAGAAAAACCAAGGTAACCTTGTATAAGACCTTGATCATCCCAGTCCTGCTTTACGGCGCGGAAGCATGGACCTTATCGAAAGTGGATGAGAAAACCCTTGGTCGTTTTGAAAGAAAAATTCTTCGAATGATCTTTGGTCCCCTATGCGAAGACAATGTGTGGAGAAGAAGATACAATAACGAGCTGTATGAGCTGTAACGCGACATGGGCATAGTCAGAAGAGTACGCATCGCGAGGCTACGATGGTTGGGCCTTGTAGAGCGGATAGACCCAAACGCTCCGGCTCGACGGGTTTTTGAAAGCACATTGCAGGGAAATCGCGGAAGGGGAAGTCCTCGTCTTAGGTGGCGCAATCAAGTGGATGAAGACCTCAACTGACTTAGAGTGCAAAACTGGAGAGAGCTCGCCCGAAATCGAAGTCGTTACAGAAGGATGTTAGTTGAGGCCCAGGTTTACCCCGAACTGTAATGCCCACCTAAGTAAGTAAGTAAGATGGCCTGAGCGGATCGGATAGTCTAGTTACTGCAATGCAAATACAAGAAAAACTCCCCAAAATCATGAAGGAAAGTGGCTTTCATTTATACGCAAATGGTGTGTAAATCATCCACAATTGCTTTGAAACATTCCCTAAGGAGACCTCGAAGTTAACTTAGAATTTTAAAGCACAAAGGTGAACTCCATTAAGACATTGGCATGGTACTCACTTGGCTCCCAAAAGAGTTTAATCTCTCACAAAGGTAAACATTGAAGGCAAGACTTGACCCGTTGGGAATTTGTTCACCTTTTGTAGTCACAGTGAAAATGTACATTCAAGAGTAATGGAATTAAAACTAGATTGGGATCAATCGCTTCCAGAAGAATTGCACACAAAGTCGCTCACATTTCGCTCCGAATCGAATAAATTGAAGACTTTAAAAATACCACGACACATATTTAAAGGAGGCCTTCCGAAAACACTACAATTGCACATTTTCACCGATGCTTCTGAAAGAGCTTAAGGAGCTGCAGCATAAATTCGCGCAGAACTTAAAAACGGCACCATCATATAACGATTATTATGTGCCAAATCTCGTGTAGCCTCGTTGAAAAGACAAACAATACCACGATTTGAGTTGTATGCAGTGACTTTGGGCGCTCAATTGGCAGCAAGAATAACAACGGATATTCAATTCAACAATCCAGTTTGGTGTTGGACAGACTCAGAAATCGTGTTATCATGGATAAATTCGTCATCTACCGTCAATACATTTGTAGTAAACCGTATTACAATCATCAAAGAAACAACACGAGCAGATCAATGGTGTCCTGTTCGCACAAAAAAAAAAAAAATTTGGCAGATTTTCTTTCCGGAGGAATGTCTCCAAAAATGCTAAAACAATCTAATTTATGGTAATGGTAATTTATGACCCTCTGTTTCCGCATGGAAAGGAATTCCTTTGGCCTCCGAAGTTTGAACCTGGTCTTGCTATTCAAACTGATGCAGAAATGAAGAAGAAAGAACACACTTGTGGCAACAGAAGAAGCTAACTTTATTTCCAAAATCAATCATAAAAATAGTTGGATACGCTTTGCGTTCCAATTATTACACAAATTCAATCATTCTATTTCAAAGACGAAATAAAACAACTGAAAAGACATAACCAACTTCTGGGATCAAGCAGCATCGCAAAACTTACATCCTTTTTGAATGAAAATGGGCTGGTTCATGCTGGGGGACGACTTGACGCATCATCATTGTCGTACCAAACTAAACATCGACTACTTATCCCGAACAATGATCCGATTTCCAAGCTAATATTTGAAATGGTTCATAAGCCCAAACTCTGCTAGGAATTGATAGACAGAAGTTCTGGCCTCTGAAGGGAAAAATCATGGCACGGGCTACTGTTCACCGCTGTATTACTTGCAGTAGAGCTAGAGCTAAACCAGTAATGTTTAATCAGGTCATGGATAATTTACCCTACACACGGGAAACTCCAGCTCGGCCATTTGTAATACGGGAGTCGATCACTGTATTACAGTAATACATTCATCATATGCACAAGAGTGCATGCAACAAAAGGGAATACAATTCAACTTCATCCCTCCAAGAGCACCATATTTCGGTGGCCTGTGGGAAGCGGCTGTTAAATCAGCAAAATACCTGCAAGTCAGAAGTTTGGCGAAAGCATCTTTTACGTATAAAGAACTCGAAACTCTCGTCATTGAAGTTGAAGCAATCCTAAACTCCCGACCAATTTCACCAATGTCAAATGACCCGAATGATGTAAGTGCCCTCACTCCTGGGCATGTGGGCATTTCCTGATTGGCGAACCATTAAGGGCTCAAATTGAATTGAAGTTACTATCTAACTTGAAACACGACTTTCGGAACAGGTGGTCACGAGACTATGTACCTCAACGACTAGCAATATCGCAACAAATGGAAGGACCGATCGAAAAACATTAAACAAGGAGACATTGTTGTTATCAAAGAAGGCAATGTTCTCGTAACGAAATGGCTTCTGGGACGAATAATAACAACTTACAAAGAACTTGATGAAATAATTAGAGTTGCAGATGTTAAAACGGCAACGGGCGTGCTTAAGCAGGCAGTTAGATATCTCGCACCGCTTCCGCGACTCATCGATGAATAAATAGGATACAGAGGAAGCTCATCAGCAAACAACCCGTGAATCGTGGCAGCCCACAAGTAGCATTGAATTCCACATCATCCGATGAAATATCCAGAGCGAAAAAACGAAGGACATCAACAACACCAATGATGACTACACTGCTAATAACGTTGCTTTTACTTCCGCTCATTTTCGAAAAGGACATTGAAATAATGGAATTTGAAACCAAGATGGGAATCCACTTTGAAAGAATTGGGAACTCGCGAATGTCAAAATCAGCATGGAATCTTATCACATATTATGATTTACAACCATATTGGTAGGAAATGACTACGTTCATCAACGAGACATAGGCACTACAGAGTTTATGCAATCTTTCAATGAAAGGTCATCCTGTAACAACGTTGTACGGATTCTTCAACTCAGCTTATTAGATCTACAAGAGGGAAACCGGTTATTGAGAGGAAAACGAGTCAAGCGTGGCGCTATGAACATCTTCGGCAATATTGCTTCTTCGCTTTTTGGTGTCTTAGACTCTAAGTAAGCAGAAGACATGTCAAATACCATCAACACACTTAATAAAAATGAAAACCATCTTCATCTGCTTCCAAAAAATCAAACTTCAAACTTATTGATGCAACCCTCAACATATTTAAACAAAATGAAAACCAGGTAAAGAACAATTTTGACAGATTACATTCTCAATTGGCAGAAATTACGACAATGACGAAGCCATAGGTCTGTATCTTTACTGCCGAAACGTGTATCTTTACTTTTATTTGACGTAAAAGTTGCAGAGCTTTTGCTTTTTTGTCACTTCCCCTCCATTAAGAATTCACCCGAACAATTTGCTCGTGCACTTTCTTGCTTGTCAAATCGGCTGTTTGTGAAATCAGCTGATCGAAACATTTCGATTGAATTCAAATTTATTTTTGAAATTAAATAAAAAATGGAAAGCATAATCTCTCTTTGTAGGTTTGAAAATTCAAAATAATGTTTAGTATGCAATGTAACATTGCTATAAGCTCATTTTAACACGTTTCTGAAACAAAATTGTTTGTATGTTTTTTAGTATCTCTGCTGAGAAGGCATGATAAATGCCATTCAGCAAGAAACATCCCAAAGGTGTATCTTTACTTTTCATTTTCGGATGGAGATTACAAAAACAACATTAAAAAGCTCGAGCCCAAACTTTTTCATGGGCTTTTTCCCAAACTTTACACGAAAAGTAAAGAAACAGACCTCATAATTCATCAAGCAAAACTTTTCAACTATTCATGTCGTTATCAACTGAACTCGCAAGCATATCAGCATGCTTCGAATCTCCGATTCTCACCACAGAAGGATTAAGCTAGCCTTAAACGACGAACATGCTCGCCGAGCATGCTCGTTTGCATTATCCCCTACAATGGCGAACAAGAGATCAATATTTCATATTGTCCGAAACTCAATAGAGATCCTGCACAGTAATTAATGAGGATGAATTTTTATACCCATTTCTTCTTCTTTCTTCTTTCTTTTTGTTACATAAGGTCTGTATCTTTACTCGCCATTGGGATCCCGCGGCTTCCCACGGGATCTCAAAACGTGTATCTATACATTTTTGACGTAAATTTGGCAGAGCTTTTGATTTCCCCTCCTGCAAGAATTTACCCGAACAATTTCCTCGTGCAATTTCTTGCTTGTCAAATCGGTTGTTTGTGAAATCAGCTGAACGAAACATTTTGATTGAATTCTAATTTATATTTGAAACTAGCTGACCCGCCCGGTGTAGGTCAGGCTCTACGTTTATCAAATTGAAAGTTAAGTAAAGTAGTTTCAAAGTTTCCATTCTAGTGGGAGAGTGGGGATGAAATATAGTTCATGTTACTCAGGGACAATTAAGCACTCTAACGATGATAAAATTTGTGGAATTGGTATAGCATTCTCCAAGTTCCCGGATATGTTCCAGTTCCCGTTCCATTCCCATATGGCGATGAAATATAGTCTATGAAGCACCGTATTGTAATGGCGAAAACCGTATTGAAATCAGTACAGTGGTTTTTGAATTCCGGTTCCCGTTCCTGTGGGTAAATGTTGATGAACTATAGTCTATATTACTCAGGGACATTGAAGCACTCTAGCCATATCAAAGAATTTTTGGAATTAGTTAAGCATTTTCCAGGTTCTTGGTTATGTTACCATTCCCGTTTCCGTTGCCGAAAGAATATATAAAGAAAATAATTATTTATAGTCTTTGTTACTCAGGAGCACTTTACACTCTAACGGTAAAATTTTTTTTGGAATTGGTCCAGTCTTTTCCAATTTCCCGCTTATGTTCTTGTTCCCGTCCCGGTCTCGTGGGAATATGAGGATAACGTCGTATTGTTATAGCGACAAAAATTTCAATTCGTTCCAGTGGTTTTTGAATTTCCGATCCCTTTCCCATTACCGTTCCTGTGGGAATTTGAGGATGAAACTAAACATTCCCCCATTACCATTATCCATGAATGGTACCTGCATCCAAGAAACCGAAAAGCTGTCAGTACTTGGTATGTGTGTAAACGATGATCTTCGTTGGAATGACCACATATTTGAAGTCGCCAAGAACGCTGCTAAATGCTTAGGCTTCTTGAGACGATGCAAGAAGTTTTTCACCCCTTCTGATCTGGCTATAATTTATAAGGCCTTCATCCACCCAAAACTGGAGTATAACTTGCATATCTCGTCAGGTGCTCCTCAAACATCTTTGCGCCTTCTTGACAGGGTAGAAAATAGAGCGTTTAAATTAATGGGTGATAGTTCAATCGTAGAATCGATTGATTCTCTTGAAAACGTTACTTGTCTCACACTCTTTTATCGCTTTTTTCACAAACAGTGTTCTAGTGAAGTAGCCAGTTGCATTCCTCCCCTGAAACAATTTAGCCGCAACACCCGCCTTGCTAAGAATGCCTATCAGTTATACCTTGAGTCCAACTTCGGGCGTACAGTAAAGTATAGAAAATCTTATTTTAGTCGCACCACCCATTGTGGAATGCTTTACCTGGCTCTGTATTTCCCCAACATTACGATTCACAAAGGTTCAAAAGCAATGTGTTCCCGAGCTTTTCCCAAACTTTGCCCAGAAAATAAAGAAACAGACCTATTTATGGTGAATTCATTAAAGTAAGAGCTAAAAAATGTTGTTTTTTGACAAATATTAGACTTTAGAAGCTTATAAAGCTTTCTTTAATCTTACTATTCGAACTCAAGACAAAATAAGTAACGTGTACATTTACATGTGTATGCAATTTTTTTCATCTTGATATCGAGGAGAGAAAAAAATGTATGAAGTTAGTACCAAGAATATGGAAGGAGCCCACTAATCACATCAAGCCAGCGCAGCGTCGGGCTTGCAAAAATACCAAGAAGATTTAGAACCCAAATCTAACATCAACAACCGCTCCAGTAACCCACAGTGAACATTCTACCGTGCATTCCCGTTCAAAACCGATGGAACAGCAGCCGCTAGCGGATTCAGGTAATTTTCACCCGAATCAGTATGTCTTATGAATTCAGAAGAGTTGAATGACTTAGCAAGAGACTTATACCTACCTAAACTTAAAGCATAAATATAAGCTTCCAGGCTAAAAACAGCGGAATTTGCTCAAGGAGCATGTTAATATAAGTTGGCAAGGAAAACGTCATGAAATATTTTTTTTGTTTATTTGTCTGCTTTATTATTTAAAATATATAGCCTATGTCACTCACTGAAAAAATGATTAAGATCGATCCAGTAGTTTTGATTTATTCATTACTGTCCGTGGCCTGCACGCGTTAAATTTGGAGTAAAACAATTCCCCTTTCCCTATACCATGAAGATTTCCTGCTATCTTTGGAATATTAACACCCAACATTTTTACTTATTTACTTTTTACATTTTTACCTATTTATTTTATTTTTAAATCTGTAATATCTTCGAAAATATTTATTTAAATCACAAAAGAAAGCAAAGAGAAATTTTGATCTACATGAAATGCACAACGTATCTAATGTATTTAATTGGATGAGGAATGCTACTGTAACGTTTAAAATAGCTTGGTAAATAAACCATATTTTTTTTGTAATATGATGTAAAAGATTAAAATGGTTACTGTGGGTTATCCTTAGGAGATAAACATATGCTCCCGCGGACTTTTTTATTCATATTTTTAAGACATACAATTCCGTAGAACATAAATTTGATCTATTTTGTAAGGTTTAGCCAGCGTTTGCAATATAAGCGCAGAAAAATATGTTTGTTACATAACATTACAAATCTTTAAATTTCTCGGCTTTTCTCTACTATAATATGCATGTATAATACATATAAACCTTTCTCTTGAATCACTCTATTCATTAAAAAAAACCGCATCAAAATCCGTTGCGTAGTATTAAAATTCTAAGCATACATAGGGACATAGGGACAGAGAAAGCGACTTTGTTTTATACAATGTTAAAATAAGATAAGAAGATAAGATTATTTATTCAATCTACGATTTCAGAAATCTACATATTGTTTTAAGTATTTAGATATTTAAATTTATTATTCTTTCTAAATAAATGTGATTAACATATAAATTAAAGTCCTTTTCCTTACTTTTGTATTCTACTGAATTTAAAAATTAAGATTTTCTTAAAACTTGAAATTTCGTTCTGATTGCTACAAAAGCAAACTTTATTAGATAAAAGTACTTTTTCTTTCTTTAGTTAGAAATTAAGAATTAAAATCAGTCAACTTGTGTAATAAATAAAGGCTTAAAATAAGATTCAATTCAAGGTTTACAACTCATTTTCATAATCGGCTAACTTCTCCGTTTGAAACCAAGTTCAAGTGGTTAAATTTCGTTTCTTCTGTTCTCTTGGCGAATCGACTAGAGACAAATCAATTCAAAAACAATACCTCCTGACAAACTAGTCAGGTTTAAACATAATGTTTATTGTGGCAGTTTTGAAGATTTCAACATTCTCAACTATTACAGGGTTAAAAATATCGAAAACACGACAGCTTCGGGTTTCTGAATTTTAAGTTTTAATTTACGCTTTAATTTCCTATTGATACAAATTGTTGAATATAGGGTGTACCTATATAAAATACAATTTTTACGTTTAGTATTGATGATTATTCGATTTTATTTAAAAAAAGACTTTCTGTTTGGCTTCTAACCATGCTGATTAAATTCAGCAAAGGTGTGACAAGAAAATGAGGTGAGAATTTAATCAATTGCCGTGATTCCCAAAAAGTTCTCTTTTTTAAATCGATTGCAAAACAACCGAGAAAAAATGTCGACGAGATTCTCGATAGTAGGTTCCCGGTTGGGGTTTCCCGCTTTCCGGAATGATCCAAATTTGTGGACAAAGTATTCCAAAAATAATTTAAAGTATTCGTATATAAGCGCTAAGTTGTTTTTGAAATTTGAGACATGTTTACTTTTCTATAGCATTTAAAAATCACTTATAATTAACGTTATACATTTTAGAAGAATCCATGCTTTTGTGTGTTTTGTGTTTAAGTTAAATGTTAAATGTTTGGGCTTGTCCTTGTATGCCAACTAAAAAGTCCAATGCGTACTTTAATGTACGAGTGCATATATAAGTATGCACATGAAAAGCTCAACACGGCAATTTAAAATTGTTGTACAATAGTTTCAAAAACGATTTGATTTGAATTGGTCAAATATATTTTAAGGGGACCAAAAGTTTTTCCCCAAACATAACCATGTGATCGATACAATACCATAGTGCAGAAAAAAGAGTTCAATAGAACAAATGATTTAAATTACGTTGTTCTGACACAAAACAGTTAATTATACATACTCCAGATTTGCAAGGTTTGGCATTCGATTAGTAAAAAAAACAAAAAATAATGGTTATAATTAGGTGTTGAGACAATAGGTATGCAATCTCAAAATTGTTTTCAAAAAGCTGAAGAAGTAGTATAAATACCGAGGGAAATGTACAATCGAATCATTCGTTTCGAAGAAGACCTAATAGGAAAAATATGAGGTTCTTTACTCTTTTGGCTGGTTTTTTTACCATCCTAGCCTTGGTTAGCCAAAGCGTAGGACAAGATCCAACAACAACAACAACAACAACAGCAGCACCGACAACAACAACAACAGCAGCGGCAACAACAACAACAGCGGTAACAACAACAACAGCGGCAACAACAGCAGCATCAACAACAACAGCGGCAACAACATCAACAGCAGCAACAACATCAACAGCAGCAACAACAACAGCAACAACACCAAAAACAGTAAATACATATATTCAACAAAGTAACAAAAAAAAAAAAATAACGAGGACCCAGCACACAAGCACCGGTGGTGGCACTAGTGGCAATAGTGCCCGTCGCGCTGGCAGCACCGGTGGCCGTGGCAGTCGTCGCGGTGGCCGTTGTTAAAAAATGGAGTATTCCATAAAAATTTTAGCAAAAAATGGAAAAATTGTTACTTTCGTTAAAATTGTGTTCTTTGAATTTTGAGTTTTTAAAAACTGTTCAATGTAAAAGATTCTTTAAATAAATGCTTATTTTCTTTCAATCCCTTTCCATACACCACTTTGTTTAATTTCTTTTTTAGTTTCAATCTTGAACTGTAGGCTAGAGTCTTACATGAAGAAGTAAAATTTTTATTAAATTTGAAAATATTAAAAAACTAAAACAATTAATGAAAATTTAAAAAGAATGTCATAAATTTCTACTAAATGTGACGAAATCATGAAATTTTGAATTAGTTTTTGTCGATCGTGAATGCTTTTCCTAATCGGTTGACATATCGAGATGAAATGACAAGATTCTATGATTTAAGCATGGTCTGAGGTGTGTTAAGGTTTTTCGATGTGCCAAAATCTAGGCACGTACCTAAAGATTGTTGATGTAGTTTGATATATTTATTTATTTTATGACGATGTCACACCTTATGAAAAGGTCGTGAATACCATCAGGCTTGTCAGATGTGGTGATTTGTCGCCAAACAGGCGATTTCGAATCTGATTTGGCGACACAAAATCTATATAAACATAAAAAACGGGCGATTTCAGGCGATTTGGCATATTGGATATATTTCCTTCCCTCTTTTTCTTCTAACTTTAGACACTCTAGGTACTTATTATTTCACCACTTGAATGACAAACTCACCCCACACACTCACAAAGATACTGTGCATTGAATCAGGGCCATTGTATTTGTATTTAAAAAACAGAGTAGCATCACGGAGGGGAAATCGCAACCATCGCCATCTGTGGTATCGTTTTTACAAACGGTATCGAAATTAACATTTTTTAAATGTCTTCTCTTATTAGTTTTCTGTTTCCTAAAGCCTGAACGAAATTGGGCAAAAGTAAACAAAGTGTTTTGTAAGTGAAAAGTGGTAGATGTTTTATGTGTTTTTTATGTTTTTTAATAATAGTTTTGATGAAGTCTGATTTATTTTGTTTTATAGTTTCTTCTTTTGTTGATTAATATTATTTTTGATGAAGTTTGATTTTGTTTCTTAATACAGAGGTGGTCCAGTTTAACGAATGCCGATATAACGAGTGATCGATATTACGAACACTTTTTTCAAGTCCATAAGGTATTCTATATAACGAACAAATTATCGAATTTCAGACAAAATAGCACTGAAAACTCTAAAGTCTTAGTTCTCAAAAGTTTACGGAAAGAGGCGTTCAACAGTATACTGGACCACCACTGTAATAGTTTTGATGAAGTCTGATTTATTTTGTTTCTAGTCTTTTTTTATAATAATGAAGTCTGATTATGTTCCTTGTGTTAATAAATAATGCCTTAGTACTGATGAAGTTTGTTTTTGTACCTTATGTTGATAAATAATAGTATTCATGAACCAGAAATTTAGTTTTCGTATTTTATGTTCTTAAAAGCAATTAATTTTATAAAAACGTTTTTATGAATAGAAAAATAATTACTCGTTTGATTAAATTTGATTTGTATGTATGTGTTTTCTATTTGGTAAATTTTCAGAGTCTGGCGACTTTTTGCGATTTTTTTTTTAGGATTGGCGTTTCCAAAATTTAAAACCTGACAGCCCTGAATACCATTATAGTATATCAATAAATGATTAACGACACTGTAAAGAATTGACACAGAAACTTTATCATTGAAACTAAATTTTAAATGATTGATCTTCCATTCAGATAAAAAGTTGATATTCAAAGATAAGCTGCTTTATGGGGTTATACATATACTTTTATATATATATACTTTTAATACTTTTGATTTAAAATTGTTTACACATATTATGGTATCTTTTAACTGTATTTTAAGACTTAGTATTAGCTCTCCGGGAGCTCCTCTCAAAAAAGACGTTTTGCAGTGACCACTATATCTCTGAACTGGATCCTCCGAATTTAAAAAACCAATCAGTTTTCGTTAAAGTAATGCTAAATCTAATAATTAATCGAAGGAATAAGCAAAATAAATTTTTTCGACTAAATGGCGGTTTCTCAAAAAAAAAAAAAAAATCGATTTTTGACCAAAATTTCGGCCTTAAATTGTATATAAAAAAAATAGTATTTATCGGTGAGAAAAAATCTTTGATTAATTACTAAAAACTATACTTAAGAAGCTCGTGTTAAAATTTGATCGGCTTAGCCGTTTTCGAGTAATGTTGGTCACCGGCGTTGTCAACACCATTTATAGAAAAACGCGTTTAAAGTTTGAAAAGCACTTCACATTGGATACAATTTTTTTTTATTCAAATTTGGGTGTAACTTCGAAAATATTCACCGGAACGATGTGAAATTTTCTGTATGTATTCTTAAATATATATGTACACTTGTGGCCATGCAATTAAGTCTAAAAATCCATATATTAAGTACAAATTACAACAGAAACAAAATTTATTCAAATTCTAAATATTTACAATCACAATAATTAAAAAAACGAAAAAAAATGAATTCCAATATAATATATAGTCATATATAGTCCAATATAACATTATAACAATAGTCTTCTATATCTATCTATCTATCTATATCTATATCTATATCTATACATATAATAAAAACGTAACAGTTTGTTTGTTTGTGCACGCTAATCTCAGAAACGGCTTATCCTATCTAGATGGGGTTTTCAGTAATATATTGTGGTGAACTTCACTTAACATTTAGCTTTTATTTCATGTCAATCGGTTTGATAAATATAAAAGTTATGCCAATTCTTGCGGACGAAGTTGCTGGCACATCTAGTAATATAGAAAATAAGTGTGGCCATATAAGTCACCTGAAGAAAATAAGAAAAATATGGAAAAAAGCATAGTTTTTTTAACCGCACCCTTAATATTAGGGTGGCTTAAACATCGAAATTTTGCAGTATCGATAGTATCGATAGTTTTCGCAAAAACTATCGATAGTATCGATAGACTATCGATAGTTTACTTTGAATAAAAACAAAAAGTGTTTGCATCTTCTGTAAAAAATAACCAACAAATACCAACATTGCTTTATTATTTCGCTGGGCTGATTTTTTATTCTCCTGATAAACAAACGGGTAACTATCTGAGAAATCAATTAATCCGATAAACAAACAAATAAGTAGTATCTATATTTTAATAATATAATATTCTTGTATGAATGTTCAGTGAATATTCCAAATACGTCGCTGCAAAATATGTCCGAACTCAAAATTGATTCATAAAAATAACTTTTTTGACACTTTGGTTACTCTTAAAAAAATTTGTTTATTCTTGTAGGATCAGATAAATTTATTTCTCTCATAAAATATTTATTCTATGGAATAACGCTTTCTGGCAGTTCAAAAATTAATTTTTGAGTTATCAAAGGGATAAATTCTATTAGACCTCTATCATACTGCTATCTGGGGAATGAAAATCGGCTCTAAAATCAATTTAATGAATAAGTCACAGCTCTTCTTTTTATAACAAAAAACCCTTATTGCTAAGTCGGCGCCTTGGTTTTCTTGTTCAATTGTATTGTATAGTGAGTTTTATAACTTAAGAGTTGAGACTAACAAATACATGCGCTGTGTACATGGGAATACAGTAATAGTATAGTTATAGTTAACAGAATTATAGGGCTACTACATAAGCCTCCGCGGGACGGGAAAGTTCTATCAGAGATTATGAGATGTACGACAACAAGATAAACAACTAAAGCACTAAAGAAACCTATTGTCTCCGCTCCAAGCTATTGGTTTCATCATTGTAGCGATTGCCGCGCCACCAGTGCACTCCAATCAATGAGATTGTTAAATCGCCTTTTTGACTAGCTATTGTTTATATTTATATAATGCTTTTAAAACTTGATACTTGAAGGATTGAAAACAATCGATAGTTTTTTAAGACTATCGATGTACGCGATAGTTTTTTACTATCGATACTATCGATAGACTATCGATGTTTAAGCAGCCCTACTTAATATATCGTAGGATAGCCTTTCTGTTTTGATACGGCGCACTAAGGAGCATTTTGGTTTCAAAATCGGACAAAAATATTTTGAGTAATTTTCAAATTTGAAATAAATGAAAATACGTGGAAAAGCTTATTATTAATAAAAGTATTTTTTAGTAAAAATAAGTACATATTTGAAAATAAAATATTTTTATTCTTTTTCATCCATTAATGAATCGTCGTTATTAGGTTCGGGCTTGAAAAGGTCTATTGTTTCTTTCAAAAATGATGCTTTTTCGTCAATATTTCCTGCTGGGCTTTCTTTAAAAAGCATAAAAAGCGATTTTCGAAACATCTCCATAACATTAGATGTCAAACCTGCGACAAAATGAAAATTGTTTACAAAATTTACCAATGCACTTTAAAGTCCTTTAATACAAAGTCGTGGAAAGATGTGGAAGGTGTTTTTACTGTTATAGCAGGGTAATATCCTATAGAATACTATGTAAAATTTTACTCGATCTTCCTCGACACTATAACATAAACCCCTTTTTGTCAAAGAAAAAGAAAAAGTTTAGATGATGAGCCTAAATGCTATAATTTTTTTAACAAAGTCTAATGTTTTGGTTTTAAAATTAAGTACTTACCTTGTTCCAAAGGATCTATAAATCAAACTTGTCACTTTAACTCCAAAAAACATATAACTCGTAACTAAAAGTTAACAAGAAATAGAGCGTATCGAGAATGTAGGCGTGCGTTCTGAACGATTTCTAGATTCCGACTACCTGTGCAGCCTTTCCTTTCCCTTTCCCGGATAGTACGTTAACTTAGATACAAAATAACTATGGTCTTGGTGTCATTAGCTACATTTGGATTTTTTACTTTTGTCCGATTTTGAAAGCAAAATGCTCCTTAGTGCGGCGGATATTCTCCTTGGCATGGAGTCCACCGAACCTTTGCATTGCTCTACGCTCATATTTTTCCACTCTTCCAGCAAAATACTCCAGAGAGTAGTCGTGCTGGTTGGTTTTTTTGAAGCAATTTTTTTTTTTGAGAATGTCCCCAAACTCTCTTTGGGGTTTAAGTCCGGTGACTGCACTGGTCACCCTAAAACAATCACTCTACGCTCTTCAAGGAAAGATTTCACAACTCTTTAAATGTGTTTGGGTCATTGTCGTGCTGAAAGATCCATCCTTGGGGTAATTGGTTCTGGTAGGCGCCGAAGAGATTTGTGTCCAGTATATTCCGGTAGTCAACACCTGTCGTTTTACCGTTTATTTGACACAGCGGACCGACAAACCATGGCTTGTGAAACACGCATTATA
The DNA here is from genome assembly GCA_914767635.1 of Melanostoma mellinum. NCBI lineage: Eukaryota > Metazoa > Arthropoda > Insecta > Diptera > Syrphidae > Melanostoma > Melanostoma mellinum. The sequence continues at coordinate 22,084,981 of OU612058.1, forward strand.
GAATCGCCGCCATGCTTTAAGGTTTTTTTTGGTGTATTTTCGGTTCAGCTCAGCATTTCTTGGACGTCTGTCTAACTTACGGTTTGTCATCATTTCCATAAATGTTGACATTTGTTGATGCAAATGTAAGACAAAAAAATGTTTTAAATCTTCTAAAAATGCAGTGACTTAATTGTATGGCCACAAGTGTACATTAAGAAAATAAAATTAAAAAAATCGGTTTTTTGAAAATTCGAACTGTATATAACCCTTTATGGCAAGCGTAAGCTGAATAAGCGTAAGGTAATAAACAGTTTCAAATAGATAGATAAAAAGATATGTTTATTAGTATAAAAAATACTTTTTAATATACAATGTTTTTTGAATGTTTCAACTTTGTTTAACAAATTGCACACATTCGCTTTTAAGCAAATTAAATCTTTTTTCTCTTTTGACACTTGCTGGTTAGCTATTGTTAAGCTGGTAGCCTTTGAAAAGAAGTGAGTTTTGTGTTCCTGCTCTGTTGTAAAGGGGTAGACGAAAATTGACATCAGCGTTACGAAGATTGTATATAGTTAACTTTCTGCTACTGTTTGTGGTCGATCACTTAGATGTTCTTGAAACTCAGGTTCTTTAATTTTGTAGATGAAGAGTAGAACATCTAAATTTATCCTCTGTCTACAATCGATCCAGCGAAGTGCATCTAACATTGGTTGAACTGGTGTAAATCTGCTGCTTTTAAAAATTGACCTCATCGCCTTATTTAGAAGAAGCTGTAACCTGTTCAACGTATAACTAGTACACAAAAAGAGGAGGGTAGAGCAATATTCCAAATGTGGTTGAATGATAGCATTTATACCTACTGCAACAACGCACAATAGTCAATAGTTAATATACTTGTCAAATTTCGGCTTATCGTCGCTTACAAATCCATCCATTCATCCAATCGAGCCAAGTCATTCTCCAAAAGAGCCTTAGTTTCAACGATGTCACATGCTATGCTAGCGAGTGTATCATCCGCAAATAGCTTAACTTTGCAATGCTTCAATACCTTCTGTATGTCATTGATGCAAATTGCGAATAAAAGCGTTCCCAGAATTGCTCCCTGAGGTAAGTACTCCCAAATCGATACTTAAATTCGACATAACAGCACTCCCTATTCAAGTCCTCTGTGCTCTACCTTTAAGGTACCTTCAAGGTAGCTTTTGAACCATCGCCATTCAAGACCACCAACCCCATATGTATTCAGCTTTGAAAGCAAAATATTTTTGCTTGTTGTCTCGAAAGCAGGCTTCAAATCCAAAAAAAAAAAACCATTAGAATAGACTTCCTTTTGCACATATTTTCCTTCCATTCAATAATTGTCTAATTTAAATCTGTCTCACAATTATGCTTCTTACGGAATCCAGATTGCTCTCTTATTAACAAACTATTTTTTTCAAAGTGTTCTTCCAGTTGCATCTGTATCACCTTTTCTAAAATTTTTCCAAGCAACGGTAACATATTAACCGATCTGAGATCTTCGCACATGTTTTGAATTTTTTGTACAGGAACAATAAGTGATTCTTCCAGACATGTTGGTACAACTCCATTTCTCATTGACATGTTTATAATTTTCGTTATAACATTTCCATTTCAAACAAATGTTTGCATCGTTGCAGTCGTCCGTTGATCAATGGTCATGTATAAATTAAGCCATTAATGTCAAACACCTATCAAGATGAAGGGTGAAAAAAATACATTTTTGGTGCGCTATCAGAAGCAGAAATGACAAAACTTTATGATTTTGGCTAAAGTTTTATGATGTGACAAAATTTAGGCACGTATTACACATTGTTGATGAAGTTTGATATAATTTAAATATTCTATGACGATAATACGTTTAATAAAAACGGTCTTGAATAAGATTACAGAAAAGTAATTTGGTTGTGTGGTCTATGCAATTTTTTTTTTAAACTGAGCATGCATTTTCAACGTTTACTAATTTAGAAGGTGCAGATTGGGTGGGTCGTTTATCTTTGCTCCTCAACTTCGGCCATATTTTCATAGTGTTAATATGTTTTTGCAATCTAATATGTATTGTAGTGAACACCCAACATTTATACCAATTTCCTAATCGAAAAACGTTCAACCGAAAACACAACTGGCAACACTATAATGGAATGGTATAAATGACAGGCGTTGCTTGTAAGCCAGTGTGTGTGAGTGTAGAGATGCTTGACAGCAAATGTGGAGAACATGGAGAAGAAACTGGAACGCTCTAGATGAGTGTTGTTCTATATAAATAGGCCGCTGACGCAACGAGCAGTCAGTTTTGTTTATAGAGTGATAAAGTTAAGAGTAAATACAAGTGATAGTCCAAAAGTCGAGTTGAGTTCGAATAAAGTGTATATCGAAAGTAGATACTGAATAAAGTGGTAGAATTAAATTGAAAGGTAGAGTTTTATTTTTACGAACTAAGCGCACTTTACATTGGTGTCAGAAGTGGGATAAATAAAACTTATTTAAAAAAAAAAAAAAACGAGTTGACTAGTAAAGTGTAAAAAAAAAAAAAAAGTAAAAAGAAAAATAAAAACAATATACAGTGAAAATGGGTAAGTTGTTAGAAGAGCTCAACTGCATTGAGCTTAAAAGTGAGTTAGGTAAGCGAAATCTTTCTAGAGCGGGATCGAAAAATGAGCTCGTCCTGCGCTTGCGAAACTATTTCGAACAGCAAGGGGAAGACGTAAACACTTTTGTTTTTGAAACAGAAGTGGAGGAAGAGGAAGTAAGTGAAAGTGTAGATTTTTCTAGTATAATGAAGCTTTTATTAGAACAAAAGACGGAACAGCAGAAGGTTCTTGAACAACTGGAAGCACAACGAAACGAGCAAAAGAAGCTGATTGAAAAGCAACGAAACGAGCAAAAGAAGGAACAGCAGAATGTTCTTGAACAACTGGAAGCACAACGAAATGAACAAAAGAAAGAACAACAGAATATTCTCGAAAGACTTGAGGCGCAACAGAATGTTTTGGAAGGTCAGAAAAACATTCTAGAAGGTAAATTGGGTAAAATTGAGAAAAATGTATGTGACCTTGACGAACGAGTTGAAGGTGTGGAAAAACAGCTTTCTGTTGTAGAGAATCGTTTGGAAAGCCGATGCGATAACCAGTTCTCTGTTCTGTCCAAGGAATTAGACCAGATCCGGAAAATCAAAATTCAAGAATCTGCTGGAGAGTTTGTAAAGAAAAAGGAGATGAAACCGCCAACATTTGATGGACAGTCTTCTTGGCCAGTCTGCAAGAGACAATTTGAGGCAGCCGCGACAACAAATGGCTGGGATGACGAAGACAAGTACATTGCACTGACTCTTGCTCTTAGAGGACCAGCAGCTGAATTACTTCAAACAGTTCCAGCTGGTAAGAGCGGTGATTTCAGTTCTCTCGTGGCAGCTATAGATAAACGCTTTGGAGATAGCCACTTAAAAGAAGTCTTCCGAGTCCAACTCAATAACAGAGTCCAGAAAAGGGGTGAAAGTCTACAGCAGCTCCAAGCGGACGTCGAAAGACTGGTTCACCTGGCATACCCGGATGCTGGAGAAGAAATCATCAACCAGCTTGCTGTTGAGTCCTTCGTTCGTGCCATTTCCGATATACATCTTCAGAGGTCTGTGCGAACTGCTAGAACACGTACTCTTTCTGAAACCTTAGCATTCGCATTGACAATTGAAGCAGCAGAACAGGCTTCTCATGGAGTACATCGACTTAGAGAAGCCATAGTCAAAGAATGCTCGTGCCAAAGAGCTGAAATACAAAAGATCCAGCAGAGCGGACTAGCAAGATGTTGGAACTGCAACAAGACCGGGCACTTACAGCGTCAATGCCGACTACCATCAAATAAAACCGCTTGTCAACATTGTGGAAGCAAGAGATCCAACCCAGAGCAAGGTAACAACAACACCAGTGCTGCTTATCAGTCCGTTTCCCATCAGCAGAGGCTGGTTTCTTGTATCGATGGCCCCAGAACCACCATCCAGGTCTCTCAGACCAAACGAGACAACAAAAGTCTGACTGTGGAGACTACTATTAACGGGAACAAACATGTGGCTACCATCGACACCGGTGCCACAGCCTCCCTAGTACGTCGAGACCTGGTAAAGACGACGTGGCTTCATAACACCAATAGCTACCGTCTAAGAACCGCTACGGGAGAAGCAGCAAGAGTATATGGAGAAGTGTGTCTTAAGATCCGACTGGCCGATCTAGTGTTTACTCATCAATTCCTGGTGGCAGATATATGTGACGAGTGCATCATTGGAATCGACTTTATGAAACAGCACGGAGTTATTTTGGACATCGGTAATCAAGTTTTGAAGTACCAAAATAAGGAACTTCCAATGACCTATTCGAACGAAAGTACGTCAATACTGAGGACTGTCATCACGGAAGATCTGATACTGCCTCCTTCTTCTGAAGTGTTCGTTTGGACAAAACTGGAAGGTGAGTTTGGAAGCCTTCGATACCTCATGGTGGAACCAGACCCAGAGTGTTCCTCCCAAAGCGTCATCATTGGGAAAACACTGGTAGCACCGAAAAACAAAATGGTCCCCGTACGATTACTAAATACCAGACCGTACGATGTAAGGTTGAAGAAAGGAAAAGTCGTTGGACGTTGCGAATCCGTTGCAGCAATTACGAGCATCACAGATGAAGCCCTGAGAAAAACTATAACTCCGGAGGAGCTCAAAACCATCAAAGCTAAAATACTGAATTCATCCAACCTTGATCACCAACAAACAAGGATAGCTGAAAATCTCCTACAAGAGTACACTGACATCTTCGCATCGCAAAAGGGACAATATGGTAGGACACAGTTGGTGCAGCATCGCATCAACACAGGAGATGCAAGACCGATTCGTCAACCTGCAAGACGACTTCCACTGGCCAAACAAGGTGAGGTTGAGGAAATGATAACAGCAATGAAGAAGGACGGTCTTATCGAAAATTCCAAAAGTCCTTGGGCGTCACCAGTGGTGCTAGTGAAAAAGAAAGACGGAAGCACTCGTTTTTGTGTGGACTACCGAAGGCTGAATGATGTGACTAAGAAGGACAGCTATCCCCTGCCCAGAATCAGTGATACCCTGGATGCCATGGAGGGAGCCCAGTGGTTCTCGACGCTGGACTTGAAGAGCGGATATTGGCAAGTTGACATCCACCCAGATGATCGGGAAAAGACGGCGTTTTCAGCAGGTAATGGGCTCTGGCAGTTTAAAGTTATGCCGTTTGGGCTATGCAACGCTCCGGCAACATTCGAGCGTTTGATGGAGTGCGTTCTTCAAGGACTGACGTGGAAAGCGTGCCTAGTCTACTTGGACGATGTCATTGTTTACGGGAAAACATTTGACCAACATTGCAAGAACCTAAAAGCCGTGTTTCAGAGACTTCGAGAGGCTAACCTTAAACTGAATCCAGAGAAATGTGCACTTTTCAAAACCGAAGTTAAGTATTTGGGACATATCATCTCTTCCCAAGGAGTGAAGACTGATCCTGAAAAAGTTGACTCCGTCAAAAATTGGCCAACACCACAGGACAAACATCAACTCCGAAGCTTTCTTGGTCTTGCCACATATTATCGACGTTTTGTTAAGAACTTTGCTGGAGTTGCAAAGAGTTTGCATCAGCTCACCGAAAAAGGGGAAGCAGTTTAAATGGTCAGGTGAGTGTGAGAAATCTTTCCAGGAACTCAAATACCGCCTCTGTAATGCTCCAGTGCTGGCACATCCAACACCTGGCAAAACATTCATCATCGACGCAGATGCAAGCAACGTTGGAATCGGGGTGGTACTTTCCCAAGTGCATGATGGCGAAGAGAAAGTGGTGGCATATTACAGCAAGGTCCTCTCGAAGCCCGAAAGAAACTACTGCGTGACCAGAAGGGAACTGCTAGCTCTTATCTTGGCAACAAAGCACTTCCATAAGTACATCTATGGACAGAAATTCCTTCTGCGGACAGACCATGGGGCTCTGAACTGGTTGTTGAACTTCAAAAATCCAGAAGGTCAAGTCGCAAGGTGGATAGAAAGACTGCAGACTTATGATTACCAGATTCAACACCGTAGAGGAAAGCTGCACTCCAACGCTGACGCATTATCCCGAAGACCTTGCAAAGTGGATTGCAAGCATTGTAGGCGGCAAGAAGACAAAGAAACTACTACCGCTCAGCGACTAAGAGCTGACCCCATAAGCGGATGGAGCAATGAGGAAGTGAGGACTGCTCAACAGGAGGATCCAGATATCGAACCCATTCTCGCATGGAAAGAAAATGAAGAGAAACCTGAATGGGGTGACATTTCTGACAGGAGTCCAGTTCTCAAAGCCTATTGGGCACAGTGGGACTCACTATATGTGCAAGAAGGTGTCCTCAGGCGAAGATGGGAATCCGCTGACGGTAAGTCATATGTGATGCAGCTGATCGTACCGCAATCGAAAGTCAGTGAAGTTCTTCGGGAGATGCACGACGGACCTTCTGGAGGCCACCTGGGAGTAAACAAAACACTGGAGAAGGTGCGATATCGGTTCTACTGGTTACATGCTAGAGATGACGTGGAGAGGTGGTGCCGAACATGTGACAAGTGTGCTGCAACCAAAGGACCTGGTAGGAAGATTCAAGGTAAGATGCATCAGTACAACGTTGGATCGCCTTTTGAGAGGATTGCAGTAGATGTGGCTGGGCCTTTTCCAGAGACCAACGCTGGAAACAAATACATTCTGGTTGTAATGGACTATTTTAGCAAGTGGCCTGAGGCGTATGCCATCCCAAATCAAGAGGCCAAAACGGTGGTCGACCAGGTTGTGTTTAACTGGGTGAGTAGGTTTGGCGTGCCTATGGAACTCCATTCCGACCAAGGGAGGAACTTTGAGTCAAACATCTTCCAAGGAGTGTGCGGACTACTTGGCATTAAGAAAACGAGAACCACACCGCTTCATCCACAATCTGATGGGATGGTTGAAAGATTCAACCGGACCTTGAAAGAACACCTCACCAAGGTCGTAGGCGACTACCAAAGAGACTGGGATAGGCACGTACCGCTATTCCTGATGGCCTATAGAAGTGCGGTACATAGCTCGACAGGACAAACACCATCGGACATCCTGTTCGGGAAAACCATGCGGCTGCCCAGCGAACTTAAATTTGGATGCCCCACAGAGGAGCCACAGGACACGAACGACTATGTGGACGACCTCAAGGAGAGACTCGCTGACATCCATATAAGAACAAGGGAACGGATGAAAACCTACAGCGACCGGATGAAGACACGGTACGACACAAAAGCGACAACGGCAGGATTCCAAGCAGGAGATCGTGTGTGGCTTTATAATCCTCATCGTCAAAAGGGATTGTCACCGAAACTTCAGCAGAACTGGGAAGGTCCTTATACTGTTGTCACGAGGATTAACGACGTGGTTTACCGCATCCCAAAAAAAACTAAGAGGCAAGTTAAAAGTAGTTCATTGTGACCGGCTGCATCGATATAGTGGCGAGGCTGCAGATGGAATTATTCGGGACGAACAATCTTAAGGAGGGGGCAGTGTAATGTACACCCAACATTTATACCAATTTCCTAATCGAAAAACGTTCAACCGAAAACACAACTGGCAACACTATAATGGAATGGTATAAATGACAGGCGTTGCTTGTAAGCCAGTGTGTGTGAGTGTAGAGATGCTTGACAGCAAATGTGGAGAACATGGAGAAGAAACTGGAACGCTCTAGATGAGTGTTGTTCTATATAAATAGGCCGCTGACGCAACGAGCAGTCAGTTTTGTTTATAGAGTGATAAAGTTAAGAGTAAATACAAGTGATAGTCCAAAAGTCGAGTTGAGTTCGAATAAAGTGTATATCGAAAGTAGATACTGAATAAAGTGGTAGAATTAAATTGAAAGGTAGAGTTTTATTTTTACGAACTAAGCGCACTTTACAGTATATAAGAACAATAGTTCAAGGTGATCAGATACAATTCAATATTTAGATTAATCGGGAACAGAATAACCTGTATTGCCACTTAATATTTTAGTATTTACATTTACATTTACATGAAACCTACTCCACACATAAATCTGCGGAGTAGGGGGGTTGCAACCGGGCGTCAAAGACCATTTGGCGGATACACCACAAGACTAACTACACAAATACTACATAGAACAAATAACACATGACAACAGCTGCCAGTAGTACAAGACGGTCCCCCATCTTGTCACTAACGGCGCTCATTCCGATTTAATAACGGTGTTCTAATGGGAAGGGGAACCGACTCTTTTCGGTTGATAAGGCCGTTATACTTTTTAAACGCTCGTCCTCAACACAATGTTATCATAAAATACATTACCTATAAAGTTAACAATTTCAAAAAATACTTTAATTTGTTAAAATATGTTTTTGTTTAGGAAGGTTCTTTGTCAAAAGATCTGCGATCATGTCATTAGTGCAAAAGTATTTCAAATCAATCCTCTTCTGCTGGAAAATCCCACGAACGTAATGGAATTTGATGTCTAGATGCCTACTAATGGAGATTGTCACCTTTGGATGATCATTGTTGTTGTTTTGTGATTAAGCTCCATCTAACTCAGAAACTTTTAAATGTACATGTACATACACATACGCAGCTTCTTTTATTGTACACCCAGCAAAGAAAATTCGTAATCGGGCGCGAGTTATTAAGAGAAGTAATGAGATTCTTTGGTTGAAGGATAAAACACAACTTATCTTAAAGTAAGTTCTGCTTTTGCATACTTCTATATCCGATTGAGATATAAGGTGCGTTTTTTTGCACGCGTATATACGCTTGTTCAAATTTTTGCATGTTAAAAACAACAACAAAATAAGCGAATAGCGAGGATAAACATCTACGTTTATTTCTGAAGTGAATATAAACTGCAAGTGCTACCAAGATTGTGTAGATGAATTTTCGGAAATGTCAAAAAATTCATTCAAAATTCATCCGTTTGACAAAGCAAAAAAAAAACAAATACCCTTTCAAGCAAATCTTCAACAGTCGGAAAAAGTAGATGAAGAAATTGTTTTGTTGCCACTAGTAATTAATCCTGAAAAAATAGTTTGCATTGGTCTTAACCTCTTAACGACTTGGACCATTGCACGGAGCCAAAACAAACCAAAGCCAAAGGAACCGATGTTCTTCAACAAGTTCGCTGGTTGCTGGAAAAGTTATTGCGCACAAAATTTCCAATGTACATATGTATGTTTATATTTTTTTTCTTATATTTAAGTTCCCTTGTTATAAAATAGATTACATGCCTACATAATTTTTGTTTAGAAAATCGATTGGGAAGTTGAATTGGCAGTAATTATTATATTAGATTATAAAAGAAGCTAAAAATACTTCCAAGGCAAATTGCACTTGATTATGTTTTTATATACTCTGTAGCCCAGGATATTTCTGCTACAGGTTAGCAAAAGGGACGAAATGGAGGGCAATTTTTGGTAGGCAAATCCATGGAATCGTTTTGTCCACTTGGTCCAGCTAATGTACACAAAAGTTTGGTAAAGGATCCTCACCAGCTTCAAATAATTACAAGAGTTAATCGAGTGGACAAACAAAATGGAAACACAAAGGATATGATTTACAAAATTGATGATATAATTCATGATTTGACGAAGTAAGTTATGAGACATTTATTGGGGAAAAAATTTTCCTGCAAACTTTTTTTTTTTTAGATTTAAAGAGCATGACTTTGAAGCCTGGTGATATCATATTAACTGGAACACCATCTGGTGTTGGTATGCATTGAAATCCACCGGAATATCTAAAACCAGGAGACGTTATTGAAAGCGAAAGCGAAATCGAATCTATAGGGAAAATTGTAAACAAAGTTGTCGTCGAGTAAATTCGATTGAGTGATTGATTATGTTCAAGATGTTGAATTGCATTTATGTATCAAAAACTGTTGTAAAAGTATTTATAATAGGCAAACCAATTACATATAATATATTTGAATAGATAACAGCGTTTTCCTATAAATAAATCAAGAAAGGAATTGTTGTCTACAGACTTGTGAATGAAAGCCCACGCTAATATCAAATAGGTTCAAGTCGACTATTTACACATTTGCGACGGACAGACTGTATTTTCAGAACGAATTGGTTTCTGAATGTAAGCGTTGTTCAACTCGAATGAATATGAACAACGTGATGAATCTTTCCAACATTCCAGGTGTAGCTAGAGATTGTTGAACTTTCTTGGTGCGAGCTATTTGAGAACGAATTGAAGGCAACTTGATCAACTTCGAACATTCAATTAAGTTTCGCTCATCCCATTCGTTTGGGAATGATAATGATCCGAATCATAGCCAGCTCAGAAACAAATAACACTGACTTCTTGTCTGTTTCTTAAAACAAAAAAGAGAAATTATAGAAAATAACATCACAAATTGTATAATTTACCTTCATGCTGTTTTTCCACAACTGCCTGCTGGCATCGCAGTGCGGAGTCACCCGGAAGCAAATATGGACATTTTTGTTCTACTGTCTGCCAAACGCTAAACTTGGCCGTATTCTCCTTCGTTTTCGAAATTCTACTTTTCTTTTAGTTCTATAAATTATAACGGAAGGATTAATTTTGCTTTTCGTATTTTAATTTTTTTTTTTTGGGTTATACTCTGTGGTCTACAAGTCTAGCACAAATAACTGTTAAATAAAAAATTTTCGTTTATGTCAAATTGCAGTGCTGCCAAATATTTGAATAATTTGGGGAAGTCGTTTTTTTGGGGCGAAGCTTATATCCGCGTGCAAAAAAACACGCCTATAATGTGCATATTGGAATCGTGGGAACAGACACTACGTCAGCTTAATTCTGGCGTACGCATTTTACTATTGCCAATACTTGTGATACTACGATCGGATATGAAGTGTCTTATTTTGGATTGTTTGTATGTATATACACTGTACATAACCTGTCGTCGACATAAACTGCTAAGATATTGAATTCACCTTCAGTATTCATAACATACACACAATGCTCACTGTCACATTGGGTAAAACATGTTTTCTTTAACGACTCGCCAAGCTGTGAATTCCATTCGCGCCCGGATTGCTTGAAACCATACATTCCTTATTTAGTTACGGCACGATTTATCGACAAACATCTCTGGCTGTTTCATGAAAACCTCGTTATAAAGCTCACTGTTGAGGTAAATAAAAGATATTATTTGTCACACATTTATCTTATAGGGATGAAAAATATAGCCTAAGTTACTGACAAATTGTAAAGGGGGATAATGTAGCACCCCTAACGTTGAAAGAATTTTTGAAATCTATCCAGTTGTTTCTAAGTTTCCGTTCCCAACCCCGTTCCTGTGGGAATCTTCTGTTCCCATGGAAATAAGTGAATGAAATATAAGTCTATGTCACTGAAAGATGATGTAACATCTCAGAGTTGAAAGAATTTTTGAAATCGGTCTAGAAGCTTCTAAGTTTCTATTTCCAACCCCGTTCTTGAAGGAATCTTCCGTTCCCGTGGAAATATGTGAATGAAATGTAAGTCTATGTCACTGAGGGACAGGGGCGTAGCGAGGGGGGGGTGTGGGGGGGTGTAGCACCCCCCCACGATTTTTCCGAGTCGGCAAATCGAGGAAGAAAAAGAAAGTAGATTTGTCGAGTTAAGTCAACTCAACCAAAAAGACACGAATGGAAGTGTTTGTGACAGTGGATTTGTTGCCAAAAAAATAACAAATCGGCAAATTAAGTTAGAAAAACAAAGTAGATTTTCCGATTGCCATGCCGACTCGAGTGATCTCAACCAAAAAGACACGAATGGAAGTGTTTGTGACAGTCGTTTTTTGGCAACAAAAAAATAACAAGTCGGCAAATTTAGGTAGAAAAACAAAGTAGATTTCCCGACTGCCATGCCGACTCGAGTGATCTCAACCAGAAAGACACGAATGGAATCGTTTTTGTCTCAACTTAGTAATTCTATAATCAGGGTCCTGGGGGTCAATTCCCGATCTGTGAAGCTGTGAAGTGAAAACATTTATCACAGCTTAACCGAAAATTCGAGTCTCAATTAGTGAAAATCCAACTTCAAATGTCAAATTTTTTTCATATGATAAATTTCTTTTCATTGCCGTATGAGTCGGTGAAAAAATTCAATTATGAAAATGAAAAATGGCAAATGGAAAATCACATATAATTTTCTGTTTCACAGATTTCATTGGAAAGATTGTTGATAAAATGGTAATTGTTAAGTATTCCATAAATATGGTTTTATTTTTTTATTATTAATAGTTTAATTCGTTTGAAACAAGTAACAAAATATTTTTTCCAACTCACATATTAATCACAATCTCATATGAATTCAACCCCAGCATGTAAACAGAGTCAAAAATATACAAGAGAAATTCCTTGTTACCTTCGTGAACGGGCCTATTTTTGACATTTCTGAACTAACAAAAAACGAACAAAAAAAATTGTTTACCTGCATTAATTTCACTACGGAATATTTTTATTTTCCACTCTATGCAATTGCTTTGGGTTTTTAACAAACATTTTTTGCGTTTTTGTGCGAATTTGGCAAACAAAAATTCATTTGTTGACTTTTATTGGTTTAAAGTTAAAAATTTGAAAGGTGGAAGAGTTAAACGTTTTTGACGCTTCATGACTGATTCGAAGCACATTGGAGTTATTTCAAGAAATGAACGATGATGACATTCAATTAAATGCTTTGATAAAAAGTTCTTCTTCATCTGCTGAAAAACTAAAGATAAGTCCCGAAAACGATTTTTTAAAACATCATAGAACGCGTCGGTTACCAAAGAGAATTGATGAAAATTCTGAAACTGCTTTTGTATTTGATCTAGAAACATTTTATAGAAAAGAGTTCAAAATGGTTCTTCAAACTTTTAATTCGCACGTTAAAGATAATCTAACAGATAATTTTACCATTTCTGAACCTTTCTTAAAAATTTTTAAAATACCCGCTTCCAGAGCAAATGCCAACATAGAACTAGTCAAATCTATCATAGAATTAGATCCATTTTTTTTTTTTTAAAGAAGATGTGGACTGCTTTTTATCGGAACTGCAAATTCTTCTTTTTACTTGTGAGAAATGCTCAAATTTCGATGATATTGTCAAAGAGGTATTCAAATTAAGATATGTGATTCCGTTAGCCTTTAAACTAGTTTGCTACATGTTAACTGCTCCTGTGACGTCGGCTTCTTGTGAGCGGTCATTAAGTAAACTTCAAATAGTTCTTAATTATTTGCGTACGACGATGGGTAGTGATAGGCTAAATTCATTAATGCTTCTGTATTCCTCAAAGGATGTTGTTGATAATATTCAACCTAGTGAGGTCGTCAAAAAATGGGCATTAATAAAACACCGGAGAGTTGGAGTTTAAATTCCAATTGATGAACTTTTTTTTGAATAATGATAAAATTTTTAAAGACTAAAATCAAAGAATATGTACTCTTTCTCATACCAAATACTATATTGTAATATTATTTCTTATAAATACTTTTAATTTTTTTGTTGTTATATCGTTAGGTATATTGCAATTATAAACTGATTTTATGTTAATAAATGAATTTCTGTAAAATGAACACTTTTACGTTTTTAAATAGTTTTATTTATTTATTAGCTGAGCCACCGGTGTTGCTCGAGTCTGTAGTTTTAAGGTTCCCTTTCTCGTTCTTCCGCTTCCGTAGGAATATGGGTATAAAATATAAGTTTTTTTTACTGTGGGATTATGTGACATCGCAATGGCGAAAGAATTTTTGAAATCTGTTCAGTAGTTTCTAGGTTTCCGTTCCCAACCCCATTCCTGTGGGAGTATGGAGATAAAACCTTGAAAGGAACCATCTCTGGTTTGAACTATGTCTACCCTGAAGATCTCATAAGAAACCAGTCTATAACGGACATAAATACAAACATACATACATCCTATTTTATATATGTATATAGATTTATTTTTTGATGCAGTCGGCAAATTCTGAAGACTAGTCGGCATTTCATTAAAATTCACCCCCCCCAAGGCTTGGAGCCTCGCTACGCCCCTGCTGAGGGATAATGTAACATCCTAGAGTTGAGAGAATTTTTAAAATCAGTCAAGTAACTATACGGTTCCCGTTCTCGTTCCCGTTTCTGTTCCTGTGGGATTATAGGGATGAAATATAGTTGAAGTTACTGATGAAGGGAGATAATGTAGCACCCCTAGTACTGAAAGAATTTTTGAAATCTGTAGAGTAGTTTCTAATTTTCCGTTCCCAACCCCGTTCATGTGGGAACATGGGGATTAAACCTTGAATGGAACCATCTCTGGACAAAATTATGTCTACCCTGAAAATTTCATAAAAATCCGTTGGGTGGTATAGGAGTTTACCCCGGACATACATACAAAAAAAAATTTAGCATTTTAATGATTCTTTATTAGCTACTTATTTTGGTGCATGTGTTGCACTTTTCACAGAAGCACCTTGTGATAGACGATATTTTTCGGCTTATCAGGCGCGAGAACAAATAACGCAGATGTAAAAATAAAAATACAGACCAATGCATTATGCAACGCCGTGAATGTCGAGGCATAAGGGGTATATGAGTAAGAGTATGTCTAAATAGAAACGGAACGTTTGACGTTCATAAGGTTGAACCAAGCTAAACTGCTTTCTGAGGAGTACATCCATTTACGTGAATTACTGAAGGAAATGCAGCTAACATTGGTCGATCAACTGTTCTGTCGGCGACGGATTTGGCGTATATTCGCATTCCACATTCACGACGCAACAGATGCTTTTATATTTATATTTGATTTGATATTGATATTGATATCATACAAAAATCAAATTTATTTCTCACTATAAGTTAATTTTTTTTTGTTTTTTTTTACAGTACAGTGTTTTGTATATAAGGAAAACTAACGCATTGCATTGATGTCATATTCCCATAGGGATATAGGGATAAAAAGTATCCTATGTCCGTCTCCGTATCCTAAACTCCCTCCTCACCAATTTTCAGACAAATCGGTTCAGCCGTTCTTGAGTTATGAATAGTGTAACTAACACGACTTTCTTTTATATATATAGATTACTAGCTGACCCGGCCACGCGTTGCTGTGGCTATCGTTTCTGTCATACGATATTGTTATAAAGTATTTAAAGGGAATGGTAGGAGAACATTAGACCTGGGGACTACAATGCTTTTTTACATAGATGCTACTTGTAAAAAAATCATGGCGACCGTCATTACTGATTCTCTACTACCGTTACCCCTTACTGAAATGAAATTATTATTTATGAAAGAAGACAGAAACGTTAAAGCTGGTATAAAAATTTACTGGTTTGGGATTTGAAGGGGAAGAACTTTGAACACAATTGATCAAAATTTTGATATAAAGCAATAATCAAAACAAAAGAATTGAATTTAAAATTGTTTTTTTTTTCAAGTTTGTAACAAATGAGTACACTGAAAAAAATATTTTTCGTAATAGTACGAAATTCGCTTCATACACTGAAAATACGACCAATTTCGTTGGGCTAACGAAAATATGTAATTTTTCGTAGAATGAAAAATGTGTTCCTTTAACGAAACGCTTCATACGCTGTTTTTGCCGGTTTTGAGCTGAAAAAAACGTTTTGATTAAGTGTTTCATCACTTAATGAAGCGTTTTCATAGTTATTTTAACGAAAAACTGCATAAAATTATGTAAATGAGCATAATACGTAAAACGTCTCATTGAATAATGAATTTCTCTCATGACCTGATGAAATTTTTCATTTTTCTTACGAAAATCCTTCATATTACTAAAATAATTAATAGATTTACTAAAATTTTGCTTTGACCTACGAAAAATTACAAAGTCCAATGGAAAGAATTTTTTGCTCTATGAAATTTTTTCACTGATATACAAAATTTCACTTCATACCTTGACGAAAAATTTAATTCCTTTGCGAATTTTTACATAGAATTTTCGTAATATCAGTTCATCGTATTTGAACGCAAAACTTCATAATTTGTTGAAAAAATTCAATAAAGTATGAACGAAATTCATACCTCAACGAAATTTTTTTCACTGAATAACGAAAAATTAATTTATTATCCTACGAATTTCTACATAAGATTTTTGTATAATCTGCTCATCGTATTTGAACTCAAAACTTCATAATATGTTGAAAAAATTCAATAAAGTATGAACGAAATTCATACCTCAACGAAATTTTTTTCACTGAATAACGAAAAATTAATTTATTATCCTACGAATTTCTACATAAAATTTTCGTAGAATCTGATCATCTTATTTGAACTCAAAACTTCATAATTTGTTGAAAAAATTCAATAAAGTATGAACGAAATTCATACCTCAACGAAATTTTTTTCACTGAATAACGAAAAATTAATTTATTATCCTACGAATTTCTACATAAGATTTTTGTAGAATCTGCTCATCGTATTTGAACTCAAAACTTCATAATATGTTGAAAAAATTCAATAAAGTATGAACGAAATTCATACCTCATCGAAATTTTTTTCACTGAATAACGAAAAATTAATTTATTATCCTACGAATTTCTACATAAGATTTTTGTAGAATCTGCTCATCGTATTTGAACTCAAAACTTCATAATATGTTGAAAAAATTCAATAAAGTATGAACGAAATTCATACCTCATCGAAATTTTTTTCACTGAATAACGAAAAATTAATTTATTATCCTACGAATTTCTACATAAGATTTTTGTAGAATCTGATCATCGTATTTGAACTCAAAACTTCATAATTTGTTGAAAAAATTCAATAAAGTATGAACGAAATTCATACCTCAACGAAATTTTTTTCACTGAATCACGAAAAATTAATTTATTATCCTACGAATTTCTACATAAAATTTTCGTAGAATCTGATCATCTTATTTGAACTCAAAACTTCATAATTTGTTGAAAAAATTCAATAAAGTATGAACGAAATTCATACCTCAACGAAATTTTTTTCACTGAATAACGAAAAATTAATTTATTATCCTACGAATTTCTACATAAGATTTTTGTAGAATCTGCTCATCGTATTTGAACTCAAAACTTCATAATATGTTGAAAAAATTCAATAAAGTATGAACGAAATTCATACCTCATCGAAATTTTTTTCACTGAATAACGAAAAATTAATTTATTATCCTACGAATTTCTACATAAAATTTTCGTAGAATCTGATCATCGTATTTGAACTCAAAACTTCATAATTTGTTGAAAAAATTCAATAAAGTATGAACGAAATTCATACCTCAACGAAATTTTTTTCACTGAATAACGAAAAATTAATTTATTATCCTACGAATTTCTACATAAGATTTTTGTAGAATCTGATCATCGTATTTGAACTCAAAACTTCATAATTTGTTGAAAAAATTCAATAAAGTATGAACGAAATTCATACCTCAACGAAATTTTTTTCACTGAATAACGAAAAATTAATTTATTATCCTACGAATTTCTACATAAGATTTTTGTAGAATCTGATCATCGTATTTGAACTCAAAACTTCATAATTTGTTGAAAAAATTCAATAAAGTATGAACGAAATTCATACCTCAACGATAATTTTTTCACTGAATAACGAAAAATTAATTTATTATCCTACGAATCTAGTATCGTCGCATCGTATTCGAACGCAAAACTTCATAATTTGTTGAAAAATTTTAATAAAGTATGAACGAAACGCATTGCTCAACGAAATTGGTGTCAGGACGAAGGGTTGCCGTCATAATAAGGAAAAGAAATTTCGTTTGCAAGTAGAGCAAAGAATGTTTAATAAAATTGTAAAATGAATTGCAAATCCTAATACTGATTAAAGTATAACAAAAAGAACACCGAATGAAACACAATAAAAGTAAAAACCAGGGATTGTTTTTATTTCTCCCTTGGATAAAGTTTCAGCGTCCGAGCGTCGCGTTAGTGCCAGAAACAGAAACTTGTTTTCTTTTTCAAGTACTCTCTCCAATCTTTTTTGAGCACATATAGAATTGTGTATATATCTCCCGTATAGAGTCCCAGGTCCAAGAGTCTTAGCGTCAGTGCTAGAAACTTGTTTTCTTTTTCAACTACTCTCTCTAATCATTTTTCATATAGAATTGAAGAAAAAAAAACCAAAAGTACAGAAAACTCAAATCTTGAAACATTTTTTTAACGCCTTTCTCTTTTCTTCGCGAGAAACAGGTTTCGATCACATTTGCTGTGCTATGGTTTTGTTTTTGCATGTAAAAGAAATGCACCTACTAATGAATAGCAAAAGAAACAAAGAACAGTAGATACTGAATCATTGCAACTTTCTATGTATATGTGTATTGTATATATCCATTTCAGTCCTTTCTCTATTCACGCGAAAAAAGTGTAGATCGATGAAAAAACCTGCTCAAAAGAAAACAAAGAACTAGAGACAAAAAAGTGTAAAGCTGGGCTAGTGAAATAACAAATACCACTTTATTTTCGGATCTCAAACTAGTTATGAAATCCGAAAATAGAGTGGTGTTTGTAAAGTCAGCTTAAGGACTGATGCAATTGTGTGTGTGAGGTTTGCGGTCTTGTTCTTTTATTGCCTATGGTTTTAACTATACTTCAAATTCTTTGTGTGCGTGTGCAAAGCAAAATTCATAGGAAAAATCGTAAAATAGACGTTATTTTGAAAAACTTTTGAAAAACACAATGATCGCAATTAAAATTTTCGAATAAGAAATAAAAGAAAATATTGAAAATGTTAAAAATTTTCGGAAGAAAGTTTTTTTTTCATGTTTGTTTTAAACTATTCAGTTCTGAAAAACCATCAAAATCTGTCAATAAAATGTTTGAGTCTGGCCTTACAGTAGGTATATCCTGTTTCAATAAATTATGTTGTAAATTGAAAAAGTTACAGCTGTTTCAACACAACAAATAACAGCGTCAGATTCGACTAACTTTTTTGTATTTAAAAAAAAACTTTCCATTTACTTCCCTCAGTTAACTTTATCTTTTTCGAAACAGAAAAATTTCATGAAACAAGATGTGCAAAAACTAATAAATTGTGCTCTGTGTAGTCTGAAAGAATAATGAATTGAATTTTACATTCTTACACTTTCCTTAATTCATCCTGTTAATTTTATAGTACATGTTATTAAGCTCTGGAGCTCCCTACCAGCTTCGACAAAACAATTAAAATATGAGAATGCCATTTTTCGCTACTTCAATCAGTCTATTTGATAAACAAAAAAAAACTGTATTCAGTAATTTTGTCATTGAAATTATTTTTTAACTACATACCTAGTATTTTTTTCTTTTTTTTCACTGTTTGTATCTAATACGATTTAAGCTGTATATATATCAAATTACAATGTGGTATAGTACTATAAAAGACTATATGTCTTACTTGTACACCATCTTTGTAATAAATTGGAGTTAATTTCATGCCAAAAATTAAAGGAGAAATTTAAAATGCGTTGTAAATTGATGACCAAATTTCAATTTCTTACACCCTCAGAGTCACTGTAATATAATCCCTCTACAAAAATTAACGACACCTGGTTTTTCATAAAAACGACCTTGTTTTTTACGAAAGTGTATCTGTTTTGATTTTTCTAAAGTAAATCCCAACGTGTCAACATTTCAATCAAAAGATTTATCTTGCTCAAACTTCAAATCGTATAGGTGGTAACCTGCCACACTTGCATTATAAAAATAATTGCGGTGTGAAATTCTACATTTATTAACGCAATGATGCATCGTTTAATTAAAATAAATACTTGCTTTATCAAACCTTTTATCTATCAACGAAAAACATCATTAGTCAATAAAAAAACTGTCATTGCTTTACGAAACAAGTTAATAAACCATTGACTTTTTCGTAAACCTGTAACGTGGGTTAATGTAGAAAATTCATGTGTGTATGAATTCTTTGCTTCCATTATGAACATTTTTTAAAACTTCATTAAAAATTTTAATCAACCCATAAAAAACTTCGTCATGTTATGAAAAAACCGCATCACATAACCATGTTTTGCATAGACCTACTCTAGTCTACTTACCTCTATTACAATAATTCGTTGTCTAATGAATAATATCCTCAAGCTACGACAATCTACATAACCTTACGAAAAAAAATCGTAGCCATAAGAAAAAATAGCCTCTATTTACCAAAACACTACATACACACTCAAGCGCTTCATTATTTTTCGGCGTCTGTTGTTTTATCATTCTCAGTTCGTTCTTTGGAGTACAGTTGGGTAGGACATGAAATCTGGTTGAGTTTGTATGAGGTACTCTTTTGCCAGAGTGTAGTGGGACATTGTCCCACCTCAAATGTCCCATGACGAATGGGGCATTTTTCTTTAAATTACCCTTATTTTATGTCGATTTCCTTTGCAAAAATAAAAGCACTCTAAAAAAATGCTTTTTTTTCGTGCTCACTGGAACAGAAAAGACAAAATTCTTTTTTTTATCATTGTATGTGTGCTATTTTTGACAGCCAACTCTTCCCGTTTGTTTTGTTCTGCAATTTTTATAGAAAGAATGTTTTCGAAACTTTATTAATAAATGCACTAGGAAGAAACCTCCTCATCCGAATAATTGTACACAACACTTTGAACAAAATTATTCACAGAATGCCTTTCGTTTTGTGAAAGGAATTTCAGAATTTCAAACACTTCTTCGTTGGAATCAGAACTAGATGACGACTCATAAATATTTTGATAATTTCAGCTAAAATTGAGCGATCCATTTTCACAAAATAGTTTATTGTTTATTTTTATTATCTCTCTTTCACAGTCCTTTAAACAAAAATGCAAAATAATCAAACTGCAAACTGGTAAACGTCAAATGTTTTGTGTTGGTGTACGTGAAAGTGCGTGTAAATCTTGCCTCTGAATCGAGATTCGTAAAAGTGCTTTTTCGGGGCAAAAAAAAAGTGATCTAGTGCCTCAATGTAACATATTTCGAGCAAAAAAGCACTTTTAAAAGTGCTTTTGTGTACCACTGGAAATCGACATTAGTTTGATTTCATTATTGCTTAAAAATTAAAAGTATAATGTTTGCACCAAAGATTATTTCTTTTTTATTACCTGTTTTCAGTAACAGACAAATGTACAGCGAACCATTGAATTTTGTCATCATAAGTAGGAATATTTAACCAAAACCAATCAATAAAATATTTTTTTGGCACACAACAAACACAACTTATTCTTACTGCTTTTCCAACATTGAAAAATAATTTTATTTTTACTTAGCAACAATAATCAAGCAGAACAATTTTTGAAATACTACTAAGCTGTCCAGCAGTGATTTATATATTTTCGCAAAGGAATTTCTTTTTAACAAGCATTAAAAATAAGATTAAAACCAATAATGTGATACCAATGCTATTTTATCAATTATCAATTCATTTATTTTGGTGTCGAAAATAAGCATAGTTTAAAAAAAAAGTTGAAAAACAATATACAAAAATCGTACAAAAAAAAATATTAAGGCAAGGACTAGTAAACCATGGTCTAAAGACAAAACACTTTAACAAAGAAACCAGAACTGATTTCTATATACATTTTTCAATACCTACTTAAAAACCGTAATCAAAAGCAATATCAAAAAACAAAAAAATAAAGAAAATGGAAAAATAAACACCTTAACAGTTTATTTCAAATACTTGCATCCAAATAATATTTCATATTTTCGTTTTCTTCTGAAGTAGGTAATTGTTTCCAAACTAAAAAAATGGTTTGAAGATGGAAAACGAAAATTTTAACAGAAAAAGTACATGGGTATAACTAATAAAAGTCGTCCTGAAAAGACTTTGTTTTTGCATATAAAATTTAATAATGCATACAAAAAAAATGAATCTTAGACCCACTCAGATTTTTTTCTGTTTTCGAAATATATTCGAAGTATGGTTGCACCTCATCAAAACTTTGTCCGTAGGTACTTCGTAACATTTTAAAGTATAAATGAAAATAAAGTAGTGCTTTGCACTCGTCTTTTATACGTAACATGTACCTACCTACATTTTCTACACATATATGCAGTGTATATGAACACACATATACCACACACAAATCTACTAACCAAGATTAAATCATGAAAAGTGAAATAATGACAACAAATACCGAATGTACCTACCTCTTACTCTAAGGTAGTACAAAATCTCATTCATACATTCATTTTCATTTTTCTCTTTTGAGGAGAAACGCACAAACGTCCCAACGTCCCATTGCACCTCTTTTTTAGACAAACGCACAAACGTCCCATTGCCATGACAAATTGTTCAACTCCTCAAAACTCAAATGGTCTTCATTTTCATTTTTGTATTCACTTTCATACATTCGTCTCTTTGAGCAAAGGTCCCATTATTAAATGCGAGATCGAACCGGTGTGTAAGTATGAACATTGAACATCGTGAATGTGCTGTGGTCTGTGGATGGTTGTAAAGCGAATAGAACGTGGTTGCAAAAAGAAATGAAGCGTAAAGAGGTATGAATGAATAAACTCAATTGTGTTTCTGAAAACACAATGGGATTTTAATTTGTATACTTTGCATAGTTAAGAGATATGGTTGAATGTAGTGTGTGTAGGCAAGGCAAAGGCATGCATTGCAAAGAATAAGAAAGAAGTTCGCCTCATTATGGTAGGAGATTGTAGAATGTAGTTGACTTTATTTGAGTCGGGTGGATGTGAGAGGTAGATTTGTTTTTTTGTATGGCTTGTGTGAGGTATGAGGCCATACATTTTTTTGGTTTGAGGTGCTCATACATTTCAGAGTAGTGTATGTGACATTTGAGGTGCATCTTGTATGAGGTATCCAACACTACTTTGGAGGTGCCGGTTGTGCTGACTGCAGACGCAGAGCAGAGTTCATATTTCAATTTCAAGTGTATTGTGCCATAGTATTGTTTCAAGTGAAATTAAAATCTAAAAGTAAAAGTGTTGTGTTTTAAAAAATACCAAATTTAGCAGTCCAGCGTTTAAAAAAAAGGTAAGACCTCACGATATTTATTTAAAAAATTTAATTGCTGCATATCTATTCGTATTAAAATATTTGCATATGAAGACCAGTGTCCGCTTTTTTGAAATCAACTGTGTTAATTTTTGCTTAGTTTATTGATAGTGTCTTAACGTGTAACTCATTCACTGAATATGTTAATTAATAGAAAAAGTATTGTCTGTTTTCCTTTTTGAATAGATTTAATTCAAAGTTTATGACAAATCTCGTTTGAAAACATATTTTTCGTATGCGCATACCTACACGGTACAGTTTAGTATTTTTGTTTGTTAAATAGGCTTGTGCACAGATGCGCTTTTTTGTGTGAGAATTCTCCCTTGTTCAAGATCTCCTTTGCGCTGCCCACATTTTTACGCAACATCGGTTGCTTGTGTTTTGTGTGTATTCAAAACTGTCTTTTTTAATCAGTACAGGACACAGGTCCAGTAAGACTTTTGCTGTAATTTTCATCCCCTATTCCAAGAGAAGAAGAAGCAGATATTGTGTCTTATCCAAGCCCAAACGCATATTAATTTACTATTCTTCATTCTATGCCAAATTTTTATCAAAAATTTTTTTCAACGCTTCATTTATACTCGGTTTTTTGAAATTTTTATTCGTTTATAATGTTTCCCTTAACATTGGGCGCGTTCATCACAAGTTAGATTTTCAGATTAACTAACTATTCTCGGCCTCTGATTGGCCAGACGTTAAGTTTTTCAGTTGACACTCATCAGCTGTTAGTTTTTACCGATTCAGTTTTTCAGTCAAGAAAAGCAGTCTGAAAATCTAGATTTAGTTTATTAAGCTGTCAGATGCGATAAATAGCCTACATGACAATTGAACTTTACTTTGTATTTTTCGGTTAGCTTTTTTTGGAAACATTTTTGTAGTGAACTTTTTCATTACCAAAGTGTTGAGTGACATTTTTTTTAATTTTTCGTTTTTTCTTTGAGATGAAGTATTTGTTTTAAAAATAAAATTCTTGTATCATCCGCAATTCTCAATTTTGCCTAAAAAGGTTATTTCACTAAAGCTAAATTGTGCATTTCGTCGATAATAAATACCCCTATTATGGATGACAACTCAACTCAAATTGGGTTGTCTTCTCATTTATATAACACGGGCACACAACCCAATTTTCAGTTGGGTTGTCATCTGTAATAGGGGTGAAACTTTGAACGCATTTTACTCAAATTTTTGAAAATGTCACTTGGCTACTTCATCTAAACAATTTTCTTTATCACAACTGAAAGTAAAGTTGCAATACATTTGTTTTTAAACAAGATATTTCATTAGGAAAAATATATGAGCAAGAACCGAATACTAATGGCAGTCACAGCTTATACCTAGATCTTTTCAAATTCAAATAATTAATAATATGTACCTTTCTTATTTGTAAATAAGAAAAGTAGTTAATTTCAACTTGATATTAAACGCAAAATTATTTACAGACTTCGTCCCCTTCGCAAATATGACTTGCTATATATGTAAAAATGTTTTTTCTGAAATTGATAGTCTTATTAAACATTTTAAGGAACAACATTTCTTAAATAACAATAGTTTATTCAGATGTGTAGAAAATCCGTGTTATCAGAGTTTCCAAAGTTTGGCAAGTTTCAAAAGACATTTTCTTCTAAAACATAAACTTAGTATTGTGAAGGATCGTGAATGGATAAATCTGGCAATGATCCTAAATACAACTGCAAAAGGACAGTTTTTGGCGAACTACTATAATTCCTTCCAGAAGTTTGAAGAGGATCAAAGAAAAATGCTGATTAATACGATAGTAACGTATTTCGAGGAAAAGCAGTGTGTTTTCAGCCTCAGGGATAGCCGAAGAATAGAGAAGGAAATTGTGAAAAGATTTCCCACTGAAAATCTTGTAAGATAATATTTTTTTCTCCTTAATCAAAACTTGAAAAACTATTTCTTTTTCTATTATTTCTATTTCTCAACGAATTTTTCCGGATAATTTCTTAGGAATACTACCGAACGTCGACGTCGTCCAGGGGCCGAATTTACAACAAGTTTTCGAACAACAAAAAGTTGCTCCGCCAATCAGCCAGGTCAAGTCATACCGAAACCAAAAAGAAAGCAAACTTAGGTAATTTTGTTTAAGACTAATTTTTTTGTACAATACTAAACTATACTTATTTTCACTAAAAGATTCTGAGGCTAATGCGGAGGAAATCTGATGATTTTGATGGGTACTGGCAGGCATGTTCAAAGCACACTTTAAAATCTACATCTCTTCAGAAATGGCCGCAGTATAAGAAGCCACTTGGTTTTCGACTGGTAATTTTTATTTATCAATATTTCTTCATTTTCATTTCATTTTATTTTAATCATATCTTCAACAAAGCTATAAATAAATTTTATTTCATTGTATTTGTTTAGGATTTTAGCGACCTTCGTTTCGATGCCAGCTCTCTCCTGGACAATTGGGCGGAGCACCGCCACAAAATCGGTGCATTTTTGACAAAAGACCAGAACATTAAAGAGAGGCGGTTGGT
Source organism: Melanostoma mellinum (assembly GCA_914767635.1). Taxonomy (NCBI): domain Eukaryota; kingdom Metazoa; phylum Arthropoda; class Insecta; order Diptera; family Syrphidae; genus Melanostoma; species Melanostoma mellinum. The sequence continues at coordinate 22,110,446 of OU612058.1, forward strand.
CCTTCTCCTTGAGAAGTGAATGAATGAAACACTGGATGAAAGTAAAAGTTATTACAATTTGTCTCTAAAATTCTTTAAATAAATTTTTAAATACTCCCATTTTAAATATTCTAATTTTTTTTTCTTAGTTTAAGTATTTTGTTTCTTTTTTTTAATTTTTCAGATTCGAAAGATGCGGTGCTCATGTACATAATGCATGGCTACCTGACACCGACGCAAAAAACTGTCGTCAAAGATAATACAGGGAAAAAATCCACTACCAAATATACAATAAAGGACTCGCAGGAGGCTTTCCTATATGTGTGCAAGTCTCCTCAAGAGATAGAACCTCATCTGGAACACCTAAGAAGCAGGTCAAGCTGCATCCAGCCCTTTTTGATAGCGATTGGTGATTCAATAACAGATTTAAAAGAATTTTACATTTTCTTTGACGGCATTAAATATGCATTCAAATCATTTTTAAGAGGGTTTGATGTTTTGTTCAAACTATTTCATTTGTTCAATTTAGAGTACCCTCTCGCGTGTACAAACTTTTATAATTTCTTTCAAGAATTTTTATACAAAATTAGATGTGAAAAAAAACCAGAAAAATTCCCTTATGGGTATCGCTATTTTACAATAAAATAATTACATTCATTGCACTATTTATATAATGTTTTTTTTATTTACAACAGTTCTTCAATTTGTCGTTAATAGGTCACAGGTCGTGTTTTCTCTTCAAATTGTTTCAACGATCTTCTTTTCCCCAGATTTAGAGAAAGATGAAGGGCCTTTTTACTATTAAAAAGGCCTCAAAGGACAAATATGGGTGAGTAAGAAATCGCTTCACTTTATGAAATTATTCATAAATGAAATGAGGAATTTCGTAAGATACCTACATGAATTTACGAAATTTATTCGTTAGCAAAACGCAAGGTTTCATAAGCGAACGAATATATATTTCGTAGATTTATGAAAATGTTAATGAATGGTAGGCAAAAATTTATTACCTAACGAATTTAAAGTACATTAATCTACGAAAAATATTCGTTAATAGAACGAAAAGTTTCGTAAGCCAACGAATATAAATTTCGTAGGAGTATTAAAATTTTCATAAGGGGAACGAAAAAATTCATTAGCTAACGAGTTCAAATTACATTAATCTTCGAAAAATATTCGTTAATAGAACGAAAAGTTTCGTAAGCCAACAAATATATCTTTCGTAGGAGTATTAAAATGTTCATAAGGGGAACGAAAAAATTCATTAGCTAACGAGTTCAAATTACATTAATCTACAAAAAATTTTCGTTAATAGAATGAAAAATTTCGTACGCCAACGAATATATCTTTCGTAGATATATTAAGAAATTCATCAATGGTATGAAAGAATTCGTTAGCCAGCAATTTCAAATAACATCAATCTACCAAAAAATTCGTTGACAGAACGAAAAGTTTCGTTAGATTACGATTATTTGTTTAGTAGATTTATGAAAATGTTCATGAATGGTGGGAAAAAATTCATAAGTCTACGATACTAATTACGTAACCCCGTAAAAATATTCATGAAATAATGAAACATATTCGTAGGCTGACGGATGTATCTTTCATAAATTTATTAAAAAAAGGATTAGCGCAACGAAAAGTGTTATAAATTAATAAATACATCTACATTAACCAATGTAAATCTTAATTAATGGTATGAAAAAAATTATTACTCGATGGAATGTCTTCCATCAATCGACGAAGAAAAATAATGGATTCAACGTTAAAAAATCATAGTTTAATTAATTCTACACGTTAGTTGATAAAGAATTTCGTAGGCCGATGTAGAAAATCATAACCCAATGAAAATTTCGTCAATTTAAAAGTTTCGTTAAAAGTACGAAAGTTTCGTTGACTGATAAAGCGCTTCATTAGAGTATGAAGGCCACTTCGTTGGGCCAATTAATTTTTTCATCGGCTGAAAAGTACGAAAAATTTCGTTGGCCCAACGAAGTTTTTCGTTGTATTTACGTAAGGAATTTTTTCAGTGTATATATTACATAAATAACATGTGATAATTAAACTTATAAATGAGGTTGGTAGGGTGGATAATTTAAAATCTTCAAACAATAATAAATTCTTTTAATTTCAATTTAATTTAGCACTGATCGGTGCACAATATTTTTGGTTAACCTGTCTTTTGCTATCACAAATAGGTTCGACGGCGTTCCTACAAGTAAGCATACAATATATAGCTGCTCATATGAAAAACATTGATTTTCCAAATCTAAGCCATCAATGGACATTGTTTGGCCTTGAGACTTATTTATAGTCATGGTAAAAGCTAAACGAATTGGAAACTGTAACCTACTGAAGGGGATGGTAGAATCTGACGCAATCATTGGAATACGTGGAAGCAGGACCACTTTTCCTTTAAACTTTCTAATTAAAATGATTCCTTCAAGAATTTTTCCGGTTATCTTTTTAATGACCAAACGTGTACCGTTGCATAATTGAGGTGGATTTAAATTACGCAGGAGAATAATAGTTGAACCAATCTTTAATCAATTTACACTTAGCCGGCTATACTTACTCCAAAAATAAAAAAAGTAAAATTCACTGTATTTCGTTTACTTTAAAATAAATTTAAACTATACTTTTGTCTCAACAGCATTTGGTGGTCGATCATAAATTGAGATGCAAGCTATTCTATCTACCAAGTTGGATCAAACTGCACACGGTGTACAAATTTGATTACAATCGGTTAAGTAGTTTAGGAGTCCATCGCGGACAAACATTGTGAAACGTTTTTTGAAAAATTCCACTAGAATTTCGGACTCGGTAAGTTCAATATGGGTATGGATATTTAAAGAAGCAAGACCATTTAGTCGTTCCTGTCCCATCGTATTTCCCATGGAGGGTTTGGTTCTCCTCAACGTCGAAAATGTTCGTTCTGGAGTTGCTGTTGTTACAGGTAGTACTGCCAAGACTCGCAAAATATAATCAACATTCTTGAACGACTTTTTCAATTCAATTCAATTCAATTGGCAAAATAGGCAAAAAATAGGTTGTTGGATCATGATTGATTACATAAGTTCTTTTACTGAATATTCATGAAGCGCAATCAGAAATTGTAACATCGCTATTATTTCACAAAATATAAATTCAGAGAAAGGATTTTTTACATGGGTTTGAATGGAACATCAGCGCCTTTCAGAGCTTGCCGTGTAAGCTTTCACTTTTGCCTAAAAAATGCCTTTTCTCGGATCGCTTTTTTATATGAACTTTTTACATGTAAATTTTTGATCGAAAGATACTAACCAGTAAACCATCAATCGCATTTTGGATGTTCTGGCCGTAGATTCGTTGTCTCCTCATCTTGACTTCTGACAGAAAATTTTCTTTCGAATAATCCGACATATCTTCGTAAAATGTGTAGAGATCAGCGCAATTCTTTTTGTTAAATTCTTGTTTAAGAAACAGTTGCCCGAAACTTTGGAAAATGGATTTGTGTTCCGAGAACCTACTTTTGAGTTGAGAAATGAACGTATCAAGAAACGGAATGTAGAAAGAAATTCTGTGGTAGTCTTCAATACTTTGTGCTTGAACGTTGCAACGATTTTTTTGTTGATTTCAACGGCGCGGCGTGGCAATTTAATTGTGATTTCGTATTCAGAACAAATTCTAGCAACATGTTAATAAATAACGTGGAAAGTAGAATCTGCGTTTTCGCGTTTATACGAAAATTCATTCAAAGCGTCATCAGCCAACTTAGTAGCCTCACCCAGATCTTGTTTTTAGATTGCAATTCCCGACTCGAAGGCAAAACAATCGAACTAATTGATTCCATAATGTGACAGGCGATTTGGAATTCAACCGTCGAAATAGCTGTCAAAAGTTGCAATGCAATGATATTTATAAATACATATATATCTATAAAAATAAAATTTTGAGTAATAGACCCAAATCCTGGATCCGCCACTGCTTTCAGTAAGTAGTCTATCTGCAACTTTAATGTCGTACTATTGAATTACATTTTTTTTCAAAACTAAACGTACCTAATGGATATCAAATACAGTTTGAACATTATTATCAATATTATTATCAATCCAGCTAACTGTTAAAGGAGTACCAAAATAGTGTAACTCAGTGTTATAAGTTATTATAAACTAACTTTATCTTAATATTTTTTTCATATTTTGATAGTGTTTTTATAGTTTTGTTTCGATTTATCGATGTTCTTAATTTAAATGTTATTTCATTTTCCTTGGGTTGGAGTTTTTAATAGTCACTAAAAATTGCATTAATGATGAAGATAGTAAATGCATAAGTGATGCAAAAAAATATAATTTTAACAGTACTAGCTGACCCGCACGCCTTTACAAGGGTCTACCATTATTAAAGTGTTGTTGACACAAACTTGTTGGAAAACTGAAAATTGTCAGGAACACCCGCTGGACTAAGCTGAAAGTTGTCTAGCTATACATGTAAACCTTTTTCTTGGAGCATTTATAAGGGCAGGCATGCAGCGGGGAGCGACTTTGTTTTATACAATGTGGTGATTGGCTGTCCCTTTTAATTGACAAAAACTGCACAAGTGTGTGTTTAGATGTACCCAGTAATTATCCGTTTCTGTATGATTACTTTTACAATAGCCATGCCTTATGCATATTTGAACTGCGTTTTTGAGCCGCTGAACTGAACTTGATTGTGTTTTTTGCAATGTCTTTTCAGTATTGTCTTTATACAAGGTCACTAGATGATTGTTTTCATTTTTTTGCGCGTTTTAAGTGTTTTAAGTGGATCCATAGAAAGAATACAATCATTTAAATTGATAAATAAATACTTTTCTATTCTAATTTTCCACATTTCGAACACAAGATACGTTTAACAATTGATAAGCTAATAGTAATAGATACATATTTAAATATGTCATGACATCAATGACATCTTTTTTCTTGATTTTCGTTTAATTTTGCATTCGTTTTCGCTAATAATGTGCGAAACGTGAATTGAAGAACAAAGCAGCAATTATTCGTGATAAATGTGGAAAAGTGTGTCATTCAATCAACTGTCTATTGACATGACACGTTTCAAGTCTTATTAGCAAAACATGAAAGTGTGTATCTGCGAATTTATGAATTCGGAAAGAAAGCCTACCCTCTCCGCGGGTTTCACCTTGACGTGGTGGAGGGGCTCAAGTACATCCTTACCTTTTCTTGTTTAAAAGAAAGAAAAACAAAAACAAAAAGGATGGAAAAACCAAGTAAACCCATACAAACTATGGAAATGAAAACAGGATATGAAAGAGCATTAATAGAAAGACCTGGTTGTGGGTTATATTTTAGGTCTGGTCGTTGAACTTTCCCCAGGGTTGACCCAGGTTTTCTTGACAACCCTATGAGTTGTCAAAAAAAAACCTGGTTTTCTAGTCCTCAAAAAACGCTAAACCACAAATCACCACACATCCCTGTCATATAAATAAAAATACATGCCATTTGACAGCCCTCGAATCGCCACAGCAAAAAGCTAGGGCGAGTTTGGGGAAAACCTATGGCAAACCTATGGCTCAAAAAACACTCAATTTGACATTCAGGGCGAATTTAGGTTTCTCAAAAAACGCTTTGTGGCGACCCTAGGGCAACCCCAGGGCTACAAAGAACAAACCTTTTATTAAAAAAAAAATAAGTAGGTAATACCTACCAACATCCAACATGAATATGGCTTTCTAAGCAAACCTGGGTCAACCCTGCATAAAGTTCACAGAACAAACGTATTAGTGATGTTACTTATTTGAAAATGTCCATTAAATTCCAAAAAGTTGTTTTTTGCTGTTCCAGGACAGTTTCATCAAACAAAGCTTGTACCTTGATCTAAAGGTATCCAAGGTATTTTGTTAGTGATATAGAAAATTTGAACATAACAATAATTATTTTATTGAATGTATATACATATTGTAACGTGCGCTTAGTTCGCAAAAAATAAAACTCTACTTTTCAATTTAATTCTACCACTTTATTCAGTATCTACTTTCGATATACACTTTATTTGAACTCAACTCGACTTTTGGACTATCACTTGTATTTACTCTTAACTTTATCACTCTATAAACAAGACTGCCCTCTGGTTGCCTCGGGCGGGCTATTTATATCGAATGACATGCCATCTAGAACTCTCCAGTAACTTCTACATTGTCTCCACATTTGCTGTCAAGCTCTCTACACTCACACACACTGGCTTACAAGCAACGCCTGTCATTTATACCATTCCATTATAGTGTTGCCAGTTGTGTTTTCGGTTGAACGTTTTTCGATTAGGAAATTGGTATAAAATGTTGGGTTCACGTTACACTGCCCCCTCCTTAGGATTGTTCGTCCCGAATAAATCCATCTGCAGCCTCGCCACTATATCGATGCAGCCTGTCACAATGAACTACTTTTAACTTGCCTCTTAGTCCTCTTTGGATGCGGTAAACCACGTCGTTAATCCTCGTGACTACAGTATAAGGACCTTCCCAGTTTTGCTGAAGTTTCGGTGACAATCCCTTTTGACGATGAGGATTATAAAGCCACACACGATCTCCTGCTTGGAATCCTGACGTTGTCGCTTTTGTGTCGTACCGTGTCTTCATCCGGTCGCTGTAGGTTTTCATCCGTTCCCTTGTTCTTTTATGGATGTCAGCGAGTCTCTCCTTGAGGTCGTCCACATAGTCGTTCGTGTCCTGTGGCTCCTCTGTGGGGCATCCAAATTTAAGTTCGCTGGGCAGCCGCATGGTTTTCCCGAACAGGATGTCCGATGGTGTTTGTCCTGTCGAGCTATGTACCGCACTTCTATAGGCCATCAGGAATAGCGGTACGTGCCTATCCCAGTCTCTTTGGTAGTCGCCTACGACCTTGGTGAGGTGTTCTTTCAAGGTCCGGTTGAATCTTTCAACCATCCCATCAGATTGTGGATGAAGCGGTGTGGTTCTCGTCTTCTTAATGCCAAGTAGTCCGCACACTCCTTGGAAGATGTTTGACTCAAAGTTCCTCCCTTGGTCGGAATGGAGTTCCATAGGCACCCCAAACCTACTCACCCAGTTAAACACAATCTGGTCGACCACCGTTTTGGCTTCTTGATTTGGGATGGCATACGCCTCAGGCCACTTGCTAAAATAGTCCATTACAACCAGAATGTATTTGTTTCCAGCGTTGGTCTCCGGAAAAGGCCCAGCCACATCTACTGCAATCCTCTCAAAAGGCGATCCAACGTTGTACTGATGCATCTTACCTTGAATCTTCCTACCAGGTCCTTTGGTTGCAGCACACTTGTCACATGTTCGGCACCACTTCTCCACGTCATCTCTAGCATGTAACCAGTAGAACCGATGTCGCACCTTCTCCAGTGTTTTGTTTACTCCCAGGTGGCCTCCAGAAGGTCCGTCGTGCATCTCCCGAAGAACTTCACTGACTTTCGATTGCGGTACGATCAGCTGCATCACATGTGACTTACCGTCAGCGGATTCCCATCTTCGCCTGAGGACACCTTCTTGCACATATAGTGAGTCCCACTGTGCCCAATAGGCTTTGAGAACTGGACTCCTGTCAGAAATGTCTCCCCATTCCGGTTTCTCTTCATTTTCTTTCCATGCGAGAATGGGTTCGATATCTGGATCCTCCTGTTGAGCAGTCCTCACTTCCTCATTGCTCCATCCGCTTATGGGGTCAGCTCTTAGTCGCTGAGCGGTAATGATTTCTTTGTCTTCTTGCCGCTTGCAATGCTTGCAATCCACTTTGCAAGGTCTTCGTGATAATGCATCGGCGTTTGAGTGCAGCTTTCCTCTGCGGTGTTGGATCTGGTAGTCATAGGTCTGCAATCTTTCTATCCACCTTGCGACTTGACCTTCTGGATTTTTGAAGTTCAACAGCCAGCTCAGAGCACCGTGGTCTGTCCGCAGAAGGAATTTCTGTCCATAGATGTACTTATGGAAGTGCTTTGTTGCCAAGATAAGAGCTAGCAGTTCCCTTCTGGTCACGCAGTAGTTCCTTTCGGGTTTCGATAGGACCTTGCTGTAGTATGCCACCACTTTCTCTTCGCCATCATGCACTTGGGATAGTACCGCCCCGATTCCAACGTTGCTTGCATCTGCGTCGACGATGAATGTTTTGCCAGGTGTTGGATGTGCCAGCACTGGAGCGTTACAGAGGCGGTATTTGAGTTCCTGGAAAGATTTCTCACACTCACCTGACCATTTAAACTGCTTCCCCTTTTCGGTGAGCTGATGCAAACTCTTTGCAACTCCAGCGAAGTTCTTAACGAAACGTCGGTAATATGTGGCAAGTCCCAGAAAGCTTCGGAGTTGATGTTTGTCCTGTGGTGTTGGCCAATTTTTGACGGAGTCAACTTTTTCAGGATCAGTCTTTACTCCTTGGGATGAGATGATGTGTCCCAAATACTTGACTTCGGTTTTGAAAAGTGCACATTTTTCTGGATTCAGTTTAAGGTTAGCCTCTCGAAGTCTCTGAAACACGGCTTTAAGGTTCTTACAATGTTGGTCAAATGTTTTCCCGTAAACAATGACATCGTCCAAGTAGACTAGGCAAGCTTTCCACGTCAGTCCTTGAAGAACGCACTCCATCAAACGCTCGAATGTTGCCGGAGCGTTGCATAGCCCAAACGGCATAACCTTAAACTGCCAGAGCCCATTACCTGTAGAAAATGCCGTCTTTTCCCGATCATCAGGGTGGATGTCAACTTGCCAATATCCGCTCTTCAAGTCCAGCGTCGAGAACCACTGCGCTCCCTCCATGGCATCCAGGGTATCACTGATTCTCGGCAGGGGATAGCTTTCCTTCTTAGTTACATCATTCAGCCTTCGGTAGTCCACACAAAAACGAGTGCTTCCGTCTTTCTTTTTCACTAGCACCACTGGTGACGCCCAAGGACTTTTGGAATTTTCGATAAGACCGTCCTTTTTCATTGCTGTTATCATTTCCTCAACCTCACCTTGTTTGGCCAGTGGAAGGCGTCTTGCGGGTTGACGAATCGGTCTTGCATCTCCTGTGTTGATGCGATGCTGCACCAACTGTGTCCTACCATATTGTCCCTTTTTCGATGCGAAGATGTCAGTGTACTCTTGTAGGAGATTTTCAGCCATCCTTGTTTGTTGGTGATCAAGGTTGGATGAACTCAGTATTTTAGCTCTGATGGTTATGAGCTCCTCCGGAGTTAACGTTTTTCTCGGGGCCTCGTCTGTGATCTTCGTAATTGCTGCAACCGATTCGCAACGTCCAACGACTTCTCCTTTCTTCAACTTTACATCGTACGGTCTGGTGTTTAGTAATCGTACGGGGACCATTTTGTTTTTCGGTGCTACCAGTGTTTTTCCAATGATGACGCTTTGGGAGGAACACTCTGGGTCTGGTTCCACCATGAGGTATCGAAGGCTTCCAAACTCACCTTCCAGTTTTGTCCAAACGAACACTTCAGAAGAAGGAGGCAGAATCAGATCTTCCGTGATGACAGTTCTCAGTGTTGACGTATTTTCATTTGAATAGGTCATTGGAATTTCTTTATTTTGGTATTTCAAAACTTGATTACCGATATCCAAAATAACTCCGTGCTGTTTCATAAAGTCGATTCCAATGATGCACTCGTCACATATATCTGCCACCAGGAATTGATGAGTAAACACTAGATCGGCCAGTCGGATCTTGAGACACACTTCTCCATATACTCTTGCTGCTTCTCCCGTTGCGGTTCTTAGACGGTAGCTATTGGTGTTATGGAGCCACGTCATCTTTACCAGGTCTCGACGTACTATGGATGCTGTGGCACCGGTGTCAATGGTAGCCACATGTTTGTTCCCGCTAATAGTAGTCTCCACAGTCAGACTTTTGTTGTCGCGTTTGGTCTGGGAGACCTGGATGGTGGTTTTGGGGCCATCGATACAAGAAACCAGCCTCTGCCCCTCGAAGTTGGTTCTTACTCGTTTCCCTGATGGGAAACGGGCTGATAGGCAACGCTGGTGTTGTTGTTACCTTGCTCTGGGTTGGATCTCTTGCTTCCACAATGTTGACAACTGGCTTTGTTTGGTGGTAGTCGGCATTGACGCTGTAAGTGCCCGGTCTTGTTGCAGTTCCAACATCTTGCTAGTCCGCTCCGGTTCTTTTGTATTTCAGCTATTTGGCACGAGCATTCTTCGACTATGGCCTCTCTAAGTCGATGTACTCCCTGAGAAGCCTGTTCTGCTGCTTCAATTGTCAATGCGAATGCTAAAGTTTCGGAAAGAGTACGTGTTCTAGCAGTTCGCACAGACCTCTGAAGATGTATATCGGAAATGGCACGAACGAAGGACTCAACAGCTAGCTGGTTGATGATTTCTTCTCCAGCATCCGGGTATGCAAGGTGAACCAGTCTTTCGACGTCTGCCTGGAGCTGCTGTAGACTTTCACCCCTTTTCTGGACTCTGTTATTGAGTTGGACTCGGAAGACTTCTTTCAAGTGGCTATCTCCAAAGCGTTTATCTATAGCTGCCACGAGAGAACTGAAATCGCCGCTCTTACCAGCTGGAACTGTTTGAAGTAATTCAGCTGCTGGTCCTCTAAGAGCAAGAGTCAGTGCAATGTACTTGTCTTCGTCATCCCAGCCATTTGTTGTCGCGGCTGCCTCAAATTGTCTCTTGTAGACTGGCCAAGAAGACTGTCCATCAAATGTTGGGGGTTTCATCTCCTTTTTCCTTGCAAACTCTCCAGCAGATTCTCGAATTTTTATTTTCCGGATCTGGTCTAATTCCTTGGTGAGAACATCACATCGACTTTCTACGCCTTCGAAACGATTCTCTACAACAGAAAGCTGTTTTTCCACACCTTCAACGCGTTCGTCAATGGCACATACATTTTTCTCAATGTTGCCCAATTTGCCTTCTAGAATGTTTTTCTGACCTTCCAAAACATTCTGTTGCGCCTCAAGTCTTTCGAGAATATTCTGTTGTTCTTTCTTTTGTTCGTTGCGTTGTTCTTCAATCAGCTTCTTTTGCTCGTTTCGTTGCTCTTCCAGATTCTTTTGTTGTACTTCGAGTCGTTCAAGAACATTCTGCTGTTCCTTCTTTTGATCGTTTCGTTGCTCTTCCAGACGTCCGAGAATATTCTGCTGTTGCTTGTTTTGTTCTAATAAAATCTTCATTATACTAGAAAAATCTACACTTTCATTTACTTCCTCTTCTTCCACTTCTATTTCAAAGACAAAAGTGTTCACGTCTTCTCCTTGCTGTTCCAAATAGTTACGCAAGCGCAGGACGAGCTCATTTTTCGATCCCGCTCTAGAAAGATTTCGCTTACCTAACTCACTTTTAAGCTCAATGCAAGTGAGCTCTTCTAACAACTTACCCATTTTCACTGTATATAATTATTATTTTCTTTTTTTTTTTACACTTTACTAGTCAAATAAGTTTTATTTACACTTCTGACACCAATGTAACGTGCGCTTAGTTCGCAAAAAATAAAACTCTACTTTTCAATTTAATTCTACCACTTTATTCAGTATCTACTTTCGATATACACTTTATTTGAACTCAACTCGACTTTTGGACTATCACTTGTATTTACTCTTAACTTTATCACTCTATAAACAAGACTGCCCTCTGGTTGCCTCGGGCGGGCTATTTATATCGAATGACATGCCATCTAGAACTCTCCAGTAACTTCTACATTGTCTCCACATTTGCTGTCAAGCTCTCTACACTCACACACACTGGCTTACAAGCAACGCCTGTCATTTATACCATTCCATTATAGTGTTGCCAGTTGTGTTTTCGGTTGAACGTTTTTCGATTAGGAAATTGGTATAAAATGTTGGGTTCACGTTACAATATATACAATTGATACTTATACTAGACAATTTTAGAATTTAAAAATGATAATGTAAGAATGTTGGCACATAGGGCCTAACCAAATACATTGTCTAGAATTAAAATAATAACTTAATATTATATAGCTGAAAAGAAAAGAAAAATCTTAATTATAAGTCGACTGACTTGGATGATTTCGGGATGTTCCGTCCCGGTTGTCGCTGGCGTTCTTTTGCATGGGGAGGTGGAAGGGGGTGTCAATAGCCACGGAAATATGCTGACCCAGAGTCAGCGTAGAAATTGGTGGCTTCGTCGTTGGCTGGTATTATTTCTTCGTTCAAAGTGTTCATCACGTTTAGGTATCTTGGCTCGGGGTGTTGGTCCTCACTGGTCATCCTTCTCACCAAATGATTCGAGTGGTTGTTGATATCTGCATCTGCAGCCGTTTTCCTTACTGTCAATAACACGTATTGATCTAAGGGCATCACTTTGGCTTTCTCGTACACAAGCTGGTTGCTGTAGTGTCTTTGCCGCTGGTGGTTGAAAGTGAGGCCGGTGCAGAGTCTCAGAATTTTCCTTTCGACAAGTATGAGCTCCTTCATCGCTGTCTTGGAGATGGCAAACCAGACTGGGCTGCCGTAGTTGATGACGAGTCTCAGCAGTTGCTTGTACATCAGAAGTTTCGTTGACTGACTTAGTCCTGTTTTTGTTCTCATCAAAGGGTAAAGTCGGTGGAAAGCGACTTTACTGGCCTTCTTCAGTACAGCGCCTGAGTGCGGGTTAAATCTAAGCACCTCGTTAAAGGATAGAAAACTAGTAAACTAATAAATAATGATCTTATGTGCTTGAAAAGTGGAAAAGCAATTCGAACATGTTTACCTCATGAAATCAGCTGAAAAGAAAACTTGATTAGTTATTGTTTGTCGTCGTTGTTATTTAATTTCCAGTGCAAAAGTTTCATAAAGTAGTTTTATATTTTTTCCTTCATTTCAACTCGGAGAAGCAGTCTTTTTTGAAGCCAATGGAATATCCTAAAATCTCTTTGCTCCGTTTAATGTGTTTGTGTGAGTGAAACGATTAAGCCTTAAAGTAAACAAACTCTATAACAGTGGCTTTCACTTCTCAGAATTTTTTTGTTTTAATGGAACAGTTTGGAAATGATCCCGAACGCTTCTTTTCGCATAATGGAAAATGGCATCACTGTTCTGAGAAGTGACTGTGAATTCTCGGTTTGAACCGTTGAAAACGAGTTGACTAGTAAAGTGTAAAAAAAAAGTAAAAAGAAAAAAAAAAAACAATATACAATGAAAATGGGTAAGTTGTTAGAAGAGCTCAACTGCATTGAGCTTAAAAGTGAGTTAGGTAAGCGAAATCTTTCTAGAGCGGGATCGAAAAATGAGCTCGTCCTGCGCTTGCGTAACTATTTGGAACAGCAAGGGGAAGACGTAAACACTTTTGTTTTTGAAACAGAAGTGGAAGAAGAGGAAGTAAGTGAAAGTGTAGATTTTTCTAGTATGATGAAACTTTTGTTAGAGCAGCGAAACGAGCAAAAGAAGGAACAGCAGAATGTTCTGGAACAACTTGAAGCACAACGAAACGAGCAAAAGAAGGAACAGCAGAATGTTCTCGAACAACTGGAAGCACAACGAAACGAACAAAAGAAGCTGATTGAAGAGCAAGGAAACGATCAAAAGAAGGAATAACAGAATATTCTCGAAAGACTTGAGGCGCAACAGAATGTTTTGGAAGGTCAGAAAAACATTCGAGAAGGCAAATTGGGCACCATTGAGAAAAATGTATTTGCCCTTGACGAACGCGTTGAAGGTATGGAAAAACAGCTTTCTGTTGTAGAGAATCGTTTCGAAATCGTAGAAAGCCGATGTGATAAACAGTTCTCTGTTCTGACCAAGGAATTGGACCAGATCCGGAAAATCAAAATTCGAGAATCTGCTGGGGAGTTTGCAAAGAAAAAGGAGATGAAACCCCCAACATTTGATGGACAGTCTTCTTGGCCAGTCTACAAGAGACAATTTGAGGCAGCCGCGACAACAAATGGCTGGGATGACGAAGACAAGTACATTGCACTGACTCTTGCTCTTAGAGGACCAGCAGCTGAATTACTTCAAACAGTTCCAGCTGGTAAGAGCGGTGATTTCAGTTCTCTCGTGGCAGCTATAGATAAACGCTTTGGAGATAGCCACTTAAAAGAAGTCTTCCGAGTCCAACTCAATAACAGAGTCCAGAAAAGGGGTGAAAGTCTACAGCAGCTCCAAGCAGACGTCGAAAGACTGGTTCACCTGGCATACCCGGATGCTGGAGAAGAAATCATCAACCAGCTTGCTGTTGAGTCCTTCGTTCGTGCCATTTCCGATATACATCTTCAGAGGTCTGTGCGAACTGCTAGAACACGTACTCTTTCTGAAACCTTAGCATTCGCATTGACAATTGAAGCAGCAGAACAGGCTTCTCATGGAGTACATCGACTTAGAGAAGCCATAGTCAAAGAATGCTCGTGCCAAAGAGCTGAAATACAAAAGATCCAGCAGAGCGGACTAGCAAGATGTTGGAACTGCAACAAGACCGGGCACTTACAGCGTCAATGCCGACTACCATCAAATAAAACCGCTTGTCAACATTGTGGAAGCAAGAGATCCAACCCAGAGCAAGGTAACAACAACACCAGTGCTGCTTATCAGTCCGTTTCCCATCAGCAGAGGCTGGTTTCTTGTATCGATGGCCCCAGAACCACCATCCAGGTCTCTCAGACCAAACGAGACAACAAAAGTCTGACTGTGGAGACTACTATTAACGGGAACAAACATGTGGCTACCATCGACACCGGTGCCACAGCCTCCATAGTACGTCGAGACCTGGTAAAGACGACGTGGCTTCATAACACCAATAGCTACCGTCTAAGAACCGCTACGGGAGAAGCAGCAAGAGTATATGGAGAAGTGTGTCTTAAGATCCGACTGGCCGATCTAGTGTTTACTCATCAATTCCTGGTGGCAGATATATGTGACGAGTGCATCATTGGAATCGACTTTATGAAACAGCACGGAGTTATTTTGGACATCGGTAATCAAGTTTTGAAGTACCAAAATAAGGAACTTCCAATGACCTATTCGAACGAAAGTACGTCAATACTGAGGACTGTCATCACGGAAGATCTGATACTGCCTCCTTCTTCTGAAGTGTTCGTTTGGACAAAACTGGAAGGTGAGTTTGGAAGCCTTCGATACCTCATGGTGGAACCAGACCCAGAGTGTTCCTCCCAAAGCGTCATCATTGGGAAAACACTGGTAGCACCGAAAAACAAAATGGTCCCCGTACGATTACTAAACACCAGACCGTACGATGTAAAGTTGAAGAAAGGAGAAGTCGTTGGACGTTGCGAATCGGTTGCAGCAATTACGAAGATCACAGACGAGGCCCCGAGAAAAACGTTAACTCCGGAGGAACCCATAACCATCAGAGCTAAAATACTGAGTTCATCCAACCTTGATCACCAACAAACAAGGATGGCTGAAAATCTCCTACAAGAGTACACTGACATCTTCGCATCGAAAAAGGGACAATATGGTAGGACACAGTTGGTGCAGCATCGCATCAACACAGGAGATGCAAGACCGATTCGTCAACCCGCAAGACGCCTTCCACTGGCCAAACAAGGTGAGGTTGAGGAAATGATAACAGCAATGAAAAAGGACGGTCTTATCGAAAATTCCAAAAGTCCTTGGGCGTCACCAGTGGTGCTAGTAAAAAGAAAGACGGAAGCACTCGTTTTTGTGTGGACTACCGAAGGCTGAATGATGTAACTAAGAAGGACAGCTATCCCCTGCCGAGAATCAGTGATACCCTGGATGCGATGGAGGGAGCGCAGTGGTTCTCGACGCTGGACTTGAAGAGCGGATATTGGCAAGTTGACATCCACCCTGATGATCGGGAAAAGACGGCGTTTTCTACAGGCTCTGGCAGTTTAAGGTTATGCCGTTTGGGCTATGCAACGCTCCGGCAACATTCGAGCGTTTGATGGAGTGCGTTCTTCAAGGACTGACGTGGAAAGCTTGCCTAGTCTACTTGGACGATGTCATTGTTTACGGGAAAACATTTGGCCAACATTGTAAGAACCTTAAAGCCGTGTTTCAGAGACTTCGAGAGGCTAACCTTAAACTGAATCCAGAAAAATGTGCACTTTTCAAAACCGAAGTCAAGTATTTGGGACACATCATCTCATCCCAAGGAGTAAAGACTGATCCTGAAAAAGTTGACTCCGTCAAAAATTGGCCAACACCACAGGACAAACATCAACTCCGAAGCTTTCTGGGACTTGCCACATATTACCGACGTTTCGTTAAGAACTTCGCTGGAGTTGCAAAGAGTTTGCATCAGCTCACCGAAAAGGGGAAGCAGTTTAAATGGTCAGGTGAGTGTGAGAAATCTTTCCAGGAACTCAAATACCGCCTCTGTAACGCTCCAGTGCTGGCACATCCAACACCTGGCAAAACATTCATCGTCGACGCAGATGCAAGCAACGTTGGAATCGGGGCGGTACTATCCCAAGTGCATGATGGCGAAGAGAAAGTGGTGGCATACTACAGCAAGGTCCTATCGAAACCCGAAAGGAACTACTGCGTGACCAGAAGGGAACTGCTAGCTCTTATCTTGGCAACAAAGCACTTCCATAAGTACATCTATGGACAGAAATTCCTTCTGCGGACAGACCACGGTGCTCTGAGCTGGCTGTTGAGCTTCAAAAATCCAGAAGGTCAAGTCGCAAGGTGGATAGAAAGATTGCAGACCTATGACTACCAGATCCAACACCGCAGAGGAAAGCTGCACTCAAACGCCGCGCCGATGCATTATCACGAAGACCTTGCAAAGTGGATTGCAAGCATTGCAAGCGGCAAGAAGACAAAGAAATCATTACCGCTCAGCGACTAAGAGCTGACCCCATAAGCGGATGGAGCAATGAGGAAGTGAGGACTGCTCAACAGGAGGATCCAGATATCGAACCCATTCTCGCATGGAAAGAAAATGAAGAGAAACCGGAATGGGGAGACATTTCTGACAGGAGTCCAGTTCTCAAAGCCTATTGGGCACAGTGGGACTCACTATATGTGCAAGAAGGTGTCCTCAGGCGAAGATGGGAATCCGCTGACGGTAAGTCATATGTGATGCAGCTGATCTTACCGCAATCGAAAGTCAGTGAAGTTCTTCGGGAGATGCACGACGGACTTTCTGGAGGTCACTTGGGAGTCAACAAAACACTGGAGAAGGTGCGACATCGGTTCTACTGGTTACATGCTAGAGATGACGTGGAGAAGTGGTGCCGAACATGTGACAAGTGTGCTGCAACCAAAGGACCTGGTAGGAAGATTCAAGGTAAGATGCATCAGTACAACGTTGGATCGCCTTTTGAGAGGATTGCAGTAGATGTGGCTGGGCCTTTTCCAGAGACCAACGCTGGAAACAAATACATTCTGGTTGTAATGGACTATTTTAGCAAGTGGCCTGAGGCGTATGCCATCCCAAATCAAGAAGCCAAAACGGTGGTCGACCAGATTGTGTTTAACTGGGTGAGTAGGTTTGGGGTGCCTATGGAACTCCATTCCGACCAAGGGAGGAACTTTGAGTCAAACATCTTCCAAGGAGTGTGCGGACTACTTGGCATTAAGAAGACGAGAACCACACCGCTTCATCCACAATCTGATGGGATGGTTGAAAGATTCAACCGGACCTTGAAAGAACACCTCACCAAGGTCGTAGGCGACTACCAAAGAGACTGGGATAGGCACGTACCGCTATTCCTGATGGCCTATAGAAGTGCAGTACATAGCTCGACAGGACAAACACCATCTGACATCCTGTTCGGGAAAACCATGCGGCTGCCCAGCGACTTAAATTTGGATGCCCCACAGAGGAGCCACAGGACAAAAACGAGTATGTGGACGACCTCAAGGAGAGACTCGCTGACATCCATAAAAGAACAAGGGAACGGATGAAAACCTACAGCGACCGGATGAAGACACGGTACGACACAAAAGCGACAACGTCAGGATTCCAAGCAGGAGATCGTGTGTGGCTTTATAATCCTCATCGTCAAAAGGGATTGTCACCGAAACTTCAGCAAAACTGGGAAGGTCCTTATACTGTAGTCACGAGGATTAACGACGTGGTTTACCGCATCCAAAGAGGACTAAGAGGCAAGTTAAAAGTAGTTCATTGTGACAGGCTGCATCGATATAGTGGCGAGGCTGCAGATGGAATTATTCGGGACGAACAATCCTAAGGAGGGGGCAGTGTAACGTGAACCCAACATTTTATACCAATTTCCTAATCGAAAAACGTTCAACCGAAAACACAACTGGCAACACTATAATGGAATGGTATAAATGACAGGCGTTGCTTGTAAGCCAGTGTGTGTGAGTGTAGAGATGCTTGACAGCAAATGTGGAGACAATGTAGAAGTTACTGGAGAGTTCTAGATGGCATGTCATTCGATATAAATAGCCCGCCCGAGGCAACCAGAGGGCAGTTTTGTTTATAGAGTGATAAAGTTAAGAGTAAATACAAGTGATAGTCCAAAAGTCGAGTTGAGTTCGAATAAAGTGTATATCGAAAGTAGATACTGAATAAAGTGGTAGAATTAAAAATAAAAAGTAGAGTTTTATTTTTGCGAACTAAGCGCACGTTACAGTATGTATATACACTGTACGTCGATATCGCCAGATATATAAAAGATCCAATTAGACTTCGATGAACTCGTTCATCTGCTTTATTACAATCTTTCGAAACCTGAATCTAAAGGCGTAGATACTTACCAACATTGATCTATATGATGCTGTTGAAGTAATCCTTGAATATATTGTTTTTGATACAAAGTTATGGAACCGTTACTCTTGCCAAAATCTACCTCCACTCCCAGAAAATGCTGAAATAGACCTTTGTCAACAACCTGAAACTCATTAGTCTAGGGTTGTTTGTTCTGAATAAACAATGAGAATGTCGACATAAACTGCTAAAATATTGAATTCACCTTCAGTATTCATAATATACATACAATATTCACTGTCACATTGGGTAAAAAATATTTTCTTTAACGACTTGCCACGCTGTGAATTTCCATTCTCTCCCGGATTGCTTCAAACCATACATTCCTTATTTAGTTTCGGCACGATTTATCGACAAACATCTCTGGCTGTTTCATGAAAACCTTGTTATGAAGCTCACTTTTGAGGTAAATAAAAGATATTATTTGTAACATTTATCTTATAGGGATGAAAAATATAGCCTAAGTTACTGACAAATTGTAAAGGGGGATAATGTAGCACCCCTATCGTTGAAAGAATTTTTGAAATCTATCCAGTTGTTTCTAAGTTTCCGTTCCCAACCCCGTTCCTGTGGGAATCTTCTGTTCCCATGGAAATAAGTGAATGAAATATAAGTCTATGTCACTGAAAGATGATGTAACATCCGCAGGAGAGTTAAAAATAAATTGGTTATTAATACTGCTCCAAAAAACTAATTAGATTTTCCCTCTTTTATCAAAATGTAAGAGGTCTTCGCAGTAAAACTGCTGCTTTATATGTTAATTCCCACGTTTTTAAACATGACGTATTTGCTTTAACTGAAACATGGCTAAACTCAAGTCACTTGAACACCGAAATCTTGAGCCCTGAATTCTCGGTCTACCGTAAAGATCGGCACGTAGACAGACCAGATGATGTCGGGGGTGGTGTTTTGATTTCGGTCAGGAACACATATATGTCGTCTCGTATACTCTTTCCGTTTGAACTGTCTATTGATGTTTTTTGTGTGAAAGTCTGTACACTGTTAAAAAATATTTTTATTGTTAATGTATATATTGTTCCAAAAAGTTCAGCCTCAGCTTATTCTGAACTGGCCCTGATTTTGGATCATATTTTTGAAGTGTCTGATTTAGAAAGCCAAATTCTTTTAGTTGTTGACTTTAATCTACCATACGTTCAATGGTTACCCTCTGACGATGGATCTTTCCAAAAACCTTCTCCAACTTCACCACAGAGTGAGCTTTCTTGTTTAGATAATATTATTTCTACTGACTTACAGCAAGTAAGCTGTATTAGAAACTATCAAAATCGTATGTTAGATTTAGTTTTCTCATCCGAAGCTATTAGCACGGTAGTCCTTCAATCAAATTCAGGCATTACTAGAATTGATGATTTTCATCCCCCTTTAGATATTTTTATAGAATTAAGCAACGTCTCTCAAGATATTAATAATTTAAAAGACTGTGTATATACTTTTGACTTTCGAAAAGCAAATTTCGATTTACTATCGAATGAATTATGCATTGCTGGTATTGAAAATATTGTAACGTGCGCTTAGTTCGCAAAAATAAAACTCTACTTTTCAATTTAATTCTACCACTTTATTCAGTATCTACTTTCGATATACACTTTATTTGAACTCAACTCGACTTTTGGACTATCACTTGTATTTACTCTTAACTTTATCACTCTATAAACAAGACTGCCCTCTGGTTGCCTCGGGCGGGCTATTTATATCGAATGACATGCCATCTAGAACTCTCCAGTAACTTCTACATTGTCTCCACATTTGCTGTCTACTCTCTGTCTGTCTGTCTCTCTACACTCACACACACTGGCTTACAAGCAACGCCTGTCATTTATACCATTCCATTAAAGTGTTGCCAGTTGTGTTTTCGGTTGAACGTTTTTCGATTAGGAAATTGGTATAAAATGTTGGGTTCACGTTACAATATATCAACTATTGCAAATATTGACGAAGCAGTCGCTTGCTTCTACTCGATTTTAGAAAATAGCATGAAAAAAACAGTTCCCCAAAAGTTGCTTAAAAATAGTAGTTTCAGTCAACCGTGGTTTAAAATAAAATAAATAAATAAATAAATAGGGTGGCGCAACAGAGCGAGGAGCCCCTGGGCCTAGCACATTTCTCACAACCATGCCTTGTCAGGGAATGGAGGGGACCTACAATTTTTCGCCGGTTCCGAACGGCTAATTGAGAATGCGCTTTTCATGCCAATGAATTTGCTAACGGAGGACTTGCCAATTCCTCGCGAAAGGCGTGGAAAAACATTTTTGAATTTTTCCTCTGCTGGGATTCGAACCTCGAACCTCTGGGTTAGCAGGTGGACATGCTAACCATTACGCCACGGGTACCACGACCGTGGTTTACCAAGGAATTAAAGGCTCTAAGGAACAAAAGAAACAAAGCTTGGAAGATCTATTCAACTACTCTCTCTCCAACTGACCACCAACTATTCATAAGTCTTTTTGAAGACTTCAAAACGCTTTCTCAAAATCTATACTCTAACTATGTCAATCAAATGGGGTGCTCTCTGAAAAATTACCCAAAAAGTTTTTGGTCCTTTGTAAACTCTAAAAAAAAAATCAGACGGGTATCCCCTCAACTTTGTTTTTAATAGCACTTCTTTAAAAAATACTCCTTAGATTTGCAATGCCTTTGCAAACCATTTTTGTGGATCTTTTTGTAGTACGAATTTAGAAATTGATGAACATTTTTTTCAGTATTTAACTCACTCCTCGCAAGTGAATTTTAATAGTATCCTTATTCACAGAGACAGAATTACTTACTTCCTTTCTTCTCTTAAAGATGACTTTTCTTCTTTCTTGTCGATCATCTAATTGTGCTCATCTCATCACACAATGTCCTCAGCCTAATCAAGGTAACTTCTTGAACTTGATCTCTCTGCTAGCCAAACATAGTTCAACTCTTAAGATTCAATTAAGACAGTTAAAAAAGGGACAAGTATCATATTTATCAAAGACAATTCAAAATGAAATAATTAACATAAATGGCAAAAACAGTTAGAAATAGCATTTTAAATGAAATCAAAGATGCTCAATACTACACGATAATTTTCGACTGCACTCCAGATGTATCCCATACAGAACAAATTAGCCAGGTTATTCGATATGTAAAAAGAACTGGCGATGTGTGTGAAATAAAAGAAAGTTTCATTGATTTCATAGAAGTTGCTGGAAAGACAGGATAGGACATTTGTCAACAGATTCTAGACAAATTGGCTGTTGATGATTTAGATATTGGACAATGTCGTGGCCAATCTTATGACAATGGGTCCAATATGGCCGGCATCCATAAAGGAGTACAAGCCAGGATTGCAGAAAGAAATGAACTGGCCGAGTTCGTACCGTGCTTGGCTCACTCCTTACATCTTGTAGGTGTTCATTCTACCTCATTATGCCAGTATATTTCTTTTTTGTTGGCTCCACTACTTAGTGGGACACTGTGAAAAAAAATGTTAAGGCAAATTTAAAAGGGAGTAGTCAGACGAGATGGTCGACGAAACATGCTCTATTGAATAATTTGCCAGAAATAGCGGAAGCCTTAGAAGAAGTTAAGCAAATTTCTCATGCTCCAAAAACTAAGTACGAGGCAGGTAATATCTTAACAGCTATAAAGAATTTTAAATTTATTCTCAATTTAACTATTTGGGCGAATATTCTCCGCGAAATTATTCGAGTGAATATTGAGATTAAGAAAGAAGATATAATCCTTGCACTAATCTCGCTCTAATGGATGGTCTATTCAAAACATTACAAAAAATGAGACAAAATCCAATGGAGTATTGGATAAATGAGGCTAGAGAAGTGGCTGAAAATAGTAATGTTGACCCTATCTTGCAAACAAACGAATTCCGAAACATAAAAAACATTTCGATGGGATATGTGAAGATGAATTATACAAACACTCAAACCTGTTCAACTCTTTCCTAAAGAAATAATGATGGTATTTGATCGAATCATATCAGAAATTAAAAAGAGGTTTGATTGTGATACCATACTGAATATGAACTTCGCTTTTCTTAATGGCTATAATATTTTGAAAATGTCAGTTGTAGAACTGCAAAAGTATGGAGCGGATCTGGCTAAAAAATATGAGCGAGATGTGAGCACCGTTGAATTCTGTCAGGAACTTTACGTTTTTAGAGAGCAAGCTCTGTGCATTTGCATTTTGCAAGCTGTTGACATTGAAAAAGCTAACGGTTTCTATCTCTTGCAACAGATCTATGCGCATGATTTGCAGGATGCTTTTCCAAATATTTGTGTTGCCTTGCGAATTTGCTCTACGCTTCCCACTACATCCGCAAGCTGTGAGCGAAGTTTTAGCAAACTAAAACTAATTAAAAATTATTTGCGATCATCTATGAGCCAGGAACGCTTATCCAGTCTAGCAATCTTAGCGATAGAAAATCGAATCGCACACGAATAAAATTATGATAAGGTCATAGATTTATTTGCTGAACAAAAAGCTCGAAGAGTAAAATTGAAATTGCAAATGATAAATACAGTAGTAAATTTGATTTTGTCTTTATTATAAACATTTTTATTTTAAATCCTATCCTGTGCTGTGTATAAAATATATATTCTACATATCTGTAAATAAATAGGATTAAAACTGAAAAAAACAGCGGTTTAAGTATTTTTTCTGAAAGGCTTGTGTCCAGTTGTCAGTCAATTAGTGAAGATCTGATAGCTCAAATAATAAAGATTATAAAGGTAAAAGCAAATATAAATTGGTGGGGGCGGCATTTTTTAGTATTTGCCCCGCCTTTAAAAAATTGAAGATCCGGGGCTGTTAAACCTTCAAACCCTCTCACAGAGACGAATTAACAATGATTTAGTTTTTTTTCATCAATTAATAACCGGTTCAACTGATGCCCCTGACTTGCTTTCCCACATTAGTTTCAACTATCTTGGAGGATCTCACCAACTACGTAATTTAGAGTTTTTACATTGCTCCCACCACAGAACTAACTATGGCATGCATGAGCCATTAGCTCGCATGAGTAGGTTATCTAACTCCTATCCTTTTGTTTCCGATTTCAACCTAAGTAAAAATACTTTAAAATTAAAACTAAGAACCAGTGTGCCACCTGCATGACTTATATTTGATATTTTTGTTATTGTAATTTAATTTCTGTTCACATGTGTATAGTTTTTGTTTAATAATGTTTCCCTAGTTTATTTTGTTCTATTTGTTAATGTACTTTTTTTTTTTTTTTTTGTTAAAAACTGTAATATCTTTTATTTTTTTCCTCGTATACGTTCTATTTGTGCTTGTGTTGGCGTTATTTACTAACCACTAACACTTGCATTAATGATGAAGAGCGTAGATAAGTGTGTACAAATGAGCTTGCTCTAAGTTCAGTACCGCTTAAGTCTCTGAGATGCAAAAAAAAAAAAAATCCCAGAGTTGAAAGAATTTTTGAAATCGGCCTAGAAGTTTCTAAGTTTCTATTTCTAACCCCGTTCCTGAAGGAATCTTCCGTTCCCGTGGAAATATGTGAATGAAATGTAAGTCTATGTCACTGAGGGATAATGTAACAACCTAGAGTTGAGAGAATTTTTGAAATCAGTCAAGTAACTTTATGGTTCCCGTTCTCGTTCCCGTTTCTGTTCCTGTGGGATTATAGGGATGAAATATAGTTGAAGCTACTGATGAAGGGAGATAATGTAGCACTCCTAGTGCTGAAAGAATTTTTGAAATCTGTAGAGTAGTTTCTAATTTTCCGTTCCCAACCCCGTTCCTGTGGGAATATGGGGATTAAACCTTGACTGGAACCATCTCTGGACAAAATTATGTCTACCCTGAAAATTTCATAAAAATCCGTTGGGTGGTTTAGGAGTTTACCCCGGACATACATACATACTTCCTATTTTATATTTTATATATACAGGGTGATTCGCATAAGGTGTGACAAAAAGATAGGGTGTGTAGGTTGGACCTAGACAAGCAAAAAATCGTATGGAAGGGGGGGTCCATTTTCCGCCGTTTAGGCGGGAGGGGCAATTTAAGAAAAAAATCACAAAAAATGGGAAAAAAATTATTTAAAAATAACGGTAATATCTACAGAGTCGCGCTATAGCATTTTGAAAAGCCAAAAACTTATACATTAATTTGAATTTAAAGATGAGTTGTTCAAATAAACAGTTTTTGAAATATTAGTTTTCAAAGTCAAAATTTTGAAAAAAAAACATAATTTTTTTTTTTAAACCACTTTTTTTTCCAAATTTTACGTAATTAAGTAGTATTTTTCTGAGTTATTTTCAATGCTCTTATTTATTTTTGATCAATCACAAGAAACTGGATGTCAAAATAACCTGTGGTTTTTGAGAAAACCAAAAATTACAAAAACGACTTTTAAAATTTTTTTTTTTTTAAAGTTTTTTTTCGTTATTTGATTCTTAAGTGATTCTTAAGTGAAAAAAGTAAAGAGAAAATTCATCCTTAATTTATTAAATTCACTTAAGAATCAAAAAACGAAAAAAAAACTTAAAAAAAAAAAAAAATTTTAAAAGTTGTTTTTGTAATTTTTGGTTTTTTCCAAAACCACAGGTTATTTTGACATCCGGTTTTTTGTGTTTGATCAAAAATAAATAAGAGCATTGAAAATAAGTCAGAAAAATACTACTTAAATACGTAAAATCTGGAAAAAAAGTGGTTTAAGAAAAAAAATTATGTTTTTTTTCAAAATTTTGACTTTGAAAATTAATATTTCAAAAACTATTTATTTGAACAACTAATTTTTAAATTTAAATTAATGTATAAGTTTTTGGCTTTTCAAAATGCTATAGCACGACTCTGTAGGTATTACCGTTATTTTTAAATAATTTTTTTCCCATTTTTTGTGATTTTTTTCTTAAATTGCCCCTCCTGCCTAAACGGGGGAAAATGGACCCCCCCCCTCCCATACGATTTTTTGCTTGTCTAGGTCCAACCTACACACTCTATCTTTTTGTCACACCTTATGCGAATCACCCTGTATATAGATATATAGATATAGATTACATTTCATAATAAACTGAAGAGCAGGCTACCTCAAACACTAGTAAATTTTCTAGGATTTTTGAAAAATTCCACTAGAATTTCGGACTCGGTAAGTTCAATATGGGTATGGATATTTAAAGAAGCAAGACCATTTAGTCGTTCCTGTCCCATCGTATTTCCCATGGAGGGTTTGGTTCTCCTCAACGTCGAAAATGTTCGTTCTGGAGTTGCTGTTGTTACAGGTAGGTAGTACTGCCAAGACTCGCAAGATATAATCAACATTCTTGAACGACTTTTTCAATTCAATTCAATTCAATTGGCAAAATAGGCAAAAAATAGGTTGTTGGATCATGATTGATTACATAAGTTCTTTTACTGAACATTCATGAAGCGCAATCAGAAATTGTAACATCGCTATTATTTCAAAATATATAAATTCAGCGCCTTTCAGAGCGTGCCGTGTAAGCTTTCACTTTTGCCTAAAAAATGCCTTTTCTCGGATCGCTTTTTTATATGAACTTCTTACATGTAAATTTTTGATCGAAAGATACTAACCAGTAAACCATCAATCGCATTTTGGATGTTCTGGCCGTAGATTCGTTGTCTCCTCATCTTGACTTCTGACAGAAAATTTTCTTTCGAATAATCCGACATATCTTCGTAAAATGTGTAGAGATCAGCGCAATTCTTTTTGTTAAATTCTTGTTTAAGAAACAGTTGCCCGAAACTTTGGAAAATGGATTTGTGTTCCGAGAACCTACTTTTGAGTTGAGAAATGAACGTATCAAGAAACGGAATGTAGAAAGAAATTCTGTAGTAGTCTTCAATACTTTGTGCTTGAACGTTGCAACGATTTTTTTGTTGATTGCAACGGCGCGGCGGCGCGGCGGCGGCGTGGCAATTTCATTGTGATTTCGTATTCAGAACAAATTCTAGCAACATGTTAATAAATAACGTGGAAAGTAGAATCTGCGTTTTCGCGTTTATACGAAAATTCATTCAAAGCGTCATCAGCCAACTTAGTAGCCTCACCCAGATCTTGTTTTTAGATTGCAATTCCCGACTCGAAGGCAAAACAATCGAACTAATTGATTCCATAATGTGACAGGCGATTTGGAATTCAACCGTCGAAATAGCTGTCAAAAGTTGCAATGCAATGATATTTATAAATACATATATATCTATAAAAATAAAATTTTGAGTAATAGACCCAAATCCTGGATCCGCCACTGCTTTCAGTAAGTAGTCTATCTGCAACTTTAATGTCGTACTATTGAATTACATTTTTTTTCAAAACTAAACGTACCTAATGGATATCAAATACAGTTTGAACATTATTATCAATATTATTATCAATCCAGCTAACTGTTAAAGGAGTACCAAAATAGTGTAACTCAGTGTTATAAGTTATTATAAACTAACTTTATCTTAATATTTTTTTCATATTTTGATAGTGTTTTTATAGTTTTGTTTCGATTTATCGATGTTCTTAATTTAAATGTTATTTCATTTTCCTTGGGTTGGAGTTTTTAATAGTCACTAAAAATTGCATTAATGATGAAGATAGTAAATGCATAAGTGATGCAAAAAAATATAATTTTAACAGTACTAGCTGACCCGCACGCCTTTACAAGGGTCTACCATTATTAAAGTGTTGTTGACACAAACTTGTTAGAAAACTGAAAATTGTCAGGAACACCCGCTGGACTAAGCTGAAAGTTGTCTAGCTATACATGTAAACCTTTTTCTTGGAGCATTTATAAGGGCAGGCAGGCAGCGGGGAGCGACTTTGTTTTATACAATGTGGTGATTGGCTGTCCCTTTTAATTGACAAAAACTGCACAAGTGTGTGTTTAGATGTACCCAGTAATTATCCGTTTCTGTATGATTACTTTTACAATAGCCATGCCTTATGCATATTTGAACTGCGTTTTTGAGCCGCTGAACTGAACTTGATTGTGTTTTTTGCAATGTCTTTTCAGTATTGTCTTTATACAAGGTCACTAGATGATTGTTTTCATTTTTTTGCGCGTTTTAAGTGTTTTAAGTGGATCCATAGAAAGAATACAATCATTTAAATTGATAAATAAATACTTTTCTATTCTAATTTTCCACATTTCGAACACAAGATACGTTTAACAATTGATAAGCTAATAGTAATAGATACATATTTAAATATGTCATGACATCAATGACATCTTTTTTCTTGATTTTCGTTTAATTTTGCATTCGTTTTCGCTAATAATGTGCGAAACGTGAATTGAAGAACAAAGCAGCAATTATTCGTGATAAATGTGGAAAAGTGTGTCATTCAATCAACTGTCTATTGACATGACACGTTTCAAGTCTTATTAGCAAAACATGAAAGTGTGTATCTGCGAATTTATGAATTCGGAAAGAAAGCGTACCCTCTCCGCGGGTTTCACCTTGACGTGGTGGAGGGGCTCAAGTACATCCTTACCTTTTCTTGTTTAAAAGAAAGAAAAACAAAAACAAAAAGGATGGAAAAACCAAGTAAACCCATACAAACTATGGAAATGAATACAGGATATGAAAGAGCATTAATAGAAAGACCTGGTTGTGGGTTCTATTTTATTTATAAAAAAATAAGTAGGTGATACCTACCAACATCCAACATGAATATGGCTTTTTAAGCAAACCTGGGTCAACCCTGCATAAAGTTCACAGAACAAACGTGTTAGTGATATTACTTATTTGAAAATGTCCATTAAATTCCAAAAAGTTGTTTTTTGCTGTTCCAGGACAGTTTCATCAAACAAAGCTTGTACCTTGATCTAAAGGTATCCAAGGTATTTTGCTTGTGATAGAAAATTTGAACATAATAATAATTATTTTATTGAACGTTATATATATACAATTGATACTTATACTAGGTTAGGTGGAAGTGGCTGTCAGTCAATGAGTACATTGTCTAACACACTTAGGCCGCTAGGGCCCATTGTGATACCACAGAGATCAGCAAGTTAATCACCTACTGATCTCAGAAACCCGATGTAAGATTAACGAGTTAATCACTTATTAATCTTCCATTACGGTACTAGCCGGTTAATCACCTGCTAGTCGAACCACGTGGAACTTTTAATGTATTTTGAAAGACTTTTAGGGTCTTTGTACGCTAGGTCGCTAGTATCATCGAAGAAGAATTCACCGAGATGAGCCTTCCTCCTATGAAGCAGTGCAGGGCATGAGCAAAGAAGGTGTTGAACGGTCTCTTCCTCCTCCTCGTCCATGCAGCTTCTGCAGAAATCATTGGAAAACACACCAAGTCTTTTGGCGTGTCTCCCTATTAGACAGTGTCCTGTAAGAACACCTATGGTAGAACCTAGACACAGACGGTTCAGGGACAACAAACTCTTTGATCGTTTTGAGTCCACACACGGCCAAACTTTTTTCGTTGCAAGGCATGTGTTACTCTCAGTCCATCTAGTGTTTGTTATCCTTGAAGCGTCCTGTCTAAGCAGGAGTTTACATGTAGCGATAGGTACACCTATGTTGTTCCATTCTGAGCGTAGGGAAGTGGTCGTGCCCTTTTTGGCTAGTTCGTCTGCCATACAGTTGCCTGGTATGTCCCTGTGCCCTGGCACCCATGAAAGGTGAATGTTAAACTGATTTGACATCTCCCTCAGAGACATCTGACAATTTTGGACCGTGATGGATTTTGTAGAGACAGAGGCAAGAGATTTAAGGGCAGCTTGGCTGTCTGAGAAGATCCGAATATCCGTGGAGGATATGACGTTTTCTTTGAGCCAAGACAGCACCTCCTTAATCGCCAGAATTTCCGCTTGGAACACACTACAATGATCGGGTAGGCGGAAGAAAAGACTGAGATTCAGCTTTTCTGAGTAGATTCCACTTCCCACACCTTCGCTGGTTTTTGAACCATCGGTGTAGAAGTGTATTGCTTCATTTTCCAAAAGAGCGCCATTTTCCCAAGCTTCTCTTGAAGGTATGGTTACTTGGAAATTATTGTCAAACACCAACTTGGGGGTGGTGTAGTCGGATCGATTCGGTAAGAATCTAAAGTTATCTAGAATGGTAGTGTGGCCGATTTGATTATTGGTCCACTGTGATGTAGCTCTGAGTCGAGTAGCTGAGCTAGCTGCGACTTGTTTGCTGAAGATATCTAGGGGTGTGAGATCTAGTAGTACATTGAGGGCGTCCGATGGGGTTGTCCTCAGTGCGCCACTAATACACAGACTAGCCGTTCTTTGAACTTTGGCCAGCTTGTTGTAGTTGATCATCTTGTCTAGTGCTGTCCACCAGACTATCACCCCGTATGTGAGTATCGGTCTAATTACCGATGTAAACAGCCAATGGGTGATTTGGGGGGAGAAACCCCATTTCCCGCCAATGGCTTTTTTACAGGAGAAGAGTGCAACGTTGGCTTTATTTACTCTTTCCTCAATATTGGTTTTCCAGGTCAGTTTTTTGTCAAAAATGAGACCTAGATATTTAGCCTGATTTGACAGTGTGAGAGTTACCCCTTTAATAGTTGGGGGTTTGAAATCCGGAATTTTGTATTTCCTCGTAAAGAGAACTAATTCCGTTTTGTGTGGATTGATATTCAGACCACAATCTGCAGCCCAATTGTTAAGCTTGTTAAGTGCTGTTTGTAGCAGCTCAGCTAGGGTTTGTGGGTGCTTGCCTGAAACGGCAATTGCTACATCATCGGCATAGGCTATAGCTTTGAAACCTTCGTCCTCTAGGTCGATTAACAATTTGTTAACGACCAGGTTCCACAGTAGGGGAGATAAAACTCCTCCCTGCGGGGTTCCTCTATTGGCCATTCTGCTTGTTTTGTAGTTCCCCATTTCGGAACTAATGATTCTGCTGCTGAGCATTGTTGTTATCATGTTTTTGATGTGTTCCTCTATGAGCAGCCCATCAAGAGCATTAGTGATTGCTGAATTTTTAACATTATTAAATGCACCCTCTATGTCTAGGAATGCGACGAGAGAGTATTCTTTATAGTGCAGGGATTTTTCAATGGTGCAAACCAGAGAGTGGAGTGCAGTTTCCACTGATTTACCTTTTGTATAGGCATGTTGCGCCGTTGAGATCAGACTAGGTTTAATTTCTTGTCTTAAGTGTATGTCAATCATTCTTTCCAGTGTTTTAAGGAGGAAGGATGATAGACTAATAGGTCTTAAATCTTTTGGATTTACATGGGAGCTTTTGCCGGCTTTAGGTATAAAGACGACCCTAGCTTCTCTCCAGGCTTTGGGAATATATGCATAGCTGATACATCCTTTCATGATCATCTCTAAGTTATAGATGATAATGTCTGAAACCTGTTGCAGCTCCGCAGGGATGATTCCGTCAGGCCCTGGTGATTTATAAGGGTCAAAGCTGTTTATTGCCCATAACAGTATATCTTTAGAGATAAAACCTTTACCTGATTGGTTTGCGATTCGAGGGAAGTGCTCCTCGTCTGTTATTGTCAACGAGCTACCAGGGAAATGAGTATCCAGTAGCAAGTTTAATGTTTCTTCATATGAGTTGGTCCAGTTGCCGTTTTCATCTTTTATAGAACTTGGCATGTTTGGACTCGTTGATAGGATTTTCCTAAGTCTAGATGCCTCTGAGGAGTCTTCAATCTTATTGCAGAATTCTCTCCAAGAGGATCTTTTGCTTATTCGTAACCTCTTTTTGTAAATCCTAAGGGATTCCTTATATAGATCCCAATCTATGGGATTTCTGGAAGATTTGGCTCGATTGAAAAGCTTCGCACAACTTTTCTTGAGCGGTTCTAGCTCCTTGGTCCACCAGTGTGGTTTCTTCTTCCCTCTTACTATGGTAAGAGGACAGGAGTTACACAAGGCATGGTTAAGAGCACTAGTTAGATCGTCGACTTTACTGTCAAGATCCTTGGGGTTTGAAGGGAAGCTATTGTCATTGTAGTTGTAACAATGTTTGAAGATTTCCCTGAATTTTACCCAGTCAGTTTTCCTATAATTACGGAAGCCTATGGGTTTTGGTGTGTCATCTGTTAGACTAAATTGGATGTATCTGTGATCAGAGAAGGAGTGATCCTTAGATACAGCCCAATTTTTAATCTTGTTATAGATTGATTGAGCTACAAAGGTAACATCTAAAACCTCTTGTCTGTTTTTTGTGACAAAGGTTGGTTCGTTACCGATATTGCATATAAGAAGGTTAGTACTTAGTATAAAATTAAAAAGAGACTCACCCCTTTCATTTACGTCCGTACTCCCCCATACTACGTGATGTGCGTTGACGTCACTTCCTATTATGAGCTCCGCTTTGAGCTTTGTTGCGCTTTTTATTACGCGCTCGAGCGTCTCTCCTGGTAGCGGCCCCGGTTGGTCATGGCCTAGATAGGCGGACGTGAGCCAGTAAGTCCCACTGTTGGTCTGCAGTTTTACTGTTGTGGTGTCGCAATTGCTGTAATTAGGTAGTAAAAATACGTTAAGTGTTTTCTTTGCCAGTATGCAGGATCTTGGTTCACCTTTGTCCGTCACATACAGCAGAGAATAATCTTTCGTCCTGAGTCCTTTTACCACGGATTTATTGATCCATGGTTCCTGGATCAGGACTATATCCTCGCCGGACTTGCTTAGTCGGAGAAGGAGTCCGGCTGAGGCTTTGATGGAGTGTTGGAGATTAATCTGGAGTATTTGCAGCATTGCTACAATCATCCAGCTTAATCTCCAACACTGTAGCATTAAGGTCCTCCATATCTGAGGCGGAGTCTAGCAACTCATCCTCAGAAAGGAGAACCCCAAGCATTTCATCGTCGGAGTCTAAGACTCCACCTTTGTTGTTATCGTCCTTATCGGACGATTTGTTGTCTATTGCGTCTTGTTCAGACACTATTGCTGTAGTCTTTTCGACCGGTTTCGAGCAAGACAGCTGTTCCAAAGAGTCAGAGCAACTTACCGCGTCTGTCTCCATGATGGAAGATTCGACGCTCGCAGTGGACTCCTTGGCTTCGGATTCAGCCGCTTGCTTTAGAAGCTTTGCAGCGTCCTCATCTTTTTTGTATATTTTCAGCACTAGGTTGTCAAACCCGTACTGAATAACACCCCCGCGTGCCGCCAGGGGTTCTAATGACTCCTTATTCAAGATAACAAGAGCCGACCGATAACGACCCACCGACTCTTTTTCAATCACCGGAACCGTCCAATCGTGAGTGGGCAGATCCGGGTTGCTGTATTTAATCAGCTGGAGAACCATCTCCCGCGATTCATGTAGGGCCGGTACCAAGGCACGAGCTCTCGGTCTGCTTGGGATATCCTCCCTTGCCACAACCTCTAGCTTAGCACCTGGCCAGATCTCACCTAAACCGCTGACAGCTAGTTTATATAGGTGAAGCGATCTCTGGTCTTGGCAGGCGATCAGCTTGACGCGGTTTTGATGCCAGCCAGCGTCGCTAATTCTTGGGAGGGGTCCCGGATTCGCCTCGATAACAGGTATAAACCTGAAAGCGAGGTGAGCCTTGACGTCCGCCCACCTGTCGGCGGAGATGTTTCCATCCATATTGCTCCCGTCGATGACCGCGACAACAATCTGTCCCTTTACCACGTCACCAAAGGATTGCCCCGGCACCAGTGTCGATGGAACGCTAACCCCGACTCTTGCCTTTTTTGGTTGAGGTTTTTCAACCTCAAACGACCTGTTTCGCTTCGACGTTGAGTCTTGGCTGGTCTCTTCTGCAATTTTACTTGCCCACTTCAATCTTTCAACCTCACCCTGGGTTCTCTCCACTGCGGGTTTACAACCCACCGTTTCAATTACCCTTCTGGCTTGGCGACGTATCTGAGCGGGCGTTTTTTTGATCTGAGTCCCCCCCTTGGCCGAGCTGGAGTTGTTAATCACCTCTCCTGCTCCACCAGTTGGAGGATTCATTGCACTCGACGAGGGTACGTACCGACCCGCAGAGGTAGGGTGGCTATTCGCCTCTCCAACCCTGCCAGTCTGAACGGCCCTCCCCGTGTCCTTTATTTTAAGGGCATTCAAGGTGGAGACGGAGTCGTTGATCACCCCTCCATTTCCCCTTTTTGTTAATTTCACCTCGTCCTGTTTTGATGATGGCACCAAAGCAGGCGAATTGCTTTCAAAGCTAATATTGGGGACTTCATCCCCACTATTAGCAGTGGCGGTCCGTTTGCCCTCCGATTCACTGGCTAGAACTAGCTTTGCAGCATGTTCTTGACCAGTTTCCAGCGGGCTGTGCTGCTCGCCAGAGTCGGGATTCTTGGTTCCCACTGCACAGACCTGAACTGGCTTTGCAGCTGGTTCAGAGCCTGTGTGCGAACCTAGTATCCCACTGGTGGAAGGTTTGGCCGTTGGCTCACATTCCTGCTTCGACTTTTCAGCCAAATCGGAGAATGTGTACAACTTTCGTTGCCTCCCCCCAGTTTTCTTTTTCGTCTTTTTGTTCGTTTTTTTGTCTGTTTGTTTGTTTGTTTGTTTGTTTGTTTTCAGAAATTCCATAGAAGGTCCCACGAGTAACTCCGGAAGGAAAAGGTCAGCCCCGGCAGAGCCGTGTACCGGGGTAAGGCTAGTCTATTCTGGACCCTGCCAAGCATCCAGAAGAGCTCGTTATTGATTGGTTTATCCCCCAACCTTTAATTCTTCGGCACGGATTATAAAAGCTCACACCACCACTGAAACTAGGAACCTCGTATCTATGGTGAGATTGGATTTCTAAGGATTGTGCTATTGAGAAGTCACAACCACCCAGCGATCCAACCTAACCTTGGCTGTCACCGTCTGACATCGTACAGACACTGATAAGTATATGTAGTGAACATTGCCCGCCCGGCACCCACTTGGAGGGTTCGATCGAGGATTTTTGCCGAGTTACTTATACTAGACAATTTTAGAATTTAAAAATGATAATGTAAGAATGTTGGCACATAGGGCCTAACCAAATACATTGTCTAGAATTAAAATAACAACTTAATATTATATAGCTGAAAAGAAAAGAAAAATCTTAATTATAAGTCGACTGACTTGGATGATTTCGGGATGTTCCGTCCCGGTTGTCGCTGGCGTTCTTTTGCATGGGGAGGTGGAAGGGGGTGTCAATAGCCACGGAAATATGCTGACCCAGAGTCAGCGTAGAAATTGGTGGCTTCGTCGTTGGCTGGTATTATTTCTTCGTTCAAAGTGTTCATCACGTTTAGGTATCTTGGCTCGGGGTGTTGGTCCTCACTGGTCATCCTTCTCACCAAATGATTCGAGTGGTTGTTGATATCTGCATCTGCAGCCGTTTTCCTTACTGTCAATAACACGTATTGATCTAAGGGCATCACTTTGGCTTTCTCGTACACAAGCTGGTTGCTGTAGTGTCTTTGCCGCTGGTGGTTGAAAGTGAGGCCGGTGCAGAGTCTCAGAATTTTCCTTTCGACAAGTATGAGCTCCTTCATCGCTGTCTTGGAGATGGCAAACCAGACTGGGCTGCCGTAGTTGATGACGAGTCTCAGCAGTTGCTTGTACATCAGAAGTTTCGTTGACTGACTTATTAGTCCTGTTTTTGTTCTCATCAAAGGGTAAAGTCGGTGGAAAGCGAACTTGGCCTTCTTCAGTACAGCGCCTGAGTGCGGGTTAAATCTAAGCACCTCGTTAAAGGATAGTAAACTAATAAATAATGACCTGATGTGCTCGAAAAGTGTAAAAGCAATTCGAACATGTTTACCTCATGAAATCAGCTGAAAAGAAAACTTGATTAGTTATTGTTTGTCGTCGTTGTTATTTAATTTCCAGTGCAAAAGTTTCATAAAGTAGTTTTATATTTTTTCCTTCATTTTAACTCGGAGAAGCAGTCTTTTTTGAAGCCAATGGAATACCCTAAATCCTAAAATGTCTTTGCTCCGTTTAATGTGTTTGTGTGAGTGAAACGATTAAGCCTTAAGGTAAACTGTAAACAAACTCTATAACAGTGTTAGAATTGTAGAAGTCTCTTCCTTATTGACCGCAAAAATGATTGAAGAAAAATTAAACAAAAACACAAACGAAATTTAATTTAGTTGTCATCTGTTTATTTTTTCTAAATACCGAATGCATTTCGGAAGGCAATTGGCCTACCATCATCAGCGTAATACGCGTGAACAACTGAAAAGCTTATGGTTGTAATACAATTAAAGCAATAACAAAATTTTTAAAGTCAGAGAGTAACATTGAGATTATTACATGTACAAATATAAATATAACACATACAAATTATTTAGCAAGAGCAAATAAGTTAGAGGTTATTGGACTTTCTTCTATGTTCATCAAATTCTCGTTAATGCTAATGTAGATGGATTCATATGCGTCTAATTTCGATGGAACAGGTACACTTTTTATGAGCTTGTAGTTGTCGAGGAGAGGTGTCAAGTGGTGAGGTTCTGTGTGGGTCAAGTCAAATGCATGAGCTGCAACTGCCTTTTGGATGTCTTTATTGTTTATGTACCTCTGATGTTCAGCTATACGACACTCAACGGCGCGCTTTGTCTGTCCGATGTATTTACTGCCACAGGTGGAACAATTGATTTCATAAATTCCGCTCTTTTTGTTCATTGGCTTGGCATCTTTGGAAGTACCAAGAGAAGAGCTGAGCTTGTTTTTGTTGGAATTCACGATAGTCAAGTTAGCTTTGCTGAAAGTGTGTTTAAGTGGATTGCAGATTTTTGGCACGAACGAAAGTGCGACACGACGATCAGAGTTGATGTTTTGCTTGTTTTGAGAGAAGAGAGTAGAGCAATTCCTCTTCTTGATTCTTTGGCTATGCTTCTTAATCAATTGATCGATGACAGACTTTTTATAGCCGTTGACTTGAGCTAAGTGTAGAATATGCTCGTATTCATGTTTATAATCAGCTAACGACAGAGGTAACCGACACATGCGATAGATCATTGAATTAAATGACGCTATTTTGTTTTGATACGAACAATATGAATCGTGTGTTATGTATCTGTCAGTGGTAGTTGGTTTTCGGTAAACGTCAAATTGAATTTTCTTACCAAGACGTTTTATTTTTAAATCCAGAAAGGGTAATGTATGATCGGATGTATTCTCCAATTCATAAGTAAATTTGATGCTGGTATGGCGACTATTTATTAGATTTAAAACACGTTCGACATCAGACCGTTTAACAACAGCAAAGGTGTCGTCAACGTAACGCCACCAAATTCTAGGGAAGAACTTTTCGTCTTTCATTTCTCTTTCTAATTTGCACATAAATGCTTCAGCTATGTACGGTGAAAGACTATTGCCCATGCTGCAACCAAAGTCATTAGAGTAGTACTTGTTTCTAAATTGAAAACAATTATATTTCATGCAAGTTTCAATCGCAAATATGTATGCCTCGGTGTGTTCTATTGAGACATTTGATTTTTGTAGGTGTTCTTTAATAGCTTCTATAGCTACATTGACTGGAACGCTTGGGAAAAGAGCAGTGACGTCAAACGAAATTAAAATTTCATCGTCTGCCAGTTCGATGTCTTTTACTTTTTCAATGAATTCAAAAGAGTTTTCGACTGAAAAACCTTCAAATTTGCCAAACTTTTTCATTTCAGAGATAAGCCATTTTGCCGGTTTTTCGAAAGGCGAATTAACACACGACACGATGCCAAGCCAATGAACAAAAAGAGCGGAATTTATGAAATCAATTGTTCCACCTGTGGCAGTAAATACATCGGACAGACAAAGCGCGCCGTTGAGTGTCGTATAGCTGAACATCAGAGGTACATAAACAATAAAGACATCCAAAAGGCAGTTGCAGCTCATGCATTTGACTTGACCCACACAGAACCTCACCACTTGACACCTCTCCTCGACAACTACAAGCTCATAAAAAGTGTACCTGTTCCATCGAAATTAGACGCATATGAATCCATCTACATTAGCATTAACGAGAATTTGATGAACATAGAAGAAAGTCCAATAACCTCTAACTTATTTGCTCTTGCTAAATAATTTGTATGTGTTATATTTATATTTGTACATGTAATAATCTCAATGTTACTCTCTGACTTTAAAAAATTTTGTTATTGCTTTAATTGTATTACAACCATACGCTTTTCAGTTGTTCACGCGTATTACGCTGATGATGGTAGGCCAATTGCCTTCCGAAATGCATTCGGTATTTAGAAAAAATAAACAGATGACAACTAAATTAAATTTCGTTTGTGTTTTTGTTTAATTTTTCTTCAATCATTTTTGCGGTCAATAAGGAAGAGACTTCTACAATTCTAACATAATCGAGACCACAAATTTTGTTCTCCTTAACAGATTAACTTGTTAAAAATTTTTTGTTTTGTTATCTATAACAGTGGCTTTCACTTCTCAGAATGTTTTTGTTTTAAAGGAACAGTTTGGAAATGCTCCCGAACGCTTCTTTTCGCATAATGGAAAATGGCATCACTGTTCTGAGAAGTGACTGTGAATTCTCGGTTTGAACAGAAAATTCACTTATAATAAACAATATTTAGTTTATTAAATAAACCTTAAAAGCATGACTTTTACCGTCTATCTGATGAATATTATATGTACATATTTATGTAAATTATTAAAAAATAATTTGTTTTATAAGCTATTTATGTAGATCGATCTACAGCGGGAAAGTTTAATTTTTTGGTATTTAATGGCCATCTTTCTGCTCCATTCCCTCACAAGGCATGGTTGTGAGAAATGCGCTAGGCCCAGGGGCTCCTCGCTCTGTTGCGTTACCCTATTTATTTATTTATTTTTACTTTCAGCTCCGAACAAGAATGTTTTGTGTGATAATTTAAGATTTACTCTAGATTTCTTAATGTCCACTTGCTATGCGGGAGGTTCGAGGTTCGAATCCCAACAGAAACCAAATGTTTTTCCACGGGTATATAACGTTTCGATACAAATTGGCAAGTCCTCCGATAGTTAATTCATTGCAATGGAAAGGATTTTCTCGATTAGTCGTTCGAAGCCGGCAGAAAATTGTAGGTCCCCTCCATTCTTTCACAAGGCATGGTTGTGAGAAATGCGCTAGGTACCGGGGCTCCCTAATCGCTCCACCCTATGTGTTAGAATCAACTGTTGCCATTTGATTCAAATAATTTTGTGTATAATTATGTTTTGTATTCATTGCGATCATTCTGTAATCAAATCAAGCACGGAATCAGTAGAACTGGATTCCGTAACTGATTAGACAATTATAGGTAGTCCAATCGTCGATTATATCGTCAAAAGATCATTTCATGCAATTTCGCTATCAGGAATTGAATTATAACTATTTTACTATCGTATTATGAATTGCGCTAACTTTGTTTAGGGGTTTATGGGGGTATTCTGGTCTACAGACACGAAAAAAATGCAATCAATATGTTGCATTTAAATTGTTTATAGGATTTTTATTAACGTTTCAAAAACACAGTAAGAAAAACAGCAAAACATTCAAAATCTAGAATTCAAAGACTTGGCATGCGACCGCATTCCTAATACGATTCCAACCTTTGTAGCAATATAAAAAATAGGCACGATCGCTCGAACTTGCGATTGTGTGATAAGTGAAGTATTAAAATCTTAAAGCTGAATACAAGGTTTTAGATTACAATCTTTAAAATATGTTTGGGGTGCCATGCGACATTATTGTGCCAACTGTCAAGCGACATTATGCTAAATGCAGAAATTTGGTACAATGACGCTTTGGTAAAGTGACATTGGACCGAACATTAGCGTTTTGTATAATGATTAATGACGCTTTGTAAAAGTGTCATAGGGTAACATTAGATCGAACATTAGCGTTTGGTATAATGACACGTATCTTAGGGTAAAATCACACAAAAAGCCATTTTTTTCAATTGCTACGCTTAAAACGTAGTCGAAGTCGTTTTAGCAGATTTTGAAGAATATCGGTCAGTGGTTTTGGTTGTAGATCTATATATGGACGACAGACAGACAGGCAGAATTGCAGGAACAACTTTTTTCGTATTTAAGTTCACCACTAGATAGCACCCGGTGTGTTAGGTCAATAAATGACATTTATGCGTAAATAAAATAAAATAAAATCGAATAATAGGCAGCTAGTCCAGTCATTTAAGTCAAAATAAAGCAAGAATCTCGGCTGGAAATTTGTATGAACTTCTATTTTCACTCACTCTAAGAGTTGTCTCAAAACCTACATACGTCCTTTCAAAACCAAAGGTCAAAGGTCACCAAAATCTTTTATTTGCATATATCTCGTTTACATGGGTTTTTTGTTATTTGTGTCTTTTACAATATTGTAGAAGATTAAATTCTCTACAACTTTTGCTTCAACAGTTTTCTTATACGTAGAACAGTTTTCGAGATAGAGATGAGAATGCGCAAGGTTAGAGCATAATTTAAGGTCATCCGGTAGCCCCGGTCGGAAACCAGCCATATAAAAATTATAAACTATTGTAAAAGCTGATAAAATAATAAATTTATTAATGTCATCAATATTTATTCATCATACTATCTAATGTACTGTATATAATATATATAATACTGTATATGTATATATAAATTCTTTATAAGTAATGTTTTTATTATAAAATCTCATTTTTCTGGTGTTTGAAATTGAAAGAAATTTATGAAAATTATTAAAACTTAAACTATATTCTTCTTCTTCTTCTTCATCGTCATCTTCCGGCTGCTGTAGAGATTGCAATTCTTCTTCTTTATCGCCTTCAACACCATTTGTGTATGGGTCTTCAACGATTTCGAAGTCAAATGTTTCATCTTCAATGTTATCGCTTAGATATGGTGAAGCATTGCGACAAGCTTGCCCATTACACTGGCCACAAGCTTAAGAGCACTGCAAGCTGCAAGCCCGATCAGGCGCGGATTCAAGGGGGGGGGGGGGGGTCACAGGGGTCATGATTTTGTTTCGCAAATCTGTTGATGATCGCATCGGTGTCCAATTCAATGTCGCGATGAATGTGTAGCAATGCAAGACCGGTGAATCTGTCTTCTGCCATAGTCGATCTCAACCAAGTTTTGAGGCGACGGAGAGTTGAAAAGCTCCTTTCTGCAGTGGCTGCAGTAACAGGAAGCGTCACCAAAATCCAAGCAGGATACGAATCGGATACATTACTCTATCACACGCATCAAGGGCGGCAGAAACCAAATCAGGAAGTTCACCGACTTTTTCAACAATTCGGTTCCATTTTGCTACCCTAGAACTCAAATTCTGCAATAACGCTTGCAGGAGGAGTGTTCAGAAGCTTCTGGTACATGACTGCTACGAGATTAACTTCTTCAATGTCCTCCTCTGTATAAGAAGTCCGAGGCAGAAAAACTCTCAACCCAAAAAGCTTCATTACGTTTGGAGAAAGCCTTTCGTTGAGGTCCGTTAAAACGTTGTCTAAAAGGGGAACGTAAACTCTTCTTCTAAAATATTCCTCCGGGGTTTGCTCTGTTTGGTGATTATCTCGATGTTTTTGACGAGAAACAACGCGTGGTACTTTCAATTTTCAGTTTCAGAAAACAACCTGATTTTTTCAGAAAACTATCCTGATTTCAACAACACTGAAATCAACAATGGACTGTTGTGCTTTCAATGTTTTGATTGCAAACTGATGTGAAGTTAGCCACGATGCCATAAATGGCGCGAAGCCATTTGAAAACACACGAGGAAACGTTTCAGAAAAAAATTTATTGGCTAAGACATTTCTTACTTTTAAAAGTAAATTTTTTATATAAACAATTTATAATTTAATATAAACAACAGTTTATTTTTGTTATATTTGATTTTTTTTATCCCGTGACCCCCTCCGGAAAAAAAATTCTAGATCCGCGCCTGAGCCCGATTTCCTGCATTTACATCGCCAGCCACAACCAACCTTGCAGTTACTTACTTACTTACTTAGTTGGGCATTACAGTTCGGGGTGAACCGACTTCTATTTTGGGCGAGCTCTCTCCAGTTTCGCACTCCAAGTCGGTTGAGGTCTTCATCCACTTGATTGCGCCACTTAAGACGAGGTCTTCCCCTTCCGTGATATCCCTGCAATGTGCTTTCGAACACCCGACGAGCCGGAGCGTTTGGGTCCATCCGCTCTACATGGCCCAACCATCGTAGCCTCGCGATGCGTACTCTTCTGGCTATGCCCATTTCGCGGTACAGCTCATACAGCTCGTTGTTGTATCTTCTTCTCCACACATTGTCTTCGCATACGGGACCAAAGATCATTCGGAGAATTTTTCTTTCGAAACGACCAAGGGTTTCCTCATCCGCTTTCGATAAGGTCCATGCTTCCGCGCCGTAAAGCAGGACTGGGATGATTAAGGTCTTATACAAGGTTACCTTGGTTTTTCTGGAGATGGTTTCGTTTCTCAATTGCCTTCTTAACCCAAAGAAGCAACGGTTGGCAAGAGTTATTCTCCGTTTGATCTCCGCACTGATGTTGTTGTCCGTGTCTACAGCGGATCCTAGGTAGACGAAGTCCTGTACTACCTCGAAGTTATATCTGTCTATTGTGACGTATTGTCCAATTCGTTGATGTTCTGTGTCCTTGTTTGATGACAACATATACTTCGTTTTGCCCTCATTAACCATCAAACCCATTTTTGCCGCTTCTGTTTCAATACTCGCAAAAGCACATATCACGCTTTTTTCTTCGCATTACGTAAATATCGTCTGCATAGGCGAGTAATTGTACAGACTTTTGAAAGATTGTTCCTCTGGTGTTGACGTTTGAGTTTCTTACAATCTGTTCAAGTATGATGTTGAAGAAATCGCATGACAGTTTGTCGCCTTGCCTAAAAACCTTTTTCGACATCAAAGGTCTCGGTGAGTTCTTTACCGACCTTGACGGAGCAGCGTGAATTCTCCAAAGTCATCCTGCATAGTTGTACGAGTTTTGCAGGGATGCCGAAACTAGACATGGCTCTGTACAGCTCGTCTCTGTAGATACTGTCATACGCAGCCTTGAAATCGATAAAAAGATGGTGAATATCGATATTATATTCTCGGGTTTTTTCCAAGATCTGCCGTAATGTGAAAATTTGGTCTATTGTGGACATCTCTGGTCTAAAACCACATTGATAAGGACCTATCAAGTTGTTGACGTGGGGTTTCAGACGTTCACATATTACAGCAGACAAGATCTTATAAGCGACGTTAAGGAGGCTTATCCCTCTATAATTGGCGCAACTGTGAGGGTCTCCTTTCTTTAGGATCGGGCATACGATACTAAGGTTTCATTCATCGGGCATGATTTCTTCCGACCATATCATGCAGATCAGCTGGTGCATGCTCCTTTCCAACTGATCTCCAGCTGCCTTGAAAAGTTCGGCATCAAGGCCATCTGAACCTGCTGTCTTATTTGATTTAAATTTGCATATAGCAAGCTTAACTTCTTCTAGGTCGGGAGGACGGCATTCTTGATCATCGTCCAAGCTGACTGGGGCAATCTGCCTGACAGCGGAATTTGTGTCCTCATCGCCGTTAAGCAGTCTGCAGAAATGATCTTTCCAGATACTCAGTAGCGACTGTGACTCTATAACTATGTTTCCTTGCTGGTCTTTACAGGCTTGAGTTCGGGGTTTGCCACCCTGGCAGGATCTTTTTACCTTTTGGTAAATTCTTGCAGTTACAGAAGATCGTATTAAGCAATTCCTCTAGAGCAGGTTTGTTGCTGTTGGCGGAATATTTGATAACTGTACAGGTTTATTAAATTTGGTAGACTTAACGTACTGTGTATAACGAAAATGATCGATATTTGCCACAGATGTAGAAGCATTATAGACTGCCAACAACGTTTGAATTCCATTTTCAAATAATTTTTGAATCGGACAGTTTTTTTATTGAAATGCTGCAGCAAGTTCATCCAAATTCGGTAGTTTCTTGAATGCTTTTAAAAAAGTTTTTTTCCCCTTTTTAAAAAGCGCAGAAGTCGTGTCACAGCCAGTTAATGCGGCTTCGGCCACATTCGGCTAAGAAAACTACAATCGGCTAAGACTTCGGCTTCGGCCGAAATAAGCAGAAGCCTTGGCCGAATCCGAAAGTTCAGCTTTTGGCTATCGTGCGTCGTGGTAGGCGCTAAAAAAAAGTTCATTTTCGTTTTTCGTAGAATTATGCTATAACCTTGCACATTCTGATCTCTGTCTCGAAAACGGTTCAACGTATTGTAATGTACACCCAACATTTCATGCTGATTTCCTAATTGAAAACGTTCAACCGAAAAACACATCTGGGAGCACTATAATGGAGTGGTTTAAAAGAAGACGTCTTTTGTGAGTGAGTGTGTATGTGTGCAGAAATACCGGGAGGGGAACTTGTCTAGACATCATGGTTCATAGAAAAACTACTAGAAATCTCTCGATGTTTCACACTCCTATATAAAGAGGGAGCTGACGAAACCAGAGGTCAGTTTTATTTAGAAAGTGATAGTGTGAATATTGGATAAACGTAATTGAGTTGAGTTCGAATAAAGTGTATATCGAAAGTAGATACTGAATAAAGTGGTAGAATTAAATTGAAAGGTAGAGTTTTATTTTGCGAACAAAGCGCACGTTACAGTATTAAAAAAACTGTTGAAGCTAAAGTTGTAGAGAATTTAATTTTCTACAATATTGTAATAGACACAAATAGCAAAAAACCTATAGTAAACGAGATATATGCCATATATGGATTTTTGTGACCTTTGACCTTTGGTTTTTAATGGACGCTGACACCCTACAGTATGTAGGTTGCCAAAATAGAAGTTCTTACAAATTTACAGCTGGGTATCTCAAATTCCGAGGTGAACTTACTATAATGACTGGGCTAAGTATCATATCCAGCCGACAGCCAAGGAAATGATTGCAAATTTAAATAATCTTCGGGAATTTTAATAAATCATTTGTCTAACAAATTTATTTTATTTAATTTTCAATAGAATCGTACATCTTATCTACGGTTGG
Organism: Melanostoma mellinum; assembly: GCA_914767635.1. Classification (NCBI taxonomy): domain Eukaryota; kingdom Metazoa; phylum Arthropoda; class Insecta; order Diptera; family Syrphidae; genus Melanostoma; species Melanostoma mellinum. The sequence continues at coordinate 22,154,947 of OU612058.1, forward strand.
ATACATGCGTTAAGTAAATCTTGTGATCACTAACTAAACCTTCTTTTTTAAGATCCAGGTTCTCTCATGAATAGTGATACCCTTTAGGAGTTCTCTCAAGAATAAACGTGCAGTCGTGAACTCAGTGGACAAGTAATAACATTAGCTTTGCAAGAAACCAAGGGAACTCTCACCTTAATGTGCCAGTGCCAACAGAGATTATGGTTGTTCCTCTGGGAAATCAGGGTAACCTACCCCTGCAACTTATTCTTAGAAGACTTGAAATAATAATCTACCAAGTTTTCAGATACATGAAAGGACACTTGAAAACACGTTTAGAAACGTATACAAACACCGACCATAGGAATGCGTTTGTACAGATTTAGAGCAAACAGGTAATGATGCTTTGATAAATGATTGACTTGTTGTTGACTGGCAAAGTCATTTGTCATTTAAATGTGCTCGGAGGTGAGGCTTGTTTGTGGACGGAACAACTCGATAAAGAACAATTGGACAACAGGTTTTGGCCAAGAGCACCAGCTGTCTTTATTTTGATTTTCTTTCTGATTGGGTACAAAGAGGAAAAGAAGCCTTTCAAGGTCAACATATCTGTGAAAAAATATGATGGTATGAGGATTTACCCTACTTGTTGACGGATAAAATTTAAACTCATCATTCATGAATCAATCATGAATTCTGGTATTAGTTTAGTTTAGTTTAGTTTTATTGACTCATGAAAATAATACATAAATTATACAAACATTTTGGTAAATTATTTCTAAAAGTCTTTTGGTTTGGCCGAAGCCGTCTACCAGACTGACATATTTTGTAATAAAATTTTGATTATATTTTAACATATTGTGTACAATTTTTTTTTCCTGGTATTGTTTAAGTATGATCATTTATTGAATAGATCTGATTTAGAAAAGCCTGTATCTGTAGTTCTGTACGAAACTCAATCTTGCCCTTCATGTATTGTAATGTACACCCAACATTTAATACCAATTTCCTAATCGAAAACGTTCAACCGAAAACACAAGCGGCAACACTAGTGTAAGTGTAGAAATATACTAGGAGAGAAAATGTTTGAGAGAAGTGGAGAGTGGAGACTATGTGGAAGTTACTGGAGAGTTCTAGATGAAATGTCATTCGATATAAATAGCCCGCCCGAGACAACCAGAGGGCAGTTTTAATTATAGAGTGATAAAGTGAAGAGTAAATTGTCTACAAGTGATAGTCCAAAAGTCGAGTTGAGATCGAATAAAGTATAGATACTGAATAAAAGTGGTTGAAATAAATTGAAAAGTGAAGTTTTATTTTGCGAACTAAGCGCACGTTACAGTATTAATGGGTCAGTATTCCACTAAGCATGCGATATGGAAGGAATTTGTCGCCTGCACTCAACGATCTCATCTCCAAAGATGTATAATGTAATCGCGCAACGAGAGTTGATCTATTATCCTACTTAAAAGCGAATTATGACTCAAAAGTAAGAATATTACATTTGAAATTTTCACTGAGACAAGTTTCCCAAAAATTGTCTACATGGTTTAATGTATGCCAGTGGCGTAGATAGCTTTTCGAAATGGGGGAGGAATGGATCTAGTTCGCTCATTTTTTTTAAAGTTTTAATAATTAAAAACAAAAACAAATAACAAGACTTCATTGAACGAATGCCATAAGAAATGATATTTTTTTAAAGGTAATTATACACATTAGTTTGAATATGAACTAATATAAATATTGATGCAATAAGTAAAATAATATCAATTTAAAAAATGAATCACAAAATAAAATCCATTGTTCTGTTCTTTTTAGATAAAACACTTAAAACCTCGTCTGCTGCAGCCAAGCCATTTAAACGATCCTGCAAATAAGTAAACATCCAAAGCTTTTCACGCTGTCATTAAAATAAATACATATATTTTTAAGAATCTCACTTCGTTGGTCATGCTTTTGTATTGTTTTTATTCTCTTCAAACTGGAGAAAGTTCTTTCAAGAATTGACGTTCAAACCGTCTAATATCTTTAATGAAATATATATATATTAGGAAAGCTTTCTGTGGGGCAGCAATCGAGCGCTTCCAATGAATTCTTAGAGGAAGTATTATTCCTTCGATTCAAATATCTCTTCCAAGTTTTTAATTCAACAAGAACAGATGTTCCGGCAGCCAAATACGTTTGGTAAAACTCAACAATTTCATAAAAATTTTTTGTGCTGCTTTGTCTATTTCTGACGAAGAATCCTTGAATGGAACGAAAAACTCTTCTAGTTTTTTTTTCATGGTTTGAAAGTTTTTCTCGAAGGTGCGTTACATAGAAATCGATAAAAGGATTAGAAACAGTAGATCGAAAATATTCTTCTGTACTTTGAACCGAAAGGTTCGAACGATTCTTACATTTACATTTACACTTACATTTACATGAAACACACTCCTAGGGGGGTTGCAGCCGGACGACAAAGACCATTTGGCTGATACACCACAAGACTAACTACACAAATACTACATAGAACGAATAACACAACATGACAAGGACAACAGCACGCAGTAGTACAGGACGGTCTCCCATCTTGTCACTAACAGTGCTCATTCCGATTTAATTACGGTGTTCTAATGGGAACCGACTCTTTTCGGTTGACAAGGCCGTTGTCTCGAACGATTCTTTTTTTGGTTCACTATACTGATAACGAGTACGATAACTTTGGCGACAAAAAATAATAACGGTTTTTGGTGGAGGGGTTCAATACAAGCATTTTTTTCTTTTGGAGGAGGTCTATCTCCTCCCGATTAGGCGGTAGGGGCAATTTTATAAAAATTGACTTCAAATCTAAAAAAAAATATTGTAGAACAACGGGAAATTTAACATATACAAATTATACTTTTTATGAAAGCCAAAAATCTGCACTTTATAATAAATTTTAAATGAGGTGGTTTCAATTTATAGTTTTTGAAATAACTGACTTCAAAGTCAAAATTTACAAAAAAAAATTTTAAAAAATCACTTTGAGTATTATGTTTCTCATGATTACAAACGCCAATAAAAAAATAATAAATGTAGTGAGTTGCTTCAATTAAATTTTTATCAAACGCTGTAAGCTCCTTTCATTCTTTGTCTTGTAGTCTTTGAGATAACTGAAAAATAGTAAAACTATTGAAGTATGCAATATTTTCAAAAAATTATGGAAATACGTACGAATTTACAATAATGTTAGGAAATAGACTAGTGAAAGTATAAAAATTCATCAGACAGGTGCTCATGTGCAATTAATTTCCGTACGCAACTACTTTCCGCATGGCCAGCTTCGCGGGGGCTCATTATTTTAACCTCTTTTCCGCAGGGTTAAGCTCCTCATGCTAAATATGAAAATAGGAATTGTTTTTCTAACTGCAAGTTATTTGATCGAACTGAAAAAAGTATAAAAATATAAAAATTCATCAGACAGGTGCTTATGTGCAATTAATTTCCGTATGCAACAACTTTCCGCATGGCTCGTTTCGCGGGGGCTCATTATTTTAACCTCTTTTCCGCAGGGTTAAGCTCCTCATGCTAAATATGAAAATAGGAATTGTTTTTCTAACTGCAAGTTATTTGATCGAACTGAAAAAAGTATAAAAATATAAAAATTCATCAGACAGGTGCTTATGTGCAATTAATTTCCGTATGCAACAACTTTCCGCATGGCCCGTTTCGCGGGGGCTCATTATTTAAACCCTTTTTCCGCAGGGTTAAGCTGCTCATGATAAATATGAAAATAGCAATTGTTTTCGGATCAATAATTTCCTTTGATTTTTTCAAAATTGAACAAAAAAAAAAAACAAACAATTCCTAATAAAATCCCAAAAAATCTTATCTGGTATCACTGAAACAAAAGGAAATGTCAAAATACAGCCATGAAGTACACGTCATCAGAAAGAAAAACACATTGTTCTGTCATTTTATAGTAAAAAAAAAAGTATACATGAGATTTACGATGCAAGCAGTGAGATGCCTGCAAGCTGCAACCCCCTGCTTCGGCTCCTCATAAGCTTTGGGGTGCAAATTTTTTATATGAAAAATTTATTTTGAAATTAGAAAATTTTTTGATTTTAAAGAAGAAATATAGTTTTACTATTTTTCAATTATCTCAAAAACTATGAAACAAAGAAAAAAGTAGTTTACATAAAAAATTCATAAAAGCAACTAACTACATCTTTTGGTTTTTTATTGGCATTTGTAATCATGAGAAACATAATACTCAAAGTGATTTTTTTAAATTTTTTTCGTAAATTTTGACTTTGAAGTCAGTTTTTTCAAAAACTATAAATTGAAACCACCTCATTTAAAATTTTATATAAAGCGCAGCATTTTCTGGCTTTCATAAAAAGTATAATTTGCTTGTATTGAACCCCTCCACCAAAAACCGTTATTATTTTTTGTCGCCAAAGTTATCGTACTCTCCCCACTATACTCTCTTAAGCCTGAACTACATCGAAACACAAAGTGAAAAAAGTAAAAAAACTAAATAAAGTAAAAGCTTTTAAAATACACACATATTACTGCGTGACACCTGTTGGCAACATTATAAAAACTCCGAAAAGCTTTTTGACGGTAAAATATTTCAAAACAAAACAATAAACAACTTGTCAAAGAGGAAAAATTTCTGTTTTTGGGAGCTGGCTATGGTTAATGTTCAATAATTTTAATTGAATACGCCTCAATTTACTTTAAAATTTGAAAACAAAGTTGACATTTACTTCAATTTTATAATTTTCAAAATAGGTTTGAAACTATGAAAGAGCTTTTGTTATGAAAGCTACAGGATTTTAGTGATGAAAGCGCTACCTTTCAAGAAAAATAAACAAAATTATTTGATTGTGTTTGTTTTCAAAAAATTGTTCAAAGTGAAAGCTCCGACATAGGCTAGCTTTTTTCAAACACACTTTTTTAAACTGAGAGGAAGAAATACAAATTTATTTTTGATAGAGGAGTTCGTAAAATCATTTGACTTTTTTAAGAAACTTTTTACTTTGTGTTTCGATGTAGTTCAGGCTTTATGTTTAACGTCAATGTCAAGGACTTCAGCTATTTTTTTTTTTTGCAATTTCAAACACTTTCGAAAATGAGTGGTCTTCTGCTCGTTTAATTTTTAGTTGATCTCTTTAATCTTTGGCGAGACCCATAGCTAGGACCAAGTCTAAATTCACTCTTTGAAACTCACGACTTAACGGCAATGAGAGTTGGTAAACCATACTTATAACCTTTAAGCTAATCAAAAAAAATCCTAGCTATTTTAAGGTCTTTGCGTCACTTTTCAATGTTCTTATTTGGTCAAGAATCTCGGACGCAAACGGAAATAGCTCCTCAAAATCTTCAACTGCTTGATATTTTGAGATCCATCGCGTGAGATTCAGTCTTTTTAATATCTTTTTTGTGGAGTCTCTTCGCGTCTTCGCTTTCGCTTATTGTTTTTGGCAGCATACATATCTTTTCTTCTCGGTGTATTGAAATAATTATTGTAAACTGCTTCAATTGTGGTTATAGGCAATCTCTAATGGCTGGTATTTTGCTGGAAACAGATATAGCAAGGTTTAAAAAATGTGCTGCACAATGGACGTACAGATCATGCGGAGCAAATTTTTGGCGAATAATTGCTTGAACACCATTGTATTTCCCAGACACTTTGCTTGCTCCGCCGTATTCTTGGCCGATCAAAAAAGAAATGTCGTAATCACAATTTTGAAGATTTTCCGTCACCTCATCATCTTTGCACCTGGATAGTTAATACAGTAATGTTTGGTAAACTGTTGTATTAGAAATTTTAAGCCAAAAGACTTTATTCATAAATGTCGTGGAAAATCGTTATAAAAAAGAAATTCAAAAGATTAGGTGATTTGCTGAAATAATAATTTCTTTCAGACGAAGTTAACTTTGTGTTTTCCCCGTAGAACGTAGGCATAGAATGTACAATCCTTCACGTAGGAAGTAGGTAAAGGTTGGTACATACTTAATTTCAGAGTGTGTTTCCTTAACTTATTTGATTCATGACTGGCTATGTTGAACAATTATCGATACCAATGGGGTGATTCATCCCCCTAATCCCCCCCCCCCCCTACCTACGCCACTGATGTATGCTTGTGGCACAAAAAATTTCTTGAAACGTGAATCTGACATCGAAGTACTTTCGGTGAATAGGTTTTTTTTCTTTTTTGAAATAACAACGCTTCATGACCACAAAACACATATTTAAGTTATTAATACTCGGTAGGAAGAGTTCACTTTTTTAAATCGATTGGAAACCAACCGACAAAAAACGTCGACGAGATTCTCGATAGTGGGTTCCCGGTTGTGGTTTCCCGCTTTCCGGTCTGATCCAACTTGTGGACAAAATATTCCAAAAGGAATTTAAAGTATATAAGCACTAAGTTGATTTTGGGATTAGAGACATGTTTACTTTTATTTATTTATTTATTTATTCCGTCTTATGAGTTTCAACACTCTATAGAGAAATCTATAGCGAAATCATATTCGTTGAAATCCAAACAAGCTTTAGTAATAAGATTATGCCATTTCGGGGAGCCAAATATCGAGATGGTGCGTAAATATTAAACATATGTAGGTAACAAAACCGGACATTCAATTACCCAATTCAATACATCGTAGGCGAAGAGAATAGAATTTAAGTTTCTCTTTTGAGCAAGAGGTTTTAAGTCAGTTAAAATACATCTCGATTCATAGGATGGAACGTTTAAATAACCAAAAGTTTTTCGAAAAGCCATTTTTGTGAATCTCTTTTGAATTTTTTCAATATGGAAAATACTTGACTGAGTGTAGGGATTCCATACAACGCTGCAATACTCTAAATGCGGCCTAACAAAACTTGTATATAGAGTTTCTAATGTGGAAGGGCCCATAAAATTTTTTAGAGTCATGTGAAATGGAATAGTTATTCTCGAGTGACAACTGTGCTTGCAAAACATCATCGATAAATAAGTACAAGCTACCAAGGTCGACAGAAGGATTAGTGTTTAACAAGTAAACGCTAGCTAATTTGAGATCAACGAAATTTGATTGAAAAAACGAAGCAAAGTTATTGCAAAAAACATTAATATCATCAGATGGTATACCACTAAACGTAACGCAGGATGGAATCCCAACTGAGTTCCTTTTTGTATTTAAATACGTCCAAAAACTTTTGGGATTTCTTTTTATGTTCGATTCAAGAGACGAGACTTTTTGCTTGTATAAGAAACTTTTCTAAACTCATACTCTTTCCTATTTTTTCTTGAATTGTTCGATAAACCTATCTGAATTTTTGCTTAATTTATTCAATTTATGCATTACATGTTTAAGCCTGGATAAGCTTTAGTTGAACCAAACGGGTTTCTTGGATGTATTAAGTATTTTTTTTTAGGAACGTAAGTAGAAATATATATGCATCTTAAATATTTCGAAACAGGTAAAAAGCTTGTTTGGTATCATTACAATCAAATATTTCTTGCCAATCGTGCTTAAACGAGTCATCATAGAAGTGTAATCAGCTTTTTTTAAAGTCATACATTTGTGAATTGTTAAAATTCAAATTGAAAAATTTAAAGAAATTTCTTTTGCTTTTTGAAAAATATTATTTTCTAACAATTAAAAGGAAGGTTCATTACATTGAGCTACAATATTATTATCAATGAAAAATAAATTTAAAAATTGGCCCAAGGAATTCGGAATGGAACTAATTTGATGCATATCCAAAGCTAAATAGACTATCGATTACAATACATTTCAAAAGCATTTAAAAATCACATATAACCAACGTTACATCTTAGAAGGACCCATGCTTTCATGTGTATATGTTTTGACCTTTTGGTAATGCAAACGTTTGGGTTTGTATGCCAACTGCCAACTTACAAGTCCTATGCGTACTTTAATGTACGAATGCATAAGTATGTCTATGTATGTACCTACACACATGAAAAGCCCAACATGGCAAATTAAAATTATTGTACAATAGTTTCAAAAATAATTTGAAACGGACCAAAACTTTTGCCCCAGAGATAACCATGCGATCGATATAATACCATAGTGCAAGAAAAAGAGTTCAATGAACAAATAATTTAAATTACATTGTTCTGACCCAAAAAAATACAGTTAATTATCACTAGAGTACACGCGCGTTATTTTTTTTGCATAGATGCACGCGTGACCTACTATGGTAGACCATTTAAGAATGCCAATAAATCATAAGTTTATAAAGATAGAAATGAAACAGAAGCTTCAATATTATATTTCTTTATTGTCTTAATTACATCCAGAGAGATACTGACCTGTTGAGAAATTTAGTTGAGAAGGCTTATTTCAAATGACACCTCTGTTAAACAAAAACTGTTTAGTTATGAACGCAAATGTTACTGTGGTTTACTATAGTAGGTCACGCGTGTACTCAAGTGTTAAATATTAAATGATAAACATGTTCGCTTGCAGTTCAAATTTCAAAAAACTGTATTGGTCTGATGTTTGATTTAATACATTTTCCTATCTTGCGTTATCTTATAACAATAGTTTCTTTGAATATTCCTGACACAATAACAGCCTGCTCCTTGAGTCCCATTTTTCCACCGATTCCATCTTCGGGCAGCAGAAATTCACAATTTGGATAGCCAACCGGTTGCGAAAATTCTTCCAAGTTAGAATTACTTGCACTCAAAGATTTCAATGGCCAGACAGCAAGGTTTTTAGACTTCCCATGGCGGGTAATCACATGAAACTTAAAAAAAAGGTTGCATTAGCTTTTTCAATAACAATAAACGCATTTCCATTCCTACCTCTTCCATTTCGTCCACTAAATATCCAATAATGAGAGCCCAATGAGCTTTGTGGCCATATTTCAGACAAGGTGTGTTGTTGAAATCCGGATCATATCTAATTTTTAGGAAGTTAAGGAAAGTTTTCGATAGTTTTTGTAATTCAAAGCAGTTTTTTTAAATAACGAAAAGACACAAGCAAATGCAAGCAAAGAAAAACTTTTTTTTATTTTGTTTGTAAATGAAAAAATGATATAAGTATTAACCGGCTCTCATCGGCGGTGAGACCAATATTACTCCATCACCGCGAACAAATAGCATAGGAATTGTCCGCTTAGCAGTTTTGTATACTTCTTCGTAAGTTTCTTCATCGATTTCCACTGTTGTGACAGTCTCTTCGGCATCACCCAAAACCATGTTTAAGTGCTGATCAAAAGCCTATGAATTGTATTTCATAAAATAATTTTATATGCTATAGTTATTTGAGTTTACATGCAGTCTTCCACGAAGTTCTCTTTCGTTTCTCATTTTAACATAAATTTTTTCATCCAAACTCAGGCGAATAAGGTCTAATGGCTCCTTCACTGGAATGACTTGAATCTGCGATTAAAAGATGCTTTTATTTGGCTATCTTTATACCATCTTAGGAATTATTGTTTTACCTGCTCTTCTTCAGTTGCCATTTAAGAAAACAAGTTGATTAGCTTCTTTTTTTTATTTATCACGGTATTTCGACAAAACCAAAACCTTAAAAACTTCGAGATTTCTTTTGTCTGTCAGATTTTTGAAGAAATCACAGAGGAAAGAGGAGACAGGAGAAATGAAGTTTCACCTCAGTGGTAAGATTTTTTTATATAAATGTCAATTGCTAGTGTTGCCACTTAACTGCGTGAACACAATGAATCACCAGCCGCAAAATATTAGGTCTGTTTCTTTCAAAAATAAGTAATAATACTAATAATAATGACTTCTTTGTTTTTCAATTGCCAATAGAAGAGGTTTTGAAGCAACCAGGCACTACTAGATAACTATTTTTCCCCAAAAATAAAAACAGCGAATGAAAGATAAAATGAAATGTGAAACTAGTTTCATGAAACTGGATTTCATCGTATAATAACACTTGCGACACGGAATGACAGAACAAAGAAGAATTCGAAGTTGTTTCATGAAACAAATTTCTCCGTATAATAGCAGACTTTACTTTGTGGACAGAAATTCACAATCTGTCATATTATAAGGAGTGCGGGTAAAATTCTCTCAGAAACTCTCTGAAAGAGCCTAATTGTCCTAAAAGTAAAGAAACGCCTTGAACAAAACATTCGCAGCAACGCTTGGAAAAATGTCTGTTGGACAGTTGTTGTATTTGCTTTGGCTGTGCACGATTTCTGTCCACCGAAAATTAGGTGGCATAAATTCACAGGGTGGGGAAATTTTTTACTCTCTGGTGAGTACTCTCTTTTGTGCACTGCTACGAAAAATCGCTGTGCTGGAACGGCATTAGACTGACTTTCGCCGAATTTCGGTGCATTTCGTGCGAATTTTCAGTAAGGAAACATACCTATTAAGTACAGGTGAATACAATAGACCTGTTCACACTGTACAATTAGTTGGTGCCGAATTACATTCAGACTGTTTGCCTGCTGCGTGTTTCGTATATTTTCTTTTGAACCCTCATCCCGTCAGTCTCTCAGTATTACACTCAGACGTTTTGCGGCTGCGTGTTTTTTGACACTTCTCTTTCATTTTTTGTTCTCACCCACAGAGTCAAACTGTGAAAATAATCAAAGAAGCTCAGCTGCATTATTTATAAATCCATAAAAAAAATCTCATAAAGAGCAAAATGTTATTTGAAGTGGTAAATAATTTAATTAGATTTTGCAGCAATGATTATTGACATCCTGGATATGGAAAATACATGAAAATACATGGAAAATTAAAGAAATTGTCCCACGACATACTACTTCCTTACTCAGGAACATAAGAAGATACAATAAAGCAACGACAAGAAACAAAGAAAGACAAGAAAAAGAAACGTCAAAAACCATCCAAGACAACTGGACAATCCTCAACCCAAAACTTTTCGGGTTGAGACTTTTTAAAGTATTTCTATTTCATCTGCTTTCTCTTTCGCACTTATTTCCGTCTTTGCAAAACCGTCTGGGTGTAATTCGGCACTTGGACAGACTTAGGTTGGAACGACCAATGCTCCGAATTGAGCTGGGCAACATGTTTACATCAACAAATGCAAACATGAATGAAACTATGCAAAATTATATTTTCAAACATACTTCCAGAACTTTTCATTGCGGTTCAATAGAATTAATTGATAATACATTTAAATAAATAAAATTATTGTAAAATATTTCTTCAAATTATTATTCATTTGAAGTTGAAGTGCTATAAAAACAAGTGTTCATACACCAATTATCAAACTATCTGTGATGGGAAATATTTTGAGAAAATGCGGGACTACTGTTTCAACATATGAAAAAAGTAGTACAAGAACAAGAGAAATTAGGCAAAATGGAGATCTTAACACTTTTTGGAACGTAATATTAAATTTACACTCTTATGCGGCATATACACTGTTCAAATGCTTGAACAGCATGCAAGAGTGTATTAGTGAAAAAAACTCACGTATGCATTGTGTGTATGCTGGAAGCAAAATCAAATCGTTTTGATTTTCGTTCAATCAGGCTTCAATCATTGAAGAGTGTATATGCGAGATTGAATGCTTGATCCAGCATACATTTCGTAAAGACACCGCAAAGCGAACATTCGTCGTCAGAGAGCGCGAAGTTTAATAGGGAAAACAACAACAACAAAAACAATGATTGAAGACTCAAGCTTGAAGTGTGTATATCCAAAGTCAATTAGAATTTACTAATACACTCTCAGATGCTGGTCAAGCATTTGAACAGTGTATATGCCGCATTAAAGTTGCTTAATTTTAAGTAAAAAATAAATAAAATTAAACGATAACAAGGAATTTTGCAGGGAAATTTCTTTAACTGTAAAGGAATTTAAGAGAAAATAGTGTTTCGAAAAAACCCTTATAACCCAATTCACACAGCAAAAATTTAACATCTGAATCCTCCGCAAAACAAATGTCAAAATCAACCAAGGTGAGAACATTTAACCCAATTCACACACAGCCTCAAATTCAACTCTTACGGCTGCGGCTGCGTTTGCAGTTCATTGTGTTCACGCAGTAATTCGACAAAGTCAAGAGTCGCATACATCGAAAGTCGTATTTATTAAGATTTGCGCAAATTTACAGTCAGCGCGTTTTTAAAAGAAAGTGACGGATCTAGTAAACATCATTCCTATTTTAAAATGGGGTCATTAAATACACACGATTTACAAACACCACACTAACTAGTGACATTTTTCAAATGTACTTGGTTAAAATGAATGTGAACAATACCAAAATTTTGACAATTTAGGCAAATGAAGCGAAGTAACAGACCTACAAAGCAAAAAGAAAAATAAACTCAGGTGAAAAATAGCATGTACCTAATTGGATTGCAAACGAAATTGTGTAATGAAAGTTTTGTTTTTGTCGAGAAATAATTCATTCAGAACAAATATTTGTTCGAAAATAGATCACATAAAATGTCGAGCGAATGAGAAACGTCTGATTTTAAATTTAGAGTGACTCTAAAAGTGTGAAGTTAAAATCAATTATAAATTGATGCAGGTGTCATTTTAAGCTAGTGTGGCACAAATGCTAGGTTTCCACTTGCCATTTTTTAAATGGCAAATTACCAAATTTTCTGTCATTGAGAAAAATTAAGAGTGGAAATTGCAAAAATTTACAGTCATTGAACTGACGAACAGCGTCGGTCATTTTTTGAAGTAAATTTGAATGGCAAGCGGAAATTGGCTGATTGACAAACGAAATGTCACTCCATCATTAACTGACATCGACATTTTTTTTGGCATCGTGTTGGATGTTTTGTCAAAAAAATGACAAGTAATAACACGACACCACATAAATAAATAATTCTAATTTTAGGTATGGAAAAAAATCAAAAGGAAAAAAACGAACGCAGAGGAACTCAACGACGGAGTGGAGTGTTGATGCCTCCATTAAACTTATAAGCAACGTGGAGGTGTTTTAAAACCTTTGGGAACCGGGACATGAATAATAATTCATGGGAAAGCATTTCTCTGGCTTTGGGAGTTCCGAAGGCTAAAGGCATCTTGAGATGGAACTCTCTTGTTTCGAACTATTTGGTATGTAAACAATCTTTCAAACTATTAACATAAAGTCAGGCGTTTTCCTTTTTTTCATTTTCTTCCCTCGTTCGGCCAGCTCCAATCCAGCTCCCATTATCACCACGAACGAAGCAAGGGCTATCTGCTTCCTCTTCGACATTATTTAATTTATTGATAAAAAAGACGAAAACGTTGCAACACAAAACAAAAATTCGATGAGGCAAGGAGGCAAATAATTTTTAGTGACAAACCACTGGCAATGCAGAAATGACAGCACAAGTGGAAATAGCGTTCATTGAGTTGACAAAACAATTTGTCAAAATTTCTTTATCAATAAAAACCAATTTTTTGACAGTAAATGACACAAGTAGAAATGAAATGGCAATTGTATCAATTATTGACAAGACTTTGATCTGGCAAACTATATCATTTTAGTGACATGTGGAAACTCAGCATAATGCTGGGTTTGCATGCATCTGCAACTGCAGAAGTTCAGAAAAGTAAAGCAGGACGGATGAAGATTATCACACACAAAAGTTAAAAAGAGAGACGAATAGGATTATAGCTGCGGATGAAGGATTATGGGTGCAGATGAACATGTGCGTTCCCTCTCTATCAGACAAGTATGACTTTTCATCTTGTGTCTTTTTCCGTTTTTCATCTGCAATTGCAGATGCATGTAAATCCACCATAAGGCTCATTTCAAGGGGACTTTGAATGAGTTTAATGTCGTTTTCCATTGGTCGTTCGGAAGCCTTCTGAACGCTTCTCAAATCATTCCATTGGCATCAAATGACAGTTCCTCTCCTCGAAAGAAGAGAAATTTGATTCTTGATTTGAAGAAGGAAGCGAAACCAGAAGCACTCACACACTGAAACACTGTTGACGTCAAAATTGACAAATGTGATTTGCCACCTCTAAAAATTGAAAAAAAGTGACCTGAAAACAATTATTAATTAATTAATTTTGTGAGATGAGTTCTAAAAACATTTTAAGACATATTCCTATCGTTTTCAGTGAATAATGAAAAAAATGAAAAAAGTGAATGAAAAAAAATAGCGCACGACGTTTCACACCGATACACAATCCAAGCAACGAAACTTCAAATCAATTAAAAGTGTTACTTTGGCATCCCGGATCGGAGAGTCTTTCCGGATTACCAATGGAAAACGACATAAATTTGCGCTAATAACGTGCAAATGTCATTACTTCACGCTTCCACAAAGTAGATTCAGTAAAGTGGCAGCACTAAATAAAATACTACTCAAAAATTCACCTATTTTCAAAGGGCTCTCCTGTTACGAAATATCGAATTAAAATTTAATTTTCATTCTTAAATTGAAGCTGTTTGTTCTCCTTATTTGGAAATTTTACTAAACTAAAACACAGTCAATGAGATGAGGAAGATAAGATAAAATATTGTTTTTAAAAGGATACGCTACAAAAATACAAGCACCATTCTGTAAACAGTCTCTGACCTTGACACTATTTAGTTGTCCTTCGTACATTTGGCATTTAATCGTGGAATCACTATTTCGCGTTGCTTCGGCTATTGTTTCACATGTAAGTCTATAAAAGTTTTTAGCACTAAACATTTCACCATTATTGGTGTAGTTCAACTTTCTTGCGGTTTTTAAGAGCTCTTCTGCTGTTGGACTTCCATCGAACAACATACTTATTGCTATCAACCCACAGGTTGGCCCTTCCTGCAGAATGCTTGCTATATTTTTATAGCGACAGCAGATTGGTGGTGCATAGGTACAAACTTTGTTTAAATAGCAGGCCTTTTGAAGCTCTGGCCAATCATCAGCCCAGGTGCACTCGTCGATGTCGCAACGTTGTATTTGAGTAGTTCTTGTTTTGTATTTAGGGTAGTTGTCACTGAAATTTCCAAGGACTGGTGGCGGGGGTGGTATTGTTGCTTTATTCGTTGAGTTTGACATTTTATTGCATTTGTTTAGTTCACAAAAAGATTCAAGTTTGGAAATTACCACTACAAAAAACTGGTAGCCATTTCAGTTTGAACACAACATTAAGCAACTCAAAGAAAACAAAAGCGGCTCGCCGCTCGCCATCGCCAGTCGCCAACTGAATTTGACATTTGTCGTTTATTAGCCGAGTTCACACTGTACAATTAGTTGGATTGGATAGACTTCGATTGATGGATGTTGGATGGTCGGATGAAGTTTGCGTTCACACTTTTTAAACTTGTCGTCCAACTTTATGTCATGTATTTGTTCGTTTCGTCCAACTTCAAAGTTTTCAAAAATATTTGTAAATTATCCACCAAGTTGGTCAAACGGTTGTCTGAGTATTCAAATTATCAAACATTGGTCGTTCAAGTCAAAGTCGGTCCAATTAATTGTACAGTGTGAACTCGGCTATTGATTAAATTTATCGAATAGGTGTTGGCCACAGATGAGAAATCAATTTAATTAAGTTAATTTCTCATCTGTGGTGTCGGCACTCAGCAATCATACGTATTTTGCACATGAAGCTAGTTTTATGAACAACTCATCCTCACCACCAGTTCGCACTAGGTGCGTTTCTTGTCTTATCCGGGATAGATTTTTGATGTTTATTCGAGTATGGACTATGGATTACGGACGAATTTAAATTTTTTTGTGCATACAATTTGGAAAAATTTGCAAAACATTTTGACGAATTTAGTAATCGAGTTTTGCTAATACTACGTTTTCACTAGGGCTTAATGAAATGATTGTGAAAAAATTACATAATTAGGACATAGTTGACTTAATCACCCATATAAAATCTTTCATCATAATTACATCAACTTGAGGTGGTAATTATGTGAGAAAATTGGGAAAAATCAACGAAACAGTACTAAAACACAACCTATTGTTAACTATCCGGCAAAAGAGTGACAACTTGAAAGAATACGCTGTCACAATAAAAGTCTTTTTTCTGTTTTCATTTCGCGGAAACACTAGATTTTGGCCTTCACGATCTTATTGGCCGCGTTCCTGGGACCAATGTTCGAAAATCTTAACTTAAGATTTTGTCACTTTTCCCTTGTAAAAAGTTCCAGATTTTCAGATGACATTCAGATTTTCAGATGACATTCAGATTTTCAGATTTTCGAACATAGATTTTCAGATGGAAAAACTTGGCTGAAAATCTTAACTTAAGATTTTACTTGTCAAAACAAGGAAAACAACATATTATTATGTCAATCGAACTTTACTCGGTGTTCTTGGGTTATGCCGTTTTCGTTTGGGAAAAAAGAGTACTCTAAGGGTACTCTTTTTGCTGTCAAAAATAACCCTCAGAGCAAGTTTTGCTACTCTAGAAATTTTTTCAGAGTAAACATCAGAGTACTCTAAAAAAAGGGTACTCTAGTTTTACCAAACGAAAACGGCCTTAGTTTTTTGTTCTACAAGTTTTTGCTTATTTGTTGAATTGAAATTGATAATTATTGGTGTTTGGATATTCTGTTTTGTAAATTAATTTCAATAGTGTGCTTATCAACAAACAGCCGTATTTATTAGATTTCCCTAAATAGCTCTGAACGGACGAATAGTGAATAGCACTCTATTCTACGTAATACACAGGTGTACTTCACTATCGAAAACAAACCGGTCTCTGAAAGCCATCTATGTATCCGCCGGCGTACTAACATTTCCTTGTCATTTTACAATAGCGATGCCATAAACCTATATTCAGTCGCTATACTACCTAAATCGGCGTTCAGGATATTCCACCTCTATGTTACGTTCAAAAAGTTTTATAAATAGGTTTTTCTGTTCAGAGGTATTATAAGAGGAACATAGCGCTATTCGCTCCCTATTATGGGTTTATAAATAAGGCTGAAAGAAAATACATTTTTGAAGGCACACGATTTTCATTTTTCTTCATTAAAATAAAGTAAAATGAAAGTAATTTCAAAACTGCTCAACACAAATACTTAGAAGTCAAGTTGTTGAACTTTAAACTGAAAAATCTGTGTTTTTACAATTAATTTTACTACTAACTATGTAGAATCGAGAAGCGAATCACAGTACCACTTTAAGACAAAAAAAAAAGTTCAGATAGTCGTTCATGGACTGACAGATCTCTTCGAACTTTCGAAATTTGTCTTGAACCCACTTCAAATTGTCTACAATTACATTGAAATGTGTGCTCCTCAAACTTCAAACCACAGAGGAGATGCATGAATGCAAGAATAATAAGATTACGGCACGCGCATGTTTTGCTTTTTTGACATTTAGCTCTGGCGTATGAGGAGACAGAAAAGCGGGCATTCAATAGAAAGATCCGGGCAGTATTTTTTAAGCAAAAGCTTAAACTCAAAAATTAAATATGCGTTGTGCTGTGTGCAGGTGCAATAACAACAACACCAAAAACCATCCAAACAATAAGGACAATTCATAAAGCAATAAGGATAATCATAAAGCTATAAAATCATTCTTTACGTTTCCAAAAGATTCAGTTTAATTTAAGATTCATTTTTGTAAGCGGAAAGACCAAATTAACCCGAAGGCAGGAAGGATTTGCACTGAACATTTTGGACCAGATGACTTCGAAAGGAACCTCCAGTATGAAATGGGAAACTACACAGAAACACGCATAGTTTTTAGAGGTGCTAACATTTTTTTAGGGCTTGTGAGTAGTAGACGGCTCTTACTGGAACCGGGTTTGCTTCCCTCTACTAACCGCACTGGAAACATGGATGCAGATTCCACTCTGGGAAACAGAAAAAAAAAACGGATTGAAGCAAGAAGATAAGAGAATTCTAGATGCCTTGTTACAGGAAGTTGAGGAAGTCTCTCCATGTATATCGAATGGAGACTGTTGCAATGATATACAAATCAGTTTCAGAACTGGGACGTTCTACAAATTCAGCATGTAGCAAAAATGTATGTAGGAATTGTATACATATTGCTTTATTGATTTGTTTGTTTATAGAATTAGAAAAGGAAATCAATGTGTTAATGAAAAATCAATAGAAGCGCCGAACATCTTTGGCCAAAAGTAGGTTTGAAAGCAAAAATGTGGAGAAAAAATTGAGTTCCATTTTCACCTACGGCCAAATTCGAAAACTGAAAAGCGGTTCTTAGTTGACACATTGGTCAAAAGCAGACGTTGCGAGGTTTATAACTTAATACTCAGCGAGTACAAAAAAACAAGTTTCCACTTCTTTTGATACGGACATTTCAACGCTGGGCTCAAAAAATCGACATCTCACGTGGTATTTTAAAGCCAGTTGTGAAGATTTTTACTAAAAGAGGGCAGTTCTGCTCAAGATGACATACTCGCATTTTCTCTGTTTATAAAACCGCCACAGTTCTCTCGAACATATCCAGATTCCAGACATGCATTTTTTCTAACTGCCAGAAAAAACTCACAGCTGCCAGTATACATACTACCTCTGCTGTCATCGTGATCGGTTCAAACGAAAAAGCTAGAGAGTAAATTTTTTTGCGAGTCATTGTTTATTTCAAAATTGCTTAAAAAACTAACAGCCTTATTCATAATAAAAAGATAATACACTGATGATCGGCTGACTAGATACACACTGACTATCTTTTTAATCAGCTTCCTATTCTTAATGCTTTTTCCCCTCCGAAATAGTTGGCACATACATGTGTCAGAAAAAGTACCAAAAATTGTAAATCTATTTCATTTTTTTGACACAGCACAACTCAGCTGCTTGAAAAAAAAAGAAAAAAACTGTTTTGATTCTGTTTGTTGATTGATTCCTAAAGCGAAAAATAAATATTTTAAGTGATGGAAACTAAAATTTGATTGAATCTGGACTTATATACTTTTCTCCTTCTTGGTCTTCCATTGAATGCATTTAAAGCATTCAGGTCAGAAACGAAAGTGGAAAAAGAGAATGGCATTTTGATTTTTCCTATGGTATTTGAATTTTCGAAAGAAATTTTGAATTTAAAATTTAATTTGATCTATCCATTCAGATGCCAAAATGACAATTCACTTCAAAAACAGTTACTCAGAGGATAATCAACCTCCAACCGTTGATTATCTTTATTTGCCATATTATCAGGCTGATTATCTATTATGAATAAGAATTTCTGTTTTATCATCTGATTATCTTTAAAATGCGATTATGAATAAGGCTGTAAGTGTTTTTCTATATCCTTTGTGTTTTATGTTTGCGTTTATGTGTGTAGACAATATTTTTTGTGTCATTTTGCTCCTTAATTATAATGTTTTGATTCCTGAATGGTTGTAAAAGTTTTATTTCCTATCGGGTAAGAAGACATATAGCTTATCAGTCCATGATGACATATTAAAAATAATACTATGACATACCTACTAAAAAACACAAACCTTATTTTTTAATTTAAATATTTAAATGCAAATTTAAAGTACATAATTATATTTCACCAAGCATAAAACAAAAATCATGAAAGCTAAATGACCGAAAATCTAAGTTGAAAATGTAAGTTATATACTGACTGAAGCTGAAGAACCAAATAAAGCAGGCATTTTTACAACATGTCATCTTACCCTCATGATGTATGTCATCTTATACCCGACTTAGCCTCGGACTGTTTTTAACTAATTTTTTTAAATTAATTCTTTTTACTTTAAACTATTCATTCCAACTTTATTTTTTCCATACAATCATTCATTATTTAATTATGTAAAGATTTTAACGCTAAGGTTTGTAAAAAATTTTATTTCTTACTTTAAACAAAAAGTATGTCATCTTGAGCACAATTCCCTTACTAAATACTAAAAAAAAAATACTGCTACGAAAAGCCAACAGATACCACTTTACCTCCAGCAAATTACATGCAGGTAGCATGCGACGTATCGTTAACTTTAAACCGGGCTATAATAGAAAATTTAAAACCACAAAAAAGGAAGTTTGTTAAAATAACAACATAAACACACAAATAACATTATTCTCCATTTTTTTTTGTTTTATAGAAGTCCACTCAACAAGACCACTCTACACAAATAACAAAATAAACTAATAAAAGTCTCTAAAATGAAAAATGAAACAGCAGCTGTCGTAATCTTGTCTTCTTTCATTCATGGAGGAGATCCAACAATTATACCTCATTAGAAATATTCCTAAATAGTGGAGGACCGTAAGCTTTTTACCTAGGAATCCAGGGCCAGTCCATGGATTTTCATGAAATTTTCGGAAATGTGTTTTGGATAGTGTATAGAAAAAAGTTAAAAAATAAAATTTCACCGCTCTCAATTTTTTAATTATTTTTAAAATTAATTATTAACTTTTAGAATTTTATTTTATTTATTTAGGGTATTTTAGATAAGGTTTTCCAAAGCGTAAGGATGGATAGGTTTGGTTAAGACAAAAAAAATTTGTATGAGAGGGGGGGTCTATATCCCTCCGTGTAGGCGCGAGGGGCAATTTTATATGAAATTTACTTCATTTTTTAAAAAACTATTAAAAATCAACCAAGCCACTTACTTTCTCATACTTTAGTGATTTTGAAAGCTATTGCCTTGTTCTTTAATAAAAATTTTTATTTGAGTACACTTAATCAAAAGTTTTGGAGAAATCAATCCTCAAAGTCAAAATTTTGAAAAAAGAAAATATTTCTTTCTTAATTGATTTTTTTTTTTCATAATTTTCCCCCACAAAGGGCCATTTTTTCTTTTCATGTTCAATGCTTTTATTAATATTTACTCAGAGCAAAAAACCGAACAAAAAAATTTTTCTTGGTTTAGGAGAAATTAAAAAAAACGAAAGATACTTTTTCCAGAAAACGAAATGTCGTTAATTTCCCGCTAATTGAACTTTTTTCCTTGAAGTGAAATATGAAATGTGTCTTAAATAGCATATAAAACAAAGTTAAAAAAAATTTATTGTATAGTCTTAATTTTAATGTAAATTATAAATAATTATTTAAATTTTAGAGTTATATTTTAATTATATTAGTTTTAAGTTTAATTTTAAAACTTAGACCTATATATTGGTCTCAAAGGACACCACATATACTGATTTGTGCTCTAGATGCTATTTCTGGTCAAACGTGTTGATGGATCCAAATAAATATGGTTTTTTGCCAAATAAATACTCGCGAATTTTTCTACGTGCGTTCAGTATGCAAACAAACATATATCAATAAGGGATGCATCAATTCTTATATAAAAGAAAGAACTACACATCAGCATGCTCCCCACCTAAAAAAAAACTTCGAGCCGTTAATTTAACTGATTTAAGTCTCTTTGAATTGTTGAAAATTCAAAATTTGGCAAAAAACCACATTTTTTCGGTTCCATCAACTCGTTTGAAAGGAAACAGCTTTTAGAGCACAAATTAGTATATGATTCCTTTGAGATGAAATTTCAAGTTTTTTTTAATAGGTCTTAGTTTTAAAATTTATCTTAAAACTAATATAATTAAAATATAACTCTAAAATTTTAATAATTATTTATAATTTATATTAAAATTAAGATCATACAAAAATTTTTTTTTAACTTTGTTTTATATGCTATTTAAGACACATTTCATATTTCACTTCAAGGAAAAAAGTTCAATTAGCAAGAAATTAACGATATTTTGTTTTCTGGAAAAAAGTATCTTTCGTTTTTTTTTAATTTCTCCTAAACCAAGAAAAATTTTTTTGTTCGGTTTTTTGCTCTGAGTAAATATTAATAAAAGCATTGAACATGAAAAGAAAAAATGGCCCTTTGTGGGGGAAAATTATGAAAAAAAAAAAAAATCAATTAAGAAAGAAATATTTTCTTTTTTCAAAATTTTGACTTTGAGGATTGATTTCTCCAAAACTTTTCATTAAGTGTACTCAAATAAAAATTTTTATTAAAGAACAAGGCAATAGCTTTCAAAATCACTAAAGTATGATAAAAAGAGTGGCTTAGTTGATTTTTAATAGTTTTTTAAAAAATGAAGTAAATTTCATATAAAATTGCCCCTCGCGCCTACACGGAGGGATATAGACCCCCCCTCTCATACAAATTTTTTTTGTCTTAACCAAACCTATCCATCCTTACGCTTTGGAAAACCTTATCTAAAATACCCTAAATAAATAAAATAAAATTCTAAAAGCTAATAATTAATTTTAAAAATAATTAAAAAATTGAGAGCGGTGAAATTTTATTTTTTAACTTTTTTCTATACACTCCAAAACACATTTCCGAAAATTTCATGAAAATCCATGGACTGGCCTTGGATTCCTAGGTTTTGCCTTTTTTATGTCTAACGGTCCTCCACTAAAAGTAAAATTGCTTTTTTGACATTTGAGTTAAATGTATTAGTGCTTCTTGAGTGGATTCTCACTTCAAATCTCACTTCAAATCAGAATCATGAGAAGCGATCTTTTTGCACTAATGGAAAGGTTTAAGAATGCTCCTGGATGCCCCTGGACGGTTCTTTTTCGTCCAATGAAAAGCAACATAATGGAGGTGGGGGTCCTGAGAAAAGATTGTTGGCCAGCTTATGCATAATCCGTGGTTCAATTGTTTTCTGAATGCCAGAGGTGGGAATGATAGAAAATGGTAAAGGACTAATTTTGTTTATTAAAATTAAGTATAAAAGTGTAAGACAATTTTATAAGTACATAATGATGAAATGACACATCTTTGAATAAGCCTAGGTTTACAAACATCAAAATTTGGAATAAGTACATACTACTTGTAGCCTAAAAAATGACTCCTTCGATATATTCGTCTGTGTCTCGAACTTTATAATAGGGTGGCCAAAAACTATCCATAAAAAATTTAGTAAAATGAAAAATTAATTTTGTACAGCTTTGCGTGGAACTCTAAACTCTACTTCTTGGGGTTAGTTTTCTTCCACACGATCCGCTTCTAATTGTTTTCCAATCTATATAAAAAAAAAATGGAAGTTAATTTCAAAAAATTAATTTTTTACGTTATATCTAAGTATGTATAAACTATTAAGGTACCTTCGCCAGTTCTGCAATTGGTATTTTGTAAGAAGCAAGTGTTTTGAAATGTCTTCTCTTTTCCATTAAAAACAGCACAGACTGGGTCATTAAAAGCTAAACATTTGTTGAGGAGGCATTTAGGTTTGGATACCGGTGTTATTGGAGCATTGCTAACTGATGCGGCTGGCCCATGATTGGGATCAGCATATTGTGTTGCGTTCGGAAATATGCACGGCCCTGAATTGACAAACTCCCAATCTAAAAAATGCCAACCTTTTAATAATGTCGTTGGTTGAGCTTTACCCAAATTTCCTTGACAACTCCATGAGTTGTAAAAAAAACCTGGGTTTTCCAGTCATCAAAAAATGCTTAACCACAAAATCTCCATACATCCCTGTCATTTGAGCAAACATACATTTATTTGACAGCCCTGTTCATTACCAAAACTTGCCAAAGTAAAAACTTAGGTCGAGCTGAGGGAAAATCCAGGGCTCAAAAAACACTCAATTTGACATTCAGGGCGAGTTAAAGTTTTTGCAAAAAACACTTTGTGGTGACCACAGGGTGACCCCAGGGCTTCAACGAACGAAGAACGAACCTAACATACTCTTGAATTAGAAATGGATGTTAGTTTTCTTCTTACCTTTCTTTGTCTTGCATATTTCTGATCTCAAAAAGCATTCGTTGATGAACTCCCTATAAACTCCCTTATGATAAGCACAAACTGGATTATGTTTTAGGCTACATGACTTGGGACAATGTTCATCAAATGCTGGACATTCTCCTCGACTGACAACGTTCCAGACTGTAATTGAATGAACAAATTTTGGCTTGCTCAAATACAAATATATATAATTATATAAATATATACCCGTTCTTGTATTACAAGCTTCTATTTTCATCTCACAAATGTTGCCAAAAGTATTGTAAGCCCCATTGCTGGTCGCGCAAATTGGAATATATATGTTTGGACATTGTTTTGGACAATTGTTTACTTCGCAAGAGTTTCTTGAAAGTATCTTCCAAGCTTTTAATGGAAGGGTTTTTTTATCAAAAGGTCTTTTTTCTGTTTTGGGATATTTTTAAAACTCACCACTTTTAGTCCTGCAATTTTCAGCTTCCATCTTACAGGCGTTGTCAAAGGTTCGTGTTTGGCCATTAACTTCAGCGCAAACAGGTTCAAATTCGTTTGAACAAATCGGACAATAGTCACATTCTCCAACACTTATGATCACCCATTCTAAACATAAAAAAAAACAAAATTAAAATTGATTGGACAAAAGAGGCCTTCTGAGAAGGGCAGGAATTAAGATTCACGGTTGTAGTTTGTAGAAGAAGATAAAAATCAAGATGAAGATTTTAGTAAAGACGAACAACTCTTTTGTTTAAGTGCTTAATTCTTGACTGCTCTACTTTTCATCTTGGTGTGCGAACGAAAGTTTCAAACAATGTTGCATAGTTTAATTTATTTTTTGTTTTGGATTTTCTTTCGAAAAATCAAGATAACCTTTTAAAGGCCCTGATCATTTCAGTCCTGGTCAAAAAGCATTGACCATATCTGAGGTGGACGAGGAAGCCCTTAATAGTTTGGAATGAAAAATGCTCCAACCTCCCAAGGGATCTTTGGTTTAGTTCGTGAAGGCGATATAAATGAGGAAGTACGATGGCTGGGGCAGAAAGAGTTTATCTATTACGTGGGAGCTTCGATGTTCGAATCTCACAAACATAAGAAAAAGATATGTTTTTCTTGGGTATTGCCTTTCGCGAGGAATTGGGAAGCCTTCCACAAACTGCCATGAAAAACACTTTCTAACTTAGCCCTCGTTATCGATATAAGATTGTTGGTCCTGGATGTTATATTAGATAGTTACGCTCCGATGTGTTGTTGTTACTAATTTCTGTCAATAATTGAGTTCTAAACAACCCCGAAAGGCATTGTCAAATATTTTTCGAAGCATCAGACCAATTACAAAATAGATTGAATAAGATTTAAAAAAATTTCGACGATAATATTTTTTGAATTGAAGAGTATGGTAAAAATTATTGAAGAAAAAAGTAATTACGATAAATTATTTTAAACTCACGTGTATTCTTTCTGTACGCTTCGTGATTCAGTTCACATTCGTTGGGAAAAGTTCTTTTGATTCCATTAAATGTAGCACATACAGGATCATAGTTTAATGGACAAATATTTGGACATCCGCTTGGTTGATAAACATTTTGACATTCCCCCTCATACGCAAGGACCCATTCTAAAAAGAAAAAAAATGTTCGTTTTTTCTTTTAAGCAATCCTTATTACATATATGTACATGTTAAGACAGCTTAAAGGGGGTTTCGTGGTCTAAAATTTTAGAAAAGTCGATTTTTTTTTAAAGTGTAGTATCTTAAAAATATATTGTTAAAATTTGATGACGAGATTCAAAGTATTTCAGGATATACAACCAGTTAGAAGGTCAGGTAAGTAGAAAAATCGGCTCTATTGTTCGCTAGTTGCAGGAACCAGAAAATTATAAAAAAACCGGTAATTTTCAAGTTTTTACGTTTAACTGCCCGCCATTTTGCCGAAATTTTTTTTAGTTCTAGTCCTTGCGATAGCTATATTTATTATGCTTCAAAATTGTTCAACTTTTTTATTTCAGATCAGAGGGAGAGATGAATCACCTCTCATCATTGAATTTCCTAGAGAGGGAGATTGCAAGTCCATTGTTTAAGTTGAAAACATTTTTTTTTGCCTAGTTTCATTTTTATGTAGTTAATATAAGCAATAAAATAAGTGTGAAAAAAGCATTACTCATTACTATCATACAGAATTTTTTTTTTTAAATTGTTAAAATTTTAGGTCGCTATAGACCGCTAACCTCCCTTAAAGCTCTGAATTAGTTTCTGCTTACTTTTATCTGAATAACAATTTTCTGATATCAGCAAGCATTTACTGTTGAATGTTTGTTCCTCTTCATCATGGACTCCGCACACGGGTTCGTAAGCATCAGAACATATGGGACAAGCAAGAGCAGGTGCATTTGGTGTTGTTTGCAGGGAAAATGTCTTAGGTTGAATGAAAGAAGGGTGTGGAATGATTTTATGAACTGTTTGGAGCTGAGTATTTGGCTGCTGAGTAAATGGTGGCTGAGTGTTTGGAGGCTGAGTATTAGAGGTCTTTGATAATGGATTTTTTGGGTAAGGAGCCTGAGATTGAGGTTCCTGAGTATCATCACGTGATAGCTGATCGAGCGAAGACTGAGATGGTTTTGCTAGAGATAGTGAAAGTTTAATAAGTGGCGGCTTCTGAACGTGTATGGAATGATTATCTTGAATCGAATCTGATGACCGTGGTTGAGTGCTCAAGGGATGAGCGAATGAGTTTTTTTTATGTGACTGTTGAGCATACACATGTTGAGTAGACGCTATTTGTGTATAAGACATCCGAGTGTGGAGTGGAATTGGTTCAGTATTTGTATACGTAGCATGCGGTGGGTTACTTTGTAAAGGTTTATTATGAACTGAAGGAACATTGAAAGAAGTTTGTGACGGTTTTATTTGAGGCCGCTGAGTTAACGGAACCTGAGTATGTGGCAGCTTCCTTGGCTGGACTCCATGCTCATTCACGCAGGGACCATTGAAAATAATCTTCCAGTCTGTAAGCAAATGAGAAAATATATTAGACCATCTAACTTTAGTAGGGTTATTATTATTATTTTTTACCCTCTCTCGATTTGCATGCCTTAGACCTCAGGTAACACCCATTTGAGAAGGTCTTCTTAGAACCATTAAAGAAACCGCAAACCGGATTGTACACTGCGGGACACACATCAGGG
The DNA here is from genome assembly GCA_914767635.1 of Melanostoma mellinum. NCBI lineage: Eukaryota > Metazoa > Arthropoda > Insecta > Diptera > Syrphidae > Melanostoma > Melanostoma mellinum. The sequence goes on from OU612058.1 coordinate 22,181,613, forward strand.
CAAATTTGTTGGTCTATTGGTTGGTGCGGTTGCGTAAAAGGTTCACAATCACCTTCGTTTAGTATTGTCCAGTCTTTAAATAAAAATTTATTCAATTGACCGATTTGGAAAAGGTTCCTTTTCTACCTTCATTTATCCGGCATGAGGTGATTTGCATAGAACACCTGCTTGAAAATACTCTAAGCTTTCCATTGAATGTTGCACATACCGGTTGGTACATTTCCGGACATATTTTTGGACATTCTCTATGGGGGTTCCTGCATTCACCGTTATACAAAATGTTCCAATCTAACCAAATAAAAAAGTTACAAACACTTTTCGCTTGAAATCGGCTCAACACGCTACTGTCTACTTGAGTGTTTTACTATATGCAGTTGTTTTAAATGAGCTACGATTGCCTGCGCAAGTGCAAGAACCTGCAAAAGTCTTTCCCGACAAATGCTCTTGTCAATCTCACTTTTGCGTGTACTTGGTATATCGTAGCGTGTATAACCGTCTTAGGTGTTTGAAGTACTTACAGTTTCCTGAGACACAAATTTCCAAATCCAAGAGACATTCGTTCGTAAATGTTTTATTTTCACCATTGAAAGTGGCGCATATAGGACTATAGATTCGAGGACAATGCTCTTCACACTTTGACTCCGGTTCGACACATTCACCTTCGTATATTACTTCCCATGCTGTAAATGAAACAGAATTCAGTATTAATAATCAGAATAGTTTTTATTTGCAACTACAATAAACACAATTGATTTTGAGCGAGCGTTTGAGCAAAGACAAAACTAAAAAGCAACATTCGATTACTATATAGAACATCCTGACCAATTTCAATTTTTCTTTTTTTGCGTTTTTTCGAATGTCTTGGAAAAAAGAATATTTGCAAGTAATTTAGCCTATTTCACCGGATCATATAATAGCAAATCAGTTCACACTTAATCCAACGAAATCGGATGAGTATTTAGCGTGTAAAGGTACATACATACATACAAAGGCTGTCAAGAAAATCACCCTATCACCCTATCAGGGCCAGTCGTAGCAATTTCGGACTACGAATGTCAAATAGAAATGACTAAAAACATTTTCGTAATGAACGCTTGGCAATAGATATTTGTAACTTGTTAATAACTTCATTATTAGTGTAATGTACACCCAACATTTATACCAATTTCCTAATCGAAAACGTTCAACCGAAAACACAACTGGCAACACTATAATGGAATGGTATAATGGAAGACGTCGTTTGTGAGTGAGTGTGTGTGTATGCAGAAATACCGGGAGGAGAATGTGTCTAGACATCATGGTTCATAGCAAAACTACTAGAAAGCTCTCGATGTTTCACACTGCTATATAATGAGGCCGCTGCGCTGAGGCAGTTTTGATTATTGAGTGATAAAATAAAGAGTGAATTGTTGTTTACCAGTGATAGTCCAAAAAATTGAATTGAGATCGAATAAAGTATAGATACTGAATAAAAGTGGTAGAAATAAATTGAAAAGTGAAGTTTTATTTTTCGAACTAAGCGCACATTACAATAGTATCAAATTTTGTGGCAAAACATTCACTACAATGGCGTCTGAGTCGCTTCTATTGTGGTATTCGTAGTCCAAAATCGCTACGACGACGCTGACGGGCCTTGTGATAGAGGCCAATAGCTCTCCACGTTATTGAGTAAGCATCATGAAACAATAAGTAGTTGCTTGTTTCATAGACGATTTAAAGCAATGAAAATGAAAATCTGGGTCATTGTTTGTTCTAGGTTATGGGTAATGCATTAATTCAAAGCTGTGCTGCTAAATTTGGAAGTCAAATAACACAGTTTATAGTTCCCTTCCGTTCCTAACTATGGTGTGGTTGAGAGAATCTTCGAGCTCTGGTTCGCCATTGTGAAAATGATAAGCCATAGAATAAAACAGCAACCGTACATGTTCCGAAAGATTTAAATTGAATCTCAAATAAACTGATTAACTTTTTAGAAGTAAACTAAAAAATTGGTCGCAGGTTGGATAAGGCAAACGAATATAACGAAGGGTATCAAAGAAAAAAACTGTGTTGTTCCTGTCTTCAAAACTCTGAAAAAGCTGATGCTTTGTCCAGGGAATTCTCTTCAAGTCATTTAGTTACTATCAGTAGCATGGGGGGAAGCAATGAACTTGAAGTTGCCGTTGAACAATCCTGTGAATCTATAAGGGGTCACATCGCAAACATCCCAGAAAGCGCGTTTACTCTGATTGACGTCGAGTACATATTATCAGGATTAAAAATATCTAAGTCACCTGGACCCGAGGTGTAATTAAACTTATGTCTTAAGAGACTACCCAAAATGGGCGTTAAGTTTCTTCTCAACTTATTTAATGGATGCCTTAATATAGGCTATTTTCCTTAGAATTGGGAAAAAGGATATATTGTTACTATTTCAAAGCCAGGGAAAGATGCATTCTTTAACGACTAACTATAGGTTAATAAGCTTGCTAAGATCAATGAGCAAAATCCTGGAAAAAGCAGTTAAACACAAGATCCAAAATTACTTGAGCTTGTGTCTTATCAGCAGAGCAATGTGGATTTAGACCCAACCACTTAACTATCCCTCAGATTCATAGGATAACAAAAGATATTAAAAATAACTTCGCAACAAGCAAAAGCACAGGATTGGTCTTACTTGATGAGGAAAAGGTTTTTGACACAGTTGGGCACAATGGACTGATTTTTAACTCTCTTCGCCTCATTGTTTTTTAAGCTGGACGTACATTTAAGGTTTTTGTTAATTGTGTATCTTCAGAATCTCAAGGATCTGTTTTGGGCTCCTTATTTATACAATGTTTATACATTTGACTTTCCGAAATTCAGAAACTGCGAAACTGCAATATTCGCAGATGACACAGCGGATTGGAATGGTTTAATTATCGAAACCAATTAGCAATCTGCCTTGAACGACGTCCAGACCTACTTCTATAAATGGGAGATCAAAGTTAATACTGGTAAAACCTGTCTGTCTTTCTCACAAGAAAAGGAAACGCTTGCTTTTTACTCAGTGATTGGCAACACAATGGAAATCCAGTGTCAAATACTTAGGGGTTCATATTGACAAAAACCCTAACTTTTGGCCTACATATCCAACAAACAATAAATAAAGTCAATGTAACGATAAAAATCCTAATTCTTACTAATATTATAAATGTGAAAGTACTTCTGTCTTTATCTCTGCTTTCTATGTTACCGTCTCCCGCCGAAATTGGTACAGAGATAATCTAGAACTTTAGGAAAGACATAGACTATATATTTTATTCCAATACATATTCCCACGGGAACGGGAACGTAACCGGGAACTTAGAAACTACTGGACCGATTTCAAAAATTCTTTCATCGTTAGAATGCTACACTATCCTCGAGTTACAAGAACTTTAACTCTTCCCCATTTTCCAACCGAACGGTCACCATATTCCCACGGCAACGAGAGGGAGTCTTTACTAATGTTTCAAGTCCGAAGTAAAATGTGTCTGTCTAATTTTTCTTTCTTACCATCAACCGCCCAAAACTACTGAACCTGTTTATATGAATTTTGGTACAGAGATAGTCTAGACTCTAGAACCTGAGGATAGACATATGCCATATGTGTTATCCCTAAATTCCCATGGGAACAGGAACTTGTAAGCTACAGCACCGATTTCTTCTGTTCTACCACCGCACCGTTAGAATGCTACACTATGCCCGAGTAATATAAACTTTAAGTCATCCTCCGGTAACGGCTCTCATATTCCCATGGGAACGGAAGACTTTACTAACATTATAAATCCGAAATTAGCTCTGCCTGTCTGTTTTTTTTTGTTATTATTTACCGCCCAAACTATTGAACCGATTTATATGAATTTTAGTACAGAGATAGTCTAGAACCTGAAGATGGACATCCTTTCTGCTACCATCTCCCGCCCAAACCACTGATCTGATTTAAATGGAATTTTGTTCAGAGATACCCTAAGGCATGAGGAAGGACATGGGCTATATAAGTAATCCTTAATTTTTTTTTTAAAAAGAAAAAAAAAACTTAGGTTCCTTCCACTTTCTTAGTTTTAATGTTAGTTATAGTTATAAAATATATATTGTATCTTTAGGCCGAAAGGCATTAGCATTAAGTTATTGAATAATTTAGAGGATCTAGGGTAGGTAAGTTGATTAAGTTATTACATAAGCTTGTTTAAATATTTTTGCTAGCATGTAAGTAGTTATACGTTGAAGAAAAATATAAATGAATTTAAAATTTTAACTAATCCCTATATTTCTATACTAGCGACCCGCCCCGGCTTCGCACGGGTACAATGCTGATACTAAATACACAACAGAAAAACTGTGAGCCCAGAAAAATATGTTTGTTACGACATCACATTACAAATCTTTAAATTTCTCGGCTTTTCTCTACTATAATATGCATGTATTATACATATAATCCTTCCTCTTGAATCACTCAATTCATTAAAAAAAACCGCATCACAATCCGTTGCGTAGTTTTAAAAATCTAAGCATACATAGGGACATAGGGACAGAGAAAGCGACTTCGTTATATACTATGTAGTGAAGTGATTTTGAAAGTTCTTTATGTCAAACTGTCGAAAACACAGTTGATCTGAGAAGAAATTTCTATTTTGATTTTCAAATAAATGTTGACAATCGGGAATGGCTGACTGAAAGGTCGATTTCGGCGCCGACTAATGAGATAATTAACCATATAAAAAAATAAGTTATGTTTGACGTGGTGGGGGATGCTGTCGAATGTCTATCAGTAGACAATATTGTGGACACTAAGCAAGCCACATCATACCCTGCAGAGTATCTCAATTTTTAAGGATTATCAGGAGTGGCAGCAAGTTGGTGTTCAAGTGCCAATAATGAGAAATATAGAATTGTGCTTAGCTACAAATTACACATATGTGATGCGGCACTATAAAAGTTTTAATAATGCCCGGAACGGCAAAAGAAGAAAATTCTCACTGGTTTCCTATTTAAGTTTAAAAGTGTGCAGTTTCCTCTTAAACCAGTATTTGATATTAGTATATATGTAAATAAAGCCCAGAAACTTAAAGTTGAAGGTTCAGAAAAAAGCCTCTGGTAACTCTATGTGGCACGGTCTCGTGTAACAAACCCGCAAACGGTGGAAAAGTAAGAACGTCGTGTGTATAGGTTACCTTACTTTAATGCATGAATGTGTTTTATTTGCAAAATAATTAGCCTAACAAATTAAAAATGCAGCCGAAAGTCAATTTTTTTTTTAATATACTATACACTATCTATCTATCTATCTATCTATCTCTATCTTTCTATCTATCTACCTATCTATCTATCTATCTATTTATCTATCTATCTATCTATCTATCTATTTATCCATATTTATAAAATAGGATGTATTTATGTATGTCCGGTGCTACTCCAAAGCCACACAACGGATTTTTATGAAAATCTCACGGTTGACAAAGTTTAGTCCAGAGATGGTTCCTGTCAAGGTTTGCTCCCCATATTCCCACAGGAACAGGGTTGGGAATGGAAAATTTGACACTACTCCACAGATTTCAAAAATTCTTTCAGCACTAAGGGTGTTACATTATCTCCCTTCATCAGTAACTTAGACTATATTTTCCACAGTAACAGAAACGGGAACCTAAAGTTACTTGACCAATGTCGAAAATTTTTTCAACTCTAGGATGTTGCATTATCCCTCAGTGACACAGACTTACATTTCATTCACATATTTCCATGGGAACGGAAGATTCCAACAAGAATGGGTTGGGAACGGAAACTTTGCAACTACTGGACAGATTTCAAAAATTCTTTCACCATTAGGCTGCCACATAGTCCCAAAGTAAGGAATTTTATATTTTATCTCCGAAATCCCACGAAAAAGGAAAAACGTGAACGGGAACCTTAAAATTACAGACCCGAGCAAAACCGGGCGGCTTAGCTAGTACATATACTATAATTTACTATAATATACAATATCAAGGGGTTATGAATGTTATTAACACAGTGCGAGCGGTTAAGAAGGAAGGAAAGGATAAGGAAGGTGGTGCCGATGCACATTGTTTTCCGGACTTCCGTTGCATACACCAGAGCTAACGTTTGGCAAGGAAATCTCTGATAAGTCAATTAATTTGTATAGAAGTGAGTTTGTGGTTTTAAATTTAATTTAATTCGAGCGAAAGAAAATTTTTAGGACTTGTGATCTGTGATGTGAAAATTAAAATCGAAGGTGAATCTATAAAAGACTAATCTTTATTTCCCTGGGCAATTTTTTCTCTCGTATCTCTAAGTTTTCTTATCCATATCATTTGTATTTTAACAAAATAAATTAAAAGCATAAGGACCAACAATTTATCCAGTGCGGAATGCATTTTTCGCATGAAAATGAAAGATTCGAGAGAATTCTTCGTTTTTTTTTGGTTTCAGTTTAGATGATAAAAGATTTGTATTATAGTGAGAAAGAAAGCTTTTATTATTCCTTTCAGAGTACATAAGCTTTGTTTTTGGTTAAAAGCGAAAGCTATCCTTCCATCTTGTTTTAAACAAAGAAGGAACTACAGTATATGATGATGATGAAGAAATCACAGTCATATTCTTTTTAAGTTACTGACTCCATTGTATTTTTCACCTAATATGCCAAATAAGTTCATTTAGGAAAAGAAAATACTGGCTAAAAGGTAAGACCCAAGGTGGAGATAGTACCGTGTACCCTGCATTTTCAAAAATGTTGCCGGTCAAAACTCAATTGCGCAAGACTAAATGTAAATGCAGCTGACCATATTCAAACATTGTTAAAATTAATGAAAACTTTGAGGAAATCACGTCTTTTTGAAGGTAGCCTGTTTCAGAGTTAAAGCCACTTTGAAATTTCCATAAATTTGAAAGCAATTCGGATATAGTTTACTATAAAGTGTTAAACTTAGGAGTGCACTGGTTCATTCAAATGATTGCTTTACTGGTATTATCTGCACTTAACTTGCATTTAATTAAAATTTCAGCATTCAGAGACTGTTATGTCACTGTCTGAAATTGTTACGAGTACGGGCCTCAAGAAAGAGATGATTACATACCTACACTTGCAATGAAAATAGCTTAAATTAATTTTTTTTTTTTCAAAGTACTCACCTCGCTTTGATTCACACATATCTGCTTTTAGGTGGCACTGATTTTGAAATGTCTGCTCAATACTTCCGAACGCTGCACAAAGAGGCTTAAATTCTAACGAACAATAATTGGGACAATCTTCCTTTACTTTCAACGGCTTCGGACGAATATTTGGCTGAAGAATTGGTGATGTAGCTGCAGAACATTCACCCTCATGGAAAATCGCCCATTTATTTGCAGTCTTACAGTTTTCTAAATCCAACCGACATCTGTTTTCAAAAGTTTTCTGAACCTCAGCACTTCGAGTACAAATTGGGGCATATTCATTTGTACACACTTGATTACAGTTTTTAAAACATTTCGTTATTTCTGTAATTTGCAAGTCTGTAAAAGAAAAAAGACAATGAATTATTATTGTTCCTCTCCGTTTGAACTTCAAATGTAGTCACGCTCACTAGAAATGCCCAGGCTTTCACGATTTTTATTTTCCGCGTTCACACCGCACTGATTTTTAAAAAGGAACCAATGTGTTCCATTTGTCGCACAAACAGGACTATCGGCATTTAAACATTGTTTCCCCGAACTTTTTGTGCAATTACAAGCACATGCATATGCCAACACTTGACATACACTGAATAACACAATAAGTAATTTTGCCATAACAAACAAGTCGTTTGCAACTCAGCTGAAATATGAGCTGACTTTGCATTTTATACTTGCAAGTGAGAATGTAAGTTATTTAAGAGATTTGAGAAATGTATTTTACGATGAGTTGAAAAATGGAAAGAGTGCAGAAATTGATAAATACTATTGCTATCGGCAGAATTGTGTGCAAGTATTTTTATGATTTTTATAAATTTAAAATTTCACAACAAAAAAATAATTTTAGCTTTTCTTTCTTTTTACAAAACAATAAGTGGTGGTAAGGGTTGCCACTTCAGGCAAAAAAAAAATTTGAAAGAGGACTTAAGAAAGACAGTGAAGTAGATAACTATTCAAAAATGAAGTGCTTTTGGAATTTTTTAGTGGGAAATTCGCTTTCAATAAAAAGGTCTAAATCATAATCATGGTAGGGAATACATTTCAAGATCAGTAAACTTTTGAACTATTTTTAAACTCATGTACAAAAGCAAGCTTTGAGCTTCCAGAGCTGGAAGTCTGGAATAAATCACTTATGTTCATGAGACGACTTTCTATGAATTTGGGCATAGGCAATTCATAAAACAGATCTGCATAAATCTGAGCTTAGATAAACGAGCAGTATTTCGTATTATGTCATAGTCACGAAATTGGTTTTGGCGAACGATAAAATTTATCTGGTGGTGAAGACGCAGTTTAAAATATTTTGTTGATACGAATATAATAAATGTGCTTTGTGCTAGATTGGGAAATAATCAAATGGTTTGGTTTGCTCTTTTCAAAAGAATATGAACACTTTAGACTTTTTAAATTCAATTGCTTTTTGCGTGAAAAATCAAAGCTAATTAAAGCAATTCAGCAATATTGTGATGGCACCAGTGGCGTGACTCACTTTTCGCGAGGAATTGGCAAGTCCTCTGTTAGTAAATTCATTGCCATGAAAAGAGCTTTCTCAATTAGCCGTTCGTAACCGGCAGAAAATAGTAGGTCCCCTCCATTCCCTCACAAGGCATGGCTGTGAGAAATGCGCTAAGCTCAGAAGCTCCTCGCTCTGTTGCGCTACCCTATTTTTTTATTTTTTTTTGTGGCGTGAGGTTTTCATTTCTTATGCCTTTTGCGTGGGAGGCTCAAATCCCAGAAACAAAAAGAAAAAAAATTTTCCACGACAATTTCTCCGATAGTAATTTTATGTTATGAAGAGTGCTTTCTCGATTAGCCGTTCAGAGTCGGCAAAAAATCGTAGATCTCTTCCATTCCGTCACAAGGTATGGTTAAGAGAAATGCGCTAGACCCCGGGTGTCTTCGCTCAGTGCGCCACTCTATGTTTTTTATTTAATTTCAATGGAGTCGAGACAAGTCTTGGTTGAAGTTCCCAATGATACTCAGAGAACAACCACTTTTTATTTTTATATACTTACATACTATCTGACCCGTCCGGCGGGGCGTTGCTCGGATCTGTAGTTTTAGGGTTCCCATTCTTGTTTTTTTCACTCGTTTGGTAATATGTTACTGAGTGATAATGTAACAAGTTGAAAGAGTTTTTGAAGTCAGCCAAGTAGTTTTAAGGTTCCGCTTTTCGTTCCCCTTTCTGTCCCCGTGTATTTCTGGAACCTCAGTATGCCCGATCCTAAGAAAAGAAGGCCCTCACAATTCCGCCAATTATAAGGGAATAAACGCCCTTAACGTCACGTCGCGTATAAGATCTTGTCTGCTGTAATATGTGAATATCTGACACTTTACGTCAACAATTTGATAGGTCCTTATCATTGAAAGGCAATTGCCTGGCAAAATGTAAGTCGCCTACGTCATATCCGAAACACGGATATTAATTTGAAAGACTAGGTATGTGAGACGATGGTTTGACATTTGTTGATGGTTAGGTATAGGCCCAATTTTCATGCTACGGCAGGGCAACAAACTGTCAAACGTCAACACCAGAGGATTAATCTTTAAAAAGTCTGTACAACAACTCGCTTACGAAGACGATCTTTAAGTAATGAGAAGAAGGAAGCGTAATGTCATAGGCGCTTTTGCAAGCATCGAAACAGAAGCGACAAAAATGGGTTTGACTGTCATTAAGCACAGAGAACATCGAAGAACTGGGTGTCGCAATAGACAGTCATAACTTCGGGGCAGTGCAGTGTGCAGGACTTCGTTTGAATAACATTAGTGCGGAGATGAAACGAAGAATAACTCTTGTCAACCGCTGCTTCTTTAGGTCAAGAAGGCAAATGGGAAACAAAACCCTGTCTAGAAAAATAAAGGTAACCCATTACAAGTCCTTTATCATCCCAGTATTGCTTAACGGCGCGGAAGCATGGACCTTGTCGAAAGGTCATTGACCTTGAGCCTGCTCAAAGAAAACTTTCTTCTTCTTCTTTAGGTGGCTCAACTAGAGCGTGGTGCTCCTAGGCCTTTTCCAATATGCCCCTCCAGCCGGCTCGATCTCTAGCCTGCCGTCTCCAATTTTGCACTCCAAGTTGGCGGAGATCTCCTTCTACCTGGTCGCTCCATCGAAGATGAGGTCTACCTTGGCTTCTGACTCCTTCTGGCTTGGCGTTGAAGACTTTACGCGCTGGAGCGTTGATGTCCATTCGCTCTACATGGCCCTTAGTCATCTTAGTCATTGGACTCTAATTTTTCTGGCTAAACTTATGTCGCTGTACAGCTCGTAAGTTGTCGTCGTTGTATCTTCTTCGCCAAACGTTGTCTTCTCGATTAACGCAAACATGACCATAAATCGTACGCAGAACTTTTCTCTCGAAGACTCCAAGTGACTTTTCATCCGATTGGGGAGAGTCCATGCTTCTGCACCACATAGCAGGTTCGGGATGATGATGAGTGTTTTGTATAGTGTCTCCTTGGTTCTTCTCGATAGGGCTTTATTCCTCAATTGCTTATTTAACCCAAAAAACAGCGATTAGCAAGAGTTAGTCTGCGTTTGATTTGACCAAGTCGGTGGTGGGATTGGACTTTTGTTGATGAGAGCATACACTTCGTCTTTTCCTCGTTTATTTTCAGCCCCATTTGGCTTGCTGCTGACTCCATAGTAGTGAATGCACCAGTTACTGCTCGCTTTGTTCTTCCTATCACGTCTATGTCTTCTGCAAACCCAAGTAATTGTGTTGATTTATTGAAAATGGTGCCCGATGTATTGGCATGGGTGCTACGTATTATATTTTCAAGCACAATGTTAAAACAGCTGCATGACAGTGCGTCGCCTTGTCTAAGCCCTCTGGTGGTTTCGAAGGTTTCAGTAGAGTCTCTACCAACTTTGACGGAATAGCAAGCGTTCTCCAACGTCATCCCGATAAGGCGTATCAGTTTAGCAGCGATTCTAAAGTTAGACATAGTACGATACATTTCAACTCTGTTAACACTATCGTACGCTGCTTTAAAGTCGACGAACAGGTGGTAGGTGTCGATATTGTACTCTTAGGTTTTCTCCAGTATTTGGCGCAATGTGAAGATTTGGTCGGTGGTAGATTTTCCAGGTCTGCAGCCGCATTGATAAGGACCAATTATATCATCAGCAAACGGCTTGAGACGTTCGCATAATACGCTCGAAAGGATCTTATAGGCGATGTTTATAAGACTAATGCCTCTATGGTTGGCGCAAAGTAGGCGGTCTCCTTTTTTGTGGATCGGGCAGATGGTACTGAGGTTCCACTCATCAGCCATACTTTCCTCCGACCATATTTTACAGATGAGTTGGTGTATGCTCCTGACCAGGTCATCTCCAGCGCGTTTAAAAAGCTCCGCTTGTAGACCATCACATCTAGCTGCTTTTTCCATCTTTAGTCTGGTGATGGCTACCTTGATCTCATTTTGGTCGGGCGGCTGCAGTTCGTGGTCGTCATCTAAATTAACTGGTACAAGTTGATCTTGGGCGGGATTTTGGCTGTCATCGCCATTTAACAACTGGTTAAAGTAGTCTTTCCAGATGGCTAACATCGCCTGCGTTTCCACTGTTGTGTTTCCATCCTGATCTTTGCAGGGTCCAGGGCCCAGGGCGACTTGTGAAACCCGATGTTGATTGTCTCACTCTTCTATACAAGTTTCGCACCTATTTCCTACTAAAACATCTCTGCATCACCTCGACTTCGCGTTTTTGATGTTCCTTTTTCTTCCTCCTGAGTAAGCGTTCTTATTCGAATATAAGAGTATAGAGTGGTCACTATTCTTTAAAACAGCTCTCAACAATTAGAAGTCATTTTGTTACCGTATTTTACTTAAAAATCTCTTACAGTTAATAGATAGAAATCTTGACCAAGCTACAAAATATTTCCAATCAATGCCAAAACTAAAGCACGCACGCCATTTATCTCGACTCAACTCCCTAACTTCCTGTCAACACGAAACTATTTCCTCTAACACATTTAGAAGCTCATTTTATCTCACACGCACAGCACCAGTTTATATATGTACATCCCATAAATGCACAATTTCATTAACCTATTCACATACTCAGTCAGGCATTAATTAAAAATTGCCAATCTTTGTAAACCTTTACCAGCGACTGCCTTCAGTACAAAAGATTTGTTCTAGATTCTGTTGGCTGTCCGTGCATATAGTAACTCTGTTTCTAAATACTTCCTGCCATGTTTTTTTGTTACGTGTGCTGATAAAAAGAGAGAAAAAAAAGACTTCATCCATCCACAAAATTCAGTACAACGGTGCTAATGCAAATCACATCCTAACTACAGTTACGGGAATTCAAAAAAGCTTAATTAAAGCACACCCACACACTGTCGCACCACCCTTCTTCTATTTGTGACGTACCTATTCTATTAGATATATACACTCTTTTTCCTCATTACACACAACTAACCAATGTCAACCAAAGGCATAAAATACACATTGCTATTTCTGATTCTAGTTCTAGTTGCCATCGCTGTCATCAGCACCCAGCTACACCACCGTGGCCCACATTAACCAAATAGCTGTACAAAAGCGGCAAAATGTCAATATCAGTATCGGTCCCTCTGCGGCACGACACTCTTATATAGCACTTAGCATATTCGCTGTCGACAACGCTGCCATTCGTGGTCGTTCCAGCCGCCCTAGTCACCATCACCGTCACCGTCATCGTCCTCGGCGTCCTTTTAAACCCTTCTAGTCGACGCCGCCGACGTCCTTGTCGTCGTTCTTGATGTTTTCCTTCTCAGAGGCACTCGTTTTACTCGGTACTTGCGTGCTGCATTGTGAAAACGAAAACCTGAAAACCTAGCGCCCCCAATGTGCACGACCATAAATCTAGTCAAAATAAATTAAAATGAGATTTCGAATTCTTTTCCCAAAGTTTAACAGCATAGCGCGTTGCCAGGCGCAGTGCTTTGCTAGCAGCTTCTGCCCTTTACCACTGAAATTCATTTGGGGCGATGTAGACAGAGCTGTAAAACACATTCACATGCCGTGTGATGCGGCATGGCGTGGTGTCGTCGTCGTCCCAACACAAAGTGTTGAATGAATAAAGAACGCCTCGTCTGTGACTCGTCGCGTCGGTGTCAAAACGAAAACGGATCCCATTGCCAACAAAATTGAACCCAAACCCGATTCCTATTCCAGTTGTCGATTCGACGAACATTTTATTCAATTCAATTGAATATCGGATCCATTCGATTTCCCGAGAGAGATTAAAAATGTTTAATGCATGAGGATGTGCGTAACCGGCAGCAGTTGGCAACTCGGATCCGGTGGGATATCGCGGTGCGGTAATGGCGGCGGCGCATTTGGCCACGTCCTCTTCTATTCAGGTTTCTGCTACTGGCGGAATCTTTCGCCTATTGAACCAACAAGGAAAGGGTTATCCGAAGTTGATTGATTCCACGTGAATCCTCCAGGACTCTTATCAAATAATTTGCAAGATATTTAGGCTAGTTTAAGCTAATTTAGGAAATTGGTAAACATTGATACGGATTTGTAAATAGTCAGTTTCACCTTTCTATATCGGCTGTCAGAATCCGCCAGACAAAATGCTTTTCATTTTCCCATTCCGATTCCATTTCAGTGTGATTTGGACTCTACCTTTTGTATCGTAGTATTCGAAAATCTATATCCCATCGCGTTGCCGTCCACTGTAAGTATTGGAATAAATCAATTCGAACTGTTTCCAGATAGACGACTCCGCCTGGTATGGAATCATTGGGTTGTTGGGAAATGCCTTTAATTTTTTTTGTCTACCCTCAGGCACTCATGTAAGATTAAAGGACATGTTGACTTAAGAAGAAACACACACACACAAAAAATAAAAAGGGAAAATGAAAGTAGGCTAAAAGGGTTAAATAAGACACGATTAGAGAAATGTAAAAGTCTATTTTTGAGTTCACTGTGTGTTTTAGTTGGGTGAATTTGATTGATTGGGGATTTGTATCGAGGATGAATTGATGGGTAAATAACTTTGATTAGTTTAGTGCAGACATGTATTTAACAAATAGTGGATAAAAATCAATAGACCCCAATGGGTAAAGCAACAGTGCTGCAGGTTGAATAGAAGTTTTGCAATGATTTGGAAGTTTTCACGAATACTGTTTCAGAAATTTTCTTCGTTTATTCAAGAACCCAGTTCTGGTAAGCAATTGAAAGTCCAATGAAAGGCACTTTTATATTAAATTGATGGGTTTTGCTTTTGATTTATTGCGATTATCTCAAAACTACTTTTTTGAAGTCGGTGACTGCGATAACTCAAAAACGGTTCAACCGATCGTCCTCAAATTTTCACAATTATTGTTAATACAAAAACCAAGTACTTAATCGTAAAGTTTTTTAATTTTTCTCAATAGAGCCAATATTTGTAGCCGATTAAAATTCCGATTTTTTGGTGAGAATCGAACATTTTTTTTAAATGGTCACCAAAAGTTCCAAAATCGAAGTTTTTTGAAATCTCAGCAATTAAGTATGTACTAGGAAAAGATGTTATCTAACGATAACGATACCCTTTTAAATTTTTTGTTTCAGATAAATTTAAGGAGGCGGAATCGCGGTCACCGCAAAAATAAATATTTTTTTACATGCCCTTACATATTAACATGTATGTTCAGTTGTAAATGGGAGTCTTTCAGTATTGAAACTACTTCATCTAGTTCTTCTGTACCAAACCCACAAATCTCTGCCCCTTTTCCAAGCTTCGACCTAACGTCTGGAGCAAAATAACCTAATTTCGTCAGTTCCCATACATACTCAATCCAAACTCTTCCCAGTCTCCTCAAGGATCTTCCCCCTCTTTTTTTAAATTAAAAAAGGAGCATGCTTATATGCTAATCTGGAGAACACAGACCTAATTACCGGTCCATTGTACTACCAGGGTAGCAGCCTTCCCTTTTTTCTGTGTTGCAGTAATGGAAATAAGGTGTTAGTTATTTCACATATAACCTCAAGGGCGGCGTCTATACGAAACTGGGAGGCTGAATGAAAAGTAGATGCCATGAGCGGGATTCGAACCCAGGCGTCCGGCCTATCTACTGAACACCCTACCACTGCTCCACGGCCGTCCTTAATTCCTTCCCCCTACATTGACCCCCTCTTACCTCCCGTAGTCAAACTCACACAGCAAAACACTGATTCAACTGAATCGCGCTACGCTCTCTCGAGACTTAGAGACAAAAAAACTTACGACAAATCGGACTCCCTTTGCTATGAAGGTAAGACTTGTACTAGGGTTATGGTCTCTATTCAACAGGAAGGTCTCCCCACTGACTTCACTAGTCTCAAGAGGCTATTTGTTAAATACCACGAGTATTTTGATGTGCCTCCTCAAAAAGTTGAAAGTGATCTATGTGCTTTTGGACATTACATCCACTCTAAACGCATTTCTCACCTTCAAGGTAGCAGAGCCGACCATGAAAAGTTTTTTCGTTCATAATTCAGCATCTCAGAATCTGCCTCTTACCTTTTACTACCAAAACGTAAGAGGACTTCGCTCAAAAACAAGAACAGTCCTTCAACAATCCCACGCTTTGCCTTTTGCAGTCTATGCTCTGACTGAAACTAATCTCATCCCTAGCATTAACAACCAGGAACTGTTCCCATTTTCTTTCAATGTTTATCGAGATGACGATCAAGACCGTGACACTGATGACTCTCCTTGTCAAGGTGTCCGCATAGCTGTCACCAATACAATTGATTCATCTCTTCTCTCAACATCCTCCTACCCCATAAATCGCTTTACATTATCTGCTTCTATATTTTACCATCGCAACCCCTCGAATCTTATGAATTTTCTATCAAAACGATTGACAACATTTCAGATTTAGGCGAACCCCATGATGAGGTCCTTTTTTCGGTGATTTTAACCTGCCGTACCTAAACTGGATTTATATCTCTGGATGTATCTTTGACTCCTATCTAATTGAAGAAAAGTTAAATCATCTAAATGATGAGTATACTTACTTACATACTTAGGTGGGCATTACAGTTCGGGGTGAACCTGGGCCTCAACCAACATCCTTCCGTAACGACTTCGATTTCGGGCGAGCTCTCTCCAGTTTTGCACTCTAAGTCGGTTGAAGTCTTCTTCCACTTGATTGCGCCACCTAAGACGAGGTCTTCCCCTTCCGCGATTTCCCTGCAATGTGCTTTCGAAAACCCGTCGAGCCGGAGCGTTTGGGTCTATCCGCTCTACATGACCCAACCATCGTAGCCTCGCGATGCGTCATACTCTTTAGCTATACCCATGCCGCGGTATAGCTCATACAGCTCGTTGTTGTATCTTATTCTCCACACATTGTCTTCGCATACGGGACCAAAGATCATTCGGAGAATTTTTTGTCGAAACGACCAAGGGCTTCCTCATCCGCTTTCGATAAGGTCCATGCTTCCGCGCCGTAAAGCAGGACTGGGATGATTAAGGTCTTATACAAGGTTACCTTGGTTTTTCTGGAGAGGCTTTTGTTTCTCAATTGCCTTCTTAACCCAAAGAAGCACTGGTTGGCAAGAGTTATTCTCCGTTTGATCTCCGCGCTGATGTTGTCGTCCGTGTCTACAGCGAATCCTTGATAGACGAGGTCCTGTACTACCTCGAAATTATGTCTGTCTATTGTGATGTTTTGTCCAGTTCGTTGATTTTCTGTGTCCTTGTTTGATGACAATATATACTTCGTTTTGCCCTCATTAACAATCAAACCCATTTTTGCCGCTTCTGTTTCAATACTCGCAAAAGCACCTATGACATCACGCTTTTTGCTTCCCATTACGTCAATATCGTCTGCATAGGCTAGAAATTGCACAGACTTTTGAAAGATTGTTCCTCTGGTGTTGACGTTTGAGTTTCTTACAATCTGTTCAAATATGATGTTGAAGAAATCGCATGACAGTTTGTCGCCTTGCCTAAAACCTTTTTCGACATCAAAGGACTCGGTGATTTCTTTACCGACCTTGACGGAGCAGCGTGAATTCTCCAAAGTCATCCTGCATAAGTCGTACGAGTTATACAGAGTTATACAGGGATGTCGAAACTTGACATGGCGCTGTACAGCTCGTCTCTGTCAATGCTGTCATACGCGGCCTTGAAATCGATAATGAGATGGTGAATATCGATATTACGTTCTCGGGTTTTTTCCAAGATCTGTCGTAATGTGAAAATTTGGTCTATTGTGGACTTCTCTGGTCTAAAATCACATTGATAAGGACCTATCAAGTTGTTGACGTGGGGTTTCAGACGTTCACATATTACAACACACAAGATCTTATAAGCGACGCGACGTTAAGGAGGCTTATCCCTCTATAATTGGCGCAATTGTGAGGGTCTCCTTTCTTTAGGATCGAGCATACGATACTAAGGCTTCATTCACCGGGCATGCTTTCTTCCGACCATATCATGCAGATCCGCTGGTGCATGCTCCTTTCCAACTGATCTCCAGCTGCCTTGAAAAGTTCGGCATCAAGGCCATCTGCACCTGCAGTCTTATTTGATTTAAGTTTGCATATAGCAAGCTTAACTTCTTCTAGGTCGGGAGGACGGCATTCTTGATCATCGTCCAAGCTGAATGAGGCAATCTGCCTGACAGCGGAATTTGTGTCCTCATCGCCGTTAAGCTGTCTGCAGAAATGATCTTTCCAGATCCTCAGTAGTGACTGTGACTCTATAACTATGTTTCCCTGCTGGTCTTTACAAGCTTGAGTTCGGGCTTTGCCACCCTGGCAGGATCTTTTTACGTTTTGGTAAAACTTCCGAATCTCGTTTATGTCATGGCACCTCTCTATTTCCTCAAACGAGCGCTTCTCATGCTGCTTCTTTTTCTTTTTGAGAAGTCGGTGTTCTTCCCTTCTTCTCTCCTTGTAAATCTCGTTATACTGATCGTAAGCAGCCCTCGTTCGTGTTTGCATAAGCATTTGTCGTGCTCTTTGCTTGGCTGCATTTGCCTGCATGCATTCTTCATCGAACCATGGGTTTCATTTTGGTGGCCGAGTGAAACCCAGAACCTCAGAGGCAGCGGTTCTGATGGCTTTTTGGCATTGCTGCCACTGGTCTTCAATGTTTAATGCATGGGATTCAAGGATAATTGAAGGAACACTCGATTGGAAAAGGCATTGGCAATCTCTTGCGATTGTAGCTTTCCGACGTCATATCTCTTCACAGCGTTAGTTCGTGCTGGTCGTGAACAAGATATCCTCATTCGTACCTTGGCTACAACAAGGTAGTGGTCCGAGTCAAATGATGAGTATATTCCTTTCAAATTCGGCACTTGGCTTTGTGAAACGATGGTCCAAAGAATTTGCTGACCCCTACGTAACCCGATTCCTTTACATTTCATTTGCCTGTCCGCTTCTTGAATACGCTTGTCAAGTCTGGTCGCCTTTCCAACAAGTGCATATTGCCAGAATTGAGAGCATACAACGCTGTTTCCTCCGATTTGCTCTTCAAGGTCTTAATTGGATATCAGATAACTTTTTCTATTTTAAATTTATTAATTGTATTTTCAAAGAAATAAAACTATTTTGGTACCAGTTCAAAAATCAAAAGACTCGATCCATTTTGATCTACAACGGTATCTCCTTGAATTTATCAAAGAGATCATCAAAAGCTTGGTGAAAAGGTTGTCCGATATAACTGGGTTAGTAAATCAAAACCAGTGCAATGAAAACAACTGTTGGTTAAATGCCTTCATAGAGATGGCACAGATCTGCGCACTTGTCAGGGGAGATTAATGAGTTAATATTAGCGGTTAAGGTTTTTATATTAATGATGAAAGGTAAGTTCTTAGCCCGAGATATGTACTAGGCTTTTCCTTCGCACGTTCGCAGTTGTTTGTATGTATTGCGGCCAAAAAATGTACCTCCGACAGTAATATATGGAAAAGACTCCAAAAAGATCAATTGGTTCATTCGGGTTGTTTATTTTTTTCCCAAGGAATGAACAACTGGGTTATTTATTTTAAGAGTATCAGCGTAAGATAGTGGTACCCATGCATAGCGTGATGGTTAGCATATCTGTCTGTTAAGGAGAGGGAGGTTCGTGGTTCGAGTGCTAACAGAATCAAAAATGTTTTTCCACGGGTATCGCTTTCTGCGAGGAATTGGAAAGTCCTCCGATAATCCAATCCATTCCCTGACAAGACAATGGCCGTGAGAAATGCGATAGGCCCCGGCGACCTTGCCAACCTATTTATTTTATTTATTTATCGGCATAACATATCTAATTATTTCTTTTTGACCAACTTATTTCAGCAAATTTCGCACTTCTTTAGTTATCATTAGAAAGCAGGTAATCCTAAACTAATGCAAAAGTAAGTATAATACCCATTCGTATATGAAATCGATAACTTGGTACCCCAAATTCATAAACTTAGCTGGAACATAAGACACAAGCCAGTTCAATATTATCGTTGAGAGAACATGGATTTTTTGTGGATCAAAGAGGTAGTAACAGTATAGCTGTCATTATTGCTGCATTCTAAACTTTGCCTCGTTAAGCTGAAAAATTTCCAAAAGCAAATGAGTGTAACAGTTGACTTATAGAACTACTCCTTATCTCAAATACCACGCCAGTTACGTAACTTATTATTTTAGTTTTTTCCCCTAATCACTAAGTCTGTCTGTAATTCCCATGCAAGTTCATTCGAAAGTGTTTATCTGTGCATTATTCTGTGGAGAAAATGACAAGTCGTGTGGCTTTGCTTTTTTATTTATCTTATTTTTTCCATTAATACGTGACTTTCAGCACAGAGTTTATAGCAAAACAAAATCCAACTCAACAGTCAAAGTCAAAATTGTGAGAGATGTTTATCTTAAGCATTATAATCTTCGTACATTCGTCACACTGCTCACACGTCTAACATAAATACGACAAACTGTATTCTTGTTGTTCTATAGAAGCACTTCAGACTTTAGTTACCGAAATGAAAATGCTCATACAAAAGGCTCTTACTTAACTAATTTCGCTCCATAAAGAACTGTAAAAGAGCGCTTAACACACAGCCATCATCTACAGAAAGTGACGTGAAAATGCCTTACAAAACCACGTCATTCACTTATGTTCCTTATTTCATTATGAGTAAAGTACAGAGCTGCAACATAAGCGGGAACACCATCACCATAAGCTTTTGGTGGGTACCTGCTATATACTTATGATAGAGGCGGTGCATTTGCTGTGTTGGAGAAGCTTAGGGTCCTGCAACTGAGAGTGGCTGTAAGTTAATGGAGCGGATCACAGAAAAGTTAGTCTAATTAACTTTTCTTAGGGGAAAAAAAAAAAATTTCTGCAAGGACCAGGATCAAAGTTTTGAAGTAGCTTGGTTGAATTCTTGTGTATGTGAAATGCAACCGCCAAGAAATTACAACTACGGAACCTCCTCTTGGACAAATACATCTACTGGTGCATTGCTTGTGAATTTCACCATCCGATGGTTTGATGGTTATAATTTCTTTATTTATGAGAAAAGTGAAAATAGATGACAGGAATTGAAACTCCTCACCTACAATTTGAAAAAATTGTCTTGTCGACAAGAGGTTTTTCCACAAAAACACTTTTTAGAAATACAGATACATATGTCTGTCTTTAAAAAAGTATAAAGTTGAGAGCTTCGTTTTATTTTGTTGCGGTTAGTTTCCCAAAATTAAAAAGCTGTTAACATTTTTAACCGATGAAAACCACCGAACTAAGCGGAATCCAAAACGAACAAGAGAAATTATTGTTTTTTGACCAACTCTACAAAAACATCCGCTAGGAGTTTTGCACCTCTTTAGGAAATTGTTAAAGTGATTGAGGAATCAAACGTAAAAATATGAAAACTGAAGTTCACAGATCAAAGAGAACTTTCGACTTAATTGAAATAATGCAATTGTTTTTGTTTAACTACTAATCTAGCTTTCGTTTGGGCTTGGCAGAAGGTTAGGTTATATAGGTAAAGCTTAAATGGCTGTCAGGAAAACGTCTTATACACTTAGACCAATATTAAATCTATTGTGATACCACAAGAAGTGTGTGAGGGAGTACCCAAGCAACACATTTGCCTCTTATCTAGTACTTAAAGTGTCAATTTTATAAGAGTTTTCACGTCTTAACCAATAGTTAAGACGTCGATAAGACCCAAAAAGGGACCAAACGGGAGGAGCCAACTGCATGTACCGAAGAGTTATTAATACACTCTTTTTAAGAACAATTAAAGAGCATACTTCCAATTGTTCCAATTATTTTAGTTCAATGGAATAATAAGTTTCTTTCTGTTTTACCCAAATACGAATTGAATAGATTCTCCCCGTGCAGTGTCGGGTTAGAATAGCACTGCAGCGCCTCCCCGCTTGTCGTAAAAGGCGACTAAAGGAACAATCATATCTAGACGACTAACATCAAAGTGAGTCTAGCGACACACATACCACCTAAAAACTCTCCCCAAGTATGCATGCAGATCCCGGGGTTTACACGACTGGAGATCACCGGTGTAGTAAAAGGGAAATCAAACTCATTAAATGGAGCATGCATGTGTCGAAAAGGATGAAAGAAAATTTTTGAAAAATTTTGAGCATTATGGAAGTACTTGCGAACATAAGAAGCACTACCCCGCCAGGCAGTTCCATTGCTATGCATGGAGCTGATCCTGGACCGAGCAGCAATGTTCGGGTCAGAGCTATACGGATTCCGGGGGCTAGCAAAGTAATGCGACGAGTTGGACGAAAATTTAGAGTCGCGAGTTGGAACGTTGGAAGTATGACTGGTAGAAGTCTTGAACTCGAAGAGATGATGAGAAGGAGGCGAGTGGACATCTTGTGTGTTCAGGAAACGAAATGGCGAAACACAGCAAACAAAGCCCGTTTCTTAGATGCAAAGACCAAGGCTTACAAGATGTTCTACTATGGAACGGAACAAGGTAGGAACGGAGTCGGTATCATCCTTGACCAAAGTTTATGTAACAGCGTGTTGACCATTTTGAAGTCCAGTGACCGTTTGATGTCTCTTAAATTGGTGATGGAAGGAAAGGTCTGGAATATAATCAGTGCATATGCTCCCCAAATAGGGTGTGAGCAGGAGGAAAAAGATGCATTCTGGCTTGATTTTCATAACCTACTTAAGAACATCCCAAAAGAAGAGTATTTGTTTGTTGGAGGAGATTTGAATGGACATGTCGGGAAGACAAACGAGGATTATGAAGACTGCCATGGAGGTTTGGGATTCGGCACCAGGAACACTCCTGGTGAAGATATTCTAAGTATGTGCAAGTCATATGGTCTAATCGTACTAAATACCATGTTCATCAAACAAGACCGACACCTTATCACTTACAGCAGTGGAGGAAATGAAACCCAGATTGATTACCATTTGGTAACCAATTACATGAAATCTCGGGTGAAAGACTGCAAAGTGATACTAGGAGAAGCTGCCGCTCAACAACACCGTCTTCTTTTAACAGAATTTTTTACGGATGCGGTAAAGGAAGTCAAACAAACAAAGGCTCCTAGGAGAATCAAGTGGTACAATCTGGAGAAAACCAAAGGACAGCAATTCATTTCGTATATGCAAAGTCAGCTGTGTAATACCATCGACGCAGTTTCAAATGCAATCACGGCACAAAATATGTGGGATCGCCTACAACGAACCTGCTTAGAGAGAGCCAAATCACTGTTAGGAGTCTCAAAAGGACACTACCAACAAGTTAAAGAAACCTGGTGGTGGGATGATGAAGCTAAAGCAGTGATTAGAAAGAAGAAAGCAGCTTTCCAAGCTTGGTCGAAGTGCCCCTCAAGAAATACAAATGAAAAAGCGCGTTTCAAAATGGAATACAAGAGCTGCAGAAAAGAAGCGAAGAAAAAGTGCGCCCAACTTCAAGCAAAAAGCACGGAGGGCCTGTATCGAGAGCTGGAAGAGATTTCTGCCCCAGCTGCTGAAGCAAATCAGACAATCCAAGAGCTAAGACAAAGCAACTTGAATAAGGGAGCAACCATTTTCAAAATAGCCGCTCAGAGAAGGAGAAATGCGCAGGAGATTCGTTCGCCGAAGTTCATCAATGATGCTCAAGGAGTGCTACTTGTGGATGACGACAAAATTCTTCACAGGTGGCGACAGTATTGTGATGATCTTTTGAATGAACAGTTTCCTCGGCGCCACTTTCCAACAGCTGCACCTAACTTTACGGAAGTATCCGACGTCACAGTCGAAGAAGTTAGGGAGGCAGTTAAGAACTCCAAAAAAGGCAAAGCGATTGGGCCAGACGAGGTACCATATGAGTTTTGGAAAAATATGGGAGACATCGGGTTAAGATGGCTCACGATTCTCATCTCCAAACTTGTAAGAGGTGACAGTTTGCCTAATCAATGGAGGGAAAGTTTTCTTCTTCCAATGTACAAGGGAAAGGGAGATACCAGAAGCTGTGACAACTATCGTTCGATCAAGTTGATGTCCCACACTATGAAGATCGTTGAGCGGGTTTTGGATAGCCGACTGCGGAAAATAATAAGGCTGTCTGATGACCAATGCGGGTTTGTCGCGGGTAAGTCAACTACAGACGCAATCCAAAGCATAAGGATCATTATGGAAAAACACCGAGATGCCTTAGAGGATTTGCATATTGTGTTGGTTGACTTCGAAAAGGCATTCGATCGACAACCACGAGATCTGATATGGGTGGCCCTCAGACACCGAGGAGTTCCTGAAGCCTATGTGCAAATAATTATGGACATGTACGAGGGAGCAGTTACAAAAGTGAGATGCCCAGCTGGAGTCACCGAAGAATTCCAAATAACAGTAGGTGTACATCAGGGAAGTGTCTTGAGTCCACTGCTCTTTATTGCTGTTCTGGATTATTTGCTCGAAGGAAAAGTAACGGACAATAAAGTACAACAATTATTCTTTGCTGACGATGGAGCCATCATAAGCGAGGATCCTACATCCCTGCAACGAGCACTTGACGTTTGGATTGATGTTCTGGAAGGAAATGGGTACCGTATTAGCGCTAAAAAGACTGAATACCTGTGCTGCCCTTTTTCTGATCCAGACAAGCCTATTCCAGACATTTATTTGAATGGAAATGTGCTTCCCAAGTGTGAAAAGTTTAAATATCTGGGATCTATGATCAATAGTGAAGCATCTTGTGATGACGACATCAATCATCGAGTAAGCGTAGGGTGGATGAAGTGGCGAGAAAACTCCGCTATCTTCTGTGATCGAAAAATGCCCCCTAAGCTGAAGGGAAGACTCTACACAGCAGTTGTCCGTCCAGCTCTGACATACGGTTCACAATGTTGGACAATGTACAAAAAGTATGAGAGCAAATTGACGGCAGCCGAAATGAAGATGCTTCGGATGACAGCAGGAGTAACAAAGCTTGATCGAATTAGAAGTACTAAGATCCGTGGAAGCCTTCATGTCAAAAGTACCATCTTGGACAAAATTCAGCACGACCGGCTCAGTTGGTATTGTCATGTTCAAAGGAGAGATCCGCAGAACCCCGTCAAAAAGGCAATATCGTACAACGTTTCAACAAATTCGCGACGAAAAAGAAAAGGCAGGCCAAAACACTCCTGGTACAAGCAAATGCAAAAACAGCAGCATTTGGTTGGCCTCAGACATGGAACAATCCAAAACCGGGAGGCTTGCCGACGATTTCTGAGGTCAACGCGGCGTACCCCACAGGCGGATCACTAGTGTGAAGCAGCAAAGTGGGAGAGTTGTGATCGCTTCAAGATCACTACTCGTAACGCCGAAAATGAAGAAGAAGAAGAAGAACGAATTGAATAGATTATTTGTGAAGTGGAATAAACTTCGAATGAATGACGAAAATATTATGTGTGGTTTAATTTCGTCAACAACTAAGCAGATATTTTTCCCCATAATATAAGGTAAACATTAAATACATTTTTCTAGCGTTTAGAACGTCGATTGAATGAAAAGACGAAAAAAGAAAAGATCTACTTTGAAATCACACATTCTACCTCCCATAAAATAAACGCGCCTACATCTATCTCGATTGGACAGCAATGTAACTGAAGAAAATGTCATGGATTATGCCGCAGTCAAATTAAATGTTCCCAAAAGTTCATTGCGTTGTATGAAGCTAGTTAAAAAAGACACCGATTCTACTACATTTCGCTATGTCAATTTTAAACTAGGAATTCCTACTGATGTTTTTGAAAATGCTTTGCAACCAACAATTTGGCCTATGCACGTTCAAATCAAAAAATTTGTAAATTTTCCAAGGAAGGACCACAATTCCGAGGTGAAATAAACAGGCCATCATCATCTCCGTCGCAACTACGTGTTTACTTTCATAATGCTAGCGGTATAAGAACAAAATCTCGTCAATTATTCACTTCGTCATCAATTCATGAGTTCGATGTCATAATCATTGTGGAAACTTGGCTGAATTCACACTTTCATTCATCAGAATTTTTTGATACTTCATACCAAATTTTCCGGAAAGACCGACCACCATCAACAGGCAAGGAGCGCGGTGGAGGTGTGCTGATTGCTGTAAGCTCAAAATTCAGAAGCCATCAACGTAAATTATCTAATGATTCAGATGAAGTCGATCAGATTTGTGTCTGTGTCAGTTCTAAAGAATTTTGTTCTAAGGATTTTTATTTTATTGCTACCTATATTACACCACGTAGTCCAATAGAATTATATACTATTCACATTTCAAATATCATTTCCATAGTTAATGAATTGACAACAGAACAGTTTCCATGTATATTGGGCGACTTCAATCTTGGTGAGATCGATTGGTGTTTTTTTAGAACACGAACAAAAGTTATTTCCATTTAACGCAAATAGCGAAATTGAAAGTTTAGTTGTCGATTCATTAACTGCTCTTGATCTCTTGCAAATTAACAACATTAACAACTCTCTGAATAGAATTCTTGATCTTGTTTTTATCCATAATGATTTAAAATATTTTATAGAAGCTGTTGAATTCCCATTAACAAATAACTCTATTCACCATATTGCATTTGAGGTAAATCTTGAATTTTATGAATATGCAAATGTTTCACCTATCGAAGAAAAAAAATTTAATTTTATGAAAGCTGACTTCATTGCATTAAATAACTTTTATAATACATTTAATTGGGAAAGTATATTTCAAAATGGTTCCCTTACAGACATGTATAGAAGGTTTAAAAATATTCTTTTCGAAGCTATAGAACTATTCGTCCCAATTTAAAAAAAAGAGAACATTTAAGCTACCATGGCATAAAAGTAGATTAAATAATTTGGAAAACGCCAAAAACAAAGCCTTCAAGCGTTTTAAATTTACGGGGCTGATTGGAGATAGAACTCGGTTTCTTCAACTCAGAAAAGAATTTGATTTTCTTAATTGCTTTTTGTACAAGCAATATATAAGTGCAACTGAATCAAAAATAAGAGCAAATAGCAAATCATTCTGGATTTTTATAAATTCAAAGCGTAACAATGTATCTCAGTTTCCACAGTCAATGGAATATGAAAATGAAAAATCTAATGATTTACAGTCTTCTTGTCATCTTTTTGCAGATTTTTTTGAATCATCATATAATACAGACTCAATCGAAGGTCTAAGTTCTATGTATTCAAATTTTAAACCTTGTATTAATTGTATGCTTCCTCAGATATCTGAAGATGAAGTTTTCGATGCCTTATGTAAAATAGATGTTACTAAAAAAGCAGGCTACGATTCAATTCCGCCCCTTCTCTTATCTATTTGTTTTCCTCTCACTCTCCTCTACAATAAATCTCTTTCGTCAGGAGAGTTGGTAGATGAATGGAAAGTATCATATATTAATCCTATCTTTAAAAGTGGTTCCAAGCAGTTAATCAAAAACTATAGGCCTATTTCGAAAATTTCAGCTAAACCAAAACTTTTGGAAAAGATTATAACCGATAAATTCTATTGCTCTGTAAGACAACTCCTATCAGCGGGTCAGCACGGTTTCATAAAAGGCCGCTCCACGGCTACAAATCTTTGTGTTTTCACTAACTTTTGCTTTAATGAAATGGAAAAAGGATACCAAGTCGATGTACTCTATACAGATTTTATTAAAGCATTCGACCGAGTCCATCACGATTTACTTCTTCATAAGCTGAAAATGTTGGGTTGTGATGATCGTTTTATTATATGGCTAAAGTCATACCTATCCAATAGAAGACAAATTGTCAATATTGATGGGCTTTACTCCAAACCAATTAAAGTTGGCTCAGGTCTTCCTCAGGGAAGCCATTTAGGTCCATTGCTCTTCCTCCTTTTTATTAGTGATTTACCATTGACCTTCTGTAAGTCCATTTGTCTAATGTATGCCGACGATGTTAAAATTTTTTATTCTATCAGATCGATAAATGATTGTTCTACTTTTCAAATGGAGATCGATCTTTTTCTAGGCTGGTGCAAGTACAATCACCTAGAATTGAATTTTTCCAAATGTAAGATTTTTAGTGCAACTAGATCATTAAACACTATCAATTATACATATAAATTCAATCAAAACATATTATTAAGAGTTGAAGTGGTAAAGGATCTTGGTGTGCTCGTAGATTCTAAGTTAGATTTTCGGCACCATTTCGATTTTATCATCTGTAAAGGTAACTCAATGATTGGTTTTTTAAGACGTAATTCAAAAGATTTTAAAGATTCTTACACTCTTAAAACCTTATATAATTCCTTAGTACTTCCGCATCTTGAATACTGTTCTATAGTTTGGTGCCCATTTTATGCTAATGCGATACAAAGAATTGAACGAATTCAGAAAAGATTTACAAGATTTGCACTTCGAAATTTGAATTGGATAGGTGATTTGCCGAACTATTCTTCAAGATGTGCACTAATTGATTTAAAAACGCTTGAAGTTAGAAGAAATGCTCAATGTATAATTTTTATTAAAGATATTCTCTCCAATAAAATAGATTCCATCGATTTATTGAGTTTAATTACGTTCTATGTTCCGGAAAGAATACTTCGAAACAGGAATGTACTTTTTTATACACCTAGTCATAGAACTAACTATGGTTTAAATGAGCCCATCTCGCGGTCCTTAGCATTGTACAACTCCGTATGCAATGAAGTCGACATTGTAATGAATAGAGATCAATTTAAACGAAAAGTCTTAGAGTTGCTAAGTCTTTACTTGTAAACTCATGAATGAATGTATGCAAATACCAGAAAAATCTAATTATTTATGTAAATATTATTAGAGTATTGTTAATAATATAAATGTATTAAAGTAGTCAGCAGATTTAATCCATTGATGAAATAAATAATTAAATAAATAAATAAACAAAAAAATGAGAATTTAAAAATAAATGGCAAAAAAAAAAAAAAATCAAAGTCGGGTGACAATGATGCGAAAAAGCATGTATATGGAATCTATAGTACTATCGAAAACAAAATCGGTCGCTCAAAGCCATCTATGTATCCGCCGGCGCTGTAGAAATTGTTTGAATGTTAGTACGCTGTTGGATACATAAATGGCTTTAAGGGACCTTTTTGTTTTTGATATAGTACTATAGGTTCCATATACAATGCTGAAAATATGGTAGCTTGAAAGAGAAAACCGTAGAGAAAAATGTATCTTCTCATTTCCACTACCTTTTTTTAAAGAGTGAGTGACAGATTTTCAACGACCTCTGCGCAAAAGCTACTTTAGAAGGTTTTAAATAAGTTCTGCAAAGTGTCCATATGAAAAACGCTTGTCAAGGAATTATTTAAGCTATCCTTAAGAGTTTTTGGTTACACCTGAAAGAAAAACCACCTACAGAGAGCTTGTTAATAGGTAAATAAGTGGAATAGTACTCTTAAGTATAAATTAAGTCCGAGTTAGGTACTGAGTAATTTTTTGGAACAACTCTTAAAGAGCTTGTGTGTTCAGAGAAGGACTTTTTTTTTTATATAAAAGAGGAGGCTTATATGCTAACCTGGAGAACTCAGACCTAATTACCGGTCCATTGTACTACCAGGATAGCAGCCTTCACTTTTTTCTGTGTGGTAGTAGTTGGAAATAAGGTGTAGGAGTTAATTTCACATATAACCTCAAGGGCGGCGTCCATACGAAACTGGGAGGCTGAATGAAAAGTAGATGCCCAGAGCGGAATTCGAACCCACGCGAACTGAACACTCTACCACTGCACCACGGCCGCCCTTGTGTGTTGCTTGGGTACCTTACTTTACTAAACCATTTGAAGCATTTGATAAAGCGATAGAGTTGAAGGGTGTCTGTGTTTAGTTTTCTTTTGAGGAAGAGTGCAGGAAATGAGCAGTGGAGGTGTGGGATAGTTTTCTCTTCCTCCTCGTCCAAACAGCCTATGCAGAAGTCGTCTGAAATAACGCCGAGTCTTATGGGCTGTCAACCTATCAGGGAATGTCCGGTAGTGACATTCATTACGGAGCCATTGTGCAATCTGGTTTTGGATAGCAAGAGTCTTGTGCTTTTTAAATCTAGCTCTGGCCATATCTCAGCTAATTGAGATCGGTGAACCGGTTCCTTTTCTAGCGAGTTCATCGGCTTTTTAGTTACCTAAGATATCACTCAGCCGAAATTTTGGGTGCCGAAATAAGGTGAGTATTGAACTGTTCGGTCATCTCCCTGAGAGATAGACGTCTCTTATAGAATTCTCAATGGTAAAGACTTAGGTTCTTTAATTAATTACTTCATTTATTAGTTAAGTTAAATTATAAAATAAAAGGTTTTGTGAAATAGCGGTCTACGATTGAATGACCTAAGTTAAACGTCGACGTAAGCTTTCAACCTCGACGATAGCTGTTACCTGTCAACTTGACATGAAGAAATGGGTGCGTTCAAACACCACAATTGGTGATGAAACAGCGCCGAGTGATTTGAGGGCTGCTTGACTGTCTGAGAAAATACGGATATTCACTGAGGATATCAACTTTTCCTATATGCACAATAGGACCTCTTTGATCGCCGGAATGTCCGCTTCGAACACGCTACAGCGGCTTTGAAAGCGGAAGGAAAGATGTACGTTAAGCCTGTCTGAGTACATCCCTTGGCTTGATAGAAAGTTTCATAATTTTTTTTCTTGATTGGCTAGAGTAGGATCAGAGAAGAGCACTTTCTCTTTCTTTTCATTGCGCTTTCAGGTTAAAAAAAAAAATCAACAAAACAAGATGAAGATACAAAATGTCCATGCATGAATCTTCCTGTCAATGGGTGGGAAAGGAAAGAATCTTTTTTGGGTCAAATTCAAAGTTTTTATCACTACATTAGCTTTCTTTTATCCTTAAATGCATCTTTGAAATTCACCTCGCCTACGTCCGCTTTAAAATAAAGTTCTCAGAGACATCACTGTACAAGAGAGATTATGATGGTCCAGCTTTTTGGCAAAGCTGTATATTTTCCCTTTGATAAAGTCAACAATCGAGAAGGGTGACACCCATGAACTTCCACATTAATTCAGGGCACTATATGTTCATTTAAAACAAGGACTCACTTTCCATCATGTAAAACATCAACTTATGATAACAATTAATCCTGCTACTCTACACTAGTCGTTCTAAAACAGAACCAAAGTATCTGCCTGTTTCAAGCAACATAACTCAAATACGTTGAGCAGAAACTTAATTACAATTTACTATATTAGCCTTTGAAAGCCAGTACAGTGGTCATGGGAAAACTTTTTCAGGCAGTTTAAATGAGCAACGTGAATAACTCTATTACAAGTATACCAACCGCCTGTTGAATCTCTGCTATATTTTATATTTCTGAAAAAAACTAAGCTATGAATTTTCCGTTTAACGGGATCTTATAAAGCATATTCAGGAACAGTGGCGGCTGGTAGGTTAACGAACAGGTGGTGCACTTTACTTAAATATTAAAATTAGAAAATTGAACAAAACAATTGAAAATCACAAAAAACAATTTCGGTAATATAAACAAACAAAAGTTAACGCGTCACACTTCACACACACTACATACAGTAAAACTACACTGACATTTTATTCTCTGTACTCTATAGTGCCTATTTTGTGCACAATCAAACTTCAATGTGTGTACTGTGTTGTGTGTGCTCTTGGCAATCTTCGTTTCTCTTTTCCCGTGCGGCGCTCGAGAACCGACTCATTACTTGGTACATTTCTATGAAATATCTTTTGTTTCACGCGTCAGGCATATTACTCGTATCTCATACAAGTTATATTAGCAGTCATCGTGCGCTCGCCGAAGCGCACGAGATTTTATCTTTGCAGGAAAATAAGTCTTAATTGTTTAGCAAAGCGCTCAAACTGTCTCACATAATTTGAAATTAAATTTCTTATACGTTTTTGTATGTTTAAAAAATAAATATTAAAATGGTAATTTAAAAAGTTGAAGTTATGTTTTGTAATTTTTTAATCTTTTGAATTGAATTGGTGGTTCAGCGCACGAGCGCACTTAAGGTACAGCCGCCACTGTTCAGGAAACACTGTTAAAATTAGTGCAAAGAATATGTAATTAGTGAATCACATTTATTTATGTTTTAACTCTATCACACACAAGTTGCCAGTAAACGAGTGCCTTTACCAAACTGGCAATAAAAATATCGTTTCAGGTCTGCTTGGCAGCCAGGTGCGTTTGGATTTGGTCGAAAGTCCGACATGAATTTACGGATATACATTTAAGCCAACACTAGGTTTTTGAAAAAAAGGAAAATTAAAAAAAAAAAAAAAACAAACGAGTGAGGGCAGAAGGAGTGTTTTAACAGAAAAGCTTATAACGCTGAAAATATAGTTCTCGTAGGACTAATAAAATATTTAATGGCCCCATTGGTCGTTTCCGGTTATGTGTAATAAAATATCCAAAATGGACATTGAATTTAGATTTCTTCTGCAGAAAGGAGATTAGGTGTGATTTGTGGTTGATGTAAATACAAGTGTGGTAACTGAAATGGGTATAAAAAATATAGCCCCTAGAAAGTGCAAATAAAGTTCAAGGCTTTGAAGCAAGATTATTCAAAGGAACGAAGGACATTGTGACGTTCTACTTTTGTTTTATTATGATCGCTACATAAAAATAAAAAAAAACTTTTAGTCGAACTTACTTCAGCGGTAAATATTTTGAGTAATTAAATAAGAAAAATATTAAACACGCATTTCGTAAACTGTATATGGTCCTTGGGATGCTATTATGCCAATCAATTAATCAAAGGGTTTGTTCGCCTTCCCCTGGAAATTTGCAAGCTTTGGAAGTAGCAAGTAGAAAATACGTCGCTACTTAGTTAGTATTTCAAAGAACTGTTTCGTCTAGGAGCTGCTCGGCATCCTTTGTCCGCTGCTTTAACTGCGTTTTAAAATTATGTACACTGAGAAATGAAAAAAGTTTTTCGTCATTATTATCACTCAGCAGTTTCAAGTGTCCGAATAAAATCATTTGTGGAAGGATAAATAATTTTTGTTAAATTTTTGAGTATATCATAACGACAAACACGACAAGATTATGAATTCTAACGTTTAGGTCCAGGGCTTAGCTGGACCACTAAAATATAATGACGAAGAATGTGGGTAGGCAAGAGCAGTAAACCAAAAAATCATGTTTTTCGTAAAGCCAAAAAAAAGTGACAGATTAGAGCTCTACCATCGAAAAAGAAATAATAAACATCGCAAACCCTGTGCAAGCTCACTACTGAGATCCTCTAAGAGGAATCGCTTCTGCAGACTGTATTTCAGCGATGATGACAAAAATCTCTCGACAAGAAATTAATTAAAAGTACGGCTCACTAGAAAACTATGGGGAGACAGACTATAGAGAAGGTATTACAGAGAGCCAACTTCTTGGAATGGTGGAAAAACATTGGCGGAAGCACCCCAGCTAATGCGTCACGGCGGATGTGTTTAGTGAAAAAACAAGTTCAAACAAGTTTTTTACCTTTCTTACAGCGTAGAACAAAGCAGCAGCGATAACCAGTTTTTTGCCATCTGAATCAATATTTTACTTAAAAATTGGAAACAATGCTTTACTATGTCCATCAAGTTTAACTGACTTGAAGTGAAAGACCTGAGAAAGCTCGCCAAACATCAGAATACTAGCGGGAAGTGTTTGTTGAGCTATAGGTCTACTAGGAACTGTAATGCCTACTTAACTAAGTAAAAGCTCAATCTATCAGACACTCAAGCTGATTATTTTTTTTTATCCAACGCTCCACATCCTTAACGCAAGTTTTTGTGTTAAGTAAAAAACGCCATAACGAGCACAAACGAACGCATATACGAATGAGTACATTTAAAACTTAACATAAATTAAGCACATCAATAATAATATCAAACAATATCAAACTAGAAAAGCATTTATTAAAAATATGAAAAAAAGAAGTGTGAGAAGACTAAAAGTATCTTCTGCGGGAAGACCTTTGAGGGTAAAACGTATTAATCTGTTGTACTGCCTCATACAGAGATGACCAGACCTGAGGAGCATATTAGAGATGGGGACGAACATGACAGTTTTATAAGGAAAGTGAAGCACAGGGGTCTCCCAATTCTTCTGTGCATCTCTTAATTAAGCCCAGGCGTTCAATTTGCTTTAGGTACTGGTCATGAAAGTGATGTGTTCAGTTCGAGGTTAATACTGAAAAGAACAACAGGGTCACGGAAATTCGACATTTACGATAATGGTTGCTGAAATATTGAATCATTTGCAATACCAGGAATCATTTTTCAAGCAAAGACCGTTTTTAGAACTGCCGATATCTTTTTTTGTATACATTGCGATCTGAGGCATTTTGAGCAAATTAAAAAATCTTCATGTCTCCAGAAAAAATTAGAATGTCCCTGTATGAAATTATGTCCTCGGATAGAAAGTCGTAAACCTACTCAATTCCACATATGAATGGTCGACAGAAATGGCCTTACACTTGTTAAATCTCAAGCTGCAGCAACATAATCGCTCTTACTACTGATTTTATCAAGCCATTTAGCGCTGCTTTTCCGATTTTTCAATGGTGTAAATTTTTTACCCGTGGTGTGATGGTTAGCATGTTTGCCTTTTAACCCAGAGGTTCGTGTTTTGGACCTAACAGAGACAAAATTCTTTTCCACAGATATCGTTTTTCGCGAGGAACTGGCAAGTCCTCTCTTAGTAAATTCATTGCCATGATAAGTTTCTCGATGAGCCACTCGGAACCGGCAGAAAATTGTAGGTCCCTCCATTTCCTTACAAGACATGGTTGTGAGAATTGCGCTAGACTCTGAAGTTCCTCGCTCTGTTGCGCCACCATATTTACTTATTTATTTTTTTTTTGTAATTTTTTTAATATTTGGTGTAAATTTTCTATGCTCATGACTGCAATGGACCCTTAAAGTACACCATAATCACTCCCAGTTTCTGTCACATAATTTTTTGTCGAAAAAACCCATCAAAAGTGCTGCAAGTAACCTGAAACTTAGGCTCAACCAGCGCTGTCACTTAATAGACGGTTGAGCGCAGTATATCTGAGAAAAAAGCGCAGTAGATTTAACAAGAGCGCAGTAGATTTTACAAAATATAACAAATAATATAAAAATTAAGTTCAATCTTCTTTAAATGCATTTTATTTGACAAAAAAAGAAAAATTTTTAAAGGAACTCAGCAAAAACAAAAACAAAATAGAAGTTAAATAAGAAAAAATAACATCACAAAAATACTAAAAAAAGGTTAACAATTAAAATTTCTCAAAAATATTCGACTCAGACTCAGACTCAACTGTAACAAAAAAAAAAAAAACAAAAAATTCTATGAATTAAATTAACAAAAATCACAATTGTAGATTGCATTGGTATTGGCACCTTCATGTTAAATAATTAATTCCTTACATATTTGCCATCTAATAATTTAAATTTATTGAAAAAATCAATAATTTCTGGCGAATCTGAGGGAGACTAACAATCTTTTTTGGGATCTGTAAGCTCTTTAGCTAAAAAAAAAGTCAGTTTTCGAAAAATTATCTAATAAAAATTTTCTTTCAGCAGCTGCGCTACTATGGGGTAATGAGCATAATAAAAGCATAAATTCTGAAAGTTCTGGTAATACTAGTACACCTAGCGCGTTTTTTACTGTACCCGCTTTTGACCCAAATTTTTTAATATGAGACGGATCATTGTAGGGGAGTTCTGCTGAAGATGACATATGTACTACTAAAAATAAAAAAACTTGCACTCATATTGCAATAAAAACAAAATGAATTTAGTTTATTCGTTTATATGTCACAACAAAAATCTTTGCAGTTATTAAATGAAGCGTTAATAAGTATTTTAATAAATTAATTTAAAATTATTTAACAGCCAAGTCTAAGTTGACATACCTTTAGGTAAGATGGCATAGTGCCTTTGGATAGGATGACATACCTCAATTTATTAGTCTTGATTGCAGAGCTCACATATATGTAAATTGTTTTATTTTGTGGTCTACACCAGCACACAATACGTGGAACCATTTATCACAAGCCGGGCAACAAAACCAAGGATCTCTTGGACTTGAAAAACTAAATAGAGCTCATTGCAGTAAATACAAGCTACATCATCTGAAAATTAATGCGGAGTCACATCATTGTCCTGTAAAATCGGACGTTTTATAATTTTTCGAGCTCTAAGTTTTTACGGTTCTCGAGAGGAATCGGCAACTCCTCCGTTTGTATTCATTGCCATGAAAAGCGCTTTCTCGATTAGCCGTTCGGAACCGGCAGAAAATTGTAGGTACCTTCCATTCCCTCACAAGGCATTGTTGTGAGAAATGCGCTAGGCCCAGGGGCTCCTCGCTCTGTTGCGCCACCCTATTTATTTTTTTTTATTTTTTTACTTCACGATCTGGCAATTATATTACACAGAAATGACGTTCTATATTAGACAATATACCTCTTAAACTTTCTGACTTAATACAGAAACTCAACTTAGCAGACACTTCTTCGTTAACACAATTTGAAAAAAAGATTTATTCGACCCAAAATTTTGCTCGACTTCCAGTAGAAAAACAATTGCCAACTAAGAACATCTGCAACATGCTGTTTGGCTCTATTGTAAAACTGTAAATTTGAGCCTGTTAAAAAAAGAATGTACCGGTTATGGTTTTGGTTACTAAGTAAATACTTGCGTATGTCGTTTTTTCGGGTACCTGTGTCATTTTAAGCAGATCTCCCCTATTTATTCATAATATCTCTATTGCCTAACAAGAATCTCCATTGAATATTAAGTTTTTCGACATTTTTATTTGAAAATGGAAACTCGGCCAAAATTGGTAAAACTGATCTGCAAGTACTTCCCACTTTTTGGCCCACATCCAAATATTTAAGTAATTAAAAATTTTTGTTGTTGAACAGTGGGCTCATCGGGCAAACATATTTTTAGGTGCATGAATGTAATCACATTCCCCTAAAAGTATAAAGTTTACAGTGTGTTTGCACTGTAAACTTTATATAGGTGTCGGTAAACATCGACCAAAACATTGCGTATTAGAAGGGTACAACAGAATCTAACTGATGAGCCCACTGTTGTACCTGGGCGAAGCGCATAAATGGAGTGAAGGTCATAATAAAAAAAATTGTAACTACGGGAGTGGACCAGTAAATAGAAAATATGGCGTTTCCTACCCAATTTTCAAATTTAAAAGTCTTGGCCCATCCGTCGACAGTCCTCAGAAGTTTGCAAGGTTGGTACTCCGCATAGACTCGTTTTCACACTTCATGATCAAATTTACAAAGGTCACTATACAAAGACACATGTTTGGAAATGCCTAGTGTAAGACCAACTTCTTCCCTAGACTTTAAGTCACATGTTTTGTCAGTGTTTCGTAAATATTTGGATGAATGAATTTTAACACAGCTTCTAAGCCGTTGACGTAATATAAATCCAGCTTAAACCAGAGATCAAAAGACACGTTCTTTAGGGAGTCAAAGCCAAAATAGACCGAATTTTCTCGAAATGACTCGTTACTTTTGACATTGATCGCTTCGAAGATCAATACTCTGGCGTATTTTGCCATCCATTGGGGAAACGTTCTATCGATCTATTTGAATTTCAGTTCGATTATTTGACTTGTTGGCTGAACTGAACCTTGCTGCGTCCTGTCCCAATTGGTGAAAGAATATGCGGTGCTCATTATTAACTCAGCAATGTCTGATTAAAACATCGATTTTTACCACTTCTGAAGCCCCATGACGAAAATAAAAATAATTATCCTTAACTTTACTACCAATAAAATAAATCTAAAGTCAAAGTGTGAAGCAGGATAAACGATAACTTAAGGTTAAATAAACAAACAAACGAGGAAGCAACAGGATTCCAGTCTCGGTTTTCTAATTAAGTTTTCTTTAAGTGGAGCCAGATTTACTAACCAGATACTCTTAGCTAAGAATTTCTGCCGCCTGGCGTTTTTGAATTTAAAAGTTAGATGGTTTTACTTTTTTGTGCGCTGTCTATGGCTTGACCTTAAAAAAGAAAAATGATTCGTACGGAACGATGGATGAACGAAAAGACCAGCATTAATTTTTTGAGTGGTGGAGATGATCTATTTTCTTAGCTCTTACCGGTATGGCATACAG
Organism: Melanostoma mellinum; assembly: GCA_914767635.1. Taxonomy (NCBI): domain Eukaryota; kingdom Metazoa; phylum Arthropoda; class Insecta; order Diptera; family Syrphidae; genus Melanostoma; species Melanostoma mellinum. The sequence continues at coordinate 22,219,249 of OU612058.1, forward strand.
TGAGATAAGTTAGTCCGAAAATGGGTCCGGTTGTCTTTGACTATGGTTGAGTGTATATCTCGTCATCGTCAGAGATATGTACTTTTTTATGTGTACAAATTAAAAGTAATCTGCCGAAGCATTATTCCATTCTTTGCTCAGACCATCACAAACACAACCACACTCATTTTGAAAACCCATCAACTTAACTCTTTTATTGGCGGATAGATGGACGGACTCGAAAGAAGATTTTCTCTGTGAACGGTATCATATTCTTTTGCCATCCAGCGTCCCTGGACTTTTTTTTTGTGCACACTAGGAATCGTCTTCTTTTCATTTTCTTCTATTTCTATTGCCATGGCCTCCTAAATCATTTTGTTTATTTTATAAACAGATTTTATCTTTTGCTTCGTTGACTTTAATACCAAAGGGATGGTCAGTATAATCCGGATATGGATCCGTATCAAAGGCCAATATTATGTGTGTACATGATTTAAACTGTTTTTCTCCTGCTACCCTATCACACACGACTGGTTCTGTTTTGGGCACGAGCCCATTGCGATGCTTTGCCAGAGATGCCATTGATGAATTTTGGAGGAAAGAATTGTTGTTTTCGAAAGTGAAGTTCATTGGTTTTAAGAGCTATGCAATAACCAAACCAAAGTAATTCTGGAGTAGGCCATTTGTTTGGGGTTGGAATCCTTGCAAAGTCATTCGGACAGGCACATAACCGAGCCAAAATTCAAATATAAAGCAAATGGTAGTTCTCAATTAAATATTCCCTTGTTTAAAACTATTTCACGCATTTTGATATTTATACATCCGTTTTTGATTTTTTTAAACGACTAGTTCTTCTGTTCTTCTTCAAAATATTTTTTAAACCGATTGGTTATTCACGCATAAGGGCAACTCAGCATCTTCGTCAGCCCTGTCATCCAGCTTAGCAGACCACAACACACATATTGTCTTCAAATTTCCTTTATCTCATTCTATTCCTTCGTCTTCGTATCGTTTTACCGGATGTGGATCCTTGCTCGACTGCAACTCCAATCAGGACAAGGATAGATAATGTGGGAAATATGTATGTGTTTCTTTTTATTTTTTGTTATTTCTTCCACCCTGGGTATCCGGGCAAGAGATAAAGCCGGAGAAGGAAGAGTCTTGCGGTAATTCCATCAGATGGCCGGCCACAGCATCAAAAGAGAAAGGGGTGTCAGGATGTTATTAAAAGACCTAGAAGCCTTTCACTTTTGCGGTCCTCTCAATAAAGATAATAATGATTTTGATACTAATGATTATGATATTGATGATGTATTTTGCTGGTCATAATGATGATGATGATTGATGTAAAGTATAGAGAATTTGAAGGCATTGCTTTACATAATAAAGGAAGCTAATCCATTTATTTCATACTCTTATCGAAGCTACTTTATGGAAAGGTAAGAAAATGATACTCTGAAGGCATCACTGCGGTCATTTTGTTTGTGATTGAAATTTTACCATACGAGAAAATAGTAGAGCGTACGCATACGAGCAGCTCATATTATGAGTTTATGGAACACTGATACCAAATGTGATTTGGCATATATGAATCCTAATTTTCTTAGCAATTTGCTCATAAGCTGGTGAGGGACATGATTAGAATATACATAATAAGTTAAAAATGAAAGTAATGGGAATGATTGGAATTCAATGCTTTGAAAACTCAATGCTGTCTTTTGTCGCTTAAGCTTAACATCTCCCCACTGCCATTATCCATGAATTGTACCTGCATCCAAGTTTCGAATACGGGACCAAAGATCATTCGGAATATTTTTCTTTCGAAAGGACCAGGCTTCATCCGCTTTTGACAAGCCCTGGCTTCACCGCAAAGTCAGCTTTTTTTTCGATACGCCTTACAATACAACTGCCATTGCCGCAATTTTTGATATTCCTTTATGAAATGTTCACACATTATTCCTTAATACTATATTTTAACGAAGCATTGATTAAAGAAAATTGATTCCAAGTGTTTCGGAAGAAAAATTAAAAAAATGTACCTCTTTCTTGTCGAATTAACCTTAATGCTTTTGTGTCAACTGAAATCCTTACTAACAATTTGAATATTGGACAGATTTAAAAAAAATTTAATTCAGCATTAGGATGCTATATTATCCTTCAATTACTGTCACAGGAACGAGAACGGGAACCTTAAAACAACTTGACTAATTTCAAAAATTTATTCAACTTTAAAATGCTACGATATCCTTCAGTAACATAGACTATACTCCATCCCCATATTGCCAAGGAAACAAAAAAAAAAAAAAAAAATAGAATGGGAACTTTAAAACAACAGATCATAGGCGCGAGCAACGCTAGGCGGGCCAGCTATTATACTTAAGTATAAAACATGACGCTGTCTTCGACAGACGAAAAGCTTTTTTCATTTTTTGTCTTCTCAAAGAAACAAGCAGAATGTTTTGCATTCCCTGAGACCTTAATTCGCAAATATTTCAATTCTATAAATTTTGGGTTTCACCACATCTGCTCTCAGAGCCTCACATAGCCAATGTTCTTTCTATGAACCTGGACTATTTCTATACCAAATTTCATTTAAATCGGTCCAGTAGCTTTGCAACCTATTCAATACAAACAAGCATTGGTACACACAACGAACAAACATTCAAAAAAGTCTTTTCATTTTATAATAGTTGAATTCATTACAACAAATGGCTTGTATTATTATTTAAGGCTCTCAAACTCTTTAAAAAATTATCCTTAAGTTAATGACATTCAAGAACTTAATCAGAAGCTTCTTTACCGATTTTGCAGTTTAAATTCTTAAGTTTTCATTTAGATTCACTTATTTATTTACATTCGTCCTCTTACCGAAGCGGTTCACGTCCTTAAAAAGGAAAGGCTTCTATTGGAAATACCCTTTTTAGAGTATGTGGCCATAAGTAGTGTCTAGGACATTTTATCTATTGTAGGCTCAAGTTCTAAATGCATTCGGCAACTATGTATCATATTAATTGGCAGTTGAACCACTTCTCGTCATTGTATAATACAAACCTCAGTTACCATTCACAATGGCATTGTTTAGCATCCAAACGTATTGTCAGATGCCACTCTCCTTGATACAACTTATTACATAACATTTGCCCCAACACTTTGGTTCCAAAAAACCTTTCATTCCTTAGCCATTAAAAATATTTACCCCCATAAGTACATACAAAACAACATTAAATAGAATGCCATTGCACAAAGGCCACTTTCCAGTCATATGGCAACAGAATTTTAGGTGAATGCTTAAGTAAAAAAAGGAAGAAAATACAGAAAAACAACGCGCTGAGAGGATAAGAATGCTACGCTTATGTTCACATTCATTACGAAAGCTTTTACTCATTCTCACTTCGTTTGTCTTTTTGCACAGAAATTCTCTGTAAAATGTAAGTGCTTCATATTTCGTTCTTTTGGTTCGGCCCGGTTTGCATACAAAATTTTTTTTATTCTCTATCAAGAATTTGTAGTGCGTGTGTATAAAGCATTAAGCGGGAAGAAGGAAGGGGCGGAGGTCATAATAAAAATGACTCTCGTATGCACAGCTACTCTTTTAGTTTAAAGTAACCCACTGACACAATTTAATCCAATTTAAGCCATTTACTTTTTTCACGTGAAAGTTCTCAATGAAAGAATGTAAGTGCGCTTGGCCTTTATCATTCCATGGCATATTTGGCTTAAGTCTTTGTAAGCTAAAGTAAAGGTACTTTTAATCTTTTAATCTTTTTTTTTTATTTTGTTATAGTTAAATTAATAACTTAACTATAGTCCTGATTTGTACTGAACTAATTTGGCATTCCGCAATTGTATATTTCAGTGTAATTTTTAACAAATACTCATGCTATTGCGTCAAGTTCTTACAATGAATGGTTTTTGAAAGGTTGATTGTTATAATCCTCTGTTAAAGGATCAATAAAAAGCTTAACTTTCATATAGTTCCTGAACAGTTGATTAATGCAGGATTATTGAGTATAGTTATAAAATATTTCTGAGTTTGCAACAAAGGCCCTGCAACACAAAGCTACAAGTTTACAAGTCAAGAGCCACTTATAGGATTATGTCAATTAAATTTGATTGAAAAGCAGTCAAACTTATATCTTTGTACAATAGCCAATTCTTACACTTGTCATAATTCACTTGTATTACAAGTACTTGCATTTTTAAGTTATAGGCCCCAGGAGTCTGTAGTACAATACAACATCTACTTGTAATAACATTGACTTTAAACAAGTATTAGATTTTTTTGTAACAAGAAAGAACAGTTGACAGGCTCTATAGGAACGTAATGGACAAATCTTACAGTCAATCACAAAAGTAAGTAAACAACAGAAAGCACTGCTTTTTGTCAAATCAAATGCCATAGGACTTGACAATATGCATCCATCATTCTTGAAAATTATTTTTCCGATAATGCTGTCATTTTTAACACACATTTTCAATTCAATTGTCACAACATTCCCTTCGAAATGGAAAAAAGCTAAGATAGTTCCTATTCCCAAAACATCGAAAGGAGACGACTTTAGACCAATATCTATCCTACCATTTTTGTCAAAAGTTTTTGAAAAAGTAATTCAAAAAGAAATTAACATATTTCTTACTCGCTTCGAATTATAAACACCCAAACAATCGGGATTTCGAAGGAAAAATAGCTGCTTGACTGCGTTTTTAAGAGTTTCAGAGGACATAAGAAAAGAAATAGACATGGATAAAATCACGTTCTTAATACTCCTTGATTTCTCGAAAGCCTTTGATATGGTAAACCACGCCATTCTTTGCCAAAAGTTTTTAAATAAGTTCAATTTTTCTCGCTTTGCAGTCAAGCTTCTGTTCTCCTATTTAACTAGTTCAGAACAAAGTGTTGAATTTAATGAACAAATATCTGAGTTTTTGCCGGTAAAGAGTGTTGTACCACAAGGGTCTATCCTTGGCCCTTTGTTATTTTCAATATACGTTAACGAATTGCCGGAGTTAATTAGACATTGTTCTATTCGCATGTAAGCCGATGATACACAACTATACCTTAGCTGTCCTTTAGGGTTAATCGAACATTCGGTAACGTGTTTGAATGAAGACCTACATTTGATTGATCGATGGTCTACTGAAAACTATCTTCAACTGAACCCAAAGAAATCTAAGTGTCTCGTTATCTCCAAAAACAAGATTGACATATCATACTTTCCTATTGCTTATGTTGAGTCAGCCAAAAACTTAGGTGTAGTTTTTAACCAGACTCTAACTTGAGAACTTCATGTAAATTATACGGTTGCAAAAGCTTATGTGAGAAATCTTTTAATAAAATCGTTGTTTCTGACTTTGCTTACTTATTGTGTTGTGAGATTTTTTGCAATTTGAATTATGAGAGCAAAAGAAAGTTAACTGTTGTATTTAACAGTGCAATGCGTTTTGTCTATGGGCTACGTCGTTTCGATCGAATTTCGCAATATGTGAAATTCTTAGGTATGACATTTGAAAACTTTTTAAAATATCGGTCAGTGATTTTCTTCTCCGATATACTCATAACCCGCCAACCTTTAGATCTTTATAGTGAAACTAATTTTTTAAGTTCTAATCGATCGTTACATGTCTTGATTCCGCGATTTAGTTGTACGACATCCGAACGACAGTTTTTTGTAAGTTCCGCACGAATTTGTGATCTCTGCCGCGAGAAATAAAAGGTCTGAGTTGCACGAGAAAGATAGGGAAGGAATTGAAAAAGTACTTTGGTAATTTATAGAACACAAAAATTAAAATTAATTGTTTTTTTTTTTGCATACTACTTTCAAATATAAAACAACCATCATTGTATCTTATATAACGTAGCTGTTTTACATTTTAAAGCTTTATTATAAATAAGATTTATTTTCTTAAAATGTAAGCTTATCATAAATGAATAAATACTAAATACTAAATACTAAATTACTTAGACTAAAAAAATATTCCGCTGGAACTAAAGAAAAAGTTGAATTCTTGTAACATTTACATCAGTTTATACTTTATACTTTGTTGGCTACCACTTGGATTTATAACTGCCTCCATAAGTGAAAGCATTGAGTTTACCCAATTCTTAGTGACATACTGACCGATCATAGACCATTTCTCTTGAAGAACCCTCTTCAGATTATCTTACGTCGTAATCTCGTTTTTTTCCGGAATTCGATATGATCAAAATTCCATCTGACATACGCAAAATAATAACCAAACTAAATACCACTGGAAGTTTGAAAAATAAGCCAGAGCGACGGCCCCGGAAATTTACTCAACAGGAAGGACGTATTATTGAAAAAAAAAGTGAAAAAAAACCTTAAAATAAGTGCGCTAATATGTTATCATGTGAAATATCCAATTAAACAGGTAAGCCATGCAACCCCCTAACGATTCTTCGAGCGCTCCACTAACCCCGTTACCACGGTTAGAACATTAGAAAGAAAACTTTCATAAGCAAAATAAATCGCCGAAAACGTCTTCTATTTGCAAAAACTTATGAATTCAACGAAACAGATTTTTGGGATAATGTAATTTTTTTTGTCTGAAACAGTAGTTTTAAATTTTTTGGTTGTGTCTATTTTTGTTCATTTAGCAAATAAATATGTGGTTTTCCGTCTATCCCTGCCAGTAAGTAATAATTTTGTTTTTTGAAAAAAGAAGCTTCAAGAAAATATAGAACAGAGACGAAAAGTTAAAGAATTTTGTAAGAAAAGCTTCTGAGAAAAATTTCTTAGCTTATGTTAAAACTATGTTCAGAGGGATGTAAGTCCCAACATTTGCGGGAATTATGCCCCACCCAAGATAGACAAATGTTGGTCCTTAAACGGATTTGGGACATACAAATAATTATGTCCTGGGGACATTGTCCCTGCACCGTTTATCCAGCCACAGTGGAACTATGGTTTTCACAATCTTTATTCCCAAAAGAAATAATTATAATGCACCTGCAAGTGCTCAACTTAATATCTACATCGCAGCAAAATCGTCAGTAAAAATATCAGAGCATTTTCTCTTTGAATCACTAGACAGTTCATGTCTTGACATATTACTCGATTCCTCCAACTGTTTGAAATGCTTTTGTTTGTGTTTTCCATTAGGGGTGTTCAGACTATCAAATTTGATTATCCGAACAAATCGTCAAACATCATTCTGATTTGAATTTCAACCACGAAGGACATAGTAGTAGTAGCGCTTATTATAGGGATGAAATTTTAGAAAAGCAAGAAAAACAAAAGAAAACGTGTCGGGACTAAAGAGGTGCACTATTTGAAAACATCATAAACTCCTATTTGAATTTACCCAACAAAGAAAAAATATACTTTTCGTCCTATGTGTAAGTTTGATGGGTAGCGTTCACATCGTCAAAATTGTTGTATAACTTGCAAAAATATCAAAAAATTTTGAAGTCCATGCAACAAATTTGAGAAGCCGCTTGATGGAGTTTCCTAGACAAACACGATGATTGGCAAACGCTTCATTGAAAAGTAAAAAACTCCGTCTCCCCACCTAAATGTAAAAACAAAAACCTTATCCCAGTGAAATTTGATGTTAGGCATCGATACTAAAATAAAACGAAGAAAGAGTCGCATAACACAATAAGAAACAGAAAGGAGAATCCATTGCACATTTCATATCACGATTAGCATTCTAAAAGAAATCGTCTTATCTTCTTTCAATTCTGCAAGCTGAAATCCACCCTCACAATTTTTTAGTGGAGACGCACTAGGCCAATGAAATATACTGGGTTGAGAAAAACTCTCATTTAACTAATTCAAAATGCAAACACATTACAGAACAGGTAAGATTTTAATTACTTGTCATTCTCCAACACAAATTCTTTTGATTACTAAGGGCACACCTAATTAAAAACAACTTTTAAATGCTGTTAAGCAAAGACAAAATTAATTCAGTTGGTACACATTGAAAGCAGACACAAATTTAAACATCAGGCCACAAATCCTTCGTCCTTTTTTCAACTATTTATTTGACATCAGCGCACATTTTAGTTTATTCTGATCGCTGTTCGCTGCTGTACATTTGTTTGTGGGTATTTCTTTTTTTTTTTGTTATCTGTTTACCCGATATATATTTTCCATGCTTCACCGCTTCTTCGAAGATGTAAAATTGTGAAAATTGGAAAAGTTTGGTTATTATAAAATAAGTAGGGATTGGAGGCAGAAAGGATTCTTCGAAATCGAACGACAGCGATGGCAAAAACAGAAATCAAAAAAGGATCAGCAACGTGGTTCTCGTTCTGTTTATAGCTTCCAAGGAGGAAACATTTTATTTGTGGTGTTGCATATTTGCATTGACTGTCGTTTTTTTTATTTTTATTTTATTCCATCCACTTGCAAATAGTTTATTGTTGAATTTTTCCTTGTATCTTTGCGAGTTTGGAACACAGCGGGTTTGCTCTATGCATTCAAAAATATTTCTGGTGGATATGGAGGATGTCGAAGAAGTAGCATAGAAGTTACTTCTATACTGGCTATAGCACTGTGTGTAGGAAAAACAAAATATTGGGAAAGTTGAAACTGTCTATGGTAAAGCATATTTGACACTGACAGCTCTAACAAGGAAACAACAATTATAACAACCAAACAAACACCCCGACCCGTCACTCCCGCGTGATTCTTGTGTCTTTTACCAAACTTATTTCGGGATGGCTACTCTTTTTATTGGACAAAAGTAGAGATTGGTTAAAAGTTTAAGTTGGTGTTCGGATGGTCGAATGCGGAGACTATTTTGCCTTTCCGGGCGGAGGAAACATAAACGAAACAGTTTACAATTAAAAAGTTTTACAATTCGCCATACGGAATAGATTTTAATTTGATTGTCTTAAAGTGATGGCTTAGAATGAAAATGAATAAATTGAAAACTATAGAATGGAATGTTTGGCTCTCTTTTGTTTTGACAGCATGGGTGAGCAAAACTTTACTAATTAGGCTGCAACTTGTATTAAAAAATTGATGGATTTTAAAGTAAAATGGCTGTCCACAATGTGGGCTCATTTCATTGCATGATTGCTTTGGAGTTTTGTATGATTTTGCAAAGATTGACTTGGGACTTAATAATATATATATGCACACACCAGTGAGATCAGAATTGAGGCATGGTTTATTTTTTCCCAACTTCATAACTGAATAGAATTTGTGAGTTTTGATGTCACACAGTAGGGTAGAAGTAATGGTTTTGTGCGATAAACTATTTTGATAGGTTCAAAGTAATTTTTTGTGTTTTAAAGCCTTGCATAAGGGTAAAAGGGTTGTAAATGTACCTAATTTGTTTTAATTGTTGATTAGGCCAAAATAAAACGAAAACATAAAATAGCATTTTCTCACTTAGTTTTCGAGATATCGATACTTGAAGTCGAAAAAATAAAAAATTAATTTTGACTTCAAGTATTGATATCTCGTAAACGAAGCGAGATATCGAAAAACTATATTCAACATATTTCTTTTATTTTGGCCTTATTAAGCCAAATTCCTTGTTAGATTGCGGAGCCACAAAAAAAAAAAAAAAACAACGCACTGAACTCGTTGGCTTTGATCGGTTGACTAAAAATAGTGCAAAACATAATAACACAACAAATTTTCTTATCAGAAATAAAAGAAATGAAAAGAAGTTTTTTTAGAACCAAAATATTCCAAATCGAGGTTTTGATATAAGCAGCCATTTTGTTTCTGACGGAACGATGTAATCTTCTTGGTGCAAGAGCATAAGTCCCCGGGACATAAGTCCCAACTTTTATTTTTGCGCAGGACTTGTATCGCACTTAGATGAGACATAAGTCCCAAAAATAGAAGTTGGGACTTTCGTCCCTCCGAATATAGTTTTTACAAGCTAAGAAATTTTTCTCAGAAGCCCTTCTGCAAAATTCTCTTAGTTTTTGCTTCTGGTTTTTTTTTTAAATTTTATTTTCTCAAAGTCTTGAAGCCTATTTTTTTAAACAACAAACTTACTACTCATTGGCAAGTAGAGATATTGTTTACCGGAATTTGGAGACATAATTTTATTTTTAGGAGCAAGTAAAATTCTTTTGTTTAAAAAAGAAAAGAAAATTAAAAAATCGCGTAATTTTTTAATTTTATTTTCTCTAATTTTCAAAAATAAACATTTTTAAATTTTTTTTTAAAGAAAAGATTTTACTAAGTGATAAAAAAAAATTGTATCTCCGAATTCCGGAAAACCATATCTATACTTGCTAATGAGTAGAAATTCGGAGGAACTACATATATCTACACATGCTTCGGAACGGAATTCAAAGAGCATATCCTGCTGCTGAGACTAATGGTTATCGGTTCCATTACCTAAAAGCACTTGTGGGAAGGACGTCAAGGACCATCAACTTAATGGCAAGAAAAAATTGTTTGATTGCTGAACAGAAATGCACAACGATTTGCTAAGCTTTATCCCTGGAACATTGGGAATTATGCCCCATCTCCAACGCAAAAAAGTTGGCACTTATGTCCCGATGGTGTGGGACATAACTCCGAAACCGAAGTTGGAACTTTTGTCTCACTTGAGTGGGATATAAGTCCCAAAAATAAAAACTGGGACTTATGTCCCTTCGCTTATCTTCTCGACGCACAGTGGGGTATTTGTCTCGAAAAACAGAGCATAAAATATTTTTTTGCGAAATGTAAAATGGAGAAGTGATCTTTTACGAAGCTGTGGTTGAATACCCATAGAAGAATGCGCCGTATCTTTTTTTTATTTTTAAATGCACACCTAACCACAGCATCAGTAGAAAGTCATCGTTTGTAAGCCTTTAATGTGCTAAATTATTTCGCTAATTAACTTTTTTTGGGCTTTGCTATTGTAGGTTTACAATTTTTGCTATGTTTCAGTTAAAAGTGTGTACCTTGATTTAAAGCTTAAATAGCTTTTGAAGCTTGCATTTCATAAAAAATGAATTTGTTTGAAGTTCATGCACAAGAGCAATATTTTTTGTTTTTAAGTGGACATATTGTCATATTACTCGGTGTTATTTGGTAATAATTTTGGTATCAGCTTAAAGAATCCAATTATGGGGCTGTACAAAGAAAATAAATTCTGAAATCATCCAAAAGTCCCAAAACAAAGTCCTTCGTGGAATAGTAAATGCACCATGGTATATAAGAAATAGCGATTTGCATAGTCTTAGTCATATCAACTCTCAAATGGAATCCGTATTAAATACGAGAGGCAATGTTCGGAGATTAAGAAGAACCAAGCTACACGAGCTAATGGTCTAAAAGGCATGGAAACATTAAAAGCTTAAGCTTCCCTTAAAGCTATTATATTATTGAGAAAAAAAATCTGTTGTCGATCGTTTATAGATTGGTTCTGATTGCGAGGAGTTTTTAGTGAGGTAAAAATCCCACACTACTTGGTGTCGAATACTGCCAAGTGTCTTTTTAAGATTTCCTCCTGACAAAAAAATCTTCAAGAAGAAGGTGCTACAAAACAAAAACATCAAAAACAAAAAAACTTCCCATAACTTCACTTACCTACAAAAACAAGTCCTTTTCTTGGAGAATCACCTGGGTTGCGCGTTTTTATATTTTTAACCTCAAAAATGGTTTTCTACGCCTCAATTCATTAGATATAAGAATAGCAAACGAGCGCTTTTTCAAGGCGAATACCCCAATGTGCGAAGTTTCAAACTCTCAATTAATAAATTGAAGGCTCAGGACTGTAAATTTGTATAACGTTGCTTAATAGTCATCTTCATTAAATCAAAAGCTCTCCCAAAAACTGCTTCGCAAAGAACTGACGTTGTACAATCAAGTCAAAGTTTCAGATTTCAAAATTAAAACACTCAGTTGATATTTTTTCTCATTTTATATTTTATTTTCACTTAGAAGAATTGACTTTTACTATTTACAAAGCTTACCTAATACAAAATTTTGTGTAGACATTATACAATTTAAGTCACATCAAAACAAACGGTAATAAATAGATGATATAAAATCAAAATAAAAAAAATTAAAATTTTAAATCGGGTCCAAAACGAATTTTTTCATGGCTTCCGGGAATTTATTTTGTGGGCTAACGTGTAAACCATGTTTGCTGCAGTTGAATAAAAAGTTGTTTGCTTGCGTTCTTAAACGTTCAGTCTTAAATGCCTACTGTCAACGTTGCGTTAGTATTATTGATACAATCTTACGTCCAACTCGCCTTAGTATCCTATCTTTTTCAAAGCCTTCAGATCTACGTCACCGTAGTAGTCCGTGCTAGAATTGGAAGAGAATAATTTAAATCATGAGCAGATTGTGTGTACGTAGCCGTACATAAATTGACTGCTAAAAATTGTATTTAAGTGATTAGTAAGAAAAATAATAAGTTTATAAGATTTAAATCAAAAAATAGATACAAAGAAAGTAAAGAATAGCTCATTTCTTTTATATGCAGTATTCAAACTCGTTTAAAAGAAATTAAGGATAATATGTAGTGGTGTCCGTAGGATAATGATTAAGGTATCAGCCTCTCATTTGGGGACTTCAAATTTCGAACATAATACAAATATTTTGAATTGATTATTTCTCCGACAGCTATTTTGTGACATGAAATTGCACTTTCTCTATTAGCCATTCATAATCGGCAAACAATTGTTGGTTCCTTCCATTGCCTCGCATTGATTGATTGAGAGAAATGCGCTAGGCCCCTCGCTCTCTTGAACCAACCTGTTTGTTTATTTTATTTGTTTATTTTAGTAAATATTTGGGCTTATTTCTAATTGTAAGAGTGGTATTAAGGCCACATTAATGCATCTTAAATTCACTTGGGATTAGTTCACTTTAGATTTCAAATTTCTTAAAAAGTACCGTTTTGATTTGGTTAACCTGATGTGGCCTTGTTTCATTGTTTTTGGAGCGATGTGGTGTAAGGATAAATTGCAAGAATCGATCGTATTTGGTATTGCTTCACTTCAAAAAAGCCACAAAAATTCAATAGTTTTATTTCAGTTGACCTCGAATCAAAATGGAAACAAAACAATGTTTTGTTGCTTCTGCAAAATCGAGCAATGGCGAATACTGAACGACGAGGGGTACATCTCCGGGTCACCTAATCTCTCGTTTTGTTAATTTTGAAGAAAAACGAATTATATGTTTATTAGATTTAATTTGGTCATTATATTATGGCTGTTTAGCCCACTGTTTACATTCTCTTAAGATGAAAAGCTAACAACATTGGAAAATTATATGGATAAATATTGTTACCCATTTCATTATATTTTGCGATAATTCTATGCAATTCTAAACATTATAAACCAAGGACTTTTTGGATATTAGTATCGCCAAACTGAACATTCTCTGATTAGAGCCTGCCTGAGCTCAGTATTTTGCCCCCTCGTTAAATCTATAAGCCTAAAAAAAGTAAGGAATTTCGCTCTAATAGTCAAATAAGAAAAACTTCTTTTCAGTTATATGCGGTGAAGTTCTCTGATCCGAACTAAAAGCAAATCCCAACTTGTGTCTTGGCTCGCTAAATTAGATTTTGCTTTGCTTGCAATGATATATTACTTATGCATTTCTTTTGCTCACATTCAGTGTTTTTTCCTTCACTAAGTTCTAGTTTCTTAGATGGAAAGGATTTCATCGCACACAGGGACATTAAACCATATTAAGAGAAGACAAAATCACACCAACAAATCTGCTCTGCTCAGTGATCTATTTTGTAATGGACGTGCCATCACACTGTTGTATAAAGTACATTTGCGGAAATTTGAAGAATTTTCCGCAGTTACAAACCCGTACAGGAATGGTGGAGATAAAAGAATCTACTTTTTAAACTCGTCCTTAGCTGCTTTTTCCTGATTTGAAAACTCACAGCTGCAATTTCCTCACTTAAACACTTAACAACCCACCGAAATGCACCCATCTTTACTTCTTTCAAATACCAACACATAACAAACAAAGGAAAAAAAAGAGTTTTGATATACAAATCTCGACTCGAAGTCACTTGACCCTTCTGGTGATGTGGTGATCACTGCTTGGCTGTATGGTTTAGAAAAAAAAGCAAGTATGCTGTTGTACATGTGGAATAGTAGTCCCTTTGAATTAAAGTAACGAGAATTACGAGTTATTGAGAAAATAGTTTTTTTTCCTTATTTGCTGTATAAACAAAGTTCATTGTTAAGGAAAAATAAGTTCTCCCGCAATCAAGAATAGTCCAAATTCTTGATTGCGGGAGAACTCTTTGAAGAAAAATTCACTGAAAATATGGAAACAGACAATCATGCATGTTTTTCATGCATACAGAATTTCATAATTTGTTTTACACAAAACCAAATTCCATTACTGGCCATGGTCGTCCATTTTAATTGTTATGAAGTAGATAGTCAGTCATTTTGATGGCAATATAACACAACAAGAGGTAATTCTAGCAGTGGAAGGGCTTAAAGGAGGAAAAGCAGCAGGATCGAATGGGTTGTCAGTTGAATTTTATTTATAAGTGCGGCACAATGGACTTAATTGGTTGGCTAACATTAATATTCATTAATGTATTGGAAACCGGGACGATTCCTCAGGACTTTTGCCAATCGATTATTTTTCCAATCCACACAAAAGGTAACTTGGCTTAAGTGTCTAACTACAGGGGCATATCCTTTCTAAATGCATCATACAAAATCTTCACTTCGATACTACAAAGACGACTCATCACCTGGATCAATGATAGTAACCTTATGAGCGAGTTCTAGGCAGGTTTTAGATCATGTTATTCAACGATAGATGTTAATATAGCTAATTTAGGAAAATAGCTGAATCGTTTCTCAACAAAGGCCAAAAATTATATACGTTTTTTGTCGATTTTAATTCAGCGTTCGATAACATTGATAGGCAAAGTCTTTTTTACCAACTATATGGTATCGGTATGTCGAGAAAGTTTGGCAGAGTTATTGAGAACTTGTATGAGAACACAATGGCTTCAGTATGGAATGGGGAAGAGATGTCTGAATAGTTTAGGACAGAATCAGGAGCAAGACAGGGGTGTACGTTAAGCCCAAGCCTTTTTGCGCTGTTTATAGAAGACTTAGTTACAAGCTTGCCCAGTGAAATCGAATACGCAGGTCAAACGATTAAGGCTCTTCTTTTCGCTGATGATGACATTGTTATCTTGGCCTCTTCACCTTTATTTATGCAGCTCATAATAAATCGGTTTTCGCAATATTGCAGACTTTTAAACTTGATTTAGAAAAGTCAGAAAAGTAAAAAATTATGATTTTAATAATGAAGATTTTCTTTTTATCTTCTAATTTATACGTAGTAATGATAATGTTTTGTCAACCAGGCAGACGGCATAAAGCCAAGTTTTTAAAATGATATTGTTAATTACACTGCCAGCCACAAATTCTGCGATCGATTTTCGATTTATACGTGGTGGCAGTTTTGTACCAGGAAAAGTTTATTACCAGTTAAAAGGTACGTATTTTTAAACAACAAATTCATAAAATTAGAGGGTTATTTCGAAACGACCGTTGGAATTTAACAAGATCAATTAATGAACTACTGAAAATAGGTATAAAAAGGTGCTCCACTAGGATGAGGCCATTACGAATTCTTCCGTGCAGGAGTGCGCATGTGCAAATTCTTGCATAAAATATCTAAGAGAGTGCTAAAAATAACTGTTTTATTTAGTTTGAAGCACACATGGGTTCCGGAAATACTTTGACAGCGACAGAAAAAGCAAAAATAGTTGCTTTCAAGGAAAAAAGACTCTCAGGCCGTGAAATAGCAAGGAGACTTAACAGGAGCAAGACAGTTGTAAACAATTATCTTGCTGATCCACAAAACTATGGCGAAAATCAAAAGGACGCACGGGAAAAGCCACAACACCAAGAGAAAATCCGTTGATTCTACGACTTGCCCCAAATACCACTCTACCAGCGACTTTGATTAGGGCCAAAAGCAGAGTTTCAGCCAACATAGCAACGGTTCAAAGAATAATACAAAAAAGTGATACTATTCAAAGAAGGAAACTAAAAAAGAAACCTGTTTTGAAGCCAGGACACAATATCGTATGGACTTTGCAAGACAGCATGTTGATTGCAGCAGTATGGAAACGCGTTATCTTTTCGGATAAAAAAGTTTAAACTTAACGGTCCTGATGGTTACAACTTTTTTTCCGTTATATTAGAAAGGATGAGCTTATTATGGCAAGACATCATAGCCGTACATCAAGTGTAATGGTGTGGGTAGCTATTACCTACTATGGCACGAATAGTAGAATTGGAGTTGGAGTTTTTGTCCACAACTATGAACGAAAATAGCAACAAATCTTTGCTGGAACGGTCATTTCCAAAAATGAAAAACATTTTTGAACCTCTGACTTGGATTTTTCAACAGGATAATGCCCCAATCCACACCAGCAGGCTTGTCAGGAGCTGGATTCAATCAGAAGACGTTGAAATTTTTTTGTCATGGCCGCCATATTCTCCGGACTTAAACATTATTGGAAACGTTTGGTCCTGGCTATCTCGTAATGTTTATGAAGGTGGCAGACAATTTGAAGACAAGGACACCTTAATTGATGCTATTCGTAGTGCTCGTGCCCAAATATCATATGATTATTAAAAAAAAAACTCTATGATTCTATTCCCAACTGTCTAATAGAGGTTATATCCAAAAATGACGGACGGATTAATGTAAGAAAACGTTAGTAATAAATATTATTATCCATGAAACGTAAACATTTCACTAAAATTTTTTTGTTTTTTTCTAAAATTTTGCCATCCTAGTGGAGCACCATTTTGTACCTGGTTTCAGTGGTTCATTAATTGATCTTGGAAAATTCCAACGGTCGTCTCGAATGAACTCTTTAATTTCATGAATTTGTTGTGGGAAAATACGTCCCTTTTAACTGGTAACAAACTTTTCCGGGTACAAAACTTCCACCAGTTATAAAAAGCGAAAATCGATTGCAAAATTTGCGGCCTCATCCTAGTGGTTGGCAGGTATGTATTCAAACTTGGCGAAACAATAAATCTAAATCTAAATTTAGTCAGCCATTTTGGAGTAAAATTTAATGAAAACTTGGGGCACTATCGACATTGGAAAGAGGACCAGTGGGATTAATGAGACAGACTCAGACCGATGCGATTAAGCGAATTAGTTAACGAGCATTACGTGACTGTCTTCGCTCACGCATGCGAAAAGTGTGAGCTGATGTCATAACTCGACACTAACAAAATCTTCGAGCTTCGATTTCATTTTCACATAGGAATACCTTTAGAGATAGAACCAAAGGAGCACTAAGGTTTACCCGAGTCCCACGTGAATTGTATAACAGAAGTTGGCAAGCCTGTAGTTGTTATAAAAATCTCGTTATATTAAAAACATTGAAATAATTGTTAGTGAACACAGAGTCAAAATTGGTTACGCACAGTTAGAAATTCACCTTGTTAGGTAGTTACATAAAGTAGAGAATTTTCTAGAGTAAATATTCGTAAGTCACAAATGTATACGTATAGAGTAGTTGGTAGAGTTGTCGTCGAAATTTATATCCAACAAAATAAAAGATTCAGTTTTATATTTTCATTTCTTTCTTTAATTCAGAAAAAAATCGATTTACAGTTTTTTTCTTTTGCAAAAAAAAGTTCCTTACATTTGTATCGGTATATTTTGTGGCTTTGAGTATTATTTTCATCTTTCAAACGTAATGACAACCGATAGTATTTATACATCACGCCTTTAATTACAATGTTAAATCAGTTAGCGAACTGACTCAATTTATAAACATCACTGTGTGTTGTTGTCATAGCAGTCTCTCATTTGATAAGAAATTATATAAAATAAAAATTTATATAATAATACCTACAATATAATAAGATTTAAGAAACATTTACAACTTGCTTGCTTTAAAAATTGATGCCGTCTAATAGCCTAGGCCAAAACAGTATTTGAATCAAATTAGACTTATTTTGTTTGCTTACAACTTAAGAGAATTAGAGAAGAAAAAAAAAAAAAAAATTAAAAATAATAATAACAAAACGAAATTAAATAAAAAATGGGAAGTTAAACATAAAAACGAAGAAATATCTCTTCAATCTGTTCAATTTTGTTTTTTGTATCGTTCTAGATTTGTGTTATTGTTTAAGTTATTTGTTGAAGCAAATACTTTAGTTTACGCGTCCTTGGCAGGAGTACCTTTTACTTTAGGTGCCTTGTTACGTGCTTCTGGTGTGTGTAATCCGGCTAAAAGCTCACTTTTACGGATGCTCTTCAGATCCAAGTCGCCGTAGTAGTCTTCGCTGTAATTTTCAGAATGGATGGATTTATGGTTGGAATTTGGAATTCTTATTGTGTTTTTGTTCTTTTTTTTTTCTTATAATTTGTATGAAACTGACTTCTGTTTGTTATGGCATGTGCATCGATTTTTAAAAGGCGTTTGAATTACTTAACCAACTACCTCACGCATTTGTGTGGAGCATTTATAAAATCAGAGTTAGAATTAAGGCTTTCAATAGATATAGCAACTACTTGAGGGTGAATAAAGCCAAACCACCAGAGAGTTATAAAATATTCAAATACGTGCACCACAGAGCATGAATGGAAGAAGTGAATGAGTGAACTTACCATCCGGGAACATCTTCGGGGTCTTCACAGTTTCCGGTACCGTCACCATCACCGATTTTGAAGACTGTACCAATTGGGCAACCGTATTCACGGGCAACTCCGTCCAAGCAGATATAGTATTTACGGCAATCTTCTGGATGAGCGTGGCGGGAGAAAGATCCTGAGTTTGAGATCTCACCAGCGGCAGGGCAAGCGAATCCATTGGCAACTTCTGTTGAATGAAACAAAAACAAAACAAATTGAATAAGTAAACAAAAGTAATGTGTTAGCAAATAACCCACCTTCGTTTCTGCATTCTGGGACTTGATCAGCCCACATGCACACACGAGAATCACGATCGTAAGCAAGACCGGGTGAGCATTGGTATCTTGAGGGTTCACCGTTCCAACAATTCCAGAAAACATCGCATTTCTGTTCATCGGGGAAGATTCCATACAGTCGAGAACAATGTGGGGTAGAAATTGGTGGTTCTGCAGAGGAAAATTATGTTTAAGTTTCAGTTTCGACGACGACTGTGAGCCTATGAGGCTTACTTATATTCGTTTCAATTTTAAGGATTTCTGTCTGTTCAAATAAATTTTACTCACCCAACACTGAGCGATCTCCGCAGTCAACATTGTGCAAGTAATCACAGTTCTCAGCCAAGAATTTCTCATCGGTGGCATCGAATGCCAAACCATTTCCACAGGTCTTTAATTCAGAAACACTGTTATCGCACTTCCAGTACTTGTCGCAGGACTTTTCGTGTGGATAGAAACCAAAATCATCTGGGCATTTGAATGATTCCTGGGCCATAGCTACAAGAACAGACGAGAATATTATACATTAGCTATAGCTCACATGGAATATAAATCATAAAGTTTATTATCCAGTAGTCTACGTTGAAGTGCAATCAATATACTATCGTCATTATCACCTAAACGATGCGATGGTTCGTTCCATTATCATGGAACCATATCCAACAAGAGATTAATTTGTTTTTTCTGCTGGATGTATGGAATGCTAAAATGCATAATTAAACCCTGCTCTTTGATTGTCCATGCATAGATTCGAATTCCCCCCAGTGACGACAATGCTCACATTCGCATACAAAACAAAGCAACCTAATAGTTCAGTTCACGACATACCTCTTTTGTCAAAGGCTATTATATTGAAAATGTGTCGAACTGATAACCATGATGGCACATTTGGTGCGAAAAACTTCATAATGAACTATTAAAATATTTGCCTACTGTGTGTCTCAGTGTATGACACACATATACACAAATTTATGTGTGAATATTATCTTTCAGTATATTTGTATAACAAACGTATCTAAATTTGACACAAAAGCCGGCTAAACTATTGAATTTCTCTTTTGTTTGATGCACACAATTGGGGAAACATGAACTCTATGTGTATTTGCAAAATAGCATGCGTTAGTTGAATGTTGCTGCTGCTGCAGTTTAAGGACCAAAACTATGCCATATAAAAGACCCACTCATGCATGACATTGCAATTTCAATTAAACTCTTTCTAAATCAATGTTTTGTCTATAATATTGTGTGTATGGGTATTTTAATGAGTTTCATTTTTGTAGTTTATTCCGAAAATATCTAAAATACAAACACATAAGTACAAACATATATGTTGTTTATTTGTTGTAGATTCCAATGCCTGACATGTTGTTTTGTTTGTGTTTTAAGGTTAGTTCACAACTAACTTAAAGTGTGTGTGGCGGGGAGGTTGAAAACTGTGTATTTTGTCAATAGTTTACAAATCGGCTTGTCTCTGTTTCCATCCTATGAATATTCAAATGAGGTCGAAACCGATTTGACCTTACTCCTTTCAAATTTTGAACCATAGTGTTTTGGGCTCTACGGTGAAGCTCAGACTTTTTTAAGTTCCACATATATTCAAAATGTTAATCATTCTCATTTTAAGGTAGGTAAATAGAAGTCTGTTGAATTTTCAAAGTCCAGATTTCCAACAGAAAGCTCAATCAAGTAAATAAGGTGCATTATAATCATTGTAAAGACACGTTGAGAAGAGGAATGTGAAACCCTTTAATTTAATTTTGAAAGGTGTTGTTTTGAGGAAGTGCACAACATAACTTTCATGTTCATGTAACATATTTAGGACTCATTAGTCAATGAAATTATTTAGTAGTAACAACAAGAGCTACAATGGAATCGAAGAGTTCTACACTGTGTTCTGCTATAGTTTCCTCTTTCTTTCCACACTGCAAACAACAAACCTTGGTTGACATGGTGTCTGATCATTGTGGAGTCATTTTCAGTCTGTTTATTTTCAAAGTGTTGTCTGGAATCACAAACCCCAGGACCAACTGAATTGGATTGTTTATTTTCTTAGAGTTGCCAGGGGTTCCGCAAGGAAACCATACTGGACCATTACTATTAACTTAAACATTTTTGTATTGCATTCCAGAAGAGAGCGTTGCTGGATTTCAGTTGTTTACTATTTTGGAATGTATTCAAATATTTAACACGTTTCTGAATTATGTATGGCTAACTTTTTTTTAAAAGTCGAACCTTTCAAAATATCATCTGACCATCGATGGCACATTTTCAGTGGTCCTTTGGTTGAAGCCAATCAGAGGCCGTGGAATTGACTGGCTTAGATCGTTTGCTACGGACTCTTGAACGATAGTGATATTTTCGACACTTCGATCAACCCGTTTTCATACTGACACAAAAACATCATACAACGAATACGTAGACTAAAATTTTTGCAGTAAAGTAAATACTGCCTGTCTATTGAGGCGAGAACTACGAGCGCTGCGGGCAAGAAAATTTTTATGATCTGTATACCTTGTAGGTTCGTGCACTTTAACGTGTTTAACGTGACAGTTTGTTGATGAGTGAAAGGGTGCGTACGCCAAAATTGTCAAGGCCCCTTTGGAGAACCCCTTACATATCTGAGCTCTGAACATTGAAAATGTGATGTGGTGAGCTAATTGTCTGCAAATTTGAATGGAACACATTTGTAAACTGAGGTGGGCATTACAAATCCATATAGAAATACAAAATCGTTCATTTATTTATTTATCGACCGATTTATCGGCAATAATGAAAGCAGCTATGTTTTCACCTCTCAGTTGCGTTAGCTGCGCCGTTTCGTTGAACTGATTTGAAAGCATTTACTCTACACTCGTCAAAGAAAAGTTCAAATGATATTTCAAAAGCAGTGGAAAAAAATTGCTAAAAAGGAAACTTCAGAAAACAACTCACACTACGAATTAAATATTTCTTATGTAAAGCAAATTTTTAAATTGAGGTTCTCTATGTTAATCATTTTCCCAAATGGAAATACAAATGCTGTCTAAAATTTCATTTTATAAATGCAGACAGACAATCTCCAAAAATCATTCTAGCGAAACACTTCCCGCATCAGCTCTCCCCCACTTCTGCGGTAGCTGCATTGATTTAAAACTATTACAAATTTTCATCAGATTTATTACATTCCCGCCTAGGGACATTATATTTTCTAATGCAATATATGCGACGCTTGTGTGAGTGTTTATCCGCATTCCAAAGACCACAAAATGGTGCCACAAAGTGCGCTCCGTTAAAATGTTTAATTAAAACACCAAGTATGTGTATATTTGAATGCTGCCCAACAGGACTATCAACCTACCTACCCCTCTACCACTCTCTCTTTTGCCTTGTTACATTGAACCAAGTTGTTGTGAGGCATTTAAGCAATGAAAATCAAAAAATTCTCTAGCTATCTGACTTGACCAACATCATACCAGAAGCCTATATGACGAGAAGATAGCATAGGGTAGGTGGTAGCAAATAAAAGGAAAAAAAAAAGAACAGACGAGAGATACAACTCCATCAATCAGTGCGGTTATGCAATTAGATTCTGCATACGTATACACAAAATGGGATTCGAATTCAAATTTGGGCCGCAAGCTGTGTTTTTCTGTACAGTAGTAGTTATTTTGTTTCGACTACCATGCTCCCATCGCCACCAACGACACCGCCAGTGCCGTTGCCATTGCCGTTTCCGCCCACCGTTGCCGCGCCGGCCGTGCCGCGTCAATGATGTTCATTTTATTATCTCTCTGTTCTAGTGGCTAGCAGCTCATCAACAGTCGAAATTCACACACACACTTTAATATGTAGACAGAGTTGATACAACTGAAATTGGCGGTTGCAGTTCAAAGTGTTTTATATACTTCCAAACATTTTTTGCGTTAAGCAATTTTAAATTTATTTATTTTCTTGTGCCGAACATTAATTGCAGGGCTTCGGTTTTTTGTTGTTTATAAAAAAAAACTGACGATTGTCTGTTAAATCATAACCGAATGTCGATGTAGGAGAGGAGGTCACCACAGTATAAATGAAACTTGTTATTTTAATAAAACATGATTTCTATTTTCGTCCTTTTTTCAATTTTTTCTATATTGAATTGTGTATAAATTTTCATCTCACCAAGGACATTTAACTTGTTTTTTAAAATGGTATCTGCTTACTTTTTCTACCTGAATGAAGGAAAGGAAATCCAGAACAAAAAAATGCGTATACCACTAAAAAACAACTTCTTGTTGAATAAAAATTCATTTTTTTTGCGTTTTTTTTCACACATGTCCACCTTGAGATACATTTTATATCTGGTTTTTTCTTTCCTAACCACACCAGAGTACGGAGCAGCACATAACGTGCACCCTGGCTTGCATCATTAAAAAAATAAATCTTAATCATACACCGTAGTATGTGTGTTGGCTGCTTTCAATGTTTTGTCCCCAACACGATGTGGTTGTTATACTCATTTTAATTTGGAGTAGGTACAAGTGAGTACCTTGAATTATATGAAATTATTATCAAGTTGAAAAGCGATACCTCGCTGCACTATTTCTTTTCTTATTTTTCTTTTTTGATACAATTTTTTCTGTAGGTGTTGTATGGAGTGTAATTTGAGATAGTGATCATTGAAAGGGTTTTTCGGGCTTCACCTATGCTTTCTTTCTAAAGGATGTGTAAATATATTTCTGTTTTTGCTTGAAACGACACTAAATAAGAGAAATGTGGCATGATGGGATGACACAAATTTAGTGCATTGTTAGTTGCAAATTTGCACACAAACAATCGAAAATTTTTCATTTTGCTTTACTGAGCCATCAAAATCCATTCTGAACTTTAAATACTTAAATCTACCACGATCTTTCTATTTAATCAAAAATTCGTGGGTGTATGGACAGACACAGAGTAATTAAAGTTATTAAAATTGTGAAATAGAATCCTAAAAAATAATTGAGTAAGTCAAAACTATTTTATGTTTGTTTCTGGAGAATAGACGATAGCAAACCTTTGGAATCGCTATTTGACTTTTCTCCTTCTCCCCACAATAAATTGGTCATGCTGATCACAGTTTGAATCAAAACATCGATTCTAATCGATTCTCGCAACAAATGTAGAATTTTTAGTATTGGAATAAGTTATTGTTTTTCATTCTTTACTTTTAGTGTCATTTATTGGTTAAAGCTTGGAACAAGTAAAACCACATTGGTACAAAATTTTGTTGTGGTCTTTTTAGGCCAACAATACATCTTTGCATAGGCTTTGATTCTTTAATAAAGATTTTCAAACGACTTAAAATTTTACTACTACGACTTATGCACGACAGCAAAAGTTCGAGCCAAACTTACAATGAATGCTTTTTGGTATCTCGAGAAGTTTCAATTCTGATGATCACTTCATTTGATGATTAGAGGTTCGATTTCTATTTTTTTTTTTATTTCGTACGCGTTTGCGAGGCATTCATCTTTATGATCTCGTTAAAGTCAAGAATACCCGGTCTTGAGCCTCGATTATCGATTATGCTCATCGTTCATCAGAAGTAACAACTTTTGGAAAAAAAAATTTATGAAGAATGATAATCGTCCTTAAAAATATTCTAATTAATACATTTTTGAAGATTTTGCAAATGAAAACTGCCTTTTTATTTTCAAAGCTGAATAAAATCACATTTACATTAGAACCGAGCACTGTTAACCTGGGGGGTCATTCCGTAACTTTTCAGACGATTATCGTTCAATCGTTTATCGTAGATTGCGTCGTCAAATGACTGTTTCATATAATCTCGCTTTCAGTAGTTGGTGGAAAGCCATTTTACTACCGTCTTACAAATTTGGACAACTTTTTCAGGGTATTAAACACGTTTTTTACTGGCTTAAATTCAAACGATAGTCGTCTAAAACGTTACAGAATCCGGCCCTTGAATTTTAAATGTCACAGTCTACTCAGGCGTATACGTGCTTTTTTTTTGTTAAAAGAGTTTTATTGTGAGCGCTTTTTTGAATACGTCTTTTTGTTTTGTAGATGCTGTGTAGAGTTTTAGTACTCAAGATCTTATTTTTTCATTCACTTTAATTTCATTTTAATTTTCTCCAAAAGCAGAAACATCCACAAGAAAAAAAAAAAAAAGCACGGCTGGGTCGCACGAACTTGCGAATATACGATATCAAAATCTTATGACGGACTACAGGGTTTTAGTATTCGCTCTTCGTAATATATTCGGTGACACAAGGTAACCAGCTACACATCAATTATGAAAATTGAAAAAAATTACACAAAATATTGAAAAAAATTTATATAAATATACATATTTATATAAATATTTTAGCGAGAAACTAGTAACACAATTAAAAAAAACCGTTTTTTATTTCTTACTTTTTAAAAATGAGATTCTTAAAACTGAAGCATAAAAAATCTAAGATCTAGCTGGAGGTATTTTTGTACCGTTATTTCAAGACCAGGAGACCCAATTTCAAAAAACCCTTTGTTGGCTACCCCACAGACCCTTATTGCAAATCTTCAAGGAAATGGGTATAGCGGCTCAGACTGTAGATCTACAAAACTTGACATACCGATTTGCAGGACCCACCTTTTTCGTATGCACTATCATCGAAATGTCGGATTTCATTACCATCTCATGATTTTTTCCGCACGATTGCAAAGCTTGCCATATTCGCAAGTAAAAACTTACGTTTTTTTTTATTACAGAATGCACCAGGGCCAAAACGTCAATTGTGCTCCAAAAACACATTATCATTTTAAAAATTTCACAAAGTACTGAAGAGCTAACACTTTGAATGTTCTTGAAGTACATACCTTTAAAAACCCAAGAAACTGAGTTTGAGTAGCCAACAAATAAAAAGATCGAAGAGAACTTAATGAAGTATAAGCTGGAGCACATATTGGGATAAGCTGAAGTCAAACAAGACTCTTTTCTTATAAGTAGAATTATTTTAGTTTTTGAACAATCATGAAGTTGAAAATAAAAACTATCGTCTTCAATTTAGGTTCTTTATTTAAATGTCACTGAAGAAAGATTGGAATTATCGGCAATAACAAAACAACAACGTCAAAAAAACTAAAAGAAGAAGTTTGAAGCGGAAAGTGGCCATTTCTTAAATTTCTTCGAATATTTCGTCTTATTGAAGTTTAAAGTGCGCTTTGACCAGATTCTACAGGAAATCTATTTCATAGGAAGTCTAAAAATTTAATTATAAAGATTTACGGCAGTATTAACCGCTGAAGTGAAATGGTATTCAGTAGAGTTCATTAAAAGCTCATTAAGAGCTGATGAAATTCATAGAGCCCATCTATGTTGTTTGGGTGAAAAATTTGGGCTATATATGATTTTCGAAGGGCTTGCTAATTCCTCACCATAGGCAAATTCTACCAAAAAATCATGAAACTTTTTTTTCTATAGATCTGAACCCCAACCTCATACGCAATAGCTATGAACATTGCGTTGAGGGTTCCATAAAAAGGAGAAGACATGATGTTTTCGAAACGAAACGATATTTGAAGTAATATTTTTTCTTAGATTTCAAACCGGAGCAACGGCGCTCGGTATGGGTCTGAGCTTACGCAGCACGATTGTGCAAATTTTTGTTTTTCTAAGACTTGGAATTTTGTTGAAAGAAGTTTGAAATCACTAAAAATTACAAGCTGTTGACCACTAATTATGACACTCATGTTTAAAAATTTTAATTTCCTTGAGATCGATCAACGTTCATTGTCATAAACAACAACAAAGCAAGCATATCTTGACAGAGGCCACTATCAACGGCTCACATAACACAAACATTACCTAAGCTGACAATGAAAATTGAAACAATCAAGGCCTGACTTACACAAGTGTTTTGCATAAAAGTGGCGTCTCTTAATCTGTTCACAGCAGCTGCTGTCGGAAGAAAATGAAAGTTTTCACTTCAGCCATACATTCATCTCATAAGCATACGCATTAAAGTCTATCTTAGTGTAAAACTGCAATTCCAACGTAAAATAGCATAACAGTTAAACAAAAGCAAAACTCCGGTTGGTCTTAAAACCACAAAGGTTGGTTGGATAATAATTGTTGCAGATGGCTGACTCTGTTTTCAAAGCAAGTCACACAATCCAATCAGTGTGTAACTGAACGAAAAGCAAAGCAACGTGTGGCTGCTGCTACCATTTCCGTTCATACACCCTTCTCTGGAACTGACTCTGCAGTGCAAACGGATTAAAAAGTAAACAAGCACACGTCAAAGAAAATACTTTTTTTTTTTTAAATTGGAATACCTTTTTCCTTGTTTCATTGTAATTGTATATAAACATATACATATTTGTATTTAAACCTTCTTTTTTTTAGCAGCCAAACCCATTGGCTTATGCAATCTTTTTTATTTAATTGAAAATTGTGTTCTTTTTCTGTTTCATTTGTACCTCCTCTACCTACTTAACTAGCATATGAGAGAAAAATAAAATATTTTGAAAGTGAAACGACTCAAAAGAAATGTACCGCATAGCCGTTACCAACTACACCAGTGCAGGTATACCGGTTTTTTGTTGTTTTGGTCATGTTATATAATCCAAAAATTCCAATAAGCAAAAAAAAAAAAAACAATTTACAAAACACAAAAAAAGATCAATAAAAATCAAGAGTTGACTGAGGTGGAAGAGTGATGCCATTATATTGATACTGAAGATGGGTTTGAAGAAATAATAGCAATAAAAACAAAAACAAGACGAACTGGTTGCTTGGCTTACTAACCCAAAAAACTTGGAGCCCGCAGTTTGTTTCATCTCTCATGTGACGTAACAAACCATTTTGTGAATTAAAAAATCAACATATTGATGAGAATTGGGCTTAAGCAATTTTCTATGTTTATGCCGGTAGTTACGCAATATTTTGTGTTATTTGACTGGTTTCAAACACCAAATCAAATCTGACCTTTTCCTAGAGAATTTAACAGGCATATTACACACTATGGCGTATATAGCGTGTAAAAGCAACAGTCGTTTGCCTTTGAACATACACCCTGCAGTGATGCATTAATGTCGCATCTCAGTTTCTTGATTTTTTGCAAACAATTTATATAAAAAGTGTTTGATTCCCTGACAATGATGTCGGTGTCTGTCATGTGCGAGTTCGTATTGGTTAGAACATTATTCAATCAATAAATAATAAAAAAACCAATGCATACATCATAAGTTTATTCAATAAAACTCAAAAACAAACTGTCACACCAACAACCATGTTTTTTTGATCATTTTGTGCGCATCAACTATTTGACAGCCAAACATGGGTCACAATTTTAAACTGTCCATTATAATTCAATTCAAAATTGAATAATGCTCCTTTGATGAGCATTGATAATAATAATTAATTGCTAACTTTTAATTTATTAAAAAGTTTTCTTTTTTGTGTACCTATTCATTCGTTTTCGGTTCATTATGCGATGACAGTGTGCAGTTTGTAATGAATATATGTACTACTAAAAACCTATTATCGTTTCGACATGGTGTCACTTTTCAATTCAAAGGTTGTTATTTTAGTTGGCATTTGCAATTGCAAACAGGGAGTAAAATAAAACTCTGATTTTAAGGTGTGAGTATGAAAAATGCCAAGCATTTCTATGTACAACCTCAATCAAAGGGTATTAGAGAGACATACCTGGGTTTGGTTTGCATGAGAGTGCATTGAAATTGGACTACTTTTTTGCTATAAATTTTTGTGGTCGTTGACGTTTAGTGTTTTACGTAAATTTGCTGTTATTGGCTGGTTTTTTAAAGTTTGAAAGTGAAGAAGATATTGGATTGTTTGAGAGTTGGAAAGGAACTCTGAAGTACCGACACATTTGCAGCTTTGGACAACTGACGAACACTTAAAATAATAAAAATCAAAATTCTAGTTTGCAATTGAATTTCTGTTCATTGCTGATTTATACACAAGTGTTCTTGCTGGTGCAAGTGCTTCACTTGCTCTCTACAAAACCTAACCAACAACACAACGCTGATTTAGGTATATAACGTTTGAGCCAAGTAAAAAGGTATCGCCATTAATATAATGATTGTTTATTTAGGGATTAATGTGCAGGAAAATATGCCTTGTGTGCCTTCTCTCTTCTCAGGACCTCTCAAACAGTACATCATTCATGTACACTACGTTGAAGCCAAGTTATGCAAACGGATTCCACTGTTAAACTTAAATTGAGTTTGATAATTTCTACATTTTCAAAAATAAAGAGAATCTTTCAGAAAAAAAAGGATGGCAAAAGGAAAAGAAAAGCGAATTGGAGTTCCCATAAAGCACCAATATACTTTGATGTACTGCAGACAACAACCTTGAAAGTCTCTGTCAAAGTTTTCGAAATGCTGTTGGCAGATTGATTAAAACGTTCATGAGCTTAAGCAGATTCAAGTCGTCTTCTAATAAATTTTCCAAGTCACCCACAACACCTTACAACTGATGCCCTAACTTATTATTCCGCTAGACAATTTTATTTTCAAAAAGAAACCTCTCTTAATTTTAATTTTATTTTTATTTTGTTGAACACAAATTCCTCTTCAGTGCACATAAGCCTTGAATATGTATATTTCGCAGCTTCAAGTCGAAATTACACATCCTTTCATTTCATTTTCAATCAATAAAAACGAAGAAAAGAAAAAGGAAGGATGATGGAAACGTAAAAAAATACTCAATTCATTGGCATGTTCCACCTTTCGCATAAATACCTATACGAAGAAACATATCTGTTGTACCGAGCCTGGGCGAAGAAAGAAAAATGAAATCCAAATTGAATTCCATCATCAACATCGTTGTGTCGTATAAGGTACAACTCGATATAATAGTCTTCATAGAGAGAACATGTGTTCGACAAAATGGTTGGCATACACCAACTTGATATATAAATATTGTGTTTTATATATATATATATTTGATGCAACATATATACATATGTATGCCTATTTATATTTACTTCTTACTTTCATTTCAGAAGCAGAATATTGATACAAAAAAGAAAAGAAAAAAAAGGAAACGGGAAGTACCATCATCTTTGTTTAATACAACAGATGGGCCAAAGC
This sequence comes from Melanostoma mellinum, assembly GCA_914767635.1. Classification (NCBI taxonomy): domain Eukaryota; kingdom Metazoa; phylum Arthropoda; class Insecta; order Diptera; family Syrphidae; genus Melanostoma; species Melanostoma mellinum. Next base: position 22,249,175 of record OU612058.1, read on the forward strand.
AATCAATTTTCAACTACGTTGATGACGACTACATTGACGACGTTGATGATATGATAGAATCGTTGAAAATGGATTTCAATGAAGAAACATTGAAGCGTACTTTGTGCTGTATAGATACCTACTCATATAAACGCATCCTTTTTTCTATTCTTTTTACTATACTACTTCATTTCTATTTGTTGTACCATGAAATTCAGAAGAAGGATCATTTGTGGAGGAATGGAATGATGTGCTACACTAAAGTGTCATGCGGGACAGTAATAAAACAGACAAAAACAAAAAAAAAATTGTTCAAATTCGCATGGAAGCGTGTGTGCTTTTTATTAGATATCGTTTCTCTTTTAATGTACTTAAAATACATTTTGAACTCGAAAGAGGTTCTGGAGCTTTATGGCTTTGGTTAGCAAATATATATTACAATATTGATAACACATTGACCTTTAACGTGTTTAGCAAAATTGTATCGTTAAATAAATTTGGCGCTATTTTTTGATGCAAGCATTCCATATTCAGAATTTGTCACAGGAGAGTTTTGAGTTTTGGATGCACCAGTATGCAATCTGTTTGTTTCAGAACACATTATCCAGCCAAAATGTACTGGAAGTCGGTTCATCTTTTTGCTACAGAAACATACGACGAAAGATAGGGCAGTCTGCCGAAAAGAAGAGCCGTTTGTGATAAGATCATGCTTTCTAATTGACATTGCTTTACCGTTTGGTTGTTGGCAGCAAATAACTAAACAAAAGCTCAAAGCCTCGAACCAAAAGATTCAGTTCAATGTTTTAACGCACTGTGACATTTGTGTATGTGTAAGCTAGTGAAATTGATTAAAGTGGCGCCCAATGTGAGAAAGTAGAAGTGGGACTATTTTAATCCACTGGTTGAAAAGTAAATGCATTTTATTTCTAATCCTTCGTAATGAATGATCTTTCACTAATAATAATACCGATAGCATTTTTATTTAGTAAAGCTAATAAGTAATCAAGAAATGTGCCGTAAGTTTATTCCTAAGCAGAGCATTCTAAAACTCGCTTTGGATTGATTCGACAATATTGAAAAACTGATCTATAGTTGTCAGAATGTAGAAATGCCAATCATACCATTCAAGTTTCGTATGGTTGGCTTTCGATTGTTTAGCTTACTGGTGTAGGTTAGAGGAAAGTTCAAGACCTTTATGAGCAGAAATACAATTCGTTTTCACTGTTATTATTTTGTTTCTATGTGTCATGGTTCATTTTCATGTCAGCTCCTAAAATATTTAACTCGCGTCCTATGGGCGAAGGTCTTTTTGACCATTTTAGTTCTATGATTTTAAGAAGATGCTAAAATGCTTTGAAATCAAGTGACTTATTTACAACAAAATAAAGTCCCTCAAAGTCTTTTTCAACTGGCGTCCAATTGGGACATCCTTCATTAGCCGAGTTTTTTTTGGGAATCTGTATTTTCTTTAGCAAAACATCGCAAAACATCGCAAAACATCGCATATGGGAAAACAACAACGGCTAGTGAGCAACGATAAGTGAACAAAAATAAGTCACTTGCAGAAGTGAGCAACAGGGATGGCTGGTAAATGGAGTTTATGGAATAATGTTGCATTAGTGAATACAGCGTTTTATTGGGCGTATTAATGAAGTGAATATAAAAATTCCCAATAAAACACGGCTATTGTTTCATTGATTAGAGTTTTGTTATCATTCATCCACCGATTTTCTGCATCAAAGTGAAATGTTTGTTCGGATAGCTCTTTCATACCTTAAGTTGGCTTTTATATGAAATCCAACTAAACATGGTCTTGTTTGCTTTTGAAGTAAATAAAAGGCAACAAACAAAGTAAATAAAAGGCGTGGTTCGCTGGTTTGCCTCTAGAAAATTGACTTCATCCCCAAGCTCTGGATAAAAATCATTGTAACTTGTAGATGACTACTGTAGGTACTGAACCTAATTACAACCAAATAAAAATCGCTACAGAGCTCATTTTAACACAACTGAAAGAATCAGCAACAACGAATTACCTCCGGGGAAATAACCGTTTGCTGATATATTCCATCTTTTTTTTTGTTACTATTGTGTACAGTAGCGTGATAATGATTTTCACTCTCTTACACTTAATAATGATGTTGAAGGCATAAGGCAGCAATGTTTAACACACAAAAAACGAGAAAAAAAGATGGATAAAGCAGCAAAAAAAAAAAAAACACACAAAAGAAAATGTAGTTTCACGCCCTAGCGCTCATTGCATTTCAATTAAAAGCGAAAGTAATTACTGTTCACGCCATACACACTTACACTGCATTTCTGATCTCCTTGCATCTGCATGGGCCTGTTTTCTGTTTTATATTTGTATGTGTGTGTGCTACCTACTCATATATTATCGTGTTCATAAGTTACAATTTACTCATATCCTTGTAATTTACTATTTTTATGAAGTGAGGAAACAACATTATATATAAAAATATTGTATAGTATTTAAAATTATTTATCTGCCTTAGCAGGGAAATTTCACAATTGAAGTGCATTTTGTGTAGTATGCTGTATGCAGCTACTTCATGAACCTTACACCTGTGAAGTCAAGTTCATAAAAGTGTTGCAAAAACAATTGTAAGACTCAATAATGTGAGCAGTAATTATCCGCTCAGTAACATAACTGATGTGTGTTTTTTGCTAGCTCAACGGCTGAAAAAAAAAAGAAATCGTTGAACTTGCGTTTCTGATCGTGTCTACCCACAAACACACACATATATAGACACACGCAAAAGTATATTGAACTATGCGGTAAGATAATTTGGATCAAGTTCTGTTTTTGTTTTTGTTTTGGTATATTTTGCATAGTTTGCAGATCATGGAAAGTAAAAGCGATGCTCTCGACTGATGATGATGTCTGCAACGAGTGTGTTGTGCTCGTTTGCAAGGCTTTCTTCTGTTTTTTTATCGCTTTTATGGCGATGGAAGATGCTGAAGCCTTTGCATGTAGAAATTATTGGCTTGTCATGAAGCTTTATCGATAAATCGCGACTTATGCAATTTAATCGATGGAGATAGCTATTGTAAAGGCACCCTTTCAACATTGGCAGTGCGGCTTCCTTATGCAAGACTGCGTTGTCGTAACATTAAAACGTAAAACAGACAAAAAGACAGAAGAAAACCTACTTTTATCACAACTCAGCTGTATCTATGCAATAAAGATGGCCGAAGATAGATTGGGATGGTGATAGGATTGATAAAATAAAAAAAAAAAATAAAAAAAATAGCAAATTGACGTAGCAACAACGGGAATGGCTTTTGTGGGTGTGTGCACGTGAATTGCATTTTAAATTACTTCGTATTCAGATAGTGATCTGAAAATTTATTACGTGAACAGTTTGAGACCATAAGTGAACTGTTACATATTTGATTGAACAACGTTCAATGGAATTCAGTTCGACTACTAAACCCTGGCTCTTCGACTTTTGTTTTTGATAAGGATCAAAAAAAATTATAAAATTTGCTGTCTTTCGAATCATCTGCACAGTTACAAGAAATGATGTTTAGTAAGATCGCCGCTAGCTGTATTGAGTAAGTTTTGACATTTCGTAGTAAAAAAACTTGCGGACGAAAAGCCCTTGAATTTCTTCAAAAGTATTCCGAAAAACACGGTTCAGTTCGTGATACAGGACAGGTTTATGAGTCGCACTGCAAAAAATATTGTTAGAAATTATCATTTTGAGTTGCTATCATTATAATTGCCCTCGACAATTACTTGGAGGCATCGGAATTAAACTTTTCTGTTTGCTACACTTCTTTTGAGCTAGACAATGCAGGTTATATAGTGACATTGCATGGCCAATTTGTGGGATCCGTGGGAGCATATGAGTCCTTTTTCAGATTTTTATCTTCCTGCAAAAAATTGCCTGGTCCTCTGGGGGAGGGAAACTCACATCCATAAAAAAAACTCTGGGAATCTGCGAAAGCTTGGCAAGTCTTCCGATCGTAAATTCATTGATATGAAAAGCGGCTTCTCGATTAGCTGTCGGAAGTGGCAGAAAATTGTAGGCCCCTTCCATTTCTTTAAATGGCTTACATGGGAATGAGAAGTTAGGCTTCAGGCTCCCCGCTCTGTTGCACCACTCTATGATAGAATGAATGAATCAGTGAAAACTATAGATCTCCACCATTTCTTAGACTTCATAGCAATCTTCAGGTAAATGTTGGAAAAAATAGACCAAGCCCTGATCTACGCAAAACTGTTGCGACAAAATATACTCTGTGTTGAAATGCTCACATCGCACCTACCACGGATAACAAGTTGTGAGCCTGATACACCATTAAAGTTTTACAAACAAAAAATCTACAGAAAGTGGAAATTAGAGATTGGATTCGCTTTCAGGGCAATAAAATTGCAAGGGTTCGCAATCTTTAAAGCGATGAATAAAAAACAAGTTTTGTAAACTCAATTTAATGGAGATATGTATCTGCATTTACGGTCAAAGGATCTTTCTAACCACTTCCTAAGAAACAAACGTAATCTGCTATAATGGTCCTTCGAGCCGATAAAAAAACCAGAAATATTTAAATATCTTCACCAGTAAAACGGAGTTTGCTGGAGTTGGAAACAATTTTGTGATCAGAATGCTCAAAATTTGATATCCTGCTACGTTATTCCGCAAACGTTACAGGATCTTGATAGAAGATTGATAAGAAACTCTTACTTGTCAGTTTTGGTGAAATAGTTTTATGAAGTTAGTAGAAATCTGTAAAGCAAGTGGATAGCCCACTTCACTTGCATATATAAATAAAACAAAATTGTAGATACACCATCCATCTCGTGTTTCCTAATCTGACATATACGTATGTTGCAACAAAGCAAGAAACGTTATATGTTATAATTTCTTGTATTTCCAGCCCCATATGAAAACCTCATCGTCCATCAACCTATCTGCAAATTCAATCAGATTTCACAATCACTTTCTATAACACAACACAACAAAACACAGACAACGAACGAAACTCGTCCTCGAAAAGCAGCAAATATAAGAGCACTCATGTAACTATACCTACTACGCTGATAAACAGACATATCAACAGCTTCCACCATAAACAGATACTATAGTAGAAAAAGGTACGTACAAATTTGCATATTTTACGCATGAAATAGCTACTGGCCCACGTACAATAGATGCATAGTTTGTATGGAAATGAAAACTATTTTGAATAGATCCGTTTCTATGTTAGTGCATATTTTTATAGGACGTGTATCAAATGTTTACTAGACACATACACAATACACGACATCATCAAGATATTTATTATGATGATGGATGCATGCAAAAGCCAAGCGTGATTGGTGCGGTATCGAGGACGGAGTGGTGATTTTCACAAAGAGCTGCTCATTGGTCCAACTTTTTAAAATTTTTCTTTTAGGGTGCAGTTATATCGATTGTCAAGGACAAAAATATTTTTCATTAGATGTGTTCCCTTAATGGCTAAAATCAATCAAAGTATTGGAAATGAATTGTAAGAAAAACTAAGTCCATCACACGCAATTAGACTTCTTTTGGTTCGATATTCCAAACAATCTTCATAAGCCTTTTCCAATTTAATTGGTTTTGAATATAACTAAGCTTAAGTTTCTCGTTCTATTTCAAAAATTTATTGCTTCGTTGAAAAAAAAATATACTTCTACTAAAATGTCCTGTTGCACTTATGTTTTGCACTCAAATTTTTTGTTCTGCTTTTTCAATGAGAATGAACACAATAAATCACTTTTTTGATATTAATTTTCCATCTGTTGGTAGAGAGTATCCACTGAATTGTCGTTCACTGATAATTATCATTTTGCATTTTAATTCACTGCATATGTTTTATTCCTCAGGTAGGATAATTCCATAGATGGATTGTGTATTTTTAATCGATGATGAAGACATAGACATTGATGGCACTTTGGGTTTTAATATTTTTTTTGTTTTGTTTTAATTATGTAGATACATACCGGCTCCAAAGAGGGCGACAAAAACGATAACGAACTTCTTCATTTTGTTTTTTTTCTTTAAATTAAAAAATTTAAAAAAATATATAAATATATTTTATACAAATAAATTATTAATCGATTAAAGAGACAAATAAGAAGGCTCTTTCAACTACAATACGCTCAAACCGACTGTGTGTGGTTGGAGGTCTTACATTCGCTTTTTATACCAGGCTAAGAGGTGTAAAACTGTGTTATGTGCCTCAAAAATTTATTTTTCCTACTTCTTGAGTCTTGTGGCGGGGGAAGACAACGATGACGACGACGACGACCACTATTTTTTTTTTGTAAGTTCGTTCAAGATATGTTGGAACGTGGTTGTTGCTTTTTTTTCCTTTAGTCTCTCTGAACAGTTTATCTATAGATAGACCTCTCTCTTTGTGTGTCGTGCATTTCATATTCCTCATTATTCTTTAAGCCATTTGAACGCGACGGTTGACTTTATTGGTGACTCTGTACTAAGTACGAACTAGCAGTTTGTTGCTTTCTTTCATTGAATCGTTAGAAGACTAGAAAGCGATCAGTATTAGTGGTGATGTATATTATCAAATCAAGTCACAGATACAAAGATACAACTGTATCTTAATGTTTGGAATTAAAAGTTTGGCCATGCTTAGGTCGTAAATGCAGTGTGGCTGCGAGTAACAACAGGTTGATGTGGCAAAGCTAAGACCTATACTCATTCGAATACGAATCCAGTTATGTGATAATATTGTCGCTCCTTATAAAATGTGTGTGTGTGTTTTTTTCTTTTAATAAGTCCATAGAAAAAGCAATAGTAATTAAAGAAAGAAAAAAATCAAGACTCTCAAACAGATAGTAGTAGAATATTGTAATTCAGATAGAAATCCGTGGATAACAAGAATGCGGTATGTGCGGAATAGCTATGGCAAATGAATTTCAATCTCTGTTTAGGTAGGTGGTGTATTGTGGGTGCAACTACTGCTATACGCTGCTGCAGCATTATGTAGTCCTATAACCGTAAGCCATGCATAGAATGGAGGAGGTTAAAAAAATATACACTTTTTTATTTACAACGGTGTTTGCAGCTCGTGCCAAAAAAGGTTTATGCAATTCCGGAGTTTTAACGGGTTTAACCTAAGTCGTGGGTTAAAAGTTTTATGTGTGGCATAGGTGGTTTTTTGGGTACCGTATGTGTGCATAAATAAATTTCGTGGATTCATCTTCTTTTAATCGCAGCAGCAGAGTTGCGGTGTGGTATAGTTTATGTTGTATATGGTTTTGAGAATTCGTTTTGTTTTAACCGCTTTAAAGCATAGAGAGTGGTTGAGACATTGCTTTTTTTCGTGGGTAGATTCAAGGAATCCGGTAAATTGAGCCATTCCTCGGATAGAACATGTCTATATGAAAAACTTATTTTGAAATGGTGTACGAAATACAAAATCACATGAGCGAAATGCCACTAATCTGGGCTAATCCAATCAGTTTTGAAATTCACCGAAAGTGTTTAAGTCGAAAGCAAATTTTAGTTTTGAAAGATAAGAATTTACATTCTCCAAAAACCGTAAGTATTTTATAAGGGGTGGTGCTACAGAACCTAGCGGTGCCTATTGCATTTTTCATAACCATTGGGGACCTACAATTTTCTGCCGATTCTGAACGGCTAAAGAAAGCAAGTACTTTACACGGCAATGAATTTTCGGAGGAGTTGGAAGTTCCTCCCGAAAAGGGATAAGTATGGAAATACTTTTTGCTTCTGTTGGGATTCGAACCACGGTTAACAGACGGGTTGGTGACGTTTACCCTAAACCATAAGCCCCAAACGAAAATCCCCAAATTAAAATCCCCAGCTCTGAAATCCCCAAAAAGAAAATCTACAAGCCCAAAATCCCCAGACCAATATCCCCAAAACTTATATGTTCAAGTTGTGAATCATGCGACAATCGCATGGTTCACTACTTGAACATATTTGTTTTGGGGATGTTTGCAGGAAAATTTAATACAAAGAGTTATCATAAAATTCTTTATAAAATTGGTTATGTTTATTGAAATGAAAATACGTTTTCAAAATTTGTAAGTTAACAAAAAATACTCAAAAACATAATGTGTTACAGTAATGCTAACAAAATACGGTCCCTTTCAAAGTGTTAAATGAAACGTAAATAAAAAATTCAAAATTAAAGTTTCTCTTCATTCTTTCACAATGAGATAATTTTATGATATTTTTCTGAGAACATGTGCATTTAAAATAATTTAACTCTGGGGATTTAGAGATTTCGTGGGGATTTTGGCAAAAAAGATTATTTAGGTGTGGATTTCATCCATGTGCATTATGTCTGTGGGGAAATTAGAAAGTTGGATTTTAAAATTTAGGGGATTTTTTTTTTTGAGATTCCGTACCACTCCCTTAATAGACAGACATGCTAACCATCACGCCACGGGTATCACCGAGTTTTTTCTGCTATTGCAAATATTTGATTTTACTGTCCATTCTATACTTGAACTAAGACAAGGTTTTTCAAGAAGTCTTCATCTTTATAAATCAGAGCCAAGCTACGAATGCCATTTTTCTTGGTCCTTTCCATGTTCTTGTCATAATCAACGACCTGTTTGGTGTCCTTTCTACCTCGATTGTTATCTGATACAAGAAGACTTTTATTGAACTCCCAGAATGGCGCAATCAATAAAAAATGCTTCTTTACAATTCTAAATTATATTTATGAAAATTTTTCATTCACTTTCAGTTAAATGTTAACTGTGAGTTAAAAAATTTTTCTGATCTTTCCCATGTAGGTACTACACGATAGTTTTCATGTAAGAGTTGCATTTTCTTATGTTATTGAATAACATAAAGCAATTTCAGCTCTCCTATCAGTCCTATTGGTCAGCCTTTCTAAACAGGCTTTTAATTTGGCCGTTTTCCTAAACCAGGTTCGAGAGCACCTGTCTCTGGCTGGCACTGAGTCTATATTTTTTTTAACACTTAACTCACTCGAGAAAAGTATATTTATACGAAATAAGCGTGTGGCGATTTGTGGAACGAGCAATGGGAACGGAAACGGCACTTCTTGCTTTAAAATCTTTAAGTCATACTTTGTTCTAGTCCACAATATTGTTTGCCCGTGTCTCATTCATACTAAGGAATTAGAAAATGCTCCAAAATGTTTCCAGCTTCTCTGCAAACCCCTTAACTTCTAATCCTCTGTCATCTGTCATCTGTCACATGTCATCTGTCATCCATTATCTGTATCATTTGTCATCATAGTCATCCTTCAAACATTTTAGCAGCTCAGTAAACGAAAATGCGCACAATCTTCCCCACTTGGTAGTTATTATCTTTGGGAACGAGAGTTCAAATAAATGCCAACATGCATTGTGTTGTTTATAGATTACAGGAAGTGAGGTTTTTGATAAACTCAATTAAAACTAACTGAAGCGTTAGAAAGAGTCGGTGTTCGAGAGTTGTTTGCTAATTCGATGACAGGTTATCTTCACAAACGAACATTTTCTGTCAAGACAAAAGATGTCTTCAGTGAAGCAAGGAATGCTAAACATGGAGTTCCACAAGGGTCTAATTTGGGTCCACTTCTTTTTGTGGCGTATTCCAACGAGCTTCTATTGGTGTTATAGTTAAGCAATCCATTTACTTTTTTTTGCCGATGACATTGGAACAATTGCAGGTCATAGAACTCTGGATTCGGTGACAACAGTAATGCAAGAGGAGTTCGACGCAGCTGTACAAAGATGTCATTACAACTAATTGGTAAGGATCGAAAAGAAGAAGAAGAAGAAGGTAAGGATCGAAAATAACACCAACCCATATCAAAAATGCTCAAAATCTTCAAAGTAAGGCTTTTAAGTTAATTCAAAGAAATAACAGGCATCAAACTGGAAATAGATTTGGAGTGCTCAAAGCTTATCAAATCTCCAAGATGACGAAAGTTTTGGAATACCATCAAAACAACGGCTCCATTCGGCTGATTCATCATTTAACACCAGACAACGCGCAACAGAACTATAATATTGTTAAAATAGAACCAAAAACAGAAATCAAACTTCAAATTTGTATTTCGCACAGCAAAGAAAAAGGGAAAAATCCGCAATTAGTTTCGCTTTTGGTGCAGCTGCGAAGGTATCTTTGTTCAATTTGAAACAATGACCTATGCTGTTACCATATTGTCTTCAAACTGGTCCAAGAACTGACTCAGCGGGGATTTGACAAAATTTTGTCTATGTTATTTAACTTCCTTTTGCAATACACTGAAACAAAAATCGAAAGAAACTTTGATTTGGTTTTCATAGTCCTTGTGCTTGTGTTGAAAGACACGACTGGTGACAACTATACCTCCAATTGGGCTTTGGGGACAAATAGTCATGGCATCAAAATTTATAACTCGTGTTGGAATGCATTGGAAAAATCTAAATCTTCATTGCAGCGAATAGAGCTTTTAAACACTAGCCAAGGGAATCTTTTCATTTGGACAATCTCTTGCTAACGTCCTGTGCAGCTTAGACTTAGTTCAGGAATTTGCAAATTACGAACAATTTTCGATCGGTGTAACATGGAGTTCCCCATCGATTAGTGCAGATAAAACCAGTTAAAGTTTATTTGTTTTGAAATGAAATCAACCAAACTGGAGCAAACAACGATATAACACGTCTAAGATCGCGTACTGCCTTTCTAGGTATATGTAAGTGGGGTTCCATTGGAACTAGCTTTCGGGCTGTAGTTTGCTTACGTTATGGTCACCTACATTCCATGCAACAACATCATCATATCACATCACACCACACGAACCGCACCAGTAGGAGCCAATGGCTGAGCTAAAAAAAAAAAAAATTAAGAAAAAGAAAAAAGTACACATACTCCACTCTGACAAGGTAGGTGGGTTGTCTTGCTACGTTTCCAGTGCCACTCCCGTCTCAATGCATTCATTTCGCACTTTAGTTAGCTTTTGAGACTGTGCTCAGCTCATGTAACGCTCTTCCTGCATACCGAAACCTTGAATCACTTTAATGCACTCTGAACGCCTCGAGACGCAAAACGCAAAACGCAAAACCCAACCCGGCCTAAACATTGAATAACTAAATGCTCACTCAGGGTAAACAGAGAGTTCGGTTTCGCCGTTGGTAACGACCACAATTGATGGCAGTTGATTAATTCTCCATCAGTGTAAAACAACAAAACCGATAAACGAATAATGGCAGTCTATCTATAGGTGCAAGCCGGTTGACCATGTTGTACATTCGCATTCGCGACAGTGTTGTTTTTGAAAACCATGTTTGTATATCTCGTGGCAAATGTTGTTCCTGAAGTCAATTTGCATAAAGAATAAGCAAAAGAATTTACTTCTGGAACTTTCTCCTCAACCCTGGCGCGGTCTCTAAACCCAGTCGTCGTACGTTTGGCCTCCCTCGAACAGCCACGATGGACCGGCTTAACGAGATGCTTAACCGATGTCTGCAATTGGTATTTAAAAAGAATTATGAGGAATGCCGGCAACGGCATTGTGTCATTATTTGGTCTGTCAATGTATGCAGGAGGAAAAAAACTATTGCATTTCAACAACGTGTTTTCAAGGTGGCGGCGGCTGCAAAAGTCAGAACGAGTCTGTAGCTGTTTTACATTACTATTTTTTTCGCACCCGCCAATCCACTAAGAGCTCTGAATTCAATGAGTGATTGTAGCGACCGTAATGTCACATGGGAGACATGTTTTATTTAATACTTACATGTGTGTTCACCCTAAAACTTCTACCTTCACTATCGTTTTAAGTTGAGTGTGTTCGCGACCTATGAGTAAGCGGTCATAATCAGGTTTTCGTTTTTTGTTGTTGTTGGTGTTGTTATATCGAGTAGCTCCACAAAGGAACATGCGATGTCTAAGGCGCAATGGTAAAGCTAGAGACCAGAGATAAATTAGTGCAATTCTGCGAAAAGCGGAATGCCCATTGACTTATTTCATCACAGGCATTTATTAACGGGGTAAAGGTATAGTGGAGGAAAGACAATACAGAAAGGAGTGGTTGTCTTGTCTAGTCATGGCTTGTTTTTTGACGAAGTAGTGCAAAAAGCCGATATTTTAATCTGGGTCATCCAATTGAATAAAATTATAAGAAGTGGGTCTCTCTATTAAAAAGATATTCATAGCGACCGTTATTAACGGATTTGAACGCAAGGCAACAATTTAAGTTGAAAACATTGAAAGTGGCATTTATTAAACTGCAAATACTGTTCTATTAAAAATCGAAAGGGAAATGTTTAATTTGTGAGTTCGTTTGACACGCCATTTGTTGTTCGTAGTAATTAGATATGTGTCTTGAGGCGAAAAACTGTTTTCCGTTTCACTAATTTAAAAAGTGAGTGCTGGAAAGTAGTTTACTATTTGTTTTAGTGCTACACCGAAATTAACCGAAAACCGGTGTCTGAATTTTATTTTCATTTCAAGGCTTTTTGAACTAAAATCAGCAAGCAAACTGGGCGAGTTAATAAAATTTTTAATGCAAGTCGATCCAATGAAGACGTTTAACAGACAATCTTCAAAAGCCCCAGAAAGAGCTCCGATATTTTATGTTTTTAATTTTTTGTTTTTTATATTACTAAAAATCAGAAACATTTCAAACAAGAGAAATAATTACTCATATTGTTTAAAAAATAAGTGTGTTTAGTATCTTATACTAAGGGAATCGATTTTGGTCAAATCGCATGGGAGGGAGGCCTATCTCCCTCTGTTTTGAACTTATTTCGTAAAAAAAACTATATTAATAATTAACTAAACCCCTTATTTATTCTTACGATAGTGCTTTTGAAAGCTAATATTTTTATCTCCAATAAACATTTTTATTCAAGTTAACTTTAGTATGATCGTCTCAAAGTCAAAAACACTATATAGTATGTGGTTCAAGAAATCAAAAGACTACAAGCTTAAAAGACTTCATATAGTTAAAAGATCATCATCATCATCAGGTCCTGTAACCCCGCTCAAGGCCGCCCTATGCCCAACAGAGCGTCTCCATCCTTCTCGATCAGCAGCTAGATACCTTAACTGTGGCCACGTCTTTCTCTTGGAATTAGCTTCTGATATCACAGTAGATTTCCATGTTGTTCTTGGTCTTCCAACACAAGATAAGTCTTTTTCATCATTTGACTGCAATACAAAAAAGAATGCATTCTTTTACAGCTCTGATGAGAGTACTGCTGCAGAAAAAAAAGTAAAAAAAGTTTTGAAAGTCCTTCGGTCAACAGTAATAAACTTATAAGAGTGGAGTCCCTGCTTAGAGCGTTAAATGTACGTATACTCTCTCAGAATACAGTTTTTTAAATAGGTGCTTCCTAAATGCTCTTGTAGAACCCACGCCAAAGTTAAAAGGTAAGCTATATCGCTCTCCCACTCAGCATTCAGTTTTGTTGTAATTTTGCTGCTTTTCAGCTAAGTACATGGCTGTGCCTTTACGTTCGGTGATTCCTTTATCCAACGGCTCTTTTAAATCCTTCCATAGGTGGATATTTCAGTTCGGAGTGAAAACCTGGGCTTCAACCAACATCCTTCTATAACGACTTCGATTTCAGGTGAGCCACCTTAGACGAGGTCTTTCCACGATTTCCCTGCAATGTCCTTTTGAAAACTCGTCGTAGCGGAGCGTTTAGGTCCATCCGCTCTACATAGCCCAAACATCGTAGCCTCGCAATGTGTAATCTTTTGGCTATGCCCATGTCGCAGTAGAGCTCATACAGCTCGTTGTTTTATCTTCTTCTCCACACACTGTCTTCGATCAAAGATCATTCGGAGAATTTTTCTTTCGAATCGACCAAGGGTTTCCTCATCCGCTTTCGATAAGGTCCATGCTTCCGCGCCGTAAAGCAAGACTGGGATGATCAAGGTCTTATACAGAGTTATCTTGGTTTTTGGAGAGGGTTTTGTTTCTCAATTGCTTTCTTAACCAAGCAACGCAACGGTTGGCAAGAGTTATTCTCCGTTTGATCTCCGCACTAATGTTGTTTTCCGTGTCTATTGCAGATCTTAGGTGGATGAAGTCCTGCTTTACCTCAGAGTTATGCCTGTTAGTAGGGGAGCCCGAGCCGCTAAATTTGCAGTTACTAAAGCGTCATGGCGACTTATTGGATTGTGAAGTTTACGTTCTAAAACGAAAAAAAGTGTATGGCAGTTTTTCATTTTAGTGGGGCGATGGGCGTGTATGAGCTTTTAAAAATGTAAAAAAAAACAGATAAATTGAAATACTCGAGCGCGTCAGATTTTCATAGAGTATACGCGCTTTGTCTTTCTGATAACGGATATATATTAATCTGACGATTTACGGGGGGCAAATGGCCGTAAAGAGAGGTTAAAAAAAAAAAAATAATAAAGTTATTCGAGCGTGTCAGATTTTCAAAGTGAATGTTAAGTGTACTCTAAAAAGTGTATATTTCAATAATCTGACAATTTGAGTGGGGCGATCAGTCATGGCTGATTTTTAAAAATGTAAAAAAAACACGTGACCTTGAAATACTCGAGCGCGTCAGATTTTTATACAGATTGATCAACTTGATGTCTTCGTCCTCCAGGATGATAATCTGACAATTATATGGGGGCGTACTCTTAGTCTGACAATTTTAAAGTAACAATTCTTTGTTGTTTCTATTTTTTATTACTGGATGCAATCAAAAAATATGTACACATATTATGTATTAAAAAATTTTGTATTGAAATTTTGTTGAGAATACTTTTAAAAAAAATCCTGAAAGTTTGAGCCCTTAATATTAATTTTAAGTGCTCGATCAAGAGGTGTGAAGATTTTCCATTGAAAATACACGGAAACTCTGATTTTTTATTTTTAAATTTCTATAACTCAGCGGCATTTCATGGGATCGCTTTAACCGAAGATGTTTTTTTCTCAAAATTGAAAGCTCTACAAAAATGTTCTTTTTGGCAAAGTCGTTACTCATACCGGGAAGGTGGTACGGGCCACTTAACCAGATTTTTCCATAAAATTCACGTTTTGTCGCAGTTATCTCGTAAATAACAAAAGCTACAGAAAAATTGTAAATTACAAACTTGTAGAGAATTTAGTTTTCTACAAAAAAAATCTTCTGGACCAATTGCTAATATCAATATTAACCGAGATATTAACCATCATATATTATACATTTCACTGACGATTTTACCTCAATCGCCCCAACCAAAATGTCAGATTATATGTTTTCCGTTATCCTGATAAAATTACCTTCAAAATAAAAAAAAAATTTATCGCGCTCGAGTATTTCGAAACATCGATTTTTTTTTACATCTTTGTGACTCGCCTACTTACGAAGGCCCCGCTCAAATTGTCAGATTATTGAAATATACACTCTTCTCGATGTAATCAACCTACCATCTTTTAATCTGACGCGCTCGAGTATCTCCGATGATCGACTTTTTTTTACTAATCTGACGGGCTGCCCTCAGCGAACGCCCCAACATTTAGGTTTAATATATGGTAGGAGTACATTACATGGTGCAAGGTTTCTCCCCATATGATTTTCTGACGCGCTCGAGTAACGCGCGAAATCCCCTCTTGGGCTCCCCTACTATGTCTACTGTGACGTTTTGTCCGATTTGTCGATGTTCTCTGTTTTTGTTTGAAACTTTGTTTTACCCTCACTTACCGTCAGACAAATTTTCTTTGCCACGTCTGTTTCAATGCTCGCAAAAGCACCTTTAATATACCCCTTGCTTCTTCACATTACGATAAATTAGTTTGTGTAAGCGAGTTACTGTTCAGACTTTTTAAAGATTATGCCTGGTTTTGACATTGGAGATTTGCATAAACTTGACAGATAGCTTGACAGTTTATCACCGTGTCGAAAAACTCGAAACATGCATTGGATGAAAAACAATTTGGGTTTCAGCTATATTCCGTTGGGCTTATTTGGGTTTCTACGAGGAAAAACTCTCCGAGTGATCTTAGGTACCATTCCGATCGAGAGACCGACATTTGGAAGCGAAGGTTCAACGAAGAGCTTCATGAGATTTACATGAACATAAGTACAAAACTATGCATTGTACGATTAAAGTGACTTTGACACGTATTACACACTAACGCTTTAGATCAACGTATTTTTTGAGATATTCGTAGGAGGAAAATCGCAGATGGCGATGGAAACCTATTTTGCAGTTAAAAGAGCACCAAATAGAAATTTATGGCGAGAAATGTTAGTTGAGGCTCAAGCTTACCCAGATTTACAATGGCCACTTAAGTCAGTTATGCAAGCTTATTTCATTCAACTTAGTGGAAGTCGTGAGGCTGTTGTTCTAGAGTCTAGACCAGATATGGAAGCTTTTCTTTTTGATGTCTAACTGTATCTATAAACACTCTTCTTTATTTTCTTGTCTTCACCAGTCTTCGGCTTCCTTTTAAGTCTTTCTCTATAACTCAAAAAAATTAAGATGAAGGAAATCCAGTCTGCTTTTGATAGTGGAAAGTAGATCCACTTTTTATTTTTTTTATTTTTCTTAACAAAACAAGATTCGGATTCTTAGTATCAACAACTGTGAATTACTGGAAAGATTTTCATATTATTTAATATAATTCGAGGTTATTCATTTCTCGACAAGCTCACAGCTTAAATGGAGTTTTAGGAGATATTTCATGACTCGTTCTTCAACCAGGTATGATTCATCAAATCGATATAATTTATCTATGTTTTAGAAAATGCAAACAAAACGAGGCGACTAGATTGTGCATTTTAAGAAATTTGTTGGAAACAATGCTCAAAGCTTGAGCACACTGAACCTGCTATCCAAAAACGTGGAAATTTGTGTTATAATTCTTCAAAACGCATCCATTCAAACAGCAAAATACTCACACAAATTTAAATTCAATGACCATCTATTAATCAGCTTAAGCTATCAACCATTGACTTGTGGCCTCATTTGTTTGTTTAACATCAGCAATCCCACAAAATGCATTCTAAATGAGCACATCCATTAAACTCTCATACATCTCTGGCTTCTCTATTTGTCAATCAATGTGACATTTTGCCAAAATTAACAGACTATCGTGTATTGCAACCTAGTTCCCATTGTCTATCCGAAGTTTTCCAACAACGTGACAGCTGGCAACAATTATTTTGTTACTGTTTTGTAAGCAAAACAATGAAAATTGTAATTAGTTTGCAATTAAGAATGACCCACGACTAGACAAGAGTTACACATTAATTTTTAGCTTACATTTTCAATTTCCAATTCTCTACAGAAAGCCGCATTCAAATCAACTTTCTTTCTAGGGAATTTTCAAAATTAGTTTACCTTGGTCAGACACGATAGCACTTGTCTTTACATTCACCGGAAACCTTTGGGATAGTGACAATTCATCAGAGTTGGCAAGAAAATTATCATTTGTGACACGAAGCTGATAGAATTACTGTTAATTATATTGTTTAATTTAATTTTCTGTAATTTTGTGTTATACCAACATAATTAATAAAATTAAATAAAATCATCACAGTTGGTTTACAAGCTGCTTCCAAAACATATAAATTTCAAAGGCAATAAAATGTTGAGAATGTTAGCTAAAGGAACACCCTGTGTGAGTGGGATTGTTGGAAAGGTTATACCAATATTTTTTAAACACCGGTTTTGTGCGGCAATACCATCAACTGTCATAATACTTAAATGTCTGGTATTATTGGTACCTGAGCGGACAAATATTTGCGTTCAACTGACATAATCGTCATTGACATGTTATGTCAAAGTATCTCTTAAGACCAATGAACTCGTTAGAGGTACGATATCTGCGTAACAAAACGAAGTCAAATAAAAAGTCAGACTTGAATCAACATTCACCGACACCGACACCGTCGTCTGTTCGTTACTAACCAATGCACCTTAATGAATGTTTGCAACAATTTCTGTTTTAATTCAAGGACTGAAAAAGTTGTTGCAAAAGATTTCTTTTTTTTCCACTCTACGGTCCATTCTGCAAGTAAAATTGATCCATAAAAATTCAACTAACAACGTCCTTGTCTCTATAGCTGGTTATATTCGTACCAGCCAAACCGACATAAAAGTGTTACGGTTACATAAAGGTTGATGCGAATGTGATCTAAATTTGATTTGAATTTTGTTCTTCTTTCGCGTGTCAAAGGGGAATAAAATTGAACGCTGACAACTTTTGACGCTGTTGAATTCAATTAAATCCATTTCAGATCGCTTACACACTTTGGTGCTACTTGATAATTTTTTTTTCACTCTCTTTCTCCAGGTTTTGTTTGAAATGAAATCGATTTTCATTCTTTGGATGCTACGGTGCCTCTGATCGATGAGAGTAGATTTTTTTTTATTGTTGTGTTAATTGAATTATGTAGATTGCCATTCACAGGTTGAATATGTTGTATGTGATTATGTCAGTGATATTAGAGTTGGAGATTTATGGTTAGCTTCGTTAAGCCATGTGTGTGGTAATGTATATGTGATTATTTTCTGTGAGAAATTAGAAATTCAGTGAAGATTTGTCTTATGAAATGTCGAGATTCGGAAGATAATTTGATATTTAATATTTATAACACCATTAATTGGACAACTTGCAATATGAGAATTAGGACAAGCCGTGCTTATTGCGTGCAGATAGTAGAGGATTGAACTTGAATTCAAACAAAGCAAATGTTATGTCTTAAAATGTAGTTGTAATTCTGGGCAATAATGTGGCAATAATTTAACCGCATTTAGATGAAAGACGAAAGACGTAGATGCAAGGAAGTTAAATGCCCTTATTAATTTCAGCAGTGCTGATTCAATGAAAAAACCCTTATTCCGGTGGCTGAAATCGAAGTAGGAAGTCAATACAAATTCAAAGCCAAGGCATTCATTGAGCCATAAAAGACATTACACTTCAAACCCAATTTCGTTTTCAAATAATCTAATTATATATCTTTCGAATCAACGTCATTCCAAGGGAGTATTATGCTCAAAGTTCGATGTGTGCAAATCGTTCTGGAAGAAAGGAGGTTGATCCGTTTAGTTGTTGCAAAATTTCTGCAGCAGTAGGCTAGTTTTAATATTCGAAGTCAACACCGTACTAAGTTTTCCTTCTCTGAATCTCCTACGGCAACACTAAGGCAGTGGGTTAAGTTCTATCAAGCTGTCAGGTTTCAAATTTGACGTTTCACAAGATGGAAAGAACGTATTTGATTGTAAGCTATAAACGGTTGACTATGCAGCCAACAGAAAGATGATGAGTACAAAAACACTTATTTCTTAGTTAAGGATGTGACGATGATAAAATAATTCGTTGCAAAAATGTATTGATAACTTTAAAATATAAAAAGGTAATTATAAAGTTTTTCGTTATACTTTCTGTTTTTCATTCTGGCAAAAGATCATTCGAAAATATTTGCTTCTTTTTTTTTTTGCTTTTTCAAAATGTCAGACAGCTATGAACAATAGTGGTGTTCATTTATTGTACCAAGAAAATATCCATGATGGGAATTGATTTAAAGAGATTCGTTTAAAAATGTCAAACACGTTACGAGATCGAGAAAAATAAGTAAAATCGAAATTTGGTTACGTTTTTCGAATCAAATTACCAATCATAATTTTAAAGTAGAGTTTTTGTATTTGTATTTGTATTTGTATTTATTATTATTTCATTAACTATACTCAGTAAGATACAAAATCTTTTTTAGTTCAGTAAGTTTTTTTTACAATTTTTCAAATGTTTAATTAAAAAAAAAAAAAGACAACTAAGAATTACAATATTTGAACTCATATGATTATAGAATACAATTATTCAAAAAATAAAAAGTGGAGAAAAAAGAAAGAATGAATCAAGAAAAAAAAAGAAACAAAAAAGAAAAAAGGATAGAAGAAAAATTATTTTAAATTATCATCATTATTATCAAACATCATATAATATCATGGCAAACATTACAAACGTGTTACTAAGTATTGCTTGAGTTTCGATTTGAAAAGATTTGTGCAGCTCACCAATCTTATAAATCTTGGTAGGGAATTCCACAGCGCAACAGCACATATGAAGAATTGACGTTTTGAAACTAAGTATGTGTATCGTATTGGCACAAGATCACAGGTTCTGTTGGATCGCGGAAAAGTTATCTTATTAAACAAGTACGAAGGTTGACGTGTCTGCATTACACCATGAAGCAAAATTAAAGTTCTAAATTGTAAAAGGTTGTCGAGAGTAAGTCCTTGAATTGATTTGGAAAAAGCAGAAATGTGGTCATACCTTCTTCGTCCATAGACATAGCGGGCGATACTATTATAAGCGACATTGAGTTTCCGTTTGTGCACGTAATCACAATTTGAAAAAATTTCACATCCGTATAAAATAATCGGAATAATCAATGTTTTTGCCAGAATCATTCTTGTTCTTATGGGAGTTATTTTTTGTGTTGTCCATAGCAAACGAAGTCCACCATACACTCTACCAATAGCTAACCTTATATGGTTATCCCAAGTAAGTGTTCTATTAAATACCAAGCCAAGGTTTTTGACAGTGTCAACAAACTCGATGTTGTTGTTGTTAATACATATTTTAGGGAAGTATGAAGTGTCCACATGCTTTCGACTTATTACAAGGCATTTCGATTTTAAAGGATTAATGCAAAGACCATTAGAGCGTGACCAGCATGCTATTCTTTGCAGGTCTTCATTCACTTCACAAGCTCCATTTTCAACGAGTCCTAAAGGAAAGCTTTTTCGCACCTGAACATCATCAGCATACATGTCAATTGAGCAGTGAAGTGAGCACGAAGGGAGGTCATTGATGTACATTGAAAAGAGCAATGGACCCAAAATAGGTCCCTGTGGAACACCTCTGCACAAAGGCAGGAAATCAGATATGGTATTGTTAATGACAACTGCCTGATGTCTTCCATGTAAATAAGATGCAATCAAATTAATAGAAAAAGAAGAGAAACCGAACTGATTTTTAAGCTTATTACATAATCTTCCATAGTCGACAGTGTCAAATGCCTTTGAAAAGTCCAATAGTGTAAGAAAAGTAACTTGGTTATCGTCAACAGCTTGTCTGATGTCTTCAACAATTTTTATTAAAGCAGTAGTACAGCTGTGTTGAGGACGAAAGCCTGACTGATTTTCACATAGAAGGTCATTTCTTTTAAGGAAGCTCCGCATTTGGTTGCTCATAATCCGCTCAAGGACTTTCGACAGATATGGCAAAAAAGCTATTGGCCTGAAATCATTATTGGTTTTTGGTATAGGAATGACTTTAGTCTGTTTCCAAGCGCTGGGAAAAATTCCAGTCATAAAAATAGTGTTAAATAAATGCGTAATGTATTTCAATGTGTATGGTAGAGTAGCTTTTATGAATATTGGATGAGTTTCATCAAAACCAACAGCATTAGATTTAATTGAAAGAAAACTCTCTAAGACATCAGAATCTTCAACTGGTTGAAAACAGAAACCATTTCTGGGATTCAAATCAAGAGGTATGGCTAATGGACATCTACATTCTCAAAGGTCTCATCAGAAGGAAGAGTAGTGAATTTTGAATTCAGTTCATTGCAATCAATAGCGGACAAATTGCTAGTTAATTGTTTCCCTACGCCTATTTCTTTAAGATTTTTCCAAAGCTTATTTTTAGCCAACGATGGTTCCAGCCGAGAGGCATAATACCGTTTCTTTGCAACTCTTATTTCATATGTCACTTTATTCCTTAAAGCTCGATATTCATTAAGCAGCACATCTAGCCGGAAACGCTTCCAGCGTTTGTAAACTTGGTTGCGCTTCTGTATTATATTTATAATTCTGGAGCTAAACCAAGGGCGAACATTTGAACTAGTCGGCATAGTTACGATTGGGACATGATCATTAAAAACATTGTTTAAATTATTCTGTAAAAACATTACTTGCTCATCAACCGATGTCATTTCATAGACTCGATACCACTCGATTGATTTTAAATTCTCTTCAAGACTTTCTTTATTAATATTCTTAAAATCTCTGAAGGAATATGTTGTGTCCAGTGAAATAGGTTCGCATTGGAAAGTTAAATGAATGAGGTCATGATTGGAAAAACAAGAAGCAGAGAGTTGGCTGTAGTGTAAAACTTTTTGCAGATGACTTACGAAGAATATGTCTAAAAGTGTACTATTATCTTTTGTAAAGTGTGTGGGTACGGAAGTGTTTACAGGAGTCAAATTAAGCGTCCCCATAGAGTTTACAAGAGAAGAGTCTACCAGTAGGTTACTATTGAAGTCTCCAGCTATAATAATAAATGGCGTTACATAAGATAATTCATCTAGCACGCTAATCAAAGGTGTTGTATTAACATTACGATTTGGTCTATATACGGAGCCCATAAGAATAACATTATCCTTACATTCTATTTCCACAAATATATACTCAATTGAACTCCCATTTGGTGATTCACGTATTAGTCTACAATTTAAACATTTACGTACATAAATGGCCACACCCCCTCCAACCCGGTCACTTCTATCAGAACGAAAGCAATGATAACCATCCAAACAACACATAGCATCAATTAGATCAGGAGCAAACCAAGTTTCGGAAATACAGATAACGTCAACATTCGAACC
The DNA here is from genome assembly GCA_914767635.1 of Melanostoma mellinum. Lineage (NCBI taxonomy): Eukaryota > Metazoa > Arthropoda > Insecta > Diptera > Syrphidae > Melanostoma > Melanostoma mellinum. The sequence goes on from OU612058.1 coordinate 22,271,694, forward strand.
TTCGAATAAAAACCTGAATTCATCTAATTTTGGATGTAAGCTCTGTGCATTAATGTGACATACTTGTAGTCCACTACGATAACCACACAAAATGTTTAACATTATACGCATGTTATCCTCATAAACTGCAGTATGATCCGTGAATTCCCTCCTATTCCGAACACGGGGTCTAATCATTGATAATAAATATAAATGATAAGAGCCCCATGAGGCACTCAATAGTCACCGAAAAGGTAAGACACACAAACTGTTCCAGAAACCAAGCAAATAACAACGACACAGAAATAATGATGACAAGATATATAACAGAACTATCAATTATGATACAAAAAATAAGTAAGTACAAGGTAAGAAAATTGAAATGAATAGAAAAAATAAGAATAAAATGATAAAGAATACAATAATATAAGAAAAAAATAGTAAATACGTAATTAAGAATGTGATCAGCTGGGGCGAATTTCATCGAGATCAAAGGCATCATCATCAGTTGTGGTTTTTATTGTTGTCTGTGGTGAAGTGGCAAACTCAGCTAAGCTCCCAATGGTTTTAATAAGAACTGCATTCTGGTTAACAGTTAACAGAGTTTTGTATATAGAATCTAACAACTTGAATAAGGAAAAACAATTTTGTTTCAAGGAACTTTCCAAAATCATAAGAAGAAAGATTGTAAAGATTTGATCCAAAATCATATATTTCTGACAAAAAAAATGAGGAGGCTTGAGATCTCTTGACTGGAGACTATAATTATTCGAAATTGAATTATTGACCACTCAAAGAATTAAGTATTTACTCTCCTCTTTGTTAATTATTATTATTTTTTTTTTTTAATCGATCGAAAGTGGTGACTAATCAATAAAAAAAAAACCAAGAAGGGAAGCTTAAGGGACATTAGATTCTTATAAGCTTCATTTCCTTTTTATTTTCTTCTACTCGATCTTTTTAATTAACGAAGCAAAGAGTGTCGCATAGTGGGGCAGAAGTAGTGGTTTTGTAGGATTAATTATTTTGATAAGTTCAAAGTGATTCTTTGTATTTTAAGGCCTTTGCAAATATAAAAACAAAAATTAGTTTATTGAATTTTGTTTTAGGAAAAATGTGAAATGGATGTAAACGAGATTTTGCACATAAATCAATATACATGTTTAAACAATATTTTGTTATTTCCCCACATCAAAATATTCTTTACAACTGAACTAACATGTAAATGAGCAAGGCCATGTAAAAAAATTTATTTATAAATTTACCGCGATTTCGCTGAAACAAAAAGTTCAAAAAGGTATAGTTGGATAACATATTTTTCAGGTAAGTAATCTCTGGGCTTTCAAAATTCTCAATTTTTGTATTTTTGGTGACCGTTTAAAAAAATAAGTTCGATTTTCACCCTAAAATTGGACTTAAAGTCGGCTTCAAAATCGGTTCTATGAAAAAAAAAAAAACTATAACCTTGAAATCTTTTACTTTGTTTTTATATTAACAACAAGTGTGCACAATTTGAGAATGATCGGTTGAACCGTTTTCGAATTATCGTGGTCACCGACTTCTAAAAGTGGTTTTAAGATCATCGCATTAAAAGTTTTTTTTTCGTAACGATCGACTTTTTTCACTAATACACTACTACACGGCTACGTAAATGTACTACCGTTAACCGTCACCACTATATACAATGTGCTGCTTACATATGCTTGCTAAAAGTTGTCGGATAAAATTTATATTTTAAATTGTAAATCTTGGATGAACGTCACATTTGGACTACAAAATTAACTATATAAAGATAAAACAAAACGAAAATGTGAAATAAACTTTTTCAATATTTCGCTCCGTTTTTGAGATGTCGATACTTGAAGCCAAAAAAATAAAAATACAAATTTTAGACTTCAAATTGTTGTGAAAATTTTCGTTCTATTTTGGCATAACTGAGCCAAATTTATTTTCAGATTGCGGAGCCACGTATGCCTTATGACGGATACCACTAAAAACAACGATTGGCACTCTTTTAAAATCGTTAACACTTAAAAAAAATTATTGCCGGCAAAAGCTTAGTATTTCAGTGTTCACACTTGTCTTAAAATAAAAAGCCAAACTTTGAACAATTAACAGACCCTCTAAAGTTTTGCCGGAACAGAAGGTATTAGGTGAAACTCAAACAAAGCTTAAGAGAGCTCTCAGTTTTCACACTGAAAAAATTCTTATTTCAACAAATAAAATGTACACATCTTTACGTTTTTCGGACAAATTTTGGTTTTTAATCACACAATAAATAACAAAAATATTAAAAAAAAGAACAGTATGCACTACCTCTTAACACATCTTCCGAATTTTAAATTTAGAACTGAACTTGTCAACTTCGATCGCTTGACGAAAATAGAGCAAAACATAAAAAATTGCATTCTTATTATTCTTATTCTTACTATCCGAAAAAATTTATACCAACTTAATGAGAGGCAACATTTTTTATTTGTATAGCAAAAATGTTAAGATGCCTTTGGCGCACTGATCTATATGGAGCTGTCCCAGTGAGTGGCGTGATTTCAAATAGAAACAAGTTTATTTTCCCAAAGTGCTGATTTGACCAGTAATTAGTGCAATAATTTCATGCCATAAAAGCGCTTCCTTGATTGGCGATGGCGCCACCCTATAAAAATATGCAACAGATGCACTGCTCTCACAGCGAGAGGTTTTTCTACAATTTACATCCCTTTATGTATTTCCTATACCAACTAGACGAAGAAAATATAATTCCTGCATTGAGGACTTTACAAAAATAAATGAAACGAAAGGAAAATATTTGCTCGTAGGTACCTCTTACGGTTCTTTAGTTTACTTTAGATGTGTTCAATGGCTTTTTTTAGATCAGAACAGCACAGCACAGCACAGAAGCAGTGAAAAACGTCAGGCAGGTTAGAACAAGCAAACTTGTCAAAATAAGCAACAACAAAAACGAAAAAAAAAACAACCACCAATTTTCCTTTTTCAGATATCAATTTAATTTAGCGTATTTTCGTCACGAATAAGTAATTTTATTTTCAGCACAAGGCTATGTGTTATTTTCCTGATTTTTTAAATTTTTTCTGAATTTTTCACAACAAATTAAAATTACAATTCGCTTAAAAAACTACGAGCAAAAAGTCAACAGCTGCTTTTGACAGTTTTCACCAGACTTGCACTTGCTCAAAAGGAGGTGCAGAAAATGCTGTGCTAAACTGTTCTAGAACAGCTCATTGAACACAAAAAAGATCAGAAAAGAACAGAAAATTTCTCATTGAACACCAAAAGTCTGATCTTTTCTGTCTGAAACTGTTCTAGAACAGGTCATTGAACACTCTTTTTAAAACAAATAATTACATCATAACAAACATAGCCTTTCCTACAAAAAAAAAAAATCTTCCCAATACTTCTACGACAATAACTCACAAACAATGCCAAAAGAACAAAATATTCTCTCAAAAAACGGAGAGCACACAAACATGATTGCGATGATTCGCCTTATGGCATATGTCCATATGTGTAAACGGCATGTAGAGAAACTCATCTTTGAAAGCTTTGACGACGAGGAAAAGGCACAATGCTGCAAGGGCAATTCATAAAAAACATATTCGAATTTGAAAGTCCACAATACGAGTATGCAGTAAGGTTTAATGATTGTACATCGTTTTTTTGTGCAGCAACTTTTGTAAATACACACATACTACCATCCTGGTGATGCTCACCCACCTTTGTCAGTTGCTCAAAGCATTCATTTGGAATTATACAAGTATTGCAAATTTCAAAGAGAAGGTCTGTCGATGATATACTCTGGCAGCCAGACAGACCTTTTACAAGCATCATTTAAGCCCAGATACGATGATGTTAAAATTTGTCACCGTTGTACACAAGCTCTGCGTGTACTGAACGTTGCTGACGTTACTACAAGTCACATTTGGCTGGTAATCTATCTCAATCATGTTTAGTTAGACTTGGAATTATTTGCTTTTGCAAGAGGCCTCTGTGTAAAGGCTTGCACTTGTACGCTTTGCCACCGACATTCATCTAACCATTCGTTTATTAAGCAAAAGCATCGTAGAATAGGATGCTGGCGCTTCTTCGTAATGTTCCAAAGACAGTTTGAGACAGGGTTGCCAATTGAACTATTTACGTTTTTTCCATTGATTGAAAATGCAGACTAAATAATGTGAAGTGTTTTTTAGTTAAGGTAGATGTGGGAATCATGTAAAAATGATTTGTGATGAATGACATAAGAATTTTCAGAGCGTTGATGGTGAGGCTTAAAAAGTGACCACACCTTCTGTCGGATTGTTAAGTGTCTGTTTCTGTAGCTCTCAGTATCTGAGCGGTTTTTGATTTGTTGAAGTACAACAAAACCAGTTGAATGATGATTTTTGAAACTGAGCTTGCTTTTTTAAGATCCTTTAAGATGAATTTTTGATTTAGTCCGATGATGTTTCTGGAGAGAGTTTTTTTTTCAAGTATAAATTGATTAATTTTATTTAAACCTTTCTATAATATTGAGCACGCAGAAATATTAGGGCATAATCCGGTAGCAGAACTGCCTCTAGAACGCCTTAAAAAGAAAGCATTTTGCGGTGCTCACTGTAACTATTAAACATTTTTCCAAGCGTTTTTCAATAATTTCTTCTTTTACTTAAAGACTTTTGGTGGGTATCTGAAGTGAAAACTGTTATCTTAAACCAGTAAATCTGCCATTTTGTAAGAAGGAGACATTAATGAAAAAAAAAGTTAACTAAACGTGGGGGAGGCAGTTTGTATCTAGAAAGTGTATGTGAAGTTTGAAATGAATCGACCAAATAGCATTTAAATGGCAGTGAACATGGACTTTGAAAATGTTGTTAAAATTTTACCGCACGCAGCTGTTAGAGCGTGAGGACTGGACATTAGTAAGACAATAACTTGAAAATTTTGCTTTGATCGGAAAATTAAATTTTAGGGACATATTCTTGAAATGTAAAAGAATAGTTTCCTCAAACATATCGACGATATAATCCATAATTCAAATTCAGCACTTGGCTTCGTGAAGCGATGGTTCAAAGAATTTATAGACCCCTACGTAACCCGATCGATCCGATCGATTTCATTTGTTCGTCCGTTTCTTGAATACGCTTGTCAAGTCTGGTTGATTTTCCAACAAGTGCACATGCACATTGCCAGAATTGAGAGCATACAACGCCGTTTCCTCCGATCTCTTCTAGGTCTTGATTGGAGTAATCCTTTGATATTACCTCCTTATCAAGACCGAATCAAACTCTTTTACTTCAATACGTTGGAAGATCGAAGAGAAATATTTGACATTCTCTTCCTTCACCAAATCTTCACAGGTACCATTGACTGTCCAGCCCTTAACGAATCCATTTTTCTAAATACAAACCCTCGTAACACTCGGAATCCCCGTCTTTTCTATCTTCCTACCATCTCCCGATTGCTGAGGAATGTCTTTTCCTACTTCTCTTGTTTCGACTTCAATATGAATACTCCCTGCCTTAAACTTCGTCTCCTAGTCCCTTAAACTAGTTAGTAAATCTTAGCTACTAAGTTTCATAGCTTGTAAGTTAAAAGCTTGTATTAAGCCTAATGAATGGGGGTTTTGCCCTCACCAAAATTTAAAAAATACTAAAAAATTAAGATTAAGCAAAACAAACAAATTGATTTTAGAAGTGAGCCCCCACTCATCCCCTTCAGCCTTAAAATAACGAAAGAAACGGCTGAAGTGAAACTTCATAAAAAGCAGTTGCAGTTTCTGTTTTTTTTTGTTGCTATTTTGTTTCATCGAATTTTTGAATAGCACGATGCAAAAGAAGTTTCACCTTCAAAAAACATTGATTTGCTTGTAATTGAAAAAATTCATCTGACGAAATATAAAAAGTTGAAATTAAACTTTAACATTTATTTATTTAAACCTAAATCTATGGCAACCCCTCTTGAGGAAATTCTGTGTGACACTGCTGACAGTGGCACACAGTATACAAATATGCGTTACAACAACAGGTAACGTTGTCGGCCGCTTCGTCGACGCAATCGATTTGGGTTTGAATATTTCCATTTTTATTTTTATTAGTTTCTATTGCATAACAATCTAACATCTCTTTAGTGCCAAAATATGCTATGGCAAAATATTTGGATTGAATGTCGTCGGCCGCTTCATAAGCGTTTAAATGTTAGCCAGGCATTTCAAAATGTTTGCTTCTTGTTCATATTGTAGATAGCTATGTTCCTTTTTTTTTGTGTTTTATTATTGAAAACATATTAAATGACAAATGAGAGACATTTGCAATGCATTTGGAAAATGCTTTTAGAATAACAATAGACACGCTGTGAATTTAACAGAGCAATTTCAGTGTGTCAATGTGGTGTGCGACCAATATATATTGAAGGTGGTGAAACAAAGTGTATTTTGATTGGAACGTGTTGTCCTCTCTGAAATAGGATTTGATTTTTGATTTCGAGAGTCCGATCACGTTTCTTTCATAAAATAGTGGCATGATGTCAGATACATTGGGAAGGATGATAACCAACAAAAGATGACTTCAAAATTGTTTCATATAATTTTATTATTTTTTTTTTTTATTTCATAGATTGGAATTACGTTGTGGTATAGTAAATGGGGATAATTTAATAATAATGTTGGTATAAAATTGAAAACAATTCTGCTATTGATTAAATTGTCTTTTGTGAATAACAATAATGGCCAAAGTGATACTGGTATGAGGAAAAAAGTATTGCAATGAAATGAGAAAAGAAAAATGCCAAATTTTCAGGCGACATGAAATATTTGAGCAGTTGCATACATGTAGGTATGAAGGGGTGTGTGCATTATATATCGAATTGTTGTGGTGTTTATATTTTGAGGATATATGGATTGAATAATTACATAATGTAAAATAAATGATTTCTTATCCCAGAGACTAAGTTGCACTGTGTTGATCATCATAAGTACAATAAGTTTTGGCGAATACGGTCGAATGAAGTCATGTCATGTCTATTTGGATGAACTCCAATTTGAACAGTTTATGCATAAAAAATAAAAAAGAAATGTTAAAGATCTTCACTTTAATATCGTTTTTTAGAAATTAATGTTATTGATACTTTAATGTCATTTTTAGGCTGCTACAACATCAAATAACTGATTTTTGACTGTACATAGTTTACATCATTTAAACAAGGTATGCCGAAACTAGAACACACAATCAAAAAGAAAGTAAAAAAACGCCCCTAGAAAGTAATACGAACCACAATCCCATTCAAGTACCGATCTACGGTAAGGCAACTACTTAACTTCGACGATAAGGAGGTGGAATGGGCCTTTTTCAAAAATTGAAGTAAGTCTGAACACGAAACTAAGTAAGATGCATCGATTTAGTCTGATACTAGCTGACCCACTAAGCGTAGCCCTGGTCCTACGGTGATTTTGTGTATAGGTTCGAATCTGCTCGCAATATTAAGAAGAAATAAAGTGTACCCGTGGCGTGATGGTAAGAATGCTTGTGTGAAGTCAAAAATGTTTTTCCGCGGCATCGCCATTCGCGAGGAATTGGCAAGTCCTCCGATATTAAAGTCATTGCCATGAAAAGCACGTTATCGATTAACAGTTCGAAATCGGCAGAAAATTGAAGGTCCCCTCCATTCCCACAAAAGGCATGGTTGTGGGAAATACGCTACTACCCGAAGCTCACCGCTCTGCTGCACCACACTATTAATTTTTTTTTATTTTGAAAGAATTTTGGCAATCTGTCTAGCAGTTTTTAAGTTTCACCTTATGTTCTCGTTCCCGTGGGAATATGGTAAAGAAATACAGTCCATGCTACTCGGAGATAATAAATCTTGTATATAGAAACTATAGTACTATTACCGGACACCTTTTTTTGTGAACATTGTTCGTCACTAGGGTGCGCCAACATCAGCGGAGAAATTTACGAAAAAAAGAATGCACATGGTGGAATGTATGATGTTAGGCGCGCATTTCCTATGAGATAGAGAGAAAGGCATATATGATGAATTGTTTTTATTTATTTATGCTTCCTGCTCTTACATATTGCACCTTTGTGGAATACATTCCAACTTTTGTGGACCACTTTCGAATTCAAGTTCGACAGTGCAAAAGGGGAAAGTGATAGTACTATAGATTTTTCATATACAAGTTTTTTTTTTTTTTAAATTATATATAAAATCCTGATATCAAGGTGAAAACTACCTTTACGTCGACCAGAAAGATCTTTTGTGCTGTTCCCTTAGGTTTAAAAACACGTAGTGTATAGGTTTGTTCATTCGAAGCTGAGGTCATATGAGAACCTAAGAATCTTCGAGGAAGAGGTGTTTCTGATATCAAGGGGACAGGGGAACCCTTTATTGAATATTTTAAGCCTGGATCTAGCTAAGGCAGGGCATTCACATAAAATGTGTTCAGCTGTTTCTATGTCTTCAAGACAGAGACGACAGGTGTCATCTTGGCTGATGCCCATGTTTTTAAGATGATACTTGAGAGAGCAGTGTCCAGTGAAGAAGTCCGTAAGTAACTTTGCGTCACGTTTGCTCATGTCAAGAATTTCTTTCATACGTTTGTGGGATAAGTCAATGAATAGCTTTGACTGACGATGGCCATTTGAGTTGTTCCAGGTCGTTTTTGAGGCTACTGATTGGGAGACCACAGTAGGGTTCAGGGCCTTTGAATTGGGACTGAGAGCCAAGTCTAGCAAGTCGGTCAGCCTCCTCGTTACCCGGTACGCCTTCATGACCAGGCACCCATGAAAGAGTTATTATATACAAGGTAATAAAGCACTCTTATGCTGAAAGAATTTTTTAAATCGGTCCAGTATTTTCCCGGTTATGTCTTATTCCCGTCCTTTTCCCGTAGAGATATGGGGATGAAATATAGCATAATCATCAAACAGGCTCTTTACCATTTCTGATCCAAATATTATTCAATTCGGCTCAGTAGTTTTGGAACCTATACAATGCAAACTCCTTGTTCTCATTTACGCTCCCGTTTCCATTCCCAAAGGAATATGGGGTGAAATAGGTGCCATGACATTTGGCCATGTGCCTTTTGGCCATATTTCAAAATATGGCCATTTGACACTTTTCAATTGTGTCACATGGCCATATGGCCATTTGTCCCTTTGGCAATGTGTCATTTTACCATATTTTTTTGTGTCATTTAGCCAAATGGCCAAATGACGCTTTTCAAAGTGACAAATGGCCATATATTAGAATATGGTCATTTGACACATTTTCAAAGTGTCGTTTGACCATATTTTTTGCAGGTGTTTCGAGCAAAAACAAAATGTTATGCGTATATTTTGGATGGGCTTTTTAGTTCAAGGCTATTTAACTGAACCTTTTTTTATCGTCTTGTTTTTTTTTTTTTTGTAAGTAACTAATTTTACAGTTGCAAGAAATTTGAACAAGTATATTCATGGTTGCCAATTTGGTACTTTTTGTGTTGTACCTTCTTGTGGTTACAAGCAAATGTTAATTCTGCACTTCGCGCATGATAACCACGTGAGTAAAAACATTTTAATTTACATTTAGTTAAAATAAAGATTGAGATTTCTTAAAAAAGAATTATAAATAATATTTATGATTTGGAAACATATGCAAAGATGTTAAAATAAAATGGCGTTGAGATTTTCCAAAACATTATCATTATCAGTTTTCGAAGAAGAAATTTTCAATTGGATATCTATAAAATAGTAGATAAGAATACATAAACATAAATACATATGTATGTATGCATATTTATATGTACATTCATACTTTAAGTTTAAAGGTGAATGATAAACAAAAATGATCGTCATCATCTGCACGAAACGCAGCAAGCGCAATCTTTTTTTTTGTTTTTTCTATCAGATAATCAATTTTGGGTGTGAAAATAAAAAAATTCGCGCGAATATAAATATGCATACATACATATGTATTTATGTTTATGTATTCTTATCTACTATTTTATAGATATCCAATTGAAAATTTTTTCTTCGAAAACTGATAATGATAATGTTTTGGAAAATCTCAACGCCATTTTATTTTAACATTATTGCATATGTTTCCAAATTATAAATATTATTAATAATTCTTTTTTAAGAAATCTGAATCTTTATTTTTGAATTTTTGCACTTTAAGAACAAGTTTCAAAGTGTCATTTGGCCATAATGGTCAAATGACACATTGCCAAAGTGACAAATGGCCATATGGCCATGTGACACAATTGAAAAGTGTCAAATGGCCATATTTTGAAATATGGCCATATGGCACATGGCCAAATGTCATGGCACCGAAAATCTCAACGCCATTTTATTTTAACATCTTTGCATATGTTTCCAAATCATAAATATTATTTATAATTCTTTTTTAAGAAATCTCAATCTTTATTTTTGAATTTTTGCACTTTAAGAACAAGTTTCAAAGTGTCATTTGGCCATAATGGTCAAATGACACATTGCCAAAGTGACAAATGGCCATATGGCCATGTGACACAATTGAAAAGTGTCAAATGGCCATATTTTGAAATATGGCCATATGGCACATGGCCAAATGTCATGGCACCGGTGAAATATGTCCTGTGTTACTTCCAAGGTTCAAAACCATCACTTTTTTAAAATATCATTGAAATTAGCCCAGTAGTTTTGGAACCTGCGCACATAAACCTCACCAGATCGTTGATGGTGGGTGTCCTCTGACAAAGGAGCTGCATTGAAGTTATTGGATTCGATGTACGTAAAGCGGTGGTAGGTCATAACTGTCAGCACGCTCCCAAAACCTTAAATTTTTCAATTTGGCATAAAATGTTTTCGAAGGTACTCTGCTTTTAGAAAAATTCAAGTTTTAGCATTTTATGTGGTTCAGGTTAAGTTCATACTCTAGCAACACCAAAATTAACTAATTGATTTCTGCTGCAGAATTTTTGAAAATTTTAGTATCATTGAACTCAATTTTTTGGCTTTCCTAACTTCTTTTAATTTCAAGGTGTAGAGATATTGAAGCGAATTGATTTTCCATACACAGCCCTAAAATTTTTTTCATTGGTAAGCTTTTTGGCAGCGTCAAATTGAGTTTAGCATAAGTTTAAGGAACTTAGTTATGTTTATGTCGACTAGTCCATAGTTTTCTAGCTTGTGTTAAAACAGACGAGATTTGTGTTAAAAAAAAAACAGACAGTGACGCAACAGAACGAAGGCATCTGGGGCCTAGCGCGTTTCTCACAAGCATTGGTGAAAGGGACTTGCCGATTCCGAACGGCTAGTTGAGAAATCGTTTTTTAGGCACTGAATTTCTAATCTGAGGGCCTGCTAGTGCCAATTCATCGCAAAGGGCGATACCCGTGGAAATATATTTTGCTTTAGTTGGGATTCGAACCATGAATCTCTCGTTTAGTTTAAATTAATTAGTAAGCAGGGTGTGTCGTAATTCATGGTCTAAACTAGTGAAGGGAGGTTTCATATTCATAACTATACCAGTATAACTCAAAAACAAAGCTTAAGAATTATTAACTAAAACCTGAAACGTGTGAATTTAAAGCGGGCAGAGTGGGATCGAGAACTCTGACAGTGAGGCATATTTGATATCCTCATCAGTAACAACTAACGATGACGTGTACCAGCTACAGCTTTTTTATATATCAGTAAACTGTTTCAGTCAATTTTTTGGTAGACAGCTAGTGTACATAATATTTATCCACCACCTTACTCTTCACTATAGTCTCTTTATTGAACCTACTAGTTACTGAAGTGTTGCGAATAGAAAATGTTATAATAAAACGAGTTTATCTGATTTATTTACCTATTCAGTATGATCAGTGTAATAGTTATTCAATCAGAAAATGAAAGTGTTTTGTCATGCAAGTGGCATTTTTTAATACCATTTTTATGCGCAACTGATCGCACGCGATTATTCATATACTTCCACTTGAATAGAAATGATTAGCCGTGCGCTATATGAGCACGAATAGATCATTTTAAATGCGATTCGATATCGATATCGAATTCGTCAGAAGTTTTAAAACAAATCCACAAACCTCCCAGAGCTTAAATACCAAAACAGTATTTAGTTCAATTCAAGAATTAGATGATCAGGTTTTTTAAACTAATTACTGTCGATGTTATAGTAAAGTAGCTTTTAAAAAACTAGGAATTTCTTTTATATTTAAATTTATAAAGACGGTTGATTTGCATGTGATGTCGACAGCAAATGTGTCGGCAGTCGGCACCACCTCTGTGTATACTCAAGCTCAACTAAATGCTAAAATGATTTTCAGCTTTAATAATCAGCGAAATGATTTTGATTGCTTTGGCAGCAAAACTTGAAAATGTTTTTTTTAATTTCTGAGAAACTATTTTTAATAGCACTAAGCCAAACCACGGTAATTTATTTTGTTCGTTTCTAATAAAGTCAAGGCAAAATGCAAGTTCACACAGTTCTGAGCTGTGCAAAAAAGTCATTACGAAGAACAACAGTAGTCTCATCTCATGTGAAATAGCAAACATACAATGTATGAAGCTTATTATCGCCAACACATGAGCAATCACAACAATCGAAGAAGTAAAAATTAAAAGAAAACACAATAATGTACCATCCCCCATTCAACTTTAGTCATTGTGAAAGACCAATGCCTCACGCAAAATGCAAACACTCATTCTGTCTGCATAGTAATTAGGTACCAGACTGGCTGCAGGCAACAATCAACTGCAGCAAGTGGGCCAATTTTTTTTATCTACCTATCTGGTTGTCTATAGTTTGTTTTTTTGTGCCATAAAGAGGGTGGCTGTTGGCGTCTGGCACTGGCCCACCTTTTGTTTACAATTTGCCGCTACAGCAACCACTAGCAAAAAGATATAATGATGGCATTGATGCACCCAAATAACCTCGGGAAGTTATCATGGAAATTGAGCAACAAACTATTGCACCAGCAACTGTAGAATATTTTAAAACACAGTCGCTCAAATGCATCGAGTACAGCAGGCAGTAGGTTTCTTTTAAATCTTTTTTGGATGCTTGTGCATGGAAAAATATGGTGAACATATATTTTGGTATTTCTTCTTCCAATTTTTGTTTTCACTGCACCAAGTAAATTAGAGCACGCAATATCAATTTGGTAAATTTGTTAGTATTTACAAAAAATTTCATACAAAAGAGCTGACAAACAAACTTTTTGTATTGAAATTTTATTCGTAGTTCATTATGTTGTCGCAGTGAAATTCCAATATTTTTGAAATGAAAAAAACACCTCTGCAGAGAATTTCAGTTAAAAAAAACCAAAAAAAACTCTAAAACGAAGAGTGAAATCATAAATTTCTCTTGTTTTTGGCTATAACTTGATGTTAGTCAGAACAAGGTACGAAGTATAAAAGAGAAAGAACTACAACTTTATGTGGTTAAAATTGTCCGTCCGTAAGCAATTCATTCAATTTTGTTTCATTTATAGGAGCCCCATTCTAGATAGCATTTCGACTTGTTTGATGCGCTATCAATTGGGACAGCCTGAATGATTTCATTGTCATTGTGCTTCTCCGACGGAAACGTTGACGCATCAGCTGATATGATATCTAACGTAAATTATTAACGGCATGAGAAATTTTGTTCGTCATACACAGATCAAAAAGCATTATCCCCCAAAACAATTCAAACCGTGCATATTCTTTCAAGAAGCGATTAAGGATGGAGAAAGAAGCTATCGAATATTTAAAGGCAGCCCTACTGTAGTAAACCGAAATTTGTTCAAACTGCAACACTGCAATGTTCTTATACAAAAGACAAAGTTTTTGCATGACCAAAAGGAAAGGCAAAAAATATTGTTGTGTCCAAAAGGAAGCAAAAATGTTTGGTCTTTTGTTAAGAATATTAAGAACTCGACCACGTCATCGGTCCCAACGCTGGTCTTCAATGACTCTCCGTATGTCAGCTCCATTGATAAAGCCAATTTGCTGGCAGCTCAATTTGCTGCCAACTTATCTCTTCCTGATAGCACATTGGCCCCACCTGAGCTTGAGACAGTAAATTCTGCTATGAAGCAGATATTTTTTCTATCTCGCTCGGTTGCGAGAGTCCCCAAAGATCACAATATACATAAATTCGCTGGTTCAGATGGTATCCCGCCGTTGTTCTATACTGTTCTTCAGAGCCCTTCCCGAAAACTGCTTTTGGAAAACTGCTTTTGTCCAGCCCGTCCCAAAAAACGGCGAATCTTCCTCCCCTTCCAATTACCGTCCAATTGCAATAACGTGCCTTCTATCCAAGGTCATGGAAACGTTGATAAATCGTCAACTTATGAAATATCTTGAAGAACAAAACCTTCTTAATGACCGATTGTTGTGGCTTTCGTAGCAAAAGTTCTACAGGGGATTTGATGGCATATCTCACCGAGAAGTGGAACCAATCTTTACAGTTTACACTGTTTTGGAGAAATTAAGATTATTGCGCTTGATATTTTGAAAGCATTTATTAGAGATTGTCATCAAGCTCTCTTGTGATGGATGGTTTCAAGTCAGAAATTCACCTTTTAAATGCTGGTGTGCCCTAGGCTAGGACTCCGTTTTGTCTCCGACTCTTTTTCTTATTTTTATAAATGATCTATTGTCTGAAACTTCTAATCCTGTCAATTGTTTTGCTGACGACTCAACCCTCTGCTTTTCATATTCGTTTCCAAATTTATGTCCTTGCTCTTTGGATGTGGAACTGGAACGTTTACAAATGATAGGCTCATTGAATTCTAATCTTGACAGCATTGTTACATGGGGTCATAAAAACCGAGTAGAATTCAATGCTTCGAAAACTCAATGCTGTCTCTTGTCGTTGAAGCTTAACATTCCCCTATTGCCGTAATCCATGAATGGTACCTGCATCCAAGAAATCGAAAAGCTGTCAGTACTTGGTATATGTGTAAACGATGATCTTCGTTGGAATGGCCACCTATTTGATGTCGCCAAAAACGCTGCTAAGTACTTAGGTTTCTCAAGACGATGCAGTAAATCTTTCACCCCTTCTGATCTGACTACTATCTTTAATTCTTACATCCGCCCAAAACTAGAATACAATTTTCGTATTTGGTCAGGTTCTTCTCAAACATCTTTACGCCAATATTTATTGCCCTTGATGTGCGCGTTATTTATAAAAAAGAGTGAGAATTTAAAAAAAAACAGATTTCTTCATATACAATCCACCGAGTTCTTGTTACGTCGAAGATATGCCACTTACCAAGCTTTTTTATTTGCATTTGAATGTTTTTTTCTTGTAGCCAAAGCAGTTTTGAACTGTGTGCTCAAACTTCGAACAGATGATGGGTCAATGAATTCAAATACCCCTATAGTAAAACACCCTTCATACGGATAGAGTGACAGACAGATAAGCGATACCTACAAAAGCCTCACAAGTCACAATATAATTCAAACATCCAGTTTATCTAGTAGACAAATCTTATAAACAATAGAAAAATCGATAAGATTGACGAACAAAGCTACTGCACTTGGAATGTATGTAGATAATACTCAAACTCTTTCTGTGACACCTCATAGCGCTGAACGCTTTATTTCATTTAAAAATAAATAAAATAAACTTTACTTTTTTAAAAAGGGTGTCGGTTTGAGTACCGAAGTCAACGAAGACCGTTCGAGAGCCGTGGTCGATGAATAATTTTTGTTTTGATGAATGTTTTCGATGTGAGTGAGCTGTAGTTTCAATGCGTTAAACAACGCGTGCCACAATTTCATTGTCGGAGGTAACTTTAGATGAGTTCATAATTTCGAATTTTGGATCTGTGACTTAGCCTTCATGATGGTCACCAGGCAACTTTCTGTAAGGATACTAGAAGTCGCTTGTTTACACCAATTAGTCGGAAACCATTGACCGCCTCATCATTAACGGTATACCACTCAAAATACTTCGAAATGTAGGTAGTCAAACGTTCAATCTCTGGATTGTACTATACCATAGTGCCATAAATAATAATAATCGAATAAAATTAGCAGAATGTTTTTTTCAAAATAACTCTTTTCATTTGATCCTTAGGACACATTCTATTAGGCTCTCTGAGAATTTAAAATGAAAGAAATTGCCAAACCAATACCAATTTGAAACAAGATTAAAGAATTGGTAGTAAAGTCAAATGAAAGCATCATACAAAGACAATCCGCGTATCCGGCAAAGAGATGAATAAAGAGCTTCATAACTTTAAAAACTTTAGCTTTCTAACTTTTGACTTTGAATCAAATACAAAACTTAAAAATCATGGGCCATTTTTGGGTTAGTACCTGCTCAAATCACTCTTCAAACTATAAATTGAAGTCACTGCGGATTGCCAAAGCTGATAATAAAACCACAAGAAACAAACTTTGGAAGATTTCCATCTTTGCGACCACTCTTATTTAAGATATGATATGCTCTAGAAGTTGTACTTGACCATTAATCAAGCAACGAACTTAGCACTAGAAAATCTTGATTACTTGAAAACGTTTGCCGAGTATAATTTGTTTAAAAACAAATACTTAAAAATGTGTACAATATGTTCAACATACCCGATTACCGATTACATCAGTTTTTCTATTTTTTCTTCTTCATTGACATTCATACCTTGCTTTTTGAACTGAACGTAACTCGACGCAATTTGTATCATTGTGTTACCTCTTCTCTGTTTTATTTACCATCGTCTCATATGTCTGTACATACGTCTATTGATGCCTTCAAAACTCCACTTAAAATAAGCTACTTACCTGCACAAAGTGTGGGTTATACTTTAAAATAAACTTCTTTGTTACTGTATCTCATTATTCTCCACACAAGGTAGTGGCAGACATCCTATACCTAGGTAAGTGTTTCGCTTTTTACACAACATCACAGAAAAAAAAACTATTGAAACAAACAGACAGATAAATATCGCACTGCGAAAAATTTATAACAAGTGAATTTGAAAACAAATTCAAGGTGAAGATGGCAATAATGCTTACCTCGCATAAGAATGAAAATTTTTCACTGCCTTACTTGAAGTTGAGAGATGGTCCAGATCTTACAAAAAAATGTTAACAATTTATATAAATAGAAGCAGAAGGCTATCGCTGATGTGTAGTCATGGAGGAAGATACGTATTTCCTTGGTAGCTGATATGTGCATGAAATAAAAAAGGTGTGCCCTTCTGTGGGCGACAATGATTCAATGATTGTTCCTACGTAGGTGAAATTGCTGTCAGCAATACGACAAATCACTCTTAAAAAAAAAAAACGCTTGAAAATGCAACCCAGGCGTGGAATGTTTTTGGAAAAGCACAGAGGAAGTCATTAATTGAACGTAAGTAAAGAAATCCAATTTTAGAGCATGCGAAACTTGAATGGGAGGTTTAATAGAAGTCACAGAAAATGAAGAGAATATAACATTTACATTGGCTTAAATGCTAAAATTGACTCCTTTGCAAAGTTGGAAAGTTTTTTTTTTGTACATTACACGCCCAGCTTAAAACACTTACCCAGCAGGTTCTTAGATTCGACGGCATTTTCGTGATTTAGTTACACGCCATTGTAATGTCATAGGTGCTTTTAAGAGTATTGAATCAGAAGCGGCAAAAAAGGGTTTGATGGTTAATGAGGGCAAAACGAAGTATATGTTGTCATCAAACAAGGATACAGAAAATCAACGAACTGGACAAAACGTCACAATAGACAGACATAACTTCGAGGTAGAACAGGACTTCGTCCACCTAGGATTTGCTATAGACACGGAAAACAACATCAGTGTAAAGATCAAACGGAGAATAACTCTTGCCAACCGGTGCTTCTTTGGGTTAAGAAGGCAATTGAGAAACAAAACCCTCTCCAGAAAAACCAAGGTAACCTTGTATAAGACCCTAATCATCCCAGTCTTGCTTTACGGCGCGGAAGCATGGACCTTATCGAAAGCGGATGAGGAAACCCTTGGTCGTTTCGAAAGAAAAATTCTCCGAATGATCTATGGTCCCGTATGCGAAGACAATGTGTGGAGAAGAAGATACAGGTAAGGTTAGGTTAGGTTAAAATGGCTGCCAGGAAAACAACTGACACACTTAGACCAGTATTAGGTCCATTGTGATACCATAATAAGTTAAGTGAGGAAGAACCACACTTAACAGAACCATTTGGAGCTTTTGATAAAGCGAAAAAGATGCAGGATATCTGTGTTAGCCAGATCGTTTAGATCATCGAGGAAATATATATAAGAAGATACAACAACGAGCTGTATGAGCTGTACCGCGACTTGGGCATAGCCAGAAGAGTACGCATCGCGAGGCTACGATGGTTGGGCAATGTAGAGCGGATGGACCCAAACGCTCCGGCTCGACAGGTTTTCGAAAGCACATTGCAGAGAAATCGCGGAAGGGGAAGACCTCGTCTTATATGTGGCGCAACCGAGTGGATGAAGACCTCAACCGACTTGGAGTGCAAAATTGGAGAGCGCTCGCCCGAAATCAAAGTCGTTACAGAAGGATGTTGGTTGAGGCCCAGGTTCACCCCGAACTGTAATGCCCACCTAAGTAAGTAAGTTACACGCCATTTGTAGGGTTACGAAATAGCTTTTGTTCTTACTAATTATTCTAATCGATTGAGTTCCAATAATCTAGTCAAACATTAATTGAGTAATGTTAATGCCCAAGGGACATGAAAACGCTTTATAAACATTCTCTACCGCCGGCCATCGAACGGATGATTGAATCAGAGAACCATAGCTAAACTTTCTGCATGCTAATGTCATTTTAGTTGGTCTTCATCACAAAAAATTCACAGTCATATATATTTCGTTTCTCCTCTCAAAATATAGTAACGAAGAGAGGGAGATACAAAAAAAAAAACGCAAAACAAAAATCACAAGTTTTCCAATGGTGAATGACATTTCCATCCGCCAGACGACTCCGGGCATGAAGTTAGAACTTGGTTAGCCCAAAATGGATTACTAACATTTCAGAAGTATTTACCATTGAACGAAACGTTTCCTACACATATACGTACGTGTCCCGGACGGACGGTGTGGCAATAGAAACAACAGTGTTATTTTGTCCCCACTGGCCTTGCTCTAGAAAGAAAGACCACCACTCAAAAACTGAATGGAAGAGGTGGAGAAAAGCCAAACAAAATGCTTCGATGTACGTGAAAGTGTAGCGTATTTTTTGTTTTGTTGATATTTTTGCTTTTTTTTTTGCTTATCGGATGTCCTTCTGGCGTTATTGTTGCTATCCTGGGTTTTTGTCAGTGGCATTCTTTTTTTCTATTCCCCAAAAGAAGAAAACAATATCGGTATAAATTCACAGCACATCCGAAACGGAATGCAGAAATAGAAAAGGAAGACACCACCGCCCGGCAGCAAAACGGAAAAACTATGAAAAAAAGGAAACAAGAAAATGCTAAACCAAACGTAAACAGAGAAAAATACTATTCTCCACATAAGCATCCGAGGATTGGTCACTGTTCACCGCATACGGATGGTACTGTAAACATTTCAGTTTTCGAATGCTGAGTAGAGGTAAAACGCACCACTCTAGCGATTACCATAGCCCAAGAGCTCAAGGGCTAGTAAGAAGAAACTCAAACAGTAACGTTGCAAAGGCATGCTGTCCATTTATATTGCATTGCAGAGTACCCTATTTTTTGTCAATTTTAACTTTCACAGAAATTGCAAAGTAAATCCTTTCCCAGGTCTGAAAGTATTTATCGATATTTCTCTGGTCACAGGACTTGATATCTGATGCACAATTTTTCTAAAAAGTTCGTACCGGATGTTAATTGACATGCTTTTGAAGATAAATTTGCTCTTTGTTTCAAAACTCTAACCAACAAAGTTCAATTCGCCCTATGAAATGAATTGGACATAGGAGTACAAAAAATAGTATAGGAAGACTGGTAAGCCGAACAGTGTAACGTCTCCTAAATCGCTTGTAAATATCCATGCGGGCATAAGCCTGCAGAGTAATAAATTCAATTGGGATGGTCCCTTTGCAACCCCCAACGATCTGAATGCTGCTTCTGCTGCTTTTGCTCCTGGTGTTAGCCAACGATGACGATGACGATGACTGTGTATTGCTTCCTCAGGTAATCGACATTGGTGCAACTGGAAAATTAAACAATGCTGGTTACGGAGTGATTACAATTCAATTTTCTGACTCATTTCGCTTGGAGATGGTATACACTTGAGTTGAAACAACAAAGGTGCATCCGAACGAAAGATATGCATTCCTCTTTTTTATGCCTGAGTACAAGACTGTGTCCGAAAAAATCGTATTGATTTTAAGAGTTAATAGAATTCAACATTTTTGTTTCTTTGAGTTGAATACAGAATTGTTAATTGGATGTATTCTTAAACATAAAAGAATTGTCAGTATGTTTTTTTTCATGTCGTCTTGTGACTTAGTGGAAGAGGTCGATACATGGCTGTATTTAAATATGTTTTGGAAAAACCACTCGGATATTTGTACAGCTAATTTTTTACATACCCCTTACATACATGAGGCAAAACCGGCGAGAACTGATTGGTATTAAGGAAATCGTCACTAACTCGACGCTACTGCACATTCCTGTGTTTTAGCCACACTATACATCGGTCAGTGGTCTGTAAGTGCCACTCCAAGGAATTGGCAAAGAGGCAGGGCAAAACGTCAAACAACCTCACACCTAACATCACTGTAATAATATGTATTCAACTAGGAAATGTGTTCCGTGGGACGCCTTCCTTGTCAGTTCTAGTCTTTGGCTGCCACACGTAAGTACATCTTTGAATTCAACGCAGATGATGTATAAGGATCTGGATGAACCCAGAGCTATTGTCGCAATAGTTAATAGAACCATGAATTCTGAACCTCCAGTAACCCAGTTGCTATATTTGCAATCTCGGTACACAAAAGTCACAAGCAGAAAGCAAGAGTGACACTTAAAGGGATCCATCAGGAATAATTTGCCCTAAGACAAGCACCTAGAAATCCTTGGTTCGGAGGCTTTAGGTTAATACCGATTTGTGGAAATTATTCGTTCGGCATCAAATGAACTGTCATTTAAGTTTTCAAACGTAGAAATTTTGATTCTCATTTTACTGCCAAAAGCAAAGTTATAGGAACATGAACACGTGTGATATAAACGTCAAATGAAATTTAAGGCTACAAAAGTGACACAGCTGAATTAAAAAATTTCATTGCATCGTCGTAATGTTTCTTGTCTCTCCTTATTTTATCGTTTTTTTTTTTTTACAGACAGTGCTCTTATGAGATTGCCAGCTGCATTCCTCCCCTTAAACAATTCAACCGCAATACTCGCGCTTCTAGGAATACCCATCAGTTTACCCTTGAGTCCAATTTCGGACGTACTGTTAAATACAGAGATTCCTTCTTCAGCCGTACCACGCGAATGTGGAATGTATTGCCCAGCTCAATTTTTAACTCTCATTACAATCTTCAGAAATTTAAAACTAATGTGCATCAGTATCTCCTTTCTAACTCTCTCACTAGCTTGTACTGTGTTACTTAACATGTTAAGGGTAGTCACAACCCCTTGAGTGCGCGCAAATTATAAAAAAAAACGTGAAAATGTTCACCTGTCGGCTGGCTGTTCGTTGTTCGAATGCAAACAGAATACGTTTTTTCACGAGTATCGCCTTCCGCCAGAAATTGGCAAGTCCTCCGATGATAAATTCCCTCCCATAAAAAGCGCTTTCTCGATAAGCCATTCGGATTCGGCTAAAAATTTAAGGTCCCCTCGATTCTCTCACCATTCAATAGAATGTGGCCTGTGACACCCCGCTCTCTTGTGCCACCCTATTAATATTTCACATAAAAATGTAGAAGAACAAAATCTTCGTTTTGAAAATTATGTATTACATTATGTTCTAAACTTTTTGACCACAATTTTGACCTATCTTCGGCACCTTTTTGCTCGCACCTTGAGTAGTAGCGGACTACAACATTGAAGGCAAGTGCAAGAATCTAGAAAGTTCTTCTGTAAAAAAATTAACTTTTGAGCTTTTGCATTTTTTAAAATTGTTCCTGTCCACGACAACAACTATCACTAAGATAAGATCTTTTTTGAAAGCTATAAAATCCAAAGCTTATCAACATAAGCCCATTGAAATGTAACCGAGAAAATTGCCCCAATCGACAGCGGCAACTCTGAATTCGTTTGAATTTTCAGTGGAGGGTTGAAGAGAAATTAGTGCAAAGTAAGTTTGAGCTGTGATCGAGGCAGGTAACAGTCGAATTAGTGTCGGATGTAGAATCTGTTTTTGTACCCCAATCGGCTAGCCGTGGACGGGTATACATTTTTTTGTACTTGGGTCCAATTAATTGAATACGGTTCATCCTACTGGTGTTTTAAAAGTTCTCAGTTCTCATACCATGAAGTCCATATGTAGCCCCAAATTTTCTTAGACAGAGTCAAGAACATCATTTGTTGATTCTTTTAAAGGCATTGGAAACATTTTACTCAACTGTACAAAAGTTCCTGATTCTTATGAATTTTATTAATC
The DNA here is from genome assembly GCA_914767635.1 of Melanostoma mellinum. Lineage (NCBI taxonomy): Eukaryota > Metazoa > Arthropoda > Insecta > Diptera > Syrphidae > Melanostoma > Melanostoma mellinum. The sequence goes on from OU612058.1 coordinate 22,294,152, forward strand.
ATCAGAGATAAGGACGATATTTTAGACTCTTTACATGTCAATGCTTACACCGATATGTTATTCCATATCGTACATGATTAGTTAAATTTCAATAACAGAAGGACGCTTTGAGGCTTCCTCGAAGTATCAAGACCGAAGCCAAGTGCAAAAGCGAGATGGAGTCGTCATTTTTAAGGCCGAAAACAGGTTTGTGACACCAGATGATACGATGGCAATCGTATTTGTCGAATGGAGTATGTACTAATAACAGCGACGCCTTGATAACTTGGTAGATAGAAGATTGTAATAAGCTTTCTTTGTCAAATCTAAGCTATCTCAGTCGTTTACAGCACAGGAGTACCTACCTTTTCTTTAGAGTAATGACTTTTAAACGATCACACCGTGTATTTCTTTTCAGAGCACACCAAGCCTTTGTGCTACGTAGAACATGACGCCCAAGTAAAAAAAAAAAAAAAAATGTAACGCCCACTTGAGGTGCTCCGCTCAGGTCACGTCGGATGTGGTCAATCTCAGTTAAGTGCTCTACTCAGATATAAAAGAAGAGCCTTGTTGACAAATGGGATATATAAAGCGAAATGGACATCGATTGAATTCTTACTTACAATTTTGTTGGTAGGTATTTTGTAACAGCTTTCTTTTCCTTCCGCCGCTTTTTACCACGAGATTGCATTCCAGCATAAGTTACTGTCACATTGTTGACTCATTGACTTGACCAAATAATAATCAAAACGGTCTTCAATGTCTTAGTTAAATTGTCGATTAAGGTTATTATCGTCCACGTACACGCACTGCGTATTGATTGAAAATTTTATGGTGAAATGATACACCTAATGTTGCAAAACGACGTCCGTTACACTCCAATATTTACGTCATTTTTCCGTGCTCTCTTTATAACAATTTTATTACTTGCCTATTCAAGTTGTTGTAGATTTAGCAACCGAATACTTTCCCTTATGCCATACTGCCAATATTCATCACCCCCCTAAGGAAATCACTTACGATTTCAATTGCTAATCTTAAGTACTGCCAAATAAATCAACCTGTTCCGTTCACCCCAAAGGTACACGAAAATAATTTTCCTTCAACAAGAAAAACAAAAACAAAAACTGCAAACATTCACCAAAGTTCGGCAAAGTCTATGGGTAGGTAACGACCAAACCAACAAGAAAAAAAAAAAAAATCCGATTAGAAACATTATTCACACATTATCGAACATTACTTCCCATCGGCAATTTACTCTTAAAATATATCAATGAACCGCACAGTCGAACAGAACGCTTCTTTGAGAAAATTTTGTTGCTGAGTAAAGCGTTTCTTTGCCATTGACTGCTAAGCTGGAACACGCATTGTAATAAACACGAAACGCGACGTCAATTTCTTAAAGAAGCTCCGATACCCTCACTGGTTTCTCTATGTATTGAGAAAGAACAAAAAAAAAAACCCTCCCGTCTAACGATAAAAAAATCCTAATCATCACTTTTTTCCAAACATCAGAAGCAAGCACGTCGTATCTTAATTTAATCCCACATTGGTGACATGCCACAAACAAGATACAAAAAAGGAAAAAAAAAGAAAAAATACTCAATGAAGAAAACAACCAAAAGAAATGGTCCTCATACTTGCGAACATGACTCTGACTGCCACACAACCAAGCTTGAATACTAATTTCCACCGAAAAAAGCTGCAAATGATACCAAGTGTTGTCGTGTACGTCTAATGGTAGATCAAAAGAAATACAGACCGACTGAAAATATAGCAGAAACCGTGTCTTCGTGGTTGTAATGCCATGGAGCATCTTCTTCACACTCGTGTGTCTTTTTTTGTGTGTAGGGGTTTCTTTTTAAACATATTACCAAAATTACTGCACGAGTTTGCAACATTCCAAACCCAACAAAAACAAAATATAACCAAGAAAAAAGACCACTCTGAGAAGTCAAAAAGGAAAAAAAAAAAAAAAAAAACAGAGTGGAAAGCTAATCGAAATATATGAATTCAGTTTGGGTAATCCCAATTCCCGGTCAGACATGCATGCGAACTGAAACGAGCTAACCGCTACTTAGTATAACCAACGGAAGAGCCACAGGACATGCTCACGCCCACCATTTGCAAATTAAAGACCCACCCACACGAGATTTTATCGGAAATGTCTTATTGCGGTCGCCCTTTATTAACACTGGAGGATGCTGTCTTCAATAGAAATAGATGTGTTACAAAAGAGAGATGAATTCATTTGTGCTTCAAAGAGACATTGCCAATGAAGTAATAATTAGACAATATTGATGAAAATGGGCAATTAATTTCTTAAACACAGTTTCAAGACTTTACTTTTTGATCAAAATATGTAAACAAATACAGTAATGTTCAAATTTTAGAAATTTCTGGTTTTAAGAATATGCTTTAAACGAAATTTTTCAAACTGAAACTCTCAAAATCAATCGATTGATGTTCTTATTATAACTACGGTTGAGGTTTTCCACTTGATTTCGCAATCTAAGACGAGGTTTTCCCTTTCCACGATTTCCCTTTCGTTAGCAAGTCGAGCCGGGACGGTGATGTCCATTCGCTCGGAATACGTACTCTTCTAACTATGTCAATGGTACAGTTCATACAGTTCGTTGTTCTAACTTCTTTCGAAAAGACCATGGGTTTCTTCATCCGATTCAAATAATGTCCATTAGAATGTCCCAGAAAATAATAGTTTTTTTTACTAAACTGAGTCTTATAAATAAAACCTTAAACTGTCAGAAACCGCACTGATTTTCGTTCGAAATATACTAAGTTTCCAAGTGCCGAAAAATTGTACAAAACTATTATTCGAAACGAAGCGTAGTCGCGTCGGCGCGCGTGGGTTGTCGTCATCGTAGTGAAGGGCAATTTAGTATATTAGCAGCGCAGTGAGTTTTTTTTTAATGAGATGAAAGAGCATGGACTGTATTTCATCTCTATATTCCCTCGGGAACGGGAAGTAGAAACACCGCTGATTCAATTTTAAATTTTACTAACCATTCTTATGCGATGTTATCGCTGAACGTCGATCAACGTAGACTCTATTTAATCTCCATGTTTCCAAAGAAACGGGAACTTAAATAGTCCTTAGTATCATAGATTTTATTCCATCTAAATACTGAGAATCGATGCTATGAATTAGATCAACGTAGGACCCTGGACATGTGCTCCCCAAACACCAGCGTTATGATTGATAGGTGATAGTTCGATCGTAGAATTTATTGATTCTCTTGAACATCGTTGGAACGTTACATAAGTACCTTTCTCCATCTCCTCTATCGCTTTTTTCAATTTCCAGTACTCTGACGAAAGTGGTTGCGCATATATTATTCGGGAAGGCTCTGTTTGGTGTCAACTTGGCGGCGGGCGCCCAGATGCTGCAACTTATAGTACACGTCAATTGTACTAACTGTTACTATATCTCCACACGGTAACCACTTGGATTTGGGATGCTCCGTCCGAAAAGGATCTGCTAAAGAAATAAGTGCGATTGTTGGTTAAGGGACGAAGAAAAAATAGATCAACACTAAAATGCTCTGCGAGTTATGTCAGACTGACCGAATCGCAGTGATCTACCAGAGCTTTTTGGGAATGTCTCAGCGAATGAGACTTATAGAATCAACGGTGGACTTCAGCACAGCATTGCAGTCGGAAAGGTAGAAACCCATAAATGAGCTACTCCGACATATTTGGGTTAAAGCTCGTGGAACGTATAATCCCTTAACGAAAAGTGCGTACATACTACACAAGCAGTTTCTGACATCGGTCATCAGGAACAAACTCATGGTGTCCAAAAGATTTGTACCAGACCCTATTTCGATGGTCAACGACAAAAATACTTCAAATACTTAGCTGTTCAGCTAAACAAACTGATTCTCTTATAATTATTATAAGCTTGAAGCTGATGGAAAAAACAAAAACTACCTTAATAATCTCATGAAGAGAATGACCAAGCAGAAAACAAAACCTGAAATATGGTACCTCAGCGTAATGGAAATTTTGAACCAAAACGACGAAGTTGTAAATTTCTTTATTCACTAATCTTGCGTTGATCTACAAACAACAAACGAAATACAAATCGACCAACTTTTGAAAGGGTTAATTAAATTTAACTTGTAAAATATTTTTGGCCTTGAATTAAGAAACTGTAAAACACTAGGCCCGTTTTGAATGTATTGTTCTCTAATAAACAATAATATACGATATACTTTTCACGCAGATACAGGGAAGACTCTTACGAGTTACAGCAACACTTCTTCAAATTGACGCACGTTCCAATTATGTCTTTATTTTAACAGCAACTTAAAGAGCTCTGAAAACTTTGCTCTGACGAACCCTGAACTGCTGTCAAAACGAATCGTTTGCTTTCCCCTAATTATCCAAAACTAAAAGTCATTTGACCCTTTTCTATTGACGTCCGTTATTTATACGACCACCAAATTCTTTTTTAAAAAGAAGTTTCAGTGCATACAACCCATTGGCAGAACAAAAACAATCAATAGCTATGCCAACGTGTATACTGTGCAGATTTTTGAACCTTCTTTTCTGCTGTACACAGAGTCAGACAATTCGATCCTTTAGGGACCATCTCTGTCTGCTGCTTATTATTATTTTGTAGCAATAACACACAACATCGCTCCGCAACAATGGCCAAAGCCCTATATGTGAATGATGTTGTGAATTAGGTTATCATTTCCGCATGTACAAAACATCGCCCATTCTTCCAATCCAGTCAACATAATAATCCAACCAAAACTCTCCAACAAACGTTGCCACTGGCACAAAATATTTGACTTTTGCAAAGAATTAATCCTGTAACACCAACTGGACCACGCTGAACATGACCACGAGAACCAACATCAACACCCGCCTCATTCCCTTTCCTGGATACCAAATAACTATCCGAAATGGATTCATGTCGTTCTGTGTGTGAACTGTGGGTCCATAAGTAAATTTACCAATAAGGGGCAAAGAGCTTTCCTTTTAGTCTACATGCGGGTGTGGTAATTCCAATTAGCTGCTAATTTTCCAGTTCCGTTTTTTTTTGTGAATCTCTCTTTTTAGTATTGTTTTTCTTTTTTTTTTGTGTTGATGTTTCCAACTTTTCGACCGAATTAAAGGATATTATTTTAAATGAAACCGCTAAAGTCAACTGCTGCTACATGACACTCAAACGCATGGCCAGCAACCACCACCGACCGTTGCCGGCTGTAGCGATTTTGAAATATTTGAACGCGTCCTTCCCGTACACAACACAGCAAAGTGTGTGTCTGTTGTATTTTTCTTTTTTCTACCTTTCCGGTTTAAACGTTCCAAGCTCGCCCAAAAAAGAGCTTAATTTTTCAGACCGACCAATTGTGGCCAAAATCAAATTTGATATAATGGAAATTTGGATATGTGGCAGGACGGACGGACAAGGGGGCACGCATTTGCAACGCGTATACAGCTGGTGTATAGTTAAATAAAACTGGGATAAACTTAAAACTGAATAAAACACGGCCCTATTGTGAATTTCCATTAAAATTTCATTATTTCATTGTAGCGCACGAATGTTTTACACATTCACTCCTTTTTTTGTATTTTTATTTTAGCTATTGGAGGGTGGTGCAGGCACCCGTTAACACAAGTAGCAGTGAAAGGAGTCTCAAATGAAATTTTTAATAAAATTAGAGATTAATTGGTACTAATCGCATTGTGGGGCTGCGCTGATTCATTTATTGATTGGAATGTGGTTTACACAGATTTTTATTGAGTTTTAATTACATGTTTTTGGGAGTTTCGTGGCAAGCTTGTTAAAATTGAATTTGTTTTGTTGCTACTCAGTCTAGTAAGGGGATTTAGAAGCCAATGCGATAGGCGGGTGATTGTATGTAGTTTTGAACATGGACTAGAAGTCATTTTTCGGGGCTGTTGAAAAAAAAGAAAGTCAAAAATATTTTTAATTCATTTTGATTTGTGTAATTTGTGGAAAGTCGCCTGTAAGCAAGTTAGCCGAGTTCCTATAATGGTGGGGAAAATTGGCTTAGCCGAAATAGCTGTCAATTACTTACTATACTAACGAGTAAACATAAGAAATTTGCGGTCTTAACAAATTTTAGCAAACGTTGCTACCAATTTTTTATTTATTTACTTGTTTATTGATTACATAGGTGGGCATTAGAGTTCGGGGTGAACCTGGGCCTCAACCAACATCCTTATGTAACGACTTCGATTTCAGGCGAGCTCTCTCCAGTTTTGCACTCTAAGTCGGTTGAGGTCTTCATCCACTTGATTGCGTCACTTAAGACGAGGTCTTTCCCTTCCGCGATTTTCCTGCAATATGCTTTCGAACACCCGACGAGCCAGAGCGTTTGGGACCATCCGCTCTACATGGCCTCACGCCTCGCCTCGTAGCCTGGCGATGCGTACTCTTCAGGTACAGATCACACAGCTCGTTGTAGTATCTTCTTTGTACACACATTGTCTTCGCATACGGGACCAAAGACCATTCGGAGAATTTTTCTTTCGAAACGTTAAAGGGTTTCCTGATCCGCTTTTGATAAGGTCCATGCTTCCGCGCCGTATAGCAGGACTGGGATGATAAAGGTCTTATACAAGGTTACCTTGGTTTTTCTGGAGAGGGGTTTGTTTCTCAATCCTCCGCACTGATGTTGTTGTCCGTGTCTACAGCGGATCCTAGGTAGATGAAGTCCAGTACTACCTCGGAGTTGTGTCTGTCTATTGTGACGTTTTGTCCAAATCGTCGATGTTCTGTGTCCTTGTTTGATGACAACATATACTTCGTTTTGCAATCATTAACCATCAAACCCATTTATGACACTTCTGTTTCAATGCTCGCAAGAGCACCCATGACATCACGCTTATTTCTTTCCATTACGTCAATATCGTCTGCGTAGGCGAGTAATTGTACAGACTTTTGAAAGATTGTTCCTCTGGTGTTGACGTTTGAGTTTCTTACAATCTGTTCGAGTATGATGTTGAAAAAATCGCCTTGCCTAAAACCTTTTTCGAGGTCTCGGTGAGTTCTTTACCGACCTTGACGGAGAAGCGTGAATTCTCCAGCGTCATCCTGCATAATCGGACGAGTTTTGCAGGGATGCCGAAACTAGACATGGCTCTGTACAGCTCGTCTCTGTAAATACTGTCATACGCGGCCTTGAAATCGATAAAGAGATGGTGAACATCGATATTACGTTCTCGGGTTTTTTCCAAGATCTGCCGTAATGTGAAAATTTGGTCTATTGTGGACTTCTCTGGTCTTAAACCACATTGATAAGGACCTATCAAGTTGTTGACGTGGGGTTTCAGACGTTCACATATTACAGCACACAAGATCTTATAAGCGACGCGACGTTAAGGAGGCTAATCCCTCTATAATTGGCGCAATTGTGAAAGTCTCCCTTCTTTAGAATCGGGCATACGACATTGCGGTTCTATTCATCGGTCATGCTTTCTTCCGACCATATCATGCAGATCAGCTGGTGCAAGCTCCTTTCCAACTGATCTCCAGCTTCCTTGAAAAGTTCTTCATTGTGTATTGATTGCTGCGCAAAATTACTGCGCAGTGAATGGGCCTATAATTTTTTGCCGATTGTAAACAGCTAAGTGAGAAGCGCTTTTCATGGCAGTGTAATTGCTCTCGCAGGACTTTTCAATTCCTCGCGATACTCGTGGAAAATCACTATTACATTTCCGGTGGGATTCGAAGCTCGAGAACCTCCTACGTAACAGGCAGGCATTACTCTAATGACACCAATCTATTTACCAGAAGTTTATGTTTTCGTTTATCGCTTCTGAATAAGTCCACATAAAGAACTTAAACTTTTTGTAGACTTACTCAAAATCAATTGCGCAAACAAAGTAAACAAAATGTATAGTTCAATCAAACAACCACAACACCTTTCAGCAAAGATAACCAATCCATTCAATTCCTAATGTAGCCATCATCATTTTGAAGTAATTTCAATTGTCGACAACCCTCCACTACCGCGGTACACCGGTGCGGCGCGGCGCGGTGCTGAGAGCTGTCTGTCACGTAAACTCATTTCCATATCTCTTTGGGCGTTGCAACTTGGTAAAACTTTGATTGCAAACTATGACGTTGACAACCTCTCAGACGTTTGCCTTTTTCTGTACCACAAAATTTTCATACCGGTGTGCAGAGTGCAGAGTGCACACCGCACAGCACAGTGCATACGGACTTTGCTGCCGCTGCCGCACGTCACCTCAAACAACAGACTGAAAATAACTGCATTCTTCAATTCTGGCTATGATGGTATATCACCGTTAGAATGATTTCCTGCACTTGATCGAATTCAATTCCAGCGACCTAACCGTCAACAATGAAAAAACCCACAGCCGCCTGCCTGATGGTATTGGCGCTTTTTTGTAGAGGCAGTAGGCAATTGTAGAACGCGGCAGCAAGCGTCTAGAATTCATAATCATGTCTTTCTTTCTCTCTCATCTCAAAGTACGTGATGCGTTTGACAACTTCGAAGAGAAGGCGCTTCAAATCGATTGTGCGCTGTGTAACGTTCCTTGACTTTGTATATTTATTACGGTAAGAGAATGGATGGATGGATGGACTCTCATGGCCACCCGCCAGCCAGGTGTATCATTGAATAGCGGTAAATATTCAATTTATGTAAATCAGGAAGAAGCTGCACGTAATCACTTGGTTACAACTGAAGTTTGCGGTGTTCAAGTTGGGACTGAGAGAATAGCATTTTGTGTAACAAGTAAAGAACAGTTGATTGTTCAAAGCCCACGCTGATTGTAGAGACAATTCATCCGCCAATGAAGTCATTCCAGAGAAGATATTTCTCATTAAATGTTAGTGGGTAGGTTCTATAGCTTCTATGTACTCAACTCACGTTAGTCGATTGGTTTAGTTGGGTTCTGGTGTTCTAAGTATTTTTCTTTTTTCATTCTATGGACATTTAAGTGTTATTTTCTGTTTGTTGTTATGGTAAGTTGCTGTTATAAATGAACCAGTTGACATTTAAGAATCAAGGAATGCGTGAGTTAAATTCACAATGCTTTTCTCATGTTTGTGTTGAGTTTGTAAATTGAAAAGGTTGATGAAATCATTTTCTTATGTTGAACAATTCGAACGGACAAAAATATGTATAAGTGAAGATATTACAGGTGATCTGAAAAAAATCACAATTTCACCACTTTTTTCGAATTTTTCATTTTTTTCTATATTTGTTTGAATTGTAAGGTTGGGGAATAATTGATTGTGTTGTAATTACTTGTAAAACTGTGATCCCTGTGGCGTAAATGTTATCATGCCTGCCTGTAACGTGAGAGGTTCGTGGTTCGAATCAGAAATCAAACAAAAAATATTTTTAAACGGGCATCGCCTTCGCGAGGAATTGGCAGTTGTTCTGGTCATAATTTGATTGCCTTTAAGGGCGTTTTCTCAATTAGACATTCGGAATCGGCAAAAAATTGTTTGTTTCCTCCATTTGCCACATAGTATCGTTGAGAGAAATATAATATCCTCTGTGTCCCCACTCTCTTGCCAGACCTTGTTTTCTTATTTTAAACCTAGGTGAAGTATGGAGGAGACCTAAAATATTTTTTTTCGACTCCGAATGCCATAGTGAGAAAGCACTTTGACAGCAGGGTTGATTACCTACTCTCGAAAGAATCTTCAATCCCTCACGAAAGGCGATACTCCTAGCAGTTGGATAATTTTGGAATTCGAACCTTGAATTTCCACCACATCGCCGCGGTCACCAAAGTTTTCGCTCTGATGACCCGCAAATGGCTTATGTAGCAACAGGTAATTTGGTAATGGGATGGATGTCACCGAAAAAAGGAATCAATCTGTACATTGTTTTAAATACAGTAAGATTATTGCCTTTGCTATTTATAAAGTATTTGGATGTGGGTAATGTAACCATGGCGTAATGGTTAGCATGTCCACCTGCTAACCCAGAGGTTCGAGGATCGAATCCCAGTAGAGGCAAAAATGTTTTTCGACGGGTATCGCCTTTCGCGAGGAATTAGCAAGTCCTCTGTTATAGTAAATTCATTGCCATGAAAGGCTAACTTTAACGGATGCTTCATTGCTTTGAATCATGGAAGCTGCTCCTCAGTTTTTGTTGTTGAGGGCCAATAAGCTTTCATCCTCAAGTATTTAGAACCAAACTCCTCTATTTACTCAGGTGCTTCTCACATCCGTGCAACTAATTAAAAGGATTAAAAACGGGTTTATGTAGCTGGCAGTTCAGTTGAAGGATCGAATAGTTTTCTTTAATTATATTTTTGCAGTTATTCATTCTTTTTCGAAGTTTTTAATCGAACAATGGAAATAGACAGTTGGAAATTTTTCCCGAAAATAATCTGTTCCTGAAATATAGGGTAGGGATAGGGATGCTGTTAATGACTCTGTCTTTAATAAATAATAAAATAAATAGGGTGGCATAACAGAGTGAGGAGCTCCAGGGCCTAGTGCATTTCTTACAACGCTTGATCCTTTGGCAATGGAGGGGAACTACGATTTTCTGCGGATTTCGAACGGCTAATCCAGAAAGCGCTCTTCATGGCAATGAATGACGACTGCCTATTCCTCGCAAAAGGGTTACCCGTGAACAAACATTTTTGCTTCTGTTGGGATTCAAACCACGAACCTCCTCTGCAACATAATTTGCAAAAGATGGAATTCAATATGTGTAGTACCTATACTAATTCTGGCAGGACTTAAGACTGTAAACTGTAACCCTATTCAAAGCACTTATTGAATTCAAAAGTGCTTCCCAATTGTTAAAAGTTAAAACATCAGATCAAAAGCAAGAAAGTATTGATGATCGGGTAAGCGTAGAAGAAAAAAATCGGTCAAGCTATTCAGGCTGTAGATCCATATACAGACAGACGGACATACAGACAGACAGACAGACAGACAGAATTTTGGGACCCACTTTTTTCGTATTCTCTATCATCGTAATGTCATATTTAATTGTTATCTCAAAATTTTTTTTCTGCACGATTGCAAGACTTGCTTTATAGTACCTATAATCGCAAGTAAAAAAGAGGCTGCGTGACTTTGCTCAGTTCTGCGATAGAGAATTACCAAGAAAGCTCGATAGAAAGCATGATTGTGTATTGATGGCAGATGCGATGAAGAAGCTTCGTATGTTCGCAGGAATCACAAGGCTCAATCAAATTAGGTGAACCAAATTATGGTTAGGCTTATGGTGTTCTTTTGTAGAAAATACAGCATAACCTGTAGGTATATTGTCATTTGAAGGAAAGACACTATCAATATCATTCCATCGACGCCTTTATTTTGATTCAGAATCCCTGCTGACAGGTGAAAAATTAGTGTGAGGTAATAGCATGGGATAGTTGGGAAATGTGATTCTTTTGATATAACAAAAACAATACTTGTAGCGCCGAAAAAGAAAATAAGAAAAAAGAAGAGGTAACATCGATATTTCGACATATCGAAAACTTCCCGTCATTTTATCGTTAGCTATACAAACAGAAAGTTTTACAGGAAGACATTTTTTTAAGATTTTATCATAAGCAATCAAACGAAAAAAACCCAAAGACAGTCGCTAACAATAATTTTTATTTAACTTGTCCTAAAACAATTATAGTGTAAAACTAAAAATGCAGAAAATTGTGAAACAATGTAGGCTTTTGAATTTTATAAAAAAACTGTTTTGTTAAAAATGTTGCTTGCGATGATATACCTACTACGGCCAATGATCATCTCTACAAGCCAAGCACTTCTGTCAAAGCCTTAAAGTTCATTATCCTATCCATGTTTGTCTACAACCATATAACAGCTGTTTTCTTTTGGCTATGTGACACACTTTTATACCTCCCTTTTGTCTGTGGCTTGCGGCACAAATTCGGATAATATGCCAATGGGTCACGTCACCTATTTATAGAAGTCGACTGACTATAAAAAGCATACAACGTTCTATAATTTTTCGGCTCCGTTGTTTAGCCTCACCGAATTTAAAACAAGATCCCAGAGCCAAGTATTCAGTCTGAATATTAATTGATTGAATTTAGATAGGTCTATGTAAATAGCTACACAAGCACAATGAAAAATATTAATTGGGAAAAAATAGTTCTTAACGACTCTACGTGCTCGTACCGCGATACCCAATTATTTTCAATTTTTCTATGGAAATGATATGCAGCTATAATTGCTTTCAAAGACATTCAATGTCAATAATGCGTTTTTTTTTCGAAAACAGGACAAAAAGAGAAAAGAAAACCCGATCTTTAAGTACATACATATTCGTTTTTGCTATTGAGGGCTTTATGTGTACAGGCGCAAATGCCTTTTCATTATTTTTGCATGATAACTTCCGATTGACAATTTCCTGAAACTTTACAACAGAATTACATTGAACAACCCTCTGAACCTACAACCTACAACAAGGTCCTTCACTTCATGCATCCAATATTGCAAGCCATTTCATTTTTGTAGAACTTATACGCCATGCCGCGCGCCCATCCTTCTACGTTCGCCATAACAAAGGAATATGAAACCGGACATAGGACGTCAAAAACAAGAAACATAAACAACGAAAGTCTTGATGGACGCAGCAAAATACGGTTGAAAAAGAATAACAGAACACACATAATGAAATTTTCTTACAGAATACCTTCTTCCTTGACAACAAAATAAAAAACTACAAAATAGGAAAACAAAATAAAAAGAAAAAGAAAAAGAAAAGTCCTTGCTTTGGTTCCAAAGTTGACAACAATTGCACAGTGACAAAAGGATGAATAAAATTTATAAACAAATAGAAAAGTTTCGACACAGCAAAATACCACGGTGTCCGTGTAAAACAACAACAACAACATGCCCAGAAAGGAAAATCAGGATAAGCACGTACATATATAAAATGTTTTCCTCGAAATTTTGCTGTTTTTGTTCAACTTTTTAGTTTCGGCTCACAGAGAAGAAAAAAAGAAGCTGAGTTTTTTGTCCACCTCCCAAGCTGAGCTTCTTTTTTCTGTGTTATTTCGCCATTTTAGTTAAGCGTTATTTTATAGTTTTTGTCTTTTTTTTATTTTCAATGGCTAGGTATACGTACATAGGTAGGTGGTGTTTCGTTGCCCTGTTTATACAAAATTAAATTTAAAACAAAAGGAAACATGGCAAAGGTGTTTCAACCAGAACAAGCAAGCAAAAGCATAATGTGTAAAAGATGTAGCGGAACTTTCACGAACAGAAGGGTTTTTTGGAGTATTCTCATTATAACTTGTAAAGCAGACTTTGACACAAAGCTATTTTGAAAACGTCTTGGTACATCGTTGTACCTGGAAATATCACAAAAGCTAACTTTCCTGTTTTTCCGAAGTTTCTTTTTCTGATACACACCAGTATGAGAGATTATAGGGCTATGTTAGCAAAATCTTTACTGACATTTATAATTAGTTACATGAGATGGTAGCCATCTTGCTGGTAATGGAACAAAACCGGGTCAGCTATATTGTCAGTTTAAAGGAGATATCGGGAGGTCCTCATCAAAGAGGCTTTACCATACAAAGTTACGTTAATAGCGCTATACCGTCAGGATCGAAGAAAGGCAGACGATAGAACTCCAGGCCCCTAAAAATGCTAACAAAAAATGAACTCAGACAGTGTGTAGATAAGGTAGTTTTGAGATCAATCTTGGATGCTGAGTAGTGTTCAGCAGGGAAGTGGGATAGTTGTGATCTATTCCAGATATCATTATGTTTATACAGTTCAGTATCGTCAAGGGAAAATGAACTATGTTAGAAAAACTTTGAGTAAGATTTGATGAGATTTTAGGAAGCAAATTAGACAAGAATTTGGCAAAAAACTGCATCTCCGTTAGAAATTTCAGTCAGATGGGGAGCAGAATGTGTAGAGTTCTTAATAAAGGATCATGAAACTTCTTAATATACGATCTATTAATCTCCTACATCCGTGCACCTGCATATTCGCCTACACATCTCTATCTGATGACATGTCTTATGTACATGTCTATCGGATGATCTATGTATCGTTCTTATGTAAATAAGTATCGTTTGACATTGCAATGTTTCATGTTCTGTTAGAATAAGTTAAGAGATCAATTGTAATAAAGCGCTCATTCGATCAACACCGTTTGTCCTAACATTTAATGAACTTATCCTCTGCTTAGCTTACAAATGTCAAGTTACTTTATACAGTGTCGTTTGCATCAACATTTACCTATATTCTAAAACTGTATTCTCTTCTTTCAGTTAACTCTTTTGAAATTATATGAGTAACAGAAATGAGGTCGACCTGAATTTTCCGATTTTCCTATTAAATTTTATACTGTATACCAAACATCCCAAGTCTGAAAAGATTCAGTAGTTGGGATATATGATGAAAAGTAGAGTAACTTGTAAAGAAGGCATAAATTATCGACTAAGCGATTGGTGGATGAAGTGGAGAGAAAATTCTCCCATCTTCTGTAAACAAAAATTGTATCTAAAGTTGAAGGAAAGGCTCTACGCCTCCGATTTTCATTCAGGTCTCATATTCCTATCATTTAGCTGGAAAATAAATAGAATAAGTTGGCGGTAGCCGTGACGAAGATATTTCCTAAGACAGCAGGACGCAGGAGTAACAAAACCCCATCGTGTTATTAGTTACAATGATCTGTGGAAGACTTCCCTTCAGAAATGTCAGCTTTGAAAAAATAGGTCACGACCAGATCAGTGGGTATTGCTATATTCAAAGCAAAAAATCCAGAGAACCCCACCAAAAAGCCAATATGATAGTATTATTTAAACACTACGGACTACGGCGAAAAAGGGAAGAAAGGCAGAGAAAAAGTTCCTGAGACCTGAAGCAATTTATTTTCGACGCTTTCTAACGTCAATATGGCCCACCTCACAGGCGCATCACTCTGTTTGGTAAAAATATGTAGGTAGTACAAGTGTATATGCCCCATGGGTAGGTTAGTCAACCGTCCTGGATTTTGCGGTCTGTCTCTCATTTGTAGTAACTTTGAGCTGTTTCGCAAAGACACTTTGGTGTAACATAACAATCTTAAATTCCTTTGCCAAAATTTTTAGGATTCTGCTTTCCTAACGACCAATGTATGTACTTACGGAATTAGAGGTTAAAATTGAACACCAAGGCCTCGAAAACTCATAACATTCCTTATAGACAAAGACTACTCTCATTGCACCATGTTACAAGGTTGTCGATTTATTTTTGAAAAAATTCGAGATCAGAAGTATTTTTTTTACGGATTTGAAAATTTTCATATCTTCTACAAGAGTCAGTATTTTACTGAATACCTGCAAGAAAAGACATAATTGAACGCGACAGTGAAAAGCAAAGGTCTGTAATGACTGCCTTGTGGCACACCAGTCATAGAATCAAAGGGATTTGAAAAACTTGGACTTGATTAACCCTATTCCTTTAACAAATTCATGCCTTACGAGCACGAAATATGTTCGCAAGGAAAGTTGGGCCAGGTGGTCCAAAGTGTGCTTGCAAGAGCTTGGAACATCATTTCATATTCTAGTATCTATAGGTAATCGCATTTACCTCTACAAACGGTTTTGACTTCGCTGTCTTTCATTGAAAATTTCTTAGCGTTTTTGGATAGAATCCAAAGATGGTAGCAAATCTCCCAAAATAATGAAAATATTTGTTAAAAATATCTAACATCGTCCACATGTTAGTTTTATGAGTTTTTTTTTAAATAAATATTTGGGAGTAACAAGCCCTTGATGTGGGCCAGAGTCTACTTGTGTTTTTCTCTTAACCATTTATGTGAGGAGCATGGAGCGTCTACAATTTTGTTTTAGTCTCAAAAACCTCTGCAAGTCCCTATGGTTTTGAGAAAATAAATTCACATAGTTCTAAATTGGTTTGGAAGACTATAAGATGGATTGGGAATGTTGACGTCCATTTCAAGAAAAAAAAAAGAAAATTTCTTAACCTTAATTTTCATCAGGTAGCCTTACTTTTCTTGCAAACTCTACCCAATGTTTGACCAACGATCGTCATAGCGTGCAACGTCAGCTTAATTGGATTGGATAATTATTACAATTTCGTTTATCTGCCCTCTGTGATGGACGTGGCGTAACGGTTAATATGTCTACCTATTATGCAGAAGGTCCGTCATTTGAATTTCAACAGAAACCAATAATGTTTTTCTACGGTTATCGCCGTAAGGGGAATTGGTAAGTCCTCCGATAGTAGATTCAGTGCCATGTGAAGGACTTTCTCGATTAGCCGTTCGGAACCGGCAGAAAATTGAAAGTGGCTCCATTCTTTCACAAGCATGGTTGTGAAAAATAAGCTCTGTTGCAACATCCTTCGTAGGTATGTATATCTGCTATCTACATGTCTATTGAAATAATTACTTTCCCTCCACTGATTATAGACAATCAGTTGAGTCGTATGAGCCTAGAGACAAGAGTCATGAAGCAGGTATCCTCAAAGGCCATCATAACACCATAAGACTTGCACCAGCCAGACGTATCTTCATCCACAAGATGCTGCTCTTTAGCATTACCTTTGGCAAGCGAATCTCCAGAGGGTCTGCTAGATTTTGAGTGGTTATTTTAAACGCAGTAATTAAAATTGTTGCGTCTCATCCCTTGAATAATTTTGGCTTGCATCAGTAAAAAGGAACGTAATTTCTTCCTTCTCTCAATACATACAGTCCACGGCAATTAGTTTCTTATTTGTCCGTTTTATTTTCCATTTTGGAGCACATCCTTCCATCTGCATATTTGAGGTAGGTACCCATTCTTTCGAAAAGCTTTCAAAGCAACTTTCTTCCTACGTAGTACGACCTTCTATGCAAAATTTCACCATTCGGTTTTATGGATTATGTTGGTATGTCCCTTTAAAAGCCTATTGCATTGATTTGTGAATCCCAGCAGGTGTTGCTCTTCCAAACCTCTCTACCTCTACCTCTACTCTAATGCTTTTAAGTCGCTTATTTATCTTATTCTTCCGCTGGGACGTTTCAAGGTTCCACACTCTCAATTCTTTACTCCACACGGATATTTTCAATACAAAATTTTCTTTGTTGCTTGCGCTACATCCAATTTGCAGTACTGCCAACCTGTTAAATGACTTCCGTATAAATAAATTTTAACTCACTTCACCCCTCCATAGGTATACTCGTATATGTGAGTGTGCTACTGATGCTGTTATTGTTTTCCCTTCAGCTTCAAAGACTTGCAATGTCATTTAACTTGAATGCCTTTTGTTACGTTTTCTAGGCAGTAAATTTTCAATGCCACTTAACAAGGTTCCCATACCATTCAGCAGGGATTATCGATAACATCCTTTGACTAAATTACGCTACGCTAAGCCAAAAGTAAAAGCTAACTTTTAAGAACCATACCAATACCAACAACGATGCGATGGCAAGAACATACGCACATATGCCAAAAAGTTATCTGCATCGCATTCATCTCTTTATTACGCTGACAGCAGTATAGAGAATCCAACCCTAAATATACCGACCCACTCTTCGACGACAGTATAGGGAGCGTCCTCCCTAATCTAATGCCATAAAAACAACGCAAACAAGGTCGTTACTTTTTACATTGAATTTATTTTCAAATTATATCCCTTCTTTTTCATAATCTCTATCATGGCTTAATTCATCTAAACAACTAGAAACGAGTCAAACGACGTTATACGCTCCTTACTATCTTCAGCTATTACTTAACGCCTAACAGCAGCTAACACATTCGAGCAATTCACTCATTCATTCTCTTGAGCACTATATGTGCTGTTTTTTTCCTTCTTTCTTTCTTTCGTTTTGTCTTTTTGTAAACTCACTTCTCCTGACACAGTGAATAAATAAAGAATTGAAGGATGCTTCTTTTTGGCTCGAAATTGCTTCGAAATAAGGTTCCAAAATGCTCGAGGGAAATCATTTTATCTGTCGTCTTTAATCTCTTGTATTGCACAATTGTTTGCTGGCTCTTGTCTTTCTCTGTTTCGTCTTGTTTTTTCCTACTCGATTTGCTTTCTTCTGCACTTGAAGAAAATTTAATCTAGTCGGCTGTGTGTGTGTATAAGAGCGTAAGTGTACATGATTTCGCTTGAAGTTAGTGTGACCAGAATTAAATGCAAAAGCGTCTAAAAATTAAACCAAAAACAATTATTACGTACATTGTCGCAAAGTTTGAAGCGAATGATTTTTCTTCGTCTTGTGCGCATGATTGGTGCCTATATCGTAATGGTCGCGAATCGCGATGTCCTAAGCTTAAGAACATGACTTCCCTGGGATATCAGCTTTAGCGAGATATTGGCCAGGCCTTCGAGTGTAGTTTCCATGCCATAACAAGTGCTTTTTAACTTAGCCGTTTGGAGTCGGCATAAAATTGTAGGTCCTTGAAACTTGTTACGCTGTGAGGTTTATATAGCTTTGTTGCACCATTTCATTTACTTATTTATCTTCATATGAAAGTGCCATAAGTATAGTGGTTTCGAAGGAATTATAACTTTCTATTGCTTTTTGGGTAGAACTGCGAACAAAAAGAAAGAAGAAACAATTTTAGAATTGATACAAATCGTTTTCCAAATTCTCGAAGTAATTTATGAGTTAAAAGGATTCTCAGGAGTCTTATTTATCTTATTGTTGAACATTTTCTTTCTACTTTTTCTGTGAGCATACTCTTCACTCTGATTGTAAAGAATGTTTGAGTGTGCAAGAAAACGCGGTTTCAATCTCGAAATTCAAGATCCCATCATATCATAAATGATACCAGTGAAAAAAAAATTTTCGGGGTTGTTAAAGATCGGACCTTGAACTCTTTCTGAATGCTTTTGAAAACTCTTTCCATTAATGTCAAGGGTGCTTACCATTTATTTTACAGGAAGTAGTTTGACGTTCGCTCGTCTGACATGACTTTTTTGCCTTTTGGCAAAGCTTCCAAATCTCATTCCTATCATGGTACCTTTTATTGCCTCCATACTGCTTCTTCTATTTTTCTTAAATTTCAAGGATTTTCTTTCCCTTCCTGTGGTACCAGTGGCGTAATGGTTAGCATGTCCACCTGGTAGTCCAGAGGTTCGAGGTTAAAATTCCAGCAGAGGCAAAAATATTTTTCCACGGGTATCGCCTTTCGAGAGGAATTGGCAAGCCCTCCGTTAGTAAATTCATTGCCATGAAAAGCACTTTCTCAATTAGCCGTTCGGAACCGGCAGAAAATTGGAGGTTCCTTCCATTCCCTCACAAGGCATGGTTGTGAGAAATGCGCTTGGCCCAGGGGCTCCTAGCTCTGTTGCGCCACACTATTTGTTTATTTATTTTTCTTTCCTTTCTTTTTTGTACTACGGCAAAGATATTTATTCTGACAGCAGTGTTTTTTTTACAGTTATTTGGTCATCTGCCATGTGATTTGTCTTATGTTTGGTTTGCCTTTTCACCAAGTAAGAATTGAAGACTCACGATCATCGGGTATTACGTATATTCTGTGAATAGACTTGAGATGATATTGTTGTGGAGTGTGGATCCCGATTTTCATATAATTTTTCGTTTTGGTTCTTTTAGTTGCCCTTCAAAATCTTGTGGTTCAGTACCGTTAAACTATTTTTTGAAGGGGTATTTGAAGTCCTATTTCTACAGCGACGCACCATAGACGATTGACGAATGACGACGATGTGACGCTTAGAATGTTGAAAAATTGGATTTCAAGATAGGACTACATCCGAGCCGCAGTTATGTATTATTTAAAAGAAATCATATTAGTAAGTTTCTTGTAAATACAGGTAATTTTATGGAAGTTAATGCATTTGGGAAGTGGTTTCCTTGAGTTCATTTGACTTCGCACATTTATCGTCAAACCATATATTTCATGTTGGTGGTCGAGTAAAGTCCTTATTCTTAGGTACGAAGATTCTGAAGGCTTGTTGGCATTGCAGCCATTGTTCTTTGATGATTGAAGCATAGGATTCAGCATTGGCTACCACTTGTTGCTTCACAACTTTTGCTTGGGGTTGTTGCCCAAATCGAAGTAGACCTCTTGAAAGGCTTCGAAATTCATAATAATGGAAGAATGGCGATCGCAAAATGACAGCTGATTGGTTTCGGGATCGCCAGGTAGTTTTAATAATCTAAATGAAATCAAGAATTTTTCTTACAGTAGAATTGATAGATATAAACTGGTCTTCTGAGATTTCATTAAGGTTTTCAAAGACGTATTTTTCCAAATCCATTTATGGTTTCAAAGCCATGTCAAGGATTAGATTAGATTAGATGAGATGAGCTTTATTAATTCAAATTCATATGGTGTACACAAATTTTACTTATTCAATTGGTTTGGCATTGTGCCGTCTACCAGATTGACGTTTATTAATTTTTTATTTTACTATCGGATTGAATTTAATATATAAAAAAGGAGATAAACAGATTTTCAAAAGTCGCCTCTCATTATTCGTTTTCTGTATCGCAGCGCATTGACAGTGTATTTGTATAAAAGTTCCCATCCTCGCTCTCCATTCAAAATGCCCAAAACATCCTCCCTCTGCAGTAGATCGGCTCCAAAGTAAATCTTTTACAGTTCACGTAGAATAGGACACAGCCCGAGAAAATGGTATACGTCTTCTCTTACTTTTAGATTGCAAAGGTAGCACTCGATAGGGAGCTCAGGCCGATGTGGTATGAAGCTTAAGTTTGTTATTTTGCCTCTTATTTTAAGTGTTGTGTTAATTTTATCAGTTGAATTGGTATTTAAGAAGTAAGCTTTTTCTTGCAGGTTGTACGTGTCATATAGACGGTTTCCTGTTTTTTTTCCCAGAATTTCAGAAAATTAAAATTTTAAAAAGGAAACATCTTCCTCGTTTTCAATATTCAAGTCCAACATAGCGTGCCAAGCTTTGCCATTCTTGAATACAATTGTTTCTTGTGACAAAAGACGGGAGAGTATAATTTTTGGCTGCCTTCTCTCGTTCATACCCAAAACTTTGATAACGTAGTCAAAATGTAGTTTTAACATGTCCATGTCAAGGACATTGAGCACTACATGTTCTTCGAGAAGTAAGTAAGAAAAATTGTTGGAAATATGGTCTTTCCTTGGGCTTAAGTGACGGTTATAAAACTTCTGTTGACGATTTATGTCTTCACGGGGATTGATATAATGCCTAAGCAAGTCATTTTATGTTCGATGACTTTCTTTCATCTTACATTACAATAACGTTACAATTCGTAATTCTAAATCTAATGTTACAGTCTATAGCACAGACGTTTTATTCTGCGAGAGTCGTGTTTTGCGAGTGACCTACATTGTCTTCGGTCCAACTTAACAGCCTCCTTTCCAAGCAATTGGGTTCATCATTGTATATATAAAAGCGATGGCTGCGCCATCAGTGTCTTCCGGGTCAAAGATTGTTTGTTTACTTTTTGAGTTACTACTCCTTACAAAGGTGGTCCTACCTAAAAAATCAGTGGCACTTTAACATTACTTCTTTCCAATTGAACTGTAAACATAGCAGTTGTAGACTGAGTTCAATTTCAATATTCAAACGTAGTTCTAATAAAATTCATTCTTTTGATGTTGAACAAATTGAAGTAAGTGTATCGAAAACAATAGACTGGCCCCACTAATTTGCAATAGTGTTCTTATGCTTCAAATCCTATTAGCTTTTTTATTGAAAGAAAAAAAAAAAAAGGGAAAAACAAACACTTCCGATGTGGTGATGTTGAAGGAGGCTTATGAGCGATATTTTTCCTTTTTCTGTAATTGACGCCAGGGTATCCTCTTAAATGGATACATCTCCGCTTCTGTCTCCCTTGTGAGTACTTTTATTTTGTCTTCACGTTTAATCTGCAAGTCAGTAGTATCGAAGTGATGGAAAGAGTAACTTTGGTTAAAGGCATTAAGACCAGTATTGGAATGTGCTTCTGGGACACAAATGACGAATAAACAATGAAATTGTGCTGGTATAACATAATTTACTTGAAACTTGATAAAAAGGTGTTTTCCTTATTATTTCGTATTGTATGTATGTTATGTTATGTTATGTTATGTAATGTTATGTTATGTTATGTTATGTTATGTTATGTTATGTTATGTTATGTTATGGAACCTGAACTTCATAATCCTTCGACGAACTTCTTTTGAAAGAAGTACGCGCGAGAGCTCATCGGAATCACATTTCAACTGGCGAACATTGTGCGGATCCACTTGCAGGATCCTCAATGGGAGTGAAAACAATTCAAAAGTAAAGAATGTAATGATGGTGTCTGCTGATATTCCATTTAACTCATTAATTTATATTTTCAGAATATCACCAAACAAAAAACACATCATATACAGTAATTCGATAAAATGACTGCAAAATGTAAGAGGATATCACTTAGTTATTTGACAACTCCTGACAAAGCTCTGTTGCTTTAAAAGCACTAAAAACAGTCCACATAATTTGATATATTTCCCGACCAAATATCAGACCCAAAACTAAAAGTTGGACATTCTTTCTCCGTCCACTGACTATGGAGGTACTACGGAATACAGAAATAAAATTCCGAAATTTTATTGGTTAACTTTTAAATGAAACGAGTGCAGCAAAAGTTTTTTTTTTACAGTTTCCAGTTTACACTCTAACGACCCTCTGTCGTGAAGAGCGATATAAGTCAGGGTTTTGGTTTCAACGGAGAATATAAACATTTTCTGCACGCGACTATTTGCTTCATCAGTTTTTTTTCTCTTTTTTTTTCTTATCTCAGGGGGAATTGCAAAACTTCCTGCATATCACATCCTGCATAAAACACATATTTTTTCTGTTTTACTGTTTTTTTTTCTTCTTCTCTTTTTTTTAGGATCCAGGATGTGTGCGTGAAGCTGGGGCTATAAGGAGAAATTGATTTTACGACCGCTGTTATGGGACGGTGTGTTAATTTTATAGCTGGGAACCATCCCGTAACTTTTCTAATTTCCTTTACGAGGATATGTCAAAGTTCGGTTCGATAGTGTTCCATTGTTCGTTTACCATTATCAGAGTAGCTTGCGATTGCGATGCGTTTCAGGTCATTAAATTGGTACAATAAAATGTCATTAAACGAATTTTACTGGGGGGAAAACATTACTCAACTTTATTATCTCAAATTGGGAAGAATTTTAACGAAAATTGAAAACCATTGGTTATTTTCCTTGCAAAAAAGAGATTTATACCTTTAAAATTCCATTGTTCGAGCTGATTTTGTCATCGGGGGAATTTATCATCACATGCCTTGTCGCTGTTAAAGTGATTTTTGATCGATAATATAGCCTTGGTGTCACTACTTACTACCTCAAATGAAATTTAATCTGTCTATGGCATGATTTCTGAATCCGAAATTGTCATTGTGGTTTAAAGCCACTGAATTTCTGACTTCTTTGTATGCTTTCCTCTTAAATGTTAAATTTGTTGAATCGACACTAACTCTCCATTTGCATCACGTTGCTTTACATCCGGGTTTATTGAGATGTGCTTTATTTTAATAAGGATAAATAAATCACTCAATTTCTGGACTTCTGTCACTTTAGACGCCAAGCCTGTTGGTGTACTTGAGGGTACGTATGTTAAAGCGCTGTGCAGTTTCCACCCAGTCGACATTTTTCAATTAGCTATTTCCCACCGGTATGTTTTTTCACAGCTTCTGTTGACGCATATTAAGGGCCTAAGTTTTTTTTTTCAATTATAATTTTAAATTTTGTGTGTATTGATGGAATCGATATTTTTATTTTCGTTGATATATGGGTGTGTGTGTGATGTATGTATGTATGAGTTCTGCACAACTGCTTCTGCTTACAAATTCGCTCCAGAAAAATTTATTGTTTCAAATATTTTATTGCTGGAAAAACATAAAAAAAGAAAATTTACTTTTCACTTTAACGTTCAAAGGTACATTGGTGTGTGATTTTTGTATTGGTGATTATTGCCATATTCCAATGGATTTTTTTCTTTTTTAAGTTTTTTCTTTCACACCGGATGTAAATGTCGGGTATAAAGCTATACACTTTGCCAACGAAACGAGCATGCATTTTTCCACTCGAAATTGGCCAGGCACATGCGGTTGCCCTGCATATAATATATATGCATGTATGCACGCGGATCTGTGAATGGGCTTCTGAGAGAGCTTGACAGGAGTTGATAAACTAAACAGTGGATATTGCAAGTAATAAAACACGTGAAGTTGTTCACAAAAACTGGAATTTCTGTTAATTGAAACGAAATGTGCCAAATTAGACTTTGTGTACTAATGCGGGTGGTCTATGTAACAGTTGTCGACCTCAAACTAATTTACGAAAGCTTTTGGATGTCGATTGACATTTATCAACCATGCAAGAACGGATAATCGGATGCTATAATTCACTTACATAATAAAAGCCAAAATTCTGCTTTTCTGTGTTCACATTTTAATCAATTGGCTCCGCTGATGAAAGTCAACATCAATATCTAAGAACCACAGCCCTGACACGTCTAGTTCGAGTCCACACATAACATTGCTGTCTTCCTCGTACACACATTGACTTTGACTAAAAACAGAACTATTCCGTCGTTTATCGACTCCATTCCCTAGTGTTTTTTTGTTCTGACTTATTAGACTTATTGACATTCGAAAATGTTAAAAACCGAATTTTGAGTACCAATATCTTCATTTCTTTATTCAAATCGCAAATGAGAAGTCGTAATTTACTTATTTCTAAGCCAGACTCTAAAATTGAACCCTTTAGCTTTTTCTTTTCGAGTTGATCTTGGAATTTTTTGTTAGCTTTAGATGGTCTTTTGAATTTCTCGTCTGCAGTTGACGACTGAATGCCTATGATCTAGTCATACTTTTAGATACATTTGCCATACACAATACAAATGTAAATAAACAAACTTAAGACTTAAATACGCCTAATCAGACATATGTAAATAAAAAAATAAATAAGTTAGGCACATAACAACACAACATAATGCCCAATAGTCCGTATACTTTGCGTATTCTCTCAACCATACCATGCGAGCAATTGATGGAACCCAAAGATTTTTGCCGATTCCGAATTTCTAAGTGAGAAAGTGCTTCTCATGGCAGTATAATCATTTTGAAGGAATTGCCGAATTTTGAACTCCTACGTAATAAACAGACACACTTACAATTCCTTCCTCTTTGGTTGAGAATTTGACAGAGTGCCCAACACAATGAGATGAAACTGAAAAGCCCGCAACTTACTCGAAACTCTCGAACCAACTCGAAACTCTCAAAAAACTTATTTCTCTACATACTGTTTACATCATTTCGTTGGAATAACTTCATTCTTTTTGTTTCGAAACGTGAAAGTACTTTCACTTTGAACAAACTGCGTTTTACACAGGTATTTTTAGGTTTCATAATTGGTCTACAGCCAGGGAGCGTTTGCCAAAGCCAGAAAAAAACCCATTTCAATTAAACATTCTCTCCTTTTTTTTGTTGCTACCAATGCCTCTCTTGGGCTTAGTGAAAATGATTCAATTTTAACGTTTTGATCATTTTTTTTTTTTACAGAAAGCCAAACTGCATATCTCCAGCGTGCACTAGCCTAATGTGTGTATAATAAAAATTGAATTCTATGACTTTGAAATAGATACCATTAAGGCCTGTTTTAATGGTAGTTTGGCGTAAGCTTTTGGGTTGGATTCAAAAAAAAAAAAAAAAAAAAGTCGATGACAAGTAATAACTAAACATGTAAATCCTTAAGCGGACGTTTGTGTGCATCGAGATTTTCATTTATTTAAATTGGTTTAATTGAATTCTTTTGCAGGAGGATTTTTTGGTTAGGCTTCGCATACATATGAGTTATTAGTTGGCAAGAATTTGTTAAATGAATTGTGTGTTAAGAGTTACGACAGTTCTTTTTGCAATATTTTGATTGTGACTTTATTGCAGGCACAGTTTTAGTTGTGAACGGAAACAGCAAAAATTAGTTTTTTTTTTTTTTTAAATAAAGTAGAAATATTTTTCTTTTTAAGGAATAAATACAGTAAACTAAGTTTATCACTCACACATCACATACAATGAAAAACGTGAAGGTAGTTCAATTCTGAATTTTACTTAGCCGAGAAAGTAGAATAAAAAGAAGAATTAAAGAAACCGAGATTTTAGCTAACTTTTTTTTATCAAGTGATAAGAATTTGAACCAAAAGTACCAAGGTACTTGGAAGCCTTCACGTCAAAAATACCGTCTTGGAAAAGTAGACCGGCTCAATTGGTATAGTCATGTTCAAAGGGGAGATTCAGAGAACGCTGTCGAAAAGGATTAATTATTCAACGATCAGACACAATAGCAAAAGAAAGAAGAAATTTAGATTTAAACACTAAGTCAAATGCAATAAAATCAGCATTGGTTGGAATTGGACATGGAACAACCCAAAATCGGTTTGCCTGAGGTCAACGAACTTTACTATGAGTTCACAAATTTGATCACATTTGAAAATCTGAGACCGAAAAGATTATGTGAGATTATACGACTTAAGAAAGCATGGCGAAGAAGAAGGGGTACACCACTACTTCTAATGCAAGTGAATTATAAGAAGTGAAATTTCTGTAACACAAAACTATAAGTTTGCTTGATCTCTACTCTTACTAGATCAATGGGCACAATATTACAAGGGGCTCTTTACTTGTGGCTTTGTGTTGCGAGCCCTCGATGTACGCAGTCAACTGGTCCACGGAACTCATAACTCATAAAGGTATTCAATACGGCAGGCTTAGTGTAATCTGCAGAAGGTGTTGACTGTGAGTTCAACAAATGAAAAAATTTTAAGAACACAGAACATCCCGAAAAGATGAAATATATATGTATATCATTGCATTGCATCTTTTGACAGCGATTTCGACAGTTGAATTTCAAATCACCTGTCATATTATGGAATCAGTTAATTCGATTGTTTTGTCATAGAGTTGGGAATTGCAATCTTGGGTGAGGCTACTAAGCTGACAGATGACGCTTTGAATGAATTTACTTACAAACGCGAAAACGCAGATTCTACCTTAAACGTTATTTATAAACATGTGCTAAAATTTGTTCTGAAATCACAATAAAATTGCCACGCCGGACGTTGAAATCAACAAAAAAAAAATCGTTGCAACGTTCAAGCACAAAGTATTGAAGACAACTACAGAATTTCTTTCTACATTCCGTTTCTTGATACGTTCATTTCTCAACTCAAAAGTAGGTTTTCGGAACACAAATCCATTTTCCAAAGTTTCGGGCAACTGTTTCTTAAACAAGAATTTTACGAACAGAAATGCGCTGACCTCTACACATTTTACGAAGATATATCGGATTGTTCGAAAGAAAATTTTCTGTCAGAAGTCAAGATGTGGAGACAACGAATCCACGGCCAGAACATCCAAAATGCGCTTGATGCTTTACTGGCTAGTATCTTTCGATCAAAAACTTACATATAAAAAAGTTAATATGTGACGCGATCCGAGAAAAGGCACCTTTTAGGCAAAAGTGAAAGCTTACACGGCACGCTCTGAAAGGCGCTGATGTACCATTCAAACCCATCCATGTAACAAACCGTTTCCTTCAATTTATATTTTGTGAAATAATAGCGATGTTTCAATTTCTGATTGTGCTTCATGAATATTCAGTAAAAGAACTTGTGCAATCAATCATGATCCAACAAACGATTTTTTGCCTAATAAGTCCCTTTTATCGGATCGAGTCACACTATGCAAATATTATTCTGACGGTATTTTTCAGTTTATCAATAGCAAGTCGTTCAAGAATGTCGACTATATTTTGCGAGTCTTGGCAGTACTACCTGAAAATACAGCAACTCCAGAACGATAATTTTCATTTTGTTTTGAGGAGGATCAAAACTTACCTGAAAGATGCGATGGGACAGGACCGACTAAACTCTTTCTTAAATATCCTTTCCCATATTGAACTAACGAAGGACTTTTTTGTCTTGCTCATGCTACATTACTCCGTCCCGTAACGAAATTTTAAAATTAGGAGCCGATAAATGATCGACCCAAATATTTACAATTTGAAGTATTTTAAAAATGGTCCGTGAGTTCTGAAGGCACGTTTTATCGATTTCATAAAGTTATTTTGGTTGAGAGCTATAAGAACCCGTGCTCAGTCTGAGCTTTCGTTGTGTTATCAAATTCGGCAGAAGCATTACCAATTCTATTGATGTCGAAACAGACATTGGTTACTACATTTCAGCACTTTAAGTTGTTGTAAATGCATTCGAGAAGAAGATACTTTTTTATACTAAGCAGACGAATCAGTCTTTAAAAAGACTCTACTGATAACGCCAAGCATCACTTACTCAAACAGAAAATGTCTCAAAAGTTCACCAAAATAGCAAACACATGACGATCTACTTCACTAGCAGATTCCTTATGAAATTTAATTTAATCCTTAGACAGCACTGTTATTGAATAATTTATAATGCGCTTATCTCCATAAGATATACAATACGGTCAGCTTGAGCACAATCATACCTCGATTTATACGAGGTCGGCAATCTTAATTTTTTGAAAAGAATTTCTATGAAGTTCACTTCAATTCGCTTATATAACAGGTACCTACCTACCGTCGGTAGTTACAAATAAAAAAAGCATAATAAAATACTGAAAAAAGACTAAACATCAATTCTCCACTCATCCACTAAATCATTCTGCATTTAAGTGAATTCATGCATCTTATTTATGAGGAGATGCATCTGCCAGCTTTGGGAAAGGAGTTCACATTGGTAACCCTGAAGTGGAATATTCTTACCTTTGGATATATATGTTGCCCCTTTCATATACATATACTCGTCCTATGCTGCTTCTATACAACTGGCCCTCTGTGTGCTGCAAAAGCACTGAAGCAAATGCATTTGCCATTAGTAAAAAAAAAAGAAAAAAATCGAAAAAGAAAATATTAGGAAAGGAAAAAGGAATTGGAAGTTTTATTAGCAAGGTAAATGGCTAGAAGTGGAATAAATAGTTCCTTTGGTTTCGATGAAAAGCAAATGCGGAAATGCAGATTAGTGACATATTTGCTTGAAGCCCTTCGCAAATTCTTCAAGCAGCTTTGAAGGAATAAAAAGTCCATAATTGACATGAGCATGATAGTAGATGCTAACGTCTGCATGCATATATGTATAGCTGTAGTAGGGTCCAGTCAGAATTGTACTGTCAAATATGTTTTCTTTTTTCAATGTCCTTGTCTCTATCTTATATCTCCACTTCAATAAAAGCCCCAACTGTTATACAATAATTGTGCAGGGGTGCTGCCTAGAGCTTGTTATTGCAAGTGTGACTTAAGCTTAAGTTTAAAAAAAGAATTAAAAACTCTTGACAAAAAACATTGAACATTAATGGTAATGGTAACGAAGTGGTGAAAGTCTTCTCATTTTGTCTTTTTTAGTGCTCTTTTTTCTTGCTTTTGACGAACGGTGTAACGTAAGAAGACGTGACACAACGGTAACATAGACTGTGATTTTTAATTTTTTTCCTTTTCTGCTCCAGTTTTGAGCCTTCCTCCTATCTTACTCTGAAACTGATATTTTAATTAATAAGAAGCTTATAAGAACTGCAACAGAAAATATGTAAATAAATGAGGTGGCGCAAGAAATCGGGCACCATAGCACATATGTTTATGGAACTAAAAGGACTTACAATTTTTTTGCCGATTCTAAACGTCCTTACGAGAAAGCCCTTTTGATGGCATGAAACTACTATGGGAGAAATTGCCAATTCTATGCTAATGGAATCTTTTTATTGCCGTAATGTTTCTTGGATTCGAACTCAATTCTTCCCCTGAGGCAGTTGACTCACGAGCACCACAAATCGCAAATAGTGAAGAAGAGTTTTTCGGTCGCTTTCTGAAGAGTCATGTGCAGATTTTTGAAGCTATACTTCTTTCAGCACGTTTTGAGAAAAATTATGAAAGTAAAATTATACAATGAATTGCACACTGATAGCCATACTGAAGGTACAGTGACAGCCAAACAGCGACATGATGAAGTAAGATTTTCAATTATGTACATATTGCTGAATGATTTTATTTTTACAAAACTTGAGAACGCCACGTTTTGGTATGTACTACATTAGCTTATTTTATTAATCAGTTATTAATAAACTAGTGTAATAACGATTGAGAATGCGTTCACGAAAGTTATTTTGAGTACCATCCCCTTACCAGTGGTAAGGCTTTAATAGTTCGATCTCAATAGGAGAAGCTAGGAAGTTGAAATTAGATCATTTAGAGTATGCTTACCACCATTTCTTTCTAATAATCTGTCTTTACCCAAAAATCCCGGAGGTGACCGCGGAGTAAAGGTTTATAAGTGTGCCATTTTGTATCAATCGTTTTTTTCTATTGGAAGTTTTTAAAATGCTGGACAAAGCATTCAGGTCTAAATATCTGTCCGTTGTAAAACCAGATAACAACGTTGGGTCATACAAAAGATGCATGGTCATCTACGGTTGTGCTCTTGACAGATCCAATCGCTGATTGAAAACCTCCCTTAGGAAACTAACAGACCAAGCACTGTTTTGCTTATTACTCGACCATCAGCTTTTCATATTCTTTTACAAATTCACTTCCTTGCTCTTCGGATGTGGAACTGGAACGGTTGCGTATGATAAGCTCATTGAATTCTGACCTTGACAGCATTGTTACATGGGGTCATAATAACCGAGTAGAATTCCATCCTTCGAAAACTTAATGCTGTCTCTTGTCGTTGAAGCTTAACATTCCCCATTGCCATTATTCATGAATGGTACCTGCATCCAAGAAACCGAAAAGCTGTCAGCACTTGGTATGTGTGTAAACGATGATCTTCGTTAGAATGACCACATATTTGAAGTCGCCAAAAATGCTGCCAGGTGCTTAGGCTTCTTGAGACGATGCAGGAAGTTCTTCACCCCTTGTGATCGGCTACAATTTATAAGGCCTTCATCCGCCCACAACTGGAGTATAACTCCCATATCTGGTCCGGTGCTCCTCAAACATTTTTGCGCCTACTTGATAGGGTACAAAATAGAGCGTTGAAATTGATAGGTGATAGTTCAATCGTAGAATCGATTTATTCTCTTGAACATCGTCGAAATGTTACCTGTCTCACACTATTTTATCGCTTTTTTCACAAACATTGCTCTAGTGAAATAGCCAGCTGCATTCCTCCCCTGAAACAATTTAGCCGCAACACCCGCCTCGCTAGGAATGCTCATCAGTTTTACCTTGAGTTCAAAGTCGAGCGTACAGTAAAGTAGGTATAGAGATTCTTATTTTAGTCGGACCACCCGAATGTGGAATGCTCTACCTGACCCTGTTTTTCCTCTGCTTTACGATTCGCAAAAGATCAAAAGCAACGTGCATCGGTGTCTCCTTTCAAATCCTCTCCTATTTTCCTAAATGCGCGCACTGTGTTTTTATAACATTATAAGGGTAGTCATAATCCCTTGATGTGCTCGTTAATTATAAAAAAAGCGCTGTTCTGATATGTGATATGCCTCTTTTCGGCTACGGAATAAAATGTTTGATTAAGTTTATTTTCAAAAGTGTGTACATAAGTACACACACACGCGTGATGTAAGCGAAGCCATGCACTTACTTGCAATACAAATACCTAAAATATATCTACAAACAGCGACTTCACTACTTGTAGACATGCACAATTCCTAAAGAATATAACTTATTCCATTACTCAACATTAAGGCTCATAGCCCTAGATGAGAATTTTATGACTGGCTTCAAAACCATTTTATTTTATTTTAATTGCATGTTCAAGGACATGGGTAAAATTCACACCGAACGGAACCAATCAAATTGTGTGATTAATTTTTCATGGTTGAATCAATCGCTCTTGTGTAGCAAGCATCCCGAGATCTTTCACAGACACTGTCTACTGTCCATACACATATGCCACGTTGTCACAAAATCATCCAATAAATTACCCTTGCCCACTCACATATAAAGTCACTCTCACTTTCCATATAGCCGCAAATTCTTCAGAAACATGATCCGAGGAAGTTGGGTAGCCACTATAGGGTGGCGGTAAGACCACTGAGTGTATAGTAGATCGAACCATAACTTCAAGGTGAGTAGAGCAGTACTCAAGCTTATATAGGAACACAAGGTAACCTACTTATCGTTTTGTTAATACTCACTGGACAGTAGACATCAGGGGCTGTGTTCAGAAATTGGTTAGAAATTGTGGTTGTCTCTTGCTATCCATCAGCTACACCACACACTAGCTCATATGTGATGCGTTTCATTTATAGTGTTCCGAGTAATAATGATCTAACGAACGTCTGGATGGATGACATGCTAGTCCGGTTAAACTGGGTCGTTTACGCACTTCTATATAGGCTTTGGCAGTTCGAGTAGTATTTAAATACCTTGTGGTTGTGCATGGGAATTGCTATTGTTCCGCTGACGGTAAAACTCTGACGCTATTGGAATGTCAGCTTGTAATCTTGACTTAGAAATGAAAAGAGCACATCTTTAGTGTGGTTTGCACTATTAAGAGTAGGTATGGGCATTGTACAACTGTGGCTGCCATAATGGTGTAGTGTATACGAATTGCTATTAAGGCATTACGTTTTGGTATTTGATATGTTTAGTTGCTAGTATATGGTCTTGGGGTTCAATGTGAAGTTTCAATTTACATGGAATGGTATTTATAATTTCGAGGCATTCGTCGCAGCCGTAGTGGAGTAGATGGATGGATTTAAGCCAATTTATCTGGTTGTGGTAAATACGATTAAGAATAAGTTTTTTTGCCATCTATTTTTTTTTGTCGTTTAGGAATTTTTCAAATTGGCGTAAAATAGTTCTTCTTTTTCAGACATGTTATCAATCGAAAGGTGGGTTAGCTCCTAAGTGCACAGAAGACATCAGTCAATTTAAAAAATGTTCATAGTTTTGAAGTACGGGAAGAAAATGTTTCTGGTCTCCAGGCGAGAAAATGAAAACTAAAGTTATTAAAAAGGTGGCAAATCCTCTGTTAGTCGCTAATGAAATTGATAGATAGATAGAGATAGATAGATAGATTATTTATTTATAAATGACTAACAGTTTTTTACACATTCATATATACAAATAATCATATAGCATGGCATTTGCCGTCTGCCAGATTGACAATAAACATTATTTCAATTACTGTAATAAGCTTTCACAATTAATAATAATAATAATAGATAAAAAAAGTATATATATAACTTGAAAATAATAATAAGTTACTGTAAGTTAATTCAAAAGTCTTCATTCATTATTCTTTCTCTATAACGTAGCGCAGTTTTGCAATAGTCATATAGCTTGACAACATTCATCTCATTCAGCCTACTAATAACTTGAGCCTCTGTCAAAAAGTCGCTTCCGAGAATGCTTCTTCTAGTTTCTCTCAAAGTTGGACATCTTCCGACGAAATGGATTACGTCTTCTCTTTCCTCTAAGTTGCATATACTGCACTCCAGTGGTAAATCGGTTCTGTGTGGTATAAAATTCAAATTGAGTAATTCGCTCCGAAGCTTGACCATTGTAGCGATCACATCTATCTTGTTCGAGTCACAGAAGTAATTTTTCTCTGCAAGATTATGATTCAGCCTACTGTATGTTGTCCTGAATAATGACCCAGAAGCTTCAGCTGCATATTCTGCTCTACATTTCTCATCGACCTTTGATATAACGTCATACAGGAGAGTTTTACTGCTTAATATATTTTGAACGTTTAAATCAAAATTTATATTGCATCCTTCCGCAAGACTTGACCATTCTCTGTACCAGCTGTTTTGGTCTTGTACCGCTTTAAGAACTACCTTCCTGACCAGCCGGTGTTCAGGCATCTTGAAGACGGTCAGTAAATAATTGGCTTGAATCTTCAGGGTTTTCACGAATAGAGGTGGCAGACCGGTTTCTAACATAAGAACGTAGTTAGGCGTACTTGTTGGCAGACGAAATATTCTTTTCACGAAGTGTGTTAACAGTTTCTCAACCGTTTGAAACTTTTTACCTCCCCACACTTGTGAGCCGTACAACAGGATACTCTCTGCAACTGCTTCAAAAATCTTGTGCTTACTGCTGTGAGCTATGTTTACGTTCATAAAGCATTTTTTCCATGAAATATTAATAGCAGTTTTCGCTTTTTGAAGTTTTTCGTTTAAGTGTTTCTCCATACTCAGGTTTCTTGAGAAAATTACGCCAAGGTACTTGTATTCATTTACACACTCTAAATTTTCTCCGTTAAAAGTCCATCTTTCATTTGCTGCATTCCGACCCCCACCTTTTTTAAATATCATCACCTTGGACTTCTGAGTGTTGACTATTAAATTCCACAAACGACAGTAATCATATACTCTGTTTATCATGAGTTGTAATGTATCCGCGGAGTAAGAAAACATGACTATATCATCTGCAAAAAGCAAAGCCTTAACACGCACTCCTGCGTAATCAACACCACCAGGAAGGTAATCGATGAGATCATCAATGAAAAGTGAAAACAGGGTGGGACAGAAAGTGCAACCCTGTCTCACTCCTGTTGTGGTTGAAAACCACTCCGAAAGTTCCGCTCCGTTCCATACTGCAGCCCGTGTCCCTGTGTATAAACTTTCGAGAACGCGTCCGAACTTCCGTGACAAGCCCAGCCCATATAACTTGTAGAACAAGGCGTCTCGATTGATTGAGTCGAAAGCAGCTTTGAAATCGATAAAGAATACGTACAATTTTCTCCCCTGCATAATAAAGCTCTCCGCTATACTTCTCAGAATAAAAATATTATCAATTGTCGAGTACCCTGATCTAAAGCCAGCTTGAAACTCTTTCGGCATGTTTTGTGTTGCTATCCATGTTGTGAGTCTTTTATGTAATATCGATGTGAATATCTTATATGTTCCATTCAGAAACGAAATACCTCGATAATTCGTTGCATCCACAATTGATCCTTTTTTATGAATCGGAAATATTATCGCATCCCGGAATTCATTCACCATCAGATCTCCCTCAATCACCTTATTAAAAAGCGTAACAAGACGTTTTTTGAGTGTAACAGTTCCATACTTATAGAACTCCACTGGAATGCCATTCGAACCCGCCGCTTTACCATCTTTAAGGGACCCTAGCACTAGTTTCAATTCTATTAAAGTGACTTCAGAGTCTAAAGTTTCATTAGTTGTTCCAGGTACCGCATAAAACCAGTTTGTAAATGTTGTTGCAGGGCTCAGCAATTGAAATGGTTGGAAAGAACGCTTGCGCAAAGCTTTGTGTGGACAGCAAATTTTTTTCCGTTCAATTCCCATGCAAGTTTCCAAAAATCTGCTGCATTTTTACAAGACGCAAGTCTGGATGCTTGTAGTTCCGCATATCTCATTTTTTTAAATTTACATAATTTCTTATATTGTGTATTAGCCTCAATATAGTACCTTCTAAATAAATCTTGGGAAGAGTTGCGGAAAATTCTAAGCCATGCAAACGAAATCTTTCGGGCCTTTTCACATTCTTCATCAAACCAAGGGTCTTTTCCAGATTTGAAATAGGATAATGAAATTGTAAGAGCAACGTCGTTGTGGTGTTCATGGCGTTATGGTAAGCATGTCTGCCAGTTACGTGAGAGGTTCGTGGTCCGATTCCCACAAATATCAGAAAAAAGGTTTTTCACGGGTACAGGTTTCTGAGAGAAAGTGACAAGTCCTCCGAAAGTAACTACAAATTGCCATGAAAATCGATTTCTCACTTAGCTGTTTGGAATCGGCATAAGACTGTAGGTCGTTGAATGCGTAAATCCATACCTTCGATGCGCATTATTATTTAATTTTTAATATTTTTTTTTGTTTTTAAAATACCAGCTGGAGCACTCAGACCTAAATAACGGTCAATTGTACTTCCAGATAGTAACCTTCTATTTGTTATAGCTTTCCAGATGTTCGGAGAAAAGCCAAAAGACGGAGCTGGTAACTAGCTCTCACCATGTCTGCGCCGAGGATCTGCAACCTCATGCGAGAAAAAGCAGGACATTCACAGAGGAAGTGCTCTGCGGTATCCTCATCTTCTCCACAAGATTCACAGAGTGTGGTATCACTTAAGCCTAACACGTTTAAATGCTTGGCAAAAGAGAAGTGCCCGCTGGCAACGCCAATAAGCTTTCTACAGTCTTTTCTGCTACGAGCTAGCAAAAATGTTGCAGTCTTCTTACTAACGTTGGGGAGCATACGCTTGGTTTGTCTGCATCCAATGGAGGCATGCCATCTACGATTGTGCTCTTCACAGATCCAATCGTTGATTGAAACCCTCACTGAGCACGCTGGCAGACATAACGACTGTTCAGGTCCTGAGAAAGCTGTCTGAGATCCTTGCCTAGCAAGTTCATCGAAGATCTCATTTCCAGTTATGCCGTAATGGTCGGGAACCCAAATGAGACTCAAGGAATTTAATCTTCCGATCGCATTCAGAGAGCTCTTGCATTCCAGGATCACATTCGAAGTGGTTAGAGGGTTGAGAAGGGCCTTAAGCACAGCTTGGCTGTCACTGCAAATAAAGATACTTCTCCCCGTCCATCCATTGTTCGTTACGTGGCTCAAGGCTATTAGGATAGCATACGCCTCCGCTTGGAAAACGGAAGCGTATGATCCCAAAGATGAGTGCAGTCATATGTCGTCGTTCTCAACAAAGGCACCAGCACCAGAACCTTCGTCAGCTTTGGAGCCATCTGTGAAGATACGATAACAGTTCTTTCCAGGCTCAGATTCTGGAGCGAATCAGTCTGAACCAGTCCTGAACCGAAGGAAAGTTGACTGAGTAATTTTGACGCAGTTTGAGCGTTGGGATCATCGTGTCAGACGGCATATCCATTAGACGAGCTTCTCAAAGCTCCAGTGCGAATTGTGCCAGAGACCACATCGCTTTAAACGAGAAATGGTTTTGAGAGTACACCCCATGATGTAGGTATCAAGGGGAGGAAGATTCAACAGTGCGTCGAGAGCAGCTTCCGGTGTGCTAGGGAAGGCCCGAGTAACACCAAGACAAATTGTTCTTTGAAGTTTGGCAAACGAGGCAATAACATATTTACGCGAGAACTTATTCCATCAAACAACTGAAGCATAGGAGATGATTGATCTTATCATAGCCGTATAGATCCAAAGGACCCTTTTCGGTGAAAGACCCCATGTCTTGCCAAAGGCTCCTTTACATTGCCAAGAAACAAACAGTGCTTTAGCAGTTTTAGACTCGAAATGTTTAGACCAAAGAAGTTTGTTATCCAGGATTACTCCAAGATGTTTGTTTTCATTTTTAATATGGCCTTAAGGGGACCCGGTGGTCTAGAAATTTCAAAAATCAATTTCGTTTTTTCGATATTTCGAAAGTATAGTATCTTAAAAACATACTGTGAAATTTTCATGCGGAAATTTCCAATATTATAGCTTCTATAGCCCATTAACCAGGTAGAGAGCGGTCCGCGCGCTCCTATACCTCAAACTTTAAACTCATTTATCTCGAAACGACTTTTTTCGGCACGCCGCGCCGGGGGTGAAAATAAAAAAAACTATTCAACCGAATAACTTGAAATTTGGATATGTTGTTCACAACATGTATGGCTATCGTCGGAACTAGAATCATAATTTTATTCAAACAATTTCCTATTGTTTACACTAAAAAACTAGTGAAAAAACCCCGATTTTACGAACTTTTTTTTTCAACGTCCGCCATTTTGTCAATTATTTTAAATTTTTTTCGATTTGTTCTAGTTCCGACTATAACTGTACTCTTTTTGATTAAGAATGTCTTTGGATTTTTTGTTTCAGATGAGTAGAAGTCTCGAAATGATCTACGGGGTTCGGATCCGATTTTTCGAGAGGGTCATCTTTAGCGGCATTTTTATCATAATACATATTGTTTTTAAAATGAAAACAAAATTTTTTTATATGATTAATAAAAGTAGTAATGAGCTCGAAAAGTTAGAACATCGTTTTTTTTATTTTTAATAGCAAAAAAAAAATCGTGAAAATAAGTGTAATTTTCGTGCGCTAGACCACCGGGTCCCCTTAAGATCGATTTTGATCATTTTTTTTTTAAAGTCCATAAAAACCTAAACGCTAAACCCCTTGAGGTACACTGGAACATTATTTGTTGTTTTTTCGAAAAACTCTATAGGTACTGCTTGCAACATTTTTGCAACTCTTCACCGACCGTTACCGAAGATACCAAGGAATCAAACCCTCAGTTTATTTTAACTTGTTTATCAACTGTTAGCACAGGCTTAAAGCAAAAATTATACTCAGTACATACCTTGACTTCATCTAGTTAACTCTCATAAATATTTTTTCTTTTTGGGGGAGAAACAACTGTCGAACAAACTTTTGAGCTCGCTGGCCAAATACCTCTCCACACAAACACAGCGCAACAAACCAAACTCGAGGGCAAAATATTATTCTTTCAATGGTTGCGTCTACTGTAAAGAGCCATAAGCAAAATGTTCTTTGCTCCATCATGCCTATCTATAGAGTATACCCAAAGTACTCTAGGCGCAGCAGTATTATCCTCGCACACAGAAACAAGGACAAACAAAACGAGGCAACTCAAAGTTGTTGCCTAGTCGAGTGTAGAAAAGGTGTCACTACTTAGCGGAGGCGAAAGTTCAAATTTTTAATGCAGCTCTCTGGGGCTGGTTCTA
Organism: Melanostoma mellinum; assembly: GCA_914767635.1. Lineage (NCBI taxonomy): Eukaryota > Metazoa > Arthropoda > Insecta > Diptera > Syrphidae > Melanostoma > Melanostoma mellinum. The sequence continues at coordinate 22,332,742 of OU612058.1, forward strand.
TTGGTCCTTGCACTCTCTTGCTGGTGAGTCTGTTATTTTCTTTTAAGTACACAGTATATAGAGGCACGAGCAGCATGTTATCGTTGCCGTCGCAATAAACTCCACCGAAAAAGTTTCTAAACTTTGAAAGTGCAAAATGTTTTTTTTTGTAAGTCCTGATGATAAATTTTATTGCAGAAATTCAACACCCTCTGGATGGCGTATGGAATGGAATTACTTTTTTTTTTGACAACCAAACGAAGATCATAAAATAAGATTCGCCAAAGAAGATGGAAAAGTTTACAATTTCGTACATCATTTTTCAAGAGACAGATGAATTCTATTTTCGAATTTATGTTCGCGTTTATGTTATGGAGTAACCTTTTGAACTAATGTTTCCATTGCAAAATAGTCCGCTTTTGGAATTTGAAAGAGGCTGAAAGGATCTGTTAACTTTAAGGAAAGCTTATCAAGTTGAACAATTTTCAACCGGAAGTCAACAGTCCTAGAAAGTTTAAGACATCTGTTTGTCCCAAGATGTTTACATACGGTCTCTCAAATAAGCCAATGAAAAAGGGCCATTTACTTGGAATTCACTGAATCCAATATAAGAACTCATACCAGAGAGGGACAAAACTATAGTTTTTCCACTAAATCATCGTTCAAAATGAAAAAGAACCTAGCTACCAGCAACTAGAAACGACCAATTCTTTAAAATTGCGCAGCGTTATCAAGAATTGAATGGAGGGTGTTCCTTTTTATAGTTGAAAGGTACGGACTTTAACTAAAGCGGTAGCTAAACTATATAGTGGTTCATACCCACGTAGTCGGAAGAGCAGGCCTTGCTGGATGTCCAAAATGTCCTTATCGTCTTTAAACTCTATAGACTCTCTCTAAAATGTAGGACAACAAATATAAACATGTCTTCACCAATTCACCATAGAAGCAAGAAGATTGCTCAATCCCCAATCTAATCTCATCTAGCTATCAAAAAGTTAAGCGAATAAAATAAATAAACACAAATATGCAATGCCATTTCGATCGAGTTCTTATTTGCTTGCGTTTTAATTAAATTATTTTCTCCTGTGCATTCTGTTTAATCAACAAAACCCCCAGTTCTATTTAATTTAGGAACTAACAAAAAGTAAACAAAAGCTTTCTAATTTCAAAACAAATGTGAAAATGTAAACAAACACACACATCCACACATACATATATACATTTATACAGGACAAGCTTACAAAAACGCGTGGTTTATAATTTCACTTAACTTGGAAATTGGACGTAACAAATTTTGAGCTGCTAACAGCAACACAAACCACATTTGAGCAAAAATACACTCACAAAAATTAAATGCTTGGACAATCGTTTGCTGCGCTTTTAACATTTGTTGTAGGTTTCGTACTCGTATCGTACCTATATAAATTCAGTTGTGTGAGTTTTACTTTTGAATGGAGAGAAACAAAAGAAAAAGTTACACAAAACGTTAACCAAACCAAATTTAGTTAAACATCAAAACAAAACTTAGTTCTTCTAATGCAGTATCCAGTCCAAACAAAGTCGCATATAAACGTGCGATGAGTTTTGGTGGGCTGAAAGATTACACAGAAATGCAATGATGCAGTTTAATAGTGGTGTGCGATTTATGGTCATTTTTCGCCTGTCGGTTCGGCCAGAAACAAAGCTAATGGGAAAGTTCCATAGTTTACTTAGTGGGCATTTAGAGGATGGCTCATGTATAATGTTTCTGGTTCAATATCGAAACCGATTTGAGTTTGATTGAAAGCTGGGATTAAAAGTCATAGTTATCATAGACTCAGAATACAAAGGCAACGATATATGTATTTCAATTTTTTGAAACTTTTAGGGTTAGACCAGGTACGGTTCTAGTAAAGGTATTATCCTCATTATACCACGAAAAAGGGACTGGAAACAAGAACTTAGAGACCATTGGACCAATTGTGATAATTTTTTCAGCATTAAGATGCCACAAGTTATTCCGCAATAACACCGAAAATATTTCATCCACATATGCTCGCTGAAACCTGAATCTAACAACTTTCAGGCAATTTTCAGATTAGCCTTCTTTTAAAATGTACGTATACACAAAGGGCAGTGTAACAGAGCGGGGAACACCGGGGCGTAGCGCATTTCTTACAACCATGCCTCGTGAGGGAATGGAAGGGACCTACAATTTTCTGCCGGTTCCGAACGGCTAATCATGAAAGCGCTTTCATGGCACCGAATTTACTGTATGAGATTACTCGTGTATAAAAGTGGAATAAAAATTATTTGGTTTCTGTTGCAATTCAAACTACGATCCTTTCGCGTAGCAGACAGACATGCTAGTCACTACGCCACAGGCACCATCTGCTCGAGTTTCTGACAGATTTTAGTTTTTTTTCTCAGCAATTTTGTGTGAATAAAGCTTTGACTAAGTTACAGCCTAGCAAAGCCGCTACAGGCGGGTCAACTATGGTTTAATAAATATAATATATTTTTGCTTCGCATATTTCAGTCACTAGCTGGATTTTGTCAAAAAAAATATAAGTTTTTTCTTGGCTGACTGTATGTGTGGCTTATTCTAGAGCTCTTGATCACATACGTGTATTTAATTACACGTATATTCCTCGTTCGTGTACTCGTGTGTCAAAAAAGCTATTAACAGGTGTGGACTTTTAGTTCAATTATCGAATGTCAATTTCGAATGTCTTTGAAGATTGAACTATGTGGGAGTAGTAGTTAGTATTCGGTGTGAAGATTAAGAACTGGATGATTTTGCTAGTGCTGCTTGTGTACCGAAGTTCTGGCTATCAGATTGCTGATGTTTCGGTTGAAGACGTGCCACTGCAACTTTTTCAATACCATGCTGTAAGAAATATTCTTCAGAGATTTGTTGATGAAAGACTAACGATACAACTGCATCAAAACAATAGTTTCGAATCCTGTCATATGAGAGAACTTTATCAGAACCTCTGGGAATTCAATTTATTAAACTTTAAGCACTGCAGTATACTCACACATTCCATTTGACATGTTAAAACGATTTTCTCATTAAATTCATAATAATAATACGAATAATGATCTAATTAGGTTCATACCAATGGCACAACAAAGGTCATTACAAAGCATCACTTCATTTAGCCTTCATTTATCACTCTTCAAATTTGAAACACATTCTACAATACACAAAATCATCGTCATCAATAGCAAGACTTTCCGAACAAAGATATACACATAACTCAACTCCATTGTACACACTTACCTACTCCCTTGGGGCCAAATCAAATTGAAATGTAAATAACACACACGTATATCACACACACACACACACACACACACATCTATATATATTTTGACCCGTGACTAGGGACGGACGATTGAAGTGCTAATTAATTAGCTTTCTTAGTCAACTGATAAATGGCACTTTGCTTTTACAATTCCCTTGTTAGAATAATCCTTCACATCATCACGTCACAATAGATAAGCGAATAGGCAGAGACACACACAAGGAGCGAAACACAATCCGTTTTGTTGGCATCTAAGTTTTGTGTAAATTTTGAATTCGGGTTGTTTGTAAGAACCTTTGCTATGTGTTTTAGTTGTCATGATTTTGAACAGGGGAATACCAGGGGGGTAGTCTGTTTAGTAAGTTGAGTTTTGGTAAATTATGTGGGCCACAAGACTAAGATTTAAGGGTTTGATATTAAATTGCTTTTCTGTGATTTCTTATGCATATTTTCCTAAATCACTTACACTGAAATTCTCTGTGAAAAGAGAAGTAAAAAAAGAGTTTGGTAGTATGTTTCAATTGAATAATATACGATGACGCCCTTTCAGAAATTTTCAAGTATTGCGTTGAACTTGGACACCTCGTAATCGTAGGGTGTCTCAAAATGTATAACAGTTTTCTTTTTCCTCTTTTTGTATGATGAACACAGCAGGTTAGCTCCTAGAAACTTCTCCGAAACACAATATGGCCTCTGGAAGGGGTGCTCTACAATAGGAGCAATAGAAGAAGTAACGGCTGTCAAAAATGCTCTGAAAGCCAAAACACCAAGACAATCGTGCTGTTGATAACGCTGGATATTCGAATCACCTTTGATTCAGCCCTGTGGTCAAGTATAATTGATGCGCTTGAGAGAAAATTCCGAATTCCAGAGAATCTCTTGAGGATTTGAGAAGGCTGTCTCAAAGAACAAGAACTTATCTGCCGAACCACAGAAGGAATGAGACGAAAGTATACCAAAGCTGAAGCAGCACAGGGATCTAAAGTTCTAGAATATATCCTAAGACGGCATTCTCTGTATGGTCATCTTCGAAGCCTACTTTCTAGTTGGATACGCTGATGACGTTGCTGCGGTAATAATTGTATGGGACACCGAAAGCGCACAGATAAAGCTGAACCAAAATGATGCGAAGAATTATTTCCTGGATGGGAGAACATGGTAGTAGTACTTCTTACAAAGAAAATCGAGTTCCCACGGCCATCGCCTTTCACATCGAAAACGAGGTTATAAAGCACAAAAACGTGGTAAAAAACCTTGGAATAAAAATGAACTGAAAACTAAGCATGTCGGTGGACTATCTTCGAGCAAACGGAGACTTCTTCTGGCTACAACAAACTCAATTCTACTATACGGAAGCGAGATTTGGGCTGAGGCAATAAAACAAGAAAAGTACCGGAACCAGCTAGCGCCTCTACGGAGGCCCGGTATCTTGCGAACAGCGAGCGCGTACCGCACAGTGTCTGAGCCAGCAGTATTTGTAGTTGCAGGTTTTGTGCCAATTGATCTCTTCGCAGCACAAAGAAAATACATTTGCGAAAAGAAAGCTGAAATCGAAGGGGAAGCAGCAAATACGGAAGCAAAAGTTCTTACACAGAAAAAGTAGCGAATGGAGTAACCGGAAACACGATGAAGGGAGCTACTACGTCACACAATTCCTCACCGGACACGGGTATCTAAACGCCTTTCTGCAGAAGATTGAACACAATGAACACATAGAGAATCGTTGATAGACGACGTTTACCATACAGTGTTCGAGTGCAGTAGAATGGAATCTCTCCTTCAAGAAATTAGCAAAAGTATCTGAAAAATCTGGCCAAATAATCTGGCCAAAGAATAGCAGAAGATACTGAAAGAGTTGAAGACGTAGATTCTGAAACCGAAAAAAGAAGAAGTAAATGAGGAACCAGAACACTAGACACTAATCCTCTTCGAAGAAATGTGGAAGTGGTTTCGAGAAAAAAGCTTGAAACTTTTGAAATTTTAGCGGCTATGTCAAGATTAGGACATCTTGGAGAGTTCGGCACACGGGGAAGTAAAAACTAGCAAGGCATATACTCAACTTCGGAATGGCGTCGTAGCTCCAACAAATTTTTAAAATCTTCGGGGCGATGAATAGGCTCTGTATTCAGCTTATTCAGAAATAGATCCCGAAACTTAAAACTTGCTTGAATGTGATTGGAAGGCTTACTTCTAGTCTAGGAAAGGAGATCACTGATGAATTTTTAAGCATATCTCAGAAATATTTTTCCATATCTTGCAGGGTCCTTAATGACGTGTTCTATTAAGGATTGAATTAAAAGCACAACTCAAAATGGCAAGTCTGCTTATGATGTAGAGACTAAAAGACCACTCCAAAACGTAATGAATAAAATGCAACATTTGTAACTTCTCTTATCAGAAAAGACTGCAGGCTTGATTATGATCCATGAAATATTCATTTTGCATGCCATTTTTTGTATAGGTGCTTTGCTTAAGTGATTGAATTCATATAAAAAGCACGGAATTAAAGGATTTAAAATTTCAAATGCGAAAAGGTTTTAAAGTTTCTATGAGATTATGAAAAGGATCAAAAAAAAAAAAAGAAGAAAGATTACTGTACAGATATAGAATCGTGATTTCAATAAAAACATTTAATTGAATTTATCTGAAGTGCATTGTGGGCTTGGGGTCAATACAGACTGACCAGAACGATTTGTGAAACTGAACTGATTGTTGAATCCACACACTCACTCCTTCACGTTGAAACTCCAATGCACAGCGAAAACAAAAAGACTATTATAAAATGTTGGGCTTCTTCTTTTTTTTTTTTTTTGGTTGAAATTTATTTTTTAACTATACCTACCCTTGGTCACAAAAGAGTGCTATCATGACGATAATGAAACACTGCAGCAGTAGCAGTATAATGCCGCTCTTGTATATAGCAGTCCTCAATTCAATAAAGCCAAATGAATAATTCCAATGGAGCGTAAAACAAGGCGGCAAAACAATTTGCCAACAGACGATACCTTGGCTTGGTGAGGATTTGATGTAGTCAGCACCGCATAGTCAGCGTCGTCGGTGGTGGCTATATTCCTAGTAGTAGTTGTGGCATTCAAGTGTACATTGAGAAAATTCCTTGCAGTGATCCCTTTCATTTGTCATTTTAATTCAATTTGGCTATTCATTTATTTGTCTGGATTCCACTTCGTCCTCCTCTCTCATCTCAATTAGATGAAACATTGTCAATCAAAGAACAAGGGAACGAACGGTAAGCTGGTTTTAAGGTTCAACTAATGCCACAGAACAGGACTACTATTGTACAATGGTCTACAGCGATAAAACGGTAACTGAAAGTGTCTGCACTGTGTGAGTTGTGACATTAGATGACGCTGAAAACGATGATGAGAAGAAGCACCACTGGGACAATTAGTTGAAATCGTATCCTTATTATGGACTAATTAAAATAGAACAATGGAATAACTTGTCGATGCGGATGGGCGAGCCTGATTAAATTATGTGTGACTTCGGGTCTATTGTCATTTAGTGCGGTTTTGAGTATTTGAATGCAGAGGTATTTCTGTTAGTATAGATTTACCTGATGGTGATGATAGTCAATTAGGTTAACTAGTGGCGTGAAACGTGAATAAATTAATGAGAATTTGGAAATTAAAAGCAGCAAAAGAACTACTTTGCCATTTAGTATCAAAACAAAATTCGTGGAGAAAAGTGACTTAAAATGGTTTAAAGAGAATGTAGTTGAGTTAGATGAGCGATTTGCTTGAAAGCTGCTGCATCACTTCTGCAATTTTCTTTTCAAGTATTCACAAAACAAAGGGTGTTTTTTTTTTATAAAGTTCAATGAAACACAGATAAATTGCCGCAAAGTTGAATTTGTTTGAAAGATAATTTTTTGCCATTTTTTATTGAATATTACTTTTGGAATACCAAAAATGAAAAAAAGATGGCTCCTTTACTGAATTTTGTTTTTGAATCAAATCGATGGCTTAGATATGTCGAATCAGCTTTGGAAGAATGCGGCCAAGTTGAATGTATTCCACCATTCGACAAACGTAAGGAGAGTCAACTTATGCACTGGGAGTGCTAATCAGTCGCAGCTATTGACTGGTTGCGGAAACAATCCATTGAAAAATCAATGCGATTTCAAAATGTATGGGAGCACTTATGATGTACATAAGTAGTTTCTGGGGCGTAGTTGCTGGCGTATCTGCTCATTGAGTGGGATGGAGTTCCGTGGGTATGATCGTCTTTCATGAGGAAATCGCTAGTTCTCCGAGAGTAATAACAGTCCCATGAGAAGCGCATTCTCACTTAGCCGAATGGGTTTGGCAAATGTGTATGGGTCCCATCCATTCCTCACAACTCACAAAGTATGCTCAAAGAAAAATGTACCAGACCCTGAGTTCCCTGATCATTGGTTTTCCATTCAGTTATTTTTCTTTTGCTTATTTAAATCGGATGTCTGCATTTTCATTAGTTTTTGCGTTTTTAAAATAAAAACTTCGAATTTGAAAAATAGTTCTAATTCTAATCCATTTTTGAGGCTATGCTTCAACATTGAAATGTCAAGGTGGGAAACAATGTTATGTTTTGATAAGGGTTTTTGATGCAATATGTCCAAGTTTCGTAAATAAGAAGGAAGCTTTGCGTAATACGTTGACTGCAATCATGAGAAAAGTTTTCTTTAAAATACTGTTTCCTAAAAGCATGCTTTCTTTTTTGAACAAATTAACTTCTTCCTAAAAATATGTTAATCTTAGGCTTATGACAAGGGGTATCAGAAATTCAAACATTAAACAGTTGTTTTTTTAGCAGCATGGTTAAGTCGTTGGTGGTTGTTGTCTATGGTTTGACTGTTGAGAACATCAACTGTGTTAACATTTATGTTGAGTTAGGTGGGACAATTCAACTTGAATTGCTCGCACTCGCTTGAAACGCTCGCACCCGCACAATACCTCTATTTGGGGAAATTTACTTTGACGAAAAAAAAGAACCTGTTAAATTCTTAGCTCTCAAATTTTTTACAGTGATATATAAGAATAGCCACACTGACGCGACAGGAACAACACCGCGTTTTCATACATTTTTAGTTGTCGCTACGACAAAAATCCTGCGTACAAAGTTTCGGCTGCTGCCGCGACTTCAAAGTCGCTTTGGTTTGGGAGATCCTTAGAATCTTAGTACAGAAACAATGCATTGTTGATCCATCATTTATTAAGTTCAATACCAACACCAAAGGTTTGGTAAGGCTTAAATAATTGTCTGGAAAACTACTGAGAAACTAAGACCCTATTAGGTCCGATGTGATACTATATGAAGTGTATGAATTAGAACCTCAATCAGCTTAACTATTTGGAGCGCGATAAAGGTGAAGGACATCTGGTCAGATCGCTTAGATTAGAGAAGAAGCAGTCTTCCAGATGCAATTTTTTGTTTTTTTTTTTGTGGAAGATTGCAGTAGGATTCAATACCATCATATCAGACATTATTCTGCATGATGGTATTGAATGAGGATAATTACCTTAAAAAAGGAAAAAAATTCTTCTCAAAAGGCGAAAAAGGAAACAAGCACGTAGAAATCAAACTTCTGATTATTGCTTTGAAACTGAAACCATTGACTAAAGTCCTACCTTGTTGTCACATACAACATAATAGAACTAATCGTAAGCTTGTTCAAATCATAACTCAGCCGGAAATTTTCATATATACACCTGGATAGATATGAACTCATGTCACTCGCTGATGGCAATTGGGAATAATCTCTTTGAGCACAGAGATTCATTATATGATGTTACATAGACAAAGGAAAAAATAATACAATCTCCCTTGTTCACTGTGGCGTATGAGTACTTTTTTGCATCAAAAAATAAAAAAAAGCCAATTATTGAACCAAGAAGGACCTTAAAATGTGTTCACAAGGCTCATGGGAGAGTCTAAAGCTTGTCTCAAACCTAACGGGAGCTATTAGTATGAGAAGGTGATTGATCAAAGTAAGTAGATAAGGCGATGTTTTTGGAAAAAAAGCTTTTTTCGAACTGTCCTATCCTACTATATGTTCTTAATGTACAACATCAAGTAGTTTACATAAAGAACTGTAACATCGTGCAGGTAATGATAATCACAACATAAACACTCATCTTATGTTATTGAAATACATAAACGAATGCAGATGTATGTATTTAGGAGGTTGACGGAGAATCGGATGATGGCAGGATATTATGTTTCTTACAAATTTATTATTTCAGGATTAAAGCATTGCTACTAAAATTGCATTCATTTAAGAATGTGGTATTTAAAAATAGTGTTTGAAGCTTGAGAGTGTAGAAATTGGTTAAAGAGAAGTCTACTGTGAGCCACTTTAACTTGGTAGCTCAAAGTCAAAACTTCAAGAAATTTAAATCTTTCAAGCCACGTAATTGAGATGCTTTTGAAATAAAAAAGGCTTTCAACGCACCCCATTTCTAATTTTTCAAAATGAAAGTGAAGTTATACTCAGAAACGATCTCTCAGTGCCGTTGCTTGAAGCGTTCTAGAAACCTATAAAGGGATAAGCATAAGCTACCAATCAGACTCAAACAGGCGGGCTTTAGAATAGTTCGCTAGCTGATGCAACAAAACATCACTCTGCAGCAACTTATTCTAACCCAAGCCAGCTCAAACAGTTAAAAAACAAAACTGAATGATTTCAGTAACTCATACGGCGTTATTGCAGTGGTAGAGTGTTTAGTAGCTAAGCAGGAAGCGTGGGTTCAAATCCCGGCTTTTCTTTGAATCTCTGGACGCCGCACAGCAATTTAGGTTATATGTGAAATTACAACCTCCACAAAAAGGAAAGGAATCACCCTGGAAGTACAATAGACTTGACAATTAGGTCAGAGTGCTCCAGAATAGCAAAAGCTTCCTATTTTCTAAAAAAATGCTATGAGAAAATGAATTAGTAGAGACATAAACCGAATTTGGAAATTCATACTTCGATCACTGAAGCTTCGTAAATTTTTTTAGGATGTTTACCAACGAGCTAGTAACTTTGAAGTAGTAAAAGTAGCCGACTTAAAACAAACACATAATTTATACTGTACAGTGTACAGCATTACACATTATGCTTATTGACCTTATTGACTATAGACAGGAATTGAAAAAAAAAAGAAAAACTTGATGATTGCTGGTATTTGCCATAAAAAAATGTGATAAATACCATCATATTCATGTCAACCAATACCAAAAACATGACTTTTAGCGATGAAACTAGAACTGAACACAATTTGTTTAGATTTCATTCTCTTAGGTGTCAATTACGAAATGTCACAGGCAACGCGACTCGACTTTGCAATGGAATTCAAAAAAGTGTTTTGAGTAGATAAACAGTACTTATGAATATGAAACCTTTTTGATAACATTACAACACTTTCGGAAGTATATGCTAACCACCTCATTAATAATTTTAATTGTTTAAAATCCTTTGCAAAATAAATATAATTGAGTGGAAATCAGAACCAATTTCGGGTTCTTATTTTTTTTTTTAATTTTATTTGAAAATCTGCAAACAAATCTATCGGCATCGTCATATAGCTGGAGCAGACAACTATGCTGTTAAATGTATTGTTTAAGTCAGCCTTTTTATTTGAATAACAGAAAACACAGACCGCAGTGTTATGTGCTATGCGCTGTGCTGTGTTTCAATCCGGTGTAATTCAGCGGTTTGCCATTTATAATGAAATTAATCAGATTATATTTTTGGTTTTGGAATTTTACACATCCTCTCCTCGCAGGTCGCAGTCAGATTCTCCATTTCAGTTGAATTATCCCTACTTTATCCGTCCGACAAAAACGAAACGGATTTATATTTTGTGATTTGTGGATTTTTCACCTTATTCTAAGAGTATGGTAAGAGAAGAAAAGAAAAGAAAGAAATAAACACAAAAGCACCGGAAGTAGTGTATAACAATGAACATGGCGAGCGACAAGCGTAGGTACATTGTACATACAAACTCTTCACTCTTGAAAAATCTTCAAAAGAATACAAATGTGGTATGAGCTTGGTCTGTGTGACTGGTCTCAAACGAACCTACTGGCCCCATAATCTAAATGTTGGAGTAGGTATAGCTTTCCTTAAAAGTAGTTCGAGTTCCTGCCGCCAAATGAACAACGAAAGCGACGACGAACTAGGCCAGAAGCAAATAGCGCCGAAATGAGATGGTGGCATGAATAAATTTAAATAAATGCCGGTCTAGGGATTTTTATCCATTTGCCGCATAACAAATAGTTTTGGGTTCAGTTTCAACTTTATTCCAAGTATAAGTGTAGGTAGATATGTATGTGAGTGGAGAACTATAGTTGTGGTTCGGTCCCGTGAGTTGTTAGCTATTTCTTTGTACAGCATATAACCGAGGCAAGGCTAGGTTGGTCCTTTGGCAGTCCGTTTTTGGTATTCCCATTTTCCGGCTGCTGCTGCTCCTGCTGCTGGTGGTGTTTCATGAGGGCCACTAATGCTGATGGGTTCTGGTTGTGCAGTGTCTCACCGAGGCTACTTTATGCAAAATGACGACTCCACTGATAGTACAAAGGTGGCGAAGGGGTCTGTATAATATCACGTGTGAGTATTATAGTTTCTTATTTCCAGTTCTGCATCAATGTGGAGGTTCGAAACGTGCATTTACTTTCATTCCTTAAAATATTTTCCCATGCGGTGAACATCGTTGAATGTGGTGTGGTGCTTTGCTGAAAAGGAAGCACAACTGGAGTAGTAGAGTATCTGGCGAAATTAGAATTGTAAAATGATTACGATTTTTGATTGTTATACAGATGTAGATGGAATGATTGTTTGCTAGGAAAAGCATTACTGTTTTGATTGTGGAGCATTAAGATCCAATTATTCACACGGAATGATGGACGCTTTATACTATGTATGCTATGTATGATGGAGAAGCAAATGTGCTTACAAATGCATTGAGCTATTGCGAGTCAATCCGAAAATAAAGTAACAATAAAAAATGATCAGATAGCTGTGAAATAGACATGGCGGTGCTACTGGCTAAAAGGCTAGCACGTCCGTCTGATACGGAAGAGTTCTTGGTTTGAAATTCAGGAACATCAAATTGTTTTTCCTATGGGTATCGATTTCCACGAGGAATCGACCAGTCTTCTGGGAGTTGTTCCTCTGTAATGAAAAACGCCAGAATAGGCGTATTGTTAGCTCTTGAAATGCGTTTGCCTCAGGGTTTACAGAGCTTTGTTGAGCCACATTTATTACTTACATTTATTTAAACAATCAAAGAACTTAGAAACCATTTCACCTGTAAGACCCAAAAGGATAGGATTAACTGGTCCTTACCAGCATGGGCTTAGTAAAAGGTGCCATCTTACAAAAGGGAGAATGGGGATAATTATACCCACCATGTAAGTAATTTTTTTTTTTTTTTAAATTGCAGTTTTCGGGGGTCCTCAAACACCCTTTCGGGATGGATGATACTCATAGTACAAAATAAAATTCAAAGATCCCAAGAATCTGACCACTTTATTTGCGTATGCTAAGGCAAGTTTTACAATCGTGCGGGAAGAAAATTTTGAGATAACAATGATGACATGATGACACGATACGATGATAGGGAATAAGAAAAGTGGGAACTGCAATTCTGCTGTCTGTCTGTCCGTATATAGATCTACAGTCTGAACCGATGGACTGATTTTCCTCATTGAATTGAGTCCTTACTTTTTGAAATAACGATATCTGCCAAGATCTTATGCTTTGCATACCTTACTTTTAAGAAACATTTTTTTAAGAAAATTTAAATAATAAACCATTTTAAAATTGGTAGAATGATTTTGATTAAATTCTCAGCGTTTATATGTGTTAGCAACAGCAAAAGAATGGCGTTTTTAGATTTTCGCTCGAAAACTTAAAAAAAAAAAAAAAATAGATAAATAGGGTAGCGCAACAGATCGAGGAGCCCCTGGGCCTAGCGCGTTACTCACAACCATACCTTGTGAGGCAATGGAGGGGACCTAAAATTTTAAGCCGGTTCCGAGCGGCTAATTGAGAAAGCGCTTTTCATGAATTTACTAATGGAGGACTTGCCAATTCCTCGCGAAAGGCGATACCTTGATACCTTTGGAATATTTAATAAATTTTTTTCTCAATATTTTGCGTGGTTTAATAAAATTTTCATAGTTAATAAAGAGCTGGCAGCCCTGTATCACCCCAATATATTATGAAGAGCTAATACTTAAACCGCATTTACTCAGCAATAAGACTTTGATATCGTTATTAGCACACAATCGCAAGTTCGGGGGACCCAGCCGTGCCCATTTTTTTCATTTTGATTGATACTCATTTAAGGCACCTCGATCCTCGACCTATTCTAAGGAAGGAAAAAAACAAGAGCTCTTTAATTTAATTTTGGAAATCTGCAATTTCTATGACAAGGTGTTTGCGAATATCAACCCTGACCAAAGCATTAAGCCCTGTGTCGCTCATTGCTGACAATAGTCAAGTTTTTGACTTTTTTTTAATGTACTTCGTCATGTAGACCGTGGTGGATATACCGTTTATTCATTCCTCATATCTTGAAAAACATAATACAGATCAGTGTTTGGGGTTTGACCAAAATTCATCTAGATATCGTTAAACCATATTATGTAGTGTTCTACACAGAATAAGTATGCAGGAGACCTCCACATATATGAGTAGCCATTTGGATATTCAACTACTATTGGATAGGTCTATGATTTGCATATTCTTAGATAAGAACTGAAACAAACCATACGCGCATTCATTTAACACTGCGAGCAGCTCTTTAAAGGACATCATCACCGAAGTAAGAATCAAAAATTGATGTTCTAAAACAGTTTTCGAATTTGAATGGTGATTTTGCTTCTCTCCTGTTTTTGGGCAGTTGAATTCAGAATCTGATTCATCCGAACAACATGGAAGACTAATCGTTTTCATTGCAGTTGTCGCCGTAAAACTCCTGAAAACAGTCAGCGTTTCTGCCGCTGTCACAACCTGTAAATTGCTATGTATAATGATTTCACTTTTGGAAGAAGCTTTATGTTTCGATATTGTTCAGGCTTAAGTCTTGCACACTAAGACTTTGAAACCCGTTGACGACTCTTTATTGGTGTCAGTTTCTGTGCTCTCTGAGCTGTAAGACGAGCACAATCACCGGAACATGTTCGCAGAGTGGTGATCGTGATCTGAAACGACAAATTTGAGCCTTATTATACAAAAATAATAATTGGATGCTGCTCTCGCGCTCATTTAAACTTAACTTCACGCTTTAATTTCAGAATCCCAATGCGGCTTAACTTTTGGTTCAACCTAACGTTTATGAGCTCAATCATGGAAAATGAGTACAGCAGTTAACTACTTCGCAATGACTTATGTTACGCTGGTTCGTGTACAAGACAACGTTAAGTGACTCCAACTCGAAGCAGAAATTTTGGTTTGTTTGAACTTTTGCTCGCTTTGGCAGATAAGATATATCAACAAAATTATAAAGTCTATTCAAAGTGAACACAAAGCTCTTGCACGTAACTGGGCCGAAGCTCAAGCCGAAGCGTGATTGTGATTCAGGCATAAGTTGTTGGTTTTGCTATAATTTGAGGACTTTGAACTTTCATTAGATCTGAATGTTTTGTCCTTATACTACTAGTATTTTGACTGTTTTCAGCGGGACGTCGAAGATTTATTTCAGTTTTATTATTACACATTTGCCTCACATAGCCAAGCACATGACGCTTATACTAATTTACATTTCGAGAAGAGCAAAACCTCAATTTTTTGGTTGCCTACCCACCATTTTTTCTAAATCCAAATAAAAATAAAAAAAAGTTACCTTAAATATATCCACTTATGTTCCTTGTCATTCACACTGTGTCCAGATCACTTATAGCGAGCTTTACCTATCCATGCCAAAGTTACATATACGAATAAATATTCCCATACTACATGCGGAAGAGAAATGCACTCACTCTATCCTTACCAACCCATACACATTCACAACGGGCCTGATTTTGTACACAACCGTTACACAATACCGCAGCATTTGAACGCGACAACTTGATAAAGCTAAATGAGGTGCTCACGAGGACGAATGAGCCAATGTTCTTATAGGTGTATGTTGTGTAATGTTTTGTATGCAGGCACCAAATGAAAAGGCAAATAGCAGGTGGGTTAACGTTTTGGCATCCATATCGACTAAAAAGGGACATACGAACGAGTATACGAAGGAGGAACATTCTAATAACATATTGTGGTAGGCCCACACATTAAATGGTTTTAACTTGTGGTACGCCAACACCCTATTTGTTACAACTCTTTCCGGTTCGTTTTACTCGAATGCCATATTGGCTAATGATGTCGCCTGGGCTAGAACTTTCAGCATTCCGGAACACCGTTGTATGTCATCCGTATACCGTAAAACATTCGTATCTCTCTATAATGATAACATAAACAAGTCTCACAACAACACAACACAACCTGCACTTTGGTTCAGATTTGCTGTGATGTTAGCCTCAAAAATGTACCTCTTCTCGACTCTCGAGAAATGCCCCCTTTTCCTGTCTTTCTATTTCTCATACTCTCTTCCCTTCCTTTTTCTATCCATCTTTATGTGCTACATGGGTTTTTGGTATTCGAATCTCTGGACAAATGTAGTAGGCTTCTAAAGCAACAGCACTTTACATCGTAGCCGGAGATGACCCTTCGCCCACGATGCCAGATTGTCTGACTGTTAATTGAACTTATTTTCAATACTTTATGGTGTATTGGGTATAGATAGACTTGGAGCAACATTTTATGCAACCAACCGAACGGCACCGTATGCTGATGTTTTTCCTTGTGGGTACATTTTTGGTAGAGTTTATAGTGCAACTTGAAAGGGACATTTTTGCAAGGACCTGTTGTGCTTTATTATGTTTATGTCTCAGAGGGTATACCCAATGGAAAGCCTCTAGAAACGATATTTATGCTCATGCAGAATTCTTGTAAACTTCCGGTTCAACATAATGCAGTCGAAATGTTTAAATGTATTGGCGCATCCTGATGCATCGAAGATGGAACGTTGTACATTTTCGGACTGTAACTAAGTTGTTTTTAGTAGTCATAAGAAGGGAAGTAAGTGCCTTTTGTTGTCGTTGGAGAAGTATAAGGAATAGCACAATAAAGATGATAAAGAGTGTATAATTTAAGCAATCAACTATGGTCTTATGACAGTTTGATGGCGGAGGGTGTTCTACGGTAACTACCCAATGTGCAACATGGAGTAAATGGACATTAAAAATGTTGTGGTGAATGATGCTTTCATTCGACATTTAAAGGAGTAACACGTGAAAGAGTTTTAAATTAATTATTCATTGAAACAATCCCTTTTGGAGCAGGATAGGGAAAATAGGAATAGCTAGAAAATTCGTTCGATGGATCTGTTGGTGGTCTAACGAATAACCTTTCGGCAACATCCCGCGAAATTTCTTTATGAAAAAGGTGGGCCTCCTACGCTTTCGCTGAATATCGGGCAGGTATTTTTTATAGATATTTTATAGCTTAAGGCCTTAAAGGCCGCCGAGTGCGGAATTAATAAGAACATGGGAAACCAAAATTAAGCAGAAAATCTGGTTCCATGAACTTATGATTTCCACCCACCGAAAGAAAGGAACCAGGAGCGAAAGAGGGAGACATGGTGAGGCAAGAGCAGGAGAATGAGGAAAAGTAGGAGGAGTAGAAAGAGAAGTAATATAGACTAGTGTAGTACGGAGAGGAAATATTGACGAAGGAAATGAAGAAGACCACCACTAGGATGATGGAGAGGATAAAAGGAGGGTACCCAAAATCAAAAATGAGATAAAGATGACAAAGAGTAAGAAAAGATGATCAAGTAGAGAAGAATGTCGCTAGGAAGGAGTTTCTGCAGGAGGAAGAAATAAAAATTGTTGCAAGAGGAAGTGAGAAGAAAATAAGATAACGAAGAGTGTAGATGAGGCCTTAACTGTTTCAATTGATTATTGGCAAATATCACTTAAAATATTTATTTTATCTATTGACGATAAATTCATATGCTAATGAGACATCCTTTCTTGGACTTCTTCTTAGATTGAAAAGCTTTCTATTCAAACTCAATACCGCAGTGGGGAAAAAGAAACCTCTTATGACTCCTCATAAGTCGGACTTGTCTTAGGGAAACGTCAGGGTCAAAGCTTAGATAAAATAAAGTCTACATTACTAAGGAATATTGAAGCATTCCAATTTTAAAAGTATTTTGAAAATCTGTTCATCTGTTTTTATGTTCCACTTTACGTTCGCGTTTCCGGGGGATTATGTGTATGAAACATGGGGATGAAATATAGTCCACTTTACTCCGGAGTAATGTGGCACTACAACGACAAAAGAGTTCTTGAAATTACACTGTTACCACCACGAACAAATCCATGCCACCACAGCATAACTCGAAATGAGATCGCCGATGAACATGGTGAGAGCTGGTAGCTTAGGCTTCTTATCATGGCAGCGTCTTTTGGTTTTTCTTCGAACATATGGATAGCTATAACAAATAGAAGGTTGCTATCTGGTAGTACAATGGACCGGTATTTTGGTCTGAGTGTTCCAGCTGGTATTTTAACCTCCAACAGAAAAAAGAACCACGAAAAAATATTTAAAATCGGTAAGGTATTTTCTCAGTTTCCGGTAACGTTCCCGTTCCCGTAGGAATATCGGAATGAAATATAGTTCGTTCTACAGTAGAAAAATGAACCAATAACCAAAACTGATTTCATTTAAAAATCAACAGCAACTCAACGCAAAACCACAACGATCGACATTTTTTAGGTTCCCGTTCCCGTGAGAATAAAAATAAATAAATAGGGTGGCGCAACAGAGTGAGGAGCCCCTGGGCCTAGCGCATTTCTCACAACCATGCCTTGTGAGGGAATGGAGGGGACCTACAATTTTTCGCCGGTTCCGAACGGCTAATTGAAAAAGTGCTTTTCATGGCAATGAATTTACTAACGGAGGACTTGCCAATTCCTCGCGAAAGGCGATTCCCGTGGAAAAACATTTTTGCATTTTGCCTCTGCTGGGATTCGAACCTCGAACCTCTGGGTTAGCAGGTGGACATGCTAACCATTACTCCTAGGGTACCACGTACCGTGAGAATACGGGAAGAAAATATGTCCATATAAAATTTGTACTTTGTCACGCAGAACGAAAAAAGCTCAAGATTTCATCGCGTATGCCACAGCACTTGGTATGCAAGAAGAATTTCATCATATAAAATAATGGTTTCAGAATGTGTGAAATCGGTCGGTTTGTTTTTGAATTACCGTTCGTTTTCCTGATAATTTGGTGATAAGATGCAAACAACGTTGCTTATAGATAACGCTGCATTCTCACGGTGAAAGAATTTCAAAATTGCTCAAATATTCTCCAATTTTTTGGTTGTGTTTCCGTTCCCGTGAGAATATGGGGATGAAACCTAGTCTATGTAATTTGGGGACAACAATAACGTTAATACCGCAAACAATTTGAAATTGGTCAAGTTGTTTTTGAATTCCCGTTCCCGTTCCTGTGGGAATATGGGTAGGATATATATAGTCTTTGTTATTCAGGTACAATGAAAAAATTTTTTTGCAAACGGTCCAGAATCTTTCAAGTTTGAGATTATATTCCCGTTCCCGTTTCCGTGGGAATATGGGAATAAATAGCATTCTAACGGTGAAAGAATTTTGAAATCAGCCAAGCAGTTTCCTTGTTCCGGTATATGTTCCCGTCTTGGATCACTCTGTCTATTGAAAAAAAAGCCACATCAAAATCCGTTGCGTAATTTTATAGATACATATATGCATACAGACAGACAGCGGAAAGCTGTATATAATGATATATAATGATTTATAATTAAAAAAGACAGCTGACTCCAAATTATTTGTTTAAAAAGAAACATACATTTTCCTACTCAGTCATACTTTCCAAAAAATGTCTCGACACTCTTTTTTGACAACGAAGTCCGCTTTTCTTTTTCAAACACTTAATAAGAAACATTCCTCTTTTTCTTTCACTTGTGTTGCTTTATCAAGAATTCATTGTTGCCTTTCTTTCTTATGCGAAACATGTGGCATTTGCAAAAACACATCTATTGTTGGAACGAAAAACTCTTTGATCTTTATCCGACGACGGCCCCTGTTACTGACAAACGGAATTTGTACACAGAACCGTATGTCAGCTTTTTACTCGGCCATTGAAAAAAACATCGTATGCAGCATTTCGCAGACCGGAAACTTTTCAATTGGTAGTTGTTTCCGTTGTGTTGCATAATGATCGGAAATACCTTCTACCACTAGCTTTTTGTGGTCTCATTCCTGGTGCTACTGCTTCCGTATACTTCTAAGCATTCCCTACAAATGTATGCTCTTGGTCAACGTGTTTTTACCCACCCATCATTACCTCAGACTGTTTTCTAACACCTCTTTCAATTTAACTGGCTAACTGATGCCACCACCACCACATAACAAATAATCCACGTTGTCTATGTAGATACATTTTGCTTGGTACTTGGTAGCTTGAGGACAGTGTTGTTACAGGTAGGGAAAATATTCAATTTGGTATTCGTAACTATAATTGAGTTCTTGTCCCGGACAATGTGTCGCTTGAAAAATCGGTCTAACGATAAACATTAATGAAAATGTGGGTGGCATAGGCACACGAGATTTCCTCTATAAGACCTTAATAAAAACCCCTACAGTGGTATACAATGTCTCTAGGAGAGTATCTCCAAGTAGCTGCCATTTCGGGGTTTTTATTTTAATTAAATGAATACCTTCTTAGCAAAAAAAACTATCTTTTGAGTAAAATAAGCTCAATACTTCCTGATTCCAAGTGGTATGTGGTGAGAAGATGAAAAAACAAACAAGGGAAAGAAATCATAACATCACTGTCCTAGAAATATATCTTCTATGCACGCATCGACTGGGAATTACCTTCGTGGCACTTACCTTCGTCATCGTCGCTCATTTGTATCCTTTGGTATACTGCACTCGGGCTCTGGAGGTTCTTTAACCTTTCACATACTGTATAGAAAGAATGTAAGAAGCAGATGATACCTAAGCCATGCGGAGCAACTATAGGGTTAAATAGGGGCCCGGAGAGACACGAACGATAACAAGGATAATAATATCGAACCATTTGGTGGAGACCGTTGCGGTTGAATTGAATACAATAAGGGCAGGTTGTTTGCCCTCTTCTGTATCTGTGATATCATGGTTCAACATGGCCGTCGTTAGTCTTATCTTCGTCACCATCACCACGCTAAAGAGTTGTTTTGCTTTGCCGTCCTGTAGGTCAGTCAGTAAACAAGGTTGGCCTGTGGGGGGGAAATGTCGAACGTTGAGGCCATCGGCTTCGAGAAAGAAATTAGCTTATGCTTTCAAGTTGGAAATACTTTCATTTTGTGCTTATTGATGTTTGTAAGGTTATTTTCTTTTTCTTGTTTTGCTTTTTCCGTCATTTCTTGAAAATATTCTTATGGTCCTTCTTACAGCAAAGTGTGTTTCCATATTTCCACTGAATCGTTGTCGTCGTCTTACCCTTTTCTTTTAGATGAAGCTGTGAGTGGGTGGTTTCAATGGCTTGGATGGATATACCCATAAGCCTTGTATTGGTTTTTAAGAGTTGATCCTTTGGCACATTGACTTGTCTCTCTGTATTGCTTTGTTATCCATGATTTCTTAGCTGATTGCACAAGGTTTTTGGACCATCTGCTCCGATGCAACGTTTATTTGAAGTGGCATTTCTCGACTCCAGCTATGTACAAACATATGTGTGTATCCTGTTGTTCATATAAAACCTAGCGTTGATATTTACTTGTCTGGTGTTTTTGGTTAAAAATGTTGAATTGAGTTTCAGTGTACATATAGGCTTTTGACAAAAGGTTGATTTGAGTGTGAAGCTAGAGGTATAAGTAAGTGTGCGTGTGTGTGTGAGTTTGTAGTGTCGAAGAGTGCAAGGATGTGAAAGAAAAAATGTGTATAGCCTTTAGCATGATTTCACAATAATATGTCAAAACATGTTTTGTTTGGTCTTTGTTCTGCTTTGGGCTTTTTTCCCTTGTCATTGTTTGAAAACTAATGGCTTGTGGTAAGAAACTAGTGAGCTGGAATTCAATCGGATCGTTTATGAAGCAATAGCGATAGAGAGTAGGTGCCAATGAATGGAAACCATTGGCAACTGTGAGCTCTTTGTTCACTTACTTGCAACCTGCATTCTTCGAATCATTGACTTTTATTATTTTTCTGTGTCACTCAAAGTGATTGAAAATTGAATACACTATACCTTTTTGTTTTAACATAAACGACACGAATGAAGTAAAATAGTATCTAGGTCAATGTTTTTATAGACTTGAGATAAATTTGAATCAAACTTTCATGTTAATGCGTTAAAGTTTCAGCCAAACCTTTGGCCATTCCTACTGGGAAAGAAGAAACAAATGCGAACAAAGTTTTGGCCTCAAATATTAAATATTCAGAAACAAAACCAGGACTCTTATCGACGCGCTCAAGGTGTACACAGCGTACCCTTCAGTCAAGAATCACTACGAGATCACTTCTTTGCTAACGAGAGGGTTGTTCTTAGCAAAGCAGTAAAACTGTACGTCCTTGAAAGTCGTTAGGGCACGAGGATCTTAGCCTTTTTTGCACCCCCATTTTTTGATAATTGGAGCGCACATCAAGAGGCCTTATAATATTAAACAAGGTGCAATCACTTCGGAGAAAAGGAGAGAATTTATAGGAGACACCGAGCCACTTTGTTTTTGAATTTTTGTTGGTCGTAAAGTAAGAGTCTGGTATAGCACTCTACATTCTGTTAGTGCGACTAAAACATGAATCTCTATACTTTACTGTACGTCCGATGTTGGGTTGGAGGTAAAACTGATAAGTATTCTTAGAGAGGCGGGTGTTGCGGCTAAATTGTTTCAAGGCAGAAATGCAACTGGCTATTTTACTAGAGCATTGTTTGTAGAAAAACCAATAAAAGAGACTGAAACAGGTAACGTTTCGACGATGTTCAAGAAAATCAATCGATTCTTCCATTGAACGTTCTCCCATATCAATCTCAACACTCTGTGTTGTATTGTACCCTATCACGGAACCGCAAATATGTTTGAGGAGCACCTGACCAGATATGAGAATTGTTCTCCAGCTTTGGGCGGATGTAGGCCTTATAAATTGGAGCCATAAGAGATAAGAAATTTCGAGCATTGTTTAAAAAACCTAAGATGTGGTCATTCCAACTAACATTTTCGATTGCACACACCAAGCACAAACAGCTTTTTGGATTCTTGGATGCAGGTACCAGTAATGGATAATGACAATGGGATAATGTTAAGCTTTAACGACTTGCTAATACCTCACAGGCAAGATTCAAAACACGAACATTCCAGTCAAAAGCCAGATATGCTAACCATAAAGGTGACATTTATTTATCTTCCGCCTCTCCTAGATTAAAGTTTGTATCGTTGTACTAGGTCGTAGAACGCCAGGTGGGTTAGTAGTCTTTTTCAAGAAATTGTGGTAAGCAGTTCATCATTCGCCGGCGCCCGAAAAGTCATGAGTCATGTTCGCAAGCAATAAGCTTCCTAAGTGAAAATGGGACTCATCTCTCAAGACGATTTTTTGATGATATTCGGGGTCGATTCGATACACTTCAATGACCAACAAAGATTCGACATTGCTGATGGTCAGTAAGTTTGAAGAAAAGCTTAAGGAGGAAAGCTTTAGACCAAAGTCTTCATGCAAAACTTGGGGTAACTTCATTTGTTGAATGCTAATGACAAGTAGACAATTCAGCATTCTCAGTTATTCTTAAACGATACATAAAAGTTCGATTCGTCAGTTTCACAAGTTCCACAAATGCTGCACAAGAAAGTGCTTCCCGATGACACAAAAATGTTTTACTTTTGCAAACTGTGATTGCGAAACTTTCACAATCTTAATGATTTCAATGTGCGGTTCGAGATTATAGTTCTGTTCATCATAATGTGTTCGCAAGCTAGGTTCTGGACCTTGATATGTGTCAAATTCTGATGCATTCCTCGGTAGAGTTTCAAGAAGCTGTGTCAATAAAAAATTTAGCTTTTCTAATTTATTCCTAATAACTGATTTATCAATACAGTCACAGTCTAATGCAATTAAAGTCACTGCAAATTGACCAACACCTCTTATACTCTTACCACTTCTACCGGCAATAACCTAACAATTCCGCTAGCAGCTTGCTAATGTTCCCTCAAGTGCCTTTTCTTTGTCCCTTTCCAAGCATTGTTTCATTCGATTGGTACATGTGAATAGTCAGATGGCACACATTGCAAACAATGGTTATATATATATACCAATGTAAATTCACACACACGTTCGGGCGGCTCTGCCGTTGGACCTTTTGCAACATCCAACTCAATCAACAATTGAATGCAGGATTTTGACACACACAAAAAAGAAGTAGAATCAAAAATATCACTGGTGCGGGAGCAAAATATACGATTGTGAAGCAGCAATACTGGTGGATCCTTTGTTTCGAAAATACAATAAAAATTGATAAGCATCAAGCAGTTCGATTTCTCCGCCCACTCTCTCGCTCTCTTCTTCGCTTCCTATTACTGGGTGACCTTTCCGAACAATAAGTCGGGACGATATTCTACTACTTTTACTTTTTCTTTTTTTTAGTTCCATAGAAATATTGTGTTGTGCGAGTTTCATCTAGCCCCAAACAGCCAATTGTATGTACTCGAAAGTCCTTGAGAATACGAATTCGTTTTCATTCGATTCGAAATCGAACAATTGAACCTGTTAGCTGTTCTTTCGCCTTTTCAAATGAGAATCGCTACCGTATACCCCCGATAAAATGGAGCAATGGCGGCATTCGTAGTCCTTTTTTGGAAAAAAGGGTTACGGTGAGTGGTTGCCACACTAGGTGCATTACCATTTCTAATTTGCATGTCCTTTTGCCAAAACCAACTCCTGTATGGGGAAGAATAGTAAATTGACTCTCGTTAACGAGTATCAGCTATTATTTAGCCAAGCCAAGCTGGGCTTAAGGCCCTTCTCAACCCTCTAACCACTTCGAAAGTGATCCAGGAATGCAAGAGCTCTCTGAATGTGATCGGAAGATTAAATTCCTCGAGTCTCATGTGGGTTCCGGGCCATCACGGCATAACTGGAAATGAGATTGCCGATGAACATGATAGGCAGGGATCTTAGATAGCTTTCTCAGGACCTGAACCGTCGCTAGGTCTGCCAGCGTCAATCAACGATTGGATCTGTGAAGAGCACAACAGTAGATGGCATGCCTCCATTGCATGCAGACAAACCAAGCGTATGCTCCCCAACGTTAATAAGAAGACTGCAACATTTTTGCTAGCTCGTAGCAGAAAAGACTGTAGAAAGCTTATTGGCGTTGCCAGCGGGGCACTTCTCTTTTGCCAAGCATTTAAACGTGTTGGGCTTAAGTGATACCACACTCTGATACACATCGCAGAGCACTTCCTCTGTGAATGTCCTGCTTTTTCTCGCATGAGGCTACAGATACTCGGCGCAGACATGGTGAGAGCTGGTAATTTAGGCTTTGGAACATCTGGAAAGCTATAACAAATAGAAGGTTGCAATATGTATGTGGTAGTACAATGGACCAATTACGCTCTGTGGTTGGAGTGAGCGAAATGAATTAAAGATCATGGAACGATATAATTTGTAATACTCACTTGTGTACAAAGAAAAAAAGTGCTAGCCATCCATCACTAACCAAAACTTGCAAATAGCCAAATCTTTTTAGAGTAGCGTAAGCCATTTGATTCAATAAAATCGAAAGGCAAGTCATGTTTAGGAACACCCCGTTAAAATATCAAAATAATTATTCAAGACAGAGAAAATCTTTTAATTGGCCTGAAAGAATCTAATTAACAAGTCATTTTTTTCCAAAAAAAAAAAATTATCAGAACACTATCTGGCAGTGCTAGGGCTGTAGTTTAAAAGCTTTTTTATCGAAAAGCCCCTTTATTCTTTGTAGCTCTTGCCGTCCCACTGGCACCTATTTTTTAAAATACATTCTTCAAAATGACCACCGCCGCCGTAACACACTTTCTCACGCTTGCAGCGAGTCCTTTTTCAATAAATCCATCGAAATTGTTTCATTCAATAAAATTGGAGCATTATAATGTTTTCAAAACAAAATACTTTTACATGAAAAAGCATTTATAAATTATCAAAAGGCTTTTAGCGTAGTGCGGCAACCATGGCTTCACCCTGTCACGTGTATGGACAATTTGGAGAAGGTGGCCACTAGCATCGGAACAAACGCGAACAATTGTCATATGCAGACCAATAAATGGCAAATATTGACTCCCAACTGGAGACATCAATTTTGGTATTCGTTTTTTTTCTTTTTACTTTTTTTTCATTTTCTTCAATCTCTTTTCATGAAGAGTTGGCGAGGGTGGCCGCAGCTCCTACTCGTACTTCTATGTATATATGCCATTAGCATGGCATGAACCATGAAAGAAAAGATATTGCTACGAATTATATTCTGGCAATAAATTCACCGATAGGAATGCAATTACGTATCCTGCCACCAAATGAGAGGCGGGAACTCCATTGCCAAGGATGGTGATATTGGCTTTCAGAGCGGTCGGTGGTGGTGGGCTGCTCAGGATACTATCCACTAGCCATTCTCTTGTGAGTCGACAGTCACAAAACAGATGCTGAATAGCAAAAACCATCAGGTTTGGGTGTGAAAATTAGCACACTTGATAATGATTTTTCTGGCTGAGTCCTCATGAAGTGAAGTCAGTCGATTAGGTGTAAAGGGACTTAGTTAATTAAAGCAGGATACTTTGGTCGAATGACAAAGGGAGAACTCTCTCAAGAAATGCAAAAGAACACTTTGATTGCTATACCGCTTGCTGATTTAAATTAGGAAGCTTAAACTAGTGGACGGTGTGGCGGCGAGATAAATCTCACAATCGAAAGGAGAATCATTTTGGGTCCTTGACACCAATCTATCAATTTATCTCTCTGCCATCATTTGGCATTCCAGCAGCTAAATATTCTCTCCGTCACTGAAGACTTCTTTTGTTTGATTAAAAATGCTATTGATGTTCCTCGAGATGGGTAGAGGTAATTGAGCTTTCCTATTTTCTGAAATTTGCTACATAGGTACTCTTTTACTCAATGAGGCAAAGGACAATGCCTTTGTGCTATCTTTGTCTGTCGAGACAGGTTATTGTGGTCGAGTGTTTTATGGACCTGAGGGAAATCAAACAACTTGCGGATAGAATTTGCAATTCTTCCTTTCTATTTTCCATTGAAATGAAACTTGAATAACTGTAACTGTCTGTCTGGTTTCATGTTCGGAAAATTAGTCCACAGTGTAACAAGTGTTACCATAGTAAACCATCCATGTTATAGCATGTTCCAGTACCTAGTACCTACCTACTTGCATTAGAGTGCTTTTCTTTCATAAAAGCAAACACAATCTCCAAGGAAAAACTCGGAAATTATAATCGTTCACATGGTGCATTTCAATCATGCTTATTACTTTGGCAAACCCAAATGTGTGCATTTGTGTTTACATTCCAAAACACAAACACACACACATAGACGTACATTCACGCTGCCAGGCCAGTTTGAGATTTGGAGTGTGCTTCAGCTACTTGACAAAGTAGTGTACTTTGTGACAGAGTTAATTTAACGAAAAACTGACTCGATGGGACCCCCTTACCGAATGCCCTATTGAGTTGGAATTCCTTGAGCGTTCAAGAGCAAATGTAAAGTGTTCAAATACGACTAGAAGAATGGCTGCACTTAGCAAAATATTTTAAGTGTATTGATGTTAGTTTTTTTGATTGCAATGTAAAACGAACCAAATTGAAACGGGGCCTTAAGACTCGTGTGAAGAAACATATAAAGACCTTGCTTTGAATAGGTGTCGAATTAAGCTACTTGGAAGATTTCGGGAGAAAAAAGCCATACATAACGAATACCGAATTGCAATTTCAAAAGCCCCAAAACTAATCTCACTCAGAACAACTAATTAAAATCTTTTTAAAATAGTTCCGACTTCCAATACTGCGCCCTCATTAAACGGTCCCTGTTTTTTTCAATCTTTTTTTTTTTAAACCACAAATCTATTCAATTTATGCACACCGTTCAGATACAATCCAATTACACGACAGGTACCCTCTCCATTGCCTTACACATTCATCGCACTTGTTCCAATGCGCTCGACGGAATCGATTCGGGGAAATAATAAACAAAATAAAGCTCAAGTTATACGAGTAAAGAGGAAAACAAGGAAATCATCCTTCAATCCGCAAAAAAAGCACACACAATGAAGCACCGGCAAGCGGAAAGTGAAGGTTGGTGCTGAGTACTCTCTACTCATACTTCTAAAGTGCCCGAAACAGAAAAATGCACGACAGATGGGAGTTAAAGTGGTTCAGGCAATCGAAAACCGAAGATTCCAGGATATCCTTAGCGTAGATTACATATCGATATAAGCGACTTTTTAGATACCTCTCGCACTGATTGTGTGATGGATGTGCGGATGTGTGTGTGTGTGTGTCCTTATCGCTTTATATGTGATTTAGATATGCGAGTTCTTTTTCGTATATATTTGTTTGGGGGATATGTTGCTATGATTTGCTTCTGATCCCCCACGGCACTGAAATTAAAACGAAAGGAGGAGTGCTCTTGTGCTTGGAAGCTTACGTTATCGTTAAATCGTAAAAAAAAACTATTGTGTGTATAGGAAAAAGGATGTTGAATCGGAATCAATTCTATTTGCTTGACTAAAGTTAAGGTTCTCGTCTTGTTTCACTTTTTTATTAGGTTTTAAGGGACAAGTATTACATACGTAAAACATTTGGACGGTTGTGAAACGATTGTTGATAGTAAACCGATTGAGATTTCCTCGTTTTTATTTGAAATGGAAGAATGACTGAGGTTGAGGTTGGTTGCTAAAAAAAAAACAACTATTTTTTAAGACTTATGCTACTCTAACAACCTTGAAAGCTCCTAATTCTTCTAATTAGGATAAGAATAATAATTGTTAAATAAATTAATAATTTCCTGTTAGTTTTTGAGAAAAGTATCAATTCTTAGCAGCTGACGTATTGCACTTTACGTTCAATCACACTATAAATGATACTGGTACTAGAAAAACGGTATCAAAGAAACGTAAGAGACAAAATACGTTAAGTACGGTAAGGATCTACTGAGACCGGATGTCAACTGGTTGTACCACAAAATAGAGGTGGAAACAAGTTCTTACTAATTCAGGCGAACCTAGTCATGACCTTTTAAGCTAAGCTTATGATAAACTTGTAGTGACGCATATTTATGGGTTGAGCCTGAGTTGATTAGTGTAGTAAACGCACAACGTCGTTTTCCTAGTGAACAGCCTCATCATAGACAATACCAACGAGATAGCTAAAACGAATGAGTTCTTGCAATAATTGATAACCTAGAGATCTGGCCCTTAAACTGACCCTTGAGGTACATTATGTGTGTACCTGAGTGGTTTGAAAAGAAATTAGAAAATTCAGTCCTAGAAAAAACATTTTACGGCTTTAATGTTTACATCATGTGTAGGTGTTCTTTCCAGAAACCAAAAAAAAAAAAAAAAATCAAAAATCAATGCTTTTCGTATTCAAAAGCATTGACCATGTGAAAAAGAATCAAATGCCTTAGAAACGTCAGGTAAGACAAGAACAGTTTTCTGTCAATTTACTAATAATTGCAGGCAATTAATAAAACTTATGAATCAGTCAACATTTATAAAACTATAAACTCAAAATTAGCACTCAGCTGTTCATATGAAATCAAACTAATTCGCAACCAATTCACAACTGGTTTCCAGCTGCATGAAACGAAATTAAGTTTTCTTTTCGTTGTGCTTGTAACAAACTTTCAAAGTATTTAGTACCAGTCGTGTGGGCGGCTTCAACTCTGAATATTATAAAGCTTAGTTTTGTATCCAACATTTTTCCTTTAGAACCATAACGGTTTTTTGTCTCGAAACGTCGAAACTTCTAGTTCATTCAATTGTTTTGCTAACCCTATGCTTTCATATTTGTTTCCAGACTTCAAACGGCACTGAATGAAAAACTAAATTCTGTGGCAGACGTCATTTACCAATGAAAAACAAGACTTCTTTTATTACTTCTCCCCCATTTTCCATACGCTCGCAGTGTGCTTATTTGTCATATTGAAATTATAAGTAACTTCTTTTATGTGCGCAAATTATAGAAAAAGTAAAAAATCAGTGAGAAACAAGTAGGAAATTCGTTTTACATCTTCACTTGCAACTAATTTGCAATCATTTGTAGTTGATTCATGAAATGGAACTAGTTCACAACTGATTGACAACTGATTTGACAACATTGGAACAAAGTTATCCGTATTCGAAATCAAACGACGTTGGAAATTACTTAGCAAAAATGCAAATCATTAAGTAAAAATACAATAAAGAGAGTGGCGCAATAGAGCGAGGAGCCTCAGAGCCTAGCGAATTTCTCACAACCATGTATTGTGGGGGAATGGAGGGGACTTACAATTTTCTGCCGGTTCCGAACGACTAATCGAGAAAAATGGTAATAAATTTATTGACAAATGACTTGCCAATTCTTCGCGACAGGCGATACCCGTGGAAAAACAATTTCGCCTCTGTTGGGATTCAAACCACGGTACACTGGGTTAAAGGGCGGACATGCTAACCATCGCGCCACGGGTACCACATATGCTAATCATTAGCTGTTGATAATTTATTTGCAAATGGCTGATGGATAGGGTGAATTATGTTGACTAGCGCTGTCAGCATTCCCAGTGTGACTTGTGTTTTGCGCGATCAACTGAAACAATTTATATTTCAGCTTTCAGCCATGCAGTACCTACTTACATTCCTTGCCTTTTTACTTTGATTAAAAGCACAGTGCATTTTCGTCTTAAAAAGTAATATCCATTGAGGAATAAACTCAATCTCAATGAAGCCGGTTCCACCAACCATCTTCAAATCATTTACTTGTGTTTTTTGGGACCAACGATTTGAGTCAACATATTCAAACTCTTCAGCCAGGCGGTACTTAAGATAGAAAAATACGCCTAGACCTGCTCAGTGTCAGTAGTATAAAGACAAGAATCATTGCCTTTTCAAACACTAAAACAAACATACAAGTAAAACTCTTTATTGCTTATTATGAGCAGGTTTGACCAATACAGACATGTATCTCTCCTTTGTACCACCGCCCTGTGCTTCGATTCTAAAATTTCACCGGAAGGGTAAACGGTTTTTTTATTTTTCAATAAAGCTGAGCTTGTTCACTCAAGAAAACATTTCGTTATTTATAAATAATTTCACATAACTTACTACAATATTGGATTATTATTTATTTTGGAATCCTTTTTACAGCATTTCCGGCTTTTCCTTTCCGCCATCTTCTTCGATCACAAATTCCAGTTATTATGACTCTCTCTGTCTACAGATAAGAGATAAGGTTTCGCAACATTAATCCAAACGGTTATGTATTACATATATATATATGTAACTACTATTCGCCTTTCACCCTAATTCTTTGCTAATAATGACTTTAAATGCACACTAAATAAACGTCAAAAAGAAAAGCAGTTACTTATGGATATTCGTTTTTTTCTCTCTTTTTTTTTTTACTTTCACTCATTCAGGCATAAGGGAGTGGCCAAATTGGCAAAGGCAAGCTAATACAAAATCCGTGACCTGCAAGATGGCTTTTCGGATCATAGAGCATTAGATACTCTGGATTCCAATGAGGGAAACAGTTTGGATGTTATTTTTTTTGCTTTCTTTCTTCGGTTGGGTTTGTTTTTCTTGGCACACAAAAGTGCTCTGGCTTCATGCTTAATCCTTTACGGGGCTCAAGCTTTGATAGGTATACGCACATCATTTATCCACATCATGGTAATGATTGAGGGAAAGGGCTTAAGTGAACAAGGTTCACAAGTCGTTTGTATTGTTTGACGAAAAATCATAAGGGTTTATGGAATAAGCAAAGCTAACGAGGTGTGTTTGTGTTTGTTTTAGTTGTGTATTTTTTGTTTTATTTTGCTTTTGCCAAAAGAAAAGGATTATTTGCATGAGAGAAATTGTTTGCGCTATTGATGGCCGGTGTGAGGTGCAAAGGGATAAGTGCGTACTTCTTATATTTGATTCTGATTAGTTGGAGCTAATGAGTACCAATATTTAATAAGAAGCAATAGCCTGTTAAATGTTGAAGGAGCGCTTGTTAGGAAATGATTGAGCTAATCAGAAGCTACATAAGTGGAATTGTTGGAAATCAGATACCGTTCATTGATCCTCCAGCCGCATGAATGAACAACATTTGAAGAACAGAGAGATTATTTGAATTGGTCTTCCCATGGATTATATCTATATCATATTATACATAAGATGTCATCGCACAACGACCCATATATAACGGTCTTTTTACTGTGCCTTGTAGCTAAGACTTTAATAAAAAAGCGATTGATAACAATCGAAACTATATCTTAGGCCTTTAAATAAAATGAGCAGAGAAAAAGTATAACGCCGTGCATTGGCGAACCGCTCTGATCGCAAGAAAGACGCTAATGTAGTTGAGAAAACATAATATGACAAAAATATCTAGCCCCGTTGAGTAAGTACACGCAGCCACCAATTTCATACTCGGTTTTTGAAGCATAGGCATCGGCAAAAAGAAAAACATTTTCAGAACATTAGAAGACTTTTGAGATGGATCTTACCATTGAGGGCCATTGGAAGAAACCTCAACCCGGCCAAGCACGCTACAACACCTGTCACCAGTCATTGGCTTAGAAATGGTTGACAACTGGTTTCCACTTGTTCTTGAGCTTTATTGGATTGTTTTTTGATAACTTTGAAACCAGTTTCTCTGCTTTGTCATGTTTTGAACCGAGCGTTCCATTCTTTTCATTGTTTTTGATCTGTTTGACTTTTCTTGAAAGAAAAAAAAGTATCGAAAAGTATTTTGAGTATCCTTACTCATTTTTTAAGCCCCTTGGCACATTGCTTTTTCTCTTTTGTATTTTTGACGAGTGCTGAGTTCAAGTATGGTCTAAGTTTAACCTTAATTTCAAAACAAAAAACTACTTAGTTGATGTACATTTCCCTAATAATATTTTAAGCTTTTCAATTATAAAAAATGTTTGAAGATCAAATGTTCAAAGCTCACAGAAGTGACGATGATGAAAAACAGTTTGAAGCTAGTAAAGTAACTACAAAAACCCGATGCAAGCTCTGCACAATTGTGTTTAAAACATAAGAGGGTATCGAGATCAACAAAAAGTTTGCACATCTGTTTGCTATCAAAAAAAAAATAAAAATAAATAAAAATATTAAAATAAAAAATGGATTCGGATAACAGTCAGCTGTAGTAGCTTATCTAGTGAAGACGAAAAGAAAGAGATAGATAGCCTAAAATGGATAAGTTAAACGACAATGTTTAGTGTTCGAAGGTTGGCAGTCGACCAGTGCTGTCGTTTCTGAAAAGTCCAAAGCAGTACATTCCAAAAAGTTTTGCATAATTTTTGGACAAAAGCAATACGCATATAATTTTTTAAAGTTCATATTTTTCTATTTTTTCATAACAAAAAAGAAACTTAGATGAATAGCTACTTTATCTAAATTTTGCTTCGGTTTACTAACTTTGATTTGGAAGGTTTTGTTGGTCCGGATGAAGAAGGAGAACGTACGTTTTTTGATCGCCTTAGAAAATATGTAAGGACAATAGGAAACAATTAGATTCACGTTGCGCAAATTCATTTTTTTAAGGGGCCAATTAAAGGGATAAGGAAAAACCATCAGGAAAAGTTGAGATAAATGGAAACACAAATTTTTTCCTGATGAGCTTTTATAGCGAACAGGAAAATATGCCAGTTGCCAGGTTCTCAACCCAACGCAGCCACACACCAGCAACTGGTTTTCCTTATGCAATGTACACAAAAAAGATAATACGCTGCGAGTCTATCATTGGAATACATGGAAAATGGAATCCAAATAATTGGAACGATTTGTTCCACTTTGGCTGAAATTTCAATCAGCTGTCACGAAAATTGAAATTGTAACAGGAAAATAGAAAAATACAATTTTAACTGAAAATATCAGTTCAATTGAACATTTTTTGTTCAATTGACTTATTTGCTATAGATTGGAATAACATTTGTTATTCAATTCTAACGACAACATAGTTAATATTCCATTTAAAAATTTTTCCTGATTCGTTTTCCGGATCGCTATTATTGACCCCCAACCTACGCATAATTCGATTCATCTGTCGAAAGGCATTCTTCATAATCAGAAGCATTTTAATCCTCAACAACCTGTCTTGTATGTAAAAAAAAACGAGAAACTGATGACTGGTCAGCTTTTGGACTTCTGCATTGATTTCTACATTTTTTCGATAAAATTCGAAAAAGCAATACAAGTGGCAATACAAAAATTAAAATGCAGTAAAACAAAAAAGTGTGCAGTACGGCAGTACGCACCAAGCTAAAGCAATACAAATATTGCTTTTACAGTACTTTCGACAGCATTGCAGTCGACTGACTGATTTATTGTATGACATTTCAGTAGAAGAGCTTAACGTAAAACGTATTACGTATTGTACATAATATTATGTATTATGTACTGTACACAGCCATCAACCAAGTAATTTTTTTTGCCAATAAATCGTTGTCTACAATATTGAGCCATAGTCCCGGGATTGATATATCTGAATCCCGAAATCCCGGGATAGAAAAAACTTTCGGGATTTCAATCCTTTATTGCAACATCATTTTAGTGACAACTTTATATCCAGAAATCGTCCTGGGAACGCAATATTCTAGCTACTATTGATGCCATTAGGTCAAATTCATTGGAAAAGTTACTAAATTAACTGTTTCTGCATGTTTTTACTCCTTATTTCTTTCTGGTTCATATAACGAAAAAATAATACTTAGTTATTTCTCGAAAACAAAAATTCTCACGAAAATATTCCCACTCGGTTTGTACAACCAATACAAACGAAACTACGAAGCTACCCTATGAGATTAAAATTTCGTTTCTTTTAAAATTTTCATATTTCTTTTTTTATATCCAGAAATCGTCCTTGGAACCCAATATTCAAGCTACTATTTATGCCATAATGTATTCATTGGAAAAAGTAACAAATTTAACAATTTCCTATGTTTTTACTCCTTATTTCTTTATGGTTCATTATAACGAAGAAATAATACTTAGTTACTTCTTGAAAATAACAATTCTCACGAAAATATTTCCTTTATGGGTTGTACCACCAATACCGAGATACTACGAAGTTCTCCAAAAAAGGTCTAAAATAATGATTCTCTTAAAATTTTCTTATTTCTTAGCTTGACATAGCTGTATCTTTTAAAATATAGACTTAAATACTAAAGACTTATTTATCTTTTTTGCAGAAAACAAAAAAATTATGTACTTATTTGCATGTAGTATTTTTCAATTTGCGACCAACACGAAGTAATATTCAATAATACAATAAAGTGACGTCTGTAAAGCTAGCATGACAAAGTGAGCAGAATCGCTTGGAGTAGAGTTCAAAAATTAGTGCTTACTTAGTGCTAATTTAGTGCCAAAAACTTAAATTTGGTGCTCTCAAAGATTCGCGAAAAATAAGAACACTGCTTGTGTTAAACTTAACAAAATCAACTTCTTAGTTTGCCGGTTTTTTAAAACTAATTGTATGACACTAAAGTCAGTCTTTATAATAATAAAAAACTAAAATATAAACAAAGAAAAATTACTACAGCTAATCATTTATCACAACCATGCTATGAAATGACAGGTGACCAGGGGACTGTCATTTTTTCATAAATATTTAATAAAACAAAATCATTTGAACATATCAGATTATCGAAACAGATGTGGCTCCACACTACATTAATTATATTAAACAAGTTGTCGCTATTAAAACTGTTAAAAAAGTAAAAAAAAGGCTTAACAGGGGACTGTTTCTTCTAACGGCCGAGACGCGTGGATCACTAGCAGACGCAGTTGTCACACTAAAAAAATGGAGGCTGTCCGCTTTAGCTCCACAACCGAACGAACTTCACACCGATTGCGTTTCGTTTCACGATCTAAATGTTTCGCACCAAAACAAAATTTGACTTCAGAGCGGTTTACAAATTTTAATAGGGGACTGTTTCAATAATTCGAGGACAGCATTCGCACATAGATATTTTGAATAAATTATATTCTAAAAATTATGATAGTGAAGTATAAAGATACTTAATGTTCTTTTTTATATTATATTTTTTATTCAGTTATCAACGTCAAAAAAATTAATATTGGTAACAAGACTTGTAATTCTGGAAAAGGGACGTACTAGGGGACTGTGTTTTGGGGTGTTTGGGAGTTATTTATTCAAATATAACATTGTTAAATTACTAAATAAGTTGTGGCGTGCCAAAAATGCATAATACTATGTCAGTATTGATAAGAAAGCTGAGGAATATTATAATTTATTACATAAAATTAGCTTGGGACAGCGATTTTCCGTTTAGTGGAGAAATACCCAGATAAATATATAAGTAAGTAAATAAATTAGTAAAAAACAAGTGAATAAATAAATAGGTAAATAATTAAATAAATAAGTAAACGAATAAAT
This sequence comes from Melanostoma mellinum, assembly GCA_914767635.1. NCBI lineage: Eukaryota > Metazoa > Arthropoda > Insecta > Diptera > Syrphidae > Melanostoma > Melanostoma mellinum. Next base: position 22,368,689 of record OU612058.1, read on the forward strand.
AAATAAATAAATAAATAAATAAATAACCAAATAGATGCATAAATGAAAAAAATAACAAATTTGTGAATAAACAAAACAGCAATTAAAAAAATAGTTTAATTTTTTTTGAAGAAATAAACAAACAGTTATATCACAGGAAGAGAAGAAACAAATCGTTTTAAGGATGTGTATTGCAATTTTTATAAAGTCTGATTTGAGATGAGGTGGTTATCAGATGAGCTACAGGCTATCTCATATCTGTTACGTTGTTTTTCGAATCTAGATGGAATTTTTTCAATATTTGTGATTTTATGTAGGTAAATCTTCTGTAGTCTGATTTGAGATGAGGTGGTTATCAGATGAGCTACAGGCTATCTCATATCTGTTACGTTGTTTTTCGAATCTAGATGGAATTTTTTCAATATTTGTGATTTTATGTAGGTAAATCTTCTGTAGTCTGATTTGAGATGAGGTGGTTATCAGATGAGCTACAGGCTATCTCATATCTGTTACGTTGTTTTTCGAATCTAGATGGAATTTTTTCAATATTTGTGATTTTATGTAGGTAAATCTTCTGTAGTCTGATTTGAGATGAGGTGGTTATCAGATGAGCTACAGGCTATCTCATATCTGTTACGTTGTTTTTCGAATCTAGATGGAATTTTTTCAATATTTGTGATTTTATGTAGGTAAATCTTCTGTAGAATGCCATGGCAAATTAAAAATCATTTTCAAAATTTTATTTTGCATTATTTTAAGTATAAGCAGATGAGCATGATGCTGTGAAAAATTGCCTTGAATAAAATTAGCTTATTTTCTTTAATGAGATTGGATTTTCTGTTGGTAAACGTATAAAACATTTCTATCGTTACATTGACTTTACGTATTGTTTGTTGGATATGTAAACCGAAAGTTAGGGTTTTGTCAAGATGAACTCCTAAGTATTTGACACTGGATTTCCATTTTGTCTCCAATCCATTAGTTGTCAACCTTCCACTAGATAAAAAACAAGCGTTTCTATTTTCTTGTGAGAAAGACAGCTTGGGTTTTCACAGCATTAACTTTGATCTTCCATTTATAGAAGTAGATTTGGACGTCATTAAAGGCAGATGGCAAATTGGTGTTGATAACTTATTTGAATCCATTCAGCAGATTGCATGTGTCATCTGCGAATATGGCAGTTTCGCAGTTCCTAAGTTTCGGAAAGTCAGATGTATAAATATTGTATAAGAAGGGCCCCAAAACAGATACTTGGGGAACACCCGCAAAAATTTCCTTAGATTCGGAAGACACAAAATTAATAAAAGCCCTAATTGTACGCCTAGTTAAAAAAGAAAAAAATATTCTAACAATGAGGAGGGGAAACTTCAAAATTTTTAATTTGTGAATCAGTCCATTGTGCCAAACTGTTTCAAACGCCTTTTCCACAAATAACAAAATAATAAAAGTTATTTTTAATATCTTTTGTTATCCTATGAATTTGAAAATCTGATGGACCCAACGCTTACTCCAATAAACAGCGTGACGTCGATTTTAGATACCAAGCCTACTCCTTACCAATCATGTGAATTTGACAGAGGTGTTCGTTCCTTCATTCATCTGATATGTATTTTTGTTTCCACAGATCGAATTTATCATCGAATCAATAAATCGCTAATTTCTTCCACCTGACGAATGGGAACAGTTTTCAAGTAATTTATCATATCTTTCAGTTCTCAGAATATCGCCAGGACTTTAAAAATGCAATAGAATAGAATTAAAAACTGGTGGGTACAAGCACTGGTACACTGGTATAAGAAACTTACATGAACATCGGCTCTCAATAGTTCCGCGTTACTACTACTTTTTTTTCTAGAAGCGTGTTAAGTTGAGCTTATCTTACACCCTATTTATAGGGACATGTACGAAAGGTACCTACATTTTTCATTTTTATTTATAACCCATCTAAACTCGACTCGTTAAATAATAAATATATTTTATGACTTGGTGAAGGTCAAGAGGAGTTCCAACCAGCTTTTATTTCAATATTTTTTCCTTCATTCAAATAAAATGCTAACTTTTCCTATAACAGCTTTATCAATATTCAGATTGGAAACAATCCGACTATTTTTCAGTTCAACCTTGACCTATAGAAGTATGATTTTTTTTTCAACGCTCTGTTGGTATCCGTTATTTTTCCATGCTTCACATTTGGCAGTTAGCCGTGTCCTAGCTTATTCTGACGCTTTTTAAAGGCCTACCCCAACAAATTTCACAAAGAGACATTTTGAACTTCGCTCATAGGAGTAGAGGGGGCAGGTAGACGCCTCAACAATGCTCTTAAAACTCTCTTCACGGTCTCTTATATTGAACAGTAAGTGGAAATCTACACTTAAATTGGCTGAATGGAAGGAAAGGGAAGCACTTTCCAGGAAAATAATCTCTTTAATTCTCTTATACACGAAAAGCGCATGATTCTTATTTTGAAGAGCATAAATCAGCCGAGTCAACTTCCACTCTTCCTTGTCACTCCACAATCCGTGTCCTGTTGAGAACTGCGTACAGCCAGTATTTGGATATGGCAAAACATTCAAATGGTTTTCATTTTGGATAATGCGAATTGTGGGAAAGGACAATTTTGAATGTTAGAAGCATCTCCGTGTATTTACAATTTAACGGCTTTTATTGTTGGTACTTCAGTCTAGATAGTAAACTTTCACCTCGATTTTGCCAAACGTCACTGATACCTATCAGGTCATAAGATGCTAATCAAGTCACAACTTTCTACCCAATACTCTAATCGTGACGTTATTTTCAGCGGGTCACAACAATGTCACTTATGGCCTTTAAAACATAAACGGGTTGTTTGTTTAACTGCCTAAATCCTAACCAAAATGTCTCTTGGAAATGGTAACATCTTCGAATAGATTAATAAAACGTCTGCTGCCAAAGGCCTTGTTCATACATATATGTAACTGATAATAATAATAACCCCGTTACATGCACCTACATTATACGTGCGTGATACGTGATTATTTCGTTTTATGAAAGTTTTGGCGACTCAAGGATTTCCGGAAAAGTTTTAATCGATTGAACACAAAATTACTACTCCTCTTTGTAGCACGCTCGAGTATGCTGTGGAAGTTCTGAACACCATTCAATTAAGTTATTAATAATACGTGAAAGTCTAACGAAAGGTTGATGTTAATGGAAGGGCCATATAAGAGTGGGTTGTCTTACAAGGTGTAAAAGAGTTGGATATTTCTGTGCAGAGCTTAAGTATGTGAAATAAGAAATTAGAACTTCGTTGCCATAATCGATAATGAGCTTGAGAAAAATAGGAAAAAAAAGGAGTAAGCTTTAGTTACCTTTGAAAGGAGTTCAATTAACGTAGTGGTTTTATGTGTGAGCTCATGGCCATTAGACAATTTTTATTTATGAAACAAAAATGAATTGTTTGAGTAGTTTATAATACAAAATGCAGATATATTCGAAATTTAAAAATTAGGGCGCATAAGCACGTCAAACAGTAAAGACACCAAATTTAGGACTGCCATGAAGTTATGACATTCGTTACCACGAGTCGTCTTCATTTAAAATATCGGAAGTTTTAGGGTATACATAGTTCAGACGCTCATACCGTTTGAAACGCTCTAAACGAGAAACAAGAATGAAATTTAGAAATTTATGTTCAGAGGTGCAGCAATTGATTACCATTTGCATTTGGTAGGCAAATCTATGATTGCCTTAGATCGAAAAACGGCAATGTAATACTGAATACTGGGTCCGGTTTCTTCTTCTTCTACTGACTTAATTTTTTATGTGGGCAGGAAATATGTAAGACAAAAAAAATGGCTACTAAGAGAATTAAATGTGCTATAATTTGAACAGAGTAAGACCAACCAGTCCTTTTTGAATATACGTACATAATTGTAACATCATCAATACAGTCTAAAACAGAAGAAGTGCACTTCAAAGTTCAGGGTATTATTTTTTTTTAGAGCTAATTCAATTGCAAAATGAAAGAAAACACATAAAAACTGAGTTTTATAATCATGATATTGATAAGTTTAATAATTGACGTGTTTTTATCTTATTAATTAAAGTTTTTTCGTACCCGTGGCTTGATGGTTAGCATGTCTGCTGCTTACCCAGAGGTTCGCGGTTCGCATCCCAACAGAGCCAAAAAGATTTTTCCACGGGTACGCTTTTAACGAGGAAATGATAAGTCCTCAGTTTGTAAATTCGTTGCCATAAAAAGCGCCGTTAGCCGTTCCGAATCGAACCTTTTTATTTTTTATATAAATAAAAGATCAATTATATTTTCAACAATATTTTTTTCTTTTTAATATTAATCACGGCACTGGTTTTAAATAGATGTTCTCATGGCATAAGTGCCTAAGAACGATTTCATGCAAACAAGCCCCACTGATAGTTCGAATAGAGCGTACAGTCCGGAAGTGCAAAATTTTCGCGTGTGCGATAAAAAAGTGGTATACCCATGGTGTGATGGATAGCACGTCCGCCTGTTAATCCAGAGGTTCGAGTTCGAATCCCAACAGAGGCAAAAATGTTTTATCCACGGGTATCGTCTTTCGCGAGGAACTGGCAAGTCCGCCGTTAGTATTCATTGCCATGAAAAGCGCTTTCTCGATTAGCCGTTGGTTGTGAGAAAAGCGCTAGGCCCAGGGGCTCCTCGCTCTGTTGCGCCACCCTATTTTTTTTTGATTTTATTGTGATACCGGAAAACGTACTGACCTCAACTATACCTCCATTTGACAAATAGACAAGCTCTACAAACAAAACCGCCTATTTAAAAGCCAAACTACTGAAAAACACCCCTTATATGACATTGCCTGCAACATCCTAGCTAAGGGAGAGACAAAAAACTTCTAGGGTTTTTCAAAAAATATAAAAACAAGTCAAAGAAGCATTGTGGGGGTTATTAGAGCAGAAAAATAATAGAGATGCAATGACGTGAAGTGGTTTTTCTTTCTAGCTCCAGAAGCGGAGAAGAGGTGCGTCTAGCTCTTAACAAGAGATGTGGAGGGTATGTATCGGGAGCTTGTAGAAATCTCTTCCTTGGCTTTTGATGCGGACAAAACCATGTTCAGAAATCCAGCAAAACAACTAAATAATGAGGAGAAAACGTCTTGAAATTAGCCCTCCACACAAGGAGAAATGCTCTGGGGACTAGTTTGCTGATTATAATATTGACTGTATTGAATACAGCTGTAATACTAGGCCTAGGTAAGTTATGAGGACAAAGCACAGGAGGATCAATAGAACAGACTAAGGGGTGAACTATGATCTCTTTGAGATCACAAATTCTAAAAATGCCATTAGAAAAAAAAGAAGTAAGAAGGTATGAAAAAAATATGTTTTTTTTTGTCAGGAGGAAATCTTCAAAAGACACTCAAAAACAATTTATTCGTCATCTAAATCTCCGTTAGAATTCTTGTGCGTTGAAATTTCTAATTGTAATGAAATATTACTTTTGGTTGTGGTGTATTGCCCACCATGTACATTTAAAGAAGATAACTTATTTGAATTAGAAAAAATTTTGCTTCATCTTAACTCAAAGTACTGTCATATTTTAGTTGGCGGTGATTTTAATGTAAATCTACTTGTTAATAATTCTACTTCACGTCTTTTCAATTATTTTTGTGACAAAGTTTGCTTATCTGTTGTTAATAAATTGTATCCTACATGCTATCAGTCAGTGTTGAACCCATCACTAATTGATATTTTTCTTACAACTTCTAAAGAAAAAGTTCTGTGTAATGATCAACTAAAGCTTACATCGGATTTTATCCATGATCTAATTTTTTGCTGTTTTCAATTTGATAAGAAGAATTTGCGTACCTCAAACACTTTCAGTTATCGGTCATATCGCTCTTTTAATTTCACAGAAGCTCAAAACTATGTTGGAAACGATTACTGGAACGATATTCTATACACAGTTAATGTTGACATCAAAGTTTTGTTGTTTAATAATTTGCTAAATACTCTTTTTGATACCTATGTTCCGTTAGTAACTAAACAAGTCAAAAGATCTAGAAATTGTCCATGGTATAATAAGGATATCGAAATACAAATCAAGGAAAGAGAACGTTTTCACAAAAGATATAAAAAATACCCCTCTGAGTACAATAGACGTCAATATACTTTTGCTAGAAACAAAGTTGTTTCTCTTATACGTTTAAGTAAGAAAACTTATTTCTTACAAAAACTTGATATTTCGTTAAACACTAAAGTGCTTTGGAAGAACTTAAAAGACATTGGTGTCACTGGAAATAAAAATACACAACAGTGCTTGTTAGATCCGGAAGTAATGGCGTCATTTTATGCTCCCCACTTACCTAGTACGAGCTCTTCTCTAATTTTACCAGAAAACGAAGGTTTATTTTCATTTAACTGCGTAGATGAAATTGAAATCATCAGCGCTTTAAAGTTGGTGAAATCGAATGCAGTTGGCTCAGACAAAATTTCTCCAAAATTTATTCGATTAATTTTACCAATTGTTCTTCCACCTTTGAAACATATTGTCAATACTTGTTTGTATAGGAGTGAGTTCCCTGAACCTTGGAAGGATACAATTGTCTTACCTATTCCCAAAAAAAGCAATTCCTGTGAGCCCTCTGACTTCAGACCAATTAGCCTTTTGCCTTTTTTTTGGTAAAGTCTTTGAACGGTTGATGGCTACTCAAGTTCTTGACTTCATTCAATCTAATGATAAAATGTGTAAATGGCAATCTGGTTTTCGCAAAAACCATAGTTGTGAAACTGCAGTAGTTAAGGTCACATCTGATTTCCGTTTTGCGCTTGATAGTAATCAGTTGGGTACAATGGTACTGCTAGATTTCTCAAAAGCTTTTGACTGCATTGATCACCAAATTTTAATTTTGAAACTCTGTAACAACTTCAATTTTTCCAACACTGCTCTTAAACTTTTGAAAAACTATCTGTTAAACAGGCCCCAAAAAATTACAACTAGTCAAGGTTCTTCTAGTTCATATATTGTCAACTGTGGTGTACCACAAGGCTCAATACTAGGACCGCTCCTCTTTTCACTTTTCATAAATGACCTTCCCGCAATAGTTAAAAACTGTAAAATTCATATCTATGCAGATGATGTGTTGTTATATATTTTTAGTGAATGGGGTTCAATGACATTAAAGTTTATGTGTGCAGATTTAGTTTCATTGAGCTTGATACGCCATTTTTTGGTCCAATCACTAACGGTGTCGACGGCATTTAATATGTTGAATAAGAAAAAAGCAAAGCAAAAGTGTCTTTTATAAAACCAGTTAATTTCGTCACACCACGAATTCACGTTTCGAAATTCATTTAGAATGTTTTTCTTCCTATCAACAAAGCAAATGCCATCAGTGACTATGATCATTACCATGATCATCTGAGAGGCGAAATGAACACAACGAGCAGAATGAAAACAAAAAAAAAAAAAAAAAAAATTGAAAATTGAATGAATTCATTGCGCATTTGCTCATAACAAAAATTCATTTACAAAAATTACAAAATATATTTGCCAAGGATGTCAAGCGTTATATTTATTTACTCAGTGAAGCGTTGGGCCTAAAGCTCTCAAAACCACTACTCAAACATTCGTTTTAAAAAACAAAATCACAAATAAGAGCTTAAAGAACGAAATACCTACTTGGCTGAATTTTCTTATCGTTTAGGTTTATTATGATTTTAAATTTTCCATCACGAACGCAATTTTATGTATCATGTAAAAACTTTCGAAACTATACTTCACGTCAATTGTGCATTTTTACTTACAACTAAACCTGATATAAGCCCCGTGAAGAGGGTTAATTTTTTCAGATTCTCGATTTCAATTCATTAAGCAAGGTAAGAAGGAGCAGTTTACAAAGATATTCAAAAGCACCTTATTCAGATAAATATTAATTGCATTCCCTTGCAACACGGATAATACATATTCCATCCCTTAACTCATCCATCTTTCCTGCTGCACATATACTCCAGGGTATCAAAACATTTTCTTCCTATACCAAGCAAACGAAGGTAAATATCGTGTGCGGTAATTCCACCATCCATCCGTCCACAAGGTTTTTTTTTTCTTATACCTAGAAACTGCATCAAACTATTGCTATTACTTCCCCGGCTATCACATATAACACGGAAGAAAGGTGAATTCCATTAGGGCATCAATACCCGGATCTCGTGCTCAATGACTCACATAAAAATAAACCGTCTTCCTTACACGCTAGCCCGCATCCTCTCTTGGTTGTCTCCTTGATCAGATCATGCACCTGCACAGTCCTGCACTACAAACTTGAAAAAATATACAAAGCAAAAAAAAATAAGAAAAATTATAAAGAAACGAACGGGTAGCAAAGGAACGTCGAAAGAATAAGAACAAAATATCGCTATTTCAATGCACGTTATTATAATGCCGCCTTCTTTCTCCGTTTTCAATGTTATACGAAAACATTTGCGAAATTGAAACGGAAGTAATAAAGAAAATCCTAGTCCTTTAACAGAGAGGAAAACGAGCAGCAGAAAACGAAGATGCAACAATGACTATATCTGCAGATAGAAAATCACATAACAACAAACGAGAAAAGCAAAACATCCTTGCTGCGAGATGGTTACTTTGAATACCTACCTTACGTACTTGCTTTTTTAAAGGACGGGTATTGTTATCGCGAATTTCGCTCTAGGAACTGTAGCAACAACAAAAAAAGGGAGATTCTTGTCTTGTGTATGCAACAGCTTGGACTATAGCTTTTATTGATATGCTCTCACACAGGACTTCCTCTTAGAGCTCAATTCTATCAATTCACTCGTTCATTAACAAAAGATAATTTTTAAAAATTTTGATCTTCCTTTGATGATGGTTTGATGTTCTGCGAAACAACAAAAATGTTCGTTTTGCTTGGAAAAGTAACATGCAACATAGTATACAATACATTTAACAGATTACAGATGTATTCTTGAGTGCAGTACCTTTATTTCTCACAACACTTCCTGCTCAAGGATTAGCTCTCAATATGTAGGAATTTTCTATACAGAGAGTATTTTAGTTCTCCTTACATTTCTGGAGAGTTTTTCAGTTTTTCTACACACCAATAACTATGATATAGGAGCTTATTAATGGAGTTTCCGACCTGAAAGTCAGCCCATAATTCACACATAATTCCAAATCAGCTTGACATTGATTTGCTGCAACTGCTTCTCGTCAAGACAAGCTGTATGCTCAGAGCTTTCTTAGTTTTGTATTACTGAAAGATTTAGTTAACTCTGAAGGATATCCATATTGATAGGAAAAGATTCGACCAGACTTCCTATTTCTAACAGGATGTAACGCATGTCAAGTGCCTTAGACTGAAAACACAGAATACTCAGAACCAATGAACCTAGCGAGACGAAGCCAAAGCCAAAACGTATTTGTGTTTTGAGCACGGATCATCACACACGGCTGGTTGCCAGCGGCGAGTCGAATAGCCGCTACTGCCAGCCGCTGATCAGGTTTGTGTGACCACGCAACTCACCACACTCGCTGGCACCCTGAGAGTAATTAGCAGCGTCTGGCAAAATAAAAATACTGTCTATTTGTGTCAAATATCATTAATAGGTTTAAAAACTAGAAAAAAAAATTCAAAAACAAATTTTTGTATGGTTTTCTGCAGCTGTGTGCACGGTTGCCAGTTTGGTCATTTATGTCCAAATCTGGTCATTATTTTTTCACTTGGTCACATGGTCACTTTTTATTCCATTTGGTCATTTTTTCAACGAAATGAAATAAGAGAAACCCTTCAGTTTATAGGTCCTTAAAATTGAAATGTACACGTAAGGCAGTTTTCTTATCGAATTATGTAAAAAGTGCATCAATAAGTTCGTTCGTTCAAGCCCAACGATTGCTCTGAGGTAGCCGCAACGAGTTCCCTTGAATAACCTGAGTTTACCCTTAATACCAAGCTAGGTATTTTTTGAGTTCTGCGCTCGTCCTGAAGTAGAGCTAGGATTTTGCCGGGGAGAATTCAGGAAGCAAACACTGATACAAATGACACGTGCTTTTCTTCAAATGACCGGCATGTGTGGTGACTTCGTGATTCAATCTGTCTTACGAACTGAAAACCAAGGCTTTTTTGGCAACTAGACATGATGTTGCACAGCTTGTTTCTGTCAATACTGTCGTACGCATGTTTTTTCCAAGATCTCCCGTGTGCTGCACGAATTTGTTGACGTGGGGGTTTTTCAGACAGTCACAAAGACAAGACATCGCATCTGACTTTAAGGAGCAGTATTCCTCTATAATTGGTGTAATTGTAAGATTTTCCATTCATTGAACATGCTTTCTCCCGACTAAACCGTGCAGCTGGTGCACTCTCCTTTCAAGCTAAAATCACTAGCTTCCTTGAAAATTTCGGCGTCGAAACCGTCTGGAGAACCAGTTTTATTTGATTTAAGCTTACATACGAGTTTGCAACCCTAATTCTTCTGATCTATAGAGAATGGCATTCTTCTAATCGTTTAAGTTGAGTCTGCATAACTAGTTTTTCAAGATCTTCAGAGGTGAATGCGGTTCTACAGCTATGTTTGCTTGGTGGTCTTTACGGGCTTGGTTATTAGTTTTCCACCCCGGCAGGATCTTAAACTTTTGGTGCAAACTTTGAAGCTCATACTTTCAAAAAATGTCTGTATTTCCTCAAACAAGCGCCTCATGCGGCTTTTCTGTTTAAGAACTTGGTTTTCTTGCCTTCTTTCTTCATCGGAATCAATCATAGTTTTGGTCATTTCAAGCTACGTTTGGTCATTTTTATTTTCATTTTTGGACACATATTTTTTTGGCAAGTGGCAACCGTGGCTGTGTGTGACCGGGCTTCCAGGTGCTGCCTGCTTCTGCTACTGCCAGCCACTTCTTGCCAGCGGCAGTCGTGTGTGACCCGTGATTTAGACATATTTCAATCTTTTTGCGTGTGAAATTATGAATACAAACATCTATTACTTCCAAACATTCAAAGTTCAACTTTAAACAGGGGCCTCTACCACAAAACTGCAGGTACTTATAAAACAAGTGTAAAAAATGTTTGTAACACAAAGCTACAAGCTTGCTTGATCTTCTACAAGTGAAATGGATAAAATGCTGCAAGCAACTTGTAGACTTGAAGCTCAAAGGACATTCTTTAAACTCATTATCAACTAAAGAAAGAAGAGCAAGCCCCAATAAAAGTGGGGAAATGTTCAGTAACTACTAATAGTGTTACGAAAGCAAAGAGTACCTTCCCTTAAAGACTATCTCATATAATGTTGACATAAGTAAACTCTTCAAGCACACTTTTCATATACAAATATGTGCCCTTTAAACTTGTCTATCTCAATAAACATACAAGAAAAAGTGTACGTGACGCAGTTGTGGTTTATTTTCGATTAATGGGCAAAAACAGTCATTCTCGTTGTCTGGTCAGGTGAAGTGTGTTACGATTACGAGTATCATATTGAAAAAGGGAGAGCATGGCAGTCGTCTTTTTATCGCATTGATGTCAAAGTATGCCATGTCATGGCTCTTCGATCCTTTCGTTTGTAAACAAAACGTAAATACGTAGACATTGGCGCAAGGTCTTGCATTTGAAGAGGGTAAAACTTTTACAAACCCGAAACAATGTTTTTAAGTATAAACTCTCTTCTTTTTTGAAAGAATGAAGTGTGGATAGGGTGCACCTTTCAATCCAAACTATTTGTATATAAATAGACCAAATAAAATTAAGGATATGATGTGAACGATCAGTGTTCCTAATGTGTTCATTTGAAAAAGATGTGCAAATTTGAAAATAAATCAATAGGTTAGCATATCTGAGCGGGGAGCCTCGGAGACTAACGCAATTACCAGAAATTCCTTGTGAATAATGGAGACTGGAGACGACCTATATTAATTTGCCGATTGAGAAAGGTTAATCGAGTAAGCGCTTTTCATGGACACGAAATAACTATCGGAGGTCATGCCAATTCCTAGCGATGTGCAAATTTGAAAGAGTGTTTTTAAGTAGATATTGAATACACAAACACATTGATGAATTGATACTAAGCTTGTCAACTGACTTTAATAATATTTCCCTCCACATGCTGGTCGTTGTCATTTGGAATAATAAAGCCACTGGACAAGTCTACATGAATTGTGGTCTTTTCGAATAATTTTCCAAGTTTCCATCGAACACAATTTCTTCTCATTGAAATATTTTTATTACTCCCCAAGCCTGGTGTCGAGTAGTGTGCTCCATAAATATAATTTTATTCAGAAGATCTATTTTAGTATGCAAATTCCGTTCACCGTTTACCGCCACGCCACGCCGGCTATGCCACCCCAAGCGCCACACGCCAAACTCGCCGGCTACGCAGCTGAGGCGTCCGTCACCCATACCCCGCACATATTATTATTATATGCCGTTTAAATTATCGTTTCCGTGAAAAATTACATCTGCTGTCTTGCATTTGCCGTTTTGGCACGAAAAGGAGGTTATAATGGAAAAAGAGCCCATAATAAGAGAGAAGAAAACAAAAAAGAAAGGAAAAAAAAAACAGAAAAATACCTCTACGCCTGACGTAGTGAAAACAAACAATTAGCGTTAATAATTAAATACATAAATACTATGGTTTAATTGCACCTACAACCATCAATTCAAAGTGCAATAATTCTTTGGGGCTATGTGAATATTTCGGATGTGTCCGGATAGTGTGCATCGAAACATATGGTCAAGTCTTATGCTTTTATTGTTTAATAAACTGCAACAAAATAAATCACAGTCGTAATGGTCATGACTCCATTAATGCGTTTGCATTACACTGCCGCTTGAATAATTAATGACTTAATGGAAAAATTAAAACTACAACCAAAGGACATACACACATATACCTACGGCTTGTACACAAAGGACACTCGAGCAATGTAGCGTGCATGAAAATGTTAACAAATCCGTCCGCACGCATATGTGGCCAATGATATACCTAGAGTGTTTTATCACTTCTGTTTCGAACAATGGTCTAGGTACTATTGTTTAAAGCTTATATCTGTGGAAACCGAAAGAACCGGAAGATACTGCAAGGCTCTGACAAAAAAGTGTTGTCAAAAATGTAGTGTATAATTATACTTTACTATACCTACCCATACCCATACATGATACAAAAATAAAATGTAAAGCCAAAAAATTAAAAACAAATTGAAGCAAACTGTTAAATTATGAATTGCTGTCTGTAATTACAAAGTCCTTCCATATGTTAACCGTACTGTTGCTAGACATTTGGTATAAATAGAATCCAAGAATAAAATTGCCAACTGAGACGAAAAATAGTGATTGCACATATAATGCTTCGTGGAAATATAGATTGTTTATAGTCTGTACTGAGAAAAAATATATAATGTCCATAAAGGACGTGGTGCTCTACTACTGGGTTAGCTTTTTTGTTTTGAGTTGGAAGAGGACTCTGACCCAAATACCGATCGATTATACAGTCAAATAACAACCATCGTTAGTTATAGTTCAGAAGGTGCTGCCACGAAAATTAGCCTAGAATACCAGCCCTCATAAATTTATCACGGAGTTTCTTTAATCTGATTCGAGTTTCGAAAAAACGGAATATTCAGAAGAAGTAATCTACATAGTCATTTTAGCAATTTTAAGTAACAACATCTTTCGTAACCAACAATTTCGGTTTCATGCGAACTCTCTCCAGCCTTATCATGGTGCCCGTGACGTAATGGCAAGTGTGTATGTCAGTTACGTTGAATAGGCGTGGTTTAAACCCCAGAAGCATCAGAAAAAAATGGTTGTCACATTTTGCGAGGCAAGTCTTTCTAGAGTATTTACACACTGCTATGAAAAAAGCTAACTAATTTTGCTGTTTGGAGTAGGTCCGGTGATTTTCATAGCTTTGTTGCGCCACCGCATTTAAACATATTATTCTCTCTAGTTTCGCAGTCAAAGTTGACTAGTTTTGTCGAATTCGTCAATGATCTTTGTCTTTATTTGATAACAGCATATACTGCGTTTTGCTCTCGTTGTCGGGAGGACCGCATTCTAGATCTTCGTGCATAAGGAATGGGGCATTCCGCCTGGCAGCGGAGTTTGTGTCTTCATCCCGGTTAAGCATCCTGCAGATGAGGTCTTTCCACTCCGTAGCGGCTGTGATTCTGTTATGAGCTTGGATTGGATTTGCCACGATGGTTGATGGTATTTTTGTCGTTCTTGTTTCAATGCTCGCAAAAGCACCTATGACACCACGCTTCCTTCCTCCCATTACGTCAATATCGTCTGCGTAAGCGAGTGTATTGTATAGACTTTTGAAAGATTGTTCCTCTGTTGTTGACGTTTGAGTTTCGTAAAATCTTTTCAAGTATGATGTTAAAAAAATCGCATGACAGTTTGTCGCCCTGCCTATTTTGACATCAAAGATTTCGGTTCTTTACCGACCTCGACGGAGCAGTGTAAATGCTCCAAAGTCATACTGCATTGTCGTACGAGCTTTGCAGAGAATCCGAAACCTGATATGGCTCTGTACAGCGTACAGCTCGTCTTTGTAAGTACTGCCGTACGCTACCTTAAAAATGATAAAAAAAAAATGGCGGATACTGATACAATACTCTCTGGTTTGATCAAAGTCGAAGTTGAACGAAGAAAGATTAGAGGAATACCCTTTTGGAAAGGGTGCTGCTATATCTCCTGTGATTGTAGCTTCCTTTTACAGAATAGGTTTGTGTGGCTAGTGGAAAAGATATTCTCATTCATACCTTGGTGGCTGAACATTGAAGGAATAGCGTACATCGATCGCAACATGGAAATCGCCATGTACTTTCATGAAATTTTATATGAGGGAAGCCTGTGCTACCATTGTATAATTTACTAGCTAAGTCGCCCGGCGTTGCACGGGTCCGTAGTTTAAAGGATCCCGGGCCCGCTCTTCGTTTCCTTCGAGACCATCTACCAATATGCTCTAAGCTACCACAAAAATTTGGTTCCATTCGGTCGAGCTGTTCTCAAGTAATGCATTTGGATTGATTTGATTCATATTTTGTTGACTTACGTGCAGTGGCGGATTTAGCTATTGGCTGATTAGGCTGCAGCCTAGGGCGGCAACTCCAGAGAAGGCGGCAAATATTTTGAAAATAAGAATTTTTTTCGCGAACTAAAAAAACTTTCAATAGAAATGTTATTTTTTTATTTTTTATGTCAACTTCATTTTTATTTTTTATTTTACAATCTTATGTTATCGACGTTCATGGTCGAGTTTCTTATGACTGTGGTGAGTATAAATATGTATGTAAAAAAATTTTTGGGCGGCTTTTTTCACAGCCTAGGGGCGCCATTAGTCTAGATCCGCCACTGCTTACGTGTATTTCAGGAAAAATGCCACAACTCGGAAACGGGTGGACCGATTTCAGTTTTTTTTTTAACATATAAAAATCATCTACCACAAAAATTTTGTGTTATTCTGTCGAGCCGTTCTCAAGTGGTGGGATCACAATCAACACTTACACTTCTTTTCACATATTAAGATTTAACGATCTTCCTACATCTGTCATGTTTAAAATACGGGGTGATTTGGATATCGTATAAATAAAGGATTCTGAAGCCATCAGTTGGCTCAGAATTTAATGCTTTCGAATTGGAAATGGGTTTTACTCAAAAGATCTTCTATTATTTCTCACAACAGAAATCGAGCTTTCCAAACTATCAGCGCTTCAATGCAATATTACCAAATAGAGATGCTTCTAACTTTTGTTGTGGTCCCACATTTGAAGAATTTCTGTTAAGGTTTGTCACAAATTTCAAAATGCCGTCCATTCCCCAATCCACTTCACAGATGATACTTTCATGTTGGAAGGTATTTCCACCATTAGCTATAACACATTCATCAGGTTCATAAGAAAACTTGTTTTTTCTGCCCAAATTGTTAAACAATTTGTTCAGCTGGAAAAAGAAATTAGTATCTACATGTTTCTTCAAGATCTTCAAGGATTTCTTTTGCACGAAAAGCCTAATGCGTTGCTCATGTGTTTTATCGAGAAGCTCATAGAAAAAATTCTTGGAGCTTTGTTCTTTTCTGAATGAATGTTTGAAATACAATTTTGTTCAAAAAAATTTTCCAAAACGTTTTGAATATTTATTATCGTCGCTATTTTAAAATAATTAAAAACAATTTTTACTCATTTTCATAATTTTCGCGTATCTGGTAACCTTATGAAAAAAAAGAAATTAATAACAAGCCTTGCATAATTCCAAAATCTTATGCATTGCAGAGGAGAGTAGGATCGTGAAGCCCAATCGTGCAGGCTTTTAGAAAACCCATGAGCTGAAGAAAGTGTTTTCCCAGATCATTTGCACTAACAAGTCCAAATGGAATCATACTCCAAATTAGTAAAATATATTATCAGCATTCTCAGCTAATGATGATTGAAAGTCTTCAGCTTAATACCAAATTACAAATTGCGATTATGGACTTATAGCTAAGACAAAATAGAGTATTGCCAATTGCTATTCTATATTTATACACCTCAGTTGGCAATTAGAGTGTAAAATTTTGTTACCGTCGAATGAAATTATTTATTTATAGTGAAGTAAGAAAAAAAAATATTAAAACACCTACCCATAACAACTATACAGACAATGCAGCCCTCTGCTCTGAAAATATATAATAACGGATGGCTGCTGGCTGGTTGAATGGGAAGTTACTTTGCTTCTTTCGACGGTAGTAATAATCAACGAACAATGGATCATCCACATTTGCACATACCAACATACATACATGTACGAGGGCAAATCCTCCCTTCGCATTTTGATGGAAAGTATCTGGGGGCATGAAAATGATAATGGTTCCCGAAAAACGAATGAAAAATGAATGCATGCCAAGACGGAGTTGGCGACTATACTAGCGAACAAAAGATCTTTATTATCCTTGACATCTTCCTTTGGCTGCCGTGTAGGGTTTTGTGTAGGTTTGTACGATGACAATGTGGTATACAAAGTTTGTGGCTATGTCACAAAATGGCTGTACGACGATGTCATCGTGGGAAATTAAAGTTATCCTTCACAACCTAGTAGTTAAATATTTAAAGTTGAATAAACTTAAGATTCATTATTGGTGGAGGTAAACTTGACTAATTTGAATAAAAGAACGCTATGACTATTTGAGGGGGAGAGACAGGAAGGAATAGCTGCGAGTAGCCAAAATAGTTGTACAAGTGCGAAACTATCCATAAGTTTGAGAGTTATTACTTCCTCGAATTCGAAGAGCTGAGAGATTACCATGTCCAAGACTGATTTCTCTGAGGTGCATTTACATGTTAAACGTTACAGTCTGTTGGTGGAGTCGTTCCCCACCATTCGATTAATATTCTACAGCTGTTTTGATTGCAAAATACGGTAATTAACTTGTTTTACTAGCCATGACGTCAGTGTTACGTTTGCAAATTTGAGAAAGAAACAAAAATTAAAACACTCGCCATAGCTTTCCACCCTCTGCTTTCTAAATTTGTTATTTAACCGCATTGGGGTGATATGCGAAGCCTACACCCTACATATTTGTTTGAAAAGAACAAGTTGTAATTAAAAACAATTAAGGAGACACCCCAACTCGGCAAATGTATAAGTCACTCCACCCAAGATCAACCAAAAGTATAGTCAATAAATTCAATCCTTTATAAAGTAGAGCTCAAGTTCCGTATTTTAGTCATTTAGTCGATGGAAAGACTTGTGACTTGACGTGCTATCGAATCTGATTCATTTTAAAGTGTGTAGTGTTTCCAAACTCTAAATGAAGCCTATACCCAAAAGAGTACAATCCGAAATTATCTCTTGGCTAAAGCAAGGAAAATCAACACGCGTATTGGCGCTTAAATATGACGTTAGTCAAACCTCTGTCAGTAGATTGAGGAAAAAGCATTGTCGTTCCACTCCCAAGCACGTTGGCGGTCGACCAAGAATTCTAACACAGCAAGATGAACGTTCGTTGGTGAGATATATTATGTCTGAGTGTGTTTCAACAGCTTCAGAAGCAGCAAAAGAACTGGAACGAGCTACTGGAAAACGAATCAGTCGATGGACCGCTCGACGAGCACTACATCACCTCAAGCTCGAGGCAATTGAAAGGAAAAAGAAACCGGCTCTTTCTAAGAAAAACGCCAAAGCGAGATTGGCGTTTGTTAAGAAATATGCTGCCTGGTCTGACGTCGAATGGCGAAATGTAATTTGGTCAGATGAAACTAAGATCAATAGATACTGCACTGATGGAAGATCATGGGCATGGAAACGAGAAGGAGAATCCTTAAAGCCAAGACACGTGAAGCAAACAGTAAAAAATGGTGGCGGTTCTATCGTCCTTTGGGGATGCATGACAGCATACGGTGTAGGAGAATTACACCTGATAGACGGTTCAATGGATCAATATATGTACAGAAATATTCTAAGAAAACATCTAATGAAAACGATTGAAGATGTACCAATGAGCAACGAGAAGGTAGTCTTCCAGCACGACCGTGACCCAAAGCACATGGCAAAAGTAGTACAGGAATGGCTGCAGGAACAATCATTTTCTGTATTGGACTGGCCAGCTCAAAGCCCTGATTTAAATCCAATTGAGAATCTCTGGGCTTATTTAAAATCAGCTATACACAATGAGTACAAAGCTCCTTCATCGTCATTGACAGTTCTATGGGAACGAGCGAAGGAACAATGGAATCGGATTCCTGTGAGTTACTGCGAAAAGCTTGTTGAGAGCCTCCCAAGAAGAATGAAAGCAATTCGAACTGCGAAAGGACTATGGACAAAGTATTAGACGGAAAATCAATTTTCTATTCACAATGTTCGTCTTTGTGTAGTAATCCTTTGTGACTCTCAAGATATCGTTGCTGCGGACACTCAGTTCGTGATTTCAACCCGTAAACAAGAGAGCAATGTTTATGTGAAGTAAAATTAAAATTCATAAATTTTAATATATCAATTTTTTAATAAAAATAGCCTCCTTTTTGCTTTGTTCATAATTTTTTGAACTCTTGCTCCTACTGACGATTTGCCTTACTGGATTTTTCGTAATGGATAACGTGTCAGTTTTTAACGCAAATAAAAGGTTATTTTGCGAGACTAGTTTTTTTGCAGAGACTAAATATTGTTCTAAATTTAAAGCAAGTACGTACTTGAATCTTTCAGTTTTAGTAGCCACTGCTTCAAAAAACATCAGATTCATTAGTAAATTTGGACCACATTTTGATCGAATCGTTACTTTTTCCGTGTGTCCGACGAGTAGGTATCGTTTACTTCATTGTAACCGGCTGTATCACTGCACTAAGCAAAATCAACACTGCAATTGTCATTTTTGTTTGTGTAACGGTGACGCAGTCGGTTTTTGATGTTTGTTGGGCATTTTTTGACAGTCAAAGTAATATTCTTTGCAGATCAAGCCAATTTAAGCAAAAAAAAAATTGATTTGCAATCGAGGAAGGAGGAGGAGCGTGAAATCAACAAGAAAGACTACGATACAAATAAAATTGTAAGCCTATGAATTATTGAATCGTTGGACAGTGGGTGGTCGCCCAATGCCAAGGAGCATGATTCTGTTGAGTAGTTCACTTCCTATATGAACCTAAGTGGCAAGGTTCGTTCGCCTGAAAGTCATGTAATTAAATAAGGTTTGTTTATGTGCCTCATTTTTGTTTCATCTTTAAAATGACGTATAAGAAAGATAAATTTTAACATCTTTCAATACCAACAGTGAATTGAATTGCTCTTCACACTTTGTGTATCGCCTTACGGGTATTATTGATTTGGTTTTTTTTTTTTTAAACTGTTATACGACACCATCAATATATCTGAATATTTTATTCTCGAAAGCTTCTTCCTTCGATATAACTGTTCTTGAATATTATTTGTATATGGCTTACATACATACATATTAAGATGGGAAGAAAGTCCCCAAGGCTAGTCCGATGCAGTGCAATAACCGCACAAAAATAAGTTTCCTTTCCATCTTGATAGGGTAATTTGTTCCATGGGAAAAGGTATAGGAGCCTGCAGCTTTTACTGCCTTCTCGTTATGGAAACAATCACTGTAGTTCTTACTCCAAAAAAAAATGAAGATAGTAAGGTCTTGTTGGCCCAGGGCTTGCAGGGCCTATTTCACCGATTTGTTTGTTGCGGAGAAATTGAGAAGAATGTCTATTGAACACACGTGGTCGCAAGAACGTATAGTACATCTTTCTGTTTTACTAAGGTTTTATTTACCAAAAATGACATTCAAACATAAATACATGCAGAACAGAAAATTTTTGACCGCACTTTAAGTACCCACGGAGATGAAAACCAAAGTGTTCTCTCACAACTAAAGAGTCTCAGTCTCCCCATCGACCAAAGTATCGAAGCCTAAATCGACTCCCAATTCAGAGAAAGTCATAAAGTCTGGGTATAAGCAAATCTTCTATATCTGGCTAGGTGCAACACAATCAAGTCACTCTTGCATCGAAAAAAAGAAAACGAACGCTTTCGCCGACTTCTTCGAAAGCAATTTCCAATCCAATTTACCCATTCATTTGCCTAACTATTTCTTAAACGTCATTAAAGAGGTCTCACATCTCACTATTAGTTTTTAAAATCCGAAGCCGCTCAACGCATTCAACGAAGAAAATTAATCATTTTTCACGACAACCGATGATATTTTCACAAATCCGCTAGACCTTTACGGTTCAATTGAATGCGGTGACTCCAAAATATCTTTGGGACCTGACAAGTTTTCCAATATTGTAATAAAGAAACTCTATTGAAAAAAAGAAAAATTAAAAAAGAATTTATTATTTTCTTATGGAGTGTTGATTTTAAAAATCAAAATGAAAAGTTCAAGTGACCTTCACTCCTTATGCGTTTCGCCCAGGTACAAACAATGGGCTCATCAGTTAGATGTTGTTTGTACCTTTCTAAGACGCAATGTTTGGTCGATGTTTGTCGACACATATATAAAGTTTACAGTGCAAACACACTGTAAACTTTATATTTCTAGGGGAATGTGTGTTTGCACTGTAAACTTTATATATGTGTCGACAAACATCGACCAAACATTGCGTTTGGGTACCGCATGCATATATTTGGTTCGTTTGTTGAACTTTACCCGGAGTTGAAACAGGTTTCCTTGGCAACTCTATAAGTTGTCAAAAAACCTGGAGCTTCCAGTCGTTAAAAAACACTAAGCCTCAAAATTACCACACATCTTGTCAATTGAATAAAAATACATGCCATTTGACAGCACTCAACTTGGCCCAGCAAAAACTCAGGGCGAGTTGAAGCAAACCCAGGCTCAGGAACACTCAGTTTGACGTTCAGGGCGAGTTTAAGGAATCATGAACAACATCTGAAGGAGAATAATGATAAATGAAGAGTAAATTGAAGTCATCTTATAGTTTAACAGTGCTATCGAAACGTCACGTCGCGTCGGCGTCGCCGTCGGTCGGTCTTCGCCCTCGCGTCGCCTTTAAAGTTCATCTGTTGGAGTTGTGGAAGTAGAACAGTTCATCATCAAATTTCAGAGTTCAGACGGCAAATATTCCATTTCGCAATGTAACTCCATCTAATCATTTCATTTTTTGACCCTTAATGACCCTTCGAGCAGTTAAACAAACATTTGCACAAAAGTATTAAATTGTAAGTTACATTAATATTCCTTCAATGTCCTCCCTGAAAACCATCTGTAAAACCAAGTTCAGTTATGAATTTGTGTAGTTCGCATTTCGAACGTCCGATGTCATGCTCTTTTCCGGATTTATCATCAAAAGTTAATTGTACTTGGATGGATGCTGACCAAAGTATGGGTAAAGTCGTTCGTTTTGTGTGTAACCATTGTTTCATAATTACCGCTGCGCACTTAGATGGAATCCAACTTGCTTTTTTTTTGTTCTTTACAGAGGAAATGCGGAATGTCATTTTGGAATGCAGATGAGGTTCGGCAGTTGACAAAACTAAAAGCTTTAAACGATTGTAAATAATATGCGCTATGGTGGTCAGGACTCATAATAATGAGAGAGAAGTCATTCTATTTTGAAGGTTGCACAATTTTTAGGCAGGCTATGAAATAAATGGATTTTAAGTACTCAAAGAAGAAAACATATCAAAGCTTGGTTGTTATCACATAAATGTTGAACAAAAAACTTAACTCAACCTGTCGAACAAGAGGCGATGGATTTTTTATTCATGTAGTAGGTATGCCATGTATCCACATATATATATATAAAAAGATTGGCAATATTAAGATTGATTAACACCCATGGTTGACACTTTTCACAATTGCTATACTCTTGTCCCCATATAAAAGAAGCAACTTAAATATAAGGATACATTTTTGTTATAGAATGAGTGCATGTGTGTGTTTGTGTTAAAGACCAGGTCAAATCTATTCTATGAAGGAAGTCCATTGTCATCGATCAAGTTATAATGTCAGGTCTTCATAGATTTATATTGACGGCTTGGGCTACAGGGATATAACGTGTTGGTTGGTTGTTGTTATTTTCATTGTTATGTATGTATGTTTGAAAAACGGAAGTGAAAGGATAATCCATCAACATCAACGTGTATTATTACGGTCATTAGTATGCCTTCAAGTAATTGCCTTGATTTGCCCACGATGGCATAAATGGCGTGGCTGGCTACTTGGTATGAATAAAAGGTGTGAGACAGTTTGAGGACCAGGTTGTGTTGTAATTGAGTAGGTGTCAAATGATAATAATAAAGATATGAAAGATATACACATGACTACAAATTGTTTTCAATAAAAATTTTATGTGTTGAAAGGACGAGCGTTGGCCTAGTGAAAGGCTTTTTGGTTTGGTAATAGGCGCAAGAGTGCATTGTATACGACTGTTTAGCAAATAAATGTACCTATCAAAGAAAAGAAAGGCAAATGGATGATAGGAAAGTCAAACACAGTGGGCAACGAGATTCTGTCGGGTCTGTATTGGGTCCTACTATACATATATGGTTATAGTTAATCCTTCTTTAAGTTTAATAATAATTCTTTTTGTCGCACTAACTGTCTCGTAATATAATTTATAAAATTAGCCAATGCAAAACATGGCATCTGAAAATCTGTAACTCAGGCATAATCTTCTGCAGCGATCATATTGCACCCATCGCTGTAACTGGCTGTTTTTATTTTTTCACTTCATACTTCTCACTTGTCGCCTTAGCTGATTGCGTTTAAATGTCACCTTAAGCATTTGAATTTAAGTGTAGTGGCTTGACGGGTTTTCGAAAATACATGGCAGGGAAATCGTGGAAGGGGAAGACCTCATCTTAGCTGGTGCAACCAAGTGGAAGAAGACCTCACCCGAGTTATAGTTCAAAACTGAAGAGAGCTCACCCGAAACCGAAATTGTTGGCGAAAGATGTTGGCTAAGGCCCAAGTTCAACCCGAACTGTAATGCCCACCTAATTAAGTAGGTAAAAGCTTTTATTTTCTAAAGCTCCCTGGTTTTCTATGTACCGCTGGCGCCTGCATGAAACAACATTGAACATACCAATCTTAGTCTCGAGATCTCCCTCTAAGAACTCGATTGAAAGGTCAACCAGTTAATAATCATTTTTATTCTTCACACTACTGAGCAGTAAATAAAAGTGTACCTTTCATATTCCTAGGTTGTCTACTATTAAAACTAAAAGATTATCATTCGAGTCAAGAACAAAGTCTTTGGTACTACTTCCTTTAAAGCTTGTAAAAGCGATTGCGTTATCTCCCACGGCCTTCATCAACTTTTCCAACCAATTCCATCTATCGTTATTACGTCTCCTTTATCCAAATAACCATTTCTGGGGTAAAAATTAAGAATTCAATTTATTGATGTATTCGGAGATCTCCGACTTTTAGTTACAGCGAAAGCTCTTATAACGGACTCCTGCTTAAACGGACAATTCCCTTGAACGGACAATTTCCTGCGACCAAGTATTTTGTATTTAAATTCCATTCGTTCTATATTCCCTTAATCGGACACTACCTTCAACGGACGGAGGCAGGCATATCTGGCGCAATTTGGTAAATTTTATGCTCTTAGGCGAACAACAAAAGATAAAGATATAAGAGCTAAGAAATAACAATAAAAACAACAAAATTGCAAAAGCACAGTCGCACAATGTGTGTGTATGCACCTGCATAAGATATAAACTATATAGAAAACAAGGAAATATATTCCTGCGCAAGTTTTCAAACATCTTCTGCGCATGTACGTCACTAGGACTCCGAATTACTAGGTGGTGTATGTATCTAGAGCAAACGAAAACCAAGTGAGGTCAAATTCAAGAAAGAGATAGGATGGCGATGTGCGCAATATCCTTGTTCTCTGTATAAGTATCTTGCCGCTACCATATTAATGCCTGTGACTCCACTTAAATCGATAACGGATTTTATTGCTGCAGATGTGGTCTGTGGTTTATTTTGCGTCTTGTGTCTTCATGTTCATTTTAGTTTGTTTTTGAAATTCGCAGATAAGATAAAATTTTCTTATAAACCCATTTAGAGATTGTCTTTGTTTTTATTTTCTTATGAACGGACAACTCCCTTAGCCGGACAAAAATGCTGCGACCGTATTGTCCGCCTGAGGGAGCTTTCACTGAACTTGGGGATCGTTTCAGATACACTTTTCGTAAATGGAAGGCTAGGGGCGCACTAGTCAGTCAATTTAACATGTGAGTTTAGGGCTGAGTAGTGCACAACCTCTCATATGAGGCCTTGAAAGCAGAAGTGGCGTATCCCTCAATTTTCAAATTTGGGTGTGTTGCATGAGCATCAAGAAAAATAATAAAAGTATATTTGTATACAGAGGAAACCTTTATTGCTTCTATAAGTAGTAAGTGATCAAAAAATGTATGCCCTTTTTTTCAAAAACAGAAACGGCACACTTACGTGTATTTTTCTTCAAATGACGGACGACGGAGACATGTGTGCTGATTTCGTGGTTTAACGATTTTTGAGAACCGAAAACCCAGTTTTTTTCAACTTATTGGATTGTCAAGGAAACCTGGGCAAAGTGTTACGGTAAAAATGACCGCAACAAAATTCATCCTAAGGTTTGTTTTATTTCGATAAAAGTTTTCCATTCTGTTCAAACTTTGCTAATCCCATTTTTTTTCAAACAATCCCGTTGTTTGCTGTTAGCAAGGTTATTAGTAACTTCATAGTTTTGAGAATATAACAAAATCAGGTACTTTTCATAGAGCGGAGATCATCGTCTCCTCCCCAAACCTGTGCAAAAAACAACGAGTAGTGGGTAAAGTCATGACATATAATGATACATCTTTCTTTTTAACGTTGTGGTGATTGTCGAGAAACAGCCATAAGTCTCCTCTTTAACTTAATCGGTGGTTTTTATCAAGACCCGGAGATTTTCAACGCAAACAACGGCAATGACTCATTTAAGATTGACCAATAAAAAAACTTTTCTAATCAGAAATTACTGAACTAACATCAGTCACACGACTTTTTTCTCCGATTTTGAATTACTCAAAAATTTTATCGTTTTTGTCCCTCAACTGGATAGGTGGGATATGATGAAAGGTTCGATAAGCTTATAGTTCGATAAGCTATAAGTTCGATAAGAATATCACACGACGATAACTCACTCATTGCAGCTAGTATCGACACAATCATGACGAGCTCAAATTTTTGATATCTTGAATAAGAAGTCTGCAACACCAATCGCCAATCTTCTTTTAGAATTCCCTCTACCTAGGTTCCTAGCATGAGGCAAGTGTCAATACAAATACCCAATCCACATGAGTGCAAATCATCTTCATCACGATATTCTATTGTAATTGGTCGGAATTAAAATTGCATTCGTCTAATTCTGACACTGTGTGCTGTTGTTTGGCCTCAACATTGACATGAGACATGACTTCTGCAATTCAAATTGCTTTAGCTGTGCGAAAACACGTTACATAATTTAACACTATTTCTAACCACGAGCATATTAAATATGAACTCCCATCATTTTCACTTCTATATAAAAAGGCACTGCTACCAGAGGTAAACAACCATAAAAGTGTTAGAATGCGTCCTTCACAAAAGTTTTTGAATTACTTTCGGATAATACGGTTTGGCTTGAAATGCTGTGGGGCTGATATAGTCGATGAAAACTACAAAATGAATATCATAACATACATGACCACCTTTTGTATTATAATTTACTTCATTTTTACAGCATACACAGTTCTTTCGAGAGTCTCTGATGATTGGACCATTTTGCTAGAATCGTTTTGCATGGTTGGCAGTGTTCTGCAGGTGAGTTTGAGTTCTATTGTATAGAGAGAAAAACTTTTAATTTTTCTTGATTTCAAACCCTGCAGGGTATATCAAAACTCATAAGCGCTGTGTATTACCAAAAGGATTTTTGTTCCAAACATTTGTTCTTAAAATCAATATATTTCAAATATGAAATCGTAAACGATAAATATGAAAAAATCCTTGACAAATGCATTGTACGGCTAGTGATGATTCTTAAAGTAACGGTTGTTTTTTACGGTGTTACAGTAATGTCGTTTCTGGTAGTACCGGCCTACATGTTCTTTTTCACTGATAGACGTCTGTTTGTCATGCATTTCTATATTCCATACCAAGATGTGAGTACCCTCCGTGGATATCTCATAACTGTGGGAATACAGACAATGTGTTTATTTTTTGGGGCACTTGGCAACTGTGCGGGAGATATGTGTTTTCTATCATACTACGGCCATGTCAATATGTTGGTTGATGTTTTCAAACTAAAAGGACAAGAACTAGGAGACCTCGCTCAAGACATCAACAATCCAGAGGTAAAGAAAAAGCTATTTGAAGTGATCGAATGGCACCAGATGTACTCGAGGCAAGTATCTTAGCACCGCAAGAGTAAAACTTCTCCCGATTGCTGTTAATTTCTATTTGTTTAAAGGTTTATAGCAAGATGTGATGATGTATCCTTTTGGATTAATTTTACTGAGATAACTACATCTGCTTTATCTATTGTCCTTACATTGGTGATTATCTTCACTGGTGATTGGCCTGGAGCTTATCCATACCTTTTGGTATCATTTTCTATGTTGTATTTGTACTGTGGAATGGGAACTTTGGTGGAACTTGCTGTAATAAGAATGAACATGGTCTTATTTCTGCAGGATTAAGGAATGAATTTTATTATTTTCATAGAACGATAGAATGGTTGATGGGATTTATGATATTGACTGGTTTCTTCTGACAGTTCCTCAGCAAAAGACAATTCGAATGATGTTGATGAAGGCTCAGTCACAAAATCTAATATTAGTGGGCGGAGTAGCTCCACTTTCTGTTAGCACAGGACTTCAGGTTTTGGCCGTGGAAGACCAATAATTAATTTTTACTTTATGTTTACGATCTCTTTCTAGGTAACGAAAACGGTTTACAGTGTTTTCATGATGTTGCTAAACTTTTTGGGATAGAAGACAGTCTAATGAAGTACTTCAGGGAAACGCATTACACACTTCTTAACATTACTTTGCTATTTTTCTTCAACATCGAAAATTGAAATATAATCATTTTGTTATGTTATATTTTGTTAAACTAATAAATTATGTAGAATTAGTTTATTTTTACTCTTCAATAATTATGAAAGAGGTGAAAGAACTGAAAGGTTGTATTAATTTTTTACACACGACACACTGACTATGAACTTGTGGAAGTATAAAAAAACATTCTTTTTTACAAGAACGGCAGAAGGAAAAAGACTTTTCTTAAATTGTCCAGGCGTAAGAGCCACCAAATGCATTTAAATAATGAAAGTGGTGAAAGTTGTTGAAACCTCGAGGACTCACGCATTTCAAGGAACAACAACTTTACGACGATTCCAAATGGCCAAGTAAGAAAGCATTTTTCAAATGAGTGTTTAATTTCTCTCGGAGGACTTGCCAATTTCTAGGGAAGGGCGATAACAGGGAAAAACATCTGCTCCTTTTCTGGAGAATCATGAACCTCCTATACGAAATAGGCAGACATGCTAACTACTACACAACGAACACCACACCGAATACATAAATGGGCCTCAAAAAATATCGTGGAAGATACACTTCAATCTCTAAAAATATGATTTTAAATTTTGTACCTCTTTTTAGACGAATATTTGAACCATCCCAGAATCGAATCTTCCAGGGAGGAAGTATTTCATTCCAAAAGTTTAGAAAGCGACTGTCATACTTTCTTTATTCTTGAAAGTTTCTTATACAAACTAAGCATCAGCACAACGAAAGAAATACACGTACATAAGTCCGAATGAATTAACGTCGTCGCTAGTCGATCATTACT
Organism: Melanostoma mellinum; assembly: GCA_914767635.1. Lineage (NCBI taxonomy): Eukaryota > Metazoa > Arthropoda > Insecta > Diptera > Syrphidae > Melanostoma > Melanostoma mellinum. The sequence goes on from OU612058.1 coordinate 22,396,958, forward strand.
TCGAAGTGGTACAGTTGTTTTCTTGAAATTCGCTATTAAAACATAAAACAAGATTTAAGTGGAGATCAAACGGGTAGTTATTCTTGTGATGAGAATTTCAATTGGGTTATGAAATAAAGAGAAAATCTTACATAATTCACTGATCATCCTAAGCTGTTGAAAAAATCTTCCCGAGAACATATTCAGTAAACCAATTGTTTTCATTATTTTATGATTGATTGGTTATTTGTCTCGATTAGGCTTTCTGATCCCTTGCCGCTTGGAAAAAAGAGACATATCCAAGCATATTTCGTAAAAAGAAAAAGTAATTACAATACTCAAAACAAGGCAGTTGGAACAGTATGACAATCAATTGATCCATTGAGAACTTTGAATGCCATGAGGTTATTGGATTTGCTGTGTAAAACTGAACTGAATAAAATAGAAAGGCCCAACAAAGCCATGAAGGCCTCAGATTTTAACGCATGTCAAGTATTTACAGTTTACACTTTTTTGTCGATGACGAGCGAATAAGTCGGAAAGCGCTTTTCACGACAGTGAGAACTGGCATTTATACAGAGATTTCAACAGTTCAGAGTTGAAATTCTTCTGCCTCTTAATAAATTATGATATTTACCACGAAAGAACAACCTTCAAAATACCTCATTAATGGGCATCAAACACACTAAAGAGCATAAGTGAGGCAATCATTTGATAAGGGCTTTAATTTTTTGACCAGGAGAAGGGTAAGATCGATTGAGGACTTTGAATGTCATGAGGTTATAGGATCTGCTGTGAAAAACTGAAATGAATAAAATAGAATGGCACAACAAAGCCAGGAAAGCCTCAGTTTTTAACGCAGGTCAAGTTTTTACTGCTTACACTTTTTTGTCGATGCGAAGCGAATAAGTCGGAAAGCGATTTTCACGAGAGTGAAAACTGGCATTTTCTCGTAAAGGCGAAGTCTGTTGAAAAACAATTTAATGTGTCTGATGGTGGATTCAAACCAAGACCCTCCACGATGACTTTTATAATTTTTCCTTAAGGTATTATAAGGTAAGTTTTGCAATGGAGCAAAAAAAAATTTTGGGATGACTATACAAAAAGCGACATTAAGATGATAGAGAATACAAAAAAAGTGTGCCTTAAAATTCTGTTTGGGTGTATGTATGTCCGTCTGTCTCTCCGTATATGAACCTGAACCTGGAATATTTTTAAAATGGTGTCGTTGATTTTTTTCCAAATTTGTGTCAAAGCTTTTAGCAAGATCTTGCAACTCGACTTACTATATGTAAATTAGTTTTAAAGAAAAATTAAAAATTAGTTTTATATTTTTAATTTTTCTTTTGTAAATAAGCTGGTCTGACGATTTTGATTGCATTTTGAGCGTTTGGAATTTATTTTCAATTATAATAATTAATGTGTATTTGGGAACCCTGTCCCACCAAACATATTAGGAAAGATCTAAATGAATGTTACGTTTCTTCGAAACTTTATTTCGATTTGCAGAAAAAAAACACCACTCAGTAGAACAAAACACTGTATTTATTAAAAAACAAAACTGTAAAGTTTTTAAAACAAATCGTATTTTCATTCATATTCCACCAAACAAACAATGGAAAGTTATTATCGTCAAGTAAGAAACCAATGGCTTTCAAGTTCTTGACTCTTTGAATCAATTGGTAAATTTGTGGTATTTCAATTCGAGCCATAGCAGCGTCGAAAATTTTCAACTCTCACACTTTCCAATGAAATCGACACACACTGCCATCCGAACAAATATCTCAGCACAGTTTATTCCACACAAAATTCTTTTTTCCACAATGAAGTCACAGCTTATTCCTGAAAGACTTTGAATATTGAATATGTTTGCATTAGAACTTAACTTTAATTCATTTATTAATTTTGACTTACTTCTCAAAAATTCGTTCACTTTTATGCGAAGCCAGGAGCCCCTCAAATTTTAAATCTAAGACCTCACAAGCTGTTTTGAACAATTTGCATTTCTTCAATCTCAAGAGATGAAAGAGGATTGACACAATCAGGGTCATGAATTCACAGTTTGGTATTAGATGTCCATAATTGAAATTTGCTGCTTCTAAAGTCATTGTCTCTGCCAATTTCAAAGTTATAGCTGTGCAATTCGAACTTCTTTTTTCGTAACTTATGCAAAGCACTATGACGAGTATTTCTTCGATGTTTCTATTTCCAACTTGAACAAACTCCATATTTCCTAATTGAGCTTCTGAACTACAAATTCTTCCCGAAATTGCACAATGCTATGTAATTTTCGTTTTAGAAAAAAGATGATTGCAATATGCTTAACAATTTCGTTGTTACCTGGAAAATACGCCGGAGAATGCAAAAGAAGTCCAAAAGAATGTTTAAAGCCTTGAAAACTGTAGCTCCGGTTGTATTCGCAGGCCGCGCCACTGATACCACAATGCAAACTACAACAGTAAACAACTCTACATAGTCGTATTCTTCGACACTTTTGTCTTCCAAAGGTCTAGCACTGAGTCCCGGTAGTAAAACGTGCTTAGCTAACGTCGCCGTCGTGTCCATCGCAATCATTAAATCAAAAAGTTACTACCACGGCTATTTATACAGAGAATTCAACAGTTCAGAGTCTAAATTCTTCTGCCTCTTAATAAATTATGATATTTACCACGAAAGAACTACCTTCAAGATACCTCATTAATGGGCATCAAGCACACTAAAGAGCATAAGTGAGCCAATCATTTGATAAGGGCTTTAATTTTTTGACCAGGAGAAGGGCTTGAATTCCAAGCTACTTCTTATACGGCGCAAATGACAAGCAAGAGCTTAATCAATCAACTGAGACTGTTAACGACCGAAGAAAATATAGTATAACGTTTTTGTGACAACTTTTAGGATGACTCGGTTTTTCACCAAGATTTTTCAGTTAAGTTTTGTTTATAAAAACCAACCACGAAGTATACTTTTTGACATGGGTCCGTTGGTGATAAAGGTGACAAATAATAATTTACTAAACAGCAAAAGACTAAACTGTTAAAAAGGGTCTAGAGAGTTCAAAAGTTTTGTTGGAAAGAGGGTCTACTTTTTTGCCGATTGGTTTGAAATGGCTGTTTGTACACATGGAATATTGTGAATCTGGACTTATTTTTAAACTTCGGATGACAAGTTAATGTGTTTGATGAGCACTGTATGTTTGTAGCTCCTTCTTGTTCTTATGAAATTTGAAGTCGATTTTCGAAAACTCAAGATATCTTTTAAACGTTTTATTGGTTCAAAAAACTGACAAAATAGTACTGCGAGCAATGAACCTAATTTTACAGTACTAATTTCTTCACTAACATTCAACTAATGAAACCCACTGCTCAGAAGACAGTTCAATATACTGTGATGAGGCTTTGATATCCCTTGCCTTGAAATTCTTTTGTGAGTATTATAACTTTGTCTGATGTAGTGGATAGCATATAAGCAAGTCCTTTTGAGAAGGCAAATAGTATAAATTCTATACATAGATATAGACGTAAAGGAGATATTAAGAGTTTAGCACCGAAAAAACTAGGAATAACTGGATCTTTTTCTTCTGCGGTAAAATCAAATTTGTTGACAGCTTTGGTTGACTTTAAGATGTGTTGCAAACAATAAACGCAGTGGACGCAGTCCAAACTATGACAGAATAAGATGTAAAATATTGCAAAGCCTCCACCGAAGACGCTCAAAACTGTTCGTGTCTGTGCCTAGCAGTTTGCCTTTGTGAAAGTCTAAAAACTATACTATGACATCAATTGCTTCGAGCTGAAGAGCAGTTTGTTTGCAATATTTTTGATAGTCTGGAAGAATTTTTAAATGAAATGAGATGATAAGTCGCTTAACTAGGTCAACAAGCAAACTCACTTCAATCTTAAGAATTAGGCAACGGACACCACTCACTGGTAGAGTTATCCCACACCAGCCTTAGCTATTTGGAGTTTGAACATATATGTATAGTATATTCACTCTTATTTTATATTTTTCCCTTTAATGGTTCTTTTAGAAGAATGTTGATAAACTGACCCCAAAGATTAAGGTTTTTAAAATAGTCGAAAACTAAAATGCTTTGCATTTTAATACCGCAGATGAAGCAGCCAACATCGTAAAATGTATCTGCATTTTCTTTTTCAAAAGCTCGGACGATTTTTTATAATAAACATTGAAATTCTGACGAAAACTAGAAGGTTGATTCAGTTTTGAAACTAATTGCGTGACTTTGTTCCCATAATGTAGGGGTAGGTTTCTAGAGGCTTTCTCATGTCGTTGTTGTTGTTGTTGTTGTTTTCCTTCTAAGTGGTTATTAAATTGATAAAGGCTTAAACTAAAGACAACGGTTTTTAAGTGTTTTTGTTTGCATTTGAAAGTTCATTTACACCAAAGACTTTTCAACATAAGAAGTTGAATCAATAGAAGCGATGTAAAGTATTTTAGCAGTGACTAGTTTCCTTCAAAAGTTTGTTTTGTGCGCAAATGAAGTGAACATAGTAAAAGGTCTTACTTTCAAACCATTCAATAAATGCTTGCTCAATTGCAGTAACCAGATACGTTGAGACGTAGATCAGCATGTCTGCCTGTAACCCTTAGCCGGAAGGGGAAAACCTCGTCTTAGGTGGTGTAACCAAGTGGAAGAAGACCTCAACCGTCTTAGAATACAAAACTGAAGAGAGCTTGCCCGAAATCGAAATTGTTGGCGAAAGATGTTGATTGAGGCTCAGGTTCACTGCGAATTGCAATGCCCACCTATGTAGGTAAGTATACAAGTCATTAAACCTTGCTATAAAATATTTTGAAGAACTAACATTAACACCAAACTTTGAAGAAAATATGTCAAACGGTTCGGGCTGTAGATTACAGACAGACAGATGCAGTTGCTAGAGCCTCTTTTTTCTTATTCCATATCATCGCAAAGTCGTGTTTGGTTGTTATGTCAAAATTTCCACTTACAACACTTGCCTTGAAGTACCTAAAATCGCAAGTAAAATTCGTGCAAAAACCGCCAAAATTTTAGTAGAGAGATTGTATGATATGAGCAGAAGGTCAGCTCTTTCCGTTCAACATTAAAAGCATCCCTGTCTTAGCGGTAATTATGTATAAAAAGTCACTTCATTTCATATTGTATGACTTTGATTTGAAGCGAAAACGAGGCAACTTAATACTTAATTTCCTCAACGTTAAGCCCATAAACCCATAATCTTGATCTCTTGTGACCAGTTCATTGAACGGTTGACTTTAATTGGTGACAGAAAAGAATTCCTTTGTGTACATCATCACCATTTGACTCCAAAGAAACAAGATATACAGAAAAAAGGCAAAAGAAGAAATCTTAGCCACTTCAAAAGTTCTGACCAACCCTGAGTGGATAAAAGGTTGACAAACAGCATTAACCCAAGAAAACACCAAGAAAGTGACAGAAATAGAAAAGACCAATAGATGGGTAGGTATAGGTATGTTGTATAGGTGTTGGTACTTTTCGAAAAAGTCTTTTAAATGAAATTAAAATGATTTCCCAAAAGAATCGCACCATCAGAAAAAACACCATCATCGAACAAAAAAAAAAAAAGAAACAACTTGCAGAGGTAGGTAAACCTATTACCAAACCAAACCAACAGGAAAAAGGACAACAAATCAATACGCCTTTGATGGATATTCCTTTCATATTAAAGTAGGCACATTAAGAAAACACCAAGGAATATATTAACAATCAACCCCAGATGGATATAAATCGAAGCAATATTGGCTGGTCAAGACTCAAGGGTCCACACCTGTTTACAATTACTTTCAAATGCGAGAGTTTTATCAAGTTTGATCGAAGGAAAAAAGGAAATGCCATTGGAATTCAACATCGCAGTTAAAAGGTTTAGTAGATTTGATTTTGTATTTTAGTCTTTTGGTTACATTTTCTTGTTGGTGTTGTGATATTTGTTGGTATAGTTGGGAAAAAATATTTACAAAAAAAAAAAAAAAAAATAATAATACAAAAAGTTTTATTCCAGCAATTGCTCATTGGATGGAAAAAAAATCAATAAGCTACTTATAATTGATGGTATTAAAAGTAATTGGCAAACAAGTACCTGTAAAGAAAAGCTGCAAGGCAATGGGCACTTGTAGAACTAAGTCCATAACACTGAAGAGCAAATAAACCTGTTGATTTGTGCTGCAGAATGCCCCTGAATGTACCCAACTATCAATAATTACATTTTATACCATATTTGATGTCCATGGGATAAGGGTAAGCATGTCTGCCTGTTACTTGACAGTTTGAGGTTCGAGTCTCGCAAGCATTGAACTGTCATGCGTATCGCTTGTTGTTGCGTCCATTCGCTGCCGGATTCAACTGACAGCAGTGAGTTTTACCGGACGCAACGAATTGGGGTGACCCATAAAATTCGTTGCTGTGTTTTGACAAATATAAATTTGTTAAAAAGAGTATGAGAAACTAGAGATGAGTCGATGAGTCAACTGCTACTATAGATGAGCGAGTTATTCAAGACATTTTTCACAGTTAGCGTTTGTTTTTTTTTTTTTTTTTTTTTGAGGTGGATTTGCAGTAGCTTCCGAAGAACAGCGGATTAAGGAATTTTGAGTACAAAGTATAAAATTGAGGACTTTCATGATAAAGAGTATGTTCCTTGAGATCATATCGTGAAAAATTTTACTAGTAAAAACGAAATGAAATAAAAGCAAATACGAATGTAAATTTATATTTACAGCCCGATTCTGTCTAGAGTCAGTGATGACTCACGAATCACAACTTTTCAGAAAAGTCATAATTTTCTACTCAACACTCAAATTGTGATGTGGTTCTAGCAGGTCACAACATTGTGACTTGCGACATTTTTGCCAGAATCAGGCTGTTAGATTCGTATGCAGTTATATGTGATTTTTTCTTCATCTTTTATTAATACAATAAGTTCGACATTAAACCATGTAGATAATTTGTCAAAATTTTGCCTCAATCTCAATTTTGAAATGTAACATTCCTCTGGACATTATACTGAGCTCAGAGAGCCTTCATTCATACTCAATAAGAAAAAAAATAAGTTGAATCAAGTGGCAATTTGTTATTAGTTGTGATACTGCTATGAATGAAGGGTATCCGAGCTCAGCATAGTGACAAGAATGTTCCATTTCAAAATTTTCACTAAGCCAAATTTTTCGAAAATTGTCTACATAATTTAATGGCCACCATCAAATAGATTACTCTTTCCAAGAAGATACCAATTAATTAACTAAAATATTTCTCATCAAACAAATACAAAATGCAAATGTTTTGAAAATTCTCAGTAAGCTTCTTTAAATAGCCATGTTTTTCTGTGGATGTGTCCCAATAAGAAAATATCGACGAATTGGTCGATTTATTGAAAATTCGTGCGAATAAAGCGATTCCTTTATTGTTCTTCTTCTTCACAAGAAAAAATTTGTCCGTATTAATTAGCGGTCGATTGGTTGAATAATGTAATCATTTTTGTCGATTTTTTGATTTAACAAATGAAGCAATGTGAACTTTGTCATTGGTGATGTGTTTATCTCGAACTCGAAAAATTAAAATGGATGTGGAAGGTATTTTTGGCTATTCAAACCATTTTTATACTAAAATCCGATCAAAAGTGCTAACTCAATTGTTATTTCAGTAGTAGTTAAAAAAAAATGAGTCACATCTCTGAGGTATCGGTTTTACTTATGCCGTCACTAGCAGAAGAGAAAACTTCAAATTGGTTTTGAAAGCTAATGTCATCAGTTCTGCCGGACGCAAATAGTTAAAGCTACTTTTTCCGTTGCGTCCGTTGCATCCGATGCTTATGGGTCACCTCTCATAAGATCGGGTGTATTTAATCGAACTGTCAGTTGAATTCGGCAGCGAACGGACGAAACGGATTCTATGGGTTGGGGCCTTTAGGGTTCTTGTTTAATCTGGACTGGCAAATAGTGGTGATAACTTGTGAAATTACAACAACCATATATTTGAATTTACTGTTTCACATAAAAACGGATGGTTGTGTGGCGATTTTTTAGTTTGAATGCTCCACGCTAGTAATGTCGAAGCGACGTGAAAATCACATTAAATACTTGTATAGGGCGTTCATCTTTCACCTTTTTACAGACATTGATAAGCACGGAGATAAGATGGCGAGGAGGATTTTTTTGTTTTTATATAGTTTGAGCAATGCCCTCTATCAACTATCATTCCAGGTTGTAGTTAGAAAGACGATGGATGTTAAGAATAGAACTATTATTTGAGAATATCCATTTTATTAAGTACCGATAAATAAATAGAGCGGCATAACAAGCTCGGAGAACCCCGGGGCCAGCAAATTCTTACCAATACCGAACAACTTAGTAAGAAAGAGGTTTTTGTGACTAAGCCAATTTTTGCAATATTCGAATTCAGTGAAAAAATATTCGAATGAAACTGGAACTCCCACGGACAAAACAGACATGCTCATCACTGCGCTACGAACACGAACACCACCTGAGTATTGATATTGATCTCAAATCGGTATTTTGTTTTTAACCCATACCATTCATCCCTTATATTTTTGCTATAAAAGTAAATCAATTCATCAAATGTCTTCCATAATTTGTCAACTTGGTCCGAATACAAATGCTTTTTTATTAATTTTTTATTTTTTTTTAAATTAATAAATATTAAAACCATCATCTGTTAACAGGGGCACGTTTCATAGTCGTTATGAAATTCTCAACTTTTTCACTATTTCTCCTCAGCGTAGTATAATAGGAAATTTTTGGTCCTGTGTGCATTTATTACATATCCAGGACACTTTGTATCCATCCATTTTTATTTGAATGTGTACGCTTCCGACTCGACGCGACGGTTTAATCAGAGAACCATGGTTTTATTGAGTCACGTAACTAATTAAAAAGGTGAAAGGTCTTCCACAAAGGGAAGCGAATGTTCGTATGAGAACATGAATAAAGCTCGAAGCGAAACTCGTCGTTCTTTTGGAAAATTTAAAACGATTTTTTTCTTTTTGATTTTTACCCTAATACATGCGTGTAAGAGCAAGTGGAACTTTGTGAAATATGAGGCATTAACGGACCGGCGAAATGATCCCAGAGGAGATTGTGCTTTCATTTTATAAGTTTTATTTAACTTTGCATCCAGGAAGGAAGTTCTTGTATTTTTGTTCGCCTTAAGCTCTAAGAGGGTTGAACGGTTTTATTTTTTGATTTTTCCATGTAAAAAGATTTCCATAATTTTTATGGAATCATTTTTCTCGATAAAAGAACATGAGTTAAAGAAATGAAAAATAAAAAACTGTTAAATGTTTTATCGTATACAACAATTCATGCATTAAAGAGACAACCCTTAAATATGAAACAATATAGGGTGCTCGAAGCAACTATATATATGATGGTTGTTGGGACGAGTATTTGTTAGAACGTACTCAGGGTTGACCTTGGCAAGGAAATCTTTTCAGTTTCTCCGAGCCTGCAAATGATAAAGTTTAAATAGAAACAAAATTTAAAAGCACTCGAAATTGAAATGAAAAGCACATTTATTTGCATAAAAGTCTGTAAAAGTTCGTAAGCAAGAACAATGAATGTAGTTTCAACAAAGAGCATCAACACTATTCCTATAGTTAGAAAAAACTTAAAAGAAGAGCAGCACTCTGGAGGGTGCTCAGTAAAAAAATTAAACAAACAGTCACATCCACTTTGGTTTACAAAAGTTTTTTTTTTCTCAGTTCATATACTCGTACGCGAATGTCGTTTTTTTAAATATTTTATTTTATTGCAAGCAAAGTATCTATAGGTACGTAAACATGTTTCTTCAAAAGTCCCTCGCATGTATTTAAACACAATCTGCTCTTTCTTGTAATCGCATTAAGGGCATTTTCAGAGGCTAAGCCAAACATGGAAGCAGCCAACGTTAGCTTGAATCTACTGAAATAGGAACTTTTGAGCTGGGGCTATGTATGTATGTATGTATGAGATCAACTGCTCATTATTTATTGAATACTAGTGACAGACTAACAACTTCAACAATGAACCCGTGATGTAAATAAAATTGATTGATTCTATGGATGAGACCTAAAACCACCAGGGTTAAGGCCACCACACACAGCTCATAAATTGAGTCGCGTTTCGAGTTTTAAAAAGACAGCTAAATTAATCAGGTATGTATGTCAAGTACAATTTCTTTCCATATAGTTTTTTTGCCCTTCTAACTTCTAGCCAAGCTTCGTTTTTACAGGGTGTTATTTTATATGTTTTGTATTTAAACTGGCAGCACTAATGTGATTCTCAATTCGACAATTTGTGGTATACTTGCAAATTGTTAGACTAAGTTGCTCGAAAAGTGGCCAGGCGTAGGGCCCATAATGTCCATTATCGTTTCAAGCGTTAACGATATAAAAATATCTTGAATAAATAAAACTTATTATTATTCGTTTTGAATTTGTATGTACATATACCCCTCATAACAAATTTGAAATACTAAAGTAAAAAGTATGCCTAATTAGTTCGATTGAAACTGCGCAATAAATGATTGAATAAACTGATATACATATATCAGGATTATGGATGATATCCATACAACATATGTAGGTGCACATGTGTGTCATACAATCATATTTAATACTCTCGTATGTACCCGGAAAAAGATATAATATTTGTAGGGTTTTACTAGCCATAAGCTATATGTAATTTGGGTGAGGGATTTGCCATTAGAATTCAAACTAAAAAGCTAAATGCTTGAAAGAAAAGGCTTTGCATGCTCTGAATTCAAAAAATATGAACCTGAACAAGCATATTCCAGAAACGGGTGAACAAAGAGTATAAAAGATTATCACGAGCTGCTGAATAAGCGGTAGTCGTCGTCGTTATCATCGCAGATACCGCCGGCCCTCATCGTCATCACATTAAGTGCATCGTTCGCCACCGTCCACAACTACTCTGCTGCCACAACTACCTCTAGGAACGAGGTAGTCAAGGAACAAGGATATCTCCCATGAGATAGAGTGTCAGCAACTGCAAAACAAAACGCATTGTGAAAAACGAAGAAAGTAAAGTAAAGTTAGACCTGTGGCCTATTCTCAAAATTGAATAAACAAATTAAAAGAAGCAAGGTGTTTTCCTTTACTTGTACAGGGTTTTCCATTGAGAGCTTTCTATTTTATTTTTCAAATAAAAACGCCAGCCATTTGAGATATCAAAAAAACATTTATTTCATATTAAAGTACACCCAATACCATTTCGAATGGAACTCTATTTCGTTCATATGTCCTCCACGGGCGTGCTTGTAGCGATCGATATGTTGAACCCACTCTCTCGCACATAGCGACCGTTATTGCGGCAATTTCGCGTTCAATATTGGCTTGAAGCTCCTCCAAAATCTCTGGCCTGTTGGAGTAGTTCAACGACTTGACATAGCCCCAAAGAAAGAAATCCAAAGGTCTCAAATCATACGAGCGCGGCGGCCAATTGATCGGTCCATTTCTTGAGATAACACGTTGACCAAATTTCCTCTTCAAAATGTTGATGGTTGCATGAGCTGTATGGGCTGTAGCTCCATCCTGCTGCAACCACATGTCACTAATATCCATTCCACGCAACTGACGCCAAAAAAACGCCACAATGTGGTTTGTGCGATGCCCAATTCCTGTGAACGACGTGGAATTGACTGATTTGGATCGTTCTGAACGGATGCACTTACGGCCGCGATATTTTCAGCACTCCGTCCTAATGTTTGTCTCACTGGCACGGGAACATTGTGCAGCGAAAACGCGGATTCAAATTTGTGCACTAAACTAAGAATTGCCGCACGGGTGGGACGATTATAACGACCAAAAATCGGAGTTAGCGCTCTTAAAGTTGCAGCGACTGACTCAAAATTTTGATAGTACGCTTTAATAATTTGGAAACGTTCTTGATTCGTGTAACTCACCATGATGAAATGGTAGACCTTAATGAGCAATCTGACGTTTAGAGAATGTCAAAAGACCTTAAGGGCGCGTTTACATTAAAGAAACAAAATGGATAGTCCCCAATGGAAAACCCTGTACTAAGAACTGGTATTGAAAATGATATTATAGTTTTAGGGGAAAAATAAGCTTCCTAATTTCATGAATGCATTCTCTATGAAAATGACAGCAATCCCTTTGCTGAGAGATTAGATCACCAACTTTTGAGAGCATTGAAGTTTTCAGAAACTATGTTGTGAGGGTTGCAGTTAATGTCTAAGAGATCCGATTGAAAATGGCTACGTTCGCCGGTTGAAGCAATACAGTTGTATAATTTACCATTTATCATTTGCGTACACTGTGATGCATAAGTGTTCAATGAGTTGTTCAATAAGTGCACCTAAATGATCGCCTTAGGGGACACCGGAAGTAGCTATGAAAGGTCTTGCTATGGCGTGGCATATCTGAAGCGAAAGCTTTTGAAACGGTTATACAAATAAGAAAAAGTACATTTTAAGAGAATATAAGTACTTAAAAAATTGTGTGAAGGGCTTAACTTGTCAAAAAGAAAATTGCTAAAATCCGCTTTAGACCTTAACTATATGGTCAATAGATGTTTGGTTTTATATTTTTATTTTAGAACGAAAAAAGCACAACACTTTTTTTTATTAACTGCTTCTGCGACCTCAAGCAAGAGTTTATCGGGTACGACAGAAGATGCTCTGAATGTTGATCTAGCAATCATAACCTAACATGACAATTAACAGAATTTTGTATAGACCTGCTGGCAGCAGTAGATTCGTAAATTGTAGCAAGATCATTTTGAGTTGAGTGAGAGTTGAGTGAGAGGTAAAATACTGAGTGGTACCAGTGGCGTGATAGTTAGTAAGTCTGCCGTTAACCCAGAGGTTCATCTTTCGAATTCCAATAGTAGCCAAAAATGTTTTTCCGTCTGTATCGCCTTTCACGAAGAATCTGCAAGTTCTCCGTTAGTAAATTCATTACCATGAAAAGCGCTTTCTCGATTAGCCATTCGGAACCGGCCGGCAGAAAATTGTAGGTCCCCTCCATTTCCTCATAAACATGGTTGTGATAAATGCGCTAAGCTCTGTTGCGCCACCCAATTTATTTATTTTATTTTCAAAGTAAAGAGACACCAAAAATTACCCACAGTGTTTCACTGCAGCATGTCACATGAGCCACATCATTTTGTATCAATCTCTGATTTTTAACATTTTGCTTTTGATGTTCCAATTTTGAAGAGCAAATGTGATCCCAGTTTTCTTCTTTAGCTTGCTTTCATCCTCTCCAACTAAATTTGTATCTCAGCCATCATTATTTAAGTTCTTAGCCACAAATCAGCATCTGATGCCAGCTGAAAGTTTCTCATAAGCATATTCAATTATTCAACGACCAGCAGATTTTTGCAGACACAAACTTTCTTCTTTATTTGGATGTGAAAACTTCATAAATCAGGATCTCAGTCATTAGTGCAAAAAATAGAAAATATAAAAAAAAACCACAACGCAGATTCCCATCATCCAGTGCTCCTTCTAAGGCATCATCATCAAAAAAAAAAAAAAAAATAAGAAACGGTAGAGAAGAACCATACATACACATCCTTGAGAGCAAAAAAACGAAACAACTAAGTGTACGAAAAGAAGGAAATAAAATTACCTTAACATTGACGCCCATAAATAAGGACAAAGTCCCTAATGGAAAAATGTGATAAATCACTTAGGGAATAGAGAGAATCAGTTCACATCGCTCAGAAGTTGGATCCCTGAGTTCTAGTCGCCTTAGTCACAACTCCCAATTCACACTTCTCTTTCTACTTTTCGTTGTTGTTGCAAGTTTTCTCCATACCATGCCATGCCTGCAAGCCAGCCAGCCCGTCCATAAGGTCCTCTATTGATTGTATGTTATAGATAGCAGACTTTAAGTTGACCGATTACTTATGTGATCGACTTTGGGCAGTTTAATGACTTGTGAGCCACTTGCTTCTGAATGCAAATGGGAAAAGTTATCCTCTAGCCTTTGCTGCCCAAAAACTGCAAGTCCATAAGAGTTGAACTAAAAGAAAGGGACAAAAAAAAAACAACAGAATACTGAAAGCAAATTATGACAACGTAGCAGTTTCCAAGTTTGGGATCAAAATTTATTCATGTAAATTCATGGCTTATTAATTACCATGTTTTACACTGCACCCACCAGAGATACACACATTCGTGCAGTTGTGGGAGAAGTAGCACATTGTGCCTGTTGTAGAAAAGAGTCAGGAGGAGTGTAACCAACTTACTACTTTAATAATTTTACCAGAGCCATCGTGGGTATTATTAAGAAACATTTTTTCACAAAGAATTTTAAGTACTCAACCCAAGTCCTCATTGATTGTTGCGAAAGGATGTAAATTTTTGTAGAATATGAATTTCAAATAACTAAGGGTTGGACTATCTTCGAAAGATTTAGCATGGACTCCTAATAAACGTTTCATTTTTAAGTAAACATCTACTAACACGCAACCTTTACAAATAATCAATTGCCGTTATTTAAACAAAATGCTTACAGGAACATATTTTTCTGTCTTGAGTTTAAATAAATTCCAACTCAAAAGAGATGATGTGTGCACACTGGTTATCCAAATAGATTAAATTGGAGTCTTGTTGGAAGCGCGTTATGAGAGGGCTGAAGGGATACGTGGTTGGGTGGTATGTTGCTGAAGTACTACTTGACAAATATACAGTTGTTGCTCCACAGTTGAGTTGATGATGGGGCTTAGCAGAATTTGATATTCAAGCACTTTTTACCCCTCTTTATACTAATTTGCATATATGACATTAAAATATTTGCATTTTACACACAGATAGTCACCTAATAAACGCGATTCACATGAATGGAAATGCATGTGTTGCGGCAGGATAAATTTCAACAATACACACTGAATGCTTTGCAATTAAACTATAAATGTTTATAGTGATTGGAAAGATACTTTTGTTCTGAAAGCTTAAATGCAGGTTGTAATAAAATATAAGTACTAAATATAACAAAAAAAAAAACCCTGAACTCCTACTTGCCTATACCTGTGGTTCGAATGGCAGAAATATTAAACAAGAAAAAAATGTTTTTAAAGTTTATCGCCTTTGGTGAGGAATTGGCAAGTTCTCAGACCTTGATTAAACTTTATCCTTTCAATCTTAGTCTTTCAAAATCGTCATAAAATCTTGGATACTTAAAATGAGTGAGGCTTGGGGGTTTGCGCAGCTTTATTGCACTTCTGGGTCATTCCATGGCGTAACACCCGAAACACACACTTTTCGACTCATAAAACTGTTTATCCTTATGCTAAAATCTACAAATCTTACAACTATGATAAAACAACTAAAAACGTAAAAAAATAATAAAATTTAAATCGCCAAAATATCTTACTTACTTACTTAGGTGGGCATTACAGTTCGGGGTGAACCTGGGCCTCAACCAACATCCTTCGATAACGACTTCTATTTCGGGCGAGCTCTCTCCAGTTTCGCACTCCAAGTCGGTTGAGGTCATCCTCCACTTGATTGCGCCACCTAAGACGAGGTCTTCCCCTTCCGCGATTTCCCTGCAATGTGCTTTCGAACACCCGACGAGCCGGAGCGTTTGGGTCCATCCGCTCAACATGGCCCAACCATCGTAGCCTCGCGATGCGTACTCTTCTGGCTATGCCCATGTCGCGGTACAGCTCATACAGCTCGTTGTTGTATCTTCTTCTCCACACATTGCCTTCGCATACAGGACCAAAGATCATTCGGAGAATTTTTCTTTCGAAACGACCAAGGGTTTCCTCATCCGCTTTCGATAAGGTCCATGCTTCCGCGCCGTACAGCAGGACTGGGATGATTAAGGTCTTATATAAGGTTACCTTGGTTTTTCTGGAGAGGGTTTTGTTTCTCAATTGCCTTCTTAACCCAAAGAAGCAACGGTTGGCAAGAGTTATTCTCCGTTTGATCTCCGCACTGATGTTGTTTTCCGTGTCTACAGCGGATCCTAGGTAGACGAAGTCCTGTACTACCTCAAAGTTATGTCTGTCTATTGTGACGTTTTGTCCAATTCGTCGATGTTCTGTGTCCTTGTTTGATGACAGCATATACTTTGTTTTGCCCTCATTAACCATCAAACCCATTTTTGCCGCTTCTGCTTCAATACTCGCAAAAGCACCTATGACATCACGCTTTTTTCTTCCCATTACGTCAATATCGTCTGCATATGCGAGCAATTGCACAGACTTTTGAAAAATTGTTCCTCTGGTGTTGACGTTTGAGTTTCTTACAATCTGTTCAAGTATGATGTTGAAGAAATCGCATGACAGTTTATCGCCTTGCCTAAAACCTTTTTCGACATCAAAGGTCTCGGTGAGTTCTTTACCGACCTTGACGGAGCAGCGTGAATTCTCCAAAGTCATCCTGCATAGTCGTACGAGTTTTGCAGGGATGCCGAAACTAGACATGGCTCTGTACAGCTCGTCTCTGTAGATACTGTCATACGCGGCCTTGAAATCGATAAAAAGATGGTGAATATCGATATTGTGTTCTCGGGTTTTTTCCAAGATCTGCCGTAATGTGAAAATTTGGTCTATTGTGGACTTCTCCGGTCTAAAACCACATTGATATCAGCATAAGGATTAACAGCTTTATGAGTCGAAAAGTGTGCCTTTCGGGTGTTACACCATAGAATAAACCTTCTCTATATATTTGTTTTAAATTAATATTGAATTTTAAATATAATCAATCAATAAGCTTCCATTCCAGTAATAATCTACTTGGTCACAAGAGGAAACCAGAAAAATATGCCGCTCTGTGAGAACAGTGTGGTTATGGTAGTGGTGAAGGTTGGGACTTCCATGCAATATATTCTGTTACTACTGCACAGTGGGGCAGAAGTAGTGATTTTTTGCGATAGATTATTTCGATAAGTTTAAAGTTATTCTAGTCTTAATTATAGACCCAAATAAAACGTTAGAAAAAATTGTTCATAGGGTGAACCACCCAATCATTTGCACCTTAAGCGAAATCTCAACTTTTTTGGGCCATAATAGCAGGGCCGAATAGCAGAAAATATTCTACTCTTTTTTATTTTAAATTTTTTGATATATTTTTTTCTTTATTAAAGTGAACGTAAGCTTAATTCATACAATAAAAGACTAATTTATGAATAAAAAGTTCATCAATGTCTACATACCCAATGATTGGCACAATTTTGCAATCATTGGCACTAGCCAATCCAATCATTGGCACATTGGATTTGTAAGGAAAATTGGTAAGAATTACCAAATTTGTAATTAATTACGTGTCCAATGATTGGCATAGTACCAATCAACCCAATGATTGGCACACTTTCTAGTGATTGGCATGCCCCAATCACTGGCCTAGGCCTGAAATTTCAATCCGATAGTTAGCACCCCTGATAAATACTATATTTTTCTTGAAATATTTAAAAAAAAGATAACTTACCTTTTCTTTGCAGTTTAATTATTTGAAAAAACAAAACTTCACAACGGTATTGACCTTTTTTCCACTATTTTCCTTCGCAGTAATTTCAATTTTAATTTTGACTTGGAATATTGAGGTCGAAGAGAAAAGGCACAGAATTGATGTTTCTCATCATGGGGGTTGAGGGTTCGTTTAGACCATAGGATGTACGATGAGCAGGAAGGAAAAAAATCGGGATGATCTTACGTTTCAGGGATTAGTGTTGAAGGAGTTAAGGCTTAAAAGGGGGAGCAGCCAGTGTTACCAGTAATAAGTCGGTGAATGAATATGATGTCAAAACATTCCTTCTGTTTTCTAGGGAGATTAATGATTGCGAGACGTTCGCCATAGGGAGGCAGGGTAAGAAAGTTTCTAACGTCGTCGTAGAGATTCCGAAGGGCAAAAAGCAGAAAACGACGTTTGATCTTGAGATATGAACCGCTTGATATGGAGCCAACACTTGCGATGCATTCTCAAAGAGAGGGCGAACATATCCAACATAAAGGGATTTCGTTACAAGGAGGTTTCGGAACTCTTTGGACCTTCTCTTGATAAAACCAAAGGCGGAATTCGCTCTGGATATTACTTCGTCAATATGAGAACGAAAATTTAATTCGCCGTCGGAGAGAACTCCTAAATCTAGGATAAGCACGGTTTATAGAAATGTTCTGAAAATGAAATGATCTGGGGGGAGGTTTATTACTTTTACGAGAAAAAGTTACTGCCTCGCATTTGGCAGTGAATCAAGGTCATTTTGAAGCTGTAAAGAATCTCGATCGGAGGTGATGACTTTGAAAATCTTAGCATCATCCGCGTAAAGTGAGATATAAGAATATTGGATGATCTTTTTGACATCATTAATGGCAAGGATGAAAAAGAGGTGTCCAAGATGGCTGCCTTGGGGCACACCGGAGGTTGCCACAAAAGGAACTGAAAGAGTAGAACGGAAACGAACTCTATATTGGCGGTTATCTAAATATGAGATATCCATTTGATTAGAATAGGGGTGAGTCCGAGGAAGGATAGTTTAAAGAGGATTAAAGAGTGAGAGATTTTTTCGAAAGCCTAGCTGAAATCTGTGGCAATGACGTCTAACTCGTTTCCTTTTTTCATCGCAGAAAGAGAGAAGGAAACAAACTCAACTAGATAAGTTGTTGTAGACCTTCCTTTTCAGTAACCATGCTGCTTGGAGGATATCATTGATTTGCATTTGAGAGAAAGTATTTCATACACAATGCTTTCGAAAAGCTAAGGGATATGAGAAAGTTAAGCTATGGGTCTATAGTTAGAAAAAAGGTTTTCGGGGACTTTTTTGGGGCCTATTTTCTGGATATTTTCCATAAGTCCGGAAAAACTATACTTGAAAGGGATAGTTTGAAAAGGTTAGTGATGAGGAGGGCTAAACTGGATAAACATATTTTAAGCAAAACGGCAGGAATGCCATCTGGACCTGGATTATACTCGTCTTTGAGTTTGAGGAGACCATTAAGAACAGTTGACTGAATAAAGATTAGACTAGATTAACTATATTGGTACCTACTAGGTTCTGCTCAAACGTTTAAGGGTCAAGCAAAAAATTCATGCATCGCTATAATACAAGCCTTCAAATTCCGTGTACAGTTTGGAAGCAGCTCTGACTGAGGATAATATTGCTCAGGTGAAATGTCACACCATAAACGCACCAAATGCAAGTCTCACTCTGTGTCATATGTAGCGTAGACAAATTTCCACAGCAAAAGTCAATCTCCGCCCAAATTTCTTGGCATGGCACAAAACTTTCTAACCAAAAGTCATCCATTGCATGCAATTCTCTTTTCCACCTTCAAAGGATGAACGATAATAACCAATATGCAGAGAGTACCCTTCTAACCCTTTAAACCGTCCTAAGCCGAATACAACTTAATGCGCTAGCTAAGCAAATGACATACTTACATATCTAATTTTCCGTTCATTCATCACCAAAGCTCCGACTTATCCCAACGACATAGAAAATACACAGGAAGCAAAGCATTAGTAATTTGTAGGACCCTCATTGCTCCACCACAAGTCCACTGTGTCACCACTCACTCTTCCCCAAGACAACAAATTTTTTTCATCTCTATCTCGGCAGGTTTAATTAAAATTTTCTGCCAAAATGCGTTTATTTCCCGAGAGTCACGTGAATTTCAGACATTTGTAAAATTGTGATAGGTCACATAAACCAGAGTATAAACATGCTAGCCAACGCAGTTTATACCTCTCCTATGCTATACTACCCGCAAACCGTTAAGCTTTCTCTTATATTAAAATAAATTTTAATTATCCATCTTTTTCATTGTCCTTTTTGGTGGTATTCGATGGAGAAAAAAAAAAGAAAACACATCATAAAGGAGCGCATATCTGAAGATGATTTATAATGCGAAGCATACACAGAGACACCTACCAACGTACATTTAAACTTCATCTCATTTGTAAAAACAAAAAGCATTCGAAAATCTCTTTTTGCACTACGTCTGCATATAAAACTTCGTTTGACTACGGAGTGAAGTGATGCAGTGCTCAGTGGTCACCTTATTCGAAGCAATTAAAATTACAAGCAAAATGAAAAATGAAATTTTATGTCATTTACAGTTACAATGAAATTCAAAATGTGAAAGGCAAAAACATTTAAAACGGATTATTTAAGAGTCAGCAAAAGTGCAAGGCAGCGCATTATTATACTCGCAATGTGCTTGCTGTGAGCTTTTCGTTTTGTCTAACAGAAATGTTAATTATGTATCCATTTTGATTGGGTTTCTGTAAGATTCTGGTTAGATTGTGTGAAGCCTAACTCTGCTCAATGAATTGATTTCATTCGAGTGATCAAATTCTTTTTTCGTAAATACCTATGTAGACTTCTTGCTAAAATTGAAGTACGGAATACAGTGTACTACGGGACTCTTAAACTTGGTAGATGACATTCGAATGAAACTGACTGATGGTTATGTAACTTCTCTTGTATCGCTTGGTTTCTCAAAAGCCTTTGATACAGTTCCTAACAACATTCTCATTCTTAAATTGAAAAACTACTTCGCTTTCGAGTCCACAGCATTAAACTTATGGAAAGATAATTGACAGGTCACTCACAAGCTGTCTACTGCAACCAAAAAATGTCAAGCTTTCTTCAAACGAAAGCTGGTGTCCCACAAGGATCCATCTTAGGTCCACTATTATTTACCTTATTCAATTATGACATTTCCTCAATTTTGAAATGCTGTAGGGTCCAAATGTACGCTGATGATGTGCAGATGCATTTAAGCTATTCGATAGGCCAAGTTAAGGATCCCACTGAGCGAATTAATGAAGTCCTTAGCTCGATAGCCTCTTGGTCGAGAAAGAACAAGTTTATTCTGAACTCCCGCAAAAGTCAAGCCATATTAATTAGTCGCTTAAGCATTGACACCCAAAACTTACCAAAAATCTGCTTAGAAGGATAAGTGTTACCCTACGTCACCTGTGTAAAAAATCTCGGTGCTACATTTAACTAAAATCTCACCTGGGGAAATCATATTATTAAAATAGTATCCAAGATATACGGATCCCTCTGGATTCTATATCAAATTGGAAACTGTCTTCCTTTCAGGACTAAGACAATGCTGGTTAAGTCACTTTTATTCCTAATCATTTTTTATACCTACCCAGCAGTTTCTGACTTAGATAGCGTCTCCTTACGCAAGTTGAAAGTAGCAATAAATAGTACATTAAGGTTTGCTTATAACATTGGTCGAAGAGAACATATCTCTGGTTATGTTAAGGCTTTCCTTGGAATGGAGTTACAACAGTATCTCGATTTTAAAACACTAACTTTTCAGTCTTAAAGAAAATAAAGAGCCCGAATATTTTTTCCAAAGAATTCAATTTGCATCTTTGTCCGGAAGAAGCAGGATTTTCGTGCCACCTAAACTACTCTATAACTCAAAAACAATTTTTTGTCTGCGCCATAAGACTTTGGAATCGCCTTCCGGTCAACGTCAGGCTGTCTTCAGGTATGACGGATTTTCAAGAAAAGCTTAAGCAACATTACTGCTCATAAGCATATTCACAAAAAAGAAAAAATTAAAAAAGTTCAAGTAAATAACGTAAATAATATGTATTTTAAATAATAATTTAAATCAAAATTTAACTATAATTCAATAATATTTAAATGATTAGTGTATAAGTTAATCATGTATTATTATTTAACCCTTGTTTCCATTGTTTCACAACTAAAAGACAATATTGTATCTACACGCAAACATCATTTATGTACCAAAAAATACAAATACAAATTCAAATACTTTTGTTAATTTTCCTTGGTTAACCATTTTTTAGACTGAAAATGTCAACCGTCAAGAGAGTGGGCCTACAAATGCAAAAAGTTATCTATTAATGTCCTCAAAGAGTCTTAACTTGAAACGCTTGAGTGAATGTCTAAATGACTCTTCGGCATAATCAGGGGGCGGGCTAATTGAATAGGCACCTTCCTTCTTTCCAATGTGCATTCTTCTATGCAACACTGATAAAGTCAGCTGAAGTATGACCGCTAAATGTGTCCATTTGCAGTGTGACGTAGGCAGTTAGAATGCTCGCGTGCAATCCTTAGAATATAATTAATTAATTTTTCATTATTGCTGATAAAACAAGAACCTCATGGAATTACGAAACGGGGTCGGGGATATACGATACTTACATACATCCAAAGGCATACCAAGGAAATGAATTGCCTAGGGCGTTGTTATTTAATTGATTTAGTCGCACAGCAGGGACAGAACACAACGAGAACATGAGGCTAAGGCAAAAAGAGACTGAGTGCCAGATGGATGGACAGATGGACATTGGTCATAGCTTGGCGATAGCAATCGTATAATCAATTCAATTAATTTTCACTCCGAATTGGGATTTGGGACTAAAGTTGTCATAGAGATATGTACATAGTACATTTCGCTGGGCTTCGCTTCACAAAATCAGATTGCTATGGCTATAAGAATATATATGTATAGATATACGCACAGATTAATATTTGACATGTTGATGACATTATGGGTTAATTTGAAATTGCTGGACATTTTCGGGGATCGGAAAACGTATTTTAATTTATATTGAGTAGCTGTCAAAACAATTATGAATTATGCATTGATGTAAGACTTTGGAAATCATTCGTTTTTTCATTGCGAAACGTGGTTTATGCAAACTCAAGGGTGTTAAGACCAAATAAATTAATAAAATCATAGGAGAATAACAATCCAGTTTAAAGAAGAGCTCTAAAACGTAATTGGCAAATTTATAGTAAGGTGGACTTTAGTTTTAGTTTCGCTTTCATAACAACTCTGTTCCAAAAGTAAAATAAATATAAAAATAACATAAATATCGTGACAAATCGTACCTCAGAGATCACCGGAAACATACACATTTCTCTAAAGTACACTTCGATGGGGAATTGAAGGCAACAAGTTACTAATTTTGCCAACAAAGCCAACTGAGGGAGGTATTTTCATGGCGCTTAGATTGCTCTTGCCGATTTTTGCGAAAGGTATAATACGCGTGGGAAAACAAAATGTATCTAGATTTTAAGTTAAATTCAGAGAATAATTTGTTTTTGCGATTGTGATGCAGGGGTCAAATTATAGCATCAGTGATCGATTTAGTGAATGCTATTTTTCTTTCAATATTCGCTCTATATTACACAATCATCAGGTATCTGCCCATTTGACGACTTCACTTCGTACAAATACTGATGAAAGAATGTCAAGTAGAGGTCTTTAAGTGTCGGACAACGCGAGAAGTAATTCCAAAAGCACAGTATTCAGCCACGTATCAGTCGATCACGTGAGCGGTAATTGGGCGCCAGACTTGATTTTATACTTAATTTTAAGGCTTCATCTAACAGAAAGCTCTCCCAACGCTACTTTATGAAATTTCACACAAATACAAACTCTATTAAGGTAATATTCTTCGAGAAATATGAAAAAGTCACAAGTGTTCTCTGAAACTTTTTCAAAACGATATCAAAATTCGTAAATTCATAAATTCATTAAATTGTGAAATTATTTAAAACCACGCGCCGCGCCGTCGCGCTACTCCAATATTAAATACTAAAATGGCCCCTATCACAATGCCCGTCACCGTCCGTCGTAGCGATTTCGGACTACGATTACCACAATAGAAGCATCACAGACGCCCTTGTAGTGAATGTTTTGCCACAATAATTGTAACTATTAATAAAGTTATTCACAAGTTACAAATATCTGTTGCCAAGCGTTCATTACGAAAATATTTTAATCATTTCTATTTGACATTCGTGGTCCGAAATTGCTACGACTGGCCCTAGGATAGGGGTAAATATTTCAAAATGTGTGACTTGTGGTATGAAGTGTACATCCTAACCTATTC
Organism: Melanostoma mellinum; assembly: GCA_914767635.1. Taxonomy (NCBI): domain Eukaryota; kingdom Metazoa; phylum Arthropoda; class Insecta; order Diptera; family Syrphidae; genus Melanostoma; species Melanostoma mellinum. The sequence goes on from OU612058.1 coordinate 22,420,779, forward strand.
CATACTGCTTCAGTTCATATCCGGATCTTCAAACTGTTCGGATGTCCGAATATTCGAACAAGAATAATTTGAGACACCTGATATTCGGATAGTTTCGGATATCCGGATAGCTTAAAGATCCGGATATCCGGGCCCAAACTTTAAATTTTTTGTTCTTGTTCCATTTGAATACATTTTTTCTATTCACACTAACCAATACATTAAAAAAACCTACAAACTTACAACTTAGATATGCCCCAACAAGGATCTCGAAGAAATTGTAGCGATTTTGTTCCTGCACGTAATACTCATCCGAAATCAGGTGCCCTGATAACGAATTTATTAAATAAAGCACTTAGCACTTTTGGAAACCCTTCTGATGGCTTTTTCAGCACTATTCGGGTCTTCCAAAGGATCATAGTATTAGAACATGAATATTAGAATTATTCCAATCTTTAAACTCTTTTGATTCTTTTGAAATCATTTTGAGATCCAGATATCCGGATCCCGAGAAGTATTCGGATATCCGACACCATCCGGGTAGCTCATACTATCTGAATAAATCGGATAACTGATCCTGGATCCGGATCTGGTTCTGATATCCGAATATTCGAAATATCCGGATACTTTGAAGCACAACTATCCCAGTCGTTAGCCTTACTTCCTTAAAGATAATACTGCAAATGCGAATGTTTGATTTTTTGCTGCTCTTTCGCGTAAAAACTACTGAAAGGGTTTGGATAAAAAGTATCCATAATGTAGCTTAATAATAAGAAAAACAAATAAGTTATACCTATGTATTTTATCACCATATTCATACAGGAACGTTAAAAGGAAATCGAACTTGGATCTTAAAAACCACTGGACCGATTTCTTAGGTGGGTAATACAGATTGATGTGAACCTTGAACTCACCCAAGATCCTTCCATAGCAATTTCGATTTCGAGCGAGCTGTCTACTGTGTTTTGCACTCTAAGGCCTCGGCCACGCAGTAAGCGGCAGAGCGGCGGAGCGGCAGAGCGGCGAGCGGCTGAGCGGCAACTCTAAGCGGCGTATGGCCAGGCACTAAGCGGCAGAGCGGCGAGCGGCTGAGCGGCAACTCTAAGCGGCATATGGCCAGGCACTAAGCGGCTGAGCGGCGAGCGGCTGAGCGGCGAGCGGCTGAGCGGCAACTCTAAGCGACGTATGGCCAGGCACTGAGAGCGATTGCTTTTGAGCGATTAGTAGTTAAAATGCCGTTGTCAAGAACAGTTCGCCGTATTTTACTGTCGGAAAATCGTTTGTATGTGTACAAATTACTTAAACGTATACAAAAAAGAAGACGATTTGGTGTTCATCCGATTAACCAATTAAGATCGGAATTTGGTGAATTTAATCATTTATTTTTGAATTTACGAAGATTTCCAGATAGATTCTGGCAAGACCTACGTATGTCTATCGAATCTTTTGATTTGCTGCTTGAAAAAGTGCGTCCTAAATTAATGAAACAAAGAATTGCTATTTCTCCAGAACAAAGATTGGTTTTAACTTTAAGGTATGTACATTTATTATTACTTTTCTAACTTTTTTTTTTAAATTTGTTCATTACTTTCTTTTTGCAAATGTTCATTCACGGATTCCACTTGAGCTTTATCGTCTCCGGTCATAATTCCTTCGTCTACATAAATTGCCATTATAATTGTTTTTCCATTATTTAAGATATTTTTAAATTCGTTGACGGAAGCACTCATTCCACTCAATATATGGACGCTTCGTCACTGATATTTAAATATAAAATACTGTTTGCCACTCAGAAAATTAAAACATGTTTGATTGCTGAGCGGCGCCGCTTTGCCGCTCAGAATTTTGTTTTGCCGCCCGCTCATTGCGTGGCCACTCCTATGTGATTTCATATGTTTTAATTTTTTTTCGCCGCTCTGCCGCTCTGCCGCTTACTGCGTGGCCGAGCCCTAATTTGGTTGAGATCTTCTTCCACTTGATTGCACCATCAAAGACGAGGTCTTCTCCCTTCCGTGATTTCCCTGCAATGTGCTTTCGAGAACATGTCGAGCCGGAGCGTTGATGTTCATCCGCTCTATATGTCCCAGCCATCGTAGTCTCTCGATACGTACTACTTAAGCTATGTCCATTGCACATGTTGCTGTACAGCTCATGCAGTTCGTTGTTATATCTTCTCCTCCACAAATTGTTTTCGCATACAGGACTAAAGATTTTCATTATAGTAATTTTTTTTTCCAAATGGCCTAGAGGTTTCGATAAGGTAAAGCAGGAATGTGATATTCAAGGTCTTACCTTGGTTTTTCTAGAAAGGGTTCTATTTCTTAATTAATCTTTCAAAACCCGAACCAGCGGCTGATAAAAAATAATTCTCCGTTTTATCTGCGTACTGATGTTATTGTTCGTGTCTATAGCGGATCCTAGGTAAATGAAGTCTTCTACTACCTCGAAGCTATGTCTGTTCATGGTGACGGGAGTAGACTTTATTTATTTAACTATTCTACGAACTCTTCGAAGAGCTAGACTTTATTTTATCCTAACATTCCTAAGGAAACGGAAACAGGAACCGATTTTACTATACAATTCGACCAACCAGTTGTCTTGTTTGTGGTACCCGTGGCGTGATGGTTAGAATTAGAAATCCCAGCAGAGGCAAAAATGTTTTTCCACGGGTATCGCCTTTCGCGAGGACTTGGCAAGTCCTCCAATAGTGAAATCTTTGCCATGAAAAACGCTTTCTCAATCGAACGGCTATTCGGAGCCGGCAGAAAATTGTAGGTCCCCTCCATTACCTCACAAAGCATGGTGTTGAGAAATGCGCTAGGCCCAGGGGCTCCTCGGTCCGTTACGCAACCCTAGTTTTTAGTTATTTTGTTGTCTTACTGACATGGCAACATTACACAACGAGTATGTAGTATATAGACTTAAATTTTTATAATGTGCACTTGCCCGTTAGTATACTTTACTAAATGACAATGACAGTTCGATGACTAGTGAAAGAATGCGTTCAGAATTTGAATTCAAAGTTGTCATAAGTCTCTATTATAGAAAACTCTTTAAATATATAAAAGGAGGAAGTTAATTAGGAGCACTCAGGCCAATTACCCGTCAATTGACCAATACTTTTTTCGTGAAAATATGGTGTTTGTAATAATTTTGCTCATAAGATCAAAGGCACTGTTGAGATAAAATCGGCGCTGGATACAAACATACGACCCAAATCCAACTGTTTAACTGCCACCATTTTCATAGACACAACACAACACAATTAGGTTACTCCTAATTTTTGTATTAAAAAAATAAAATAATAATAGTAACAGAAAAATAAAGTTAGCTGTTAAAATATTGACCATAAACATTGATATCATTGAATACAATGATGCATCTACAATGTTTTCATTCATCGTTTGTAGGACGCCTTAGCTTTGAATTTAAGCTTCCCAACTTGTAAATACTACCTGCCCGACAAAAGCAAAAAAGCAAAAAGGAGAAGAAAAACACTCGGAAACGGTTGTGCTTCCAAGAACACCAAACATCTTAATTGCTATCTAAATGCAAAAAAAAAAATAAAAAATGTGACAGCGACTTTAATGACTCTTATGGTTTTGTTTTGAATTGTTACTGTTTCCTAAAAGGTGTCGAGATAAACTCAACAGAAAAAATACTTTTGCTTGAGTAAAAACAAAGCACCAACAAACAACCAAAAATGAAAAGCAATAAATCACATGCAAAGTTTTCTCAAAACTCATGAACACCTGCTGCTGTTAAAACCTGCACAAAATACAAAAAAAAAACCCTTTGTCAATGAAAATTGGGTAAAATGTTAACTAACTAACATTCCTGACGTAAATATAACAATTTCTGACGAGAGTTTTCCGTCTTATTTGTCGATGCATCTGAGACTCCGTTCTTGTATCAGTAAATTAAGGATGATTCAGGATGTTCATCTTTTCGTTTTGTATATTACAATCTAATTTAGGGTATTTAGTTCTTCAAAACCAAGGTATCCCGCAACCTAAACGTTCGTTCCGATGTGAATCGCTTGTCATTGAAAATTAATGAGATTGCTTCGAGTTGAATACAAAGTGGCATTTTGGGGGAGTGGAATAGAGAGATGAAATAGGTACTTTCGAAAGGATGTAAATAAAGCCAATTGATGTTTATTTATATATTTACAGCCTTACATCGAGCGAATGACGGTTGTGGTGATAAGGTAGTAGAGTTTTTCGCCGAATGAATTATTCAATTTTGAAAATAATTTTTGTAAATTCCTATCAACATTTTGTAATAATTTCCATCTACCTCCTCATCACAGAGAAAGTCGGTTACTCAATTTTCCCTAAGGTGACTTAAGGTCGCTGTGAATATTTTACAAAAATCTTTGACATCGTCTTGTTAAATTTTTGACTCCCAGGCAACACTTTCAATTAAGAGAAAAAATATTTATATATAGCTATAGCTATATATTTTTGCTAAAAGAAAATTGATAATGCTTTTAAACAGTATTCGCGAGGGTAATTTCGTGAGCTTGCGGGCGAAAAATAATGATCTCGATTTATATCATTGAATTTCCAAGGACATTATAAATATAAGCGTCTTTTATTTGTAGTAAGGGTGAAAATTGTATACTTTGTAAATCACAAATCATACCTCAGAGAGCCAGTGGCATTTATTTTTGTTGGCCTTTAAAATTTATTTATGCAGCAGGTATACGAGCGATGATAGTAATATTTCATTTGTGCTTCAGGGTTTGAAGTTTTCTTGCTGTGAAAGTATTTATAAAATGGGTTTGTATTGGAGGTACCTGAAATAAAAATTTTATTGCTACAAAGTTTAAGCCGAGTTTTTCTGGTTTGCAACACACATAATTTGGAGAACTATGTCATTAATACTATGCTAATAAATCAAAAGAGCTCAAGTCGACATAAGTGAGAATAGTGTTTTTAGTATCACATAACATACATAAATCATATGCACCTCATTTTAAGATTTATTCAAATTGAAATAAGAAGAAAAAATTCACATCATGAACCGATCAAAAAAGATACTTTTTATGGCTGAGTTTTTTAATGAAGACTTGATTATCTGCTATGACCTACAAAGCATTGTAAAATAAAATTTCCATATCTTTGATACAAAGCTGACATGCCCTTGACATGGAATAATTTTTTGGAGGAGTGAGTCCAGTTGTAAATGAAACAGCTTCATCTCCAATGTTTAATAATGACGATGACGATGACAGTATGGAAGATCCTTTTTTTGCTCCCAGTCCCCGAAGCAGCAGCACTATAGCAGTAGAGATTACAGTATATGAACTAAACAAGCTGCAGGTCTTTTGGAAAGAGCTTTAAGTGAAGATCAGGAAATTTTTGCTGCGTAATAGTCTTTGTGAAGGGATTATTACATCCGAAGAAAAAGATGAGCGTGTTGAAGAAAAAAGAGCTACAAAAAAGGAAAAAATATCAAAGCCAGAGAGCTTGAGCCTGTAGTGGATTGTCACATGAAATGTAAGAGGAAGTCCATCGAAAAAGAACACTCGTTTGCCAAAAGTGTTTTCGGTCCATTGAACATTTTATAAAACAAGTTCTTAACAAGAAGATTAATTCACCAGGAACAACGACTCAACCTGACCAACTCGGATGTGTAGTTTCTAACAAAACTAACCCACAAATAGAAAATAGATTCGAGAACATATCAACTCTTTTCCAGCTTATGAGTCACACTACACGCGAAGAGACAGTGCGTGCAAATATTTCCACAGTGATTTGACGCTTTCATCAATGTATAAATTATACTGTGAAAAATATCAAACAGTAGCTTCAATTTCGACATTTTTAAAAATAAAATGACCTCGCATACAAAAGCGAGAACAACGACAAAATCATTGCTAGGAACGACGATTCAGTCAAAGTGTACACATTTGACTTACAATATTGTCTTCCTACAAAAGACTTCTGTGGACGTACAATCTTACAATCCATGACTGTGTAACTTGTAACAAGCCAAGCATAAATATTGTTATATGTGGGACGAATCCGTTGCAAATCGGGGAGGTAATGAGATAGCTTCATGTGTGTTTCAGCACCTGAAAACAGTCCCAAATACCCTTAAACACCTGATCTTTTATAGTGATTGCTGTGCAGGTCAAAATAAAAATGGGTACGTAGCTACAATGTTCGAAATTTTTTGCACGAACTCAAGCTTTAATGTTATCGACCACAAATTTTTGGTGCCCGGACATATGCATATGGAATGTGATGTTGACCATACTGCCATCGAGAGAAAAAAAGGTATCTTCAGTGAAAGTCCACCATCCAAAGGATTGGTTTCAGCTAGTTAGATTGATAGGAAAAAAGCCTTCCATTGTCCACGAAATGAGCCGAACAGACTTTCTCGACTTTGCGAAAACGTCAAGTTAAAAGTTCATTTGGCGCAAACAATCCGAGGCAAAGAAAAAGTTTGTTTGTCGAGAAGTTAAATGGTTGCGATTAACCAATGATTTTGGAACTATACAATACAAAACAAGCCTTGAGGAGATCGAAAAATTTCAGCAACTTAACATTTAAAAGCGGGGAAGCAATGCCGTTGGAGTTGATGATATTCCAACTTGTTACTCAGAGCCTAATAACATAAGCAAGGAAAAGAAAAAAGATTTGTTAGACCTACTGCCTGTTTTTGAGAAATTATACCACGAATTCTATTTGAATCTTAAATCTGATGACCTTAAAAATATTCATCCTGCATTGACTGAAGAAGGAAGTGAAGATGAAAATGAAAACTGAAAATATATTTTTTTTTATTAATGTTTTGAAAAAATAAAAGATGTTTAAAAACCAAAAAATGAATTTTCAAGTGCTGTACCATAGCTATCAATAATAATATTTATGTTTTTAGTTTTTACTTAAAATAAAAATCGTTTCTTCTAGTTCGCTACTTTGTTTGGTGATTCACTTACAGGTTTAACACTTTAAGCTTATATACTGGTTTGTATTTTTGCCGAGTTTTTTGAAAAGGCTTAAGTGGAAATAAGAGCCGAAAACATGAAATAAAATTTCTTTGAAACAACTTATGTCTCATAAGCTGTAATGCAAATCAAAAAGCATTTTTTTGAATAAGCTTAAGTTTAAAAAATCTATTTTTATGAATTGTGTGGTTGTTTCTTAACAGATGTAATTTAAGGGTACTATAAGTATTAAGCGTGTATCTTGAAAAAAAAAAAATCGTTTTTTTTGTACCAACAGTTTTAAAGCAATCACTAAAAATGTTTCAAAAAACTAGTTTACAAAACTTCATTTGATCATACAGAAAAGTGATAAAAATTTATTTAAGCACTTTTAACTTATTGCCACAAAATATAGATTCCAACCATAAAACTTTTTAATTCACTTGTTCTTTTTTTTTCTTTCTTTCTTTTCCCTAAATTGTGTCTAGTTTCTTTTTACACAGAACATTTTTGAACAGGAATTCTGCATCTCGTTTTTGAAAAGAAACCTTAAACAGCAAACAACATAAGCAACTTTAAAATTCTTATGTGTTTGTATTCTGCTAAAAGTAGTCAACATGGCTCACGAGAAGAGAACAACTTGCCAAGATGTAATAACGTGAATATGCTTTTTAAAAAACATGGCTGAAAAAATGAAGCATTTTTCAACACAAGCTTATTTCCAAAAGCCATTATGGATTAAAGTTTTCCACTTTGGCTTTGCCATGCCGGTAATTAGAGTAACTTAAATGTATTTTCTTTGCAGCTTTGCCAAGTAGCTGTATCTTCCTTGCATCCACCCTTTGTAACATTAAAATTACTTACACAGCTGACTAGCGGGCGCTCCAACAACTATAGTCAACATCCTTGCCACAAGAAAACCAAACACAAGAAATTTAATGCTTTTTCCGGGATAAATCCAGTGCGCGCATATACAACCACACAGATATGCGTTATCTAAATTATTACCTGAAATATGTTCACACGACATTCTGTGGTAGTTAAACCCAAGTGTGGTGGTTGGCTGCAAGGTGAAACCTCTGATATAAAATCAGCTCGTAAATGTCAAGAGCACAATACCACAACCATGTACCGTGTACTGTACTCTCTTCCCCTCATATATTCTATGTGCGTTATTATTATTATTTTCTCAATGCACCCCATCATCAAGACACATCTTGAAACATAATTGCTTTCGCCGCTTTGTCAAACTACCCAAAAAGTGGAGTCTTACCGCTTTTCTGGTCTCGCATAGACTGAAAAGGTTGCTTTTCTAATAAAAGCTTAAAATTTTCCTAGACAATGTTTTGCAACAAGGTGGGTAAGACGAGGAAGTATACCTGAGAGTTTAGTATAAGGAGCAAGAGACACACAAAGGCATCAAGAGATTTTGTTAGCGAAAATCAAAGACCTGAAATAAAACTCCTGTGTTATTAGTTGTGGAAATTGTTTAAAATTAATTATGTGTCACACAATAAACGGGGCTGTTGTATTGCCTAAACTCTGAAGTCTTTCATTAGGAGCGGAGCGCAACTCAAACCTTTGTTGCTGCAGATAACGCCTTTTGTGTGAATTTGTATGGGTTTGATGACGGATATACTTCACTGGTTTGGGTGGTGCACATTGGCCCTATAGCAATTGTCTATGTAAGGTGAATTTGATTTTAATTTCAGCCAAACATTTTACTTAGGCTAAGGGTTCATGCGTTTGGCTTTCAATTTTTAAAATAAATTTTTTCACAAAAGGAAGCAACCACACACTTGTATGGTTTCCTTTGATTTAGAGGCAGCTCCCGCTGTTTAATATTACAATAGCAAAGAGATGTTTTTTTTTCAAAATGTATTGTATTTTGAATTACACAGCGTATATTTACATTTTATGTGAAGTTTAAATATTTTGTGCTTTTTGTTTTCATAATTACCTAATATGAATGTAGTTTGATGTGTGTAACACTTGTTGTGTGTACTCGAAAAGTTCAAAGAGCTTATTGAATCTAAATCGTATGGATATTAGCTTCACCATAGGTGTCTTAATATCTCCCTATTATATCACTTAAATGACTTTTGTAGAAGTTGCATGCACGAGAGGGAAGAGGAGACAATCCAACTTCTTCTTTATTCATTGGTCACATTTGCTAACAGACGGAAAACCCAGCTTGGTAATCACTTTTTCGACGACACCAGCGATTTAGCTAACATAGACCCTTTTCGTACGAAGTTTTGAATGGTTTGAGTTGATCACCAACTCATTAGTCCGGGTCCGATTAGAGGGTGATCAACCTTCTGGTCTCAGTGGTATCACAATGAACCGCCTGTGGTCTAAGTGTGTCGGTCTCCGTATACTGACAGCCACATTTTACCTAACCTCACCTAACACCTGTTGTACTAATGAGAACAGTGACATACTGACACTCGATTTTAAAAGAGTATCATCTTTTCAGTGTTGATTATTACCTCTATGTTCCCCGTTTTGGAACTCTTATTTTTGGGTTCTACTTTGAAAAATTCTGCTCTTCGAAACTCTGGAATTTCATATTTCAAACTATCTTACCCACCCGGTGCGGTGTAGCTGAGGCCCTTTATTTATCACTTGAAATTTAAGTAAAGCAGTCTCCAAGCTTTCATTCTAGTGGCAGAGTGGGGATGAAATATAGTCTATGCTACTCAGGGGCAATTTTGCAATCTAACGATGACAAAGTTTTTGGAATAGATGCAATGGGATTGTAGTTTTAATCCTGAGGGATAAAATATACGCTAATAAGGCCCCTACACTACGCAAACACGTTTGTGCAAACATAGTTTCGCCACACACTATACAAACATGTTTGAGAGATATTAGTTGCTTGACGTTTTTCATATCGATCAGTCCTATGAGCAATGAACGATTTCGCATGTACTGCTTTAATTATTGCAATAAATTTGCTTTTAACGCACCACAATAACGGTAAACTTTTATATAATTCGAAAAATTCCGTCCAAAAAATTTGTTCTTTTTTTTTTGTTCATTTACTTCTTGAAAATTGACAACTATTTGAGCAAAATTCAACACACCGTTTGTGCAAACACTCAACATCGCTACACACTACTCAAACAGTTTACACTAAGATTTTTACAAAAACAAAATACATACATATGTTTGCACAAACGGTTTGTGTAGTGTAGGGTCCCCATAAGTAACTGAGGGACTATGTGGCATACCAAAAGAAAGAATTTTTGAGATCTTTCCAGTAGTTTCTAGGTTTCCATTTCCAACTCCTTTCCTGAGGGAATCTTCCGGTCACGTGCAAATATGTGAATGAAATATAAGTTTATGTCACTGAGGGATAAGTACAATGAATTTGAACTGATAAAATCACAGACGAAATTAATTCAGCAACAATCAGCAATCTAAACTTTTCTCATTGAACTCTTAAATATAAAATGTATTGAAAGTACAATTTATTATCAGAATAAGACTTTTAAAAAATAACAGTACGTATACGCCAGAGTTAATAGTATACACTTAAGAAAATGTATCAAAAATGTCTTTTTTGTGTTCCGATAAATAAACGACCTATACTTTTGTATAAATTAATTACAAAACAAACAAAACGAATCCGTATTTAATAAAAAGCATTTTTTTAGAAGATTGAAATATTATTATTATTTTCGGCTCAGCATGCTGCTTACTTACAAAACAGTGTTTTCCTGAAATACTGGCTATTTATAAGGTTTAAATTTGATATTGACAGACACACACTGTTATTATACATTCTGTTAGTCAAATTAAAGCTTTCTCATAAACTTTATTTTGGTGCGTAAATAAATAAAGAAAACGGTTTTCCGAAGCGCGAACATGTGACGTATAATTGTCCATGAGCGAAATAAACTGCAAACTCCTAACGACTGTCCTTGTGATTTATTTTTGGTCATCGCAAAGGCCAGACGTACTGGAAATTGTAACCGTTTAAAATCGAATGGTAAATCCGTTGGAATTATCGGTATTCGCAGGCTCAAGACATCCTCTCCTTTGTATTGTCTTTTTATGACTTATTCATCAGCTTTTTCACAGCCGGTCTTGTGCCATTGCATAGTCGTCGAGGTTGATTAATGCTACGCATCATGATGACAACTGATACTACTTTTAACTGCAAATTGTGAGTTGGTATTCCAGGCAATTCCAGTGAATTTAGAATTATTGTGGGATAGTTGACTACGTCATTATGGTTCATAACGGTGTCGACTGATTTGAAGGAAACCAACTATCTTGGAAGAAAATTCTGAATGGTCGCATTGAGATCCTCGACCTAAGTCAGGTCGCCTTCTCCTCGTTATCATTAATTGTAAAAAAAATATCAAAAGAAAGAATTATATTGGAAAAAGCACATTACCTGGAATGTCACTATCACAAAGAATCACAAAAGTACAGAAAGTTCTCGCTCACATAGCGGTACTCTTCACTCACAAAGATTGGTTGTCAAATCTTAAATATTATGGTTGCTTTCAGAAATCTACATAGTTTGATAACTTTTAATTTTTTGACTATTTGACGTTCCCATTTCCGATCTTGTGGGAATTTGAGGATGAAATATACTTGTATTTATCGCCAAGGAACTCATGGGCAGTAAATTAAATTCTTACCAGTCAAAAAGTTAAAATATACTTCAAAAACAAACAATTGAATAATCTTATTATTTGTTATTTATTATTTGAATTTTTTGCTGTCAAAGATTAAGAAAAAACATAAATATTGAATTAAATTTTTTATTCATTACAGGTAAGAATAAAGAAATTCTTAGTTTTATTATATTCCAATTCTTTTTTCATTCATATTTACTTACCTTTTAAACCTTCCCTAGACCTCCACGAACATTTTAAGTTCAAGATAAGTTTAATCCGTTCAGCCGTTCTCGAGTTTAAGCCAGACTAACGAACAGCAATTCATTTTTATATAGATAGAAGATAGAAGATATATATAAACGTATGCTTATACGTTGACGATTAAATTCTAGAAAAATAAGCCCGATTAAATTATGAGGCTAAGGAAGAAGGTCAGACAGCTTAATCCTTGTAGTATCAAGCATGTGAATTTTTCTAAGCCGCAACGGCTTCAGAAAAAAAAACACACCAATTATTACTCTTCCCTTTATTTAAGACTGCCAAGGAGTATGTCAAAAAACAATCAAAAATTTAACCTAGCTTAACTTGTTTTTATGGCTGGTCACTTCGATACGTTTGCTGACGTTTGTTAAATAACACCTTTGAGGAGAAAACGTGATTGTGTGAGAATCTACAAGTTTCGTATATTTGAACTTTTGAAATGTGTCAAAAGTAAGATCGACGTGCCCCTAACGCCCCATTGTGTTTGTACTTTAACGGTGACGTGAGATAATGAAACTGAACACTTCTTCTCACTTCCATTCTCCTTCCTTTTTGTGTTGGTCGTGAAGGGCTCATTTTATTTACATATAAACTATAGTAGCATCACGGAGGAGAAATCGATGCCGACTATACCCTCATTTAGCGTATACCACCTTCTCATATCCAAAAAAGCGAATCATATAACGTGTGGAACACATAATTTTCTGATAGTTTATGAAGTGAGCAATGTTTCGTAAACGTTCTAGCAACATAAAGTCAGGCAAATGAAAATAAATGAAAAGTATTTCCATTGATTTTCAATAACGAACAGTTTGTTTTCTAGTACTAAACTTGTCATGAAATGTTTTGAAGAACATTCTAGCATTCACGAAAATATCATCCACTACTCTAATTCAACAATAAAAATTTTCAAAGCCGCTAAATCGACAAATTGAGAGTATAGAGGGCGACACCAGGGTTTTCCCTTCCGTGATGCTACTATGGTTTATAAATACAATGGTAGGGCCATGCTCACAAGCAACCCTCAATTGTATTGCTGTATTTCCAATATAAAGAACCAATGAATAGTCGCTAAATGTGTTTGCCATTTGTGGGATAAAGTAAACGAGCATGTTCGTCATTTGTGGCTAGCTTTCCTGGCCATCAAAAGGCAATAAAGTACGAGTATTTAAGCTCAGCTCCTCCTTTACTAGACAGATTTTCTGCGTGCTTGAAAACATTTTTGCTCTATTAAGTACCTTAAAGTTTAGACTATTTCCGTCTTTGCGTTAACTACACCAGCATCCATTCTCAGTCTCCTTTAAATTTGACGCATTGCGAAACTTTATGTATTTATTTTCACTACCCAAACAAAGTCATTTCTACAACATTTCCCATATGAGTTTGTCGACTTAATTGCCCGCAATGGAATTTTAATCTGAGTTCTACTATTTGCCTGTGCAAACGGCAACCGAAAATCTGCAAAATCTTTTCTTTGACAAACAGATAATTTCTTCGTGAGTTGCTCAAACTATTTCCAAATTAAACTTATACCCTCATACTCAGATGTCTTTTTTGTTTGACTAAATCTGCGCGTCCATCCACCCACTTAAGTTAAACTACGAGTATACTTTGTGTACCTACCTCGCGTGGTAGTGTACTCGTGTACTCTCGTACACCAGTTATGTATGCACCTACCTCTTCTCTATCAATATAGTCAAATGCAAGTTTTCGAAGAAACATACCATTCTAATATATCTACTATATGACCGACATGAGAGTATAGGCACAACTGCATTCAAATGACTTTTGAAAAGATCCAGCCTACTGGGTGTCACTTTGTAGCAGAGCCAAGCCAACCCTAAAGCCTAAAGCACTCCTCTGACACATACACACAAATATAAAATAAAAAAGTAAGTTATATGGTAGAAAAGAAACACTAATTCACACATGAACTCACACTCACATGTATTAGAGCATTTCACTGAGAGTGAGACTCATTAATTTCAAATCCAATTTGAAAACTTATGAAATTTATCAGAACTTTTGAATCTAATTATCTCATTAAAAAGTTATTTCACACACACTTTCGAGTATCGTGTTAGATGTTCCATTTGAAACTTCTTTCACACTGGTGTCACGCCATGGGATATGTGTGCATTTTAAAACATTATGAAACGGGTTATTATCGTGGCGAAAATGGTTTGAAAATCGGCCCCAGCCAACCAAGCCAGATGTGTGCTGCTGCCGCCGCCGTTTCTAGTTTCTACTGTGCACCACCGAATTCAAGGCCCAAACAAGCAGAAGCAAATATGACTCTTCGGCATGGCATAGAACATTTCCGGTGCATGGCCAGATTTAAAACAGGTTCAAACGATGTTATCGAAATGAAAATTTTTGCTCTTTGTCAAGTGAACCGTTTTCGGTGGATGTTGCTTGCACCCAATTCGTATATGGTATTGGTAGATAACAACCCATTTGTATAATGTATAGACGAGAGTAAGGTTATTTGAAAATTGAAGCCTTAATTAATATATACCGGACGTTTGAATGGACACCTCTGTTCGGATATTAGCTAGTTTATGAACAGGAGAAAGAAATTGCAATTTGACCGAATCGATCAACCGCTTAGACATAGTTTGGAAGGAGAGTCTGTTTTGAGATGTGTTTTCAAAAAGGCTTATTAGAAGAGGTAGACCACTTAAGTTGCATTACTTCAGAAGAAAAGAAGGAAATTCGGTTGAATTTCAATACCTACATTCCATTCCATTTGACCTTTCATTTAAAGAGTGTACTTAAGGATCATTGTGACTCTCGAATGCACCTAAGTCTGTATGCCAATGCATGAACTTCCAGCTATCAAATGTTCTTCAGATTTTAATGTGACAGCGCCTTAGCTAGCGCTTTAACTATCTTCCAAACCACTCAACAGATAAAGTTGAAAATAAAGTCAAAGCTAGTGAGATCATATCGACTTCTTTGTTATACATGTATAGTATATACATGTGTATGTATAGCACCACAATTATGTATTTATACTCCTACATAAAACATACATATACGCACAGTGATTGCATGCCCAACTAGAAGCAGTCAGAATGGCTTCCTGGAACCTAAGCCATACTAAGGAAATGCGCTAAAAAAATTAATTTCATTTCATTTCATTTTCTCTCCTTTTACGTTTTCACGCGAAAACATATAACTTCACGGTCTGCACATTTGCATTCTCCAACAAAAAACCATAATATAATTATGTGATGTTTATACCAAGATAAATTTTTTTTACCGCTGGCACTGTAAGCAATTTAAATGTTATGGATGTTCAAATGTTTATTTTCAATTATCCCCAGACGTATAGAAAAAGGAAACTGAAAAGAAGGACACAAAAAAAAAAGTACAAATCAAGGATAAATTGTGAAATTCTTTGCCGAACGACCGACGCAACGCAACGGCGGGCGAGAAGAAACGTAAAGAAAAACTGAAAACAATAAATATTTCAAGCTGAAAAAATTAAAAAAAAACTATTCCTACGTTTAATAATTATTGTTAATGGAAAATACTTTCACCCAGCTAAAATAGTGTTCAGGATTCATTGAAAAGTGCTCGAGACTTTGTTTGCAGTGAATGTTTGTCCTTATTAAAGTGATTGAATCTGTTAGTAGAGATAATTGCCGGATCTTGTTTTTTCACTAAAGAGAAGTTGCTATATACTTGTTAAATGTGTGTTGCACTCGTAATCCCCGCCTCTTCTATCTTCCCACCCCTCGAATTTCTTACGGCTGCAATGAACCCATCTCTCGAATGCTGACGAATGTCAATTCCCACTCTTTTTGTTTTGACTTTAATATCAGTATGTACTCTCTGATTAAAGCGTCCTCTCCTAAGCCCCCCAAATAGTTGATTTAAATCTTAGCTATTAAGTTTCTTAGCTTGTAAGTTAGTTTAAGTATAAGCTTGTATTAAGCCAAACAAATGGGGGTTTTGTCCCAACACCATTAAATTAAATCAAAATTAATAAGCTATTGAGATTACTAACACTTCTTCAAATACTTCTCACACATTGAAAGTCATCATTTAATAGCAACATGCTTATTAAAAGAAATATGTAGTTAACTAAGAGAAAGTCCCTTGCAATTGCAATCCGTCTGTAACTGAATCCAGCCCTTCAGCCCAATATTGATGGTGTTGTTAAGTACAGAGATTCATATTTGAGCCGCTCAATACGGATGCGAAATATTTTTACCCAACTAAATTTTCTCCGCTGGAGATTACCCATCGTATACTTCTGGGTCCGACTGGATCCCATAAAAGAACACCCAATAGAAAAATCCCAATTGGGCCCCAAGTGGGTTCCGAAAGGGAACGCCCAGGAAGGAAATCTGAATTGGGTTCCAATCAGGAAACCCCCACGCAAACATTAAAATTTTTAGTCAATTTTTCGTAGTTGGGATCGGAGTGTGAACTAAGGGGGAAGCCCCAAACTAGATAAGAAATGGGCATGACTGAGTCGCAGAAACTTACGATTGTATGCTAAGTTCAACATCAAAATCTTGAGGCCGAGTACAAGGTTTACGTATTCGATCTTCATAATATATTTTGTGGTATACGGCTGCAAACTACACATTAATTCTGAAAATTTAATAAAATTACTCAAAATATAGAAAAAATTCAAACTAAACATGACAAAATTTTCTGACGGAAGTCCAATAAGGCCATGTTTGAATTTGCTAATACATACAAACTATGAATATTTAGTCAAAAGTGTTGGACCAGTTTAAAAAAAAACGGGTCTTTATTTTTCACTTTTTTTAAAACAAGATTTTTAGATATCAAGCATATTGTGAATACCTATAGTATATTTGAAAATAAAACAAAGATGTGGTTTTGAAGTAATTTCAAAATTTGTAAAAAAATTTCTATAAAATTTATAAAAATTTCAAAAATTTGAATTTTTCACATGCTGATATCTAATCGATCTACTTAGAACTTCTGAAACATTCAATTTTGTCTGATTTGCCTAAGCCATTTACGAGGACGTCGGCTTTGATAAAAGCGGTACTATGGGAGTTAAAGTTTTTCACCTCTTTCAAAAACACTATTTTCATCATAAGAAAGTTAATTTAAAACTAGTACTTCACACAAAATTTTATCGACATCGCTGGAGCCGCTATTGAGAAGAATACATAAGTGAAAATATATTGGTGGCAAGGCAGGTAACGTTATTTCAAGATTAATTTATGTATTTATTTTATTTACTTATTTATTTCATATCACTGTACAATGAGAACAAAAATTCTTATAATGTACAGGTAATGTTATGATAGCAGTACAGGACTTAGGAAAAACTAACATCTAAAAACAAAATTAAGGAGAATAGTAAATTTTAGAGAAAATAAAATCGTTCACAGTTATAATCAACTCAAAAAGAATGTTTAGTGAGAATTTTCCAGTGATAAGAAAGAAAAAATTAAAGAAGAAAACTTTTTATGTTCAATTTTGTTTCTTAGTGACAAAGGAAGATGGTTCCAAATAGTAACAGCGTAAATAAAAAACTGGCGCCGTGATAATAACGTTGCTATATTGTTAGGTCGTATTGACAAGCTTCTTATAGATTGTGAAAAAATTATATTTGTAAATAGATACTCAGGTGTTTTGAGTTTAATTATCTTAACGAGTGCAGACTGCAGACTGCAGACAAGCATCTGTAGCGAAAGAGGCATCGCAGACTGCAACCGAGAATCTGCCTTGAAAAACTAGAGACATGACCATATCTTCTTTAATTAAAAACGATACCGAGTCGAGGTCTGCAAAAATTTCACAACCTAATGTGAGTACCGGTAAAACCAGAGATTTAACTAATTTAATTTTAACTTCGGATGATATCTTGTATGTGACAAGCCTCGTATACTGCATAAATCTTCGAAACGGTGCTGTTGACGTGGTAAGTCCATGTCAGATTGTTGTTAAACATGACACCAAGATTTTTCACCTTTTTTACCATTTCAATAACTTTACCATTCAATACAATATTTGGAAAATCATCAAAGATCTAGAGACCAAATTTCAAAAACACCTCTGCAAGCTGCCCCAGGAACCCAAACTGCAAATTTTGAAGAAAATCGGTTAAGCGGTTCAGGTTGTAGTAATACATATATCTCAAAATTTTTTCTGCACTATAGCAAAACTAAAAAAATAAAAATAAATAGGGTGGTGCAACAGAGCGAGGAGCTCCTGGGCCTAGCACATTTCCCACAACCATGTCTTGTGAGGGAATGGAGGGGAACTACAATTTTCTGCCGGTTCCAAACGGCTTTTTGAGAAAGCGCTTTTCATGGCAATGAATTTATGAACGGAGGACTTGCAAATTCCTCGCGAAAGTCGATACCCATGGAAAAACATTTTTGCTTCTGCTAGGATTCGAACCTCGAACCTCTGGATTAGCAGGAAGACATGCTAACCATCACGCCACGGGTACCACTTGCGTTTTAATACTTTTAACTGCAAGTAAAAAGTAGCAGTATATATCTGAGTTCTTGATAATTCTTCAGAACGCTAAACAGACACTTATTAACGAAGTGTCTTTTGCAATAATGTTTTTTTTTTATTCATTTTCAACAACGTACTCCATATTCTTTTCCTCAGAATATCGGAATAGCCACACACTTGGGTTTGTTTAAGTTCAACCTTGACCTTAAACGAAAGTGTTTTCATGTCCATTGCACGACAAATTAATATTTAAGTTGTGTATAGGGAATTCTGACTCTTTCAACTCATAATTTTTGTTTTTTAAATATTTGACTGAATGAATCAGAGAAACAACTCGACCGTAGATTCAAAATAGGGCTTGGCAGCGCTTGAAGGTATACTAACTCATTTTTGAAATGAAGCAATGAAACAGAGTTCAAGAACCCAATTTCCATGTAAAAACAAATTCAAAAATGTTTGCTTCTTTCCGACTCTCGAATTCTTTACCCTTGAGCTATTTTCGAAATAAATAAATTCGAACGGAAATACCCTTTCCAAACATTGCCACACTCACAATGAATCTATCCAAAATATCTATAAAAGTTGCTTCAGATATTTAAAAACAGCGAGGGTTGAACAAACAAAAATGGAAATTTTGGTTCCAGTCACGGATTAAATAGTTAAGGGCGTATCCAATAAAGTGAGATAAGCAAGGCAAAAGTCTTGAGACTTAAGTCTTCACATTTAAAAGTGGCTGTAATGTAACAGCCTTATGTTTGTGAACAGCATTGGCACCTCACGCGACCACTTAAATTTCAAATATTCTAACCCAACTGTGGAAATACATTTAACAGGTAAGATTCAATGATAATTTCCATATAAGAACAATCCCTAGTCGCTGGTAGATTCCACGAGCTCATCAATGAGCTATATTTGCAGTAAATTGCAAAACCTCAGCACACTCTAAATGCGGGGCGATGTCCTCCCTGAATTGCAAATGTGCATCATTATCCCTCAGAACAGGAAAATCCACACTCGTTCCTTTAATTGAAGTTACACACGAAGAAAAAAATTAATATTTCATTTTGTGCTTAAGGATGCAGTTGCACATCATAGACAAGGATACGACTATAAGAACGAAATGTTTCAACTCATCAGCGATATACAGCGCACAATGCAGTTCACAATAGTTGTGGTTGCGGTTTTGCAATGTGCACATCTATATGGTATTGAATTAATCACTTGGGCCCTAGCAAATTACACGCGAAGAGCCCTATTGATTGAAAAACTTAATGCTGCACAGATGAATACCTTATCCACAAAAACTCTTGCTTTATAGATATCTGCTTAAAAAAAAATTGTAGAATGCTCAGTCTCAATAACATGGTTGTCTTTAAACATTCACACATTGCCATGTCATAGGTAAGAGATTACAGTCAATAGCCTCAGGTCCCGGGCCATATTCTAAAGAAAAGGTGAAATTCTGGGTCATAGTAACAAATTCATTCCTCTTGACAGCTGCAGATAAATTGCACAAGGGCGTTACTCGTGATATTATCAGAAATGCAAGAAGTATCACCTTTTTTTGTCAGCCTTGGAACTTGGGATGCAAGTGTTGGACGTACACTTTGGGAGCGGCTGCTGGTGGAAAGTCATTAATTCAAAGAGAGGTGACTTTCGTTAATAAACACTCGAGAGGCCAAAAGGAAGATCAATTATAAACACACTTGAAACGGATGCATTTACCTACGAAGACATTCATAAATACATGTCTATTGATTATTCATGCCTGAAAATTTTGGTTTAGACGAGGGTACAGAGTATCACTGCAGCAGGCTAGTGACACTTCGTCCAAACAAATTGAAAACTAAAAACAGGAAAATAAAAATGAATAAAAATATTTTTATGAAAATAAAGATTAGAAATATCACACCACACTCACCTCATCAATCAAGAGAATGGATCAGATCAAAATATAAAGTCGTTGGGCGAGTTGAACTTACTTATATCAAGTTAAGCGCTATGTCTTGATAAATTCTTACTAAGGTTATCCGAAACCAGCTATATATTTTTTGTTTTTTTGGTGCTCCACCCGAAGAAGTCCTGCTTAACTAGTAAGTGCGAGTTTTGACGAAAGGCCAAATCAGAAATTGATCGACACTTTAATGCTCTGCGAGATGATTGACTGCCCAAGCATCAGGCTACCAGAGCTTTTGTGAATTTCTCAGCGGATGAATTCGACTTACAGAAATCAACGGCGGACTTCAGCGCAGTCAAACAAAACGGACACCCCTGAAGGAGCTACTCCGATATATTTAGTTTAGAGATCTTTCAGGGTCTTAAAATACAAGGACAGGGTATATTGAAGTAGGGATGGTGGCGGATGACCTTGGTCCTTTACGTCCAAGGGGACGAAAGGACCTGGCCCTCCAGGTTGGCGGCTCTGCGTAAGGTTAACTACCCAACCACATAATGGTCCCGAAACAACCAATAGCCTCGGATAACAATTATGATTTCAACGTTAACGACCAAAGCAATAGATAAAAGGACAAAGACCGCACGTGGAACGTAAGATCCCTTAAAACGAACTACGTACAGCTAAAGAATTAGCAGACGCCTTATACTGCTGCAATGTAAAGAGACATAATCGCCATCCAGGAAGTACGATGGAATGACCTGGACATAAAGAACAGCTGCTTCTGAGGTTCTGTGTTTCACTCGGCTTCCAAAACGAGACCAATGGTTCGATGAAAAATTCAGGCAAAGTAAATGCGGCCAAATAAAAAGCACGACAGATGTTGATGCAAAAGCGAACAAGAGCTCCTTACGAGATTTACAAGGAAAAGAGAAGGAAAGAACAACGAATCACGAAATTCAGACAGGAATGAGGTTCGGAAGTTTAACCAACAGGTAAAAAGATCTTGCGAGGGTGACAATGTCTGAACTCAAGCCTGTAAAGACCAGCAGGGAAATGAAAAATGATGAAGAAACTAATTCTTTTGCCAGGTTGAAATCTGGCAAAATTCAACGTAAATGAAAACAAATTCAGTTAACGTTTAAATCACTAGCCACACACTCTGCTATTCACCAGTTACTATCCAGAAGTATGGCCTACAATTTTTTATTTTCGCAATAAAAAATGGATTTTTGTTTTTCTAGTCGCTAGCTAGCTGATGACAGATGATTTGAAATTGTCATACTCAGCCAGCCACTGCTTAGTGCCCTAGCATTTAACAATCAACTTTATCTGAAACTGCAAACTGTAATTAGTAATTTACACATGGTCATTTTGACACATGGAACAGAGTCCTTTCGGCATTGAAATATTTAATAAACATTTTCTTGTCATGATAAGGTGTCATTCAAAAACTATAAATAAAACAGTCAACAACAAGGTACCTATATACATACCAAATCAAATATTTTATTTCCATAACGAAACAGTTTCAGTTTATTGTTTCGGTAGCAAACATAAAACATAAAACGATGCATTGTTCTTTTTATAATCTGCTGTCTGCGAAAGTTTGTACCTATTAATTATTTTATTTATTTTTCAATTGCTTAAAAGCCACAGATCCTCAACTTCTTGAAGATAAAATTCCAAATCCTACACCTCGCAGCGATTTAATGAACATTAACATTGCTAACCCGACTTATCTTAATGATTTCCCCGAAGCGCAATTCACAAGAAGAAATCCGCAATCCAAGGTAAGGCTTCCTTCCATCTCCTTGCTGAAGAACTATTTTTATTGTATATTAGACAAAAGTATTTTTATTCTAAGCAGAAGTTTCAAAAATTCACCATTTTTTTATCCTTTGAAAATATAAAGAAACAATTTTCTATTAAAAATACTCACAGCCATACCATCGCTCCCCACCGAAAGGCAAAGAAAAAGATTCAAAAAAGTGAGTGCTCCACTGCTAAGTAATTATTTCATGTTTATCTCTCTCCATGCTTCCCGGAAATTTAATTGTATCCATTCGGATTCAAGTGCACTTCAACTCGAAAACTGGTGAATTGAATAAAAGGTCCAATCAGAAATTTATTTTTAAAATTTAACCTGTGCCCCGGAGCGGAATAGGAATGTGCAAGACTTCACGCTCTGGTGAAGGTTTTTCATATTAAGGGCCAAAACTGAAGGGCACTCACTTGAATAAACTCTATATTTACAATGATATCTTATTTCTCTTCTCTAAAATCTTTTCAGATTTCTTGGCTAATTACAAAACTTTCAGGACCGCAACAATTTTTAAGTAACGCCTTTACGACTTCAGTGGAAGGGCATTGGCGAGAAAATTATCCCCGAAAGACATTCAGAAGTTATTTTGCAATTGAAATTCCGTTCACTATCTTCCACTACAATAGTACTCCTGCTATCCTTTCCTACTATGGCTTTATAGAAATGGAATGGAATTTCTATCCAAATGTCCTTCTGAAAATGCCATTAGATCTTTCAAGGAGTATACGCGCGAGAATGGTGGCTAAGGCGATGACGGCAATGGTAAAATGAGATAACAATGGGTAAGAATTAAGATTGCTGAGGATGAAGCTACTCAAAAAACACTACATATTCTGACAAAAGGGCTCTTATCGGTCGACCATACTGCGTCCTGGATTTTTTCAAATTTATACGTGTGAGCCACCACACAAAAACCATCATTTTTAAGTTTTTTTTTTTTTTGCTTTGCTTCTTTTGCTTTTTTCCTGCTGTCCTCTTGCTATTTTCTTAGTTGAAAGACTTTTAGGTTCTTATCTTTTTAAAGGCAACTAAGTGATTTTTGTTTGTTTTTAGAATTTGCGCATTATTTGCACCATGCACGTTTAATGCAGGGCATTTGAGGGTTAGCACTTAGAATAAGGCGATAAACGTAAAATGATTGCAAAATTTTGTGTTTTCGTTTTGTCCGTTTGTCTTTGAAGTCGAAGCTAGGATTTTATAATGCTCTGTTTGTTTTCAAATCAGAATCCTATTTTCAAATATGGCAAAATGTTACAGATGTTGGAATGTTTATTTCTAAGCTGCAGGTAAGCCCTTGAGTTTTACTCTCATTTCGCATTACAGTCCGGCTTAAAGCAAGAGCTTCTTACTAGATAGAGCAAATCCATACAAATTGTTGCTGGATTTCCTTTCTTTTCAAATGAATTTTGATTTCACCTGAACTCAGTGCGATTCGCCCAGGGACGACAAAGTAAATTATCCTTATACGCGGTCAATTGTTTGGCTTGGGTTGTTGAATTAGCCAAGTCAAGGTAAGCCCAATATAATAGAAGACAAGAGCCAGAAAATGTTCCAAAAATTTATCAAATAGTGAAAACAAATGAACTCAGAGGCTATTGTAAAAAAGTCAGGAGCCAAAGGTTTTCATTAGTCATATGTTGTCAAGGAAACCTTTGAAGATATCGTGAATTTAGTGTACAGTGCTATCTCGCTGTGAATTTAGTGGCTCCTGCTATCTCAGGACAAACCAAACGACATTCTCGCTTTTGATGCGCCAACAATATTTACAAAAGGGATATCATGCTCTCCTTGTGAAACAATGAGAAAAGAGAATATTTTGCTGTTTGTTCAGGATCAGGATTACGTTTGTGAACACAGATAACCTTGAAAATATATTCAGGACCAGATCAGTAATGAAAAAAGCCCACAATATTAAGCAACTACGATAGTCAGTGATTGTTCCTAGATGTAATCACTGTCAGACGTTTATTGGCACTAATAGAACTGCATCTCACTCAAATAAACTTGAGTTAAATGGAATAGAAACAATGGTAAAACGAGTTGTCGACGCTTTAGGTTGTATTTCCATCTACAGCACCACAAGAAGTGGGAAGGCTGCTAGCCCTGTAGTACAATGGACCGACAATAAGGTTTTGAGATGCAAAGCGAGAAAGAGCTTCAGAGCATAGCGCATTTCTTTCAACCATATACCTTCTGGGGAATGAAAAGCAAACATCAATGACTTTAGGTGAACAATTTAAAGATTTTCTTGAGCCTGGGGAGGGGTTCTTCAGACCTACGAAAATAATTGAACAAATTTATTTTGAAGTAAAAAACTACTTGCTGATGCGCAAAAGAGAAGGTTTCATAAAATATATCTTTGAAAGATAATGGGAATCAATTCTTCAGAATACTCAAAGATTCGAAAGAATAAATTCGTGATTCAAAAACAATTAGGTTCACGCTGATAGATAGTTTGATGTCGGATGCGTCTGAAATCGGATCCTCAAGTAAAACAACAAATCAATAGCGTCAAGAAACATGCTTTTTAAAATCTTTTTTTTAGCATTTTTTAGATTTGGACGAAATTCACCCAAAGTTCTTAAAGCTTATCTTACCCCAAGTTTTGCCCTTCCTTACACATATTTTCAATTTTATGTTAACCACCTCTTCTTACCCTTCTATTTGGAAAGTTGTCAAAATTATCCCTTTTCCCAAAAACTCAACTTCAAACCCCGTGTAATATCGGCCAATTTCAATTTTGCCTTTTATCTCGAAGGCTTTTGAGAAAATAATGTTTCAACAGATTTCCATGTTTTAAACGGAGCACAAGCTTTTATTTTCAATTCAAGCTGGCTTCAGACCAAAGCACAGTGTTCTGACCGAACTTTTAAAATTAGTGGATGATATTCGTCAAGAAGTTAACAATGAAAATGTTTCGACCTTAGTGATGCTTGGCTTCTCAAAGGCATTTGACACTGTGTCTCATGAGATCCTCCTGAGAAAATTGAATTGAATTTGAATTTTCGTTTTGAAAGAACCACGGTTGCTCTCATTCAAAAATATTTGCAAGGATGAAATTAAGCTGTGTCGATCAAAAATAAGCTTTCCGATTTTTTGTACACTAACGCCGGTGTTCCACTGGGCTCTATTCTCGTGCCCCTACTAATCTACTATACGTTATTTATAAACGAGTTTCCTGATGTTTCCAGGTCTTGTTAGGCGCTTATGTACGCAGATGATGTCCAGCTGTACTACAGCTACCGAATCGGAATGATTGATGACGCTACCGTCCAGTTAAACCTTGACCTGAGCAAAGTATTTCAATGGGCTGTGAATGTGAACAATAAATTGCGATTGAATCCGAAGAAAAGTCAAGCCATTGTCATTAACAAAAAATGCTATAGATACGAACTGCTTCCCAGTAAACATGGGTAACGCAGCAAAAAATCGTGGTCTGATACACTGACTCAAGCGCAGTTTACTGTATCAACGCAATGCGTTAACGCAATTGCGCTATGGCGCAATTTTTCTGCACTGAATAGTGAATATATCCAGTGGAAAAATGATTTATTTTCTTTTATGTCTTGTATATTTTGAGTTTAAGTGATGTGACAAAATTTAACTTTTTATGTGATTACATAGGTGAGATTGATGAATGATTTCTCAGGTAAAGTGTTTCACCTGCTGAGAAAAATAAAGTTAGTCAGCTCAATCTGCATATGTTGCAACGCTTACCGTTGTAGTAAGGTTTGGCTTAGATCAAAATATAAACAAAAAGAAATCGTGTGATAGTGAAAGAAAATACCCACCCTTTCTTGGTAGTTTATTAGAGAAATAACAACCAAGAGGGTAAATTTCACACACAACTGCATCCGCCGCCGCCCAACGCCCATACAATTGACTTTAAAAACACCATTTTATATTCAGCTACATACGTTTATTAAAGATATATCTAGTTTTACAAAAACAACAATGTAAACAAATAAAATTAAGAAATTTATCTGTGCTACAACATACAAGCATCCATCAGCCAACCAACAGACCAACAACCAACACCACTAATTTCAGTACTCATTATTCTTATCAAAAAAATATCCTGATTTCTCTGCTCTAAAGAAGAGAATATAGATAAGAGTAAAGAGTCAATTGCGCTGTGGTATCAATGCGCCATAAGTGTATCATTGCGCTATTGAGTTACAATTGCGCTAGTCAGTGTATCATTGCGCTATAGATAGAGCCAAATGCGCCACTGTATCGAAGCTGGGCCATTGAGTTACAACTGCGCTGTGTGTATCATTGCGCTATTGACTCTTCTATAGCGCAAAGACACACTGGCGCAGTTGTAACTCAATAGCGCAGTCATATCATAACTCAAATACGCCTTTGGTTCTGTTCTCTTAACGCTGTGCTATCGAGTACACTACTGTAGTATTAGATGTGTTCAATGGCTTTTTTTGAGATCAGAACAGCACAGCACAGCACAGAAGCAGTGAAAAACGTCAGGCAAGTTAGAACAAGCAAACTTGTCAAAAAAAGCAACAACAAAAACAAAAAAAAACAACCACCAATTTTTCTTTTTCAGATATCAATTTAATTTAAAGTATTTTCGTCACGAACAAGTAATTTTATTTTCAGCACAAGGTTAGGTGTTATTTTCCTGATTTTTAAAAATTGTTTTGAACTTTTCACAGCAAATTAAAATTACAATGCGCTTAAAAAACTACGAGCAAAAAGTCAACAGCTGCTTTTGACAGTTTTCACCAAACTTGCACTTGCTCAAGAGGAGGTGCAGAAAATGCTGTGCTAAACTGTTCTAGAACAGCTCATTGAACACAAAAAAGATCAGAAAAGATCAGAAAAGAACAGAAAATTTCTCATTGAACACCAAAAGCCTGATCTTTTCTGTCTGAAACTGTTCTAGAACAGGTCATTGAACACTCTTATTGTGTGTGAAATAAGGGATGATTTTTGCCTGTAACTTGTGTGTGATGCTGTTGGAGTGTTGGCTATGGCTCTTATTGGTTCTGTGTGTGTATGAAAGCGCTTGAAGTTCAATTTGCAATGCTTTTGGGTAAGTTTTATGTTGTATATCGGATCTGGTTTTTGTGTTGCTATTGAGTTGCAATTGCGCCACTGAGTTATAGGCGCAGGCAAAAGTGTATCAGTGCACATAGCACAGTAAGTGCGTTAACGCATTGCGCTAGCGCAGCGCTGAGTTACCCATGTTTACGTTCCCAGAGATAGAACTTCCTCCATTCTTCCTTATATGAAAACAGCTAAAAACTTAGGCATTATTTTCAACCAATCTTTAACTTGGGAGGATCATATTTCTTGCGCCGCTATAGCACGTTTTGTACACAGTCTTCGCAGGTCTGACCATTTCACACAGTATGCAAATGGTATCTTCAACATGTCTTTTCAAAATTACCTAGACAGCAAGTTCTTATTGTTCCTTTTTAATTTAATACAGACAAAGACTCCGGACTACCTTTACGATAAAATAGTTTTTGCACACTCGCAGAGAAGTAGAATACTTATTGTACCAACCCATAGGTATACTGTTTCCAAAGGACAACGCTGTTGGACTGTGGAACTTTTTACCTGCCAATCTGAGGAGAATCAACAACTTTGCTATATTTAAAAGAGATCTTTTCAATCATTTAAGGTGCTAAAATCTTTCATTTTTCTTTACATTTTGTAAATAAAAAAAAA
The DNA here is from genome assembly GCA_914767635.1 of Melanostoma mellinum. NCBI lineage: Eukaryota > Metazoa > Arthropoda > Insecta > Diptera > Syrphidae > Melanostoma > Melanostoma mellinum. The sequence continues at coordinate 22,448,474 of OU612058.1, forward strand.
AAAAAAAAAAACTACAAGCAACTTATGTTTCTTAGAGGTTGGTTTTTCGAATAGGGATAAGACAAAAAAAAACATTCTATCATGAGCAGGTTGACAAAAGAACAACGCTTGCGAATCATGCAAAAACTTATTTTGAAATTAATGGTTCAGTTCGTGAAGTTTACCGCAAGCTACGTCCATTCTGTGATCGACATAATCTTCCTTCAGTGCAATTAATTCGGTTGACCATGAATCGTTTTCGAACACTTTTACTTTAAGTGATAATACGCATCCGCAGAGACGTCGAACATTGCGCGCACCGAAGAAATAGTTGCCACAGTGCACAGCGATTGGAGCTTTGTCCATCAACTATATGGAATATTTTGAGCAAAGATCTTGGCTTGCGACCTTACAAGATCCAGCTTGTGCAAGAATTAAAGTCACAAAAGCATGAAATGCGTCGTGATTTTGGTGTATGGGCCGAAATTGAGATTGATCTCAATCCTGATTTTCATCGCAAAATTTTGTTGAGTGTTGAGGATCATTTTTGGTGGAATGGTTACGTCAACAAGCAAAATTTCGGTATTTGTAGTATTTGCATGAGTAGGTACCTTGAGAACTCATTACAACCACAAAAACTGACAGTTTGGTGTGCTCTATGAGCTGGTGGAGTCATTGAGCTAAACTTCTTCCGAAATGAATCTGGCGAGCTAGTTACCGTTATTAGAGACCTGTTTAGAACCATGAAAACTGACCATTTTGCTCACGAAGTGGATGGCATGAATGTAGATGAGATGTGGTTCCAACAAGCGACGCAACAAGATTGTGTGATTTGACACCATTGGATTATTATCTTTGGGGATATGTGAACTTACTTGTCTTCGTTAGCAAACCAGAAACAAAACGGGGCTTGGAAGCCCACATTCGTGGCGTTATTGCCGAGATACAGCCTCAAATGTTCGAAAAAGTGACTGAAAATTGGATGGACTTCTAGACTTGGCTTTATTCGAGCCAGCCGCGTCGGCCACATGCCTGAAATCATATTTAAACATAAGCAGCTTAAATCCTTCCAATGAAGCCAAATCGATGTACATTAAAGCGATTTTTTTGTGTTTTATTTCATTTTGAAGTTCTATACCAAGTAAAAAAATCACCCTTTGTTTGTTTGTTGATAGCAACTAGCGGGTGATTAACCGGCTAGTCCCGTAATGGAAGATAAATTGGTGATCAACTCGTTAATCTTTCATCGGGTTTCTGAGATCAGTAGGTGATTAACTTTCTGATCTCTGTGGTATCACAATGGACCCTTGCGGCCTAAGTTAACCTAACCTAACCTAACCTTGTTGATAGAAATGGCGAATTTAAAACTCCAATAATCACTTTCACTTAAGGGGGAGGTAACGTATTCAAATATTTTTTTTTTTTTTAATGAATGCTCAATCATTTAAGAATATTGTGTCGAAATTTCAAGTGGATTGGAACAAAATTGAGGACGTTATAAATATTTTCTTACCTGTTCGACCCAAAAGCGCTATTGTTACTTGGCAGCTTTAAATCGTTTTTCCCAAAACTAACATTTTTAAAGTCGGTGCCACTCATATATTCAAAGCTACTACACCGATTTTAAATTTTGAACAATACTTCTGTTTATTGTTTTCGAGGTAGTGACGAAGAGTTTTTTTTTTTAAATTTGTAAGCAATTGGTATTTTCTAATAGTAAACTACCCGGCTTCTTTCCCTTCAAAGTATTCCAAGAAACTGAAAAATTTAAATTTTGAAAAATCCCCTTGACATTACCAGGTGAAAACTTCTGTGTAACGAGTGAACTTTGATTTTAGGGGCACCGCGACTCACCTTTTTTTCAACGCACGTCCGAATAAAAAATTTGAAAATTTAAACAACATTCTTGAAATGGTTCCTCACAAAAAATTCGCAAAATCAGTCATTCATAATGGTACAGATTCTACAGCTCCTACTGCAAATAGGTTAAAATTTTTTATTCCTCTTTCAAGCACATCACTATAACCGAATAACAAACATAACAAAAATTTGATAAACTGAACTTGATCGCTATTACCCATTGACTTTTTGCATACAAAAGCCATCACTCAACCACAAGCACCAAAATTGGAAAAAGTTAACAAAAAAGAAGCATCAAAACCCCATTTCGCGTTAAGACAGGCCATCATATGCCAAAAAGCTTTTTCCGTCTTTCGTAAAGTACGTTCATCAATATCAAGTTAAATGTTTCACAATAATTTTATAATTTGCCATTGATCTGATGCATTCTGTCTCAATTCAATCACCTCGACATGTTCAGATGTTCACTAAAGTAAAGCATGTTAAGCGAATTCCCGCCGTAAAATCCCCCCAACTAACCTTTAAAAAAATACCGTGCCATGGTTAATTTCACCCGACATAATGAGATATTATCCTCATGCACGAAGATATTGCTGTAACGATAATGAACAATATTAAACCGTTACCAGGTTCACCCTTCGCTGTTTTTAACAACAGGTAAAAGCGAATGTAATTTGTAATCGGCTGACAGCAAGGATTAACATTCAGATACTCTCGGTCGGTCCAAAAATCAATTTTTTTTATTTCATTTAATGAAAGAAAAATACATAAAACAAAGTTAGCACAGCGTAAAATACAAGAAAATAAAAATTTACGCTCGTTTAATCAATACGTTGGAATTTATCATTATCATCGTTATTATCCTTTGAGCAAGTCGTACTCGGAGTCATCGTCGGTCGTCCCAAGCAACAGCCACATCACCGGATCATAGTGCAACTGCCAATGCCACATATACAAAATCCAATTTTGATAAATTCTGCGGATCATATTCATTCTGCGAATTGCATTAAAATTTTACAAATGCAAAATATACTGAATCACTGCCAGACTCAGCTCCCGCCCTCGTTGTTTTTGACCGCAGTCCATCCTCTAGCGGATGGTTATTTTTTATTGTGATGTGTCAGCCCTTTGTCGAATGAAAAACGAAAGTATAATATTGAATAGCGCATTAAGGCAAATGAAAAAATAACAAACGTTCATCCCTAAGAATGAGGTTTCGTTCATAAAATTAACCGTTAAATGGTTTTTAATACCAAGAGCATTAACTGGTATAACTTGACCGTAAAAATATGTAAAGCAACGAAAATCAGAAAAGGATTATGTTCATGTTCGTGGAATCGTAAAAGCTGTTGATTGATGCTGAATCTTCGAATTTTAATGGGGTGACTTAAATGGGCCTTAATTTTGTAAGTTGCTATTTTTGTAAGGCACACCCAGCTAATATCTTGCAGGGCGCCCTATCAAGGTAAGTTATGGATTTGCAATTAAAACCTAAAACGAAATAACGATAAAGAAATGTTACGACCTTACAAATTTTCCTCTCTGTCACTCTTCCTGTCTCTCTTTGCTGAGCTGGTAAACTTGGACAGAGGAGTTTTTAGTCAAGGATTTTACTAGGAAACCAACTTGGGTGCTAAAAGCAAGTCTTAGAATAAATATACTGCCAAAGCTATTCGACGATTAGCATCACAGTTCCAAAAAGCTTATCTTTAAGAGGCCACTTTTCAGGAGTAACTTAAATTTCAGGAAATGTCTTCATTTAAAGCGATTCAATATGGTCGCGGGAAAAGCGACGGCAGCATAACTTTGGATCCAACATGAACTTGTTATCAATCAAATCAAATTCTAACGGTGCATTAATATTCTCAAAGCTCCTTAAAAATTATTAATAGTTTATCATACAGATCAGACAAAAAAAAAACAAAAACCAAGAAAAACACGAAACGAACGTTCAAAAAAGATTTATGTAATTGCAAGTTTAAAATCCAATTTAACACCGACCACCCATAGAAATCATGCCACCCTTCCTTTAGGACGTATACTGTCGCAAGTCTATAGGCAAAGTGTCGGCAACAGAAATTAATCGACAGTTTTGGTACGTACCCATTGTTGTCTTCAAAATTCACTGCTGTGTCTCTTTTCGAATTCGTGTCCCTTTTGGGCATTTATCATTTATACGTTTTGCAAAACCAATTCAGTAACAACTGATATCTCAATAATTCGTCCTTCTCAGTTCCTGTGCTCCCATTTTACTTCCCAATCTTAAGTCTTGGTATCTCTGACAAATGATGTTAAATTGTCCAACCCACTTTCACGTTTCAAAAAGTAGATGCGATTTGTTCCAGATACCAAAACGCTCATCGTTTGTGTTTTACCCTCTTCCCTTGCCAAACTTTTATTCCCGCATCTATTCCTATACGTTTCACCCACGACAACAACGACTGTCGTGTCGAGTCGTTGTCCTTGTTTGTGATTCCTATAGCGTGATGTTCTCCTTTTTGCTACCTATCATTTATCTTTTCCACAGTCCCATCTACTTTCAATGATGTTCTTCTCATGCGCGATTTTTGTCCGTTTTGTTCTACAACAGAGACGAATTAGAGGGGATGTATGCACTATGCTCTGGTGTGGCCCTTAACTCCCACACAATCACAATCATGCCTCACATGAATGAGTGATAAATGATGCGAAGCTGACTTTGGTTTAAAAGAAATGTGAAAACGTAACTCTTTTTTTTTTTTTTTTTTTTTTTTTTTTTTTTATTAATTATATGTAGCTAACAGTTTACAAGAAACCAATTACAAGCTACAAGTTGCATGTACAAATTTTAAGAATATAATATAATTCATCTGTCTTAAATTTTATTTGAGAGTGTATATAATTGAAAATGAGAAACAAAAGTTAAAAATTCTTTGAACATTTAAAAATTTGAAATTGAAATACAAGATTAATGAAGAAAGCAAAGGCAAGCTAAAGGTTAAGAAGATGGCGATGAGGAAGAATAAGGAGGAACAAGTCTCATTAACACTGACTTAACGTTATTTTCATTTATTTCAAAGTTAAGGATATCAAACGACAGGAAGTAAAGATTATGATTAGTTTGCATACGGATGATAGGTGACTTCATGAATATATTAGTTCGTGCACGAGGTGGTTGAAAAGTTTGCATTGCATAACGGTTGGACCGAGAGGGCCATCTTATGTTAATTTCAGATAATAATGAAGAAGATCTAATGCTACCTGTTAATATTTTTTTCAAGTAAATTTCGGTTAGTATTAACCTGCGTTGAGATAGTGAGAGCATTTTGAAAAGTTTCAATCTATCTTCGTAAACACTATGATTTGCATATAATTTGTATTGAAGGTATCTTGAAAACTTACGTTGAACTCTTTCAATTGCATCATTGTGTATTTTGTAGATAGGAGACCATACAACAGCTCCGTATTCTATGATACTTCTACATAAGATACTGAATAGCTGAAGAAAAGATTGAGGGTTTTTAAAAAACTTGCCAATTCTGAAAATAAAACCCATGACTTTTGTTGATTTTTTAATAATGTAATCATAATGGGATTTGAATAAGAATTTACAATCAAATATAATGCCAAGGTCTTTATGCTCCGTTACTCTCTTTAGCTGGTTGGTATTTATCCTGTATTCAAAGGAGATAGGGAAGATTTTTCTGGAGTAAGACATTATTGAGCATTTGTTTATATTTAGATCTAAGTTATTATGACTACACCAATCACATAGTGTATTAATATCTTTTTGAAGTAAAACACAATCCCTAACATTATTTATGATTTTAAATATTTTTAAATCGTCAGCGTAAGCTAATGACATAGAAAACATATTTTGAGTTATGTCGTTGATGTAAATATTAAAGAGTAACGGTCCTAAAATTGATCCTTGAGGGACGCCAGAGGGAGGGTAGAAAGGCCTAGAAGAAACTTTATTAAGAACAACATTTTGTTGTCGATCTTTCAAATAATTATTAAACCACATTACGAGGCTTTCGTGAAATCCAAATTTCCGTAATTTCAAAATCAAGGTTGCATGACTTATTCTGTCAAAGGCTTTTGAAAAATCCGTGTACACTACATCGACTTGTGAACCTTTATCCAATGCATCCGCCACAGAATGCGAAAAAGAAACCAGGTTTGAAACCGTTGATCGGCCTCGAACAAAACCGTGTTGACTATCGCTGAGATGAGGCAGGATGCTACTTATAGTTGAGTTGTACATACATTTTTCAAAAATTAAAGACAAAGCGTTTAAAATTGATACCGGACGGTAGTTCTTAATATCAGAAGGATTGCCATCCTTGAAAATAGGAGTAACAAATGAATGTTTAAGACATGTTGGAAATGTTTTATCACGCAGAGATTTATTGAATAGAATACATAATGGTGTGGCGATAGATGCATGACAATTTTTGTAAAATATGTTCGGAATACCATCAGGTCCGGCGTTTTTATTAATATCGAGACTATTTAGTACCTGGATCACGTTATCTGTTGTCATAATTGGAACAGATATATCTGTCAGATGAAGATTTGAGTTGATATTTACACTTCCAGCAGGTGGTAAATGTTTTGTATGATTATAATTGCGTTGAAAGAAAGAAGCAAAAGCTTCTGTTATGTGCTCATTACTTGTAAGAACTTCATCGTCCAGTAACATTATATTAGGAATCTTATTAGATTTCCGTAGTTCTTTAGAATACGACCAAAAAAATTTTACATTTGTTTTAAGATTTCTTTCAACGTCATTAAGGTACTGAGAATAACATTGAATGATCTGCTTTTTAACTAACGTACGCAAATACTTAAAAGTTGTTAAATCATCTGGTCTATTGAATTTACGAACCTTATGAAGCATTCTGTTTTTTTCTTTTATTGAATTTATAAGATTGATAGAATACCATTTGGGATAGGAAGGGTTATGTACTTTTTTAAGTGGGACATTCAAATTTATTCCATTTGATACAGTGTGTATGAAGCTATTAAATGCTAGGTTTGTATCTATTGTATTTAGAGAAGACCAATTTATTCCAGCTAAAAATGAATTTAGGTTTTGAAAATTAGCACGATGAAAATTTCTTTGGTGAATAATAGATTCTTTCAGAAATCTTTTCATATTAAATTTGCAATTAATTATAAGTGGTGGGTGATATAAATCAATTTTAGAAAGAACATCATTGCTTAAAGAAACCTTTATATTTGGAGAGCGCATTGTCGAAAAAACTAAATCGAGCAAATTATCATCACAATTTCTAATGTCGTTGAACTGTTGAAAGTTACAAAACGATGTTGATATCAAAAGCGATTCTGCTTTGCGAGATGTATGACTACTTGGTATTAAGCTTTTAGAGGTTAAGTCAAAGCTCCATTTTATTGTTGGAACGTTAAAGTCACCTAGGTAGATTACTTCTGAATTAATTGATAGCGATTGAAAAGCGGAACAGAGGTTATTACAAATCTGATCATAAACATCAGCAGTTGTTTGAGGTCTTATATAGTTACAACAAATACAAATTTTTCTCATGTTAGTTGGGTTAGTTATACAAATCCATAGATCTTCAAAACTCGTTTCTAACTTTTCGAGTCTAATTGCTGGTATCTGTTTCTTAATGGCAATCAAACAGCCACCACCCCCACGCGAATCGAATATTTCATTATTCCTATCCTTTCGGAATACATTATAATTAGGAGGAAAAATTTCATTGGAATGTATACTATTATTAAAGTTAGTTTCAGTAAAACAAATTATATCAAAGTCATTACATAATACTGCTAGTTTGATATCGTGAGTCTTAGATGCCGCTCGATTTATGTTTTGGTAGTAAATACTTAAATTATTCATAATTTGTTAGTGTTTGTTGTTGTGACTTGTACTTGCTTGTTATTTAAAATAATTAAATTAATGAACTAAAATCGGTGAGCGATGAAAGTTTGAAAATTTTACTATCGTCATTCTTCCTCATGAATATATTGCCATTTTTTCTCCATAAATACTTAAAGTTGTTCTCATCCTTGTGTGCTTTAGCTTTCTTGTACAATATTTGATCTGTAATAGGAATGTATTCATTAATATAGATAAGTTGATCATTAACTGAATTAGATATTGAAAATGAAAGAGTGTTGTTATCTAATGATACTTTAATTCGGTGTAGTTTAGCTGCAGTCAAAACACGCTTGCAAACATGCGAATTCCTCATTTCAATTAAAATTGGGCCTGCGGTTTTGATGATTTATTGGGAAGTCTCCTTATGTCAGCGACATCATCATCTTTCAATGGTACATTAGACAGAACAGATTGTACCTGCGTGAAAACAGCTCTCAAATCAGCTTTCGGTTCAAGAGTCGGAATGTTGTAGATTATGATCTGCTTCTCAGCTTCTTTTTGCTCCAGATGGTGTAAGCGGTGTTGTTGCGAATTAATTTGATGCTTAAGCTGTACATTCTCCGATTCAAGGTCATCAATTCTCTTTTTGTTCTCAGAAATTGTTTTTGCCATGTTCTTAATCTCTGAGAGTTGTATACCCACATTACAAACTGAGTTGGTAAACGCCAATTGAGTGGCCTTGATTTTGTCTAGCTCTTCGTGTATTTTTTTAATTGAATGGTGTAATTCTATTTCTGTTTCGGATTCTGAGTCTCCTAAATTTATACTGGCGCTGTTGAGGTTATGAGAATTGGATTGACGACGACAGGATTCGCAATTCCATATTGATATTTCACCAGATTCGAGTTTGTGGAATAATTCCTTATCTATGTTTCCGCATTTAGTATGAAAATGTTTGTTACAGCCAACACATAGAATTCCAGGATTATTTCTTGACACATTCAGTTTACAGCAAAAACATTTAGCCACCATGATTGCAAATCACAATTGAATTATGTGTTAACTTATGAAACACTAATATTTATTTATAAAACAATTTTTAGTCTTTTTGTTTCTCTATTCTTACAATTAAACTTATAATTTGTTCTTGTTCGTTTTTTTTTTTTTTTTTTTTTTTTATTACTTGAAATGAATTATATGGAGAGCTTGGTGAAAAACGTGTTGTCAGTTTGACAGAATGAACAAACTTTTCAAGTTCTTCATCTAGAATCCAATCGTTTTGGTGCCGGTCTAACTATGGTAGGGTTTGTCTGCATTTGAAATACCTACTAAAGTGTCTATATCAAAGAAGTTGTTGTTTTTTTTTTTTTTTTCAACAATCTCTAATTTCTGTAAGTGAGTATGTTGTTAATTGCTTCATTATTTCAACAGGAAACATGTCTTCAAATAAGAAGAAAGTCGTTAAGGGTAAGATTTTACAAATAAAAAGTCCCAGAAAGTCATGATCATTGAAGCCTTTGTTTGAGGAGACGCCTATTTTCTGAAATACCTTCTTTTTATCCACCTATAATGGTATCGAAGATGACAGCAAGAACAAGGTAAATGCAAAGTCCTTATCACTCATTTATCATTTTCAAGCTAACGATTATGTCTGTGTGTAGCAATGTTGAAAGAGAAGTCATTGGGTTTCCTGACTAAGCTTATCTCATATTTACTGAAGGGTGGGATATACTGTCAATTTTCTTATCTGCGGACTGAACAAATGGTATTGTTTTAATTAACTTTCGTTTTATTGAATTCTTTTTTGTTCTAATTCTGTTTTTTAACAAAAAGGGAAGAGGGATTATTTTTAAAAGTCGTTTTCCTATTCAACCAACAGCTTTTTTTTTAACAAAAAGTTAACCCTCAATTCTTTTTTATACCGCTCATCAACGAGTTCATGGTAATAAGGCTCACAAATAGCTTTTGTAGTTGTTAAAAACAAAGGTGAAGCATTTCTTTTTGTAATACGCTGAACGCGTTTGATTGTTTTGTCTTGAATGCTTTTTTTTTGGTGCTTTTGAAAGAACAACAAATCACTTTGAAGTCGTTTTAAGAGAGAGAAAGGGATCTAAGTAAAACCAATCAACTGCTTATACTAGAGAATGGGCCTGTAAAGTGAGGAATTGTCGATTGATGCAGAAGTTTGAAATGGGTGTGAATTCATAGTACATATGACTTTTTTGGAGTAAAAAAAAGTAGCAATTGAGGCTCGGTCAATTGGGTGGCATGCCGAAAAAAGTCGCTTGACCCATTTTACTGTATGCGGAAAACATTTCAATGTTTTCGTAGACCGTTTAAAAAAACGGACGCATTTGTATAAAAGTACCACTTCATACTCAATCCTTCAATCTTCTCGGACTATTATTCTCCAATAAATAAATTCATAAGGCTCTGAGACTTTTGTAGCGTTTTCCAAACAGAAGCACTAACAATCTGAGAAGATGACATCTTTATAGATAACCAGACGACTAACCATAAAAACGATTTCATCCACTGTCGAAAAATACAAATTGGTAAAAATCTGTCGTAGTTGGACTGCTCAGTACAATTAACACCATAACTTTAATTTGGGCACCAGGAAACTGTGCTATAACATCATACCTGTTAATAAATCCAGCGGAACCAACACCTCTGCACTCAAGACGATAGAGAAAAGAAGATCAAACTCCTACCACATTTTCTAGCAACTGCCAGTGACAGGTGGTAAATTTTCCGATTTACCGGAAATGTATGATACAAGAACGAAACAGAATTCTCACTGCAATTTAGGGCTGTTGATTGTCATTCTCACGACTCAGAATTCATTATGAGTATGAACATGATGAGAATTGGCATTAACACATCCAACTTACACAAGTGGAGGATGTCAAGACGAAGAAGAAGGGAAAGGATGCTTCTACTTCCTCTGTGAGTGGTCAAGCTTGAAAAAGCCTTATTCGACGAATTTGGTGACGTCATAAGCAGCCCATTGAATAGCATATCCTTAACTTCAGTTGGGGCTCCAAGCAATTGTGTGAGGTTATACAATAACCCAGTCACCTACAAACACTCCTTCCCCCTCTCCAAGCTTTCCTACTATCCTTTTCGTTCGCTATCCCGGGGAGCATAACTGATCCTTTGAGGTTCGAGCTAGGTGTTTTCAAAATTTTGTTTAAAGCAATTTGCTCAGAGACTTGGTATTAGCATTTTTTTTCTTCTTTTTACCAATTATTTGCATAATAGTAAAAAGAAATGTTTGATTGCTACCGCTGGTTGAAGGTATGCATGCGAAATTATCTAAAAATTTTATTTATTTTAGTAGACGAATATATTTTTTCTGCTATATTTTCGAATAAACCCTTTTGTCACCTCTAGTCTGAAGTAGTGAGTGGTTAGGTGGACTTCTATGCGCAAAAATGAACTATTTTCCAAAAAATTAAATATTTTATTCAAACTTTTAACAGTCTCAATAAACAGTTTGTAAAATTTTCATAAGAAAATATTCCAAACTCTGACTTAGTGTCGAGTGTTCTGCTTTTTTAAAATAGGACCCACTTTTAATAACAAATCTTCCAAGTAAACTGGCTTTATCCAAGTGAGATTGAAATATTGTTGAGCGTCTTTTATGATTAGTTCCTTTAGTAAATTACAGAAGGCACCAGCTTCCCGTCTTCCTGAAATCCAATCGCGCGCCCAAGTAGATCGCTTTTTTCTTTTTTATGCATAAAATTGTAATTGCAGCTCTTAAACGTTCACGCATTCTCGCCGCGACTTCAAAATTTTAAATAAATAACCAAATTTCTTGCGACATTAATGACTCTCCAGTGCAAATACCTCTACAATAAATTGCGACAGTATGATGCGTGAGCTTCTTGCAAAACATTTATTGCTGAAGAAATTACAAGAATTCATATAGCAGTGTAAACCCTACTGCAGGAAACTTCTGCAAGACTTTCGCGAGCTTACTTGCAAATGGAAACGCGGCCTTAGAGACATCAATTACGGCAACACCTACAAAAAAAGGCGCGTCTCCAGGTTCATCTCAAGTTAGCGAAATAAAAAATATGTTTCAGTTAAGACTATAAACATGAACTTGAACGAAGAAAAACAAAAAAAAAAAAATTAAAATTTGATTACAAAAAATTAAATTTCAATCAAAATATGTACCTTTTCTGTTCAAAAAAAGTTGTAGTCAAAAAAACCAATTTTTCCTTCGTTCAAGTTCTTGTGAATTGCATTTCGACGACGTGTGTTAGATTTTATCAGGATCGGTAAAGTAGTTCTTTTCTTCTTGTACACCGATTTTAAGAACGCAGTTTCGAGAAAAACGTGTTTAAAGTTGTGACTCGAAGAATACTTCTTATTCTATGCTTAAGCCTAGCAGTCTCACTTCAAGGAGTCCATTTGGAAACCTCGCGAAAATTCGCATAACCCCTGCTAATTTCAATTTTCATTAAATCCCTTTTTCGGGTTTGTATACGGCAAAAATTGGTTACAAAGGCAAAATTTTTCATTTATACATACAAATTGCTGTCCATGACTTCGCAATTGTTAATTGAAAATCCTCCGTCATTGTATATTGATCTTACTTTTTCTTTATATAAACTTTTTAAGGAAATTGGGAACTAACTACCGGAAAAGAGGTTGGAAAGAGAACTTTGAAGGATTCTCAAAAGAAAAGACACCAAAAGCTAAACAGATCCGAACAAAAGAAGAGAGGATGTGCTACTTTCCACACATACGATCAACTTAGTATCTAAATGGTATAAAAAAACATAACGTTTAAATTTGATAAAAATATTCGTTTAACCTCGGACATGTCTAAGTGCACGAGCTTACACGAGCTTACATGAGAATGGCTCATTTTACACTATCTTTTTTAGTAATTGAAGGGGAGGAAAAAGTCATGTTGGTGCGGCCCATACACCAGTACTCAGTCATTTCTGATACAAAATCTTTATTCAATCTAAAATGAGTTCATTCTAGTCATTTGAATTTAAAATCACCTGGTGTTGCCAGAGCTTGCGTGAATTTCAATCCGTTGTTAGTTTTGTTTTGGGCGAGAGTATTAAGCCATTGCATTTCTAGCTGCGAGTTTTACGATTGAAAATAAAATTATTTTGAGTTTGAATTGCAATTCTTAATCACATTCAAAATTCGCGCCCGCACCGTTTTTAATTTTTTTTTCTTTCATTATAGACGACTCAAAAAAGGTCATGTTTCACAACCAAAAGCGACCCATATCGTGAGTCTATAAATTGCTAATTTTTTTTTTTTTTTTTTCATTTTTTCAAACTCTTAGATTGTTGGGATTAAATTTGAAACAATTCAAAGCTAAATTAAGGAAGATATGAAGCCTTAAGCATTAGTCACTCCAATTGAGTTTAGTACATCTGCTCTGCTTCCGACTGACAAAAATCTACTTGACCGATTCTATTGAAATTTCGTACAACATCTTCTTCTTGACATGTACCTACCAATGAAAAAAGTAGATATAGTGACAATGGCGTTTTCTATCTTTGTCTTGAATTGAAGTTCTAGAATATAGATCAATCGTTTAAAATAAGATAGATAGATAGATAGATAGATAGATACAAATTTTATTAAATTAACAATTAGATTTTTTACAATAAGTATTTTTACAAATTCACTATGACATGGCATTTTTTGCCGTCTGCCAGATTGACATAAAAGTTATATTTTGAAATATTAAGTTATCACAATTTGATTTGATTCAAAGGAAAAATATACATGTATGCAAATAAAAACTAGTTCAGAAGTCTTCATTAATTATTCTTTCTCTGTACCTCAGGGCGATTTTGCAATACTTATAAAATTTGCCAACATTCATCTCATTTAGTTCTGTAAGAACTTCTTCTTCAGACAAAAAGTCACTTCCAAGGATACTTCTTCTGGATTCTCTTAGAGTTGGACACTTCCCTACGAAATGAAAAATGTCTTCCCTTTCCCTTAAGTTACAGATACTGCACTCCAACGGTAAATCTGGTCTGTGTGGTATGAAGTTAAGGTTGAGTAATTCACTGCGAAGTCTGGTCATTGTCGAGATTGCTTGGTATAATAATAAAATAGAAGGATTTGCAAGCTCACCTTTGAAGTATTGATTTACAAGAGCTTTATTTTTATTATTATCAAATCGACACAGTTTAAAAACACTTTTTTCCTTTTAAATAACCAAATTTTTCACGGAGCTTAATACCAATGTCAACTAAACTATAACAAGCCAGAGTTGCCAATCAAAAAATAATTAATTAATTAATTAAAATAAGTTCCAAAGACATAAGTAGACAAGAGAAAGCTCAGTAAGAACAGTTGATCATGCTGATAGTGCCTGTCTAAACAAGTTATGATCATAACGTTATATCTGTTAATTCATTGGCCAACGGGATGAGGAAGAAAGTTACAGGATGCTCACCACGAAAACTGAATTCTCTGCCTGAGCAGTACATTTTGCATGTACAGACGGGTTATGCTTATAACGTTATGCATTTTTTCAATACAAAGTGGAGAAGGTATGGGCAAGGAACAATAACAACGTCTGAGCAGTAGACATCATAACGTTAATAGCATGACCCGTGGGAACAAGCCTTGAAAGAATTCTTTTTATAGCAAATTGAGTGTTTGTAAGCGATTATTCTAAAGGCCTTTATGATGGCTTAAATAAAATGCAATTTAATTTTGCTTAATCTTTTATTTTGCGTGACTGCCAACACGAGCGAGAAATTACTATTGATGTAAAAAGGTTAGAATTTTGACATTTTAAAGTTCAGAAAAAATTGGAAAATGACATTTGGTTTTCGTATTAAATCTTTGAACAGAGTTGCCAGAAGGGCTTACAAGTGAAATGTATTAGTTTGCTCAACATGCTCCCCACCTTGAATAGTCATTGGCGATTCAACTGGTAATACACAAATTTGAGTGATGGCTCTCTTAAAAGTTGCAGTTGGAGTCTTCACGGTTACCACACGAACAATGCTGTCTTTGCCAGGATGCAAGGAAACTATACGACCCATTTTCCATTTCAGTGGGGGAAGATTATCATCTTTGAGAATGACCAGGGAACCGATGGTTATTTGTTCGTTAAGAGTGTCCCATTTGTTTCTCTTTTGCAGTCCTTGTAAGTACTCGGAGGACCATCTGGCCCAGAATGTTTGCGTTACCCATTGCATTCGCTGCCATCGTGAGAGTCTGTTGAGCCGATCTTCTGTTAGGTTGTTTTCGACGATTGTTGTGAGAGGCCCACCTATTAAAAAATGACCAGGAGTTAAAAAATTGTAGTCATTAGGATCATTAGATATGGGTGTTAGGGGGCGCGAATTCAATATCGCCTATATTTGAATAAGAATAGTAGTAAATTCGACATAAGTAGGTGAAATCAAGTGCAGCAACCTTTTTAAATGGAATTTTGTGGACTTTACCGCGGCCTCCCAAATTCCTCCCATATGGGGAGATCTGGGTGGTATGTTCTTCCATTCTATTCCATCCTCGGCACACATATTTTTGGTGTCTGTATTGACTTCCCTTTTCATGAACATCTGATAAATCTCGTGGAGCTCATTCCTAGCTCCGATGAAGTTTAAACCATTATCGCTGTATATAATTGAGCACAAACCACGTCTGCCTGTAAAACGTTTAAGAGCTGCTATAAAGGCAGCCGAAGTTAGGTCCTCGACGAGCTCAAGATGGATGGCGCGAGTTATGAAGCAAATGAAGACTGAAACGTATGCCTTTGCAGGTGCTACACCTCTCCTACGATAGTGAACTAGCAAGGGGCCGCTAAAATCAACTCCTACAGTCGAAAATGGTCTTGCTGGTAACACGCGGGATGCTGGTAGGTCTCCCATCAGTTGTTCGACAGATTTAGGTTGGCATCGAGTGCACAAGATACACTTACGAATAACTCTTTTGGCTAGAATTTTTCCATTTATTACCCAAAACTGTTGACGAATGACTGCTAAAAGATTTTGTAAGCCTAAGTGCGCGTTTTTATAGTGAAAGTACAGAATGATGGAATAAGTAAATTCATGACCGTGTGGCAACAAGTAGGGATGTTTGGCATCAAAAGCAAGATTGGAGTTCCTAATCCTACCCACTACTCTTAATAATCCATCTGAATCCAAGAAGGGTACAAGTGATCGCAAACTGCTTCGCCTGGACACTTCCGAATTTTTACGTAATAGGGCTAACTCGGAGGAGAAATAACTTTCTTGGATGATGAATATGGCCTTTTTCAAAGCAGTTTTAATCTCACCCGCACTGATAGGACCGCATAATATTTCAGTATTTGGTAAAATTTCTCCTGGAGCTAATACGAGAGTTCCAGCTGCAATCTTCCTTCTGATAATTCTAGCCGAGGTATTGATTTTGAAACGATTCATGTATGAAATAACTCGCAGTGTTCTGATGTAAGAGGTGTTGTATTTTATGTCGGCGACTAAATCACACTCGGTTTGAACTGACAGCACAATTTTGACCTTTCGTCTTTCTAAGTTGTCTTCATTCAAATTGGAAACATGTTGGTTTGAACACGGCCAGGTTTCTTCGGCCTTTCTTAAGAATTCGGGGCCAGAAAACCACATATCCGATTTAATCAAAGTAGAAGGCCTCGCTCCTCGCGATATTATATCAGCGGGATTCAGGTGCGATTCGATGTGTCGCCATTGCTGGATGGTTGATGTTTCTTGAATGGTAGCGATGCGATTGGAGACGAAGGTTTTCCAAGTCGACGATTCTGCCGACAGCCAATCCAATACAATTGATGAATCAGTCCAATAGAAAACATTTTCGAAATCAATTCCTAGAATTTGTATTATACGATGAGTAAATTGGGCTGCCAGCTCAGCAGCGCATAGTTCTAAGCGCGGTAAGCTTGTGGACTTGGAGGGAGCAACCTTTGACTTCGCTGCTAAAAGCCTGATTTGAACAGAACCGTTTTCCAAGATTGACCGAATGTATACACATGTGCCATATGCAAGTTCAGAGCTGTCTGCAAATGCATGAACTTGCGCTTTAGTTTTTTGAAAGGATATAACCATCCTAGGTAGCCTTAGCTCTTGCAGAAGGTTAAATTCCTGACGAAAGTTAGTCCATTTATTTGAGTATTCGGCAGGCAATGGATCATCCCAAGAGAGCTTCGCTTGCCATAACTGCTGCATAAAAATCTTGGCGAGCACGATAACTGGGTTTACTAAACCTAGGGGATCAAATAGCTGAGCAATATCTGAAAGGACTGATCTTTTTGTGTGGTAAGAAGCCTGCTTTGAATTATCATTCTTATATAAAAATGCATCTGTAGTTGGGTCCCAAACAATTCCCAAAGTTTTTACAACATTAGAGCTTTGTATTTGAAAATGAGACTCTCTCTTTTCCACAGGAATGTTTTCTAGTAAGGCGTTTGAATTGGAACACCACTTGCTTAGTTCAAAGTTACCTCATTTTAAGATGGCTATTAATTCAGCTTGAATTTGTTTTGCTTCTTCTAATGAGTCTGAGCCTGTCAATACATCATCTACATAAAAATCCGATTTGATTATTTTGGCGGCATGAGGATAATCCTTTTGCTCATCATTGCTTAGTTGATTTAATGCGCGAGTAGCTAAATACGACGCAGGGGTGGTCCCATGTGTAACTGTACATAAACGATAAGTTTTCACAGGTTCATCCTCAGAGTTTCTCCATAGCATCAATTGAAAATTAGGGTCTCTTGGGTCTGGGACAATCTGCCGATACATTTTCGTTATGTCGCTTGTAAAAACATAGCGGTGCATACGAAAGCGAAGTGCAATTGAGAACAAATCTGGCTGAACAACAGGTCCAACCATAAGAATGTCATTGAGAGACTTTCCACTGTCTGACTTCGAAGAACCGTCAAACACCACTCTAAGTTTTGTTGTACTGCTTCCTGGTTTAAGAATGCAGTGGTGGGGCAGATAGAAATGAGGTTTGGAATGGTCAACAAAACTGGTGAGCTCCATATGATTCAGCTGGACGTATTCGCTAATGAATTCGGTGTATTGTTGGCGTAGTTCACTATGCTTCTTAAGTTTTCTCTCTTAACTGCAAAAACGTCTTAAAGCCGTATTGTATGACGTTCCAAGAGCAGACAGATCACATTTAAAGGGTAGTCGTACTTGATACTGCCCACATTCAAGGCGACGGAAACTATCAGCAAAGTGTATTTCGCACAAATTTTCACATTTCGAAAGATTATGCACGGGTGAAACTCGGTTTTCAATTTCCCAAAAACCTTTCAGGCGCTGCTCTAAAAGATTGTTTTCGAACCCATTTTCGGCAATCAAGTGACATTGAGCATTCGTGTTGAGATTAGTTGTGTAATTGCCGCTTACTACCCATCCTAGAAGCGTATTTTGCAAAATTGTTGAGTTATTTCCCAATCGTATTTGCCCTTCCAGAAGCAGACAAAAGAGAAGGTCTGCTCCAAGAAGTAA
Organism: Melanostoma mellinum; assembly: GCA_914767635.1. Lineage (NCBI taxonomy): Eukaryota > Metazoa > Arthropoda > Insecta > Diptera > Syrphidae > Melanostoma > Melanostoma mellinum. The sequence continues at coordinate 22,466,648 of OU612058.1, forward strand.
ATCTATTTTTTGCGGAGTTTGAAAGTTTGGATCGGCCAAACTAATATTTGATGGTATCATCAGAATAGAAGAGTCAATTGTCTCAGATGGAAGAAGGCCGGTTATTTTGGGAAGCATAACGGCTTCAATAGATGATGAGAAACTTGTCAAACGAGATTTGATTTTAAAGAAAGCTTTATAAAAAGCTTGCTTTGTAACAGAAGAGATAACTGAGTTTGTTTTTGTACGAACCGCACCAATTCGCTGTGCAAATTGCTCATTTACAAAGTTTATTTGTGAGCCCGAATCCAAGAGCACACGACACGCAACTGGAGTACCTTGATAATCAAGAGCATAAATTATTGCCGTTGCTAATATAGTCGACGTTTTAGTGCGAGTGGTGTCAAACACGGAGTGCACAGCCTGATTGTGAGAAGATGAAACAGAAGGAGGAGTGTGGTCGGTGGCATTGAACGTGAAGTTGTAATTGAAACGTCTCGATGGAGTAATGAGTGATGTCTCTGACCACAGTTTCGACAGTTAGTAGAACTACAGCTATCCAGAGTATGATTAGGTTTAAGACAATTTTGACATAATTTAAGAGAGGCTATTTGTTTGTTGCGTTCGTCAGGTGATAGACGAAGAAAACGAAAACATCTTGTAATGATGTGGCCAGTTTTTGAACAGAAGGCGCACTGTGTGTTGTTAGTAATGATAAAGGAATTTTGCGTGTTTTTATATCTAGCATCTACCTTTTCAATACGACTCACCTTCGATGTTGTTGCTTGGCTTACCATTCCCTCCATAATCTGGCTGCGTTTAATTAAATATGCAGACATTTCCTTGAACGTAGATAATCTGTCAGCGGGTGACTCTTCCTGCCACTTAGCCAATGTTACTGCGTCCAATTTGGAAGCCATGATGTAGACCACGAGATCATCCCAATGTTGAGTTGAACGTCCTAAAGATGACAATGCTCTCAAATGAACGTTGAACGTATCAAGCAAGTTACGAAGAGATGATGCGGAATATTTTTGAGTTGGTGGTGCTTCAAACAGCTGCTTCAAGTGCTCGTGAGCAATCACTTTCTTGTTCTCGTACCTCTCCTGCAAAATTTGAATGGCTACATTGTAATTTGTGTCAGTAACCTCCAACGATTTAACAATCAGGGCTGCGCTGCCATCCAAAGAGCCACGTAGATAATGAAATTTGCTCACATTACTTAAATGAGGTTGGGAGTGAATAAGCGAATTAAAGGCATCAAAAAATGACATCCACTCGGTGATGGCACCTGTAAATGTAGGAATATGAGCTTTTGGGAGTTTTATAGTGTCAACTATAGCAGAGTTTTTATTTAAAGTTCTTTCATCCGATGACGAAGTATTTTTTTCCTTTGCTAATAATGTCTGCAAAGCTGGTTGAATTGAGAAATAGAGCTCCTCGTATATAGAACGCTCATCATTTTGGAGTTCCTCCGGGTCGGCATCTTCAATTTTAGTCTGAGTGGAACAGAAAACTTTGAAGGCAGTTTCCAGAGCCTGCAGGCGGATGTTTAATTCTGCTGGAGTTGCTGTTTCTGCACTGATGGTTGCAAATTGTTTTATCCGATCCATTTGTCTTAAGCACACGTGCCTCTTTCGGAGAAGTTCATCGTATCTCGCGTCCTTTGGCATGTTAACCTCTTTATTTCTGTCTTCCACGCGGTGTGTGAAACTTGATAAATATCTTGGTATTTATTTTGATAGTAAAACTGAGTTTTGGCAATCACGTCGGGGTCACCAATGTTTGTAAGCGATTATTCGAAAGGCCTTTATGATGGCTTAAATAAAATGCAATTTAATTTTGCTTAATCTTTAATTTTGCGTGACTGCCAACACGAGCGAGAAATTACTATTGATGTAAAAAGGTAAGAATTTTGACATTTTAAAGTTCAGAAAAAATTGGAAAATGACATTTGGTTTTCGTATTAAATCTTTGAACAGAGTTGCCAGAAGGGCTTACAAGTGAAATGTATTAGTTTGCTCAACATTGAGGTTTCGACAAGTAATACTGTAATAATCGATTGTTATTTTATCACTTTCTCAATTTCATTTTAAAACAAGTGAATCTATCAAAATTAGAAACAACACTATTATCAAAGAACAACCGGTGCAGTTGATTTTGAATGATGTTTTCCGACTTACAAATAATTTACAGAGAATGAGTTTTACTTTTCTTTCAAAGTTACCTCCAGTTGGCATCTAAATCAGACTGATTTCCACAACTCTAATTGCCCTGCATTGATTACACTACTTTGCTGGTTAAACTTCATCATCAAGCCTTACTTCCGTAATGACGACGTTAAAAACTCCTTCTACTGATTACCAGCTGACGAAAGAAAAATGTCAATGCCGCTCTCAGGCGATAATAATATTAATGGTTTTTATACCTTTTGCGGAACAAACTCCTTGAAACAAAAAAAGAACTCCAAAGTAAATGACGGGGTCTGGGGAAGCTCGTCTCTTTCGTCCGTCTGACGCGCGGTGTGCTTCTAACCGTGTGCGGAGAGGTTCGTTAATTGTGTACGATAAGTACTCAAGGATTTCATTTGTTTTCCCATTGCACAGGAGAGAAGAAGAAGGAAACAAAAAACAAAAAAAAAAGAAGAATTAATACAGCTCAAGTTGTTTTGTTGCTCGTAGGTACTAGTTATCTGCTTTGGTGAAAGATTGTTGGGAAGTAATTTGTCCTGTCATTGTAAGGGACATCTTTTTTGCTTTTGTCCCTGCTTGTCCTATCTGTTTTAATCAATTTCTCATCGTTTGTTGTTAATTGAATGTCGTTTAAGAATTGTTGGTACTATGGTGGTGGAGTGCCTGACACTAAGTGGTCTTCCCATTGTTTATGAAGTTGAAAGCATGTTTCTATAGGTACCAGTTAACGTCGTTGTGTAGTGTACAGAACTTAAGTTCCAAAGACAATGTTGAAGCTACTTTCCAATTTCTTTGTTCTTTATGAAAAAGCTATATAGTAAGTCATTTATAAATTGCTTTAAAAGTGTCTCCACAAGTACCTAAACCTACCTACACATCGACACCATCCTTGTGTTTGTGATAGAGACAACTAAAAACTCTTCACTTAACAAACAAAGGAGATCAGATGGTACAAAAAAGAAAACATGAACTGAGAAGCACGTAAACGATTCGAAAGAATTCTTTGGAGATTTTACTGTGAGGTTTCGAGGGTTTCTCTGATTCTTTGAACTATGTCAATATCAAAATTGGTATGTTGCATCATGTGAAATGGGTTAATTCGCTTAAGGAAAGTCACTTTTTCCTATTACTCTTTCAGTCACATAATTATGTTTAAGTGATTGTTGGTATTGATGTTGTTTTTCACTCGCTGCAGCTTTTAATATCAATAAAATTAAATTAACAATCTTTTGCCTTAAGACGTGTTACTGTTTCAAGTTATATCAGTTTTTTTCAAGCAAACATTCTCTGGGCGCAGTTTAAATTAGCATTAATCCCTATCCTTAATCCTTAGTCTTAAATAATATGAGCCGTGTTTTACTGGGAATTTCTTAGTCATCTTCACTACGAGTCTCAGTAAAACGGTGTACTCACTAATGCAATTTTATTCCATAAACTCCATTTGCCAGCCATCCCTGTTGTTCACTTCTGCAAGTGACTCATTTTTGTCAACTTACTTTGTTTACTTTAGAGTTGTTGTTCCCAATGGAATTTGGCTACTGACTTATTTTTGTTCACTAATCGTTGATCAGTAATTGTTTTTGTTTTCCCATGTGCGATGTTTTGCGATGTTTTGCAAACGTGAGTATAGATTCCCAATAAAACATGGCTATTATAAATGTGAAAGTCTCACTGTCTGTTCGTCTTTCTATGTTGTTATCTCCCGCCCAAAATACTGAACCGATTTAAATGAAATTTTTTATGTAGAAAGTCTATAAGGACTATGTATAGATTATATATTTCATTCCTATTTTTCCACGGGAACCCTTAAACGTTAACGGGAACATGGAGACCACTGCACCGATTTCAAAAGTTCTTTCATCCTTAGAATGCTACACTTAAACCTAAACTCATTTGTATATTCCTACGGGAACGGAGTCTATACTAAATTTATGAATCTGAAATTAACTCTGTCTGTCTATTCTCCTTTGCTACCACGTACCGCCAAAACTATTGAACCTATTTATATGAATTTTGGTAGAGAGATAGTCTGGAACCTGAGAATGGGCATAGGCTATATGTTTTAACCTTATATTCCCCTTGAACCTGTAGCGCAAACGGGAACCCATGAACTACTGAACCGATTTGAAAAGCTCCAACGTGAGGTAATTTCCGTCAAATTGTCGACGAATTGATTGAAGATATAAACCAACAAATTATGTCGGACGTGGAAAGGAGATGTTGTCGAATATACACTTGTGGTCACGCAATTAACTAACTTCTATAAATGACATCTACATATCCATAAATTAAATACAAATTACAACAAAAACAAAATTTATTCAAATTCTAAATATTTACAAGCACAATAATCAAAAAAAAAAAAAAACCAAATAAAGAATTCCATTATAACAATAGTCATTACTTTAACAAAAATTCAATAATATACAAAATAAGTGTGGCCATATACATAGTCACCTGGAAAAATAAGAAAACTATAAAAAAATCACCGTTTTTTTAACCGGACCGTTAATATATCGTAGGAAAGCCTCTCTGTTTTGATACGGCGGATATTGTCGTTGGCATGGAGTCCACCGAACCTTTGCATTGCTCTACGCTAATATTTTTCCACTCTTCCTGTAAATTACTCCAAAGAGTATTCTTGCGGGTTGTTATTTTTTTTTTTAAGAACTTTTTTTTTGATAATGCCTCCAAATTCTCTATGAAGCTTAAGTCCGGTGACTGCGCTGGCCAAACCATTCACTCTACGCTCTTCAAGGAAATACTTCACAACTATTTACGTGTTTTTGGGGTCATTGTCGTGTTGAAAGGTCCATCCTTGGGGTAATTGGTTCTGGTAGTCAACACCTGTCATTTTACCATTTATTAGACACAGCGGACCGACACCATGGCTTGTGAAACACCCCCACACCATTGCTTTAAGGTCTTTTTGGTGTATTTTGAGTTCAGTTCAGCATTTCTGGGACGTCTAATATACGGTTTGCAATCATTTCCATAAATGATGACCTTCACCTCACACAACATTTGTTGATGCAAATGTTAGACAAACAAATGTATTAAATCTTCTTTAAATGCAATGGCTTAATTGTATGGCCACAAGTGTAGACAACATTAAGGACACTTATAGCTAGTCACATCACACCCTTAAAAATTTCTCAATTCCTTACAACTATCAGGAGTACCTTATAATAATTGAAGCGCTTGGAAGATATAGGTGCTAAGTGATGACTCCTAATTGGTCCCAGAGCTTTAGCTTAGTATTGAGCTCGTATTAATAAAACAAAATGTGTTATCATGGGAATAAAAGCGATTTCCACTTCAATCTCTTTTTGCGTAGGGGTTAGTGGATGCCTTATTCATTACACATTAACCCATGTTTTGTTTTAAAATCAATCATTTCCACCGACAACACGTGCAAAAAACTCCGCTACCATAACTTATATGATTCTGCATATTTTCGAATGTTAATAACATGAGCTAAGCTTACTGAGAATCCACTTTTATATTTTGTTTGAACTCATCATTTAAGTAAATCACTCAATTCTACTTATGTGCAGATCCATAAACTCTATAATTTTTAAGTACACGGTTAAAAATCCTGGAGTGTATTTTAATACGGCCCTCGTATTACAGCCGTATGCAATAATTTATTTTTAATATTCCAACTTGATTAAACATTTTTCTTGATAATTTGATATTAAAATTCAATATATCTCCCACTAAAATACCCTTTTTAATACTTTTCCACTGAAATTTAACCTTCAAATATTAAAATCCAGTAATTTCTTATTTTATTTTAGCTATGTATGTACACATTATTTTTATATATACATATATATACATATTTATTAAGGTATCGCTTGATTGCTTCCATTAAGATTAAACAATTACCTTGCCCTTTCTAAAATCCCTCAAACCGTTTAACTTCTACGTTTCCGTAAGTTCCAAAAATATTGCCATAAGTTTACGAAAACATCTTCTTCGTATTAACTACCCAACATTTTTTGTTATTTATTATTCCAGTTACAATAAGCATAGTATCTTCCAGGCTCAAAGGAACACACAAGGATATAAGGCACATTCAAACAGAACATGTATAGGATAAGGTAATACGTTGACCTGAATCGATATCTTGGTTTCTATCAATGGATGCATAAAATTTCCAATATCCCATAGCCTCAAACTTTTAAAGTAATCCTCATACACTTTACTATTGCATGCCTGTTATTCCTGCAGCGTGTTTATAATCAAACGACTACAAACTCAAGAATATACTCGTTCAACACTGCATATGTACTGCAATCGTTTGACCTGAAATACCTCTCTTTACATCCAAACAAACCTCCGGCGACGCAGCTGAGCCAAACACTGGCCTAAGGCATTCACGACGACGGACGTAGAGCTTTAGATAAGATCTATTATCCTTGTAGGATCCATATTTAAATTTGTATCGAGCTAAATCCGAAAACCCTCTTAAAACGCATTGTACTAAATTGTTCAAGCCATATGGAAAACAATTTTCAGAAAAGCATCTTTGAAAGGAATGCCTCTCAACTACACATGTGAACAGTGTATACGGCATATATTAGCCCTCCTCAGTCAACATTGTTTATTAGCCTGTTACGTAAAAAGATGGGGGCCGGACATAAAACTAAAGCTTCTCGCCAGTTCCACTTTGCTTGTGTGTAGACTTTGAAGGAGACACAGGAAACACAAAACGACATTTCCTCAGTGCATCACGCCGCATATACTATGCGCCCAAAGAGCTATCTCGTCTGCTGGACAAAAACTTTTCCGTAGCCAAAAATTATAGAGGCAAAAACTATACTATGAAATAGCTCCCAAGGGCATCGTTTTAAAATTATGACAAAGTACTTTGTGTTTTGTTTTTGGTGAGATACCCTGACTTAAGGGGATGGTTTTGAGACAACTTTTCGCAAAAGCATTGAAAAGTTAGTGCAGTTTACAATGCACTTGGTATCTGGCTAGACCTTTGATTTTGCATAGCTCCATTACTGTTTGCTAAGTTTTTCTTTTTTAGAGTTTTTTTTTTCAATTCAGTGTACAGCATTTGAGAATGTCTCTCTTTAAAGGAGCTTCTGCTTATGCAATTTGTAGATTCTGCATCGATAACATTGATTTGTGGGTAGAGGAAGTCTTATGTCAAAGCATCCCCGAAAAATGATAACTCCTTTGAATGTTCTCTTGTGGATGAGTTACTTGAGGACCTACTGAAATTTCTTCAATTAACATCCAAGGATATCCGATGTTAGATTGGTGTACTGGTGTACTTGATGTAAAAAAGAGAGCGGTACATGGCACATAATATATGTGTGGTTAAGACGCTCCACTTATGAAGAGCTGCCGCAATAAGTTCTTTTGAAGACAAACGAACTTCAAAAATATTCGTCATTTTTATTAAATTTGAGTTCAAGGACTCTGTACGGAATGTTTTTGCCCCAAACGTTTTGAACATGGCCTGTCATTAGTTTCAGCAAACTTCTTGCTATTAGGCCATGTGCCAATTGGGCTGTTAATACTTCTTTTAACTTGAATTAGTAGTCACTCCAACTCTTTGTCTATGTCTCGTTAAAAAAAGAGTAAACTTAACTCTTGCCTAAGCATCCTTCTCTCGAACTGACAGAAGACACGCTCTGAATTTGCGAAAAGAACTCAAAAAGCAGCATGAAAGACTTTAGAGAACAGTAGGTTAGATTTGAAGCTCTTACATTCTCTACGCTATTGTCAATATTTAGCCTCGTGATGAAATTTTGCCGAGTCTTCAACAGAATTGGTACAGAACCTTAGAGCATTGAACCTGTTTTATTGATTGAAAGCGAGTCATGTTATTTATAGTATCAACCTTCTTATCTTCTTTTTCTTAGAATATCTACCAAGTCATTCGCACGCAATCCTAACCACATTTGAAGGTAAATACAAAATAAAATCTAACATTCGGTAGAGGATTACTGTAGCTTATTTTAGTAATTGATCGAGGAAGCAGGTAAGCCCCTAATATGACGTAGAAGTTACTCGAATTTCTTTCACCCTTTTACCACACCCACTACCAAAATCTCAAATTGAATAACTCGAACAAAACAAATAGAGAATAATATATAAAAAAAAGAAAACCAACAAAAAAAAAAAAGAAAAATAAAACCAGGAGGTAATCATACGAATATCCTTCTCTGTTAAAGGGTCTTTACACATGTGTGTGAGTAACATATCCATTTCATCAGCCAACGGCAAACAATCGTTTTTGAGACCTTTTGAAATCTGTAATCCAATCGTTCTGTATAAGTAAACACTGTCGTGCGATGTCAGCTATAAGCTTCATGCGTATAAATCAAACTCTGCCCTTAAATTTCATTAAGCCAAAACCCATGTTGTTCGGGGTTAAGTGCCACAAAAAAGGACGAAAAACAGAGTCGTCTCACATAGAAATCTTCCCAACAAATTCTGAATTAAATAAGAAACGAAGCGAAAAAAAACCGGAATAAAAATAAGAGGGTAAAATACCTTCGTTTCTACTTCGATTTTGATGTGATTCAAGGGGCGGTGGTGGTGGTGTGGTGGTGAGTGTTAGGATATTTTTTGGTATAGACCTTTTAAAACAAGGCGAAGAATGGTGAAACAAAATTAATATTTATTAAAGTATTTGCGAAGGTTAAAAGGGAATTCGGAGTGATAGCATACGATATCGTTACATTTGCCGGGCTAATATTCCTCAACACTTTTAGTTTTTTTTTTCGTGGCGGGGCTGGGTTGGTGTCACATTCAATCCAATAGTCAATAACATTTATATGCCATCAAGCTGATTGAACGCAACAAGACGATTTCTATCTGATTGTGTAGGTACCATATCCAACAGGATATTCAACTTAATGCGATTTAATAAAATGCTGTGATATTGAATGTTTTTTCTATTTTTTTACTGTTTCTTATAGTTTCCTTGAAGATTGGTGGGTAAGTTTGAACTCAAGCTATTAATGTGCAGAAAGGCTTTGTTGGCACATTTATTTGAAGATTATTGACCACCATTAGTTGGTGTAGTGCTTTGCTGTTTGTTTGAACTTTAGCGAACGAATTTTTCTATTATTTTGAAGATGGTTGCCCTGTAATGCTCTAATTTATGGAAGCTTTTCTTTTCCAGTTTGAGGCTTGGTTTTCTGTCTCTAAATATATTATTTCTACAAGTATTACTTGAAGGAGAGCTGAAAACAATCATCTGCAACTACAATAAAGATTAGCTGAACACAGCCTACTAAACAAACAGCAAGGTTTACTAACATCATGGACCTGAGACTACAATAAAAGAAAGCGAATTAAAAAGAATTTGCGTTCCTCACTTAACCTAGAATGAAGCAACACGTGGCGGAGTGAAATTTCTCAGTTTTTCTATATTTTAGGTTCTTCTTCCAATTTCTGAAATTCATCATAAAACTATCATTACATTGAAATCCAAGCAAGCTAAATATCTTTTGACTCACGTCCCACACGACGGTCCCAAGGCTCAAACTGCGACAAAAATACACACTCAACTTTCCTTCAATCCAGAACTGGACCACTCTAGAATCTGAGCCTGGAAAAAAGTGTTATCTAATCTTCGCAGATGGTTCTAGAACCAATGATGGATCTGACTCTGGTGACTTTGTGAAGATCGATGCCATACGGCTGAACGCTTCATTGAGCTCATATGCATCCGTCTTCGAGAGGAGGCGCATGCTATCCAAATATCTATAAGATATGTAACAAACAATGGCTGGATGGGCAGTAGTATCAATATATGCACCGAAAGCCAAGCTTAAGGCTCTTCTCAAGCCTCTAACTACTTCGAAAGCGATTCAGGAATCCAAGAGCTCTCTGAATAGTACTTTAGAAAGCTCTAGTTGAGAAAAAACTTATTGCTGCTATTCCAACACCATTTTTTTTTTTTTTTTTTTGTTTTGTTGGTAGTGTCACTTTGAAGCTCTCGTAGTTACTACTTGACTCTCCTCAAACAAGTTTATTAAGAAATTCCCAAAATTGTTTGCAATGATCCTTGGACTGTGGTTGTGGTGTTGCTTAAATAACTCTGTGTTTGAAATGAATTGCTATTCTCTTCGTTTCCTCAGGTTACACCACTCGATTCTCCTTCAAGTCTTTGTTCGTTTGATCTGTCAGGACAAGGTGGTGTTGCAGGACGACTTTCCCATCATCAGTTGGTATTTATTTTTGTATTTCTCGATCATCAAGAAGACGGCTGCAGTAAAATCTCGATTTTTTGATAAAAACATGTTAAGGCACACGTGATTCACAATAATCTTAATTTTGTTCTCCAGCCACTAGAGCAAGAAGAAAATAGAATCCAATGAAATTGTGCAAAAACCACCAATGGCAGGTGGTCATCTTTAGAAACATACTGGGTTTCCAGAAACCTATATGGCCAGATATTTTCAAGAAAAAAACAGTTCTATCTAAGCAGGCTTTGACTCTCTCCATTGATTGGCATTCTAACGGGTTACAAGTCACAACTTATTGAGTACCCACATGAAGAGAATGGGCATCAGCACAACCGACATATGTAGAGGATGCCAATACAAAGAGGCAGAGGAAGGATCACTCCACTTCTTCCGTCGTTATAACCGAGCGAATATTTAACTCATAAAAACGACTTTTAAAACGACTGAATTCAAGTATTTCTGATGTGTTTTTGTTTAATTGTGAAAAATATTTAGGTCAATGCGAGGAAAAACATAATATTCAGTACTCTGAACAGCGCATTAACTTGCAAACTTATTTCGCTCTCAAAAAACATAAACATCATTTGTGATTTTTTCTTTTCTTTTTTTGCTCAACTAAATTACAAAACTTTTCATCCCACCTGAGGAGCAAGGACAGGCAACTAGCTGGCCGATTTCAATGCTGAGCGGTGTGATAGTCAGAAACTTCAAGTGTCCGCGGAGACAATTTCATTTGCATAAATGTGGCCAGTGCAAAACTTTTCACTCACAAAACGCTTTTGATCCATCAACTTTTCCTCGGTTGGTGTTTTCTATTTATTTATTTATCTTTCTTTTCCCTTTAGCATTTCATATTTTCATGAGAAACGAAGGAAAGGAATAAAAAATGGCATTGGCATTTTGTCTCTTAAAATTCAATGGACGGCCAAAACAACAACAAGAACGACGACCAACGGGCGACAGACGAACATAGTTAAATGAGCTAACATCGTTATACCAGTCAACATTAAGCCCAAACTGGTATTCATAATTTTTTGCGTAACTCTATCTGAACACCACGATTCAAGTTGCTTATCTTATTGCTACAAAAAAAGCTCAAGTTTTTGGAGAGCTCACTTGGAAGGTGAGATTTTGCATTGTTGCCAAAGTAGCTTTATATTCGTTCATTGTGGGATAAGTCCCGGTTTTTCGAATTTGTGGTAGATAATAAGATTCGTCTTTATGATTTTGTGTATGAGTTTCAAGGATATGAATGTTATGTTCGAGTTGTCTTTTGGAGTGCTTATTCTACTAACTTGATCCAATTCCATACAAACTTTGTTTTATCAACTTTTTGCTGCCAATTTTAATTCCATTCTGGTTGGCAATACTATGAACACTAATGGTTATGTCGAAGCAAATTGTAGGGGGTTAAAGTTTCAATGACGCGGGTAGGCGTACTAAGATAGTGAAATTTAGCTAAATATTCCTCAGAGGACGAGTTAACAAAGACCATTTACAACTTGAATTCCTTTGGGATGAGCACAGTTTAATGTTAAATGCCATATAACTTCAAGACTACGAACTTACATTTCCTAAATTAATCAAAAACAGTGAGGAAGTAGTATGAACATTTTTAATTTTCTTTAAGGAAGTCGATTGTTATAAAATAAAAATTATAATTATAAATGGGCCAAGATATTAACATTATGGTTTGATGCATTCATTGTATAATTCTAAACAGGGTTTCATTTTGTTAATTTAAAAAAGTGAGTGTTCTGAAGGGAGATAGTGCATTTCATTGTAGAAAAGAGAGTACATATTAATAATGTATCCACATGGCCGTTACGACTACGCGTGAAGGGCCATATTTATTCCATTCATTTATTTGCATGTCCTTGAAAATTTCACGAATTCCGTCTTTTAAATCTTGATTCGATTATAAACCATCGCCATAAAATTTATATTTCCCGTAAAATGACAATGTAAATAGAGTGGCGCAGTGGAGTGGGGACACCAGGGCTTTTCTATCAACCATACCTTGCTAGCCAATGGAAGGGATACACAAATTTTTCCGAACGGCTAATCGGGAAAAGCGCTATTTATGGCATGAAATAGCCAATTTCTCGTGAATAGCGATTGTTGCCGAACCTCCTACGGAACAGGCAGATACGCTAGCCACCTTTCAGGTATAGCCAGTGCCATAACTAGGGCGGTGCCAGCGATGCCCAGGCATAGGGCGCATCCCCTGGAGGGGCGCAGAAATGACCAGACTAGTATCTAAATGGTCCGCCGGTTATTTATTATTATTTTTATTTTTTGAAAATGGTATAAAAAAAACTACTGAATATTTTCTCAAATTTTTTTTTTTTTTTATTTGAAAGTGCAATCCTTCCGGTTGATAACAGAAAATAATTTCATTCAAATGGCTGCCTCGGTTGGCCATGCAATAGCCTACACGATCGGTCCAATTTTTAAGCACATTATCGATTGTGTGCAGCTGTATTGCACCAATGGCTTCACGAATATTGTCCTTTAAAGCGTCAATTGTCTCTGGCTTGTCGGCGTAACACTTATTTTTTACGGTACCCCACAAACAATAGTCCAACGGTGTCAAGTCGCAGCTCCGAAGTGATCAAACGACATCAGCTCTGCGGTTGATAATGCGATCTTCAAAAACAGGGCGCAAAACATCGAGTGTAGCTTTGGCTGTGTGGCACGTATAGCGCCGGCCGTCCTGTTGAAACCAAATGTTGCCAATATCCTTCTTTTTCTAGTTTTGTGAACAAAAATTCGTTCAACATGACACAATAACGATCGCATTGACTGTAACAGCCACTGCTTGCTCATTTTCGAAGAAAAATGGCCCAATCATACCTTTGGAGCAAATTTGCACCAAATAAGAGTGACTCGTTTGGGGTGTATCGGCTTTTCAATGTATGCGTGTGGGTTTTGTGTGGCCCAGATGCCAGATGCGACAATTTTGGTTGTTTAAATACGCTGACGGTGGTTCTCTTTTTCCAAAATCCGTACGCAATTTTCGCACACATTCTGCAGTATTACCATGATGTTCAAAGTAATGTCGCAATATTTCCCAGCGTTGTTCAATCGTATACACAACAATTTTCGTTCAGGGGATGGATAAAACAAATTATCCGTCAAATCAGACATGAACGAAGTGTTACCATTCACGAAATAAGCATTAGTTGAAAAAAAAAAACGTTAGATGGCAGACGCTTTACAGGCTGCCTATACCTGCAATAATTTAAATAATTTAAATAAAAATACATGCCATTTGACAGCCCTCAAATCGCCACAACAAAAAGCTGGGGCGAGTTGACGGAAAAAATATGGCAAACTTATGGCTCAAAAAACACTCAAATTGACATTCAGGGCGTAGGGCGAATTTAGGTTTCTTAAAATCCGCTCTGTGGTGACCCTAGGGCAACCCCAGGGCTTCAACGAACAAACCTATAGATTTCATTCAGTCTCATGAAAAAACGGGCGAGAGATTGTCGAAAGAGATCTTAGAGAAATTAGAAGTTGATGGATTGAATATTAAAGATCTTCGTGGCCAAGGCTACGAGAATGGTAGTAACATGGCCGGTAAATATAACGGAGTCCAAGCCAAAATAAAACAAATTAATGAAAATAATGATTATGTACCGTGTGCAGCGCATTCTTTAAATTTATCTGGCGTACACCGCTGCTAGTGTCACACCTGACATGATAACATTTTTAGGAATAATCCAGAAAATATTTGTGTTTTTTCGAGTTCAACGGTCAGACGGGAAACTTGAATGAAACGCTTGAATATTTCTTTGAAAAAACACGCCGACACTAGATGAGCCTCTAAAGCTAGGGCCGTCAAAGCTTTGAACTCGCAAATACCCCAAATCTGGTGTGTGCTATAAAGATTCTAAATAGCAATCACTACAATGCGGAAACAATCTCTACAGCTAATAGCATAATGGACCAAATTAGTTATAAATGCATATTATGTATTCTCAAAATTTGGGATAACATTTTGAAATCTGTTGACAAAGTGAATGTAGCTCTACAGTATTAAATTATGACTATCGACAAATCTTCCGAACTAATCAAGGGACTGACAAGCTAGATACAAAGTATTTCGAAAAAGCAAAAAGAATTTGCCAACAATGTGACATTCCTGAAAAGCGATGAAAGCGAGTAAAGAGACAAGATTTAAGTGAAAGTTAAGACACCGGCTAAGACATTACTCAGCAACAAAGTTTGAAAATTCAGATAAATGAAGCAATAGACAGAATTATTTCTGAATTAAAATGGCGATTTGAAAAACTACGCGATATACAAAACTTTCGGTTTTTTGACCTTACAACACATTAATACACATTCGGTTGAAGAACTAAAAAAACATGCAGTTGATTTGAGTATCAAGTATTCTGCAGATATAAATGCTACAGAATTTTGGTCCGAAATAGAAACTTTAAAGAGTCAAGTTGAAGCGACTACATTATATGATAAATGTGAATGTCAGTCAAGTATGGGTCTTCTCAAAGCTGTAGTGGAACTGGATTTAAAGGAAATGTTTCCCAATGTAGTAGTCGCTATAAGGATATTTTTAACGATGCCAGTGACTGTAGCTTCTTGCGAGAGGATCATTCAGTAAGCTCAAATTAATAAAATCGTAACTCTGCTCGACAAGGGGTCAAGAAAGATTGTCTGGCCTAGCGATTTTGTCGATTGAACGCAACAAAGCACGGCTCCTGTCATATGAAAATGTAATCAAGGACTTCGCAATGAGAAAAGCGCGAAAAGTAAATCTTTAAGTAATCTAAAAGTAAGGACAGCCTTGGGTTACTATCGAGTACTTTGTTTCATTTTGAACAAAATTTGTTGAGTAAGCAATTATCTTAAAGAAAAACATTAAGTAGGCATGTACTTTCGGTAAACAATGTAAAGATAGATTTATTTGTACGCACATTTTTCCATTTTATTCTCAGAGCCTGGTTATAACATTTTTCAGGGGCGCAGTTTTGAAAGCTCGCACCGGGTGCATAAGAGGCTGTTTACGGCACTGGGTATAGCCTCAAAGCTAAAAGTCAAAAGGTGTCAAATCATAAGATTTCGGTGGCCAATTGTGATTGCCTCTTCGGGAAATCATACAGTTAGGAAGCTTTCCACCCAAAAGAACAATGATATCGTAGCTTGTGTGGTCCGCAGCACCGTCTCAAAAACAAACATCGATCACTGCGATATACCTTCCATACGAAATCATTAGTCATAGTTCGATTGTGCAATCTTTTCATCGTAACAGTCAACTCCGCCAGATAAAACACCAAATAGTCAAATGTTAAACGCTTTTCAGCATTGGTTTTTGAAATTCCAAATGCAACAATTCTTCCTGTGTACGTAATCATCGTGGTGAAAGTGTGTCTATTATTCATGATGATTGTTGTTGTTAGTCGAATTTCTTGAAACTTGAGTCTTGAGGCAAAATTCATTTTAATATAGTTTGTGAAATATTCAATTCAAATGATCGCAGAGAAATGAACCAGCCTGGGTTTTCCTTAACACCATGGGCTACACAACACTAGTATTTGATGAAAAAAAGACTTGTTGATAAAATCTGTGCAGGCCAATAATTGAAGGGCTTGTTGCAAAAGTATGATAAGCCACACTTTTCCAAAAATGGTTTTTATTGGCTCAGTCTATTGGCTAATGGAATATCTACATACACTTTAAAGCATATATCTAGTTTCCAACTAGTGTCGCTAGTCTGCATTGAAGAGACTTTTTCCATTAAGACTTTGCATTGAATTTTACTGTAATAACATGACAAGCCACTTGATGAAAGACATCAATTTAAAAAAGTTTTTTCTTATAAAATCATAAAAGTTGTTTAATAGTATGGAAAACTCTGATCTTTCGGAATATATTGATGAATATATACTTGTTGGATATTTTATACGATCAGACGATGGAATATCATTTGAAATAGCTAAGGTATGTGCGAAATATATATTTTTGTGGCTTATCATCTTATTGTTAGCAAAAGTCAACAAATTGTCTCTGTTTCTTGTGGCTTATCATGTTCTTTAGTGTGTAATGATATAATTATTATTATGATAAGCCACCAAATCTTTCTTCTTTTATTTATTTTTTCGCACTTTCCATATTTTTTCCCACACTATTTGGGGATAGTATTAAGGAATACTATGCAACAAATACTTAAAAAAATAAATTTGATAAAAATCATGCTCCCCAAATTTGTCTATTTTTTTCTTAACTAAAAATGCAATTTTCTCGATAATTTGAAAATGTGGCTTATCATACTATTGCAATAAGCCCTTCAATTGAAGAAAACTTCTGAGTCGTTTGATAGTTGAGAAAAATTCTACCTCCAGTACACCTGTCGCCTTGTTTTGGCTTGTCTCAAATGAAGATCGTTACTGGCCTTGTTAACATTTCAGACATTTTGATAAGGTTAGATCACAAGTACGGCCTAGTCCGCGCGGCGTCGCTATATATTTTCATCGCCATTGCTAGCCGATCAGTTGATTATTTGTAGAGATCATCAA
This sequence comes from Melanostoma mellinum, assembly GCA_914767635.1. Classification (NCBI taxonomy): domain Eukaryota; kingdom Metazoa; phylum Arthropoda; class Insecta; order Diptera; family Syrphidae; genus Melanostoma; species Melanostoma mellinum. The sequence goes on from OU612058.1 coordinate 22,483,583, forward strand.
CAAGAGGACCACCCAGCAGTAGCTATTGATGATTCCACGTTGCAAAGTGATCAGTTGAGCAATTTAATTTGCATAGATCATCAACAAGAGGGGCAGAGCCCATTAGCTATCAATGATTTCGTAGAACAATATATTCTAGAACTGTCTTTACCGAGGCCCAAAATTTTACCATGTTTAACCATCTGACTTATAGACATGATATTTGAACAGATGTACGGAATATGCAGAACTTCGATAACAAGAACATTGTTTTTGAAGTGTACCTACTTGTCTCACACAATATTTTTTACTTGACCAGCACATTTCACGGCTGGAAAAGAGTTGTTCCCAATGATTATTTTGCCTTTTATTGGTGCGTAGGAGTGCCGAGCCTGGCGATCTTGTTTGAGCCTTAAAACGAACAGAAGAGTAGCTTTTTGGCTTTTTTTAGTTTGAACACTTGTTTGCAAAATGTCATTCCCTCTCACAAATACAACACGTCACAGACTTGTAAGACGTAGATTTTTGATACTGCTCTTTATACTGTAGCGTTTCGAAGCCCACAGCGCTATTTACACTTTCTATGTTTTGAACGTCACTTCTTAACGGTATTGAACAAAATTTGTTGGCAGCTTTGTTGCTGAACTTTCGATAGATGTAATCATTGAACAAAATATTCATCTGGCAATCCTACCAGCATAAGTGCTGCCATCACTTCATCACCGATTTTCAAACCAGCCATCTTCACTATTGTAGACATAAGCACCATTTTGAGAACATATAGTTTTCCATAAAAGAGTATCCCACGCGTTGCAATATAACAAACTGCTTGAGTAGATCGACCCAGCGACCAATGCATGACATGTGTGTCCTCAAACTGAGAAAAATCTTATTTTATTTATTTTTCTGTATCGCATTTTTTGTGTTAGTACGCAGAGTAGACGAAAGCAGCAAGCTTAGCATCTGAATAGCCAGAAAGTTTTAATCGGCATCGATTTGTCAGTTCCACTAAATCATTTCCAGTGACCCCTTGTGTCGAGATATGTTTTTGCTTCAACCTTTTCTACCATCAAACATTTTTCGCCTTTCTAATTTCTTTAGTGTACCCTTAGCACGTTCATTAGTTATTTGCAACCAAAAAACCAAGCTTCCACGAAATGTAAGTAACGAACAGTAAACGAAAAAAGCGGTGTTGAAAAGTGTTTGAGATATAAACCAAAGTATTTTCCGGGAATGGTATGATTTCAAAAGTTCCATATTTTGATCGCTTTCATAGGTAAGAACACCCGCCGTGCCGGTAAAATATAGTTTACAATACGAAACCTAAAATGTAGTGACGCTACTCAAAACTGTTTCTGATTTGTTTAGTTGTCAAGGTAAATAAATAACTAAATCTGGGTTTCTATTGAAATTCGAGAGACTAACTTTTAAAACTGTTTAAACTGATCTGCAACTAGGTACAATTCACCTCAATCTTTTTTTTTTCAATTACCTTACTTTATTATTCCTGATGAAATCAGTAAATTCACAAAACCATCACCTAGCAATTCACAGGAAGATATAACTGAACGTCACATCCTACCAAAGTTTCTAAGTCATTAATAAATTAAGACTGATGCCGACGTCGACGACGACGACTACTAGCAATGACGATGTAACTCGCACAAATGCCTTTTTTCATACTTCTTCCAGATTGCGATAAACTAAAAGCATTTCGCTGTAGAGAATTTCTATATGCGAAAATAAAGTATATTAGTTGAATAGGGTGTAAAGGTCTACTCGTGGGTAACTTAACTTGCACCATCTTTGAATCTCGGCCCTATTCAAGACCCAGCCATCCACAACTAGCTGTCACTGCTGGTTTCAATGTTCTCCGAGAGCTCAGTTTATAAATAAAATATGACAGTGAAAATATTTCTCAACGTTCTTGCTTTATAATTTAATTCAGTTCAGTGTAGGGATAATGCAATGGAAGTGTTGTCGGGTAAATAGCATTTGAAATATTCGCGAAAAAGTTTTTTTTTTGTTTTTGTTTTTGTTTTGTTCTTCAATGCTTGTATTTTATCGTTGCTTCTTTGCCTCATTTCTTGTAATAGTAACGAAGTAGTTCGTATAGGAGCTATAGGTGTGTTTACTTCCATCCATCTTCCTCCGCCTCTCGCTTTTTCTTCTTTAAAGTTAACTGACTATCAATTGGTAGCCCTTTAGTTCTTCATATTCTGAAAAGGATCAACTTTCGTGATAGGAATGGGAAGTTTTTTAAGATGATGGTTGTCGGAATAGACACAACAAAGTCATTAAATATGAAAAAGTTGCGATGTTTTGATCCTTTTCCATTTCTCCTCCATCGTGTAACCATTCCCATAGGAAAAAAAAAATAAAACTCTTTGAGCTTAAAACTCATTAAACGCTGAAGCAAACTTATCTCATTAATATGATAAATAATTATACAAAAAGAAAAGAATGGTTGGAATGAAACAAGAACAGCTTTTTAATTGCTGAGATGATGACGGAATAATTTTTTTTATACCATGGGTTAATATCAACAAAGACTAACTCATCATAGGCCAAGGCCAAAATTACTACTTTTATGTGATTGTGTAAGGAATGTGGGTAAAGGAGTGGTTTTGACAGCACTTTTTGGGCATCCAACTTTAACTTTTGCCCCACCCAAAAGACACCATTTGAATTGATCTATGATTTTTGCTCGAGCCAAAAAGCTGTTTGTTTCATTTACAATATCGTTTTTTTTATTACCATTACAAGATGAGAGGATATTTTCCAACATATTAAATAAACACCAAGAATTTCAAAGAAATCTTCGAAAAATCGAAAAAAAGGTACAAAATCCTCCCAAATCTCAAGTGTTACCACTTCAACCACAAAAAAACTATTCGCATAATTCAACAACAGAATCGTCAAATTAGAATAAAAAAAAAAAAAAACAAACAAACAAAACACCCAGTACATTGGATTCGAGAATTCATATTAAAACTTTCACTTCTCCAACTCAGTCAATCTCTGTCAGAGAAACTAAAGAGCATTTTATGTTGGTTTTTTTTTCAAACATCAATAACCCTAAAACACAAAACCCAAAAAGAATTCAAAATCAAGGATTTGAATAGAATCAAAATGACAAGCAAAATCCAAACGAGACATAGAATATACATAAGAAAAAAGAACCTCAGCATGCCATCATCATTCCACTTTTTGGCCAATCACTACACTTACACTTAGCTTACAATTTGCATAATATATTGTCCCGCTGAATCCCACTTTCTTTAATGGCCATGGCATTTCCAAGGAATGGAAAAATGTTCATTTCCTTGAAAGAAAAGAAGAAAAACCTTCACTACAAGCAGAATATAAAAGAAATAAAAGAAAAGCTTAACCGAAAAAAGCATTTCTTTTTAGGACTTTTTCGTAACAGTTTAGCTTTATGGCCCAGGAAAAAAAGGACACACCGAAAAGAGTAGTTAAAACACTTAGTTTTTCTTTTGTTAGGAAGCGCAACATTTAAAGTTGACAAAGATTTCTTTAGTCACAGTTTTTTTCTTTTTTGTGTTTACTTCATTAAAAGTTTTAATTTAATTTACAGGGATTTGTTGTTATGAATTTATGATTTGTAGGAATTCTGTAGTGTGCTCGGTATGTGGTTTGAGTTTCTCATCAGGAATTCTTATTATGTCGTGTAAGTTAAGGGCTGACAAGGCCGCTGGACGCATTTAAAGTTTAACAATAATATTCTAAAACCATGGAAAAACATAGGAATCAGAAAACCTACCAGGTGCTAAACTGTGTCCATTTCCTATAGTAACACCTCCGATCTCTCCAAATTCAACCGAATTTTTTGTTTGTTTCTCTACGACACGTGTGGTCTTCAAGTAGAAGTGAAATGCATCTAATTTAGTGTTATTGCCAAGTTTTTAGCTTTGTTATATGGATAAGAGGCTGCCAGTTTGGAAATGCTTTCGGGAAAAAGGTTGCGGCTATCTTCAATTTTCGAACACTTTTCGCAGCATTTTGGGCTATATGTCAGCATAAACGCGAGGAACATTCATGATGAGTCTTATAGTTAAGATTTTAAAATAAATAATAAATAGGTGGGGATACTGAGCGAGGAACCCTTGGGCCTGGTGCATTCCTCACAACCATGCCTTGTGAGGGGAATGGAGGAGATCTACAATTTTCTGTCGGTTCCGAACGTCTATTCCAGAAAGCACTTTTCATGGCAATGAATTTACTAATGGAGGACTTTCCAATTCCTTCGCCAAGCCCCTGTTGGGACTCGATCCACGAACCTCTGGCTAGACAGCAGCCATTATCCATCACGCTAAAGATTACGGGTACCACAAATGGCAAACTAAACTGAGTACAAATCTAGTGTCAGTTGTCAGAAAGACCAGCTTCGAAGGAAGAACTGCCAGATTGAAATAAAACGTCTAAGAAACACCCTTTGTTAGACATTAGAAAGGTTTTATTGACTTAGGACTAATTTTATATTGTGGCCAACTGCTTCTAGGACCCTTAAGTTAAATACAAATCGAAGAATCATAAATCAGCATTTCCACAGAAATATGTAATTATACTACTTTCCATGACGAGAATTCTCTCAAGTGTTTGTCTGTTAACTCTGAATATGAGTAAAAAGTTTATTGAGAAAAAAAAACCACTTGTACTCAAAATAATATGCAAAGTGTGTGTTGGAGAAAAAAAAAAATGAAAACATGTAAGTACAACGATGATGGGACGTTCCCTACTAACAACGACCATCAGCTTTATCCTCTATCACATTTTCTCTAGGGTGTCTTACCTTGTCTGCATGCTCTCCTTGTAACCAGACCAAAGTACTCAACAAAGCTATCTGTGAATAATAATAAAAAAAAAAAAAAAAAAAATACAACTTGCGGTCTTAGATATTCCGTTCGTGATGGTAGTTTTCCAATATCATATCCTTTATATACACATTTCCAGGAAAGCACTCAGCCTGTGCTAGAGGTTCTACACGTCTTAACAATGCGTGATAAAACTTTATTAAATTGGTTTGTCGATATGAGAGTGTGTGTTTAAAAGGGGATTTTAAATGATTTTATGTGTCATTTTTATACCGATGGGAGTGGTTGAGTTTGATTGCGAATTAATAAGAAGATAATAGGAGGCAGCTTCGGATATTGGTATAGCTCTAGCTTCGAATGAAAATGAATGAAACTTCTCGAACCAAAGGTGAAGATATAAATACTTACATAATAGTTATGGTTATTTGCGTTAAACATACGCAAATTGGGTATAGTGATACCATGCTTGTAACTTAATTTAAGGGTATAGGTTATATTGGCACGCATGGTGCGTGACATAAAATCACGTAAGGTCAATGATGAATAACGTTTATAGGTGAAGGTAAATGTGGAGTAAAAAATAATTAGTGTTTGTGTACCTTACACCGAATATAAATGTCTTAATATTATCAAAATAATTTAAGCTAGAGCATAATATTAATGCGACGACTTCTGGAATTGCTGCCCGTGGATGTCTCTGCCAATAACGTGAGTGTTGGAGTTTGGAGTACTAGAAACATCAAATTGCTTTTCCACGAGTATCATTTTTCGTGCAGAATTGGCCAGCACTCCTTACAATGCCATGAACATTTTGTAGATCGCTTCCAAGGTATGACTGAGACAATGGTCCTCCGAGCTCTGATTTTATTTACTTGATGTTTCTTCTTTTTTTTTTGCTTCTGGAGTTGATTTAGGATCTACAAGTGATTCAATAAAATGATAAAAATACGGCCACACAATAATTGACTTAAGAGTCTAGGGCTTTCCTCAAAGCTGTAATAAGTTTGAGGAAAGAAGGCAGCCTATATTTTTATCTATCAGCTCTGATCGACTGAGGGTGATTGAACTTTTGACGATGTAGCTCTCAAAAATTTGAGCTACAAACCACTTCAAAGAGCGATACATAATAAATAGCTATTCGATATTGCTAGGATACGGCAACGTAATGAGTGGCAAAGCGCCTAATTTGTCACGTTTTTTTTTTTTAATTTTGTTCTAATTTTGCCACTTTGTCGCTAAATAATTGTCGCTTAGTACGTGATCGCGCTATAACAAGCACGCAAATCAAGGTGTTATGAATACACTTTTACAGTGCGAGTATTTAGGGGAGGCTTTAATAGAAGACACAGATGCATATTGCTTCTAAACTTTTGTGAATCGTAATACCGGGGAAAAACAGAGTCTAGTAGGGCAATCGACATTCGGGTGGTGCGGATAAAGCATGAATCTCTAAACATTACTGTACGGCCGAATTTGGGATCAAGGTAACTAAGTATACTTAGCATTTCTAGCGAGCCGGGTAATGCAGCCAAATTGCTTCTGGTGAGGAATGCAGCTGGCTATTTCAATAGAACTCTGTTTATGGAAAAAAGCGATAAAAAAGAGTAATACAGGTAACGTTTCGACGATGCTCAAGAGAGATTCTTCGATTGCAATATGAACTATCGCGTCTCAAAGCTCTGTTTGGTATCCTATAAAGTAGGCGCAAAGCTGTTTGGGAAGCACCTGACCTCATATGAGAGTATATTTTCAAACGGGTATCGCCTTTCGCGAGGAATTGTCGAGTCCTCCGATAGTAAATTCATTACCATGCGTAAGTGCATTCTCGATTAGCAATTCGAAAACAGCAGAAAATTGTAATTCCCTTCTATTCCCCTCACAAGGGTCAAGCCCTGAACTCGATGCAATGGCTGATGAAAGCGAAATTTTCGACTTTCGATTTTGATCAAAGTTGTCGTTTTTGCAGATGGTTCAAATACCAAAAAATTGATTTGTTACGTGTTCAGACAGGCTAAACGTAATTTTTCCGTCTTCCAAATAGCAGTAGTGTGTTCCAATCCAAGCGGGAGTCCTGGCGATCGAGAGGCACTATCGCGGCTAAAAGATATTCGCAGTGATTAATCTCAATATCATCATAGTCCTCAAATTACATGGTGTTCAAAAGTTCTTCAAGGTAAAAGTTTTGCCAGAAATCAAGAAATAAAAACTTAAATGAACTCTAAATAAAAATCTATCCTTGAATAACTTTTGAAGGAGTGGATTTGTCGAAAAATAATAAGAAACCTTTTTTGTAGAGAACTGTATCCCAAGAAAAACGTGCTGCATTTTTTTCTCCAGTTCTTTACTGGAAATATTGAATTTGTTATCCACATAAAATTTCTCTACAATGCCTCAAGTCTTACTCAACAAAAAATCAGTATTACCTTTGCCGAAGCTTAGCACAAATAAGTCACTTTCTCTTCTTTTCCTTACGCACGTGGCGTATTGTCGGCCTACTACGTAGGAAGTTCCAGTCCCAGAAACAAGTGTTTTCCTACTGTTATCACCTTTCGAGAGAAATAGGCTACTTCTACAATGGTTAATTCATGCCATGAAAAGCGCTTTCTCGGAGTTGGCAAAAAATATAGGTCCCTTTCATTCTCCCACAAGGTACGCTAAGAAAAATGAGCTAAGTTCCAAGGCTCCCCGCTTTATTGCGCTACACTTTTTATTTATTTACTTTCGCCCGCTTTGAAAAACTTAGCTCTGATAACTACTTATAAAGCCATTTGAATTAAAAGGAAGACCACTGAGCCTCGAAATTTAATTTTTTTTTTTTAATACCCAGCCTTAGCTTGGGAAAACAACTCTTTTTAATTTAAATACTTTTGTCTGTTGGCCAACAACTTATACAGAATTAGGAGCTGTATTGCTAATCGCATCATGAGATTAAACCGATTAACCAACTTAGTTTAAGGCTCATTATCATAACATTAAAATTTTCTTCCAAAGAGAGTAGGTATTCACGTTTGGTTAAATTGAGTTAAACAGATTTTCTTCACATATATCCATCCTGTCATGTCCAAATAACTGGTTTTAAACAACCAAAACATATCGCATTACTTCCACTTTGGTAAAGCTGTTTTAGAATGAATGGGTTCGGGCTTTGAACATGAATAAAGAATTAAGTAAATGATTTACTTACCTCTATACGTTGGTCGAACAATAAGAACGTTAAGCACAGTATATTAACACACTTTCAAATTAAATTGCTAATCTTTTTTGGTTAGACGAGGTGGCATCCTTTTCGAGCAGCCCAGTTGACCCTTGAAGCATATAAAACTGCATTCCAAAGCAGTGTTCAGTATACCTGGGGCTATTCGAATTATAATTGCTCGTGCAAGCATTAAGTTAAGTGAACTTTGCAACTTTGATAAGCAATTATTATTGGCCAGCAGGAGGAATGTATTCATAGGTACACAACGATGAATCACTTGTGTAAAAAGTTTTCAAAAGGAGATACTTTGCTACGCCCATCAAATTTTACAAACTTAAATTTTTCACAAAGTAGAGGAATAGCAATCCCTTAAATTAACTCATTAAGCTATGTGTTAAGTGAAGAATTAAGCTTTGAGCAGAAAAAGGAAAATGCAAGGGTGAAAACTCGCTAACATGAAAGTGAGTTTTCGTAACAGAACCTGCGGTTGTCTATTTTAAAAATAAAAAGTTGGTATTTTGAAATTCAATTAAATTAAAAGTATTCTTTCTAGGCCACTTACCAACACCTACTCCTACACTCACCTTATTCCTCTAAAATAAGAGCAAATAAAAATTCACTCAACACGAAGGAGTAAAGGTAGGTAGGTACAAGTATCCACTTCCTGGCATTGTCAAACCTTTGCCCAAACCGGAAATCGAGAACATAAATAAGGCCCTAATGTCACTTAAGTACCTTCATTACTTCACATTTAGCGCAATTACATTTTAAATCGGAATTTACGACCATAAAACAAGAGAAAAATGACACTGCCACTCTGCCACCCAAAAATGTTGTAGTGCTCTTAACTGGAACGGAAGTGAGTCTAGACAATGAACGGCGGCAAAAGAGACGTAAACGAAGGGTGCCTAAATGCGAAAGCAAAAGAAAGGATGCGATCCGCATAAATATAAAGGATGCTGCTACCCGTACCACAAGACAAATTGGAAAGTTATGCGTATATGGTTTCTTCGGGGGTGGTAAGTTGGTTTGTTGGTTTGTGCTTTCTTGTTTTGGAGTCGAGCAGTGTCGAGAAATTGTTTTCGTTTTCACTTAAAAGGCTCTCAGCAATAAGATATTTGTATGTATGCACTGTACATACTTGTAATACAGTGATATTGTGATATACCTACCGCACATCATAGAACAGTAAATACTCTAAAGACTTTGCGGTAAACCTGAAGGGGAAATCACTAAGCCCCAGCAATTAGTAAAGTGAATAAACGATAAAATTGTGACGCTGCAGTTACATTCAGTAAACTGTATCGCAATAAAATCAATTTGCGGTCTTCCTGTTTCGTGAAATTGAAGTATTGTTTTGCGGTTCGATAGCCACAAAAATTTGAAGTAATTTTTAATAAGGGGAGTCGGGAATGAGACATGAAGCATACAAAAAAGTTTTCTAGACGAATCATCTCAGTGTGTGTGTCGGCATGATATTGTCATGTGCAAGCCTTTTCATTCACAAAAGTTTTGAGCGCAGTATTTGCTTCAAATTAAGGCTAAACTTAAATTACTTTAACCTACGTTTGCTAAGTCGTCGCCAATTAAACTTCCAAAACAAAATTGTTTGCCTTTACACACATGTAAAAATACCGCAACACAATCAATTCACAATTGCGAACCTAAATTTTTATTTTGCTTTATATCAAGCAATGCAAAGGGCGCCGAAATACAATTTCAAGATATTATTTGATTTTTATTCTGCGAAAAGTCATTTCTACAGGCCAATACAGTTGAAAATAGGGTGATCGTTCAACTACGCATCAAATTGAGATAGTTTTTTATTTTAAAATTCTTTCATCAAAGCTTCGAAATTGGAATTTCAAGACTCAGTCACTGTGAGGAGAACAACTGATTTCTGCTCTTTGAATATTACCTAAAAGGTCGAAACCATGTGTAAGAAGAGTGGAGATTTCGTCGACCCGGGAGATACTGAAAGGGCTTATCTTTTACAAGTTAGAAAACAAAAATCGAAATAAATTAACACCCAAACATGGAGAATACATGGCAATGATCTAAAAAACTTTTTTTTTGTAATTAACGCGCAAAACAGAGGATTATGAATACTTTTATAATGTTGCAAAGCACAGTGCAAGCATCAATTAAAACAAGAAGCGATTAAATAGGAAACACCAATGATCATGGTTTTTTTTCTATTGTAAATCAAAGTCAGAGGAAAACAGAGTCTGGTAAATCATTCCACATTCGGGTAGTTCGGCTAAAATATGAATATCTATACTTGACTTTACGGCTGAAGTTTGGCTCAAGGCGAGGCGGGTGTTGCGTCCAAATTGTTTCAGGGGAGGAATGCAACTGGATATTTTGTTAGAACACTCGCTGTTTGTACAAAAAAGGATCAAGGGATCATCTCAGTGTGACCCCACAAAAAATCACTGATTTTTGCGATTTTTTTTTCATGATAAGGATTTTCTAATCGGTCCGGGTTTTGTTTTCAATAAATTAAAGCAGCGATGAAGAATACAAAATAATTTTTGTTGCGGTGATTCTTTAGTTTATTATTGTTTTTACTATTTATCAAAAATATTGTCAGAAAAAAGAATCCTAATCGGTGTCCACTTTTCCGGGCTCAATTTCGATATGATACAAAAATTTCAAAGAGATTATTAATCCATAGGAAAGTCACTATCGTCCTATGGAGGTTTTTTTAAATACTCTTTTTTTTGATGAATTTGGATTTTATTTCCCAAAGTTTTTCGAGAAAGAAAGTAGAACTACAAGAAGAATGTTCTGTAAGACTGGAATCGATAGTTTGAAAACTCTCTTCTCGGCAGCGGACACCGTTTTGAAAATCCCCATACCCTACCCATGGCGTGATGGTTAGCATGTCCACCTCTAGGACCTTTGGATTAGCAGGTGGACATGATAACCATCACGCCACGAGTTGCGTAGTCCAATGATACATTATTTAAACAGCTTACATCTCAAATGTAATTTTAAAAAATCATGAAAAAAGCCTTGTTTTTTGAGCATTTGGTGGATATTACCCCTTAAACTTTGAGACGCATCCATAGTGAATGCCGAAAATAAACTGAAATGCTTGGCTTCCCAATAAACTAGTTCTATACCTTCAACAAATTTAAAGAACTGAATGCCGATAGAAGGTCACGCCCAGGTAGGATCACAACAAAAGGAGTATTGCATTTTTTTGCCTCAAAACAAACCTAATGATTTTGCAGCATCTTTGGCGACTACAAATTTGTGAGCATTCCAACGAAGACCAAGCACTGACAGCTTTTCGGTTTCTAGGATGCAGGTACCATTCATGAATTTGGATATATTCATGGATACCGGGTAATTCACGTATTTAATTTCATGGTTAATACAAGCTTGAACGACAAGAGACAGCATTGTGTTTTTGAATTTGTATTTGTATTTATTAACTTATAATTTCCTGTACATTAAGAACTAGTCTTTTAAAGTTTGTACAGTCTTAGGATAGGTACGTACATAATTGTTTTAATTTAATAAAATATTTTAATAACAATGTAACAAGTAAAATTTAACAAAAAGAGCAGAAGAAAACTATTTTGAGCAATAATATACAAAATTAAATAAAGAAGAAATAGAAAGATGAAAAATAAAGAGAGTAAGGTAAAAAGACTAAATAAAAAGAAAAAGAAGATTAAAGAAAAAGAAACATTAGCGATGAGAACAAAAATAGCTAAAAAGTTCCTGAAAAAAGTCTCTGTGCTGAATTTTAGCCCTAATATTAATGGGAAGTTTGTTCCATAACCTAACAGCGTAAATGAAAAATTGCTTTCGCGATGTAACACATGTGTACATGTTTGGTCTTATTGCTAGACTGCGAGCGGAAGGTGATGAATCTAACTTTTCAAACAAGTAGCGAGGGTGTTTCCTTATCAGTATCTTGGAAAGCATACTGACGGTTCTGTAGTCAATGTACTTTACTAGGCTACATCCCAAAATTTGCGTCAAGTACATTGAAATGTGGTCAAAACGTCGTTTATTGAAAACGAACCTAGCAATAGAGTTGAACGCAACATTCAGATTTTGCAAGGATGATGAAACAGCATCAGCAAATAGTTCACATCCATACAGAATAATTGGAACAATCAAGGCTTTCGCGAGCTTAAGCTTTACTGACACGGGTAAGAAATCCCTGCAAACTGACAATCCTCTCAAAGCTCCATACACTTTAGACGTTACTGAGGTTATATGGTCATTCCATCTTAACGTACTATTTAGGATGATGCCCGAGGTTTTTGATTCTCGACACCATCTCAACTTGTTCACCATTCAAAAACACGGGAGGAAGATCGGTCAAAATAGGGTTTTTATATACAGACAGTGTTTTTGTTTTAGATGGATTCAGAAGTAATTGGTTTACGGACGCCCACTCAGAAATGCTTTTCAAATCACTGTTCATCTTCTCAACTGCGTCTTCCATTAATCCTAAGGGAAAATGTAGATAGACCTGTACATCATCAGCGTAAATATGATATTGAGAGTATTTCAGTACACCAGGTAAGTCATTTGATAAAAAGTAAAAAGAGTAAGGGTCCCATCAATGAACCTTGAGGAACTCCACAATGAACGGGCAAAAAAGTCGAAAGGCATTGGCTATGAAAGACAGCTTGTACTCTGTCAGCAAGGTAGGAGCGTATAAGATTCACTGATATGGCCGAGAAGTTAAATAAAGTATGGAGTTTATTCAATAAAATATTGGTGTTTAATGAATCAAACGCTTTGGAGAAATCAAGCAAGGTGATTAGCGTACACTTATCTTCGTCGATGGCAGTACGGATATCATCAGTTACCTTCAGTATAGTGGTAATACAACTGTGCCCAACTCGAAAGCCAGACTGCAATGGTGTCAACATGTTGTTATTTTCAATGAAAGAACTTATTTGAGAACTCATTATAAACTCGAATGATTTAGACAAAAAAGGCAGAATCGAAATCGGTCGAAATTCAGTGTTAAGGCTATTTTTTGGGATAGGTACAATCTTTGCTTGTTTCCATTTAAGGGGATAACTAGACGACATTAAAATGGTATTGAATATATGTTTTATGTAGCTGCCAATGTACGGGAGAAGAATTTTGATAAACCTCGGATGTATGTTATCCAGCCCCATACTGTTAGATTTTACTGATAAAATAGCTTTCCACACCATTGGCAAATCTACAACTTCGAACTGAAAAGCTCCATCGAGAAAATTTCTTGTTTCAGTAAGCGTTTTACCTGAGTCTATATTCGTGGGAAGAGAATCAATCAATGTACGATTAATTTCATTCACATCAATGTTTAGATTATTCTTAGGCTTATTTGTAACCCCAATTTGTTTTATTTGATTCCACATAAACTTAGATGAGCGATCGGAGTTAAATTTACTGGCATAGAATGATAATTTCGCTTTTTTAATCATAGAAACAACTTTGTTTTTAGCCTTTTTGAACTCGGTCAGCATGGAATCCATTTTATATCTTTTCCAGCGACGATAAAGATTATCCCTCATTATAATAGCTTGCTCAATTGCAACTGAAAACCAAGGGCAATTTTCACTCTTAACTAAGCGCCTTTTAAAAGGAACAAACTTACTAAAAAGATACAAAGTATCACAGTTAAAAATTTCGATTTGTTGGTTTACATCAGGTGTAAAATAAATTCCTTCCCAGTTCAAAGAAGCACATTCATTAAAGAGACTCATAGTGTCTAAATTTTTGAAGTCATAGAAGGAGTAGTATTGTTTATGTCTGGGATCAGATTTAGGCAGATCTAGAGTGACAAACACAAGATCATGGTAAGAAAAAGACGGAAAAGATAATTGGGAATAATGCTTAAATAAACGTGAATCACTAGATAGTATAACATCAATAAGAGACGGCGCACAATTCGGCCAAAAATGAGTTGGACAGTTGATATTAGCGAAGGATAAGTTCATAGAGCTTACTGACCCAATTACATTCGCGCGTGCACCATCATTTAAAAGATTAATATTTATATCACCACAAATAACAATGCGTGGAGCAAGGTCATTTACTTGTCCCAAAAGAGTGTGCAAGACTCTATAGTCAGCAATTCTTGGTGGTAAATAAACACATCCTATGACACATTTCATATTACCATTCAAAATCTCAATGAATATATACTCGAAAGCATCCGTTGATGCCGAGCACATTAATACTTTCGCTTTCAGTGCTTTTCTTATGTAAATGGCAGCTCCACCCCCCGCACGCCCCACGCGATCAGCTCGAAAAAGGTCAAAGAATCTAAAGAAAAATACTTAAAACTCTGCGCTGTATTAAGCCATGTTTCAGTTAAACATATCACATCCAATAGACTTTTTTCGAAAGTATATTTAAATTCATCGAATTTTTTCCCGGCAATATTTTGGACGTTGAGATGGCAGACATGCAAGCCAATGTGTTGTCGACACAAAATGTTTAGCATAATGGAAGCATTCTCATTCACGGTGTTAGGCACATTTGCAATAACGCTGTTCATAATTAAGTTGAGAAATTAAAGATAGGTTGTAAAATATAGCACAGGAAAAGGAGTACACAGATAAATAACAAGTAAATAAGAGCTAATGTTTTTCTTTCAGTACACTTAGTAAAAGAATAAAATAGAGAAAAAAGAAAAAAAAAGAAAAAAAAATTACAAAAATAGAGGAAAAGGACAGGTTATTAAATTGAGAAGAAAACAATAAAAAATAAAAAGAAAAAAAAAATTACAATAATAAATAATCAATAATTAATCAAGTTAATGCAAGTGTGATATATGTAGGATGTAAATCGATGTTCTTTCATGAGTCCACAGCAGCAACAGCAACTAATTTCTCCGAGTTTTCTATCAGAATACTTCTTTCGTTAGCTCGTCGTTTAACGTATACAAATCCACGGTTGGCATAGGCAGAGAAAAGATGATTACTTCTCTTAAGTTTGACTGCTTGTTGTAAAAGATCACGTGCATTCTTAGTCAGACTTTCGTTCAAGTAAATTGCCTTGCTTGAATTGAGGTTTAAGTCATGCAAGTTAAGCTGCTTATTGTTTGTTTTACGGTAATGAGCGGCCGATGAAATAACCGAATTCTTCTCTTCAACAGAAAAAAACTTAATTATGGGTGCGTTATCAGGGCGAGGGTGTTTGGGACGAAAAATATTTTTTAGTGTGGGTGTTGTGCAACCTATTGTTTTTCAGAGTTCGTTGAAGAGAAATTGAAGGTTTTCGTTTTGCATCATTGGGACCCCAAACAAAACGGCATCAGTGGCGATTTCCTTGCGTTCAATGGATTCGAGTTGTTTTTTAAGAGATTTTAATTCTTCTATTTGTGTAGTTGTTGGTTGCGACTTAAGGCCCCGGCCCATAGAACGCGTTGCGCGCGTGCGGCACCGCTTCCAACTGACAGCTCGATTAAATGCACACGATCTTATGAGAGGTGACCCATAAGCACCGCGCGAATTATATCTTTCGTTGATTAATATAAAAGACTTTTTCTTTTTAATATATTCATAAACTTTATTTTTCACAACTTATGAGACCTAGTGTTTAAGAGAGGAGTCCACTTCAACTACTGACCACCATCCAGTCACTTTCTTGATCATGAACCCATTCGCATCTTTGGTGGTCGATACTCAAACAGTCGTATCGTTTTATGATATTATAAACAAAAGTGGCAAACTGCTTAGTTTGCGGTTTGTCAACGGAGAGTATCGTTTATCAAATGACTTTATAAACAAAGACACATTTTGCTTAGTTGCAAGTTGGTGTGGTCTTTTGAAATATTATTCTGATACTCTTTTATTTACATAACAAAGTGTTTCGTTGCAACTTATTCTTTTATGATTATATAACTCCTCCTCTCTTAAAGTAAAGATTCTCCTGAATCTTATTTAATATAAATTTTAACATATATTTATATAGTTACTTTATGAAAAGAATATAATTGATTGTTTAACAAAAATCAAGATTTATTCTTAATATTATATTGATAATTCAATTCCCAGTTCCTTAAGGAATTCATCTTCTTTCTTCTGTGGTTTAATGTTTTTTATATCTATTTTACTTAAATTGATTTCTTCAATATTATCTGAATTTACTTCGGTAGTTTTAAAAGGTAGTACCGTTTCAAAAATTTTGATTTTCTTACCATAATACAAAATTATTATAATCACTATTATAACAAGTACAAAAACAAAGATTGAACATGCATAATTAATATTTTTATGTGTTTTTAGTTCCTCAATCTGTTTTATGTTGTCTACATTCGTTGTTATTATGTCTTCTAAAGTAATTTTTGGAATAAATGTCACATTATTATTTGTAACAGGAAAGATAAATTTTTCACTGTAACTATTTCTTTTGTTATTGAAAAAGTGATTTAACATTTCGAAAGAGCAATTATTGAAGTGTATTAAATAATTTTTATTTAGAATTGTATTTCTGGAATTACAATTTTGTTTTAAATTAACATTGTTTCCATTCTTTAGAATGATAGTCTCTTCGTCTATTTTTAGAATTTCAACATTTTTGTTAACGATAGTTTTACAATTATTGTTAACGACACAGTTTTTACTTAATTTAAATTCATTTAATGTATTCTTTTCATTGTAAGTGTACGTTTGATTACTAAAATCAATTACTGATTCTATTTCTTGATCGATTTCTCTCATTTCTTTGTTAGGTATTGGAATAATGTTCCTAACTTGAATCTTTAAAAATTCTTTTGGAACTTTTAATATAAATAATAAAAGATTGTTTTTGTATTCTACAACAGCAGTTCTGAGAAATTTGAGTTTGTTTAAATCTATTTTATATGTTTCGATCTCTTCATTAGTTAAGATATTTGGATGAATTAAACCATGTTGAGCAGACACAACATTGTCTTGAATATTTTCTATCAAATTTCTAAGCAAATTTAATTGTATAGTTTTATCAAAATATACCGTTTGAAGAACTACTTTTTTTAATACTTGGTCTACTGAATTAAGGCTGTTTATCCAAAGTTGTCGTTCATTGAGTATGTTCTTTTTAATAAGCTCTATTGATTTGTTAAAGTATTCATTTACTTTGACCTGTTGATTTAATACAGTAATAGTGTTATGTAGATTAGATTCTACTAAACCTACATGGTTAGTTATATCTTCTTTATCAATGTCATCCATTGTTCCGAATAAGAAATTTGCTGTTCTTCCAATAATATTTATTAATCCTCGTTTATATCTACGACTTTCTTTGGGAACTAAAGTATGTAATTTATTTCTTAAGACTTCTATTTCGTTTAAGATTATTGTTTGTTGATCAGTATACAAAGGTCCGGTATTATTTTCAATTTCATTTAAAACATCAACTATATCACTTGGTTTAATTATGTGAACAATTAAATCGGATTTGATAACTATGTCTTCAAGTTTACCATTGATTTCTATGTATCCGTTTTGATCTAATATTGGTTGAACATTAATCGTTGCTGTTATGAGGTTCAGGTTGTTCACCAGTAATAATATTAGGATTACCTGCAAATTTATATTTACGTTTAATATTTGTCGAATGAATATTATCTAAACGTGCAAATCTATACTTTGGTTCTTCCTTATGTCTTACAGCTTTGTAGTTTTTGATATATGCCTTTTCTCTATTTTCTATATATTCCTCCCTTCCTTTGTTAACTTTATTCAACAAATTTGTTTTTGTTTTCAAAATATTGTTCCTAATTTTATGGTGATCTACTATGTGGTTTTGTACCTCAGTTGGAGAATATTTGATCGTACTATGTATGCGACTATTATATGTCTTAACTGCTAATTGTATTATTCTTCTTGTTGACAACTCTTTCTGTTCTTGTTTAATAATTCTAAATATTTCAACAATACTGCTGTGAAATCTTTCTACATCAGCATTTCCCGTATGGCTGTTTGGCTTTGTGTAATGAACTTCAATACTTTCCTTGCTTAAATATTCTTTTATTATTATTGTTTTAAACTCATTATCTGCTATGATTTTAACTGGTTTTCCTATTCTTGTAAAATGTTCTTCTAGAGTTTCTAACAATGTACTTGCATTTCTATCACTAAGATAGTACGCAAAACCGAATTTTGAAAATTTGTCAATTATGGTTAAGAAGTTATGCTTCATAATTATATACGTGTCAATATGTATTATTTTATTTATTGTGTCGGGTGTTTCAGTTAAATTAAAAATATCTTTTATTGGTTTTCTATCATATTTCACTTCATTACATCGATCACAATTGTTTATAACTCTCCAAATGTAATCAAGAATCTTCGGAAAATAAATTTTATATTTAATATTCTGATACGTTTCATTGATTCCAGAGTGGTAACTTTCTCTTGTATGGTATAAAGCTATTTGTTTTATTAATTCTTCTTCTGTTTTTATGTTTTCTGCTCTGTATGTACATCTTATAAATTTAACAGTTTTACTACTGGAATAAATTTCTCTGACAATTTTTTGAAAAATATTATATTCACTATCATTTAATTCTGTAAATATACCAACAGTTCCTTTCAGGTTTTCTAGTTTAAGTATATCTGCACACTTATTAAAGTCTCTTTGTTCAAAATAAATAATTTTGTTTCCATGGATTATTTCCATATCCAAAAGTTTTTCTTTGATTAATATTATTTGAATTCTATATTTATTTATAATTTCTTCCTTAATTGGAATGTAATCTAGTAAACTTTCTGCGGCTGAATGTATTGTAACTAATTCATCTGTAAAAATACTATCATTCGAATATTTGGTTGCATTTGCTTCACTATATTCAGAATCTGAATCTGAATCTAGTTCTTCATTGTTAATATCTATTTCTGTACCTGTTTCAATTGATTTCAGATCATTACAAGTTTCTTCTTTTATTCTCGATAAAAAATCTGCTACCTTATTGTCTTTCCCTTTTAAATGCTCTATTGTATAATCATACGCATTTAATTTTATTAACCATTTTTGATGCCTAACAGATAGATCCTTTCCTTTGTATTTTGTTACTAAATATTTCAACGGTAAATGGTCACTAAGAATGTGAAATTTTCTGCCGTAGAGGTAAGGTCTAAAATATCCTAGAGCCCATACCACAGCTAAAAATTCTTTGTCTGTAGTTGAGTAATTTCTCTCGTGTTTATTGAGAGTTCTAGATGAATAGCATATAGGATGATTGTCTTGTGTTAGAACAGCTCCTAAAGCATAATCGGAAGCATCAGTTATTACTGTAAATGCTTTGTCAAAATTTGGATACTGTAAAATGGGATGATGAGTTATTATTTCCTTTAATTTTTCAAATGAATTAATATAGTTTGGATCTGATGTATTAATCTTCGTATCCTTTCTTAGGTACTTAATCATTGGGTGTGCAACTTGTGTATAGTTTTTGATAAACTTTCTGTAGAACCCTGTGATTCCTAAAAAGCTTTTTATCTCAGTTTCAGTCTTAGGTAACTTTAATTCTCTTATCACTTTAATTTTGTCTGGGTTTGGTCGTAATCCTTCTTTAGTTAACATGTGACCTAGGAATGCCGTTTCTTTTTTCATGAAACTACATTTGTCTATCTGTATTTTCAGATGATTTTTATCTAAAACCTCTAATATCTCTTTAATATTATTTATGTGTTCTTGTAACGACACACTAAAAATTAAAATATCATCCATGTAAACAATACATGATTTATTTATGAAATCCCTCAAGATTTCGTTCATTAATCTCATGAACGTTGCCGGAGCATTTTTTTAAGCCAAATGGCATTCTAATGAATTCGTATAAGCCATGTGGTGTAACAAATGCTGTCTTTTTCCGGTCTTCTTCCCTAACCATGATTTGGTGATAGCCTTTCGCCAAATCCAAAGTCGAAAAGTATTGGGCTTTCCCCAATTTGTCTAGAATAGCATCTACTTTCGGAATAGGATACTTGTCATCCTCCGTGATGTCATTTAATTTTCTATAATCGATAACAATTCTATATTTTTGCTTTCCTGAATTATCGATTTTTTTCGGTATTACAATCAAAGGACTTGTATATTTAGAATAACTCTTCCTAATAATTCCTTGCCTTTCCATATCGGTTATTTGCTTTTTCACCTCTCCTTCGTATTTTTGAGGATATCTATATATTTTTGAGTTTATTTGTCTGTCGGTTGTAGTATTAATTTCATGTTCTATAACATGAGTGTGTGTTAGTATATCGCCTTCCTTGAAAAATAAATGCTTAAACTTTTGTAATAGCTTTTCCAACGCCAATTTTTCTTCTGCACTTAAATGGTCAGTTTCTATTATGTCTGTATTAAATATAACTTCAAGAATTGTAATCCTATTAAATGGATCTTCTTGAAATTTTATATTTTGCCCGTTTATAACTACTGTATGATTTTCCATATCAACTTTTGCGTTTGTATATCTCAATATATCTGTGCCTATAATGAATTGATATTTTCTATCTGTAACGAAATTATGTACTTTCCATTTAACCATTGCTCCTTTTGGAAGCTTAAATTCTGAAGGACAACTTGTGTGAACTTCAGCACTAAATGCATCTTTTTTATTTATTGTTGAATATGAAACTTTTGAGATTCTAATTTTATTGAAGTCTTTCACTTTTGAACTTATCAAGCTAACATTTAATGCCCCTGTGTCTACTAAAGCTAAGTATTCTTTATTGTCGATTGTAATTTTTATTATGGGAGACCTGTATTCCTCCCCGGATTGATAAAAAAATTTCCTACTTCGATATTATCTGCATTATGTTGAGATGAATTTTCTTGTTGCACCAATTGATGATTATTTGATTGCCTCCTCTGAGAAGTATTCTTAACAGATATGTGATCCACCTCCATTGGAACCACAGCATTTTGACCTTGATTATTAGAATTACCATAATTTCCAGATTGATTTCTATAGTGATTACTTTGATTTTGGGAATTACTTCCTCTCAGATATTGGTACTGATTACTATTATTATTATTTCTATAATAGTTACTATTGAAATTTCCTGATTGTCTTTGATAGTTATTACTTTGGTTATAATTGTTGCCTGTTCTTTGGAAACGAGTATTTTGATTAAAATTGCTTTGAAAAGTTCTATTATTATTTTCTCTGACATTTGGAACGCTTGATTTGTTATGATTGGAAGTTCTAAAATTTGTTTTAAATTTATTTAAATTTTGTGTTCTTTTTGCGAAATTATTATTTTTGTTTTCAAAAATCCTATATTCATTTCTAATGCAATTATCTTCAAAATCTACACGGTCTAACTCATCCACAATATCTTGAAAAGTATTCTTTTTTTTAATAGCATAAGCTAACGTACCTTGTGTAATTCGTTTAGTGGTATTAACCAATAATGATTCTACTCCTGTCAAATCTATATTTTCTGTGTCTTTATAATACAATCGAAGCTCTTCAGCTTTATTCTTATATGTGTGTAATTTTTCTAATAAATCACTTACCGAATGAACTTTTATATTGGAAATTTTATAGTATAAATCTTCAGGCATATACTCCGGTTTGTACTGTTGCTTCAATTTGGTTTTGATAATCTGCCAATCCTCAATGTCGCTTATGTTGATTACTGCTCGTTTTGCTTCTCCTTGGATTTTCTCTAGAAAAATTGTTGCTACTGCTAATCTCTTATTTGGGCCCTCTTCGAGTCGGTTTAAGTAGTATTCCACGGCTTGTATGAAAGCTGCTACTTGTATATTTTTTCCACTGAATGGTGTTAGATGCTTAATTTCTGTTAGTGTTCTTTCTCGCACTGATGCAGGATTAGATAGTATATTTGCTTGTACTCTAACAAGAGTGTTTAACACTGCTTGTGTTTCTTGAAGAGCATGTACAATTCCCTCCATTTTAGATAAAGGTCTTTATTTTTTTTTTCAAGAAATAAAAATTATAAAATAGTTCACTGTTACTTTATGTGTCGCGAATTCGAGTTTATTTCAATGAAATAATTTCACACTTTTTATTAAAAACGTATTTTTGGAGTTAGATTCTACCACGACTGCGCCAATTATATCTTTCGTTGATTAATATAAAAGACTTTTTCTTTTTAATATATTCATAAACTTTATTTTTCACAACTTATGAGACCTAGTGTTTAAGAGAGGAGTCCACTTCAACTACTGACCACCATCCAGTCACTTTCTTGATCATGAACCCATTCGCATCTTTGGTGGTCGATACTCAAACAGTCGTATCGTTTTATGATATTATAAACAAAAGTGGCAAACTGCTTAGTTTGCGGTTTGTCAACGGAGAGTATCGTTTATCAAATGACTTTATAAACAAAGACACATTTTGCTTAGTTGCAAGTTGGTGTGGTCTTTTGAAATATTATTCTGATACTCTTTTATTTACATAACAAAGTGTTTCGTTGCAACTTATTCTTTTATGATTATATAACTCGCGCAACGCGCCGAACGCGCCGAGTAGCCCAACTTTCTACTTTGCCGCGGCTCTCACGCGGTGACAGAAGAAAGACATGCGCAGTCACAACCAATTTGAAGTTTTCTCTTATATGGAAAAAATGACAATGGGCTCGTTCAAGAACCTATCGGATAGCCTATCTAGGATAGCCGTATCTTAGATACCTTTTTGAACGATCGACAACAGACAACAGCTGTAAAATATTAAAATTCGACTTTTGAAAACAGAAAAACATTCAAAATATCATTGCTAGACGATTATAACTTATTTTTTTCGATTTCCCACACGTAAACAACAACAACAAGCTATCCGGATACGATTCTTGAACGCTCCCATTTTGACTAAATTTATCTGTCAAAACACCGCAACGGATTCTATGGGTCACCCCTATCAGTTGCGCGCGGCAAAACCCACCGCATCAGTTGCCGCGCCGCTTCTACCGCACGCAACGCGTTCTATGGGTCGGGGCCATTAGTTGTTTTAGTTTCAAGAGCTTCAACGCGTTCGGTTATATGAGCGATGGAAGTTTGCAGTATATTAAATTGACTCAACCAGGTTTTTTCGACGGCTTCAATTTTTGCAGCAAATTCAGAGCGAAGGTTTAAAATTTCACTCTTCAAATTATCAATGATGTATGCACTATGTTTATTCAAACGTTCATCGAGAGATTTAAGGTTGACATTTGTTTTGTGATCACCGGCTTTTAAGGTTGTCTTTGGTTGGGTTTAACTTGGATCGCGTATTTGACATGTTTGAGTATGAAGAAGATTATATTAAAGGAGAGAATCACAAAAACTCAAAATGATTTTAAAAGAATAAATCAAGTCTATAAAAAATCACTATTTTTCTGATATATATGTTTCGATGTCGAAATGTTCAAGGTATGCGCACTTTACTATTTACTTTATGATGTGGTAAGTTAAATTTGGTCAAAGAAAACCCGAGGATAAGTTAAATAGATGCTGAGCGACTAAAAATACGTGTTACTCGCAACTCAGTGCGTTAGGTGCGTTTTTGAATCATTGAATTCCACTTGAAATTTACTGCCCCATGTAACTAGGTCAGAATTCGATGATCTTATCATACGCAACCGTTCGTTCTAGTATCACATCCGAAGAGTAGGGACGTGAATTTGGAAATGAATATGAGAAGCTAAAAGCTGGTTTGTTAGCAAAAAAGTTTGGGGGATCAGAAATTTCAGAAACGAAATCATTAATTAATCATGGAATTGAGTCTGAGAGTGTGGGAGAGTTGAAAAATACGAAATTGAAAAGGTTCAAAAATTGTCTCTACTGGTAAAGTGCCTTTAATATTTGAACAGAACTCAACCCAAATTTTAAGCTGTTACTGATGTTGCTTCATTTCATTTCATTTCTTCGCTTCTCAAGAACGATAAACTTATGGCTTACAAAAGAGGTCCTGAAAAAAGTTGTGTATGTGTTGCAAAAATATTGCTGAAACTCGCTCTTAAAGTTTTCGCTGGGTGTAAGGTAGCAAATAAAATTGTTTTCTTAGCTCTCAAAGGAAAATGTTCAAACATTCAGCAATATATTCGCTGTCATCATATTTCAATTCATGGCTGATGATGATTCAGTGACGATTGGTCAACATTACTTCCAAGAATTCAAAGTTAAGTTCAGTAAATTCGGAAAGTAATATGATAAAAAAAATTTCACTTTGTATTTTTAAAATAGTTTAATTAGAGCGGTTTCGTCTGAAACACCTTCCTCTCTATGACTATATTGTTGTGTCACTACTACAAGGAGCAGCAAGTTTTTAATCTGAATTTCACATAACTCTAACTATTATATTTGAGTATAATCACTTCAGAAAACCAAAGCTTTCATATCTAGTCGCAGTCAGTACTTAGAATCCAAGAGTCTGACGTTGAGTCTGATGATCCTCAAGGAAGCCACATAGGGCCACAGCTATTTGTAGTTTTGCAAATGACTTATGTTCAGTAACAAAAACTTTTACAACACTTTCACACCGCTGCTGTTGCTGATTTTGTACAAAAAAAACGTCTTCCACAACTCAACTCAAATCTGAAAGTGAATACTTCTGGCATTTGGTGCAGTAGTGATAGATTCTTATTACACTTAAGGTGTAACCGCAAAGTAGCTAATAACTATGAGACTGACAGATAAGGCTATATCGAGAGTTGAAGATTGATCCTTAAACCAAAATTAGAATTCAGACTTATGCCTCAAGAGGAAATATAAAAGTAATTGTTAACCTTTTTCGAAATGGAAGTGAAGCACCCTGTAGTTTTTAAGCGAACTGCACTGCAACAGATGTACATTTCCCAATATAAGTTTCAAAATGCAATTCATCAAGTGTTCGGAAAAAGCGTGAAAATTTATTGGATTAATGACACAACACGTGTTCGAGCCCAGTTTTTTGTTTTTGTAATATCTCCTCCTATGTATGTATGAGCTTGTAGTATAAGCACTTATTTTTTCAATATTTTCATAAGGTCATTTTTTTTTCTCTCGTATTGCCTGCTGCAGAGTCTTCTCGTTGCTGAAAATTTCAATAACGGCTCCCAAATGAGATTCAAGGGTGTTCGAACGGTGATAATGAAACTCCTTTGTTGTACTCTAGCGCTTCATGAAAGTATTTACGAATGTTCCATGTTTTTGAAGGCGTAGACGAGTCCATTTCGCCTGACTTGTATATGCATGGCATCAGGAAGGTAGGCAGGTATATGTATTTATATCTATATGAATTTTCTTTTGGTAGGTCAGGCGAGCTGTATCCATTTAATCGATAAAAATTGTGATTAATTTATTTTTAATTGCCATGTTGCCTGTTTCCGGGAAAGTTGGCTCATTTTTCTGTCCAAGCATTGGATCGTTTCTACCGTCACGAACTGGTTGGATGGTTATGGCTATCAGGGCCTAAGATTAACATTACTTATGAGTGAAGGACGTGCGACAAACAGCGAAAAATTGAGGAAGCGCGCCGGAATATGAACAAAGAACAGCAGAAGGACAGAGCGGCAATAAAACAAAAACATGTAAATTAATGAGAAATTGCATCGGCGGGCGCGGCACGGCGGGCGTTTGTCGATGTCGTCGGCAGGCCTCGGTTGCTTTTAATGAGAACGATATATTTTTTTCCCCCGTCAAAGCTGGGCTCTTCGTTGCCGAATTAATGTCTGAACCAATTAGGTATATATGAGATTTTATACTTAATGAATAATAATTATGTTTGGATGCGAGGAGATTGTTTTTATCTTCCCAAAATTTGAAACTTTTGCACGGAATGTTTGGGTTTCTTTTAAAGAAGCTTTAATTTATATGTTTTATATACGTAACCTTTTTGATGGCAGAAAATGCAATTAAAAGTTTCAAAATAACGAATATCCAATACTTACTTATTGGGAAAAGAAAAAACTGGATTTTTGTTAATTAAGTATTAACTAGTATTTGATCTAACTATAAAAGGTTCGATAAAATTTCATCAAAATGAAAAGAAAAGCTTCCTGGTGACGTCTCAGCTTTGGATGTGAGTAATAATAATGAAAGCCCCCTACCTCTCCTGGTAACTGGCTTATGAGGTTTCCTTCAAACTTTCAGTCCAGTCAAATTTGATTGCGACCGGAGTATTTTGGCCCGACTTTCATCTTTCTTGGTTGGAACTCAATATGACTTAAATCTTCTGATTTCTCTATTGAATAAAAAGAAATACTTGTACCATCCATTTCATCCTATCACAACGCCCCTCGTAGCGATTTCGTACTACGAATGCCAAAAACAAAGCATCATAAACTCCCTCGTAATAAATGTTTTCCTACGAAATTTGTCCCTGTTGATAAAATTACTAACAAATTTTAAAAATCTGTTGTGAAATATTCATTAAGAAGAAATTTTTAACTCTTTCTATTTGGCATTCGTAGTCCAAATTTGTTACGACGGGTCTTTTGATAGGGAGGGAAAATGGATTGGTTGCGAGAATACAGGGAAGTTAATGGTTAGATGTTTTAAAATAAAGTTAAAAAGAGACTCGATGCGTGTGTTTCCCTATTCCAGACATTTATTTGAATGTTTCCAAACTGTATGGGTGATCTTTGATCAATTGAAGGAATTTGAAAAAGCAGTTAAACTCGATTAAATCAAAAATATAATCTTACAAAAATAAAGCACGACCAACTCAGGTGATATTTTTTTGTTCACACGGAAATAATTCCAAGATCAAATCATGATGAGTAAGCTATAAATCACGAAAAATGAACGTAGTTTCTGGACCCTGGATTAGAAAATATTAAGTTACGCAGTTTGAAAAAAAAAAAATCGTATTTCAACATTTTTACAATAATAACTTCGGAATCACAATTCAATACCAAATTGTATCAATTTCATTTGTTTGTTTTTGTAATTTGCAATAAAAACAAAAATCAAATAACAAACACCTTTCTTCAATAGGAGGTAGAGTGTTTTAGGGGGTAAAAGAAATGCGACTCATCCTTTCTTGTAATTTACTGTACAGCTTTGTCATAAATAGCGATTGTATGAGGTCAGTATCTACATATATATCCATTAAATTTTTGACTTGAGCATTCCGAGCAAGGAACTCACCAAATGTATTTTGTAAATCACAATGAAAAGTTTTTCAAATGAAGTTGTGCTCTTGAAGTAAGAGATTGCGACTCGGAAGCTTGTAACCTACTAAAACGCCAAAAGGCTAGAATAATGCCACTTGATCGTTGATCACAAAATTCTTGTTTTGTAATTTCAGACGAAGAAATTCTCTAAATTAGCGATTTTCCAATACTTTCCGTGCAAACATCGATCAAAGTGCTCAAAACTCAATTGCGTTTAATGTAGTAATAATAGTCCAACCTCGACACAATTTTACACTCGCATCACCTGAGACAGCTTTTCTTTTCCGTCTACCGGCTGACTTCAAAACAATTTGTTTTCGCCTGTGTCGACCTGCACGCCCTGAACAAGTTAAGTTAAGGGAACCATTTCGAATTCGAACGAAGTGCTCGGAGAAATATTAAGAAATCATACGACGTACGTATGGGGTAGCGTACCACACGATATAATCACAATCGTGAAGCATACATGTTAGAGAGCAAAACAATATACATATGTATGTTTTTATTCTTTATGTATTAAGCAACTACTTCAGGTAAAATAGAAGACTATGTTCATATATGGTGACTTGTCAGGCCTTAGCCTATAATGCTGTAGATTTAGTAAATTTCAGAATAGTATTTAAGCTATAGTGTGGTTATTTAAACGGAATTCTTTTGCGTAGATATTGCGGCTAGATCCGGATAAAATCGTTTAATTTTTGTCACCAGAGAGAATATGATGCCAACTTTTTCTTTACACACAAAACTTGAATCTTTTTTGTAATAATAAGGGTGATTAATACTGTGCTACAAAAAGATGAGATGCTTACGCCTTTTTTAATTTACATATTTCCATTTACATCAAACTTACTGCACACATAAATCTACGAAGAGGTGGGGTTGCAGCCGGGTGACAAAGACCATTTGCTTGATACTCCACAAGACTAAGTAAAAAATTACTACATAAAACAAATAACACACGACAACACCACGCAGTAGTACAAGACGGTTCCCCATCTTGTCACCAACAGCGCTCATTCGGATTTAATTGCGGTGTTTGTTGGGAACCGACGCGACGCTTTTCGGTTGACAAGGCCGTTGTCGATATATTTTTTTTTATATTTTCGTGTTTTGAGTCCCAACAGAAGCAAACATTTTTTTTCTACGGTTTTTATTGCCTTTCGCGGGGAGTTGGCAAGTCCTCCGTTAGTATTCATTGCCATGGAAAGCGCTTTCTCGATTAGCCGTTCGGAGCTGGCAGGAAATTGTAGGTCCCTTCCATTTTCTCATAAGGCATGGTTGTGAGAAATGCGCTAGGCCCAGGGGCTCCTCGCTCTGTTGTGCCACCCTATTTATTTATTTATTTACATTTGGAATGCAAATGAGTGATTGTATTAACTTGTATTATCTTCAGCCAAGTTTTCAACCCAATTTTTTATATCACAAGCCTCTAAAATCACTTAAGTATAAGACAGATTCTCACTCCATTCATCAGCTCAACGATTCTAGTGCGATTATTATTTTGCATAATATCGATCTACGAATTTTTTCTCTTTGGCTTATTCTTTTCCTTGTTCTTTCACTATTTGTTGAAATACAAGCAATTACGGTTATGGATCTTCGTACAACTTTTTGCTAATATTTAAGCTCAACAATCTTTTCAGTGGCCTCCTATTGTCTATCACTAGAAGGCCACTATATTCATAAGAAATGAAACTATTAAATTACTTTGACCTCTTTCAAATGATTCAACAAAAAAGAAACATCTTTTGCAAATGACGCATTACTTTGAAAAAAAAAGAACCTGAAAGGTAAGGTCAATTTGCCTAAAGTTTTTGTGGGAAATTAAGCAAAACCCACAAGGCAAAATACTTTCGTGACTTGTCAGTTTTTCTAAACAATCCTTATACCAGAGCGTTTCCTCCTCACCTTAAATTTATAAATTAATATTAAAAATCCCTTGAGTAAAATTTTAACCTTTTATGGAAAACAATGAATCCCGCGAAGCGCTTTTCTACCTTCCTCTCCCTCCGTTTATGTTTCGCCATCGTGTATTTATCCCTTTGGCACCGGAACAACTTCCTGTAACAATGCACCTGCAAAAAAAAAAAATACACCGAACCGCCGAACAAATCCTTGGCAAAGCAGCAAACAATAGTATATACCACCATCGACCCCCTACGATTAATATTGCACACAAAGAGCCATGCCGGTTTTTGGGTTCACAAGAATATGGGCCATTCTATTGCCACCACCCCGTCGTAGTTACGGCGTGTGGTATACAAAAGAGCCAGCCAGTAACCAAAAAAAGTGCTTCTTTTGAAACTCCTATAACATGCTAAGATACTAACGTGTTTATAGTATGACGACGACGACCATGTCTTCGCTTGGGCAATCGTTATAAAAAGAAACGATTTCAACCTTAAACCCACCGGCAAGGAATGGGATAGGTTCGAGGATATTTCCTTTCAAAATTATTATAATGTATTACTCCATGCCGATGGCTAAAACCATAACCATGCTATGCTATACTGTGTACGTCTGATTCCCTACTGAACTACCACACGGTTTACATCATTCAACGTTATTTTGGTGTCGGTGGCTCAGCAGAATGATCTGCCAAACGTTATTCTCCTGCAGTACATTATGCGAACCCTTTTTCACAGCTTACAAACGAGATACCACCATGTCTTGTGTTATTCACATGGATTTACATCACTCAGTAAAGGATATAAATTAATGGCCCACAGAAGAAAGAAGTATTTTATTAAAAGAAAATGTATAAATGCACAACTAGGTCGTGTGCTATTACTCATATGATTTATCCTGATTTTGTATGGTGAAAACTAAAAAAAGCCTTGTTTTAAATTTGTGTGCATTCAAGTTTTTCGGTAAGAAAAAACGAACTTTATTTCATTGTAGAATGCAGAAAAACGCTTATTTTTTGTTTTAGCTTTGCATTTTCTGGTACTGACTATATATTTGATAAATTTGTTATTTCTTAAACAGAATTTTTGTAAATTACTGAATATAGTCGAAAAAGTTTGGTTAAAGTTACCAGAAAGCTTTTCACCTTACTTTCAGGCCAATTTAATTTAAAAAAAAGTCCAAATTAAGTTCTAATTTCCCAATGCGACAATGAACAATTGGGTTATTTGTGGGACCTTGGCTCGCTTATGTAATGTTTAAATTACGATTCATTGACACCATTGAGCTGTAAGGCATTGAGAAAACTTTGAGATGTGTCTTCTAAGGAAAAAAAAATAGTTTTTTTTTATTTCATTAAAGCTGAAGAGACATAAGATGCTTAAGAAAATTGGGTCTGTGGAAGGATACCAGTGACACCTGAGTATCTGGAAGCATCAAGTACACCAGATTACAACACGACGATGATAACATAAATCCCACTGTATGTCGGCCAGAATTAGAAGGATTTTAGCCGTGTGATTTTCAAGGAGAAAATAGATCTCATCTTCTTCAATGATATAGATAAAAACAAAGGTTTTGCCATTTCGAAAACGTTTTCGGGTAAGTGACCTCCAGCAAGTGGCTTAAAAAAATACCTACAGAGAGGCCAAAGCTTCGACCACTTTTTGTAGCATTTGGAGCCGTATGACAGCAATAACGCGCAGAATATTTTGTTCAATGTCAATGTCAATGGTTGTCTGCATAGACAAGCAACTTCACATAAGCATACAAAAATAGTCCAGCAATGTTTAAACGCCCGTTTCGGGAGGTAACTCACAGATTCAAAGCTCGAAGTAATACATATAAAAATCGGCTTTAGTATCGATTTCGTTTGGAGACAATATCCTGGAAGCACGCAGTGCGCTATAGTCGTGCTGTTTCAATCTTTGCACGTAGAAATAGTGAACCGAGAGCACAAATAAAGTCAAAACTATCAAAAAGACCAGTGTAAAAAAAATATTGGAAGTTTGAAATCCACACGTCTAAAAAAACACTCTTTACCATGCAACTTAGATAAGGATCACGTGTGATATCTAGACAATGATCACGAGTTACTTCATAACCTTGAAATAACCAAGTTTTCGATATGTGACCTTAAATAAAAAAAATCTCCAGGTGCTTGACGATTAAGTTTCCTTTAAGTCGCATATAAAATCCAATCTGTTTGGATATGTGAACGCCTGAAACCACTCGTCAACCACTTGACAGTTTATTCGGTTTTAGAGTGAGAAAAGAAACAACCGACCAAATCTTCACATTGCGACAGACCTTTGGAGTCCTTGGGAATACAATATCGATGACAAAATACACAGAGAGGAGCTGTACAGGCTGTACTACATGTGTAGTTTTGAAATTCGTTAAATTTTGCAAAATGACTCTTGAGAACACAAGCTGCTCCGTCAACTTGGGTTAAGATCCAAACAGAAAAATTTTATGACTATGAAGCTTTTTAAACTTCACAGTAGACAGATATAACTTCGAGGTAGTACAGGACTTCGTCTAACTAGGATCCGCTGTAGACACGGACAACAACATCAGTGCGGAGATCAAACAAAGAGTAAATCTTGCAAGCCGTTGCGTTGCTTCTGTGGGTTAAGAAGGCAATTGGGAAACAAAACCCTCTCCAGAAATACCAAGGTAACCTTGTAAAAGATCCTAATCATCCCAGTCCTGCTTTACGGCGCGGAAGCATGGACCTTATCGAAAGTGGATGAGGAAACCCTTGGTCGTTTCGAAAGAAAAATTCTCCGAATGATCTTTGGTCCCGTATGCGGAGGCAATGTGTGGAGAAGAAGATACAACAACGAGCTGTATGAGCCGTGCCGCGACATGGGCATAGCCAGAAGAGTACGCATCGTGAGCCTACGATGGTTGGGTTATGTAGAGCGGATGGACCCAAACGCTCCGGCTCGACGGTCTTTCAAAAGCACATTGCAAGGAAATCGCGCAATTGAAAGACCTCTTCTTAGGTGGCGCAATCAAGTGGATGAAGACCTCAACCAACTAAGAGTGCGTAATTGTAGAGAGCTCGCCCGAAGTCGAAGTCGTTATAGAAGAATGTTGGTTGAAGCCCAGGTTCACCCCGAACTGTAATGGCCGCCTAAGTAAGTAAGTAAGAAGCCTTTTGACAAATTTATTATTATTATTCCTTCAAAAATCTGTAAAACTACTCACTTTCGCAGCCGTTATTGAAGTAAAAAACATTAAAGTAAAAGCGTCAAAAATGGGTTTAGTTTTTAATGAGGTAGTTTGTGCTGCTATGAAACAAGGACATCAAAGAATTCACAACAGACAGGAATAGCTTCTTTGTAATTAAAGCACTGCGTCTACCAGCTATAGAAATGGAAAATTACATCATGGAAAATTACAGGCTCTTGGAAATCGCTGGTTTACAGCAGAAAGCAATTGAGAACTAAACTAGACTCACAAAAAACCTATCGGCTATCCCTTAAGAGACGGTGATCAGTTCAGTCCTACCCAGTCCCTCTTTTGACCAATTCAAAGTGCAGAACTGGAGAGAGCCCCTCAAAAGTTGTAATTACTGGCGAAAAATGTTGGCTGAAGTCCAGGTTCATCCCCAAATTGAATGCCCGCCTAAGTAAGTAAGAATAAGTAGTATAGAAAATATAGAATACTATATAGAACTCAAAACCATGTTCATGGTCTATAACCCTCTGAGCACATCCCCTTTAATAGCCTTAAGTCATCCTTCGACAAAACGAAAAGGTATAATATGGTATTTATGTTTGAAAAAAAACAAGCTTAGGATACTCTATCCTGCACTTTTGAAATTTTTAAAAGGCATTCATCTATTTGATTCAGAAATAGCCAGAACTCAAAGCATAAGACATTGCAGCAGTGTTTTTAAGGTCCTCATATACGACTTACATATCAAAAATTGTTTCTTTCTGAATCATTTTGCTTCCAATATCTAACCCTTTTCAGTTTCTTTCTTAAAGTTTAAAATAGAAACGCTGAACAAAATGTTAAAGAGTTTTCATGTTGAAACAAACCATTATTTAAGTCAAAGTCTATGATATTGTCGTGTATATTGCTTCACCTGCTTTCCACCCTTTGGTGGATAAATCAAATTCTCACACATAAGGGATAACGTGTTGACAAGGATAGTTTTTAATATTTTATCGATAATTTTAAGAAGGTTGAAGAACCATAAATATGTGGCCACAATTGGCACTAGGTACAGTGTGTGGTTTTGAAAATGTTGTGCTATGGGGCCCACAATTACTATCAGTTTCATGTTTTGTTGCACGACCCAATTGCGGATAAATGGTGATACACAACGATAAATAAACCATAAATATGAGTCAGTTGGTAAAAGACTTCAGGTGTTTTGGGGTAGTGTTCTAGTAAAAATAGAAATTATTATTTTGCCAACCCCTTTGAACATTCTACATGCATCAGATGATAACTAATTGTCAAAGAGCGAAAGCTTGAACACATTGTAATGGCGGCCGGGAACGTAACCAATTGGCACATGACATTTTAACGAAATAATGATAAGAGATTTTTATTTTGACTAGGTTCGTTAGTTTAGCATTACCCAAGGTTGACCAAGGTTTGCTTGACAACCCTACAAGCTGTAAGAAAAACTGGTTTTCTAGTTCATAAAATACGCTTAACCTAAAAATCAGGACACATCTATATCATTTGAACAAAAATACATGCCATTTGAATACCCATCAGCTTGTTACCTGAATTGACCCTAGTAAAAACCAAGTTTCACTTTACCTATAGTTGATGGCAGACTCGGAGCTCCATAAACACTTAGTTATATATTCAGGGAAAGTCTAGGGTTTTCAAAAAAAAAGCTGGTAAAGCAGAGAATCCCAGGGTTTCAACGAACAAATCTTCTACCTTCCATCAAAATTTTGTAAATGCAGCAGAAAATTGACAGAGATGTGGTATTGGCTACCTTTTACCTTACTATTGACAATATGTAGAACAGTTTGTAACAAGTGGAACTTTAAAAGGGGCTTGCACCTGCATATTAAAAAGTCTTTGTAAGACGCAAGGTCGTTGTCTTACTGAAGTAAGACTTCCTCAAGAACGTGTGATTTGAAAATTCGATGAAACGAAAAAGCGACACAATAAAAACCAACACATTCATAAAAACGCTTCAATCAGAAATACGTGGCACAGAAAGAATCACCTAGAAAACAATTACATATTTCCTACAATCTTCGTCTTCTCTTTCTCTTTGTTTTTGCTTACATGGAGTCCTTTCCTGAATTTTAACTCCAGCTTTAAGAATTTTCTTCGGTTTATTTATTTTATCTCGTATTTTTGTCTATATCCATTTCCTTCTACTTTAGAATTCAAAAATATATAATAATCTTTCGTAAGAGACTTAAATGCTAATGGATTCATTGATCCCAATAAGTTTCTTTCTATCCATATATCAAAAACAAAGTCAAAGCATTATTTCGTTTTTGTCCTTTTGGTTGAGTCCTGACAGTCCCTTTTTCTCATTTTTTGCCTGAATTAATTCTGGTGTATTACGGTCAAAAGATTGAAATGGAATGGTTGGCGTCTGGTGTTAATGACCCGACGACATTATAAATTATTAACGAGGTATTTTTCTCCCCCTTTTTAAATCGGATTTAATTTGATTTTGTCCCTCTTAGAGTGCTGACAAAGAATTTGTCGCTTCGTTTAGTTGAATTCAGGTGATGGCAGTTAGTCTTTTGTTTTCTTTTAGAAATTGTCCAGACATGCATTAAGAAAATTAGGTAAATTTTGTTTTGTTGAACGAAGAAAGAAAAAGAAAGCAGCGGTTGAGAGGTTTGATTCACAAAGTCATTATTCATTGGGTAAAATCACACCCAATTTATATCAATTGCAGAGGAAAGCAGTATGAGGAAAATATCAAAGGAATAAATTGCAAACCAATACCGAGCCGATTGTTTTCTTTGAATCAGCGAGTGGGCCATCTCCTACTTTTTGTCTCGGTTTTTCTGATCAAAAAATAAGTACTAAATTCTGCTTCAATACATCTATCACAGATACCTTTCAAGAATTCAAAATGTATTCAATAGTTTTTTCTATCGGTGTTTTTCTAATCCCAACTAACTGTACAAACATTAGGCTTACTGAGGCGACTGATATTCAGGATCGTAGTTCAAGAATTATTTACAGGCTGTTTTGTGATTCAGGCCGTCGCGTCGTTGCGTAAGAATTCATACTTTCAGTCATTGCTCGATGTTTTCAGTGAAACGACGTGGGGCTGGGTAAGCACACGAGTCGGATAACACATATTAAGTACGACAAAAAGGCGCCCAATTCGGGAAACAGACTTCGATTAATATTTTAGCAGGTTACTCAAAGAAAAAAGTACTATTCACTACTCCGCTGGCCTATCAGATTAGGCTTATCCGCTGCCGAACTAACATACCGATGACAGTTACTCTCAGCTGTCAAAATGTCGAAAACACGTAAGCTTTTTTTAAAAATTATTTCAAACTTAAGTACTGCAAAATGAGGACAAGTGTTCCTGGTCAAAGACTGTCAGACGAATTTATCATAGGGGCAAAACGGTATTTTCTCACCCAGAGGTCCTTTTAGGCCTACGCTTCCGCGCCAAACCTTATAAAAAGCGCATGAGGAAACCCTTG
This sequence comes from Melanostoma mellinum, assembly GCA_914767635.1. Taxonomy (NCBI): domain Eukaryota; kingdom Metazoa; phylum Arthropoda; class Insecta; order Diptera; family Syrphidae; genus Melanostoma; species Melanostoma mellinum. Next base: position 22,519,233 of record OU612058.1, read on the forward strand.
TTCGTTTCAAAAGTACTTCGAATGATTTTTGGTCCCGTATGCGAAAAGAATGTGTGGAGAAGAAGATACAACAACGAGCTGTATAAGCTGTACTGCGACATGGGTATAGCTAGAAGAGTACGATAGCAAGGCCATGTAGAGTGGATAGATATCAACGCTCCGACTCGACGTGTTTTCAAAAGCACATTGCAGAGCTATCGTGAAAGACCTCGTCTTAGGTGGTGCAATCAAAAGGAAGAAAACCTCAACCAACTTAGAGTGCAAAACTGGAGAGAGCTCGCCCGAAATCGAAGTTGTTGGCGAAACTTGTTATAGTTGAGGCTCAGGTTCACCCCGAACTGTAATTACTACTTAAGTTAGTAGGTAAGCATTTTGAATCTCTGGATCTACTTTGTGCTCGTGGAGCTCAGTAGTTTCGACAGTTAGTAAGCATAGGTTCTTTTATTCTAGGGTTATTAGACCATCCAAAATAATAAGTAAGTAAAAATAAACGCAACATATACCTCTGATTCAATATTTGCAATTCAAGACAGCATAACAAGATTGTTAATTTTTTTTTTCTTAATTAAGTTTAAGGATTCATGGGTTATCAAAGGCCATATTTTTTCGATATAAATAAACAGAGCGATCTACAATTTTTTGCTGGTCTTGAACGGTTAATTAAGAAAGTGATTTTCATGACAATGAATTTACTTATGGAGGACCTGCCAATTCCTTGCAAAAGGCGATACCCGTGGAAAAGCATATTTGCCTCTTTTAAGATTTACAAACCTCTGGGCTAACGGTGATACATGTTACCCATCACGCGTTAACCATCATATATGCCCTCTTAAAAAATTAACTCTACGGTTGTTCAAGTCCAAGGACGTTTCATGGAATAAATGAAAAGTACTTGATATCTCTCGCATATATGCATCTGATCTCGCTGCCAGATTTTAAAAAAGCCCTCCACCCAAAATTTCATCTGCTTAAGCTTCAAATATGTAATCAGAGGTCGTTATTATTTCTCTAATGGTTAAAACCCAAACCATACTCTTAAAGTGATTAAGCTTGGCACAGAAAGTTTAGCAATGATACTTAAAACATCTCCTCATATTGTAAAAAATATTTACTGATTTTATCTGCCTATAAATGCAAGCGAAATAGTTAACAATAAACTTTAATAGCAGCACTTTAATGCTGTCTCACAGCCATCTATTGCCATTGTAAAAATATCCATAACTCGATGTTAAATCTAAAAGTGTGAGGAGGGGAAAAATACACAAAAGTTGATCTTACACGTGCTATCATTTATATAAATGATACTTTTGGTGTGATGTAATCATTTGACATTTTGTGTAATTAGATGGTTGCGTAAGATAAGCCTCCAGGGATACACATCAAGAATCATACACGCAACGAGCAAAAGTCAAACCCATTAAACAAGAAAATGTAAATAATATCGCTTTGGTGCAAACAATACGAAAATTGGCAGGAAAGCATATACAAACATTGCGGGGGCTTTCATCATGAGCCCTGAAAACATTCGAAGAATCGTAGCAACAAAAGAGCAACAAAGAAGTAAAAAGAAAGAAGAAAAGAACAATAACAAAGAAAAGCGAATGAAAAATGAATTTAATTCATGAATTAAACTGTTAAAGGTTCCTCTTTAATTTGTTCCTGTTCAAGTCTAGAGGCTGTATCTATACTGTGAATGAATCAAGGACAATTTATACCGAAATTTAGTTCTTGAAACTAATCGATTACTATTGTCTCCTAAGGTTTGCAACTTGAAGAAAAGACATCATTCATTCAAACGCAGTCAATGAGAAATCGTAGTGTTTCAGGACCAGTCATTGAGTCATTGAATGAAGCTGTATTTTTGACGATGTTCACATATTTTAACAAGACTATCTTTTTTGCATTTCTTTTGAGTTATACAACCAATTTTTTTTTTCTCAAGGTTTGTTAAGACCAATGGTTTGTTTTGTCTAACTAACTGAAATTTAGTAAACTAAGCGAAGCGAAGCTAAGAACATCTTATTTGCGGCAGACTCATCAATCTTTGCATTTAATTTGATATCCTTGTGGATACCACCTCCACCTCCCTATTTCTCTCTCTCTTTCTCTCTTCTATCTTTCTCTCTTGCTCCAAAAAAAAGTAATGAAACCGCAAAATAAAAGCCCTTCTCCCAATCAAAGCCATAACAATACGAGAGTACAAGAACCGGAATAAAAACTAATCGAAGCATAATAAAATCACTTAATCCTTTTTGGATCTTCGCTGCTGCTCCGGTTTTATCCTCAACTTATTTGCCAGCAAAAGCACTTAAAATAATTAAGTGATTCGTTTTGGTGAGCGAACGCATATTTGCCGCTTGAATCGTTTCGTAGGTTCCTTTTGCGATGAATTTTCTGGAAGAGATTTATGAACTTGCCGGTATTTTTAATTATATTTACTCAACCAACTGATTACATTCTTTTGCGTGTAGTTAAGTTCTCCCTAGTGTATCGCTTCTTGTGAAAAGGTATGAGGGACAATTTCACTTGTATATTTGATTCTAATTAATTTTATGACCAAAAGCGCTGCTTCCGCCTTTGTTAGTTTAACTTTGTTTTTTGTTTTTTTTTTTTGTTCCGTTTTTTTTTTTGTTTTGTTTTTGTTGGTTTTGTATGAAATTGCAAATTGAGCATAAATTGAGTATTTTTGCAATACAAAACCGCCGAATAAATTGAAGCTAAATGAAGGTTCGTTTAATTAATTTGCAAATAAATTAAACTGTGGGTTAACCATTTCCGAGGAGAGTAGGACACATCGAACATACATAAACAATTAAATCATTGAGCTTACTGGCAATTAGCAGGCCTATTGTAAGGTTTTCAAAAATTAATATCCCAGCACTTAGTAAAAGCTTTAGGGTATACAACACCCTTGCGCCGACCATTTAGAATTTAATGACTCATTAATTAAATTCTGAGGATAAAAAGTGTCATCAACCGTTCGTTGTTTTGATAAAGGAAAAGGAAAACCAAAATAACAACAGCAACAACAAAAATACAATTATTTAGAGCTTTAAGTTCTCTATAAAAAATAAAAAAATAAATAAAAAACAAACAAACAAACGGACACTCGATCAATTTGCTAACTCTCGGTATGTTATTAAATAATTCATGAAATACTAATTGCCAGTTGTAAAATTAACACGGTTTTGTAATTATTTCAAATTAATTAGATTTTTACCACAAATGAATGCGAGGATTTATTTGGCTCTATTTTGTAAGCTTTTCTCTGTGGGCATTGTTATCTTTAATCGCATTGTCCTTAAGGAAGAAGCCAAAAAATAACTGGATAGCTGGATGGCAATATAGCAAAGAGGAATTTATTTACATATTTCACATACAGTCGTTGAATTCCTTTCAAGTGTTTACATAATTCGGATTAAAATTCGATGTGATTTAAAAGAACATTCAATGTGTTTTAATTTAAGTTCTGCACTGCAAAGTGAGGCTTTATTTGCTCATGTCAAATATAAAAAGAGTAGCCTCAGTGGACAAGGATGGCAATCATTACTATGAAATGGAAACAATCTTCCTAAGCTTTTGAGTAACACATACTTGGTCGAAGTTTCCGTTATTTGGGGTTTCATTTAAATTAATGTGTACATAAGTATCTAGTAAAAACATGCAAAATACTTCGGAACTGAGGCAATCTTGAATATGATTCTTGTCACGCAAGTTGAAATTAAAAACTCTGTTTAACGATTGACATGCAAACAAAATTGAAGATGCCGCTAGTTTTGACGAAGAGCTTTTCAAAGCAGCAGGACATTAGTTGGAAAGAAGCATCCACCAGATGATCTGCATGATATAAACCAAGGTAAGTATGCCCGATGAATGAAAGTTCAATATCCGTTCCTAAAAACCGGAGGCCCTCACAATTTCGCCAACTATAGAGGAATAAACCTCCAAAACGTCGCGTATAAGATCTTATCTGCTGTAATATGTGATCGTTTGAAACCCCACGTCAACAATTTGATAGGTTCTTCTCATCGAGCTTTTAAGACAGAAAAGTCGACTTCAAGACCGCATATGACAGTACTTACAGAGACAAGCTGTACATAGCCGTGTTTAATTTTGGCTTTTCTGCAAGACTTGTACAATTGTGCATGATGATTCTGGAGAGCTCATGCTGCTTAGTCATGTTCGGTAAAGAACTCATTAGAATCGCCCGGGCCCAGGACCCCGCAACCGGTCTGTTTTCAAGAAAAAAAAAAAATATTTCGATCCAATTTTAGATGCAAAGAAATATATCGTTCTTTCTTTGTTGAAAAACAACCTTTGCTGATCATTTTAAATCACATTCCCTGTGAAATTTATTCAAATTAAAAGAGAAATATGAAGCACCTATTATGAGCAATGCTCCGCTGTGTGTAACTTATTAGTTAAGTGGCAATGCAGTTTGCTTTCTGACAAAAACGCTTTTTATATTTATTTTATCGCTTTTTCACAAACAGTGCTCTAGTGAAATAGCCAGCTGCATTCCTCTCCTGAAACAATTAAGAGATTCTTACTTTAGTCGCACCACCCAAATGTGGAATGCTCTACCTGACCCTGTTTTTCCCCTACATTACGATTCACAGAAATTCAAAAGCAACTTGCATCGGTGTCTCCATTCAAATCCTCTCCTATTTTCCTAAGTGCTCGCACTGTGTTCTATAACATTTATGTGTGTGCGCTTATTATAACGAAAAACACACACACACACATTTTGAATATTATTATTTGGAAAAATAAAGCTAATTGTGTTTCTATATTCCCAACGCACACAAAAATTTGCATCAGCGCAGTATCTCATACATAGGCGATTTTACTATCCGTCGGATGAACGGCACTCAGCTTTTTAAGATTTCAAAGGAAAGAGGAAAAAAGAAAATAGTTTTTATTTTTTTTTTTTGCTTTCAATGATTCAATTTGATGTAAATTTGTCACTTTTGTACCATATGCAGGACACTCATCAAACTTTGTAGAGGTGCATGCCGCTGCCGCTGGGTGTATCTTAAAAGCAACCAAATTCAAAAATTTTATGACTTTTATTCTATATCTTCTCATCGAAGGAGTGTGTAGATTTAGATCCAAAAAAAAAAAGTCTTTCTCGGCACTAGCACCACCCGCCTTATAACGGCTATCAAGGCTTTGATGTCCATCGCCAACAATTTAGGACAGGCACAAGAGGCCAGAGAGGAAACACTTTACCATTCTTTCAGAACCTTGGAACTCTATATTGCACAAAATTAATAAAGCAAGTACATAACTTCGAAACCCAAAAATGGATTTTGCAATAAATTTGCTGAGTGCAATCGATGAATTTTTAACAGAGCTCAAAGACAATTTCGGTGAATTTGAATCATCAGCCAGACAAAATAACCCGTATTCCGAATATAAGGACATTTCTGAAAGTACGAGGTGTACAAGCTCAAGCCAGGCTTGACAGGGACCCTGAGTAATTCTGACTGGGAAAGAAATATTCAGAACTGAAACTGTCCTTCTTATTGCTGACACTCTAAGCGTTGGTTTGAAACAGCGTTTATATACGAATATTGGCCAACGTTTTGACTTTTTTCGATTGAAAAATCTGAATTCAGAAGGCTTAAAAAAAATGTAAGTCTTTTGATAAATTTTACACTCAAGATGTAGACGGAGAATAAATACTACAGAACTTTACACTTTTCCAAATTGAAGATGAATTTCTGAAATTGGACTTAGAATTTTCTAAGTATGATGATGACCAATCGCAGTAAAGAACGTTCCTTCTTTAAGTTAAAAAGATTACGAAACGAATTCGGAACAAATATGATTCAATCGAAAGCGACATCCTCAGAGGCATCGATTTTTAAGAAATGATGCGATCATTGATTTTGCTTATGTCAAACGAAGAAAAAGAATCCTTCAATAAACATTCCTCTATTTTACCAGAATAAATATAGTCTGTGTCACTTTTGCATATCAATATAAGCAAAAAAAAATAGGGTGGCGCAACAGAGCGAGGAGCCCCTGGGCCTAGCGCATTTTTCACAACCATGCCTTGTGAGGGAATGGAGCGGCCTACAATTTTTTGTCGGTTCCAAACGGTAATTGAGAAAGCGCTTTTCATGGCAATGAATTTACTAACGGAGCACTTGGAAATTTCTCGCGAAAGGCGATACCCGTGGAAAAACATTTTCGCCTCTACTGGGATTTGAACCTCGAACCTCTGGATTAGCAGGTGGACATGCGAACCATTACGCCACAGGTACCACATATCAAAATACTGTTCTTAATTTGCATTGAATAACTTATCTAGTTTTCTGTTATTTAAATTTTGTTTATTTTTGAACTTATAAATATCAAGTATATTTTTTAATTTAATTTTACATTGTTTACATTTATGTTTTAAGTGCTGCAATAACTGTTTATCTTTTTTGAATTGAATATAATACTATATATTTTGAAATTAAAAGAATAAATATTATTTCAAAGTCATGCGATTTTTTCTGTACACCTTAATTACACAACATAAGATTTTTCTATTATCATATAGGGGCCCAATTTTTGAAAAGTGCTCAGGGTCCTCTTATGCGGTGCTGTAGAAACAAGGAACTTAAATAGAGCGGATGAGAAAACTCTTGGTCGTTTCGAAGAAATGATATTTGGTAATGTATGTGAGTCAGGACAATTTGTAGAGAAAAATAAAATGCAATAAATAGCTGTATGAGCGGTACCCGCGACATGGGTATAGCTAGAAGAGAACGCAACGTGAGAATACGATTTTTTTGGTTTTTAAGCCATGTTATAATGAATTTGGCCATCTTTCGTTTGCTCTCAATAGCGCTAGCGGGGATAGCTGGGTTAAGACAAGAGGTTCTACAGGCTTATCTGAGCTTGTTGGTAAATATTTTGTGCTAGTTCAACATCCCTGAAGCCACTGTGACTTTGATTGTGGTTATATTACCGCCATTTCAATAACTAGCCTGAGTAAGCACCATGTGCCGGGTGTCTGTAATCAGACTCAAGAAAGTTCGGTCACAGAGGGTGTGGTAGACTGTGTCATAATTTTTTAAGCAGGAGGCAAATTACGGAATACGTTATCGAAGAACTCGTGACCGAATTATGTGACTTTGATATTACCGCTCACGTTATCAAGTAATCTAGAACAACAATTTGGCATTTTCTCATCAGTAAACAAACGGAATTTCATTCGACGCATGAAATACTCAAATTTTGTTTAATTTTAGATAAATCTAATAAACATTTGTATACCGTGACATTGTCTTACAGTCACTTAAGCTATACAACAAATGATGATAATTATTTTAATGCTACCATTACGGCTTAGTGCTCCATATTGTAGCGCTAAAAGATTTATGTGCGGCTAAATATGCTAAGGATTGTCTTCTTTCAAAGCTGTAAATATATTTGTGTTAACATAAAAACAGTGAAAGCGTATAAATCAGAAAAGTCACACGCTTTATAATCCGTTTCTATATATTATCATTATCATCTAGATCTGTCACAACGCTTTTAATCCACTATTTGGCCCTTCATCACCTAGCAACCTCCATCCAGCAGCTGTCCTTTTAGTGTAAATAAATATCATTAAAGTAAACAAAAGCTCACCCTGTCGTATAAGAATATTTATATGTTAGATCTCTGCTATACTACTAAAGCATCAAGTATATTCAGAATTTTGTGGGGACTCCATTACGAAACCAACCCTCTACGGTTCATGGATATGGATACCCAGTGGCTTTCTCTGCACCGACACCGACAGTATCTACCATTGATAAAAAAAAAAGAAAAATACAACAAAAAAAAAAAAACTGGCAGGTAAACCCAAGCAAAGTTCATTTGAGATGTAACACGTTACACATTTATCTGCAGCTACATCGTACATACATACTTATACATATTTTGTTTTGTATTATTTCCGAGTGATTGGAATTTGTTGTAGTAGTGGTGATGGAGAGGTCCTTATGCCAAAAGAAGGGTGATAAATCACATAAGCTTCACCAAAGCTTTTAGGGTTAACCAAAAAATAAAAAGAAAGGATAGACTTTATCCACTTTGAGTTCACGGACACATCACCATGTTTGAGAAATATAAAACAACATCTCTTGTCTTTAAGGATATTTAACTGGCTTAAGTGGAAGATATCTCTTAAGGGACATAAATCGATAAAGTTGTTTTAATTCTATCATAGATATGTATGCACAGGGTGCTTCCGAATCTCCTCAAGTGTCAACTAGCTAGACGGTACTCAATTGCTTTTTTCAAATATGTGACAGATCATTTCACTCTCGAAGGAAATTCTTTGTGCTTGTTGTCTTTTTTTGCTTGGCAACATAACTTTTGAAAGAGAAAGACCCATGGTTCGTGAAAGCCATTATACAAACAAAAAAGCAAAGGATTTTTGTGGCTTGAAGCTCAACCTCTCGAGTAACTGCCGAAGGCCTCAAGTTGGTATGGTTGTAAAGAAAGAATTCAGGCTAGTCATTGAAAGACTTATTTTAGTAAAAATTTCACCGACCAATGCTGGGGCCGAACTACAGCCAACTCACATTATCGAGTGAGGCTTCAGTGACCGAGTGAGTGATAAGCCATACGTGATCTCACGTATCGTAAAGCTATTTAAAATTGTACTAGTCTCATCGAAAATTCACTGGTATATTTCTAGTCTCTACTAACTCACAGATGTCGCTGATGTCTCCAAAAACTAATCTACAACACTTTCTTATTTACAAGCTTACTTTGACTAGGATGGAGTCAAATCTCCCATCTTAATAAATACAGTTCACAACGTTCCTTATATTTTCATTCCGAGAATAATCAGTGAACACTTAATGTGTCGAATGAAATTCTGTTCGATTGCTGATCAAGGAATCCCAAATTGCAGTACCCAGTACTAGATTACTCCGCAACGTGAGCGGTAATATCAAATTTACGGGTGCCTATTGATTCGCACATTTTATTACGCATTCGATTATTTCGCTTTTGACACAATTATTTTTGTTTACTTCGCATTGCCTGTTTTGTTTTTCGGTTACTTAGATTTTCAATCATTTCGCTGCACACTTACTTTGCATTTCTTATCTTGCATACCATTTTTTCGAATTTCCATTGAATTTGCTAACGATTATTTAGACTTTATTTATCTCGATAACTGTTTTTTCGCATTTTGTCTCTTCGGTAATCTATTGTTTTGGCATTCAATTACTTCGCTCATTATCAGATTATTATTGCTTGTGAAATCACGCATTATGGATATGTTCCGTTATGGTGTTCAAATGAATATTTTTGTCAATAAAACAATGTACCCAATATTTCGAAATTTGATATTATTTCTGACTAATTGGTTCTGAAAATGCTTCTAAAATATGATATATCTTCGATGGTTCTAATCAATTTTCAATAAAGTTCGATGAGAAGCTAACCAAATTGTTAAAATACAAGAATAAGGTACAGTTCGATCTTTGATTATTTCTCTATCGTTTGATTGGTATTTTGCTTTTTGTGGATGAAAAAAGAGGCTAGAGGTGTAAAAATTCGCGCGAATTTTTACACCTCTAGCCTCTTTTTTCATCCACAAAAAGCAAAATACCAATCAAACGATGGCGAAATGATCAAAATCTATATAAACAAAAGCGAACTAATCGAAAAACGAAACAATAGAAAGCGAAACGAGCCAAATGTAAATTAATCAAAGGCCAAATGATCTTTAAACGAAACGAATGCACAGCGAAGCGAGAAATATCGAAAAATAAATAAACTAAACAAACGAAAAATCTAACAACAAAATGCGAAACAACAAAATGCGAAACAAATTGGGCGAAACAACAATAAACGAAATAAAAATGACGAAACGTACCATACCCCAAATTTACATACCTACTTCAGTGTTGAGTTATTTGATAACGCGTGTCGTAAATCGTCCCCTGGTAGGCTTTACCCGAACTTGAAAAAATGTCCTAGAAAAGGAGATATAAGGGCAATTTTATACATTAAACCACGCAGGTCACTGACTCAGACTAACTGCCTTCACAACGCTTATCACGCAGATAACAGTCTCACTGAGTCTGCAACGCTCTGGGCAGCAAATATGACACAATATATTTCCAAGAAATGTAACAAAAATATATCGTACTCTAAGCAATAAGCTACATAAAACAGAGAAATATTAAACCAGTCAACCATTCTGCTTCTATACCACAAAAACAGACTCACTGAAGCCTCCACAACGAAGTTTCTAAGAAATTTTTTCAGAAAATCCATTTTTGTTAAGAAGATTAAGTCCAATCAAAAGGAAATCCAGAAAAATGGACTAATAACTTATACTACACTCTACACCCATTACGTTTTAAGAGGCCCTATTGTCCTTGCGATTGCGTCTCGTATTATCTTCAAAGCAATTTGCATTTAAAAGAATTGTTACATTTAAGAAAACTCTCATAGGACCACCCTGTGTTGAGAATTGACAAAACTTTTACAATAAATTTATTTGCCATCAAGCCTATTATATGATCCTGATAACTCGCACATTCCACATTCCTTCCCATCAAAGGTGTCACATATATAAGACATCATATGCCACCCCAACTATAGAACTACACTCACATGTAAGGTTTTATGAATTTTCCTATACTGATATAGATACAAAAATATATTTATGTGCGCCCAAACTTTACCAGACATAGTGGTCGACAAATGTGCCTTAGAGTCCTGTCACATACAAAGAAAATGATTGTGGCTACTAAATGCCACACGGCCAAAGTAAGGATTCCAGCCAACAACATTCTGATTCTAACTTCATCCTTTTGCTTTGCTTCTTTATCTTTCTGCATTTTGTAATGCGTCCTTTGGGATTGTATTCTTTATAAACTAATAAATATTCATAGCAAATAGGAGCAAATCATTATTTATACTTTTTACTCTATCAAAGCCATGGGGCATAGGAAGAATTTTTATTCTTTTTCTCTATTTTTGAAATCATAAGATGGATATTGTGTGTTTTATTCCTGGGTGAGATGAAGACAAAAAAAATGATTGTTTGTTTTAGAAATCCCTTTGTTTTTTGCTAATTCTACTTTTTTTGTTTTATGTCATTCAAGTACCTCTAGCTAAACAAATTTCGGAAGAGGCAAAACTTTTCCTATTTAGCTAATGGGACCTTGGGTGATGTGATTTTATTTTCGTTTTCGTCCTCTTTGCACGTCCTTTTGGTGATCTTTTGGTTTTCTGGACTTTTTGTCAGAAGTTTTCCTGAGGAATATCGAAGAAGAAAAAAAAACAACTTTTAAGGATAATTAGGAAATAGGAAATTAACTTTAAGACCTTTGATGTGAACGAAATTGGAAATGGGTGAATTCGTAAAATTAGTTTGTTGTTACTTTATGATGTCTGAACCAATATTCACTCTGTGGGACGCAAAGAAAAAGTGTCTAGCTGTCTAGAAACTTAATTTCATCGACAAGCAAGCAAAACACATAAACACCCTCACAAAACGGAATTTCTTACAATGAAGCGACATCCGGAATCAAGTTTATCGTCAACCAATTGATAAAACTTTCGGGAGAAATCGGCCACGGTATTATACATTTTGGGATAAGCTTAACCTACAAATCATATTTTACAGGAGTGAACGAGATAAACTCTCTTGCAATACAAACTCGACATTTTTGTTCACTCGTGATGCTATGAGAGCCTAAAACTGCTGTCAGATGCTCATTTTGGGAGATGGCCTTCACCGGACCAACAAATTGCGAATCATATTTCACACGAACGATTGAGCGAAATTTTCTGACATTTGACATTTTTGGTCACTCCTGTCGTGATGCTATGAATGTCAGAAAATTGCTATCTCTGCTGTCAAATGTTCATTTCAAGTGGAAGTCTACACCAAACCAACGCTATTGAAACAATAAATAACAACTGTAACTTTCTACTGAACTAATTTTATTAACATCGCTTTATTTTCAGAGTTGAAAAACAGTTTCAAATTCGAATGCCCTCTCATTATTGTATTCTTCTATTAAATGAAGGGTAATCATCCTTCCATTAAGATTTTAAAATTCTAATGTTTTTTCGTTTCACAGGGAAAGTTGAAACTGAAGTTGAACCTGAACTTGAGTTTGAATTTGATGATCAACTCAGTCGTTTTTCAATGTACACTAATATCAGTTATACCCCGCGAAATTTGTATCGTTGTTGGATGTCCTTCTTTGCAAGTTTGCAAATACTTGGTTGCATTTACAGCCGATTTCACAACAAAATGTAGACTTGTATTCGAAACACCAGTATGCCGTCAAGTAAAATAAACTCTCTTCTAAGGGAACAAAACAATGCATCATTCATTATACTTGAAATTTTCACCCAAGTAAATCTCAACTCAAAATTACTGAAGCTCTCCTTGGTATTGAAAATCATCAAAAAGTACCCGAAAAGGTGCAATTACATACTTCAATTGAAAGCAAAATATAATGAAAACAAATGCGTAACAACATCAAAATACAAAAAAAGTATATGAGCTAATTAACTGCTACCCTCGTTCTCAGTATTGTTTTCGTTTTCGTAATTAAATGTCTTAAATAAAATGCTACTTTCGACAAATTGCGAAACTTGTTGGATGTAATGTTTCTATTCTCTTACACAAGAAAAAAATCAATTAGAATGAAATTGGATTTGTCAATGAGAACACGAGCTTGAACAACTACAAACAAAGTTGCTTCCAGGTGTAATAGAAATTGAGGATATTTAATCAAATTTATTTGTTTTATTTCTTTTTTGAAAGTCAAAAGAGATTTCTTGGAATGAAAATGAATGAAGTACAAATAATTTGGTTGAATAATGGTATCGAGAAACATGGTTGCCATTTTGGTTGTTTGAGTTCAAATTTGATAATTTTATTTCTCACTAATTTATTTCACACAACAACATTTTCTATAGAATTTAAATTAACAAAGCCTGTTTGTTAGAATAAAACAGGATTATATCCTAATTCGGGACTTAGATGACTTACCTACGCTAACAAACTTTTTCAGACCAATGCGAAACAAACAGGTTAACAAAGAAACTTTCGGCTTTTCTATTGCCTGTCGTTCACTTTGTGTGCAGCTAGATGAACAAACTCTATAAATGGATAAGTAAATTATCATACTATGTATTGCGCTAGTTGGCAAACACATGTTGTTATTGTTGAGCAACGAGACTCGATATATATATAATATCTAATAACCTTATTTTGTTGTGAAAATTCGTTGTTGGTGAGCTACTTAATTCTGATTTTGTCAACAACTGAACAGCTCTGTTTCAAAAGGCACTTTTTTTTGTGACTTTAATGAAATGTCCACAGGTGTAATGTAGTAGTAGGGGAGCCCAAAAGGGGATTTCGCGCGTTACTCGAGCGCGTCAGAAAATCATATGGGGAGAAACCTTGCACCATGTAATGTACTCCTACCATATATTAAACCTAAATGTTGGGGCGTTCGCTGAGGGCAGCCCGTCAGATTAGTAAAAAAAAGTCGATCATCGGAAATACTCGAGCGCGTCAGATTAAAAGATGATTACATCGACAAGAGTATATATTTCAATAATCTGACAATTTGAGCGGGGCCTTCGTAAGTAGGCGAGTCACAAAGATGTAAAAAAAATCGATGTTTCGAAATACTCGAGCGCGATTAATTTTTTTTTTATTTTGAAGGTAATTTTATCAGGATTACGGAAAACATATAATCTGACATTTTGGTTGGGGCGATTGAGGTAAAATCGTCAGTGAAATGTATAATATATGATGGTTAATATCTCGGTTAATATTGATATTAGTAATTGGTCCAGACGACTTTTTTTGTAGAAAACTAAATTCTCTACAAGTTTGTAATTTACAATTTTTCTGTAGCTTTTGTTATTTACGAGATAACTGCGACAAAACGTGAATTTTATGCAAAAATCTGGTTAAGTGGCCCGTACCACCTTCCCGGTATGAGTAACGACTTTGCCAAAAAGAACATTTTTGTAGAGCTTTCAATTTTGAGAAAAAAAAATCTTCGGTTAAAGCGATCCCATGAAATGCCGCTGAGTTATAGAAATTTAAAAAAAAAAATCAAAGTTTCCGTGTATTTTCAATGGAAAATATTCACACCTCTTGATCGAGCACTTAAAATTAATATTAAGGGCTCAAACTTTCAGGATTTTTTTTTAAAGTATTTTCAACAAAATTTCAATACAAAATTTTTAAATACATAATATGTGTACATATTTTTTGATTGCATCCAGTAACAAAAAATAGAAAAAACAAAGAATTGTTCCTTTAAAATTGTCAGACTAAGAGTACGCCCCCATATAATTGTCAGATTATCATCCTGGAGGACGAAGACATCAAGTTGATCACTCTGTATAAAAATCTGACGCGCTCCCATCTCGCTCAAATTGTCAGATTATTGAAATATACACTTTTTAGAGTACACTTAACATTCACTTTGAAAATCTGACACGCTCGAATAACTTTTTATTTTTTGTTTTTTTAACCTCTCTTTACGCCCATTTGCCCCCAGTAAATCGTCAGATTAATATATATCCGTTATCAGAAAGACAAAGCGCGTATACTCTATGAAAATCTGACGCGCTCGAGTATTTCAATTTAACTGTTTTTTTTTACATTTTTAAAAGCTCATACACGCCCATCGCCCCACTAAATTGAAAAACTGCCATACACTTTTTTTCGTTTTAGAACGTAAACTTCACAATCCAATAAGTCCCCATGACGCTTTAGTAACTGCAAATTTAGCGGCTCGGGCTCCCCTACTATAGGTTCCTTAAACCTCTCTCATTTTTTTTTTTTTTTTTTTTTGATTTCGTAATTCTATTTATAAAGACTCGAAAGTTTATTGTCTCCATGTACGAGTATAAATCAACTGAAAGTTCAACAGTCATTTTCTTAATTTGGACATTGCCGCACCCATCGGCATTCTGCTCCAAATTTCCGGTTCAAGTCCAGGTTTCTTAACTTTAAAGGTGCTCCAAATTTCCGGACTTGAGTCCAAGTTTTTCTAACTTTAAAGAGTTTTAGTCACTTTTTGCCGAGTGTTTTCATTATTTTTACTACTTGTTTTGGTCGGAACTTTTTTTGCTGAATTGGCAACCTTGCCAAGTATGCACCTCTGATAATGTATTCGATGGAAATATTCTATGACAAGGCCTTGTACTCCCTAAGGCAAGAAATTTCACTAAAACCTGATGTTAAAATAAATTAGAGCCATTAAAAGAAGGTCAGCAGTGCAGGAAAACATTGGAGGAACAACGACCTTATCTTACATCTTGCTTCAGAAGAAAAACATGAACTAATGCTTATTGTCAGATGTTTTGCATACGATGCGACAAAAACCCAGGACTGATAGGTTGTGTCAAGACAAGAACAAAATCGTATGGGAGGGGAATGTTTATCTCCCACTCAAGCAGGAGGGGCAGTTCTTTAACAAATTGAAATAATTTCTTTTCTTAAACTATTAAAAACAATCCACTAGGCCGTTTGCTATAGTGTTTTAAAAAGCTTATACCTTATTCTTCAATGAATATTTTTGTTCAAGTTTATTTAGTGAACAATTTCTGAGTTCTCAGGTCTCACAGTCAAATTGTTGAATAGAAATCCATTTTTTTTTTTTTTAAATTTTCCTTTATTTGTCTTTTCTCTTTCTAAGCTTTTGAGAACTAAAAAAAAATTAAAGGTACTTTGTCCAGAAAACGTTTTTTTTTTTTGTCTCAGAGACTAAAGTCCAATAGATTTTCCTAGAGAAAAGTAGCTTTTGTTTTTCTTTAATTTCCTAAAAATTTAGAAAGTTTTTCAAGTTTTTTTTCTTCTTCTTCTACTTCTTTTTTTTCTTCTTCTCCTTCTTCTACCTCGTCTTCTTCTTCTTCTCCTTCTTCTCCTTCTTCTCCTTCTTCTCCATCTTCTCCTTCTTCTCCTTCTTCTCCTTCTTCTCCTTCTTCTCCTTCTTCTCCTTCTTCTCCTTCTTCTCCTTCTTCTCCTTCTTCTCCTTCTTCTCCTTCTTCTCCTTCTTCTCCTTCTTCTCCTTCTTCTCCTTCTTCTCCTTCTTCTCCTTCTTCTCCTTCTTCTCCTTCTTCTCCTTCTTCTCCTTCTTCTCCTTCTTCTCCTTCTCCTCCTTCTTCTCCTTCTTCTCCTTCTTCTCCTTCTTCTCCTTCTTCATCTTCTTCTTCTTCTTCTTCTTCTTCTTCTTCTTCTTCTTCTTCTTCTTCTTCGTTTCAGTCTTTTAAGCTTCACTTTTTTTCTTCAACTTCAGTCCGCACTTACTAAAATTAGCTGAACTTATCCTCAGCGAGCCCAAGAATTGAACTTAATATGAATTCTCAAAAACGTCACGCAGTGACCCACAAATTGACACAACATTCGGTGTTATTTTGAAACTGTAAGCATCATCAAAATCACATTTTCACTTAGAGATCAAAATCTAAGTATTACAGCTACAGGGTTTTGCGTGTGTGTACTTACAAACACAATACGTGCGTATATGTATCAACATATGTACACTCCTCGCCTTAGCTTTCGGTTTATATTCAGGAAGCTCCTTAAAATCTCAGTAAACTACTTTACTGCGTTTCATTCGGCGTCATCGCAAGGAACTGACTGCAAAACCAAAGTCACTCGAAATAACTCTGGGGAAAATGTGTAGGGATAACTTTGTGAAACTTCCAATTTTCTTACTCATATATGTAAGTATGTATGTACATAACTACGTACTTTTGTTGTTACATCCTTATTCCACCAAAACGTGTCTCTAACCATCACCAAGGGAAGATATAACAAAACGGTTAGGGGCCAAAGGTACTTGTCAGGTGAAGAAGCAGTAAGTTAGCAGCACGGTATTTTCTTTGGTGCAAAAACTTTTACCATCTCCAATCGTGGCCCAGTGCTTTCCCTCCTTCAGGGGACACACAACTCGCTTTGTTTAAAAGTCTGTGTGATGAAAACTTTCCGCTGGGCTGGCAAACTTCGAATTTCTGTCTCAAAGTCAAATTTAATTTTCACAACATTTTAATACTATTCCTGGTTTGGCCCAGCCAGCGCCAGCGTCTTCTTTCAATTGTCAAAATGACTTGAGAAAATATAAAAGCAAAGGTGAAGACAGTCTCAGAGAGAGAGAGAGGGAGTGAACTTATTCTAACTTAACATGCAAATGCAATGTGTGCCGTTGACGCAGAGTTCTAATAAAGCTGTTATGACACTGTTTAAACTTTATGATTACATTTTCTTATAATTGCAAGCATCACCTGGATCCATTATACAAACTGGCTTTTGGGGGAGAAGAGTTGGTATGGTACCTACAAACAATTTAAAGCAAAGTTGCTGCAATTAAAATTTGAACAAAGCTTTATGTCGTTCTTTGACACTTCATGTAGAATGTTCACATCATACGCAAACCTTCACAGACACCCTTTATTATTTCTCACAGTTTTTTTTACTTTTTTGTTGAAGCGGCAAGGGAGACTTTAGATTATAAAAGCAAGCGCTTTATGAGTTTATTACTAGTCTGAATGCTTTGTAACATTGTTTTTGAATAGATGCAAACTGAAGTTTAAAAAAATAGGTGACAACTCGTTCACAATTAATGGTATGTGTGCCCCAAATTCTACTGCTATTTGTTACGAGTTTCATTTTTATTTATTCAAACATACTGCTTCTTTTTCATTTAGAAAAATATTCTAAAGAATGCTTTGACTGTTTTGACGAAGGGTAGAAGTCAATAGGACAACTTGTCTCTAGGTGTATTTAGGTAGGCTCGCTTTTATCTTTCCAACTGCTTTTTTGCTCAACATTGTGAATGGAAGAAAGAAGGGCGCCCTAACGGGGTCACATTTTTTGTATTATAATCTTAGGGCACCGATGCTCTAGGCAAACTAACGAGGATGGTTGGATTTAGGATATGGATTCGCGACAATATATTTCTATATGATCTTTTATCAAATAGAGTATGATGTTTGTCCGAGCTAAAAACAAATAATGAAGCCGGTGTTAACAAACCAAAAACATCTCCGAAAGTTTTCGAAAGAAATTTGACTCCTTGCTTATGCCAAAATTGGCCTTTCTTACTTTTGCGACATGTTGAAATTTTATGCAAAATATCAAAAATCTTAAGTTTATAGGAATATATGGTTAACTTTCCATATATGTATTTCTGACGCTTCAATAATATCTTCTTATTACATCAATCAAGTTCTTTCAACCCTTTATGGGTCTGTCTGTAATTTTGTATGCCGCATCGATAACCTACCATTTTACTCTTTTTCAATATTTGCGAAGCAGTTACTTCTTGAGTAGACTTTTTCTTATTCGAAAATCGAAAGCCACTTTGCCAATGAAGAATCGATGTCTGGTGACTATGTCTACTCTACGCGCACACTGTTTTATTCTTCATGAGAAGCCAAACTTGAGAGAAGAAAAACTTTTTTTTTAGTTCACTATTCACCGACTCATTCGTATTTGTTTTGGTTTAATTTGAAGTTAAACTACTCCAGGAAATATATACACTGAAATAACAAGAATGATGATGGGAACGACAATTCTCAAGCTTCAGCTTACGGTAATCCATCATCCACTTGAAAGAAAAAAAAAATGTACGTATCAATGGCGGACCGAAGGGCTCGACAATCGAGGTTCGTCTGCTTACAAACGTAAAACGAAGAGACATTTTGCATGTCGGCAATGCGCATCGAACATAGGGTGCATACAATTTGTGTATTGAAATTATTTGATATTCAGAGATCGAACTATGTACTGCAATTGTGCTTATCTACCTAGCAAGACTTGAATTTTGGCTAACTTTATTTTTAGCTTTACTTCGTATTTCAAACGACGACGCCGACGGTACCATTTTTAACATTACAGTAGACGCTCGATATAGTGAAGTAATAAAAACCAGGCACGCTCACTATTTCGAGCGGAAGGCTAGAAACGCTTTCCTAAGTAAAATTTGATCAGAAATGCACATTTTGTTAAGTGTGAAGATACTAATATTTATTTTATCGATAAACAAACACTTTAATCAACAAAAACAATTTAGAATAAATACTTGTATAAGCAATATAAAACAAAAACATTTTAACTCATAAAAACCGAAAAATTTACATAAATGTAGGTACATAGATATAACTTGAAAAAATTTGCATCTTTTTTTATTTATGTATAAGAATTAAATTTTTGGAAAATAGTTTTTTACTTTTGTCTTCTGTTGTACAAAGTAAGAACTTGTATTATACTAAGTCAAGTGACTACTTTCTTTTGCGATTCAGTGTGAGATATACATGAATGAATGGTAAAATTTTTTCAAAGGCAGCCGAGATTCTGTAGACACAATGCAGCTGCGAACTGCGATATTCTTGTTCAAAGCTGAGTAAAATTATGTGTTCAGTATATCGAGTTCCTAATTGTTCACTATTTAGAGTAGTAACATGTAAAATTTTCATTGTTCACTAAACTGGATAGTTCACTCTTCCAAGATTCACTATATTGAGCGTCTACTGTTATTATGCTACGTCAAGTGTTTTTTTCTATATAGAATCAAAACTGTGATTAATTGTTAATTTGTTTCTATACGTTGTAATTATTATTCGTTTAAGCTTTCCAAAAGCTAAAAGCTACAAGATACAAGATACAAGATACAAGGTGCAAGATACAAGATACAAGACACAAGACACAAGATAAAAGATACAAGACATAAGATACAAGGTGCAAGATACAAGATACAAGACACAAGACTCAAGATAGAAGATACATGGTACAAGATACATAATAAAAGATACAAGGTACAAGACAGAAGATAGAATGAAAGAATAAATAAATCGCCAATGAGTTAATAAGTGCAAAACTCAAGAACGACTTGGCCGATTCAACAAATTTTTTCTTCATTTCTTATGAGAATTGTAAAGAAAAGCTTTGCATGAAAAAATTTGAAAAAAATCGCCGAAGTCGCTAAAATAAATGAGTCTCAGTTCTAATTCGTGTCAGTCTAGCGAAATCACTGTACTTAATTTTGAACAGCTATATCTGTGTAACACTTAGGAACACTTGAAACGCAAGCCGACACCACGCTTATTGAGTTGCTGAAACTAAAAGAAAGCGAATCGCAAGCTTGGTTACAACTAAGGTTGGAACTGCTCAACGCAATACATTTGTCTAGAACTACGTAGTCAATTCGAGTGTTGACAAGACAGGCAACCGGGAATGATGACTCAATATGAACTTTTAGCGTTCAGACACTGTCGAACAATCAACCATGCTGCCGACATACATATCGGTCGAATTTTGAGTAATGAACTCTGTTCGGACGATGAATGTTGTTTGTAATGAATTGAGGTTTTGACAGGAACTACCAGAATTATGTTGTGCGCCACTAGAACCACTAACATCATTGTTAAGTGTAGTCTTTGTCCAAACTTCATTTTCTGAGCTCGCCTCGCACTGCTATTTGCTATTTCTAGAGAGTGTCCCGCTACTATGAGGATGAAGTGAACGTTGTGTTTATCATTTTGTAAGCCAATCTTATGTGTGTTAAGTTGTTCGCTGATATGAGCGACTCGTAATGCATCCAAAATAAATACTAAATAAATATGGTGGCGCAACGCGCAACAGAGCGATGAGCCCTTGGGCCTAGCGCATTTCTCACAACCTACAATTTTCTGCCGGTTAATTGAGAAAGCGCTTATTATTTGCAATGAATTTACTAACGGAGGACTTGCCAGTTCCTTGCGAAAGACGATACTCGTGAAAAAAAATTTTTGCCTCTGCTTGAATTCGAACCTCGAACATCTGAGATCTGAGTTAGCAGGTGGACATGTCAACCATCACGCCACGGGTACCATCACTGCATCCAAGGCTCATTTTTTACTTGTCAAAATTGGAAGCTCAATTTAATGAGTGTAAACGTTAACATTCGGCTTAGATCAAATCAGTTAGTTTATCCTTAAAGCAATAAATACGTAGAAATTCACCAAACTGAATTATTTCTGACACTTTTTAGACTAATCTTTGCTTCCGCCGCCGGTAACCCACCAATTGCATTCGACACCAAATCCATACCAATGTCTTTTGTATATTGCTTTTCTTTCATTTCATTCTGTTCTGTTGACTCTTCATTCCACACAATGGAACGAATCAGTTGTTATTGGCGGTGTGTGATTGTCCCTGCGAAAGAGTTTTCCTTTTAAAATCTCTGTAATTGCAATCGGAACAATCCTACTCTCTTTCCCTAGCGGTTATAGTCTTGTCCTGGAATATAAAAAGGACTTTCATCAGTTTGGGTAAGCATTTCCCAAGCACACAATACAAGTGCATCAAACACAACAGAAAAAGCGAAAATATCTGCAACAACGCTTTGGCGATTGTGTGACTGTGTATTGGCGGCGTTCGATATGAACGAAAATAACAATGAATAGCATTAATTATTGTCCTTCCGACAGTAAACGCAAGACCAGCAATTTCAATTCGCTTCATCATTCATTATTGCTATGGTTTGATCCTTTCTGTCTCCCATTGTTTATTACTTAAGCACTCTCAAAGACCCGGTTGGGTTGGTGCACAAGTTCGCTTTATTTAACTTTTTTTTCTTTTTGTTTTTCTTTTAAAAATTGTTCACGCCCGCTATTGTTGTTGGCCCCGTAAAGATCTGATGTTCTGTAGTACTTTTGCATCGTGCCGCGGCAACATTTGCTTCGGTTCATCTGACTCGACCACATCAAATATTGAATTGAAAGCTTAGTCGGTTAGGTGCGGTAGATTGGATGCCAGCGAAAGGGTCTAAGGGTTTCTTTGTTCAGGATATCTGTATCTCTCCAACAAAATATGAAAACGACGTCGAGGACAACCATAAAATGACCAGTTTATCAGGACAAGAATGAAAAAGAAAGATTGAAAAAATAAGAAAATAAAAAGAGTAAAAAAAAAAATCTTGAACGTCCTCAGTAGACGTTTACAACGAAAAGGCTGTTATGTGCAGTTTTCAACTCTGAAAAGGAATAAAACTGGGTAAATCACTCTGGCCCAAACCCTACTCGGCAAACCCAATCGAAAAAGAGGTTGTGTGGTTTTTTCTTCTTCTCTTAGGCTATTTGCTTTCTTTAGCTTCCATTGTTATCCGGAATTGTCATCTTTTATGTCCTTATGTCGACAATAACGATGACTTAGCAGAATATCCCTAATGTATTCGGTGTAATGGGCGAAAATAGATTTGCGTACGTTGTCGGGTTTGAATTTAACTTTCACTGGTATATACACATATATATAAGTAGATATTTAAACCATGGAGAAATATTGAATTTTGCAAAATGGCATTCAAGGCAAAATCGTTACCAAATGAATGCAGATAATGATACGGACAATTTGATTTTTGTATTAGTGGCCGTTCTTCGATGTCATATTTTGAGATTTGTTTGTTCTTTGAATAATATCGACGTGGTATAGGAAGTCGGGGTTGTTGCATATAGGATCGTATTGGGGGGTTTTTTTTTTTTTGTTTTTTGACTTTGCCCATTCCTTAAAGGACTTCAATTTATGTAGAGAGTTGTGAGTTTTTTTAACATGAGGTCTTTCAAAAACAGCAGCATTTTTTTGATGCTATGGCATAAAGACTCGATTCTTTTTGTGTTTAATATATTTATTCTTGATCAGCAATTACAAAACCTTCTAATGATTCCATTTTTTTTCAGCCGGGCCTATGAAGAGTTCAAAGGCGGGGAATTATACCACTGCCAAGTAGGCACTGTATTGCAATGGCGTAACGGCTTGTGTGTCTGCCTGTTACGTAGCAATTTCAAGGTTCAAATTCAAAAACCATAAAAAATTTTGTTTTTTGACCGCGAATTGACTTTTGTCATGTGGCTTAGCTTTATCATGGCCTGCGGCCGATAGCAGTTGATCTTGTTTTCCGCCTACTAAGCGCCACCCCACATCCACCCCCTGAATTGTCGTCTTCGTCGTCATAATGTTTTATTATTTTTACCGTGCATAATTCATTCATATTCAATGGTATATAGAGGGAAAAATTTGCTTAGAAAGAATAAATGATTTCTATCAGTGATAGTGATAGTGCAAGTAATTCAAGTGTTTGTTCCAACAATTATTCTGTAAATAGTGATAGTGATGGCTCCGAAAAAGTGCAAATTCGCGATCCAATGGATTTGGAAGAAAATATAATATCGAAGACGTCGTAGTGGAGATTTCGAATCAGCAGCCTTTTTACCTTAAACAATTCCGAGGATTCAAGTGATTCCGAACACACAACCTGTGGAGGAAGTAATATCGAAGGAAAAGAAGAAGAAAAGGAAGATGGAAGGTAAGTGTTTATAAAAATTACAAAAAATGTGCTAATTTTATAATTTTTAGAATTCATTCAAACTCTGAAGAAGAAGAAGAAGATCGATGTAGAGGAGGAAATGAAGTTGGCAATGCAAATTCAGGAGAATTCAACTCATATTTCGCTTCTATCCTCGTTGATGATTCTGTGGATCAAAGAATTTCTGCTCGAGATTTAGAGTACCTTAGATATTTTGACGGGTCTTTCTTTGAAGCAGAAGCAGTACAAAGTGAAGAGGAATGTCTATTTACTGATGGACTCCCTTCTATGTGTTCAAAAGACGCTGACTGTCCAGAAACGAGAATTAGGAACGTGTTCTTTAAAGCATTTAGTTGTTATGCTGTTAAACAGCGAGTGGTGCATGACGTATTGGGAACCCAATTTGAGCATGGAAATTTCAAATTGGATAACGAATACTTATGTCGAAAAATTTCAGTGGCCGTCCTCATCATTGCGCACCACGGAAGCCACATCCATGTCATCCACGATTGCAACTACTTAAACAATTCGTGTAGATGTGCCTTCATAAATTGCTTCAAAGGGTACGTCTCTGGAAGATTCGCTAGACGAGTTATTCCAAGTTGGAAATTCACACTCCAGCATTGGATCAATCTGTCAATCTATCTCCAGAAGGATTCTAGGAAGTATTTATACTTTAACATCGCCAGGAGAACGTGGTTTCTAAGTCGTGAAACTAGATGTCTACGATTTATCCAAGATCTGCAAAAAGCCGAAAACAGAATGGTGGAAGAAAGCGAATTATCGTTCGACGTTTATAATTCAATCGCCTATGGATGCGAATTATCAAACAGTTATGAAGCTTTTGGTATCTGCGACGAACAACAAGAGACAAAATAATTGAATTTTTAAAAACATACCCAATAAATCATATATTAAATACTTCTATGTGGTTGTCTTGATACTAATTCAATTTTAATTAAAAACTGTTTACGAATTTTAAATAATTTATATAGTGTGGCGCAACAGAGCGAGGAGCCCCTGGGCCTAGCACATTTCTCACAACCATACCTTGTGAGGGAATGGAAGGGACCTACAATTTTCTGCCGGTTCCGAACGGCTAATCGAGAAAGTGCTTTTCATGGCAATGGATACTAACGGAGGACTTGCCAATTCCTCGCGAAAGGCGGTACCCGTGGAAAAAACATTTTTGCCTCTGGTGGGATTCGAACTCGAACCTCAGGATTAGCAGGCGGACATGCTATCCATCACACCACGGGTATTATGTTAACAATTTAACTTTTCAGGAACTATATTTATACTTGAAGTCTGTTGAACCACAAAATTTAATTTTCAACTCTCCTATTGGTAATTTGCATAGTTATTAATTTGAAATAAATGAATCTGTTTTAATTTTGGAAGATATTTTGAATTTTTAGTTTAATAATGATTCTGAAAAAATTTTAAATTTCTCAAGAAATCCTTTTAATGTTATAGATAAAATTGTACCTAAAAAAATACAATATTTGTATTGCCACAACCAAATGCTGGTAAAAATTTTTTCTTTGATCCATTTGTTCATTTTTGTTTCAATTCTGGCCAAGTTGGAAATTTAAATAGATACTGTTCTTTTCCTTTAATGGAATGTGTAGATAAAAGGATAGATAGATAGATACAGATTTTTATTGAATAACAGTAAAATTTACATTATATCACATAGTTTTTCCATTTCATTTTTTTTTTTTTACAAAAAATCTATATAGCATGGCAATTGCCGTCTGCCAGATTGACAATAAAACACAAAAAAAAGTAGTAAGCTCTCATTATTATGTAGGTACTTTTCATTATATAATAAAAAATGGTTAACAATTTTTTTTTTTAAATAAAGTTAACAAAAAATAGCTAAAAATTCTAAGGGAATTGAACAGAAACATAATTAGAAATCTTCATTCATAATAGCAACCCTATATCTGAGCGCAATTTTGCAAAATTCGTACAGTTTAACAACATCCATCTCATTCAATAAACTTATAACTCGATCTTCGGGTAAAAAGTCTTCTCCAAATATATTCCTTCTGATTTCTCTGAGAATTTGACATTTTCCAACGAAGTGCACCGTATCCTCTCTTTCAGCCAAGTTACACATGTTACACTCCAGCGGTAAATCATCTCTATGTGGAATGAAATTTAAATTGAGTAATTCACTACGAAGTCTGACCATCATCGAGATCACGTCTACATTATTCAAATCTTGAAAGTAATTTTTCTCTGCGAGGTTATGGTTTAGTCTGCTATTAGTAGTTCTGTACAAGGAATTAGAAGCTTCTGCAATATAATCAGCTCTAAATTTTTCATCTACCTTTGAAATGACTTCATACAGGCTGCTTTTAGTGGCTGATAAATCCTCAATGGGTATACTAAAATTAATTTGGCATCCTTCAGCTAAATCTTGCCACTCACGGTACCTATTATTGGTCTTGTATCGCTTTTATGGCCACTCTTTTCACGACTCGAGAATCGTTCATTTTAAAAATCTTAAGTAAGAAGTCAGCTTGTAACTTCAATGTTTTTATAAAAAAAGGTGAGAGACCAGTTTCCAACATGATGACGTAATTCGGTGTATTCTGCGGTTGACGAAATATTCTTTTGATGAAATGCGTGAGGAGTTTTTCAACCGAGTTGTACTTTTTGCATCCCCATACAGCAACTGCTTCAAAAACCTTAAATTTGCTACTGTGCGCTATAAACTTAGTCATGATTCATGAAGCATTGTTTCCAAGTCAAATTAATAGCAGTTTTCGCCTTAACCAGTTTCTCTTTTAGGTGTTTCTCCATATTAAAATTATTTGTTACAGTTATGCCAAGGTATTTGTAGTCACGTACACATTCAATATTTTCGCCATTAAAATTCCATTTTTCATTTGATGCATTGCGTCCACCACCACTCTTAATGATCATAACCTTCGATTTATCGATGTTGACTGTTAAATTCCATAGCTGGCAATATAGATAAACTTTATTAATCATGAGCTGCAGGGTTTCCGGAGAATACGCAAACATGACTATATCGTCTGCGAACAACAGTGCCTTAATTTTTATTCCAGCGAAATCTACTCCGCCAGGCAAGTAGTCAAGAAGGTCATCTATGAAAAGTGCAAACAGGGTAGGGCTTAATGTACAACCTTGTCGCACTCCCGATACGGTTTCAAACCACTCCGATAGCTCTTCGCCTGTCCATACTGCTGACCTGGTTCCGCTATATAAGTTTTCCAAAACACGTCCAAACTTCAATGAAACCCCAAGACTATACAGCTTATAAAACAGCGCACCTCTGTCGATTGTATCAAAAGCCGCTTTAAAGTCGATGAAAAAAACATACAATTTTTTCTTTTGTTTCAGAAAGTGCTCAGCCAAGCTTTTGAAAATAAAAATGTTGTCGATAGCTGAATATCCTGGTCTAAAACCAGCCTGGAACTCTTTCAGCAAGTTACCGGTCTCAATCCAATTAACGAGACGCTTATGCAAAATCGTTGTTAGTATCTTGTAAGATGCATTTAAAAAGGAAATCCCTCTGTAGTTTGCTGCATCCAATAGTGACCCTTTCTTGTGGATTGGGAATATTATGGCGTCACGAAATTCATTAGGGGAAAGATCCAAAACTGCGTTGAATAGTGATAAAAGATGTTCTTTAAGCAAGGCAGTTCCATATTTAAGAAATTCCACTGGAATACCATTTGAACCGGCTGCTTTCCCATCTTTAAGAGTAACAAGAGTTTCTTCCAACTCACTACCTGTAAATGCAGCGTCCAAAGAGTCAACGGGTGTTGCAAAGTGCCACATAGTTGGCGTTGTTTCAGGGTTCAAAAGGGCATTGAAATGGGAACCCAGTACATTTGTCGAGAGTTTTGTGTGGATTGTGAAATGCTTTCCATTAAGTTCCCTTGCCAGTTTCCAAAACTCACCCGAATTTTTATAGGAAGCCAATTTTGTTGCTTGCATAACCACGTATGCTTTTTTTTTGGTTTTACAAAGTTCTATAAATTTCTTATTGGCTTCTAAATAGAAACCCTTAAATAATCCTTGGGTGGAGTTGCGAAAAATTCTCAACCACGCAAAAGATGTTTTTCGAGCCTTTTCACACTCATCATCAAACCAAGGTTCTTTTCTTATTATTATTCTGTTTTGGTTGAATTCTTCTTGTGGGAAAGAAGCCTTTATAATCTGTTCCAACTTAGAAAAGTCTTCAATTTGTTGTGATTGGAGTTGCATATCAAGAGATAGTCGATATTCTTGCGCCTTAGTCTCCTTCCATTTGAGTTTGGGCAGGAGGTGCATGTTGGTTACTTCATCATCTGCCAGAATATGAAGTTGTATTGTCACAACGATAGGTAAATGGTCAGAGTATGGCACTCCCCTGATCTCGAAATCCTTCACGAAGTGTTCCCAGTCTTCCCCTATGACAGCGTAATCGATCACTGATGTTCCTTGACCTCCAACAAACGTAAAGTGTCCAGCTGAATCACCGGTACTGGTTCCATTTATTATACGCAGACCAAACGTATCACAAAAGTCTACCAATTTAATACCTCTTGCGTTAGAGCAAACATCTTTCGATTTTCTGAAAAAGCCTCTAAAATCATTCATCGCTCCTTGAAATGTACCCACTCGTGCATTCAAATCTCCAATTAGCATCACTTTCGATGCATCTATATCATTAAACACATCTGTTAATTTTTCGAAGTCTTCTTCCCAGTAGTTACAATTCAAATACATCGGAAGTATTGAAAGCAAGTTGTCGCATGTTTTTAATTCTATAGTCGTTATATCGTTGTAGGTTTTAAAGGCACAGCTTGCATTAAGTTTTTTCTTGAATCCCAGGAAACATCCTCCACTGGCTCTCCCTCGTGAATGAATAGATAAAAGGATAATATCATGAAACAAACTAGTGCTAGAACCATCTGCAGTAGAAACCTTAAAAATGAAATAACAATAGCTCAGATAACAGATAGTAACTCAATGCCATGGAAAGTGCTTTCTACATTAGCCGTTCAGAATCTACAAACAACTGAAGGCCCCATCCTAGTAACTCAATGCCATGGAAAGTGCTTTCTACATTAGCCGTTCAGAATCGACAAACAACTAAAGGCCCCATCCATTCCGCAAGATAGATACAAGGCCTCTGGGGTCATTGCTCTGTGGATCCACCGCATTTACTTATATTTAAAGCGGACATAGTGAATTGTGCATATCAAAGCTAAGTTTGATATGGGAACTTAATAATGGGGTACAACTCGTCTTCTACATTCTCGCCAAGGTTTTCGGTAACGAAAGAAGTTAACCAGAGGAATAAAAAGAAATCTTCAAAATATTATTTTCATTATTAGGGTGCGAATTGTTGACCATTTGGAAAAGTACAGAATAGGCAGTACTTACAATGAATTGAAAAATTAGCTTATGCTTCGCGAACACTCCCAATTCAGCTGATCAAATGAGCTGTTCTCCTATGAAATTACCAAAAAGCTAATTAAGGGCAATGATAAGATGCTAAGTTCTCTTGGATTTTGGCTACCAACAGCAGTTGCCAATCCAATCGAATAGGCTTAAACTAAAGCGTTAAATGCACCACAATGAAATGTATGTTAACAATGTTTTCCTCAATTTAATAACAACGTGGATCATCACACCAATCTTTCCGAAATTTCGATTCAATTTTTCTTTTGTTTTCTATAAGAAATTTAAACTTGATGTTGAATTTTTGTTGCTCTCTTTTCGTTCAAAGACCTAAACTGTCTTTTTAGAGAATTGAGCACATCAAAAAAACAACAAAAAAAAACCTACACCGGGAAGTAGTTAGCGTTTCCAAATTTAATTAAAAAACTTCCTTAATTGTGCATAATTTAGCATCTTCCTACACCAAACATGCCTTCCATTTTCCAAGGCCCAACATTGATTGTAACAGAATTTTCCTAGACTTTTTATATACGATATTTCCCTTAAAGATTCACCCTCCACTTCATTAATACAAACTTAAGAATCATTTCAATTGAAAACAGTTTTCACTTGTGGGTATAAAACTTGGTCCATTGCGGAAGGTTGGCTCTGCCAGTGCAACTGGGGCATCACTCTTCTTATATACCAGTATATGTATACGTACATATATAAGTTCTTTTTTTCCATAGTAGAATATTTTTATGAGAAGGCGTTTTCAACTGCGAAAGAATACGAAATTCTAAGGCATTTCGTCATCATCGTCATCGTTTGCGAAATAAGAAAAATGATATTATGCGGCAGCAGTGGCTTTGGCGTTGATGATGGCGGTCGGCAGAAGTGATTGAACATTGAAGAGGCTCTTAATTCCAAAATTGAATTTCCAACTTTCAGCAAATTAAATTTGTTTATTTGAAATTTTATTGAAAAGTATCAGCGCACGAGGCTGTTGCTCAAAAGTTTTTGAAGAGATTTTGATTAATTAGCTTCGATGCGATTTGAATTTGTAGAAACGCACAAATTATGCGGTAAAGTGTAATTTTGTTGTCTTACATGGCTATGGGGTGGAGAGAAGGGAATTTCAAGGGCGGATTTAAAGTAATTTATGACAAAACTTTTTAAAGTAATTCGCAGAAGTTGGTAAATTTGCATCTAAAAGCGTCAGACTGAATCTCGTTTCATTAAGTATACGTTCTGCAGCTAGGACTATGCGATAAAACGATCAATTTAATTACTTGACGGTCCTACTATACCCAACCACTGGAATGGAATTTTTACTTCAAGCACACTGCGAAATTTTGAACAGTCATGGCGGCTTCATTTAAGTGTCAATTTTCTTTTAACCAACATTTTGTCCATGACATGAATGACATGCCAGAGAGGTGAGAATATTACCCACGTGCACATAAGAAAGCTTCTCGGTCAGCCATCGTTTATTTCGAGTGTATTAGTAGGCAACAGCAAAATATCATTTGAATAATTTGAAAGTACTTCGTTGCAATTGCACTATTGCAGAACTAAAAGCATTTCCCAATAAATAATGATTACCAGCATCCGCAAAAGAAAAAAACAAAAAACAAAAATACACAAAATTTCAGCCCCGAACCAAAAAGAGTTTGTCAGATTGTCAAATGGTGAGGTGGAAAGTGGAACTTACCAAAGAATCGTTTTCTCGAAGAGCTTTCTAAGACGCAAGCAAAAGCCCAAGGTGCACATTTTCAGCGATGGCAAAATAAAATAAATTGCAGAGGCGAGAAAGGAGTTTATTTATTTTTATTTTTGTCGTCTATGAGTGTGTAATTTCTGTATACCGCTAGTTCCTGGATGTTTGTATGTGTGAATATGTTTTGAAAAACAAATCTATAAACATGTCGTTCTATTGGACGGAGCTATAAATTTAGTTTTCGTTTGTTTTGCTGCTGCAGCAGCAGGCCCGATCTTCCAGGGACGCATTCGTTTGGGTATATAAAAAAGGAAAAGCACACTCCCTCCTACACGGAGTCTGTTTCTTTATTTTGTAAGCGATTGCAGACATCTTCAGTTTAAGCAGTGGGGATAGCTGAAAAATTGCACACCAAGATGTGGATGGCTGGGTTTTTATGGAATTTCAAGTTGATTTTTTTATGTTTTTTTTTTCTTCTGAAATTTTTCCTCCATTCTGGTATTTTCAAGTAATGTAATTTTTTTTTTGTTAGTGCTTTCAAGTACGAAGATAAGTCCTGCAATAAAATAAAGCGCAAGAATTGTTTGTTGGTTTTGATGTTATAATTTTGAAACAGCAAAAAAATTGCAATGCGATTTGCTTGTTGAATGGGCTAGTTCTCTTTCCAGAAATCTGTGCATAATTCATTCGCCACAACGCAGACCGAACTGGGAATAATTTAACAGCATTACTTTGGCTTGGAGTTTGAGTTTCATTGACAAAGACAATTTCAATTGTTAGAAGAAGAATAAAATAGTAAGTGCTGACCATTCATAGAACTAACTTGAGATTTTGGAAAAGATTATGCTAGCGGTCGATTAATGATATGCAAGGAAAGCTAAATATTTTTCGGTTGAGTCTGATTCTGAATTGCAGCAATGATGGGTGATCATCATCAAACAACTCCATAAAGTTTTTTGTGCTATAAACGCACCATTAAGGTTTGTTCGTTAAACCCTTGGGGTTTAGAGGCTGCTAAAAAAGTTTTTTTTAAACCTTAACACGCCCTAATTGTCAATCTGAGTAATTTTCTTTTCATCGACCAAAGCACCTATAAAGAAAGTATGTGTGGTGCCATTAGCGTAATGGTCAACATTAACACTGTCAATTTCAAACGGCTAATGAATCGAGAAAGCGCTTTTAATGGCAAGGTTTGAGTTGCAGGAAAATTTTTAACCACAAGTTTTGTCCTGTCGTTTGGTCATTCGTCTAGTCTTAAATGTATGAGGCGCTGACGTTCCCTAGGCTTTATTCCACACTTTTTAGCTTTATTTTGGCTGATAAATGATAACAAACATTGTTAAAATTTGACAAATTCAAACGGAAAGAAAAAAGTATTCCGCATTCGAATTGTGCGGTGAACATCTACTCTATGCAGGGTATTTTGCGTAAGATGTAAAAAAAGCTCAGGATCAGGACAAGAAAAAAATCGTATGATTTGGAAACTATCAGTAGTTAATTGGGCCGAAAAAGATATATTTAAAAAAAAAAATGTTTTTGCGTAACGAGTAGTGTTTGAAAAATTTAATTATAATAATTGTAACAACATTCTCTTAAATGAACGAGTAAAAATTAAAATCCGAAGTTGCCTCGAAAGAAAGTTGGTTCGCGGTGTGCACCATGACTAGCAACAGAATCATCTGAGATTAAAAACTCAAAATGCATTCGATTCCATGATGTTTCTCCAAGTAATGACGATGATCGTTTTTTTTCGATTCCTCGATTTTTCGCAGAACATGGAAGCCAAAAACCCGATTTTCGCAAAAAAAACAAAATCGACTAAGTTGATATTAAAAACAAGTTATTATTAAAAAAACGAAAAAGCTCTTAACAATACCTGGTGAATTATGTGGGGAAGAATTGTGGAAAATTTTAAAGTGATTGGTCCAGTAGATTTTGAGTTATCGTGCAAACGGATTTCAAACATTTCAAGTCTCAGAAAACGATTTCAAAAACGCTGAAGAGTTTGGTCGTTAGGCGTTCATTGGACATAAGTTTGAGAACACCATGCCTCGAATATGTGGGGCTATGTGGGGTCAAATTAAGAGCGCTTTCATGGAAACTGGATCTGAAACTGTACCAAGACTGACAAGAGCGAAAGATTCCTGGATATCCCAAGATACCTGGGACAAAGTTACACATCGAAGATCACTTCAAATAAGGATCAATTCAGAAAGTGATGCTGAACGCAAATTGATTCTACGGAACGAGTATAGAGCATCTCATAAGGCAGTGCAACACAATGGTGTGTGAGGCGTGCTAAGAGGGCAAGGGTGGACCAACTTGCAAAGAACGCGGAACATGCTGCAGGAAGAGGGGACGCAGAGGAGCTGTATAAAATCACTACGGACATTGTCGGACAGCGTAGTAGCTCACACACTAACCATCCAGTTTTGGATCTGAACGGGAACTTTTTAGTGACGATAGAAGATCAGCTGCAAAGATGGAAGGAACACTTTTGTATGCTGCTAAATGACGACAACAATGCAGACATGAATCCTGAACTGAACAACATTCGCAGGTCTTCTAGGGATATTGACACCAGCCCCGCAACAAGTACAAATATAAGAGGCGCGATCCATCTCCACAAAGCAGCTGGACTTGACGGTATTCCCGCAGAATTCCTTAAAGTAGACCCTGAAGCAGCTTCCCGTATTTTGCTTAAGCTGGTGCAAGCTGTTTTGGAGAATGAAACTTACCCAAGGCACTGGACGGATGGAGTTATTGTAAAGTTACCAAAGAAAGGAAACCTCAATTTTTCCGAAGTTAATGGCAACTATTATTCTCGAGAGGATAAAGTCCATAGGATTGAGTCTACCCTCAAGAGGCACCAAGCATTTCGCAGCGGTCGATCGTGCGTCGACCACATCAATACCTTGCGAATCATACTTGAACAATCGTCTGAGTACCAATCACCTCTGTACCTCATGTTTGTGGATTTTGAGAAGGCATTCGACAGGGTAAATCGTGAATGCATCTGGAGATCGCTTATTGCGCGAGGTATCCCTGAGAAAATTGTTGATGTTATTAAAGAGTCGTACAACAACGCAAGGTGTTTCGTTTTGCACAATGGACAGCTATCTGACTCCTTTGATGTTCGCCAAGGAGTGAGACAAGGAGATGTCCTGTCACCAATTCTGTTCTTGTTAGCAATCGACGATGTAATGACTGCCACTGTGGGTACAACTGAAAGACACGGTATCCAATGATGTCTGTTTGACAAACTTAGCCACATAGATTATGCTGACGATATATGTCTCATGGCAAACAACACTAAATGGATAAGCGGCTGGCTTAAGGATCAACGCAAATAAGACCAAAATAATGACCACGGGCCAAAGCAAACAACAAGTTATTCTAGGGCAGGGAACCATAGAGAAGGTCACGCAGTTTAATTATCTGGGCATTTTTATTGCACTTGATGGCGGAACGGACCTGGATGTTTGTTAGAATAAACAAAGCCCGTAGTGCATTTGGAATCCTTTCTCCTGTGTGGAACTCAAGCAAAATATCTCTACGCACCAAGTTGAAACTCTTTGAAACCAACGTGAAATCTGTGCTGTTATATGCTTCTGAAACATGGAAATGCTCTGTCAACATCTCGAACAGGCTACAGGCCTTCGTCAACCGTTGTCTGCACTACATTCTGAAGATCCGGTGGCCGCAAATCATATCAAACGTTGAACTATGGAATAGAGGACCGGATAGATGAAATTGGATGCAGTCATCACCCAGCGAAAGTGGCGTTGGATAGGCCATACACTGAGGAAACCTAACGATAACATAGCAACAATCATTCGAATGGAATCCTCAAGGTGAGAGAAGACCAAAAACAACATGGAGGTTATCTGTTTTAAAAAAAGGTCAGTTTCAAGGTATTCAATCGTGGTCACAGCTAAGACCCGTTGCGGCGAATCGGGACAGATGGAGGGATCTGGTTGCTGCCCTATGCTCCAGGAGGAGTTAAAGTGCTGCTACAGTTGCAGCCGGACAACATATATTATATATGCCTCGAATATAAATAGCAGGACCGGAACAGGCCCGTTTATGAAGGAATTTATTCATTGTCGAAAAATACAATAGCGCACCGCGCGCTGCTGCCGCCCAGGAACAAAGCCCGGCATGGAGAAATAGAGGTTCAAATACTCAAAATTTCGTCAATTTTACTCCGATCGACTTGAAGTTTTTACAAAATATTCGTGAGATACTATGCATTCATTTAAAAAAGTAAAAAAAAAAATCGAATCATCAGCTAAGAGGTATATGAAACAAATTGAGTGGCGGAAAAGAGCAATGAGCCTCGGCGCTTAGGGCCATTCCCCACAAATATGCCTTGTGAAGGAATGGAGGGGACCTACAATTGTCTGTTCATTCCGAATGGCTTATCGTTAAAGTGTAATGAATTGACTAACGGAGGACAATTTCTCGCCAAATGCTATTCCCGTGGAAAAACATTTTTGCCTCTTTTGGGATTCGAACCACGAACCTCTGGGTTAACCTCATGCTAGCCATTGCACCACGGGTACTACGAAAGTAAGCGTCCTTTAAAATAAATCAACGACTGAAACGTTTTTTTTTTCTCTTTCCTTACTGAGTGGCCATGTGGCTTTTAAATTGGAAATCTCAAACCCAAAAACTTTCTCATGTTGCTCTAACTTCACTCCAGTTACCCCCAATACAGAACGGAATGTAGAGTTTTATATAAACAAGAAATTCAAACTTAAAAAAAAGCGCGAGTTTGAGAACACTCAATGAAACGTAACCTGCTTTGGATTTTCATTTCGAAATCAGTTCAACGTCAGTTCTGGTTTTCATCAAAATTCTAACTAAACTTATCGTTAGGAGTAAATTACGCAACAACAAAACTTTGAGACCAATTTCCTTGCTAATATATCTTAATTGTAATTTGCTGCTACCCACGGAGCGCACTGTCAAGTAAGCAATCAAACTGACTAACGACTGCTAAAGGCAAGCTTCCTACATATACATATACACTAGCTATACAACCTAACTATAAGCTACTGCATGTAGGTATGTATGTAAACAGGAAACTTCTCGCCTTTACAGAATGTTTTACCAACGTAACGACTTTCTTTAAACGTGAATAAATCCTTCTTTTTGTATTCAACGAAGCGAGCATCAAGTGAAGCAAATTAATTGAGTTTGACTGACGGATTGGATTTCGGATGTTGTGTGTCAACCTGCTTTCTACAAACTCAACCCAAGCAGCCGGGCCTTAACTTATAGTTAAACTGTGGTAGGTAAGTCGTCGTCTTCTTGTGACTGTATGCCTTCATCTGGGATATTCTCGTATTTAAGCTGCCGATACGTAATGTTGCCAATCAATTACATTGCCGGATGGGAAAAGACTTAAGAGGATGTCAGTGTAAGGTGATTGTTGGTGGAAAAATATAGACACATAAGTCAGGGAGGCAAAAACTTGAAATCGAAGACAAACAAAATCGATCAAATGGAAGCGAACACTTCTGATTCTGTCTGATTGCTTATTTGACACTCACAAATACATCCCAGAAGCGATGTAGGTAGACGAGTACATATAAACCTACCTAGTGTGTATCAAGCAACGTTCGGAATGGAAACATCTGACGCCACTGAAGAGATCTCTTCTTTTACTTCCATTTCATACTTTGGAGCGCATCGAATCGATGAAAAGCCAATTTTTCGTACCTAGAGCGTTAAACTTCGTCGCTTCGTGGATGACGACGAACCAAAAAGCAGATGCGATTCCATTGAAAAATGGTCATGTTTGACTTTTGGTATTGGGTTACGTTACCATCTTCCTGTTCCTCTGAACTTTGTTTTTGATGTTTACCAGCGTTGACATATTGATGGTGCTATGAAATTAAGTTTCTTTTGATGGGTCCCATAAAGGTACATGTATATAGTTGCTATATATGTAGTTATGTACACTCGCATTGCTTTGTAACTTTTTTCATCCGATTTCCATGTGGGGATATTTGTTAAGGGAACTGAACTATGATTGGATCCAATTGCCAAAAGCTGCCATTCAATTCCTTGTGAGGAATCAACGTCTGCAGAACCTGAAAGGATGCGCATTTCATTTCAGGTGCTAATATTTACAAAAGCCGTAATCTTCTTTGTTTTTGTTTTTAAATTAGGTTTTGAGTATGAGAAATAAAAATATTTATAAGTGTTGTCGAGCTAATATTTTGCGACTTTTTTTGTTTTTCTTTTGAGAAAAATATTTGCTTATTACATGACGAAGGATGTTTCTCTATTTGTGCTTTTCTTTTTGTTTCCAAATAAAGTTAGATTCCTTTTAATCGGAGTGAGTGAATTAAAATACTGATGTCCCCTGACAAATAAAACATCAACTCAAATATGCTTCCAAATTCAAAATGTAAACAGAAAAACTAGTTTAATGGATGTTTTTTTTTCTGCTTGCAGCTACGATAAGAGTGAGGCTTATATCTGTGGCTATGACGCATATGCAGATTTACTAGTCTATTTTGAATGGTCTCAGTTCATAGCTATGTCTATATCATGATTATTAATAAAAAAAAACTTCTATACCGGTCATACGGAAATGTTAATTTTGGACTATGATACGATTTCCAGTTTTATGTTTTTCTATGTCCCTCTTCGATTTCATGGGATGGAAATTTATCATCATAGTAGAGAAGACCCACATACTTCGCGTCAGTACGGTTGTCCATGTAAACCTGTTCCTTAATGCACTCCTGCAATTCAAATCATAGACTGTACCTAAATCTAAGGCGAGGAACTTCTATAAGAAATGGGATACAGCCCACTTTAAGGCCAAAATAACGAACATTGACAAAATTGATAGTTAACTTCGTATAGAAAATAAGATAACAATTTAAAGTCTTAAGCCTAATTAAAGAAAGGATATCTTTTTTAATTACACAGGTTTTCTGATAAGCTGTTAAACCAACTAAACCTAGAAAAAAAACCAGTTCATATTCACATTATCTACTAGGAGTCAAAAAGTAAGCTGAGTATTTTGAGATACCAAACATTTCGAAGAGTCAACAAGAACTGAAAACAAATTCATCATAAGAGACCGCTATATCCTTTGCTTATCCCACAATCTGTCAGTAGGTAGACCGCCAAGATATAAAAGATGCATGATGTGAAGAATGTAACAAAGTGGTCACAAAATTTACAGCTAAATAATTAATACTATCAGCCGATACGGAGGACAACGGACAAGATTATGCTAGTAGCGCTGGACTTGAGATCAATAGAGGTAAAAAAGATAATGAAGAGAACAACATCCTCTTGAAGGATTATAAATATATAAATAAAGAGCAGGAGGTTAAAAGACTCAACAGCCTATTTTCAATGCTCATGGATTTACATTTTTGACACCATTCCTTCAGAAACTCCACACAGTTCTGAGATAACACTATAGATCAGGGCCCACGATGGGCCCCAATTCAAGCTTTCTGGGTAGTTTGCTGAGGCTTTATGATTAAGAACACTGAACTATTTGAGAAAACAAAAGAGCTGACACAAGAATACCAAAATTCTATCAGGCAGTTTGCCGTTGCGGTAACATTGACAAAACTGGGATAACGAGACTAGATACCAGTCAGCGGTGTATTTGAAATTATTGAAGAGAACGTTATTAACATATTATATTGTATTTTTGTAAAAAAAAAAAAAAAAACAAGTTAAGTGCTTCCTTTGGCGAATGAGTGTCAACAACATTTCTGTGTGACCAAAACGATGCAATAATTTTGCGATTTTCAACCACATGCTCCACAATTATTTCCGTAAATGAAAACAGAAGGCATATATAGAATGATGAATCATTGTCAGTAATGTAAGTAGCAAAGCAGTCATCTGAAGAAGTAGCTTAAGACTTTCAAGGCTGGCTAGTTTTAGAACCTTTTTCAGTAAATTACACACCAAATCTAGTTGAAACTTGAAGTGGATTGCATTCTGTGTCCAGATCAAATCATCCAAAGACTGTTTCAACAGAAAATATGAAAAACATACTTCTGCTTGCGCATTTCTTCGAAGGGGGATACGTGTCTAGGTGTCTGGTTCTAGTTCCTCAACTACGTCTTCTTGTTTCTTTGTTTTCATAATCTTCGTCAGGTACAAGCTAATTCGCCTCGAACTCTCCTCGTCTCTCTTTATTTATTTTTTGATTCTCCGATAATTCTGTTTATTTCCTGGCGAAGGGATTCCCATCAACTGCACCCGAACCATGTATGATAAGTGTCGTCTGTCAGCAAATCCCTGTATTAGCGCAAAGAGCTTCTTCTTTTTTGTGGAGGAAAGCGTTGAAATACCCGTGTCCGGTTAAAAACTATGTGACGTAGTAGTTCACTTCACCATGTTTCCAGTTACTCTATTCGCAGATTTGTGCTTAGGTTACATGTT
This sequence comes from Melanostoma mellinum, assembly GCA_914767635.1. Taxonomy (NCBI): domain Eukaryota; kingdom Metazoa; phylum Arthropoda; class Insecta; order Diptera; family Syrphidae; genus Melanostoma; species Melanostoma mellinum. The sequence continues at coordinate 22,558,143 of OU612058.1, forward strand.
GGCTTCAGATATGAATAATCCAAAACTGAGATTCAGGCCGACGCTTTGGGTCAACATTTAGTAACTGGCGGCCGGATCACTAGTATGAAGCAGACAAAGGGAAGAGTTGTGATCCCTTCGAGAGCACAATACTCGTGACGAAGAACAGAGTAAAGCTGTTTTTCCTGAAAAAATTTCGTCTTTAACCCTGTTCACACTATACAATTAGTTGGACAGACTTCGTTTGATGAAAGTTGAAATGTCGGATGAAGTTTGCGTTCACATTTATCAAGCATGTCGTTCAACTTTATGTCACATACCCTTCCACTCCGTCCAATTTCTAGACTTTCAAAAATTTTTGAAAACCATCCAACAAGTTGGACAAGCGGTCGTCTAAAGGGTTCACACTATCAAGCATTGGTCGTTCAATCCCAAATCTGTCCAACTAATTGTAAAGTGTGAGCAGGGCTTTTGAGATTGAAATACTGCTTATAAAATGAAAGCAATCTTCTTTTGCTTTAATGTTACAGAGGGTACAGAATTGCTGGAAATTTTCGTTGTATGGACTGCCATTAAAGGTTAAGAGTTCACATCTAGATTTGAATATTAGCGATATTTCTTTATAGTTGAATTTGTCTTGAAAATTAATTATTCTTCTGCAGCTTATGATTGAGTTGAGAGTACATTATTCTGCATTCAGACTGCTTAGCTTCTGTTACTAATTTTTCCTGCACATTGTCCTGTTTTTGAATAACGTTGTAAAGCTGATCTTTCAGTTGAACTAAGTTATTCAAATCAAATTGGATAACTTCTCCACAGCTATCGCCAATATTTTGCCACTTTCCATTCCACCAGTCCTTATTCCGTATTTCATAAAGGAGCATTTTCTTTGTCAAACGACCATCAGAATGTGTAGCAACTGTAAAGATGTAGTCTGCCTGCAGCTTAAGAGTGTTCGTAAAGAGTTTAGCAAGCCCTGTTTCCAAATAAATTGCGTAGTTAGGTGTTCCATTTGGTAAATTAATCAGCATTTTTATAAAATTTCTTTAGATCTTTTTGGCGACCTCAAACTCATCCGTTCCCCAAACTTGTGCGGCATAGCAAAGAGATGTTTTTACAACACATTCGAATATTTTGTATTTAGCCGATAGCGATACATTTTGGTTTGAGAAAATATTCCTCCATGTCATATTCAGCAAGCTTTGTGCAGATTTCGCTTTTTCAGTTAGATGATTTTTAAATCCATCGTTTTGTTCAACTTGACGCCTAAATAGTTGTAGTCTTTAGCGATTTCAAGACGATGACCATTCAAGAACCAACTTTCTCTAACCTGCGAATACCATGACTGGATTTTTCAGCATTTATTGTTAGACCCCATGTGTTTGCAGTATGTTGACAACAGATTTATCATGAGCTGCAAGTTTTCTGGTGACTCTGAAAGGATCACTAGATCGTCCGCATATAGAAGAAAATTAATTGTAGTGTCCGCCATCCGAATTCCACTAGGAAGATATGTGCCAATATCGTTAATATACAATCCAAATAGCAAAGCACTCAGGGGACATCCTTGTTTAACACCAGTGCTAGTATCAAACCATTGTGAGAACGTAGATCCATCCCATACCGCTGCTTCTGTACCATCATACATATTTCTTAATGTTTTTAAAAGTTTCGTTGAGATTCCGAGTTGGGTAGTTTATATATAAGAGCACTTCTATTCATAAGGTCAAAGGCTGCCTTAAAACAAAGAAAGCGTGAAAATTCTTTTTCCTGGTTTGGAATGCCTTGACAATTGATGTTAAAATAAATATCTGATCCACAGTACAATAGTTTTTCCTAAAACTCACTTGGAAGTCTGTTAAAATATGGTTTATTTGAACACACTTTTCTGTTCTGTTTACTAGAATACTGCAAAAAATTTTGGCCAAAATGTCATAAATAATATTCCCCGATAATTCTCGACGTTGTTTGTATCAGCCGTTTGGAAGAATCTGGTTGCAAAAATGCTTTAGCTTATTAGTAAAAGCCGGTGTTGCATTTTTAAAGTAGTCATATGGAGCTCCATCTTCGCCTGCTGCTTTTCCATCTTTCGCTTTTTGAAGTACGTTGTTTATAGTGTAGACAAAGTGTAAACGCACATTTTAATACTCAACGCCCTAATGAACCAACTTGAAGCAAATATTTGTAGCTCTTCATGAAGAAGATACCTGGTCTTATAGCTATAGAACCCACCATGGAACTATGAGAGAAAGAAAAATTGTCACATTATCCTTTAGGCAAGCACATGCTGTTGGAAAACGACCTTCAAGAAGAGCTCTATATTTCCCTTTATTCAATGTTTTCAGGTGAGTGTTCAAAAAAAAAAAAAAAACCTTTTTCCAACAAACGTCCATTTATCTATGTACCAACTGGGCAACAGAGTGCGATCCGGTTCTACTTTTACTCTACTCTCAGCACTCTAGCTCTCATCAATGTCTCCATTTGTATTGTCTAATTAATCTTTCCTTCGTATCTCATTAATCTTTGTTATTGAGCTTAAAGCGATGCCATTATAGCAAATCTTTATGAGCATATTTGCCCCACCCGCTGACACATTCATGGTACTAATGCGAACGGAAATCCTTATTATTTACATGAAGAATTAAATAAAATTACAAATATTTTCGTAAACATGCATGTTCGTATAAGTACAGATGACTGTGTTACGTGTGCGAGTGTTTTCACATCATCCATCTACTTTTTCCCAGCGTGAAGGTGTGCTATACAATAAGTATGTGTATATGTATATAAAGATGCCGGATATAAAGGCAAAGGCAGTCTAAGTGCGTTAATTCTTAAAGCAACCCCTTAGCCATTCCTGCTTTCGCAGTTCTGTCACTTTCGATGATAAATTACGTCGGTATGGTGCATCTGACATTTTGGGTTTGAGTTGGGCGCCTCTTTTGAATGGAGGCAGTCTTCTTGTCTTGCTTTGTGATGCGAACTTCTATACATATACTTGTAGATATAAAGATGTCTATTTCTGGGTAAAAATGAATATGTGTATAAGTTTGAAGCTTTTTCACTGTGTATACTGCTGCGTGCCGTTGACATAATTCGTGGGGTGTTTTGTTAATAAAACATTTTTTTAAGGTGATCATCTCTAATTTGGGATGAAATTTCATCTCGGGGCGTGTGGCGCTGCTGTTCGAATACATTTGCAGTTATAGTGAGATCCTCATGTATTCATTATGTTTCAGTTGAGTGAACGATTTCTCAAGATTCATTAATCACACAAAATTAATTCGCAGCAAGCACACATGATATGGATATGGAGGTGCCCTGACAATAGCATTTGTATGGATATCAAGCGAAAATTGGCTTAGATTTGATTATGACACAATTGTGTTGATTCTCATTAGTCGTGTAATTAAATGCAAACAAATAGTGTGTATGACTTATGATATTTAGAATGATTGATATGGAGGTGATGAATGGGAGGGTTGCTATACGAGTATACCTTTTTTGTGTTTATCTTTTTTATTTTTATTTTTTTTAATTGGAGCTGTGCTGGTAGGCTGAAACCTATTTTTTACTATTGACTTAATAAGGGGTGTTTACAAAACTGGGAAGTCTTGTAGTCACGAAACAGATCTTGATTGAAAAATGTAAGCCAAGCGATGCGAAAGAAAATTTCTTAAAAGTGAGAGACATGGTTTAGTTGGTGCGGAATCAGCGGAACTGAAGTAGATTTCTTAGTCAAATTTATTAATAAAAACACTCAAAAAATCGGGGGAAATGAGCTGTTGCAGTTCTAGTCAGTGTTATAGCTTCCATCATCATACAGTAATTTTAATTCCATATTTCATTACCAGCTATGTCAGACTACATCTAGTTGCATAAATAAAAAATGATAATGAATTCATATCCAATAATTATTACTTTACCATAAGCAAAACAGATATGCCAAAAATGTAACTTCATTTCAGTTCAAACATTCGATCTGTTGCATTAACAGTGCATATGCTGCTGGGGCCTGGGGATGGCACACTGTGCACTTATTGAAACTAGGATGCTACAAATCAAACACAAATTAATTACACGCACTTTTTTCCGAACTGATGAAAGATGATATTGATATGTAGGTGCATGATCGGGAATCGTAGTGCTGTTCGAATGTGTGCTAATAATAATTACACAATAAATTACACCACAACGGTAATTATTCCATTAATGATATTATGCAAAGTATCAACAAACAAATTTTCAACTACAGGTCTTAAACGAATGCATGCATTTCATCAATCGATATGAATTTTTGTAAAGCAAAATCATAAACTAACTGCCATATTACAGTTGAACCTTAAAATAGATATCTTTCGTTAATGAATTAGTCATGTATCTATATTATGCTCAAACTCATTATATTGATACAAGTCCTTACATTAGACAAGTGCTAATGATTTCAAATTTATTTCATTATCATCAGAATTTATGTTTTCCTATTTCGATTCAATTCAACATCTCGATGAGAGGAATTGGCGCGATTATAATATCACTTTCCGCAACGGGTGCAAAAAAAATATAAAATAATGAGGTTAAAATGTTACTCAGCAAAGGCACGTTTTAAAAAAATCAAGACTCCTTTTGGTCTGTTTGTGCGGTATCGAGATGATAAGGTTTTCAATTTAGTGAAGTCATAAACATTAGCGCCTGATTGTTGTAGTAAATCTACTATAAGACTATAGCCATCAATGTAAACCACATTAACTCACCTTATTCTTTATGAGGCAATCTGCCTTTCTTAGTGGTAAGGGGCTTTTTTATTGTTTAACACAAACTTTTATTGCGGCGCTAGGTGCATCAAAATACCAAAGGTTACTAAAAACCCATTCGTTTTTTTAGGAGAAATTCATAAGTGAATTAGTTGAGCAATATTAAATCTTTTGGCTGGTGATTGTTGCAAAACTTTAACTTAATCAAATATTTTGATTTTAAAGTTGTGGGTTAAAAAAGAGCTTATTTTTGCTATTACAGGTATTTTTTGAAGAGCTAAGCTTGAACCGTATCCGTCGCTACTGAGGATCTGGAAAGATTACGAAATTTTTCAAGGCAGCTGGAAACCAGTTGGAAAGGAACAAACACCTGCTGTTCTGCGAGATATAGTCAAAATAAAAATAAAAAATACTCGATAAAATGAACCTCCGTATCGTATATCCGATCCTAAAAAGGGGAGACCATCACAATTGCGTGAATTATAGAAAAATAAGCTTCTTTAAGGGTCTAGTTCCTCGAACTCAAATGGAGGTAATTTTTTGAAGGCGTAAAAAAAAACTATATCTTCAAATATTCTGTCATCTTAGGAGTTTAATATACATATACTCATGTTAATTGTCAGGAAATTTCGAGTTAAGATATTGAAATCCAAGAGAGGTATGGACCATGTTCTGAACTCCTTGAAATAAAAAGACGTCAATCTGCCGCATTTTTTTCTGGTACTTGTAACAAGAAAATAAAAAAATGGCGTTAAAGTAGATCCTTTTTCCCATACAGCCATCTTTTCTTTAGATGGCTGCCAAATTTACAATTTTCATCCGATCGTAAAAGTTGTAGAGGGCTGTATGTGAAAAAATTATGGAAAGTATGCAGTTAAGCTTTCAAGACGATTCGTTAATATTTGCGTGAGTTAAAGCTGTGGCATATTTGAAAAATGCAGTATTTAAAAAAACGCCATTAAAGTTTTCAGAGCAGTTTTCAATTCAACTAAGAGGAAGGGAGTACAAAGAATCTAGAAGTCCTTGAGCATAAAAAAATTTAAGCCGCAGATAATAAAAGAACATTAAGGACGAGGCAGCTGTCGGGCGCCCCGCTGCGTTGGGATGGGTGGAGTTCGAGCGCCCGAGATGCTTCTCTTCTATACTCTGCAATTTCAAAAATATCCAAGATATCATTCCAATATTTTAGGACATCATTTTTGAGATGCTTATGCCTATCAAAAAATGAAAAAAGAAAATCAATTTTTTTGAAAATGTGAAACTAACCGAGCCCCTTAACGACGCATAGCTACATATACAGGGTGATTCGCATAAGGTGTAACAAAAAGATAGGGTGTGTAGGTTGGACCTAGTCAAGCAAAAAATCGTATGGGAGGGGGGTCCATTTTCCCCCGTTTAGGCGGGAGGGGCAATTTAAGAAAAAAATCACTAAAAATGGGAAAAAATTATTTTAAGAGAACGGTAATACCTACAGAGTCGTGCTATAGCATTTTGAAAAGCCAAAAACCTATACATTTATTTAAATTTAAAATAAGTTGTTCAAATGAATAGTTTTTGAAATATTAATTTTCAAAATCAAAATTTTGAAAAAAAAACATAATTTTTTTTTTTAAACCATTTTTTTCAAAATTTTACATAATTAAGTAGTATTTTTTTTGGCTTATTTTCAATGCTCTTATTTATTTTTGATCAAACACAAAAAACCGGATGTCAAAATAGCCTGTAGTTTCTGAGAAAACCAAAAATTAAAAAACGACTTTTTTAAATTTTTTGTTTTCTTAAAGTTTTTTTTCGTTATTGGATTCTTAAGTGAACTTACGAAATAAAGGATGAATTTTCTCTTTACTTTTTTTATTGAGAGTTCACTTAAAAATCCAATAACGAAAAAAACTTTAAAAAAACAAAAAATTTAAAAAAGTCGTTTTTCTAATTTTTGGTTTTCTCAAAAACTACAGGTTATTTTGACATCCGGTTTTTTGTGTTTGATCAAAAATAAATAAGAGCATTGAAAAAAAGCCAGAAAAATACTACTTAATAATGTAAAATTTTGAAAAAAATGGTTTGAAAAAAAAAATTATGTTTTTTTTCAAAATTTTGACTTTGAAAATTAATATTTCAAAAACTATTCGTTTGAACAACTCATTTTAAAATTTAAATAAATGTATAAGTTTTTGGCTTTTCAAAATGCTATAGCACGACTCTGTAGGTATTACCGTTCTTTTAAAATAATTTTTTCCCCATTTTTAGTGATTTTTTTTCATAAATTGCCCCTCCCGCCTAAACGGGGGAAAATGGACCCCCCGCCCCTCCCATTAGATTTTTTGCTTGTCTAGGTCCAACCTACACACCCTATCTTTTTGTCACACCTTATGCGAATCACCCTGTATATGATCATATCTGCTGTGATATGTGAACATCTGGCACCAGGTGTCAACAATTTGGTAGTCCTTTATCGATGATGTTTTCATAACGAAAAGTTAAAAATCTACCAAATTTTTACATTATGTCAGATCTTGCAAAAAAGCCGGGAATATAATATTGATATTCACCATCTTTTAATTGGTTTCAATACCGCGTATAACAGTACTTACAGAGAAAAACTGTCTAGTTGTGGTATACCAGCAAAATTCGAACCACTAAGCATGATGACTTTAGAGAACTGAGGCTGTTCCGTCAAGGTCAACGAAGAATTCACTAGGCCGCCGGTGCCAGAGGCATAGTCTTTCAAAAGGCTGTAGAATTATTGGCTCATACAGACTATAGCCGAGTTTTATTGGGAATCTGTATTCACTTCAGCAAAACATTGCACAACATCGCACATAGGAAAACAACAACGATAAAGTGAACAACGAAAAGCGGACAAAAATAAGTTACTTGCAGAAGTGAACAATGCATGCCTGGTAAAGTTTACATGGCTGGTAAATGGAGCTTATGAAATAAAGTTGTATAAGTGAGTGCAGCGTTTTATTGAGCGCTTAAGTGAATTGAATATAAAAATTCCCAATAAAACACGGCTTCTTTTGAAATAATGGGAAGCGTAAATGGGTGATTCTTATACAACTGTGATTTTTGCAACTCAAAATTTTTTAAAATCAAAAATGCTTTAAGACTTGTGATCTGGGTGTTTTTGGTCTTTTATTATACTCAAAATTAAGCCTGTAACATAGCTCTACTACAACTGCAATAGAAAAGAAGCTAGAACAAAAATTAGAAATTTCAGTACCACGGTACTGACATCAAAATGAAACATTCAGAATATTTGGCTAAATCTCTTAAAATAATAAAGCAAATGATAAATTATAGGATTTTGGTAATCATACAGTAAATGTCTTACTGTATTTTCTTTCTTGATTTTAACAATCTTTAAAATTTATTAACAGTAGAATTAAAATAATTTTTTTTATAATACTCAATAAACAAAGTTTAACATTAGTTAAATATTGAAATTCTTTGAAGTTTTTAACAAAATAAAATCTAAATTGTATAACACTAGATCAATTAAGTATCATGATAAATTAAAACATCAAGGAAATATTCATTTAAATATTATTTGCTTTGTTTGCCATGGTACTGACATCCACGGTACTGACAAATGTCAGTACCGTGGATGTATAATTAACCTACTAAAATTCTCACACGTAATTTAAATGATTGGCCACATTATTTTGAATTCACACTTGAATTTATATAATTATTCAGTATAATTGACATAATCATTCTATTAACACGCCTGAATTTCAATACCATGGTACTGACCGGTAATTTTATGACATACCTTTTAAAAAACACAACAAATTATTTTTATTTTAACGTCGAGTCTAAGAACAACCACACAGCAATGAATTGTACACAAATAGTCATTCTTGAGAATGCCACTAGAGCGAGCAACAGAAACTGAAAAAAAGATGGCGGTTAAGCGGGAAATACTTTAGTTTGAAAATTTAAGAAAATTCCAGGACATGAATCAATGACCATTATTCCTTTCTACTAGTCAATATTGGGATACAATTGTAGCATAATTTGATGAAATGAACAATAGGCTTTAGGTATAAAAGCAAAACTTTTCATTATAATTCGACTACTTATAGAAATATATATGTATTTAGTTCGAAAAACGAGATTCAGACATGGCAATTTACTGACATTTTGGATATAATCTTGCAAATTATTCGTGATCCATCAATACTTATGCTTCAATATACATTGTCGACAGTAAAAAACTATCAAATTCATCATAATTATCATTTTTTAATAAAAAAAACATACCAAAGAATAAATACAGTACTAGACATAAAAAATCACAGTTGTATAAGAATCACCCAAATACACCATCAGGTGCGGGAATCAAACGAAGAATAATTCTAGTCAACAATTGAGAGTCAAAATTCTCTCTAAAAAAAACATGTCAGCGTTTTGTAAAACCTTTATCATCCCAGTCTTACTTTATAGGGTGGAAGAATGGACCTTATCGAAAGCGAATGAGGGAACCATTGGTGGTTTCTAAATAAAAACACTCCGAATGATGTGTGGTCCCACTTGTGAAGACAATGTCTGGAGAAACGAACGAAACAAAAGCGAACTGTATGAACTTCATCGCTTTATGGGCGGAGTTAGATGATACCACCTCCCGAGACTACGATCGCTGGGACATATATAGCGGATGATCAGAAATGCTCTGGCTCGAGGTGTTTTTGAGGCAGGGAAATTACGAGAATGAACTCGTCCTATGTGGCCCAATCAACCGAATAAGAGCTCAAAAATTTTGGTTGAGGCCAAGTTCAACACGGGCTGTATTCCACACTTAAATACGTAATTTTTTGATGGTGAAATTCACCCCAAACTTAACAGCTTTACAATCGACACTCCGTGCCTAAAACGCCTCCCCCATCCCTTCACAAACTCACCGTGTCAAGAAATTCACCCTTCACGCCGTCAAAACATTTCTAAGTGTTTTTTGGAAACGTCTTTTTGGTTCCATATCAAATTAAAGTTTTACAATTAAACCTTTAACTTTACAGGTCGTAAAGTGTCTTCTTGAGTAACAACAACTCTTGGTTGCTTGGTGTTGTGTCTTAACGCAAACGAATGATAAGAAACGCAATATTTCGTGCCACCCTAAAGAACTACCATCATACTGAAAGGGCACACTATAATGTGTTTGTTTGATTCGGTGATAAAGAGTGCGGGTGGGTGAGTGAAGCATTGGTCAGTCGAAGACATTAGCAAAGTCGATCCATCAACTGAGTGGTTGTGACTTATGAAAAATGGGATACTATACAATGGAATAAGCGACTGAGTTAAGGACAGTTTGCTTGATTGAAATGGGCGTATTTTATGGATACCGAGTCGTATCTCAAAGCAACCGTTATTCGGTAATGTTCTTATTTTTATGTGTTGCATGATAAAAGTCTTCTTTTTTTTTGCTGTTTGTTCAGTAGAAAGGGAGCCAGAAAAAAGATAATCACTTTAGGATATTGCTGCGGCACGGTTTGTGCGTTTATATTTCTTTTTTTTATCCATTTTTTTCTCTTCTGAGTTCGAATGGTTATAAATCAATGTGATTGACTAGATTCATTGTCTGAGTATGAAGGGGTGGTCAGGGCTATGAAGTCAATGATATGTGTTTCTAGGCATGTTTACATATAGGTATAGCAATGTTATTTTTTATGATATCCTGCAGCTATATGTATTTAATGATGATAAATATGTTTAAAAACAAATATTTGTTGAGAAGAAATGACATTTTGTCGTTTCATTGGCTAACTCTGTAATCTTCCTAAAGAAATGGTTGAGTCAAAGAACTACTCTTATTTAAATTGGGTGTAGCCAAGTATACTTACAGTCTTTAAAGCTTATGCACTGGCACTTTGATTTCTTTAGTTTTCTTGACGGTCATGGTGAATTTCACAGCTTTTTGCAATAAATGCAACGAAAGTCCTTACTTTAATAGTTTAAACTTATATTTAAGACTTATGACATATTTGTGTCAAACTAGTGAGAGAACCTCGTTGCCTGCCAGTCTTCAGAAATAAAAAATTTCTGTTTGATTTCAAACGGCTAAATGAGGAAGCACTTTCCATGAGTGAGCTATTATTTTCAGAGAGCTTGAATTCTGAAGTACGACAGCGGTGGAAAAACTCTTAAATGCTTCAAGGATGTAAATCTCGAACTTCTTTGTAACTGACTGACAGCCTAAAAATTATGTTACACACGTTCGACAACTTCTCTACTATTTTTCCAGCTGTGAATGTAATTTCAATAGAAGCATGACGGACCTCTGGAATTTGTACTTTGATTTGAAGACAATCAAGGAAGCCGCATAAGTTTTTTACAATGCCTGCTTTGATAAAGTCGCTGAAAAGACGTGCTTCCTTAAATGGCTTGGGTCTCCCTTTAATAAGACCTACCGCTTCTTGTAGTTATTGAAATGAACTTTTTTAACATTTGAAGACGGAGATAAATAGCATGACTTGTGCACCCTACAATCATATAGTCACTTGTTGATACACGTTACCCCTGAAGTATGGGCATAGAAATATGGAGTTCTGTCACCTATTACATCAGTTGATCCATCAATATAATAATAATAATATCCAATCGCATACCAAAGGCTTCGAGTTTTTTTAAGCTGTCAATCATCGAGAAAACCTTCGAGTTTGGATTCAAAATGAGAAGCTTTTGAAGAAAAATACTTTGGATGACCAGTCTTTCGACCATTTTTATAAAAAGGCGGATAAGTGGTAGTCCTAAATGACGTTTACAGCAAATGAGAATGTGGTACTAGTAATGCATGTCCTTGCTTTCTTTTAACGAAGGTCATGTTCCTTAACGATCGCAGCTTAAAACATTCCGTCTATGGAGATCGCCGGCCGTGTTGACCTCAGAAATCGTTGAACAAGCAATGGTACCTACATACAGAAGATACATGATTTTTTTCGGACTATGAGTTAACTTATTTGTAAGTCCATGTGTGTGCTCCAGTTCCTGATTTTAATTTCATTTAAAATAATTCCACTATCAAAAAAGTAGAAACACTTGACAAATGCCGTCTGAATTTCGCCCAATTTCAATATTGCCTTTCTTGTCAAAAGACTTTGAAAATTTTAAAACTCAAATATCATCCCATGAGCAACAGAACAACCTTTTCTGCAGTAACCACTCAGGTTGAAAGTTACGGATGATTTACGAATATCATTTCGATAGAGATCAGATCTCCCTTCTGGATTTTTTCTTAATTTTTCGAAGGCTTTCGACACCAGTGAATCATTCAAAGCTAGTGTCAACGCCTTGAACACAATATAGTTTTTCTTCATCTGTTGCTTCTTTGATAAACTCATACCTATATGGCCGAAATCAGGCAGTTTTGACTGCCGAATTTCAACCCGACATATATGGGTTTCCTTCAAGGATCCATTGTGAGCCTCTTTTTGTTATCTATGTTGTTCAATAACCTCCCTGACTGTATTGCTCATTCTTCTTTTTATATGTACATATGATGATTACGTTCGATTGTATTTAAGCTGCAAGAACTTATTGAAAACGACACACTATAATTCAACCACGAGCTATATGCCTCAAAACTGAACGTCAATTTTTGGCTCACGGTATTCGCTTGACGACTCTGTTATAAAAATTGATTTAATTCTTCACTTTTTCATAATAGATAGGCGTTAAGGCAATATGTACAACATTTTGTTTTTTCTCAAATTTGCACATACTTATTACTTTTTCTTTCTGTTTTTTTTTTTTTTTTTTTCCTTCGTCTAAGGTAATTAACATTCCTTCTTAACCTATTCAGCAAAAAAGCCTTTTTTTGAAATACACTTTTGGCCATACAATTAAGTCATTGCATTTTTAACAGATTCAAAACTTTTTGCATCAACAAATGTTGTGTGAGGTGAAGGGCAACATTTATGGAAATGATGGCAAACCGTATGTTAGACGTCCCAGAAATGCTGAGCTGAACCCAAAATACACCAAAAAGACCTTAAAGCATGGCGGCGATTCTATAATGGTTTGGGGGTGTTTCACAAGCCATGGTGTCGGTCCTCTGTGTCAAATAAACAGTAAAATGACTGGTGTTGACCACCGGGATATACTGGACACAATCTATTAAATCTATTTATTTATTAAAGTATAATCTTAAACTTTCTTTTTGTTTATTCTCGATAAATGTCAATTTTCAGGCAGACGGCAAATATATATTTTGCCATGCTAATGTTCTTGTAAAATGTTTCAAATGTATCTCGAGTTTTGATCAAATAAAGAATTTTTAATAATAATAATAATAATACTGGACACAAATCTTCTCGGCGCCTACGAGAACCAATTATTCCAATTACAGGATGGATATCTCAGCACGACAATGACCCCAAACTCACGTAAGGAGTTGTGAAATCTTTCCCTAAAGTGCGTAGAGTGAATGTTTTGGGGTGGCCAACGCAGTCACCGGACTTAAACCCCATAGAGAATTTGGGGACACTCTCAAAAAACAACTTGCTGCAAAAAAACCAACCAGCACGACTACTCTCTGGAGCATTTTGGAGGAATAGTGGAAAAATATTAGCGTAGAGCAATGCAAAGGTTTGATGGACTCCATGCCAAGGAGAATATCCGCCGTATCAAAACAGAAAGGCTGTCCTACGATATATTAACGGTACGTTTAAAAAAAACTATGCTTTTTTTCATATTTTTCTTATTTTTTCAGGTGACTTAATTATATGGCCAAACTTATTTTACATATTATTGATTTCTTGTTAAAGAAATGACTATTGTTTTAATGGAATTAATTTTTTGTCGTTTTTTTCTTTTTTAATTATTGTGATTGTAAATATTTAGAATTTGAATAAATTTTGTTTTTGTTGTAATTTGTATTTAATATATGGATACGTAGACTTCATTATTTACAAAAATGACTAAATTGCATGGCCACAACGTACATATTTGTGCTCATTTATATTAATATTCAAACTATAAATTTTGTTAAAAGTTTCATTAAATTGAAAATTGTCATGAATTTATTATGGTCACATTTACGTCATTCAAATGCTCTGATATAATCTTTGTGAATATTGTTTAGTTCTTTAATAAATATCAAATATCAAATAATTTAAACAAAATATATTAAAAATATATCAAATACTTAATTCCTTCATTTATTCCGGACAGTGCGACACACTTAAATTCTGTGATTATTGATTACAGACTAATATGAGTAAAAAAAAATCAAAACATGGCAATCTCTCATTTAAAAAAAAAACCTGTCAATCATTCAGATATGACAGCTGAAATTGAATTGATTTTTAGCGGTGTGCCTTTAAAACCCAAAACGAAGGTGTATGCGATAAGCTACAACGATGCTGTTCAAAATATAATTGACGACACCATTATTTATTCAACGAGGTTTCATTTTGATGTCATAAACATAAATGAGTGTATTAAGTAAAAAGGACATTTACGCAAGGCATGATACCATTTCCATCATTTCCAATAAATGATTCATTCAATTTTCTCATCACCAATCACAATAATTCAGCTCTTAAAAATTCAAACTCAGCAAATTAATAAATTAATGAGTGTTCAACGAACATAATAATTGTAAATACACATACCCTGGCTCCACCCAATGTATTTACATCACAGTCAACTCTAAATATTGTTATATATATTTTTGTTTTTTAAGTTTAACAGTATTTAAATCATAATAAATTTGTTTAACTGTTTGCTGAGGCAAAACAATGACCAATTAACTCAGCAAATTGTTATGTTCGCAAAATCATGCCAACACGGTGGTAAGCACCATTGATTCCAGTGTTGTAAATTAAATCAAGTGGTAAATTTTTTTGCAAATCTGGGCAACAGTTCAATGAATAATATTCTGTTCGGAATTTTTGCGAGAGTTGAGTAAGTATGTATGCATGCTTCCTAAATCGTTGTTATATGCTCGTGCAAGTTTATATGCCCGGATACATAGGTGTAAGTTTTCTTTTTTTTTTTTTACATAAATTACCAAGAGTTATTCGTTGCATTTCAGCAAAAATGCAACTCCATCATGTTCTTATTGGTTTTGAGATCATAGCAATTACGATTAAACGAAGTAAAAGCATTTACTTGTTTGCTTGTTTTTACAGCATTGATCTCAATTACGTTTATGTTAATTTATCGATTTTAATTTACAAAGCATTTGCGTCAAAACCGTGCAAATAAAACATCACATGGCAACACTACTAATTGGAATTGGATTGGCATCATTCCGCGTTGAATTTGATGCGATTGTTTATCAAAAAAAACTAAGCATCTTGATCTTTCATTTGCATTCGGCATGCCAAATTGAAACCAAAATTTCGGTTTAGAGAACAAACACCAAACTGAAAGTTTGACGCAATAAGTGAGGTTACGCAGCTCAATACAGTTTCAAGTCTTTATCTGCAAAGCAATCTCCTAGACGAAGATATTAAGATAAGACAGAGGAACTGGAAGTAGTCTTGAAGTCCATGAAGGATGGTAAAGCGGCAGGTTCAAACAGCATTCCAGTAGAGTATTTTAAATACAACTCACCTTGTTTCAATGAAGAATTAGCAGGAGCTTTGAATGTAATATTTAACTTCGTTATTCCCCCAGATCATTTTTACAAAGCTCTCATTCGGCCTATTCTAAATGCCTTTCTAAAAATATATACCACTCTCCCATGCGAAAGGCTCACCAAATGGGTAGAAATCAACCAAATTTTAAGCTGGTACCGAGCGGGGTTTAGAAGAGGTTATTCTACGGTAGACCATATTTTCGTTCTGACTGGGCTCGCAAGAATGAAACTCAGCAACAACAAGAAACTGTATGCGTTCTTCGTCAACTTTCGGGCAGCATTTGATACAATTGATAGAAAAGCTTTGTTCTTCAAACTCTTTAGTTAAGGAGTTTCAAATAAATTTATAAATGCCTTGGAAAAGCTCTATCAACAATCTTTTACGCAAGTGTTTGACGCAAAGGATAAATCGGAAAAACTGGAAGTAACCCGCGGCTTTAAACAAGGGTGCAATCTTAGCCCACTACTATTTGCACTATACATAGATGATCTGGTGCATTGCTTACCTTGTGGATTCAGAATTGGAGTCGATATAATCAAAGTTATTTTGTACGCGGAAGACACTGGCATTTTAGCTGAGTCTGCAACTTCACTTCAGTTAATGGTAAATAGGCTTGCAGAATATTGTAAAACGTGGAGCTTGGAAGTAAATATAGACAAATCGAAGGTTATGCTTTTTCAGAATGGAAGCGGAAGAGTGTCGAGAGTAGAGCAGTGGAAAGTTGTTGGAAGGGATCTGGAAGTAGTAAAACAATACACCTATTTGGGCATGGAGCTAAACTTTAGCCTGAACATGGAAAGGCACCTCAGTTTGAAAGCGAAAAAGAGCTAAATGCGTAAATTGTTTTATAATAAAAATATCACTTTAAGCTCAAAATGTAAGGTTTTTAATGCAACAACGTGGTCGGTCTTGTTTTATGGTGCACAAATTTGGGGGACCTACAAATTCGATGTTGTGGAGAATATACACAGTTTGTTTTTTTTTTTTTTTTTAGAAAAATCTTCTTGTTGCCTGTAAGTACTCCAAAGTACTGGCAGCTCAATTTGCTGCCAACTCGACACTTCCTTATAGCATATTGGCTCCACCTGGGCTCGAGTCTGCAAATTCTGTGATGAAGCAGATATTTTTTCGAACTCGCTCGGTTGCGAGAGTCCTCAAAGATCTCAATATACACAAATCCGCTGGTCCAGATGGTATCCCCGCCCAAATTCTGAAGAGGTGTTCTTCTACGCTGGCAAAACCACTGCGTAGACTTTTTCATCTTTCCTATTCTGCTGGGATTTTTCCGAGCAGATGGAAAACTGCATTTGTCCAGCCGGTCCCTAAAAAAGGCGAATCTTCCTCCCCTACCAATTACCGTCCAATTGCACTTACGTCCCTTCTTTCCAAGGTCATGGAAACGTTGATAAACCGTCAACTTATGAAATATCTTGAAGAACGAAAGCTCCTTAATGACCGTCAGTACGGCTTTCATAGCAAACGGTCCACTGGTGATTTGATGGCTTATCTCACCGAAAAGTGGAACCAATCTTTACATTGTTTTGGAGAAAGTAAGATTATTGCGCTTGATATTTCTAAAGCATTTGATAGAGTTTGGCATCAGGCTCTTTTATCGAAAATGCGTGCTTTTGGTATCGATGAGTCTCTTCTTCGTTGGATTAGAAACTACCTTTCCGACCGTTCAATACAAGTTGTGTTGGATGGCTTCAAGTCTGATACCCACTTCATAAATGCTGGTGTGCCCCAGGGCTCCGTTTTGTCTCCGACTCTCTTCCTCATTTTCATTAATGATCTCTTGTCTGAAACTTCTAATCCACTTAACTGTTTTGCTGACGACTCGACCCTCAGCTTTTCATATTCGTTTCCAAATTCACGTCCCTGCTCTTCGGATGTGGAACTGGAACGGTTGCGTATGATAAGCTCATTGAATTCTGACCTTGACAGCATTGTTGCATGGGGTCTTATGAACCGAGTAGAATTCAATGCTTCGAAAACTCAATGCTGTCTCTTGTCGATGAAGCTTAACATTCCCCCATTGCCATTATCCATGAATGGTACCTGCATCGAAGAAACCGAAAAGCTGTCAGTACTCGGTATGTGTATAATCGATGATCTTCGTTGGAATGACCACATATTTGAAGTCGCCAAAAACGCTGCTAAATGCTTAGGCTTCTTGAGACGATGCAGGAAATTCTTCACCCCTTCTGATCTGGCTACAATTTATAAGGCCTTCATCCGCCCAAAACTGGAGTATAACTCCCATATCTGGTCAGGTGCTTCTCAAACATCTTTGCACCTCCTTGATAGGGTACAAAATAGAGCGTTAAAATTGATAGGTGATAGTTCAATCGTAGAATCGATTGATTCTCTTGAACATCGTCGAAACGTTGCCTGTCTCACTCTCTTTTATCGCTTTTTTCACAAGCAGTGCTCTAGTGAAGTAGCCAGTTGCATTCCTCCCCTGAATTAATTTAGCCGCAACACCCGCCTCGCAAGGAATGTTCATCAGTTTCACCTTGAGCCCAACTTCGGACGTACAGTCAAGTATAGAGATTCGTATTTCAGTCGCACCACCCGAATGTGGAATGCTTTACCTGGCTCTGTATTTCCCCTGCATTACGATTCACAAAGATTCAAAAGCAACGTGCATCGGTGTCTCCTTTCAAATCCTCTCCTATTTTCCTAAATGCTCGCACTGTGTTTAACAACATTATAAGGGTATTCATAACCCCTTGATGTGCGCGTTAATTATAAAATAAAAAAAAAAAAAATAAAAAAAAAAAATAAAAAAAACATGTACTACCTAGAAAGCGGTCTAGCCAAACTTTTCATTTCAAATTTTAAGCTGAATGCGGACTTCCTGGATAGGATTACTAATATGAAGGACACAAGGCTTCCGAAATTAGTCTGGAAATATCCGATGCAGTTTCAGAAAAGCTGGTATCAAGACTGGAGAAAGATGGCAGTAGACTACGGTATCCCTCTCGACCTCGATGGATCAAATCAATCAGGACTAAAGAAATTGCTTTACGAAGTTATCAAACTAACTGATGAAAAAGAAAAATATGCTTTTAAGGAAACAGTGCGAGCATCAACCGAAAGGTCAATGTACTCAAAGCCTACTTACAATCTAAATGAGCAGAACTACTTCACCCCGAACTTCTCAGCAAAAGCCATCAGCACTAATTTCAAAGTCAGAAGAGAGATAATTCGACTTAACTTTGTCCCACATCGCAGCTATTTGGAATTAACTTGTAGTTTGTGCAATATGAAGAAAAAGGAGGATACAGGCCATTTCTGGGAATGTGAGCAGGGCAATAAGAAGAGAAGTATTTGGTAAAAACACCCTACATGAAAATGAAGTTCTAAGAATCCTTAACGGTGAAAACTGGAAGCGTTCCGCACATCTGTTTTGCTTTAGCCAAACTGAAAGTCTATTTTAGTCTTTTGCATTTTTTAAATTTGATTAGTATAACAATTTCTTATTTTGATTTTAAACTAAAAGTAAATTTAAGCGTATGCACATTTGTTTTGTTTAAGCTAAATGCAAAGTCTATTTTATTTTGCCGTTTGCATTTTTAATTTTGATTTGTATAACAAAATTTCTGTTTTGTTTTTTGGTTTTTTATTTATATAAAAAAAAATAGTAATGAAAAAATATCTGAAGATATTTAAAGCCATTCGGAGAGACGACATAAAATTGTCATGTCCTTACCTATTCATGTTTATAAAATGGTAAGTAAGAAAATGTATAATTTATTTTTAATGTCTATAAAAATCTAAATCAGTTTCAAGTCAGCCCAAGATATGTTTTCTTTTTCTTTTAATAACAGATCTAGACAAATATGACATTGTTACAACAGAGCAAGACAAACAAAACAAAACAGTGTCTACATTTTTAATCCATTAGGCTAAGTCGTAAATACATAGTTATTGAATAATCTACAACCGACGGATGCATATAATTTTGAGAAAGGTAATGATGCAAGTGGTTTGACGATAATATGCACTAAGGAAACACCACAACTGAAATATCAAATTAATTAAATGGTCCCCTATAATATTTCCTCAGTCAATATTTTCCATTAAAACTAAAAGTTTTAACATAAAACTGAGATCGTTCAACTTTCTGATATAAAAACTATACTCCAATAAGTCTCTAAAGAATACTAGGTATTCAGGTAAAATCAATAACCCAAAATACGTTCAAGAAGTTTACCCCTTTTCAACGTTGTCGTTGGTTCCTTCATACATGAAGGAGGCAGTTAACAAAACTTTTACAAAGTTTGTCCAGTTCATTATGCCAATGGCTTCGATAGAAATGGAGTACAAATTTACTTATAAGGTTGCATGGTGAAAAGTTTTTTATAACTTTTATTCTCTCACGTAGGCCCGACCTTTAAATATCTGTACCAATACTACTTAGAAAACCGCCCAACTGCATTCACATCGAATTCATCAGGGAGAGTGTTTCAGAAGCTCTTCCTCATTTCGAATACAAAGTAAAACCACATGGATGAAAGTTTTCAAATTTCAACTTCTTTACGAACCGTTGCTTTGTGTGAATAGTTAATATGTATAGGTGCATTGAAAGTTTAGGTAGTCGCTCCGTACACACACACACGAATAAGATTCTCAAGGCTTGGGATTAAGACTCGATTGTTATGGAAGTAATTGGGTTGAAACTATCAATATCTTTCAAGAAGAATTTTCAAAATGGGTTGACTTTACCGTAGAGGTTCAGTTAACCTAATTTCAGATTTCAAATCGTTTTTTGAACTCAGAAAATGCAGAAACTATGCAATGCACCAAACAAAATTAAAAATTATGGAAAAAGTTACCAAACCACACTTAACTTTTAATTTCTGTTGTTGTAAACGCTAAAAGCAATTTAAACAGAAACCAACCTTGTTGGTTGCATCTCTTACACTTTGTGAACAGCTTTTTGAAATTGAATTTTTAATTGATTCTCAGTGCAATTTTCGATTAAAAATTACCATTAAAATTTCAATGCCTCTGTTCTCACTCCCAGGTTACGTTTTGGCGATAACCTTGATTGGAAACTCACCTGTGATACCAAACATCCATGAATTCAAGTTTCAATTTGACCGTACAAGGGAGTCTACTTGACTATCCGTCAATCTGCTACTTGCTAGGGTATTACAAATGTCTTGTACTGTATATTTAACACAGTATTCTATTTAAACAATGACAAGCCACCTGAGGGGTCTTCATTGCTCGTTGTGTTCAGTGCTCGGAGTCATGACCTGTGCGCATCACCTCATGTTTACTGCAATCACATACCAGCTGCCAGCAAGATGTAAGGAGGCACACGACATGTCTTGTCGTTCCTAGTCGATACACTTCTACTAAATACACCAGGTGGAATGGCAATTGCATAATTTCAAATTTAGCGATATACTCCCCGTTGACCCAGCACACACACGACCACAAGTGAAATCAACATGATATCAATATACGATTGTTATCCTAATTTATAGCTATAAAATGAACATCTGCAGAGGGGCAGTTAGAAACATATTGACATGGTTGACCATTAAATGTGTGCAATCAATTGAAAATGTGCCAGAGAATAATTGATCAATTAGTTTCATTTTATTCTATTCAATTAAATAATATTGGAAATGACAACGGCCTTGTCACCCGAAAAGAGTCGGTTCCCATTAGAACACCGTAATTAAATCGGAATGAGCGCTGTTAGTGACAAGATGGGGAACCGTCTTGTGTACTACTGCGTGCTGTTGTCATGTGTTATTTGTTCTATGTAGTATTTGTGTAGTTAGTCTTGTGGTGTATCAGCCAAATGGTCTTTGTCGCCCGGCTGCAAACCCCCTACTCCGCAGATTTATGTGTGGAGTAGGTTTCATGTAAATGTAAATGTAAATATTGGAAATACTGGAAAGAGTGTCCACTGAAAAAACTTTGTAAAATGGACGACTGATTTTTTTAGCATTTTTTTTTTAAGGGACATTACAGTTCGGTGTGAGCTACAACCAACATTTCTCGATGACAATTTAGATTTTGAACGAGCTATCTGCAGTTTTGCACTCTTAGTCCGTTAAGGTTATTTTTACTTGATTGTACTACTTAAGCCGATGTCCTTTCCTAACGCGGTTTCCCTACAATCTGCTTTCGATGTGTACTTTTCGAGCTTTGACCACGTCACGGTACAGCTCATTCAGCTCGTTGTTGAATTATCTTCTCAACACAATGTTTTCACTTACGAGACCAAAGATCATTTGGAGTGTTTTTTCATTCGAAACGACCAATAGTTTCCTCATCAGATTTATATAAGGTCCATGCTTATGCCCCATATAGCAGCACTGGAATGATCATGGTCTTAAACCTTGGCTTTTCTATATAGGGTTTTTTATTTCATTCAACTTTCCTAATCCAAGAGTTGTTCACTGTTTGATTTTCACTCTGGTGTTGTTTTCCCTGTCTATAACTAACCCTAGGTAGACGAAGTCCTGTACTACCTCGAGAAGCAGTTATATCTGTCTATTGCGACGTTTTTTTTTTTCAATTCTTCGACGTTCTTTGTCCATGTTTGATGACAGCAATCCCTCATTAACCATCATATCAATATTTGTCACTTCTTTTCCAATGATCGCAAAAGCACCTATCAGGATAGCTTCTTTCCACAACGCCAATATTTTCTGCATGAGTGTGTAATTGTACAGCAGTGCCGTAGCGAGGGTGTGGCGAGCGAGGCGCTTGCCTCGGGCGCCATCGCGCGGGGGCGCCAAAATTTGGTCAACTTTTCATGAAAAAATTTTTTTAACACCATATTTTTTCATTTTAGAACTGCTGTTTTGACCCAGTAAGTGCAACAGCCTCGGTTACTGCAACTGTCCGAATTTCTATTAGTTGCATTAATCGAGTCCGTACTGTATTTTTATTCCTCATCGTAATTACTAAAACACATACACTACCCACTGTTACTTGCTCTCTTTTCCATTTGAAAGCTTACCTACACCTACCCCTTTTGTGTATACTCAATCCCACTGATCATGCACTATCAATTTCTCTTTGCTTGCCTTTGCATTGCACATTAAGCAAACCTACCCCTATGTATACAATTCTCTATCGTATCTATAGTATCATACGTTGTCAACGTGTCTTTGCTTGCATTTGGTTTTCTACACCACATTGCATTACCCGTTAAACGCAAGCCGACTGTCTAGACGACAACGAATGCTTATGGGCCATATGGCAAATCGTTCCTTGAATATCTGAGATCTTGTATGTATTACTTTGTCTAGACATTGCTACTATACAACAACCCTTTGGTTATTCAAGTATATTATGTTGTTTTGTGTTAACTGCAGATAAATGTTAAAAAGCTTGGTCAATCTCATTCTTAGTTGATCTCAGTGAAGCTCATACAACTGTCAAGTTTAGTCGTTCTGTGATTAACAAGTTCGCTCCAAGTCGCGAGATCATGTCCGAAACAGTGAAAAGGAAAAAAAGTGGTGCTCAAAATCGCAATGAAGAAAAAAAAAGAAAAGTTGAAGATAAGAAATTGGCGAATTCTTTTAATAAGTGGCTTTTGAAACCTCCTGCTCAAGATCTTAACTGCCAGCCTGGACCATTGTTGGACGATATTGGTAAGTCGAAACAAAACGTATAAATACGTTGATGTTTACTTTGGCGATTTGTCCTAAAGAAAAGGTCAACAAAATTAAGAAATCAATGTTTTCAACTGAAAAGTCGTTGAAAAAAACGGCGCTGGAAAGAAAGGAGGTAGTTTTTGTTAATTTAAGATTTCTGATATTTAAAATCAGTCGAAACAGAAATCATGAAAGTTGCGTTTGGTGAATTTTATTCTACTTTACATTTTCAAGGCACCAAAGTAAACATCAATCAAGATAGATAAAAATCAGTAAAATTTGGGAATATTTCTGAAAATTCTCTACGTGCATATGATTACAGATTTCGGAATTTACGGGAATATTTTATTCTCCCAAGTTAGTCACGATTAATGTCCGTCAAATTAGCACTACCACTTCAAAATTTTCACAGTTTGTTAATTGGATTAATTGTCGTAAATTTGTCGCGAAAACAAAAAAATTGTCCCTCTTCATTAAAAAAAAAAAAACGTGTGTAGTGCTGACTTGATGGTCAAGTTAGCACTACCACCCCCAAATCCGTCAAATCGATCTTAAACAAAAAACTAAGTATGCAATTAAATGTAAATTTGTCGTAGACTAATCGTGAAAACTAAATAATTTTACTAATTTTTTAAAATCGTGTGTAGTGCTAACTTGACGCGTCAAGTTAGCACTACACACGATTTTTATTTTTAAATGAAGAGCTAAAATTATTTAGTTTTCACGATTAGTCTACGACAAATATACAATTAATTGCATACTTAGTTTTTTGTTTAAGATCGATTTGATGGATTTGGGGGTGGTAGTGCTATCTTGACCGTCAAGTTAGCATTACACAGGTTTTTTTTTTTTTTAATGAAGAGCGACAATTTTTTTATTTTTTTAAAATTTACGACAATTAATCCAATTAACAAACTGTTAAAAATTTTAAGTGGTAGTGCTAACTTGACGGACATTAAGTATTCACGATTATGATATATGCATCATCAAAATACCCTTAATGATTTTTTAGCTTATAATTCGGAAGGCAACATCGACGATCTTGATGTGGATACACAAAAACAAGCCTGGCATACAGTGACACTTTTGAACGTGGTTGAGGAGATTGGAAGTGCCGAAAATTTGCGATCAGAAAAATCTAGCCCTACTCATGTCGCTCAAATAAATGTCGTTAATTACAATAACCCTCAAGCATGGCCAAACATTACGGATGCAATCAGAACGAATCTCATATTACACGGCCCAGACCAGGGAAAAAATATTGACTTCAAAAACATTGAAGCAAAAGACGGACGTCGATTTTCGCCATATTGGTTCCAAAAAAAATTACCGAACTGTGAATCCGTGGATAGAAACTGGTTGATTTTCTCAAAAGATAAGAATGCTGTATTTTGCTTCTGTTGCTGCCTATTTGAACTTCGCACAACTAACATACCCCATATTGCGAATCGTCAACAAGGGTTTTCGGACTGGAAAAACATCAATCGGATCGAAGACCATGAAAGATCGCAAGACTATCGAAAATGCTTCCTCGAGTGGAAAACTTTTGAGGCTCGACTGAAAAACTCGCAATGCATTGATAATGAATTGCAGAAAAGCATTCTTTTGGAAAAAGAACGGTGGCGACATATTCTTCGTGCGATTTTGGACTCGATTATGTTTTGTGCCAAAAACAATTTAGCATTGCGAGGCTCAGATACAAAAACCGATAGCAAAGGAGCTGGTGTGTTTTTAGACGTTATCAAGTTACTCGGCAAGTATGATAAAACTTTGGAAGAGTTCATTGGGGGTCATAAAAAAGGGTCAGTCAACTTCTTATCACCAGAAATTCAGAATGAATTTATTTGCTTATTAGGGCATACAGTTCGCAATGAGATTTTATCTAGAATTCGGAAATCCAACTACTACAGTTTGCTCTTCGATTGCACGCCTGATGTCTCTCATAATGAACAGATGGCAGAAATCATTCGTTATGTTCAGATTGATGATGGAAAAGTATCTATATTCAAGAAAGTTTCATCGACTTTATTTGTACTGAAGAAAAAACTGGCGAGGGGTTATCTTCCGACATAATCAAGAAATTATAAAAAGATGGACTTGATATCCAAGATGCAAGGGGCCAAGGATACGATAACGGAGCCAATATGTCGGGAAGATATAAGGGAGTACAAGCACACATCCAGGAGAAGAATGACCTCGCAGTTTACATACCGTGTGCAAGCCATTGCTTAAATCTAGCAGGGTACATTCTGCTTCATCGAATGCGGAAATGAAGAAATTTTTCGAAACAGTTGAAAGCATTTTCAAGTTTTTTTCGCGTTCTACAAGTCGATGGAATATCCTCATGAAGGCATTGAAAATTTCACTGAAAGGGCACTGCGATGTCAGATGGTCTTCGAAGGCTAATGCAGTAAGGCCTTTGAATTCTCAAATTACAGAATTACATGGAGTACTCAAAGATATTATCGCCAATCCAATCAATCCTGACTCAAAATCGTCCGCTGAAAGTCTGTTAAAAAATATTGACCGAAAGTTTCTTTTTTTTCTCGATGCGTGGAATCAGATTCTAGGTCAAATCGACCGCGTCACTGCAGCTTTGCAAGCGAAAAGTTTATTCGTGGAAAAAGCTGCACACTTGATTTCTGGACTGAAGAATTCACTGCAAGAACTTCGTGATACGGGATTTGAGGAGAATTTCATACGCGCATCCACACTGGCTGACACTCTTGGATTGAAAAGTGTGTGTGAACGATCAAGAAAGAAGAAGCGATTGGAGCTGTACGAAAAAGAAGACGATGGGCCAAATTTGTCAGATATTCTGATTACTGAAATCAGCTGGAGGTATGAGAAAATGATGGTGGTTTCTGATGATTTTGGATTTTTGTCTGGTGAGTCCTTGCAAAGAATGACCACTACTGAATTGAGAAAAGCAGCAACTGATTTGGCATTGAAGTATAAAATAGACATTAACGTGGCTGAGTTTGTCGATGAGATTTCTGATTTCAAGCATGTAGTTTCGACAATTTACTCGCATGACGTCAAATCCGCGACGGTGTTGGAACTACTTCAATTGATCCGTGACTATAATTTGAGAGAATCGTACCCTAATGTCGATATTGCATTCCGAATTTTTTTGACAATGCCTGTAACTATAGCTACGTGTGAACGCAGCTTTAGCAAACTTAAACTCATCAAAAACTATCTGAGATCGACAATGAGTCAGGAAAGATTGACTAGTTTAGCAATTTTATCGATCGAGTATGAAGTTGCAAGTAAAATTAATTTTGATGATGTCATCGATGAATTTGCAGCGGTAAAATCTCGCAAAATCCAATTATAATAATGAAAAATCTGTTTTTTACGCAATTATGCTTTTTCCATACATGTAAAATTTGTAGATTCTGCAATAAAAAAATACTTGCTCATGAAATAATTTATTTTACAATAGAGTTTTGTGTAATTTCACCTTTTTCCCAGGGGGGGGGGGGGGGGCGCAAATTTTTTAATTCGCCTCGGGCGCCAGAGAGGCTCGCTACGGCTCTGTTGTACAGGTTAGGTAAGGTCAGTGTACGGAGACCGACACACTTAGATCACAGAGGGTCCATTGTGATACTACTGAGACCAGAAGGTTGATCACTCTCTGGTCTCTATCTAGGGGATCAGAGAGTTTAACGAGTAGACCACCAGTAAGTCAAACCATTCAGAACTTGAGACGAAAAGGGAAAGACTTTTAAGGTCTTTGTTAGCTTAATCGCTAGTGTCGTCGAAAAGTAATCACCTAGGTGCATGAACAAAGGAAATGTTGGATTGTCTCTATTTCTCCTCGTCCATACAGCTTCTGCAAAAGTCATTTGAGGTAATTGTACAAACTTTTGAAAGATTCTGCATCTGGTGTTGACGTTCTGGTAAGTTCTTTACCAACCTAGACAGAGAAGAGTGGATTCTCCAAAGTCATCTTTATAGCGTTGCCCTTTGTTCTTCGTACCTTTGTCAACACTCGCAATCACTGGTTTGGCAAGTCAACTGCGATTGAAAGAGGCCAGTACCCAGCGGTCACCGCGAAGAGGTTTCACTGTTTTATTGGAAAAGTAATTCAACTTTTCGTTCGACTTTGTACTACCTTACGAAAATAAACCAAAAATAATAATGATCAAGTTCTCCATTGACCAAAGCAAAACAGGGTACCATACATGTGGCTATCAATTGAAATATTGCCATTCTGATCGAAGAAATAAGTCAAATATTATCAAAGCGGTAAATGGAAAATTATTGCGATACCCGAAGAATAACGTAGTTGGGAATGAAACTACTTAAATGGATTCCAAGGAGTTGTAATAAATTTCACAACAAGCAAACAGCTTTACACAGAGAAAACCATTCAAACACAAGGAATTTACACCCTTTTTTCTTCCACCCACCCCCACACACAAATCATTTCTTGCCATGCTGAGGCGGTGGCGAACCATATTTCAAACTCCCAATGGCTCACACTATTGTTAAAGCAATACCAACACTAGATTAGATACGTCGTAACCTCAACATGAAGTAGATTATGCTAAGGAATCTTGGATTGCTAGGAAAGGATTAGTTGAGAAATTGTTTGTTGTGGAATCCGGGTTTCCTTGGAGAGGGACTCGGTTTTTCTGGTATGTTTTTTTTTTCTTTTTTTTCAAAATCTGAACATTAATCCGAATACAAATCTTGAAAGTTTCCAGAAGGGCCAATTATATGCTCGCACAGTACAGTATTATAGAAGATGTAATCATTTCCGCCACTTCACCCGCACTTCAAGGTCTTCAAATGTAATTAAAAATTATTTTTATGATCCTTGTGCGGTAAATATTTACCAATTGAATGAGTTAATTACATATTTCTCAACGGATTCGTTCAAGTCAAGATGAACGCCAGAAGGCTGACAAGAGAACGAAGCATTATAGTGAAAAATCTTTTACGAATCTCTTTGTGCTTTGAGATCCTTTTTGTGTGCTGCTTCTTCTTCATCGTCGTCGGTCGTGTCGTTGCAACAACTTTGCAAATCGAGAAGACGTTTGGTTGGTAGTTTTGTGTGACAAGGTCTGCTGCGATGGCGGGTTTGGCTAAGGAGAGGTGTGGGTTGAAGTCATAATAACTTAAGATAGTTGTGTCAGTATTTGAAAAGATGACAATTTTAGATTTGTGCCTTTAATTGGCGTTTGGATCAAAGGTTGTCGAACAAGCATAAGGAGAAAGTTTCTTACTATTTTCCCTGAAGAAATATTTAAAAATCTCTAAAGAAGAGGAATGCGAACTTTATGATTTTGAGAGCTTTTAGGGAGTTCCTTTGAAGTCAAAGTTATTTTTTCCTGTTATGGACTGCCAAATTGATGGCTCTGTTGTATTTTAAAAAGGAAATGTGTAACCGGAGGTAGAAACTCTCTTTTTAGATTTTTTCAATCTCATAAACTTTGAAAATTTATTTGAAAGCAAGCTTTTTAAAAGCATAGAAGACCTTTTGCTTCGGGAATAAGACACTTGTTCTTAATTGAAAGTTTTTGAACGGCTTCATCAATTTTGATCAGGACTTGTAAAGATATTAAACTTGTGCATAGCGTAAAAGACAATTTGAGAGTGCATAGAAAAGGGAAGGTAAAGTTGGCATGACATTGATCAATAAATAAATAGAGATGCACAACAGAGCTCGAGGAACAACGTACAAACATGCATTTCTCTCGCAATGAGGAATGAAGTGCGCTGCAATTGTTTGTCGAATCCGATCGGATATTTGAAAAAGCGCTTTTAATGGCACTACTCTCGGATGAATTTAGATTATCTATACCAATGGAAAAACAAAAATTGTATTATAAATTAAAGTGTAATATGACTTGTTCATTCACTTGGATATAAAATTCACTGCGTGTGAGCGAGAAGGGTACGGCAACACCTAACTGATGAGCCCATTGCCCTACCTGGGCGAAACGCAACGTTTGGAGTTATAAGGTTGATCTTCACGATCATTTAAACATGCCTAAAGAAATTTATTTCTTTTTAGGTTTTGTATTTTAAACAACAAAAATTGTATGTTTACGGGATTCGAACCTCTACTTAAATGGTAGCCACTGGCAAGCCATTATAGGCACCTTACTTTCTTCCTAACTTAGGTGGGCATTACAGTTCGGGTGAACCTGGGCCTCAACCAACAGTCTTCTGTAACAACTTAGATTTCTTAGCACTCTAAGGCGTTTGAGGTCTTCGTCTACTTGATTGCGCCACCTAAGACGAGGTATTTTCCTTCAGCGATTTCACTGTAATGTGCTTTCGAAAACCCGTCGAGCTGGAGCGTTTAGGTTCATTCGTTCTTCATGGCTCAATCATCGTAGACTCTCAATGCGTACTCTTTTGGCTATACGTATGTCGCAGTACAGCTCGTTCTTATATCTTCTTCTCCACACATTGTCTTCGCAAAGATCATTCGGGGAATTTTTTCCGATCCGAACAAGGGTTTCCTCATCCGCTTTTGGTAAGGTCCATACTTCTGCGCCGTACAGCAGGACTGGAATGATCAAGGCCTTATACAGGGTTACCATGGTTTTCTGGAGAGGGTTTTGTTTCTACGTACGTACTGATGTTGTTGTCCGTTTCTATAGCGTATCCTAGGTAGCCGAAGCCCTGTACTACTTCGAAGTGAGGTCTGTCTATTGTGACGTTTTGTCCAATTCCTCGATGTTCTGTGCCCTCTTGACAACATATACTTCGTTTTACCCTAATTAACCATCAGACCCATTTTTGCCGCTTATGTTTCAATACCCGCAAAAGCACCTTTGACATCACGCTTTTTTCTTCGCATTACGTCAATATCGTCTGCGTAGGCGAGTAATTGTACAAACTTTTGAAAGATTGTTCCTCTGGTGTTGACATTTGAGTTTCTTACAATCTTTTCAAGTATGATGTTGAAGAAATCGCATGACAGTTTGTCGCCTTGCCTTAAGCCTTTTTCGACATCAAAGGTCTCGGTGAGTTCTTTACCGTTACCGACCTTGACGGAGCAGCGTGAATTCTCCAAAGTCATCCTGCATAGTCGTACGACCTTTGCAGGGATACCGAAACTTGACATGGCTCTGTACAGCTCGTCTCATTAAATACTGTCTTGCGGCCTTAAAATCGATAAAAAGATGGTGCATATCGATATTATATTCTCGGGTTTTTACCAAAATCTGCGGTTATGTGAAAATTTGGTCTATTGTAGACTTCTCTGGTCTAAACCCACATTGATAAGGACCAAGTTGTGAACGTGGGGCTTCAGACGTTCTCATATTACTGCAGACAAGATCTTCTTGTCTTCCTCTCTTAATGCCATCATTCGAAAATTTTCTTTGATCTGGCTTATTAATGTCCATCCACTAAACAAAAAAAATCCATCATTGTTTTCAGTCCGTGTAAAATCAAGAAAAAAACCATGACGACTATTTCACTTTAAATGAATCAGATCCAGTTGAAACTTCAGTACAGATTCAACTCATGCCCCATGAACATGAGAAGGGTTTTAGAGAGAGGAAGTCCGCATTTACCATAACAGGAGTTGGTAATCAATTTCATAAACAAACACATTTCTCATCTCTTTCCTGACCGGATTCAAAAGGGCCTAGATAAATGTTTTCTTAGAACCTTAATCTTTCTGAAAGGAAACTAACAAATAAATATTACACCTTTATCTATTTCAATCAAACACAATCCGAACACATTTATATCATTACCAAATTGCTGTCTAAGAAAGACATTCTAACCCAAAGTTCAAAATAACCAACGGCCAAAACTTACCCGAAACTATTTCCATCAATCAAATTACACAAAAGGGATACCAATAACATTCTTCATATTACTAAAGATGTGCTTTGTGCAAGGATGTGTGGCTTTTTAAAGTATAACAAAACAATGTGATAATTAAAAAACTATCAAACCCTTAAAACATTGTTAGGCCAAGTTTTCCTTGTAAATCACTTATATTGTTCAATTTTCTCACCTGTTTCTATACCTATTGTGTTCGGAAGGTAACAAAACAAATAAGAAAAAAAAAACTTTAACTGCTAACCCAGCACATCACATCTTGAATGAGGTCGAATGTTAAACGAACATCATCAAACGATCTAATTCTATCACTTCTCAACCAAGAGTCAACCGGTACAGCTTCGTCGTCTCTTTTGTTTTGAACAAAAATTGATTCCGAACACTGCTATCATTGTCAATTAAGAGGTCTGAGAAGTTCCTAAAACCATCAATCGGAGAACAAGAAAGAGACTCTTTTTTTAGTGCGGGTGTAAGGCAAACTGAACGGATGTACGCATCATGGTACGTGCTTTGTCACCCACATTAGCCAAATGGCCCATCATTTCCAGTCACGTTTTTCAAATTGGCCTCAGTCAGGAGTCATCATCGATTCACCTTGTTCTCTGGACGCTCCTCTGCTGCTGAAAAGGGTTTTCCGAAATTGGATCTCACAGGTTTACCTACGGCGAGGCTGTACCGAAAACCCATTTTGAAATTCACATAAAATTGTTGTGCCTCTTTAACGGATGAGGAAGAGTAAACGTCCGAATTGTGGTTACTTCTATATTCACGTAGGTCGACAATGTTCAAATGTACAATCCTTTCACCCTGGCCGAATCAAACAAATGCGAGCGATTTGTTTAAATGAATCCGCCAAATGAAATGTTATGACATCATTCTAAATTCGTGGCATGATTATTGTTTTCTATTTTTCGCTTTACCTTTTCCAACGCACCATCAGGACGACAGATGATGGGATTATATCCAAATGCCGACTGAATCGGTCTGAACGTTTATCTATGACGGTTATAAAATCATTGGAAGCACGAACTAAGCATGAACACTTTTTGTTTTTTCCCCTTCTTTTTGTATCAAGCGATTAGCAAGGCTTTTCTAATCAGAGATAAGTGTATAGTGGAAAGGTTATTAATCGGTGGTTGTGGTTAACTTTTATATGAAAACGTTTTGTGTGACTTGCGTGAGGTTCGGGTTTTGGGCAGACTATGAATATTATGTGTGCAGATTATATTTCATCAGCAGTCGTGAGGCGTCCTTGCTGTTGATTTATGGTCGTACAAATTTAGATTAATAGACTATCATTTGGATATATATTTTGTTTAGTGATGATTAACGGAAACTTTCATTTCTGCTCTGCTCTTATTTTGCACGGGTCATGCTGTCCAGAGAACGTTTTTGCAACCCTACCACCTTTTTCGTCCTAATTTGTTTTATTAAATTCAATGGAGTTTATTTCAATTTAAGTTGAGAAAACAAAGCACGAATGGCTTTAGAAATGATGTTTGGAAATATTTCCCTTTTTTTGTACACTAACTGAAATGTTAAATAAGTGAGTTGCAATAAAGCGCTCTTCATAGACACATTGGGTTTGTTTTGAAGTCCTATTGTCTCCTTGCTGTTTTGAAATCTGACTCGACATTTAACAATTGATGAACATTTAAATTGGGATATTCTCATTAAAAGTCTGAATTTAAGACATCCGGCTGTGACTTTTAGTCAGTATACCCGAGTACCAGTGCCATTTGCTATTGCGAAATCACAATTTGACTAAGTGGCAATGGAACTCTTAACAGTCATGTGGTTTTACTTTCGAAAAAGCTGTTGCATTCTTCGGGTTTTACTTAGTTTTCACACAGACTGCCTGAAGTCATTTCATTTAGTGAAAGTGGAATGATACTCTACGTACACCTTGGGTGTGTGTATTTCAAAAAAGTCATGTTTGTATGTTGTAGAGGGGGGAGGAGGAAGGAATGTGTGTAATTAGGTAAACTACTCAAGCTCATCAAAGACTTAAGTCACGTTTCAGACTAAACAAGAGCTTGTCGGTGATTATTTTCTTTTCCATGGAAATTGTCATTTAGAAATTGCACATACATAGGATGAAAAGAAAAAAGCTTGTATAGCACACAAAATCAATTAAATTTTAATTAAAAACCAAGAATTAGTCTGCTCACATTTTTTAAGCTTTCACATTTCACCAGGACTTAATCCTGATTATTACATCACCTCACTATGCTTGACGACATCAAAAGTAAGAAACCGTACCCATGCCAACAATTACACCCATGAAGGTTACAGGTTAGAATATCATTCGACGATTGTCATCCAAACATTTGAAAACACGGGAAAAATGTCCCATAAGTTTTCATTCAGATCCCGTTGCTTACGATGCAGGACATCACCGGTACAGAAAAGGAAAGACCGAACTCAAAAATGGAGCGTGCACATGTCGACAAAAGATGCAAATACTTTGGCTAATAATGACTAATAGATATATATTTTATTTCGCAATAATATTTTCAAAAAAGTCTGTGACCGCACATTTTACAATTCAGAGATGTGATATTATTTATCTTACAACTGAAACATTATCTTTTAGAGTAAAAATAATTATTATAGGTATGATTCAAAGAAGCTATCAAAGGAAAATACGAAAAAAAACCTTCATACAAAAGATAAAAAAAAGAAATAATAAAAAAAAAATAATAAATAAATAAAATATTTGTTCGACTTAACAAATATAATTAAACGCTAAATAATAGCTGAATAGTGTACATAGTGTTTGAAAATTTAGGACCTGACATTACACAAATCGAATAACAATGACCATGGAAAATATCAACTAAAATAAATACATAAATAAAAAAAAAAAAAAAAAAAAATAAAAAAAAAAAAAAAAGTAAACAAATACATTTATATAAATAAATAATATAAGAAATCAACAACTAAATAAATAAGTTAAGAAATAAATAAATAAATAAATAAATAAATAAATAAATAAACAAATAATATATAAATAAATAAATAAATAAATAAATAAATAAATAAATAAATAAACAAATAATATATAAATAAATAAATAAATAAATAAATAAATAAACAATATGTGAATAAGTGGAAAAAATAAATAAATGACAAAAAATAAGATTACAATTAGTAAATAAATAGATAAATAATAAATAGAGCAACAAAGTAAGCAAAATATAAAAGAAATACATAAGACAAAAACAACAGCAAAAAACAATAAGTAAGCGCAACAAATGTTATAAATTTTTTATCAAAGATTATGTATTGAGCTGGCTAATGAGAGGATTCATAGAAATCTCACAGCTGCAATTAAAATTATTTGAAAGTTTGCGAATTCTTTCAAAAATCGATTCAACATTCGCTTTTGTATGGAGATCTATGGTCGAAGTATGCCAAGGTAAGTTAAGCATCATTTTCAGAATTTTGTTTTGTGATACCTGCAGCTTTTTTATATGACACATAGCTGCTTTCCCCCATATTGGGCAGCCATATAGCAATATTGATTGAAAAATAACTTTATGAATAATTATCTTATTTTCATTTGTGAGTGAAGATTTGCGGTTGATGAAAGGGTAAAGCATTTTAATAGCAATACTCATTTTCTTTAACGTGTTTTGGGTATGGTGATTAAACGTTAGTTTTGTGTCGAGGTGGACTCCGAGATACTTTACAGATTGCAACCACTCTATTGCGATACCATTTATTTGCAACTGAGTGCTGGGAAGAAAGCAAGCTCTTCTTTTTCTTGTAAAAAAGATGGCTTGCATTTTCCCAACGTTCAGCTTAATTCTCCACCTAGTATAATATTTTTCCAGTATTTCAATCGCATATTTTAGATTCGTCTCAATATTGAGAGCGAGTTCATGCGACGTAAACACTGCTGTGTCATCAGCAAAAATTGCTGCTTCACATTGCGGTAGATTAGGAAAATCAGAAGTAAAGATGTTATATAAGGCAGGACCAAGAACAGAGCCTTGTGGAACGCCATAATCAAAATAAAACATTTTTGAAATGCCACAATTAACATGAACTTGAAAACATCTAGTGGATAAGAAACTCTTCACGATTTTACACAAATACACAGGAAATTGAAATCTTATCATTTTATATATTATTCCATCATGCCAAACCGAATCAAAGGCTTTTTCAATATCTATCAATATCATTCCCGTTGATTGCCCTCTTGAACGATGTTCTAAAACATGGTTGCAGATTCTTTTAACCTGATGCGAAGTGCTGTGATGACGTCTAAAGCCGAATTGTATATCGGGGAAAATTCTTTTTTCCAAAACAGTTTTTAAAATTTGTTCTTTTAAAATTTTCTCGTAAATTTTACTAATGTTGCTAAGCAAACTTATCGGTCTATAACTTTCAGCTTTGTCTCGAGGTTTTCCAGCCTTAAGCACAGGAACAACCATTGCCTTTTTCCAACCCTGAGGAAAATATTGACATTTTAGACATGAGTTAATTAGAAATGTTAGATATTTAATTCCAATTTGGGGTAAATTTTTTAGGTATATATTTTTTATTTTGTCTAAACCTTCTGATTTTCGGGACTTAAGCCTTTTGACTACAGTTTTTATATCCTCCTCTGCTACAAACATTTGATGAGGAGTTGATTCATATAAAGTGTCAAATCTCTGTATTTCATCACTTACAAGCTCATTTGTTTCAAACTCGCCCAAATGCTGAGCAACCACGTGATTTTTAGTAAAGTTTTCACCAAGCAAATTCGCTTTCTCTGCATCAGTGAATAAAGTACTTGATGAATCCTTCAGAAATGGTATTTTTCGGTTTTTGTGTCTTACTAGTTTTACAATATTCCAGAAGGGCTTAGCGTTTTTATCAAGAATTTTCATTTTTTTGTTCCACTCTTCGTTTCGATTGATATATATTTGATCAGTAATGATTTTATTAAAATAGGAAACCATAGCTCGAGAAAAGGGTTGACGATATTTTTGCCAATTTTTTCTGTGAATGTTTCTTATTTTAATAAGTTCTAATATGTGGATTGGAAGTTTCTTACATTGGTTTATTTTTTGCCGCTTAGGAACACTTACACTAGCAGAAGAAAAAATAGCTTGCGTAAATTTCTGTACAATAGAGTCAACATCCTCACTGCAAGAAATACTTTCAAGATCAGTGGAATCATTTAACAGGTTAATTTTTATGTTAGATTTGAAGGATTTCCAGTAAGTATTCTTAATGTCTAGAAAATATTGCACCTTTCTTTCCCCCAACCAAGATAGGTTACAAAAAACAGGATTGTGATCAGAACTGAGAGCACTAAACGACAAAGGTTCAGTTATGATATAAGGAACATTAGACACAAAAAGGTCAAGAACTGAAGGACAACCACGGGAACTAGCAGGAAAATAAGTTGGACAAGGAGGATAAAAAATATTAATTGGTAATGTCAATGGAAGGTCGGCTAAAATATTACCCCAAGCATTTGCTCTAGCACAACCCCAGTCTTTATGCCTACAGTTAAAATCACCACCTAGTAGAAAATCACCACCCATTGTAAATATCTTCTTGAGATCTTGTTTAAGCCATTTTCTTTTTAAATCTGATGAAGATCCACCAGGAAAATAAATGGAGTACAATTTAATAGTCTTGTGGTTCTTTAATTTGATCTGTATTCCTATATTTTCAACAATTTGTGTTGAAATGACAGGTAAAAGCGAATGTTGAATCGACTTTCTTATAAGAATCGCGACTCCACCACCTAGTTGATCTATTCTATCCATTCGATAGCATTTAAAGTCAGCTGACGGGAGTCTAATGTCAATATCCAGCCAAGTTTCAGTTACTAAAGCAACATCAACTTTGTAGCTATTCAAAAAATTTAAGAATTCAATAATCTTATTACGTATGCCTTTAGTATTCCAAGTTATTATTTTTATTTGTGTGTCTGTCATTTTATTTATTGATAGAGTATAAGAATTTAGTAGCTAAATGTGCGATCACATTAAATTGCTCTAGTTTTGTTTTACAAACAGCTAAATTGGAAATCATTTCCATACATAAGGCATTTAATTCTTCCATCGTAAGAAGATTAGAATTGTTGCTGGATACCTTGTTGACGTTGTTTATGTTGGATGTAGATGTAGAAGCTCCACATGTTTCATGCTCCCACGCATTTGCCGTTGGCAGAGATGTTTGTAGAGAGTTTGAAGTTGGAGAGTTTTTGCTCGATGCATTGATTTGGCGTCGCTCATGAGGTTTCTTAAGCGAAGGAAAGTCACTCATTGAGGCAAACGAAACCGGTTTTTGGTAAGCATGGTGAGCAGAAGTTTGAGCGGCTGCAGCGAATTGGGTTTTTGGTTGGTAGTGCGTTTTACTTCCAGATAATCTTTGTTTGATTTCCAAGTATTTAGATCTACTAGAACATGTGATGTCAGTTGCTTTATGATTGCCGTTGCAGTTGGCACATTTATTTGAAGAAGCGGCACATTCACTTGTTTTGTGAGGCCCAGCGCAAATCGCACAATATGTTTTAATGTGACAGTTTCTCTCACCATGTCCAAACATTTGACAATTAAAGCACTGTGTCACCTTACCTTTGATTTTTCTTTGGTAATTCCAATTAACCTGTGTGTGAAAAATAGAACGATAATTTTTTTTAAGTTCATTTAATTTTATCGATCCATTTTCAAAGGAAATCAGATAAAAATAGTCAGTAAATTGATCGTATTTTTTTTCAATTTTCTTAATGTCAACACATTTTAAGCCAAGGGATGCAAGTTCGGTTTTAAGTTCATGAGTATTGATGTCATCCAGACCATACAAAATAACTTTAAAGGTTTTCTCACTTTTAATGTCATGGGAAAAGTATTGGCAATTATCTTCATTTAGTTTATTTAAAACAATATTAAAGGAATCCATTGAATCCAACATAATTTTTATTCCAATTGTTAATTTCTTAACTGAGTAGTTAGACACTTTAAGGCTTTCCATGAGACAATGCACATATTGAGGCGATTTTTGTAGCACTTTGATAGGAGGCACATACACTTTTTTACTGATAGCAGAATCGACGTCCTCCATATCTGAATTATCAGTATCTGGATGACATTGGAGGGGAGTAAACTTGTTAAAGTAAGGATTTTTACTAGAACCACTTGTTGGAAACATGGTGGAACGAAGTTTTTTATCCGAGGACAAAGGCTTGTCCCCGGTTACGGGCGATCTGTCGCGTTTGGGAATTTTCGTTTTTTAAGAACTTGCGAGAGGGAAATGACCACGTCATACACAGTCGAAAGCTCCGGTGAAACTGGAAATACTTTGGCATTTTTTAGAAAACTACGGGTATTTTATCATTTTTATAGAACTCTCCACTAAGCACTATTATTGTGACTCTGGACCGAATGATAGGCTCAGAATTACCCAGGTTCATCTTGGGGCTAGCAATGTAATGCGACCAATTAAACCTATCTTCATACTATTTGAACCGAGCTCGACGTTACTCGGGTCTAATTTATTCAAAAGCGTTGATCACACAAAATTGCTCAAAAGCCAAAAATTTTCAGGAACATTCGCTGGTCTAAGCTGAAGGTTGTCTGAAAGTTTTAAGTTTCCCGTTCCAATGACTTTCAGAATATGGGAATGAAATAGGTCTCCTTGATTCAAAGACAACATAGTTTCGAGTTATTCAGACAAAATTTGATACAGTCCCTGATTCTCTGTAAAATGTAGAACTTTAGCATTTTGACGGTGAAAGAATTTTTGAAAACTATGTTCGAGTTTCTGTTCGCATTCTAACGGTGAAAGAATTTTAAAATCGGTCAAGTGGCTTCTAAGTTCCCTTGGGAGTATGGGAATTAATAGCATTCTAACGTCAAAGAATTTTAAGATCGGTTCAGCGGTTTCGAAGTTCTTTATATGTTTCCGTTCCCGTTCCAGTGGGAATATTGGGATACACATATAAACCATTCTCTTGGATCACTATATTTACCAAAAAGAAAATGGACACGACTTCATAACATGTTTGGTGGTATAGGGTTGCCAGCTACACATTAATTATGAAAATTCAAAAAAAACATGTAAAATATAGAAAAAAAATTGAATGAAATATTCCAAAAGTTTTTAGGGAAAATATAGCGCTATTTGTGGCTAATAACTGAAGTAAGCATGTTGTTAGGTCAAAGAACTAAATGGAAAAATGCAGGAAGCAGATTGAAACGTGAGTCGTCGATGTTCTGTCAACGAGACAAAAATAAATCCAAAGCTTTGGGGCAGAAGCATCAAACCGATCAGTGATTCGCAGCTTAAAATCTTCTCAAGGCTTAGGAAAATTGGAGCCCAAGCCAAGGCAGCCACTTAAAACACCAAACATTTTCATTAATTATGCTCCCTTATTAGAAAGTGAGCAAATGGAAAGGACGAATTGGACAAAATGTTAGAATGTGTAGTAGTATACAGGACTTCGTATACCTAGGATCCGCTATAGACACGGAAAACAACATCAATGCAGAGATCGAATGGACAATAACTCTTGCAAACCGTTGCTTCTTTGGGTAAAGAAGGCAATTGAGAAACAAAATCCTCTTCAGAAAATTTAAGGTAACCCTGTATAAGACCCTAATCGAAAGCGGATAAGGAAACCCTTGGTCGCTTCGAAAGAAAAATTCTCGCAATGATCTTTGGTCCCGTATGCGAAGACAATGTGTGGAGATGAAGATACAATAACGAGCTGTATGAGCTGTTCTGCGACATGGACATAGCTAGTAGAGCGGATGGACCCAAACGCTCCGGCTCGATGGGTTTTCGATAGCAAATTACAGTGAAATAGCGGAAAGGGAAGACCTCGTCTTAGGTGGCGCAATCAAGTGGAAGAAAACCTCAACCGACTCAGAGTGAAAAACTGGAGATAGCTCACTAGAAATCGAGCTTAGAAGGATGTTTGTTCAGGCCCAGGTACACCCCGAACTGTAATGCCCACCTAAGTAAGTAAGTAATTGGAAAGAATGCAATTTGGCTAGATTCTGGATTCTCAAAAGAAGAACTTTGGTTTGCTTTCGGCTATTTAAACGGATATATCAGAAAGACATAAGACAATCGGGGACATTGATGACTTTTTTGACTCTATGACTCTAATATGAGTTTGACATATCGATTAAGTGTTGACCTTCCTGAATCGCTATTTCCGCAATCCATTATTTCTAATTGGTATTTAAAATGTCAGGGAACCATATCCACATGTCACTCTGCTATGGATGTCAATTAAGAAATTCGCAGAGTTGTCTGTTCTAGTCTAGCATGACGTATTTTGCTGATCACAAGCTCAAGTTGTCAAAAATGAGGAATGTTTTTGTAATTTCAAAATATGCCAGTTTTTATTTACATTGTTCTCATTCAACTCTTCATTGACAATCCTTCACTACCACTGACGTATTTTGCTGATCACAAGCTCAAGTTGTCAAAAATGAGGAATGTTTTTGTAATTTCAAAATATGCCAGTTTTTATTTACATTGTTCTCATTCAACTCTTCATTGACAATCCTTCACTACCACTGCATTACGGATCCCTAAAAGTATACACTGATTTCTTCCTTTTCTGAAATGAATCTACATATTTGTGTACATAAATCATATAAATGCTTTCCAATGCACGTTTTACCAACCAACCACATTCTGGACCTAATTTAGCTTAGTGCATTTTTTTTTTTTTTTTTTAATCGACGCAAGCTTTGCATGTCTGCTCTTTTGTGCGGGTGGTGTAGTAAGTAAAAAGAACAATTACTCCTTACACCACTCTGAAAACATAAGGTGGGTACTGGGTAGCCTCTGCATATACTGGGTGTGAACTGCATTTGCGTTTTTAGTGCCTATATGAAACTAGTTCGGATATTATTAGTTTCCATAATGAAGTATAACGAGTTGTATAGCAGCAGCACTAGTGAACAATAAGAAATGAGCAATGCCGCCTCAGTGCGTTAGTGCTGCTTAGATAAGAGGCTCCAAGTTGGCGAAACAATGAGTTCGCACATCCAACGTTAATTAATTCTCGCTATAACGTTGCTGCTTCTATTGTTTGTCTTGAAGCCGCCCAACAGAATAAATGTTGAAGTTGTTTTTGAAAATGGAACTGCTATGGCATTATTGCACACCTATGTATAATATGTCTATGGTATACACATAAAGTGTGTGTCGGAAATATGAAGAGTTTGGCGGGAGTATGGGAATAGCCACGGTTGATCTGATGTATTGTTTCTATGGTGTGCCAGGTGGAATGTGGACAGCAAATACATAATGTTTGTTTTGAATTATTCCACTTTGAATTACATATTGTATTGTTAAAAGTTTGTTGAAGCATGCATGTTTGAGTTAAGGGATAAGTGGAATTGTTTCTTGTTGGCGTTATATTGCATTTCAAGGAGGAGAGGATAGATGTTGGCTATAGTAGTTCTTTAAACTCCGGAAAATAAAGATCGAAAAAATAAACAAACTCGAGTTGAGTGCTTCTGCGAGGAACCAATTGTTGGCAATTGATTAAAGCTCTGGCTCAAAAGTGAAAGTCTAAAAATATTAGCAAGATGGTTTTAGTCTTTCTTAAGACGCTCTATTTTTAGGCCTTTATTTCAATATATTCAATTACTTGACGCAGCTCATAAAACGTATTCAAACACTTTTTTATTAAAAAGAGGGTGCTTATGCTAATCTGGAGCACTCTGATAGTCGGTCCATTGTACTACCAGGGTAGCAGCCATTACTTTTTTTCATTGCAGTACTTACTTTAACTCTGCTTCAAAAGGAAGTGACTGAATACAAATCTATGATAGCCATCTAGCGAATATGTATGCAAACTTCAAAGCTAATGCAAAAGGAACTTACAAATAAAGCCCACACATCTTTCTGAGGTCTCTTATCTCCTAACGAAAAAAGTTACACTCTGGCGTATACGTATCTTTTTATTTGATTTGTTTTGTGAGTTTCTTTCTTTGTCTTTTGATGTGTCTTATCTGTTAGCTCTAGAAACCTCCCTCAAGCTCTTCTTTGAAAGAAACTTTCTTATTTAATGAAATTTTAATACACGTTCGTGCGTACACACCTGCGCAAGGAAGTAAAATAGAGCATCGTATAAAAAAATTCGCTCTTATTGAAATGTTCCGCCATTCATAGAAGATAATCACATTTCACATGTTTCATATTCAGCCCTCTCGACCAAAATAATCACTCTGCACGCGGAACACTCTGATTTCATGCGTCAAAAATTAAATCATACAACTCGCATTCAAAGGATGATAAAAATGAGATAAAAACGCACACAAAGCCAACGTGTCTCCTTCTTCGTCTTTCTTTTTCTAAAGAAGCCAGAAATCATCTTCATCTTTGGCGGCACTCTGCAATTCATTTAACTCAACATCCATCAGCATCTGTGTATCAAATCAATTCCACCCAGTGCACATTCTGTGCTACTTGTACATTGCCATATGCGAAGAATCTTTTTATCATTTTGTGCCACCATCGATATGACATCTTTCTCACTATGGCGACGACGAAGACGACGACGACGATGACTACGACTACGTTTCTTGCTTGCGGTGTCAATAAAAAAACAACATTTCACCTTATTCATATACATTTGCGATGGCACAGATGACACATGATGCTTATGTCGCAAAAAGTCTTTTCTTTCCCGTTTTCCTTATTTTTCATTCCACCCCATAAAATTCCAATCATGTTTTATAGAAAAACAACGTAAACAAACAAGAATCGTGCCGGAATCATTTTGAAAATACAAGGTAGCTCGAGTTGAAGTGCGCAGCCATAGATTCCTTTTTTCTTGTTTTTTGTTCACAAAAGCTTACCTCGATGTTTGAACTGAAATGGTCTAGCCCTGAACATTACAAAGAACAAAATAAGAATTAGAGTTTCAATTTCAATTCAACTCTCCCCATTGAATATTCTTCATGAAATCTTGCATTCACTTATCAAGTCTTTGAACTTCATTGCCTAATATTTCGAAATCTTGTTTTTTATTCGACTTCGTTTAAAAAAAGAACAGGATCGAAAATCGAAACACCCTTTAAACTTCCAACTCTGATGGCTTTTGGAGTGCATCAAGACAAAAATTAGTGATGATGTTAATGTTATTTCCAGCCTGTCTAACTCCACTTCCTCTTTTTGCACGTTCGTAGCTTGTTGAAATTAATGTTCCATTATACTCATTTGCATGTGCGAAAACCCGTAATGCTATCATAAATTTCCCACTCCCCGGGATTGGTGCAAGTACTTACAAGATTTGCACCGTCACCCTCATCCTACAAAAAAAAAGTGTAGCAAATAGGACTCAACAACGGTTCAAGACGGATGAAAGCCCAAGAAAATAAATTCAAAGAAAAAAAAAACACGAAAAAATACAAATTATGCAAATCGATTTACGCATAAGAAATTTCTAAGCTGAAAGGCAGTGACGTTGCCTTTAAGAGTTGCGGTTTGGTCTCCCCTCAAACACACTGTAAATTCTTTGACTGAAATACATTAGGCTTGTTAGCATGTTGATCGTTCGTTTATTTTTCCCTCACGTCATTGTTCTGAAGAGTGTTGGTGGTGCTTAGTCAGAATTTGTGCGCATAAATTGCGTGCTTTTGCGATTTATAACACATTTAGGTTGCGAAGGGTCAACTTACGTGATGACGTGTTGCTTGTGTTTGACACTTGTGATAGAAATGTAATTGAACTAAGGAATTAAGAAGTTTCATTAAATAAGACATGGAAGGCTATGAGTTCTCAACGGTGTATAAATTGGCTTTACAAGATTAAGTTAACACATTTCTCAACATTTTCTATTGGGCAAAAATTATCAATTTATCATCTGTTGCACCATTTACGTTGTTTTTGAAATATTTTTTAGTTGAAAATATGTGATTCAATATCCCACTTGTTGTCTAAACTACAATAAAGCGACCAAGTCTGTATGAACTTTCCGCAACATACACTCATGGTCACACAATTAAGGGGTTAGGCCACCCTAGAACTTTCGAAAAATCGATTTTTTTTTTTAAATTTCAAATGGTCCCTTAGGACCTCAAAAATGATATCCCAAAAGATTATGGCCGAGAAAAACTTTTACGTACTCTGTTTTCGAATTTTAGTACAAGGCCGTCTGGTCCGCAGCGAGCTCCTTTTGTGAGCGCAAGGGGCAAGGTACGTTAGAGGAGTAGAGCATGTTATTGAAAATATTTATTTCCTGACTAGTCTAAACTAGTAGTCTAGACTAGAGTTGGATTTGCGAACGTCTCCTTCCGGCATCGCAGATTAAAAGTATTGTAAAATTATTCATGATTTTCTACTACT
Source organism: Melanostoma mellinum (assembly GCA_914767635.1). Classification (NCBI taxonomy): domain Eukaryota; kingdom Metazoa; phylum Arthropoda; class Insecta; order Diptera; family Syrphidae; genus Melanostoma; species Melanostoma mellinum. The sequence continues at coordinate 22,602,240 of OU612058.1, forward strand.
CAAAACTTTAAACGCGTATATCTCAAAACTATGTTTTTCAAGTTGGCCGGACTCGTAACTCATGCAATTTTCAACCGATTGACTTGAAATTTTAAACATGTCTTGAAATATACATTGTCTATGGAAGTACGTAGGATTTTTTTTTATGTTGCGTAGTTCATTTGTTATTAACAATTTTCTGCTTCCAACCAATCTTTGGGGTAATTGGTTCTGAGAGTCGCCGAGAAAATTTGTGTCCAGTATGTTCCGGTAGTCAATACCTGTCATTTTACCGTTGATTTGATACAGCGGGCCGACACACCATGGCTTGTGAAACACGCCCGAACCATTATAGAATTGCCGCCATGCCTAAAGGTCTACTTAGTGTATCTTGGGTTCAGCTCAGCATCAATTATCAAGTAAGCGTAGGATGGATGAAGTGACGAGAAAATTCCGCTATCTTTTATAAATGCCTTCCAAGCTGAAGCAAAGACTCTGCACCGCGGTTTTGCGTTCAACACTCACATACCGTTCGCAATGCTGGACAATTTACCAAAAGTATAAGAAATAAATGACAACAGAAATATCAAAGCTAGGTCGTCTTAGAAGTACGAATATCCATGGAAGTCTTCAAGTCAAAAACACCATCTTGGAAAAAAAAACTCCTTTGAGCTCTCCATTTCAGTGAACCTCATCAAAAGTGGAAATCATACAACATTCAGACACGTTCGCGAAGGAATTTAAAGAAAAAAAGACCAAAACAATCCTGGTGCTGACAAGTGCAACGATGAGGCTAACCAAATCTGCATTTGTTTAGCCTCAGACACGGAACAATCCAAAATCGAGAGGTTTGCCGACGAATTCTGATGTCAACGTGGAGCGGATCACATCCTGTGAAGTAGTAAAATGGGAGAGCTGTGATCCCTCTGAGATCACGACGCTCGTATCTTTCAAAAGGGAGGAGAAGCTGTTAAGTTTGCCAGCCTCGGACGATAATCACTCCGCTTTTACTGCTACTCTGTCAAAGGATATGAGATCATCGCAGTTTCTTGCGACCATTGAAATCTAAAATCAGTGACAGATTCCTTACAAAAAGAACTGAGTTATCTGAGAACAATATATTGAGAAAAATAAAACAGATACTCCGCCATCTGTGAATTATGAAGGGGAACAGTATTGGAATAGCTGCCTTTAGAAGCTATGGAGCTGACAAAGTTGTTTTCAGTCAAGCATTGTTTGGAGCTTGAAACTAATGATTACCAATGTTATTCGGTTTATGGTTACAAAAACAAAATGAATATAAGAAACACATTCGTATAGGTTAGTACTCACCATCAAAGAAGAAACCCAAGGATCAAACTGAAATACAGTAACACTCCCCCGCGAGGGACAAAAAAAACATCACCTTCGTGTTTTAAATTTGAAATGAAAATAACTACAAACTGAAGCAGACGCTTAAAATATTTCAAAAGAATTGAACAGCGATCACCAAATTTTTTTTCCTTATAGGCACGCAAAACATTCACTAGTACATTTTATTGAGGAAACAAAGGAAACTTAATCACTTATTCTATTTTAAAATAACCCTGCACCACTTTGAAATGAAAATGATATACCGACTTGCTTAACAAACAACACTACTTTGCAAAACCAAATAAAAAAATTTCTTTCAACCTCACTTTTACTTCATAGCCAATACAATGGCGGCGAACAAATTAGAAACACCTTCATTTTACATCAAGGTTTTCAATAGACAAAAAAAAATCGAATTTTAAAGCTCAAATATCACAAAATTTCGTTTAAATAATTAATTTTATTGCAAACGCTACGACACGAACTAACATGTACCTTTCACAATTCGTTGATTACTGCACTTTAATGACGTTTGTGATTTACGATAGACATTTGTCTCTTTCTACCGTTCATGGTAAATTTGAAAGATGGAATTATAACCGCGGAAACATTTGATTTCAAATAATTTCGATTATTATTTTTAAGGGCGTATGAATAATGATCTATGTATTTGGTTAATGTTTTCAAAGATGTCAATTGAAACAACTGTTTGACTCATATTGTAAATACAAATATTTTAGAAAATTGGCCACTTTCTTATTATGAACTCTGTTGCTTTTAAGAAGGTTATGTTTAGAAAAAAAAGTGTTTAAGTGGTTTGCAACGTTCAAGTATGAATGAGGTCTTAAAGCTTTGAATTTGTGAAAAATGTATGTCCGATACATTAAGGGGTTAGGCCACCCTAGAGGCTGAAAAAAATAGGCTTTTTGGGGATTTTTTTTTTAGAAAAACTACAAAATAAATCGAGATAACTGAAACGCGATTTTATTATTTATATTAATGACTGCTTACGATAATTTTTTTGAATCGATTCATTACAAAATGGCGGCTGTGCAGCATTTTTTCGACGACGTCTTTTTTTTTTTTTTTTTTTGAGTTCCACGGCCGGACCAACAGCTCCTGTAATTTTTTGAATAATAATGAGCAAATAGACTTTTTCGATTATATATACTCACTGCTATAGAAATACGTAGGATTTTTGCGATATATTGATTTTTGGCCAAATGGCGCCCTTCTAAAGTGAAAAGTGCAAAATTTGCCTAAAAAATTGTCAGAAAATTGTTAATAACAAATGAACTACGCAACATAAAAAAAAATCCTACGTACTTCCATAGACAATGTATATTTCAAGACATGTTTAAAATTTCAAGTCAATCGGTTGAAAATTGCATGAGTTACGAGTCCGGCCAGCTTGAAAAACATAGTTTTGAGATAAACGCGTTTAAAGTTTTGAGTAGTAGAAAATCATGAATAATTTTACAATACTTTTAATCTGCGATGCCGGAAGGAGACGTTCGCAAATCCAACTCTAGTCTAGACTACTAGTTTAGACTAGTCAGGAAATAAATATTTTCAATAACATGCTCTACTCCTCTAACGTACCTTGCCCCTTGCGCTCACAAAAGGAGCTCGCTGCGGACCAGACGGCCTTGTACTAAAATTCGAAAACAGAGTACGTAAAAGTTTTTCTCGGCCATAATCTTTTGGGATATCATTTTTGAGGTCCTAAGGGACCATTTGAAATTTAAAAAAAAAAATCGATTTTTCGAAAGTTCTAGGGCGGCCTTACCCCTTAAAATAAGTAAAGATAGTGCTTACAATACGGCGAAAAGTATGAAGCACCCCAAAAAACTCACCAAAGCTTAAAAAGAAAGTTAGATGAAAAGGAAGAAGTGTTCAGAAACATAAAAAATTCATCTTTTGAAAAAGTAATTGATTTTTTACTGTTGCCATCTTTAATTTCATTAGCTTTTGTTATATTTCGGCACTGGTTTGACCAGTTGCCATTTACAGTTTAAACAAACTTTGCTCCACTTTTTCATTATAAAGATTTCAAATCATCTTTTGGGATATTACAAGGTGCGTTTGTACCTTCCGTTCTAAAATAGTAGGAAGATGTTGTACATGGCTCATAAAACTGCAAGTGTCTAACACTTGCTTATATGAATTGTGCATGTTCACAATTGCTACCATACATATTGTCCACTGATTTAAAAACAAAATTTGAGGCCTTCTTCTACATAAAAGGGAGAAACCACTAAAAAGTTTAACTAGAATGTATGTAACGGGTGATTTTTTAAGAGGTTTAGAACTTTTTTTAAAAAAACACAAAAAATTCGAAAAAATGAATGAAATATTTATTTGAATCGATAGTTTGAACCTTGCAATTTAATGTTTAAAGATAATTTCATGCAAATGTTGACTGCGGCTGCGTCTCAGGTAGCCCATCCGCTGAGTCCAATTTTGGCATACTCTTTCACACATATCGGCCGGTATATCACGAATGAATGCATGGATGTTGGCTTCCAGTGCGTCAATCGGAGCGGGCTTGTTCCTATAGACATAAGCCTTGACATACCTCCACAAAAAATAGTCTAATGGTGTCAAATCGCACGATCTAGGCGGCCAATTGACCGGCCCGAAACGTGAAATTAACTGTTCACCAAACTCACCTCGCAGTTGCGCCACTGTTTCGCGTGCTGTGTGGCTTGTGGCACCGTCTTGTTGACTTCACTACGCACAGTACGTAAACGTATTGGTGGTTTAATGCCCAACAAAGTAAATTTGGTGCGAAATTTGGTCAAAATCTTCCGAATAGACTACTCAGAAGGTCGAGAATGCCGACCATAAAATGGAAGCAACATTTCGAACCGAGCACGAATTTTGATAGTAAAATTCAATAATTTGCAAGCGTTGTTCATTTGTAAGACGATCCATGGTTAAATTGCAAACCAAACTGAAGCTGTTTGACAGTGACACAAGGTACTAAGCACACGTCAGCTGTCAAAACCAGTGTTGCCAAAACCAAACCAGCTAAAAAATCACCCTTTACATATACTAGTGTATAGTAGAATTTACTATTTAGTAAGTGAGTTTATATTTATGGAGTACTTAAAAAAAATAATAATAACAGCAAAGAACACCCGCTGGGCTATATTCATATTCGTTTCCAAATTCACGTCCCTGCTCTTCGGATGTGGAACCGGAACGGTTGCATATGATAACCTCATTGAATTCTGACCTCGACAGCATTGTAACATGGGGTTTTAAAAACCGAGTAGAATTCAATGCTTCGAAAACTCAATGCTGTCTCTTGTCGTTGAAGCTTAACACTCCCCCATTGCCATTATCTATGAATGGTACCTGGATCCAAGAAACCGAAAAGCTGTCAGTACTTGGTATGTGTGTATAAATGATGATCTTTGTTGGAACGACCACATATTTGAAGTTGCCAAAAACGCTGCCATGCTTTGGTTTCTTAAGACTTATTAAGATTCAGGAAGCTCTTCACCCCTTCTGATCTGGCTACAATTTATAAGGCTTTCATTCGCCCAAATCTGGAGTATAACTCCCATATCTGGTCAGGTGCTCCTCGAACATCTCTGCGCCTACTTGATAGGGTACAAAATAGAGCGTTAAGACTGATAGATGATGGTTCAACCGTAGAATCGATTGATTATCTTGAACATCGTTGAAACGTTACCTGTCTCTCTCTTTTTTATCGCTTTTTCACAAACAGTGCTCTAGTGAAGTAGCCAGTTGCATTCCTCCCCTGAAACAATTTAGCCGCAACACCCGCCTTGCTAGCAATGCTCATCAGTTTTACCTTGAGCCCAACTTTTCGGACGTACAGTCAAGTATAGAGATTCGTATTTCATTCGTACCACCCGTATGTGGAATGCTTTACCTGGCTCTGTGTTTCCCCTGTATTAAGATTCACAAAAATTCAAAAGCAACGTGCATCGATGTCTCCTTTCAAATCCCCTCCTATTATCCTAAATACTCGCACTGTGTTTTATAACATTATAAGGGTAGCCATAACCCCTTGATGTGCTGAAGATTACCCAAAATTTTATTTTTTAGTTTCCCGTTTCCTTTTCCGTGGGAGTATTGTAATGAAATATATTCCCATGTTTAGACAGGTACCTACTCCTCAAACATCACTGTGCCAAATAGGATTCGAAAAAGAGCATTAAAATTGATATAAAACAGTTCAATTGTTCTCACTCGAACAATTTAACCATAACATCTGGCTCATTGGAGGTGCTCATCAGTTAACACTTTAGTCCAATTTCGTTCGTACAGTTAGGTACAGTCATTCATATCTTAGCCGTTTGACCAGGATGTGGAATGCTTTACCCAACTCAATTTTCCCCACGCATTTCAAAGCACAGAAATTCAAAAATTGTGTCCATCGACATCACTTTTCTAATCCTTACTTTTTTTCTAACACCTGCACTTCTTTTTGAATATTGTAAAGGTAGTCACAACCCCTTTAAATGCGCGGCTGCATTGTATTTTTGAATATTGTATAGGTAGTCAAACCCTCTTTAAGTCCCCTTGAACTGCAAAAGAAAATGTCAATCAGGCCTGATGAAGCATCCTTAGGTTGAAAGAATTGAAATTGAAACCAACGCAGTACTATGAGATAATGTTTCTGCTCACATTGCCGTTCCCATAGAAATATGTGGATGAAATATAGCCTATAACCTATTCTAGACCACCTCTGTAAGCCGCATGTTTAATTTAAATCGGTTCCGTAGTTTATGCGTAAAAACGCCTAACAAAAAAACCTACTTTAAAATTTTTTATATAAGTAACAATGCATTTAGTCGTGTTTCGAGTACTTTTGGGTCGAAAAATATTTAAAATATCACCACCTGTTGGTAAGGAGGTACATAGTAGTAGAAGAAGCAAACGCACCTCAAAAGTAGTAATTTCTCAATTGACTTTCAAGTACTTCCTGTTGTGTACCTCTTTTGTGTTTCTTAATATTGATATTTTACGAAAACGTTACCCTTTCATTATTCATTCCAAAATTCTCTTCAAGTCATCTATTTTATGACTCTGCATTGGAGTAGGATTGTAAAACATTGCTCTAACATTTATAATGAGCAATCGAAAAGGATTTTCAGCATTCAAGCAACCCACCTGATAAGAATTGCAAATTCTGTAATATGATAGACCCACTCACTATACCAAATTATTATACCAAAAATATGAATTTATGAATTCTTTGTAGGAGAACTCGTCTTCATTAATAATTTTTAAAGCTTCTTTTCTCAAAACACAATTTAATCATCGAAAACTAAGCTCGGTGATAAGCAATCAAATGAGACTGCTTTTCAGTTTCTTCACTTGGTAGGAGTGTAGGAGCGTCCGGTTCAACAACAATAGCAGTTTCAAGGAGTGCATGAAACCGATAACAGCCTAGCGATATAAAAGTAGCAGGACCTCCATGTCCCTCTGCTACAGCTGCAAGAAATGATTTTGCAATGTCAGTGATGCCTAGGGGCTTTGTAGAGTACTTTCTGAAAAAATTGAATGACTCATTTTTAACATTTCGATGTGATGACGAGATTCTATCCTTAGCGCAAGAAAAAATGGGAAGTAGACAAGTTGGAGAGGCTGTGTAGAGAAAAATATAAGTAAGAGTAAGTTTATTGAAATATTGTCAATACATTACTTACCCGCATTATGATACCTTTAATGATAAATTAAATATCTAAAACCTCTCGATATAATTAATGAAGTGTTATCGTAAGATAATTGAGATTTATAATTAAAGTATATCACCGCTAAGATGTTTTAGTATATAAAACCTTTGAGATACTCATCAATTCATCATCATCGCTCGGTCGTCTATCTACACCATGCAACTCTTTCATAGAACACAGTGAGGATCCTCTTTTTCTTTAATATTTTCCCCCATCTTATCCTCACAAGGATAATAATGAAATTAATCTTGATGATTTTTTTTTCTGTTTTTTTTTTTTTTTTTTCTTCTTCTTCTTCTTATTCAATGTTAGCAGATTGGCGCGCTGTGTGCTGTTCACGAAAGAAAGAGCCATCACCAAACCATGGCACTATGTCTCCCCAGAGAAGCCTTTTCATTATTTCTATTTCAAAATTAATTATATCGAAAAAGTTGGGCTTCTTTTTTAGGCGATTAAAATACTGTTGTCTGCGTAAACTGCTGCATCATTTAATTTCCATTAAAAAGCTTAAGAGAAAAAAGACAAAAAAAAATATAAAAAAGAAAAAAAAACTGAAACTGCTATGAAAATCTTCAAATTAGAAAGGAAATATACATAATTACCACCCTCGGAGTTGGAGTAGACAGATCCATCAGAAGAAGTGCGAGTAGGTTAGCATTTGTGCCGAAGAATATTTGAAGTAACATTAAGATAGTAGTGAATGTCTTTAATTAAATTTTACCATGTAATTCGAAAAGTGCACATGAAATTAGAAAAGTTTGTTTTAGAAGTCCTTCGAAAGTTTATCTGAGTATTTTCTCTGTTAAATTCTGTGAAACAAATTCAATTAGTGAAGAAGAATTGTGTGAAGGGGACTTAAATGATTCAATTTTCCTAAAGAGAACATTAAAATGGGCACCTCTTAAATGGAAACGCACAAAAGAGCTGGTATTGTATATATAACATTGACCTTGCAGTGGAAGATGGTTCGAATGCAAATTTTGAAAAGTTGCTTGAGACCGATGTGCAGAAGTTGTAAGAAGATACGTATTATTTTTGTTTGAATGTATGTAAGTGCTGGAATTAATTGAAAACAACTGAAAACTACGATTGAACTTGTGTCCTTTGTGTTTTGGCAATTGACTAGCTACTTTTTTTTTAAACAAAACGTACAAAGAGAAGTGATGGAGCTTACCGAAAAGCAAGAACTAAGAAAGGGTTCAAGCTAATTTATGCCTTAAAAATGATACCTCACCGAAGATAATATACAAAATGGTAAGTAGATATATGGGCGTCGCTTGGTGCCAGAGCACCAGCTATGAAAACCTCGCATTTGAAGGACCTACAATTTTATGCCGATTCTGAATAACTATAAGTTGTATATATGTGTTTCGATTCAAAATTCATAAAAATACATTCATCCTTTGACATAGCTTCCCGAAATTGGCCAACTATCGTGTTTGAAGCAAAAGTGCTTAAACATCAAATGCAAAAGCTGCCCTACAGTGCAATTGCGAACATTCACATTAAGATTTATATTAACAACTTTGTTGCCACTATAGAACACATTTTATACTGACCACACAATAGGTTATTAAAATACCAGCATTAACTTTTGCTACACTATTCCCACTCCTGAGCTACAAAGCATGCTCTCGTTCAACTCGAAAAATTTAATAGTGCAATGAAACCTACACCGTTCGGCGTTCCTTTCGTTAGGAGCACCTACCACTACTGGGTTTTCTGTTCTTCAAAAGAAGCAATTACATTTCGGACACAGCACACCCTGAAGTGTTGGTTGAGAGATTGCACCTGAATATAATTTCATATTATTATTTCTTACTTGCGTTTTGAATTTCCCATTCTCTTAGTGGTTGGTCAGACAGACAAAGTAGTGTGAGAGGTAGGAAATGGTATTTTATATGAGAATTATAAAAAGAGGATAATGAATACAAGACCGTTGGTCTTTTTGTTTCGAACCCAACTATACCCTTGTTGTTTCAAAATCCTCTGGGTGTATTGTATAATAAAAACATTGTTTTACATAGAAAGTGCAATCCAGGCCATTTGCAAACCCATTTCTAACCAAAATATGGAGAAGCCCAGAAACCATATTTAACAATAACGGATGCATGCCAAGTGCTTGGCATTTCTTTATTTAATTTCTGACGATGGATGTTGAACTATTCAAAGTTTGAAAATATTACGCTGTTCTAGTTTTGTTTTCTGCTTGCAAGTATATGTCTAATTCAGACACCGTTCGTTATTTTTCATTCACAAATTAATGTAGGAAAAGATCTTTTATATTCAGTTCGGCGATGACGACATATTCTTAACTGTTTAACTCAACAAAAAAATATCCCGATATTGGACTTCATTTTATGCCAGTGTTATCCGATATCAACTCATTGTTGCCTGGTAGAAGATATCAACATCAAAAAACTGTCCAATCGTCGCTTATGTAAAAGCTTAGACCTTTTATATTCCATGAATGGCTTCCTTGCATATGTATAGAAATGTAATCAACTCAATACTTCATTTTAAGACAAGCAACTGAAAGCATAACATAACCAAAGCATAGAGCAGACATCAGCAGGAAACGTGTATTGTGTGTTTATTATTATTTTTTTTTTTTTTTTATAATTATACCTGATCAGATGTCTTTAGTCAAGAAGAAAGAAAATCCTTTGAGAAAACAAAAGCAATCGTTTCTATTGTATCATGATTCATGAAGAATAGGGATACAATGTCAGTCTAGTGTTTTAGAATTGGAATAGCAACGATGCAAAACCAAATAGGTTACGAAGTAAGAATAAGGAACATGCTGATTAGATAGGATCAGGATGTCATGACTGTAAACTGCTTTTACTTAATGAAATACTGTTGGTTTGGTAGACACTTTTGTGATTTGGAAGACATACCGACTCAATCAGCAGGATTATGGTGAACAGAGTCCTATTTCATAAAACAACTTCCCAACTTTTCACTTTGTTTTTATCAAATTTTTGATCAATTTGCAAAGCTATGAATGTTCCTCAGAACTATAAAATTTGAAAAGTGATAAGTTGAAGTTGATATGTGTGATTTGTTCAGCCTTTGTAATTTTCATATTCTCTAAGGTCTAAGCATTTCCTGTACATACGTTATTTTCTGCAAAATACAAAGTAAACTTTGTTAAGAATTTCGTGGAAAAGAAAAAATTTTCGCTTTGCAAAAAAGTGTAATTTGATAAGTGCAAAGTGGAAAGTTTGTACCTAAGTTATTTTGTGGAATAGTGCTCAGATCATTTATTTGTAAAAGCCTAACATGTGTGTTGTTGTGTTTTTTTTTTTTTTCTTGCTTGGAAGAAATCTTCAACAGACACTTTGCAGTGTTCGACACCAGCTAGTGTGGGATTCTTACCTCACTCACAAACTTCTCGTTATCAAAACTGATCGACAACAGAATTTTCTTTCTCAATAATATAATCGCTTTAAGGGAAGTTTAAACATTTAATACTTTCTCCAGACTTTTAGAACGTAAGTTCGTGTGGCTTGGTTTTCCTTAATACCCAAACATTGCTTCCCGTATTTAATTCGGACTACATTTCAGAGTTGCTATGATTGTGCAGTTGCTGATTGTGTGATAGAGCGTGTTTTCTTACAACTTCTGTAACCATGTCACGATGTAAATCGCTTTTTCTTATTTACCATATGTTGCATGAACTATTCCACGACGGACTCTGTTTTGGAACTTTTGGATGATTTCGGTATTTGTTTTTTTTTTTTAACAGCTTCATAATTATAGATGCCATAGGTATAAACAGTTCTGGGTACTTGTTTATAAAGCATTATTTTATTTTTGATTGATAAATCAGAATTTCTACCGAGTAGCCAGTACATTTTTCTATATATCTAGTTTATTTCTTCTTGTTCCTTTTTGATGTGCTCTTTCCATTTAGATTTTAGATCATATTGGCGTAAGGTGCAGCTTGATTTTTAATGAACAATTGAACGAAGCTTTACTTTTCATGTGTAATGTAATGACGGCATTCTGCAATTTTTCTGCTGCCTGGACAACGCCGTAATGGTAGTAACATCCACTGGAATATCCTTTGTAAGTAACAAATACAGGGTAGGTCCTAGGATACTTCCTTGTGGAACACCAGCTTCCATTTTCGTTAGTTTTGAATATTCTTGATCGTAGCGTAGTAAAAAGTCGGTTTGAAATAGGTACAAGATATTAGTATTTCATAGTATTGCCTGAGTAAGTTCCTTTGCAGTTTGAACTCAAGCTCCTCATGCCATACCCTGTCAAATAATGTTTGAGCAACATCTAAAAATAAAGCCGAACATACTTGTTTTTCTTCTAATGATTTTTCGTTTGTATCTGTTATTCTATGAGCTTGGTTCATCGTGAAATGCTTATTTCTAAATCCAATAGCAGTTTTTCAAAGACTTTTGCCTTAATTGGTATAAGCGATATTGGTCTGCAAGACGATACTGTTGTTGGTGGCTTACCTTGCTTAGCTTCTCCAATGATGTGAAACAACTTGGATCTTTAGTAATGCATTTATTATGTATTAGAGTTTTATAAGGGCTTTTGACGGCATTTCTTTCATAACCTCAGCAGTTTCTGATCCATTCGCAGTCTTTAGATTTTAACGGTGGGTTTTTTAACTGCAATCTTTTCAGGCGGTTAGCTGCTTTCCAGAGCGATCAATTGGTTGAAGCATCAGTCGTTAGGCTTGGCTTTCCGGAATCTACTTAATGAATAATTTTTGAATTTCGTTGCTTAGACGGTTAAGCGCTGTTCTTTCGTCTTTAAATCTGGTATTTGGTATTCCATCATCAAGACTTAGCCCACTTCAGATGTGAGTTTCGGACACCAGGCAAATATCTTTGTGTTCAATGTCTAAAAACGGTTTTAATTCGGATAAATAATGTTACTGACCGTTTGTTTTCCATGATCCGATTTTTAGTGTTCTGTCCATCATTGCTTTTTAAGAATGATTTCTCTAATGTGCTGTTGAGACATAAAAAAGGGCTTGTTCTCATTTAAGAGGGGTTCTGGTCACCCTACTGGAAGATAACATCAAAATTTGAGAAATTTCTTGAGATTATTTTTGATTAATGAATTGCATTGCTTTAAAAATGGAAGACTGCATTCTTTAAACAAAAAAAAAAAGAATACCACTACAAACATAACCTGATGTTATTAAGAAATTTAATAACTAACGCGTTAGTTTATGAATTTCACGTTCACCTTCAAAGCATTTTTCAAGAACTAAGATTTAAACATTACAGCTCATTGACAACTTTGTTCAAAACCGAAGTCGAAACCCTATTTCTTACAATGTGTGTATGGCATAGTTTCTAAAAAAATGTGAAATATTTTTACAAACTCTCATTAAGTCTAGACCGTGCACAGACTCACATAAAATGTAATATGTTTGACTTCCTGCCCAGTGCGAGTCAAGCCAAAGGCGTAACGTTAGCTTTTCATTTATTTCAAAGACATAAATCTGCCACCAGGCATCCTGTATAGGTCCTAGATTAGAAAAAATAAATCAACTAAATTGATCAAAAAACCAAATGTTTTTGGTTACAAATATGCTGACTAAAAAATTAAACAACTTTTATTAGGATAAAACGTTCTGTTCTTTGAATTTAACGCAAAAGAAATAATTTATTATCTATTGAGTGAATTTAATAAATGAGTTTTTCATCATAAACTGAATTCTGACGTCTTTGCTTTTTGTGTGCTGAATTTCATCGCTAGTATTAAACATATATGTAAGTAATGACAAAAGAACATTTTAGAACACATTTTAAACACAAGATAAGTGATCTCATTCGAAAACGAGAATCCAGAGATGTTTATTCAATGAAATTTAAAATCATCATCATTATGCTGTAAACCGACTTTGTAACCTGAAAAAAAGAGCAAAAAACAACCACAACGTTATTCCTTTCACGTTTATTTTTAGTGTCAGAGACAAATTGCTAAAAAACAAAACAATGTGTTTTTCATATGTAAATAACATTTAAAGTAAAAAGGGTAAAAACAAAAGCACAACAAATTCAACAGGAAATATTAACAAAATTATGAAATTACCGCATCAGTGATCGAGTGAGTGATAGTATTAATTTTCTTTCAAAATTCGCTCAACAACATCATTTTACTCTCTATTTATCGACTTCAATTCTTTCAAAAACCGATGGTGGAATTTCAACTTGTAGTACCTACTAAAGTTCGATAACGTGAGAAGTAATGCCAAACACAAATAATTCAGTAACGTATTTCTCGATCACGTTTGCGGTAATTCAGCACCAAATTTGTTGTAAAAAATAACCATAGAATATTCACCTGCAATGCTGTATTCACAGACAGCGGCATTACTCCACCAACTGTAATTAAGTCAGGGTCCTGAGATTTCATGAGCATCAGCAAAACAGATTTTTGTTGCGATACCGATAGATTATACCAGTGAATTGCATAGATTTCAGCACAGAAATTGTCATTCTACAAAAAAAAAAATTTTTATTATACGAAATATAAATGACGCAATTTATTTGATCTTAAGGATTAAGATTGATTCAATATTTCCTTTAAGAAAATATTTTTTCTAGCTATTAAAATAATATGTCTGGTTTTAATCAATTTCAGTTTTTTGGATCATTTCAATCATAGTTTCTATCCATCTAATGAACTTAGCTGAGTGGGATCTCAAAGCTAGGCGTTACGATGCATTACATTTGTTGACACAATTTAATTCTAAATGAACATTCAGAAATGAAAGTTACCTCACTAATAGCCTTATGCCTGACTCACAATGCCGCTTAAGCTTCAATTTCGTCTGATATTTTGTGAGTCAATCATAGGAGAATAGTAAATCCCTTCACAATGTTGCTTTGAAGCGTTTATAAGTTAACGTAACGCGACTATAACTCAAATCAAAAAAGTTCGATTGGGTAATTGGTAAGAAACAACAACGAAATCTAAATATCTAATCAAAACAAACACAATGATCTTGCACGGTGTCGAAGGTTAAGCCGAAGCATCATGATTAATACATTAGTGTCATAGAATCGATCGTAACGCTACACTACATTGTCACCATTACCAACTATGAGTCAGATCCCAGAAAATGAGACTACTCGTACCCTGGGTTTATTTATTTTAGGCATGACTACGTACGTTACTGTATCACATTTATTAAATCTCTCTTTGCCATTTGCTTCTAAAACAGTTTGTTGAATATGGCCACGTTATATATGTATATGTTATGTGACGTTACTTCATGTGGCTTTCATATGCCAATCGATTCAATGACACTAATGCAGGGATCAAAATCAGGCAAATTATTGACTTCCACCCCGTAACGTGAGAGCGCTTCGAGTTCGATGTGAAAATCTAATTTTTGTAACGTATTCGTGCCACTCAACGTATTTACATAGGAAGCATTTTCTCATTGAACATTTTGTAACGTAACGTGAGCTAGTACAAAGGTTTTGTTTGTAACGTAATCATGTCATTCAGAATATATATGTATAAGCAATCTCACTAAAAGATCAAATAAATTAACAAATTCATCTTGGCCTATGGTAAACATTCTTGTGAACTTGCTTCCTCTTATTTGGTTAGTAAGATCCTTTGTAGTGCATTTTCTTATCTAGTTGTCTAAATGGTTTTCTTGCTGGTTGGGCTCGTGATATCTCATAGCATACAAGCTTATTTCTAAACTATTTCAAGTTTACTGAAGACAACCATATTTCCATCGATTTGAAAAAAATATTTCCCTGTTTTACACACCCATCACAATTGTGATTTTCCCTTCCTGTTAAACTTTCTTCCATCATACAATCTCGAACGCCTCAAAAATAATCCACACATGTTTAAGTCCAAATTCTTCAACTTTCAACCCAACACGAATTTGCAGCTATATTTCAAACCCAAAATGCCGCATAGATAATTCTTACACACGATAAACAAAAATTGATAATAAATCCCCGAAACAATATCAAAGACCTAAACCTAATATCATGGCATGGCTTGAATACTATTTGTTCGCAGCAAATTACCGTCCTCCAAAAATGTCCTCAGTCCATAAATATTGCTATCACAGGAAAGTCATAAGCTCTGCTCGTTCATTTCCAAGAAGTAAAATGACTAACATAAAATAATTTTATTTTACCAAAGCCCAGACTCTTCTTCCGCACGCCTTACCATCATGGTCATCACACTTAAGTGTCCTGGCCCACACTTACATAAGCACCAGCCGATTGTCATGATCCTGGGACAAATATCCATAATATATATCACATTAAATACACTGGCCATCCATAAGATACGAGTAATGCTGAATTGGATCCATGTTGTTGATTTTTGTTGCTGTTGTTATTATTTTTTTGTTTTTTTTTTCTTTTTTTTCGTTGAGGATCCATGAAAAAGGACGAAAAGATAGATGGTAGTAATTGTTTTGGCTTCGCTGTCAATGTAATTTTAGGACGAAACAATGTCTGGCGAATGCGTTTATGTAGGTGGGAAGGATTATAAGATGTTGGTTTTATTATTTGGACGCGTGTGTGTGTCTATGTATTTCGAGGTTAATAAAATCTCAAGCACCTTATAAATACTGCTGCGGATGCGGAGGAGGGAAAAATAATAATCTGTGCCAGTATTTAATTGTTTAACTTGATGAAAGTACATTCATTGGAAATGAGGGTAATAATAGCACTGGCACAAGGCGCTTCGTTGTCATATTTTTCTGAAAATGGGGATGCGGCGGCGGACGATAATGATTGAAAGGGTGATGACAGCTCGGTTTATGTGCATTTTTCTTTTCATAATTCTTTTCTCCTTTCTCATTTTGCTAAGCTTAGAAGAAGTACGAAGAAATGTGTGACGATGATTTTTGTTAATCGTTTGGGCGCGTAAGGGATGTGATTTATTGAGCGTAGAGTTGAATTGTCTGGATTCTCATATAAATGGAAAAGGATTTTATATTCGATCTGTTGTTGATATGCGATTGAGATGTTTGACAAAAAGTTTAACTCAAAAGGGTATTTTAAGACCAGGCATTAAAACTGAAATCAAATTTGATTAGTTTCTAATTGCTTCATTTTGTTGCTAACCTAAGGACATCAATTGTTTGCTTACATTTAATAAATTGAATTAAATATGATTGAAACATCGTCAAGTACTCTTTTTAATAATTTGTTCTTTTCGCAATCTGAATTTAAATTCGTGTAACCTAAAATGCTCCATCCCAGACCAGAGATGTTTTCTCTTTCACGCATACACACTTAACATAACATTCAATTTCCATTTGAAAAGGAATAGTGTTCCGGTAGAGTCCTCGATAAACGAGTACGAAAAAGGAATTTTGAATAACAAGTAAAGCAAAGTTTTCATATCATTAAGCAGCGAGTGGTTTGAGCTTCAAAGTAAGTTGCTAAGCTATTATAAGAGTTTTTTTACTCGTGCTTTTGCAATAAAAAGCAACCGATAATGAAATAAGAGGAATTGCATGTTTTTTTTGTAATAGTAGATGTAAGGTGCTGAGCATCCTAAAGTAACCCAAGGCTTCCATTTGATGCGAGAGGTGGTTAATTTTTTAAGAAAATATTGAAAATATTGTAGGGAAATTCAAAATCACTCAGTTCTTGGTGCTGTATTCAACATTTTTGTAAGCTCTTCAATTTTTCTTTTGTATTAAAACCTCCATTTTAAATAATTTTTTCACATCGATATGAACTGTCTGTGGCACCCGTGGCGTGATTGTAAACATGTTTGCCTGTTAACCCAGAGGTTCGTGGTTCAAATGCCAACAGAGGCAAAAATGTTTTTGCACGGGTATCGCCTTTCACGAGGAACTGGCAAGTCCGCCGTTAGTAAATTCATTGCTTTGAAAAGCACTTTTTCGATTAGCCGTTCGAAACCGGCAAAAAATTGTAGTTACCCATGGTTGCGAGAAATACGCTAGGCCCTGGGGCTCCTCGCTCAATTGCGCCATCCTATTTATTTATTTATTTTATTATTTATTATATGAACTGTCTTCAGAGAAGAATGAGTGGGCGGGGTAAAGCATCTTCTCAGATCATCATCTGATAAATAGACCAATAAAGCTCCCAGACTTTTGAACCGTTTTTCAATCAGAAAAACTTGCAGTCTCTGATGCTTCAAAACATCGCGCTGTGTTTGGATTGAGAAAAGAAGACATTGAAATGTTCATAGATAGTCACGTGGCCATACAAAAGCTATGTCATCAATTGTCACAAAGTCCAAAACGGTAATAGCTGTCACAGCAATCTAAAATTGCTTATGTCAACGAATAGGACTAATTTTTTTTTTTGTTCCAGGACACCGTGACATAAACGAGTATAAATGTATAAGCTGGCTCATTGCACTTCAATCAATCGAAACCAATACTTCTGTATGAAAAAAAAAAACTTAAATCTTTCAAAGTTTTCTAAAAATTGATAATGGCAGTTTAGAAACTTGCTGGGCTTTCGAGAACCTAAGGCCAGACCTTTTCTAAGAATAAAACAGAATTTACACTCCAGCTTCCTCACGAATCACAACTCATTGTGTAACCGTACGCGCTCTGTCCTCTATCTCGAAAACGGTTGAACGTATTAAAAAACTTAAGGCAAAAGAATTTAATCTTCTACTATATTGTATAAGACACAAATAACAAAAAATCCATAGGAAACGAGATATTTGCGAAACAAGGATTTTGTGACCTTTGACCTTTGGTTTTCAATAGACGATGACACCCGACATTGTGTAGTTTTTGATACAACATTTGTGGTGTCAAAATAGAAGTTTATACAAATTTACAGCTGGGTATCTCAAATTCCAAGATTCTTGCCTAATTTTGACTAAAATGACTGGACTATAAAATTGTAGTCCAGTCATTTTAGGATGAGGAAGTTACCATACGTTGACGTAAAGGATGGTAAGGCAGCTCCATAAAAATATCTTTTTTTCAAGATTTGCAATATCTCAAACTTTCCACCACCAAACAGCATCTTAAAACACCTCCAAAGTTCTAGACGGTTGGTTTATTGGAGATTGTCAACCCTAAAAATCTTGCAACCCTACTTTTTACTCCTCTACTTTGGAATCCATCGCTATCCCGAGGAGGTGCTGCTTAATTAATCATCCAAGCGTATACCTTAGCATAAGAAAACTAATTTTAATGCTACAACTTGTATATACTGTCTAACATCAGTAGCTTAAGAAAATTAAAAAAAAAAAAATAATAAAATCGAATGGTCCTTACAAAAGACCCCTGGTGGAACACCATTTCTTATTGGGAAAAAGAATAGGCTATGACGTTACCTACAAACTTCAATGTTTCGGCAACAGTCGTATAATTACTGTGAAGCAGATAAGTAGGAGAGTTGTGATACCTCCTAGATCTAGATGCTTCTTTCGTCGACAAAGAAAAAGAAAAAGATGAAGCTCTTTTGCTCTAGATTTCAGGTAAGAAGGCAATAAACTTTGCAGAAAGATTTACCAACCGTTCTAAGAGTGGGAAGAAGAAGAAGAACTGTAACATGGAAGACTATATAAGAATTGTTGGGGAACGGAAAAGTAACATGGAAAATATTAGAATAGCGAAAAGCTGTGTGAATTTCTAAAAAAAAACGGGTGATAAGAAAGAATCATGATACGAATAGCATACATGACATGAAAAGTTGCCAACTAGCATGAAAGTTTAAGAATGAGATAGAAGGGCGGTTCTATTAAAATTGAATTGAAATTTGGATCTTAATTGAAACTAACACTCTTCCATGTGTGGTGCCAAAGAAAATCAATTCAATCAGAGCTAGCTTTCCCCAACCTAATTTTTATCTATCTTTAACTTTAACAAAGGTTAAGACAAAACGCACCTGATGTGAACTGTCGCTTTATCCAGCAAAACAAGATAAATTATTATATTTTTCTTTTATTAACAAGTTGTTGTTAAAGAAAAAATGAAAGTTTATGAGCCATAAATCACGATTACTTAAAAAATTAGCTTAAGAGACAAGCAATTTGTTATTATAACAAAATATCAAGGCGTATCTACATTAATTTGTCTTCCACTTGTAAGTCTATACGATAATTTTCACAAATTATCATACCACAACCAGTCTTTTAATAAATTAATTCAGCAACATTAATTTACTTTCATAATAATGTCTCGATTAAAGGCAGTCGCCAGTCATTTGCATCTGATTCAAATCAATAAAGATTGCAAGTCCAACACAATCAACAGTTTCCTGCGCACCTATTTCGCACAAGTCCAAAGGTGTCTATAGGTGAGCGCTGTATGATGTTCAATAAACAGCATAACTTGAAACTGACAACTAACAAGTCACTCACATTTTAAACTAGAGCCGCGAAAGTTTCCTCATTTGCAGTTATTTGCATACACACACCACACCCGACTGATGTCTGATGATCTGTCCGATTCATATACATTTTCAGATTCAAACCCAAATCGTTCATCGAAAATCTCATACTTTCTTGTGTCAGTGTCAGGCAATAAATCAGGTTGACACAAGACGCAAAAAGTTTTAATTGAATCCTTATCTAGACATTTAGGAGCCAATTTTACACAAGAGCTTTAAAGATGAACAATCCAAATACTGGTCAAGCATAACAAATACAACTATTTGTTTTTATTAGTAAAGCCTAATTTATCATTCGAAACCACCCACAATCAAAGTGTTACCTACATTTCTATTACGACAATATAAGTTTGATTACGATTACACGCACTCGGTTCGATTTAAAAACAAAATTTAATCAATAGTGGTTTTAAAATCGGAGCGAGATTGGGATTTGAATAAATAATTTTTTATTCCTTTTTAATGAAATTGTCCGCAGTCACGAACATGCATATTTTATATTAGTTTGGTGTACAACCTAAGCTTTCTTTGTGTTGCATAATACGCATACCGGAATCGGAATCATGTTGGTTGATTTATTGCATCGATATCATGATACATCAGTTTGGCAGGAAAAAAAAAATTAGAAATAAAATTTGTCGATCCGAAACGATAGTTTGAATTAATGAGGCTGAGCTACACGTTGTTGTAGCTTTTGTGTTTTTAAACTTTTTAACTTTTCGTTTTAATGGAAAACTAAAAACAGCAGACTTACACGTGCGGATGTACTTATATGGCAGGGTTTTAATATTTTACAATTGAATTGCAAATTTGATTGATATGAAGAACCTCATTTGATTTTCAGACATGAAATACGTTACAATGTTTGGAATAGCACTTTGGTTATGGCGTAAGTTGATATTGATTTTATTAAAGCTAGTGAGGTTTTGAGTTTTTTGTTCAAATTAATTTAATGGAGTAGTTTTCTATTATTTCTCTAAGTTTTTGGTGTAGATAGAGTATCTACATATATGCATTTAGGTATTAGATATGTGCAAAGTTTTTAATCGTTAGTAGGGAACAACTAAAAGAGGAGAACAATTGAATGATGATGTCCTTGCAATGCCAGCATACAGCACCGCAAATGCCTTCCAGTATGTATTTAGTATCTAGTATTTAGTATTTAGTATTTATTTATTTCTTATAAAACTAACACAGTAAGATAAATCTTATAAGGTAGTGTAAGTTTACGATTTAACATTTAGCTCAAATATAATAATTATGAAATGTTACAATACTCCAATACCAATTATAAAATGTATCACAAAAAAATGAAAAAAAAGGAAGTTAATATACCTAATAGAAGAGAAAGAAAAGATTAAGATTGAATGTGAGGATACAGAAAGAGAGAAGTATGAAAAGAGGAAAGAAGAAAAAGAAGAAAAGAATCTTAAAAAAAAAAAATTGAAGTTAGTTGCTGTCTTTAGAGAAGAAAGAATCTAAATTTATTTTGAAAGTTTTCGTGACGCTAACATCTCGCTACCTGCGAGGAGTGAGTTCCACAGGTTTACAGCGGCTACAAAGAATTGTCTTTCAGAAGTTATGGTGTGAGTTTGCGTGAAAAACGGAATCATATGCGTTTGACAAATTTCAGGCCTGTAAATTGTATGTATATTCACATTTTGGCATTGCGGTTGCCATTTTATGAATTTTAGTTCATTTTGAACAATGTGCCTGTACTTAGTTGTGGCACACCTCATTTGTGGATAATATAGGATAATTTTGAGTTTTTTGCAATAAAGGCAAGGGAAAAAAGTTTACCACACCAAAATGAAAAAACAAAAAACAATCTCGTCAAATCTGGGGCCAAAATGCGGCATCAGTGATCAAGTGAGTAAGTGCCATTTTCCTATCAAAATTCGCTTTAAATTGCACACTTTCAGTCTGCTGTCTATTTGTTGTTCAAATCGTTCAAATGTTGATGAAAGAATGTCAAATTGTGGAACTAGAGTCTCACGATAACGAGAGAAATAATGCCATACTCAAATAATTCAGTCACGTATTACTCGATCACTCAAAACAAAAGTCATTTCTAGTGGAGACGGCGGCGCGGCGTGAAACCAAGTAGTGATCAACTTGCTGTTACAAGAAGAACTAAAACTATACACGAAAACCCTTAAAATAATATTTGGTGTTCAGAAATTTCACTCTGCTCAGAAAAAACGTGTTTACTGGTATAACCTTTTCAAAAGCAATTTCTGGATTAACCGTTCGGAATCGGAAAAAAATGTAGGTTCCTTCCATTCCTTCGTATGGTCCAACTGTTATTAGGTGTTATGCTGAAATTTTTCGTGTAGCTAAAGGAAGAAATAAAATAAGTAAGTCTTTGAACATCGAAAGCAGCACGTAGACGTGGTGCCAAAATATTACTGATTGTGAACAGAGGAAGGAAACGTCAGCAAAGTATATCATTTTTAAGCTTTAACTCGTTATTTTCTGCCTTGCCTTAGTTGGTGCAAGGATGTTCTAGGAGAATTTTAGTTTTGAAATATAGCTTTAGTTGGATTTAGGCTTCATCAGTTGTTCTTGGGTGTATAAGCAGACGCGGTCTTTGTAAACAGTGCTGCAGTACGTATTGTAGACAGATCAAAAGTGATAAAAAATATTCTGCAACTTCTTAGGAGACCAAAACATTTGGCAACATTTTTTGTGGCTTAAAAAAAGGTTTCGTTTGGACACACACCAAGTATTGACAGCTTTTCGTTTTAGTCGCAACTTCAGGAACAAGTTGGATTTAGCGATTAAAGGCAGCATTAGGTTTTCCTGAATACTACTCGGTTTAAAATACCTTCAAGTATTATTGGTATGTCGTTGAGTGTCCACGTTTGAAGAGCAGGGAACCTGATCGTTGAATTGTCAGCGAAACAAGAGGAGCAAGATTAAAAGCTTTGAAAAAATTTATTATTTTTGAAAAAGATTTACAAAAAAACGTAGCATTGCGGCACACAGCTATTTGTAAAGTAAATACGCTGGCCCAAATTCCGTAACTTTTAAGAAGAATTATCGTTGGTCTATCGTCCATTGTATCGACAAAAGATTGTTTCATGTATTTTCACTTTCAGTTTTTGATGGAAAGCTATTTTACTATCCGGTTGACGGCAAAAACCAATGCTAATTACGAACTATGTACACCATAAAATAATCAAGAAATTGTAAAATCACATTTAATACTACTATGGTCTTTTTGTAGCTTTTCAAGCACGTTTTCTAAGCACCTAAAATTCAGACTAAGTATAAAACGTCACATAGTCTAGACTCAAGTTCAAAACCATCCAACATAACTTTTACTGGTTCAAATATGTTGAATAGGTGATTTCAAAAAAATAAAATATATTTCTAGTATATCACTAAGTTTCTAATATAGTTTGGGCAATTAGTGGATTTAGTTTGATGATTCTATCTCATGAATGTTGACCAAGAACCAAGAGTATACTGCCATGAAAAGTTCTTTCTAACAAAGCCGTTGGGAACTGACTCAAAGTTTCTGGTATCTTCATTAAAATAAATTTAATTTAATTTCTGATTAAAAATTTAATTTAATTTAGTTTAATAATTTAATCGGTGTCCGGGAAAAAGGAGTTTTTAATTGGGGAAACCCCTTTCAATTTGACATTATCACACCAAATTTAAAAAAATGAAATTCTATAAATTGGCTAAAGAGCATTGGATATTGTCAAAGAAAAGAGTAACTTTGAAAAAAAGGGAAATGAGTAGAAAATAAATCTACTTTCTATTTCTTTTTTTATTTTTTAACTAGGTGTGCCAGCGACTTCGTCCGCAAGAATTGGCATTACCTTTTTATTTATCAACCGATTGACATGACCTAAAAACTTTAAATGTTAAGTGAAGCTTACCACAATATATTACTGAAAACCCCATCTAGCGTGCACAAACAAAAAAAAAATGTTACGTTTTTATTGTATGTATTGTAACGTGAACCCAACATTTTATACCAATTTCCTAATCGAAAAACGTTCAACCGAAAACACAACTGGCAACACTATAATGGAATGGTATAAATGACAGGCGTTGCTTGTAAGCCAGTGTGTGTGAGTGTAGAGATGCTTGACAGCAAATGTGGAGAACATGTAGAAGTTACTGGAGAGTTCTAGATGGCATGTCATTCGATATAAATAGCCCGCCCGAGGCAACCAGAGGGCAGTCTTGTTTATAGAGTGATAAAGTTAAGAGTAAATACAAGTGATAGTCCAAAAGTCGAGTTGAGTTCGAATAAAGTGTATATCGAAAGTAGATACTGAATAAAGTGGTAGAATTAAATTGAAAGATAGAGTTTTATTTTTGCGAACTAAGCGCACGTTACAGTATGTATAGATAGAAGATATAGATTGCTCAAACTTAAAAATGTAGATTATTTCTTGTGATTCTGATACATTTTCAATTTTTCATAGTCTCGATTCTAAAGCACAGTCTTAAAACTTTTTGTGCTCTTACATATATAGAAGGCCAAGATTTGATAAATAGTAACGCTTTCCTTTTAATTTCTTTTTCGTTGAAAATGCAGTTCTAAAACAACCAATTAATTTAATAAAGTTTTTTACTCAGAAAAAGTTTTCAGCGATTAAGACCACCAAGGTCATATAAATCCTTTCCTTTTACCACGCTTAGGCTTATTAATAAGCAAACATTTCTCCTCATTGCTAACCAAAAGCCTTTTTGCCTTCGAAATCGGGTTGAGTGCATTTTATACAAAACAAAGTTAAATCACACCGTATAAACTCACAAGCAAAAACAAAATTTATTCAAAACTTCTGTATTTTCTTTTTCTTCTTTTGAATTAAAAGACTTTTTCCTGGCGCATTTGTCGGTATCAGTAACCCGCGGCATAATGTTTACCAATCTTTTAAAACGACAGACTATGCAACAAGCGCTGTATACCCATATAAAACAGCAACAACACCCATCACATTGCCGGCCAAATTCAATCCAGCCCCCACCGTTGTTTATAGTGATAGATTGCCCATTTCCCACTCTCGGATGGCTATAGCCTTAACCATTGCCAAATTGAGATTTCTTCATCTTTTAGTTCAAACGATGCACACACAACTTGGGCTTGATTTGGATTTGGATTACGGGCTCGACCACAACAGCCAACGGTGATAACTAACTAACAAACGAAATGAAAAGTTTGCGGAATTCGTAGCGCGCAATGGTTTTTATCCAAGGCATTCATTTGGCTTGCAGTTTTGTATATCGTATACAAGGGTTTAAGATAAATTCTTCAAAGATATGTATAAAGTTATAATTGGACTGTCAATTTTTGTCGGACTTTTAGGTTTTGTTATACCAATAATAAGTGCGGCCAGTGTTTCTAATTATCACGAATCAAGTGCTTTGGATTACTTTGGTTCAGGTGTGTTAAGATATTTGGGTGAATATTGTAACATGTGTGTGATAACAAAATTTTCTTTGTTTGGATTACGTTCTTGGTCAGTTATAACTCGATATAATTTTTGTTCAAATAAGTGCTCTACTTTTTATTTACATATATGAAAATGTGTTTTTCGGGTTGCTTAGGCAGGTTCATAAAAAGGTGTGCTGTGCCTAAAAGTTACCTTCAAATACTTCAATAGTCAACTTCTGTTCATCACAAAAAAATTATAGCAATTAAGAAAACAGCAGAAATTTAAAAACAGTTCAAAAAACCTGAAATATGAACTGAAAAAAATTCAAAGTTTCGCTGACAGTGGATGTGATTGAATCTCTTGATCTAATGTTTCTGAATACGATATTTTTAAAAAAAGAGCCATTTCCTAGTTTCCATAAACTTTTAGAATTTAATCGGTTATCGTCCAATTGTCAATAGTCAATTGTGTCTTCAAAAAATTGTTTTATGTTACTTCACTATCAGTGATTTAAGTATAGCCGTTTTACTATCTTCTCAAAAATCTCAGCTAGGCGATTTTTTGATAGTAAGAATTTGGACGATAGATGTCGTAAATGCTACGGAATCTCGTCCCAAAACTGAGCATAAATTACGACAAATAGAATTCATTTAAAAATATGGAATTAATTTGAAATAAAATTAACAACAACGCTAAGTTGAATAGTCGGTGTAGGATTTTTTTCATAAAAAAATGGATTGTCAAATACCAGCTTTGCCAACATGAAAACACTAAATAAATGACCCAGCTGAAGATGAGCTTTTCTCGTTTTTATTGGGAATCATCCACAGCGACACGTGACTTGTCGAAGAGCCTCACAGAGGTTCTATATCTTTCACAGTTGACATTACAACGTATATTTATTTATTTATTTATTTATTTATTTATTTATTTATTTATTTATTTCATTTATCTACAAGCAGTTTTACAGCTAACAGATATAGTGCTCCAAGAATAAAATATTAAAATATAAGTTAGTACAATAAATCAGTCTTGAATTTACTTCTACTAAGGATTGAAAAATAAATTTCTGAAGGCACTTCATTGAAATCAGCTATACATCTTGATAACGTTTCATTACATCCATAAATGATGAGTTTTGTAGTAGAGATATTCCACGTGTTTTTTAATCTAATAAATAAAAAGATTAATATAATTTTCAACAGTTAAAAACACTTATTTTATTTCCTCAAATGCACATTTCAGAAGCAATGCTTCCATCGTCAGATTTATAAATTAAATTAAATTAAATTATTTGTCAAAAAACTAACAAAAAACAAAAATGTTTCTTAACAAAATTACAATTGAGTTGAGTTGAATCTATTGAAAAATTTTTTGAATATTGAATCTTTGATTGGTCCATCATCATTATTCATAAGATTATTTTAGTTTTTAAATATGTAAAAAGATTCAAAAGCATCTAATTCATAATTGCTATTTCATTTCTTATTAATTTTAAATTTTGCAAACTAAAACTATGACTATTTTCTAGCATATGTTCTGCAACACTTGACTTTTCTTTTTCATTATATTTAAGATGTGCAAAATGTTCTTTAAATCTTTTTAAAATAGGTCTTCTTGTCTGTCCTATATATTCTATAGATCGGATGTAATGATTGTGCAAAAGAATATATAGGACAGACAAGAAGACCTATTTTAAAAAGATTTAAAGAACATTTTGCACATCTTAAATATAATGAAAAAGAAAAGTCAAGTGTTGCAGAACATATGCTAGAAAATAGTCATAGTTTTAGTTTGCAAAATTTAAAATTAATAAGAAATGAAATAGCAATTATGAATTAGATGCTTTTGAATCTTTTTACATATTTAAAAACAAAAATAATCTTATGAATAATGATGATGGACCAATCAAAGATTCAATATTCAAAAAATTTTTCAATAGATTCAACTCAACTCAATTGTAATTTTGTTTAGAAACATTTTTGTTTTTTGTTAGTTTTTTGGCAAATAATTTAATTTAATTTAATTTATAAATCTCACTGACGATGGAAGCATTGCTTCTGAAATGTGCATTTGAGGAAATAAAATAAGTGTTTTTAACTGTTGAAAATTATATTAATCTTTTTATTTACATCCATAAACTGTTCTATGTATTTTTTGAAATAGGAAAATCCTTGTTCTCGTGGACCTGGCAGGTACATGTATAGATAATAGAGCAAGGAGTGTTGGACACTTTATGTGGTAGCATAGTAAGTCTCTTATGAGCATTACACCATGAATTTTTCTTCTTGTTTCTTAGGATTTCATTCCAAGCAATAGGCTCCTAGCTTTGTAATCAGGACAGAAACCCCAGCTCATTTTGTTAAAAACGTATTTCGTAAATCTTCTTTGAATCGATTCTACCCTGTCAGAATTAACTTAAAACGTGAGACTCCAAATTACATTAGCGTATTCCAAAAGCGATCTGACAAGAGATGTATACAAAGTTAATAAAACATAAGGATCTCGAAAATCTTTGCCATTTCGTTTTATGAATCCAACTAACGAGTAAGTAATTAATGTGGTTCCTAAAATTTAGTGAAGAATTAAGAATAACACCTAAGTCCTTAATGTTTGAGACACGATCTAAGACATTAGATTCAATTGTGTAATTGAACCGAAAACTGTTACATTTTCGAGTAAATGAAATAATGTTACACTTTTTTATATTAAGTTTCAAGCAAACTTACGTGACACCAGTGTATAAGAGAATCAATGTCAGATTGAATCAATTGACAGTCACCTAAGCTGTTAACTGTCAAGAATAGCTTGAGATCATCCGCATATAACAAACACCTTCAATATTTGAATGTAGATATTATTTCATTGATAAAAATAATGAACAACAATGGACCGAGGTGGCTACCTTGGGGTACACCCGATGTACACTGAATTTCTCTTGAAAAAGAATTTTCAATTTTAACCTGTTGTTTTCTACAGGAAAGGTACGAGACGTGTTTATTTTCTTACTTTTTTCAAATGAAATTTAAAGCAAACTACCCGGATATTAATTTTTTTATTCAATCTAAAACATTTTTTAATGCTATCGCGGTCATTGCTTTTTAACATTTCATAAGTAATTTATTTTTAAAAAAGCTTGAAGCCCTGACAGCTGCTAGCTTTTATTATAGGCTGTCAACAGCTTTTTTTCTTATGTTCCAAAGAGCCCCGGTAGAATTAGAGAATCTCAATTTGATGAGTCCCAATAAGGGTCGCTCATTTTGGAGTTTCAAATTGGTAACGCTCTGGCATGTGACAACTGTCAATTGAGATGTCATAGAATTAGATGAACGAAAACTATTTACTATAATGGATCGCCTAGCAATCAAACAACGTGTTGGAATTTTTAAAAATTAAAGTTGCTAAATTATCTCCGGAGAAATTTGGAAAAAGTGGTTAAAAATTACTTTGAAAGAATCGCATGCTGCCTTCCTTTCCTTCCTTCCTTCCTTTCGAATAATATTGTTCTTCATATTTAATGGCAAAGTCTAAACTCTATGCTACATTTCCATCTGAAGTTCATCTGAGTTTCTTTCGAGGACGGTTTGTGTTAATAAACAAGAAAGAGACATGTAAACAAATGGGCACGTCAAAGAACCTATCGGATAGCCTATCTCGGATACCGGTATCCCAAAATATAAAATTTCGCATTTATTTCGCAAAAAAAGTACGGTGTTAAAAACTCAATTAAAGGCTAACATTGTTGTAATTTCTACATTTTCATCATTCAATGTTTGGTGTTTGCCTGTGATCAGTTACGACAATGTTGTAGACGCTAAAGTACCTCTTGGCATCAACACTTTTGACAGGGCAATAGAGACATTGAATAGCTGCTTTTGCAAACCCAGGGTAGCAAGATTTTGATGCCACTAAGACTTGCATTACATCCACAGGTGCTTTTTGGCCGACCAATCGAAGTAATTGTCTGTGAAAATTAAAGTATCCGTCAATTAGTTCTTCTTGTAGTACACTTTTGAAAAACGGAGTTTTTGCGAAGCTTTCCACTAGAGAATTAGAATTGACAGAAGAGGAGTACATATTTGCTGCTTCCGATGGACAAAATAATCTGCCAATGTGCTTGTAGCGCTCATTTGTTGGATTTGGCTGCTTGTGTACCAACAATTTATCCAAGCTCTGTCTGTTTTGAACAGAGTTGTAATAAAATAAAAACTGTTAGCGCGTCTGATCAACATTTGAAAGCGCGTAACATAACAAGTGCGAAAGTATTTAATTATCAAATTTCGCTTTAATCGCATCTATTTCGTAAAAACAAAATTTACATACCCCTAATTGTAATTTCTTTTCCCATTCATTTTAAAAAAATGCACACCAAAACAAAAAATCATCATTAAAAAAAAATAAAAAATAAATTTCTATCAGCTGTTCACTTGAATAAAAAGGTATACCAAAAATACTCGGATATCATTAGATAGCTTTTTAGTAAAAATGGGTTTGTGGTTCTGCTAAACGCTTAACACGTAAACAACAACAAGTCAGTTTGACAATGAGGGCAAGTTGATTTCCAAAAACACAGCGCAAGACACAGGACTTCGACGAACGAACTTTTTTTATTGATGCCCATCTTTACTTGGCCTTATTTTTTTAATCGAAAAATTAACGATCCCTTAGAATTGCAACGCAATTGCGCTATTGATTATAAAAATAAGCTAGGAGTACCGATTTTCATTGCTTTTTTGAAATACTTCAAGTTTATATTTTGCGATGTGGATTCTATTTCATTTATTAGCGATTAACGCACCATTATTATTATTACTTTCTTTTGCAGATGAAGTCATTGGTTTCGATACAGACTATTCTGACAAGCAGTCCCTGGTCGAAGATGAAGAAGATACCAAAGAAACCGCCTCTGATGAGCCCGAGACTATGCCTGAACTCTTCCAGGGTGACATAGCTATTGATCCCTCAACATATCTAAGTCTAAGACTAGGCATAAATCCCTTAAAGTATCCAAAACGTCTCTGGCCCAATGGTTCTATACCATTCGAAATAAGCGTAGACTATAGTAGTGAAGAGCGATCGGCCATTGAAAATGCTCTACACATACTCAATTCACTCACCTGCATTAAATTTGTTCCATACGATGGAGAAGAAGACGACTATTTATACATTCAGCCACCAGATGATGGACCAAAAGGATGTTGGTCATACGTGGGACGTCGAGGGGGTGAACAAATAGTTTCTCTACAAAGACCCGATATGACAAGCCTGCATTGTTTTAGCAGTGAAGGACGAATAATGCACGAACTGATGCACGCTGTTGGAATATTTCACGAACAGTCACGTTCCGATAGGGACAAATATGTGAAAATACACTGGGAAAATATCATGCCAAAATATAAAAAAAACTTTAGGCTGGTATCTGATAAAAGTGGAAAATACTCGTATGACTACGACTATAATTCTGTTATGCATTACGGAGCTTATTACTTTAGGTGATTATCATTTGCATCTGTAACGAAATGTTCTCATGTTTGTTTTTATATTTTAGCAAGAAAAAAGGCGAAAAACCCACAGTAACCCCACTTGCTACCGGAGTAAAAATTGGACAGAGAAGAACATTAAGCAAAACCGATTGCTTGAAAATCAATGAACTCTATGGATGTCTGGCAGGGCGCCACGCACGAATGTATAAAAGCTTTTGCAAGCTTCTTGGACTATAGAGATTACTAACGTTATCGAAATATTTATACTATTTGTGTTTGAAAAAATATTTTAAGACTTGATGCTTTTCATCTGATCTGCTTTTATGACAATAGTCTGAATTTTATGTCAAACTAAGTATTGAAACCTTCCTTTTCAAATAATCGACACTTTGAAATCGGAAACTTTCTTGTTTTCATGGATAGCTAAGTTTTTTTTATAAACTAATTTCTAACTTTAGTGAATACGAATAAAAATTATATTGTGCACTTCCTAGGCACAACACCTGTCCAAAAATATAACATTCGTGTAAGCAAATTGCGTTTAAAGCAAATAAAAGGGTTTCACACACTTCAACATCACGTAATAAATTATTAACAGATTGGGTAATTTCTTACTGTAATCTCCACTAGCGTTCCAATGCCGCAGTACACGTACAACATCATTAGCTCCAAAGCCAGATAAGCATACGATCCCGGCCAGTTTCCAGTCAACAAAATGAACATAGTTAGCACAATCGATAACCCACAAGTAAATATTTCAACGAATGTGATCCAATAGAAAGATTGATTGTTTGTTTTTGCAAATCTAAAAACCAAAAACAAAGAATAGTAAATTTCAATGACACACTTACACAAAGATTGACAATAGTTTGTACAGTGAATACTTTTGATGCCATGCTATGATATCATTTAGCATTCGTTTAGTCTCTATCGTCTCCATATTATCTCGAGCTATGTCGTTTAGTTCCTCTATTTTTACTTCAAGCATACTCGCAAAAAGTACAGCATGCATGCTATAAACTATCATAAATAGATCACCAGCATAATTGCCAAAGCCTCCAAAGAACATGCAAGTTGCTTGCATCCCGAGCGTTGAAAAATATCCGAAATCTGTTTCTACGTCCAATCCAGGTAAAAAGAATTGCATCACCATGTATCGAAAGCCAGTGATCGAGTAGAGAATCACAGGAGCAGTAAAAAGCCACGAAAAAATAAGGATGTGTGCTATGGTGATACTTTTTAAAAGTAACACCACATTCGATATGCATTTATTGAGAGCATTAGTACATTTCTCATTTTTGGTCTCGTATTCCAAATAAATGTTGGCTAAGATAACATTTGTTTCACTGATATCTTTGGTAAACACTATACCTGATAGTAGCTTTGCAATTCCCTAGAAATAAAAAAAAATGTGTTTGACACAGTTTAGGGAGAGGTTCTTGAACGTTATGATTTGCCGTTTGGGCAAAATAATTGTTGGTAAGAACGTTTCTTTATTTACATTTTATCCCTTGGTTCTTTCGATCCCTTAGCGAAATCATTACTTTGAGAAAAATTACCTGAAATACACTA
Organism: Melanostoma mellinum; assembly: GCA_914767635.1. Classification (NCBI taxonomy): domain Eukaryota; kingdom Metazoa; phylum Arthropoda; class Insecta; order Diptera; family Syrphidae; genus Melanostoma; species Melanostoma mellinum. The sequence continues at coordinate 22,634,111 of OU612058.1, forward strand.
CCGACCATACAAAACGCTTCCAGTAAGATTCCCCAGTTTTCAGAGAATTTTGAATTCACGGTGTAGACCGAAAATATAAAATACACCGTTATACAAAACCCAACACAAGCAGTTATGATGTTGATTTTGTAATTGGGGTCTGCTACATCAGCGCCACAAGCTCCAGCACACAATCGTGAAATTTTAAGTACTTTCTGGTACTTCTTAGAAGGAAGCATATTTCTTCTTTTCCTGTTGACGATATTCAAAAATAAACTGGAATTTTCTCGATTAAAACCCACACTAAATAGACAAGGATTGGTAAGAAAGATGGGGCATACAAAGCATACATTCGTATATATATTGTAACACTGCTAATTGAACTGTCTAGTTAAATATTAAGAGTTCTTTGACAGTTTAATTGGAAGCAATTGATTTAGATTTTACAGACATTTGCTTTTATGAAGAAACATTTTACTGTCTGTTTTCTCTGCAATTTTTTATCTTTATTTTCAAAGTCAAAGACAACGAGATTTCAAACAACTGTTTATCTGACCTTCAACGTGTCAACATGAGGCATTTTAGCTTTCCAGCAAAATTTGTTGTATAAATTTAAATTTCCTCTATACACAGTGTGTTATTTTGCTAATCTGGTAAAACTCTATACAAAATTCAAAATTGTACAGAAGTTAATATTTTTCTATTTATATATCCAGACAAGAGTATGTAAACAATAAAAAAATCATGAAAACGATATTTCCTGTCGTGTAAATATATCAGCCATATCAGCCAAATAAAGACCAAATCACTGGCATAAATCGTGAGTCAAATTGGTAATTGTTGTAAATTGAAGCGGCCTAAAATGCTTAGTCAATTTTTTTTTTTTTTGCCTGAATTTATAAGTCTTTCGGTACCTCTATTTGCACTATTAACGCAGATCTAAATTCAATGTGTTTTTAAAAGAAAACACTAGATCAAGTTAACACTTTCGGTGTATAGTACGATGTCCGTTGCACCGCAATCTGACAATGAATTTGGCTTTATTAGGTCAAAATAAAACGAAAATGTTAAATTGGGGGCGTTCAAGAATCGTATACGGTGCATTTATTTCATCATTAAAGTGCGTTTTAAGACGCATGGTAAATTGACAAAAACAAAGATATTTTGAATGTTTTTCTGTTTTCAAAAGTCGAATTTTAATATTTCACAGCTGTTGTCTGCAGCTATCTGGAAAAAGATATCTGAATCGTCCAAAAAGATATCTAAGATACGGCTATATAGGTTCTTGAACGCGCCCATTATATTTTTCGATATCTCATATCGATACTTGGAGAAAAAAATCTAAAATTCAAGTACCAATAGCCGAGTTCACACTATACAATTAGTTGCACAGACTTTGGCTTGAACGGCCAATGTGAACCCTCAGACGACCGCGACCGTTTGATCAACTTTTTGGATGATTTTCAAATATTTTTGAAAATTTTGAAGTTGAACGGAGCGGAGGAGTACATGACATAAAGTTGGACAAGTTTGAACGCAAACTACATCCGACCATCCAACATTTCTGTCAAACGAAGTCTGTCCAACTAACGGGTGTTTTTTTAAGAGCTTGAGAACTTTTTTTAAAAAAAAAAAACGCATAAAATTTGCAAAATCTCATCGGTTCTTTATTTGAAACGTTAGATTGCTCCATAACATTTACTTTTTGAAGATAATTTCATTTAAATGTTGACCGCGGCTGCGTCTTAGGTGGTCCATTCGGAAAGTCCAATTTTGGGCAACTTTTTCGAGCATTTCGGCCGGAATAGCCCGAATTTCTTCGGAAATGTTGTCTTCCAAAGCTTTAATAGTTGCTGGCTTATTTTTGTAGACTTTAGACTTGACGTAGCCCCACAAAAAATAGTCTAAAGGCGTCAAATCGCATGATCTTGGTGGCCAACTTACCGGTCCATTTCTTGAGATGGATTGTTCTCCGAAGTTTTCCCTCAAAATGGCCATAGAATCGCGAGCTGTGTGGCATGTAGCGCCATCTTGTTGAAACCACATGTCAACCAAGTTCAGTTCTTCCATTTTTGGCAAAAAAAAAATTTTGTTAGCATCGAACGATAGCGATCGCCATTCACCGTAACGTTGCGTCCAACAGCATCTTTGAAAAAAAACGGTCCAATGATTCCACCAGCGTACAAACCAAACAGTGCATTTTTCGGGATGCATGGGCAGTTCTTGAACGGCTTCTGATTGCACTTCACTCCAAATGCGGCAATTTTGCTTATTTACGTAGCCATTCAACCAGAAATGAGCCTCATCGCTGAACAAAATTTGTCGATAAAAAAGCGGATTTTCTGACAACTTTTCTAGGACCCATTCACAGAAAATTCGACGTTGCTCGTTAGTAAGTCTATTCATGATGAAATGTCAAAGCATACTGAGCATCTTTCTCTTTGACACCATGTCTGAAATCCCGCGTGATCTGTCAAATACTAATGCATGAAAATCCTAACCTCAAAAAAATCACCCTTTAATTGTACAGTGCGAACTCGGCTAATCAATAACTCGATAACGAAACGAATAATATCGAAAAACTTCATTTTACATTTTTGTTTTATCTACGCAAAGTCCGTTGTTTTATTTACGGAAGCAATCGGCATTCTTTCAAATTTTTTAAGTAAAGAATTATTTCTGCTCAAGCTTAGCACTTTAATTTCACAGTTATATCAAAAATATACACATTATACTTGGCCAAAAAAAAAATTTCAGTTTGCTACATTGAGCAAAAAAAAGAATCAACAACGAAAAATAACGAGAACGTTTTTTTTTTCAACTTTAATCACGAATAACTTTTGAAGAAAGCACTTTGTGGAAAAATGTAAAAGATCTTTTTTCGAATATTAAATTTTCTTTAAAAAAATTTTCACATATTGTTTTGTACGTGAGTTGAAAAACTCCAAAATAAAAGAGCAAAATGAGAAAAACATACCATTTTTCAAAGCTTGATTACTCGGAAACGGTTTGTCTGACAAACATTTTTAAAATGACCTTTTTTAAAGAAAATTTAATATTCTACAAAACAATTTGTCGTTAAATTTGTAGGGCTCAAAATAATTAAACAGTTTTGACGTTCAAGTAAGGTGAGGTCTAAGAAATATAAAACACGATTGATAAACCTCTACATAATGTTTTTTTTTTTTTTCAGCTCAAACTTTTTTGGAATTTGTTTTAGCTATCCCAAACAATATTTTCAATATGGTTTTTGAAATAAAAAAAAATTTGTTGGCCTAGTCTAAAACTTATATCTTAACTTTGAAAAATTAACAGATCTGCTATAAGCTTTTGACGGTAATTGTTTGCGGTTGTACTGATTTCCCTATCGTCATTAGCCATTTCACTTCAGCAAAACATCGCTCATGGAAAAACAACAACACCAGCCGACTTTTATTAAGAATCTATATTCACTTATATTCACTTAAGCATAAAACATCGCAAAAGATCGCTCATGGAAAAACAACAACTCCTAAAAGTGAATATAAAGTGAATAGCGTAAGTGGACAAAATTAACTCACTTGCAGAAGTTAACAACAGGGATGGTTGGTAAATGAAGTTTATGGAATAAAGTTGTGTGAGTACAGCGTTTTATTGAGCACCAGAGATAAGAAATAATTAGATGGCAAACTTCACACACACATTGAAACTGCCTACAAGCTGATTTCACTACTACTACTTTGAGTACAGCTTCCACGGTTGACTTTACACAAAATCTCACTACTGCCACTTTGAGTACAGCTTCCAACACGTTCCCCCATTTTATTTCTATAAATTCCATCTTAAGGCCACGTCTGGCTGCCGTTTTGTATTTTCAAGCAAGAAACATTTAGTAAAAACTTTTCCATATATATTAAAATTGTGAAATTCAAAGCTTGGCCACGCGGAGACTTCAAATGCATACGCACATGCCTAAAACCCGGTCCACCATCAGACCAAAACTGTGAGCATCAGAAGAAACTCCTATATTGTTACAAAATCTCTTCTTTTCAAAAAAACGTTTTTCAATTTATCAAACTTAAAGAAAAAAATATAGAAAAATTGTAGTGTGAAAATAAAAACAAAAGTTTTTACTAAATGTTTCTAGGATAGTAAACGCTTTCAAAATACAAAACGGCAGCCAAACGTGGCCTTAAGATGGAATTTATAGAAATAAAATGGGGGAATGTGTTGGAAGCTGTACTCATAGTGGTAGTAGTGAGATTTTGTGTAAAGTCAATTCACAGACAGAGGATGTGATTACAAAAACAACAATGTAAACAAATGGTTGTTGCGGGGCAAGAGAAGTAAAGGTTTGCCATCTAATTAATTTCTTATCTCTGTTGAGCACCTAAGTGAGGTGAACATAAAAATTCCCAATAAAACTATGCTTTGATTTCATAAACTCCATTTACTAGCCATCCCTGTTTCAGCTAATAACTTTTTTCTAGCCTAACCTAACCTAAACTAGTTTAAAAAAAGCTTGATTGAATTTTGAAAACCAAAACAGTTCATGAAATCTGTGATTTTGTTACCATTTTGGTAAAAAATATTTTTTATTCGTTTTTTTTAATGAAAAATTGAATGAAATCTGTGATTTTCTACTAAACATGTACCAAAATTACAGATTTCATGAACTGTTTTGGTTCTCTAAACTCAAACAACCTTTTTTCAAACTAAAACAACAAATTTTGTAATTTGGAAAATTGTAGAAAAAAATATTATTTGCATTTTAGTTATAGAAGTTCTATTTTCCATTCGAAAGCGCATTTAAAAATATTTTTTAATAAAATAGTAGGTACCAAAATCACAAATTTCATGAACTGATTTGGGTTTCCAAATTCAATCAACCTTTTTACTAAAAAAAACTAAAATTGTAATTTGGAAAGCATAGAAAAAAAGTTATTAGCATTTTAGTTATAAAAATTCAATTTTCCATTAAAAATCGCATTAAAAATGTTTTTGACTAAAAGAGTACCAAAGTCACAGTTTTCATGAACTATTTTGGTTTCAATCAAGCTTTTTGCAAACTAAATTTGTAATTTGGAAAAGCATAAAAAAATGTTATTAGCATTTTAGCTGAATTTGCTGCTAATAAAAGGTACAGCGGCTCGACAGTATTATGTTTTTGCATTTTTATCAAAACTTCAGTTTTCTAAATTCGGAAAAGTCTTTTCCAAATCTTTCCAGTTCGTCCAAAAACGATTGACCACAAAATTACTCAACTTAAACTGTTATGCTGGGTTTACATGCATCTGCAACTGCGGAAGTGCAGAAAAGTAAAGCGAGACAATGAAGATTACAAAGCAGAAAGGTTAAAAAGAGAGACGAATAGGATTATGGTTGCAGATGAACATGTTCATCTGCACCCATAATTTTTCATCTGCAACCATAACTAGGAAGTTCATTCCCTCTCTATCAGACAAGTATGAATTTTACATCTTGTGCCTTTTTCTGATTTTCGTCTGCACTTGCAGATGCATGTAGATCCACCATTAATAACTTTTTTTGGACTTTTCCAAATTGCAAAAATTTTTTTACAAATTTTTTCCAAATGTTTGCCAAATTATTTGTACAAATATAATCGATATTTCAATGCAAGCCACTGTCCATTTTGATTTCATTTGTTGCTAATCAAAGGTACAGCGGCTCACTGCATTATGTTTTTTGAGATCATTTGGATGACTTGATTTGAGAAATAGTTTTCAAGTGCCTTTTCTTCCTCTTTGCCCACAAACCACGGTTTTTGTGAGATTCGCCACATGTATATTCAAGCGCCAGTGCTTTATTCATATCTCCATATTCATAGACTTATGTTTCTATTCTATTTATCTTATTTTATTTGACAAAACATAAACCACGTCTTAAACTGAGCCTTATTTTATATAAATTAAGTATTATTTAATCACATTTTATTTCAGTGTGCGCGCTGCCTAATTTAAATTACAAAAATGTGCTGCCATTTTACAACGGAAACACTACATGGGCTTAATTATATCGAAAAATCTACTACAATCACCCATCTAGAACTTTCATTATTTCGATATCGATACACATACGTAGCCATCGACCAATACCGCACTTGCGTCATGTTTTATTCCACTTTTGGACGAGGTTAGGTAAGTTTCGAAGTTTTTCTTGTGCTGTGCGGCCGAGTTAATTTTTTCCTTTCTGTACTTAAAAAAATCAATTGTTTTATTTTCTTTTCTTACCTTATGTATTAATTCTAAAGTGATAGAAAAAAAATGTTAAAAGTATTTGTTAGTTCATTTGCCAACTCGTGCCGAATAAGTGCATCGAAATCCCGAGTAATTTCATCATCTCCAACTATTCGCAATATCTTTCACAGCACATTGCTCCCAAGCACCAGTCCGATAATATCAAGTCACAGCTGCAGTAGGTTCTTCCAAACTTCAGCTAAATTACTTAAAAGTTCATCTTTATATATCGATACCGAAGAAGAATCTGAAGACATGTAAGTATATCAAATTTTTCTTTCTTATATTTCCGTAGTGAAAAAGAGTATCTACTTATGTATCCAAGCGTCTGTCCGCCATTTTGTTTTTTCCAACATGAGGCTTGTAATTTTCCTTAATTTTACTTTGCCATCCACTTAATTTTATCTTCTGAATTCAATTTGCTTGAGTCATCGAAACACGCTTTCTGGCAACTTGATTTGAAGTTTGTTCACTGAAATTCCAGATAACGCGGCGAAAACGTGATTTGTTTAAAATTACGTCGCAATAAATTGTGTATGTGTGTACATACATATAGAAACAGTAGCGTCCCCGAAATTAAAACTTTCATCAAAATGGAAGTACATGGTTTACATATACATACATTTTATACATCTGTCTAAATTAATGCATTCAAAACTTATTGTGCCAATGTAAAATGAATTTTTTTATTTGCATTCCAAATATGTAGGTCTCCTCATGATAGAAATTACTCAGCCCATGGCAGCAACGGACGTGGTGGTCGTGATGACCGTGGAAACCGAGGTGGTGCATCCGGCGGAGGTGGGGTTCGCAATGGACGCATAGAAAAGCGTCATAACGATCGTCGTGGAGGTCCTGGTGGCGGAATGGGTGGAGGCAATCGAAACAATGGCGGAGACTTGGAGCTCTATGACGTTGATTGGTCCAACTTGGAGCCATTTAAGAAGAACTTTTATCAAGAGCATCCAAAAGTAGCAAACCGCAATCCACAAGAAGTTCAAAATTATCGTGACCAACACGAGATTACTGTTCGTGGAAATGCCCCCAACCCAATTGAAGATTTTTCTGAAGTGAACTTGCCCGATTATGTCGCTAAAGAAATTAAGCGTCAAGGTTACAAAGCACCAACAGCAATTCAAGCTCAAGGCTGGCCAATCGCCATGAGTGGCCACAATCTTGTCGGCATTGCCAAGACTGGATCAGGCAAAACTTTGGGATATATCCTCCCAGCTATTGTTCACATCAATAATCAGAAGCCACTGCAACGTGGAGATGGACCCATTGCCCTTGTTTTGGCACCAACTCGTGAATTGGCTCAACAGATTCAGCAAGTAGCTACAGAATTCGGTTCATCATCATACGTTCGCAATACCTGCGTGTTTGGTGGAGCTCCAAAGGGCGGTCAAGCCAGAGATTTACAGCGAGGCTGTGAAATCGTAATTGCCACACCTGGACGTTTGATTGATTTCCTTGCTTCAGGAACTACAAATCTGCAACGCTGCACATATCTTGTTCTTGATGAAGCTGATCGCATGTTGGACATGGGTTTCGAGCCTCAGATTCGTAAGATTCTCACACAAATTCGCCCCGACAGACATACACTCATGTGGAGTGCCACATGGCCGCGTGAGGTCAAACAGTTGGCTGAGGATTTCCTCGGCAGCTACGTTCAAATCAACATTGGTTCCCTAGAACTTTCTGCCAATCATAACATCAAGCAAGTCGTTGAAATTTGCGACGAGCACGACAAAGAAGAAAAGTAAGCCTTGCCAAATAATTTCTTGGACAATTTTTAATATAAATGTTTTTCTTTCTTTTGCAGACTAAAAGCCCTTCTCTCCGACATCTACGACACAAGCGAAAACCCCGGCAAAATTATCATTTTCGTGGAAACAAAGAAACGTGTCGACCATTTGGTGCGTTTCATTCGTAGTTTCGGTGTTCGATGTGGAGCCATCCATGGTGACAAATCACAATCCGAGCGTGACTTCGTATTGCGAGAGTTCCGTTCAGGCAAATCAAACATTTTGGTTGCTACAGATGTGGCTGCCCGTGGTCTTGGTGAGTACTTTTTTCATTACACTAAATTTATTTTATTTAAGTTTTTACATTTTGCGTGGGCTACACACAAAACAAAATACTCCCAAAAGTGTTCTTTTGGTCAATCGTAGCAGTTTAGAAGACATGCGCTTTTGGTGCTAAAAATTCGAAATTTAACTCGTCTTTTTCACGTAGAGTGGTGTTGCATTGTAGGTAGTGGATGTTCATTTTATATGTAGGTACCTACTCCCCGGTGTGGGAAGTTAGTAGTTAGTAGGTATCTGGTGAATAAACTGCGCAGTGACTAATTTAATTCATAACGTAACACGTTTGCCAGCAGATTGTGTTTTTGCTATTTCCGTTGGCGCGGCGTCTAGAACACCACATGTGTTTGATATTTTATTAAATGTGAAAGCGAATTCCGGGTATCTACATTCTACATACCAATACTCATGAAGTTGTTTCGTGTATCTGTTGATTTGCAGCAAATGATGACGCAGTTTGCTTGGGACACATGTCAATGTTCAAAACGCGCCGTTTATTTGTATGTATACCTAAGAGATAACACTTATAGTCTGGGAACTGGTTTTTTCCTCTCTACTTTGTGCCTATCTTGCGTTTGTGGACAACACCAAAGGTTATGTGTCTGTATTTACCCAATCGTGTTGAGCAGGTGGCAAGCTAGGGTATTTTTTTTGCAGTTATACCTGTATACCTGTTTCATGACAAACTAATTGCCGATATTAAAAGAAGATAGCGAAAATTGCTTTCTACGCATTTTATGAACTTTTCTTCGAAATTTGACACATCTACATAAAACGACGACCTGGTATTCTTTTCAAAAGAAGAGCTTACGTTTACTTTTTGCAAATTAATTTGTGGGATTAATTTTCGGACGTGAAGCCTTTTCTTTTTTGCTTCACACTCTTCAATGCTTTCCTCCACAAACGTAAGTTATAACAAACCTGAGAAAGTAGGGGACCTATTTTGCTTTTGGTTGAAAATTGGCTGAATTTATTAAGGTCTGTTTATTTTACTTTGTGCACAGAAATTCACATTCTGTCATATTTTAAGGACAAGGAGTTTTTGTGCACAACTACAAAAAATCGCTGTGCTGGAATAGGATTAGACTAATTTTCGGTGCATTTCGAGATAATTTTCGGTGAAGAATTACACATATCCGACCCTATTGAGGTACCCTCGAAGCGGAGTTTTTTCCGCAACGCATCCTTCTTCGGAGATTCAATTTTTCTTCGAAGTAGTTGTCATCACTAGAAATTTTTCGCTCCGACGCACACTGGGGCAGAACGACCGTATTGGTGGCAATAAATCAGCCCAAGGACCTAGGGACCTGAAAATTTCTGGCAATGTTTATATAATCAATCTATTGATATTTATAAACCCAATATTGACCACGCCCACCAAAACGCCCACTTTTTGTATTTTAAGAAAAAATTTAAAAATGTAGGGTTTTCAAATGGGCCATAAATACGCTTAACAACAAAATATATGCTTTCTCCTTATGTCTTATTAAAAATAAAACATATTTTTTTTGTAAAAACCGAAGCAAAACAAATTTTAATTCAATTAAATAATACAACAAATTGATTTTTATTAATTTAAAACAAAATCATCGCTGTTTTCACCACTGCTATCTTCTTCAGCCTCAGAATAATTATTATAAACAGGAAGGGCTTTTAGCTAACCCATTGCTTGAATTGGGAGGGGTTGCTCCTTTTTTTCCGATAGTTTCTTCATGCTTGTTATTATGGGATCAGAACTTAGTAAAAAAGAGTTAAAAATATCTCGGTTATTATTTTCTCTGCTTGATTCCCGAGAATTATGTTCTCCATAATTTTTGAAGTCCTTGTTTCTTGACTCTTGGGCTTCCTCAGTCAGTTGACCAATTGGTAAAAGAGAATCGGCAATTATTTGTGGTACACGAATTAAATATCTATGAAGGGGGGTGACATGTAATAAAGGATACTTTTCCACATAAAATCTTGCAGTATCAATTGCGAAACCTTTAAACTTTTCGACATTAATTTCATGGCCGCTAGCCATTACAATCATAATAGTGTGCATCTTTTTATGAGTTGAACATCAATCTTTGTAATTTCTGCAGAAATCTCAGCATTTTGAAAAAAACGTCTGGCCGTATCGCCACATTAGAATTCCCGAATCCGGCTTTGGTTTGTCTATTATTAATCCACAACTCTTTTTGTATCCTTTTTTGTTTTCTGCAACAACTATCTTGTCATCCCATCGAGCTAGCCATTTCTTAAGAGGCAATTTGTTACACCTATATTATCGAAGTTTCGAGTTCGTTTTTTATTAACTTTTCTTCCAGAAATTCAAATTGATTTTGAAAATTAATATTTTCTGATGACCGAATTATATTTACAAGCTCCCTTCGAGTTATAAAAATCGTATTCGAACTTGTACCTAAAGGTTAAAAAAAATCTTAGAAATCCTCAATTTTTTTTTTGTCGGAAAGCAAATTTTCTTAAAATACTTTTTGATGAAAACCGCAAAAATCCGCAAAATTTTTTTGCAGTTCCAAGAAAAAGAAAGCACCAGCTACCAAAAACAACAAAAATTAAGTTTGGGACTAACTGGGAACACAATTAAACTGATCAATGTTTGCAGAAAGAAGCAAAAAAAACATGAGACTTTAAAGTATTTAATGATAATTACCGTTTTTCATAATTAAAAGCACTTTCTCACAACAAAAACTCTTAAATAGCTTAACAAACACCAGAACTTGAAGTCTCCATTCCAGAAATTTTAATATTAAATAACCTCTACTTTTATTTAGACAATTAAAAACACTTAACAAATTTCTTCACAACAAACTCCAGCTATCTGTTAACAAGAATGGCTTGCGCCGATGCATATCATTCAAAATGTGTTTATGATAACGGTCTCAAACTTTTACATTATTATCAGTGGGGTATTTGACTATAAGAAAAAAAATACAATGCTCCCATACAGCCAAATTCATTTTTCGATTTATTGCCAACAATGCGGTCATTCTGCCCCAGTGTGCGACGGTTGCCTCGATAGGGCTGAATAGCTGTGCTTTACTTATTTTAAAAGATGAAAGTCAAATAAATATTTCTTTTTCTTTTGGAAATGTCGTGCTATGCCAGAAATGACTACATAAAACTGATTGGTCAGTCGTCAATAGCGGAGTTCAAACTGTATAATTAGTTGGACAGAATTAGGTTTGAAAGACCAAAGTTGGATAATGTGAACTCTGAAACGACCGCTTGTCCAACTCGTTGGATGGATTTTAAATATTTTTGAAAATTTTGAAGTTCAACGGAGCGGAGGAAGTTTGGACTTCAAGTCTGATAGATCTAAACGCAAACAACATCCGGCCAACTCAACTAATTCAAACTGAAAAAATTGTTGAGATTTTTGCTAATCAGAGGAAATGTATTCATGTGTCAAATTTTCGTACAACTCTGACTGTTTGATATAAAAAGTTAGTGGTGTATCGAAACTAGTTCGGAAATAAAAACGGACGGTCGGAAAACTTGGAGCTGAATTGCCGTATTAGAGCTCTTATTACGAATAACGATACTCGTAAAAAGCAAGTCGCTATAGATACTTTGCGATTATGTTTCACGATACTCTGGTTATTACAGTTGTGTTTTGTTGCCCCAAAATTTTCACGAATCCGTTCGGTTTATGTCGTGGCTATCGTTATTTTGGGTATCGTTTTTTTTTTGTCTCGTATTTTGTAAAATTAGTTAAATTTCACTTTATCAGTCGGCTATCCATTTATCGAATCAAATTTTGTTTAATGATTGGGTCCGTAACGATACTCGCATAACACTTTCATTATCGTTAAATTGCGATTAGACTTTACGATTTTCGCTGTCATTTATGACTGATTTTTGGAGGTCGTTTTGTTATACATTTTCATAATCGGTCCATGTCGTGGTTATCGTTCAGACTTGAGTTTCACGTAAATAGCATTCCCTTCGGAAAAGATTGCATTTCACTTTTCCCTTATGAGTTTCGGGCAAACAAATTTTTCATGTTCTAACAAATTCCCTTATTATGAGCTATTTTTTACCGTGTAATGTGAAAACGTCCAGAGAAATTTATTTCACTTATTTTCATGAAACAAGTGACAACAAAAGCAGAAAAAATGTGTAGTGGAATTCTGTACAGGGGAAACTCATAATAAGTCTGGTTGTTTTGGGTTTCGTTTTTCCTCCCCAGAGCCACCGTGCAAAATATATTTATCAGTAGTGAATTTTGAAGCAAAACATTAAATACAAGTGCGGCTGTGATGCTTTCAATTTGGCGTTCGTAGTCATATGCTGCGAGGCTGCGATGGGCCGATGTTAATAATATAGGTTATTGCTACTCATACTTAACAACAAGTAATACTCTACATGCTTCATCAATTACATTAGGCTCGGGGTTGCCCTAGTTTTGTAGCGTCACCCAGGTTGTCGTAAAATACGAACTTCGAATTGAAAAAAAGGCTATGCATGTGGCTGCCATCGATATATAATACATTGATCATCATTCATCATATCACTTACACACATATTTGGTGTCTTGCTCTCCATTCCTACAATGCAATCCAACACTCGCTGTTTGAAATTAAATTGAAACTAAATTCAACTAGAGAGCAAATCATAAAAACAAAACTGAAACAGTTAACTCTCCCATTTCCCAAAAAAAAAAAAAAAAAAACAACAACCACAAAAATAATTAAATTTTAATGAGTTTCGGAAATGAATTTTCCCATTTTTCTTTTTCTTCCAACTTTTATTTTACAGAGGCCGTTTATGTTGGTATGGTGGGGATAACATAACACAATGAAGATGTAATTTTGTATGTGTATGATGTAAAATGATAAAAAAAGGCTTCCAAAAAAAGAAAATACTAAACGTTTGGCAATGTTTCGGCTTTCTCGAAACTCAGCCATCGTAAGTAAATAGGTCTGTGTGGATAAATGATGAACCACACAACAGAGATTGATAAATTTGAACGTACATAAGCATACATGCGGAGGTATATTCAACATCAAACTGCTCCATAGTTTGCGCTTGAAAATTTGGGGGGCAAATTAATAAAAGTAAAAATAAATGATAATAAACAAGTGCGCGCAAACTTGGGACAACCCGATATGCAGTATACCTCACAATTACAAACGGATTTGTGTTCTACGGTACGGACGAGCTACTAAACTATCCCTATCATCACAAAAGTAAGGCCTCTGGTTGGTTTTTGAGCGTGTGTAAAAGAGGGGCAATTGAAAATAAAAAATAAAAAAATTGACTAAGTATTGAGTATAATAAACTGAAAGCAAATTGAAAGCGGGTCGTGTACTTCTGGCGTCCCTTGAGCTTCGTTGAAACGCTGTTAAAAGAAAATCAAGTAATCGGTGATCGGTGACGCAAAAACTCGTTACTGTGACTGACTAAACATCGAAGAGAACTTGGATATGCGGCGCAGTTCATTTTCAGATTTGTCGAAAGTCAATGAATCTTAGCCAGTCGACACACGATGACGCTTAAAACGATTGCTTTTTGCTTGAGTTGTGTTAGGGGAGTTCTGAAGTATCTTAATATCGAACAACTGCTGCAGGCAAAATCCACAAAATAATGCATCTCTATCAAACCAAAATGTGTTCTTTGACATAAGTTTAAGCTGAAATGTTGCCCAAAAACAAACAGTCCGCCTCTGTATCTTGATTGGATGTTGGATTGTGAAGTATTGTGTGTGTGTACATAAATCGTGTAAAATAAAATGATGATGGGACCTCAATTGGATTAAGGATTGCTCACCACATGTGCACAATTGGAGTGTGTGGTCCTTAAAAACAATTTGCAACAACTGTAGCTGCGAAGGTCCATTAAATGTTGATCATTAAAATAATAAAAACACACACAGAAATTACATGTACATAAAATAAACAACACAAAGGACACATATGGGTGGGCGACGGATATGCATAGATGTTTAAAAGGAAATGCCTGCTGCTCTGCTTCAAACACAACTCCCTTCTTTTTGTGTTAACAAGGTAATGTAAATGTCAATTCAATTTCTTGCTCTTTAAGTTAATCTACTACTTAGCTGCTAATCACGTTTTAATAAAATACATAGTTTAAAAAAAATGCTCTCACTATATATTGCCACCAAAAAAAAAGAAAAAGTGCTCATAACATTTAGTTTTAGTTTTTATTACCCATGGTAATTTGGCTCCGTATGGTAATTACTAATATGTGATCTACCTTTATTGATACAGATGTCGACGGTATTAAGTACGTGATAAACTTTGATTACCCACAATCGTCAGAAGACTACATTCATCGTATCGGACGTACCGGTCGGTCGGAAACAAAGGGTACATCATATGCATTCTTCACAAAGAACAACGCCCGGCAATCTAAGGCTCTAGTAGATGTTCTCCGCGAAGCAAATCAGGTTAGTATGGTTGTTTTGTTACATCCATTTGCCACTATTATTTGTCTGACGGTGTTGACAGCCGTTTTCTTATTCGTGTCGATATGAAAGTCTAATCTCATGTTATTTTCTTTTTCCATTTCGTTAGGAAATCACACCCGCGCTCGAACAAATGATGCGCAACAACCGCGGCGGCTTTGACAGCAACCGTCGTTATGGCGGTGGTGGTGGAGGTTCGCGATTCGGCGGTACCTTCAAAAAGGGCTCAATTGGCGGCGGAAGCAGATTCGGCGGTGGTGGCCGAGGAGGTAATTTCGGCGGTAGTGGAGGAGGCTTCGGAGGTGGAAACCGTGATAACGGTTTCGGTCGAGAAAATGGAGGTGGCTTTGGCGGCCGCGACAACAGAACCGCTGGCAGCAACTCAGCAGGTGGTGGTGGTGGAAACAGTAACGGTAGACATACGCGATTCGATTAAATACCTGCTTAAACTATGAATTTTTTGGATTAATTTTATTATTTAAATTACTTTAGTTTTATTAGATTAATATGAATCTAGAAGAATAAGTTTGTATTTCCGAGTCCGAACGACCCACACACACACACCACTACTAAGTATAATGACAAACAAAGAAATATACAAGCATTGCAATTTTTTTTTTTTATAAATTAAGAAATACATTTTATAAGAGAAGACATTCCACGTCTTTTAGTTGAAAAAAAAAGAGAAGAAATAACCACAAAAACAAAATCAAACTTAAGAGCAGTAAGTTGCTGCCAGTGTATACGCAAGTAAGGAGACAAATTTTAAAGTATTTCTTTTTAAAATCTCGTGTGTGAAGTTTAAGCGATGTTGCGTCGTTGCGTATTAAAAATTGGCTGTTGCGAATGAAAATGCATTCATTTCATTCGTTCTAAATGACATTGGCACAGCCATGCCTAATTTTATTTTGAACAATAAGATGTGTCTATCGCTGATGTTGAAAGCCTAGCCACCAGAGCCCTTGTTGACATTAAATTGTATTCCCTTAATTTATATCATCAGAATAACCGTTTGAATGAAAGGTATCTAGGTACTGATACGGAGGCTTTTGATGTGAATATGCCATTGATGAGGCGTACACAATTCTTTTTTGTACAACTAATGTTAAGAAAATTTATGTCAAAAAGAAGAACTTCACATGAATCAAATAAAATTGAAACAGAAAAACTTGAAATCCATAATTTGGTTTCGAGAATAAAAAAAATCTTCGTTTTTCATTTGAATTTGAAATTTCAGGCAAATTATGAAAGTTGAGAGACTTGCGCGTGTGCTTGTCGCACATTCTTCTTCAAAAGTGATCTGTCTTCGGAATTTGTTATATCCGGAGTTGCGGCTTTCACAAGGATTTAAAACGAAAACTGAAATTCGATTTACTTGCTTTATATCAGCCGTGTTTTTTATTAAAGGTGGGTTTGTATTACGAATTGTGAAACGCTAGGTGAAAAACTGGGGCCAGATTCTGTAAAAAACGAAACGAAAGCGATCAAACGTTTTTCAATAGGAAAGACATTGCAAATCGTTCGCACACACGAAAACGTTTGTTCGCTTTTTACTTACAGAATGTCACCCCTGTTTTGAGATTCGATTTCTAGAAAGATTGAATCGAATTAAGAATTGCATCTTGAGATTCGATCGTTTCCAAAGTTCATCATGCTTATTTTGACATTCTATTCGAATGAAAGTTTGGTCGAATTCGAAAGAAGTGCATTTTGAGACTCGAATGATTCGAATGTTAAACATGTAAGATTTCGAATCATTCGAGTCTCAAAATGCACCTAATATTAGGTTTGTTCGTTGAAGCCCTGGGGTTGCCCTAGGGTCGCCACAAAGCGTTTTTTGAGAAACCTAAATTAGCCCTGATTGTCAAATTTAGTGTTTTTTGAGCCATAGGTTTGCCATGGGTTTTCCCCAAACTCGCCCTAGCTTTTTGCTGTGGCGATTTGAGGGCTGTCAAATGGCATGTATTTTTTTTAATGACAGGGATGTGTGGTGATTTGTGGTGTAGTGTTTTTTGAGGACTGGAAACCCAGGTTTTTTTTGACAACTCATAGGGTTGTCAAGAAAACCTGGGTCAACCCTGGGGAAAGTTCAACGAACGGACCTATTGCTTTTAGTGGTTGGTGGAAATTTATTTATTTTACTAATTTCTTACAACGTTTGGCAACTTTTTCAGGGTCAAGTTGTTTTACTGCCTAAAATTCAGACGATAGTCGTCTAAAGCGTTACAGAATCCGGCCCCAGTATAAACATCCCTGTTCAGCCTGTTTCGATCCCCAGATCAATTAACCGTCAACCAAATTGACCTTGTTGCGATCGACGCAAGGCACTCTTCCAGTGTGCTAGATGTCCGAACTTTCCGAGGGGCCAACTTTGACTCCGACCACTACCTTGTTGTAGCCAAGGTACGAATGAGGATATCTTGTTCACGACCAGCACGAACTAACGCTGTGAAGAGATATGACGTCGGAAAGCTACAATCGCAAGAGATTGCCAATGCCTTTTCCAATCGAGTGTCCCTTCAACTATCCTTGGGCCCTACTCTGTATTTCGTTTCGAATCGTAAGTCTATTCGAAAGTGATTTTCGATTCGATTATGAATTCGTACTCTGTATTTCGTTTTCGAATCGAAAAAAAAGTACTTGTTAATATTTTCATTAACGGAATAGATTTGCGAAGTCTTGAAACATTTCTCAAGATATCTGTCCAATCAAGCAAAAAAATAATATCAAAGCAAATTACAAACAAGTAAAAATATAAATAAATGAAATAAAAAAATCGTTTTCGGATTTGCCGTTCCGAAAGTGGCAGATTCGAATCCGCTTTAGAAATAAAGAGTACAAAATATTCGTTTTCGGAAATTTTTGCTTTCTAAACGAATTACAGAGTAGGGCCCCTTGAATCCCATGCCGCCAGCATTAAACATTGAAGACCAGTGGCAGCAATGCCAAGAAGCCATCATAACCGCTGCTTCTGAGGTTCTGGGTTTCACTCGGCCAACAAAACGAAACCCATTGTTCGATGAAGAATGCAGGCAGGCAAATGCAGCCAAGTAAAGAGCACGACAAATGCTTATGCAAACACGAACGAGGGCTGCTTACGATCAGTATAACTAGATTTACAAGGAGAGAAGAAGGGAAGAACACCGACTTCTCAAAAAGAAAAAGAAGCAGCATGAGAAGCGCTCTTTTGAGGAAATAGAGAGGTGCCATGACAGGAACGAGATTCGGAAGTTTTACCAAAAGGTAAAAAGATCCTGCCAGGGTGGCAAACCCCGAACTCAAGCCTGTAAGGACCAGCAGGGAAACATAGTTATAGAGTCACAGTCGCTACTGAGGATCTGGAAAGATCATTTCTGCAGACTGCTTAACGGCGATGAGGACACAAATTCCGCTGTCAGGCAGATTGCCCCATTCAGCTTGGACGATGATCAAGAATGCCGTCCTCCCGACCTAGAAGAAGTTAAGCTTGCTATATGCAAACTTAAATCAAATAAGACTGCAGGTGCACAGGGCCTTGATGCCGAACTTTTCAAGGCAGCCGGAGATTAGTTGGAAAGGAGCATGCACCAGCTGATCTGCATGATATGGTCGGAAGAAAGCATGCCCGATGAATGGAACCTCAGTATCGTATGCCCGATCCTAAAGAAAGGAGACCCTCACAATTGCGCCAATTATAGAGGAATAAGCCTCCTAAACGTCGCTTATAAGATCTTGTCTGTTGTAATATGTGAACGTCTGAAACCCCACGTCAACAACTTGATAGGTCAATGTGGTTTTAGACCAGAGAAGTCCACAATAGACCAAATTTTCACATTACGGCAGATTTTGGAAAAAACCCGAGAACATAATATCGATATTCACCATCTCTTTATCGATTTCAAGGCCGCGTATGACAGTATCTACAGAGACGAGCTGTACAGAGCCATGTCTAGTTTCGGCATCCCTGCAAAACTCGTACGACTATGCAGGATGACTTTGGAGAATTCACACTGCTCCGTCAAGGTCGGTAAAGAACTCACCGAGACCTTTGATGTCGAAAAAGGTTTTAGGCAAGGCGACAAACTGTCATGCGATTTCTTCAACATCATACTTGAACAGATTATAAGAAACTCAAACGTCAACACCAGAGGAACAATCTTTCAAAAGTCTGTACAATTACTCGCCTATGCAGACGATATTGACGTAATGGGAAGAAAAAAGCGTGATGTCATAGGTGCTTTTGCGAGTATCGAAACAGAAGCGGCAAAAATGGGTTTGATGGTTGATGAGGGCAAAACGAAGTATATGTTGTCATCAAACAAGGACACAGAACATCGACGAATTGGGCAAAACGTCACAATAGACAGACATAACTTCGAGGTAGTACAGGACTTCGTCTACCGAGGATCCGCTGTAGACACGGACAACAACATCAGTGCGGAGATCTAACGGAGAATAACTCTTGCCAACCGTTGCTTCTTTGGGTTAAGAAGGCAATTGAGAAACAAAACCCTCTCCAGAAAAACCAAGGTAACCTTATATAAGACCTTAATCATCCCAGTCCTGCTTTACGGTGCGGAAGCATGGACCTTATCGAAAGCGGATGAAGAAACCCTTGGTCGTTTCAAAAGAAAAATTCTCCGAATGATCTTTGGTCCCGTATGCGAAGACAATGTGTGGAGAAGAAGATACAACAACGAGCTGTATGAGCTGTACCGCGACATGGGCATAGCCAGAAGAGTACGCATCGCGAGGCTACGATGGTTGGGCCATGTAGAGCGGATGGAGCCAAACGCTCCGGCTCGTCGGGTGTTCGAAAGCACATTGCAGGGATATCACGGAAGGGGAAGACCTCGTCTTAGGTGGCGCAATCAAGTGGATGAAGACCTCAACCGACTTGGAGTGCGAAACTGGAGAGAGCTCGCCCGAAATCGAAGTCGTTATAGAAGGATGTTGCGGTTGAGGCCCAGGTTCACCCCGAACTGTAATGCCCACCTAAGTAAGTAAGTAAATTCAGCCTGTTTGCTTAAGGCTTCAAAAATTGAAGAAAGTTGTTGATAATAAAAAAAACCTTTATTTGGCTAATTTTAATTGTAGAACGGGTTATGCCTTCCGAACGAAAATCAGAGAGCTATTATTAGGCGAAAACTCCACTTTTTTAAGATCCTAGAAAAGTTATGAACCAAAATTTGTAAAACGATAGTAAAATACTATCATTCAGTCGAAATCGAGGTTATATGAAACTTGGCGATACAATCGACGGGATAAAATCAGTAAATAAAACAAATAAGGTGGCGCAACAGAGTATAGGAGTCCCAGGACCTAGCGCAATTCTCACAACAATTGCCTTTTGAGGGAATGGAGGTAACCTTCAATTTTCTTCGGTTCCGAACGGCTTATCGAGTAAGCTCTTTTCATAGCAATAAATTACGTAACGAAGAACTTGCCAATTCCTCACGAAAGGCGATACTCGTGGAAAAATATTTATGCCTCTTTTGGGATTGGACAATAATCATTTAAAAAGTCCGGCGAACTATGTTGAAGCCGTGAGATCTAGCGCTGCGTAAAGAAAACGACAATCAACATATTAAGTTTGTTCGTTGAAGCCCTGGGTTCGCCCTGTGTTTACCAGAAATCGTTTTTTGGAAAAGGTAAACTAGCTCGCATGTAAAACTGAATGTTTTTTGAGCCCTGTTTTTGCCCTCAACTCACCCCAATTTTGCCCAAGAGTTTGGTTGTGGTGATTTCAGATAACGAACAAAGTCAAATGACTTATATTTTTCTTCTCGAAATTGTACTGATTTTGTGGTTTAACGTTTCGAATATTTTTGAAAACTTATAGGATTATCCTGCAATCCCTGGGTGAGGTTCAACGAACGCTCCTATTGCCACTACAATGGTTTTGAAAATTATTTTTGGTCTAAAAATTGAGTTGTTGTTGAGTAGTTGATGGATCCTCTAGTTTCCTTATCTTGTTTTGTTTCAAAAATTAATGCTCTCTCAAGCCAAATTTAATTATTGCTTTGCTATGGTGGCAATTTTAGCTCTTAAATAATTGTTAAAATAACGATATGTGAGAATGTCCATGTCCACGCCGGACGCGACGAGAACGCCACCGCTTTTCTACATATTTGTAGTTATCGCGTCAAGCAGAAGGAAAGCCTTTACCCCGAACTCTGTCTCTCACATATTTATTATATCTCTTAATGTTGTTCCGGTAAGACAGTGTTAAACATTTGATTGATCATAAGTTACATGTGTATACATATCGTTTATTTTTATACACGCAACATGTGCCGTGGCATTGACCATAAAGACAAATTCTGTGAATACCATTTTTTTATCCCACAAATTTTACCTCAAAGAAGTTCCTTTCAACACCTTAGGTTTTTCCTGACCATTAACGCTCTATTTTGATGACAGCGACAAGCTTAATGATTGCCACATTCATCACTTCGCTTGTCTATTCTTCTTTTATGGTTTTTACTGAATTGATATTACCAATCGTTAAAAAGGCAGTTATGAAGCCCCCCCACAAAAAAAAAAAAAAAAAAATTCCTATTGCTCGTAAATTTAATCAAATTTGATGAACTCGTAAGAGACCATATCGCACACTTACTTTATCGGCGGGCTCTTAAGGACGACACAGTGCTTATGCAATCCAGAAGGAACAAAAATTATACCGCAGGCACTTTTTGGCCAACATCCCTCGAGAATTTCAAAATCGTTATTTTGCCGGAGCCATAGAGCTATGGCAAGGCGGCTGGTTAGTGGTTACAGCCATCAGCCATGGCCGTCTTTATTGCGTTTTTATTGGCGTCGTCGTCGCGCGGAGGAGTATACCTAACGTTGTTTACGACAGGTTCTTATCATAAAGTACTCCGCCCATTAGAAGCTCCGGCTCGTAGATTCAGCATCCCCATACAACCCGCAGTATCAAAACATCTTATAAATAGCTCCATTGATTCAGTAACACAACTCAAGATGTTACCAAATACTTTAGACAGCGAAGCCAAAAATCCATTTTGTATACAGCGAAGCAAGTGGTACAATCAATTTTGTGGGAAGGAAAACCTCACACGCCGGGTAAGTCAATTTTGGATGCAAATACTGATGCATAATTGATTCGTGGTTTGAAATTTATTGCTTTAGCAATAAAGGCAGCTTTGATGAACCACAAGAAAGTTAAAAATGAGAGGTTTTCGATTCTATTTGAGTATAACCACAGGCTGTTAGCTTTACCTTGTTTCTTCAAAATTCCCGCTAAAAACTTGTGTCTCTTGGATATTTATTATGAGGTTTCGAAGTATCATTAAAGTTAGTTTTTATTTATTTTTGTTGATATCTCAATTTCGGATCAAAAATGTTATAAATAGTTGGCTTCTCTCCAAAGCTATTTCTTTTACAACGCCACTGCTTCTACCTTCTGTTTTCATTTTTGTTACACTTTCCAATGCATAAAGTTTATAGAAGCAGACTTGTATAGGTACTTGTACAATGCCGTATTGATTTATTGCTTTAATTTTGCATACAGCATAACGCGTCCATCTACAATAAACCTTTGCTGATCAAGTACGTGCGATAGTATTACACTTCCATTTTCCACTGATAAGTCCGTACCTCATAACATTTTCTCCTCAATTTTCACGTCAATGAAGTTTCGATGTACAGTAACTTGTTATTTCTTTGCCTGCATCGTTATATGCATAGAAGTGATGTGGATTGTCAAATATACAGAAAAAGCAAGAGTTGAACCTTTTCACTAGTATAATGAGGTGTTGGATGATGATGTCGATTCCGTAGGTGAGTAATTGTTACCAAAGGCGTTTACGTGTTTCCGTCCTTATTGTCAATATTTCAGAACGTTTCTTATCCACAATGAGGCCAATGTGTCCATGCTCAAAAACGTTATAAGGGAGTCAGTGTTCTTCCAATTAAAAAAGCAATACCTGCAGGAGGAGATTTAAAACTTTTGCAAGAATTCATAGGATTTCTTAGTTACGTCTATTTTTTCCAGAGGCTATTCTTGCATTGCAATACAAATGTTAAAAACATCTTGATATTAAGATTATTAAGAAATATTGTTCTGTCTTTTAAGAAGCGAAAAAAGCCGTTAGAGCGAATCTCTATGCTAATTATTTCAAAAGAGGAAAAGCTGCCTAAAAAGAAAATGAATTTTTGAACGTATTCTAAGACTACCGTTCGATTAAAAGCTAATGTCCAACACTTTAAAGATCCTTGCTCAAGTATTGGGTAGGTGACTTTAAAAATTGATAAAGCTATCTGCTGACGAATGCGGGTTTATCGGTTATCGGTTAGAATTTTAATAATGGAGCATAATGAAATTTGCTTGTTGTGCTAATAATTGATTTTGAAAAAAAAAAACTTGATCGACAGTCATGCCAAAACTGTTGAGAGCTATGTGCGAATAATTGAGGATATGTGTAGCTAAAGTCAACTTCAAACATCCAGCAGTCTCATTAAACATAGAGCAAGAAAGGATCCTCTATTTTTATTTATTGTCCTTGACTTCTTACTCAAAGGTTTAGTACCGGACTCTAATTACATTAAATTTTCATATCTGAGGATGAAGTCACTATAAAAGCTAGGGTCCTACATCCCTGAAGCAAACACTCAACGTTTGGGCAAACGTTTTGAAATGATTTAGATGGCGTATTTGTAAAAAAAAAAAATATCTAAATAACACGATTTCCTTCAAACTCAACCAACCCGACTATTTAGTTGGCGTAGTGCGCACAGCACAACCCGGCCGAACTATCGGCCAATGGAAAGTTTGTAGTTTGCGAGCCCTAAGTGGATACATACCTCTATATGTACGTAAAAAAAATGGAAAACAATAACAGACGACCGGGCTAGTTGAATTTGTCCGGATCAATAAAGAGATTAGGCAAACACTAGGTTTGTTCTTTGAAGCCCTGGGTGTGCCCTATGGTCATCAGAAGCCATTTTTTTTTTTTTTTGAAAAATCTCAACTCGCCCTGGGTGTAAAACAGCAGGTTTCTTATGCCCTGAGTCTATGGCCGTGTTCAAGACAAATTTCGAAAGTTCGAAGAGACCTGTCAGTCCATGAACGACGATCTTAACTTTTTTTGTCTTAAAGTGGCACTGTGAGCTGTGATTCACCTCTCGATTCTACATAGTTTGTAGTAAAATTAAATGTAAGACGCAGATTTTTTCAGTTTGTAATTCAACAATTTGACTTCCAAGTATTTCCAAGTTGAGCAGTTTCAAAATTTCATTAATTTTACTTAATTTTGATAAAAAAATGAAAATCGTGTGCCTTCAAAAATGTATTTTCTTTGTTGATAAACTCAATTGTAAAATTAATTTACAAAACAGAATATCCAAACACCAATAATTATCAATTTCAATTCAACAAATAAAGGAAAACTTGTTGAACAAAAAAATAACCCAAGAATACCGAGTAAAGTTCGAATGTCATATAGTTGTTTTCCTTGTTTTGTCAAGTAAAATCTTAAGTTCAATTTTCAGCCAAGTTTTTCCATCTGAAAATCTATGTTCCAAAATCTGAAAATCTAAATGTCATCTGAATTGTCATCTAAAAATCGGGATCTTTTTACAAGGAAAAGTGACAGAAAATTAGTTAAGATTTTCGAAGGTAGGTCCCGCGAACGCCCCTATGCCTTCTTCTCGCCTCAATGGTCATAGCTTGTTTTTGGGACGAGTTCAGGTAAGAACAAGGGTGTCAAATGTCATGTAGCTTTCATCAAAAGACAGGGATGAATGGTGATGCGTTTTTTGAGAACCGAGAAACCAGATTTTCTTCGACAACTCAAAGAATTGTTAAGCAAACCTAGGTTAAAGTTAAAGTTAAAGTTAAAGTTCAACAATCTACGGTCTAAAAGGCAAAATCATTTTACGTAACGTTTCCGAGACGATCGCGCCATAAAAGAAGAGATTCAGGCCAAAAATTTCTGCACACAGAAATACGTATACACTAGCAGAAATTTTGCCTCAGATATGAGAAAACTCCGCAAACGTTAGGGTTTTTTACGCTTTATGAGATCAACGCCGAGTTCAAAGAGAGCGGATCGCTAATGCAAACAAGATAAGTGGGAGAGCAGTGATTTCTTTCAGATCCTTATGCTCATAACACCGTGGAAAATGTTTTACAAAGAATCTCTTACCTCTTTTTAGATACGCATTTTCAAGATTTTCAAAAAATATTTATGTGGAAACATCACAGTAGAACACTGCTTTGTCATAATTCTACTCAGATGAACTCATCTTGCAGGCGAAAACCGAAATTGGCAATTCAAAGACTTAAACAAAAATAAAAAATTGGGGTTGTGGATGGGAAAAGAGTGATGCATCGACTCTCGGCGTTTCATAGTTTATAGTTTTTTTGTATACGAAATATTGACAGCGACTTCTTCGTGCTTATGCTTATTCAACTCGTGGAGTAAGTAACCGACTTCAGTAGACAAAAACAGTTGCAAAATCCATCAACCATTAAGTATCTTAGCCTTGTAACTTCCACGAAAGGTTAATCGATAAATCGATTTGAACATTTGCTGCCACATCAGTCAATCAGACAGTTCAAATACCGGTATCGAATTTAAGTTCAATATTAATCAACACTTTTCTTATATAGAGCATTATTCTATGAAGATTGAAACATTGGAGTTATCGGTTACTCTTCCCAGTGGCAAAAAAGTCAAGTTTTTAATCATAAATCAAACAAGAAGAAACTGCATTTGAGCTCCAAACGATAGCAACTTTCATCATTTCACTAAAGAAAATGAAATAGAAAACTTTCAGTTTTCAGTGCATTTGTAACACGCATTTCCTTGTTCATTATGGATAAGGAAACACAAAGTACTCTCTTTGCTTGAAGAAAAGGACGAGCTCTATGCAGAGTGATTTGCTTTTTGCTATTTTGGTTGTGGTTCGAACGATGACAGTGTCCCTATATCTACAACGGTTCACTAGATCTCATTTTTTTATTCTAAGTAATGAAAATAAAAAATTTCGCTGAGTATACCAGTTTAAACCTCTCACTCCTCAGTCCTCACTGATAGATTTTTACATCATTTTCCTTAGAGCTCACTCGGTTGCATAATTAAAATGTGTAGTTTCAATTAAATATTACATCCTCGCATAGTGAATTTAAGTTTCTGAATTAAATTGTTCCACTGGATGTTCTTGTTAAAAATTAACAAGAACATCGTTACAATTGGTAACCCCTTTCCTTCACCAGACATACAAAAAACCAAGAAGCTTTTTTTTTTTGCATTCCGATTTCTTTCACAGTTCATATTTC
Source organism: Melanostoma mellinum (assembly GCA_914767635.1). Classification (NCBI taxonomy): domain Eukaryota; kingdom Metazoa; phylum Arthropoda; class Insecta; order Diptera; family Syrphidae; genus Melanostoma; species Melanostoma mellinum. The sequence continues at coordinate 22,660,124 of OU612058.1, forward strand.
CATTCGGACGGGAATGCAGAAAATACTTTACTTAAATTAATCAATTTGATAAATGTACGAACTGAGAAAAGCCGGTGCTACCTACCCATAAAGAGTGTGGCCGTAAATCGTGTTACATACTTTGAGATTCTTGGTCATATTTTAAGAAAAAAAATTGTGATACAGTAAAGTCCACTTCTCAACTTTGACGTCACTTTTCGACGATTAAAAAAAAGACTAACCCTGATCTATGTTAAATTCGATTCTCAATACCTAGAGACCTAATTTTGGATAATGATTTAAGTTAAAACACTAATCTTCAAAACTGTTTATAAATTGGGATCATATGGTTTTTGTGTTGCCAGGTTTTCAATTTTAAATGGCTTTCAAATTTTCTTCCCCGAGCAACATTTTGACTTTGAGGTCATTTTATTTAATAAAATGCCTGATAAACAAAATATTTCTCTTAAAATATGACTAATAATCATACCCAGAGTATGTTATACAAACTACGGGACTCCTTGAATGAACAAATAAATAAATAAATAGGGTGGTGCACCGGAATGGGAAGCATCGGGCTTGGATCATTTCTCCCAACCATACTTTGTGAGGGAATGGAAGGGACCTACATTTTTTTCCTTATAATTAACGCATGCATCAAGGGGTTATTTATGAATACCCTTATAATGTAAAGCACAGTGCGAGCATTTAGTAAAATAATTAAAGATTTAATAGGAGACATCGATGCACATTGCTTTTGAATTTTTGTGAGTTTTAATTTGGAGAAAAAACGGAACAGAAATCTTTTTAGAGTGAACTGCTTCTCGTATTAGCTAAGCTGACGGATGAAGAGAAGGCTTCGAGATAGGCAAGTTTTTTTTGTCTTAAAGGAAGTAAAAGTATGGGAAGTATGTTGAAGTGCTAGGCATAAAGTTCCACTCTGAGCCTAATCAGATCTAATGGCTGGTTTTCTGGATATAGGGGAGACTGGGTACGGTTGACACAATTTTTCTTCTTTTGTCCATAGCATTGACATCAATAAGATTAGCTATGTAGGAATTAGGTGCAATTCAAGATCATGATTCTTTCTATTAATGAACAGTGTTTTTTGAGTGCATAGTTCACATTTAAGCAATATACATTAATTTTAATGAGAAAAGTCAATTTGTTTCAACTGTCCCCATGCCAGGGGCGGTTGAAACAATGAATGGGGTCAATTGAAACACGTTGAAATAGTAAAAATATTGCCTTGTAACGTATTTTATTAATTTTTTATTTCAAAAAATTCCACAGTTAGAGAATATATTTTTATTCAAAGTTCATTATTAAATATTTATACTAGTATATTAACTAAACGGTCTAGACGGTCGTATCTTGCTTTCGAATGTATCTTGAAAGAGAGCTGTAGTTTATTCCATGCTTCTCTGAAGCACTGCGTAATGAACTGCCTGCCTTCACATCGTCATGAGCCGCTTTATATGTTGCTAATTCCACATTTCCTCGTGCAGTCTTCCTCACACGTACTCGGGGCATCTACAAAACAAACAAAAAATGTAAACATATTGTTTCAACCGTCCCCAAAAAAAATGTGTCAACCGTCCCCAACCACTTTTCTAACAAAAAAAAATTACAAAACAACATAAACAACACTAACACGTCCCTGCATGACATTTCATTCTATTCTACACTCTTTTCTGCGCACAACAAAATATCACTCAACACTTACACTTGAATAGTACTCACGCAACAAAGAAAAGTAAAAAATCAAAAAAACTTACTTTTGCTTGTCAAAAAAAACAAGAGCTTCCTGTTCACTACCGATCAGCGCGACGATCAAAGCAAGACTGAAAATCGTGACTTAACTGGTTTCTGCTTAATTCTCTTTCAGTACTCAAACACATTGCGTGAACGGTTTCTGAGATATTTATGTTGTGTCAACCGTCCTGTGTTTCAACCGTACCCAGTCTCCCCTACTTGGATATGATCAGTGCTTGATCAGCGTTAATATTATTTTTGTTATTCTTATTTCTTCTGCAAAAAGTCTCCTTTATCTCCTTTAATATTAAAAAAAAAGTAAAGCACCAATAAACTTTTATAAATGTTTGTTTAGCTAAACTACAAAATTCATCACACTCTTAACCTAGAAATTTAAACTTTTATATTTCTTTTTAAGGAAGAATGTGAGTTACACCAGAAAATTCGGCAGTATAGATTCGTTCGTTGAACTATATTCAGGTCTCCTTGACAACCCTATGATTTGTAAAGAGACTCTACTTGTTTTCGGTTTTCTAAAATCGCTTAGCCATAAAATGAACACAGATTTCTGTCATTTGAAAAAGAAGTTACATGAAAGTGTAACCCACTCCATTTATTTGTTTTAGAAAAAGTTCCAGACAGATATTCTGTCGTTTTCTACTTGTTAAAGAGGAAATAACTGTTTCCTTTTTATTCGGGTAAACTATTGTTTCTTGATGGTAGTGCAATGAACCCAAAGTAAAATAACACCACTTCCGCTCTCTCAAGGCATTGCTTTATGCAAAATGCAGACATCAAAGTTTAAGAACGGTAAAGTAACTTACCTACTCGTGTATCATAGGAATGGCTTTTGTTATTATCAGTCCTGCAAGGGGGGAAAGAAAATTAGTGCAATGAGGAGCAAAAATCAATTTACCTCGCTGCTATTTTTATCAAACGCTAATGTAAATAATTATGTTGCATACTCAGAGCAAACTTTGTATAGAAGACTTTTCGCAAAACTTTAAATGCACTTCACTATGTATAGACATTAGACATACACTCGCACTTGCCAGTTCCAGTCTAATTAATGCATCGTGCACACAGCGAATCATCTAATTGCATTGAACCCAACTCACTGTACCATAACTTCGTGAACAAACACACCCACTATCATACATACGTACCTAAGCCATATCCCGTATATTTCTGAAAATAGAGAATACGAATTCAAGTTCTCCACATCAATGCATCTCTGCTACTTGTCATTCAGTTCAATATGCCAGTGTACAACATGCCATGCGGAATATGCCTCAATCCTAAGCAATTGTTATGGCCGCTCTATGGCTATGACACCCAGCTAAATACCGCTACTACGTGGGGGATGTAGAATTTCAAAAAATTCCGCTTCAATGATCGGTTGCACTTCCGTGTGCATCACTACAAACCACCACCACCCCCACCTTACATCCAAATAAACAAAATTGCTGCAAAAAATTCATAAAAATCGATTACCATACACGAGAAACTGCAAATAGAAAATACAGTCAGCTCGAGAAAAAAAAAGAAGTTAATCCCTCCGACCGACGACGCGGGCCGTGCCGTCAACTTTTATTCATGTCCTTGGCAGCACCATATATAGATTCTAGCCCGTATCCGCAGATTCATAGTTTTCAGCACTCATAAAACGAAATCTTTTTTTGCAGTTGAAATTCGTTTGCAAAATTCGCATTTTTTTTTTTTACTTTCAACCATGGAATTTTGCGACTTTCAATCGAATCCACAGCTCACACAAAAACGGATATGAGTGAACCCATGAGTGTACTCACATCACAACTAAAAAGAAATCACACCAAAGGTTAGCCTGAGTTTTTGTGCGATAAAAAATAATTCTAAATCCCTTAAAAGTGATTTCACCCGTAGCAGAAATTTTGTTCCAAACATTAAGCTGCATATTTTAATTGCATTCGTGCAGCAGCCAATGAATGTGTTTTTTTTTTTGTTTTGTAACAAACGAATTTCAACTGATTAGTCGTTTGTTGATCTTCCGTCTAAATAATTTCAGCTATTTGTTTGACCGATGTAAAAGAGCTGATATCATTGAAAGGGGCAAATGCTGGTAGAATGAAATTACATAAAAGGGTTTGCTGTTGTGAAACGTATTTTTCGCCCATCGTTTGTAGTATGAAATTTTTTCAGCAAGAAGATGTGGATTTGATAAGAGGAAATGGGAACATTCCAAAAACTACCATGTGTTGATTAAGTCAAATAAAAATATAAAATATCGTAAAAAAGGGCAAGTTACTTATGGACTGAGATGTCTGCACAAAGTTTTTTCTGAATCCCTGCAATAAAAGAATGAATCAAGCCCTCACCAGAAATGAAATAATAAACTGATTGTGTGCACCTTTTTGACTCTTTCCCAAACCTACTGCTTACAAAGAGAATGGGCATCAAACAGGTGGAAAAAGGAGTTTACACCTTACTTTCATCTAAGTTCTCGAAAATCGTAAGCAAAATATCAATACAAGATTAAATATCCATTCATGGTAGGGCCGCTCCGAGCGCAGGTTCACTTTTCACTAGCTTCGAAAGATTTGTCATTTTTCAAGCCTAGCGTACGTAATTCAGAAGTTGCGATTATGCATGCGAACTATTAAGTCACTGAATTATTCTCAATTTATATCTTTTACCCTAAATTATCACCACCGTGTGTGGCAACAAAACAGCTATGGCCAGGACTTGATCCAAAACGCACAAGACATTCGCTATCCATAACCAGATTGCACTTAAGCTCCGTAATCAATGTCATTACCGGACATTGTCTGATAGGCAGACACGCCATAAGACTTGGTGTTCCCTCAAATGACTTCTGCAGAAGTTGCTTAGATGACGAGGAGGAAGAAACTATTCCACACCTCCTCTGCTCATGTCCTGCACTCTCCATTAAAAGAAAACGGCATCTTGGAAAATATTTCCTCGATGATCTAAACGATCTGGCGAACACAGATATCCTGCATCTCTTTCGCTTCATAAAAAGCTCCAAATGGCTTTGTTAAGTGGGGTTCTTCCTCACTTAATTCTTATGGTATCACAATGGACCTAATACTGGTCTAAGTGTGTCAGCTGTTTTCCCGACAACCATTTCAACCTAACCTAACCCTAAATTAAGTGTCAGTTTAAAATTTGCAATTTTTTCCGTGCCCGTGGTGGAATCTGTTACGTGAGAGGTTTGTGGTTTGAATCCCAACAGAAACAAAAAAATATTTTCGACGGGTATTAGCTTTCTCGAGGAATTGACAAGCCATTCAAGATCACGTGGCACCGGAAAACTATGATGAAGAATGGCATCCAATTCTCTCTTGCGAAATAATATACTACTCATCCGTAAGGCACTTTTTAAAAAAGTCCAACTTAACTTTAACTATCTTAATTTGAACCTGGTTTTCACTAACAAAGCAATCAGTGTTGTAGCAAGGATGCAATAGTATTCCGGAACGATGAATTTTATTGGGAAAGATCTTGAGAGACAAATTTTTGTTCGATAGGAACACTTTTTGATAGTTTATTTACTACCAAGACAATAATTTAGAGTTAGCTAATTTCTATTAAATTATATTTAAAACTATTTCAATATCTCTACAAGGAAGAGGTAATCAAAATGACTTCAGGATAGAAGGAGATAGGAGAGCGGAGAGGTATTAAATCACTCAACAAATTACGGAAAATGAAGAAAGGAGAAAAAAAACAGGAAAAAATAATTTCTCACCGATAGCTATGAAACAAAAAAGTAAACACAATTTAACTTTTCACAGCGCACAGAAAGCAAATTTTAACAACGAATACTTATTAAGGCACTTAAAAAAACACTTACGGCCAATTTCTTCACACAGAACTAACGATAGATCTGGTACTAGTCCTAAAAATAACAAACAAATCGGTATCAACTCATTTCTTCACATCAAAAATTAAAATAAGTTCTGTCAGTTTGAAACCGAGTACTACTTAGGACCCGGTATTAGCTAGCTCTTCAAAAACAAAAAAATATATATTATCATACCAGTCATTAGTACTCAAATGAGTATCAACTCATTTCTTGACAAAACGTAAACACACAAGTTCTGTCAAATTGATACGAAGAATTAAATTAATACCCGACCAAAATTAGGACCTAAAAATTGGGGGTCTAGCATACAAAATCAAGTCGTTTCGTTAGAGAAAAATTTTAAGTTTTTTGCTTTGAATCGATTGGGCAAATTTTTTTTAGTATGTTTCCTTTTATTGGAATTAGTTTATATACACAAAAAGGAAATGGATTTAGTTTTCGGTGGAGATGATTTATTCATGGACTTTGATAACGTCGAAAACAATGAAGAAGTGGTGGGAGTTCGTCGTGTATATCGAATTTCACAGAGAAATAACTCAAATAGTTGGGATGACGTTGACTTTTTCCAAAGTTTTAAATTAACAAAACCATAATTTCAATTTGTTCTTCAATTATTTCAATTAGTTACAGAAGAGTTAGCACACATGCACATTGTAAATATTATTTGTAGAGCATTAAAGCTAATTTTGAACTGTATTTTACACAAATCTCGTTTTATATCACCGGAACAGCATCTTCTCGTTACTTTGCGTTTCATGGCATGGGGATCAATGCAGTTAGCAGTTGCCAGTTGCTGATTTCATGCCTGTGTCGGCCTCTTACGTTTGTCGCATATTACCAAAAGTCGGTATGGCATTAATATGATATTTGAACTAGTTTGTGAAAATGCCCGCAACATTCACAGAACAACAGAGAGCCTCATCTGAATTTTGCAGGATTGCCCAGTTTCCACGAACAATTAGGGCCATTGACTGCACCCATGTTATAGTTATAATTAGTTAGTAGTAATAATACGGCTGAGCTATTTTAAACAGAGTGAAGGGTTTCGTAGCCGCAAATGATGGTTTTCTTTAAATGTGCAAACAATATCGTCAGCCGATTATTAAATGTTGTTGCTCGTTGGGCTAGATCTGTGCAGGATCAAACCATTTTTTGACATACGGAAGTGCGAGCTAAATTTGACGCAGGTAAATCTGAAAACTACATATATGTATTTTGATTGGTAGAGTAGTAATGCAAATACGAATTATTTGGCAACAACATACACCATTAACAATCCGGATATGAGTCAAAAACAACAAATGCAAAATAACCAGAGGCGAGTCATTCGTACCAGAAATGTTGTTGAGAGACAGTATGGTGTATGGAAACGCAGATTTTCGTGCAATATTATCAATGCTAACGACCCGCAGCCACCTGAAGAGTCAACTCAACATGATGATCGTTTACGTCGAGCTATTTTAAGTAGATCAATTGAAAGCGATTCCGCCTCAATCGGAATAAATCTAAACAACAGAAACTGTGCTGCAAGAGAAAGTATCATCCTACAATTGCAGTAATTAAACTGAAACTCAAATTTTTTAGTTGTTTTATTTAAAATAAAAAAAAGGCAAAAACACTAGTTATGTATACATATTACATATATAAAACTGCCTAACCAAAATTAAAAAAGATGATCCAATGACGTAGTTGGGTATGGTTTAAGGTATCTTCTACCAATTCGGTTACTTGAATTGTTTCTTGCGGGATTTTTATTTTTTTTCTCACCCCAGGGCTCTATATGTACATATGTAGGTATATTTAAAATAAACTTTATTTATGTACATATATGCAATTATACGTTCTATTCCTTGTTAGGAACAAACTACATACATGAATACGACGGTACTTACCAGGTCATTCACATATATGTACATATCTAATCAACTCAAATACCAATTCAAAAAGTCAAACCAACTGTAACGACAAAATTTTCAAAAAAAAACTGAGAAATTTGAAGTTCAATTCAAATTTATAATTTTAATTGTCAATCAAATGTCGTAAAAAGGATTCGACCAGTTTTAGACCTATCAAGTACTAGTACTGAAGTATGAATTTAGATCTCGTATCAATGATGTGAAGAAATGGAGTTTTATGTAGGACCAGGTATTAGAGCTAGTACCTGGTCTAGCTAGACCGGGTACTAGACCGCCTTAGTACTAATGTGAAGAAATCGGCCGTTAGACAATTAACAAAGTAATTAATACTATTGAAATATTGAAAAAAAAGTATTTATTTTAAGAGTGGAATTGAAAGTAGACTACACACAAAAAAAACCAGTGCTGACACTCATTAGTTTAGTATTTTTTACTTATTTTTCTTTTATAAAATATAAATTCATTGAATTATCGGTTTCTTTCTTTTTTGTTATTTATTTTTTCTTAAAAGGAACTCTTTTTTTTCAAAAATACACATTTTTTCACTCTAAGGGAGTCATAAATAATTTTGGTCACGGTAACAATGCTCGCAATCAAAGATAGACCAAGAAGAACACATCGAAGGTCTGGTAGATAGTCCACCCCTTTGAGAGCTTTTATTTTCAAGCTGTTTAGGCCGGAAGTCTCCGAAGTCGATATCTCTTATTGTTCTTAAAGTGCGGAACGAAGAAAACTTCACTTGAACTTTCTCTTCATTTACGAACTACTTTACTGACCAATGAATATATAGAAAGTCCTTCTCCTCTCCTTTTACGAGTATTAGTTTGAAGAGTGGAGTTCACATTGTACAATTAGTTGGACACACTTTGGTGTGACCATAATGGATAATGTGGATAATGGATAATGTGAACCCTAAAATGACAGCTTGTCCAACTTGTCGGATGGTTTTTAAATATTTTTGGATTTTTTTGACGGACAGATCTTATAAGTATGAACGCAAGCTATGTCCGACCATCCAACATCCATATCAAATCCATTTACCTGTCCAACGAATTTTACAGTGTGAACTTCTCTAATCTGGGGCCGAATTACCGCATCAGTGATCGAGTGAGTTAGCACTATTTTTCTCTCAAAATTCTCTCCATATTACACATCAGTCTGCTGTTCTTTATCGACTTTAATTCGTTCAAATTGCAAGTACTGATGAAAGAATGTCAAACTGTGGTACTAAAGTGCTCAATAGCGTGAGAAGTGATTCCAAAAACACATAATTCAGTCACGTCACGTTATAATCGAGTAAGATCACGTGTGCGGTAATTTGACTTGTGATTGGGTTCTATTTTCTGGAAATCTTATTTCCTTTTGTTTTTTAGTGTTTGACTCAAAACATATAAGAGAATTTACTAGTTGTAAAAAATGTGGCCCTTAACGGATAAAACTTTTCAAAAGTTATGTAATTAAAAAAGTAAGTATTTGTTTTCAAAACTTTGAGATTTGATTACTCGAAAACCATTCACTAAAATAACTTGAATTAAGAAATAAGGTGAAGAAAAAAAAAAGCTTTCGAAAACACTACAGCACGTGGTGGTGTATGTCTCAGTTGATGTTAAATTATTTTATTTCATTATTTTAAGTTTTTTTTATGAAATTACTCCTCCAGTCTAAACGAAGCAAAATAGACCCCGCCCGTACATGCGATATTTTCTTGTCTCTACCAAACCTATCTTTATAAAAAACACCTAGTGCTCTATTTTTTAAATGATGGTTTTTTTTGGTAAGGATCAAATTTTGTTACTCCTACTGCCATACGACTACGAGGAATCTTTATTTCAGCAGCCGTCAGTCGTCTTTTTTGATACCAATTCCATCCAACATTTTGAGCACTATGTGAGTACTTGACGCACAGCACAACACCTGTATAAAGTCTTTCTTTGAACTTTTGGGTACAATTTTTTTCACAGAAGAAGGCAGACTTTTCTAGCCACATCATCCAGCCTACTCTTACTTTACGAAGACTGTAGCATTTAGTTTGTTCCGTACTATGCGATGGTAGGAAACATTACAGTTTCAAATTATGCTTTAAAAACGTATCGAAAGAAACATTTTCAGAATTTCTGACAAAAACGCAGATTTATCTTTCAACAGAAGTTTTCCACGTAGTAGTGTAATGGGCTAAAGCTAAATAGTTTTTCTAAAGCATTTACTTTACAAAGGGTCAGCTGACCCGTGCGGTGAGCGTAACTCGGGTGATTGAATTGAGTAAACAAAGTAAAGTAGTCTCGTTCGCACGGCAACACGGCAATGAGATATAGTCTATGTTGGGGATAGTGAAGCACTCTAACGTTGAACACATTTTTGGATTTAAATCCGTCCAGTATTTTTCTAAGCTTTTGGTCATTTTTACGTTTCCGTCCCGTTCCTGAGGGGACATTGGAAGGAAATATAACCTATTAAATTTCTCAGGCACTACATAATTTCTGTTCCACATTTCATTTAAGTCAGCTCAGTAGTTTGTAGCCTATTCAACACAAACAAACAGAAAATCTTGCCTTTTTATACAATAGTGTAAAGATAGATTTTGTATGTGAACTGGAGCTTTTCGGGTCTTCATTACGGAAGCTTTTCCTGCTATTTTAATCAATTTAAATCTCAATTTAATTTGATTGTAGCCTTTTAAAACCCAAAATTTCTTTTTTCCTTTTATAGATATTTGAAAGACAAACCCACTACAAAAGACACTACTTTTCAAGCTTGATTTCTACGTTACATGTTTCAGTAATTCCAAAAAAAGGAAATTTTCCTTAAGTGGCACAAGAAATAATTTCCACGTTTAAATTCTGAATATCAACTTCACACACCACATTGCATGCCAATCAATTATATGCACCGAGACTATTAAGAGATTGTTACACTTCTTATAATGGCTTCACCAAACGTTATGCAGGTATGAATGTCTTAAAAATCAGTCAGTGATTTTATTGTTTAGACTACGCTTACCGCAAGTAAATTTAATTCTTGACTTCACATCTCATCCACTCGAGATACCTGTGCTGGTGATATACTCTCATCAGTAGAATGCCAAAAAAAAGTCGGTTCCACCACACCGCACTGGTATATCTACTAAAGTGTACGCTTGGGTGCGCAATTCAAAGTGCCACAAATGAAAGTAGTAGACCGTGATTCCCTGGAGAGTGATCGCTTCTGGTAGGTAGGCACTTGGGATAGGATGGTGAATTGTTTTCTGATTTTTTGCCTGTTCTAAGGCCCAAGTATTGGGTTTGTGAAAAAATGTACGCTAAAGTTCTATTCGTTTGATTTAAACTTCTTAATACTGGGTTGAGTGTAAAGGCTCGACCACTTCGTTCGCCAAATTTTTGTTCTCAAAGTTTTGACTTTGTGATACTTTATAAGTGTCGATGGAGAGTATGTTATTAGTTAACGAATTAAGCGAAAGGCGGTCTTTTTAGGAAGGAATCTAATAACACTGGTCGACAATAGTTTTTCCGCTAAAAGAAAACTTAGGTTTTTGGCTCGCTGAATTCAAATCTGGCCTTAGAATTGCTTTGCCACATCATGTTTTCGAGATAATAAGAATTCAAGATCGGAAAAATCCAGTTTTTGGTCTTTTTGTACCTATAAAAGAAGTGTTTACCCAAAAACAAACCATTGCTTTTCCGATGATTTGCTATCCGCCGAATCCAAATCTTGTTCAAATTTACAGAATACTGTGCGAAAACTGATCACATTTTTAGAGGCAAATCTTGAGCAAATTCATCTAAATGTCATGAAAAAGTTCGACTACATGTGAGTTTTGCATATGCAAATTGCGAGTAGATCACATACGACGTGATGCACAATTTTCCAATGCAGAGTGTAATTGTTTCGCCAAAAAAATACAAGCTCACCTCCAAAACAGCTACTTTCCCCTAATGTTCGTATCTATCGAATTTATAAACATGGGAAACTACAAAGAATGACGACAACTTTCAGGCCAATGTTCCCCCATGCATTTTTATTTCATTGATGTGGTTACCAGAGTTTCAAGTGCCAAGATACTTTTTACTGTGCCCTCAGTTTTGATGCCATTCGCAAAGTTGAGATCCAACAGGTGAACACAGCGGTGATCAACACACAATTTCAATAATCGTACGTGCGGACTTCCTTTTTGGATTATATTCAAAAGAATAGCCTCGTTAATTGAACCATTGAACGGATTTTTGGTATTGTCAGTGTTTTTCTTCTCAGTTTTTGATTGACATTTCTCGAGCTCTGATCAATCGAGCCTTAAAACTATTGGATTTCAACATGAATTTAGTTTTCTTTTGCTTTTGATTTATGAAACTGTGCTGGTGATAAAATCTTTATGCCACTTGTGCAACTAGTATTCTTTCGAGCACCAAGTCCCTCGTAAGGTTTTGTGAAATTTCAATTTCGAAAGAAAGTGTTTATTTCTTTTTTTTTTTTTTTGTTACCTTTTCCTGTTTGTTAATTGCATATTAAACTCACTTTCAATTCAAATGATGTAGTTTTTTATATTTGTACATCAGTGCGGTTTGTATTCAAATAGCGTCATAGTCATTGTATTATATTAAAATTGCTGGGTGTCTGCAAGAGCCTCTACTAGCCAAAACAAGTCATGCGAAACGTGTAGTGGTTTCTCTGGCAATTCATTTTATTACTCCAACTAGTGCTCATCTGAAACTGTCATAGTGGAGAGCATAGTTTCTTTTTGCTTCTTTTAAAATATGAATATAATAAGAATTTTCCCAACCTCCGTTGAATAGAAACTGTGTTCGCCTAACATTTCGGGGGTGTGAATTGTGTGACACCAAATGATCCCGAGAGATAATAATGCTTATTGTGAATCATTCTGTTGTGATTTAAGTGAGTGAATTAAAGTTACAAACACGCTAAGATGAAAATAATTAATGACAAAGAGGATGAGTGCGTCTCATGTACTCAAAGTGCCAATTGGTGCCATTGGAATAATAGAGAATAATCCACTCGGAAAGGTTTTATATATTCTCGAAATTTTGGAAACGATTATTTTACTAAACGATTTTCTCACTAATTATTTTAAATGTTTTTTTTTCTTTGGCAAATGTATACGTAAACCGCCAATTTAAGTTGTCTTAAACCTTATCAAGATAGCTTGTTATTATAATCTTGCAATAATTTTCTATCGCGTCAAAAAGGAACGTAAGAAAGAAACAGAATCGTTAAAAACAATTGAATCTGACTGTAAGTACCTCAAAACCTGAGGTTGGGCTTGACACAAATATGGGAAGCAAGTACTAATTGGATATCTGCCAAGAACTTTCATGATGAGAAAGTGCAACATTTTCTCCTCATTTATCTTAAAATAAATTATTAAAGAAAGAACACACACAGAACACAGACAGAAGAGAAAAAAGATCTTAGTCTTGAATCAGTTCTTTCTAAGTGTAAAAAACCTTACGACTGCGACCGAACTCATTTTGACAAGTATCCGTAGAACAGTCACCAAACCTTGAGTCCTGATTACCTCAATCACACCTTGTGAAAAATAGAAGTTGCCTAATACTTATCAAATTTCGAACGGCTATATAAGAAGGCCATTTTCACGACAGTAAAATCACTTTTGGAGGACTCGCCGATTCCTCGCTAAAAGACATACCTATAAAAAACATTATGATGTCCCTAGGATACGAGCTCAGAACGTCCACTCAACAGCAGATGTGCTAACTCTACCTCAAAAGGCACAGAACTGTCATCAATACGAAAAAAAAATTCATAAGCTTTAAAATGGAAAATACTGTATAAGCTACCATTTAAAAGATCTCGTTCTTCTTTTGACAGTGCTATGAGTATTGGGATTTCAGATTCATTCTTGTAATCTACCTTCAGGCTGCCCTAGTTACCAAAAAAATGTACGGCTTTGAAAATTAAACTTTTTCAGCTTTAGCTGAACTCATTTCATAAAAAGAGAAAATTGAAAAAGTGAAAATGCACAGAAGCTTTTGAACGCCAACATTATTTACAAAAAATAGAAACAATTCGCCGAAGTTGAAGATCTTGACATTTTCTATCAAAAAACTCTTTAAAGTTGTCTTTAAAGTTGCGTTCACACCATGCCTAACAGCACCATTCGGCGTACGCCGCGCCCCCCGTTCGGCAATATAGAACGGCCTATCTCCTTACCAAAAGCCGACCTGAATTCAAGTCGAACGAAATCGGTACCATTGCCGATCAGCATAGTTTGGACGCACCTTAGTATGGCAACGTTTTTAAAAAATTTGACAAATCGAGTTTGTGAAAATTTGAGTGTCGCACAATTTCTTTTAAATGTTCAAAAGAGATCCTAACGCGGTATTACTTTTCAGAAAAATTAGTCGCCAGCTGGCTTATTACTGTTAAAGTTACCTTTTTAGGGTACCTTAGCTATTTTCGTGCTCTGATAGTGATACTTAAGTATGCATCTTTTCTTAAAATAAAATCTATTTCTCTAAACTCTAAAGCTATCGGCCCACCGAATCGATTGTCTAACAGGAAATGCTCTTTTAGCGACGCCTGGTATTACAATCATTTGCGTTTGCCTGATTAGTTCGAATTATATTAAACTTGTTTACCGGGCGGTTTTTTCGCTCATGGGCTAGAAACCCCTTAAAATTATTAGCGAAAATCTATGGTCACTTAAATAGCCTTAATGCCTAATGATACTCAGTGCCAACACCAGCTTAAAATGATTCTAGAATCATTTACAGTTGATTTAAACTCAAATCTTTCTTCCGAGCCACTTTGAATTTGAAGTCAAGTTCACACCGCTTTAATTTCTTGAGGGCCCTACCCTATTTGCTATTGTCTCAAAGAACATGTGGTTAAATTTTGGCAGGCTTCTGCTCATACACTTCAGATATTTCATGAGAATCGCACACCCCTCTTTTTTATTTGATCTTCTCCTTTTTTTTTTTTAACAAAAATTTTATAAAATAATTATAAAATGTATTTTTTAAATTTAAAACTCTTTTTATTCATCTGTGTATAATATGATTTGCAACGGTGAAAAAGACTCGTAAAAATATCCTTTTTTTATTTGTCGTTGTTGAAAAGTGTTCGTTTCGGGAGTTACCGTGGAATGACCCTTCTCTGACATTCAACATTTTGAGATCTTTATTCTTGAACTAAAATTAGTATTAAATCAAATATTTACAACAGCCCTTATTTTTCATTGCTGACTGTATTTTCTTTGCAAACTAAATTTGACTGAGTATTCAAAATTAGGGTAGGTACTGCTCATATTTTTCCAATTCAATATAAAAGTTGTTGTTATTTATTATGTATATAATGGCCTCACTTTTGAGGCCTCTTTATAGATTTGTATTAATGACTTTTTGGTACATGTGGCATGGTGGTTAGCATATGTCTGCCTGTTAACTCAGAGATTCGTGGTTCCTATCTCAACAGAGGAAAAGTTGTTTTTCCACGGGTATCGTCTTTCGCGAGGAATGAATAAGTCCTCCGATAGTAAATTCATTGCCATGAAAAGCACTTTCTCGATTAGCCGTTCCGAACCGGCAAAAAATTATAGATCCTTTCCATTCCCTTAGACATGCTTGTGAGAAATGAGCTGGGCCCTGGGGCTCTTCGCCCTGTTGCGCCACCCTATTTATTTATTTATTTAGTTTCTGGCTTTTAAGCTGAGTCTAAACTTACATTTTATTTGTTATTAACAGTTAAAACTTTGTTTATAAAAATATAAAGCAATTTCTTTTTTTTCTTTAAGTTTCTAAGCCATGCAAAAATTTGTAAAATCAAACAACAAAAACACAAGCGTTATGGAAGAACCAGCGAGCTTACACCCAAGTCAAGTTAAGCTCGTTGGCTATTTGAAGAAAAAGAGAACTGTAAGGAAGTATATTTACGTCATTGTACATTTAATTAAATTCAGCAATCTATAATTTTACAGAAAGTAGGAGGCTGGCGAAAAATGTGGTTCGTACTCCAGAACCAGCTCTTGCTTTCCTATCCGTCAAAAGAGGATTATGACAAGAAGCTGGTGTCATTTAAAGATGTTTTAAATTTAGTTCCAGGAACAATTGTTCGGCCCTTAGGAGGATATCGTTTCGCCATTCAAACAACTTCAGAGAGTGTGTTCATTTTTGTAAGTAAATATTAATAAAAGCGAACTAAACAAACTTCTCTGACAATAGCAATCTTTCACAGCGCTGTGATGATAATAAAACTTATATGGAGTGGATAACAGCTCTGGTAGACAGCTTATCTATCGGTTCGAAGGTCCCCAAAAAGAAGAATAACCTTGGAGGGATGATGATAAAGAAACCATTGCAGGGCAGTCATAGTTGTAGCTCTCTCGTTCGATCAAAGAAGAACAAAGCAGTTCATATCCCTATAGTCCATGGAACAGCTAGGATCCTCAACAGAACTGGGCTTTCCGAAAATGACCTTCGAGCTTTCTCACTCCGTGATAATATAGAAAGGTATATGCTTAATTAAATTGTGTAAGATATGAAATAGCAATCTTTGTCCTCGAGCAAGCTATTCGTACGTTATATATAATAAGATACAAAATGAAGGAATTCCATTAATGTATAAAAAAAAAGAAAACATAACAGACCCTGTGGTTGTGTACGTTGCCACGGATAAAAACGATTTCTTATAGTAACCGCATCATGTTTCAGTTCATTTTCCTTTCTATGATTGTGTAACAGCACTAGAGTAAACAGACACAAGAAACAAAAATCGAAAAATTTGTTGTAACTGCAGACATGTAATTAATGTATCTTTCCATTATTTCTATTTTTGTAGGTCGACGAATCACTTCTGTTTACACGAAACTCAATTACTTCTCCATAACCAGTCAAATGAAGTCTCTCGGATAAATCTTATGTTCTGTAGTAGTGCATCAGATGTGGATGCAAGCTCATCAATACACCATGCCGGAAGTGGTGATAAAGGATTTACTCAAAAACCCACGTCAAGAAAGGAAAAATTGTCAGATTTCAAGGAAATACATTGTGAGAGTGATGGTGATAGTGAAATAAGTCACAAAAGTGTCATGAAAAGAAAAATGCATCAGTTGTTGAGTTTCATCAAATCGGATAGCACTACAATGGTTGGAGATGAAATAATTGAAAGTGAAATTTTGAAAGACATTAATGCGAATGAAGAAAAAGATAATAAGAAATTCTCGAAAATAAAATCAAAGGATCAAAACGATGAGCTTTTAAAAGTCGTTGAAGGGTAAGTTTTTATTTCTTTATTTATTTATTTGTGTCTTTGTTTACCTTACAACAAAACGTGACTTTTAAACACAAAAACACAGCAGTTGTTCGTAGGAACCACTTAACTGCTACTTAAGCTTTTCAAAATCTGGGAATTTCACTTGTTCTCTTAATGTGGATTAGGATAGACTAGGAAGCAACTAGACCAATACACGAAATCTTGCAGTCTTACTGACGTACAGAATTTGTGTCAGTTATGGGTGACAGCAATTTTGTTGTCGTTTGAAACTTCAAAACTAAAACTCAAAATATATCTCAGAAAGAGAAACTTTAATTCGAATCGTATAGTATGATAAGACCTCACCTCAATGAATCGAAATCACCATACCCGATACTATGTAGGAAGATAAAGATATAAAATATGGAAATAAACTGATTGTGAGTAGTGTCTTGTGACATTTCTGTTGAGTTCCGAATTATTATCGCTTCACCAGGGCTGCTTTTGGCATAAGCCAAGCTTAGGAGCTCACAGAGGCATTGACCAATCTCATCTGATGATCAATCTTATCATGACGGAGTCCATTGAGTTTTTACATGTCAGCCTGCTCATTAATACGGTCTTATTTCCTTAAAATATAGCTCTCTCTGTTTATTTCCTTAAAATATATCTGGCTGAGGATTCCTCGAAGCTCAACAAGTTTTCATAGATGCCCATTATCATTTAACGTTGACAGTTTTAAGGAATCATTTACGATTCCTGTTTTTTTATTTTGCAAGCAGCTTGCTGAGGTCTCGGTTTTACTGAATTCGAGTGATGGTCCGACTTGGGCACCATTTCGTTCCCAATTATCTAATAGTGTTGAGACTCATCTCAGGGTGACATTTTACCGACCTCCCAGCAGAACCATCGAGTGTGAAACCAGAATAATAGAAATAACAATTGAAAATTGATAAGCAACGATCCTCAAGATCACTTCGGGAAGAAGACCCCAGTATGTCAACACCTCATTTGGATCGCAACAAATCAATTTTTCCTTAAAGAATGTTTGTTCTTTGCTTGAATCACAATACCCCTCTTCGGTTTTGACTAAGGTTTATGAGTACAATTATAGGAATTCAGTACATCCTATCACAATGTTGCTTTGACTTCGATGTTTCTTTGGTTTGTGTACAAGATAACGTAACGCGACTACAGATCAAGGCAGAAAAGTTTAGTTTGATTGAACTTTTGCTTGCTTTTACAATAAAAAAAAACGCAACAAAATCATTGCGTCTTCATGTCATTTATAAGCTAAGAAATTGACTGCTCATAAGGGGTTGAAGCCGAAGGGTGGTTGTGATTCAGGCATTAGGCCTGCGGAGAGAAGTCTATATCTAATGCGATACCTACCTTTCCACACCAATTTCGATATTATGACTAGTGGAGAAAACCATACATAGGGAGTTAGCATAAAAGTAAGTCTACACCAAAAGAAAAACCTTGGTAAAATCAAACAGGAAACTTGTTTGTTTTTGCGTCAAGCAGGAACATACTTAAATTAACCAAGCTGGCATTGTCATTTTATTTATTGAAATGCTACAATTTTCATTACTTAAATCAACAACGCCATTTTCAATTTCATTGTTAACCAACAACCGTTGTGATACTAGAAACATACATGTCCATGATACTTTAACAACGTTTGTGTTTCATCAACAATTCTGAATTGTTGGTAAAATATGAACATTGTTGATCAAGTATGTTCATGAGAATTCAGCCACGTTTTTATTTGCTCAACAGTTTTAGTACAAGTTTGACCTATACATTTGATAGGTCAAACTTCAATTCAGGCATTTATCATAGAAATTTTACATTAAAACTGTTGAGCAAATAAAAACGTGGCTGAATTCTCACGAACATACTTGATCAACAATAAAGAATAATTAATCATCCCTTAAGATAAAATGGTCACGAAACTTATCATATTGAATTGAAGTTCCGTTATGCGACTTCACGTTTTCTGTGGGCTTAAGTATGAAAAATTTTGGAATTCAAAATGTTACTGATACTTTAACTATTCTTTATTGATTAAAGAAGTATGAACATTGTTGATCAAACATATTGGTAATAGTTCAACAGTGTATTTGATATTTCAATCACAAACGTGATGGTTTTTGTAATTTCAGCCTTAATTGTTAGTTAAATATGTTTGTTGTTGATCAAGTATGAAATCAACAATCACGTTGTTGGTTAAAAATTACAACATATTCAAATCAACTACGAACATACTTAATTTAAACATTTTTATGATACTTACCTGAAAAAATATTGATCACGGCAGCATACTTGATTTGAACATGCGTTCTTATTTGAATTCATCACGAAACTTGGTTAATTTCACAACTTTAGATGAATTGTTGATTAACAATGAAACATAACCAGTCGTATTTATAATCCTATTCCAAAGTATGTCTAACTTTGGACAGATCTTAGAACAGTGTCCAACTCCAAATCGTATTTATAAACACTTTCGTCGCTGTCTAAGAAATGTCTAACTTTAGACACCGAAAATGGTTGTCTAAACTATGGCTAAAATGACCATTGATACAGCAAAAAACAATTTTGTTGAACATGTTATAAAACACTGTTGAGAGTGTTAAGATCGAAAAAATCAAGTAGTTTGAGGTGCAAAAATACTACTTTCAACAATTCCACTTATAAATTGCACCAATTTGATCATTTTTTGAGACTTGGAAAAGCTGTAACACAAAGTCAAATCATGTTTTTTCGGTCTAGTTCAAGTCCTACGCCACTCTGTTTCAGAGCCTTATAGTTGTTGTACTCGTATACCAAAACACAGACAATGGTATTGCACGGATACGTCATGAACGCTGCCATTTAGTTTTTCTTTCGAAGTTGACAGTTTTAGGGGTTGTTTAGACAACTGTTGGAATGCATTTATAAATACAATATTGGCTAAGGCCTGTCCAACTCTTTAGACGCCGTCTAGCTGGACAACTGTCTAAGGATGTTCTAAGAAAATTTTATAAATACGACTGAACATGTTTAAATCAACCAAGGTTTTTTCTTTCGGTGTAGTTATACCAGCAAAACGTGAAATCTTTTCCACATTGTTTAAAATGATGGATACTGTAAAGAGAGTAATTTGTCGGAGGCTAAGATGAAGACAATGAGTAGAACAGCAGCAGCAAAAGAAGGTACCTACATATAAGAAATAAGAATTTCCAATATCCATGGAAGCCTTCCAGTAAAAACTAGAACGACTGGGACTGCTCGTAGTATTCAACCCCAGTATTATGAAGTAAGTGTCATCAAAGGAAAAGAAATAAGAAGAAGAAAGTGGTACAATGGATTACAACTTTTTTTCTTGATTTTTCTCATGCTCTTCACACCAACTCGCAGCCTTTCAGAACACACTTTGTATTAATTTTTTAAAGTCCTTCTTCTGAGCTTTAAAGTTTTTTCTAATAACCAGGCTGTCGGCTGAAAAAATCCCCCTGTCTAGCTCGAGCTTACACTATCGGGCTCGTAAATACAAAAATAAAAATTTCAAAACAATGCTATAACGATAGCGTCTGCAAATAAATATTCAAAGGCAAAGGATCTGCTCAAAAACACTACTCAGTTTATGGTATGAGATATGCGTTATGAGTTATATACCCACGTCATACCGTATGCCTTTGCTAAGGGCTCTTTTTTTTCCTGGAAAATCTTCTTATATTTTCTATCCTTTTTGTTGTACAAAAACTTACATGATAGATGTATGTCAACAGCAACAGCATAATATTTACTTGTTTGCCTAACTTTGCGCCAACTCTTCCTCCATAGTTTCTTCTAAAAAACTTGTCATAGCAATGTGTTTCATCCCCGTCTGAAATAATCGAGCTAAATCAAATGAAAAAACTATATGAACATGCTTAAGCTACCTATAAGTACATTCAATAGCAATTTCAAAACGATTTCGAATCATGAGTGTACAATCGAATCTTAAGTGCGAAATCCAACCACTCAGAAAAGAATTTTTGTAAAAAAAAAATATTTTTTTGTGACACAACAAAAGACAAAAACTATTGAGAAAGTTCCTTAGTAATGTGTGCTCTTAACACGTATTACCAGTCAATTGAATCGACTCTAAAAATACTTTCTATCATTGTGAACTCTGCAACAATTGTTCGCTCCTTACCAATATATAAAACTATGACAACTACTTCCTCTACCAATCTTTAAGTCTCTATAAAACGAGCGGAGATGGTTTTTTCCTTGTCGCCATAGTTTACCGAATCCCAAGGAATCTGCTTTGTTCATGTCTGTGTTGTGCCTGAGGAAGAAGGGAAGTAATGCAGAAGCACATGTCTTTTGTCTCTCCATGTATTGTTTAAAAATAGAAAATAAATAGTAAGCCCGGAGAAAAACACTAAAAAATAACAAATCATCAAACAAAATAGACTGCTTCTTCCTCCCAATGGAACTATGTTGCTGTATAAGGGAGCTGAAAGTCATTAAATCTATTTTTGAAATGTTTCCCTTTTGTTTAAAATAAGAAGTTTTTCTGTGATGACACAGACGAAGTTTTTTACTTTGGAGTTGATTCAGTATTGCATAGTCCACTTGTTGAGATAGTTTTTTGTTGTTCCTCTTTTTTTGTTTTCAATTAAATGAACGTGAACGTATGTGTATCATGGAATTATGTAGAAGGGATTTTTTAATTCTATTATATGTGCAAAAAAGGAATCTTGTTTTCAAGTAGTTGAAGGAAACTAATTGTCTTATGGTTAGCTCTCTTTTTAATAAAGTTTTTCTAATCGCTTTCAGGAACACTTTGATTGAAGATCAAGTTCAACGACTAAGCTTACGTGGCTCGAGTTCATTAAAGATTGACGATGATAGAAAAACAGAATTACAGGATGAAGATATAAATTATCTGCGTTTGAG
The DNA here is from genome assembly GCA_914767635.1 of Melanostoma mellinum. Taxonomy (NCBI): domain Eukaryota; kingdom Metazoa; phylum Arthropoda; class Insecta; order Diptera; family Syrphidae; genus Melanostoma; species Melanostoma mellinum. The sequence goes on from OU612058.1 coordinate 22,681,793, forward strand.
TTCATCCATACGGACTGAAGAGCGGAGTCCTTTTTCGAGACATCGTAAGAGAATAGAACAAGGATGCTCGTCGTCGTCAACTGGATCATGTTCACCGTCTGTGAGAAGAAATGAGACACAATGCAGGGAGGATGTTAGCGAAATTTGTGAAGACGTAGATACATCACATAACAACGAACCTATTTATGCTGTTGTGAATCTGAAAAATAAGTACGAACGTCGGGCTAGAATCCGTGGTGAACTGGAAGAGAAGCGGAAAAGTCTCATAGGATATCTGAAGGGCCTAGATGAGGCTACAACTGACTATGAAGAGGTGAGAGATTTGAAACAATAGCTTGTTTTTAGACTTAGTTTGGCTGATTTGAAGTAAATATCGAACGGTGAATTTGTGAACCAAATATATTGGCTTTTAAACCAGTTCTCAGGTGGCGTTCCTGACTTGATTTTTCAGAAAAAAACTAACAATTATTTTTGAATTAAACTTTACTCTTAGTTCTAATGTTCTTTACATTCATTTGTAAACTTTTTTTTGCTATCCGACGGGAGTTTTCAAGAGACACTCAGTAATAATTGGTGTAAAGACCTTACATATACTATTAGTAAATCAGGACCAATCAATGGAAGATCGAAAAATTATTTTTCTTTTTTAAATTAAAGCTCACATTAGGGATAGCAATAAAAGTTTCACATTGAAAATCAGCTTATGAAACTTGATTCTTCACCGAGCATCGTCTCGCTCATTTATCACGGTCACAATTTTATATAACCTGCATACCTTGTTTTTTTCAGGATAAAAAGCTTCTTCTAAATAAAAATATAACGAAATTCTTTCAAATGCATCTTTTGCTGTAACATTTCAGGTTCTTGAGTTTCCCAATGACTTGCTTGATGACAAAATAGACAGCGCAGGCAATAGCTATGACGAGGAAAACATCTACGAACCGGTATATAAAAGTGTGTCTGCTTAGATAGCTCTTGAAACTTACAAAATGTTTCTCTAATTTTTCAGATAAACATTCCAGAAACCTCATGTAGAAACCGAAAACACCGAAACGTCATATGGAAATACATTAAAAGCATAAATATTGACGCTCTCTTTGAGTTGGCACGGAATAAAAAGAAAGCTGTGAAACCACCTGAGCACACTTCTCCATTTGCAAATATTAGACAAAAAATTGGTCACCATCGAAAGTCAATAAGAATTCGAATGATAAAACTATACACTCGTGATCAAACAACAGAAGAGTCTGTAGAAATCCAAGACAGAGGTGATAGATCACAAAGAGATCAATTGGAATCGTAAGAAATGACCACCAAATAGTATTGTTGTGTTCAAACAAAGAAATTTATCGTTTTTGAAAATATGAGTGTATAATTATTTATTTTAATAAAAAAACAGAAATCTACGAGGCTCACTTCATATTTTGGATTGAAAAAAGAAAAATTGTAGTGAAAAGTAAAAAAAAAAAAACATTAAAAAAGCGTACATAAATGTCTAATTTGAATAAACTCCCAACCCAGCCATGTCCACGGCACACGTCAAAAAACACTGCTCATCATCAAATGAAGGCTGACAAAATTTTCGAAATTATGACACAAATGCAGAAAGGACTTTCCTTGACAGCTAATCCAGTGATTTTCGCCGATAAAATTCTTCAACCGCAAGAACCCTTTGTAAAACTAAGGCAAAATTCAAGGAACCAATTAGAACCTGAGTCACCACTGCCAGTTTCAAGAATTAACAGTTTAAGTCCTTTGGTAATCAATGAAATTCGTAACACAGTGATGTCTCTTAAGGGAAGCCTACCACCGTGTAATCTTGCATTTCAAGATGAAAATATAGCTGATAGATTTGAAAAGAAACTATTTGTCAGTGAAAACGAAAACGAACAAAAGGACGAAAGTCGATTTGTTTACAAACTTATGTTTTCCCATTTAGCGTCGGAGAGAAACTTTGCGGTGAGTTCCATTCAAGCTAGGAAATGGTTTCCTGGGACGTACACTGTTTATTGTGATTAAACTTGCTAATTAACAAAGGTTTAATTGAATTGGTTTTCGTGTTATAATTTTTTAGTTTTCTTTGTTTTTTTTTTTAGTACTAGATCTGTGGTCCGATAATTACCGAGTTATCATGAAGGTACAGCAAAACTTCCACCTTAGCTTAATTTAGAAGTTAAATTCGGTGAAATATCATGAGAATTTTATTGCAAAGCTCAAGGTTTTTTCTTTTGAAGACTTTCTTGGAACTAAGTCATGAAACAGTCCAGATTCAGAAAAGATGTAGGTTCTTCAATAGTATTATCTATGGATGGATGGAATTGTATCAAAAATAGAAATAAGATATCGCATTTCTCACAACCATGCCTTGGGAGCAGAGTTCGAAAGTTTATGGTTACCACTTTCATTGGTCTTCAAATAACTCTTATTTGTTCTGGACTCTCAGTTGGCGAAAGTCGCGTGTAGTATCCGCACTTCCCAACCTGAGGTCTTGGTATTATCACCTTATTATACTGTATTCGGGAGGACAATAGTTACCTCCGGGTTAGGGCTCGCGAGCGCCAAACCTCCCGACGAGTTTGTTATCAATAATGACACCGGGGGACAGATGAAGTCTTGTTTTACATGAACACCTGACATTTAAGTCTTAATTTCACGGCGAGCCTACTCATATAACGGAGTTAAATTGAGTGTCAACCACAACCTTGGTTGCCCAATCGCAATAGTGAACTTGTTTCGGCAAGTCCAACCCCTTGCTAAGGAGCGAGGCCGATCTACACCTCTTTGGATAACCACAGCCACCACGATACTCCCAAAAAGGGGGCCTACCTCATAGATAGTCCAAGACAACACCCCGCACCTCGAGTGCAGAACGTCATCCAGGAGGGCCTATCTTCCGTGGTACCAGAGCTCAACTTCTGGTGAAGCCTCGCAACCCGAATGTTACTTACAGATGAGTACCCCAATACTCGAGGCCTGTCAACCTCAATGTACGCAGCCAGCCACTAGTAAAGGCAGAAACCAGCAGCAAGCCACGCACACTTGGACTATCTTAGTTTGTTTGACTCAGAAAGACCCAAACGTAAGCCCCCCACCAACGACAAGGTGAAGTCCTCGGGGGGATACCGGGGAACAAAGGGACATGGGCGAAATAGAGGATAGGTTTAGAAAGCTTAGGGAAAAAATAGGTAGAAAATTAGAAGCGGCTAACAGGAAGTCCGCGAAAACTTATAATCTTCGAAGAAGGGACTTAAAGTACTACCCCAACGAATTAGTTTGGAGAAAAAATTTTACATTGTCTGAATCTGCAAACTATTACGCTGCTAAGCTGGCCCCAAAATGTGTGGGGCCATTCAAAATCAATTAGGGGGTTTCGCCATGGACTTATGTCCTAATGGAAGAAAAGTGCATCGAGAAAGGTACATGGAATGTGAAGGATTTAAAGCCGTACCACGATGAGCTTGATAATTCCCAGGATTATTCGCATAGCCAGGGATAGGCTTCGCTAAGAGAAACTGATACCGAAACGCTCTTTGATGAGCTTTTACTCTAGCCTAGAGCGATTGAGATATGGTTGTGTTGTCTATTTGAGTTTTCCTTGTGTTGGTGTTGTCTAACCTTATCTGATCCCTGTACTTCGGCTTTTCTTTCGAAAAGCAAAATTTCAACTATTGGTAGGTGAGAGGGGAGTTTGTTACGGTAATATTTTACCGCAACTTCCTTGCAATATGGTTTATGTATTTATTCCTTGTATTTTAGTATGTATGTATTTTAGTTCCTTTTCGGAGGGGTTCCCTCATCACTTCTTCGACCCACCATTTTTCCGTTTTTCGTTCTTAGCAATGTGAAAGGAACATCCCTTTGAACAAATAACAATAGCAGGTACACCTGATTAGTGGATGAGCTCAATAGAGGCTAGGAATGTCTTGCGGCGTGTATTACTCTTTAACACACTCATTTTAATTGAAAGTGATCAAGATTTAGAAATGATTTGTTTGGTAAGGTTGCACGTAGAATCACTTAACCTTGTACATGCCGATAGTTTCCAATTCAAGTCAGGTGAGTATGGGAAACAGAGTAGAGAGCCCAGAGGCGTAGTGCATTTCTCTCAATAATACCTTTCGAGGGAATGGAGGAGACCTTCAACTTTTTGCCGATTCTTAGCGGTATGCAACTATACTAACGAAGAAGTTCCCAATACCTCGCAAAAGTGAATACCCGTGTAAAGAAATTATTTCCTAAAAGTCTCTGAGATTTGATCCTTAAATCACGAACCTCCTACGTAACAGGCAGTCAATATGTAGAGTTCACAAGCTTTGTACAGAAAGAGAAAGGAGCTTCCTACTGTAAATCTGACTTTCTTGCTCACGAACATCGTCAGAGCACAAGTCCTTATAATAAGGGAACTTTTCATTCGCTTGGTTTTTATTGTTTTACCTTCCACTCATCAAAAGGTTGAAAAAAAGGCCCACAATGTACCTTCCTTTGACTCCAGAGATTTGCGCAGCTTTAAAATAACTAATCAGGTTTCGTCGGCAATATGTATTTCATAATTATTCCCGCTTGGAAAGAGCTGACTCCATGATTAATAAATACTTCAGTAGGTATTTTCTAAAGAACACCTTACTCCATTGGCTCTGATCAGGACGAGTTCCAAGAGAATTGCATTTTTTTAATCACTAATTGAGTGCAAACACAACTCGTTGTGCTAATCTTCTCCAAGAAACTGCTTTATGCGTTTTTGATGGAGATCTCACTCTATTTTCGAATGTGTGAATGCGAATAGCCAAATACAATGTTAATTAACAACTAAGGCTTTCAACATTATCATTAACGTTCATTTCTTCAGTAGCAATAATTTAATTTTCTAACAGAAATTCCCACTAACTGCCACGGAAAATATCCCCAAGACGGTTTGGGGGTACTTAAAATCTAATTAAGTTCCTCTCATTCCGCTTGGGAACTCGAGTTTTTCTTTTCTTAATTGGGCCTCTAGTTGGCCTGGAGTTTGGAGGTGACTGAGGATTTTTTTATTCTGTACTTCGTTATGTTGTTCTATCTAAAGAAATTCTGCGGAACGGCCAGTGAACCGGAATGACAAGAACTGAAGTTCTCGGACAATTGGTTGAAGTTTTTTTTGCGTATTTCTTTTGAGGAGGGTTTAGAGTGGGGTGGGGTACATTTTATGCTCAGTTGGCTTTGTTGTATTTTTTTTTATCTTTTGCAGCTCTTGTTTCGTTTTGAATAAAAGAATCTGTATCTTTCCCTCTGGCTATGTTATTTTTCTTCCTTTGAAAGGCATGCTTTTGTTTCGTTTTTATTTTAAACGAAATGACATAATGTCGTCGAATTTTTTTTTCGCAACAGCTGGACTGTGCCATTTACTAATTAGAAGAAGTGTTGAGTGTAAAAATGATTGTGATTGACGACGAAAAGAAACTGTTAGAGGTCATATTTTCGTAATTCCATTTTAGAGCTTTTTTTTATTAAAGCCTTAGGATTTTCAATAGAAGTTCTGGATGTAGAATGCACATTGCTAAAGATTTTTTTTGTTTGTTTTAAAACGCGTATCAAGAATTGTGATTTTATAGAGAATAATAAATTTTTAGTTGAGATGTTGCAGTAATAGAAGAAATGCTGCTGTGAGAGAACTCACATGCTTTTAAGTCCATTAGCTTGAGCACATTTCCCTTCACAAGATGTCAGTTGGCGTTGAAAGTTCACTTTTTTCCCAAATTTAACAAATCACGATTCTAGTATGACTGTTATGACAAGCAAAGCACTTTTGCGTTTTATTTATTTATTCTTTGCTTAGGAAATTCTTTACTTTTATTGGACTGTCGTGTCTGTTCAAAGCAGGTTCGATGGGTACTTACTTTATAAATAAAAGGAAAAAAAAAACAATTCATCTCCTTGTTAGACTTATCCTAAAGACATTGACATTTTACTTTAAAAATCACTAAAGTTTTACCCCAACCCCCAGTGAAGATAAACACATCCTTACGTATCCTTAGGTAATTTTCTTAAAAGAAATTCGATTAATGCCACAAAAAATCATCACACTTCTGCATGACTATGATGTTTTTGTTTACTTTTCAAGCTGCCGCGCCTACACCAACTGACGCACATTGGAAGGTATAGGTATTTGTGATTGGAATTGGGGAAGATGTTTCTCAAATGATGGATGACAATTTATAAGTAAACTCGAAATGGAAGATGTGAAAAAAAAAAATTCTTAACGGGTAATTAGGATTGATTTGTGCAAAACACACGCTCGTTATCTGTCGCTGTAAATACACTTGATCGATTATGTGGGAGTGATTCTTTAGACACGAGAAAAGGTGCTGACTTAACACGATTAGGTTCAGGAAAGAAGGATAGAGTTTTTGGTTTTATTCAGTTGGGATTTTTGAAAAAAAAAAGGAAAAAGAAAATTCCAATGAAAAAGTAGTCAACTGATAGCAGATATGTCACATAATTAGATTTCATTTTTTGATGGTTGCTATTTATAACGATTGCCAGATGAATTTCTTATCGTATTTTAGAACAAATATTTACAAAAAAAGTAATTCGCTATGCTTTTGATTCCAATACACATTCATGTGTTTTCTTGATTTCATATGAGTAGACATTCTTTTCAATAGCAGGGCTATGGAATTGATTGAGAGAACTTAAAATAAATTAGTTGTTAGTTGATCGCCCAGGGCATGTACATAATTCTTTAGCGAGCGTTAAACAGCCAAGTGAGTTTTATATTGTTATCATCCATTTATTAGATTTTTAAATTATCATTCACTCTTTAAGCTACACATTCGCTAATAGCATTTATGAACACCCAATGGAAAATTGAGTTTTTCAGATTAGAGCCTGCTAAAATTATCGACATCAAAATTATAGGTGCGTTTTGGAAGTTTCTGAAAGCATTTAAAGTGTAATTTTTTTAACCGTCATTTTTACTTCGTGTTTGAAAAAATTTCCGTTGAAACATCAATACAGTGTGCGCTGCAAATGGCTTATACAAAAGCTAAAAATGCTTTGCAAGATCTAACAAAAATATGTACCTACTAATCTGAAATTATTATAAAAGTAAGCACGACGGGTTTTGCATGTTGATTGTGTAATCAAATCACACAAACTTTTACTAAACTAATCCGACTAAAAACTCCATAGTAAACAAAAACAAACTGCTCCAAAACAATGCTACTAGATAAGGCAAATAATATTGGTATATATACAGCTGCTAGTATTTGTTTCTAAAATTTTGATTTGAAAGAGGCCTTACCGCAGTTATAAGTGTTTTTATGAAGACTATGAACCGAGACCGTAGTTCATGAAGTGCTACAGAAAATTAAAAAATTAAATAAACAATATAATTTCATAAAATGTAATTTGCACAAATATAGGCCTGACCTTGACGAGGTGCAATACTCAAGTCAGCGTGTTCAACGTGAGTACAGATGTATCAATAGTTCATTTTGGGAATGACGGAGACTGACAGACTGCCGAAAAATAAGTGTGTAAAAGGCAAAAGCTCTTAAGTCGACTTTAGTGTTTTTAGCTCTTTTTTATTTTAACAAATATTTTTTTCAAAATCTATGTTTCTGTCCGTCATATAATGACTAATCTTTGCATTACAAACAAGAAAATTCTGACCATAACAATAGATGACGCTTTAATTGATTGAATGTTAAGAATTCTTGTTGTGATAAACTTTGAAAATGGATTCAAGGTTGGAAGACTTTGATCAGAAGACTAAGTGTCGGCATTATCGGCTGTTTTCGAGAAAAAAATGGTTATTTTTTTGGTTGCAATAAAACTGATATTTTTTAGCTTTTTTTTTAAGTGGAGAATGTAAAAAATATGATTTAAAGATGCAGTTATAGTTACTTAGTTAAGTCAGAACAAAAAGCAAACTAAAAATAGAAGAAATATTGAAACAAAACTGAGTGTGTTCAAACCAAATGTGAATGTGTGTACTACCGAACTGCCTAGGTCTCTGTATTACCTACTCTGTAGCTTTCTCCAAATGCTAGTAAGTGATTTAAGGTTGACGATTTATGAAGTGAATTCACGAGAGAAAAAGAATTTTATTTATATATTTAGCTTCTTGGGAAAACTCGATCATATTTAAAGTCTTTCAGTAAAACAGTGAAAAGAAATATTTTATCAGTTCATTTTCAACTAGAATTCGTTTTATGTTATACGAGTAGTTATGATTTATGAATGAACACACAAAAAAATAAAAAAATACTACGCTTTTAATTTGCTCTGCAGAGGTTGTCTAGCCAATTTCCTTCAGCTGCTAGAACTTTCAGTCATTTTTAAGCATGAGTGCATCCAGTCTCATCCCAGTTTTAAATGTTCTGTTACTCGCAACCTAATTTTTCACTCATTTCTCTAAGATGTTTGATAAAATTCAATTAAAATTTTATTACTTTTGCGAGACATCTGTTCTGTTGTCAAATTAAAAAAGTCTAATAACTGTTTTTTTTATAAGATATTTGTGACAGAAACTAAACACACTAAAAAAAGTGTTTATCCTTAAAAACCAATAAAAAAACAAAATTATCAACATTTCGTGCTTGAAAACAGTTTTTTTACTTCCACCAGCTATGAAGTCTGCTGACAATCTAAAATTATTTTTGTGTACCAACAACTACAAGTAGAACGTCGCGGCGTCAAATGTTTTAAGCCTTGCGCAAACCAATGCGATGAGATCGTACGATGCGATTGCGATAAGTCAAATCCCTATACATTAAGTCAAACGTTTATGGACGTTTGACTTAATGCAAAGGGATTTGACTTATCGCAATCGCATCGTACGATCTCACCGCGTTGGTTTGGCCAAGACTTAAGTCTTCTCATGAAAGTATTGAGTGTAATTTGAGTTAATTATTGAGGGTGATTCAAATCTCCCGGGCGATCAAGTTCCTCGCTTTTCCCCTATGAAATTTAATTTAACACGAAATGACTCATTTCGCCAATACTTGAGAATCAGGCATTGCCCGATTTCGCCTATGAGCCAAAGAACAAGACAACATTGTGTATTGTGATTTGTGAATGAATTTTTGAATGCTCCAAAATGTATGCAATAAAATACAATTTAAATTTCGAAAATCGAACTCAAATTCGTTTTTTATTGAGCATTTATTTGAGTGGGACTAATTAAGTTTCGTCATCGAAATTTTATCTTGAAAGCATTTAACAAGGATGATCTTAAATTAATTTTGATTGTTAGAAGAGAAAAAAAAACAAGTGTTCCTGGCATTAAAATTGTTCGTTATTACCTAATTTTTCAGTTAAATCCTTTAACATATTTTCAGAGGTAATTGAATGATCTACAAAAAGGAGCGATTTATTTAAGCGAGCACTTTCAATAATATAAAGGACGTTTTTTTTTAAGTTATGGCCAAGAATCCAGCTTCATTAAAACGATAAGAGCACGCCATCATGTTTTAAAATTTATTTTGGACAGGTGGCCGCCACAACGGCCTACCGTCTTTTTTCAAACCAATTTTTGTAACATTTGTGTGCTGTATGTTAGCAATAACATGCCAAATACTTTCTTTCATGGCGTTAAACGTTTCAAGCTTATCTGCGTAGACTAGCGACTTCACATCAAAAAATAGTTCTGCTCGACAGAGGTTTAAATCTCAAAATTATGTAAAAATCGACCGAGCGGTTGTGCGTCTTCAATTCAACAATGTAACGGCAAATAAACTGAGCATTAATCAAGTGACCAACTATGAAAAAAACAATTAGCTCAATAAAAACGAAAAGTCTTAAAAATACATCCTTTATTTCAAAGATTGTAGCATTTATCAATAACGATTTTTTTTGGATCACACTGTACAATTAGCTGGGCAAACTTGGCCTGATGGATGTTCGATAAGCTGCTGTTCAGCGTCCACATTATCAGACATGTCGTCAGATGTTATTTCCCAAAAAAATAGCAAAAATTATGATTTCATTTACAGATATATCTACCAAGCCGTTTTATTTCAAATTATATTTGTTGTATATTCTTTCTCTTTTTTTCAATTTTTTTTCGTGATATTTTCCTCAAGTCTGACTGACTTTAGTCCACAATATCAGATTTGTCTGTCCAACTCTCAAATTAAAAATCAAAAAAATTTAAAACCGTCCAGCAAGTTGAGCAAGCGATTGTTTGAGGGTCCACATTTTACCCAAAATTTGACAAACCAAAATCTGTTAAATTAATTGTTTAGTGTGAACTGTCCTACTCAAATATGAATAGGATCATCTAGACCATATTTTTTAATGCCTTATATAGTTAACCATTGAATAAGAATTCTTAAGCATAAGCTACATTTTGAGCCAACCATATGCCAAAGATCTTTCAACGTGCCACAAGATCTTGGCAGATCATCATTGTCATAAAAAATGTGGCTATCGCAACTAATGATCGCTTAATATTTGGGAAAGCATTTAATCTTTCCTTCATTTGACTTTGCCAATGGCCAGTAGTGTGAACAACTTTCGAGATTCAATCAGTGGAATACAGAGATCCTTTCTCTGGTCAAATTACCCGAATGGGGCAAGCTTGACCTAACTCCCTCGCATTGCAATACAGAATACACACAAGTTTTAGAAAAAGGTGTATCTGCGCCTTCTTTCTAATCCTTTTTTTTTTAAAGAAACTGTTTATTCTAATAACAAGAGAAAAAATCATCAAAAACTTAATTTGCTAAGCCCAAATTCATTTACTAGTAACACACTGTGGCGTATACGTGTTTTTTTTTCCTAAAATGTGTTAGAACTGAGTTCGTCTTTTTTTCTTTTTCAAATTGTGCTCACTTTAATGTCTAAAGAATGTTAAATAATCGAAACTCTGTGAGACAGGCCAAGTGATCTGTATAATTTGTCCAAAACGAATAACGTGGCTCCACTTCTGACTTTAGAGCAAGAGCTTGTAACAATAGCTTGTAACAATATACATACATACATATACCAAATATTTTTATTGATAGAGGGGAGTAATTCAAAATACATACGTCAAAGATTTTTTTGTTTTTAATCTCGATTTGTCCTTAGAAAAACTCTACGACACCGATTAGTATGCTGAGACGTTAAGATTTTTTCTGAAACTAAAATATCTTAACAAATTCTTGTGATATCGCTATTCCAAGGGCAGATTAATTAAACTATTACTTTGAGGATTTGAATTCGAAATAAAAGCTACTTTGATTAAAACAAAAAACTATAAACAGCGAAAGTGTTATTTAGATTTCAGAGTTCAAAGAACTAGCTCAACTGAAGAAGAACCCTGTAGACTTTTTATGAAAAGTGTTTCAAGCATCATCGTTTCAGACAAAAAGCACATTTCAATTGGAAATGCCTGAAGCTATTGAAGATTTAAGGGAAATAATCATCCTCAAATTGATTTTACCTCTCAAAATTTAATGAATCTTCATTATAGATAACAAAATCATATTACCTATTTACAACAAAATGTTGAAGCAAATGCAAACTTTAAACAGATCTGCTTGATCTCGATTTAAAAAAGCATTAAAGACGCTCCCTACCTTTTCAACATATGGAACTTCATTTTCCAACCCTCGGTTCAGTACTTAAAAAGTAAAATGGTCTGATGATACTTATTTTTCACAACAGTATTGCATATCTATGAATATAAAAATGAAATTGAAATTGCCAAAGCGGTCGGTCACTCCCTAGTGAGTTCAAGTAGAAATAACGAAATTAAGGTTTCAACATAGCTCTCTACTCCAAGCCACAAATGGTCGCATTGGGTATAGTCTCAAGCTCAAACCAGAAAAGTGAAGAAATGAAAAAAAAAGCAAAATAAGAAAACGGAATGAAAATGAAAAAGAAGACGAAGTATAAAAGGTAACCTTTTCTATTTCATTTGCTTCAAAACATTTGCACTCTGTTTAACTAATCTCACTTCGACTCCCTGATGTCACTACCTTATAGTATTGAGGTTAGAGGATTCCCTGAGTACACGACATCATCAAACAACAACCATCGCTCAACAACAATACCACAAGAAGCAAAGCGCCCCGGCAAGGATAAATTTTAATATAACAACGCTTGGATGGAGCTCAATGAAGGAAATGGTGTAAGAAATATTGAATTTCTAAGGCGAAAAGCTTTCCTGGCACAAGAACTCAGTCATGGGGGAAATTTATTGTAATGAAGAGTAAAATGCGCGTTTTATCGTCCTTCATCCTTTGCCCGCATCCGCTTACACGTCCATTGTCATCATCACCCTTGTCGTCCCTGGTCGTCGTTTTTTGGTGTAGATTTTTTTTTATTCAAAAGTTCTCTACCAAAGGATCCAACATTGTGTTGTCGTCTTGGACAAGTCAGCACAAACAATTACTTGCAAGTTGGCAAACGAATTTTCTACCCTCTCTTTTGAAATTCCACATAAAAGGACATAGCGAACTGAGCGAATGAATAGAGCAGAATAACAGAAAACTGTAATACAATTTTCATCGGAATTAAGTTATTGAATAAAAAACTGGAGGCCATGACAGGGGTTGTGGGACTTGCTCATACGAGTTGGAATCATTTTAACAACTTCACTTTTTTTAAAGTAACAAATTCATAAACTTCTAAAAATAGTCTTTGAAATGGTAGACAATTAGGTCGAAATTATAGAAAATCATTTTTTCAGGCTTTCTACGAAAAGGTGTGCACATCTGTGCGAGTTTTCTATCAAGTTGATCTCGATGCTGTCCTGCTTAACTGCTTCACAATAGTGATCATGTTTAAGTGCAAATCTTATTCCCTTAAAGAACTACCTTACCTTCCCGTATTTTGTACTTATTTGTTTCCTCCTTTACTTAAAATGTAACTAATCACATCCAGGTGGCGTACACCACCTAACTTATCTTGAGTTTTAAGTCCTTCCTGTGGGCTTCACCCACTTTGATTGTTCCCTTTTCTTGCTAACCCTCATCGAGGCAAGATGTACATCGTACAATAAAGATAAATTTTATATTAAGACAAAACTTACAATTTTTCTTTTTTTTCGGGATCAACCTGCATCCCCACACATCACATGTGGTATCCGTAGCGTGATGTTAAGCATGTTAACCCAGATGTTCATGGTTCGAATCCCAATAAAGGCAAAAATGTTTTTCCACGGATATCGCCTTTCGCAAGGAATTGGCAATTCCTCCGTTAATATATGCATTGCCATGAAAGCGCTTTCTCGATTAACCGGCTGAAAATCACCCCTTCCATTCCCTCATAAGGCATGGTTGTGAAAAATGCGCTAGGCACTGGGGTTCCTCGCTCTGTTGCGCCACCCAATTTATTTATTATTTATTCAAGGGACTTCACGAGCCAGGCATTCGTTATAGCCAATTGTTAAAGTAGAACATCTCAACATGAAAGATCAGCTAACTTAGATCTTTTCGAAATCCAAAAAAACTATCTGAGTGCAAACATCATTGTGAAATTGAAGGGAATTTTGCGATGTCAGCTTCCATATTACTATTTTGAACATTTTGGATGCATATTTGTGAGCGTTTCATTTTGATACCAACTAAGTGGTAAGCGAGACATTGCAGAACCACTACCGTTTCCACAAATTGACTCATATTAATTTAGTATAATGGATTTCCTCAATTTGGGATAAGAATCGCTTTACCAAATAAACTCCTTCCGAGTGTAACACTTTACAACAATGTTTCCATCATCAAAGAATAAGATGCCAGTGCTGAATGCGAATGTCAGCTGGATGAACTTGAACAATTCTGGACGTTTTTTATTCAAAAAGTTTAAAAAAAGTTAATACTTTAAATCTGTCTTTGAACATCAGATAGGTTAAAAGTGGCATAAAACACGTATACGACCGAGAGTGGGAACCCTGAGCTCACAGCTTTATTCTTAAGCTGTTGCTAGTCTTTTAGTGTAGACCTCACGTCGGCCATGCCTTGCAATTGTGGAGCATAAGATTTCAAGAAGCCACTTTGTTTGTGGGCCTATTTTTTCATCTTTTTTTTCGATAATACTATGAGAGATATTGGAAAACAGAAATATTGCAGATATCAGAACCAGAACTTATGCCCACCTGTACCAATTATTTTGAATGGTGTTCTTAAGCCTTCTCTTCTTCTTCAGTTTGCACTTAGAAAGTTGAAGGTTGGCGCATTTGAAGTGAAATTGGGCTGTTAAACTTTATTAAACAGTCCTTTGAAACCACCAAGGAGTATTAAGTGTTCAATGACTGCAGCTCCAAGCCTCATCATTTAACCTCGAACTACACCAAGCGCGTCGTGCAGAAATCATTGGACAAAAAGCGCGTTCAGCGCTTAAAAAGCCGGAGAATTTTTGTTTTGTGTTAATAAGGGTCTCCAAAATGTCTGCCCAGTCACTGTCGTAATGTCTTTCGTAGGTTAAACCTCGCTTTTAAGATAGAAATATGAAAAAATTAAAATGAATTAAAATCCTATTCTGTGTAAAAAAAATTCAATGAAAAGCTCAATTTGATGGGTGCTTCTTCTGGCAATTCTTTGATCATGAGAAAAGGACCTAAAACTGAATAACAAAATAATGGATTTAAAAGTGGAAAGTAGGAGAATGTACTCATGCTTACAATGGTTTCTCCGATTTTATTATATGTACTTCCTGTTTACGAAGTTAAAAAACATTTAAAAATTTATTTTATAGTCAACTAGGTACCAATTAAAATCAGAAACATCATTCACGTGCGTAATTGCATAGAATACGAAAAACCACAAAAATTGGCATTGAACATATAAGTCATTAAAATCAAATGCCAATATACATGAAGACTTATCATATTCTATCTCTCATTATATAACTTATAAAGAAATACACAATTAAAAGTAAACCTGTTCAAAGGTATGATCTTCCGAAAATGACCCAGGGCAGCGTTCGATTGTAATGTAGAGACTTTGCTGCATTCCTTTAAAAAAAATTACATTGTAAACAATTTCAAATTTAAATCGAGAAATGTCTCAAAATGATAATTTCATGGTATGAAGAATATATGTATGTGTATGCACTCGTAGGCCAATATATTCCCTTTTGATAAAAACAATGGGTTGGCTTGAATGTTCTGTGGTCTAATAAGGGATGTGTCGATATACATTGTTTGCAACATTTATAAACGTTTAAGATATACCTTTTGAGACTATTTTAGGAACACTTGTCCAGCCAAGTGTTAGTGCGGGGTAGACTGGCTGTTATGCATAACGATTGGTTTCCATGTACTATGCAAATTGTTCGGGAATAAAGTTCACTTCCGAAGTCAACAACGAGAGGGGGAGAATGAAGAAAAGTGCCTTCCCAAGCGGAACCAAATTTAGAGGGCACAATGCCGAACCACACTGTCAAATTTGTTTATAATTATTTTTATTACACCTTCGGGTTACAATACAACTTATTCTTATAATATAACTCTAGTGAATATGATGCACCAATACAATACAAAAGGTTGATACCACGTATACACCAGGGAGACGACCACGTCGCGGAGAAGAATAGAGTAAGACTTTTTACGACCACGTCGGTTGAGGATAGAGATTGAACTGTCTGAAGTAACCACCAGCCACTAGCCACCATCCTTCAGTCCACTGCGTCCAAACTGCTGACTTACCAAAACTCCCACACGTTTAGGGAGTCCAGTAGCTGATACCAATGCCATGCACTGGCTGTCCAACGGCACAACAGAAAGAATGTGCCGACCCCTGCAACTAAGGCTACGATCCGTGGGAGAGACATCATACTGCAAACGAAAAGTAGCGGCAGGTCATAGATGCGACAGTATTTATACATCATAAACACTGCCATCGTATGACATCATCGACAGCGGTGTGTATCGGGTATCCACACCAAGTAGTAGATACCCTCAGACAAACGATCGTATCTGTGCCAAGTCATTGGCAGATACATTTCTCTGTACTTGCGTGGGTGTTGCTATGGTTGATAGCTGGGTCCTCAAATGTGGATATTTGAGGCGACCGATTTATCCATGATATGAGGCTGGCGGTGGTGACTGTTGGCTTGGATTGAAAAATAGAATGCATCGTCAGCATTCCGTTGGAGAATTAATTCGGTCATCGGACTGACCGAACATCCTGCCCGGTTGAACCGGATGGTTCAAGGAACTATGGTGTCAGCGTCTATATCAACGAGCCGGCAAAGCTTCTGCACCGGTCGTCGACATTCTCCAAATGCGGTGTGTAAGGTGGCATTCCGGGCCAGCCCATCGCTGCCCGGATGCACGGCTGTGACTCGACCGACTCGCCAATGAGTGGGAGGTAGATTGTCATGTCGTACCAAAACGATGTCCCCGATTTGCAGATTCGGCTCTCGTTTTTCCCATTTGTTGCGTGTCTGAAGGGTTACCAGGTATTCGTCAGACCAACGCTTCCAGAATTCCTGATGTATCTGGCGGAGCCACTGGTACTGCTTGAGTCTGTTCAGAGGAACATCCGGGATATGGGGTTGAGGAATTGCCAGTAGTGGGGTGCCAATGAGAAAGTCCCCAGGTGTCAGGGCCAACTTCTCGTCCAAGTCGTCATGCAGTGGTACCAAGGGCCTGGAATTGAGGCAGGCTTCAATCTGTGTCGCCAAGGTATGCAACTGGTGGTACCAAAGTGATTGCGTACCCACCAGTCGAGTTAAGTGGTGCTTGGCTGATTTAACGGCAGCCTCCCAGAGGCCGCCTTGATGAGGAGCACCCGGGGTAATGAAGTGCCACCGAGTGCCAGCATGGGCCAAGTGCTGCTGGTTCTGTTCGCTCTGGAACATCTTCAGGTCTTCTTGTAGGTACCGGTTGGCACCCACGAATGCGGTTCCATTGTCGCTGTATAAGTCTCGGCAGCGACCACGTCTGCTGATGAACCGAGTAAACGCATCTAAGAATGCCTGGGCGGAGAGGTCCTCGACGGCTTCCAAATGGACAGCCTTTGTGGCCATGCAGATAAAGATAGCCAGGTAACCTTTCACTGTAGTGCGAGATCTCTTCGTCCCAATTCGAAGCGTAAAAGGGCCACAGTAGTCCACCCCGGAGGCCAGGAAGGGGCGGGTGGCATTGACTCGATGGCTAGGCAGTGGAGCCATCTGTTGCTTGATCAACTTCCCTCGATGGCGTCGGCAGATGACGCATTTGTGTAGGGCCGTCCGGACCAGTTGTCGGCCATTCAAGATCCAATACTGCTGCCTGAGCGTTTGCAGCATCAATTGGACTCCACCATGCATCGTCGTCTTGTGGGTGTGCATGATGAGGAGCCAAACCAGGGCTCCGACCTTCGGAAGCACGATCGGGAACCGTTGCTCATGTGGGAGTGCGGCGTGAGTGAGTCGTCCTCCAACTCGGAGCACTCCACTGGGGTCCAGGTAAGGGTTGAGTGAGAGTAGGGGGCTAGTGCTCGCCAAGGTAGCCCGCTTACGAACTGCTTGAAGCTCGTCAGGAAACGCCATTGCTTGCTCTAGTATAATGAGCCGTTCCATTGCGTGTTGTAGCTCGTCTGCGTCTACAACGGTCTGCTTACGGGATTTCTGGTTCCGCCATCGGAACATATAAGCTACTGTGTGGAGTAGCCGCTGGAGGGAACTGAATCGGTCAACTAGGGGAATGACGACCCCGTCTTGACGCCTCGTTGTAAGTTCCGGACGCCTGATGGTAGCGCCTGCAAACACCATGGTCTTCAATTCGTCTGAGACAAGAGCCAAGTCTCGGTCTTTGAGCTGCCCGGTTGGGCTGAGTGGGAGGTGGCCAGTGGTCAACCAAGTCGGACCTTGCCACCACAATGGATGTTGAATGAGTTCGGCAGCCTTGATTCCCCGACTAGCGCAATCGGCAGGATTCTGAGCTGTGCGAACGTGGTTCCAATGTTCTGGAGGGGTGATCTCCAAGATCTGTCGCACCCTATTGGCAACATAGGGTTTCAGGGTAGACGGCTCCTTCCGCAACCAGCAAAGCACAATGCTGGAGTCTGACCACATGTAGTATGGAGACGTCCGAAGTCCAAGTGCACGACAGGCATTGTCGTATGTATGTGCCAAGAGATGCGCGGCACATAATTCGAGTCTGGGCACGGTAGCGCCCTTGATTGGAGCTACCTTGGTGCGGGCAGTCAAGAGTGAGACACACACCCGGTTGTCAGCGTCAGTGGTCACCAGGTAGATCACTGCTGCGTATGCGCGAGTACTAGCATCGCAGAACCCATGGACAGTGGTGACATGCTGGCTGCGCATGCCCAACCACCGTGGTATACGCACTCGATTGAGTGTATTGAGATCGTTTCGATAGGTAGTCCACGTTGCCTGGAGGTCGTCAGGCAGTGGGGTATCCCAGGTGATACCCGCCGTCCAAAGCGTCTGAATGAACATCTTCCCCACAATAACTACTGGGGCCAAGAGACCAGTCGGGTCGAACAGCTGAGCGACTTCACTGAGAACCCGCCGCTTGGTTGGCTGCGAGGCAGCAGGCTCCAAGTCCACCAAGAAGAAGAGCTCGTCAACTGTGGGGTCCCACCGCAAGCCAAGTACTGTGGCGGTCGGGCATTCTATAACGAGCTCTGTGGAAAGAGAAGAAGGAGAAACATTGTTAGTTAGGAAATTTGTTACCTCTGCGCGATTAGAGTTCCATTTGCGCAGTGTAAAATGCCCACTCTTGAGCACCCGGTCCACGTCTTTCGCCAAGGCCACGGTTTCTTTGACACTGTTACAGCTGGTGAGAAGGTCGTCCACGTAAAAAGCCTTCTCGATAGTCTCCTTCGCCGCTTGCGCGCGGGCTGGATTCCGGATAATGTTGTAGTTGTCCTCTGCACATTGTACCATAGAGCGAACGGATGTGTAGGGACTTGATGCCATGCCATAGGTGATCGTTGTGAGTTGGTAGACCGCCAGGTCTGCTGTAGGGGATTCACGCCAAAGAATCCGCTGATAGTCCCGATGCTCCGGGGCAACCAGAATTTGCCGGAACATCTTCTCGACGTCGGCTGTCAATGCTACCATGTAACGACGGAATCGCAGGATCACATTGATGAGTGAGTCCTGGATTGTTGGACCGACCAACTGGGTGTCGTTAAGAGAGACACCACTGGTCGTCTTGGCTGAGGCGTTGAACACCACGCGGAATTTGGCTGTCACGGCGTGGTGTGGGATGTAGTAACAATTGGGGTGGTCGCCATGTTGACCCACCCGTTCCATGTGTCCAAGACTCTCGTACTCCCTCATGAAGTCGATGTACTTCTCTCGTATCTCAGGGTTGCTCTGCAGTCGGCGTTCGAGACTGTAGAACTGGCGTAGTGCTGCACGGTAGGAGTCCCCGAGGGCAGGGGCGTCGTGGCGAAATGGGATTTGTACCATGTACCTCCCGTCAGATGTGCGGGAATGCGTCTCTTTGAAATGACGACTGCATTCATCTTCTCTGGAGTTGTCCGTTGGCACCTCTTCCAAGTGCCAGAATTTCTGTACTAAGTCTTCCAAAGTACTGGTGGAAGAGTCTGCATGAGTTGGTTGGCAATGTAGCGTGTTGACCACTTGAGCGGGTCCTTTGAGCGATGCCGGTCCAAAAACCACCCATCCCAGTTGGGTGCGTTGTCCATGTGGTTCGTGAGGTTTCCCATGTATCACCTCACCTTGTACTAAGGAACCCCAGACATCTGCTCCCAGCAACATGTCAATCGATCCGGGGGTCCCGTAGTGACGATCGGCCAGAGCAAGGCCAGCTAGGTGTGTCCATTGTGACACGTCCACGTGTGTTTCCGGAATGGTTGTGGTGATAGTCGGAATGACTAACACTTTGAGGGTGACCTGGAAGTCAGTTCGGGTCGACCGGAGTGACAACGTCACTTGGTCTCGGGCCATGATGTTTTTAGAAGCGCCAATGCCATGTACGGCGACTTCTAGGGCTGCTGGCTGTAGGTGAAGCCTGTCAATTAAGTTAGTGGTTGCAAAACTTACCTGCGATCCAGGATCGCACAGAGCTCGGGCCAAGCGACGCTCTCTTGTTGGACCGTACGCATAGACAAGCGCCGTTGCCAGGAGTACGGTCGAGTTCGGATTGGTGAGTCAATCCGTGAGGTCTTCGGCTTCCTCTTCGAAGATCTCTGGAGGCCCACATCGCTTGTTGATGTATGGATCCGGATACGGACCTGCGCCAGGACCGGATAATTTCATCTGTCCCGGACTCCTCTTATCGGCATTCCGGCGGTTGGTCCCAGTTGACTCAGCGCTGCGACAGAGGAGGGTGTGGTGTCGCGCGCTGCAATGGCGACAGGAGCGTGTTGATGGGCATTGCGGTGCCCTGTGCCCAGTGCCGAGACAGTTGAAGCAGGCATTCCATTCCCTCGTCTTCGTCAGGCGGTTGTTGATTCCCATTGAACCAAAGCGTGAACACTGCGTGATAGAATGCGATTCTTGACAACAAATGCACCGTCCTGCGGTATTGGTAACCGCATATGTCCGGACTGCCCGGGTGCGCTGCTGACTTGAGGCAGGTAGGACCGCCTCTCTTCTAGGGTGTGGCTCCTGGCGTGTGGCGGGAGCCGACAGGCTACTGGCCCGCTCCTCCAAGTACTGGAGCAGGTCTTCTATCTTTGGTAAGTCGCGGGATGGGTGATGTAACCGCCAAGCCTTTTTTGTGGCGGCCGGCAGTTTCAGTAGCACAGCTGCCGACGTTATCACGTCCCAGTGCTCCACGAGCACCTTCAAGACCCGGAGGGCCCGGTAGGTTCCTCGGACGGTGTCTACGATTCGGAGGAGAGCGGCCTCGGTCTCCTCTGGCTCCGCCTTCAATAGGAGTATGCGCAGAGCGTGTGTTTCCGATAATTTTGCCGGGTTGTCGAAGCGGCGCTTGAGCTCCTCCCATAGTTGCTCGTACCCGCCTTCATACGTGCCACCAACCAACCCAACATCCTTGTCGTTGATGGCACTCCGGAGTTTTTGCAGCTTGTAGGGCTCCGGGAGATCCGCCAAGTGGATCAAGCTCTCGAATGTGTCCCGGAACGCCATCCAGGACTCCAATTTCCCATCGAATGTGGGAATCTTGACCGGGTCAAGTTTCATGTCAATTTTCCGGCGCGTGCCATGTTGCGCATCTCTCAGCCCCGCCACGCTATGCTCGCTCCCGTGGTGGCTGTCGCGTCGTTCGCGCGTTGCGTGGAGTCGTTGCAGGCGCCGCTCTATCTCGATCTGAGCGGCCTGCTCCTGTGTCTCCACCATGGCGTACAAGGCATCGTGGACCTTGATACCATCAGTCGTCGCCTCGCCCGACACGAGTTCCATGTGTACCTGTACGAAACTCGCGTATGAATCCGTGAGCTTCTGGCGATAGCTCAGGAGCGTCGCCAGATCCCAATCCTCCGCCTCCTCAGTCAGGACCGCTGAGCTGAGCCTCTTGATGGCGGTACATAGAGACGATCGTCGGTTCAAAGCCATGATTTCTCTGATTTATCGTCTCAAATTAAATTGTCTTTCACTTGATTGCACTGGTTACTGGAACCACAAAATAACCCACGTCACGCGCACGAGGATGAGTACTGCGAACACGCACAAACCGAGTATGGTAGCTTCTACCACACACATTAACTGTCCAAACGAAAACACGCACTTTTCAGGTCCTCACAGGAGGCACCAAATGTTCGGGAATAAAGTTCACTTCCGAAGTCAACAACGAGAGGGGGAGAATGAAGAAAAGTGCCTTCCCAAGCGGAACCAAATTTAGAGGGCACAATGCCGAACCACACTGTCAAATTTGTTTATAATTATTTTTATTACACCTTCGGGTTACAATACAACTTATTCTTATAATATAACTCTAGTGAATATGATGCACCAATACAATACAAAAGGTTGATACCACGTATACACCAGGGAGACGACCACGTCGCGGAGAAGAATAGAGTAAGACTTTTTACGACCACGTCGGTTGAGGATAGAGATTGAACTGTCTGAAGTAACCACCAGCCACTAGCCACCATCCTTCAGTCCACTGCGTCCAAACTGCTGACTTACCAAAACTCCCACACGTTTAGGGAGTCCAGTAGCTGATACCAATGCCATGCACTGGCTGTCCAACGGCACAACAGAAAGAATGTGCCGACCCCTGCAACTAAGGCTACGATCCGTGGGAGAGACATCATACTGCAAACGAAAAGTAGCGGCAGGTCATAGATGCGACAGTATTTATACATCATAAACACTGCCATCGTATGACATCATCGACAGCGGTGTGTATCGGGTATCCACACCAAGTAGTAGATACCCTCAGACAAACGATCGTATCTGTGCCAAGTCATTGGCAGATACATTTCTCTGTACTTGCGTGGGTGTTGCTATGGTTGATAGCTGGGTCCTCAAATGTGGATATTTGAGGCGACCGATTTATCCATGATATGAGGCTGGCGGTGGTGACTGTTGGCTTGGATTGAAAAATAGAATGCATCGTCAGCATTCCGTTGGAGAATTAATTCGGTCATCGGACTGACCGAACACAAATCAAAGGTTGTATCGTTTCGTAGTCCTTGTATATTTGTTATTCTATTAATTAACATTCCCAGTTCTAGGACACTGATTTAGAGCCAAAAGGGGTTTCAGTTACATGTTAACGGAAATGAATACACTTCCTTTCATAAAAATAAAGACGAATTTGTGTCCTTTTTGAGAACTTAGCAGAATCTATCTGATTCAATTAAGAAAACGGTGGCTATGGAAATTAAAGTTATATATATCTTCCTAATAAAAAAAACCTTGTTCTGTCTTTTATGGCGTCTATTACGATTTGAAGGACTAACTGCAAATACACAGAAGAGATATTCAAATGAGGATTTTTTTTGGGCGTTCAAAAAAAAGAATGTAAAATATTATCCCCACAGTTATTGTAAATATACCTACCTACCTACAGAGAAATCCAATGAAACTATCACTAAGTGTGTGTCTTTTTGTGGCCAAAGTATCAATTAATTATTGATTACTGCCCCAGTGCTAACAATTTTTTGTCCCACTTACTTGAGAGTGTTTAAATGTAACGCAATACCGCACCATGTCGTTTTTACTTTCAAAAACAACCTCAAATTATGAACTCAATTACTTTGAGGGTTAAACTACCCAGTTAAACCATGTCACCACCGTACAGTTGGCACATGTTTTGTGGATACCGATACAACGTACTGCCCCAAAGTCATAACATGATTTTTGATTTATTGTTTAATGTATAAGTCCTTAGTACCTACACCCAACAACATTACACGCTAACCTAGAGAACAAGGACTTTGTTTTCTTTTTCTTTTTTGAAGTATGTACATATGTTTGTACGTGTTGTACATTAAAACGAAAATTAAATCAAGTGACTGGGGAAAGATGAAATCAAATTGAGCGTTTACACACGTGCCTAGATAGGTATTCACCTGTTTAAATTGTTAGTAACTTAAAGTTCTGAAAGTTGGCCTTAATCTTCTTATTTTAAATTTTTCTAGGAAGACTGTTCGTTTTTGTTGTATTCTTATAAACCAAGGAAGGTACAAGATAAAATGTTCTCACTTTATTTATCTGTTTGTATGCACTGCTACGCGTGTGTATCCTCGCAACAACGAAGACATCACTAGGCGACATATTTTTTTGAAGTTCAATATTTTCATTTTCAATTTTTTCTTCATTGTACAAAATAATTGATAGAAATTTTCTGCTTTAGATGGACAGATGCTAGTGGTTCTGGAATACCATAGCTGGGAATATTGGCTTCATTCAATGAGGAAAAATTGGATTGACAGTTTTGAGGTTGTTCAGTTCTCGTTTAATGATGCTTGAACATTTTTATACCATCCCACCACAGCATCCGATTCGGTGATGTTGGGTAGTCGTTTGTTGTTTGCTAATGATGTTTAAGAGTTTTTTTTTATTCTTTACTTCGACAAAAGTACTATAGAAGATACTTTATAGTGAAGATCTACCTCGGTCTGCCGAACAAAATAGAAATTTGCTTTTTTTTTATGTTCTGTATATACTGACAGTCATCATATCATCAATAATGAGTTTATCTGACCGTTTTCAATTTTAATTTGAACCTCAATTTGGATTTAAATAATAATCAGTATTTTTTGTTAGAGTGAAATGATGACTCAACATGTTTTGGATAATGGAGTCTAAAGTGATGTGGCAATGAAAATGTAAAGAATATTGTCCGATTGTCCGTCATTAGTCAAATTGAACACATTACGAATTGCGTGTTCGGTTTGCATAAGTTATAAGTATGTATAAGTCAGTATTCTTCTAATGATTTCAGGTATGAATGATAGTAAAATAGCTGCGAGTAGCTTTCAAACTGTCAGTAGACACTAGACACTAGAGCTTAGAAACTAAGCTACATGCGTGTACGCATTGTAAAAAGATCCTGCCAGGGTGGCAAACCCCGAACTCAAGCCTGTAAAGACCAGCAGCGAAACATAGTTATAGAGGACACAAATTCCGCTGTCAGGCAGATTGCCCCATTCAGCTTGGACGATGATCAAGAATGCCGTCCTCCCGAGCTAGAGGAAGTTAAGCTTGCCATATGCAAACTTAAATCAAATAAGACTGCAGGTGCAGATGGCCTTGATGCCGAACTCTTCAAGGCAGCTGGAGACCAGTTGGAAAGGAGCATGCACCAGCTGATCTGCATGATATGGTCGGAAGAAATCATGCCCGATGAATGGAACCTCAGTATCGTATGCCCGATCCTAAAGAAATAAGGCCCTCACAATTGCGCCAATTCTAGAGGGATAAGCCTATAATCTATTATAAGATCTTGTCTGCTGTAATATGTGAACGTCTGAAACCCCACGTCAACAACTTGATAGGTCAATGTGGTTTTAGACCAGAGAAGTCCACAATAGACCAAATTTTCACATTACGGCAGATCTTGGAAAAAGCCCGAGAACATAATATCGATATTCACCATCTCTTTATCGATTTCAAGATTGCGTATGACAGTATCTACAGAGACGAGCTGTACAGAGCCATGTTTAGTTTGAGCATCCCTGCAAAACTCGTACGACTATGCAGGATGACTTTGGAGAATTCACGCTGCTCCGTAATGGTCGGTAAAGAACTTACCGAGACCTTTGATGTCGAAAAAGGCTTTAGGCAAGGCGACGAACTGTCATGCTATTTCTTCAACATCGTACTTGAACAGATTGTAAGAAACTCACACGTCAACACCAGAGGAACAATCTTCCAAAAGTCTGTACAATTGCTCACCTACGTAGACGATATTGACGTAATGGGAAGAAAAAAGCGTGATGTCACAGGTGCTTTTGCGAGTGTTGAAACAGAAGCGGCAAAAATGGGTTTGATGGTTAATGATGGCAAAATGAAGTATATGCTGTCATCAAACAAGGACACAGAACATCGACGAATTGGACAGATCGTCACAATAGACAGACATAACTCCGAGGTAGTACAGGACTTCGTCTACCTAGGATCCGCTGTAGACACGGAAAACAACAGTAGTGCGGAGATCAAACGGAGAATAACTCTTGCCAACCGTTGCGTTTTTGGGTTAAGAAGGCAACTGACCGTCTCCAGAAAAACCAAGGTAACCTTGTATAAGACCTTAATCATCCCAGTCCTGCTTTACGGCGCGGAAGCATGGACCTTATCGAAAAAAGCGGACGAGGAAACTCTTGGTCGTTTCGAAAGAAAAATTCTCCGAATGATCTTTGGTCCCCTATGCGAAGATAATGGGTGGAGAAGAAGATACAACAACGAGCTGTATGAGCTGTACCGCGACATGGGCATAGCCAGAAGAGTACGCATCGCGAAGCTACGATGGTTGGGCCATGTAAAGCGGATGCACCCAAGCGCTCCGGCTCGTCGGGTTTTCGAAAGCACATTGCAGGGAAATTGCGGAAGGGGAAGACCTCGTCTTAGTTGGCGCAATCAAGTGGAAGAAGACCTCAACCGACTTAGAGTGCGAAACTGGAGAGAGCTCGCTCGAAATCGAAGTCGTTACGGAAGGATGTTGGTTGAGGCCCAGGTTCACTCCTAACTGCAATGCCCACTTAAGTAAGTAAGTTAGTGTACGCATTGCCAGCGTTGAGGACTAGCACCAAAAAATGGGAGAAAGCTTTCATTTTGACGAAGACATTATTCTATATGCGATGGCTTAGCCAACTTTCAATATTTTGTCTAATCTGTAACTCACAAATATTTCAAAGCTGCCAACATGCTTTTTTTCTCTAACAGTAGCGTCCACATTGAACGAGTGATTGAAAGTACTGGGTCTTGGAAATGGAAAATATGTCAGAGATTTGCTGAGAAAGCGTTAATATTTTCGATTATTAACTCACATATTTTGACTATGCTAGGATGCTAGCCTAAGCTAAAGCTAATAATTCAAATGCATTCTCGGCAGATTTTTCCATATAACTGGGTATCGGTATCTGTTTGAGGATCATTATAAAGTGTTTAAAGCCAATGATAAATTGATAAATAGCATCCATTTCTTGGAATTTCCCATTCATTGACGAATGATTTGAGTTTCTTTTCAAAACACATCCACCCTTGTAAACTCTTCAGAAGTCACTTGAACAATAAGCCTATAGAAGTCTTTCCGACTAATAAATAAATAATAATTGATAAATATAAGTGCTGTCGATAGCAAAGCCCCAGGAAAAGTATATGTTGAAGCTCATTTTTATTGAAAACCGTCACTACTACTTTCGAACCGTTTTTTGATAAATTTTTTGTTTGCTTACTCGTGTAAGCTTTTAATCAGGCTAAAGATTATTCTAAAATTAGAACTAATAAGAGCCTTTTAGACAAGGGTGAACGGGTCTTTACAATTTTCAAGCGTTTACTGCGAAAAGCTTTTAAGCTATTTCTTCTCAAGTTTTTTCAGTCCGTTTCGTGACGATTTGAAGCCACAAAGTCTGAACCAGTCATATGTATCATCGCATGTGGATTTTCAAGATGATCATCAGCTTTTCCCCAGTTGATTGAAGTAGTCCTCGAATATTTTTCACCAAGTACCTAGTGCTTCGTCCCATATTTGGTTTTCAGTAATCTAAAAACTCACTTCCATGAAAAGTAGCTGCAAGTTTAGTGTTAGTCGGAATTTCACTTTTGGAAATCGAAGCCTAACCAGTTATCCAGAACTAAATTGTTGGTTCTATTGCTGAACTTAACAATGTACCTAGTGCTTCGTCCCATATTTGGTTTTCAGTAATCTAAAAACTCAATAATAAAAATTCCAGGAAAAGTAGCTGAAAGTTTAGTGTTAGTTAGAATTTAACTTTTGGAAACAGAAGCCTAACCAATTATCCAGAACTAAATTGTTCGTTCTATTGCAGAGTCGTTTGATTGACGGTGTTTCAACTCATCAACTGAGTCTGTTAAAGTAAAACAGCAATTGGGAGAAAAGCAACTTCCATATGGCGTCCGTGACGTAATGGTGACTTTTTAGGCGGAGGTTTGGGGATACATCTAATGATTTTTTACGGGCTCTCAAGGAAGTGGTCCATCGAGGGTAGTTGGATTACATTGCCTTGAAAGCGTTTTCTCACTTAGCTGCCCGAAGTTCCCGAGAATTTTTTTTTCGCTCTTCTTATTTATTCTTACTTTCCATACAATGTTTAGAAAAAGGTATGTCCCTTTTAAAGTAAGCAGTGACTATTAAATAACTAAATTGTTTTATTAGGATTGATGGGTATTCAATAGTTGAGTTCCATTTAATTAAATAGTTTAAAGGTTCAGCGAGTTTATTTTCTGAATATCGGAATTAGTTTTGTTAAGTTTCCATTCCTTTAAAGGAAAATCCTTAAAAAATAAGGTCAGTGAATCGTTTCAACAGCATTAACATCTATTTTTTCCCAGGAGGGTTAAACTCGCACTTCCATGACAGTTAATCGGCGTTTCTGGTCTCTTAATTCTTCCTTTGTTCCTTTCTTCGATCCAGTTTTTAGCTTACTTAAGCTTTCATTGCTGCTCCTGTTTGTCCCTTTCCTCTCCATCTACCGAAAAATAAGTTTCTCGTCCCTTGGCAGTCTTAGGTACTGCTGCTGCTGCTGCTGCTTCTGCTACTACCCTTCTTTTGTATCAATTCAAATAGAATTAATTTGCTCGAGGGAATTCTTCCAACTCAAAAGACCTGGAGTACTCCCAGCGAACGAGATTTATTCCCGTTTTTACTTCATTAAGCAATTTTTACACCCTCTCCACTCCAATGTCGTCACTAGGGAGAAAAAAAAACAAAGAAAAAAAGTATGAAGAAGGGCAGATGAGTTTCGTAAACAGAGGATATACCGGCTCCATCAGAATTTCCTTCCAGTGCTAATTCCTTCATGAGAGTTTGGTATTTTTGAGTCAAATAATTTTGATCTCTTTTTTATCTATATGTGTAATATATGTACCTATGTACGCTTTGGTTGATATCCGAGGAGCATCTCTCTAGTTCAAATGGCTGCCAGCAAGTGGGCTTATGTATAGTTTTCTCATTATCCTGCCTCATGTTTTTGGCATCAAAATGTGCGAACTGCGTTTGATGGTTCACATTGAACCAATTGTTTTTGCCTGAAGTTTTTCTTGGCATGTCGAAAGGTACGGGCAAAAGAAAGTTTTTGGCTGAAGAACAACGGTGAATGGGAGCAGCATTAACGAAGGTGAAGTGAATTAAGTGATTTTAAATGCTGAGTGAGTTCTCTTTTGCGTTGTATTAATGTTGAGCTGGTTGAACATGGCACGTTTGCCTGTTACAGCTAAAGAAGATTATCCGACCGACCTTAAGCGTTATCAAACAAAAAAGAAGAGAAAGAAAAAGTCGAAAAAGATTAATTAAAGGTGTTTGATGACACGGTAGTAGATGGAATTGCCTCTGTCTGGGTTTTAAAGTGATTTGGTGTCCTCTGGCAAATATCTTTTCACCTGGAACTTGAAATTCTGGTACGTTTTTGGTTGCGCAGGGATGCGAGTGATTTCATGCGTTAAACAGATAATTTTCCATTGAATTTGCTGTAATGTTTAATCACCGTACTTGATGCTTGTGTGGACGTGATTAATTATCCTGAATGTTGAACGACAGCTCTTCCATGTCATTCAACAGTTGATCGTTATCTTAGTCAAAGTGGTGATGCATTACTTATTTAGTTGCTGCATGGTAATTAATGACTCGCAGAAAGATTTATGAGCCGAATTGTTGGGTGGTGGTAGATGTCTAATGTCTTAGAAATGTATTTTTTGTCCAGGTTTTGATTACGTATAGAAGAGTGATTATGATTATGTAAGATTCATTAAAACGTAAATATGTTTGACTGTCGTTAAATAGTTTTTGTTTTGTTATGGTGTCTATTAAATTTTAAGGATTAAGCTGCTTGTTTTGATAAATAATCCTTCCAATACGCCAAAACGAACCACACACAAAAGCAAACAGATACGAGGTTTGTCCGAAAATCTTTCCTTAATTGGTGTCCATCCCGATTTAATAAGGATTAAGTCCCAGAATGTGCACCAAATAAGAGAGCTCTTTAATTTATAAACACTTAATTTATGTGCTTTATATTGGACTGCATTTTATTGTTCGCTCCTTTGAAGTGTTGTTTGTATGTCTCCTTCGAGTGTGAGTAAATTAATTTTGCCACTTCGACGTCGCCGCCGGTTGTGTTCTTGTCTTTATCTGTAGTTTATCAACTGGGTTCTTACAAAAAACCATTTTAATTTGAGAGGGAAAGAGCAGATGAAGAACACTTTCACTGTAGAGAATGCCTGGCAATTGATAGGGAGTTAGTGTGGTTGTATGAGGTTTCAATTTAAGTTATTTCATAATTAACGAACCCAAGGACTAAACAGACCATCGCAACGGTATACTGAGGATTTAAATAATTTCATTTCGGTTTAATTCGAAGTCGAAACCTAATTGCTACAATTAGTCGTCCACATCGTTGCGATGAGGTGCTGCTGACGTTATACTCGTTGCTTCAACAATTTTTCATTTTGATTGTGGGTGAGTGTGAGAAAAGCAATTGAGAAAACAGTTAATCTGCTGCTTATCCGAAGAGTTTCTGCTTCAATTAAGAATGCCTCGAAAAATGACCATTGGTTGTAAGAAGATTGGAAAAAGGAAGCCATTTGGGCGGAAGTGGATTTGAAGGTATGTTCCTATTAACTTTCACACAGGAAAAGAGTATCCGTTTAAAGTGTTTTCTTAATCAATTTCACTTTACTCGATTGCCCAGAAATTAAAGTGGTTCACTGGTTTTTTGAAACGCTGTTGAACTGAATGTGTTAATACGAATCTTCAAATAAATGTTCAATGCAATGTGCAGTGATGGGTTTGAATATGACTGAAGCGCCCCTCTTTGCCTGTCGTAAAAGGTAACTAAAGGAGGAATCAAATATAGACAATTTTGAGACTTCTGAAAGATAGGAAAGGAGAAAGCATTTCGAAGTATGATGAAACGAGTTACATAGAAGAAGAACATGGAAGATGCATGAAAAAAAAAAAAAAAAACCACGAAGAAGAAGTCTAGTCAGTCAAGACCAGTCTGACCAGTTGCTTAAGTAAACCAAGCTATTCAAGGAAAATGACAAAACAGTTTGATTGAGAAAGCCACTATCTTCAAAATATCTCAGGAGCCTCGTTTGTCGGTGTTCACTGCATCGAAGACAGACGACAAAGCTCAGATCTGATACCGACTTTACTATGATGACCTTGATAGAACGGTTTCTTCGAGGAGACTTGTACAAAACTAAACCATATTGAACGAAAAAAGCCTAACAATATACACTCAAAGAAGTCAGTTAAAGACTCAAGAAGCGAAAAAGTGTTGGCGGTGCTTTTCAGGTATTTTACCACACTCCAGATTGACAGACACGTTATTCCAGATCTGGAAATCTGATTTTAGCCCCTTACATTACTGCTGTGTAATATAGCTACAACAATTAAAAAAAAACTCCTCAAAAAACTCAAGTTGTTGTTTTATTCCATTTAAAATCACTGTGCCACGATATGGTAAACAGTGCAAAAATGATTTCCTCTTGAATGTCGCATATGTGGTAGTGCTCTGCAGATTGTTTGATATACCATCCCACCTACGAACTACAGATGTATAAAAAGATCGTTTTGCTATAAAATGGTTAAAATTAATTTCAATCCTATTAGAGATTGAGCAAAGCTCAGAGTTTCTTTAAAGTACATTGGACTTCTACCATGGATAATATTATAGAAATTCAGAAGCAGTTTAAAGTTAAGATAATTATCGAGGCTCATACCAAATAAAAAATTATGTAAATGTGAAAAACTAGTGTGTCTACGGATAGAATATACAAAACGGACATAATCATTGATAGCGACATTAAGTTTTGTTTTACAAAGTCAGTCTAAAGATGGAAAAATTTAGATATTGTAAGTGAAAGATGGCAAAATAAGCGATTTAGTTAGTTGAAGCTTTAAGTAGGGCAACAATAAATGAGATGAAGACCACGAACGGTGCAACCACTAGTAAATTTTCCTGATGGTGTAAGAAATGTCATCTAGCACCTAAACTAGGTTAACGCGAAACTACCAAAAACCTACATGAAAAGCACGTGGTTTGCTATACAAAATGAAACCTTTTCAGTTGTTAGGTTTCAACGAAACCTAGTGAAACCTCGTGCTGAACACTCTATTTCCAACATTCCAGTGAGTTTGACGTTTGATATCAGTGCCTCTGCTGACCTTGTGTCATATGTCGGTGACATTCTTTTACTTGTCTCTTTCTTGTTTATAGACAAAACCAAGCACAACAAGGAAAATAAAGTTGGCGTCCAGATGGAAACAATTCTTGGTTAACACAAACCGTCCTGGAAGGAAACCTTGATAAATTTCTGGTGGAAATGCAGTATTACTATCTAGCAACGCAAGGAAAGGGGATATACAAAAGGCTGTGATAGTTGCTGTTCGATCAAACTGATACCTTACTTGGAAGATCTATGTGTGCGTTTAATGGAAGAATCTACATCGTGGTTGTGATTCCAGTTTCAGAAAATGAACGCAAATTATGAAAGTAAATGGACGTCGGGTCGGCTGAGACGAAGCAGATTTGTGTAACAACAGGAAAAAAAAGAAGTAACAAGATCCTTAGAAGCCTTGACGTCACTAATGTCATCTGGCAGAAAATAGACCATGACCTGCTGAGGTGAGATTGTCATATTCAATATAGAGATCTCGAAAACCCCGTCAGAAAGCCAATTTAATACGATTCTGCATGAAAAAAAAGCAAGTGGGAAGGCTTGCCAATGCGTTTCAAGATCAAGTTGTTGTAACCCGTAGGCAGATCGCTAGTGTGAAGCAGGCAAGTTGAAGAGCTTACAGAAATAATTTTTGGACGTATATTCTGAACAGAATATCACGGCAAGAAAAACGAAGCATCATCAATCTTTTAAAGTGGGAGATGCCATTTAAAAATTTAAAAAACAGATTAAAAATAACAATCGTAAAACTTCCGTAGCTCATATCCGTATCCGTATCTGTATCCGATATGCAAAAATGTCACACATGACTTGAGTATTTAATCACTGCTGAGAATAAATTTTTCAAGGACAACAGTTTTCAAAGGTTTTCTTCAAAAACACATATCAGTTGCGATACCCGTCTCGAAACCAATCTGAGGCACTGATAGCCAAGGAATTAATGCAAATCAAATACAAACACAGTATTGTTACTCCAAGTTAAACATTAACAAATCTCGCAGGGAATTCAACTTCTTGATGTAGATACTACATACCATGATACATCTTCGAGTCTCCACAGTTCCTTTTTAACCAACTACATATATTATGCACTTATTCAACTCAAACAGAAACAGATACTTGAAACATTCATAAACACACATATCATGCTGCTAACAAATTTTCCGCAAAAACTATTAAGTTCAATTATGCGAAACCCTCGCTTTTCAAGTGTATGAAAGCAACATAAGTCTGTTCGTTCATGTGTATGTGTGTGTGTGTATGAGTGTAAACCGAAAATTATGATATCCTTTCACTCCACATATGGCACATTAATTTCCACACAAAAGGCCTCCCAAACAGGAAACACAAAAAAGAAAACCACCCCTCATTGCCGCGCAGCGCCGTATATGATGAAACCCTTCACAACGTTCAAGTACTTTATTACGTCAAACTCATAACAATGAAGACATTCTGGGAAGCGAGGAAACTATCTATTCACATGCGATACCTCCATTAAGTACATCAAACCATCGGAATTTCGTTCTCAATAGAGTGTGTAACCAACAATTCCGTTAGGCTTCCCTCAGCCCACATAACCCACAGGTCGGTCGCCAGCGAACGTCTCGCCAAAATCCCTTTATCATCATCTTGCCTATAATTCCCAAAGAGAAAGCAAAACTTTAAACCCCAATTAAAATTTCCCGTTTGGGAAGCTCAACGACTAGGACACATTCTTCCTAAAAACCAAAACTATTATTTTGCCAATTCGAATAGATGGCTGCCTTCTTCCTGCAAAAGTGGCAGTTTGTAGGATTTATACAGAAAAATAACAAAAAAAAAGACAAAGAATTAAACAAAGGGATTCACTGCACAGTCAATAAGAGGTTTTTGACAAATTTTCAGAGTTTAATTGAATGTCTGCTTCTCCGGACTGAGGGTGAAATATTTACCCTTTTTGATGCAACAACCAACGGCACACAGAAAAAAGAATTGTCAAGAAAAACATAAGGAAACACTAGTGCTGTGGACTAATAGTGATATGAGTTAGCTTATTTATTTCCGTCAATGAAATTGTTTCTTTAAATTAACTTCATTCAATGAAGTGGAACTTCTTTAGGTGCAATCATTAGAAAGATAGGTTGTTTCTTACAACTTTGGTTGAACTTGTATTGAACTTGACAATTGGTGGTATATTTGTATTCAGTTAGTTTTGCCACTTCACAAATAGTGAACTACTTCAGAGAAAAGCTTGAAAATTGTAGATAATTGCGGATACATACACATTCACATACACACGGCCCCAGTTGCTCGAAAACATGGTCGAAAATTTTACTTCCCGATTACGCTTCGTTTGAGTCTCCCGTGGGCCTATATGCGCGAAATCGTTTTGAATTTGTTTTCCTCAGACTGTACCCACTGATAGAAAAAAATTGGACAAAAGTCGAATCATAAAGGCTGTGAGCCCGGCCATCAACTTCATCTTTCCAGCTTGGTTGGTTTTTACTCTTCTATCAAAATAAAAGGTATTGGTCAGAGTGAACTACCTTGACTTCAGCGAACAGTTTGTCTTATTTGAAGTTTTTTGTCGTTTACGTTCGAAGTGAAGTCTGGTGAAAGTTCTCAGGAAAATCTTCAACAAAATTTTAAATTCCTTCATTGAAAGAGAAGAGAGGATTATTCTGAAAAAAGAGTTTCTACCTGGCTTCACTTCGAACGTGAACGACAAAAAACTTCAAGAAGATAAACTGTAGGCTGAAGCCAAGGTAGTTCATTCTGACCAATAGTAGAAAAAAAGCTGTCAAAGGGATGTTGGGACGACGACAGGGTTATCTAAGTAAATAATTGGACAAAAGTCTACAATCTCCTCATAAAAAGATTAAAAAGGCTTCAAGACTTTAACAGCGCCTTCCAAGTTCTTGTAATCAGTGAAACCGCGAAACATCTCACATCGAATTGATCAACTAAAACATTCACATTTTGATAGCTCGTCAAGCGGTCATAAAAGCTATCATCACTCAAATATATCGAGATCTAAGCTTCAATACATCATAAGCAACTAGAGCAAGATAATTACTGTCAACGAAACGTAGACGTTCTTAGAATCTTATTTGGGTTTCAGAAGTCTATGGCCAGTTTTCTTAAGGAAGTTAACAGAATTTTCACTCTAGCCTCGTAGATGTCGGTTCTCTCCGTTAATTGGCTTACGGATGAGAACTTATTGAGTACCAACACTGTTGATCACTCGCTCTCCTTTTCACTCACTTAACTGTTTACACTCCACTATCCCGATTGCGATTTTTATACTTAGTGGAGGACCGTAAGCTTTTTACCTAGGAATCCAGGGCCAGTCCATGGATTTTCATGAAATTTTCGGAAACGTGTTTTGGATGGCGTATAGAAAAAAGTTAAAAAATAAAATTTCGCCGCTCTCGATTTTTTAATTATTTTTAAAATTAATTATTAACTTTTAGAATTTTATTTTATTTATTTAGGGTATTTAAGATAAGGTTTTCCAAAGCATAAGGATGGATAGGTTTGGTTAAGACAAAAAAAAATTGTATAAGAGGGGGGGTCTATATCCCTCCGTGTAGGCGGGAGGGGTAATTTTATATGAAATTTACTTCATTTTTTAAAAAACTATTAAAAATCAATTAAGCCACTTACTTTCTCATACTTTAGTGTTTTTGAAAGCTATTGCTTTGTTCTTTAATAAAAATTTTAATTTGAGTTCACTTAATGAAAAGTTTTGGAGAAATCAATCCTCAAAGTCAAAATTTTGAAAAAAGAAAATATTTTTTTCTTAATAAATTTTTTTTTTTTCATAATTTTGCCCCACAAAGGGCCATTTTTTCTTTTGATGTTCAATGCTTTTTTTAATATTTACTCAGAGCAAAAAACCGAACAAAAAAATTTTTCTTTGTTTAGGAGAAATTAAAAAAAAAACGAAAGATACTTTTTTCCAGAAAACAAAATGTCGTTAATTTCCCGCTAATTGAACTTTTTTCCTTGAAGTGAAATATGAAATGTGTCTTAAATTGCATACAAAACAAAGTTAAGAAAAAAAATTTTGTATGATCTTAATTTTAATATAAATTATAAATAATTATTAAAATTTTAGATTTATATTTTAATTATATTAGTTTTAAGTTAAATTTTAGAACTTAGACCTATAAATTGGTTTCAAAGGACACCACATATACTGATTTGTGCTCTAGATGCTATTTCTGGTCAAACGTGTTGATGGATCCAAATAAATATGGTTTTTTGCCAAATAAATACTCGCGAATTTTTCTACGTGCGTTCAGTATGCAAACAAACATATATCAATAAGGGATGCATCAATTCTTATATAAAAGAAAGAACTACACATCAGCATGCTCCCCACCTAAAAAAAAACTTCGAGCCGTTAATTTAACTGATTTAAGTCTCTTTGAATTGTTGAAAATTCAAAATTTGGCAAAAAACCACATTTTTTCGGTTCCATCAACTCGTTTGAGAGGAAACAGCTTTTAGAGCACAAATTAGTATATGTGGTGTCCTTTGAGATGAAATTTCAAGTTTGTAATAGGTCTTAGTTTTAAAATTTAACTTAAAACTAATATAATTAAAATATAAATCTAAAATTTTAATAATTATTTATAATTTATATTAAAGTTAAGATCATACAAAAATTTTTTTAACTTTGTTTTGTATGCTATTTAAGACACATTTCATATTTCACTTCAAGGAAAAAAGTTCAATTAGCGGGAAATTAACAACATTTCGTTTTCTGGAAAAAAGTATCTTTCGTTTTTTTTTAATTTCTCCTAAACAAAGAAAAATTTTTTTGTTCGGTTTTTTGCTCTGAGTAAATATTAATAAAAGCATTGAACATCAAAAGAAAAAATGGCCCTTTGTGGGGCAAAATTATGAAAAAAAAAAATTAATTAAGAAAAAAATATTTTCTTTTTTCAAAATTTTGACTTTGAGGATTAATTTCTCCAAAACTTTTCATTAAGTGAACTCAAATTAAAATTTTTATTAAAGAACAAAGCAATAGCTTTCAAAAACACTAAAGTATGAGAAAGTAAGTGGCTTAATTGATTTTTAATAGTTTTTTTTAAAAATGAAGTAAATTTCATATAAAATTGCCCCTCGCGCCTACACGGAGGGATATAGACCCCCCCTCTTATACAAATTTTTTTTGTCTTAACCAAACCTATCCATCCTTATGCTTTGGAAAACCTTATCTTAAATACCCTAAATAAATAAATTAAAATTCTAAAAGTTAATAATTAATTTTAAAAATAATTAAAAAATTGAGAGCGGTGAAATTTTATTTTTTAACTTTTTTCTATACGCCATCCAAAACACATTTCCGAAAATTTCATGAAAATCCATGGACTGGCCTTGGATTCCTAGGTTTTGCCTTTTTTATGTCTAACGGTCCTCCACTAACTATAGCGAATTCGGATCAGCTTCAGCGTTTTGAACAAACTCTTTAAAATGCGTCGAATAGGCTCTGCAGTTATACATCGAATAACAAGTGAACTATACCCTAGTTGACACAGTGTAACCAAAATTAAAACCTGCGTTCTACAAATTTCAAACGTCGACACTGTTCAGAAAGTCCCGTTTTTTTCTGTTGAGCTCAAAAAGAAAGTGTATCAAATGGATTTCCCTTTGAATTTCCACAGCTCTGCGTGTGAATTTGAATGAGACTTTTCATTTCCTGTTTTGTAAGGTAAAACGTGGAGCAAAGGCAGCTAGGGTTTCACTTTATATTTACTTTTTTGTTTTTATTTTGCTTGTGTTTTTTTTCTATTTTGTTTTTCTTTCAGGCTCGGTGAAGGGTTTTCTTCGTCGGCGAAGTGTTTGTCGTCAACGTTGTCGTCGTCCTTTAGTTAATTAGAAGCATAAATCAAAATATGTTCTCGATTTGCATAAAACACAAATACACATAGTATATATGTGATGGATATAACATATACTTCATATACTACACCATTGATAATATCAACTGCGCTGCACAAGAGAAGTGTATGATTTTGTGAAAATGTGAATTTTATTCATAGATGAAGTTGGTATGGCTGAACAACTTTTCGATTGTAGAAGTTTGGTTAAGTTTCATTCATACATGAAGTTGCGGAAAAATAAACAACTATAGATGCTCCTGCTGATGTATGCTTTTGGTTCGTAGGTATAGAAGATTAAATCGGGATAGCTATTCCATTTGACTGGAAAAATTGCAAAATTTAGTGAATACCAACAAAAAAAGAATAGAAACAAAAGCAGATTGCGGAAAGAAAAAAGAAACTGATATGGGCTCTAAAGACAAGATGTCACTGACCCTTGTTGAAACCTTTCTGTCAACAGCAACATGCACGTAAGATTTAGATATATTTTTAAGGTTGGAAAGATTTTCAACTCAGGTTATATTTACTTCCGTGGTGCGGGGTGGACAGAAGTGAACTTTGAGAATGATAGACTTAGCCTAAGGATGATAAAGATTAGATTTGGAGAGTCTTAGCATTCAACAAAGGATTACTGTGTTATCCAAGATCAAAAGGGTGCCGCCTTTATGAGTATTAAACTGCCAACTGGCATCTTTTTATTGGTTAAAGATGATACAACAGTTCAACACAGATTTTCATGTTGGGGGTTTTAATATGTACCAGTTTCAGGCTTCAAACGTCAACAATTTATTTTAAGTTTCAATTGAATTGTGTAAAGCAGTCAACTCTGCCCATATCAGCACCGAGTATTTAGCACATGATCAAACAAAAATAGAAGTGGGATAGATGCACATGAAGCTCTTAATAAGACTTGTTAGGGTTTTGTTGGACCTGGAACGTATAAATGTTGTGCAACATTCAATTAGCTGTTTTTTCTAATTTTTTGACGGCAGTCTTTTCTTTGAGAGGCAGTAATTAGAATGACATTATTTTTATTGACACTGGGGTCAAACAAGCAGCTTTCACCGTCGACAGTGCGTCCTACGCCGCGCCGAAGTAAAGTGCAGGGTGTTTTTTACTAATCTGAAGAACTTAATCATTGCACTGTCTGGACAGCTACCGCACTTTTAGTGTAACAAATTAAAGTTCGTTAGTTGAAATTTCGCTGGATTCTTAAATCGTGCCAGTAAAATCTTTCATCGAAGATGTCGGGACACAATCGTCTGATTCCGGTCCACTGGGTAGTATTATTTCTTGTGGTTTCCTAATACGATTAAACCTAAATAAAACTGCTCTATTCTGTGGTAAGAAAAAAAAAAAATTTTACTTGCTGCAGTGAAATGAATGGTTCTTGTGATATTTTAGCGAGTACTCAACAAAAATTG
Organism: Melanostoma mellinum; assembly: GCA_914767635.1. Classification (NCBI taxonomy): domain Eukaryota; kingdom Metazoa; phylum Arthropoda; class Insecta; order Diptera; family Syrphidae; genus Melanostoma; species Melanostoma mellinum. The sequence goes on from OU612058.1 coordinate 22,720,761, forward strand.
CTTTCTTATTCAATACTTCAGAAACATCAAATTGTTTTCCCAGGGATACTGCTTTTCGCGAGTAATTGACAAGTCCTCCGAGGCGAATCACACACTACCATCAAAAGCGATTTTCTAGTTTGCCATTCGGCATAAAATTGTAGGTGCTTCAAATGCGTTTGGCCCCGAGGTTTCCATAGAAATTTGCTTGCGCCACCGATCACTCGGTTACTACACCGAAAACCTGAATCTAAATGTCATTACGATTTATTTCAGCTCGATTCAATTGCTATTGATATGCTAGTAAAAATAAGCATCAAAAGCTTCTAGGCTTACAGATCTGCTTTCAATTATTTTTGAATGTCTACAAAAGTTAAATAAGTCATAAACTTCAAAACGTCTTTTTCAGTCAATTTGCTTATACAACCATTCCTTAAAAAAGACATCAAGTTTACCATGAAGAACAGTCTACAGTTTTAACCTACCTCCAAGCAACATAACGTCATTGCAAAATAATGCGCAATGTTGTGGCAACTGGCAGCCGCACGTCATTACTCATCTGGGTGCGATTATGTTAATATAAAATGCAATTGTTTTAGCATTTCAAAAACATGTGACACCTGTCTGCAGCACTGGTCTGACAGGCTCACCAGCTTCATACTCTGACGGGCCTGGCTTTATTATATTGTCCCGGTCGGGACACGACCGGGGTGATGGTTACGGAACTATGTATTTCAATAGTAGCTCGCTAACGTGACTGCGTGCATATGTCTCTTCCTTGGTTATGTTGTAGGCACAGAGAGGGCTTTTTTTGATATTAAGCGAATTATTCCAGGCATTTTAAGTCGTTTTTTATTTAAAAAAAAAAAAGTTGTGTCAGAAGTTCCATAGCTGTAGTTAGTATAGGGGAACTGTCTTGATGTCCTTTGCACTAGCTCATCATATAACCATTAAGTATAAAAGAAATACACACCGAGAGTGTGTGCAGTTTTTTTTCCAACTGCCACGAAACTCGGCTGCTGGAATTAAGCTCAGGGGTTGCATTAAAGGATTCGATTAGAATTTTTCAAATGACATTACGGAAGATGGATGTGGAAATTATGCAAAGGAGGTAAGACATTCAGTATACCGTGAAATACACATGTCTAGGAGCAGTCGGTATATAAATAAGTATGTACCTACAAGAAAAGGGAAAAGGACAAGAGCAATGAAGTATTGAATTAAGACCTTCCTGGATTTTTCTTTTATTAAATTCCTTCAAATGCGTTTTTCGCTAGAGATGAACTTCATTGTTAGTTTCTTCTTAGTGATATAAAATAAAACACATAAAATATTACCGAAAAAACGCAGCGCTTTGCAAAAATATGATCAGAATTCGCTACATGAAATTCATTGAAACGATTGCGAAATAATTCTTCGTCCGAGATGGGCTTACGGTGATTAGATATTTTTAACAATAGATTTATTGATCGCAAACAAAACCAATAGAGTGACTCAACATTTGCAAAGCATTTAATGAACCAAAATCAACCTGTACTGTAAAATTGCACACATTCCAAGATTTCGAGAACCATAAAGCAAATAGGACGGATGAAGAGAACAATTCAAACAATGAATTGATAAAGAAGCGTAACACATTAGATTACACAACCTTAAGTCACAAACAAAATATAAAAAAACATTCATAGTTAGAAAGAAATCCAAATAGCAACTCTTTTGACATATTACCTATTGTTTGAAATGTCTACATCCATCATATTGATGGCAAGTTGTTTTATCCAATTTATCACAAACTGAATTAGATTATTTATTCAAACTGTTTTGGAGCCTACACTTCAAAAGTTCATAACATTATTGATGATGCGACTTTCACGACTTGGTGCATGTTCAACCGGTCCTCAACTGTCTTGTTTCGGAGATACGTCTCCAACCTCCGTAAAGTTTAAAATGGGCTACTGACACAGGAAGCGTTGAGCAAATTTGTATAGCAATAGAATTGCTTGTTGCTCATACATATAACACACTTTAAACTGCATTCGATGATCGGTGAATAAGGAGACTTTTTTCATAGTCCGGGAAACAAAAATGTCTTAAGAAGTATGTTTACGAAGGGCGAAAAATATATAAAAAACAGAATTCTCTTTAACCGTATTTATTTTCAGTTAAAAATCCACTATTTACTAAGCTCATTACGTTGCTTAAAGATAATCACACAAGACTGTTAAAGGAATGATAAAATGACTACAATTGCCCCGCTTTTTTATTGGTTGCTGCGGCTGCGCTGACCTGTTGTCTCCTCATCGATCGTTAGCATCGCTACCTCGCAGCTCGCTCATCTGGCTTGCGTTAGGGATTTTGGAATTTTTAATTTTAGCTCGCAGCCATTGCTACCTCGCACATGAGATCTCAACGACCTTCAATAGTTTGCAAATGCAATGCAAATGTATTTCTTCAACAAACAAAAAACAAGAGGGACAAGAAATATGAAATATGTATAGGAACATTCACTTGACATTACTTCAACTACGTAAAAGCTTTGGTTACATATATAGGCTGTGAAAATGTTGGGGGTATGGGGTTAAGAGCCCCAAAACTATTCCTTTGGATCCTTCACTGATACGTTACATTAACTATAACTACAAAAGAAAAGAAAATCTTTTGGGTGTGTTCAATTATTTAAATGGCTTCGTTCAGAAAACTACAATGAAAAATTTTTAAGATCAAGCTAGATTGGGAAAAGTCATAGAAAAACATGGGAATCTCGATTGAAATAACAAAAATCGCTAAATTCAAAATATTATATCGCCATTTTCGAACTAGATTGCCAAACTGAGTTTCGTGTCGGCACTAAAAATTAAAAATCTAAAGTTCGGCGACAAATCACCACATCTGACAAGCTCGATCTCAAGCTCAGTAAAATTCAAAGTTAACGTTAAAAAATATATTGGCAGCATTTGAAAGTGTGGAAGTTAGGAATTTTAGTAAATATATAGAGTTTAGATTACAGTTGTGTATTCGTGAATTTATGTATTTTTTTTTAGTAAATACCGACGAAAAAGACATGCGAGTGTTTCATCCTTCCTTAATTATACCCACCTTTGTACAAGCGAAAAAAAAGGAGCCACATTTGTAGGGTTTGATATGAGCGAAGACAAAGAAACGCTATTTGTTGGGTTTCCCAAGTATGAACATTTCAAGAATAGAATTCGTTTAGCAAGTTTCTTCTACTCGTAATGAACTCATTCTGAATAAGTATACCAAACAATTTTACAAAGTTATGTTAATAACATTTGTATGGTTTCTATATATGCCAATTAAAAAATGCTTCACAGCAGCGAAATTTCAAGTCAATCGCCTACATTTTCTTGTCAAAAATTATACCTGTCTCAAAAATCTAATTGACAACCCAATCAAACCACTGATTTCGATTGACGAGAAATCATAGAACGTGCAAGTACCGCACGGACAAGAACCTAACAGAGCTGTGTACCCTCAACAAATAAATAGTAATGGCATATCACCCTGCTCTCAACCACGCCTTCTGAGGGAATGGAAGGGACCTACAATTTATTTCCGGATCCGAAATGTTTACTCGTTTTTCATGGCATGGAACTGCTATACAGTTATTGCAAAATCTTCGCGAAAAGCAATATCCGTAGAAAACATTTTTTTTCCCTGATTTTACATGGTTTTTGAGCTTCGAACCTCCCAATCACGCTTACCATCCGCGGGTATACCACTTCTAATAAATAAGAACGACAACGACCATGCTTTTTAATATTAACGCCTATTATTGCAAAAATTGTAATAACGAACGAAAAAAAAGTCTGCCATTAATGAATTGAACTTTTTTAATTTTTATTAAGAGCTCTTCTAACAACCTGTGTATGTGTATCTATCTCGAGAGCAAAAAAAAAAAAAAATATCTAAAATTGAATGTTGTTTTAACGGCACGTTGCCTGACAAGCTATATTAGCTGTCTGACAAAGTTAATTACAAAATCCGTTTTAGCATGCCATATTGGTTGAACCCTTTTGATGTTTGGGACATCCTTAACCTCTTTACACAACATATGCCCCTGTTGAAAGAAACAAACGTAAACAATTCAATTTACATATCTCCTTTCCTTGTACAAACAAGTCAAGAAATAAAAAATGCGGTCCACTCCCTCAAAAACTTTTTACACGAGCATAACACAAAAATAAGCAGAACAAAAAAAAAAAAAAACAAAAAACAACAAGGAAAACACTTCAATTTCTCCTTCATAAAAGCTAGGCACTTCGTCTTCATAAATTATTCAGTTGCTCGTTCCTTTCAACGTTTTGAAACTCCAACAACGTCCAAAGTACTTTCTGTATCCATCCGATCATGTCACAAGGCGAGGATGGAATTCTTAAATCCATTGATTGATTGGGGTAACGGGACTATTCCCAAGAAAGACACAAACTGATGTTGAGATTACTATTTCGAGGGCATTGTTTTTCCAGTGTGTGTACTTCATGTTTGTTCACATGGGTCAATCTCTCAGCGCACAACAGAGATTTGGCACAACAAAATAAAAAATTTAATTTAAAAAAAAAAAGCAATTCAATAATGTTTCGAAGGACATGGGGTTTCGTTTGAATAATTTGCTTAATAATCTACTCAATTGGTGTTATGATTTGGATATTAGTCTGACAGTAATAAAGAGTACGTTGGAAGCAATTTCAATTAACAGTTGAATGAATTGAATCATACAAATTTAATCCTGCTGCTAAACTCAATGAAAATGATAACCACAGCGTGGTATAGTCATGCTGAGCACACAACCAGTCAATTTGTCAATTTTAATTGCAGAAATAAGACACCGATGTGTTCATTGTTCTGTTCATGCGGGTGTATGTATGTAGATACCTACCTACATTCCTTTACTCTCAATAGAATTATTGAAATAACTCAAAACAATATTGGCCCATTTGACTTATTAAAAGCGTCCCTATGATTTGAATACAAAAATGCTGTGACAACATTGGCATTCAAAAACGAATCTGTTTTGACTGAAACTTTTTCCTTGGACCCCCATCAAAACAGAATTCAATTAAAATACAATATCCCTCATCATGGTTCAAGGTGCTTATGACAGTCACACTCTATCATAAAAAATATAAAAAGAGAAGTATACAGGTGTGCTGCTCTCCATTTGATGCATCAAAGGCTATTCGGCAACATCAAACCATCTACTTTCCCGACAGACGGAAGTCAGAAAACGAATAAAATTTTATTGAATTTCAAAAACTTATTACAACCAACGTTTTCCTACAAAACACCAACGCTGTCCACGCTGCGGGTCATAGCACACGCCCCTTTTATCCTTAAAAGGCCACAAAACCTTACATATATATATTATATGTTTTACAACATCAACAACGACAGCCATCATCATGCTCAAGGCTTTGTATATTCGTAGTTTATACTACAAAATTATGTTTCTTACATGACAACATTACGCAAAATGGTCACGTTTATGTGCACCACGTTTCAATTTACTCCACACCAAAATACACCAAAAGTACAAAATGAAATGCCTTTGCCTCAACACTCACTCACGTTCTCATTTCTCTTTCTCTCTCGAGGTCTGTCACAAAATTCAAAAAATTAATAAATGCAAAATATATAAGAAACAAAAAAAAAAAAAAAAAATGAACTGAGTCCTTTGAAGAAGAGTACAATAATTCATCAAGAGAGGAGAGAGTTTCAAAAATTAAATTTAATAACTTTTCATCTTGTTTCCATTTTACATTTTCAATCAAGCAATTTTCTGGTGCCACTCTAGTCGCTTTACTTATTTGTATTTTCCATGACACCGGCTTTTTTCTGATTGAACAAACAGGGCGTTCTTAACTTTTGAATGTCGCAGACATCATTGTTATTTTTTAATTCTACAGTTTGCAAAAAGAGATTTTTTCAAAATGTTTTATATTTCGATGCTGTTTCACTGCAAATATTTTTCAGCTAACTGTAAAAATAAAAAGCCATAGTTGTCCTAGATTTTAAGCGTTTTCTGTGATAAGGTGGTGTTGAAAGAAGTTCTTAGTGTTTATTCAAGGGTTTCCTTTGGATATTCCTTGAAGATAAGTTTGGTAATCGAGATTCGAGAATATTAAAAGGTTACTATACTATCGCAGTGAGAGCTCCAAGTGTTCCGAAAACTCTTTTTTTTATAAAGTTAATATTTGTGGAGTAAATGATAAAAGCTTTACTTTTATTTTGTTTTAATTTTGGTGTGAGTAAATCCCAATGATTCGGCTTAATACAAGCTTAATATTAATGAAACTTGAAAACTTAGAAACTTATAGACTACATTATTTCATAAGAAGGGTGATTTTTAAAATGAAGTCTAAGGCAGGGGGTACTGAGGTGGTTAAAGTCTGATCAGTTAAAACTTGAATTAACATTATGAAGTATTCGGGAGATAGGTTTATTTGAGCCATATGACGTTTGATGAAGGAAGTTGAGTAGGTGAAGAGGGCCGGATTTTGTGTGTCACGAGGATAAGTGTTAAAATAGAGAGAGTTGTTAAGATTTGTGCAGCCAACCAACGCAACGGTTCGAGAAAAAAAAAAAATCGATGAATGAAAATAATATCGAAGTTTAATCCCTTCGTTCGTAAGGTCGCATCAAATTTCTCAGCATGAAGACGTTGAAAGATCGAAGAGATCGATCTTTCAACGTCTTCATGCTGAGAAATTTGATGCGACCTTGGTATGGCGGTAGAACAAAGGGATTAAACTAAGAAAAACCTGCTAGAGCCAATCGAAAGAAACAGCTCTGAACATTTTCAATTTCACCTGTTATAGTAAAAAGACCACACTTTACGGGCGCATTCAAGAAGTGGGCGCGAACAAAAGTAATGTACAGAAATCGGGTTACGTACATCTTGAGTAATTCCTTGGGTCATCGATCGCTTAGCGAAGATCTGAACTTACACACACACATGAGGGGCACAGAAGAGGGGTGAGCCCCAAAGCATAGCGCATTTCTCATAACCATGCCCTGTAAGGGAATGAAGGTGACCTACAATTTTCTGCTATTTCCGACAAGTTAATCGAGAAAACAGTTTTCGTGGCAATGAGCTCATTAACGGAGGACTTGCCAATTCCTCGCGATAGGTGATACCCGTGGAAAAATTTGTTTGGTTACTGTTTGGGTTTGAACCACGAACCTCCCACGTAATAGGCGGACATTCTAACCACAACGTCACGAATACCAGAGCTGAATTTTGCTTTTAGTATAATATCACCAATATGTAAGAGGAAATTGAGTTCCTCGTCGCAAATGATCTCGAAATCACAAATGTTTTTCGGTTCTTGCTAAAATTTGTTAGCAGCTTAACAATTACTGGCCGAACGAGAAGTAGCTTCTTTACGACTCAAAAGACAACGCTATGAACGCGAAATTTTAAAATCTTTTGTATAAAATTTTGAAAACTACAAAGCGTTGTTGAAGCATATACATTCTCACTCACTGCTGATGGCAAAGCCATAGCTCATAAATTTATTACTTTAGTAAAAATTCTGTTAAAAACACCATCAAATAAGTGAATTAATTACTGTAAATAACTCACTTACTTGACTAAGTTTCCATTTTTACTAAAAGCGTAGTTTTGTCAATTAGTGGACAGCACTTTTCAAATTAAAACCCTTTTACTGGAAGGTCTTTTTAATAGATGCAATTGAAATTAAAAGACTAGCCCACTTAATTTAACATCTATTCTGCTTACTCGGAACACCCTCTGTTATCTTACTGATAATAAAGTTAAACCATTGAGTAGAGTCCTGGTCCTGGTGCCCCAGGCACTCTTACACCTTCAGTCCTTGGCTTAAGCGGTGCTATTAATGTTATGTAAGCACGTCTCAAATTCATGAAAGTTTGATTGGTTGCGTTAACCTTATCGACTGAATAGAGTGAACGAGAATAAAACAAAACGAAAAAAAGAACAGCCTCGTCACCGTCCGTCGGCGTCGTCGTCATCGTCGTCGTAAAAGTCATGCCCCCAAACCAAGCCAATGTCCTGTTGATATTATTAATACGAATTTCATTTTTTGTTTTCATAAATGCAAATATGCGTGGGACATAGTATGGTGTGGTTGAAAAGAAGACACGGCCGGCGATAGAATAAAGACAAAATGTGAAGAATGGGCAAATGAGACTACCAACATTTCTTACGAAGATAAAGTCCATTTGAAAGACGTGACACTATTTACAAGGGATATGACTGAGATGTCTATGACTTCTCTTACAAGCTGAGTTGTTGGTTTGGGTTTTTGCGACATATTTTCACAAAGTGAGTAGACAGATGGTATTATCCTTTGGAGTATGATGTTTGCTTAAATTTAGTGTTTAATGATTACTGTTCTCATAATGGGTAAGCTGTTTTGTAAGCCACTTTAATTATGGTTCTTATCAACATCGCAATATAGGTACATATACTGCGGTGGTAAATGCAATTAGTATCTATGATAAAAGAGGGAGAAGCAAAAAAAGCAGAACAAAACTGAGTGAGGGTTCCGCTTCAGAACTATTAGTTTATCCTTATACACATGACTAGTAAGAAAGTGAGGCACATGTTTTGTGTTTTTGGATTCATCGAGCAAACTGACTAAGTCAATTTAAACACAAATTCAGTATTGTCCTTCCAACCACATATCCCGAAGGCCAATTGAATAAATGCATCGTTAACAGAGTAGCTAAACATAAAAATATCTAGCCATGGCCATGGTATTGCTGACTTGATAAATTAGTGTAATCTGTAAATTGGCTGATAATAAAGCGATAGAAAACCAAAACCTACCTGCACTCCTGCTAGAGTGTATATGTATACCTATAAATGGTTAGGCAGGAGAAAAATGTACTTGTTGGCCACTCCGTCATCGGTGCTCGGTGCGCGGTGCGGCTTTACACGTTACACGTTCACATGCCTAATACATTACCCTACTGTTATTAAAGATTAAAACTAAATTGAATAGGTATCAGCTTTTCAATTAATTTTGATGAACATTTGCATAATTCGAATTGACATGACGGCGCACGGCATCTATGTACATAGACATATTGCTATACATCGCGATATGTGAATTTGTGGGTATTGTTTGGCAGATTAATTGAAAATATCAATCAAGATACTACACGGCGCTATGTACCTACAAAAAAAAAAAGAAGAAAAAAACAGATAGGTACGTAGATGGTGATGAAATGATTTGTTGTTCTAATATCTGATAATACAGCTTAGTGTGTGGGGTGTTGGTGCATGTACGAATAACGGCAATTGAATGTTCTTGTGTTAATCTGCTTTTTTAATTGACAGCTTAACTTATTGAAATTAAAATTAATTGAAACCATGTGCTATGTGTTGATTAATAGGAAAAGTTGAGTTATTATGGTGTCCTTAAGGGTTTTGAACAAATTTAAAGCTATAAAGCAGTATAAGTGTATTTTTGACATCATTTTCCTGTTTCATGGAAAGATTAGTTTTTGAAATATAAAAAATTTTCAAAATAATTTGAAGTCAAAATTATAAAATACTAATTTCCTTTTCAAGGAGCAGCTATTGTCTGAAATGTTATGGCTTCCTTCTGTCCAACCGTTTAGCTTTTGTTTACCAACACTGGTTTTGATTCTCAAAATAAATGTTTTAAATATCGCATTGTGAAAAATTGGTGAGCTTGATGTTGACGTTGTTTTCTATCAACGACGTCAGCAATGAAATTGGTTCCGTTTTCACAGTTTGACTTTCATTAGAACAGTGTGGCTTTTTTCTTGGACATCTTCACTGCCAGGATCTTGTAATCCGAAGCTACAAGCCTACAAATCAGGAGCCACTGGTAGCATTACGTTTATTAGACTTGTTGAAGAGCGAGGAAACTTGTAGCTTTGAGTTACAGTCACATGAATCTAATCCAGAGTTTAAGATAGAAGTGGGTACAATATGAGTCCAAAAAAGACGGAACACTTCTTTGAACATGACATTTATTTTAATGGAACTGAGCTTCCCAAGTGTGAAAAGTTTAAAAATCAGAGATCTATGATTAATACTGAAACAACAACAAATTATGACGACATCAATCATCGATTAAACGTAAGTTGACTCATCTTTTTTTGGTAATTTAAAAAAAATATGGACGTATGTGCAGAAAACCGCAAGAGTGGCGAGACCAAAGGATTTTTAAAGTTTTAAGTTTGTTATAACGCGCGAAATGTCTTTAATTTAATTTTTTTATTTATGTTGTGGTATCAACAAGGATTCGATTTTGTTTTTTTTTTTTTTTTTTTTTTAAGTCTAATTTTCTTGTATCCTGCAAGAAGTGTATTTTTTTTTATAATTTTGGGTTTCAAATAAAATTTGCTTTCTATTTGGTTATAGTTTTAGTATCAAAAAGCTGGAAATAAGAATGTAGTCAACTTAGGTACCCCAAAGCCTTGGCCAACTTACCCCGGTTTTGGGGTTAGTTTACTAGCTTGCGGTCGTTTTGTAAAATTAAGAAAAAAATGTCTTAGAATTAACAATGAATAGAAGACATATTGTTTTTATAAAGTAAAAATAATGTTTTACAAATAAGATTTTTTTCCGATTTGAAATTTCACTTATTAAAAAAAAAAAGATAAGAACATTTTTAGTTTACCAGCCCCGGTCTCCTCTACCTCTAATATCGCTTTTTTAAACAGTTTCTCGTTAATGGCTGACACGATTTTGATGAAATTTTATTCTTAAGAAGTCCTATTTAATTTGAGAAGGACTGCATATTAACATTTGAAAGTTTTGATTTTTTTTTAATCATTTTGATTTTTTGAAAAAATTTCAAAAACGTTTCTTTGATTTTGATAAATTAAATTTTTTCAATATACTTGATATGCTTGACCAAACTCTAGAAAAAAGTGAAGAATAAAAAATAGTTTTTTTAAAAGGCTAGTTAAACGATTTCAGCGTTTATATGTGTTAGCAACTACAAAAATATTAAATTTTTTTTTAATTTCTAATTAATTTTAATTTTTGTGATTTAATTCATTTTTCATAGTTAATTGCTAGTTGGCAACCCTGTAGCAGCACATTCCTTATGAAGAGCAAATACTAAAGTCTTGGACTCAAATCTGATATCGTATTTAGTACAGAATCGCAAGTTCGTGCGAACCATTCGAACCTATTCTTCTTTAAAGCGGGGAATACACGAACAATTTTCGTATCGACAATCGTACATCGCATGGTATAATTGTATAGTGTGTATGCAAAAAATTTCGATTGTTTTAAAATTGCAATGTCGAATGCTTTGAAAGCAAATTCAAATTCGATCGTATGCGATCTAAGTTGCAGACGACGATTGCATCGTGCTTAATGGGGCCACGAGCATGGTGATTTCGATAGGATCACAACTCTTCCATTAACCAGCTTCACAACAAAATATTCGCTCGTGGGGTACGCTGACATTACATACCGAAAAAGAAACATAATTGCACTGTAATAAAATCACAAAAATATTTATACCTACTTTCCACGTAAGGCATTTTAATAAAACAATACAAAAAAAATTTTTTTTTAAAGGATAAACCTGTGACTTACAATTAAGGAAACTAAATGGCTTCCTCTTCCTATTCTCCACACAGATTTACTTTTGTGTCACTTGAGTGGAAACAAAATGTTTTCAATTTAATAATAAATTTCTCAGTTAAACGAGTGAAGTGAGGTGGAAGTGTTAAGAAGTGGATAGTGCCCTTGTGGTTAATTAGTACCAGCAAAGAACATGGAATTGTTGATGTGCATGTGTGTGGGCTTAAGTCGTCCTTTCTTCACGGTATTCGTCCACTACAGATGTCAGCATTATTTTGATGTTATTATTTAAACTTAAAGTTGGGCCGTAACCTTTTCACTTTATTGCAATAGGTAGGTATAGTTGTCTGTTAGGAGTATGGGAGTGGCAAAGAATTTTATTGAACTGAACAAGCTGAGTGTGCGAAGTGCTCACCTTCTATGTGATGGGTTTCAAAAATCGTGTGATATTAATTATTAAATAGGAGGTTGACGGTATTAAATTGGTGAGCTTGACGGTGCACATAAGTTGCAACTGATACTACACATCAATAATTGTTCTTATCTTATCTAACTGGAAGTGACTTAGCCAATTTAGTTGTGTTTGCCAAAGAGGAACAGTACAATGTTCTGCGAGGAATGTTTGACTGTAAGAAACTCAGCTGACTGCCTCAGCTTAGAGAGAATCTTAAAAGATATGAGTTTAACTGCCAGAATCTACGGTTCAGCAGTCAAAGAGATTAATTTACGGCCGATATGATTGAAAAAAGCTTTTCAGGGTCTAAAAAACAAAGTATTGAAGTAGATATGGAGGCGTGTGAGCTTCTATTGGGTCAAACTCAGTACTGAGACCCCTGCAGCAGAATAAAGACACAGGACTATTCGGCCGTTTCATTCAAGGTGAAGTTCAAAGAAGAACCTGGCAAAATGCTGCTTGTAAGACTAACTGCTCAACCACAACCAAACAGAAATTAATTCCGAAATAACCAAGGACAGCAATAAAAATTGCAAGCAAACGAAAAATGTGTATAGAACCATATGATCTGCACCTGGAATAAAAGATTCCTTAAAAAACTCTTGGTAACCCGATAATCGGTAGGTGTAAACATCACCTATGCAGATATTACTGTCATCCAACGAGTTGGTCAATGGGTTGGTCTTAAAAAATATTAAAAAAAATAGCGACATCTATGGCTATTGCTTCAGACATTGCGATTGCTACAAACACGGCGATTGTCACAGAAAACATAAAAAAACGCTTATTTGTGTGCAGATTTGCCTTTAAAGTTACACTCATGAAGAGGGCTTTCAGCCAACATCTGTTTAATGAGAGTATCATGTAAGTCCATATCAATGCTAAATTTACCAACGAAAGACTGATATGCACAGTGGAAACCCCCACATGAGCAATCGTCTAGCTACAACGACTTGTACCATCCGTACATGAGCATTTTCCTTGACATGACGTGACACAAAACTAAAAAGCATTATGAGCAAACATGCAAAACTTTCGAAAACGCACTAAGTCTTATTGATTTTTTTTGCCGGTTCTGAGTGAAGTTGTAAGCATCCCACTCTTCAATCGTCAAAATTCATCTCAAAATTTATATATATATATAGATTAGACCGGTTCAAAAAAAGTGACTTTTTTCTTTTTCTCGACATATTCTTATAGAAAATTTGTGGTTCTACAAAAAAAGGCTCCTATAATTTTTCGACAAATTCACTCCTTAAAAAGTTATTCAAGGTTAAAGTTTGAACAAAAATTTATTTTTTTTGATTTATGACAAAATGATTACTTAAAATCATAAAAAAAAGCTTATGACACATATTTTTATAGAAAATTAATTGTTCTACAAAAAAGGTGTTTTATCATTTTCCGACAAATTCACTCCTTCAAAACTTATTCAAGGTTAAAGTTAAATTTAGAGTTAATTTAAGTTATTTTTCTTGATTTCTAAAAAAATTATTTAATTAATTAATTATTTAATTAACCTTGAATAACTTTTGAAGGAGTGAATTTGTCGGAAAATGATAAAATACTTTTTTTGTAGAGCAATTAATTTTCTATAAAAATATGTGTCATAAGCGCATGATTTCATGATTTTAAGTAATACATTTTAACATTTTGTCATAAATCAAAAAAAATAAATTTTTGTTCAAACTTTAACCTTGAATAACTTTTTAAGGAGTGAATTTGTCGAAAAATGATAGGAGCCTTTTTTTGTAGAGCCACAAATTTTCTATAAGAATATGTATCGTTCATCTCGGCACTTTGCTTCTAGACCGAAATATAAAAACCCAAAAAATATATGTTTTTTGTCCCATACAATTTGTATGGGAATTGGAAATCTGCGATGAGCGACCTCTAAATATTAATTTTTCGAGCTCAAATTTTAACAGGCTTGTTTTTACACCTACTCGAAGGTAAAAATCGATGTGCATCGAGAAAAAGAAAAAATGTCAATTTTTTTGAACCGGTCTAATGTAGATGGACTGAACGTCGACAGATCAATCAAACTTCAATTAAATTGACCATGTTGCGATCAACGCAAAACTCTCTTATAGAAGGACAGACGTCTGAAAGTTTCCTTTGAGGTTCTTTTGGCCCTCAAAACGAAGCATATGATCCGATTAAGAATGCGAGCTGGAAAAAACATGAACGAACGAACGATAGACTCTGGATTAGCCTCCATGCAAAAGACTTCGTCCTCTAAGAAAATACTTTCAGGGCAAAGGAAACAAGTCAATTTTTCATGTTTTGAAATACAAATCAAACTAATTACACCGCCTCCAAGTAGTGCACTAAAGCCACCAACATCATATTTCCATAGAAAAAATCTAAAAAAGAAGAATGGCCGGCCAACAGGCTGTGTGTTGTGCTGCTTACCGTCAGTCAAGTTCACTTTCATTATAGACTTATCCAAGCTTGATGCCACAAGCATATAATTGCCAAACCGAGTACATATCTTCAGTTCTGAACACTTTTCCTGGCCTTCTCACTGTTCAAAACCTTACACTAAGTAATGTTTGTGCAAAAAAAAAAAGATGAAATCCATGAGAGGATCCAGCTTTTCGTTTACAACCATACAAATTAGTTTAAAAATTATGACATCAAGGAAGGATAACAGAATAGAAAATTACCACTGGCGGATTATTATCGCGCCCCAGAAAAGAAATAAATCATCTGTCCAGAGCCGCATTGTTATTGTCCCACACAACGACGACGACGTCGACGAGAGCGGTGGAAGGATGAAATAGTGTTCACCCTTGATTCGATAAGCCCAAAAGGCTGTGCTGTTCTGAGGCTCCAGGAGCCTCTGCTTCATATCTCCCCCTCCTCAATTTACTATGTTTGTGGCCTGGACGGATGCCAGTTCAACGAATGAAAGAGATTCGAACAAATTTTTCGGTTGTAACTTTTTTTTTTGTTAGCCAATGTTAAGCCAAGAGCGACACTTTTTATTGGCTTTAACATCGCTTAAGTTTTATTTATGACCAGAAATAGGAGAATCACATTTTTCTCCAACAGACCAATGGGTTCGCAACTCATTGCTTCTTTTTTTGACATACATTTATATACGACGAGATATAAGTACACAAACATACATATTTTTTACTTTTCGTTCTGTGGGTGGATGATGTTCAGTCAGGCCAGGATTTTGCCTTAGCTCTGTGTAACATAAATCTACTAAGAGATGTTGGATTTTGTTTTCGATGCGAATAAAAATTGAAGAAAAACGTTTTTTACGCTAAGCGAGAGGATTTGCTATCATTGAAAAAATAAAGTGATGGAAGTTGATTTTTGCATGTCGTCTCTTGAGCCACAAAACGTGTAATATGTCTTTGAAGACATTTAAAGTTTGTAACAATTCAAATTTGATGGGATGATGTAGAGATTTCTCTATCAAAAAGAACGAGGCGATTGCCTGACATTCTGAAATCTGAAGCTTCTTACCCAGTACAAGAAAAGGAGTGGTTGGAGAGGAGATTTACAGAAGATGAATCAAAATTCAACAGGTTCTCCTTTTTTTTTTTTTTTTCATCGAGATTTTCTCAAAAATTTGCTGGTGGTTTGCGATTGATGATGAAATATGACAGGTGTTCAAAGTGCTGATTGGCAAAGATAAATACAGGTTGTGGTGTCAAAGACGAATTGGTAAGTGTGGCTGTTTGTTATGTGTAAAAGTTCGAAATTTGAATCTCAGTACTTTTGATAGTTTCTAACCAGGTATCAACTTTAGCGAAGAACGGATGAGTCCTCTGATAATAGTTTCACTGTCATGGAAAACCCATGGAAAACGTTTATTTACTGGGTTTTGGAGTCGACAAAAAATGCAGCTCCGCTCCCATTCTTCCCAAAATATGGCTGAAACAAATGAGCAAGGCCTCAGAGCCCAACCCTTCTCGAGCTTGATGCAGGACTAATAAATTTATACTTTTTTCATTAAAAAAAAAAAACTGTGACGCGAAATCATCAAGTCTCACGAGAAACCAAAGTTCTCAAGAACTACTGCCTAATATTCTCTAGGCTTCGATTTGCTGTTGGGCACAGTCACAAGAAACACATCGATAAAATATCGTTTAAGCATAAGCTGATGATGTGACAGAGAGACAGAGAGACAAAGAGACAGAAAGATAGAGCGACAGAGAGATAGAGCGATAAGATATAGAGAAAATGAGAGATAAGGAGATAGAATGATAGAGAGATATGGACAGAGATGCAAATAGACGAATAGAGAGACAGAGCAGTAGAAAGATTGGAAGAAATATAAACGAAAATTCGTTTTAAAAATCAAAATACTAAGATCATTGGAGCAATACAAAATGTTTGTTGACAATGACTTCATGTCATGTTCTATGTGCGAAGTTAGTTCCTAAAATTGACTTTGACAATACTGACAAATTGGTGTAGCAGAGAAGAAGAACAAGAAAACAGTCGCTTTATTCACACGAATTTTCAACAAATCGACCAATGTAATGTTCGTCAATAGCATTATTTTGAACGAACATAATTTCAAACACCACTTTCGTCCGCCATTTTGATATATGAAAAGTGAGATTCATATCCAAAAAATGTTTAACAGATATTTTATGCGACTAAAGGTCTAAGCGTTGCGTCGGTATGAAATTGTCAACCACGGTTGCAAAGCCTTGAACCAGTTCAATAGATTTATTTAAAAATATTTTTAGTTACATATATGATGAGTTTTGTAGTAGAGATATTCCACGTGTTTTTTATCTAATAAATAAAGAGATAAGTACAATTTTAAACAGTAAAAAACACTTTTTATATTTCCTCAAATGCACATTTCAGAAGCAATGCTTCCATCATCAGTGAGATATATAAATTAAATTAAATTAAATTATTTGTCAAAAAACTAACAAAAAACAAAAATTGTTTATGAATAATGATGATGGACCAATCAAAGATTCAATATTCAAAAAATTTTTCAATAGATTCAACTCAACTCAACTGTAATTTTGTTTAGAAACAATTTTTGTTTTTTGTTAGTTTTTTGACAAATAATTTAATTTAATTTAATTTATATATCTCACTGATGATGGAAGCATTGCTTCTGAAATGTGCATTTGAGGAAATATAAAAAGTGTTTTTTACTGTTTAAAATTGTACTAATCTCTTTATTTATTACATATGTACATATATGTAAAAAATTGTATGTACATAAGTAAAAGTCGTTCTTGTTCAATTGTACTTATTAGGTTTTTTTTTCCAATTTATTGATATGCAATAATAAAGTGCAGAAAATAGAACATATGAAAGTACACGAAACTATAAATCAATTCTTCTCTGTTTTCGCGCGAATCTTTCGATAACTTCTTCCACCCTGATGTCAATGTGCCTGTTGATGTTCATAAGAGCAAGCCCATTCAGCCTATCTTTGCCTGTAGAATTTCTTATCCAATTTTTTAGACGCTTCAACGTGGAAAAACTACGCTCGCTGCTGGCAATGGTCGTTTTGTTCGAATATTTTTGATTGTTGATTTAAATTATGACATTAGAATCGAGACCAATAAATAAAAAAGATTTTTTTTCAGTTTCAGAGACTTTTTAATAAAACTGTTTTCTTAAAAATATGTTTTCTAAAAGAAATTATTATTCCGAGAAAAAGAAACCAATTTTTGTTCAAAGAAAAGTTCATAAACTATCGAGGGAATTTTTTTTAGCCTGCGCAGAAGTCTAGGTTAAAATAAATTGTTTTAACGCAATTCACACAGCAAATGGCTTAAATTGATCCCACCTCAAACAAGACGACAAACTCTAATCATGGTAGAAGTTTTAACGCAATTCACACACGGCCTAAATTGCCAAGCAAAAACAAGTAAACAATAATCAGAGTTAAGTCCTGCGCAAACCAGCGCGATTTGTGCGTGCGATGCGATTGCGTTAAGTCAAACCTCCATAAGATAACATTTATTTCATTTTGACAGAAATGGCATCGCACGACGTTATCGTACTGGTTTGCGCAGGGCAAGGTTTTCCCTCTTGTTCTTTATTCCTCTAAAGTGTAGGACTGTGGGTCTCACGATGCGACTTTTTTTTCGAACAGCAACTCCTCACCAAGCTAGTGGCGGCGCTACTTCGGTTAGAAAGAATTTTTACTTTGCTGATATGACTGAACATGAACATTGACTTATGATAGGCCAGTTCCACAAAAAGAGAACTCTGAGCCCTTTGAGATTTTTTTTATGCAATATTAAATCTCAGCTAAGCGTTTATTTTTCTGTCGGAGATTTCTGAGACGAAAAAATGTATGCTCTGTTTTTCTCTCAGCAAGTTTGACATTTATGTGTCATAATTTTCGTTGTGCATTCTGATGATCATGAGTAAAAGTTTGAAAACAAGGACACAGTTGAAAAAATGTAAGCCCTAAAAAGCTGAGAATTGTGTTCCACAAAACTGTTTGCGCTCCCTCAAAGTGACATTGAGCACTCAGTGAGATTTTTCTTTGTGGAACTGGTGCGATAGATCAATGTGATTGAAGCATTGCATTGATTTATTATACATGGACTACTAGTTACATTAATTCTTCATACAAAAGTTGTCCCAAAAACCCCCCGTTACTACGCCACTGCTACAAATGTTTGTCTTTCAAGACTACTGTCGACGCCAGCTCTCCAATAATCAGCTTCTTATTTAATAAAAATAACCCATGGAATAATTTGATCCAATGCAGTTTTTCTTTTTAGTTAAATCTTTTTTCTCAACGAACTCCTTATGTAATAATAATTTTTTTTTTTTTGTTATCAGAAAACACTTCAAAAATAATAATGGTAGGAGTCTTAGCACACAAAACACAACCTATGTGGCGGCATTACAAAAGAAAAAGCTTCTCTTAGTAGGTAGGGACCTCAACATGAAACTTATCTCTTCCAGTTTCCCAAATAAATTACTCTATCATACATTGAAATATTATGTAAACTCGTACCAAAAGCCCAGGACTACTTACGAGTATACACCTCTTTATACTTTGGAAGCTACATGACGCCGTCATAAATCATGCTGGGCTTTTGTTTGTACTAGACGACTGACTACACTCATCAGAAATAACCTTCATATCTGCGGCAACTTGCGTTGCGTCGCGTCGTCGTTGGTCGGTTCGTTACTGCTTTCCAATTGAAGACAATAGTCATTGTTTAATATTTTCAGTCTTTGCGGATCTTCCTGTTGCTTAAACGTTGCTCCTGCGATTATAAATGCCTATGCCTACATTCGATTTGATTTGCAATATTTTAAAGGTATGACATAAAATATCATCGAATAGGAGGGAGTTATATTTATTCCACATCATCTATTGCTTCGTCAAGCGTTCAGGTACCAGGGAGCAACGGCAAAACATGTCCTGTACAGTAACTTACGCTCATCAGTTACACTTGTGCAAATGTGTTTCCGCTGCCAAATAACAACACGGTAAACGACACAACAGCACAACAACCCCCGCCGCTTTTGTTTTACAAAAAAAGGGTTGAATACCTACCAGAAACAAACCCTACAACCAGGAACAAAAAAAAAAAAAAAATTTAGCAAGCATCATGCATACATGATAAAAGGATTATTTGTACGTAAATAAATATAATTTCGCTGTTCGTGAAAGGACCCCACCTAAGTGCTGTTGTTTACACGCGTATACTGATTTAAATACGTTGGTAGTGAGGAGTAGGTGTATGCTTAAATTTCTTCTTTTTTACACGTTAGCAAAGCAACACCTGTGGGAAACAAAAAAACTGGAATTGAACAATGTCGCATCATCCTGCTCGAAGCCTTTAGTGCTAATTTTACAGAATGATTGTGAACTCATAAGTAATTCACTTTAGAAGTTGAACAATTGTTTTTCCAGTAGTTTATGTGTTGAAATAGTATCTGCATTATAGAGAGAAAAATATCAATGGAAGTTACATAAGATTGGATGGTAGGGTGAGTCCTGGGGACTGCAATGTCTAATTGAAATCTATTGTACCAACACATGGGAAATACCAATGGGTGTATGTACTAACTTTGTGAGATCATTTACAATTTACAATAAGCATGTTTCGAGGTATCAAATCAGTCTTATTTTCTGTTGAAAGAAAAAACTAACACACGGCAACAATAAGCTTAAAGTAGCAAAAAAGTCAAAGTAGCTGTTGTTCTGATTACTGACTCTTACCAACCAATTACGACTTCTTTGTCTATGGATAATCATGAAAATTACATTGACACTCCCTCCCCAGAAAACCTTTGTAGTAATATTAAGTTTGAAGCTGGTAAAAGGGTTTCACCCGTTCTTCATTTCTTGTTTTAATTTATAAAAAAAAAAAAAATAGGGTGGCGCAACAGAGCGAGGAGCCCCTGGGCCTACAATTTTCTGCCGGTTCCGAACGGCTAATCGAGAAAGCACTTTTCATGGCAATAAATACTAACGGAGGACTTGCCAATTCCTCGCGAAAGCCGATACCCGTGGAAAAAACATTTTTGCCTCTGTTGGGATTCGAACTCGAACTTCTGGATCAACAGGCGGACATGCTATCCATCACATCACCGGTAATTCATTAGCTTCTTCAAATATCGTGACTTTTTGTTTGTCATAGTAGGGCACCTTAAAGACAATGCATAACAGCTATAGAAGACATTATCAAAGACCAATTAAAGTTTTTTTCTGGCATGAATCGGTAACAAGTTTTCTCAGCTCAGTTGGCTCATAGATAAACTCCCGATATCTCGCTTAGACATAATCTGTTTGAATACCTCTTGAAAATCAGAAAGAAAACCTTTACAGGGGGGCATCAGTAGAAATGCTAAACAACCTCATCAGTTTAAAAAAACTGGGTTTCCATTTTTAAAAATCACTGAACCACTTAATGGCAACATATTCTAGTCTTTAGCAAAAAATAACACGCCATTTGACAGCTCTATTTCTAACCTGAAACTCCAGCAAAAAAGCATAAATTTCGACACTCAGGACAAGTTGATGTTTATCAAAAAACGTTTTGTGGCGACAAGGCGCTAAACGAACAAATTTTATGATTCCCATTTTTTATGAGTCCAATACAACACCGTAGCGCAAACTCAAATCTGTAACTGCCTGGTTAAGTAATTTTTTTTATTGTGCTCCGATGAGTTACATTTAGTTATTGCTTTGATACCACACTTTCAATTTGCTGTGCTTAAGTTGAAAACCCTTTGAATTAGTTTAAATTGTTTCTTTTTTTCCTTCATGACAGCGATTTTTCGTCAGTAGCAGGTACTGGCTTAGCGAATCAAAAAAAAAGTAAGATGGTGTTTTATTTTCTCTTAATGCTTTAATAAAATTATAATTGAAATAAAAAAGGAAAAATTACACTTAATATTATAAAACATGTCAGTTTCGTTCATACACATATACAGTTGCTGCTCGTCGTCGTTAGTATAATCCTCTTAGAGTCGTTTAAGGTAGAAAATAATGCTATTAAAGTGAAAGAAAAGGAAATTGAAAAGCCATTGAAGTAAATTGCGTGTGAAAGTAGTGTCATAGTTTTCTACTTACCACTGGATCTGCCTTTTTCCAACATTGATGGAACCACCATGCCTTGTGGCATAACGTATCGCCCTCTGGGTGCATACAGTTCTTTGACATATTTAGCAGGACGTCGCGAATGCTTTCCGGTACGGTGCGGAAAAGGGTTTCAAAGTGTACGTCGCCATTCTCATCGACAACATCGACTTCGTGGAATATGCAATTCATGTAGCATTTAAGGGCTTCGTCCTCGTGAATTTCACCCTCACTAAATTCCCTAATTGCTTCTGCAAGATTGAATTTGATGTGAAACGATGATTTATAGCTTAGGACATTAAATGGTTTTTGGGTAAAGGTGCGGGATGTGTCTATAGGTAGACATTACTCTAAGTGATCAAGGGTGCTAATGGCTAGAATAAATAAAGGCGATTCGAAGTTAAATTAAGTTATTAAGTTTGGTTTGGGTTATTCATGAGTGATGTTAATGATAAAGAAATTGTTATAAAGTATTAGGACCATTTGGAGCAATGATTGCGTTGTTTGTGGCACGTATTACTGTGAAAGTTTTCTTTAGTGGAAATTTTGCAGAGTCGAATTATTTAAAATTTAGTTGGATAGATGGAGAATAACTGAGAAATTGGGAACCTAAGTGGAAAGCTATTGCACGATAGTTTTCAATATTAAAAAAATTTTTTCAAGTTCCAAATTCACTTCCACAAAGTAAGAAAATAGTTAAGCTGATGCTTTAAAGTTCTCATTGAACACATAAGAGGCAAAGCTTGCTAAAATATTTTTCAGTTCGTCTTGAAGCACCTTTCGCCATTTTGAAACTTGTGAAATAATTTCAGCTTTAGGGACAAGGAAGTTATAGAAGAACCGAACTCGTGAAAATCGCCTCGCTGCTAGAAATATTGAACATTATGTATGTTGAGGAGAGTTCTAGGTGTGTTCATTTCTCATCGATCTCTGTAGTTGCTGATTTCAAGGCCTTCAAAACACTGAAGTTATCTTTTGGACAAAACACTTAATTTGCAGTTGAGCATTCCAAAAGCAACAGAACACTGAATTTATCAACTAAGGTTCAATCAAAACAAGCAGTTCAAGTCTACCGAGCATCAACAACGTTGTGTCTTTGATAATAGAATAATTGAAATTCATGTAAATGATTCGAGATTTCATAAAATGAACCCTATTTTCGCTTAGAATGATGAATCGCAGGGTTTGGAGCTCGGGAGACCCGAATATTGCTGAAGATTAATGATTTTGAAGCCGAAATTGGGAGATATTGATGTAGCAACGATTATTACAAACAAGACGCCTATCAAACATCGATATTGTCTTTTTATTGACTGGAAAGTTTCCTGACCGTGGGATTTTTTGCTGAGGCGATTACACGAGATTACCACGATAAACTGTAGTTCAACAACTTTTGAATTTTTTTCTTTGAGCTACGTGAAAGATGCCAATGTATAACAATCGATTCATGAACTCAAAGCTGTAATTCGAGAGCTATTCGAAGGCATTTCACTGATGATTTAATAAAAATTTATGGGGCGGGACAACAAAACTATAAAACTAAAACGGAGCTTAACGCATTTCTAGTATCTTCTATTTTATCCCAGTTCCGAACGGATAACTTAGAAAGCGCTTTTCATAGCAGACTAATTACTTTCAGAGGACTCTTCGCGGAAGTCGATAGATAAGTGGAGCTCCCACGTAATAGGCAGACATTTTAACCTCTACGCCACGGCCACATGGATTGGTTACGAAAAATGTGGTGGTCTTGCTTTCCTTAGAGTGGTGGATATTTAGTTGATATGTTTTGCTGTTATTTGGAAATGATTGTCGTTAGAATCTCTGAGATTATTACAATAAAATTCGATGACTAAATGCGTCTGAATGGCTGGATTTCGTATTAAGACCACTGCCATTGGTATTCCGGTGGGTACATTGCCGGAATGTGATGCCAAACCATTTACGTTTTGGTTAAAAATCGAAGTGCACTTACCATCATGCAGGTTTCACTATGTAAAGGTCACTAGAATTTGTAATTAGATGTCGTGAATAACAAAAAAGGTTAGAACATCTTGGCCTTCTTAAATATAAGAATTTTGTATGAACAAGAAACTGCAACAAAATTAATTTCAAAACTCGAATGTCAATTTATCCATTTCAGGTCATAACTACTACCACTTGAAGAAAATTATGATGTTAATTGAATCATTTATGTCCGACCGAGAGTATCACCTTTAACACAATAAAAACAAAACCTTTCCTTACCTTGCGTTACTCCAGTCTTTTGCACACAAGTCTCTGTAATTGGTTTTATCATTGCTAAAACAGCCTTTGGTGGCCACTGTCAAACGTCATAGGAAATAAACAAAAATATATATTAAAAAAAATAATACAAATCCAGCTCCATCCACAAAAGTTGCATTTCAAGCGTTACATCGTAGTGCATGGATAGTTTTCAAAACCAACGTTGGTTCATCACCACTTACCTCATCGTCACGTCGCGGTTGTTGTCCCAGGACAATTCCATAAAATCCACAAATCAGAAGCACAAACAAATAAGAGATTTTCATATTTTATTGTTAAGTTGCCCCCAGCGGAAGTCAGTTTTAGCATAAAAAACAAAAATGAGAAAAAAATATTTATCTCCCCGGTTTGCCAACCTTTATTTTGACACAGAATTTTATTTTTGTTCTTGTCTTTAGCTGCGTTTTTGTTTTGTTGTTTTCTTTTTTTGAGTTCTAAAATTTATAGAAAATGCAGACGAATGCATCATAGTTTTGCTTATATAGTGTGGGATTATGTGATTTGAATGAAAAAATAATAATTGCACAGTCGATTCGCTAAGGTAAGGTTTCAGTTGCGAAAGGGCAGGTCAGGCTTTTAATTAAAAGTTTAATGATGGGTAATAATTTTGAATGAGATACTCAATTAACAAAGAATTAATAGTGGGTGAGACAAGAAGTGAAACAATACAACGGTCTTTAGTTCACTGTTGAGTTACGTTTTTGAGTTTTATAGGATGAGTGTTAGATTTCGGTAAGATTGGGTTGAATAGTTTCGGAGATTTCATCAACAAGTCGTCGAAAACTGTCATTTCGAGAAAAACGCGTACAACGAAAAATCTTCATATAAGGGGAGTGAGATAGCAACATAAACGTCACTAAAAAGTATTAACTAGCTGTACCCGCGACTTCGTCCGCGGGGAATAGTGACTTTCAGCAGCATTTTTAACTTTTTAGGAAATTAAACTTCTAGCCTTAAAAATGGCGGTACATATTTCCAAAAAAAAAAAAAACATTCAACCCCTATTTCAAAATTTAAGGATAGATATATAGCCTTTATCCTTCCGCATGTTCTAGACCATCTCTGTAGCTAATTTAATAAAATATGTTTAGCAGTTTGAACGGGAGACATACGAAAAACATACCGACATAGCTACATTCGCATTTTCAATATTAGTAAAGACTCCAGTTCCCGTGGGAATATGGTGACCGTTTTCGTGGGAATATGTGGATAAGTTAAAGTTAATGTTACTCCGGGATTATGGAGCATTTCAAAAGGGTGGAAGAATTTTTGAAATCGGTGCTGTAGTGTAAAAGTTCCCGTATGCGTTCCTGCTCCCGTGGGAATATAGGGAACCGTAGGAATATGGGGATGAATTAGTTTTTATGTTACTCGGGGATAGTGTAGCATTCTAACGGTGAAAGAATTTTTGAAATCGGTGCTGTAGTGTCAAAGTTCCCGTATATGTACGTTCCGGCTCCCGTGGGAATATGGGGATGAATTAGTTTTAATATTACTCGGGGATAGTTTAGCATTCTAACAGTGGAAACATTTTTGAAATCGGTGTTGTAGTTTCTAAGTTCACGTATACGTTCCCGTTGCCGAGGGAATTTAGGGATAAACTGTAGCCTATGTGTTATTCTGATGTATAAGCTATATTATTGGAAGGTTTAATTGAAATCCATTCAGCATTTTTCGAGTGAAAGAGGAACAAACATACATCCACACATAAAAACTTTCACGTTTATAATATTAATAGGATGATTAATATGATTGCTGTTGAAAATTCTAATGAGGATGGACTTAAGACGCCGTATAGAAAACGCTCAATTTTCAATTCAAATTCATCTGAGTAATCACATTGGCCATCTGAACAGTGAACAGTTTATTATTAATATGGTCTCTCAAGTTTGATACGAGAATGCACATGCGAGTAAATTGAGAACTTAGAAAAAACTTCCTAATAAAAGAGAAGTTGGAGAAGAAAAAATTTGGTGGAGTTTTTTTTAGTCTAAACTTTGCCTAATTTGGTTGCTAAATAGCAGCAATGTGGGGAAAGTGGCGTTATGGTTAACATGTCTATACCTATTGCGTGGAAGGTTCGAATCTCATCAATCAAAGAAAAAACAGTTTGCGACACCGGCCACTTTGTCATTCAGGTTATTGAAATGGACTGTATTTGGCTAACATACACACAGTAAATTACAGCGGATTGGCTACGGATCCTACCAAAAATGTCGGTATCAAGTCAAGGTTATGTGCACAAGCAATTTCGTTGTACGGCAGTACTGTGTACTAAAACGGCGCATTCCTGCGCTGCTATCTGCTCAGAAACGATAATGAACTGCACTTGGTGATCAAAAAGAACTTTTTTGCGGTGCATTTCCAACGCATGTAGTTCAGCACAATTGGAAGCAAGTTACCGCAATTCTGCTAGGAAAAAACTGCATCTCACCAGGAATCGGAGTTCCTGGTACTGCCACGTTATTTAGACTTATTGTTTGGGTTTCGATGTCAGGCAACTTAGCTGGTGACAGCTAACTAAAGAGTAAGGTTTAAGATTTTGTGTTGCATTGTTGAAAAGAATTAGTAACTTCTGTCTGTGAATTTTTATCTGCCTCAGTCAAAGATATTGGCGGTCAATAAAATTGGTGTATCTGACCCAAAACCCTCAAAACCGGAAACAGAAACGAAACGGAAACTTCTTAGGAAACCGCATGTTCTAATATTGGACCTGTCACTTGAAACGACAATTAATTGTCCTTGGCCTCCCGTTATTGTCATATTATGGCATTATCCCGCAAATGCATCAAAATTGTTGGAATTTTCTATCGTAGTCAAAATAAAAAAATAACAATAATAAATTCGATAGAACCAATTTTTCAATTTAAAACGAAAAACAATTCTCAAAGCTCGAATGAGTTTTTCTCCAGAAATCAATAATACAACAATCTATATATTAATAGGCGAATGATATTTTTGTGGTACCGATTTAACCCAGTTCAGTTAACAATAACGTACCCGCATGAAAAATTGTATTCTTTGAAAGATATTTGGCCACAGATGATCCCGATATAATTTTTTGGCGGATTTGTTAACAATCACCCAAGTAAAACTGGGTTAGAAGGGACATGCAAAAAACAACAGCAACATCGTGTATTTTAGCACTGTGCATAATAATCTCACTTTCCTTCGCATACATGAGCTTTTGGTCAATTGGACATGAAAAAAAGTGTTTTCAGTTACAGAACACATATGTACGTAGAAAACATGTCAATGAAAATGTACATTGCACCTGTGTACTGCATAGTGAATATTTTAAATACGCTCTAAAGAATATGCACTTTTTTGAAAGACATACATAAATATTACTTAAATAATTTAGTGTAAGTTATTTTCCCAAAATAAATTATGTTGTGTAAAAAAATTTCAAGCTCCGATTTAAGGATTTTTTTAAATAATAGCGAAAAACTTTTTTTTTTTTTTATTAATTTTTGCAAAATTCGAAACAAATTTAGTTTCATTTTTTGCTATAAGAATTCTCAATAACATGGCTGCAAGTGTTATCCGTTTGCAAGTTTAAAAAAAAATAATTTAAGAATTTCTAGGAATTGCTTAAACTCATGGACATCTTAAGAAGTAAGTGTGAAGGGATGATCAGAGAATCTTCTTCAAACACTCCTACTAGCGCTACTTTAATATTTTTAAAATAATTACGAGTATTTACTAAACTAAATTCTTATCTATAACTTCATCGAGAGGACTAATTTTCCAGAACATACTGTAAAAACGAACGGCTTTCAGTTGTTATGAACGCATTGATTGACATTTGTTTCTACATTTGTATCTACAATTCCATCCGTTCACACTGCACATTCGCATTCGCACACGCATCATGCCTCTACCACAACAATGGATACTGGGAATGTACTCTTGTAATTATTATGAAGCTATTGTGCGTTCAAGCAGAAAATTAAATAATTGAATTACATAGCATTCCAGATGCAGCTGATTGCCCGATTTTCGATTTTTGGAATTTTCCATTCATCTATGAATGCACTCAAAAATGCACCAACCTTCATGGTCTGAGCCTTTTAATGTATGAATTGTGTGGCAATGTACATATATTTATTGACAACAATATGTATGCAAGATTCGTTGCATTTATTTGCAACGTGTTTAATCTAGTAAAGGAGAAACAATAACAACACTATAAAATCCTCTAATTATTATGGATGTTTTCATTGCATGACAGATTTGATGGGGCGTGACAGTGCATATCAAACTGGTATGTAATTACTTATCAGTGAGTTGATTGCAGAGGTGGATAAAAAGCTGACTAACAGTTGTGTTTTACTTTTCAGTACCATCGGTAAGTACACTTTGCGAAAAAATTATAAGTACAAAACAAAATTCGGTCAAATCAAATTCTTTATTAAGCAAAATAAAAAACGAAATTATTATTAAAGTAAAAAACCAAAAAATATTTCAATAAAAAATTTGGATAGCCAAATTAATAGTTTTCTACAAAAAAACTTGTCTATTAAGTTAAATCAAAACGAAGTAATGATAAGGCCACAGTGAATTTTTGATTGTTTAAGTGCTATTCTCAAACTTAATCAATTTTTAATATTTAGTACTTGATCCTTTTAGGGTAATTACATCTCGAAGACGTCGCGGCATCGAAGTTATCAACGATCGCACCGTATTTAGATCAATTTTTTCCCATTCTTCTTGTATGGCTCTTTTAAGGTCTTTAGCTGTTTCAAATTGACGTCCATTTTTAAAAACGTTTCGTGATAAAATTGCCCAAAGATTCTCAATGGGATTAAGATCCGGACTGCAGGCGGGCCAGTCCAACAAAGGAATATTTCGGCTCCTCATAAATTCTTTTGAGTATTTGGATACGTGAATAGCCGCGTTATCTTGCTGGAAAATTAGATCTGGACCAAATAAATCGTCACCAAGGCCCACTAGTACATCGTCTAACAATTCTGTGTACCTCTGGCTGTTCATTTTAGTTGAAATGAAACAAATTGGGGACTTTCCAGAGCAACTTATAGCACCCCAAACCATCAAAGTACCTCCACCAAAGTTTCGTGCTTTCCTTTGCTGCTTTTCAGCCCTCTTATCACGCCAATATTTTTGACAACCATCTGGTCCGTCTAAATTGAACTTTTTTTCATCAGAAAAAACCACTTTATTCCACTTATCGTCCCAGAATTGATGCTTTTCAGCAAAAGACAATCTGTTAGTTTTGTGACGTGATGTAAGTAACGGTTTTGGACTTCTTTTGGTATATTCAATGTTTTTATCTGATGTTAAAATTTGTTGCACTCGCCTTGTGGATACATTAAGATTCAAAATATTGACAATTTGAGAAGGGCTTATTAATTTGTTAACAGCAAGACGTCTTATTTCCCGAATATTTCTAGGTGTTAATGTAGGTTTCCTACCTGTACTTCGCCTTACATCATAATTTTCCCTCAGATTTAAGTAATTTGCTACTACAGTTTTACTCCTTTTCAAAATAGCTGCGATTTGCCTTGTTGTTTTCCCTTGTTCTCTGTAAACAGACACACGCCCCCGCTCTTCTCCAGTTAATGGCTTTCCACGAGGCATTATAATTAGTTAGCTAATAAAAATAATAAATTTTGTAATGGATAAGGTTAATTTCCAGAAAAAAATTTTTTTTACCGTTAAATTAATATATTTATGAAATTTTTCACAACTGTCTTGAATTTTAAACCTCTGGCCTTATCAATATTTCTAACCATAATGATTACTTTTGCATGAGACTCAAGCAGGCAAAGCAACAAGAAAGAAATAACATAACAGTTATATGTAGAAATGATCAAATAAAAGCGCTGCCACTTTATTTTAATGTTTTGTGCGAGCACAAGAGAAAAATAAAGAAATAAATTTCGTCCTTATCAATATTTCGTGCAGTGTATGTACACATTGTTCAGGTATCACAAAAATAAATTTTTGTTGGACTGTTGCGGATTGGCTCAGTTCTCGGTTTGCTGTGCGTCTTTTTAATTGTCTCGCCGAATTTGTAATTAAATTTACAAATTACAACTCATTGTTACTTTCGGCATAAAAAGATTTTTATTTCGATAATTTTGTTGTCCATTTGACCATTCCACAGACCAGCAGATGATCATTGTAATTACTTTTCTTTTATTTCTTTTGGTTGCCTCTTGGTAATGATTTACTAATGAATAATTTAAATAGCAGACGGTAAACCCATAAACTTAACGTGATCTATTAAGGTTGCTTAAAAAAGCCGCAGGTAAGGCCTGTCTGAGTTCAACTAAAAGTATTTTTTATTTGGACATTTCAATAGAAATGTTGACTTTTCTTTCAGTAAATAAATCGTTTTTAAGGTTCGCATATTTTTGAAAGTATTTTAACATAAACACCTTTGTAATCAGTAAATAAATCGTTTTTAAGGTTCGCATATTTTTGAAAGTATTTTAACATACACACCTTTGTAATCCTTTTTCCTCAGTATAATTTTATGGAAAAATAATTATATATTAATATAGTGGGGTATGACAATTTGTTTCTCTTGAAGTTTGACAGTGGCAATTAGTTTTGAGTATCAAATTGTCAACGGAATTAATTGTTGAAATTATGAAAAGCTTCAGAAGTGTCTGTTGGTATCATTTTTTTATGCAACATTTTGGTAAATCCAAGTTCATGGAGGCTGCAAGTGGCTCAGGCACCAAAATTAAGTGCTAATACGTATAGTGCACTTTGTTTGGATAAAAGTGTTTCTCTGTTGCAAAATGGTCCTGGTATTTGTAATTGATTTGCTTTAATTCATCCGCTTATTTGTTAAACTTTTTAAATTTTTATGGACTTATTTATTAAACAAAACTAATTAAATTATAGGGCAGTACAACAGACTGTCAACAGACCACAAGTTGTTTTGCATTAGATGCAATAAAAAATCAGTACGTTTGGGAAATGGGGTCTTTCTCCCTCTGTTTATTCAGTTTAGAGGGGCAGTTTATTATAAAAAAATGATCTAGTTTAAAAAAATCCTCTTAAAAAAAACCAAAAGTGAGCTAAGCCGCTTGCGACAAACTCTAGTGTTTTTGAGTTAGCCAAGATAAAAAGATAGACTTTTGAATTTTGGCACTCTGTTAGCCCAGATTATCGTGGTTCGATAGCTCTGTTCGGTTCCCAACAGAGCTTAAAATGTTTTAATACGGGTATCGCCTTTCGCGAGGGTCCTGCGTTGGTAAATTCATTGTCATGAAAAGCACTTTCTCAATTAACCCGTCGGACCCGGCAGAAAATAATAGGTCCCCTCCATTCCCTTACAGGGCATGGTTGTGAGAAATGCGCTAGGCTCTGGGGCTCCTCGCTCTAATGCGCCACCATATTCATTTTTATTTTATTTTTTTTTTCTGTATAAGCTCTATAAAACACTATAATATGTAGTAGAAAGTGGACTAGATTTTTAATATATTTTTTTTTTCAATTAAGAAAATATTTAATAAAATTGCAACCCGCCTAAACGGAGGGTCATTCTCTACGAATTTTTGTTGTTTTGACCCAATCTAATCGTCTCGAGCTTAAGACGCATCTTATGAAAAACGTCATGATGTTGACGTTGGTTTTTTACTTGTGTTTCTTTGACGTGTTTTCAAAGATTCTTAGCACCAATGATCTTTTATATTTTCCGCGTTTCCATTAACAGCGCCATGATTTAAATGATCTCTAATGTCAAACTAAAATAAGTTCAGGAAGTCAAAGATTGCTGGATTTTTTTTTAGAAACTAAAAGTGTGATTAGATTAACAAGCTTATGAGTTTATGAAATGATACTTGACGGGATAGTAAAGGATTATCCATTAGAGATGATATAATTTTGAAGTGATGTTTCGTCCATATGTAGTACAATGAAAAAGAAATGACATATATTATGATATATGTACATAATATGTCATTTGTTTTTCATTGTGCTCAGCTCAGTAGCGTTTACCATTTCATCATGGAGAGATATACCCAAGAACAATGTTTAAAAATTGTGTAATTAATTTTACTATCAAAATAAATGATCTCCAATGAAAACATTTTGTGCGCTTTCACCATTTTATTGCGACTGTCTCAATTCACAACCAGGCGGATTCTGAGAAAGAGTTTGGGTTTGCATCTGTATAAAATTTTTATCACTCAAGAACCTTAGCTATTGGATCGCCGTAAACGTCGTGAATTTGCTGATCTTGCTTTGACACAACTTAAAAACAATGACTATTTTTTTAAGAAAATCATTTTCTTTCAAAATGAAGCTGATAGCACGGTTACTGTCAATGGAGAGCGGTTTAGATAGATGATAACCAACTTTTCATGGGCGAAATTGAAAGAAGTTGATCTAGACAACATTCGATTCCAACAAGACGGGGCTACATAGCAAATGCCACTGTTGAATTATTGCGTGAAAAAATTGGAGACTCGAATACTTTAAGATATTATGATATTGAATGGCCTCCAAGAAGATGTGATTTAACATCATTCGACTATTTCAATGACTTTCAGTTTAAGTCATTGGTCCTTCGAAATAAACCAGACTCGCTTCAAGCAATATTGAACGTGAAATTCATGACATCACGACTCGATGTAGTGGAAAAGTTCTTGAAAGTTGGTTTGTACTTCACATGAAATTAAAAAACATTTGAATTTTTTTACAAAAAAGTTTTTTTTTTAAGGATATCATATCACTCTTATTGGAAAACGTTTATGAAGTAAATTTGCTGATTTTCGTTTTAAACATTTTCTTTTCACTCTGCCGATATTATTTTTATTCATTTTTTTATTCCGGATTCAATAAGCCAATAAATCCGTGATCAATTAAAATTAAAACACAAGAGATTGTAATGCAATAACGTCTACTCAAATTAAAAAACTAATAACAAAACAAAAAATAAGTTGATTAAAAATTTGTAAGAAATTGACACAATGTAAAAGATTCCAGTGGCGTTGTCCGGTTTTAATTGGCTATAAGTTCTCATATCCTTTTTAAATCGAGTTGTCTTCAATTCAATTTCAAATGATAAAGTAGTGCTATAATTAAACAAAAGAAATATTTTCACGTGAATATGGCCACAGTGTTAATTTCAAAGCATTCAACTAAACATCATATGCTTGCAGTATGCACAACACACTGCACTGCATATAGACAAACTCAAATTGCTTGTGACATAAAACGTACCTTGGGATCAGCTTGCTTCCAGCATTTGTGCAACCAAAAAGCTCTTTCACAAGTCGTATCTCCTTTGGGATAAAGACACTTTTTGCCCATGTGCAAAGCAATGTTATGCATAGAATCCGGCAGCATATCGAGCAATTTTTCCAAATGAACTTCACCGTCATCATGCAGAACATTTGTCTGGTCAAATACACAATACATATAGCATTTAAGGGCTTCATCCTCATGGATCTCACCGTCACTGAATTCTTTGATTGCCTCTGCAAATGTGTTTCACAGATGTGTGTGTGGTTTTTAGAAAGGAAAAATATTTCTGCTTTTAGTTTTGGACTCACAAAATATGTGGGTATATGAATTTTAGAAATATACCTTCAGTTACTCCAGTTTTCTGAACGCAGACATCGTGTACTGGTCGTAGGACTTCTAACAGCTCGGGTGGTGGATACTGCAATAAATTGCAATTTTACAAATTAATCCTTTTAAAAATCTGAGTTTGGATGGAACTTATTATTTAAAAGTATACGCAATCAAATGGAGTGGTCTACTTTTTTCGAGTGAAGCCAGTGTATTCTTAAAACTTTTTTCCACAACCATTTTGTACAGTCCTAGCTATACTATTGTAAATGCGATGGTATGTTTTTCTATTTACATTTTTGAATCTAATGAATTCTGGAGCCTAAGGCCGAGGCCACGCAGTCAGCGATAAGCGAGCGAGCGAGCGACTGAACGACATGAAAAAATTAAAACAAATGAAATTGCATTGAACTGGCCATGCATTGAGCGACTGAACGACGTCGCTCTGTCACCAAACTTGTTCTAATTTTTAGTTTATCGCTTAGCGTCAAGAGCAACAGATGGTTAAAGTAAATATAGAAATTTTGATCTCTGCTGTTCAAGCAAGGCCAGTGCTCTTGACAACGGCATTTTAACAACTAATCGCTAAAGAAATGTCGCTCACGAAAAGGCCACTCGTCGCTCGACTTTGTCGCTTAATCGCTGATCGTTCAATCGCTCGCTCGCTTATCGCTGACTGCGTGGTCTTAGCCTAAGAAAGGCTAGAGGCTATATTCCACCTTCATATTCCTACGGAAACGGAAATTTGAGCGGGAGCCTAAAAAATACTGTGCTGATTTCAAAATTTACTTTGATTTTGGAGTGATCTCCGAGTAATAAATGCTATATCAAAATATTTCTTCGGGAAATGGGGTGGAAACAGGGGCAGAGAATTATTAGACCGATCTAAAATATTTGTTCAACATTTGGATGCTGCATTAGGCGATGATATCTTGAGCTTTTTAGTTATGTTTTGACCAAAACACGTAAATTACGAATACCTACTTATCAAACTACAGAAAGTACTTAAGACCCGCAAGTCACACAAAGTACACACACAATCTTCTAATAGGGTGTTTTTATCTAACTAATTTTTTTAATCTGAATTTTTTAAAAGCAAATTCGACGGTTTTCATATTTTAAGTAGTGCAGCAGACCACGGAATAAAAGTTCTCAATTTCGACTACCACAGCGTAATGTGTGACGTATATCCAAACAGTTTTGCGTTCAGTTATTACGTAAGGCAATTTTTTGAAAATTTTAGAGCCTACCTCGCTACATGTAACGCACCACTTAATTTTTCTTCATATCTACCTCATTAATATCACGTAACACCTAAGTGACCGTTTTTACCTAAAAGTCGCAATCATGTTGGCCAAAGTGTTATATAAACTTAAAATTAATTTAGTTATTGTTTCGATTGAGTCTGAAATGAAATAAAAGAGAAATAGAAATTACGTACATAATGGCTAAAGAACTTTTTGTAAAATATAAACGAAAAGAGTTCTCATTTAGGGAACACAAAAGTAAAAGCAACGTACTTAGAATGAAATTGAGGCACGTCAATAATATAATAAACGAAATGTTCGTGGTTCGAGTCAAAATAGAAGATAAATGTTTTTTCACCGATATCGAAATTCAGTAGTAGTAAATTCATTGAAATGAAAAGCTTCTTCTCGACTAGCCATTCGGAATCCGCAGAATATTGTAGGTCCCCTCCATTCTTTCACAAGGCAATGATTGTGCGAATCTCCGGGGCTCTGTTACGCCACTCTGTTTATTTATCTTAGTGCTTAGCAAAAGAGAAGTAAGTAGTAGTAGGTATTTCTCCTATTCCATATAGGAGAAATATTGCATGCTAATGATCGTTTGGAAACCTATGTTTTAACTGCCTGCATCCAACTCAGGTAGTGCTTTTTGCAGATCTAAAAATTGATTGAGGCACTATCAGTTAGGGCTTCCTTCAAACCTGACAGACCAAGCTCTGGCTAAAGTTCTGTCTTAGATCCTTTTCTAACAAGTTTGACGACTATATCGTTCCCAAAGTTATGCCGTGTTGGCAGAATATTTCATTAAAAAAAAACGATAGGGAAGTAAGAACACATGTAATCGAAAAACCAAGCAATAATTGCAAACGAACTTAACACAAAGACAAAAAAATTCCAATACGAATTGAGTTATGTCAAAGCCGTCAGTCAGCAATTGAAACCAGATGATTATATAACTTTAACTTCCTACATTCTTGGAAGTTTTTCAAAATCTTCAGTTCTGTTCTTTGAAACTCTTGGAGTATTTAGATTGCTTTGAAATTTTATATCAACAAAAATCAAATGGGCAATATATGGGGTCTGCCTGTTCTGAAACTAAATGATAAAGAATTGAAAGTTTCAAGAAGACTTTAAGCAAGCAGTCAAAAGACTGCAGATATAAAAATTTGTAGTTAATTAAAAGCGCCTGGAGTTCCCAATATGTTGGGGTTTCCATATCAACGTTATTTCCATAACAACTTGAATTATAAAAACAGAAACGTATTTTTTGGTTGACCATTTACCCCATGCGCCAAAGGTCGGTATGATTAAACTTCTTGCAATCCGTTGTAAATGATACATGAGGGTAGTCCACAACAGCTTTGTTGGGACTTTACACTGTGACATTTTTATGTGTAGTGTATTTTGTCCAATTTATTGTAAAAATATTGAATTTCAAGCCCACATCACAAAAACGACGACAAAAGCAAGCACACAAATATAAAAAAAAAAATCATATTTTTAAAATCAATAAAAGCAAACCATACCGTTTCATCCCGACGGACCTCGATTTTCTGACAAAGCACACTTGCCCCATAAAGGACGGCGGATAAAACTAAAAAATACTTCATCCTGCCGAGTGAAGTTTCTACGGGTATTTGCAGTCCGGATTAACTTTTCACAACAACTACAACTCAAAGAGCCGCAAAAAAACAAAAACAGATCCTGGTTCCAAACAGGTATAAAAATTGAAAAATATTCAAGTCAGTTAAAAGGCACCCGTCGACTTGACTAATTGAAGTACCAAACAAAACTTGCTCATCGATTTTTGAAAAACCATTTTTTATACCTTTAATTTGTCCAGATTGATAACGAATGGGGAATGGTCGGATGATCGTACCTTAGTATTGGCGTTCTCATTTTGGTTTGCTAATGAAGAGTGTATTCAGTGATGTGGCATAAAAAAACAATACTTAATTGAAATAAGCCATGAAATGTCGTGCCCCTAAAGCTGCCATGGAGAGAGAATGGCTAGCACCACACGACGTTTCACATTAAACCAGGTAATCGAGAGTTCTGTGCAATTAAAAGCAGGTAATCCAACGAATGTTGCTCATTTACACTCTCGAACTGTAGAGGATGACCGAGTTCAGGGTAATTACCAGGGACGGTCAAGTGCCAATTTGTCAACCACTATAAAGAAATAATGATAAGTTGAGCCTTGAGGCAGTCGGAGAGGTGGGCTGGTGTTGTGCCTCAAGTTGACATTAATTACGGAATTCGCTGTGATTTGTTTCGTGTGATGTTTTATATTCAGAATGTTGTTTTTTTGTTTTAATTCTTGCGGTTGCTGTTTTTTTTCTTGTAGGGGATGGATGTGCTGTTATTTTGTTATTTTATTTTTTCAGTCATATCATGTTTGACTTTGCGTGGGTGTATCGCAGTGGGTGGAGAAAAGTCAATAGAATTTGTGATTAGCCTTGCCTGATGTGTAATTAAGTAGATATGCTTTATAAAACTGCCCTGGATAGTGGGATGTAATTTATATAGTTTGAAGTCGAAATATTGAAAAAGCGATTGTATACCTACGCTGGCAAAAGGACATTCAGCAGAGAGTAGTGATTATGGTGTAATCCTTTTCATTATCAGGATATAGATAAACCAACCTCAGAAGCACATTTGTGTTGCATTGTCTTCGAATTTGTTGCTTGAATGAAAAAAGCTTCGTTTATGGGATTAAAATGAATTGAATTGAAATTACGACTCAAAATGAAGTTGTTGTTAGTGCAGGGATGAGCAATAAGAGGCGTTGGCTTATATGGCAAGTATAATCGATGTCCTGCAGCATGTTTTCCATTAATTAAATGTTCTCTAATAAAATTTCACTGTAATAATTGAGATATCCATGAAACCATTCGACCATTAAGGATCTCGCAAGGGCCTGATTGATTTTTTTAATAGTCCAGTCTTAGGCCGCGTTTCCATTTGCAAGCTAACTCGCGGAAGTCTTGCAGAAGTTTCTTGCAGTGGGGTTTACACTGCTATATGCATTCTTGTAATTTCTTCTGCAATAAATGTCTTGCAAGAAGCTCGCGCATCATACTGTCGCAACTTATTGCAGAGGTGTCTCCACTGGAGAGTCATTTATGTCGCAAAAATTTTGGTAATTTATTTGAAATTGTGAATTTATTTGAAATTGTGGATGTTAACGTTTAGGAGCTGCAATTACAATTTTATGGATAAAAAAGAAAAAGCGATAAACATGGGTGCGCGATTGGATTTTAAGAAGACGGGAAGCTGGTGCCTTCTATAATTTACTAAACAAACTAAACGCTCAACAATATTTCAATCTCACTTGGATGACACCAGTCGATTTGGAAGTTTTGTTATTTAAAGTGGGCCCTATTTTAAAAAAGCAGGATACTCGATTCCGTGATTGAATATCAACGAAGGATAGACTCCTCTTGACCCTGAGATTTTTAACATCCATAAACAATACATAAATACGGATTACACTCGTAACGTTCAATTGCGAGAAAATTCATATACTCTCTTTCGAGCAACTAGCCGCGAGTGCGAGATATACGAAGCTGTTTCCGTAAGTTGCAAGAACTGTCGCGAGTCAATGCAAACCAGTTTCAACCTGCAATTTATTGCACTCGCAAATACTCGCAAGGACTTGTGCAAGAACTGTCGCGATCGAACTTGCTTCTCAGTTTCCACTTGCAAGTCACTGTCGGACAGACTGTCAGACATTTCTTGCAGAAGTTTTCTTGCAAATGGAAACGCGGCCTTAGGAAGAGTTTCTAAAAGTTTCAGACTTTGACGAAATATTCAAGATTAATGTGAGCATATCCTAGAGGCTTTTACTCCCGGACGTGGAGATGAAGCTGAGAGCTCTTTTACGATTGGGATATCCAATCAGAGGACCTGGTCTCTTGTTTCCAGAACTAGACGACCAATTATATCCTAATGAGTGCAGCGTCAACCCAATTAAGTATTTGAATAAATAGCTTTGATTTGACAAAATAGAGAAAGGACTTTTTATTCAGTTTGTCTCGTTTTGTGTATGTGTGTGTGTTACTCCTTAAGACTATCTTTGATTATCATTAAATAGATATCCTTGACTCATTTCAGACTGTGCCCATATACCTTAGACCATTTTAACTAAAGTATCAATTTAAACATTTTCAGCGCACTTAATGATTTTCTATATCAAAAGTTTGAGTTAACTACTTTCATGATTAAGAAAGTTTCATACAGAACGACACTAGGCTGTTTCGTTTCCATTTAAGTGAAAATTTCGAATAACCACCGAGTTTTGCTTGCTCCTAGTCTGCAGCATTTCAGCAATAATTTCTAAACGAAGGAAAACTGCTTTCACTGATTCTGTTTTCCTTCTATGTTTTTGGTTTTTTTTACATAGGGATCCACAAGGGTATTAGACAAATGAAAACGTATCTGCAAAAAGTGGATTCAAATCTTTTTAAGAGCTCATGGTCTGTTCAAAAACTGAGAGCGGTCAATGGTTTTGAGTGTGAAAGAGCCCTAATTTCTTTGAATAATCGTTTTTTACTCGAACAAAAAAAAATTGCTTGATGCTTTGTTTTGTGTACTATAGCGTTTTCCCGTAAATCAACATCAGCTCCAAATTTAAAGCGAAAACTATTCAAAGTGTTACAGTCGAAGTCTATGCCTTTATTTTTTATCAATGCAAAGAACCTCTGTTACAATCTTACTTACTTGCTTAAGGTGGCGCTACAGTCCGGGTCGGACTAGGGCCTCAACCAACATGCTTCTCCAGCCAGCTCGTTCCCTAGCTAGCTGCATCCAGTCTTGCACGCCAAGTTGGTTGAGGTCCTCTCCTATTTGCGTGCGCCACCTGAGTCGCGGTCTTCCTCTACTGCGCCGTCCCTTGGGATTGGATTCGAAGACTTTCCGGTCCGGAGCGTTGGTGTCCATTCGCTCTACATGACCCAGCCATCTAAGTCGCTGGACCTTGACTCGTTTGACAAGGTCAGTGTCGCTGTACAGCCCGTACAGTTCGTCGTTAAATCTTCTTCTCCACTCTCCATCTATGCAGACGGGACCAAAAATCAGCCGAAGAATTTTTCTCTCGAAGCATCCAAAAGCGTTCTCGTAAAATTTTGAAAAGGTCCATGCCTCTGTCCCATATATAAGAACCGTGATGATAAGTGTCTTATACAGGTACACTTTAATTGATTGAGAGAGGACTTCACTACTCAATTGCCTTCTTAGTCCGAAGAAACAGCGATTGGCAAGAGTTATTCTTCGTTTGATTTCAGCGCTGGTGTCGTTGTCTGAATTAATAGCGGCGCCTAGGTAGACAAATTCCTTAACTACCTCAAAGTTATAGCTGTCTATTTTGACGTTCTGTCCAAGACGACGGTGTTGGGTGTCCTTTCTTGATGACAGCATATACTTTGTCTTGCCCTCACTAACCACTAAAACCATCTTCTTCGCTTCCGTCTCAATGCTCATAAACGCGCCATTGACATTACGCTGCGTTCTTCCAATTATGTCAATCTCGTCGGTATATCCGAGCAATAGAACGGATCTTTGGAAGATTGTGCCTCTTGTGTTGACGTGGGAGTTTTGCATTATTCTTTCAAGAACGATGTTGAAGCAGTCGCATGACAGTGCATCACCTTGCCTAAAACCTTTTTTGACATCGAATGTATTGGTGAGATCTTTTTTGACCCTGATGAAGCAGCGTTCGTTCTCCATCGTCATCATACACAATTGTAAAATTTTGGTAGGGATGCCGAAACTAGACATGGCTCTATATAACTCCTCTCTATACATGCTGTCATACGCGGCCTTAAAATCAAAAAAAGGTGGTAGGTATCGCTTTGAACTTCCTGGGTTTTTTCCAAGATAGTAGTGTGAATATTTGGTCTATGGTGGACTTTCCTGGTCTAAGGCCGCACTGATAAGGCTTTACAATCATTTGACTGTAAAAACATCCTTTTCCACTGTTTGTGTCTCTAACTCTCATGACGATATCTACAAACGAAAATATTTTAGAAAAGCTACCACGAAAGGGAAAGCAGAAAACAGAAAAAAATGTTAGTGCCCCTGTTCTGTAACTATCGCATCCAGGGGCGAACGCAGAAAAATTTTTCGGGGGGGGTTTTGAAATTTGTTTTTAACATTTTTATGCTTTTTTTATACTCTGTATTGAATCGTAAAATACATTGCTAGGAGGAATCCTAACTAATATTATAAATGTGTAATTCTGTCTGTCCATCTTTCTATGTTACCGTCTTCCGCCCAAACTACTCAACCGATTTGAATGAAATTTGGTACATAGATAGCCTAGAACCTGAGAAAGAACATAGTCTGTGCATTTTATCCCTTTATTCTAATGAGAACGGGAACGTATTCAGGAACCTAGAAACTACATCACCGATTTTAATAATTCTTCCACCGTTAGAACGCCTCACTATCCTCAAGTAACATAAACTTCACTCATCCCCATATTCCTACAGGAACAAAGTCCTTACTACTATAACAAGTACGAAAGAATCTGCCGCCCAAGCCACTGTGTCGGTTTAAGTTAAATTTTATACAGAGATGATCTAGAAAGACATAGACTTCAATTCATCCGAATATTTCCACGGGAACCGGTCCTTACTAATAATGTCTGGTCGTCCCGCCCAAACAACTGAACCAATTCAAATGAAATTTTGTACAGAGGTAGTCTAAGACCTGAGGAAAGACATAGACATTATATTTTATCCCAATTTCTACGGGAACGTAAACGAGAACTTAGAAACTACTGCACCGATTTCAAAAATTCTTCCACCTTTAGAATGATACACTACCCCCGAGCGAGTAACATAGGCTTTAACTCATTCCCATATTCCTATGAGAACAATCACCATATTCCCTCGGGAACGGGAGTCGTTACTAATATTCCAAAAATTCCAAAATTAAATCTGTCTGTTTTTTTCTTTTTTCTTTGTTCCATTATTCCCATGGGACTTACTTGTACTTACTACTTGTAAGTAAACAATTCTATTTGGCAAAATATGAAAAAAGTAAGAAGATAGATTACTGAAAAATTCAAATTGCTGCCGAAAGTTAATTAGTATTTTATAAAATTAAGTCAATGCGCCTTGGAAATTTTGCCATTTTTATATTTATAAAGTCCTCATAGTGAACCTCAATACTTTTATAGATGTTTAGCAACATCAAACCGTTCAGTTGATCCTGGCTGGTTCTTCCTCGCAGATATGTTTTTAATCTGCGCAGATATGAAAAAGATTGCTCGCTTGAAGCCACGGATTTTGGAAGTGTGGCAACGATCTGCATAAAACAATGAACTGTTTTATTAGGGACGAATCGCACACATTTAAGGTGTCTATAAAGTTGTTGGGCTGTTTTTATTTTGGCATACTCAAGCAATGTTCATTGGTATGCATATGCTTATTCATACATAAGTATTTCCTAGTTGCCATTGTCGATCACATTCTTATACAGAGCCAGAGTGACTGGTTTTTAGTATGTGTGATGAAAATTTTAATTTTCGTTAGTTTTGAGCTGACCAATGCGATGTGTTTGTGGTATGTCCACCTGCTAATCCAGAGGTTCGAGGTTCGAATCCCAGCAGAGGCAAAATGCAAAAATGTTTTTCTACGGGTATCGCCTTTCGCGAGGAATTGGCAAGTCCTCCGTTAGTAAATTCATTGCCATGAAAAGCGCTTTCTCAATTAGCCGTTCGGAACCGGCAGAAAATTGTAGGTCCCCTCCATTCCCTCACAAGGCATGGTTGTGAGAAGTGCGCTAGGCCCAGGGGCTCCTCGCTCTGTTGCGCCACCCTATTTATTTATTTATTTATTTAATGCGATGTGTTTACAAATATAAGTAGGAAAGTGAATTTTCATATATTTCTATCGCAGGTCCCATTTTATACGACCCAATACTACCTCCACATGTCCACATCAAGATATGCAATTTACTTACTCTAGAAAAGGGTGATCATGCTAAAAACATACCAAAACCAAAAAGTCATTCCAAAACATATGAACTACCTGCAAATTAACTTATCGATGGAAATGGATTCCGCATTTGGAAGGATTTTTTCAAAAATTTTTGACAGAATGAAATTTTCAGATGAATTTTATGCTTCCATGTTTTATATTTTGATTTTTGTTTTAAAAAACTAGTGGTTATTTTTTTATTTCAAAAATTTCGGGGGGGGTTTCAACCCCCAAAACCCCCCCCTGCGTTCGCCCCTGATCGCATCGATAACAGGGATCGAAAAACAGTGAGAACTGGAACAAAATCCTACTAATTTTGAAGAACTACGTTCCATTTTCCACCGTTTATTGTCGGCTTTTATCAAAAAAGGTTTCAAGATTAGTTTCATTCTGATTCTAGCGTTATTCTTTTTTTTTTTTTGTCGACACCAAACTTGTTAGTTTAATTTTTACTCTAGATTTGTTCAAATTATAGATATTCGCATGTTACTTAGCTCAAATAAAGAACAATGAAGTGTAGGACTCTATAGTAGT
This sequence comes from Melanostoma mellinum, assembly GCA_914767635.1. Classification (NCBI taxonomy): domain Eukaryota; kingdom Metazoa; phylum Arthropoda; class Insecta; order Diptera; family Syrphidae; genus Melanostoma; species Melanostoma mellinum. Next base: position 22,763,932 of record OU612058.1, read on the forward strand.
TCTACTTTGAAACAACTTCAAGAGATTATGTTAATCCGCATTTAGTTTGATTAGAAGTGCCCACCAGTGAATATCGGATCCCATTGCAATCTGATATTAAAATTAGATGACCATCCTGCGAAAGACTGAATAAGTTTTTCATTAAAGTGAAAAACTCAATTTTGATGAATGCGGTCAATCTATCAGCTCTTGCTTGTCACCACGCACTGTTTATCTAAATTCAAAAGATAAGAGATACAAAATGTGCCATTGTTTTATGTTTCGCCGATGGAAGTGATTGCAGAGATCCAAATTAGATCCTCAGCAATGAATCATCCAAACTAAACAGCGTCTAAAGATTGACGGCACAACAGAAAGTACTGCACTCAACAAAACTTAAACACTGAAACTATAATCCCACAGGAAGCTGCCTTAAAAAAAAAAAAAATCATTCAGGATACCGTTTCCGACTGAAACTTTGCATTTTTCTATTCGTGCATACTGAGTTCTTGGAGCTCTCTTACCTTACCTCAACTCTTTATAGCCCTTGAATTTAAACAACTTGCGACTATCTCTTAGCACTCCTTAGATGCTCCAGCTCCTGCGTATTTTGTTGTATTCAAATTGCCCTTTTGTATGTCGAGAACATCTCGAATATTGTTGTTCTTGCTTAAAAAAAAGTTTTTCCTTTTCTTTTTTTTTATTTTGCGTTTTTCCACGCCTTGCTTGGAAGAGTCTTTTGAAGAGCTTTTATTTGAACGATTTAATGGCTTCTTTTATTTAATTAAGTGTATGAGCCATCAGACTTTTGTTGTGCCATTTTTTGTTGCGATGCTTCCTCTCTTCATGTTGGAAAAAGTTTAAATATTCAAAAGAATTTGAGTGAATGAAGTCCTTCGGGAAGGTAGTATTCCTCCTATCAAGAATGACAATAAAAATAAACTTTTAATTGTTAATGATGGAGATGTAATTAAATTAGGAATTTTGCTTTAATTCTCTTCATTTAAATTTCAGAGAGAAAAGATTTGCTGTGTCTTTTATTGTTTGGAATTTCTTCTATTAGATTTTTTTGGTTCAATTTAGGCTGATATGTTTGTATGAGGGTTTATAGACAAATAAATTATTCTAATTGAAGTGATTTCTATCATTCATTAAAAAGATTAGGAGTTGAAATGTTCTGGAGATGTTACTCTTGACTGGCACATGACTAGTAATGACAAGTACATCAATTAGAATAGGTTGCAATGTGTCCTTATATTTTGTGAAACTGCAAGTGGATTTATTGAGGTATGATTATGTATAAGTCGTATCGTCGTGTAATACGTCATCAGAGCACACAGAGCACTCGTAGACATACACAATGTACCTACATAGTGTAGTATCGAAGTAAGCCATTACAAAATCACAGATAAAACTAAACATGAAGCTAACTGAAAGTGCCATCCCCAGTGTGTCGTTCCTTATTCCCAATGCACATATCACACATTTGCATTATACGAACGAGTCAAACATGTTACTTATACTCTAGCGTCCAATTTATAACTTTACCCAGATTTTCCGATTAGTTTCATCCAATTTAACTCAAAACTAGAAAAGCTCACAAATTATGCAAATCCTGATTCCGCACATTCATGTCCTCCCGCATTTTTGGGGTGAAATAAAAATCATATTACTCATAAGTTAATTTGATAATCATGTCGTTATACGAACCCAAGTTTTTTTGTTGAACAACATTGTCAATCTGTTAAATTGATTGATAAAGTAGTTAGTCAAAGCAAATGAATTTTAGATTTCAAAAGTAATGTAAAATGACCTTAAAATGAGCCATAGTGCCGGCCTTTTATTCACTCTTTAGAATCACTCTAAATTTCAAATCAAATACACAATATTTTAAAAACTTATCACATCAGAAGATTGCAGTTTGGTGCACAGATTGTCTTTTGAACATATCTTAGTTTTTAATCGAGTGTTTCTAGGAAAAATAACTTTCGTACTACATTTTTGCTTTCAACTTATGTTTTTTTTTTCACTACTGAGCTTATTTTTCTTTACTTTTTAGGTTTGTTACTTCACTTCTTTTCATTATTTCTATTAACGATCTTGACTTGATTATTCACCATTCCCTTATTTGGATATACGCAGATGATACGAAGGTTTACAAGATCTTTTCTTCACCTACTGATTCTATTCATTTTTACAGCTTTTCTATCTGGTGCTCTAAAAACTTCTTGAAATTAAACATTTCCGAATGCCAATCTATTACCTTCTCTCGTAAGCGCATCAAATCTCCTTTCCTTTGCTATCTTCTTCACAACTAAACCATTTCACCAGTTGGGAAGATTCCTGATCTTGTAATCATTTGCGACCAAGGACTCAATTTCATCTCACATTATGATAATATTATACTCAAAGCCAATTCAGAGCTAGGTTTCATTAAGCGAGAGTCAAAAGAATTCTCCGACCCTTACGTAACCTGATTTCTGTACATTACATTTGTTCGCCCTCTTCTTGAATACGCCTGACAAGTCTGGCCCTCTTTCCAACAAGTTCACATTTTCAGAATTGAAAGTACAAAGAACCGTTTTCTTCGATTTGCTTTAAGAGGCCTTCAAGGAGTAATCCATTGATTCTCTCTCCATCTCAAAGTCGCATTATCAAATGAACCTATCTCCCGAATGCTGAGTAATGTTAATTCGAGTTTAAACTGTTTTGACTTAAACCTCAGCACCTCTTGCCTAAAACTCCATCTTTTGAATCATCCTCCTCATTAACACCGCTTGGTTGTCGCTCGAGGTACAAACACTTCTTGCCATTTAAATATTCTTCTGACCGTAATTTTTAACCACACCTGAAACGAGGTTTGCTACCATATGTAATTGCTCCCTACATAAGCATCCACCACGAGAGCTGGATCCATCATTGCTTCTAGAACAATACGTGAAGGATCGAAGACAACCTTTTCCATCGTATCAAACGTATCGAACGGGATGTCCGCCGATCAGAGAGTCCTGGCTTCACTTGGTTCAGGGACGAACAACTTGCAGTTGCAGTTATCTCTAAGTCGTCTCCGGGGACAAAAGCCTGTTGGTTTCTCAAATGGATCTCAATGGATTCACAAAATTAAAAAAAAAAAAATGAAATCAGTAGGATTCATATCTAAAATTGAGCTGCGAACCGAGACAATCGTGTTCAAAATCTTGATCTTGGAAACCAAATAGAACTGGCGAAAGGTAGACATCTTTGATGAAAATGGATGAACAACATAGCGAGAAAGGGATCAGCACTTGACCCTTCTCTCATTAATAAATCAATCAGGGTACCATCCTGTGAAATTAAGCACATCATTGGTAACTAAATAATACGAAAGTCCAATGAAAAATGGGAATGCCTAGATTCTTGTGTCAATTCCGGGAAACTATGGCCAAATTACGATACTAACCGATCTGCAAAGCTACTATCCTTGAATAAAATCTATATTATAGATATATTAAATTTATATATATTATATAAATTAAATTTAATTTATATATCTCACTGATGATGGAAGCATTGCTTCTGAAATGTGCTTTTGAGGAAATATAAAAAGTGTTTTTTACTGTTTAAAATTATATTAATCTCTTTATTTATTAGATAAAAAACACGTGGAATATCTCTACTACAAAACTTATTACTTTTATGTGTTGTAAATAATTTTTTTTTTAAGTTTCTCGTCTCACCCCAAATCAAACTTGGCAAAAAATCTCCGCTCCCATTCGATTGTTTCCATATTTCGACCGAACTGTTCGCCCTTCCTCTTTTTTCGCTTTCAATGCAAATTAATATCTTATTATTTATCAAAATCTACAAAATTTATTTAAAATCAATCAAAAAACTATCGATTTTTTTTTTCAAACGTGGTGTGACTCTAAAGCAACCAATCGAAAAAATTTCGTTTCTCTATTGCGTTCCCCCTGATCACACCTCATACCTTCAAACACAGCTAATAAATGGAATTATAAAGAGGCAGTTTATTAAAAGATACAATCAGTATGTTCGAATCAGTATATGGTTATGCGAACGTCAGTCGTGCCAGTGCAAATCTTATCACCTTAAGTGTGAATCAATCTTCCAATAGCTGGGGTAATTAATTATACCACCCCCGGATCCTGGGCAACAATGTAACACATCCATATGGATGATGTCATTGATTTATGAAAGCGTGCTTCCTGCGTCGCTCCTGTCGCTCACAGTGCGGTTATGGGAATAATGAATAATAACACTTCATACAGACCTACCCGAAATGATGGTACATGCGGCCACACAACTCAAAGGTCGGGAAAAGGAATCAAGCTATAGCTGGTAGAATGATAGCGGAAACGGATGACGACGAAAAGAATGATGGATTCTCTTGTTTCTATCATCTCGAGTAGGTAGCTTCTTCCGAAATAGAATCGTGCGGCCTTTTAGAGGGTGCGCTTAAGCAACCACACTGGCATATAGCCCCCATCGAATGTTTCTGCCAACCGTAGGCATAATAATTTATAATTTATTTACCAGACAACCAAAATGTTATGCTATAATCTTATTCCGTAAATGGAATGAATTCCTTGTTATTTTTTTCTTTCTTCTTTTTGCTGAGATGTTGTTGCTTTCTTTGATTCAAAGCTAAAGTGGCATAACGTGAAAACAAGTGGGAGGTGCTCCGTCGTGTCTTTGAAACACATTGGAGTGTATCCAGACGCACGAACGCGAACGTGACGTGGTTTGCTCTTAAGCTCTTGTAATGCGATAAATTCATGACCTCAGAAGTGATTGCTTATCACTGAGTTTTTGTCGCGTTGTTGATTGTTTGTCTTACGATGTTTGTCTTTGGTAATCTTTCATAAGACAACTCAAGCGGAGAACGGCTCAAATGGCTCTAAAGGAAGAAATTTGCCATTTGGTTAAACATGTATTTGGAAAGCCAAAAATAATGAATTCTTCTGCGAATGCCGTCTGTTTGTCATTTTGGTCTTGTTTGCGTTGGACTTTAAAGTTAAAACTATTGAAGCTTAAATATCAATTTCAGGTTTGGTTCAAAGTTTGTTGATCCGAGTCGATTGGTAATGAGTACTTTACAAAGTGTCTTCAATAATAATTTTTCAATAAGTCTTTGACTTATTTGTGGCAAGGAGTGAACTGGCGCTCATTGTTAACAAACTTGTGATCATAGATCAACGAAGATACAAGCGTGTACTACTTCAGGGCTGCTTTTACATAATACGATACAGGTGTGAGCATCACATGTCACATCTGAACATCTACATCGAAGATGTTGGCATCGTGTAGCCAAAATTTGTCTATGGAGTTCTTTCAATTAAGACAAGAACTTAAGAGAGACACCGCTAGAGAAATGCAAATCCACATTTTCAAAACCTAAGTGAATACGTTTTTCAAAAAAACCTTGGCACATCATGAACATTGCATTAGCTGTTTATGAGTTTAATCAGCAATTGTGTAGAAGTTTTGGTGGATGTGAAAGGACTTAAGGACGGAAAAGCAGCTGGATCAGATAGGATACCATTGGAATTCCATGAGTATGGAATCTCATTTAAAATATTCACTGCTATCCTTCAAAACAGGCTCAGATCGTGGATAGATGAAAATAAATAAATAAGGGAGTTTCAAGAAGGCTTCTGACCAGGTTACTCAACTGACTCGTTTTTGCACAAAAACAAAAAACTATATGTGGTTTTTGTCGACTTTAAAGCTGTATTCGATACAAAAGACAGAAATGCCCTGATGTTCAAAATGTTTTGGTTGGTTCCAAGCTCGAGCAGGCGTTAGGAAAGGATGTATCCTCAGCCCAAACTTATTCGATCTCCCTTTATCGAGGACATCATCGGTATTTTGCTTGAAGGTATAGACAGTATGCAGGAGCCCTGATCAAAGCTCTGCTTTTGGCAGATGATATCGTTTTGCTCGCATATTCTCCAGAATCACTCCAACTTCTGATCAACATTTTTGTTGCATTTTTCGACTGACTCAAAACTCCTCAAATTAGATGATAATGCTAAAGACAGGGATCTCTCCAATGTTTGTTAAAATATTAGAGCTACATGCGGATGAAAATGCTGAGCATGCCTGACTTACGTCTCCCAAATAAACTAATCTTTACGCAATACATACGAGAACTGGATGGTTTAAGGAATTGCTCAATCTGGTTCACTAAGTAAATGTGAAAATAAATCCTCATGCCTGCAATTAATGGAATCACTTAACCAACTTATTTCGGAATTGGATGATCGATACAGAGTGAATTATGCAGAAGAGGATGCAGATTCAATGCACAGGATGGTCTACAGTAAATTGAGTCACAATTTAAGCAAGAATAACTATTTTAGAGATAAATTCTCCATGTTGAGAGAGGTGAACTTTTGAGTTTAAATCATATACCGCATCATGAGGATCTAAAAATCGTTTGTGAAATGTGTAATATGACTGAGAGAGAAGATACTTTTCATTTTTTTTGGAAATGTCCGTGTTAAGAGAAACACGAAAACATGCATTTGGTGTAGATTTTTGATCCGAAGAGGTCATCTTAAGATATTTGAATGAAGTTAATATACCCAAACTGTTCAAGTTTTGTAAAGTTGCACTTACAGAAAAAGAATTTTTTTTGTCAGGAGGAAATCTTCAAAAGACACAGTATTCGACACCAAGTAGTGTGGGATTCTTACCTCACTCTAAAAACTCCTCGTAATCAGAACCAATCTATGATCGATCGACAACAGATTTTTCTTTCTCAATATTATTATAATTGCTTTATGGGAGAAGCTTAAACTTTTAATGCTTCCCATGACTTTAAGACCATAAGCTCGTGTGGCTTGGTTCTCCTTAAAATCAGAACATTGCTTCCCGTATTTAATTCGGACTCCATTTCAGAGTTGATATGACTATGCATTCGCTGATTGTGTGATGCAGCATGTTTTCTTACATTTCCATTTCTATTTGTAGGTCACGATGTAAATCGCTATTTCTTATATACCATGGTGCATTTACTATTCCACGAAGGACTTTGTTTTGGAACTTTTGGATGATTTTAGTATTTGTTTTCTTTGTACAGCCCCATAATTGGATTCTATAGGTCCTGACAGGTCTAAATACTTGTTTATAATTTTATTATTAACAGACTATTTTCGACAGATAAGTCAGAATTTCTACCGAGTAACCAATACATTTTTTTATACTTCAAGTTGAGCTCTTCCCTTTTCTTTCTGATATGCTCTTTCCATTTTAGCTTTGCATCCAAATTCATCCCAAGGTATTTTGCCGTATTGGCGTAAGGTACAGCTTGATTATTGATGAATAGTTGAACGTAGCTTAACTTTTTATTTGTAAAGTTTATATGTGCAGATTTAGCTTCATTGAGCTTGATACGCCATTTTTTGGTCCAATCACTAACGGTGTCGACGGCATTTTGCGATTTCTCAGCAGCCTTGACGACGCACTTACTGGATGCCAAAATTGCAGTATCATCTGCAAAAGTAGCCATAATGGTGTTGTTATCCACTGGAATATCCCTTTTATATAGCAAATACATGGTAGGTCCTAGGACACTTGCTTGTGGAACACCGGCTTGTATTTTACTTACCTTTGAATATTCTTGATCATACCGTACTCTGAAGAGCCGGTTTGAGATATAAGATTTTAGTATTCCGTAGTACTGCCTGGGTAGGTCCCTTTGAAGTTTGTACTCTAGCCCCTCATGCCATACTTTGTCGAATGCTTGAACAAGATCTAAAAATATAGCCGAACATACTTGTTTTTCTTCTAATGCTTTTTCAACTGCATCCGTTATTCTTTGAACTTGGTCTATCGTGGAATGTTTATTTCTTAATCCAAACTGATGATTTGGGATTAGATTTCTTTCTTCTATGACTTTGCTTAGTCTTTTCAGTAGCAATTTTTCTAAGACTTGCCATTATTGGTATAAGCGATATTGGTCTGTAAGACATCACTCTGTTGGTGGCTTTACTTACTTTGTTTATAAATTTATAGTTAAAAGTTATTATCGTCAATCTGCCAGACGGCCACGTGCCATGCTAAATTGTATTATAAATATCTAATCTTAATCTAAATATAAAAAAAGAAGTGTACGGTTGGTTGTGATCGGTTCTACCGATTGAAACCAAATCTGTGGTATCTAGTGAATGTTGGTTTAGATAGTTTTCGTTGCCGAGTTATGGCACTTTTCCTGACTGCTTTTGTCCATATAAAAACTACGGGGAACGAAGGACGAGACCGGATCCTTAAAACTACAGACCCTTGCAATGCCGGGCCGCTCAGCAAGTACTGAATAAAAATACTTACTTACTTACTTACTTACTGACTCAAGCTACAAAATAATGTGGTGGCCACTTTCCCTTCGGTGTGTCATACCAAACTCATTCATCATTGACTGAAATCATAAACTGTCTTAAAATTACTGCATCAAATTTGATTTTCCAGAAACTTTGAGTTCCTTGAATGCACGGTAGCATTCACATCTATTATTTGAAGATTTCATATCAGCCTTTCAGTAAAAATTCCACGTCAGGATTCCAAACTTGACCCGTTGTCGTTCTCCCAAGTATTAAATTGAATCAAAATATTTATTGCAACCAGTTAGATCTTTTTGTTAGCTGATACTATGGTTCGGAGAATTTGTAAATTTTCTTGCATCATGAATGCCTATGCTACCAAGGAAACTAGATTTGAATATTAAACAATAGCACCACACCACGGTTCCTTGTTCTGAATAGATCTTCAGATATTTTCATTTCACTCGAATTTCATTCATGAATATTTTCATCACAACTGTAAGACAAAGCCTGTATTTTTATTTCACAAAAACAAAAAACAAAAACGAGAATAAAAACCAAAATCATAGTCCGGTTGAAGTAAAACCGAAAAGAAAAGGTACTCAAACATGTAATTTGCATTCCAACTGCAGGGCTCACAGTATACCACAATTCCCTCTGTGACCACTGCTCAATTTGTGAACCTTAAAAAGAGCATCGCAAGTAGGATTGGAGCAGCACTCGCTTTCGTTCCCTTGGAAGAGGGAAGACAAACTCTTTGTTTAGTTTGTCTTAACACCGCGCCACTCCACTCTAGCTACAACACAATCATCGACTATGAGCACATTTTGCAACTACCAAAAGATTCGGATTTCAAAGCAGTTTCCGGAAAAAATGTCCTCTGTAAGTCGGTTTTTATTTCCATTTCTTTTCTCGATGGTCTTTTTTTTTGCCCAGCACAATTCTTCGTTGGATCTGTGTTTTTTTTTTCTTTGTGTCTTTTTTTGTTGTCAATGAAAATTTAAGGGGTCGTTTATATCTGCCTGAGCGCCTGTCGGGGCGAACATAAAAAAGAGAAAAAAATTAAATAAACAAACATAAACGAACAATAATAACAGAACTAAAACTTTTATTGGGGGCTTTGAGTCCTTATTGAGAATATGCTTTTGTTGGTTTATTTAAAAAGAGTGTGTTGAAAGTATGTGCTAAAATCATGCGTGTATAGTGTTGACATATATTTGATTATAGCTCTTTTTTTAGCTCTCCCAATTCTCAGAATGGCTTGCTCCTTGCTCCTTCCACTCCTACCACAAACTCAAACACAACGGAGTACCTACATTTCCTAGCGGGGACAACAACGTTACGCACAAACCCCCAGAAGGATTTTTTTCCCTTAAAAATTTTTGATTTATTTTTATTTGCTTTACGAATTTGTTTTCACTGTTCATGTTAGCATGTTTTATAGGGTTTGAGTTCGAGGCTGGGAAATTTATTTGGGCTTTGAATTTTGTTTTTCATTCTGCTGTCTATAAGGAAAGGTGTTTGGTTACATTTTATGTACCTGCCTTCAGGGAAAATGATAAGATGTGTATGTTGTGTGTATAGTCTCTGCAATGAGAGTGTGTACCACATTTGCTGATATTTTCAGAAGAATTTTAATATTTTGTCACATTATGAGTATTAAAGTTCGTTTCGGCAAAGGCGCCAGAGCAAATTTGTTTCACTTTATGAGTTCATGGTTCTATAAGCTTTGGTTATTAATTTTGTTCTCACCCGCTGATCATAGATTTAATGTTAAGAAAGGAGCAACATGTATTAATTTATTTACTTGTGTGTTTTTTTTTATATTTTCTTGTAACAAAGAAGAAAAGAACACACGAAAACTCTGCCATCAGCTCTGACTTGGCAAGGGTGTGCGCTTAGTTATTTATATCTTATCATACACAAGCATGGAGGCAGTCATTTTGTGTGGTATAAAGATCTACTCCTTAGTCTAAATCCATATTCGTGCAACGATTTAAAACACTCTCCTTTCGAAGCTGGCTTACCAAGTAAGTCAATAAAACTTATTATTTTTGATAAGACTCGGTTTGAAATGGATATTCTGATTTATTTAAAATAAAATATTGTCTAGAAAAATATAAAGTTATCCTAAGTACGAAATTGGTTTCTCAAAACCCAAAAGAGATGGGGTACTTAAACTGTACTCGCTGCCCAAAAAATTAAACATCCAATGAAACTTTTGCCAGGTTAATTTGTAAAATAAAACTAGTTTTCTACAAAAAAAACTAGAAAAAATTTGAACAAAATGATGCGCTATTCACATCACTCAAAAATTGGTAAAATAAGAAGAGATGTGCACGTGCTACTTAAAAAGGAAGGCAGGACTGTATCGCACAAACTTCTGATTGTGTGCAAAGTTCAATACCAAAACCCTAAATCAGAGCAAAAGATTTTAGTGTTCGCCAATATTTTTGATGGCACAGGGTTGTCAACTACACATTAATTATGAAAATTGAATCAAATGACACCAAATATTGAAAAAAATTCCAAAGGTTTCAAGCGAAAATCTAAAAACACCATTCTATTGCAGTTGGCAATAAATACAAACACTGGAATTTAAATTTAAATTGTTGGACCAGATTTAAAAAAAAAAAACGGTTTTTTCACTTTTCTTAAAAACTAGTTTTTCAGAAATTTAGTATGCAAAGCTTAAGATATAAACAGAAGTTATTTAGAAAAAAATTTGAAAAAAAAAACGAAGATAGTGTTTTGAAGTTATTCCAAAAATCAAAATTTTTCAAATGTTGATATGCAATCTTTCTTAAACAACTTAGGAATTCTAAAGTACAAAAATTCATAAGCATCGTGTAGAACATTAACGATAAAGTCAGTTTTGAAGTAAAAAAGCGGTACTATGGGACATACCACTTTTAGACTTTTCCCAAAAATTTTTCTTACATCAGAAGAAAGACAGCCTGAAACTTATCCTTCACTCAAAATTTAATCGAAATAGTTGGAGCCATTTTCGAGAAAAATAAGTATCTATTATCATATCGGTTGTATGGCAGGTACAGTTATTTCAAGAACTAGAGACTGAATTTCGAAAACGATCTGTAGGCTGTCCCACGCTGGCTGGTTCACGCTGTATGTCCATACACGCACAGATAGTCAGACAGACAGACACACACACACACAGGCAGACAGACAGATATACAGACAGAAAGACAGAATTGCAAGACCGCCTTTTTTCGTATTCTCTATCATCGTAATGTCATGTTTAAATGTTATCTCGAAATTTATTCCTGCTCGATTGTAAAACATGCGCTATGCAGTGAAAGCTCTCTTAGATGGACAGCAACGGTCGCAGCATTTTTGTCCGGCTAAATGGGTATCCGTCCATGGGAAGATACAAACAAAAAAAAAAAAAAAAAACAAAAAAAAAAAAGTAGAATGAACATGAAGACAGAAGATACAAAATAAACCGCAGACCACAGCAGCTCCAGAAATAAAATCCGTTATCCATTAATATTAATAGCCGTATTTTATTATTGATCTGATCCGGATCAGATCATAGGTTTATTAGCGTAGCAACAACAAAGCGGGATCCTGCTCTTTGTTTGGATCTATTTTTGTGATCTAAAAATTAGTTCTTATATTTCACACAAGAGGAGATTTTCCATTGAAAACGTTGGTATCATTTCCACTATTTCCAATAACAACAGTATTGCCACATGAACATTTTTATATGTGTGAAATGAAATATATTTCAGATAGATAGGGAGAAACTTCACATTTATTCATTTTTGTATAATACATGACGTAATGAAAAAGTTTTACAAAACAAAACATATATTCGTGAAATTAATAAGAATAAGTGCAAAAAAATGTATATTTGACAAAATGCACGAGTATCATTTTTCCCTAAAAAATAGAACAAAAATTAAATATTGAAAAAAAAGTTCGTAGGGCAGTTCTGCAACTCTTTTGAAATGTCATTTGAAAGAACGAATTTCACACAACTTCCAACTGGAAATGTGATGATCTAAAGCTGTTTTATTATCACGATCTGATCCGGATTGGATCATTGTGATAATAAAACGCGGCAAATATAAGCATATGGCTATCCTATCTCTTCTTGAATCTGACGTCACTTGGACTCCTTTTGCTCTATATGTACGCACACACACATTAACCCCATCTAGTAATTCGGAATCCAAGTGACGTACATACTTTCGCAGATGGTGTTTACAAACTTGCGCCAGAATATAGCCCTGTTTTCAGTATATATCTTGTGGTGGTGCATACACCCTACACCACACACACATAGTGCGACTATGCTGTTGCAATTTTGTCCTTTTCTTTGTTATTTCTTAGTTCTTATATATTTGTCTTTCGTATACAATGCAAAAAAGTTGCGGAAAGTTATGGTCCAAAAGTTTTTGCCCGCTTAAAAGCACCAAATTACCAAACTGCAGCAGATATCCCTGTCCGCTTTCGGATAAGGGAGTGTCCATTTCAAGGAATATAGAATGTATATAATTTCAATTTAAAATTGTCCGTTCAAGGTGAAAAGCCGTTAAAAAGGCTTTCACTGTGATCACTACAACCGCAAGTAAAATTTTAACCTTAAAAAGCGGATACAAATTACCAGAGTAAGTTAAGTGATTCCAACCGCAGTTCATACAAACGCGATTAAAATTTGTTTAAACTTATAAAGACAAAAGCAAATAAACGAAACAGCTTTAAAAAACTTGTAAACAATTTGTGAAACAATCTTCTGGCCGTTTAATCAAAAAATTTTGTCCAGTTAGGAATGCCACTTATCGTAGAGAAATAGACCTAAATTTACACTTAATTTTTTAAAGAAAAGATAATCCTTAAAACTCTATTTAAATTGGACTCCTATGAGCTTAGAGTTGCCAGATTTTCAATTAAAATACAAAAAAAAAACTCGCTACTAAGTGCACTCAAAAACCCATATATGTATTTTATGATACTTGTAAAAATACTAAAAGTGCCCATAATATTGATAGTGAGGTTTTTTCACTACTGTTTTGTTCATCAGTAAAAAATAAAGAAACTTTATGTTTAACATGCATTTTCTGAAAAAAAGACGTCAAAGTCAAAACTTTGCTTGAGGAAGAAAACCTGCACACCATCTAAAATTTAAAATGTGGCAGCTCAAAGCTTATAGGAGTCCAATTTAAATACAGTTTTAAAAATTATCATTTCTCCAATAAATTAAGCGTAAAATTAGGTCTCTACACAGATCAGGTTACATCAAAGTTAGCTTTTTTTAAAATGTCAAAGAGAGATGTCAAAGTTGAGAAACGGACTTTACTGTAAAACAATTTTTTTCTTAGAATATGACCAACACACTATATAACAAGACTTTACGCAAAAAAAAAAACAACATTCGACATCTGATGACGGGGATAAAAGTATGGGTAGAATCCATTCCGGGATAGATTTTTGACCTTTGCTTATGACTTTCAAATATCTCAACAAAATAATGGACGTCGAGGGGTCTGTTTACAAGTATATAACATACTTACATAATAAAACGTCAAAGTTTCAAAGCATCAGTTTAAGGCATTAAATAAAATTCAACTACCCAGATCTTTAAAAGTCCACCAAAAACTTGCTTTCCAATTAAACTAAGTTCTTGCGAAAGCCTTAATTCGATCAAATAAATTGTTTGTATAAAGGCATTCACACATCACACATATTCACCTAGAACTTCATTGCAAAGGAACCTCTGCACTAAAGTGACATTGAAGACATTGTGCAATAGCGTATAGTTTTATGATTAAGCTCCTCAATCTGAATGACAGACATTTAGACATGCTCATGAGCATCATGGTTTGTTTGAGTACACATAAGCGGATTAACCATCTGGTGAATGCTCGTTCAATTCTATAATTCCCTCAAGCAATTATTAACATAAAATATGTATGAAACGTTTTAGTTATCGTTGCGGTAAGTCTGTTGACAGTAATCAAATCATCAAAGAAGTTGGACGCACAATTTTTCTCAAAGGGGGCTTTTGAATTGAGCACAGATTTGAATGAATCATTTGAGTTGTTTCTGCATACGTGTTAATCTTCTGTTGATTTATTTTCCATTATAAAAAGGAAAAAAGAAGACATTTAAATTTAAAAAATCAGAAACACCAGGTTTCTGCGTTATCTGCCAGGAACCAACCACATAACAGATCTAAAAATGGTTCTTTCTTCTGCTCAAACTCGTAAATATCATTCCAACTGACTTATTTGCAAAATATGATTGTTGTTTCCATATATACATAAATGCAAGACACAGAGAAAAATAAATGCGTACAAAGATAAATGTCCCGGCACACCACTTACAATAATTTATCATGCAATATGAGGTTTGCTTGAATAAGCAAAATGATGGCAAATACTTTTTGCAGACGATGGCGATGTTGAGAAAATGGCGCTGACACTTAGATTTGCATTTAATATTGTGATAGGAGTGTTTGCTGTGGTGATCTTTAAGGCTCTGAAAACACTCATCACAAACTGACGATGGATTCCTCAGAAATGAGGTTTTTTTTTTTTTGGTTTTTATTTATGAGGTAAGGGATTAGTCTTTGTTTTGCATTGATATTAGTTTTTCAAAATCTTTTTTACTTGTCATAGAAAAATGTCTCTCTGGTTTTTTGTTTTGTTCTCTAACAAGCACCAGTGGGTGTTTAAGCTTTGTTGGGTTTCAACTGTTTCAAAAGGAGACACAGCTGACCAGCTTTTGAGGTGGTGAACTAAGGCATTAAACATTCTTCATTCTTCTCGAAACTGTTCCATGGTACGAGGTTTGTAGAAAGTGCTTTGATTGCTCTCAACGGATCTGTCAATTTTTTGCGAAAATAAAACGTGACGCAACAAAGCGTGGAGCCGTGAGATCTAGCGCAACAGGGCATGAAACCATGAGGCCTAGATCATTTCTAATAGCCATATCTTGTGAGGAATGGAGCAATTCACAATTCATTGCCGTTTTATAATGGCTAATGGACAAAGCTCATTTCATGGCAGCAAATATTACTGCGGAGGAATTGCTAATTCCTCGCTAAAGGCGACACAGTTGTGAAATCATTTTTTGTTTTCAGTTGGGATTTATTTAACATAGTTCAGGGAACACCTTACTGTCTAACAACTTTTTCCTTAGAATTTGACAAAAAATCACATCCCAAATTATATAATACAAAGGGATATTCTGTATATAGATGCTAGAAAGTGGGGCGGAGACTGGAAAAAGTAGCTTAGAGTAGCTGGTTGCATGGGTTGAGAAGATAATTACTAACTTACTTAGGTGGGCATTACAGTTAGGGGTGAACCTGCGCCTCAACCAACATCCTTCTATAACGACTTCGATTTCGGGCGAGCTCTCTCCAGTTTCGCACTCCAAGTCGGTTGAGGTCTTCATCGACTTGATTGCGCCACCTAAGACGAGGTCTAATTTTTCTAAATTTACTGAGATAGCGAAAGATCTCTTATTGCTAGTATTGAAGACAATAAATCTTCTGAGATACTAAAACGGAACGAGACTCGAAGTATGTACAATTAAAATACAGCTGTACAAATAAATACAGCTTCACCTTTGAACAATTTGAGTTTATTTAAAACAATTGGAAAACTATTATACCAAATGGTGCAAAGGAAATAACAGAGTGAACCCTATCCATATGTAATCATCGAATGAAGGAAAATTAGTTCGTCTTCCCAGGAGCGTGCACTATTCTTGCTGCAAATAAAAGTCAATAAAAAGTTCAAAGAAATCGTTGATGGTTTATTTTTAGGAGATGAGCATTGCGAGCAGTTACGTCAAGGCACCGCAGAGATATGATGGCGAAATAGCGAGACTCGAAATATGTGCGAAGTATACATAAGTAGGGCCTCAATTAAAAGATCTTGGTTCCAACAATTACTTTGCTGATCGCTTGACCTAAGAGACAAATTCCAATCCCAAAGAAAACTTTTAAGTCCAGCTTCTTGAGACTCATCAGCAAAACAGTACCTAATACGGTGCAGTGGGTCTTATTTCCTCTTTGTTTTGGAAGTTAGGCCCACGGAGGTTATTTCCATGATGAAATGGCAGTAAAAGCGTCAGGCCTTAGTTTCTTTTTCTGCGAACGTAAATACCATTGCGTAGTGGAAGAAGTCTCAGCATTTGAACTTTAACTTATTGTCAATGTGAATAAACTGGCACAGGTAACTATACTAGACATAAGTCGGCAGACGGCTTATAAACCATGCTTAAAAATCTGTATTAAAATTGTACCGATGTTATTTTTTAGTACCAATAAAGATTCATCTAATCTAATTTAATCTAATCTAATAAGTCGATGCTCTGATTGTGGATCACGACATTCCAAAGGGGAACACACGTCCATTAGAAATATCTATGGAACTATTTATCATAAAAGGTACATGTTTAGTGCGGTCAGTTCACACGAAAAAAAACCCGAAGGCAAATTTTGTTCGCTTTGCTTTTTACTCACGGATAGAATAATGAAGTTAAAAGCGAAACGCGAATTTCTATTTTTACACCACGCATCCATACTCCCTTGAGAAAATTTTATCCGCTTCGCTTTTAGCTTCATTATTTTAGCCGTGAGTATAAAGCAAAGCGAAGCGAATTAAGTTTCCTTTCGGGTAGTACTGGTTTGTGGTTGGACATTAAAGATTCACACGAACAGACCAGGCGAAAGTACCTATAAAGCAAAACAAACATAAAGAAAGTAGATTTAGATATTATGTGCGCATAAGGAAGTGGACTGAGTTTCCATCATCCTATGTCACGAAGTGCGAGACAACGTGAGCTATGGAATTCATATCCATGGAAAGCTGAAAAAGTGCCCAAATTTTGGAGCTTTGTTTTTCGGTACTTCAAAATGTTTTTCCTTCAAATAAAAGCAAACTAAAATATATGCATTTAGCGCATCCACTAAGTTCTTAATCCTTTCTAAAAAGGAAAACAAATTTTAAGATCCTATATCAGACTCATATAAATGCTGCTTCAAAATGGCAGAAGACATGGGCTTTGATTTTTTTCTTTGGTGGGTCTTACTGCCTCTTCAAAGTGGAAAATAACCCCGTTGGGGTTGTTTCCTTTTTTTTGGGCTCTTATTGCCGCAGGATTTATTGCACTGCACCACCTAATACTTATGTTCGATTTCAATTCTAATTGATTACTAGCTGACCCGCCCGGCATAGCTCAGGCCCTACGTTAATCGAATTGAGTAGGTTTAGTGAAGTAGTTTCCAAGTTTCCATTCTAGTGGAAGAATGGTGATGAAATATAGTTTATGTTACTCAGGAACAGCTAAGCACTCTAACGATGACATAGTACAGTGTTTTTTTTTTTTATTCCCGTTCCCGTTCCTGTGGGAAAATGGTGATGAAATATGGTTTTGATTGCTCAGGGACAATGAAACATTCGAACAGTGAAAGAATTTTTGAAGTCGGTCTAGTACTTTCCAGTTTCCTGGTTATTTTGCCGTTGCCTTTTTAGTTCCCGAAAGAATATGGGAAGGAGATCTAGTCTTAAATACTCACGAAATATTCCAATATTTTCCAAGTTCCCGCTAATGTTGTTGTTCCCGTATCTTTACTGAAGCTCTTGACATTTGTTGGGTACATCAAAGTGTCAGTATCAGCACCTTTCAATATGGTCACAGAGACCACTACGTGGTCTTACAATATCCTTATTGCGTCTAAGCTTAAATTAAAATTTTCTTCGAGTCTTTACAACTTTATTCATTTCTTCTTGTCTACATTGTAACCAAAGAACTTCCACTTCATTTGCATTCGAACCCAATATCCCTTCGAGATCCTACCGAAAGCCTAAGGTCAAAGTGTATAGTATCACTATAAATCAATTCCTTTTGTTTTTGCAAATATAGATCAAGTTCAATGTGCGGTCATTTCATATGAAAAAATAGCTTGGATTATTGTAAAAGTAACACTATTTAAATCTTTATTCTTACCAGTCGAAAATTAAAAGAGTTCTTAAAATCAAACATTCCATAAATCTTACTATTTTCGTCGTTGCTCGGGTCTGTAGTCTGAAGGCTCCCGTTCTCATTCCTGTTTCTGTTCCCATAGGTTTATAGGGATGAAATCTACGCTAAGTTACTGAGGGATTATGTGGCCCAGTGCCGAAAGAATTTTTGAAATCTGTCCAGTAGTTTCTAAGTTTCCATTTTCAGCCCCGTTCCTGAGGGAATCTTCCGTTCCCATGTCACTGAGGGATAATGTAACATCTTAGAGTTGAAAGAATTTTTGGAATCCATCAAGTAACTTTAAGGTTCCCGTTATGTTTTTGTTTCTGTTCCCGTGGGATTACAGGGATGTAAAAAAACTTTTAAATCTTTCCTAGCCCTACACGAACATTTCAAGCTCAAGATAAGATAAACCCGTTCAGCCGTTCTCGAGTTTTAGCCAGACTAACGAACAGCAATTCATTTGTATATGTATAGATAGATTTACTAATTCAATTTAAGTTGAATCGATAATGTAAGCAACCTATGTAAATATGCATGTTACTTCATTCTACTCCATTTGCTTAGATAAAAGTTCATTTTCTGGCTGACGCGACGTCAAGAACTGTTCATAATTGTGAGATAAACAGCACAAAGCTCCATTATCTTAAATAAAAGCACATTTTACTATTCTACTATTTTTGGACAGAATTTAATGAAACAACAAAAACAAAGGGACCTTGTCTTAGCAACTACAACAAAAAGCTTGTTCTTCGCAAGGGCGATGCAATCAATAACTTGTGCAATAAATAAAACTATGAAGGCAAATGTCCTCCAGACACCATCATAACAAATGAGGCCATAAACCGAACGACCGAGTGACGCCCCTCGAGGAGAAATCCAAGTAGGCATCTTCTATCTTCTATAAAATCATGATAATCGTGATAACGTTTAAAAATAATTATTCTTTTACATAGCACAATACTTTTACAACAATATAAAGCCCCATTAACATCCTTTTGGCTTTTTCCAAATCTTTCGAGCACAACTCGCACACCGCAACGTTCATCTGAGTGGAGAAGCAAATAAAAACTTTTTTGTTTCATACTTTCCGCAATTCCTTTGTAATTTACAATCCTCTTCTCGCCTTCATCTTTTACAAAACAAAACTTAAAAAAAGTAAAAGAAAAAACAACATCAACATCAATTAAATCACTTTTATACCCACCCCTTCCCTCCAACCAACTGGCATTCAACTTGAATATTTATTTTTGTTTTTTCATCGCACATTGGGAGGCTTTTTTGTTTGTTCGAGCATTTTGGCATATTTAATGTTCATGAAATATATAGGTTTATTACGCTCAAAAGAGATTTCCTTTCTTCTTTTCGTACGTACCTTACCCTATACCTACCTACACCTATTTTGAAACAAACTTCCATAGAGCCCCCAGATTGAGATTGATGAAAACTGCTTCATTCGAATTGGTATGCTTAAAATAATTTTCCAACACCGACCGGTACCTAATATTGTGTGTGGGTTGGTTGGTAATAATATAAACTTAATGGCCTTTATTGCCCTGCAAGACCAAAATGCATGATACATCATTCCTTTATTGTGTGTACCCTACTTTTAAGTGTAACGTTAGAGGGTGGTAGGCTATGAGGGCTATGAAATTAAATTACACCTTGTAGCTGGAAAATCAAGAAACAACCTAAATAGCGAGTAGGCTATTATCATACAAGTATCACAGTCACAGGATACATGTCTACTAGGCCATGAAAGAGAATTTAAAGCAGAAATTACTCAAAGATGTTATAGGTAAAGTAAAGCAAAATAAGGTCGAGTCGAACTTCGGACATGACACATGAGCGAGGACTTGCAGGTGAATCAAAGAGAGAACAATGCCAGTATAAGAGATTCTTGACTGGAAATTGAGTTCCATTCCAGTGTCTGAATATGGAATCGTGAGAAGAACGTGCCGTATGGAATTCCGTAAGTGAGAGAGCCACAGAAATTAAGAGAATTGTTTGTTGCTAGTTTTTTGTTTCGGCCTTTGAGAAGGACCTTTTTGAACAAAAACGGCTCTAAGGAAGGTTCCACAATTAAAAACTGTCAAATAAAACAAAAGTGGGCTACTTAGATTATGTGAAGTCTTCCCAAAATGTCTGTCAATAAGCATATCTTCTTGACAGGTTCCTTTTTAAAGAAAAAAGGCGACAGAAAGTTGACCAGATATAGTAGTTCAGAGGCTATACATATGTACAGCAAAAAAAAAAAAAATTCGTTAGATGGAAAACAATATCGTAAGATTCATAAACAAATTAAAAAGTAGGTCATACACGCTAGGCTTGCTTGGTATTAGAGAGCATCGTAAATTAAGTTATAGAATGCAAAGTTTTGCTGTTCCACAACAACAATATCTAACTACAAAAACAAAGAATTATAAAAAAGGAAATTCCATTACACAACAAACAGCACGACACGAATGAAAATCTCCTTTCTCTCGCTTTAAGACTCAAAGGACATGCGCATAGTTAACATGCTCCCATCTGAAAAGAAGAACATTTGGTTTTCATTCAAACACTCGTCGCGTCGTAGCGTAATCTCCATTCCTGATCATGAGTCCTGAGTCCTGAATCCTGATGCCTTAAGAGACTTTTCAACAGAGCACATATTATTAAAGTGTAACAATTTTCTATATCCTTATCTTTCAAATAGCTGAAAACAGAGTTCACAAAAGAAGGGATACTTCGAGAGAGCATTCAAACAGAGCAATCCAGAACGGAACCCACCCAAAAAATTCCACCAAAAGGACATTTCGGTGTGTCACCTTCTGGTATTCATTGTATGAATATAGAATCTAGTTTCGCATTCGAGTCTGAACGTGGCGTTTGGTTTTCTCGAAAACACGGTCTGTTCTCGGGCGCTCATTACCTACCGTGTGTATGCTATAAACAACACAAATTCAAATTTGAGTGTTGTTTTGCGTTATTGTTTTCGGTTTTTGGCATTGCTTGTATATCATGGATAGCAATTAATAAAGTTTAAAAAAATAAATAAATAAGTTATTTAGAAACAACCAAATAAAAAGTGTCCCTATAACCTGGCGAAGGAAGTTTAAAATCAATAACAAATTATTGATAATGAGTACCTATCGGCAACCACACCGGTTACACGCGTCTTTTTCCTTTATCCACCCATCGCCGCCGTATCTGGCCTGTCTTCATTTTACTCAATGATTTCCTGAATCGCTGGTGCTGAGGGCAAGGCAAAAAATTAACGCAACCTTTTTCGTGTTATCAAGGCAGAAAAAGGCAACAAATCGGTTTAAGGATTTGTACTCTATTTGTCTCAGTAAAGATATTTTGTGCAGATAGTGAAAAGAAAATCCCCAAAAAGGATACCCCTATGGATACTGTTGTTTAGTGTCATAGTTTTTGTGTTGTGTGTGTTAACGGTTGTGATTTATGCTTTTAAATGAAAAGTTGTACAAAAAAAAAGTAATAATAAAATCATACCAATCCATGCCGAATCGTGTTGATGTATTGTTCTACCTACTTCCGTTTCCTCTTCATCAGTGAAGGAATAAAATAAGTGCGTCACGTACACGTGCGAACCACCTTTGTATACCGTCGAAATCGTGTAACTTTTGTCAGCACAAAAAAATAAGAAAGATATAATTGTTAAGAAAACGAATAATAAACAGTTACACAGGCTCAACTGAAAACGGAAATTATGGCGGTTCACGCTCAGAATAGTGTTGTTGTTATTTTTTGATTTTTTTTTTTTTCGTAAAGTGTTAACACAGAACGGTCGGTGGTGTACAATGAGTGAGTGAGTGGGTTGGTTGCTTCAACAGTACATAAAATGCCACTCTATATGGTGCGTAAAGGATATTCTAAACTAAACATACAAAAAGGATACCAACATGAATGTATGTGCGAATTGAATAAACAGGATGAAGCGGCACTTGGTGTGGCTGACCACTAGCAGTTTATCACACTCATTAATCGTATTACGATACAATCTGAACG
The DNA here is from genome assembly GCA_914767635.1 of Melanostoma mellinum. NCBI lineage: Eukaryota > Metazoa > Arthropoda > Insecta > Diptera > Syrphidae > Melanostoma > Melanostoma mellinum. Next base: position 22,786,248 of record OU612058.1, read on the forward strand.
CTGTAAAGGTAGGTGATTTGGTTAGAATGTATACACTATAATTGTGTAGGTATAACCTATTACCCTGGAAAATTCGTTTAACTTTAAAATGAATTAGTGTATTTTTAATGATAAACCTGTAGGTAAGCGAAAGTACCTATATGGGGTGGACCTTCTTTTCATCGAGGGATTAAACGATTTTTGAATTGATGGGGCGTAAAGGGACAATGAGCTTGAATTAAGGGCTCTGACTAATGTGATTTTCCAGGAAAATTATTTGGAGTGCCTTAAGCCCTTACATTTAGGAAATTGTAGCATATTGTGATTCTGATTATAAATTTACTACACATTCTTTGAATAAGAATTTAAATGGTGGCAGGGAATAATGTTAGGATTGTCATTTTTTCAATATTTGATTTGGTAAAATGGAATCCACTATGTATTTAAATGTGCGATAAAGAATTGAATTTTTGTCCAAGTCCGAATAATTAATGGATAAAGTCAACAGTTCCTCTTAACAAAAAATTGGTTTTCCAACAGTTTGAAAATTAATGGGGATTAGAGCTTTCCCTTAAAATGTTGGATTTATAATTCTACAGCGCTTTTACTAAACTGAATGGACATACACATTATTTGTGTATTGTGGCTGGCTATTGAAAAAGATAGGAATAGAATTGCAAATACTTCACAGGGATTTTATGATAATAAGCTTAAGAAATTGACTTTTGGTGGTGTTTATGTATACAATCCTTGGTAACAATATGTTTGCTAAACATTTCATCGAGAGAAATGTTTGAAAGAAAAATAAAAACCATTTTAAAGTGAAAAAATGAGTTTGCTGTGATTTGGCTTACAAGAGATGAAGAATAGTTCGGCTTAAGAGTTTTGTAAGCTTTATAGAACTTAAGCTGCAATTCGTAGTGTAATGTTTGCCCTATATTCTAACCGTTTTCACAACTTATGGAGGGCCAAACAAATCTGGAAAAATTTGAGAATAATTGGAGTTGGTAAAACTAAAAATGGTCTCATTGAAGATGAAGACAAAGATATAAATGCCTTGAACAAAAGCTTCGTATCATAAGCAACTCCTTTAATTCCAATATATACATTCCTTATGATTATGTTCCCATTTTTTACGGTTTGTTCGGTTTTTCACTCATATCTGATGAAGATGTGGTGGAAAGAGTCCTCTAAATTGAACCAAATGCAATAGGACTGTAGTTGTAATGACTCTTTTATTTCTTATTGCATATTAAACTTCTCTTGACGATGTAAAGCTATCATGCATAACACACATCTTTCACTCAATTCTGTTGATAAACGAATTTTGTACTCAATGAAAAAAGTCAAAAACTATACATGTTTCGAAAAATTTAAGAGGAGACGATTTAAGACCGGTTTCAACTTTGCCATTTTCATCAAAAGTATTTGAAAGAATTATTTAAAATCAGATAAGTACGCTCCACGAGTGTGAAAATATTCTGGCGTCAAAACAACCCGGGTTTCGGATAATTTGTGTTTCCGACATAATACAAAAACTCATCGATAATGGCCAAGTTACGTTTTTGATACTCTTTGACTTTCGAAGTCTTTTGATGTCATCATCACTCTATTGTCTGTTGAAAAATTTTCTTTTTTTTATAATTTTTGTTCCGATCAAGCTGATCCATTCTAACCTATTTAATAGAAAGCAAATGGTGGAACAGAAAGGAGATCATTTCAACTTTGTTTTAAACAAGAGTGGTGTTCCTCCGGGGTCTATGTTTGGACCATTTGTTTTTCTTGCTCGATATTGTTATAGAACATTGCTAAATTCGCTTATATGCTGATGACGCTTAGTTACACCAGAGTTGTCCGTTCGAACTTATTGAACAATTTGTAGTTTGCATAAATGACGAAGTTCACATTGGTCGTTTTCAGCAACTTCGTGTGAATAAAGCGACTAGTTTTTTGTTCTTCTTCTGTCAACCCAATTGGCTTAGTAAATACCAGCTAATCGGTGCGGTGTAACGAAAAAAAAAAAAAAAAATAGTCACTTTATTTGCACCAAGCTTCAACAAATCGACCAATTTAAGCTTTGTCAATGAAGATCTTGATGATAACTCCCGTTGGTCACATTCAAAAAATCGAAAGGTAAAGAAAAGATTCTTTTGTTTGTTTGAACTAAGGAAACACAGTACCTATTTCAAAAATTCTTTCTACGTTAGAGTGGTACATTGCTCCGGAGTATTATAGACTATATTTCATCCCCGAATTCCCACATAAACGGAAACGGGAATGGGAAGTCGAGAAATCACTGATTCAATTAAAAATCTTTTTCGCGATTACAATAAGGTGTTATCCCCCAGTAATATGACTATATTTCAACATCTTTTTTCATTACCGTGTTCCCACAGGAACGTAAACGTACAGTGGAATATAATATAAAAACTACTAAACAGATTTCCAAAATACTTTCAAAACTAGAATACTTCAATATTTATATAAAATATGTAGAGGAAACAGGAATTGGCAAGTCCTCCGTTAGAAAATTCATTGGCATGAAGAGCGCTTTCTCCATTAGCCGTTCGGAGACGGCAGAAAATTGTAGGTCCCCTCCATTCCTTTACAAGGCATGGTTGTGAGAAATGCGTTCGGCGCTGGTGATCCTCGCTCTGCTGGGCCATCCTATTTATTTCATTTATTTATATTAATATGCATATGCATACATATGTTAGACTAGATCACCATAGGACTTGAGCTACGCCGCGCTGCCGCACGCCGGTCGGGTCTGCTAGTTATCTTATGAAGTAAGACAGATGTTTCTTATTTCCCGTTAATAATTCCGTAAAATGGCTTCTCCTTTGACTATGTTGAATCAGCGAACAACGTTGGTGTTATTTTTAATCGTAGCTTTACTTGGAAAAACCGTGTTTCTCATATTGTAGGTATAACATACGGTGTCCTACGCACACTTTGGTCGACACAGTATTATACCCCCATTAATATTCGTTCGTTACAAGTTGAGGCGCTCATTTACCCGTATAACGTTTTTGATGCTCTTGGACTTTTAGAAGACATACATTACCTGTGGCTGTGAAAATGTTTGCAAACTAGATCATGAAAACAAAAGAAAACTCACATTAAGAGCGCAATATGTTACATCCATGGACTACGTCGCGTCGCTTTGACAGTATTTTACCTCACGCAACACGTTTTTTGGAATGTCATTTGAAAACTATTTAAAATTTCGTTGATTAGTTTTGTTTTCGGATATACTCAAAACTCACCTACCTGCTGGTCTCTACAGTGAAATCACAATTTTGAACTCTAGTAGACCTGGACATAAACTGATTCCTCGCCTTAGCTGTCTAACTCCTGAACGCCAGATGCTTGTCAACTTTTTCTGTCTTTAGAACTTATTACCGCATCGAATTAATAAAATATAAATACAATGATTGTTATAAAAAGAGACCATAGACTCTATTTTAGATTATGAATATTTTAAACTATTTAAACATCCAACAAAAATGATATTTTATATTACTTTTGACCATAAATTAAAATAAATACAAAAATACAAATAGGAAATGAATAATATGGCAGAAAATTTCAATGTACGACATAACCAAAGCAACTGGCATCTTCATGGTTAGAGGAGCCTACAACTCTTCTGTTACTTTAAAAGGTTAAATGAGAAAGCATTTTTATTGCGGTTCCAATTCTCGGAGAACGATTAAAAAAAAAAAAAAAAAAATTGTATCTTACTGATACTCGAACCTCTATAGATGCCAAGTCATAGTTCGGATGTTTAACCAAATTTGATCCAAATCAGCTACTAATCATATTACCGATGTTGAAAGAAACATAACGACCGCAACTGTTTTATAACACTGTTTTAATGATTTAGCGATACTCAAAACAGTCTCATGGAAACTCTAATTGTATTCAATTTCAAACAAAAATTCTAGTTTTCTCATGGACAAAGGGAATGAGAAAAAATGTAATCAAAGTTTGAAAAAATCTTTCAATCCAATCAATCCAAGATTTTTTCAAACTTTGATTACTTTTTTTCTTATTACCATTGTCCATGAAAAAACAAGAATTTTTGTTTGAAATTGAATACAATTAGAGCACGAGTCTATACGCACGGGCATCGTTGAGACAAAACTCTCTGTTTTCGTTTCCTTTTTCTAGAGAAGTAGTTTTTTAGAACGTTATTTAATTTTTTTACCATAAGACCGTGCGTATCTTTCAGACGACTATTGTTCAGTCAGCAATCGACATAGTTAACGCGTCTGGAAATTTTTTCATGTATCTTCGCTTTCGGGTATTATATATTAGGTGTTCTATTATCGTCTCATAAAATTAATTCCTTCTCCGGTTTTTAGTCATGTTTTTTCAAAATCGCCCAATGCTTAACAAGGTAAGACATAAAAATAAGTTCAGCCCTGAACTGATACATAGGTAGTTTAATAGCTGTTAAGCACAAATTATCGCATCAGTGGTCGATATGTGACCAAACTATGTGTGTCAAGCATTTAACCACTCACGCTATCGAGCAATTTAGTTCGACTCGTTATGAGTCGACTTTAACACCAGACAGAGAATGAAATTCAAACGAAAACCAAAACGAAAATTAGTGTGCATTTATGTACAACTACAGAAATATACTTTTACATTTTTTATTTCTAATTACTGCTTTTGTATTACTGTCAAATAATTTAAAAAAGAATTAAGATAACTTAATGACGATGATGTAGTGTCCGTTAACGTTTTTGTCTGTTCCGTGGAAGGTTCGAGGTTCGAGTCTCAGAAAAATCAGCGAAAAAATGTTTTCCACGGGTATCACCATTCGGAATTTTTAATTTCTCCGATAATCATTTTTTGGTATGAATAGTGCCTTTCGAAGTCAGATGATCCCCGCTATTTGGATCAACCCTACTTATTTTTATTTGTTTATTGATGATGAAAAAATGAGCTATGCTTAACTAAAATAAATAAACTAAACTTTGATGGACAATTTATTTGAGTGGACTTAGACCATAGATAACAAAACGAAGAAAAACATTGAAATAAACGTTTTTGAAAGGAAACAACCAAAATATACATTATTAATGATGAATTAGATTTTCGGGGATGAAGGTTATAATTAATCAAAGAGTGGCGCAAGAGAGCGGAGAGCCCAGTGGTGTATCACATTTCTCTCAACCATACCTTGTGAGGTAATGGTAGGGACCTTTAAAGCGTTTTGCATAGCATGAAGTTACTATTGGAGAAATCGTCGATTCCTCGCGAAAATAGAAATTCGTTTTTACTGACGATTACAGGTACTAGTTTTGAGATAGCGAATAAATACAATGGCGCATTTCTGACAGCCATGTCTTCATAAGGGAATAGAGGAACTCACAATTTTCATACATATCTTTCTTTCAATTACTGCGACATAATTTAGCTCAAAGTTCAATTTAAGAAGTTTGGAACTAAGAACATGTAGTAGGAAATTAGAAACCAGAAAGCAGGAAACTTAGTGAAGTGATAATTTCTTGCAGTTGTTTTTAGGAACAAAAATTTACGTTAAAAAAATAAAAATTTGGACATAAGACGGGATGCCCCCTCAAATTTTAGAAGAACTCAATCGTTTGTTGTTTTTTTACCATAAATTGGCGAGTAGGTTTGAATCCCACGGCAGGCCTTTTTTAGCCTCCCACTTTCTTATATGAATTTATGCGAAGAGTGCCTCATTTCCATCAACCTCTTCATAAAGAAAAAGGGTTGCTAAAAATGTTGTTTAATGGAACAGTAATTGGGGTATCGCCAACAGAGTGTTAAGAACAATTATTATATTGGATGATTAAAGTATCTTTCCCGAAATATTTTACATTAGCACGAACGTCTTTTTAATAATTGAAAAGTGTTATTTTGAAAATGGAATGATTTTTCGATCTACTCTAAGCTAGTTTTACTGGGTGTGTCACGCCTTTTCTTGACTTTCGATTTCTAAAGCAACTAAATGGAAGGATCTACAAAGGGTTCTAGCATTTCTTTTTTACACTTGTTTCATTTTTATGAATCAGTGCTTTTTGCGATCCATACTTTTCCAAACATACTCTTACCATAATATAACGGTGCAATCATAAAATAAAGATTTCTCTGTTTTCAAATCTGCACAAATAGTAAATACATACATAAGACCTTGCTTTATTTATAAGTTCAAAAACTTTCAAAAGCTTCACGTATAAATAATTATTATTAAAAAAAATCCCAAATAAAGATTTCTTGTTGGTATCAGCAGAAACTCTTCCCAACAAATTTTGTAGTGCTATCTTCTGTTTATGTTGTTGTCGTCATTGAAACCTCTCAAATAATATTCATTCGAATTCCTCTCACCTTGTATATCCAGTCTCAACATACATCACTTCTTACAACCCATAACGAGATTGCAAATGTTCATTTTTATTAGCAATCCATTTGATGTAAGGACTTTTATTGATAATTTTATTTCGAATAACTTCCTCGGAAAATGTTTAAAGAAAGAGAAATAAAAGTATCACTTCCTTTTATATAATCAAAACATATAAAAACACATTTAACATCTAGCAGCACTGCCGGTACTGTGTAAAAAGAAATAGCAACCATCTTGCAATTTATATTATCGTTTCATTTAGTTTGAAAATATAAAATTGTTGTTGTTTCAGACTGGCGGGAATTTATTTATAAGTCATCTTAAATCTAGTAAATAATTAAAAAAAAAAAAAAAACACCAACAAACCCACTGCATCAGGCACAAGCATCAACAAAATCTACATCTACATGACGATGACCATAATCCGCTTCAAAGCGAGCTGATTGTCGCAGTAGCTAGTAGATACCTACCTACATAGTTGTGAACTTCGTGGTAATTTTTGCATAAAAGCACAACCAAACTAATGAATCGTGATGCCTTTTTCAGAATTCCCCGAATTGAAGTATCAAACCCGATTTGTGGATTTTCTTTTTAGTTCATTATTCATTTACATGGTAAGCTAAGCTGAGAGACAGAAATAAATTCTTTGATATTTTGATTGAGTAGATGGTTGTTGACAGAAGATTTCAATGGACAAAGTTTTTGCTTCTGCTTGGATAGGATATTTTGTGTATCGTAATCAAATTTCCTCGAAGAGAGATCAATAAAGCCGACTGTGTTGCTAGGTGATATTAGTGATACCTACTAATTAGGATTTTGACTATTGCTATGGAGGCAGTGCGTTGAAAGGTTACAATTTAGAATGAGATAATTCTATGAAAAATGATTTTGCAATGGTGGCCTTAGTTGAACATGCACAACGGGGTTATACGAATACTTTACAATGTTAAAACTACAGGGTGGGGGGACTAAGAATGAGATAGTGATGCAGTTTAATTTCTTGTATATTCTTGTAACTCCCTGCGCGTCTGAAGTAAAGTTCACGGTAAGACTGATGAGTTTTTTCTACCGAAGCGAATGACGCAGCCCAATGGTTAGGTGGAATATTGCAACCGGTGTTTGATTAAAAAACACGAAAAGAAATTGAGATCAAAGTAAAGGGAATCAATTAATCTTAAAACTTCATATGTCCTATCAGTGTTAGTGTTGGAGGGTGTTAGATTTTAAAAACCCTAGCAAGTATGTATAAGAAGCACCGAACTAAATATCAGAACTGTATTTTGGCTTTAGGTTTTGCAAAGTGTAACGTGAAATTGCGACTGTCCGGCTTTCTTTTATGAGTCTTTAAATTTGTGGTCACATTTACAAAAGCTATTGCTTGCAAACATACGGCCTTAACCGGTTTCACTAATGCAGTTAATGTTTAACTAACTGTAATGCCCGTGGCTAAGTGGATAGTATATCTGCCTGTAACGTGAGAGATTTATAACAGACGTAGAAAAATTCATTGCCATGAAAAGCGTTTTCTCGATAAACCGTTCGAAAATTGTAGGTTTCTCCATTCCCACACAAGGCATATCTATGAGAAATGCGCTAGGCCCCAAGGCTCCCCGTTCTGTTGCACCACCCAAATTATTTTATTTATAATGCATGAATCCCAGATTGGTAGCATCCACGGGTGTAAGTTAAGCTTATACAACAACAAGCTTTCGAAGCGTAAAATTCAACTCATTGCTGTTAAGGTTTGAGTTTAATGAGTGAATCATACGCCACAGCAAACATTTTATATCTGAATATGTAGTTAGGGCAATGCAGTGATGTTTAAAACTAATATGAGAAGATAAAAGTTTTTTCGTGAGCAAATTAGTAAAACCGATTAGAGTTTTCAAACAACTGATTATTTATGAAAATAAGGAGACCAATCGAATTCATCATGTGACGTAGAAATAGCGCAAAAAAATTTATTTCTCCAAAAAATAGCTTGGCACCCTATCTAAATCTAAAGAGGAGTATAGGAAACCTTCTTGATGATAATCGAGGAAACTCAGGGAGGAGTAGAGACAATGGTTAGATGTACAAAGGTAATCACTGAAGATTTCCAAATCACAGTAGGTGAACAAGGAAACGTTTTGAATCGGCTTCTTTATACTACAGACTTTGATTACAAACCTATTCGAAGGTAGACTATACTGGATACATCGATTGCTTTCAGATGACGATGAAGCTATGGGATGATTTAGAAGGAAATGGGTTTTGACCATATTATTGTTTAAATCGACTGAAAACTGCTGTTGCCTGTTTTTTTTCTTACAAACATTCCTATTGCCATCCTTATATTAATGAAAACGCGCAAGTGTAAAGGAGAGGCAAAAGTAATCAGATCCGTCCTCACGTCAGCAACACTATTAAGTTAGAAATAGAGATCCAGCGAACCCTGTCGAAGAGGGCATATCAGACAAAGTTCCAGTACGATCCCTGACAGAATAGAAGGAAAGAATATCAAAATTAGCCTTTTATACAAGCAAATGAGAATACACTGAAAAAACGTTCGCCTCAGCCATGGGAAAATTCAAAACCAGGAAACCTGGCGATGCGTTCTGAAGTCGTCGTGCCCAGTTGTATAGGGATGAGAAGAATAAAGATTACTTCCATACATTTAATGAGTTGACGGTTGGTCAATATTTCTTATGTTACAGCGGTTGAAGGGTATATTGAAATGGATGAAGACTTGCCCCTTTAAAGGGGAAGTTGGACATATTCTGTTATTCATTTACTCGTAAAAAGTCTAGAAGACTTAGATAAATAACTTACGCAGTGGTCCTGTCGAAGTAGAAGAAAACCACTTGTGTGTGTGTATTTAGACTTTTTCGAACTCCAGCAAACATCTGTCTCATACCGAATAACTCACATTTACATTTAGATCTGAAATATTGAATGTCTTTGAAACAACCTGTTTTTATAAAAGACCACCGGTTATTACTCTTTGGCTAACTGTTTGGCCATCATCATCTACAGATTCGATATGAGCGAGCATTACTCTTGGACATCTGTTTGAATAAATCTCGGTTTCCTCTTGTAGGTTCATTCGTGTCCTTGTAAATATATGTTAATATTCCACTACTTATCACAATGTATAGTAGATCGGCATAGCTGTTTCCATAGGACTCTTGATAGATGAAGTTTTGAAAATTTTGCTAATAATTCATAGTTACTCTTGGTAGTATCAAAGCCACTACAAAAATGAGTTTCTTCAAGAACTTCTGAAGGGCAATAGTTATACTAGCTTTGAGAAGTTATTGCTATCAAAGTTGTTTCTGATAATGATAGCAACATTGCTGGTGACGCTAATAACAAAGTTGCGGATAAATCTGTTCCTGACGGAGACGGAGAGATTAACTTAATCTCTTAATAGTGGGGTATTTTTAGATGAGTGGAAGTACTCTACTATAACCCCGCTCCATAAAGCAGGAGCAAAGAGCTCTGTTTTGCCAAACTTAAACTAATTCCTAACGTTTTCGAATCAATTGCAAAAAACAAGTTATGAAACCAAATTCATAATTTCATTTCAGTACACCAACATAGTTTCTTAAAGGGAAGATCAACGTCAACAAATTTATCTTTATTCACAACTCCCTCATATAATTAAAAAACAGTTCTCAAGTGGACTTCATTTACACCGATTTTTCTAAGGCATTCGACCGAGTTTGACATAGTTTTCTCTTAAAAAAACTTGAGATGTTTGGTTTTCACTCAAATCTTCTCATGTGGATTAAAAGTTATTTAGAAGATAGAAAACAAATGACTAAAATTGGAGATGTATTATTTCGAGAAATTATAAATTTTTATGTTGAATTTCATTATTTGTTCATCCTCATTAAACTTTCTCTGTCCCTTCTCTTTTACATAATGAGGTTGAGGAGAGTTGTGAGTTTTTGCCAAAAACTCTTAACTTGTCATTACATTCTTTTCTTTCCTTCTTTTGAAAATTCATCTTGAGCAGCAGTAAACCACATCCCATTTTCAGTGGAAAGTTGTAACTTGATTGGAACGTAGTGATTTCTGAGGTTTCAGTGGTGTCTGTTAGAATCGAAGTGACAGTTTAATGAACGTTGAACAGTCAAATTCTGTTAAATTTCACAATTGTCAGACTTGTCGCTAGGTTTTTCGATAAAAAATGTTCAATTATACTGCACGAAATTGTAACAGAAACTATGACATTATTACGATTACACATCGAAGAAAATTTCTAGTACCTAGATATGATTGCGGATATTTACCATTAAATGGCGCTGTCCTTCCACATTTTGCTAGGGGGCCTTCTTTGATAAAGTCATGGTTCAAAACAAGTTCTAAAAGGTTGTAGTTCAAAAAAGTTATATGAAACCGAAGCTCTTATTGCTCTTGTCCTTTAGTACTTATAAAACACTACATAAAAAAAGAGAAAAAAAAACAATCGTTACAGGTTAAATTTGTTGACCTTTACGAATTTTGAATCTAATAATCCCAATTTTCCTTAACGACGCAAATACCTAAAAAGATAAGAAACGTAAAATTTTAAACTACTTCTAAAATTCCATCCCATTATATCGATTGAACTTCCTACAACATTTCCCACAGCCATTTCGAAAGGGGCTGAATTTTCTTTTGCCCAACAATTCCACGATACCTACACTTTTCCAAACGTGTGTTTAATTATGCATTAATGATTTAGAGTTTATAGGTATATAGCTATGAGCCCACAACTTTACTCCTTGTATTCCCTACTCCTGGCGCAAGGTTAAAATATGAGCGGATCTACGAATCGGGACAGACGTGTGGCAACATTAATTTAGTAATTAAAGTAATCTAAGATGGTGTTTTCTGTTAACCTTGTATGTAATTAATATTGCGTGTTCGATTAGTATCTGAGATAGGAGAGTTACACAGAGGTGACGGTAAATCGAAACCAAATGTAAGACGAAAGCATTGGTGTGTACGCACATAATTATTGGTTATCTACCGTCAAGAGTTTGATTCAATGGATGTTTATCGTATTGGAACGATACAAGCGGCCTTGTACATTCCTCTTCTCTGATGGTGTTTCAGTAAAGATATAATCATATTTTAGAAGGTTGGTAATTAGGAACTGTTTACAGCTAGTTAGGGAGGTTAATATTATTGCTTTCTTGAATACAAATTGACATATCAAGTGTTCTATCATTATTTAATTATACTAAGGCTTGGCTCATCATCTCCTTTTTCTCTGAAAATCTTTATAAGAAAAAAATGATTTGGGGTTGGGAATTCCTTCAGGTTATATCCGCTGAACTGCAATTCAATAAAGAAATCTACTATGTATTGACATAGAGAAAATAGATCCATGAGAATTGAGCTGATTTATGTAGACTGGTATGTATGTTAATGTTTGTACAATAGCACTTGAGACTGGACCAAACGAATTGGGAGCCATTTTTTTGTTCTTGGAAAAGAAGTTTTTGTTTGAACCACTGTTAAAGTGGTGTTGGTTCGAATTATACCGCATTTTTGAGAAATCTCCCAGAACATTTGACAGCTTTTCGTAGTCTTACATCGCATTTTAAGCCAACACGACTATAAAATTTTTAAATTTGGTGTTAAACGAACCGACACCAGCTCACACGACCTTTTTTGTGTGCATATAGATATAGACATTGAAAATATCCTTTGGACTTTACTGAGTCTGTCAATCTTACTTTCTATGTCTTAGACCTGATCTCATTTTAGCATCAAAACTGTTGAACTATTTCGAGATAGACAACTTTATCGACAAGTATTTTCCCAGGAAACTTAGCTTCGTTCTAAAAAGATCTTGTAACAAATTTTCGTCAGACTTAATATTTCCTAGCAACTTAGCTCAGTAAAATAAAAATAAAACAGTGCCTGTGTATCACTTGGGAACAACCTGACCGATTTTGCTTTCCTTTATTTTATTGTTTTTAGAATTGTAAAGGGAAGATTTCTATAAAAAAAAATTAGATTCTCAAAACGGCAAAAGTTAGTAGTTACGGTCGTGGTAACCGTGACACAAGCCGATACCACGCATGTCGAGTTAGCGAAATTAATAGAAATCTGAAACAAAGTTTGATGCTTTGAAGTCAAAACGATCAAGTACGATTGAAAATGAGTCAGGGACAACGTAAACAGTCTCTTCTCAGTTTGAGTTCAAAAATCATGCTGATAGGATTGTATTGTGGAAGTTTGATTGCCAGTATTGATGCCACGACCAGAACCATTAGCTTTTTGATCAAGGTACTCGATCGTAGAATTTCCTGCAAGTTATTCAAAGACAAAATAACTCTTTCTTTGTAGAACACAGTTTTATCGATTCTTTCATGGTAAACTCTTTTGTAAATGCAACTTTCACTTTTGTTTTTATAAAGGATGCTTTGCTTTTTCGCAGACAGTGTTGCGATCAGCTGCATTCCTCCCCTGAAACAATTAAGCCGCAAGTCCTGCCTCGCTAGGAATACTCATCAGTTTTACCTTGAGCCCAACTTCGGACGTACAGTCAAGTATATAGATTTGTATTTTAGTGAAATGATCTACCTGACCCTGCTTTTCCCCTGCATTATGATTTGCCAATCAAAAACTCTTCAAGATACCACCTTGCCGCTTCCACAAGATATTCTTGAAACTACAAACTATCGAATGAGAAAATAAGTATTCAAAATTGAGCGAGGGAAAATTAAACTCCGGGGGCGCCACCTGGTGTGTGGAGTGAATGATAACTCAAGATCTACTATATTTATTGCTTTTTAATTGTGCACACTTCTTCTTCACATAATTCATCTGGTATTGTCGAGAGCTTCCATTTTCTTTTTTAATAATTAATAATTTCTTAACAGCAAATCGACTGTTTTTTTTTTTAGTGAAAATCGGATTTTTGGCTCTCAAGTGCTACGAAAAATCGAAGAAAAAAAAATCCTCCCGTCATTACCTTGAAAAATATCTCATTTAACGATTTGATTTTTGATATCTTTGTTTCAGATGATTCTGTTGCCAGTTATGGTTCACATTTTTTTTTCGAGGTCACACCGGGGTTTAATTTTCAATATTTTGCATGAAAATTTAGGAGAATGTTGTTCCAATGTTACCTTATTATTCCGTAAGTTATTTTTCAATAAACAAACACTACCCGTTACGCAAAAAAAATTATAAAAATATGCCTTTTTTTGGTGGAATGAATTTTAATCCCCCTTCCCCCCCTAAGGCGTCTTCCTTGTATGTTGAAGTTTTGTTTTTTCTTAAGCAAATTAACTGTGTTTGCATTATAGCAATTTCACTAACAATACTTAGCCAGACAGAACCAAATGACTTTTTTCTCCAACAACTCTCGAGCTTTGTTCATGAATTCAGCGAGTTCAGAAAACAATTGTGTCTTTTTATATTGTTATAGAACGCATTTCTATGTTTATATTATATTCCATCACAAGGCATGGTTGTGAGAAATGCGCTAGGCCCAGGGGCTCCTCGCTCTCTTGCGCCACCCTATTTATTTATTTATTTTTAGAACGCAGAAATGTTTTCTTTTTGAATAGAAAATATAGATTCTTCCGGCGGCGTAGTAGTCCGATTGCATCACTCATTGTTGTCCTTGAATCCACGTCCGTGCTCCGAAGATTTCCAAGAAATCTTCAGGCGAACTCAACTTTAAGTTACCAGGACCTTACTTCTGTGTTCCAAAGATTTCCAAGAAATCATCAAGCGAACTCAACTTTAAGTTACCAGGACCCTACTTAAGCCGATGAAATAGAAATATAAGAGAAAAAATATAATTCAATAGAAGTCCTATTTTAGTATAAGAAGAAATTAATCTTCATTAAGTTTCCTCAGAAAATCAATTTGAATCTCGAAAGCAAAACCAATTTTCTTCGTCGACACTTGCAAGCCACAACAAATAATTGAAATTGTATTCGACCACAATACGTACCCAAATATTACATATATAAAGTACTATAAGTAGTAATAGCTTTTTTACCTGCCTTTCCTGCCATCTGCCAACAACTTATGTAAGCTGTAAATTATTCACACATTTTAAGTGACCAAGAAAAATATTGTATCAGGAATCTATTCGACAAACAATCATACATACATATAAAATATATTTAGGCGTATGTATACAAAATCCTACGTCCTACCCAAAAGAAGGTACTCTGTTCTCCTATAATTGAATCTGACAATAAACAAGCACGTATGTGTTTTGTTTTGTGTGTTGCTCCATCGACGTCTGATAATCCATTTCAAGTTCCAATTGACCTAAAAACCAATTTAGAATCTTACAGTCCTTCAGATTTAATTTGATTGTTGCAGATCCCTCTTTCTTGAATAAGAACTCCGAACAAGGCTTTAATAAATGATGAATGGCCAAAACATAACATATAACTGCCGAAGAATTTCAAATCACATTTTCACACTAAATATACACTTATCGATTATTGTATTGTGTGAAATATGAAAAGCTCTCGCTCTGTTGACATGGGCCACTGAGTAAGTGTGTCGCAATCGTTGATATTAATTAAGGACAAATTAACTATTGTAGCGCTTAGCCCCGATCCATTGTGTGTATGTGTATGTTATAACTCATTGTTGTTTTGGATAAATAGCAGTTCAGTGAACCAATAATGTGTTTTGTTCACTACGTATTGCGCTTAGTCAAAAGACACTAACTACGTATATCATTCGTACTTGGTTCACCACAAAGCCCCATAGAGTCACAGAGTTCCAAAGGATAATTCTTGTTAGGACTTTCAGATGGATTAGAGAGCAAAATTTCTGCTTGGCAGCAGAGCACTGCAATAATTAGAGGGCATTTCAAAGCATTATTATTTTAATTGCGGTCCTTAGAGTGACAAGAAATAAAAGTTTCATAATCGCTTAGAAGGGTGTTTAGTTCTGCTCTTTTAAATATCTAATTTAAATGCGGGGGCATTTATCAACGTTAATCCAAGAAAAGAAGGGCAACGAAATTAAGAAGGCACACAAAAAAGAACCGGATCTGTTTCTTATCCAGCTTATGAGGTCAGCATACCAAAGCCTACGAGTCTTGCAACCCATCTATGCGTGTATATCACCTACACTTCTGGCACTCTATAGTCTACATTTATACATATACCCGAGACACGTATATGTATTTGTAATAGCCATTTACCCTCAAAACGAGCGTGTAAAAAAGGGGTTGTAACCTTGAATATATAGGCTTCATCCTTTCTTAAGCCCTTTTTTCTTTTCATTCTTTTCGGTGTTCTGTGAAATTGGCCTTCTCAGGAAAGGTGACTATTTCAGTTTGCCAATAGCTGGAAGAAGTTTGTTGTCGTTGTTTTTTTTTTCTTTTTCTGTTGTTGTGTGCCTGTTATTGAAATAATTTTTTTTTTCTTATTATTTTTTCTTAATGGAAACTCTTTATATTTTATGTACGACAAGGGATCTGGGACAAATTAAAGGAAACGATGGCCGGCCATGGTAAAAAAAGGTCGACGTCTTAAAGCGTTCAAGAGAATGAAAGAATATTAAAAAAAAAAAAAAACGAAAAAACAAAATAAATAAATTTCCTTTTACTTAATCGCAGAGTTTTATATTCAGTTAATCATTGTGAAATGATGAACTCACACAGGGAAAGAAACTTACAATTTTTGGGGGCAATGAGAGCTACGAAATGCTCAAAGGGAAAGAGTTAATAATTAATCATGGACTTAAAAGGCTTTCTTATAAAAATGAGCAATGATGAGAGTTTGTTTTTCATAAATTCTCTCCTCGTCACTTCTTCTGAGTTCGAAAGTAGGGTGCTCCCGATTTTACCTTAATTGCAAAAGATTAGAATCGCAGTATCTGTGAGACGACTGACATGGTTGAAAAGATAGATGAAGAAAACAATTTCAAGAAAGTCGACTTTGTCCTATAAACTACAAAAACCATCATTTTATGAGGTGGCTTTTGTGAAAGTGTCTTATAGGCATTATAATAAATTCGTTATTGAAGTGAAAACTACCGACACACAAATGCGACCAACATTTTGGGGTAGCTAAGAACCCACATTTCTAGTTGTGTATTATTAAAACTACGCGTTTTGTGATTTCTTCTTATTTTGATGATAGCTTTTCGCCTTGCGGAATTAGAAACCCTATATTGAAATTTAACCTAAACATCCGTTTAAGTACAGAGTTTAACTTGCTTGATTCTACAGCGTAGACTGAACATCAGAAAAAAGTGAAATTGAGTTACAAATTCTGATTTTGGTTGATGATCTTTGCATGATGTTTCATTGTTTTCATTGTTATACCATTTTTTTTCTACAAAAAATGCGTTTTCGTTTTCAATTTAAGTCAAACTTGCTGAAAAAATACTTTTATTGTAAGTGTGGTTAGGGGAGAGTGGGGTCGAAAGTAACACGTTCCAATTTTAACATTGAATTTAAAAATAAAAGAAAAATGAGCCTGTAACCGTTCATTTTTAAATGTAGAATTCTTCGCTATTCGGCGCTGAATGCACCCACGTAACTTCAATTTTCAAAGTACTGAACTGTGGAATTTGTGTTTAAAAGAAATTTTTTTTTTTTTAATGTTGAGTTTTTGAATAATTTTTTTTTGTACAATTTACAACAGTAATTTCATCTTTCAACACTAGCTGTTCATCGAAGTTTCATCATTATGCTCATTTTCTGATATAACTTTGCGTTAAATATCGCAATTCTTTTTGCTTAAAGAGAAGAAATGATTTTAAGAAAGTAGAAAAGCGATGTTCAAAACAGACTGAATATAATTTTGTTTTTCAAAACGGGGAGACAGTCTGAATCAATCATTATAATAGCCTTAGAGCTCCACTATGCCCAGACCATTGTAATTTTATAAAAGCTGAAAGCTAATCTGCGCATGTGGCAGGTAAGAGCGATCAGCGTCTAAAGGGTTTGAATTGTGGTTACTTGGGTCGGTAATAGGCAAAATTTTAAAATACATCATGTTTCTGTTTCCCTTTTGTGAACATACACTCTCAACTGACGAACATTGACGAAGGCTATGACCATAGAAAGATTTTTATTGAACCTTGGTGCACACTAGTGACGCAACTCGCATCACGACCCTCTAACTGATATACTTCACACTTTTAAGAACTTAAATTAATTACTGAAAAGTATGTTTGGCTTGTGTAGTCGTGTAGTTCTTTATTTCCCTTCGAGAGTACGAACTTTTCATGTAAATATAAAAATAATCCTTTGTCAACACACAACCCTCAAAAAAGAAGAAAACCACAGTTAATGCAATAAACTTACGAACAAGATGCACAAAGCCCTAAAACAAAATTTTAAACCGATTTTGAAAAGCCCGCTTATCACCCACTGGCTTTCATAAAAGTAGAGATGTCAACTTGAACAAAAAAGTTAAAATCAAAATTAAAGTCCCTTGAATTAAAAAGAAAACAAAGAATCACAAGAGATTCGAAAAAGTGAAGTACATACAGAAGCAGCAAAAGAACTTTATGACCACAGCAAAGCTGAAAACTTTAAGGAAAAATAAGCAGAAAACTAATTTTACGCCATGACACAAACAAGTTGCACTTCCTCCCATGTCAGAGGCTTTCTACTGTCCACAGATAGCTGCAACGAAGTTTTCTAGCCTCCTCGTCTTTCTCGTTTTCCTCATGCCCCAAAAAAGCATACAGCACGCTGGCTGTAGAAATGCTGGCTCTTCCTATTCATTTTTGTGCCAGATAAAAAAAAAAAAAAAAATTCTTAAAAGGAAGCCAGCAAATATATGGTCGTTTCATTAAAACAAGCTCAACAAAAATTATTTCAGAATGTCCTTTATTATAAATAACAGTGCAACTAAGCACATTCCTCCTTTTTTTTCTGTACAGCATTTTCTTTTTAAAAATGACAACGCAGGATTGGAGGAGCATGCAGTCATTTTGAAGCAGCAGTTTGGTTAACAGAAAATGCAGAACGGCTATGATTTCTCATTTCGTATATTTTCATTTTCGTTCCGCACAATGGCAGCACAGCAGACAATTTTTGGTTAGGGGTCACACAGGCAACAGATTCAGCTCGAAAGCACCAGCATCATCAAATTTCCTCCTGATCCGTAGCTTCTGCCTCAACTTCTTCCTTTGGCTTTGAAAAAGAATGGCAACATTTTTACGATCTAAAGTATAATGACCTGATTTTTCCTCGTTCGCTTCAAGCATGAAACCTGGAAAAATGCACATGAAGCAAATAGAATATATTTACCGACCTCCTTTGTTGTTGTGATTCTATTATTCGTTGTTTTCGTTTTATAATTTCATCAAAAACTGCCTGCCGCAAGGACATTGTGGAAATAATTTCATTGCAAAACAATAATTTGTATAGTTCCCAGACAAATTTATCACGGGGAAAGTTAAAAGAAAATTAAAAACGGAGGAAAGTTAAAAAAGACAAAATCAAAAAAGAAAAGAAAAAAAAAGACTACGGGAGAAGGAAACTATTACGATTTTTTTGTTTTTAAGTTTTGTCCCAGAAGAAATTTTCAGCTAGTGGCAAATGAAAATGTAATTAATTTTTTTTTTGTTACTTCTTCGTCGGTCCGTTGAGTTGTCCTTTCAACTGTTCGTTTTTCTTCTTTTTTTTACTTTTTCATTAGCAAAAGGAAACTTGAAGTTAAAGTTTTCAGTTTTCATTCGCAAATTTAGGCTTCACGATTTAGAAGTTTATTTTTGCTTCGTCCGTTTTGTTTGAGCGGGTAACGTTCGCGAGAATAGTTTTACTTTAGTCAAGTTTTTCGTTTGGAAACCTACTGCAATTTGAGAGCTGGTATAGTTTTTTGACTTCTGATTCCGGGAAATTATTTAAAATTCATAACGCAAAGGTTTGCACAATATTCTCTCGGTTAAATGCAAAACTTTCACAGAAACACTTGCACAGATGAAATCTGATTTAAGTTTGTTAACTAAAAATTCGATACAAGAGAACTTTTGAGTTGCTTCTATTGCTGTGATTTCCTTGAATATAATTAGTAGGAGCTTGTTGATTTGTTGTTGTTTTGTGTTAGGAAAGAGAAATTATTATGACTTTGTTTTCTTGCAGCTTGATGCTATTTAAAAACGGAGTAATCAGTTTCTACGTGTTTCAAAATAATTTGCACAATTGAAGAAGTTTCTATGATTTTATGGAAATCTTTTTGGACTTTTCTCCTACTGTTGAATCTTTCCAATGGGCTAGGAAGACTTAATGGGGGACATAGTTGTTTTCTTGCAACATGTTTATGAGGGGATCCAACGAAGCGGATGATTTCAAAGATGATGGCACTCATCCCCTAACACTGTGGCAAACCAATTTGAAAACAATTTAATTTTCTATAATTTTTGTCTCAAAGGAAAAACAAATAATTTCATAACAATTTCTAAAGCGTTTTGATGTTGCATGTAAGTGCACTGCATGCAGATCGAACATTTCTCGAGAAACTTCTGGAAGTTTTGAGTGAAATTATTGTTTTTTCGGTGTTTCGTTAATTGATATTACTTTTTCATGACAAATGACATCAATTAGGTATTATATATGTGGAAAGAATGAGAAGCGCCATTTCTCATCTCCATAAGTTATTTGTAAGATATCTGTTCAGTCATACTCAGCGTTTTGAATAAACTTTATCCTTTTTTGTTTTTCTGTCTTTCTTATATTTCTCATTTCATGTCAATCAATAGGCAAATTTGAATAAATTTTTACTTTTTCTAGACTTTTAAGAAACATGATCAGTTTGAAGGAGGTGTTTATATGAAGCCAAATATGGTCGTGTTGGCTCACCGCCTTATTGCAGTCGTTTAAGTTAAAAGCCTCATGGCATTGCCAGAGTTCACACGAGTCTTAGGTGTTGTTAGATTGGCCATTAAAATGAAAAGTTGAAATAATTTATTTTTCAATCACACTACTTGCAGTTAGTCAAAATTGCGTTTAGGGATGAACAAAATGCTTTTAAATTTGTAGTTGAAGCGAGACAGATGTATTTCCTTTCAATTTGTAAGGTTTTACCGGCTTCAAAAGATAGAAGAATTCAAAAGCTTTTGTAACAGATTTTGAACAGCACATCAAAACTCGTTTCAATAACGTCCAACTCTGCGAAACTGCTACCATTCCGCAGTGGAAATACCAATGCAGAATTTCTTAAGATTCAAGTTTATGTTAAAACTGTTTGTTTGTAGCCTACATTAGTCGTATTGTGGCAAATTGAAATTAAAACTATTGGAAGGCAATGAAAATACGTACAAACATGTAAACTTTTCTAGTCATAATTTTCATTTAGAGGAAAGTAGGGTTTGAAAAATTTTTCTGTTGCTTTTTTTTATGTTTTTTTTTTCTTTTAAAAGATGCATAATATTTCAAGAAGATTGAGTCCAAATTTCAAGTCGAACGGTGCAAAACTGAAACGATATAAATATTTTTATAGCTGTTCTACCTATGTGCGCTATTGTTACCTGGCAACTTTAAAGCGTTTTTCCCACAACTCACATTTTCAAATGCGGTACCCCTCAAACCTACTGCACCCAACAATTAGAAATTTTGAATACTATTTCAGTATTTGATTTATAAGGTAACGCTGCGCTGCAGGAGAGTTTTTTTTTTTCAAAATCATTAATTTTTTTTTGCATTTACAAATGCCCTGATTTTTTCTCAAAAATCGAATCTTTCCCTTAAAAGTATTCTTAAAAAGTGGAAAATTGAAATTTCAAAAAACCTTCCCAGCGTTACTAGTGAGAAAGAATTTTCTAAGGAAATAATTTTGGATTATTGATTTTGGACGATCCAGTACTGAGTAATGAGGGTCACCGGAACTCTACTTTTTTCAACACGCCTCAAAATAACTGCTGCCATTGCCCTAGTTTCTGATATCTATGAAATTTTCACACAATATTTTTTTAATATTATATTTTAACGTAAAGAAGAGCTTAATAAAAAGGTACTGACTGTGCTGTAAAAAAACGATTTTTGGCATTTTATTGATAAAATTTAATCGCAAATAGCCAATTTTTGCCTGACGAAGAGAGTAGACCCCTTCAACCCCTTTAATCGTTTTTATTTTCAAATTTGAAATAAGTATGCAGTATGCTGAAGCATAATAATCAATTAAATCTATAAAACGTTAAACAATACCAGCTACGGAAAATGACAGGTTGTTTATTTTTTTTTTGTTCCAAGATATTTAACCGTGAAAAAAGTTTTTCTGGTGTTGCCAATAATAAAAAGTGTTTTGAAAGTTTTTACTATTTTAATTTTTTTTTTTTTTAACTTTTTTCACTTTAAGTTTTTGATGAAGACTAGAATGTTTTTTAAGTTTTTGTGCTTTTAACATTTTAGTATTTTTTGTTTAATTTTTGTGTTTCTCAAACTTTTATCTTTGGAGTAGGACTTCTTTATAGCCATTGAGAATTGAAGCTTGACGAAACGAAAATGCATCACGATAAAGAAAAAAACACAAAAATGTATCTAGGCCGTGTTTCAGCGAGATGGAACAAATGATAGGTTATTTGTTATTTCATGTTCTCGAATCGTTTTTGTGCGATGTTTGGAAGCGAATTAACTGTTGCCTTTTAGGCATGGCAAATTTGTCCTGCAACAAGGCCATTGTGTAATGCGAGAATGAGCATATTTATATCTACAGCCGAACCACGTTATACGATTAATCGTTTTTCTCTCAAACTGTAGCGACGCCTGGTTTAACAAAATGATATCAACTTATCTGTCCTTAATCCATAATTGTTTTTTTAAAAAAGTCTTTATCTTGAAAATTAAGTAAATTTTTGTATAAGATTGCTCCTATCCCTTAAACGCAGGGAGATAAACCTTTCTTCTCTTAAGTGCTTTGAGCTTATGTCGCATCTTATGCATAACACTCTGTATATTGCTATTTCATAAAACTTATTTTATGCCTTACCGATTTCTATGTACTCTCTATCATGTAAAAATTAACGGTCGCTTTTAGTTATTTTTCGAGTTATTTTTTTGATTATTTTTCTTTTGCATAACATTTTTCATTGTAAGCTTATTTTTTAGTTAATTCTGTGTTACATTATTTCCAGTTTTATTTATTTTTGAGATCCTTTCATAATACAAAATAATAAAATTTTTGAATCATTATTTCGATTTAAGCTGCTAAACGTTTTATCTTTATATTTTTTATCTTTCCTTCCGAAAATAATAATTACCTACTTCAAAATAAATAATTGTTGTTCAAAAATGAAAGTTTAACAATAAAGTTGTTCGGTAAATAGGCGTAAGCTAGATCCATGATTCTTGTATACGAACTCGTTCCACCGAACCTGGGTACAAAATTTCAAAGAAATTGTTGCACATGAGTAGTTACATGGAATTTTTGCCATATCATCCGTATAAGTACACACCACTGTGCTTGTGCTTATATAAACTTTTAAAATATCGGTTTCTGTACAAAAAAAAAATATCAACTGTTTTTAGTGACACAAGTCATGAAAAACGAACCATGCTGTTAATATAAAAAACCCTTACATTTGGCATTTGGCAAATGTAATTTCAGCATACAAAACCAACAATGGTCCAGGACACTCTGAGAGGAGCAAAAACACCACTATCTTCTTTGCCGACACAAGCTAAGTAGAGATACTTCCGACGTATTACCCTAATTGCAAACTATTGAACTTCTTTTTATATATTTTTTTTTCTATGTACACATCTCCAAAGTAAGGTTCTTCCCAAAGTTTACAAGCTCAACATTTTTTTCTAATATCTTTTTTTGTAAAGGTTGTAAGCATATGTTTTTGAAGAGGAAGAAGTTTCATTTGAAATTCGAAATGAAAAAGACAGATTGCGGTTTGGGAAAAACTAGTCAACTCAGTTTTTACTTCAGCTCATTGCAAACTTCGGCCAGGTTAAGACTGAATAAGTCAATGGTCCAAATCCCACACAAATAATGGGCTTAAGTTGGACTTTGGACAAATAATATCCATAGCCGTTTTAAGGGTGAAACTTATAGAGTTAAGCCTGGGAAAGTTTTTAATGGTATCAGATAACCAGGCCCGTCCTAAGGATCTTGATTCCGCAGGCGCTGGGCGTTCATTTGGAGATTAGCAAATGACCATCTTGAAAATTGAATTATGAAACTACTTTCACAAGGGTGTAACAAAAAGAAGGACACGATCCCAACCCCACTCTGATAACCAGCTCAGTTCTATTTTGTACAAAAGCTTCTTCAATTGGAACGGAAGTAATAACTAATTAAATAAAATATGATAATTAATCGAAGCTTTATAAGGCCCAATGCTACATTAATCCAATGCGGAACTGATCTACTCGTTGTCTACATGAATTTGATTAGTTTGTTAAAGTTATTTGAGTGGTAGGAGTATTTTTTTTTTTTTTGATTTTGCTAACCATGACTTGAGATACCTAGTAAATTACAGAAGGCGTATAACTTATACATCATGTGTACCTAAAGTAAAGACAAAGTTTGCGATGAAGAATTTCTTCATGTATTTGTGTGCCAATAGATTATTCCAGTTTCTTTGCCTGGAGATAAATCAAATCCACCCTCATGTGTTTGCATTTTAAGCAGACCAACTTCAAAGGCAATTTTCGATATAGTTATTATAGGTACTCGAATATGATTTCTTGCCGAATGGGAGTTGATAAAAGGGTTAGTTTCGGCACTTGAAGGGTCCTCAAACTCGTTTCCTAAAAATTATCATCGCACCAAAAGGTATAGAATACCTAGGTATAAATAGCTGTATAGAACTAGTTCCTTGCTGTTCAGGTATTTATAGTTGAATGGTAGATGGGGAAGGCAATGCCAATAAAAAGCACAGATCCATTCAATCAAATAACGACGAGCTGAATTATCCGCTCGGTATGTTGTTTGTTCCTTTGACGGAAAACTCATTTAATTGAAAGGTGCCTTCAATGTAGAGCATTTTCCTGTTTACACAATTTCACGAGTTAGAACGGCAAACGGAGTAATTCCATTATTACTATATGTACAGAAAAGATATATTTTCAGGAAAATATAAAAATCCGTCCAAA
This sequence comes from Melanostoma mellinum, assembly GCA_914767635.1. Taxonomy (NCBI): domain Eukaryota; kingdom Metazoa; phylum Arthropoda; class Insecta; order Diptera; family Syrphidae; genus Melanostoma; species Melanostoma mellinum. Next base: position 22,810,640 of record OU612058.1, read on the forward strand.
AGAAGTGTTCACAGATTCATTGGAGTGTTGAAAAAGATTGTGGTGACGTGGATAACGTGGATAAAGAGCGTCAGTTTTGGTCTGAAGTTCGGTTACGTTCGACTTTGGAGAAAATCGGGCTTGTGCGGGAAAGTGCTCAAGTCGACACAAAAGTTTTCTAATTATTTTGTCATTACACAGAAACTGAAAAGCGCATGTAGGGCAAGGGTGTTAAGGTGCCAAATGCTGGGTTCGGTGTTGGAAAATGGCACATGGAAATCGAAGTTTGCTTTTTAGGGAGTTTATGCTGCGGCTGAATGGTAGTGAACGAGCAAGGGTGTGTTTGATTTGCATACAACATATCAAGGAATAATATTTTTTTTTTTTAGCTTTTCGCAGTCCACCTCCTACTCCCTGCCACACAGACAAGAAAACTCATTTTCACAAAATGCTTTCCACAAATAATTTCAATCGTGCAAACTCGTTACGTGGGAAAATTATTGCACAAGAAACGTGAGACTCATTAGCAATCCCGCAGAGTGCTGTGAGTATATAAGTGTCTTTGTAGGGAGCCATTGCATACATATACCTAGCTACTCGTAGGAGTTAACCACTTATTTGTTTTTTCTTCTTTTCTTTTTTTGGATTTCAGCTTTCACGCTTCATGCCTAATGTGAAAATAACCCGACGAGATCCTAAATGATATCGCATTTGCGGAAAATTATGTCGAATGTCAACTCTCAATTTATATGTTTAACTACAGTTCGGGGAAGTTCCAAAAGTGTCATATAGGTATCTGAGGGTAGACAGGTACCTACTTAATGAAAATTTGTTCAACATCAGAACACAGATTAAAATCAAAACGTTTTAATTATTTGCTGACGGTTTTATTTTGACCTTCTCAAATGGCAAATAAAAAGTGAAAGCCATGTGCTTCTGAAAGCATTTCTATATTTTTAAGCACTAAAAAGAACCTTTCTTGTCCCTTGTGGAAAACTTTTGACTTGACCCTAAGGCAGAAAATCAATTACGGTGCTTTACTTTTGATCAATATGAAATCCCAAAGGCATTGCTAATGGGGCATTGTACCATTGTCGTTGCTCCGGGTAGAATACGAAACTTTCTTGCTGTTAACTACTTTTAAACATAAAGTAGCTTTAAGGTGCATGGCATGGTATGGCGACATCACTATCAATACTGAATACGTTTACTTTCCTCCGCATGATGGTTAAAAGTCATGCTTATTTTGATATTCTATTCGATAGAAAGTTAGTCGAATTCGAAAGAAGTGCATTTTGAAACTCGAACGATTCGAAATTTTACATGTTAATTTTCATTCGAGTCTCAAAATGAACTTCTTTCGAATGCGACAAACTTTTTAACAAATAGAATAGTACAATGAGTACAAATTTTTACTTGCGATTATAGGTACTATAAGGCAAGTCTTGCAATCGTGCAGAAAAAAAATTTTGAGATAACAATTAAATACGACATTACGACGATAGAGAATACGAAAAAAGTGGGTCCTGCAATTCTGTCTGTATATGGATCGACAGCCTGAACCACTTGACCGATTTTTTTTCAAAATTTGCAATTAGGGCCTATGAAGTAGTCTACAGAGGGGTTTTTGGAATTGGGTCTCTAGGTCTTGAAATAACGGTACCTGCCATACAACCGATATGATAATACTTATTTTTCTCGAAAACGGCTCCAACGACTTCGATAAAATTTTGTGTGAGGGATTAATTTTAAATTGTCTTTCGTATGATGTAAAAAAAAATTTTGGAAAAAGTATAAAAATGGTACCTCCCATAGTACCGTTTTTTTTTTCAAAACCGACTTTCTCATTAATGGCTTACACGATCATGGCAAAATTTTGGATTTAAGAAGTCGTAAATTGTAAAAGAAAGACTGCATATCAATAATAAAAAAAAATTTAGTTTTGGAAATTTTTAAAAAATTTTGATTTTTGAAAATAACTTCGAAGCTATAACGTTGATTTTTTTCAAATTTTTTGTCAAACAACTCTTATTAAGATCTAAAACTTTGAACAATCGACTTTTAAAAAACAGTTTTTAAAAAAAAGTGAAAAATAAAAAACCGTTTTTTGGAAAAACTGCTCCAACGATTTTGATTTTGTGTTAGCGATTGCAAAAGAATGGCGGTTTTAGATTTTTGCTTGAAACCTTTGGAATATTTAATTAAATTGTTTCATTATCTTGCGTGATTTAATTTAATTTTCATAATTAATGTGTAGTTGGCAGCCCTGTACCACAAAATATATTATGAAGAGCTAATTCCAAAACCTTTAACTCAGCCTTCAGATTTTGATATCGTATTTAGAACACAATCGTAAGTTCGTGCGACCCAGTCGTGCCCATTTTTTTTAAAAACACCTATCTCTTTGATGCTTTTAAGGGTTGAAAAACTAAGTTGAAATTGTGACATGGAATAGACATAACAGAGAAGTTAATGTCCTTACAGCTTATGTGTAATGAAAGCGACCTTTTCTATAGGTTTTAATGCAAATTGTAAATCATGTTGGTATTTGATCCAAGTAAATTATTTTAAAATACAATCGTTAATTTTTAGAAGTCAGCCTCGGTGTTTCTTGGGTTGTTATTGATATTCGGTTTGTGGGCTTCCATTCAAGAAGATGGGTTTCGCGATCTTATTAGGTAAAATTAAAAAAAAAAGTTTATAATCTTGAGATGTGTTATTTGTTTTTGTTGTTGTGCCAGATTTATTAGTCATTATAACTGGGGGCTTATTGGATAAAGCTTAAACGTCGCTGTCGGCGTCGTCTCAATGGGCTAATGTTAAACAGAAAAATGAAAGGGGGAACGTTCACTTGAACAAATAGGTGTTAAAAATGGCGGACAACTTTGAATCTCAAAATTCTAGTGGGTTTTTTTCGAGCAACAAAATGAAATTGAACACTTAAAAAATTACAATAAAACTGACCCAATGAAAAATGGCGACATTTACTAACATTTAGATATCATTGCCATATGGCCAAAGTCGGATCATAATGCAACTGAACAAGGTAGTGTCGCGTTGCGTCGAGTCGCGTCGTCGCATTTCCATTTTGCTCTTGTTCTGCGCATGTATGTTCGTCATCGAGGCCCACATTTGCCGATATAAGGCCAACATGCGCCATGCCCTATCTTGTTTAGTGTATATGTAGAATTTAATGTAGTATATCGGTAAGACTTCAAATACCGCTTGAAAAGCAATCAAAAGGTTTTAAATCACACCTTCTTAATTTGCTGAAAGTCCAGCCCCTAAGAAAAAATTCTATCCTTGGGCAAGGATCATGTTCATGGTAGCTATACAATGATCATCTCCATTGACTGTAACCCTGAGTCATTTTTAAAGCTCTTTCAAGCAAACCACAATCTTTTCTCAAAATTTTCCACAAAGCGGAAGATGGAGTCATTCGAGTTTTCCAAACGCTGCGTTCTATATATAGTACTCAGCTTATATGAATATTTCTTAAATTTATAAGAGTGAGTGTGTGGTGTAAAGATGTTTTATTGCTTAAAAATTTAATTGTTCTGATGGATGATTGCGTCGATGATAAAATGGACAGAATGCACGATGAGTTTAAGGAACAGAACAATGATTTTTGAAATGACGCGATTTTAAGGCGTAAATAAGTTCAAGATGAGATAGCTAACCAAACTAATCATAATTCACGTTCCGGAAAAAAAAATTATCTGTGAAATAGTGCTGCCAACTCTTAGCTACCTACCTCTAAATAAACCGTGTATTATCTTAAGATAGGGTTGCCAGAAAATTTTCTTTTTTTTTTGTCAAAGTAAAGGTGTTGATATGATTACCATTTTGCTTATTAAATAAATAATTTTTAAAAATTCTGGCGAATTCACTGATAAAATCACTGGTGAATTTACTGGTGAATGCTGGTGATGATGATGATGGTGATTCAGTGATGAATTCGCTGAGGAATTCACAATTGAACTCACTCGTGAATCGTGAATCATCATCACTACATAGTATAAAACAAAGTCGCTTTCTCTGTCCCTATGTCCCTATGTATGCTTTGATTTTTGAAAAACCGCAACGGATTTTAATGCGTTTTTTTTTAAATGAAAAGGGTGATTCAAGAGGAAGACTTATATGTAAAATAAATGCATATTATAGTAGAGAAAAACCGAGTAATTTAAAGATTTGTAATGCTATGTAACAAACTTATTTATCTGCGTTTACATTGCAAACGCTTGCTAAACCTTATGATATAGATCAAATTTATGAACAATGGAATTGTATATCTTAAAAATAACAATAAAAAAGTCCGCTTTAGCATATGTTTTTCTCCTAAAGATAACCTACAGTAACAATTTTTATCTTATACATATTACAAAAAAAATATGGGCTATTTACCAAGCTATTTTAAACGATTCATTCATAAATCAGTCTTTGTACAATTAAATACATAAGATACGTTGTACATTTCATGTAGATCAAAATTGGCCTATAAACCATGTGATTTATATGAATAATTTCGATAATTTTTAAAAAGCGTTCCGTTTATTACTCATGCTCAGAGCACTCTGGCGTATGAGCACTTTTTTGTACAAAAGAACAAAACTTGCTCAAAACAATAAGATAGAAACAAAGTGAAAGAAATAATATTTATCTGCAACAAGAACATGTCTGGTTTGTGATTCATTTCTCAATTTATAATTTTTGTTTGTCTGACATGAATGTAACGTTTTCGAACAGTGTTCTTTTTGACACGCGTTGTATGTTTGTAAGAAGTGAATAATGTCAAAAATAGCCAACAGTATTTCTGGCTTGTGCAACTTATGAAACCCGGTGTAAAGGGTGGATTCTGGTTTATCGGAATGCAAATTAAATTGAGGGTCTCAAACAAATTAAGAAGAATTTTGTCTTCACTCTGCGACTCTGTGGGGTGAGTGGTCGTGGATTATCAGTCAAGGAAACGTCTAGTTTATAATATATAACAACACTAATAAAGTAAAGTTGGAAATCAGGCGATTTGCTATAAATTGCTTCGAAAATGTTTGTCTTTTAGTTGAGTGCAGATACTTTCTGTTTAAGAAGTCAAAACAGCCTGTTCTACAGTTGTATTCAGGAAATATAGCTTAAAATGAATCGACTTACTGTATTTCTCTTTTTGTATTTGCATGTTTCATCTTAAAACCACAACGAACTTGCAACCTCTTCTTAAGCAAATTAACCGCCAATCCCAATGACACTATAAAAATAATAATCGCTTTCTTGTTTGGTTATTCATTTCTACGCAACTGCACAGAATCATTGTATTTTCAAGCTAAGACCCTATTGTTTACCGACTCTAGCTATAAAAAATATAGATTCAAGCGTCGCACAAAACCCTCCGATAAACATCAGTTGCTCCAAGAATGCTTTAGTCACGTCTTTCATTGAGTGCACAAAGCTGTTTTTTTTTCTGTTGAGACACTCAGCCTCTAATGAGTGGCTATATTTTAATCCCCAACAACAAAATACTCATACATTTCCAATGCTTAGGCATAGGAAAGAAAAAATGTACATAGATAGCTAGCACACTTCTACTATAGCTCCCGAAGCACTTTCAGTTTGAATAGGTCTTTCATGACTGCAAGGTGAAAACCTCTTATATAATCCGTTCGTTTATTTGCCACCCACAACGCAACGTCTATATGAGTGTCCCCATTAAAATATTTTATTAAGATTTCCTTGGTAAAGAGATAAAACACAGCAGAAAATTTTCAAACCATCATATAAGCTGGCACGTAGGTAGAGACTTTCAGGAGAACGCAGCGCAACAAACCAACCTTTTACTCCTCCAGTCACCTGTCATATCATTTACTTTGACAATTATACTCCAGAGAGATTGGGTTCTGCAAAAATGACAATTCCCAACAAATGCGGTATGAAATTAAATTGCAATAAAATTCGTGCCACTTTGTTGTGCTGGTATTCAGTTTGTTTTGTGGCTGTGCTTCTGCCTGTGCTCCTCGTGCAAGCTTATACAATACACACATATGTATATCGTAAGAAGTTTAACGTTGTCCTTGTTTTTTTTTTTTGTATTGTAGTGAATGAGACAGAAAATTTCCAGAGTTGATGTGCAAAAAAAAAAGAAACAAAGAAGATGGTAGAACCTACGAACGCTCATGCCCACACCCACGCCCCGAGCAATCGCTTGGCTATTAGATTCGAGATGGCAGTTTCAGGGAAATTATGTTTTATTTAATTTTTAGCTCCTTTAGAACTCGAACTCGCCTTCCCCATCTTCGCAACATCAGTCCCGCAAAGTTGAAAATATAATTTGAAACATGTGTTTCTAATGAACATATTGCACCCTTGGTATGAAATTGTTTTATGGGTTTGAAATTTGCGGCACCCCTTAGCAAACTTCCACTCAGCGTTCAGCGAATATCTTAATGCCGTCCGGGCTTGTTTGTTAGCTCAAGTTCGTTTTCTTCTTCGAGTAAGATTGAGTGTATGATGTGCAGAGCAGAGAATATAGAATATAGAAATGTTCACAACGTTCTCAATTTCATGAAAAACGTATGGATACCGGTGTTGGTTGTTGGTTGTTGGGCTGATTCATATATACTCATATATGTATAGATGGATATTTGAGTTAGCTATCGAGACTAACACAACATGTGAATTAATTCATCCTATTGTCTGAGAACGAGAACCGGCAATCGTAAGTTAAGCATTTGAACTCGAATGCGGTTAAGCATTCAGGACTTGGCGCTGCTTTGGCTGTTGCTGTTGCTGTTGCTTCTTAATGACACACGCTGTTAGAAATTCTGTTGCTTGTTTTAATTAATTTATCAAAATGTAAAATTAACCGATTCCAGATGTGTTGGGAAATCAAGCGCTTTGGAAGGGGATATGTTTTGGGTTTGAGAATAGGCAGCAATATTCGTCCCCAAAAAGGTAGCAAGGTTTCTATACCAAAGTGAAGTTATGTTCTACTCTCACATATGAGATAGAGGGTGGTTTACTTTTAATTGCTGTGCTGTTGTTATACGTAACTGCCTTCTATACTTTCTTTGGCTGTCGACGACAGTGTCGTCTTCGTTCTTGTGTTGTGTAATTAGTTGTCTTGTGTCTATGTATGCAAGTCATTTGATAATACCAAACCATGAATAATTGCTTAATTGAGTCGAGTGTGGGAAAAGATAACTAGCAGACGCCTTAGCTATGCCCATAACTGTCTGCATTTTAGTGGGGAACGGATTTTATGATATGAAAGGGATCCACTATATGTGAATGAAGGGTAGGTAGTTTCATTTACTCGTTATTTATTAATAAAACTGTTAACTTTTACAAGTGTAAAGGACTGTTTGAGGGTTTTTCCTAAGAGAATTATGAGAAATGGTGTTCTAAAATTTATGAACATTTGCTTTACTTATATGACAGAACGTAAACTGTAATTAAGCTAAGATTTACACCTAAGCCTTATCATGGGGTTGATGTGAACACTCAATTCCAAGAAAGTACAGTCAGCCCATGAAAAATTCCAGATAAATTTATTACGAACCGAAGGCAAATTGAGACAAAATTGATCTTCTAACTGATCAGTTTAGTAGAAACTCCAGGTACCCAATAGTTTCAAATCTGAGGGTGGCTACCGTATTTCATGATTGAGACCATTAACATATAGACAGATGGAGTGTAAGTTAATTTTAGGGACGACAGGCTTTTATTAAAACCAATTGAATGTTGTACACTGTTTCAAAAACATATAACATTCGAGTGACAGGGTTTAAGAAGGTTATATAGAGAGGGATCGTTCTAAGATTGCAGGAAATGATGAAGATGTTAAAGAAGATGTTTTCGAGAAGTGCGGGATATTCCATGACACCAGTAATTATTTCATGCAAAAAGATCGGGAAACGGACACAATCCCGAAAAAACTGTCCCCGAAAAGTCAAAATCACGAAAAAACATAATCCAGAAACAGACTTTCCCCGAAAATTCAAAATCCCGAAACAGACTTTTCCCGAAAACTCATAATCCCGAAAACATCAATCCCGAATGGCCAAAATCCCGAAAAAATCGTTTTACAAAAATCAAATCCATTTTTCCTGTAAAATCATAAGAGAAACATCATTTAGTAGAAATCCATTCACTTTTCGTATACGAAACTAAATAAATTTCAAGTTTAGGCACTTTATATTTACCTATGTATTATGTATATATCACGTAATTAATTCTTTAACACTCAACTAAATATTTGTATTACACACAATAACTTTAACATGAATCTTTCAAAACAATAATGACACTGAGCACATGAAAAGATTTTGTTCTGATAAGCAACGAGAATAACGGAACAACATTATGAACAATGATAACACTGATACTTACTTCAGGTAATCATTACAATATACAGATTTCTTCTTACACGTGACGACCAAACTTTAAAAAACATATTTTTATATCAAATCAATGCAAAATAGAAATCTCAAAAGGTTTTCCCGAAAAACGATATAAAATGAAAAATTTGCGCAAATTTTTCATTTTATATCGTTTTTCGGGAAAACCTTTCGGGATTTTCGGGATTGTGGGTTTTCGGGATTCTGGATTTTCGGGATTGTGGGTTTTCGGGATTTTGGATTTTCGGGATTGTGGGTTTTCGGGATTATGGATTTTCGGGATTTTGGCATTTCGGGAAAAGTTTTTTCGGGATTATGTCCCCAACCCAAAAAGATCAGCAACTACACGACGGTTTGCGAAGTGCGTAAATTAGTTTAGTAACCGATCTTCGTAGGCATGGGATCAAGATAAGAGGACTATTTCAAGGAAGGTGACGTAAAGCGACAACAATAATTTGATCGATGTGAAATCGGAATTCGAGGGAGTGAAGGGAGTGTTTGTTTGAAAAGGTCTTGAATTAGCGCTTATCTACTAACACTGAGTTTCAAGAAATTTTTCCGACACCAAGCTAAAAAAGACTTTAAGTCTGGCTGAGGAAAGAGGAGTCAATCTTATTAACATCATTTACAACAAGAACACATTAGAGTGGTCCAAGATGGCTGCCTTGGGGAGCACCGGATGTGGCTGAAATCGTAATTGATACAGAGCAACGTAATGCTACCCTTTAGAATGCTGCACCAAGTACGATCTCACCCATTGAATAAAAAGCAGAGGAAACTCATAAGCTCTTAACATAAGATAAAAGATATGGTGAGAGATCTTATTAAAAATCTTAGACAAGTCTGCGGTATCTGTGCTGACTGTCATTGGCATCATTGAATTGGCAAGCCTCCTGGTGTTATAACACACCGCTATGAAAAGCGTTTTCTATAACCTCAGCCCTTCGGGAACAGCACAAATTTGAAGATATTTGAAATGCATTAGGACCGAAGTTTCCATAGTTTTGTTTGGCTGCCCCATTTATTTATTTACATATTTATGATATCTCTTTGATCGTGATTGATAAAATGAAAAGCTCCGCAATCTATTTTTTGAAAAATGCTTCAACTACTGAGGCCGTTACCTCTGATCCTTCTAATGTGAAGCAGATTGCCTTATCCATTGCACAATTAATCGAAAATTGTATAAAAAAACTTGATCTTCCCTACACAATATGAAAGTTGATACTATCGATGCAGATTGTGGCTTCATTCTAAAGTAACCAATCTGAAGCCATTTTTCGCTGCTTTATGCATATGAACATCCGGTAGGACGAGACGCGTCCCACAATACATCTCCTTGTTCAAACTGGACTCAACTCGTGTTCAAATAAAGACATCGTTTTAGAAAACTCTGCAGTATTTTTGTACAAAAAGCCTGAATTTTTCTTTAAATTCGAAGAATTTTAGCTCGAAGCCGAAAGCCTTACAAGATTTACTTGTATTGTTCTAACCAACCAGAACCAGATGTTTACCACCAACAGCAGATAGTACGACTTAAAATAAATTAAAAAGGTGGTGCAAGGGGAATCCCGGGGGTTCCACATATCTCTTAATCATAAGGCAGTTAAAGGGTCCAACAATTTTTTTGACGTTGCGAACGAGAATCGAGAAATCGAGAAAGCGTTTCTCAATGCATGAACTAACTGTCGGAGAAATCAGCATTTCCTCACAAAAAGGTAATATTCGTGGAAAAATATTATTTTGTTCGTAATTTCGTAATGTTCGGATTTCAAAATTTCTCCCACGTACTTTTTCCAACTGAAATGATTTAATTCCTATAATGGATCAGGATTTCACATTTTGCTCATTTCAATCAAAATTTTTGAGGCGTTCAATGTTTTACCATTACCTAACATAACCTAGTGTTTTACCATCCCTGCCTAACGGCCACGCACTTCAATTTTTATTAAATTTATTTTTCAACTACAGTTTGAAAAACTATCATTCAGGCTTAACTTAACGAAATTTAATTTGAAATAATTTTACACAATAATTTAATTTTAATAGATCACTAGTTGAAAAATCACAAACAGAATAATAAATCATTACAAGCTCTGCAGCATCTTGTCTTGTCAGAGGCTCATTGGCTAGATAATTACATCTTTGAAAGATGACATGTAAAAAGGTTTAAACATAGTTTCGAGTCCGATGGGCAGGTACAAGGCACTGAGCAGCAAAGTGGCAGAGCGGCAAAATTGAAAGCTAAGCGCCAGAATGATGCCACTTTCCCGCTCAGTGCATGGCCGTGCCCTAAGAACCAAGAGGTATATGTTCTTAGAAAAAAAAGTAATTCACCTACATCTCCTTTGCTGCTTTGCTCATTAGTTTCCATAGATCTCAATTCTTTTGTTTTACTAAAAGTGCTTTGGTAGTGAAGTTGTTGAAGCAGTGATTACGACGTTAGTAATCCGAAAAAAAATAAAAGAAAAAGAAAAAGAAGAAGCTTTTAAATTTTTTGCTGATTACATCATCCAAATTATCATAAATTTATTTTAAATTATTAAAAAATAAATTAATGTCTTAATACCCGAATTAAAATGGTTTTTTTTTCTTTATTTCCAGACCTTTACAGGACTAAACTAAGTTCATACAAGGAAGTTGTCATCAAAACAAAATACAACAATTACTAAATGTAATTGAGAAATAAATATTCCAACAAAAACTGTAACATTATTCCATCATTAACAATAATGGGCAAACATTTAATCGAAAAAGTTTAACGGGCCTTAATTTAAGAGTCGAATGTCAATCAAGCGTTCATTTCAAACTCCATCACTTAATTGTCCCCAAAAACAAATCGGGTTGTTTTCATTTTAAATAAGTTTATTTTTTCCCTCCGTTTTGTCGTTCTAAAATATTTAAAAATGAATTGCTGAAATTAAAGGTCAGCAAGAAAAAATAAATAAATAAATAAACAGTTTCCCTTTTGTGTTTATTTGTTCGGTTCCTTGAAAGTTTTTAATTTTTAAGAAAAAAAAGAAGAAAAGAAAAACAAACACAATCATGGATCTAGAAATAAATTCAATGCTTCGCCTCATAGCTGGTGTCCTTATATCGGTGTCCCTCTTCACAAACCTCACATCAGGACAAATTGACTGGGACGATGACGATGATCCAGGTACGTTTTCACTTTAATTAAAAACCAAAAAAAAAAAATATGTTTTCCATTCCAACAAAGCAAATTTACTGTCAATGTCATGAAATCGAAAGAATAGGTAGGTAGGTACATAGATAAGCTACCCAAGCATACCTACTCGTAGTTATGAAACAAAAACAGCAAAATGTTGCTTCAAGGGTAAATGGCCGAACAAGAGTGCTTTGAGCGAAATGTCAACAAAGCGTGTACATTCTAAGAACAGAGAGTGAGAAGACCTTCAATTAGGAAACAAAAATTTACTTAATATAAGCGTCAGCGCCTCCATTGTCCTTCACTTGAGTGCACTACACAACGGAAGGTAAAAAACACCTACAATGTTCGCTGAGAATGGGAAGAGTGGCAAAATGGATATACGTAGGTACCCTAGCTGTATACATACACAAACAAACAAAAAAAAGAATCTACAATAAGTTGATATTGTTCGTTGATGCAATGTCAGATATGTACATATATACACATATAATTCTTTTTATAGCCACCTGTCTTCTCGCGCGCCCAACCTCCACCTCAATCTCCACTTCCGCCTCCACCTCCACCTCTACCAAACAAGCCTTCACCGTGAACAAGGACCCTGTCAGGCAAACGTGATACCTACAATATACTGAAGAGTGAGCGTTTGCATAAACACACACACACAATCGCACATACATACATAACATTCATCTGTTCAAATTTAACTCTACTTCGTCGTAGATATCCACCTTGTCATGGAAATTTCAAAGTTCCTGTATTATGCGAGACTATATGACTGCTTGCCAAAGCAGTATACAGCTAGCTAAAGCTACACAGTATGAAAAATGACAAGTAAAAAAATATCTTGAAAAAAAAAAACTGCATAGGAAGCAAAAGAAAAATGTTTATACTTGAGTTGGAATGATCCTTCTCAAACGTTGAACTTTTTCAAGATTCCAGCGCAGCGCTCAGTTGAAACATTGCTTGCGCACTTAAGATTGTTTTCCTTTTTTTTTACACTCTTACATTGAATACTCTCTGAGTATGATTTAAATCTATAACGATTGTGTTGTTTTGTTTTCAAAAAGACAAATAGACGAGGAAATAAGATTGGAAGCTTTTTGTCTTGCACCTGACGTGGTCCCGTGGTGTCGTCTTCAAGTAGCGAGAAGGCTAAAATAAATGTTAGCAAATAAAGAGAATGGTATTTACCGTTTTATTTTTGAATCTTAAAAATGTTTGAAAAATTGTTCGGTGTATGCCACCATCATTTTTGAACTGAAACGTAAAGGAAAAGTCGTTCTAGTTTAGCTTTTTATCGATTTATTTCTAAGGCTTTGATAGGGTTTGGCATAAGGCTCACTTATCGAAAATGCGTGAATTTGATATCGACGAGTCTCTTGTTCGTTGAATTAGAAATTGATTTTCCGGACCGTTCAATACAAGTTAAACAACGCCGCGGAGTAGGTTCATATGTTTGAATTGTTTGTCTTAAGTCGTAAAGTACAAAACCTTCATACGGCCATGTTTCAAAATATTATCTTATATCTTGGCATTATCTTACGATAAGTATCACAATTTATACTTCAGTATTTAAATAACAGATTTAAAAAAAGAAAAAAACGAGAGTTTTGAAAGCATTCTGTTGAGGAATCCTTCTGAAAAACCTATTTCCTACGTAATACACCTAATTCCTAATTCTTACTTAATACGACCATCATCGCGGTCGTGAAAAAAAAGATTGACCATTTGTATATTGAGTGCTTCACGCAATGGCTAGCACATTTTGACATTCGTCTAAGACTTAAGCTTTGAAAAAAGTGTCCAAACAACACGACTTCCAAGAAATATTTTATTTTTTAAACTCAGACGTTGTTAAAGCTTTTGTTCGCTTATTTACATTGTAAAGGATGATTTCTTATCTTTTTGGCAACACTGGTTTTGACAGCTCATTTAAGTCTTGTGTTTTGTGTCACTGTCAGAGATCTTAAGTTTGGTCTGTAACTTAACTATGCATTGTCTTTTAAGCAAACAAAGCCTGCAAACTATTGAATTTCGTATTCAAAATGCGTGCTCAGTTATGAAAGTCCTTCGCGTGCTTCTTCCATTTATGGACGAGGGTCATTTCTGTTTGAATGAACGCACCTACTATTATTTATTTGGAGTGAGGAGTAACCAGAAGAAAATGGGTACCGTATTAGCGCTAAAAAGACGGAATACCTGTGCTGCCCTTTTTCAGATCCAGACAAGCCTATTCCAGACATTTATTTGAATGGAAATGTGCTTCCCAAGTGTGAAAAGTTTAAATATCTAAGATCAATAGTGAAGCATCTTGTGATGACGACATCAATCATCGAGTAAGCGTAGGGTGGATGAAGTGACGAGAAAACTCCTCTATCTTCTGTGATCGAAAAATGCCCCCTAAGCTGAAGGGAAGACTCTACACAGCAGTTGTCCGTCCAGCTCTGACATACGGTTCACAATGTTGGCCAATGTACAAAAAGTATGAGAGCAAATTGACGGCAGCCGAAATGAAGATGCTTCGGATGACAGCAGGAGTAACAAAGCTTGATCGAATTAGAAGTACTAAGATCCGTGGAAGCCTTCATGTCAAAAGTACCATCTTGGACAAAATTCAGCACGACCGGCTCAGTTGGTATTGTCATGTTCAAAGGAGAGATCCGCAGAACACCGTCCAAAAGGCAATATCGTGCAACGTTTCAACAAATTCGCGACGAAAAAGAAAAGGCAGGCCAAAACACACCTGGTACAAGCAAATGCAAAAACAGCAGCATTTGGTTGGCCTCAGACATGGACAATCCAAAACCGGGAGGCTTGCCGACGCTTTCTGAGGTCAATGCGGCCTACCTCACAGGCGGATCACTAGTGTGAAGCGGAAAAGTGGGAGAGTTGTGATCGCTTCAAGATCACTACTCGTAACGCCGGAAATGAAAAGAAGAAGAGGAGTAACCAGAAGTATTGTAAAAGTTACAAATGCATTCAGAAAAAGTCACTTTTCGTGCGGATTGCGGGGCTGGTGGAATCATTGGGCCGAATTTCTTCAAAGATGTTTGCAACGTTACTGTGAACGGTAGGCGTTACAGCTCGTTAAAAACAAATTTTTTGTCCAAAGCGGAAGAGCTTGATTTGAATGACTCATGTGGTTTTAACAAGACGGTGCCACATGGCACACGCTTATAGCATCAATTAAGATTCGAGTTCGTTGAACATTTTACTTCACGTTTTGGCCGTTTAGATAGTGAAACTTAACGCCTCTGTACCATTTTGTGGGAGATGCGTTAATAGTGACAAACCCGATTGATCGACCCACCGGAAGCCAATATTAACGCATTTAGGCGTCAGGTACCGGCTTAAATGTAGAAAAGAGCATGTCAAAACTTCACATAGCGATGGACTGTTTAAGGCGTAGCCACGGCCAACAGTTGCAATATAATTATTTTAACCGTATACTACCGTATACTACCAATTCAATAAAGGCTTCATCGGACAGAGCAAACTATTCAGGTCTACAGCAATGCCACTTTGAATCATAAATTAACAATTTTCAGGAAGTGATGTAAGTAGTAAGTTCTTCAAATTTAGATCAAATATTTGCTGTTTTAGTTTGTGCTTCTAAATTTGGATTATATGCTTTAGACACGCATACCTTTACTTTTAAGTCAACAAATCAAATTACATTTTCATTTTTGCTTAAAAACAATTTTTGTGGCTCTTATTTATTTTAAAAACGAAGTTATCCTGGAAATCGTTTGCAAGCTGCAAGTAGATATGAAACAAGTCACATTTCAACGGTGAAACAATCCTAACAAATAACTTCCATAAATTCCTCAGACTCTTGCTTAACTGATGATGTTTACCCCAACTCACAGCTCCATGGCTACAATAACATTGCTTTCTTTTCGTCGACAAACAAAACCAATGCAAAAATTTTAATGCATTACTTCAAGCAAACGTTTTATTTGCTTGAATGACTCCATCATCCGTCTACGGAAACACCCTGTTTCAGACCAGACCAAGAAGGGTGGAAAGTAAATTCTAAAAAAAGAACTGTTTCTTGTGTTTCGTATCCGTTCCTATTTTATGTTTTTTATTTCCAGTTTCCAGACGACGTATACACATTGTCATAATAATTTAGCAAACAGAAGTCTGCCGGCAAAAGAAATAAAAAAATTGCAATGCACTCATTTCGAAAGAGCATAATTATACCCATGTCTTCAGGACTTAAGCTCCATTGGATGCCAGAATTTCAATGAAAGAATGACTTTCGGTTTCATGTGTGTGTCTAGTATTATTAAAAATTTAAACAATCCCAACCTCTGTGACTCACGACGATCCTTTCGTCATTAAAAATGGTAGAATTTGCTATTTCTGTTTCCATTTCTTTTCTCTACTACACATAGGTGGACGATGAGGGTTGAGGAGAGATTGCAGAGTAAAAATGTTGCGTGTTATTAAAAAGTTCACATTGTTTTTCCGTTTTCCTTATTTTTTTTTTTTTTTTAACTTTTGCTCGCACATTAGCCGTGTCTGACTTCCGTCTCGAATACCGAATGTCATATATAAAAAAATTTGCTAAGGTAGGTACACAACACAGCACAGCCTTCATAGGTACATTTTCCAACTGAAAGGAATTATTAATGAAAATCACGCGACCCAGCGAAAATGAATTTAAATTTGGCATTAGAGGGCTATATGTGGTAAAGCATAGAAACATTATTTTAATTCGGGTGTGCATGTCATATCAGGCTAGTTTGGTTGACCAAACGGACATTTATAATCGAGTTTACTCGCTTAATAAATCAGCCAATAGTAGTTACAGTGTCCCTAGGCCTATATTTGTTTATGTGAATGACAATGACACAATGACGTGTAGGTACCCTTCGGTGGGGGAACGATGACAGTTGGGGTTGTCATTATTTGCTATCACTTTTCTGGGTGTGTGGAATAAATTATTTTGGGTATATAGGAACCCAGTGAATAGTTTGGGTTTGTTTTAGGTATTTCTCTGTGTTGTTTTTATTTTTGGTCTACATATATAAGCTTTATTACTTTTGTAATGGATTCTGTGGGGCTTAATTATGTGTAATTGGACGCACTGAGAGCTCGTGCACATTTATTCAAACGAAACATGATTTCATTGCTTTAGCGAAGGTTTCAAACACAAAAGAAGATGAGTGACACACAAAATTGGGTTATTAAGCCCATGGCAACATCTTTTGCTAAGCCGGAGTGAGCTCAGACTTATATGGTTCCTGAAATCTGTTTGTACTCAGGTAGGTAGGGGGTTTTATACTTTCATACAGACAAAAAGAATTTAAAAAATAAGCCGCCTTTAAGTAAGTTGAAGCAGCATTTTACGTAATTTGATGCGTCAGCCTCGTCTTTGGTCATAAGAGACTGTACCTAACATCGTGAGCATGTAGGAATCGTAATAATTTCGACGTTGTGGGGCTTGATATAAGTATGGTGTGAATACTCTTTCTTTTTATTTTTCTTTTCTTCAACATAAATCTTTCTTTTTGTTTGGGTAACATTTTTAAAATTCTGGGTTCCACGGGTATCCCTTTTCGCGAGGAATTAGCAATTCAAGTTTGAGCATCTAATCCCAGAAACCTTTAATTGTTTTCAAAGGATTTCGATAGGTACTACCAAGGCTTCCGAAAGTAAACCCTTTAATATAAAAAAAAACTTTGTCTCACCTACTTAGTCGTTCGAAATAGGCAGTGATTTGAGGCCCCCTGCACTCCTTATAACGCAATGTTGACGGAAATGCGTTGCGTTCCGGGGATCCCGAGTTTATTTGTCCTACTCCTTTTATTTATTGATTTAAGGTATTCCACTTTGGAGTCATGTATTTCCGTCACATTAAGTTCAGCTTCTTAAAAGAACTGCTCTGTCTTTGTGCTATCGCAATACTGTCGCCACTTGTACAAAATCTTGTCATCATCGACAAGAAGCTGTGCTTATCACCTATGAATAAAAATATACGGTGCAATGATGGTGCTATGTTTGCTCAACCAAGAATTTTCTCATAAGCTTTTGCAATCGACCATTCCCTGATTAGTTTGATGACGAGCAAAGTGTTCTGTATATGGATCAAGTAATAATGCTGTAATATTGTCTGAGTTCTTATTTTTAAAGCTTCTTATTGTGAGACTCTATTTGGATGCAATCAAAAGAAATTTGAGAGCTTAGTCAGCTCAAAATGTATGTGCATGTCAAAGAATTAAGATTAGAGCAGTCATGACGATTTTGGCTATTAATTTTCATTTCAACTGAGCGGCAAGTTCTGGAACCTAGCGCATTTCTCTTAACAATATTTTGTGGAGCCTCCCACGTAGCAGGCAGATACGCTTACCACCCCTTCACGTTCATCCAAATGATATTGGCTGCTATAGTGATGGTCATGACTACGGGTGGTTTCCAGTTTAGCTTGCTTTTTTCTGTATTATTCAGCAACCGCTTGCAAACATGTTGCAGAATGTTCTAGATTAACGCAGCTCTCGATTTAAGGTAACAGCTGATTTTACATCATTGCTGACGTAGTAATCGTAACTCTTTAAATAATTTTGCCTCTGCAGTTGTTCTACCGCTTCAATAAAGTCAATATGCTGTGAGTATAACGTTCACAAAACTACTGTTAGCAGAATAAAATAGAAAGAATGTACAGTAAGAAAGATTGCTCCTAATTCTGAATGTAAACCGGAAAAAACGAAAAACTTTGAACCAGTGGTTTCTAGATAGAAAAAAAAGCTAAGTGTACCCATTTCCAGTGGGGTCTTTAAAACAAGGGCGTGCTCATTGCACGAAAAAATTAAGAAGATATCAGAATCTTTAAAAGTGACCAAAGGTTGGGTGACAAATTTTAAGAAAAGACACGGAATTCGACTGTTAAGAATTTGTGAAGAAAAACTTAAAAAAAAATGCAGCTTGTACATAGATCCATTTCTGATTACATTCGAGGAACAGATCTGAAAGCCTGATTTGACTCCCCCGACAAAATTACAACGCCGATGAGTCTGGGCTATTCAACCTACTTATGCCCATCAAAATTCTATTTCGTAAGGAAATAATGTCAACTCCTAGCTGAAAGACAAACAAAAAAAGAATTGCATCAATCATATTTTAGGTTAATGGTTTGCTTATTTTCACTTTTCATCTAGAACTGAAAATAAAACTCCGTTAGTGCAACCCAGGCGTGGATCCAAGGGGGGTGGGCAATGGGGGCAATTGCCCCCCTCTCTGTTGCCAATAAAAATGTTAAGTTCTAAGCAAACTGTACGTATTCTTTGATTTCATAAAGAAAGGGAATCTGGTCACCCAAACTAATGATCAGGACTAAGCTTAATAACTCCATTTCTCAAAGTTCAAAAGTACCTGCCATTCGAGACACTGGCGCTGTTGCAATAATGAAAGAGGTAATCTTCTTCTTATTCAAATCGCATCCAAAACGAAAAACTGTCCTCATGAACACCTTGGGGTGTTCCCTCACATCACTTTGCGAAGCAAGGTGGGTAGAACGACATGAAGGTGTACTTCAATTTTCTTTGGACTTTATCAAAATTGTGGAAGCGTTGGAAAATTTATCGCAGTGGCGTGACCCAAGCACGGCTGGCAAGGCTTCCATATTTATAAAATCATTATGCAATTCACAGTTTATTGTATCAGTTTTGTGTTTCATAGTGATGTGTTGTCTTTAACACAATCCTTGAGCAAGTTAGTAACAATCTAAATCTCTTGACCTGAATAGCAGCGCAATGCTGGTGAAGAACACGATTTCCGTTCTTCAAGGTCGCCTGGGGAACATAGATATCAGTTTCCTGGACGCCAAATTTACAGAGTCAGTTTTGACACTAGTTCAGCTGAGGTATTCTACAGAATCTCGTTATATGCCACTCTACTTGGCTTTGTCCTGACCGATTTGCATGAAAGAGTATTTAAACCTACAATTTTCATTCCGGAAAATACAATTCGATATAATACTGATGAGTTGGATACCACCGTTAAGTCGCTAATAAATCGCTTTGGTCAACTCTTAGAATTAATTTTAGACAGCCTGTTTTTTGCTCAAAGATTAGCTGTTGTTGTGGCGGGAAAAATGGTTAACGGAAAAAGAGCAGAACAACCATCTTCCCGTTACTGCTCTTGTGTTGATGGATAAATGTAACAAGGATGTGTTTGGCATTACACACAGTTTTCTTTTAATCCTTGCAACGCTTCCGGTTACGAATTCTTCGGCAGAGCGGTCTTTATCTTCATTGTGACGCCTTAAAGAAAACCTATTTAAGGTCCACAATGAGTGAAAATCGCCTTTGCGGTCTGGCACTTATGCACATCCACAGACAAATCCCGATCGATGTTGAAAAAGTAATAACAAGGTTTTCCAAAACCGACTATAACAAAAAGTTGTGGAGAAGATGAGGACACCGCAGAGCACTTCCTCTGTGAATGTCCTGCTTTTTCTCGCATAAGGTTACAGATACTCGGCGCAGACATGGTGAGAGCTGGAAACTTAGGCTCCTTATCATGGCAGCGTCTTTTGGCTTTTCTCCGAACATCTGGAAAGCTATAACAAATAGAAGGTTGCTAACTGGTAGTACAATGGACTGGTATTTAGGTCTGAGTGCTCCAGCTGGTACTTTAAAAACCTCCAACAAAAAAAAGAAATAACAAAAAGTTAGATCTTAGCATTTAATTAACTGTTTTAAACTAATTTAACTTTTTTTTTAAACAATTTTCCTAATTCTTTTAAATAAAAAATGTATTCTTATATTTGATTGAGTTTATATTTAATAACTGCAAATCATTGAAAAGGATGGAAAACTGCCCCCCCCCCCCCCCTTTATCAATATCCTGGATCCACGCCTGGTGCAACCACCTCGATTATATCAACTAGCCTTATTTTAATTAGTTGCGATAATCAAGAGCATACTGTATTTTATTTGTTTGTTGATTTGCCTGCCAAACTTCTTTCCGTTTGCAGAGCTTTTTTCTGAGAATATCTGATCTTGTTAATCAGCTTATAAAAAATTAAAATGTTTCTTCTAGGAAGGAAAGACAACTAGGCCATTTTGTGGCCAGTGCTGTGTAATCAGATTGTTTTTATAAATCACCTTAATATCATCATTATAGTGATAAAGTGGTACATACCAGAAATGATGATAGATGTTCATTTAACCCAAACTAATTACACGTACTTAATGGACCGTCAGCTAATTACTTAACGCTTCCACACCTGGTTCGACAAATTTGATGATCTAGGAGGACTATGGGTAAACAAAAGTATCACTGATTCTTTTTTCTGAGTAGACAGCAATTCAAAGTCACCACTTGTATGACAACATAAATATTAGATTAGGTAATGCTGTGTATGAACACAACTCAGTCCTTGTTCTTCTAACTAATTGAATACTTGCAGAGATAAGTCAATGATTTATGAATTCTCATTAAATTGACTATAAATCTTTGCTCTGTATTGAGAATTCTTCTCTATCTTTGCCTCATTGAATATTCAATATGTCTATTAAAATCTAATAAATCCTATCTATTGTCCCTAAAGGCCATAGGTAGCATGCATGGATATTTTGTTATAATAGTCCAAGCTACACAACACATATTCTATTCCCAGTATGCGAAAATTGAAAATGCTCCAAAAAAAAGGACAAAACAAATAAAACACCCACTATAAAGCACCCATTATAGTGTGTTATACCTACATGCCTAGCTGTACGAACAACAATACGCCCCATGCATGTCGTATGTTCAGAGGCAAGAGATAGGTGGGATAGGAATGTGTAGAGAATACTTGTCCATGTGTCACAGGTGATTTCATTATTAATTGTCAAACAGATGAGTTCTTTGCAAACATATTGTTCACTTTATAAATCGCCACTACACTACCTACGACGGCTTCTCAACGTAGTAACAAAAACAACAAACATAAGCTTCAACAGCAGGACTCTTCAGTTTTGTCGGACTGTGTTTCTTATCCTAATTCCTATGAAAAGTAAGAATGTCTATATACCTATATTTTACATCCCCTCACAAGGTTAGTACACAACACGAAGACAAGAAAAAAAGAGAAGAGAGCTAAGGCGATGAATGGATAAGTGGGTGTGGGTGTTGGATGTTGGGTGTTTTTTAGTAGATAGAGGCGGGTGAAGGATTCACCCTTGGGCCACTCAACTGGAGAAGGAGATGATGACGTTCGTTATTTTTGCCAATTTTCTTGCACAACAACGCCGAAGCTCAAGAAACAGAATAAATGCACAACGGACATACACACACACCCACACTCATACACACGCAAAAGAAAAACAAGCATTTATCTCGGGATAGGGCGAACAACAATATTTTTAATGATCAAAAACATTGTTACAATTTATATTGTTTGTTATCCTTGCACACTATGGCAGCAGTCATGCATATGCAGTCACAAGTGCCTTTTGTTCGATACAACTTTTACAAAAGCCGCATACAAGCTACATGGAGAGCCCTTTTCTTTACTATTAAGTAAACACATTCGTGTTCTTTTTTCTTTCTTTTTTTTTTTGGTTTGAAGGATCGGAGTTTATACGGGTTTTATCCTTTGGCTTGTAATAAAAAGGCAAATATTTGGAAAATTCCAGAAGTACTAGGTATACATCCAACGCTTTGTCATGCCGGACCGTTGTAGATGAATGCATCAAATGTGGTTAACGGTTTAGCTGAGGTTTAAACATCGTTGGAGAATAAGTTATGGATCGTTTGAGCAGCGGAAATAATCTGAACAAACAACAACGTTCAACACTTTTCAGTTCAAAGACGAAATATCCTTTCCACCAGGACATTAGGGTCATAGCAATTATGATTTGTAGTTCTTTTTAAAGTTTTCTCTCATTTAATTGTTGGCGGAAAAATACATATTGTACGGCATGTGGAGTTTTCTGCTTTGAATGGTTTATAGCATAGAAGTACTTTGACACAGTGTTGCTTATGCGACTTGGTCATTGCGGGTTTATACGACCGCAGAAGCCATTAAATGTGTAAGTACCTACCTACTATGGTTTTATTCAAAGTTTTTGAATGAGATTTTTCTGGAGTTGTGGTGTGTAGGTCGTCAATAAAAAAGAAGCAGAAATAAAAATACATTTATTGTTACAATCTACAATGTTAACGGTAATTTAAATATGAACGCTCTAGCAGCAGCTTTTTCTATGTTTAGGAAAGTGGATGTGTTGAGAAAATAAAACCTCTACCATATTGTTACAGACAAATACAAGGACATCTGAATGGTATGTATTTGCTTTAGACATGAAAGAATCTAAAACCGGGAAGTTTGCCAACGGATTTTGAAGCCAACGAAAGGATCACCTATTGTGATGTAGTTAAGTCAGAGAGCTGTGATCCCTTTATGATCACAATGCTCGTAACGCCGAAAAGGAAGAAGATTTAGAATCATTGTTTGATTGAAAACGTCCAGGTCAACAAGCAACATCACACTAAGGTGCTTTAAGAAAAATACCGACAATTGATTTAAACATAGGTTGTTCATGTTCATACAAATTCCTTCTTATTTTGATAGTTTCTAATAAAATTGATTTGAAAAATAAGTATGCGAGAACACCTTCTTTAAAATAGTAAAAACACAATCTAAAAAAAAAATATTCACAAAAAATATGACACAAACTGCGCGAAAAAGTCTCCAAAAAGAAAATCTGCTGGGTTACGAGCTTCAATATAAACTGAAGCCCAGAGAACACAGACTTCGAAAGGAGTTTCTAGTGAATGATCAGTTTCTTGTTAGACATGGAAATGATTACTTAGGCCTCAAAAAAGTTGGGATTTGCACGAGAAAAGCTTCAGATAGATTAGATAAGCTTGGAAATACTTAAACATAGACAAAGGCAATCTTAAAAAAAACACATGGCCAACCATTTTTCGAAGGAAAATTGATGCAACGGTATTCATAAAATTTCTATATACTCAGGCATCAGATGAGAACAGTTGGATATTGGAAACGATCTGACAACAATCTAGTTTATCCGTTCACAGACAAAGGCTAAGCTATCTGAGATACCACACCGTAAAGTGAACGAGGTCAATGAATTCATCTGCTGACTTGTAAGAAAAGATTAAGAGAATCAATAGTAGAAGCGATTATTTTGGCTGTTCATATAGACGTATAGAAACTCTTAATCTTAAAATGTCCTTAGGAATACATAATAAAGGTGGCGCAAAAGAGCGTGAAACCCCGAGGCCTAGCGTATTTCTAAAACCATACCTTGTAAGGCTTGTAAGGAAGTAGAAGTGGCCTACAATTTTCTGCCAGTTCTGAACAGCTAATCGAGAAAGTGCTTTTCATGGCAATGAATGTATAATCTGAGGACTTTCCAATTCCTTGCGAAAGGTGAAATGGAGATGGTCTCTCTAATTTTTTCCAGCTGTTCAAATTGAGGTCGGTGTTAGAGATACTTTCTTGAAAGGAGATCTGATTGATTATAGAATGTTAAAATAAATAAAATAAATAAAATAAATAAAATAAATAAAATAAATTAAATAAATTAAATAAATAAAATAAATAAAATAAATAAAATAAATAAAATAAATAAAATAAATAAAATAAATAAAATAAATAAAATAAATAAAATAAATAAAATAAATAAAATAAATAAAATAAATAAAATAAATAAATAAATCGGGCGGCGCAACAGAGCGAGGAGCCCCTTGGCCTAGCGTATTTCTCACTATCATGCCTTGAGAGGGAATAGAAGGGACCTACAATTTTCTGCCGGCTCCGAACGGATAATTGAGAAAGCGCTTTTCATGGCAAAGAATATAAAGAATATACTAACGGAGGACTTGCCAATTCCTCGCGAAGGGCGATACCCGTGGAAAAAACATTTTTATAGAATGTTGCTGTTGAGAAATTGTTCTTCTTTTCATTTTGTTTTGAAAGCAACCGCAAAAGGCTTTGATAAGCATACAATCTCTGTAATCAAAGACGAAAAAGTGTGAACAAGGTGTAAAAAAAATTAATTTCTAATTCTACTTCTACTTCCGGAGCAATTTGTTTTGGAAACATTTGATTTAAAAATGGAGCTACGTTACTAATGAAACCATTTGTGTTTCAATAACTTTTACTTTCTTCTTTTTACACACTTTTGAGCCCAGAGTTGGTTTTTTCAGTAGGCAAAGTGTGACGACCAACTTCACTCACTTACTCATCCCTTGATTTTCTAAAAAGCGGTTCAGTAATATGATAATTGGCTGAATAACAATGCAGGTTAAGCTTCGGTTTCTTTACTTTGATGAGTTCAATCATAGCAAATCCTATACAATGATACTTTGACTCCGTTTTTAATTTGGTTTGTGTACAAGAAAATATAACTCGGTTTCAAAATCAAAAAAGTTCATTTTGGTTGAAAATTTTTCTCGCTTTGACCGTAAAAACAAGACAAAGCGTTCGGAAGCAACGTTCGAACGTTATTTTAACTCGGCAATAAGTTCGAAAATAGCTCCACAAACATAAATATCACCGTTTCAATAATCCAATGCCAATGGTATAGTTCATAAGAACATTATCTTAGAAATTTTTGGTAAAACTCGACTTCTGATTTATCAAATATTGGAAATTTTTAGTATGCATTTCAACTGGCTTAAGATCTGTGTTGTCGTATTAAGAAAACTTGTTCATATAACAATTGTATCTACGTCTTATTTATATCAAGTACTGCACTTGGAAATAAAGCTTCAAAGTCGATGTGCTTACAGATTGGTGTTTGCTGGCGATTATGACAATATATTGTGACCGGACTGACGGTCGCTTACTGCTCTACTGCTACCAACTTCTGCAAGTAAGCAGACCTTTGCGACCTAAGCTTTACCAAGGAAAATAAACATTTTTCAAATAAATAATCCAATACCCAAACCAAATCCCCTCAGAAATGCACGGTGAATTAATCTGACAGTTCATGTCACAAACTCTTTCACTAAATCGATTTTCAGTGAAAAAGACTCACTCACTGTCAGCCAAATCTCAGCACTATTCTCGATTTTCCGTCATAATATAGATAATGCCACAAAATTTTTACATACTCTTTTGAATCTCTCCAAAAAACCTCTTCCACTTAACGAAATCCGACAAAATGTATGACAATATTAAACAGCATGCTACAAATATTATAAAAGAGAAACAAAAAAACTTTAGTTGCCCATTTTAAATTTCGAATAATTCAAAACAAAGCTATTTCTTTTTGACAATTCATCTCAGATTAAAAAAGATAAATTTAAACGAAACAACGGCAAAGCAGACAGAACAAAAATCTCTTTATTTGAATTTTTATTGTCGAATTTAATACATTTTTTTATGCTCGTATTTTTGCTTGTGACGAGCACCCGTCTGGATGTCTGACATCCACATCAGTGCGGTTACGAGTGTCACTGTAGCTAGTGACAAAGTGGGCATCTCATGTTCACAAAATGGAGAGATAACTTCCTCCCGTGCCAAGTTCCAACCCATGAAATGAGGCCGGGGTCGACATTGACAACAACGCACCAACGACGACAATGAAAAAAAAAACAAAAATATGTATTTAAGAAATGAGTGGAATTTTCGAGAAAATTTACGGCAATAATAAAGTTAACGCGTGCATTTGTCCGAAAACACCCACCAACAATACCCTGAGTTCTATATAGGTACATAAAAACAAAAACAACAATGTAAAAACAGTAAAAAAGCAAACAAACTTACCCTGATGTTTTAAGGGCTGCTGCAGATGAGTTTTTTGTTTGACATGATTATTTTTTTTATTTTTTCGCCGTATTAATATAATTTTTTTTTCTGTTCACCTACTTTATTGTTTTGTTTTTACCACGTGCTTTGAGAGAATACAACATTCAAATGCATCACATTGGACAAGAGTGTGAATATGTGCTTGTTAAAATCTTATGCAAAACTTTTGGATTGTATATTTAAGGTTGCCATAATAGAAGGTACGTTTGTACTGTACACCTACGTTTATCTACACGTGTTGTATGATAACGAAGGCTTGGCAAAAGCCATATAGGTAGAGGAATATGTTATCAAGATCCTTTTGTTGAAGTCACGTTCTTTAGTTAATGAGGTCATGCCAGTAGGCGAAACTCGGGCTGTGTTTATTCTTACTGCTTCTTAATACATACAACATTCATTGTCGGTTTAGAATTTATAATTGTGAAACGGACTCATTTCCAGTAGTGTACGGAATATAAACATATGGTAAATAGAGTCATTGTCTTGTTCCAATTATTCACTTGCAAAGAAAAAGCTTAGGGAGACTTTGACGAGAGTGCCTTTTACGTTATGTTGCGTCTGAAACATCAAAGTTGAAAGAAGTGTAAAATGCATTTGCTTTAAGGACGACTATAGTATACTTTGAGGACTACTCACATAACGCGATGGTGTAAGGTTTTTAATAAAAAAAGCAGCCATTGAAATCAGATTCCCTTTTATGTTGAACACATCAAATAAACTGGGGCATTTTCAGCGTTTTGAACTTGCAAAAACACTCAAAGGTCTTCAACTGATAGCTTTTTTTCTTTCTACGTCCGGCTGATTATATATGTAAAAAAATTATGCTATACACTGTTCAACAAAAATGCGCAGTACAGTTAAGATAGGAGTGTTTACGTTTCACTTGCACTCCTATGATACCTATAAGTTCTCTTCAGATTAAAGCTCTGACAGAGCTGTCATAGTATGCACTCTGAACTGACAAGAATAATAAGCAGGGTTACCGTCCGTTTATTTTCTCAATTTGTAACGGGTGATTTTTTAGCTGGTTTGGTTTTGGCAACACTGGTTTTGACAGCTGACGTGTGTTTAGTACCTTGTGTCACTGTCAAACAGCTTCAGTTTGGTTTGCAATTTAACCATGGATCGTCTTACAAATGAACAACGCTTGCAAATTATTGAATTTTACTATCAAAATTCGTGCTCGGTTCGAAATGTTCATCGCGCGCTGCTTCCATTTTATGATGCGAATCGCAGCGTTACTGTCAATGGTAAACGCTACCGAGCGATGATAACAAACTTTTTTTTGCCCGAAATGGAAGTTCTTGGCTTGCATGATATGTGGTTTCAACAAGACGGAATGTATGCGTGCGGGTTTCCTGTGCCCCAAATGCGAGAATTTCGCTTGTTTACATACCTGCCAAGATCAAAATGAGCTTCATCTGAAAAAATCATTTTCTTGGTAAAATAGGCATCGGATTTTCCATCACCACATTTGTTCAGCGGAAGGATAAAACTGATTATCTGTCGAATTAGACGTGAGCTAAGTGCTACCATTCACGAAATAACGACTAGTTGGAAAAAAACGTTATATGGCGAACCCTTTAGATGTGACATAAAGCTACTGTAACATAACGTAATCAAGTGAATTTATTTATTAAATTATTATTTACTCCTTTTTAACACACAAACTCTTTAATAGTCTCGTTGCCTAAGGATTAGCAATAAAAGTGACCATTTTATGTGCAGTAAGTATGACATAAAGGTTTACGATACGCCATAAAACATTACGATAGCTGGTATGCTAAATAACGTTACGTGACTCGAACTTAAAATAAATACACGAGACTAGTTAAACTTTCGTTTGTTTAAAATCTATTCCAAATAAAAAAAAAAGAGTAAAGAGCCTTTGATGCAAATGACAGTAAAAGGAACGCACAATTAAGTTAAAGTTAAGGACCGTGTGTTAAGTTTCGGTTCCAACAATTCTCATACGTAGCCTGAAAGTACCGAAAAACATCATTTTAGATTCAATGGTAGTTTAATTTAAGAGTCAATTTGCGTCATGTTACTCGGCATTGTCATAAGGATGTTCAACCAAAGCCTATTTCAGAAAAGTTTTTTGCAACCTTGTATTGAAAGGTGGCTAATGACTAAGTATGGACAGCTAGTCTTTAATCTCTAATAAGCGATACACATCTTCGTTCAACAGCAGCTTAAGAACAAAAATTGCCTGAATTGACATCCTTCACGCCACCGACAACATTACATATTCCTCTATTAAAGAAATAGAAAATAGACACACTCTTCTCGAATAGCTAATCGGAATTTTATTGAAAGGTTCGATTCAAATATCCAACCGTCTTCACCTAATTCAAAACTTGTTAAGCTCCCTTCTTTGGCAGCTCATTTCAATACACAAAACCCTTCAAGTAATCCTTTAGCATTTCCTAAAACAAAACAAGTTCATATCAAAATAAAATTACCCGCTAATGCATAGGTTTCCGGTCCAAGACCTTTTCTAAGCTCACCCAATCAACCCTACTTTAAATTCGATTAGACACAACATTTCCGTCTCGTATATATGCTCATTTTACCTCATTCAATTCAACTCAATTCTCGCAAACTCGAAAACTTTATTTGAATAGCTTCTATAAAACCAGAGCAAGAAGACAAAACTTGGAAATACCATCACATTACTATGGCACTCCATTATAATTTTCCAGCACTAATCCCTTGCATGGAGCTTTCGTTCGCTTGTACAGAATTATCTTTTAAGAAAGCCTGATCGCAATTAAATAACCGAAACCACACAAAATTGCAATCTTCTTTCGTCCAAATTTTCCAGTGGATTAGCATGCCTCTGCACTTCGGTAACATTCAAGTTCGTCCTTTGCCTATATAAATGCAAATACATACATATATTCCCTTTTTTTTCTTTTCTCTTTTATTTTTAAGCTGCATGAAGTTCCTTTTGTATGCGCTAGGATCTCTCTAGGGATCTGGACTAACTCAGACTATGAAATCGCTTAAGTGACTGAAACCACATAAAGCACTGGCATTCCTATAAAATATAAGTGAAATGTCCTTACCAAAGCAAGTTTGCTGTGGGTATAGTATTCTAATGCTGCGTGACTCTCCCATCTTGCCTTTGGAACACCCACGCAGACCACACACGACAGAATTACTTCCTTTGTGTGTGATGGAATTTGGCTTCATTGTATGCAATGAGTGCCTTTCCAAATCACCATCGCGTCGCAAATGGGTATGATGAGTACCAGCAGTCGCTATCGTCCTTCGGATTACACATCTGGAAAAGTTTTCGGTTGAGCGGGTTGTGTGGAGTTTCCAAACGAAAATATATCTCAGTATAAGAGGCAAGAGGTTTTTTTTTCTATAGAGAGAGAGCACTCTGTTCGCAGAGTTGGTGCCTGCCTAATGCTGTTACCAGTTATGCACCAGTTAATTTCGTCGCATCCCAGTAGATATTCCAGAAGGACAATGGCAGTAGTTGCGAGCAAAATGTGCATACAAAAAGCATTCTCGAACAACGACGGATCTAAAACGCAGTAGCTGTTTGAATGCTAAATCAATAAATCGGCTTCGAGATATGCTCTAGTTTATACAAAAAGCCAGAGTTACCATATTTTACTAACTTGAAATTTATGAATAGATATGGAAGAGCACAACAAATCGGGGATTAAAGTCAGGGACAAGTGCACATTATTTCAACCATTTCGTTGAACGTTTTGCTAGGATTGAGAAGTGGGATGGTTCCAATTTGCCTGACTTGTTTCCTTTCTGTAATGTGAAATATCAGCAAGCAAACAGCTACATGGCTTGCATTTTTTTCAAATATATATAGTCAAAATTTTGAGGGTATTTCTTTTTATTTTAAAACAAAAAACCTTTTGAATGAGCCTTCAAATGCATATAGTAAATCAGCGGATCTGGCAGGGCTGCGTCAAAATAAAAGTTTTAACTTACTGTAAACAGCTCCCAAAAGTGGTAGAAATGTTCGCTGCTTTGAATTATGGTTGAATATATTTCTCTTCTGTCACAGTAAATGAGAGTCGATATTCACTGATCTCCAAGGATACAAAATGAAATTCTTTCATGATTTACAATAGAAATTTACCAGCTCAACAAAGACGTCGGCATTGATGTAGTGGCGTACATATGTAACTTTTGGAACTGTGTCAGCCCTTGTCTGATTTATCAATTCAACTGCTAATCGGCTCATTTCAATAAATGTTGACACACACTCGTAGTTTTATTTTTTGTAGTGATTGTGGTGTGGGCAGGCAATGAAGGCAAAAGTCTCTCAAATAAAAAAGAGCTGACATTTAAAATAATGACAGCTATGTTTTGGCATTGTACTAAATTTTGGAAACAATACTTAAAAATAAAAAACTAATTGGAAGAAAGGGAAGAGTATTTATGTTTTAATAAGAATTAAAGAACGAAAGCTACACATATCCATCAATGGTAAATCTCTCACCACACTGGAGCAAATCATTGCAATTATTTGGTTCATGGATTTTATTGACAGATTCAAAGAGGACATTTTTTTGTGAGAATTTCAAAAGAAATATCATTTGGAACTGTTTTGCTGTCTAGCCCCTTGTACTGTTTTTCCACCTGAAGTTGAATTTGGTTTTATTTCAGGTTCGTTTCAGTCAACTGAGTAGATAGTGCTTCCAAATGAAAAAAGGACTCTTGAGTGGCTGTTTTTGTTTTTATCTTTTGTTTAAAAGAGGCAGGGATATCATTATACATAAGCAAAAAGATAGATTCCTTTCTATTTTCACTCACTACAACCTTCTCAAACGTCAAACTCATTGAGATATGTTGATAAGACTGGGTTCAGTACAAAAGTTATCAGAAGGTTTCGGCTGAAGCTTTCTAACTGAAAAAGTTTTTATGTAAATAAAAAAATAAATAGGGTAGCGCAACAAAACGTAGAGTCACAGGACCTAGCACATTTCTCACAACCATGCCTTTTGAGGCAATAGAGGGGACATACACATTTTTTTACCGGTTCTGAACGGCTAATCCAGACAGCGCTTTTCATGGCAATGAATTAAGTAACGGAGGACTCGCCAATTCCTCACAATAGGCGATACAAGTGGAAAAACATTTTTGCCTATGTTGGGATTCGAAGTTAAGCCTAGTACGCTGCTGAAACGAAAAGAATAATCTCATACAAAAATGACATAACGGAATCGGAAACGATCCTTTTCGTTGTGCAGTACGCTGCTGCTCTGTGAAATGGTTTCATAGGTGGATTATTGTAGTAGATCTTGTACTACAATATCTGAATTTCTCCACACTTTTTCGTTCATCATTTATCTCCCTGAACAATAAACGCTTGCGAAATTTTGATAGTTCTATTTAATGAAAAGATTAGTTAAATTTTTAACAGTTAAAATACTTTTTATATTTCCTTAGATGTACATTTCAGAAGCAATGCTTCCATCGTTTTTTTTTTTTTTGTTTTTTTTTTTGAATTGCATTTTTTAAAATTAAAAATGGAAGAATTTTATTTAGATGAAGTCTGGAAAGACAGACTGCAAGTATAAAAAGGAGCAAAATGCCTTGCTCTCTTTAATCTTGACTAGCCTTTCAACTGTGATGATAGGTAGAATTGTTGGTGCTATTTCTGAAGCCCCGTTAGTTAGCGACTTTCATAAAAAAGCTTTTGGCTTGCAATGATAGTCGTGTAAGTTATTTAACATTATAGTAAATTGACTGTCTACCTGGTTTATTGGAAGGGCTGCAGTTGCAGTTGGCCTTGGTAGTGTTGTTCCAATATTGAAAGCAGATTCTCTATCGTCTCTATCATATGTGTACGCTGAATTCTATACTAACAATAAGGTTTGCAGCACTTCAAATCGTAGCAGCAATTGGAACAGCTATGGCATTGGATAAAGTCAAAAGACTAATGATGTCATCAGAAGAAGAGTCAGAAAATTTATCGAACGAATTATAAGAGGCTATATACGTGAGAAAGAGACTGTACAGTGTACAGTGTACAATAATAGTAACTAATTCATCACAGTAACCGCGTTTGTACTTCTTTACGGAGTTGCAAGGACATTTGTCGTTTGTTGAGACAAAAAAGCGACCTAAATTCAGTTGAAAAAAAAGAAAGAAATTAAATTCATTTTGGAAACGTCCTTTGGTTTCCTTTGCTGTAGATATCGGTTGACTCGAATTGAAGAAAGTTATCTTTTTCTTCTCAAATCATCATCAGAATTGCACATGATCAGCCAGTTATTGTCGAAACAAGTAATACTTCTACATAGTTTTGTACTCATTTTATGATAAGAGTATTAATTTTTTTTATTGCTTTTTGTGAGACTTTGGACTTGACTTTGACTGTCACGTTTCTGATAATACTCTACACGAATATTTTTCACTGACTGTTCACGAGAAATCCTGTTTCGCAACAGCAGCGTAGAAGGCTTTAAGATTGAATGTTGAGTAACACGCCAATGCTTAGCTTTTGTATGAGGAATCAGTAGTAAATCAGAGTATCCAACTATCCGTTGAGCTTGCGAAAGTAAAACACACCAATGCTATTCACACTGACGACAAAAGTTTAAGTAAACGTGTTCAGCCGTTCCATTCCGTTCCGACCAAATGCTTACAGGTTTTGTTTGATATTTCGAACACTTTTTGACTCTCTCTGTACAACCATCACTAGTTTTGCAATGGGTTTTATCATAAACGACTTGAAAGCATCTCGTCTATTAAATCAAGTAGTTTAAGACAAATGAATCGGAAACCTTGTAAGGTTTTGGGAGTTTTTAGCGATATCCGCATCGTTGTGGGTAGGAATAGGCTATCACCTTTTACCAACAGAACCTTTACTCGATGTCTTTAGGGCTAAGTCGGAGCTGAGATCACAATCTAAGGCTACTTAAGAGAGAAAAGCACTCCAAGGTACCTTTAGTTGTATCAACAAATGGAGATAAAAGAAAGCCTTTTAACTTTTTCAGATAAATAAAAAAAGAAAACATTTGTATGGTTTCACTCTATTTTCTATTAAAATTTGAAATTATTTCTTTCATTTTTTGTACACCCTATTGAATGGACCCATGGCAATAATAGGAGCTTATAATAAGGTCATTAATAAAAGCCTATAAGCGAAGGGTGATGAATGCTAGTGCCCCCTAAATTTTGTGTGCATCGCAGAGTTCTTAATGAAATAACTATGTATGTTCAATTTATAAGTTTTGTGGCCCTGAATGGAGATGCCTCGCTTCATCTTGGTGATTGAGTGATCATCATAGATATAAGTAGTTGATCGGTCGGTGTAGCTCGTATCTCGATTGGCATATCACTTGCGTAGAACAAGGAATTGGAAGATCAGTGAACTGTGACTTGTACGAAAAGCAACAAGTGTTGGCCGTACCTTAATAAATTTTCCTCCAAAATTCCATCTGGTAAAAAAGACTGCTGTTGTTTCTATAGAATAAATTTCAAAAGTTACTTGTGAGTTGACCCCCTAAATTGTATAATTTTAATTTTTCGGTTTAAGCTCTTATTAGTGTTGTGGTTAGAAAATGAAACTTTTTGTTTTGTGGTTAGAAAATTTAACTTTTTTATGAATTTCTAACCACAAAACTAATAAAAGCTTAAAATTCGCGCGAACTAATAATAGCCGCACCGCGCCGACCTCGTGCCGACTTCGCGCTGACTTCGTGCTGACCCCGCGCCGCGCCCCGACACGCGCCGCGCCGGGCACACACCGCGCCAGGCCGCGCCCCCCCCCCACGGATGAAAAGTTCAACTCCTTAAATCCAATGTTCCTCAGAACATTTCTGTTTCTACCAAAAGTAAAAGCCATTATAAACAATGATCGCAAAATATTAAACAAAGAAATAAAGTCGAATTCAACTGAGAAATAAAGTCGAAAGCTATTTTCGACAAATTTAGTGCCACAATGATTTTCGACCTTATTTCCCAAAATTGGTTATAAGGTCGAAAGTTTAATTCGACCTTATTTCCCCATTTTTGGGAAATAAGGTCGATTCGGCCTTATTGCCTTCGACCTTATTTCACGGCACCGTCTGAAACTATCTCTCACAATGCATTTCAGGGAATATAAAAATTAATTTCTTACAAATGAAATTCGAAGAACTTCAATCTGACTCATTGTTGTTTTTCACCCAAACCTTATATCCGTGTTTTAAAAACAAATTCCTATTTTTGCTACCTATACAAAAGGTTACACGTCAACAATAAGGCGGATAAGGATTGTTAATCAGAACTAACTTAATTTCGATCTGTCAACTTGAAGCTTCAGCCCCTTTGAGAAGGACATTTATCTGGAACCCTCAGCCTAGCAACGGCATGAGAATTAAATTATGTAATATTTGAAAACTTAAATAAACTGTACTCCCTGGATGGATTCACCTTACTGCGAAATATTTTCAATTTATTTTTAATAAAAAAAAAACATTCAATTATTAGGAAAAAAGACTTTGATCTTTTGAGCTCACTTTGCTCTTAATATTTATTTGGTCGTCAGCAAGCTCTCACTACCACATGTGTGATATTAAATCTCAATTTATGATCCAAAAATAATTACTCTTGTATCTATCCATTTATGATTCGTGCGAAACACAAACAGAGTATAATATTTTTGCTTCCTCCCGTGCCACATGACACCCCCGCTCACATATATGCCACCTTTTCCACCGAGTAATATTTCACCGAAGTTATAAGAAATGCATGAGGCCATCCTTATGTCGAGAAAGACGATCATAAATGAATGAATGGGGAATATTTTAAGGTTGGAGTTTTGATGACATCCCCGATGTGGGAGTACCAACCTATGTATAGGTACCTACTTTCATACCTACTTCAGTTGTAGTGTTATTTAGGAAGTGCTGATTTAAAAATAAAACAAAAACACCCAATACCATTTTTTGGTTTACAGAGAAGACTGCTATGGTGGCGATATATGTTGATGGTTTTTCGACAGCAGTAAAACATCCACAACAATCTGTACGAACCATTGGGACGACTCACAGACTCCTATCTCTCATTTTTATGTGGTGGGAGGTGAAGCTCGTGCGTCCATCCCATCGTCGAGTCTCAGAGATAAATTTGGCAGAACCAAAAGTTTCAAGCTCAATTTAATATTTCAATATTCATGAAACATTTAATAAGATATCATGCCAGGGAATATCATTGCAAGAACACACAATCCACTTCCACATATCCATCCCGATATTAGAACCTTAGATTTCTTTCATACGACATGCGAGTAGACCTTCATCATCAGTCCTTGGAACTGAAGATAGTTTATTTCCAATTAAAATAATTGTATTTTAGAGACTTAATAAAACCTATTTTTATTTCAACTTCATCAAATTTAGTCTGCTGTCGAGACTCGACTATGGGCTATTTGCGATGCATGATGCCCCAAGTCGACTTCTATCTACGAAATTCCCTATGGACGGTCAATGTATTGATTGATGAATGCGGATGTAGTTTATATGAAATAAGCAGATGAACAGACGTACAGAGAACTGGGGATAAATGTGTAAATGTTATTTTCTTAGACCATACCAACTAAAGTATAGTTCCCTTGTTGGTAAAACAATTTCGAGAGAATATCAAAATCAGTTAGGATTAAGGATGATTCCTTGCTTGAATTGCATTGACGTATGGGGATTTAAGAGCTATACTATTCGTTCTGCATTTACAATTACGCAAGAAGGCAAACTCTATAACTTACTGCAAAGTCAAGTATGCAACAATTTCATTGACGTTTAAGTTCGAGAAAATATATCCTCAGATTTATTATAGCCTTGGTGTTCCATTATATTTTCAAAATCTTTAGATACTCTCGGGTGTATTGAAATTGAAAAGAAAAGAGGAAGCACAAGGAGAAGGAACTTTTAACAACAAACTAGGTCAGTTCTGGCTTGATCGTTCAAGAATGGATTTAATTTCATTAAAAGGTGAGATGTTTGAAAAAAAGAAAAGAAAAAAATATCGAAACAAGTTTGATAATTGAGATGAAGTTTTGGGTTAAATTAATTTAATTTCCATTGTGTTCCATTCTTGGAAAAGGTTTAGGAAAATGATGGATAAAGTTTAGGATATAGAACCTGTGTAGTTATAACGAGTTGAATGGTATATCGGGTAGCAGAGGAACGGTCTTTATGTGGATATTTGGAATTAAGCCTTGTTTTGGTGGTGTTTCAACAAACAAAAGAGTTTTATTAAGGAATTATATTTCATAACAATCCAAAAACGATTAGGCTTGGACGAGCTTTCATTGTGTAAACACAAATATCTACACTAGGACTCTAAAAATGAATATGTATCGTTGAAAGGAAAACAAATGTGGATCTTAGCAGGATCTTATTTGTTATTTACAATTGATATTTCAATTCCTTGTGCGAGATGTGTTTTCTCTCAAGTTGAATGCATAATCCAATTTATGAAATAAACCAACGCAAACTAACCTTTGAGGGAATTTTGTAAGGCTTATATGGCTTTGTTTAAGATTCAGAATCCGGACGGATATTTGTGTGTGCAACGCAAGAGAAGTAGTGTAGTGGCAACTATTTCCGAATATCCCCAGTTTTGGAACACTTTAAACGTTGTTTTTTGGTGTTTCAACCTTGAAAGGACTATATACGTGTGCCCTCATATTCCCTTTTCACTTTCCGCATATGCTTACTAATACAAATACAGCACAGGATATTACAAAAATTGAGTTTGCCAGTCCGTGCGGTTTGACCCTCAGTAGCAGTAAAAAAAACTTGCAGTGCACGTTTTGGAAACTTCAGTTAAAAAGCAAATAATGACGTACGTACTTGAACTTGTGGTTTTTAGAGGAATTGCTTGTGATGTTGGCAGAAATTTTGAGAATAAAAAGTTAAGTGAGCATGTGTTTTTGCCCTGTTCGAGAATAGGAAACTCACTCATTACTCACTACTTAGTTGCTTTTTTTTGAACAGTTGTGTTCGGAATAGACAAAAGACCAAAACTGTGACGACAAAATCAATTCTCTTGTAATTGTGTCTGGTAAGATACTATAGTCAAGTCCCCACTATGAATTTTGGATGACCAAGCGAAGGTTCAGGCCCAAAGAGGAAATTTTGAGATACTTGCCATTCATCGGGAGTCCCATTTTTTGTGATTGCTTGGAACCAATTAAAACGCTCAATAAATTCTGTCTGTCTTCCAACCAAACTCAGAGAAGTCTAATAGATCCGAATAAGCAAAGAAGTAGCTAGGGGACTGCATAGGGTTTGTCTTACGCTTAGCTCTATATTTTATCAAAAAGACGAGGCTTTTAAAGGACACACTTTCTGTTAAGGAAATTCAAATTTTTTTTATTTAATGAGCAGGTCAGTTAACAACAAATTCGAAAACCCCAATTTTCGAACAAAAATCTCTAAATTTTTCCGTCTTGTTGAAACCAAATGTTGTTAAAATCAATATCTTCCAATTTCGCCCATAAAAAGTTGTTTATCATCGATCTATACCGCTCTCCCTTGACAGTAATGGTGTTACCAGTTTCATTTTGAAAGAAGTACGGACCGATGATTCCACCAGCCCAAAAATCACACCAAACTGTCAATTTGGGTGAATGTAATGGTTTTTCATGAATATATTGTGGATTTCCATCGCATGAATGTAAGCCTCATCGGAAAAAATTATTTTCTTAAAAAAAATCGTAATCGATTTTAAGCCATTTCAAGGCGAAATCAGAAAGTTCACGACGTTTATGGTGGTCCAATGGCAAAACTGTAAGCACTTCTGAATGCAATGAAAAACAAATGACAGATCATGACATACTACAAATGGCTGAAACGCCACTGCAAAATCATATCATACCTATTGGAGAACCCTTTACTTATACAGTAGAAATCAGACTAGTTGGCCTACTGTACTACCAGGGTGTAGCAACCTTCCATTGGTGCAGTAAATAAAAATAAGATGGTTGTTTTTTCACATTTATCCTCAAGGACGGCGCCGACTTCTCCTAATCATAGAACAAAAAAGTCCAGCAGTGTTAAGTCTTCTGATCATGGAAATTACCGGTTTAAAACTAAAAACTATGATAAAATTGGCGTTAATAGCGATTTGATTTAGATAGATAGATAGGTTTCTTTATTAGCACAATTTAGGCTTTAGTTTACAAATTAAATAATTTAAATACATAAATAAAACAATTAACAAAATGTTTATGTACTTAATCAATATTTCAGTCTTACAAATTCTACTATTTTTCTTTTAATTGCTATCACATTCGTTTCACATTTTACGTGGTTTGGTAATTGGTTGAAAATCTTAAAACCCTTATAAATAAGTGAGTTTTGAGCTCTCGCTGTTACAAAACTTGGTAGTCTAAAATCGTTCATATTTCTGAGAGAATAAGGTTGAGTTTCATGGACATAATTTACATATCTTGTTAAATATACTGGCATCAAGTTATTTTTAATTTTGAAGACAAACATTAACATATTCATAACGATTCTTTGTTTAACAGTTAACCATTTCAGCGATTCTAACATAAAACTAATTGATGAGTATCTACTACATTTCAAAATGTTTCTCATTGCTTTATTTTGCAATCTTTGTAGTCTGGCAATTGAACCTTCATTACATAAAAACAAAACAGTTGAACAGTATTCAAAGTGAGGTTTCACAATAACATTATAAATATTAATTGCAGTTAACATCGTAACATCTCTTCTGATCCTTTTTAAAAAACCTATCTTTTTAGAAATTTTTTTACAAGTATATTCAATGTGACTTTCAAATGAAATTTTACTATCTATCATAATACCAAGGTATTTTATTTCATAAACTCTTTCTATTACCTGATTTTCAATTATCAGGTTTGAATGAAAATTTAGATTAGTTTTATTTGTTATTATCATGCTTTTTGTTTTCATTGTATTTAATTTAAGTTTATTTTGACATAACCAAACATAGATATTGTTCAGATCTTCTTGTACTTTACTGTGGCACTCTTCAATGTCTTCTCCAGCGTAAAAAATCAAGGCATCATCAGCAAACAGGGCGATTTCACAGTGCTTCAAAACACACACAATATCATTAATATAAATGACAAACATAAGAGTTCCCAAAACTGATCCTTGAGGGACTCCTAGGTCAACATACTTTGATTTTGAAAAATGTCCATCAACCTTAACTTTCTGTGTTCTTTTTTCGAGGTACGTTTTAAACCAACTCAGTTCACGGCTTTTAACACCATATTTTTCTAATTTGTCCAACAGAATTGATCGATCTATTGTTTCAAACGCTCGTTTCAAATCAAGAAAAACACTATACACATACTTCCGTTCCGAAACACTTTCTTTCCAGTTTGTAACAATCAAATTGCACGCACTCTCACATGAATGGTCTTTCCGAAAACCCGATTGGGATTCTATTAAAATGTTATTGTTTTCAAAGAATTTTTCAATTTGTTCAAAAGCAATTTTCTCTAACAATTTTTCATAAACAGGCATACTATTCACTGGTCGAAACTCATCACATTTTTTTGTATTTGAAACTTTTTCTATCGGGCTAACTACTGATTCTTTCCAAGAGTCGGGGAATGTACCCTCTTCAAAGGATCTATTTATTATTGACCTTAAAGCTGGTCCAAATATTTCAAAATTTTCCAAATACATTTTGGGACACATACACGCACTATCTCTCTTATTTTTTAACTGCAAAAGTACACTTCGGATATGATCTAATGAGACAGTGTTAAATTTGAACGAATAACCCAAATTCGTGATAAGATTAACATACGGCACACAAGGAATTGAGTTGCTTATTTCGATCACACTATTTACGAAAAAATCATTAAATTTATTGGCAATATCCTTCTTATCCTTTATAACATTACAGTAGACGCTCGATATAGTGAAGTAATAAAAACCAGCCATTTTCACTATTTGGAGATTGTTCACTATTTCGAGCGGGAGGCTAGAAACGCTTTCCAAAGCTAAATTTGATCAAATTGCACATTTTGTTCAGTGTGAAGGTAATTATATTTATTTAATCTATAAACAAACACTTTCATCAAGTTGACTGCTAAAAACAAAAACAATTCTTAATACATCATCACTATATAAAAAGTATAAAACAAAGTCGTTTTTTCTGTCCCTATGTCCCTATGCATTTTTAAATTTTTAAAACTACGCAACGGATTTTGATGCTTTTTTTTTCAATGAATAGAGTGATCATTTTATAGCAGAGAAAAGCCGAGAAATTTAAAGATTTGTAATGTGATGTCGTAACAACATATATTTCTGCGCTTGCATTGCAAACGCTGGCTAAACCTTACGAGATTGAACAAATTTATGAACTTCGGAATTGTATATCTTAAAAAGATGAATAAAAAGTTCACGGCAGCATGTGCTTATCTCCTAAGGATAACCCACAGTAACCATTTTTCTTTTACATATTACAAAATTAATATGTGTTATTTACCAAGAGTGGTACCCGTGGTGCGATGGTTAGCATGTCCACCTGCTAATCCAGAGGTTCGAGGTTCGAATCCCAGCAGAGGCAAAAAAATGTTTTTCCACGGGTATCGCCTTTCGCGAGGAATTGGTAAGTCCTCCGTTAGTATTCATTGCCATGAAAAGTGCTTTCTCAATTAGCCGTTCGGAACCGGCCCAAAATTGTAGGTCCCTTCCATTCCCTCACAAGGTTTGGTTGTGAGAAATGCGCTAGGCCCAGGGGCTCCTCGCTCTGTTGCGCCACCCTATTTATTTTATTTTTTATTTATTTACCAAGCTATTTTAAACGAATATTTTCGAAGATATTACAGACTTAAAAATTGCGGGACGTAGCGTTTGCTTTTTTGTTATTTTATACTCGTGCGAAGCCATAGCGGACCACTGTGTTGTTAGTTCTCAGTTTTTCTGTAGTGTATTTAGTATCAACACTGTTCCCGTGCGAAGCCAGGGCGAGTCACTAGTACTCATGTAAAATAATATAAAACAAAAACATTTTTACTCATAAAAAACGAAAAATTTACATTAATGTACATAAATATAACATGTACAAATTAGCATCTTTTTTCACTATAGCAATCAATTTTTTGGAAAGTAGTTTGTTAATTTTGTCTGCTGTTGTACAAAAGTAAGAACACAGCAAGAACTTGTGTTCTACTGAGTCAAGTCACTACTTTCCTTTGAGATTCAGTGTGAGATGTACATGAATGTACGGTAGAATTTGTTCAAATGCAG
The DNA here is from genome assembly GCA_914767635.1 of Melanostoma mellinum. Classification (NCBI taxonomy): domain Eukaryota; kingdom Metazoa; phylum Arthropoda; class Insecta; order Diptera; family Syrphidae; genus Melanostoma; species Melanostoma mellinum. The sequence goes on from OU612058.1 coordinate 22,852,181, forward strand.
TCGACATACTGTAGACGCAATGCAGCTGCAAAATTCTTGTTCAAACCTGAGAAAAAGTATGAGTTCACTATTTCGAGATCTTTATTGTTCACTATTTAGAGTAGTGCATGTAAAATTTTGGGTGTTCACTATACTGGATAGTTCACTCTTGCGAAATTCACTATATCGAGCGTCTACTGTATTATCAAATTCAACACACGTTATTCTTGAGTCGTCCTTTTTCAGTACAAATTTTTTTAAACTACGCCACATTTCTTTTGGGTTCGATGCATTATCAACTTTTTCTTCTATAAATTTACGTTTACAGCGTATAATTTCTTTCTTATAACGATTTCTTGCAATCGTATATATCTTCCAATCCTCATCAGATTTGGTAAGAATTGCCCTCGCTCGTTTAATGATTTTATTTTTTCTTAAACACTGTAGGTAATTACTAAACCACTTATTTTCACCAGTTCTTACATTGATTTCCTTAGTAAATTTTTCAAGCACAGAATTTAATTCTTTCACAAACACATTTGATGCAATCTTTGTATCCACAATTCTTTCAATTGATGGTATTTGGCTAGACAACAATTCACGATTAAAGCTGTTTCTGTTGTACTTCAGTGTTTTAATTTTCTGCGGTACATTTTTTACACTTTTTTTCATTGTTAGTTTAACCGTAATTGTCTCATGATCGCTTATCTTAAGTTCCTTCACTACTTTAGTTTCAAGATATTTATTATTAGAGACTACGTAATCTATAAGCGTTTCAGATGTTTTAGTGATTCTAGTAGGTTCACTTACCAATTGGTAGCAGGAGTTATCGCTTATTTTCTTGTGTATCTCTTTCCTATAAGTATCTTCTGTTCTTAACCAATCAATATTAAAATCACCCATTACTACTATATCTTCGTTCATTTCACAAATTTCGTCTATTACTTCAGAGAAGTTATCACAGAAAACCCGATCCGATACACTAGGCGATTTATAAAGAGCAACCAGCACACATTTATAATTAAGGTAACACAAATCACATTTCAACCACCAAATATTATTATCCTTCACTGCTGTACTTATGTTAACTGTTTGTATAGTATTCTTTACATACATCACAACACCGCCTGTTCTTGTATTATCCGTATCACACCTTAGTATACAATAATTTTCTACCTGGATTTCACTATTACTAACATCCGCTGTTAAATGGGTTTCTGACAGGACAACTATATCAAAGTCCTTACAAAAGATAGTGTTTCTTAGCTCATCGAAATTGTTTCTCAAACCACATATATTTAAATAACAAACTTTTGACTTTGATTGCTAGTAGGCAGTCCTGCCTCTCTCCGTTTCCATTTTTTTTCTTAACACCTCACACACATAACTTCTAGAGTCATGCTCAACATTCAAGTTTAATCCTAGTTTAACATTCGCCATATCACAGTTATAGCATTTCAAAAAATTTTTATCACACTCTCTTGTTTCATGCTGTTCAGCACATTTAGCACACACTTTAGTTTTCGTACAGTCTTTGGCTACATGGTTAAAACCCCAACAGTTAAAACAACGTTTTACAGACACAAAATCATAAACAAAGCATCGATCCCAGCCAATGTTAAGGCTTCCTTTATTCATTATTTCTTTATAGTCATCACTATCTACTTCTAAAATTGCTTTATAAACCTTTTCATTTTTCTTATTTTTATTCGATGCACAAAAAAACTTAACACACTTTACTGGTCCATTGATTTTATTTTGTTTCTTCAACGCTTCTTCCATTTTTTTAACATCTAAATCATTGTTAATTCCACACACTATTAAACGCGGTTTTTTTAATTTGGGCACTAAAATTTCATAGTCATTTCCTAGTTTATCTTTTGCTTCTTTCTCAATAACTTCCCTGGATTCAACATCATCACAGTTGATGACAACCATACCATCTCTTTTATTCACCACACTGTTTACTTTTACTGATAATGACGTTGGGTCAATTTTTTCTTTTATTCTTTTGTGTTTTCTTTGGTTTTACAATGACAGGTGGTTCATTTTTCTTAAGCATATCGGCAAATGATAATGAACCCACACTACCACCAACAACACCACTCACACTAGCTTGTACCTTTTCTGTTTCAGTTTTTCCCGTTTTATCAACATTATGTACTTCACACTTTTTATATATGTTCATTTTATCCAACATTTCATTTATTGCCTTTTCTTGTTTTAAAACACTTTCTTTATTTGCATTAACAGACTTCAAAATGTCATCCAATCTCTCATATAAAGCATTTTTTTCATCTAAACAACCATCACATATGAACGCAATGTTATTGTTTGTTCTCACTAAATTAAGATCATACGCTGCCAGACCCGTGCATTTTTCGTGGAAAAATCTTTCGCAAAAACCGACGCATCTTATTTTAATGATGTTTTTTTTCAATCGTTCTTTACATTTCTTGCACTCCTCTTCCATAATAAAGAGTTTATTCAAATAAAATTTGTTTAAATCTATTTAACAAAAAATTATTTTATTCTCACAAATTAAACACGACTGTTCAGCTTGACAGTTGGATGAAGGGAAATTTGGAGACAATGTACTGAACGTACGCAGTGCCCAGTGGTTGTGTGGCCTCAATTCTTCGACGAAAAAGGGCAAACTAACCTGAACATAAGCTTAGTTTAGTTTAGTTTATTTATTTCAATCTACGAATACATATTCCACAGATTTCGAATAAAATAATAAAAATTAATTCACACACCTTAATATCTTAAAGTATATTACTACATTGTAGTATGATAAAAACAATCACTCAATTGGTAGGTGATTTGATTTGCAATTAACTAATTAAGCAAAAAAAAAAACAACTTATTTTTTAATATTGTTCTGGGCAAAGATATATCTAAATTAGAATAATACAAATTAAACAACTTACAACTTGCAGACATGGGCTCACGTTGGCCATATAATGTGAGGTGTGAATTCATTGACAACAGTGGTATCGCTCTCAAAGACACTGACGGAGCGTACAAATTCAAGCAGTTAAGCAGAATCTCACTTTGAATATTCGAACATAACATATCCCGAATGAACATAATGCTATAAATATTTCTTCTCATTTCAAGAGTTTGAATTCCCAAGAAGAGACATTTTGAATGATAAGAATGATGGGTACCATTATCATTGATATCGAAGAAGTTTCTCAGGGCATATCTCAAAAATTTCTTCTGAACACTTTCGATTCGATTTTTATTATAAATGGTAGTAGAACCCCAAACAACACAACCATACTCCAAAATGGGACGAACAATACTACAAAATAAAGATTTTATAGTATAAGGAGCTTTGAAGTCAGAGGAATTCCTTTTGACAAAACCAAGCAGTGAATTGGCATTTGAGACAATACTATTAACGTGTAAGTTGAATGTAAGCTTTACATCAAAGATATAACACCTAGATCCTTAAATACCTCAACAAATTTAAGCTGACTACCATTTACTGAGAAGTTTGGAATAATGTCAAGATGTGTCCTGTTGAAATTCATACAGGCGCACTTGTCAATGTTCAACAAAAAATCATTAGATTCACACCACTCAACAAAAATATTCAAATCGTTTTGTAACAGCAAACAGTCACTAATATTCGAAATGCTCTTGAAAATTTTGATATCATCGGCATACATGAGACAGCACGAACTCGTTAAAAGAGCGGGTAGATCATTTATAAACATTAAAAATAACGAAGGACCTAAATGGCTTCCTTCAGGAACTCCAGAGGTCACCTGTATTTCCTTAGAATAAAAGTCCTTCCAAATAAATAAGATCCAAACCATTGAAGCAAAGGACCATGAAATCCATAAGCCTGTAGCTTTTCTAAAAGAATAAATAAGTTAACTCTACTGAACGCTTCTACAAAGTCAGTGTAAATCACATGAACTTGCTTGCGACTTTCCAGAGAGTTGATACAGAAATTTGAAAATTCAACTAAATTTGAAGTCGTTGACCTTCCCTTGCAAAAACCATGTTGGTATTTACTGACCTGTTGTTTTATTACGAACGTAAACTTGTCTTTTACAAGGCTATCTAAAATTTTAGGTAGAACCAAGAGTTTAGTAATCGGTCAATAATTAGACACAAGATGATTTGAACCAGATTTAAAAACTGGGTCAATAATTGATACCTTCCATTCATCAAGAAAAATTCCTTTAGATAAGGATTGATTACAACTCTAAAAAGGGAACGCAAAGCGAGCTAGCACAATAACGAGAACAATTGGGAAAAAACCTAAAAGGTCTGGCTTTCTCTTGGGCTTCACGTTTCTTAAAGCAGCTTCAACTTCATATAAGTTCATAACAAGTGACAGCTGTCATAACGACCGAATGAAAAAAAAAAAAAAATTTGCATTATCTTATTTGTTATTGCATTAATCAAATGAGTAAAATAATAAACCAACACAATGTAACCATCGATGGAATTTGGTTCTGTTTATATGGCTTTGTTTAAGATTCAGATTCTCGACGGATGTAAAAATTGGCGTTAATAACGATTGGATTTGAAATACGTTCTAAGAAAATCTACAAAACTAGCAATCTTTCTTAAACTGTAGGTTCGCAAAAACAAAAAACTTATGTCACTTTGTTTTTAATTCACGAATGCATAATTTTCCATAAAGAATCTTTCCAAACAACAGAAGCATATCAAAAATAATCTAGACGTGTGCTTGTGATGCACCCTATATGAAAAGAATTCTCTATGAATATACACAATTTCTTTTTTTAAACTTGTTCTTGTTCCCGCTATTTTTATCTACAGTCCTTTCAAACCGACTGAAACTTTTGACTTATTTTTTATTCAAGGATTCAGCGGAGCTTAGTTTCTGCTGTAAAAGAATTTCAACCATGACGACTTTGTTGAAATTAAAATTATTCAACATCGCTGGCTAACATTGTCTCTCTTGCCTTTCGGTTATCTCTTTCTTGGGATAGTTTTTTTTTTTTTTGCTTTTTTCGTTTTGTGTTGCAAATATTTCTCCCTCCTCGTTAATCTGTCTCTTTTATTTTTCGTTTGGGTTGGGCAGAAAAAAGATTAAGCTATTTGTAAAAAATACTTATGCTCATTTCATTTTCAAAATCGCCCTTTCAGTTGTTTTGCAATTGAGAGTTTGGGGATTATCCGTTGACTGTTAAATCTAGTCCTATGTGGGATGAGTTTCGAAAGATTATGGTTCATGTTTTGGTTTTACTAATCAGTGCTTGAGTTACGGGTGTGTTTTCAAATCAATGGAATGCCATTTAACACCAGATTTTGATACTTTCATTTTTTACATTTAATTACCTCTTTCAGTTGTAGCATATAAACAGACGTTTCTCATCAGCTTCAATGATTTTGTGCAGACAATTAGAATCGCCATAAATTTGTTGCTGAACTACTAAGCAGGTCATTCTATATTAACTAATTTCAATCGATACTTATTTGATGGTTGTGATTAGGCATATAAGTGGTTTATTAGAATTTACTTACTGATTTATATTTCGTGTGTGAAAATAGAAACCATAAAATCCATTTGCTAATGACTGGGCTTGGTATTCTGTTTTTTGCTTATTTCAGGGTATTAAAAAAAAAATAATGAAGGCGAGGAACTTGTATAATTATTAACATTACATCAAAAAAGTAATTCAAGGTCAGTACACCAAATTGCTTTAAATTCCGCCATCAAGTCATAAATAAAGTTCACTGTGGCGTATGCGGTATATTTAGCCAGTTTTTTCACTAGAAAGTGCTTGATTCTCATGAAGTATTTATTACTTAAACGGTGTCTGCTACCGGTTATTTCAGAGTCAGCATTACTTTCTCCATAAACAGCATGCACTCTTTTGCTTAGAGTTTTCTGTTTAATACTTCGACTGACGGAATACCTACTTTTTTTATGTGCATTTTATGCAAAATTTTAGTTTTCATGGAGTAGTGGTTGGCATGCCTGCCCGTTACGTGAAGGGTTTGAGGCTCGAATGCCAACAGGTCCCAAAAATCATCATCTTGAACGGGACATTAGCAAGCCCTCCGATAGGAAATTCATTGCCATGAAAGTGCTTTCTCGATTAGTCGTTAGGAATCGGCAGAAAATCTCTATTCCCTCACAGCGCAAGGTTGTGAGATTAGCACTAGGTCTTGGGGCTCCCCGCTCTGTCGCGTCAGCCTTTGTATGAATGTAGGTTCTTATGAAAAACTGCTTCACTATTATTTAGAAAGGATTATAATGTCAAACTATTGAGGCAATGAAATGTACATTTAGGTGGCAATCAGACGCGCGGTCTTTATCAGCAACCACTGAGTTAATAATAAAATCAAACCATTTTAAGTCAACCCGTAACTTTAGTGCCTGAGTGGTGCCGGTGCCTTAATCATAAGCGTGTCTGCCTGTTGCGAGAAAGGCTCGAGATTCGATTCCCAAAAACATCAAGGAAATAAATATCCACACGTATCGCTCTTCGCTAATAATTTGCAAGTCTTCCAATAGTAATTCTATGCCATGCAAAGCGCTTTGTCGATTAGATGATCAGAATCGGCAAAACAGTTGTAGGTCCTTTCAATTTAGCTGTATTAGAAGAGGGCTTCCCTTTATGTTTTAAAAATGATTTTGGGCAAGTGAACGCCGCGGGTGGCCTAAATGAATTACAACCTATAGCTCCAATTTTCGACCACTATTGTCACATTTGGGGCCTTATATCAGCAATAAAAGGCTGAACATTGTCTTCCGATAGTCTAAGGCGTATCTGCGTAGACAAGTGACTAGCTATGACCCTACAAAAATTAGTCCAGCATATCAGCACCAGATCTGGGAGGTAACTCACAGGCTTCAAACTTTATTACGTTAACATCGATCGGCATCAACATCGCCTTCGTTTCGAGGCAATATACCGAACGTACGTACGCAGTGCTCATTGGTCGTGCGTCTTTCAATTCTTCCACGATGAAATGAGGAATCAAAAAGACCAACTCTGAAAAAGGTTTTGACAGATTGAAAACCACACATTTTAAAATACTTCGATTATTTGTTGTACGATTTGACACCAAAAATATTTCAAAAAATAAAAATCTATGAGAAGGAAAGTCAAGTTGAGTTAAGGTTAATGCTCTCTTACAGATATATCTGTGGGATTTTGAACTTGAGAGGCTTTACATTTTCGGCTATGGTCGATTCAAAGTCGATTCATTCCTTTCGTTTTGATTACGACTAAGCAATCCGAAAATCTGAAGAATGCAGAAGATCTGTGTCCGCCAAATATCATTGTTACGGTATTTGGCGGACACAGATCTTCTGCATTCATTCGTTGTAGCCATATGACCGATGACCGTGGGCCAGAGAATTCTGTATAATAAAATCAAAAAGTAAAGTTTCCTACCAGGTTTTGGACGTATCCTTACTCTTTAAATTGAAAAGTATCTTACATGGCACTCTCAGAGGATCTGCCAATTCCTTGCTAAAAGCGATATCAAGTAAAAGCGTGGAATTTAAAATTCAAACTCCCACGTGAAGGTCTGATGCCTTAACATGATTTTCCACCACAAATGTATTCCTTCCCAATACTGATAAAGTAATTTTCTTAGCCAATTCTAAAACTAATTCGGCAAAGCAATCCACGACGTTCCATTTCAAAATCATTTTCCCAAGTTAGGAAAATGCTACTACCCAACTTCTACCTTACTGTACTGACCTTAAAACTCTCAAAAAAACACTGCCAAACCCATCAATGCAATCGTTAATCAAGTAACATTCGTGTAAAGTCTTATATTGAAATACCACCCAACGTTCGGCTTTTTATTTTTATTTTCTCATGGCTCTCTGTTTGACTATTCATACTCGTTACACTTCCCTTGGTAAGATATAAGAGCAATAAATCCCTCAATTCAAACTGCTCACTGATGCTTAAACAAGACCATAAAAACCATTCCTCATGCGGATGTTAAAATACCTACCTACTAACTCCTACTCCATTACGGATCTTTTACATCGTGGAATCTAATATTCCCACTCTAAAGACCAGACCAAACCAGTTTGCCCATTAAACGCATTGCTTGTTTCATAAATTACCAAAAAACAACACATCCAGCGAGCAATTTACTGCGTTTCGCAATTGCTCTTCAATGGATTTTGCGTATAGTCAGAAACCGATGTTCTGAAAATAATCTTCCCATTGGATTCGATTACATTTAACTTATACTTTCATTTATTGCTTGGCTACACTATTTGGATAGCTCGCTTTGATTAACTCTCCCTTACTACCAGCATAGACAGAAAGCAATGCCTGCGCCTATAAAGTTTTACCGAAATAAAAAAAAGAAGAAAAAAACCAAGCTCAAGAACTCCTGCATTCAAATTTCGAAAGCAAGCCCTCTTGGCCATAAACAAACAAACACATGTGCACTCGATTTTAGGCGTTCTGATTCTCATTTTACTCTGGTGATGGTGAATTTTCCAACTAATCACCCTAATGGCAAAGTAATTATCCTTTGGAAATACGTAAGGCCATTAGCTGTGTGGTTGCTTCCTGAGGACCGCAGAGAGATTTTGAATAATATTCAATTAAATATTGAAAACCACTACATAAATCTTTGGCTTTAATTGTGTGCCGAGTGCTAGTCATCCTTTCGTTCATCGGGCCAGCGTTCTGGCTCTTGGCTAGAACCTCACACCCGTAACAGTACGTACCTATATCTACACCACAGCCCGCCTGATGGACAATGGACATAGGTATAGTTAGGCTATGGCAAACAACATATCTGCTGGAGTCGATTTCATAAGCGTGTGCGTAAATGGGTTTCTGTGTGTTTTTCTGGTAGAATTAATTTCGGGCCGATCCTTGCATTGTCGCCGGTTGTTATTGTTCTTGTGTTGTTATGGCTGGTTTGTTGAAGATGGCCAAGCATTGCATTGTATATTTCTATACCAATGGCCTTAAATACAATAGATACAACTGATGATGGGAGGTAGAGAGCTGTTTGCTTACGAAAAGGCATAATCGTTCTGTTGTTAGACTAGGTATAGATACGTGTATAAGTTTATGTGTTTTAGAATATATGAGCCTCAGCTGCAGCATATGCTGAAATGTTGGTCATCGACATTCAGTGCGGTTTCATATCTGCGGTTCGTTGTGTATGTTCTTATTGAATGAAATATCTTGGCTAAATATTGAATTAATCTCGTTTGAAGAGAGGAAACTTGTTCAAATTTGCATCTTTTGAACATGCATATAGAAGAGGCGTGGAAATAGGTTTGGTTGCGGAATTCAGAGATTGACAGCTTTTTAATATCCATAATTGGCTAGTCCTTGTAAGTTGATGCGCTGACATCCGACAAAAAATACCGAAACGGGGACGGTTGACATTCTTAGACGTCAATACGCACATGTCCGAAGTTCGCACGCACGGCACAGAGCGGCGTGGCCAGGCGTTCTAGTGACCATCGTACGATTAGTAGTTCTCTAATTTGATTGTTTTCTTTTCATTTCCGAGTTCTACACCATACCAAAAAGCGTCATTTCCGTTTTAACTTGGGATAAAGGCGGTGGTGCCCGTTATGTAATGGTTGGCATGTCTGCTTATTACGCGGGAGTTTCGTGGTTCGAATACCAACAGAAAACAAAAATGATCTTCCACTGGTATCACCTTTCGTGAAAAATTGGCAATGAAAAGCGCTTTCTTGATTAGCCGTTCGGAACCGACAGAAAATTCTCCCTCAAGGCATGGTTGTTAGAAATACGCTAGGCCATTGGCTTCACCGCTCTGTTGCGCCTCTATTTCTTGAAAAGTGACATCAAACTGATTTTGAACTGAAATTCAATTTTTGCTTGCGAAGTCTCAAATCACTGATTGTTTTTTGAACTGACTTCAAAACGCTTTTTGAAACGAAGCTGAAGCTGGCTGCTAGGTCTCTCGGGTCAGTTTCCAAGAAAACATAAAATGAGGCTCAAACCCCAGCTGATAGCTACATCCTATAAGTTTAAATTGTCAAATTCCTATTCCTTAAAAGTTACTTTATTATTAGAATACAGGGCACTTTTCCCAGAAAAATTATTTTATGAATTCTCTAAGGTCCTAATCAGATCCCCACAAATTTCGATGTTTGCTTTTCCAAAGATTCAGTCCTTGAAGTGTCGATCTTAATTTTTGGCACACCTAGCGTAGATTGTATGACTAATTGCAATGCGCTGGTGTCGATTCTCTACGGTTTAATGAATTTTTTTTTGTTAACAAAAATGATATTTTCATTGCGTCGCACGGCAGTTCAAGAGCCTACAGCCCGAAATTGCATAGAAAGCTTTGTCTTATGACTCAATTATCAACTAACTCCCAACTTTATATTCGTCAGCCTAGCCCGTTAGTAAGACTTCAATCATGATGTGGCTTAATAAACAAGCCTAAGAAGCGTGTTCTACTTGTTGGTGTTACCCAAACCCACGACACAAAGCGTTTTATTTATTTTCCCCATAGATGAATCTATTCAATGAAATGTTCGATCCTTAAAAACTGCCCTGTCAAAACTTATGAGCCTACTTATCTAGGTTCAACCCATTTTAAGTCTTTTAAAAGAAGGAAAAAGCTTCTTCCATAATTTGTTTACACTCGCTCATTCAACCCCATTTATTTCTAAGTGACCATAAATCAAAAGTAAACATTCACATAAATAGAAACCGTGTCACTTTGTTCCAAAAGGATTACGGTCAATTTGTATACAAAATGTCACTCACTTCCAACTAAATTAACTCCCAAAAGAATGACCAACCAACTGGTCCTGACTAAAACTTTATTTATACCTACAACCCTCCCCAAAAAAAGACAATAATAAAAGTAAAAAAGGATACACAATGATCTCGTTTCTTTTACGTTGTATAGAGTTTGTTCCATGGGAAATGTTATTAGTTTGATTGAGGTCAAAGCTAACGCCCACATTCACATTATGAAGTTTTTTGTATGAATAAGCGAATGAATGAACCAATTATGAACCTGGTTTTTTAATACAAGAAGTGAGTTGACTTTTTTTTTACTAAGGTAGGTAGCTACTATTATTAAATGCCATTTAAATTTGAAGCGGAAGATCAGAAGAATGAGGAAATTTAACATGAAAGCATTTTCCGTTTACCCAGAGAAAACTCAATCATTCAAAAGTCACTCCAAAACTCAAGTACCTACCTATCATACTTCATACACTCTCCTTCATAGCTTGCATACACAAGCACATTTGATGTCGGCTTTAAATTGAAAAGGACGAGTCCGGGATTCTGGCTGCAGTTGTGAAAAAAATAAAAAGAGAGAAAAAAACAGCAACAAAAACCTAGAAGCAAGCAAACAAGATGAAAACAACATTTTCAAAAATAGAAATAGAAAAATGTATACACAAGTATACCAATTTATATACACGTGCCTATGTATACATGACGGCTTCTAATATTTTCTGTCTACAACGTTGAATAGGGTCTAGTCTCCCGCCTGTTTCCTTCAAATTAGAGACAAAATACCAAGAGCTGTTTCTAACAACTTTATTAGTTGCAGTGTGTCACAATTTCCGTTACAGATTGTCTCTTCCTTTTTTTTCGTTTGTTTTTTTTTTTTTGCTCCATGGCTGTTTTCGATGCCAAATGCCCGTATCTAAGTGCGATAGTATCTATCCCTAAAATGTCAAAATGGTCGATTTATTTAATTTTCATAGATTAGGTCGGGATCAGTCAACAGGACAACAACAACACCAGTAATTTGAACTCACAAACGAAGATGATGACGACCAAAACGGACACACTCCTAAAGAGACAAGGGTTGAATATTAAAGGAACTGGGCCAAAACGTTTTGCGCAGCCAAAAGTTCTTTTTTTTTTTGCTTTGTTTTTAACCCCAGCCAAAATCAGCTTGGTAGTTTAGTTGAATATTTTCTCCTTTTTTTATATTTTGCTTCGTGCCGCTCGTGCTGGGATTTCTACATCTATTTCTCTTTGGTAGTACCCATAGTTTCTTGTTGTTGTATTATCTTGTTTTGGGTTTGGGGCAAAAGAAAGATGAAAAAAAAAAAGAAAAAAGAAAAAACTGTCACGTGAAGGATAAACTTGTGTTAAGTTCCTTGTGGCTGTGTGCGTTGAGAGAATATAAAAAAGTAGTATACAAAATTCAAGACAAGAGGAGTGAAATGTTTTGTGTCAAAAAGTTTTTATTGCCTTTGACAGATGTATCTAATTTTTCTTGATCACATTTTGACAATCCAGCACCTTAGGACAGACGAGATATAAATCTGAAATAAGATTGCTGAGGGCAAAAAGCGTAAAAAATCTATCAGGAAACAGCACTGAGCGAGAAAAATGAATGAATAGTAGGAGCCACAAGTGTGTCCTCATATTTGGTACTAATAATTCGTTTGCCAAAGTTTGATGACAAAATATTTGCAAAATATTGTGGCACGAAACCACACAAATATCATTAAGTTCTACTGAACAATTTCAACGGGTTTGAACACAACTTAATACACAATCTGGTGAGTTTAGTTGTTGTTTTTTTCATTGGGGGTAAACAGAAAAAGAAATCAGCAAACATCATTCTACTTGCTTGTGTATTTGTAAAGCAACGGGTTCGAGGTTCAAATTCCAAAAACATCAGAGAAAAAAAAATGCCTTTAACGCCTCTCGGTATGAATTGAGAAATCGTCGGATAGTAATTAAACCCTGTAATGAATGCTTTCTAAAAAGATCCACAATCCACATGCTTCTAGCATCAACAAGCTTTAACAAAAAAAAAAAAAAACAAATCTTCATTTTCATTGGAAATATGTACCTTTTTGCAAAGTGTCCTATTAACGACATATCATGTCATTAATCTAAATTCCTGTAGCTAAGGTCAGACTAAAAGACTTCATGGTTAAAAAAGTCATTCCGATGCAAGAAAGTGTCGGCATTGTCTTTGGTACTGTACACTTCTACTCTATCGTCTGTTTTCTAATATATAAGATATTTTTGTGTTCATTATGTCAAGTGTAGGTAAAAGGGTTTCACGTATTGATACCTTTAAATAACTTCTTTTATATTGTGCACTTCCTCTCGAAAATACTTGTTCAAAAACGTAATATTTATCACTAAACATTACTTAAAAAGGAAGTAAAAGGGTTTCATTTGACACATGGGGCTTGTAACACAAAAATACAAATATCAACTTGTATTACAAATGAAACATGACAAGTGTAAGAAATTTCACAAAGCTTCAAGTTCATTTTCTCTTTTACAAGTGTAATTGACATAATCCTACAGTAAATTTGAAGCTTAGTTTTACAAACTGCTTTTGAAAGAAATGTTTGTGCATCCTATAGTGCTGTTCAGATATTTGAGCCAAATGACGGCACACGTTCTCGAATAGCTCGTGATAGAGTTTTGTGAATTAGTTATCACCTCTCACGTTATCGATTTGTCTAGTAACCAATTTTACTATTCTTTCGTTAGTAATATAACGAAAGCATTTGACACATCAAACGCTCACTGATTATTCATAAAATGAAAAAATAAGTTTTTGGTGCACATTTTTCCTCTATTTACTGCAAAGTTAGATTAACAGATCCCAAATTTGTTAGTAAGAAAGTGCCCAAGTGAATACACAAACCACCAAACGAGTCCAAAATAAAAGTTTCCATTCGTTCTAACAGATCATTTTCGATGTCCATGTACACCATCTACCGAAAGACAATCGTGAGCTTCAAGATACCAATTAACAAGAATTCTGTAAACAACACCCTCCGAGAGCATTGAATGTTTTAACTCTCTCAAAATTCTCACTAAAACTTTTTTTTTTTTTTGCAAGAGCGTGAATTTTTTATAAAAAAGTCTATAGCTTAGTGGCTTTAGGCTTTTTTATACATTATGGAAATTCATTCCCATGCAAAAAAAGTGAATAATTTGAGACTCGAAATACGTTTCGATGTTACTATACTTGAATTTCAAAAATTTATAATAAAAGTGAAAACACGTATGCTTTATTACCAAATTAGTTACTCACTTGTTCACTAAAGTCACTCACTCTATCGATAACATGAGCTGGAGCTCGATTCTCGTATCTCGTTATCTGAAATGATAATAAAAATTTCATTTCTGTCGTTACAGAGCCTTTTCATTTTATTACTTCGCAAAAACTTCTGCTGCAATTCCCGAACTCATAGAGATGGGTCGCACTGACAGTATTTAGTTAAAGTAACCATAATGATAAAAATAAATGATTAGCGCATTTCTCACAATCATGTCTTGTGAGGGAATGGAGAGGACCTACAGTTTTATGCTAGTTCCGAACGGATAATCACGAAAACGTGTTTCATGGCAATGAATTTACTAACGGAGGACTTGCCAATTCCTCGCGAAAGGCGATACCCGTGGAAAAACATTTTTGCCTCTGTTGGGATTCGAACCACGAACCTCCGGGTTAACAGGCAGACATGCCTATGATAAATGTTATCATTTTTGTATCAATTTTGCGATATTTTTAATTTTCATTTGCAAAAAAATATTTCCAAACATGTCGGGCATAATTATTCAGTTGATAATAAACAATATAGGCCTTAAAACTTTTTGATACTGGCACCTTCCAACCTAATGTTGGCCAAAATTACCTCTCTTAACTTTCTCAGATATTAGTCAGAATTGCAGAAATTGCCATAGCATTGAATAGAATAGTCGAAGCCTTTTGCATCCTTTTTTTTTAACGGCCGTGTTGCAGTGGTAGAGTGTTCAGAGGATAAGCCGGACACGTGGGTTCGAATCCTGCTCTGGGCATCTACTTTTCTTTCAGCCTCCCAGTTTCATATGGACGCCGCCCTTGAGTTTACATGTGAAATTACTAACATCTTATTTCCAACTACTGCAACACAAAAAGGGGAGGCTGCTACCCCAGTAGTACAATGGACCGGAAATTAGGTCTGAGTTCTCCAGATTACCATATAAGCCTTCTATTTTGTTTTTTTTTCCTTAAATTCTTTTTTTCGATTTTTCATTTTCAAATTCAAAATTCAGAGCCAAATTTGTTTGTCATAAATAATGTTTCATGTGAAGAGATTTTGACGTTTGTTTTCATTTTTCCACCGACAGCGAATCGAATTCCTCGTAAAGCTGTGATATTTAGCTTCACTTCACAGCTTCATAGTAACTGAATCGATCCCCTGTTACTCGGCTCTTGATCACGCCTTTTCTTTACCAACATACTGCCATTTCTATTAGAATGTAACAATCTGAATGCTAAAACCAAATTTTAAGGAAAATATGGTGGAATGATGATTGAAAAAGAAGCCTAAAATTACTAAACAAGTGAGTTGTGCTAAATATAAGGTCGTGATGTTACCTTCTTGAATCCTCTTTTTCACCTTAAAGTATTTTTTTTATTATTATGTACACTGTCCCGACATGCAATTTCTTTCCGAACACACTGTTACTTCGAAAAAAGGATAAGCATTGAAGCAAGACACAGTTCACGTATAATCCCTTCTCTGAATTTGGTTTTAAGTTTTGTTTCAACCCCTCCGTCCTTCAAGTTGAATAGTATACGAACGAAAACAAGGCCACCTAAGCTAGGACAGTTATCAAGAAAAACTTTCTCCTTCGGGTGATGGGTCGAGGGTAGGTGGTGGTGGTGATGAACCTACTTATTGTTAGTATGGGCTATGTGTACCGCATTCCATCAACATAACCCGTTTGTAGAGCACAAAGTGTCATTTGAAATGCGAAGCGGAAAGTGGTGAAACATCACAAGGATAATCTCCGGTAAAACAACATTTGTGATAATCTTTACAAAGTACTTCTGGCTTGTTTCTCACATTGTGTTTAAGTATACACACGGTCTCTCGTTTTCACTGTGTTTAGGAAGGTGTTTGTGTGTGTGTGTGTGGGTGGGGGTGGGGGTTGGGGGTGGTGTTTATCTTTCTGTATTTGACAAAACGAAGTGTCAAAGGGTAGGTACATATAGTGCTCTACCATGCTGCGTTGAATCCAAAATTATATTTACTATGCTAACTTGATGGATCTCATAAAATAACGCGTAGATTATACACGCTAACATTTATTGCAAGTTAAATTTTGTATAAAGTTTATAGTGTGTAGCGTGGATTTCGAACCAAGAGTAACAAGAAATGAGCACTGTCGGTGGTATGTATACCTACCAACTTGTCACTAGTTTTGTGTCAAACTTTAACTTTAGTTGTGAGAGAGGTGCTTTACTTGTTTTATGGTGCTGAGAAATGGTGTTACTTCATATTTGAGATGTGCTTCGTTACCTGCAATCTTTGTTTACACAAAAATTGAAAGCAAAATCTGTGGAGAAGATAAGTAGACAGGAGCAACAGCCGAAGTAAGCTGGGAAGACTGAAACTATATTCCCTCTGTCAACAACCACTGCAATAACTGGAGTAAAAAATTGCCTCTAATTTGTTTATTTTTGTTTGATTACCTTCAACAGACTATAAATTATATCTGTCCACTTCAGATTTTTCACATAAAAAGACAGCATATTGAGTGGACCGACTGCTCTTCCGTAATCTCATATTAATTTAACGCGAGTTCTAATAAATAAAATTTAGTATTGCAATATATACCAACAAACAATGGCCAGAGGATCACTGATTCTGTCATTTGACCGACATAATTAAAAATAACCAATTAGCCAAATAATTTTAATATGCTTCCGGAAGCAGCACACCACGTGTCAATTGTGTGCAAACAAAAACTGAATCATTTAACTAAATCCACATGCATCGCAAAGGGATAAGAGTGGAAGATAAAAAAAACCAAATGTGCTTTCAATTGCACCGCTCAATTCAGTGCTCGGTTTCCATTTTCACTAATGAAACCACCCAAAATGAAGCCAAACGTTTCGCATGTTAATACACAGCAAAATGCATAGTACGTTAGTTAATTACATTTGCTTGTGTGTGTGTCTGTGCGGTTAATATGATGTTGTATTCAAATGGCGGCCAATCTAATTTTGTAACAATTTATTTAAAATTGTCTTCTTCTATTCGAACGCCCATCGACAAGTGATGGGAGCCACACAATCTCAATCACAACACACAATATCATATAGGAAACCAAAAAATAATTCATCCCTTAGAGGAGGCTCAGATCGTCATGCTGCCACTTTCGACCGAATATTATAATTAAGTTTTTGGACAGTTCGACAAATGCGAAACATTTGCCATGGCTGGTGGCTTCAAAAATGACAACCAATAGCTAGTCTTTCATGGAGTGTACCTTTTATCAGCATCTATATTGAATGCATCCTAATCAAAGCCGGACTCGTTTGTATGAAGCCCGCTAAAAGGGTTTTGTTGAAATTTTAAATGGAGTTTGTTAAATTGAGTTTAGTTTTGCATATCTCATATGAGAGAGAGAGAGAGACGGTTTCGCAGAAAAAAAAGAAAACTATCAGCCATCAACTTAATATCCTCTCAATATATTTTTTGTTGCATTGCATCCTGCTAGCTGTCCGCCCTCTGCATAAGGACATTTTTCACTTATGCTACTCGAAACAGGAAATAGGGTACAGCATGCACCGATTGCGGACCAAATAATAAGTGACATACTTTTGCCTGCAATGCAGCACTTGTGTGTTATGTTATTTTTTTCCCGTATTTTTTTTTTTTTTTATATAAACAATTTTTTTTTCCTTTTATTGCAGACGTATTTTTCATTTTTTGGTTTTTGGCTGGCCCAGAAATACAACCAGCATACACCATGGTGTAGTTGTAGGTAGCATAGGTTTCGACTCCATTCCAACAGAAGTCAAATGGCAGGCAGCATGAAGGCCGTCAAATCTTATCTGAGAGTTTCTTTTCGATTTCTCTTATGCCTGTGTGCACGAAATGTCTGTCGTGTCCATGTTTTTTAAAATGTTTCCAATAACAATTCCCTATCGATTTTGTGGATTCCTTTCATATTGTTTTGTGTTGTTTTCCATGGATAGTTTTTTGTTTTTATTTTAAATTTCCACTGGTAGTCGATATTTTAACAAAAGTCAATTATTATGCTTGAAAACATCTGGTCGTACAAGTGGCTGAATTTTGTTCGGCCGAGTTCACTTTTTGCGACGAAAGTAGGTAACAAAAACAGAAGTGTAGTCAACTGAAGGTAGAAACACAATATTTCTGTTTTCCTTTTCGGAATTAAACTTGGAAAATTTTCAGCAACAAAAATAAAATTTTTTTTTTTTTTGAAAAGCTCGTATTGTACAATGCAAAAATATTCGAATTGTATGCTGTGTTGATTTTTGTATAAGTAAGAAAAGTTTTAAAGATGTCCGCGAACACAAGTATCGAACAAAGGCTTTTGGCGAGCATCTGCTCTCACTCAGACAAGTCCTTGAACTTCTAATATCAGCGCACAATATGAATCATGAAGAGAACTTTCCTTCGTTTTGTCATTTTTTTTTTTAAGAGAGTTAACCCTCTCCAGGAATATCTTAACCTCTATACAGATACTCCCTGAATGTCCGCTTCAAAAATCATTTTCTTGTTTCACTTGACTTAATAGCCTACGAGAAAACAGGAAGACACTGGTGGACATAAATATAATAAAGGCTTTTATTTATCCAACGATCTTCTTAATGAGTATAATGTATAAATAACCTTAAATAAAACATTGTTTAGAATACGAAATGGTTCTTCGAACTAAGTATATATCATGACTGCCTCTTTTGTGGAAGTTTGAGGTTCGAGTTTCTGAAACATTAAATTATTTTTTCTGGAATCGATATATTGGGTATTGCAATTTATGTTTCAAAGATAACTTCATGTTAATGTTGCTCGCAACTCCGTTTCAAATGGTCCATTCAAGATTCAAGAATGAAGATTCAATTTTGCGTTAGTTTTTCGAGCATTTCGGCAAACTGGAGCATATCATGGCTCGATATCGTTCTCCATTTGGTAACGTTTCTTCCACGGTCGTGTTTGAAGAGTATTGGACCGATCGATGGTGCAATTAGACCATAAACCAAACAAAACTGTAGTTTTTTCGGGATGTACGCTAATTCTTGTATGGCATGTGGCTGTTTATCAATTCAGATGCGACGGTTGTTCTTATTTACGTATCCGTTTAGCCAGAAATGAGCTTCATTGCTGAAAATAATTTTTCGATAAAACAGCGGATTTTCTAAAGCCCATTCACCAAAATTAAGACGTTTCGTAGGGCATTTGTATGAGCAACAAATACCCAATTGCTAAGAACGGTGACTAATTGACATTTCACGATCCTCGTTAACACTGGGTGATGGCCCTACTGCTGGCAGCTCAACTTCTTTTCGAACAGTAGATTGTGAAGCCTCTGCACCAATATTCGAAAGTTTTGAAGTAGCCACGGAAGTCGAAATTGCTCAATGCGTTGCGGCCACAAGGTCCGATTCGATAGGTTGGATGGCTTTCCAATTCAATTTGTTAAGCTTATCTTACCTGCAATTGTTTCGCATCTCACTCATAAAATTAACTGGTGCATAATTACGTCAACTTTTCCTCAGCACTGGAAATTTGCAAGAGGTTTGCCAATAGTAAAAAAAACAAATGCATCTGCACTGCACCTGCTGATTTCAGACCGGTGAGCATTCTGCCATGACTATCAAAGGGTTTTGAAAAGGATGTAGCGAAGCAGAAAACGAAGCACTTGTCCCAAAACAAATTGCTGTATGCTCAACAATCTGGTTTTAGGCACAGTTGCTCTACAGCTATGGTTAACCTCTTTGAAGAATTGAGACAAGATTATTACCGTTGCTGTGTTTGCTGGACTTTTCTAATGCTTTTGATAAAGTCAATCACACAATTTCAGTGAGAGAACGCTGAAATTGATCAGAAGCTTCATCTCTGGCAGATCGCAAAGAGGTAATTCTGTTGAACGTTTTTCTTAGTTGAATAAAGCAGAGAAGGCTCCATATTAAGCCCGATACTATTCTGCATGTTCATTAATGACCTCCCAACAGTGTCCAAATATATACTTCAGTACATCTTTCGTACCCGTGGTGTGATGGATAGCATGTCCGCCTGTTAATCCAGAGGTTCGAGTTCGAATCCGAACAGAGGCAAAAATGTTTTTTCCACGGGTATCGCCTTTCGCGAGGAATTGGCAAGTCCTCCCTTAGTATTCATTGCCATGTAAAGCGCTTTCTCAATAAGCCGTTCGGAACCGGCAGAAAATTGTAGGTCCCTTCCATTCCTTCCCAAGGCATGGTTGTGAGAAATGCGCTAGGCCCAGGGGCTCCTCGCTCTGTTGCGGCACCCTATTTATTTTGTTTTACATCCTTATGCAGACGATGTAAAACTACATCTAGCAAAAGCTTCAGGTAACCTCAATGAACTTGTTTTTCTCATGAATGAAGACTTAAGACATATTACAACCTGGTCTGAAGCTAATGGGATTCTTCTCAATTCATCATAAACTCATATAATACCCAATTACCCATTTCAAAAAACAATTTTGACCTTTGTCTTCTTCCTGATGTTTACCTTAGTAATATAATAAAATCAAAGCAGTGGAATCAGTCACTAGTCCAGGTTATGTAATCAGCCGTTATTTGTCTGGTTACAATCACAGAAACGTTATCGTGGGTCGTATTTACGGATGTCTTCATAAACTGTGGATTAGTGCTTATTTTACACCATAATTAGAGCATAAACCATACCAAACTGTATTTTTTCGATAAGCATCGCTAATTATTATTTGCCATGTGGCTGTTTATCAATTCAGATGCGACGGTTATTCTTATTTACGTATCCGTTGAGCCAGAAATGAACCTCATTGCCGAAGATAGTTTTTGGATAAAACATAGGATCTTCATAGAGTTGTTCTAAGGCCCATTCACCAAAATTTTGGCGTTGTCGTAGGTCGTTCGGTTTCGATTCTTGCAGAAGATAATACATATTCCATTTGGTTGAGCAACACATACCCAATTGCTGAGCACGGTGACGAATTGACATTTTTCACGATCCTCATTAACACTGTATTTCAATATTCTTTTCGGAACGCACTGTACGCATGCGAGTCCATGGTTTAATATCCAACAAAGTTAGTTTGGTGATAACAGCACGAATTTTTGATTCCTAGGTCGATTATGACGGCCATAACATGATCAAAACAAACGCTGAACATTTTTCACAAAGCGCAATAATTTTGATAGTAAATTTCAATAATTGGTTTATGATTGCCATATGTTCGAGAGCTTTGCCTATAAATTGCGTCAAGGACCCGTTTCATTTTCGATTTTATCTTTGCCGAAAACACGTAATTGTTAGTTCGCGGAAAGCATCAAATTGGCTTTAGTTGCAAAATTTTTTCAGAATTAGCCATCAAACTTCAGTAACTACATCATTTCTTCAATATCAAATTTAACAAAGTCCACCACTTCAATCTACTTTACGATTTTGTCCTGCATGTTTGATTTTAGAAGACTCATAACAAAGTCTTACTGGTTTGGTTTTCTCTCCTTCTGTCATAATTGCCCAATTTTCCGTAAAATACACTTAAGAATTTTTTATTCGTTGAGTTTTTCGGTCGCCTTTTCAATTCTCCAAGTTTCACAAGTCTTTTGATTGAAATGAATTTTCATCGGAACCATCGTAATTAAACTGGAGCAAAATTTCTAGTACTTTCCGAATCCTTTCGTCAAAATTGAACCTACAGCTTGAATAATGCTTGTTCAAAGCTCAATTTGGCTGCCATCCTCCCCACGGCAAAAAAAAGATCAGCAGTACCATTGAAAGTCCCAACCTTCAACTTGCAATAATCCCAAATCTTTCCACAAATCTAATTCTAAGAACGGATTCATATTTTTATGCATACATCATCATGTTTTTTTTGCCTTTATTTACAAAAGCATCAATCAATACTTTTTTAATCAATCGAGTAAGATTGCAATCAAACAAAGTTTAAAGTTTTTTTTTAAAATTGTATAAGGTGGATTTATCAACCAATAATACAGAACTTTTCCGCCAGACTTCATGAGGACAAAGAATCTTTAAGAAGTCTGATTTAAATTAAATAAGAAAGCTTTCACCCTAACGTATTCTGAAAAGGAATCAGTATAGAAAAATTTTGTAAAGAGAAGGGCATACGAATGACGGTACATTTTTAATGGAAGAATGAATAAAGAATGAAAGTGGAAGAGGAAAAATTCTTTCTTTAGAATATTTAGGAATGCCACGAAAATAACTTCATTGCTGTATTTTTGTGACATTACTTTAGCTTTAACAGCTACTGCAAGAAATTCTCACACGGGTTCATCTTAAATCAGAATTCGTCAAGGAGAATTCACTGATTGTGTGCTTTTTCCACTTAACTGCGATGGAATATTGTATCCGAATCAAACAAAAAACGCATCCAACACATTCCATCACATTATAGTAATTCTAAATAGATACCTACTACTTACCGTTACGTGCCAAAATACCCCCAAAGCTAGTTCGAAAATTGAAAAGTCTCTATATACATTGCCACGTCTTGGTAGTTTGTATGACACAAAAAAAAAAAAAAGAAGATAAATTGAAATCAATGCAATTCTGCGAGATAAGAAATAAAATCCTGTGCTTCCATCTCTATAGATAGGATTCCTTTACTCAAATAATGTCACATCATACTCCGACATCACCAATGCGCTGCAATATAAGAACATCAACCAAAGGGAGAAGGAGACAAGAGCCAACGTTGTAGCACATCGGGAATAGGAAAAAAAAGTATCTGTTAAGGAATCCATTGATAACGTCACTCATCCACTACCGTATACTTGCGAAAAAAAGGACCTATTCTGCAAACACCACCAAATACCACCATTCTTTTTACACTTCTTTCATAAAACACAGAATACTCTTACACTCCAAACTATTCTGCATTGCCAGGGGCTTTCTAGAGCGACAAGGAGCAAAAACACACAACGTTATACGTGATTTCCATTCTGGAGCTGATCCAAGGACACACAAAAAAATAACGGAACCAAATTGAGAGTGTCACTGTAGTCGCTACGCACAGAGTTATACAGACTAACTGACAGCAAACATAGGCAAACTGGAGCCAACAGCATAACAGTGTCGGCTTCAACTACAGTAGACACCGTCCCTATAGCCAAAGATTCTCTCTTTTCATATGGGAAATGCATAACTTGAAGGATGTTTTCATTTTCTTCTTTGTACATAATACGTTTTTAATTTAATTTCTTAACACAAATTTAATTCATGGTGACAAAAAAAAAAAAAACAAAAAAAAAGAAGAAGAATAAGACTTTGGTACTGAATTTTTGCAGGACCCGTTTTCGCGCTACCCATTGATACCAAGGGTGACAAAATTTAATAAAACCTTCATCTTCTCCTTTGGCATGAAAACAAATTCTTCGAAGTTGCCAAGAAAGAAGTTAGCGAGAATATTGCCGTTTACTATTCAAGAGAGCTTCCTTATGCCCCGCTGCGAGCTGCGACATCAAAAATAT
This sequence comes from Melanostoma mellinum, assembly GCA_914767635.1. Lineage (NCBI taxonomy): Eukaryota > Metazoa > Arthropoda > Insecta > Diptera > Syrphidae > Melanostoma > Melanostoma mellinum. The sequence goes on from OU612058.1 coordinate 22,875,614, forward strand.
TCCTTTCCGTGCCGTTTTCAAACCCTGTAGGATGAAATATTATTATATAGGTGGTAGGATAAACACCAAGAGCATCAACAAAGCGCCAGACGAATTCAAAAGCCGCCACAACAGTGAACATGAACACGCCTCACACATGTATATTTCCTTCGCCAACAAATGTGGAAATCTATGCGCGCCCTTAAGCGCCAAACAAGTCGTAAGTAAAAAAGAAGCAGAATAAGAAGAAGAAGAAATTGTTGTATAAGATTCCTGCTGTCATCGCCAAATCCAATGGTGAAAACATTTTCAAAATGTTTAAACACAAAATGGAATATTAAAAAATACCGAGAGAAACTCTCTTCGCGAAATGTAAAGGAATATTGCATGCAAAATTTATTCTAAAGCTGAATCGTCGGATCTGTAGCTTCTTCTATTGGGTCTTTAATCTTGAGCATAAACAAAGCCCATTGTCCTTTGGATTATGTCAGTGAGAAGTCTTTAATTGAAAAATTAATATGAAATGAATAATTAAGGTTTTTTGTTCCATTTGAAGGTTGAAGGATGACATTGGCTATCAGCAAACAAATGCAAGCCTTTATCATTTCGTGATATTCTAAAATGCTGTTTAATTCTTGAAGAATATAAGACTGAAATATTCTCATCAAGTAACTCGAAATCATTGCAAATTCAAGGAAGAGTTTCAATACTCCCACACTTTTACTGTGTTTATGCTGTATGATTTTAAGATATTTGAACACTGAAAATTTTGAGGAAATTGGGATTTCAAAATTGAAAATGTTAAAGTATTCTTCTCTTTGCAGTTGTTTATAGGTTTCAGGTCAGGACTGGCTCTAGCTAAGCTGGCGCCCAGTGAAAGATTTACAGAAATCCTTCTAGTCCTCTGTCCAAGTCAAGTGAGTAATTTTGAGCAAGATTCTATTTTAATTTACAAAATTGCTTGAAATGTGGGTTAATGTGCACATAATAATACGCACAGGTGTGATGAATATTTTTAATTTCCTACTATTTGAACAAATTGTTTGTCTAGGATGCAAACGGCAGTATTTGTTCGCTCAAATTTAACTTAATTTTTCTTTACGTTGATGGCTTAAAAACAATTTTTCTTAATTATATTAATGCGCTACCAAAACATTGTGCTTTGCGCATTTGCACATTTAGTTGTTCAAGACCTGTTTGAGGCCAAACTTATCTAATTGACCTGGACGTATATACGTATTTAAAAATCATCACACAATTACAATGGCTGACTTAAAACCGTGTGGTGTAATGAGACAATTTCAATATTTTTCGCAAATTTGACAGTCAATTGACATATACTTCAAACGAGTCCAATTATCAAGAGTTCTATGCCAATTTCTTTGAGTCTTCTATGCTTGTAGCAGAGCTAAGAAAAACAACTTCGGAATTACATTGACTTGTGATGTTGACGGTAATGCGTGGATCGATTTTTCCGTCTTCGTGATGCCAGATCAGCAGGGGTGAAAAAGTTCCTGCATCGTCTCAAGAAGCCTAAGCATTTTGCAGCGTTTTTGGCGACTTCAAATATGTGGTCATTTCAACGAAGATCATGGTTTACACACATACCAAGTATTGACAGCTTTTCAGTTTCTTGGATGCAAGTACCATTTATGGATAATGGCAATGGGGGAATGTTAAGCTTCAACGACAAGAGACAGCATTGAGTTTTCGAGGCATTGAATTCTACTCGGTTTTTATGACCCCATGTAAAAATGCTGTCAAGGTCAGAATTCCATGAGCTTATCATACGCAACCGTTCCTGCTCCACATCCGAAGAGCAAGAACGTGAATTTGGAAACGAATATGAAAAGCTGAGGGTCAAGTCGTCAGCAAAAAAGTTGATAGGATAAGAAGTTTCAGACAAGAGATCATTTATGAAAATGAGTAAGAGAGTCGGAGACAAAATGGAGCCTTGGGGCACACCAGCATTTATAAAGTGGGTATCAGACCTGAAGCCATCCAGAAGCATGTCTGGTCTCGGCATCCCTGCAAAACTCGTACGTCAAACAACTATATGCAGGATGACTTTGGAGAATTTTCGCTGCTCCGTCAAGGTCGACAGAGAACTAACCGAGACCTTTGATGTCGAAAAAGGATTTAGGCAAGGCGACAAACCGTCAAGCTAAGATTGTACAAAACTCAAACGTCAACACCAGAGGAGTACAAATGTCTTCAAATGTCTTAGGTGCTATTGCGAGTATTGAAACAGAAGCGGAAAAAATATGTTTGATGGTTAATGAGGGCAAAACGAAGTAAACGCTATCATTAAACAAGGATACAGAACACCGACGAATTGGACAATACATCACAATACACAAACATAACTTCGAGGCAGTATACAGGACTTCGTCTACCTAGGATCCGCCATAGACACCGAAAACAACATCAGTCCGGAGATCAAACGGAGAATAACTCTTGCCAACTGTTGCCTCTATGGGTTAAGAAGAGAAAAAAACCAAGGTAACCTTGATCATCCCAGTCGTCCTGCTTTAAAGCGGCGCTGAAGCATGGATCTCATCGAAAGCGAATGAGGAAACCCTTTACCCTTTGTTGTTTCTATAGAAAAGTACTCCGAATGATTTTTGGTCCCATATGCAAAGACATTGTGTGGAGATACAACAACGAGCTGTATGAGCTGTACCGCGACATGGGCATAGCTAGAAGATTACGCATCGCGAAGCTACGATGGCTGGGCCATGTAGAGCGGATGGACACCGGCTCGACGAGTTTTCGTAAGCGCATTGCAGGGAAATGGTGGAAAGGGGAAAACCTCATCTAAGGTGGCATAAACAAGTGAAAAAAGACCTCACCCGACATAGATCGCAAAACTGAAGAGAGCTGGCCTGGTTGGTTTGGTTGAGGCTCAGGTTCCCCCGATCTGTAACGCTTACCTAAGTAAGTGAGTAAGTATTAATGTCATACCCCTCCTTTTTTGCAATAAATCCAGCATGCATTTATTTTAAAAATAACTCGCTTTTGAATGCATTCTCAAAACTAGTTTACACATCTCCAACGAGAGGTAAGTTTAGGACAATTTGTTGTTGACAGATTATTCATAAATAAGTAAAGAACAGATAAGCTAAAAAATGCTGATTGCCTTTGGCATAAGAAATTTAAAAATCTTCAAAAACTATCTTTTCAAAATTACCTTGTTGTTTAAGATTTGGTACGTAGAGCTTTGTCCTTCAAAACAGGTAACTTAAGCAAATCTGCAACATTCTAAAGGTTTTGTATTATTGAATCACACAATTCTTTGCGTTGCTGAACTTGCCTTACCTGCAAAAGAATTTTGATATGGAAATTATAAAAGTAGAAATGCCAAAGAAGTTGCCATTTATCGAATCATTGAATGCCGAATCTATTTTCTGCTTGTGTCATGCTCGTTTCGTCTAAAGGTTTGTGTTTAGAGCCCTTCGTCAAATACAGCATTCATCATAAAAGATATCTATTTTTGGTAATAACCTTCTCCCTCAGAATTCATGATTTTTTTCAAAAGCTCTTATAATTGAATCACGTACCTTACATACTTTTTAAAGAAAGCAAAAATATGCAAACCAACGTACAGCCCCAAGATGGAAAATATCTGTAAACGTTGTTGATGTGCTTGATCTTCGCCTCATCAAAATCAAACTGACATCCCTCTGCAACACATCCTATTTGTGGCGTACATTTCATCAGGAAAAACAAAGCAAAGGAAAAAAAGCAAAAATCAACCAAAGCGTATCAGAATGGTAAAAACACACGTGCTTCTATCTATGTCTTCCACGTACATATATCCCTTATTGAAAAGAAGACGAAAAAAAGAAGCGACCCCAACTCCTTTATAACAACACAAAACATAGACACACACTGAATGAATATACAGAACCCGAGGTTTGATGGGGGTATTACAATATAAGGAAATTCTGTATCCTACTCAGTTACGTCGTCAGGATATTCCGAATTTCCATTCATACATCGTTTTTAGCAGGGAATCATTTTTGAAAGCGGAATGAGTGAAATTTTACTCATTCCGGCTTTATGACAGAAATCAACTTTACTCGGCTCGCACCACGCTCAGTAAACCAATATAATTCACTTTCAACGCAAAATTTATGCTAACTCGGCTTTTTCCTTCTATTTTTTTTTTTTTTTTATCTTTCTCTCATCTGCGTTAATTTAATGGTTATATTCATTTGTTTTCATCAGTGATGCCATACGAATACGATGACAGCTTAGACAAGGCTGTAACATGGAAAATATTTTTAACACACCATTTGGTATACACTCTAATGCACGCCTTATACGCTAAAGATGGTATAATAAAATTAGACAAAATGATTTGACGCAAAGCAAAAGAGCTAACGACGATGTTTCGCATTTTTTTGTTCTTTTTTTGGTTTTTTTTTTTTGTGCAAATTTGGATAAATGTGTCGTGTGTCCCGAAGGGGTTATCCTGGAAATTGAATCAAGTTGGAAAGGAAATATTTTAAGGTTGTCATCTTCATTGTTTTTGCCAAATAACCCAAACCTCTTTACGCATACTTGCGGTAAGCATGACAGTGAAAAAGGGGGAAGATCCAGAGGAAGGAAGACCATTTAAAGACGTTCACTTTTTAAATAATTAAATAAACTCTTGGGCACAACAGCTTGGCCAGTGCATTTCATTTACTTTCTCTTAACCAGTTCTAAATGGGTTCAAGTGAGAAAGCAGCTTTCGCTGAAGTTTTGCTTTCGTAGGGTTTGTCCACGGAAAGTAAAGCGTTTTTGCAGTTACCGCAGTGACAGAAAGACTGGTGTCATCATTTTTGCGGTCGCTACAACAGAAGTGTATGAAAACGCTGCGTTTGTCTGTCCGACGCGGCGGTTGGTGTGGATAACGTCATATGTCGCTGTATGACTTAATTTTGACTGCAGTTGCTGCTGCTGCTACCGTAACAACGCCTTTGTTTGAAAGGTCCTTAATTCTTCTTGAATTTTTTTTTTAACTTGTATCTAGAAAGAAATCATTTTATGCACTACCTTGAATCGAACAGCGATATTCGACATGCTTAACCGGCCATTTCTTTCATTGAAAACAAATATTTCTAGTTATTACATTAACTTCATTAAAAAAAATCCACACCATAAAAATCTATGATCTATGTGTGTGGACACTGGCGACCGACTTCCAACACATCGGAACTTTAGCCATTGGCAACGCGGCTTCAAAAACGGATACTCAAAAACGGATACTTAAACAGATGGATATGTCTTACAGTCTAACACAAAATAATTTTAGTAGTGGAATTGACAAATACAACATACAATGTCGCTTGCCACTGAAAATCAAAAGATGGCTCGAATAACGGTTGTTCAAAGTAGTGTGGTGCCCGTGGCGTAATGGTCAGCATTTCTGCCTGTTAAGCAGGAGGTTCGTGGTTCGAATCCCAACAAAAAACAAAAATTATTCTCCACTTGTAAACGACTTACTTGTTTATTCAAAGTTAGTCAAAACTCTTGAAAAAATAGCTGGCATTGGCTATGTAAATCGAAGGCTGTGAAGGTCGAAAATATCTTTCTCTCAGTTGGATCTGGTCTCTAAGCCGACTGTTTCAGAGCACAGGCTAATTTAAACTTTTTTATACGTGGTGTGCTAGGAACGGTCTTTACGTCAATCCTCTAAAAACTGAGGTTGTGCTCTTTACGAGACCTAGAAAATTAACAGGTGTGACCCATCTTACCCTTCAAGGTGTTAACATACGAACTCGAACATCTTGGACTTGGAGTAAAATTCTAGATAACAATCTTATTTGATCCAGTTGAAAACTGCTAAGGCAAGGTCAGTTTTCTAGCAACGTAAGGGAGCCTTGGGCAAGACTCCATGTTGCCATAAAGAGTATCCTTTCAATCTATACGGCTATGATAAGACCAATCGCATTTCCTTTGCGTCAGTTGCTTGGTGGAACAAATTCTCATGTGTTTGTGTTTTTACCTCTTTCACCAAATTTCAAAGAATAATATGTCTTGGTTGTATTGGGCCTTTCCCAGTACTCCGGGTGCCGTTCTCAACCTGATACCTTCAGCATGGGATGTATTCTCAAAGCTAATTTCCGTTTAATGAGATGTGGTCTCTGGAACAATTCGCACAGGATTTTTGAGGAACATATGGTATCTTTAGAATCTCAACTAGGAAAGGATTTCTATCGAATCTTCACAGATAGTTCCAAAACCGATGATGAATCTGGCGTTATTCCCATTGGGGAGAGCGAACAAGGTAAGACTCTGTGTGTCTCATTTGGAACATATGTATCCGTCTTTCAAAGTCGCGAAGAATGGCTGGGGAGGAGAATGGATGGGGAAAAGTATTTGCGTTTGCAGAGGCAACCAATCTGTGCTTGAGGCTCTATTCAACCCACTTACTTTCTTCGAAAGTGATTTAAGAAAACTAGATCTCTTTGAATGCCTTCGGACCACTGAATTCTTTGAGTCCTAAGGTTTCCAGGCCATCACGGTATAACTGGAAATAGGATCGCCGATGAACTCGCGCAGTTTTCTCAGGAACTGACAAGCGCCGGCGTCCTTAGTGAGGAATTCAATCAACGATTGTTACAAACTAAAATGATAAGCCTCTATTGAATGCCTATAAGCGTATGCTCCCCAACGTTGATAAGTACACTGCAAAATTTTTGCTATCCCGTAGATGGTAAAAAACTTGTTGGCGTTACCACGGGCCACTTCACTTTTGCCAAGCATTTAAGTGTTTTGGGCTTAAGTCATACCAACCATTGTGAATCCTGTCGATGAGTGATAATACCTCCGCGAATAACTTTCTCTATGAATGACCTGCATTTCTTCAGGTAACATATACAACGCTCATAGGTATATGCTGAGAGCTGGTAACCTAGCCTCCTTATCATGATATCTGCCAAAATAATTGTCTGGTATTTAGGTTGCTCCACTTGGTATTCTCCAAACCTCCGACAGAAGCATTTTTGTTTATGTGATCTTAAAGTCTTTTTTATAAAATAAATTGATCGAATATCACCCCCTCCCCCCGTACACCATCATAACACTTAAAAAAAAGTATATTTAAATAAAACAAAAAGTTTCCTTATAACTGAGCAATCAAGAGACCGAAACACGAGAAGCTATGATTGTCATAACACCAGCTGCTTAAAAAAAAAAATCTTAGAAAATAAGAAAAAGTTTCCATTTTTCCTTAGGCACCTATACCTTAACTTTCACGTTTGACACAGTTGTAAGAAAAAGATTTAGAATTCCAATTATGTTGGTACAACATAAAACTAAGTTGTCCTTTCAAGAACACTTCCTGCGTGGAGTGCCTTCTTTTTTTAATTCGAGGAACTTTAAATTAAGTATGATCACGTAATTTCAACACGTGCGTTCTCTGCTGCTTGACGGACATGAGAAAATAACGTCAAATAATTTTAAATGTCTTCAATAAGTTATGAAGCCCAAGGTCGGCCAGACAAAACGTTTTTTGCCTCACTATTACCAATAACGAGAACTTTTAGAGCTTTATTGAAATTATAAATAAATATACGAGCAAATAAAACCCAAACTCCTTTGCTGTGGCTATGGCTAGCTTCGTATATCTTTTCTTTGACTATCATTCATTCAAATCAAAATCCTCTGGGGGCAATGATTTACATTTATTTCTTATTCTTCCGCTTTTTGTGTATATAGGGGTAGTTCTTGTTTGTAACATCCAAAGGAAGAGAAAGAAGAAAAAAAAATATTCCAGCAAAATCGACAATAAACTTTTCATGTTTACGATTTTTTGTATAGTCATTAGGCTGAGATATCTTTCTTTATCGACATTTAGATGGTGTAGTCGGTATCCTTTTACATGCTTCGGGGTGTTGATACTCGTGTTGAGTAAATATTTTGTGATTTATTTCACTGATAAAATGCTTCGAGGCTTGCCAATAAACTCGTTCTGTTTGGTCCGAGAACTTGATATTCAAATAATTTTTTTTTTTTTTGTTTTTCAAAGAGTAAACACAAGCCCCAGGATCTTATCTACGTTTAACATTTTAGTAAACAACAAGTGTTTCAAACCATTGTCCTTTGAACCTCGCTCAACATTGACCATTTTTTATGATTCAATTTATGTGGCTTTGTTGGGAAATGAATGAGTCTGAAGCACCAAGGACGAACGTGAAAGAGAGACAAAGTTCGAAATAGAGGACATCATAGAGCTATATCATCGCGCTGACACTTATAAATGCGCTAACAGACAGATGTAATTATTATACGAGTACCTGCGTCAAAAGTATTTATATGAAGCTTAAATGTAATTAAGCAAATGGTTTCAGCGTTAGTGAATGAAAGGACACTCACATTAATAGCACAAAATGGAGAGGGTTGATATGATGTAGGTAAGGTATGTGGGTATACGAGCATATAAATGTTAAGGTGGTTTATGTGGGCAGGGGAATTTTATCATTTTATGAAAGGATAGATACTTCCATACATATATTATGAAGATGATATTGTGAAGATGGGGTTTTTGTGGCCTTGTGTCTAAAGTACTCTTTAGTTCGAAGAAGGTTCATCCATGAACTTTGTTTAAGTAGGAGCATGCGTCTGCTAAATTTATGCTTCATAACATGTGTGAGGGAAACTTTACGGAAAGGCTCTCTGCCAGATTTACGGAAAGTAAAACGAAGAAAAGGGGCAAGCTTTTGCTTTAATTCATTAATATTTCTAAAGAAGGTATTTATTATTCCTTGAAGTTTATAGTAGAAGGTAATGGCTTTGGGCTAAACAATAACACAGGTCCTCGTCCTAGCTAGAGGAAAAAGGAGAAGTGGTATTAGATAGATAATTTTAGTTTGGAACGCCTTAATACTTTTTGAACTTGTCTCCTCTGTGACGATTTATTGGATTATATTTATATACCTTTCCATACCTAATCGTATGTCCGCAATTCTCGGAAGTGATTTCACGTGCTCTGTTTTTGTCACAAAGGCTTAACCCCGATTGTTTTATGCCGAAAGGTTTTTGTTTTTGATAATGCTTCATGGAACTTGAGTAGTTGGCTTCTTTCGAGATGTTAGGCCTGCATAAAACATCTGCTTTGGGGCAGAATCAGAAGGTAAAGCACTTCAGTAAAATATATTTGAAGCGGAAACGTTGAAGTTGTTAATGTACTAGCTTTGTGATAGCTTTCTTTAATAATAACTCTTTCTTTCTCTTTTTTTACTTAATGCCCGGAAAAGGTAAAAAGTTGTTTGGTTTTATAGTCCTTGTTTCGACTTTGACAATCGATTGCTATAGGGAAAGTCAGAGTGAACTTTGTGGGTGTAAAACTGGGTTTCAAAAAAAGAAAAATCTGAAACTCAATCATTTCAAAATGCAGAAACTTTCGCTATTATTTCTCAAATAACCAACAAAAATCTAAGTGTCAGAGCACTGAAAACATCAAGGTAACAGCTCTTGCTTTGATCTTCACGGTCATCACATGACACAAAACATATCAAGGTAAAAAAAAGCAGCAGAAGAAGTCTTGAGAAACGGCGAATTAGTTCGAAAATACAATATTCAATGTGCTGATTTATACTACTGACTTACAACCAGCTGTGTTCGAAAGATGTCAGTTAGTAGGCAATAACTGAGTTCCAATGGAGGTTAACTTGAAATTGAATCGTTAGGTAGTTTAAGAAAGGCTGAAGCATTTTCTGAGGCGTAATGGAACATTTGCTCTCCTGAAAAATGGCACCGGCCCCTGAAAAGACACCCATTGGCAGTATAGTGTTTTTAACTTTTATGGAGCATCACCCATCACTTCAATTATGAAAACGACTCCTCGTAGACTCGGCCTCCTTGATATAATCGCCAGTCACATCTTGTTTTCGTTAATTTTTGGAGATATTTCGCATACATAGTGCTTTTAACATTTCTACCTCACTGCAGACAAACTTTTTTTTTGGAAAAAATGTGATTCGATCAGTCTTGAGGAGACTACTGCAGCTAACATTATAAGACAAAAGCATAAGAAATGATTACATAAAAAAGTTTTTTCAATAAACTTTTCTCGGCTAGGTCGTTCAAAAAAAAAAAAAAAAAAATATATATATTATAGATGTTGGCAGACTGAAATCATCCTTAAAGATGGAAGCAGCATTCGGAATCAATATGTCGTAACTTGAGTCAAAAGTTGCAGCAGAGTTCTGGCTCTAGACAAAAGATAAAGCAGTTTTCGCAGCGACACATGCCTTGTCTTTGCTGATATGAAAATACGAGTTCAGCAAATTACATAAATACGTACTCATTTTTTAAAAAATTCTGCGATATTGAATTCGCCCCATTAGAAGAGCGCTTTGATTATGTGTCTGCATGTCAAATGGGGAATGCATTAGAAGTTACAAAAATCACTGTGTGGTTGAAAAACAACCATTATTTCCCAGTTGGAACCGGCATCTCACTTACTTATACATACTTACTTTCCTAGTAGGGGTGAACCTTGGCCTCAGCCAACATCAAAATAGATTTCGGGCGAGCTCTCTCCAGTTTTGCACTCTAAGTGATGGCATCTTGTTACTATTTTTGGGAGAAGTCGGTTATTCTTGTGTCAATTTCTACGATGCTGTTTCAAGCGACTTACAGGCAATGCAGAGGACTAAATGCATGTCATTTGCTTTCAAATTTCGTCAATGCAATCATCAATATGTATTTACAATTGAGATCATCGATGAGAAGCTCCAATAGATTTATTTCGTCTATTTCAATCAATGATCTCCACCAGCCAGAATGCCAATGAAGATGAAGAAGAGAAAAGAAATCGAAGCTTTCTACTGCCGGTTGAATCAAACTTATACTGAATTTCGAACATTGAAGTCCTTGTTTTTTTTTTCTTCTTCCTTTTCCGCGGTTACGAGCATCGTGATATCGATGGGATCATAGCTCTCCCAGTTAACTGCTCCACACTGATGATCCGCTCGGATAAGGTTACGTCGAACATTGTATCTGATGAAATTATTCAGTAAATTATTTGGTCAATAGGACCCAGACTGGCCCCTGTAAGACTTTGTCTCCAAGGTAAATGTACTGTCATATTCGATGCAAACGCCTGATCTGCAAGCATCGCCAAGCAAGCTCAACAGGAGCGTAGGTATCGGCTTGAAAGCTAAATGCCGATATGAATCTCAACTTGGAAGCAAAGACCGATGTCTTAAAAGAATCGGAATTCAGACTTAACTAGGTTCGGATAATGCTAACTTAATAATCTTCACTGATTCATGATAAAATCGAATTACTTTCAGAAGATGTTGAATTGGCAGTTCTACTTAAGGCAATAAATTAGTCTGAGTAGGTTTTAATGCGTGGTAAGCCTAGCAGAGGCAAATAGGGACTAAAATATTAACATTATAATATCACCGCCATTATACTATTCAAGTATGAAACTGCAGCAGCTAGATTTGAACAGACTTTTTTATTTTAAAACGCTTTCACTAGATACAACACCAGTTCTGCTGCAGTACGAAGAATCAAAGTTGGTCTCTGTCATTTAAAAAAAGGTGGTATGCGTCGAATTGTTCTCTAACTTCCTCTTGCCACCCACTAACTTCTGTAAGCCTTACTTTTAGAAAACTTGGTATGCGTCAAGTTGTTCCTTAATTCTTCTCCCCACCATCTCATATGAAAGAACAGGGTACTTTTCGGTATGATATGGCTGCAATGGAAGAAACACGACGGTAGGCTTGCTAAATTAGGTGTACACCTTCACACTGTGTTCTACCTTTAATCAGAATCGCCACAGAAGTTGCAATAATGGCATTCTCATAATGGCGGATAACGATCTCAACGACAAGACGTCTACGTTTGCAATGATGTATCAGAAGTTAATGATTTTTATTTTTACCAATTTGAATTAAAGAAAAACACAAAGAAGAATTTGAATGAACTTCTTTCAATCTGTACACTTTAAGCTGTTTTCCTTCTGAGCAGCCACATCGACGTACACACTTGGAGGCCATTTTTACCTGCATCGTTTAATTAATGAAACTTTTAATTTTATTTATTTACTTCTCTATATTCACTTATAACATAGCTTCTCCTCATTTATTTTTATTACTTTTGGCGTGTTTAAGAATGAGTTTTGAGAGTCGGTTTTATGAGCTATAGCCAAAAAGTGACATGATAAAGGCAAAACGACAGCTAAAACAGAAATGGTAACAACTCAACGACAGCCAAAATGCGACATGATAAAAGCACAAAAGCATCCACGAAGTGAACCAAAATGAACACTGATAGGGAAACACATTTGGCATATTTTAAATCCTTTGTAGTGAGAAGTTCTTTGAAGATGTTATTTTCATTTTAGGAAAGTCTTCGCAAAGCTTCAGTGGCTCATTTGGGGGTTTTATACAATTTGAATGAGTCTGGAATCGGTCTCGTTATAATCAATGGAATAGGAAAACAGTATAATCCATCCATCTTTTTCACAAATAAAATAAAAAATAGTTCTCATCGCTTATGATTGAGCATACACAATTTTATTAGTGCAAACAGTCATCGCCGAAGAAACCTTGACCATCTCGTACAGCCAAAGGCGATGCGTTTCACAAGAGTGCGCCGCAGTGGACCTTGAGTGTGCTGTATGTTGTCAGATATTTTTCTCTTGGAATTCTATTTTCCAGAATTACGAGGGAAATAAAACATGCCACAGTATTTTCCGCCACTTAATGTTAGCGATGGGCGATAACAAATTTCACACATCCAAGGACTCGCACGTCAGATACTTTCAGTCTTCGTACATTCCACAAACAAATAAATGTATATGCAACATATATCCTAGATTCCACTTCTTTTTTTTCTCTTTTTTGCGATTCCCTGTTTTTGTTTTAAATTTTTTTTTTTTTATTTTCCTTTCATTCATCCAACGGATGAAATGCAACTTAGACTAGATTAGAGTGTGGCTGCTTGTATGTAGTTTTTTTCGACTTTGTTGCTCCTTTAGCAATTTTTGCATATGGCTTTAGTGTTTTTCTTTTTTTTCTGTTTGTTGAGGTGTCATTCTGTCGTGGGATATTTTCTAGCGCGGCGTTGTACTCGCTCGTTTGCTTGTTTCAGGAAAAATTCATTCACATGCACTGCAATGAATATATTTCCAATGCTTGGTGATGATTATGCCAGAAGCAAAATGATAAAACAGAAAAAAAGTACTGAATGCAGCAAAATCAGCGAACCAACCAGCATCAGCAACAGTGAGGAGCTTGGAACGACGGACGTAGAATCGTGGTATATGCGTTTGGGCTCTCATCTCATCTAAAACGGAAATTTATTGCTCTTTCCACATATGGAACGATTTATTCAAACACTTGAATCTCTCTGCTGATAGTTTCGTATCTGCACGCTGGTAGATCCTGCCATGCACACGTCTCCTGCATGGTGGCAGTCTCTAGAGGACAGCGATGCGCTGTAATGGATTTATGCTTGAGTTGTGATAGGGAAAAAAAGTTGCAACACCAACAAAAAACTTGTGCGCGAGTAAAAAAAAAAAATTAAATCCTTCCATATAATCCTCGCTCCTAGTCCAAACTTTAAACTACGAGTGTACCGTAAGGGATCTAAAAAAAAAAAACAGGAAATGCAATGTGTGTCATGAGATGCTAAACGGACCATATCTTACATGAGCCCTTCTGTTAGCATAGCAATGATCTCTTCAAGTTGACGCTGACTGAAACACATGACGAGCACCGTTTTTTATGTGCACTCCACCTTTTTTTTTTGCTCCTTAGGCTAAGAGCATAGAAATGTTGGAACGCGATCGATGGCTTCAATAAATCCAATGCACCCAGGTTTGTCACCTGCCATAGGTAATCAAAAAATACATTGAATTAATATCCATTCAAATGAATGACCCATCAAAGTAAGTCCCAGTATTTATCTTACTCCTTCTCGCATTCTGATGGTGGTGTTTGTAAAAAAAAATGTGGAAATGAATTTGCTATGTTTTAAGAATTCTACGTCTTTGGATTTTTGGAATACTTCTAGTCCCACACGAGACTGAAATTCATTTCTACTCGCAAAATACTCCATGATTTGTCTTAGCCATGAGCATGAAAACATTTGGTCCTTAAAAACCAGAAAAGCAAAAAGCTTGAAATATGCACAAGTCAAGCATTTCGGTCAGACGAAATTGACCTATTACAGCTCGTAGACGTAAAACCAACAAGACAAAAAATTCTTCTGTCGCTGTATAAAGTGATGTCACTCATTCAGGCCATTCATCTGTTCATAACCTCTGTTGACAATATTTTACCTCCGGTTAAAATGTATGCATCAAAGTAGCTTTTTATATTTTTCTCTTTTCACCTTTGGTAAACGGCCTTGTGAAATACCTCTGCATCATGCCATGAATGCCGAAAGCGTATTTTCTTCCTCTTTAAAGAACCAATGTTGGTAGGTATGTGTGTTGTTTTGTGAAACTTATTCATCAATAATGCACACTTGTCACTTTATATCTATTCACTTGTCAATCATATGCGAAGGTTTCCTAAGAAGACGACGGCGTGCGATGGCAGAAAGGCTCTTTTCCTGAATACCAACCATAACCACAATTTATACTCGTAACTATATCCCTTCCCTGTAACAAGAGTTATAAGTCCAAAGAATAGTGCTCATAGTCAACTCATAATATCTATGAAGAGTTAGGCAATATTCACATTTCGCAATTCGCAGTACAATCAGAGGGAGAAAGAAATCGAGATGAAAGAAAGATTTTTCACCTTTTTTTCATATTATCAACTCAACTTTTGAGCCTCAGCTACTGCGTTATGGGCTGTGGGTGGCATAGTAACCAGCACGTCGCATCGTTGAGAGTCTTACTTCGTCATCACATTGGCAATATGAAAAATGAATAATGACTTAAATTGGGACACACATTTAAATGCGATTCACTCGAAGGGCACATAAAAGCTGCGTCACACATTCATATTTATAACTTATGATTTTGAAATGAAGGAAAGAGGGTGCACTCTGGTTGTGGCTGCTGTTGGCGTTAAGGTGATTTCTTTCCGATGTCGGTGTCTAGATTATTATAGAGGGTGAAGATATGACTGACGAAGACGAGGCAAACGGTTCGGCCACCCGCCGATTTCATTTGAATGAGTAGAATGAAAATGGAATGCATACTTCATAGTTTAGTTAAGTGAAGAGCTGTTGGTTGAGTGGGAAAAACCAAAAAAAATTTGACAAATTGAATAGAGATGTCGTAAATTGTAATTTTCTGAAGTGTTCGTATATATTTTTCAATCGTGGCACTCATCGCAATTGATACACTGCATTGGTTCCAAAATACTATGTCTCGTTGTATCTATAGATTGTAAGTATAATTTGAATATTGAAACAGCTTCGTGTTTAAAAGCTATGGCTTTGATGTAAGTATAAGGACATGACGTGCTTTTGCTTTCAGTATAACACTTATGTACGACTTATGTGATGGCCGTGATTACACCACGAGTAAGCATGTCTGCCTTTTACGCGGGACGTTCGCGTTTCGAAGCTTAACAGAAACCAAAAAGTGTTCTCTGACTGACATAGCGTTTTGCGACGAAGTCCTAAAAATAAAAAAATAAATAGGGTGGCGCAACAGAGCGAGGAGCCGCTGGACCTAGCGTATTTCTCACAACCGTGCCTTGTGAGGGAATGGAGGGAACCTTCAATTTTCCGCCGGTTCCGAATGGCTGATTGAGAAAGCGCTTTTCATGGAAACGAATTTACTAACGGACGACTTGCCAATTCCACTCGAAAGAAAATACCCGTGGAAAAACATTTTTGCTTCTGCTGGGATTCGAACCTCGAACCTCTGGGTTAGCAAATGGACATGTTAACCATCACGCCACGGGTACCACCGCAAGGATGTCCTCATGTTAATTCATTGCCATGAAAACCAATTTCTCGATTGGCCGTTCGGAGTCTGTATGATTTTGTGGGTCCCTTCTATTCCCTCATAAGTAATAATTGAGAGATATGTGCTAGGCCCGCCGTTCTGTTGCTAAACTTTATTTATTTTTATTTTTATTTTGCTTATTTACGGCTCGAATTACTTAAAGTCATTGATTTACTTTGATAACTCCTGAAGCAATTGAAATTCGATATGATGTAATGTGCGTGTGTTGTCCATGGTTGTAACTCAAAAGAATTTTGATACGATTTTTTTTTTTACACCCATCGGAGTGGACTGTACCTACATATTAACGCACACACATACACATTGCAGTTATCCTTGTTGAAATCATTAAAACACGATTACCCTTTAATTGCATGGAGAACAAAAGGTGTCGGATTTTAGACGTGTCGATGACCCTTGAAAAAACGTGCAACTTGCCGCAACGTCATTTGAGCTCACGAGATTTTTTTTATCTTTTTTGGGTTGAAATGAGGCATTCGTGTTTAAGTGTTTTCTGTTAAAAGAGAATGGCTGTATTTTAACAGAAGTATTCAAAGGTTTTGGTCTAATCAGACAGATGTGAAAAGTAATCATTTCTCGGTTTTAAATCTTTTATTTGTGTTTTTATTTTTTCAAACAAACTTATCTCATAAAAGGGGACGGGAAGTAGCTAATGAAGTGGCATTTTCTTGTTCTTGATTCATGGTTCTTGGTTGATGGTTGTTGGATCTCAGTTCTTGGTTCTTGATTCTCGGTTCTTGGTTCTTGGTTCTTGGTTCTTGGTTCTTGGTTCTTAGTTTTCGGTTCTTGGGTCTTGGTTCTTGGTTCTTGGTTCTTGGTTCTTGGTTCTTGGTTCTTGGTTCTTGGTTCTTGGTTCTTTGTTCTGGTTCTTGGTTCTTGGTTCTTGGTTCTTGGTTCTTGGTTCTTGGTTCTTGGTTCTTGGTTCTTGGTTCTTGGTTCTTGGTTCTTGGTTCTTGGTTCTTGGTTCTTGGTTCTTGGTTCTCGGTTCTTGGTTCTTGGTTCTTGGTTCTTGGTTCTTGGTTCTTGGTTCTTGGTTCTTGGTTCTTGGTTCTTGGTTCTTGATTCTTGGTTCTTGGTTCTTGGTTCTTGGTTCTTGGTTCTTGGTTCTTGGTTCTTGGTTCTTGGTTCTTAGTTCTTGGTTCCTGGTTCATAATTCTTGCTTCTTGGGTCTTGGTTCTTGGTTCTTGGTTCCTGGTTTTGATGGTAATTTTTATGGTTCTTGTTCTTATTTTCTTATACTGACTTTTGTCTCTTTAGAATGTTCTACGTCTGATTCGTGAGAACTCAAGTTGGCCATGTCAAAAAACCAATTGCAACTGTAAAAACAAACTGCAGTTGAAAAAAAGCTACCTGAGCCTATACCATGAGCTTTTTAAATTGATAAACGAAACAGAAGAAACAATTTACGAGTTTGTCACACACATGCAGGCACATGAATGGAAATCAAAAGGCCAATTCAATTGGGATCACTAGCTTCACCAGGTGAAATTTTTGCTCGTCTCAATTTTATGATATTGGTTAAATAATTCACCAGTATTCCATAAGGATACACATCCTGAATTTCAATTGCCAAACACCTCACATCTCCAGGCGAATCGATAACCAATCGGGTTCCAAAGATAACCCATTTGTGGAATACTCTTCACCGAAAAAGATGATTCCAAGCATATTCATGGCAACGCAAAAGCCTTTAAGAGTTCTTGAATGTTTTATTTTTCTTATTTTTCTCCCAACTAGGTTACCTTCCTTAATTTTGATTTCCAGAATGTTTTTTTTTTCACCTGTTTTTGTGTCGCTCATTCTTGTTTTGCGTCTACACATCCGTTCGTTCGACGCTTAAATTCATTACTATAAAAAATTTCAGCCACGTCCGAAAAAAAGTCATGTGCCATAAGCCTATACGTTCCTATCCGTTTTCTCTACCATCTCAATCCAAACGGCAGTGCGAGATCGTTTCACATGGAAATTCATTCAATCAACCACTATACAGTATACACCCAAGACCCAACCCGGTACCCGGTGGCGTAGTCGGGCGGTAGCCGTCGAATCATGATGCTGACTCCAACACAAAAACGAAAAAAGGTGTAAATAAAATAAAGTGTCAGAATGAAGCCAACAAAAATGAAACAGACAGAGATATTGTAAAAAAAAACAATTCCAAAGGATACGTTTTTGTGTGCCAAAGGTTTATGGCAATCTTTCACATTCACTTATAGCTTCATCTCGGGCAAATAAATGAATTGATTTCACTAAAGTGTTGTTGCTTGTTGGCTCGGCAAAGAGAGTGTTCCTTGTTTCACGTCGGCTGTTATATTATGTGTTGTTGTTGTTTTTGTTTTTATTTTAATTTTTTTTTTTGCTTTCTTGATGCCTCACATTTTGGGTGGCAGCCTCAATCTCTGAGTGAAGTACTACCGAAAGCCTGTTTTCGTTCGGTTCATCCGTAATTGGAGGTATTTATGGGACGTGATGCGCGTATTCACTTAGGGATTTCTTTTTATATTTTTCACAAGGCAGAGACTTTAACTGACATTTCAGAGGCTGGCTTTTTGGATAAAGATGTTTGTTTTATTGAGTGACTGATGTCCGTAACGCCACTCCAAGAAGATAGAAGTAATTTACAGCTTAAATTTTTGTTTGTTTTATTATATCGCTTTAACACACAGCAACTGTTGGAGTACAGATTTGGAGTTATAATTTGATTTTCCTTTTTTTCGGATCGAAGGTTACAAATTTACTACACTATGTTTTTTTCATTAATGGCGGTACTATGTTTACTTATCCAGAAAAAAGGTATGAAGTGAGTATTGTTTGGTATAACTGTCAAGATAAACCCTTCGATGGAACAATTTGCCATATTTCTTCCTTTTTTGATTTTCTTTGGCATAAGACTCGTGACTGTAAGTCGTATGAATAAATTTAAATGCTTATGATCAAATATTCTGTATCACATGGCGTGCATATGTTTTTCTTTCAACATAAATATTTAAGTATTTTAATATTGTTCCTTCTGAATGTCTTTGGACTCGTGGAGAGGTAGAAACTATAGTACATATCTTTAAAAAGATGTTTGATTCATTTCTAGAAGATCCCTTAAATAAATCATTGTGACGCTTTCAAATTCAGATTGAAAGCCTCTGAAAAGCGTTAAAGTGATGCGAAAAAAAAGACAGCAGCACACTTTCACGTTGTCATTGAAGTTCGTGACAATCAAAGAGTTGTAGATTTGAGCGACAACGAACCAAGCCAAACACCTTTCTCAGTTCTTCTTCAGCCTTGAGTAAAAAGCAATAAGAAACTGAAAACATCTGTGACTGTGAGGGAAGCTTTTTCGAACCTACATACATATGTTCATTGACTACAGCGTTGGGCTTTACGGTGCGAGCTCAAGGCTCAAATCAAAGCACTGGTCAGTCATTTCCATCACACACAAATATTGCTGTAAGGTGACTTTATTGGAAGCTATATAAGATGACGGCCACTGGTGCTTATGGTATTCCCTCACGATCATGAAATATCGAAGAACTGAGACAATATAGTTGCAGCAATCTATCAGGACTGCAGAAGAAGCAAGTTTATGTTTTCTTTTGACACTAAAGTGAAACTCTATATTTGACAAAGAATGACAGTATTTGAAAAGAGGATTTGTACAGAGCCAAGTCGAATTCTTTTAGTTTTGAAAAATGCATTATGCTTCAAAATAGGTTAGCGACGAGCTTAAAATTACATTTCCATTTATAAAAATTGTCTTAAACAGAACAACAACTTTTGAAGTGCTCATCCGGTATGCGGTATGCCAAACATTTGAACAGTCATAATCTCATTCAATTCCTTTCACAGCTACATTTATGTGAGGAAAAGGAATTCTTTAAACTGCTTTTCGAGTTTTGTTAATATGTTTTGCTTTAATCATTTACCTGAAATGTAGTTTAAAATCACATTTCACTTCGAAATGTTACTTTTTAGCTGTCTTTGCACCTTTATCATGTCACTGTTTGGCTGTTACGCAAAAATTTTACCCAAGTGAGTCTGTTCAAACGCGACAGAAGAAGTTTGAGTCAGTAAAAAGCAATTGAAAAGGGTTCCTAGGTCAAGTCAATAAAAATAAGTTACAAATCATGAAAAATGAATCCACCCTAGATGAGAAATAAGTAAATTGCGACCTTTTGTATGTAATTAAAAAAAAAGCCCAAAATGAAGACATTGACACTTAAAAATCATGGTTTCGATATTCAATCCTCTTTTATCCATTTCATATTTCTCTGTAATTTAAAATTTTTTCCTTTCCCGGCGTTATGAGCATCGTAATCTCGAAAGATCTCAGTTCACCCATTTAACTGATTCAAGGTGATCCGTTCCTGCGGTACAACCCTCAAATTCGGTTCTTATGTGTCTATTTGAACTATTGGTCATTCCCTGGAGGGTAGATAGATATTTAACCGCGATTGCTTAAAATTTGAACATTTGTAATGGCGCATAGGTAGGCATGTCTTCCTGTTACGTAAGAAATTCGCGGTTTGAGAACAGGAAAATAAAAGATAATCTTTTCTCACTGGTATCATCTTTCGCGATGTACTGACTTCCCATAACCCATAGTAATTTCATGCCATGAAAAACTCTTTCTCGATTAGTTGTTCGGAATCAGCGAAAATTTAAGTTCCCTTTGAGGCTGTTCAGACAGGCGCAAGTGAACCGTGCAAAATTGACGTCTATATGTTTTTTCTCTTTCCCACATAGTTGTAAGAAAGAGACATTTTTTTGCGCCGAAGTTTTTAAAAATTTTAAAATTTTCTTGGCGCAGTTTTGACATTTCCTTGTTTTGACACTTGTGTTTTTTTTTCTCGAGTAAAGAGACTGTTGTTTGAAAAATAAATGCTCTTTTTCATGTTCCTGAAGCAAAAATAAGTAAATAAATAAATTATTTTTTCAGTTCAGTTTAATTTATGAGTTTTTTCTTCCCAAATCTGAAGGCAAAATAAACGTCAAAAAAAATCCATCGTGTTCACATTACTTTCAGTCTGAACACGACGGGGTGGCGGAATGTCAAAATTGCACGGTTGACTTGCGCCAATCTAAACACCGTCTTTCATTCCCGCGAAAGGTATGAATGAGAGAAATGCACCCAGGCCCGCCTCTGTTGCACCACCCAAATTATTTTAACTGGACAGTGTTTTCGCGTAAGCACAGGGACGCACCGAAGAACCGACGAATGGTATCACTTAAATTACATATTTGAGTTACTTTATCAATCGAATCGTTGCTTGACACAAACAAACACAATCCTTATTGGTCAAAAAAGAGTGACTTCTATCCCTTAACTCTTCAAATAAAACAATCGGTTTCACACCCTGAAATCAGAAAAAGATTTAAAATCAAAGCCAATATCTGAACCTGTCTACTTATTCAAATTGATGCAAATGTAGTTCAAGCGGTTTGTCTATGGTCCTCTTACCACCTTAACTCCCACACATGGAATATGTTTCATTTCTCTGGATGTACTTCACCATGACAAATCGATTTGTCACATTATTTACTTCGCATGATAGTTTGTCTGATGTCTTTTGAACCGGCCATCACTTTTAACGAAAATTTTTATGTGACATACATGCAAACATTTTACGAATCATTCAATCCGAATTCATTTGTGTAGTTTTCAATTTTCAACAGCCGCGTTTGTCTGTTTTTCCATCAGGCATTTGCAAACAAGTCGTTGAAGGAAAGTATAAAGCAAAACCTAATTTAAATTAAATTTGAAGCATACAATACATAAAAACTATTAATTGCAATAAAAGTTTATTATTATAGCATAATTCAATGAATGAATATGCAAAAATATTATTTTACCCAACAAAAGTCAACAAGCATCCATCCCTAGTCAAATATAAAAGCGACTTCAAATTGTAAACGCATAAAGTTGTTACTTCTACTACCAACATAATTGCTCATCATGTTATGGAAGCATTTTAAAATTTCAATCTAAAAGCTTTAGATAATCTTAATTCTGGAATATGTACCCAAGTTTACCTATCAACCACATCAGATGGACAAAACTTCCCCCAAATGTTACCAAGTATACAGGATACAATACAAAAAGTTACCTCAAAGCCAGTATAATCAATGAACACACTTAGGTGCTACATCAAAATACCTCAAAATCTGCTGCCACAAGATACAGTTTCCTCAACTAAAATCCTTGCCATTCTATAGTATTTTACTCTGTTGGTTGGTCTATGTGTTTGGGTTTGGGTTTGAGGGTGTCAGAAAAGGAATAGTTTTCTGAGCAATTTAACCCTGATGATGAACTGCCGTCCATATGGTCAAAACCATCGGAAGCGCACTGCCACTGATAGTTGCACGACACACATAGTTGAATTTCTTGTTCAACCTATGCCAAGTATCTATACGAACTGTTCAATGCCCAGACTAAATGGGAAATGTATAAATCTGTTTCGGGTATTTCTTTTTTCTGTTTGTTAAAGAAGAAGGATGATAGTCTGGGCTGGTCTCCAGTTAAAGCATTAAGTTGACTGAGCTAAACTAAACAGGTGAGGAGAAATGAAAAATAAAAACAGCACATTCCATCAGTATGGGTGTACCTCCTCTATCGTCATTGAATGAGAGACTAGATTCCAATACAACATCCATTAAACGAGAAGTGTGTTTCGTTATATCTCCTTGCATTCTCCAGGGTAAATCAATTGTCCAAGGAGCCTTGACGCATTTTAGAGTCACTGCAGAGACTTCGAATTACGGTCGGAATAAGAAATAAAAAAGAGTTTCCTAAGCTTTAGGAAAAACAGTGTTTTGTCTTCTGTACAGCACTGGGAAAGTTAAGTTTCAGTGGAAAATGATGTACGAAATTAAGCTGCACATTTTCGAAAAACACGTTTGCAAGTTTGACTCCTGCAGAATCGGAACATTGATGCATCACTTTTTTTTTGAAGCTTGTACTGACCAGAGTCTGCTAACATTAAGACTGTCTACCAAATTGTTATCATCGCATTCTTACTTTCCTATTGACCGAGAGTTCGGTGCAAGGCTCGAACCTCAGTCATAAAATCTCGGAGCAAATTTAAAAATAAAGTGAAAATCTTTACTTTTTCGAAAAAAAAGGTCGTAAACGGACTGCACAGACTGTAATGTGGCTGATCCTGTAGCCGATAGAGTGAGACTCAATCCCGGTCGCATACGGTTCACACAAACATATTGGAATGTGGCTGCTGTAGCCGTTAGTGCGAGACTCAATCGATGAGCACGTTTCTATGCTCAGTTTATCGGTTGGGGGTTGGCGTAACAGATGTTGACCAACTTTGTTTCACTGAGATTGGTGACATTGATTAAGGTGCCAGTTACAGCGATCAGGAAAACGAATCAGGAAAAATTTTCAAATGGAATAATAACTATGTTATGATGGCTAATCACTCAAAGTATTTTTTGTGCCCAGAAAAGATATAATAGAACAAATATTTCCTGTTTAATTTGTATTTTTCTATTTTCCCATTTCAATTCTATCAGGAAAATAGAAACATACAATTTTACGGCAAAGTATTTGTTTAATTGAACATTTTCTTGGCAAAAAAATTCTCTGGGCTGTTTACTATTGATTGGTATAACATTTGGTATTCAATTGTAACGAAAACATAGTTATTATCCCATCTGAAAATTTTTCTTGATTCATCTTCCTGATCGCTGTAATAGGCACCTAAGACGGCATCTGGTTCATTAAGGATGGTGTGCCATAGCTATCAATCATGCAATCTGTTGCACTCTTAATTGCGAATTCTTGTCGGTGTCAAATTGGCCACCTAGGAGCTGCAACTTGTCACTTTTCTACTATTTTTGTGGGGATTGATGGGGTCCCTTAGATTTATAAGGGCCTCACAGCTTTTTTTTGTATTTATGTATTTCAAGTTTTGATTTTAAGCATTCCAGTGTACTATTATTGTCTGAAGTTTAGGTATCCAAAATTTTCTTTGTGGAAAAAACGGAGTAAATCTCGCATAAATCCGATCGTCGGTGTAGATTTCAATTTTTCTTCATAAAGTGGAGAAATTTTACTGGAATCGGCCATTGAACGGAAGTCAGAAAGACACCTCAACGAAAAAAATTAATTTCATGTCATATAAATGAGACAGAGAGAATTTTGAAGCGCTGTTGTGTTGGAACACCTATCAGGAACGGAAAATAAAAATATCATCGTATATAATTCTTAACTGAGGGATAAATAAACACAGATACGTGATTCAAGCAGTATTGAACAGAGCCCATTTCATCAAAGCCCAATCTAAGTGTAAAGGAAAAATATATTCTTGATCATCTCACACATGTTCACTCAGTTCATTCATCACCAGTACCTATGTACTCAATACTAAATCCTTGGTTAGAAGCGCGGCAATTCACCCAGAATAGTCTTGGAGGATGCTTCTGATGATGACAAAATTATGTACGTATTATGTAACTAAACCTTTAATTGAAACAGTCGAGCTACACAAAAAAGATGAGAAAGACTTTCTTTACTTACTTCTTTTGAAATGCTTTTTTTCAAAATTTTTTAGGAGCAACAATAAAATTCTAGCTCAAAACAAAATGTGTTGGAAATAAGTTCTCAACATTTCCCAACTTTGCTCAACCGAAGAACGACTCATTTCATTCCGCAGAGGTATGACACCAATTTTCTGTCATAAGGTCAATTCACGAATCAGCTGTCACCTTAAGATGGCCTAACCTTTACATAAATTAAATAAACTCTTTTTTTTTAAGTGAAGATTTTCTTTTATTTAAACCTACTACGGAAAATTTGCGTTTATTTCTCTCATTGCAATTTGCTCCAAATTGACTGAGGTTAGAACCCTGTTTTTCGGTAGGTACTTTGCGGGCAAATGTAAGCCGAAGTTGAGGAGTTATAGTTCAATCTAACTCAATGGTGTCTGGTGTCTTTACAAGTAATGGAATCGTCCAGAAAATTTTTATTTTTCAATTTTTTTTTTCATATTCAATGAAATCGTTGAGCGCCCTGTCTCAGATCTCTATAAGAGCCTGATTTTTTTCAACTCGTTCCGATTGCGGTGATAATGGTGCTGTTTTTTAGTTTTTGTAAAATTTATGTCTTGTGTTTTTTTTTTCACTTCGCACTAGTTGAAGGTGTATACCTAAAACATCAACCCGCACTAAATCTACAGGTGCGCTTGGGGCCTGAATAATTTCAGACCCTTTTTCAAAAGGGTTATTCAATGCGAGTTATACCTTTACCTACATAAACATTTCCATTCGTAAATCAGGCAAGAAAAGAGTTTGTGGCTTTGGAGATGTGCGGTGTATGCATAGGACTCACTATATGAATGCATATCTGATCTGTTTAATGGAACTCGCATGTCAGACAGAAGGCTTAGCTGAAGTACCTACCGGCTACCACATAGACACCTTTCGTGGAAAGGTGAATACGGACCAGGGAAATTGGAGTAGATTTTTCTAGTGCAAGCACCTTGCTTTCATAAGAATCAAGATTAATATATTTCTTCCGGGTAGAGTTTTTAGAATACTTTCTATGCATCCCTAAACTCACCTTGCTTTTCAATATTCACGTTTTTCATAAACGCGTTTACTGTAACTACCATTAGATATACGTATAGTAGATATTTCTTATCAACGAGTCCTGGAATACAGCCACATAGTCGTCATGACGTCAGTCAAGTTATTCTTTTATACTCAAAAGAACACATACAAGAAAGCTTGCTTGTTGGGGTTTCCGCGATTCTTATTTTTATTACGAGCCGAGGGTAGTGCCCTTGCCGGTGTGGTGCCTGGTGCGTGGTGCTGATGCTGATTCCCCTTTACTCACCGAACCGTCCATCGCATGCGAAATTGAATGAATGAACGTGGAAGTAAGTGGAAGATGAATCGAGATTTGAAAGCACAAAGATTATACGCGTGGCGGTATCTGAATGAATATTTTTTGACAATGGACTTGTGAGGTTAATCGATTTGAAAATTTTATTCCTCATTGTGATTTTCGAATAATAATGAATACCCACTTATGCACATGTTCACATTAACAATGCTGCTCCAGGCTTGAGTAGGTTTTGTCTTTTTTTTTTGAATTTGGTTATGTACAAGTGATTGTGAAGGGATGAACAATTCCTTGAAGAAGTTTTTCTCATTTCTCGCCATGATTCGTTTAAAAGAAAAGAATTGTTTTATTAAGACAAATTCGCGACGAAAAAGAAAAGGCAGGCCAAAACACTCCTGGTACAAGCAAATGCAAAAACAGCATTATTTGGTTGGCCTCAGACATGGAACAATCCAAAACCGGGAGGCTTGCCGACGATTTCTGAGGTTAACGCGGCGTACCCCACAGGCGGATCACTAGTGTGAAGCAGAAAAGTGGGAGTTGGGAGAGTTGTGATCGCTTCAAGATCACTACTCGTAACGCCGGAAATGAAAAAGAAGAAGAAGAAGAAGAAGAAGTTCTTTCATTAAGAAGGATGAATGAAAAACCTGCGAAAAAAAGGAATGAATATTGTGTCGCAACAAAGCTATGGAAACATCTAAGCCCTGCCCTGGAAGCACTTCAAAAACCCGCTATTGAATGCCGATTTTGAACGGCTAGGTTGAAAAGCGTTACTATCGGAGAATTATCTTATTCATCGTAAAAGTCGAAATATCCGAAAAATGTTTTTTTTCTTTGATGTTTTTAGGATTCGAACATAGATTCACAAAGTTTGACAATGTACGAAAAGTACTACAGTAAGTTGATGGCAAATGAGTTGAAGATGACACCAAAGCCTAATCGTCCTGGAAGTACCAAAATCAATTGAAGACTTCATGTTAAAAATGCCATCTTGGAAAAAATGTAAAATATGTTAAATGGAGAGATCCAGAGAATCCCATCCAAAATGCAATATCACACAACGTACAGATATAATCATGAAGAAACAAAAAGAAAGGTACATATTCCAAAACAATTTTGGTGTTGACAAATGCAGCTACATCTGCATTTGGTTGGCTCAGACATGGAAGAATCCAAAACCGGGAAGTCTCCCGACGCATTCTGTAGCCAGAGCATGCGAACTCCACAAGGGAATAGCGGTTGTCTCTGCGGTCATGGCTCTCGTAACGTCGAAAAGGAGGAAGAAGAAGCAAGGATTCAAGATGACTGCTTTGTGTTACATCACAACCGACTAGTTATGAACTTCAATAAAAACTTAGCCACTTTATGATTATGTAGCAAGAAAACTAAAAAAAGATAGCTTTTCAAAAGAATTCGAAAACTTACCCGATTTAATACTTTTGGTATATTTGGTAAATTAGTCTCAGTACGCCCTTGGTCAGACCTACTTTAGCCGATCAAGATCAATGGTTTTTCTCTTCTTCCAGTGGGGTAGATTGAGATGGGCAAAGCATTAGACATTCTGTACTAAGCCTTACGATCGAAGCTACATTGTTTCAGGGGATGAATGTAACTGGCTCTTTCACTGGTGCACTTTCTGTAAAAAGAGCGATAAGGAAGACAGAAACGGTAAGGACGAAGCTAGAGATGAAGGTGAGAAACTGAGAGTAGGGTCGGAGAGAAAGGGCGTCAGCAAAGCAATTTAGTGGATTAAAAGTTTCATCCAAAAGAGGCCATTTAAGAAAATGAGGAAGAGAGTCGGAGACAAAACTGAGCCCTTTGCAAAGTGGGTAACAGAATTGAAACCATCAGACATAACTTGTACTGAGAGCAAGTTTCTAATTCAACGAAGAAAAGACTCATAGATACTGAAAGCAAACATTTTCGATAAGAGAGTTTGATGTCAAACTCTATCAAACTTTTCTCCCAAACAGTGTTATAATTGGTTCCACTTTTCGGTGAGATAAAAGCGCAAGAATTAAAGAATACAGAAATAGTAAAAGTTATAAAAGTTGTATTTCCTTTGTAAATAAGAAATTAGTGGTCGATCATTTCAATCATCTAAAACTAGTTTTGCGTTTAAAATATTTTAAGAATAAACAATGTCCTTCGTTATTTTCACTTTTTCATTCTTTATCGAATAGATATTTCATTCTATCGTCTTATTTTAATGTTGCTGTACTCTACTTTAGAGTCAAAAACTATAACAACATTTTCATATTTTTCCCTTCCATATTTTGTAGTTGTTTTGAAAATACAAAATATTGTTGCAATAGTCACACTAACTCTATAAGCTAATAATTTTCTTTTTCTTTTCTATTTGCAGGTAAGCAAACCATATATCAACTTTTCAGCAAATTAATGGTAATGTACAGTGGAAAGAGTAATTAAATTTATATAAATTACGTATCACGCGTTTGACTGCAATAGATTCTTAAGCTACCTACTGAATAGCTTTTAATGAAATGTTAAATGTACAATATCTTAAGCCTTACGCAGTAAAATCTAGTAGCTCCCTGTTTTTCAATTCTAGCGGCGCGCCGGTAAGGTGTTGCTTAAGGGTACCTAAGTTAACTAGGCTATCTGTAACTTTGTATAGCAGGTGCTTCTGAATTTTTTTTTTTTTTTGCAACTGAAAAAATCTTGAATATGGTAGGTCAGAGCGATGTTGAATATGATAGGTCAGAGCGATGTCTTCGTCGGTACTCGGTAGCATAAGCATTGCATATAAAATGTATAGTAACACCATGAACACTGCCGATGCTATAGCCATTAGAAAGTAGTAGAGTCTTCATGGTGTTACTATACATTTTATAAACAATGGTCGGCAGTTTAAATATAATTATATTGTTGTTTTGATAGCTTCTTTTTGTCATCGAAAATAGTTTCTAAGACTCGTAAGCAGAAGCCTTCCAGCATTTTAGACTAACTTCTCTTATTCCTTTTGTAGTCATTTATTTATGTAATACTGCTGAAAATCCGAAGTGGAAAAAGAAATTCTATGATGTAACAATGTTGAATATACATACTTTTAATTTGACGAAATTGCTTTTAGTATTTTGCTCGATGACTTTGAGCTCGGTCCTATTCCCTCATGATTCATTAAATTTGCCTACAGCAGTCACTAAAACGAGAGCCTTTCATATTTCCATTGAGCATATTATTTATAGCTACGACCGCGTTATTGCATATTTTTTTAACAAAGG
Source organism: Melanostoma mellinum (assembly GCA_914767635.1). Classification (NCBI taxonomy): domain Eukaryota; kingdom Metazoa; phylum Arthropoda; class Insecta; order Diptera; family Syrphidae; genus Melanostoma; species Melanostoma mellinum. The sequence goes on from OU612058.1 coordinate 22,904,628, forward strand.
AAAAATACACCAATGGGCAATGATTTTATACAATTCCAAAAATAGTAAATCTGTTGCTTTTTTCATTTCATAATTTTTAATAACTTTTACCAGAAACTTTAATCTGCAATATTTTAAGCCGCAAACATAAAGTCTATGTTCAAAAAAGAAAAGCCTCACATTCAAGTTGGTCGTTTTTAATTTTTTAATAAAATAAAAAGCAAGGAATTTTGTGCAACTTTGCGTTTATCTTTTAATCCTACTAAACGCACATCCGCACATAAACGTTTCCTACGCAACGCAAATTATCCTCTTAACGTGGAACTTTCGTTATAAGTTTCTTGTCTAGAATTATCCGGTGAAATCATTTTTTTTTTCTTTTGTTTTTTCTTCATCATGTTTTCTGTTTTTAAGGAAGAGCGAAAATACCAGACCCTCGAGCAAAAGTAAAAATATAACCCCCTCTCCCTCCCTTCACCCTCCAGTGTATAGCATACATACAGAGAGTGTATGAAAAAGAAAAAGTTCCAAAACTCAGCCAAACGAATAGCGCTCTTTTTTCAATAAAAACGAAAAGGGAAATGGAAATGAACACCATGCCTTGGTTCATTTCTCATAGCGGAAGCAAACAAACTGTTAAGTTAAATAGGAGCGTATTATCCTCCAATCTTTTATCTTAAGCTCATTTCTGCTCCTTATTTTGTTTTTGATTTTTTTTTTCTTCGTCTGTTTGTATAGGTGTTCTATACATAAGAAGCTGTATCCAACCAGTTGTTCTTGTTGACGTTCAAATGCTTTGTCTATCTTGCGGCTGTTTCTGGATCGACGTTCAACATGGCAAGAAAGAAAGAGAAAGGAAAAGGGAGAGACCGAAAGAAGAGGGATTGAGAAAGAGAAATAGATTGTGTAGGAAGGGTGAAGGGAAAGATAGAAAGGGAGATTTAGACAGCAAACCCCTGTGCAAAATTTCATCTCTTAGCAAACGAAAAGTTTGCATTTAGCTATGTCACTTTTCTTGACTCACTCAAATTATTGTTGACACTCAAAATTCGAAGGCAAAGCCGGTTTCGGCTTTGGCAAAAGCCCTGACAGAACGAAATGAACTTTATTATATTTGTAAAAGAGGGTAGCAAGTATAGCTAGCTTGTATTATAGTGAACGGACGAAATTCTTGAGTTTATGACAAACTCTGTCAAGACATAGAATGCGAAACTGCATTCTATGACTCTTGACAGTGTTCAACCATCAGCACTTTGTTGTTTGGTTTGGTTACAAATTGCAATTGGAATCAGTGACGCCAGATCGAGGGATATTTCCCTTTTTGTGGGAATTTCAAGTCTAAAATAAGCTAAAAGGGAAAAAGGGATTTTTCGAACTTCATAGTACAAGCAAAAGGGATTTTATAAACTCAAATCTTGTCCTGCATTCCTTATTCTATTCAGAAATATAATAAGTTTTATTCAATTGTGATCAAACAAACTTTTCTTAATATCTGATCGCGTTCAATTTTATTACAATATTCCAATGCTAATCAATTGCTCACTCAACATACACAAACACACATTTATAGCTATCCTAATAAATTTAAATTGCATTATGCAGATGAGGTGTGGGGCCTTCAAAATCACAATGCCATACCCAAACTTAAGTGTGGTAAGTAGTTCTAAAGTCACACATACATACTTTCAAACTGTTGGAACAATTGGTCTCCATGGAGATAGCGTTGCCAGGTACCCCGGTTTACCCGTTTATGTATCAGATGTAAATTAAAATGTCCCGCTGAGACACTAAATATCCCGGACTAAGTGTAGGTATGCTTTTCCTTAATGCAAGACACGGAGGCGCACCAATCGCTTCTTTATATATACAATGGAACATACGAGCTGAGACTGGAGCCGTGTGGTGCGCCACCATTCAAAACGAAAATCGAGTTTACCTACTAAAGCCAAATTAAGTGGTGTCAAAAAATACGAAAAAACTGTTTATTTTACTATTTATGTTTAATACAATGTGATGAAAGAAATGCAATTTTAAGTATTAATTAAAAAACTTTTATAAAAAATTTTTATTTTTTTTTTTTCAATTTAATTTGTCCCGGGTGAAAATTGAAAATCTCGGTGTTTTCCACATTTCAGTAAATTGTCCCGAAAAACTTAAAAAAAAAAAAACTGGTAACCCTAATGGAGAATCAGATTGCAATTGGATTCGATCACCCTGTTTAGTATCTACTCATGAAAATAGGATATATCGTTTGAGTCGTTTAAGTTTCTTTTACGTTAATGTTGTCCTACTAAATAAAATGTATTAAATACATATTCGAATACATAATTCTGTTTAGTTTTTCCTTAATTATAAATGTTATAACTACTGATAAACTAAAAAGGTTGAATTGTTATGAAATGTGTGTTTTTTACAATTTATAATTTCGAGGGATAATTTCAGGATATTTATACAAGCAGTGTGGGAAAAAAGGGAATTTTCACTCATCACTGTGGGAAAATATGCTTCCAAAGTCTGGCGTCACTGATTGGAATTCAGTTTCCTATGTAGAATATCAGTTTGAGGCGAAAATGTATAAAAGAGTGACACACGAGTATAAACTTGTAATCGTACAGATGGGCAATTCGGCCGATATCAGAAGTCAAAATAGCTTTTTTACATCAGCTCAAATGAATTTGGAAAAAAATAGAGGCTAGGTTGGGTTAGATTGAATGCTACTGTCAGGAAAATGACTGAAGAATGCGGTGGGATACCCCAAGCGATGGCCACATGAAGATGAGTTAATAGGGTCACTTTGTTGATCTTTGAAAAAGATCTTTCGCAAATGTACCTAGTTCATTTCTTTGAGAGAGGGCGGGGTATGAAAATTGAATAGAAAACGTTACTAGCGAATGTAGTTTGTGCAGAGCCATTAGATATGACAATGAGCCTTGTGGCGTGTCCAGTTATAGCTCAGACTACGAGCTAAGTTGCGATCTGCTTAGAAACAACAAGCATCTAGTACGTTTTGTATCTATTGGGTCAGAGCCTTTGGAAGCCAAACAGAAGCAGATATTTGTGTACTTACTGTTTGTTGCTTCAACAAGAGCTTGCTATAGACATGCTAATATTCATTCTTATGGGTGGAATTTCTATGGTAGTTGAATTTCTTTTTCCGGTTTAATTCGCAAAGAAGAAGAAATTAAACACACATAATGGGACGTTACTCTCGTGAGCCAGAGAATGCAACCAAGTCCTGCAAATCCCGCGGACCAAATCTACGAGTTCACTTCCAGAACACCCAAAAAACCGCTCAAGCCATTAAGCACATTCTGAAGGCTGTCACCAAGAAGAAAGAATGCGTTCTATTCCACAATTTCAACGGTGGTGTTGGCCGTTGTGTCCAAGCCAAACAGTGGAAGACAACTCAAGGTCGTTGGCCAAAAAAATCCGCTGAATTCCTTTTGAAGTTGTTACGCAACGGTGAAGCAAATGCTGACTATCGGTCGTTGATCACATCCAAGTGTACAGCGCCCAATGCTTGCGCCGTCGTACGTACCGTGCTAAAGGTCGTATTTATCCCTACATGTCTTCACCCTGCCACATTGGGGTCATCCTCACCGAAAAGGAAGAGGTCGTCACCAAAGCAAGGAAGACCAGCCAGCAAAGAAGAATCTGTCCAAAAAGAAGATGCAAAGGCAAAAGGAGAAGATGACGAGGAGCGAATAAATGCAGTTCGTTTGCTTTATTTGATAGGTGTTTTAGCTGAGAGGGTTAAATAAAGCAATTGGATTTTTTTTTTTAAAAAGGAAAAAAAAATTGTAGCAAGTTCATCAGTTTTTAGTCGCCCGAAGTATCATTATACGTCCTGTCGCAGAAGATCAAAATTAGAACTATACAAATGTATACTTTTGCCTATTTGAATCCTTGTTCTTCATTAGCAGGGAGATGACAACATTCTCGATAATCTCAACATAAACTAAAAATATGTGTACATAATATAGAACACATGGCTTCTTCAATCAAACATTTACTAGTCAACGGCTTTGAGAACTCAAAGGCATGCATTTTTACTGACGGAAACATGAATTGTATGAGTACCTACGTGCAGAAACTTGAACGACATTATTATAATGACGTTCACAAAAAAAAACTATCAAGCAACGAAAACCAATCCCATTTAATGGGCTTAAGCACTCCCCATATTCTTAATCGAATCTCTTTATACCTACGTTAAAAGTCTTTTCAATAAATCGGCGACTTGCTGTTTTAAGCTTTCGGATGATGTGCATATATCAGCTCTCTACTCAATATATTAATTTCCTTTAAAAGTTCTTTCTCAATTCTGTGAAAATATTCAGAGCATAAGCAAAGCAAAAGTACACAGACAAAACGTAAACCCTGAACTGTTTATCGATCTACTTAAAAGTTGCCATTGGGTCAGACACAGAGTCATCTTTGGTGCATATCTACTGCATCGAAAAGTAAATAGCTCACAGGTAACAGGAAGAAAGAGATTACATAATAATTATCGAACGTCCAGGTTGAAAGTTGAAATGGGTGGAAATATTAAAATCATTTCCGACTATTTAATTACATTTTGTTGTAAATTAAATGTGTTTATCTGTATACATACGTGTTTTTTTTTTCATTTCCCTTCCGGAGTTAAAGTTAAAGCAAAAAAGTTTACAGTGAAAACTGGTGGAGTTGTAGTGGTGAAAAATGATTTCTATATGAGGTACATTAAAAAGCAAGTGTGTTCGGGTACGGATTTTAATTGATTCAACGGATCAGGTGAGTAAAGTACTAAGGATTTAAGAGGCACTCATACATCACGATTTTAACGGGGAAAAGTGCACATGCATACACAAGATGACTGAAGCTGCTTTTAAATACATAATAGCTACTGATTAAAAAAGAATATTTTTTTTGGGTGTAACTTAAAAAGTCGTATTGGGAGGCAATAAGATTTTGAAATAGGACATCTTTTACTTGTTATCACTTTTGATCTACTTAGCGACCTTAAAAAAACATGTGGTGATAAGATAATGCACGACAACTTCCGCTCTTATAAATACAGAACTGGTAATACACACAGTTAGAGTTAGCTGTAAGAATAGTAAATTTTTATGAGTAAAATAAGGGATAGTTGATGTCTGTAACACAATTACTAGTTTAATAAGGAAAACAACTTTTGTTTGCTTGAATTTCCTCAGCAGACATTGGAACACTTTTATAAAGTAAAAATAGAAGAGGACTAAGAATGGAGCTTTGTGGCACGCCGCTAGTTGTAGAGATAGTAAAAGTTAGACAGATTTCCACTCCAAATTACAGCTTGCTTTGTAGGTAAAAGTTGAGCTGCTGATTTAGAAACTTGTTCACAAGTTTTTCAAAGATTCCTAAACTTTTAGCTTTTAACTGTCTTAAAGGCTTTGAAACCATAAATTTTAGATTTTCAATACATGAAGCTAACTTGCACACAATATATTGGGTAGCGCAACGGATCGTGAGCCCTAGGGCATAACTCACAACCATGTTTTGTCAAAGAATGAAGGGGACCTACAATTTTCTGCCGACTCCGAACGGCCAATCGAGAAAGCGCTGACAATGACCACGAAATCTCTCGCGCAACACGAGGACATGTTAACCATTACGCCATGGGCACCTTCGTGAAGCTAAACTCGTATCTTCCATCACACAAATGAGAGCTACAGTACAACTGTGCTTTTCTCTAGGAGCAAACTGTTTTGGTGTGGTAACATTATATTCTTTTGAAGATTCACATTTATTTTCTTCTAAACGACACCGACAGGAAGAAATAGGTCTTTTCTCTGCCTTGATAGTTGTCAACTGGTAACTTCCACTGACCAGGAAAACAACCGACTGTTGCAGAATACTGTCAAAAGTGTTTTGTAACATGAGGCAATTGAATGGGGTCACTAGCTTCAAAGAAAGTTGGACGCGTTTGATCAAAACTTATTCGACCGAATCGACTAAAAGCTTTCAAAATACTCCATTTGTAAATTTAGAAAAATTTTCATTAACATTTTGAGATTGTTGAGAAGACAAGAAAATGGAAGCTATTCAAATTTTTATCAACACCAATCTCTCGATTATTATTCCTTAACTGCTGACCGCTCGTAGAAGTATTTTATTTTCCAGAAAACATTGTTGTTTTATGGGCTAAAATTTTGCTCAAAACTTAGCAATGTAACGTGCTATGTATGATATTGAATTATTTTCATTCTATTGATTTTCCAGTTATTTAAAGAAAAATATTTTTGCTTTGTTAAGTGACGAATTTCCGGTGTAAACCAAGGCATATGGCCGTGATTTCGTGTACATCTACGCACAAGGACATGAGAATAGAATAACAACAACAAAGTTAGGGTGTCAACAAATTTGATCAGTAGGCAAGGTAAACAAAAATATTATGGCATTTAATGTTTTTAAAGTCTCTATATTCAAATCACATCTTCATATTGAAGATCAAAATCAAAAACCATGTAAATATTAAGCCATTTCTAGAAAAACCTCATGTTGAGACAGGCAAAGTGTGTAGCAACAGAGGTACTTAAAGGGAATAATTTTTAAACTCTCATCTCGTCCACCTAGTCGCTTGAAAAAATTCTTTTAAAAAAGGCTGGCGCAACAATGCTCGAAAAGCCGCAGGGAGTAAGACATTGATATTACCTCCAATTCTACACCGATTCCGAATGACATGGTGATTGAGCACTTTTCATGACAGTGAACAGAGATCAATTCCTTGTATAAAAGGAGGAATTTATGATCGTAGAATTCTTCCCACAGAAGGATTGCCGGAGTGTTATCTGCAAAGAGAATAACTTGTGTTTCGTTGATAAAAAGCTTAATGTTAGGGGCACCATGCTTACACTTAGAACTGCATCCTCCTCTTCCGGCTTTGTTGAGTGAGATTTCTCAAATCATCATTGAAAAGCGTCCAATAGAACCGCAGTACTTTCCAGTTAGTTGTCTCTTTAGCTTGTCTGTTTGATAATGTCAAGTGCAATCACAACTTCATTTTTGGAGTATGTAAGTAATCATGTAATTCTGAGAAAGCTTAGCGCCATTTTCTCAAAGCGAGCCATTTTACAAGACTTTGAGAGGATAGTTGCTTTCAAGTTAGAAGAACTAATTTTTCCATATCTTAATAAGAGTTTCTTCAATAATTTCCTAAGGTTCTGAGACTTTTATGAAGACGGGTTCTTAAAAAAAAGACACCACAAATCAGTGGTGCCATTGCCATTGCCATCCATCGCCATTGGTGCGGTATTCTGCTGCAGTGATTTGTCCGTTTGAATTTCTCAATATTTAAATTTGTATGAAACTTTTGATCATTTCACAGTTTCACACAGTTTTTTTAAGCCATTTTGATACTGAGTACAGATATAACGTTCCACACAAAAACTTTCACTTGAAACCATTTCAGTTTCAATAATTTTGTATGTCATTTAAAAACCGCGACATTTTTCAAGATAATTTGCGATTATTTTTAATCTCACATCAAATTTCGGGCTAAAAGTGCAGGTTAAATATTTGACAAAATATTCACGAGTCCCTCTGAATTAATCATTTTCATATTCCTTACCACTTCAAAGGTGTGGGTGAGTTCACTAATGAGACACGCCACTTTCATCGTGGCCAACCAGTATAAAAGTGACTCTGCAGAAAATTGTAACTTTCAACACAATAAACCTTCATTTAAAACTTAATTTCATTAATTACTTTAATGTTTTGCTCAGCCGCGCCGTGCGGATTGATTAAAAACCAAAAGAAGACTCTACCTCGTTCCTTTTGGCACAAAATTCTAAGTAAAATCATTTCTGATCTGGGATAAGGGTTATTCTTAATTACATTGGAATTCGTGTCACTCACTCGTTCCCCTACACAACTATGTCATCATGACTGTCGTCAGCGTCATTATAATAATTTTTAATGAGTTATCTAAAAATATATTTTAATTTACAAAAACAAAAAAATAAAAAAGAAAGCTGAGAAAAAATAATGATTTTCATAAATTTGTGCCGCATTCAAGGTAGCTCCGTTCATTGTTATCTAACCCTAGATCAAAGTAATGTTTTAACAAACTTTAACACCCAATGAAAATATTTTATTGCAGTACACAGTTCATTCCTACATAATTTCAAAGAAAGCCAAAATACAAAGTCATTTGGTGGATGGGGTGGTATGTTGGCGTTGGCAACCATTAACGCCGCGCCGCACCTCGCCGGCCGGCCGGTCGACAAAAGAGTTGATTCAGTTCTTTTTTATACACTGAGCTTTGGCGAGATTTTTGCTTCCTTTGATATCCGAGTAGTTGAGAGAATTTTAAAAATTAATTGCTAAGCTACGAGTTCAATTCCGGTGCACAAGGATAAAATTTCAAGACTCGAAAACTCTATTGCTGATGATGTTGCGTCTGGGGGAGGCATGGCGAATCCGCCGAGTAATAAGTTTCTTGTGTCTAGAATCGGTGTCATAAATTTCTAAGTAGATTTTCATAATGTGAAAAGATCATTATTTTAATCACATTCTCTGCGTTGCGACATTTTTTTCTTTTTCTTTTTTTTAACTTTTCCAACCTTTTTTCGCTGGTGAATCTTTCTTTTGAGGATTTTCACAGCAAGAAATTAAGGCAAAGTGTAAAGTTCATACATATATATATTTTGCTCACTCGACGAATGATGTAAATTTCAAAAGACATCCATCCGGACTAACCGGTAATGGAGATATCCTTCCTATTTTATGGGTATGAAAATACACCGGTTATATTCTCTTCTTCTTAAATGTTTTTTTTTTTTTTTTACTTTAGAGCAGTACCTACTTTCTGCAACCTTCACGTTTACCACTTAACATAATCAAAAATTAAGAAAACGAGCATTTCACATCTGCATACCCTTGGGCGGGCAGCACCAGCAGTACCATTACCATCAACAGCAGCAAGCTTGGATGGATAAGGGTAGTGGAAGCAAAGATGGGCTTGGGCAACCCTCTGCATCAATGTTGCTAAAAGATGCTTTGGGGAAATTATATTCTTTGAAGTGTGGGTACGGGGTAGGTATGTGTAAAAAGCAAAAGCAGAAAAATATCTGGCATTTCGGTTGAAAGCACTGTGCGGAGTAGCAGATGCTGCCTAACTAACTCAGGTTAAGGCAGAAAATTTATCGACTAGAAATAACTTAATGACCTTTTAGAGGGAGCAGGAGCTCTGCGTTCGCGGACTGATATCAGGTCTTGTTGAATGTGATTGTAGGTTGTGTTGGGCTGTGTTGTTGTTTCTTTTTTTCACTTAAGGCTGCTGAGTTCAAAGCATCACTTTCTCTAAAATGGCAATGTTAATGTGATTGTCTATCAAAAAGTAATGCTTTGCTTACTGCTTACAGAGACATAAAAGTGTGTGAAAGATGTGTCTCGCACTCGAGAAGTCAGGAATGTAGCTGTAAGGCTTTGTTTTAATCTTAGTAGAATGTCGGACTGTTACGACGAAGATTTGAGGTTTGAATGCCAGTAGGATAGTATCTAATAATTTATTTTAACGGGCTTCATCTTACGCGAGGAGAAAAATTGGTTCATCATGACGTTAATACATGCTTTTCACCCGCAAGCTCATCGGAAAAATAAAATTTGTTGGTCCCCTGCATTCTTTAAGTTAAATAACTTAGTTTCAAAAAACGAGCCAAGTGCGTCTCCATGGAATGTGTCTGTGATAATCTCCGAAAAGAACCCAACAGAATGAGTTCACTGTTTTCAAAAGACTATTTAATGTTAGAATTTGAATTTGGATAATTTTTCCAGGTTCCAAGACTTTTTTTCAACTGCAAAATTGTGGACTATAGTGTTTAAAAAAACTGCTTAACATAAAGTACTGACAATGCTGGGTTGAACTCAGTCTACAGACAGCCATGTAATGCCCACAAGAGCTGAATTGTTTGGTTTCGCTAGACGATTGTGAAATTTCACGAGGCAACGCTTCAACGATATCGTCAACGATAATAATCGTTTACAATTTAATGCTATGGCGACGATGTTGGACGGTCTAGAAACTAAAATTTTAATATAAGTGCTTTCTGAAAGCATTTACACTGGCATGGAAAGCAGAGAGAGACCATACACCAAATTAAGTACAAAAGAGAGGCAGGAAATCTACTTTAAAGTGAGCTGTCGCCTCTTTTTTGATATGAATCATTTTCTTTAACTGGAAGAATATTTGAAGTTCATCTTACAGAAGAAATATTTGTTAGCTTCTTAGGTGTGTGCTGGTACTCGAATTAATTGGTGTTCAAATGTTTAAGAATGAGAATACACAACAAATCAGATCGAGTGGTGAATGAGTTTGCTTTGCATTCGAAATACGCTTACAAGACTGACATTGAATTATAGTTAACTTCCTTACTTAAGTGCGTATAGCAGTTCGGGGTGAACCTGAGCTTCAACCAACATTTGTCGATAAAATTTTCGATCTCAGCAGAAATAGAGCTACTTTAGTTTTGCACTCTAATTGAGTTGAGGTCTTCTTCCACTTGATTGCACCACCTAAGACGAGGTCTTCCCCTTCCACGAATGGAAGAGCAATGCGCTTTCGATGACGGTCCACTCTACATGTTCGTAAGCTCGTCATGCGTACTGTTCTCGCTATGCCGATTCAGCTCGTTGTTGTATCTTCTTCTTCACACATTGTCTTCTTAAACGAGACGAAAGATCATTCGGAGTAATTTTCATTCGAAACGACCAATGGTTTCCTTATCCGCTTTCGATTAGGTCCATGCTTCCGCGCCATAAAGTAGGACTGGAATGATGAAGGGCCTTAAAAAGGATACTTTGGTTTTCGAGAGAAGGTTCTGTTTCTCATTTTCCTTCTTAACCTTAAGAAACAACGGTTGGCAAGAGATATTCTCCGTTTGTTCTCCGCTCTCATGTAGTTTTCCGTGTCTATAGCGGATTCTAGGTTGAAGAAGTTCTGTGAATCTTTTGTGACGCTTTGTAAAATTTTTCGTTATTTGCTGACCTTGATTGAAGACACTAAATACTTTGTTTTACACTCATTAACCATCTAACCCTTTTTTTCAGCTTCTGTTACGCAAAAGCACCATTTATGATATCACACATCCTTCTTTCCATTACGTCAATATCGTCTGCGTTAGCGATTAATTGTACAGACTTTCGAAAGATTATTCTTCTGGTGTTGATGTTTGAGCTATGTAAAATCTTTCCAAATATGATATACGAGTAAAATTAAAGAAATTGCGTGACAGTTTGTCGCCTTGCCTAATGTCTTTTTCGACATTAAAGGCGGAGCGGCATGAATTCTCTAAAGTCATCCTCCATAACCGCACTCGAGTTTTTCAGGGATACCAAAACTAAAAAAAAACATGGGGATTTCAGTACTAGCAACTCAAAGCCTTCATCATATGACCAAACATCCTACGTAATTATTTTTTCATAACTAATTACAAGAGGATTTCGCAATTTTTTTTTTTCATATTTTTGGAAAAAAAAAAATTACTTCATAAAACGTTCAAATCGGTATTTGAGTCGCCCTCTGCGACTGAGGTGGTACATAGTTTTACAGACACCACAAAGAATAAAAACTGGTAATTCGCTGATATTTTTCCAATGATAAATAAAACGCTATACGATGTATTAAAGACATCTTGACTTTTTAAAAGCATGACAACGAACGGCTTTTAAGTTTAAGGTCACTAGTTACTTTTGAAAGAACAGCACTTAAGTTGGTCATCTGATGTTTTTACATTCGAATCAAGCTGTTTCTTACAAACATTCTTATTGCATGGTTTTCTTGTTATAACATTTATCGTTATGTGTGCTTATCTACGAACATATTACAGTGAAAACCACAAATGAAGGCTTACACTAGCGTCCTCAAAACATACAGTCGTGTGCTTACGCTTATACATGCGTTACTGTATAGTGAGCTGTCTTGAGCATCCCTTGCTGTGTGAAGGAAAGTGTCTTTAATTCACCAACATCAATTTGTCAGGGTAGTCTGATAAATAAAACCCCTCAGTGTAAATGTTTTGTGTTCATAGTGTCTCCCAAACAACAGGTTAATCGTTAATGGACGCACCTTTGGCTTATGGTACATTTTCAAATAATACTTCATATGGCTTTTACTAAGAGCTATGTATTGCAATATTCACCAACAGTAATACATACTCAAATTGGAAGGCAACTTTTATCATGAATACGGCAAGAACACTAGTCCTTGATCACACAAGAGAAAGATTTCCAAGGGAGCTATTGATGGCAATCAGAATAGTTTAGTGTAACAATTTTCTTTCTCCGCGTCTGATAACTATATCGATTTCTTTTAATGTAAAAAAAACTATGTTTAATTTTCCCCACCAAAATAAAAATGAGCAAATTGGGTGGCACATCATAGCAAGGAGCCTTGCGACCTTTCTCTGAACCTTGTGAGTGAATCAAAGGGACTTAGAATTGTTTGCCATTTCCGAATGAGAAAGCACTTTTCATGGAACTGAAAAATGGCCAGTTCTTCTTAAAAGACGATACCTGTTGAAAAAAAATTAAAAAAACATTGAGACCTCTCACTTAAAAGACAGAGACGCTATAACCATTACGCCATGTCATCAAATAAAAAAAATTCCGGTAAATTACTGCTCAATTTGCCTTAAATCTTTCAAGCACCTCTTCAAAGACTGCAGAGAAAAATTGTGGGTTTAAAGTTACAAACATAGTAAACCTTTTGATTCAAACAATTTATTTGTTGCTTTTTCTCTCATTACTCCTAAAGTATTAACTTGAGTGGAAATTACTTACAAATAGAGTTGATATTCGTTATAATTTTTGAATTGTATTTTCATATTTTTAAGATTTTTGTTTTTGCTGTGTTAAATAAATAAATAAATAAAATGGCGCCACAGAGCGAGGATCCACAGAGCCTAGTGCATTTTTCACAACCGTGCCTTGGAAATGAGTGGAGGAGACTAACAATTTTCTGCCGATTCCGAACGGCTAATGGAGTACGCTGTTTTTATGGTATCGAATTAAGTATCGGAGTACTTGCCATTGCCAATTTCTTGCGAAAGGCGATACCCGCGAAAATCATTTTTGATTCTGTTGGTCGAATAGGCACACATGGGGTGAAGATTGACACCACGGGCGGGCGTTATTAAAGCAAAACTAAAGGGGTTATCATATGTGACGGCCTTCTTTCTGGGAAGTTTTTAGGATTTGTTTTCAACTACCAGAAAATAGGAAGAGTGATCCAGGCGAAAGATATTCAATAAAGGATTCAATAGTACTCTTCATATAAGAAATACCCCTTTTTCCAATATTCCTAGCTTCTTACATGACATCAACTTGAAATGAACAACTCTATACACTTTACGAGTTAAAACCTTAGGGAACAGCACAAAAGATCTTTCAGGTCGATGTGCTAGTAAAGGTGTTTTGCCTTCGTCCTATTAAAAAAAAAAAGGTAAAGCATATCGACAGTATTACTTAAAATCTTTTGCTAAAAATATTGAGTAGAACAAGATACAGGAGTTACAGCTTTCGAAACACTCCGCCTCGAGAAAAATGGACTTGCTTTTCCTCTACAATTGTGGTTGATTGGCTTATATCAGAAACAGAAGAATTCGTATCGTTTTCATCTTTAAGCTTAAATGAATGGAATGAACTTTTATCAAATAAATATACCAAAAATTGGATTTTCGACAGGTATTTTAGACAAAAAAAAAGCGAAATCTTGAGAATTTTTGACTGTCTATAATTCATTTTATGCGTTTACCTGTGCTGAGTGCGTACCATTCAAATTTCAAGTCAGTCAGTCAAGGCAATTTTAGGATACGATGAAGGAAAGTTTGAAAAACACTGTCTCGAGAAAAAAGCGTTTAGAGTTTTAAGCTGGCTTAAAACAGCTCTTCTTGCTGTATCGTGAAAACGACTTCGAATTTTTAAAAACCATTGTATTACCGTATTTAAGAGACATGTCGATTTTTTGAGCCCTTCCCATGTAATGACGTCTTCATGTTTTAAAATTAAGTGTAGTGAAATAGTGATAGCCAATCAAATTTTTCAAATCGAAGCTGTCCGAATAGTGTCTGATGTACTATCCCATTAGTGAAACTGAATTGGACAATGGACACCCACACACATTCTATCAGCTTGGCATTTGCCTCGAACGTTGTTGACCTCAACTGCCATAGAAATTTTATGTATTCAACGGTTTTTTAATAATGGTATTCCAAATTCAACGCACACAGCAGTTATACATTCGACCCTGTCGCACACTACTTTTTACTCCAACAATTTCCTCAACCCCATAGCTTTTAGCTTCGCGAAACTTCCAAATAATCAACTTAACCACTTTTAAAGGTTAATCGGGGTAGTTTTTCAATAGTATTATCTTCAACGGACTTCAAAGTTTTGGTATTCATGTTGAATATATTCCAGTGGATTACAACTCAGAGATAAAATCAATTCGTTCGCTAAAATGCAAACAATTTAACAGAAAAAAATTAAATTAAAACAAAAATCAAGTTAAGCGCATTAATTTGTTTGCCTGGTTGCTGTGGCAGTACATGACTGGTCATTGCATTCTGGCCGACCAGTAAGCCTCTCAAATCCAGCCAAGCATTCCACATGCAAAGGACCAAATAATTGAATTATCCAAGGTGTAATACATATCCCACCTGTCCAACAGGCTGTGCCTATGTTTTGCTAGCGCTATATATACGGTGCGATGAAATTTTCATTCTATATCATTAGCAGTGGGTGAACCTTATTTAATTGTGGACTCTGTAATTTACCAGTTGACTGATTAAAAAAGTAAAACCAGCAATCTTACTAAAAAAAGGCTATTTTTTATTTTTTTTTGGCGGAGTTCTTCGAATTATTGAATGAGAGGCGTGTACTGCACAAATGATTTAAAACAACTTTGTGTGAAAATATTATGATCCGAAATCAGTTTCTGGAAAATTGCAATTGAGCATGTTTGGTGTAAGGTTGAAATTCGATTTTCAAACACCAGAGACAACCAATTGCTTTTCGATGAAAAGCGCCTTTTCCAGGTCTTCTTCTGTCATTGTATGTTTGAGGGAAGTTCGTTTGGATTTAAGGCTTCCCAAGCTCAGTAGAATTATTTATTTCGTTTGATATATTTTGAGCATCACGTATTAAAAATACCTCGCTTGAACAATTAGCTTTAATTTTTCAAAACAAATCCTTACTCCCTTCGTGTGGTGCAACTTTCTATAGATTTTTTTCCCCTTCAGCAACGTGAACATACGTTAGTACACCTGTCAAGGACATTTCCATTTCTACTTTAAAACTAAATTCATTTTTTTCTCTTTTTATTGTTGTTTCCCTTTGCTTTGCAGCATCTTCATTATTTTTATTTGCTGAGTTACTTTTTGCAAGGATGCCTGGCTGATTAAAAGTCTTAATTATGTCCTGCGGGCTAGACACGAATGTTAAAAGAAACAAACAAAACAATAACAACAAAAAGACTGCTTTTTTTGCCTTTCTACTTTTTGCTGTCCTGCGTTTTCTTATTTATTCGTTCGTTTGCAAAAAAAAAGAAGAAAAAATCAGAAAGCTTCTTTGTTTTCATGTTGCATTTTTTTGTGTAGCCATAACGAGGATGTCATTTTAATAAATTCAACTGACAGGTAAGCCAAGGTCTTGAGGATTGGGATGCTCTATTGTTTCTGTTAACATGCGATATGAATTCGTTGACGGGTTGTATGTGTCTAAATAATACCAATGAAGTAGACTCGTCTGTATAGATGATGATCACACAATGTTTTCAAATTTGTTTTGAATTACAGCAATAATTAGACTATGGCTTCGAAATTAGTTAGAGGAGAGAGAGAGGGAGAGAGAACTAAATGAACCCTTTGTCGTTAAGAGTAATCGACAGACAGGGAACAATAACCTCTAATTACTGCTTTTTCCAATCCGAGTTTTGTGTTGACCTTTCATTTAATTCTTTCCAAACAGTCCCAACTTTACCATCGAAAGTTTGTCTAAGTGAACGGGTTCACTGGTGTGCATGCCGAGTGAATTTTAAATCGCTATAATAATTCAAAGCCATTAACAGTTGTGCAAGACAAGGATTACACGTTGAAGTGTTATTACAAGACTTCCAAAATTTTAGCTACATATTTATAAATGTATTTATTTTTAGTTGAGGGGAATGGTGGCTTACGGAAACGGAAACTCTCACATATCACTCAATCAGCGTCAATAAATATTCAAGTCTATTTATTTTGCTTCTTTGGCCATCGAATGTAAGCAAATTACTTAAGCTAAACTACTTTTTAACTAATTACAGAATAGTTTCTTTTGTTAAATTTATATTTCACGTATCTAAGCATTCCTGCAGGATCATATTTTGAAAAGTAAAACTTTCAAGTGTAATATCCTTGTCTAACGAAGTAGTTTTGGTTTTAAAATAGACTCTCTCATGTGGAAAACACAGAAACAAAAACTGTGTCACAGTCACTCGTATATTTATTTACTCCTTTCCCTATGTGGTTCATCAGTAGGATGGTTAAATCCTTGTTGTGAATAAATTTTGATATTTGACTGAATTGCTGTCATTGAAGCGTGCATTACTTTGCAACTGAATTGTTTCATGCTTCCGGATGTTCTTGTTTTACACTCCAAATTCTGAAAAGTTTAATATTTGCCAAAGGATGACATTTTTGTGGTTTGGTAAAGCTTTGTTTATGAAGGTTGTTATTTAGATGTTTTTTTTTACAATACTTCAAAGGGCAACGTCGTTGAATGAAGTAACTAGATGTAATTGGATGTGCCAAGAAGAATTTTTTGCTATGATGATTAGATGTTTTTATTTGCTTTTATTTGGATGTCATACCGAGAATATCAGTGAATGAAAAAAGGACGACCAAGTTTTTCTTTTGCTTGAGTCAACATAACATCAAATTAAACTTCTTATTGGGGGCATTTTTGAAACTTCCTCAACTACGAAAAATAAAAGTATGATGTGTATTTTATTCTAAGGTCGGCTTTGCGTTTTGGAATAAAAAACAAGATGGAAATAATAACTGATACAGCTAAAGTGAACTATGTAAATCTCTTACACATAAGAACTTGCGGTAATGTCGTTTTTTTTTGCAGTATTTTTATGTTTTTTACTGTTTTGTAATAATCGTCATGTTATTTTGATAGTCAATGCTCCCTCCTATTAAGCTCTAAGTTTTAAAGTTTCAATATCTTCGGTTGCTACTAACCGGGCTTTCCAAGTTGATAGCTTGCAACAGCCACCAGAACAAGACGGGGTAGAGTAGCGGTAACCCTAACCTATAGTAGATTAGCTCTTTCACATCAAAACAGACGAAAGATTTCAAAGTATTCTCTATTGAGGAAAATAAGCTCAAGATACCACGCAAATGGTCAAAGTTATAACTCTTGCAATGGACAAGTTTGGTATTATCGATTCTGTTTATATGTATTATAGCCACGTTGTGGGATGGTAATATGTGTCTTTCGACTCTAGTGTTGTTGAAGGTGCACAAAAACTCTTTCGAACACCCGAATCTTTCCTATCTGAGAATCTGCTGAAAAACACGAGACCAGCCACAGACAATAGAATAGGACTTGCCAATTCCTCGCGAAAAAAGAATCCCGTAAAAAAACATTTTTGCTTCAGTTGGGACTCAAACCAGGAACCTCTGTGTTAACAAGCAGACATGCTAACCATCATCCCACGGGTACCACTCTGACATAGCAGTATAGACAGTGCTCCATTGAAACTTCTCGGATAAATTTGGATTTATTTTGTGTTGTATATCTGCTGCCCGTGGAGTTATGGTTAGCATATCTTATCCATGTTGCGGGAGTGTTCGAAGTTTAAATCGGAGAAACATCTGATTGTTTTTCACCAGCTGTCGCCTTTCGAGAGCATTTAACAAAATCATGCAAGCGTTATAATACTGCCACGAAAAGCACTTTCTTACTCTAGCGTTCAGAATCGGCAAACAGTTTTGAATCCATTCCAATCCTCCCGGCTTTCGTGGGACTATTACTCTCGTTACAAAGAGCGATAACTTCAGGCGGATATATCGACCGAGCGATGTCTCTCGAACTTGAACCTTAAAATCTCACATAAAAAGCAGAAGCACTTATAAATATGTTTAGGATACAACATTGCTTATAAATGCCAGGGTCCAAAATTCGATACACGTTATTGAATAACTCGTGACGAAATTAGGTGAGACCAAAAATGATTTTCCACTTGTAGCACCTTAGAGTCTCATATTTCTCATTCCAACAATAAATCAGTCAGCACTTAATGCGTCGAAATTCCGTTCGATTACTGATGAGAGAGTGCTAAATTGTGGTACTGAAGTAGTCGATAACATGAGAGGTAATACCGTCACGAGTTATTCGATAACGCGTGCCGTACTTTAGCAACAGCTTTTTTTCAAATATTTTTTTAGTTCTGGGTCAAAAACTGAAAACCGAATGTGCAAATTTATTTGAGTTTTTGAACAATTAAAAAAAAAATGGAAAGTACCTACTTTTTCGATTACCTGGATTACCTTTTCTTACCTACAAGTATAGCTTGACAACTTTATTTAGAGTCAAGCAAAGTAAAACATTATTATATACAGCTTTGGCCAAAAGTATTTTGCTCTTGAAACATCCAAAGAAAGGGACAAAAACCTCTTCAAACAAAAAATGGAGGGACGTTTATTTAAACTGTTAGATGCAACTGGTTAGACCAGTGTCCAAAAATAGCAAAAGTAATTTAAATTAATGATGGCAACAATGAAAAATAAAAAAAAAAAAATTTCGTATGTTGCTGCACATTTCGTTCACTTCGTCTTTTGTCCTTTTTTCACCTTGGTCAGTTTAAGGGGTGTCTCAAATTTTTGTCGTCCATATGGTTGTATATAAATTTCCCAAAATAATTTTGAAAACCACATAATAATCACTCCCGGTGGCAAGGTAGTCAATGTTTATTTCACAAACAATTTGAATTCCTCTGCAATGTCCCCATGCCCTTGCATTGGTCGCGTCTATTTGGTTATTTGACACTTTTTCCATATAAAAGTTCATGCCCCAAAAACTGAAAACAGCTATTGGTATCCCTTTTTCCATTCTGCCATTTACATTGAAAGATATTAAATTAAAAATTAATTGCTGCTGACTACAGCAACTCTGTTGGTGCTCCATGCCGCCCAGGGACTCGTATATACGGTTAGAGTCTTTTGCTACCCTCGTATAAACTGTTTATGAAAACATGGTGGTTTCATCTTGTAAAACAGTGATTTGAAATGTAAAACGTTTATTTTAATATTCATATGTTTTGAAAATGAATTTAATTTTTGTTTTTCTTATCAAACCCTTCAGGTGGTATATGATGTGGTTGGCTTGTTATTGAGAATGTTTGCTTTTAATTTCATTATTGGAACTCGGAATGCTTAACATAGAAAATTTAGTCAACAGAACCTGAAAGGATTTGTTGTGAGTATTATTATATTACAAAGGGCGTGAGCTATTTCGCACATGCAATGTGCTACGATGTGTCATACAACAACGATTCTCGTACTTCAAAAATGTCTGTTTAGTGAGGTGTATATTATTTGTAAGACGCTTATACAAGAACATGATTATTAATTGAAGAAAGAATGAGATCACATTTGAGTATAGAGCTTGTTATTTATATTTGTTAACATAATTTTGGAAAATTTCTCCCATACTTAACAAAGATGGCAGACTAAAAGGAAATTTGATTTTCTATACCCATTTAATTTTAAGGAACAACATTCATTTGTAAATCAGCGTTTGAGTATTTCAATTTGAATAGTGAGATGATAGGATATGTAAAAAGTCCCTCGTATCTTAAGCATGTTTTGATTCGTGGAAGAATATTGACGTATGATAATCATCATTTCACAAATAATCTTAAAAGTATTGTTTATCTTCCTTGCGGCTATCGAAAGGATCTAAGGAACTCATTCGTGTTGATTATGTCAGTTAGTATGGAGTATTTTTAGAGTTGAAGAAATTTTAGTCATCAGTACCTAGCCTACATACTGTTTCATTGGAAGTCATTCTGTCATCTGTCATGTGATCTGTTTTTAGTTTATGGTTGCCACTTTATCAAAAATCGACTGACGCCTTCACAACGCATACAAATTCTGCATGTGATTCAAACTAATGTGATATCGACTTTTTGAAGGATTTCTCTTTATCTTTCTTTTGAATTTGTCGAAAAGTTAAAAAAACATAGAGGATCCAGATATCCAGAGAACTCAACTCCAAAAATTGGCGTTTCGCCTAGGTACGAAAGTGGGCTTTTCTATTAAACATGAATACCAACTCAGGTGGTGCTTTATTTTTTCTTCGATGATATTTTTGACGTGAAAACTTCCACGCATCTTGGAACTTGTAATACGATCAAACTTTGTTACTCCTTCTGTCATTCAAAGCATCTTCATCTCAGTTGCCGTTAATATACTCTCATATTTTTCTTTCACATTGTCCAACAATGCCAGCTAGTGCGGTGTAGAAACTTCCCATATGGGGTATAAAAAGTTAAATAAAATGGTAGTTTTTTTTAGCCGCTTCATTTGCCTTACGGTGTTTCGATGAGTGATGTCATCATCACAAGTTGCTTCTGTTAAGTAGATAAAGAAATAACAAAATCGTATTCATGGGCTTTTTAATTCATCGGTGCTCACTTCATTAAAACCATGCCGGCCAGAAGACTTTCTCAACTACTTTTTTGCCCATAAATTGAGTCACATTGACGTACATAGATATACTGAGGTCTTACTCGTAAAATGATAAAACAAATTAAAATAATTGTTTTATTGAAAGCTACGTTTGAAAAGCGTCTTTTTCGCGTTTGTCAAGGATCGAGTTTGCCTCCAAGATCACGCGATCCAACACAGCTGGATCTGGTTTTGTCGTCAACCAGATTTGATTAACGACTTGAAAAACAACGTTCTACATGTTATTGACGAAATATGATCATAAATGCTGCAAAGATTGATTGAAAATTGAACCTCATTATCACACTACAGTAACCTGGAGTGGCCACATTTACGAGATCATATTCAAATATGTAGATAGAAATGCCGAATGTCTTTCAAATAAAGTCAATTTCATGGCAATGAGTTCCCTTTCACAGCCCCAAGGCCCCAACCGAAATCAATCTGAGAAAACGAGATTCTGCAATTTAAATGCAAACAGATGAAATGGTTCAAAGACCGTAAAAAGTATTAATTGCGAGGTGTACTCAGACAGACAGGAAAAAGTGCGACAGAGTCGTTCGCGTATTGAAGTAGGACGGGAATGGACAAATCCGGAAGTTGAAGGCAGAAAAGAAGAAGTATTAGGAAAACAGGAAAGGATTTGAAAGGAGACACCGTTGCACGTTGCTTGTGAATTTTTGTGAATCGTAATGAAGGGGAGAAACAGGGCAAGGTATAGCATTCCACATTCGGGTTGTGCGACTAAAATATGAATCTCTATACTTGACTGTACGCCCGAAGTTGGGCTTAAGGCTAAAATGATAAGCATTCTTAGCGAGGCGGGTGTTGTGGCTAAATTGTTTCAGGGGAGGAATGCAACTGGCTATTTCACTAGAGCACTGTTTGTAGAAAAAGCGATAAAAGAGACTGAGACATATAACGTTTCGACGATCTTCAAGAGAATCAATCGATTCTACAAGCTAACTATCACCTATCAATTTGAACGCTCTGTTTTGTACCCTATCAGCGCAGAGATGTTTGAGGAGCACCTGACCAGATATGAGAGTTATATTCCAGTTTCGGACGAATGAAGGCCTTATAAATTGTAGCCAGATCAGATGGGACGAAGAACTTCCCGCATCGTCTTAAGAAACTTAAGCATTTAGGAGCGTTTTTGGCGACTTCAAATATGTGGTCGTTCCAACGAAGATCATCGTTTACACATATACCAAGTACTGACAGTATGGCAATATGGAGACTCAATATGAGAAAAAAAAGATGTAAAAATCTTGTTCAAATTTGAATAACAAAGCTTTTTGAAGGGATCATACAAATTTTGTCACATATTTCATCGAGCAGCAGAGTATCCAGAGCAGGGATGAAATGCCTAAGAACTTTTATGTACAGTAATCGAGATTAACCCTAGTTTACAAACTGGGGTCCATTTGGACCCCAGAGCATGTTTGAACACTCATAACTTTTTTGTTTTTAATTTTTTTTAAATGGGATTTTTACTCAGTGAACAAAATTCAATTTTTTATTTATTTCTTAAGTTGAAACGATTATCAGATGTTTACAGATTTTTCTGCGATTTTTTTGTGAAAAGAACCCGTCCACCCGAACTGGGGTCCATTTGGACCCCAGTACTGAAATTATATGAAAAATCATATTTTTTCTAATAAATAATTATTTTATTTTAAAAGCAGCCTAGTTTATGTTTAGAAGAATTTAACTTGAAGTTGTGGGCAGTTTCGGGAGACATTTAACACATAAGGTTCTAGTGTGGCAAGAGCAACAACATCTGCCGCATCCATCGCAGGTGGTTCTGGTTTTCTTGTCATCTGCTCTTGGCAAAGGTGACATCTGCTTCTTTTACAAGAGAGCCTTTCGGGGACTGTTGGTAATTTTTCCTGAACTCTCCCCAAAATACAGAGAGCATCCATTGCAGATTTTCCAATGCCAGATTGTGTTGCATGTTGAGAACGGTTATTCAATTCTGACTCAACCAGTTCCTCCGCTAGTTCGACGAGTTTATCACTTCTGTACAATTTTTTGTTTCTTCTAGGTGGATTGAAGTGTCGAAAAATGATAACAGTTGCTAGGGCTGCTACGTCCAGTAAGTTGTAGAATACAACCATCGGCCAGCGATTTGTTTTGCGTGTACATGAATAAACTGAGACCATTTGGTCGAATACATCGAATCCACCTTTGGTGCTGTTATAATCCAGTATCATTGCAGGCTTACTTTGATGACCAGAAGTGGCTTTCTCACAGTTATGATGTGTTGATAGCAATACCACTTGTTTGTTTGGCTTCGGAACATAACTCACCAACGCCATTTTTCCAGAAAATCCAAAAATGGATGAGTGGACTGGACGATACTGCTTTTTGTTATTGACCTTTACAGGCTCATTCTGCTCATCAAGAACCTCCTTCGCTACAAAAGGTTTAGGCAAATCTCTTTTGTTTTTCCGAATCGTGCCAAGAATACTGATCTTCTTATCCAGCTACTTCAATGCCAAATCCACCGACGTAAAGAAATTATCAATAGTGAGGTTGCGTCCAGAATTGAAATATGATGGCATCAACGACATCACCACATCATATCCACGACCAAGTCCTGTACTTTGGTCAGAGCTACCAGTGTAGACAGAAAACTTCAGTGGATAGTCCGTTGAGCTTTGATACATCCACCTAAAGTTCAAGCCATTTTTGGTAGGCTTGCTTGGCATGTATTTGGGGAAATTCAATCATTTTTACCTGAACAAAGTGAAATAATGACTATTTTTTTCTTTTGATAGGCGGACCTGGCAAGAACATTGATATGCATCAATATTACAATCAGTAATTACGTAAAACAGACATATCGAAAGGGATAAGCGGGAATCCCAGATTTGCAAAATTAGGCAATTTCCATCGTTCTTGAAATTGAAAAATTTTATTGCTGACCTCCTACATACCTGCATAATGACATCTCTGCTTAAATTTCTTTATCCCTGCTATATATAATACTTAGGAACAATTCATACAATAGCCAGAAGAACTATAACTGAACAATGTAAGTCAGAAATCAAAAAAATTTCGAAGAAAAAATCGTGGGGTCCATTTGGACCCCAGTTCGGGTGGACACGACTTTTGCCGGTTTGTAAACTAGGGTTAAAAAAAATTTGTTTTCATAGGCACCCCATAAAATTAAACCCGTAGGAGACCAAGGAGAACAATTACTGCACTAAAAAAGAAAAGAAATAGGTACAAAAAACATATTAGTATCCTTTTAGGCGAAAACGATTACATCCCTGCTCACTTCCTCACCAAAATTTTAGCAATAAATCTCTCAGCTCTCTGCGAGAAGCCCAGCATGAACGTCATTACTTAACCCTGATGGAACAAAGCAACACATGAGACTATGACATTAAAGTATAAAAAATAGAATAATAAATCCCAGAGTTAAGAACAGCATCTCTTTATACATATATAAAAAAGATCTTCTTGGGTGAGAAGGTATCCTTCCAATGCGCTTAAATAATTAAATCATTCTTCCCATTGAGTTCCAAGAATATAGCTACGCCACAACATGTTTCTCACAATTTCTTATATTTACCTGCATACTCTTTCAAATTTTAAATAAATTAAACAAAGGAAAGTTTAAAACGAAGTCATGAAAATGGTTTTGGTTTCCTAAAGCATTTCCTAAATATTTTTACCTCACAGCAGTTCCACAATTTAAAAGAATGCGAAAATCACCAACATGTGCACACAATTCTCATGCTTGTTTTTCATCCAATAATAAAGTGTGTGGGGAGGGGGCCCTTCAAAGTGTAAACTTCTTATCTCTTTTTTTTTTTGAACGTACATAAGTCAATGCATGAAAATCTATCCGACAAAACACAAAACCTCAGTTCAAGCACAAATTTTCAAGAAACCACAACAAAACCGAATAAGAAGAAAAGAAAGAAATGTCTTTAAGGTTGGCAGTACATACCTAGGTACTTTGTTTTGTGGTTGCCGACATGACAAGAAAATGAACCTTATCCAACTTTGTTTTATTCTTCCTTCTTTTTTTTTCGTTAAATCTCTCACTTGAAAATATAAGAATATTGTTTATACCAAGGGAGAAAAAAATCACAAATACAAACAATATATCAATTCTCTTATACCAAAGTTTAACCACATTACGATTTTCAAGGAAAATATTGGAAAATTTTCTAAAAAAAGTCCTTTAAAAAGCACTTTAACTTTCTGAGGAAAATCCTAAGGAAAAGTAGGTAGGATGTAAGTAAGTGAGTAAAAGAAAAAACCAATATTGCTTGCTGTTGACATCAAGCAAATCCAAAATCGATGTGCTCAAAACACACACACATACAAGCTCTAGTATAGTTAGTTGCTCTCTTGTCTTGACAACTCCTATGCCTATTCGCCGCTACTTTAGGACCTTCTTCGTTCTTTCACACAGCATTATATAGGTGTATAGTGGGAGTGAAAGGAAACGAAATTCTGGCTAATTCCTAGGCAATGTGCTATTCTTCTTAAGTGCTTCCTTAGACATTTCCTGTTTTCGTTTGCTTTTTCGGCTCTCGAATTCTCACTTCTTATAAATAAGTTAAAAGGAAATAAACCAACGGACAACAGCACGAAGAAACTACAACAAAAACATAAGAAGTCAATTTGGCAAGTTTGGAATAAGTTTTCGATGCCTTCTCTTGTAGCCACAAAACCATTACCACCACCACAAGAACTGTTGTTTAGACACCAGCCTTTAAAAGAAGAGAAAAAAAAACTACATATTTATACTTTGAAGCTTCACAGACTTCATTTGTTGGATAAACTCTCAAGCCGTAGACTACACCTAGCGTACTAAGAGTGTTCGTAGACAACAAGGCACACAACAACAATCAACACCAACAACAAGGAAAAAAAGTCTTCATGATCAATTAACAAGCAGACTCTTTGGCATAATTATAATTATTCAAAGGTTCAGAAGACATTGTAGTGTGTACAACCAACAGTACAGATATGGCTTTGCATTTATAGCTTCGTTGGCAATAATGACTTTTTGCGTGCGTGTATGTGTATTTGTGTAGGTAGGAGAAGCTATATTACCTACATAAGACGAGTATTTGCAGAGGACCGCGATTCGTGGAAGAAAAACTGATGAGAGGGCATTAAATTTAAGTTTAGATGTAACATTAAATAAGCCTTTTCTTCCTAATTAATAAACGACCGTTAATGAATAATAACTGGTCTATAAGCCCACTGGCATTGTTAATGGCGATTTGTGGCTGACTTGGACTATTAAGTAGGCCATTCATTATAAATTAGTTTTTAATCTTCAATTGAGGGTAGCTCATTATTATTCCCGGGAATGATTTGGTGATATTTTGTAAATGATTGAAGGAAATTAATTTCAAGCGATTTTCTACGCAAATACTTTGAATGAAAAGGGGAATAGGTATTTTGTTTGTCGCTGGCTAATTTGTTACTGTTTGCACCATAAAATCCGTTATGAAAGTGACAAGTCTTTTGTTTTCCAGTTGTAGAGTGGGGTATCTGGTGCAGTGTAATAAGCCCCACAGCAATAAGACACGTGGGTCTTCTTTTCTTTCTGTTTTGGAATTAAGACCCACATGAGTGTTATTTCCATAACGAAGTGGGCCTTAATTACTTTTTCTGTGAACTCAAATACCATTTCGTAATTAAAAGAAGTCTAACCGTTTACACCTTGACTTTTTTTTGCCAATGCGAATAAATTGGCACGGGGATGTAACTCTCCTAAGCATAAATCGATACTCTCGTTGTGGACTAATGTCACACCAAAGAGGAACACACGATCATAGTTTAATTTTGATGGTGCCAAAACTTCCCTTTATTCGACTTAATGCAAGCAAATTCTTAATCGAACTTGAAAACTATGGAACTAATAGCTAACGTTAATGAGGAGGGTGATTTAAAAAGATGAAGCTTAAGGTTAGGCAAGGGATGCTGAGGTTAAAGTCAAAACTTGAATTAATATAACTCAGCAGTCGGGAGATAGGTTCATTCTAGCAAAAGGACGTTGGTTCTCCTCTTGGACAAAGGTGACATCAGCCCCTTTTACATGAAAACCTTTTGGGGACTTTTAGTTATTCTGGCTGAACTCTCCCCATAATACGGAGGGCAATAAATGCAGATTTTCCAACATTGTTTTGTGTCGTAGGTTGCGGCGAATTATTATTCAGTTCTGACTCCATCATTTCCTACGCCAGTTCGATGAGCTTATCAAATTTTTGAACAAATTTTTATTTCTTCTTGAAATGTTGGAAAATGATTACACTTGTTGAGACTGCTACGTCCAGTGAGTTGTAAAATGCAACCAACGCAACGGTAAGCATTTTATTAGACGTATAAAAGAATAAATGGAGATCATTTGATCGGATACATCAATTCTCCTTTGGTACGGTTTAAGTTATATACTCGTATCACGACAGGTTTAATTAGATGACCGAAAGTGGCTTACACACAGTTGTGTTGTAGGTAATGATAGCAAAGCAACTTGTTTGTTTAGTGAACAACTCACCAACGCCATTTTTCCAGTAAATCCAAAGAAACATGAGTGAACTGGACGATACTGCTTTTTGTTATTGACCTTTACGGAATCATTATGGTCATCAAGAATCTACTTTGTTTTTCCAGAATGTGCCAAGGATGATAATTATCTTATTGATTTAGTAGTAAATCCATCGTTGGACTGGTCAGAGCTTCCATAGTAGATTGCTAATTTCAGCTTTCAATCCGACAAACCTCCATATTTGGCAACCTTGCTTGGTTTGCACTGGCGAACTTGCAGAATCGTCAATCAATCGTTTACTTTTCAGATGGAACTGCAATCCTGAGAAGTTTGAGATTCGAATCCTGGCAACATTTAATTGCTTTTCTATACAGGTATTGCCATTCGCAAGGACTTAGACCAATTTCACTTGGTTCAGAATTGGCAAAGATTTGTGGGTCAACTCTTTTCGCAAGAATATAGAAAATTCTCCGAGAGTTGTTTATATTTGTTTATTCTATTGAAAAATTAAAGAGAGAGAGAATGAAGAGGAGACAAATAGTTTGATAAAGTCTTGAAATGATGTTGCTGTTCGCACAGAGTTGCGTTTAGCAGCTTTTACTACAAAATGTGAAAACAAATAGGTGAATTTAGGTCGCCACGTAGAAGAGAAAAAAGTTTTAACAGATTCCCAACACTGTGGCGTATACGTACTTTATTTTTACAAAGTTTTTTTTTTAATTTATTATAATAAAAGCTTATATTTATTTGAAATGATCTGTCAAACCAAGTTTTTTTTTTTATTTTCAAAGTTTTAACTAGCTCTATAATTTAGAGTACCGGCTTAGGGTCAGTAAGTTAATTAAGTTATTATATGTATAAGCTAGTCTTATAAATTTTTGTTAGCACGTAAGTAGATACGAGTATAAGATAAAATTAATAAAAATGAATTGAAAATGAAATGAATACTTATATCTATTTCAGTTGGCCTTTATTTAAATCTACCAACATTAATGTTAGTCATTGCTCTCATTTTAAACCATGAAAAATATACATGAACCTAAAAAATACGTTTTGTATACCTCCCACCACCAAGATCATGTTTTTGGATATGTAGCTTTTTTATCGCCAAAATATATGCTGAGCCAAGCAATGAAGGGAAAAAGTGAAAGAGAAAACACTGGTTATAAGTTACTGCCTCTTTACCCATCGAACTTTGTAAATGATTTGTAATGGCGTCTATCACAAGACCCGTCGCTACAATTTTCAATCTATGAGTGCATAGCTTTGTAGTGAATATTTAGCTATGAAATTTGACTCAGAAATTGATAAAATTACTATCGAGTATCGAGCTCTAGATATCTGCTGTCATTCGTAGTCCGAAATTATAACGACGCAAGGTCCCCCTGAATGGGACGAATACACTCGTAAATTCATGGCGCCGCAAAACAGTGTAGTCGAATGAACTGTGCAGGAAGGATTTTGCACTCATTTAATTGAGTTTTCGTCTCTTCTTCCCCTCTTCCACTCATAGCTGTCCTTTAAGGCACACCGATATTTCCATCGCTAGGATAAAATAATAGATTTATATGTACGATCATTTCGTATATCGTAACAGAAATGTATAATTTAGTTTTCACTTGCTTTTGCTTATTGTAAAGAAAAAGTTTAGGTACAAGACTTTCAATTATTTGTTACCCCATTTTTTCAGAAGTCGTTATTACTCAGGAATAAATACTGAGACACAAATTGTTCTACCCAACGACTCACAGAAAAAAATGAGAATACAAAAAATCGTAAAAACGGCAACTGTATCAAGACAGTGTACTTCTTGTTCACGTCACCCGCATGCTTTTAAGTTCAAACCCAATCTTTTAACCTTCTTCGTTTTCTTCTATTGTTTTTCCGGTCGTTGCCATTGAAAAGAAAAACAAAATTTAAATAAAAAAGTGCGACGACGACCTCCTGGCGTGTTTACTTTTCCTGCCAATTATAAATCAACTCTACGGCGCTTTGTTTCCGCACGGCTCTTTATTAAAACTAAATTCGCATTTTGCTTTTGCAAAAAAAAAAATATATATATATAAAAAAAAACATTTTTCGGGCTTGCTTGCTTACTTTTGTCGCCCAGCGAGGGGTGTAAGCACAAAACGTAAACGTAGGCAAAAATGTGGTTGTGGCGCCTGTAATAATAACGTAACTGAAAATAAATAAAAAATAAACATCATTTAGCCCGCCAACAAAGAAAGAAAATAAAAGCGAGAGCAGTTAAAACTAAGCAAACAGAAAACAAACAAAACCCCCGAAAAAAAGGGAAACGAAAAGTATTTAACCCCAAAGCAAGGGTGCAAAAATAACAAATACACAGCCCAGAAAATTGTTGTCGGTTGAACCAAAACGCGAAAATTAATTCCAGTATTCGAGTAATAATTTTTCATCACTACGCGTTTCGCCTTTTTTTTTCATTTGAAGTGAAAGGAGAAGCGGTGCCCTGCTGGGTCACGGAGAATGCTAAGCCATCATTACTCAAAGCTGTATAAAACAGCATGCTTTGGAGATTAATCTAGGAAAAGTTGTAAGAATAACGTGACTTGTGACGGCTTATATATCCGTCTCTATGTGCATGAACAGAGCTGTTGTTTTTTAACTAAACTTAACTTTGCCTCTTTTTTTTTTTTTATTAATATAAGCAGTTTTTTATAATGTCAAGACGACAATTAGTCAACTCTTTTGTGGTTTGGTTTGTGCGTAAGCATAATCTAAAGGTGAAAACTTTCAATAAATTTTGTAGAGAATGGAGAAAAGGCGATTGGACGCCGTGTACTTTTTGATTTATCTTTTCCTGCGTCATTAATAAAAACAAATTAATTCGAGTGACTCTTTTTACAACTGCTAATACGATTTGTTTGTTCCGAGCAAAATTTATTAATGGTGTGCAACGCACCTAAATTCAAAGGTCAATATACTACGAGTATACTTACGTACAAAGTACTAGTTCTTTAGTCAACTATAGAGGAGTTGTGTTGTGTAGGTAGGTATGAAAGTCTTAGTATACTTTTTAATGAGAAACTGTACCAGTCATCGAAAAAAAAACCACAAAGCTTGGATTTGGTCTTGTTCAAAACATAAACTACCTTGAAATGCTTTTTAATTTTTTTTTTTCTGCACCGAAGCTGCAAATTAGTTCTGTTTCTGTTAGTCTCTAAAGTAGCTATTCGCCAACGGCTTACTTAGACACTTTTAGTAGTCAAGACTAAGGGTATAAAGAGTCAGAAGATAATTGAAAGAAAGAACTCAGAGAAAATGCGAAACACAAAATGGCAGGAAAAAAAGAAAAATTGAAAGAAGTCAAAACTAAACACTCAAATGTAAAAAAATATTTGGTTGCTCTAGTATCTAGTTCTAAATTTTAGACTGGTTAAAGAAGAATACAAAATTCTCTTTTGGTTTCAGGTTGTTCTATTTTCATTCAATTCACAAGCTTAATTTAGGCAAAAAGTCATCTGAATGAAAACATAGAGTACTTCTGTATGTATGTAGCTTACAGTACTTGTACAGTAAGTTCAGTAAGTTAGTTAAGTAAATATAAGAACTAGTTTCATACATGTTTTTAAGCGCATTGACAGATGTAAGTTGAAGAAACAAAAATGAATTGCTATTGACAACGTCTGCTCTTTTGTTGGAGTTAGAGGTTCGAATCCAAGAAACATTAATTTGTTTTTCCCCGAACATAACTTTCCGCTAAGAACTGGTAAGTTTTCCACGAAAGCTCCTTTCTCACTTAGCTTCTTGGGAATAAACAGAAATTTAAGTCTTTAAAAATCGTTACCTATTTTTTTTTATATTTCGAAGTCTAAGAAAGTCCAATGTATTTAACAGGAAAGGCTGGAAACTTTACGACAAACTTTTTAGACGCAATTTTCTTAGAAATCTCGTTTTAAGAGGATACCCACAATTTCTCAAGTTCTAATGAACCGATTTGCTTGAAATTTTGTTTTGATCTTCTTTATCGATTTCGCTGTGGAATGAAATATTCTCATCTTCAAATTGCAATGTTGATTGATATATTATATTTCTTTTTAATTTACAGAATTTAAGACAGTCGCCATTTTGTGAAATTTTTCTTTCGACTCATTAATAAAAAAAAAAAACACTTTAAAAATTGTGTACGTTGAATTCATTCTATTTTTTATTTGTTTCTATAGAAATGAGTACACTAAGAATTAAATTCTTTTCATTTGTACCTTAACAATTAATAGATATAAAATTAGAATAACAATTTAAAAAAATATACGGATTACAATCGACCAGAATACGGAGGACACAGAAACATAGGTCCCGGCATTTAATTTTGGGACCTAGACCCCACATAAGCAGGGCAAAGGTCCCAAATTCGTGTTAGGATTTATGTCTCACTTGGGTGGGACATAAGTCCGAAAAATAAAAGTTGGTAGGTTTCTACTAATGTCCTTCCAAGAAATATTTTTTAAAAGCTAAGAAAATTTGCTCAGAAGCCCTTCTGACAAAATTCTTCTAAGTTTTTGTTTCGGTTTTTTTAGCTTTATTTTCTCAACTTCTCCAAAACTAAAATTTTTTAAACTGCTTTTATGAGCAAAAGAATTCAACTAACTTCTAAAAAAAAATAGTATATCTAAATTCCGGGAAGTCATATTTCTACTTGTTGACGAATCGATAACCAATGGAAATATTTGCACTCATACTTCAACTTATTGAAGTAAATATATCCCATCCTCTCCCGCTGCATTTACAATCTATTTCAAAATGAGCCGTCCGTCGTAGCAAAACTCAGATAGTATTTATATCCTGATGCTGACAGGGGTTATAGTTACCACTACCTAAAAGCACTTGAGAGAAAGGCGTCAAGGACTATTTGGTTGCTTAATAGAAATGCACAATGATTTGCTAAGCTATATTTCTGAAAAAGTTGGACTTATATGCCATCTTCACCGAAAAATTGTTGCCACTTATGTCCTTGTGGTGTGGGACATAACTCCCAAATCGAAGTTTGGATTTTTATCTCACTTCGGTGGGACATAAGTTCCTAAAAACTAAAAGCTAAGACTTATTTCTCTTTGGCTTATTGAGCTGC
This sequence comes from Melanostoma mellinum, assembly GCA_914767635.1. Classification (NCBI taxonomy): domain Eukaryota; kingdom Metazoa; phylum Arthropoda; class Insecta; order Diptera; family Syrphidae; genus Melanostoma; species Melanostoma mellinum. The sequence goes on from OU612058.1 coordinate 22,936,954, forward strand.
TTTGTGACATGCCATTTTTACTAATTTATCTACTTATCGTTGTACATTCTAATAGTTTTAAGTAACTAAGCATATAACCAAGGGACAATGTCCTACAATATGTAATTGTCGTATCATAAATAAAAATAAAAAATAAATATAGGTACTGAAAGAAAAGTTTTGCAATGGTGCAGAAAAAAAAAAATTTGAGATAACAATATAATATGACTTGTGTTGATAGAGAACACAAAAAAAGTCCTGTCGGTCTGTCTGAATGTTTGTATATGAATGTGCCGCCTGAACCGCTTGACCAATTTCTTGAAATTTCGCAGATAGTATCTGTACGGCATCGTACAAATTGGTTTTTAAAATTCAGTCTCTAGGTCTGGGATCTATGATCAATAGTGAAGCAACTTGTGATGACGACATCAATCATCGAGTAAGCGTAGGGTGGATGAAGTGGCGAGAAAACTCCGCTATCTTCTGTGATCGAAAAATGCCCCCTAAGTTGAAGGGAAGACTCTACACAGCAGTTGTCCGTCCAGCTCTGACATACGGTTCACAATGTTGGACAATGTACAAAAAGTATGAGAGCAAATTGACGGCAGCCGAAATGAAGATGCTTCGGATGACAGCAGGAGTAACAAAGCTTGATCGAATTAGAAGTACTAAGATCAGTGGAAGCCTTCATGTCAAAAGTACCATCATGGACAAAATTCAGCACGACCGGCTCAGTTGGTATTGTCATGTTCAAAGGAGAGATCCACAGAACCCCGTCCAGAAGGCAATATCGTACAACGTTTCAACAAATTCGCGACGAAAAAGAAAAGGCAGGCCAAAACACACCTGGTACAAGCAAATGCAAAAACAGCAGCATTTGGTTGGCCTCAGACATGGAACAATCCAAAACCGGGAGGCTTGCCGACGCTTTCTGAGGTCAACGCGGCGTACCCCACAGGCGGATCACTAGTGTGAAGCGGAAAAGTGGGAGAGTTGTGATCGCTTCAAGATCACTACTCGTAACGCTGGAAATGAAAAAGAAGAAGAAGCAGAAGTCTCTAGGTCTGCCGGTACCTGCCATACAACCTTTCTGATAGTACATATTTTTCTCAAACATGAATCTAACGATTTCGATAAAGTCTTAAGCGAATGATAATTTCTTAAAGGTCTTTCTTGTGATGTAAGAAATGTTTTTGGTAAAATTCTAAGAACGGTACCCCCCATAGTATCCTTTCTTGCACAATTCTGACGCAATGTTTCATTAAAGGCGGTTTGAAAAAAGTTGAGAATTAACATTTGAAAGATTTTAGTCTTTGAAATTTTTACTTATTAAAGAAATCTCTTATTTCTTTGAATATTTTCAAAACAATATTTTTATTTTTTTTATTTTTTGAAAAAAAATTTATGAACTCTGAAATTTTAAGAAACTCTTTTTTAAGAACGTGGAAAATAGAAAAAACAAAAAAAAGTGGTGTTTTAAGATTTTATCCAGAAACTTCCGGAATTTTTAATGAAATTTTTCTCAATATTTCTTACGATTTTTTTCAATATACATAATTAATATGTAGTTGGCAGCCCTATACCACCAAATATATTATCAAAAACATTTCTGTAATTGTAATGTCTTGAGTATTAAATGTTTCTAGCGGTTATACAGTCCAATTTTTATTCCCATCCGTTATTCCTATCGGTTTACCCGTATGTCAATTCTTCGTGGCGGGGGTTCTCAGTTATAATTACTTTATTTACATCACCAATGCGCTTTGGGGTAGGTTACTCTTTCGAGAACTCAAGGCGGAGCACTTACTGTGACTTGAAACTCTTTAGCAAGTCCATCCTAGATCATCTTTGGTCCCTGTGGTTAATGGTTTCCACGTCTACCAGTGGTGCCCGTGGCACAATGGTAAGCATGTCTAGGGATTCAAGGTTCGAATCCCAACACAGATCAAAAAATGTATTTCTTTAATTTTGGTCCAAATTAAACTAGAGACTTAATATTTAGTACGAGTACTTTTATGGTGGGGCTGATTTTCTGATCAGAACTTCCCTATTAATAATTGCCATGCTTGTGGCCAAGTCCTTCCTAACCTTTTTGTATGTCACACCTTTGCATTAGCTTCACCATGTTTTTGTGTTAATTTTGCACAAGTGTCGGAGAGTTCTGTTTATTACTTTATCGTTGCTGAGCCGAAGTATGCATTTTTCCTGCTCTCACAGCCTACCCTCCCCCACCTTTTTGAAACGCAACACTAAAAAATTAGTTCAAAGTAACCATTATCCATGGCTGAGCGTTTTTTGCAAAGATCACATGCCACAATGCTGTTAGACATCCTTATCTCTTATACCACTTTTATCCGTTTCACATTCCCAAGAATGTTTATACCAATTCAGCTCTTTGTCTAAAAATACTCCCATCAGTGTCCCAAAAATACTCTCGAAATTAGCTCAAAGCAAATGCTCGAACTTGATTGAGCTATCTAATCAGAAGAACTCTCCAGGCATTTGCCAAGAATATACATAACCTTCCAAAATAGAAAACCCAGCAAATTGCCATGAATTTTTGTCAGAAAATGGATTCCCATACAACACAAGCGCCTACTTACTACACCTGAGGGTAAATAAAAATAAATGAAATTAGGAAACGCAGGTCGCTTTTATTGCTATAATGACTATGACAGCACGCAAGTCCTTCCAAGGTAACATTTTTCTCTTGTGAAATTTATATAATTCTGATAACTGGCCGGTACGGTTATGTGGGGCTATGTGACATTTGGTTCTTAAGGCAAATGCTTTCAAAGGAATTATTTTGAAACGATGTTGGAAAGGCTTCACATAATTAAAGTCATAATTTGAAATTAATTCAAATGGACATGTGTGTGGTGAGCTTTGATGTTGTATAAATACGTAATATCGTTTAATTGCCCACAAGGTGTGTCGTACTAGGTTTGATTTGTATCTTGACAGTATTTGGGTCTTCGCGCTGGCTTTATATTATGTTACTGTGTTTCTATTTTCTTTCTCCTTCTCACTCGGGCGCCCGAAATTCATCATAAGATTTGGGAAAAAGAAAACCTCAGAAAGATGATATTCCGCATGATTGGACACATCATAAGTTTCCACTTCACTTCTGTTACTTTGAAAACACATCGCATCATATTGAAATGACATCGAAAATTTCGTCAATCACACAGGACGTAGACATATGCCGCGTATGGCTGGCCAATTTGTTCACAACGAATGGCGCAGAGAAGAACTCCATTAAACACCATCGCACAAAAAATCATATCATAAGAGATCACTCTCGCATACATATGTATATACCATAGAGATAGACTGAACCGCCTTTGGGTCAGCAAAACTCACCAATTTAAGCCTTTCCACACATCACCTTTGTCCTTATTGCTTTTTTTCGACACCCCGTATCGTACTGGCAAAAATGTATGCGTATATTTTCAGCCTTTGAGCAGGAGGTAGCAATCCTTTAATTGCCATCGCCGTACGTGGCTTCGACAAGCATTTGAACACGCATCCACATGAGTATCTATCTAGGTACCGAAATAATCTTTTTCATTGTATTGGCAACTGCCAACAAACTGGTAGACTTTCCGAGCTACTGCTCAAACGTTGTAGAGTAAAATACCTACTCGTCTGCAATTTGTAAGGATCTACTCGTCGCCTTTATCACATTTAACCTGCGGCACTTCAGTGAGCGCTTTCTGTCCGGTGAATTATGTGGGTGTTCTGCTCCCAGAGGAACCTTCATTCTAAGGGGTTAACTAATGCGATTGTAACATTGAAAAAAGGTCAAACCAGGAACTCTAGCTCTCATCCGCAAAATAAAATCAAAAAAAAAGTTCATGGCTTCGAGGAACACCTGGCGGTTGGTCTGTGTGTGTGTGGGTGTGAACTGGCTTTAAAGGAGCGAAACCAATGAAACTTCCTTATTGGTATCACGTTTAACTACATCTGAAAAGATTACATTGCCTTAGTCTCCTGGTTTGGTAGGTACCTATGACACTGCTACTGGTCAGTTGATATTCATGTGATCAACCTTTTGAAACGGTGAGTCAATACACAGTCAGACATATAAATGGATGGAAATGGGGGTGCATTACACAATGCACATTCAAAAATAGAAAAAGATTTTTCTTCTCGTAAGACCAATGTAAGAAGACTCACATAAACCGTATCGAATTAACCTGTAATCCAGTTTGGTCTTTCTAGGTTTTCAACTCTGCGTACACATAGAAAAACTTTCTCAGGTTTTTGTGACAGATGAAAATTCAAAAACAGTGTTTAAATGCTTGCAAGTGCTTATAACGTTGGTTGTTGTCTCAAGTCACAAGTCAATTATTCTGTTGAACCTTTCACGTTGATGTTCTGTTTGTATAGGTTTGGAGATATTTTTTTTTATTTTCATTTATACTAAACAATCGCTTTAGAACTAAATGTTGTGCTTCAACAAATTAATTATATCAGTTTTAATTTCAAATAATTTATTATAGGAAGATCTGCTTCACAGGAAATCGCTTTTCTTTAAATTTGTTTATTATTTTTCCATCAAAATTTTGCGAATATGTCCTTCTTGTCCATTATACTATAAAATGCACAAACACAATCATTCTCTGAGCAAACGAATCGACTCTATGTGTCAGAGCTAAGGAGACCTAAGGTCACCAACAGTTCACCTTGGTGCTGCATGAAAGATGAATTTTACTTTATTCGACCGGAAAAGATCTATCATCGGGATGAATTTATATATTTTCTCCGTAGACCAATATAAAAAGGACGCACAGCGAGTGTACTTGTGCTCTGCAAAAACTTATCCCTTATAGAATTTGGATTCAAATTCAAGTGAAGAGCAGCGAGAGCAATAGAGTAGTCAATTTTATAACCGGCTACGAAAGAAGAGGACACGAAAGGCAGTATATAATATCCTTTGGATGCAAGGAGTGAATCTGTCTCCTTCCATAAAAAAATAAGTGATTGCAATGGCTTCAGATTCCGCTGTGACGAGAAGGTAAGTAAAAATGGCCATGCTTCTCTCTTTTTTTTTTACTTTTTTTCATAAGAAAATTTTTTTTTTCTTTTGTTTCCTATTGTTCGTTTTCGCAGGTGACAAGAAATTTATATAAGACCGGATATTAAAGATAAAACGGATTAAGGAAAACGTCTTTCGATGATGTCGTCTTTGAAAAGCAGATTCACTTTAATCGAAGGAAGTGTTAAAATGAAAATAAGAGCAGCGAATTGATTGAATGAATGAGGAAGTGTAATCTTAAAAGATTTTTAGGTGTGAGAAGTTTAAAGGTGTTTTGGAAAAGTAGAACAACGGAAGAAGATCATATATTCATAGATTCTTCAATTACATAGGTATGATAAAAGCTGAATGAAGGAGTTAGAGTAGGTATCTACTAAAAGCACTTTGCCTTTGTGACTCAACGAAAGAAGTAGAAGGATGAACTATGAAAAAACAAAAGTTATGAGTATAGGTATACGAACACACAGAGGAGGTCCTCATTTATGGCATTAGTTCAAAGCTCTGCCAAAAATTGTATACGTCTTTGAAATTTGCCTTGCTTTGAACTCTTTGCAATTGCTTTAAAATTAGTTTGAAGAAATCTAGTTGAAAATTCTGCCATGTTCAGGGCAACGAAGGGCTTTAATAAATAACAGTATCCACAAGGAGATACTAATTACTGAGCTTCCTGAATTTTTTCAAGTATTGGTTAGTTTTTCAACCGAAGGATTTTATCGATAGGTGTAATAGACGGATAAGTGAATTTTAGTTTTGATGGCGCATTACGATTTGGATAGATTCTGACTTGCTACAACTAAACGCTCACTGTTATTGAGTACTTTACCCCTTTTCGATGTAGACACTGCTTCTTCGTTTCGTCATAAGCAGATATTAAGTAAAGCTGTGATGATAGGTGATAGGTTTGCTTGGATTAAGATATTACAACGTTCACTGAGTTCGAGAAATTAAAACGTTACTTTAATTTTTATTTTTTGTGCTTTGTGCACTTTTCTATTCGTTTTAAGAAAAAGAAGAGCATACCACCATTATCAAACTTTCTAGATAAGACAAGAACTGTCTAGAAAAATTTCGAACAGTTTGTGCTCTCCTCCTAATTATTTTATGTGTGTACATTAGCAAACAACCCTTATTCGCGACAATTTACACACTCACTCCCTTTGGTACACTCCTCAATCATATTTGTATGCGCACGCACGCCGGCTCACAAACAAGTTATGTATAACGATAACAATGAAAACCCTCTAGAAGTAGAAGTTAAGAATAAAAATAATGAAGCATCAACGTTGGAGCTTCCGTTCTTTGTTTTCAAAGCTTGAAACATAAACAAAAATAGATATAATTATTTTTGTCGCCGCTTTAGTTTTTCTTATGGAACAGAACTTAGTGGTATATTATATAAAACGAAAAATAAACAGTGGAAAACGTCTTAGTTCAAACTCCGAAGCGACGTGTAGTTTCTTTTCATTAGTAAAAGACGTCAAGTTTCTTTTTACAAATAAAACTAACAACTCCTTTTTGGGGGTACATAACAATATAATAGCAATAAAATTATGCTCTGCTTACTTTTTGAGATTCAGCACTACTTCATTCGATTTTTAAAACCAGCTCAGCAGTTAAAGCAGAGGGCTGATAAGGTATCCAAACAAATTAAGTTTTAGGAATTCCGAGTTTCAGCAGACAGAGTATGCGAAACAATTGGTGAATGAGCTCTTGATAAATCTTTAGTAGGTCTTTGTCCAAAAAGTCACACAAAGTCTGAGAATACTAAAATAAGACAACTCTCTGATATGGCACAGAAAAGATACCTACTCTGTAACTCCTCATAGGTACTCACTTTGCCTAATTTATAGTTATAGAGCAACTACCTCAAACCTACCATTGAAAAAAACAACAACTGCTGTTCCCATAAAGGGATGACTTCCAGACAAGTCAGTATCATCATCAAGTCAGTGCCATCAAATAGACAATCACTTCACTCCAACAATTGGAAAACCCCGGGGAAGATGATATATTTCCAGACTTGTTACAAAATATGACATCTTTTTTAAAAACTGTTTTTAGGTGCAGCTTTGTTTTTGGGCACCATTCCAAAATTTTGGAGAAAGGCTACAGTAGTTTATTTCAAAAAATCTTGATGAAATCTTAACCCTAAATCTTTTCTGTCAGTCACCCAAATGTCGTTATAACTAGAAGCATACTCAATCCAGACTCTAAGTCCTTCCAGCTAGTCTTATGTCGTTCATCCACAAATGTATGCAGTAAGCCGCAGGGATCATCATATACATTAAAGTGTCATGAAACCCAAAATTCAAACGCATCTCAAACAGAGCGACAATGAACCTGTTGCAGCATATTTCAGAAAAACTGGGGCCTGAAACCAAAAATGCTGTACAATCTTAAACTTAACAGAAACTGAAAAGGCTTGCAACAACAAGTGTTACTGGATGTGCACTCGCACTACACCTTCGTTTGCTCATAACATCAATCCAGGACTACCTCCAATCCACATCATTATAAAAAGGACGAAAGAAATTAGACACTCACTGTCTCTCCCATCAAAAGCACATCGCCTCGAATCCTAACAGAGAAGATTGTAATATAACATTTTTCAAAGCATGATATAGTCTGGTAAGCTGACGGCTCACTCAAAAACGGAGACTAGAACTGGCTCCGGCACTTTCATCAGCGTCTCACCTAAAACTAACTCTTCAGTAAGCTTCATCTTTATGGCAGCCCGAGCATTTATGACAGTAATGAGTTTATTTTAAGCAAAACAATCTTCAACTTCTCATACAACTACGAAGACCTAAAAGCTTTGAGTTCACCTTTTGCCATCTCCAAGACAGCGATGAAGGAGCTCCTACTTTTCGAAAAAAAAAAATTCTGAGACTCTGCTCGGTCTCACTTTCAACAACCAGCGCCAAAGACACTAAGGCAACCAGCTTGTGTAGGAGAAAGCCAAAGTGATGCCCTTAGATCAATACGTGTTATTGACAGTGAGGAAAACGGCTGCAGATATCAAATCATTTGGTGAGAAGGATGACCAGTGAGGACCAACACCCCGAACCAAGATACCTAAGCGATGAACACTTTGAACGAAGAAATAATACCAGCCAACGACGAAGCAACCAATTTCTACGCTGACCCTGGGTCAGCATATTTCCGTGGCCAACGCCAGCGACAACCGGGACGGAACATCCCAAGATCACCCAAGTCAACCGACTTATAATTAAGATTTTTCTTTTCTTTTCAGCTATATAATGTTAGCTATTTAAGTTATCATTTCAATTTTAGACAATGTATTTGGTTAGGCTCCTATGTGCCAACATTCTTACAATCGGCCCTAGCGAGGTATCCGTTCGGAGCGGAAAATTGTCCGCAACGTCGGACGAAATCGGAAAAACTATTGCAATAAGCTGTCAAGAAATTTCACAAATAAAGCAATTGATCGCACTTCAACGCAGTTCGCCTTGTGTGTTGAAATAATATCGGATCAAAATTCCTAAAAACTGTTCGGAAGAATTCTTCAAAGCAAAAACCTCTTAATCGTACAAATCGAAGAATTTTCCTCTCCGAACGGATACCTCGCTAGGGCAGATTATCATTTTTAAATTCTAAAATTATCTAGTATAAGTATCAATTGTATATACAGTGTAACACGGATATAAGAAACTCCGAGAATGCCAAATTTTGTTTGCTTATATCCGAGTTTTTCTTTTACGAAAACCTCGGATATAAGAAAAAAACTTTCTTATAATGGGCGTCCCGTACTTCGTGTATAAAAGAGCATGCATTTGGGGTGTGATTCTTGGTCATATTCTAAGAAAAAAATTGTTTTGCAGTAAGGCTCGTTTCTCAACTTTGACACCACTTTTTGACAATTTAAAAAAAAGCTAGGTTTGGTGTACCCTAACCTATGTAAAATTCGATATCTCTGTCAATACTGATGATAGAGACTTAATCTTAGACTAAATTTTTTGTAGAAATAACAACTTTTAAGATTGTATTTAAGTTTAACTTTCATATTTTTAGGGTTGCCAGGTTTTCAATTTTAAGTGGTGTTCAAATTTTCTTCCCGAAACAAAGTTTTGACTTTGAGGTCACTTTTCTGCAGAAAATGCCTGATAAACATAGAGTTTCTTAATTTTTTACAGATGAACAAAACAATAAAAAAAAACTCAGTTATAAGTGCACTCAAAAACCCTTACATTTTATGATATTAAAAAAAAATTCAAAATGGGTAAAATTAAAAAAAAAGGTTTCTTCAATTTGAGGTTTGTTTGAATAAAATAATAATATGGGCGCTTTTAGTAGTTTTTTTTTATGTATTTCATACAAACACAATTATAACAAGTGCTCAAAGTGCCTACACAGACATTTTTTTCATATATGAGTGTCTTCAAGTGAATATTTTTCTAGTAAATTGGGTATGACAACATCCTTGAAATTTTGAGCTGCATTCTCATCTGAAGAAAGGGATTCTTCGTGTAGTTTTTTGAAACGAATATTCTGGCTTTTTTCCATCTATTAAGCCAGCCTTGATTATGTCTTTCGGATCACGACATTGAATGGAGATTTATTGCTTGAATCGATTAATGGGTTAATTTTAGAGAAAAAACCGAAAGTGCTATTAAATTAGATGGTGCGATTCGGAGACATGGGTTCTAAACTATCTTCATTCGTTTTTTCAATATATCTCGAGAACGAAGCAAAATTTTGATGCAATTCAAAGAATCTTTTTTTAGAGAGCAGATTTTCCCATCGAAATGCATCTTTTTCAAAATTATAAAGAACAACTTTTTATCCAAAATAATAAAATTCCCGACAGAAAAAAAGTCAATTTTTGCCAGTTCTTGAGTTTTGTCAGTTTTTTTAATGGCATTTCTTTCTGGTTGCATATAAGTATAGGCAATGCTCCATAAAAAAGAATGTAAATAAAATTTTCTTAGAAATGCTTTAACAGAGAACTTTCTATGTTTGAATTTCACCGAAATATTGTCACTTGAACATAGACATTTATCGTCGATTTTCATCCTTTTTGTACTGACAGACACTGTTGGGGAAGGAAAAAATTTCATGAAGTTTCATATATGCGTGCTCTTTTATTCTAAAATTTTAAAGGAGTGCATAAAAATGAGTTTCTTTTAACCGAGTTTTTCTTATATACGAGTTTCTTTTATACGTCTGAATTTGAAGAGATACTAAAGGAAAAGACACGGTGCTTTCGATTGCCTATCTTATAAGCGAGTTTTTCTTATATGAGACTTCCTTATATCCGTAAAATACTGTATATAACGTTCAATAAAATAATTATTATTATATTGAGTTCACCTTTCGTAAGATTCAAACTGGGTTAGTATCCAAATTGGCAAAACATACGTAAGTTTTGGTGGTAAAAAGAATGCAGACATCTCATAACCATTAGTTGACCTAGAAGAACATATTATATTCTGTAGTGTAAATAAAATCCACTTCCCAATACACAGAAAAGATCATCTTACTTAATGATTTCAACAAAGCTTGACGCTTTTTAAGCCAGAATCCATTCAAAAAATGTCAAACTTCAACAGAAAAATCATCAAAACTTGGACTGGACTATCGATCAGAGACTGTTCCTTATAAAAAAAAAACAACTTTCACACCTAAAACCAAATAAGTGAAGAATTTCCGGGTATCCAAGTTAGAATTCGTATGTTTAGAAAACGTAAAATTAGATTTTATTCAATCAAAAGCAAATGGAAATTCCACCAACCAGTCCTGTCCTATTACTTTACAGTACTACTGATTTAGCTCAGATAGAAATGTGAGTTTTCGTGTTGTGTATGGTAATGGATTATCTTTTTATATATTTCCATATACAACTTGATTTTTTTTTCTTTTTATATAAAGTTCCGCAAATACTTATTGCAGAACTCAGACCAAAATACCGCGGTTCATTTGTACTACCAAATAGCAATCTTCCTAATATTTGTAGAAAAGCCAAAAGACGTAACCAAGATAATCAACCTACATAATATGTTGCTATGTCTATGCCGAGTGTCTGTAAACTAGCTATATATTTCCACAAAAGCCTCAAACCTTTATTTTGAAACCAGAATTCGACGAAATAGCTGTTGATGATGGGGTTTACCAAAAATCTAGCACTTTACTCCTACGAATTCTTTTGCTTATTACATACCTTTTCATGTTTAATATGCTAGACACGATTAAGATAATCAAACTATCTGCATTAAGACACATTTTTATAGCATTTTTCTTAGACTCCGGCATACACCTACCTAAACAAAAATCCTTGAAATATTTATGATATTCCTGACGAACTTCCAGGAATCATTCATCATAAGGGACTGAAGTTTTCTCTGTTAAGAGCTTAATTGAATCATTACGATAACATGATGTTTTAATTGGAATCACAAAATCTGGGAAAATTCTTATATAAGCCTGAACGAAAATTCCACATATTTATACCTTAACCTAGTGAATTTTTAAAGGTAGCAAAAAAGATTTGAGTGAGGTGAGTTTTTAAAATAGAAATAAGCTTATCTGTACCAACGAACTCCATCTGCTTGGATTTCAAGTTGTTGAATCTTGTCAGTTTTGATAGCTATAAGTGATTTTTAACTTAAATAAATATCAAACTGTGCTAAGGTGCATTTCCTTACACAATTCAAAAACATGCAGTAAGCTGATGGAAGACCACTCAATCCAGAGACCAATGATTCCTCTGGTTTTACTTATGAGCGGTGACTGATGTGACAAGGATCTCGTGACCTATAATTTTCCAAGATGTCTAATGCATCGATTGGTCTACTTTGAGTTACCAAATAAAATAACGAAAGTACCCAAAACCATTTGAATATCGTGCATATCAGACGCAGAAATGCGGTCCAAGATTCACATCAGGGAGCGACCCGTTATCTATTCGTTTTTGTTTTGTTATAAGTAAACCGAAATGAAGCCGTGAATGGATAATAAAATTTCCATAGGACGATAGGAGAGAGAGGCCTGCGTTTTCCAAAAAAACATTGGCCACTTTTGCTTGTTGCTTTTCTATTCACTTTTTTTCCATTTCCGATTTAAGGTTATTTATGTTTTTCTCCTCTACCAGAGTTTCCTCAGTGGTTTTAGCAAATTTTTGGTTGGCAAATTCTATAGTGTAAACGTGTCTAAGATATTCAAATGGAATCGATAAGGATTCTTCTATGGACTTTGGAGTGTTTTTATTTTGCTTGTTTCCTTATATTTAAATTCAAATTTCCGTAAGGCAATGGAGCTTTTTGTATTTTCTTATGTTCCTTTCGATTTCGAATAAAAGGTTCCTTCCGGCATTGTTTTTTTTTTTTACTGTGCTTCTCTGTTTTTTGAATTTAAAAAAGTTGTTTTGTCCATTGGAGGAATAAAGAACATGGTTGGGATATTAGAACGAGGTTTTTTATGATAATATCGGAATTTTGTGTTCAAATTTAAAGTTTTATTGGCAAGATAATTTGAGAGATTGGAATATTCTGAAAATCAATATTGCCAGGGGGGATTTTGATATATGTACTTATTCGAATTGCGATTAGTTTCTATTGTTTGAAGAAATAGGATTATAGAAGTTTATTCCTCCGTAACGTAAGCTGTGTTGAGATGATTTACAAAGATACACAATGAATTTGTGGTACAATGTTGCTTTTTCAAGTTTGTTTTGTTCTAAAGGCACTTCACAGTGCTTATTACTTGTTTGTTCAGGTGCGTCGGTACAATGCCGGCAGACAGTCTATTTATTCGGTTCGAATTCGGGTCGGCTTTCGAAAAGCAAGAAACTTTGTACAGATGGTTGTACTATCTGTGCTTAAGGCCCTTCTCAACCCTCTACCACTTCGAAAGTGATCTAGGAATGCAACAGCTCTCTGAATGCGATCGGAAGATTAAATTCCTTGAGTCTCATTTTGGTTCCGGGCCATCACGGCATAACTGAAAATTAGATCGCCGATGAACCTGCTAGTCAGGGATCTCAGAAAGCTTTCTCAAGACCTGAACCGTCGCTTGGTCTGCCAGCCTCCTCAGTGAGGGCTTCAATCAACGATTGGATCTGTGAAGAGCATAACCATAGATGGCATGCCTCCATTGAATGCAGACAAACAAAGTGTATGCTCCCCAACGTTAGTAAGAAGACTGCAACATTTTTGCTAGCTCGTAGCAGAAAAGACTGTAGATAGCTTATTGGCGTTGCCAGCGGCCACTTCTCTTCTGCCAAGCATTTAAACGTGTTATAGGCTTAAGTGATACCACACTCTGTGAATCTTGTAAGGAAGATAAGGACACCGCAGAGCACTTCACTTCCTCCGTGAATGTCCTGCTTTTTTCTCGAATGAGGTTACACATACTCGGCGCAGACATGGTGAGAGCTGGTAACTTATAGGCTCCTTATCATGGCAGCATATTTTGGCTTTTCTCCGAATATCTGGAAGGCAATAACAAATAGAAGTTTGCTATCTGGTAGTACAATTTAGCGGTATTAAGGTTTAAGTGCTCCAGCTGGTATTTTAAAAACCTCCAACAAAAAAAAAAACTATCTGACTTTTTTTTTAAGATCTTACAGTTTTTCCACTCAACCTCAACACTAAAGAAAGATTTGCAGAAAATAGACAACAATCACATCATGTGCTAAAGACTTAACACTTAACGTTCTATCTTTGTCGATTGGATCACATCTTACCTCATTGATAGACCTTATGCGGTAAAATTTCCAAATATTCTTTCCGATTTCTTAAAGGAGGAAGGGAAGGATGTGTTCATGTTGTTGAACACCTCAAAAACGTTCTTAAAATTATAAGCCGATCTCGTGTCCTCATACTCTTACAGCTGCGAGCGTTAAGCTTTAACCGCATTTTTCTCAAAACTGCATTTTCAAAGTCCGTATCCGTAACATTACATTAATTGTGTCTCCTACGCTCAAAATGGCGGAATTTCCGGTGAAAATTACAGCTCTCACTTTAGATGGGCACCAAAAGTTCTTAAATCAAAGGAAAAATTATCGGAGAACGTTGAGGAAAGATTTGATAATACCTTAACAAAAACCGTTAAAGTTTTTCACTTCCGATAATTTCCGACCAAGTTACTGTGAACACCACTAAGGTTTTTTTTAAAGACATTCTGCGGGAAGCTCAATATTATACTAAAGGTGAAACTAGAATTAATCAATTCAAACATAAAAAAAAAACATTTTCCTACCAATAAACCCGAACCCCTCTTTAAAACCCATCTGGTGTACTATAGGGCAGTGACCTTCCCTTCTTATTCTAAACATAAATTATGTTTTTTTAATCATATCAAAAAATAAATAAATTGGGTCTCGCAACAGAGCGTGGTGCCCCGGGCCATACGCATCTCTCACACCCTTGCCTTGGGAATGGAGGGGACCTTCAATTTTCTGCCGATTTCGAACTGCTATTCGAGAAAGCGCATGGCAATGAGTTTATTACCGGTGAGCCTGACATTTTTAGCTTCTGTTGGGATTTGAACCACAAGCTCCGGCGCAACAGGCAAAGGTGCTAACAATCGCGCCCGGTTACCACCTTGGTACATGTCATTGTCACTGATTATATAAAGGTTTTCAAAAAAATAAACTATGCGGCCGATTGCCATATTTTCCAATCCGACGATGACAACTTGTCCAATTATTATTATTAGGGACTTTAAAGCTGGACATCATAAATGTTAAAAAATAAGCCTAAGAAATGTGTTTTTTTTTTGTTACTCGGAGACCATGTCTACCAGTTACGTCGGAGATCAGGGTTTGATTTTCAAAAACACTTAATTGTCTACACACCTCACATCAAACGAAAGCAATTCAACTCATTATCAAAATGGGTATACACTTTTTGTTCCAAAAGCTGTATAAATGCTAAAAACATCAATTTACAATAGAAACTATCATCCGCCCTGAAGTCATTGTTTTAATCTTCTCCTTAGTATCTACCCTTTAAACTGTCCAGGTCTAGATATTTTTGGTATTTGAAAATTTTAATGCTCCTCTCATTTACAGCACCCAAATGAGCATTCATTTGCATAAATATTTTCCTCTAAACAACAACAAAAAAAAGTAGAAAAGAAAAAAACGATTATGGGTCTGTTTTCCTGTGATGAAAATAGAAAAGACCAAAAAGCCTTACAGCGGATGCCCAGTTGGCTTAAGTTCTGCAATTATACAAAAATAAATGAAAATATATGCCAAAGACTTTTCCCAAAACGTATAATTTGTATGCATATGTACCAGTACCTACCTACCTACCTACTTACCAACCTGGGTAAGAGCGAAAGTAGTTTAGTGGCGAGAACAAGCACCAGACAAACGAGAAACGACACAATAGCAGCAGCACCAGCATCGAAAATTACCCAAATATTTAAGATGAACTTTCGACTAATTTGGGTTTGGACTCAAATGTCCGGAATTTCGAAACTTATAACAGAAGTCCTCTTTTTGTCCGCACCTGTGTGTTGCCTGAGCAAAGAATGGCTTAGAAGATAATAGTAAAGGTGCCACTCAAAAAAACAAAAAAAAAAAAAACTAAATAAAATGGAAATGCAAAATGAAGGACAAAAATCCTCCTCAATGTGGCTGGCTACTTTTGTGTTGCTCTTCTTCAAAAGTAGGTACCTCTAGATACAAATCGTGTCTCGTTTATTTAAATGATGCAGGTGGTTTTAGCTAAATAATATCCAACTCTGTGTGCCATTTGCCTGCCCCCCTGACAAATTGTATGATATATTACAGGCACTTGAAGAAGGACAACGAAGTAGAACATTTCAACAATGTGGGTTACATTTGCTGTCAGAGTAATGTTTATCCATCTCGTTAACGAACCATCGTAAAATTAACAAGAACCCTGAGTTTATTGACAGCGATTAGGACAAGACACAAAAGTTCTCCCACTCTATTCCTCTTCTATCGTTCGTAGAGTATAGTGTTAGGGTGTAGGTAGATTGGAGGGTTGTTAAGGTGGTTGTATAGAAGTATAGGCTTGTGTTTCATCTCGAACCAACAAGAAGAACGTTTTATCAATTTAACAATCGAACATTAGACATGCTCGAATTAATGTTTTACCTACTCCTCTTGACTATAATGTTGTAAAGCAAGTAATTTGGAAAGCTCGTTACCTTCCAGACCGTCACTACCCTCTTTGAGTAGTAGTAGTAGTAGCAGCAGCAGCATCATCATTCGGATAAATGTATAGGTATCTATGTGTATATGTATACAAGAAAGTATAACCACCCGGATGATAGGATCCCTATATCAGAATAGCTGTGTTTAAGGACCAAAAGGAGATGTGCTCGCGTTTCGACAGGAAATCAAAGGGAACTACTTCAGAGAGGATAAACAGTGTGAAATTACCCGTAGTTCCTGGCCCCAAAGTCATGCCAGCCCTTGGGTTATAAATCCTTGGGCTGCAAACATTCATCTCGTAAATTGGTGCTCCTTTTCAAGGTACAGAGGGAGGGGGAATAAAGGTATTGGTATATATCTACCCCTGCTTTAGTTGATAAAAAAAAAAAAACAAAGTATGGTGGACATGGCAAAACACCACATAGTTACGTTGATGTTATAAATTTTGTAAAATTTATACTTAATCACTTCAAGATAGACCTTAAGATTTCTTTTATAGGTATACCGATATTTATACTGATACTACGAGTAATATCCAACCCCTAGACTATTTCCCTTTTCTAAAATTTAAACGCAAATATCTCAGAAACTTGATGCTAAGCTTTTCACTTAAGGGGATTATTTTGGTTTGTTGGACAGCTAATGATGGATGTCAGAAAATTCTGTTACTCTTTCTAGTTATTATGATGAAACTTAAACCGGAACTTCTAAGAAAAGTAATTTTGTAGTGTCTATTGGGGCGTGAAAAGTGCCAGACGCAGCTGAGGGAGGAAATATATATGGTTGCTCTCGCGAATAACTGTTTGTAAGTAAACTCCTTTAAAAGTTACAAAAACAGGTGCTTCGCTTTGTGAAACTTAAAAAAAAAGAAATCATGAAGTAGCTGTCTCTTGCAAGTACAAGGAAGAAGTAGCAATCTTTCAGAGAATACAGGCAACTGACGCATCACAAAGTGGTAAGAAATCTTTGGATTTTTTTTCTATTGTTTGGAAGAATGTAGCTACATATGTCGGTGGGTAATTGTATTCACGAGAAATCATACGGTTGAGGAGTTGATCACAATTACCCAGCGGGATCCTGTGATTCAACCCTTCTAACTTTCACTTTTATTCATAATTGTCGTTGATAGGGTTTGACGTAGCGCTGGCGGTAATGTTAGAAATATATATCGTTCAAGTCAATGTCTTCCAATTCCGTTCTAGCCGACATAACGTGGACGAGGCTTATTATTCACCTCACTTTTGTTCCAATTTTCGCAACAGCTTTTCGATTACAGGCTGATAAATCTGTACTTCATGTCGACGCGAAAATGCTTTATTCTTCAAACTATAACGATTTGGGATTCATTTTTATATTGGTTTCATGATTGGAGTGAACTTTGGTAGCTCTGTTGCGAAGTTTCCGACTAGGAAAGGTTTTTAACTCTGACTTATGACTGGGATGGGGATGGATCTGAGTCCCACGACTTGGTCACGCGAAGATGACAAATAAGGGTCTTAAGACTGGGAAGTGAACGATGAAATGAAATGCTGGTGAGATGACGCTGCCCGATTATGTCGTTGTCATCGCATCGATGAATCTTGGTTTCGAGTAACGGCCTTCTTTTGCTATCCTTTTTACTAAGAAGTTTGGATTATTGGCCAGGTTTTTGCAGGAAGCGCTTTCCTGCACAATGTACTTCCAGTATTCCCAGTTTCTTCATAGAGTTTTCTATTTGTAACGGTTTTCCTGTGTATCGGACTGTAGCCAAGTCCTGAGCAGATACATAGGAATACAGCCAGTTTTTGCATTTAAATCTTCAATGCTGTGAACCAAATGACAAAGCATTTCGTGATGGTAGGTTGTATAAGCTGCAAAGTCCGCTTCTTTTGCACATCAGCGGGTGGACGTGATAGAAAGCAGAGCTAGCTTTCTTAACAACTGCAGCAGCTTGCGGGTTGACACACATGAATTCTAAATATTTGACCTGCTTCCTTGGCCTGTGCTGTGTCCCGACCGGAAGGTTAAGGCAGAGATGTTGTGGCAGTTGGTGGCTGATCGCGAACGTCCTCGTTCTTGTGTACGTCGTTGTATGCAAATAAGCACGGACTATGCATAGCTCATTTTGATTCCCCGTCCATGGAAGTATTCGAATGTCTTCAAGCCTAAAAGCCGTCATCATAGGTAACAGTGAGTGCGCGTAAGTCAAGCAGTCATCGGCAAAGAGGAGGTTGATGGCATCTTCTGGTTAAATTTGGTCCCAAAAGTGAAGATAGGAAAGGTCAAAGCTTCGATCGTTGATCATTTCCTTCTTAAATGGGTCTGTTAGATGGCATCTTGTTTGTACTAGCACTCAAAAGGATCTGAAATGATAAGAAATAAATAAAATTTCTATTAATGTACCTAGAGAACGTTAAATGGTTAGTTTGTGAATAAGTCCAATTACCCAGACACCTTTTCAACCTCAAAAAAACATCCAACTGTTGTTTGGTGGTTGTTGAGCTTGGGTGGATAAAGAGTGGAGTGACTCTTCCGGAATCCAAACTGCATATTCGGAATGATGCTGTTCTGTTTACAGAATGTCTTGAGCTTTCAGAGAACCAGATCCTCCAGAATTTTTCTGACGTAGCTGGGTATTGATATGGGCCTGTAGCCAGATACAACGATTCAGTTTCCCTTTTTTGGGTATAGCCACTATCTTTGCCTTACTTCACCGCTCATTTTGTTTAATTTCCTCTGCCTTCAGAAAACGCCCAGTGCCGGTGCAACATTAAGATATGTGCAGACATAATTTTTTCATTGACTTTCTCGCTAAAATCAAAATTAACATTGGTGCACTTGTTCTACACACACCGCTATTTGTTTTTTAATTATTTCGGCTACAACTGATGCAAGAGCAAGAGCAGTCTTTCATTTTTGAATATTTTTACTGCGTATACGACTTACAAGTATAACAAAATATCAATAATGCGCGTTTTTTTTTCAACATTTTATCTCAATGTAATGCCGCAACCCCCATCACCCCGGCGCCGGCGGCGTCAGTTAAGCAGAAATGTGTATCTACTTCTACAGTCCTGTTTTTTTTCCAACTCCAACTCATTAATTCACTTGATGCACTGTACTTCAACCACCTGAATGAACAAAAAATTTTTTTCCACCTACATGTTGCGAGATGATGTAATGAGGTCGCTGCTAACGTTCGTTTTACGTGTTGAAATTGCATCCAAAATGTGTGTTTTACCATACCAGTTGATACATCTATACAATATATCTATACAAACCACTTCCCGCGTTCACCTGAGCAAGCAAACACAAACACTTATACTCAAGCCTTACTCACTCGTTGGGAAGAAAAAATTCAATCCAACATCAGCGACGACCGCACAGAAGCTTCCTTAAGCTACCTTATAACAACAGAAAGCACGTGACCTGGTTTTCCGCCGACTACCTTTAAACAGTAAAGATTGCACGATTTTATAGTTCAGGTTAAGTGTGTGCTACATTTAGTTGTGTTGGTGTTGCAATAGCAAATAACAGAGTTCTTGAGGGGATTTTCCAATGCGATTTGCATAACTTACTCTTCGGATTCGATCGACCTAAATGCAGTCCCTTGAATACCCGTCAGCCCAACACAACTCATTTGCCTTTCAACTTAAGACTGTGCTGTGCTGCTGCTTGACTAAACTTCAAGTTAACTCTGTGAAGGAGAATCGCGGTCTGAAAAGTATCCAAAATTGTACTCGTTGTTCTTAAGTTAAATTTTCTCTAAATGAACAGGAGAATGAAATCGAACACTTCGCTGGAGTAAGAAAACCAACACCAACTACACTTTACACTACCGTCCCTAGTTGAATTTGCCTCTGCCTGCAGAAAAGGTTCAAGATGTTCTTTTTTTTATGCGTTTGCATGACTGGCTGCTATAATTGAATAAAGGGCAATAAGTAAACGGCGCGCAGTATATACTACAAAAATAAGGAAATTTTTGATATGCAAGTGCAGGTACTAAGAGAAAAAGTTCAGTTGTTTATAGAGTTTTAAGGAACAAGTTTCTTTTACAAAGTCCTTTGTCCGTGCAGTACTGCAAGACTATAAAAGAGTATAATTTTAATTAAAAAACAGTTCAACACAATTGATCCTTTGAAAACAAAATGCTCTTCTCAGCACTTGAAATTTAAGTGAGTGGATTGTCAGTTATGCTCATTGACGAAGAAGTCTTAAGTAAAAAAGAATAGACCAGAATAACCAGATATAAGAAGTGTACTTAATTTGGTGAGTCAATTCAAAAATATTTAAATGAAATATATACAAGTGAAAGATTATTTCATCCAAAAACTGACCGTTAATCATGTGTCCATTCAGCTTGATGTAAAAGTTCTATGGTTTTAGGAAAAGTCAAAGAAAATATGACTTTTAGCTTAGGAAAAAATTCAAATTTTTGTTAAGCATCAGAATCATAGACCATTTGTACTGGCAAGTGTTTCACCTATTTTGCACACGGAAACACAAATTTGGTACACATCTAAATACAATGTGCTCATTGTGGAAAAACGTGTTGTATAAAACCAGGTTTTCAGTGTTTTTTTTTTTTAGTTCTCCATTTACGTCCCGCGAGGAATTGGCACGTCCTCCGATAGTAAATTTTCCATTCGGAACAGGCAGAAAATTATAGGTCACCTCCATGCACTCACAAAGGATGGTTGTGAGAAATGCGTTAGGGTCTCAGGGCTCACAGATTTGTTGCGCCAGCCTATGTATCCTCGGTATGCGCATTACCAACCCCCTCTTATGGAATAAACATATACTTGACATCGACAAAAATGCTGCAAAGTGCATCGGTTTTCTTCGACGATGCAAAAAATTATTTTCACCCAATGACCTGGCCTAAGATGGAGTGTAACTCCCATATTTTGGCAGGTGCTCCTTTAGCTCACTTGAATCTTTTGGACAGTGTTCAGAGAAGATCCTTTAAAATGATTGGAGATACGAACACCATTGAAACTTTCACGACACTCGAACACCGTCGTAATGTTTTTTGTCTCTCCTTATTTTATGGTTTTTTTACAGTGGGACCTACTGCGATAATTTAAGCAAGGTCCAACGAACAGCCTGTCTGTGTATAAGCGGAGCACTGAGATCAACACCCTCGGCTGCCCTAAATACACTTCTTAATCTCACACCACTAGATATCTTCAGCAAACAAATGGCTGCCAGTGCAGCCACTCGTATGAGAGCTATCTCCCAATGGACCGTAAATAACATCGGTCGCGCCACGATCCTGAACTTATTTGGATCAATCCCTTGCCACTTCGACTACACCATCCCCCAATTGGTTTTTGATAATAAGTTCCAAGTCTCAATCCCACCGAGAACGACCTGGGAAGACGAAGAATTTTTGAGAGATGATTCAATTCATTTCTATACAGATGGTTCAAAAACCCAGGAAGGGGTAGGCTGCGGGTTGTACTCAAACCGACTTAACGTAAGTCTCTCGATCCGCCTTCCAAACCATTGTAGCGTGTTCCAAGCGGAAATTCTGGCGATCAAAGAGGTCCTATCATGGCTTAAAGAAAACGTGATATCCTCAACGAATATCTGGACTTCCTCAGATAGTCAAGCAGCCCTCAAATCACTCGGCGCTGTTTTTCACGAACTCAGTAACCGCCCTCAACTGTCGCTTATCTCTTAAGGAGATGGCTGAACAGTTCAATATTCACCTTTTTTGAGTTCCGGGGCACAGAGATATCGTGGGTAACTGCAAAGCCGATGAACTCGCCAGAGAAGGAACCGTTCTACCGATCTCAGCCAGTAGGTTGAATATTGGTATACCAAACCAATCGCTACATTTAAACTTAAGCTAAAGCAAGAGGCAATGGACAGAACAAATCATAGGTGGAACAATATCACCACGTGCGTGGCAACAAAACGTATATAGCCAGGAATAGACCCAAAACGCACAAGACATTTGTTATCCATTACCAGATTGCAAGTTAGCTCCGTAATCAATGTCATTACCGGACATTGTCTGATAGGCAGACACGCCATAAGACTTGGCGTTCCCTCTAATGACTTCTGCAGAAGTTGCTTAGATGAGGAAAAGGAGGAGACAATGCCACACCTCCTCTGCTCATGTCCTGCACTCTCTTTTAAAAGAAAGCGGCATCTGGGAAAATATTTTTTTGATGATCCAAGCGATCTGGCGAACACAGATCCAATGCATCTGCTTCGCTTTATTAATTTCTATGGTATCACAATGGACCTAGTATTGGTCTAAGTGTGTCAGGTGTATTCCTGACAGCCATTGTAACCTAACCTAACCTACAGACAGTGCTCTAATGAGATTGAAAGTTGCATTGCTCCCCTTAAAAATTCAACCGTAATTCTCGCGATTCTAAAATGCCCATCAGTTTATACTTGAGCCCAATTTCGGACGATACTGTTAAATACAGAGAATGTGTTGCCCAGCTCTACTTTTCCCTCTAATTTCAATCCTCAGAAATTTAAAACTTATGTACATTTGTGTATCGGTAATCTACTTTCAAATTCTGTCCCTTTTTTCTAACGCTCGTATACTGTGTTACTTAACATATTAAGGGAAGCCACAACCCCTTGAATGCTCGCAAATTATAAAAAAAGCCGTAGTATGTATTGTTACGTCCTCATTCCCGTGGGAATGTGTGAATGAACTGAAGTAAATGCCATTTTTTAACAATGAATATTCTAACATTTTGAAATCGGTCCAGTACTTTCTAAGTTCCTTTCCTTCCATTTACCGTCTCTTTCACGAAGGAATATGAAGATGAAATAAAACCTATGTCATTTTCCAGTCACTAGACGGTCCCTGTTCCAAATATTATTATATTCGGCTCAGTAGTCTTGGAGCCTGTTCAATGCAAACAAACATTAAAAGATAACTGGGAAAACTAAAAGTAGATTGTCTGTGATACAATTGTTTGAGTTATTGTAAAATTGACTGGCTCTGCCAACAAAACAGGATTATAAAACATCGTACTTTTTGTTGACCCTGCAAAAGCTATGGCTTTAATATGGCCACCAGGCGGTTGAATTTGATACCACTTTACCTTGATTTACACACACTCGTAGGAACAGGGTGAGCCTAAAATACGTTTGATTTTTGTTAAAGCGGTTTACGGTAGCGCAGCGTGGAAGATGGGAATGAGTAGCTCGGTAAGCAGAAATCTATTTGTCATGGAGCAGTGCGCGTTTTGTGTAAAATATATTTCAAAAATAACGATTCGTGCAGTGTTTTTCGACGTTCTTACCGTTAATGGATTACACGAATTTAATAATTGTCCCAGTGAAAAAATGATTTGGTCTTGGCCAGAAAGTTCGATTCTACTGGTTAAAATTTCATTCAGAAATCTTCGACACACCCAAGGTCCACAAGAATAGAAAAATTAGTGAACAATGCGGTTTTAATCAGCAGAGGCAATCTGAGACAGTAAAATCAAACTGATGGACAGCCATGTAACGAGACCTTTTCTATTCACAACTCCAAAAATCGAAAGATACAACTATGGGGCATAGTTTCAATCAGATGGTTCGACATGAAGTACATCTGATGACCTGAAAATAGTCGTAAGCATGAGATTTGAATGAAAAAACAATTCCCGCAGATGTGATATTCCGTAGCCTCGCAGAAGCCTGAAAACACCAGGCTTTTTTTGTGGGAATACAGAAAGAGCTGAGTTAACCACCTCTTCAGTCAAACCCGAGGCGAAATGGCCGCTATTCCAAGAACAATATGCCAGCGAGTCTTTGATAATAATCTAAGATCCAGATTGGAAGAGGGTTTACACCGCAATGATGCAAATAATGAGGATGCCATTTTCATCAGTTGATCACTTACTCAGCAGCTGCCTACTCTCCTCAAACGTAATAAAACATAACATCAAGCTAAGGACAAATGTTTTATATTCCTTAAATTAACCGAATCATTAAAAATAAAAATAAATTAATAGGCTGGTGCAACATAGTGAGGAGCACCAGGGCCTAACGTATTTCTCACAACCATGCCTTGTGAGTTGTGACTGAATGGACGGGACCTACGGCTAATCGAGAAAGTGCTATTCATGGCAATGGATTTACTCTTGATGAACTTGCCAATTCGTCCCGTGGAAAAACATTTTTCCTCTATAAGGATTCGAACCACGTACTTTTGGGTTATGAGGTGGACATGCTTACCATCACACCACCGGTACCTTCTGTGAACTTATTATAAGTAATATATTAATATGTGTTGGTTATAGAAATAAATATATAGACAGACAAATAATTTTCTCATGTTCATATTTTTATTATTTAGAACATTTTTTTTTTTTTTTAATTACTGTCCTATTTTTAAAGATATTTTTCAAATCCACGCATTTTTCTGGCTTACCCTGTGTATTCACATTTGTTTTGGTTATTTCTCCACCTTAAAATTTTGTTCCCGGCCCTTGTTGTTTCGGTGGTGCTTCTGGAGTAATGGTTTTCAGAAACATGCAACTGCTTATCCACGGCATCGCTTTAAGCGAGGAAATTTTAAGTCCTCCCAGACTAATTACAGTGCCATGAAAGTGCTTTCTCACTTAGCAGTCTCGAATCGGCAAGAAATTATAGGTACCTACTCTTAATTCGTAAGAAATTATGGTTGACAGAATGGGCTAGACGCTAGAGGCTCACCATGTGCTGTGGCACCCTCCTTATTATTTTTCTTCTGGCAATAAATTCTCCATCATTAACAGTTTATTTGAACTTTTAAGCTGCTGCAGTACCACAATCATAGGGTAAGACTTTCATATTTTCAATCCGTTTGCAGCTTTCCATTGTACATTTCATTTTTAATATTAGAAAAAGACAGTTGCAGTAACTTTTTCATAATTTTCATGTCTCTTTCTATTTTTTTCTGTCTCTTTGCAGTATCTACAGTCGCTGTGGAGGCTGTTCTAGGTCGGACAGCATCCCTGCCGTGTGACATCGAGCCAGAGGCAAAGGATGATAGAGTTTATATGGTTTTGTGGTTTAGGGAAAGCGCTGGCAAACCACTTTACAGGTAAATTAGAAAATTTTCAATTTAGCATGAGGTTTTCTAGTGATTTTGTTTTCAAAATGAGCATGTGTATATACATATACCAGCAGCACTCCCGACATTTGTATTTGGCTTGAATGGAATATAGATAAGGAAGAAAAGTGGCATATAGGATAAGCGAATGGGTAGCGTGTCCTCGTTTTTCAATTGCAACTTTCCACGCTTTCTTTTAATTGTATGCTGATGTGGGTTTTCTATCTATGTACATATACCTACCTACCTATGCAAAGGTCTGCACTGGCTCCAGAAACGAGCCGACTGCTAATAATAGCTCTCGTATGTCGTATCTGTTTTGTGGGTGGCACATTATGTGGAGCATGGCTGTGTGTGTGGTTTAAATTTTTTTTGTTTTACCATTTTGCAACCATATGAAAACCTTTATCATCATCAAGAGCAGCGGATCGGTCAGACCAAAGGAGTGGTTGAGTTTGTGAGTTAGTGGAGCCAGTGCAGTGGTCATATAGAACAAAAGGCTAATGATGAATGCTCTGGTTAGAGGAGTCTCTCTTAGTGGTGAACTCGAACAATTTGTCAACCAAGAGGAAGGGTTAATCATCTTTCTATTTCTTTTTTTTTTCACTTTCAGAAGTGGAAGTTGTTGAAGGTAGTAACTAACCATCATGGGAATGGTTATGTTGGATGTTCGCTTTAGTTTTTATTTAACTTTTAATCTCTTAATACTTACACAGAGGTGATTATTTTAAATATTGTTTGGATTCTGGAAAAGTGCGAAGAGCTTTAACTACACTCATCCGAATAATCCCTGCAAATCTCCACTCAAACTTCCTTTTATAAAGATGTGAATTGAAAACTGCATTTTATTATGCCATTTTAAAGGTCTCACTCAAGTCCAATTGTCAATAAAACTTACCAACAAAATGAAAACAAAAAGCCATCAATCAAAAAGTCGATTCCATTCATAGAAACATTCTCCCAGCTCACGCTGCCAAATGCCAATTATTTCTGAAGGATCAACTGCAAAGTGAAAACAAAAAACCTAACTTCTTTTGAAGAGCTTTTAATGAAGCAATCACCGGAAAATATTTAGATTTCAACATTTACTTCTTCGCCTTTCCTCAGGCGTAAAAGTTTGTGGCGCGGCAGAAATACAAATTAATAGTGTTATGCTGTAGTTCTACTCTCTCTGTCTCTCGAAAAATCATGAACAAAGTAAAATTGCTTCTAAGCACGCAACTTGAAGGAAACTCTCAACTGTTGTAGGTAATACTTAAACCTATAGCGTTCCTAAATCTCAACCTCCTTCGGGAATATTTTACTGCCATTTCGTCATGGTGGAAACATTTAGATACCGGTGTGTTCAATTTGGATTTTTCTGTCTTTTTTTTTAGTCCTTCTTTTTTTTTGCTGCTGCTGCTGCCGTGCTTTGAGTGAAATTCCTTCTTTTGCCACAAAAGGTGTAATTTATTTGTAGATATGTTGACAGTATTTAGTGGAAATTCCTAAAATGTGCAATAGAGGAAAGCGTTTGCATTCCGCCATTGTATTTTCTCTCTGAATAAATTTTTCGTTTTTCATTTTCCATTGTATGAAAAAGGAACTAACAACAAAAGACGTCAGTTAAAGTGTTCAAGCACATCCTTTAAAAAAGTGAACAAGTGTATGAATTTTTATTAGCTGAGTTGGATGCTTGTGGAGTTATTTTGAAACATTGTTTCAAAAGTATTTGGAGTAGTTTAAGAGCTGGATATAGTAGTACATGTTTATATTTATCCTTCTATAATGGCCTATTTTCATAAGGAGTATGAATAAAGTAAAGCCTTAGCAGACTACATGTCTCACAGTTAATAAATATGATTTTGTCATATAAATTTTTTCTTAGGAAAGGCTAATTATTTATGCTCGAATTTGCAACAGCTATTTCGACATAGCATTAGGATCTTATAACGTTTCTGGCTCAGAATTTGAGTTTAGCACCCACACAGCGTTCTGAAATATGTTTTACTACTAAACAAATTACATATTGAGGCTGAAAGTGAGGAATTTTTGTTTTTTGAAAAGTTTACGGAGTCAGTATCCCTGTAGAATCCGATTTGAAAGCTATTGTGAGTGATAACTTGAATTTTATTCTGTAAGATGTAGCCATTCTCGACACAATACCTTTAAGAAAGCGATTTCAGTAGCATTTTCAAGAAAAATTTGAGTAAATGATACAAGTTTCAATGATTTGCGTCTTGAGAACGTCTCAATTTTATCAAGTCTGAAGTTAAAAAATTGTCTTTTTCGTGAGCGTTATCACGTAAGGCACAGCTTTCTCAATTAACTGCTTCTCACAAGTAAGAGTAGTGATCCATCCACCTATGGGTTAATATACCCTCATTTTCAAAATGGTGACCAAATGGGATGGAGATCGTTGAAGGTGTGTGTTTTATTGTATTTTCACTTTAAAAGTAAAAGGAAATATGTATTTCCACTGATTTTGGAGTGTTACGTCATTCAAGTTTCGTCCTCAGTTGGTGAGATATGTCTCTCCACTTTTTCAAGACATTTTTAATTGTTTTGGGCTTTGTTTCAGGGATTGCTGAGATAATATTGGCCTGAAATGCTTGAATTTTTTGAAGATTGTTGGAATGTCATTGCTGATTTATGCCTCTATACAAAAATAAGTGCGCAGAGCAAAATCACAGCTCTAATTCGGCCAATTGATATTCCCAACACGGTTGATTAAACGTTTTGCGTGCATGAAGCTCGGTGAGTGATCCATTTCGCAAAAAACTTCTTATGTTCAAATAGCGCACTACTTCGGCTTCACAGAACTCAATTTGGAGATAAAAATTAAAGCATTAAGCGAGTCAAGACATTCCGGAACATGCTACTGATTTTTATTGAGCTTAAAACGACTGACAATTTCAAAATAACTGTCCTCATTTCAATGGTTCATAGGGGTTTCTCAAGCCCCCAATCTCCAACCTTCTAATTCTCCAATCAGGATCTACTCTTTTTCCCTTACTGTGTAATAAGATCCAACTTCACTATGGGGAATAAATGTTATTATCTCGAACAATCTTTTTTGTGTAACTGTTGGCACCTTATCTTTAGTTACATCGTTAAGAAGAAATTGTTAAAGGGGGTAACACAATGATGCTGGGAGAGTATTACGGATGGCTTTAGCCATTTCAAGGGCCTACAACCTACATTCTTCCCTATTCCAAAGGGCTTTAAAAGAAACCGTAAAAAAAAACCAAAAAGCAAGCAGAGTGGGCCAAGAATTCTCGCATTACCTGAGGGCCGCCTAACGCATTTCATAGGCCAACTAACTTTACCTATTCCGAATAGCTCAATATTAGAAAGCACTTTTCATGGAAATGTGATTATTTTCGGAGGACCTACTCAATACTGGAAAATGTCGGAAATGGTGATGGCATGCGAAACATTCCATGTTTTCGAAATTTAAACCCCAAACTCCTCCGTAACAGACATGGCTATCGGATCGGAACTGTTCGGGCGACAATCTCGGACGTTCGTCTGCATACACTGCTGCCGTTCTCTGACGATAGCTGACAGAAAGCCTGTTATTGAATTTATATATTTCAGTTCAATTGAAACTTTTTCCCATAGATTTTTAGTGACATCTATATTATTATACGCCTTAGAAAACTTATTCCACAGTGGTGTTCTTCTAAAAACAAAATTTATTAACTTTTCACTATCCATTGTGTACTTCTATAGGCAAACTGACGTCCGACGTCCGATAAATCCAAACAAGTTCGGATTTGTCTGTTGATCGGATGTAGTCGGACGAAATCGGACGACATCTGACGTTGTCGGTTGGAGTGGTGTACGTGCTCGCTTTGTTTAATACATGTTTGGTTCGAACGTCAGAGTTCGGCCGACAACGGTCGATTATAATTCTGATTGAGTCAAATACACTTAATTAGTTTGTTAGCCTTCTACACGACAAGGTCTCACAAAATTGAGATTTTGTGCTAAGTAAAGTATCAAAATCATCAAGGCTATTATACAAGGTTGTAGCATTCGTTCTTCAAAATATATTTGGTAGTATAGAGTTGCCAACTGCAAACTAATTATGAAAATTGAGTAAAATCACATAAAATATTTGTATTTAAAAAAGAAAATTAAATACTACAAAGGTTTCTAGCGCAAACGATGGAACGCCACTTTTTCGCAATTCCCTAAAATATACAAACGCTGAAAATTTAGGCAAAGTCGTTAAAAAAAACAAGTTTTAAAGTAAATTATGCAAATTTAAAGTTCTTGCCAAAAGATGATCTAACAAAAAAATAAAAAAAATAAACTGGTTCGGAAATATTCAAAAAACCAAATTTTTTTAAAACTGGAAAAAAACTTAAAAATATATAATTTTTCAAATGTTGGTATACAATTTTTCTTAAATCACATAAGATTTTTAAATTATTAAATTTTGTCAAAACCGTGTAAACCTATAACGAGAACGTCGGGTTTGAAAGCAATGGAGCAGGAAACTGCTTTTTTACATTTTGCAAATTTTCGTAACATCATAAGAATGACAATTGAAAAAATAAGTCCTCACACTATATTTCATCGAAAGTGTTTTGAAGGCTTTTTTTAGGAAAATAAGTATTATCATATGACAGGTACTTTAAGATCTAGGTACCCAATTCCAAAAACCAATCTATAGGACGCCCCAGAGACTCTAACTGAATTTAGAAGAAAATCAGTCAATCGACTCTGGCTAGTGGCTATAGATTCATATATGGACAGACAGACAGAATTGCAGGACCCACTTTTTTGAATTCTTTTTTTATTGTTATTCCAAAAAAAGATTTCTGGCCGATTGCAAAGCTTGCCTTAAAGTATATTATTATCAATGTCTAAATGGTTTGACCCTAGACCGTTTGCAATGTCAATGTCACCTGGAAAGCTTAGTAAAAAGTTGGCATCCACGACAGTTAGCCAAAAATACTATCTTTTAGGTATTTGTTGAAGTATCTTTTCATTCAAAGTGAAAAAAAAAAATTAACACTTGTAGTTATAATCCCAATCCAAAGTTTTCAAAAAAACTTCAATTATTATTTATAAACCATTTCATCACTGTCAGAGGTATATCTAACTTTAGACAGCAAAATTGGCTTAAACGCTATTGAAAGTGTCAAAGCTGAACAAACTAAATAGTTTGAGGTACAAAAATACTATTTTCAATGCCTTCTCTAATAAATTAACCAAATTTATTTTAGTACGTTGGTCTAAAAATAAATAAGAAATAAATAAGGTGGAGAAACATGGCGAGGAGACCTAACGAATTCCTCACAACCATTGCCTTTGTGAGGGAATGAAGAGGAGCTACACTTTTCTGCCGGTTCCGAACGGCTAATCGAGAAAGCGCTCATCATTGGAATGAATCAACTTTCGGAGGGCTTGCCAATTCCTCGCGAAAGGTTATACCACTGGAAAACATTTTTGCTTCTGTTTGGATTCGATCCACGTACCTCCAGGTTAAAAGGCGGAGATGCTTACCATCACGTGCGTTGGTGTAGTTCAAGCCTTATGCCACACTGTATCAAATGGTTTTAGTTGTTGTATTCACATTTTGAAGCATAGCTAATATTATGGCACGGATTCCAACTCTTTAAAAACCGTCCAGCTGGACTATCTTAAGACTTTTCCAAGAAAGTTTTATAAAAACAACTGTAAAGGAACACATTTTGTTAAAAAAAAAATGGCAGCACAAAATGCCACCAAACTTGTTTGATCGGCGTCACATTTTCTTTGTTATTTTGATCCCAAATAAAGGCATAAAGAACTGACAGTATATCCTCATAAATAACAGTCGTTAGTGCATCTGCTAACATTATAGCCAATCAATTCCAAGGCAAACGAGATGAATTTTATGCAATTTTAATCTGTCATAAAATTTTTATGTCCCCAGTGTTGACGCTGCTCAAGCACTTGAAAACAGAAAACACTTTCTGTTACATAAATTTCCCATCTAACATTTTCATTATTCAATGATACAGAAAATTGTATCTCTTTCGAGCCAACTCATCCCATTTTATTTTACAGATTCGTGGATAAATTCTAATCAAATGTGTTCTATTATTGTCTTCTTGAGAGTTAAACATCAATATACTCTCCACGCAGTTGCCAACTGTCTGCCTATTTCAAAGATTGATGGAATCATTTTATTGTATATGAAAAAAAATTCAATAAACTCAATACCTCGATCTCGAACCCTCACTATCGCGTCACTCACCTTACCTTATTCTGATTAAGAAACACCATTTTAGAGAAAAATGACTTTCAGTTTATGAAGAAGACATTCGTTATTTTTTATTTCTGCTTTATCACGCTATCCACTTATTGTTCATTAAAAAACATCTCACAAAGGACAACAAGGACTCATTGATTCCTTGGAACAAAAAAAAAAACCCTGATTCCAAAAAAAGAAGAGAAATCAAAAAAAAAGAAAAGCATCCGTCCTTTTTTTAACTGAGCATTACAAAAAGGACAAAAGGAATATCTGCCTGCGGCCTAATGCCCAATATAATAAACAATAGCCAAGGATTCGCAAGGAAGTTATCGTTGTCATTTGGCTGGTAAATGAAATTCACTAAGTGTTACATAAAAGAATCAAGTGAGTCCGGTTTTTTGTGTACTCGTGTACTTTAATTCAAGATAAGGCATTCAACTTTTCTGCTCATTTCATTCTGTCACAATTCTTCAAAAGGGACGTACAAATTCAATTCTGCTCTTTTTTTTGTTTGCTTTTAATAGCTTTTTTCAAGGAGGTGAAGATTCGATAAAATGAATAGGGGGGTTGGGAATATAAATATTTATGACTTGCGAGAGAACAAATAAAATAATAGGAAAAAATTCACCTTTTGTTGCTCCACACA
Source organism: Melanostoma mellinum (assembly GCA_914767635.1). NCBI lineage: Eukaryota > Metazoa > Arthropoda > Insecta > Diptera > Syrphidae > Melanostoma > Melanostoma mellinum. Next base: position 22,969,041 of record OU612058.1, read on the forward strand.
TGTGTGTGTATGGAAGAGTGTTGCTTTAAAGATGCTAAAACTCTTTATAGCGGCAGGTATGACTTAACCTTCCCGATGTTAGTATGATCCAATCGATGTTTATTTCATCTCGTCAAACATTCTTTTTGTCAATAAAATTTTCTGCAGGTCCGCCCCCAAGCTATCCAAAGCTAATATATATTGATTTCCTTTTCTGGCAGCAAAACGAATAAATGTGAATACAGTATGTCCGCAAGCAAATACTTTGATAATTTTTTTAGTTTTGCTTAGAACGTGATACTCATTATGTTACATTCTCTCAATATCTTGATCAATTCAAGTAGTATTCAAAGTATCACCGTCCTTGCCCATACAATTAGTATCAAAACAACTGTAACGCACTAGTTTGTGACACAATACTGGTGCTGGTATCGATACCACGGTGACGGTATGAATATGCCACCACGGTATAAATATGCCATCGAATAGCTACTGTCCGTTTGGTGAAATTTCGCTGTTTTCAACAGACATGCTTGTACCACTAAAAAGTATAAAAAAGCTATGCTTCATCTTCTTTTCCGGCATTACAAGCACGGTAATCTCCAAAGGCTGACCATATACCGCTTCAAACTAGGGATCCGCTCGTGGGGTACACCTATCCTTGACCTCAGAACAATGTGCCATAACCTTGCGGCTGACGACACAATTTGGCAGCTTAGAGTGCAAAAGATTGGCTGCAGCATTAGCTCTGTGGCATGGATCGCCTTTTTGCAAAAGTTTAAGTTAATGTCATCAATCTTACTAAAAAGTTTTATTATTTTTAGGAACGCCCACTGATAACCGAAGCGTTCAGAAATGTGATCTTGGATTGAGTCACACAGTCTCAGTAACCAGCAGCCACATTATGTCTGCGTACAGTCGACCGATACTATGGGAGTATCCCACTGGCATTACTTTTTGCAAAAACTGGCTTACAGCGCCAGCGCAGCGGTGCAATGGGTGCTTCATTTCGGCCAAAACTTCTATCAAACAACGAACTGTTTGTTTACAAAGTGTTTTCAACTTTGTTCAAGAGTAGAGCAACTTTTTTCGTTCCGCGAGGGTAAAAATTGACGATTTGTCAAATATTTAAATAGGACCAGCTGTCAGTGTCAAAATGAGCTGTAATTTAAAAAGAAGCCTTTGGAAGACCTACCCCTTACTCAAATAAACTTTTTTTAAAAGAAAAATTAAAGGTTTTCTTTTTGTTTTAAATCTACTCCGAAAATTTTGCACTTACTCCCCTTTATTTTTAAATTGCTCCGAAATTTAATGACTGAGTTTCAGACCCTGCCTAAGAAGTGTGAAAACCTGACAAAACACGAGAATAGTTTACAACACATGAGTGTCTCATTCGTATACCACCGTACCAACGTGGTATCGGTACCAGCGAGTGCCAAAGGTATAATGCAAGAAATTGTACCGAGAACGAGACCCGTACTGCTTTCACTAAAGTCCCTCTTGACTTCATAAAAAGTGTAAAAAAAACAACCAGCTAGAAGCAGAACTATTAAGGGATGTCGCAATGTCTCTTGGAATACCCGCAAACATTCTCAACTGTGAATTTTCTTGTCCTCTTCACTTTAATGGATTCCCACATGAAATATAAATTGAAATTTTCTTTGTATCCCACTAAAGGTGTAAGGCAAACAAAATAAATTGAATATATCAACAATAAGATCCCAGTACTATTTTGGACAGAATGTTGTTCAATTTGTACCAGGTCGCCATCATAAAATAATTTTACCCAATTTTCTGGGATATCTTATATGCAACTCTGTAATATAGTTCCGCCTTTCGAATTCCTTTCTCCGAACGGTTACATCATGAAACATTTTCTCATAACATAAACGCAAGTGAAGCGCCCCAATACTTGCCCTTCATATAAAAGGAAAACGTTTTATCGGTCCATGGTCCTGGATGTTGAAGATGGTGTCAACGCGTATATGTGGGCTGTGCGCTAAAATAATTTGTGCAATATGTATTTTGGGGAATGTGTTAAATCGACGCTTAAGAGTTTAAGCACAGACAAGATAAAACCAGCAACCATAAGAGTAGAAAAAGTAAAAACGAAGAAGAAGAAGGAGAAAAAAAACATAATAATTCCAATAAAAGGGTTGACTAACCGTTGCAGTGGAGTTGTCATCGTCCTTCTCTCCGTATCTCCTCTGCTACCACCTATATCTTTACAATTGAGTATCGAAGGGAAAACTTTTGGTTCAGGATTCCAACATGCCAGCCTGTGTATAGGTAGCTACAGCACAAATTTAATTTATAGTCCTTCTGTATTATACTACATTGACATTTTACAGTAGCTCATAACATTGAATGACTTATGGGGTTGGAGGGATGGTGGTGGTGTTTTTGGAGAACTCAGCCCTCACATATTTTATCTACCGAAGATTGGAAAATGGTCTTAAAAGCTCCGGCTTATACATATACATTATTTTTATTGTTTCGTTGGAATTTTTAATTTTATTTGCAACTTTGGCTACACAAAAGCATTGATTTCGGATGAATACGGCAACGGCGGCGGGTGGCGGCGTTTCTTTGCTGTTCTATAGGACAAAGACTGAAGAGAAGAAATGAAAATGAAATGTTTTCACAGCACAAAGGAAACCACATCAATGCAAAATGGTCCGATATTAATTAAGAGTAGGGAAACACGACTACAGCTATGATGGGGTTCTAAGCGTTGAATGTTTTCTTTTTCTTTTCTTTTTATTATTTAATTAAAGTATTGAAAAGACGGTACCGCAGACAAATCTGGTGTTTTGGCTTTTGAAAGAAAGGAAATTTTTCCAAATTTTCAGGGAAGTTGTTCCCAACAAAAAAAAAAAAAAAAAAAATGGTATTTTGAAATAGCACACCTAAAGAAAAAGTTTAAAGACAGTCAAAATAGAGATAAAACTGCTACCAACAAAATCGCTTAACGCAGAAGACGCTAGGATTTAAAAAATTGAAAATGTATAAAAAGGATGGAACAACTCTTGGGGAACACAAGTCCCAGCGCATTTATCTGAACCATACATTGTGAGGAATGGAAGGAAAAGGAACCTTAAAGTTTTAAGCTTACGGAGACACCGCTGGAAAATATTTTTGTCCCTGTTGAATTCGCACCGCGAGCCGACCTGCTATTCTATTGAAATTTCAATATGATTTCTCGTAATGGCTACCGCAGCTGACTTGTATGGAGTAAAATTTGTTTTTCATTAAAAAGTCTGTACAATTACTCTCTTACGCAGTCGTAATGGGATTAAGTCGTTATGGGATTAAGTAAACGTAATGTCGTAGGTGCTTTTGCGAGCATTGAAACGGAAGCGGCAAAAATGGATTTAATTGTTAATCAGAGTAAAACGAAGTATATATTGAAATCAAATAAGGACAGCGAAGATTGATGAATTGGGAAAAAGAATAGCCAAAAGTACGTACGTCCAGGTAATACGAAGTTTTCTCTATCAACAATAAAAAAACAACATCAGTGTGGAGATCAAACGATGAGAAACTGTTACCAACTGTTGCATCTAAGGGTTGAGAAGGCAATTGAAAAACAAAACCTTCTCCCCAAAAACCAAGGTAACCCTTTATGAAACCATAATGATCCCAGTCTTAATTTATGGTGCAGAAGCGTGGACCTTATCGAAAGCGAAAGGGGAAACCTTTAGTGTTTTGAAAGAAAAATTCTCCGATCGATCTTGGTCCCGTATGCGAAGACAATGTGTGGAGAAGAAGATACAATAACGAGCTGAATGAACTGTACCGCGACATGGGCATAGCCAGAAGAGTACACATTACGAGGCTACGATGGTTGGTTCATGAAGAGCGGATGGACGCAAACGCTCCGACTCGACGGGTTTTCGAAAGCACATTGGAGGGGAATCAGGTAAAGGGAAGACCTTGTTTTAGGTGACGCAATCAAGTTGAAGAAAACCTCAACCGACTAGAGTGCACAACTGGAGAGAGTTTGCACGAAATCGAAGTCATTATCGAAGGATGTTGGTTGAGGAATAGGTTCAACCTAAAATTTAAGGCGCACCTAAGTAAGAAAGTAAATTATACTTTTCAACATTAATTTAAGGTAAGGGAATAACGTGATGAATGGTTATTTTTTTAGAACGCCCTTCGTAAATCATTTCTTTCTGATCGTCGTAGAGTAGCCACTTCACTAGCCTCCCAGCAAAATTGGAGGGAATTAAAGTAGGGCCTTGACGAAAATCTTTCAACTTTCGATATCGGGGGAGAGCTCTCTCCAGTTTCGTACTCTAAGTTGGTTTAGGTCTTCTTCAACTTGACAGCGCCACCTTTCAGCGATTGATCTAAATGTACCTGCCGTCGTGTTTTCACAATTCGAACTCTTCTAGCTGAGTCTATGTCCTGCTACAGTTCAAGGGCTAAGAGTTTCCTCATCAGCTTTTGTTAAGATTCATACTTTCGCGACGTAAAGCATCTCTGGAATAATCAAGTTCTTATTAGGGTTACTTTGGTCATTTCGGGGAAGGTTTTGTTTTTCAATTGCCTGCTGAAACCTGAGAAGCAGCAGTTGGCAAGAGTGATTCTCTACTTTTTCTCCGCACTGATGTTGCTTCCGTGTCTGACTTGGATTCTTATAGTAGACAAAGTCCTATTTCTTCAAGTTAGAAAATAATGCAACGGTGTTAAAACGGAAGATCTCGCACAGTTTCCAAAACATAAAGTTATACAAATTATCGCTGTTTATAGTTTTCTTATGGTGGAGTTACCAAGCGGCAGCCATTTTATTTATAGTTTTAGTTACTCAGTTCATAAACTAAGCTCAAAGACATACACTCTTAAAACTTCTGCTTCTTACGCCATCATTTTACTTAAAAAATTAAAATTAATTTTAATTAATTAATTTTTTAATTTTTGTTTTACATCTTTAAAAATTGATACCTAATTCAATTTGAATTGATTTAATCTACCCAAAAAAATAATTATTCAAAAAATATGCTTACCATTTAACTTCTCTAAAAAAAAAAAACAGACGAAAAGTAAACTTTCTCTTGGCCCTTGAGCCTCACCTAAGTACAAACTCACCAATATCCGCAAAAGTGCAAAATAAGTAGAATCTTTGCCATTATAGTTTTTATTCCTTTTCCCTTATGCCTTTTTGCCCTTAAGAAAAAAAAAAAACATGAACAAAAAACTTTGGAGTTAGTTCATCTGGTTGCTTTGAGTATTGATCAAAACAAGCTGCAAGTTGTACAAAGATAAAGTGACGAAACTAAAGAAACACAAGAACACCGTAAAATGCCGTGCCTTTGGTAAATGGTATGGATGCAAGGAAAACTCAGTTCGTAGAAGTTTTTCTCAAATTCAAATATAGGTTCAAACTTGATGCTATTAAAAAAGGAGAGTACTGGGTAATGATGTGCGCTTTTTTGTGTGCGTCACAAAATTTCAAGCCAACAAAAGCAAAACTCTCTCTCCCTCTCTTTCTTCCTCTCCATCTCCATCTCCCTCTCCTTCTCCCTCGTCCTCTCCCTCTATCGCCCACATACTTTTACATTTTCTTTTTTTTTTTCGAAATTCAACACGTGTTTGAGAGTTCAAATGGATGAAATATAAAACTGCAAACTGAAAACTTCAGCTCCTATAACTCCCTACTCTCCTACACTGTTCTTTCTAATGAAGCCCAAGTTATAGTACGTGGTTTATAACTGCTATACAGAGTGGTGTGTTTCTTGTTTAACGCTGAAGAAAAAAAGAACTGTTGTTTACCATCTTTATTTTTAATTTTCTCATCCTTCCCAGAATCACAAAACAAAACCGCCGCCACCCACTTCTACCCAAACCGCATTGCATTGAAGTTTTCAAATTAACCCCTTTTGGGTATTGTATAAGATGAATAAAATAGCATGAGAAAAGCTAAAACGACGAACGTTTCCACTTTCCGATTTCTATATCTCCAATCTTTGTCTTACGATTTTTCTTGTTCGTCCTTTCCTGACATACAGAAAAGGATTCTTTCATCCCTTTCGGATCTTGTGGATTTGTTCTTGCGGCAAAAAGCGTAATGAAACTAATTTTATTGCCTTTCTAGCTGCCATGTCTTGCTGGAAGTTGGTTGCTCTCTTGGATTCTTGGGAAATGAGGGGATGTGAGGAACAGGAAAGTTGGATAAAGAGTGGCATCTTCAGTCACTTTCTACTTGGGATGTGCAAGTTAATAACCATGACCCTTTTTGTTCGTAGCATTGTGATGTTGTTTTTTTCTTTTTTTAGATCAGTTCCGCTATTTTTCTTTCTTGATCCTGAGTTGAGAGTCATGTTTTTTTTCCACATTGTATTCTCCTTTTGCTCTGGCTGTTATTTCATTTAAATCACAATAAAAGTTTAATTAGTTTTTGTCCTTGGGAGTCGAATGGTCTCTGGTTGTCATCGTAGGGCAAGCTTGTACCAGGACAACACGCTCCAATTTCTTGTAGCCCCAGTTCAAACTATGTAGCTATAGACAATGTTTTTGTACTTGTTGACTCAGTGTAACTTTACGGGTTTGTATGTGAAAATGTTATAGGAATTGTGGCTCGTCGTCGAGATGTTTAGAGTGTGGTCTTGTATCAATGTTTAACAGGTGCTGATTGGAAGGCAATATAGGAGGTTTTATTTTTATTTAACAGGCCTTTATTGAATTTTTGCTATGTGTATGTGTTAGCAACTGGGGAGATTAGTTGTAATTGAAAAGTTTTTAGTATGTGGAATATGCATGATGCGGTAACTCATTTTATATGGAAAGTTGGTTTTGTTTCAAAAAGTAGTGGCGTAAGATTAATGTTTAAAGTTTAACTCGTTTACTAACTTTATTTTAGTATTAAAATTTTTTCAAAATTGAGTATTTTGTGGAGAAAGTTCACTTTATTGACATATTAACATGGTTCGAAAAAAAAGCTTATACACTCAGCTGTCAAGGTGTATTGAGAATTTTTTCTTTCTTTTGTTTTACTGGAGTTTTCCATAGTAAAGTTAATATTGGAGAACTTATTTTATAATTTGGGCCATTACTATAATAGCAAGCATGCAAATTGTTATACGAAAAGCGGCACCGAATTATTACTATGTTAAAACACAATCGTTTAGTGGAAAACAGGAATGGTTTAGAATTGATTGCCTCCGAGCTAGGAAGAAAACGTTTTCGTTCTTAAAGCTATTTAGAAAACACAACACTGCGATTTTCAGACAAGAATACGCAAAAGCGAATGCATGTTTAAAAGCAATCTGTATATCAAAGAAAAAACAGTATCATGAAAAAAAAGAACAAGTACTAATAGAAAGTAGGAACACGAAAGTTGGAAGTAGTCAGATACATTAATAGAACGAAGCTGACAATAGTTAAATAGAGTTAAACTTACCGGCATCCTATCTGAAAACACACTTTTACTCCTTGCTGAACATATAAAGAACGGCACCTTCAACTCAATACTGTTAAAATTGTGTAAAAGATCAAGCAACTTTTCACAATAACAGAGCTTAAAACAGTACTCAAAGAGATGAAGGAATCCAAAGCACAGGAGGAAGATTTCATTCCACACCAGTTCTATAAGTACTCCAATGAGGAGATCGCCACCCTCCTTATACAGCTTTTAAACAATCTGTATGAGAGTGAAGAAAGTATACCGCCAAGTTTTGACACAGCTGTTATTCTACCTGTTTTCAAAAAAGTAGACCGAAACTTGGCTGAAGATTATAGGGGAATCTCATTGCTGAATACAGTTCGAAAGATTTTTGAAGGTATCCTGTTTAAATGGCTGTTAAACTGGGTTAATAACAATGACATACTTAGTGAGTGTCAAGCAGGTTTTCCGCATGGATACTCTATGTAGACCAAATTTTTACCCTCAGCACTCTCATTGATATTAACCACCGTGCTCAAGGTTCAAATATGTGAGCTTACTTTGTAGATTTTAAAGCAGCTTTGGGAATACCTGCCAAGGTTTGTAAAACCTTAAAAAAGTTGTATAGAAACTGTGTGGCGAAAGTTTGGAATGGGAGTAGTATGTCTGAAACGTTTACAACATCCACAGGGCTAAAACATGGATGCACACTGAGTACGCTGTTATTTAATTTGTTCTTGAACAATATATGGTGACATACTTAAATGGAGGAATTTAAATGCGTGATCTTATAATAAAAGTGTTTATGTATGCAGATGACATCGTCCTCTTAGCTGATACTCCAATCAAACTCCAAATGATGATACTGCAAAATTTGGAATCTTGCAGTAAATCGGAGTAAATCTCAAATAATGGTCTTCGATAGAGGGCAGAGGCCGAGACAGGGAAATTATGTGTGGAGGTACAAAAGAGAACCAGTTGAGATAGTGGAACGCTATGAATATCTTGGACTAACATTATCCTCAAATAGAAACATGAAGACGCATTTAGAAGAAAACTAAAGAACACGAAAATAGCTATGAACAATGCCAGAGCAATTCTATTGTATGCAGCACAGGTATGGGGATACCAACAAAATGACTCTGTGTTACAGTTGCTGTGATTTTTCCTGAAGAGAATGCTGTTTCTTCCTATGACAACGCCACAGATTGAGACAGGACTCCCACCAATCATCATCACGACTCCAAAAGTCCACTTCGACTATATCCTTAAAGTTCTATAATATGAAAGTTACTCCTTAACCACCAACGTCACTCGATCGAATAGCGTGTGCAGACAGAAAACTACTCCTAGTCAGATTACAGATTTGTTTCCTTAGTGGTCGGTTTTTTAGCACTCACACTTGAGTGAGACGCCGAAAAGCAGAATGAACCGATCGTTTGCTTACAAGTGTTTGTCAATTAATGAAATGTAATGCTGATTGCAAAAAAAAACATTGGCCTGAACGAAAACTAGAGCCGATTTACCGCATCAGTGATCGAGTGAGTGAGTTCAATTTTTCCTCCTTTTTATTATTCAATATCAGCCTGCTGTTCATTTATCGACTTCAATTTGTTCAAATACTGATGAAAGAATGTCAAATTGTGGCAATAAAGTGATCGATAACGGGAGATTAAGTGCCAAAAACACATAATTCAGTCACGAATGATCGATCACCTGTGCGGTTATTCGACCACTAATTTACTTTTTAAAAGACGACTGTTGGGCTTGGTAACAATTTATTTTGCATTTGATTTGCTCATTTCTATGGAAAAGCTTCTTGATTTTTGCTATCCCGTGAAGCGTTGGAACTGAAATCTAAGTAAAATCCTCAGTTTTTCTATTTGGTATGAAAAAATATTTAAATAATGGTACAAACGGTAGCTCTCACTACGAAGGATCAAAAATTAAAAAAAAAAAAAAACAACTTGAACACGACACCTAAATTTAAAACAGATCTCAAAGTTTGAAGATTTGAAAAAAAGAGACTAGAAAAATTACCTAGTTTTTTTTCAGCAGGGTAAGAAACGAAGGCTCCTAAGTTCCATTAATGTTCTTTTTCGAATCGTTAGAAAATTTTTTATCAAAGTTTTCTTTATAAGTGAAAAAAATTTACTAAAACTTCTTGCCCATCCTCCGAAATTTGTAGAAATAATTTTGGGTTGCAATTTCGATACCTCCCTACCGATATTTGATTGCTTTACTATTTCGAGTTATCTTACCCGTGGCGTGTTGAGCATGCTTGCCTGTAACTCGGAAGTTGCGTGGTTCGTGTCCCAACAGAAGCCAAAAATGTTTTTCATTTTTGAGAAGAATTGGCAAATCATCAGATAATAAATTCCTTGCCATGAAAAGCGCTTTATCGATTGGCCGTTTGGAATCTTCAAAAAATTGAAGGTACCCTTCATTTCTCCACAAAACATGGTTGTGAGAAATGCGCTGGGTCCTAGGGTACCCCGCCCTGTTGCGCCACCCTATTTATTTTCAATATTAAGAGTTTTGCGTTACTGCATGTTATAATAGAGAAGTTGCTTCAAGGAGCCTTATAACAGAAACATATCATCAAACAAATTCTTTCTAAATGTCAATAGCAACTGCGGCTGTTGAGTATGAGTACATCTAGTCCTTCTATTAATGCGTTATAGTAGCGTGCTATACACTATCAACTATGCTATCTTTCTGCAAGGAAAGTGAATTGAATATACAATAGACCCAATGTATTTTCCTCTTACCGGTCGCTCCATTAATTCTGATGATGTTTGTGTCTACAACGAAAGTTTGCAAGAGCTGAATGAACAGTTTTGTGAGTTTCAACTAAGAAACTATGAAATGATTCACAGAAGTATCCTCTAAGCCTTACACTTTCCTAAAAGTATACTCGCCTCGTCTATTCACTTTTGTTGTATTTTTAGAAGAAGAATTCAAAAAGTTATTGCTAGACAATAATTTCAGTAGGTAAGCTGTTCATACCTCACATATTTTAAGAAAAGTCTCCTTAAAAAAACAAACGACAACTCTTCGCATAGCAAAGTGCGATGGAGGAAAACGCTTAATTATCTACGATGACATGATGAGCTGCATTTTTTACTATTCCTCTCTGGGGAAATTTCATTTCGCGCTTTGACAAATGTGTAAATGACCCCGACCGTGCCATCTTTTTACCCTCCTTGAAAAACACAAAGTTTAATCATGCTAATTACTCACCACCGCAAATGCGGCTAGCTGAAATAACACACCGCTGCGCTGGGTTGCTCTGGACGCAGACCCACGATTAAGATTCAACAATCGTGCTGAATTTAAATCAATTCAAACAAACCCTCTTTGGTGGCGGAAGAAAGCTCCTTGAGAAAATCATAGCGAAAGAGAGAGAGAAAGAAAGAGAGAAGCGGCAAAAGAACGAATCTGTGCACGATGCCCTGTAAACGTCTTGATAAGGTCGCCCAAGAGTCAAGGAAGGGACGAATATGAAAATGAATCCCTGGAACCGCGATACAAGAGAGTTCTAAGGTAAGTAGGTACTGAAGAAGCTGATAAAAATATGAGTAAGTGTATTTTACAAAAGAGAAGACCAAAATAAAAAAAAATCTTCACAAAACGTCTTGGAACCAAAGATTTCGGGATATTTATTTTAATTTGCCCTTCGAAATGTGTTGCGTAAATGTTGCGATATCAAGAGGGCAGGGAGCTGTATGAAGCAAGCTGATTGTGTGAGAAAAAAGTCCTTGAATTTAGTGTTCCCTTCCGTGAGATTATTTCCCATTATTCGCTCATTAATAATTCTTATCAACACGACGACGACGTTGCGCGAGGGTAAAATTGTTGGAAGAAAAATTAATGTTTTCTTCTCACTTTTTTTTCCGTCTCATCCCCCCCTTTAAACGGAGGCGTTAAGGAATGTCAACCCACGGTCGTTTATACCGTGCACAAGGACAATATGTATTTCAAAAGAGTGGATGATAAAAAGCGAAACGCGCTGTAAAAAGAAAATTCCAAAAACCACATCAGAAAATTAAAAAAATAAATAAAAAAAAAAAAGAACGAGAGAAAAAAATTGGTGGGACCCTTATCATTGTGGTGACTACGTCCGGTCGCCATTCATTCCAACAATAGGTACTTTTTGCCACGTTTAAGTAACTGCCGCGATGTTATAAATGCTTTTGGCAGTTTGCTTTTGCGGAAAAGGTCATAACGTGCAAAGGACATCAGATGTTTGATGACGATGATGATGTTTTTTACTTTTTCATTTTTTTTTTCTTTTTGCTGTTTGAGATGGGTTACCTACCTCTACCTACCGATCCTCGTCCTACTCTCTTTGCTTTGTGTTAGAGGCAATGAAGTGGTGCATCCTGGTGTCGGAAGTGGTCCATGACAAGCCCAAATTTAAGGGTGGGGCGCATCATTGTGCCGGATATAGGCATTTGTCCCAGGTGAAAACTGAAAAAATGTGTCGCATGTTTTTTTCTCTTCTTCTTCTTCATTTTATTTAAATTTGAATACTTTATTTGTTGCTCGGAAATTGCGATAAGGAAAAAAGAGAAAACGATGCTAGCTATGCGGACTTTGTTTTCAGAGAGGGAATATATTTGATAGCCTTCTTCGTTATAATGATTATAAGTTGAGGTATTTGTGGGAAAAATTCTCAATTTAAGAGGATTATGTGTGTTTATTATACGCCAAGGTCATCAGATGGAAATCGGATAGTAATTGAAATGATGAGTTCATTAGAGAGCAAAGTGCTGTATTTTGTGCTGGCATTTGGATGGAAACAAGTGGATTTATAAAATTTGTCCAGGCACTTAAAATAAGTTAAGGCAATTATTTACACGCGAAATTGACTAGAAGACTGTAATTAATGCGTCAGTGTTCCTACTGTTTGGTGATTGTACAGCAACACAAGGATTGGAGCTAAGGCTTTAAGTTTTTTTATATTAAGAAGAGACTTCGATGCATCTGTGATAAAAGAAATAAGGTGTAAAATGTGTTGTTGAAAATAAACAGTCCCTTAGATTGAAAATATTTTAACACTTCTATCGAATGGAAAGCATCCATGTATGGAAAAAATTCAAATTCTTATTATCGGCCTAGCGCAAGGCTCTGCCATAAGCCTTAACTCTTCGAAAGCATTCCGATTTACTTTTTTCAGTGCTTAGTTTCGGATATTTTCATTCTTGAAGAGTTTGAATTGGAAGACCTTTTAAGAAAAATTTTTCAAGTTGGCCTCCTTTTGACTCACTTTGATGGAAAAAGATAAAGCAGTAGACTTCATCACTGCAGAGTACAGACTACAGTAAGACGTTCAACAAAATATCTGACTGTTTAAGTCTTCAACCTAAGAAATGAAGAACTTTCTTCAACCTAAGATTCCCAATTTCGAGTGAACATGCACAACGCGAATGTCCCTTGTAATTTCTCTACCAGTTTTGTTTTTGGCCATCAGGTCTGTTTTCCTTATACCGCTATGTAGGGCTGGAATCGCAGTCAATGCTGAGGATAAGGAAAGACCACTCCAAACTCTTTAACGGTGATGATGATCCCAATTCCGCTGTTAGAGAGATAGAACCATTTGATTTAGGCGACGTAGACCAACAATTTCGCTAACCCGACCTGAACGAAGTGAAGACAGCAGTATCCAAGCTAAAGTCCAACAAAGCTGGAGCTGATGGCCTCACTGCCGAATTGTTTAAAGCGGCAGGCGATGACCTGGTCAGGAGTATGCACCAGCTCATTTGCAAAATATGGTCGGAAGAAAGCATACCCGAATGGAACCTCAGCATTGTTTCCCCGGTCCTCAAGAAAGGAGACCCTCTGAACTGCGCCAACTACAGAGGTATCAGTCTTCTTAACATCGCGTACAAGATCCTCTATGCCGTATTGTGTAAGCGTCTGAAGCCATTCGTAAACAACCTGATAGGTCCTTATAATTGCGGCTTTAGACCAGGAAAGTCCACCATAGACAAAATCTTTACACTACGGCAGATCTTTTAAAAAACCCAGGAACTTCAAATCGATACCTACCACCGTTTTATCGATTTTAAAGCAGCGTATGACAGAAAAAAATTCTTCGGGTGATTTTTGGTCCCTTCTGCATAAATGATGAGTGGAGAAGAAGATTTAACCACAAACTGTACGGGCTTTACAGCGACACTGACCTTGTCAAACGAGTCAAGGTCCAGCGGTTTAGAGGGCTTTGTTATATAGAGCGAATGGACACCAATGCTCCGGCCTGGAAAGTCTTCTAATCCAATCCAAAAGGGACGGCGCAGTAGAGGAAGACCGTGACTCAGGTGGCACACGCAATTAGGAGAGGACCTCAACCAACTTGGCGTGCAAAACTGGAGGCAGCTAGCTAGGGACCGAGCTTGGTAGAGGCCCTAGTCCGACCCGGACTGTAGCGCCACCTTAAGTAAGTAAGTAAGGGCTGGAATCGATCTCATCGTGGCATCCACCGAACATCGGCATACAGCTCCATGCTTTTTTGCAGTGCGTTTGCATATCACATGGGCTTTGGGGCTAATTCTGAGACAATTTTTTTCTACGGAAGTTGTTTGTTCTTTGTATGGTTCAATTTTTGATCCTTTCAGCATTATTTGCTTGAGATTTCGGTCCGGTTGATGTTCAGCGCCATTGATGCACACCGTGTCCTTGTGACTACCAATCCCCTTTTTAATGTGTAGCATTTGATTAACTGGAATTTATTACAGGCTCATTTGGCATCTATATATGTATATACAATGCACATTATACCAAGCTATACTCCAGTATTTCTCAAGTCATGTGGTTTTCAATATTGGTATTCTCTTATTTCAGTTGACAGGTGTCACTTGATTAATTCTTGGTTTGATACTTCACCGTTAAGGAACTGAAGTCGCACATAACCACTGGGCACTGCGTGCGTTCGCTAAGTTGTCTCGAAACGAAATCGCTATTGACACCGATTTTAACATAATTTCGAGCTTTAAACCAGTGATTTACCTCCTACCTCCAAGATCGGGGAATTTAGCACTGTTGGACTAATTGTGGTGGAATTACGTGGATTGTGAAGTCCCTTGTCTACGTAGATAAGCCCGACACGATTGACGATGTGGAAGAGAAAATTTCGGTCGTTGTTCCTGGTATACGGTCCCAAAAGTAGTCGAAAAACTACGCTTCTCGGTTGGAACTTATTCGAGCCGAGCTACTTGCCCGAAATTATTTTCAAGACGTGATGGTAAATCCTTATCTGTGTAACACAACTGTAACATTGAAGCCATAACATAATAATATGCATTTTATTAGGTCTTGAAAACCATACGTCGGAAAAATCACCTTTTATAATCAGCTCAGTGAACTCACCCACATAGATGTGTCTTGTCTCTTTCACTTCGTTGAGAATACCAAAGGTTCAAATGAAGTGTGCTTTTTTCATCACAACCATCAGCCAATGACATGATGAGTTTTTTTTTATTTTCTTCAACACTAATTAAGGAAATAATCACTCACTATTAATAATTTCATCGAAAATTCTCCTTTAGATGACTAAGAAAAGGTTTTTTTTAAGGCTTTGAAAAATTAATTATGAGAGAACACATCTGCAAAACGGCATCTGCAATATTGGAAGACATAAAATTGATTGAAAATGTTTACTGAAAAAAATTGTATGTTCAGAAAGTACAGCGGTGTGTGCTTCATGAAAGTTGCTGTGCATCTATGGTGAGGAGTTCACACTATTTGATTGCTCAAGTTTCCATGCAAATAAAAGGAGCTCCACTTTACTCAGGCATTGCAAAGATTCAGGTCCCTATTCAAGTACAAACATTTCCACTGCTTTCCTATTTTCACATCAACTCACCCGAAATTCAAAATATTTTTTTTGCTTTTCAAAGACTTAAATTTTTTAAAGTCTCACCTAAATTCTGTTCGAGGAATCTTCCAACAATCTAGTAGTTGTAATCCAAAAGCAAAAAAAAAAAGAAGAATTTCCCAACCCCTTAGGTGCCGAACATAAAAGTATTGAAATGTAAGCTATGACTTTTCCCACACCTTTAAATGGAGTTTATGTTTCGTTCAGTGATTTCAGTCCCCGTAGCTTGCAGCTTCCCCATTAATAACCATTTGTCCGCTGGGAACTATTTAAAACTCTTGTTGATAAATTATAAACTCAGTTATTCGAAGGTAAAACGTGGTCTGAACAGAGCACCAGAGGTCTGATTAAATTGATTTTCCAGATGAATTTAGCAGCTTCCTCCCTCTCTCTTTCTCAAATTGTTATTAAGTTTCACGTTCTTGTTTTTAATTTATCAATCTTATCTCTGTTTCTTTAACTAAACATAATCAACTAAAAGTTTCTTGCACTTGGGATAGCAAAATCAATTATGACAGTCAGTGGAATGTTCTTTAAAGGCGTAAAACAGTATGAGCAGGTGGGTTCATTTAACGAGAAATTGACTCTTTTCATATTTCTTACTGAAACAAAAGTTTGGAAGCAGACCCCGCATCCATTGCAAAGCTAAAAAGAACAAATATATACAAACGAATACAATACTCTCCATTGAATGAAACTGGGTGGAGTTTTCCGGTTCTCCCGTATGAATGGAGTTTTTAACCAGCCATGCTGGGGCATTTGGCATACGGTTTCACTGGCAGGAAGACCTATGTCCATTAAGGTTCTATATTTCATCGGGAAGCAATAAAAATTGCCAAAAGAATTATTGCCAATTTCACAGCGGTCGGAGGAAGTATTTTTTCTTTTCGTTTTGTCCTTTAGAACGATGCTCAAAAAAATTATTATTATTACTTCTTCCTTGGGTTCCCTCTGTTCCACCACCACCATCAAGACTCTTTAGACTTTTAAAAAGCCATTTTACTGATGTGAGTTTTATTGTTTCTGGAAATTTTTGTTTTATGTTTATGTTCTGTCTCTGAGTGTTCCTTATTAAAAACCATTAATTTGATTTTCATTACAGTTTCGATGTTCGGGGGAGACCGTTTGAAAAAGCCCTTTACTGGTCCGATACAAATTCCTTTGGGCCTCGAGCTTATTTTGTTACAAACAAACAACCTGCCAAACTGACGGTTGACAATATTCAGCTTGATGATGAAGGAGTAAGTTTAGATTAAGGTCCTAAGCCATGAGAGCATTATTAATTAATTCGTCTGTTTCATTAGGTTTACAGATGTCGAGTTGACTTCCAAAACTCACCCACACGTAATCATAGAATTAATTTAACGGTAATCGGTAAGTATCTCTCAACGAACACAATATTCTTCATTCCCTTTGTTTGTATATGATTATAACTGACAACACTTTATGTCATTCTTTATCCTTGCCTGCAACATGGATCATCATTAACTATTGAAATCCACAAACAAACAGTTCCTCCACATCAGATACTCGTTTACGATGCATCTGGGCGGGATGTAGCAGGAGCTGTTGGTCCCCTTTTAGAAGGTGACAACATCGTCTTGACTTGTGAAGTTCGTGGTGGTAAGTAGCATAAAATAAATGACGAAAAAAAATCAATGTTTACTGTACAGTGTACACAACGAATGCAACCATCGACATACATGCACTTGCAATATGCGCTACCGCATAAGGATATCATATAGAGTAGCATGCCAAGTGCTTTAGGATCATACCGTACCCCGTACCAACACCGACCCTTCTTTCTATTCTTTTAGTCATTTTTATCGTAAATCATAGTAAATTGTTTTGCCACCCGATTTTCTCTCAGTTATGCTGGTGGAAATGAGCGGAAAATTCTATCACATCGAATAAATCATAATTTTTCCCCAGCCCTTAGGATAGAGTCTTCCTCTAGCAGCACTCTTAAAAGGTTTTCTGGCCTCGGTAAACTTGTCAGAAGTATTGTTCCTTCACTGCAATTTATTGCTGTATTATGTGATATATAAATATATATTCTACTTTCGTTTTATCCAATCCAACCGAAAAATAACTTAACATAAAATTAACAGTCTGATGAACAAGAGAAAAGCTTTTGTTTTAGTTTTTTTTTTTTTTTCAAACACAACAGACTAATATGTTCTTTTTTAGTGTAAATGTTGCTGTCACTTATTTTCTAATGCTCATATTCAGTTCCTGTCAGATAATCAACTAGACATTGTATAGGTACATAAAATATAACTCTCAAAATTAATGTATAATTAAATGAAATCAAATGCTTTAGATTTTATCAAAAGCGGCGGTTCCAGTTTATTGGGGGCGGGCGGTTGGAAAAAAATGCTGTAGAGATTAAAATTTTATACTACAGCTATAAAGCGACATGATGTAGGCACAACGTGACCTAATTCATTGAATTAAGCTGTTGGTTCAAATCATTTATAGTGGTGAATGATTTGAACAAAAGTTTAATAAAAAGATTTAGAAGTGAAAATACAACATTTAAAGAGTTTTTAAGAAAAGTAACTATTTTAAAGTTAAGGCATAAACAATATCGAGTTTTTCAATGGCGGGAGTAATGAATAATGAAGAAGCCGTCGGCGTCGTTTGGCTTCTTTGTGATTAAGGGCATGAATTTCTTGATCTGTAAATCTTTTTCAAAGTAAAAGATTTTTTTTAATTCAAGTAAACCATGAAGGTATGCCCCGTCGAATTAAAGCTTGGATTCATATTTAATTTTTTGTAAAACCTTAAGTTCGTCTTCTTGCTTTAAATTCTTTTTTCAAATTTCTAAGAGGTTTTTGATTTTTTTAATTAACGATGAAAAATAGCATGGCAGAAACTAGTTTTTGACAAGTAATCACTAAAAGTGCGTCACTGTTTTTGTAACTCATGGTTATTCAGAATATACTTCTTCAATCAGATTTCAGAATACGGAATTCAATTCAATTGAAAAGTTTATCAAACGTGAATGTTGAGGATGCGTAAAATTAAAGATTTCCAATGGAATGATGGAAGTGTAATTGGAATAAGAAACAGACGAGGAATGAAGAGGACAACGTGGTAAATTCTATTCAAAGTTTATTTTATAGTTCCCAAGTCATCTATAAAAGTGAGAGCTGATATGTTGCCAAATATTTGTCAGTTGTTGCGTCCGTGTTATTTTCAGTTCAGATGTAAAACATTCAGAGATTTTGAACACTGCTTCCTTCCTGATTCCTGAATGGTTGCCTGTCGAATTGTTGGCCTATTTTCGTTAGACAAACACTTAAGTCTTTGCCTTAATAGCTAAAAACTCAATTCATGAACGCAACGCAATTGTATCGAGGTGTCTTCATCATAGTCAACATCTAAAAATTGAAATACATAATGTGAAAGCGTCTATCCCAGTTCGGTTTGGGTTGAGGACAAACTCGAACTCTTCGTTGAAGATTGTAGAGCCCTAAGAAAACTTCATATCTAAAAAGTCAAAACTATGGTTTTAAATCATTCCTGATATAAATTTTTTCTCTGTGCGGTTGAGATTTTTTTTTTTGAGCTGATCGTGAAGTTGTTGAGCTTTGGCGTACAATCGATATGACTTAGGCTTACGGTAAGGAGTTGTTTTCGTAAAAAATTCTGAATTTACTGTCAATCTGATGGCAAGTGCTAACTTCCTGGATGGTTATTGAGTAAAATAAAGTAAACAAGTTGGCACAGGAGCGCGGGAGCCCTAGGACTAGCGCATTTATCACAAACATGCCTTTTGAGGGAATGGATGGGACCTACAATTTTCTGCCAGTTCCGAACGGCAAATAGAGAAATCGTTTTTCGTTATTGAGTGAAAGAACGATATCTCATTGTGTAGAGCATAAGAATATTATCCTTTTCATATTGCGTTACATTGACGACTTTTGAGAGAAAGTAGAAACTGAAATAACGTACGGGTCATTCGTTTGACAAGCCCATTTGATTGCGGCTAAAGTGGTTAAAACAATTTTTCAAAACAGCTACAACCATATATAACTTCAAATCACATCAAAATCCATCACGTCGCTTTTTTGCCATCAATGTTACTTCATCATGTTACTTTTTGGCTGTTGAAATGAGTTCATCACGTCGCTTTTTGGCAGTCGCACTAAATTTTTACTCAATTCTAATTTTTTCCAAAAGCGCCAGTAAAAGCTATACTTCAAAATACTACACTGCAAGCACTTTTGTTATTTCAAAACGTTGCTTGGATCTTGCGTATCTTTACCCATGATTTCCATCACACTCTTTAAAAACCTAGGATTAGAAGTTGAGTTTTTGGTTTGAATGAAAATCTGTTGGCCCGGGTATCCATAACGACAAAAGAGTTCATATACCGGTGGCCTAGTGACTGAATCTGTTATTTGGCCAACCATGGGGAAAACTTCTTGGCACTTTGTTAATCCATCAACAACTTAATCGTACTTGCAAGCAAAATTTCAAAAATGATAACTACACGTTTGAGGACTTGTAGATGTCCTTGAGTCTTCCTTTAAGAGCGTCGCTGAGTTGCGCATAGCTACGTCGCATTAAATACAACAGTGGCGTTGCGGTCGCCTCTCAGTAATTCTTCAATCGGCTCAGCAAAGCACAAATTCACATTTCTACTAAATTCAAAAACAAATCAATAATCAGTAATGGTTATAGCATGTCTGCCTTTTAACCGGGAGGTTCTTGGTTAAAGTCCCAACAGAGGCAAAAATATTTTTCACTAGTATCGTCTTTCGCCAAGAATTGTCTAGTCCTCCGTTAAGAAATTCTTTGCTATGAAAAGCGCTCTCTCGATAAGCCGTACGGGGGAAAATTGTAGATCCGCTCCATTCCCTCACAAGGCATAGTTGTGAGAAATGCGATTGGCCCCGGGGCTCCCCACTCTGTTGCTCCTCCCTGTGTTCGTAATATATGTTTGTCAAAATATTTTTGTTTGAACATTGTTGTTGACCAGTGAGGATTTTTAATTTGCTTTTGACTAACTCATAAGTACATCGAATATGAATTAT
The DNA here is from genome assembly GCA_914767635.1 of Melanostoma mellinum. NCBI lineage: Eukaryota > Metazoa > Arthropoda > Insecta > Diptera > Syrphidae > Melanostoma > Melanostoma mellinum. The sequence goes on from OU612058.1 coordinate 22,989,331, forward strand.
CAGAGATATAAACCAATTATATAAAATGTTGCTTCGCAAGGATAAACCTATCATCACAATTGTTGCCGAGAGCATAAATATGTACCAAATTTTATTCATCCGGGATGACCTAATAGGCTCATTCTTGATATTTACTTAGTTGACTTAACCCAAGGTTCCTTATCAAACTTATGTGTTGACAAAAAAAAAATTTAGTTCTCAGCTCTCGAAAAATACTTAACTACACATTCGCCCTGCCAATTCAAGAAAATTACATGCCGTTTGACAACCCTGTTCGTTCCTTGAACTCTTCCAGCAAAAACCTAGAGCTAGTTGAAAGCAAGACTTTCAGATCGAGTTGCATTAGAACAATCCCTCGTTCTCAGACAAAAGCAAAACTTCTTTAAAGTCACACTGTTGTTTCGTTCATAGAGTTGAGTGCTTCATTTATAAAGATCCTGGTTATTTGCAGGAACCCTCCAAACCCCTCTTATCAAAACATCATGACCATAGTATACGAGCATAAAAAAATTAGTTTCGCCACTCAACTCCTCGATTATCGATATTATTTCACTCTACAACATTTTCCATAGGTAGGTGCTTGTATATGCTATGCATTCTCTCAAAGAATCGTATTGGTATGCGAACGTCCTTAAATGAAAGTGAAGACCTCCAAGCACATGGATGAAAAGTCATATAAAAACCTTTCAACATAATTTATCGTCCCTGCTACCGTCATACAAGTCCCTTTACCTTTGGCTTCGGCGACAATATACAGGTTTGCTTTAATTCGTTTCTTTCGTACTCTTTCCCCATTAACCGTTGCTGAATTATGTCTTCAGTCATGACTTTCTTCCAAGTCCGGTAGTGTCCATAGAAACGATACTTGAAGTAATTCTGTGAAATTTTTTCTTTCAGTTCCACTTAAACAGATGCCTTTGTAACCATGTCCAGTCCATACATATGTATGTACATGGTCCAACTTCCATTATGTTTGTGGAACTTCTTTTGACCATAACGTTGCGGTTCTACTTTGCGATTTGTTTCGTTTATCTAATAACATGCCCAAAACAAAAGAACCAGCGATTTATGAGAGAAATAATAAAAGAGATGTTTTTAGCTCTGTTCTTGAAAGCTTCAAGTTCGAGAAAAATTTATAGCAAACCCGATTTACTGGTACTTACATTGGATCTTTAGAAGTTGGAATTTTTGATTTAGTTTGGATTTGCTAAAAGCTTCTTTTTTTAAGTTAAACTCAAAGGAGCTGTGATGCTGTGATCTGAGTATAGAGTGAAGAAGCAACATATTGGCTATTGGCTCTTTCTTAGCGACATTAGTAAACTATGACTGACTAAAAGTGAAAAAATTACCCTTCAAAGCAAAACTGATAAAGCCTACATTTTTTGCGAGAGTTAACTCAAACTGAAAAAATGGGTCAGTCTGAAAATCCATATACCTACGGAAAGGCAGACACACAGTAAAAATTACAGGACCCAAAATTTTGTCTCGAAATTGCAAGTAAAAAGTATGGAAGAATGTCTATTGGCAGTGAAGTCTTTTTGGGTAGAAAAGAATTGCAGCCGTCTCAGACATATCGGCCATTCGTACTGCAATCATAGCACCTACCCAACACATGCAAATATTGATTAAATAACCTCACCTCTAACAAATTCCTTTCTTCACAAACAAATTTAATATTAAAATTCATGTTCGAAAACAAATTTGCAAAATAATATTTTTGAATATGTTTTTCTTGCTATAGACCATCACTTATATCCTTTTCATAACCGCATTTCACAAAAGTCGAAAAAAATATTTAAGACATTCCTTGTACCACAACAACCAGTTAACCCATATGAGCAGAATCGTTTCACTTTTCCTCAAATACCCACCACACGTCCTTACCATATAAAGCATGTGCTGGTGTCAAAAACAGTTAAGTTGTGTATTCGTTTTTTGTCGTCTCAGGAATCAGGATATGTGGCCAGTGCATATGTTGGTTGTCCTTTTGGTAATAAGGAAAAGCTGCAGTCTAAGCATTGAACAAGAAACTCAAGAAAGATTCTTTTTTTTCTGCTATACTTATGAGTACTAGTCGCAGCATTATGAGTTGGTGAAGCAATGTTTCTTTAAGGCGACCGGAACTAGTTTTTGTTGCCTCTCCAAGTTATGAGAGTGAGAAGAGGAAATCAAATACACCCCATGACCGGCCATGTATATCTTTTTAGGTAGGAAGACCATAGAAACTCTAGAGTGTTGAATGAATAGTGTGTGAAAAAGGAACTTTAAATTGTTTAGTTAGTTTTGAGAGGAAAATGTGTTTTCCTTGTTAATAGTTTTAATCAGGATTTTGTATTTATGATATTTATTGGTGAAAATATGAAAATATTTGTTTTTGTGTAGTCGGTTGGTCAAAACACTTTGAGCTGCTCTTTGAATGTTATGACTTCCTCTATTGCTTCTTTTGGGCTTCGAAACTTTACCTGAAAGATTCACAGTATAAGTTTGAAGAAGGTATGTAGAAGAAGTCTTTGAGTTAAAGTGAGTAAACGTTTCAAAGGTGAAAAGTATTTTTGTGTGAATGTACGGACATAATGGTTACGCTGGAGGTTAATTGTTCGAATCCCAGCGAATACAAAAAATGTTTTTCCACCGGTTCGCCTCCCGCGAGGAATTAGCAAGTTCTTCGATAGTAAATTCATTGCCCTTTCTCGATTAGCCATAAGAAATCGGCAGAAATTTGTAGATTCCTTCCATTCAATCACTGGGTATGGTTGTGAGAAATGCGCTAGGTCCTCCCCTCTCTGTTTCTAGGAGCTCCCCTCTCTGTTGCGCTACCCTGATGGTTTTTTTCAATGTTTTACTGTCCAAAATCTGATGTTCCTTCAAGGTATGTCATGATTTTCAGAGCGTTCAAAGGATATCAGATGCCTTCTTTTATTTGTCAATTGTTAACAGTCATAAGCGACATGAGCTACTGGTTACCAAAAGACAAGCATTCCAACACCTAGCTTTGAACGCATTAGAAAAATAAGACCTCACACTTGGCTTTTCTTCAGAAGAGAAATCTTACTTAGTTACTATTACTATTTACTTTTTTAAACAGAGAATGTGCTACAAACTGATAGCTTGAATAGCAAAACCCGTTCAAAGATAGTAAGCCTGGAAGAAGTCATTTATAGCTTTTTTAAACGCTATCTAAACCTTAGCTGTCGCACTTCTTAATAACGGACTAGATCTGGACTCTGGAGCTGCTATACCTGTGCCATACCACTGGCATTCAAACGAATCTCCAGATGGTTGTTACTTAATCGTTAGTTCTTAAACAGAAAAAATGTCTTAAGTCAGTTAAATTGACGCGTGGTTGATGATAGACGAAACTAGTATCGTCCTTACAGGGTAGGCGTTGAAATACTGCCCACTGACAATTTTTTTTTACGTGAGCTGGGAGCCGCCCGTAATTGGGTATTTGGAGACACCGATAATGAGTAGATGAGCAGTGTGTCATGTTAAGAAAAGGTTACAAGATCAGATTTTAGAAAACAAATTGAGTATTATTGTTGACGGATATACAGTCATACCTACGCTGACTTTTTCACGGATGAATAAAATTAGATATGATTAGATTATAGGGTAGGTTGAGCTTGTGCAGCACTGGGCACTATGATGTCTCGATGAAATGTATTGTTCCAATCCATATGAAGTTGAAGAGCACTTCTTCTGAATTTGAATTGAACCAGAAGTTAATTATGTTCTGAGCGGTGATGAGTTTGAATTTCTTTAGTCTCTAGGCCGAAAAGTTCTGGACGCTCTGTAATGTGCAGAAATTTTTCTTCACTGTCGAGGTATAGTATGCAGATGGGGCCTGATACCAACCTATGTTGCAGGTAGCCATATAGCAATCTCATCAAAAGAGATATGAGCTTATTCCTTTAACGTTACCAGATGCCTTTGATAACTTAATGTGTACAAAGCCCTGCAGGTTAAAAACTTAGGTAGGTAGTGGTGCGATGCTGGGACTGATGGTAATGCACAAGTTGATTTTGGCCGTGACTTTGGCGTGCCAGATCGAGGAACCCCGGGGAATAGCATATTTCTCACAACCATGCCCTGTGAAGGAATGGAGCGGACTTAAAATTGTCTGCTGATTTCCAACGGGTAATCGAGAAAGCGCGTTTCATGACAATGAATATACTATAGCAGGGTTTTCCAATTCTTGGAGGAATATTGGCGGAAATTCTGGTAGTAATGCTTAACATTTTTGTAGTAATGTCACATCGTGGTATTCCAGAAAGCTTGTCAGAAAAATTTTTATAGAAGCCACACGAATAATAACAAACTTTAAAAATGTCATTTAAGCAGAGTAATGTTAGACGTTATTCACCAGGGTCAGTTCTGTGAGGGCTGAGTATCGTGCAGAAAGAAGTAATCCAGGACACATGCCAATTTTAAGCGAAGGTCTGTTGATTAGAGCTCGTGAATATTCCAAACCATTTCATACTTCTCATACTGGATCCAAAAACCATTGTGGTTAGCGTTCGAACAGGACGAAGTCTTATAAGTTGATTTTATTGTAACAATATTTCACTTTGAAATTTGTGAACTTTAAATTGCCTATTGCTTGTTTGAGAATTTTCTTCATTGATATATTTTTTTTTGAAAAATATTTACCAAATCCACCCTTCTTTTCTTTGGAGTGGCCGAGCCAAGGAGCATTTATGTGGAAATGAGTGTTTCTTTTTTTTTTGTAAAAATTAGATAAATCATTATTTCTTATTTTAAAAACATTCACTTTTCATAGCATTTTAGCTGTGAAAATATATTATATTGAAAAAAGAATGAGCGAAAAGATTTTATTGAATATGTGTTAATACATAGTTGAAATATTCACTTAAAAAGCGAAGAGTAGCTTTGCAATTTTTTTTTAACCTTCATAGTTTTATTCTTCAGTCTATATTGTTTTCTTTAAAATTGAAGGCAACATTTGGAGATCAAAGCAAATTTGAACCAGAGCATCACGAATAAAATCAGTGACTAAAAAGGCTTTAACGAGCTTAAAGCTAAGCAACAAATTAAATGAGAACTATGAGTTGCATATTACAAAAACTGCAAGGTGGCTTAGTGCAATGAAGCCATGTTTTAGTACCGCTTGACGACAGATTTAATTGGGAGACAAAAATGCCACGAAATAATTATTGACTCGCTAAAACTTGATTGCATAGATAAAACTATTCACTCTGCAAGCCTAGCAGTCACGTTTACTAAACACACCATCGTACTATATATTTCAAAAATAAAGCTCGTGGGACAGCAACCACACAACAACAAAATTAAGCCCACATAATGCAACCTTTCTCCTTTTTTTTGCCTATTAGGGTATTAGGTACTCGTATATGACAGAAGTGAAAAAGAATCATGCTATGGCTGTAGAGCGAGGCTTGTGTGAATTCATGTTCTGTATGACGACGTTGAAAGCGCGCGATAGTTTAAATTGTGTATACGTTCGCTGGCCCACTAATCTATGGTATGTAGGATTATGTTTATACGCTATTAACGTGAATCCTTTGAATGTCCTTTTCATAGTTGCTCAGTGGAGTGTCCAGCATTCTGTCGGATAATAGTGTTACAGGTATTTAAGTTTCATAGGACGCTCGACGGTTATTTTACTGTTTGAGTTAAGTCGTCCAACACGGTTTTGATATATATGTATATCCCGACAGTGTATAAGCTCTCTCAAACAAGCAAACAACAAAAAAAAAAGGAAAAATATTCTTCCCTGCTAACTAACTGAGAGGAAACAATTTTTCACAATGACATTTACAACTTTTGAGTAATGGGTGTTGGTATGGCTCTTTTTTTCTTCAACTGGCACTTTCTTTCTATGTTTGCCCTTTCATAGACGTAGGAAGGTACCTACATAAGTGATGGTATTACCTCAACTTGGACACTCATAGGAAGAGCTTATGTTCGTTCCTAAAGCAAGAGTGACAAAAAATAAAAGGAAAAAGAAATAAATGCGTTGAAAAAAATCCGTTTAACGGTGTCATGTGTGTTTTTTTCTGTTCCTGCACTTCCTTCTCGAGCCAACAAACCCCATAACAAACATTGGAACCATTTTTCATGCACAGGTGAATGTTTTCACCTCAATGGTATTTGTTTTTTTTTTTTTTGTCGTCATTGTCGGTGGGTTTTTGCCTGCCGTGTCCTGGTATTCTAAGTGAGCGAGTAGGTAATGACATTGATAATTACATGCTAACTGCCCACTTGTTGGGGTGACACAGTTATAATACGGGCATAGTGTTTGGAACACATTTCTGCCGTTAAATGTGATTATCACCCCTTAATTACTGAAAGTCATTGCAAGAATGTGGAAAAGAAGAAAACTGGATGTTCAGATATGACATTCTTGTTTTAGTCATTAGAGTTTGGTAAGTATAGGTATACCTGCCCATTGTATGTTCGAGGTTTAGGTATAATGTTCTTATGTTCCGCATTTGGATGGTATTTTAATAGAGATGAGAGATCTGACTTTATTTGATGGTGAAAGCAACTACACTCATAAGGGGTGTGGCCGCACGGTTTATTGTTAATCCAAAAAATGTTTTTTTTTCAGACTTATCATCTTCTTGGTATGTTACACTGTCGAAGCTGTTTAAATTCATTAGAAATCCCCAAAGTTTTGTAGACCCTGATCAGCCCAGCTATACGACGCAGAAACACTTACCTTATTTACGGACTAGGAAGCTCTTTAGTCGTTTCGATAGGAAAGTATAGGTGCCTACCTACTCCGAATGATTTTTGGTATTATTCGTGAAAGCCATGTGTAGAAAAGAAGACTCAACAACGAAATGTGTAAGCTCTGTACGACATTTGCAAAGTTATAAAGGTACGCAACACACATCATCCGATAACGATTGTTGGGACACGTAGAGTGGAAGTAAAAAAACGCTCCCGTTCACGGGTTTTCAAAATCGCTCCCCAAATATGTGACAGAAAAGAAAGATGATAGTGCCATCCCGAGAGCTCGCCCGAAATAGAAATTGATGCCAAAAAATAATGGTTTAGATCAAAGTTAGTCCCAAACTGTACATTTCACCTAGGTTCCTACCAAATAAATAAGTAAGTTTCTTAAATTTCCACAGTTTTACAAAGTTATCATTCAAATATCATGTCTTGGTTCGAAACACTAACGAATTAGATTTGTGTAAAGAAACTTTTGCATGAATATTCTGGATCAGACGAATATTCACCCTGATTCATACATTTACATTTTGGATTCTTCGTGGATACTAGAGTGTCTTGGATTCGAGTTTTGCGAAGCCCTTTTTTAAAAATCTTACAAGTTGGTAAAATTGAAGTTTTATTAAGGGCTTAGGCCACCCTAGAGGCTAAAGAAACAGGCTTTTTGTGGATTCGTGGTAACAGAAACGTGATTTTATTATCTATATCATTGACTGCTTACAGTAGTTTTTTTGAAGCAATTTATTACAAAATGGCGGCTGTGCTGCGTTTTTGCGACAACCGACGTCTTTTTTTGGGGTCCACGACCAGGCCAACTGCTCTTGTAATTTTTTAAATAATAATAAGCAAATTAATTTTCCGATTGTATATACTAACTGCTATAGAAAAACGTAGGAATTTTGATATACAGTGTTGGTCCAGTATAGCGAACGATATAACGAGTCAATTCGTTATATCGAAAGTTCGTTGTATCGAAACCTTTTTGTCATACAAATCTTTAGGTAAATAGACTCAATTTGTACTCAATTTTAAGAAAAGAATCGTTAATATGCATTTGTTTTTTCGGGGGTTGAATGTTATTGCTGAATGCCCCTTCCCGTAAACATCTTAGAACCAATACTTAAGAGTTTTCAGTGCCTTTTTGTCTGAAATTCGTTATTTGTTCGTTATATAGAATACCTCTAAGGGACTTGAAAAAAGTGTTCGTAATACCGATCATTCGTTATATCGGCATTCGTTATACTGGACCACTCCTGTATTGATTTTTGGCCGAATTGCGCCCTTCCAAATTGAAAAGTGAAAAACTTGCCAAAAAATTTGCTTATAACAAATGAACTACCCAATATAAAAAAAAATCCTACGTAAAATCATAGACAATGTATATTTCAAGACATTTTTAAAATTTCAAAAATTGCTTGAGTTACGAGTCCGGCCAACGAATACAGTGTGAGATAAACGCGTTTTAAGTTTTGAGTAGTAGTAGCTGCGGACCAGACGGCCTTGTACCAAAATTTAAAAACCGAGTACCTAATGGTTTTTTCCTTCCATAATTTTCTGGGACATCATTTTTGAGGTCCTAATGAACCATTTGAAATAAAAAATTCGATTTTTCGAAAATTCTAGTGTGGCCTAACCCCTTAAAAGTGATGTATGAAAGTGATTTGGCGAGTGAGTTTGCTTCTAAAGAGTCAAACAAAACAAACAGGGATGTGTCTTATAAATACATTATGTTCATATTTTTCATAAACGACTAGATGGTCACCCGGTGGCGGCGTGGCGTGGTGCGTTGTAGCTCGAGTCCTACAACAAGGGTGATCGAATTGAGTAAATTAAGTAAAGTAGTATCTAAGTTCCCTTATTACTCAAAAATATATTAAATATTACAATGAAGACAATGAATCACACTAGCGGGAAAATTTTTGAATTCGGTCCAGTTCAAGTTTTTGTTCGCAAGGAAATATTATTATTGAATATGAATATAGCTCCTGTTACTTTCTAGGCTTTACAATATCTTTGTTCCGAATTTCATTCAAATTGGCTCAGCAGTTTTGGAGCCTATTCAATACAAACAAACAAAAATATATCGTCTTTATAATAGGTGAAAAAAATCGGAGAAGGGATAAAGTTGGGGAATGCAAGAGTAACTTGACTTATGATGATATATTTTGTCTGTATCTGCAGATGCCGATACTCTGCCAATTTATCGTGGAAAGACTCATAAACTAGAAACGATTGCAAATTGTTGAATGATTATCAGAATTCGTATTCTTTGAAAAATTTTTACGTTTATTACGAGACTAAGGGTCGAATTACCGCATCAGTGATCGAGTGAGTGAGTGCTATTCCTTTCAAAATTTGCTCTTTCTACTGTCCATTTATCGACTTCAATTCATTCAAATACTGATTAAAGAATGTCAAGAAACGTTACGATATCCAGCTGTTACACGCGAATTTTTTTTGTCCCAGTTGGCTGATTTGAATTTGGTTTACAAGGGGTTTCATCACGATGGTGCCACATGACACACAGCTCGAGTAACAATGGACATGCTCAAGAATGAATTTGGTAAGCAGCTTTTGCCCTATGCGTTGCCCCTATATGGACAAACCGAACATAACAGGAAAACATAGCACGCGCAATTCGGATAAATCTCTGGTGCCAGGTAAAAAGGGGTTAAGTCAAAAAAATCTGTTTTGGGGTTTTTATTGGACTTAAGTAACTTTTTTTTATTTTTTCGTTTGGTCCTATTGGCATAAGTCTAGCATTACTTCTTCCTTTAATAATTATTATGTACAGAGGGTATAAGTCAGACATTTTTTTAAATTGTTTGGTATTATGGGTGTAAGTGGACTTAACTCTTTTGTATTTATTCGTTTTTTTTATTTTGAAATAATTAAGTTGGTCCTAAGGGCTTAAGTCATCTTATTTCTTTAGTACTTAACTCTTTTGTATTTATTGGTTTTTTTTTTTATTTTGAAATAATTAAGTTGGTCCTTAGGGCTTAAGTCATCTTATTTCTTTAAATCTTGAAAGTCATTTTGTGGAAAACTACTGTTTCTGACTTAACCCCTTTCTATCTGGCACCAAAGAAATGCAGGCCAAAAAGATAAAAAAAAAGTGACGTGAAATTCGACCATCCGAATTAATAATTGGAAACGGAGCCGAGGACAAATTTACATGAAGTTATCCTTAAAAGCGAAATGGCAAAAACCATTTTATCGATTCCAATAAAAATATTGAATATATCATGCAAATTTGAGTGATACTCGATTTATGGATAAAACTAGAAACTACATAAACAAGATAAAAAAAAAGATAAAACTTTAAACAATTTAAAAAGTTACGGGGGCTTAAGGAGCCCTACCTTTAATGTGGAATCGCTGCATTGATACTTATTATTTTGGGCAGCCGCGCCGTGGTGCAGTGGTAGAGTGTTAAGTAGGTAGGCCGAAATCGTGAGTTCGAATCCGCTCTGGGCATCTACTTTTCTTACAGCCACCCAGTTTCATCTGGACGCCGCACAGTCCTTGAGGTTATATACAAAATTTCATCCACCTTATTTCAATCTACTGCACCACAAAAAAGGGAAGGCTGCTACCCTGGTAGTACAATGGACCGCCAATTAGGTCTGAGAAAATCCGTTTGTCAAGTTAAATTTTGATGAAAAAGATGTGTTTACTACACGGGGTCTCTTTTTTGATCAATAGTTCACCATTTTGAGTAATCTGTACAAAATGTGTTCATTATTTTCGATGGTTCACTAGAATGAGATTCACGTCATCGAGTGTCTACTCTGTACTTTTCGATTTCCGAAATTCTTAGAACTTCTGGCTTCTCTTCAAAATCACGCTCTCATAATATCAATATCATTTAATTACATTTTTCAAGGACCTTTATATACTGCGAAAACATATTTACAACATGGTGCAAGACTGCAAGCTGTACTGCCACATTTTCAATCAAAAATTTTAGTCGCGTAGATCAAACTCCTTGAGACAACTCTTTGTGTCTCGAAAATATTAAATTTGATTTTCAAAGGCATCAAGAACACAATATCCGGACAATAAAGGCGACCATATAGTGCTAATTATTAAACCAAAAACGAGCGTTATCAAAATATCTTTGAGTCTACCACACCCTCACACACAAAAGGTTGAAGACGAGAACTTCAGATTGAAAATCTCTTTCCCACAAAAAAGGTACTACAACCCCAATTGCTCTGCATGTTCTTTAGATTTCCAAAAGCAAAAGCATCAAAACCAGACCAGAAAAATCTACTAGCTACGAGTAGCTACTTGTCTAAACATAAACTACATGAAAAGAAGAACAAAAAAAAACCCTTTAGCTAACCCACTCTGATTTGGTATTTCACCCTGCTGCATTCTCCTTCGCCAAGGAAAAGGATAATGTTATTCTGTAAATAACAAATTGCGGTTCCTTTTTAAACCCTAAAATAACTTAGGTAAGTATAATGAAGGAAATGAGTTTTTCTCGGGTTCGATACAAAGACAGCAGTTGTGTGGGATGGCGGCATCTAATAATTGCGAATTTACTACCCAAAAAAAAAAACCAGTTGCTATACTAACGTAAGTTCTCCTTTAAAATTTAAACTACAAAACCAGTTAAGATAAATTAAGATATTTACCAAATTGATAAGCAAATGCCTGTTCCTCATTTAAATTGATGCCAATTTCGCCCGCATTTTAATGGCAAAACAACGTAAGGTAACCGGGAAAAATAGATTTCAAAAGTAGATTTCAAATGCTAGTTGCCATGTTGAACCGGGCTCTAGTTCAATATGAAGCAAGAGTTGTTTTCATCCACTATTGGATTTGTATACCTACCTACAGCTTTCAGCATGATATATCCCAAGGTACCTAAGTAAGATTTGATTTTAATTAACTTCAATTTGAAGTGTGCGTGATTGCGAAGTAAGGGTACACTCGTAAAAATTATATTGAATTTTGGTAAACAGAAGAGAGTACATATTATTCATTTGCTTAGGATAATCACACCGGTAGGTTCGGGGTCATGTTCGGATCCTAGCGTGGAAGGTTAGATTGCTTTGATCTGGTTTCACTGTTGAATTATTGAGAGATTCGAAGTTCCTCGGCACAAAATCTCAGTTGAATCGTTCAATCAAAGTTATACTGATCTCAAATCTAAGTAAAAAATGTATGCATAAAATCTTTTTCTCAGAGCTCAACGCGCGTAGTCTCAAGATTGTTTTATGTAACTTCCACTGTCGTTAAAAAAGTTTCGGCAGATTTTAGGGATTTGAAACACTTTCTTTTCATTACCTTCATTTTGGGTAGTAGGTACATCGAGATTCGCGTATTTACTTGGAAATCGGTGGTAGACAATGAGATTGATTAGGATGTGGCATATGCGCGAGAAAGTCTGCTTCCTGCGTGGGAGTTCAAGGTTCAAATTCCAGAAATATTCGATTGTTCTGCCTAGGTCTTCACTGAGAGCTTCAATCATGGGAATCTGCTAAGAGAAAAACCATAGATGACACAGCTCCATTTGATGCAAACAGATTCCAACGTTAAGAAAAGAAAGGAAAGTACAATACCTACTTTTCCTATCCTATAGCAGAATATACCATCGAAAGGTTGTTGGCGTTGCTAAGAGGGTACTTCTCCTACGCCAAGCATTTAAAATTATTATGCTTAAATCCATGAATCCTGTGGAGAAGATGTTGGCAACACGGAGAACCTACATTTTATGGATCAGGTTACTGATACTCTTGAGAGCTAAGCTTCTCATCATGGCAACCTTCTGAAAAATGTAAGTTACAGTACATCATGTTTTTTTCTTTTCTTTTTGCTTTACTGGTATACAGGGTGTGAAGTAATGGCGTCCGTCAGTGATAAACACACCCGCATAAGAATCAGTATATCGCCTTATCGGGTGTAGAATCCAAGGCCGTAGCCAGACATTTATTTCGGGGGGGGGGGGGGGGGGGTTATATATATCCAATACACCAATCAGTGTGTACCTTTTTAAATGGTAGATGTAATAAAAAAAATTGATACAGTCCGTTTTAACCGAAGATCGATCAAACACGAATATTTTAATTAGGATTATGGTACTATACTATCTATATATGCACTTTATGGATTGGTTAGAAGTAAAAAAAAGGGTTGAAAAATTCTGTTTGTCCCTCTGCCTATTCGCAAATCTGCAGCCCAAATGGATGGGCCGATTCGCAAGCTAATTAAAACCTAATTATTCTGAAAACAGCATTCACGATTTAGATAAAACAGTCTACCTTTTGGTAAGAATGGGTTTTGCATGATTTATCTTCAAACGGGACCTCCTACAGAACCGCATTTTAACATCAGAATTTCTCGCTAGTGACAAAGCTGATTTCAGTTAAATTTAAAATTTAGGAAGGCTCTCATGATTGAATTCATTCAAAACTTTTTTGGTTTTTGAATATGCTGGAAACGTGCTGATTGAGTTTTTACGAATTGTTTCCAGATGAAATACTTACTTACAGAATTGCTAAATATTTTTCAATCAAAATTTAAAAAACTGCTTTAGTAACTTTCGATATTTTTGTTCCTAGGTAGACTATTGATAATAAAATTGCATACTTAGTTTAACCAAGAAAACTCTCAAACCAATTAGAAAAAACTAAAATACTTTTTCAATATTTTTTTCAATATTGTAAGATTGTAAGATTTTACAAAGTGGCAATGTATACGTAAACAAAACATTCAAACAACACAAACTTACTGCAAATTCACTAGCTAAAATTGACTTTAAAAAGCAACTCGCCTTTGATGACGTATCAGAGTCCTTATCGCTACACAACTCTTCCAAAGCATCAATTATCGCTTTAAAAATTTCTTTAAACCTCATCAAACCATCATGGTTTTCCACCCAGCGTGTTTCACACATTGCTGTTAAATTTTTCCATTTATTTTGCGGATAATTTTGTTTGATCATTTCCTGCAACAAATGTGTGCGCTTTGCCGACAGTTTAAAAAAACTTCCAACGGATTTTATGGTGATAGTGTTGCGAATAGGCTGAATTTGACAAGAATGTCCTAAGGCAAGGTTTAGAGAGTGTGCGCTACAATGCACGTATAAGGCTTCTGGATGAGACTCGCGTATTACAGCTTGAACTCCGTTAAAACTGCCTTTCATAGCAGAAGCACCATCGTACCCTTGTCCAATCAAGTTTCTGCAATTTATGCCCATGTTTTGAAGTGCAGACAAAATGTCTCTGGCTAAATATTTTCCAGTAGTGTTTTCTACATGAATAAATGTCAAAAAATCTTCACGCAAGATAAAAATTTCGTCTTTATAATCGACGTATCGAACACAAATTGACATCTGCTCCTTACGTGAGATGTCAGTAGTTTCATCAGCTAGAACTGCGAAACACTCTGCAGAATTGATAGTTTGAACTATTTTTTTTTGAACGATTTCCCCACACACAGTAATTAATTCATTTTGTATAGTTGGGCTTAAATATGTAGCGTTCAGCGACAAACTATCAAAATATTTTTTTAAATTTGCATCACCGCATTTGCTTCGCATCCGTAGCAAAGCCCGAAACTTACCGTCGTTAACATTGGGTTCTGGCTCATTAAATTTTATCGGACCGGAGTCACATGTTGGTCACATGTTGGTATGGTTGAGTACATGATATTTATGCACTATACCAATACCTTTCCTCATTAATATGATGTTCCTACTCAACCATACCAACCACATTAAGTCGCATCAAAAGTTATTTTTCACTGTAGCACAGAGTGAGTACAAATTTCATACTGATGCGGAAAAGTATGAAAAGAATTTTGAAAAAATTTCGGGGGGGGTTTGAACCCCTTAAACCCCCCCCTGGCTACGGCCTTGGTAGAATCGCGAAAGTTTCAGAGATATTCTTTACGATTTTGACGAAACAGCGAGCTATCGTCATTTTGACGCATATTCTCTCTTCTCTATTTTCACTAACGCCATCAGCTTTCAAATCGGTGAGCGTGAATTCTTGAGTCGTTTTCAGGATCTGGGCACAATTTGAAGATAATCGATTGTAAACTTCCTAGATTAGAAGCAACATTCAAATATGTATATGGATTAGGTCACCAACAAACAGCTTGTAACCCTCACAAAAAATGAAGGGTAGGATTTTAAATGCGATACTTAAAGACCTTTTGTCTAAATGATAGTAGAAAATCTTTTTTTGCAAGTCAAACAGATCGTATTCAGATCTCGATAGCTGTCTTTGCAAGATACACTAAGCTCAACGTAGAGCTGAAATTGAACTGCTCTGCCATAAATTTGTTTGAGTTGGAACATTCCAACCAAAAAGTTTTTTTTTTTTTTGGTTGGGCCAATACTTCCAGCCTCCAGACCTCCTTGATTTGAAAGGACGCTATAGCAGTCCTTTGCGTTTGTAGATGGCGTAGTTTCATTTGGTTTATGTACGATGATAAAAGTTCGACAAAAAAAAAAATCAGATTTTGACAATCAAACTGCATTTCCAATTGGTTTCCATGCTTTTTGTGCTGATCGAGAAGTAATAGTTGAATTTTCTGGAAGGCTGATCTTCAAACTTCATCATCTTTCTTCAGTTCTCCTTCTCCGTCTCTTATACTTTCTTGAAGTAGAACGAATGTTTGTAAGGCATACGTCATGGTGTTTTTCTGAAGTCACAGTGAAAGGTAGATCTGGTTCTGTTACCTAAATTTCTATTGGAGATTTGGATTACATAAGCATAACAGCTTAGTAGCCATTTTTGAAGCTGCCATTATATTATCTTGCTGCTACAACAAAGCAATGGGAAATGCCTGGACTTAGATCGTGTTATATTGAAGACGACCATCGTCCAATTAACTACTCTCGACCATAACGGCAAAAGATTTACTGTCTATGTATCTATTCTCAGCAATTTTATGGGGTTTTCATGATGTTTTTGAGCACGTTTTTTCAGTAGGTACCTACATACCTCGATGATGAAAGCTGAAATAAAATGAAATCAAAAAAGTAGAGGAATAGAGCAAAGAGTACGGGGCCTAGCTTATTTTTCAGAATCATCCCTTGTGAGGATCTAAGTAGTTGACCTACAGTGTTTCAAGATCCCAAACGGCGAATTGAGGGAGGAAGTGCTTTTCATGGCATGAAAGTAGATGCTATCGGAGAAACCACCAATTTCTTGTGTAATGCGATACTCGTGGAACTTTATTTTTTCCTTGATTTTCTAGGTCTTGATCCTCGAACCTTCCAAGTAATAGGCAGACCTGCTAACCATTTCGCCACGAGCTCCACCCAGTTTGAACGATCGTCTTAAAAGTAACGTGATCCAGAAGCTGTATCATAACTTCTTTGAAACAGGAGAACTTTGACGTTTTCAAAAACTTTGGAAATAGCAGTTTTTCAAATATTTGCTTTATATGGTTATCGAAAGGAGAATGGCAACGGATCTTTCAAGCTAATCACAACAACGCAAACAACAGACGAACTCAACGACTAGGAATCAAAGCTACTATATAGCTGCTACGAATGTCCTTTGTTAATATGTTGCTGTTATTCCACGCCGATATTTTTTTTTAAATGTCAGTGATCTACTGTATTAAACCTTTTTGAAAACTGCTAAGTTCGCATTTTCCTCATTAGTAAGAATATAGATGAGGTCAGAGCCTCTTAATGCTTCTTCAGTGATGATGTGTAGCGAGCATATATTCAATTTTGTTGAAATTATTCTCAATGATTTGTTGATGGAAGGGGTTCTATTTGCTTTACAAACATTCGACAAGTCCCAAGTTTTCTTCAGTGTAGTATAAAATCATCTGATGTGTTATTTCGTACAGCTCCAAAAAATCTCATCATTTCCGATATTAAATGAAATTAAAATCTACTCACGAACACCATATCAAAAATTCTCTTTCAGTTTAGTTTAATTTTTGCAAAGCAAACTGTTTTCTGAGTTCTGCGAATGTTCAATTTTGGCACCAATCGCAGCAGTAATACAAAAATAAGTGCTCTCTATTTAAGTGTAGAAATGAACTCTGCAGGAAGTTTTTTGTGGTTCAGCGTAATTTTTGGTGGTTCTAGTTAGTTCGAAATTAGCAGTTCCAATATATTGGAATGCAATGAGTCTATATATTTATTTATTTATTTGTAAAGACGACATGGGGCCACGAAGGGAGCTAATGTTGTATGTTAAGTGAAATATAATGTTGTTAAAAGTTGTGGAACTGATGGAACTGAAACTTGCTTTATAAAAAGAGTATTCAAAGTCCTCTCCTTAGAAAATATCAAAAGCGGAAAAGAATTTGGATTTTGTAAACGTCATTAAAAAGCTTTTGAAATGTTTTGAGAATAAAGTTCATATTTGTGTGAAACCTGGGTTTCATAAGCACAAACTAAATTACGTTAATGTTTCAAGACCATCTCATTAGGTTTTTGAAAGCGAGGATGTGGATTCAAAATGCGCGCATCACCTGTTGCGCATATGCGCATATTCAATTCATTAGCTATAAATCGTTGCAAACGCATGGTTGAGTAATTACTCATGTAGAACTTGCTAATTCCTAACGAAAGTCGGATTCTGCCCAGAAACAAATGCATGTTTCTAGAATTCGAACTCGCAAGTTATAGGCAAAGCAAGCAGGTACGGGGAAGTGAACGGCCACTTATTAGGCGGAAAAGTGGTTAAATTCTTGCGTAGCCGAGCCCTAGGAATTTTTCATTCTTCACCCAGCGCCTTTCTCATTTTACAGACATTTGCTACTTATTAATTACAAGCACTCTTTGTCGGTTTTTTCAAATTTTCTTGGAAACAATATTTTCTCTGCTTTTTTTATTTATTTATAACCGGCGCGGCGTTGTTCGGGTCTGTAGTTTTAAGGTTCCCGTTCTCGTTTTTCCTCTTCTGTGGAAATTTCAGGATGAAATATAATCTTTCTTACTGTAAGACTATTTGGCTGAAATAATTTTTGAAATCTGTGGAGTAGTTTCTTATTTTCCGTTCCCAACCCCGTTCCTGTGAGAATATGGGGATCAAACCTTGATAGGAACCATCTCTGGACTAAACTATGTCTACCATGAAAATTTCATAAAAATCCGTTAGGTAGTATAGGAGTCTACAGCGGACATAGATACATGTACATCATACATACATACATCCTATTTTATATACATATATAGATTTGAGCACGCATCAAAGCGTTTTCAATATCCTTAAAGTGCTACTAAAGCAAAGTGCGAACGTTAGCAAAATAGCAAAGGACTAGACACCGCTGCACACTGATTTTAAATCTTTGCAGATCATAATGCAGCAAAAAACAAAGTCGGCTAAATTATTCTACATTCGGGTTGAAAATCTAAATATGAATCTCTAAACATAACGCCCGGGAAGAAAATGTTTGAGAAGCACTAGACCAAATGTTAGAGATAGACTTTAGTACCCAGATCAGAAGGGGTGAAAATTTCCTGTAGCAGCATTCCTTAAAAGATCATTAACAAAAATAATTAAAAAAGTCGAGACCTGGGGCATACCAGTATTTATAAAGAGGGTATTAGATTTAATGCCATCCTCGCAACTGGCACAATACAATTGTTTCAGCTTTTTGACTAGTAGGCTTACCTAGAACAAAGCCAGAATAGGGTAATAAGATCAACCGTCAGTCCATTTTACCTAACCTAACCTACCTAGCACAAACGACACTAGGCAGGGGGAAATGTTAAAAAATATTTTTTCTGAAAGTTCTAGAGCTTCCATTGATCTGGGGCCGAACTACCACACACGTGATCGAGTAATACGTGACTGAATTATTTGTTTGAACAATTTGACAATCTTTTATCAGTGTTTGGACGCATTAAAGTCGATAAATGAACAGACCAATACTCACTCACTCGGTCACTGATGCGGTAATTCGACCCCCGATGTAGATTATTTTTGCAGTTAAAACGTATTATTTCTAATGCATGTTGTTGCTACGTAGATTTACGAACAGCTTCGTTTAAAAAAAAAGAGAACCGCTAATGTCAAACTCTTTGAACTCAAAAAGAAAAATAGAAAAAAAATTCGTCACCTTTTTAATCCATATAAGATTGTCAAAAAGGTACGAACTGATTTGCATGTGGCAAAGCTGTATCACATTGTAGTTTCACTTCGTTTTGCACCAAAGCATATAGCATATAACACTGTCAGTCGACTCCCGCCTTGCATATATAGCTAGTGCTTGTTTTCTTCCTTTCAAAATTTCCTCTTGCTCTTGATTAATTTCAAAACTGTCTCTGATGTCTGATTAAACATCTGTGTTCGGTGTTTCACAAATTCACAGACACACTCCAGAAAATAATCATCTCACCCAGCTGATTCTCTTATAAAGTGTGCCAGCCAGAAGGAAGAAGACACAGCAACATAGGTATTTTTCTTCTTTTTTTTTCTTCTTGCCTTACCCTCACGCCCTCATTTTCCTTTATACTTTGGAAATATCACATTTTCACTTCACGTTCACAGCCAACCACCATCACCACCCAATCTCTATTAAAGAGAAGAGGAAAAAAATCAGATACACTGTACCTTCCTCCTACCTATACACTACAACTGCAGGTGTACCCAAATACCAAATCGAATCTAGAGCATTGCTATTAAGACAAGAGAAGATTCAACAGCAGCAACAACAACAAGCAAGCTCAACCAGCCTCTATATGTCGTGCTCATAACCAGCATGTGAATATTTCCAAAAGACATGAACACAAAGGAGCAGGAGCAGTATTCAGAGCAGCAAAAGAAAGCAAGTCAAACATACTTTTAGAACAATTTGTAATTGCTCCACGAATCACCGCCTCACCGACTATATCAAGCAAAGCACCATCGCCATAGCCATTGCCAGGAAAGGAGAGAAGGAAGTGCTATATGTCCGATACTTTCACAGGGATATGACTTAGATGCTCTCTCTATGCCCTTTAAGAATGATCGCAGTGAGTGTTGGTGTGTGTGTGGGTGTGTATGTGTGCTTCCTGGTCATACAGTATTCATGTTAGACAAAAAAAAGGAAGCCACATGGCTGTGTTGCTACTGAGTTGTGCTATACTTTAGGAAAGTGTGTGAATACGAACCGCCTGAATTTTGTGAAAGATGCTACGGGACTCTCTTTGCATGTTGTGTGTCCCTTCCCAGAATTTAATTGTATGCATGAGGACACTTTCAAGGATGTGTTTTTGCTATTCGTAATGTGTGGTCGAGCTCTGGTGAAGAAAATATTGCAGTTTCCTATTTCACAGTATTCAAAAAGGTCCCTGCATCTTACAGGGCGTTTCGACATTCTGCATTCAATTGATGCACATAATTCATCTGATGAAGCAATTATTTTTGATTAAAATTCGGTTTGTTTTTGAAAGACGATATTGCTACACACAAAACATTGTTCTATATCCTTCAATTTAAACTCTTCCTAGTTATAATCAAAATCTGCTTGTAACCTTAACCAGAGACCTTGCTGTTGTACGACGTGCACATTACAATTACAATTTCATGTATTTTTTTTCCTTCGCCATCTCGTGAGCTCTCCCACCTAACTGCTCCACACTAGCGATCTGCTCATGGGGTACTCCGCGCCGTGTTGACCTCAGAATGCGTTGGCAAACCTTCTGGTGTTAGATTGTTCCATGTCTGACCAACCAAATGCAGATGTCTGAACCTATGAAGTACCTGTACGTAGTGCATTGTATGATGTTGCCTTTTTGATGGTGGCGCCGCGCGGCGTTGCTTGCATGTCTCCTTTTAAAACGACAAAACCAACTGAGTTTAGTGGCGCTTTATGTTTCCAAGATGGTTTGTTTTAATTGAAGGCTGCCACGCACCTTGGTACCTCTATTACGGTTAACCTTTGTTACTTTTACTGTCATTTCTCTCTCTCTCTCTTCCCGGGGGGTTTCGAAAATACTAATTGGAGCACGAAATACTGCTCCATTGCACTAAAAAAAAGTAAACTTCTTTTCTTATATCTCTACAGATGTTCGTAGTAAAACTTAAAGATGCTGCCAAGATAAGGAGTCTAGGTTGCCAGCTCTGTTAACTGATTTGCAAATTGATTTGAAAAAATGCAAGTCATTCACAGAGCATGTTCTTCGTAGTGTCATCATCTTCTCCACAGAGTTCACAGAGTGTGGAACCACTAAAGCCTAACACATTCAAATGCTAAGCAAGAGATAAGTGCCCCGTGGCAACGTCAACAAGATTTCTACCTTCTTTCTTGCTACGGGACATTAAAAACTCTGTAGTTTTCTTATTAGCTTTGGAAGCATAACTTTAGTCTGTCTGCATCCAATAGGGGCATACCGTCTAAGGTATACGTTGTGCTTTTGACATAGATCCAATCTTTAAAAGAAGCCCTTAATGAGGAAACTCGAATCTTTTATTTGAATGGAAACGTGTTTCTCAAGTCAGCAAGGGAGCAGACGACATGAATCATCTAGTATGAGATGGCTGAAGCTCCGCCATCTTCCTCGATAGGAAAATACCCCTAAAATGAAGAGAAGACTCTACAACACCGCGGATCACAATGCTAAACAATGCAAAAAAGTAAGAGAGTAAGTAGACATCAACTGAGATGAAAATGTTTTGTACATTAGCTGGAGATCCGGTGAAGCCTTCACGTGGAAAATACGATCTTGAAAAAATTAGAAAGGGACCCGAACTCAGTTGGGATTTTCGCGACCGAAAGAAATATCAAGAAAAAACCCGTCAAAAAGGCAACATTGTTCAACGCTCTGATACTTGAGGTACAGACGACATTTGCATTTAGTTGGTCAGGCATGGAACAATCTAAAGGTTGTAGAGTCTTTCTGAGTTCAACGAGGCTTTTCTCAATGGCGAATAAGAATTGTGAAGCGAGAGAGATGTGATTCTATCAAAATCAACAACCTCATAACAACGAAAAAGACGGAAAAGAGGATTTGTTTGAGGCATTCCATTCAATTAAGCCGAATAAACAAATTCAGTGTAAAAGAAGTGAAAATAGAGTCCCAAGTTTGATTCTCATAGTGAATATCATAAATAAACTGGAGTAACATGGTCACACCGTCGAGCTAGCAATGAATATTAGATTGTGAACTCTTTTGTTCCAATTACTTGAAACACCCTTTCAAGCTTTGTAAATTGTATTCAACCAGTTGAAGATATATAAGTGCTCTGATTGTCGTTGCACACGATTTTGGTAATGTAATTTGCAGTTTTACAATAACAATAAGAACGAACATAACATGCCACACCAACACCAACACGGGATTAGAATTGGTTAGTTATCTCTGGTTTGTTAAGTTGAGATTGTTTTTGTGAAGGATTAAGGTGTTTGAAGCAAGGCCAAATGTTTTCGGTAACATTGTAATGAGACAAAATACCAAACATTTGGAAGCACCAGGAAAATACATGCATACCTTAGTTTGCAGCTTAAGCTTTGAGATTCCCTGTTAGCAAATTATTCTAATGGAGTCTCAAATCGTGTGATATGAAAATATCTTAGACAGGTGAATAATTGGATTTGCAAAAACTATCTGATTTTGTATTTAGGAATTGGATATAAGATTGCTTAATCAACTCAAGCATATAAGGCTTGGATAATTGCATCTTTCAACGAACACCGTGCTTTCCTTTTACGATAGTGACGTAAGTTAGTCTCACTGGCACTTTCGTTTAATAGGCCATGCACATACTGGCAAAAATTGGGCATCCTAAAAAACTTTAGCTTCAGCGAAAGAATTTTTTGAGAATTTCTTCTTCTTTTAGCTTCTATTTTAAGGGTGGTTGGGCTCTTGTTTAAGTTTTTCTGTCGTATCTTTGAAAAGCTTAGTTTGCATCAACAGATGAGCCAGAATTTTTATTCAATTTTGGATAGATATTCAGCCTCTGCGTTCTTCGCTCGCAACAACTTCTTCTTCGATTCTATCTTTCATTTTCTGCATTTGACTTTTATGCGAGCTTTCTATTTTTATCTTTGGCAAGAGAGTTTCTCCGACTTCCTGCTACACACCTCTGAAATCACGAAATCATTCCAGATAAATAAAAAGATTAATATAATTTTCAACAGTTAAAAACACTTATTTTATTTCCTCAAATGCACAGAAGCAATGCTTGATTTATAAATCTCACTGACGATGGAAGCATTGCTTCTGAAATGTGCATTTGAGGAAATAAAATAAGTGTTTTTAACTGTTGAAAATTATATTAATCTTTTTATTTAATAGATTAAAAAACACGTGGAATATCTCTACTACAAAACTCATCATTCCAGAGTTGATATTAAAAGTTTTTCTAGATTTTCTGGATTCTTATGGCTACAAAGTCCCAAGATATTTTGTGTTCTTCAATTTTCAATGTCTGACCTAATCTCAATATAAGACTGGCTACTTTGAATCGGGCACCAGCAGTGAAATTGGTGCAGCCTGTTGGCTATTAATCCGGCCAACGTAGATCCAACTGTCATCTATTGTTGATTTTATCAGTTGAAGCTTGTGGTCTTATGAGTAGGTAACATGTCTGCATATTATGTGGGATTATGGCTTTTGAATTTCAATAAAAACATTCTATTGCTTTTGGCGAGGATTTGAGGAGCTTTCCAAAAGTTATTACACAACAATCAAAAGCGCCTTTTCAATAAGCTATTGGAGATCGGCAAAAATGTATTAATCCTCTCCTTTCCACATCAAAGTTTGGTTAATATAAATGCGCTTGGCACCAAAGCTCCAAGAACTCAGTTGTGCCAAATGTATTTAACAGACAGACGGTCCGTATTTAATATGTAAATGTTGGGATTTTAAGTAGAGAACTTGATTAGGAACTTATGAAAGCCTTTGCGTTCTTGATTAGGAACTTGCTTATGAACGCTAACTGATGTGTAGTCTAACAGCAAACTATACCACCACAGTATCGGTGGTACCCGTGGCGTGGTCCAACTGCCAACCCAGAGGTTCGAGGTTCGAATCCCAGCAGAGGCAAAATGCAAAAATGTTTTTCCACGGGTATCGCCTTTCGCGAGGAATTGGCAAGTCCTCCGTTAGTAAATTCATTGCCATGAATAGGGCCTTTCAGAATCGGCAGAAAATTGTAGATCCCCTCCATTCCGTCACAAGGCATGGTTGTGAGAAATGCGTAAGGCTCAGGGCTCCTCAATCTGTTGCGCCACCCTATTTTTTTTTTATATAGTATCGGTTCTCATTTATAACTTGATTCTGACACAAAGTCATAAGCCTGCTAAGAACCACATCACGATTTCAGTATTGAGTGTAAAGTCGTCGCTTGATTGGAACATTGAGACTTTTGAAGTACCAGTGATATCGGCGTTAATCTTGCAACCGCTGCTATAATAAGGGTTCATTTACTAACTAAGCTATATCCAGGCTTAGTCTACAAGTTAAGCGTAAAAAGCAACCGAAAATCAGTAAAATTGCGTCGATATTTTGAATAGCCATTTGACTCAACCTAATGTTGCTTGTTGCCAAGGTGAGATGTCAGATGATGCTCTTCGTTATGGAATAACTGAAAAGCTATTTTTTTTTAATTAAAATCGATTATTAAGTTATTTGAAACAATATACCTAAAACTTCAACAAAATAGCGTACTCGTTAAACTTTTAAACTTCCACAACCTCCAGAGGGCAAACAATACGGAAGAAGGTATGTACTCATACTCATACAACTGTTGAACAAAAAGAAAGAATTCACATTAAGTGCCACCTGATGAAAACTATTTGCGAAGCCACGAAAACTGTTGAAAACCCAACGAGAGTGCATTACAAAAGTTAATTATAAAAGATAAAACTTTTCCACTTGACGACCAACGACGACGGTGGAAACTGAAAAACTGCAGTTATGCATGGAATGAATGCGATTATGTGAGTCATAAAACAGGACTGGCATAAGACAAAACTTCTCACACAAACCCACATGCACAGACAGATATGAATTGTTGTTTTCTTCTGAATAAAACTGCAAGCACTTACACACACAAAACTTGCAGAGTCAATAAGACAAGACAAAAAAAAAAAGCTAAAAGAAACTGCTAAGTATATTTGCCGTTGTTCGTCTTCGGTTTCGTATTTCACTTCTCAACTTTGTTAAACGAAGAACATTCATGCCAACCAACAATAAGGATCATGATTGTGTTTGCTTAAGATTTTAACTACACCCATACACCGATACACCCACACCCACACTAGGTATGGCGTTAAAGTAAAATCAGAATCCTTCTTAATATCGGAAGTTGCTATCATCCCAGGAAACGGGTTGAATTTCACTTCGCGTGTCACAGTGCGCTTACTTAAAGGGCAATAGTGTGCCGCTCCGCTGATTGTAAGTAATATGTTATGTCAGGCATGGTTGTCGCCGTTAACATTAACAACATCCACAAGGAAAACGAAATATAAATCCGTCGCGCCAAGTCGAAAATTACTCATTTGATGTGAAGGACTATGCTGCGCGGTTTACGACACGGTGCAATCAACCAAGCACAATCCTCTGCTAGTTATGAAATTCATGACCATCATTACTTTAGACGTTTTGTCGGGCTCTAGGGGAACATGATATTATGTTTATAGCAAAATGACATTGCGTTGCTTGCTGTGTATACCAGAAGCTTTGCTATACCTTTATACTCGTACCTACAGTTTGTCGATAAACTATTGTTAAGGAAACATGTACTTAAAAGTTTGCGAACATTTATTAGGTTTTAAGTATCCAATTTGTTTTGAAGTGTCGATGGGTTTTTAAGGAACCATAAGGACAACGTTCTAGAGCATTTTTGGTTATAATAAATATTATTTGACACTGGAAGTAGTGCCAATATAAATACGTTGTAAGCTAGAGTGTCCTTTATTTATTATTGTAATGTGCCTCTGGACTCAACGAGATGGAGGTCTGGTGATGCACAAGATTTAATGAGTTATTATAGTAAAAAATTAGGCAGGGGATGTATAAGGGCTGCTGTGGGACATCTGAAACGCTTTTTGAATAACTTACAAAGCACTCTCTCAGAGATTTTCTAATTTTAATCGTTCTTCCTTCTTATGCCACTATCAACAACTGTTAAGGACTTGGTTTGTAGTTTTTAACCTGCGAAAAAAGGTGCGATTAATTAACCAGTGTAAATTGTGCACACCTTTCATTGAGCCACTCAAGAGCAATGAAACGCTAATAGCAATGCCATAGCATCAATTACAATCAAATTCGTTAATAGGCCATTAAATCTGCCTTATCTGCTTCTGTCATGGACAAGACATAAAGTCGTTTACAATGTCAAACTACCATCTCTAAGGAATGTATACGATTTCTCTTCTAAGGGCTCTAAATTTTTTTTTTCTACCATGGCTACCTTTATTGAGTGCTGAACATGGGCATTTGTGTGCCGCAAAACATCCGCTCCCATTAGAATGGTATATTCAAATGGCTTCCTCTGCTTCCATTATCCACTTAAGATTCATCTATAATAGCCCAATATAAGGGACCCAACATCCTCGCAGCCACCGCACTTCCATTAGGCTAGCAGGAATGGAGGAAAAAAAAAATATATACACGTATATTTCTCCAACAGTTTGCGGTGTAAGGAATGGTGTCATTTTCGTTAATATGAAGGAAAATAAAGATAAGCAGAGGGGAAAAAATAAGGAATCACATTATTAGGTAATTCGAATGCGAACAATCAGTTGGGCCCCCAAACGTGTCTATGCGGTTATTATTGATATATTCGCATCAATAGGAACAAATGCCGATGCACGTCTGTTGGGCTGATCCTTAAAATTGGTTAGACTCGAGAACAGTTTAGTTACATTTGAAGCCAAAGCGATAAAATAACACTTATCTTGAACTGAAATCAACAAATGGAATTGGAGGAACTGGAGAGGTACGTGGAAATTGATCAATGAAATATTTGTATCGTCAATAATTAGTCATTGAATTGCGAGCCATTCTTTAAGAGCTGTAGAATAAAAATATCCCACATTGGCAGTTCACAAAAGCATTTCATATTTTTAAGCTCATCTCACGTCTGATTTTTGCCACCAGTTGTAAGGGGCTAGCAATATAACTAATAGTGAATTTGTTAAAAAATAATTGAAACCATTTTTACTTACGATTGTTATAGGTACGCAGGTTTTGCAACAATGCAGAAAAAAATAGCAATTAAATATGACACTTTGGTGTTATCTATTTTAAGGATAACTACCAACCAAAAATAAAATCTAAATAACAATTTAAAAGTTTCTTTATTAAATGAAAATTAAAATCTAGTCTATTGTATGAAAATTATGGGGAAAGCCGGAAAGCGACGTGAACGATTCGAGTGACTGGAACAAAAAGGGAAGAACAAGGCATGTGGTTTCATGAACTTGTCAAAACGCCAACTGTCGAATGTCAAGGTGTTGACATTTGTGAAATGGATGTGTTCCGTCATATTTGCAAAATGAATGAGTTCCGCCACAACACTACGATGACAGAGAATACAAAAAATGTAGGCCCTGTAATTCTGTCTGTTCGTGCCTATTTAAAAAAAAAATTTTTGGATCGGTACCTTCGAACATCGATACTCGCGGACGGCGTGTATAGTTCCCTTCTTTTACCTGTCTGGTGTCCTCTAAGGATGTGCCATTTAATTCAACATCGAAAAAACTTTTTTTTTAATTTATTATAAATTAAAGCTTAACAGACCATTGTTCCACACAATTTTCAACTCGCAGTCTCTGGCCTATGATCAGCTTGGTTGTGCCCTTGGTAGGTACATCTGCCTGTAAACGTAAAAATTTGAGGCTCGAGTCCTAAAAACATTTACATAAGTGGTTTTCCTAGGGGCCTATCTTTCGCGAGAATTTGGCATTTCAGTTGTGCCTTTGACGGAGCGATTAGCATGTTTGTATATTACGTGGGAGTTTGAAGTTCGAATCCCAGAAACATTCAAATGTTTTTCCTCGGATATCTCCATTCGCGATTAACTGGAAATACTTCGAATAATTTTAGGCATTAGTTGTTCTTAAAAATGTTCAAGTGAGCCATTTTTTTCTATTAAGAAGATAAAAGTCTCTTTAAAAACTTAAGTCTCCCGAACCTTGATATTAGCTCACCCACACCAAATGACAAAAGGAACCAATTATTACTATAATTATCTTTGGTTAAAATAGATTTTCATCTTTAAGGTCAATTAAATTGATGCTGAGTATGCACATCGAAATCTATAAATCGGAAAAAATTAATCGGATCAAGACAAACAGGTACATACTCAAAAGTTGCACAGATACTTCTTGTGAAAAACTCATCAAGTATGGACAAAAATATAAACAATGTCGTCACCATAATCATCGTTTTCATCACCACTGTCCGAAGCGTTGCGCATTCTTCCTTCGATGTCTTTTCAAATTATGTTCTCATTAGATTCCTTCCTCGAAGTTTTTGCTGTTCAACTTGGATAGACTATGCAGGAAACAGTGCCGCATTTATCAAGTTTTCTAAAAAAGCGCCCAATACCAGATGCTTAGTTTGATTTTATTTGTTGGCGACGTAAGGTCAATTGCACTAATACCGTCTTTGAATGCCCTATTTTATATAAGCTGTCTTATTTACTACTTGTGGAGACGGAACATTCCACTCAGTAGAAACGTATATGGGCCCTAAAAAAGCGCCCAACCCAAACGAAAACAAATGCTGTCCTTGGTTGAAAAGTAGTTTCCTTCGTCAAAGTTTCGCTGCGCTATTGCTGGTTACCAAAAGAGACGGCGATTTTCACCCTCTGTCCTTCTATCAAATGGTTCTAGTTCCTAGGTTTCTTCTTTTAACAGGGTTAGAGTGAATGTCACGAGATGCGATTTATTAATATTTTCCATGTCATCCATGTCCGAATGCCCAATGACACCTTCAATTTCCCCCTAGCAACGTTTTACTGGCATGACAGTGACAATGGCTTATGGTGGCAGTTTTTATTTGTCTGTTGCAAGTGCTAATCCAATTATCGAACGAAGTCAAACCACAATGAAAATGTCTTTTTGTCTATATCGCTTCAGTAAAGTAATCCATTCTTTTTTTGTTTCTTCTTTTTCTCTCTCTCTCTATTTCTATTCCTTTTTAATATACAGGACGTCCAGAGCCAACGGTAACCTGGTTTAACGGAACACAGCTATTGCAAGCCGGATCTGGGGTATCAATGGCTAGGCACGTGACAGTAAACCGCTTGGAGGTACCACAGATTACGCGGTCAGCTTTAAATAATACCTACAGATGTCAGGCTTCAAATACAAAGCTTGTGCCACCAGTTGAAAGGAGTATACGAATAGGGATGTTATGTAAGTAATTTTATAGTCAAATAGCCAAAAGATTAGTTTTTGTTTTTTTTTTTTTCAAAGAGAACTTTCGATTGCAGAGAATATATTTTCTTTTTGTGGCTTTGGTACTCACAAATTTAACAATTTTGAAATTCGAGACGATAGGAAATATTAATTAAAAAATTTTCTATGAATTTATGACAAAACAGATCGATTCGCAAGCGGTTTTTAAATTCACTGTGTGTTGCTTCATTTTGAGACCTAGAATATTTTTCATTCTGATTTTTTTTTTTTAACTCAATGCAATTTTTAAATGGTAATTTATTTATGAAAGTAAAATGTCCTTAATTCACATACTTCCGGCATCTAAAATAAATGGCACCATGTGTAAATGCAATATTTACAATAGGTGAATTAAGATCAACCCCGTTCCTAACGGTTGGTAGTAAATTGTGTTATTTTCTTTAACAGACTTTCTATGGACCCTGTAAAGACTAAAATACGTATTTTCGGTTAAGCAAGATGTTTTGATAATCGAAATAAAAGTACAAATAACCTCAAATTCCATAAAAACTTCGTCCAATTAATAAAATTCCTTCACAAGGCATGGTTGTAAGAAATGCGCTAGGGCCAGGACCTCCTCGGTCTGTTGCGCCACCCTATTTATTTACTTATTCTTTTTTTCATACAGTGGGCTCACTAATTGGTTATCCGTTGAAGGTTAACAAGATTAAAACAAACAAAACAAACTAATTATTTCTAATTTTGTTTTAATTTAATCAAATATATTCATATCCCTGACACTAATAACAGAAAGCTTGACTATAATATCCCTCGTCGAATATGTAGTGTATGTTTGAGCAGTCCATTAAAAAACGCTATTCGTTTGTTTTGCCACTACAACTGCAAATACCTTTTTTCTATTAAAAATTGAAAATAAAAATGATTAGCATTAATAGCAATTGATATACCTAATGTATTAAAAAGAATTGCAGCACAAAAACAACATAAAAATTCAATAGAACGGAGGATATTAATTTAGGAGTCTATTTTCAATTAACTCTTTCTGGGTTATGGATGTAAAATGACTAATCGAATTGCACCTAAGTCTGAAGTCTAAGGCTTGAAGTTGCCTCGTGCTAGTCGAAAAAGTTTTTTTTAAAGCCCCAACTCATAAAATGCTAAACAGTCAACTTGCTTAAAAGTATAGCAATATCAAGAAAACCTGGGCCAACCCTGGGTAAAGTTCAACGATGGAACCTGTTATTTCGCAGATCTATACATAAAGAAAGGTGCATCCGTATGTTTTTATGTCCAATATAGACTCCTAAGCCGCTCAACATATTTTTTAAGAAATTTTGAGGCTAAATATAATTTAGTTCAGAGATGATTCCTGTTGAGGTTTGGTCCTCATATTTACACTGGAAACTAAAAACTTCAGCTTATCCCAGTGGGTGTTCCTGATGACAACTTACCGTGTTTTTTTGGCAATTTGTGTGACTATACTGCCAAATGTTTTAAGGCAGTTAGATACGAGGAACTTCCGCTGGGTTATCTAGTAGACAATAAAAGAGATAGTAGACCTTCTTGCAAACTTTATTTTGTCAAATGCCGAAACACAATCAGTTTCTAATTTTTTTTTAAACTGCTTTATTTTTTTGTGTAAGCAATTGGGTTGTGGCGACAAATTCACTAGCAGAACGCTTTCACCTGGTTGCAATGATGTGCGATCATTGGAAATGTTGACTTTAATGACAAAAACTAATATTAATGCTGCTTTAGTGAAGTGCCCGTGGCGTAATGGTTGGCATGTCTGCCTGTTACGTGGGAGGTTCGTGGTTCGTGTTCCAACAGAAAACAAAAAGTTTTTCCACATGTATCACCTTTCGTGAGGAAACGGCAGATCCTCCGAAAAAAATGCCCGAAATGCGCTTTCTCGGGTAACCGTTTGGAACCAGCAGAAAATTTAAGGTTTTTTTCATTCTATTACAAGGCATGAGTTTGAGAAATGCGCTAGGCCCCGGTGCCCGGGGAACTAAGACTTTCAGCTAACTGTGAAGGGTTAGATGATAAAGCCTTTTTATGACAGTTTAACATTCTGAGAAGTCGCCAAAAATACCGTGGGGCTATTCCTGCGAAAAAGCTTGCGGATCAAACTGTGCACCTATATAAACTTCCAGCTAACACGTAACAGCCCAATGTTCTAGCCATTAAAAATGATCTCAAGACTTTTTTTTGAAACTTATTCGTTTTTTAATTATGTACAAAGAAAAAAAGGTGTAAAAGAGGTTGTTAAAAGTTAATTTAAACTTAAAATACTAATTATTGCATTAAGTTTCCAACAAATCTGGAGCACATATACGCAAAACATGAGATGCAAAACTACTTACATATAGTAAAGTTAACGTACTTCTCGCATGTGTGGAAAAATACCAGCTCTTTATCACCTTCCCCGTGCTTACATCAATACGCCTACGATGTAAAAAGGCATTATCGTAGATTGCTTTCGCTTTATAAAGGTTTTATGTTCAAAGAGAATTCACCTGGTACCTCTTAGCTTATGATGCTGCTGACCCCAATCAGGAAGGGCTTTTCTACAGAAGATTATTAAAACTTCTTTTTCTTTTTATCAAAAGTCTCAAAGAGAAGAGCCAAGATAAAAGAATATAAATCAAGAAAGCTCACTGAGTGATTAACAGACGTCTGACCTACTTTCATGACACCTAACCCCACAACTGCACCCCTTCGTTCGTTTATGAATGCAATTCGTGCAATTAAATTGAAATACAATCGGTTGGCTTATGATTCGACTACCTAGTGCACATTGAACCGACCGACGACAGGTCGATATAGAGTAGTGTAGAGCCTAAAGTAGGGGAAACACTTTTTAATTGGTGTGATATTGCTCGGCTTATGAATTATTTAAGCGTTATGTGAATTTATTTGAGAACCAAGTGCTTAAGGACTTCTTCAATTAAAATTGAATATTTGTGCTGATATTGGATGCAATTAATTCTTGTTACGACTTTCAGTACGGCCAACAACTGTGAACTTGACTGTAAAGCCAAAAGTTCTATCATCTGCAACGCAGTACAATCTGACATGTATAGTTGATGGATCTGTGCCGGATACCGATGTTCAATGGACGCAAAATAATCGACCTTTCAAACGGGGAACGGTGAGTCTCATAATAAATTTACTCAATTGCTTTTTGAATAGCTAGGTATACCTACTCGAGTATATAATTCAAAATGATGTTAATATTTCAGATACAAACAACGCAAAATGGAAGAAAAGTTACATCGATTCTTTCATTCAACCCTATGCCTGAAGATGATGGTACAATGCTCAGGTGTGACGGCTCCAATCCACGTCTTCCAAATTCCGCTCTCGAGGACACTCTACCACTGAATGTCATGTGTAAGTATTCCTCCAGGCTATAATGCTCATTTTCATAAATCAGCCCAAAAATTAGTGCGGCAGCAAAATTCCACCCACATTATATAAAGGTATCTACACTTTTTTTGACTCGACTCGAACTTATATAAAGAAACATCCCCAATGAGTGGTATTTTTCTTGACTTTGAGTCGTTCAATAAATTATAAGCTTGCTTTAGCTATTTTTCCTATCCAAACTTTTCTAATAGTCTCCTTATCAAAAAACACTCATGGGGCAATAAATTTTGATAAAAGGAAATAGACTAAAATTTACTGACTCCACGACAAACAAACATCTACCTTCCTGGTGGCATTGGCACACTCATCCCAAGGATAGTCCGCCCCCAAATAAATCAACATTGGTACAATTTTTCTCTATTTTTCTTTTTTTTCTTATTTTGACACACAACCCACAAACTCTCCCACACACATCAAAAAATTAAATAAAACTTAAACCAGCTCCACAGCAAAACCAACACAAATCCATATTCGGAAGCGAAAAAATTAGCCAAACATAAAAAAAAATTACAATTCTCCGATCCAGGAAAAGTGATAAAAATCCAACATTTCATATATTTTTGCATTAAAACCACAATTCATACTTTTTCGAATATATCATACTTAAATCTGTTCCATTGGTGTATGGCGGTCGGTGGCGGGTGAGGGTTGGCAGCACAAGGCCATCGGGCGATATATTGTAATAAAAAAATTTATGTGTTTGCCGAGACAGGGTATACAAAAAAAAGTAACAGAAAAACTGACAAAAAATATAAGTAAACCAAACAACATCATAACGTTAACTTTTCGTATTAAATTATATTCAGGGGTTCTGACAAAAAAAGTGGGGTTTGAGGTATTGCAGAGATACAAGGGTTACAAAATTCTTTTTACTCAAGAATTTTGAATGCGACGACAACATACAACTAAAACGACAATGAAAAGCGAACTGCCGAAGCGTTTCTAACTTTGATTTTCTTTTATTCCAAAAGTGTGCCCACCCTACCCACCTAACCATAAGAAGAACGAGAAAAATAAACTTTCGAGCGACGAGAAGTGTTCGAAAAGAACGTTAAACTTTTTAACAGGACGGATGGAGAAAAAAAGTGTGAACCATGATCGTTGTTCCTCCCTATAGTAGTCCCTGGGTACCCGGCATTCACCTATTTCATTTATATACTTTTGAATTCTTTAGACGATGACACAGAGATTTGTGTGAGAAGAATGAACGAACGAATGAATGAATGAGTGAGATGGCGTGTGGTGTATGAAAATTGTATGCACAACCTATTGTAAACAAAAATCGTTAAAAAAGTTTTCCTTTTTCAATTGTTCCACATTTTGCCATCTTGCTTGGTCTTGGGCTTGGGCTTGGTCTTGGTATTCCCCAATGTGTGTAGTACCTACCTCCTCGTGTGTTGGGCCATGCGAAAATTCATGAATATAATAATAAATGGGATATGTGATGATGAAGCGGTGTGGGATTTTGAATATATCACATCGCAGAGAGCCCGCATTTTGGCAAAGTTAACGGAATAGTTTTTTGTTGAGGTATTGCTTAATAAACTAAAAGCATTTGCTGTGAGCAAATAATGTTTTTTTTTTTTTTCATTAAATCAGTCAACGGAATACCAATCTTTAAGTTGGATCTTTTCTTCATGCTTTGCTTAAAATACCGAGATTTTCATGTTCGTAATAATGAACTGGAAGAAACCTTTTTTAGTGAGACTTGGAATTCATTCTTAAAAGAATGTTGCTGAGGGTGATTCCAAAGCCCTTAAAGGGCTCATTGGAAGGTAAACGGTTCAGTCAAATTCAACAAATCTAGTGTTATTAAGAAGTTACTTGCAATTAAATCATAAATTAATTAAATATTAATTTATTATATCTTAAATTTATTTTTAAATTAAAATAAAATAATAATTTGTATCGAAAGTCAATCTAAAAATTTTGTTCAAATTAACGAGGCTCTTCTATACGAGTAGTCTCTGAACTCTGAAGGGAACGTGAAAGGAATGGCAAAGTATATTAAAGTTAGAAGATTTGATTGCCAGACGGAACACTCTTTCTTAAGACTCATTTTAGTAATCTATAGTACGCACATATTCTGTAAGGAATCAATAATAAGGGGCTTAGGGCGTACCACATTGCTGACAACTATACCTGTCGAGTGTCGAGGAATGGAGGGGACCTACACATTTTTTTCGATTCCGAGCGGCTAATAGATAGAACCATTACGAGGCATGAAATAATTATAGGAGGATTTGTCATTTCCTCGCGAAAGGCGATATCCGTAGAAAAACATTTTTCGTAACGTTGGAATTCAAGCCCCGAAGCTTCCACGTAACAGGCATACATGGTTACCAATATGCCACAGGCACTATATTTGTAAAGGATCACAGGAAAAATAAAATATCTGCTTTAGTTGAAGGAGATTGATGTTTGATTAAGCTATTTATCACAAACCTTGGCTTTCAATTCATCTGTTTTGGTTTGGCTAAATAATAGAGCGATCCATCTACTGATTTCTTTTGAAACCATGGGTTGTTTTGTAACTGGGGAATGCTCCTGGTCGAAATCTTGTCAGAAAGTCAGTATCATACCTATGCCGAACTAAATGAGTCACTTTACGGTTTAATAAAGTTGGGAAATTTTTAAAACCTAATTCTAAATAACTTTGGCGGAAAAATAAGCTCGAACCATAATTGACTGCCTTGAAGCTGCGATTTAGCTTCATTGCGGATTTTATTTGTGGAGGACCGATGTTATACCAAGAATCTGGAAACGCTTGGAGCACTTAGCCCTATATCATGCGAGCAATCAATGAGCTACAGCCTAAAATCAACAAGATCTTGAAAAATTTGAGTGGCTGAATACGATACCAAGCGAGGCAGCCACGCGACGCGACGTTGTGTTCCATAATTTGACTGATTGTTTGCTCTTAGTAATATAGCTGTAAAAAATAAGATCGATCAAGTGACCACCTTACGACGATGCATTCATCAGTTAGATGCTCTTTTAAGGTGCAAACTTTGGTCGAATGGTATCGACGATTTTAAGGATCACGCCATACACATTACACATGCTGTGAATTTTCCTACGAAGCTATAATACATACAGAAAATTAATTTCTTTCATACTTTGTGCTACTCAAAAAAAAGGCTGTTGGACCCCTCCCTGCATACACAAGAAGCAGATATGTGATTGTTAATGTTTCTTAACAAATAACACTCAACTAGGAACAAGCATGTGTCCCTTTTTTGGTGGATTTGGTGCCAATTTTTGGAGAAAAATGATATATTTGGAAAAACAATTTCGTGTTTCTGGAATTCGAATCTTCGAACACAGAAATCCTTCCCATTACCACATGTCTACGATACTCAAATCGTTCGAAAGGAAAAAAGCGATAATACCTGATAAAAGGATATTTTAAACGGAATAATAAAATCATCACTGATTTTAAAGATTTCCATAAGCTACACCTTTAAAACGGTTTTCTTCTTCTTCTTGACATCTAATCTCTTGAGTTGGAGTGCGAACCAATTACTGAAAGTTTCGTTTTTAAATGAATGCCTTCCAAAAGACGTTTCAAATAGATTTGCTCACTTTTATTGACCGACGATTTTCACCGCTCAGGTGACTTGAGTCACAAATTCAGACCATTTGATAAAAAGCTCAATTGAATTTTATATTCAGCACAGTTGATTCAGTCAGTGAGGAATTCATTTTCGCCAGAATAAGCACAATTATTGTACGATCCTTTCCTTTTACAAGGACCCGTTTTCAGCAAATTGTATTGTTTTTTAGGGTCATTAATGGTAGCCTAAATTCCAAATTGCATAAGAATTCATTATCATGCAACATGAAATTGATACCTAGAAATGCATACAATACCAGAAACTAATATTACGTTTCTGAGAGGCACACAATACAAGCATTTTTTTGTCCCAGAATCCCTTTATCGGTATCCATGAGATCAGGAAAACGAAACTGAGAAAAATTCAAATGGAATAGGCACTAGCTAGAACAAAAATGCTATGCCAACCGATGTTAAATCACTTATAGAGAATTTTTCTTCTTGCAAAGAAATTGCTGATGAAAATTTCAACCGAAAGGGAACAAATTGTTCCAATTATTTGGAATCGATTTTAAATTTATTCCACTGACAGAACCACAGTGGCATTTTTTCATATCTAACTAAGTTGTGGGCTATGGTTGCGAAGAGTTGACATAGCTGTGCAATTGATATATTTTGCCTATTCCCTATATGTGAAAAAATTCCTGTTACCATTTGTCTCAACTTTTTCTGTTATGACGTCCAGGAAAGTCACGGAAGTTGACCCACAACTGTAAAATTTCACGCAATTCAATACACTGCATTGCGAATCAAAAAGTTGGAAACCTGAAAATAATTTTCAAATAGGTACCTATAACTCTTTTCGAAACATAAAGTTAAATTAAAATGACACATCCGATTTGTAGGACATATGATCCCACTAAAAGCAAGAATCCCTAAGTGCAGACAATCAACGTGGCTTTTCCATAAAAACGTTCTGTCGGTTTGGTGTAAGTAATTAAAATTCATTCCCATCTTGATATGATTTTTAAGTGTGCTATGGAAATTTTTTGAGTAGAGCAAAACCAAGTTTTGTGTTCTGGTTTGAGAATTAGTCGTCGTCGTTGGAATAGAGTGAAGTG
The DNA here is from genome assembly GCA_914767635.1 of Melanostoma mellinum. Classification (NCBI taxonomy): domain Eukaryota; kingdom Metazoa; phylum Arthropoda; class Insecta; order Diptera; family Syrphidae; genus Melanostoma; species Melanostoma mellinum. The sequence continues at coordinate 23,026,447 of OU612058.1, forward strand.
TGTTAGGGTGGTTAAGATGATAAAAACAGCGGAATAGGGAGGAACCTACTTTTGCCAACACACACCAAAGTCATTTTCATCGTGTTTTGAGCTCAGTTGAAATACTTACTATACTCATACATACACACACACATTGAATGAGCAAACCCATCCAGCAGCACTTGGAAGCTGTTACCCCAGTACTTATGTAATTACAATGTTATAAGAGCAATGTTAAGCTCATAATATTCTCAAGTGGATGAAAAGCTTTTTCAGCATGACAAGTCGACGTGATGTGTAGTCATCGTATATTGTGCATTGTTCAAATATACTGACTGCTGCACACACATATGAAGTGTTTGCTTCTGTTTATGCAAACGAAACATACGAAAACCCAAGTGCCACACGACGACGACGACACTCTACAACCAAGTTGCAAGGAAATTTCAGGCCAATGCGACATTACTAGCTTTAACCATCCTTTCGCACCGCCGCGCCGCACCGCACCTACCACCATGCATTCAGGAAAGTAAGCTTAATGTTATCACGAAAATGAAAATAAAAAAAATAATAATAATAATTACCCAGCGAGCAAATGACAAGACAACCAAGGACAGCACATCTATTTTTATTATCCTCTTCTTATTTATGTGTTTCCTCTCTTTGTTTCAAAAGACTTTCCGCTCTAGGAAAAGGTGAATGGATTCAATTTCCTTTTTATGGGTGCCAATTAGTTTTATCAAACAGGTTTGGTTTATAAGAAGTTGTTTTTGTGTGCTCTAGGCATTACAATTATTTTGTTTTTCTTTCTTTCTGTTTTTTTTTTTTTTTTTTTTGTAATGCTGATAAAAATATGAGTAAAATAACGTTTTAATCGTGTCTCGGGAAATATAATTTTGATTCGAAAGTTATATTTGTCGGATGTACACAGTAAATTAAAAGAAAAATAATCAACGTTTTCTTACGCAGCGGACTTTCCTTGGAGCTATTGTTTAAGAACATCGAAAATAATATAAAACAAAAAAACTCTAAAGGATAATAGGTAGCTGATGCTACCTACAAAAATGTATTTTGTTTGATCTTCTCGTCTTCAACCACTACTTTTGCTTCAAGGGTTAAGAAATGTTTTGCTGCATTTTTTTTTTTAATAAATGCATAAAATTCAAGTCGATCGGCGAAAAACTGACGACGTTGTAAATACTTTCATATCTCGTCGTCCTAAGAGCGCTATTGTTACCTGGCAGCTTTGAAGCGTATTTCCTACAACTCGGGTTTTCGAAGGTAACTTCAAAATAACTGCACATATCCTTTTGAAACTAGTACTGTATATGCTTTACGAGGTAACGCTGGAGAGTTTTTTTTATAATAATTACAAATTGCGCCAACCTTTTTTCTCTCAAGAAATCGCATTTTTTCCTTCAAAGTGTTCTCAAAAGGCGAAAACCTCAAATTTCGAGAGCAATTATCAATTACGGATTTTAGATTTTGGACAATCCATTACCGAGCCAGGTGAAAACATAAATGTAGCCTTAGCCTATGGTCATCCTCAGGTTCTATAAAAATGTCAAACAGCTTGGGCGGTAGATGGTAACAAAGAAAAGCAGACATATATTTCGCCAATGTCTTTCCTCAGGTTCTAGATTATCACTGTACAAAATTTCATTTAAATCGGTTCAGTAGTTTGGCTGAGAGACGGAAACATAGAAAGATGGACAGGGACACACAGACTTACTTTCACATTTATAATATTAGTAAGGAGGAATATATCGCGATTGATTTCTTTAGGTATAAGGTTTTACATAACAACATTGCTCAAACTCGCCAGAAATTGAAAATAACTCTGAAATTGAAAATAACGGAATGGCAACCCTAGCGTGTACATGCCCAATTTGTATAAAATACAAATCCCATTGGAAGGCTGATGTCAGGATGCTGCCCTTAGGCGGGATCTGGTACTCCTTGAATGCCTGATACTGTATCTTTGTTGGGTAAAGGTGGCTACAAACTCAAACTTCCGTTGCCACAAGGTTTTGAATTTTTGTGTAGATATAAATACAACTGCCTCTTATTGAATTCCTTTCAGGTCTTTTCTGAATATTGCGATAAAACAAATCCTTAATTTTTTAGCTAGCATCAAAGCGAACAGGAAAAAAAAATCTCAACAAGAATGAGTGCGAAAATAATTTTGCCTTGAAGTACCCCAAAAAAATTTGTTTGAAATTTATTTTTTTTTATTGAACTTGAGTGTACTTTAGGGGCTTTAACTTCTCGTACTAAGTTAAATAAACACAACACCGACCTCGGGGTTTGAAAAAAAGGATATTATTTAAAAGGATATGGTACATAAGTATTTCAGTATTTTTAGATTCTTAATTGCATCTAAGACTTGGGAAGTAGGAATGATGTTATGTAATGCAGTTTATTGTTTGACTAATAGTTCAACTGCAATGAGATTGCTGATGAGGGAAAAAAGTATTGTAGAAAATTTTGCATAAAAATTTCGGTCTTAGGAACGGTAAGGCACTGAGTGGAAGGGAAATAATAAAGTTAATACAAGGAAGGTGATGCTTCTGACAAAAAAGTGTACAATAAATTATTCATTTCATTTCTGATGATTGCATACGAGAATGCGTGTAGGTACATGAGGAAAAGTTAAAGTAAACTGTAACGTCATTCGATTACATATAAAAATTAATAACGAGTTACGTTGAACGGACATAAGATTAGCTGGTTACTGACAAGTACATAATATGCATGTTTTAAAATTACAGGGCGCTTTAGAATAAATTTTAAAAAAGTCATAAGGACATGGAGGATCTAGAGCTCAATTGACCTCAACTCCAAAAATTAGCGTTTCGCCAAGGTACGACAGTGGGCTCATCAGTTAGGTGCTGCCGTACCCTTCTAAGACACACATTTTTGGTCGTTTTTTAGAAAGAATTTAGAATAAAGTGTTTGGAAAAAGTCCTTCATCACACCTGTATTTGAAAAGGGTGAAAAGATAGATATAAAATAAAAATGATTGACCCATTTCCAAACTCTCAGGCATTCCAAAGCTCTTTGAACAAGTTGTTTATGACTGCCTCTCTTCTTACACAAAAAATATTATTTGCAATCATTAGCATTGGTTTATCCAAAGAAGATCGACGGTAACCAACTTGCTATCTTTTTATCTTAATTGTTCCAACTCTATTGAAAATAAGGCTTTTGGTTTTCCCATTGAATGTATTATATGGATTTGTTCCTAGCTGAAGAATAGAACTTATCAAGTTAAATTGCGCAACTGCTTTTCGAAAACTTTTATTGCCCTATCGGGTGTGCCACAAGGCAGTCACTTTGGACCTTTACTTTTCATTGTCGTAATCAATGATGTGATCTCATGCATCTCTTATAGTAAAATTTTGATTTTCGCAGACGATATGAAAAATTTAAAATCCATTAAGAATGCTACTGATCGCGTACTTCTTCAAAAAGATATCGATAGTTTTGTAATATGGTGCAGTAAGAATGGCCTTAGTCTCAACCCCTTCAAATGACAAACTATGACTTTCTCGAAAAAAATGGGAGCAAACTCTATGCTAGGTTTTATAAAAAGATGGACAAAAGAACCTTATGTAACACTATCTTTGTACAACTGTTATGTTCGCCCTAATCTGGAGTATGCATCTCAAGTCTGGTCTCCACTATATGAAACTCATAAACCTCGTATTCTGGCAGTTCAACACAAATTTATACGCTTTGCTCTGAAGGGTCTACCTTGGGAGAATCCTTTTGATCTGCCTCCGTATGAGCACCATATTCAGCTTTTAAGCTTGCAAACCCTTTTCCAAAATCGTATCAACAATGATCTAATATTTATCCAACAGCTTATTACTGATTTTAATGATGCTCCCTACTTGCTCTCGTCCATTGGCATTAATTACTGCGGAGGATCTCACCACTTACGTTATTTAGAGTTAATTCACTGCCCCCATCACAGAACCAAATTTGGCATTCATGAGCCAATATCGCGCATGAGTAGATTATTTAATTCAAATCATTTACTTATTGGTTTTAACATTAGTAAAAATAGTTTGGTGTATTTGGTACCCGTGGCGTGATGGTTAGCATGTCCACCTGGTAACGCAGAGGTTCGAGGTTCGAATCCCAGCAGAAGCAAAAATGTTTTTCCACGGGTATCGCCTTTCGCGAGGAATTGGCAAGCCCTCCGTTAAGAAATTCATTGCCATGAAAAGCGCTTTCTCAATCAGCAGTTTGGAAAAGGTTTTCGTATTCGCTTTTCGTAATGTATTGGGTGGTACAGGGTTGCCAACTCTATATTAATTATGCAAATTGAATTAAATCACGCAAAATATTGGAAAAAAAAATTATTAAATATTACAAGAGTTTCAATCGAAAAACTAAGGACGCCATTCTCTTACAGTTGCTAATGCATACAAGCGCTGAAAATTTAATCAAAATCGTTGGATCAGTTTAATAAAAAAAGATTTTCTATTTAAAATTTTTTATTTTAAACGAGTTTTTGAAAAATCAAATATACAAAGTTTTAGACATTACCAGAAGTTGTTTAGACAAAAAACTTGAAAAAAATCAAAGAATCAGTTTTGAAGTATGTAATTTAAAAAATTCAAATTTTTCTTAAAATTTTATAAAAATTTCAAAAAATAAAAATTTTTACATATTAATATGCAACCTTTTTTAAATTATAGAAGACTTAAAAAATACAAAATTTCATCAAAATCGTGTAAGCTGCGAACGAGAAAGCTGGTTTTGAAAAAACGGTACATACTATGGGAGGCATCATTTTTCGACTTAAAAAAAAAAAAAAATTGCATCACACGAAAGGCAACCTGTAACTTATATTTCACAGAAAATACAATCGAAATCGTTGGAGCCGTTTTCGAGATAAATAAATATTATCATATCGGTTCTATGGCAGATACCGTTATTTCAAGGCCTAGAGACGCAATTCCAAAAACACCTCTGTAGGCTGTCTCATAGACTCAAACTGCAAAATTTTGAAGAAAATCGGTGTAGCGGTTCAAGCTGTGGATCCATATACGGACAGACAGACAGACATGCAGACAGATTTGCATGACCCACTTTTCTCGTGTCCTCTATTATCTCAATCTCACGTTTAATTGTTATCTCAAAATTTTTTTCATCGCGATTGAATAACTTGCCCTTTATATCAAAATGATTGCCCATGATCGCTGTTAAAAACAAATGACGTGCCTGAAAACCGACTTTAGCATACTTCACACAAAATTGATTGTTTTCTGTAACACCAACACTTTTTAAAGAGTTTCGTTCGAAAAATACCTTAAACCAACTTCACATCATTTTTTAAAAAACAATCCGAAGGAAGAGTTGTGTAGGTTTTACTGCTGCCATTCTAACACATTGTCCAACCTTTTATTGTCTACAAGGATTGTAATGCTCTAGAGTTTATGGCGAAATTCATGTATTCGTTAAGTCTCATATAAAAACAGCATTAAAAATATAAGACGTCATTCCTTTTGTATTGCTCACCGGTAGTAAATCTCACAATAAGATACCCCGCCTTAATGTCTTGCTAAATTTTCAACTCGTCAATCATGACACGATAACAAGCCAAGGCTAACACATTAGAAACATGTTTCGAATCTTAACGTGTTTTTAAATGCTCAATAAATTAAAATAGCCCAGTAAAAAACACTTAATACGCGAACAAAAAAGACATCCGCATTTGAAATGGATCCCTGTAAATACTTCTGAAATTGTCCTATCAAATTCAAAAATAACAACCAGACACCACCAATAAATAGAATATTCTTGACAACACTGAAGAAAAAAAAAAAAAACTCCTTCCTTGTCAACAACCCCTGCTATCGATTAATCCGTACAAAGAGGCGATGAATGGCTTCATTGCCTTTCGGGCTTTCGACAATATAGAAAAAATACATTATAATTTCAAATTGCCATGCAAACACACCCACAATATGAAAAAGGAGAAGACTTTAATTTTGGGTTCTTTTCTATGTTTGACTTTTTTTATTTTTTTTTTTATTTTGCAGATCCACCACAAGTGACATTATCACTGGGCTCAACATTAAAACCAGACGATATTAAAGAGGGTGATGACGTATATTTTGAATGTCATATCAAAGCAAACCCCAAGGAACACCGAATCACATGGTCACATAATGTAAGTGAGATGTATGAATAAGAACAATTTACACATTTTTACCAAAATTCAATATAGTCACATTAAAAACTTTTTTTCCACACTAAATTATTTGCATATTTCTTTATACCCACTAAGATTAGGAATAGGTGTGTAAGACTTTTGATGTAAGCGAAGAATAATTTTAAGTTGCATTCTCTTAAGTTGAAATATATTCTAAGAAAAGTGAGATTTTGAATAGAGCTCCATTCCTTATACACAACCCCGCCTGGGGCAAATTAATTCTCCGATGGGTAAAGCTGTATATAGGTTCCAAATCTTTGATTTCTTACAACATTTTTTATTTGAAATACTTGCAAATAGATTAAACCATTCACATTGTGCAAGCATTCCCTAAGAAGAAGACTATATCATTAGGGTGTCGACTTTGAAAGGCTTGTGCAAAACAAACGGGTAGACGAACCCAGCGTACTCACATTTTACATTGTCTCTACTTTCCTATATCAGTTAGCTGCATGCTGAAAAACAAAACAAACATTTTACTTCAACTTCAACGTTTATGATAAATCATCTCAATTCAACATTTTCACACATTCATATATCCCACATAACATACCATGGCCCTAGTCCTGACAATAGCGCAGCTTTTATGTTCAGAGTCATTACACAAAATTGTGTGTGATTAGCATTGTGATGAAAAATATTAACTCTTGCTCCCATTTCTATTACTTATAAGTAAAAGTCCTCGTACATGTTGGAAATTCTTGCCTTGTAAAAAGGGGAAAAAAATTGTCGTTAATTGTGAGGAAGAGTTTGTGAGGGTGAGTTTTTTTAAGTGATCGCTTAATTTGCTTGGAGTGTTTTATTCAAGACAAACAAAAACTCTAAGCTCACAAAAGTCTCCATTATTGTAAAGAGGAGCGTTTGAAATGACATGCCTGAAGAAAAACAGGGAATGCTTTATGAAAGAAAATATAATGTTCTCTTGTTAAGATGTAAGCTTTAAATGTTTGTAATTGAAAAAATCAATTAAGTGAAATTCTTGTAGTCGTTAACTTTTCTCATTAAGTATTTGGCAAACAAAATAAAAAATAAACAAATTAATATATACTAGTTTCGGCCTGTGGTCGAGCTTCGACCACTAAAGTTATTCTTTCTTTTTTACAAAAAATTTTAATATTTTTGTTTTTGTGTGCTAAACATCTCTGGTGTTCGTCCCGATAAAAATATTTGTTAATTTTTTTGTTAACTTAAGAAAAATTATCATGAATCTGTCATGACTCCATGTGTCAAGTGCTTTTTTTTTAATTTTTTTAATTTTTTTAATTTTTTTCATTATTGAAATAAAGAAGAAGACAACACTTACATCAACCGTCAAACTTGGCACGTATTTAAAAATCCAAATGAAATCTTTTTTCTGCCGCCACTCCAATTAGGTTTTTCTGCAAAATTAAATATCCAAATTACGTTTATATAAGACACAAACTCTCCTGAACCGATGAACTCAACTTACATTTCGCTTTTTCCACACAGTGAAAACGCTCAAAGAAAAAATAATAGTTTTGCATTCACACTTAAGCTGAGACGGAATAAACGCACACACACTTTTCCGTTTTCAGCGTCGCCGTAAATTCACCACTTCCAATGGTAATCATGTCCAATTGAACAAACGCTCACGTATGCGAAAGGCAATACCAAAGCTGAGACGGAATAAATGCATACACACTTCTCCGTTCTCAGCGTCGCACCACTTCTTCGTAAATTCATAACTTCCAATGGTAATCATGTCCAATTGACCAAACGCTCACGTATGCGAGAGACAATACAAAAGCTGAGACGAAATTAACGCACACACACTTCTCCGTTTTCAGCATCACACTACCTGTTCGTAAAATCACCTCTTCCACTGGTAATATTGTATGCGAGAGACTATGAGATTGTGATGCACAGTGTAAAAAACACAGTGTTGTTGTTGTTTCTTGCACGATTTTTCTACCGCAATTTAGCCGGGTAAACGTTAACAGATCCGGAAAAAATGTATATTCTTCCATTCTATGGCTAAATACCTTTCAGGAAATATATACTTCATGCGGGTGCGTCATCGTTAAGTGGGGTAAAAATGTACCACAAAAAAACCACTTGCCGATTAATATATAGATTTTAATCTATGCATTTTGTTGGAAGAACTTCAAACAGAAAATGATTTCGAGGAATTGAAGACGTTTTCTTTAATTGAACTAAAAACAGAAAATGATGTCGAAGACTTAGTGACGTTTTCTTTGAGTGAAGAAAACGTCCTTAAATCTTCGAAATTATTTGTTTGCTTCTTTTTGCGAACTAACTTCAAGTGAATGAATTACGGTCACCATTCGATTTCAGGAAGTAAAAACCTGCGAACTTATTGATTTATTTCCTTGGAAAAACTTTGTGGTCACTTTGATCAAATGGAAAGAAAGAATAGAAATAAAATTTTTTATCTCAAAACTGGCTGGGGTAAACTAGAAACCATTAACCATCCAGACCACAGTTCTATTTGAGCGTGCTAGTTATTCTGAGGAATTGAAGGGGCCTACAATTGTTATTTTGAATCTCTTAGTTTGAGTCCTAAAACTATTTTCATAGAGATTTCACTTTCACGAAATGGCTATTTCCATGCGAAAATCCCTCAAACTTTCTTAAGACAGTGCGAGGTTTTCGCACGCAACATTAGTAAATATTTCCGAGATCCTTTGAAGCTCCTTACAGTACGGTGTTTTACTGCCAAAATTTTATCATCAGGCTCCATCAATAAGCGTGTCTCCAATTGAGTGCATCAAGCAATTTAAAATCTCTTTTGAAAGTAAAAGCACTGCCTCAAAAATTTTCAGGTCTCTTCCATTTCTCACAAGACGTGGATTTGTGGATTTGGGGAATGCGCTAGGCCCGAGGTATCTGTGCTGTTGTGAGCTCGAAGAGCCTCGGTGACCTTTAATTTTATGAGGAATGCGAAACGCTAATCAAAAAATCGTTTTTCATGGCATGAATTAGGGGAAATTACCAACTCATCGCAAAAATTTATAACTGTGGAAAATTCCTTGATGTTTCTGATGACACTCGAGCCTTAAACCTGTCACTAAGTAAGCAGATACGCCTTCCGTTACGGCAGGGGCACCACAGTCAATGATGGTTCCTAGAAATATTTACACATCTTGAATTACTTTCGCAACACTTCTCAATTTCTTTTGAAAAGCGATACGTTTGGGAAAACTTTTGTGTGTTTCTGAGATTCGAGCCTCGAATTCCTACGAAGGCAGTAGTTGCAACCATCACGCTACAGATGCGCCTATTCCTACCACCTTCTCAGATTTCCTGTTCTTTAAGTGCATTCAATATCTAGTTTTATTTCCTGTCCATCGTCTCGTGGTACCCGCGGCGTGATGTCCACCTGCTAACCTAGTGGCTCGAGGTTCAAATCCTAACAGAGGCAAATTGTTTTTCCACGGGCATCGCCTTTCGTGAGGAATTGGCAAGTCCTTCGTCAGTAAATTTACTGCAAAGCGCTTTTTCAATAAGCCGTTCGGAACCGGCAGAAAATTGTAGGTCCCCTCCATTTCCTCACAAGGCATGGTTGTGATAAATGTTCTAGATCTTTGGGCTGCTCGCTCTATTGCGCCACCCTATTTATTTATTTATTTATTTATGTCCATCGTCTCACTAAAGAGTGACATACAAACGCACGTTCTCTAATTCAAATTTGGAAATTGAAATTTCATGATTAGATTCTTTTCGCCCGAGACAGCGGACAGCGTTTGCCAGTGCAACTTTAATCCTCTAGTTTCTAGTAGATGCCATTCCAAATAGAGTAACACCATTGTAATTAATCAACATAATTGGTGTGAGTTTAATTCAATTTTGAAGTTATAACAAACAATTAAGCAAAACTTTATTACCTTCAAATTTTCAAACTACTCAACCCCACTACTCTACCCAGCTTATCACCTTAATATACCTTCATACTCGAGCTGGCGCACTCTAGTGTCCTTGAACTCGCAAAACCTTGGTTCTACATTTCTCGCGCGCAAAGCAGATTTCATTTCCTTGCACATCACAAGTGTAATTTTAAAATTTCTCTAATGTAAGGCAGAATGGTTATGATTTATGAACCTTGGACGTCTACATTGCCTCTTGTGAGCATCGTAAAACCCAGATTGCGGGTTGTTAGGTTTATGTGTTCTTTGTGCTTAGATATGCTAAGAATTTACCTGCTCTATATCAACAATAACTAAACATATCTAGACTTTTCCATTTGTTTTATCAACAGAAGTTTATCTAAGAGGCTCATCACTCAAGCAAGGCACAAACTATAATTTACATTGAATGAAAAAGACTCAACCAATGTCGTTATGTGGCTTACCTTAAACAACGTATGCAAAAATGGCATCTTACATTTTGCACAATAGTTTCAAATTGGATGGAAAAGCTTCTTAACTAAGAAGGATAATTGCTCAAAGGAGATTTCTCTTCCACAAAACATTTTTTATATACCTATGTGTGTACATCGAGGCACAGGTAGTTGTAGAAGCACTACACTTTACAGTTTACATATAAGCTCTGTGTTGTGCTTTGTTGAGTAGGTTTTCTTTTTTTTCATTAGGGTACATAGGGTTTATTTGGATTTTAAAAACAAAAAGACAAAATTTCCCGCTTCAATGTTCTATCTGAATGGACGTTAAAAGACATAAAGCCTAAATTTCAGTTATATGGTTGGATCATTTTATCTGTCATTATTTTTGCAGTGCTCTTAGAACACATAAATCAAAAGTGATTTTGAGATTTACTTAAGTAAGAAATTGCTTGAATTACAATTCTAAAATGGCCATCCAGGTATACTTCCTTTACATCTCAGTGAATGGGACGCTTAGAGCTTAGAGGAAGTTCATGTGTACGAACTTATCTATATATATGTTCTTCATTATTCCAGTTGAATGAATCAGAAGTTAGTAACTACTAGAGAACGAACAGAAAATTACAGAATTACAGATCAGAATTTTAGAAGTATTAACAGTCTCATAAAATGCAGAACAAAATTATCCAAAAATTCTCTATATTCATCCATGTAGTTTTCGATTCCCACCAGTCCAACCACTGCCTTCAACTCTTGGTCCTACCACTTGCTACTCTAAGATTAATTCTCAAAAATATTCCATCTGGCTCTGAATGTGCCCTGTAGGTCCCCAATCTTCTGGTTGGTTCTCCAGAGTCCATCAATTAGTCCTCAAATATCATCGAAGAAACTTCTTCCCATTCTTCTTCTTCTTCTTCTTTTCTTTTTTTTTCTACTTCTTATCCATCTTCTCCATGTTTTTCTTCATCTTCTTGCTTTCCATTTGAGGTGCTACTAGTGTGATCTTCAGTCTTTCTGCTTTCCACAAGTCGCTCCCTTAGAATGAACTGAATGAATCTAGCTCAAAACTCCTGTTCCTCAAAAGTATATTTTGAAGACTTTTATACTCATTTCCCATAAATGCAATTTTAAGCTTGTTCACGGTCATGTAGCTATTGAGCGTCAAAGCAGGAAAAATGGAACAAAACTTAAAGCTCGAAACAGAAAAACTTTGAGTTCGGTCACTTACATTCTAAAGGTTGCGAAGTGATCTGGGCTACGCAAAATTTAAATCTCTAGTCTTTTTTTAAGCAAAACACTCATTTGGTACGGGCATAAGAAAAGTGCAATGAGCAGCACTGATATTTATTGAAATATGTGCTTTGTTTTTGAAATCTTCCTCATGTACTAAAGGATCTTCCAAGAAATGTATCCTTGAAAGCCAGGACTGGTATTCTTTATTCCATGTTAGAAACTAAAACGACAATTCAAACTGTTTGGCAAGTCCAAAGAAAAGAACCAAGTTTTTGAGAGTAGAGTACTTCAAAAGAAAGCGTATCCAAGAAAATAACATGCAGATAAGGGACATCGTGACATAATCGGTAATAAAATGGCGGATAAGCTGGCTAAATTCGGGTCAGCACTCGAATCCAGCGATATGAACACTTCAGTTCTAAAGCCACTTGAACAAGAAAAAAACAGAATCAAACATAATTTTCTAAAAACCGCCAATGACAGGTGGTCATCTTTAGAAACATGCCGAGTTTGTAGAAACCTTTGGCCAGATATTTAAAAAAAAAAAACAAAATTTCTACTCTAGCTCTCGTTTTCTCTGTTGATAGGCATTTTTACGGGCCACAACTCGTTGGAAACATAATGAGAATGGGTATTAGCACATCCGTCTTACGAGTATATTGAGGATGCCAAAATGAGAAGGCAGAGGAAGTGGAAAGATCTTTCCACTTCCTCTGTTAGTGTCCTAGCTTGGCCCACACTAGGGAAAAGGCTCTCGGAGAATACTTCCTCGACGAACTGGGCGACATATCTAACCTCCCATTGAGCAACGTTCTGAAATTTATACAGGGCTCCAAATGGTTCAGTGGGAGTTCCCTACCCCAATAAGCCAATCACCAACCCAACCCTCTACCCCTCCAATCCTCCCACCTGTTCATCCTCTGTTTTCTCGTGTAGCACAATGGATCCTTGAGATCCGAGTGAGGTGCTACCACTAGTGGCTGCACCCTTCATGACACCTAACCTAACCAACATACATATGAAAATTGCGCGAATAAATAAAGCCATTGTGAGTAAAGAATTCGGGAAATTCAACAGGTTAGGTTGTCTGTAACGAGGGTGTTCGAGGTTCAAGCAGCAGAAGGAGAGCTCCCAAAGAGTTTGCAAATCCTCCGGAGGTAGTTGAACAGCTATATTAGAACTCTTACATTGTCTCGTTCGTAATCAGCAAAAATCGTAGGTCCCTATCCTTTTATTTCTTTTTCCTCAAAGTTATGTTTTCATTTTTCATACCAGATCTTCATCCAATATTCGAATTTGACTTCGAAAATCTATCTACGGGAGGATTTGACCTCTCATCTTGTTGTTTTCTTGTTCCTGCGAAAAGCAAAAATCTCGTGCCTACACATGTGTGGTAATTTTACGAAAGGCGTAAAGAATCTGTCTGACCTCAACAAATTGGCACATAGTTGTTATTCTTGTCAATCTTCGTTGGACCTCTTGAAGAGGTTGGACTATGCAGGTTGGAATTGAAATTTGTTATGACAACCATTTTCTCCAATATTCTCATAGTAAGGATGCAACTTTTTGTGTTAAAAGTAAAAAATATTTGTTTTTCAATGATGTCAATATTCCACTTAAAATACTCTGGCATAACAACATACAATAATTGGAGTCTAAATAGTTAGGGTACGACACAAAACATACTTTTGGTGGCTATACCTACGATGTTCTAATTGTTTTACTGCTGCAAGCTCTAAACTATTCTGATGTGATAGTTGAGAAAATTCAAAGTGAAGTAAGAAGTGCAGCAAATATAACATAGCATAGATGTGTAGCTTCATGTATAAATATACCTGCATATAACGGAATACACATCACAAAGAGGAGTGTAGTGTAAAGTCACCTTCACTTTAGTGTTTTAGCACTTCGGGTAGCTACCTACATCCCGACACACAAATTGCAAAGCAGATGTATCTATGCGAAAGTAGAATCCAAATAGGTACATTTCGTTTCGCTTAGGTGCCATATCTACTACACTATGATAGTCTTTGGGTACAAAAATAAAAAGCAACAGTAGGTACTATATGGAAAAACAGAAGTTGAAAAGTGTGGTAATCGCTGTGGTTATGCATACTCACTTCTGGCACCTTCCTCGCAATAAACTATGAATAGCAACCAATTATACGTTCAACAGCAGCAGTAGCAATAGCAGCAGCAGAAGCAGAAGAAAATTACTTATGCATATGTGAGCTCAACGTGCGGTGAGGGGGAAAGCAAATTTTATTTTAATTGGTTTCTGTTATGATCAAAATGAAATTCGTTTTTTATTTTTTTAGTTTGTTGCACAATGGCTTGTGCTTGATATTAAATATTGGAAGGGTAACGTTGGTATCGATGTCATATTTAATTTTTGAACTGTTACAGCAACTTTACTCCCAGCTTAAAAGCCTTATAGAATGAGATGACTTTTTCGTTATACTAAAGTTGGCAGCTTGAGACAGAAGATCGAATGTTAAAAATAGAATACGCTTTTTAGAAGAGTCTTATGTTGCAAAAAGAAAGCCATATTTTTTAATTGATTCAATTACAACGTTCGATTCAAAGTTGATGAACATTGAGTTTATGAACTCAGAAAGACTGATGAATAGAGTGATTAACTGTTGAATATTTTTAAATAAGTTAACTAATCATTTGAAGATTCGCGAGAGTGAGCGATTTTGAAACAAATGAATTCAACAAAGAAGTTTGGTTAAAATGTATAAAAGTATAATTTTGTTATTTTTTATTTTTTTATAAGTGAAATGATTAGTATACGCTTATACTTCCTCACATGAATATTTAAGATTTATAAATCTCACGATGGAAGCATTGCTTCTGAAATTTACATCTGAGGAAATACAAAAAGTGCTTTAACCGTTAAAAATTTTAATAATCTTTTCATTTATTAGATAAAAAACACGTAGAACTACAAAACTCATCAATCTTTTTATGTATATTTAAATCATAAAAAAAATTATTAGAAACCAGACAAAAAAGTAATTTTAATTAGGATATTTAGACTAATGTCGGAAGGAAGCATAATAATACTTAATCATTTTATGTGAAATTCTTATTTACAATATTGAAAAAAGAAATGAGACAAGTTGAAATAAAATGAGTCCCTGAGTTAAGTTAAAAAAATGTGTCTCTTTGGACTCATATGAGTCTCAAGTATCGATATATCAGCTGCAAAGCGAGATATAGAAAATTGAATTTGGCATTTTCGTTTTTTTTTTTTTAAATAAGCCAAATTTGTTTTCAAATTGCTCCTCCCCAATTCGTCTTTTATTAAAGCAAATGAAATTTATAAACATTTATTTTAACTCTTATACAAGGCTTTGAAACACAAAGTATCACTTTGATCTTATAATTTTATCGAACAAAACCACTACTTCTGTCCCACTGTGCGACGCTTTTCTGTACGTGTACTTCTGATTTGTCATTTGTCACTTATCACTTGTCAGAAATGTTCTGAATATTTCTTTTTTATTAAGCGGGTATATAGCAGCCGGCCCCTTCTCCAAATTGTCTTCGTTTTTCTTGACTTGCATTAGCAGCCAGCGCAGATATTTCTAACAGCACATGATGCATGCCCGCTTGCAGTCATCTGAGACTTATGAATATGCCTACCAAATTTTAATAACTTTGGGTCTCATTTCCACCACTTCTTTAAAAACAAACTGTTTGATAAACGGAAGTGTACTCACGTCGTGGTTGGTTTAAGATTGTGTTCTTCTACCGTATTGGAGTCGTCTCTGATGAAAAAGGTTTCCTTTTAGTTGTTTAGTTGAACCTGGTTTCGTGCTTTTGTTTTAAAGGAATCAATACAGGTCACACGGCTTTTTTCTGTCCCCTAAATTACTTAAAAAAAGGTGTTAAACGAACTCTCTTACCCATCAAATGGTTTGTGAAAGCACGTTTTAGGTGCAAATAGACACGTCTGTGATAAATATTTTATTCAACAAGATAATAATATGTAACATCGTGAACAGGCTGGTGTAGTCTTGCCGTCGTGTTTTACCTTCATGGCAGTCCTCGCGCGAAGTGTTCGTTCAAACCTCTTTCATTTAAGTTCTTCCAATTTCCTCTCATCGCCAATTTCCACATCAAACACTATACCGACAGTAATTGCTTGGAATGCAAAAGGCATTCGTAAAAAGTATATTGAATTTATAGATTTTTTAAAACAAAACAAAATCGAAATTGCTTTGGTAAATGAAACTTGGCTCACTTCTGAGATTCGGCTACCCTCATCTGACTTCAAATGCTATCGTGTCGATAGATTTGACCAGAAAGGTGGCGGTGTAGCTATTTTAATTAAAAACACTATTCAACATTCGCTCCTACCTGTTCTTCAAACTCGTTGTGTAGAAAATATAGGAATCGAAGTAAGGCTTGGTAACCAAAAAACCATAAAACTATACAGCGTATATTTCCCAGGGGGCTCATCATCCGAACTTAAAAGAAAGCTTTTAAAAAATGATTTGTTGAAACTTTTCACCATAAATAATGATTTTGTGATCGGAGGCGATCTTAATTGTCGTCATAGGGATTGGGGCTGTATTAGAGCCAACGCTTGGGGTAATATACTCTCTAATCTCCTACTTACATCACCTGTTTCACTTATGTTTCCTCCTAGTCCTACTTATTTCCCCGCTGGTTCTCGTGGTATTCCGTCCGTCCTCGATTTATTTATCACAAATGTAGCTTGTCAGTTTACGTCACCTATATCTGTTAATTCGCTTTGTTCCGACCATAACCCCGTGCTTTGTAACCTCTTATCTTCAGGGGAACGTAGAGTGCAATACATACATGATATAAAAAATACAAATTGGCCACGCTTTCAAAACAAAGTCAAAACAAAACTGCAAAATTATTGCACAAACTTAAATAACATTAACAACAAAGCCGATATTGACTCCATAGTACAAAATTTTCAGGACTGTATTACAAGCTCCATAGAAGATTCCGTCCCTAAAATAGAGATTAAAAATACGTTCTATAAAACGTCGCCACAAATCAAGGAATTAATTAAACTCAGAAACATTCATAGGAGGAATTGGCAACGATATAGACAACCCTTTTCCCGAAATATGGTTTCTCATTTTAATAATATGATTTCAAAAATCCTGTCTGAACAAAGAAACGAAGAATGGAATAAGAAATTAAGTGTTCTTGATAAAAATGCAAAACCATTTTGGAATATAGTCAGGATTATAAAAAACAAAAATAGAAGTATTCCTTTCTTAAAAACTTCTTCAAAAACTTTCTTCACAGACCTTGAAAAAGCAACTGAACTCAGTAGCGTTTTTAGAAAAAATCACGAAATTTCAGTTCACTTGAACGATAACATAACAAACAATAAGGTAAACCAATCCATAACTGAGTTTGATTGTCTTAGACAGTGCACACCAGTTAATGAATTGGTTAAAGAGAAAGACATTAAAAATATTATAAACAGCTTACAAGTCAAGAAAACAGGAGGACAAGACAAAATAAAGAACGCTTATTTGAAGAACCTTCCCAAAACTGGAATCGTTTTTATTACGTTTTTAATTAACGCTTGCCTTAAAATTCAATATTTTCCAGATGTTTGGAAAGAAGCAAAAATTATTCCGATACTCAAAGCTGGTAAGCCTCCTGAAAGTGCTAGTAGTTACAGACCTATCAGCTTACTGAGCAACGTAAGTAAAATATACGAAAAGGTTTTGAAGGAGAAAATCTCTAAAATTCTAATCCAAAAATCCATTCTGCCGAACGAGCAATTCGGCTTTAGGCAATTTCACAGTACCTCACACCAAGTTCAAAGATTGTGTAATACTATCAAGCAAAATCGGGATCAAGGAAGATCAAGTGGAATGGTTCTTCTTGACATCGAAAAGGCTTTTGATTCCGTTTGGCATAATGGTCTGACTTATAAAATGATACAATTTCAATTTCCGTTGTATTTATGTAAAATAGTCCAAAGTTTCTTGACCGGTCGTTGTTTTAAAGTGCACGTTAATAGTGAATGTTCGAACATAGTATTTTTTAGTTTTGGTGTTCCCCAAGGGTCAGTCTTGGGACCACACTTGTATAATATATACACCTCAGACTTTCCTAGTCTTCCAGGCTGTGAGTCAGCCATCTTTGCTGACGATACAGCAATAATATCGTCGCATAAGTTCGCTCTCAACATTGAGAGGAACCTTAAAAATGCTTTAGATATATTGGACGCATATTATCACAGATGGAAAATTAAGCTGAACACTGGAAAAACTCAAGCCATCTTTTTCTCGAGAAAAAGAAAACCTTGTTATCTTCCAGCCAATCAGCTCCAAGTTAGTGGAACGAATATACCGTGGAATACCACTGTAAAATACCTCGGTATTTATCTCGATTCAAAACTCACCTTTAACGAGCATATATATCAAACCCTTAAGAAAATAGGAATTGCAATAAAAATGCTTTACCCCTTCATCTGCCGCAACTCGCACTTAAGTAACGATAATAAAATCATTATCCACAAAGTTGTATTTCAAGCTATACTTTTATACGGATGTCCCGTATGGGGTTGCGCTGCCAAATGTCATTTGAAAAAACTTCAAACTTCTCAAAATAAGCTACTTAAAATGATGTTAAGACTTCCTTGGCATCATTCTACTTCTGACCTCCACATTAGAGCGAATGTTGAAATAATTGCTGAACGAATTCTAAAATTGAACACAAAATTCATTCAAAACTGTGAAACTTCCGATAACTCACTTATTAAAAATCTATATTCTTGATCTGTGATAAAAATATTATTTAAAACATATTATTAATTATTTGTTATTTGTTTTTTTGTAATTTATTATTTGTTATTTGTTATTTATTATTTACTATTTACAATTTATAGCTTATTATTTGTTATTTATTACTTATTATCTATTATTTATTATTTATTATTTATTATTTATTATTTATTATTTATTATTTATTATTTATTATTTATTATTTATTATTTATTATTTATTATTTATTATTTATTATTTATTATTTATTATTTATTATTTATTATTTATTATTTATTATTTATTATTTATTATTTATTATTTATTATTTATTATTTATTATTTATTATTTATTATTTATTATTTATTATTTATTATTTATTATTTATTATTTATTATTTATTATTTATTATTTATTATTTATTATTTATTATTTATTATTTATTATTTATTATTTATTATTTATTATTTATTATTTATTATTTATTATTTATTATTTATTATTTATTATTTATTATTTATTATTCATCATTTATTATTTATTAATTATTATTTATTATTTACTAACTGATCTGTGATAATTCAATCCATTTTAATTGAATCCTTTGTAACTTACTTTCATTTGTGATCATTCATTCTTACGCTTTGGTTTATATAACTGTAGGACAATTTTGTAATTATTAAAACTCATCTCTATGTGTTCATTAAACTGAATATACATAGGCATACTCTATATTTATATATGTGTAAACTCACATCACTTTTTTTTTTTTTTTTTTTTGTATGAAGGTTTTGTTCGTGTTTCCTTCAAGAATATATTAAATATATAACTCGTTAATTTAAAAATAATAAAAGATAATATTTAAGAAGAAAGATAACAGCTATCATATCTCTTTATTGTAAAATGTGCGGTGACAAACCTTTGTAAAAATATTAAACGAAAAATAAAATATATATATATATACTATACCGACAGTTTTTACTCTGATTCGTATTGGAACATCATTGAAGCTTTTGCTTTTCGATCTTAAAAATTGCCCTGTTTTCTTTATTTAGCCTTACATATTCATTTCTTCAATACACAAGATGTTGGAATAGGTTCTCTCTACCAGCCATACCTAATAATTTCCTAATCTCAACTCCCAAACTTTTACTGTCACCTTACTTTGCAAGCCTCTGGGTCTAGAGTACTTCTTGCAACCATCCATGGGAATGGATGGGACCTACTATTCTCTGCAGATTCTGAACTTGCCAAATGAATGTAATTTTATGAAACCTCGCGAAATATATTTGAGTTTTTTGACACAGTGTCAAAACCCCTGAGATCTGAATGCACTCTTGTAGGAAAAGCTCTTACGTGTGACGGCTGTTGCTTGAAACACTTTAATGTCAGTTGTCTAAATGAGATTTCTTCTTTAGCTGCTTTTAACACTATTGAAACAGGTAAGACGGCGCTGCAGCTATATTCCATAATCAATGCATTATGTTTACAAAATGGTATGAAGGTATGGGAAGCAGTAACGATGTGTTATTATTACCAAAGCTTACAAATCTTAATTTAAGTTTGTAACGTATGATAGTTTTTAGAAGTCAAAGAAATGTTTGAGATATCGATGGAGTTACCATTCAAAAATTCCTGCTTGGTCGTTGTTAGTAACTGCTGAAATAGTTTCGTTTATACTAAGCAATTTTGTTACTAAGAAAATATGAATGAGCTCCTTGAACAGCATTGTATGTTTTTTTTTTTTTCAAATCTCAA
This sequence comes from Melanostoma mellinum, assembly GCA_914767635.1. Lineage (NCBI taxonomy): Eukaryota > Metazoa > Arthropoda > Insecta > Diptera > Syrphidae > Melanostoma > Melanostoma mellinum. The sequence goes on from OU612058.1 coordinate 23,046,741, forward strand.
GTAGAATGTTTGTTTCATTCAAAAAAAATTAAGGCCCTACCGATGTTTCCTAGCTGCTTAAGGCTTACAGTTAAAAATTTCAAAAAACCAAAATGCTTCACAGCCAGTGAATCTGATTTGGATTGCCGTATTACTTATTATGTTGCTCCACAAGGAAGACATTTTACTTCGCTTCTTTTTCAACCCAGGCATTGTCGTTATATGTAATTAGGAGGAGTTCAAGTTTTGCAGAGAGTAAATTTTGTTACTTTACCTCTCTACATGTAACGCAATATAAGGTTTTTGTAACCCTTCCTTCTATCTGAATGGTACGTAACATATCTAAGTGGCAACTTTGACCTAAAAGTCACATTTATGTAGCGAAAAGAACAAAAACACCTTTCTCCTTTTTTTTGTTAAAAACTACCATCTTGCCAGAGCAAAAAGTAAAATACGTATTATACACCCTAGTAACTCCCCGTAAAACACAAAAGAAAACTACTGACAGCTTTTGAGATTTGAATGCCCTAGTTTTTTTTTTATTGAAATCGAAAATTTTACGTAAAGTATTGTTCCAATACCCCATAATGTCTCTGCTACGCACCGTAACTTTTCACGACCTCCCTCTTTTCCCGAAAATTTCAAAACGTAATACTTGAACGCTTTGCTCGAGTATGCCAAATGCAATCGATAGAGTTATGAGTTTGTTTTATTCTGTTCAACACTCTCCTGAAACAGACTTGGCTTGTTTAATTTTTCTTTCATATGGATTGTGTTCAAATAAATCTTTCTGCAGTAGAAGTGAAGATGGACAGGACATCAGCAGTCTCAAAAATGCCCCTCAACTAAGTCCAATTAAGTCTCCTTGATTCCGTTGAGATACATAGATTTTGTACCTACGCCTACACACCTATTCGTATTTTATTCGCTTGGTGTTATTTTATTCCTGGTAAATCTTTTCGTATTTGAATATTTTTGAGGCATTTATCCAACCAAAAGTCATTGGCACTTGCAGGATATTTTCTAATTATTTTCATAAGTACACAACCCACACACACACACACACACATCCATATGTACATATTTATATATATTTTTTATACTTCTCGTGCTCATTCATGTATTCACTAATTTAGTACTCTTGTGTCTATCCCTAGGGTTTGCCTGTTACTCAAAATGTTTCCTGGGGAGTAATCATTTCAACAAGATCCTTGGTCCTCCAAAGAGTTGCTCGTTTACATGCTGGCCTCTATGCATGTTCGGCTGCCAACGATAGAGGGGAAACACAAAGTGCCTTAGTTAATTTACGAATAAGATGTAAGTATACACAAACAAATATATTTCGTACCCATTATGTATACTGTTGTATAAAAAAAAGACAAGTTTACACATTGCCAAACAACCCGCAGTCATACTTATAGCCTCCTTGTTCCTTGCATGTATGAACATAGATAGTCTGTCTAATAAGGATTCAGGATAACCTTCCATTTTGACGATGCGATGAAGAGCAGCCCTGCATACACAACAGACAATACACGTGACCATATTATAATCTTTTCATCATGCGACTATAGAAACTGTTTATTACATATTTTGAATAGGTAACACAAGTCCTGTGTTCTGTTCCGGATGTAAGACTCAATAGAGAAAATGAAGAATGAATATATGCTATGTGGTTACATCTCAACTCAAACTGCTTTCGTAATGACTAGGATTCATAATTTTAACATTGTAGGTAGACTGTCTTAATGTTATGTATCGAAACAAACGTAATTATTTTATAAATGTTCACTATAAAAATCCAATTTCAAGACAAAACCAAAGGCTAATGACCTTTATGAAATTTAGTACTTCGACGGACAAAACATACCAATACATCGATTCGACAAGGCGTCATGTAAATTCTTGATGTCAAAAATGTCAACACATAACTATGTACATATGTTGAAGTAGGTATGATAGAGCTTGCCTTACTAAAGGAACAAATGATTTTATGTGCGAGAAGTGCAAATCAATTGAAACCGCACAGCCCCACAATGGAGAACTCTCAGACTCATGTTTTGGATATTGCATTATGGACTGTTAAACATAGATTCTATCGAATTGCCAAACAAAATATACACTCATGTACACGACATCCATTTTGATGAGCTGTATAATGACGAATATCATTTTACAATTCGTGCACTGGCAGTTATGCAAAGGAATTTGATTTTTGAAATCAAAGGTCGGAGGATGGTCAACAGAATTGGTCCACAAAAGTGGCTACGTGTCACACACTCATGAAATGAAATTTTAAAATGCCATTGTTAAATATCGTTTAAACACCTGGGGCCACAAGCACTGTGTGGCATTTCATATATGAATTTTGTTGCGCACAAAAAAATTGTTTTATTTTACATAAAAAAGTACAAGGCAGTTAGCTATAGGGGAGGTTTAAAAAGTTTAACTGTTTTCCCCATTCTAAAATTCTAACTTCTTGAATTAAAACTAGTGAGACTGTGTTGTGGGCTGAACCATTGAAAACTATGCAGTCACTGAATTTGAATATTTGATTCAGTTAGAAAAGTCCTCAATAAACAACGGTCATTATTAATGGCAGGAATCATGATACATTTGAGATCACATAAAAAAAGAAAAATAGATTAACAATGAGGATGAAATGGAAGATGATGAGTTACCATGGTTATAGCGGATTCCTCTCAACCATTTTAAAGTTGGTTGAAAGGGAAATTTTGTGGTTGTTGTAGAAAGTAGAAATCTGGTGAATGCTTCACATTATCATTGAAAAAATTACAGTTGACTTCAATGAGAAGTTAAGTCATCTCTTCTCAATAACTAATCTGACACATTCGTAAGAATCAAACATCAGAAGGGCAATTCACATTCTGAGCTGATGAACTGATTTTTAATCTTCTGTGCATTTCTTCTTCTCGTTTCGATTCAAAGTTTTAACAATTCAAATTTATTTTACTATAGTTAAAGAGCTGTAATTGTTTATTAAATTAATTGAAGAAAAGATAACAATTCTTGTGCTATTTGTAATTTCTATAAGCAACAGCTACGGAGAAGGTATTCTAATCACCACGACAGCGGTGCGGCCTACCCCACTAACGAATCACTAGTGTTATAGTGCAGTCAATGAAGCGAAAAATAGGTCCTTACCTCCGAATGTTTTTACTGTGAACCGATTTGCATGAAATTTTGGAATTAGGCTCATCTTACCCTTAACTTCTGCCACCATTTTTCAGGGGCAAATTTTTTTTTTTTCATATCGATATCGATAAAAGGTCTAATTTTGAGCAAAAAATCAAATATAAAGTTTCTTATTAAGTCCAATACTTTTCGAGTTATTGGCAATTGAAAATTCGCAATCTTTTGACGTTTTTCATCTATTTATTGCAAATATCTCCAAAACTATACGTTTTATCAAAAATTTTATTAAGAACAAAATTGTAGCAGGTAAAACAGTAAACAATTTGGTGTCTTATAAAGTATTCTAAGAACAATATTAAGCTAGATATAAAAGATCAAAGCCATTTTTTATTTTGTCTGAAATTTAATCGTCGTGGTCAATGCCATTTAGCGGCGAGCAGATGCATTTTATGCATTCTAATGCAAGAAGATGTTTTGTAGTGCTTGAAATAAGCTTTAAAATGAGCACTATTGCACGTAAAATAAGTGAGCTGTGGTGCAAATAAGGAGAGCATCTAATGTTTTTTTAATTCGCCCCTGAAAAAGGGTGGCAACCACCCCCAGGGTGGTGGCGGTGTTCAAATCATTTTCACTTTTGAAGTTAAGGGTAAGATGAGCCTAATTCCAAAATTTCATGCAAATCGGTTCACAGTAAGAAAATATTCGGACTTAAAATGCTTCATTGACTGCACTATTAGGCAGTTAAGTGGGATTGCTATGATCTTTTCCAGATCAAGATGCTTGTAACGACGAAGAATGAAAAAAATAAGAAGAATAAGTTTGATTTCAACTTAGTGATAGCGGAATAGTGCGTTTGGGGGTCAAGCACTGACTGAAGTACGCTATTATAACGCTCTTTTACTTGGTGCTAATAGTAAAGTAGTAGTACTCTGGGCTGCATTCTCTGATTTTTTTTAAAAATTGAAAAACTTTTTTTGTTTACCTTGACTTTTTGAAAACCATCATACATAGTAAATATTAACCTTTGTGCGATGTATGTATAGACGATGCTTAAAACCGTCTGTTGTGTGTGAACTGCCGGAAAAGTTTCTTAGTACCGATGTCATGAAAAGGAACAACTGCCACCCAAAAGAAGTAACCTATCACAGAACTGTACATAGGCGTAAGGGAAGGAAGAGCCAGATATGCTAATTTTAAAGTAGCAGTAAGATTGATATATTTATTTTTTATGTTAAAAGGACAATTTACATGAGTCGTATTCACGACGACGAATAAATTCAAAAGGATTGCTTTTAAACACCTAACAAGCTTAGAATTATGATAAATTGCCAAGGAAATGATTGAAATTGAAAAAAAAACAGTTTATGTAAGATCTATCAAACTCTATGATCGTTCCACCTACAATCTACATTTTAAGGAATAAATTTTCCCCTCAAAATCATCCTTGTTTCTGTTTTTTAATAAATATATTCAAATTTTTATTGAAATCGATAAATTGGGTCTTGCGATTTAAGTTTAATTTAACTTCATGTAAATGTTGTCCGTGGCTCCATTTCAAATGGTCCATTCGGAAGACTCTATTTTGCGTCAGATTTTCAAGCATTCCATGAATTACGATTCTATTGTTATCATGTAAGACTTCAATCGTGTTCGGCTTGTTCGCATAGACTAACGACTTTACATAAACTCACAAAAAACAATCAAAAGGCGTTACATCGGACGATCCTGCGGCTAGCAGATGTTGTGGTAGGTCGCTTGGACTCAATTCAAATCGACACGTAGAATTTTCCATGTGGTTGAGTAATATATGCCCAATTTCTGAGAACGGCGACGAATTCACATTTCATGGTCCTCAATTCCTCATTAACATTGGACGCTTCGACTGCAATATTCTCTTCAGAACGCACTGTACGCATGCAAGTCGATGAAATGATATGCAAAAAAAAATTTGCTACAAAATTTGGTCGATTATGGCGACCGTCGTAAAAAACGATGCACATTTTTCATCGGGAACGAATTTTGATGATAAATTTCAGCAATGATCGTTGCTCGTTAGTAAGTCTTGCCATGAACAAATGGCAATGTTTACTTAAAACAGACAGATGACGTTTGGACATTTGAAAAAAAACTTAACGCTTAAAAAGTCACCCTTTATGATATTGGTCGGATTGTTGGCATAAAATCGTTACTGGTTCCAAAGGAGTCGAAAAGAATAAAATCGATTGCGTTGGATCCTACATTTTGACCTAAATTTCTTTTCAAAAACGTACTGCTTGAGTTGTACAGCGCTCACTTAGAAAATATTTTTCACTTGAAACAAAGAGAACAATGTTAGAAAATAAATGTACCTACATCATGTGCATCGCAATTGAATTAAGAGAACATGTGTAGTTCAATAAATAAACACAATTTACTAAACAAAGCCTTTTCAGTAATACCCATATATTGAACTGAATGAAGCTGTTTTGTTTCTGGTGTTGGAACAACAGGATAGTATTCCGAATTTCTTGCATCTCCTTTTACGCACTCCATCCCATTGTCAGCGTCCGTCGCGTCGGCCCGATTTATAACTCATAAGTAAACCTACATAATGTAATTAAAAGTAAACACAATACCAATATAATTGCGGATATGAATGGTGCGTAAATACAATCGAGTGTTACGAAACTGTTATTCTGAATCAATAAGTGATCGTAGGTAGATATAGCTACAACATCTGAACAAGCAAGAGAATTCGACTGTTTACGTTGTGGTTATTAAATAAAAAAAAAAAACGCTTCATACAGACAAACATAATATTCGGTAGCTGTAGGTTGGTTCAATTCCGAGAAGGGATATTATTTTATTACTCGCATTGGTTGGTCTCTTAGTAAAATTCAACGTGATAAATAAAATCGATGTAAATTAAATGCAGCAGTCGAAGTGTTTCGATTAATATGGAAATTGTGGTGTATTATGCATGCATATTCTTATGCAAGACAAAAACAAAAAAGAAGAAGAAAAAAACTCTGGCCCAGGCTGAATTTTAACAGTTTAATTAAAACAGCCTTATCACAAATGAAAATTGAAAATGCAAAGCCAATTTCAATGAAAATGTAAGCCTGGAGATAAAAAAGAAATAATAAAAAGGACAGCTTGTTTCGAACTTGAGCATGAAGACATCATAAATCTGACTGATTCCTTATTTGTGTTTATAGACTGTTCTGCCTTGAAATACGAATTATGACACTTGCACACTTTTGTATAGAGTATATTCATGCGTGATAGAATTACCATTAACAGGAACTAAGTTTCACTTCTTAAACGCTTTAAAGCCTTTTACCATTTAGTTTTATCAGAAGATCACTTACACAAGTGTCCTAATGAACTCATTATACCTTCCAGTGTTTGTTACGAACAATTGCATTCACTTCATCTCCATATCCGTCTCTATTTCTATTCCACAAGCGTACGGGAATGTCCTATGTATGGCCCAACAATGATTGATGACAAATGAACCTTGAATAATAATAACCAAAGGTTTTAAGCATATACCTACATAGCAGATATTTCTATTTTAAGCATTGTGTGCTTAATAAAGTCAGAGCTATATAAATACCCACATACATGATTTCTCCCGAACAATAGGCCAACATTTAGGTATGGGTATATACTCAGTTGTATTGGTAGCCGGGTTCATGATTGTTTGTAGCAATTTGTTGCTGACTGAAGGAATAACATGTGCTGCCTAAATTATATCCTCCTCCAACAACAGAGCATAATAAAACACATTTATAGTTTGTTTGGATATTGGGGCCAGGGTTTTGAATAATGGCTGCTTTTTATGTTGGAAGGTACTTTAAACCAACATCAATTGGATGTTTTAAAGTAAGTATAGGCATAACCCTCTCTCTGTCTCGATAGCCCCCTTTTGTTGGTTATTTGATTTTAGTGCACCTAGAGCGAGTTGTCAATTTCTGAGGGGTGATGGTCATCCTTTTTTTCTTATCCGAAAATCGATCAAATAAGTAGTATAATTTCGTATTTATTCTGAAAGGCACTTTAATGCAATGTAAAGTAGGGTGGAAATTATAAGTTTCGATCGCATGTTTGGATGAGGTATACTTAAATATCGTAAAGTAGTCTTCTAACATTGCGATGGAATTGATATGGCATATGCTGACATACTTAATCATCGTTGCATTAGCCGTGTATGTTTTCAAATTAGATTCGACGTGTATTCGTGTTTAGATTTGGAGTCAATTATCTACCAATTATCTTGCGGTCACTCCATTTCAGGAAAAGTCAAATGACTTTTCTATGTTTGCACCTTTTGTGTGGTCATATCATCTGGTAACTTTTAATTGAATTTTTGAATTGTACTACACTGCAGTTACCAGAGTGGGAAATCTGGTTGCTTTCCAAAACATATTTTTCTCGTTCGTTTGCTCATTTGTTGTAACCGTGGCGTGATAGTTAGCATATCTGCATGCTAACCCAGAGAATCGTGGTTTTTATCCAAGCAAAGGTAAAAAGGTACGGAATTGGCAAGTCCTCCGTTAGTAAATTCATTGCCATGAAAAGCGCTTTTCTATTAACCGTTCGAAGCCGGCAGAAAATTTTTATTAATTTCACAGTGGGTGTTCGTTTATGAAATCAAAATGGTCAAAAATGCGATGTTGAAAATGACCGTTCGATGGCAAAACTTTCTCATACATCCGAGATCTTCGAAAGCATTTGTATGAAATCTTGACTTTTCATTGCAAATCTCTCTTTTCTACTAGACAACATGACTTTCTCAAAGACAGATCAACAACCACTAATCTTGTGGAATTCGTTTATTTACGTTTTATTTATTTATTCTGCATTGGAAAGAGGAAAAGAAGTCAACGTTACATCAAAAAATTTCAATAAAGGGTTTGATAAAATTTCTCGTAGACTAATTGCTTTAAGTCCTCTTAAGTCCTCTTATTTCGAAGCCCGTTTTCACAATGTTCGTTTTTGACCCCTCTCAAATTCCCTTTTAGCTACCTCTGGTGTCCCTCAGGGTAGTCATTAAGGTGCTCCTCTTTACGAACTTACTATTATTGACCTCGGAATGATCTATAACCATTCCCATACTTCACTGTACCGCAGACGATACAGCTTTGAAAGATCATTTGCTTACCTACCGATTCTTTTCAACTTCAACAGGATATCGTCAACTTTTCCATTTGTTGCTTTAAAAACAGCTTGGGATTAAACATTTCCAAGTATCAATCCATAACCTTCTCGCGTAAGCACTTCAAATGTCCTCTGCGTTGATATCATTTTCACAACCAAACCATTTTGCTAACTGAGGCGATTCATGATCTTGGGATCATTTGCGACCAAGAACTAAATTTTATCTCACATATTGACGATGTTATACTAAAAGCTAATTCTGTACTAGGCTTCATTCAGCGAAGCTGATCTTTGTACATTATCTTTGTTAGCCCGCTAGTTTAATACGCCTGCCAAGTGTAGTTTCCTTTCCAACAACTTTACATTTCTAGAATTGAAAATATTCAGCTCCGTTTTCTTCGATTTGCTTTGAGAGGTCTTTCCTAGAATAATCAATTGATTCTACCTGCTTAAAAAATCACATCAACCTGAATACGTTGAATGATCGAAGAGAAATATTCGACATTCTCTCCATTCATTGAGTCTTTTCTGGAACCGTAGACTACACAGCTCCATACAAGTCTATCTTCCTTAACACTCATCCTCGTAACATTTGAAATACTCACCTCTTTTATCTACCCCCTCATCGAACGTCTTATGGCTCAAATAATATTTTCCGAATGATGAGTTATATTAATTCGAGTTTAAATTATTTTGGCTTAAATCTAAGAATCCCTTACCTAAAACTTCATCTGTCAAATCCTCTTCCTCATTAATGTTAGTTATAAACTTCTTAGTTCTTAAGTAAATATAAAAATTTGCTAGATTCAAGCCCAATAAATTAAAATTCAGATAATAAACCAAACACCCTTTTGTTCGTGAAATTTTGTATAAATTGTGCAGATTTCTAAATGGCAGCGTGAGTTTTTCTTTAAAATTCACGCGCAGTTCAAGGTGTTGTGACCTCCCTTATAATGTTGGAAAACATAGCGCGGGTGTAAGAAAATAAGAAAAGGATAACAAAGGAGATGCCGATTGACATTATTCTTGATTTTCTTTCCATTGTATTACGTGGAGAAAATTGAGTTGGGTAAAGTGTAAAGCATTCAGCATGTTGAGCGCCTTAAATATGAATATCTGTACTAAACTGTACGACAACAGTTTTGCTGAAAGGAGAACTGATGCGCATTCCTACCAATTCGGTTATTGCAGATAAATTGTTTCAGGGGAAAAGTAAAACTGGCTTTTGAAGTAGAGAAAAAAAATAGAAACAAAAAAAATAGAGACATCAAACGTTACGACGATATTCCAGACGGAAATGGTGAAATGAAAATAAAAAATTGATTGTTGGATATCATGGTCACGTAAACAAATTAATCGTTTTGAATATGGTACACAACGGTATTACTTAAATTCAGAATAAGTACTTTTTTGACACCGCAATTATTGTTCTTAGTAAATATGTAAGAACTGCACTGCTAACCGCACAGAACATTGGCGGAGACATGATGAGAGTTATGACTTATGATAGTCCTGGCTCCTCATCATGGCAGCGCCTCCTGGATTTTCAAAGAACATTTTTAAAATTATAACCAACAAAGGTCTGGTTGTTCAACGACCAGTGTTAGGGTCTTAGTACTTCTATTAATATCTCAAAAGGCCACCGACAGAAAAATAGAAGAAAATGGAGCACATTGTTTTATCAGACAAAAAATTCAATTGAATTCTGAATTTTTTGCCATATTTTTTTCTCCGTAGGGTAAGTTTCCAGCAAAGCCTTTTTTAACGAATAAAAAAAAGACCAACACTTTCCCTGGTAACTGTGCCCAAAACCGACTTTTAGGACGAAAATAAAACCAATCAAAATGAAGAATGAAAATGCGACAGGCAACCCGATAATGGATTCATGAGAAGAGCTTTTATCCCCAGTCATAAGGCCATCGTGGTCACCACCTTGAGTACAGAGAATGTCCAACCAAAAGAGGTCTTTCCTTTTTGGTTTGAAAAACAACACTCAACAGAGACTAAATACCTATTGCGAATGCCGAATGAACTCGGAATCAAACGCATTTTGAAAGTGATTGGAAAACAAGGTTCCTTTTTGGAAGCTTAAGAGCAGATACCCATCATAACTCCAGGCTCCAGAAGCAATAGCAGCCATTTCAAACATGAACTTATACCAAAAGTTTCAACATAATTCTCTACAAGCAAAGGTAGAGGGTATAGACACGTTAAAGACAGGCAAAGTGGGAAAAACATCTACAGACCCTAATTCGAAGAGTTTTAGGTAGGATCACCAAGAAAATGACGGGTGGTTATATGGGCAAAAAATGAAGTATCAGAACATCTGTTAAAGAATACAACAGGCATTTTCCCATTGACAAAGTTTAAAAACCGCAACAGTCATCAAATAAAAAGACATCACAGCAAATCGTGCAGAGCTACCTTTGAACATATAATTCATATTAACATATTCACTACTTCGAAAAGTGAGCCATACGCGTTAGAGAATGTCATTTTCTGTTAGTAAGACTAAATTTTAGTTCTCGGAAAAAATGTTGATGAAAGTTTCTGTGCCAAGTGAAGCTGTTCTAATTGCAAAAAGAATGCTCTTTAATTATTTCAATTTCGCAGAACGAAATAAACGCTACGGCAAAAAAAGAGTGATTATGGAGAGTCAAGCTGACATTCAACAGTGCGCTTAACTGCGATTACTTCATTTTAAAGTGCAAATAAAAATGATGAAGGGCATATACATAAATGAAAACGAAAATCAGTCCCCGAGGCAAGTGTGCCGAATCCCAAAAAAATATGTAGCTGCTTGTGTACTACAGTAACTTTTATTATCTCACAAATAGGAAAATTCCATAAAATTTCCCAGCATAGCAATAAGCCTGGAAGGGTGTTACATTTTCAGTTATCAGATTCAGTTTCATCGCAAATAAAAGCAAAATATGGAAAACATGCATTTTTAGAATTTTGAATAGAACGTACGGTTCCCGGAATGAGTTTGATTGATTCTTGTTGAGTTTGTCAAACGGTTACTGAGAATTGAGACAAAAAAAGCAGTCTATTAAAAGGCAATTTTAGATGCAATTTTTTTGGAGAAATTGCGCTTAAAATAAATACCTTGCAGCATTGCCCCACCTTTGTTTCGTTTGAAGGGTGAATTTACAAAAAAAAAGTGCTCATACGCCACAGTGATCAATTAATATTGTACTGATGATTTGTATATAGAGTTATGGTAAGCATGTCTGCCTGTTGATCGAGAGGTTCGTGATTAGCATCCTAACAAAAGAAAAAATCTTTTTTTAATGGTATCGCCTTTCGCGATGAATTGACAAAGTCCTCCAATATTAAATTGATTGACATGAACAGCGCATTCTCGATTAGCATTAAAAAATCGGCAGAAATTGGATTGTAGGTCCCTTGCATTTCCCCACAAGGCAATAGTTGTGAGAAGTGCACTAGACCCCTAAGCTCCTCGTTCTGTTGCGCCACTCAATTTATTTTTTTAGAACTTTCCACTCGCTCGACTGCAAGCACATTACAATTGCTCATCAATTCCTTTCTTTCTACAACTTAAGATTCATTAATTCTCAAGTTTTGTTTTGCAGAGCTTTCTATAAAAAAATTTCAAAATGAGACACTGGAAGTGTTTTTATTTATATTTTGATTTCACTTAAACTTTACTCAGATCAAGAACTTGACTATGGAGACTGGAACTAGAAATGCCAAGTTTAATAATAATTGATTATTATAAATTAGTCAAACCCCTTCTATTACCAAACCATAACATACTAATTTCTTTACGACGCAGTCTAAAGCGGTACACTTCCGGTGCACTTTGTCCACCATGACTAAGCTCACCCACTAAATGGTCAAACTCGTCCAAAGTCTTAAACCTCGATGAAATGAAGCTAAATGCAAACGCTCTATTCATTGAAACTGGGTCCAAAGGGTTGGCAGTTTTTATAACCCGAAGACTAAGTTCATTGAATTTTTGGCTCAATTAAATGAAAAATTTAAATATAGCGTTGCCGTTTTCTTGCTGGAGAAAAACACCAAGCAGCTTTGTTAAAACGATATGTGAATGTCATATAGAATTACAGCATTTTTAATGTCCAAAACAGAATTTCAATTCAAATTTTCAAACCTTTAAAAAGCTTCTGTGGTTATTCTTATCTAGACCATGTCGTGCAACTGAATTGTCGGAATCAAATAAATTAAGAACACAAAGATCCTTCTGACTAAGTGAACATTAAAGCTGATAACTCTTCTTTGATTCAAAGGTATATCATCGATAAGTTAAAATACCGAAAGATATATAATCCCTTGATGACAATGTTTGGACGATTATAACAAGACTCAAAAGTTTCGATCTAGAAAATAATTGAAACGTAATGTAATACATCTGATGTGCATACGTGATAATTCCTTATACTTTATGCTCATCGTCAGAGAAAAAAATAGAAATGTGGCAGGCAGGACAAAAGTTCTTTATAATTTTTTTTTTTTCTTCTTCTTTAAGATTATGGTTGGACTTCTGTGAAATATTCTCTATAATGGCAAATAAAAACATAAAAAGTTTCTACCTATAGAAAACAAGATCCTGAAAGAGGTCTTGGGAGAAAGAGAAAGAAGTTCCTTAAATAAAAAATTCAAAACAAATTTTCCATTTTATGGCTGGTACTTGTGGTAAATTGTTCAGAAATAATTTTGAATATCAAACGCTTTCTTTTGTCCCCTGCTGCATGCATGCTCTGTTGGCTGAGTTGTTCGGAACAGACTCTTTTGGAATTATTATGTGAAGTCAATATTGAGGAATTACCTTTTCCATTCAGAAAGTATCACAAAGTTGATTCGAATTTTCTGTGCACATGTTCTTTCGCTTCTTTCTGTTCTACATCGGACTTTGATAATGGCATTGAAGAGGCACATCAGTGTGCGGATGAGTGTGTGGGGTTTTATTCGTTGTTTTCACATCATTGGAATTTTGAAATTGAACGACATACTGGATTCCTGTTCGTGGCGTGTGTGGGATTTCCTTTCATGGCTGTTTTTTCTTTTCTTCTCTCTTTGTGTGTGAAATATTTTTTAGTGAACCACAGGCACTGCCAATCAAATTTAATGCTGTTGACTTTTTTTCATTGAAATTATGATGAGCCTACAAAGTTTTTGATCTGCATGCGGATAAATGAGGGAGGTGGCTTTTGAGAGTGTGTATGCACAACACACTTCAAAATGGTAAAGGTTTGCACTTAACATGCACATCTGCCTATTCAAATTTAATTAATTATTAATTGAGATCATTTTCAATCAACTTTATTTGACTTCTGCAGTGATGTATTCACTTGTCTACATTTACCAAAGACTTTTAAAAAATTTCGTCTAGAACTTAAGTACAGAATTGTATAGGTTCCGTCACACAGAACACACTCTAACGAAATTCCAACAGTATACATATGCTATGGTTTTACTCAAAATAATTTTTCACAACATTTCTGTCTTTGATTATAGATGCTCCAGTTTGTAGTATGACAACAGTGACTGTAGTTGGTGCTTCGATTGAAGAATCCGTACCTATACCATGTCGGGTGAATTCAGATCCACCGGAAATTGAATTTGAATGGACATTTTCGAGCAGTGGTGAACATTTTGAAGTCCCATCCGGGCATTATGCGACAATACAAGAAGCAACTACCACAACGACTGGTGATATACATCGGACGATAATCGAATCGAATGACACGCATATCGAGACGTACGGTAAGATAAAGCTTGGAAGGGTTATTGAAAATATCTATAAAGCAGTCCACATTGACTTTACTGTTGTTATAACTTGAATTTCTCGTGATAAGATCCAGTGTAAACATAAGCACCTACGTGGATGGAGAAGGTGTTTGGTAATCGTTTTTGGGGTCGGGATCATAAATAAAACCACTTGCTCTACGAGAAAAAATGGCAACGTTCTTATCCAAAGCCATCATTTGAGTGATTGAAGCGCTGCGGATCGAGTTTGAAGCGTCTTAGCACATCACGGTTTTTTTTTAAATGTAATAATTTGCTGAATCTTGGATGACATCAAACGTTCAGAAGAAAAACAAACATTCGATTTCGCCTATGAAGCATAAAAATTCGTTAAGTTTAACGAACTTTCATTTTGTATTCAGTATATCATCTGAAGCCCGTCGTGTATTCGTAGCATGTCTGCGTCTTACGTGGAACTTCCCAGAACCAACATTGACAAAAAAAAGAATGTTTTTTCTCGAGAAAGAAAGAACCTTTCGCGAGAAATCAACAAATTCTCCGAAAGTACTTTTGTTTTAAGCCATGAAAAGCGCTTTCTCGATTAGCCTTTCGGAATCGGCTTAAATTGTAGGTCACTTTGATTTTCTCTTAATGTATACAGTTAAGAGAAATGCCTTACCCCCGGGGTTTCTCTGCTCTGTTGAGCCAAAGTGGTATTTAGGTATTTCATATCAAATCTTTGCTAAAAATGCTACCAGTAACAAATGAGCATATGAAACCCACACAAATGATTTAATAATTTTGTGTCGCATCAAATATCGCAATATAAACACCTTTATTTAAAAAATAAGCACACTTATTTAAAAAAACACTTTTTAAACAATTATGGACTATAGTGTTTTTGTTTTTTATATTTCGTTCATTAAAAAGCATTTTAATTTACAATTTGACTGCAATGTAGAAATCTCCATAATTAAAATAAAATCAGATATTCTTTTTCTTCTTTTTTATGAGCTTAGAAATTATAACAGAATCACAGTGAACATATTTACTTAGCTCAAACAGTGATACTGTTGTGCTGTCGTCGACTTCAGAACGCGTCAAAAAGCTTCCCGTTTTTGAAATATTAAGTTTCTGAAGCCAATTTTTGCTCAAGTACTCGCATTTGTGTTCCTAGGAGCTCTTTGGCCTGACTTACTTTTTTCCAGGTCACGACCGTGATAACATTTATGTATGACAACACCTTTTTGATGAAACTTTTCGGGTTACAGAAAATGGTGAAATTTTCCAAATACTTCGTCTACCTTTCACTTATTCAAAAGTTGGAGTCGTCATTATGGGTTGGATATCTATTGTTCAAAGATCCCAAATACTTAAGCATTTTCGTTCTAATAAATGTCTGGAATATACACTTCTGGATCAGAAAAGGGTCAATACGAGAATTCGGTCTGTTTTTGGGGGAATATGGGTGAAGTTAATGGACTTTATGTTCACGCCAATCATGGCTTAATCTTCAGCACTTACTCTGATTTAAAATAATTTAGTGATTTCAGTTTAGCATAGTTCTTACCTAGCCTCAACCATCCACCCACTGGAACCCCTCGTTGTGTAAGTGCCAAAGACATCAGATCTCACGACTAGGTATTCTGTCGATAGTCTTTTTTTTTTTTAAGTTAACCAACAGAACAAGCAAGTCCCACAGGTAATCACTTAATTTGTCCATTATAATCTTTATTCTTTGATTTGCCCCTTGTTGACATACCGGCGCGCGACGGCGTCAAACCATCATCGGACTACTAAATATTCGATCAATGATCTTCAAAATTTAAAACAAAAAAATTAAAACACTTTATGTATTCGTATCTTTACTTCCCTTTTATTATTGGTAGAAGGTAGCCTTGCCTCTTTTGGTTAAACTGACTATCACTTATGTAAGTTTGGAAATGAAAATTGTGACTCATTTATACCTTACGTCTCCGATCTTATTCCAAAGCTTCTGATTCAAATGGAAAAAGGCGAATCTTCCTTCCAAATACCGTCCATTTGCACTTACGGTCCTTCTTTCTAAGGTCATGGAAAAATTGATAAATCGTCAACTTTAGAAATATCTTGAAGAACGAAAGCTTTTTAACTGGCGATTTCATTGCATATTTCACCGGAAAGTGGAACCAATCTGTTTTGGAGAAAGTGAGATTTTTGCGCTTGATATTTCTAAAGCATTTTAAAGAGTTTAGCATCAAAATTTCTTATTCAAAATGAGTGTTTTTGGTGTCGATGAGTCTCTTCTTCGTTGGATTGATTCAAGTCCGATGACCACGTTTTATGGTGTGCCCCAGGGCTCCGTTTTGTCTCCAACTCTCTTTCTTGTTGTCATACAGGTACTATCTCTTTTCTGAACATTCAAGTTCTCTCAAGTGTTTTGATTGTGACTCAACGCTCAGGTTTTCATATACTTTTCCAAATTCACATCTCTGCTCTCCGGATGGGGAACTGAAACAGGTGCGCATGACTTAGTCATTAAATTGCTTCGAAAACACATGTTATCATTTTTCGTTAAAGTCTAACACCTCCATTGACATTATCTATGTATGATACCTGTATCCAACCAGCCGAAAAATTGCCAGTTCTTAGTATGTGTGTAAACGGTGATCTACGTTGGAATGACCACATATCGGAAGTCGACGAAAATGCTGCAAGTGCTTAGGTTTCTTAAGAAGATGCAGGAAACTCTCCACACCTTCTGGGTACAATTTATAAAGCCTTCATCCAAAACTAGTCGCATATTTCACCAGGTGCTCCCCTAAAACAATTCTGCCACAACACCTGACTCACTCGCTAAGAATGCTCATCAGTTTTATCTTGAGGCCAACCTCGGACGTACAATTAAGTATAGAGATTCATATTTTAGTCACACCACCCGAATGTGAAATGCTTTGGCATTTTTTTTAAACAACGTGCATCGGTGTCCCCTTTCGTTTTCTAAATGCGTATTAAATCATTATAATGATATTCATATCCCCTTGATGTGCGCGTTAATCATACAACAACAAATAAAATAATAATAAATTTCAGTAAATAAAAATTAACTTAGCAAAAAAAACGCATCACCAGTAAAATTTGACTCCAGGAGTCCTTGTGCGAAAGGCAGAGACTCAATCCATCACATCTGAAAGCTCTGCAACAAAAGCAAAGTAAAAAAAGCTTGAGAGAGTTTATTTTATATTTAATTATATGTATTTTTAATTGGACTGTTTATATCGCACAGCTAACGTTAGAAAAACTTTTAATTGTTCCTCCTACTAAAGTCTGAAAACCTCAATGAGGTGACTCAATGAATCTCTTATCCCAAAGTTGTAAGAAATTAGTAAACTGATTAAGTTACACCAGACTTTACTTTGACTTTAAGCTTTCATATTTTATTCAATAATATAACGTCTCGTCATGTCATGTTAGAAAACAAGCTCATCCCATCATGAGACTCCCTATGAAGTGTTCATTGTATTTATTAAATTTTCTTATCCCAAACATTTATTGACACTGCACTGATAGCGATACAGTATCGTGTAAACATCCAAACTATAAATATATGTAACAATTTTTTTTTCTATTTTTGTTTTTAAGAATATCTCTTGGCAAAACCCAACCAAAATCATGTTTTCATTTCATTTCAGTCGAAACAGTCAGCGAATTGATTTATACACCTAAGGGCGAACGCGACTACGGTACCCTTGCCTGTTGGGGTAGAAATTCAATTGGCAAACAAGTGGAACCCTGTCTATTTCAAGTTGTACCTGCAGGTAAATGTAACAAAGAAAAACATAAATTTTTTCCATGACATCGTAATATTTTATCATGCTCCATTGCCTCAAGATTTATGAAGTCCTTTTTTGTACGATGCGTGTTGTGTATAGTATGTGCAGCTAGTTGAGTATGTGTTTTGTGTGACTCAGCTCTCTCACTCTCTCTTTCTCCTTTACCGTGTCTTCTCATCAAAACCTATTAAATTATTTCTTTTTTATTTATTAATAATTTATTTCAGCTAAACCTGGGTCACCAAGAAACTGCACACTACGACCTTATGTTGTCACATCAGCCTCATTGAATTCATCAAACCAAACTACAATACATCCTAATCAAATGCCGCCCGCATACGGTCGAGAATCAAATTATCCCCACATGGAATTTTTACGTGACAGCCGAATCAATCGCAATCGGGCTAGTACCAATTTTAGCAAAAAGGATAACAACAACAACAATAACAACATCATGAGGAACTACAACTACAACAGCAGTGGCAATGGCAATGGCAATGGAAACGTTAAAAAAAATACCGTCACGAAGAAATTGAAAATAAAAAAGCGTATATCCTTCACGCCATCGAATATGATGCCAATGGGCAAAGGCGAGGTTGATGCATCAAATTCACATCAGGACCAGGAGCACCATCAACAACAGAAGCAGCAAAAACAACGTTCCACATCAGCAATCTTCGGCCAGAACATAAATAATAAAAGTGAAATATACTATCGTAGAACGAAACGTGATACGAAACATGACGAAGTAGCTGCTGCTGTGGCATCTTCTTCAGATAGTGGTGCCATTGTTCAACGGGACACAAGGAGCAGGGATCATCTTAAAAATTCCAAGTCATATCAAAAAATATCCAAATCGAATCAGGACGTGGCTAACATTTCTCATTACATAAGGGCCACAAGGACGAAGACAAAACGAAGATCCAGCAGCAGTGGCAACAGCACCGGTGCAGCATCAATTCATCTCACCAAGAGGCAAGCTACCTTACCGCAGTATCCAAGTGGTGATACTTATCATCGTGTGGCATCACCCCAAAGTGTAACCTCGGGTAATGTAGCAACTCAACCGATCCATCGCCAACAACAGCAGCAGCAACGGATCGGGGAGCAGCATCCTCAGTTCCCTGATACTGCAAGCAGAAGAGACGTTGATAAATTAGATAAGATTCGGATACGAAAATCACTCGAAGTGATGCAACTACAGCATCAGCAGATGAAGGGCTTTAAAATTACACCACCGGCATTTGTGGCAGCAGTAAGTAGTAGCAATAGTGGCCCACAAGATGTTAGTGTAAGTAGTAGTAGTAATGTTAAGCCAAATGGCCCATTGGCTGGCTCTGGCCATGGCCACAATAATACAATGCGGATTAGTGCTGTCGGTGCTTCAACTAACAATGAGGTAGATGATGATAAGAATCCTGAGGATAATAGTGATGAATTTCAACCAAGATTTGCCTACTCACGCATGGAAAACTTTTACAATGGCTATGCAACATCAAATGGCAACGGAATGCACTTGGAAAATTATGATAATATTATCTACTCAACAATGGAGCTGGAGTGTCTGCCTGGTTATGATGGGGGATTACAGCAGCAGTTCTTTCTAGAAGCCTATGATTCGAAGACTAAGAAATTGAGGTTAAATACCACAAGCACGTATTCGGATGTTCCCATTTTTCGAATTGATTTAACAGGTGAGTGAGATGACTTATTGTCTAAGTGTTAATCTGTTGCATATAAATTTATTCTATTTGAGGTTTGTATTTATTTAGTATTCAAAATCGCACAGTTGTATTCTGAATCTGTCATTGAGTTTGGTTGTGTTTGTGGAAATAGAGTTGTTATTTATAACTTGTGATGGCGATTGTTGAGCTACTAATCAATTGAAATTGCTTGTATATCAGAGAAGGACAAAAAGCATTAAGCAATCCCAGAAAACTAATATTTTCTGGAGCACGGTGCGTGACCAATGATTTTCATATACCCCTTCCATAGGTAGGGGCAAGCTGAACAAGCGTAAGAGCTTAGTTGAGAGAAGGCCTTAAAAATGACATAAGGGTTTCTACAAAATATGGGGTACGTCCATATCCAGGTGGAGACGCATGCTTCCCGAAAGGATATAACTGTATTTCGAAGAATGGCTAGATGGGAGGAATACTTTTGTCTATATCCACAGCCATGATATGCCTAGTAACTCAACCATCCAACTGCTTCAAGCCTTCTTTGGGTTCTAGGCCATCAGGGCTTAGAAAGCAAGTGAAATCGCCATTGCCGATGAAATTGCTAGCTTAGGATCTCAGACAGCTTTCTTAGGACTTTAACCAATGATCCTTAGTGAGAGCCCCAAACGCGATTGGATTAGTCAAGAACGCAAACATAGATAAAATGCTTATGTTGGACCCCCCATAACGTATGCTTTCGAACGTCAACAAAAAATATAGAACTTCTTTGCTATCTCTTCACCCCTTCACACAAGGCCATAAAAAGCTTTCTGGCAATGCAAAGCGGAACTAGTCTTTTTCCAAGCATTTAAACGTGCTGGGCTTAAACCATACGAGACTTTTTGTGAATCCTGTGGATAGAACGATGACGCTACGGAGCACTCTCACTTCTTTTGTTCTTCGTTTTCTCGTTATATACTCGTCACAAAAATGATGAGAGCTGGTAACCTTCAAGTTCTTCATGTTGGTAGCATCTTCTGTTCTTTTTTACAAACATCTGAAAATCTGTAGAAAAGAGCACGTCGGCGCTTGCTACCATATTAAACAGGCCCTTAGATTTGAGTGCTCCAGTTAGTATTTTAAAACCTACAATTATTGAAAATCGCAAAAAACTGCTGGGCTTACGTTTATGATAGGGCAAACATGGGTATGTCTTTGGATAGGTATTATCATGAAAAGTTGCAAAAAAAAAAACGAACTTTTGATCCTTATGTTGCCCTTCACAAATAAAGTCGTATCATCAGAATGACTGCTGTTGGTTGAAGCGAAATGGGTAAATAAAATAAATAATGGAAGAATGGAAATGGAATGGAGGGGATCTACAATTTTCTGCTAGTTCCGAACGGCTAATCGAGAAAGCGATTTCATAGCAATGAATTCACTATCGGAAGACTTGTCGATTCCTAGCGAAATGCGATACCCCGAAAAACATTTTTGCCCCTGTTGTGATTCCAGCCAAGAACCCGTGGAAGAACATTTTTGCCCCTGTTGAGATTTGAACCAAAAACCTCTGGGTTAACAGACAGACATGATCACACCACGGCACGGGTACCACAATGGTACAATGGATGGACTTTATTAAAGTAGCCGTTAAAAATACAGTATCAGAAACAAGCACATTTTCAACCTAAGCACCTTAAAGTCAGTTACAGATTCTCATTTCACCATCGCTTATGATAGTTCTTTTTTAAAAATTGACTTTGAGGGTTTCCACATGCTGTTTCCATAAACGCTCTACAATAACTTTACACACACCAAACACTTGCCTTGTCACACAATATTATAAAAAGGGTTTTGCCTTCGTTTGAATATGAACTCCAATTTCTAAGACCCAATCATCTTTATCCGATGAAGCTAATACCTACAACAATCTTGTTTACCTGCATACAGCTAACATCTTACGATCTGCCGCTGATGTATTTTTCATTTGAAACAAAAGTGAAAACAATTTATGTCTAAGCTCTTCCAGAATGTTACCTCCTCCACTTAATAAATAAAAAAAAAAATATAAAGCTTAACTTGCACACTGAAATATATAAAATTATCTTCATCTTTTCCTTAAGAATTGTATGTTGGTATATTCTTGTGCACTCTTAATATATTCTTCATCTTCTAAATGTATTTCGAACGTTAGAGAAATAAAAAAGCTAAACAGTCAACCACTTTTCTTACTTAAACCTTATACAACGTCCAAGACGACGGAAATGACTATAAAAGGACGACGACAACGACAACGTAGTAATCGAGGAAAAGATAGGATAACGAGAAACAACGATATTATAAAAGGAATAAGTCCACTTTACCATTGGAACATTGGGGATTTGTGAAATGTTACTCTACCACTTTTATACAGTAAACACATTAAGAGCAATAATTGTTCCCAGAGGGACAGGCTAACGACATAGCCCGTCGTTAGTTGAAAAGAGTGGAATGCGTCCCTTATACCGACTTAAATAACCAGAAGAACTTGAGAAGTTGTTTTTATTATTTGATTTAATTTTTTCCCTTTTCACGCAAAGTCAAGTCAAGTTGTGCTTTTTGAAGTTTTTGAATTTTTGAAAGAATAATCATGATCAATACTATAGTAGGTTTTGTAAGGGACTAGGATTTTTTTAGGTTTGGTTTTGGATAATAAATAGTAAAAATCAAATATGCCTAACCAAATTGTTGATATCAAATAAATTAGCTTTTCATTGGGGGAAGCAACAACGAAGAACTTACAAGCCTGCTTATCGATATAATGAAAGATTTAATATGTAAAAGCATTACACTCTGCAATTCTATACTCGTGATCAATAAAGTAAAGTGGCGTTAGTTGCACCATTGTATATGGAACTTACATCAATATATTACTAACTTTAATTTGTGGCAGTTCTAGGTAGCTTATTAAGCATAATTTAAGTAGGTACCCTAAGGGCGGATTGCTAGTTTGTGTAGGAATTTTTGAGATCACGATGCTCATAACGTGGCGTTAAAAAAGAGTAGTACAGTAGAGGTTCACTTTCAGTTTCATCATCTTTGCGTCACTAAGATGACGATCTTCAACAAGTAGTACATTCCCAACCACCAACTATAGTTGTAGGTAACTTGTACAATGTACAGAGAGGTTTAATTTTATTGTTTAAAAAAACAGATTTTTTTTTAAGAAAATCATCGAATTCTTATTTTTAGAGAAGAGATAATATTGAAGAACAATGTTAGCCAAATATCTCAAACTCTATCCTTGGAGGACCATCGTACATGCACAAACAATTCCATCTGTATGTCCTTGAGAAGTTCATCAGTTCCATCTTTAAAGTTTTAAATTGATTGTAGACCATATCTTTCATGTAGTTCTAAAAGAAAAAGTTTAAGGGTACTAAATCAGGAGCCAATTATTGTGATCACCTTTTCGAAATGTTTCACGGTAAGGAAATTTTTCACGAAAAAAGGAAAGTGGTATCGTTGCTCTTCTTGCAAGTAGCGCAGTGTTTTTTGAAATTAACCGCGTTTATATAAATTTCTTCCATTTCCAGCGATTCAAAATCTTTAATCTATTCACTTTTACAAATGTTCTTGTCTCATTTTCGAAAAACTAGGAGCAAGTCGGACTTGAGTACCCGTGGTGTGACGGATAGCATGTCTTCCTTTTAATCCAGAGGTTCGTGGTTGGAGTCCCAACAGAGGCAAAAATGTTTTTCCACGGGTATCGCCTTTCGCGAGGAATTGGCAAGTCCTCTGTTAGTATTCATTGCCATGAAAAGGGCTTTCTCGATTAGCCGTTCGGAACCGGCCCAAAATTTTAGGTCCCCTCCATTCACTCACATGGCATGGTTGTGATAAATGCGCTAGGCCCTGAGGCTCCTCGCTCTGTTGTGCCACGCTATTTGTTTTATTTAAGTCGGACCAAAAACCGCTCCACACAGTAATATGTTGAAAATAGGGGGCTTGGAACAGTAAATTTTTTCATCCACTTTAGCTTTCACATCTGCGAAACTATTCTGCCAAACATCCGTATTGGCATCATCAAACGAAAGAACGGCATCATGCGACAATGCAAGCTCATTCCAGTCTTTGAAAGGCGTGACATCTGTATGAAGAAGTCGAATCAAAAGTCTTGTGAAAACTCTCATTACTTCGGTTCAGAACATTAGAAATGTGGTCTGCATTTGCTTTGAGGTTTTGAATGTAAACAGGCGGTATTCCTGAATCGAAATATATCGTATAGCTTGGTGTTGAGTTCGGCAATCGAAATAAAAGTTTGAAGAAAAGCCTTTGAATCGCTCCAAAAGCATCGAAACAAAAATATCTGTTTGCACTTTTAATCTAACTTACTTACTTAAGGTGGCGCTACAGTCCGGGTCGGACTAAGGCCTCAACCAACATGCTTCTCTAGCCAGCTCGGTCCCTAGCTAGCTGCCTCCAGTTTTGCACGCCAAGTTGGTTGAGGTCCTCTCCTACTTGCGTGTGCCACCTGAGTCGCGGTCTTCCTCTACTGCGCCGTCCCTCGGGATTGGATTCGAAGACTTTCCGGGCCGGAGCGTTGTTGTCCATTCGCTCTACATGAACCAGCCATCTAAGTCGCTGGACCTTGACTCGTTTGACAAGGTCAGTGTCGCTGTACAGCCCGTACAATTCGTCGTTAAACCTTCTTCTTCACTCTCCATCTATGCAGACGAGACCAAAATCACCCAAAGAATTTTTCTCTCGAAGCATCCCAAAGCGTTCTCGTCTGCCTTTGACAAGGTCCATGCCTCTGCGCCATATATAAGAACCGGGATTATAAGTGTCTTATACAGGGACACTTTAGTTGCTCGAGAGAGGACTTTACTACTCAATTGCCTTCTTAGTCCAAAGAAACAGCGATTGGCAAGAGTTATTCTTCGTTTGATTTCAGCGCTGGTGTCGTTGTCAGAATTAATAGCTGCGCCTAGGTAGACAAAGTCCTTAAATACCTCAAAGTTATATCTATATATATATTTAACTTTTATGTATATATATATATATTTAATCTTACTCTTACTTTAATTGAACTTAGTTGAAACTTTGTTGTAGAGAAAAAAAAGTATTTAAAATTTGACCAACCAATCCCTGCCCTGCTTTTCGTGAGTACTTTTGGCAAGTCCTCCGATAGTAAATTTATTGCCATCACAAGCGCTTTCTCGATCATCCATTTGGAATCTTCAGAAAATTGTAGAATCCCTTAAATCCCTCACAGGAAATGGTTATGAGAAATATGTTTGGGCCTGAGATCCCAGCTCTGTTTCGCCATCCTTTATGTAATTCCTGCCTTTCTAATCAATCAACTCATCGTTGAAGAGCCCTTCTCATTAGAAAAAAACTTTCTTTTTTTCAAAAGAAAATTCGAAAATTCGTATTGACTAACAAATTAATATTTAAAAAGATGCTACTGCCCTCACTATCCACTGTAAAAAATGTAATATTTGCAAATTTCTTATGAGTGAGCAAAGTTTTATTTAGACAACGGTACATATTAATTCATAGATGGGTATTGTGATATATGTATAATGTATATGTGTAATACAATGCAATTGACCATCCTGCTTATTTTTGCACGAGTTTCTTTAAAGTTCATACACTGCGAACCACTAGGATGAGGCCACAAATTTTGCGATCGATTTTTGCTTTTATAACTGGTGGAAGTTTTGTACCCGAAAAAGCTTATTACCAGTTGAAAGGTACGTATTTTCCCGCAACAAAATCATGACATTAAAGGGTTTATTCGAAACTACCGTTGGAATTTCTCAAGATCTATTAATGAATTACTGAAAATAGGTATTAAAAGGTGCTCCACTAGGATGAGGCCACATGCAAAATTTTAGAAAAAAAAAAATAAAAAAATTTAGTGAAATGTTTACATTTTATGGTTTAATAATATTTATTAACAACGTTTTTTTACATTAATAATGAGTATGTCCATCATTTTTGGATATAACCTCTATTAGAGTTTTTTTTAAATAATCATATGAAATTTGGGCACGGGCACTACGAATAGCATCAATTTAGGAGTCCTTGTCTTCAAATTGTCTGCCACCTTCATAAACTTTACGAGATACCCATGACCAAACGTTTTCAATAATTTTTAAGTCCGGTGAATATTGCGGCCATGACAAAAATTCCACGTCTTCTGATTGAATCTACCTCCTGAAAACCCTGCTAGTGTGGATTGGGGCATTATCCTGTTGAAAAATCCAAATCAGAGGTTCAAAAATATTTTTCATTTTTGGAAATGATCGTTCCAGCAATGATTTGTAGTTATTTTCGTTCATAGTTGGGGACAAAAATTTAAACTCCAATTCTACTATTTGTGTCATAGTAGGTAATAGCTTCCCACACCATTACACCTGATGTACGGCTATGAAGTCTTGCCAAAATAAGCTCATCCATTCTAATATCATGGAAATAAAAGTTGTAACCATCAGGACCGTCAAGGTTGAACTTCTTTCACACAAAAAGACAACGCGTTTCCATTCACTGCTCCAATCAACATGCTGTCTTGCAAAGTCCATGTGTACTGGCTTCAAAACAGGTTTCTTTTTAGTTTCCTTTTTTGAATAGTATCACTTTTTTGTATTATTCTTCGAACCGTTGTTATGCTGGCTGAAACTCTGCTTTTGACCCTTATCATAGAAGCTGGTAGAGTGGAAGTTGGGGCAAGTCGTAGAATCAACCGATTTTCTCTTGGGTTTGTGGCTTTTCCCGTGCGTCCTTTTTGATTATCGCCATAGTTTTGTGGATCAGCAAGATAATTGTTTACAACTGTCTTGCTCCTGTTAAGTCTTCTTGCTATTTCACGGCCTCTTTCCCTGAAAGCATCTATTTTTGCTCTTTCTGTCGCTGTCAAAGTGTTTCCGGAACCCATGTGTGCTTCAAACTAAATAAAACGATTATTTTTAACACTCTCTTAGATATTTCATACAAGAATTTGCACATGCGCACTCCTGCACGGAAAAATTTGCAATGGCCTCATCCTAGTGGAGCACGTTTTTATACCTATTTTCAGTAGTTCATTAATTGTTCTTGAGAAATTCCAACCGTCGTCGTTTCGAATCAACCCTTTAACTGGTAAAAGACTTTTCCTGGGACAAAACTTCCACCAGGTATAAAAAGCGAAAATGGATTCCAAAATTTGTGGCCTCATCCTAGTGGTTGGCAGTGTATGTATCTTCTGCCGCATAACCGACGCTGATGGTTGAATCGACCGTCTGCATGTGCCTCTGCATGCTAACAACCCACAAATCTCGCATTTGTATTGAAAATGTAAAACAGTGTTACTAGTACCAAGTAATAGAAAAATACATTTCAGTCCCGTTTTCATTTCATGATTAAGTACTATCGTTTGACTGAAACCATTGAAATGCTACTGAATACGTTTTCGAACCTTGCTTTTTCGACACTAGACACAAATGCGTGCTCAAAGAGTCACGTATCGCGATAGATCTATTTTTATTTGAAGTGATTCATCACGCCAACTGTACCAGCCCATTTGGAACGCTACAGCTTATTATAGCCGAAGTGGGAAGCAACTACTCTATCTAACTGATACTATCATTTTGAAAGATTCTTCGCTTCGGCACCTAGTTAAGTGAAGTTGTTTCGAATGAAAATTGAGTAGCAACTGATATCGTTCATTGTTATTTATGAGAGAAAATAATTATTCAAAAATCTATTTGTCATTTGTTATTATTGTTGTTTGGTTTTAACCTTGCCTGTGTGAGAAAGAATACAACAAGAATAGCTTTTCAAAAACAGATTCTTCAATGGTCAAGAGACTGGACTGAACAAAAGCTTACATTTTTCAGAAGGCTTTAACTCTGAACTTTCCGAGTCTGGACTTATAAAAGTTGAGTTAACATCTTTGGATAAGCCCCTTAATATTCAACGCCATGTTGCTTATTTGGAACTGACTAATGAAACCGAAACTTTGCTACTGAAATATTCAAAAGCAAAACTAAGTATATGGTTTACTGTGCCTTAAAAGTCAAACAACGCCCGTGTTCATTTGGTAAAAGTAATTCAAGGCTATGTGTTTGCTTCTTACCTTTACCTTTCATAAATTAATTGTAATAGATTTGTATTTGTCTGATAAGTTTTTCTTCTTCCGATATTGTTTCCGAAGTTTCGTTATCATGAATAGAAGACTCCCAATAGACAAAGATTAATGAGCATACTTCTGTAGGTGTTTTATTGGGTGTTAGCTCTATTATGTTATAGAAACAAAAAAGAAGCAATATAAGACTAGGATCTATAAATGCCACAGCAGATTTAGGAAGTCACGATGAGGACGACGACGACGGTCGGTCGTCATTGAAAGCGTGATGAACCTTTAATATGTTGGAATTACTTGCCGTTGAAAAAAAAAGAAAAGTTTTTCTGTGAGTTATTGTAATTAGTGCCCCAACTTGGTCTTATAGATTTGGGGAAGTAGTAAAATATTCTCTTTCTATTCCTTGATTGGTTTTGTCTTATGGAATGAATAAAGTTGGTTCAGTTAACAACTTTATTTCTCGTTAAGCTATAAAAACAATGCTTTGTTTTCACCAAACTAAACGAGGCTATGGGGTATTTGAAAACGGAAGAGCAATTTTGTTTACTACATGCGAGACTAACTCATTTACTATTTATTGTGAAAGCTTTTCTGTACAGTTTTTCCTCAATTCACTATCTTCAGCGTTGGTTTACTTACTACAAACAACACTTCACCACACTTTTTTACCAGCTCATGACGACGTGAGGTTTCTCATCATTCCAATTGTCATGAATTAAGAAAAAAAGGCACGCATGCCAATGTGTTCGGATGTATGTGCCTAAGTACATGAAAAAAAAAATCGATTAGAACACGCTCCTCACTTCATCTAACTTGGGAATCGTTCAGTGTCCCGTTTAACACATACCTTTACACATTTTGTTTTGTATTCCTATCCATACTCACATAATTTGAGAAGAAAAATGTTCATTAATCCGTTGAAAACTCCAAAACAATTGCAAGGAGTATTTAAGGCCCCCTTTTTGGGACTGAGACATATACTTTCTACTTATGTTTAACCCTAAACACCACCGCGAAGTACATTTAAACACCATTCCACCATTATTTTCTTGCAGATTTATCACCAATGGAATACTACCCAGATCCCAATCCGGCCCTACATCTTGTAGTCTATAGTGTTAACCAGAAGGGGCGTTCCGAACCGATTGTCTTGGAAAACATACCTATTAACGAGGCGGAAAAGCGTACAGGTAAGTCGATTGACTAAGTAAAACTGGCATGGAATTTGGGGGAGAGGCTACAGGATTATGGGAAGTGTAATTTCACACAAAAGAACAGCACACAGATCCTTTTGAAGAAGAAATTGTAATCCGTTATTTATGTGTACGTTTCCTGACATCCCATTCCTGGGTGAGCCTTTATTTCTTTTCGCTGTATTCCCATTCCTAGAATGCCTTGAGGAAATCATCCAATTTCACTTAGCAACAACATTTTCGTTTTTCCAGATACATTTCAAGTTATCACATTAGCGCACATCGCCCGAGCGTTGCCGTTTCTCTTTTTTTTCGAACTCCCATCTGATGTTCTGCTCCAGCGAAGTGCTTTATTTTTGTACAACTTTGGCGTGGTGCGGCATACAGCAACAGCAGGCCACCATTATTGCCGCCGTCGTTGTCGACGTCGTCGTCATTTCAGAGCGGCGAAGGCTTGAAAATTCTGTTTTCCTGATTGCAGGTGTCAAAAGGAATCTATGTATTTTATGTGAAGTGGGTCGCATGGGACCGATATACAATTATTGTTTTCATTTTCAGTTGCTCTCATGGCACATGTTTATATTATTCCCATATTTTTATTTTTTTTATTTTTCGCCTGTCGATAGTCATGCGGAGCAGATAGATATCTACGAGTATCTGTGTCTCTACTCAAGCAATTGATTTCGATTCAACGACATCTACAAGTACCTACTTCGTGTAATTTACAGGAAAGTGCAAAAAGGTTATTTTTCTCATTTTTGCAGAAACAATTTCTGTTTTTTGTTCATTGAGTCTTAAAACTTCCTATTTCATGAATTGAAAGTCAATACAGTTCTCATTTGATTGCATAGATAGTAAAAAATGCATTGCATGAGTTGCCGCGTCACTGCACAATCCTCTGAATTATTTTTGCCCAAAGGCACATGAGTACTTAGGCAATAGAGTATGAAACAAGGACGAAAGGGGAATATTTTTCTAAGATTGCGTCTGCCTCTGCATAGTAATTTAGGAAATATTGATTCAGTATCTCTTTACTATTCAAATTTGAAGCATAACAATTGAAGCCCTGGCTTTACAGTGTGAGAAATCTTCTTCGAATTTGGTTTGTTAAATACTTTTTTTTAGAATTTTGTTTTTCAAAACAAACCACGCTCTGCGGAGGAGAATCAATGCCAGGATTCTCTTCACAATGATTGTAACAATCAATTCGAAATAAATAATGAATACTGCAAAGCGACGGTATTTGACAGATTTTATGCTTAGAAAAGAAGAAGCAATGTAATATACGTTACAAATATGACATTATTCTACTACTTGTAAACATTCTATATAGATCCAAATCTTTTCAGAAAAGAGAGCACTTAACTGAGCTGCCATTTATTATTGGAAGCCAGATGGAGGACATAAAAAAACAAGTGGTACACATTTGAATTGTGTTACTGGAAACAAGCAAAACTTATAAGATAAAAGTTACTTTGAATTGCTTCTGAAACAACTTATTGTGTATGTTAATGAAACTGAAACTGTTAAGTAACTTCCAATCTGTTTCAACTTCCCAGATATTTAAAAGTCTATCTAATGCTAAGAAGTTTCGAGAAATTAAATTGGAACAAAGAGGAACCAATTTCTTGGATAATTCGTTGTAACTCACCAGTGAGAGAGAGTGAAATTTAACTTAATTTACCTTCACAGGAATTCAATTGTCTATTTTTGTTTTTTAAGATGCTTTATAAAAAGAAAACATTTACTAGTTCCATTTTGACGGTGGCAGAATTCATCACAAATGCCATCAAAATCATTTTGTTGGGTTAAGTTAGATAGGCCCTCCAGACGAAAGCGGCAACACTTCACTCGAATCTTAAGGATCCATTGTGCTTCCCGGGTCAACAGACCCTGAAGAGGTGGAATTAAATCGGTAAGAAGTGATGAGCATTATAGTGGCGCTGATAACAGTTTTTCTAAGATCATCCCTTTTACAGTGTGTTGCTATTGCTTATATTATTGTCGTTTTCGCTAGGTTGTTAAAAGCGATTTAAATGACACTTAGGTATTTTCCTCAAATAGAGAAAAGTATGCTTCATCATATTTTGAAAAGGGAACCAAATAAGAAGCCCATACAAAATCGCAATGAAGTCAAACTATGGAGCTATGAAAAATATTTTCACTGGTAGCTTAGCATATATTCCAACTCCATGGCAAAATGTTAGAGCCGCTTTCATAACAAAACTACTCACTCGCCAAAACCTTTAGACCCATCAGTCTTGCCTCCTTCCTGCTTAAAATGCTGGAAAGAATGATTGAGAATTACATACGTGAAAGGTCACTCCAAACACACCCTCTGTCTCAGATGCAACATGCTTACCAAAGAGGAAAATTTTGTGAGACCGCGCTTCAAAATCTTGTAAACAGGATTGAATGTGCGCTTGACAGGAAAGAATTTGCGGTAGGCATTTTCATCGACATTCAAGTTGCTTTTGACAATGCTAGCTTCGATGCTATGTGCAATGTTGCCAGAGAACACGGTGTGGACGAGTCATTAGTGTTGTGGATTAAAGCAGTGCTAGTGAATAGAACCGTGATTGTTAAAGCAGAGTGTGGACAATATGTTGCAACGGGAGTGAATAAAGGCTGTCCACAAAGTGGCGTTTTATCTGTTCTTCTATGTGAAAATTGACTGATCTGACCCAACTTACGCTTAAGGGCGTCACATCCCCTTTTCAAACGAAGTCAAACATCTCGGAGTAATCCTAGACAACAAGCTTCTTTGGTCTAAGCATGTCGAGTCCAAAACTACTAAATCACTGTCAGTCTTCTGGGCAATGTAAAGGGCTCTTTGGAAAGACATGGGATCTTTCACCGAAAAGGGTCCTTTGGATCTATACAGCTATGACAAGGTCAATCATCTCCTTTGCGTCAGTTGTTTGGTGGAATAAGCTCTCGCGTAAGTACGTTATTGCCTCGTTTGGCAAACTTCAAAGAACAATTTGTCTAGGTGTTACAGAGGCCGTCCCCAGCACACCGGGAGCTGCTCTCCCCTTGATACCTACATCATGGGGTGTACTCTCAAGATCATTTCTCGTTTAAAGCGATGTAGTCTCTGGGACAATTCGCGCTGGAGCTTTGAGGAACTCGCAAGCAGCATATCTTTTGACTTACTCTAATGGATATGCCGTCCGACACGATGATCCCAAGGCTCAAACTGCGTCAAAATTACTCAGTCAACTTTCTTTCGGTTCAGGACTGGTTCGCTCCAAAATCTGAACCTGGAAAGAAATGTTATCGTATCTTCCCAGATGGCTCCAAAACCGACGAGGGTTCTGGTGCTGGTGCCTTTGTTGAGAACGACGACATACGACTACTTGGGATCATACGCATCCGTTTCCAAGCGGAGGCTCATGCTATCCTAATGGCCTTCAGCCACGTAACGAACAATGGATGGACGGGGAGAAGTATCTTTGTTTGCAGCGACAGCCAAGATGTGCTTAAGGCCCTTCTCAACCCTCTAACCACTTCGAAAGTGATCCAGGAATGCAAGAGCTCTCTGAATGCGATCGGAAGATTAAATTCCTTGAGTCTCATTTGGGTTCCGGGCCATCACGGCATAACTGGAAATGAGATCGCCGATGAACTCGCTATTCAGGGATCTCAGACAGCTTTCTCAGGACCTAAACCGTCGCTAGGTTTGCCAGCGTCCTCAGTGAGAGCTTCAATCAACGATTGGATCTGTGAAGAGCAAAACCGTAGATGGCATGCCTCCATTGGATGCAGACAAACCAAGCGTACATATGCTCCCCAACGTTAGTAAGAAGACTACAACATTTTTGCTAGCTCGTAGCAGAAAAGACTGTAGAAAGCTAATTGGCGTTGCCAGCGGGCACTTCTCTTTTGCCAAGCATTTAAACGTGTTAGGCTTAAGTTAAGATTAGGAAACCACAGAGCACTTCTTCTGAGAATGTCCTGCTTTTTCTCGCATGAGGTTACAGATACTCGGCGCAGGCATGGTGAGAGCTGGTTACTTAGGCTCCTTATCATGGCAGCGTCTTTTGGCTTTTCTTCAATCATCTGGAAGGCAATAACAAATAGAAGGTAGCTAACTGGTAGTACAATGGACCGATATTTAGGTCTGAGTGCTCCAGTTGGTATTTTAAAAACCTCCAAAAGAAAAAAAATGGCATCACAAAAATAGTCGTTATTCAACTAGAGAAAGCATAAATAAGAAAAAGCTAAAGTGTTTGGAGATGTTTCCCAAATAAAATAAAAATAAATAATTTTTTTAAAGTGCTTTAGCTACACAACGGTTGACACAAAATTTTTTGATGACAGCTTTCAAGTAAATTATTTATTGTTTGAAACTCCTAAGGGGCATAAGCAATATCAACTAACACTGATCTGAAAAGAGTTTTATTATTATTATTATTATTATTTATTATCTTTATTGTTTTTTTTTTCTAAAGAATATAAACTTAAAGTTAAAAAAAAAAAGAATTACAAGCATGGCCCTAAGCCGTCTGCCGGTTAATTAGATAAATAATGACTCAATACAATTTGAGAGAAAATGTATCAATAAGCAAAAATTAAAAATACAAAGAAGTCGTTTTAAACACGATTTTTGAAAAAAATATTTATTGAAAGAACAAAAATAAAGAATGAATTAAACATAATCTATATAAAAAAGAAAGACTTTAATCGGGCTTTTAGTTTAGCTAAAACAAAATTAGTAATAAATATCAATATTAAGTCATATTGCTTTATGAGAACGTAATATAATATTTAACAAATTGGGAAGCTTTAAGTTTAGCTAAAACAAAATAAAATATGGAAGTAGTAAGAGATTTGCAATATTAGCTGATATCGCAGACTTTTAGTTTCGGTAAGATGAAATTAAATTGAATTGCATAATTAAAAAAAAAAAAAAAGAAAAAAAAAAAGGCTTTTAGTTTAGCTAAAACAAAATTAAGTTAGGTTTTATTCACAAAAATCAGGCTTTTAGTTTAGCTAAAACAAATTAAATCAGATTTTATCTTCATGAGCATTCAAAAAAGATTCACGTATGTATTTCTATAATCAATCAAATGGGATATAAATCTAATAAGCAGCTTCCAACCACCCTCTCCATTCAGAACACCGAAACATTCCTCTAACGACAAATAACTCTTGTTAAAGTAAAGTCGCCGAATTTCTTGTAAGATGGGACATATTGCCAAAAAATGAAAGATGTTTTCCAATTGATTCAGATTACAAAGTGTGCAGTGGGGATTAATATCATTTCTGTGTGGCCTATAATTGAGTTCTAACAATTCTGTGCGAGCTTTGAAAATCAAACTCATCTCCCAAACATTAAATTCCTCTCGAAAGTAATTGGCTTCCCCCAAACTGAGATTAAGTTTGCTATAAATTGTTCTCGACACAGACTCCCTTGCCCTATCTAAAAATGCCTTAAAGATATGTTCATCTATAGTAGAGATGCAATCATAGAATGCAGCCCTCCACGTATCTAAGGCTTCCACATTCAAAGTCAGAGGATAATTATGTGCCGAGGACAATTCATACCAATCTTTAAAAGGAGTATACCGACATCTTAATGACACTAAAAGAATTCTTTTCTGCAGATTGGTGTTCTGCCTTTGCATGACTTTGATGATATAGTCTGCGTTTGCTTTTAGGTTCCTGATAAGCATTGGAGGCAATCCCGATTCGACGTGTATTGCATAATTAGGTGTGTTATATGGGAGCCTAAAGATCCGTTTAAAAAAGAATCTTTGGATAGATTCAATTTCTTCCAATTGTTTGTATCCATAAACTTCATTACCATAGCAAAAGCAGCTTTTAACGGTTGCATCAAATACTCTGAATTTTGAAGTCGGGTCTATACATTTGTTGTTGAAAAAATTTGACCACATACAATTAATTGCTGCCTTTGCTACAGCTAGTTTATCTTTACTGTGCGCTCGCAGATTCAAATTATGTGTTATTAGATATCCTAAGTATTTGTACTCTGTCACTACTTCTAAATTGAAGCCACTGAGGTTCCACGTACGGTCACTTCGAGCACTACGGTTTTGAGATCTAAAAACCATTATTTTAGACTTAGCTGTATTTATTTTAAGGTCCCACATATCACAATACTGTTTAAGCTTATTAATTTGGAGCTGAAGTGTGACCGCGTTATCAGTTAAAATAACAAGGTCATCCGCATAGAGCAAAATTTTGATTTGTAGATCCCCATAAGTAACACCACCAAGGATATGATCTTCAATATCATTTATAAAAAGTGAGAATATAAGTGGACTCAAAATGCAGCCCTGTGGAACACCTGCATCTGACCTAAACTGTTTAGACTGGTTACTACCGTTAGATACCATAGCAGTCGTATTTGTTAGAAGCTGTTCATACGTTCTTATGAATTTATTCGATACCCCTATAGCTGCGAGCTTAAACAATAACGATCTCCTATTTACGGTGTCGAGAGTTTTCAAAGGGTTTCAACCAAGTTTTCTGAAACCAAATATCATGTTGTGTAGAATAAGTTAGAAGACTGACAGTACTGATCATTTAAACACAGTGTCTGCGAGATAACACTGAGGTAAAATGGACAAAACGAATAGTTGGCCATGTTTATAAACAGAATCATATTTTTTCTTTGAATTAAAATTTTAATTGAATTTATTTCTTAAAATTTCAAATCATAACTTTGAAAAGTCGATAAATCTTCTCTTTGAGAGAAAGCCAATACTTATAGTTCTTTGACTCCGCGTCAGAAGTCTTTGTCATTTAATTAGGTATATGGAATTTAAAGTATTGCTATTGCGCTCAAAAACCAGCAAAGATTTACCTTAAATGGCAATTTTCGCATCAGAAATGTAGAGGACTATGCCTGCAGTGCTACTGCCTACAAGATTATTTATTTACTTTTTACTTAACAATCTAAATATTAATGAAAAATAAGAAAACGCTCCACCAATCGATCCGAAGAGTAATTAATAAAAACTCTTTGGCTTAAACGTGTGCATTAATCTATTTCACACAACATATAATCAATTTAGAGAGAATCACACTTGTCACTTTTCACCACATAAAACTAACACCAATTAACTCACGTTTATACATAAAAGCGAACACATATTTACTTTTTTTTTTTTTTGTTAATCAACCCTCTAAATGTTCTCATCAAATATTGACACGCGTGATGTTCTCTAACGAACCCTGAACATGACTCCACAGCTCACGCCCTGACCAGAAATATTCCAGCAACAACAACCAAATAACAAAAAAGAAATGAACGTAATCAAATAAAATATTTACCAATCGGATATCCTTTATCCAGGCGAACATAAATGCCAAAATTAATAATTCATTATTGCTTGGCGCAGAGTAACGTCTTCCCACCATCATTTACCACAAATACACATACCTACGAATACGTGCACACACAATTCAAATATCATTATCACGAAAGTGCCATAATCATTTAAATATCATTTTCCTATCATATCAATGTGCGATATTAATAAATTCCCATTATATCTGAGTTGAAGGTACATGTTTATTTGGCCTACATACACAGACACACACAAACACACACACGCTCAAAGAGAAAGAAACAAGGGGCGTTAAATGTAATGTCCTGCAATGTCAGTGGCATCCTTTTGCAGCCCATTCAGCGCGCTACTCATAGAATGAATATAGAAAAGAAAGGAGCACAAAGAAATGGAATGGATATATAAAAATAAATTTTTGCTTAGCAATCATGTAGACTTTGCTTTGCTCTTTCTCCTACACATACGACCCTTAGTTCGAATTGATATCTTAACCAATGTCATTAAAAGCCAACATAAAACACATCCTTAAAAGGAACACTCGGCAGACACCCCAGCCAGCACATTCTGTAGACAAGAACTATAAAGCAAATATATCATCGCCCATGTCAATTCACAATCGCATGGGTTTTTAGTAGGCCAACGTACGAACAACGAAGCGTTGAGAACCGTCCTTGTTTCTATCCCAATCGATTAATTCTATACCTACACCCTCTACTCTTCCGTCCTTATCCTTAATGATCACACGCCAGAGAATTGTTAAGCGCTGCTGGCTCAACCATAGACAATTATTGGGTGTGGTATATCTTTCAAAAGAACTTTGTGTTTAAGGGTGAACACTGAACAGTGAACAACGATAGTATTTTTCTTCCCAAATGGCCAAAAAACGATTGTAGAAACAATGCCACCGAAAGAGAAACGGAGAAATCAAATTCCGCGATTATAAATGCTTTGAATTAATCGAAGAGATTGATTGCTGAGATTTGCGTTTGAAATGTTTGCTTGGGGTGAGTTGGTGTCTTCTGTGAGGTTTATTATAATGCACACACGAGGCCTTGATAAGTGGACTGTAAAAAACAAAGGAAGGGGAGATACGATTTATTGTTTCTTTTTTTTTGCTCCCTAGGAAGTGGTTTTTTTTTTTTAGGAAGTGGCACCGAATGTTTTGAAAAGTGGGAGTGAATTATTGAGCAAACCATTCCAAATGTGACCTTCACAAATTCACAACTTCACTTCACCACTCCACGATAAGTTGTTTTTGCTGTTCTATTAAATCTTGACTTTTTTTTAATAAAACTTAACCTGGTGAACTTGATTCAAAAGGAAACCGAGCGAATATAGTGAATGAAATTCCCAAAGCAGAAAAGAACAGCTTGATAAGCTGAATTTATCTCGTCCCCCTTATTATTATTTTTTTCTGTTTTTGTTCGTCCGTTTGCCATTGCCATTACTCTGAGGAGATAGACACAAGGCATGTGCAAAGATATGATCCTGCATTTTATGAGGGTACGCTATGGAAAGCTGATTATAGCGTAGCAATGTCATTTTGTAAATCACATCCACTACTCTGTGGAGTAGATAGGTAGGTATATGCGGTATAGCGTGCAAACTATGGAGCTAACAACAAAAATGGATGCTTTGAATGATGTTTATTCAGCAGTGTTGGTGCTGAAGAGCTTTAGAACTCAGCAGCACCCACTAAAACTGTATCGAACTGCCACTACAAAAGATACATACACTTTTATTAAACCATTCCCTTATTCATATTGTGTAGCCAAACACAAGGACCGACTATGATGGGAAACGCTGAGTTGCATGACCCTTAGCATTTCTTTTTCAGTCTCAGTCTATCCTTCGTGCACACAGTTTTGAAGAAGTAACAGCAGTTGAGACTAGCAACGCCATCGGATTTGGACTTCGTTTTTAATCTTCGCAATGGCGTTTCTTTATTCAACTGCTCTCCCTATCTCTCTCTAAGATGGAAAGTGTGTGCTCTGAATGGTATAGCCACCACCACCAGTAACGTAACAAAATACTTCCCTTCATATCACAGGTCTGCCATATTAATTCTGTCAATTCGAAATATTGGCATATTCGTTGGATTTTTTATGATTTTGCTGCCTCCTTTCACAAAAAATATTTATTGAATCTCTTTGAAAAGCTGCAACTGTGTCTAGACAATGACCATTAGGGTTAGTAAATTATTAATCACGATACCCAATTTTGACGAGGTTAACTAAGGTAGGTATACCTACTTGCCAAGCCATATCAAATCTGAACAGAAAAAAAAAACTAAATGTCAAGGGACTTCCGTCGGCCTTAGATGGGCTCGGGTATGAACCTACTTTATTAGCGAGTTAATATTAGCCCTTGTCTGTTAAGGGTACATTTATATATATCCTTTTTTCTTTTCGTCTAATATTTCAAAATGGAATTTGCTATGCGAAGAAAGAAAAAAATGGTTCACCGGAATTTTTGGTTTAGTGCTTGTTTTAGAAATATTTTCGGTAAGATAATTCCAGTGAAATGGGCTAATGATTGAAGCATGCAATTATGAGAAAAGAAAATTGGTTTATTTGCCAGTTCTTTTAATCAAAAACGTGTCTTCTACCTTTTTGTTGGTTTCCTTTGATGATGATGTTGAGTGCTTCTAGTTAATTGAAAAGCATTCAAGAACAAAAGCTGGTTGGTTGGTTTTTCTAATGTTTGCTTGGAAAATACTCAACCATACGAACATTGTTGTGGTTTATTTTTAGCGTGGGCTTCTAAGCTTAAAGATCAGGGACTTGTTAATGTTGTAATGGTTGCTCAAATAATAATGTCTTGAACTCAATCTAGGTACTTAGAAACTCAAAAGATACTCAAAACAAAGGGCAATAGAGGCCAAATACGCCAAAACCAGTATATGGATAACAAATCGTTACCAAATTCTTGTTTGACACAACACCAATCAAAATACAATAATGTAAAAACAACTCATGTGTCTAATTAGTAGCTCAGCAATTCCTTAGTAAGCTAAGCAACAAAAACTTTAATGAAACACTGTATAGTTTTTCTTAAACTGACCTCTCATTCGCAGTCCGATGATACCTATTAGTACTTTTCAAATGAAAGCTCAGAAGGGTTGATAAGTATACGCTCTGGATTCACAGAAAACGGGACGAATTTGCACCTTTTCGGTAAGAAACTGGTGGAAATATTTGATCTGATGAGACAAGTAAGTGAAAAACAACTAAGGTCAAAAATAAATACTGTTGCGGAAAATCCACGTTTGCCTTTTTCTATTCAATTTTTGGAATTGGGGCAGCATTCCACCATCGCAACGGCATAACACCTAATTTTTCGTTTAGACTGATAACACAATATGGACTTTGAAAATTTTCATCCTTTTTTATGTTTGAGTTTTCCTTTGAACTTGTATTTTGGTTTTTATTGTACGCGAAGGGCTTTATTTTACAGCCTACCTGTCGCTTCAACGTGTTGGTGGATATTTCAAAAGAAATCATTGAGGAAGAAACTACCTCTGCTCTTAAAGTACAACCAATTTGTTTTATTTTAAAAAAAAGGTGTGGACATTATTCCGAATTCTTGAACTTCATTAGTTATTTTGGTCGAATGAGAGTGGGTCGAAGATTGGATATCTTTCTAAGTATAGAACTGAAATAATGATGATATTGAGTCATTTTGCCTACTTCTACGTACACATAATTATGTTCAATGTAATTATAACCTACCATTAAAGTTGTTCATTCATTTGATGAAAATAATTATATAAAAAGTTCGTAGGACCCACTGTAGTGTCCATGGCTTTGGTCAGCATGCTTGTTAGTTACGTGGGAGGTTCGAGATTTGATTTATAGAAACATCTAGGGAAAAAAACTCTCGAAGAATTTGCAATTTCTTCGATAAAAATTTCATGCCATGAAAAACGCTTTCTCGAATAATCGTTCGGAAACGAAAAAAAAAAGTGTAGGTCCGTTCCAATCCCTCACAAGATATGCTTAAAATTAATGCACAAAGCCCCGTAGTTCTCCGCTCAGTTGCATCACACTTTTTATTTATTACTTAAAGTTCAAACAACACAGGAACTCGGGTGTACCTCCCATCAGCAAAAATACTTTTGGACTGTTATATCTTCTTTACTTTATTACGTGCCATTACAATATGGGGTGAAACTGAGCCTCAACCAGCATCCTTCGACATCGATTTTAATTTCGGGCGAACACTCTCCAGTTTTCCATTCTAAGTTGGTTGAGCTCTTTTTCCATCACTTGATTGCGCCACTTACGATTTCCCTGCAATGTGCTTTCAGAAACCCGTCGAGCCGGAGCGTTGATGTCCACTCGCTGTACATGGCCCAGCTATATAGTAGCTTCGCAATGCGTGCTTTTCTAGATATGCCTATGTCGCGGTACAGCTCGTTATTTTATCTTCTTCTCCACTCATTATCTTCGCATAAGGGACCAAAGATCGAATGGAATAATTTTCTTTCGAAATTAGCAAAGATTGGATTTTTAGATTTTTTTAGATCAAATAATATTAATTATTTCATATAAATTTCTTAACAATTATTGAATAATAGAAAAATTAAAAAATTCCATTTAACTTAAAGAAAAATATTAGAAAGGCTGGTGACATTCATTATTTTTAAGAAATTCAAAAAATAGAGTTTAATGCCACATCAAAAGCTATAAATATCAAAAATTAAAAGTAATTGGGTGGGGTGACCCTTGTAGAATACATAATTAAATTTTAATTTGTTTTGATTTTATATAATTCAAAAATTGATATCAAAAACACTAAGCAACAATAACAGATGAGGTAAAAAATTGAAATGTGAATGAAAATTAACCCAAAAAATCAAAAATATAAGACTCCAGAGCAAGATAGTCTAAAGAAAGAAGCCACATTTTAACGCTTTTAAAAAACTTTCCAGGTATAGTTTCAAGGTTTCATCTTCCGCTTTGGATAGACCCATCACCCATGATTGGGATGATTAAGGTCTTATGAAGGATTATCTTGGTTTTTCTAGAGATGGTTCTGTTTCTCGATTGCTTTCTTAGCCCTCATCCCCATCCCAAAGGGGATCATTACACTATTTTCGAAAATGATAAGCTGAAGCAACTGCATTGGTGAATAAATTGCGCTTTGGAACGATGATCAGTGATTTTGTTTGGGTGAAATTGGAAGATATTGATATGGGTAGCATCTATTCGTTTCGAAGGTACGCTTAGTGCCGGCCAAGCAAAGATACCATAGTAACACTGCGACTTTTTTTTACCACAAAAGTAAATTCTGATTTCTCTCACTTCTTTTTTTTTCGGTATAAGTAGGCGTCGCACTCTTGAACGCAGCTCTTCCATCACTTATATGCTTCACACGAGTGATCTACTCATGGGATGACGACAGCAAGCGTTGCGTCGAAAAGTCTCCCGTTTTCGATTGGTTCCACGTCTCAGGAAACCAAATGCAGATTCCGCGACAGTTGTCTGTACCAGTGTAGGTATAGAAATAAAATATTCAAGTTAGGATATGTTATGGTGGTTGTAACAAAAAACATTTGGCACTCACCTACATGCACTTTATTCGTTGTAAAACCATTCGAAAGAGATATGGAGTACTTCTAACTGAAAGACTTATGTATTAAATAAAACGATGGAGAATCCGTAATGTCTGTGATGTCTCACTGGATGAAGTTCTTTTCATTGGGAGAGGATTAAGAAGGGTTGTGGGATGTTTTTCTCGTAATCTTCTTTCAACTATTATTTGTAGAAATCGATTGAGAAAACATCAAGCTTTTTTTCGGTTATGACATTGATAACTATATTGCATATGTTGCAATTTAGATCTAAAGATCTACTAGCCAAAAATAGATCTGTTGATCAGTTATTGACATCGGCCTAAGGACATACTCAGAGCCAATTTGTGCTGTCGATGTAAATGCAAACTCTCAATCCAGTTTGAACTTTACTCATTTTAAGCCTGGACGTTTATCCTTTTTCGCAACAAGTCCTCCGTTAATAAAAAAAAAATGCCATAAAAAGCGCTTTCTCGATTAGCCGTTCGAAACCGGCAGAAAATTGTATATCCCCTCCTTTCCTCTACAAGGCATGGTTGTGAGAAACGCGCTAGGCCTTGTGACTCCTCGCTCTGTTCCGGCACCTTATTTACTTATTTATTTATTTAAGAGCTACAAATTTTTTAAATCAGAGTCAACAAAACGAGCATAAAGTTTGTTTAAGGCTGAGCTTTGACGATTCGACTAAGCATAATTAAAGTGGGCGTTACATATGCATAAATATATTATCCAGGGTTAAAAAGGCAAACAGTGCTGATATTTTTGCTCGAGCCTTTCGGCTTTAAGTTCTTGGATATTTTTGTGTGTTTTTAATCATTTTTCCGCTAACTTCAATGAAAGAAAAATAAAAGAAACACCAGGCCTGACTCTGGAATTTTTTTTTTACTGGAATTTCGTTAAGAAAATAAGTGATTAAAGTTTGAAAACGTATGGCCGAAGTAAACAAGTCACAACCATAATTGTTTTAGTAATTTATTAAACCATACAAAGAAACCTGGAAATTCTCGCAGGCAGTCTATGACACCTAATTTCCTCCATGAAATGAAAAATAAATAATATAAAGTATCTACGTAGGTAGTAGTGTAATTATCCTAAATGTCTTGAAAACTTTGTTCTCCGTCTTCCAAAAAATGTAACAAGCGACCACCAAATAAGTAACTTTTCAAAACTCGAATAACATTAAAATATTTTAATTTTTTTTTTCCGACAAGCTCAATCATTCATTTAATTTTATGCTGATTATCAAGTGATGCTCTTTTCTCAACTTCGTTGTGCTTACTTTGAAATTTATTATCTCTCATTCGAGACAGTGTTAAAAAAAAAAACCAACAAAATTATTCTCATGAGCGTGCTATAGAAAATTTCAATAGCCCAACTTTCGATAATAATCCATTTTGTTTGCTATTCCCACTTGCATTTCTTGTGTTTAGGAGGAAAGTGCGAGAATCTAACCTAGGGACTTTTTGAATAAAAAATTTTCTGAATATAAATTTTTGTTATCGCGTAAGCACAGAACGCCCACACTACCTTTACAGTTCAAAGATTCTTGTAACGTTGAATTATTCTAAAGAAAAGCAAAAAAAAAAAACAAAAATGAAAAACAAGAAAAAACTCCGCACATGAGCCCTACAATTCACTGGAGTGAAATAAAGCAAAACAACAACAACAAACACGAAATGAGGAAAAGTCATCACCTTATTTTTTAACGAAAGATGGATTTGCATGGATATTATATCCTATGCCTTTGTTAACTTTTTTTCTATGTAGGTAGTAGCTACACGACAACACATTATGGAAAGAACTTAGTGTGATAATTTTTTTCACAAAATTATTCTGGAATCATAGGAGAAATTTCAACCTAACGCACAAGAGCTGCTCCAAGGGTTGCGACTTGCGAGTGAAACGTTAGCCTAACAGCAGTAAGTTCTGTTGTGTTTCCTTGTGTGTTTTTTCGTTGGTACAGAACTATAAAATGAAATATGCAACCGATAAATTGCATAAAATTATCTGTGTTTTTAGCAATTTTTATTTGTCTGTACGGGTACCGAGACGGCTTCTGAAGAAATCCACTTGTTACCACTAATTGCTGCATCTGGGGTCATGCATCGGCAACATGGTGGCGAATGTTGTTTTTATAGCCGGCAATCGTCTTTGGTTAGTTAGTCTTTGAGCGTTGAATAGCATGACCTTGAAGCTTCATTTACGCTTTCAAAAAGCGATGTTATGCAGTCCCCAAACCTTTTCTCTCCTAATGAATTGCGACATGCGATGTGTGACATGTTGCTCTGTCTTATGCTGAAGCCACAATTAGCTCATATCAAAAGGATTCAATTCTGGAACTAAAAAATTATTGATAATCGGTCGTCCACACTTTACTAAGGGTATAGTGTACGAGACGCCTTATATGATTTATTTCATTTAGAATGAATAGATTCATGAGGGGATGGTAAACTAAATTTAGGTACTGCAAATTCATTCCATTGTCAATCGAATTCATTGCTCTGATGGACCATTGTGTCGCCTATAGAATGAATAGAACGCGGAATGTGTTCAAAGAACATAATCATTTTTTGAAATAAATATAAGCTCGTTTCTTATGTCTCAGTTGATTCATAATGAAATGGTAGACAAAACTAAAGGTGGGAACATCTCATAGGGAGATGACAAAATGGCTGTCAATAAAATCAGTTCTACTACAAAAAACACCCTTTACATACAAATAAATTGAACTCGACAGCTTGCTGCAAACACTCAAATATCAAAACATAGCCTTACAGACAAACAAGGACGGAAAAAGAAGTCTAAAATAACTACCAATTGACACTTTATT
This sequence comes from Melanostoma mellinum, assembly GCA_914767635.1. Lineage (NCBI taxonomy): Eukaryota > Metazoa > Arthropoda > Insecta > Diptera > Syrphidae > Melanostoma > Melanostoma mellinum. The sequence goes on from OU612058.1 coordinate 23,091,245, forward strand.
TGTCCATTTCACTTCACAACCCAATTGAGAATCCATGTGGAATCTCAATATTTACCGAGTAGTTAACACCCATCCAAGACGAATTTTAAACACTTGACGCAAATAAACACTCTTGCAAATATTTAAAGGCCACATCTTGTCCCTTCTTTGCGTCCCCAAAGAAATTCTCTTCCTAATTTGCATTTGTAAATTTGAACATTTGTCCGCTCAATTCCATCTCCATATACACAGTACACACCCAAGACAAGATTTTATCTCTATGATTTTTCCATCACTTTGTGAAGTCAAACGCCCCCACCAACCCTCTTATATATTTCCTTCGTCCATTCTAATAAGAGCGATAAGATAGAGCGAACGAGCGAGGGAAAAAAAGAAAGTACCTTCGAAACGCACCAAAACAAAACAATGTTTTCTTGGCAATAAAAGTTTACGACAATCCCAATGGAGTCATTATTGCCTAAAAAATGTGTAAAATCGAGAAATAGCAAAAATGAAAAAAAAAAAAAAACCATCCATCTTTGTAGGTAGGTATTATAGGTATACTAGGCACAATTGAACTTATACAAATAAATTGCTCAGGACACGCAATTGAAAGGATGGATTTCATCACAATAACTGAAAAAGAAAAGAACTCTTTCAAAAAAAAAAGGAAACGTTTCATTTTACAACTGAATATAGGCAGCAATATGAAAAGCATAAAAAGTCACACCAATTTCGGGGGTCAATAAATTTAGTAGTGAGTTTTCTTCCCTATTTCTTCCCTTTTTTGAGTCATAAGGCGATAAATGCGTTCACTCTGAGTCCCCCAAATATTCACTTACACTGAAGCAAGAAATGATTTCCCCTTCGGATATTGAAAATAATAATCGGAAGCCACACGTGGATTTCCGTTTTCCTTTTTATATTTTAAAAGTTTCCCCATCAAATTGGGGTTGGTTTGACTTCAGTGCGGTTGAATGATAATTTCATCAAAAACGAGCTTCAAACATTAACACGGAATAGTTTTTTTTCTGTTGTAAATACATTTATGTATATATAATGTACATACATTTGATATACATTCTGAAGTTTTACTTATAGCTTTAAAGTGAATCGATGGGCTAGTAGTTGGTTAAATAGGAGAGGAGAGGGGATCGAGTTAACACTTTTATAAAATCGAAATTTCTTTTTTGTCTAATGTTATTGTTCTACATTTCAAGAATACGCCTCAAAAGTAGATGTTAGCCGATCTAAGCAAAATACTTGAAGTTATTGTCTTACTAAATCTGTCCTCACAATTCAACAGTTGCGAGCATTAAAATTTAAACACGTTTTGCTCAGATCTAATTTTTCAAAGTTCGTGTTCACTGCAATTCGAAAACTACTTGGTCAATTTATTTGATACATTTTCTATAGATATAAAAAACCTTAGGGTAAAATTTGTTTAGCTTTTAGGCACTCATCTTTTATTTTTGAAGTCAAAATTCTAGCAGAACCAGTCACAACTTAAACTTCCTGTCATCGTCCCTAACTTTGTCGAAAGTTTGCGAGACGTCAAGGAAAGCGCTTGCACATTTGTTATAAATTTCATTCTAATCGATTTTGAGTTTTCAAAGAAGCCTTTAATATCTTAGCTCTCCTTCCACATGATATGCCCTATAAAAGCATTCCACGGTGTAGTTCGATGTTCCTGAAGTCGATTTTTAAATAACTATCGGAAATTAAAAAAAGAAGCACAAAACCCTTATTTGAATCGATACCAAATGTTTTGTATGCTTATTCCGATTTTCGCATACATTTTTCGAAAATTTTGGCCGGTATCGCACCAATAAACGCTTCAATGCAAGCTTCCAGTGCTTCAATCGAAGTGAACTTGTTTGTTTAGACAAGAGCCTTATAGGCGTGCAGTCGTATGTCGTTGTTCTCCACAAAGGCACCAGATCCCTCGTCGGTTTTGGAGCCATTTGCGAAGATTCGATAACAGTTCTTTCCAGGTTCAGATTCTGGAGTAAAGTTGACTGAGTATTTTGAGCCTTGGAATCTTCGTGTCGGACGGCATATCCATTAGACGTGTGTCAAAAGAAATGCTGCTTGCGAGTTCCTCAAAACTACAGTGCAAATTGTGCCATAGACTACATCTCTTCAAGCGATAATAATAGGTCTTGAGAGTACACCCCGTGATGTAGGTATCAAGAGAGGAAGATTCAACAGTACATCGAGAGCAGCACCCGGAGTGTTGGGGAAGGCCCCAGTTTAGCCTAAACAAATTGTTATTTGAAGTTTGGCGAACGAGGCAATAACGTATTTACGCATAGAAGACGATTGATCTTATCATAGCCGTATAGACCCAAAGGGCTCTTTTCGGTGAAACACCCCATGTCTTGCCAAAGGCTCCCTTAAATTGCCAGCAGACTGGCGTTTTTAGAAAGAGATACCCTGCACGGGACTCGAATCCATGCGCACAGCCTATCCACTAAGCACTCTTCCACTGCACCACTGACTTCCAAGTCAGACACTTCCCAAAAATCGGAAGATTATACTTTACCATCAATTGCTCAACGGATCTCTTATCCAGTTCATCACAATTTCACAATTCAAAAGTTCTGACATTTCATATTCACATAGGATTGACATCCAGAAAAGTTCATCTGAGAACATTAATCTTGTTTTGCAGCACGTGCATACTTTTTTGTATAATGCTTTTGATCTACCCAAAAATGAATTGCCCTGATGTTACATCTTTACATAAAACAAAAAGCTTTAAAACTAATCTAATCTTTCGAGTGTATTAAAATGTCATTATACCTACCTATTTAGATTCTCTCGAAAACTAGAATTTCTACAAAATTTGTGTTATTTGAGATGTACTTAGATTATCAGGCATTAAAATTGGTAGTATTTTCTGTTGTTATGGCTAGGTCTGAAGGCTACAATTGAATTAACTTGTGCACCATGCGATACTCATGCATGATGCATTAAACCACCCTTGGCAACATTCAACATTATTTTCTACTTTATTGTTTTACATACCAAAATATTATACAGACAGTGGCTTCCCGAACTAACGACTGCCAAAAAAAAGTGATCCACTAGCAGAATTTCATTTGAGAACATTGATAGTGGGTACCTATTCCAGTTCCGATTTCTTGTCATCATGCCATTGCATGTTTTCCAACAAAGCTAAATTAAATGTCAGTAACTTTTAAACCACTCATGACATAATAATTTAAAGCACTAAAATAGATCAATACAAAAGCCACACACACATTATGTACATTTTAATAACTCAAATCACACAAAATCACACCTATGTGTGTGCCACTTCCAGCGATAAAGCCATCCCATCCATCCATGCGTCATAACCCTTCCCCCTCACTGTAGGAGTAAGTAGGTAATTGTGTAAAGGTGTGGGTTTCTACTAATATTTGACCTAGTAACCTTAACCACAGTGAAATGGCCGGCAGTCAAACTCACAATCACCCTAAAGCATTCTAAGCTTTGATTTAGGTTCTCATAGTCCCCATTATATTGTGTGTTACACAATTCTGTCTCGCATACATACAAATGGCGTGTTTTCAGTGCACACGCATATGAGTGTATACCTTTGGCAGCTAAAAGAGAAAACAACATCTACAACAAGCAGAACAATATTCGTATTAATTACCCCAATAAGCTAAAGTGACTTACTTCATACATTTGAAACCCTCGGAGGTCTTTGCCTGTCTGCTTGCCTGCCACCCTTAAAATACCGGGTATAAGAACACAAATTAACAGAAGCACGCCGTGGCTGCGGATTGTGGTTTTATGTGGGTGTAACAATAATTAAAAACCACACCCAAATTTTTCTAGAAAACTTCTCTAACATTGGGTAAGTTTATTATTATGCAATCAAAATTATTCAAATGCGCTGAGGGAATGTCTTTATTTTTCGCTAGACACTTTCAGTTTGTCAGAGAAAAAGCAGGTTGAGAGTGAAATTATGAAACAGGCTTTCGAGATTTTCAAAGACATACGACACGAGTCTTTGTTTTATGTATGACTGCAATTTTATCCGACCACAGTTAGACGGATGAGGCTGATCAACCTCACAAAGTAGATCTCTTCGTTCCTCTGGCATCATATCTATATATAATTCATATATAAAGGACATTCACAAATTGCCCTCTGAGTTCTTTTTGATGCAACAAAAAAATTGGAATATTGCAAAAATTATTCCGATTCCAAAGACGCGTTTAGACAACGAGTTCAGACCCATCGCCATTCTTCCTTTCATGTCTAAAGTTTCCGAAAGAGTTGTACAAAAACAGATAGGAGAACATCTTAAAGTACATAAGATTTTGTCTCCACTGCAGTCTGGCTTTCTTTTGAAGCATAGCTGCACCACTGCCATAATAAACATTGTTGACGATATAAGACACGCGTTGGATGAAGATCAAGTAACTTTTCTAGTTCTTTTGGATTTCTCTAAAGCTTTTGACACCATCGACCGTTCTATCCTTTATACTTAACATTCGAGGCTTTATAAATTTTCTTCCTCTGCTGTTAATCTTTTATTGTCTTAGTGAAAGAAGACAAGCAGTTGTTAACGGTAGTTCTACTTCCTGTCTCTTACCCACTGAGTTCCACAAGGATCAATACTAGGACCCCAACTTTTTTCTCTTTACATAAACGTGCTCCCTTCCCTTATATCATTATCATCAATTCAAATGTACGCAGATGACGTCCAATTGCTTAAAAGTTGTCCATTAGGACTCATCGAGGACTGTGCTAATACTATCAACATGGATCTAGAAAAGATCTCACTTTGGTCTAATAGAAATGGACTGGTTTTGAATCCAATGAAGTCCAAATGTCTTGTAGCCAGCAGAACCCCTTTGAGCCTTTCTTATTTTCCAGTCATTAAACTCAACGACTCTGCAATTGAATACGTTGATCCTGCTAAGAATTTGGGAATGCTATTCAATAGAACCTTAACTTGGGATAAACACATCAATGCGGCAGTGGGGAGATCCTATGGTGTGCTTCGTATGTTATGTGCCTCTCAATTTTTCACACCTTTAAAAATTCACCTAGTGCTGGCTAAAGCATTGGTTCTACCAATCTTAGCATTTGGGTGCGAAATCTTTTGTGACTGCGATGCGGTCAGTAGGAGGAAGCTAAATGTCGCATATAATAACACTGCCAGATATGGACTGAGAAGATACGACCGTGTTTCTCGACCACCCACTATATTATAGAACTCTTATATTGCTCTTCAACGCTATCCAGACACATCAACCTCAGTATCTATTTTATCGATTAAAGTTTGGTTCCTCAAACAGAGCACTAACACTGATTCTTTCTCGGTCTAATTATATTATTTAACCTAGCCGTCAGTTTTTCGATAATGCCACTCGACTATGGAATGCTCTGCCTCAAGACTTTGAGGAGCAAAGTAAAGTTTCGTTAAGAATTACTCAACCATTTCCAGTCTAACTAAATCATCCTAACTAATATTATAAATGTGAAAGTCCCTCTGTCTGTCCGGCTTTCTATGTTACCATCTCCCGCACAAACTACTGAACCGATTCAAATAATATTTGATACAGATATAGTCTAAAACTTGAGGAAGGACATAGGCTTTATATTTTATCCCTAAATTCCCACGGGAACGGGAACGTATACGGGAATTTAGAAACTACAACACCGATTTCAAAAATTTTTCCACCGATAGAATGCTTCACTATCCCAGTTACTCTGGGTTACTTTAATTCATCCATTTATTTTATTCCCACGGGAACGGGAACGTATACGGGAACTTAGAAACTGCAACACCGATTTCAAAAATTTTCCCACCGTTAGAATGCTACACTATCCTTGAATTACATAAACTTTAATTTATTCACATATTCCTACGGGAACGGGAGTCCTTACTTAATATAATAAGTGTGAAAGGAGCTCTGTCTATCCGTCGTTCTATGTTACCATCTCCCGCCCAAACTAATAAACCGATTTAAATGAAATTTTGTACAAAGATTGTTCAGAACCTGAGGAAAGACATAGACTATATATTTTTTCCCTATATTCCCACGGGAGCAGGAACGTATACGGGAACTTTTACACTACAGCACAGATTTCAAAAATTCTTTCACCGTTAGAATGCTACACTATCCCCGAGTAACATAAAAACTAATTCATCCCCATATTCCTACGGTTCCCTACATTCCCACGGGAGCAGGAACGTATACGGGAACTTTGACACTACAGCACCGATTTCAAAAATTCTTTCACCGTTAGAATGCTACACTATCCCCGAGTAACATAAAAACTAATTCATCCCCATATTCCTACGGTTCCCTATTCCCACGGGAGCAGGAACGTATACGGGAACTTTGACACTACAACACCGATTTCAAAAATTCTTTCTCCGTTAGAATGCTACACTATCCGCGAGTAACATAAAAACTAATTCATCCCCATATTCCTACGGTTCCCTATATTCCCACGGGAGCAAGAACGTATACGGGAACTTTGACACTACAACACCGATTTCAAAAATTCTTCCACCGTTAGAATGCTACACTATTCCTGTGTAACATTAACTTTAATTCATCCACATATTCCCACGGTAACGGGAGTCCTTACTAATATAATTAGTGTGAAAGGAGCTCTGTCTGTCCGTCGTTCTATGTTACCATCTCCCGCCCAAACTAATAAACCGATTTAAATGAAATTTTGTACAAAGATTGTTCAGAACCTGAGGAAGGACATAGGCTATATATTTTTTCCTTATATTCCCACGGGAGCAGGAACGTAAACGGGGACTCTTACACTACAGTACCGATTTCAAAAATTCTTCCACCGTTGGAATGCTCCATTATCCCGGAGTAACATTAACTTTAACTTATCCACATATTCCCACGAAAACGGTCACCATATTCCCACGGGAACGGGAGTCTTTACTAATATTGAAAATGCGAATGTAGCTATGTCGATATTTTTTTCGTATATCTCCCGTTCAAACTGCTAAACAGATTTTATTAAATTAGCTACAGAGATGGTCTAGAACATGCGGAAGGATAAAGACTATACATATATCTATCCTTATATTCCCACGGGAACGGAAATAGGAATTCAAAAACTACGGTCTCAAAAGTATTTTTAACAAGGCTACAAGGTGTTGAAATAGGGGTCGAATGTTTTTTTTGGAAATATGTACCGCCATTTTTAAGGCTAGAAGTTTTATTTCCTAAAAAGTTAAAAATGCTGCTGAAAGTCACTATTCCACGCGGACGAAGTCGCGGGCACAGCTAGTTATTAATATATGAAAATCATATAAATTTCCTTCTTCTTTAAACTATTAATTCATTCAATTCAATAATTACAAAAATGTATTTTTAATATACCTTTCTTCTTACTTTTTTTTACAAACTTATGAAGCTGTAAACTAACTAATAAGATATTGGATCTTACTGTTTAAGCATAATTATCGAATAAAATAAATAAATAAAATTTAAAAAAAATAATGGAGAATCTCAAAGTAGCCATCGCAACAACGATATCTAGGATAATAGTGATTAATCTTGACTCTCCACTTATTTTAAGCTCGGATCGCGTAACATAAAACGACTATCATCCCCAATCTACGCACTGAACGAAAAACTAATTTGAAAGCCAGAAAAGTTACCAGTAAAATATCTTTCCGTTGGTGACTGCAAGACTACATGAAACAACATTTTGATTGTTCGTCGACTATATACGATTAGGTAATAATAGTCCTTAAAGTTGCGTAGTTTCGGCCCTGATGTCACCAAAAAATTATCCTTTTCTGTTAAATTAATTCCAAACAGGGGGTACCTATCTACATGAAGCCCAAATCCTTCATCAATTCCTCAACGAAAAATGTTGTTATTGTATCTATACCTTAACATAACATTTCATCCATCGAGCACCCCAAGCTAACCGCAACAATGAAATATTAAAACGAGCAAAACATCTAAAAATGAAAAGAAACAAATACACTCTTGAAAATTATTTCAAAATAAGAAAAACAGAAAAAAAAAACTTCAAACTCAACTGAAGGAAACCATCAACTGCTGGAAGCCATATTCAAACTTCTGCGCCCTCCAGCAAGAGGAGTTGGAGACCAATATTTATATCTTTTAACGACCAAATCCAAAAGTTATAATCGAAAAACAAAGAACCGTCTAAAGAGCCACCACCAAGAGTCGAGGTGTTCAAATTTATAATTATTGAATTAACTATTGTCGATTATGGGAGCTTTGGTTGGGGGATAAAACTTCCATCGAAGGCAAATTAAAATTAAATTTAAAGCGGCAGCCAAACGATATTGAAGGCGAATCTGACTTAAAAGAGAACCTACCCTTAGTAACACAGCAACCAACAACGAGAAGTTGAAGTACCTCCTATGTCCTTGACTAATACCGTTGCAGAGGAATATTAAAGCTGCGGGGTTGGCTGGAGGGCATAACAACGCGTTGCGTGTAACAGCTGCTGTTCGAGAATGATTTTTTAATTAGGCAACTTAAATAATCCACACCTGTGACTCAAGGGAGGCGCGTTGTTGCTGTTCGGGTAGTTATTATTATTATTTTTCTTTCTTTCTTCCTTTTTTTTATGCATAAAGACGATTTTGAAATACCCACATTATACAGAAGAGGGTTTTAAAAATCTGGTCCTTTTTTGATGAAGCCTTTAAGTGTGCACGAGCGAATGTGGTGTGTATTTTGGAAAATATGGAGATTTAAGAGTTTTCTTTTTTTTCTTCCTTTGTGCTGTTTTGTATACCTACTCATTTTTAAACCTCCATAATTAGGTGGATTAAATGTACGTTGTTGGGGTGTGGGGGTACTAATCTGAGTAGGTGCTTCTAAGTTGCCAAACAGCCGTAATCAATTAAAAATGAAAAATTAATTTTCTGCATAATGAAAAATTAATTTTCAACTAATTTCGTCGGCTACAGGTGGTTGGGTTTTATGTTTGTTTCATTTTTAAACCCTGGAAATGAGCGTTGGTAATTTTTGAAAGCATGTTGTTAAATTGATATTCATGATTTTGGTATGGTTGTGGTAACAGCAATTGGATGGAGGTAGCGTTTGAGTTGTTTTTAACCACTTGGAAAATGTTCAAAATAAGTTCTTTTCTACTTTGTTTTTGATCATTTCCAAGAATTTTCCGTTTTGGCTTAACGAAATGAAATCCTGAGTTACAAAGAAGGACGTGGGTTTATCTTTTTTGGCAATAGCACAAGAGTTTTCACAAATTCAATCTGCACTGTTTTCAACTGAAATTTCTCAAAAAAGAGCAACACAAACCATAACCTTTCTTCTTATTTATCAAAAAGTAGGTGAAACATGAAACCTATAACATTTAAATGACAAAATTCATCTTCGAAATCCTATCCTGCGAACTACGGCAACGCCAGAAGACTTTCAACTGAAACGATTGCAATTGGTTTTCTTTGAGAGATTTCTCAGTAGAAATCATTTTTCGTTCATCGCATTCAAAAGTTTTATGATTATATCTATTCTGGCGTTTTCGACATAATTTCGATTATCTCTTAGCAGGAAACTTCCACATCTCGATGCACGTTCAACAACGCTAACCCGTTCAATCGCTCTTGGCTTGTTTTATTTTGCAGATACTTTTTCAATCCGCGCAGAGATAAAAACGAGCGTTTGCTTGAAGCTTCCGAGACTGGCCAAGTTGCGCAAATCGTCAAAAGCCTATGTATCAAAGTGTACAAATCCTTGCTGCATTTGTTGAGAGCATCAATGAACGTTTCTAGCCGTCGTTCTTTTGGTATCCTCGAAAAGTGAAAAAATTAAGCATATATGTATATGTATGTGTAGTAAGATGTGAATGTATATCGAAAATTTCAAAGATTTCACTTTTATATTTTTACCTTCTCCACATTAGATGTAATATCTCCTACAACGTCATTCGGCCATTGCTTTTCGAGACCTCTTATGGTTGCATGTATTCCTTCTGAGTAAATTTCTGTATACTTCGTTGGCAGGATCTTCTGAATCGTTGACAGCAGTTCACGATGGTCAAGAAATCTCAATCGCAGCTGGGTTGAGAAGTGATCCAAAAAGAAAATGAGACTTGATTGACGAAAATAAGTTTCAGCATCGCATTCATAATTTTCTCGATTCCGCTATATTCCAATTTGCCTAGGAGTCTCCAGTCTCACGTCAATTATTTCAGCTATTTTCTCAGCTGTGACAAAAACTTGGTGAAATGTACCCTCTGCATTTTGACGCATCTCATTTATTTCCTCGCACAGATTGTTACTTGTTTTGTGCTGAGACAATGTCATATAATAAAGTTCTAAATTTTTAAATTTTCTTTTTTTTAGATGGTCGTATGGGGCTTTCAATATTGCCTTTGGCCGCCCTTCTAACTGGAACTCTGTTCACTGTAGGCATTGGTGTGCTTTTTGTTGTCGTCATTGCGGTACGAAAACGTCGTGAACAGGGAAGTCGTACAATGTGCGATGACAAAGACAAGCATTTAGGTATTTGACAATATATTTTTAAAATAGTAAACCCAAGTATCTGAAGAAAACGATCTTCTCTTCATTTCATTTGATTAGGAATGGATGTTACTGTGACTGCACCATTGGAAACTGGAGCTGGACATCAAAGGCTCGTTGTAGCCTACACACTCAAACAAGGTATAGAAAAACAACCCGATATACTGAGCGCACAAAAAACGGGAAGTGCGACATCATCGCCAATGGGCAATAGACCCAATGCACTCTGCATAGGAAAGCCAAATTTTTCATCTGCTGACTATGTAAGTAATTCAGATGCTCTTCCTCTTGTTTTAATGGGAAAAAAGTAAGTTTAAATGTATTTTCTTTTTAGGATACAACATCAATGAATTACAATGACGTTGATCAGCACAGCACCGCGTCGAGCAGACAAAACACACTAAAACTCACAGCGGAAGCTAGAAAAGCATATCAAAATCAACAGCTTCTTTACGACGCACTTCCAATAAAACCACTTCCTGACAGTATAGTTTGTGGGCCAACTAATCTTCAAAACTCTCGTCACGACATCACAGCGAGATATGAACATCCGCTGAGTAACGCCATTAACTATACAAACTTGAGTGGTAGCGGAATGGGAAATGGCCCTGCCAGTGGGAGCAGCAGCACCCTAAACAGCAGTTGTGGTGGCAGTAATCAGCCCTCACTACCCATCAGCATAGGAAGCCATCACAAACAAACTGAACTTTCTATAGCTGAATATCTTTCAGCAAGTAGTATAATCGATTATAATCTCAGTAACCCAGCTACAACGGGAACGCTGCCAAAACTATCAGTGAATCCCACAGCAGCATCCTCGATAACGAGCAAAACCAACTCCAATCGAAATCACATAATAACGGACACATTGCCCGGCCCCGAGAGTTGTGTCTAAAGCACATCAATATTTATATATACAATCAATGAATATATTAGCACATCATCGCATCGAAACGGACAATTTAAAAGAAATAAACAAAAGTTGAATATAAAAATTTAATGCATCATATACCAACAGCAGAACACACACATGTCATAGTAAAATTTAAAAGAAAAAAAAATTATATCGAAATAAGACTGGTCCACATATTTTGAATTAAAATGAATAACCTAAAAAAATACAAAAAAAACTATTTAATTTTAAGTAGGTAATTGTAAACAATAACTGCAACATGAAGCATTGTAAATTATTAAATTATTTGAAGTCAAGAACATCATAGTATTCGTAATAACTATCCATATCTCTAGTTTAAGTTAAAATTAATTCTAAAAACTTAACTGTAATTAATAAATATATGAAAAAAAAAAAATATACAAAACATGTTTTCCATAGAAATTAAAAACAAAACAAAAAAATATTGTATCGAATTTGCGCATTATGTAAATACCTAAACATATCCTATTCCGTCTTTTTTGTACCAAATCGAAAACTAAATAGTTTGTGCGTGTGTGTATTTTTTTTAGTTAATTGAGTCTCGGTTTGACTAATTTAACCTTTAAGCATTACTTAGTTTTCGTTAGCAAAGGTTTGACAAGCACATTTCAATATGATTCGAGTAGAATTTGAAAGACATTGGCGTACGATTCTTCTTCCAAGTGTCGGGTGACTTGCTTAGAACATTTTAATGTAATTGTACCGCTGGTGCTGTATTGTTAAATCTGAAGCTCGTGTTGGAAGTTCGATGTTTGAGTGCCAGAAAAACCTAATTTTTCTTCCAGCGGCTTTTCATGAAAAATTGGCAAGTCCTCCAAGAGTAGTATAGCAGCCATGAAAGAGCTTACTTACCAAGCCGTTCGGAATCGGTTAGAAATAGAAGGTCTCTTACATTCTTCTCTAGTTCTTGTTAAGAGAAACGCGCTAGAACTCAGTTTTCTCTAATTATTCACGTTGTCATCAAGGGCAAGGAAAGGACTCCCCAATCACCAAGTTTGCACGTGAATCAGAAACTGATGCAACCTTCTTACTTGACTAGAACGTCATTATACATATAGAACAATGTTTCATTGTTCGATAGGTTTTGTGTAGAGGAAGTGCACAACATATTTAGATTTTATGTGCATTCTAGAGGTTCAATTGAAGTCATTAGGGGTTTTTCTTTCTTGGTTCGGAACAGTGAACTGAACTGAGAACGAACAGCTTTTGAACGTGTTCTGAACTGAGCGTGTTCAGTGAGCTGCGCTCAGACTCTTGCCCTAGATGCCCCGTCATTTTATTTCAAGCACGTAGAGCGCGCTCGAAGAAAAAAGACAAGCATTTTGAGCGTTCAGATGTTGCTGAATTGAAAAAGAAATACTCTTACGTTTTTGACGTTTCACTTATTTGTTCGGAATAACTAAAAAAGAAAAACCCCAATTAAATAATAAATGAATAGCGCGCAATCAGTACGTTTCTCATTTGTGTTTGTTTCTGTTGTACTTTCCAATTTTCTTATTTGGATCGTCTTACTATGGGAAGACAAAGAAAGATTCAGCTTATACTCCAGAATTTGTTCTACATGTACTGTCTGCCTCGGCTCATAATGTTTAGTTATCCTAATATCACAGCAGATCACTATGTCGCTTAAGAATATGAGTTCATTCAAAGGAAATTACATTTTTTCACCGTGTCGCTTTGACTCCGATGTTACGTTAATTCGTGTACAAGAGAACGCAACGTGTGACTTCAACTCAAATCAAAAAAGTTCAACTTAGTTGAAATTTTTTCTGGATTGAGCCTGTTTTTTAATTAAAAAACAGCAATTAATTCATAATGTCAATTCAAAGGTAAAACACGGCACTTGCACGTCACGGATCGAAGCCGAAGAGTAATTGTGATTGAGGCATACAAACCTTCTTATAAATCAATTAAATTCTTATTCTTCCCTTTCTTACGAATTACAACGTAGTTTTCCGAACATCGTGACACGTGATCGCGAAGTGACCACAGTTTTCCTTCTTATCACATCAGCTTCACATCAGATATTCGGCTGTGTAGTTGCCCTGATCTTTTCGAATTTCTAGAACAATCAAAGGAATTTTAGAAGATGTAAACCATCGCGATTGACAGTGTCAGGCCATAACCGTTCTCATTAATACTACATAAGGTTAATGAGAATATTGCATTTAATTAGGAGCCACCTTTAAAATCAACCATAACACTTTCGTAAGATATGAAAATGAAACCAAGTACTGGGTACCCAATTGCGTAAGCAGTCGATAGTATGGCTTTATCGCTTCAATGTTTGTGCTGCTTCACGTAATACAAGTGTTTTCGTCGAAAACAAATGGCGATAACTGAGTTATATTGGGAATTTTATAGTCATTTTCACTAAACTCAACAAAAACTCACTAGTCTCAACAAAACGCTGTACTCACTAATGCAACTTTATTCCATAAACTCCATTTACCAACCATCCCTGTTGTTCACTTCTGAAAGTGAGTTATTTCTGTCCACTTACGCTATTCGCTTTAGAGTTGTTATTTCCCATGTATGATGTTTTGCGATGTTTTGCAAACGTGAGTATAGATTCCTGATATAAAACGATTGAACATGTTACTTCGTATAGAAGTTTTTTAGACGACATCAAATTTTCTATCGTCTCACGCATTGTGACAGCGGATTATTGTAGGACTATTAGGCTTTTAACTTTTTCTTTGAATGGTGGCGTAAGCACACACTGAAAGTTACTGTAAAACAACGAACGATACATAATCTATTGCAATAAAAACAGCCAAAGAATGCTAGAACTGAATAATACCTTCTTTGATTTTCTTTCAAACTGTAAGCGATAGACAAGACGATAGCGAAGTTTTACGATGTCGTTTACGATACAACGATGATCATCTTGCTCCAGATATTTTCAAACATTGGATTTCTTAAGCAGGCTCAAGGATGCTAAAGGATGGTCATTCTAGGTCCTTCTATCCTAAGCGAAAAATCACTCAAATGAGGAAAGTTTACTTTTAATGACAGTCACAGTAGAGGCACACTTTCATCGTTTTAACTGAGTAAAATGAAAAATTGATTCTCAAAGAATTCTTTAGGTTTGGAGTACAATGTCGAGCGAGATTCAAAAACTTCTACAAAACCAGATTTTGTGTTATGGCTTTCTCTTTATTTTCCAAAAAAAAAAAAAAAAAGCAAAGCCCGTAGCCCGTAGCTTTGTTTATTTAAAAAAAGTGAATATTAGAGTCCTAAAAGCATCCCTAAGCATATCTTAAAAATACATAACTTAAATAAAACCCCACATATCCCTCTTAAAACATAAAATAAAAATAAAGAATAAAACGTTTCTTCCATCTTAGTTTTGTAAAATAAAATAACTAAAAAAATATAAAATAAAAAAATAGACAAAGTAAAAGAACAATATGCATTTGTTTTCATTGTGCAATAGTTAAATATTGTTGAAATAAAAACTCATAGTTTAATAAAAATGCAAAAAAAAATACCTAGTGAATAAGAAAAGTGTTATGTTTTTCTAGTATTATATGAAAAGATAGAATTTTCTATGAATATACACTAAATAATAAATAAATATAGAATTATATTGATTAGATTGTAGAAAAATATAAAATAAAAATAAGAATTTTAGGACGAATGCAGAATAAAAACAAGGAAGATCTTAAGAAAATCTATTTTTTACTCAGTTTCAATTTTATTCCTTTCTAAAACAGTTTTTTGGTTGTGTTTTTTAAAAGCTTCATCTAATTTCTGTGAATTGTAAATATGTACGTAGCCCTTTCCTTTAAATACATTTATGGAAGACAAAAATCCTAAATTAACGAATAAAAACAAACGATATATTATTTATGTTTGTGTCGGGAAGCTTTCGTGTAATTAAATCTTAAGTGACAAACATATTTAGAAGGAGAATGGATAACAATAAAAATTTTCTGGAGAAACCAATAGCTAAGTTTGATTTTTCAAAATTATCCACAAATGTAATAATTGATGAGTTTTGTAGTAGAGATATTCAACGTGTTTTTTTTATCTAATAAATAAAGAGATTAATACAATTTTAAACAGTAAAAAACACTTTTTATATTTCCTTAAATGCACATTTCAGAAGCAATGCTTCCATCATCAGTGAGATATATATTTATATATATATTTATATATCTCACTGATGATGGAAGCATTGCTTCTGAAATGTGCATTTAAGGAAATATAAAAAGTGTTTTTTACTGTTTAAAATTGTATTAATCTCTTTATTTATTAAATGTAATAAGTAAAATGAAAACAAAACTAACGAAACTATGTTATTGTAAAAAAGCTTCAAATTATTTGTGATAAAAGATGACAAATTAAAACAAAACTTTAACTTTTTTTCTTAAACATCTATCCAAGTGACTACGCACATCCCGTATAAGCAGGGCACCTTTATGCCCAGGAAAGAAAAGAAGAATATACAGGATGTTTTGCATAAGATGTGACAACAGCTCAGAAGGGACAGGCTGGGTCAAGACAGTCAGTCATAGAATCGAATATGAGGGGGTCTATCTCTCTCCATTTAGGCGGGATGGGCAATTTCATAAAAAAAAAAATTCCTCAGTTATTTCATTCCATGGTGTAACACCCGAAACAAACATTTTTCGACTCATAAAACTGTTGATCCTTTTGCTAAAATCTACAAATCTTACAAACGCTTAAACATCAGCATAGTTAACAGTTTTATTAGTCGAAAAGTGTGCGTTTCGGGTGTTACACCAATGGTGTTGACAGCTTAGTGGAATTCCCACTAGATCTGGTGGTTTAGACGTGCCTTTCGGCGTGAAAAATTTGGTTTTAGTGGCTGGTGGATTTTTTAGTGGATTAGATTATTTGAGTTAGTGGTCAGCTTCGGGTTCAACCACTAGTTTCTTTAAAATTATTTTTCTAACCTTGCACAAAATAGGGAAACTAAATAACATCTATCAGATTTTTTTATTTCTCTTTGTTGTGTAGATAGATAGATAAATTCATTTTTTATTCAACTTTCACTTAAAAATAAGTTCAACTTTCAAAAGTATAAAAACATAAGTGTAATAAAACTAATCATTCAATAACTTGGTAGTTAGAGTTGAATGACGAACGAATGATAACACCGAACTCAAGCCTGTCGGGATGTAAAGGATTCCCCGAAAATTGTTTTATAATTTCTTGAATGAACGAATATGAACCTTATTAGTACTGTTTCAAAGTTGATTTGATTTGAAGAAGTTTTAATTATTTACTTACTAAGTCAATCAGTTTAGTAAAAAGTATAGTTCGCTATTGTTTGTTGTGTAAAATATTATTTACCTACTTTTACGTAATGTTTTCCTTTTTTAGAGTAACAAAAATAATTATTTCAGAATAACAATAACGTTGTTGTTGTTTTGTTTTTAAATTATATTCAGGTAGGTAAGTAGTTGTTGTCTTTAAGTTATTTAGTGGAATTCTGGTGGTTTGAGAGGCCATTTATGTTTTAGTGGTTTCTGGTGGTGTACGCTGCCGCATTTGGTGGGTTGGTAAATATAAAGTTGGCAACACTATACACCATGGAATGACCCAGTTGCTAAGAATCAACTAAACCAGTAACTACCACATACTCAAGTGTTTTTTAAAAACCCTTATCTTTGTCAATAACTATGTTAGTTCGAGTTGATTTAATGAATAGTTTTTGAGTACCTTATCAAGTCTCCAAATCAAAATTTTAAAAATAGCTTGCTTCCACGGTCATCATGACGAAAAATTAAGGCTCATACTGATTTTAGATTAAAAAAACGGTTATAACCAACCTTGGGAGAGTAAGATAGAAGACCAAATATCCCTATCCTATCCGCAAAAGGCGAACTAGTTTTCTTATATTATTCAAAAACATATGGAAATAGAGATAAAAAAAAAGACAAATCTGAAAAGAAAAGGCAAAAAACACCCATGTAAGTAATAAAAGACATTTTTTAGGGCTTACAAAAAAGCTGGGTAATGCACTCCAACTCAGCTCATTTGTTTTGTGAACTTTTGTTGAACTCTGTACAGGCAATGTCCCCCTGGAATAAGTTTTAACAGCTTTGGAAAAGTTTACGAAAAAAGTTGAAAAATTACTATGGTAGCTAATTAAACAATGGACAGACACTTCTTTTGCCACTGTCAAAAGGTAGGCAAAAGCTTGTGTGAATCTTTTAGAAGTCGTTTGCTTATTCGAAAAGTTATGATAGGGCCTTAGCAAAAGTAACATATGGACATTATGTTTTCAGGGTAGCTTCTCTATCCCAATTTTGAAGTTCAGTTTCCGTTCTGTCTTTTCAACACTTGTGGTATCTAGTACATCAAAATTAACGCTGTAAAAATTGTTTCAGAAAATATTGATCATCTCAAATAAAAACAGTTTCGCAAAATATATCAATCATCTCTGGCTTATCGACTAGTAGACCGAAAACATATTCAAACAATTTGGGGACCAACTTAGAACTCCAATCCACCGAATGTTCGCAGTTCGCCTCGCCACCGCCCGCCTTGCCGCCGTCCGTCGTCGGTGCCGTGTCCAGTGGAGTGGTCGTAAAAGGCTGCAATTTTCTCTCGGCGAAATGGCAACTAACCTACAGAGTAGAAGCAGATAGTCAACTGCGGCAACGTAGTGCCATTTTGTCCCCAAGTTTAATGACACAGGGATTCCACGAACCTTCTCTAGTCGTAATTTAAAAAATGGATACGACTGGGCCGCACGAACTTCCGATTGTGTACTAAGTACAATACCAAAATCTTAATGTTGAAAGGTTTTAATATTCGCTTTTAGTATAATTGGTGGTACAGGGTATGTGTTGGTATGTGTTGGCAACATTAATTATGAAATTTGAATTAAATCACGCATAATATTGAAAAAAAAAAAAATTAAATTAAATATTCCAAAGATTTCAAGCGAAGATCCAAAAACGCCAATTTTTTTCAATTGCTAATACATATAAGCGCTGACAGCTTAATAAAAATCTTTGGAGCAATTTTTTCAAAAAACCGTTTTTTTTTTATTTTTCACTTTTCTTAAAAACGAGTTGTTTTAAGGTCAACAAAAAAATCTAAAAAAAAAAGAAATGCACAGTTTTGAAGTTTTCCCCAAAAATCATAAATTTATTTTAAACGACTTGTAAGAACCTAGTTCCGTCAATATCGTGCAGGCCATTAACGAGGAAGTCGGTTTTGAAAAGAAACGGTACTATGAGAGGTAGCGTTTTCAGACTTTTTCAAAAATAATTTGTTAGATCATAAGGAAGACAATCTAAAATTAGTTCTTCACCCAAAATTTCATCGAAATCGTTGGAGCCGTTTTCGAGAAAAGTAAGTATTACCATATCGGTTGTATGGTAGGTAGCGTTATTTCAAGACCTAGAGACTCAATTCCGAAAACCCGCATAGACCATAACTGAAAATTTTGAAGCAAATCGGAATGTTGAAAAATTCGCTTGAAACTGCCGCAATAAACATTATGTGCAATAAAAGTGAAAACTAGATGAAAAAAATTTCGAATAATGAAAATCAGTTACAGCCTTATACAGCCGTTAAGTCAAATAAGACGCTGTCTTTGATTTCACCACAAAAATAATTTGATGGTGTTTTAGGCAAAGGGGGTACGAATACGAGTACAATCTCTGTATTATCTACTGTGTGAACTGAACTAAAGATAAATTATATGAAAAACGTTGCAATGACGGTAAACGAGTAGAATCCTGTGCCCCTGTTCTGTAACTATCGCATCGATAACATCGATCTAGAAACATTGAGAACCAGAACGATATGCTACTAAACTCGTAGAAGTGAGTTACATATTCCACCGTTTATTGCCGGCTTTTATCGAGGTGTTTGTGACAGTCCTAGTCTTTGCAAAGACATTTTTGGACATCAAAAACAACTTGGTACTGTACCTGTACCACAAAATAATTTTATATATTTTCTCCACTAGCTTTAAAAAAAAGGCAGCTCTTGCAATATTGTGACTTTTTTCATCGAATATACTTGTGGAGATGGTGATACAGCGCTTGGATCTGTATTGGAGTTTTTGGGATTGGCCATCACGACCCGAAGGTAGAAATAAGGTGGGACGTGGTGAGACAACAAGTGTGATATTGTATGGAATTTGTTTCAAAACTTTTATTGAAATTGAATATCAAAAGTTTAATGGGGAATTTGGTTGCAGCATCTGCAAGTGCAGTGGAAAAAAGGAAATTGGGACTGGCCATTACAACGCGTAGTGGCCAAAAGTAGAACTAAGCTGGGGCACAACAAGTGAAGTTTTGTATAGAAATATCCACTTTTCCAACAAAATTATAAAAAAAAAAATTGAAAAATATGAATTATAATTTCCACAAAATCACTAATTAAGCTGTTAATCAAGACTGCACGTAAATTTAAAACAATAAAATATCAAAGAACACTCATAATTCAATGAAAACACATTTTATAATCCCTTCAACAAAATCTATTTAAAGCTTTATTTACATTTTTTCCCATACAAAAACGGCGTTTTCTTAAATTTTTCAAATACAAATTGAATACATTTGAAAGCTACAAATCACTCGGCTGAACTTTTTTTTTCAAGCTTTAATATTTTAAGGTGCTAATGCGCATATAATCTAATCATTTTTGTTCGATTTTATATTTCATTTATTTTTTATATTTTTTTTTTATTTTATTTATTTCTGTGGCAATAAGACAGAGTAGCTTAAGTCGAAAGAAGTGATTTCCAGAAAAATTGATTTTTATCGAAAATTTCTATTAATTATAATTTATAACTTTTTTTTGTGCGAAATTGTATTGTGAGAAGGTTATTTCATATTTTTACCTATTTCGTGGAAATCTGATGGTAGGAAAGTAGAAAAAAATGCATTTTTATACTTAAGATGTTATGTAAAAACCAAACTGAAAATAAAGGATATCTTAAGTAACATAAGTTGTTCTTTCAAATTTTTAACAAATAAAAAAAGCTCCTTAAGTATACTTAAGATTTTATGTCGAATCCGAAATCTCAAAATAAGAAGACATAAGGCAAAACTTTATTTATTTTCGATTTATTTTAAATATTTTAAGTTAAAAAACTCATTTCTTGTAATAACAAAAATTAACAAAAAAGGTACAAAATTCATTAGATTTACGAAATTTAATAAATAAAGGAACTTAAACCAATTGAATGAAAGTTTAAAATATTACTTTATAAACTTAGATATGAGCTGAACCTTCTTCGTCGTCAGCTTCGGTTAAGTCTCCAATTTTATTATTTGCATTTAGGTTGTTGTAAAAAGGATGGTAAATACTCTCAATTAGTGGAAGCATGTCCAGTAAATCCTGCTTTTTCTTTTCGTTGATTTCGAGAGGCGTAAGATAACATTTATTTAAGTCCTTCAATTTTATGGAATTAAACCCACGGCGTCTAATGTTCAGTGTCCTGAATTCCTCTGTATCGTTGAGCGAAGTTTTAAAATATACAGTTCCAAACTCCTTCGTGAACCTCATCCACTTAATGTTTTGCGAACAGAACTTCTGACCATCATTGTCCACTTTACGCCACATAAATTTTTCTTTGGAAACTGCTGAGAAATTGAAAATCTGGTCTTGACTCATTTCTTGAACGTGAAATTTTTGTTTAACACCCACAGTTCTAACGAATTGGTACCAATCACGAGGATGGTGTATATTTTAACTGTTGTGCGCTTTTTCTTTTTTTCAATTAAGGCATGGTCAACGTCGCATTCCATGTGAGTGTGTCCAGGAAGGAGAAATTTATGATCAATGATCTCCAAACTAGTGTCAAGTTGCAGAAAAGTTTCAAACATTGAAGCAATGAAAGAATTTTTATTCTGTCCTGGACAACAGTCACTATAGAGGATAACGTGTTTAGTGTCTGATGGAAGGTCTTGAAGGTGTTTGAAAACACATGAAGAAATTTCATTTCCACCACGATTTCCTTCTGCTTCATGCCACATGTAACATACTGGCTGCCCGGTTGTACAGTCATGAACAGTAAAATTGTAGGTCCATAATGGACGTTTATAGAAAGAAACTGAGGACCTTAAAAAAGGTGTTGGTAGGCATTGTTGCAGGTCGAATGTTAGAACTTTTAAAGATTTGTTTTTCTCAGCGTTTGTTTTGTCAAATTCTTTCGACTTATAAGCAGTCTCTGCTTCTAGGTGGTGATTTTTTTGTTCTTTTATGATATTTGCACGGTCTTCATCAGAAGCCACGTCAATTTTCATTTTTAGAACTTCACACTTGTGGCAAGTGTCTAACTTGGGCTTTTTAAATTTTAAGTTAAGGGTGTTGAAAATTGCTGAGAACTTTGAAAGTGAAACTGGATTATGTTTTTCCGAATAGAGCCGAAATAATTCAGCGATTGATAAATCCGTTGACAAATATCTTTTAGAAGTGTCTCGTCTAGTGTAGTGGGACTCATAAGAAGGGAAACTGTTTATAAATGTCATTATTTCATTTTGTTTTTCAGGAGAAAGTTTTT
The DNA here is from genome assembly GCA_914767635.1 of Melanostoma mellinum. Taxonomy (NCBI): domain Eukaryota; kingdom Metazoa; phylum Arthropoda; class Insecta; order Diptera; family Syrphidae; genus Melanostoma; species Melanostoma mellinum. The sequence continues at coordinate 23,113,199 of OU612058.1, forward strand.
TAGGACCAGGATGTCTTCCACGCATATCACCATTTGTAAATGCTCCATGGCCTTCCAGCTTTTTTTTGACAACTGTTTTTATAAATTGCTCTGATTCACAAAGGGTGTATCAGAAACATTTTTGACACACTGAAATCCTTTCACCACTAACTTGCAAAAAGTAGTTATTGCAGTGCTTCCTTTTCCTCGGATTAGTGAGACTCCTGTCTTTTCTTTCAGATTCAGTTTCTTCAACCGCAATGAAGCCAGATGCAAACGCTTGTCTCAGCTCATAAGAACCAAGTTCCCAATATTTTTTAAAAATAAGCTGTTGGTTTTCATAAGAAATTCTTTCTTTGCATTTGTTGCGACAGTTATCTAATTTGCGTAGAGTTCGTTCTGGTAAGGTTTTTCCAGCTGTAGACATGTAGCTTTTGCCAGAGTTTCTTTTTTCTTTCCGCATCTTTTTTGATTGTTTTGCGTTAGCCATTTCGTTATTTTGGTCATTCTCCGAAATAGTTTCGCATCTCCAAACAATAAGTTTTGCTCCAGCTGACGACCAGCGTTTTCTGTTTCAAAGGAAATATCGGATTCACTACTTACGTTGTTAGAAGCAACAGGAACAAAACTAGGATCACAAGTAGAATCATCGTCATCAAAATCCGCTGATTTGTCTTCTTCCCTTTCAAAATATTCATTTTCTTGTTCTGATATCTTCCAAGAGTCTTGGTCCTCTGAAATTTCTGGCGCTCCATTTGAATCTAAAAAGTTGATTTAATGAAGGTTATTGACTGTTCCTAATCTAAGATAAACTTGCCGAAAAGAACTTACCAGTTAAGAAACTTGTATTCTCTTCGTATTCTGTGGTATTTCTATAACTTAACTGCTTCTGTTTTTTTAAGGCCAAATATAACATTTTTCTCGCGCGTTCCATTTTATTATTTAAAAATATGAAAAAACTTTATGTATTTGTATAAGTTATAAAGCACACCATTTTTCAAAAATGTATACACAGAACTTATTTTTTAGACACCAAACACGTCCGATCACTTCAACACTTTTGAACACTAAACGCAACGTTTCCGCTTAAGTCAACTAAACCAACTGAAATGCAGAAAACAAAACTATCTTATTTTGACATAAGTAACGGTTATTTGAAAAGTTAAATTCAATAGAAAATCTTATGTTGACATAAGTGCTTCTGTTAAAATTAATTTTTTCTAATTTGTGTTTTTTTAATTTTTACAAAAGAACTTACGTGGAGTTAGGTGTTAGTAGAATATAAATAAAATTTAGCAAAGAAACTTAAGTCCACATAAGTTTTTACAAAAAAAGAAAATGGAATCGGATAAAAAAAAATTTACAGCAATTAAAACGACATAAGGGTTTTTGTTAAATCATAAAATTTGAGTTTGGGGGACATAAGAGTAATTTAATAACATAAGCTTTTCTGTCAAATGCATTGTATAACCGTTCAAACATAAGTGGTTATGAATTGTACGGTATTTTTGTAACGGAAAAATCTTTTTAAATGGGGGTGAGACAGAAATATAGATTTCAAAGTGCTTATGAATATCCATTGAAAAACAGAGAAATCGCTTATGTCGACTTAAGCTACTCTGTCTTATTGCCACAGATTTAATCCGACACCATTTCTTCTTTTTCCAATACAATTTGTGTGGGCTGTCAAAACAACATTTCACTTTCTGTCCCAGCTTTTAGTTCCGAAACGACAGGTAGGTGCTGTGCAAACTCATGTTCATAGCCCCAATAGCTGAACATCGCCACCTTTATTTCAAAGCAATAACCTGACATGATAAGGTAGTTCATTCGCGCAGCGTAGACACAAACCAATTGTATTTTAATTTTTCTGAACAAGTGGTTTGTACAGAAACTGTTATAGTACAGTTGGAAAGAAAATATAGTTCATTCGCGCAGCGTAGACACAAACCAAATGTACATTTAAGTTCTCTTGCACAAAAACTTTTCAATTATAGTACAGTTTAAAAGAAAAATATATATTTTTTCTTAGTTCATAAATATTCCGCAGTTGTAGTGATGATTTGACAAATAAAAAATTTACAGAAATAGAAAGGTGTACACCTTAGATGAATAAAGAACAAGATGGAAAACCACACTAACACATTGATACCACCCCACAAGCTGCTGCACGCACTCATTCACAAAATTTCACTAGCCCCACCTTATATTCGGATCTCAACCAGGGTTGGGACTTTACTGCAATTGCAGTAGATCTACTGCACTTTTCTCGAAAAATAAATCTACTGCCTTTAAATCAAATCTACTGCACTTTTGTTCTTACTCAGCCGTATTTATTAGATTTCGCTATAACACGCTTAAAACGCAAAATAGTTATGCAGTGAAAAAGAACTTATTAAAACTTTATTCAGTGAATAAAAATCCTTATTTATAATCCTTTTCATCACCCATTATAGTTATTCATACTGTAACGTGAACCTAACATTTTATACCAATTTCCTAATCGAAAAACGTTCAACCGAAAACACAACTGGCAACACTCTAATGGAATGGTATAAATGACAGGCGTTGCTTGTAAGCCAGTGTGTGTGAGTGTAGAGAGACAGACAGACAGAGAGTAGACAGCAAATGTGGCGACAATGTAGAAGTTACTGGAGAGTTCTAGATGGCGTGTCATTCGATATAAATAGCCCGCCCGAGGCAACCAGAAGTCAGTTTGGTTTATAGAGTGATAAAGTTAAGAGTAAATACAAGTGATAGTCCCAAAGTCGAGTTGAGATCGAATTAAGCATATATACTGAATAAAAGTGATAGAATTAAAGTAAAAAAGTGAAGTTTTATTTTTCGAACTAAGCGCACGTTACATTGGTGTCAGAAGTGTAAATAAAACTTATTTGACTAGTAAAGTGTAAAAAAAAAAAAAAGTAAAAAAAAGAAAAATAATAATTATATACAGTGAAAATGGGTAAGTTCTTAGAAGAGCTCAACTGCATTGAGCTTAAAAGTGAGTTAGGTAAGCGAAATCTTTCTAGAGCGGGATCGAAAAATGAGCTCGTCCTGCGCTTGCGCAACCACTTGGAACAGCAAGGGGAAGACGTAAACACTTTTGTTTTTGAAACAGAAGTGGAGGAAGAGGAAGCAAGTGAAAGTGTAGATTTTTCTAGTATAATGAAGCTTTTATTAGAACAAAAGACAGAACAGCAGAAGGTTCTCGGACGTCTGGAAGAACAACGAAACGATCAAAAGAAGGAACAGCAGAATGTTCTCGAACGACTCGAAGTACAACAAAAGAAGCTGGAAGAGCAACGAAATGAGCAAAAGAAGGAACAGCAGAATGTTCTGGAACAACTGGAAGCACAACGAAACGAACAAAAGAAGCTGATTGAAGAGCAACGAAGCGAGCAAAAGAAAGAACAGCAGAATGTTCTCGAACAACTGGAAGCACAACGAAACGAACAAAAGAAGGAACAACAGAATATTCTCGAAAGACTTGAGGCGCAACAGAATGTTTTGGAAGGTCAGAAAAACATTCTAGAAAGCAAATTGGGTAACATTGAGAAAAATGTTTGTGGCCTAGAAAAACGCATTGAATGTGTTGAGAAACGATTTTCCAAGCTTGAGAGTCAATGCGAAAGTCAGCTTGCCACTTTGGAGAAACGAATCGAAAACATGGCTAAGGAACTAGACCAGATGCGGAAAATGGAGCTACGGAAAACTTGTGGAGATTGTGTAAGGCAAAGAGAAGTACAACCACCAACATTCGACGGACAGTCGTCTTGGTCAGTTTACAGGAGACAATTTGAGGCAGCTGCGACAGCAAATGGCTGGGATGACGAAGACAAATACATAGCACTGACTCTTGCTCTTAGAGGACCAGCAGCTGAATTACTTCAAACTGTTCCAGCTGGTAAGAGCTACGATTTCAGTTCTCTCGTGGCAGCTATAGATAAACGCTTTGGTGATAGCCACTTGAAAGAGGTCTTCCGAGTCCAACTCAATAGCAGAGTCCAGAAAAGGGGTGAAAGTCTACAGCAGCTCCAAGCAGACGTCGAAAGACTGGCTCACCTGGCATACCCGGATGCTGGAGAAGAAATCATCAACCATCTGGCTGTTGAGTCCTTCGTTCGTGCCATTTCTGACAAACATCTTCAGAGATCTGTGCGAACTGCTAGAACACGAACTCTTTCTGAAACTCTAGAGTTTGCATTAATGATGGAAGCATCTGAGCAAGCTTCTCAAATGGTACATTGTCAAAGAGAAGCCATATTCGAGGCGGGATCATGCCCAGGAATTAAGCTACAAAGGAACCAGCGGCACGGACTTGCCAGATGCTGGAATTGTAATAAGACGAGGCACTTACAGCGACAATGCCGGTTGCCACCAATCAAAACTGAAACTGCTTGTCGACGTTGTGAAGTCCAAGAAAATCAATCCGCGAGCTGTAGAGTAAGACCGCAGACTTATCAATACCGAATTGGACATCAGGTAGAAAACCCCCAATGGAATTGCTGGCGGAAAGTAGAGACCAAGACTCAGCGGATGAGAGTGGAACCCATATTCGGATGGAACAAGGAAGAATTGAGGTCTGCTCAAAAGAAGGATCCAGACATCGGACCGATTCTCAAATGGAAAGAGAACAACACGAAACCTGACTGGAACGACATTTCGGACCAAAGCTCTGTTGTCAAAGCTTATTGGGCACAGTGGGACTCGCTTCGCGTGCAAGAAGGCGTACTCCAGCGCAAATGGGAATCTCCTGACGGTAAATCCTTTGTAATGCAGCTTATTGTTCCTCAATCGAAAATCAAAGAGGTTTTACAAAAGATGCATAGAAGCCCTACAGGAAGCCACCTGGGAGTCAACAAGACGCTGGAGAATGTGCGAAAACGCTTTTACTGGCTGCATGTTAGAGGTGACGTGGAGAAGTGGTTCCGAAATTGTTATGTCTGTGATTCAAACATAGAGGTGGGTAGGCTTACAGATGGACCTAAAAGAACAGGGACATGGGCCACAGAGTATGGCGACCGGATGAAGACTCGGTACGACACAAAAGCGACAACGGCAGGATTCCGAGCAGGAGATCGTGTGTGGCTTTATAATCCTCATCGTCAAAAGGGATTGTCACCGAAACTTCAGCAAAACTGGGAAGGTCCTTATACTGTAGTCACGAGGATTAACGACGTGGTTTACCGCATCCAAAGAGGACTAAGAGGCAAGTTAAAAGTAGTACATTGTGACAGGCTGCATCGATATAGTGGCGAGGCTGCAGATGGAATTATTCGGGACGAACAATCCTAAGGAGGGGGCAGTGTAACGTGAACCTAACATTTTATACCAATTTCCTAATCGAAAAACGTTCAACCGAAAACACAACTGGCAACACTCTAATGGAATGGTATAAATGACAGGCGTTGCTTGTAAGCCAGTGTGTGTGAGTGTAGAGAGACAGACAGACAGAGAGTAGACAGCAAATGTGGCGACAATGTAGAAGTTACTGGAGAGTTCTAGATGGCGTGTCATTCGATATAAATAGCCCGCCCGAGGCAACCAGAAGTCAGTTTGGTTTATAGAGTGATAAAGTTAAGAGTAAATACAAGTGATAGTCCCAAAGTCGAGTTGAGATCGAATTAAGCATATATACTGAATAAAAGTGATAGAATTAAAGTAAAAAAGTGAAGTTTTATTTTTCGAACTAAGCGCACGTTACAATACCTTATGTCAAAATCATAAAGAAATTCTCTAATTTGGTTTCTCAATGGTTAAAACTGACAACAGAAATTTGTTTTTGTTTATATTTTCTTAGCTATGGAAGATGAAATGTAGGTCAGACAATGTACGTTATTCTATATATTTATGTACTTCTATATTATTCTTTGGCTTTAATTTCTAGTTGTTTTGTTAACGTTTCGCAACTGGAAAACTTGTAAGAAACCAATTTACAAAAAAGGAAAACAATGCATATTTCTGTTAATTGAAACACAATTACTACATCCAAATTATTTATAAAGTAAATGTAATTTGAGTACATTTCCATTTTAGTTATAGTTAAATTCTCCAAGTTGTAAATAAACCACTGAATGAAAACTCAATACTCAAAATCAAGTGAAATTTATGCGCTAAAACACGCATATCGGCGTTTAAGCTATTCAGTTCTTATTCACTGACAAAAATTGATTATAAATACGATTTTTGTTTTATTCAATGATTAAGCGTGTTTTAAAGTTGTGCGGAGTTTATTATGCGATTATAGATACGGTTGACTATGTATAACTAAACAGGTCTTTACATTGAAATTTTTAAATATTATATTAGTATGGATTCAGTCAGTACCAATGCAGGATTAGAAAGTACCTTACATTTATCTTTCCTATACGGATATGAATTCTGGAATCGAGTTCTAGCGAAATATTGCTTCTCACAATTTTGAAGAAAGCAAAATTTTTGAAATAAAAAAAAATGTTTGGTTCAATTTTATGTAGAAATTTGTGATTAAATAAAAAAGCGTTTTAATTTTAGTAATACACAATTAAAACTTCTTAAGTATTTAGATGCAAAGGTAGTGATATATTCTCTATACAATGACCTCGTTTTGGCCATTGTAGCGTCTTTTCTTTTCTTTAATTTGATTTGATTGAAAATTTTGAAGAACTTAACATTGTTTGGAGGGGTTTGTTGGGAAACCAATATCTTTTAGATACATAAATATTATAATGCTGTTGACATAACAGCTTTTAGGGTCAAACTTAAAAATGAAGAAAACACTTTTGGGAAAAAAAATTTAATAGTTTATGTACATATATGTTAATTTTATGATCACTGCCACATAGTAGTACCGCAGCAGATCGGAAATTTTCGACAGTTAGTTAAGTGAAGGATAAACTTCGCAACAAATTGAATATAGCCATACTTTAGAAAATGCTATTCCCTGTAAGGAAATGGACGATCTAAACAAAGATTGTTGGGAACCTTCTGATTCCGTGGGCCTTAAAGAGTATTTTAATAAGTTTTTATTTGTCGACGGACAATAAAAAAAAGCAATAAATAGTTAGCAATTATCACAGTACTTTTTTTAATTCAAAGCTGATGTTCATATAAGTATATGAATTCTTAAGTGAATTTGCTTTGAAGAAAAATGTATATTTTTTTATCTTAAGTTATTTATGTATGTGAATCTATGTTTAAAGTTGTTCATGTTTTGAAAATGAAAAATTTACTGCAGAACAGTTGAATCTACTGCATTTTTATTTCAAATCTACTTCGGACATTTTTCCAAAAAGTCCCATCACTGATCTCAACACTGGGCTCACACAAAATTTCACTAACACCACTTTATATTCGGATCCACACACAGGGCTTACACAAAATTGTACCGTAGTATTGGTATTCTCGTCTGGGAACCGGTTTTTGTTTTTTTTTTTACTTTTAGTCACCTTAAGGCTACGTCTGGCAGAATTTTTGGATTTAAAACTTTTTTTTGGGTTTTGTAAATAAAATTTATTTGTGATTATATACTTTTTAAAGTATTTGGAAATAAAAATTTAAGCATCAAAATATTAAAATATTTTCTTTTTTGTTAAACATTTCTCTGAGTAGTCTCCTCCCTTCTATTTCTTCTTTTTAAAAAACGTTTCTTAAGAGAAATAGAAAGAAAAGTATGACTGTTAAAAAAATATAATATACTAAAGCAAAACAGTAACCAATAAATATGAATTCATTTTGCATTTGTTTGATGAAAGAGATTCCAACTTAAGCTTTCGATTCTCTTCTTGAAGCTGAGTTGAAAATTTAAGCAGTTAATTAATTGAATTAAAAAAAAAAAAAAAATCAAAAGTAAAAGAATTGAAAGCGGATATCAAACTATGTAGACATTTCTTTAAAAACTTATCTCAATCAAAATATTGAAATGCAGAAATCTTGTAGATATTATGGAGAGCTCAGAAAGCCTTCACTCATCTCTGTAGCACAATTACTTACAAAGCACCAACACTTTAAGTTTTAATTTTTTTTTGTGTTAAGAAAAATTGAAAACTTAAAGTGTTGGATCTTTGTTAATAATTGTGCTACAGAATGATGGCTTTCTGAGCTCAACACAACGTGGACAAAAATTCCACATTTAAAGATTTTGATTGAGACAAGTTTTTAAAAAAATTTCTACCGAGCTTTTAGTAAAAACAAAAAATCAAAGCTTAAAGTGTTGGCGCTTTGTAAGTAATTGTGCTACAGAGATGAATGAAGGCTTTTTGAGCTCTCCATAATATCTATAATGATGATATGTTTTTCAAAAAATGTCTACATAGTTTGATATTTAGGTTTTGGTATTAAAAAAAAGTTAAGACAAATAACCGAGCTGAGGGAGCGAATCAGAATATAATAAGTCCCAATAGAATCAGTATCGTTGCATGTTTATGAGTTTTCACATCTTGCCCAGCTTTACAAAAAAAAAAAATTGAGTTTTTAAAAAACTATAACTTTGGTGTTGTTCAAACCCTGCCCTTTAGAATTTTTCAGTAGTATGGTGAAAATTAAATTTCAGGTTATGTTTCAAGGTGATTTCAAGTTGCCAAGCAAAAAAAAAAAAAATTCACCACGCATATACTTCCACAACTTTTTCGCGCCTTTTTTCTGCAGCTCACACGTATTCACAAATGGAGGCTGCGATTACAAAAACAACAATGTAAACAAATGGAAGTTGCGGGGAAGGAGACGTAATGGTTTTCCATCTTGTTCTTTATTCATCTAAGGTGTACACAGAGTAGAACAGAGAGTCCACTCCAGCAAGGTAGTGCGTTTTGCCTACAAGCTAAACTAAACCGGATGCCCGCACCCGGATGCCCGCACTGGCCTTCACTTCCCACAGATCAAAGTCAGTTGAGTTTGAAAAGTAAAAAATTTTATTTTGGTTGCAAAAAAGATCTATAATTTTTAATATTCATACAGCTTAGAATTTAGAAAAATTAATTTAAGTTGCAAAATTAACTTTTTTTTACATTTTGACCAGTATTTCACTGAAAAAGACAAAAATTAGTAAAACAAATTTCATACCGATGCAGGCGTTTAGTTAAGTTTTTACAGTTCATACTAGTAAAAAATTTTTTGCGGGTGTTTCGGGTTGAAGGGGTGGAAGTGGATACTCTGTATTATCTACTCTGTGGTGTACACCATGGATTTTTCGGTTACTTTCGTTGTATTTAACACATTCTACGTGGCGTTTGGCGTATTTTATCTCTGTTTCTACGAATTGTGTGCACGAGATGACAATTAAAAAATACATTTTATTTATGCTGAAAATGACTACGACAAATAGAATTTTTTAATTCCCCACTGTGTTTTATTTCAGCACTGTCTCTTTGCAGTATATGGTTTTTAAAATAAAATTATAAAATGAAAAGAAGGTTTTTCCTTGAAACGGAATTGAAAAGGCAGCACGGGTTAGCTCTAAGAACCTAGTTAAAGTTTCTGTTAAGATATTTGGAAGTCCTAACTAACATCATTCTAACTTTCAAATTGGGTCATTAAATACAAACGATTTATAAAAACCGCACTAACTAGCGATAACTTTGAAATGGACTTGTTTAAAATGAATGTGAACAGTATACCAACATTTTGACAGTTCAGGTAAATGACGTGAAGTAACAGACAAAAAAAGCAAAACAAAAATCTTTGGTGAAAAATAGCATATAATTTGACTGCATACGAAAATTTGGAACAAAAGTTTTGTTTTTGCTTAGATTCATAATAAATATTAGTTTGAAAATAAATCAGACAAAATGTCAAGCAAATGAGAAACGTCAGATGAGTTGAAGCAAGGTTTTGAGAAGTTTTGAATATTTAAAATGAGGTTTGTCTAGTATATGAAAATTTGCAAACTTAAAACAACTAAGACTGCAGGTGCAGATGGCCTTGATGCCGAACTGTTCAAGGCAGCTGGAGATCAGTTGGAAAGGAGCACGCACCAGCTGATCTGCTTGATATAGTCGGAAGAAAGCTTGCCCCATAAATGGATCCTCAGTATCGTCTGCCCGATTATAGAGGAATGAGTTACCTTATCGTCGCTTATAAAATCTTGTCTGCTGTAATATGTGAACGTCTAAAACCCCACGTCAACAACTTGATAGGTCCTTATCAATGTGGTTTTAGACCAGTGAAGTCCACAATAGACCAAATGTTCACATTACGGCAGATCTTAAAAAAAAACCCGAAAGTATAATATCGATATACACCATATTTTTATCGATTTCAAGGCCGCGTATGACAGTATTTACAGAGACGAGCTGTAAAGAGCCATGTCTAGTTTCAGCATCCCGGCAAACTCGTACGACTATGCAAGATGACTTTGGAGAATTCACGCTGCTCCATCAAGATCGGTAGAGAACTCACCGAGACCTTTGATGTATCGAAAAAGGTTTAAGGAGGCACTTGAAAAAATTATACAAAACTCAAACGTCGACATCAGAGGAGCAATCTTTCAAAAGTCTGTACAATTACACGCTTACACAGATTATATTGACGTAATGGGAAGAAGGCAGCGTGATGTCATAGCAAAGGTGCTATTGCGAGTATTGATACAAAAGCGACAAAAATGGGTTTGATGGTTAAACGAAGAATATGCTGTTATCAAATAAAGGCACCGAACATCGACAAATTGTACAAAACGCCTTAATAGACAGACATAACTTCGAAGTAGTACAGGACTTCGCCTACCTAGGACCCACCCTAGACACGGAAAACAACATCAGTGTGGAGATCAGATTGAGAATAACTCTTGCCAACCGTTGCTTCTTTGAGTTAAGAAGGCAATTGAGAAACAAAACCCAGAAAGAAAAACCAAAGTATAAGTATATAGGTAAGTTCTCTGATTTTAAATTTAGAACTCTAAAAAAGTGTAAAGCTAAAAATAAAATCAATTATAAATTGATTCAAGTGTCGTTTTTAGCTGGTGTGGCACTAAGACTCATTCTAAGGCGATTTTAAACGACTATACATTTGCGCTTAGGATTTAAAAACACTTTTTGCATCGTTGTATCAGTTTTCTGAAAATAAATGTTTGTTGGAAGGTACACTGCCTTCTATGAGTTGTAGTGACTATAGTGAAGACACACAAGTCCCTGAATAATTTCAAACCAACAGCAACAACAAGCCATTACTCCTTGTTACATTCCATTATTCGCATACAACAAAAGAGTGCCATGGGATGGGAGGACCTTTTTAAATCAAAAGTTTTGTTTCCAGAAATTTTTCTTTGAACGCGGAAGAACTATGAAGGAATTCTTGCAACCAGAGTGAATGTGGCACAAACAATTGATTTCTTCTTTTAAAAATTCTGTGAATTGATCGTTTCGGTGAGTTAAATGTTGAATTTACACGAGAAGAAAAATAATTACTTAACTTTGAAGAGTGGTATGGGATGGGTGTGAAGGTACGTAAGCTGTGTATAGCATATCAGTATATAGTCGTGGTATTCGTTTTCGCATCTCCGTATTCTCCGATAGATGCTCCACATACTTTTCACTTCTCTAGCCCTCCGATGGGGCCTTCCGGTTACACCAAAGAATTTATTTGTTTTCTCCTGTTTTGGTTTTTTCTTCTTTTTTTTTCAAGTGAACAGGTTTCACGGATGTACATATATACCAAAATAACCTGGTTCCCTGTATCCTTTAACTCCTTCCGGTACTCTATGTTTCTGGTGAGACAGTACACAACTTCATTACATTGAGGTCAGCTCATAAATCAAAGTCGTGTTGAGATGTTTTTTATTTGCCATTCAGTAAGTTTGGGTTCTCTCTCCGCCTTGGCTTCCAAATACATACGTCTTGGTCTTGTTCTTAATGGATGAGGATTTATCTTATCGGTTGTTTAATGCTCACCTCAGCACAAGGTTGCGTTGGTGATGGTTATGGTTTTGCTATACCGATGGGGAAGCTATAGAAAAGTCGGATTCCCTTCAAAATGGGGTTATGCCTTGTAGCCGTGGATGAAAGTGGGTAGAATTTCACTTCTTCTAAAGTTTATTTGGAAATTTGTCGGTTTTGAGTTTCCTTTATTTATGTGTGTTATGTTAACATACCTGAACTTTTTTTCCATGTTTCCGACAAATGCCACAGGTTAAGAATATTGCTTTAGTGAGTTTTCTGTTTCATAAGTGGATGCAAATTAATTTTTGTTTGAAGGTTTTACAATTTTAAAAGGTTTTTGGATTCTTCTAAGTTTTTTTCATCCCTGAAAAAAATACCATTCCATAAGTCAAAAGTCTGGGCAAATCAATTTAAGACTAGAGATGGGGAACAAAATCGATTTTGAATGGAAAGTTGAATTATCTGGAGGAAATAATTTTTTTTTACTTTAGAGGTATTCTTGATTGCATACTAAATTGCATTTTTAAGGAACAGAAAGGATACGCTTACAAGATCATTTTGGTGTTCGTCCGTCTGTCACAGAAGTTCTTAAGAGCCCGACCCATAGAATCCGTTGCGTCCGTTCGCTGCCAGATTCAACTGACAGCAGTCAGTTTTACCGGACACAACGGATTGGGGTGAGCCATAGAATCCGTTACGGTGTGAAGAGAAAACTTCAAATTGGGTTTGACTGCGCATGTCATAAGTTCTTCCGGAAGCTAAAGTTAAAAGTTGGGTTACTTTTTGCGTTGCGTCCGTTGTATCCGATGCTTATAGGTCACCTCTCATGAGATCGTGTGTATTTAATCGAGCTGTTTAACCAAACGGACGCAACGGATTCTATGGGTCGGGCTCTTTAGTCGAATTCAAAACTGCGCAGTAAATTGAATTGAATCATGATATGAAGAACCATTTGAAAAGAGAAAGGATTAAAAAAAGGTTTTTTATGTACAGGGTGTTCCGTACTTCGTTGAGTTTTAGTTAGTTTAGTTTATTGACTTCATAAATATTAACATTACATTTCATTACACGATTTTACTAAGTCTTATATGGTGTGGCAGAAGGCCGTCTACCAGAGTGACATTTAAATTTAAATAATACATTTTCAAAAAATAAAGTTCACATAAACAGTTTTTTTTTTTTTTTTCTTAAAAACGTTTTAAAAGTTTTCTTCAATGACTTGCTTTCTGTAATGAAAAGCATTTAAAATATATCTAGCTAGGGTGTCCCAGCCACGCTCTCCATTCAAAATATTGATCACTTCATCAAAACTAAGGGTGTCCGTTGCAAAGAAACGCCTTCTAAATTCCTTGAGTATTGGACAGATTCCCAAAAAATGGAAAAAATCTTCACGGGCCTTCAAGTTGCATAGATCGCACAATAATGGTAGATCAGGTCGATGTGGAATATAATTCAAATTAAAAACTTCACCTCTTATTTTAAATATTGCGCTGATTTGATCAGTTGCATTTTGCTCCAGGAAATTTTTTTTTTTTTTTTTTCATTTTCGGCGTTACGAGTAGTGATCTTGAAGCGATCACAACTCTCCCACTTTTCTGCTTCACACTAGTGATCCGCCTGTGGGGTACGCTGCGTTGACCTCAGAAATCGTCGGCAAGCCTCCCGGTTTTGGATTGTTCCATGTCTGAGGCCAACCAAATGCTGCTGTTTTTGCATTTGCTTGTACCAGGAGTGTTTTGGCCTGCCATTTTGCTCCAGGAAATAAGTGCTGAAAATGATTCAGCTTGCTGTAGTACGTTCTGTATTGCGACGATTCCGCTTCTATATTCATCTTATCACACATCATGCTTCCAACTTTCTTCAACAAATTGTTGAACTGTATTTTCAGTGTTTCAGGATTTTCATCAATTGATACTGTAAAATCTGCTAAAGAATCATCTGCCAATTTTTTCCACTCATTAACGCAAGTTCCCCCAGAATTTAATAATTGTTTCAGAACCAGTCTTGGAATCCTCACTTCTCCCATCGCCATTACTCTTTCCACGTAGTCAAAATGTATTTTTAGCGTATCCAAAAATAACGGTGCTATGCCTGTTTCTAAATATAACATATAATTTGGTGAGCTGATCGAAAGATTTTATACTTCGCTATATGTGAAACATTTTTCTTATCTAAACATCTTCTCCAAACCGATGACAATGCACGTTTAGCTTCAGATAGTTTTTGTTGAAGATGTTTATTTAGGTTTAGGTTAGAAGTAATCAACACTCCCAGGTACTTATAATCCTTAATAACCTCTATTGTTTTGTCTTGAAACGTCCACTTTTCACTTCTCGCGTACCTGCCACCTCCACTTCTTAAAATCATCATTTTTGACTTTGCCAGGTTAACCGACAGGTTCCAGGTTTTACAGTAGCGTTCAAGTCTATTTATCATAAGTTGCATTTTGTTTATAGTTTCCGATAAGAATACTAAGTCGTCAGCAAACATTAGTCCTGGAATGTTTTTTCCGCTCATTACTATTCCCCCTTTCACATTGTCGATAATGTCGTTAATGTATAATATAAAAAAGGGGCACGAACTTGCGATTGTGTTCTAAATACGATATCAAAATGTAAAGGCCGAGTTAAAGGTTTTGGTATTATCTAGATCTTCATAATATATTTTGTGGTACAAGGTTGCCAACTACACATTAATTATGAAAATTGAATTAAATCACGCAAAATAAAAAAAAAATAAAATTAAATATTCCAAAGGTTTCAAGCCAAAATCTAAAGACGCCATTCTTTTTCAATCGCTAATACAAATGAATGATGAAAATTTAATTAAAATCGTTGGACCAGTTTTCCAAAAAACGGTTTTTTATTTTTCACTCTTTTTTAAAAACTATTTTTTAAAAGTCGAATATGCAAAGATTTAGATCTTGATAGAAGTTATTTTGACAAAAAATTTGAAAAAAATCGAAGTTATAGTTTCGAAGTTATTTTCAAAAATCAAAATTTTTTTAAAAAATTTATAAAAATTTTCAAAACTAAATTTTTTTAAATATTGATATGCAGTCTTTCTTTCACAATTTACGACTTCTTAAATCCAAAATTTAGTCAAGATCGTGTAAGCCATTAACAAGAAAGTCGGTTTTGAAAAAAACGGTACTATTGGAGGTACCGTTTTTAGCCTTTTTACAAAATTTTTATTTACATCATAAGAAAGACAATTAAAAATGAATCTCGCACAAAATTTTATCGAAATCGTTGGAGCCGTTTTCGAGAAAAATAAGTATTATCATATCGGTTGTATGGCAGGTACCGTTATTTCAAGACCTAGAGACTCAATTCCAAAAACCCCTCTGTAGGCTGCTCCACAGACCCTAACTGCAAATTTTGAAGAAAATCGGTCTATTAGTTCAGGCTGTAGATCCATATACAGACAGACAGACAGACAGACAGACAGACACACAGACACACAGACAGACAGACAGAATTGCAGGACCCACTTTTTTCGTATTCTCTATCATCGTAATGTCATAATTAATTGTTATCTCAAAATTTTTTTTCTGCACGATTGCAAGACTTGCCTTATATGTAGTACCCATAATCGCAAGTAAAAATAAAGTACTTAGAAAGCATCCTTGCTTAACGCCTATTGACGTATGAAACTCGTCCGAGAGAGATTTACCATCCCATACCATTGCTAAATTGTCTTTATACTTCTTGTATTATCCTTTGGGGTGTGATTCTTGGTAATATTCTAAGAAAAAAATTTTTCGTTTCTCAACTTTGACATCACTTTTTGACCATTTAAAAAAGGTTAACTTTGGTGTACCCCGACCTGTGTTGAATTTTATATTTCGTCAGTACTGATGATAGAGACCTAATCTTAGACTTAATTTTTTGTAGAAATAACAAATTTTAAGATTCTATCCTTGAGCTTCCATAGGCATAGGGTTGCCAGATTTTCAATTTTAAGTGGTGTTCAAATTTTCTTCCCAAAACAAAGTTTTGACTTTGAGGTGATTTGTTTTTCAGAAAATGCCTGATAAGCATAGAGTTTCTTTATTTTTTACAGATGAAAAAAACAAAAACAAAAAAAAAATTTAAAAATGATAAAGATTGATCCAGTAGTTTTGATTTATTCATTACTGAGCGTGCAAAATTCAAAGTGCTACATGGAGAACCGCATCCTCCGACGCGTTATTTATAGGCTTGCTCCAATAACATATCTAATGTATTTAATTGGATAAGAAATGATACTGAATCGTTTGAACAACCCATATTTTTTTGTAATATGTAAAAGATAAAAATGGCTACTGTGGGTTATCCTTAGAAGATAAATATATGCTGTCGCGAACTTTTTTATTCATCTTTTTAAGATCTACAATCAAGGATACACCGAAAGAAAAACCTTGGTAAAATCAAACAGGAAACTTGTTTGTTTTTGCGTCAAGCAGGAACATAGTTAAATTAAACAAGCTGGCATTGTCATTTTATTTACTGAAATGCTACAATTTTCATTGGTTAAATCAACAACGCCATTTTCAATTTCGTGTTTAAACATTGAGCAAAAACATTGTTAAACAACAACGGTTGTGATACTAGAAACATACATGTCCATGATACTTTAACAACGTTTGTGTTTCGTCAACAATTCTGAATTGTTGGTAAAATATGAACATTGTTGATCAAGTATGTTCGTGAGAATTCAGCCACGTTTTCATCTGCTCAACAGATTTAATGCAAAATTTCTATGATAAATGCCTGAATTGAAGTTTGACCTATACATTTGATAGGTCAAACTTCAATTCAGGCATTTATCATAGAAATTTTACATTAAAACTGTTGAGCAAATAAAAACGTGGCTGAATTCTCACGTAAAACATACTTGATCAACAATAAAGAATAATTAATTATCCCTTAATATAAAATGGTCACGAAACTTATCATATTGAATTGAAGTTCCGTAATGCGACTTCACGTTTTCTGTGGGCTTACGTATCAAAAATATTGAAATTCAAAATGTTACTGATACTTTAACTATTCTTTATTGATTAAAGAAGTATGAACATTGTTGATCAAACATATTGGTGATAGTTCAACAGTGAATTTGGTATTTCAATCACAAACGTGATGGTTTTTGTAATTTCAGCCTTAATTGTTAGTTAAGTATGTTTGTTGTTGATCAAGTATGAAATCAACAATCACGTTGTTGGTTAAAAATTATAACATATTCAAATCAACTACGAACATACTTAATTTAAACATTTTTATGATACTTAACTGAAAAAAAATTGATCACGGCAGCATACTTGATTTGAACATGCGTTCTTATTTGAATTCATCACGAAACTTGGTTAATTTCACAATTTTAGACGAATTGTTGATTAACAATGAAACATGTTTAAATCAACCAAGGTTTTTTCTTTCGGTGTAGTACATAAATTTGACCATCTCGTAAGGTTTAGCCAGCGTTTGCAATGTAAGCGCAGAAAAATATGTTTGTTACGACATCACATTACATATCTTAAGGACATCAAAAAGTTTTTGCCCCAATTTAATAAAAAAAAAAAAATTTTATCAAAAATTTTGTTTACTAACAGAAAAGACTGGAATATTTAATTATGAAAAATGTTTTAAAAGTTTACATCAAGACAATTATGACACACTGAGCGGCTATGTTCGCCACAAAGTGGATTTCGGCAACTGCTGCATCGTATTTTGGTCTTGCGGTCTTTGTTTCGTGGACACACGCCACATCTATTTTTTGTAGTGACTGAAGATGTTGACTCAGCCACAGGTTGCTTCTTTTTTTAAATATCTCCAATGAGGACCTGAAGATTGGATGGCAAAGTTGGCCAAGTAAACCTCTCCTCCATTTGGGGTTTAATGAGTTCCAAGGCTAAGTTTTTTTTAAGAAATTTCGACATATTTGAGTTTAATTGGACGCACTGGTGTGAGTTGCTTAGTTTTTAAAAATGTCAAGAAAATGTATGTTTGAAATGGCACTGGGCCCCAGGGTAGGGTTCAAGGGTTAAATATCTCGGCTTTTCTCTACTACATATATGTATTATGCATGTATTGTACCTATAAACCCTACTCTTAAATCACTCTATTCATTTAAAAAAAAAACCGTATCAAAATCCGTTGCGCAGTTTTAAAAATCTAAGCATGCATAGGGACAGAGAAAGCGACTTTGTTTTATACTATGTAGTGATAGTATACATATATACATCAAAAAACTATTTCAAGAATCTAATGCGGACTAATATTTATAATGAAGAAGTTCCAAAAAATACTAAAATTTTTCCACTTCCCACAATATTTTGGGCAAACTAGAATTATTGCACAATAAAGCACTTACATGGTCAATATAATTGCGTAATAAGAATATAATCAAAAAATATCTTCTTCTTGCAAACTTAGCCACTCAGTGATCCAAATACATCTTCCAAAGTTTTCTAGTTTTGCAAAACTAGCACATGTTTTGTTTCCATGCTGAAGCCTCAATCAATCAACATGCTTTTTTTATGGCTGCCGTTAAGAGCATCTCAAAAAGACCACAACTCTCCAACTTATCTGCTTCACACTAGTGCTCCACCCGCTGCGTCCGTAGGAAAGGCCACCATAAACATGTACATTTATAAACATATGTGACAGGGAGCAACGACCTCGGGGACGGTATCAGCCGAGCGTATTTTCTGGCCCAATGACCTTTAACTCGCAAAAATTTCTAAATCAGCAATGATAAATTCGCAAACTCAAAAAATTATTAGCTTATAAAATTAAAAAGGGGAATGAGCAGCAACAAGAAAATAAGTGTTTAAAGTTAGACAGATTCAAAAAGTGCATAGTTTACTTAGTTGTTTCTCCCAACACAAAGCCCCCAAAAACATCTCTCTTTGATTTCCGATTACGTTGCAATTAAGTATTTTTGAGTTAAACTTAAATTTTACAAAGTTAAAATTTTCATTTTACGTATCTTACTCATTCCGGCTTAATTGAAAACAATGTTAAATCAAATTTAATCCTGCAACCAAGGTGATTTCATGCCTTACGGCTTTTTCTTTAACAAAACCTTTAATCTTCCTCCCTTTTCAAGGAAGTACCTAGGCAGAATAAATACTTTTAGCAAATAATAGAATAAATTCCTTGGCTTTGTGTTCTATTGTGGTCATTCAGTGAGTGAGGTGCCCATTGTATTCCACTCTACTGAATTTAATCGCTTTCAATTGGCCTCACTTAATCTTCTAAAGCGACAAAATAAATGTGGCCATGAGGTTTTGAATACGTATATGTATACTATGGGTTGGCATCAACTACCTACACACATACTTAACAATATACCTACCTACATTTATAAAAAGTCAATACTTCAGTAGTTGTTGTCTGAATGTTGTTTTCAATGGCAGTTGGTGCCATTTATTTTATTTGGAGCACTTGAAAGCTTTTAAGAGAAATTCTTGTTTATCCAAGTATCTTTCATTTGTGCCAATTAATCAGATGTAGTATAAGAAGTATTTCTGTAGTTTAGAGTAGCAACAAAAAGTCTCTCCTCGATTTTGAAGAAAATTTGAATTTTGTTTCTATGCAGATATGAGCCCTGACGATGTCGACAATCGTTTGAGAAGCATTTAGGATTTGTGACTATTTTTGCATGAAAAAAGAAACTAAAACACCAACAAATTCATCATCAAATTATTTACAGCCTTCACTTTCAGCAATTTAATTCTATCTGTGTTATGCCCGCACTCGTCTCCAAGTTGTATGTTGGCAGCGCCAGCGTCACTGTTAAAGTATTCATCAAAAATATTTCCCGATTTCACCCTAAGTATCCTGACATTGAAAAATATTTAGGTTAAGCAGAGAGCAATCTGATTTGAATGCAAAACGCTGTGTTGAGTCGAGACGAGAAACAGATTAAATGCAAGAACAAGAAGGAACCCAGTAGGAAATTTGCTCACCAGTGAAAAAAAAGGATGAATTCCTCGAGGAATTCATCTGGTGCTTTCATTAGGGAAAAGGTCATCAATGAATTCACTAATGAAATGTCATGCAATTGGTAGGCAGTCTGCAGTTCAAGTTGAATCTTGTGCGTTGTTTTCAAAAGAAAATAAAGAAGAAAACACGATGTACAGCAAAATCCTCTTTGAGAAACGCCAATCAGGTAGCGACAAAATTAAGTATGAGAAAACAACCCTTTCTTTTCTCTTTCTTTCGTTTATTCGCTTTCAAATATCTTTATTTTTGTGTCACATGTTGCTTCAATTCAATGGGTCTTGGATTTAGTTTCAATTTTGTGATTAAGCAAGACTATCTATACTTTTTAATAATATTCTTTTTGTATTTATTAAATAGTAATCAAAACTGTATTACAATTTCTAAATACTATAATTACTGAATATTATTTAAAAATGTAATAAAGTATACAAACGCTTATTTCTCAAATGCATTCATTATTTCCATTATCTATGTGTTCTCCCAAATGCATTCTTTCTCCTCAGAACACATTTCTGTCACAAATTCCCAAATTTCAAATTACACACATAGAACCAGTTTTTTCAGGCTATGAAAACGAAGATGCCATGGGTATGGTGATTTCCTTACATCTCATTCATCGAGAAAGTGTGTAGGTGCTTCTTTCCAATGACAAGCCCATGTTAAATTCAGCAAAGGATTCAGTAGGAAATGCACTAGTGCAGCTACTTTTCCCCGAGGCAAAGGCAGCATTTTCAGTAGTGAATTTTTGGAAATTTCCTACTGGGAAGAAATAAAACAAATACATAGATATATGAAAAGGAGAAGGATAATAGCCAAGGATTGCGAATTAATCAAATCGTTGATTATGTGCTCTGTAGAGGCACATTAGCTCGTATAAATGAGAGCAGCGCCAAGAAAAACCAGCCTACCACACGTTCACACAATCCAAAAAAGGAATTGTGAAATGCAAGGAACTCACTCCCAGATGCCAGTAATAGACTGCAAGTGAAAATCTTACGTAATTGTGAGTTTGTCACTTCTTGCGTCAAGTGGAAATCCTTTTCAGATAATGAGAAGCAAGACAAAAGAAAAACCCAAGCGCATTAAATCTACATACGTGTTTAAGTGACAAAATGTGCACTCTTGTTTCTTTTGTCAACTAAACCCTAACCAAAGGTGTAGAGAGACGTATTGTATGGATATATGGTGTCATATGTTTTATGTAGAGGAACATCATGGTTCTTTATATGGATATTCATTCATTTTGAAGAGGGTTGGATTCGAAGTGAAGTGGACAGGATTTACCACTCAGACAAGCCTTTTACCATTAAAGCTTTAAGTTTTCCTAGCGATATTTAAAAAAAAAAGACTTGTAAGGTGGGAGGAAATGCTATTTTCCTACTCTTTATTCATAATTACATGGCAATAAAACAACAAAGGGTTCTTCATCGCTTACATATAGGTATAGACCGGAATTATCGGAAATGCTAGTTTGCTTCCCTTCAGCAAGTTGTCCTTCTTAATACCAAGACGATGCAGTTGGGTAAATTTGTCCCATCAAATAGCTCACCAAATGCATATCCCTAATTGTTTATTTTTATAAACACTCGACCCTGTTCACGAATCAGGATTTACAAACGAAACTTTACTTTTCTTAGATGACGCGACTCTGTACCGACTTCAACCTTTGGTGGTAGCTGAGAAAATTACAAAAGCAAATGGATTCTGTTACAGAAGGCCTAAGTTTTTTTTATTTCATAAAACTCAGCATTTAGACCTTCCTGCTATTATCAGAAAAAATCAAAAGGTGGTGAAGCAGATAGGTCAGAGAGTTGCAATCCCTTCGAGATCAAGAAACTCGCAAAAACATCAAATCAGAGCAATAAAACAATAAAAAAAGCTAAAAATAAAGGACTTATCGCAGTCTTAATATACACGAAAGAATTTTCAGATCCCTGGGCTCAATTCGAACCAAAACCAAAATAACAACAAAAGGTGTGCTACAATCGGAGTCGGTTAGTTTCGGTATCAAATTATCAGTCACCATAGAAGAGTTAAAATTATGATGTTTCAGATTTATATCTAAACAAGGATCAAATTATAGTTAGCAGCGCCGAAATGTTTGGTAGTCAGTAATGATGCGGTAATGAATAAACTGTATTTAAGTGTTTTATCGCATTGAGCGCTTATTAATATTCATCGATCGTATAGTGGTATAATTGTCAAAGAGGTAAACACAATTGTTGCTTAAACATCGATAGTCTATCGATAGTATCGATCGTAAAAAACTATCGCGTACATCGATAGTTTAAAAAAAACCATCGAAAAACTATCGATGGTTTCAATAATTCTAAAGTACTCAACCACAGAGCTATCTTTCTGATCCAATTTATTGCTATAATTGTATATGGAATCTATAGCACTATCAATTATTATAGTAACTGTGCCAAAAGTCATCAATATATCTACCCAGCGTACCATCATTACCTGCAATTGTCAGTACGCTGGCGGATATATAGATGGTTTGAAGACCTGTACTGTTAATTGATAGTACTATTTCATATTTCACTGAATTTTCAATTATACTGGAGAACGTTTTATTTTTTTCAACTTTAATCGCGAATAACTTCTGGAAAAAGTACTTTGTGAAAAAATATAAAAAGATCTTTTTTCAAGAAAATTTAATTTTATTAAAAAACCTTGCAACTTTTCACATATTGATTTGTACGTGAGTTGAGAAACTCCAAAATAAAAGAGCAAAATCAAAAAACACATACCATCTTCAAAGCTTGATTACTCGGAAACGGTTTGTCTGACAAAAATTTTTAAAATTCCCTTTTTTAATGGAAATTTAATTTTCAACAAAAAATATTTGTCGTAAAATTTGTTGGGCTCAAAAATATTAAACAGTCTTATCGCTCTAGTAAGGTTAGGTCTAAGAAATATAAAACACGATTGATAGACCTCTGAATAGTTTTTTTAGCTCAAACTTTTTTGGATTTTTTGTTTAGTTATCCCAATCAATGTTTTCAATATGGTTTTTGAAGCAAAAAAAAAAAATTGTTTGGCCCAGTCTGGTAAACACCTCACCTTGAGCCTATCATCCCTCATCTCGTATGGGGATAAATAAGAAAGATTTGTAGGGTTTCACAAGCCGCGATTTAAAAAAATAAAAATAAACTAAGTTCGTAACTATACTTTGTCAGAGAAAAAGGATACAGTTTGTAGAAGTACTCGGAATCCTTGCTGTCAAAAATACCATCTTGGAAAAAACACACCTATACCGGCTCAGTTGGAATTGTCATGCTTGAAAGATAGATTCAGAGAACTTCTGCGAAAAGGTTTAGACATGATCACCAAGGAAGAAATAGAAAGCAGACCAAAACAATCCTGGTACAAACAAATGCAACGAAATCTTAATTCGGTTGACCTCATGGAACAACCCAGGACCGATAGGATTGACGATGCTTTTTGAGGCCAACGCGATCTAGCACACGAACGGATCACTAGTAAGAAGCAGCTTAGTGGGAAACTGTGATCCGTTCGAGATCAAGAAACTCGTAACACTGGAAAAGGAAGAAGACGAGAAAAAATGGATAAACTATACAGTCTTTAAATTTGGGTACTGAAAAGTTTGAATTTGCTTTGCGAAGGAAAGTATAAAAATTTTTTTTTTAATTTGGTGCGGGCTTTGCAGTACTTTTCGGAATGTTTAAGAAATTCCATTGAGAATAAACAAAAAGTAATCATGCTCGGCTCAGAGCGATAGCTGACAAAGAAAACCTTATTGTCCGTTCTAAATACATATGTACTCAAACAATAGAACTAAAGCCTATCGGTTTTGTCCACAACATACTCACCTATAGACCATCAGTTGGTCTATAGTTCGGTGTGTTGAAATGAGCTCGAACCCAGTATATTCATTGCGAGTACAACTATAGTGTACAATTAAATTAAAAATATTCGAAGCCGAGAACAAAGGACCCACAACAGAATAGAGCTGGAAGAGGTTTAAATGCAACACCATTGCCACAAATACCAAACGGCCATGCCACAGCCAGAGTGTTCCATCAGGATGCTCATCATCGGGTTCGAGTGGCGGCAGCAGGAATTAGTGGGGATCTAAATTTTAGCGCCCAAATATTGCATGCGTGTATTTTTAGACCTATACACATGTGTGTAGATAAGTTTGTGGAAAACATTTAGCTGCATTGCATGTCCTTTCAATGGATGAATGCACATAGCGCAGCGAGGCGGTAGGTACACACGGATTCGAAGACATCGAAAAGCAAGCATTTCATATTGGAAGAGTGGGTGCTGGACTGCTGAGGGAGCATATGCCTCCAGAACGGTGGCCAGCACCCAGCACATGTGAATTGCATTATTTTGATGCAGTTCGGTTGAAAATGCACTCTGATTGTAGTTTATGGATTAAAGCACAGATGGAAACTTCAACCATCACATGGTGGTTGTGATGGTAAACAGACAAACTGGGCACACATTTTTTTATAAATTTTTTAAGTGGTTTTCCACACAGCAGGTATTTAGGTATCCTTTCCAGACCAAACTCGACTGAAGCAGGTATTCGTTGAATGGGTTTTCAGCACTGTGCTCGCCTCTGTACCACTCACGGAAGAGCTTTGACAGAATTTTCAATTGCTTCGGTCAAAGACTTAGCTTACGATGATAGAAGCGAAATCTTGGCGTGGTTGCGGCAGCAATTCGAAAATTCAACTTTAACCAACAGCTTTCCAGAGATTGAGTAGGATTTTCATATTATTTCTGTATGTAGATGGTTTTTCATGTGCTTGACCAGGATAAGCTTGGTGAGTTGTTTTTGCTTTGTACTAGCATCAAGGATATTAACTAAAAGCAGTTTTTGATTGATTAAGAATTGGAAGCTATTTGAGAAGAGTGATAGAGACAATGGATTCAAATTTACGTGGGATCACGATTGCAATCTGTGATTGTTTTCTCACTCAAAGAGTATAGGTAGATATTATCATTTGGGTATAGCGTACCAAAATGGCCATACTGGATGGAGCTTATTTTCATTTGATTGTCGGATGAAAGAAGATATGAGCTCCCATACAACTTTATACGGAAGCTCTTTTTGTATGGTATCGTATTGCAAACCTTCTAAAACTTTTGCGATAAGGAATTTTTTGTTAAAATTAACACTGACAGATAAGAAAAGTTTGAATTTGGCAATAGCAATCTTGCGGCTCTTTGTCCTTTACGATTAGGGAATGTCTAGATGTTGTTTGTAGTTTAACACTCCATAAAGCACTCTTACATAACGCAGTAACTGCAAAGTTAAAATTTTGGATTAATCCAATTTTTAAGTCTAAGGAGACTTGTGTTCTAATCAAATAAGTGATTTATTAGACGAAGGACAAGAGTAGTATGTTTTGTAGAGTTGGAAAATTGTATATAATTATAACCGTGTTTTATTGGGAATAAAACACGTTTGCAAAACAACGCTAAAAATCACACATTGGATTAGTGAACAAAAATAAGTCAATAGCCGTGTTTTATTGGGAATCTATATTCACGTTTGCAAAACATCGCACATGGGAAAACAACAACGATTAGTGAACAAAAATAAGGCAGTGTTCAGAAGTGAACAACAGGGACGGCTGGTAAACAGTGGCGTACCTAGGGGGGGCAGGGGGGGGGGGCAGTCGCCCCGGGCGCAACGATTTGAGGGCGGCAAAATGAGCTCCGCTGTTCCTCAAAATTGAGAAGTAGTACACAAAAAAATTTTCTCATACAAAATTTTTTTTATCACAATCAAATTGAGTTTTACATCTATGAAAAAGATGACGTTGACATTTTATATGAATTTTTGATGAAAAATTAAACTTCGATCTTATTTTCATACTCTCGAAACATTGAAACCTTCTTCATAACAATGAAAAAAGTTAACTTTTCTCGATTTCATTGCTGCAAATTCACGTATTATATCCTCGTAATCTAACATTGCAGCAGTTTCACTTTCGATTGAAAGAATTGCAAGGTTTGATTATCTACTTTGACTCATGGTTGATCTCAAGTAAGATTTGATCAATTTAAGTTTGCTGAATGATCTTTCACAAGAAGCAACTGAAACAGGTATGGTTAGTAAAATTTGCAAAGCTGTCGCTAATGTCTTGTAAGCTTCTCGTCCCATTTATGAAATGTATAACAGAAGTTGTTCAGGCGAAAATCAAATCTCCTCTTCGTTTTTCTTCGCTCTTTAATAAAAGTAGGACGTCTGACTTGTCAATGATATTCATTGAACAAGTCTTCGTTGTCCAAGTCATCTCGATAAAACTCGTCAAGTTTCTTGCTTCCTTCTATTTTGAGAAGCTCATCTTTGTAAGAATCTCTAGGAAGTTGTATTATTTTTTCAAAGTTATAAAGGAAACTCAAGTGTTCCAGCGCTGAAATGACTTCGTCCAATTGTGTTGATACTGGTCTCACAGCTTCAGCTTCTGAGCTCCATCTAGTTTCACAATGCCTTTTGACCGTTATACTCACGTATTTTTTGAGAACGTCCCATCTGTGGGTAGAGGAGGAGAAATAAGTGAAGAGACGCTGTATTGTTCCAAAAAATGTTACCGCTCGGACATTGACGTGGGCTGCGTGTACTCCTGCCAAATTGAGAGAATGATTATCACAAGGAACGAAAACAGCTTGTTCATTCAGGTCGATGATTCTCTGCTGGACTCCTGTATGGATACCGGCCATTGTTGGTGCATTGTCGTACAATTGACCTCTACAATCTTTCAGGATTAATTCATCTTCGTCCAGTTTGTTCGTAATAGCTTTAGTAACTCCTTTTGCTGTTTTGACTTTCAGAGGTATGAAATCAATGAAGACTTCTCTGATTTTTACTGAATTTGGTTTAACTTCGACGAATCTGATAATTTGAGACATCTGCTCCTCATGTGCGGAATCCGGAGTTGAATCGAACATTAGACTGTAATATTTCGCATCTTTGCACTGAGAAATGAGAAACTTACGCACTTTGTTCCCCATCATAGTGATGAGCTCATTTTGAATTCTGGGAGAAAGATACGATAAGCATCCTGGTTGTGAAGAAATGTGTTCGAAGTGAGATTTCATGACAGGATCGAATTTTGCCAAATATCTCAACAGACCCAAAAAATTCCCAGGATTTAGATTATCGACTGACTCGCGATGTCCTCTCAGAGGCAAATTTTGTTGTGCAAGCGTTTGAATAGTTGCGATAATTCTTTCGAGTATATTAATCCAATATTTTTCCTCTTCAGCAACTTGGCGTTGTAAATCATCATCGATACCTCCACCTTGATTCAGAGTTCATTCTAATTCCTTCCATTCTTAGAAAGCTAACCGGTAAGCAGGACTATTTTCATGATCTTGGATACGTGGATTTAATTTACGATACGATGAAAACCCCAAAGCATTGGTTAAGTGACTCTGACTGCTCTGACAACTTTTTTTGTGGGAATAAGATGCAACAAAAGCAAAACAAAGCATTTTTGATCAGGGAAAAACACATCCAGGTGCGAGCGATCCGTTCGCCATTTTTCAAAGTTTTCTCAAACCAAGTTTTGGTTAAAGATCGTCCAGTATCATCCATTTGCGTGAATAATGAATAGATTATAAAAAATTGTAAAAAATTATCAGGAAAATTATGAGAGGACGTGATCTACGGAGTTTATATGTATGAGGATCATATAAAACGAAAAGCAATCATTTTTTGCCCCGGGCGCTAAATTTTCTAGGTACGCCACTGCTGGTAAATGAAGTTTATGGAATGAAATTGCATTAGTGAGTACAGCGTTTTATTGACACTCGTTGGTGAAGATGACTGTAAAGCTCCCAACAAAACACGGCTAATATTCCAAAAATCAGCAAAGTTTGAAAAATATGAAATATGGAAAGCGAATAATAGAAGTTTTGATGAAGAATACCTTCATTAGTATAAAGCAAGACTTTTACCTGAAAATGGACACACATGAAATAAACCCAGGATAAGGCTAAGACAACTAGACAATCGAATCGAAAAGAAAAAGAAATCTAGATCGAGGGACTCATAACTTTCAACTAAGTATAAAAAGTGTTTTTTTTAGACATGTTTTCAGTTCGTCAATACTTTTTTCGGAGTTCGTCTTTTTGATAGTTGTCATTTGATTTATGCTCAGTTTGCTTTACCGTTTTAATGAATCCACCCGACCACTTAGCACTGGGCACTGGGCACTCTTCACGTTCGGTAAATTGTTGCAAAACGCTGTCGCTGTTGAAGCCGATTTTTAAATAACTTCGAATTATAACCGTGTGAGTTACCTCGAAGAGCGGGTGTTTAAACACCGCTGAACTAAGTTTTGTGGGTTATGTGAAGTCGCTTGTCTACGGAGATAATCTCTTGAAAGAGAACATCAGGCGCGTTATTGCAGACATACGACCTCAAATGGTACAAAAAAATGTCGAAAATTAGAATTTATTCGAACAAGCAGGGCAACAGAGTGAGGGATTGTGAAGCATAGCGCAGTTCTCACAATCATTGCCACTGAGAGGGAATTTAAGGAACCTACAATGTTCTGCTGGTTTCGGACGTCTAATCGAGAAAGCGCTTTTCATGGCAATGAAATCCTTAACGGGGGACTTGCTAATTCCTCGCGAATGGCAATACCCCTGGAAAATAGGTTTCTGTAGAGATTCGAACCACGAACCTCCCAGCAGACACTCTAACCCTTACGCTACGGTCACCACAAAGTCGAATGCTGACTATTTACCCATGCCATGTATTGATAGAAAAATGATACGAGAACTTCTGTGCTCTTCATGCGGTGCCATGCCACACTTATGATGGCTCTATTGTCAGCAAAGAATAATTGGTCCGTAAAAAAGAGCAAAAGGATAAAGACACACGCCCTACTGACTTGAACCTAATGAAATCAAAACCAAGAAGAAGTTATGACTTACAAACTTAAATCAAATAAAACTGCAGGTGCAGATGGCCTTGATGCCGAACTTTTCAAGGGAGCTGGAGATTAGTTGGAAATGAGCATGCACCAGCTGATCTGCATGATATGGTCGGAAGAAAGCATGCCCGATGAATGGAACCTCAGTATAGCGTATGGCCGATTCCAAGGAAGGATGGCTATGCATAATAACTGTGGAGAATTTACGCTGCTCCGTCAAGGTTGGCAGAGAATTGACCGAGACCTTTGATGTCGAAAAAGGCTTAAAGCAAGGTGACAAACTGTCATGCGATTTCTTCAACATCATACTTGAAAAGATTCTACAAAAATCAAACGTCAACATCAGAGAAACAATCTTTCAAACGATATTGACGTAATGGGAAGAAGAAAGCGTAGCAAACGAAGTATATGCTGTCATTAAACAAGGACACCGAACATCGACGAATTGGACAAAACGTCACAATAGACAGATATAACTTCGAGGTAGTACAGGACTTCGTCTATCTAAAGACCCGCTTTATACAAGGAAAACAACATCAGAGATCAAACGGAGAATAACTCTTGCTAACCGTTGCTTCTTTGGGTTAAGAAGGAGAAACAAAACCCTCTCCAGAAAAACCAAGCAACCCTGTATAAGACCATAATCACCACAGTCCTGTTTTACGGCGCGGAATCATGGACCTTATCGAAAGCGGATGAGAAAACCCTTGGTCGTTTCGAAAGAAAAATTATCCGAATGATCTGTGGTCCCGTATGCGAAAACAATGTGTGGAGAAGAAAATGCAACAACGAGCTGTATGAGCTGTAGAGCGGATGGACTCAAACGCTCCGGCTCGACGGGTTTTCGAAAACACATTGCAGGGAAATCGCAGGAAGGGGAAGACCTCGTTTTAGGTGCCGCAATCAAGTGGATGAAGACCTCAACCGATTTGGAGTGCGAAACTGGAGAGAGCTCGCCGAAATCGAAGTCGTTATAGAAGGATGTTGGTTGAGGCCCAGGTTTACCTCGAACTGTAATGCCCACCTAAGTAACTAAATATGCTAGATTTGACATTTTACAAGACCCACTCTTATAAATGTGATCCCAAATCAAAGCAATTTTGCAATTGCGGCAGAAACGCTGTTGACAGGATCTCTGTCGGCACGATAACTGCAAATGCATATGCTATAGGCTATAGTATATATAGCTGATACTTTTTTTCTGACCACTTCAATATGAAAAAAAAAGAAAAAATTATACACTTTTCAAAAAATACTGCAGCACACTGGATATACCTCGCTTATATTAATCCCATTTTTAGTACAAGCAATGAAAGACAACCCATCACACTGCTGTCGCTCTTTTTTTCTCCTTCATGCAGTTATTTACGAATTGGCTTATTTTGTGTCAGATGGTTGTTTGTAGAAAAACTCGACACTTTAATTCCTTTAAAAGGATATTCTTTCAAGAATATATTTAGGTATGCCATTGGTATACCATACCACTAACCCAGAAACACACTTAACCCACCTTTGTGTCTCTGTGAATGTTTATCACTATAGGCATTCGATACCTACTCCAATCCAATTCAATCAATTTCCTTCCAACAAAGTTTATCCTTATAACATGACGGCCCACGCCTATATACCTTTATCTGAAAAAATTACCATAATCCCAATGTGCTCAACATGTCACGTGCCTCAACTATCTCCTGATTTGGTTTCGAGAATAGTGAGTTCCACTGCCACGTCTCAACATTGTCGATAAATGAATTTTCATTCACATTCACACTCTGACACCGACCGAACTGCAAATACTTAACATCCGAGAGTCCTGAGTAGAAAAGCGTTCGGGGAAGCTTTTCGTTTGTTATTTTTTTTTTTTTTTGTTTTTCTTCCCCTTCTAGTTTGGAAACCAAATCAAATCTGAGTAAAATATATTTTTCTTTTGGAAGCAATTCAATCAGTTTGCCGCAAGTTCAAAGTTCAAAGCACGTCCGCCACATAGCGACGCATTATAGTTATGATTTCAATGGCTTATACTCCTGTTCGTTGGTAATGACAGGATATACCTAAGCATTAGAGGACGATAGCGACAGAGTGGCACATAACATCCGATATGCCATTTCTTTTACTCAGGCATGTCCTGCATACGAAATTGTCACAAATATGGTGCGTATATCTTCGTTTTTCTTTTCTGTGTTTTTTTATTCTTTTTATTTTTTTGGCTTGCTACCGAAGAGCATTATCGAAAAGGACAATGCCACAGGGAACAGCTCCACACACTCTATTCTCTATATGGAGCCAGACGAACGATGAGTAGTATGTGTGAAATATGGTTAGGTTTTCTACCAGATGTCCTTGGGAGCGTGGAATAAGGTACCCTACCAACAACACGCCTGGGAACTGGGATACGTTTATACATTATATTTTGTGGCGGGAAATTTATACGATTTCAGTTTATGCAAATTATACCCAAGAAAGGATATTGCTCTTAGCCTAAGGAGGGTATTGGCAAATCAATTGTTATCCGTAAATAGGTAGTAGTGAGTGGTTATGGTATGGCTGGCAGTTTGGCAGTCGTATGTGGTAGTCTCGGTGTCGCCAGAAGCACAGCTGCACAGATCTAATCTTATGGTTAGTCGTTCGTCGGGATAGGAGTTTTAGTTGGGATAGGACCATCGCCATAAATTGTCGTTGTATTGAAAAGTGAAATGTTAGTAGATAAACCATTTGAAGCCATTTTCAAATTTTCCGTCATCAGCTGAATGAGAGAACACCAAATTTAAGTCAGCCTAATCAATAAGGAATGATGTGGGTTCCGGCATTTGGTCAACACGATGTATAGCAAGTTTTCCTTTTATTAAGATGAGGGTTTAAGTGGAATGTTATATGGTCTACTTAATCAAATAGTACCGACCTAACTACATAAAATTTCTTTTTATATTTTTGATGATTTCTTTCGTTTGTGTTTATCACAAAAACTGTATAGTTGCTCACTTTGAATGGAATTCTCAACTGAGATTTAAAGTTTTGGTGAGTGGTTCGTTCGTTGAAAATTGTTGGGCTGAAAATCTGTTAGTTCTTACTGTAGTAATTAAATACAATAAGTAGGTGGTAGCTCAATGTGTCCTAAAGACTAGGACAATTATCTCAGCCCTGCCTTGGCAGGGAAGTAAGGGAACGTAAAAATTATTTCGAAATGACTACGTGAGAAAACGCTAGCACTTCAATTACTCGTAATTAAGGATACTCGTGGAAAAATAATAGGCTATGTTCTACATTCTAAGACGGTAGGCTTCCTTTCAATGGCTAGACAGACTATAACCGAGCTAGGAGAAAAAATATCGATGATTTCAACGCTTTCTAAAACTCGACTGGTTCAATATCTTTGCTTTTTTAAATTTTTATATCGCTTTAATAATTTCTTCAATGTCGGAAGGCTCAGCTGTCGAAAAATGTTTCGAGGAAGAAAACGTTGAAAAGACAATTGAAGCGCTTAGAAGATGAAGGTGCAAAGTGATTTTTTTTAAATTTTCGTTTTTTCCTTGAGATGAAGTTTCTATATTAAAATTTAATTTTTGTCTCATCCGTATTTCTCTATCTTTTCTAGAAAGGTTAAAGCTAAAAGTGTTGTAGTCATGCAAATAATAAGCTTAGATAGCATTTTACTCAAATTTTGGAAAATGTCACTTAGCACCTTAGCACCTGGAAAAGCATTCCACATTCGGGTAATACGACTACAATATGAATCTCTATACTTGAGAGTTCGTCCAAAGTTGGTCTCAAGGAAAAACTGATGAGCATACCTAGTGAGGTGGTTGTTCCGGCAAAACTGTATCAGGGGTGGAACGCAACTGGCTAATTCACTTGAGCACTGTTTGTAAAAACAGCGACAAAAAAAAAGAGAGACAGATAACGTTTCGACGATGTTTAAGAGAATCAATTGATTCTACAATGGAACTGTCACCTGTTTCAAGGCTCTGTTTTGTACCTTATCAAGTAGGCCGAAAGATGTTAGAAGAGCACCTGATCATGATCAAATATGGGAGTTATACTCTTGTTCCGGACGGAGGCTTTTTAAATTGTAGCCAGATCAGAAGGTGTGAAAAAGCTTCCTGCATCGTCTTAAGAAACCTTAACACTTGTAGCGTTTTCGGTGACTTCCAATATGTGGTCATTCCAACGCAGGTTATCGTTTACACACATACCAATAACTGACAATTTTTCGGTTTCTTGGATGCAGGTTCAATTTATGCATAATGGCAATGGACAATGTTTAGCTTTAACGACAAATGACAGCGTTGAGTTTTTGAAGCATTGAATTTTACTAGGTTTTTATTACCCCATGTAACAAAGCTGTCAAGGTCAGAATTCAGTGAGTCAGTTATACGCAACAATTCCAGTTCCATATCTGAAGAGCAGGAACATGAACTTGGAAACGAATATGAAAAGCTGAGGGTTGAGTCGTGAGCAAAACAATTGAGAGGATTCGAAGTTTCAGACAAGAGATCATTAATGAAAATAAGAAAGAGGGTTAGAGACGAAACGGAGCCCTGTCAAGGATATCGGAGCATTTATAAAGTGGGTATCAGACTTGAAAGGGAGTTTCTAGTCCAACGAAGAAGAGACTCATCCATACACGCATTTTCGATAAGAGAGCGTTATGCCAAACTCTATTAAGTGCTCTAGAAATATAAAACCTGATAATCTTACTTTCTCCAAAAGAGTGTAAGGATTGGTTCCACTTTTCGGTGAGATATGCCATCAAGACACAAGTGGACCTTTTGCTACGAAAGCCCTACTGTCGGTCATTAGGAAGCTTTCGTTCTTCAAAATATTTCATGAGTTGACGGCTTATCATCCTTTCCGTGACCTTAGGAAGGAAGGGACATTAGTGCAATTGGACGGTAATTAGAAGGGTAGGATGATTCAGCTTTTTTAGGAACGGGTTGGACAAATGCAGTTTTCTTCTGCTCGGAAAGAGCCCAGGAAAATAGTGTAGACAGAAAAGCTAACTTAGCTGTTTTGTTAGTGTAAAAGAACACCTCTTCAGTGGATTTATGTATATTGAGATCTTTGAGGACTCCCGCAACCGAGCGAGTACGAACAAATCTACATTAACAAGCTCCAAACATTTCTAATGGTCGTTGGGGAATACATCTTCACACCATTTCTTTCTTAGTCAGGCTGTTTGGTCTTGAGTCAAAGCTTTTAAATAATTAAGGTAGCAACTTTGGTATTCCACTTTTACTAACCACTTTTTTCTTATCAAAATGCCTTAGCTTCATCATTCCATCATCAGGTTTTCTTGGGTTTGTTGGTAGTAAATGGTTTCTATACTCTCTTCACAAGTTTGTCGTTGTCAATTCTACATATTTTTGTGTGGCCATTATATTTAAGATATTATAGGGTAGATAACGTTGTTTAAATAAAATGAATGGGAATCTTTTTCACTTGTTGCGATAATATTAATTAAAGCTTCCAGTTGTCCGTGTTTATTTTTGATTCCTTAACAAAATTTTTCTTTCACCTTAGACTTAATATATTTAGCTACCTGAGTTTTCTTTCCTATTCTCAAAACAATCGTGGTTTCTTTATTAGCTACTGCTATAGTCAGCTCACTATTTTGTTAACTTTCTTGGGCAAAATAAATACTGTGACTTACTACGTCTAACCCTTTGTCGGCTGGAGGAATCATGGATGGAATGCTTACAGTTACCATTAGTTAGCAATGATACTCAATACATTAAGCCTACGCATTCTCATATTTACACTAAAGCCCACAAACACAAACTAATTAGTCACACGAAATTACCTTTAAGGAAACCTTTCTACTTAACTCACATGAATTGTTCCCTACAGCTAAATTACTCCTTAATGCGCTGTGAAATTTTTCAAATTGTATACGCACACCATATCAATTTTGAATACCTACACCTACACCAAAAATCTAAATCCATCGTTCATTCCTCGGTACCTTGCTTGATTGAATACACATTGTAAAAGTACGTCATTATGTTTGAAAATGATCAATCATTTTCAGAAGCTATTCCAGGACAGGTCCTTAGCATAGTTGAGGCCATTTGCTCAGTGGCATGCCAGGGCAGCAGAATAATGCACAGTAGGTCATTAGTGCACATTTTTATGTCTCTGTATTTAAGTGTGATCCTTTTAAAAAGTAATAACAGAGAATGGATTGTACTGAGTAGCTATACGGTCATTAGCAGGAATAACTTCATTAGATTTACTTTATTTATGTGGTATGACAGAGAATGGAGTTCATGTTTTATGAGCGCTGCGTGGGCAATGTCAAAGCACTTCTATTCTCATGTTTGTTGATGCGATTGCAACAAATCACTACTTTCCGTGTCTGGCGAAATTTCACCAGGAATCTAGTTTCGTTGCTCATGTCTTTTCTGAGGCGTCGAAATAAAACTTATGGGCTAGAGTCATGCACTTAGAGTTGTTAACTTAATGACGCCTATATTCATTCATCAGGCCTAGGAGCACTTTCACAAAAATGACTGAAAGAACGTAAATATTCATAAGAACCTATAGAAAATTCAACCCTTTTATTGTTGCTTCACGCAATGTAGCAAAACAGTGAGGGGTCATGTGGTCCAACCATTGGTTTCTTTGATGTTTTTGCTTGCAATTTTATAGAATTTTGCAGCAGTTAACATTTTCTTAATCAATACATTACCCCTTAGTTGTTTTTCTTAGAGATAAAATGTTTTGCTAGAATGACTTGCTTGAGTCGAAATATAAGAAGTTAAAAAGTTGTAAGAAAACTCATCGGTACGCACCGATCAAATGTCTCATCTGAGAGCAGATCAGTGCCCGTGGCGGTGGCGTAATAGTTATAGCGAGTCTGCCTGCAACACAGGATGTTAGGAGCTCGAATTTAAGCAACATCAACGAAAAAGAAATCTTCTTCTAGGGATATCATCTTTCGCGCGTAGTTGCTAAACACTCCAGCAGTAAACTCATTGCCAAGAGCTTTCTCAATTGGCCGTTGGGAATCGGCAAAGAACTGTCAGCACTTTCAATTACCTTACAAGGTTTGGTTTGAGAAATGCGCTAGGCCCCAGGGCTCCCCGTTCTTTTTCGACAGCCTGTTTATTTCATTTATTTATTTTGAATGGTACGAGGTTGAACTTATATTAAACATATTTTTAATAGGCTTTCCGTTTTTAAAATTACATTCCCATTCTAATGGAAAGCGTTGTGCACAAAAATATAATTGAGGTATACCCGAAGGAGATAGTGTTAAGACCAACAGGTTCCACACATATAATAATTGGGAGAAGCTTTCCTAAACTGTTAGAATATTCTCGTGTACACTTTCCTATAAACTGTTATAAGTTGATAGAATTTTCTCGTGCTTTCCTATAAACTGCTGGAATCAGCAGTCAGTTTTTATTGTATAGTAATGGTGTAAAGATTGAACTAGTGTAGTTCTTAATTGAATTATATATCGAATAGAAGTGATCTTATTATAGACTGATAATAAGTAAAAGCAAAGTTTTATTTCGAAGATAGCAAGCCATACAATTCAATGGCACTGGTGAAATACTCTAGACACACTTCGCCTCTATGTATTGCTCTAATATACATCTATAAAAGATGTGTAGTAAGCTTAAACAGCAAATCGTTGTTTAGTAGGTAGAGCTTAATAATTAAGGAGGTATACATTCATAAATATCTATCTATATACATACCTATCATAATAATATGAACATTCTCGTGTATAGAAATTGTTGAGTGATTACCATGTCGAGTGGCATTGTTAGCTTTACTTAGAGTCCTCTGTTTGTTTACAGTGAGGATTCCATAATTATGATATTCAAGTAGATTTGAAATGTCTTGGTTTGGTGTTGTATAGTAGATTCAGCTTGAAGAGTGTTTAACATTAACTTGTTTCTAATAATAGCCATTTGCTTAGTTTCAAATCTAATTTTGGGCCTCGATTTGGCTAATGTCGATGGAAAGAAGCATTAAGTTTTAATTATTCTATTAATTGATTATGAAGAGGAAAGGCTTACTGACATACCGAAAGCAATTTATAGCGTAGGTTCAATGTGATTCTAAATAAAATGATAACTTTGAAGTAGGAACTTTTTATTAAACGTCATGCTTTTTCAACCATTTGCTTCCTAGTGGCTTCTTGATAACATTTTTCTTCAAACAGCGACTTTAAAAAAACTGACATCCCGGAAACTAAGAGTGAGCAACTACAGCCAAGTCATAACAGGCATAGACCAGCAAGCGTCTTGAGTCCTCTGAGATTTTGCATTTATTACAGACTTTGACTACCTACTGTGAGACAAGGTACAGAATACTAAAGTACATCAACTATTCTTTGCTGACGATGAAGCCTTTATTATGCGGGAGTCCTCCATTAATGCAAGAAGTACTTAATGTATGAGTAAAAGTCTTTGAAGGTAGTGGATGTGTTACGAAATTTCGGATCCAGAAATTTATTTGAATGAAAATGTACTTTCAAAATCTGAAAAGTTCAAATACCTGAGATCAATGATCAATAGTGTAATTACTTTAGATGACAACATCAATCATCGAGGCTGCATAAAGTGGCGAGCGAGGATATTCCGCAACCTTTTGTGGTAGAAAAATGCCTACTAAGCTTAAGGGATCACTCTACATCGCGGTTGTGCGTGCAACAGTCAAATACGGTTCACAATGTTGGACAATGTTTGAGAGTAAGTTGAAGGTAACTGATATGAAGCAGCACTTAAAAATCTTGATCTTATTGGAACTAACCTTCTTGGATAAATAGAGCACGTCCAACTCAGCTGGCATTATTGTGTTTGAAGGAGAGATCTGCAAAGAAGGTAGTGCCATACAACGTTTAAACAATAGCGGAGAAACTAAAAGAAAAGCAGTCTTAGTACAGACAAAAACTCATCGACATCTGTATTTGGTTGCCCTGAGTCATGGAAGAATACGGAAGAATCCAGAAACCGGAAAGTTTGCTGAGGCATTCTTAAGTCAACATGGCGTACCCCTCGACTTCATCACAAGTATGAAGCAGTAAAGTGGGAGAGCTGTGATCCCTTCGAAAAAGGAAGAAAAAGAAGAACAGTTGCGTATTATTGTCCAAAAACCGAGCTGTCGTACTGTTGGAACAAGAGATGGATGGATGGAAAATGGGCTGCTTATAACATGTTAGATCTCATTTTCTCCTTCTTATGCAACCTCCTTTCCTTCTTCTTTTTCTCATTCGCTTTTTCCTTTTCATTTAGTTTTTCTATTCCTTTTCTTCCTTTTCCTTCTTTTCCTTCACGTTTCGGTACGGAACTACGAGAATTGTGATCTCAAAGACATCATAACTCTCCCACTTGGCAACAGTAGAAAAACCTTTGTGGGGTACCTAAGCCATATTTCAACAACTACCAAAACAAAAATTGCATATAACACTTCTTTGAAAATAAAATGCAAATTTCCACTTCCAAAAAACACAACTAAACAAGAAAAAGATCAAAAGCTACACGTGCGTAAATTTTCCTGTTTTTATTGTGTTTTTACAAAATTATTAAAAGCTCACTTAATCACATCCCTTAAAAATAAAAATAAAATATAAAAAACATTCTCTTACTTAATTGAACCCATCTTTTATAAGCAAACAAAACGAAAATAGCATCCAACGCCAAAACGATTATTTTTATTCAAGAACGGTGCGGCACGGCGCGGAACGGTGCGGTATATCTCCTATTCGATTGTTCCATGAACTTTCAAAACAAGCACGCAATTCCAGCGTGAAATGAACCATTCAAGCAGTGATTCCTGTATTATAAGACACCATAAGTTTAATTTAATCATTTAAGTCCTTCATCCTGTCTTAAAGTACAAAACAACACGTACAATTCTCT
Source organism: Melanostoma mellinum (assembly GCA_914767635.1). Lineage (NCBI taxonomy): Eukaryota > Metazoa > Arthropoda > Insecta > Diptera > Syrphidae > Melanostoma > Melanostoma mellinum. The sequence continues at coordinate 23,151,826 of OU612058.1, forward strand.
CCTGTTATCTATGAAGTGTCAACGTCTCGCCTAAGATTCATTTTGCAAGGACTTTAAAGAATTAAGTCATTGAGGATTATAAAGCTCCAGATGGTGTATAATGATATGCATGCCATATGTTTTGTATGTACGTATTGTCACCCATAGCTTTTCGGAATGGCGAAAGCGACAGCGACACAAGGAGCAGGAACAGCAGCAGCAGCAGCGTCGGCAGTGGTTTGAAAAGTTTCTCATGGAATATTTTAAGTCCTCTCTTTGCATATGAATATCTATAAATTAGGCGTGGATGTGGGTGTTCTCTCTTTTGTATGATTTTTTTTTTTTTTTTTGTTGTTTGTATAAAAAGGATACTTTAATATTTCTTGCACACTTAACACGCCCGACAAATGTACATCACAGCCCTTTCTCAAATGACTTTATAATGACATTAAAGAACAGAATAAGGCTTTCGCTTGATGTTGGGTGGCAGCACATATGGTTTGACAGATTGAAAAGCATGACTTTTGCTAAAAGTTGGTATCCATACGTTTTGTGTGTGTACATATAGGTATATATTTATGCGACGAGTGCAAACGATTGCTCTTGAAAACTTTGCAGCGAAAAAAAAAGTGGAATACTAATGAAGTGGCAACAATAGAGATGTATGGTTTTGACATCAACAAAGTTGAATGGATGCATGGAATTTTAAGAGTAAGATATTTAAATGAGATGATTTGGCTTCAAAAACTTTTTTTTCTAAGCTGAAGAAGGAATTACTCTTGTCTGCTAGTGGTTCTGTGTTTCTTTCCTCCTTCTCTTTGCATATCGAGTTAGTATTTGCTAGGCTTGTCATTAACAGTCTTAGGATTTTCGTTATTTGACATCTTGGAGACTTAGAAAAACTGAGAACCAACATAAAACGCCTATTTACTCCTCCTAACAGCTGTTGATTGTACAGCTAAATCTATATATATATACAGGGTGATTCGCATAAGGTGTGACAAAAAGATAGGGTGTGTAGGTTGGACCTAGACAAGCAAAAAATCGTATGGGAGGGGGGGGTCCATTTTCCCCCGTTTGGGCGGGAGGGGCAATTTAAGAAAAAAATCACTAAAAATGGGGAAAAAATTATTTTAAGAAAACGGTAATACCTACAGAGTCGTGCTATAGCATTTTTAAAAGCCAAAAACCTATACTTTCATTTAAATTTTAAAATAAGTTGTTCAAATGAATAGTTTTTGAAATATTAATTTTCAAAGTCAAAATTTTGAAAAAAAAACATAATTTTTTTTTTTAAACCTTTTTTTTTCAAAATTTTACATAATTAAGTAGTATTTTTCTGGCTTACTTTCAATGTTCTTATTTATTTTTGATCAAACACAAAAAACCGGATGTCAAAATAACCTGTAGTTTTTGAGAAAACCAAAAATTACAAAAACGACTTTTTTAAATTTTCTGTTTTTTTAAAGTTTTTTTTTCGTTATTGGATTTTTAAGTGAATTCTCAATAAAAAAAGTAAAGAAAAAATTCATCCTTTATTTCGTAAGTTCACTTAAGAATCCAATAACGAAAAAAAAAACTTTAAAAAACAAAAAATTTAAAAAAGTCATTTTTGTAATTTTTGGTTTTCTCAAAAACTACAGGTTATTTTGACATCCGGTTTTTTGTGTTTGATCAAAAATAAATAAGAGCATTGAAAGTAAGCCAGAAAAATACTACTTAATAATGTAAAATTTTGAAAAAAAATGGTTTAAAAAAAAAAAATTATGTTTTTTTTTCAAAATTTTGACTTTGAAAATTAATATTTCAAAAACTATTCATTTGAACAACTTATTTTAAAATTTAAATAAAAGTATAGGTTTTTGGCTTTTAAAAATGCTATAGCACGACTCTGTAGGTATTACCGTTTTCTTAAAATAATTTTTTCCCCATTTTTAGTGATTTTTTTCTTAAATTGCCCCTCCCGCCCAAACGGGGGAAAATGGACCCCCCCCTCCCATACGATTTTTTGCTTGTCTAGGTCCAACCTACACACCCTATCTTTTTGTCACACCTTATGCGAATCACCCTGTATAATATAGAGATGGTTCCTGTCAAGGTTTGATTCCTATATTCCCACAGGAACGGGGTTGGGAACGGAAAATTAGAAACTACTCCACAGGTTTCAAAAATTCTTTCAGTGCTAGACTATATTTAATGCCTATAATCCCACAGGAACAGAAACAGGAACGGAACGGGAACATAAAAGTTACTTGACCGATTTAAAAAATTCTTTCAACTCTAGAATGTAACATTATCCCTCAGCGACATAAATTTATATTTCATTCACATATTTCCACGGGAACGGAAGATTCCAACATGAATGGGTTAGGAACTACTGCACAGATTTTAGAAGTTCTTTCAGCATTAGGATGTCTCATAGTCCCACAGTAAGAAAGATTATAGAAGAGAAGAACGAAGAAGAGGAAAAACGAGAACGGGAACCTTAAAACAACACACCCAAGCAAAGCCGGGCGGCTCAGCTAGTAAATAATAAATTTGATAAACAAAAACTTTTAAGCAGCAACTGAATTAGTTTTTAGCTCTCTCCTTTTTCTGAAGACATAAGACTGAGACGAAAATGCAAACAACTTTTCAAAAATTCCGATATTTCCAAATTTAATAAATAAAGGGGGTTGTACCTTGTATACAACAAAACTGCAGAAGCTTTCAGAGCCGAGCACATTTTTCTCATTAGTTTTGCTTAGTGGAATCAAAACCGATCTTATCGCCACAAAGGTCGATGAGCTTGAGGGTCTAGCGACATTTGCTTAATCATTTACCCATGAAAAAGTCATTTTAAGTTTCAGGGTTTTGAACTTCGAAGTCATAGGTATATAGGAGAGAAACGTGTTAACCACTAAGCTGCGAACTATATATCGTTCGTGTCACTCAAATGTTATTTTTATATATTCGATATTTTTGGTAGATGAGCGTGTTTGTTTTTTGAAAGAATGATTATAGATATTCAAAAGTTTATCTATCAGTGTGTTAACCTATGTGTAACACGCCACCACATTTGTATTTAACACAATAGCACTGGTGCTGGACACGGTAAACGTAACTCGAGCTCTTGGTTCTTATTGCGACTTTATCTTCTTTCTCTCGCAATACTGATTTTCTATTTTGAATCAGTAAATCTACATCTTGATAAGAAAACATTAATGTGAAATAGTGAAGCGATTCTCTACACACAATATAATGTCCAAAAAAAAAGCTAAAGTTGTCTGAATACTTTTTTGTTTCAACCAACATTTTTTGCCCACCCACCTCAGCTGTTCAAAGAAATTTATTCTAGTGATGCTTCCTGGAAAGGCAACAAAACAAACTTTAGGTTTTTCCAACTGACAGCTGTTCAGTGCTCATATAAATGTGTACTTACGTACATAATGAAATGAAAAAGAAACGTATACATGCCTTCAAGGGTTGATTTTTGCCTGTAGCAGGGAAACCATGAGAATAGGTTTATTATATTGGATGTGTACTTGTGAATATGTACTTTTATAATATCACAGATTTTTTATTGAAACGAGCATGCATAGTGCACACTTATTAGCAATATTTGAGGATTAAACTTTCCAGTTCGTTAATAAACGATGAGACTGCTTCACATTTTTTATTTTTAGTTTTTAAATTAAGCACATATATCGTTAAGTCAAATTACAAACTAAAGATAAAATTCAATAGAAAAATATGTGAAATTGAAAGACCGTAAACGACTGTGTGTAATAGCAAAGGTAAAAAAATCAACCGCTCATTTGTTTTGCATTAAACATTGGTAATTTGTTGAAATGATTAAAAATACTAATGAATGTATTTTCAATTACGAGATCATTGAAAAAAACTCTTCCATAAAGTGTGTGATACTCCTTTCTCCAGTCAAGAATTCATTTAAATGAACGGCTTGACATAAGAACTCACAGTAGGCATGAATACTGGTGGGAACGTAGATTCGGATCTTCTAAAATATTCACATAAAAGAAAAAAATTATCTCTTTAAATGTTAAAAAAAACAAAAGAGAATTCTGGTCATTCCTAGAAAACGAACTACGTAACGCTTATCTTTTCGATAACTCTGTTTTCAACTCATCAAGAATAGCTTTCTGCAAAGATTCGACGTTGTACGCACTTAAGTAATTGTAAGAAACAATCTTATGTCGCACTTGTGCATCTGCAAGAGTTTCCAAAGATATCGGTATGAAACAGCCCTCTAGCCTAGATAGTATTACATTGAGTAAGGCTCGACAGAAGTGTCGCTGCACGCAGCAGCATCTCACTTGGATCCATTGTGTTCCCAGGGTCAACTTAGAAATGGGCTGCTGTCTGCTGAGCTGTCAATGGTTCAATCATGATACTAGAACTAGGTTTGGAGACTTCAAAGAAAGATATTTTAAAGTGTATGGGAAGTCTTCAGAAAGTAATATTTCCATCTTTCCTTAAACCATTCAATGCCAGAAGAAAATGTAACCAAGTGCTAGAGCAAACAAAGCCTGAATGAAGGCCTACATAGAATGACTATCGATGATATCAATAAATAGGTCGAAGAAATACAGAAGTCTTTTAAAGAGGTATACAACCTATAGAAGAGTGACGCAATTTACATTTGAATTTTGGAATCACGAACATTGCTGTATGTTCGTCAAAGATATTCACCAAAAAAGACAATATTCTGTGCCAATGAGCGACCGATTCAAGTCATTTGATATGATAACCAAGAGCTGTAACCATTGTATACAGAAACTATAGTAAGTTCATGAATCGATTTAACAGTGCTTTGGACCGGACGAGCATGGTGGCGCAGCATTCGTTTCTCTACACACAATGGTAAATCAAATTGCTTGGAACGGAAACTGCTAAGTTGACACGGAGACCACCAGCCAAAAAGTCTACATAATAATACTATAGTTTCTATATACAATGCTGTAACTAGCCAACTCAAATTGAATTCAACCATCCAACGAAACATCGCCAAAATAAAACAAGCAAAACCTATGGAGAGCAGAATGTTCAAATACGTTGAAGATGACCTATTGTCACGAGGTCAACATAGCTGGATGACAGGAACCTGAGTACCATGTCTATTAATTTTTATGACCGTCTCAAGTCTTTTAACATTAGTTAATCGCTTTAGAGTCAGTTTACGTCCGTGTTGTGCCTGTGGCGTAATGGCTATCGTGTCTTTCTTGTACATGGAGCTGAGGCTAGAATTTCAGAAATATTCAATTGCTTCTCCATTTGCATTGAATTTCGCTAGGAATTGGCATGTTCTACGAAATGAACAATGCTTTCATACAAATACTTTAAGGAAAAAAGCCACCGTTGATGTAATAATAACGTGACACGTGCTTTAGTGACGTAAGGGTTCAAAAATTCTTTGACCTAGAGCTTTAATTGAGCCAAAAAGCTAGCGTTTAACCATGTCAATATTGGAACTAAATTGAGATCTTTATCACTTCACAATATACGGGTAGTTATATAATTCGAAGAAGTGAGAATGACTTTTTGTGTTTAAATTTGATTTCAGGGGTCGAATGGTGTAAATATAACTCCAATGGAATTCATCATCAGCATGGTAAGATAAAGAACCCCCTAAATCACATGTGGCAGCAATAAGAAAAATAAAGAATATCTAATTGCTTCGCTACGAAAGCGCAGAACGAAAGACATTAAAGCGGGTAAAAATTTCGAAAAAGTGTAAGAGGACGGTCAAGAATCGACTGTAAGTGTCTGGAGTTGAGCTAGAAGAGCAAAATTCGTGCCGGTAGCTTAACCTGCCGGATAAAGCAGTTGCAAAACAGCATTTTGCGACAGAAACGATAGCATCATTCAAAGCAGAATTCATTTCAAAGTAGGCATTTAACTCATTTTGAAAGGTTGACCGTTCCGTCCCAAAAACGCTTAGGTATATACGAGGGCAGTCCGATAAGTAGGTACTTAGCCTACAAAAGAGAAGCGAAAATTTTGGAAAAGTGTTGATTTATTTTTCAACATAATCTCCTTTTAGTTCGATACTCTTGACCCATCGATGCTCCAACTTCTTTAACCCATCGGAAAAATAAGTTTTCTCGAGTTCCGCAAAGTAGGCCTCGGTGGCGGTGATGACCTCTTCATTCGACACAAATTTCTTTTCGGTAAGTGATTTTTTCAAGTTTGGAAATAAAAAGAAGTCGCACGGGGCCAAATCTGGAGAATACGGTGGATGGGGCAATAGTTCATAGCCCAACTCGACCAATTTAGCCGCAGCGATGGCGGAGGTGTGAACCGATGCGTTGTCGTGGTGGAAGAGTACTTTTTTCTTCGCTATATGGGGCCCTTTTTTCTGCAATTCGGCGTCCAATCGGCCTAACAATTCGGCATAGTACTGTACTGTGATCGTTTTACCCTTCTCCAGGTAGTTGACGTAGGTTACTGTTCCTTGGTCTCTGTCTATACCAGTGGATCCATGTTTCGTCAACGGTCACGAAACGATGCAGAAACTCCTTGGGAGTGGTCACACGGTTGCGTTTGTTGTCCGGAGTGAGCAAACGCGGCACCCATCACGCCGACAGCTTTCTCATGCCCAAAATTTCATGCAGGATATGAACCACGCTGTCTTTTGAGATGCCTACTATATCAGCTTTCACGCGCACCTTCAAACGGCGATCTGCCAATATGAGATCGTGGATTTTTGTCACATAGTCCTCCGCGTGGTAGCCGTTTTTGGGGCACCAGGTCGTGGCTCATCAAAAACCGACGAGCGACCACGTTGAAACTCGTTGAACTAATTTTTGACTGTCACTATCGAAGGAGAAGAGTCATTGTACACAGCATCCAACCGCTCATTGATATCGCTGCGTGATTTCCCTTCCAAAAACATCGAATCGAATCACTGACCGATATTGCTCTTTTTCCACTTTTCTAAAATCTGCTGACAATCAACAAAAGTCTGCTTTACATATATTGATCCTTCTACACATTCAGCTTTCGATCAGGTACTGTACAGTACAGTGTACAGTACGGTGAAAGAAAAGAAAAAACAAAATCATAAAGGGTCCGCCATCTTAGGTTTTTTCAACTTGTGCTTATTTCGTGAATTGTAACACTTAGCTCATCTCTGGTTTGACAAATAATTAGTTTTATCCTATCGCTGAACGAATATGATTGTGTATACGCTTGAACAACGCTGAGAAATATTGGGATATTACTTTGAAAATCCGATGCCAATTTTGTCAAAAAAAAAAAATCATCTTTTCAGATGAAGCTTATTTTGATCTTGGCGGGTATGTAAACAACAAAATTGTCGCATTTGCAGCACAGAAAACCCGTACCCATACATTGAAAAGCCGATATACCCAAAACGAGTCACTGTTTGGTGCGGATTTTGGTAAAGAGGTATTCTTCGAAAATGAGCAAAGAGTGGCCGTTACAGTCAATGGCGATCGTTATCGGGCCATGTTGAACTAATTTTTGTTCAAAAAAATTGATGAAGAGGATATTGGCAACATTTAGTTTCTACTGGGGGTCGATTCTGTAACTGTGAAGCTGTGAAGTGATAAAAAATATCACAGCTTCACAGCGAATCCGATTCTCGTTCTGTGAAAAAATGAAAACAAACGTCCAAATGTCTTCACATGATAAATTATTTATCACAAAAGAATTTGTCAGTGAAGTTTAAATTTGAAAATAGAAATTCAAAAAAGAGGGAAAAAGGCTTCAATAGCCCAAAACAGTTTTTAGTTGATTTCTTGGAGCAAAGGCAAGAATTGGCAAATATCAAGTAAAAGTACATAATTTAAGATAATTTAAAAAAATCCTTATCTACGATGCAAAACAATTCCATTAGCAGACCTATCACTGTTGACGGTTAACATTTTCGTTCAAACGAGTGGACGGAACTAAGTGTTCAGTTGAACAGCTTAGGAGGAACCTTAAAAGATAAAAGGACCGAAATGGAGGAAGTATTGGAAAAATCTTGTGTAAGTTTTATAAGTAAAAACATTGTGGTGGAAATGAAATCACTAAGAACAAGTGTTCGAAGTCGCGACACCACCGTGAAGGAAAAAATCAAAGACATCACAGAAACAGACGGGCGAGAACAGAAACGATAGAGTTGAATGAAGTGGAAGTGATCCTCTGTTGTATTTTCAAATAGGTTTTGTCCATTTCGGAGTGACCGCCGCAATATCCACATTTTTACATATGTATATAAAAACATACACATTACATATGTATATGTATATGTATATAAAAAATAGCTTCTTCTAAGCAAAGACAATTTCGTAATGAAATAACCTTTATTCACTGTGGCCTCTATTGTTAAACACCAACTAAATAATTATGCCTGGCATGTTTTGAAATATTTTTTTACAAATAATAATTAAAATTGACGCAAAAATGACAACATTTATCATTTAGTACTTTTTAGTACATAATGTCAGAGTGATTTATCATTATGAGTTCGGGAATCGCATCAGAATTTTTTGTGAAGTGATAAAATGAAAAAGCTCTGTGAAGACTGGAATGAAATAATTTTTATCACTTCACAGCTTCACAGTTACAGAATCGACCCCCTGGACGGCGCTACATGCCACACAACCGAAACCACACTCGATGTTTTGCCACCTAGTTTTGAACAAAATAAAATGTTATTTGGCGGGCCCTTTTACAAGGTTCAGACCCGATCACGAAGGAAGAGAAAGAAAGGAAATACCAAAACATTCCTGGTACATAGACAAATTCTGTCGATTTGCCGATACATTCTAGGTTCAAAGCGGCGTACCTCACAATCGGACCAGTGGTTATTTGATGCTGTGATTCTTTTGAAACCATGATGCTCTTAACGAAAAAGAATATTAGCAAAATGAGAAAGGAATGATAAAAAGTCCACTAAATTATGAAATAATGAAGCTCAATACATATCTGCATTCCCTCTATATACATATTATCCTGATCTCACCTCAGAAAAAATTGTGTTTGTGAGGGTGATGGCAAAAAGGGTACGACCGAAGCGTTTCGCAGATAAGCTGAACGATACTATACCATCCCACAACAATAGTGCTGCGAAATTGCAAATTCTCGCCGAAAATCACAAAAGCAAACTTCATTCAACGTCGAAGCATTGATGAGCCTTTCATGTTCACTTGGTGGTTCCTTATCTGCTCATAGTGATCATCTGAAGGCATATTTCCTAAGGCAGTTTTGATGAGTTTGACCAATTTATCATCAGAATTTCAATTGAGTAATTACAATTGCTGAGATCAGTTGTGATCGTGCTCAGTATTGAATTGGTTTTGTGCTCATTTGTAAAGTGCATTGCAGAACTGATTATGTCAATCCAGAAATGTCCTCAGCTCTCTTGAATCGCCTACGGTTTAATCCTTTTGATTAAATCAAATGAACACTCGTATTAGAGTCCTCTTATATTGAGCACATCTAAGCTGAGAATGCACAAAATTCGACGATTCCAATTTCCATAAATGAAATACATCCCCCAAATATGCAGAATTCATAAACGAAAATTCATTTCCACTTCCTTTTTTCCAGATTTCCATGTGGGCAGAGTTAATTATGTATTTCCGATTCGTTATTCAATTCCATCCACTTAAAGATTCCGTAAAAATTCTTTAGATCATCATGCAACACACGAAATATAAAATATAAGCAACGAACGAAGATTCTTTTTATCCGTCGTCGTCCATTATAATATATGTGCCGAGTGCCGTTGTAGATAGAGAGAATGAGACGAATAAGTATAATGATCTCGAAACTATATAACCACCACCACATCAACTAAGCCCCTTTTTCATATTATTAATTATTATTTGACATTGTTGGCATTTGACAGTAAAACGAAAGTGTACATTGTGGTATGACCCTAGAATACGTTAACCCCGAACCCGCGTCGCAGTCGTTGTTTGTTCCCGCACACAAGGAGTTCGTTGATTGATTTCAATTTGAATTTAATTCGGTTAAGAGCTCACTGGTCATACTTAGCAAACGTATGAGTATATTGTATTTTGATGAGGGCCCTGAAAACATTTTATTATTATTACCAAGTGGCCATTTCATTCGTAGTTAGAGAATTATTATTATTTATTATTCAACAAAACATTCCTGCGATTCTAATACCAATACAAAAATTTTTATGTAGGTACCTATACCTGCATACGGGAAAAAATGATTTGTTTAAAAAATGTTTCTATTTCCTTTGATTAATTTGTCTGTTTTAATTAGATCAGATAAAACAAGCGCTCTACATGGAGTAACTTTTGATTTGAAAACAGCCCTAACAAACCATTTCTTTAGCGAAAGCATATCTGTATGTAATGTATGTACTAAGAAGAAGTCTAAACTTTAATTAAGCAAAATGTTTACTCTTGTTCTTTGTTTTTCATTCCATTTTTTTAAGAAACAAAGGAAGTCCTCATGTGAGTATTGTGGCAAAACACCTGCTCGTATGATTATAAGCATTTCATTCGTGGTAAAAGATTAATTTTAAAACCAGGCATAGGCTTCACATATCAATCTCTGACTGAACACATGTTTCCATTTGACTCTTTACACAACAGACATCACAGTTCAAATGATGATACAAAGTTGCAAATACAACTTCAACAGGATGTGTTTCAAGTAGGCAGGTATACCTACCGATCCGTGTGTGTATTGATATATGTGTATTTACGTTTCGTGCTTACAATTTTGTTGTTATGTGGGTTACATGCTCCAAAAGGCGAAGGTAATCCGCACGTCTCTCTGGTGAATACAGAGCCGGGAATACGATATCATATTGATTGCACAGCTTTTCGAATTTATGTTCTATTCGTCTCTGCACATCATCGACGTATGTATGAAAATCTTTTAATCTTTGGTCGTCGAAATATAGAAATATAACATTTTTCAGTTACTTAATTTATACAAAATTTGGTTAAGGGATATATAAATGTATGATAAGATTTTGGACAAATAAAACATTAACCGCATTAGATTTTATAAAGCAAGTCTCTCGCTCTCGTAGAGTTTGGGTTTCAATTTTTAAATAAAAAAGGGATGGCACAGCCGGGCTCGGAAGCCCCTTAAAAATATCTTGTGAGGGTAGGGATGCACAGGGCCTACTCATTTTGACTCCGAACGGCTAAGTTATAAAGCGCTTTTCATGATAGTTTAACTTTTCTCGGAGGGTTTGCCAATTCATCGTAAAGGAGTGTAGGTATCTCCTTTACGATAAAAGAATTATACTTTTCAATGATTCGATCCTCCAACTCCCCTGCAGCAGGTAAACACGTCCACTATGAATGTCACAATAGTTAAAGAACAAATTTATTTATTTCACATAACTTTCTAGGTGCCACTATCACACAAAACTATCATATTGGTGAGTCGATGATTTGGTTGATTCATGATTTTTTGGATTATTTGTATGTTTGGGGTTTCAGCCAGTATGACCATGTCATCGGCATAAAGTAAGAGCTTTAATTGGAGACCATTAAATAATATTCCTCCTGGCAGGTCATCCAAATAAATTGAAAGGAGAAGCGGGCTCAAGAGATACCCTTGTTTTACCGCAGCTGTATAAAATATTTCCATCCCAAACTGCAGATTTATTTTCTTCGTAAGGTTTTTGAACATTTTAGTTGAAACTTCAAGGTGAAGTAGAGCTTTTCTGTCGGCACAATCGAAGGCTGCTTTAAAATTTACAAAAAACGCATACAGTTTTTTCCCTCTATCCAGATACGTTCGAGTGGTGCTCGTCAGAGAAATGATGTTATCTAATGTGCTATATTCCTTTCGAAAACCCGCTTGGAACTCACTTAAGAGGTTTTCGTTTGCCCAATCTGAAAGGCATTCCAGTAAAATTTCTGTGAAGATTTTCGTAATAGCGTTAAGAAATGATATGCCTCTGTAGTTGCTGGGCTCATTCGAATTTCCTTTCTTGAAGATTGGCAGAGTGACACTTCTCTTGAAGCTTGCTGGTACTTCTCCTGTATCCTGTATCCCATAAAAAGTTATATGCCAATGCTAGTTTTTGAATATAGTCATCTGTAGCGCTTTTGAAAAATTCAAAGGAGACTCGATATTCTCCTGCAGCTTAAGCAGCGATTAAGCACTCTTTCAACTTCTTGAATTTCTATTGGTCGGTCTTATATCAAAACTTCTTATTGGTATGGGAAAGCATATTGGATTGCATTTTGATTAAGTTGTGGATTGAGAAGATTTCCAGCTAAAATCAATGATTCCACTTCGGTTCCTTTTGCAAATAGTACCTTGCTGAGCATTTTCGCAGCCTTCCAGAAAGATCGACTATCTTTGATGTTCGCCAGCATTGTTGATGGTGGATCGGGGGACGAAGGTGATGAACACGGGAGCGTTGAGTTGATGACGGTGACCTAACAGGTTCTGTGCTAAAAGTTCACTTTTCATTCTTTGCTGAATATAAAGCCATTATAAACGTGGACATTACATTTTTGCAACTTGCACTCAATCAGTTGGCAAGTTGAAAAGGAAGGGAAAAATGTGTTAACCGTTTTTGGATTTCGAAGTTGACGACACCAATTATCACAGGTAAACGAAGTATGAACGCAGTGGTGAGTAAAACCCCCAACTTTTGTAATCGAAAAATGCAGGCTGAGCTTTTGGGAAGACTCTACCGTCTACCCCGCTATTGAACGTTCAGGTCTCACATACGATCCACAATGTACAAAAAGTATGAGAGTAAGTTGACGGCACGGCAGTTCAAACAGAAGCTTTTATTTTATATTAACTTTTTCATTGCAAAAAAACAGGTGATTTGTTGAAAAAATTAAGAATCTTTCAAGTTTCAGGAGGAAATTTGTTAGCAGCCATAATTCATAAACAGGGCCGGCCCCAGCTAAACTATCGCCCACTGCAAGAGTTGCAGTTTAAATCAAATTTTGATTTAAAGTCTAGTAAGATGTTTGATGCTTCCCTGTTTTGCGCTGGATTCTATTTGAATTTGAGATGTGCTGATATAAATACAGCATTTCTAATTGTAAATAGATTTTTTCTTAGTCCTGCCAATGCGTCCACAGAACTTGGCGCACTGTGCACCTTGGACATTGCGTTTGGCCCTGTTCGAGAATTGTATTAAACTGTGAAACTTCATTCAGGTGCCAACAGAGGCTTAATTATACTTCTTACTAGATGAAAATAAATTTTTCGCAAGTGGTAGGTATAAAGCATAAACATCCTACACACCAAGATTACTTCAAGAAAAAGTTGCAAATTCAGCGAATTAATTGATTCAAATATTTCACCAGGAACCAACGTCGTGTCTATCCTCTCAACAGAGCTCTTAATTCTACTTCGTCCACAATGCGGGGCCACTCAAAGATTCTAAGCCACAAGCATTTGAAATCTGAATTTCATTCAACGTATAGTTCTAAGGGTCACTCATAAATCAATTGATTAGAAGTAATAAAATAACACTCCCTGATTGTCACACCACCACAATACATGCCTTGATGGTCAGCCGATGTGTTTGCAAGATGAGGGCTTGTTTTGCACCAACGAAGGAAATCACTCCACTCCCAACATCAATTCTAAAATTGAAATCCATACCAAAATTTGGGAAAACAAAGTACCTATCGACTTGGAAACCAAAATCCAAAAAATAAAAATTCAGATTTACAAATCCCTATAAAGATGACCACCATACACGAGGTACCTCACAACTATGATAAGTGATACATGTATACACTGACGGAACACTTCAATAGTGCAGCAGGGTTTAGCAAAGCCGCAGACATCATCATAAGAGGGCATGCTTTTATAGCGGTTCATTATAGTGTAATATATATTTTTTTTTTTGTGTTGAAATTTCTTAATTAAGCAATAGCTGCACAAGACCGTTCCAACACACACCAAGAAAAAATCTCATTGACACTAGGGAGGGGATGATATCAGAGATATGTGGTTGAACTACATGACCATAGCGATCACTATGGAATGGACACATGGGGGATGCATGTATGTATATAGCTTATAAGAAAATAAAATGACATGGAAGTGAGGATCCGTTCTAACGGTCAGTTATAGAATTAATTTCGTTCAGTCAACTCCGAGCTGTCACTAAGTTTCTATCTCGAAGATCAAAAATGAAAAAAAATAAAAATACAAAAAATATACCAAAATAAAATAAATAAATTGTGAGATTGCATTTGCGAAGTTCAAGATGCATAATTTTGTTTTGAAAATTGTGAAGAATTTTAAGTGAAAATAAATTTCGAACAGACAGCAAGCAGCATTCGAAAATAACTTGACACATAAATGAAAACAGCTCGGGTTAAGACCTAAGTTTGATAATGTTATCAACATTATCGTGCGTTGCCGCCTGCTTTCATCAGAAACAACAAGAAACATCACCACGACACACTGAATAAAATGAGAGGAGAAGCTGAGTACAAACGTGGCTTGTGAAGTGATAGTTGTTTCGGATTAATTTTTTTTTTTTTGTTAATTTTTTATTACTGGAGTAGTGCGAGATGCATTTTATCGTGACACTACACATTCAATCGAAAAGATACGAATTTTGTGTTGAAATTGAAGGAACAAGAATGTTTCGCAAATTAAAGTCTGACCAAGGCCCACCCAGCACCTCGATACGCAGCTCCGCGTCACCGTCGCGTCGCCGGCTGGCCGGCCACCAGAATGAGAATTGAAGGATTTCGAAGAATTGATGGTGAGTTATCAATAAATTAATGCTTATCAGTGGTTTTAGGTTGTAGTTTTATCTAAAGAATGACGAACGTTAGTATTGCAAGGGACATACCTAAATAAACTTAAACATGACTTGCAAATTCCAATCAGAAGATTGATGAAAATAACGTTTAAACTCCACTTACTCTTATCATTCCATAGAAATGAAACCTTAATCAGTGAAAAAACCGATTTAATATGACTAATTTGAAATTGCATTGTAGCTGCATTGTGTGACAACTACTTGCGCTTGATTCAAGGTCATAAAATTTGAACTGAGTATGAATCAGTTTTCTATAAAAGCTGATAAATTGTTGATTGTTCCTTACTCAACTACGAAAGGAATTAGGTTTACAGCTTTTGCAGCTAATAAATATTTTAACTCAGATTTCGTATGACATTTAGAAGGCTGAAGTGCTTAGTTATAGAAGGGAAAGCGGGAGACTTAAGTCACTCTCAATAATTCACTCCAATTCCACTCAATACTTTCATGACATGAGTATACTTAAACGTTGCATTTCACGACGTTATACTTGCACACAAAAATAATTCCAGCAGATCTAAGCTGAACGTGAAAAAGTGTTTTCAAGCACGAAACTTTTTCTAGCGTTGTAGCTGAAACCTGTTCAAATTATCTCTTAAAACGGTTACTAGATTTTGTTAATCCAATCAAAGAACTAAGCTTGCTCTTGTCTCGCAAAAGAAATAAAATTTTAATCATGATCAAACGGGACTTGAACCAGTTTCTTTGGAGAGAATCTATCAGTGGTTCAAGTCTTCGCTGTAGTTTATTGTTGAGCCAGTTTCGCAACCGATTTTATCACAAATTTTAGAGAAATACAGGAAAAGTTTGGTTTTGAGTCACAGAACAATTATAACTGCGACGAAACTCGATGCACTCATTTTAAAAAATGCCGAAAGGGTTTCACATGCACATGAAGGAAGCTTTTCAGACAACCTTAGAATAGTAAAGTGGGTCAAGTGTCTCGTCTTCTTTCCTCCCTTAGTTCGGTTCAAATGATTGATTTTTAAAGTTAACCAGTTCACCGTGATGTGATGGTTAACATGTTTGCCAACTACCTTCGAATCTGGGGTTCGAACCCAAGAAACTCAGTTGAATAAAAAAAGGGTTGGCTTAACAGAGCGAGTAGCCCCTGGGCCTAGCGCATTTCTCACAACCACAACCATGCCCTGTGAGGGAATGGAGGGGACCTACAATTTTGTGCCGGTTCCGAACGGCTAATTGAGAAAACGCTTTTCATAGCAATGAATTTATTAACGGAGGACTTGCCAATTCCTCGCGAAAGGCGATACCGGTGGAAAAACATTTTCGCCTCTGATGGGATTCGAACCTCGCACCTCTGGGCTAGCAGGTGGACATGCTAACCAACACTCCACAAGTACCACAAGAAACTCAGTTATTCAAGTTATAATTTGCTCTTAACCTTTTAAGACACCGCGGTCCTTTATGGGTATGTTTAAAAAACGACTTTTTGTTAAATAAGCGTTTGCATAACTCATCTCATTCGGTTTAAGCTCTTTGTTGCAGCGCAACATGCATCAAAAGAGAAAAACCTCAAAAATAAATCATCTGCAAGACAAACTACCGACGGCAAGACAACAGCTTGGATGTCCGCATTAATTTGGCCTCACTTAAGAAGCTATGCTTTTCATACAAACTTTTATGCAATCTGCAATCCGCTGTTCGAATCGTGTTTTTGGAAGAATCACAACTACTGCCCTTATCTTCTTCACACTTGCAACACTTTTTTGAGGTATGTATTCCGGAGCCGGTCTATAAAAATTCTTAAAAGGTATAATTTTCTCATGAAAAGTATGAATTCCAACGTTTTGACTTTGTGATACCCTTTGGAGGTTCGTGATTTGAATCCGAACAAAAAATAAGTAATGTTTTTCCAAGGATATCGCTTTCCCCGAAGAATTCCAAGAACTCCAATACTAATTTCATTGCTTTGAAAAGGGCTTTCTCCTTCAGCCGTTCGAAAACTTAAAAAAAATGTGGGTTCCCTCCTTTCCTCTCATGGTATTGTTGTGAGAATTGCACTAGTCCCCGGAACTCTCCGTTCTGTTATGCCACCCTATAGATAATATTTATTTAGTTAGCTTCCTTTAAAAATGAATAAATAAATAGGGTGACGCAACAGAGCGAGGAGCCCCAGGCTCTAGCGGTTTTTTCACAATCATGCCTTGTGAAGAAATGGAGGGGACCTTCTGCCAGTTCCGAACAGCCAATCGAAAAAGCGCTTTTCATAGCACTGAATTTACTATGAAGGGCTTGCCAATTCTTTGCGAAATTCGGTACCCGTGTTAGTTGGCAGACACACTTACCATAATGCCACGGATACCACAACCTATTTTGACTACACAAGTATTCCCCTTTTCGTGCCGCTCTGTCAAAGGTTGTAACGTTATACCAGTTTCAAGTTTTCAACTCATAAAATAACCCTAAAATCTGTGATAGGTTTTTGAAAACTTCAATTTACGACAAAATGAACAGAATTTCTTTAGATAATAAAGACTTAGCCGTCAGAGGATGATGAGCAGTTGATACAGCGTTGAAATAGCTGCCGTTATAAGTTGAGGATCAAACAAAGTTTATTTCAGACAAGCACTGTTTGTAAATTGAAGCAAATGGTGGCCGATGTTATTCGGGTTATCGTAACGAATATGAAATCAAAATATAGGTCTGGTAAGAAACAAATTAGGAGGTCAGTACTCACCATCAATGAAGAAACTTCAGGATCACACTGAAAAACTTTATCACTCACCCGCGAGGGACCAAAAAAACATCACATTTGTATTTAAATTTAAAATGAAAACAACCACAGGAAAACTGGAGTTGCACACCGATCACCACCTGCTTTTTTCTCTTTTTTTCGATATATGCTTTCGAAACATTCACTGGCACATTTCATTTTGCAATTAAAACAAAAACACTCATTCTAAATATTTAAACACAACACAGCACTTTGAATTTGCTGAACAAACTGCTTTATATTTCAAAACCAAAAAAAAAACTCGCTTTTACCTTCACTTTTACTTTATGCCAATGGCGGAGAACAAAATAGAAACACCACCGCACGGCTTTTGACCATTTAAATTCATTCCGATTCTTTTATACAATCAATAAAAATAAAATTCACATTTTAGAGTCCAAATGTGATAAAATTTCGTTTTAATAATTAATTTTATTGCAAATGCTACGACACGACACGAACTTGCCTGCAATTCTCACAATTCACTGATTACTGCACTTTGATGACATTTGATGACTTACAACAGACATTTGTCTCTCTCTACCCTTCATGGTAAATATGAAAGATGGAAACAAAACCGCGTAAATATTTGAATTCAAATAATTAAGGTCGGAAGAATGTTCGTATGCGCGTATTAATAGTTGATTTTAAGTGTGGCTATTGTTTGCTTAGGATTTCAATTGAAACAATTATTCGACTCGCATTATAATCACAAAAAATTTAAAGAAATTGGCCACTTTTTAAATATCAATTCTGTTGTGCTTGAGTAGGTTGATTTTACGAAGAAACAAAATTTTTACGTTCTGGAGCTCTGTTCGAACAATAAACTAAAGGAAAATTGATGTTCGCAACATTAAAGCAAATAAAGAAAGTTTATAGCTAACCACATATCAGGGTAAAACTTATTCAATGCGCATCTTCACAAAAAATTGACAAAAAATCAAAAATTTTCAAGAAAGACCGATGAACTAAGCTGAAGATTTCCTGAAAGTATTAAATGTTCCCATCTTTTCTTTCTTCCTTTTCTTTTTCTTTTTCTTTCTTCCTTTTTGAAGCTACGAGCATCGTGATCTCGAAGGGATAACACATCTCCCACTTAACTGTTTCACACAAGTTATCCGTTTGTGGGGTACGCCGCGTTGACCTCAAGTTGTGTCTACAAACCCCCCGGTTTTGGATTGTTCAATGTATGAGGCCAACCAAATGTAGATTTCGATGCATTTGCTTGTACCAAGATTCTTTTGGTCTGTCTTTAATTTTCATCCTCCAGCGTTGATATTGCCTTTTTGTTGGGATTCTCTGGACCCCTCTTTTGATTACAACTGAGCTCTATTTTTCCAAAATGGAACTTTTGACGTGAATGCTTCCACTTGTCTTCGTACTTTTAATGCTATGTCCACTCCTGAAGTTAATGCTATGTCCGCACCTGAGAGTTAACCTGGGTTATCTCAAAACAATCCCAAACCAACATGATAACCAAGTGGTTTGCCATACAAAACGAAACCTTTTTAGTCACTGGGTTTCGAGATAACCTACTCGAAACCAATCGCGCTGAACGCACTATTTCCAATATTCCACTGAATTTGACATTTAAGAGAATGGAAGTGAGTGGAGAGAGAATGAATTCTCTCATACGTCGTTGACGTTCTGCTCACACTTTATGTCTGTCTCTTTTTAACTTAAGACAAAAAGATAAACTTAAAACTTTTTGGCATATGCGGACACTACTTGGTTAACTCAAACCAAACTGGAACGAAACCCAGGTTAACTTCAGGTGCGGACATAGCATAACCTGGATTTCGTTCCAGGATGGTTTGAGTTAACCAAGTAGTGTTCAGTTTATCTTTTTATCTTACGTTAAAAAGGGACAGACATAAAGTGTGAGCAGAACGTCAACGACGTCGTATAAGAGAATTCAATCTCTCTCCACTCTCTTAAATGTCAAATTCAGTGGAATATTGGAAATAGTGCATTCAGCGCACTAGGTTTTGAGTAGGTTATCACGAAATCCAGTGACTAAAAAGGTTTCATTTTGTACGGCAAACCACTTGGCTATCATGTTGGCTTGGGATTGTTTTGAGTTAAACAAGTTTAACTCTCAGGTGCGGACATAGCATAGTACGACTATGCTTTTTGTTACTCCTGTTGTCATACGAAGCATCTTCGAAGCCTTCTGAACACTTCTCAAACCATTCCCTTGGCATCAAATGACAGTTCCTCTCCTCGAAAAAAGATAAATTTGATTCTTGTTTTGAAGAAGGAAGCGAAGCCAGAAGCACTCAAACACTGAAACACTGTTGACGTCAAAATTGACAAATATCATTTGAAAAATTGAAAAAAGTGACCTGAAAACAATATTAATCTTGTGAGATGAGATCTAAAAACATTTTATAAGACATCTTCCTGTGGTTTTAAGTGAATTGTTGTTCTCTTCATCAAGAAAAAAAAAACTTGACGTTTCACACCGATATACAATACAAGCAACGAAACTTCAAACAAATAAAAGTGCTACTTTGGCATCCCGGATCGGAGAGTTTTTCCGGATTACCAATGGAAATCGACATTAATCTGAGTTGCCGTCAATTTACTCTTACACTTTTTGTGTGAACCGTAGGTATGTGAGTGCTGGACACACGACTGCGATATAAAGTCTTTCCATCAGTTTAGGGGGCATTTTTCTATAAATGAAGATGACGGAATTTTCCGCCACTTCATACACCCGGCACTTACTCGACGATTGAAGCCAACATCATAAGTTGCTTCACTATTGATCATTTGCCAGATATATTTAAAAATGTCAGACCTGGGAAGCACATTTCCATTCAAATAAGTGTCTAGAATAGGCATGTTTGGATCAGAAAATGTTCAGCAAAACTAATGAATGTTCTTCTAAACTGATCCCCATACATTATGTGCTTCTTGCCACTTCAAGCTTGTCGCTTGTGATGTCTCCATCGTCAACAAAGAATAGTTGATACATACTTTTCAGTTCTGTACTTTATTTTCCAGCTATTGGCCAAGGAATGTAATGAAGAGAAGTAGACTCAAGACGTTTTCTTGACAAATTGAAATGTTTTAGAGACTCCAGCTGGAACCTGGACATATAACTTTCATCACCGCGCTCCTTCATACATATTCTCAATCTTCCGTATGTAGGCCCCTGGAACTCTTCGTTTTGTCTAAAGGGCAACCCATATTAGATCTGGTGGTTGTCGATAGACTAAAAAAAAACAAGAACTGGGTGATTGAACGAGCAATTGCGTCGGAGAAATCGAAGAATTTTCCTCCAGGTCAGTAATTTTCTACCAAATCTGTCTAGACTGCTTTCAACCAGAATTTCTTAGCCAATTTTTGCACAAAATCTTTGAATCCCCTACAATTTCTTTGCACTACCACTTTACAATTTGCGATTAAAAGAAAGCTTACCAGTCAACATGTTGCGTAACATTAATCAGCTTTGACTTAGAGATTGGCTTTTCTTAATAAGGTCTTTGAGACTAATCATCAAGACAAATTTCAAAGGAAATTATGTTTTGAATCTTAATTCCACTTATTTATGTATATTATTTAAACGTATTAGCAATTTTTTTGCGATGACTTTAAACAAATCTAAAAGCCATTCAATGAAAGCTTGTGGAATCGACTTGGAGCTATCCGCGCTCCAGCAACTAGGTACTTGTTCCTTGTTATAATTACAAATACATAGGACCGCACCCTCAACAGTTCTCGTGAACCCTCGAGGGCTAGCACATTTCAGAAATCTACAATTATTCGTCTATTCCGAACGGCTATGTAAGAAACAGCATTAAATGGCGATGTAATTACTTTTGAAGTACTTGCCAATTTCTAACGAAATTTCATATTCAAAAAATAAAAACAATTCCTGGATTCGAACCTCAACCTCCCACGTTACATGCAGACATACCAACCACCACTGTCCCACGGGCACCAGATAAATACCGCATTCCGGAAACCATGCAAGCTTGCAAAGAATTTTGTTTTGAAATACCAATGCTCAAAGAGAGAGCATATCTTTCTTCTGGACATGGTTATAATTAAATTCAAGCGAATATAATAATCAAGTTGATGACTTTACTCAACAAATAAAAAAGGAATTGCATTACCAACTCATGTCATGTCTCATGAGTCCACGCACGCAGCCTACAGCTTCATGTTATACTTGCTTTTCGTTTGCCCATTTCAAATGAATGTCCTTTTAACAACTTTGTGTTGTGTTTGCATTTGCATTTCTTTAAAGATGTTTAAATATTTGCACAAAAGTGAAGACTGAAGACACCACACTCTCTTTTGTTTTACATTTCACCTTTCATAGCTTTGGACTGAAAAAAGTCTTGCTATTTATTACGTGTGCGAGACGCGATATGGTAAGGGTTCATTACTTTGTAATGGGATTCTAAAAATAAAACCGTATTACAATCGAAGAGACTTTGAAAAAGCCTCCAACGTCAATCATCACAATCATCTCACAGAGACACTCATTCCACCAGCTGAAAATGAACGTAAACAAGGGTGGCGCTCTGGGGGCGCATATGGATGGATATATGAAAGGATATGCATTTTATCCTGTTATTTTTTTTTTTACTGAATATAAAAAAGAAATTTGTGACAAGGACATAGAAAGAATTGCGATTGCGAGCTCTAGGCGACAATTGTAAATTACAAATTGCCAATGGATTGGATTTTTTTCCGCTGAAATTCTGATGTTAGGATAGGCGGGCGTGAGCAATGTCAACAGAGTCATTACCTTCTATTTTATTGTGGCTGTGAGTTTGCTTGATATACGTTCTTTTATTTCTAATACGTTGGTATATATATTCCAAAGGAAGATTAAGATGATACGACGAGGGTTGATTGACGAAGAGGCGGTAACGAAATTGATGTGAGACTTTGGTAAATTGGTCTCCATTACCTTAGATATGATGGAAATAACATACATCTTGATGAAAGTGACACTTTTCGATTTTTACGGTAATATGGTGCCCTTAAGGTTTTGAGACAAAATGACGAAGGCAAGCCATGGGCGGGAAATAAAGAGACGATATTAATGACAATCTAACATGCCATACCGGTGATGGTTACCATTTTGAAAACGATTTTTCTACGCTTCACCTTGGATGTAATTTCTTTTCTCTTTTCTCTCCGCAATTCACAGACTAGGCCAGACTTTGTGCATATTTCTATGAAATTATCATGTGCGTTTTAAATAAGTTCTTAGAAAAACCATCTTTTGGAAGATTCGCGATAATTTTTCGTATTGTGACGCTTACGCAAAAGCACCTTAACCCTGCAGTCGTCGCGCGAATTACTATTGTAATCCACTAATAGAAAACAGAGTACTACGGAATACCTGGTGGTGGTGATTTTTTGTCTTTTTTAGTACTTGCAGTTAAATAGTCTGCGCGTGCGCTCAGCGAATCGCCAGTCTCGGTCGTGTGTGGTAGTGTTGCGAGAGCTTTGTGAAGTTGAGTGGAATATGTACTATTGTAATCCGCGCGACGACTGGTGTAAGTATTTTTGTCAAACTTTTTTTTTTACTTTCATGATTTCGAGTTATTTTATGATGTTTTAGATCATGAATATGTTTTTTTTTATAAAATTAGGTACTTGAGCAATAATATATATATTATATTTATATATGTTTTTTTAAAAACACCATGGAAGAAATACGTGAAGCTCAGATCAGTGCTTGGCTACATATGTACATACATATTGGATTCATATGTTCATCATGCCTGGAAATGAGCAATTAGCTTGGAGATTTGAACTTTATTTAAAAACTGTGATGAGTTTTAAACTTAAGTTCCTTTTTTCCCCTAAAAAAGCACAAGTTTTTTCTTTTTATTTTTTCATTTTTGTTTGTTGTGTTAAGAAGAAACTATATATATTTTTTTAGTTTAAATAACACGTTGTTGTGTTCTTAAGCAAAATAAACTTGAAAAAATTATAGTATCCTATTTTTATTTGAGTTTTTAAATGGATTACATAATATGTAATCCGCGCGACGACTGGCGTAACTTTTTGGTGCGCGACGACTGCAGGGTTAAAGACTGTGGGGAAGTAACTTAGTTTTGTTTTTGAGAGTAGCTTCATCGAGAACTACATAAATATGTGTACATACATATAATTAAGACTTACCAGTTTGATTGTTTGTGCACGCTAATCTCAAAAACGGCTTGTCCTATCTAGATGGGGCTTTCAGTAATACACTGCCAACCACTAGGATGAGGCCACAAATTTTGCGATCGATTTTCGATTTTTATACCTGGTGGAAGTTTTGTACCCGGAAAAGTTTATTACCAGTTAAAAGGTACGTATTTTCCCATTACAAATTCATAAATTTAACGGGTTTATTCGAAACGACTGTTGGAATTTCCCAAGATCAATTAATGAGGTACTGAAAATAGGTATAAAAAGGTGCTCCACTAGGATGAGGCCACTACGAATATTTCCGTGCAGAAGTGCGCAAGTGCGAATTTTTGTATAAATAATCTAATAGAGTGTTAAAAATAACCGTTTTAATTAGTTTGAAGCACACATGGGTTCCGGAAAGACTTTGACAGCGACAGAAAGAGCAAGAATAGACGCTTTCAAGGAAACAGGACTCTCAGGCCGTGAAATAGCAAGGAGACTTAACAGGAGCAAGACAGTCATAAACAATTATCTTGCTGATCCCCTAAACTATGGGGAAAATCAAAAAGGACGCACGGGAAAAGCCACAACACCAAGAGAAAATCGGTCGATTCTACGACTTGCCTGAAATTCTACTCTACCAGCGCCTATGATAAGGGCCAAAAGCGGAGTTTCAGCCAGCATAACAACGGTTCGAAGAATATTACAAAAGAGTAATACTATGCAAAGGAGGAAACTAAAATAGAAACCAGTTTTGAAGCCAGTACACAAGGAGCATGAACGTTGCAAGACAGCATGTTGCTTGGAGCAGTCAATGGAAACGCGTTGTTTTTTCGGATGAAAAAAAGTTTAACCTTGACGGTCCTGATGGTTCCAACTTCTATTTCCATGACATTAGAAGGGATGAGCTTATTTTGGCAAGACATCATAGCCGTATATCAGGTGTAATGGTGTGGGGAGCTATTACCTACTATCGCACGATCAAGGTTAAACTTTTTTTCATCCGAAAAAACAACGCGTTTCCATTGACTGCTCCAAGCAACATGCTGTCTTGCAACGTTCATGCTCCTTGTGTACTGGCTTCAAAACTGGTTTCTATTTTAGTTTCCTCCTTTGCATAGTATTACTCTTTTGTAATATTCTTCGAACCGTTGTTATGCTGGCTGAAACTCCGCTTTTGGCCCTTATCATAGTCGCTGGTAGAGTAGAATTTCAGGCAAGTCGTAGAATCGACCGATTTTCTCTTGGTGTTGTGGCTTTCCCGTGCGTCCTTTTTGATTTTCCCCATAGTTTAGGGGATCAGCAAGATAATTGTTTATGACTGTCTTGCTCCTGTTGAGTCTCCTTGCTATTTCACGGCCTGAGAGTCCTGTTTCCTTGAAAGCGTCTATTCTTGCTCTTTCTGTCGCTGTCAAAGTCTTTCCGGAACCCATGTGTGCTTCAAACTAATTAAAACGGTTATTTTTAACACTCTATTAGATTATTTATACAAAAATTCGCACTTGCGCACTTCTGCACGGAAATATTCGTAGTGGCCTCATCCTAGTGGAGCACCTTTTTATACCTATTTTCAGTACCTCATTAATTGATCTTGGGAAATTCCAACAGTCGTTTCGAATAAACCCGTTAAATTTATGAATTTGTAATGGGAAAATACGTACCTATTAACTGGTAATATACTTTTCCGGGTCAAAACTTCCACCAGGTATAAAAAGCGAAAATCGATCGCAAAATTTGTGGCCTCATCCTAGTGGTTGGCAGTGTATATTGTGATAAGCTTCACTTAACATTTAGTTTTTATTTTGTGTCAATCGGTTGATAAATAAAAAAGTTATGCCAATTCTTGCGGACGAAGTCGCTGGCACACTTAGTATAATATACATATATGTATGTACATAGGTACTTTGATTCTGAAAATGTTTGCCAATCGATTTTCATAAAATTCGGTATCCACGCCTTGTCTTAGATAATCTCATATGAGCATATGAGTCCTGTGACCCTGTTTAGATTACAAAAGAGGAAATGATCAATACCTAGCTTTGCTGGACGTAGTTCTGTTGACAGTTAATCACTTAATGCATGACTTGGTGTTCTTACGTCTATGTCATTCCAAATTCTCAATAGTGAATTCTATTTTACTTTTTCGCTCTATTACTATTATTTGTTCATAACTGCTTCTCTACGTAGGTAATTATGTCATTTAGTTCGAGAAAAACATTATTCTACTGACGTTTGGCGAACTTGAAGTGCTTAGATTGTTTTCAAATTTGTATAAAATGATGTACGGACTATGTGTTTCGTTAAGTTGACCATCATCCGAAACTTTTTCGCGATGCTTGTCTTGTCCTTGGAAAACAAAATACACTCTTACAACTTAGGTTTTAGGTATGCAATTGAGTTTGGGTAGCCATTCAAAAGCTGGGCGAAAGCTTTGTATTTCAATATCTTTGGAGGGGGGGAACAAATTTTGTTCAAATAGGCAGCATTTAAAAGCATAAATTAAAAACCTATCATATGATAGTCTCTGATGCCTCTAACAGTTGTGAATGTAGATACCTCAGTTTTCCATCGCTCCATCGCAATTCTTGCATTTCTTGGGTTCGTCTGCTTTACAAAAGTCTATAGAGCTTCCGCTAGTTCTTTGACTGTATATTGATAAAAAACCATAGCAGAATTAAACAAATCGACTTTGAATCTAAAGCAAATTGCAATAAATTGGGTTTATATTCAAAATCAAAAGCAAAGTGATCTTGAAACGTCAACCAAAAATCCATTCTATCGAAATACGTTTCTTTGGATTTTTAGAAATGTGAACCAAAACTTTCTTGATTTCCCTATATGAGAACTGAATATAAGAAACTTTATTTTCATTTATTTGATGCACTTGATTATTCATTTGCTTGGATTTAATGCATTTTGAACTAGAGTCTCTCTACACATCAAAGTGCAGTTAAAGTGAAGTAACTCGCAAATTCAACAAAAATATAATTAATTAAAGAAAATTATTAAAGTCAGGGCCACCTTTTGAAATTTTCAGCGTACTTACGTTGTTCTGTATATTATTTAGCAGAAAAAAGTCTAAGATATTTGACATGATGTGTACTAGGTTAGGTCAGATAAGGTTTAAAATGGCTGTTTGGAAATCAACTGACACACTTACCATTCTGGTACCATACGAATTATGTGAGGGAGTACCTCTCTTAACAAAACCATTTGGAGCTTTTGATACAGCGAAAGAGATGTAGGGTATCTATATTTGCCAGATCGCTTCCTTAGATCATCAAGGAAATATTTTCCAAGATGCCGTTTTCTTTTATAGGAATGTGCAGGACATGAGCAAAGGAGGTGTGGGATTGTCTCTTCCTCTTCTTCTTCATCCAAATTAATCCAGGATTATAGCGTGACAGATGTAATTAACGGTCCATTGGGAGATAGCTCTGATACGAATGGCTGTACTGACGGCCATTTGTTTGCTGAAGATATCTAGTGGTGTAAGGTTAAGGAGTGTATTTAGGACAGCTGAGGGTGTTGATCTCAGTGTTCCGCTTATACACGAACAGGCTGTTCGTTGGACCTTACTTAGAATATCGCAGTAGGACCTTTTATCAAGAGTGGTCCACCATACCACTACTCCGTAGGTGAGTATTGGTCTGACCGCGGTGTAGAGCCAGTGGGTGATTTGGAAAGAGAACCCCCATTTATTATTAATGGCTTTTTTTACAGGAAAATAGGGCAACGGTGGATTTCCTGATTCTTTCCTGCCTGTTAGCTCTCCAGTTTAGCTTTTTGTCTAGGATCATACCTAGATATTTAGCTTAGTTTAAAAGTTCAAGTGGGATTCCATTGATTGATGGAGTTGTTATTATGTTGAATTTTGTATTTGCTGATGAAGAGAACGAATTCAGTTTTCAGAGGGTAGATCCCTAAATCACTTATTCGCCCATTTTACTAGTTTGTTAAGAGTGGTTCGCATATTAGATCCGTAAGTACGTGAGCATGTTTACCGGATACCGCAATGTAGACGTCAACTGCATATGTAAACACTTTGAATCCCTCATCTTCTAAGTCAACTAGAAGTTCGTTGACGACTAGCTTCCATAGAAGAGGGGATAGGAGAAAAAACGGAATGTCCTAGGACGCAATAAAAAAAAAAAATGAACAGTTTCAAATTGAGTCTCCAAAATATTGATAGTTTTATATTCAAATTTTCAGAAAGCTCCGAAATAAATTGTTTTCCAAAAAATCTGATCATTTTACAAAACGCATTCCTTTCCTTTTTGTACAAAGTGAGTTTCAATTCGTATTTCTCCTTAAATTTGCTCTCGTGGAGTTGTTAAAAGCCCGTCACGTGTCTTTTTCAGGGTTAGATGAATGTTTGATATAATTTTTTGTTAGTTAGTTTCACCGAGATGCTCTTAGTTTTTAGACACTAATGTTCTACCTATCAAATGCATTTTGATTCCTGAACTAAATGAAGTTTTTTTATGTTGTCAAATAAGTTTTGCTTTAATCTTCCGTGCAGCAGTTATTTTTAACGAATGTTCAATTTTTCTACTTCATTCCAAATCAAAACTCGCCACATCAAACTTAAAAAATAAAAATTTTAGAGCGATAAGGAGTCTGTTTAGCTTTAGGTACTTTGCGCTATCAAAAACTCCCTACACAGAAAAAAAAAAATGTTCCCATAGGTACCTTATGACTCTTGTTTGTGTTTAACAAAACATTCATAGTGACTATGCCCGCTTGAATCGTTATCATTCTAGACCCCTCCCCTCCCACACACACTCACAATCACACACTCGCACTCAGATTAAACGAAACAGACAACAAATTAAATCTCAACCACCCACATGATTAGTGTTAATCAAAGTAAATTAGAATAGCGCATTCACTATTAAACCAGTGTTAATTTAAACTCTCATACCAAAATGCCATTAATCAAGCTCTGTTGTTCATCTTCATTCACTTGATATAGCAGAGAAATATCATCACAATCACCACCATCACCGCAATTGTCAATAAAATAATAGTTCGTCATTGGGCTTGAATGTATGTATATGGTAAAATAGGTACTTATTATATTCAGTAAGCAAACTGTCAGCGTCGGCACTTAAAAACAATTTCCCAAACCTCAAAACCCTCTCACTCTGTCTCTTCCCAATCCACCCAGTCCCCTCTTAATTTCGTAGAGGCTAGAGAGTCTTGTCATTCAGCGCGTTTCAAACGACTATAGGCAATAGCCGCTTTATTAAATTAGAGGTTTAATTTTTTTTTTTTATTATTATAAAGAAGATATATACGGCTCGGTTTATTACGGTCAAATGAACTGTCGCAGAGGAGGACAAATTTAATATAAATTAATTTGACCCCATAGACCTTTGGCCGCAAAATGTATAGTTGCATCAGAACGACGATTTCGAAAAGAAATTTCTTTTCTCATATTGTGATGTTGTATTGTTGTCCGTTGTCAGTCATGGTTGTGACTAGTAAAGTGCGCTCAGGACAGATCACTAAGTGTGGTAAATGAGTGACTGACTGAATGGAAACGAACTTAATAATAAATCAACAATGAACAGTGATGTTATATCTGCATTATTAAGTAATAGGATTGTCTTTGTGTTTTGTGGTGTAATGGTTGCCATGTCTGAATTTAACGTGAAATCGCGAGGTTCGAATCTTAAAAACATCTGAGTTTTTTCTTTCGGTATCGACTTTCGCGAGGAATTGGCATGTACTCCAAGTAATTGCGCTGCTTTGCTTGGAATCAAAAAAAATTTGTAAGCCCCTTCCATTCCTCATAGCTTTAGGTGGTTCACAATTTGAGCTGTGTTATGTCACCCTTATTATTATTTTTATTTTATTTTCCTGTGTTTTTTGATAACAAACCAGAAAAATTATTTTCAAATTATTTCAAGTAGAAAAATTATGCAGCATGGTTTTATGTGTTGGAGTTTACTGCCCTGGTTTTTGTGAACAGCATCATATTGCTACCGGTACAGTTTTCGACAAATATTAGAAATTGGCAGTCTGAATTGTGTTCGTTCTCACAGCTGACATCGAACTTCATAGCACTTCAATATGTTTCAGTGTCCACAAAAATACTCTCTTTTTTCTGTTTTGAAAATGCTGGCTGGAACCACTCTGACATAAGTACTGATCTATTGTACTACCTGATAGCAATCTTCTTTGTTGCTGCTTTCCAGATATTTGGAGAAAAACCAAAAGACCATGCCTTGATTAGGTCCCTAAGTTACCAAATCTCACCATGTATGCGCCGAGTATCTGTAACCTGATACAGGGAAGTGCTCCATAGTGTCGTCATCTTCTCCAGAGGATTCACACAGCGTGGTTTCACTTACGCCTAGCGGCCTAGCACTTTTAAAATCTTGGTAAAAAGAGAAGTGCCTCGTCGCAACATCAACTATAGCTTTCTGAAATCTTTTCTGCTACCGGACCTGCTACTGGAGCGTAAGTTTATGGCAATGGAACCATTGTATCAACGTTCTCTTGACAGATCCATTCGTGGATTGAGGCCCTCACTGAGAGTCATGGCAAATCAGTCGGCTCAGGTCGTGAAAAAGATGTCTGACACTGACACCCTTACCTTTGCTAGTTCATTTGCGATCTCGTTAGCCTTCCAACCGCATTCGGAGGAGTTTTCATTTCTGGATCACTTTTAAAGTAGAGGGATGAGTAAAGTCGTAAGCACAGCATGGTGGTCACTGCAAACACAAAAACTTCTCTCCATCGCATCCGGTCATTGTTCTTAACGATGCTTCCATTTACATTTCTTGAACATCCCTGCTCAAAATTTTATTCACTTCGATTAGGGTAAGTTCAAATGCTTTTGAAAATGTTGGTATTTAGCTATATCAATGCGTTTGTAGTTGCACTAGTGTTTATTGCTGGGATTATCCATCCTCATTGTGTCGAGCGATTGATTCCACTCCCAACATC
The DNA here is from genome assembly GCA_914767635.1 of Melanostoma mellinum. Lineage (NCBI taxonomy): Eukaryota > Metazoa > Arthropoda > Insecta > Diptera > Syrphidae > Melanostoma > Melanostoma mellinum. The sequence continues at coordinate 23,182,419 of OU612058.1, forward strand.
TCCGATAGACAACTTGAACACAATGGACGTGTCTTTTGTATAGCTATATGTGTGCTCAAGCCATTAAGCTGGCCATAGCTACATACCTAGAGTATTCAACAGACAACTACAAATTCTCAGCTTCAATACACAACTACCCTGCCAGTGCATCTGGGAAGGTACAATATTACATTGATGGCTTAGTACTTCTACTCTCTATTTTAATACGGAAAGCTTAATACGTTCATATCTACTATGTACCTCCATTGAATTACAACAGAAGTACAAAAAAAAACAAATGAAAAAATCAGTACGTCAGGGGGCATCTATCTACCCACTTCAAAAAGCACTAGAGAGCTCTTGTTTATTTGTCTAAATTTTAATCCATTAAAATGCTGAGAATACCGAGGAAATCTTTTATCCTCGCTCATTGTTTGACTTCGTATTTGGGATCTACTACTGGAGTGTCCATGTCACAGCCCGTCCGTTCATTTGCACGACTATGACTACGACGACAACGACGACGACGATGACATGTTCAATGTTGATGAATAATGACGACAGCCAAGATGACCATTGTAAAAAGAGATTATTATTAATGGTGACAGATGAACTAGAATTTATGCAAGATAAATTCGTACCGGAAATGTGCAGTTTTGCTCTTCTTGAATATTTTTTAATTCTTTCTGTTGAAGTTATTTCATAGTCCATGTAAATTTGTAGATACCTAGATACCAATGAAATTTGTGTTTCATTGGTACCATTAAAAGGGAAATTTTAGGTTTTAAATCTTCTGTTTCTCGTATCTATACTCTACAAACATAAACACTAAACTTTTGAAGAATGAATTAATACAAAAGGCCGATTTGTTTTGTGTTTCAGGAATCTAAATTACGTCAATTACGAGATGACGTCTTCATTCACCTTCTATTTATGTATGTAGCAAATTCCATGAAATAAAACATTTTATTCAATTTTTGTGCAATACAAAATAAGTTTAATGTTTACACTCTTCCATCATATGACAGAGAGTGGAGGTGGAGATTGACAAAATAACAATTATAACGGGTGATTTTGATTTATTTGAAGGATTTTTTTTTTTGTATATATTTTTTTTGACAATCGAATCGTGTTTGCCTCAGTGATTGTTTGGTATACTTTGACATTTCATCTTGGAATAAATTTAAAAATAAATAAATAGGGTGTACCTTGGCCTACAGGGTGAGGTATATTCAGCTCTTTGTGAGGAACATAATTTTTCGTGCACTTAGGGCTAAGCTTATGATCCACATAATCGGGATACCGAACCCAATGTTCGCAATGCCATCAAAAATTTTCATTTAAAAAAATAAGGTGGGTGGAGCCACAGTGCGAGGAGCCCCGAGGCCATTTCGTATTTCTCACATTTATTGCCTTTCTAGGGGAATGGAGGGGACCTAGAAATGTCTACCCATTTCGAACGGCTAATCGATAAAGCGCTTTCATGGCATTGAATTTACTATAACAGAGAACTTGCCAATTCCTCGCACATGGCGATACGCGTGAAAAACATTTTTCGATGTGTTGGGCTTGGGATTCGAAGTATGAACTAATAGACAGACGTCACGGGTACCATTGCAGGCTAGGTTAGGTTATAAAAATGTTCGGTTGATACGTTTTGATTTCAATTGAAAATTCCAAGTTAAGAGGTTCTAGGAGACTCTGATCTTTTTAATTACCAACAGGAACAGATTTTAAGAGTTTCTTTTGTTACACTCCAATAAAACACTTTGGTCTTAATTACTTGGATGGGTTCACTTTAGCATTTTCTGGCTAGGCAGTTTAAAAGTTCTGTTTTTAAATTCTCTTGATGCTCTAACAAAAGCCTATCCCGCTGCCTACAAAGGACGATTGATGAGAATGCTGTTTCCTTACAACATTGCAAAAAATGAATAATCCCCACACACAGTCAATGGCCCTGCTATTTTCAAATTCCTTTGCAATGACATTCTCTTTATCTAGATCGCAAGAATTCCTATTGTCGCCTGAATTTGAGAGATTCACTCATGCAAAACGATAAGAAATGCCCACGCAAAAGAAACAAAGCACCTCAAAGAGTGACAGACAGTAAAAAAAAAAACAAAAAGAAGAAATTACGTGATTGTGACTGTGAGAAGTGACATTTTAATATGGCGGAGAAGTTTGTAGGATGTAGGTATTTCTCTTAGGCAACGTCAAAAAGATGTTATGATGGTTTGTGGGTGACACCAACAACTGCGATGACAACGACCAACCTACCAACAACGAGCGCCACTGTCGTGATGTTTGGACGTAAAGAAATATCCTGCGAAAGTACTCACAAGACTAACTACGAAAGAAAAGAAACAATAATAGAAAAATGATTTGATACTTCTGCTGGGTTCTTTTTTGTTTTGTTTCTTAGCCGTTTTGACAATCTTCGGAACGAAGAAGTTTTTCATTCAAAGGACAGGTTTTTGCTAACATCCGTCGTTTGCAGAAATTGCAATGCTTTCACCTAGAATGGTGATAACTTTTTTCTTTTTCTTGTGTGCAAACACTTTAATGAACTTGCTTCCAATATCTATTGCAGTATTGTTGAAATGCAAGTTTTGTTAAAAAAAAGAAGAATTTTTCGAGTCCTTGACTTTACTTAGCAGGAACACTTCATTCAAGAAAACAGAATAAAGGAGAATCCACTCTTATTTCTATTCAATTTCTATTTTGTTATAGGTACCTCTTGGAATTCCTTTAAATTCTGTGCAGTCGCAGACTGATCCTTCGAAACTGCATTTTAGTATCTGACACTTCATATACAGTTTTAAAAAAGAGGATTTCCAACAAGTTTTCTATTGTTGTTAATTGGGTCTGTCTAAGTGTTGTAAGACTTTTCTTCTGAAAAGTGTTATCAAAAAAGTTTTTATCTTTACCTAAGACTTGCCAAAGATGAACACATAAATATCAAAAGTCTATCTAGGGTCGAAAAAATGTTCGTAAATTTTTTGTAGGAAAAGTATATGAAATGGAGTGAAACAAAATTTAGTACACATATTAATACATGTTTGAAAAATATTTTGTAGTTTTCTTCAAAATATTCATTGCAACTGAACTTTCATAGAAAGAAGTTAGGGCATGTAATTTTTTTTTTTTGCGGTGACAGCGATTTTGACTTCAAAAATTGTCTGAAACATAAAAATTGAAACAGATATCGTTAAAAATATCTTTTTCTGGTACTCAGTTGATAGGACTTCAAAATTTCCGATTTTAAAGTTTTTGGCTACCATTTGGAGTAAAAAGCTGGGGTTTCACCAAAAGACCCGACTTCTTACTATAAAATAGGTTCTATTAAACAAAAATAAAAACGCGATTAAGTACCTACTTCGTTTAAATATTAACAATAAGTGGGAGAAATTTGAGAATGAGCGGTTGAACTGTTTTTGAGTTATCACGGTCATCAGCAACTTTAAAAAAGTGTTTTTGAGACCTTAAAAGTTTCAAGTTGAAGTAAGACATAACATTACACGCTGTAAACACGACTACGTAAATGTACTGCCGTTAACCTTTGCCACTATATACAGTATTCTACCTGTAGCTGCTTGATAAAAGTTGTTGTTTCAATGTACACCGGACAGCAGATAGATTGTATGTATACGGTCTTTTCTAAGGTTTCCGATCAACTTCCTCATGATGTTACACTGCTTAGCTGAAAGCGTATAGAATCCTCTAATCTAAGTCGATTGGATCAGATCCTAATTTACTATGATAGATGCCAGTTAACATTCCTTCAGATTCTTTTAATGCCCACTCAGGTGTACCACAGGGCAGTCATCTTGGCCTTATCCTTTTTACTCTAGCCGTTATTGATGTTGCTTTTAGTTTGTCAGCAAGTGAAACATTCTCTGATGACATACACTTTTTCAAACTAAAAACGTACTACTTCACAACTAGTCCCGAATTTGGTAGACATTTCCGAGCAATCATTCCTGGAAAACGAATACGTCCATTTTTATAGGGACGGTTCGAAAACAATTGAAGGAGTAGGTTGTGGTGCCAATTCAGACGAAATATAAATAAATATTTCACTTCGTCTTCCAGATCATTGCAGCATGTTCCAAGGAACACTTCTGCCTTTATTACCGATAACGGAGAATATTGGCATACTAATCCCTGCTCAAGCAGGACACATACAAAAAAACTAATCTGAGATGGTCAAGCAGTTTAACGTGTAACGCAACGAAACAAATCTGGCCCAAGCTAGATCTTAAGCGGTCGATCAGCTTGGTCTCTTTTCACAGGAAACATAGATATGTAAGTGCAACGATAGGTGTTATTACAGGACAAAGTCATATTGAAAGACATGTCGCAAGGCTGTGTGGATGAGGAAAAGTAGGAGACTATTATCCACCTTCTTTGTTCATGCCCCGCTTTAAATGACAAACGTAGGATACACCTAGGTTCGTGTTTCTCTGGATACTCTGGATGCAAAATACAAGTTAACAGGACATGAACCGATACACTCCTAGAGAAACAAAAAAGTTTTCCCTGACATTTTGCAGAATAATTCGTCGGGTCAAAGTTCTTGCTCCACCTTGTAAAGGGTAAAGGCTCTAGAATCAATTTTGCAATTGGAACAACGTTCCCTCCTTTTGACATCTTTAATAAACGGTTTATTTACATTTAAAAACCTTTTTCTTTAAGAGGTTCACATTCGACCATTCGATAATAATTTATGTTTTCCAAATTTTTTTCAATAATCACCTCAGTCAGGATCTGAATCGGTTTTGTGCCATTACGTCGATTACAGCACCCTCAAAAGGGCTTAGCAAAAAATCGAATGACCTAGCAAGTATTACAAAATAGCAATATTTTGAAAAATGCTATTTGCAATCTTCACAATTTGACAGTGTTAAAGAGCAATTTGGACATAAGTCAGATGTTTTTTTTTGTCAATTTCCTCTTCTTCAATCACTCAAAACCAAACCAATTGCCAGCAACGAACCGAAGATGAAAAAAGTAAAATGTCTTTCATTTTCTATAACCCAAAGTTTGGTCAAGTTTATTTGAAGCGGAAACAAAATGTGTACCCATATTCAACAGCATCCCAGATCCCACCACAAGAATTAGGTTGTTTCGTATATATACTAACACCGTATCTGGACAGAAGGAAAGTCCGAAAAGAAAACCCTTTTGTGTACCCACATCAAATTGCTGTCACTTGACAACAACACAAATTTGAGAAACCACCAATCAAGTGGCGAACAATAGTTTAGTTGAGTGCGGACAAACAGAAAATATTTACAATGATGGCAGCAGGAAAACCTTATCCATCTCATGCCAACGATGTACCACATCACATAGATAAATAGAATGTCGGAGGCTGACAGCCGGCGGCGGCGTCGGCGTCGGCGACAGCGGTGTCGATGAAATCCCGCACTCTATAATAGTACTCTTACTCTAGTATAAACATACTCGTACCTACGACAGTCCGGCCACGCAGAAACAAATGAATTAATTGAACATGTAAATAACTTAATAGATGTCTAATTTATTAAATTTAAATTGGCTTAATTGACCCCTTGTTGGCTTCAGCTTCAGTGTAGGAACGTCCGTCCGACTATACATTGAATTGACTATATGGAGAGACAGAGCTCTGGTTCTTTTGCTTTTATTGTTGATGCCTTTTCTTCTTTTACTGCGTCCATTTGTCATAGAAGATATGTCAACGAACAATGACGATGACGGCGACGTCGACGTGGCGTGATATGCGGAAGGAACAATCGCTCTGGTCCAGATTATAATTCAAAGATATAAAACTCAATCTTTTGTCATGCCATCCCACAGTATAGTCTCGAGCCTCTCCACAAGTCCCTATACAACCCCATCCACCCGCACAACAATAATTTGTGTTGAATAATGTCTGTTTTGTGCTAGGCACACTGCTCTCCCAGCAATTGTCATCCATTTACTGGGACGACATTCGTCGACCGTGTGATTTAGACTCACTTCAGCCGTACCTACATAAAGTACATACAGTCGTATTTGACTTCTCGGTTGTTCAAGATTCTTCTTAAGCCCTATTTTCTATTGGTAGGTATATAGGGAATGTCAGGTTTGTTCTTTATTTAGGAGAATGAGCAATTTATTGCAATGATTGAATAAATGAAAGATATTGTTCATTTCTTGCTTCATTGGGCTATGGCTGCTTAGATATTTGGAGTCTTGTTCGATGAACTCTGTAAAATATTGAGCTTTCAAAACGGACCAAATGGTGCTAATATTCCACAAACTGTTTGTTCACATCACCTTACAAATTTATCATAATTTATTCAAACTGCAAGATCAGATCAAACTTGAGGCTCAACTTGATCGCGATTTGAATAACGATCCAAAAAAGTGTCCTTTACAGTTCCATGCGTTTTGGTTGCACGTTCTTCGCTTAGAAGCATTCCGTTCTGGGTTCTTTGATCTTTATTCTTGGTTCTTGGTTGTTGGTTGCTGGTTGTTGGTTGTTGGTTCTTGGTTCTTGGTTCTTGGTTCTTGGTTCTTGGTTCTTGGTTCTTGGTTCTTGGTTCTTGGTTCTTGGTTCTTGGTTCTTGGTTCTTGGTTCTTGGTTCTTGGTTCTTGGTTCTTGGTTCTTGGTTCTTGGTTCTTGGTTCTTGGTTCTTGGTTCTTGGTTCTTGGTTCTTGGTTCTTGGTTCTTGGTTCTTGGTTCTTGGTTCTTGGTTCTTGGTTCTTGGTTCTTGGTTCTTGGTTCTTGGTTCTTGGTTCTTGGTTCTTGGTTCTTGGTTCTTGGTTCTTGGTTCTTGGTTCTTGGTTCTTGGTTCTTGGTTCTTGGTTCTTGGTTCTTGGTTCTTGGTTCTTGGTTCTTGGTTCTTGGTTCTTGGTTCTTGGTTCTTGGTTCTTGGTTCTTGGTTCTTGGTTCTTGGTTCTTGGTTCTTGGTTCTTGGTTCTTGGTTCTTGGTTCTTGGTTCTTGGTTCTTGGTTCTTGGTTCTTGGTTCTTGGTTCTTGGTTCTTGGTTCTTGGTTCTTGGTTCTTGGTTCTTGGTTCTTGGTTCTTGGTTCTTGGTTCTTGGTTCCTGGTTCTTGTTTAGTTTAGAAGAACAAGCAAAATCGAACAAGGAGAAATAAAATTCCAGAAAGACGCATTGATAGGATGTCTCACTCTAAGAACTGTCTCTGATTTGAATTTTCATCAGTTCATAATTGACTTAAGATCATAAACTCATCCCGAAACCCACATAAAATGATTTCAAATCCTTCCCGCCGGCATACACGCAGGTACTTTAGTATCTGCAGAGCTAAATCCGAATGAGGCTTTTCAACGGATCTTAGACAAGGAGAAGAGAGTAAACATTTTAAACAACAGACATAATTTAGGAAACTTTGCGGGTGTATACCGTACGTGGCTCCCAGCCATCTCCCACTAAATCCAAAAGTCTGTGAGAAGAGAAGCGATGAAGAGCAGAAAAAAGCATTCAACCGCAGTCGACCACATTGCGTGGTTCATTGGTGCTCACTTTATGCAACGTTCCTATAGTTCGATCTAAAGGGAGTAAGCTTATTTCTAGAAACAAAAGGAACAACAATATGACATTCCGTTCAGCTTGCCTTACATTTATCTAAGCTCTTGTTTTTCCACCTCATTGCCCGGTTTTTTGCGGTAGAGATTTTTCAATTTCGGTTTTTTGTTGTTGTATCTTTTCAGTTTCTTGTTTTTTGTGTTCTCAGCACAAACTTATTCGTCGTATTGCCATTGGCTTCATCATCATCGTGCTGATATCTATCAATGGACTTGAGTAGTGGGATTTTCAAGGATTTATAACCTCGTCAGGAAATTTTGCTACTGTACGGTTTTTGTTTCTTTTGTACAATCCCAACAGGGATAAAAGTGATGACGAAAAGCAAAAGCTCTTGAGTTTTGTTAATTGTCTTGTGCTCAATGGGTTTATTCTTGACTCAAGCTGTTCAGCTATTTCTGTTTTCATTTTTCCTTTTTGTTTGTATTTTTTGGCTGTTGTTTTTGTTTTTGTGAATTTTCACTCGATTTTGTTGAGAGGCATATCCTATCAACTTCAAGTCGATAGTCGTACCTGGTACGTCAAGTTTTTGTAAATGTAAATGTTTCGGGGAATGTTTTAAAAAAATGAGTAGCGGTCATTGGGGATATCGGAAAAGAGTTTGCCTTTACTTTTGATGTGAGATAACTGGCAAATGAGTTGTTGTGGGCCACTTAGAAAAGTTTAATTAAGCACAAGTTATAAGTGCAGTCCTTCAACTTGAATAAACGATATAGTAAACTCACCATTGGCTTCCGATGAACTAATTAAAAAAATTAACCATTTTGATAAATGGACACTTGGGAGAGCCAATTATAAATTAGTTTAGTGTCGCCATCAATAGTAGCCAATCAATGCTTCTATGTTTGTGTTTGACTCGAATGCTATCCCTTTTTGAGTTATAAAAAAGGATTTTCTTTCCTTTTGCGTCTTGCTTTTCTGTCCCCTTTTTGTTTGTAGACTTTAAATTTTAATTAGACTTTTTTTTTTAATTTCAGACTTGGCAAATCAAAGTGAAGGAAAGGTTTGAGGGTGTTCTTGCATCCATCGGATGAGCAAATATAGAATTTGCATTGCCTACAATTAGACATCAAAGGATACCGAAAAAAATACCGATTTTATTACTAAGCCAGCAAGGAATTTATAGCTCTCAATGGTGCCACAAGCAATGATATACTCTTTAGAGTTTTCACTTACGCTTTAATCTCATCGGATTCAAGGACTTTTCATTCAACAAACACTGAGATTTCCTCTTTGGTGGGGCAGTACACGGATGTATGTATTTCTTGTTTCTTCTCAAATCAAACAACAGGACGACCAGGAGACAAATCTAAATAAAAAAAAAAGATTCTTTTCTAAGTACTAGTGCCGCAGGAGATAATATTAAAAACCCCTGCTGCCCAAGTGCTTATCAAAGAGTTTTACCGAAGACAACAACCAAGGAGTAAATTCTTTGAGAAAAAAAGAAAAACAAAATACAAAATTAAGTCCCTGTGTCCAAATGATAAGATAAAAAAAAAAAATTCGCTATAGGTTGATACGTATGCGGCTTGCTTGGATACGATTTTTGGCGGACCCTGTGGGGGCGGCGCGCGACGAAGACTGTAACATTTTAAGGTATATCTCATCGTTTATCCTTATTGTTTCTAAGGGGATTAAGGTAATCTTTTGTTTTCATTATTTTGAAGCTTCAGTACTTAACGAGAAAATGTTGTGCTCTTTTCAATTTTCTTAGAAAACGAGATTTATTTGTTCTCTCTTGTTGTTTTATTTTCAGAATCTACCGAGGAACGTTTTCAAAAAAGAAAACGACTAGAACTAATCTTGTCTAAACAAAGAAGAAATGTTTGTGCCGAACGGATTCTTTTATTTGGTTGAATCTTGATTTTTGAAATGATAGATTCTCTTTCAGATTTTTGTCATATTTCAAAGAATTTCTTTCTGGGAAAATCAGCAAATAATAGGGACAAATTTTCTTTTCGCAGAATAGAATAAAAAGATTTAAATATATTTTATATGGGAATTTGAAATGGAATGAAATATCGATGTGTGAAATTATAAGTGCTGTGTGTTATGAGAGCTTACTACTTTCTTCGGCTTCTATGGGATGACACGGGCAGTGAATATAAAGGTTCATTCGAATTGACTTTCAAGGCTATGATGTCGTGTTTGGCTAACAAGCATGCCCCGTTATAGAATAAGTTAAAGAAAATGATGTTTCTGTTGCTGTGATCATTTGTCAACGGATTTTCTTCAGAAAATCATACACAAGGCGGCTTAGAAAGTCTGAGCATGGAATCTTAGAATGGAATTTAAAGCCAGACAAACTTTTATTACAAAGATGAGATAAGTCGTTATGGGCCTGTAATATATGCATAACAAAATATGGTAGATTTGCTAAAGTGTGTATATTTTGACTGACAGGAATTTTGATTAGCCATGAGTTATGGACGCCAGTTTACTTTTTGAAGTCTTCATTCGAGAATATTCTAGTCAAGATTGTTCGAAATAAGCTTCTCGCTACTACGCAAGTGGAAAGGGCTACTTTTAGGACACGGTGACTAACTGAGCGGCAAAATAGGAATAAAATTGAATTTAATTCAATTTGTAATAAAAAATATTTCTGCTGCTCAGTACAGGACGTGGTGCACGTAGCGTAATGGTAAGCATGTATTTTTTTTTTTTTTTTATTTATTTGGCTCAGTTCAAGCAACATACATACTAATAACAAACATAACATAATTATTTTCAAAATTACTATCTTAAGTACTAAATACTATTTACAATATTTGCTATTAAATTAAAGTTGATATAATTAACAAGTTAATGAAAATTTAATTAAGGAGTTGAAGATGATCAGAAAATAATTTTTTGCTAATGAATGGTAAACGTATATTAAAATCAAGTATATCTTGGCTTAGCGTAACATTTGATTAATGGGGTTAAAGTCACCATAGTAAGTGCGGTGAGTGGGGATTGTAAAAGAGGATGGACCGTAGACTATGAAAATTGGTACTAAATTAAAAATTTTCAAGGAGTGCGGGAGATTGAATTGCACCAGTGATTATTTGGTGTACAAAAAATCCGTCAGCAATTGCAAGACGGACGCTTGGCGAGGATGTGTAACTGAATTAGTTGCAAACGATCTTCGTATAAACGGCTTCAATTCTTTGTGACTGAGCGATTTGGTAGGGAAACCAAACCTGAGAAGCATAATTGAGGATAGGTCTGACAAAAGTTATGTTTACTCATTTGGTTACATAAGGATTGTAAAATTCTTTAGACCAGCGATAACTTGGTCTATATGGAAACGAAAGTTGAGCTCTTTATGATAATAAATAGAAGAAACAAGTGGAACGGGTACCCCACAAAAGTCATATTTCCGATGGAGAGTAGGAAACCGTTTTCGTGAAAAAGTAATGAATTGACATTTGCTCACACTGAGATCAAGCAAATTGTTATGACACCAATTAAAAAAAAAAGAATTTAAGCTAAAACGCAGGAGGCTTGCGATTGGAATTCCAAAAGAAACCAAAAATGTTTTTGAACGGTAAACGTCATTCCGGAGAAATCGCAAGTCCTTCGATAGTAACATTCTTTGCAATGAAAAGCGTCTTGTCGATAAGCGGCTAGGAATCGGCAGAAAATTGAAGGCCTTCTCCATTCCCTCACAAGGAGGGATGGTTGTGAGAAATACCCTAGGCCACGGGGCTTCGCTCTGCTTCCCCACTACATACATAACCGTACGTAACCGTGCCCTTAGAGGAGTCTCAGTTTTGATTATGGCGTTAGGTAAAGATTAGCATAATCTTCTTTTATATGTATAAATTAAATTTGATATGCACAAGTAATACGTGAGAAAAACTAGTTTTATTTTTGTAGTGACAGATTGTTTCTGTCTGATTTACAGCATCTGCATTATGTTCCTTGAAATTATTGCCTTTACTGTTTATATCTTTCCACGTGTAGTTCTATTGTATACCTTATTTGAACATTCGGTAAAAGGATGTGAGAAGTGCTTTCTCGGACAAATATATAATCACCATAATCACAACCTCTTTATGTATGCCCTCAAAAGACGGTCACAGTGCACATGAAAATGGCGTAACTAGTAGAAGTAAATGAGAGGTTGTTTTCGGCAGCACTATTTGTTCTAGTAGTCTTAGTTTTCTTGATTCTAAATTTATTTTGTTGAAAGACTATTTATTGCTGCATTATTCTTCCTAAGCAACGAACTCTTTTGTGAATAGTTTTTCACTCTCATCATAGTGCACTTAAGAAAGACTTGTATTGTAAAGTGTTTTCTTAGACGTGTAATTTAAAAAAAAAAAAACAACTCCTGTAGTTAGATTTTATGGTCGATTTAATTTTTTTTATTAAGGCATGATATTGAAATTACGTTTTGAAAATAATTACGTGCAAGTGGCCTCCGCGGCTGCCTCGAATCAATTCCACCCGAGAGGCTAAATTTTCAACTATTGTTTTAAGCATTTGGAGCCGTATATTAGCAATAATTTTATTTTCCAAGCCGTCGTCAATCGTCTCGGCCTGCGTAGACAACCGACTCAAGATCTTGGAGACCACACCACATGTCCACAAGTTTTCCTTCAATAAATTGATTGTTTCGTTGTCTGTTGTGTCCAAAGGTCGACTACATCACAATCCTCCAATTCAGGAACGAAATTGTCTATACTCTATAATCATGGCTCCATAGCGTTCCGCATTGATTGTAACATTGTGATCGACTTCAGATTTGAAGAAATATTGAGAAATGATGTCCTCTGCCTATAGACGGGACAAAACAATAACTTTTTGAGAACGGCGGCGTCTTAACAATGGCTTGTGGTTTATTATCCAAATCCAAATGCGACAGTTTCGTTTATGAGCATTAACGTTCAAAAAAAAAATCGCTGAACAAAATTAGTTTTGGACCCATTCACCCAATGTGCGACGTGCTTGATGGTCGTTCGGCTTTAATGCACGAGTTGGATTTTGTAAGGCAGCAGACCAAGATCCTTTTGTAAAATTTTCCATAAAGAGAATGGAGACAGCTCCAATTGTTGCAAGCGATAACGGATTGGCTCATTCGTCTCTTTTTCCTTGTTCTGTTATTAACTAAAGTTGATTAAGGCAAGCCATTTTAGTTTTTGTTTTCGAAACAGAGCCCGAATTACCGCATCAGTTATCGAGTTAATGAGTTATATTTTTCTTTCAAAATTGGAGCTAAATTACTCAATATCAGTCGGATCTTCGTCTATTGAATCAAACTCCCCTCGATTAGTGATTATAGAATGTCAAATTATGGTACATACTTGATTGCTCTCATAAGATTCAGTAACGTATTAGGCAATAACGTCTGCGGTATTGCGGCAACAGTACCTCCAATGAAATATCGAAATAAGAGAAGCCCTACACGAAAGAAGAATATGCACAGTTTTTAGCTAAACCTAGCACATTGAAAATGGTTGTACATATTTTGGAATTCTTAATTAAAATTCTTATTAAAAAGGAAACTACGATCAGTTTGCCGTCAGCAACGAAAATCGCGATTCAGATGCCCATCGGGCGGATCACTAATGTGAAGCAGACAAGCAATGGGTGGAGACCTGATGTGATCTCTTTGGTATCAGGTATCACGATATTAATTACGCTCGATAGGAAGAGGAAAAGATGCAACGAATATCGCCACCAGAATTTGCCTGCCTCTCAAACGCTTTATGTGTTTGACTTGACTATATTTTCTTTGATTGGCCATTTATAAAGCTAATCCAAAAACTTACAAGACATGCTCTCAGGTTCAAGCCGAAACTGGCTTTGGTCATAGTAAATGGCACATATTTGCCCCCAAACTCCTAAAATACGTTAGAAAAACTAGTTTTTTCTGTATAAATTTAAATTTGCTGGCATACTTTATGTACTGTATTCATTGACAAGTTATACCTGTCGTCTGTATTGTAGTAATCCAAATTAGCTATCTACAACCAAATTATGATTCGTTATACCCAAATATAACATTGTCAAGTCATGCAAATGGCTTATTCTTTTCTTATCAAAATCTATTCACATTTATTATAACCGACGATCATATTACCATTCGTCTAGATGTGTTCCACCTTCACTTCATTGAACTTCAAATTGAATAGGAACCTTGCAAGCAGTTGGGATTCTGCAATGATATCTATATATACGTCTGTATTCTACTCCGTATAAGGACACAATCAAACATCTCCTTCAGTGCTGGGTATTGGTATCAAATATGTAACTGCTGATGCCTTTACAACAAAATAAATTCCATTCCAACTCATGTGTGTACACGGATATTAGATGAAATTGAACATGGCTTATATATGAAGAGACGAAGCGCAGTTTCCATTGGAATGCTCGCTCCATGCTAAACACCCGTCTCTGCAAGGACCTAGAACCGAAGCCATTCCAAATTCCAACAATGATGGCACAGGAAGCAACTTCTTTTTTTGTCATACGCTCGTTCGTACTTTTGCTACTTACGACGAATAAACGAACGAACAGAAAAGAAAGTTTCTCAATTTGTGTTTTTCTTCTTTTTTATTTCTTATTTTTTTTTTTTTGGTTGCGAATGCATTCGCTTCGACATGAATGAACATTTTTGGCTAGACGCCATTAGTAATATATTTAAAATTCAACCAAGGGAACACAATAGATAAGAAGGCGAATAAATATTAAAAAGTTTCGAATTTTCAACGATTGCAAGAGTATCGTTAGTAAGTAGGTAGGTATGTGCATTCTCTGTGTAATGTGTGGTGAATACATTCGGTTTGGTTTATCTGTACTTCTTCCGTTTAGTTTCTGTACAAAGTTGTAAGAGTAGCTCTGGTTTTTTTGTGTGCCATAATTTGGTTTGAATAAAATTTAAGCCAAATGTAACAAGTGCTATACTGCCCATATTCTCGTAAAGGCCCTAACTACAAAATTCTCGATTTTGTTTTTTTTGCATATTTGGAGTTAGGGCATTTTCTCCGATTTATTTGTATTTATTTTTTTTGCCTAAAACTTCAAATAAGACAGAAAATGCCATTTTCTAAAAGCCCTAAGTACAAATCATGAGGGAAAAAAATTTAAAAAGCTCTAACTACCACATAGGGCTTTTTTAAACTACTGCATGCAAAAACGTCCTAAAACATTATTTTAAAAGGCCCTATGTGACATTTTTGGCTCCTTATGAATTTTCTAGTGTTATTTCTTCTACTTTGAAGACATAAGAGAAGGAAGTTTACTTTCAGTTGAAATCAGTTTTGAGTGCGGTACACACCTAAGTATTTGAAGTTTATTTTTTGATTTAAATTTAAAAGTGCATTGAGTTTGTGTGTGAAAAGTGATTTAAAATGAATAGGTCAAGAATGCTTGTAAATTTAGCACTCAACGTGAAGCAAAGAGCTAAAATCGAAGGGATGAAAAAACAATTAAAAGAGAATAAAAATAAAACAAAATTCGAAATGGATCGCAATTATGTCCCAGAAACTAGTAGTAGCGATTCAGATGACGAAAACTTACAGTTAGAAACCCAAGCTTCAGTTTTAGCTTCAGCAACGGAACATGTAGTCGAACAAATTACTACAATTACAACAGGTAAGGTATAAATTAGATTTTCAAGGAACAATTATGAATTCTTAAGAACGGATAAGATTAGTTAGTTAACCAATTTTATTCTTTGACTTCAATACAAATTTTAGAACAAGCAAAATCTAACGACCCTGAACAGGATGCAGAAATCATTAATGATGGTGGAACGTTGAAAAGGAAGAGGAAAGGGCTATCACAGGATCAGAAAAAGAAAAAGAGGAAAGAAAAAGAAATTAAGAAGCATCCAGTTCGACCACCGTGTGGAGAAAAATGTAGAAGAAAATGTGTGTCAAAAATTTGTGAAGGTAGGAGGCTTGCTATTAATACTCAGTTTTGGTCTTTAGATTGGTCAGGCAGGCAACAATTTATATTAATTGAGCTCAACACAAAAAAAAAAAACAGCTCGAGATACAAAACAAGATGGCTCATTGACAAGAAGAAACTTTAGTCTTTTTTATTTCCTTACAAATGAAGAGGGTGAAAATTCTGCAGTGTGCAAGACTTTTTACCTAACGACGCTGGGATTTTCGAAAGAAAATAACAGCGTAGTTTACGACGTCACTTCAAAAACATCTGAAGGTGCGATATCACCCCGCACCGATAAGCGTGGACGATGCGGTCGCTCTAGTTCAAGATTGGACATTGAAAATATAAAGGAGTTTATTGAATCATATAATCCAACGATTTCACACTATCGTCGAGAACATGCTCCTTTGCGTCGGTACCTACCAAGTGATGTTACGAAGAAAAGTATGCACAATGAACTCATAAAAAGCCATCCCAACCTTCGAACATCATACAGCCATTTTTGCAAGATCCTTTGTGAGATGAATATCTCTTTTGCTTTGCTTGGGCATGAAGAATGTGAGTTGTGTGAAAGCAACAAACTTCATCTAACCACTCAGCATGAGCAAGGTCAGTATGAAGAAAGTTGTGATGTTTGCCAAGCCTGGATGGATCACAAAACCAGAGTAGCGCTTACTAGAGCTGAGTATCAGAAGCAAAGTAAGCTTGATCCTAATGAAATTATGCCAGATACTCTAGTTGTATCTGTGGATTTGCAAAAAGTAATAATGCTACCACGTCTAGAAGGATTCAAAGCAGCTATTTTTGCAAGACGCATTATAGCGTTCAATGAAAGCTTTGTTCCACTTGGAAAGAAAAGCAGAGAAAGTCCTTTTGCTGCAATATGGCATGAGGGAACTTCCGGCAGAAAGAAAGAAGATATTATAAGCACTTTTCATGCTTTCTTCCTTCAGCATCGGGATAGGGCCCATATAACTCTATGGGTTGATAATTGTGCAGCTCAAAACAAGAACTGGACATTGTTTTCATACCTCATAATGGTGATCAATTCCAATGAGATAGCAGCTCAATCAATTACATTTAATTATTTCGAACCAGGCCACTCTTTTATGTCAGCTGACAGTTTTCACCATCAAGTGGAACTCTCCATGAAAAGGAAGGGAAAACTTTATGATTTTAATGATTTTGTTGAATGCGTAAAAACATCTAACTCAAGTAAAGTAATTGTTAAGGAGATGGCGTTCTCAGACTTTTACGACTGGCCCGATTGTTCCTCTATTTACAAAATAAATAAAACCACACCAAGACCATACTTGCACGAAATATCGTGCTTGAAAGTTAAACGGGGAAGCAACAACTTATCTTATAAGAAATCTTTCGACGCTGAGTTCATAGAACTGAACTTCCTAAAAAATCAGTACACGAAGTCTGGATTTCAAGGACCATCATCATTTGTTCGCTCCCAGCCAAGAGGAATATCCATCGAAAGAAAGTTAAACATTGAAAAAAATCTTTTCGAGCTTTTTCCTGAAAACAGAAAAGTTTTCTGGAACAATCTTCCTCTCACTGAAATTGAAGCAAACATAGAGTAGTCTTAAATGCAAAAATAAGAAAAAATATATTATTTTTCTTAAACATATTGTTTTTTTTTAATAAAATGTATTAATTTATTTAAACTAATGAGTATTAATAAAATATTTGCATATGGGTGTATGTACATAGGGCTTTTTAAAAATGTCTTTCAAAATACCTAAAAGCCCTATCTGCATTATTTTCTACAAACATCCAAATTTGTAAAATGAAGCTATTGCATAAAATAAAGCACACATTAAGCTGTAAAACAAGTATTTTTTTATTTTTTTTTATTTCGGTATTCAGGTTGCGGTGAGCGATTTAGTGTTTTCCTCTGTAACTCGGAATAATGAAAAACGTAGTTAGGGCCTTTACGAGAATATGGGCAGTATAAGCAGAAGAATTCTTTTTTTCTTCAAAAATCGATCAAAAAGGAATTGCTTTTTTACAATCAAACACAATACTGATATCAATTGAGATTGCCGATTGCTGAACAATGAAAATTGATTGAAAGAGAATCGGTTTGACTGAAAATATTGATACACACCGGAGAATGAAATTTTGACTTTAAAAGAGGATAAAGCAGTGGACATGATCAACACAAAACGAGGTTTAGGGAAAGGGTTACTTTGGTTTTTCTGCAGAGGGTTTAATTTCCCAAGTGCCCTGTTAACCTGAAGAAGTAGCGATTGGCGAGAGTAGTTCTTCGTTTGATCTCCGAAGTGATCTTGTTTATCGTGTCTCTAGGTAGTCGAAGTCCTGAGCTATCTCAAAGTTATGTCTGTCTGTCTGCTATGATGTTCTGACCAATTCGACGGATTTCGATGTCCTTGTTTGGTGACAGCATTGAACTTCGTTTGGCTTTCATTACTCATTTACCCAATTTTTCCTGCTCTTGATTCAATGCTCGCAAAGGCACCAATGACATCAAGCTTGCTTCTTCCCATTACGACAATACCGTCAACGTTGGAATGTAATTGTATAGACTTCTGCCTCTGACTCCGACGTTTGAGATTTATACAATCTTTTCAAGTATGATGTTAAAGTAGTCGCAAGACAGTGTGATGTTGATAGTGTGAACCTTTAGACGACCGCTTGGTTTTCAAATATTTTTGAAAAATTAGAAGTTGGACGGAGAGGAAGAGTATGAGAAATAAAGTTGGACGACAAGCTTGACGAGTGTGAACGCAAACGAAATCCGAAAATCCAACTTCCATTAAACGAAGTCTGTCCAACTAATTGTACAGTGTGAACTCGGCTATTGGGGCTGAAAACGGAATTCTTATCTACATCGCCTTTAAGCAATCTACAGTAGTTGTCTTTTCAGACCTTCAATAGTGACTACAGCTTTACCACTGTACTTATACTTGCTATAGTCTTCACAAGCTATAGAGTTCGAGGTTTGCAACCCTTGCATTATCATTTTAACAGTTGGTGAAACTTTCGAATATCATTTCTGTTATAGCATCTGTCGATTTCAGAAAACGAGCGCTTCTAATGGTTCTAATCTTATAATATAAGCATTCTGACTTCATATTGCTTCCCCACACTTTTCCAGGCGGTTCTTGCACCAAAGGGTTCAAATACTAGCAAATAGCAATACTGCAAGAGCGTTTTACGTCGGTCGCCATTATCTTCAATTTGAACAGCGGTATCATTTATAGGCTTTCATTACTTAATTTACACTTTCGGGAACTATCGTCCGATGTGAAAAAAGCAATCATCAAATGATTCTCAGAGCTATAGCTTCTGCAGAATCAAATAGGTTAGTTGAATTGCTAACAATCAAGGCCCATATGGGTATAAAAATTAAATACTGGTCTTCCATTTGCGATTCATTTAAGCTCTGTAGCAAAAATCATGAAGGCTATTACAAATGCCCATTTATTAAATAAAACAAAAACAATCAGAATCAAAATTAAGCTCTAAGCTCTTTTTACTGAACCCTCTCAAAGCACAACAATTTCTTGTTCTCATGTAAAAGTAACTAACCCCCGATTACGAATCACTCAAAGGAAAGAAAAGATTTCTATCCCATGGAATGGTTCTATAATTAGCACTTCATAAATTACTTAACAAGAAACAAAAAAATAAATAGAAAAAAAAAAATGGAATAACAAAATTAATGACCACCACTCAAAAGAAAAGAAGATCCCTTAAACTCATTTTAAAATTAACCTTCTTTTTTTTAGCTGTCAGACGATGTCTGAGTTGAGTCTCAGGGTGTTTCTTTTTTTCTCCTTTGCTTTCAGGATAAAATTAGCAAAGAAAGATTAAATTAATATTATGCACGCATAATCATCAGCATCATCATGAAGAAGAAAATTACTCTTTGAAGGATAAAAGAAATAGAGGGTTTGCCACATAGGTACCCCATAGCAAACCGGACGTCTTTGATTTTCATTTCGAAAAAAGACGTCTCAGTACATTAGGGAAAATATTTACGCTGCTGTAACAACAACTGTTAATTTCACGAAAATAAAAAGGCCCATTTAGACCGCCAATCCCTTTTTCCCAATCTCGACCTTTTGTAACAAGGATTTATTTACTTTTTTTTTCCTTTTTGTTACAAAGCGAGAATAAGGCTGAGTGATATGAGCAACTTTTCTTCGAAAAAAGACCTATTCCATCGATCTTCAATTGTTTTTGTATTGTAATTTGTAAGTCAAGGAGTCACGTGTGCCTTCATTTCTACCTTCATTGTTCCTGCCTTCGGAGAAAAAAAAAAGACTTAAGATTTGAAGAACGTTCTGCAAAATATCCTGTGCATGTTTTTCAAGAACTCTCTGTGTCTCAAGTTTGTTTTTCTGAGACTACCTACTTATTTTTCTGTACCCTTACCTCAACACTCTTAATTGTCAATGTGTATACTTGTATAAGACAATGTCGACCTTTTGTGTCCTTTTTAGGAATATATCAACAGTTGTGGATACACTAGCCATTTTCAAAACAACCTGCAACAAGACATTCATTGTTTGTTCTAAAATAGCACTCACCATCTGTCCGCCCAATATCTCTCATCACTGCCACAGCTAACTGTTCGTTTCAAACGTCAACAGACAGAGAAGACACGACCATACAGTTTCCACTTAACAGTGCTATATTCAGAGCACAGATAATGCTAACCACAGTATACCAATTCCAGCAACATGCCACATACAATCCAATAGACACCAATTGCTGACACCCTAGCCATTCACAATTCTAAACATACAGAAACCTTTACCACGAGCATAGTGCTCGTTTAAACTTCAGATAAGGGTCATTCAACACTGCCCTCTGCCAAACATTTATAAGACACATCCTCCTTTGCTATATTGGGTCCTTTTTGGTTTGGTCAACAGGACGATGCGGAGAGAAAATAGCTACTCCTTGCAATGACGATGTCTACCGAACGACCAACACGATGCCAACGCGACGCGACGAACGGACAGATCCAAACAACTACGAGGCCATCATAATCACTTACAAAAATACCACATAATTGCAACTACACGTCTCTCGAGGCATTTGATGGTTTGCAGGAAAACTCGGATCACAACGTCGGTCGGTCGGTATAGTAGTATCTATACTCGTACCTACACAAAATGGTAGTGCACAATTCGGAAGGAAGAGAAATAAAGGCATCATACCATGGAATATGCCAATTGCCATTGCAGTGATGTCCAAAGTCCAGTTTCCATTCCCTGCAACCCTATATTCTATTCCATCGCATCACATCGCAAGAACCAAGAACACCATCAGGGACATAACGATTTCAAGTGATGGGCTATTGAAATGGCGATGAAGGTTAACCTTGTCGTAGCACTTGAACTGGGTAAAAGAAAGCCTGATGTTATACTCCCTTTTAATTATGCTGACCTAAGGTGAGGTAGAACAAAATCCAATCCCGATTGTTTTTCCTGTTTTTCTTTTTTTTCCTTTTAATTTAATTTTTGCTTATTCCGTTTTTGGCGGGTAAGGTATTGCAATCGTGGAAATAATAATTATTCTCAGCTTTTTATTCGTAGACTCAATAAGTTTTTATTTTCGGGTCGGTTTTCTCAAAATTAATTCTTTTATGAAAAAGTAAAAAGCAAAAAGTGGAATGAGTGTTATTTAGACGGTAGTCAGTCTAGCGATATTTTTTCGGAGCAGGTCTTTTCGACAGATCTCACTCGATTTATAGTCAGTCTACTTTGCCATTTCATCGAGGAAAAATTGCGACAAAAAGACCATTGTACATTGTATAAGTGTTTATATATTTGGAAAATTGTCTCAAAACGAAATTGCAGTCCACTCCGATTTTTACACAATTTCGTATTTCGAGTTCTTAAGTCTGTCAGTTACCTCCAAGAGTGGGCGATTCAAGACTGCTAGACTATTTTTGCTGAGTTTTGTGAAGTCACTTGTATACTCAGATAAGCCCGCGAAGATTGACGCTTTGGAAGAGAATATTTGGCACTTTACTCCGGACATACGGCCCTAAATACTGCAAGAAGTGGTCAAAAATTGTGCCTCTCAGCTGGAATTCATTTGAATCAACAGAGAACTCTATTCACATTGTAGATAAGAGCTCATCATGTAAGCTCCTCTTGCTCAGCAAAATTACTTGATTACGATAAGGTAGGTACTTACAAAGATAATAAGTTTGGCGCTACAGAGCGGAGAGCCCCGCGGCCTAGCGCAACCCTAATATTTGCATCTATTTTATTGAACATTCCTGATTTGGTCGAAAAATCATTTGTCCATTTTAAGCCAACAACCTTCATCTCAGCTGCCATCAATTTACTTCTACTACTACTACTTACTAGTACTCTTTTTAATTTTTCTATATTGTTCATTGATATCCGTATATGAGTTCTGTTTTCTGGATGCTCAAACGCGGTATAGAGTCTACCCGTCAACTTAGAAGGAATTTTTCTATCCCAGAAAGCGATGGGGTGTTATCGCCGCTCTTTCCAACCCACACTTATCCAATTGAATCAGCCCTATCACAGATTTCATCGTAGAAAACTTTTTTTTTTTTTTTCACTATCAGAACAGCTTATTTCAAGCTTGTGAAACAATGTATCTTTTCTTCAAGAGTTTTTTCACCCTTAAGTACTCAGAAATATGTATCACTGTCATCATTTAGCGAGGTGTTAGTAGTTAGTAAGCAAAAATTAAGTCTAACACACTCAAGACAACAGAGCTAAAAAATATTATTGATAAACATATACAAAAACAAATTAGATAGCTACATATAAACGTAGAATTAATTATTAAATATGACAATTATAAAGATATAAGAAACATAAAAAAACATAGTCAAGAGAGTGGAGCTCTGGTTCGAATTAAGGACTTTAACGTAGTTTTACTAACATGAAAATCTATTAAATTTGAGTTTAAGTTTAAAACTTTTATCATGCGAGTAATAGGTTCTATGATAAGGACAGTGAAGTATCTCCAAGTTGCGCAGTTGGTATGAGCCTCCCCGGTAGTTAAAACTTATGCATGCGAGCAAGTCAGGAGCATCAATTTGTCCTGTTATGAGCTGGTGAATAAAGACTAAATCATTATTTATTCGCCAATGCGAAAGCAGTTGCATATGCAAAAGTTGAATACGATGCTCATACGGTGGAAGGTCATAAGGATCAGTCCAAGGAAGTCCCTTGAGAGCAAATCTAATAAATCTTCGCTGTATACTTTCTATTCTTGAATTGTGGACTGCATAATAAGGAGACCATACTTGAGAAGCATATTCTAGATGGGGTCGAACATGACAGTTATACAGCGAAAGAGTGACGTAGGGGTCCGTAAACTCCTTAGCCCATCTTTTAATAAAGCCTAGCATTGAGTTTCCTTTACTAACAATGTAATTGATATGCGATGTAAATTCTAAATTGGAACTAAAGTAAACACAGAGGTCCTTAATACTGGACACCTTGCATAACATTTGATGAGAAATCGAGTAATTATGCAAAGCCGGTGTACGTTTCTTCGAAAAAGTTATACTTTGACATTTGCTTGGATTGAGAATCAATCCATTTTTATCGCACCATCGCACACAATTTTCAACATCAAATTGTAAAATAAGACGATCGGCTGCGCACTCTATTTTCTTGAAAATTTTCATATCATCCGCGAAGATCAAAATTTCACTCGATGACAAGCTAAAAGTAACATCATTAATGGCTAGAATAAAGAGGATAGGGCTAAGGTGACTACCTTGTGGCTTCTAAATTTTACCACATAATATGATCTATCAGTTAGGTACGACCTGATCCAATCGACGAAGGTCGAAGGGAATCCATATGCATTTAGTTTAAACAATATAATATCGTGAGATAGTTTATCGAAAGCCTTTGAAAAGTCAGTATATATACAATCTAACTCTTGCCCGCTTTCAAGCGCGTTTGAACATTTATGAAGGAAGTATACAAGGTTTGTTACTGTTGATCTTTTCTGTACAAAACCATGCTGCTGTTTGCAAATTATATTTTTAATATCGAAAGTTAAGCTTTCACAAACAAGCTGTTCAAATAATTTGGGGATACACGAAAGCTTAGATATGGGTCTGTAATTAAGGATATCTGATTTAATACCTTTTTTAAATACAGGTGTAATAAAAGATCTTTTCCACAGTAAAGGGAATCGACCAGAATCTAACGATAATGAAAACAAGTAATGAAGGGGAAATTCAATTTGGGACTTACACTTTTTTTAAATTATTGGAGGGATGCCATCAGGGCCAGCAGAGTAATCATCGTTCAAAGATGAAATATTGTGAAGGACTCTTTCTGGGTTAATTGGAACATTATTAAAATTAACTTGAGGACATTTACGTAGAAACTCAAAATAATTACGATCTATGTATATCAACAATAGAATCAGAGAAGGAATTACAAAAATAGTGAGCAAAAGCGTTGCAAATGTCGGATTTTTTTGTCAAAGTGACATTACCATATGTAAAGTTATCTGGGTATCCATCCGAATCTTTCTTTGAATTTACAAAGTTCCAGAAACTTTTTGGATCATCCCTTAATGAGTTGCCCATTATGAGCATAACTTGA
Source organism: Melanostoma mellinum (assembly GCA_914767635.1). Classification (NCBI taxonomy): domain Eukaryota; kingdom Metazoa; phylum Arthropoda; class Insecta; order Diptera; family Syrphidae; genus Melanostoma; species Melanostoma mellinum. The sequence goes on from OU612058.1 coordinate 23,206,462, forward strand.
GTACAGAGTTTTTGATAGTGATTTAAATTCATCAAAAAAATAGATGTAAGAAAGGTGATCAGATTCAGAACGCGTCTTAATGTAGGTCCGCCAAGCACTATTTCTTTTGTTGCGAAGCTTTTTTAGTTCCTTAGTGTACCATGGGTGATTAGAGCTCACATTCTTTGAAATTTTGAGGGGTATAACTTTGTTCATGCAGTCGTTAAGAATAAAATTAAAATAACTAACTGCTTCGTCAATATTGGTGAACGCTGATATATTATTAATATTAGATCTACTTAGTTCATCAGAAAGCATTTGAAAGTTTGTCTTTCGATAGTCGAATATATGCGAGCAATCATATGAATTACTATAACTATGAATATGACCGCTTAGGTCAAGGAAAATGTCAAGAGGAGGGTGATAGTCATCTACATTAGTAATGCCGGAATTAGATTTAAGAACGACAGTACTAACAGCGTCAGAGGTAAAGACTAAATCGAGATTTCGATTTAAAAAGTTTTTAATACAGCTCACTTGTTGTAAGTTAGTAGAAATTAGATAATCCAATAAGATAAGCTCTTGTTGAGAGGATGTCAAGGAAGCTTTCTGAAATGAACAGTCAATTGAAGGAGACCAATCTATATAAGATAGATTAAAGTCACCCAGCAGTAAAATATTTATATCTAAAGAAGAAAGATTGTTTAAATAATCTAACACTAAAGCCACTTCATTGTAGGCAGGGGCAGAACTTTTTGGGGGAATGTATGTGCCAATTACATAGACTGTCTTAGACTCAAAAGTAACTTCAATGCAAATTAAATCTATTGTTAAAATAAAAGGAAAAGTGATACTAGACGACAAAAAACTATTGCGACAAGCTATGAGAACACCCCCTCCTACGTCTGCGTCTACATGGCGGTCTTTTCTAAATACTTGAAAAAATATCATGGGCAAAAGCTTGAGAATTAATAAAAAAAATCAGTAGTTTTACTACGAAGCCCCCTCACATTCTGGTAAAATAGGGAGAGCCTTACTAGTTTTTTGAAACATTATTGAAGGTATACTATTTTCAACACGTTTCTTCTTGGAAGAACCAACAAATTCTTTTAAAAGAGTGCCTGAAGGCCAGAAATTCGGGCTGCAAAGATAATCAAATTGTGACGGAGGGACAAAAATTTTAAAGGACGAAACAAAACTGTTAGGTTTACTTATTTTCGTACATCTAATAATTAAGTCATAAGATATGTTGACACAAAAAAAGCTTTCATGCAGGAATTATGATAATTCAACAAGAGACTTGCACTTGAATTATCACTCAATTAAGGTTACGGATTTTTTTTTTTTTTTTTTTTTTTTTAACGAGAGAACTTCACCGCTTACCAAAGCTAAACACAATTAATTTGCAAATATTTAGATATTTAACACAATTTCACTGTATACACTGTTGTCAACTAAGAATATGGACTTAAAAGCACGCAAATAAACTATGAGACACAAATAAATCACAGTAGAAATTGTAAAAAATAGAGAAAATTTAAGGAGTATTATGACACACAACCAACACTATGGTAACCAGAGCTGCCACTCGATGGCACACGGAAAGCTAAGTTACGAACTACGAAAATTTGTGATCACAATATCCGAACGGAATCGAAGAAAGCATTTCCAGTTGCAACACTAAATACCGCCATGCTGGTTTTCGAAATCAGCTGTTTTACGCCAAATGTGCAAGATCATTCACATTTTTCTGCAAAACACAACTTCTTTCGTATATTAAGAGGACGATTTTACATTCCACTCAGATTTGGTGATACCGAATCTACGAATTTCGAAATTCGTTCCACTCCGAATGGATTATGTGTTAGTAACATCGTAAAACTTAGACTTTTTTAGATTATGATGGAATCTGTGATAGGGCTGAATGATTGCCGTTTATCACAAATTGGTTCATAGATTTCCATACTCAAAGTTTACTTACTTGAAAATGATTTTTCCAGTCAAATAATTGTCTGGCAGCACAGTTATTCTTTTGAACTAACGCGGTATTCACTTCTCTTTTTCTCTTTCCTTCGACCAGGAGCAATGAGCTGAAAAAAAAAAAAAACAGGGCTCAGGAGTCAGGACACTTCCTTATTGTACTTCCACCGTGAGACCGTGACTCCCCAAATCATTTTATTTCGTTCAAATATTTACGAGTAGCTTATCTCGACCCATGTAGTGGTCCGTTCTAAATTTTTTTTTTTTTTTTTTTGAAAAAACGTAGTGAGTGTTTGCTATCGTCACTACTGTTCTCAACCAAATTGAAAACGCCCGTTTGTACGTGAAACTGTAAAGTCATAGTCAGTTAAAAGTATGTGAACAATATTCTTTTTTTTTTGTTTTTCAATCGCTTCGGTATACCAAATCGCAGGTGAGTGTCCGACGCTGAGCTGATTATGGTGGCAATTAAGCTTGTTGAAGTGCGAGAAACAGGCCAGAGCTGGAGAAAAAGTTCCGGCTTGTTTTTGTTTGCTTAATTGAAGGTGGGCAAAATCTACCAACTAACCACTGACTGCCACAATGCTGATGAGATTGCAACCAAGAGTAAGAATGAGGTTTTTCTCTCCGGTTTTTCGGTCTAAGCAGGGTTCTTTTTTTCTATTTAAAGACTTATCCCAGGGTTTTGTGTGACTTGTTTTGAATTTTGAAGTTGGGTGGGAGGGCTTAAGTCATATTTTTTTTTTGCGAAAGGAGTTTCATAATAGGTTACGATGACGTTAGCAAGTGGGTAAAGTATAATTTTATATTTTTTGTACAGATTAACTAAATGGTGCGGGAAATGGACAGGGATTTAGCTGAAAGGTGTACCAGTTTAGCGTAGCAATTGGGTTATGGGATAATGAATCATGATTGCAACTTGAAGTCATCATTATATTGTCATATGTAGGAGAGACAACTTATTCGGAGATACATTTTGTAATGAGGTAGATAGCTTTCGTTCGGTTACGTTTAGTTTCAACTGAGCAAAGGACGTGTTAGGGACTGAAATAAATAAAGCTGAAATAAAAGAGCACTTTGAAGGCATTTAGCGGGAAATTTGAATTTTTGTGTCAGCGCCCGTATTTTATTTTAAAAGAGCCATCACAAGAGTGTTGGAACGGTAGTTTCCTAGAAAGTGTGTTCTAATTTGAATTTGTGTGCTGTTTAGACAACAGCGTACATGAGAAGCTTAGAACTGAAAACCAATTAAGGACTTTAAATGATAATTTACGAAAGCATTGTAAATACATGGAGATGAAAAACAGTAGCTCGGATTAAGGAACGTTTTATAAGTTCCTTGAAGTGGAGTATGTGGTGATTCATAGAGAAAATTATATGCTAATTAGATTAGGGTTTTTATTAGGTGTCTCTATTGAAGAAAAGAGGACACAAGTCAGTTAGAAATTGATAAGTTTTCGCATGGAGTTAAAAGTATTTTCATTCATAAATATTTTCATCAGTGGTTCATGGTAGGTAAAACTAGAGAAAAACACAAGTTCAGGGTCAAACAATGCTGCTGAGAAATTGAAAATATTACTGTGACTACAGGGACTGTTGTGGGACGGAGGGTGCGAAATGTCCTTTTTACGTCAAATGATGGATAGCAACAGATGGGTTCCAGGTCAATTCAATGGCTGCAAACCACAGTGTTCCCCAATCACTCTCTAAAACTGCTTTGAAGCCTACTTTTTAAGATAAATAAATAAAATAAATAGCACATTTCTCACAACTATGCCCTGTGAGGGAATGGAGGGGACCTACAATTTTCTGCCGGTTCCAAACAGTGAATCAAGAAAGTGCTTTTCATGGCAATGAATTTAATAATAGAGGATCTGCGAATTCATCGCGAGAGGCGATACCCATGGAAAAACATTTTTTCCTCTGATGAGATTCGAACCACGAACCTCTGGGTTAACCATAAAACCACGGGTACCACGTACCACTTTTTAAAATTGCGGAGTAGAAATTGTTGCTACCACAGGAAAAGCTATTGGAGGATGCACACTTGAATTAAAAGAGTTGAAGAGCATCAGCTATAAATAAAAGTTATTTGAAGGCATTATATGAGTGGATCTTAAATTGGGTGGAGAACATTTCATATGTCAACTGCGATTATCGGTTGTTGGATCGGGGAAAAATCAAGGGATTTGCGATGAGATCGATAATTTCCAATTTGCCGGCTGAAGGGAGTCTGATGCAAGAGTGGGGGTATCAGAAGGAGTGGAAATCGAGAGTACCGAGACAGTTTAAAGACGCTATTGAGATAAGGAATGGTTCCTTTTTGTTTTGTTTTCAAATGCTGAATTCTCAATGATACTGACGAAAATTTGATGAATTATATGATAATCGCCGTTTGATGCCAAACAATAACTGAGCTGTCATAGACCAACGTCTTTTAGGAATGGAAATTCGATGACTACTGATTTTAAAGTGGAGCTAGAACCGTTTTAAAATCACATGCCAAATCCTATTACTTTCAACGTCGGAGCGTCAATGAGGAAAGCATTAACCTTTAGCTAATACCGCCGAGACTACATTAGATGTATTTTAGATCACCTGTCTACAGTTACCATGTTGATGTTTGCCTGAGGTATAGAAATATTTTGAATTATAGAAAATGATTCTTTTCTATGAGCCGATACCGAACAATTTCAGATTAAATAGTCTTTTTAAAAAGACTTGCTGAAAGTACTTGCAAAATTGACTTCTACACTTGCAGTAAAATTTTCGGTTGGAAATGGTTACCCCGTCCCAAAACCATTTGCTGAATGAAAACATCAATGACAACACCAATCCTCACATGCACCTGTTTGGTGTAGTGCCCATCACTAAAACGGCTTCCATTCCAAAGACTATGACCAAAATCCAAAGGCCTGCATGCATTCGATCTACAACTGCCATTAGAACGGCACCAAGAGCAGAGGTTTGTTAGCTCTCCGGTCACTATACCTTCGCAGTAATGAAATGGTGTCCATAAGCGCACTGCAGTTCAAACAATGAAGCGGGAAAGCAGGCATATTAGACCACGAATTTCCTGAAACTTGGCCAGATATTCAAACAAAAAACTCCAACTTAGGAAGCCTTGGCTCTCACGGGTCTCAACTTACATGAATAGAATGCGCATTAGCACATCTAACTTATGAGGAGTCAAGACGAAACAGAAAAGCAATGATCAGTTTGGCAACTAACACTAGTTGAAAAGCTCTCGGAGAGTACTTCTCTGACGAACTAGCATACATCTCTTAACACTCTACTGAATAGTATCTTTCATTCAGGGCCCCAAATGATTCATTGTTCCATCCCAAATCACTTCATAAGCCTCATCAAAAGCAACTGGCACTTAGTCTTTAAGCCAAGATAAACTCCCTCTTTAGATTTTCTACACTCTTGCTTTGCTTGCTTTTGATGTATTTATTTGAATAATCAGTTCCTTTGTGATAAAATAGGATGTGAACTCAAATTCAAATCGATTGAGCAGACTACATTCTTTATTATTACATTCCAACAAGGCAAACTCACTGAGCAACGGTAGATATTATGCTAAAGCCTTACAAATATGTTTGTTTTAATTTATGAAAGAGATCACATCAGAGTCCATCAAGTTCTCGCTGATTTCAATTATGTGTGAATAGGTAAAAGAGTAAAGGCTGTACAGGGGCGGAAGCCCATTCGTTTAGCCTTTCCCTACATGTTTTCTCATATTTTTCCTGGGAACTCGTTAGCTCTGATTTCATCCCATTCCCATACCTCGTATAAGGTACACACGATGTTCCATGCTCTAAAAAAATATTTCAGGAGGAAAACAGATAAATATCCAATTCCATCGTGTTATTCTTAGTGATTTGGAACTTGGTCTAGAACCGGTATCGGCTGTTGAATACAGATGAGCTTTAAATTATTGAGAAGTCATGCAAGAGAAGCAGTTGAGTAAATTGAGACCGAATCTTAGAAATTGTTCGTTGCATCATGCCCAAATTTTAGATTACCCAAGAGAATGGTGATTGAAAACCAGATTGTAAACAGGTCCACTTTATGAGACCTGTTAAAGAAAGGACTTGTTGTAGAGTTGCCTCTCAATCATCGTCATTACAAGGCCAATCAAAAGGAAAGACTTGTCCTTTCCCAGTCGAAGAGAAAGCAGAGTTCAACGTAATCCAGGTAATAGGAGTAACACAAAAATAAACTGTTACACACGCGGATGTTGTATTGGTGTTCATCAATATCCTTTAGATGCTTTCGACTTTACGATTGTATCCGCTTATTTATTCCTCAATCACTTGCATCTCACACGAACAGTATACCTGTGAAGGTTCAGTTAACGTTTTAATAGCTCCTTGTTTGTTATAGTCTGCTGTTCATGCAAGAAAAAGCTTCCCGTATGAAGAATATAGGTGCAGCAGGATGCTACAAGTACCGACATGATTTTAGTTAGGTGTAACCACTGGAATGGTGTATCGTAGATACCGAATTTCATCGGGAAGAATGGCAAAGTGTAGACTTAAATTGATTTTGGCGGATGTTGGGGCAGCAAGTACGTGTATACTGATACTCGGAACCGAGTCAGGGCTATTAACGTGTAAGAGTAATATTAACCAACCCTACATAGTGAGAGAATACTTACAAGACAAGGCGAAATATCTATTGCTACACAAAAACTCACAAGGAACTCATAAAAGCCAATTTACAACTTGGTCATAAATGAATTTTTGTAGCTTTTGCTCGCTATTTGGGTCGATCTTCGGTTGGTGTTGGTGTGTCCTTACACTTTTTGAGTGATGATATTTTTACTGCATTTTCATCGTCTTCTTCCCCCCCCCCCCCCCCCCCTCCTCATATTGCTGCAAAAAATAACAAATAACCATACCAAAATGCGTCACCCCTCTTCAGCGATTGTGTTTATTTTACGTTACACAACAATTTTTATGAATTTTCCAGAGGAGCACAGCGAATTTTGGTTTTGGGATCCTTCCTTATTTTTACGAGAGCGGACAATGGATGCAGTCTTTCGGATTTTAGTTGCATTGTTTACAATTTTACCCACAAAACGCGCAAAAAAAAAGAAACAACCATGTTGGTGGTATAGTCAGTGGTGGTGGCGGTGGTGGTCGGTGTTCCGGCTTCCGGGTGTACTACAGCAAGGAATTAAGACATTTTCATGTTTTATGATGCAGGAAAAAATTTGCAGGGAACCATCCTGTAAAATTGTGTGCACCGGATAGTACAATGGAGAGTATGGGGGAAAATAGTAGATACCATCACCATCATTCGAAGCAAATTGTTATCGAAGAGCGAGAGAGGTTTTTGGTATATTTTTAATATTTTGCTTTTGCTTCATTGCTTTTTAAAGGAAGAGTGTGAGATAAAAACTCCAACGAGCTTTGCATTTATTTTGGTTGAGTTATTATTGGTCTTTTTTATGTCATTGCAAGCATGAACACTTTCAGGGCATACACTTGACAGCAATAGGAGGTGGAAACTGAGAGGAGAATTGGCTTGAACGCGTTGCAATGAAATGTTAAAAATACAATGCACAGCAAACTAGCCTATGCATTTGTTGACACAGGTCTGTAAAGGGTTTTAATTTTTTTTTTTTTTTTTTATTTATTAAATATTATTTTGTCATCAAACAGGGACAGAGAACATCGACGAATTGCATAAAACATCACTATAGACAGACACAACTTCGAGCTTGTATATAACTTCATCTGCCTGCGGTTCACTACACGGAAAATGACATCAGTCAAGAAAGCAATTGAAAAATAAAAGTCTCACTAAAAAAAAAAAACAGGATAACCCTTTATAAGTTTTTCATCATCCTTACGGCAGACGCGAAAACATGGATGTTTTCTAAACACATTATCGTTTGTGTTACGAAATAAAAGTTTTCCAAGTCATATTTTTTGTGGAGACAATAAATGTGAAGAAGATGAGTCATTCTCAAGACAATTTCTCTAGGACAATTCGCACTGGAATTTTTAGGAGTTCTCAAGCAGCATATCTTTTTCTAACGCCTAAAATATACGCCATCCGAAACGATGATCCTAAGGCTCCAACTGCGTCGAAAACATTCGATGTACTTTTTTTAATTCAGGACTGGGCGACTCAAGAATCTGAATCAGGAAAGGATTTTAATCGAATCTTCACATACAGTTCCAAAGCCACTGATATATCTGGCGTTGGTGTTTTTGTGGAGGGAAATGACATACGACTTGATGTCTCCTGGCGGTAAATACTCATCCTTTGACAGCTTACTCAGAACTTAGAACCTGAACTGCCAGGCTGCTCAGTGAAGTTTTCTAGTTTCAATCAACGATTGGATCTGTCAAGATCACAATCGTAGATGGCATGTCTCCATTGGATGCAGACATATGCTCATCACCGTTAATAAGAAAACTTAAATTTTTACCATATCCATAGCATTAAAGATTGTATTACGGTTGTTGGTGTTGCTGCGAGGCATTTCTCTTTTACAAAGCTTTTAAAGGTGCTAGGCTTGCATTTTCTCGTATCAGGTTATAAATATTCGGCGTAGACAGGTTGAGATCCGGTAACCTGGGCGCTAGGCTCCTTTTCATGACAGCGTCTTTCGGCTTTGCTCCGAACATCTGGAAAGCTGTAATAAAATAATATCTGAAGGTACAATGAACTGGTACTTGGGTCTGATTGCTCCAGTTAGCATTTTGTAAGACTTATCTGATAAAAAAAAAAATATAAGCTCGCCATCGAGACCATCTCCGATTTCAGTCTCATTTGATTTAAGTTTGCATGTGGCAAGCTTAACTTCTTCTAGGTCAGAAAGAATTCTTGATTAAGACCAAAATTGAATGGGAAATTCTGCCAAAGAGCAGAATTAATGTGTTCAGCCTGCAAGTGATCTATCCAGATCATCATCAGTAACGATTCCATCACTATGCTTCCATGCTGGTCTTTAATGAATACACCGTCATTATACTTTTTTTTTAATTCAGGACTATAAAATCTGAGCCCTGCTGGTTTTCACTGAAATAAGTTCGGGGTAACCACAAACCACCATGACATTGTCTTTTAACCGTTAAGTGAATTTTTTGAACCTCACTCCTATCGGGGAATCTCTGAATCTCCTCAAACAAGTGCCTTGTATGGTTCATGTTTTGATTTTTGAGATTCGATGTTCCCTTTCCGGCGTGTATCCTTGTAAATCTCGTTGTACTGTTCAAAAGTAAGGCTTGTTCTATTTTACATTAACGTTTGCCATCCTTTTTTAATTCATTTACCTGCCTGAACGCTATATTGAAGGCCTTTGCTTTGTTCAATGTCGCTGGCGGCACAAGATTCATGGATAGTTAGAGGGATAGTCGAATGGAAAAGGCATGAGCTATCTCTTGCGGTTGTAGCTTTCCGACGTCATATCTTGCGTCGTTCGTAACATGATCAATTTTGTAGACCGTCATAGGCATCTTTGCAGTGCTTGATTTGAACAATACAGCGTAAGAAAATTCTCTTAATTGATTTTTCTCAAAAATGGTTAGTGTTATAAAAAAAAGTGTTAAATTTATTTTTGTAGATCATTGTATGGTCTATAATTTTGTCAGACGTATTTGTATCATAAAACCAACCTTTTCGCTAAAAAACTCAAGAAACCCCATTTTTGAAGCCTTCGACCTAGAGTAAAATTTTTGCAGACATGGCATCGATGGGAACTTTTCACAATTTCATAACAATAATGTTCCTAACAACTATATAATTTTTCAGCTCTCTGGGAATTTTTGCAAAGGTCAACGCCCATATACTTATTGGACTATCATCGCGAACACTCCACACACAACACGGTTTGCTTCAATTCAAAGCAGTATCCAACATACATTTTCTTTATTAGTAAGCTCCAACACTATGCTAGTTATTTTCGGGTTTTCTGTCGTCAAAGTTCTCAAACTCAACGAGTACATCTATGCCTCTACAAAATCGCTCTGAAAACAAAAAAAATAGTCTTTTTATGAAAAGCAATTACAAAAGTTTTAGTTAAATTGCAATTAAAAAAAAAAGGAACAACAAATGCAAATGGTAGTGTCGTGCCAAAGAATGTATAGCTTTCTTATTTGAACCGGTCTCCACGATAGCAAGCAGCACCAAATCACTTCCAAATAAGACAAGCCGAGCAGGCAGAGAAGTGCATACATCCGTCAGATTGAAACTTGCCGAAAAGTATCCCTTTCAGTTTGCAGTCTCTTAGGTGTTCCAGTTTTGTGTCAGTCCAACGCCTCAACATAATGTACAAACTTTCATGTTTTTTTCTTTGTGTGTGTCCTTGTTCCTTGGAGTCGTTCAAGAGTTCAACTTGAAATCGTCGTAATATTTGAAAACAATGACCATAACTTCAACAAAGTGGCGAGCGAACCTAAACTCAAAGGAACAAAGCAAAGCGAACGTAAAACTTTATCCCAAAAGAGAAGATAAATTTATCCAAGCGTGCATCCCGATTGCAAAGAATTTCCTTATAAAAAAATGTCATAGTACGAGTAAAGTTTGCTGGACAGTTTCAGACTTGGCCACAAACTTTCCCTGTGTCATATTCATTGCATAGACTTTTGAATAGATCATAGTTTAGTTTCTTTTTATTATTTTTGCATTAAAGGCATTGAGCTAGCTGCCCTTTGCCCACAACGAATTTACTCATCTCTTTTTTTTACGAATTCTTTTTTTTTTTTGGTTCCTTTATATTATAGCAAACTAAAAAAAAAATATTCCTTAAGGAACGTCGAAGGATCTTAGAAGAGAAGTGAAAGGAGAGTAGCATTACAAAATTTGAGACAATTTTTTTTTTTGCCCTGTTACTCTAACTTTGTTTTCAATTTCCTTGGGGATGTTTTTCACTGTCCCTTTGATACTGAAGGGCTTTGCTTTGTGAAATAAAGGTTCGTTAAAAATTGTTCACGTCTTTCCTTTTTAATTGTGTCTAACACTAGCATTGAGCGAACTTTTAATCACCGACTAATTATTCCTTCAGAATATACGGGGGAGGGGCAAGAAATAAAAAATTGCATCTCTTAGAAATAAGTTGTACGGTCGTTTCGTGCTTACGAACCGAACATTGCAGCTTGCATTTTTTATGCTTCTGAGACCAAGAATTCTCTTTTGTGTTTTAGGTGGCCGCCTAACTTTGGTACTGAGTATAGCTTTTAACAACAACTCAATTTCCTTTCAATTTGTTGATCAAGGAAGTAACAACTTCGATTGAAAGGTGGCGATATCTCCTTGTAAAAAAAAAATCAAATTCAATGATACGATCTTTTGACGTTTTGAACAGTAAATTTGTGAGATTATATGAACATAACTGCATAGAAGCGATAGGCTTATCTATTATAGTTCAGGGTGGACCTCTGTGACGAACTCAACCAACATGTTTCGCCAACAATCTCCCTCCAGTTTGGCTCTTTAACTTGCGCAATTGTGAGGGTCTTCCTTTTTTAGAATCGAATATACGATACTGAGGAACCAATGCACGGGCATGCATTCTTCCGACCATTTCATGCAGATCATTTCCAACTGATCACGAGGTGCATTTGAAAAGCTCGCCGTTAAAGCTATCTGCAACCTACAGTTTTCTATGATTTAAGTTTGCTTCTTCTGGTTCGGAAAGACGGCATTCTTGATCATCGTAGAAATAGAATGCGGTATTCTGTCTGACTTCATCGTCGTTAAGCTGACTGCCGAAATGGTCTTTCCAGAGCTTCATTAGGGAATGTGATTCTCTCCCTATGTTTCACTTCTATTCTTTTAAGGCTTGAGTTCGAGGTTTGCCACACAAACTTAATCTTTTCAACTTTTTGGTAAGTGTTTTGAGCTTCTGATACTGCTTCCTTTTCTTCCCTTCTTCACTTTTTGTAAATCTCATTCTAATAGTCAAAAGCAGCCTTTGTGTCTTTTGTAGTGTAGTATGCTTTTCGGTTCTCTACATAATGCTTTCCTTTAATCAAATCTCGTTTTGAAGAAACTCAAACATTATAGGCTGCGGTTAAAAAACAGGCTTTCTTTTTCTTCTTTAAAGAACAAAGCCGTGCTTCTATTTCTTGAAAATTAACACTCACTTCGGTTGTCATTTGAACCACCACATTCAAAAATATGACTTGACTGCAGATTAAGTAATTATGTAAAATTCATTGTGCTGAAATGTCTGCGTCAAATTATTGCATATTTTACCAATGACATAATTCCCAAAGACACGTCTCTTCCTCAGCGTTGTTGTAATTCCATATAAATATTGCTGTGAGCGATAATTTGCCATTTCATACAAAAACCACCCATAGTCTTAGTTCAACCTCTGTAAGGTTGTGAAATTTCTACAGTCAATGCCAAGCAAGGAGTTGGCCACTGAAACCAGCTCCAAGTGAAAGGTCTTTCCGCAGACCGTTTATTGGAATTTATGCAAATAGGAAGTTTACTGTGTTGCAAGGGGATGGCCGGTTGGTTTCAAAGATCCGCACCGATTTACTTATTCCAATGGAGAAACTTCTAAAATGCTTTACATTCAAATTGATATCGGGAGCAAACCGTGTACGAAGGCAATTAATCACGCACGACCCCTTCCCGGCCTGACCTGGTACATTACTTAAACTTGGAAGTTAAAATCGACGCCAACTTTCATCGCAGTTCCACAAATACAAATGCCAAATATACAAAAACATACAAAAACCCACTGCCGCACACACACAAACACATACACGCATACAATTAATTGCCATTTTCAGAGTCTAAACGGGCGGCAACCCAAGCAATGAACTGGAACCAATTCTGTGCCGCCCACCTTGGAATTACCACCTGTCTTGGTATAAGAGAAATTACCTTAAACAGAGTAATTTAAATGGGCGAATGCCAATGGAAATTAAAATCATAGATTTTTATTTGCCTTCCAATTCGATCGAATGAACGAGCTAAAGAGATAAAAGAACCTCGTAAATTGATTCATAGAAATTTCTTAAAAAAAAAATTAGAATTTACTGCTAACCTTATTGAAAGTCCTAATTAATATTAGTGAATGCAATTAAAGTCCTAGCGAGCTTTGTTGATTGTGTTCGCTAGTTAAAAGTCAAGGACTAGATTTGGTTTGTGTTTATTTATGCTTCAACGCATATTGCATCGATTTAAGTTGGTTTCGTTAGTTCTCAAGTGAATTCGGTAATAAGTCAGATCGGATCAGAGTGAGATTTGCATAACTCTAAATAGAAATCATCTCACGTTCTCAATTTAAGAGAATAGCTAGTTCCTGAAAATACAATTTGCATTCAATAAAAGACATCTACACAGGATTTTACCAAAAAATATAAGATAAAGGTAAGGTAACTTCCTCGACTTCTGCAGGACATGGTGCTAACACAATTATTTTCCTTTAATATAGAATTGAAAACAAGGGAAATAGAAATGTCCAATCCACTCAACGGTGTGTTTTTGTTAGCATTAGCATCCTTGCTGCGAACACAGTATAGGTAAAGAGAAATAAGAGGAACTAAAACACCGGCAGCGCACCGGCTATAATAGTGGTGGTCTCATTAGAAAGTCATTATTTTAAGTAATAATGCGAGAATGATAATTACACTTGATAGTCATAAATAAACAGAAGAAAATGTTGGCGGAATAATGCTTCTTGGTTGGTGAATGGTAAATGGTGAGTGTGGAGAGCAAAATATGGAATGAACTTTAAGTGCAGGTATTAGAGAAGCTACCAATGGCATCAAAGTGTTTCATTCTGTGACCAACAACTATCATTTGTACACTATGTGCAACAGGATGAGACCCTTTCGTTGAAGTTATTTTTGCTGATCAATTCTGCTTCACTGTGCAGGAGCATGGATAGTATCTAAGGCACATGACGAGGACTTTGGAGGTCTTTTCGAAAGAAAAATATTCCGAATCAGGGCTACCAATCTATTTCATATGAAGTAAATCTACCACATTAATTTTTAGAATTTTTAGTTTTACTCAATGTTCGTATTTTCATATGTGTAGGTAATATGAGTTGAATTGAATAATTTTTGCCGAAAAAGTCATTTGCTCAGTCTGAACGCATTCATTGCAAAAACCAATTATTGTTTTCCAAACACTTCCGTCAATTGCAGACGGAATTAATAGTAATATCATCAACAGAAGCGGTGCCCTATAGTCATGAATATCTCCGCCGCAAACCTGTAATTTGGCTTCAATAAGTTGTATGTTCCTGATAGTACACTGTACAGTGCCCTAAAAAGCACGAACACTATTGCTAAGTTTTCTCCCCATCTAAGGAAAAAAACAGCTAAAAAGTAACAAGTGCAACGCACTCTAATGCTAGGTTTCCACTTGCCATTTTTTAAATGACAAATGACCACATTTTTTGTCATTTAGAAAAATGAAAAGTGGAAATTGCAAAAATTGACAGTCGACGTCGGTCAGTTTTTGGCAGTAAATTTGAATGACAAGTGGAAATTGGCTGATTGACAAACGAAATGGCAATTCACCATTCACTGACATCGACATTTTTTATTGGTATCGTGTTGAATCTTTTGTCAAAGAAATGACAGGTAATAACACGAGTCAATTATTGACAAGACTTTGATCTGTCAAACTGTCGCGGTAAAATTTACCGCTACAAAAAGTATCCTTCGGATCCTTTCTCGTATCCCTTCCTCTTCTTCGTTTTTGGGTGTGGCTGCATAATTCTGGGAGAGTTAGGGGCAACCAAGGTTCCATCAGCCTATGGTTTACTCACCCAGCATTATGCAAAAACATCCCACGTAGGGTGATGAGGCAAAATTGGTCGAGGCTAGACCAGAAAAGGGACAGGCGGTCCCCAACGGACATTGAGGAACGTGCAGACGGGCGGTCTCACGAGAAACACAAGAATTGCCTAATTGAACGTGGCAAAACACAAGGCAAAACGACAACACTCACTGCAAACATCCATGGTAGTTGATCAATTCCTACCCAACGTTTGGCGTCACTTTGACAACATTAGTATGGCCTTCTGCCCAACCTAACTTTAATATTGTACCCAAAGGTTGAAATGTTAAAGTTCTTCCCTCCTCCCCCAAATCTGCAAAAGAGGCCACCAGTGTAGGATAGGGATTTTCGGTTAGACAAGATTTCCTCCTCCTATAGTTCTCCCGAAACAAAATGTTAGAAATGTTTATTAGAAATTGGTTTTGTTGACTTACTCGATTCACTCTCCACGCGAGTTAAGGTAACTGAGAGAATGCTCAGAGATAACTTATTTTCAATTTCAGCATAGTGCGATGTTTTTCACGAAGGTTGTAATATTAGGTGATCTAGGGGTCTGGACTCACCCATCAAGATCGGCAAGTGTTGGATGACACCAACCACTTGTCGAACTTTCGAACTGAGAGAATGATGAGAGAGAGGGCAAGTTTTGGACGACACCAACAACTTGTCGAACTCTATGTGTGTAGTGGTTGCGCATGCGCACTTTCGTTGGAATTCGACAGCGATGGCACAGCACACCAACGGTGGCTGATGTCGTGATACTGAATCCACGAAAGTGATTGGTCGATCGTATGAATGTGTGTGTGTCTGAGAGCGGGGTTGAGGCCAGACAAAGAGCTAGGCTTGAAGTGGTGGACCCTTCTTGGCTAGCTAGCAAAGAGATAAGAGATAGAGTGAAAGATTTTTGGAGTTTAAGAAATTGAAAATAAGTTTTGTTTTTTTTTAGATTGAAAAATTTTGCGCCATATTTTTTTTTGAGTTTTAGTTTTTTTAGTGATTTTATTTCATTTTTTTTTTAATAAAAAGGAGAGTGAAACGAGGAAGTGAGGAAGATTTTGGAACAGAGACGGATATTGGTGCAGATCAAATTGAGGAGACGATATTTAACAGGGAGAAATAGGAGCAGGAGATTTGATTTCAAAGATAAGTATAGTGAAATTTTTGCGAGTCGTGTTATTTGGTGAAAGATTTGTGTGAAAGACTGTGTAGCCTCTTTTTCTAACGATTTATCCAGGAAATTGCCTGGCACGTGACCCCCTTAACTTTCTACCCGCCTTGGGAATTGTTCGGGAACTTTTTTTTAACAGTTCAACCTTCGGTACCCTTTCTTTTGTTCAACATTGCAACGGTCCACCTGACCATCTTGCTAATTTGTATAACTTCATTTCATTTCACGATTATCTATTTTTTCCATTTTTATACCTCCAATTATATTATTTCGAAAAGATTCTGGTTTTAGTCCAGGTTACGACCACGGTTTTCCCAGACACCTTATATAAAACAATAAAATAATTCAAACTTCCCCTTTGGGAATTCAACTACATCTCTTCTTTCATTATCCACCTACTCATCGTTGTTCTTATTTCTGGTCGATATTTCTTCTGCATTACTTTTCAGCATAAAGGTTTGGAAATTTGCACCTTTAAAAATTTTCTGGCGCCCACAAATTTTTAGGACACCCTGTCCTTCAAATTAATCACCTCTATCAATTCTATTATAATCCCATCTAATCGCTTCAATCAACCTTTGATTAATTTCATTTCCACCCTATCACACAATTATTAATCGAACTCACCCAGCTGAGCTAGTCGCGGTGACAGCATATATTCATTGCTGGATGCACTCTTGTTTTTCTTGCCAACACTTCTTTCCAAAAATCATCTGTCATTGAAACATCTACCTTCTTTTCGCACGCCGGCCGGCTGTGCAATTAATTACCCCTTTGATTTTATTTATTAGTTCGCGGTATTTAAGTCTCGTTACCATCCTAAAGTAAGCTTACCTGGTTAAGAAATTTCAATATAATAAATTCCAGCAAATAAAACAACCCCAAGGAAGTGTTTCGGTGAAGAAAAAGGTGCAACAAAACTATGTCATTTAAGTGACATTTGGAAACCCAACATAAATCAAATAACAGAATAAAAACACCTTATACCAGCTTTGGCTGGGCTAATCAGCTAAGTAATTTCAAGCATTTGACCGCCTTAATCCCCATGTTTAATGAGTAGTAGATCTTAAATCTAAGGAGCCTCAAGGAAGCCACCTGGGACCACTTCTATTTGGGAAATTTATGAATGATCTACCCACTATTATTAAAAGCAGTGATATATATCTACAATTCTACATGATGGCGATCAGAAAATTTCATTTTCGTACAAAAATAGTGCTGATCACATTCACCTGCAATCTGACATCGATCATTTAGTGCAATGTTGCAATAGCATCGACCTCACACTGAATTTTAAAAATTGCCAAGTAATGACCTTTGCTAGAACTGAGAATGCAATGATTACTTTTTAAGTAACTCAAAACTTGAAGGAGTAAATAGTTTTATGGTTTTGGGAGTTATGTTTCATCCGATATTATACCTACTTCAGATAATACTTTGCAGTTATTGAATTGATAAGATTCCATAATTGCCAAAGCTTCTAAACGCCTGGGAATAATTAAACGTTGGTCCAAAGAGTTCAATAACCCATATATCACAAAAAGCTTATTCATTTGCCTGGGTTGGGGCCTGTATCACAGATCAAACCACACCACATTTCATACAACATACAACAATTTTAAAATCATACATAAAATACAATTTTCAGTTTCACAGATTTCATTGGGAAGATTGTATGATGTTCAGTTTTGGTGTATGATTTGACAGAGAAAATTATTGACAAAAAAAAACTCAATTTTGCAAAAAGTCAAATTTTTATAAAAATTTATCGAAAAGTTACTTTCTGTGAGAAGAAATTGGTCTACAATAGACTGGTAGTAGTTCTAGCTTATTGGAGTTTTTGATACGTTGAACTTATTATTAGTCTTAGCTCAAATGGGTCTATAATCAATCCGAAGGCTGAATGTTTATCATGGGATACTCGGAGAAGTGAAAAAAGAAGCTTATTATAAGCATATTTTTTAAATAAAATAATAATTCAAAATCTAATTATTTAGCTCTTTCTAATGTTCTTAGCTTACACGCGAAGTCATCTCTTCGTTTCAAGCTTCAGAAATCTTGCTTTTCGGTACATTCTTTGCTGCGTTCCTTGAAATCCTTTTTCACAGAACTCATCATTGCGTGCAACTTTTTGGGATAAATATCGCTTCATATGCATTTCTTTAGAAGGACGTAAAATGGTTGAACCCTCATCCTGCTTCAAGCACCAATCGAAATGTTTTCCCACATAACTATAAAGTAAGTAGTAAGTAAGTAAGTAAAGTAAAGTATTCATTTTATTGGTATATTAATACATCATTTACAAATATTTATAATGAATTTAAAGCCTTGGCTTTGCCGTCAGCTCGGTTGGCAGATTAATAAAAAAGGATTTAATATTTATAATTGAAAAATAATAATAAAAGGAGAGTTATCTATTCAAATTCTGTTATAAGTAACTTTCTATATTTTAATATGTCTTTCAAAAAGAGGTAAAGTTTTTTCCAAGCAGTATAGTTTAACAATGTTATTGTTTCTTTTAATGTAAGTGATTTTTTTCGGAAGTATGAAAGTCGATATTGTACAAATATGGGACATACACTAATGAGATGGAAGCAGTCTTCTTTAGCTTTCAGATTACACAATGAACAAAATTGATGGAAGCTGTTATTATATGGTGTTCCATTAATTCCAAGGACTTCACATCTTGTCTTGAAAATCAGAGATATTTCCTTATAAGTGTACGCATCGTTAAAATAACTTGCTTCCATTAAGTTCAGTTTCAATTGAGAATAAAGGATTCTGCTTTGTGACTTTTGAGCTTCTTTAATGAATTCAATCCTCACTATATCTTCCTGAGTTTGGATTATTTTGTAGAGCCGTTCTTTAAAATGCAACAAATTACTATAATCCAGTTCGAAGGTCTCTCCATAATAATTTCCTAAGTCTTTCCACTTCGCCATCCACCAGTCCGCATTTCTAAGTTCGTACAATCCATTTGTTTGGTTAGCCGATTTTCTGGATGAGCAAGTACCCTTAAGATGTAGTCTGCATGCAGCTTGAGAGTGAATGTGTAGACTTTAGCTAGACCCGTTTCGAGATGTAGAGCATAAGTTGGCGTTTTTATCGGAAGATTGAACAGTTTCTTCAGAAAGCACATAACTATAATACAAGTGAACTTAAGGTGTAATATGAAACTGTGAAGCACTTCCTCAGTCTGTTATAAGACCATCCAATTATTCAACCTTCTTGTAGCTATTGGGAGAAGAAAAGCTAGGTGGACACTCATGTGGTGTCAAAGTTATGATTACTGTATAAGCCTTCCTTTTCAGTTCGGTACGATAGTTATTATTAGACCTCTCCGAAAAATGTCCTTTCGTGGGACTAAAAATATTGTGTCCCTTCGTGTATACCTTACTGTGTCTAAGCTTTAAACGCAAATGTTCTTACTCTCCAATACAGATATAGTAAAATTCCATTGCCCCCATTGTCTCATTTCATTTCGCATGACAACAGATCCGCCATTAGTGAGTTTTCATTATCTCAACGAATTAGAACAAATGTTGCGGATGTGAGGTTGCGAGAACTCGCGAAGTTATTCGTTTGAAGCCGCATCCGAGAGGCACAGTAGTTACAGTCACGTATAAATATGTGGTTTTAGCATCCCTCTGGTGCGGTGTGGTCTGGTGTGGTGTGGCGTGTCCTTGCTTCTTGGTCCTTGGGTTGACAAAATCACTTCAGAGTTCACCGAATGAAAATAATCTCTGCACTTCAAATAACACAACCTAAGGAGCAATTCAATATTGATATGCAAACATGGGCTCATACGTACCTTACCTATTGGTACCCATATACCTATACCTTTATAGTACCTATACTATCTCATTTGACTGCTTTGCTTGGTTGGCTCTTTCGACTTTCCCCCTCAAAAGTCAAGGGTCCTCCAAAACACTGCAGGAGCTCATGTAGTAATAATGTCTGTGCGTATGGGTTGGGTTGTTTAGTTCGGGTTGAGGGGGTGCGACGGGTGGCAGGGACGGCGCGGCGGTGACGGTGGAGGTCGGCGTGTATGTGGGATGCATATTTATGCATTGTTTGTTCACTTAAACAAAATCCGTATTGCCAACAAGAGCATACGATTTATATGAAGGGTGGATTCCGAAAAGGGGTGTTAAAGCATTGCATGCACATACAAAAACCTAATTATGACATAAACGCTTCTGTTTGCCCTCACGTAAATAACTAAGTTAAATAGACCGTTTCTCAAAAAGGAGAACAAAATTTGTCTGTGCCATGACTCTCCAGCCCGGCCCATATCCCCGTCTTTACTTTTTAAATACGAAGCGTTGCTATAAGCAAAGGGTATGAAAAAGATGAAAATATTTTGGAAATTGCACGGGTGTGTATTTCTAGTGGTGCTGAGTGTAACGTCTTACAAAGTTACGACAACAACAGCTAAGAGTCCTTCGTACTTAGTGGTGACTGCGCAAAGGGCTCTTAAGTATGTGACATTTGGGATGTTTGTCTTTGGTTCTGAATGTTTCTCCAGTGGGATTGAGATGAAAAGGGGGTGCAGGCGCAAGAATGGGACTTCACTTAACCCCAGTTGAAGACCAAGTGGAACAACAATTTATTTTGTGTACTAAGCCATTTTCGTCGGCAATGCTTGGTATGCGATGATATTTTATTTTAGCTGTGGCAAGTATACATCAATGGCAGCATAGATGATGTAACTGGGACCGGGCGATTCCTAATGTTGAGTGCGGTTGCTGTAAAGTCACTTCAATGCTACATTTATTTTTGTTTAAGGGTTTTGTAGGGCAAATGCTACAACTTATGCAATGCAATCGTTTGTACATTTGTTTGCATATAAAGAGATGTTGTCGGTAGGTAGGAAGTAGTACGTACCAACTGCAACGTATATTCTTTTATTACTACCGAAGAGTAGGACTTAAAGTTTTTTAAGAGGCATTTGATATCGGCTTGCGAAATATGTTTGTTTTAGAAGAATATTGAATGGCTCTGTTCGAATACGTTGAATATGTATGTTGAAGTATTCCTTAAGTATGAATTGGCCGCAGTCTGATTCTTTCACTTTTGCGACGGGGAAGCCGCACCGTGCAGCGTCAGGGACAGGCCATTAAGTGTCTAATTTGCAAGTAATACACATGACAGATGAGAAATGACAGATGACAGATGACACATAACCGATGATAGATGACAGATTACAGATTACAGATGTCAGATGACAGATGACAGATGACAGATGACAGATGACAGATGACAGATGACAGATGACAGATGACAGATGACAGATGACAGATGACAGATGACAGATGACAGATGACAGATGACAGATGACAGATGACAGATGACAGATGACAGATGACAGATGACAGATGACAGATGACAGATGACAGATGACAGATGACACATAACCGATGACAGATGACAGATTACAGATGTCAGATGACAGATGACAGATGACAAGAAAGTACATTTTGAAAATAAAATTAAGTTTAATTTTGAACATAAAACTTTCCGTTTTACTTCACTCGGCTGACGAGCTTAGAAATACCTAATCGTGCACTTAACAGTGCTCGGACACATAATTGGCTGGAGAGCTCAGTAGTACTAAAAAGCAGGGAATAACACAAACAGGACATAAAAATACATAAACAGAACATAACAGTAGGTTTGAACAAAAAGGAGCTTATTTTTTTGTCTACGATGTGCTTAAACATGAAAATCGGTTATTTTATAATTTTTTTTTTTTTGAATATTTTTTTAAAGCAGCGTTCGAAACAGGACTACAAGAGAACCATTTGATAAAAGGTGTTGAAGGCGTGATACAACCAAAGAAGGTAGAGCACTTGGTTTGTCTCCGTTCTGTGAACCTAAGTGATCGAGGAAAACATTGTTGTAGTAGTGCAAGGTTTTAATTTGCTTTGCTCTGTAATTGACATTGAGGCATACATTTATCGACAGCAACTTTAGTCTTAAGCCCGACAAGCGCAATGCGTTATCTTGTTTAGTTGTATTGTTGTAACTTGTGTCATGTGTTGAAGGTGTTTCATAGAGTAACATTGGTAAAAATTAAATTAAATGAGAATCAGAGCTAGACAGCAATGAAAATAATAAAAAAATAATATTTAAAAAGTGAAAGGGAAGCCAACTTGAAGCAGATTATGAGCTCTTCGCGTCCTCATGTGTTGCTTAGAAATCCCCAAACAAAGTTCACAAGAACTTCTGTGTTTGGTTGTTAGCGAATAACTGGGAAAAACGAAAAGCTACTTTCATTAAGCTCATGATACCAACAAATTGCAAAGTCTAGGTTTGATAAAAAAAAAAATAAGTAAGGCTTTAAGTATAGAAATGAGACTTATTTTATAGGACTTATTGCCATCTAATCATTGAAGAAATCTGAGTAGCGCCATTCTTTTTTAATTAACTTTTTTCATCTTACTTCTCCATTATCCTCCACCACTACAACAATTGATTCAGACTCTATCAATACATTTCTTTTTTGCATTAACTTTAAGAACCCTTTTCTCTTTCCAAGAAACATAGTATATTATGACAACTGAACTCGACACTCCAGATAACGGTACAAAAGGACAAGACAGGAACAAGAAGGAAAACCCATCACGAATTGTATTACTGTAGTAATCTTCATGTCTCATATTAATCAATACTTACGAATAAAAATTGCAGAAGCATAATTAGTAGCTATGGTTTCGTATTCAACACATAAGATTTTTCTGAAGCTAAACAAAGTGATGATTCGCATAAGGTGCGGTTAACAGATGAATTTTTCGAAGAACTAATATCTGAAGCTTTTTTTGTGTCATTGAAGTAGTCATTTATTGATTAGTAGGATGTTTTCAGTTCTAACAACGAACTTTTCGAAAGTGAGGGCACCAAAAAAAAACTATGGAGACAAATGAGAATTCATTTTTTTTAAGGATCACTTATACCAAGTCATACTTCCCAGACGACGAGTCAAGGACCAAAGAAAGAAAAAGCAGAAAAAACCCATCACGAATAATATTACAAGTAATCTTCATGTCTCATATCAATCAATACTACTCGTAACGTAAAAAAAAAAAAAAGCAGCACCATGTTTCATCCCACAAAAGATCGTAGAGGTTAGTTCAACATGCTTCGCAACTCCAATGACCATCCTAATATACATTATTCTCGCATCGTCCTTGTTATGTTATGTCCCTTTAATATCTATTTCACACGCCGAGCATCTATCATTTATCGTAAGGCTGGGTCTAGTCCCATCAGCTCTTCTCCCCCGCCGCCATTTATATTATATTTTGGTTGCCCTTTAGCAACTCACCTAATGGTGGGTGGCAGTTGGCCATCAATCAGTTTGATTTGAACCGGAACTCCTTCGATGTGGCAAAAAAACAAAGAACGTATATATGTATATGTGTATAACAGCTAGATTTATACCAATTTTTATGACATCAATATATTTTCAAAAGGTGATTTATTGCGAAGAGGTTAACGATTTTTCTACTCATATTTGACTTGTGCCCCGAAGAAAGAACCGCTGTTGTTGTATGTGTCTCTCCCTTCAATTAAATTGCAGTTTGCAGTTGGAAGATCCATCAGTAACATGTTCTTATTTAAAAGAAAAACGAAAATGACGCTTTGAATGGGGTTCTGAAAGTCGTACTTGGCACTTTCTGTTACGACTTACGAGTCAAAGGTCGTGAAATAAAGCAATATCCAAGAACAAGTAATACAGGGTGGCTCAGGTGTTTAATGTTAACGAATTAAAATCCATCACGTCCAGTTTGAAGTATGACTCCATTCACCTCAACTGAATGTTTAATTATCTCGGGAAATCATATTTAACAACCCACGGAACCACTGTCAGCGATAGTGTGAATAACTTGGATAAGTTACCTCTAGACACAGAAAAGCTTCTATTCAATCCCAGCCCCTCTGTCCTTGGTGGGGCTTTTTGAAAATATGTTTTCATTTTTGAAAAAGAAAATTCCTTAACAATAATTAGATAGTGTCTTTAGTATTGTTCAAGGCGAGTGAATCTGAAATACCCTGTTTGCACGTATTTTCTCATCGTCACTTCATTTCAGTTGCATAGAGCACGTAGGTACTACTTACGCCAATCCAAGCAGATGGTGCATGTGACTTTGGGGGAAATGAAGAAGGACAGAAGTGTGCAAAAACTCATATATAGCTATACATACAAATCAAAGTGCATGCTCAACTCGCGTCCTTATTGACTCCACCCGCCGCCATTATAACCGTCACTTGAACCTCATTACCGGAGGATGTTTGACTCCGGTATGAACGAACGTGCACAATTTGACATTCGATTGGCGTGAATAATTTCTACATCAATCCAGTGTTGGTGTGCCTAAGGTTTTCGGCTTTCGGGGCTAATAACTTAATTATGTTCCGTGTTTCGTGTGCC
This sequence comes from Melanostoma mellinum, assembly GCA_914767635.1. Lineage (NCBI taxonomy): Eukaryota > Metazoa > Arthropoda > Insecta > Diptera > Syrphidae > Melanostoma > Melanostoma mellinum. The sequence goes on from OU612058.1 coordinate 23,230,794, forward strand.
TTGCAATTGCAAGAAGTACCACCCTTTCCTTCACTTCCTGCAGTGCTGCTCGTGTGATGATGATGATGTTGATGAAGATGACGACTTTAAGGAGAAACAGAGTGTAGTGTAGTAGGGTAGGAGACGTATAAAGTCTCTTAATAAAATTCTCAAATGCTTATATGTGTGAGTGTGTGAGAGAATCGCGTGTCCAAAACAGCTGCATACGAGTATAGTGGTAACAGTGCAGAGATTTTTCCTTTTTTCGAATTGCACCCTGATTTGGTAAATTATGGTTTCTCACCGTGGACGAGGAGCTCCTTCATGTGTTGTATGAAATTATTAATACAGACAGAACTCTGGCTGGAGGTGGAGGCGAGCGTTTCAAAAATAAAGCAAGACTTTTTGAAAATCACGACTGCACCTACCTGTCGTTTCGAATTCACCAAGTTGTACCTATACACGAAGTCATTAACTTCAAAGTAATGCCGGTAGTTGTTAAGAGTGATTTTCTTTGTAAAACTTGAATAGGCTAATGAAAAAAAAAGAAAATAAAAAATAATAACACAACACCAATTTGAACAGCACCTAAGAGCAAACTTGCTTGGAAACAGGAAATAATTATTCGTAATCGCATGTATTTTACGGAGTTATGTCGGAGGTCAGGATATGGATGAGCGGCTTATGTAAACACAAGAGATATGATCTTACCTGAGGACTTGAAAATAAAAAAAAAAACGTTGCGAAATAAGATACTGACGGTCGTACTTCGTTTCAAAGAGTTTTCTGGAACGTTTTTAGTAATTTAAATTACGTAGGTACCTACCTTCCAAAGAAAAATCAGGTTCGCTTGTCAGCCTTACTCATGTTCGATGAACCTCGCTGAATTCATTGAATCAGATTTTCGCTTTTAATGTCGTCACACACACCTCATGAGTATTGCAGTGTCATTAAACCCTGGTCATTGCTGGCAACTTTGAGCATTTTCATAAGATTCTGCACAGAAAAAAATAATTATATTGATGCCAACCTATCTTTGACCATCAGAAAACAGGCTTAATAACAAATTAATATTCATAAGTACAATTGTTTATTAAGCATAAGCAAAGCTCTTCAGTGGTTCCCGAAAGTCTGCCATCATTAGTAAATTTTGCCTAAATTCGCAATTATTTTCAAATGTCTTTACAATCTAGCCATTTATTTCTAATTGTGAAATTCAGAAGTTGTTCAATGGAGTTATAAGAAACTATTCCAAGCCTTATAAAGTTCAACAAAGCTCCGAAAAACTCAGCAGAAAATTACATTTCCGCTAGGTGCAAGAACTCTTAAAAACTCTGTAGCAAATAGAGATACGTGAAATTCTGAAAAAATCCTGATTTTACCGCATCGTTCCGCAAAATTTTTTTTAGCTTAGCTTAGCAACAAAAAAAGCGAATATTTGCGAAAGATATAGGAGAATTCTACAAAAAATTATTCAAAACTACACAAATTGAGATGAGGCAAGACTTTGTAAGAATCTAAAAAGTCATCAAAACACAAACATAAGTCTATGTTCTATGCCTACATTCCGCAAAAAAATACAAACCTTCCGCAAAATAATTAAGATCTCGCAGAGATCTGTAAAATTCTGCAAGGCTTTGCAACATTATACAAAGCTTTGCTAAGTTCTGCCAGCAGGTCTCGCTGATGAGTGCAAAAGTGACGATAGCTAGCCCGAAATCGAATTCGTTTATTGCTATCGAAGTATGTTGCTTGAAGCTCTGGTTCAACCCAAACTGTAATGCCCACCTCATTAAGAAAGTTCCACAGAAGAACGTACCTATTACCGAAATCTCGCAAAAGTCCTAAAACTTTGCAACACCTGGCTACAGTCGTTAATGATTGCAGTCAAACGCATGTGTTCGCCAAAATCGGTTATCGACGGCAAGATCTCTTCTGTTGTTGCAATCGCACTCCTTACAGTATTTTTAGTTTTGGGAGGAGAAAGTGCAGACTCAATTTTTAACATTTTCAGATATTCACCTTATTCTATTTTATGAAATATTCAATATTTAAAGATAATAATAACTTCAGCATTCAACGTTAAAAAAAAACGTTCGCTTGAGGGTTTGTTCACATTATACAACATTGGGCATTAGTTGGACAAATCATACACTGTGAACTACGATTTCCTCCCGAAAAGTAATGTTTTTCTATCTTCGTGCTTTTGATTATTGTTGTGAAAATTATGACTTTTTTATATATAGGTGTTTAAAATCCACGCGCACGTCAAGGGGTTATGAATACCCTTATAGTGTTTTAAAAGGCTATAGGATAATAGGAGATAATTCAATTGGAGATATCGATGCACAGCTTTTAAGCTTTTGTGAGTTGTGATGCTAGGGAGTATGGCAAAGGATTTTTCCATTCGGGTAGTGCGACTAAAATATGAATCTCTATACTTGACTGTACGTCCAAAGTTGGGCTCAATGTAAAACTGATGGGCATTCCTAGCAAGGTGGGTGTTGTGGGTGAATTGTTTCAATGAAGGAATGTAACTGGCTATTTCACAAGAGCACTTTTTGTAGAAAAAGCGATGAAAGGAAGAGAGACAGGTAACGCTTCGACGATGTTCTAGAGAGTCGATTGACTCTACGATCAATAATGGCAATGGAGCGATGTTAAGCTTCAACGACAAATGACTTAGCTTTATATTTTGTATTTTTATTGAAGAATTCTTCGCTGAGAATTGTGGAAATGAGAAAAACTGCAGACAGCATTTCTGAAGCAACATATGCATATAAGTACTTAGAAATAAGTGAGTATGATTTTTCACTGACTATATTTAATTTATAGATCTCCTTCATCCATCCTTAGCGGTTGTAGCCCCAAGAGACTGCAGACTATAAATCAAGGATCGCAAAAATTAAATTTCTGACCGTTAAGAAAAATTTTCAGGAAACAATTTTTTACCATCAAAAAAATTAATTTAAAAAAAAAGGAAGCAAATTTGCTGACAAACAGGTTGAAGTAATATCAAACTCATGTTACATCCACATCCTGTTCTCCAGTCACACGACCAAGTCTCTTCCTTCCCACTAACAACGACTTACAACAAAAATATTTACTTAACACATTCTGCTGGTCAAGTATTCCAGTTTCGTTGTTGGTTTCCTTGGTCCCCAGCCAACATGAGTCTGCTTACAATATACACAATGGCATGTGCTTTTACTCTTCCTGCAGCGATAGTTGGACTCGAATAAAAATCAAGAATCAAGAATTTAAAAAAGAAGACGAAAAAAAAAATGCGCAAAAAATTCCTCCAGGCCAGCTACATTATGCTGCTTAAGGAATGACAACAAGGACTCGGCTCCTTTAGTGTGTCTTTCTGTCTTTCGGTTTGTGCATATGAGCTTGCGTGGGGCTCGGTTCGAAAGGGGTATGGTTGGACACTCATCGGTTGGTCATGAACGAACTAGTACGTGCGGAAAAACTAAATCACACAAACACACGTCAATTCTCAGGCTAACAGACGTCCCATTGGTTATCCTTCATGCAGCAAAAAGTTCCGTTTTATATTTTAACTCAATTTGAAAAGTTTAAACCGGAGCAAGGACATATACAAGAAAAAAGAAGATCACTCGAGATGCACATGGAACCGCATCACCGCTATCCTTAGGCGCTGAGTTGTGGGCCAGATAAAGAAGAAAAAACAAAAAAAAAAAAACAAAGGAACATCGCTAGTGCACTTCCACAGTAAACCAATACCAACCAGTACAAAGTGCACAGAAGAAGTTTAAAATTTAAATTCGCTTCGCAACCAGACAAAATACAGTCTGTCCCAAGAATCATGTTTCAAACAAGAGATATAGAGATATCGTCTGTTTTCTGGAATGGACCAGCGTTTGAACATATTAGAATGTATATAATAGCTCTACGTTCATTCGAACGTAAAGTTTACTAACTAAGTTCGAATGAACGTAGAGTTATTATAGACATTCTGCAGAAACTCACCCGATACTTGTGATTTGTTCGTTGAACTTTACCTAGGGTTGACCTCAGTTTGCTTGACAACTTATGAAAGTCAAATGAATTAAACAAAAAACTCTAAACCAAACCACACATCCCTGTCATTAAAAAAAAAGAGTATGCCATTTGGCAGTGGTGTTTAGCGAAACCAAGGGCTACTTCAGGGCGAGAGTTGAGGGCTCAAACAACACACAGATTGATATTTTGGCTTTGTGTCAACCACAGGGCAAGGGGCAACCCCAGTGCTTCAACGAGCAAACATTATCAGACCCGTTGCGTCGTAGCAATTTCGGATTACGAATATCAAATAGAAATGACTAAAAACATCTTCGCAATGAACGCTTGGCAACAGATATTTTTAACTTGTTAATACTTTTATTAAGAGTAACAAATTTTGTGGCAGCACATAAGTACACTACAAGGTTTCCGTTTTGATATTCGTAGTCTGAATTTGCTACGACACCGCGAAGCGACGGGCCTTGCGATAGGGGCCAATATCATTCTTGCGCATACAGTTCTCATCTTCATTCACATAATCTATGGTGGATTCTGCAACAGTAAACCCCAATTTGCGTTCACAGTCAAAATATCCTTAAAACAGTTGCGTATTATCAGTCAGAAATGTAAGTTTGACTGAGTTTGAGGGTTTTATCTCAGATGCATTTCGATTTCAAAAATAACTGACCGAATTGGTTCATGACGTTCACAAATAGCTTCCAATTCACAGTTCACGGATTGCAATCACTCATAGTTTTCAGTTCATAACTCGCACTTCATAGTTTGCAGTTCACAGTTTGCATTTGACAGTTCACAGCTCGCAATTCGTAAATCACAGTTCAAGAATTATTCTAGAAACTCAAAAAATTTGTGTATATTAATTTTTAATTTTTTAGAGCGGTGTTCAACAAAAATAAGAAAACCGGTCCCGAGTCAGAATCACAGACAAAGGTGCGATTGAAAGACCGCGATTTGGTTTATCTGTAGGTTAGAACACTTCTCATCTACATGACAGTTATTCCAGAGAGGAGCAAAATAATTAAAGTCCTCAATATGTGATATTTGTCCCCTTTATATTAATACATAATGTTTCGAATGAGGAGAGTACATAAGAAGGCTGTGATCTTTATACATGTACTCATCAACGGGATCACAAAACCGAAGCATTTTGTCATATCGTCAGTTAAGGTGCTGGACCTTGTTAATATTTTAAGCAGCTGCCGTGGCTTAAGGCCAAGTGACATAAAACCAAATTTGAATGTTTGGCAGAATTTTAAGAGTTGGCCTTATATGTCACTTTCGCGAAGCGTCTTAAAGCCAATTTGGCCTTTTGTCACTCAGAACTGGATGTACCTGGATTCCAAGATCAAAGTTCATATCGTACATATGTAACTTCAAACAAAATAGGAAAAATGGTTAAATACTCAAGTGTATATTGTAAGTATTCTCAGTATGACGTATTTCATGGAGTATTTCATTTTATTATTATTGAACAAGAAAGGCATAGCAATCAAAAACATAAAAGTATTCCAATAAAAACAAACGTTAAGTCAAAACAAATTCACAACAATTCAAAAAGATTTTATACTTTTTAAAATGAACAAAAAATGTAACTGGTATTCGTCATAATTTTTCCGAAAATTGGACAGAGAATTGAATGATTGTTTTTCATATACACAAGTGGACAGCAAAAGAATGGGAGTGCAGTCCTCTATTCTGAATTGTAATTCTGATACACGTGATGCATTGTTTTATAAGTGAAGATGCAGTTATAATGAAAAATATGCGAATGCATGCATACAGAATATTTTAAGTATCATTGATACAGAGAGATATGCTTTCAATTAGTTAAATTAAAGAACTTAAGTTGAAAAGCCTTTACAAAACATTCGCGGGGAATTTTTTTTCAATATTTTACCAGTTTTATTATCAAATCTTTAGGTTTTGAGCTTAATATAAAGTAAGAGTAAGAAATTCGCACGAATTATAGTTATGTCTTTTTGTATCAATGATACTTAAAAGTATTCTGAATGTATGCATTCACATTTTGGCAGTATGTCCCAAAAAAGTTGGACTTACAAAAGTGACATAAGGCCAACTAATAAAATTCGGCGTTATGTCGCTTTCGCAAAGTGACATAAGGTTAAATATTAAAATTTGGCCTTATTTCACTTGGCCTTAAGTCATGGCACCTTTTAAGCATATTCAGCAGAAGTCGCAAAAAAAAAACATATTGTGGTAAGCTTCACTTAACGTTTAGTTTTTATTTCATGTCAATCGGTTGATAAATAAAAAAGTTATGCCAATTCTTACGGACGAAGTCGCTGGCACACCTAGTAAATAATATTTTTGTCGAATTTTTTGACTTACGAGGTCCTGCACTTTAACCGACGATGTGGAGAGATAACAACTCATGCGTATAGTGTTTTTTTTTAATGAAAATGCTTTCTAATTGCCTTATGAGCTTTCTTGTTTCTTCACCAGACTGTAGTTAGGTCTTTCGCAGTTCCTTACATGAATGGGAGCAAGTGCCGTTCGCAAGCAAGAATAACTTTGATGCAACCGCACCAGATCCTAGACTGCCTAAGATACAATAGAACGAAAAACTTCCTCTCATCATGCATCTATAGGACTATTCTACTGTCGCAAAAAAAAAGGATCCTAGTCCAGCAACAAAAGTTGATTCTTCGCTCGAGTCATGGAGAAAAAATAAAAAAACATTTTGAAAGAAACAAACGGTACGGTAACGCTCCCAATACAACACAGAAAATCCTCCCAAACTTCGTGTGTTTTACAGTGGGCTTATACATTCATACTCTCCAACTCATTCGCAACAACAAAAATATAACGGACGATTGAGTCGAGAGGCTCACTGCCATTGCCACCACATTCCCCATCAGCTCAAGGACAAAATTATATAAAAAATTCATGGAAGGATAAACACGAGATAAATAGGAATGGAATTTCTCCCAGGCCAAGAAGAAGGATGTCGGGTTGGTCCTTGTCGATTTACTTGCTGTGTTTTTTTGTTTGCTCTCTCTCTCTCTTTCTTTTTGTTGTATTCTTTTTGGCAGATTTAGTCATAGAGCGCAAAGAGGTACCACCAATCCACCATCCAGCATCCACCACCCCTGGCAGCTGGTGTAAGGTGCAAACGTTGTTGTTTTTGTTTTTGATGATGGCAGCACTGCTTGTGGCAGGAGGCTGATCAGTGGGTTTCAATAATGCAGCCTGAATGAGGCAACTGAAAAGGTTTTTTCTTTTGTTTGTTTTTTTATTTTTATTTTCTTTTGCCATTTGTGCTGTGTGTGAAGATTTGTGAATGCGAATCATACCCATGGAAGAAGTAGTTATGGGTCTTCGTTCGTTCTTTCCTTCCACAGAAGATAGATGGTCCCTTAAAGGGATAAAAATGGATTTATAGTTGTTCCAGGGAGGAATAAAAGGAGACCTTGCACAGGTGATGTACTATTTCCAATTTATTCTCCCAAGTCCTATTGTTTGCGTGTGTTTACTTGTTGTTTTTTTTTTTTCTTTTTCTTCTTTTTGCTATCCCTTTGCTCCTACTGCTGCTGTTGGTTTTTTTGGCGTAAGCTATTTCTTTTGAGTTTTCCAAATGAATTTGGTGGGATTAAGGCTTAGAAAAGGCAATAAGGATTTTCTTGGAAAAGTTGCAGGCAAGCTGCCTGCCTTTGGTGAATGAAAAACTGGTGGGTTTTTTTCCAAATGGTATTACCGAAAATGATTCGATAATCGAAGATTACAGACATTTTTCTCATTCGTTTAGGGAATGTTTATTTTGTTTTATTTTTGCCTTGTTTGTTTTGTTTCTACAAAGCTCGCAGTAGGACCACCAAATAGTTTTAAAAATGTTGGAAGATTCGCCCCCAGGTGGTGTTGGTACTTCGTGAGTAATTGCACACATCTTATAAGAACTTACCATCAATAAAATGATTTCGTTTGAGATTTGAAGCACTTTTTGCACAGCAAATCTATCAGAGTATCAAGTGGATGGGTGTTTCCATTTCTTTTCTTGAAGAGACCGCTGTTTTTTCCAGAAGTGTTAATGAGATCTGTCCGATTCACTGAGGGCTTACGAAAGATTGATAAGGCGGGATTCAGAATCACTTAGCACTGGAATGTTTTTGCTGTATAGAAGGGTCAAGTGGTGGTTGTGGTTGTTACTCTGAGCAAAATGTTTAGAGCCACCGACATGTGATTGATTGAACATGAGAGGCTGTGGGCTCAAGCTTCTATCTGCTAGAGAAATCCAAAATGCATTTTAGAGGCACCGCCTTTAGCAAGCCTTCCGTTAGTTCCATAGGTAGGCACTTTTACTACAAACTGTGTAAACGGCTGTGACTGTTGAATACAGAATACTGTTAAACATTCAAGTTCTCTGGGTCCCAAAGCACAGATACATTTCGGGTAGCAGGAAAGCTGATGTGTTCCCCAGAGACCAGAAAAGGAAGGCCATAGGTACCAATCAACTATATTTGTATGAATATTGGTATGTCTATCGCTACGTGCAAACTTATGCTGAGGCAGGCTGCGATAAAGACAACAAAAACTAGATGGACACACATCGCACTACCTGTGTGGCTACTAAAAGTATCTAACCAGACCTAGATCAAAAAGGTCACACAGGTTTCTTAGCCACAAGCCGATTCCGCCTTAGCTCCGCAGCTGTGTTATAACTGGACACTGTCTCAATGTCCCATCAAACGACTTCTGAGAAAGCCCCATAGACGAGGAAGGGGGGGAAACCGCTCCACATCTTCTTTGCACATTCCCAGTCCTCTCGTTATTTTGGGATAACTCTTTTTCGACGACGATCCAAGTGATCCAATATATTTAGGCATTTGTCGTCTTCAAAGCCTTATAGAAAGCTCAAAATAATTTGAATAAAGAGGCTATATATGGCATCTCAATGGATCTGTTTGAGCCAAGTGGGTCGCTCGTTTCCCGATAGCAACCTTAACCTATCCTAACCTAACCCCCTTTCCTCACATGACTGTGGGATATCTTGATAATGGTATCTCTTATTTTTGTTCAAAATTTTTAATCTTTCGTTTTATTGTCTGGCAGCTTGAAATAGTGCACACCTATTTTTACCATTTCGTCCGATGCCGATACAGATACGATATACCCAAATTCTTTAATCATTAAAGATCGCATACAATTTTTTTTCCGCACAACTTTAAGAAATTTCAACCAACCATAGTTCGAAGTCCAATTATAACCAAAATGTCATAACAATCCGCACTCAATTAGACTTCAACCACAAGCCGTATCATGTGTGTTAAGTTTGATGGTGAACGAGTTTTATTAAAATCATAAAATAGAAAAGTAGGACCTCCCACCATATGAATATCTAAATGAAGACCAACATAGCGGTATTTTATGTCACATGCACAACACGTTAGCAGCACAACCAGCCAGTGACTTTTCAACTAAAATGCAGTCCTTTATGCGGTCATACAGCATTATACTACGTTAAGTTTGCAGACAAAACTATACACGGCTTCCATTGAAACCACCAGAGCCTACTTCATGCAGGCAAAACATGAAAGGGTTTTATTTAAGTACAACGAACAATCAGAAAAAAAAATATTATGATCTGGTGCGGGAAGAGGGTATTAGTGGTCCTACAACAAGTTACAACTTACACAGCCAGATCCAGCAGGCTACAGCCACCATTGTTTAATGTACCATTTAGTATAAGCAAAATGCAATGCCCTATACGCAGGCACATACATTTCCTTATGGGGATAGTCAACACTGTCGATGTAATAATACTCGTATGTTGGTTTATAATAATACCTAGCGCTTGACGCCAACATTAAATTTAACGTACAGAAAATTAAAATAATGAGTAGAAGTTTTCATTGATTCCAATGATTTTTACTGCAAATCTTTAAGAGAAAAATTTGATGGAGAAAGGCATTGGTAAATAAAAGCTTTTCGGTGCCTTTCAAATAAAAAGATACACTTGCATGACTAATAATAAGGAATGTGGTGGTCTCTCGGAACTTGGAAGTGCCATAAATAAATATTTGGATGAAACAAGCTCAAAATAAACCGAAAGCGCAATTGATTCTATAATTTCTGAGGGTCGAGAAACAATTTTATGATAGTTCTGAATAGGCCAGTCATTTAAGGCATTTCAAACTCCAAGAAATTTTTTTAGTGAGCAGAGTTTCAGTTGAATCCTTTATTACTTTGTTGTAATTTTTGCGATACCCGTGGCGTGATGGTTAGCATACCTGTTAACCCAGAGGTTCCTGGTTCGAATACCAATAGAGACAAAAGTTTTTTCCTATGGGTATCGTCTTTCGCGAGGATTTGGCAAAGTCCTCCGTTTGTAAATTAATTGCCATGAAAAGCGCTTTCTCAATGTTCTCGATTAGTTGATTTTTTCTAAGTATGGGTCAGGCTTGGCCACTCACAGAGGAAGTGGAATGATCGCACCTCTTCCTCTTCGTCTTGGCATCCCCTACCCAATGGGTTGTGACCCATCAGAATGCCAACGAAGAGAGTCGAAAACTGCTGAGCTGGAGCAAAAATTCTGTTTTTTTTTTTTCTTGGATATGTCTGGCCATAGGTTTCTTGAAACCCATAATGCTTTTAAAGACAACCACCTGTCATTGGAGGTTTTTTGAAAACTTAAATGTCTGAGTGCGTCGGTCCTAATCTTACATTTGTATGTGAATGATAAACGAGTCTCTATCTCTAGAAATCCGGGAAAGCTCCAGCGGCAATGAAACAGACACTTGTTTCTCTCAAAAATATTCTTCCATAAGAATTGTACCTCTTTTCTTCTTACATCTACAGCATCGAGGCAGACTTCAGTCAGGAAGGGCTGAATTTTTAAAACAAAGCATTTTCAAAGCTTTTTCTTTTAATTCTGTGCTAATGCCGATCAGAATTGAATACCTTCCATCCAATAGAAAAGTGAAAGCAAGCTCTTATGAACTTATTATTGTGAAGCCCAAAACATAATCAATTTCTTCTTTTCCCTGAAATTCAACAATTGCCGTGTGTTTGTTTTTCTTGTCATACAACTGAGGAGTTCTTTTCGGAACCTAGAATTTCATCCAGCGTTAACTTCGTTCACATAAAATCCTTTTTAATTATTCTGACAGATAATCAATCTACACAAAAAAAAAAAACCTAAATAACAAGCTTGTGCCGTGGGTATTTATGAAATCGTGTTTCACTCATAAGAAATAAACAGAAACGAATAACAAGTATTTTTATTGTCATGTGAACATGTTCATTTCATGAACATTTCAGAGTTTATAGATATAGATATCCCCTGTCCCATGTTTGATTTTACCCTCTTCAGGGTTGCTATGGTTCCTTGAAATTCATCCAAACACAACACATAATATAGCCTTACTTGACACCATGTGCCTTTTGTCTCAGACGGTCAATAAATTTTGTTGTTCTTCACCTGATTGAACTTGCTTCTCACGCACAAATTAACTAGAAACTGTCAACGTTTGATGTGAAAAACAATTTCAGTTAAGCAATTTAACGAGGAAAACATCAAATGCGCCTACACAGATCCTTAAAACATCACAGCGCTACTCAAATCCATCTAGTAAACTTGGTGTCATGAAATTGTCAAATTTTATTGAGCTTAAGGATCTCTCTTGATTCATTGGTTAGCTCATTGACAACCTTAAGGGTGGATTTTGAGCAACAAGACAGTGGCTCCTTAACTGCCACTTTAACAACTCTATATGTGCCTATATAAAAATCATATTACGCTGGTACGTGAACACATATAAATTCGCTTAGTCGATGTCGGACTCTAAGTCGATTCGGTTGAATTCGGAAAGGACTAAATTATCTTCGAGTTTGCGTATTTGTAGATGAGGATGCAACTACACTTTATAAGCACACAAATTGAGAGTTAACAACTGCATAGCACCTTGCTATCACTCACCAATAGAAGAGCCGCTAGACAATAATCACTAGTATTCAACTTCATCAAGGGCTTAAAGCTAAATTCGATCAAACACCTCATATCAACCACTAGTTTGACATGTAGGCATGTAGCCAATTAGCCATACAAGCAACGCACGTTGGAAGGTACTGATATTCCTATAATAAGACTGCCAATTAACACTTGGCCTCATTACCCGGTCTAATAACAACACCTCAGTAGTCAGTCATTCGAGGAGATCCGAAGTCCCCACAAAATTATCATACCCAAACAATTCATTAATGCAATCAGACATTTTGGTATTCTCCATATCCCAGGATAATTGTGTTCGTTGATTTGGACGCTCGCTGGTATTGTTTCAGTTTATTCATCAGTAGGTACCAAAGCCGCTAGCCGTAGGTTTCTCCTAACATCAGCTTTACATATACAAACGAGACGTTCGACCCACAGAAGGATCCGCTTCTATGCTCAGGGCATAACCAGTGCAAATAGAATTAATTTCACTTTCCCGATTAACTTAATTAGGTAATTTGTATGTGTTTGTAAGGCGACTCTTTCATACTACATATGCGTGTATACCTCATGTGTTTTTGGGTGGTTTTATCGAGGTTGCTCGAAAGCTACTGCTTTACTGCCATTATCGTCCTTAAGTAGTGTAACATTGTAGTCGACCATGTTTACATAATTTTGGGAGGGAATAATATGTGTGTCCAGTGCGGGAATAACAGAAAAAAAAAAGTATTGTACTGGATTTGCGTGTTATCAACCAACAAGGATCTTTCAATTGAGCAGAGGGCATTGAAATATGGCTTCGAACGGACCATCTGAATATTAATTTTTGGGTCTTTCACTAGAACTACCACTAGGGGAGGGTGGATAGTGAGCACTGCACGTTTGAATTTGTAATTGAACGGCCCTGTACCTATATTCTGTTTTGAGATTCATTTTTACCGATGTTGGAAGGACGCACGACCCAAATCTGTTTATCTTACTAACGTTTTATTCGGAACTTCTAAGAAAAGGTTTTGATTTGGCCAAAGTTTTTTTTTCTGCAGAGGCTATTTAGCGTATACAAGGGTTGATTCTACTGCGTGCTTTCCTTTTTTGGTATCGACTCTTTATCGCTTTATCGAGGTATTAATTGACTTATCACGTCTAGAAAAACAATGCTCTGCCATCGTTGTGGAATGTTTTCCTGTCGTCTCGAGCTCCAATCTATTATGTGATGGAGACAGTTAGGATCGTGGGGAGTCTCTTCATTTGCATTGACATGTCTGTCGATTAAGTTGTTCGTTTTCATGAGCTGGAGTGCTTGTCTACGTGTTGTTTTACGAAGGTATGATTATATGCTTACCTTTTCTGTAACACATTAAAAATTGTACACTCATCTCTCCTCATATTATTTCCATCAACATCAAAACATCAAACCCAAATCCTACTTGACACTTCAATAAATAAAAAATGCCGCCTAAGCGTCTAGAACCCTATAATTTCTTGATATTGCAAATCTCTCAACGTCCTCACCTCAATTGGTAGGTATTCAAAAGAAATTATTGAAGCTCGTTGTAAATTTTGTGAGGGTGAGGTGCACGTATTATGCCATTTAGGGCATAACCAAGCAAAACGAATAGATAAACCTAATGATAACATACACACATCCTCACACACTTCAGCACGACTGCAGAATAAGTAAAAGGTTCGTTCGCACTCTATTCAATAAGTTCTCAATAGGCCTCATCTCCAGTAGTTCTTTTCCGTTATAGTACTAATTTAAGCTCTTCAGTAGCAAAATGAGCTACCATTGCAGGTATACCTCCATCCAATGTACAATTTTCTCCGACTATCTACTAAAAGACATGAAGACAGCTTATGTCAACCTTAATTGCAATATTGAACAATGAACAGGTCTATAGCAAGGATAGGCTTATATGGACATTTTTTCTTACATCCCCATATGTGTAGATGTGGATAGGCTCTTTGGTAAAGATTAATTGCGTTTCATTTTTTCACCAGGATGTCGAACATCCTCATTCTTATGGCCTATCATTTATGCTAAAGGGGGTTTGAACAAAAAAAAAAAAAATATATATAAAAAAAAAAACCTACAAGGGATCTCTACCCCATTTCATTATTCTTCTCCTGCATTCATGCTCGTCATCAAGTCATCCGTCAATAATCAATGGGCCTGATAAACATCACTTGACCCATAAAAGTCGAATGTCAAGTACCAAGAGATCCCATTTTTTAACATCACTCGTTCGGACCAATTGTTTTTTATTTATTTACTTTTTTTTTTGTCTTCTTCTTCTTCGTCTTTTTTGAACAATTCGTTGAATTCTTGTGTAGTCAACCCCTTTAATTGCACGAGTTGGTATGTAAGGGGCCTACTGATACGAGCTTCCTGAATGTGACTGAACATAGCTTTGAGGCTGGAGCTGTCATGCAATGAAACATTGATTTATTGATAGGCTCTCAATGGGGTTTCAATTGGCCAGAACAAGGATTTATTAGTGTCCTGAGAATTTTCCAACACAACCACTTGGATGTCAATGAAAGGTATTTGAAATTTGTTTGACTGCACAAATCGACAACAGAAAAAGATTCCAAAGAATTTTAGAATTAACAAAAAAATTTCAAATACCTACTGATGTGAGGCGCTGCTTTGTACATCTTTTTCAGGGTGGCCAATTGCCAATAGGCAATAATCTCATGGGAATTTTAAAATAGGTTAACCGATTATGATTGATTAAAGTTAAATGCAATTGTACAACAAGTTCACACGCAACTATAGTGAGATAAAAGACTATAAGAGTATGCTAACCACATGCACTTACTTTATCTTGTCTTTTCGAACGATTCGAAAAATTTCTGATGGCAGATACCACGAACGCAACTAGGTTCTCTGGCAAAGTATTCTTTGCCGTGAAATGTGTGAACCGAAGGATACATCGTTTCAGCTGATAATGTGCGACGAGTTAGAACGTAGGTTCGTACAGTTTCGGGCTTTTCATCCAAAACTTTTGGTTTTCTTAATGTAACCGGCCGAAGTCTTATTTTATATCGGTATTGGAAAACTTAATGCCTATTTATGTAAACAACAATGCAAATTTGAACTGTCGTTGGTTTCGCCTAAAAGGTAGTCGCTTCCGAATTTTTGCTTTTTGACTTCAAAGTAGAGTTTTTCAAAACTTTATAAATAAATAACTAAATAGTTAAACGCGACAGAGCGAGGAGTCCCAGGGTCCAACGTATTTCTGACAACCATATGCCTTGTGAAGGAATGGAGGGGACCTACAACTCTCTACCGATTTCAAAGGGTTTATCGAGAAAGCGCATTTCATGGCAATGAATTTACTAACGGAGGACTTGTCAATTCCTCGTGGTCAGTTCTTGAGATATTCAACCAGCACGAACTGCTATCTCTGGGACTTTTATACGTCTCATCGCCGTCAGACGGTGTTTAATGTATAGTCATTAGAAAAGCAGCGGTTGCGCTAAAACTAAATATTTAAGATTCTAGGCTATAAGTAAAAAAAATATATTCTAATTTAAAGTACTATAACCATGAACATTATTAAAATTTTTACTGTAATCAATTACGAGAGATGATCTAACCAAAAAGTAAAACGTAGTTTTAGGTGCCAAAAAAGTAAAAAAATATAAAAAATCTTTATTGATGAGACTCTTTTCGTATACCCTTTGTGTGTAGATGTGTAGATGAAACCCCAACTATAGGGATGCAAGCATAATTACGAGGGAGACCGAGTGTCTGAACGAAGGATTCAACCACAAAAGAAACTTGAAAACCCGAGTCGATTAAGATCCTGCAACTTCGGAAATTTCCTTGAGAATCCTCTACATGAGCTAATATTGTTGGCTGAATGGTTTGCCTACCGAATCCAACATCAAGTGAATTATTATTCAGAAGTGGAGCGATCGATTGTGAAGAAGAACCAGGAGTTTGTAACGACGACGATGTTAGGGGTGAGGAAGTGTTATTTTGTGATGTAGAATGACAAAGCACATGATGACGCGTGCGGCATTCACGGCAACGAAATGCGGAATTGCACCGAGATGTCCCATGTCCATAGGGCGAAGGCAATTACAAAGAGTTCGATTTTACAAACGATCGACGAGAGTCAACGTCAAGTGAAACAAAACAAACTGCGGACACTGTGGTAAATTACAGATATATACAATAACAGAAGCTATATAAGGAATCTAATCTAATCTTATTATGTTCTTCCTTGCACTTGGGACATTTTAATTTATAGGTTTGATTTGTGACCATTCTACACAATGCGAACGAATATGGTTTTGTTGATTGTTTCGCGAAACACTAGGTCGTGATACCTCAACCTCATCTGCCGTATCTGTAACTTGCCTAGGTGCCTTAAAATTACCCACGATTACATTCTAAAGAGAAAGATATGTTTCGATATACGATTGAACGATGAGCTACGAGCGATCATATCTAAGTTCCAACCGTTCCCATGCTTCGAAATAATTTGCTTCTGTTAACGGTATATGTTTGATAAGGTCAAGAGCACGACCTCGAAGAAATGATTTTAAGTAATGAATCTTTTGGATCGCCGTGAGATTCTGCTTTTGATCAACCAATCCTGTAAACGAATCCCTAAACGACGACCAATTCTTATAATCTCCTGAGAACGGATGAATCACAAATTTTGGAAGCTGAATTGAGTAGCGTTATGATGTCAAATTAAGTTTTTCGTGAATCGTGGTTTGTTGCTTTGCTTTTTGTTTCAACAGCCGAGCTATCGATGTGTGTGGCTTAGAACAAGACTGGTTCTTACGAATGGCTGTCAATAACTTTAAATGAGCTTCAAAAAAACGCGATTCATAGTTAGAATTCCTCTTTTAAGCTTTCAAACCGAATTTCTAGCATTTCAAGAGAAATTGAACTTGTGATCGAGTTTAAAAAATCACATACTCGTGTCAAACGTCCCTTAGCATTCCCGTAGTTTTGTTTCAGTGAGCTCATCGTATATGTAAATGAATTAAACAAAAAAAAAAAAAACCGAACCACGATTGTTTTTTCTACTTAAGACTAGCTCAATAGATAAGAAAGGTTTTGATCGCGTGATTACAATAGAAGCATGTGTCTACGAAATACCTCGCGAAAGGCGATATCATTAGAAAAACATTTTTGCCTCAGTTGGGATTCGAGCCACGAGCCTCTGCCTTAACACGCAGACCCGCGAACTATAACGCCACGGGTGCAAAATTACAGTTCTTGAGTTACAAACGGTAGTTCCGTTAATTTTGGAAATGATACAATTAATTTTTTGGCATAAGCTTGGGATAGGCCAAGTGCAACTAAATCGACTTTTGTTTTTGGGAACGAACACCTTTCTTTCGTTGCCGAAAAGGTAGTGGAGAAAGCACTTTCTCTCTTGTTAACTCCGCATACCATTAAACAAAAAGTAACATTTCATCTTCTCTCACACTAAATAAAAAAAATTGGACAAGCTATGTTCTAATCTGAATAATATTAAGTTTTGAAGAATTTGGAAGATGGAGGTTAGGTTAGGTTTAAATGGCTGTCAGGAAAACAAACTGACACACTTAGACCAATATTAGGTCCATTGTGATACCATAGGTATTATGCGAGGGAGTACCTCACTTAACAAAACCATTTGGAGCTTTTAATAAAGCGAAGGATATGCAGGGGATCTGTGTGTGCCAGATGGCTTGGATCATCAAGAAAATATTTTCCTAGATGCCGCTTTCTTTTAAAAGAGAGTGCAGGACATGAGCAAAGGAGGTGTGGGATTGTCTCCTCCTCCTCCTCATCTAAGCAACTTCTGCAGAAGTCATTTGAGGGAACGCCAAGTCTTATGGCGTGTCTTCCTATCAGACAATGTCCGGTGATGACATTGATTACGGAGCTAACTTGCAATCTGGCCATTGATATCAAATGTCTTGTGCGTTTTGGATCTAGACCTGACCATATCCGTTTTGTTGCCACGCACGTGGTGATATTGTACCACCAATGATTTGTTCTATCCATTGCCTCTTGCTTAAGCATAAGTTTACATGTAGCGATTGGTATACCAATATTCAACCTGCTGGTTGAGATCGGTAGAACGGTTCGTTCTCTGGCGAGTTCATCGGCTTTGCAGTTACCCACGATATCTCTGTGCCCCAGTACCCAAATAAGGTGAATATTGAACTGTTCACTGTTCAGCCATCTCCCTAAGAGATAGGCGACAGTTAGGGGCGGTTACTGAGTTCGTAGAAACAGCGTCGAGTGATTTGAGGGCTGCTTGACTATCTGAGAAAATCCGGATATTCGTTGAGGATATCACGTTTTCTCTTAGCCATGATAGGACCTCTTTGATCGCCAGAATTTTCCCTTGAACACGCTACAATGGTTTGGAAGGCGGAACAAGTGACTTACGTTAAGTCGGTTTGAGTACACCCCACAGCCTACCCCTTCTTCGGTTTTTGAACCATCTGTATAGAAATGAATTGAATCATCTCTCAAAAATTCTTCGCCGTCCCAGGTCGTTGTCGGTGGGATTGAGACTTGGAACTTATCGAGCCCTTCCCGCAAATTTATCGTAAGCGACAAAAACAAATTTATCGTAAGCGACAAAAAGGAAGTTCTATAGGAAGACGTTTTCTTTGTACGATAAAATTTATTTTCGCTGAAACTTGTCGTAAAACAGTTATAATGTAAAACTAAAAATGCAGAAAACTGCGAAACAATGTAAACTTTTGAAAAACATAAGAAAAACCATATTTTGTTTAAAATGTCGCTTACGATAATTTTGCGGGAAAGGCTCGTTATTATCAAAAACCAATTGGGGGATGGTGTAGACGGAGTGACAGGGGATTGATCCGAATAAATTCAGGATTGTAACGTGACCGATGTTGTTTTCGGTCCATTGGGAGATAGCTCTCATACGAGTGGTTGCACTGGCGGCCATTTGTTTGCTGAAGATATCTAGTGGTGTGAGGTTAAGGAGTGAATTTAGTGCAGCTGAGGGTGTTGATCTCAGTGCTCCGCTTATACACAGACAGACTGTTCGTTGGACCTTGCTTAAATTGTCGCAGTAGGTCCTTTTATCCAGAGCGGTCCACCATACCACTACTCCGTATGTGAGTATTGGTCTGATGACCGCGGTGTAGAGCCAGTGGGTGATTTGGGGGGAGAAACCCCATTTGTAACCAATGGCTTTTTTGCAGGAAAATAAGGCCACGGTGGATTTCCTGATTCTTTCCTGTATATTGGCTTTCCAATTTAGCTTTTTGTCTAGGATTATACCTAGATATTTGGCTTCGTTTGAAAGTACAAGTGAGATTCCATTTATTAATGGAGTTATTAGTTGAGGAATTTTATGTTTTCTGGTGAAGAGAACGAGTTCAGTTTTCTGAGGGTTGACCCCTAGATCACATTTTCCCGCCCATTTTACAAGTTTATTTAGAGCGGTCTGCATCAGGTCCGTAAGGACATGAGCATGTTTACCGGACACGTCATCTGCATATGCAATATGCTTCTCAGTCAACTAGAAGTTCATTGACGAATGACGACTATATTCCATAGAAGAGGGAATAGGACTCCGCCTTGCGGTGTTCCTCTACTGACAGATCTCTTTGCAGAGAAGTTTCCTAGAGTAGAGTTGATTCTTCAGCTTTTTAGCATTAGATTTATCATCTCCACTATGGAATCATCTACTTTGAGCTTCGTCAGTGCGTTTGTAATTGCAAAGTTGCTGACGTTGTTGAAGGCGCCCTCTATGTCGAGGAAGGCGGCCAGAGTGAATTCTTTGTGATGGAGGGAATATTCTATAGTACGTACCAGGGTGTGTAGGGTTTCTACAGATTTTCCCTCGCAGTAGGCGTGTTGTGCTGTAGATAGCAATTTTGGATCTATAGCTGTACGCAGGTGGATATCAATCAGTCGTTCTAAAGATTTAAAAAGGAAAGATGATAGACTTATTGGTCGGAGATCTTTTGGGTTTACGTGGGATGATTTCCCAGCCTTAGGTATAAACACCACCTTGACTTCTCTCCACTGAGTGGGGATATAGTTCAAGTTGGTACAGCCGATGAGAATTACTTCGAGGACAGGGATAATAATGTCCGCGGCCTTTTGAAGTTCGGCTGGAATTATACCATCAGGTCCAGGGGATTTGTCACTGAAAAAAATATTGGTTGTCATATTGATAATCGGTGGTTGTTAACTGAAAATTGTCATATTGATGAACAAAATAATCAATATGAAAACCTGTTTTTGCATTTGATGATTGCAGTCATCAATTTCGGTTATCAATTTGCAATTGTCAATATGATGATGGTTATTTTCAATATGAAAACAAAGATTGTCAATATGATGATCGTTGATTTGCAATTGTCATATTGACAAAAATTTATGATGATCGTCACTATGCGGTTGTCATATTGACAATCGTGGTTGTTAATTATGATGATCACCTCCTTGCAGTTGTTGTTGCCAAAATAAAGCAAAGACCGTTGTCATATTAACTACTTCGGTTGTCAATATGATGATCGTCGTTTTGCGGTTGTCATATTGACAATCGTGGTTGTTAATATGATGATCACCTGCATGTAGTTGTTGTTGCCAAAATAAAGCAAAAGACCGAAGCAAAACGGTAAATTTAAAGAAAAAAACTGTCTGCTTAAAAATTGTCATATTGACAACTTCGGTTGTCAATATGATGATCGTCGCTTTGCGGTTGTCATATTGACAATCGTGGTTGTTAATATGATGATCACCTCCTTGCAGTTGTTGTTGCCAAAATAAAGCAAAAGACCGTTGTCATATTAACTACTTCGGTTGTCAATATGATGATCGTCGTTTTGCGGTTGTCATATTGACAATCGTGGTTGTTAATATGATGATCACCTGCATGTAGTTGTTGTTGCCAAAATAAAGCAAAAGACTGAAGCAAAACGTTAAATCTAAAGACAAAAACTGTCCGCTTAAAAATTGTCATATTAACAACTTCGGTTGTCAATATGATGATCGTCGTTTTGCGGTTGTCATATTGATAATCGTGGTTGTTAATATGATGATCTAATTTTAGCAGTTTTTGCATTGAAAATTGCAATCATCAATATGAAAATCCAGACAAAAATACAACGGCAAAAAATGTTGTTTTAATCTTTATTTTGAGTAAAGCGCGTCATTCCTTTCGTAAAAGTTGAAGTAGTCGTGTCGCAATACCAATTTTGTGTGAACCGAACTAATTATTAACAACCACTATTGTAAAAAGTAAGTGAAGTGAAAAATTAGTATCAGCATCAACTATTTAATCTCAAAGAAGTTAACGGAAGATAAATTTGTGATTAATAATAAATATATAGTGGTGAGTAATTAGTAATTTCCTAATACTTTTACTTGAATGTGTGGTTAGTTTAATATTATTTATCATATCAAGTATTTATTGTTCCCTGAAATGGAGTGCTTCATTTGTCGTCATAAATTCAATGCCTTAAGTGAACTCATTAAAGATTTAAAAAAAAAACATGAATTATCCTCAAACAGCACACTCAAGTGCTTTGAAAGATCGTGCGCCCAGTGTTTCGAAAGCATTGATAGCTATAATCGAAACATCGGAACAAGACAATAAGATGACATCGAATTGCGAAACCTTTTGAAAAGTTGGAATCAAGAGCATTGTTATGATATTTTGAAAAGTAAGTGGACCATTTTATTATACATTTACATTATTTTATACATTCTTCAAAAGTGTGTTCCAAAAATTTGTTTATGCTTGTATTTCTGAAAATAGCATATTGTTCAGACCGATCGAAAAAAAAAAACAATTTTACATACGTAATTTTCTAACGCTTCCTTTATCAATACTTTATTAATACTATTTTCTTAAGGGGTTAGGTGTAGTCAGGAGCGTGAAAAAATGCCATTTTTTAATAATTTTTTTTACTAGTAACTAAGTTTATTTCACATAAGTAAAAACATAGTAGCATTTGATCATACTTTAACATTACTTCACTAAAATTTCCAAAAAAATATTAATTATTTTACAAGTTATGGCGGTCTAAATTGAACAGGCTTTAATAATGTGTCCTTGCGGTGACCACTGTAACTCAAAAATCGCTCGATAGTTTTGAATGAACCTTAATATAAAGGACAAGAGAACGGTTGATGCCCTCAAAAACATTAATGATGCTGATTTCGAGAAAGGTAAATGTCAAAGTGATGCACACAATTTACGTTTATAATTTTTTGTATCTTTTCAAATTTTCAGATGACTTTGTGTGCTGTGTTCTTAATAATATACATTACTATCTGGTGCCCTCCAAATAAACTATAACTATAATAACTATAAATTTAAAACTAGTAATGCCTTACGTGCTGTAGACATTTGTTTAAAGTGTTTTTTTTTTTTTTTTTGTTTTTAATATAAATTACCCACCAGCTTGTGAGAACGTGTGGCAATTTATAGAATTTTTTTTTATATGAAAAAAGCCAAAAAAGCTTTACCACAAAAATTGTACCCACTGCTTGATGCGCTAAATAATCAATTTTTTTTTTTTCTAAATAAATAAATATCTAAACACATATAATGTTTAATGTATTTTTATAATTAGCTTTGGTTGCATTTCAGGAGAGAAGTTCATTAAACGGTTCAATTAAAGTGCTGAATAGTAAGTATTTGTTTGCTAAAAAATGAGTAGTGCAAAGTTTAACTAATTTTTTAGAAAATATTGTGGTTGTGAATAAATGATTACTGTGGTTGTCAATAGGATGATCGCAGTTTTCAATACGATTATTCCGATCATCGATATGATGATCGGTATAATCGTATTGAAAACTGCAATCATCCTTTTGACAACCACAATAATCATATTGACAACTAAAATCATCCTATTGACAACCACAATATTCTCATTGACAACTGCGATCATCATATCGATGATCGGAATAATCGTATTGAAAACTGCGATCATCCTATTGATAACCACAATAATCATATTGACAACTACAATCATCCTATTGACAACCATAATCATCATATTGACAATCTCGGTACTCAATACGATGACCACAGGGTTCAGTATGATCATAATAGCAGTAGTCAATACGATGAACGCGGTTGTCAATGTGATGACAGCGGTTTTCCAAATCATCATATTGATGATCGCGGTCGTTGGCTGAAAAATAACAACTTTTTTCATCAATATGATGAACAAATTCATCAATATGACAACCATTTTTGGTTCAGTGTATGGGTCAAAGCTGTGAATGGCCCAAACTAATTTTTCCCTTGTCATCAGATCGGGGTTGTTTGTTATTATGCTACCTGGTTCCGTGGAATCATAGTTGCATAAGTTCTTAGAGCTTCCTGGAAAGTGAGTGTCCAGAAGCAAATTGAGCGTTTCTTCGCAGGATTCTGTCCAGCCGTCAGCTGTTTTCAAACTGCTTGGCATGGTCGGACTCTTTGAGAGGATTTTTCTTAATCTAGAAGCTTCTGAAGTATCTTCTATTTTTCCACAGAAGTTTCTCCAGGAAGTTCTTTTATTTTTCCTCAGTTGATATTTATAAGTTTTGATTATTATAAGAGGACAAGATTTCTGCAGTGAATGGTTAAGGGCAGTGGTAAGATCATTGACTTTTTTGTCTAGATCATGTTTGTTTGTAGGGTTTTGTAAAAGTTCAGGTTTAATAAACTTTTTCAAAATTACCCGATATTTTTGTCAGTCAGTTTTCCGATAGTTTCGGAAGACTGGTTGCTTGAGAGGTTCCTCATTTAGATCAAATTGAATGTATCTATGATCAGCAAAGCAGTGTTCAGTAGAACTTTCCAATTTGGAAGATGGAACACTTGTATACAATGCTGTGGTGCCAGTCGTTCAAAGAACATTAAAATGAGAAATGAAAGTTTGAATTTCAACATTAGTCTTGAGGTAGTACTTTGTGCTAAAATGCTAAAAATGCCAACAATTAAACCTAGTGGTAAAATATCAGTCGCTACTACTACAAATTGATTTACAGTAATAAGAAAAAAGCCACAGCTGATCAGCATTGCATGCTATGGTGAGGCATGTATACCTACGTTAAATAGAATAAGCCTCCACAACATCTCATTTAAGACCTTGTCTGCTTTAGTTTGTGATAGGCCCCAACTTCAACAATCTGATAAGTCGTTTTAGATCAGACAACAAAAACGCCAAAATCATCGCGACATATCTGAAAAACCACACGAATTCAAAATAAAATTACGTAATCGATTTTATAAGGCCGCTTAGGAAAGTATTTCGAAAGACAAGCAATGCAGAGCTATGAATTGGCATGAACATAACGCCATAACAGACAGACTTAGCTTTTTGGGTGTTACGAGCGTCGTGATATCGAAGCAATCACAACTGCCCCACTTCTTCTTAATAGTGACGCACCCGTGGGGTTTGTTTCGTTGGCCTTAGAAAGCATCGGTAAGCCTCCTGTTTTGAAATATTTCATGTTTGAGGTCAACGCAGATGTCGGAGTTTTGCCACTCAGTACTTGGCCGTGCTTTTAAACGAATCACTGTTACTTTTGCCTTCAATCGAAGCTCTGAGAGCCAGCACTACGAATAATGATACTAGCGAAAAACATTCGCTATCTCACATTCCTCATTCATATCTTCCAATTCGGAATATAAAAAGTTTTTTATCATCTCACGATAGCGAACACCATTCACAGTAACTGTCTGACGGGCCTCATTTGGAAAAAAATACTGCACGATGATGTTGCCAAACCATAAACTGCAGCGCAAAGTCATTGGTTTTTCGAAAGTCACTCTTGGTTCTTGGATTTATCATTCGCCCAAATGCGGCAATTCTGTTTATTGACGAATCCACTGAGGTGAAAATGTCATGTCATCACTGAAGATGATTTTCCTCGAAAATTGATCATCTACTGTTGCCATTTCTTGCCACCATTTTAACCATTCTTCGATTGTGTATTTTTCCATCGTTCAAATTGAGCTAGTCTAGAGTTGAGAAATGAAATGCCGTAAAAATTTTGAAGTTAAGGTGTGTCTCACATTCAACATCGGCCCTTAAAATTAAACCATACTTTATAATCGATAGTTAAGTCTTTAAACATTCAAAGCTTAAACGAATGCTCACCAAATGTGTTGTGTTTAGAAGATAGTGCAAACGAACATGTTCAGTAGCCATGTTTTTACTTGCGACTATAGGTATCTACTTTAAGGCAAGTCTTGCAATCGTGCAGAAAAAAAATTTTGAGATAACACTTAATTATGACATTACGATGATAGAGAATACGAAAAAAGTGGGTCATGCAATTCTGTCTGTCTGTCTGTCTGTCTGTCTGTATGTCTGTCTGTCTGTATATGGATCTACAGCCTGAACTAATAGACCGATTTTCTTGAAAATTTGCAGTTAGGGTCTGTGGAGCATCCTACAGAGGGGTTTTTGGAATTGAGTCTCTAGGTCTTGAAATAACGGTACCTGCCATACAACCGATATGATAATACTTATTTTTCTCGAAAACGGCTCCAACGATTTCGGTTAAATTTTGTGTGAGAGATTAATTTTTAATTGTCTTTCTTATGATGTAAAAAAAATTTTGGAAAATGGCTAAAAACGGTACCTCCAATAGTACCGTTTTTTTCAAAACCGACTTTCTTGTTAATGGCTTACACGATCTTGACTAAATTTTGGATTTAAGAAGTCGTAAACTGTTAAAGAAAGACTGCATTACAAAATTAAAAAAAAATTTAGTTTCGGAAATTTTTATAAATTTTTTTTTGATTTTTTGATCTTTTTTTTTAATTTTTTGTCAAAATAACTTCTATCAAGATCTAGATCTTTGCATACTCGACTTTTAAAGAACAGTTTTCAAAAAAAGAGAAAAATAAAAAACCGTTTTTTGGAAAACTGGTCCAACGATTTTGATTATATTTTCATCATTCATTTGTATTAGCGATTGAAAAAGAATGGCGTCTTTAGATTTTGGCTTGAAACCTTTGGAATATTTAATTTTTTTTTTTATTATTTTGCGTGATTTAATTCAATTTTCATAATTAATGTGTAGTTGGCAACCCTGTACCACAAAATATATTATGAAGATCTAGATAATACCAAAACCTTTAACTCGGCCTTTACATTTTGATATCGTATTTAGAACACAATCGCAAGTTCGTGCGACCCAGTCGTGCCCATTTTTTTATTAAGGCTTAGTTTTAGCTAGCGCAAACAAGTTGTAATGTAAAATGGTGGAGAATGTAGAAATCACCGAAACTTATTTGACACTTTAACGCTAATCTTAGTTAGTAGACAAATAAGCTTGTCATCTCTTTGGGACCTTACATTTTTTTTCACTGGTTTAAAAGTAGATAAGAACGATAAAGTTGCTCTAGGATTGACAAATTCGCCAGATTTAACTATCCTGAGAAAATTAGCAGGCTGTTTTCTAGAAAATACTTTCAGTATTATTTCAGAAGCATTTTTCAGGACATTTTTCTCCGATAAAAAATAAAAAAGTGTCTATTAAAGTTCCTCCTTTACCTACTTATTTCATATGTCAATTTGTTTCAAATTCTGGGCAGTTACAATGACCAGAACTGGTTATATAAATTTGGTGCGGTGGAGAGCAAAGTTCAAAGCAATGGCATTTTAAATATATGTAACTCAATCTGATACCCTACACCCTAGAGCTCTCTTAGTTCTGATCGATGGGAAGGATTTTGTCAAGAAAGTAGTCTTATGCGTCTTCTGAAGTAATTGCTTCTCAGTTCATCAATATCTTTTCCGACAGCATTAAAACACATTTTTTTTACAAAAACAATTTTTATTATCATTTCTCATGTATTTCTGTTCTTCATTGAATTTATCGATTTATTTTTACTTTCATTTTGCATTATTCAACAATTCTTATATAATTTTTTTTTTATTATAAAGTTCAATACATAAGTACATATATATATAATTTTCTCTTTACTTTGTATACATAATTTAAATACACTTTAAATATCTTATGTTTAATAAAATACAAAAAAAATATTTCGATCATACAAACTTACAAAAAAGGAACTAAAAAAACTTACTACGCTAGAAAATTTCAATATTGTTTTTTGTTTTTTAAGTTTCATTTTAATTTAACCAAAAATAAAAGACCAGATTCAGACCGTATGTAATAATACTATTTTTTTTATTTTTATTCCACAGAAATAAATACACATTTCTTTAGCACTATTATTGTATTTTCAAGGATAACTATACCTACTCTTCGTCTCTCATGGAAAAAAGAGTCAAATTCTTAGATTAACTATTTATCTACAATGTTATATAATTATGTTCATTCATCATTCACAAGTAATTGCTGTTGTTTTTTTTCTTTTTTCATTTTATTTTTATATGTATCTATGTATATAAAAAGGAAGAGTTTCACGTTTGTTTTCTTAAATATGTATATTCGATATGTACAAATTTATTTTGTTTTTTGATAAATAAACTGATGAAGATTCCAATATTGACTAAGATAGTTAATTTCTTTTTTCCTTATAACAATCGACTAAAAATAAAATATATTGGTTTTTAATTTAGTATGCACACTTAGATACAATTTACTAATTGGCTAGAGAGTTTTTTGAAAACAATAAAAGCATTTATAACTTTGTTATATACATTTTTGGAATTTAAGATTAATTTGCTTTTTGTTTTTATGAACTATAGGTACGTACACTAATATGGTTTTGGGTTTTTTAATGTTCACGTTCATTGATTAGGAAAGAAGGAATAGTTTTCAAAAATTTGGAAAATAAAATAAATAATTTTTTATTCTAGAAAATACAGTTAGATTTTTGTTTTTGTTTTTGTTTAAAGTCTTTGATACAATGGCTTAAGCCATTTGTTTAATGTCGACATGCCTCGATATATGGCTCTGGCGAATCAACGGTCACGGTTGAATGAACATGTTGCGTATGTTTTTATGGGTAAAGGTGTATGTACGGGTGTAAAGGGTTTTATATACAACTTTCCTGTATTCGGTTTGATGTTGTCACAACTTCAGGTCGAAACCGATATTCACTTAGTGATGAAGTCACTGATTGATTATTCGGGCTAAGTAGACTTACTTCCATGGGTTGAGGGGTGGGTTGTTGGCTGTGTAGTACGGCAGTTGGTCCAACTAATGGAGGGCTACACGTAATTATGCCTTTGTTATTCGTCGTTAACGTAGCATAGCTCTGAAATAAAGGAGAACAAGTGATTAATCGATTAAATTATGACTTGGATTTTACTTTGGGAGTATTTTTGTCAATTTTGATGACCGTTGTGTCTTATCAAACATGTCTGACTGTTGCATGGGAAGTTAACATTCGAGTCGTAAGAAACATATAAATGATTTTGGACGTATATCACCTATTGTGAGAAATTGGAATGTTCTTCAAAAGTAATTATTGCGCTTTTCTACTAAAGAATTGGCAAAAAATTGTGAATCACCCCACTGCCTTCAATATTTATGGCTGCGCTAGGCTTTGGTGCTTCCTAAACTCTGTTGTACCACTCCATTTATCCATACTTATCACAAGACCCTTCGTAACAATTTCGGATTGCGAATGTCAAAAAGAATGGGATCAAAATATCTTCAAAATGAATGTTGCACAGATGCAATTTATGGCAAAATATTCTTCCCTCTTATCATTCGTAGTTCGAATTATTACAACGAATTTTGTAGTTGGTCTTCTATTTATTTCAATTGAACAAAAGTCCGAACCGAATAAATCTTGGCCTAATACAACGAGTTGGAATTGTGGGCTAAGGATAGCGTCCGGTATTTTTTTAAGAGCTAGCTAAGGTCTTGAAAAGCGATCACTGCATTTTACTCAGAATCAAAAGTAATGTAGCAATATATCCTAGACCGTCACGAACAAACGTAAAACAAGGGTTAGTATACATAACTACTCCTAGCTGATGTTAAGGCAAAAAAAATATAACAAAACAACCTCACATACTTATGCTTCCCTAACTTTCTACCTTCTAATCAATTTCCTCAAGCTTCCATCTTCAAAAAGAAGAAGAAAACTAGAGAAACAAAATAAAAACCTTCCTTAACACGTGACATTCATTTTCATTATTCCGCCTCCGTACACACGAACCCCACCAAAAAAAAGTTATAACAAACCTCAAGTTCAACTATTCATTACACTTCATCCATTTATTTCACTTAGAAGTGCTTGCAGGTATTAACCACACAAAAGGGACTAAAGTTAACCAAAATTTGGAAGGAGAGTGAGACAAGTTTTGTATTACAGACCATGACCCACCCGTAGGCATATTAAAAATTCAATGAAAAATAAAACTCCAAGACGTTCCATCTTTCACCACCACCGCACTGTACCACACCACCATTCGCCACTTCAACAATAACAGCACTAACAACAACAACAACAGCACCAACAATAATAAAACTGAATGAAAGCAAAGGCTAAAAATGTAATAGAAAGAAGCCAAGAAAAAAAGGAAAACACACTCTTCATTTTTAATGTAACAATAGAACAAGGAGTGTTTTGAATTGTGAATAGAATAGGAAAAAAAAAAAGAAATACAATTTCACAGTTGTTGCCAAGGATTTTTACTTCATATATTCTACACAGCAGAAGGACTTGAAGCATGTCGAGCCCATCACTCGGCCAAACAAAGGAAATAAAAGTGAGCCTTTTGCTTTCAAAACGTGATTTCTTTCTTTTTCATTTGTGTGTTTCGTTATTAAGGTAAAGTAGGTGGGTTTTGTCTAGTCCAGTTTCTCCCTTTCTTCGTTTCTGTAGGAATGAGAGGAAATTAATTTGCTTCAGGGCAAGTTACTTGAAGGAGATAGGTAGTTGTCTTGCAGACAAGTTAAAGGAATGTTCAAAGCTTTGAGGCGTTCGTTCGTTGTTCCTTCTTGCTTCTTTTTTTTGTAAAACATCCTTTTTCTGTATCGGAACTATTTCTTCAGAATATTTGGTCTA
This sequence comes from Melanostoma mellinum, assembly GCA_914767635.1. Lineage (NCBI taxonomy): Eukaryota > Metazoa > Arthropoda > Insecta > Diptera > Syrphidae > Melanostoma > Melanostoma mellinum. The sequence goes on from OU612058.1 coordinate 23,260,704, forward strand.
CGCCTTGGTTCTCTGTCACTTTGTGGAACTCATCAATTATTTATTTTTAGTCTGACAGAAATTTTTGTCTCTAACCACACAAATTTATGTAATTCATCTTCAGTCCAATTCATAATTACCGAAAAATTATTCAAAATTTGATTTGTTATGATCAAACGACCAAGCAGGGGAACGTATGAAGATGAACGTTATTGAGTCAACGGAGGAGTTTAAGTGGTGAAAATGTAGAGAACAAAGAAGTGGAACAGAGGTTGCTAAAAAATGAAATATACAGGAGACTACACAAACGTCCAGATTAAAAAGCTGAAGGTACTTGAATCTACGAAACTTTTGGTAACTTTTTTTCAATAATTCAGCAGGAAGAACTGAACAAAGCGAGTATCACCAAAAGGAGCTTTAAGCTAGAACCATTTCCTTTCAGAATTCAAAACTTCTTTTCAAATAAGAATACACAAGGAGCAAACACAAAACTTAAGGTATGCTGAGGTTTACATCCCCGTTGCTAGAACAATATTCGAAGAGAGTTCAAGCTACGAGTGCGCAATCGTTTCAATCTTTGAGCTTATCAAGAATTCCGAAAGTTTCCTCCTCATTTCTTCATAACAATATACATCCTTTTATCGTTTTTCAAGGACAGCAGTAGTAGGCACGAGTTATACCAAGCCAAGCCAAGCTTGGCGTTATTGGTAAACTGGTTCTACTCTGCAAGCCTCACTGCTTTATAGAAGTAGGCAAGAGTACATTCAGTTCCTTTGATTTTAAGAAAAGCTTGAAAGCATGTCTGTCAGTGGAACACTATAACGAAACTTGCAAGTTTACATGCTGACAGTATTGGGAGAAAAAAGTTAAGTTATAACAACACAATGTACAGATGTACGCAGTACGCTCGAGTAAGTGAACGAACTAGCTTACTAGGTGTATAATGTAGCGTTACTTATTTAAGACGAATGTCAGAATATGCGTCAAATTAAAATAACGAGCTAGCTCGGGCCAAACGTCTTTTAGAAACTGTAACCCTTCAGTAAAGGGTTATTAAAGGGTGGTTTTTAAAGAGTAAAGTTTGTTAAGATGGCTGCTCTTATTGGCAATGTCATCTGTCAAAGTGAGCTGTTTTCGTATGCTCTGCTATTTCATCATAGAAAGACTTACAAAAAGCAACGATTGCAAACTTTTGAAATTCATTATAAAAATTCTTGCTCTGTGAAAAATGTGCATCGTTTGTTAACAACAATTCCTGCTGTTATCACCAAATTTGACACCAAATTTACTATGTTGGATATTCAACCATCGACTCACATGGATACAGTGCGATCCGAAGAGAATATTTCAGTCGAACAGTCCCAGTATTAAAAAAGAATGTGAAATTTCAATTCTTCACCGTTTTTAGCAATTGGACATGTGTTACTCAACCAATTCTACTTGTCGATTTGGGTTTGAAAACCTATAAAATTCAATTTCTGCAAGAATTGAAACCGAATCACCTGCCATTTCGTCTAATTTTTCGTGAATGAGATTTAGAAAAGCTTCTGGATTGCTAAACAGCCACATGCCATACAAGAATTGTACAGAAAAACGACAGTTTCGTGTGGTTTGTGGCATCATCCGTCCATTTTTCTTCATAGACGACCGTGGAAGTAAACGTTAATGTCTAAAGCTAATTTATCGATTCCAATAAACATTTTGAATTTAGTGTATCAATAAGTCCGTAACGTTATTGATTTATTGAAAAATAAAACAGCTTTTTAAAGATTCAAAAACTCACTGGTCAATAAGTCAGTATGACGCAAATTGTAGGGTTTTAGTCTATTATTAAAAAAAAATCACCCTTTATTTCGCGGGGAGTTCGATGGCTTGAAAAAAATACACCCTTAAAGATTCACAGCCAGACCGAGTAAAACAAAGAGTACTTGGATGCCAAAAAATATACAATTTACTGACAAAATGTCGTTGGACTTTGCACTCGTTGAAAACCACGAGTATGCTCCGCTGCACGAGAAAAGCGTTTACTTTTTTATTTTTTATTGGCTTTAAACTATATGGCTACCCCGATTGGGTGAGTAACTTCAATCCTCCACAAACCCGTCGCTTTTCACGAAATACACTGAACCAGATTCTTAGAAAGCCAATGAAAGACGTTAAACGAAAATTTAATATCGCTCTATAATAAATCTAATCCTTTGATCAGAATATAACTCGACCTAAGCTGAAAAAAAAAATTTCGAAGGTCTTGAACAGTTAGAACCAAATCACTGTGAAAAAAATTTGAGCTGTGCATACCTCACGCCAAAGGCAGCAACTTTTCACACAAAGAATGAGTAAATATATTCAAACTCAAACGAAGGACATTCAACACCAATTGTATGGCTTGAGTATTTTTTTCAGATTCCATAACATTTTAAATTTAAAGTATTAAAAAACATTTGTGAAACCGAAACCCAATTCGTAGGACGATAGTAAAATAGCTATCCATCAACCGCTGAAATTAATTTGTTTCAATTACTCAAGCCATACAATATACAATAGCATTGAATATAAGTAGCATTGAGGTTTAACAACGTACAAATTTAAGTTCAATAAACAGACCTATTTTCAATTAAATAGTTCACCGTCTGCCTTCACAGACGAAACTAGTTTCTGCAAAGAAAAATTTGTTTAAAAAAAAAAATCAAGTCCACACTGCCTACTCGAATGTCAAATGTCTCCACTCATTAAGCCAAAAGCCGTTGTGGAAAATCTTTAATATTTTTATATTGAAAATTGATCTAAAAATGTTTATTGCTATGCTCAATCAAATATCTAATAGCAAGTCCAATTAGTTTTTTTTTTTTTTTTTGATTTCGTCCTTAAACAACGATTCTTATTTAGCATATAGGTAAATGAGTTCGTTCTCGAATATATACTTACAATTTGTTTACTAGGTCTAAATGTGTAATGAAGCACCTCGTTACCAGTGCTGACTAATGAACCTAAACTAGAGACAACACCGTCACTTCCAGTGCCCCCTCGATCGGTGTCATTGCAATAATCCCTCTGTATCAGTCGCACCGACGGACTTCGAAACAAGGGTGTTGATGCCATCGATTTTATTGGACGTTTTTCTGTAAGAGGAGAAAAAAAAGTAAAACTTTTATGTTTTCTTGTCTAATATTGGATGATAAACCAAAGTGTGAAACAATATATAAAAAAAATGACTGTGATTATTCATTGCTTGCAATAACATCTGTTATAATAAAAAGCACAGTAAGGGACCAATAAAGGAGAAGAATGAAGAAAAATCTCAGACATAATTTCTTAAAGATTTGGTGGCGATGTGATGTATGTTTAACTCTTCATCAGTAGAATTTTATCTTCTATCATATAATATTCTACATTGATTTAATCTGAGAAAGCTTTTGAAAGGATAAATTATGATGACATGTCTTAAAGTTGGCTACTGCAACCAAAAACGATTAAAGCAGCACCGAAATAAGATGATGTTATCTGAACTTCATCATTGTACTTAACATAATTACTTGTGTGATAATTTAATCAAGTCCAATATAGATTCTAAACGATATACAAAGGCATTCCTCTATGTCTATACCCTGTTCCAAACACAGTTTACAATAAAAATTCAAAGCAACTCACTGAAGGAGGACCTACTCAAAATATTTTGAGCACAGCGCAGCAACCGCAAAAAGGTTCAAATTAGTTAGTTTTGTCTCCTGAATTTATATCGCATTGTGTGGCGATGAAAGTTCTTGTCCTGTATCAAATCCATGAGAAGATAAATGCAAAGTTCCTTTGCTTAGTATTAAGAAAACGACAAGCAATTTTTTATGCAGTTCGTATTTGCTAGGCAAAATCTTATTTCAAATGCAGCAGAAACTCATTAAAGAGCAAAAGGAATATTTTGAAAGCCTAGTAATTAGACTTTATTATTCATCCTGCATTATACGAACACACAAAAAAAAAAATTCAGCGAAGAAAAAAAGACAGAGCTCCTACGGAACGGCCCAAAGTTTCAGTGGCAACCAAATAAAGGTTTTTCAATAAAGGTGTTATCAAACGACTACAATCGTCTATATAAATACATACCTGAGGGATAAGTTTGGGATTTCATAGGAAGGTTGAAAAAATATAAAAAAAAATTGATCATAGAAATGATGATCAAATAGATTTTCACCAATTATGAAAAAATGGCAGTGTACGGCTTTGGTTGAAAACAGAATCTGCCTCGTATGCTTATTAGGTTTTTTTTTTAAGTCAAAAGAAGTTTTATGCATCATACAACACATAACACAAGAGTGGAAGTCTCATGTTAAGCAAACAGTGGGGAGCGAGTGGAGTACAGATGCAGTTTAATAATTTTGGTGTACTTCCGGGCCAAATTATCCCACACGTGATCGCGTAATTCGTGATCGAATTATGTGTTTTTGACATCGATTCTCACGTTATCGAGCACATCTTCAGTTCCACAATTTGTAATTTTTTCATCAGTATTTGGACAAGTTGAAGTCGATAAATGAGCAACAGACTGATGTTGTGTAATAAAGAGCGAATTTTGAAAGAAAAATAATACTAACTCTTTTTTTTTCATTAATTTAATGAACTTAACATACTTGTCGCCCTAGTTCCACGTCCGAAGAGGAGGGATGTGAACTTAAGAACGTATATGAAAAGCTAAGGGTACTGTCGTCAGCAAAACAATTTAGTGGATTAGTAGTTTCAGGCAGAAGATCGTTAATGAAAATTCAAAAAAGTGTCGGAGACAAAACGGAGCCGTGGTGCACATCAGCATTTATTTTGTGGGTCTCAGATTTGTAGCCGTCCTAAACAACTTGTATTATAAACGGTTAGAAAGGTAGCTATTAATCTAGCGAAGAAGAAATTCATCGAAACGCATTTTAAATAAAAGAACTTGATGCAAAGCTCTATCGAATGCTCTTGAAATATCAAGTGCAATAATCTTACTTTCTCCAAATCGATTTTAAGACTTGTGCTCGGTGAGATATACCATCAAATCACCAATGGACTCATTGCAACGAAAGCCATATTGTCGGTTATTAAGAAGCTTTCATTCTTCGAGATATTTCTTAAGCTGATAATAATCAGCGTTTCCATCACCTTAGATCTTAGAAAGAAAGGAAGTAAGTGCAATTGGACGGTAGTTCGAGGGTGAGAAAGAATCGCCTTTTTTAGGGACTGGCTGGACAAATCACTCACTCGATAACTGAATATACTCATCTTTACTTCATTTGGCCTTCTCTATTCATTTCTGCTACTCTCTTCTCTCTTTCTTCTCCACTTTCCTAAACACTTCGATTGTTTTCCATCTTGTGTCCATATAATGTCTATTCTCTTTTACCCTCCGATTTATTCCGAGTTCTACGCTACCTTCAGTAAAGTTCTTTTTAGGCTGAAAAAACTATCGTTGACTAAATAGAGCTAACCGAGGAAAATCGACAGGTTAGCAAAATCTCCGAAAAAATGCTCCGATCAGAGATTCCTTGAGTAAAAATTACGTGAACAAACCTAATCTAATATTTTCAACTGATCATTGATTAAAGATAACCCAGCGTGAACAAAGCGGCCTTCAAATTCTTCCAGTAAAAAAAACAAATAGAAAAATTTGATCAATTCATTTTCAATAAGAAATAAAATTGTTTTACTTGTATTTATAAGAAGATCGCTCTAGTCTTCCACTATCGTTTGCACACAATTAAAATTGTATTACTTTTGCGAGACCAGAGCAAGCTAAGTTGTGTTATTAAATTAACAAAACATTAAATAAAGACCATTGTGATAGTTTTGAGCAGTTTTTGAGTTTTTCTAAAAAAATTTCGTAAGTACTTAAAAAAACCTTTTTACATTTAACAGCTCAAGTCTGCGGTAGCTGTGGCATGATGGTTAGCATGTCTGCCTGTTAACCGGGAGGTTCATGGTTCGAATCCCAACAGAAACAAAACAAAATTGCACGGGTATCGCCTTTCGCAAGGAGTTGCAAGTCCTTCGATAGTAAATTCATTGAAAGCGCTTTCTCGATTAGCCGTTCAGAACCGGCAGTAAATTTCAAGTCCTCTCCATTCTCTCATTAGGTATGGTTGTGAGAAATGAGCTAGGCCCTGGGGCACCTGGTCCTGGTGCGCCACACTATTTATTTATATATTTTTTTTAGTCACTAGATGTGTGCAAGTAGAAGGTCGCGGTGTGCAACTATTAAGTTTACTCTTCAAAGTGTTGAGTGGAATTTGAGTGAATCATTGAGGGTGGTTCATGTCTCCTGTATGATTAAGTTTCCCACTTTCTAACTTCTGATTTTTAAAATATGTATGAGTTGAAAAAAATGCCTTACTTTTACTACGGATATCTACAACTTGCTACACAAGAAGTGGTTGCCAGATTGGCTTTTTCTGAATCAAATTTAAATTGTATTTGTGTCCCTTCCCAGCTAAAGCCTACATCGAGTAAAATTTTTCATACGAAGTCAAAGTTGTAATTTTGATATATTTGATTGTTTTTTAAAGTGAGTCATGTCTTAAAAAGCTAAAAAAAGCTCCAGAAGTTCTTGAGCTCAAAGAAAAATTTCTTCGAAAAAAATTTTTTGTCGGCTCTGTGTAGGAATGTCAAACTCTTGAACAGTTTTCCTAAATGTTATTTAATAAAACTGTACATTCTCAAATGCCTGACAATCAAAATTAGAATGACAACCCACAATATAACCCCAGTTGAGGTGTCGATGGCGGTAGGCTGGCAAATATTGAAAGTTCCCTTTATTGGCCGTCGACTGTGCCGTCGCACCCATTGATGATTTCGCTCCACCCGAGGATATGCTACTTTAGGGCTCAAGCAAATATGAATATATAAATTTTTTTTTTTTTTTAGTATTTCCATTTTAGCAAACTCACCATATTGATTTGGAATAACATCTGGATCTGTGTCATCACCTTCGGGTGGGTCACCCATCATTTGTGGACTCTGCTGATGATGGCTATCATGCGGATTCGTTGTGGTGCTACCTAATGGCGTATTTGCCATTGTTGTTGTTGTTGTAAGGCTGCCAGCACCGCTCAAATGATGCTGATGATTGTGCTGCTGCTGCTGCTGTTGATGTTGATTATGATGATGATGATGGTGATGGTTCGCTTGAAGTGGATCTAGCTGACAATCGGATGGCATTATCGACAGCTGGGTATGTTTGGCAGATTTCAAATTGGCTTCACTGTTTCTATTATTGACAAAACAAACGACAAACATAGTGACATAGTGAAATTCATGTTGTATAAAGTGTATGTGTATAAATATATGCGGGAATTTGTTGTAGAGAGAGAGGAAGGAGCATAGAAAGAGGGGCTGTAATTTAGGTACTTCAAAAAAATCGGCCCCCATAAATTGAGGACAGTGCGCTGTGCCACGCTTTATTTTGTATTTGGAATCGCAATTTATCCGAAGAGTCGAAACATTTTGCGCTTCGATGTCATTTAATTAAATCTCTCGTAACCATCAATGTTTGTCTATACTAACCAAGCAGAGTGAGGAAGGATCGAGAGGGGTCAACGAGAGCAAATTGATGGGCGATTCGGATGAAATTGATACCTGATCGGGTGAGTGGTTTCGTCGGTTCTTCTTTCCACCTTTTTTTTGTTTCTTTTTTTTTATTATGATTTTTGCTTGGTTGTTGTTGGCTGAAGCACAGTCCTTGGGATTTGAAGCACTGCTGCTTACATAATAATTGGGACGGGCATGAGGAAAATTTATTTACGCAATAAAGGCTATTACCACAATAAAGTGGATTTGTGGTTGTTTATTTATTTGTTTTTGTTTTTTTTGTGTGTCGCTCTTTTCTGTGAACGACCTAGCGAGCGAGCTATATTGACTTACTTGTTTGAGTATCTTCTGTAGAGAGCTGCCAGGATTATGCATGCGATGGCGAAGAGTAGGGCTGCAAATAATGTAAGGCCGGCGAGAAATGGTGACAGGGGCACAGTGAGGCCGTTAGATGGACCTGCAATTAGAAATTTATTTGTATAGATGTAGTTTGGTTGGGTATTTATTATAACGAGCATAGTGCTTTGCATTGATTGTTAATAAAAGAGGTTCATTTGAGGTTCGATTGGCCGTTTAGCACAGAAATAGGTCAAAGGACTACTGTTTGTGTTTATTTGAGCTTCAATTGGACGTTTAGGGTAGAAAGAAAATATTCGAATGACTTTTCGTTTATGGAGCACAAGCATAACAAAAACTTTGTGAGGCTATAGAAAATTCACCAACAGATTTACCAATAAAAGATTTGTATGAATATGATTGGAATGATTGGATTTTCGGATCAAACCTTTTCAGAAAATTAAAAGACCCTCTTTGTGATAAATAAGAAAATATCAAAAATACGTAATCACCTATAGAAAGTTTAGAGTTAGTTTGATAAAAGTGAAGTTGCTGGAAGAAAAAAAAGAAGATTAAAAAAAGAAGAAGAAGAAGAAGAAGAAGAAGAAGAAGAAGAAGAAGAAGAAGAAGAAGAAGAAGAAGAAGAAAAAGAAGAAGAAGAAGAAGAAGAAGAAGAAGAAGAAGAAGAAGAAGAAAAAGAAGAAGAAGAAGAAGAAGAAGAAGAAGAAGAAGAAGAAGAAGAAGAAGAAGAAGATGAAGAAGATGAAGAAGAGGAAGAAGAGAATGAAATGATGTTTTCTCTATTGTCGACAGTGCATGGTTGTGAAAAATGCGTTAGATCTCTGGGCTTTCCTCGCTGTTGCGCCATCCCATTTATCCTTGTGGTCCACCAATCAGCTACCAATAAAACAATCGTAGCGATTTTGAACTGCGAATTTCAAAATGGAAGCATCGCAGACGCCTTTGTAGTGAATGTATTGCAACAAAATTTGTTACTATTCATAAAGTTACTATAAAGTTAGAAAAATCTGTTGACAAGGTTTAATTACGAAGATGTGTTTTTATGCATTTCTATATGGCATAGAAAATTTCATATTTGGCATTTGAAAATGCTGCGTCGGGGCGAATAAATAGAATAGCGCAACAAAACTCGCGTCTTAGTCAAAATTTGATCTGGCTACAATTTATAAAGCATACATCCAACCAAAGCTACAGTACAATTCCCATATCTGATCAGCTACCCTCAAACATCTTTGCGCCTGTTTGATGGGGCACAAAACAGAGCGTTGAAATTGATAGATGAAAGCTCAATCGTAGAATCGATTGATTCTCTTGAACATCGTCGAAACGTCACCGGTCCCAGTATCTTTTGTCGCTGCTTCTGCAAATAGTGCTCCAGTGGAATAGCCGTGGCGTTCCTCCCCTGAAACAATTTAGCTGCAACACCCGCTTCGCTAGGAATCCTCATCAGTTTAACCTCGAACCCAGTTTTGGACGTACAGTTAAGTATATAGAGATTCATATTTCAGTCGCACCACCAAAATGTGGAATGGTTTACCTGACTCTGTTTTGCCCTAACATTACAACTCACAAAAGCAATGTACATCGGTGCCTCCTCTTAAATACCTCTCCTATTTTCATAAATGTAAGCACTGTGTTCAGCATTATAAGGGTGTTCATAACCCCTTGATGTGTGCGCTAATTATAAAAAAGAGCCTCCCAACTCTTTGAACTTTCCGAACTGTTAAGTGACAGTATAGTAATAACTTCCGGAGATTTTGCCTTTTGTAGTTCGAGCCTCGAACTTCTACGGAACAAGCAAATGACTCGTTCAACAGCAAAGCAATGAACTTTTACACCAAATGAAAAATAAGATAACAACCAAATACGGTTCCTTTTCAAAATTTCAAAATCAAAACTACACCAATTTCTGATCATCAAACATCCCTTTGACATACCACTTACAACACAAGCTTCCTCATTCGCAATGTTCGGGCGTCATTTTAAGTGGAAGAATTTCAATGTCATCAGTCAGCTGTGGTATAGTTTGCTCCCAAAGTCACATCATTTATTCATGCAAAAACTAAGCGATGACCACGAAAATTCTAGGAATTTTCCTTTTGTATTCCGCAGCAATGACAAAAGTAAAAAAAAAAACACACACACACACACAAATACACACAAGCAGCGAATTTAATTGAAATTCCTATGAATTAAACATGAGACTTTGTCTTCCTGCTGCGCTATTCAAAATTCTTACAACTCTGTACCATAGCGTATTTCGTGTTTCATTTCATCCCACCAAACAAAACAATTCTTCAAAGGAAAACTTTTCATATTACTTGTGCCATAACGGTTCGGGGTTTTTTTTTTGTTGTTGTTGCTGTTCTCCTTTGGATTTTTATTTTTTTATTTTTTTTAATATAATTTTCTATTCTACATTTTGTGTGCCACTTTAAAGTTTTGTGAACTCTGATTTCTTTTTTAAATCGCTTCAAGAAAGATTCTGTGTGTGTGTGTTTGAGAAAAGAGGACTTCCCTCTGGTGCTGCAAAATATCGTACACATAGCGTGTGGGGGTGCCTGTGTGTGTATATTTATATAAACGAAGGAGTGAGTTTGCAATCTATGTTAATACTTCTTCAACCATGCAGCAGCGACACTCACCAAAGCCACCAGGAAGATAAAAAGGATAACAATACCAATGAATAGATAACAATGCGATGTGGGAAATCCATCAATTTGAATTGCATTATCCTAACGGTATTATTTCGAATTTATTGTTATGAATTTGATTCGAACTTCCGTAATAAATTTTGTGTATTGCCGGTGCGGTTATTATTGAGTGTTATGTGCTGACTACTTAGGTACATTAAATCGATTTATTTATTATGCTGTAAGAAGTTATAGATCGAATAAAAGGAAAACGTGAAAACAAGGAACAACCACACATAATACTCGTCCATATTTGAGTTGGTCAGCAGTAGTTGTTATTTGTGTGCTTGGTGTGTCACCATTTAATGGCCAGCAGTCTGTGGCAGTGCTGATAACTCAATTTAATTTACTGGAAAATGCACTTACCTGTGAATTTTGCGACACCCTTAAAGGTAATGTCATCAATTATTGTTGGCTCCGAACGTCCTTTGGCATTTATGGCAAACAGTATTATTCGATAGGATGTGCCTGTTTCGAGACTGTCAACGAAGAAACTCACAGGTGCTCTCTGTAAAATAAAAAAACAACCAATTAATTTGGATAGTTTGTTGCGATAATATAAATTAAAGAATGCAATGGGACTTCTTTCTTTTTTAAATAAAAAATCTACACAAAATAGCTCATTCAAGAGATAAGTGAGGCACTGGGAATGATTAAGGGGATGTAAAGCGTTACAACCAAGAGGTACGAAAAAACTTATTATGTCTACAAAAAAAAATCCTTTATCGAGCCAGTTAAGAATTTGTATAATTGTATATAAGTACGTAAGATCCCTTCCTTTAAAAGGAGGGGAGGTTTTGGGAATTTCTCAGTCAATAATTTGCTTTGTATTTATATTCTGGTAACCATGACCAGTTAATGGTTAGCATGTCTGCCTGTTACATGGGAACTTCGTGGTTCAAATCCCAACAGAAACCAAAAAATGTTTTTTCTCGGGTATCGCATTTCGCGAGGAATTGGCAAGCCCTCTGATGTAAATTATTGAAATTGAAAGCGCTTTCTCGATAAACCGTTCGAAATCATCAGAAAATTGTAGGTCCCCTCCACTGCACTCCCACACAAGGCGTGGCAAATACGCTATAGAGACCGGAACTCTCCATTCTGCTGCGTTGCTGCATGGCCAGTTTCAGTCGTGACACTTAATTTTTTTGGCCTAATGGAGTGTGCCAGGGAGCTAAAAGATTTTTTCCTTGAGTCTTGTTTGCTTCGAAGTCATCACATATCACAAGTGCGTTTTTTGAGAAACATCAACTTGCTGATATTTCTCAAAAAATGTTTTCTGAATGAGGAGCTTGTCCGAAATTCCTTCTTAAGTGCTCCCTTATTAAATTTGCATGAATTGTTCTACTTCTTCATTCTTTTCGACGTTATAAGCATTGAATCTCGAAGGGATCACAGTTCTCCTACTTCACACTAGGGATCCGTGGGTGGGGTATATCGAGTTGACTCAGACAGCGTCGGCAAAACTACCCGGTTTTGGAAGCATCCATGTCCAATGTTGCAGCCAAACTCTGATGTTGCATTTGTCAGTACCAGTAGTGATTTGGTCTGCATTTCATTTTGCTTCTTCGCGATTGTGTCTGAATCTCTCCTTTGAACATGACAATACCAACTGAACCAGTCTGGCTCTATTTTTCACGGATATAGTTCCAATAGGATCATTTAAAGATGAGTTCAGGTAGCGAAAAAAAGCTGTCGAGTGGAATGTAAAAGGCTTTTCAATATGAAGTTTCATTTGGATATGGGTTGCTATTTTAGCAGTTGTCATGACTCTTGATTGTAATGAAGGGCTGACATTTAGGTGGAAGAGTACAAAGTTGATGAGCCGGAAGTCTTCTTTATTTATTAAAGTCTTATTTTATTTATAAGCCTTCCAGTTTCAGCATTATGGTGTTCTTGAGGTTATAAATGAAATTAAAACCACCTCATTTTTATCAACTCCGTCAGCCATCACTCAGAAAAAGGGATCGGTAGTTGATCTAAGGTATCCAACTACACTAGTGCTCGGATTCTGATTTTATAAATAAAAAAAAAAAAAAACAAAAACTGTCCAACAAGTAAAAGTATGGCATCATTAAAAATGGTATATATAACGCTTCGAAAACACATTGAAATGATTAAATTGAGTACAAAAAATGGAGCAGTTTGGAACAAGTAATTGTCAAGCATCGAAGTCTTGACGGTGTTGTTGTAGCCCATAATACTGAGAAAAAATTGATAAATAAAAAGATTAATATAATTTTCAACAGTTAAAAACACTTATTTTTATTCCTCAAATGCACATTTCAGTAGCATTGCTTCTGAGCATTGCTTCTGAAATGTGCATTTGAGGAAATAAAATAAGTGTTTTTAACTGTTGAAAATTTTATTAATCTTTTTATTTATTAGATTAAAAAACACGTGGAATATCTCTACTACAAAACTCATCAGAAAAAATTGAATTGATTTGGGTACCATGGCCGCTTTAGCCCACTGAACATAATAATCTAAGCGTACCTTAAAAAAATTCATATCTTGCTGATCGAGTCTTTGAATTGCATTAACATGATCGGTAACTTCATAGCAAAATCATTTGAATGAGGCCCATTCTCGCCACGAAGATTTCCTTGTTAATAGCAAATATGTCATAGCTGAGGTTGGGAAAAGTACTTTCATCCTCAACAAGTCTTCACTTGCTGCGGCTTTTGGGTGCAAATGCTACGTGAATTGATTTCGCCCTTGACCGATGATTTATAAGTATGTAGCTATGGCCGCAATTGAAATAAAGACGAAGTTGATTTTCAACAAAATGGTGCGGTTATAAGGAATATTTTGCATGAATGGCGATTACAATATCCCCCAACGAGATCTTGGGTCTGTTTTCTTTGGCTCTACATCAAAGATAAGAAATCTAAGCAAATTGCTGACAATCGATTCCAGTCACTAAAGACGGAATTCGTGAAGGTAAATAATCGAGTAGAGCCGCAAATAGGCGAACTGATGAAGGAACATTTCATTGAAAGAATATCATCCAGCAAGCCATTTGAATGTTTTTCTATTTGATTGCTAATGGGACATCCTGTGCTACAATGAAAATACATTTAATGCTTTACTTTGGAAGACTACTTTTGATATTCCAAAATAAAACTTCTTTCAGAAAAGCCCTGGATGTAACCGATTTGACGCATCTCAATTCAAAATGCATTTAATTGTACAGAACATCACAAACATTGTTGGCAAATGAAAGTGAAAGATGAGGAGAAGTCGTAAAAAAAATAATGCGTAAGCCTACCCGACAGGCATAAGACAATTCCTGATGGACTGACCGTATCGTATTTTAAGTGGCTACACAGAAGACTATACAAGTTCAAGAAACTCCATGAATCCCACATGTAATAAGCACATAAACTTTAGGCATGTATGACCGTTTTGTACCCTTCTTTACATTAACATAATTTTGTTTCAACCTTTCGATACAAGAAAGAAAAAGAAAACTTTTTTCTTGTCCGATTTTAATCTACATAGTTTGAATGCCAAAAAATTTTTAACCATTCCAAACTCTACAATATTTACTTCAGTCCTGTGTTTGAATATAAAACTCTCTTCTACTTCGAACGTCGCATCGAACTGTTGCCCGAAAACTTTTCCTCTTGGCATTTTGCATACATATAGAAAAATTTTCCCTTTCTTTACGGTCTGAAAGATTCGACCTGTATTCGAATAATTTCACTTGCCTCTTATTGCTTAACATCAGCCTCTGCACACCCAACATTCTTACAATCCATGGCCGTTTCACTTGTTTGCAATATACCATAGGTAGGTATATACGTACTCTCACTCTAAGTCCTCGTTTCTATTCAAAATGAATTTAATTAAAGTGTAGACGTTTCGTATAAGTAAAGCAGCGCCCATACTGAAAAACTTTACAGGTAGAAACCACCATAGCAGGACAAAAATCGAATGGAGTTCGAGTTTTCATTTCATTTTATTGAAATGTAAATATTAGTTCATACACTCCACTCCAATATGGAGCCACAAGGACGATGTCTAGTGGTTTACCGTAGGCTGCTAATATTGCTCTGCCTCTCCGCTTTCTTTTTTTTTTACAAGTCAATGTTTGTATTAGGGAAAATGTTTATAGTAACATCGAGGTCTTTGTATACGACTTATTTTCTATCGTTATTGTAAAAGTTCACTCTTAGCAACGGCTTGAAGAAGGACTAACTGTGTACTGCGACGGATCTGGGGGATAACATTGGAAAGTCAACGGAATCAGAACTGTGCTATTGCAATTACAGGTAATGAAAATTCAATTGAATATAACTCGTTGCTACGTAAAGTTTGCAGTATTGTTTGATGTTGATGTATTTATTTTGCAGATCGATAAGTATGGATTCTAATGAAATAACTTTATTTGAAAATAAAATTGAGGGGGAGACCACAAGGACTGTCTGTTTTCATAATAAATCAGACGTTCTACGTTCATATGTGATTAACAAACTTGAGGAGTGCTCTATATAAAAAAGTTAGCAGATTTTTAATTAAGTTAGAGTAAAGTGAAGAAGGGACAGACACCAACTCCAACTCTCCGGCTCGACGAGTTTTTGAATGCGCACTGCTGGGATACATGGAAACAGTGCAAATCTTGAGTTCCACCAGCAAATGGAATTGTTGTGGAATTGTTGACCGAGACAAAACTATGCTACTAGATAGGTAAACAAGTATGCAAGTAAGTAAGTGAGTAAATAAGCAAGTAAGTAAGTAAGTAAGTAAGTGAGTGAGTAATTAAGTACGTAAGTAAATAAGTAAGTAAGTAAGTAAGTAAGCATGTAAGTAGGTAGGTAAGTAAGTAAGTAAGTAAGTAAGTAAGTAAGTAAGTAAGTAAGTAAGTAAGTAAGTATGTAAGTAAATAAGTAAGTAAGTAAGTAAGTAAGTATGTAAGCAAGTAAGTAAGTAAGTATGTAAGTAGGTAAGTAGGTAGGTAAGTAAGTAAGTAAGACAGTAAGTCAGTAAGTAAGTAAGTAAGTTAGTAAGTAAGTAAGTAAGTAAGAAAGTATGTAAGTAAGTAAGTAAGTAAGTAAGTAAGTAAGTAAGTAAGTAAGTAAGTAAGTAAGTAAGTAAGTAAATAAGTAAGTAAGTAAGCAAGAAAGATAGTAAGTAAGAAAGTAAGTAAGCAAAAACGTAAGTAAGTACGTTGGCAAGTAAAAAAAAAAGCAGACAAGTAAGTAAACCAATAAGTAAGAAGATAACCAAATCAAATACAAAAGTATGTAGGCAAGTATGAAGGCAAGTAAGTAAGTAATTTGTAAGCTAGTACGTAAGCGAAAAGTTTAATAAGCGAGCAAATCGCTAAGCAAGTACGCCTTAAAGTAAGGAAAATAGTACGTCAGTCAGTGAATAATGAGTAGTGAGTTAGTATCCTTGTAAGTAACTACATATGGTAATAAGTAAAAGTAAGTAAGCAAATAAAGTGATAAGTGCAAACGATTTCTTATCCAATACACACATATTATGTAGGTGTTATATTCGCCTCGTCCTGTTAAAAATGAATAACTTTAAATACAAACTACGTACCGATAGACTTAAATTCCTTGCTAGCCGCAATGTACCCAATTCCACTAATTCCATGATGAATCCTTGAGGCAATCCACCATCGAAGCCCTCAATGCAATCAACTTGCAATGAATCTGTTGATTGATTTGTTACCGTACAGTTCTGCAGCGGAAATGGTCGACCTGTTGGAAGAGAAGAGGAAGAAAAAGGAATAAATAGAAGAACACAAAAAATAAATAATAAGAAATGCTACTCTTGGACCAAGGTGGGTATAGTACAAGCAGTGCTGAAGCTGATGACATGGTTCCACAAAACACCTACACATATCCCTTAATTAGTTTTCGGTCAAACTCAGGTTTTATCAACGTTCGATGTCAGAAAAAGTGGAATGATCATCTGCAAAGGGATGACCTGTGGCAATGTCGGAAAACAAATCAAACGCTGTTTTTCTTTTTCTTTAATTCATCTTTCGATGGTAATATGGCTTACCAAAGTCGTTGCTTCATAAAATAAACCTTTTTTGCCTTAATTTAACTGAGGCCAATGAACAAGAACGACAATGATTTCAAGCATTTTCAGCAAAGTGCTTAGTATAGCCAATGGCATTCGTCGGGGTGTAGTGTAAAGGACACCAAGCAATTTCTTTGACACTTTTTCTGTTTTTTCTTTTCAATTCTGTATAAAACAAAAAGCTGTACTTGACTATTATTCTGCCACCCTTTAATAAAGTGCAACAACCGTTGCTCTGCAGACAATCTGATGTGACGTTTAAATAACCAAACTGGTAATCTAAGCATTCTGAGTAAAAAGAACCAACGACAGGACAACGAGACCAAGAGTAAAGCATAAAAAGGAAACACAGTCAATGCTTAAAAAAGATGTTAAATTACCTGCAGCTACAATTTGAAAAATGCATGGTGTCTTCTGAACTCCAATTGAGTTTCTTCCTGAACAGGATATCGCACCGTAGTCCAGATCAGTGGTTGGAGTGTAATTCAAACGTGAGTATCCAGTCTGTGAATGAGAAAAGAGCGGGTGATAAAAAATGATTAGATTTTAACAGGTTAAGCGTGGTTTTGCAGTGAATTGTGGATGGAGGTATACCCAATCTCTTGAACATATGAATGTATTTGTATAGATGAAGTACATCAAAGGAGAATCCTTTCTGTGGAAACCAAAGACCTATATTCCTTTTATCTCTCTATATGCGATGGGTAAATGAAATATTGACATTGTGTGACTTTTCAATGTAAAAATAAGAAAGTTTTTACCAATAACAAGGGAATAAGAACATTTACATTTGAGGCAATCACCTCAGAACTCAAAAACATTCCAACACTAAAGATAAAGTTAATGAAGCAATAACTGGAATTCTAAGCCAAACTATAGATGCCCTAATATTTCCTTTTCCTTTTCTGGAGCTACGAAACTCGTGTTCTCGAAGGGATAAAAGCTCTTTCACTGCTTCACACCAGTAGTGGGGAAAGCAAAATAATTTTGGAACTGTCTGCAATTTTTTATACAGAATTTTGCTTGAGTCTCCTTTCCATTTGTCTTAACAGGCCTTGATTCTATATTCTCTCATGAAAACTTCTTAGAAGTAAAACCCCACCGAAGTAATAGACAAATTGAAAAGCATTTATGGATTAAAAACTTTTATTTGTTATAGAGCTTGACTATCTATTTGATATTAAGCAATGCTCTAATAAAATTGACAAATCTTTACCCGCGACTGCAGTCATATTTTATTTTAAGAAATGTTGGAGCACAGAATACATAAAACCTAATTTTTATCAAAGTATGAGTAATTGAGATGGTTTGAAAGAATTGAAAGGGAGATATTAGAGCAAATTGATTTTGAATTTCAGTGAGGGATAAAATTTAAGATGGACAGGGCGTTCCACATTCGTCTTGTGTAGCCAAGGAAATAGTATCTTTCTTGCAATATGGGTGCCGGTTGTTCGTGTGTCAAAGCAGAAAATCTCTGAATACTAGCCCACTGTTTTCAGAAATCTGTTCATTTCCAAAAGTGGCAAAATATAAAAATTAATTTTTTGTATAGGTATATTATCTTTCTTAGAAGAAGCACAAAGTTCCAATGGCAAATGAAAAATAAATCGGTCAGTTGGCCTCAGCTGGCTTCAAAGTAGCGCATTTTTTCTCTCCAAGCTAAAATACCTAGTTGATAGTTTCGTACTGTAGCTCACCGGTGGCTTCAATTTTTAGCCATAACAGTGGTTATTTTCTGTTCTCCACACATAAACTTCAAAGGGATTAATTATCACCTCAGAAGCGGGCAATTGTGGTAGGTACTACCTTCAAGTCAACATATTATGATACGGACTTTTTGTCAAGATTTTGAGAATGAAATAGCTACTAGTCAGAATAACTTATGATTTAAGAAGATTTCAATAGATGTCACACCTTCTATATTGCAGAAAGATTGGATGGTGATAAAGATTTCTATCCTTGCAAAGTCTCATAAAACCAAAGAATTTGTCATTATTTTTGTTGTCTTTGTATGTGTACTAACTCCAAAAAAGGTGGTTACAACGAAAAATTCAAGTTGAGTTGGTACAGAGCGGAAGTTGGTAATGTCATAGAGACCCGATGAGAATAGAATCAAAAACAAAGTTAAATCTAAAGACAGGATGTTAGCTAACTATGAATTGCTAAAGGAGGATAGCTGACATAAAAAATATAATAGAATTTGGTGACCTAAGGTTTCTGAAACTCCGAAGAAGTAAAAGGCCTACCCTCAGATCCTTTCGTCTTTACAACATTCCCAAAAGCCGTGTGTAGCCTTACCATGTGGCTGTAACCTTTGTGTCTATGAAGCGTTTGATACCCCATAGCTACTTGCCGAATAGAGGAACTAAGAATTTTATCCTAATTAAAAAAAAAAGAGGAGCCCAATACTAATCTGGAGTACTCTGCCTATTGTCGATTGTTCTTCCTTTTCTTTTACTTGTGGTGCAGTAAATGGAAAAAGTTTGACATCATAACCTCAAGGGTGGCGTCCAGGCCAAACTAGTAACGTGAAAGGAAAGTAGATGCCCGGAGTGGGTTTCGAGCCAACGCGTTCGACCTATCTACTAAGCACTATTCTACTGCACCACGGCTGCCCTTAACTAAGGGCAGACACAGCTAACATCAAAATCTGAAAGGTTGGGTAACAGAAAAGGTCTTTAACTGTATGAGCTACCTCATTGTTGTATCAAAAGCAGAGTTTTCTGTAATTATGGCTTCGTCAATATGAGAGCGAACATTTAGTTCATATTCACAGAGGGCACAGTCAGTCATACGGCTTATAGAAAGGTTGTAAAGGAGAAAGGATCTTTAGGTACAATTTCTAGACTTTTCTAGAACACGATGTAAATTCATCAGTCTACTGTGAAGTCCTTCTCAATCTGTTTTTAGGAAATTTTCGTTTTTATTGAATCTGTGGCAGAAGCTAAATGGCTTAGAGCAGGCTTCCATAAATTCTTTAAGAAGGACAAAAACGGACGCATAATTCATTTTTGCTAGCTTAATCATCTTGATGAAATTAGTTTCAAAATTTATATAAATATTTTAAGAAATTGACAACTCCAGGAACAAAAATTTAAAACCAAAGTTAAAAAGTAAATAAACAAAATTATCTATGCTAATAGTCGAATAGAATCAAATACAGGTGTGTTTCAATATGGCGTTTTTATAACAATTCTTAAAAATTGTTTAACCTACAAGAAAAATATTTAAGAGTATATTGATCACAACATTTTCTCGTATAAATTTTAGTTTTAAAGTCACGATGCTAAAAACTTTACATTACATATTCTTCTTAACCAATGATTTCACTGACAGCATGAGGAAACAATGAATGTTTTGTTAAAAATAAAATGAACGTTACGTTGTCCACAACCACCTACTGCGCCGTTCACTATTTCTCTGTAAAATAAAATATAATACTTTTCACAAAAAGTCCTTTCATAATACCTCTAGGAAAATTCTCCTAAAAAATATATACAAATTCTGTCTGAGTTCATTGGGATCTCCCTAGTGTGCATGAATCACTGCTTGCCATAAAGCTAAAAAAAAGGAGAAAAACAAATTTTACTTACTTCAGTCGAGTGCAGCCTTGCGGGCAATTCTGTTTGCTCCCCTGAAGAATTGAATGTCCAATGATACGAATCAGCCGGTGGTGATGCATCCACTTCACATTTTAACATTAAAGTTTCATGCTTCAGAGCGCCTAAGAGCTCTTCGTGCTCCATAGAACAAATCGGTGCATCTGAAATCGATAAAACAAATTTTTCTTTTAGAAATAAGTTCGAGAATTTTATTCTAACCTTAAAATAAAAAACATTGTTTAAAAACTACAACTGGTTAAGCCTTACAGCTATTGAAAAAAAGAAAGGGCTCTGTCGTAGCAAGAGCTTAAAAAACTCGACAAAAAATCTTAACACTGTATCCCAATGCGTTCTGAGAAAATGATTCAAAACTTTTGCGTTCGCAAACACTGTTACTTCAAAGAAGGAAGCAACAAGAAGTATTCTTTTTGAAAGAAGTTCAATAACAAAAATATTAATCATCGCTTCGTATTGAATTTGTCTAATCACTGGGGAGTGGTCACAAAGCCAAGGCAATATACTCTCGTTGTACTCGTAACATGCTCAAGTTTAAAGTTTATAGTCAATAGATTTCCAGAAACACTAAAAATAGTTAAGGCACAAATTCTTTCGAAAATAAATGACAAAAGCAGAATTACAAATCTTTCTTTTTTCTTGTGTAAAAATTTGAAGCACATAAAACGATTTCAACAGCAAATCGTCTTACAAACATTCTAACAGAAAAAGGAGTTAGGAGACGTTCTTTTCGAAAAATGAATTTAATTCTTTTAAAAAATTAAAAACAGTAATAGAGAAATTCTATAAAAAAAAGTACATAATCCATTGAGCGAAACAATGTCTTTTCTATGAAATAGCGTTGCTCCTCGTTTTAAGAAAACAACACACACTATACAATTTGATACAATGGATTTATTTTAAGCTTTGCAGGATCATTATTTTGTGCTTTTATTTCAATAGAGAAAATATCTTCAGAGATAAATAAGAACGTATAAAGGTTTTCGGAACGATATACTTATTCGCTGGACGACCTTGGGTAGATTAAGGGAGTTGGAGTAGAAAAACGAACGATATCTAGTATGTAGCTTCAGGTTTATCAAAATAATTGGACAACAAGATGAAGAAGGCTTACAGCAGTAGACAAAAAAATCTTGTGTGGAAGAAAAGAAACTCATTTCATTTGAGTTAAGCGTTTTTGGTGTGTGTAAAACGCATAAAATAGCTTGGGAGTATAGGCAGGATATGAACCTTTGGCGATCTGAAGACTAAATTCAGTACAGTGTTGTGTTGTTTAAAGTGAGTTCATATTTTCAATCTTTCGCAGCTAGGTAGGTTAAAAAGAAAACGAGAGTCCTTCGAAGTTAATAACTCTATCATAAAAAAAGCTTGAGTTTAAAAACTTTGAGGTTCGTTGTTTAACGTTCACCGACATCTGACTTTTTTCGTCATTGTTTGTTATTTTTGAACAGTTGTACTGTCTACATTGACGTTTTCCTTGAGCGATAAACAACAAAAGTTAAAATTCAGATTAGTGATAATGTTTTTATAAAGTTTTTCTTCCCACAGTGTATGCCTTTGACTACATTCTACATCTTGTCTTCTATTCAACACATTAGAAAACTCAAATTCAAGGCCACAAACATTCTCTTGCAACCAATCCAAAAAAAGTTTTTTTCGAACTAAAAGCAAACAGCTTTTGAAACATAATCCAAACTTCTTGACCATAAGCAGGTTATTCTTTCAACGAGATACTCCGGCAGTGCACTTTTTCTCGCCTTGTAATTTACAAAACTCTTAAAAATGAACAGAAAATGAGACATCATCAGCAGGTTTTTATTCAATTAACGATAACAACAAACCGAGGACACTTGCTGCACACACTCTACCTACGTAATCGGACTTAAGTCAGCGATTATCCATTGCCAGAAGAGACCTTACCCAGCAGATGAGATCCATTGAAAACACACTTGTATATATATATTTCTACTATACACTCTTTGCACAGACTTAGAAAAAAACTGGAGAAAAAGTTGAGCTTTTCTTTTCATAAAAATGCAATTTTCATTCAACGAACGTGAGCGTGCTACAAAAAAGAATTATAATTGAAAAACGTTTCCAAGAAGAAATATTAGAAGAAGAAGAAGAAAAAAAAAACGAAAAAAGAAGAAAAGAAAATCACCAAGTCCTTGCTGCAAAATAGAAAGTCTTACTTAACACGAAAATGCAACAAATTGTGAATAACACTAACCCGATAGACAAGAAGTGGAGAGATATAAAAAAAAAAGAAGAAAAAGATCAAATACTTACATCGGACCCTCAACGTGACAGGATTGCTGGTACCCTTTCCCTCTGGATTGGCAGCCATACATGTGTAATCACCTGCTGATGCTCGTGTCACGCTCTGTAGCACCAGTGATTGATCCGAGAGGATTATTCCCGCCGAGATGTTGTGATGCAATTCATTGCCCTGTGTGCGAGAAGGGAGAAACAAAAAGAAAAATGATAGAAAAAGAATGTTTATACATTTTTCAGGAGAAAAAAACACAACAAAGGACATAACTTCCTATAAGAACGATGAAACAAAAATTGTAAAATCTGCAATAGAGTTTTAGATGATGGAGAATGATGCAAGGGTACTTCGTTACACATCATGATTTTACTGTCACTGAGTTCTTGGCTTTTTTTTTGTGGTGAACGGAATTTCGCCAGAAAAAGGTCCATATAAAAATTTGTATGACAAGTTCAATTTGAATACTTCAGTAAGACACCAATATTGTATAGGATGGTCTCAGGTCTGATACGTACTTTTTAAATGCTGGTGTGCCTCAGGGTTCCGTTTCGTTTCCGACACTATTTCTTAACTTTATTAATGATCTCTTGGCTGAAACCTCGAATACACGAAATTGTTTTGCTGACCACTCTACTCTCATTTTCTCATATTCGTTTACAATTTTAAGTCCTTGCTTTCTGATGTGGAACTGGAAAGGTTGCGTATAATTAGTTCATTTAATTACGACCTTTACAGCTTTGTTTTTTTTTATTGAATAGGGCGAAGGTAAAACACATTTACCAGCATGTCGAACTGAAACATCCTTTGTACTGTTCCATTAGGTTTAAACACGTAAAGTGTAGAGTTGTTCATTTTAAGTTGAGGTACTGTAAGAACTTAAGAAGATCTATAAGATATATATAGATGTATATCTTATATATCTATATATAACCAGCGGATTACAGCATTGCTTAAAGATGTAGTAGAAACAGAGTAGAATTCGATGATTCGAAAATTAAGTACTGTTCTTTGACCTTAAAGCTTAACATTTTGCTTTAAAAAGGAATGGGACCTGTATTCAAGAACCCGAGAAGCTATCAGTAGTTGTTGAGTGTGTAGACGAGGACCTTCGTTGGAGAGACAACATATTTGAAGTCGCCAAAAATGTTGAAAAGTACCTAGGTCTTTTGAAACAATAAAGGAAATCTTTTAACTTCTTCCTTCAGATCTGATCATTTTATAAAGCTTACATCCGTCCAAAACTAGAGCTTAACTCCCATATTTGGTCAGGTGCCTTTCAAACATCTTCGCGCCTACTCGATAGGATACAAAACAGAGCGTTTAGACTGATAGGCGATAGTTCAATCGTAGAATCGATTGATTCTCCTAAACATCGTCGAAATGTTACCTGTCTAATTTTATTTTACCGCTTTTTTTTAAATACAGTGCTGTAGTGAAATAGCCCGACAGTTTTATCTTGAGTTTAACTTCGAATGCAATATAGAGATTCATATTTAAGTCTCACTACACGTTTGTGGAATGCTTTACCAGACTCTGTTCTTTCACTGCATTACAACTTGCAAAATTCAACGCATCGGTGTCTCCAACTGAATCCACTCCTATACATATATAAGGTACGATTCGTATTCAAACCCCTAAACGGGCGCGTTATTTCTGCGCAGAAAAGGTAAAAGCTCTTAAGTCGACTTAAGTGTTTTCAGATATTTTTCATTTTTCAAATACTGTTAACGACTTATCTTTACAAACCAGAAAGCTATGACAATATTTAAAACAGCCTAAGACCGTTCATTGACGACACAATATAACTGCGCAAACTGACTTGAGCAGAAATCAAAATAGTTTTGATTTTTACACAGGGAACTGTGCAAACTAATGCCGAAAATCAGATATAGCCTCACTTAGAGACAAATAGTCTTTTGAAGACATTGTGAACACTAGTTTTCAGACGGTTGGACCGAGGAAACTTTAACAACAAATATCTGACAAAAATCATATAAATCATATTTTAATAGTACAAGTAGTACTATTAAAATGAGTTGTAAACAATGGCAATGCTGTGTTGTTGCAAAATCTGCCAAGTTCCACAGTGAGTCAGTTTGTATCTATTGCGTTAGAATTTTCATGAAAGGAACTGATACGTTATTGTTGCGGAAATAAGATGGGGCCGAATTACAGCTGACGTTATCGAGAAATTTGTGACGAAACTATGTGCGTTATGTATTACAACTCACACTATCGAGCAATCTCCAGAAATTGGAATTTTCTCATAAGCACTTAATTTCATGAAGTGCTCCCTGATTATTCATGAAGTTATTACTTCATTACGAAGGTATTACCCAGTCAAAGAAACTTTTTTAAGAAAGTGCCAAATGCATGTAAATAAGTAACCAACCTAATGAAAAAAGAAGTACCCATCCGTTCTAACCGATCACTTTCGATTCCCATGTACATGCACTGGAAGATAATCCCAAGGTTTTTTTTAACAACACCATCTGAGTGCAATGTGGTACCCGTGGCGTAATGGTTAGCATATCCACCTGCTAACCTAGAGGTTCGAGGTTCGACTCCCAGCAGAGACAAAAATGTTTTTTCATGGGTATCGCCTTTCGCGAGGAATTGGCAAGTCCGGCGCTAATTCTTTGCCATTAAAAACGTTTTCTCAAAAAGCCATTAGGAAACGTCAGAAAATTGTAGGTCCCCTCCTTTCCCTCACAAGGCATGGTTGTGAGAAATGCGTTTCGGCCCAGGGGTTCATCGCTCTGCTATTTATTTTATATTACTGAGTGCATTTATTTGATGTCTTAAGATTCCGAAATTCTAGCCCAAACATGCCTTTTTAAAGAAAAAAATGAATTTTCCAAAAAAAAAAACTGAAATTAGTTTAAAGAGACATCGCTGCGCGAATTTCAAAACATACTTATATCTTTTTTGATTTGTATTATCGTAATAAACGCAATCGTACGAAATATACAAACAAATTCGGATTTATCCTTTGATCAGTAATACTTTGTCGGTTAGAGAAATGTAAGAACTCTCGCTTTTAGCATAGGCTCGGATCAATCTACCAACGACGCGACGTATGAGCTTAATTCAGCCTATGACTATAAAGGAGCCCTTAGAACACTTGATTAGTGAAAGCTTTTGTGAAATTCAGTCTTCAAGTTATCTTTAAGACTATTGCGTTGCACATATATAAATCATCGAGGCCTTAAAAAACACGAAAATATCCAAGCAGTTCGTATTTGAGAATCTCATCATCATCAGTGATCTTTTGTAATTTAATTTCTTATTAATATTAAAATATATATTTGGTTTTGTTTTTTTCTTTTCTGTTTAACTAAGCCTACTTCAAAACTCCATAACCCCTTAACTCCAAAGGATTGAATCAGAAGACAACTCATCCAATCGTTGCTTCAAACCTATTTCTCTTCCCAGAAAATGACTCTTCATTTAACTTATTTTCAATTAAACATCATTTCTCATTAATGTTTCAGGGCTCTAACTAAAAGTGCAGTGAAATAAGCCCCCAAAAGTATGGAAAGAACACCCACGGACTATAAAGAAAAGAATTAAGGCCCATGTCTTTTGTTTCCATTTTGAAGCAGCGTTTATAAGAGTCTGATGCACATGGGATCTTAAAATTAGTTTTCCTTCTTAAAATGGATAAAGAACATAATGGTTGCACTAAATGCAAATATTGTTTCTTTTTATTTGAAGGAAAAAACATTTTGAGGTACCGAAAAACAAACCTCTAAAATTTGGGCCATTAATTTAGCTTTCTATGGATTTGAATTCATAGCTCACGTTGTCTTTCACTTCGTGACATAGGATGATGAAAACTCATTCCTTTTTCTTCTGCTCACATAATAGCTAAATCTTCTTTCTTAATGTTTGTTTTGCTCCTAGTTCCTTTCTCCTGGTCAGTTTGTGTGAATTTTTTATGTTCAACCACAATCCCGTATACTACTCGGAGGCAAATTTCGTTCGCTTCGCTTCTATTTTTACTCACGGAAAGAATAATCAAGCTAAGAGCGAAGTGGAAAAAATTTTCCCAATAGAGTATGGATTTGTGGTGTAAAAATAAAAATTCGTGGGGCTTGTGGTTGAACTTAAGAAATTCGCAATGACCATTGTATGATACATAGTTCCGTATTATATTTCTTATGGACGTGTGTTCCTCTTTGGTATGTCTTAATCCACAATCAGAACATGGAGTTATGTCTAGTGGAGTTACGTCCCTGTGTCAGTTTATTCACATTGAAAATAAGTTGAACTGTAAACGGTGGTATTTCCTTCTATTACAAAATGGTATTTGAGTTCAAAGAATCAGGAACAAAGGCCACGGCTCTCACTGCCACTTCCTTATGGAAATAACCCTGTGGGTTTTACTTTCAAAACAAAGAGATAATAACACCCACCAGTCGTATTGACGCATGCTTTATTGCACTGCACCCTTACTAAACGCTAACATCTTGTTTTCAGTTTGCTTTTTAGTTTCGCTCAAAAACTCACAAAAAAGGGAAAAGACAGTTCGTTATTAACACCCCTACTACATTCTTTAAGTTGTTACCTTTCGTAATATTCGATTGTTTTCGTGTTCTTCTATATTTGCTTTATTACAATATTTCAATTAAAACAAATGAAATCACTTAACGATGACAGCAACTTTCTTCGAAGCTTTGGGAAAAAGAATGTGAACCTTATTTGATTGCAACACTATTGACCAAAAAATCCGAAGGAGGAAACCACTTTCTTTCACTTAAAAAATTTAATCAAAAATGTAATCAATAACTGCACTGGTTTTTGTAAACTCATTATCTACCCAACAAGCTCAAAACTCGTTCTGTCATGTACCAACTATGTAGTATATACAGCTCTTAAGAAATTCTTCTTTATTTCGCATATCAAAGGAGATGCTCTAAGTATAAGCCATGTAGGAGTCAAGTGAAGCTAGTGACGTTAGATTCAAAAGGCTCCATGTTGGTTTTTATTAGAATGGTTATATCCCGTCAGAAAGTGTTTTTTTTTTTATTTTTCTATCTTACGTTTCTTGGTGCAACAGCAAAAAAAAATAAATAAAGAGTTGGCGACGACGTGTGAACCACCAACGCTGAAGGATAGAGCTTCAAGTTAAAGGATTATTTTTCCTTTTTTGCTCTCTTTCACATAATGTATTTTGTTTCTGCTGGGAGTATTTTTTTTTTCTATTTTTTTTCTAGATTTTCCTGCAAAAAGAATCTTTGGTGCGCCAGCTGGAATAGCATTAGTGGATGACAACACCGCGTTTCAAGGATGTACATGATAATAATGAGGAGAAAACACAAAAAAGTTCACGTTCACACATGCATTCATTTTCGATAATGCGAAATGAATAAGTAATGAGATTTACTTTGTATCCTTTTGAGCATTAGAGATAAGAAAATCTTTGTAGAAAAATATAAATGTACACATAGAGGTTGGTATATACGATTATACAGCGAAAGGATACATCAACTTGACGCTGACGCTGGATGATGAAGCAATGGAAGTCTGCTTGATACTCTCTACTCAAGAAAGGTAGCTTTTTCATTTTGACGCCATCATCATCCGCTGAAATTGTTTTGATTTTGTGCATTTTTTTGCAAGCAGCAACGTTGATATAGTTCTCTGAAGGATGATGATGAGGTGGACGAAGAAAGCAAATGATGAGGATGTTGCAAGCAAATAAGGGTAATTTTCTTGCGACGAAATTGACGACAAATGAGAGACGAGAACGATTTTATTTTGTGTAGAGAACGGGGCAACGCGGCAGGGTTGAAGCAGCAGCTAGGGAAAGACGAAAATGTGCAGTGGTGTCGTGTTTTGATCCATCCATGCGGGTGAGCACAGTGACTGAGAAAGGCTGCCACTTAGAGTGAATTAACTGTGAAATTAGTTAAAGTGTCTAGTTTTATGAATCTTCGTCGGAGATTTTTTTTTTTTAATTTTTTGCCTTTGCCAGCTCCAATGCAAACATGCGCAAGGCTTAATCGGCAAATAAGGCTAATAACTGCTGAGCTGTTTACTGGATTTATTAACAGGCTCAAGTTTGATTTGCATCAGTAAGATTTTGGCTAGAACAATTTTTAATCGATTAACACAGAATGTGTTTGTAATGCCAGTTGGTGGTGGCTTATCCTTATTAAAATACAAACAATCACTTCTGATACCACGAACTCAGGAACATCAATTAAAATTAATAAAGTTTCTTAAATTTAGTGAGACGAAATATCCTTTTCAATAAACTTTTGATCTCTCATTTTTCACTGTCACATGGAGCCTTGCCTGATATGTAACATTGACAAAAAATTAAAAGCATTTACTTACGTTGTGGAACCACGACATTTTGTACGGCTTTGGATTGGATTGAATTTGACATTCGAAATAAACATCATCACCCTCTTTGATATCATCAGGATTCAATGAAGATCCCATTTTCATAACGGCGACCGGTTGATCTGTAAAAAAATAAAAAAGCAAAAATTATATAAGTACCTAATAAAAAAAGTGCATTTACGAGACGTATACGCCAGAGTGTATTCGAGAAATCCATATATTTTTTCCTAGTGGAAGTGCTTAACGCTTTTTTTGTGTACCGAACTGTTTTTATGTTTTATGTAGACAGATAACTGCACCTACTGCCAGAATATGGAAAGGTCTACTTTGGACCATTCATCAACACTATGCGCTCGTAAATGGTCTGTGAAAAGTTGGTCTTTTTTTTAATGGTTTACCATGTGATAAAAAAAGATGTTTGGGCATATTGGGCTTCCTAACTATCTCAATTTTCTTTTTTCACTGACCTGTGAGTACCAAGGAATTTATGTTACAAATATTCTGAAAACGAACCCCTTTAATGGAAGAAGTTTGTTGGAAAATCATTGGAAATTGCAAAACTTTTTAACGAAATACAATAAAGGGTATAAATGCATGCGAAACATGATTGAAGCCAATATAAATACTCATTTGCATAGCGCCATTTCACTGGTGGTTTTTGTTTGTTTTTGTTTTTTACAAAAATTAGCAATATTTATTTAAAAAAAAAAGGGTTCCTCTAGTAATTTGAAGGTGGCTTTTTTTCAGCCACCTTCAAATTACTAGTGCTACCAAGAAGAACGCGCTCTTAGGTTATGACATTATAAAGAGATTAAAAAGAAGATGGGCTCCCTGGTTGAAATAAGAGAAAAAATAATTAATGTCGAAACAAGCATCAAACCAAAAACGCTATTAAGGGTACGGCTTGCCCCAAATTTATAACATAATCGCAAAAGATCACAGTTGACAATGGAAAAATAAAAAAAAATTGGAAGCAAGAGATTACAACAGAAAAATATTTGACAACTAAAACGGTAAAAAAGTTTTCTCATATTTTTATGTCTTTGGGACCACCTATTTAAGGACAGAGGTTTTTTAATTACTGACAACAGTAATACATTGTTGTATTATACAATCAACAACCTTCTTTTGCTGTAGCTTTCTAGATTTTTGGAGAAAAGCTGGAAACTCTACCCTAATAAGCCTAAGTTAGTTGCTCTCAGCACTGGCCTTATGAAACTCACAGAAACAATAATGTGGAGGACAGTAGACTCGTAATACCATAAAATTTTCCCACTAGTGCCGAAGTTGAAACAATTGAAGGTCATCGGTGAAGTAAAACGAAAATCAATCTTTAAAAAATTGTGGAACATTTACGTGTCGAAATATGCGAAACTTCGGGAAAAAAAAATTATGAAAACAATTGCCAATATAAAGTACTGACGCTGAATCGAAAACAAAAATACCCGAACAAAGTACTCATGGACTCCAGAAGCTAACATCACTATATAACCAGTTCGACGCAACTTGAGAGTCGCGATTTGGAAAGTTGGAAGAATGCCTAAAACGAGTACAGTCATCTTGTATTTCCATCAAGAAACAAAATGGCGAAATACATGAAACAGATCCTGCTGTTAGAAATGAAGACAAAAAACTTGAAAATATTCTAGCTATAGAACGGATATACATATAAGGATAAAAAAGAATCAGCATCATCGTGAAAGTGGTACCTGGCAACATGTTTGCCATTTCGATGTCAATTCGTTGTGTAAGGAAATATTTTGAATATGAACTAGATCTGAATATGTATATAAAAAGTTGAATTTTCGGCAGCATTTTTATTACTAACTAAGAATCCCCAAAAGAAGAGTTTAAGGTTTTCTAATTTTAAGGATATGTCATAGGGAGTAGAAAGAAAAGAGAAACCATTTCCGCACAAGGTATGGCTATGAGAAATGCGCTTGGTCCCGAGGCTACGCGCTCTGTTTCACCACCCTGTGAATGTGTGGTATTTAGAAAGACTATGAACTCTTTGATTAAGGTATTGGATATGTTACCAAGAATCTGTTGAAGATATCCTAAAAGGACCTACGCACCATATAATCTACAGAAGTATTACAAAAGGAGCCAATATTAATGGGATACCTGTTGAGAATCTCAACAAAAAAAAAAATTGCTTCTTCTGTCAATAGAATTTTTTTAGTGAGGTGGTGAAGCAGGCCAAATCATTGTCACGGGTCTTAAAAAAGATTAACCGAAAACATAAAGAGGTTATGGAATGATAAGGCTTTAGCTGTGATGAGTAAGACCTCAAACTTCACGAATAAAGATAAAAAGACTTCACCTCCAACTAGAATATACATCATAAAAAAAGGAACAAGAAGTGTGCCCAGCTCTTCAAACAAAGCGCACGACTGGCATGTATCTTGAGCTGCAAGGTATATATCTGCCCCATCTACCGCTAACCAACCACTTCAAAATATACAAGAAAGCAACTTAAGGGCCGGAGCATTGCCTTTACACTCGCTTGAATATAGAGAGATTCTCTAAATACAATAACGATGCTGAAAGTGCTTCTTGTAGATGATGAAATTGTTCTACAAAAGTTTCGTCTGTATTATGGTGGCCTTTTGAATGAACACGAAAGAACTTTCCGGAAGCTAGACCTGACTTAAGGAAACTGCATGACATCAACGTCTAAAAATTCAACGAGGAACCTTATAAAAGCAAATGTGTTGATCCAGTCGAGATATTAAACAGCTTCAGAAAAAGATGGCATCATCGAATCTCGACGACATCTTACTTATGAGCCCATTGCCGTACCTGGGCGAAACGCAAATTAGGAATTGAGGTGATCTAAACGATCTTTCAACATGTCTTCTACGAAATTTATTTCTTTTTAGATTTTTGTGTTTCTAGTCAAGCTTCAACTGCAGGACAAAAAACTACTTAGCTAAAACTACTACTGTCTTGACTTTGACGGTCGTTACATCTGACGGTTGACGTTTGCTGTCATTCAAACCTGTGTTTTGTCCTTCCATACGGCCTTTTCTGTGCATTTTTCTTTTTTAAAAATTACCTCATTTACACTTGTAAAAAGTAAAACTGACTCCTTTTTACAGCTAGCAGCACTGTCGATTTTCAATGCAAAAAGCAAAAATTCACCATCAATTTTATGAATTTAACTCTTTCTCCTGGTTTTCAAATATAAATACCACACATAGCTACCTAGAATTTCAATTGAATTGTGATAGCCATCAAAAAATATGACAGATTGATGTATCCCTAGGCAAAAAATACCTATTTGAGAATTTTGTATCTGTGTGGTTGAAGGTATCTTTGTATCTGGTTGATGACAGATTTCAATTTTTTACTGGATTCTCACTGACCATGGAAGAGAATTTTATTAGATTTTTTTTCCTTCGCTCTGGCTATCTATTGGTTGGTGAAACTACAGGGTTAAGCTGTACATTTTTGTTAAATTCAATCAAATTGCAATAGTGGAAAAAAGCCATGAGATCATAGAAACGAAATTAGACTAGTTATCGAAAGGAAGGTTCCCCAATTGAAAAAATATATGATCTATGCCACAACATGTCAGTGCAGGATAATATGAAATTTATTCAAAAATAAAGTGGAATGATTTAAAACGGAAAAAAGATGATGGCATCTTAATTACAACTTCTTCCTGAGAACAGCCTCTATATGAAGCAAGTGTAACGTCTTTGTATTGTGTGTCATAAAATATTGGTCATCAAGGATGGCAAGAAAACAAAAAAAAAAGAACTTAATGTAAGGAGGTCTATTTGCTTTGTACCTACATATGGAGTGCTTTTGGGTTCGGTTCCTTGCTTGACTTTATTTACTCACTTAATTGCTTTTTTTCTGAAATACATCGGACGTTTCTTTTTTTGGTGCACAGTCACTCATTCGTTACCATTCTCCAAATGTGTGCGCTGCCCCCAAAAGCAAAGGAAACAAATAAAGGACTCAAACAATTTATGCAAATAGCCAGGGCAATATAACTTTTAACTGGCTCATGCGGAGTTTTTCGAATTTAAATTTGAGTGTTCGTGTCGGTTTGTTGGTTATAGAAGTGAACGTCAGCGCCAGTGAAGCAGCAATAACGTTTTAGCCTAAGCATTTTTCTGTTTACCGCTACTGTGGTTGATGAAGCGTAAGAGACTTTATAGCCTGGGCTATAGTGGCTGGCTGAGTGAATGGGTGGTTCGATCTTTTTTTTTTTGTTTTTTGTTTGTTTGTTTTAAATTGCTATAGCCAAATCTAAATTATTTTGATTCCGCGGCAGTGGGTGGGCTAAAAGGAATTCAATATACTAAGCAATTTAATTTTTGGAACGATATTGAAATGGCAAGGCTGCGTAGCCTAATGATTCGAGCTGAACCAAAATCGGTTTTCTCGTTTTTTGTTCAATTATGCCGGTTTACATTGTGATGGATACGATAAAATTATGCTGATGCTTTTAGGGCTATGGTGTTTTTCGGGTAAGAGGGTTAAATGTATTTTTATACTTACAGTGAACTACCAATCGCCATTTATCCTCGATGGCACTGTCCATGATATATTGATTTTCAGCACGACATGTTAGGTACTTGCCATCGTCATCACGAGTGGGTGTGTACGTCAGTATGCTCAGCGATTGATTATCCGGTTCAGAAAACTGAAAACAAAATATTTATTTATTTTTCTTGTTTTTCATTCGGCTTTATCAGTAAAATTTTTGTATTTTTTATGAGGTAGAAATATATTTTAGAATTTAATCGATTAGGAAACGGAGAGTTTAAAATTCGCAACTTAATTTGGCTATCAGAGAAATCTTGATGTGGTGGTAAAGTAAAAAGTAAAGTAAAAAGTTCTCAACACAATAAGTTGTAGTCTTTCAGGAGTGTTTTCTATATCATAGATAATTTTAGCGTCAAAACTGTTCAAACTTTTGCATTAAGATTTGTGAAAGAGTAGGTTTGATGTAAATGTAAATGTTCTTATATTTTGAGTTAAAATATTTGATCGACTATATTATTGTTGGAAATTGTATTTCAAATATTTGGTCAGGCTAATCGTTTCCGAGTAGGGACAGATGTCAGTTTGTTCTCATTACAATTTGGAACTTTTAAGGAAAACAATGAAATTTCCGTACAATTTATTCTCTTCGAAGCATTCAAAGCTATTTATTGAGAGGGAGAAACTCAGAACAAAGAAATGATATTTCTAGTCCTTGCATGATCTCTGTTTGTGTAAGTATATGAGCTGTTTGTTTACGCACACCTATTTGTAAATCGGCTGGCTTTGTTTGGATAAATAAGATTCTGGTTTTTCCATACACTTTATAGTGGATGCCCCTTTTCCACTTTTACCAAATTTTCGATATCAAACCCCCCAAAAAAAGGAGAATTTCCTTCAATCTGGTAACACTGCGCCGGTGTCGTCTAGGAATTCCTGTTACTATTTACAGCACCGTTCTCAGCGAATGCTTGTGTATTTAATTGAACAGAAATCAAAAGTGTTCTAATTCACAGACTTTTACCTGACGCCGTAATAACCAAGAAGAAAGCCATAACCAGAACAGAGCTTAATTTATGCTAACGACATAGACCCTCTCACGTATATAACTAAGATCTTTACTTCCACGGCTGAGAAGCGCCTGTGTATTTTACTATTCAGGGGCGTTAATAATTCCTGCCAACGTTAATGTTTAACGTTCTTATATTCCCTACGGGCCAACCGACCGTGTAATTAAGACATCGAAAAGGAAGACAAGATTCCTAGCGTCCACTAATTTAAAGCAAATAGCCACTAGATTGGCCTGTTGCGAAGCAGTTTTCCGAACGAACATATCAAATACTGAAATCATTGTTTTAAATTTTAAACATAACAATTGTTAGTTTGGTAAAATAAAAGCGTTCCTGACCTAACATGAACTTTTAGTGTTTTTGTTCATATACCTTAGACAGCCTTGAGCCACACCTTAGCTGGGAAATTAAAAAAACGTCACAAAACTTAATTAGTAAACTTCTTTTCGCCACAAATGGCAGGATTTCAAAGATTTATAAGATTCGATACGAAAAGCTCTATTACCGAAGAGTTCCAAACATGAAAAATTATTATTTTTCCCACATCAAGTTCTATGATTAGAAGATAAAATTATCTTAACTTTACATAATTAAGACTAATTACATCTGACTGATGACCAACAGGTCAGTCCATTCGAAGTGACTGAGTGATTTTATTTTACAATTATCGCCATGAGCTACAAGATATACCTTCCAGCTCAAATTGCTTTAATAACCTGGTTGTAGATAGACCAATGAGAAAAGCATTTGCCTTTTTCACCACAAATTACTAAGTTAATTTTTTTTTTAATACTAATTGAACGAATTAACACGAATCGTACGACTTGTGGTATCCAATAGGAAACGCGCAACTGCCTCTTTTAACATAAATTACTTAGTAGTTTCGTTTAAGACGAACAAACACCAGTCGCACAACTTGTGCTTTTCCCTAAATTACTCAAAATGATTTAGTAAAACGAACTAATAAGAACGAAACTACCCTTTTCTAGCCCTCAAATGGCTCTTGAAAGCTTGTGTCGAAGGCAGAAAATTAAGTTCTTTAAATTTCAATTAAGAATTGATAAAAGGAGTACACTTGAAACATGCCGATCTGCTACACACTTAGGAGTTGAATAATAATTTGAGACTGACGCAGCTAGCTTGTGATACATCATTTCGTTAGTGATTTTAGTGCTTCTAAGTTTACTCGCTTGTATTTTTTATTTTTTTTCCATTCTTTACTTGCTCTCTTTGATCAGTTTTCATTTATTTATCGAAACGAACATTCATTTGAAGTTTTTCACAGAACTTTTTCCATAAGAAAATACCTTTAGTTTCAGAATGACATCAAAATGATTTCTAGACTTATTATAATGTCCTACTTTTCTCATTCTTAAATTAAAACAAAACAAAAAACTTCATCTTATGCATCCCCTGACATACTTACATTTTTGGCCAGCCGTTTGATTTGTTTATTGCCTTTCCACCATGTTACAATTGCTGCTGGTTTCGAACCGGAGCTTCTGCATTCAACATCGTACGTCCGATCGGCCGACACAAATTTCTCTTTCGTCAAAATATGCACAGCCACTGGCTTCACTGTAAAACAGACAGTATGCTAAATTAAAAAGAGGCAACAACACATCACAACACAACAAAGCAACAAAAAAAAACAATCTAGTGATTCAAAGAGTTTAGAGTGGAAAAGCATTTTCTATGGAATGGCAATTCAACAAAAGGACCTCATTACATAACTTGAAAATATCCATGCATGAACAAGGTATGGCAACGATTTCTACACTAAAACGGTAGCCGCACATAATGTGCCGATGATGTGCAGCACGGACGGACAAAAATATTTTCTAGTTTCAACAATTGGACGATGTGCCCTCAATCAGCATAACAAAGGCACACAATTAAGAAGGCACATTGAATGGCGCTCCAGTGACATATAGCAATCTCATGCATTCATGATCAGAAACGCTTATAATGCTAATAAATAATTGGAGCAGATGGAGGAGCACATAGTCAGCTTGGTAGAGTAGAAGGCATGAATAGTAGACACGAACCACAAGCACTCATAGGTCTCGATAAAGTTCAACGAGCTATGTGGCCATTTTGTTTTTTTTTTTTTTCTAAGCGATTGGTAGATGAAATAATTTTTTAACATCCAAGTGAATTTTTACACGTAAACTGTTCTCGTTACAACCAACAGGAAGTAGTTTTTGTCATTTTAATGTCAATCAAAAAGCGTGAATGTTCGCATAAAATGTTCATTATCTCTGAGCATAACTGCGCGTTGGCAACACTGGATAACGAGGAAGCTAGATAATATGCAAAACTGAAATGCGAATGCAACGAGATGACAAAAGAAGAATAACATATTTTTCATTTATACTTACAATTGACATCCAGGATGACCACCTTGTTGTTGGGCGGTGTAAGGTTTGTATTGCTAGCTACACAGACCAATCTCGCATTCAAATGTTGTCTGCCAATATTGGGATATGACAAGTGGTTAACAGTCTTTCCATCCGGTCGATGTTCAAAGGATTCATCAATCACAGTATTGTCCAAGTACCATGTTACGTTTGGCCGTGGGCGTCCTTGGTTTCGAGTTGAGTTTTTTTTTTTTAACCACGTTTGTGTATCCAACATCAATTGCGAAGTGAAACGAATGAAGTTGTAGATACGTTAAAAGAAAAAAGAAGAAAAAAATGGAAAAGTTTTAGATGAATGTGCAATAGTTCATAGCGGTCATACTCAATACTTGTACACTGTTTTTATGTAAATGAAAAATAAAAACAAAAAAATATACTTGTCCATTCCAATGCGTCAAAGGACGAAAAGTTAAAACGAAAATCATCACAATGCGGCGCTTTGTACAATATTAATGAGACAAAAGGAAATGTGAGTCAACTTCACAGAAATTACATCTCCCTTGTTGTGGACCCCACCTACGGAATTTTTCAATGG
Organism: Melanostoma mellinum; assembly: GCA_914767635.1. NCBI lineage: Eukaryota > Metazoa > Arthropoda > Insecta > Diptera > Syrphidae > Melanostoma > Melanostoma mellinum. The sequence continues at coordinate 23,298,091 of OU612058.1, forward strand.
ATTTTCAACCTTACACCTCCATAGAGCTGCAGGTTGACAATACCCTTATTACCTGGTATCCTCCACCAACGAACTGTCCAACGAATACCGAATCCCTATCATGACGCAGCACGCAGGCAGATTAAAACGAACAAGCCAGCCCGACAAAATTTCGAATTTAAGACACGAAATTCGGATGCTATAGAAATTGCGAGATTAAATCATGATTTTCCAAAGCTAGAGCAGAAAAAAGTGTTTTTAATTTCCTATGAAAGACACATCCGTAGAATTAATAAATACAAAAACAACACCACCAGTAAAATTGTAAGCACTTTCGGATGAAAGCCAGGACGAATTTCAAATGAAGGACTGATGTGATTTAATACACACTGTCCGCATAAATATTCAAACGGAAAGATATGCAGCTGTTAGAATTTTTGATAAATATATTCCTCTTTTTTTCGAGACAGAGAATGTATAGTGTCCTTTAAAACAATAAAGTGCCTTCAATTAAAGTGTTTCGAGAGTAGGTTTAAGGGTTGACTAATTAGTCGAATAGCGTTCGGAGAGCTATAGTTAATTGCCGTAAAAAAGGAGTCCATTTGAATGGAGGTAAAAAAAAGAGTAAATACTTTGTTTGCTTTGATATGGTAATTGGTAATGAGTTTTCAGTATTCAGTTTTTAACTGGAAGAATTAATTATGGTGATGAGGCTAATATAATAAGTATAAAAAATATTAAAAAAGCAATAATATAAAACTATTCATAACAGCAGAGAAAATAAATGCTCTTTACAAAAATTTATCTTTCTACATAGCAAATTAAAACTTTTATTTTCAACATTTTTAAAACGTTGGTATTAAAAAAAGATATTAGTTTTTTCAACGCATGTAATTGCTGCGGTGGTAATTAGCAAATTTTTATCATAATTTCAAACTAAACGGCACCCTGTGCAGCCAAGCACAAAAGACACATGTTTGTGTTAAACAATAGAAAGTATTCGCCTGCTACGCTTTAGTTCGATTATCGAATCAAAAGGACATGAACTTGTTTTCCATCGGAGGGGTGGGATATTAGCAGAATAACTGCACATCCTTGACAAGCACTTTCTCATATAGAAATTTTGAATCGGCAAAAACTTGTAGGTCTTCTCCATTCCTTCAAAGTTACTTCAATGACACAATATCCGTATTTTTTGACGAGGTTGTTTTATTTCGAACTTTGATATACCAAAAAAAAGCAACGCGATCAGTATGGTATTCAAATTTTGAGGGTTGGTGTTTTTGATCAATTGTGACAAAAAAAAATGTAAATGTGAAAAAGGGGTTTGTTCACACAAATAAGCTAGGAATTTTTCTAGTGTTTCTTTGACTCTGTTCACATGCTAAGGTTGAATTAACAAGAAACTTGTAATCTATGCGCAAATGGGAAAAACTATTTTGTGATTAAATTCAGACGCATTAAAATTGTACAAATAACTTAAACGGCTTTTCGTTGAGAAAGCACGAATGCATGAATATTGGAATACTTTTTCAGTTTTGTTCTCTATGAACCACTTATAAATGAATTATTGACGATAAGTGAGTTTCATTTAAAAAAAGAAATCTTTATTTTAATGTGGATTTCAACTTTTAAAAGACGGCCCATTGTGATACCACAGAGATCAGCAAGTTAATCACCTACTGATCTCAGAACCCGATGTAAGATTAACAAGTTGATCCTCATTAATCTTCCATTACGGGACTAGCCGGATAACCAACTGCTAGTCAAACCACGCGGAAATTTTAATGTATTTCAAAAGACTTAGGGTCTATGTAAGCTAAGTCACTAGCATCATCGAAGAAGAATTGAGTTTTCCAAATATGAAGTGGTGCAAGGCATGAACAAAGAAGGTGTTGAACGGTTTCTTCCTCTTCGTCCATGCAGCTTCTGCAGAAATCATTGGAAAGCACACCAAGTCAGCTTCAGTGTCCCGTAAGAACTCCTATGTAGAACCTAGATACAGGCGGTACAGGGCTACCAAACTCTTCGATCGTTTTGAGCCTACACACGGCCAAACTTTTTTAGTTGCAAGGCAGTTGTGACTCTCAGTCGATCATTGTGATTCTTGAAGCGTGTTGTCTAAGTATAGAAGTTTACATGTAGTGATAGGTGAACCTATGTTGTTCCATTTTGATCGTAGGGAAGTGGTCGTGCCCTTTTTGGATAGTTCGTCTGCCATACAGTTGTCTGGTATGTCCCTGTGCCCTGGCACCCGTGAAAGGTGAATGTTGAACTGATTTGACATCTCCCTCAGAGGCATCAGACAATTTTGGACCGTGATGGATTTTGTAGAGACAGAGGCAAGAGGGCAGCTTGGCTGTCCGAGAAGATTCGAATATCCGTGGAGAATATTACGTTTTCTTTGAGCCAAGACAGATCCTCCTTAATCGCCAGAATTTCCGCTTGGAACACACTACAATGACCGGGTATGCGGAAGAAAAGACTGAGATTCAGTTTTTCTGAGTAGATTTCACTTCCCACACCTTCGCTGGTTTTTGAACCATTATTGGTGTAAAAGTGTATTGCTTCATTTTCCAAGAGAATGCCATTTTCCACTTGAAGGTATGGTTCTTTGGAAATAGTTGTCATACACCAACTTGGGGGTGGTGTAGTCGGATCGATTCGGTAAGAATCTAAAGTGGAGATACGTTAAGCCTCCAGGCACATATTTTGTTTTCATTTATTTTATTTTACTATCACATATCACAGTTTTTAGTGCCGCGATTGATAGTATTTATTTGGACAGGTAGTGAATTAACTCAATCTACAGTTCTTTTATCTGAGTAATGCTTTTAGTCGTTCCGTTTTTTGTACATAATTTTTGAGACACAAAACAAACGTATACGTACTTTGAAAAACCCTGCATTTAAAATTTCATTTTTGTTTAATTCATAAGAAGATGAGAGAAATTTCTGAAAAGCGCACATTTCATTTATTATCGTTTTAGTTGTTTGATTACATTTACAAGCCGATCATGGGTAGGTTAGAAAAATATTACAATCAAAACAATGGAAATATTTTAAGTATACATACCTCCCCCAACTTCACAAACTAGGATCACGTCGCTGCCTTCATTATAAGCCTCGACGTTATTTGTTCTCTCATGACGTTTAGTGTCAAAGATGATTGGCCTTTCCGGTGGAACTGAAAAAGACAAAATTAAGACAATTAGAATAATTAGAGCAAACAAAGTCATCTAGGAGAATGAAACTTTTTATATTATTATTAGTACAAGAACAAATTAAAGATCGGCCCTCATATCAATTTCTAAATGATGTACACAAAAATACACAAAACGCAATTTAATACATTTAATTGGCTTTAATCTTTAATATTAAGACTGTTGTGGGTTGCATTCCCAAAAAGAGAGCAAATAACAACCACTTGTTTGTTTTTATTTTTTAGAAGCACTAAAACCTTCCAGAGAAAAGAATTAAGTCATTTTACCTCAATACTGGTAACCGTGGCATGACGATAAGCATGTCTGCCTGTTAACCCAGAGGGTCGTGGTTCGAATATCAATAGAGGAAAAAATAATGTTTTTCCGCGGATATCGACTTTCGCGAGGAATTGGCAAGTCCTCCTTTAGTAAATTCATTGAGATGAAAAGCATAGATTCTCTGGCTCAGATCTGAGTTCTGCATCTAAGCATACAAAATAAATAAATAAAACGGTGCATCAAGTCCCGGGGTCAAGCGCATTTCTTACACAATGAAGGGGCCTACAATTTTCTACCAATTCCGAAAGATTATTGGGGGAAGTGCTTTTCATGGCAATGCCAATTCCTCGAGAAGGGCGATAGTTGGGGAAAAGTCACAAACATTCCGGTTAACAGGCAGACATGCTAACTATCACGCCACAGGTAACACCTTAGTATGGCCTAAGCGTATAATAAAGCCTCTTCTTTCTATTGGAAAAAAAAGTTAACCTTCTTTAATAAGTAGAAGTTTGAGGTTTGAATCTCAGAAACATTCAAATGTTTTCACACATGTATACGACCTTTCGCGAGGGCTTGGGAGGTAATTCCAAAGTAATTACTTTGCCATAAAAAGCGCTTTCGTGAAAAGTCAACGTATTCGGCATAAATTTAATGTTAAAAACCATTCCTAATCAAATTATGGTTGAGAGGAAAGTGTTTCTGTCTCTACTTAATTAAATTTTTTGTATGTATAAATTTCATTGCGAAACTCAATACGGAAGGTCGGGTTTAGGTGTGATTTCAAACTTCTACCTGACTTTCATAATTTTAAATTAATCTGTTTTAAAAAGACCCAATTCAAAGAAGCTATCAAAATGATCAAAGTAGTAAAGTCTAAGGTAAAGTTTAAGATGTAAGACTTAAATGAGTCGATTTTTTTTTATAATTATCGTCCTATCGAATAAGAAAACGATAATAAGTGAGCTCATGGTAATTGATGCTTTAACAACTTCCACACACATGCCGAACCTAATTTGAAATGAAAATTAAAAAGATGTCTATGATAAACAGAAATAAAACTTCAAAGCATAGTCGTCAACCGAAACCTTCAACTACACTAACCCTAACCATGTTAGTTGAAGTTGATTGGAAACTATAGCGTTTGAGGAACGATGGACTGTTATTTTAACTTTTATTTTATTTTTTTTCGCTCACAAAAATAAAATAACATCCGTTCCAAAATAATCTACAAAAAGTCAACTTCCTGCACCACGTGATCCCACGAACATTATTCTTTTATCTAAATTCATACAACAAATATTGATTTAAAAAAAAAGAGAAAGACGAAGGAAAAACTTGAATGGGGAAAGGACGGTAATTAAGTTATCCATCGAGTCCTTGTTGGGCGGAAAAAATTAAAGAAAAATATTTTTTCAGCTAGATTGGGGATGGCCTCCACGTATTTGTTTATTTATTTTTTTTTTCTTGTAAAAATGGGGGAAAAATATCCAAAAAAGCTTTAATCTCAAGCGAATATCCAATTTTTGTTTTGTTTTTATTTTTTTAACAATCCTCTTTACGTGCAAACATTTTTACTTCAGTTTTTTTTTTTAATTTTTTTTTTTGTGTGTCAAGTTTTCAAAGCACTTTGTTAAAGTTTTATTTCGTCTTTGAACGTCGAGACTAGTCGCGTCGCGTTGCGTTGGTTGTCGTCGTAGTTAGAATGAAGTTAAATTTTAAATGGGACAAGGTAGAGGTAGTTTAATGGGTACGCTTAAAATGCATTTTGCCAAGGGTTAGCGAGAAATTAAAAAGTTTTCCACATAAAAAACCAGATTGTCACGTTTAACAGATTAAATTTCTATTTTCGTTGCTTTTAGTCGCCTCTTACATTTGATCTCTTCGATAAAGGTGCTAGGCAACTGCATAGATACGTACTCTTCTTCAACCAAGTGTATTCAATTTAGGTATAAGAAAGACGTTATAATTCATGTTATACAAAGCGACAAAAACTTCCCTGTTTCTACACTTCGTCTCTAGAGAAGTTTCTTCAATTCATTGGTTCTGATGTGACGGATCTCAATTATTTGTATTGATAAGTTTTCACTAGGGAAGGAGGACATCTTTGGAAACACAATTGGTAAGCATAGCCTCCACGACAAAACCTCCGAAAACGGATTGAGGCTTATCGATTTTACTGCGGGGCTAAATCTTGTTGTAAGTAGTACACGCTTCCCGCATCTCAAAATTCATAAAGGCACATGGCGATCCCCAGATCAATTAACCGTCAACCAAATTGACCATGTTGCGATCGACGCAAGGCACTCTTCCTGTGTGCTAGATGTCCGAACTTTCCGAGGGGCCAACTTTGACTCGGACCACTACCTTGTTGTAGCCAAGGTACGAATGAGGATATCTTGTTCACGACCAGCACGAACTAACGCTGTGAAGAGATATGACGTCGGAAAGCTACAATAGCAAGAGATTGCTAATGCCTTTTCCAATCGAGTGTCCCTTCAATTATCCTTGAATCCCATGCCGCCAGCATTAAACATCGAAGACCAGTGGCAGCAATGCCAAGAAGCCATCAGAACCGCTGCCTCTGAGGTTCTGGGTTTCACTCGGCCACCAAAACGAAACCCATGGTTCGATGAAGAATGTAGGCAGGCAAATGCAGCCAAGCAAAGAGCACGACAAATGCTTTTGCAAACACGAACGAGGGCTGCTTACGATCGGTATAACGAGATTTACAAGGAGAGAAGAAGGGAAGAACACCGACTTCTCAAAAAGAAAAAGAAGCAGCATGAGAAGCGCTCGTTTGAGGAAATAGAGAGGTGCCATGACAGGAACGAGACTCGGAAGTTTTACCAAAAGGTAAAAAGATCCTGTTAGGGTGGCAAACCCCGAACTCAAGCCTGTAAAGACCAGCAGGGAAACATAGTTATAGACTCACAGTCGCTACTGAGGATCTGGAAAGATCATCTGCAGACTGCTTAACGGCGATGAGGACACAAATTCCGCTGTCAGGCAGATTGCCTCATTCAGCCTGGACGATGATCAAGAATGCCGTCCTCCCGACCTAGAAGAAGTTAAGCTTGCTATTTGCAAACTTAAATCAAATAAGACTGCAGGTGCAGATGGCCTTGATGCCGAACTTTTCAAGGCAGCTGGAGATCAGTTGGAAAGGAGCATGCACCAGCTGATCTGCATGATATGGTCGAAAGAAAGCATGCCCGATGAATGGAACCTCAGTATCGTATGCCCGATCCTAAAGAAAGGAGACCCTCACAACTGCGCCAATTATAGAGGGATAAGCCTCCTTAACGTCGCTTATAAGATCTTGTCTGCTGTAATATGTGAACGTCTGAAACCCCACGTCAACAACTTGATAAGTCCTTATCAATGTGGTTTTAGACCGGAGAAGTCCACAATAGACCAAATTTTCACATTACGGCAGATCTTGGAAAAAACCCGAGAACATAATATCGATATTCACCACCTCTTTATCGATTTCAAGGCCGCTTATGACAGTATCTACAGAGACGAGCTGTACAGAGCCATGTCTAGTTTTGGCATCCCTGCAAAACTCGTACGACTATGCAGGATGACTTTGAAGAATTCACGCTGCTCCGTCAAGGTCGGTAAAGAACTAACCGAGACCTTCAATGTCAAAAAAGGTTTTATAGTGGAAGTCCGTTAGACATAAAAAAGGCAAAACCTAGGAATCCAAGGCCAGTCCATGGATTTTCATGAAATTTTCGGAAATGTGTTTTGGATGGCGTATAGAAAAAAGTTAAAAAATAAAATTTCACCGCTCTCAATTTTTTAATTATTTTGAAAATTAATTATTAACTTTTAGAATTTTATTTTATTTATTTAGGGTATTTAAGATAAGGTTTTCCAAAGCGTAAGGATGGATAGGTTTGGTTAAGACAAAAAAAATTTGTATGGGAGGGGGGGTCTATATCCCTCCGTGTAGGTGCGAGGGGCAATTTTATATGAAATTTACTTCATTTTTTAAAAAACTATTAAAAATCAACCAAGCCACTTACTTTCTCATACTTTACTGTTTTTGAAAGCTATTGATTTGTTCTTTAGTAAAAATTTTAATTTGAGTTCACTTAATGAAAAGTTTTGGAGAAATCAATCCTCAAAGTCAAAATATTCAAAAAAGAAAATATTTTTTTCTTAATTAATTTTTTTTTTCATAATTTTGCCCCACAAAGGGCCATTTTTTCTTTTCATGTTCAATGCTTTTATTAATATTTACTCAGAGCAAAAAACCGAACAAAAAATTTTTCTTGGTTTAAGAGAAATTAAAAAAAAACGAAAGATACTTTTTTCCAGAAAACAAAATGTCGATAATTTCCCACTAATTGAACTTTTTTCCTTGAAGTGAAATATGAAATGCGTCTTAAATAGCATATGAAAAAAAGTTAAAAAAAAAAATTTCGTATGATCTTAATTTTAATATAAATTATAAATAATTATTAAAATTTAAGAGTTATATTTTAATTATATTAGTTTTAAGCTAAATTTTAAAACTAAAACCTATTACAAACTTGAAATTTCATCTCAAAGGACAGCACATATACTAATTTGTGCTCTAAATGCTGTTTCCTCTCAAACGAGTTGATGGAACCGAAAAAATGTAGTTTTTTGCCAAATTTTGAATTTTCAACCATTCAAGAGACTTAAATCAGTTAAATTAACGGCTCGAAGTTTTTTTTTAGGTGGGGAGTATGCTGATGTGTAAATCTTTCTTTTATATAAGAATTGATGCATCCCTTATTGATATATGTTTGTTTGCATACTGAACGCACGTAGAAAAATTCGCGAGTACTTATTTGGCAAAAAACCATATTTATTCGGATCCATCAACACGTTTGACCAGAAATAGCATCTAGAGCACAAATCAGTATATGTGGTGTCCTTTGAGACCAATTTATAGGTCTTAGTTTTAAAATTTAACTTAAAACTAATATAATTAAAATATAACTCTTAAATTTTAATAATTATTTATAATTTATATTAAAATTAAGATCATACGAAATTTTTTTTTAACTTTTTTTCATATGCTATTTAAGACGCATTTCATATTTCACTTCAAGGAAAAAAGTTCAATTAGTGGGAAATTATCGACATTTTGTTTTCTGGAAAAAAGTATCTTTCGTTTTTTTTTAATTTCTCTTAAACCAAGAAAAATTTTTTGTTCGGTTTTTTGCTCTGAGTAAATATTAATAAAAGCATTGAACATGAAAAGAAAAAATGGCCCTTTGTGGGGCAAAATTATGAAAAAAAAAAATTAATTAAGAAAAAAATATTTTCTTTTTTGAATATTTTGATTTTGAGGATTGATTTCTCCTAAACTTTTCATTAAGTGAACTCAAATTAAAATTTTTATTAAAGAACAAATCAATAGCTTTCAAAAACAGTAAAGTATGAGAAAGTAAGTGGCTTGGTTGATTTTTAATAGTTTTTTACAAAATGAAGTAAATTTCATATAAAATTGCCCCTCGCACCTACACGGAGGGATATAGACCCCCCCTCCCATACAAATTTTTTTTGTCTTAACCAAACCTATCCATCCTTACGCTTTGGAAAACCTTATCTTAAATACCCTAAATAAATAAAATAAAATTCTAAAAGTTAATAATTAATTTTCAAAATAATTAAAAAATTGAGAGCGGTGAAATTTTATTTTTTAACTTTTTTCTATACGCCATCCAAAACACATTTCCGAAAATTTCATGAAAATCCATGGACTGGCCCTGGATTCCTAGGTAAAAAGCTTACGGTCCTCCACTATTAGGCAAGGCGATAAACTGTCATGCGATTTCTTCAACATCATACTTGAACAGATTGTAAGAAACTCAAACGTCAACACCAGAGGAACAATCTTTCAAAAGTCTGTGCAATTACTCGCATATGCAGACGATATTGACGTAATGGGAAGAAAAAAGCGTGATGTCATAGGTGCTTTTGCGAGTATTGAAACAGAAGCGGCAAAAATGGGTTTGATGGTTAATGAGGGCAAAACAAAGTATATGCTGTCATCAAACAAGGACACAGAACATCGACGAATTGGACAAAACGTCACAATAGACAGACATAACTTCGAGGTAGTACAGGACTTCGTCTACCTAGGATCCGCTGTAGACACGGACAACAACATCAGTGCGGAGATCAAACGGAGAATAACTCTTGCCAACCGTTGCTTCTTTGGGTTAAGAAGGCAATTGAGAAACAAAACCCACCCACCCACCTCCAGAAAAACCAAGGTAACCCTATATAAGACCATAATCATCCCAGTCCTGCTTTACGGCGCGGAAGCATGGACCTTATCGAAAGCGGATGAGGAAACCCTTGGTCGTTTCGAAAGAAAAATTCTCCGAATGATCTTTGGTCCCGTATGCGAAGGCAATGTGTGGAGAAGAAGATACAACAACGAGCTGTATGAGCTATGTACCGCGACATGAGCATAGCCAGAAGAGTACGCATCGCGAGGCTACGATGGTTGGGCCATGTTGAGCGGATGGACCCAAACGCTCCGGCTCGTCGGGTGTTCGAAAGCACATTGCAGGTAAATCGCGGAAGGGGAAGACCTCGTCTTAGGTGGCGCAATCAAGTGGAGGATGACCTCAACCGACTTGGAGTGCGAAACTGGAGAGAACTCGCCCGAAATAGAAGTAGTTATCGAAGGATGTTGGTTGAGGCCCAGGTTCACCCCGAACTGTAATGCCCACCTAAGTAAGTAAGTAAGTAAGTTTCACATATTTAGCACTTTACGTGGTTAGATGATTTTGCAATTTGATTATCGATGGATCAGATCACACTTGACTTAAGGGGGTCGGCTAGCTTCTCGAGCTCAATTGGTGGTGATTTTTTGAAGGCGTGTAAGAAAAACTATGGCTTCAAATGCTCTATAATCTTAGGAGTTTATTATACATATATTCATGAAAATTGTCACGAAATTTTGAGTTAAAGTATTGAAATCCAAAAGAAATATGGACCATTTCTTGAACTCCTTGAAATTAGAAGACGTCAATTTGCCACTTTTTTTATTTTTCTGGTACCTATAACAAGAAAATAAAAACATGGCGTTGAAGTAGGCCCTTTTTCCGCATACAGCCATCTTTAATAATTATAGTCCGATCGTAAAAGTTGTACATGGCTGTATGTAAAAACATATGGAGAGTATGCAGGTGAAATTTCAAGATGATTTTGTGTCACCCCCTGCGGTACAGCACGTCAACCTCAAAGGAAGGATTTTAAATGAAAACATTCAGGAATAATGTGTCAAAATTTCAAGTCAACCGGTGCTAAATTGACGACGGTGACGTTACGAATATTTTCATGCCTGCCAATAGCGCTATTACGCACGGCAGTATTGAAGCGGTTTTCAAAGCAAATCCCCCTTATAAATTTACAAATACTGCACCGAAAATGTTCAACACTATTTTTGTATGTGATTTACAAAGTTTCGCTCAAGAGTTTTTCCTTATACTTTCACTCTTTTTCCAATAACAATGTGCTTTTTTTTCCTCAAAAATCACATCTTTCCCTTGAAAATGGCTTCAAAAAGTGAAAAATCGAAATTTCGATTGTGATACCACAAAGATCAGCAAGTTAATCACCTAACACCTACTGATCTCGGAAACCCGATGCAAGATTAACGAGTTGACCATTCATTTATCTTCCATTAAGGGACTAGCCAGTTAATCACCCGCTAGTCGAACCACGCGGAACTTTTAATGTATTTCGAAAGACTTTTAGGCTCTATGTAAGCTAAGTCGCTAGCATCATCGCAGAAGAATTCACTGAGATGAGTTTTCCTCCTATGAAGTAGGAGCAAAGCAGGTGTTGGACGGTTTCTTCCTCTGCTTCATCCATGCAGCTTCAGCAGAAATCATTGGAAAACACACCAAGTCTTTTGGCGTGTCTTCGTATTAGACAGTGTCCCGTAAGAACAGCTATTGTAGAACCTAGATACAGGCGGTTCAGGGCCAACAAACTCTTCGAGCGTTTTGAGTTTACACACGGCCAAACTCAGCATTGGGTAGCTAGGAAAAACAATTATTTAACGAATTAACCTATAGAATTTTTAAATTCGGATGATCCAGTGCCGAGTCATGAGTTTCACCACATTTTTCTAACTAATTTAATAACATTTGTCAGTGCCGTAGTTTTTATATTTCTTTGTGAAATTTTCACACAGTATTCCTTAAATGTTATAAATTTAAAAGTGGCATTGATTGTAATAAATAGATACTGACTGTGCCTTAAAAAAAAAAAAAAAATTCAAAAATCAATCCTACTTCCCCTTTAAAAAAATTGTCCTTAATATGGTGCAGTATGCCATTACATCTGAGAACTATCTTAGTAATCACTTTAAGTACTCTGAAAGTTGTGTTTCATGAAGAATAAGCATTTTTTTTTTAAATAAGTTCCATTAAAAAGCTTCAATACTTCCTTGCCATTTCAAGATTAAGTCAAGCTCTTGCGTACAATGATAGAGTTTACATGACCTACGGATGTATAAAATGAGAATAAATCCCATCGATTCTATATTACATACTTTGAAGAGTACTGTTCCCTTGTGGTCTATCATTAATCTTCTTCAAATGTAATAACACACACATATTATTACCTACTTGTTTGTTAAGGCTTCAAGAACATTAATGCGACAAAATCTGCCACAGCAGCTAGCTTGCTACACGCATGCTTTACTCACCAATCACTGTTAAATTGATTTTGAGATTACGTGTTGGAGAATTTCGAAAATCCACACGACATCTGTATACACCCTCGTCGGATAATTTAATATTGTCAATTTTAAGTTGAGCCGGATGTGATGTGCTGCTGAAGTATGCCCGTGTACCAAATGCTGAAGGTGACGACCACAGTTTCGCCTGTCCATATTGACGTCCTCGCACATCGAAGCTGAAATGATAGCAAAAAAGAGAGAGAGGAAGAGAAAGAAAAAAAACCAAAATTCGATTAATAAAATGTTGTTTTCTGTGTTTAAGATTTATTGTCGTTATGCTCGTAGCCAATATACCTAATAAGAAAACTGTCAAAAGCAGTTGCATACTTTTGGAGGACACGATACAAGAACATAGCTACATCTTCAAATGCGCTCGTGTTCCCCTTACCAACATAAATCGAATCTCTACTCAATAAGTCGAAACAAAAAAAAAAAAAAAAACAGCGAAGTGGGATAATAAGAATCAGAAACACACGAATTTCCTTGTTTGCAAACTAGATACGTAGTGCATACGTGATTTGATTACGCATAAGCAATTGTTTCCTATCTCAACAAATCAAGGATATCGTATTGTTCTCAATTCCTCTGACGACATCGTCTTCGTTTCGCTCGTGACTTGCTTGAAATCGGAAATCCATTGGCTATGCAAAATTAATGCTAGAATCAAGAAAACATGTGTGTGTGTCTGGAAAAACTTGCATTCTGTTTGGAATAATTATGAATGCTTCGCATCTGTTCCATGAGATTGAAGGCATAGAATACAGATTTATTGACTGGATAAGCAGTTAAAGATTTAATCCCCAGACTCATCAAAGATCACATCGTTTCAGTCACATCTCACATTACAGCTTTTCACTCAATACTTTAATAATTGTGATATTATGTTTCTCATGAAGTGACATCGTTGAGACGTGTAATGTTTGCGGAGAATCGGTCAGTAGATCTAAGAACTAAGATAAATAACTCCAAATCTTGAGATTTTCTATAAAATAATTCTGTTCTCAACTCATATGAGTAATTAAACTTCATTGGACAATTCTATTTTGAAGAAAAAAATTTAAAAACCAATCGTCTTTACGTAATTGTGAAATCGAATGAAATTTCATCAGAGTGGACGTACTTCTTTACAAACTTAGAATTTGATCATCAGTAGTTAAACAGACAAAGTTTTTTGTAACGTTATCGTAATCATTTGAGCCAACACAACTCAACTTTCAACAAATTGTGCTGAAAATGGTTTTATCAAAAAGTCTATGATTCAAATGGAAAACGTAAATGTAACGTTACGTTTTACGCTGCCAATGCCCATGACAACTTACACCATTTCATTCTTCTTCACTTTCAAAGGTGAGAGAAATTTCATTGAAATATAAAGCTATACAAATTATTATCAACTTAGCATTACGTAATGGTGTGAGTTTAGAAAACTTCTCGTTTACTCCATTCGACGTAAGCAGCTCCATTGATAAATCGTAAGACCAAATGGATGAAAGCTTGACCAAGCGTCAACCTCCCGTTGACAAAATTTTACTATGGGATCAAACGTAATACCGTGTGATGTAACGTAATTGTGAGCAAAGAAAATCATATATGTAACTTGTGTTAGCTCCTTTTTCATTTAAGAGGTTTAAGTTTGAGTATCATCAGATAAAAATAACAACTATAGGTAATACTTTGTTCCTCATTCATTTTTAAAGCTAGACGTAAAGTAGTCTCAAAGAAAAACTTTGAAGATAAGGAATCCTTACTTCACCGATGAACTATAAGTGACTAGTAAGTGTCCACCAAGAAAGCGTCATAAGTTATTTGTGCTTTGTTTCAGTCCTGCAAGAATGTAAGGTACTAAACGTAATAATCGTACATCTTTTCGGCTTTCCAGTAAAATTTGAAAAATTTGTGAATATCGTGTTCGACTTAATAAAAAAAAAAAAAACAATTCAACTGACCGTTTATTTGAAAGGAAATGTGCTCCCCAACTCTAAGTTGCGAAAATTTTAAATGTCTGAAATCTATTGTCAGTATTAAAATAATTTTTAATTGCGACTTTTGTCATCGAATAAGTTTACGTTGGATGAACTGGCTGGCAATAAGGTCATCTTGAAGAAAAATGCCCATAAAAGCTAAAGAGAAGACTATACTTTACGGTTGCGCATCTAGCATCAGCATGCGATTCATAAGCTTGAGAGTGTAAAAAAAGTATGAGAGTTAGTTAGAGATTAGAGATGTCGCCCAGTTCGTCGAAGAAATATTCTCCGAGGGTTTTATTTCGAGTTTGGGCCAAGCTAGGACACTCACAGAGGAATTGGAACGATCCTTCCTCTGCCTCTTCATCTTGGCATCCTCTACATAAGTCGGATGTGTTTATGCCCATTCTTGTCATTCATATCACCCAACGAGTTGTGGCCCGTGAGAATGCCAATCAACAGAGAGAGCCGAGGTCTGCTTAGACGGAGTAGAAATTCAATTCTTTTTTTTGGAAATATCTGGCCAAAGGTTTGGCATGTTTCTAGGGATGACTACCTGTCATTGGCGGTTTTTAGAAAATCGTATTTGATTCTGTCTTTTTCTTGCTCTAGTGGCAAGTGGCTCTAGATGACCTGTAGGACAGCAGCATATGCACAAAGCTTAACACAAGCACAAGAATCGGTATATTTACTTTGAAAAGAAGCAAGGTTGGTGGAGTTGGTATTGTTTTGTTGAAAGGAGATACCCGGAAGACCCTTATAAGAAGGCGATTCGATACTACATTCTCACACAGGTAGCAACCTGGAACGATGAGATTCAGGTTAAAACTTTCCTCAAACACAGTAGTGCGAAAATACAACCCACAAATTCTGGGAGCCGCGAGGGGTAAGAGGTACACAGGAGTGTTTTGTTTTTAAGTGAAACTTCTTATGGGACTTGCAAACATGGATCCGTAACACGTTTAACGTGGATTATCGATTGCATACTTTAATCGGCTCTGCTCGCAATTCGTCTTTCAGCCAGACGATTTAATTGTAGTGGAATGTGTTCTTCGGTGGAAGTTTGCATTATTTTCGGAGAAAGTCAAATTGAAACCACTTCTTTGTTTCTTTTAATGCGTTTAGTATATTTACAATTCATTTCTGAAAAAAATCTCAAGATCTCATTAAGTTCGTATAAATAGTTTTTCAATTTGTGTCGGGTGTGTGAAACTCGTGTCTGTTTGCAGTTTCGATTGCTTGTTTGAAAGTAGTGTTGTGTTTTCTTTTCTCCTCAAATGAAATAATAGAAAATATTAAATACCTAGTTTTTGACGTGAAGTTTCACTTCTTCCGCGCGGAGAGACTACACGCGCACTATTTTCTTTTTTATACGAGTGGTTATCAATCTGGCAATGATTTTTCTGAGCTGGCGTTTTTGAAAGTTGTCTCTCGATCTATGCTCAGTTCGGCCACTGCGTTCGTTCAGTAAATTGTCTCGAAACCAAATTTCGAATTTTTATCCTGTGAGTTACCCACAACCCCGGAAGTCTACGCAGATGAGCCAGAGACGATAAACGTCTTAAAAAAAACAATGGTGCGTTATTGAGATTCAGCCCAAATGATACAGGCAGTGGTCGAAAATTAGGACTATCGGCAGGAATTTATAAGAGCCAGCCGCGATGACCATCTGTCCGAAATTATATTTAAAACATAATGGCAAGCCCTTATAGTTATTAAATTCTTGGAAATAGCATTATACGATGTATTTATTATTGAAAACCATATGTCCAAAAAAAAAACTCTTTATTAGTAATTTTGACCATAAGCATTATCATCGTCATCATTTGATGCATCGTCTTTACTGACATTGGCAGATGTACTTGCAATTAGATCCCCTTTCTGAATTAGAATGTTTCTGTTGGCCAATTTATCATACATTCCTTTCGTACACATATTTAAAGCCCCTAGCTGTTGAAAATTCAGAGCATACTTCATCCAAATATCTACCTTCAAGGAGCAGATGGATTAAGTCTAGTTAGAGAAAGCTTCAACAGCATTCAAAAAGAATTGATGTTGGTAATACTAGCTAACCATACATTTCCCTTCAACTTAAGCTGAAAACATTAAATACAAGAAAAGCACAAAATAGAAATAAACCTTTACTTTACCGACTTTTAAGTGGGCTTAACCTAATTTGCAGACAACGCATTGCAATATAACCCTGGGCTCCAAGGATATCCTCGTTAAGTGAAAAGAAACACACACATACACACAATCTCCCACATAGCAAAAAGATGTTATTAAATTGAAAAGAAACAAAAATCTTAAAATAAACCTCATGAACCGAAAAGACGATACTTTCTATAAAAATTCTGTTTCAACTTCAACAACTTCTGTGTGTTGGTTGGTATATGGGTCTACTGCCAGCTCATGCAGAGATATCATTCGTATATAGATTGTCTTGCCTTAAGATAAATCAAGATTAATACAAATAACTCATTTTTAAGATATGAGCGGAAGAGCTTTATGTTGGCTTACCGTACCATGAGATTATTGTTGAGCAATTGAGTATACACGAACTAGGATAATACTTGGAATTTTTATAACGAGAAGCCACAAACGAAGGAATTAATTTATTTTAAGCTGAAAGACTTATTGTAAAAACGAATTACGGGCGATGATGCAAACACAGGCAAACCCGTTCGAAAACCCGACAAAACAAGCGATTCTCAACGCAATAATATGAGTGATTTTTGTTTCCCAAAATAATCAAAACAGAAATCAGTCAGTCTGCATTCGCTTGCATCAACGGTATTGGCGTAATGGGAAGAAGCAAACCTCTTATCATAGATTTTTTTGCGAGCAGCAAGGATAGAAAAAATTTGTTTAAAGGGTAATGAGTCAAAACGAAGTTTAAACTATCATCAAACAAGGGCAAGGAACATCGGCAATTTCGACCAATCGTCGCAATAGATAGACATAACTTAGAGGTTTTACAAGACTTCGTCTACCTAGGATCAAGAATAAACAAGGAAATTAACATAAGTGCCGAGAGCAAACGGAGAATCACTCTTTATAACCGCAGATTTCTCTTATAAGAAATTAAAATCTCTCTTAAAAAGAGCTTGATCGTCTGGCGCGGAAGCATATACCTTGTCTAAAGTTGATGAGGTAATCTTTTGTTATTTCGGAGGAAAAATACTCCGAATGATTTTGGCTCCCGCATGCGAAGACGTTATATGGACAAGAAGATACAACAACGAGCTGTGTTAATTGTAGAGCGACATGGACGTAGCTAGAAGAAGAGGCATCACGTGGCTACGATGGCTGGGCCCTGTAGAGCGAATGGACATCAATGATCTGGCTTGCGAGGAAATCGCGTCTTAAATGGCGCAATCAAATGGAAGAAGACTTGAGACAAAACTGCAAAGAGCTCTCCCGAAATCAAAATTGTTGGCGAAAAATGTTGGATGAGGCTCAGCTTCACTGCGAACTGAAATGCCCATCTAAGTAAGTAAGTAAGCGGATTAGAATGGAACTGCTGTAATGCCTAAAAGCTTCGGTTTGAATTCTTGCAGAAGGTGAATTTTATAGGCTTTCAAACCCAATTTGAAACTTTAAATTTTCCATGTGGAAAAAAACACATGCCTATGCCTATAGTTGCTTAGAGCGGTGGACTACAATATTCTCTTTGGAACGCAGTTAACGCTTACGAGTTGATGGTTTTATGTCCAACAAAGTAAATTTGGTACGTAGCCGTAGTTTGGTGAAAACATCAAACAACATGAGTTGTTGATTCACCAGGTCGATTATGATGACCATAATCTGGTCGTTTCACAGAGAACAAAATTTCGGTAATATATTTCAAAAATATTCATTCGTTGTTCGTTTGTTAGACTTTTTATGACCTATCCTTTCTTATGGCAATTTGGTCTGGTGGAAGGCGCTGGAAAAATCCACGCATATAAAAACCCTAACCAAAGTACAAAGATCAGCCTGTATTTGCGTAACTGGTGCAATGAGAACTACACCAACCGCGAGCTTGGAAGTAATCCTCAATCTCACACCTCTTGATCTCTATGTTCAAGAAGCGGCAGCAAACAGTGCACTTAGACTAAACCAAAGTAGTGTCTGGAAAATCAGCCAAACAGGACACGCACAGATCTTATCGCGATACGCAGAAAACAATATCTGCACGGATTACATAACTCCATACCTGGACTTTAAAAAATCCTTCACAACCAGCTTCCCGAATAGACAGGATTGGGAGAATGAAACACCTTACTTGAACGAGACGTCTATATCAATCTATACCGACGGTTCAAAAATGGAAGTTGGAATAGGGGCAGGTTTCTTTTCAGAAAGCCTAAAACATGCCAGTTCATTCAGACTTCCAAATTACAGCAGCGTCTTCCAAGCCGAGATCTTGGCAGTTACAAACGCTGCAAAACAGATGTCCATGATGGCGCTATCACATGCTGATATCACTTTTTCATTGATAGCCAAGCAGCAATAAAAGCGATTTCTGCCAATCTTGTCAAATCAAAGCTTGTTTCTTGCTGTCGCGAAGAGCTAAGGGTTCTTGGCACGCAGCATAACGTTAGACTCTGCTGGGTTCCTGGTTATAGTGGTTTACCAGGAAACGAAAAAGCGGACGAACTAGCGAGGAAAGGATCAACACTTGACACTTCTCTCATTGATAAATCAATCAGGATTCCACCCTGCGAAATGAAACAGATCATTGGTAACAAAATAATGCGAAAATCCAATGAAAGATGGGAATGCCTAGATTCCTGTGTTATTTCCAGGAAACTATGACCGAGATATGATAAGAAAGAATCTGGAAAGCTGCTATCATTGAATAGACCGTCATTGCGAATGCTTATCAGTATCATAACTGGACATAACCTTCTAGGTTATCACAAAAAGAAAATAGGTCTTTGCACCGATGACCTATGCAGAGGATGCAATGGCGAGGATGAAGACACAAGTCACTTCTAGGCAATTACATTTTAAATGAACAAGAAGAATTATCAGACGTTCCAAAAAGCAGCCTGTTAAACTTCACTAAGGCCACAAAATGGTTAAATACTGAACAGACATAAAATCAAAGGTTTCTAGGACGTAACAATACGCCACGGATCTACATTGATCTAAGTGTGACGGAAATAAGATCAACCGTCAGCCCATTTTACCTAACCCAACCTAAGACTTTCTATGATAAATTTTTTTTTATAACCTAGGTGCACTTCAAGAGGTTGTGACTACCCTTATAATGTTGGAAAACACTGTGCGAGTGTTAGGAAATAAGGAAAAGATAAGAAAGGAGATACCTACCGATGCCCATTATTCTTGAATTTTTGTCTATTGTAATGCGTGGGGAAAATTGATTTCGGTAAAGCATTCCACATCCGGTTTGAACGACCAGAATATGAATCTCTGTACCTAACTGTACGACCGAAGTTGGACTAAGGAAAGAACTGATGTGCATTCTTTGCGTGGCGGCTATTGCGACTAAGTTGTTTAAGGGGAGGAATCCAACTGGCTACTTCATTATAGCACTGTCTGTAAAAATACCGATGAAAGAGAGAGAGAGTGACATGAAACGTTGCGACGATGTTCCAGAGAATACTGAAAAATTTTGACAGATGATGTTTAAACGCCATTGTCAACCAGTGCATCCAACCTAAAAAGCTTTACTCTTAAAAATTTCATTTGCGTGCTTGAATGCATGTAGCAGCAACGAGTAAAGACTTCTGAACAAAACTTCTTCATATCAGGTATAGGAAAACCTTATAATGGCTGCCAAACAGTTCTTGTTTTTGTATCATAAATTGTTCAACAAAATGCTTTGCTTTGGCACTATGACATTCAAATGCCCAAGGAATTTCTACAAAACCTTGACAGCATCTCATTCAGAAAATTCAAAAATATCAAACATTTTTTTTATCACTTGCACCCAAAATTTGTATTTTACTCTCGGTTTAAAAGTCAGTACACGAAACGACTGAAGAAATTTTTTGAGTTTCAAAACTTGTGTATTTTTTATTTTTTTTTTTCATTAATTTCCTACATCAGAATCCAGCACCAACAGTCGACTATCATTTTGACGAGACAGAAGAACACTATCAGTCGGTTAATATTTCCATTTTACATGCGGCAATTCTGAGAATTTGGGTAGAAGGTACCTACTTCCTTCAGGAATATCGTTTGGCTTGGGGAAAGGTGTAGCTCTATCCTTCAGTTGGATGTGTAAACATTACACACGTTGTCTCTTTGAGACAAAATTGTGAAATGTTTCTTTTTAAAATTCTATGAATTTTTGAAGATGCCCAAATTTGAAAGTAGGTACTTACCTTTGAATTTTCTTTATACTTTTTTTTTTGCAACATTATCACAAGAAATCATTTCATATTCTTGAACCCTCTTATATGCAGTCATTTCCAACAGACATCTCAACAAAGAGAACCCTTAGCGGAATTTCAGGTTTTTTTTTTCTCCCGCATAATACAGTGATTTTTTTCATTTTTTTATTTTTTTATTTTTCTGATTTTCTCCGATCAAATTTACCATGAGTATCTCTTTCTTATAACATCGTCTGTATATAATAGCTTTGAAGAAGTTCAAAGAGAGAACAGAGATTGGGCTATAGTGGAGATGAAGGCACGAACATAATTATAATAACAATGTAACAACAACCCTCTCGGATACTTACTTGTAGAGTGGCTCTCCGTCACCTTCGCGAAACCAAAGGACCATGTAAACGGCATCGTCTCGTTCCATTGGTGTAATATCGCAAGGAAGCATTGCTTGTCGTCCAAGGACACCTTCAACGGAAGTCAGCGGAACTAGAATGTAATGGAAACAAGAAAATTTATACATATATAATATGGAAATGGAAATAAATTGAAGATTTAGTTTGTTTTTTTGAAAACATTGTTCGCAAAAAGTAATTTGATGTCTACACTTTCACACATACCAAAACTTAATGTTTGCATTCGAATAAATTTTACGGGTATTCTATTGTTGACACCTTTGAATGTGATAAGCATCACGCCGAATGGTTGCCAACCCCAAGGGAAAATGGCAGAGTCTATATTTCAGAATGAACGTTAGATATTTTGATAATTCTATGATAAATACATCTGATTAGGAACACATTGGAGGGCTTTATTTGGTTGAAGAATTTTAAAGTTTAAGATTTGGTAGATAAGTACAGATCTACAATTGTCACAGAAGGCCACAGGTACCCAATGTAAAAGGAGCTTGTTCAAACGTTTGTTTTTCAAAGAGAAATAAAATGCATGTTGAATCTTAGGTCCAAAAATTTAGATTTATTATAAAAACAAAGGTTTGCCATTATGCTTCGAATTATTTCGAACAAGTGGCCGACGCGGCTGGCTCGAGACGATCCCAGTCAAGGGGCCCGATTTCCGACAACTTGTTCCAGCATTGGGCCGGAATTCAGCAATAACGTGCAGAATATTCCCTTACAAGGCTTCAATCGTCTCGGACATATCCGTGTCGACAAGCGACTTCACACAGCCCCACAAACAATTGTCCAATGGTCAATCGAATGATCTTGGAGGCAAACGAGTTTTCCTTCAATATATTGACTGATTACAGTTCGCTGTTAGGCATGTAGCTCTGTTTTGCTTGAACCAAAGGTCGTTCACATCAACATTGTCCAGTTCGGGCTAGAAAAAGTTATTAGTTAATTTGAGGCTAAAGCGTTCCCATTGACGGCAACATTATGGCCAGCTTCATTTTCGCAGACGCATTTTCGCAAACGCAAAAGAGGATAATTTTAGTTGGCCTTATGTTTTTCCAGATTCTGACAAGATGATTTTTGTTATTAAGTAATTTGCCAATCAATAGGTTAGTCAAAATTAGGTAAAAGTATAGATTCGAAAAACAAGTTGTAATAAAAGTTAGTCAAATTCAAATGTTAATAATGCGAAAGCTGCGGTGTGCCTCAGGACTCCTTTATTACACCGCGTCTTTTGTAGAATTTTTCTTCTATTTCTTTTGATCTCGATTGCAATGCCAAAAACTCTCCACTACATTGAGTTTTTCAAACGTGAAATCAGAATGGTCCTTTAATTCTCGATTTGGCTGTTGGTGATGGTACTATCTGGAAATGGTTTCCTCTGGATAAAGGAAACGTTGTACGAGACTTCGCCGTCTTACTGTTAATTAATAGACAATAGCTTTCATATCAGATCTTATTTTGTCCTTAAAAAAACTATTTAACTTCGTCGACTTGTGTCTCACAACTAGTTTTAATAAGCACTATCCTTACAGGCTGGAAGGCGAAATCTTAAAAAAAACTTCAGATTATTCCTACTTCTTAAAAATGCAATTAGGCAATTAAATTAATTTTTAATCCCACACAATCCTTAATAAGATATCTTGAGTCCATCGTTACACCGCAGTACCCAGACAGTCTTTAAGCTTATCTACTCACGTCCCATTTACCGCGTATAATTGTTGCCAAAAAGAGATTCTCCATACATTTACCATAGTCGTCGTTGTCGTCGTCGCGTCGCGTCGGTCGTATTCCTTCTGTGGTAGCCATCTTCATTAACATAGATACACTAAAGAAGCAACTTTACAATTCCTCGAGCTAGTGTGTACCAAAGAAGAAGAAAATGCATCGAATTACTTCAACTTCCAAGGGTGGTTTGGTTTTAATGAAATCCGCGATAAATTCTTTTTTCCCTGCAATTAATTCGACTAATTAGTGTTTATGGTAGGTGTTGGTTGGGACATCGCCTACCTTCACCCACACAAATCTGCCATTCACTGTCATAGTCACGCCGACCGATGTATCCATTTAATTTGCTGCACGAATCTCCTCCAACTCAATTTGCCTCCCAATGGAGTTTACATCATCATCTATAAACGTAACTTACCGTTCTGTTTCTTTCGATTTTTTCCTGTTTTTTTTCTGAACGATTCGATGAGATAGATACCAGGGTTTCGTGTGAAACGCCATTCTATAATAAACTGTTCACCGATGAATTGATTTACGTGATCGGCAGATCCATAATCACATAGTTAAAGCAGATATTGGTCATGATAAATAATATTCTGTGGCCACGTTTAAATGTAAGTCAATTGATACCCCGACAAGAACGGCATTATCTTTTTTCCAAAATCTAGGGGTAATATAGCCTCCTCAGGCTGAACAAATTAGCAGTCGTGAAACATGCATAATTTTTCTTCTTCCATTTGCAAGATGCTGCCGCTGTCGTTGAGGATAGCGCAGTGACTCTAAAATTTTCACGTTAAGTATCACACGCCCTCTGCGTGTTATAAACTTAAGCGGATGTCTTAGTCAGCTTAATGCAAAACGAACCAATACATTGCTTGTATATATAGGTGTGTATGGTAAGGGGCTCTATTTCACAGTGTTGCTTTCAAGATTCAGACACACGATTAGTAAAGAAAATGCAAAATGTTTTCGTACTCAATTTGCTCACTATTTTTGTAGCGTTAGGATGAAGAAACTCCCAATATTTTACCCATTTAAGCGCATACAACAGCAACCTTTTCTAATGGATACCAACTTCCATATCGTCTTCAACGCCCCTGAGGAGAATGCGAGGAGGATAACTGTGTGCATTTTTTTTTTGTTTTGTTTTATTTAATGGCCATTCAAAGGGGGCTTCTTAGACTAAACATCAGATGAAGACGGCTGTATTGCATGATTATGAGCATCGTAATGAAGTTGGTTGCTATATAAGATGCTCGCTTTTAGAGTTACCTACTGATATTATGGTATGGTATGACGGCAGCATAAAAAGATGTCTGAAGAGCGAGGAAGAGAAGCTACAAAAACGGTTTATGCAATATGATAGAGGCTGAGGATTTTCGAGAAGGTGTTTAAAAATTTTGTTTTATGCGCAAATGTTTGTTAAGATAAATCTTTTTGGGTTCTGTTTTGGAAGCATCAAGATTTGCCTAACGTGCCTATGTATTTAAGAATTTATCACAATGCAATCAGTACACATGAGCCAGGAGCTAGTATGAATATGAAAATAATTACGATGACTATTTGTTGAGCGCGTAGAACAGGAAAGTTTTATGTGTGGGAGACTTTACTTCCTCAAAATAGAAAAAACCACTGTTGCAAAATAAAAATAGGCTTTCTGCTTCTGAACAAAACAAACAAACTCGGTATTGATAAGCAACTAATAAGCAATTCAAAGTTTGTGAAGAATGATTTCAAGATTCAAAATTTGCACCATATATTTATTAGAATCGATAAATTGGATTTTGTAATTTACGTTTTAAAGATAACTTCATTTAAATGTTGTCCGCGGATCTTGTGTCACTTTTTCGAGCTGTTCTGTTTTCCTGTAAGGCTTCAATCGTTATCGGTTTGTACCATTGGCTAACGACTTTATAAAACCCCACAAGAGACGGTAGATTTCATGATTTTTGCGGCCTGCTAACAGGGCCATTTCGAGAGATAAACTGTTAACCAAATTCATCCCTCAACATTTCCATTGTTCCACAAGCTTTGTAGCATGTGACTACGTCTTGATGAAACCACTTGTCGTATCACGACGGTAACTTTTACTCCACTGTCGTCTTTGAAGAAAAATGAACTGATGATGCCACCAGCCCATAAAATACATCAAACTGTCGTTTTCTTGAAATGCATCGGCAATTCTTGTATGACATGTGGTTTTTTATCAATCCAGAAATGGTAGTATCCGTTGAGCCAGAAATGAGCCGCACTGCTTACCATAATTTTTCTGTAAAACAGCGGATTTTCATGGAGTAATCCCTTTCACTTAAAATTAGACGTTCAATTCTTGCAAAAGTTGAATCTTATAGACCTTCAAGCCCAAATCGACAATTAAATGTTCTATGTGGTTGAGTAACACATGCCCTGCCCAATTGCTGAGAACGGCGGCTAATTTACATTGCACGATCCTCATTTACACTGGACGCTATACGACTGCATTAATTTGATCTGAACTTACTTTACGCATGTGAGTCGATGGTGAACACAATGAATGCAGAGGCGCAGCCGCAAGAAATTTCAAAAAATTAAATAAAAGTAAATACAACAGCCGTGGGGCTGCGTTTGCAGTTCATTTTGTTCACGCAGTTAACGTCCAACAAAGTAGATTTGGTGTGAAATTTAATAACAGCACGAATTGTTGATTCACCAGGTCAGTTAAGACGACCATAGTATGGTTGTAACAAACGATGCACATTTTTCACAAAGCACGAAGTTTAAATTTAAAATTTCAGCAATCGTTTGCCGTTTGTCTTTCCATGAAGAAATCACAGACTGTACTGAAAACTTTTCACTTTGACAGATGACGTTTGGACGCTAATACCAACTACTACAGTCAACCTGAATAACCTAAATCATTAAGAAATCACCCTTTTTCTTTTAACTGAAGTGGACTCGTCGATAAATTGTGATTTGCTTTCAAGTGAAGGCCCCACTCGTCGGATCAACCAGGGTTTCTAAAAACAGAGATTAATGCACAAACTCTTTATTAGATAGCAAACAAAAGCCTTTGGAAGTTATAATCAATAATCTTAGATAGAGATTACGCCCTATTCGGCAGTTGCTCAAAAGTTCTATCCGATTTCTAGTAGCTTGCTTTCCGGTTCCTTCCTACTGATAACACGCTTAACACCTAAATCTAGGTCCTGATGGCACACAAAACAGCAGGAAATAGCTCTCTTCGACCAGCGAGTTCGTTTCCGGGCCCTGATGACCCGAAGAAACAGCAGAGAATAGCTCCGGCTGATCAGCAGTTTTATTTATGGTCCCCGGTTGACGGAAGTTGCCGGAGACCTGAAAGCTGGCTGGAAACTAAGGCGTACCCCTACAGAAAGAATATCGTTGGACGCCGGACGCTTCAGTAGGGAAAATATGCCTTTGAGTTAAGTTAACCTCTAACCGATTTTACCCAAATTTTCTTTTATGGTCTCTGGACTTTACCTATCCTGAGTCCTGGCAACTGCTAGTTGGTATATTACAGCCATATAGATTTTCTTCAACTGTTGCGGATGACTCACATCTTTACTTAGCTCAGGTGAAAGATAAAACATTCTTACGGCTGGAATTCAGGATAACAATTTTACTATTTGCGAAAGATCAGAATGTGAGTTATGCTCGTCATGTGAAGAATCAGCTGCTATTTACATTATTCGAGTTGTTGTGTGAGAAACGGTGACGAATTGTTTATTTGCGGTTCAGTAGGTACTTTCGACATCGGATGTGCATTGTTGTACAAAAGGAACAAGGTACTAAAATATTCCAAAACTGAATACCTATGCAAAATTTAAATATAAGTGTACCTTTGCTTGGAACTAGCAAGGACGAAGTATATTTGTCTCTACTGTTTATGTTAAGAACGAAGTAGGTCTAGGGCTATCTGTCGGTTTTGAACAGTCGAGTATAAGAACGCAGTTCTCATAATGGAAGAAATTACTATCAGAAAATACTCGATAATAGCTGAAAAAAGCAGTAAGTAAGTAATCTTCTGTTTATTGCACCCGGCTATGATACCATTAAATGCTTTAAGTCCTTTAAAATGGAAACAAAAACCATTTCCTTCATGACATTCTCCCAAAAATCAACACCGCAAAACGAGTTTACATGTGTGCTATAAGAAAAGTGAATTTTGGAAAAATTGTTCATCACAAAACTCCTTGCCGCATTCCATCACAATTCGAACAAGGGTTTCATTTTTCCCAAAAAAGATATATATGTACATACTTTAAAAAAAAGTTAGGATGTTAAACTGTCATCCTATCATTCTAACACCAGTTGGTGTGTTCAATCTTCCTGTGTGTCATCCAATATTATCATGTTAGATGACAAATTGACAGCCACAAGTGGCACACACAACAAAAGTCACTTAAATTCAACAAACATGTGAATGAATATGTCCTTGTCATTTTGCTTATTCAAAACCAAACCAACTGATTTTAATGTTTTTGTTGCATATGTGGGCGCAAAATTCACAAATAAAAAAAAAAAAACAGAAAGAAAAAATCCAAGGGTTGCGGTTTATTTTGTCAAAAGAGTCAAGGAAAATATAAGAGTCTTCAGGCGTAACCGAGTGATACAACGAATTGGAAGATATATTCTTTTCAAACAACTTTCAGCCTTATCTTCCTTAAAAGCATACTTAAAC
This sequence comes from Melanostoma mellinum, assembly GCA_914767635.1. NCBI lineage: Eukaryota > Metazoa > Arthropoda > Insecta > Diptera > Syrphidae > Melanostoma > Melanostoma mellinum. Next base: position 23,325,421 of record OU612058.1, read on the forward strand.
GACTTCATTCCTTTTTCTATACAACACCCGCCGCCACTCACTCCCGAAAATACCCCATCCACAGCCATCGACTTTTAGTGTTAACTTAGCGGAAATAATGGATAAACCGGAGGAAAAGGGAATATGTATGTATTATAGATACTTGTTGGGAAATTTTCCGTATTATACTGACAAACAAATCGGATGTTCCTTAATCCAACTTCTGATTTAACAGAACAAACAACACAATGTTACTTTTGGGTTTACTTCCTTTTTTTCTTCTTTTTTCTGTCTATAGATACTTTTTGGCGCTGCGATTTGCTAGGTACGTCCTCTTTCCTATCATGGGAAATAAAAGTTCTCGAAGTCGCAAATTGTAATGCTTTTGATTTCGTTTTATCGTCAATTTGCTTGTAGTCCCTCATGATTACAAAAGACTAAAAAAAGTTTAATAAAACTGCCATGCAACCGCCACACCGCACCACACCGAACAATGGGCTTTGTGTACCGAAAAACTAATGGTCGAAAAACCTTATATTTTCGTAGAAAAAAAAAGAAAAAATAATAAAACGAATTTCGTGCTCTTGGTCGTTATCAAAAAATAGTCACTCACACACACACACAAACAAAAGATGTAGGAGGAACGGTCGGTGGTAGGTACTATATGCAAACCACTTGTGACGTGATCTGTTATACGAAAATGTGAAAACTTTTCTGATATAACAAACAATTTTCCCCTAGTGTGGCATTCTGTCATATTTTAAATGCCATCATTTAAATCTGTTGGGTCATTGTAGTTGGTTTTGAAATTCTTGGGGGACATTTAATGAGAAATCAGGATGCAGGAATCCGAAAACTTAAACTATGCCTATTGAGTTGTACCATTTACATAAAAATGAAGTATGTAGATAAACATCGTTGTCGACTGTCAATATAATAAAATATGCTTCACTTTGGACTTTGGAAGTTCAAGGAATGCGCCGTTCATTGCTTGAAGATATTTCTTCTTCCATTTTTTTTTTATGAGACAAAAGTGCTTAGCACAGCATCAGTAAACTACATACTTTATTCAATGCCATTCACAGGAAGGTAAACGTTTATTGGAAAAATGTCGAAAACAGATTTTCTGACTATTTCCCCACTTTTATTTTTCTACTCAACTAGGCCGACACGATGATAATGATATGTGAAGAGTAAGAGAAATCATTTCGGTTCTGTTTGCTACTCTCCTGAAATATGCTGATTTCAAGTTTTTCTTTTGCCCATGCCAAACAGACTCGAGGGTTATGGGTATAACTTATAAGGCATCCAGCGGCTCTATCCCTGCCAAGATGAAGAATGGGCGGTCGGTGGCGGTGGTGAGATGTAGATAGTTTTGTAAAGAAGATGCTTTAAGAGGGCATATTGTTGAAAGAAAATGGGTTTTGAATTGTTTTATAAGATAAGGGAATTGAAAACTGTGAGAACTTGACTTGGGTTTTTCCAAAAAAAAAAAGTAGAATAAAATAAGAAAATAAAAAGATCCAAGGACATAGACAAGGCAGATATATATTTCAAGGAAAGTAGTGTTTTTTTGCTATTCTTGGGGAGAATCTAAGGTATGAAAACGAAGCAAATGACATTTTAAGGCCTTTTGGGAATAAAGAACATACCTACCTACATCTCATTTTGGATTAGGCATTCTCTTATGTTAGTATTCGAAAATGGACATGGGGCCATGGTCAAGTTAGCATCAAGGGAATAATAATAACGATGATGAAGAATACGGTTGAATTGGTTGAAATCCAATACATTTACATTTGTATTTGAAAAGTTTGTGAAAGTTCGCATATGTTTGGTCCCGGGCATTAGTTTTAAAGGGATGAAAGGATTTGTATGTAAAGCGTGTGTTGTGCAGTTTTATTTATAACGATCCCTTAGCGTATTTCACGAGCGTTTCTTATTTTGATTTTTTTTTTTTTAAGAAAAGTAATGAAAGAAAATCACATGAAGAAAAAGGATTTCTTGGTTTTCATTTGGAAAATAAAAAGTATATTTCACTTTGAAAAACTTGTGAATCATGCGCCTGCAATCGCTCTGAGGTGTTTCAAGAGCATAAACTTAAACTAGCTATTCGATTTCCTGTAAAGTTATGCTACCACAAGTTCAGTTTGTTTTCCTTATAACACGTTGGATTAACAATATTGCATGGGTGAGGGAAGTAGAGAAGCTAAAATTAGTGAAAAACTGACTTGATAAACTTCGTTTTTGGATAAAAACAAAAGATAGCATAATAAGCGATGGCTGTTCTATAAAAAAAAACTTAGCCAAAATCAAAGGTGTCCCTAACTGATGGTTGAAATGGATGGAAAGGTCTTTTCTCAAAATGTTTCCATTTTCGGAAGACAACGGAAATGAAGGGAAGTTTATGTGAGCAAAAATTATGTCTACTTTTGGCCAAATAATGCATATTGCATGTTTAACCACTAATTAGAATAACTGAAGACATTCAAGTCATTTAGAGGTTCCTTACACTTTCAGAAGTTTAGTTTTGCAGTCAAATGAAACAATGAAACCAAACAGAGCGTTATAAATGAATCTGCTCCAACGGAAACAATCAAATCAATTTCAATTTAGAGTACAGAACTAACAAACCACACTTCGACATAGAACTTCCCAGCTTAAAGAACTCATGAATGTTTAATTTTTTTTATTAAGGACCTGGTCTCCCGCCGCTTTTTGTGACAATAATTTCGCCTTTGACAAAACAAATAAAATGTTCTCACTTCTTTTTTTGTTTTCTTTTTTTTTTGCAACAAACTACTCGGGCTCTTGACATTCTGTTGGAATTCCTTTTTTTCTATTTCTTATTTGAATGCATTTTTAACAAGACACCCAGCAGTGAGATGAAAATTAATTATCACACTACTAGAACAACCACAACATGGTGCACAGTGTACACTTGTACACTGTACAGTCAGTATACTTTGAAATAACCCTAATGAGTGCGAGTTTTTAGCCTTAAAAATAGTCAAGATATGCACTCTACAAAGGCCATCATACTCTCTTTGGTTGTGTTGCTTTGGGGAAAAAGAAAAATTAAAAAAAAAAAATCCAGGACAGGGTTAAAACAAAAACCAAAAAAAAGGAAAACGAGGACACACATAACACTGGAAAGAAACGAGATACGAAAGGGCGTCAGCTCATAATTAATTTATGAATTCGCCCCCAACTCGATTGGTGAACCATTTGAACTGGCTCCTTACCTTAGGTGTACTCTTGTTTTATTTTTATATTTTTCTCCTCATTTTTCTTTGTTTGTTGTCATCAGGCGCACTAGACAGAGTATCTTGTAAATCTTGATCCTTGTCCCAAGGATCACTAGATTGAATTTTGTGTTGAATATTGCTTAAAAGAAAATCGATACTTCTTTTTATCAGATTTTTGATGAACCGACAGCTAAGTATAAAAATCAAGTACAACGGTAATGGGGTAATGATGTGAAGTATCTCTGATGACCTGTGGTTTTTTTTTTAACATGATGAACGACACACATTTTGTTTGATGGGAATGAAGATGGTGTTATTATTGACAGCCTGACAAAATCCATTAAACATTTTTAGCCAAGGAAAACGAAAAAGTGTCTAAGCTGGTAAATCTGGATGTGAATGGAAGAGTTTCATCTATTTTTTGATATTCAATGTTAGAATATTGTAAGTTTAACTTTTTTCTTAAAACTACTCTCATCAGCTAGTGAAGGTTCAGTTAAAATATAAAGTTCAACTCGGTCGGTTTCACAGTGTGGACTAAAATTCTGTTCAACAAAGCGAGGCAAGGTTAATTTATGTGGTGGCGTGCTTGGTATGATGATATAGGCGTTCATGAATCCCAAAAACTTAAACTGCCACGAAAAGCGTTTTCTCACTTAGTGGTTTAAAATTAAAAAAAAAAAAATTATTGAGGAAGGCGCTAGCCTCCAGAGCAACACTCCTCGAAACTCTAATGTGCAACCTAGATAATTTTTTTATTTTCGATTTCGATGATGTGGAATCTTCATACATAGACCGTGCGGCGCAACAGAGGGAGCCTCGGGGTCTAGCGCATTTGTCACAACCATGTCGAGTTAGGGGATCTACCCAATTTATTTGTTCTTATTTTACTGTTATAAACATTTTTTCTTGGCATAACTACCTACATGTGGTTGCGTGTATCTATCCAATTGTACCCCACATTTTGCTACAAATCAATGAAAGCTTAGAAAAAAGTTCTGAAAATTGAACTTAAGCTTGAGCGATTGTAATAAACTCAGTTTAAGATTCAAACAATCAAATTCTGAAAAGGAGTGATGAACTCAAGTGTTAAACTCAAGTTTAACTATATGCTCTCACCTTAGAACTTTAGCATTAGGACAGTTATTGGACCAGCGGGAAAAACTTGCTTGAGCCACTGCGAAAAGACAAAATTTGATTAAGAAAAAATTTAAAATTTAATTTTGTATATGAGGCGGTATAGCGTATAGTCCTTAAGTGTATGTTAGCCCACTTTTAGCACAGTGCGAGTACAATTAGTTGGACAAACTTTGGCTTGAACGACCAACGCTTGATGAGACGACCGCTTCACCAACTTGTTGGATGGTTTTGGAAAATCTAGAAGTTTGACGGAGTGGAAGAGTATGTGAAATAAAGCGGGACGACAAGCTTAGATAAGTGTGAACGCAAACTACATCCGACCATTCAACTTCCATCAAACGAAATCTGTCCAACTAATTGTACAGTGTGAACTCGGCTCTTAACGCTATGAAAAGATCAAACATCATCATTTGACATTTTACCTTCCTCCAAAGCGACGCTCACACAACAGTTGATCGCAATCAAAAGCAACCATGTGAGAAATCTAAAAAATCTCTATAAAAACACATATGTACATTTTTTCTCGACTGTCACACAGCACTCCACTCACATTGCCAATTGAATTTGACAAGCTAACCAATACGTCTACGTGGAATAAGAAAACGGTTCTTTTCGTCTGCTTCCAACTATTTGATTGCATGTCATTCCTTCTTTAAAGAAGGTGCTCTTTTCTATTACAAATGATAACGCATTACCATACAAAGTACGTATGAGTGTGCAAATGCTGAGATGTCATCCTATAACAAGGAATATAAGGAATCGCACGTAACGTAGAAACGAAGAAATCTACTCGTATCTCTAAAAATGACATTCCCCGGGGATACTTAACTCAGGTACTTTACAACCTTACGACTACGACACACCATTTGAAAAATGTTGACAGCTCAATTGGTAAATTTTAGATGAGAATATATTTCAGTCTACCATATGAGTGTGATTTTGCTATCAATAAGGAGATCTAAACGCTATCATAGTGCTATTCCTATAGCTTGCAGATTCAAATAACCTTGTTCTAATTACCTAGTCCTATACACGGAAAGGAAAAGAAAATTGTCATTAGTTTTTACTGTGGGGCTGTAAACAATTTTATTTATCGAAAACAGGTTGCAAAATCGTAGAGTTGTACCTACACCTTTGATGGGAATGTGTATTTTTAGTTTCGTTTAATTCCACCAAGGGTTTTGAGTGATTCAATTGGGAGACATAAGAAATTATACTGACTGAGCTTGTTTTTTATTCGCCATAGTCAAGAAAGTTATACCAGCCAGTAAAATGTTCAAGAGATCCTTGGAGAGGAGAGCAATTCCAATGCTCCATCAACAACGAAAAAGTGCAATTTAATGCTAAGCTGAGAGAATCAGTGTTCAGAAAAATATTTATAGAGTGTTTTTATTGGAGTTTTATTACTCACATTATCGTTAATGCACAGAGTAATAAAACTTCTTATTCGTCTCCTGGAAATTCTTCCGCCTTTTGTTGCTGTACCTATGTGTAGGTATTACCGGAATGCAGATTGAAAATGAGAAATGTACGAAACGGGAATAGCTTCGTACACAGTTTAAATTCAAAAAAGGCATCACCAAAGAAAGCTAAAGAGTTTTTTATCAGCATTTTTGGAAACATCACTTTGAGTTAGTGTTGAGATGGTTCAAGATTCAATTCAAGGATATTTAAAGTTTTCTTTTTTGTTATAATACTACGATTTCCGCCATTCTACAAAAATTAATATTATCCGTGCTCAGAAATATTATGTTGTCTAGAGGTAGCCTTGTTAAAAAGTGGGAGGTTAGACGGGGAAACCGTTAGTATTCAGGCGGATATTAGTGTCGCCGACTTAAAATGCTACTTTGGAAAGTTGTTAGCAAACGAGAGCCGCTCTGCATTTGAGGGATATACGTCCGAAGCTCAATCTTCTCAATATAGGATGTTATATAGTCAACTTAACTTAAATCTTCAAGAAGAAACGTACCTACTAAATCGCTTTCCTATTGAAATGATAAATTTAATTGAACTATATACCGCATCGGCCGAACCTGCCGGTTTTGTGCGCCCTTTGCAACCTAAAGGAAAGAGAGGATGTATACCATTTTATTGCCATATGCCCGATTTTAAGAGAGTTCAGAGTGAGTTACTTTGGTAAAACATCGTTGGATATGAACAAAGTGATATTTATTCTAAATGTTGGTCTTGGATGGGAAATTTTATATAAATATTTAACCATAGCACTAAGATATAGAACCCGAATTATTGAAGAAGACTTTTAAAATGAAAAAAAAAAACTTGTAAAATACCTATATAAATTCAATAAAAAAAATGTATGTTTAAATACTGTCAATCTGGTAGACGGCCTTTGGCCAAACCATATTAAACTTTAGTATATCCAAATTGTTTACTTTTATAATATACAAATGAATTTAAATAAAGTTTCTTAAACTAAAACTAATATTAACCTCCTACAGCTCTTACAAAATTTTCAATCCTTCTCAGAAGCTGCATCGCGTTTCTTGAATTTAGTAACTAAAAACATGTTAAAAAAAGAGTTACCTAATTCTATGAGAACTTTTATGATACTGACTAGTAAGATACATGTAGCTTTCTTTTGACAATATAATGAGCAATAAACGATTAGACGATAATCGTTCAAAAAGTTATGCCTGGTCTTGCGAAGGTGTGACGATATCGTTTTCACGTTAGTACCGCCAACGATAACACAAAAAGGTGATATCGTCTAAGCAGGAAATAAACTACACAATAATCGTACCGATAACAGGATAACAGTCGTTCGTTTTATGCTACAACTGTATGGTGCGCGTGCAGTGTATTTCTCGATGTTGCAAAGTCGAATGGTCCAAACTAAGTCAATGCCGCATACGACGGTCGCATCGTGTACTGCCTCCTTAAGACGACAGACTATAGACGATACACGATACACGATGCATGATAGAAGATAGACGATATACAATAGACGATAGACGAAACAGATTCGCCAACAGCGTTTCTGTCTCTGCCGCAACTGTTCGGAAGAGTTTGGTTTTAACGAGGCCTCACGATTCAATTTCCTAAAAAGAGCGAATTAAAAAACTCGATATACTCGATCTTAAAAGAAAAAAGTTATTGCAAAAGGGGTGCCACCACCGGTCAAGATAAATCTCTGCAACTTCTAGTCAAAACGCTTTACTTGACTTAAATCAATGATTATCAAGTTGTAGAAAAGTAATACACACCTGTCCTGTACCTTTCTTGAAACAAACAAACAGAATTTAATATTCTGAGTGTCAAAATTACTCATCACTGCCGATATCGTAATCATTAATATATCTACTTAGGCATACATTTTTTAAAGTCGGTATACCTACCTACCGAACTGTGTAGCATCTTCCATCAAGCAAAGCTGATTAGGTTTCGAACATCAAGTTTCACAAATCTTCTCGGTTGTACCTACCTATGAACGATTTATGTTCGATCACAGGTGGGTTTTTGTGTTTAAGGCTTTGTTGATTTATAATCAATTATGCACGACTGGGTGAATTATATGAAAGCCTAAACCTCTTATCCCAGATTTTCCCACATCGAATGAAACCAATCAATCCCGGCGCGGCAGTCGGATTTATTTTATTCCCTTTACTTTTTCCTTCTCGTTGTGTAGCTATATAGGAAAACTTCCATTCGTTTTAAAATCATGAAAAGAAAATTAATGTTTCAACTTTCAAGCACACTTTTGCATAGGGCTTGTAGTAGGTGCGTGGGGTATAGGTATACATAAGTTGACATCCTGGGTTGACAATCTATACCTATACTGTTTAGAGAAATGACCCTAAAAAAATCTTTCGTCATAGCCAACTGCAATAAAAGAAAGGACCAGAGTGTCTTGTGTTCGTTTACATTTACACAACCATTTTGTTGTTGTTTGTTGCATCTTGGTTTCCAAATCAAATGAAAAATTGTCAAAGAATCTAATTAGCATCAGTATCTAACTATGTGAAATTGGGAAAAAAACGGGAATTTCAATTCACCAAAGCACTGAAAGGAAAATCCGTCCAGCACATTGATAGACTTCTTCCAGCAGCTCATTCATTTTAGTCTGCCTACCCTACCCAACCAGCACCCCATCGATATACATTTGTACGTGTGTATTCGGTGGAAAGAAAACCACAAGGAGCATCATAAAGCTTCTCAAAATAAATGAGCAAATGCGATTGAGTTCATTCGAGTTATGGTTTCCTGTATATTTGTTTTCTCTATACTCCTATATGCCAGCTAACTTTATTGTGCCTTTGCGTCTTGTGTGTGGCATATGCGTGGTAAACCAATAACTTCTGATAATTATACATAAGAGATTTTCACGATATCAAAAGCAAAACCAGATGCTGCTTGCTATTGATGTCAATAGAACAATTAATCACACGATTTGGCTTTTATAACGGAAGGAAGCTCATTATCGTTGTAGACATAACAGACTCATCCCTAAACAAATTTCTCTTGCTATTGTTCTTTGGTCTTTTATCCCTTATCCATACTTTCGGTAATCTTCTCTATTAAATGTAATGCCATTGCAATTGAAGCGAATGATTCAGGAATTTCGTGTTCTACGATGCGAAAAATGTTGAGTCGGTGGGTGAGGAAATTTGTTTGCTGACGCAATAAAAATTTATCACCAACTTTTCTTAGGGAATAAGATTTGTTTGTTTTGGGGGGCGTTGAGCGTTGAGCGTTGAGCGTCGGCGTCTTCACGGTCATCATCATACACATTATTCACATCATCCGTAAAACAAATTGGAGGAAGTCAGTGTTAAGCGCAACGATAGAATTTTGTGCAAATTAATCAGAGATTCGTTTGCTGAATCATGTGAAAGCTTATAAAGCAAAAAAGTTCGTACTCATCCGATTTCACTTGGATGATATTACGGATTTAAAAAAATATATCTCCATCCGTATAAAAAAATTGGAAGGCAATTAGTTTTATGTCCTTTTGTCATCATACATCAGACCTTTGTAGTGTTAGAAGACCAAATGATTTGAATTCTTGCCAAAACACGCTCTGTTTATGTAGGGTTTAATTTTTTGAATGAGTGAACAACAAACAAAAATCTACAAATGAAAAAAACCCTAAAACTGCAGTCCTAATGGTGTGGCAAATGAATGAATGGCAATGTGATGGGATTTATTTATTCCGCGGCCATTTAATATCATAAGCCTCACAATACAACCAATTTACTTTTTTGGAATGAATATGTCCTGATTACAGCATAGAATGCAAGCGCACACACACCTCTGCTGCTCGTTGTTGATTAAATTTGAAACGAATTTCAGAACTGACAGCTAAGAATTGGAACAATATGTTCTGAATCCATTCATATAAGTGAATTGATACACAAAATGAACATTGAGCACTCCATTAGTCTGAATGTTCGAAGAGAAATGTTTTAAAAAAGGAGAAAATAATTGGGCTTGTTAATTAATTCTGTAATCCACAATACCTTTGGTAAGAGTTAATTCAATCCATCAATTGGTACTTATACCTTTATGAAAAGTTTATTACCTCTAGCAACGGAAGTTTAACCTAGATTCAATGTTTATGTCAAATAAAATTCGTTGAGTACAAGGGCCTATAACGCAAACCTACAAGTCGACAAGTCAAGATCCACCTGTAGTATTACACTTGCAAAAGGAAAAGCAAACAGGTAGCTTTGTGCACAAGTCACTTTTGCTACAAGTACTTGTAGTTTTGTGTTAGAAGCCTCAGGAACAACATACTGGGGCACATCAGGAATCATTGGTCAAAGAAAATTAGAGAACAGGTATGTAGCAAAACTTGTCCTCTTTTTAGATAGAAGTTTACTCTCACATTAATACAATTTCGTTCATACTCGCATCAGTATATTTTGGTTCATTCTTCACTCTTCAGTAAGTAGACCCTTAGTGATTTACCTGGTGTGAGGCTAGGAATTAACGATTTATCTTTTCTCTACAGGTAAGTGATGAATCTTAATGATTCAAATTGCATTTAAAAAGCATCATATCAATGCAATTATAGCACAAAACATCACAAAAACCAATTTTGTTCGAAAACACAAAACATAAGAAAGCATCCGAAGGTTTACTTCATTTATAAGCCACGGCAGTAAATTTTCAATCACCCATCGTAGGTTTCCAGTTCGACAAATCTTTAAAATGCTTTGAATTCGAACTTCAATCCCATGAACTCTTTGGGAACTTTTCTTCGCCCATTAATCTTGTCATCTTTCCTTTTGAACTATCAACAGCAGTATAAAATCAAATTAATTCAAATGAACTTTGTATTTCAGAAGATGTGTACATCGAAATTTCAATCAGAGACATACTTCAGAATTCTCCTTGCAACGATGGTCTAAGGACTATTTGTCATTCACTTATACTGACATTGGTATTTCTTTGAAATCATAAAATCTTCGAACATAAAACCGGATGAATGAGTTTAACTGACTTTTATGAACTGTGCTGCCTTCGACATTTCCACAAAATAATTTCCACAACAGTTTCGAAACAAGTTTTCTCCATTAAACAAATCAAATTCCATCTTTGATTATATCGGTGTTGGTTTTATTGAAGAATATCGTATGAAAAATCCCTGTCTGGTAAAATAATTTGTGAAATTTTGATGTGTATCATCCATCTAAAAGGACTTCGAGTTAGGCTTTTCTTCTGACTAGTGTATGTAAATCAAAAATTTGAGTTTATTGAGCGTGATAATTTACATTTACATTTACATGAAACCTACTCCACACATAAATCTGCGGAGTAGGGGGTTTGCAGCCGGGCGACAAAGACCATTTGGCTGATACACCACAAGAGACAAGACTAACTACACAAATACTACATAGAACAAATAACACATGACAACTGCACGCAGTAGTACAAGACGGTTCCCCATCTTGTCACTAACAGCGCTCATTCCGATTTAATTACGGTGTTCTAATGGGAACCGACTCTTTTCGGGTGACAAGGCCGTTGTCTGAGCGTGATAAGTTTGTGACGTTTTGTTTGGTTTTAAAATGAAATGAGATTTGGTACCCGGTTGCTTGCTTATTTCTTGAACTCAGGTGGATGATGATAAACTGAGGCGTGCACCCGTCATAATTTGTATAAATAGAACTTCTTTCTCTAGGGCTCAAGTTATGGTCAAAACATTATGCAGTATTTGGGGACGTATGTCAGCAACAACAGGCCAAATATTCTCTTTCAAAGTGTCAATCGTCTCGGGTTAGAAAAGCAACTTTACACAACCCAACAAAAAAACAGTCCAACGGGGTGTTAAATTTCATGGCCTTGAAGGTAATCCACAGGTTCAAACCTCGAAATTATGTAAAAACTGGCATCAAAAATGATTTTGTTTGGAGACGATTTACTGAACGTAGCCAGTGCCCAGTAATCGTGTGGCTCCAATTAAATGAAATGGCAAGCAAAACTGAGCATAAATCAAGTGACAACTGTCAAAAAAACCAACTCTGAAAAAAGTATTGTCTGATTGAAAACCCGTGACGTGATGGTTAGCAGGTCTCCGTGTTAGCCGAGAGGTTTTTAATTTGAATCCCAAGAGAGACATAAGTGTTTTTCCACAGGTATCGCCTTTCGCGAGGAATTGGCAAGTCCTCCGTTAGTAAATACATTGCCCTGAAAAACCGTTCTGAATCGGCAGAAAATTGTAGGTCTGCTCCGTTCTCGCAAAATTTAGTGATGAAATATATTAACAGATTTCACTTTAAACCACGATATTGAATAAGCAACAACCAACTTCTAATGAGACCACAAAAATTATTGGACTTTATTTGAATTGTATGACTTAATGACTATAGTCCGACCTTCTTTTCTATTTTTACTCCGCCTATGGGGTAAAAATTTTATCAGCTTACATTTTCTTCAAATAAAAACAAGCACAAGCGTCATGCTCCCAAATAGTTGATATCATTAAGCGCAATAAGAATTCAAATCTTACATGACAATGTCAATTGAGGAATATTGAAAACTTTATTTATTTGCACGCAGTGGGTAGGAGGAAAATCAACGAACAACAACAACATACTTTCATTCATTGTTCTTTTATTTATTGAGCATAATACCTTCCCTTTATTATTCCTGTTCCAAAACACAGTTGGGCATGGGCTGTTTCATTTCACTAATAGTGGCACCTTGTTAATGGCACTTTGACACGATGATGGTGACGATTCGTTAAATTACAACCCGAACATCAAAGAGTAAACAACAACACATAGCTGCTGGATTAAGGTCGTTCAATATTAAACACAAAACCTTGAAACTCCACACCAAAAACAATGCCTACAACTATTTTTAACAAAAAAAGTTAAATATATAATAAACGTCGGAAGTAGGGTATAGTGATACACATTTTTTTTTGTTTTGTTGGTAAAGATTGTTGTTTAATAGTTGATGGGTGCACTTAGCTAATTGCTCGAATTCCTATAAATTTTGTATTCCCCATGAGATAAGGCGAATAATCAATAAAATCAACAGAACGAATCAAATTTATTATTATTCGTTGGGGAACCACACCCACTCCTATACGATTGAGGAGCGTGCAAATCCCGCCACCCGTATAAATATTGTTTTATTTTTATTTTGAAAAATCGAATACCGCAAAGAGGGAAATGTTTGTGCGGAAAACTCTCCCTAGGGGATATTGTTTATTGTTAATGCGGCTTGTCAACTGAATATATCCTGAAAGTTTTTTTTTCGGCTATACGTACTCGTACATAGGTCTATGGGAATATAGATTTTGCGTTTATTGTAGCGGAGGTACGTTGGGACCAATAAATAAATCACTATACTCAAAATGATAGAGCGATATTTTACAAAGGAGCATTTTTTTGCATTAAACATCGTACAGAGATACTCAGTTAATTGAATACCTATCGTTAAAAATAAAAGAAAAAAACATGAACAAATGCTTTTGTTGAATGAAAGAACAAAGAAACTTATCTTTTTGGTGCAAAATCAGATATAAAATAATACCATATGCCGAGCGGACTGTGTGTGTAGTTTTGGGAAAGTAGCCAAACAAGCTTTCGGCTCAGGTTTTCAAAAATCTCACGGTGTGAGAAAATTTCAGTTTGGTGATTTGTAGCAGGGATGATGTAGTTAAAATTGAATACACTTAATTTTTTGGACATAAAAGACATCATTGTTTAGTGAAATGAAAGATGAAACCTTATTAATTGGGCATATAAAAAATTTCTTAAGGATGTCAACTCCGAAAACACTTCAATTTCAATGTCTCATAAAGAACACGAAATAATGTTAACCTTAATGTTCTCCACTCGCAAGAAATTTGTTCACAACTCCTGAACTCCGATCGTAACAACTGATCAACGCTGCTATTCTGGAAGATCACTTTGGAAAGCTCTAGTCTGACTGCACGCCAACTATAAATAGCGTTGCTGTCAATAGATCAAGCAGACAGAACATCCCATCTTTTTACTAAAAAAAAACAAAACAGCAAAAATTAGGTCTCAATAAGTCTGTAATTACAACGTAGTAGAAATCCATTGTAAGCTACCGGAAATAATTCAAAATTTATAATTGTATAGGGTAAAATCAGGTGATATTACACCCCCCTTCCAACATGTCCACCTTAAGGAATTATTTTCAAAACTAAAAGTGCTAAATATAATTCAATCGATCCATTCAGATCCGCAGTAACCATTCAGACTTTAAATTCAAAAACGGCCAAAAAATTGAGTGGATTTAAAGGGAAAAGTTGTTTAGTGTTGTGCGTGTGATTGCAAAATTAACTGATTGATGTTCAGTTTAACACAAAAAGAATTCTATTTTTATTCTTCGTGTTTTTGTGTAAGCTGATGGTAGTAACTAAGCAAATGTTTTTCATTCAAGTTATCAAAGAAAAAACAGAAAGTGTAGCCAAAAAGGAAATGTGGCACCCGGAAACCTCATAATATATGGCGCTGGTGATATTCTACTTTTGAACGCATTTATTTTTCAGACAACAGACAACTGCTGTTCTTATTATTTTCTTTAAGAAACGCTTACAGAACATAATAAAAGCCACAGTACGCTGGGCCAAATGAGCTCACGCCCAACTCATGTCAGTCGATAAAAGTGGTCCATGACAATAAAATGCCAAAAAAAGCAGCAACGAATTTTTTGGTTCATTTGTAAATAAAGCCGTCAAAAGATCAGACACTAACATTCCCAGTTTGGAATCCGTGTCCTGTCAAGAGGAGCAAAGAGAAGAAAAAAAAAAGTTCCATATATACAAAAAGTTTTATCGACTATCGTCGCCACTTTCAGGAAGGAAGTTTGTCATATGGCTTTTGGATTACCTGAAAAGAGCGGTATAGTATAAGGCACCAAATCAATCATGAAAAAAACAAAAAAAGGAAATGTCTAGTAAACTCAGTTTATGAATCACCATTCATCGGCATGTCACTGGATGATGAATCGAATGGACCAGAAGAGTTCGCGAACACTTGTATGCCTTTAGAAGGACTATGATTAAACCATGAAACTGTATGAATGGAATAAGTCGATTGTTTGACAGAAAATCAGGTTTGAGGTTTAACTACCAACAGAAAATAAAAAAATGTTTTTCAAAATTATCGCCCTTCTCGAAGAATCGGCAAGTCTTCCGATAATAATTTTATTCCAGGAAAAAGCTTTCCAGATTAACTGTTCGGAATCGGCAAAAAACTAGAGATCGTCTCCTCTCCTCAAAATATGTGGCTGTGAGAAATGCTCTAGGCAATGGGGCTCCCCGCTTTGTTACGACCTAATCTTTTTTCAATTAACTTCAACTGGAAATAATAAATTAAATTATAAAATAAAAAAATAGCTGCGGAAAAGCCACATACTATGTGAGCAAAACAGTGAGTTAGGATTATGAGCCGGTCAAGAAAAGATGAGGATGAGATAAGAGAAGATGAAGTAGTCAAATTGTTTTGTAGCTCGTACCAGTGGCAGTTATAAAGCGATTGTGATGAATAAAAGAACACAAAATAAAGGGGAAATTCTTTGGCTTCATTTTTCGAAACCTGGTCAAACGTTAAAGAAGGTAAGGTGAAAAATAAATAATTTTAACACAACGAACAACAACCAGACATAATAACCACTATTCAACCCTCACTATATAGTCTATTGATTATGTCATTTCTTAAGGAACTCGACATTGAGTGGACTTTTATTGCATGAATCGATTAATGGGTTAATTTTAGAGAAATAGCCGAAAGTGCTATTAAATTAGAGGGTGCGATTCGGAGATATGGGTTCTAAACCATCTTCATTCGTTTTTTCAATATATCTCGAGAACGAAGCAAAATTTTGATGCAATTCCAATGACGTTTTTTGTAGAAAACAAATTTTCCCATTGAAATGCATCTTTTAAAAAATTATAAAAAAATATTTTTTATCCAAAATAATAAAACTCCCGAGAGAAAAAAAGGCCATTTTTTCCAATTTTTGAGTTTTGTCAGTTTTTTTAATGGCATTTCTTCCTGGTTGCAGATAGGTATAGGCAATGCTCCATAAAAAAGAGAGTGAATAAAATTTTCTTTAAAATGATATATCAGAGAACTTTCTATGTTTAAAATTCACCGAAATATTGCCACTTGAACATAGACATTTATCGTTGTTTTTCATCATTTTTATACTGACTATATTTATTTTTGTTTTGTTGACAAAAAGCATTTTTTAATCAATGGAAAGGTATTTGTTATAAAAAAAAGTATTTTATATATTTTTTTTTGTTTTTTTTTTTTGCTCAACAATATAAGTGTATAGTTCTGGTACAATTATGATTCTTCAATAACATTTTGAAGGTCGATATCGACATCAACATCTACATCTCCAAAAATGTCTTCTTCTCCAATATCGGCAACTTGCATATTATCGCAATTGACTCCCATATATTCCTTGCAAAATATTGAACAGGCAATTTGCAGTTTTCTGCACCCACAGCTTCCATGGCAACCTGTATTGCAACCACAAGCCATTTTTTTAAGCAATATCTCTGGTGCAGGAGGTAAAATTGTGCGAATCGGAATCAATCCACATTTAGAATTTTCCCAGCCCCAGTTCATAGTCTATTGATTATGTCGTAAAAAAGGGCAGATAAAGTGAACTTCAATTCTTTCAACACCAGTTAATTTTTTATCTTGGTCATCACTTCTTTTTAAACTAGCTTTTATAACACTAGCAATACATCTTGCATTTAAAACTCGATTTCCTTTAGTTATATTAATATCCTCATCGCAAAAAAACACTTTTCCATTTTTAAAAATAAACTTACGTGTGCACACCAGGCCTGCCAGGTGTTCGGTATTTTACCGAACTGTTCGGTACTTAAGCTCTGTGTTCGGTGTTCGGTACACCAAAAATACCGAAGTATGGAAGGTTCGGTATTTTTTTCTGATGATGATTTTTTTTGCAATCGGCTTTTGATGTTGCCGCTTCCCGCACATCGCGAATTGAAGCATTTGTTTTCTACTTTCAAAAATTAAAATTAAAGGAATATTTTTTGAAACTATGTCCCATGAAATGCAAAAATTAAATGAAGTGGAACATACTTATTTCAGAAGCGAAGCTCTAGCTGCGTTTGAAAGAGCAGAATACTATTTGTAAAAGTGGTTTGCCACTAAAACTCCCTATTTAAAGCATTTAAAAACGTCAACGTAAATAAGATAGCTCCAACATATCAATATTTTATAGAAGCATCAATAGCTGTTGGTGTTGAAAACGAAGTTGATAAAGATGCTTTATATGACAGATTCAAATTCTCAACAAATCCTTGGAATCAATAAAAAACCAAGCTTTTCATCGAGTGCAACGTTTTCGTGGAAACATTTTTTAAGAACCTAAAAATAATAATCAAAACTATAATGGCACTACCATGTAGTAATACTCTTGTAGAAAGAGTATTCAGCCGTATGAACCATTTGTGGGAAAGTAGCCGTAATAAATTAAGTGTGGACATGGTAAAGGCTGAATTATGCATACGCTGCAATTTCTAGAGCCCGACCCATAGAATCCGTTCCGTCCGTTCGCTGCCGGATTCACCTGACAGCTCGATTAAATACACATGATCTTACGAGAGGTGACCCATAAGCATCGGATGCAACGGACGTAACGCAAAAAGTAGCCCAACTTTTAACTTTTTGCGTCCGGCAAAAGAGAGACATGCGCAGTCACAACCAATGAAGTTTTCTGGTATATGGAAAAAGTGACAATGGGCGCGTTCAAGAACCTATCGGATAGCCTATCTCGGATAGCCGTATCTTGGATACCTTTTTTTTTTTTTTGCTGCAGACAACAGCTGTGAAATATTAAAATTCGGCTTTTGAAAACAGAAAAACATTCAAAATATCATTGCTAGACGATTATAACTTATTTTTTTCGATTTCCCAAACGTAAACAACAACAACAAGCTATCCGGATACGATTCTTGAACGCCCCCATTTTAATTAAATTTATATGTCAAAACACCGCAACGGATTCTATGGGTCACCCCTAGCCGTTGTGTCCGGCAAAACTCACAGCTGTCAGGTGAATCCGGCAGCGAACGGACGCAACGGATTCTATGGGTCGGGCTCTTCTGTCTTTCGTGTAGCCAAATGCACGAGGCCGTTAAACCAAATAAGGCAACAGCTTAAAAAATATAATTAGACTTAGCGTTGCTTTTGTATTCTTTGTTATAAGTTTATATTAAAGTACCTTCATAGGTTAATTCAAAATACATATGTGTGCTGGTTTGTAATGTTTTTTTTACTCCATGTTCGGTATTTTTTTCAAAAAGATCTGGCAACCCTGGTGCACACCCGAGTCGCAAATTATAAAAGTGTTTTGCGATCGTCATACTATCTCACTTACTCTTGTACGGATATCCTATCAGATTTGGAGAAAAGTGTTTGATGAATTTACGATTACTTTGACGATTTGACCTTAGAGGGTCAACTTTAGATAACTGTTTTTGAATGTTCTACAAATCGTTTTCAAAAAAATATAATATTTTATATTTATAAAAAGTTGTATTCAAGTAAATTATTTTACTTACTATCAACCTTTCCATTGATTAAAAAATGCTTTTTGTTAACAAAACAAAAATAAATATAGTCAGTATAAAAATGATGAAAAACAACGATAAATGTCTATGTTCAAGTGGCAATATTTCGGTGAATTTTAAACATAGAAAGTTCTCTGATATATCATTTTAAAGAAAATTTTATTCACTCTCTTTTTTATGGAGCATTGCCTATACCTATCTGCAACCAGGAAGAAATGCCATTAAAAAAACTGACAAAACTCAAAAATTGGAAAAAATGGCCTTTTTTTCTCTCGGGAATTTTATTATTTTGGATAAAAAATATTTTTTTATAATTTTTTAAAAGATGCATTTCAATGGGAAAATTTGTTTTCTACAAAAAACGTCATTGGAATTGCATCAAAATTTTGCTTCGTTCTCGAGATATATTGAAAAAACGAATGAAGATGGTTTAGAACCCATATCTCCGAATCGCACCCTCTAATTTAATAGCACTTTCGGCTATTTCTCTAAAATTAACCCATTAATCGATTCATGCAATAAAAGTCCACTCAATGTCGAGTTCCTTTATCTGCCCTTTTTTACGACATAATCAATAGACTAATAATGGTGTTCAAGAACAGAAAATAGTCATCTTTTGAATCATTGTCAGGATGTTGTTTAATCTTCTTATATACATATGTATGTACATAAGTTTGAAACACTTACATACAAAGAATGTACAACTTAATCTGCATTTCAAGCTACCATAACAGCATTTTGTCTGCAGACAGCACCGATCTCGTCGTTTCGTCAACGTGCAGGGTTTCTCGGCGTGCTTAAAGCTATCTTATATCTCTCTATACCTTGAACGAAACGCTTTTGTCTGGAAAAGACTTTAAAATCTCAATGATTAAGTCTCTTTACACAATTTGAATTCTTGGCCTTTTAAGGTTATTATTCAAATCACGACTTAATTTTGCATGGCCTTTAATGTTACGTATACGCAAGAGTGTTCTGCTCAATAGTTCTGCTGTTAGATGGCTATTCTATGTAAACTCTACTTATCTCAATAAATAAGAAAAAGTAAATTACATATCACAAAATGTCAATTCCTGAAAGATAGGGTGATAGAGCAGTGTGATATTTTTTTTTTTTACAAAATTCAAATGAAAAAGTTGAGTGCAAATTCACCATAGGTTAGGTTAGGTTAAAATGGCTGTCAGGAATACAACTGACACACTTAAACCAATATTAGGTCCATTGTGATACAATAAAAATTATGCGAGGGAGTACCTCACTTAACAAAACCATGTGGAACTTTTAATAAAGTGAAGGAGATGAAGGGGATCTGTGTTCACCAAATCGCTTGGAACACCAAGAAAATATTTTGCTAGATGCCGTCTTTTAAAGGAGAGTTCAGGTCATGAGCAGAGGAGGTGTGGGATTGTCTCCTCCTCCACCTCATCTAAGCAACTTCTGCAGAAGTCATTAGAGGAAACGCCGAGTCTTATGGCGTGTCTTCCTATCAGACAATGGTGATGACATTTAGATAACGCGCAATCTGGTTATGGATAACAAATATCTTGTTCATTTTGGATCTAGTTCTGGCCATATACGTTTTCAAATTCACCGTATAATCAAGTGATATGCGAGTTCTTCAACGTCTCTTTATTCTTGTAAGATAAAGTCAAATAGATTTAGAGGTTATAGTGATATGAAGGGTGTCCGGTAATCAGGGTCCTGACTGAAAATGTAATAACTCAGACATAATAAACAGAACTGAATCAACTTTATGTTCAGTTTAGCCTTGAAACTCTTAAGCAGCTGTTAAGTAGCTAAAACGAAAACAAACACAATAATTTTCAATCGCAAGCTAAGAAACTGTTTAGAAACTAAAAGTGAACCTTCGGGTAATTTTAAATCAACCCTTCAGATTTCAAAAACAACTAAGCAACTCAGTCGTTTCAGATTAACTTAAAAGTAACGTTTATATCACTAGACTATTCTGTGTTTGACTATAAAATTCTGATGTGCCTAGTGATCGTTTAAGCACAGTTGTTTGCCAAGACGTTAGCCATAGAAAAAGCACAAAGCTTTCTATTTCAACGAGCGGTAGGCCCTCGGCCACGGCATATGCTACTGTGTGTCTTGGATTGCACTCCCTTAAACTTTATAAGGCTCTAACAAGCAAACAAATACCTACAGAAGTAGTGAGAGAACCAAGCCCTGGATTGTCTCTAGAAGTCAATACTTTATTCTGTGCATGTTCAGAGATCAGAGTTTATTTTATGTTTCTTTGGAGCAGAAGAACTCGAGGTGTAACATTAAAAGCATCGGGCTTTAATTTGGAAAATCTTCCCACAATCCAAAAAAGCCACTTCACATGCATTCCGCAAAAAATCAAGCTGCCATTAAAAGAGTTGTTCCTTGATATAGACAAAACGTAGAAAGCTGTAATGGCTGATGTGTTTTCTGTTTAAAACCAATTGGCGGTATTAAAACGGACACCATTTTTTAGCGCAGTTCGTCCGTTTTCTTCCCAACGGAATGGTGATATTGTGTTTTTTAAAAAAGCTGCAAATAAAAATTCAATGAGGAAGTGTATTTTCAAATATATATTTGAAAAAACAAAAAATTCATGTATAATTGAATAAAAATTTATGAAACCAGATCATAAAAGCATAGCAGCAAACCTTTCACATATTCTCAACATATTTATTTTTCTTCTTGAAAAGAAATTGAATTGGCTTTGAAAATAGAACCAGAGGAATGTCCTTTTTACAACACAATCCCACGGTTCCGATTCCATAAAGACAAAATCATGTGAACATAAAAGATGCGGTTGGCAGGACCACAATCAAAAACAAAACACAGAAAAAGAAAATAATAATAAAAACTCTCTGATAAGTTGAAAAGAAAAATATATAAACAAAAAAAAAAAAAAAACATTTTTCTAGTCCTGAGGCAGTAGGACAGACACATCAGCCATAATAAACCAGAATGACAAAATGGTGCCATATGAAAGCACTATGCTCTGCCTTGCGCTGTGTTTTGTGTGGTGAATTTGTTGTCCCCTAGTGAACATCGTTTAAAGAAATATAAAATTCAATCGAAGCATAGTTGGAACAAGATACTTTGCTGTGTGAAATCAGAGTACACTTATACGCTTGGAATTTTTTTTTTTTCTTTGCTTTCTTTTCTTATTCTTTATTTCCCTCGGGCTCTTTTGGACGTCATCGATTTGAAAGGAGATGGTTTTTCTAAGATAAATCAATGAATGTGTCCGTTTTCTTTTGAGACACAACAATAATAATTGAAACGACTGTCGCTATTGTCTTGATTGTTTAGATTACTTGTTTTTTTTTCTTCTTTTTTTCGATTATAGAAAGATAGCCACACACCCAAAAAAATATTTCGTATATATAACTAAAACGTTCGTATATTCTACGAAAATTTCGTGGTGCAAAACCACGAATGACTTTCGTTTATTCTACGAATAGACTTTCGTAGTTTTACGAATCCAATCTGATTGAAAATTACAAATGCATTCGTAGATATAACGAAACTTTTGTATATTTTTCCAAATAAAAAGGGGAACATTTTCGTAGAATGTACGAAATATTTTTCTAAATTTACAAAACTTTTGTATAATGTACAAAATTTTTCGTAAATGAACTAAAGTAAGATCTTATAGTTACGAAATATTTTGTAATTTTATTAAAGTTACAAAAAACCTTTCGTACAATGCACGAAAGAATTTGTAAATCTTTTATTCATGTTGCTAATCCTGCGCAGCAACTTACGTTTGATTTTGTGTCAACAATGCATGCTTATCTACAAATAATGTTTGAAAAAGAAATGTTTTAAAACTTTAAAGTGATTTTATTGAAAAAGTAATTGCTTAAGTGTAATTTTTACACGTTTTCTTATATTTAAAACTTATAAAATAGCATATGTTCTTCTCTGCTTACAAACCCCCTTAGCCTTCAAAAAGAAATAGATAGTTAGTAAATCTTTTTCAATTTTATAAGAAATGACTTACGATTTGTCTCAATTATGAACAAGGATATGTGATTTTGTTTTTTTTTTTCTATCGCACTTTTAGAAGCAAAAGATGGTAAATGTGCATTGAAAACCTATTTAAAATTAGAAATATAAAGTAAAAAATTGTAAATATATCAACAAAGACTTAACTTACCTTGAAACCAATCACTAGATATCAATGCTAGTGTTGTTCAAAGAAAAAACACACCACGCAAATTTTTATTTTCTCACACAGTTTTTTTCATCTCTCTACCAAGCGCTGTCACGTTTAAGAAACAAATGAAGGTAGAAACAACATTTTTGTTTCCTTTATTTTGATTTTGTGTTTTTACAAAATATTTGTAGTTTGACTAAATCTTTCGTTGAAGAAATAGGAAAGGTAAGTTCTCAAAACAGTAAATTGTAGATTTAGTAGAACGAACGAAAATTTTTGTACATTTGACAAAACATTCACAAAAAAAAGTTTACGAAAGCTGTTTCGTCTATTTTACAAATCATTTGTTACATTTTGTATTTTATGTCACACTTTATCTACGAAATATTCGTACAATTCACGAAATTTCGTACAATGTACGAAAATAAAGTTTACGAAAGTATTTCGTAGCGAATTCACGAAATTTTTTTTTGGGTGCATGCATACATACATATGTATAATGTAGCTATATTTATGTACTTAGCTGGAGTGGGATTTAAAAACAGGAGCTTTTTTAATTGCTTCTTTCATAAAATATGCTTGGGATATGAGTCCAGAGATTTAAGTTAATTAGTTTAAGAGTCAATGCAAAGTAGGATTTAAGAGTTTTCGTTGCTAATAACGCAGGCTCAAAGAAGTAATGTGGTTTAGGGCTTCATATTTCAGATAATCGTTCAATTGTCTATCGTAGATTGCGTCGTCAAAAGATTGCTATATAGTATACAGTCTTGCTTTCACTGTTTGATCGAAAAATATTTTACCACCATCTCACAAATTTTAACTACTTTTTCAGGGTCTTAGACGCGTTTTTTTACTGCCTTAAATTCAGACGATAGTCGTTTAAAACGTTACAGAATCCGTTTCAGATTCTTCTTAATAACGACAAGGGAACTTTATGCCGAAAGCTAACAGGGCCTGAGCTGAGTATTAGAAATTTTCAATGAATTTCAAGTATTTGTCCCTGCTGTTGTTTTGAACTAAACGATTTTTAAACAAAATAAAATAGAAGTATACTTACTTAGAAAACCTATTTAAAATCTTTTACTCATTCGTCCATATTTCTGGTCGGTGTCTACATAATCATTTTTTTTATAATTAACGCGAACATCAAGGGGTTATGACTACCCTTATAATGTTATAAGAACACAGTGCGAGCATTTAGGAAAATAGGAGAGGATTTGAAAGGAGACACCGATGCACGTTGCTTTTGAATTTTGTGAATCGTAATGAAGGGGAAAAACAGGGTCAGGTAAAGCATTCCATATTCGGATGGTGCGACTAAAATAAGAATCTGTATGCTTGACTGTACGTCCGAAGTTGGGCTCAAGGTAAAACTGATGAGCATTCCTAGCGAGGCGGGTGTTGCGACTAAATTGTTTCAGGAGAGGAATGCAACTGGCTATTTCCCTAGAGTGCTGTTTGTGATAAGACCGATAAAAAAGAGGCAACAGGTAACGTTTCGACGATGTTCAAGAGAATCAATCGATTCTACGATTCAACTGTCACCTATCAATTAATACGCTTTATTTTGTACCATATCAAGTAGCCGCAAAGATGTTTGAGAAGCACCTGACCAGATATGGGAGTTATACTCCAGTTTTGGGCGGATGAAAGCCTTATAAATTGTAGCCAGATCAGAAGGGGTGAAGAACTTCCTGCATCGTCTTAAGAAGCCTGAGCATTTGGTAGCGTTTTTGGCGACTTCAAATATGTGGTCAATCCAACGAAGATCATTGTTTCACACATACCAAGTACTGACAGCTTTTCGGTTTCTTGGATGCAGGCACCATTCATGGATAATGGTAATGAGGGGATGTTAAGCTTCAACAACAAGAGACAGCATTGAGTTTTCGAAGCATTGAATTCTACTCGGTTATTATGACCCCATGTAACAATGCTGTCAAGGTCAGAATTCAATGAGCTTTTCATACGCAGCCGTTCCAGTTCCACATCTTAACAGCAGGGACGTGAATTTGGAAAGGAATATGAGAAGCTGAGGGTCAAGTCGTCAGCAAAACAGTTAAGCAGATTAGAAGTTTCAGACAAGAGATCGTTTATGAAAATGAGTAAGAGAGTCGGGGCACACCAGCATTTATGAAGTGGGTATCAGACTTGAAGCCATCCAATACAAGAAACTGTCGGAAAGGTAGTTTCTAATCCAACGAAGAAGAGATTCATCGATACCAAAATCACGCATTTTCAATAAAAGATCCTGATGTCAAACTCTATCAAATGCTTTAGAAATATCAAGGGCAATAATCTTACTTTCTCACTCATAATCATAAGATCCAAACTAGTTCAAGAGACCATCGTGTTACTGGCTAGGAGAAACTCTTTTATCCTCCACTGTACTCCCAGGACACAAGGACTTTGATGGAAAATAGATTGCTGAAAACTTAGCAAAAGATGATGTCTCTAAATCATTCATTGGCTTGAACCAGTCTTGAAGTAAATAAAAACCAATTCAAACATACAGGCAAGAACATCCATGGCGTTACTTCCATGGTCAAACCTGTTCAATATACACATATGTATACATCTTATGCCCAGAACATACCCAAAAACCATCAAAGTTCATATTGAACCTCTGCAGGAAAACTCTTAAAAATTGGACCGGACTACTCTCCTTAAAAAAAAACGTCTTTACCAAATAAGGTGGGAAGTAAGCTCAATGAAGACAATGCCTCGAAAAAGAAGAAACATCTTTACATATCAATAAAGAGTATATCCAGCACTCCTCCGACTTAAAAAGCCGATGCTTGATTACGATAGTTTTGTATTGGATAAACTCAAACTTATTCACCGACAGAATATCGTCAACTCTTAGTCCTAATCAGGAACGAAAGAATTGCTCCGAAACTACACAATAAATCACCACAGTCCCCAGAGCTTCATAAGCTCAACAAAAAAACACTTTGTTGGCATCGTAATTATATTGTAACGTGCGCTTAGTTCGCAAAAATAAAACTCTACCTTTCAATTTAATTCTACCACTTTATTCAGTATCTACTTTCGATATACACTTTATTTGAACTCAACTCGATTTTTGGACTATCACTTGTATTTACTCTTAACTTTATCACTCTATAAACAAGACTGCCCTCTGGTTGCCTCGGGCGGGCTATTTATATCGAATGACATGCCATCTAGAACTCTCCAGTTACTTCTACATGTCCTCCACATTTGCTGTCAAGCATCTCTGCACTCACACACACTGGCTTACAACCAACGCCCGTCATTTATACCATTCCATTATAGTGTTGCCAGTTGTGTTTTCGGTTGAACGTTTTTCGATTAGGAAATTGGTATAAAATGTTGGGTTCACGTTACACTGCCCCCTCCTTAGGATTGTTCGTCCCGAATAATTCCATCTGCAGCCTCGCTACTATATCGATGCAGCCTGTCACAATGAACTACTTTTAACTTGCCTCTTAGTCCTCTTTGGATGCGGTAAACCACGTCGTTAATCCTAGTGACTACAGTATAAGGACCTTCCCAGTTTTGCTGAAGTTTCGGTGACAATCCCTTTTGACGATGAGGATTATAAAGCCACACACGATCTCCTGCTTGGAATCCTGACGTTGTCGCTTTTGTGTCGTACCGTGTCTTCATTCGGTCGCCATACACTGTGGCCCATGGCCCTGTTCTATTAAATCTATCTAGCCTACTCACCGCTATGTTTGAATCACAGACATAACAATTTCGGAACCACTTCTCCACGTCACCTCTAACATGCAGCCAGTAAAAGCGTTTTCGCACGTTCTCTAGCGTCTTGTTGACTCCCAGGTGGCTTCCTGTAGGGCTTCTATGCATCTTTTGTAAAACCTCTTTGATTTTCGATTGAGGAACAATAAGCTGCATTACAAAAGATTTACCGTCAGGAGATTCCCATTTGCGCTGGAGTACGCCTTCTTGCACGCGAAGCGAGTCCCACTGTGCCCAATAGGCTTTAACAAAAGAGCTTTGGTCAGAAATGTCGTTCCAGTCAGGTTTCGTGTTGTTCTCTTTCCATTTGAGAATCGGTCCGATGTCTGGATCCTTCTTTTGAGCAGACCTCAATTCTTCCTTGTTCCATCCGAATATGGGTTCCACTCTCATCCGCTGAGTCTTGGTCTCTACTTTCCGCCAGCAATTCCATTGGGGGTTTTCTACCTGATGTCCAATTCGGTATTGATAAGTCTGCGGTCTTAATCTACAGCTCGCGGATTGATTTTCTTGGACTTCACAACGTCGACAAGCAGTTTCAGTTTTAATTGGTGGCAACCGGCATTGTCGCTGTAAGTGCCCCGTCTTATTACAATTCCAACATCTGGCAAGTCCGTTCCGCTGGTTCCTTTGTAGCTTAATTCCTGGGCATGATCCCGCCTCGAATATGGCTTCTCTTTGACAATGTACCATTTGAGAAGCTTGCTCAGATGCTTCCATCATTAATGCAAACTCTAGAGTTTCGGAAAGAGTTCGTGTTCTAGCAGTTCGCACAGATCTCTGAAGATGCTTGTCAGAAATGGCACGAACGAAGGACTCAACAGCCAGATGGTTGATGATTTCTTCTCCAGCATCCGGGTATGCCAGGTGAGCCAGTCTTTCGACGTCTGCTTGGAGCTGCTGTAGACTTTCACCCCTTTTCTGGACTCTGCTATTGAGTTGAACTCGGAAGACTTCTTTCAAGTGGCTATCACCAAAGCGTTTATCTATAGCTGCCACGAGAGAACTGAAATCGTAGCTCTTACCAGCTGGAACAGTTTGAAGTAATTCAGCTGCTGGTCCTCTAAGAGCAAGAGTCAGTGCTATGTATTTGTCTTCGTCAACCCAGCCATTTGCTGTCGCAGCTGCCTCGAATTGTCTCTTGTAAACTGACCAAGACGACTGTCCGTCGAATGTTGGTGGTTGTACTTCTCTTTGCTTTAGACAATCTCCACAAGTTTTCCGTAGCTCCATTTTCCGCATCAGGTCTAGTTCCTTAGCCATGTTTTCGATTCGTTTCTCCAAAGTGGCAAGCTGACTTTCGCATTGACTCTCAAGCTTGGAAAATCGTTTCTCAACACATTCAATGCGTTTTTCTAGGCCACAAACATTTTTCTCAATGTTACCCAATTTGCTTTCTAGAATGTTTTTCTGACCTTCCAAAACATTCTGTTGCGCCTCAAGTCTTTCGAGAA
This sequence comes from Melanostoma mellinum, assembly GCA_914767635.1. Taxonomy (NCBI): domain Eukaryota; kingdom Metazoa; phylum Arthropoda; class Insecta; order Diptera; family Syrphidae; genus Melanostoma; species Melanostoma mellinum. The sequence continues at coordinate 23,353,210 of OU612058.1, forward strand.
TATTCTGTTGTTCTTTCTTTTGTTCGTTTCGTTGTTCTTCAATCAGCTTCTTTTGTTCGTTTCGTTGTGCTTCCAGTTGTTCCAGAACATTCTGCTGTTCCTTCTTTTGCTCATTTCGTTGCTCTTCCAGCTTCTTTTGTTGTACTTCGAGTCGTTCGAGAACATTCTGCTGTTCCTTCTTTTGATCGTTTCGTTGTTCTTCCAGACGTCCGAGAACCTTCTGCTGTTCTGTCTTTTGTTCTAATAAAAGCTTCATTATACTAGAAAAATCTACACTTTCACTTGCTTCCTCTTCCTCCACTTCTGTTTCAAAAACAAAAGTGTTTACGTCTTCCCCTTGCTGTTCCAAGTGGTTGCGCAAGCGCAGGACGAGCTCATTTTTCGATCCCGCTCTAGAAAGATTTCGCTTACCTAACTCACTTTTAAGCTCAATGCAGTTGAGCTCTTCTAACAACTTACCCATTTTCACTGTATATAATTATTATTTTTCTTTTTTACTTTTTTTTTTTTTTTACACTTTACTAGTCAAATAAGTTTTATTTACACTTCTGACACCAATGTAACGTGCGCTTAGTTCGCAAAAATAAAACTCTACCTTTCAATTTCATTCTACCACTTTATTCAGTATCTACTTTCGATATACACTTTATTTGAACTCAACTCGATTTTTGGACTATCACTTGTATTTACTCTTAACTTTATCACTCTATAAACAAGACTGCCCTCTGGTTGCCTCGGGCGGGCTATTTATATCGAATGACATGCCATCTAGAACTCTCCAGTTACTTCTACATGTCCTCCACATTTGCTGTCAAGCATCTCTGCACTCACACACACTGGCTTACAAGCAACGCCCGTCATTTATACCATTCCATTATAGTGTTGCCAGTTGTGTTTTCGGTTGAACGTTTTTCGATTAGGAAATTGGTATAAAATGTTGGGTTCACGTTACAATATCAACAGATTATCGGCCAATTGCAGAGCATGAAGATGAAGATTGTGATTGATATTCAAAGGATAAGATCAAAGATTTCTATTTCTTTCTAAACACTACCAAATGACGGTAGGCAAATTATACCGTCAACTAGCCAAACATAGTTTTTAATAATACAGCATAGATATTTTATCGCTTTTCAGCTCCTGATTCAGTTCGAATCAGAAAAATCAAAACTCAAATTCTTGAACAGCGTACCGTACAAGCTCTTGGAATATGATTTGAACCTCCAAAAAGAATATTTGAACTTTTTGGTGTACTTACCTTGCATCGAAAAAGGTGGCGCATTGGTGTATTTCTTTCAACCACACCTTGTGAGAAATGGAAGAGCCATAAAATTTTGAACGGCTAAGTGGGAAATGGCTTTTCGTGGCAGCATTCCTATTCTCAGAAGACTTGCTACGAATGGCGGCACCGTTTCTGAATCTCGAATTTGAACCCAATATACTCCCAAATAACAAGGCAACATGTTACACTACAAGGATCTAGCAATTATACTTTCAGTCATTCTCAACAATTCAAAAAAAGAAATGTGTTTCTCTCATTTTCCAATTTCGCGAAAAGGCACACGGCGTCAACTGAGAAGAGAAAATAAAATTCCAGGGACATTTTAAAAGGTGTAACTCACAGCGCTGGCCGTTTTGAAGACTACGCCCAATTTCCCCTTTTCGAGATTTCCGACCTCAAAACTTATGGCAATTTTACCACCGGAAGTGTCTAGCTAAGTGTCAAATTTGAAAGCACGAAGGCTAATCCTATACTAGCCAACATAGCAAAAACCAAAATGCTCACAACCAATTGAAAATGAAGTATTAAAGCTCTTCAAAATAGCAGTATACTTTCATATGTTACGAATGAGTAAGTGCCGTAAGCAAATGTATCCATAATATTTTCCTCAAAAATAACCTATTCATGAATTTATTGATACAAAACCTTAAGTAGAATGAAGCTGTAAAGTGAATACAATAAACGCTTTTGTCGTACCATATCCACAATAATGATATAAATCCCTTTTCAAAACTATAGCCAATCGGAAATAAGTCAAATCGTTCACACTCACCCAACAAAGGTTATACCGCATCTACAACCCATCCTTGGGGCATAATGTAATACACAAAAGCCCAATCCTATTGTAGAGCCATCACATTCAGTACACTACCCAAGAACTACATTACTACCTCTACAAACCATGAAAACTATGTTTGATTCCAATATTATTCACCCTCTCTATACCCCAACACCAAACCCAAACTCAATCTTCTACTGTGAAGATCCACTTAAGAATAGAATCCCTTAAGCTATTTGGCAAGGATGCAGCTTGAAGTTGGTGTTTCCTTGCCTTCTTTGGGTCTATCCTTTCCATACAAAGCATCCATCTAGTCGTATAGTTTCAAGAGAAAACAATAAGGACTTGTTCGGTTTCTTCTTATGCAAGGCTGATGCAGCTGCAATGGCTCCCTCAGGTCCATATGGTTGGTTTGTGTCCATTACATAAGGAAGTTTTAGCCATCACAACAATAGAAAGCAGATATGTATCTCCAAGGATTGATCCTTGACTTCACATTTGTAAGGCTATATTATATATGAAGGAAGTGTGTGTAGTTGTAGGTGTAGTAAAACTTATATAGTCAACTCTTATAACCAAAGTCACATCCTGTGAGGAAAGCAAAGTACCTCCGTCGACGAAGTCGTTTTCGTTATCGTCGTCGTCAACGGCGACCAACACGACGTCCTTCGAACTTTATAAAACTTTATCAATTTGTTGTTGTTTGCTTTTTTTCTTCTTTTTTTTCTTTTTTATACTCCTCGTTTCTTTTATTACTGTTATTTTATTTTCCATTTATTGTGATACGAAGAATTGGCTTCCTTCTAATTGTATGCATATGTGGAAAAAGCAGACAAAACGCCAAGAAACGATGGGTGGTTTTCTTCTTCTTTTTTTGTATATATACGTATACATAAACAGGATATGTGAAACATGAACTTATCTCATCTTCTGGATAACTATGTTCTTGGCGTGCACTTGGAGTAACACATGTATGGTATTACAGTGGCGCTCAAAATAAACTACTTATCTAAATATTTGAAGTTGGGATTTTTTCAAAGTGAGTTAGTCATAAGGTTATAACTTATAAGTTATTATAACTGGTTAAGACCTTATTTTTCAAATTATTATGATTGCAAAGGGCTTTCGATTTTAGGTAGATGCTTGTTTTCTCAATTGATTGACTTGTTCGCGAGTTTGCAAGCAGAGTGGCTACTTGAGAACCGGGGAGACCATTAGGAAAAAGTGAATGACCAGAGAGCACACTGGGAAGAGGTTATAATCTAGTTAAGATTAACAACTTGACCCACATAACATGACTTACTCAACAAACAATAACTACGTAAACTAGCAGTGCCCATAATAAATTACTATAACGTCAAATGAGGGAGCAAGCCTTGGACACTGATATGAAAATATGGATGTACCATATGCCTTCTAAGTTAAGTAGGAAAACATGAAGTACAAGATTTGAACAGTAAAATTTTTATTTTTAAGAAAACTTAGCTTTCCCGTAACCAGAATATCGCAGCCCAAGCGGGGCGTCAGATACCTCAGTGTTTGCAGGCAAACTTTCTTAACAAATATGAGAAAAATGTTTAAAAAAAAAGAACTTTTTAGAACCAACAATACTTCACCTTTGCTGTAAACATGTGAATCAGACAGATTTAAAGCCTACACGGCTTGGTATCTTTGGGTTTGAAAGGACAAATAAAGCCTACCATTAACTGTGGTATTTAAGAAAAAGAAAATGAAAAATTAGTAAGACTCAATGGTTGGAAAAAATATGGAAGCGGTACCTCCCATTTCACCATTTTTTTCAAAATCGACTTTCTCATTAATGGCTTACACGATGTTGAAGAAGTTTTGTATTTTAGACTTTTGGAAAACTTGTTTTTTTTTTTTAAATAGTCCAACGATATTGATTAAATTTTCAGGGGTCATGCATGTTAGCAACTACAAAAGAATGGCGTTTTAAGATTCTCGCTACAATATTTAATTTGTTTTTTTTTTTTCAATATTTTGAGTGACTTAATTAAATTTTAGTAATTAATGTGTAGTTGGTAGCCCTGTACAAAGAAATATATTATGAAAAACGAAATTTTGTACTCAGCCTTAAGATTTTGGTATCGTATCTAGCACACAATCGGAAGTTCGTGCGATCAAGCCGTGCCCATTTTTTGAAAGAGGATACCCTTGCTATGCTGAAGCACTTGAACCAATTTATCGGTTCATCGCACAAAGCTAACAAACTTACTTCTTTTGTGGTGCAGTAGAAAAAGGAGAATGAAATATGTCTGCCTACTACCTTATAGAGTTCGAGGTTGGGATCCCACGACATACATGTTTTTTACGGGTATCGCTTTGCGCAAGTAATTGGCTTATTTTCCGGAAAAAGAACACTGCCACGAAATCGTGTTCTAAACTAAACATTCGGTATGAAATTGTAGGTCCATTAAATGGGTTAGGCCCTGGGTAGCCTTTTTGAGCCACCCCATTTTTAAATTTTTTATTCATACATAAAACCAAACGGGAGACTACTTCCATCAATGCTAATTGAACGAAAGGTTAATGTTCAGTCACTCAAAAAAGCTCTTCCCTGAAACACGGTATACCATGTGATATATATATCAAATACTTTATCAAAATTAGACATGATTTCCTTCAACGAGAGTTAAGAGAGCGATTTCCATCGTCCTCAATTATATTGCCATTGGTTTACCTCTCTTAACACTCATATGTGACATTCAATAATTTCTTTGCGAGCAACCATCATTCATAAGCTTGTTGAAAATGTCACAAGTTTTACTTCAGATCGAATATTTTCCACACTCACTGTAAAAACTTTGCTCCTTCGCGATGCAAATAACCCCTTATTGCATTAACAAAATTGCTATTCAAACTCTCTTGGATGGTGCAATTTCTTCGGGCGTATTGAAAATGTTCTTCCACAGCCTGGAAGTTGTAAGAAAATTTTCACAGACTTTCGAATTCAATTTATTTTATTTTGTGGCTTTATTTTCCACCATCTTGATTTTGTTGTTTGGACTAATTGTTATTCCTAACAAAACTATGCAGCAGTAACTGCAATCATGTTTCTTTTCTTTGAAAAAAGGTCACAGAGTGATGAGATGGTGGGTGATGGGTGATGGGGCAACCTACATCGTCTCGTATGAAAAACTCTTACAAATTGTAAAATAACGAACCATGATGGTTGATGGAGCTTGGAATGCTTCTGAAGTGTTTTTTTTCCTTTTCAATTTTAATTTCTTGAAATAGTGCAATGACTTCTGTGATGCTGTGTAAAATATGAAAATTGTTGAGATTCGCAGACGAGTTTCTTTGACATTAAAATTGAAAAAATTAACAAAATAACTCTCAATTTTTATCGGTACCACTGGCACTTTTAAAGGCAATCAGCATCGGATCTAGGTATTTGTACTCAAACGGAAAGGATTTGTACCAACACTACAAATAAGGTACCCAAACCTTTTTTCTAAAAAGTAAGTCTCTTGATGGGGTGAAAGTTTGTGTGGATTGTGTACGAATAGTCTGAAAAAATATAATTCACTTTAATATACATTTTCGCTATGAGATGAATCAACAAGTAAAGTGACATCGGTTACTTCGTATCTCGTATGATTGTATTGTATAAATTACAAATCATGATGCGTATGAAAAGTTAAAAGCTGGGAAATGGGAGTTCTATGATGTCTAAAGGTTTACTTAAGCGTTATGTAACCGATGACTTCTATAAGCCATCGTTTTGTTATCTACATTTATTTAAAGATGAAATAGTCTGTTTGAATGTCTATATCTGTATTGTTCATGATGGTTCTATGGCCTGATATGCCTGTTTTCCAATTGTTGCATTGTTTGAGTCGTAGTGCGCTTTCGGCCGCTATCTCCTTAGTTAAAAGATCTAGGGGGGGCTAGCAACAGGAAGGTTTCCAGAGCTGCAGTTGGTGCCATTCTCATGTCACTGATTGGCCTAACCAGGCATGCCTTTGGATTTTAGTCATGGTCTTTAGGTTTGAAGCCTTCTCTAATGATGGCCACGAGACCAGACAGGCATATGTGAGGAATGGTCTTATTATGGATGTACATCCAGGGAATAGTTTTGGGACAAGCTCCCCAATTTTCCCTAAAAACTCTTGTACAAGTCCAGCCTGAAACTCTTATTCAACAATTTGATAGAAAGTGCAGTGCATTTCAAACAAGGAAGGTGTCGTGCCTCGTACGACATTTGGGTGCAACGATGTTTAAAGATCTTTAAAATAAAGTCCTCCTTTCAGTTTGGTTAATATTTCCTTTAAAAATCTTAGATATTCTAAAGCTATTCCTTAAGGAATTCATCAAGATCCTTATAATTGCGTCGTTTTCAAAGAACTTGATTTCTTTTCAGATTACATTAATGTCTTTCTATCAAGCCTATAGCTATTGGGTAAAGAATATTAGACAAAAAATATGATGCTATGTAAGAAAACACTTAAAAAAGATTTAACAAGGAAATAGATACACAAATTATAAGACACAATACACTTTTGAGAGTTATAACACATCAATTAATTTTTTTTTAAGTACAAATCTTAAAATGAAAAAGTCCACAGCAAATAGAATAGTTAATCAACATACTGGTGATGAGTGATATGTCCATAAAACACTACCTTATAGTTTTTTATTTCATATTTTTCTATGCACATTTTTTTTTTATGTTGGAGGTTTTTTAAAATACCAGCTGGAGCACTCAGACCTAAATACCGGTCCATTGTACTACCAGATAGCAACCTTCTATTTGTTATAGCTTTCCAGATGTTCGGAGAAAAGCCAAAAGACGCTGCCATGATAAGGAGCCTAAGTTACCAGCTCTCACCATGTCCGCGCCGAGTATCTGTAACCTCATGCGAGAAAAAGCAGGACATTCACAGAGGAAGTGCTCTGCGGTGTCCTCATCTTCTCCACAAGATTCACAGAGTGTGGTATCACTTAAGCCTAACACGTTTAAATGCTTGGCAAAAGAGAAGTGCCCGCTGGCAACGCCAATAAGCTTTCTACAGTCTTTTCTGCTACGAGCTAGCAAAAATGTTGCAGTCTTCTTACTAACGTTGGGGAGCATGCGCTTGGTTTGCCTGCATCCAATGGAGGCATGCCATCTACGATTTTGCTCTTCACAGATCCAATCGTTGATTGAAGCCCTCACTGAGGACGCTGGCAAACCTAGCGACGGTTTAGGTCCTGAGAAAGCTGTCTGAGATCCCTGCCTAGCGAGTTCATCGGCGATCTCATTTCCAGTTATGCCGTGATGGCCCGGAACCCAAATGAGACTCAAGGAATTTAATCTTCCGATCGCATTCAGAGAGCTCTTGCATTCCTGGATCACTTTCGAAGTGGTTAGAGGGTTGAGAAGGGCCTTAAGCACAGCTTGGCTGTCGCTGCAAACACAGATACTTCTCCCCGTCCATCCATTGTTCGTTACGTGGCTCAAGGCCATAAGGATAGCATAAGCTTCCGCTTGGAAAACGGATGCGTATGATCCCAAAGATGAGTGCAGTCGTATGTCGTCGTTCTCAAAAAAAGGCATCAGCACCAGAACCCTCGCATCTATGCACATCATTGTTTTTTTTTTTTTTTTTTCATTATTCATATTATTTTCATTTTTGTCGAAGATTCATCCAAAATTATAAATTTTCTCATAACAATAACTGACTGACTTCGTACAGTACCATAAACTACGTCTTGAGAACCATTGAAAGGTTTTTTTTTTTTTTTAATCAGTCGCTCGTTAGAACTTTCAGTAGTCTAATTTTTTTGGAGTGTTCAAAATCCAGTTGGTATCCTTATGAGCGATATTTTTTAAGGAGGAAGACCAAAATACAAAAAGAATTGATTGCAGTAAATTTTCCTCTACTGCCCATTACTTCAGTTTGCAGAAATCAACTAGCTAATTTAATTCCGCTTTGTTTTAAGAACCAAACAAACATCCTTAACGATTTAAAAAAAATATGCATACATATACTTTGAAGACAAAAAAAATCTCACTGCGAATAAGTACCTATCTTTCATACCATCTGGCTTTGGAAGTCCTTATTCACGGGCAAATGAACTGTCTCCCGCAGCTAGCATAGTGTAGACTGTAGAAGATCTCAACATCAAGCAATACGCTTCATAAAAATGTTTATTTTGCATTTTTTTCTCGTTCGTCCACTGTTTCAACAGCACCCAATCGCTATGTATATATGTACACTTTTTTCTTCTCTTTCTGCAAATGTTTTAATTAAATTTAGTCATTTTACACACGAGATTCGAGAAGCACTGGACCATGTTTTATAGGTTTAATTTGTGAAATTATACCGTTGGGAAATTGTGTTCTGATACGGACTAGCTGGCTTTTGATGAAAAAGCAAACAAGGAAACAGACAGAAAGAGAGCGTGAGGGAAACAGAAAAGCGAGGAAAAAATAACAGCGGATGAGTGAAAACATTTCATAATTGGCAACTGAAGTGTTTCGACCTTTTGTAGAACTTCAATGAACGACAACAACTATTGAGGAATAGTAGCGCATTAAAAAAAATGAATTTTGAAATAGAATTCATCAATTTGTGAAAGCATCGATAAGTTTTGCCACTTGTCTATATATTTGAATTTTCATAACTAAAACACAAGTTCAAGCGCTGAAATCAGGGTGGCAAACATTTACTCAAAAAACGTATTTTAGGGCAATGTCCTTAACTAGTCATACGAAAGTAATACAATGAAAAAATTGATGAACAAATTGATTGAGTAGCGATGGGGTTACCAGTCGGGATGAGTTAAAAATAATAAATAACACATCTTCAATAACAAATATGATGTGGAATAGACGTGTACTCCGTAAACCCAAAAATCAAATTGGCAAGACGATTCCATATTTTTTTAAATGAACATAATGCTATTCACTAAAAAAAGAAACGATAGGACATACAGTTCATAGATTAACCACCCACATGAAAGGCTATTTTTCTTTTACCATCAGCCATTAAACTTTTCGTCGGTTGTATCTGCTTTCATCCGCAGAGCTTATAGCAACTGAGACCATGTGTTCATTTGATAGATGAATTAAAACATGTGGGCACATTCCTTATAAAAAATGGCTGTAAGTCATGGCAACGTTCCTGGAAACCAAATCCAAAAGAATCTGATACCTGAAAAAAGAACATTTCGAAGGTATAACACAAAAGAAATAGATGGATGGCTTAGAAGAATGTTGACTAAACAAATAGACCAAGGTCTCTATCAGATAGAATTTCTTTACAAAAACCAATGTATTTCGTGGGCTGAGATGAGATTCGTTTTTCACGGTTATCGCCCTTCGCGAGAAATTGGCAATTTCTCTGAAAATACTTTTTGATGTTATGAAAAGCACTTTAGCAATTAGCTGTTCGGAATCGGCAAACAAGTGAAGACCCATTCCTTCAACTCATAAGTTATGGTTGAGAAAAATACGCTGATACTCAGGGCTCTCCGATCAGTGGGGCCCCTCTTTATAGTTTTTACCAATTAAGTAGCAAAGACAAAACCAAAAATCTAAACAATGCACCAGGTTCTATTAGTAATGTCATCATTTTGGAACAACTCAATTCATCTTAAAGAATTTACACCCGCACGGGTTCTTGTTCTGAAGGAGACGACGGACGCGGCAAGGATAAACGAAGTTTTGTTGAGAAATCGTGTCGGAACAATAGGCTTCCAATTTCTGAAATAAAATAAGAACTTGCTGCATTATCACATTTATGGATACTTTCTCCTTTAAATTCCCCTTGAGTCTGAGTCCCAGAATTTACGATGGTGTTGACAACGAATCAGAGTTGTGGTATTTTTAAATTAATTTTTGTGCCACATAACAATCTGAACAAACAAAATCCTATGAGCTCTTAGAATTATTTCTATTTTTTATAATCAAAGAAACCTTTAAAAATGAACGGTTTCAAGAAGGTATGGCTCTCGTAGCAATAATTCCATGGGTGATGTGATCTCCCAAAGTGCACTGTGATCTACTACAGTGATCTGTGATATATCACCATTGGGTATGATGCACCACGGTGGCCTGTGCTCAACCAGAGTAGTCTTTGATCTACCACAGTGACTTGTGATCTACCACAGTGATCTGTGATCTACCACAGTTATCTGCGATCTACCACAGTGATCTCTGATCTACTACAGTGATCTCTGATCTACCACAGTGATCTGTGATCTACAACAGTGATATATGAATATGATCTACCACAGTGATATGTGATCAAACACAGTTATTTGTGATCAATCACAGTGATCTCCGATCTACCACAGCGATCTCTGATCTACCACAGTGATCTGTGATCAATCACAGTGATATATGAATATGATATACCCCAGTGATTTGTGATCAACCACGGTGATCTATGGTCTACCTACTACCACAGTGATCTCTGATCTACCACAGTGGTCTCTGATCTACCACAGTGATCTCTGATCTACCACAGTGGTCTCTGATCTACCAGAGTGATCTGTGATCAATCACAGTGATATATGAGTATGATCTATTACAGTGATCTGTGATCAAACACAGTTATCTGTGATGATCTCTGATCTACTACACTCAGAGAAAAGCCGCATGCTAAAATCAAGTACGAGTAGGCTTAGTTCTATTTTTTTGCATTCTTAGTTTTGCTATCTCAAAAACGACAGGTTTTATTCTTAATTCAAGAATTTTATTCTAAAAATGAGTTTTTATTCGGAAAATAGTAAAACAAAACTTGATTTGAGTATGGCATTCTTAATATAAGATTTGTTTAAAGTTAAAGTAAGATATACGTTCTTAAATTAAGTTCTTCACTATCTTGACTTAGTTTCGTTTTCTTATTAAGAACAAAACATTCTTAATTTAAGATTATTGAATGTTAAAACAAGTCGATACGGTCTTAAACGAGCCGATACAATCTTAAACAATCCGAAATGACCTTAAGCTAAGATTGATATTCTCAAATTAAGCCGAGGCGATCTTAAACTTGTATGATGCAGTTTGATTACAAAGAAGCTTAGATCGTTGTTTCATTTTGAAGCGTACTTTATTCCGGTTCGGATGAATTTCTTATTGAGTGATTAAGTGATATTTTTTACTGCATAGAAAATTTTGCTACGAAAATGACATTGAGAACATTGTAAGATCTAGTGATGTATATGTGTTTAAAAACATTGATGGAAACTTTGTTCTAGTGAGTGACAAAGTGATAACGACATAAGAAATAGAGTAAACGTTGACTAATCAGCTGAAGCCGACGCCATTTCTACCACCATGGCACCAATAAGCTGTACGTAATAATGTTAATAATTATTTTAAACTCTATAAATTAAAAAATTGTATATTTCAGAATGAAACAGTTTATGTTCTTTGCCAACGAGTTGAAAACCTTTGATTTGACCATCATTTCCAATCATTTCAAATTGGTTGTTTAATAAGAACCATTGAAGTAAAAATTATTACGGAATTTTTAAGTCCACCACTCCATTTGTATCCATTAAACAAAAGAATAACCTATTTTAGAGTTAAGTATATTTAAATAATTTTTGCAAAATAAAAATTAAAAAAATATAAACCCATTGAAATTATAAGTGCTTTTAATTTTATTATGGTGGAGAGGGGGTGGGGAAGAGGGATGGGGACAAGGGGTGAGGAAAAGGATTGATTCTAAAGGTAAGAGCTTACAAATCTTGAATCATGATTTAATAAGCTAGAAGCTATCCGAAGGATACTGAAATAAAAGAGTTTTTCTTCTTATTTCAAGTTCGGCAATGCTTAATTTCAGCCTAAATTCACGGCAAAAGAGCTAGAAGTGATCCGAAAGCAACTAAAACAAACCAAATTTTGTTCTTGCTTCAAATTTGTTAATGCTTAATTTTGAAATATAAGAAACTTGATTGAAGTATGTTTTATTCTTATCCCTGTATATTTAAGAATACGTTAGATTGTAATAGTCTGACATTAAGCCTTTGTATTCTTATATTTAAGCTTAAATAAACTTATATTAAGATGAGAACATTCTTGAAATCAGAATTCGTTTTTCACGGTTATCGCCCTTCGCGAGAAATTGGCAATTTCTCTGAAAATACTTTTTGATGTTATGAAAAGCACTTTAGCAATTAGCTGTTCGGAATCGGCAAACAAGTGAAGACCCATTCCTTCAACTCATAAGTTATGGTTGAGAAAAATACGCTGATACTCAGGGCTCTCCGATCAGTGGGGCCCCTCTTTATAGTTTTTACCAATTAAGTAGCAAAGACAAAACCAAAAATCTAAACAATGCACCAGGTTCTATTAGTAATGTCATCATTTTGGAACAACTCAATTCATCTTAAAGAATTTACACCCGCACGGGTTCTTGTTCTGAAGGAGACGACGGACGCGGCAAGGATAAACGAAGTTTTGTTGAGAAATCGTGTCGGAACAATAGGCTTCCAATTTCTGAAATAAAATAAGAACTTGCTGCATTATCACATTTATGGATACTTTCTCCTTTAAATTCCCCTTGAGTCTGAGTCCCAGAATTTACGATGGTGTTGACAACGAATCAGACTTGTGGTATTTTTAAATTAATTTTGGTGCCACATAACAATCTGAACAAACAAAATCCTATGAGCTCTTAGAATTATTTCTATTTTTTATAATCAAAGAAACCTTTAAAAATGAACGGTTTCAAGAAGGTATGGCTTTCGTAGCAATAATTCCATGGGTGATGTGATCTCCCAAAGTGCACTGTGATCTACTACAGTGATCTGTGATATATCACCATTGGGTATGATGCACCACGGTGGCCTGTGCTCAACCAGAGTAGTCTTTGATCTACCACAGTGACTTGTGATCTACCACAGTGATCTGTGATCTACCACAGTTATCTGCGATCTACCACAGTGATCTCTGATCTACTACAGTGATCTCTGATCTACCACAGTGATCTGTGATCTACAACAGTGATATATGAATATGATCTACCACAGTGATATGTGATCAAACACAGTTATTTGTGATCAATCACAGTGATCTCCGATCTACCACAGCGATCTCTGATCTACCACAGTGATCTGTGATCAATCACAGTCATATATGAATATGATCTACCCCAGTGATTTGTGATCAACCACGGTGATCTATGGTCTACCTACTACCACAGTGATCTCTGATCTACCACAGTGGTCTCTGATCTACCACAGTGATCTCTGATCTACCACAGTGGTCTCTGATCTACTAGAGTGATCTGTGATCAATCACAGTGATATATGAGTATGATCTATTACAGTGATCTGTGATCAAACACAGTTATCTGTGATGATCTCTGATCTACTACACTCAGAGAAAAGCCGCATGCTAAAATCAAGTACGAGTAGGCTTAGTTCTATTTTTTTGCATTCTTAGTTTTGCTATCTCAAAAACGACAGGTTTTATTCTTAATTCAAGAATTTTATTCTAAAAATGAGTTTTTATTCGGAAAATAGTAAAACAAAACTTGATTTGAGTATGGCATTCTTAATATAAGATTTGTTTAAAGTTAAAGTAAGATATACGTTCTTAAAATAAGTTCTTCACTATCTTGACTTAGTTTCGTTTTCTTATTAAGAACAAAACATTCTTAATTTAAGATTATTGAATGTTAAAACGAGTCGATACGGTCTTAAACGAGCCGATACAATCTTAAACAATCCGAAATGACCTTAAGCTAAGATTGATATTCTCAAATTAAGCCGAGGCGATCTTAAACTTGTATGATGCAGTTTGATTACAAAGAAGCTTAGATCGTTGTTTCATTTTGAAGCGTACTTTATTCCGGTTCGGATGAATTTCTTATTGAGTGATTAAGTGATATTTTTTACTGCATAGAAAATTTTGCTACGAAAATGACATTGAGAACATTGTAAGATCTAGTGATGTATATGTGTTTAAAAACATTGATGGAAACTTTGTTCTAGTGAGTGACAAAGTGATAACGACATAAGAAATAGAGTAAACGTTGACTAATCAGCTGAAGCCGACGCCATTTCTACCACCATGGCACCAATAAGCTGTACGTAATAATGTTAATAATTATTTTAAACTCTATAAATTAAAAAATTGTATATTTCAGAATGAAACAGTTTATGTTCTTTGCCAACGAGTTGAAAACCTTTGATTTGACCATCATTTCCAATCATTTCAAATTGGTTGTTTAATAAGAACCATTGAAGTAAAAATTATTACGGAATTTTTAAGTCCACCACTCCATTTGTATCCATTAAACAAAAGAATAACCTATTTTAGAGTTAAGTATATTTAAATAATTTTTGCAAAATAAAAATTAAAAAAATATAAACCCATTGAAATTATAAGTGCTTTTAATTTTATTATGGTGGAGAGGGGGTGGGGAAGAGGGATGGGGACAAGGGGTGAGGAAAAGGATTGATTCTAAAGGTAAGAGCTTACAAATCTTGAATCATGATTTAATAAGCTAGAAGCTATCCGAAGGATACTGAAATAAAAGAGTTTTTCTTCTTATTTCAAGTTCGGCAATGCTTAATTTCAGCCTAAATTCACGGCAAAAGAGCTAGAAGTGATCCGAAAGCAACTAAAACAAACCAAATTTTGTTCTTGCTTCAAATTTGTTAATGCTTAATTTTGAAATATAAGAAACTTGATTGAAGTATGTTTTATTCTTATCCCTGTATATTTAAGAATACGTTAGATTGTAATAGTCTGACATTAAGCCTTTGTATTCTTATATTTAAGCTTAAATAAACTTATATTAAGATGAGAACATTCTTGAAATCAGAATTTGAGGCTTATCAAAAATAGGCCTAAAACAAGAATTTCGGGCACGGATTAAGAATTTTCGAGGTTGACAGACTTTCGTCAACGAATAGGCTTGCTTTGACACCGATTTTCTTGAATTTAGCTCGTTTTTTCTGAGTGTACAGTGATCTGTGATCTACCACAGTGGTCTATGAACTATGATCTACCACAGTGATCTGCGATTTACCACAGTGATCAGTTATCGACTACAATAGTACATTAGTCTTTTTAAGAAATATAAATCCTAACGGTTGATGTTTTTCATTCGATAGAGTTTGGCATTTAGTTCTTTTATCTCAAATTAGTTCTCGGCTTCATGAATCTCTTCTTCGATGTTTTAATAACCTTCTTTTGAACTGTTCAATGCGTTTTCCTTCTGTCTCTGACATTCTTTCTCATTTTTATAGACGATCTCCTATCATAAACAAATAGTTCACTTAACTAATTTTTTCAACCAAAGTACTCTCAGTTTTTCATATTTGTGTCAAAAATTACATTCTTCATTAACGGACGAGAAATTAGAACGGCAACGTACATTTATGTAAAACAGATTTAATTCCAACTTAAACAGCATTTTCAAATTGAATATAAAATAAAAGAAAATGCATCAACGACGCAAGGTTCTCCCTAATTCATTAGTGGAAATTGCATCTGTGAAACTGAACACCTGTCAATACTCGGATTGCGCATTACTGACCAACGACGCGACGCAAGGAAAATTCATCTCTTTTTCGACTTAGCTGCTATCAACGAAACATAAAAATTTATATAACAAAAGCCTTATTGTTGAATAACTTTCAAGTAAGTTGGTCTCTTCTTTATTTTATTAGATAAATTTTACTACACCAACTTATTTATAAACTCTTTATTGGCATGAAGCTATCCCTGCTTTAAAGCATTAAAATGCAAAAAAAAAAAAAAGAGAGAGAAAAAAAATATCTTGGCCATCGACGGCAATGTTATTATTCAATTTCGAATGGAAATAGTGCTCAATCTATTATCAGCCTGGTTTCATTCAGCCGATGCATCGCCATACAGCACCAACGTTTATATGTACCTATAGCATATTTTTGTTGCGGAAGGTGTTGAAATTGGTTTTTTCCTCTCCAAACAAAATGTGTATTTTCGCACGTGTATTGAACCAGTTAAGCAATTTCGCGCCTCAGATTAGTTGAAAGTCACGTTTTTGCAAAGTGATGCTGGGAGTTTTGAAGTGGAATAGTTGTAATAGATAAAGTTGGTATCGATATGAAAGTAAAAATAAGGTATAAAGAAAATATTATTTCATGCAAAGCGACTCAGTGTTCATGTGCATCCCTCGAACTGAGGTGTGGGTGTTGAATGGATTGCAGTGTTGAAAGTAAAAAGTAAGTTTTTTCTTTGCATATTCATCATGAAATTAAATGAAAAATTCTTAAGTTTAGTAATGTTTTTTCAATGCAAGCATATTAAGTCAACACCTCTAAAGCTGTATACGAATTGAGCACGCTGTATGAAGCTTTGTGGTTTTGCTTGAAGGACGCTTGAGACACAATGTGCAGGGACAAAAACCGATAACCCTTACATTTTTTTTAAGCTTTCGCTATATGCCCTAGGTTTTCCCCACGAATTAAAATTCAACCAAATTCAAGAATATCGGTATCTCCTTTCATACTCTTTCCTTATTTCCTAACACCCGCACTGTGTTTTCCAACATTATAAGGGCAGTTACAACACTTAAAGTCTTAACAGGAAAATCATTTGTATTTATCTACCCTGTAGACAATATTGACATTGTGGGCGGACGTTAACATTCAACTTTTCGATATGCCAAATGCCAATAAAACATTTTCAACGCAAATGAGTCCATTGACTTCATTTATACTTTGACATTTATGTACAATACATGCATACTCCCTTCGGAGAGGTCCCGTGGTCTTAACAACTCCTTAATACTCCTAAATAAAAAAATATAAATACTCCAATCCAAATGGATTCCTGTTTTGTAGTTCTATAGGTTTTGAGATCTCAATGTTTTATAACGTAAAACTAAAATCAAAACAACGCCCAAAATAAGTTAAGAAAAGTTTCCCAAACGTTGCCATAATTTCGGTTGGATGGCATGGAAAAAAGATGAAGGTAATTTATAAATTGAAAAGAAAGCGTTCAGTGAAATTGGCTAAGTTTGGGCGTAGCAGTGCATCAGAGTTATTCGAATGTCGAAAAATCAAATACCTAGGTGTGGATTTCAGTTTTGAAACAACTAGTAAGAATATTGAAAGTGTATATTATTGGAGTCGATAAGAACAGAATGCTTATTGTGCCATCTTATTTTAATAATAGCCATTGGCAAAGAGGTGTTGCTCGAGGGTTAATGGTTAGCGTTTCTGCATGTTACGTGGTAGTTTCGAGGTTCAAATCCCAGAAACATCAAGGGAAAATAATGTTTTTCCACGGGTGTCGACATCTTCGAGGAATAGACAAGTCCTACGGTTGTAATTTCATTATATATATCCACAAAAAGTTGCATTGCAGGCCATATCAAGGTATTTTTGGGACAAATGCGGTACTCATAATTCTGTTTTCAGATTATCAAACGATCGTTAAAAATAAAACGCACAACAGAGCGAGGTGCCCTAGGGCCTAACGCTTTTTTCACAACCATCCTTTGTGAGGAGATGGTTGTAAGAATTGTAGGTTCCAATTCTCTGCCTGTTCCGGCTAATAGAGAAAGCGCTTTTCATGGCAATGAATTTACTAACGTAGGACTTGCCAATTCCTCGCGAAAGGCGTTACCCGTGGAAAAACATTTTTGCCTCTGTTGGGATTCGAACCACGAACATCTGGGCTAGCAGCAGACATGCTAACCAAAACGTTAATGGCACCGCGACCCCAATAGTACGACCTTTGACAGTCTAAAAAACAGCCTGCGATAGGGGCGATATTGAGGGCACACAAGTCTTGGAACTTACAAAAGAAGTTTTTGACGGGGTTCAGTCCCAGAAAACTCATGCGTTTTGTAACCGACTACTGCTTCGTTGCTGGAAAAATTTCAAATTAATTTTTTGGTCTATCAATTTTTCCCCAAAGTTGAGTGAAACTGGCCTTTTAAAAAAGATATATTATTACGGAGAGGAGTGTTATCATACTTTTTAATTTGTTCCTTTAACAGTAGTATAATATTTCATTCAATAAGAATAATTTGTTGAAAAGTTGATGTTTAGTCATGTGGGGGCGGCAAGTGCTTGGAGTGGATTTTGCAATTGCCGAGCTTTCAACGGGGTTTTTAATCAAAGTAAGTTTGAGTACCGACTAATGAAATGCAGGTGCCTTTGCAATTATGTTTTCATTGCCTATGCTTGCCCTTTCACCGAATGTTTTCCAACCTGGAATATCATGGAAAATTACAAAGTCTTCTTGCATATACGGAGAGTTGAAAAACTACTTGATGGATAATTTTAAATCTAATGACAAGTGAATCTTATACTTTTAGGGAAGCTTGGAGGTCTGAAATGTTGTTTACTCATCTTTGGTCTTAAAAAAATTATCAAATTCGAAAATTGATTTTAAGCAAAGACTCTGCGGAGTCTTCTGGAGCCTAGACCATAGTGATGAGTGATGACCAATTAACAGAAAAGTTGAAAAACGTTCATTTCTCACCGCTCATTATATCGGACCACAATTTTACAACAATGGTAAATCTCTTAGTAGGCTCAGTCTTTCCTTAAAGGTATAACAATAGTGAATCAAAGTTTCTATTTTCAACATTTCGCAAACAAAAGATGAGTTTAAAGTGAATGTCTACAAATGCGTGCAGGTAAATGGAACTTCACATTAAGCTGCGTCCACACTATATACTGAACACCATCAATCGGCACATACCGATCGGAAATACCGAGTTAATGTAGACAGCAGACACCGTCCGTCTCTCATGATTACCGAAAGCCGACAAGAATTCGAACATTGTGAAATTGATCTCATTGCCGGCTGGCAACGCACCTTTAGATTTAAGGACCCAATTTTTATTGTGCTTGCTCTGCTAGACCATACATTCAAGGTACTTTGTAATTCTTCATAAGTAATTTAGCATTACAAAACTAAATTAAACTCAATAAACACCAGACGTTGAAGAAAAAAAAATAAAATTATTATCCTTAAGCTTAAATTTCATAAAAACCATGGTAGTGCGATGGAACTTTGACGTCTACCAAACTCTTTCCTTGAAAAGAACTACATACAATTACGATAAGAACTCATAAACCATAACAAGCACTATCGATTTTATAGAGACAGACGCAATAAAATATTATTTCAAAAGGTTACTTTATGTTCCTCAAGTCTGAACGTCAAACTAAGGACTCTAATTGACAGGATATACATTACTCCCACTACTCATTACTTATTTTTACTTACAAAAAAGTCCTTATAAATCTGCAACATTATTGCCATTCCCGATGGCTCAATAACGAACCAACTGCCTTAGAAATGGCTAATCCAATAAATTATAATCTTTGTTCTCCTAAGTCATTTCAACAAGCAGAAGCAGCAGCACACAGGACACACTTCATTAAATGTCAATAGGATACACATAACATAAAATTCAATATTAAACATAATAAAAATAGCAGTAAGCACCTAACAAAATATAAGATGAGCCAAACAAACAAAAAAAAAAGTGAAAGGACAACTTACTCAAGCCCAACCAACATACAAAGTAACACTTTTTTGCCATGTTTTCCATTTTATTGATTTAACTTATCTCTCCCAGAGGGTATTTTTATGGTGGCATTACGATATATATATGTACGTATACGTGAAGCAGGAAAAAAAACTCTCACAATAAATTCCACAACAGATGAGAATACAGAAACCTATGGACTAGCTTTACGATTTACGATCGAGAATTTCAGAAAATATATTTACTAAAAGGAAAACCGTGTCTCAGCCTGAGTCGGAACATCACTGGAATGTATATATTTATTTTATTTTGCTATTTTTCGGTAGAGAGAAGATCTTGTTTCGGGTAAATAGTTGGCACATGTGCTCATATAGAAAACTTGGAGAAGTTTTCTTTTTATCGTCAAATTATGGTCAATGAGCGGTGCTGACACTTACTACCACCCAGAGATTCCACCCACTAAAGAGAACGCCCCAGAATGTGTAGCTTCATCGATAGGGGTTGTAGGTAAGTAAATATTCGTGCCTACCTTACAAATGCAAATTTATGATGTCGGAGTCGGTACATTCCATACTAGCTAGCACAAGACCACAATGGAGTGGATGGAGCTCTGTGTTGGCCAAGGGAGAAAAAAGGAAGAAAAAAGAAAAAAAACAACAACACCAACATCAACCAACACAGAACAATGCGGCCAGCAGACAGAGTAAAAGAAGGTGTATCGGGTGGTAGACTTGTGGGATTATCATGAAAGCTAATTGGGTTGTTTGTTATTGAATAAAGGTGAAGAGAATGCGTGGGTTTTCAGTTGGGGATTGCTGGATAAAGGTCATCGTAAAATCGGAATTATTCACACCTAGTTGGCGTCATCACAGCTTCCTTTCAGTTTACCATAACAAGGTTGGGGTGAATCGAGGAGTACGTAACACGACTTATTGTTATATGGAGGTGGGATTAGTTTACAATTATTTGGATTGGAATTATCTGTAGTTGATGACTGGGGTCCTTTTTTCTCAATAATTAATGTGGTTTAAGTGAATTACATCGTAGAAGGAGATCGTTTCACAAAAATATGAGGGAGGATATTGATTCATATTCGACGAAACGAAGCCACAACCTGACCATAAAATTGCTGAAAAGAGATTTTGATTTTCAATAGGTCACAAAGTCCAATGGATAGGTTTTCGATTACTCTTACTTACACAAGGATAACCATGTACCGAAGGGTTACCTTAACTCCTAATCAATAAAATCAAGTACGTAAGTACAAATAAGTCACCATGGGAAAGCAAGTGCACTCAGGTAATAACAGAATTGAAAAGTTTCGGCAATACTGGAATCTCTTTTACACATTTTTAGACCAATCACTTGTGCCCCTAAGCATCGATAATGAATTTCGGTGAACAAGTCTCTCAAAAGTTTTTCTTTCTTCTTTAGTTTGTTGGGTGCAGGTAGCTCTCTCTTGGTCTGTATCAGCGGCTGGGCTTAAAATGGCTTTTAGCTTCCAATACATGTCTTTTGTACGCTTTGCTATTTTCAGGCAACTTCTGCATTTATTTTTAATCCTTGAAATTTCAACACAGTTATAGTGAAATCAGAAAAGTAATCTTTTGATGCAGGCAGTCGGCAATATTGCCATGTCCTTATTCTTAAAGACAAATGCAAGTGCAAATAATTTATATTTCTTAAATAAAGAAATTAACTAACCAATCTTTGGATGGAGTCGGAGTGAGTAATTCAGATTTGATTGGGGTATAGAATAAATGAATTTCAGTCTAAAAAGAAAATTTAAAGCTATCGTCCGTAGCTTCTCAAAGTTACCCTTTCCGCAATCTTAGATTTAAGAATACTGAATTCTTAAAAAGTTTCAATCTTTCTTATTTTACATTCTCCAGCCTTCATTGATGATGATGATCTCATCGTGAGAGTGCGTTGAAAGAAATGCTTAAAAATTAAAAGTTGGAAATAGGGAATTTTGTTTTGATGGCCAAATCTCTTAAAAATGTATACCTCAAGTTACTGAAGAAATGCTGTATTACAAACAATTCGGAAGCTCTTTGAGTGTGTAATAAACTTTGCTCAAAAACATTTACAAACTTGTTAAGAGTTAAGATAATTGCAACGTTATCAGCAACGGTAAATCGTACTCCAGAGAGAACTCAGCACTGAAAAATTAACACATATCTTCAGAATGAAAGCAGCCAGGAAGGTATCGACCCAAGTGAAAAAGAAGCAATGACTTGATTGCGGCAAAGCACGCATGTTATACAACATATTTTCATTTGTATATTTTTGAAGCGCATCGAAGGAGCATTCATAAAAATAAAAACTTGTTAATTAAGAGAATGTTATGACTTAATATGGCCTTAACTATAAACATGCCAATGATTGCATAAGACTTCGGTCTAATAAAGTTATTCTGAGGATTTGTACCACACTGTCCCTATCACGGAGTACCTACCTACAATGGCAAATGTGATCACAAGTCACCTAATCAGTATTTGTCAAAAGACTTTAAGTAAACTAGTTTTTATAGTCCTTATAACACTTACTAGTGCTTTAGTAAAGAGTCTTTCAATAAGAGGTTTCATTTTGATCAGCCAACTATTTTCTTACCTATCATTAGCTGACAAATGGAAAGTAAAACCGAGGCCATTTAGAAAAAATGGGCTCGAATGGATCGCACGAACTTGCGATTATGTGCTAAATAAGATATCAAAATCTTAAGCCTGAGTACAAGATTTTAGTATTATCTCCTCACAACATATTTGGTGGTTCAGGGTTGCCAACTACACATTTATTTATTGAATTAAATCACGCAAAATATTAACAAAAAAAAAATAAGCTAAGTATTCCAAAGGTGTAAAACGAAAATCTGAAAACGCGATTATTTTGCAGCTGCTAATATATATGTATAAACGGTAAAAATTTAATCAAAATCGTTGGGCCAGTTTAAAAAATCGGTTTCTTACTTTTAATTTTTTAGAAATCCGGTATGCTTAGTTTGAGATCTTGGCCGAAGTTGTTTGAACAAAAAATTAGAAAATCAGATATGTATAGCTTAGGAGTTGTTTTGGAAATAATTTTATGAAGATTAAACACCTGACAGTGTGGTTTCTCCAAAATGTGATCCAAATCGGCCACCGAGGTTTTGTGATTTAACATCTTTTAGATCTTCTTTGGGCTTCGTAAAACTTAAATTATATTAGATACACCCAATCAATGCAAGACCAGATACACCCAATCAATGCAAGACCTTCAAGATATAATTCCCAAAGCCTCAAATGTCTTGCAGGTGTAGCCATGAAGAATATTTGCCTCATATTTTTTCATAAGGAGTACACAAAACTTGATAAAAATTTGTTTTCAAATCAAAATGAAGACCGAGTAAAACTAATTTATAGCTTCAATTGTAACAAGTTCAATTAGCAAAAATTAATGCAATTTTGGTTCCCAGAAGTAGGTATAGGTGTACTCATACTGTTGTGGACCGTAATTAAATCTAGGACACTAAAACATCATTGATATACAAGTGCCTGCCTGCCTACCTACCTCTCTATACAAACTGTAGGACAAACTTAACTTCTTTGGATTAATTTGCATCTCTTCAACTAGAATCCTAATCACAAGACAATTTACACACAGGAAGCTAGATAAATATATATGTTCTCGTACAATACAAAATGCAACATCTATTTAAACTGCACTATGCTTCCTCATCCATAGCTTTTAACACATACAAGCCACACCACACAGCAAATATACCATATGTGTTTCGTAGTGAGAAAATCAAATTCAGATTCCGGATTCAAATCAGACAAGACACAAGAGCTTTATACTCAATTGGATATTTTCAATATAATCTTCTCGTACATATCCCTAGGCGAAATGCTTCAAAGTTATTCCAGCGAATCCTTAAATCATTGTTTATCTTCTCTCATCGGACGCGCACACTGGTAAAGTAGTATCGACCGAAACCGATTTGGTTGTATAATGTATACGGCCGAGGCCGACACAGTGCTGCCTGCAACTCCTCATTGCAATCTTTCGGCAAATTGAGTTCATCAATTTGTTAAGCTGTCAGATAAAACCAAACAACAACGCAAAAAAAAAGAAAGAAAAACAAAAAAAAAATAATTATACTCGGTGTCGGTTTATGGCCCATGTGTGTAACAACAACGACTTCGGCAGACACCCCAGAATTATCACCTCTCGCCATCATCATCAACATTCACCATTCACGCAACGAATTTCTTTTTTTTTATCACCAATTTGACTTAAATCGATAAAAGCCTCGTCTCATCATTTGGCCTTCGGGCAGCAAGTTAACATTAAAATGCTTCCATAAATCAATAGCAGGGCGCTGCAAGAACAAAAATGTAAAATAGGTAGGCACACACTTGAAAAAAAAAAAAAAAAAAAAAAAAATAAGAAGAGAAAAACAAAACGAAGGGAGGCATCAGGTATATGCATAAATCTTTCTGACTTCATATTGGCCAGTGGCCCGAATGGGTATAGGTATAGGGCTGAGGTGACGGTGCGGTGGTCGTTTGCTGCCAACGCAGCTCAACCAGGCCATTATAAAGTGAATGTGTTAACATTGGAGGGTGGATCTGTGCGACCACTTTTGGATGGCCGCAATTATAATGTTATTGTCTGCGTATTGACTATGGATGCATCCAAAGGTTTAAAATGAACTCAGATTTTTTTTTTCTTTTGGTTTTCTCTGCAGACACACAGAATATATTGACATATCTTTAACGACTTATTTGCCATACCCTACGGATGGTTTTAGCACTGCACAGACTTTGTAATAGAATTTCGAAGGCTAAGAGGCCACCCTGACTGCTTATTATGATGTCATCGATGAATGGTCAATTTTGCTTTTGTCAAGCTTAAATATAGCTTTACGGCTTGGGATGGGCAGTAACCTGGGTTATCCCCCTTTACCATTTTTATTCTGCAAATGGAAGAGGCCTTCAAGCTTCAGCAGGTTCCTAACGGTTTTTGGGAAAGAGCTTTTGATTGCTTAGCCGATTTTCTTCAAAAATTCTTGGCACATCCTGGACAGGGAACTTATAGTTATTGAAACAACGCTGCCTGGCACATTTAAGTCTCATCATTTTTGGTTTTTCTTGGAAACGACTTAAACTGTTTTTATAAAATTTCGAATAGTAGAGAAACATTTTAATGAAAATGGTAGCTCCTATAATACCAACAGCATTTCCTTTCATCCCATTTTCTCTGTGATGGTTTAACGCATCACATTTTAGATGATTATTGTCTTCAACAACACATATCTTCACATGTCTGCCTGTTACTCCCTCTGTTAACTCCCTGAAAGTTCCAATTCCATTAAAAACGAATTATTTTTACACTTTTATCACATTTTTCGAGATATTGACAATGTCTACCGGAGAAGATTGAAATGGTTTTGTCTAACACTTCATTAAATCTCCTAGTGTGCACAAAAACGGTTTGTTTTTATGTCTGAATGGGTTCACGACGCATTGCATATTCATGTTAACTCCGATGAACTGAGCCGGCCATACATCATCATCCCAAATGGTATTTTTGACGTGACGGTTTCCACGGGTCCTCGTACTTCTACGATCAAGCTTTGTAATTCCTGCTTTCAAACGTAGCACTTTTATTTCATTTGCTGCTCTAAAAAATTTTTTATACTGCTAGCCATATATGAGTGCTAGACCGCTGTGTAGAGTTATATTCCTTTTTTCCATCAATAGAGATAGCAAAGTTTTCTTGCCGCTAACTCGACGTTGTTTCAAGTTGCTTCGGTATTGATCATGGATCTCAGACAATCAAACTTTTCACACTTTTTCCATTAAAATGTCTAAAATAGGCATGTCTAGATCAGAAAACAGGCAATACAAATATAGAGCAATACGGTACCAACATCCTTCTAAAATTTTTACCCATACGATAAGCGCTTATTGCAGGAATGTTTTAGGATCCATTGTTAGCAAAGACAAGTTGAGGTCTCAAGATGCTTCCTTGGTGTATACCAACTGTAATTTGGAATTCTTTGGTGACAAAAGCTGGATATTGAACCTTTGTCACTGCTCCTTCATAAATATCCTCATTCATCTGCACGTAGGCTTCTGGAATACCTCGTTGTCTTTGGGCCACCCATATCGGATCTGTAATGCTTTTTCATTGGGATCCCTTTACTTTGGTACTGCATTCTGCATGAGCTGTTGTTGACTTTCTCATGGCTTATCGAAGAGGTTATCATTATCAGAAAGGTCTCGCAGTCGTCTACCCAAAAGTCGCTCAATGAATTTCAAAGTATGGGACATCAGCTTGATCGAACGGTAGTCATCGCAATTTCATATATCTTTTTTCTCTTTACACATTGTTAGAAGGTAGCCTTCCCTTCATTATTTTGGCAGACTCTTACCTTCCACAAGCTTGACGATGAAAAAAGTGAGCCATCGTATCCTGATATCCTCCATCTTCTTATGAAATTCATATGGTATCTCATCTAGCCCACCACCTTTGATATTCTAAGAGTTCTTAAATGCTTTACTAACTACTTCGACTTTGATGTCGGGTTTCAGATATAGTTGTAAACTGTCCAGCTTTTGGAAATTGCTCTCGTGGAATCTGTTCCTTTAAAAGGCAATCACAATACTTTCCCCAACTGTGCAGAATTTTGTCGTGGTCCACAGGAAGCCAACCTTGATGAATGAGTATTTCTCTTTCTTTCAGCGGTACTTTGTGAAGATTATATCCCTCTTTGAGGCCACATAGAATTAAAACCACGGAAAACTAAAACAAAATTGAAAGCCAAGGGACAGCTTTAAATTTTTTTTCTAATTTTAAGGCTGAGCCGCTATGCCAACGTGTTGCTCAGTGATGTGATGCACTTATTCAAATTGTTACCTCTTATTTCTAAAAGATATAAGCACACGGCACAAAAATTTCTGATACATGCTTTCCATTCTCTTTGCTTGGGTTCGGGCACACTTCTTCTTCACTTCGAACTAACCAACAAAAGAACAAAATTTTCAAATATAGAGGACGGTATGGGAGAACAATTGCATTAAAAAGTTCATAATATCTGATTGTAATGTGTAAGGTAGGTGAAGTAAATAATTTCTAGACTGATTCTTCCCATTCTTCGTGTGCCTTCAAATTTTCAAATCGTTAAAAGTTCGTTCGACCCAGTAGTTCCTATTTAGACAAAACTCTTAAAACAGTTTGTATAGCGTTAACAAAGGACACATTTTAGCACACGTACCTTATACAAACTTCTTCGATGCAATGCAAAGAAGGATAAAAGTGATTTCATATGAAACTTATAATTAGGACCCCTTAACGCCATTCCTTGCACTCTTTAACATCCCATCGAAAAGTTTATTTATATTTTCATCACACAGTGTCGACGAATCACTAAAATTTTATAGTGTTCATCTGCCAGTTGAGTTGAAATCCTCCCATGCTGCCACCAATGCTGCAATTATCTGATTCACCTAATGTTGTGTGAGAAACGTGAAACTCTTAGTAATAGCAGAGAAAAGGTTGCTAGTGGCATACAAAATGATCATAAGAGGAATTTATTTTGATCTCCTGTTGCTGTGATTAATTCGTGTTTATTTTTGAACATCTTCCATGTAATTTGGTGAAATCAAATATGCCTGAAATTCATGCTTTGGATATTTTTAGGTATGAGGATTGGCTATTTCCATGACCGCACGGATGTAAGATAAGATTGGATTGGAACTTACAAAACTAACTGCTACTTAAATAATTGTATTTCTTATGTGTGTATCTGGCTATGATTTGATTTTATTAGAAAGCAAGGTAATGAAAAAACTTCGCCTTGATGAAAACTCTCAGCGAAGCCAATTAAAAAACAAATAACTTCAATTAAATCGTTGAAATTCAATTTAGCCATAGTTGATTTGATTCGGTGGCAAAGGAATGGCTTTCACTAAACTTTTCCATAGCACTTTGCAATACAAAAACCAACCAAAAACAATTAAGAAATAAATAAATTCAAAAAGTCTATCACTATCACGAACAACGCATTTCACATAAATACACAAATGAATTCAATTTGAGCACATATAATTAATAGCACTCACCTGGTCGGTCTAATTCGTTGATAAGCTCGTCTGCTTCCATGTACGCAGCACTAACCATTAAAAAATCTCCACTGTTAGTTAAAAGAATTAAGCACGTCCCGAACAACCACCACAGATAAACGGTTGATATGCTTTGCACTAATAAGTTATGTATCGCTGAACTACAATGGCAATATGAAGCTGTCCTGCAGGGTCGTTTTGAGCCCATTTTTTTATTTGTTTTGTTTTTTTTTTTTTTTTTGTTCGTTTATTTAATCTTTAATTTGAGTTAAAAACAGTTTCTGTACTTTTTACGAACGATGTAAGCATAACAAAAAATAATATCAAAAATTCTTCTTCTTTTTTTTTTTGCTGCGAAGCACTCTGTTTTGAAAAACTATTTACTGTATGAGCACTTCACCTAAATATATGCCCGCGACGACGTACATATATGTTGTAGAAATTTTCCGGTTGTTGTTTAAGGTTATTATCCTTTAAAGTATGTTTATTCGTATATTATTTCTGTCGGGTGTATGAACAGCATCCTGAAAGCACTTCACAGTTGGCGGTGGTACAACGACGGCTGCTGCTGTATAGTTGTTGTTCG
Source organism: Melanostoma mellinum (assembly GCA_914767635.1). NCBI lineage: Eukaryota > Metazoa > Arthropoda > Insecta > Diptera > Syrphidae > Melanostoma > Melanostoma mellinum. Next base: position 23,381,432 of record OU612058.1, read on the forward strand.
TTCATTTTCCCTTAGTTTGTCGTCCACTTTTCCGGTTCCTGTTGTCGGTGGTGGGTCTCCTGTGTATGCTGTGCGACAGAAAAAAAGATAGAGTTACACAAAAATTGAGAAAGTGGAGAGCAAAAAATTTTGTATACGAAAGGGATTGTTTTTTTTTTGTTGCCCTTTTCATTTCTGTGAAAAGTGGTAAATACTACATAAAAATAAAAGAAAAGGAAAATGTACGACAGCAACTTCCAAACAACTCATATCCTAATTGACACGGAAACGGAAATAAAACCAAATTGGCAAATTGGGTTCAATTGGGGAAGTTCAACAGCCATACAATAATAAATTGTTGGAAGTCCACTCAACATTGGTATTTATTTAAGGAGACATCAAAATACATTTTAACTTTATGTCGGCTTTGTTTTATTTATTTGTGTCCTTTCTATGCTTGAATGGCAAAGGATATGTGTGTGTGGGTTCTTTATTTGGGCGACATCGATTTTTAATATTACTGCTTTTCAAAAACCGAAATAAAAACAGTTAAATGTAAGAAACTGGAGCTCTGCTTATACATACATTTCGCTTCGATTGTATGTTTTTGGTTCTGTGTTGTAAAAACAAAGTGGTAACCAAATATGGGAAAGTAAATAAACTGTGCAAGCATTACAATTTGTGAAAACAAATGGCTTTTTATGACCCCTAGGAATGGAAATATGTACGTATATGCTTTTATATAAATAGGATGTAGGAATATACAACAGAACTGACTTAAAGCTCAGTGTCAAATAAAAAAATAAACCTGAAAATCACTCCAGTTTTTAAGAAATTAAGAAAAATGCAAGTTGCTTTTTCAATTGAATCCATTTTTGGGAGCATGTAAGCTTTGAGACTTGATTACTCTTCACTAATCAACTTGAACTGAAATCTTGATCAAGAAACAAAGTAGTAACTTTCTTAAACATTGTAGCACACAATTAAAGGTGGCTTTTTCGACTTTTGATAGTTTTTTTTTGGAAATTTAGTCATTCTGTTTTACAAAATTGGCCCTCAGTACAGACCCCTCACGATTTTCTTTTTCTTGTATGAACCTAACCTGAACTTTTGTCCATAAAAACCATTAATGAATAAAAACAACCTTCCTTAATAAAACCACTCTAAAACACAAATATGCAAAAACTGGCAGCTGAGATTCTTTGCAAATGTTTCGGAAACAGTTGAGGATTCAGTTACCATTAAGTTGAGACCAAGGACTTTTAAAATACTTTCTATATCTCAACTAAAAGTAAAAAAAAAGACCAACGGGTATTCTGTTTTCGGACTTTATCTAAAAAAAAATGCTTAAAAATTAAAATTATTGCCATTGGTTCACTATAGTATTGAAAGTTCTGCGAACTGCAAAACTTATTTAACCACTCTTTGTCAGACTGAACACCTAGTGATAATAAAACTTTTTGAAAACTTCAGAACGCTTACTCAAAACCTTTACTTCAACTATATAACTCAAATGGGTTGCTCTCTTAAAAATGACCTAAAAAGCTTTTGTTCATTAGTTAACTCTGAAAATAACAAAAAAAAAAAAAAAATGTGACGGCTATCCAGCCAAATTTATTTATTATGACAGTCTTTTGAAGGATACTCCCGACATATGCAATGCCTTTGCAAATCTCTTTTTGTAGTACACTTTTGAAAATTGATGAAAACTGCTTTTAGCATTTCACTCACTGTTCGCAAGTAAGTTTTTATAGTGTCACTATTCAAAGTGACAGAATTATTCTCTTCCTTCCTTCTCTTAATAATGATGTGGTCCAGATATCCACCGACCGTTTTAAACGTTTAGCCTTTCATCTCAAATACCTTTTCAAGCTTTATTTAAAGTTTGTAAATTTCGAAGTTTGTGAAAAAGCCTTTTACTACTCCTGTTTTTAAGAAGGATGAAAAATAGATGTAAGAAACTACAGGCCAAGGTGAAGCTTTCATGTATTCCTAAGCTATTTGAACAAGTAGTCAGCGAAAGATTATCCCAAGAAATATAATCTGTAATCAGCAACATGGATTTATGCACAGAAGATCGAAGGCAACTAATCTTCTATCATTTTAACATAAATTCTCTAAAGCACTTGAAAAGGGGTATGAATTAGACTGCATGTGCACTGACTTCTCTAAATCCTTCGACCCACTTTCTCATAATATTAAATTATATAAACATACGGTTCACAATGTTGGACAATGTACAAAAAGTATGAGAGCAAATTGACGGCAGCCGAAATGAAGATGCTTCGGATGACAGCAGGAGTAACAAAGCTTGATCGAATTAGAAGTACTAAGATCCGTGGAAGCCTTCATGTCAAAAGTACCATCTTGGGCAAAACTCAGCACGACCGGCTCAGTTGGTATTGTCATGTTCAAAGGAGAGATCCGCAGAACCCCGTCAAAAAGGCAATATCGTACAACGTTTCAACAAATTCGCGACGAAAAAGAAAAGGCAGGCCAAAACACTCCTGGTACAAGCAAATGCAAAAACAGCAGCATTTGGTTGGCCTCAGACATGGAACAATCCAAAACCGGGAGGCTTGCCGACGATTTCTGAGGTCAACGGGGCGAACCCCACAGGCGGATCACTAGTGTGAAGCAGAAAAGTGGGAGAGTTGTGATCAAAATCACTACTCTAAACGCCGAAAATGGAAAAGAATATTAAATTATATAAACTTAAATCATTTGGATTTCCATACAAGTATTTATTGTTTGAATAGTTTCCTACTTAAGAAATATGTTTTATTATATAATCGAGTAACGTCTTGTCAAATTCTTTCAATGGTCTTTTTGGTGTGCTACAAGGGAGTCATCTTGGTCCTTTGTTTGTCATGATTCTCATAGAACTGTAATTTTCGTTCCCATCGAGTATGCTTCTTATATTTGGTCAGCTCTATATGAGATTTATAAATATTGCATTAAGGCAGGCAGTATAGCACAGACTCATACGTTTTGCCCTGAAAGGTCTTCGTTATCCAAGCTTTGAAAATCGTATTACATCTTCAACAACTTGCTCAAAGACGGATTAGCAATGATTTAGTACTTTTTCATCAACTTATAACAAATTCAATTGATGCACCCGACTTGCTCTCCCAGAAAGGATTCAACTATTGCGGATCGGAGAAGGTGAACGGAGATCGGAGGATCTCACCAACTATACGTAATTTAGAGATTCGCATTGCTACCATCACAGAACTAACTAAGGCAAACTTGAGCCTTTACCTCGCATGAGCGGGTTATACGACTCCAACTCTTTTATTTCAGATTTTAATTTTAGTGCTCCACAAGCATGATTTGTGTTTTGTATTTCATTAGTTTTTGTTATTGTAATTTTAATTTAATTTTTTTCATAGCTTTTCGTTAATTATTGTTTTTTTTTGTATTCCCTTGTAAATAGACAAACAAATGGATGACCAATTTTTTCCAAAAGAAGTTTCCATCAACTTTGGGGTATTAGGTCACTTTATGAATGTAATACTCTTTTAAATAAAATGATTGTACTTGTTGATTGTAATGTTGTTGATTCGAAAGCATTTTTACAACTGACTTCTTATCTCTTAACTATAATCAATCTTTCTTCTAAGCATGGGTACAGAACAAGGTACGAGTCAAAATAGTGCTAGAACATCTGTTAAGCACATAAAAAGGAATTTATAATATATTTTAGAAAGTGGACGTATTGTAACGTGCGCTTTGTTCGCAAAATAAAACTCTACCTTTCAATTTAATTCTACCACTTTATTCAGTATCTACTTTCGATATACACTTTATTCGAACTCAACTCAATTACGTTTATCCAATATTCACACTATCACTTTCTAAATAAAACTGACTTCTGGTTGCGTCAGCTCCCTCTTTATATAGGAAAGTGAACCATCGAGAGATTTCTAGTAGTTTTTCCATGAACCATGATGTCTAGACAAGTTCCCCTCCCGGTATTTCTGCACACATACACACTCACTCACAAAAGACGTCTTCTTTTAAACCACTCCATTATAGTGCTCCCAGATGTGTTTTTCGGTGGAACGTTTTCGATTAGGAAATTGGTATTAAATGTTGGGTGTACATTACACTGCCCCCTCCTTAAGATTGTTCGTCCCGAATAATTTCATTTGCGGCCTCCCCACTATATCGATGCAGCCGGTCACAATGCACTACTTTTAACTTGCCTCTTAGTCCTCTTTGGATGCGGTAGACCACGTCGTTAATCCTCGTGACAACAGTATAAGGACCTTCCCAGTTCTGCTGAAGTTTCGGTGACAATCCCTTTTGACGATGAGGATTATAAAGCCACACACGATCTCCTGCTCGGAATCCTGCCGTTGTCGCTTTTGTATCGTACCGTGTCTTCATCCGGTCGCTGTAGGTTTTCATCCGTTCCCTTGTTCTTTTATGGATGTCAGCGAGTCTCTCCTTGAGGTCGTCCACATACTCGTTTGTGTCCTGTGGCTCCTCGGTGGGGCATCCAAATTTAAGTTCGCTGGGCAGCCGCATGGTTTTCCCGAACAGGATATCAGATGGTGTTTGTCCTGTCGAGCTATGTACTGCACTTCTATAGGCCATCAGGAATAGCGGTACGTGCCTATCCCAGTCTCTTTGGTAGTCGCCTACGACCTTGGTGAGGTGTTCTTTCAAGGTTCGGTTGAATCTTTCAACCATCCCATCAGATTGTGGATGAAGCGGTGTGGTTCTTGTCTTCTTAATGCCTAGTAGTCCGCACACTCCTTGGAAGATGTTTGACTCAAAGTTCCCCCCTTGGTCGGAATGGAGTTCCATAGGCACGCCAAACCTACTTACCCAGTTAAACACAATCTGGTCGACCACCGTTTTGGCTTCTTGATTTGGGATGGCATACGCCTCAGGCCACTTACTAAAATAGTCCATCACGACCAGAATGTACTTGTTTCCAGCGTTGGTCTCTGGAAAAGGCCCAGCCACATCTACTGCAATCCTCTCAAAAGGCGATCCAACGTTGTACTGATGCATCTTACCTTGAATCTTCCTACCAGGTCCTTTGGTTGCAGCACACTTGTCACATTGACGGCACCATTTTTCCACGTCATCTCTAGCATGTAACCAGTAGAACCGATGTCGCACCTTCTCCAGTGTTTTGTTTACTCCGAGGTGGCCTCCAGAAGGTCCGTCGTGCATCTCCCGAAGAACTTCACTGACTTTCGACTGCGGTACGATCAGCTGCATCACATGTGACTTACCGTCAGCGGATTCCCATCATCCCACTTCTGACACCAATGTAACGTGCGCTTTGTTCGCAAAATAAAACTCTACCTTTCAATTTAATTCTACCACTTTATTCAGTATCTACTTTCGATATACACTTTATTCGAACTCAACTCAATTACGTTTATCCAATATTCACACTATCACTTTCTAAATAAAACTGACTTCTGGTTGCGTCAGCTCCCTCTTTATATAGGAAAGTGAACCATCGAGAGATTTCTAGTAGTTTTTCCATGAACCATGATGTCTAGACAAGTTCCCCTCCCGGTATTTCTGCACACATACACACTCACTCACAAAAGACGTCTTCTTTTAAACCACTCCATTATAGTGCTCCCAGATGTGTTTTTCGGTGGAACGTTTTCGATTAGGAAATTGGTATTAAATGTTGGGTGTACATTACAGTATGATACAGTGAGTCTAAACTTCTCTTATTATGCGTTTTGAGAAAACCCTTACATGAACAAGTTCGAATGCACTATCCTTTTCGGTTTATTGTTGTTTTCAAACCAACAACAATCAACACCTTTAAAATAATAACAAAAAACTTTGACCGTTTTTTGAAAGTTTTAGAAAAAAATCAATTTTAAGGAAATTAACTTGAAAATGAAATTTTTTGGAAATTCTGCTTTTGAAATTTATATCATCGAAAACTTTTTATTGCAGACGTTAACTCAGCAATACATATGTGTTTGCATTACTTTCGAATAATTTTTTTTTATTCAAAATTTAATTTAAGAAATAAAATTAAATTTTACAAGGACTCGAGCACCAGCAAAGCATACTTCATACAACTGGAGGTAACACGATTTATATTTTTTTCGGAAATCAATTGAAACAAATCGAAATGAACACTGTATGGCTTGATTAGTTGGAAAAACACACATCAATCGGATCAAAAAAGTAGCAGTGAAACAACCAAAGCATAATGGAATCATTGCAACTGATATAATTGCAAAAAAAAAAAAAAATCGAAGTTGGAAATAACAAAACAACGAAAAACATATGCTCAAACGTTCAATTTTCCATTCAATTGTAAAATGAATGCTTCATTAACTCCTGTTTCTGCGAGCTTGGTTCCTAGAGCGCATGTAACAGAATTCAGTAAAGAAAAAAAAAAACAGAAACCCTTAAACTAAATTTAGAGATACCGAAACAGTTCAACACTTAAAAAACGAACATGAGAATCAACATTATCCAAGCCAATAAATCCACTTCATTTTATTTGCATGTTTCACTTCAATTTTCATTATCTACTTCACTTAGTTTCAGCTTTTTGATGCATGCAAGTACCTACATAATTTGAATTGTTGTAAATGTTTAAAGCTGATGTAGGTATCAAATCGAACGTTTTTCTAACTAAATGTAACCCCTTCTTGTTAGTGCCCGTAACAAGCTCAACACAAGTTTGTCACCGCCAAAGAAACTCCAACTGCAAATCCGATCTGATACATCAAGATAACCTAATCAGACAAAAACACGAAGAGCGAATAGTAAATATATGAACATGAACGGAACGTACAAGTACATGAACTCGGCATCAGAACGGTTACATACTAATGTCAAAAGGTGGAGTCAATTGACAAACCCCCAACGTACATGAGAGCTTTCAATTTCAACGACATTTTTTTCGCCGTCGGCGTCGGGCGCTTCAGATATACAGAAAAAGTTAGTTGCATTAAAAAAGAACTGATGGTGGAAACATGAATGGCTATTTCGCTTAGTCTCGTATTTTCTATATTTAAAGGCTATCACGACTGGAGAACTGCTAAAAAAGCAATTAGAAACGCAAGGCGTCAGGACCCTGCAGGAAGATATTTAACATAAAAATCAAATTTACTTAAATTCTCGCATCGAGATCCAACATAATTTATTTTCTTAAATTAAAATGAGGATTTATTGAGCTCTTAATGGCCAGATAATATTTGCAATAATTCAGTATTGCCTTCAATCCGAGAAATAAATCCTTGAAACCATTTTGCAGCGTTGAGTGTTTCGAATGAATGTGAATTTACTACACGTGAGTTGAGTTTCTGCAAAGGCATTTTGCGTTTTAAGCAGACCCATCATGTGGACCATTAAATCTTGATAATAATTTCCTCTCCCTTTTTTTCTTCTCTAAAGTGTACCAGAGCATTAAACGTTAGGTAAAAGGTACTTAACCGAATAACCCTTTTCGTTATTAGGGCTTCTTTTATTGTGTCCAAATTCAGGTCTAACAAAGTGCTCACTGTTCAGTGTTCAGTTTTCAGAGGGACATAAAGGATGAAATAAGAACATTCTTTGCCTGATGGCAGAACTTTTGTATCCATGTAATTTGCCTCCAGTGATGTGTACTATACTCAATTATTATCTTCCGGTATATTGTGTGATTTTTGCATGATGTGCACTGTCCTATTCATAGCTCATAACACGAGCTAGCCATACAGCAAGACAACAGAGTGCCCATCAGCCAACATATATACATACATGTGTACAACATCATTGGCTGGGTAGTAAAACTATTAAATGGGAACAACTTGAAGCTCCTATTGCACGCTAACAAGATTTTCTCTCTTGAGGCCATCCAAAATACAATTTTCTCATGGATGGGTTGAAGTATATATCTTCATTCACAGTCACCATCACAACGATTACCACCACTACTTTATCAAAAGGACCACATGTATTCATACATAGAGAGGGACAGGATCTCGCATCGCTTGTAAATTGTAATCATCGTTTACATTATCCGAAGCCAGGATTGTTTGGGGAATATCCAAACCGAAAAAACCCTTTACCCGAAGTCTGGGTTATCGTAATACAGAATTACGAGTCTGCAACATGATCCAGGACATGTTATATGCGCTTATTCGACGGATTCTTATTTTTTTATATTTCCACAGGGCAAAGTAAACTCTGTGATGTTCTTGGTATCCGGCAAAATTATAAACATGACGAAAGACCGTAGAATGCTCGTATACCAAAATGGTCTCGTGGGCAAAAATAAACAAAATAAAATAAAAATAAAACATGACTTTGAAGAATGGGACCAGATATACGGTCACATTGACAAACACAAACATTTATCACAAATGTTGTGATTGATGTCGACAATGGAGTACTGCTGTCATCTGAGTCTTTCTTTCCTTTTCAATAGAAAAAAAAACTGTACTTGTTGAAACCTTCCGCAGGATAAAAGTAATACCAGATTTTGGTTCACATTTCTCATCGATTTTAGCCAATTTACCGTTGGGAAATATGTTTTACGAGTTATAGTGTGAAAGATTCAATACTGAAAGAACTTATATGTCTTTCTGTTGAACAATAGCACCACCACGCACGTATGTTCAAAGCGAAATGCGAGAGCACGCCTCGTCAGAATAAGACTAATAAAGCAAACGCGGATGGTAGTCAACAGACTAGCAAAGTTCCTCTCAAATTTGGAATCTTCGCGTGATACGAAGGAACTTAACCCAATTTATTTCGTCTAATCAAAATCGGTTTGAAAGAAAGCAGCTGTCAGAAGTATTGTTCGTGGGGTCAGTATTACCCATAAACATTTTCTTTCAAACAAAAGTTTAAATAATTTCACGTTCTGTTCAGAATTCATTCACCTCAGAGCACTTCCCACATCTAAATCATAACGTCATGATATCTCACACGATTATGAACATTTTTTTACTTGAAGCGCTTTAACTAAAGCTGCAAGGCAGTATAGCGCACAACACACATAAAGTGAGTGAAGTGCACGCCAAAGACAAACCACACAATGCACTAAAAACAGTTCTACACCATTATCTTTTAGCTTGAGGGCACTTCTTCAAGACACAAGCGACACAATGTGATGTAGCCTTCAGTTCGTTTGTTTGGAGGGACACTTGTGTATGTACGATGTGATGAAAAATACTTACATTACAGCCATTCAAGGACATTTCAAAATAGAAGAAAAAAAACAAAGACTAGTAGGTTTGTTGTTGGCGCACATCAGACTATCGCTTAAGAACTTAAGTTCAGACTAAGAGGACGATATTTTAACGTGTTTGCCCTAAAAATGTTTTGTGAGTAATTGTCATCAACGTACCTGTATCTATAGGTATACTTATTAACACTTAGTTGTGTTATCTTTTGGTAAGCTCGGGCTTGGTAAACATTGTGCTTGCAACCAATCCTGGAAGCTTGCTATGTAATCTGGCGAATGCATGGGATCCAATTTTGTTTGCTGATTAAAATTAATGAGAGCAATCATTTTCTGTGGTATTCGTACGATTTTCAAAAGATTTTTCAATTCCTTTGCGTTTTTCTTATATTCGTAGGCATTGAACCTCGAATTTTGGTTCAAAGTAAGTAATTCGACGTCCTCGCTGATAGCGTCGATTTTTTTACTTGTGTTTTATTGAACCTTGACTCGACTATTCACATTAAAATTTTTCATTTCAAACAATTTAGCTCCGTTGTCAAAAATAAATAAAATAAATAGGGCAGCTCAAGAGAGCGAGGAGCCCAGGTCTTAGCGAATTTCTCACAAACATTTATCTGGTGAGGGAATGTAGGGAACCAACGATCTTCTACTGGTTCCGAAAGGCCAATCGAGAAAGCTCTTATCATGGCAATGAATTTACTAACGGAGAACTTGTCAGTTTCTCTCTAAAGGCGATACCCATGGAAAAACATTTTTGGCTCTGTTGGTGTTGGGATTTCCGGGACTCCGTCCGTAGTCGCAGGACAGCACATAAAATCAATTTTTTAGCCCTTACATTACAAAAAAAAATAGAAATGTCTTTCCAAGTTAAGAACGAACAAGCTTCCGATAATCCAAAATCGAAGAAGAACATCAGTAAAAATTCAATATTTTCCACTCTAAGCTTTCGTCCATCACACAATAATTGTTATGATACACTCAAATAAACAAAGACGCAGCACACTTCATACCTTGGTACAACATAACGTTTAATCGAATATCTAAAGTATGCAACGCAACTCCAAACAGCCAGAACTACACATTATACTCTCATCAGGTATTAAAAACAGTTTGGGACCGTTGTCACCAAATAAGCTAGTGTAAACGGCAGCGATAGCCATCATTTGGAAACACACTGCAGGGTGCTGGGGCGGGTAGTGTGAAAAAAATCATTTACATCGTTTCTTTTTCTAAAACGGCGAGAAAATAAATAGAAAATGTCCAGACGAAACTTGGTTTTGATTCAAAAGCTTTCAACTTTTTTCAAAACGCTTGATATTCGGTATGTTTTTAAAGTATGAACTCACCCATTGTGTAGGAAGGACACTTGAAAACTTGAAAATATATGTGAAAAAGATGATGGTATTGAGGTCAATAAATAAATGGGCTGAACCCGAATTACAGATCACGTCATCGAGTGAGTGAGTGGCTTCAGTGATCAAGTGAGTGACTAAGCATTTTGGGATTACAGGATACGTGATCTCACGTATCATATATCTATTTAAAATTGTACTAGGGTCATTCCAGCAAAACCGACAACGTAGGTACGCTTAAAAAATAAATAACTTATTTAATAATTAAATCCAAATCCATAGGTAAAATGATGTTTCACCCCTCACACTTTTTAAACCATCAATTTCTCAAAATAATTATGATATTTTCATACTTTTCCGGTGGCTTAGTTTGGAATGACTATTCAAGTATGTGAAAATGTCATATTCAGTACATAAATCGTTGCTCTTTGACAGAAATGAAGCAAAGTGTAGGCAAAAAATGAGTATAAATGTCCCACCCTACACAATGAAATGACCCACTAGTCACATCGAATATTCAATATTAGATATCATTGAATAATTATTCAATTCGCGGTTCGAATCCCAACAGACAAGTGTTTTCCATTTGTATCGTCTTCCGCATGGCACTATCTGATAGTAAATTCATTGTGCCAAAAAGCTCTTTTCGATTGGCAGTAGGTAGTAGTAAGCAATTATAGGTTCCTTCCATTCCCTCATAATGCGTGGTTGTGTTAAATGCGCTAGACCACGGCGCGGCGGCCCACACTCTGTTGTGCAGCATTAAGTACAAGTATAATTAAGGGAAATTAGAAAGATATAAAAATATGATCCTTTAAAACGTTCTTTCAATTAGGTTAATTCAATGAAATAAAGCAGCCCAAAATGTTCCACAATGTTAGTCATAAATTGAAGCGCAAACACAAAATCTGTATTTACTTTTAGTTAATAAATAAAGCTGTAGGTACCGGAAAAAATGAGTACGACTGGGTCACGAACTTGCGGTTGTTTGCTTAGTGCAGTACCAAAATCTTAAGACTGAATACAGAATTGTACAGGGTTGCCAGCTATACATTGATTATGCAATGTATATTCAATAAAATCGCATAAAATATTGAAAAAAAAAATTAATTAAATACTACAGAGGTTTCTAGCGAAAATATAAGAACGTCACTTTTAAATTTAAAGCAGTTTCTAAATCAAAATCGCAGCGTTCTTACAACTGTTTTTTTTTTATGTTTCACTTTTCTTTTAAAAATGTAAATAGGTTTTTAGATTATATTACATATTATTATATATATTATATATTAGATTAGATATTTTAAGAAATTCAGAGTAAAATTTAGTTGAAAAATTAGTAAAAATTTCTAAAAACTAAAATTTTTAAAATTTTGATATCAAATCTTTTAAACAATTTTATTTATTTATTTATTTATTTATTTTTTTACATCTACAAGCAAATTACAGCTATCAGATATTTCATAATTCCACTCCAAGAAAAATAATAATTAACAAAACTAATTAGAATGTAAATAAATATAAGACTTCTAGTTTAAATTTATCACGACTCAGACAGAAGATATCAATATTTCCACAAGCTTCATTGAAATCCCTAACAGATCTAGATATGGTTTCATTACTTCCATATATCGTTCTATGTAGTTTTTCTCTTAAGAACATTCTCGATCTTAAAGATCTTGAAGGAACATTAATAGGTACTAGAGCAAGTAGCGTAGGACATTTTATATGGTTACATAGTAAGTCTCTTATTAATGTTACACCATGAATAGTGCGCCTAGATTCTAATGATCTTATCCCTAGTAACTGACATCTAGTCCTATAATCAGGTTGCGGGTACCAACGCATTTGGAAAAATATAAACTTAGTGAATCGTCTTTGGATCCTTACTAATCGATTAGAATGTGTAATGAAAGCAGGGCTCCAGATAACATCAGCATACTCTAAAATTTTATCAGAATCGTGTAGGTCATAACCGCTAAAGCCGATTCCTTAAAAAATGTGCTTTGGGAAGTGCTCGTCTTAGACTTTTTCCCAAAAAATTTTTTCATCATAAACGATACACTTAAAAAGTACTTTATACCTCACACAACATTTAATCGAAATCATTTCAGTCGTTTTCGAGAAAAATAAGTGTTTTCAAGACCGAGAGACTCAATTCTAAAAACTCTTCTGTGGGATTTTCAATAAATCCAAACTGCAAAATTAAAAGAAAATCTTTCAAGCGGTTTAGGCTAAAGATTCATATACGGACAGACAGAACTGCAGGACTATTTTAATTCATCATTTAATTTTTTTCCTGAAAATTGCAAAACTTGCGTTGTAGTTCCTTCAATCACAGTTAAAAATGAAATCTTTGAAGTATCTGCTTATTACTTAAATTGAGATTGATAAACTGCATAATGTACTTTACATTTTAAAATGACATCAAAAGAGGGAAAATATTGTGAGCACATACAAATTGTGTAATTTGTCTACAAAGCTATTCTGCCTCGACCTTCCAATGCTTTGGATTGAGTGTCTCTAAAAAGATCGATGACCCAAACCCAAACAGTCCATCGATTATATTCCTTAATGAAACATAAACGATACCTAACCAAAGCCGAAAAATATGTATACACATCCAATTATAATTTCAAGTATACCTTTTGCAACACACTCATATTAAATGGAAACGCTGTTGCAAACGCTTATTCGCTTATTCTTAAAATTAAACCACACATCATCCTCCACACCACGACAACTTACCAGTGCACAATTATGTATTCTTGTCTTATATCTGATAGTGTTGCTGTCATAGATGATGATGCTGCCAATGCCAATATCGTCTTTGGTGTCCTTGTCGAAAATACATTTACTAATTGCGACCATAATTTCATCGATTGGTCCTGTAGAATGTGGATACAGCTTCTTCTTCTTCTACTTTTCTGTTCTTTTTCTCTATTGCAGAATGTATTCCGACTATTTTAAGCAATCCATGGCATATTAAACGCATAACATGTATTCATATCACATAAAAGATATTTTGTTTGAGACGTTTCTATCCTTGTTGGGTATTCTCTTCGACACAAGGAATGATATTAAAAAAAAAAAATTGAAGAAAAAACAAAGAAAACATAAACCGCACAACACACTGCTTCTATGCGATGATGATGATGATGATGTCGATAATGATGATGATATGTTTCCGTTTTTAATTAAAAAGATCTCGAGAACGATATGGTGTATTCTTCTTTTCCTTTTTTTTTTTTTCTTTTGTTAGAGGATATAATTATTCGATATGCGTTAGATTTTGGATTTAAGTTGATCCTTACAATGGCACACAGTGTATGAATGGATTCGTCTACAACATCGACAACCTGAAATAAGAAGGGAAGAAACAATCCATTTAGAATATTTCGAAGGTATAAAATTTGTCTGATACGAATATACTACATAATCTATTGAACGGAACAGGGTGATAATGGTGTTATTCGGGGACTTCCGATTTATCGTGTTGGGATAGATATATGTGTAGAAAGTGTGAATAGCATACGTAGGGATTATTATATACTGCATATGGATGTTCTAAAGTACCTATTATCATTTTATGTTTATCAATGTACGATTGAGTGGATTTCGATAAAAGGGATTGACTTTATACGAGAGAATATACAGGATATTGCAAAAATGTTTGGGAAGGTGATTTAGTCAAGTAGGAAGGATGTGAATTAGTTTCTGGAGAAAATTGGTTGGGAAAGACGTTTGTAAAAGAAAGCGGTTTGTTATATCGCAGCAAGGGAGAGTGAAGATTTTCAAGATATAACATATGAGTCTATGTAAAATGGGACTTCGTTGATTCCGAACTGGACTCAAGGTAATTGCTATTTCAAAAAAAAAAAAACATGGTTATGTGTTTCACTGGCAGGGAAATAAAAGGTTTGGTAAGGTGGTTCACGTTTGTCTTGTACTCAGACACTCAGACCCAAATACCGGGCTATTCTGCTATCTGATAGGTAGCTATCGAATGGAAGTTGCTCAGCAGCCACTAAATGAATTACTGGAACAGGTGGCAAAACATTGTGGCCTCACTGACTTTCCAAGGCCGAAACAAACGAATATCACCGAGCTCGTAAACGAATATTACCGAGCTCATAAAATCAAGTCTAATTTTAGAGCGGCTGTGGCAAAGTGGTACCCGTGGCGTGATGGTTAGCATGTCCACCTGCTAATCCAGAGGCTCGAAATTCAATGGCAAGTCCTCCGTTAGTAAACTCATTGCCATGAAAGGTGCTTTCTCAATTAACCGTTTGGAACCGTCAGAAAATTGTAGGTCCCCTCCATTCCCTCACAAGGCATGGTTGTGAGGGGCCCCTCGGTCTGTTGCGCCATCCTTTTTATTTATTTTATTTATTTTATGAAAAAGTAAGCAATGAATACAGCTCACAATTTTATCATACTTCACGGGCATATAAATACCACCAAAGAATATTTCGGTTATTGTAGTCTCCAGACCCGCGAGATTTTTAGAGATTCCCTTTGAACACATCCCGTTTATTGACTCAGTTTTTGCTTCACAAGCAAAAGGACAACATTATTTTTAAATACTTGTCGTACCTCATACATCAACAATAACAAATTCGATAGAAATCTTAAGTTTTTACCTCTTACATATACGTAAGTCACTGTTCATGAAAACTAAATCCAGGTGTAGGAGTTCCTGTTTCATTCGAAAAGCTGAATTGTATGTATTATTCTGTCATAATCCTTTACACAACAACTAAAGTGCTGCGATATCACTATTTTTGAGTGTTTCCATTTAAAAACAAACACTTTTAAGTATCTCGTTCATGGTGAATTAATTTCCCAAAAACCATTTGAAAATAGAAAAGACAGTTGGGGCTTCCTATAGACTAAACTTTAGAAACAGAATATTCATACGAAGACAATTTCGCCCATGTGCACGTTTGTGTTTCTTATCCTTTTGGCACAATAACCGACACACTAAATAGCACAAAGGAGCAATATCCCGAAAATAGGTATGCACATGTTAGTTTTCCTATTCAGAAGTCCTTTGTAGGAATTAAAATAAAAACACAATAACATACAAACACTGAAAAAGAAAAGGATCTTATTATCGTAACTTTTGTTCTCGAGTGTGCATTTAGTTTTTCCTAACACATATACTAGATAAAATTGCATTCCTTTACATTCGCTTATTGTTCTTTATTTTTATTTCCTTCGTGGACACACACACATGGTAGAAATTGTCATTGATATAGAAAATGCAAAATAGAGTCCTCTAGGGATAAAAATACGAGGCTGCTGCGTCCCTGTACACATTCACTTGGCTCACACGAAACTTATCAGAACATCTCCCTTTTTGAAAAAGATGTTTAAATGTACAGTGATCATATCTATTTCAAGAACAGTTTTCTGCTGGACTCTTGAGCACCCGCATCCGCACAGAAAGCATGTCAAATGGAACAGTGTATTAGACAAAAGGCAAGCAATGTTCTATAAATTGATGTAGGTACCTCCATATGTTTCGTTTCGGGCCGCATTTTATAGTAAAAGAACCTCGCTGCATTTTTGATAAGGAAGAGTATTTGCAGAGTGCTCAATATCAATTTCAAATGGTAAACAGGCATTCTATGATGAATGTGGCAATATTTTAAAGGAAAGGATTTACTTTTCCTTAAAGCTGTTTCCCGAGTCGTCGGCTCAGCGACTCACTAATAGTTTTGTCTATCTTTTCAGTTTCTGGTTTGATTAACAAGGATTTAATTTCCTAGGACGTGAGTATTGAAATATTAAATCGTAAGGAAAAACTTTAAGGAAAATTATTTTTTGAACACTCAGCCAGTCGAAACTGACAGACATTTTGAGCAAATCAAACCAAAGCCTATCATTCAAATTATCTATTAAAGCATTTATTCAAAAAATAAAAAATCATCCCCTGCATTATGAGCCCAGTTTTCTTTACTTAAACAGATACAGCCTTGTAATGTTATTCAAACAAACTGATGCGTTTAAAGATACGACATCAGCCTTTGAATCCTTCCAGTTGGTAAGCGACAAAAGCAGAAAACGACAGAGAAATTTAAAAAAAAAACTTTTTTTTTATTTGAAACTTGGGGAAAATGAAAAAAACACAATACAACGTCCTGAGTTGGACAAATTAAAAGGACGTATGAATGAATGAGAAAAACAAAATGGACAAAAGTTCAGAACGAACAATTTATTTAGGACTTTTTTTTGGTGTAGGTTTTGCAAACAAGAAAAGTTGAATGTTATCAGTTTTTGGAAGTGAGAGGAAGAGGAAGATTTTTGTTGAGAAAAAAAAAAACTGAAGCTTAAACCACTGGACATAAGGACATGCTGTAAAGTTTGCGTCGACCTCAAATATCTGAGGGTGATGTGACCAATGTTTTGTGTTTTATCCAATTGCGTTTTTTGTTGAAAGATTTGAAAGCACTACAAAAATTCGCTCTCAGCATGATTACGTTAAGTTTAAAGTTTTAAATCTTATCAATGCCACCGTTGCGTTGTAGATGCAAGAGCAGGAATAACCACTTACAATGATTGAGATTGGTGTGATACATTTACACAAAAATGTTGGGCTAAGAAAAAAGTTATGAAATCTTTCTTGCGTAATGAGGGTGCTTCTTGGGGCAAACAATGAAAGATGTAGGTACATAGTTTCGTACGTTAAAAGCAAATGGAAATTATTCGTATTCCATTTACGTAAAAGGATCGCTAAGATAAAAACTATGTATGAATTATGAAATTAATTTGGTTTTCTGTTGTGAATAGGAAAATAATATATAGATATAAGATTCAAATGAATTCAAGAGTTAAAAGTAGAAGACTATCGCTTGAGGCATTGCGTAGAACAATCTTCCAACTATTTTTCATGAGCTGTAAAGATAGTAGCTGTTTTTTAGAGAAGACATAAAACAGGTATAATTTTATGTTATGGCCAAGAACTTAACTTTATTCCAGCGGAGAGGCCCAACGTTCACCCACTTTTTACAACATTTGAGGCCGTGTATCAGCAATAACACACCGAAAATTCTCTTTTAAGGCGTCAATTCTCTCGGGTTTACCTAATTTCACATAACTTCACAAAAAATAGTCCAGCCGTGTTTATTTATTTATATTTGTGTAAAAAAAACTTGGATTAGTATTAATATACATGAGTTTGTACAAATTTATATATAACTTTCAAAATACCAAACACAGAACATCTCAAACTGTTTTCTACCTTCAAACCTTTTAAGATTTACTTCACAAAATTGTCTTTCGAATGCCTTTGACGTTTTAAACTCACTAGAGTGGCAGTCCCCGAACATAAGCTTGTGTTAGAATCTCAGTGGCTACTATGATGATCTGGAAAGACCACTTCGATGAAGACATACATAACGCGGTCAGACAGCCCCTTTCAACTTGAACGATGTTCAAGAATACAGACCAGAAAGAAGTAAGGCTTGCCGTTTATGTAAACCCTAAGACCGGTGTAAGTGTTTTAGCGCCGAACTTTTCAAGGCAGCTAAAGGTCAATTGGTAGCATGTGTCAAATTATCTGCATGATATAAATTGTCGGAAGAAAGATTAGAAGATGAATAGTATCATATGAAGAGAAACACTCAAAATAGGGCCAATTAGACAAAAATCAAAACAGTGACGTACTGTCAGGCGATTTTTTTAGGACTGTCCATCGTTGATCCCTCATCTAGTTTCTCTTCAATATCACTCGGTTATTGGTCTTTCGCTATTCATTATGTGAGTAATTTATGTTTCATTTCTCTTTTTGTTTCTTCTCAATTATTCCTCTACAGCAGCACCACGCTCAAGTCTTGAACTAGTGCATTGACTACAAAATAATTTCAGTAAATTTAAAAACTATTTTTCGCTTTGCTATCCAAACTTTCTTTTTCTAAAATTGAATAGAAATTTCCTTACAAAATTATTTGTTCTTGAGAAAAAGCCTTTAAGATTGAACTAGCGGGCAAAAAGAAAACCACCTTGCAATTCCACGTCATTTTTCTACTTTCAACCGATAATCTCACCCAAAAGTGGAACCAAGTCTTACATTGCTTTGGGGAAAGTGAGATATGATTGATGTTCTATAAAGCATCTGACGCTAGTATTACCCAGGGTTCTAAGTTGTTTTCCAAACTCTTTCTTATATTCACAAATGATGTCTTGTCTGAAACCTCTAGTCAACTAAATTGTTTTACTGACGATTTTGTTCTCAGTTTCTCATATTCATAACTAGACCATTGTTAATGACTCTGTGTAAACGACGATCTTCGTCGGAATTGGGATGGGATGACCACACATTTGTAGTCGCAGCAAAGTGTTAAAAGTGTTCAGTTCTTCCTTTAGCCCAATTTCAGTTGTACAGTTAAGTTCTTACTTACTTACTTAAGTTGGCATTACAGTTCGGGAAAAACCTGAGCCTGAACCAAAAGTTGAATCAGAGAGTTCAGAGCTCATATCTTAGCTGCTCTACTCCGGTGTGGAATGCTTTACCCAAATCAATTTTTCCCAAACATTACAATGCAGAGAAATCAAAACTATTGTGCAACAGCTTTTCCCATATTATTCTTACCTTTTGTCCTAAAACCTGCACAGTGTTTTCAACATTATAAGCGTGGTCCATGTTGTTATATTGATATCAGCTTAGTATTTAAGTTAGTGCACCGTTTTAAGGGTTTCTGTTTCTTAGATAGATCTAAATACCGCTGTGCTGAATAAGTTCAATCTGACTTCATCTTTAATACAGTTCAAGTTCAACTCTAAGATCTATTTGACAAGATAGCTCATTGATTCAGATGTTATGCGCTCTACACTTTTTTAAGTAATCCACATTTCATTCTTTTTTTTTAGGTACAGTTCCAACAGACCAGGCACGACGCACATATTTTCAATGAAGTTTTTATTTATGTCAAACTCTGAAGAAGTGGTGCTCCTTACATCGTTTTCTGTGTGTATTCTTTGAAAAGAATTAATAATTTTCTGTGCAGACATGGTGATGATTTGGTGAAATTTCCTAAGAAAAAGGCCTCAGTAAAAAACCACTTAAAAGTTAATCATATTAATTTTATCCGTATGGTGTTCAGTTGGTAATGCAAAACATCTTCTAGTAATAACTCGTTCACAGAAACAGTTGACACAAAATGAACTTGAATCTTGAATGTCGTATTTCTAGCTGCTGTGACATTCTTTAAGTACTTTTGTTTGATATGTGTATTGTGTATAGACAATGAGACAACTTTATAATCTTTATTGGCGATAGAAATGAGACTACTTAAGAAAAACAATATTATAAAAACTACCCAAACTACTCATCAACTGTCATCAGTTGATCACACCAATTGTATTCAAATCAAACCAATGGTTGAAAGAAATTCAAGAGAACTCCATATTTGTAAAGAATTACATTTCACTAATTGCGTGTTAAACTTAATTTATGCACTTGATACTTCACTAAAAATTGTGCAAGAAACCACACAATCGCCGTGCCATTTAAATTGTAAACAAATTTTGCAATTATAAATTCATTGTTATGGAAGCTCTCAAAGCCAACTTTTTTCTTCTCTTTATGATATTTGATTACACTCGTTAACCACATTCCTGTTCCCGATTTCATTTCAAAGTATAAAGCAAAGAAAATAGCAAGCTATAGAAGAACCAAACACCTTAACACTACTTTACCCCAAGGTAGGTACACCACATGAGTAATGGCTTCTAGGGTATCTAACTACTGGAAAACTGTTATGATCATAAAGTTTTATAATGATGCTGTAAGATGGTATTTTATTACACTTGCTACCGCTAACGCGTTTCATTACAAATAGCTTCCAGGCAGTGTTAAATATGCTTTCATATACGCATAGCGAAGAGAATAACTAAGCATACAAAGTTTGGAATTGATAGGGTTATGAGTTGCTTAATATCATGGAATAAGTGGTTTTTGATTTGAAACGAAAGGCCTTGCTTTCGCAGGAAAAAAAATATTGAATTCTGCTTCTAAATTTAATTGCATTTAACTTTTATCTAATTGAAACCAGACCAATCCAATGAAGAGACCAGAACTCATTTCATATTTGAGGAGTTTATAAACCTTCTTCGGCGCTATAAAGATGTGGTGATCATCGCGAGATTTCTTGCAGTAGATGAATTTCTTGAAATTTAAAACTGGTCTACAAAACTGAACTCGAGACTGCACCTAGGCCTCAAAATAATGCATGACGTTGTATTGCAACTTTTGAAGCCAAATATCTCAAAAATTTTATGTAATAGAGCCATTTTGAGACCAGAAATGGATTCAGCGGATAGCAAATCATCATTTTTAGGTTAAAGTATTTTTCATGTAAAAACAGAGGCTGAAAGAGATAACAAATACTGGATTTTTTCGATCTTGAACGCTTAGTATCTCAGAAACTCGAGCTCTTAGGTAGATTCTAACCTCATATTTAGATTCAGCGAAGGAAAATCCTATAAAATAATAAAGTTTGCAGAACCACTGTTGACCAGTGTAATAGAAACGGGTGTTCAAAGGCATTCTCATTGATTTACTTTCATTGATTACCTTCCCCAACAATAGCATTTTATGCCAAAACGTTGGCTATAGACCCCACAAAAGGAATTTTGTTGCCGAATTTAATAAAATCATTTGATCATTATTAATCAATTTGGAACAGAGGCTAAGAACGGCACCATAACTGAGCAATATAATTGAAGTTTTTCCATCACTATACCATCCCTTATAATTACTTAATAATTATAGTTCAAAAGCATGAGAATGGCCAACCATTCAGGAGTAAACAAAAATTATCCTGTGGGTCTCTATAGCAAAATACTAATACTAATAATAATAATAATAATAGGAAGAAGAAGAAGAAGTTCTATAAATAATGCTAATGAAGGCAATAAAAGTATCTAAAATTTGCATTAAATTTATCTCATCTTATAAACAACATCCCCTCATAATAAAGCCAACCAGTCTGGGAAACCATAAAACACCAATTAATCGATTTCTCTTTATGTTGCTAATGGCAAGAGAAACAACAGTAACTTAACATTAAATTTTGTGGTCTTTTTGGCCACAGGCGAGGTTATAAAATTCAAAGAACAACTAACTTATCCCAAGCTGTCACAGTTTGATGTATATTTGAAACAAACAACAATAAATTGGTCATTATATTTTTGGAGGAAAACTTAGAATTAAACTGGATTTAAACACGCCACTTAGATATGGCATTTTGTTTCCTGTTATAACCACATTTGAATTATGATTTGAACGAGTTAAGAGTTTTGTTATCGTAATAATTCTTCTGATTTTTGCATAACATATTCTCTAATTCAAATTAAACGTGTTGAAGAAAATTATCAACAAATTTGTAAAGGGAACATGAGCATGGGATGTTGAACACGTTGAGATTTGTAAAAATAAAAAAATGAAATAAAACAGTAAAAGGTGTGAAAAGACGTGAATTCAAAATGAAACCCATGAACGCGAATTTTCGAATATTTTACGAGTTCTTCAGGACTATTAAATGCTAAACTATGCAAATTCCGATTGGAAGTGTGTATGCAGACTATTTTCGTGTTCCATATTCATGAAATTTTAAAGAAACGAAAGACTTAAATTAAGACATTGGTGATTAAAAATATTTAGAAACTATACAGCAATGTATGTGAAGATTATGAAGCATAAAAAAAAACGAAGGTTTTAAAGATCTAAAAAAAGTCTTGACGTGGTGTAACATATTAGAAAAGAACGAAGTTTAATACGCATTTACAAATACTCTTCGTCGTTTATATTTTTCAAGAAGGAGAAGTGTTCCCTGCTAAGAAAGAACTGTCTTGTGTTTACACAAAACAAACCCTTTTCAATCATCCGAACCGAAGAAAATAATAAATTCATTGTTTGCATTCAAAGTGTGGTTTTCAATCTGGCAACACTTTTTTCAAAGTTGGTGTCCTTGACAGCTGAAAGAATAGTTACCGAACGACCTATGGGCACTGCGTAACGTTCCGTAAATTGATTCAAAACGAAATTGCTATCGACGGCTATTTTTGTTTAATTTCGAGTTTTAAATCTGTGAGTTACCTCCAGGTCGAGTGATTTAACACCGCTGGGCTATTTTTTTTTTGTGGTTATGAGAATTCTGTTGTCTACGCAGATAAGCCTGAGACCATTGACGAATTGCAAGAGAAAATTCGATGCGTAATTGCTGACATACATCCTCAAACGCTGCAAAAAGCGGTACGAAACAGAACGTTGCTCAAGTGGCAACATCAGCACAGTAGCGCATTCTGTCACTAAAATTTTGCAATGCCTTGTTGATGATTTAAGACAATGATATGAACTTGAAATGCTTGAATCATTTCCGTATTGTAAGGATACTATAGGTTGACAAACAATAACCCAAAGAGGTTGTTAATCGGTGTTAACACGATTAGAGAATTTGCGACGCAAAAACTCGATTGGCTTAGACTGTGTGACATGGCACGTTATCCTCTATGAAACCTACCTCTCCCAAATTAATATCATCAATTAAAGTAAGCTGGGTAATATGGGCCTAGCGCATTTCTCACAACTATGCCTTATGAGAGAATGGAGGGGAACTACAATTTTCTGTGGGTTCCGAAGGGCTAACTGAAAAAGCGCTTTTGATGACAATGAATTTACTATCGGAGGACTTGCCAATTCCTCGCGATAGGTGATACTCGTGGAAAAACATTTTTGCTTCTGTTGGAATTCGAGCACCGAGCCTATGGGTTAACATGCAGACATGCCAACCATCACACCACAGATACCACAACATACGCCATTGACCGAAATATTGTTCCCAACCTAGTTTTTGAAGACAAATTTTTCAACAATGACATCACTCCGCAATATGCAAAAAACAGTCACTCTCTGTAAATGTAGGGGCTTCTAGAAGATCAATTGCGGATTCTCCGATCAGAATAGATAATTTCGTTGTCCAATAGAAGGTTTTCGTAACTCTAACCTGCGAAGCAATAACTGTTGAGATCGATGCTGAATTGACGTTCGGAAATTGAATTTCATACTTTTAGACACAGTAACCATTTTCTTGCCTTTTCGGAGCGGACCACGAGTATTATCCACTAGTACGCCGGTCTCATGACTCACGAGCTTTTTGCACGAACTAAGGTACAGAGACGCTGCGCCGAACTTTTCATGATAGTCTTATTACTGATTACTCTAGAAGGATATTGTGATTCCTCAAATTTGATTGAATCTTACTTTTTCCCTGTTTTCTCTTACTGGTAAATTTAGTAACCAGTAATGCTGAATCAACAGAACGGATCTGGCTCTGGCATGGAAATGTATAGGACATGGGCAATTGCTTCCATATAAATCCAATAAGCGCGGAAATTGAAACCGTCAATAATGGAGTTCGTCGACCTAGGATCCGAAAATAACATCTTATCGGAGAATTACTCTTGTCTTTCGATAATACTTTGAGAAAGCAATAGATATCGCGCTCTCTCTAGAAAAACCTAAGGCAACACTTATCAAGATCACGAGATAGATGTTTGTTCAACCTAAAACTTCTAGGCTAATTTATTTTGTGTGGAAGTATCCATATCAATCCATGTTTCTAGTCTACACCGATAAGCCATCAGAGACCGGAAAAACAACAGTTGTTCGAAAATTGAACCCCAAGATTCGACTAATCCGAGGAGTGGCTAAACATCAAATTCAAATGAAAATGGCAAAGAATTATTTTTTAAATAAAGTCAATTTTGTGTATATCAATGCAATTGATTTGTGTTTCAATTCAGACAATCACTGTGAAATTCATTCAACTTTAATGAAATAAAACTTAACTTTATATTTATAATGACAGTGTGTTGATTTATTAAACAATTCTTTCCACAGAGTATCTGCTTTAATAGTTAAGAAAAACTGAAAGAGATAAAATGAGAATATTTAATACCTAATCTAGACTAATGAGGAACCTACACTTGTTTTTCGTCTACTTAACTACGACTTCATCCTAAAAACTTTTTCCAAAAATATCTTCCCTTTAGGTAAATGGCCTCTTCAAGACCCCCAACATTTCTTTCTTATCCCCATCTAAGATACCAATTTATCCTTAACCATTTGACTTATAAACATAAACTGTTTACGTTGTAGCAGTGATAAAAATAACCACCCCTCTGCATATACTCAAAGCTCTTCTAATAAATTAGACTAAAAAACAACCCTTCGAAGAAAAATAATCACTTCACGCTATAAATTAATCTTCCAAACTGATTTAATAAAAAATTAAAGATCTTTATTACAAAAATACATTAAGCTCTTATCTAAAGCAATAAAAGTATCTAGTGGTGGCTGTTAGTGGCGGTCGATTGCTGCGAACGGAAGTAGAAATAGGAGTTTAAAGTCTAACTAATTCCATATTTTACGACTGTTTTCTTACAACAAAACGCCCAACTTCCACACTACAACCCCTTTAATTATAAACCAATTCCACTTGCTGCAGTTTTACTGTTGAAAGTCATTAAGGGTTAGCAATTCAATTACTATTGCCGTGGATTCTCCATCGTCCTGGTTTGAAAAAAAATGCATACACACACACATACAAAAAAGTATATTCTTGACTCCTCTCTTTATACCGATTTAAGGTAAAATTGAGTCCTTTCAAATCGAAATCATAAGTCAATGTCAACAGCCGGTGTGTGTGCACTGCACTAACAACAATTTACCAAAGTAAAACCTAGGGTATTGCTTTGATTTGGTCGCATCATGACACGGGTGCACACCCCCAATTCAA
Source organism: Melanostoma mellinum (assembly GCA_914767635.1). Lineage (NCBI taxonomy): Eukaryota > Metazoa > Arthropoda > Insecta > Diptera > Syrphidae > Melanostoma > Melanostoma mellinum. The sequence continues at coordinate 23,406,742 of OU612058.1, forward strand.
TATGCTTCTAATGTGTACAGAGCTGCATCTGCACTCAAAGGTTTTAAGGCCCTAAATGCTAAATCTGCTGAGTAGATCGTCAGGTGAAACATTTTCCTTTACATTCGAAAATATAAGAAAATCGTTAAAATGTGGTGATTGAAAAACATTTACAAGTATAATTTACACATTGACTTAAAAGTCAAGGACCTCCCCTATATAGAACAAAATGCACTCTGTAGAAAATATTAGTAGTTCTAGAGGATCCGATTTCCTTCATAATATGAAAAGCAGGGTTTGGAAAAATTTTCCACATTCGTTTGGTGCGGCTCAGAATTTAAAAATGTAGGTATACTTTGGAAGGTTAACTAATCAGATAAGAAAACAAATTCGAATCGAAAAGCCATGAAGCGTAAGAAGATCCATTGTTAGCTAAATTCGAAAACTATGTTCCTTCATCGGACATGGACACTGAATGGGCCTACCGGGTTAAAGTGTCGTTGAAGACTAAATTCATCTCATAAATACAAAATGAATTGAAGACAGACGAAAAAATAGTTTTGTTAAAATTAGAGAACCCTCACATATGTACTATTCGCCTTAAAGCCTACCCCATTGTTGCGGTCCTGGAACTTCCTATTCTTCCGATACACTGGCTTCCGATAAATGTAAACAATACACCCCTCCCTGCCAGCGTCACAGGCACAACCAACTCCAGTCCAGTGCACTGCCAGCCATCCATTTAAGATCTAAGCGAATCTAGGGTGAGGTAATAAAACCGCTGTTTATTTACGAATTTATAAATAAATTTTAATGCAGATATAATTGCGAATGTCACGCGATACGATGTTGTTGGGGCTGGCAATTATTTTTGCACGGACATGTAAGCCGACACGGGATATGTTTGGGGTTTTTTGCGCTTCAGTTGTGGCCCAGGTTGTACTTGTGATGCTATTTGTGGACGTGAAATTGCTCCATGACCGTGTGTTGCAAATGCTTTTGCTATGCCTTTGGAAAAAGCTACCACAGAACTGAAGAGAGGGCTGTGTAACTCCTATAAGTTATCGCATAAGGGTTGATAGGGCACGTTTGAACTGAGGCTTTTACTGGGACAAAGCTGCAGTGTAGGTAATTGTACGTTGGGAGTCTTTCTTTTTTTTTGCGTGATTTACATATTATGTGGTGAATGTATGGGCTTACTTTTTTGTAAGGTGAAAAATCCACAGTATTTGTGGTATTAAGGAAGCGAACTTTTTGTTTTTCATATGAATGTGGCACCACCAGTTGTTGTCTGGTCTTTCTATGCGCAAAGGGTACCGACTCATAAGAGTGGACTGGTATTTTTATCATTGGAACGTTGGGAAAACATTCCTTTCAGTTGACAGCTTTTGAAAAGGGAAACAAAAAGTAAAGACGGTTAATGACTCAGGCACCTTTCGTTTGACTGAAAGTCCATCTTTTTATGGATGGGTTGCGATGGCCTAATTACAGGATATGTATCTACCTATGTGTTACCTTTGAGGATAGCAGTTCTCAGAACAAGAAAATAGTACAAAGTATGTAGGTATTAACAACATCATTCATCACTATCACAAGCAATTTCTTGCCCAATCAATCATAATGTCTCTATAAAGCATTACATCAGCCGATTTGGTATAGTCTATAAGAGAACCAATTCCTTAGAGTTTTCAAAGTTTTCGCCGAACAAAACAATTATTTTATTGGGAGGTAACCCACAAAAACCACACCTTTCACAAGATGACATGACGACCTGTCATTAAACCCAACTCGCAAGATATATCATTTCTGTTGATTTATCTAAACATTTTCCACATTAAAAGTTACCTTGACAATCTTATGGTGATCTCTCAATTACTTTGGAGTGGAAAAAGTAAAAGGTAATCGTGTTAGCAGAATGTGGCGTCGGTCGGCGGAGCGCGGCGTGGCGGTGGCGATGGTATATTTTTGGGACAAACGTTCATTCAGGTCACATTTATGTTGCTCAGACGATTAAATTTATCGTAAAACTTGTGATTGTGCTTGAACGGTGTTTAAGGAAAGGTGACATTTTTATGCATGGGTGGAGTTGCATATTAACTTACAAGAGAAACATTCTTTTGAAAAGAGGTTGGAGATCTTCGGTTGGGTTAAGGCTGCTTAGTATTTTGAGGAAAAAAAAAAATATGTTTCGAATGTTAATTGATTTAATAAAAAAATTATGAATACAAGATTCGACTTGGGACATTACAAGATAAATCAGATAGCTAAGCTACTTCAATTTGGAAAAGGTGCGTCCATAATATTCTAATCGCTACCATTCGGCGTAATGTGAACACTGAACACACCTTTACATAATAACTTTTATTGATAGCATTCATCTCTAAAAAAAACTTAAAAAATAAAAAAATTGCGGGGAGGACGGAGCCTATCGCATTTCTCACAACCAAACCTTTTGATGGAAATAGATGGAACTTACAATTTTCTGCCGAATCCAAAACGACTAATCGAGAAGTTCATGAAAGAATAAAGTGGTAGGATTTTAAAATTAATTGAATTCATTTAAAAGATCCTACCACCTATTCAGTGGGACTCGGGCACAAAAGTGTGCAATAATCAAAAACCGTAAAATCATAAATAAAGGGTAACGCGCGGTTTCGAAAATGAAATAAAACGCATATAATCTAATGTTGTTGTCAAAAATTTAGCTTATAAAGATAAGGTTTGTCAATATGTTGTTCAAAATGGTTTCGAGCAAATGGAATAGTTCTCAACCACTTTTTGTAGCATGTGGGACCGTATGTCAGCAAAAACACACCGAATATTCTCTTAGAAAGCGTCAATTGTCTCCGGCCAACACAAACGAATTTACATAAGCCAAACAGAAAAAAGCTACATAGGTGTCTTATCGCACGATCTTGGAGGTAACTCACAGGTTTAAGACTCGAAATTATGTAAGAATCGGTGTCAACATTGATTTCGTTTCGAAGAATTTGTCGAACGTAGACAGTGTCCATTGGTCGTACGGATTCAATTCATCGACGATAAAATGGCAAAAAAAAAAACCAAGAACGCAAACCAAGTGACAGCTGTCGAAAAGTATGAAAGAAGTATTGCCAGATAAAAAGCCACAACCCACACATCTAAAAAAAACACCATTTATTTAATTGATTTTCATGATGGTTAGCGGGACTTGTGGTAAGGAACACACAATTATGCCTACCATTTGCAAAAGCGGTGGAGGTATGGCTAAGCAGGACAACTTTGGAGAGTTCTCGCTGCGCTGCGCCGTCAAGAGCGGTAACAAATTCGCAAAGACCTTTGATGTCGAAAAAGGCTTTCGACGAGGCGACAAACTGTCCTTCGATTTGTTTTGAAAAAATTGTACACAACTCAAACGTCAACACCAGAGGAACAATCTTTCAAAAGTCTATACAATTACTCGCTTAGGGGCCAGTTATAGCGATCAGGAAAACGAATCAGGAAAAATTTTCAAATGGAATAATAACTATGTTTTCGTTGCAATTCAATAACAAATGTTATACCAATCGATGGCAAATCACTCAAAGAATTGTTTGTGCCCAAAAAAGATGTAATAGAACAAATATTTTGTGTTTAATTTGTATTTTTCTATTTTCCTGTTCCAATTCCATCAGGAAAATAGAAAAATACAATTTTACGGCAAAGTATTTGTTCAATTGAACATTTTCTTGACAAAAAAAATTCTCTGAGCTCTTTACTATTGATTGCTATAACATTTGTTATTCAATTGTAACGAAAACATAGTTATTATTCTATTTGAAAATTTTTCCTGATTCGTTTTCCTGATCGCTATAACTGGCCCCTTACGCAGACGATATTGTGGTAAAGGAAAGAAGGAAGCGTGATGTCATCACCACTTGGCCGCACGAACTTGGGATAGTTTGCTAAATACGATATCAACATTTTGAATTTATTTCAAAGAATCTATATTTTTTTATAGAATTTCAAAAAATTTCAAAAATTAAAATTTTTCAAATGTTGATATGTAATCTTTCTTAAGCAATTTGCGAATTCTAAAATGCGAAATTTCGTCAATATTGTGTTGGCCATTAACGAAAAAGTCGCTTTTGAAAAAACGGTACTATGTGAGATACCGTTTTTAAGACATTCTCCATTTTTTTACGTCCGTCGTAAGAAATGCAATCTAAAACACATTCATCACACAGTCGTTGGAACCGTTTTCGAGAAAAGTAAGTATGTATTATCATTTCGGTTGTATGGCAGGTACCGTTAGTTAAAGACCTAAGAACCGAATTCCAAAAATTCCTCTGTAGGCTACCCTTAAAACAGGCACAGACAGACAGAATCGCAGGGCCCAATTTTTCGTATTCTCTGTCATCGTAGTGTTATATTTAGTTATTATCTCAAAACTTTTTTTGTACGATTGCAAGACTTGACTTATAGTACTCATAATGGCAAGTAAAAGGCGTCAAAAATGGTTTTGATGGTTAATGAGGATATAACGAAGTATTTATGTTGTCATCAAACAAAAACACTGAACATCGACGAATTGGACAAAACGTCACAATAAGATAATAATAATAATAAAACGTCAACCGCAGTTAAAAGTGCAAAACTAGATGTCTCGCTCGAAATCGAGCTTGTTGGCGAAAGATATTAGTTTAAGTCGAGATCTACACTGAACTCTAGAGCCCATATTTACCATTAAAAAAATTTCCAACTTTACCTTCTACTTGTGTGTCGAAACTTTTTAACAACATACGGCTTATTCTTAGACTAGAGCACTTCATTCCAAGTTTTCATAACACCTTTATAGCTCCCATTACCAAAATAGAGGCACTTAACTTTTTCGTTTGGTTAGATTAAGCAAGATTTGTGAATAGCTTCAAAGTACCTACTATTTATCAGCTTTATGATAATTTAATTTGAACAACGTTACATTGATTCACGTGTTAAATAAAAAATACAAACTCTTGCAAGTAACAAGTCCCTGTTTAATCCTAGTTCATCTCAATTTGATTGTATTATAGTTGAACCTATCTGAAGGCATACGCAAGGCATTAATTTGAAGCACGAAGCAATTTCATATGAGATATTAACACCTTAAGTATATTATGAGCTATGAGAGGCATGCATGCGTAATTGTGTGTGCTAATGGGATTATGGATCTGTTTTCTATAATAAGCTGTGTGCTGTGTGTCTAATGTTTGCTTGTCAATCATTGATTGAACTTCTGAGCCCTCGTGAGATCTCAATAACTAATATTCTTAATTACAAAATTATACATAAAATGTTCATTAAACATAAACACAAAATTTATATATAGAGATGAAGTGACGTGTGTATGAGTGTGTTCTGGGTGTGTGCAAATAAATACAAAATTATAGCATCAGTTTCCTTTCTTCAACTATATTAAACAGTATCCTTTTCCTACTGTGCGCACCTCGTTGATAAGAAGCTCGAAAAACTTTTTCAATAAACATATGGATTTGGAAAGAGTATAGTAATCCTCTTGTGCCACATTGCTGATTGAGTTCTTCTTTGGGAAAAAGGAGGAAGGAGAAAGCAAGCGCAACTTATGTTGTTATGTTGGTACGTGTGTTGAAACTATATAACGATACACGCAACTCTTTTCCTCGTGTTCAAAAGTTATCCGAAGTAAAATTACTTAATTCATGAAGAGAAAACATTTGGGAAACAACAGTTGCTCATTCATTCAATGAGTTGAAACGAAAAAGATGGACTGTTATACCTAAGTAGGTCTTCGATTGCCCTCGTATCTTAAATAATGTAGCTTCATCTAATTGCTTATAGACCATGATGTCTACTGGGACTGTATAATGTATTAGTTTGTTGGTTTCCTAACTTTGACAGAAAATATGTTGCTAGGGTTTCAATGGCATTTTTGAAACTTACAGAAAAGTTCATATCTACATTCAACGATATGATTGATTATACGTGAAGTAGCTAGTCAATGTTCAAGAGTTCTTAAGTCTTTTCAAATGTGGGTATTGATATGGAATGTGAAACATCCACGTCCTTGACTTATTTTTTTTTTTTATGTTTGCTCAGAAGTGTAAATTGGGCACAAGATTGTGAAGCAAACGTAAAGTGAAAATGTAATGTGTTACAGAAAAATTTGAAAAAATTTTAGTCCGCGTCCATTGATGCACATCACATTATTTGATTACTCCCCCGAACGTACTATGGGTTTTGGTTGTTATTAAAGAAAGCAAAGGCAACTTCCTCCCTAACACATCATTATGATATTCTGACTACAAATTGAATCACTGTAGAACCTTGAAATGTTTCATCAATAGAAGGATTATATATAAAGCCTGAAACCAAAAGATTAATTTTGTATAACCACATTCATTCCACATTTGTTTGCAGTGTATTGAATCAATTAACTGCCTCATTACTTTTAGCCTGAATCATCATCACTCGTATTTTGATGCGCAGATTGAATTCTACAGTTCAATGGGAGCTTTTCAGGGAAGTAATGTTCTGCGTGTACCCGCAGAGGTATTGAAGAGTAATGTTGTTTGGGGTTTGCGGATTAGTTTAGCCAAATTTAGAATGACAAGGCTTGCGGTGGTGTTGTGCTTGCTTAGTAGTAATTAATTACTCTAAAAATGTTGCCATACAACGCTGAAGTCTACTCACACTCACAGATAGGCAACGTTGTGTAGTTTTTGATTACTTAATAATTGAATTGAAAGTAGGACAAGGTATCTGAGAAGCATCCAACTACTCTTGAAGCATTTACTTACTTTATGGTAGCAATTTTGCTTACGGTGAGAGGCTACAGTGGCATTTTGTGGTGTACGTTTAAAGGTTTATGGTGGACATTTAACGATGACTTCTACCACTTTTTCTGCAGAACTTATCCACAGCTGATCAAATGAAAGAATTTTGTTTGCATTGAAGTAGGAAAAGAAAAGAAAGAAAAATTAAAATTATTACTTCAAGATCTTCGAAAAAATGTTTTTCATTCGTTCCATTCTTATGTTGAAGGAGTTATCTGCACTGGTGCCATGACATAGTGCCAAGCGACATTTTACCAAATGTAGAGATTTCGCACAATTACCCTTTTGCTAATTGACATTGAGCCAAACATTAGCGTTTGATATAATGACGCTTTGTAGAAGTGCGAAATTCGCGGGAATTTATAATTTTCAGAACACAGGGTGGCGCAAAAGAACGAGGAGCTCCTGGGCCTAGCGCATATCTCACAACCATGCCTTGTGAGGGAATGGAGGGGACCTACAATTTTTTGCCGGTTCCGAACGGCTAATTGAGAAAGCGCTTTTCATGGCAATGAATTTACTAACGGAGGACTTGCCAATTCCTCGCGAAAGGCGATACCCTTGGAAAAACATTTTTGCCTCTGCTGGGATTCAAACCTCGAACCTCTGGGTTAGCAGGTGGACATGCTAACCATCACGCCACGGGTACCACTTAAAACTTGTGCATTGTTTCAAATGATTTTCTAGTTTCTTAATCAAGTTTCTAGTTTATGATTAATCAATTATTTGCTTTTTTATTAACCAGAGATTTATAGTTTCATAGACTTACCCATTTGTATACGTTCTAACGACTCAAAAATCTGAACAAGTGTATGTTCATTTGTTTCGTTATATTGAAAAACTGTAAGAAAAGCGTCAGGGTACCAAATTGGCCTTATGACGCTTTACAAAAGCGACATTGTACCAAACGCTACCGTTCGGCCCAATGTTACTTTACCCAAGCGTCATTGTACCAAATTTGGGAATTTGGCATAATGTCGCTTGGCATAATGTCACGGGACCCTCTACACTTTACAGAGTGCTTTTGTACTTTTGCAGCTCCACATCAGAACAAATGATTCATACTGAGCCAAATTTTCTTTTTGCAATATAGCAGGATGTTGTAACCCAGGTGATGATGGCGATAAGTTGCAACGTTTTATTCATTAATAAGATGCTGTATGCTTTCTGCGTTTTTCTTAGTTAAGACGCAGGAGTCCAACAAGTTCCATCTTCCGTTTGATTCATCCTGTATAAGGTTGTTATAAGGTGTGTTTTAACTGTTGAATCTACCCAGTTTAAATCGACCGAGAGTCCGATTCGTGCTATTTCATCACTTTTTTTGATTAAAGGCAAACCACTGTGGCCAGGAAGCCATCAGCAAAGTATAGTTTTGGCTCTTCCCGATATTTCCACAAACTTCTTTTACAGTTGCTAGGTGTTCCATAAAAAAGTTCACACCGAGATATGGTATTGTTAACATTGCAGCCTGTCAACCAAATGTCGTCTCTTTTAAGGACTCTGTCTCAGAAACACTGCTTTTGTCAGGAGGACTGCTAGAAAGCTTCTGAGGAGAATGCCGCATCAACACAGATAATTATTTTAAAACCATTTGCACAGATATGAGCTGTCAATTCCATGTTTACTTGTCTTGCCATTCTTCCTTACTGAAAAAAAGAGATGTAGAATGGTCTATGAAATTGTAGACGTAAAATTATGTTTGTTCAAACAATCACACGAATTTGCGTATATTGGATTTTGTTTCCAAATTTCTGTGTGAACAAACCAAATGGCACTATTGAGTGTGGTCTGAGAGTTTCAGTGGAGAAAATTTTGTTGTTCGCATTCTTAACTCGGTATTTTCCTTTTGTTGATAAAAAGGACCAGTGTTTTGCAGATTGACCGCTAGAACAGATTTCTTCCAAATATTGACCATGGACAAGGAAAAGACCAAATTCCAGTCACTAGTTGTACTTGAAAGCGAATGCTACTGAATTGACTTCAATGTTTGTAAACTTTGTAATGGCTGATGATCTTGGGGAGAAGTACCCAGAGACGTGGTGAAAGACGTTGAAAAACCTTTGCAAGCTTGAGCAGTTATCATACACCAACCTACAAGACGCCACTAAGTAAGTAAAGAAAAAACAAAAGATAGTGCGCTTAGTTCTCTTGAACCAATTTTTTGAGCCTGCACCACAGAACGAAATAAGCACACTTTGCAAAATCGTGAGAGTGGAATTTGCTGGTACCTTTGATGGTTTTGGCACCTCTTCGAAAATTACCTCTTTCTGTTAACATGGCAATGTTAAAATTAAATGGTTCCAATCGAAGCATTAGGAGCAATAACGAGGTTCGTTACTCAAAGCCCGCTTTGATCTTATTGCATGAAAACCTTTAATCGAGCAGGTAGGTGGCGAAAGCATCGGGAGTGTTCATGGTGTTACTATACGCTTCATATACAATGTTCCAGATGGCTTGAGAATCATAACTTCGAAGGTGGCGCTACGCCTTTATTGCATTGCTAACACAGGAACATTTTATTCTTGAAACCTTTCATGCAAACCTGAAAAAGCTGAGCGTTTGAAATAGGAACAGACATCTACCACATGGAAAATTTTACGAGTTGTTTATCGTTTTAAAGCCTATAAAATTCAACATCTCCAAGAATTGAAACCGACCGACGTCTAATTTTTAGAAAAGCTCCACGAAAATCTGCTTTTCTATCAAAAAATAATGTTTATCGATGAGGCTCATTTTTGGCTGAATGGATACGCAAATAAGCAAAACTGTAGGATTGATAAAAAGCCACAAGCCCTACAAGAAGTCCCGAATCCCTATGCATCCCGAAAAAACGAAGGTTTGGTGTGGTTTAAAGGCTGTTGGGATTATCGGTCCATTAACGGCGAACGATATTACAAAACACTACAACTCTCATTGTCAATTTTATCGACACTCTTTTCAACATGGTTAACTAGTTATTAATCAATTCAGTTTTCAGGAGTTTTTAACTTGAGCTTTTTACAAATTTTATTTGGAACACTCAGTGCACCAAAGTACACAGGGTCCCACCAAGAAAAACTTTCAAGAAATAGATTAATTTTTTTATTTCTGAATGAATACATATGTTCTTACTAATTTTTAAATGATATGCTACTACAACTTATCAACTTTCTTGGACCAACAAAATGTGAGCTGTAAAAAGCGTGTAAAGAAAAAATAGAAATTATTGTGTGATGCCTCAAAAATACAATAATTTTCCTTTTTGTAGTAGCCAGTTGGATTTGAAAATAATACTTATTAGTGCAGGTACTTTGTAGGGTGCAGGCGCTAGGTACGAATGTCTTTTAGCGCTTTTTTACTTACTATGGCATTTGTGATACAAATAGATTTTATTGGGTGGTCAATGGTCAAGTTACTCTATATTGGAGACTGCTGTTGATTGCTTGTTCTAATTATCCTCCTGTCTTACAGCTCATATTGCTCCTTGTTCTATCCACTTCTCCACACAACACACATTGCCTTCTAATACGAGGCCAAAGATCATTCCTTCCAAACGGAGAATGGTTTTCTTGTTCTCTTTCGATAAGGCCATGCTTTCGGGCCGTAAAGCAGGACTGGGATTTGGGCTAATCAAGTTTTTGGTCTTACTAGAGAGGATTTTGTTTCTCAATAGCCTTCTTTGCAAAAGGAAGGAACGGTTGGCTAGAGTTATTCTCCGTATACGACCTTGTTGCACCCAATCGAGCACTACCATCGAGCTTACGAAAAAAAAATTGTATCCAGAATACAAGCTGCAATGGTGATACAATCATAACATTATAATTTGAGTTTGAGGTCAACAAAATATGCCACGGCCGCAATATCCGAATTACACTTTTTTACTTACTTTGACTGCCACTCCCACAGTACCACAATTTCATTACCGCAATGGCTCTGTAGAGTGTACACCATTTTTCTAACTTTGATAAAATAATATGTTTTCCAATTACATTGCGGATACAGTGCAATTAGGAAGAACATTTACAGATTAATGCCTCGCGGGCTTTCTTAGTTATAACGGCAATTTAAGAAACATTCTAACTCTTTGAAGCCACAAACAAATTAATCAGAAGTAAATCTAAATGGTCTATTAAATTTATATTTCGCAAAAGGATTGCCTGCGTACCTCTCTATCTCTCCCTCTCTGTATTCCTGTTTGCGACTTTTATCTATGGACTTCGGCTTCCCACATTTCCTTTACATAAAATCCAAGGATAAAGGGAATGTAATTCGTTTAGCATTTAATCGCCGCTAGCCTTATAGGTAGGTACATACAGCACATTTATACGAACACACACACACACACACATACGTGTGCTATAATTTTATTTCCAAAAATGACCACAATCAAAATGAGTAATGACATTAGGAATAAAAAGGAACAGCCCGTTAGCTATAAAGCTGTTCACAAGCTATAATTTCCTTTCTTTATTCACATAAAACCGAAAACAAGTAATAAAAAAAAACTCACAAACACACACGAACGCTAGTGAACAAACAAATACGACTAGCAGCTATGGGTTGTAACTCCATCAGCCTTCAATTCATAGGTCCAGAATTTTTCTACAGATGGAAACTTTGCATATGATTGACATTTTGGGGAATTGTATTTCATCCCAGCAGGGGCAAAAATGTTTTTCCACGGGAATCGCCTTTCGCAAGGAATTGGCAAGTCCTCGGTTAGTAAATTCATTGGTATGAAAAGCGCTTTCTCGATTAGCCCTTCGGAACCGACAGATAGCTGTAGGTCCCCTCCATTTCCTCAACAAATATATATGTTTTCCGCGGATATCTTTTTTCGGAAGAAATTGGCAAGTCCTTAGGATAGTAAATTCATTGACATGAAAACCCTTTTCTGGATTAGCCGTTCGGAATTGGCAAAAAATGGTAGGTCCCAACCATTCAATGCTCAATGGGTGAGACAATATGTATGCAGGCTTATTTTCAAAGCTCCCGAAAGATTGTCATAGCTCCACATTCCCGAATAATTTAATTTAATATAATAGGTTATGTACCTACATATATGAGGTGAGCAGAGTTGCGTATTCAAATTAAGTGGTTCGGTGCAACACTGTATTTTTGGTGTATTTTAATAAATGGTTCAAGCTTTTATCAGAAAAGCTTCCAATACAAAACAAAAACTATACTTTGGTCTTGCCAAATACGAATGAAATCAAAGTCTAGGGCTGAATCCTTAAAAGGCTGTTGTTCTTTCCTTATAAGCAAAACCAAGTCTCAGACTCTTGTGAGTTTGAAAAGTTTAAAACTTTGCTGGAAATGCCTTCACAAAAACTCTTTAAACTATATTCTTAGGGTTTGAATATGATTGCTGCTTGGCATTCTTAAAAAGTTTATGGAATAAGTATGAGGAATCATAATGAGTCATTAAAATCACGAAGTCTTCTTCTTACCCAGTGCCAAACTACGGTTGTGATACCAGGGCTTGACAGACATTTATAATATGACAGCCTACCGGTTTGTCTGTAGAAAGGCTTTATCTACGAGAAACCGTGCAAACAGGCTTCGATTTTAAAGTACTTCTACAATATTTTGAGGTCTTTGCTCTGGCGGCTCACGAGTACCTCGCTCATTATTGAAACCAAAAGCGAGTACGAAATTGTTTTGTGCTCAAACCTCCAACAAATTGATTAAGTCCTCGTCGCAACGCACGGAGAATACTTCCTTTTACAAGATCTCAAGCTTACAGTGTTTTCAAGTTTGTTATAAGAATATGTTTACGTCGTATTCACGTCTACGTTGTATTCAAAATATGTAAGTCTTTTCTTGGTTGTATATAGCTAATCATGTCACAGGTCATGAACAACTGCAAATATTTGCATAAATTTGTTGTTGAAGCCTCATTCTTAACAAAAACACTTACTTTCCAAAGGACACTTTTTGTTCAGAATTTTCTTGGAAAGTCTTAGAATATAAATTGATAAGGTCTCCTACACCATACGCCTGCCGCACGATAAAGTAACCACAAAGCAAGGCACACACATGTTCCTTGTGGTATTTTCAAGTGTCACATAAGCATAGCAACCCCTCTTTGAACACATCCCATCTTTGTGTTGCTCCCATTTAAAGCACAACACAAACCTCCCTATGTTGGTTGCTCTTGCTCCGAAGCAAACAGCGCAATTTAATTAGAATAATTAACATCAGAATCAGGCTCTCCCTGCTGTATTCCAATTATTTATTCGCCATCCATACACTATCTATTTTCATGTTCTACTATACGATGATTGTGTTGTGCTTCGTGGGATAGGATGCCTTAGGGGTACACAGTACACTGCTGAAATGAATGCAACTAGAATTTTGATAAGATCTACGAACGCATTAAATTCAAAACAATACAACCAACTCGGCCTGAAGAAAGAGAGAAACTTTCATCAGATACTTCAGATGCTGTGCTCACTTGGGGCTTGAAGAATTCTTAAACAGTAGAGGTATACGTATTCGTCTTATCTTGTACACAAATTAATTTCTATACCCTTCACCTCCGAACAATTTTCTCGAGAAGAAGGAGTAAGTGATAAAAAAATACAAAAAATTTAAAAAAAAATCTGAAGGTACTCCGTTTGAGAAGGAAAAGTTTTCGATGCTGCAGAGTTTTCTATTCCAAGAGGAAGAGTTTTCTTGTTGAAGTAAAATATAATTTGTTTGCAAAAAATTTTTGTTTGCCTGTTTCGTACATGCAGATGGATGAAACTTTCCTACCACCAATCCCTATTCGCCCTTTGCGTGCGGTTGGGATCGAGCGGTTTTGGGGTGTAGGTTGCAGCTACACAATTGTAATACTTTGTCGGTAAGAACAAACTTAAATGACTTTTACTGTGTAAATTTTCATTATTTTTTTTTTTTTGCCAAAAAGTGATTCTTTTTTTTTAATTCATTTATTCACCACACACAATACGCTAAGAAGAACAAAAAAAAAAACATTCAACCAAATTATTCAACGACAGTATTTGATACTTCTGAAGTGAAACAACAGCGGAAACTTTAAGTACGAACCACTCTTTCAATTTGACGGGAAGTGGATGAGAATTTGTGCACAAGTGCACTTTTTGTATAGAAAACTAGGTTGATGGCTTAATTTATTTAAATGAAATCGGTTAAATATGAGAGCACAATAATAAAGTTATGCCACTACTTGCCGTTGGATAGAACAAAAGCGAGTAGTTTCAAGTCCTTCGAATAGTTAATAGAACCTTTAGAGTATGAATAAATAAAGCCGAATTCTTTTTTTTTTGGATTGAAGAAGTTTGTTACAACTTTCCAAAAACATACTTAGGGACAGTTTTTAGTTTCTTTTAACAACTCTCGTTGTATTGCATTGGAACTTTACAAGTAGAAATAAGGACAAAACAATATTTTCAAATATAATAAAAGTTCAAAATCGAAGTGTTGGTAGAAAAAAAGAATACCAAATAATTTGCATTATTTCGCTTTGTATGAGAACTAAGTTCATCAATGGACTCATTTCCCGTGGACGTATATTGCACTGTATTTGCAGTATTTTTCATTTTCATGTTGTAATATTTGTTGGGGACTCGGAAATACGATGGCTTAAGAATACCTAAACCGGAATGGTGTTTGTAGCTGGAAATGTGTATTCTACATCATTGTGGATGTTTGATTTATATTTGGGGTATGAATGTTCAATAGGTAAATAAGTCGTATAAAAGAATAAGAAAACAAATTTGTTAATTAGTTTGTCAAATTAAGTCACGATTGCAGTTTGACCAGACAGTTTTTTGAAATGCTTTCATTTAAGAGAGAAGAATACGCAGACATTTTTTTTCTTATATGAGTTTTTTAATGGAAATTGAAGAAAAGCACAACAAAGGATACCAGGAACTTAATCCTAACTAAAAATCTGGTAAGCCTTAGCCTATAGAAGTCAAATTCAAATACAGTTTCAAAGATTACAAGACTACAAGTAAGACAAGAGTTATCGACAGCGAACACCCACAATGAAATCCAAAAACGGGCTCTGGAATGGCATGGATTCAAAACGAAGGAGGGCGCTTTGAGCACTCGTTATAATTGTATTTGTATTAAATACATAAAAAAAACTACTAGAAGTGATCATATTATTGTTTTATTCAAACAAAACTCAAAGCAAAAACTTTTTTTATTTTTTTTTTTATTTTTCCCATTTCGTATTTTTTCAAGTATCATAAAATGTATGGGTTTTTGAGCTAACTTAATGCTGAGTTTTTTCTTTATTATTGTTTTGTTCATCTGTAAAAAATAAGGAAACTCTATGTTTATCAGGCCTTTTCTCCAAAAAAATGACCTCAAAGTCAAAACTTTGCTTTGGGGAAGAAAATTTGAACACCACTTAAAATCTGGCAACCCTAAACCTATGGAAGCCTTATTTAAATACAGTCTTAAAAGTTGTTATTTTTACAAAAAATTGAGTCTAAGATTAGGTCTCTATCGTCAGGATTGACAGAGATATCGAATGTAACACAGGTCAGGGTACACCAAAGTTAGCCTTTTTTTAATTTGTCAAAAAGTGATGTCAAACTTGAGAAACGGACTTTACTGTAGAACAATTTTTTTCTTAGAATATAACCAAGAATCATATCCTAAAGTATGTAAAACGAATTAAGGGACACCCTGTATATTGTAGTTTATGGCGTAGTTCACTTTTCTAAGTCGGAAAACCTATTCTGGCAGTGAGTCCATTTAACAGCTGACAGTTGCTTTCTTCATTTCACAACAAACAGACTGACTTTTAATGGCCGCAATGTGGATGTCTAATGTTCCCACATTTTTCAAAACAATTGTTTAGTGATCGGTTGGAGATTCAAAAGCAGTCTTCAGTAAGTCCGAATTGGAAGAGACAAAAACACCCAAATAGCTTCGGACGCTAGATTTCAATATGTCTTGGTTATACTACAGTCTTGGACTGCACTTGACGAGTCCTGTCGAATCATCATCCTCTTGATAACTAGATATACATCATGGGATGTACTCTCAAGACAATTCTTTTATGGAGATTGCAAGCAGCATATGTTTTGACACATGTCTAATAGATATGCCGTCCAACACGATGATGCAAAGGCAGCGTCAAAGATACAGGGTCAAGTCTCAGTCAGTTCCGTACAAGTCAACTCTACAATCTGAACTGGGAAGGATTTTTATCGGATCTTTACATTTATGTTCCGAAAACCAATAATGGATCTGGTGCTGGTGCCTTTGTGGAGAGCGATGACATACATACAAACATTCGACTGCACACTTCATTAGGCACATACGCAACATTCAACAATGGCTGGATGGGGAGAAGTATTTGTGTGTGCAGCGAAAGCAAAGCTGTCTTAACTTTTTAACAAGTTTAAAAGTGATCCAGGAATCCTAGACCTTGCTGAATCCAGTTGAAAGACTAAATGTAAATTCTTTGAGCCTCGTTTGGGTTCCAAGCTATCACGACATAACTGCAAATAAGATCGCTGATGAATTTGTGAAGCAGGGATCTCAGATCGCTCACTCAGTACCTGAATCCGTGCTTGGTTTGCATGGGGACAGAGTGGCGATGACAAGGGTCACACTCTCAAAAAATTCCTGCAGAAAAAAAACTCAAAAGGCTTGATATGGCATGTTGGAGTCTACGAATCAGAATCACAATAAATCATATCAAGAGTAATGATAATCATTTTCACCGAAACGTGTGCAATAGAAGTAGAAGAACTAGTGTGACAGTTGGATCGTCTTTGAATTCACAAAATATCTGAACATTAGTTGTTGTCATATGAACACAGAGGATTCGTCGTTATTTCCGGATGCGGAACAGCTTAAAAAATTAAAGGCTGGCTTTGAATCTCGTTTTAACCAGTAAAACCAACGCAACGCTCAGTAATCCGTTTGAGGTATTGAATTTCCGAACAAGCACTGTATCCTACAGGAGAGAAATAATAATCATTACAGCGATCAAAGACCGAAGAAGAATTTCCAAAGAGACCTTCTAACAGTAGCAGAAGTAGTAGTGACGACACAAAATAAAAAAAATTGGCTGAGTGGTGTGATTATAACAAATTGTTTCTAAATGTTGCCAAATGTCAGAGTTTTACGTGCTTTTAGGACGAAATCTCCTTTTTTCTTAAAAGATTTGGGAGTTGTGCTGGATGAAAAACTTACGTTTACAAAGCATATTGATTACACTAGTAAATAAAGCCAATGGGATGTTAGGGTTCATAAGGAGGAACTCTAAAGATTTTTCAGGTCCATTAAATCACTATATATAACTCTAGTAAGATCAGTGCTGGAATATTGTAGTATACAGTTTGGAATCCTTAATATAATGTACACTCGTTACGAATAGAAAGGGTTCAAAAGAATTTCACAAGGTTTGCTTTCCATAACTATTTATCGATTTTCAAAAGTGTTTTTTGTACAAACGGACCTTATTTATCAACAATGGATTCAAATGTCTAATGCATAAGAAAAGGTTCCTTACAGAGTTTGAAACAGGCAAGGCTGTATATTGTGACCGCTACTGTTATTATTGGTGATAAGTGATCTATTGCACTTGTCTTTGTCTACTGGAAGTAAATAAATCGGGGGCCACACCACGTAGTCCAGATGACGTTGAATTGAATTGATTCCCGTCCAATGACAACAAGGATCTAGAGAGCAACTCAAAGCGGTGGAAAATACGGCAAAAAAAAAACAACATCCTATCAGTCCTGCAATTACCATCATCTATCTAAGCAAATGTTTCTGAACAACAAGAGTGTAGAATTATCAATATTTTGGGACTATTTGTTGTCTTGAGTCTTGACTGATGGTGGATATGAAAAGTATATCACAGATTACGCTGAGTTAATGATGCTTTCGAAAATATCATGAGTCAAATCTATAACCAAAAGCACCAACGCTGTTTTGTTCCAATGTTGAATCCATACGATTTATCGATGTAGCATTTGGGAAGTAACATCATCTGTCACAAGCAAATTGCAAGCTACGGGTACTGAAATGTCAACAAAGCTTCATATAAAAATCTACCTAACCAAAGCGTGTCTTAAACAACGAGCTCTCTTATTTTGTAAGCCTATTGCTTATGGAAACATCTTCAGAGCAGTTGACTGGTCATACACATTCTTAAGATATTGACCAGTTCATTGTTAGTCTAATGATCCAATGGTGATTTTTGATTCTCGGTAAAAGAATATTTTTAACTATGAGAAGTGGAAGACAAAAGGCTGCGTAAGGCGTTAAAAATATCAAATCACAAAACTGTGTCAGCTGAACCTTATCCATTTTTCCTTTAAAGTCAAAAAATAATAATCTGTGCTGGCTTATTAAGTGTACATAGGTATAGAGATAGCTAGCTATTCCTACAATCTTCAGTTTCAAGTTCAGGTTCAGTTTATTCAAATCACGAAGTTTCTGCACATACGTGTCATTGTATGTGGAAATGGTTATCGTAAAGAACAATAATAAAGGAATTTTCAGTATTCACTATGGTCTATTGTGGCGAAAAAATAAAATTCCATCCCACATTTGGAAGTGGATTGTCGTCTTAAAATTTTCCATTGTCATTGAAAGCCATCATTAGCCTCAAAAGCACACAGACAAACCATAGAAAAATTTGCATTCATCTAAAAAAAAAGAAAGAAGTTTTTCCAATTTCTATATCAGTTCGTTGGACAAATTAATACGTAAATTCCTTGAATCAAATCCCTTCAATTTTTCGCATAAACCTTTTTCATCTCTATACTCTATATACAAGGCCATTGTGAAACCTAACTTACTAATTCCAATTCACCGCACAGAAATAAATTGAGCTCCACAATAATCCTTTTTAGCTGTCAAAGGTATTAGACCAACTTTAACAACGGAAGAATAATGAAAAACCAAAAAAAAAAAAAAGGAAAAAAACCTATAAGCTCCGATGAAAATTCCCCATCGGCTGGAACGTAAAGAATCTTCATAGGTAACTCTGTGGCATTGGCACACTTTTCGTTTTCTCCTTGCCTCGAGGAAACCTAAAAATACAACAACTTTTGTCTCCACTCCGTTCCACATACCTTATACCCTATACGTTATACTCTCCTTTCGAGGAAATCGATTTTCTCTCCAATACACCTAGATATACACCTGTTCGTTTGTAGCTATGTCGAAGTATAGTCAAAACCGAATACGACAAGTAGGTACGAGCACGAGACCATGTTTGGACAATCAATGTATTAAATTTGTTGCTTGTCCCAATAGGGTCTGAGTGAGAAGATGTAGAGTATAAAGCATTCCAGCTAGGTCCTGGGCTGAAATTGCAAACATTATTCTTTTGATTTCGTTTTATTTTTTAATGTGATTTACATGAGTATTTGACTTGAATTTAAGATGATTTATTATTCAGGAGTAAATGTTGACAAATGGTGTGTTAAGGCAAACGAAAGGTTAACCTTTAAAATTAAAGTGTTTTGGTGTATATGTATCAGGGTTGCAAAGGCTTAAATCACTTTTAGCTTAACTCTTGGCTTTAATTCACAAGCTAGTCGGTGACTTATGAATTAAAAAAAATATAATTCATAAGCTAGTATGTGACTTGTGAATTAAATAAACCATAAGTCATAAGCTAGCAAGTGAGTTATGAATTAAATAAGTCACAAGTCATAAGCTAACAAGTGACTTATGAATTAAATAAGTCACAAGTCATAAGTTAGGAAGTGACTTATGAATTAAATGAGTCACAAGTCAGAAGCTAGGAATTGACTTATGAATTAAATAAGTCAGAAGTCATAAGCTAGCAAGTGACTTATGAATTAAATAAGAATAATTCTAAAGTCGGTAACTGACTTATGAATTAAAATAATTTTATTAACAGCCTGTTAAGTGACTTATGAATTAAGAATAATTTTTTTAACAGCCTGTTAAGTGACTTACGGATTAAAAAACTTTAAGTCATTAGCTGGTAGGTGACTTTAGAATTAAAAGCCTTTAGTGTGTGTATGTGTGTGTGTGTGCGTGTATGTGTGTGTGTGTGTGTGAGAGAGAGAGAGTGTGAGTGTGTGTGTGTGTACCAAGTCACCACCTAACTCACCTACTAAAGGTTTTTAATTCTAAAGTCACCAGCTAATGACTTACAGTTTTTTAATCCGTAAGTCACTTAACAGGCTGTTAATAAAATTATTCTAATTCATAATTCACTTAACAGGCTGTTAATAAAATTATTTTAATTCATAAGTCAGTTACCGACTTTAGAATTATTCTTATTTAATTCATAAGTCACTTGCTAGCTTATGACTTGTGACTTATTTAATTCATAAGTCAATTGCTAACTTCTGACTTGTGACTCATTTAATTCATAAGTCACTTCCTAACTTATGACTTGTGACTTATTTAATTCATAAGTCACTTGTTAGCTTATGACTTGTGACTTATTTAATTCATAACTCACTTGCTAGCTTATGACTTATGGTTTATTTAATTCACAAGTCACATACTAGCTTATGAATTAATTTTTTTTAAATTCATAAGTCACTTACTAACTTATGACTTAATGATTTTTTAATTCACAAACTCGCAACCCTGATATGTATTACCTTACCAAGAGTGGATACCTCGTAGGGTTGTAGGTATACCTACGTTCAAACCAGAATAGGAAAGGAATTAAGAGCTTAAGGCAGTAATAAATTATTTAAATAAACAAATCAGTATAATAGTGTCAGGCATGTTTGTATATGCTCGTAGTATGACTAGACTCCTCTCAATTCTTGGTTTCGGCATATACTTGTAGGTACAACTTGTGGGTTTCAATGGTTAGTGGAACTTTCATCAGTGCTGTGTTCTTGTAAACTATATTTAAATTCTAAAAAATGAATTTTGGTACAATTTTGTATGAAAATTGCAGGTTTTTAGATTCCGAGTGGTTTCGTAATGTCGTAATTGCGAAAGCGGTCTCATATAGCCGACAGTGCCGGTGTCGTAATGGCGACAGTGGTCGCTATGTGTTAAGTGGTATTGAAATAGCCACATCAAAACAGTATTCCCGAGCTCGAAGTTTTCATTGAGACACTAGTGTCGCGTAAATAAAGCTAGTGTCGTAATGGTAACAGCAGTGTCACTACAGCACAGGTGTTTTTAGCCATCGATACCACGACAGCTTTTACGACAAAATTACAGCAACCGCAATAGCAGTGTCGTTACGGTGAAAAAGATACTACAAACGCTCCTACGTTGTAAGAACGACATACTGTCGCAATCTGTTATCAACTTCCACATCGAAATCGAACTCATAGGGAACAAAAACGTGATTTGAATAAAGATCGGTACAAATCTAAGCTTACGACGACGACGAACGGACACAGAAAGCGAATCAAAAGTCACAAGATACTTATCAAAGCTGAAGGCAAATGTAGGTGAACCTGCAAGCAAAACCGACCCTTTTAATGGCAACAACACAGTCAACTCTACTTTACGGAAGCGAGCTTTAATTCAAGCACTAAACAAGAAAAATACCGGAAACACAGCTGACATCGGTCAGAAGTACGTTGTTTTCCCAATATCGAGCGCTCACGGCGCTATTATTTTGAGCTTTAAGTTTTTGTAGTTGCAGCTGTCGCAGCAATTGTTTTCCTAACAGCTCAAAGAAAATACATACCCGAAAAGGAAGCTGTGATCAAAGAAGAAGTCACAGCAACGATGGGAGTCGGAAAGCAGAGGACGCCGGCTAGACAGTTCAGAGACCTCAGCGAATGGAGTAACCGAAAGCACGGAGGGGTGAACTACTATACGCTACGCAGATCCTCATATCCGGAAACGGGTACTTCTTGTGCCACCATTTTTTACTTAGTCATTTTGAATCTGAACTCCAAAGACTTTGCTGCGATGCAGTTAAATGTTTCTAAACTTTTAGTAGTGACTTATGTGTTAGCACATGGGCCTTAGCAACCTATTAGAAAAATATAATTTAACAAGAAACCAATTTCCCAAAGAAGACTTAAGTAAGAAAAATTGCTCTCTCCCCAATTCCAAGCATCTTACTTAAGAACCCGATAACACATCATATAACAGAAAATACACGGCACAACAATTGATATCAAAAAATAATGCTTCTCAGTCAAAAAAATAAAAAGCTGACTGACGAAAAAGTGTCGCCAATCCATGCAACAAAAAATGTATCTCATTCATCAAAATAAAAAATGCTCTGCCGAATTAGAAGGAATGATAGGGTATCAGCATGGTTACCCTTAATTGAAGCATTCTACAATATACATTTATACTCTTTTTGTATATTTCCTTTTTTTCTTTTTTTTTTTATTGTAAGCTTTGGAATTTTGTATCTTTTGGTTTTTCTATGTTTGAGTGACAGAAGTGGAAAATTGCTTTTCTGTTTGCAATGAATCAAAGGTACTTTGATGTCAGGATTATCCTGAAAATAAATGTATTATACGAAATGCCAAAGCTTTTTTTTCCACTGTTGTTGTTTTTGTTGGTTGGATGGTTTCTCTGTTTTATACCTACTTTTGGCTATACGGTGAAGCTTGTGATGATGAAAGTGTAGGTATCTGAAGGAGTAGGTAGTATTTTTTTTTTTTTTTTTGATTTTCTTACCCACGCGAGTAAAACACAAAATTACGCTTTGAGAGCAAAACAGAACAAATATTGCAAAATTTAAATGGAATACGATTTCAGAAGAAATTCTATCAAAGAAAACAACCAGGAATAAGGAGTTCTTACTTTTATTTTAATTTGTTCCTACTGCCTTTGGTTATTGGTTTTTGTTTAAACTTATTTCGGCTTTGTTTTTCTTGGATATTTATAAATTTGTATTTTCCCCATATAAGGAAATTAATAACTTTAGTCGAAGAATTCAGCTAAATGGATTCTTTGAATCGCGTAGGATTTACGCTGTAACAAAAATGGATAGGGAATTTATATCCTTTAAGAACTCTCCATTTGTTATTCTGGGTGAGTAATTAGATTCAGGCAATTTTTGAAAAGATGGCCTAGGTGAATGGTTTTTTCGAGTTTAAGGATTCTCACTGTTATGCATAGAAATCCGATGTCCAGCCGAGTAGAAAAGCTGGGTAGCTCGTGGGTTAGCAAGAGTATTTTTTTTTATAATAAGCACGCACATCAAGGGATTATGAATATTCCGACAATGTGCGGACATTTAGGAAAACGGGAGAGGATCTGATATAAGACACCGATGCGCACTGTTTTTGACCTTTTGTGAATCATAATGCAGGAAAAAATCAGAGTCTGGCAGAGTACTCTACATTCGGGTTGTGCGACTAAAATATGAATCCAAGTCCCCAATTGTGCGTTCAAAGTTGGGCTCAAGGTAAAACTGACGATGGTTCCAGGCGAGATGAGTGTAGCGGCAGCTAATATTTCGACGATGTTCAAGAGAAGCGATTGATTCTACAATGGAATTGTAGCCTATCCACCTTGTTGGTCTATTTTGTAACCTACTTAATAGGCGCAAGGATGTTTGAGAGTCACCTGACCAAATATTGGATTTACATAAATTGTTGCCAGATCAGATGGGGTGAAGAGTTTCCTGCACCGTCTCGAAGCACTTTAAAGCATTTTTCGCGACTTCAAATACATATGTGGTGTTTCCAACGAAGGTCATTCTTTACAGACAAACCAAGTACTGACAGCTTTTCATTTTCTTGAATTTAGATAGCATTCATGGGTAGCGACAATTGGAAGACGGGGGGGGGGGGGGGGGGGGCTGTAAAGCTATAAGAAAAATGACAACATTGTATTTTCGAAAAATTGTGTTTTAATACCACATGTAACAATGTTGTCAAGGTCGGAATTATATCAGCTAATCATATGGAAACGTTCAAGAAGTTCCGCACCAGAAGACAAGGGAATTGAATTATGGAAGGAATAAGAAAATCTCAGGGCCAAGTTGTCAGCAAAATGAAAGACACAGAATTAGAACTTTCAGAAGTTGCAGCGGGTTGTATTCAAGATTTGGAAACCGGACCGTTCGAAATTTCAAATTAGAAAAGATGTAAGAATAAGGATAACATACCAATTGAGTGAAAAAAAAAGATATTCCGGAGTCTTGGAGTCAAGACAATGCTATCAGGGAAAAGAAAGCTTTTAAGAGTAATTTCCACAAGCTACGATAGCAAATTGCTGCAATTTATTATAAAAATTCGTGTTGTGTGAAAAATGTCCAACTTTGTTTACGATCATATTATGGTCGCGACCTAGTGAATCACCAATTCATGCTGTTTTAACAAAATTTTGCATGAAATTAACTTTTTAAGACATTGAAGAATATTGCAGTCACAGAGTCCAGTGTTAATGGGGATCGTGGAATGTCAATTCGTCGTTCTCAGCAACTCGCCATAATCAACAACATAAAAAACCTAGCTTATCCATTTGGGATTGAAAAAAGCCCTTAAAATTTTACTTCTGCAAGAATTGAAGCCAAACGACCTACAACAACGTCTAATTTTTGGCGAATGGGTTCCATGAAAACCCAGTGTTAATTGAAAAACTATGTTCAGCGACTATTCTCATTTCTGGCCCAACGAATACGTAAATAAGCTTAAAATTTCACATCTGGATTGAAACAGCCACATGTCATAAAAGAATCAACGGTGCACCCCGAAAAACGACAGTTTGTTGTAATTTACGTGCTAGTGTCATCATCGGTCCATTTTTCTTCAAAGACGACTATGAAGGAAACTTTGTCTTCAACGTCGAACGATATCGAGCCCTGTTTAGCGACCTTTGTTTACCCAAGTTGGCTGAGCTCAACTTATGGTTGACATATGGTTTCATCAAAACGGTGCAACATGCCACACAACTCGTGAAACAGTGGACATATTGAAGGATAAATATGGTGAGCAGATTATCTCTCGAAATGGCCCTGTGAGTTGACAACTTCTTCTTGAAGCTTCTTTTGATCATTTCATCTGGGGTTATAACCGACTTATAAGTTATAAGTCGTTTGTCTATATGAACAGGCTGAACACGATTGAAGCCACAACGACAGCATAACATGCGTAACTCGAGGAATACAGGCCGAAATGTTCCGAAAAGAGACGCAAAATTGAATTTTTCGAAGGGACCGTTTGAAATCGAACCAGGGACTTAATTTACATGAAGTTGTCTTAAAAAAGTTAATGGCAAAAACCAATTTATCAGATTAAGACAGATTTTTGTATAGATGATGTGATGAAGAGAAACAAATAATATATATAAGCTATATTGGTCACGTTGCCCTGAGGTCTTACCAAAAAATAATTTATAAATTTATTTTATAACTTATTTTCTCTAAATAAATAAATAAATATAAGCTATATAAAGATCGCTGATATAACAAACTAACATGGGCCTATAGAGTAGGGCAAGCAGCAAGGCCGAGTTATCCCCTCCACAATGCCCACTGTCGAAGTTACAGTGATGAGCACGAAAAGGAACTGAGCTTCACATTCTTTGTCACCGGCCTGCCACCAACAAGTCTCTACGGCTGAGGTCAACTTCTTGCATTTGCACGTTTTGCCACTTTTCTCGAGATCTCTCCAGCAGCAAATGACTATGAATTATAATTTCATATCTTCTAGTTCTTACTCCTGCTAATCCAATGACATGAGAGCTGCCCGCACAACCGCAGTGTAGAGTTTTCACTACACCTGCTGGAATCTTTTTCAAATTGACACTAAAAAAAATGGGACGACTTGGTCGCACGAACTTGCGATTGTGTTCTCAATACGATGACAAAATCTTAAGGCTGAGTCAAAGGTTTTGGTATTGGCTCTTCATAGTATATTTTGTGGTACAGGGTTGCCAACTACACATTAATTATGAAAATTGAGTTGAATCACGCAAAATGATGAAAAAATTTAATTAATTATTCCAAAGGTTTCAAGCAAAAATCTAAAAACGCCATTCTTTTGAAATTGCTAATACATATGCATGATGAAAATTTAATCAAAATCGTTGGACCAGTTTTTTCAAAAAACGGTTTTTTATTTTTCACTTTTTTTGAAAAACTGGTTTTTAAAAGTCAAGTATGAAAAAATATAGATCTTGCTAGTGGTTATTTTGACAAAAAATTTAAAAAAAATCAATATTATAGTTTTGAAGTTATTTTCAAAAATCTAAATTTTTTAAAAAAATTTATACAAACTTCCAAAGCTAAATTTTTCTAAATATTGATATGTGATATGCAGTCTTTCTAAAACAGTTAACGACTTCTTAAATTTAAAATTTGGTCAAGATCGTGTGAGCCGTAAACGAGAAAGTCGGTTTTGAAAAAAACGGTACTATGGGGGGTACTGTTTTTAGCCTTTTTCGAAATTTTTTTTTTTTTACATCATAAGAAGGACAATCTAAAATTGTGTGAGGAATTACACAAAATTTAATCGAAATCGTTGGAGCCGTTTTCGAGAAAAATAAGTATTATCATATCGGTTGTATGGCAGTTACCGTTATTTCAAAACCTAGAGACTCAATTCCAAAAACCCCTCTGTAGGCTGTTCCACAGACCCTAACTGCAAATTTTGAAGAAAATCGGTCTATTAGTTCAGGCTGTAGATCCATATACAGACAGACAGACAGACAAACAGAATTGCAGGACCCCCTTTTTCGTATTCTCTATCATCGCAATGTCATATTTAATTGTCATCTCAAAATATTTTTTTTCTGCACGATTGCAAGACTTGCCTTATATTACCTTTTACCTATAATCGCAAGTAAAAAATAATGGTTGGACGCGCTCGACATACAACCACAAGAATTGATACGAATGTCCCTCAAACATTAAACATTTTTAGAAACCCACTAACGGATGTCCACTGTAGGTGTATGTTAAGGAAGCATGTTTGCATTCTCGACTAAATAACAAAAAGCATAAAAAGGAGCAAATGGTTACCACTAATAAATACTAAACGGAAAAACACAATGAATGAAAAGGTAGCCTCAGTGAAAGAAAATTACTGATAAATAAAAAAAATAGGCTTTACAAGAAAAGGTTTACGAAGAGATAGGTATCCTTGTAGAAATCTTGTTTATCTTCATTTGTGTGCTTATTTCTGAACATTTGAAATGATGACGACGACGACCGAGACGATATAAGACCATTTCAACAGTCTCAACCCACGTAAATGAGATTACCTTTGTAATCGAAAGTAAACAACATCCTCACAAGAACATGAATAGAAGTAGATCTGAAGCAAATCAAAGGATCAACTTTTGACAATATGATTCCGCGCTATATTCAAAAGCACAAAGACCGGCACACGACATGGTACCTATATTTATATGTCTCTTCAAACACACATACACATATTCTCTTTCCCATGCTGATGTACACTTATAGACAGACGATACATTCGTCTTTATAGTTGGATGAGATTTAGATACGCAACTCTTCATACTTAGATTTACGGATAAGTTCATTTAATGTCCTTGCTACACTTGTAGCTATATGAATGTGCAAAGCACAACTTTGTTCAGTATAACGTAATACATTTCCTGAATTTTCCAAATATGGGTTAATAGAGGCGTTAACGCATCAAATACAAATTCTATCTTACAGACTCTTCAAACAGTTGGATGATGTTCAGTGAGTGTATCCAAGCGGGGGAAAGATTATTATTGTTTCGTTTCGTACGATTGAGGACGAAAAGCAAAACATTGTACTGTAGCTGGTGCTGGGTCACTAAAACTCTTCCGTTCTCTCTCTCTTTCTGTTTCTGTCTCTTCTGTGTCTTTTCCTCATGTGACCCCCCAGCCAACGGGTGCGTTTATTGGAACTAATTTCTAGTGAAATATTTCTCACAAATGAGATGTTAGTGCGGGATGGCATGGCGGGTGGGTTATGGGTATAGTAGGTAATTCAATGTAGGTAGATTAGATTTGATACGGTGGGCGGGTGTCTTTGTTATAGGTTCAGTTGTATAGCTATAAGCAGATTTTCTCCTGTTCTAATGGGTTTCTTCATGTTCCTTCAGATGCTGTGTTTCTTCTTCGAGAAAGGAATAGAAGCAATGTGTGTGTGGCCAATTACATGTGCTTTGAAGGTTCATGTTAGCGGATAATTTATTTTTTTTCCAAATCAATGAGCTGTAAGATCTTGCTAGAGCATTGCTAAGAGCGATTAGGTAAAAGCTGTCAAGTGTTCAATCTACTGCCTTGTCGAAATGAAAGAGATTATTCAAATGAATACTTACTGTAGGAAACGAGGCACCTATATGTGCGTATGTGTAACGTCTATAATTGTGACCATTTGAATGTATATGTACCTGAAACGACAAAAAAGAAAATGGTTACGTAGTTGTTGTGACTCTGACCGGGATAAGGTTATATCTTAGAGCAAAATTTGATTTCAACCACACTACCTGTTTGAAATAAAATTTTGACTAGAGGTCAAATCTTTTGATCAAAATACCGCAATCTTTAAGATTTCAAATGATTTTCGATTGTCATTGACTTGATTTTACCTTTCCTACCATTTACTGCGTTACCAAAAAATAAAAATAAAAACTTTCACAATATTCCTTTGATAATTTCAAGTCTCTCAAGTCTCAACACTTAGGTGTACCTATACTACAAAGGATTTGCATTTTTATTTCTGTTTTTCTTGACAGAAATTCCCCAATTCCCTTATTGCCACTCAGAAAATAATAAATTTATGAAAACATCGTATCGATATTTGAGTTTGAATTCCATAACTTGCGTGTCGTGTCGTATCGTTTTAGCAATGTTGTTGTTGTTGAATAAGGCCTTCTGGTATCACAAAACAATCTTTCACAAAGGACCAATAAACAAATAATCGATGAAATTTTCGAAAGAATCTAACCATTGACAGGAAATTTTATATCTTTTATCTATTTATGAGTTGCAAAGGGAAACGTTTGAAAATTTGTATTCATCACCACATGGCTCACTAGCATTTATCCATGTTTGGTTTTTGTTTTGGTGGGTTTTTTTGTTTTTTTTTCTTCTTCTATTTTTGCCTATGACTGTTTTTTTTACGTCAGCGCGAACACATTCACTCTAAACGGCACTTAGGGATTTAACAGATTCTGGAAAAATAGGGAGTTTAGTGATTTAACAGCGAATTGCACTTCTTGTTCTAAGTAAATGAAGTCGTTTGGATTCAAATGCGTTACTTACTTATCCAAAATTGTCAAAGCATAGGTAGGTGTAGTGATTCGTCAGAGTTATGTTGCTTTGAATTTGATTCTGCTTTCAGCTGCGGTAAAGCAAATTACGCATACGTTGTGAGGCATCATCGGAGAAGAAAAACTTCAAGGGTTCAAAATAAATTTAAGTATAAAAGTAGACAAAGGATCATGAGATCCAGTGACCTTACTCCATTAAAAATTGTGCGTTTCGCCCAGGTACGACACTACTTTCAGTTGTCAACTCCAAAAATATAAAAAACAATAACAAACTTATTTGTTATTGTAATTTTTCTAAATTTAAGTATGTTTGTATATTGATGGTACATATATGTATGTATAGGGTGGCCCAACAGAGCAGGGAGCCAAGGGGCCTAGCGTATTTCTCACAACCATGGCTTATGAAGTAAAGAAACATTTTTATCCTAAAATTGCTGTCATAACGTTAAAATTTAATCGAAATCAGTCTTTTATTAAAAAAAATGTTCAATCAAATTGTTTATAAAATCAAGTATGCAAGTTATAAAATCTTGTAAAAAAATACTTTGGCAAAAATCAAAACCCCGCTTAAGACCTTAAAAAAATAATAACAATTAGTAAAAAATTCAATACTTTGAATTTCTTAAATGATACTTATGACCATTTAAAAAATTCATAGTTTTGCATTTTTTATTTATTTTTAAAAACATTTATTTTATTTATGTTATAAAAAATCCTTCAAGCTTATCAAATAATGAGTGTCGTTAAAATCACATACCTGGGGCATTAACAAGAAAATCTCATTTTTTAAAAACAACTGTACTACGAAAAGTACTGATTTAAGACAGTTTCCCATTCATTTTATTTATATCATGAGAAAAACAACCAACAATCAATCCCCCACATAAAAAGCTATTAAAATCTTTGAAGCCGTTTTCGAGAAAAATAAATGAAATCGTGTAGGTTTAAATAGGTAGGTACAGCTACTATTTTAGGACCTAGAGCAACAATTCTTAAAACACCTCTGCCATACAGACCCCAACAGCAAATTTTGAAGAAAATAGTAGATTCATGCTTATACGGGGTAAAGTTATATTATTTGGCACCACGGGTAATATGGCCCATTTTCAATATCTCTCTTAATTTCTTTTTCTTCTTCTTCTTGGAACAGTTATTTTTAAAATAAAAGGCAACTTAGTCTTTACGTAATCTTCAGTTGATACAAACAGATACGCAGTAACCATTGGAACTTGAACTTGAATTTAAAAATTGTCACAAAAGTAGGTAGGTACATTTGAAGCGAAAAGTTTGTTTTTGTATATAAGTTATGTGCTTGTGGTTGCAAAAGTATTTGTCGTTAGTTGGTTATTTTAACACAAAATGAACTATACCTGTTAAATATATTAAACAAATGCAGAAGTGAAGTAAAAAATGTAATATGACACAGACACACAGAAACATCGGTATAAATGGCGCCTATGCCATAGCCCCGTTTCTACTCTTAAACACAACCAATTGTTCTTAATATTTTCTATAAGAAATTATG
Organism: Melanostoma mellinum; assembly: GCA_914767635.1. Classification (NCBI taxonomy): domain Eukaryota; kingdom Metazoa; phylum Arthropoda; class Insecta; order Diptera; family Syrphidae; genus Melanostoma; species Melanostoma mellinum. Next base: position 23,437,188 of record OU612058.1, read on the forward strand.
ATAGCTTATAAAAAAAAGCATAAACAAACCGGGCGAAATGAGCTCAAGCCAAACTCACATCAGCCTTTGAACTTTGGCGTGACAATAAAGTAGCAAAAATGACGCAGCATTCTCCACTGTCGACTCCATTGAGAAAGCATCTGGAAGGACTAGCCCCAGGATAACCCTTGGAATCCGTGTTTTATCATACACAGGAAAGAGATGAAAAAATCCGATATAATAAACTGTAGGACACACGGGTTCGTTCTTTTTATGAAGGAAGCTAGTCATATAGCTTTTGGATCAGGTAAAAAGTACCTGACAAGGCACCAGGTCAGGCTAGGAGTAAGTGGCTGTCAGCCAGTAAGTATGTAGGTACGTACGCGCATTGCTTAACACACAAGAGCCCATTACGATACCACAGATATCAGCAAGCTAATCACCTACTAATCTCAAAAACTCGATGTGAGATGAACGAGTTTATCACCCATTAATCTGTCATTTCGGGACTAGCCGGTTAATCACCTGCTAGTCAAACCACGCGGAACTTTTAATGTATTTTGAAAGACTTTTTGGATCTACGTTAGCTAAGTCGCTAGTATGTATCGTCGAAAAAGTATTCACCGAGATGAGTATTCCTCCTATAAAGTTGTGCAGGGCATCATCAAAGAAGGTGTTGCACGGTTTCTTCTTCGCCCATGCAGCTTCTGCAGAAATCATTGGAATACACTACACCCCAAGGTTTTTGGCATGTCTTCCTATAAGACAGTGTCCCGTAAGAACACCTATGGTAGAACCTAGATACAGGCGGTTAAAGGCTAACAAACTCTTTAAGCGTTTTGAGTCCACACTCGGCTTAGCTTTTTTGGTTGCAAGGCAGTTGTTACTCTCAGTCCATCTAGTGTTTGTTATCCTTAAAGCGTCTTGTCTAAGTATAGGAGTTTACATGTGGCGATAGGTATACCTATATTGTTCCATTCTGAGCGTAGGGTAGTGGTCATGCCGTTTTTGGCTAGTTCGATTGCCATACAGTTGCCTGGTATGTCCCTGTGTCCCGGCACCCATGAAATGTGAATCTTGAACTGATTTGAGATCTGCCTCAAAGACATTTGACAGTTTTGAACCGTGATGGATTTTGTAGAGACAGAGGTAAGGGATTTAATGGCAGCTTGGTTGTCCGAGAAGATTAGAATATCCGTGGAGGATATTACGTTTCCTTTGAGTCAAGACTTTCTAATTGCCAGAATTTCCGCTTGGAATACACTACAATGATCGGGTAGGCGGAGGAAAAGATTGAGATTCAGTTTTTCTGAGTAGATTCCACTTCCTACACCTTGAAGAAGTGCATTGCTTCATTTTCCAAGAGAGCACCATTTTCCCAAGCTTCTCTTGAGGTTATGGTTATTTGGAGATTATTATTATTATTATTATTCTTATTAAAAAATCTTTATTTTTTCTTCTTCATTGTTGTACAATTTGAGATTAAATTAAAAGATTTACAAGCCTGGCTTATAAGCCGTCTGCCGGTAAGATTTCTACTCTTAACATTTTAAGAGAAAAGAAAAATTATAAATTTAAGTAATTATACATAGTTTGAAAAAAGGGCTTTCAGTTTAGCTAAAACAAAACAAAGGCTTAAGTCAGTAACAATCTAGACATACCTAATGCATCAAATAACAAAAAAAGTATATTAAATATAAATGCGTTTTAGATATCTTCAAAAAAGGCTTATAGTTTAGCTAAAACAAAAAAAAAAAAAATTTAATGTACAGTGCATTAAAATACAGAAAAAGTACAATTGCTATTGATTACAAGTGAGTTTAAGAATAGGGCTTTTAGTTTAGCTAAAACAAAACAATGGTTTAAATTAATGGAATTTAAAATAAAATGCAGAAGTATGCAATAAAAATTTGTTAAAATATCTTTCGTAGGCCTCTTAGTTTACCTATAACAAAACAAAAGGGAGCAGTTTAAAGACGTGCAATAACAGTTGTAAAAAAACGGGCTTTTAGTTTGGCTAAAACAAAATTGTAAGATATTTAATCTTTAAGTTGTACTAAGGCTGATCAACGTACATATTTCTATATTGAACCGCCTGTGAAAGAAACCGTATAAGTAACTTCCAATCACTCTCTCCATTCAGAACTCTTAAGCATTCCTCTAACGAGAGGAAACTCTTATTGAAATGAAGTCTTCGGATTTCTTGCAACATTGGGCATAAGGCCAAGAGGTGGAAAATGTTTTCGGGTTCATTCAAGTTGCATAACGTGCAGTTCGGGTTTAGGTCAGTTCTATGTGGCCTATAATTGATCCTCAGCATCTCCGTGCGAGCTTTAAATATCAGACTCATCTCCGTTACTGAGAATTCTCTTCGAAAGTAGTTGGCTTCCCTCAAACTGTGGTTTAGTTTACTATATATTGTTCTCGATACAGAGTTCCTCGCCCGATCAAGAAATGACAGGAACATATGCTCATCAACGCAAGCAATGCAATCATAAAGAGCAGGCCTCCATGAATTAAAGTTTTCCACAGAGAGGACAAGAGGGCAGTTGTGTGCCGAAGCCAGCTCATACCAGTCCTTAAAAGGTGTATACCGACATCTTAAACAAACCAACATAATCCTTTTCTGTAAATTGTCGTTTGACCTTTGCATGACTTTGAGAATATAATCTGCATTAGCTTTTAAATTTCTCAAAAAAATGGGAGGCAGTCCAGACTCAACGTGAATCGCATAGTTCGGTGTATTTACCGGGAGACGGAAGATACGTTTAAAAAAATATCTTTGTATAGTTTCTATATCCTGTAGTTCATTGCACCCATAGACTTCATTCCCGTAACAGAAACAATTTTTGATTGTTGCATCAAATACCCTAAACTTAGATGACGGGTCTATATATTTGCTTCTAAAGAAATTTGACCACATGCAATTGATTGCTGCTTTAGCCGTTGCTAATTTTTCTTTTATATGAACTCGGAGATTCAGATTGTGGGTAATTGTGTAACCCAAGTATTTGAACTCTTTGACGACTTCTAAATTGACACCATCAAGTGTCCAAGTACGGTCATTTCCTGTGCTACGGTTCTGGGTTCTGAAAATCATAATTTTAGATTTTGATGTGTTGATTTTAAGATCCCACAAATCACAAAATTTTTTCAATTTGTTTATTTGAAGTTGAAGTGTTACTGGGTTGTCCGTTAAAACTACAGCGTCATCCGCATACAGCAGTACTTTGACAAATACATCACCAAAGGTAACACCGCCAGGTATGTGATCTTCAAGGTCATTTATATACAGTGAAAAAACTAACGGGCTTAGAACACAACCCTGCGGGACACCCACATCAGGAGATTATTATCAAACACAAACTTGGAGGTCGTCTAGTAGGATCGATTCGGTAGGATCCTAAAGTTATCTTAAAGAATGGTAGTGTGACCGATTTCATTATTGGTCCACTGTGCTATAGCTCTGAGTCGAGTAGCTGAGCTAGCTGCGACTTGTTTGCTGTCCAGAGGTGTAAGGTCTAGTATAACTTGAAGGCATCCAATGAGGTTGTCTTCAGTTGATAAGGCACCAATGCAATCACGAAAAAAGATCTGGAAAAGAGTGGTTCTCCTTGTTCATGAATTCTTTCGATGAATCACTCTTTGGTGGCTTTCGCGAGTATTTTGATTAAACAATGAAACACAATGAATTGAATAAATGCATTATATGACACTATTGTTACATGTTACGTCGATAAATACGTCCTTCAACAATACATGCATCAAATGAGGCGGAAGAAGTACCAAGAAGAAGTAGGGTGCCATATTTAACCACCATTTTTTTCGATCATAACTTTTAAATACTTTTTTTTTTGTCAGAACACAGAGTCACAATTTTTTGCACAAACAACAGGCATAAGTTCGGCGAATACTTCTCTTCAAAACACGCACTAGGGTACACAGTAGATAGGTACCTACTCACTTTGGAAATAAGTTTGAAGAAATAATTAGCCACGTTTTTCAGCCGAAAAGGGATTCATTTCGTTGCGCGGAGGCATGAAACTGAATTTCTGTCAAGATGTCAAGTACGAAACAACTGTCAATGTTAAAATAACCTCTGATTCAAAAAGAAACCACAGACCCACACCCTTACATACACTGTAACATTAAGAACAAACCACGAATCTGTTCTTGTTTGCCTGTATTTGAATATGTAAAGCTTAAGCACACCGAAATTCCTGACGACTTTAAAGGGCACACCTACACTATAAGTAAAAGGCATATCTCATAGATAGACGATAAAGTAACAGATGGATTGTTATCATATCGAACCTTTAACATACGAACCATATTTCCGTTTCCATCTACCTTAGCTTGCCCTTCTTCCAATCATCCATGACGAAAAACGAATCCACTTTCCATTTCTTATTTTGACAATAAAATATATTTTCACCTATCCCTCGTTTAACATCAAAAAAATATTTGGCATGTAGGCATGCCATTCAATCAATGTGCGACATTTTAAAAGCAACAAAAAAAAAAAAAAATACCAAAACAGCAACCACCTGGTCACAGGTTACAAATATATGAAAAGAAAAGTCCCCAGGAATTTCGTCAAACGTTATTTGTATCACAATTCGTAAACGAAGTCCTTTTTACACTTGTGTTTTTCTATCACAAATTGTATATGATTGTGCCTGCTTCGCCCTTCTGTATGTCCTTGTGTGAGCACCATCGCACAACGAAAAGGTTTTTCCTTTCTTTTTGCCAATCCAACATGCTTATAACCGCCTTGTGTAAAGCTTTTATTTGTGGCTAGCTTTGGAAAGGAACCTTTTTGGGGAATAAATTTGAAGAGAATCGTTCTGCTGTCGCTTTTTGCAGAGTACGATTCACTTCTTTTTTTTTTTTGCTTCAATCCAAAACGAGGACAATATCACTTTTCCAGGTCCTTTGTAGGTTGGTTGATGTGCTCAAATACAAATATTTATTTGTCGTGAGTGCTTATTTGTATGTGCATTTATTGAAAGTATAAGTATTGGTAAGAGTATAGTGGGAAAAAGATACCACGTGTGATAGAAAACTGAAGGCTATTCCTGCGGAAAAAGCATTTTCCTCTTTTTACTTTTGTTCAAAGAAGAACGAGAACTTTTGGGAGGAGGCCTTACACCTTAAACTTACATACATATGTACGAGTATGTGAAAGGAAATGATATAACTTGACTTATCTTTCCCACAAGGTGAATTGATTGAGGACACCAGGTAAACCTATTTATTTGGCACTTTGTGGCTGTGAATATAGCTGTAGCACAATAATATTCGTATTTCGTATAAAATGGAAAAAGGAGATATCACCTCGGAGGCAGCTCCACTCATCGTTCGTAAGCACCGGAAAACTGTCTGATAAATGGCTTACATTTGTATGTAGTTGTTGTGTATAGCTTCTTTTATTTTTGCTTTTAGCTTTTTCAATTATCTGCTTGATACTGGGAAAGAAGTGTGTCAAAGAAGAAGAAATCAATCGCAAATAAAATGAAGGACATGAGATAGTAGCGTATGACTGCGTTTTGTACGCGTGAAGAAAAGCTTCTAATCTTTGGGATTTAATATTGTGACGAAACATTTTTTACTCCCCCATATGATTACCTATAGTCCTTTTTGTTCGGAGTGAATTCAGTGACGCGACCGGGTTATTTTAATGATTTCTGATGGAGTTTTGGACATTACTGTTTTGTTTTTGACTCGTTTTAGAATATTTTTTTAGACAATGACCCTCAAAAACTCATCGGGTTATACTCCATCCGTACTTTCTGACAGGCGGAGATATTATGGTGGGAAACGAGAAATGTTAAAGGGCAAAGACTTTCAAAACTGTCTTAATATGGACCTATGGTCTTTGGCCATAAACTTCTGTACACTCTCACAGCCTTCCAAATCTCCTCAGTTTTTGCCGGTGACGTAATCTAGGAAGTAGTTCTCCTTCATCCCTTCACATATAAAGTGCTTTAAGTTCAAGAAGCAAATACGATTAGGTCCCACTCTTCACTTTGGAAATTCCTCGTAATGGCAATTGCTATTCTTATAATTCAGCATCATCAAGTACCAAAACAGATTCGACTTTAAAAGTGCGCCCACACTATGCCAACCGGCAAACGGATGCCGTCCAGCATAGTGTAAACGCACCTTAAGAAGGGATAATCGAAGCCTTATTTGTATAAACTAAAACAGTTCCGTATTATGGTTCGAAATTACTTCTCGTTTAGAGTAAGACATGAGGCAATAGAAAAACAATTTTAGTATGATCATCAGTTCTAAGATTGAATATCAAGGTATTGCTTGACTCATTCAGGCCACAATTAATTCCATAAAAGTGCTGTGAATTAAGGCTGAGAAGCATAGGGCCAAACTTAAAAGACGTAGAATTTGTTGTTAAGTTGTTTTCGATCACGAAAGTTTCAAAAGCTAGAATCAAATTCTTTGTTCTTTGTATTGATTCTGGAATCAATAGTAACTAGCCTCCACAGTCCACATATATAGTTATCTACAAGGTACTACGGAAATTTGCTCTGCTATGGAAACGGAGTTATTTCGTTTCTTAATTTCAATGTTACAATTTACTTCTGTGCAATCAGAAGGAGTGTCATGCTTTTCAAACTCAAAACTTGGAACAATTTGGAGACGACTACGAAAACCTTCCCATTTTCCCTTTAGAAATTTTTTCTTCAAAAGCCCCAACAAAGCCTACAATGTAATCGAATAGAATAAAATTTATTCGAAAAGGCATAGGTACATACATCCATATACATCTACATTCAAAGGTAATTGTATCTTTTTCTTTCCAGTTTGTTCTTTGCTCGTTGACAGATTTTTTCTTGATTTATTCGCGTGATTTATTTGCAGTAAAAAAAAAAGGAAAATGCAAACAAAAAGTTTATTTGTATATAAATGAAACAAAACGATGACAGCCAAGTATTATAAATCTTCATTTGAGTCATTCACCTGGTTATAGTGTTTCTCTTTATTTAAGCAAATAGCTAACTTTATATTGTACGTAAGTACATTAAGGTGGCTCATGAATATCTACCTTTTTATTACTTCGAATAATTTTTGAGGGTATGAGATACTATCGAAAATGTTGCGAGCATAAGAAATAAAATTGTTTTCTTCTTCCTTTCTGACGCGACGTTCGAGCATCGTGATTTTGATTTTTGACTTCAGCTCTCTCACTTATCTCATTCCTTCGTGGAATATGCCGCTTTTTAAAGGATACATTCATTCAATTATTGGAAATTTTATTATTAAAAAAGAAAACCTTACCACGAATAAAGGAGTAAACATAACAGAAATCGATTCGATTTAAAAATGAAAAACGGCTAGAAACTTACAGCACCTTACCACTGGTGGGGAAAGGAGAGGGAAAAGCTGCATCACAGAACTTTTTTCAAAATAGATTTTAGATTTTACAACAGTAAGAATTTAAACTTTTTTCTGCTTTGTGTTTTAAAGTAGAGAAACTGAAGCCACTTCAAATTTTGAATAAAATCTAGGTTGTCAACAAATATCAGGGTATTTTTGCGGGATCAAAGGAACTGGCGGAAAATAATAATAACAAATGAGCCACCCTAATGTATGCTCATGTACAAAGATATCCTGCATAAATAAATAAGGGGTGATACCAACATACCTGCTTCTTTTACATTTTCCGTACGTCTAAATGTAGATATTATTTTCCTGTGTATACAAACACGACATATATTATACATGCATAGCATATTCTCAGAACATACATGAGGCATAACATGTCAGGATTCCCAATTCCACCATCAGATTTAGTTTTTATGTTTCACATCCCCACATCTTAAATCATATCACTCCCATAACCAGTCCCTGTTTGAATATTTTAAACAGAATTTATGCAACAACTGACAATGTTTTTGTAAAGACTTATTTCCGATTTAAACATTTTTAACGTAAGACGATAAACTTTTTCCTGATAAATGTGTGAATTTGCCAGAAGAACACATTTTCAAAAGCATTAGACGAATGGACGGAAGCATTGATAATCATAAAAACTAACTAGCTTTGGTTCTTCATAGAATAAAATAAATATGGTGGAGCAACAATAAGTTTGAAAACCCATAGCCTAGCGCATTTCTTGCAACCATTCCTTTTAGCCAATTCGTCGCAAATGGAGACATACCTATAGTTGGAAAAACATTTTTGTTTTCTGTTGGGATTTGGACCACGAACCTACCAGTAACAGGAAGACATGCTAGCCACATAGTAGAAAAGTGAAAATATTCAAACAGAAACAGAAACTGCAAACTAACGCATCTTTCAGTTAATAAGCTCAGCACAGCGCGTGTTTTGGAAAATTTTTTATCAACGGGTATGATATCTTATGAAAGCCAATCTTACTCACTTAATGGAAGCTTTTTACCATAAAGATTAATAAAAGCTCTAGGAAAAAGCAAATTTCTTTCTTGGTATGATTACTAGGCCTTTCAACAGCCATGATGGAAATGTAGGGAACCCTATTGCGGATTGACACAACTAATGGGATGAGAGGGTTTTTGTCATTCCCTTAGATTTAAGTCACGAAGACGGGTTCAGCAAACAACGGAGTTTTATAATTTCGCAGGTTTGGAGAGTCCAATATAGTCAAAGCTATCTCTGAAAAAAACCTTTGCTGCCTTTTTAGAGATAGCTTTGAGTATTGGACTCTCCAACAGTCAAAGACTAGCCTTTTTAGAGATAGAAGGCAGCAAAGGTCAGCATTGTTTAGACTCTTGATTATATAACCAAAAGGCGATGACATCCAGGAAAGAAGACAACCACTGCAAAATAATGGCCGCGCAAGTAAACGTAGCCACTTTGCAATCATTTGGCCTCAGAAAAAAAAATTAAAATCCCTCAAGTCTTTCCAACATTTTCTCAAGTCAAATGGCGTACCGCACAGGAAGATCTATAATATGAAGTCGGGGGAGATGCTAGTGATGCTCTCGAGATCACAAGACTTATATTATAACATCGGAAATGAAAAAGCAGAAGAACTAAAAAATCGCGAAATCATTTCAATACATTTCATTATTTTAACGCACAACAAGAAAAAAAAGGGGGAAAAAAAAACTCATTCATCAACATAATGCATTCGTTTCGAACATAGCAGTTGGAAACATAGGAAACTTACTTTTGTATATGAACTTTCAAATAGTTTTTCTTTTTAAATTTTATGCTTAAAGTGAAACGATAGGCAACTCAGCAAAACCGGAAAGCAGCCAACATGACACTCTCCATTTAAAATTTGTTCGACACGAGTCGGTCTAAGTTTTTTTTCTCGTTTTGTTTTTACATAAAACTTTTTAGGAATTGAATTTAAAAAAGGAAATTTGATATTTGCTCGAGCACTCAGACTAATTTCCGGTTCGTTTGCCGTTTTACAGGGTAGCAACTTTTTTTTTGTGGGGCAGAAGATGGAAATACGATGATTGTACTTTTTCTTATAAAGTTCAAATGAAACTGAGAGGCTGAAGGATAGGCGGCAAGTATTTTAAATTCAAGCAAATAGTCTGAAACGGCTGTTTGCAACTGAAAAAGAAACGCCAAAGCTCCAAAAAGCACAGACTCTTAAAACACTTTAACACAAACCATTCAGAGAAAAGGCATTTAAATTTAGTTGTAGCTCTTGAATATGAGTATTCTCAAAGCGTACCAGCCAGCCCAGTTGTTGAACTAAGGATGTTTGCAAACACAGCCATCTTTCTACCATCTCTTCACCTTTATGGCTAGCAAGCCTTTTCAGAGGTTGAAAAAAACAACATCAGACTTTTGATTTGGAAAAAAAAATTCTTCAAGCTTGATACTTCAATAGATTTTGGAAGCTAAGAAGTCAGGACTAGAAGAATCGGTTCAAGATCTGTTGCTAGCTTTCGCATGATACCAAAGATTTGTTTTAGAAGATTGAAACAGGGGCAAGAATAAGCTTCATCGTATATTGTAAGAGAAAAAAAAAAACATCTCAGTCAAAAAAGTAAGGAGAACATGTAAAATGTCAAAGTGTATGTGGTTTTTCTTCTCTGAGGAGAATATGCAACTGTTACCGATATGACATGAGCTTGTACAAGTGCACCATTTGTTCAGTTATGAGAACGTTTTGGTAGTACTTTCTTTTTCTAAGTCATTCGCATATGGGCCGACTTGCCACATGTTTCAACTTCTTCTTCTATACTTTACAATTATTTTTTGTTGGACGGAATACTTAATAAACTTAATTCAAGTCTCAAGGTTCAACTTAAGTACTCATAACCTCTCTTGAGCACGCATAAATGACCGAGCGAACACACTCAGAACCCCTAAATTTAGCCATAATAGACGCAAACTATCTCCAGGGGCTCATCGCTCTGTTGCACGAATCAATTTATTTATTTTATATGTTTCGGTTATACTGGCTACGGTACTCCAACGTCCTTGATACCTGCATCTTGCTTCATGGGCTGTTATCTCCAGATCATTTTTGGTTTAAAGAGATGTCGTTACTGGCACAATTCGAAATGGAGTTCTGAAGAACTCGTAAGCAACATATGTTTCTATTAAGGTCTAATGGATATACCGTCTGTACCCTAAGATGCTCAAACTAGGTCAAAAACAGACGGCCAACCTTACGTCGGTTAAGGGCTTGTCCATACTAGAATCTGAATTCTGAACCAGGAGAAGAATTTTGTTGGACTTTCACAGATGGTTTTAAAACCGATGATGGATATGGGGCTACTGGCTTTGGGAGGGTGATGAAAGAACACATACGACTGCATGCCTTATTAGCCACATACGTATCCGTCTTCCAAGTGGAAGCGTTGCTATCCAAGCTGTGCCATAGGCTCCATTCCACCTTCTTACTAATTCGAAAATGATCCAGGAATGAAAGAATCTGATCCGAAGACTTCTTTGAGTCGAATTTGACATCCAGCCCATCAACTTATAACTATAAGCCAGATCGACGAAGAACTTTCAAGTCAATGATCTCGGACACTTTTCTCAAGAACTGAACAAAGCTTGATCTGCCAGGGTCCGCAGTGAAGGATTCAATCAACGAGCACAACCGTAGGTGACATGCATTCATTGGATACAGAGACCAAACGTATGGTTCCCATTGTAATAAGAAAATGATTTCGTAGCAGAAAACTCTTCTGTAAGAATTGAAGCGTGTTAGGAGTGAAATGACAGTCTGTGAGTCCGACGGAGAGGATGACGATACCGTGTAGCACCTCCTCTTTGAATGTGCTGCATTTTCTTGTATCAGTTTTCAAATACTCGGCTTAAGCTTAAGCTTGCAACCTTGGCTTCTTATCATGGCAGAGTTTTTTTGCCTTTCCTACGAACATCTGAAAAGCTATAACAAAAGAATGCTGGTAATAAAATGGGTCGGAATCTAGGTATTTTAATAACCTCCGACAGAAAAATCAATAAAAAATTTACAGCGCAAACCCGAGCCTAAGAAAAATACTCAGTTTGACATTCAGGGCAGTTGAGGTCTTTCAAAAAACGCTTTTGTGGTCGCGACATGACTAACGCAACAAAACGAACGTTTATTCTCCGAAGCATAGGCAACAAGACATTTTCTGTACCAAGTTTTAAGCTTAAATTGTATAAATAGAAACTCAAACTAAAAATATAACTAAAGAACGGGCCTCCATTTAATAATACCAACTTTGTTGAAAAAGTCGTTACACCTTAATACTTCTTTTGCTTATTTTTGACATTCTTTTCCAATGTCATCCTCTCCTGTTTTTACAACGACTCCTATACAAGCTGTTCTTTCGTCACATTTTCTGCAAATCATCCTGATGTACATAACATTATTTGTATTCCTTTGAATAGGATTTGCGTTTTTATTTGCTTCTTTTGTCAAAAGAACAACGAACTTTTCTTTTTGTTAATTTAAAATGTTTTTATCTGCACACGCGTCAGTTCGCCAGATAATTTCGCATAAAAAGAGCAAAACCCAGCAACAAACTTCCATCGAAGAGTTGCTTAATGTTTATGGGTTCAAAAAAAATCATGCATATTCATGCAGTTGTTGTTCTTTTCTTTAACCCTGGCCTGGGTAAACGAACTCAAACAGCCTTTTTTGTGAATGAAATTATTTGCTAATGGTTAAAAACATGATATCTGTTTTAAATATTTCATTATTCTTAGACAAAACAAAAACTCATCCACATTATACATCAGCAAATAAAAAATGGCGCAAGTAACGTTTGGCCCCTACATTGATGGCTCACAAGTCACAAGTACACGTACATATTTATAATTTCTGCTCCGCCGCACTTTTGTCAGAATTCAAATTTTCATCTTTCTAACAAGCTAACAAATGATTTGCATTAGGCAAAGAATTGTTTCCCTCTCGGATAAAAAAAAGATATGCGTGCCAGATACACGAACAATAAACAACGGACATAATCTTAATTGGTCCCGTTCGGTATAATTCAAATTAAAGTTGTTGTTTTTTTTTCTTTTTGTTCTTATTCGTTATGCTAATTTTGCTAAATTAAAAATTAACCATCTGCGACATAGGGTTTTTCTTAGTATGCCGAATTTTTATGCTATGCTAACCGATGGAATTCAAGAAGGTATTTTTCTCCTTTCAAGTTTTTTTCTTTTGAATTTTTAAATTTTTAATCACACATCAACGACTGTTGTAATTACGGCTGTAAACAAAACCACGCAGGGGTCCGGTGTTAGAATGGAATATGGAACGTTAAAATTTGATCGAAAAACTTGTTCAAAGGCCCGCGACCTTGTGGTGGATGGTTGGTTGGTTGGTGGGTTTGGTAAGAAGCTGAGAGGCAATCAGTTTTTATAATAATTTCCTATGAAAGCGATGCCAACACCGAAGCGGGGCAATTTGTAAAAACCAATTAGGGCCACAAACCAAAGAAATTAAGCACTAATAAATCCATTGTGTGGATAATCTAAGGCTTTTCACCGTTTTCAATTATGTCTAATGATTTCAACCTCTTTGGAGCTTTAATATACGGCGTATATACCCGTACGCCTAGCCTAGCTTGTAAGCTACCTATGTGTGTGGAGCAATTAATTCGGTTGGAGTGAAACACTAAATCATTTATGGCTTCCGTTTTTTGGTTTGGTTGAATTTCAATTGTCCTTAGGTTTTGAGGCACCTATACCTATAATACGTTTCTGTTGTTCCTTTTCACTGGAAATATTCAAAATAACATCAGAACACTTAAAATATATTATTCCAGAAAGAAATAGGCAGTCATTATACGGCATCGTGTTTAATTCATGATATGTGTTCGCAATCAGTTGTTTGGAAAGTGACATGGGTATACAGAAAGGCATAAATGATTGCTACTTCGTGCACAAGGGTATACTAGGTACGTATACTGTATAAGCAGCTATACCTATATTATTTCCCCCCTTAATGTTTCTGCTAGTGGAAATCGCTAGGCCGGATGAAAAGTGTGGATGAGCATTGGGGCCGACCCCAAAATCAATATATTTTCACATGATACCTATTTCTTGATTTTAAAATTCAATTTCACATTGAACATAAAAACATCTGTACCTACAACCAAAAACCATCCCCCGTTAAACCACGAACACCTTCCGCCTTCAAGCCAGAAAAACATCACCAGATGACATGAGATTCCCATTTTATCTTCTCTGCTGTTGTTAGGGTGGTGATGGCGGTAAAATGGAAGTGCGATAGAAGTGGGGTAAGTTGTGGAATAAATATTATCTTCTTTTTTATTGGTTTGCGTGTGTTTTTTACCAAGAGAATTAATACTTTATTGCCTAAGAATCAGAAAAGTTGAAAAAAAAGTAGCAAAACAAAGTCGTCTAGATGTATGAAAATATGAAGGAAGTTGGTGGGTTGGATAGCTTGATACCATCATGTAGTTGGATAGAAATTAATTTATTTTTTTCTTGCAGTTCACTAAGAGGGAGATGTTTGCACGGTGTCGTAGGTACATAAAAACTTGTTGAATGTGTAAGGTAAAATTTGATTGAAGAAAAAGGGGAGGTTTAATGAACAAAGTTTTAACTTTGAAGTTGTTGGGATAGGGATGGATAGTGATTGTTGTTGACAGATAAGAGTGTTTCAATCAATTAAACTGTTGAACAGAATGGTGGTGCCTGTAGTGTAGTTGATAGAGTGTTTGTCTGTAATGTGGGACGTTCGGGGTTCAAATACCAGAATCATCAAAAATCAGTTTTTCGATAGTATTCTCTCGAGAGTAAATTGCCGCAAAAAGCGTTTTCTCAATAAGTCGCTCAGCATCGGCAAACATTTGTGTGCCTTCTATTTTCCCAAGAGTTCACTATAGAACAATACTGCGGCGCAATTCGTCTCTTAAAGACTGCTAGAGACAAAGAGAATGGCAAAAAAAAGAAAATGCTAGATATTACTTTTTATATTAATGTATTGCTGGGAGCCGTGTTCTCGTAAGGAGTTTTTTTTTATCCAAAATAATGTTAAGGACTACCTTCTTGTCATGATCACACTCACTTTTTAACGCCCTAACTCTTCACTCGTGGTGACAGCTCCTCTTCGATTCGCCATTAGCTTCCTTAACTATTCTTCACTAGTCACTACGTGCTTATCTGTCAAATTCAATGTGTTTTCGCCTTATCATCTTGCTGGAACTAAAGCACTAATGGCTATGTTGGTGTTGTCGTTTTCAAAAGCAATACGAACGCAAATAAGAAAAGATCAGGCTTCACTTTTCTAGTAGATACAAACGCAAAGACAGAAGCTTTTTGTTGGCCAAATACCTACAACGACCTGCGGAAAGCATGCCGATGCTCTAACAACGTTTCACTGATATTGTTGGGTGATTGCGGAACTCAAAATATAAATAATATTTTATCTAGTTAACTAGGTTGGCATTACATTTTGGGGCTTCAACCAACATTTTCGATAAAGGTAAAGGTAGGTACCTATTTCTCTCACGCAATTTCCAGGTAATGTGCTTTCGTAAACTCATCGAGTCAGGGTGTTGGTGTCCAACCGTCCATCTGAATATCCCGGCCATCGTATAGTCTGGTGATGTGAACTATTCTTGATATGCCAATGCCCAACCCTGGATTTACACTAGGTGCTCTCGGTGCTTTGGCACAGGGCGGCAAATTCTATGGGGGCGGCAAAATTTGAAACGAAAGTCAAAGATTCTTTCAGTCATAAAAGAATTTTTCGGGACAAAGGTGCTATATACGCCTGAAACGCAGCACATTATCACTGTAAATTTCCGGAATTCCGATTATCTTATTATTATTCATTTGGAGTTAATTATCTACATCTTCCCGATTAAAATTAAAATCACGCTCCCTAGCATACGAAGAATAAAACTCCCTGACACACTCGTCGTCAACGATACTCGTCTTCAAGTATCCTTGCCGCACGGGCGGCAGCTGTTTCTTCATGGTAGTAGCGACGAGTGTATATATTTATGTTTTTGCCTACTACCGCCAACAATGTTTTTATACCAAGTGATTCAGCTGTTCATTTTTTTCTCTCTCTCATTTGACGGTGACACTATTGTGAAAAGCTCTATACTCTATCTATACACTCTGGCAATATTTCTGTTGCCCATCGTCTGTCAGCTGCTGTGATTCGATTTCCGATCAAGTCAAGTTAATATTATCAAAACAAAACAATTTAATATTTATCTTTTTGTTCAAGTCGATGATATATGTTCAGTAGACTATGAGTGATGGGCGGAAAAGGTTAAGCGGTTAAGGTTAAGTTATAAAAAGCGCGCTTCAAATAAGGCCAGCAAGGAAGAGGAGATTTTGTGCGAAACTCCAAAACTGGAAAGTTTTTTTTATTAAAAAGAAAGACGGCGAAAAGCGTATTAATGACGGCAATTGTTTCTCATGGTTTCTCATGTTCATTAAAAACACTGGACATAAAGCAGAAGATTTGTTGATGGCTGTAATATCTGTTCTTGAATGCTTCGAACTTGATATTCAAAATTGTCGAAGTCAGTCGTACGATAACGCGAACAATGTGTCAGGCATTTATTCAGGTTAACAGGCAAAAGTCAAAGAAATCAACGATCTTGCAGAGCATGCTCCTTGTGCTGGTCATTCAATGAATTTGGTCGGGATTCACGCAGTCGAGACTCGAGAGTACCCCCGAAGCAGCATCTTATTTCAACACAGTCCAAGCATTGTACAACTTTTTTTACTGCATCTACACATCGCTGGGAAATTCTACAAACTCATGTAGGAAAGAAGATTGCTGTGAAATCATTGTCAGCAACAAGATGGTCAGCTCGTCACGAAGCAGTTAAAGTGCTCAACAGGTTCTATGGTGAGATAATTGAAACTCTAATAACAATTGAAGAAGATATTACTGAGAACGCGATCACGAGGCAAGAAGCAAAAGGACTTCGCATTCAACTTGAACGACTGGAAACAACATTCATGCAGATTCTTTGGCATTTTTTACTTTCAAGGTTCGATGCTGTCAGCCAAAGGTTGCAAAAGGTTGATATCAGCATAACTGATGTGATTGATGACTATCGTGGACTGATCAAAGTAGTAGCTGATGCACGAATGGAATTCGAAGTTTATGAACAGAAAGCGTTAGAAATCTCAGAGATTCAAGATTACCAGAGAAGTGTTTCTAGAAGAAGAAGGAGAAAGTTGCAGGCTGATGAATCACGAGATGAAGATGTTCAATTGTCAGGAAGGGATAATTTTCGAGTCAACACTTTCACAAAATTCTTGACAATTTTGATTCTGAATTGCGAAGAAGATGCCAAGCATATGAAGAAATTCATGGAAAGTTTTCAGTTATTACTGAATTTGGAGATTTGAGTTCCTGCGAAATTCGTAAGAAGTCGAAACATCTAAGGACAATTTATACCTCGGACCTCAAACATTCATGGATGACGAATTGGTGCACTTCCACGCGTATTGCTCCGAGAAAAAATTAGAACGTGATTCACCATCCAAGCTATTAAAATTCTTGAAAACGAACGACTTATATACCGAGTTTCCAAACGTTGAAATAGCATATCGTATATTTATGACATTAGCAGTGACGAATTGCAGCGCAGAACGTTCATTTTCATGTTTGAAAAGAGTCAAAAACTATTTTCGTTCAACTATGAAGGGCAGTCGGCTAAATAGTCTAGCAATTCTGTGCATCGAGTTGGATTTGCTTGAACGCTTGAATTGTGAAGAACTAATAGATCAGTTCGCGGTAAAGAAAGTAAGGCGTGTTTGCATTTGAAAACGAAAACGATTATAAACATCCGTAATTATCTTGTATGTCAACTTTGAGTTTTATTTTCTTATGAAAAAGCTTTATGTGATTATTCTTTTACCATGTAACAATAAATGAATTCAAACCCTACATTTTCCATTCATTTCATTCGTTAATTATATAGTTAACGATCTCACTAACATTTCAATTATTTATAAATCAATAATAGAGGCGGCATTTTTTATGGTGCACAGGGCGGCATTTTAATGAAATCCGGCCCTGCCAATGCCAATGTCGCGGCCTCGCGGCACAGGCTGTAATAGCACTCAAATTCCAATTTCCAACTAGACTCTAAAAACAAAATGAGTTCCTTGTCTGTAAGCTAACGAGGTACAAACAAATTAAATAGGCCTCCTATCCTTAAATCCTAATGCCGTTGCTACTACTGGGGAAAAAATATTTACAAGGAAATAAAATCGTTGACACTTTGTCTTTTGATAGTCGCGTTTTATAGCCCAGTCATATCAGTCAAAAAAAGGGGCCAACCTATGAATGAAAGATAATAAGCTGTAAATTGGTATAAACTCTTGTTTTGTCTTTCTTTATGTTGTCTCAAAAATCACATCAGTAGGTTAACTTTGCTTTTTCACAAATTTTATTTGGAACACTCAATGCACCGAAGTACACAGGGTCCCACCAAGAAAAATTTGCGAGAAATAGATTAATTTTTTTTATTTCCGATTATGTTGCTACTAATTTTTGAATGATATACTACTACATGTTATCAACTTTCTTGCCATTACAAAATGTGAGCTGTAAAAAGCGTGTAAAGGAAAAATAGAAATTATTGTGTGATACTCTAACAATTTTGTCAGCATCTTGACGAGAACGAGAACCATTTTTTCATACTCAACTGTCAACTGTAATATGTAATCTCTAAGTAAATAAATATTGAAAAGTCTATTTTATTAGGTACTTAATTCAGTTTTCATTTTCAGTCAAAAATCATATCACTAACGTAGGAACAGCACAGCGCAATTAGTCATTGATCAATTTCAGTTTTCAGAAGGTCTAGGGCTTTTACAAATTTTATTTGGAACACTCAATGCACCGAAGTACACAGGGTCCCACCGAGAGAAATTTTCAAGAAATAGATTAATTTTTTTATTTCTGAATAATGCTTGTTTCTACTAATTTCCTAAAGATATGCTACTATACCTTATCAATTTTCTTCCAATAACAAAACGTGAGCTGTAAAAAGCGTGTAAAGGAAAAATAGAAATAATTGTGTGATACTCTCCCTGCCACAAAAATACAATAATTTTCCTTTTTGTAGCCAGTTAGATTGATTTGAAAATAATATTCATTAGTGTAGGTACTTTGAAGGGTGCTGGGTGCTGGCTGCTGGCCGCTGGGTACGAATGTCTTAGCGCTTTTCCACTTGCTATGGCATTTGTGTGATACAAATAGATTTTATTGGTTGGTCATGGGCATGATACTCTTCTTAATTGTGCCCTGCATGGGAGACAGCTGTTGATTGCTTGTTCTTATTATCCTCCTGTCGTACAGCACATATTGCTCCTGGTTGTATCCTCTTTTCCACACAACACACATTGTCTTCGGATACGAGGCCAAATATCATTCCTCCCAAACGGAAAATGGTTTCTTGTTCGCTTTCGATAAAGCCATGCTTTTGCGCCATAAAGCAGGACTGATGGGATTTGGGATAAGCAAGGTTTTGGTTTTACTAGAGAGGGCTTTGTTTCTCAATTGCCTTCTTGACAAAATGAAGCAACGGTTGGCTAGGCGCTAGAGTTATTCTCCATTTGATTTCCACACTGAATAGGTTTTTCTCTATCTACAGCGGATCCTATAGGTAAGACGAAAAATGCAGAAAATCGTAAGAAGTAAAACTTTTATTCCTTCAATACAAAACAAAGTTTATTAATCTAGCAGTTAAGGTCTCAGTTCCAGTTTAATCAGTTTGTCGAGTTACGAAAATTGTTGTGAACGTTAAATGGTAGATATTTCGGTGGTTCTGCTTGCCACAAGCAATTTTGGGTCTTCCTTCCTACGACCACTTTATCAATGATTGTTATCGGCGGGTTTGGAATCGACAAGAAGCTGAAATACATAATTATGGTACAAAATTAAAAATTTTTTCTGAAAAGCAGCTAAGTTCCTTTTACAATTTCAAGTGTCCTAGACATATCAGGAACTTAAACTGGCTTATTGTTAAGTTAAGTAGGAAATAAAGGGCGGCCGTGCTGCAGTGGTAGAGTGTTCAGTAGGTAGGCCGGCCGTGTGTGTTCAAACTCCGCTCTGAGCATCTACTCTTCGTTCAGCCTCCCAGTTTATCTGAACGCCGTCCTTGAGATTATATCCGAAATTACAACCACCTTATTTCAATCAACTGCACCACAAAAAAGGGAAGGCTTCTACCCTGGTGGTACAATGGACCGATAATAAGGTCTGAGTGCTCCAGATTAAAAAAAAAAAAAAAAAAAATAGAAGATTAGAACCTTCAACCTTATAAGGACAACAAACACTGACCTCACCATCTTGAAAACTAAAAAGAGCTTAAAAGCAAAAACAACATTGCTCACTACCTTATTGTCACCTATTACCTCATTTTCTTAATTTAGTGGAAAATAGTCACAAAAAAAAAAAAAAAAACACCATAAGAAAATGTAAATCCTGGTTTGACTAACTAATATTTCATTTTATTTTGCCTTAAATGCAAGACAAACGAAAGTTATGAATAAATGTTAATTAAGAGGAAGACAAGCAATTTTCAAACAAAATATACTCACTAATGAATACAAATACGAATTTATGATGATACAAGCCACTAAAAATGAGTTATGGGCTTCCAAGAAACGCCTTTTTTTTTGTGTATGCCCTTGTCGTTTTTCAATGAAATGATGTATCTACTTTTTTAAAGTAAAAAATTAGTGCTTCTAAAAATGGACTTAAACAAATTGTTGTTGATGCGGAAAACCTTAATGGAGTTTGGTTGATTATGGCTTTTGTTTCATGAGAAAGACAAATATATGTGACGAAAAACATAGGTACCATGTGTTGCTCTAGTTCAAAGAATTTTAGATTGTGTGGTATCGCTTCAAGCTTTTTTAGAGCTTGAATTATGTTCACAGTGTTTTAGCGCTTCAATAACACAATAACAAAACTTCGAAATATAGTATTCTACAGTGACATTGAAAATAACCAATACACCACTGTGAGCAACACTTGTTTCCCATAAATATTTTCCCATACAAATTTACTAATTTTGTCACAGGCGAGAAACACCCACCACGAAGAACTGTAGTCACATAATGTTTCATTGGATATTTGAGTGCCAACAACAATTCAATTTCAATTAATTTCGATGCATTTCAATTCATTTCAATGTATTTCAATTCATTTCAATGTGTTTCAATCCATTTCAATTCATTTCAATGCATTTTAAATCATTTCAATGCACTTTAATTCATTTCAATGCATTTGAAATTATTTCAATGCCTTTCAATTCATCTCAATTTATTTCCTCGGATTTCAGTTTTCAATTTATTTGATCCATTATTTCATCTCGATTCTGTTCATTTCGTTCCATAAAAACCGCTTTCTTACTCATCCGTTTTGAATCGGCAACCATTTGTAGGACAACCAAAGAAATGCAGTAAGCCTAAGGGCTTCCCGAGCTCTGTTACTCCAAACAATTTACTTCCTTTTAAAAAATGAAAAGTTTGATTTCAAGCCAATCCAACAAGCTACACAAAATTAAATCCGTTAAAAATTGCAAATATAAAAGTATGTACATAATTATGCAATTGTTTTTTATGTTTAGGAATGCAACGCCAAGACATCCATCCAACGAAAATGTGGCTCTCATATACACTTTGGCAAAAGGTCATGAAACTGAGTAGTCCAACATTTTATGGAGCGTAATAAGCAACCCGTTCAGAGCACCTCAAAAATTGGATTCAAAAACTTCGTATAAATTTAGGAGAGACACAGGTATGAACACAGCTGACTTTATTCTCTTTCCAGTTTTCTTTGGAAAAACTTCAAAGTCCCTGACGCTGACGGGAGTTTTTTTTTAGATACATGGTTCGTTTCTTGAACTTTACCCAGATTTTCTTGAAAGCCGAAAAGTTAAAAAAAAGAATTGGATTTTTGATTCTCCAAAACGCTAACCCACGAAATCACCACACATCTCTGTCAATTGAACAAAAAATATGGCATTTGACAGCACCGTTTGTTATCTGAGCTCGTCCTAGCTAAAACCAGGCCCACTTTAGGGCTATTTGAGAGCAAACACAGGGTTAAAAAAACACGATGAAAAAGAGGTTTTTCAAGGTTTTTCAAAAAACGATTTGTGGTGAACACAGGTCAGGCCCGGGCTTCAGTGATTAAACCTGCCATGAACAAAAAAAATCGGTTTAGAACTCATAGACCAAAGCTCTTGGACTTTTTTCTATTTAATAGAAGCCAAAGCAAAGGTACACGGTTTTGTGATTAGATAACTGCGTGGGGTTCATGGCAATCAAGTGCCACGAGTCTGCTTTTGTTCTCAAATTGACCAAATTGATACGATTCAGCGAATGCACAGATAATCGCTAGAGTAAACGTTATTATTCCTATCCTCAGGTTGTTTTAAAGAGGTGGTAGCGAGATAGTTCAAAGCTAATAGACACTGATGGACTGATGCTACAGGGAGTCACAAGAACTTTGAACTGAACATCGCCTTTAACTACAGTCCATCAACTATGCGTGATGATCCAAGATTTGACGAGTTAAACGTTTCCGATATTATAGTTTCTTTATTGACTCATGACCTCTTAGGTAAGGTTAGGTTTAAATGGCTGTCAAGAAAACAACTGACACACTTAGACCAATACAAGATCTTTTGTGACGTCATAAGAAGTGTGTGAGGGAGCACCTCAGTTAAATAAACCATTTCGAGTTTTAAATAAAACGATATAGGTAAAGGGTATCTGTGTTCACCCAGATCGCTTGAATCATCAAGGAAATAATTTCCCTAGATGCAGTTTTCTATTGAGGGAGAGTGCAGGACATGAGCATCTTCTCATCTAGGTACACAGCCTCTGTAAAAGTCGTAAGCGGTTCGAATTGCTTTTACACTTTTCGAGCACATCAGATCCTCTTTAGTCTTGGGTAATTCATTTATTTTACAGAACGGACTTTTTGACCCACCCTCGTGTGTTTGGTATAAGATCAAAAGTAAAAACAAGTGCCCACTTACATGTAAAAAATAGTTCATATCAGTGTGTTTAACTTTTGGAAAGTTAGCCATTCCTTTTTTCATGTTTCTGGGACTCGAACAACGAACCTCAAACAAAACAGGCAGACATGCTAAATCTTACGCCACGGGCACCACACCCATTTGTATCACATTAATTTAAAAATATAAAATCAGGACTGAGAACGAATTAAAAACCTGGTTATTATTCAGCGGCACAAGCTCACGTCAAGTTGACTTTAGACTGTATACATTCACTCACTTTCAAAATATATACCTACCCACTTTCGCACGTACTTGAGACATAATAACATAGCTACATCATATCTCTCTCAGACATCAGCAGGTGCCTTAATTTGTTTTATTTAAACTCCTAAAGGAATTCCTCCTATCCAATTCAGAATTTATAACAAAAAAGAGCTATTGTCATTGGCTTTGACCATGGAAATAAAAGGCAGACTGACAAAGGAAAAGGAAACTCTGACAGAACCCAAAAATGAAAGGATAATTCTACAGCAGCTACAGAAGAAAAAGAAGAGAGAGAGAAAAAAAAAACGTTCGGATTATCTGGTATTAACCTAATAGACACGTAGCTAATGAGGTTCATATATACTGCGCCAACCAATCGTGTTTCTATGACACCCAACCACTCATCCACTTGACAGGCAGGAACCTCGGGATAAAATGAATGGGTGAAAAAAGGCTCACGATCCGTACTCGTTAGTACAGCAGCATGTCAATCTTGAATCCGTGCATGTATTTGTATATATCTCTATTCATCCTTGTTTCTGCGATTTCAGAGCCTTCCAGCAGTTTCCATGTTGAGGATAAAATTTAATGGGGCCGTTTAAATGGTTCAGGAATTTCTCTTCAAACGCTTTGCAGCCCAGATTAATCAATTAGACTGGTGGCGCGGCGCGGCGGCAGGAATGGCAGAAGCCACCAACAGTTTGGACTGATTCGGCTTTGTGGTTGTTCAGTATTAAGTTGAGGATAAAAGACACACATCAGGATGGGAAAGAAGAGTGGAAACAGATAGAAACAGGATGGTCCAATAT
Source organism: Melanostoma mellinum (assembly GCA_914767635.1). Classification (NCBI taxonomy): domain Eukaryota; kingdom Metazoa; phylum Arthropoda; class Insecta; order Diptera; family Syrphidae; genus Melanostoma; species Melanostoma mellinum. Next base: position 23,460,703 of record OU612058.1, read on the forward strand.
GAAAATGTCGCAAAAATAAGCTTTTTTTCCTTTAAAATCGAGTTCACATAGGATAGGTTAAATTTAGTGTGTATGTGTCTGTGTAATACCCACGGAGCACTGGAGACCAAATACTTTTTTTTATTGTTTGATTAGTACGATTTTATGTTGTTGTTGTTGATCTTAAAAGACAAAACCTTTTGAATACATTTCACCAGGCCACCCTGTACCAATTGGCTTAAAACAAGAACAGAAGCAAAGCATAATGTGGGAGTGAACAGCGTTGGGGATGTTCAATGACTGCTATCTGTTTAATTATTTGTTGACTCATACGCTTTTTAACCGGCGCCTCGTTAAAGTTAATTAGACAGCAAGATCGGTTGTGTTTACAGTTTATTTAGATTAGAGTTCGCATAAACAGACTGTCAAAGAATTGTGGGTGTGTGGGAGTTAAAGAATCACGAAGAATCAAAACCATTGAATTAACAAAACATGTGAGTTGTGTGTATACACATGGTAATGGTTGTACCAATGTATAGGTAAAACAATCTATCTATTTGGAAAAAGCAAGCAACAAATAAAGAAGCACGCAACTTTGTTCAAGGTTAATTGAAGGCAGTGAACTGGGAAAACGGATGTAGATTGATGAGGGTGCTATAGCAGGATACAAATCAGACACACTGGTAATGGCAAACTGGCGAGCCAGGCATTTCGTTGTTGGATCAACAGCCGTGGTCGAGGTTTTTTCCTCTTCTAAATGAATTGATTATTTTCCACTCAAATACGTTCAGATGTGTTTGCACGGGATAAAGCAATTTGATGGTGCGTTTCTGTGTGTGTGTGTGTATGTGTGTGTTAGTTTTCCTTCTTTTTGTTTAAAAATAGCTTCATCAACGTGACCGCTACGCTACCTATATGGAGTTGCTCTTTTATTTTTCTGTGGTTTAATTTATGGTTTTCTATTAAGAAGAAGAGATAACGAAAGGTATTCCTCAAACAAATAATTAACAGTAATCTTCGAATAGATAAGATTGGATCTATTAAGGAGGATTCATTATGTTACAATACAATGGCTTCCTTTTTGTATCTTAAAGAGCAGACCATCTTAAGTTTCGTGCAAAATACTTTTAATTAATGGAAAGAAGATAAAGTTAAGGAAAGAATACGAAGAACAGCAGTTGGTGTATAGGAAGAGAGTGGTGAAGTAGAAGAAAAAAATCTTCAGAACTTTGTAGGTATTTAAATAAGGGAATAGTTTCTCAAGCCCCATCGAAGATGAAAATAAAGATATAGATAAATAAAATAAATAAATAAAGAGATAGAGATAGAGATAGAGATAAAGATAGAGAAAGAGATAGAGATAGATATTAAGATAGAGACAGAGATAGAGATAGAGATAGAGATAGAGATAGAGATAGAGATAGAGATAGAGATAGAGATAGAGATAGAGATAGAGATAGAGATAGAGATAGAGATAGAGATAGAGATAGAGATAGAGATAGAGATAGAGATAGAGATAGAGATAGAGATAGAGATAGAGATAGAGATAGAGACTTTTTTTTTTTTTTTTTTAGACTTTAATTTGTTTATGTATTAAAAGATTTTTAACAAAATTATATGTTCCCGCGAAGCCTTTTGGCTTGTCTGCAGGAGATTGTGTTTCACAAAAAATAAAATTTTAAGCAAGTTTTTACGTTATATTACATAATTACACAAGGTAAGTTAAGAAATAATTATGATTTTACTCATGTGAGTTAAGAAAGAAATTTTTAATTTGTTTTTTTCTAGTTTTGAAATTTTCAATATTTACTAAATAACGAGGTAATTCGTTGATGGTTGAAGGGACGCTGTATAGGAGTTGACGTCTTCCGTATAGGTTGTAGTTGGTGGGCAATTTTAGCATTCCTTGAGCGCGTCTTCTGGTGTTGATCGTATGGTCGATTGGTCGAATGAATCGGTTGTCATCATAGTACTCCAGTATAAGGGTCATCTTAAAAATTTGCTCGACGTTGAGAGTTTTAAATGTGCAATCATTGTTTCGCGAATATCCGTTATTTATCAGTTTTAGGGCTGAGTTTTGAATTTTTTGTATTTTTTGAATGTGAGTTTTTGCTGCATTTCCCCAGGCAAGTATGCCATACCGAAGCTTAGACTCCACTAAAGCATAATATACTTGTTTCAAAACAGGAACCGTGGTATAGAATCGTAAATGGGATAGTGCATATAAAGCCTTTTTAAGATCCATGCGCAGCTTGTCTATGTGTTGGCTCCATAGAAAATTACAGTCGATGACCACTCCAAGATATTTGTAAGTTTCTACAATTTCGATTGTTTCAATTGGAGTGTTGGGACAGGCATCATTTCTTACTACTATTCTGCTTTGTGTAGATTTGAATTGTGGGCTGCGGATATGCATCATCTTAGTTTTAGAGGCGTTGATGACCAAGCCATTGTCGTGACACCAATTAACAGCAGCATTGAACTCCTCCTGCATTATCATCGTCGCCATGTCCAATGATCTGTGGCGGACCACAATCGCTGTGTCATCAGCAAAGGCAAATGGAATGCCCTTCTTAAAAACGCGAAGTAATTCGTTGGTGTAGAGAATGAATAGGATCGGACCAAGTTTAGATCCCTGAGGAACACCATATTCCACGTACTCTTTCTCGCTCTCCACGTCTTTAATCTTGACCACAAACGACCTGTTATGCAAATAGTCCATGATCCAATCAGCCATTACTCCTCTTATTCCAATCCTGTTTAGTGCTTGTACCAATTTTGTATGGTTTAAAGTATCGAAGGCTTTACTAAAATCCATGAATATAACCAGGACATGGTGACTTTTATTTAAGCTTTCATTGACACAATTCACAAATTCGCTTAGCAGTTTTCCAGTATTTTTGTTTTTCTGAAATCCGTATTGACTTTTATCTATGAGCGATTGTTTATCAATAAAACTCTGTAGTCTTGCCAATATAACTCCTTCTAGACACTTTTCAACTGCAGGAAGTATCGAAATTGGTCTGTAATTACTAAGCTGATTTTTAACTCCACCTTTATATATTGGCCTTACTAAAGCAGTTTTCATAGTTGACGGGATTTTAGACTGTGTCAGGCTTAAATTGATGAGCTTGCATAGTATTGGAGCAAAAATTTCTATGTTTTTTCTAATATCAGCTATTCTTATTCCATCAATTCCTGGCGACTTATTTTCACCAAGTGACATTACCATACTGCGTATCTCCTGTATATTTGTAGGACTAGCAAATATAGTATTTTCTATTGTATCACTAATATGGTTCGATGTGACAAATCTGCAGTGGTGAATAATTTGCGATATTTGCGTTGCGAAAAGTTGTGCACATTCGTTTGACAAGTTTTGTACTGCAGTGTTTGGAAAATTGTTTGCCATTATTTCGTCGACATTTGACTTTTTTCTTCCTAGTATTTGATTTATTAATCCCCACGTCTTTCTAGGATCTTTTTTAACCTGAATAAACTGGTTTTTATAATAACTTGATTTTTGGGCTGCTATCAATTTATTGGTTTTGTTTCGGAATCTCTTGTACTCCATTTCATAGCCTTTATTGTTTCTATTGTTTTTCCACCTTCTATAAAGTTCATCTCGTTTTCTACATTCTTCGATGAGATTAGGGGTTGTCCATGGGCAATTATTTCTTTTGTTCTGTGATTTTCTAGTTAAAGTTGATCTTTTATATATAGCATCGAGTTTGCTGACGAGTTTGTTGTACATCGTTTCAGGATCTTCTTCATTTAAGACTTCCTCCCAGTTTTCTTCACTTATTAGATTATTCACTTTGTTATTACATATGTATGAAGTGTTTACTGTGTGATTTTCTGACGTCGATGAAGTACCAGTGTAGTATAAAGTTGGATAATGATCGGTTATGCCGCTTTCAATCACAGCAGAATTAATTTCATTACCATTTTCGCTTACAAGGATATGATCAATTACTGATAGAGATAGAGATAGAGATAGAGATAGAGATAGAGATAGAGACAGAGATAGAGATAGAGATAGAGATAGAGATAGAGATAGAGATAGAGATAGAGATAGAGATAGAGATAGAGATAGAGATAGAGATAGAGATAGAGATAGAGATAGAGATAGAGATAGAGATAGAGATAGAGATAGAGATAGAGATAGAGATAGAGATAGAGATAGAGATAGAGATAGAGATAGAGATAGAGATAGAGATAGAGATAGAGATAGAGATAGAGATAGAGATAGAGATAGAGATAGAGATAGAGATAGAGATAGAGATAGAGATAGAGATAGAGATAGAGATAGAGATAGAGATAGAGATAGAGATAGAGATAGAGATAGATATAGAGATAGAGATAGAGATAGAGATAGAGGTAGATATAGTGTAAGAGACTTTTAAAATGTGCCTACCAACTGACTCCTAATTATTTTAAGCTTAGTACCGCAAATGGGACAGTGCATATAAAGTCTTTTTAAGATCCATACGCAGCTTGTCGATGTGGTGGCTCCATAGAAAATGACAGTCGATGACCACTCCAAGATATTTGTAGGTTTCTACAATTTCTATAGTTTCAATTGGGGGAATTTGTCAGTAAATGCATTGACAAATGGGACAAATTGGGCAGTAACAACAAAGTATGAATCTACTGGGTAACAACACATGAAGGAATCAAAGGCAACCAACAGGGAGACGAACTGGCAAAGACTGGAGCCGGATCATCTCTCATGTGACTGGAACCTTTTTGTGGAGTAACGGAAAGCCACATTAAGATCGAAATCAAAAAGCTGGAAGAAGACAACAGAGTTAAATTATGGAATGACCTCCCCAAAATGCATCAAGCCAAGCTTTTACTTTGTACTTCGAACTCAAAGCATTGCAAAGATGCAATGAAACCAAGTAGAAACAATGTTAGAACGCCAGTCGGGTTCTTAACCGGAGACTGCAGACTAAGAAAACACCTCAAAATACTACGCATAGAGAGCAGTGATCAAAACAGATACTGCAACGAACAGGAAGAGTCTCCTGACCACCGCTTTTACATCAAAGGAAGAAGTACCTCGGATCCTACTAAATAGAGGAGAGGGAGCTAAAACTCCTAAGCGCAACCCAGATACTTAGTTTCATCAAAGGAACTAACCTGGATGAAGTACTTTAAATTGAGGATTACCACTTAAGAAGAAGGGGGTACAACAAGTCTACAAGTTCGAAGTACAATAAATATAAAACCCCAAATCATTCATTCATTCATTCATTCACAGGTACAGATACAGATGCAGATGCAAATGCAGATACAGATACAAATAAATTTCAGCAAAATATTTTAATTGATACGTCAAATCAGTCTCTTGCAGCAGTCCACCATAGACTTCCACACTTTTTGCTCAAAATAAATTCTAATTTTGTCTTTAAAAATACACACTAATAGAGGAATAAAGTATGTATTTGAAAAAACGTTGGCTTTCCTCGCGAGCATGAAGCTAACATCTGTAAAGTTGGCATAACAAAATGTTTTGTTTTGAAAGTATTGACAAAAACTAGATTTGGCTTAATCTATTAAAAAAACATTAGCAATCTGAGCTCTCAGATTAATTATCAGCTGAGTTTTAACTAATGACCCTATAAGCTTGTATTAGAAAACCGGACTGACTCTTTTTATGAACCAATTTCCTCAAAGATTAAAGCTCATATTCACACTCTCATACCATCATCTTCAACAGGTGTAACAAACAACATCTATTCTCCATTGTCATATTACGCTACGCCATCCAGTCTGGTAACAAGAAATTAATTCAAAAAACCACTTCTTTATCACATTAGTTTAACATAAAATCGAAATTCAGAGCAATTATTTAATTAAAGGAAATAAATATCAAACTATCTTCCATGTCTCTATTCCAATCTCAGTTAAACTCATCCAACAACATCTATCCAAATATTATTCAAAAAAGTTGTTTCCAGTTTTACAAAAACAGAAACAAATGGCTTTTAAATCATTTTGAATAAATAAATTCAGAAACATACGTTTCAAGTTGAATTAACAATCCACAACAACCAAAATTGACCAACACAAAGAATTTCCGATTTGAAACTATACCACAACCTGTTTACATTATCATATCATGCTCCATGTCGTTGTCATTTCAATGCTCTGTGAGCGCGCTCCGATTTAATTTTTTGCCCAACAAAAGATAAAAACGAATTAAATTTATGGTTAAATTGAGTTTTTTTGTTATTCTCGGTGGCAGTTTAATCTCACATTTAGTTATTTATTTGATTAATCCTACATAGCGTCTATAACGCAGATTTTCAAATACAACAATCCCAAACTACTATTCGTCCATCAACAAAGTTTCTGGAATTCCGGTTGAGAGTGGAGAAAAGAAAAAAATGATTGTAGGTGTAAGGCAGTGCTGTTGATTGGACGAAGATGATTATTTATTGGGCAATATCGATTAAGTCGTTCTGATTACATATTGGTATTATATTCAAGAATTATTAGTTTTCATCATTGATGGGCATGTTTTTTATTATTAGGAGGATTATAAATGTTTAGTTTGCATAATGGTTGGGATTAAGACCACGCGTATCCGTTAACTTATTGGGTAAGCGAAACAGAACCTATTTCGGGGACAAATACAACTGTGAAGTGTCGAACATGAACATTAAGTACGTCCATAGTTGGTCTTTTGCGCTGTTAAAACTGAGCACATGATACGATATATATACAATGACTCAATGATTCAATTACTGGGCATTTTTGCACCAACATGTTTCTATTTTTGTAACATGAGTGGATCAGAAGCCATTGAGTCATTGTTTTCAATTCGATTGGTGTAAAACTCAAACCTCCAGAGTCATACCTATTCTCTGTGCGAATGTCTTTGGTAAAACAAATTTCATTAAAAATGTTTCAAGTTAACTAAGACGGACTCTCTTATTTTTATGATTTGCGTTAATAAATGCCCAGTTATTAATTCCTTTAACATTGACCCCAACAATTAAGTTGTCAAACTTTCAATGGACCTTTGTGACACACCGGAACATATTTTTAAAAAACAATCTTCTCGAAAAGTTTTCATATTCATCAACAAAAATAATAACTTTAAGCTGGAAAGTGAATTATAATTTCTCCTTTAACGCGCCAACTTCTTTTGCGTGTCCACACGCCAGTTTTATGTAAAATGTCCTCTTTTCGTTTCAACAAAGATTAATTGGTTTTCTTGGTAATTTTTCCATAATAATAATACCAACAAGGCCTCCAACTGCGGTAGGGTAATTGTTGTTCGAAACTAACCTGAAGAAAGATATTTCTTCATACAAAATGCTTTTGCTGTGAAGTCACTAGAAAGTTTTGGCAAAAGTTTTTACCCGGCATGTTGTTTTAGTACGGTATCGGCATACCTTTTCAAGGTGTGTTTTCCTTTTCTTTTTTTTTAAGATTAATTTCATTTTTTGTAGATTGAAATGTTACAGGACAAAAATAAGTTTTGCCTTGAACTTGTTTTGAAATCGATACTGCGACTTGTTGAAAAACTCATGGAGGATTAGGATGAGGAGGACGAGGAGGAGGAAGAGGAGGAGGAGGAAGAGGAGGAGGAAATGAGGAGGAGGAGAAGAAGAAGATGTCCTTTAAGTTTGTGTCTTGTGATGTATCATCATGATGGCCTTTGTCACTAGTGCAGCAATCCCATACAATAACTTGGGAACAAATATTTATCTGATAGGCTATTGATGTTGCACTACAAATGAGTGGATTTTCATGACATTTGAGAAGCTTAGCCCGCATTATTATCGGTAGCCGAGTTTCATTGGGATTCCGTATTCACTTCAGCAATACATCGCGAAACATCGCAAATGGGACAACCACAACTCTAAAGTGAAAAACGCAAGTGGACAAAAATAAGTCACTTGCAGAAGTGAACAACAGGGATGGCTGGTAAATGGAATTGAAAATAATAAATTCATGGAATAAAGTTGTATAAGTGAGTACAGCGTCTCATTGAGTCACTAAGTGAAGTAAATATAAAAAATCCCAATAAAACTCGGCTATTGATAGAAAGATATGTAAGAAACAGTAGCAGAAAGCATGGTAAAACCCCCTTCTATACTCACTCAATCAGGCTTACAGCTTTGATTTTAAGACATCCTGGTAAATAATAACCGAAGAGGAAACTCTTTCGTTACCGATAAACGGGAGAAAATTAAATCGCACTGGTGAAGTTCTAAGAAATTATGTTGCGGTCATGGGAACACTCATAACGCTTTATCTGCTACAGCTAAGCAGGTACTTCTTGCCTTTTTTTATATAAAATAACTTGAATAAGTTTTTATCAATTAACAAGGCCGGGCCAACCAAATATGCAAGATGTGCATAAGACTCCAAGCTGTGGGGCGCACTATACATATAGTGGAGGCTGGCGGGCCGTTAGACATAAAATATAAAAATAATTAATAGGGTGGCGAAACAGAGCGAGGAGCCCCTGGGCCTAGCGCATTTCTCACAACCATACCTTGTGAGGGAATGGAAGGGACCTAAAATTTTTTTGCCAGTTCCGAACGGCTAATCGAGAAAGCGCTTTTCATGGCAAGAATACTAACGGAGGACTTGCTAATTCCTCGCGAAAGGCGATACCCGTGGAAAAAACATTTTTGCCTCTGTTGGGACTCGAACTCGAACGTCTGGATTAACAGGCGGACATGCTATCCATCACACCACGGGTACCACGCCGTTAGACATAAAAATGGCAAAACCTAGAAGTCCAGAGCCAGTCCATAGATTTTCATGACATTTCCGGAAATGTGTTTTAATAAGCGATAAGCCATTTTTTCTTTCCGTATTTAATGCTTTTATTAATTTTTACTCAAAAATAAAAAACCAAACGAAAAAACTAAAAAAAAGAAACGTACTTTTGTCCAGAAAACAAAATGTCGTTAATTTCCCTCTGATTGAACTTTATTCCCGGAAGTGAAATATGGAATGCATTTTAAAAAGCATATAAAAAAACATATAAAAAAAAAATTCGTGTGATCTTAATTTTAATATAAATTATAAATAATTATTAAAATTTAAGAGTTAACTTTTGATTATATTAGTTTTAAGTAAACTTTTTAAAAAAGACTTATTACAAACTTGAGCTTTGGTCTCAAAGGACAGCACATATACTCATTTGTGCCCTAAATGCTGTTTCCGGTGAAACGAGTTGATGAAACCGAAAAAATATGATTTTTTGAAAAATAAATACTCTCGAATTTGTCTAGGTGCATTCACGATTATCATTTATTGAAACAAGGATCAAAAAATAAATAAAAACATTGAATGTGTAAATATCTTTTTTTGAAAATTTGCGTTCTAAGCAAACAAAAGCCATTCATCAACATTCTAACACCACAGTGGCATATCAAATCGATCATAGAAATCTTCTCTGGAACAAATGGGAAGGAAAATTAAAACAAACGTAGCTATTTGCGGACTCGGAATACCTAATCGATTTAATTTTTCGCTATTGCTCTTTTTTCCTCTCTTCAGATTGTTGAGCCTGTAGAACAAAATTCATGATAAATTCTCTGTTAGTTTGAATTCCACACAAATCAATAAAAGAAATTACAAACTATACTCTTATCTAATTCAACAACATAGCCAGCATGTGAAAACTTTCCACAGATGGATTTTTTTATACATATATTATTCATGTTTTCTCTTGCCTCTCCTTTGTTTTTAAGGTTTTTATTTTCCAAACCTAAATAATCTATTCGTCCTTTTTTCCAAATGGAGCACAAAAATAGGGTCACTCATAATTGATCATCGGTTAGTTGAAGACAGAACAAACAAAGTTGTTTAGACAATTAACAATTCAGTTGGGAGAGCTGATTTGGGTGAAATTTTCTATTTTTTGTTTGACCTTACCACGTATGTGTCTATATGGAAAATGTTTCAGATTTGAAGTTGAAGTATGAGATGGCCCATAGCTAGGTACTGAAATATTTATAAAAAGCAGCTTCCTAATAGAAACTACTTCTTACGCATTGCGGAACTTTGCTTATGTGTGCATACTAATAGGGTTGCTTAACATAATTCTGTTTAAGTGGGCCTGTTGAAGTAGATGAGCTGATATGGGGGCTTTTAACTTTCTGTAGCAGTAATTTGTCGGAGTTTTTCTTTTTATTTTTTTGATAAATAGAAGAGATTATAAACTAATCCTTATTTGAAATTTTTTAAGATTTTAAGCGTTAAGTCGCTTTAAAATTGTATCAATATTCATTGTCAAAACGAAAGTTTTTCATTGTAGAACCTAAATAAGGCGTGGGGTAATCTAGATTTAGATTCAGTAACAAAGATGCAAGATGACAAGATTGCAGGTTAAAGAGCACGCAACAGTCGCCCAGCCAACCGTTTTTCGAGTCATGAATTTTTGGAATTCGAACAAAAAATACCAGAACAATGCAACATTCATTCAATTTGAACAGGTCAAAAATCATTTCCACTTAAGGTCGTTCGTCATTTGCATATAAAATTCAATTCAAATTGATCTCGCGGTGCTTATTAGAGAATAAAATTCAACCTGCTTTTGCTCAAATTTTAGCTAATAGCTAAACTTTGATGTTCGACTTTAAGGAGAAGTAGTAGAAATTAAAACTAGTGCTTAACTACTGAGCAAATTAATTTTCTAATCATAAGTTCTTGAAACTTTATTTCAGAGCGAGGAATTGGCAAGTCTTCCGTTAGTAAATTCACAGCACTTTCTCGATGAGCTGTTCGTAACCGGCAGAAAATTTTAGGTCACCTCCATTCCCTCGCAAGGCATGGTTGTGAGAAAGGCGCTACCCTATGCATGCATTTTAAAGCGAAATTAATGCTGAATCTCAATTTACTTGTTTTATTAATTTACAATTTTTATAACAACTTTCCTATATTTGTTCTTTTGTCTCTGAAAATTTTGTTCAGATTTCACAAATTCAAGGCTCTGATCTGATAGGGACAGAAACAATGTTATTTGTGAACGAACTCAAGATAGATCTCGTAACCATCACCGAGTTGAGCTTCGATTGATTTGTGTCCGATTGGAATTGACAAAGCGGCTTCGTTTTTGTACTTTGAAACCCAAAGTTAGCAAAAGCCCAACAAAGCTGAAGTCTTTGTTTTGACTTGGAGTCATGTTACGTTACCTAGTGCATGAACCAACTAACGTAACATCGAAGTAAAAGCGTAAGAACTTAATACGATTAAACTCACAAGCTTCAAGCGAAACTGAAGCTAAGGTACCATTGTAATTCAAGTAAAAATTCTTTTGCCAATCTCTTAATTAATAAAAAAGCTCACCAATCATAGAATTGGATATGCCTTTAAGAAATAGTTAATACCCGTGCCGTGATGGTAAAAGCATGTCTGTCTGTAAGACGGCAGATTTGTAGTTAGTGAAATTGATGTGTTCATCAAACCAAAGGTCAATGCTAAAAGAACGTCAAGGTCACAAAATTTCGAGACTTGAGATAAGGATTGCTGTTATATTGATAAATGTGCAAAAAGAGAGAATTCTTTTGCATGAAAACTTCATACTTTAAGACTTGAAAGGATTCAAACTAAAAAAATTTGTAGAGCCCCATAATAACAAAAATTACTATATTTTTTTGTAAGAAAAAGCAACCTGGAGTATTTTAAATGAATTAAAAAATCTTCATAACATCAGCAATAAAAAAAATTGCATAAAATGCAAACAACCACGTCCATTTATTGCTACATTAAAAAGCAAAGGACAAAAGTGTCTTTCTTGAGGTACTCTAGACAAATTCAACGAAATGAGCATTTGGTTGGTGTCAGACATGGAAAATCCAAAAACCGGGAGGCTTGCGAAGATTTCTGAAGGCGAAGGAAGTATATGCTCTGGTCGGATTAGTAGTGTGAAGTGGGAGAAGTGGGAGAAGTGTGATCGCTACGAAATCAACATAGAACTAGGAAGTATGTATGAGAAGAAAAATATAATCTGGTATGAAAGTTGTTCGCAACCCCTAGACAATTTAGTTTTAATGTTGTCTTAAAAAACCTTTAAAAAATGTTTTAAGAGGATCAATAAAATATGGTTTTGTATTGGAAGACTTAGAACTCCGCATGTTTTAGAAATGTGCGCTCATCTGAACTTCTGAACAGTTTTTGGTTATTAGATTTGATTTTTTTTTTAGATAAAACCATAAGACATTTGGTAAGGCTCAAACATGGAGTAATTGAAAGGCTTTTTTTTAATATACTCGACTCCTCTCTAATCGCAAAGCTGTGTGCGCTAGATATAACAATTGACTGTTATTAGTTAAAGTCATGAAATTTAAAAGATCCTTGATCCGTGTGTGTCACAATGTTTTAACTTTCTCGACATGAACAATTTGATTCCAGGGGAAAAAAACCGACTTTATCTTCATTAGCACGATTTTACCCCTTTTTTTTACCCTCTGCATACCCTCATCAAGTCATAAAGACGAATGGCCACACAAACATCGAAATAACAACATTACCTGCTATCTCCTTTCCTTTTCATAATGCACATGGAAGAAGAATGAAAAGCATTGGTGTGTTTAAAGATTACCTTTCATTCTCGTTTTTAATTCAAGAGTTGGGGGCAGTTTTTAAATTTTCCTTCAGTCGACTCGGATAGACATATTCCCACTCATTTGTATCAATATAACATGAAGTCTACCTTTTGTTTGTTCAAAGTTAGAAGCCATGTTGTATATATCTCAGAGTGATACATTTTACTCAATTTTGTGTTGAATTTGCCCAAAGTATCGTTTCATTTTCCCTTTCTTCCATCAAAAGCACAACCTTCGAATTAAGTGAAACACACACCTTTTCACGGCGCGGCGACCGGCGACAACCAACGCGACGTCGACGTTTCCTTCAAAGGAAAGAAGGAAATAAAATAAATTGTACCTAAATAATACTCATAACATCATCGCTGTGTTTGTAGGTACTTAAAATTTTCAAAATTATGACTTTTTTCATTATAAATTACAAAAACAAAAAAAAAGATGAATATACACTTATAAACGAACACATCTACCGTTTTATTGTCATATTTCCTTGTTAGGTTTGAGACGAGTATTTTTGTTTTGATATTTTTCTTTTTGGTATAAGATACATACTTAATAAGTCCCAAAAGACAGCTTCAGGGATTTGTCGATAAAAGAACGGAGCTTGAATTTATTCCTCTCCAAGCAACATAGCAGCGGCATTATTTTATAGCATCAAATAAAAATTTTCCTGTGGTTATTTTTGCACTTTGGTGTCATGATGTTAGCGATTTTTTCAATTTTTTTTTATTTTTCTTCAGTGGGAACTTTAAATTTACTAACATTGATTTTTGGAATGTATCCACCTTAAGGAAAGATTAGGGTTTGTTGACTGCTGAAGTGTGCTATTCAAGGCCTATACTTAGAACAGTGTTGGAAAAAAAATTTAAAATCAAATCAATATTGTCGGTAAAAAACTGTCTGTTATATATAGAGATATATTTTGTCTATATCTCTGTGTTTTTATTTAAGGGACAAAACGTAACGTATAGTGGCAGTCCTTATAATTATCCTAGTTATAGAAGATATTTGGTTCTTAACTTAATGCAACAGAATATAACATAACGAAAATACCTCGAACATTGGCGCTGTCAAAAGAGCAACAGCGTTACTTTCAAAACGAAGACCACCCAGAATAGCAGTAAAAAGTTTAGCGTAAAGCAGTAACACAGTACAGTGGTATTACAATATAGTAGTGACTCAGAATATAAATGAGTACTCTCACATTACAAATGACACATTATAAATGAGTACGAGCCTTGGGGCCTAACGCATTCCAAGGGCCTAGAATTATATGCCGATTCCGAATGGCTCAAGTGAGGAATCGCTTTTCATGGTAGTTTTTTACTCTCGGAGAAATTGTTAGTTCCTCGCAAAAGGCAATACCCGTGAAAAAACGATTTAAGGTTTCTGAAGGGGTTCGAACCTTCCACAGTTTTATCAAGCGGAAATGCTATGTATTACGCTACCCACGGCGACTAAATATCTATGTTAACGCAAAGCTGTTTAATAATCGCAATGCAAAAGCAAGCAAAGTCTTTCAGCAATGATCTTCCACAGTCAAACAAGAAACAATAAATACATGAACCCCTCTCAATTACTGTGAAGCGATATATTTGCCTAGCTTGCCTGCAATGCGTAAAGTTGTCATTCATTTTATGAAATCATTTTATTGCTAGAAACGAAAAATCGAAAGTAATGCCCGTGGTGTAAGTAATGGTAAGCACATTTGCCTGCTACGTGTGAGTTTTGAAGTTTGAGTCCCAAGTCCCAACAGAAAACAAAAACGTCAATCTAGACGGATACAACAAATAGTTCTTCATAATGTAGGCTGTAGGAAATTCACAAGGCTTGGAGATATCCGCTCTCAAATGAAAACGGCCGAAATTGTTTCGATTTTCATACTCTGCAGCTGCTTTGGTTCTTTCATATCTTAGGGGTTGGAGCTAAGCTGCTGTCATCGGTGAAAAAACATCCCAAAATTTAAGACTACATTCTAGACTCCCTCAGGGATCAATTTTTGATCCACTTTTGTTCAATATATTTATCAATGACTTGATTATGTCGATATGGCTGTGAACTAAGGCATTCTTTTCAACTCTACTCTTACTTGGAATGACTATATTCAAATGATGAAAAATATATGGATCTATCTTTATCTAAGCATTTTACCCCTTATCAAATAAGACTGAGACTAGCAAAGTCTTTAGCCTCCCTATAATAACTTATGGGTGTCAAATATTTACAAGTCATAACTCAGAAACGAAAAGACATACGTTGTTGCGTTGTACGTTTATGACCTCAAACGGTACGACCATATTTCAACTACACAATCAATATTTTGGGGTGTGATCTATACACAACCATTACATCTTTTTGAAAAAATGCATTTTACTAGTTCAACCCGGTTCTTTATGTGGCTACAACCAAAATTTTTGTGCAGAAATTCTGGACAGTGGGACAAATTACTCATCGTCATTAGAAGGCTTCGCGGCAATACACAGTGTGAGACGGTTTTATACAGACCCTTGTTATTGAATTAAATGCAGATATGTATTTGTACTTGTTCCTGTTTGTTTAAATTGAGTTTGTGAACAAACAAGTAGAATTCGTATATTATATACAAAACAATGTTTGTATTGATTTTTAAATTTAAAAGCAGGTTTTTTAACCCATTGTAAAAAATATTCAAGTATAAGATAAAAATAAATAAAAAATAAAAGTCGCTTACGATAAAATTTATTTTCGCTGCAACTTTTTCAGAATCTGGAGAATGTATAGAAAGTTTAAAATAAATGGATAAAGTAGTCTCTAAATGGCAGTTAACACAGACTTTAAAAAAGTAGTTTTGTAAGAAAATCAATAACTTCAAGTAATTGGCGTGATTCGGCTTAAAGTTTTAGGGACATATTCCTAAAAGGTTGATCAATAATAATTTTTTTAATTTTCAATTAAAAATCATAATGTACATATGAAACAAGGTCTGGTCAGTTCGGAATACATCAAGGAATGCTGGACTGATTTTAAATGTTTTTGATTTGTGGCATTTGTCCCTGTGCTGAATAGCAGAGTATACATTTAAGGCATTGGATAGTTTCCGCGGGGACGTTAACGGGAATGGGAACTTAAAAGCTACCTGACCTATTTCAGGATATCACGGACTATACCTTACTCTCATATGTAGTCATACGGGAAGGAGAATTCAAAAATTCGAAAAAAAAAATATAGAAGACAATGCCTCCTAGTAAAAAAAAATATATGGCACCGTGTGTAGATGCAATTCACTAGATCGACGGGCGTAGGTCCCAAGCTATACTAGTTGCAACAATAATAGGCGAAAGCCTATACATTTTTTATATTTATAACTACATATTAGGTAGTTTATCAGGATCACCGAGCTCACGAAGATGTGATCGATATCATTTCCGAAACGTTTACCCAGAACAGAAAATTGAAGAGGCATTGCTCTTTTTTATCAAAATTCTATTTGCTCATTTTTTATTTTTTACGGACATTTATCTGCCACTACGCGGAAGGTTCGTAGTTTCAATCCCAACAGAGAACAAAAAAATGCTTTCCACCGGTATCGCCATTCTAGAGAAATCGGCAAGTCTTCTGTTAGTAAATTCACTGCCATGAAAAGCGCTTCTTCGATCAAACGTTCGAAATCGGCAGAAAACTGTGGGTCTCTTTCATCTCATCACGACGCATGGTTGACGGAAATGCGTTAGATTTCAGGCTCCTCGCTCTGTTGTACAAACTCATTTATTTATTCATATTCAGAACATATGTGACTGTTTTGTGGAAGTACATAATTAGAATTCCAGAGACATCCAATTGCTCTTTCACTGATGTCACCCTTCACAAGAACTTATCATGCCCTTCGAAAGTATTTACACTGCCATGTAAAACACTTTATCACTTAGGCTATCAGAACCGAAAAAAAATCGGAGTTCTCTTCCATCTTCCTCATGTAGTTATGAGAAAAATGAGAAAAATACACTTCTCCCCGAGCTCTGTTGTGCCTTACTTATTTTTTGCTTACATTCACTAATAAGTTTGAAGAATCTAGATTTTTAGTAACTTTATAAGAATGACTTATAAGAAATATATATAAAAATATTAAAAAGAATCATTATACTCGTAGATGAGAAAATTTTACTAGCAAAATTTGTGCACAATCTCAGACATATCACATCACAAACAATGTTTTTTTCTTTCAATCCGATCCGAATCCATTGAAAGCTTTTATATTCAAATCTACAATAATTATTTTACCTTTTCAAATCTACGATAATAAGAATTATGGGATCGATTGATAGAAATACAAAAAATCGGTTTTGAATTGTTTGACACAGTTATACCTACAGAGTAATTGAAAATCTTCAAATGTTATTCCACCTGCGAGTCTAATTTCATTTGAATTCTCTTCCAGCTGTCTTCCAATTAAAATCATGTTTGCCTGATAACCCAGAGGTTCGTGGTTTGAATCTCCACAGAGGCAAAAATGTTTTCCTACAGGTACCGTCTTTCGCGAGGAATTGGCAAGTCTTCCGTCACTAAATGCATTGCGATGAAAGGCGCTTTTTCGATTAGCCGTTTAGAACAGAAAATTGTCGGTCCCTTCGATTCCCTCACAAATGCAGTGGTGGTGAGAAATGAGCTAGGCCCCGAAGCTCCTCGCTCTTTTCCGCCACCATTTTTTTTTTTATTTATTCCTCCATTTCCGACGACACATTTATAAAAAAACTGTCAGTATTTTAAGCATAATTCGTTTGCAAATTGTCCATATTGTAAGAAATTTGAAAGCTTAGCAACAATTTAAAAAAACATCTATGCATCCCCCTTTTTTTAATGAAGACATTAATTAATTGAGTAAACTAATTATGTAAGGAGGAACCTTTAAAAATTTTGTGAACTTTAAAAAGATAATTGTATCTTTGGTTTCATCCCAGTTTTAAATAAACTCAAACATTCACAAAAATAAAAGTTTTACTGCAAATCAACAAACTTTATTACGCTTTGAAGGAAAGGCGTTCTCCAGGCAATCAAATCAGAATCTTAACATCTCATTTCAATTCATAAAAAGCTGTTTTATCGAATTTAAATAGAATATTTTTTCATAAGTACATCCCATTTTACGGATATGCATATTCATAAACTGCACACAATAAGTTCATGTACCTACATTCAAGACAAACAACATACACAACATTCAACGGAACTTTATTTATTCAAGAATATTAACATAATTAAACACAAAAACATTTGCTTATTTGCATTCAATAAATAATAACCTTATTAAAAATGTATATCAATACAAGTTAATGAGCCAATTGGAAAAGCATATGGTATTAAATGAAAAATCAATAACACCCAAAAGCAATTAATAAAAAATTTGTTTGAAAACACGATTTTTCCACTCAGTATGATTTTATTGACGAAAAAACACACAAATTTGTCTGACATGTTATGTTCTAAGAAAAATTCAAACTAACGCACATTATTAATTTTATTTAAGCCATTCATTATTTCCGATGAATTTAAAATGTGTAGGTATTCAAATGGAAAAGAATTACAATTACAAACATATTTTCAAACGAATTCAAAGTGATTCGTGTGAATAAAAACGTGGATTAAAAAACTCGATACTTATGTACAATATTAACAATAATTAATTAAATACATAGAAGAAAATGGATGCTAATGGCACCGTTTTATTGAATTTCATAATTACAAAGCTACACAAATGAAAATTTACCAATGAAAATGTTTTTGTATTGGTTGTGGATCGCAATTAACATGTTTTAGAGTGGTCAATTAGTTTTTCTTTTTAACGTGCATACATATATTTTTTTAGCCTTTTGTTTGTTTTCCCAGAGGAATTTTTGAAACAATTTAATTTATATCATGATGTTCCAAAATATGTGTGTCAATTAAAATAAATGAATGCAAAATAATAAATGTGCGAATGAATAAAAGCACGCATAATAGTTTTCAAATTACAACGACTATTCTTAATTTCAAAGTTCATAAGACCTTAACAATCTTTTCTTTTCAATTTTTCTTTTTTTTACCAACTATCAATCACTTTTCTAAATTTTTTAAAACAAAAGAATCAAACGATTTGATTAGGTGGTTGATTTTGGCTATTCCTAAATAACAAGCGAAAAAAAATGTTAAACAAGCCCATTAAGGACGCTGGCCTAAGGAAGAATACGAGAAAGGGGAAACATATATGAACAATCCTGTAATGGATTCTATTTGTCTGGCAATAAGCGTCGGTCGGGTGGAGCTTAAGGGTAGAAGTCATTATGTCTTCAATAAAACATCATAAAGCGTGTTTTTTAGGAGTGTAGTTTTTAATTTGGCAATTCTTTTTTTATTTTTTAAGTTGGTCTTTTTGACATCTGTCAGCGGAATTATGCGCAGTTTGGCTTGTCATTTCATCGTTGAAGAATTTGAGGCTTACAACACTAGTCGCTGCATACATTCTGCAAAATGTCTCGAAACGAAATCGCTGTTAACGGCGATTTTATCTCCAAGAGTGGGCTGTTGCTTGTCTACGTAGATAATCCTGAAACGTTTGAGGCCTTGTAAGAGAACATTCGGTGCGTTCTTGCTGACATACGTATACCCAAATGCTGCAAAAAGTGTTCGCAAAATTGTGCTTTTCTTGCTGGGATTTATTAGAGCCACCCACGGCTTCGCAAAATCATTTTTTAAACATAACGGCAATCCCTTATCGTTAAAATAAAGCTATGACATTAAATTGTGTGCGTTTTATTTCTTTTTGAAAACCATACAATTAAAACAAACTTTTTTATCTCCGAAGTTGATCACTAAACCTCAAGAAGAATTTGGGAACATCGAAAACCTTTGGTGTTCAATAAATAAAATCTTAAAGGTCTCCATAGATGGTAGTAGTACACGGCACAATGGAGAGTTGAGTTCAGACATAGTCGCGCACTAGGCAGCCAGTCTGTATTACTACAAATTCGTAGGAGCTGGAGATTAATACCATAACCTCAGTTTTCATGTCTACTTACTTACAATGACATATTCAGATAACAAGCACTTAATAAGAGATACGAGTAAAATGTCCCCATTTACCCCAATAATTTGAAAACTATGTTACAAATGTCAAGAGGCCAGAGGTCATGTAAATGTAAACAATGAACTACAGCATTTGGGTTTCATATACTTGCTTAGTTAAATTTTTGGTATTTTATTATAAATTATAAGTTTTTTTTATGGAAAAATATGTTATATAGATAAAATTCAAAAACTATTAGCATTGCGTTTCTGATCAGGGCTATAGACAGGCATTCATACTTAAGGTAGTATTACACTACTATCTATTTATGCACAATACTGTCAAATAGTATGACTGATTTTCTGTATCTGTGGCAAATGATATTACACTATGCCATTGCCACATATACATATGTATATGGTAACAATCTGTTAGTTAATTTAATTAACATTATATGCCAAACAAATGTAAAGCTAGCACCCTTTCATTAAACCATTATTTTTATATTACTTGTATTTGCCATACAACTAGGCATCCTATGCTTTGATATTTTTATTTTATTTGTCACTGATACATTAGTTCGTATTAATTAAGGATTTGAATTGTGTACCCTCTTTTGAAACGCAAATTCTTTTGAGCAAAGAAAAGAAAACAAGCCTGGTTTGTACTATGAAATTCCTAAAATTCATACAAGGAGTTACACTGAGAGAAAAAATGCATTTTATATTTGAAAGCGATCACTTTCAAATCGGATTTAAAGTGTTTCTGTTAAAAATACCAAAAAAAAACAAAAAAATTTAATGGAAACGCTCTTGTTTTCAAAATTTCACTTTAAACTTTAATGATTTTACTTTGAAATTAATATTTTAATTGAAACATTTTGAAATTGAAAGCTTAAAACTTTCAAATTCAAATCAAACAATTTAATAACTAAAAGTTAAATTTTGAGTTTGAAAGAGATGACTGCTGAATTAAAAGTCTGAACTTTAAAGCAGAATTTGAAGTTAAAAACTCTTGAATTCAAAGTGTTTTTACCAAAAATTTTAAATTTCAAAGTGTTGGCAATCTAAAATTCAAAGCGATTGTGTTGAATTTTAAAATTTTAGATTTAAAATTTAAAATTGCTTGTTTTACAGCTCTAGCTTTGAATTCTAAATGATATTGTTTTTAATTTCAAAGTCAAAAAATGCGAAAACTTTTAAACTTAAAACGAACTCTGCTAAATAAAATTTAACAATTTTGAAATTAAAAGCTTACGACTTTCAAATTCAAATGAAGCAGTTTAATAATTTAAAGTTTCATTTTTAATTTAAAAGTGATGACTGATAAATTAAAAGTCTGAACTTTAAACCAGCATTTCAAATTAAAAACTCTTGAATTCAAAGTGTTTTTACAAAAAATTTTAAATTTCAAAGTGTTGGCCAATCTAAAATTCAAAGCGATTGTGTTGAATTTTAAAGTTTTAGATTTAAAATTTAAAATTGCTTGTTTTACAGCTCTAGCTTTGAATTCTAAATGATATTGTTTTTAATTTCAAAGTCAAAAAATGCGAAAACTTTTAAACTTAAAACGAACTCTGAGAAATAAAATTTAACAATTTTGAAATTAAAAGCTTACGACTTTCAAATTCAAATGATGCAGTTTAATAATTTAAAGTTTCATTTTTAATTTAAAAGTGATGACTGATAAATTAAAAGTCTGAACTTTAAACCAGCATTTCAAATTAAAAACTCTTGAATTCAAAGTGTTTTTACAAAAAATTTTAAATTTCAAAGTGTTGGCCAATCTAAAATTCAAAGCGATTGTGTTGAATTTTAAAGTTTTAGATTTAAAATTTAAAATTGCTTGTTTTACAGCTCTAGCTTTGAATTCTAAATGATATTGTTTTTAATTTCAAAGTCAAAAAATGCTAAAACTTTTAAATTTAAAACGAACTCTGAGAAATAAAATTTAACAATTTTGAAATTAAAAGCTTACGACTTTCAAATTCAAATGAAGCAGTTTAATAATTTAAAGTTTCATTTTTAATTTTAAAGTGATGACTGATAAATTAAAAGTCTGAACTTTAAACCAGCATTTCAAATTAAAAACTCTTGAATTCAAAGTGTTTTTACAAAAAATTTTAAATTTCAAAGTGTTGGCCAATCTAAAATTCAAAGCGATTGTGTTGAATTTTAAAGTTTTAGATTTAAAATTTAAAATTGCTTGTTTTACAGCTCTAGCTTTGAATTCTAAATGATATTGTTTTTAATTTCAAAGTCAAAAAATGCTAAAACTTTTAAATTTAAAACGAACTCTGAGAAATAAAATTTAACAATTTTGAAATTAGAAGCTTAAGACTTTCAAATTCAAATGATGCAGTTTAATAATTTAAAGTTTCATTTTTAATTTAAAAGTGATGACTGATAAATTCAAAGTCTGAACCAGCATTTCAAATTAAAAACTCTTGAATTCGAAGTGTTTTTACAAAAAATTTTAAATTTCAAAGTGTTGGCCAATCTAAAATTCAAAGCGGTTGTGTTGAATTTTAAAATTTTAGATTTAAAATTTAAAATTGCTTGTTTTACAGCTCTAACTTTGAATTCTAAATGATATTGTTTTTAATGTCAAAGTTAAATTTTTGATTTTATTTTAGAGTATCCAAGCGATCACTTGGAATATAAATAAATTCAGTTCCGAATTCAAAATCTCAAAATACAACCATTTGAGAAAATAATACCGTAGAATTGAGTTTCAAAGTATTCGCTTTCAATTCTAACGAGTTTGCTTTTAATCTCAGCTGCATTGAAAATAATTTGAAAACTAAAACGAACCGTTTCATATTCAAACAAAACGCTTTAGATTTTAAAGTCAATTGTAAAATACAATTTCAAATCTCAAGCAACTAGTTGTTGCTGGTAACATCATCAGCTTTCGTGTGTGTGTGTTTGTGTTTTGTTTTCTTTTTCTCATTGCGAAAATAACTCAAAAACGTGAATTTGAAAGTGTTAGCTTTCAGTTCTAATGAGTTCGCTCTAAATCTCAGAGTCTGAGCTTTGAAAATTAAAACGAATGCTCACTTATTCAAATGAAAAAACTTTAAATTTGAAAGTGTTTAAATACGAGCACTCTCATATTCAAATGAAACACTTTAAATTTCGCAGTGAATTATAAAACGCAATTTCAAATCTCAGACATCCGACTGTTGCTTGTGCATATGCGTATGTGTTTGTGTTTTGTTCTCTTTTCAGCGTTGCCAACAACATTTGCCAAAAAATGGCTCATTTAAAAAAGGCTTTTCTATTAAAAACAACGCGTCACTAACTTTTTTTTAAGTTAAGGGAAAAAAAAATCGAAAATTAAACACAAATAAACGAAAAGAACTCTTACAAACTTATCTTCGTCCTATTAAAGTTTATAGTTGACTTGAAAAAAGCATTTCAACTTCATTCGAAGAATTGGGGAAACATGGCTTATGTATTTTTTAAAAAAAAAAAAGGAAATATTTTACACCATTTCCTTTTTCAAATGAAATGCCTTTCCCCAAACCTCGAAATGTTTAAGAAATCAGTAGCAACATTTTAATGCCTTTAAGTCAAAAGCGCAAATCTATAGTATTTTAAAATGAGATTTAGTGCCGGCACTAGTAGTAACTCAAAACGTCTCTAGTATCATTAATAGTTGATTTTAACATCACACTTTCCTTAAGTGTCACTTTAAATTTAAGATCATTTGAGTCCCAATTTAAATCATTTAGAGCAAGCTTTGCTCTATTTTGTCTGCCGTTATTCATTGGTGTGATATTTAGTACTTTGGTTTTGTTCACAAAATAGTTTTTCGAGGAAAATAATTTCAAAAACTGGGAATGCCTAAGGCATGAAAAAGTGCCGATGGCAATCCTGCTCTTTATTTTCGTTGCCAAAAAAAAGTCTAAAAAGCGAATTTCATAGTGTTAGCTTTCAATTCCAACAAGTTCGCTCTGAATTTCAAAGTTAAAACTTTGAAAACTAAAACGAACACTCACTAATTCAAATGAAACATTTTAAATTTCAAAGTCAAAAAAAAAAAATCAGCCAGCCAGCAAGCGTTGCCAATCGCACATACGACGAAAAAATACCTCTCTGGAAAAAATATGCCTTTTCAAAAAAAAAAATTTTTCACCAAACTTTTATAAAGTAAGTTGAAACAAAAATCAAAAATTAAACAGAAATAAACAGCAAAAACATTAAAAAAAAAGAAAAGAAAACAAGCCTGGTTTGTACTATGAAATTCATAAAATTCATACAAGGAGTTAGTTTAGCAACTGCTAGGGATATTCATCAATATTTTCAAGTTTCTTAACCACCTTTCAACTCGATTCTTGGCGGCGGCTACCAGTTCCAGGTGTGTTAGGAATTTGAATTTTCACATTTTGTCTAACTTTGGGCTAGTTATAGAGAAAATCTAAAAAAAAAAAAAAATTGGAAAAGCTTTTAGTTTCCTGGAAAATTTACGTTGCGTTTTCGCAACACCCGCCAAATGTAGTAGCAAAACTAGTGCTTTAATGAATAAATAGGACACTGTTCTTGTTTAATAAATACCAATCTACTAACAACTATATTAAAGATACAGAGTAACTGCCGGTATTTTCCATCTCTAATACAAAAATTTATTTGTGGAGTTTCCGTCATCTCCGTCATCGGAAAAATAATGAAACATGTGATG
Source organism: Melanostoma mellinum (assembly GCA_914767635.1). Taxonomy (NCBI): domain Eukaryota; kingdom Metazoa; phylum Arthropoda; class Insecta; order Diptera; family Syrphidae; genus Melanostoma; species Melanostoma mellinum. The sequence goes on from OU612058.1 coordinate 23,484,964, forward strand.
TGAGGTGTCAGCACAGCAATGATGCAAATGATGCAAACCCGAAATCAACTCATGAAATGGATTTAAATTTTAGGCGTAGATTTAATAAATAAAACACTGAATTTTCTTTATAAAGCAAAACTTAAGTCCGTAGGACAAGGGACCTGAAATCTGATGAGAAATTAGTTACAAGTTTTTAAAAAACTCATTCAATTCAAAAAGTGTTGTGAACACCACACAAAAATATCATTAAACATTATAAACATGTTTAGAGGAAAACGCTATCAAAATAATACAGCATAGGGATGCCTGATTGCTCGACAAAAAAAATAATTGACTTTTATATGACTGTATAAACATTTTGAATGGCAGAAACTATGTTAAGGTATTACACTATGCCATTTATATGGCTGTAAAATCGCTGAAATAATGTCTGACAACATACAAATACTGCCCAATAAATATGGCTATCACACTTGTTGTGAGTGCCATATATTATATTTCTTTAACTTGTCATATTTATATTATAATGCAATACAACCTTTACCGGGGACTATTTTATAACAGTCAAATTGATAGCAGAGCCTGACTGTCACGTCGTAACATTCATACATGTAGGCTTCATATGCGGTTCAATGTTGCAGCGTCTTAAATGGAAAAGGCTCGGGTTCTTGGAAGACAGTCTCTGTGTACGTTTTCGATTTCACAGAAGACAAGAATCGGAGTACCGAAATCCCAATCCCAATGGTGTCCTTTACAAGTGGGATCATTCCATATCGAATATATTGCTACTCAGTCACAGTTCGACCAAAGGTCTGATATTCTAGGCATAGTACCCAATGTAGAGGGCTCAGAATGGATTTGGTCCAACAACCAAGCTTTCTTCTATTTTGATATGGAATGGTTGATGCAGGATATTTTTATGGTTCCTCAAATATTATACGTCTTTTTAAATACGTGGAGCTGCAGTTCTTTTTCAAACCGGAAACATCAACACTATAAACGGAAACGGTAAATAGCTGCTTCAGTGGAGTGATTTCTGATTACGATGGTGTCGATGTTATACATTGTATAAACTAGGTCTAGTGGATTCAACGTTTAAATAGGAAAAATAAAGAATTGCTATTTCATGAGTATCGTCTTACGCGCTATTTCAGTGCCACTTAGCCGTGAGCTGTGAGAGAAATGCGCTTGGCCCCAGCCCTGCCCGATCTTGTTGTCTCTGTCAATTTATTTTATTTATTTTATATATATGTAATCTTTGTCTTAAAAAAATATAAATTTACAAAAACACTAAACATTTTCTGGTGCCGGAAAATAGTAGGGTTTAAGTGTTGCCAAAGCGTTGTTAACTAACTTTCTTCCACACTAGAATTTCTTTTCACAAACAAGAAATTTAATACAAAAATTGAGTGCGTTTTGAACAACATCTAATTAAAGTTTCGATTGTTTCATAATTTCATTTTTAACATGAAATCAACTGACGTTAGCAATCAGCCACGGATTCAAGGGGGGGTCACAGGGGTCATGACCCCCTCCCTCTTGTCACTGTTATCACTATAGTTCCCGATTTAAGGAACCGTACAAATAGTAAAAAGCTGCGTAGAAAAAACTGCAAACAAACAACTGTCATTAAATGGTTATTTAGATTTTATGAAAGAAACCACCTTTTTTTTAAATTTGAAAATCAGACAAATATGCTCATACATTCGGTTCTCTTGATGTTTACTCCATATTATTCGAATTAATTTACCTTAAAGCATCCGTCAAATAAATCCTTGTTTTATATTTTTTACTTTTGTTGTATATTTTCTGGTTTTTGTTCCGTTTCCTTCTTTGTTTATCGCAAAACACAATGAAAACTATCCTGATTTTAACGACACTGAAATCAACAATGGACTGTTGTACTTTCAATGTTTTGATTGCAAACTGATGTGAAGTTAGCCACGATGCCATAAATGGCGCGAAGCCATTTGAAAACACACGAGGAAACGTTTCAGAAAAAAAATTATTGGCTAAGACATTTCTTACTTTTAAAAGTAAGTGTTTTTATATAAAAACAATTTATAATTTAATATAAACAACAGTTTATTTTTGTTATATTTGATTTTTTTTTATCCCGTGATCCCCTCCGGAAAAAAAATTCTAGATCCGCGCCTGTTAGCAATGGCCTAGTATTTAGAAAACTTCAGATAAGTTTCCCTGGAAGATGTGAATGTTAACGAATATCTCCACAAGTCAAGAATATATTCCAGTTAACTAGTTAACATTTTGTATGTCTGAATTTAATTAAGTTGCATTTCAAAAGTCCGAAGTAATGAAGGAATGTAAATTGTCCTCATCAAGAAGCCCGTTTATATGCATTACTTTTTTGTTTGCTTTGTTTTTCAGCTAAATGTCGACGACACAGTGTCTGTTGTTTTCAAATAAATTGTCTCTCAACCTTTTCCCGAAGACATAGTTATTGCTTGTCAAAAAGATAAACACTTGTTACATGACTAGTTTAAGCACACACTCAACACAAAATTGCTTTTAGCTAAAAGAAAACAAAAACAAAATAAAAAAATGTCGTTTACAGTTGTAAATTGTCTTATCGAAATGGCGGTGATGGAAAACCGGTAGGAATATGAGCCGACATTCAATTTAAATATTACCATAGCCGATTATGGAGAAAACAACACATGTTGACCGATTGATAAAATCGAATAAATATTTATTACAAATTATATTTTATTCGATTCGTGTTGAAAGATGGAATTCCACAATATTGTGTGAGAATAATTTTAAGAGTTCATCAAATAAAAACTGTTAATGCCCGTAGACATTTAAATTCCGGAATTTCGTTTTCATTTGTCGTTATAATAAAAAAATATGATATTTCAATTTGTCACTTTTGATGTTTATTATTCCGCCAGAATTATAGAAAATGTTTCTGTTTATATTTCTTTTTTGTGTGGGGAAATTTTCATAAACCATTTAATGGTAAAATAAGCTTATGTTGAAAGCTAACCCAAAGAGATTACCATGAATGCCATTGAATTATTTCAATGAGCAAAAAGATTAGCCGTTTAATTTATGAATGTGATTTTTTTTTAGGGGGTTTTCATATAAAACAAGTCTTTAAAATAACTTGAAACATGAAAATGTAATTTATAACCAAATAAAAGTCAACGAAAAACCTATTTGGAGGCTGTGCTGGGTATGTATGTTAAACACTTAAGTGCGTGTTAAGAGGTTGTTGAAGGCATGTTAGAAATGTGCTTTTGGTGCGAATGGGTTTGTCTATAGAAAGGGAAGGTTTAGCATGCAAAGAAATGAGTGAATGAAATTAAAGGACACCTTTTATTAACATTTAAGAAGTGATTGTTATGTTGCAGAAAAACATTGCTCAGTGTGCGTTGTTTTTATTATAATTATTTTTTATTTCCTAATTATGGGGGCGGATACCTACACTTCTATAGAAGTCCCTAAAAAGAGTAGATAGTCGCGAAAGAATACTTGGTAGCGCGCTTTAGCATAATTTAGATTTATTGACTCGTATTTTTAGTCAAAAAAAACGACTGAGGTGTCGCGCTTCGACATAAACTCACTTCTCAAAAGTGACGGGACTTTTATGTCCCGGCTTTAAACTTGGTGCCCTCCACTGCAGGAGACGTTATTATGTGTTCTTATTTGTAAAAAAGTCTATCTCCTCACCTCCTCCTAACCGTCTGCGAACCAAACTACTGAAACGATTTGAATGAAATTTTGTACAGAGGTAGTCTAAGACGGACATAGACTATTCACAAATTCTTCCGCCGTTGGAATGCTTTACTATCCCCGAGTAACATAAACTTTAACTCATTCCCACATTCCTACTTAGTCTTATCTTAAATTATAAATCCGAAATTAAGTCCGTCTGTCTATTTTTCTTTGTTACCATTTACCGCCAACACCAATTTACCTTCATGAATTTTGGTACACAGATAGTCTAGAACTTAAGGATAGACATAGGCTATATGTCTTATCCCTGCATTCTCACGGGAACCGACAACGCAATCGGGAACTTAGAAACTATAGGGCCAATTTCAAAAGTTTTTTCGTGAGGTGATTTCTGTCGAATTGTCGACAAAATGAGATATTTGAAGATATAAACCAACAAATTATTTTAGATGTTGACGGGGAATTTGTAGAATACAAAAGTCAGTAGAAAAAATTAAAAACACTGAGTAAGTCACATCACACCCTTCAGAGTTCCTCAATTCTTTATGTCCGTCAAGTTTACACTACCACTCCAAAATTTTTACAGTTTGTTTGTAGAGAAATAAAAAATTTGTCGCTCTTCGTTCAAAAAAAAAAACCGTGTGTAATGCTAACTTGACGGTCAAGTTAGCACGATCAACCGCCGTAAAAGATTTTATCTCATTCAATCCTACATTCCGAAAAAAATTAAAACCCATTTTCCATTTTTATTGGCTTTCAATAGAAACAAAAAAATTCTTAGAAAAGTGTTCTAGTAAAAAGTAAAAAACGGATATGGTTGAGAGCAATGCACTTAAGGGGTGGGGCTACCCAAGAATATTTTTTCAAATAGTGATATTACAATACAACAAAGGAAAAGTTCTCGCTGAATTTTTCTAACAAAAAGTTTAACAATAGTCTTGATGGCAGCAAATTTTGGAGAGCGCTTTGGAAAAACGTTTTCCCAAGTGAACTGCATAAATGGTGACTGGATCATTCGATCAAAAAATTATAATGAATTCTTGTACACAAAGGTGTTATTCCAAGGCAACCCTGAAATCCCTTTTTGGAATTTGGAATTTTGTTTTTTAGACACTTAGAAATGAAAACACCATTTTGGCTTCTAAAATTAAGACTATTCGCTTATTTAAAATAAATAATTAAAAAAGGACTCAGTTTCATCAGGTAATTTACATAAAGACATTGAAAGCCAAATTTCTAAGGAATCAGTAGATCAGTAGAGTAGATTTGGATTTACTTCGTTCATCGGCTTCAAAAACTATAAGTATCAGAAAACCAGTCAGAAAAAGGTACTTAACTTGTGCAGATAATACTCAGTGCTCAAGGTCTTATAGTTATAATTGTCAATTTTTCTGGGAATTGTTAAAAATTTGCTAAAAAAAAAAACCAATAACATAACAATTTAGAAATGACAAAAAAAATTAAATAAAAATTTTTTAACTTTAAATCCCTCTTCCTCCTTAAGTGAAAGCAAAAAAATAATCCAAAAAAATCAGTCAAACAAACTATCAGTTTTAAATTCAACAGAAAAATTTGATAATTTTGACCTACCGCAACTACGTTTCTTATTCAGTACGGAGTAACAAAATAAAAATAGTTATTAAGGCCAAATCGGTGGGATAATTAAAAAGAATTTGTAAAGCATAGGTTCTGGAAAAACATGCTTCAATTACATGAATTGTTTGAATGTTCCAGGGCCAAGCAGCTCTAAAATAAATTACTGGCAGCCACAGCCACGTACAAGTACACGCAACCCCAACCTTTTTACATATTAAAACAAATTCATGTCTCCCTATCTGAAGGTCACCAATAGAAAACAGGATATTTTTAAGTCGACTTTTGAAGGTAAACTAACTTCGAAACGGATGGAGGTGGCTTCTGTTTAGAACTTAAAATGAAGTGTGCACTTAAAATTTTATTGTGTTATTTTTAAACGTTAAGACTATCGAAATGTTCAATAAAAATCTTTTTTTAAGTTTCTTTCTATAGCCCCCTTTAAATTGTAAAGGCATAAAAAAACACTCTCAAGATAAAAAAAAAATACTTTAAGCATCCAGGCATTCCCAACAAAAAAAAAAAAAAAATTCAATCGCATTTCTTCAGAATTGACAAGAGACACGTGTAGTGTAGTTAAGCTTTGCGTTGAACATTGAATTTCTTGATAGACGTATAAGACAAATGATTAGCAGATACTTTCACTTTTAGAAATCATAATAACCATCTAACTAACCTAAGGGTTTTACTTTCTGTGGACTGTGGGGTAATACGTTCGGCGCAGAGACATAAGTCCCCGGGACATAAGTCCCAACTTTTATTTTTGGGACTTATGTCCCATCTAAGTGAGACATGAGTCCCAACTTCGATTTGGGAGTTATGTCTCACTTAGAAGGGACATAAATCCCAAAAATAAAAGTTGGGACTTTTGTCCCAACGAATATACTTTTTACAAGCTATAACATTTTTTTAATAAGCTCTTCTGAAAAATTGTCTGTGTTTTTGTCAAATTCTTGAAGCTTCTTTTTTCAAAAAGCAAACTTACTACTCATTAGAAAGTAGAGATATGGTTATCCGGAATTAGGATATGTTATTTTACTTTAAGAATTTAGTAAACATTTTTTAGTTTAAAAAAGAAACTCAAAAAATTTTGAATTCCGTTTCGAAGGCTCTGTTCGAAATATGTTTTAAGGGCAGTGGGCGATGGAAAATGTTTACTTCAATTATAGCTTAGGTATTTGCACATATAGTTCCTCCGACTTTTTAAGCATTCAAAAATAGAGATATGGTTTTCCGGAATTAGGAGATAATATTTTATTTGTATTAGAAATTAGTAAATTTTTTTTAATTTAAAAAAGAAACTTAAGAAATTTGAATTTTTGAGTATTTGAGAAAATAAAATTAAAAAATCGCGCGATTTTTTAATTTTATTTTCTCAAATACTCAAAAATTCAAATTTCTTAAGTTTCTTTTTTAAATTAAAAAAAATTTACTAATTTCTAATACAAATAAAATATTATCTCCTAATTCCGGAAAACCATATCTCTATTTTTGAATGCTTAAAAAGTCGGAGGAACTATATGTGCAAATACCTTAGCTATAATATTGAAGTAAACATTTTCCATCGCCCGCTGGATGGAATATAGTATTTCGAACAGAGCCTTCGAATCAGTATTGAAAGAGTAGATAACGATTCTGAGACTATTTAGAGGTTATTGGTTCCATAACTTAAAATCATTTGAGAGAAAAATATCAAGGACCAACAACTTTATGGCAAGCAAAAATTGTTTGGTTGCTTAGTAGAAATGTACGACGATTTACTAAGCTCTATTCCTGAAAAGTTGGGGTTTATGTCCCATCTTCAACGGAAAAAAGTTGGCACTTATGTCCCGATGGCGTGGGACATAACTCCCAAATCGAAATTGGGACTTATGTCTCACTTAGATGGGACATAAGTCCCAAAAATAAAAGTTGGGACTTATGTCCCGGGGACTTATGTCCCTGCGCCAATACGTTCAACATAATTCACTGTAAAATTAAAAAAAAAAATATTAATTCTCTATTAAATCAATTGCGGTGTAAAGGTTTTCAAAAGGAAGTTTTTCATTCAAAAGGCACTCTGAGCTGAGCTGTAGAAAAATCATATTTGCTGTTCAGTTCTAACTTTCATGTTGGCAGACAGGTATATTTTTCAAACAGCTCAAACTTTCATACAATTTGGCTTCAGTCTCCCAGTTACCCGTGGGGTGATGGTAAGCATATCTGCTTATTAATCCAGAGGTTCATGGTTCGAATCCTAACAGAGGCAAAAATGTTTTCCCATTAGTATATAGTTCCGCGAGGAATTGGCAAGTAGGTACTACAACAGTAAATTCATTGCCACGAAAAGCTCTTTCTCAATTAGCCGTTCGGAACCGGCAGAAAATTGTATGGTCCCCTCCATTCCCTCATAAGGCATAGTTGTGAAAAATGCGCTAGGCTCTGTGGCTCCTCGCCCTGTTGCGCCACACTTTTTATTTGTTTTACTCTCACAGTTACACATTTTTGGCATCAGTTAAGCCAAACCAAATCGATCACAGTTACTGGCGTCAGTTAAGCAAAATAATTGTGAACCATGTCGTTAAAACATAAAAATTTGACATTTTCATTCACTCTTGAAGTAGCTCACTATGCCGTGTGGAGAGTTGTCGTTCATGAGCAGTAATCGTCATTCACGTGCAAAAATTCCGAGAATCTAGTACACACGGCGCACTGTGAATCCTAACTTTTGAACGCATTAAGACACGCTACAGACTTTTTTCCTTAAAATCAATTTCCCAGACAAAAATACAAGAATTCTAAAAACTTTTATCAACAGGGTGTTTTCCAATCTTTGGTTGAAGTAAGATTTTAGTAAATTAATTATTAAATAATTACGAAGCAAGATAAATGCCTTAAAGACCAGTCCTAAATTTTGTGTGAAAAAGTCTGTGACTAGTTCAGTTTAGTAACAGTTCAGTTCCTCCACTGTCATGGTGAACTGAGTATACTTAGCGTTACTTTGCAGCACTCTTTCAAAAGGCGCATATACTCATAGAGGTGAAATCTAGCTTGGCCTGGAACATATAAAGAAAATTCCTAAGAGAAAAAAATATCCTAAAGAGATCCTTCAGTGATTACAAAAAGAACAACATCAGCCACACACCGCCCTTCTCAAAGTAGCAGCACAAAGCCCATAGAACATATCTTATTCGCTGGACTTCAAACAAACACTTTCTTTGTTATAAAATAAAAGATGATTTTTGCTATTACACCCAATACCAACACATATTACTTCATAAAGTCTTATCTCGTATATGCAGGTTGTTTAGATACCAACGTCTCAATGAACTCTAAGCCAGTTCCATATCAAAAGAAAAATTTCGGAGATTTGTAACAAAAAATACTTTTAAGTACTTACACCGGATAAGCAAAATTAATCAAAATAATAAGTAGCTAGCTATTTCTTTATCGTTCAAGAATTTAATAGCCATTCTATACTTCCTACCAAACAACGAGACTTACATATCAACTAACAAAAAAGAGGAAAAAAAATCATTTATTTTAAGTAGACTCGTTTAAATCTCATAAATCACTTTGAAAGGATCATTTCTAAGGTTTTAAGATCTCCACTTTCACTCTCGCTTTTACCATTACAGTCATCAATCTATTAAGCTCAAGAAAAATTGCTTAGCTAAGCTCTTTAAATTCTTATCTATATCAATATAATGGGGCACGCGATGATTTGGCACTTTTACGCAGCACACCCTTCTACATCTAAAAGAACCTTCAATCTTAAACACAAAATAGTGTGTGCGTATTTTGGTTTTTTTTTTTGCCTCCAGTCTTTAAGAAAAAAAAAAAAACAGCACCAACAAAGCACCACTTGTTGTCTAGACATGTGTGTGGCAAAAAGCTTATGACACTATACCCTCTGTCAACCTCTTAACCTATTAAGAGTATAGTATCTGCATTTTTATATTATCACACAGCAAAAAAAAAAAAAAATGCAAAACTTCTATCGAAAGTGAGAGTATGAAAGAAAAAGGTCGTCTTCTTAACGCAATCAAGCATGCGAACATTGTAAAATGGTGCGTTAACCTTAATGCTTTTTTTTTCTTTAGCTAAAAAAGTTCGAACCAAATACTTGCCACCACACCGAACTTCCATATACCTATAGATACTTTATTTAGAACGGAATAGAAAAAAGGTAATAAATTCAAGAGACACTGGAATAGAATATATCTTAATAGCCCGACCTTTGTCGGTCGTATCATTTTGTTGAGCCTGCCTAAACTTCTTTGCAGGTATAATGGCGATAATTACGATAACAGCCGCGAAAATCCCATGAATTCAATTAAATGGATTTAAGTCTTATAGGACGTCTCTAGGTAGATATATAAGCACCAACCAATACTTTATATAGCTACATAGAGATAAGCTCTCCTATTTTTCAACAGCCAGGATAAATTTTAAATTAAGACTCACTCACCTTAAATTCAGGCGCTATGTGGGAGGTGGGAGTTCCAGGCGATGCGATGATGAGTAAAGCTGTTGCTTTATGTGTATTGCTTGATATTGTAATCCCAAATTGCTGTGTGTATATAAATCACTTGATAGGTTTTCACAACATGACATAAACAAACACTTTTTTCCCAGTTGCACCACACACATAAATTAACTCAAGTGAATCAAAGTGGATTGTAATCAGGATCAGGTTTAATTTTTATCCTTTGCAGATAGGCATATACAATACTGCAGAACCACTCAAATCATCACAATACTCGATGGTAGCCACGATGAGAATAACAAAACAGGTATTTTAATACAACTTATTAATTTTTAATTACACACATTTGCATTATTCGTGTCGGCTTTTTCAATCTGCAATTAAAATGATCGTAGAGTAAAAAAACAAAAGCAAACCGAAGCTAAACAACACAAAAATAGGCTCTTTGTTAGACTATCACTTTCGATTATAGCCACCGACACGATACGACAGGGATTTCGTTTGCATTTACGATTGCCAATCGCATTGGATATGTGGATACGTTGTTGTTGTTATTATTGTTGCTGTTGTTGTTGTTGTTGTTGAAGGCAATGCAATAACGAAATTAGTATTGACAGCACAATTTATTGATATTTGGTCTGTTTTTAACCACAGAATTTTACATTAAATTGCAGACAAATGTACACACCGGAGATAACTGAAGGTTTTACGTGGTGTGGTTGGGGCTTAGAAGGGGCTGCTGCAGTATGTAATTGGCACCATGGGAAACAATATTTATTTCAATTCGATTGTTGATAAATACCCGATAATTATATCACCTTCCCCGAAACTGCGGTTCTTCGTTATTTTGGATTTCGCCGCTAATCAACCCCGAGCGCGGTTACCATGTCTTGTTTTAAATAACAACTGGCATACTGACCCACTTTCGTGAACTCAGCATGAAGTATACTTCCCAATATAGAATTGATATTAATTTTTCGGAAGCTTCTTAGAGGAAGACACACTGATTTGAAAAAAAAAAAACTATGCCAACAGTTCTTATCCCTGAATAGAGAACACCTCAAAGCATCCTTCACCTCGTAAAAACCGAAATCCTTTCATAAACTCGAACTCGGCGAGGATTCTCGTAATGAGTTAACAAAAATAAAAAAGAAGGAATAAAATCTTCAACGACGATAGAAAAAAAAACACAAAACTTTTCACAGAAATATCAAAATACACACGATTCACGGCCAAGCGAAACGCAGTCCGTCACGAACATCTGAACAGTGTTAAGATCGCGGATATACTGATTAACAATTCGGATTCGGATTTTTGTTGTTTTTTTCCCTACTCAATTGTTTTTCTTCCATCATCAGAAACAACCAGCACTCTTGAATAGCTCTGCATAGTAGAGACGTCTTCTGCTCGCAGAGAAGTGTTGAGAAATTCCTCCACGGGCATGTAGCACTGCGCAGAGATTCCACATAGTTGGAGTGTTTGGCTTTGGATCCTAAATAGACTTTCTCGCGTTTTTGTGTGTTTTAAAGTCGAATGGGGAGAGCGACAGCAGAAATTCACGTCCACAGCGACTAAAGAACGACGCACGGAGCGAATGAATCTAATGTTCGACTTCGAATGGAAGAGTTGTTGTGAATACATTTTTGTGGTCGCATGTGCGCAGCTCTGTTTTTCAGTTTCTTTTCATCATCAAACATCAACATCAACATGCACTCTACGTTTACAGTGAGGCAGGTGTAGCCTGCTGGAACTGCTACTGTAGACTCTTTTCTACTGTAAACTCTTTTTGGTTTGAAGAGACTGCTGCAAGACTGGGCTCTTGCAACATGTTGGGGAACCAACCTAATGGAGTCTATTACTCTCAGAATAAACTGTCGTTATGTTAGCAAAAGTTTATTTTATGTTTATGCGATGATGGAGCAGCAAAAGAAGTTGTTTTGCAGCATAAGCATTTGGATGGTCCAGACCACGGTAACTTACGTTCCACTAAGTATGTTAACTCCTCCTTTCACAAAATATGTCAGAAGCAGACAAATGTGGAGGAAACATAACAGAGCTTTAGATCTGTTAGGTGATAGTTTGATGGAAAGGTTGTGGAACGTAGTCTACAAGTTCGAAAATGGAGAACTAATAGTGACTTTTTATCCAACGTTTATCCAAGCAGAATGTATAACAGTTGGTTAGAGGAATTCTGTTATGAAGAAGTTTGTTGTTATTGGCAAAATAGATATTTTTACAGTTATCTTTTATGACATTGCCAAAGTTCTTCAATGCATAGAGCGTGGACTTGTTTATTTTTTGAGTTAAAAATCGTTTGTCCGCTGGTTGGTAGAGTGTTAAACGAACAATGAAAGATGGTTCCATCTCATTTATTGTCTCAGTCACTTTTTGAAGAACAAGAGGCGAGAAAAAAAAGAAAACCTCTGCAAGGCCAGGCCTCTTCACAGAAGCCGCTGGTCATGTGGACATGAAAGGGAAACCTAATGTGGTGAGAAAATCCATCTTATTTTATATTAACGAGTTGCCATATAGCCAAAGTTGCTACAAAGAGGACTAATTACTGCAAAATCAGAAAGCATAAAGGAACACAGCGCATTTAGTTTCCTACAACTGTCGTCTGTAACTTAAGACTACAAGTACTTGTAATACAAATGAACTATATCCTAGTGTAAGAAATTAATGTAACACAAAGATTCAAGTTTACTTGCTCTTCTTTAAGCGTAATGAACATAATAATACAAGTGTTTTTTACTTGTAGCTTTGTGTTACAGGCACTTATGGTGGTCCCATGATTTAATAGCTTGTATGTCTGCCTGTTACGCCGCAGGTTCGTGGTTCAAATCGAAACAGAAGAAAAAAATGTTTTTCCACGGTTGTCGACTTTCACGAGGAATTGGAAAATTTTCTGATAGTAAATTTATTGTAACGTAAAAGCACTTTCTCGATTAGCCGTTCAGAATTGTACAATTTGTAGCTCCCCTGGATTTCCTCACAAGGAATCGTTCTGAAAAATGCCGAAGGCTTTTGAGCTGCCCGATCTGCTATCAGACCCAATTTATTGCATTTTCACAGAAACTCGTACTTACTTCATTTTTGAATTTGCTCAAGGTATGGATTCTGTAACATTTAAAACGGCTATAGTTTCTATTCTATACTAAGAAAAATAGAAGGGATAGCAAAACTTTTAAAAGTTTGCACTGAAAGTGAAAATATATAAAATAAACAGTCTTTTAACGAAAGTATCGATGATTGACAATAATCGTCTAAGAAGTTAACGTGACCTTGTGTAGGTAGGATGCAGAATTCATCCAATAATCGGTAAAATGAGAGTAAAGAGAAAGTAGATTGAATCCAACTTAGAACGCAAAATATCTTTCAACCACCCGTTCAATAATCGAATTTTCACAATTCCTTCAATGACGGGTGACGGTTTTTACTGCAGTTATGGTAAAAAATTTTCAGAGAAGAGTTATTAGTTATTTCTAAGATTCGAACCACACGAAACATGCAGACACGCTTTCCAATACGCCACGAACAGCGCGGCTTCGTTGGCAGCAAGGTAGGGTGTGGAAATGGAGCACCTGTTCTAAGGTAGTTAAGTTAGTTAATTAAGTGGGGAATAATCCCCTCCCAACCGACTCGATCGCCAAGCACGAGAGAGAGAGAGAGAGAAAGACAGAGAGCGAGAGAGAGAGAGAGAAAGGGAAGGAGGGAGGTAGAAAGGGAGACAGAGCTCGCCCAACATGGAATTGTTGACAAGGAAATTGAGAATTGAGGCTAAGATTCATCCCAGTAATAAACATCTGCTACACTCAATTTATCCACCTCTGGGGTACGCATTCACATATCCAACGCTCAATCACTTCTTTAAATGCGGTGCTTTCATTGAATTCGAAATGAATGACAATTCAAATTACCGTATTCCGCATCCAAATGAGCCAAGACTTGAATAGTATGAAAGCTTTTACCACTCTACCTTGGGCCTGTAACACAAATTTACGAGTTTACGTGTCAAAAACTATTTGCAGCATTATGTGCACTACACTTGTAGAACCTTGCGTCACAGTAGTTTTTTATCACATGTATTACAAACACTTGTAGTTTTGTGTTACAGGCCTCTTAAAGACTCTGGCGACCTCATTTTGGCTCTGCCTGCTAATCCAAATTCCAGGGCTATATCTTCGACTATGCTTATATCTTCCCAAAAACAGTAATTAATGAGTTTTAATTCTGTCAACAAGCCAATAAATCAACAAATCTATTGAAATAGAAAAAGTATTGCTCCATGAGAAACATTTAGTAATAACAACAAAACCTTTGATGTTAAGAACATTAAAATATTTTATGCTCTGCTTTGCTCAACAAATGATTAAGAGGCCATACAGCTAAAGAAGTATTAAAAACGAGCTGTTTTACTAAGTGTTATGAATTTTGTTTAAAATTTCAAAAATTTATTCGAATGTAATAAATCTTCATAAACTTAACTCTTTTGTTTGGTTGTTCTAAAACTATTTCAGTTTTTCTTTGAGTTTTAAGTACTTTCCGCATGAGCTTCTGCGTTATGCAACTGTCAATTTTAGTAACACCTGGCAAAGTTGATACTGGCTGATGACTGATAAAAACAATTGCGATTCAATCTATTCGAGTTCATTGAGTGGGAGCCTGACTCCGGTAAACCAAAACGTTTAGTGTGGAGTTTCGAACAATGAATTTGAAAGGCGAATCTTACAATATTGTGTCCTCTGTACAATTATATGCCAGTCTTTCTACTTCGACCTCTCACGCCACTGAACACAGCTCCATTGACGTAAATGACAACCACAAGTAATGTTTAATCATTTTATAAGCTACCCACAACGTATACTCATCGTGTTTGCTAAAAAAATCCATTTTGAACAAAAAAAAAAAAAAAAAACAATTGCTCACACATATGTCAGCATAGTCAGTTTTAATAGCTCACATTGATTAAAAATCACGGACCACCCATCACGATTCCCTCGTTTAACAAGTTCAAAGGTAAATATTAGAGTTGGTTTTGGGCACCTACTCACACTAGCACTGTTAACGGTATTGATTTTTCAAATTATACAAAACCAAGAAAAAATAAACAAAAAACAGCAAACAAATAGAAAAAAAAAAATTGCGTAAAGTGCTTCGCGTAATTGATGCTTTGAAATAAAGTAGCTGCTTCGACCAATCATTCTGTCAATAGATGTTTTGATGATACATACTCCCCCATTATACGGTAGCCGCATTTTTTTTTATTTTGAGCTCTTTGATGTATAGGCGACACGAGTTTTCAGTAAATTGGTCTCGTTGCAATGAATGGACATGGTTGAATTTTTGGTAAGTACACCAACTGTCAAAATTGATTTGTGGACAGTTTGTTGTGACGTTTAATGACACGTCACAGTGTTGTGGGGGCAATGAATTTCGATTTCATTTAATGAACGAGTGCTTCTGGCTGATAATGAGGGAATAATTTTTAAGTTGATTTATCGATGACACGAATGACATTTTTCAAGTGTGGGGAAATGTTAAATGCATTTTCAATGTCGCACGATGATATTTTTATGGATACGTTGAAGTGAATTGGGGCGTATGGTGTTAAGTTGGTGCTATCACCACTAAATCTTAAATGCGTGTGAAGTGTGCTGTTGAGAACTCTTTCTAATGAAATTTACAGCACCTTAGGTTTTCGAAGATGGGTGACGTAATTTGACAATTTTCATTTGGTAAAAAAAAGTCACAGTCTGCGAGTTGAAGATAATAGAGGATTAAGCACTTGGGATTCTATTTCTAATTAAAAAATTAGAAGCGATGCGTGAGCCACGCATGAAAGTCATGAAAGTGAAAGTCGAGTCCTCAAAGAAGAGATTTTAAAGAAGACTATTCAAATTTTTAGAAAAAGTGCTTCCGAAAGTAGGTATTTTGTCATTAATTTGTACACCTTGTTGCACTAAGAAAGATCTTTTCCATATGTTTTTTAACGTGAGAAGGCAAGAAGGCCGCTTTGCTGTCTGAGAAGATTACGGGTATTAGATTAAGATACCACTTTTTTTTGTGATTTATGAATTGGGCTCGGTGTACTAATAAGTTCTGAAATGTCGTAAATGAGTTATTGATACATCAGGACATCAGGAGATACGAACTGATGTATTCGCTTTCTGAAAAGTCTGTTGGTGCAGGATTAAGGAGCATGTTAAGACTGAAATCTAAGGGACCAACAATTACCGCATCAGTGTTCTTTGAAAATCAGTTCTCAATTACACAATATAAGTAGACTGCCCATCTTATTTATCAATATCCGTTCAATTTATGAAGAGAGAGTGTTAAATAATGGAACTAGTCTGCTCGATTACGTGGGTTAAAATGCGAAATTACCTAATTCCGTCACGTACTACTCGATAGCGATTTATTAAGATTCTCACTGTAAGCCACTAAATCTACAGTAGTTTAACATTCTGTCCGTCCGCAACTGAGCATTGGTCTGATCACAGCATGTTAAAATATATCGATCTTTTTTGATTCGTATTGTTTATTCGCTTTTTTGCAAGAGAAAAGAGCCTCAGTTTAATTTTTTCAACTAAGGAGATATTTTGTTTGATTGGTTGCAAATAGAAAAGTTATATCGCGATTACTAAAGTTTTGTCACCATTGCCATTTTTTGTAACTATTGCAAATTTTTCGAAAAAACGACATTACTTTCGCGATTCGGACAGCATGCAGCTATTAAGAGAGTTCAGTCGAAATTATGCTGTTTCGCTCCAAATGCAGCAAGTTTTCGGCAATCACAGATGATTTTGCGCATTCACGACGGTTTTGTAGCAATAACGACAGGTTAGTAGCAGTTACGACAGTTTTGTCACAATAGATACCGACGGCACTTTCGCAATTTCGACAATTTCAACAGAATGTTTTGTTGTAATGGTAGCAGAGTTTCTACAATTGCAGCAGGGTTTTCTCAATCAAAGCAGATTTATCGCAACTACGACAAATTTAGTGCAATTACGATAATTTTAATGCAGTTTCGATAGTTTTTCTGCAACACCGACGCTGACGGCATTATCGTTATTTTGTCATTTTTGATGGAATGTTGCTCCTTTGCTGCAATGACAATAGATTTTCTACAATCGCAACAGATTTCCCTTTTGTTGCAATTATGAAAACTTTGATGAAGTAACGACGCAGTGCCGATAGAATTATCACAATTTGTATAGTTTTTGCGGAATGTAGCAATGAAATGGTTCTATGGTGGCAGATTTACTACAATTTCACCGGATTTGTCTCAAGCACGGCAGATTTGTTGCAATTACAACACTTATTTTGCAACTACGATAATTTTGTTGCACGACAGTTTTGTTGCAATGCCTTATTGTAATTTTGACACTTTTCATGGAATGTGACAGTTTTGTCGCAATTGTAATAGATTTCTCATAATTTCTCATATCACAATAACGATTCTTTTTTCGCCCCACTTTCATAGCAATATCACCAGTTTTCAATTCCATTCCCATTCAAGGCATAGTTGTGATAAAACGCCCGCTCTGATGCGCCACCCTAGTTTTATTTTTGTCACCAGTTTTTTTTTTTTCAATTACGGTAATTTTATCGCAATGACAGCAGTTTCGTAGCAATTTGCTGCAGTTGCGACGAATTTGTCGCTGCTGCCAACTATTCATTTCTTTGACAGCTATATAACTGGCCTATTTTCCACGAAATTTTGTACTGTTTCGACATAATCTTAACTTTATGTTTCTTGAAGCATTTTATAGCGTCTTGGGGGTAGACGCTAAAAAATGCTATAACGATGGGCAAAATCAATATTTTGAGTTGGTTTTAAGAGTGTGTCTCTCTGTTCCTTTGAACAAGTTCAGTTCTTTTCCAAGGATTATTTTTATGTGCATTGAAAATCACTAGGCTCATTTTATACATAGCCAAATGATGAGACCTATACCTCATCCTTTATTTATTTTCTCACATCAGTACCTAGAGCTATAGCCCTTACGTCAACAGAGTAAAATTATCGTTAAATGTACTTCCCCCACTTGCCGTTGATTATATAGTCGCAGTCCTTATCAAAAAAATACCAGTTCATTACTGTAAAGCTTTACAATTTTTAACGACGATAATAAAGTAAACATTGAAATTTAGTATATATTGATGCAGTTGAATCATTAAAGTGTCAACTCATTAAAAAGTATTGACGATAAACCTGTACGCTTTCAACCCCCAATCATTTACGTTAATAAAGTCCGCAAGCTTATGCAGCAAAATAATCAGGTAACATAGTTGAATGGATTCGTTGTCATGTTATTATTATAATTTTGTGGCTTTTTTTTGTGTGTTTACCGAGTTTTTTCAAAGTAATTTTTTGCACCATCATCCTTTAATTTGCATTTTCATCCCCACTTTTTATTTTTAATAGATAAAGACAAAATTTTATATAAACTGATTGAGTGATATTTTTTCTTCTATATATATTTTTGTGACATTTTCATTTTGTCGGCTGCTGACAAAATGAATAAAATGTTAAAGCGAAATCGGTGTCTTCAGAAGAAGAGATTGACGACGGGATGAAGTGCGACGGTCGTCGGTGTTTTAACGTGGCAGACTTTTAATTGAACAAATTTATGATGTAGAATGGATGGTTCGTGTGCGAATGCTGTGGGAAGAAACTTGTCCAACACGATGCCACCATTTAAAGCGGCCAATAAACAAATTAAGAGCAACAGGTTGAAATATAATCCAGACTTGCAGCAAACACGTGAAGTGATTTGGATGAAGTAGCTGACTGCCTTTTTTTGAAGTTGAATTTCGCAAGGTAGATAGTGCAATCAAATTTTATTTTTATATGTACTGAGACGAAGATAAAGTTTGCCGTAAGCGCTCCTTATTTCTTTATGAATACAACTTTTCTAAAATGGTGCCTCTTGCGTTATATGGCTGTGTATGTCTGTTACGTGAGAAGTTTGAGGTGCAAGTTTACCACGGATATCGCCTTTCGCGAGGAATTGAAAAGTCAAGTCCTCCGTTAGTAAATTCATTGACACAAAAAGATTTTTAGCCGTTCAGAACCGTCAAAAAATTTAAGGTCCTTTCCATTCCCTCACAAGGCATGGTTGTGAGAAATGCGATAGGCCCTTAGGCTCCTCGCTCTGTTGCGCCACCCTATTTATTTATTTATTTTTTTTATCGCCTTTCGCGATAGTAGTATCATCCAAGGAAAGTGCGTTCTCCATACGCTCTTTGGAATTAGCCAAAAATTATAGGTCCCTACCATTCTAACACAAGATATGGTTGAGACAAAAACGCTCAATTTACTGATGTACACATTAATCGAGTGTGAATTTGTGAAACACTTCCCAAAGGATGTCTTCCTCTGAATTTAGAGTGAAGGTAGGATATGTACAGAATTTGCACATATTTTACTCAAACAAACCAAACTCCTTTCATGAAAACTATTCCATTCGGGAAGATCTTCAACAATCGCGAAACTTCATCCAGGGCATTTTCACATTGCCTATAAATGAACTTCATTGACCACCAATCTTAAACCTTTTTTCAAATAAAAATAGGCAGGTCGGCAGGAACTACTGGTTTGGTGAATTTCTGTTTCATGTTCTTTATTTGCTTATCCATGGTCGAAAGCAATTTTATAAACTTTTCAATATTCTTTATGGCTCAAGATGCTGAACGAAAGCATTTAGTGTGAAGATGGGATATGCACCATTTGAGTATATGCAATGCAATCGCTTTGAAGCATAATATCAGATCCAATGCCACAATCAATATAACAGAAGCTAAGGCACAATCAACATCATCGTTTCAATTCGTTTTGCCTTATCGGATGGGAAAGAGAGTATAATTATCGAGATAGGTTTTTGTAATGAAATGCATGACGGCCTGCCGGTGGCGGTCGGTGTTGTCGGCTTCGGCGTTCAACGACTTACAATAAAATTAAGAATGTGAAATGAATTCCAATAAGAGAACTGTATTTTTTAACTGGTGATCCTAAATTATTTGATAGCTCAATTAGTTCAGAAGCATTGATTGTGGTGCCAGTGCCATTATAAGTTGTGTGAAGAGATGGTGATGGAATTTAACGCTTCAAAAGTGGCTATGGTTTACAAACTTCTGCAGTGTTAATCGGAATTCGAAACGGACTTACTTAGTAAATGTTTTTGAATACAGGTTTTGGGGCTATAAATATATTAAATAATTTTCAAACGGAAAAGCCTGTTTTTTTTTTTTGTTTTAATAAATTCTATGTTTTTGACAGTAGTGTACTCAGATATGAATTTTTGCTTCCTTTGGCAATAAAGACCTTATTTCCATGAGTCAATTTGAATGAACTTTAAAGTTTAAAGTTAAAAACGCTATGACGCAAATACTGAGTTTTGTCTTAAAAATTCAACAAAAACCATTTAGCGGAACAGAATTCATAAAAGGAATAATTGTTAGATTTGAGAAAATAAGGCCTTATAACACCCTATAATTTTAATAAATTTGTCGTAATCCATCTTATACAGAATAGTGAGAGCAAGCAAACTGCTGTATTGGATAAACATCGTAAATCTGAAATTCCTGCCGCTAGTTCCACTAACAAGCTTTTCAGCATGGTAATAAATCCATCACATTTATGTTGTTCCCCATTCGTACGTGTCCCGCTAACTTCAGGCAGCCCTCATTTTCCGTAATTATGATCGAAGATAGGCGACAAGTCTACTGCACACATCGTGTTCTCTACCCACAGACAAGGATCGATGATCAATCACTACAAGAGATTGCTTGTAAAGCTGGTCTTGTCATAATTACACTCACAAGTGGTCTGACCGGGCGTTTATAAGCCAGAATTCCGTGTTCAATGTGAAAATGGTTATCTCTACTTAGATAGAACAATTAGCACACATGGTCTATCGTTTGCTTTGTAGGTAAGTGTCTGCGATATAAGCTAAAAACACGCCATATGAACCACGAATGAAAACTCAGGGTCTTTGGCGAATGCCTTAAAGTCGTAATCATCAATCAATTTCAACAACACTTTAGGAATCCGAACGATCGCTCAACGCACAGAGGTGTTAACATGATATGTGCGCGATTCAATTTAGCACACCTGAGACAAGAGTGCATGTTGTGTACCCATCTACCGGATCTGTTTTATGCATTAGGTTTGTGTAGAGAAGAGACAGATAATGATTAAACATCTGATCACATGGAGGACTTGTCCACTCAAAAGGAAGTTCCATTTCGGATTGCGCTCAAGAGCAAAGTGCGCGCATATCATGTCATGGAGTCATTCATTTAATAAATGCCCCATCGGGTAAGGAATTTGAGATTCAAATAAACAGTAAAAGCAGCCAATGTCTCGGTTTCAATTTAATGACTCTAAGATCACAAACTCAATTACTTTTCATAAACAAGATCAAGATTAAGTGCGATTACATGAGAGTCGTAATATTAACGGTTGACTGAAGGAGATCAATTTTTTATTAATGCTTGGCCAACCTATTGGCAATTGAGAGGTGTCAGATAACGAGTAAGGCCTTTGCTAGTCGACTTGGCGGTATCACAGTGGAGATCAGCGGATAATTCAAAGTGTAACTAGTTCCGGCTTGTGGAATTACTGCCTTGAAAGTTATTTTTAATTGGATCAGCACAATTCGATAACTTGGGGATTATTCTTTTGACACTGAATGTGGTGCAATGGAAAACCCTGGTGGTAGATTTAATGTAGGCAATAAATCTATTCCCTAATGACACTTTGTATTGCTGTGGAATCTGGACTCAACATTGCGTACTAGTTGTCTTTGGCAGTAACATCCTGAGGAGCCCAACAGACATCGACTTTAATTGATGCACATGTTTGGCAAAAGAGATCAACCAACTAAACGACCGCTTACCTTTCAACGAGGACTTAATGATTAAATGTTTTCCTGCAATTTTCCTAACCGGTAAAGTGATTGACGTTTAAGCTAATGCCGGTGGCATGGTCTATTTTATCTATTGACTGAGAGCGTCGGCAAGTGCGCTTTCAAACGAAATTAATAAGTTAATCAAATACGTCAATTCGTATGCAAGTTAGAGCCAAACAGTGTTTGCCATCTCAGCCCATGTCTGTGGGTAAACATCAAAGGAAAGACATTTTATCTGAAGCCAAGCTGTTTTGCTTGAAGCCTGTTCCAGATCTGTCTTGCACTTTAGGGTCAGGGAACTGCTGCCATCAATTGCATTTATTTGCTAATTGCGATTGCGTGAAGTGCCACTGACTGAAAGTTGACTTTTATGTATCGTGCCAACCTGATCCGATCCTTAAGTCAAATGACCGTTTTAATCGAACTGCATTAACTGCAGATAATTGTTTCGACATATAGCGTGTGGCTAAATTTGATTTTTTTGTTTTGAATTCCGTTGAGGTGAGAGGTATTAAACCTGAAATTATAGTGAATTGAGATAGCATAACTATCAATTATCTTGGAGCAGTTAATATTGATGAAGCTAATGATAATATGCGTAAGAATGCAGTTGAATGGAGTTTAAGGGGCTGTTGTCAGTGTTCTATGAGCAGAAAGTTTTAGCTAATGACTGATGGACGTATTTACGATCTATCTTCTCTCTCTCTCCTTGTCTCTCACTCGAAGGAGTGATAAAAATGACATACTAAGTGAAAAAGTTTAACCTTTAAATAATTATAATATTCGACTAAAAAAAAAACTCCCAATATAAGAAATATGAAAAAGTGACAGTGTAAAACCAAATTTCAATCCGGAAGGAATACCTATTCCAATTACAAAAAATTTCATGACTGGAAAACAGACTACCCAGGTGTAACAATCTAATGAGGGAATCATTTCTAAAAATATAATAACACTACTTTCTGAAGAGAAAAAGATAAGAAGGAGTTTAATTAAGGAAACTCCGGAGCTGATGGGTCGATTTACTATAGTTTCGAAAATATTCTGGCATGTCAAGAAATACCTGGAACATTATACTAAGGTAGTTTAATTTAATATTTTCCTGTGGCCCAGATTCACTTTTCACGGCTTGTACTTTTATATCGAAGTTTCATATCGCACGAATAGACAAAAAAAACTCATGTATAAAATTTTCCGGCGCGGAAAATTCTCTAAGCACACAATTTTCACCTTACGTTAAGTACGAATAAGCTTTGGCAATGTTTATCTTTTACCAGGTTGATTCTTCTTCATATTGTTTTCCTTGGTCTGAAACCACGGTTGCCAGAATGGTCATTTATGACCAAATCATAGGTAGTAATTTTTTCACTTGATCATTTTGTATTCCATTTGGAATTTTTTTAACGAAATGAAATAAGAAAAACATTTCACTTTTAGGTTCTCAAAAACAAAAATCATTATCATTGATTAGTTTGTCCGTTAAAGCTTAGGGATTGCTTTGACCTCTGAGGTAGCCATAATGCGTTCTTTTGAAAAACCTGCATCTACACTAACCGCCATATTAATAAACGCGGAATAGCTGGGTTAAGCCTTATTCCATGGATTAAGTGGAAAATGCTATACAATTTTCCACTTAATCCATGGAATAAGGCTTAGCCCAGCCATTCCGCGTTTATTAATACGGCGGTAAATGTCAAGGTGGGTGTTTTTGAGTTCTGGGTTTGCTATCAACTTGCAGTGAAGTAGAACAAAGTTTTTTCTGGGAAGAGTTCTAGTAACGAACAGTGATATCAAATGACACGTGTTTTTCCTCAAATGACCGACATTTTTTAGCCCTCCCGGTAAGCAATTTAGGTGACATTTTCAATACGGAGTGAGTAAAAGGGCTATATGATATAAATAATCAGTAAAAAAATCAAATTATAGGAACTTTTCAACTGTTTCTGGAGCATATGTGTATCTCCCGTCTTGAAAGTGGGGCAAAAGAACCGAACCACTAGGATTTTTCGGCATCGGGGACGGCTAACACACAACCTTATGTCTTCTAGGTTTAGAGAATGTCATTCTTGATCATCGTCTAAGTTGATACTTCAAAAGCAATTTTTCCAGATCGTCAGAAGTGACAGCGGTTCTGCCACTATGTTTGCTTGGTTCCCTTAAGGTACAGTTTACGGACCTGGTTGTTGTCTTTTCATTCTAGCATGATTAAATTTTTTTAAGTTTTGTTACAAGCTCTGAAGCTTATACCTATCATGACATTTATATATTTAATCAATCAAGCGCTTCTCATGCTGCTTTTCCATTTGAGAACTAGGTGTTCATCCCTTTCTTTTTCTTTTTTCATCGGAATCAACCATTATTTTGGTCATTTTAAGCTATGTTTGGCCATTGTAATTTTTGATCATTTTTATAATCATTTTTGAACAAATTTTTTTTTGCAGGTGGCAACAGTGGCGGCTACATTCGGTTTATTTTACTCAATTCCTCTTCGTAATGTATAATTATTTGATGAAACACAAAAACACTGTATCATTTATCTGATGTTCAGACAGTTGATGTTGATCAGGGAACAAGTTACCGCATCAGTGACCGAGTCAGTGAGTACTACTTTTCTTTCATAATTCGGTTGATATTAAACAACATTAGCCTGCTGATCATTCGTTCAAATACTTTTGCTGATCATTCGTTCAAATACTTTTATGAAAGAATGTCAAATTGTGCTCGATAACGTGAGAAGTAATACCAAAAACACACAATTCAGCCGATCACGTGTGCGTTAATTTTTAGCTCCACATTAAGTGTTTCTTTCCCAATATTCAATTAACGATCTTCCCAAGTACGCATAGAATTCTCTTCATTGTTGGAAGTAGAAGGTAGTTTCGATCAATCATGGCCACACGTTTACGATATTTCTCGCTTATTTGACTCTTCAATGGTGTTTTGGATTTTAAATAAAACTAATTAGACAAAAAAGTTCTTCATTACCAACATTTTGAAACTTCACTGGAAAACAAGATAAATAAAGGTTTTGTTGCTGACTAAAAAAAAGGATGATTTTGTGCTTTCATGATCGAAAACAAAGATTTCGTTACGATTTTTTTTTTGCAAATTGGCGACTAACGGGGTCGACGCAACCAATACCAGCGCACCCAATACCATCGCACCCAATACCTTCGCACATAATACCTCGGACACACCATACTTTGCGCACTTAATACCTCGGACATTTCATACCAGTACCGTTATTAATGGGTTGGGCTTTGTTTTCATTAATGAATATGGAGTTTAACTGGCCACCATTTTTGAAGGCTTAGGTGTTGTATGATTTGCTTCTTAAATGATAACACATGTGAGTGTATTCGTTATGAAATGTAGTGCAATGCATTTCAATGATTAAAAAAAACTTTTTAAAAGGCGTACATATGTTCGGAAAGTGGTTGAAATGGCGAATTAATTTAAATGGTCTTCTCACACAATTGTGGTAAATGTGAGGTTACCTACAAAGATATTTATTTCTTTTGATTAGATATTATATGTGGACACCTAGGTACTCATTTGTGTCTCCATAAGTTTTTTCAGTCTGCTACCTAAATAGGTATAGGTTAGAAATAAAAGTTTGCTTCGTGGCTTAGTGTTAGCAGATAACTAAATTAAGACACAATTGAATTGTATGTATTGTACACTGAAAAAATTATAGTTCATAAAAACTATGAATCTCATTCATACCCTGAAATTCATTAAGTTTTTATGAAAATACATGAAAAATAAGCACAAATTCATTTAAAAAAATTAATTATTAAAGAATAAATCATAACATTTATGAATTCGCATTCATAAATATTTTCCTATGGAAAAATTATCACAAAAATTTTAAGATTTGGTTTTAAGAACATATTTTTACTCGTATGTACAATTCATTCGCCTTTCACTTAGAAGGTTAATGAAAAATGCATATTTATTATGAATTAATTCTTACCTTTTAATGAATAGTTTCTTAGTACAAAAAGAAAAAAATTCAACAGTTATCTATTTGCGAAAGATAAGAATTCTTTCATACTTTTTATGCACAAAATTCATATTTTTTAAAACTGTAAGAATTTTTTCTTAAATTTTATGAATTGTTTCATATTTTGTAAGAAAAAACCATAATTTTCAGCGTCTAAGTATTTACTTCTGAAATTTTAGCCTTTTTTCGTAAATCAGGTGAAGTAACATTTTTAAGAAATCTTTCATAAAATATAAGACTAGTTTCATATTTTTTATGAACGAATTCATTTCAAAGCGAAGTTTAAAAACTTATTCTTAAATTTTATGCACGTGTTCATATTTTGTATGCACAAGATCATATATTTCCGAGCGGTTTAGTATTTTTTCTTAAAAATTAAGTATTTTTTCATAAATCACTTTCAGACGTTGCTAACTGTAGCTAGTTTTTTAGCAATTCTTAAATATGCGCCTTAATCATTTTTGCAACTGGTTTTGATTTTAAGAACTTATTCATAAAATATAAGATTTATTTCTTATTTTATGCGCGCAAATTCATCACATTGGAGAGTTTAAGAACCTATTCATAAATTGTATGCATTTGTCCATATTTTATAGGCAGAAAATCATAAAATTTAAGTATTTTTTCTTAAATTGAGTATTTCTTCATGAATTGAGGAAGTAACAAAGGCAATTTACCGTAATTCTGGATATGCTTCTTCTTAAGGTTTTAAGAATTTTTTCTTAAAATATAGGATTTGTTTCTTCTTTTTTATGCACTGAGTTCATTTTATTTCAAAGTTTAAGAATTAATTCATAAATTGCTATCATTTGTTCATATTTTGTAAGCAAAAAATCATAAAATTCTGGGCGTCTAAGCATGAGTTCTTAAAAATTAAATACTTTTCCATAAATAAAAAGAAACTCCCTAGATTGAACCGTTATCCGAATTTGCTATATTAATTGATGATATGCTGGATTCCATTTCATTTCAAGTCTGTTTAAGATCGCGATCGGTTGAGAAATTATAAACGTGAGAAGATTTAAAAGTGACAAGTTCTGTGAAGTTAATTAACAATTAGTTAAACGTTTTAAGAACTTTATTATTGGTTATAATATACCCTTTTGTGATTTTGAACATTATTAAAAGTGTCCTAAATTTGACGAATTTAACAATTTGGAGTGTTGCTGACTAAAATTCGCAGTAAGTATTCAAATATAAAAACTTTTTTTTTCAAATTTTGAAATAGGGATTCAAATAAAATAATTTGAGAATGTTGTGCTTCATTTGTAAGCGAAAATTTGCTCACATAAACCTATTAATGCATCATCTTAAAAATAGTCACGAGTTGAAAGCAAACAGTACATTTCGATGTGTTGAAGAAAATTGTTCCCTACTTTTTAAAAACTCATCAAGTTACAAAAAGCACATACTTTATTCACATTACAATGCCCCTATTTCGAAACTGAAAATCAATCGCATCTCAGTTAAATCAACTGAAGAAAACGTAAGTGTTCCTGACATAAGCCTTGATAGTAATATATCAATCTCACCTTCTTTATCTATTCCTCCTTGCTTTGCAACATCATCGTTATCTTTGCTTCCTTGCTCTCAAAGTACAAAAAATATTAAAGATGATAATTTTTCAGTAGAGAGTTTAATCAAAAATGTTTTAGAAAATGCACTCAAATTTACTCTATTGCTTCATTCAAATGACAAAATAGCAAGAAACGATGTTTACCTAATTCAAAAATCAGTAATCAAATTACTACTTGAGCCTATTTTAGAAATTTTTAACAAAGTATTCCAAAATAAACTCAAACAAAACTATGAGCTTCTAAACGAATTAGTTAGTATCATAAGTTCTTGTAAAAATCCATTTCAAAGTTGTAGCTCAGATTATTTGTTATCTGAAAAATTGAGGAACTCTGGACATATGGATAATTTAAAGGAATTTATAATTGATAGGGAAATAAACCACAAATTTCACTGTGGGGAGCTACGTTTAGATGAAGTAACTGCTAAAGGTGTTGTTTTACCCTTACGATCACAATTTAAAACATTGTTTGAAACAGATAATTTTCTTTTAAAAATGTTAAATCATATGGAGACCTTGGAAAAATCCAGTCGGTTTATAAATTTTGTTCAAGGGGAGCTGTGGAAAAAAAAGAAAGATATGTATCCGGACAAAATAGTTATTCCATATTTTTTATATGCCGATGAATATGAAATTAACAATCCGCTCGGATCTCATTCTTCAATTCATTCTGTGTGTAATTTTTACTATTCCTTTGCTTGCATGCCTCAAAAAGAATCAAAACTTGAAAACGTGTTTTTAGCAGCAGTAATCAAATCAAAAGATTTAAAAAAATTCGGCAATAGTAAATGTTTAGGGCCTCTAATAACTGAGTTAAGATCCCTCGAAGTAGATGGTCTTTCCATTAGCACTGATGGTAAGGTGTATACAGTTCGCTTTATTTTGGGCCTGGTTCTTGGTGACAATTTAGGGCTTAACACATTATTAGGATTCAATAAATCCTTCTCGGGCAGATTTTGTCGATTTTGCCGTTTAAGCAAAGAAGAATGTAGTTCTTCGTTATCTGAACAAACTGATGCAATGCGAAGCAAGTCGAACTATGAAACAGATGTTAAAACAGGCAGTCCAAAGGATACTGGTATTCTTGATGAATGCTCATTTAACGAAATTCCATCATTTCACGTTGTAGAAAATTTCAGTGTTGATGTTATGCATGACCTTTTTGAAGGCGTTTGCCACTATGATCTTTGTCATATCATACTCCATTTTATACAAATCAAAAAATATTTCACGCTAGACACATTAAACAAGCGAAAGCTTACTTTTGAATACGGTCCAATTGAGATAGGAAATTCATCCAATGAAATAACAATATCTCACTTACAAAAACACCATTTACGAATGTCTGCAAGAGAGATGATAACTTTTGTCCAGTTCTTTCCAATAATGGTTGGAGACCTTGTTCCAACGGAAGATGAGGTGTGGACATTTTTGTTAAATCTTTTAGATATAATAGATTTTGTTCTTTGTTTTGAAGTGACGAATAGCTCCACTATATATTTGAAAAATAAAATTGAGACGCATAATAAACAATTTGTTGAGCTTTTTCGTGATAACTTGAAACCAAAGTTTCACATCCTAACGCATTATCCAACAATTATAAAAAAATCGGGGCCACTTAGAAAATTTTGGTCTTTTAAATATGAAGCTAAACATAAAAGTTTCAAAGTCTATTCACATGCAATAACTTCTAGAAAAAATATTTGTCTTACACTAGCTAAGAAATTCCAACTTAAGTATGCGAATAGAATTTTAAATTACAGCTTTAGATTTGAAGATTCGGAATATGTTGTCTCCGCAAACGACGAAACACAAACTGGCTTCAATTCTTTAATAAGCAAAAAGATGGGAATAGAAAAAGAAAACCTTAAATATTTCGGTAAAGTTGAATACAATGGCGTTGTGTTTAAAGCTGAATATTTTGTGTCGAAGTTGGATCATGATTGCTCAATTTTTAAAATTCTGATCATTGTCCAAAGCCGTGACAAGCTAGTTTTATTTTGTCAGAAAATGAATAAAGTAGAATATAATCCACATTTCACGGCTTTTGAAGTCGATCCATCGGTCCTGGGTGATTTTGCAATCATAAATTTTGAGGAGATATTAGGACCTCCAACCACAATTATAAAAACTGCAAAGGGCAAATGTATGATACGGTTGAAAGAATATTATCTGCCTTAAATACCACTTATACTTAATTATTATTAAATTTAACTGAATTCAAATTATTTTATTTTTAAACTCCTAGTTAATATATCCATTAATAATTGAAATAAAAAATTTTGATATATTTTTTAAGTGCTTATTACTAAAAAACATTAAAAATACATTTTGCTTGAATTAGAGACCATGGATAACAAAGCTCAAAGTAATTTTCTGCCAGAAGGTGCAGTTTATAGTGAAGTTTTTAGCGGAATGGCGATTCAACAATCAGATATAGAAAGTTTTAATCTGATGCCCTCTTATCAAATTTTTGATGGGGTTGCTGTAACAACTGAGGTGGTTCCCGGCGATTCACAATCGAAAATTATAAGCAATATAAGCTTTGAACAAGACCAAGTCGGAGATTTGCTTAAAAAATGGAACTTGGACCATTTATCAAACCGTTTTAGTGGTAAGTTTAGATAAGCGTTTTGCTTAAATAATGGTATGCAATTTACGAAAAAGCGTTAGATATTTTTCATAAACAGATTTTTCTTCATTTCACAGAGCAAAAAATTGACATCGAAATTTTGAAAATTATAAAGCCACACCACATAGCTTTGCTTTTTAAAAATGAAGCAATTGGTGATATGGTTTTATTTGAGCACAAATTGATGGAATGGAGGAAAGTTAATAATTTTTTGCTATTTCAAAGTGATGGAAACGTTGCTGAAAAGCCTCATAGCTCAAAATCTGTTAACTCAACGCCCGCGCCAGCTTCACCATCAAGCTCAGTTTTTTGTAGTTCGCCAGAGCCCTGTGATACTTCAACGACATTAGCCAGTATTTTAAATAGCAACCAAAAGTCTAATGCAATAATGCAGTATTATGCCGAAAACTCTAAGCTATTGGACGAGCATCG
The DNA here is from genome assembly GCA_914767635.1 of Melanostoma mellinum. Lineage (NCBI taxonomy): Eukaryota > Metazoa > Arthropoda > Insecta > Diptera > Syrphidae > Melanostoma > Melanostoma mellinum. The sequence continues at coordinate 23,515,267 of OU612058.1, forward strand.
GCAAACATTGATTAATATAATCTGCAATTATTTCCTCGAAAATGATATGCATTTATCATTGAAAAGCAGTTACAGACTGGAGGAGGAAATTTTAAATCGCTTTCCCACTGAGAGAGCGGAATATTTTAGGGTTGGCAAGAGAGGAAAATTATACACCAAGTACTGCAACTCGAAAAACACTTTGAGATCAGTTCGAAAAAGGTCAAGCACCTCTGATGATGGTGTAGGACTACTACCAAAAGAAAAAACATTGCAAAATGTCGAATTTGGTAGGTTCTTCATTTCATTTTCTGCTTTCACATACATACACATACTTATGCACATATGTATAAACATAAATCTACAAATTTGTTTAAAAACTTAATTATTTTTAACTTTGCCATTATTTATTTCAGCTCCTGAGCCAAATGCTGAGGAATACGTCAGCACAATCAAAAATAGTAATCTGTCGATTCCTGAATTTGACAGTTGCTGGCAGGCGTGCAGTCAGTTTAGACTGCAAGGAATTAAGGAGGCAAATTCCTTGACAGAAATTTTTCAAAAGTGGCCAGAGTACAAGAAACCAACCGGATATCGTCTAGTAAGTTGTATGAATTGACAAAAATATTATAGTTATAAAATAAAAGTATTTTCTATTTACAAAGATCAGCAAAGACTTCGATGTGGTTTTTTCAAAACGTCCAGGCATACTTTCAAGATGGCCAGAACAAGCCCTTAGCCTGAAAAATTTTTTACTCAAAGAAAACCACTTAAAGGATAAAAACGTAAGGGCAGTGGTGGAGAATATAGAAGACGATAATGCGATGAATGGTAGATATTTTTTATTTTCATACAAATTTCTTAAATTTTCTTAAATAACAAAAAATATAAGATCTCCCTTCATTAATTGCACGTCGTTTTTATTTGTTTACTCTCAATAGAAAATGCTGCAGTGAAGTTGATGTGGTGCCTTCATGCGTTCCTAATTCCAACGCAAAAAACAGTCAAAAGGAACACTGAGGGCAAGAAATGTGTTCTTAAATTTACAGTAAAGAGCTCCCAGGAGGCATTTCTTTTCATCGGCAAAACAACACAGGAAATCGATGACCATCTGAGTTTCTTGAAAACAAAAAGCGAAAACATTCAACCTTTTTTACTCGCAGTTGGTGAAAAAGATTTCAAAAGCTTCTCGAATTTTTTTGTTTATTTAGATGGAGTTAAATATAGTTTTAAAAATTTCTTGTCGGCTGTTGATGTTTGCTTCAAGTCGTTCCATCTATTTAATTTGGAATATCCTCCGGCTTGTTCGCAATTTTGGACGTTTATAGAACATCATTATTATGATATAAATGTGTCAAGTAACAAAACATCCAAAATGTTCATACTGTCACAAGAATTAAAAAAATAAACATTTTTAAGTCACACAGTACTATTTTTACTTAAGAATAAGTACTTTAAGAATTTACATTTAGTGTTACAATCAATTATAATTGTTACTATAAATAATAAAAACATGCAATTTTGAAAAAATAATAAATTGTCTTTAATTAAGGGTTTTTATTAAAATAAGTGGTTGTAATTTTCTCGAATAATTGCCAACAATCAAGCTGTCCTATTTTTTTAACAAGGAATAAGAAAAGGTAAATGTATGAAAATGAAATTTCTAAAAAATTAAAAGAATTATAGGTTTCATAAATTGCTTACATTTTATGAAGAATGGTATCAATTCTTATGAAATAATTCATACAGCTTCATTAAATAGATCATTAAAAAAATTTTTATTTCTTTAATTTATAAAACTTTTCTTAAGTTTCCAACTGAAATATATGAAAAAAGACCACAAATCTTTATGAAACAAATCATGGAAAGAACATACATTTCATAAAACTTATGAAGGATTTTCTTATACTTTCTTCAAAAATTTATGAAAAAAATCATAAAATTTCCTGAAACAATTCATTAAAAGAATGTTTATTTTCTTAAGCTTATGTAATATTTCTTAAGTTTCAAAGAGAAATTTATGAATAAAAACATATAATTTTATGAAATAATTCATAAAACGAACGATTATTTCATAAAGTTTACTAAAAATTTTTTATATTTTTAGCTTGAATTTATGAAAAAATCATAGATTTTTATGAATAATTTCTTAAAAATAATGTTTTATTCTTAAATTTTATGAAACTTTTCTTACGCTTTTAATAGAAATCAATGAAAAAATTCATAAGATCTTAAGAAAAAATTCATTGCTTTTATGCAAAAGTATTAAATTTAATGAACAATTTCTTACGTCTTACATAATTTAGTGACAGATGGTTCAAGAATAAAGGTCATAAAAGCTAAGCACAAATACTTATGTTTTATGTAACATTCATACTGTTATGAATTCGTTCATAAACGTATGAACAAAAATACTTAATTTTAATGAATTAAGTGTTTGGACCATTTTCCATGATTTCCTACATTAAAATTATGTCAATTTACATTGATTTTATGTACCTTTTTGGTTCAGTGTATATGTTTCATAAAACGTATTGAAAGTTTTAGTGTAGATATGTAGATTGGGATAACGACACTGCGGAAATACAGGTGATACGTTTTCAAAACGTTATTATTGTAAGCTTTGCTTCTTATATGATAACTTTTTAGTGCGTGCGTTATGAAATGTAGTGCAATGCATTTCAGTGATTAAAAAAAACTTTTTAATACAGGTGTTACGTTTTCAAAACGTTATTATTGTAAGCTTTGCTTCTTATATGATAACTTTTTAGTGCGTGCGTTATGAAATGTAGTGCAATGCATTTCAGTGATTAAAAAAAACTTTTTAATACAGGTGTTACGTTTTCAAAACGTTATTATTGTAAGCTTTGCTTCTTATATGATAACTTTTTAGTGCGTGCGTTATGAAATGTAGTGCAATGCATTTCAGTGATTAAAAAAAATTTTTTAATACAACAGTTCTGAATGCAATAAAAAACAAATGACAGATCATGACAAACTACAAAAAGCCGAAACGCCACTGCAAAATCATATCTTACCTATTGGAAATCCCTTTATCTAATCAAAAGAAATAAATATCTTTGTATAGGTAACCTCACATTAATCACAATTGTGTGAGAAGACCTTTTAAATTAATTCGCCATTTCAACCACTTTCCGAACATATGTACTGCAAAATCATATCTTACCTATTGGAAAACCCTTTATCTAATCAAAAGAAATAAATATCTTTGTATAGGTAACCTCACATTAATCACAATTGTGTGAGAAGACCATTTAAATTAATTCGCCATTTCAACCACTTTCCGAACATATGTACGCCTTTTAAAAAGTTTTTTTTAATCATTGAAATGCATTGCACTACATTTCATAACGAATACACTCACATGTTATCATTTAAGAAGCAAATCATACATCACCTAAGCCTTCAAAAATGGTGGCACATTCATTAATGAAAACAAAGCCCAACCCATTAATAACGGTACTGGTATGAAATGTCCGAGGTATTAAGTGCGCAAAGTATGGTGTGTCCGAGGTATTATGTGCGAAGGTATTGGGTGCGATGGTATTGGGTGCGCTGGTATTGGGTATACCCGACCCGCGACTAACATCAGATTTGAAAAGGGTGTTTTTTTTTGTTGCTCCTTTTCGGCTTTGTGGGAGATAGTTTATTTTAAAAAGAGAAAGACTTTAAAACATCTGCAGCAGTTTTAATGTAAATAAAATGTCAAAACGTAAGCTAAGGTGTAAGAAGCTTCGTTCCACACCACAGATGTTCCGGAACAATTCAAATTTAGTTTTTTTTTAGTCTACCAATGGTCCTCTAACAAAGAGAGTTGTGACTTAACTTTTGTTTTGAATTTGGCAACATAAAAGAAAGAAAAATTAACTCACATCTCGCATGCCTCCAACGTTATCGAGGACAGAGAAAAATTCATCAGATTTCTCCACAGATTGATCCATTCATTCATGAGATTTATGAAAGGTTCCCCTTTATCCACTCAACGAATGTTAAGCTGTCAAAGAAAAAATCAAAAAAAATATTCAACACCCCAAAGATTGACTGCGATGATAAGAGTGTGTCAACGATCCATCGTTTTTAAGCGGCATGTTTGATGGATTTACCACGAGACCAAAAAATTCAAACAGTACCTACACACTTAATTCGGGTACGTGGGTCCATCACACGTCACACCGCACGTAAACGGCGTATCTACCTACAATGGGAATGTGACAAAGAAAAAAAATACCTCAAGGTATTGAATGCATTTTTTTGGAAACAAAAAACATTTCATTCGTTGTGCCTTGTGCGTCAGCATTTTTATTAAACAAAAAAACCATTCGACTCGGTCGTTGTTGTCTTTCTTTATTTCATTCCCTCGTGTCGTTTGTAGAGAAGAGATTCCCTGACAAAGATTGACAAGACGTGAATTATTAACATCTAATAATACGAGAAAAAAATGTTTTTTGATCTTGATATGCTCTTAAGGGAAATCAACAACAACAGCAGCAAACATCAGAGAAGAAAAAACGAATATCGGAATATCAATTTCCCACCAATAAACAAATTTATTCCCGTGACAATTTTATTTAAGGCTAACTTCATAAATTAATTTGTAGAAAATAATTTAATTGTGAACGATAACATTAGCCATTTAATTAATGTGGCTTCAGTTCTAAGAAGATCTTGACACAAAGCTTCAGCTTTTATACATATTCAAAAGTTGTAACAACACAAAGACAAAATGTTTTTCACCCACGATGCCAAGATACGCAGCGGCATTACGGAGAATTCATTAATTTATAAAAAATAAACTTTAACAAACGTGAAAAGGTTCGGTGTTAGATAAGGTTAATTAATCAGTCATAGGAATCTTGTTCTTCTCGGATTGCATTTTAATCGTTGGCGGTTAGTTTTCGACCAAGTGAAAATGCCGTTACGTACCTTATATCGTTTGATTTATCTCGGATTACAACAGGCGATCCATCCTACAACCGAAATAGAGCTATGTTGAGATTAGATACTGACAGTTTGGTTATCCCATCCCACTGAATGAGAAGAAAAAGTTTTATTGAGTTAACAGATTTGAATAGATTTTCAGAAACCAAGGGCATCACATAGTTTCACTAAGGGATTTCTTTTTTCTCTCTGTATTTAGAAGGTTAGTTGTATACATATACAGATATGTATGTAACTATACTAATACCAGTTTTGCGTTGGCCTCAGTTTATGTATTGCCATTGCCATTGAAAGGGGAGTCGAAAATTCAGGTATAAATGTTTTTGGTAAAATTCAGAAAAGCTTTGGAGGTTTTAAAATTGAAAACAAGCAAGTATTGACTTCTTTTCTTGATTTTTTTTTGAATTTGATGGATTTTGCGTACCTACTGTTAGTAATCCGTCAAAGGTTTTACTTTTAAATATCTTAGCCAAACAATCACTTTGCTCTTCATTCTATCGCCTTGTCTTAAAACAAAACAAATTGGTGATTCAATTTTAAGTTTTAAATTCGTACCCCAATTCCTATCAACAAATCAATTAATGTAACGTTTGAATTTTATTTTTATAGAAATCGCTTTCTAGACTTAACAAGTCGTTTGGATTGCTGTTGGGACTTTTAAATTGGTTTTCTGAATATTGTGCCATTGAATTCGAAAAGTAAGCAACTTAATATCCAAATTTGCTGTCTGCAATTCTCTTGGGGTACATTAGCAAATTTAAACTTCGAAGTGTTTGGAGAGGCATTTTATCGAGCCCTACCCATTAATTTATGTGGAAAGACATATTTGTTTATGACCATAACAATTTTGCAAACTAATTACATACTTTTAATGTTTAGATGGTTTTGATATGGGGATTTTAAAATATGAAAAGTCCCTGTGAAATTTAAAAACCTACTATTTTATGGGTACTTTTTTGTCAATCTTTAGTGGAATTCTTCGTCCATTTGTATTTGTATTTTTTTTTGCCAATATCCTGAATTAAATCACGTCTTTAAACTTGTCATATATCAATGGCGTTAAAGGAAGTATACAAATATTAAGTTTTTCGAGGGAAAGAGTAGCTTTGCTTCTACAACAATACTAAGGAAATGGTAGACATAAACAGCTACCAAGCACTTAAAGGTGTACCTACCTTTAGCTGCAAATTCAACCCTTTTCTAAAGAAAGGGGTTTGTATTTTAAACGTGGTGCTTTCAATATGGCAATAGATTTTCCAGAGCTGGCCTTTTTGACAGCTGTCACTTGATTCATACCCAGTTTGGTTTAACATTACTTCGCAAAGGATTTGAAGCCGCATCACCAATGAGCACTACTTGAGTTCCCGAAATTGTTTCGAAGCGAAATCGTTTTTTTTTTAACTTAATTTTGAGTTTTAAACCAGTGAGTTAGTGTTCTAAGATCAGGCGATTTAACTGGACTATTTTTGTGTTTTGGGAAATCGCTAGTCTACGCATGGAAGAATCAACTCTACTCTAGGAAACTTCTCTGCAAAGAGATCTGTCAATAGAGGAACACCGCAAGGCGGAGTCCTATCCCCTCTTCTATGGAATATAGTCGTCAATGAACTTCTAGTTGACTTAGAAGCTGAGGGATTCAAAGTGATTGCATATGCAGATGACGTCTCCATTGCGGTGTCTGGAAAACATGCTCACGTCCTTACGGACCTGATGCAGACCGCTCTAAATAAACTTGTAAAATGGACGGGAAAATGTGATCTAGGGGTCAACCCTCAGAAAACTGATCTCGTTCTCTTCACCAGGAAATATAAAATTCCTCAACTAATAACTCCATCAATAAATGGAATCTCACTTGTACTTTCAAAACGAAGCTAAATATTTAGGTATAATCTCAGACAAAAAGCTAAATTGGAAAGCCAATATACAGGAAAGAATCAGGAAATCCACCGTTGCCTTATTTTCCTGTAAAAAAGCCATTGGTGATAAATGGGGTTTCTCCTTCCAAATCACCTACTGGCTCTACACCGCGGTCATCAGACCAATACTCACATACGGAGTAGTGGTATGGTGGACCGCTCTTGATAAAAGGACCTACTGCGATAATTTAAGCAAGGTCCAACGAACAGCCTGTTTGTGTATATAAACGGAGCACTGAGATCAACACCCTCGGCTGCCCCAACACTTCTTAACCTCACACTACTAGATATCTTCGGCAAACAAATGGCCGCCAGTGCAGCCATTCGTATGAGAGCTATCTCCCAATGGACCGTAAATAACATCGGTCACGCTACAATCCTGAATTTATTCGGATCAATCCCTTGCCATACTCCAACTACACCATCCCCCAATTGGTTTTTGATAATAAATTTCAAGTCTCAATCCCACTGAGAACGTCCTAGGAAGAAGAAGAATTTTTGAGAGATGATTCAATTCATTTCTATACAGATGGTTCAAAAACCGAAGAAGGGGTAGGCTGCGGGGTGTACTCAAACCGACTTAACGTAAGTCTCTTATTCCACCTTCCAAACCATTGCAGAGTGTTCAAGCGGAAATTCTGGCGATCAAAGAGGTCCTATCATGCCTAAAAGAAAACGTGATATCCGCAACGAATATCCGGATTTTCTCAGATAGTCAAGCAGCCCTCAAATCACTCGGCGCTGTTTCTACGAACTCAGTAACCGTCCTTAACTGTCGCTTATCTCTTAAGGAGATGGCTGAACAGTTCAATATTCACCTTATTTGGGTGCCGGAGCACAGAGATATCGTGGGTAACTGCAAGGCCGATGAACTCGCCAGAGAAGGAACCGTTCGACCGATCTCAACCAGCAGGTTGAATATTGGTATACCAATCGCTAGATGTAAGCTTATGCGAAAGCAAGAGGCAATGGACAGATAACAGATCACAGGTGGAACAATATCACCACATGCGTGGCAACAAAACGGATATGGCCAGGACTTGATCCAAAACGCACAAGACATTTCCTATCCATTACCAGATTGCAAGTTAGCTCCGTAATCAATGTCATTACCGGACATTGTCTGATAGGAAGACACGCCATACGACTTGGCGTTCCCTCTTATGACTTCTGAAGAAGTTGCTTAGATGAGGAGGAGGAGGAGACAATCCGACACCTCCTCTGCTCATGTCCTGCACTATCATTTAAAAGAAAGCGGCATCTGGGGAAATATTTTCCAATGATGCAAGCGATCTGGCGAACACAGATCCCCTGCATCTGCTTCGCTTTATTAAAAGCTCCAAATGGTTTTGTTAAGTGAGATACTCCCTCGCATAATTTCTATGGTATCACAATGGACCTAGTATTGGTTTAAGTGTGTCAGGTGTATCCCTGACAGCCATTGTAACTTAACCTAACCTAGTCTACGCATATACGCCCGAGACGATTGACCCCATGAAATAGAATATTCGGTGCTTTATTGCAAACATTAGGCTCCAAATGCTGCAAAAAGAGGTCGAAAACTGGGCCTCTCGGTTAGAATAAAGCTAAATTCTTTACCATAGCATAAATTATAAGAAAACGGCATTTTCTCTTAATCTTTTAAGTAAGTCTTACACTCAGCAAAACCTTGGTTATTTAGCGAAGATGAGTTAAAAGAAAAGCGAGAGAGGGAAAGAGAGAGAGAGAGAGAGAGGGGGGGGGAGAGAGAGAGGGGGGGAGAAAGAGAGATATAGAGAATAGATTAAAGCGGCGTTACGAGCGTCATCGGGATCACAGCTCCCCAACTTAACTGCTCAACACTAGTGATCCGCTGTTAGTGTAAGCAGTGCCGACGCCAAATCGTGGTTCTTAACCTTCGTCCGCTCTATCACATTATTTTGCTAGCCTCTGCAATTCACGTAACTCTGACCCGAGTATTTCTATTGAAGCCAATATCACAACCTCAATAAGTAGCGCCTGGCGGCAGTGCCTCGCAGGGGAGACGAAAGTACCATAGCTTTAGAGAGCTTTCCCATAATGCTCAAAATCAGACAAAATTCAAAATTTTTTGAAACGTACGGAAACATCCTCAATTTTTGAGTTTGATCTCCAATCCTGTAAGTCCAAGGAGGTGTACGTGCATGCTTTTTTTCAAGGCAATGTTTTGCAAAAAAAAAACCACTAAAAACCATTATTTGAATCGATAGTAAAGTCGATATAATTTAATATAGTTAAAATTACTTCATGCAAATGTTTGCTTCGGCTAAGCTTCAAATGGTCCATCCGCTAAGTTCTATTTTAGCATAATCTTTCAAACATTTTGGAAGGTATCTCACGAATAAATGCTTCAATGTTGGTTTCCATTGTGTCAATCAAAGATATCTTGTCGCCTCAGACATGAGTCTTACCGTAGCCCGAGAAAATATTGTCTTCAGACGTAAAAATGTACGATTTAAATATCCGAACTGATAGTAATTCACGTCCATCACTAACGCTGGCCGATACAGCTGCTATATTTTGCTCAGTTCCCACTCTACGTTAATTTGTTGGTGGTTTAACGTCCAGCAATCTAAGTTTGATGCGAAATTAAGTAACAATAGCTCGAATAGCAGCCTCAGTAAGTCGATTAAACCGACCATAAAATGGAAACGCGGTGAACTTTCTTAACAGAGCTCGCATCTCGATAAAAAAATTGAGTGATTTGCAAGTGTTTATGTTCGATTGTAAGCCAAATCATAGTTAAATTATAAACCGAATTAAAAATGTTTGACATCGAGATAAAACACGAAACGTGCGTGAGCTCTCCAAACCAGAAATGGCAAAACATCTTCCATTAAAAGACTCAGGCTCTTTTAAAGCTAAACCAGTGCTCTGTGCAAGATTAATAGAATGCACCCTTCCTCCAGTCTATTCCATGTTCTATTTCTAGTGTAATTTTTTATTTTGCGTAATATGAGTTAAAGTGCACATAGTAATTCAGCACAGGTGACAGGTGTGATAATCTTGCAATTTTTTAATTCATTCAAATAATTTTTTGTTAAAAATTCAAATCTGTATTTGTTCGCACAAGATAAAGTTAATATTTCATTGGTGAGATAACTTAATTTATTAAAATTGTTTTTCTTGCTCTCACCAATTTTCCCCCAGAACGTTGTGTGCTTTTGCAAATCTTGCATCCTGAGTAGATTTATCTGCTTTTATTACCCTTGACATAATCTCTGAGTGATCTACAACAGGAGACAAGCCTTTTTCTTCAATGAGCAAAGGTTGAAGAAGTTCCTATTCGTGTTTTCAACGTTCTCTTATAAGCAAAAATTTTTTTTCTACCTGCAGAATTCTTTTAAATTGTTTCCCGATTGACACGCAAATTCAATTCCTATGAAGAAGTGAAAGTGGCTGAAAACGAAACGATTTAATTTATCAAATTAGAAGCAATAATTTGTAAAAATTCAAATTTTAAAACGGTAGGTATAACTTGACAATTTAATGACAGCGCCTTAAAGCCGATAAACAGAAAATAATAAAAAGTCATGCTTTATGAACTGATGTTCCGCTTCAAAACTCTGATATAGCATTATAATTTAAGGTATAATCCGCCCCAAAAACAAGCTCCCAGCCACGTGTTGACACTGAGCCCACAATTTATCGATTTTCAAGAGCTCTTTTCGCTTTTTTTTTCCTTGTGATCTTATCTCAAACTAACCTTGATTCTTGAACTGGAATATCAACATCTTAGGTCGTGTATCTTATCAATATAAATTAAAAACTACTTGAAGCTGCTCCTCATTTGCATTTACCAATAAATTAATTAAAAAAATAAAATACGTATCAGAAGTGAGAACTAATGTCGCAGTTCTTATCTTCTTATCATCATCTTAAACAAACAATCTAAAGCATGATTTCTAAGTATTAGGGTCGTTCAGATAGCAATACCTTAAAATCCTCTCAAAATCAAAGAACCGAAACAATGTTTCATGGTCTCGTTTAATATTGGACCACCATTAAAAAGAGCTTATTGATTGTTGTTCATTATCATAACTGCTATACACTACACCAACAACAAGGTGATTTTGGCTTAAGAATTGTATTTTTAATTTTTCTCAACTTAAATATCAATTAAAATATTCTAAAACGCCACAGAAAAATCAGCTCGTTGTGTTAATATCTTCATTTGATTTCATTAAGGAGACACGACTCTAACCATGAAGTATCAATTATTTGATGATAATCCACTTAAAAAAAACCATATTTTGATTTGCTTCATTTTGAAAGAGACGTCGTCCACCACGTTACACGAGTATAGCTAAAGTTACCACAGCTTAAATGGCCAAAATAATTTATTGAGATTCACTGAATATTGATTGCAAAGGGAGCTTTAAGTTTTGAATTTTCAATCCTATAAGCTACGACTTATGTAGTTTTTTTTTGTAAATAAGTAGTGTTTGGACAACTTTCAATTTTAATCTGATTCGTTTGCAGGGTCTGGAAATAAATTAGTGCGGTTGAAGACTATTTCCGTTTTGTGGGAAGATGATTCTGTTTAGTTGATTGCTACATGTTGCAAGATAAATCTTCTGCTTGTCATATTCTTTTGTTGGGCTACACTGAAGACATTTTATTATAAATAGTTTGGTTGTATGGATTCTTGTCTTGTGTCACTAGACGCCCTTCTTCATTTTATACATATTTTAAGATTTCTGAAAAGTTACAAAGCTTGTCAAAAAGCTTGTACCTACATGCATATATGTATATCTATGCGGAGTATATATCACTCAAATTTTGAATTATGATTTATTAACAAATTCTAAGTGATTTTTTTTGTTTTTGAAACGCCGACGAATTGGACAAAACGTTACAGTAGACAGACATAACTTCAAACTAGTACATGACTTCGTCTACCAAGGATCCGTTATAGACACGGAAAATAATATCAATGCAAAGATTGAACGGAGAATAACTCTCGCGAAATGATGTTTCTTTGGGTAAAGAAATCAATTGAGAAATCTCCAAAAAAATCAAGGTACCCTTTTATGAGAACAGTCATGCTACACGACGCGACGAAAGTATGGACGATATGTAAAGTGGGTGTGGAAACCATCTGTCATTTCGAGAGAAAAACACTCTGAATGATCTTTGATCCCAACTTCGATCACTAAATCAGCTCAGAATTTTGGTAAAGTATTTACAGAAAAACAATACCAATTATAGCGCAGTTGGCAAGCTGCTATGATCCTTAAGGAAATACATTGAAAAAATCTTCAAAAAGGGAATGCTCTGTCACATGTCTACCAACTCAACATTCATTTGTATGATTTTGACATTTTGTTAAACGAATAACCTTAACGGAAACGGTAAAGAAAGAGGTATAAAATAAAAAAAAGTGGTACCCGTGGTGTGAGGTGCCCTGACATAAGGCCATACGACATAAGGCCATATTCGAATATATGGCTTACACTTTCTTGAAATTTAAGCTGTTAATTTGATTATTTATCAAAGATTTATCTTTGCAAATAATGTGACGTTTTTTTTTATTTGGAAAGAAAAATTCAGTTTCGTTGTTATAATGTTTGGTGTTTATTTTTTTAACTGGGAAACGGAAGAATGGGTCATAAGGCCATGATGGCATTAAGACGCTTTGGAAAGCGTCATTAGACCATATGTTCGAATATGGCCTTAAGTCACAAGTCAAAGCGTCTTAACGCCAATTCGAATATGGCCTTATGTCGTATGGTCTTATGTCAGGGCACCGGATAGCATGTCCACCTATTAATTCAGAGGTTCGTGGTTCGAATCCCAATCCCAAGAAAGTGGTATAATGATAGTAAAACAAAACAGTTAAAAAGAACGTCCTTCGGAATGTGTCTACCAAATCCGTTTGTTCACACTAATTCGATATTGCCAATCAGCATAGTGTGTACGCACCTTAAACCTCTACTCTATCACCAAACTCTTTTTATGGAACTTTTCGGCTGTGTGTCCTCAATAACCTAATGAACTACATATTTGAGTTTTGAGTCGGTTATGAGCCATTGACACAGCTTATCACTCAAAAACTGAGTAGTCACATATTCTTGTTTTTTCCACGACATACGACCATAATGCTTGCTAATGTAGCCTTCGATATGAAAACGTTAATCATCATTCAAATTGATTTTGCGATGAATTTCGAATAGTTTTTAGGACCCAAAAAGCAAAGTCAACACGTTGATGATAAACAGGCTTAAACTCTTTTGTTAATTGAATTCTGAAAACGGTAAGACTTTAGTATTTATGCAAATTTAAAGTGATTTTTTTAGTGGAATGCCCAGTTAAAAAGACAGACCAAAAATGGACAAACCTGATTTTTCCTCAACATTTTGGAGTATAACAGGAACATTCTCAGTTGTTCTTGAGAGACACTTACGTGTCGAATTCGTCTTCACATCTCTAACACGTCTTATGAGCTCAAATTTGTATATCATTTCAACAATTGCTGGCTCAGAAGGTGCTTCAGGACGATCGAAAAATGGTCCAGTTTTGTGAACTGTTAACACGATAGTTTTGAACCATGTAGTGAATTTTAAAAATTTTAATGCGTTTTAGTGGTGTAAATTCTTCTGCTTTTATTAATGACGTAATTTGCACTTATCAGCCTTTAAGTAGTAGGATTTTGCACCAAAAAAAAAAGACAGACCAAAAATGGACAAACCTGATTTTTCCTCAACATTTTGGAGTATAACAGGAACATTCTCAGTTGTTCTTGAGAGACACTTACGTGTCGAATTCGTCTTCACATCTCTAACACGTCTTATGAGCTCAAATTTGTATATCATTTCAACAATTGCTGGCTCAGAAGGTGCTTCAGGACGATCGAAAAATGGTCCAGTTTTGTGAACTGTTAACACGATAGTTTTGAACCATGTAGTGAATTTTAAAAATTTTAATGCGTTTTAGTGGTGTAAATTCTTCTGCTTTTATTAATGACGTAATTTGCACTTATCAGCCTTTAAGTAGTAGGATTTTGCACCAACCGCATAAGGCAATGTTGACACTGCACTTCGTAAAGTAGTTGGAACACCTTACCAATACAAATACACGCTACCTGCATTCATTCGTCGATATAGAGGGGGCTTTCAACAATGTTGTGTGCCATTCACTAGGCACTTAACTCCATGAATATCGAGACAACACAGTCAAAATAGATCGCCAACAATGTAATAATTTTATAACAGGCATATTATGCCACAGAAACCATTATTATTAATGCTGATATAGGCATTCAAACAGGCGACACAATGAATCCTTGAGATCATAAGTGAGGTGTTGTCGCCTGCAGGTTGCAGCTGCTGAGCCCCCATCCAACCTAACCTGAGTAATTTTTCCTCCCTTTTCTTATCTAAGCTTCATACTTAATCAAGCGAAACAATTGGTAAAAAATACTTAACTTGAACATCATTTTTTTCTGAAAATCAACTGAAATCCTCTTTACAGTTCATTGCAAAGTAACGTTTTGATAACCACATTTTTAAATGAGAAACCAGTAAATATGAAAAAACCGTAAGCCAAACATTAAAACCAGATTGTTTTTATTATGCACTCGTTCTAAAAATACACACTTTTATATCAACATATGCCCGTGCCAGAGGCGGTTCTACGCGCTGCGGTTCAAAAGTTCAAGTGTTTATGCTCCCTCTTCCCAGCACTACTTAGCATTTTTCACTCACCCTTAACCCTTCTTGATTCTTAAGTAAATATTTTAATGACACTCTCTGTTAAGAATTCCCTCTTCTTAAAGTCCCCATTTTCTACTTTTACGACTTTGTGATCCACCAAAAGATCACACATGTTTTTTTGTTCTATCTTCTAGACAGTTATCATCTTTTTCCCATATCGATGACACTCGTTTTGTTGGGATATAATTTCAAGAGCACTCACAAACTCACACGGACGCACATGGTCCTTAAAAAACAATTCGTTCCTGTCTCGATCTTTAACCCCATATCACATATCGATACCCGATCACCGTAACCTTAGAACGAATGGATGGCGTAAAAGAAACAACCGCATGAGAAATTCTTGAGGAAACATGAATTAACCAGCCAGCACCATTGCACATCGTGGTCGGAATGAGGTAAACAAATCTGAATGACATCATCACTTTACAAATGTAAAGTCGTACGGGGAAGAAAAATTTCTTTCTCTTCAAGGACAATGAACCAGCAACCAGCTCTTTATCTTTACAAACAAAATTCTTTAATGTTTATGTTTACCAGGTAGTTTCTCCCTTTTGCTTGAAACATTAACAAGAGTCATACAAAGAGGTATTTCACAAACGTAGTAGTTTTAACATAGAACATTAAATAAATAGAAATCGAACTAAAACAAAGATATTTTGGGGCTTTTTAAAAATAAATAAATAAATTGGGTGGCGCAACAGAGCCAGGAGCCCCTGGGCCTAGCGCATTTCTCACAACCATACCTTGTGAGGGAATGGAAGGGACCTACAATTTTCTGCCGGTTCCGAACAGCTAATTGAGAAAGCGCTTTTCAAGGCAATGAACACTAACGGAGGACTTGCCAATTCCTCGCGAAAGGCGATACCCGTGGAAAAAACATTTTTGCCTCTGTTGGGATTCGAACTCGAACCTCTAAATTAACAGGCGGACATGCTATCCATCACACCACGGGTACCACTGGGGCTTTGGGGCTTTTTAGCGAAAGATATATGGGATCTTTTGTGGTACCTGTGGCGTGATGGTTAGCATGTCAACCTGCTAACCCAGAGGTTCAAGGTTTGAGGTTCGACTCCCAGCAGAGGCAAACTTTTTTTTCACTGGTATCGCCTTTCGCGAGGAACTGGAAAGTCCTCCGTTAGCAAATTCATTGCCACGAAAAGTGCTTTCTCAATTAGCCGTTCGGAATTCGGATCCGGGCAGAAAATTGTAGGTCCCTCCATTCACTCACAAGGCATGGTTGTGAGAAATGCGCTAGGCCCAGGGGCTCCTCGCACTGTTGCGTCACCCTATTAATTTTATTTACATGGGATCTTAATGAAGAACAAAGAATAAAGAATGGAAGAAAATCGACTTGATCAGATGAACAGATGTGCGCGTCTGTGCGTACACCAAGTTTGACTGAGGGAAATCCGTAGCATGTTGAATAGCCTGAAATTCATCAAGGTTTTTTTTCAACATCAGACCTTAAGCATTAAGCCTGATGTATCCATTGTAATTTAACGCGAATGCGTTGTTCTACAAATTTTAACATGGCGCCTACGCCGCGTCGTTGAGGTTAGCACGGCTGCATGCTACGTTAACGCAGGTAACGAGCCAGACGCGCCTAACGCCAGCTTTCAAGTCAGGTTTTAGTGCATGTAGGCGATGCGTTATGCTTGACTTTCGCCTTCAATGATGAAACGTGACAGCATGACATTGACAATGAACAGTGAAATGCTACTTAGGTACATTCTTCACGCCCAAACATAGAAATTTTGTCGGGACTCGAACACAAACTAAGCGTTTCAAAAAGGGCTAAGATCTTCAAGCAACAAAAGCAAAACAATTTATTTGTTTTTATGAAATTCACCGAAAATACTTTTCCTTTCAAGGTACCTACAACAACTGTTCTTCGATTTATTGAATAAAAAAAAAGAAATTGATAAACATTGATAAGGAAAAATCATATTACCGTTTTTTTTGCCTACAAAATGAATTAGCTCCTTGCGGATACATCCATTGTGTACACAAAGTAAACAAAAAGCGCACACACATCGCTGAAAGATTCATCTGCTGAGCGCTGAGGGTAAAATGCCTTCAACATTCAACAATCAACTTCACAGAAACAGCAGGCATTATACGAGCAAAGCATCAACATCATCGGATCTATAGCAGCAGCAGAAGCAGCAGCAGCTCCAGCACCAAAAGCAGCATCATCATCCGTTAAGAGAGTGTTCACTATATGGCATGGCATCACGTTAAACTCGAAACGCATTGTTTACTTCACGGTTCATAGTTCCAGAAATAGATTCGAATTGAAATCGCTTCCCTTTTTTCCGCATCGTTTTGTCTAAGTTGCGTGCGTAGCATGTGCCCCGTGGATGTATAGTTGGAGTGGTACCTACATTTCTACATTGTCGTAGTATGTATCAGAGGCATGATAAGTTCGTTTAATCGGCAAAAGTAACAGAACAGGATAGACAAAGATATACCAACCACGATGACCATAGAGAGAAGATCATTTGAAAATAGATTCTTTTAGTGTATACAATCTGCTTAATGAATCTATAATGCCAGAAGTATTCGGCTACTGTTTGATTTGATGCAATTTCATTCAAGATAAGGGTACAACAGCAGCATACTGTAGGTAGTTGTATTTACAAATCCGATAACTAAGTTGGTATTTGAAATAGCCCGTTTGAAACACATGGGTACTCAAACTCATAGTAACTATCCTACTGACCTAAAATGCCAAAAATTGTTTTAAGGAGCTGCAAACTTTCCTTGATTGGATTAAGGGTGTCAGCTTAAGTTTTCACTGTGCTTTGAATAAATGTACACCAAAATGGCACCGAATGTATCTAGACAAGATAGCATTCCGATTGGAAGGGCACGGAGTAATAAAAATATTTTATTGTCAGCTCGTGATCAGGTGCGGTTCCTATTCATTTTGAAAAAAAGAAAGCTGTGTCTTACCTACACCTCAAACATTGGTTATGTTGTGATGTGAAGTTTTTCATGTTATCAGCAGCTTACCAACATTTTACCGAAACGAAATTTTGTTGGTTTCTTTGGAACATCGTAAAAATACTTCGCACAAACGGAGCTAAATCCTTTTTGGATCGTGGACGCTTGAATCTATAGGTTACGAGCACACGGGGTTGTGAAAAAGAAGCTTTTGCGTCATTCTTTTTAAACTACAACAGACAAATTTTGCTGAGAATTATAGACAACGATTTTAAGTATCATTCCTCGAAAAGATATATTCAGAGCTTCTTATAATAACAAGGGAGAAAATAATTTTCAGAACAACGAGAATAAGTACACTGAAAATGCCAAAAGGTAGCTCTGATTTTGATTGATTTGATTTGACTTTTTGAATAAATAATATTTTTGTTGAATTTTTTTACTAACGAGGTTCTGCATTGTAAATGACGTTATATTCAGTCCTATCAGGAGTTTCATCCGAATGTCATCCCACCCAAAAAAAACCATTCTATTTCGGGCGAAATGTCAAACATTTGAAGAGGACGAAAATAAACATTAAAATGTGAGTATTTCGATGCAATTGCTATTATGTATTATTAAAATTAGTTTATAAATTTTGATCTTATTTCGGCTTAAAGCTTTTAAATCTTTGAAATTTCGAAATCAAAATTGTACTTATTATGGAAAAAGTAACGATTCTTTAATAATAATAATAATAATAATAATAATAATAATAATAATAATAACATTCGATCTTATTTCAAAGAGCTTTGCTGAAGATGCAAGAAAACCTTGACATCGCAAAGTGCTTCGTTAGAAAAACGAAAGTAAAATAACAGCGTTTCGGAAACAGCTAAAGCTGGATTTGAATAGCACCAGGCCTTTGAGCGGAAGAACGTAAAAAATGAATCTAATATCTTGTGTTTGTAGTTGCATACAAAGCAATCATTGTCAGGTTTTGGGCCGACCATAAACGTTAAGTCCGAAAGAAGGACCCCCAAAACAGGATATATGAGAAAAAACATGTGGATCGAAGAAAGCTTAAAAGTTTTCACTTTCTGAGGAAGAAATTTTCCAGCTTTTTGGAATGCAGACTGCAGTCAGAGGTGTCATTGCCTCCTTTTCATTTGGACTGCATCAGCCAAGGACTAAACAAAGAGTGAGAACAGGACAGAAATGCGCAATTCAGAAGGGTTTATATCAATTTGAAGTTAGTTAAACAATGAATGGAGTTTCAAATAATAGTACTTTCAAGGGCAATAGAGTGGTTAAGACTTCCAGCAAACATGTAAAAGCTGCCTTGTTTATTCCATAGATTGAAAATTGGTTACAATTAGGAGAAATTGGAAATATAATTTCATTCTCACAGTGGTTCAGCCAGCTCCAAAGGATATTAGTGATCTCTTAACAGTGCGACGTAGTGTTACTTCTTCTTCTTCCTCACACAGTTTTTTTTTATTTAATATTAACAAACCTCGATTTCACTTTTTGGTTTTAATTTTATATCAACAAACAAACTCTTTCTATTCCTCTTTAATTAAATCCAATCTGGTCGTCAAAAGTAATGTTAAACCAAGTTTTGAACCGTTAGATTTAAAATTGAATTGAAATCTCATTCGGGTGAAACTCATGATCACTTCTAAATATCAGGAAGAACAAAACTATTTCAGGTGAATGGTTGTTCGGGTGAAACTCCTGATAAAGCTGATTATCATACGCCATTTGACTAAATGCCGTTTGGAACCGGCAGATAATTGAAATCCCATCCATTCCCTCACAAGGCATAGTTGTGTTAGGCCCAGGGGCTTCTCGCTCTGTTGCGCCACCATATTTTTTTTATTTATTTTTTATTTGACTAAAATAGCCCTTAACGAATAACATAGGTACCCGTCCAACTTTGATCCTTATACGGCTAACATTTAAAATGTTGTCATGCGCGATAAGGAAGCGCAAGCAGTTATTTTGCTCATGGTAGTTTCACAGCAAAAATGAGCTAAGCTTGCAAACATAGTCCTACATAGCGAGCATCGAAGCCAACGAAAAGTAGAAAATCGAAATTATTCCTCAACAGCAAGTGGCGCCTACACAAGTGATTAAATAACTAACGAACATGTGCGACGAGCTTAAAGAGCCCACAGACACAACACCACATGTGTGTGCGTGCAAAAATGAGTGTTGTATGTTGGACTATAGCCTATACGCATACAGTGTTCGCACGGAGCAAGTTTTTGATTTTTGGTGTTGGTGTTGGTTTCTCGATGTGTGTGGCGAAATGCCACACCAGTCTTAGACACTGCACCGCTATCAGACATTAGTGTTATGACTCTTGGCTCTTCTAGGGATAACTAAAAGCAAGGCGTCAAAAAAAGATGATGACTAACCTATGTTTCTACAGCTAAACCTCATTTTAGGCACTACCCGAATGTAGAATGCTTTGCCAGGCTCTGTTTTTTCCTGCATTAAAACTCACTAATATTAAAAAACAAAGTGCATCGGTTTCTCCTATTGAATCCTTTTCTTCTTAAAAGGGTATTCATAATCCCTTGATGTGAGATCAAGCCATCGCTATGGTTTACCCAGCGAAAAATTTGCTTCGTGATAGAACGCGATGATCCAAATCGATTTTTTGTGCTCTACGTATGTTTGTGTTTGTACTTATTTAATGTACATCATAATATTTTCCCGTTTTGGGGAGTTCATTTGCTCTGCAGCTTCCTGGAATATCTCTGTGGCCCTACACTCAACAAGGCTAAATATAAACATTTTCCAGGAAATTCATCGACTGTTAAGGTCATTCGGTAAGGACTATCAATTTTTTCCCTTGAGCAGTTTTTTAAAAATACTGACTATGCTTTGTAAATGACGTAAGTCGTAACAGTCATATACCTAAAAGTCATAAATTTATTCAAGAATACATAACAACCTAGTTCTACAAAAAGAAATGATACAAAAACCAATTACAGGAGATGGCAGTTAGTAATGACACGAGTCTCGCTATCTGCCAATTGATCTAAAGATCTATGCTAAGTTTTGCAGTCCCTTTTGAAGTGTTGATATTCCTCTCAAAATACATACGATCCGTGGATTGAGTGAGTTCACGAACTCGACCATCATGGCATTGACTTGAAGTGCTCCATTCTGATACAAAAAAGAAAAAGAAAAATGAAAAAGTGAAAACACTAACCATACATTCAGCAGACGCCAATCTGCATACGGAGGCTGTTGAACATGATCATACACAAAAAAGATGGTAGAAAATAAACACCAGTGCGGAATGAAATGAATATAAAATTGACTGCTGCGCCGGCTTTTATCGGCAGGCCATGGCTAATTGACTGAATCCAAACTAGACGTGCGTGCTCCTTTTGCTGTGCCTGCCGTTGTGCCAAAGATGTGAGTGACAAACAGAGTCATTGTGTCTAGAAAGGGTGTTGTAGAAGAAAATTGATTGACTGTTTATGATTTTGCTTTTAAAATGAATTTTTTTATTAACTTTTCCAAATTGTGTGATGCGAAATTGTGATGAAAAGTGCACATCCAAGGCATGATGGAATGCTAAAAGCTTTTGAATTGCTTCTGTTTAAGAATTGAATGATAACCAACAATATACCGGAAAGAAGTGCTACATTTAACATAGCTCCTGATTCTCTGTAGGTTTTTGAACTACATATATTTCGAAAGCTAGAAGCAGATTTATACCCATATCAACAAGAAAGAATTTATCTCTGCACCTTGTTATGGGTACTACCATATAGTTAGGATGTCAGTTTGTTACGCATGAGCTTGAACTACAATTCCAGAGACATTCCATGGGTTTCCCAACAGGTATCTCATTCAAAGAAATCGGGAAGACCTAGGAGAATAAAAATAGGTAGGTATGTGTTTTTGACCTTTGTTGGGTATTTAAATTGGCAAGTTCACTCAAAAATAAATCTGAAGCTGCAATTGCACTTCTAAGTTGAGAAATCAGCGCGTCCCGGTGGAAGACTGACATATAGCCTGAACTTTCTGATTTGCTCGTCGT
Source organism: Melanostoma mellinum (assembly GCA_914767635.1). Taxonomy (NCBI): domain Eukaryota; kingdom Metazoa; phylum Arthropoda; class Insecta; order Diptera; family Syrphidae; genus Melanostoma; species Melanostoma mellinum. The sequence continues at coordinate 23,536,848 of OU612058.1, forward strand.
TCCTCGCTTAGAAGAGACGAATGTCGTCTAAATAGCTAGGCTGCGGGTTTTAGTATTGATGATCAGATTGCTTGTTAGTTTTTATACGGCTTCTGCAAATAATTTTTCAATGGAAGTGTCTAGTGTTGTTGGAGTGATCGTTGATTTTTTTTTATGTTGGGGGTCGGTTAAAAAAGCTTACCCAACCCACATTTTAAGGATTTAGCGGTTGGTCGACTAGTAGCTGTTGAATCAGGACGGCATATGATGAGGCTGATGAAGTTGGCGGCTGATAATGAGCTGCGGTATCGTACTGTTCTTCTAAGGAAACGGCATTGTCAACCGAAAAGAGTCGTCTTGTACTACTGCGTGCTGCTGTCATCATAGCCTTGTGCCTTGTGGTATATCAGTCAAATGGCCTTTGTTGACCGGCTGCAGCCCTCCCCTCCCCTCTTTACTCCGTAGACTTATGTGCGGACTAGGTTTGATGTAAATGCACTTCATTTAATGTAGTTCAGAACTCACTTAATTATCCTAGTTCCTGATTTTACATGTAAATAATTGTACATTAGTAAAAGTCGTTGTTCTTCAATTATATTGATTCGGTTTTTTCCAATTTATTGATATGCAATAATAAAGTGCAGAAAATAAGAACATTATATGAAAATACACGAAATTATAAATCAATTCTTCTCTGTTCTTGCGCGAATCTTTCGATAACTTCTTCCACCTTGATGTCAATGTGCCTGTTAATGCTCTTAAGAGCAAGCCCATTCAGCCTATCTTCGCCTGTAGAATTCCTAATCCAAATTTTTAGACGCCTAAACGTGGAAAAACTACGCTCGCTGCTAGCAATGGTCGCAGCCAATGTTGCACCTATTTTCAAAAACTTGAAAATGTTTGGAAAAAGTGTATCGTTAGAAAGATTTAATGGTTCTATAAATGTCTTTGGTTAAGTTTCTGCCTCAAACCAAAGTTGTCTCCACAATAACACTTCATTTATTATGGTTGAAGCAGCTGCCACAGTCGCTGTTGGCCATTGATTCATTATTACTTCCACGGTTTAATCAATATTCTCAACGTCTTTCCTGACCAATTTTTCAGGGATGGTATTTTCGATTATTTGCCAAAGTTTTTTTTGTTTCACAAATCTGTCAGATATGGATGATATAAAGTGATCCAGGAAAGGTATGAATATTGATGTACGGTAGTAATCTTCTGCTGAGCTGCTTTGGTAATTTTGTCGGTGTTTTTGACGATGCACAATCCTGGGAACTTCAATTTTTTCTCCTATATTTTTTTATCCCCAAAACCTCCCCCGGTACTACGCCACTGCTTCTCCTACAGTTGTTCAATACCCATACCAATGAAGTTTATGTTCTTCCTTAACTTCGTTGATTGAACGTTGCAATTCAAAAAGAATTTGAAATTTATCGCAAATGAAGCGCCATTCTACTGGATACATATACTGTTCACTACCTTATAGCTGCATTCTGGTCAAGTTGAAGTCTGCGAAGGCTCAAATTGAATGGTCCACGGCAAAATGTTGGCTAACGCGGGTTCTCCCGAGTACTTTCACGGAGAATAGCAATGTTCTTGATCGATTTGACATTCTTTTGGCATCCGTAAGCAAGACGCTGTACTCAATGAATTAGACGGTTTTTAATTCTGTAAGATTGTGGCATTCTTTTATGTTTGAATTTAACATTTTTGTAAAATTGTTAAATTGATAATTTGTCTGAATTTCTACGGACTCGTCAATGGTTTCGCTTAAAATTTTTTTACTTTAACCATCTAAGTTAACAGCAATACATTAAATAAAATTTATTTTATAGTACAGAACAAAGATAAGAAATTTATGTAAAAATGACTTTATCTACCACCAACCATCTTGATACTCTGTTAACTTACTTCTCCTTCCCTAAGAGTCACGCATCACTTTAATTCAAAAACATCAAATATAACAACTATATGTGTTCACCATTCAGATTGAATTAGACAAGCCTAAAGTCTTACTCTCCCATCAACCTTCTTCCGCCCTCTGACAACTCATCTTGTCTTTTGTGTCATTCTGTTAGTGATGTACAAAATTCCGTCAATTACTGTCTTCCTTTTGGAAAAAGACATGCCTCACTATGTGAATATCTAGCCCCACACTAAACAGATTCCACATCTAATCGCTTGCCTGAGTATGGAGAACCATATTTATGCACGTTGTCATCCCCGAAGTTGTATTTGCCCCTGAATCGAAGTTTAATTGCGTCACACTGCATCAGTTTCCTAATGTTTTCATGCGTCTTCCAATCGAACCACGAAATCAAGCAATTTTAAGTGACAATATGTCACGCTTGTACGCGGCCACATCCGTCTGGGGTGATAATTTTTTATGTGGGGACTGCATGGCACTTCACTCTTGGGCCTACTTTGGTAGGTATCAATATTTCCCATCAGCCATCAGTCTCTTACTTCAACACATGGAAATGCGTTAAAAATTTGGTATAGGTATGTAGGTACCTACTCTTAAAATTTTCATAGACTTGGATAAGCGGAAGACACATTGCCGTATCGGGTTTACATTATAAAACGTTGAATATGGTATGTAGGCTCATGGAACTGTCGCCGTAGACGCCATCCCACGTGATATTTTCCCTATAGCCATACTAGTGGTTTGCCTGTCAATAGTTGTTGGGAACAAAGGCTCACGCTGACGTCTAGCATACATAAACAGTTAGGTGTCTGTCAATTTAGTGAACTGATTCCATGTGTGACAACAGAATCGAGTTACAAAATGTACACTTCCTGCATGCGTCAAATGCTGTCAAATTCCCTGATCGCACATGGGTGGTCTAATCTGGGTTGGAAATTAATTTCTAGCCACCCGCACGTGTGTGTTACTGTGGCTGTTATCCAGGAGGGTTGGAATAATTTTCTTCCCAAATATACATACTCGTAAATCAAAAATACCTGTGATCAACCCAATAAGATCGGTATTGAGGCAATAAAATCTCAACGGGTCGTTCAGTATATAATTGTGTGCCGATCAAGCCGATAGTTTGTGTTTATGCCTTGTCAGTTTGACATTGATGGGCACAGCGTGCGCTTAGGTAATTGTTTGGAAATATCATATTAGGGATTGTTTGACGGAATGTGTCAAACAATTTAAAAGGTGGGACGGGTTATTTGAATGAACTAAAGATCGGATCGACTTGTGTCGTGCGTCGTGCGGTTTAATGTTAGCGTGTTGCGTGTGGCAAATGGGATGGGAATGGAAGGAAGCGTTTGAGGGAAGATAAACTGACTGCTTCTCAAAGAAAATTAATTATTTTAATCGTTTGGAGAAAAAAAATGCTACTGTTTTCGCACACAACAAAATGAACGGACGTCACTGACTTGACAGCATCATTCGTTAAATTCAAGTGATTGACACAACTTCGCAAATTTAACTTTGAGTATACTTACATGTAGGCCCATCGGCTTCAAAATATAAAAGATAAATATACATGTTTTTTTCCTTTTAAAAAAGCTTTCTTATTTTGTTAAAGAGCTTGTCATGTAATCATGCTAAAACTTAGTTCGATTGGAATCAAGGCTGTTGGGTTTCTTGGTCTTTAGAACCTTATCGAACTTCAAAGTATTGTAACTATCTCTATTTTTAAACAAGTTACCTAGTTTTAATTATTTTAGAATTGATGGGAAGAACCAAAATACATCGGAAAACTTAAATGTCTTAGCTGAAGTATGACATCAGGATCGGTGAGGGTGGTCGTCAAATGAAGCAAATAACCTGTAACTGATCACGAGCTTTGATGCAAGCTCCGATCACAAATAGTTTAGATCGTCGCAATCACACAGGTAGTCTACTCTATCAAAACTGAGCCAAATGTCTGAGCCATGTAATAAATTTATAGAGAATTTAGCATTAAGTGACATCTTTCGGTACCGGATCTTTTCACATCGGGTTTTTTGAGATTAGTAGGTGATTAACTTGCTGATCTCTGTGGTATCACAATGGACCCTTGTAGTCTTAGTGTGTCAGGCAAATGCATGTACGTACATTGAGTGGCTGACAGCCACTTCCACCTAACTTAACCTACGCATATATGGTCAAATAGCTTTCATTCAAATAAGTCGGATGAAATCACAGTTTTGGCATAAATATTTTCACAGATTACTTCTAATATTTTCAAGGATGCTGCTTCTTCTTTCAGAGAAGCAGCACTTTTCATTTCAGATGAGGTAGGCTTACTCTATTACTTTTTGAAAATCGTATGACATTGTGTACATTGTATGAATGATGAACGCCCAACCCCCGATTTGTGTGCCACACTCAGCTTATAGGAGTTAATTTTTGTCGGAGGAATACAGCGGAGTCTCCCAACCACTTCTTCTACCCCACACTTATCAGATGTCCGATGATTCCTATTCAATTGCGAAGCACTTTACAATTGAAGTTAATGACTTTATCAGGAAATTGATAGAACTCACTCACTTCAGTGATGACATTATCATAATTGGAGACTTTAGTTTGCCTGATTTACCCTGGATACAGTAAGTTGATGAATCAAGTTATGTTCCTTGCAATACTACTTCTGAGAAAGAATGTCTTTTCTGCGATCGCGTTTTTGGGTCTAGCCTTTTTCAAATTAGTAATATTACCAACAACCTAGGGAGGCAACTAGACCTCATTTTCTCTTCTTACCCTCACAACTCAGCAGTTACCGAAAGTTTCCATCTTCTTTCGACCCTTGACCCCTTCCACTCACTTCTTTTCCTTGTCTGCATACTCGATCAAAGTATTTCTGCTGCTTCAATGCTACTTCAATGAACTTAATAGTTTAATAAGCCATATTGAATTCAACAATTTCATAAACTCTTTTACTGCCATCAACATTGCATTTAAGTACTTTCTTTTACATGGCTATCTTCGAATGCATCATCCATCATCCATCATTAAATCAAGAACAACTATTCATTACATAAATTACCAACAAGCTTTCTTCTATTTTCCAGCTTTGAGTGATTCTCTTTATCATGATTACCTCGATAAAATGCAGACCAGTCTTCTTTCCGAACCCAAACGTTTCTAAAAATTTATAAATATTAAGAGAAAATCTGACGGACTTCCTCTTTCTTTTAATTTTCTTGACAACTCTTCTTCTAATTCCCAAGTTATCACTAAGCTTTTTGCAAATGGTTTTTAGTCTATCGTATAGTGAAGATATGATTGAACCCGATCTTAATTATTTCAATTATCTGACAAACAGTTTGAACACCAGTCTTGTTTCTCTATGGGTTAGTCGGGACACTGTCTACGAAAAAATCAACTCACTAAAAGATGACTTTTCTCCTACATCAACACAATCTGTGAACCGCTTACAAATCTGTTTCAACTCTCGCTCAAACAAGCTGTTTTCCCAACAGTATGGAATAGTTCTTTTATTTTTCCTACTCACAAAAACGGTTGCATAAATGAAATTTTAACTACCGTCCCATAGATGAGCTCTCAGCAACTACCAAAAACCAAACTCTTTGAAAGTATAGTTTATGATATGCTTAGCTTCGATTGCAAGTCAATTGTTTCCCCACTACAGCATGGTTTCTCAAAGGGCAGATCAACCTTACACAATTCGTTTCTATGACGATCTGTGCTTTAGAAAAAAGCAGCAAGGTTGATGTAGTTACTACTGACTTCTCTAAAGCGTTTGATAAAATCTTTTACGGCATTATCTATCTTAAGTTAAGAGCTTTTGGTTTTCCACCACTATTCATCCAATGGGTAAAATCCTATTTGGAAGACCGATTTTATAGGGTAGTTTTCCGAGGTTCTATTTTGACCCACATTTCCGCCACTTTTGGTGTTCCTCAGGGCAGCCATTTCGGCCCACTTTTGGCCTTGCCATAAATATGTGGACCAGATTATTTCCTACTCGAACCCACTCGATGACATAAAATTAACAAAGGTAATTTTGACACCTTTCGACCCTCCCCTGCTTCAACAAGATTTTAATTCCTTTCTAACTCGGTGTCAAAAAAATTTCCTTGAACTTAATGTTAGCAAGTGTCAATTCATGTCTTTCTCAACGAAACGGCTTCCACTCCCCCCTCGAACTTACGGTTTTTGCGACTTAGCTGTTCCAGCAGTGTCTTCCATTCGCGATCTCGGTATCTATTGTGATAAAGAACTCAATTTCCGTTCCCACATTGAACAAATTAAGAGCTCTTCGATTGGTTTTATAAAACGCTGGTCTAAAGAATTTTCGAGCCCTTACGTCACAAAGTCACTCTACATAACTTTCATCAATTTTTAAGATAGATTTAAGCTTTTATAGTTTGTTTAAGTATTGTTACATAGCTTGAATTAAGCGAATAAATAAATAAATAAATCTCCCTTCTAAAAACTTAAAGTATTTGATGCACTGATCGATGTAGGATTCTCGCCAGAGTTCAAACCTTTTGAGGAAAAAATAAAACCTACTCAGACGCTCGGATTTTTTTACATTTGTTTAACTTTTTCTACATAAAAATTTTTGGATACCTAAATGTTCTAAGTATCACCTTTTGTTTGAATCTTCCGATTAGAGTAATAAGAATCTTATTTTCAAAATTTACAAAACAACATCGACCAATTTAAACAAATTGAGGTTATTAAACTTGATTTGGTTGACGCATCGTTCTGTGTTTGGAACAAATAAAAATCATCCTTACACAGACTTTGTTTTTAAGTGCCTATTAACAAAACCTTAGAAAGTAACCGACTGTGGTTGAAACTGTACAACACTTTTTAAAGTGTTTATTGTTTCTCGAATGAAGCTGTTAATCACAGCCTCCATTTTCTAGAAGATAAACAATCCGAAATTAGACATCTTAAGCTGTATATTTACTTTTTGGATCTTCTTGGCCGATCTCAATTCCGATCAACACCCCGAGGAACATTCACGTTTCTCTCAAAATGTTTACACTATTCCCCTTTCACCAATTTACCTACCTGAACATTAAATTTGATTCCTACACATTTACAGCTACATCCCAGTGTCGCCGATGATAAGCTTTAAATTAATGATAATCACGATCAATCTGTTTCCATATGGCTATCTTATGCCCTATTAAAACAAAATTAAATCCCACTACGCATCCCTCTTATCCGCATGTTGATGATCAAGCTATCGATAAGATGCCACAATCACAATTGAAATAATTCCAAAATATTGTCATATTCCCAAGAATAAAAGAGGAATTATCCGCATGTGGGATGATGCCGCTGTCATTATCCAAAATCACACATGTAAATGAAATGTATATGGTACTCAGTCGTGGTTTTCTATTAAACGTTTCATTTACATGCCGATTTCTGGATTGCGGCGACCAAGGATTACAGAACATCTCAAAGTGGAATTTATTGACTATGTCTGTGCGGAGGCAGCAGAGGAGAGAACGGTGTGCGGTGGGACTTTGAGTAAATGCATATGTCTGTGGTGAGCGCAGATGATGTACAAACGTTGTTTGGATTAAAGTTTTCTGTTGTTCTTCAGCTGCTATATTTGGGATCATTGACATGAAAAGTCGATTGCATTTACATTTCATTTGGAAATAGAGCGATGAATAGATTGCATAGATTGGCAATTTTGGTTAATGTGGTCTGGTTTTCGATAAATTGATTCAATTTGTGGATACATTATAGTCTGCGGAGTGTGGTTTGGGGTTGTTGAAGTTTGCTTGATAAACTTCATGTTGCTTATACCTAAGTAAACGGCAGGTGTGCACTAGAATAATAAACAGAATTGCATCTCTGAGATAGCAAAAGTGCAGCTGAAAAAACAGAATATTTCATCGACGCTAAATCTTCTTGGACGGAATGAGGTCGATTTTTTCATCAGCCTTGTGTTTATCAATTTACAAAGGATATTAAGCTTGTTAAGAATTTGTTTAGTCAGTCTCGATTTATTTCATTTTGAAACAATTTATTGTGTTGGTCTTTCATCTACCACCACTTACAGCAATGTTGAAATGAGACTCGAATGAATTTCTATTTGGCAACCGAATTTATGAGAAACTGTAAAGTGATAGCTTTCGCCCAGCAACACCATCTTCTGATGACAGATTTTTTTCAAGTGGTATAAATTGAACAAGGGAAAAAGCGAGCAATTTATTTTGAATTTGCAAAGTTAATGTGTAGCACTATAAATAAAGTCCAGGAAAACCCAAATCATTACTAGGGGTTTTAAAAAGAAAATAAGCCATAGAAACTGTAGAATGTGTAAGCTAGGGCAGTGATAAGAAAGTAGAGAGTGTTTTCCAACAAACAAAGCACATTTTGGCAAGGAAAAGCGAATCGTAATTCCAAAAAACTCGAACTCCGCCCTAACTTCAGAAAAAAGTTTCATAAAGCCTTTTTTGTCTTGAAAACAATATGCGGCGTATGTCAAAGATTTCTAGTGTACACCAAAACCTATTTAGTTTAATACCTGTTCTAATAGAAAACCTTTTCCGCACATTATACCCAAAAATAAGAACAGAGCCTTTGGAATACAAGAAATTTTATATCCAAAACTCATACTCCCTCGTGTCTCATCTGAAGTAATCCAAAAAAAAAAGAATCATTCGACGGCCACACATTCAAAATGTTTAACCTTTTCCTAATTCCACGGCCATAAACTCATTCTTAACCCGTCCGTTTACCACAATTCCATCCCATCGAAACCAAATTCTATAAATCTACCAGTTAAGACAACGAACCAAAAGAAGATCCTAGTTGTGAAAAACAAATCCATTCTCATAACCATAACACTAATGATTATAATAATTTTATTGGTGGGAATTCTGTAAACGTAAAGGGTGCTATTGCTATCGCCATCGCCATTGCCATCGTGTCGGTGTGTCGGTATAGTCCCTTTAGGAGGTATACATGTTTTATAAAATAATATGGAACCCACTTTAAGGTTTAACTCAAGCTATGGATGAGGAGAGAAAGTAAAATCCAATTCAAAATTCTCTAGACCCTACTATACTATGTATATGGAATAATGGTGCATTGTGTGGGAATGATTTGTATCTTTTGCGATTAAAGTCATAAAATTACAGCCACCAAAGATGTTAGAGTGGGTTGTTTTGTAAAATTTATTACAATTCGGGTCAAGGGAATCCACCACCCGCCACATGCTTTATTCATGATGGTGCGCTGCCTGCCTGCCGGTCGTCCGGTCAGCCGGTCTGCCTTGCTCACTTAAATGCGGGAGACATCGTTTCGATATTGGGAAATATGAAAGCGCCCCCTTATCAATCATAAGGATCTAAATATTGTTGACTTGGACACTCTTGACTGGTACTCAATATCCATTATCCTCCGGACAGCGGACACTGAAATTGGCATCTACTCCAATGTCAGTGGGAAGCATATTTTTAAATTAAAAAAAAGAAAAAGAAACAAAAATTCAAAGTTGTTCTTTAGACGGCCAAGAACTCGTTGGCTTACAATTTTTCTGACAAATAATGTGAGCATTTGGTATAAAGTGTCGGAAATGAAGCATGACAGCTGAACTCTGTTCCACAAAACATGTACGTATGTACAACACACGACCTTTAAAATAATTCATAATTTACCTCTCAAGTATGCACATGTCAAGTTTCGAAAATTCACAAGCCCCAAAAAAAAATTTGACTTATCGGAGCTGTTGAAGAAAAACCGACATAACTCAAAAAAGACAGGAGGTGTCGTAGGACACCTTTCTTTCCTACAACAACTGAAAAGGGGACATACATTATCGGTCTTTTAGGATCTAACATTTAACATTTTAACATTTCTTTAATTGAAAAAAATAGTTAACATTGTAAAAACATAAGGAATACTCCGCTCACGGTGTGTTTATCAGAACAAGAAGCTGACTATCTACTATCACATTCACATTTTTCATTTTCAGAAACATACATTACATTATGTATAAAATGCGAATGAGCATGTCAAAAAATAAAATAATAAAATAAAATTATATTTTTCTGGAAGACATATTGAAAGTAAAAATAAAATTTGGTGTCTGAATATCGGGTATGAACATACATAAATTAAATCCAGAAAATTGACAATCTTAAGCAATGGACAATTGTCTGATTAAGAAAAAAACTTATATCGCAGTTCGAAACCTTACCCACCTAATTTTTTCAACTAACGTCAGTCGTCTGTCGCATTTTTTTTTCTATCGTCTGCGTTCTGCCGTATGCCTTCCGTCCTATATTTATTAATATTAATATTTTTTCATTGCATTTGGAAAAAAAATCTTAGAACAGATGCAATTTTGACCTTTCAGAAGTGGGGTCAGAATTGCCTAAGTTACTAAGATGATGTTGTGAAAATATCACGAGCTACCCCAACACAAATCAAATATCCACAGGTTGCATCCAATTTCCAAGCAGAAAATTTTAAAGTGGCGATTTTCTAAAGCGAATCTGGCGATGTTACAGACAACGATATATGTAGATGACTTCGGTGACCAGGAGGACTTAAGTTTTAACTCAACCATAAGCAAGCACAAAATTGGGAAACCAAAGCTATGTGTGAGGCGTGAGGGTCTAGCTCAGGGTATAGCTGAGGGTCTAGCCGAAGGTCTACCTGAGAGCAAATGATGGGGCTCAAGATCTAGTTGAAGATTTAGCATCTCCATAATCCCTGAAGTGGAAAGCTAATCCAAAGTATTGAAAAAAAGCATGGCAAAGAGTTTGAGAAACTTGTTGTATCCAAGGTACGAATAAGAATGTCCTGTTCACAACTTGTGCTAACTAACGTTGTGAAGAGATATGACGTCGGAAAGCTACGTCATGCCAGTGCCTTCTCCAATCGAGTGTCTCTCGAACTATCCAGTGGCAGCAATGCCAACAGGCCATTAAAACCGCTGCCTCTGGGGCTCTGGGTTTCACTCGGTCCCCCAAAACGAAACCCACGGTTCGATGAAGAATGCAGGCAGGCAAATGCAGCCAAACAAAAAGCACTACTAATGCTGATGCAAAAATGAACAAGGGTTGCTTTCGACCAGTATAACGAGATTTGCGGAAAAAAGAAGGAAAGAACACCGAATTCTCAAAAAGAAAAAGAAGCAGCATGAGAAGCGCTCGTTTGAGGAAATTGAGAGGTGCCATGGTAGGAACGAGATTCGGAAGTTTAACCAAAAGGTAAAAAGATCCTGCCAGGATGGCAAACCTCGAACTCAAACCTGTAAAGACCAGAAGGGTAACATGGTAGTAGACTCACAGTCGCTACTGAGGATCTGAAATGATCACTTCTGCAGACTGCTTAACGGCGATCAAGACACAAGTTCCGCTGTCAGACAAAATACCCCATTTAACTTGAACGATGATCAAGAATGCCATCCTCTCGACCTTAAAGAAGTAAAGCTTGTGTTATGCAAACTTAAATCAAATAAGACAGCAGATGGCATTGATACCGAACTTTTCAGAAAGCAGGAGATAAGTTGTAAAGAAACGTGCACCAGCTGATCAGCATAATATGGTTGAAAGAAAATATGCTCGATGAATGGAACATGAGTGTCGTATGCCCGATCCTAAAAAAAGGGAGACTCTTACAACTGCCGCAAATTATAGAGGACTAAGCCTTTTTAACACCGCGTATAAGATCTTGTCTGGTGTAGTATGTGGACGTCGAAAACTCTACGTCAACAACTTGATAGGTCCTTACTAATGTGGTTTTAGACCAGAGAAGTCCACAATAGACCAAATTTTCACATTGCGGGAGATCTTGGAAAAAACCCGGGGACATAATATCGATATACACCATCTTTTATCGATTTCCCGCGTATGACAGTACTTACAGAGAAGAGCTGTACAGAGCCATGTCTAGTTTCGGCATCCGTGCAAAACTCTTACGAATATGTGTGGAGAAGAAGATATAATAAAGAGTTGAATGAGTTGTACCGCGACATGGGCAATGGGCATAGCTAGAAGAGTATATGCATCGCGAAGATAAGATAGTTGGGCCATGTAGATCGGATGGACCCAAACGCTCCGGCTCGACGGGTTTTCGAAATGACATTGCAGGGAAATCGTGGAAAGGGAAGACCTCATCTTAGGTGGCCCAATCAAGTGGAAGAAGACCTCAACCGACTTAGAGTGCAAAACTGGAGAGATTTCCCCCGAAACTGAAATTGTTGGCTTTAGTTGTTGGTTTGATCCTCAGATTCACCCCGAACTGCAATGCTCACCTAAGAAAGTAAACAAGCTCGATGTATATTAATTATTTGAACAACTTTCCTTTAAACTCCAGAAATTATGTTGCTATATAAGACAAACTTATGTTTTTAATATGGGACAAAAACTTAAAATCAAGACATCACAAATCAATAGTTTGTGCTCCCACCTTCTTAAATATACACTTTTCGCATAAAAACTGTTTTTATTATAATCGTCCACGCCAAAAAACATGAACACGCAGGCGTGAACTTTTTTTCATTAAAATTTCATAGTTGGTACACAATAACCATAAATGCCTACTGTAGATTGTAAACAAGCTTTTGTTATGCTAAAATTGAAATCAAACGTATGCGGTAAATGAGTTGGAAGTGATTTATTACAAAAAAGGAAACACTTCATTTTCTTTTAAATTGGTATGACATAAATCAATTCAGTAGTTGCACATGTTTATGTTTATTATACTCTGCTTGAGCTTTAAATGAACGTAGATGAGCAGAATAACCAAAATGTCTTTGCTGCGGCACAATTATTACCAAAGATATCTTCAAAATGATTTACTACTATTCCACCTTCTTCATTGGCTAGCCTATTATTTCAAAAGAATAGCTGCTAATCTCAATATTTGGAATAAGCCTAATGAACAGAAAAAGCCTTCACAGCTGCTTCCCTCCATTGAAGTAAAACGGAAGAGCCTAAAGGTATTCATTCCATAAAGAAATACACTCCATTGACAATAATCATTATGTGTATTGTGGGAGTCACTCCAACAGATCACTCCTCATTAGAATTATAATGAATGATCTGCATAAAATATTCCATGATTTGATGTCTGTCCAGTCTGAACTGTCCAAAATGCACTTCAGGATGATATATGAAGTGCATGCATTGTAAGAAATAAGAGAGTAGATAAGAAGAACAGTGTTTCATTACACAAAGACTAAGATGTGTTTTGGTTGGATTAGCATAACTATGGAGAAGTTGTTTACAAAAGACCACAAGACGATCAACCATAAGAAACTCGAACTTCTTTTCAAAGTGTGTACTGGGTCAAGAAGAGATGAAGAACAAGAAGTAACTTAATATTGTGCCTTGTGATTGGAACCAGAAGCGCATTCGTTGATTAGTAACGATTCTGCTTTTTTTTTAACGAAGTACGGCTTCCTTGTTTGAGAAAAGTTCGATTACGGGGGAATTTCACCGCATCTGCTAGAATTTAGGTCTGAGCATAGTTTCATAACTGCAGACACTGTTTTCCTTTGGTATGTCATATTTGTGCAGCAGTGTCACAATCAGTTTCACTTGTTGCCATTGAATGCTATGACAGCAGAACTACCAACAGTCTACTGCCACTATCGTTTCTATTCAGTCAGAGTGACGACACTAAACACTCATGACATAAACTCAATGTGACTGAAATCTAGTAATTTTTGAGGACAGGTGGGCCTTTTTTTGGTAAAAGTCTCAAAATCTGCGGTCTTGGTTTTGAGGAAAATTTTTGTATTTTAAGGAACTCAAAATCAGTGAGGTTTTTTGAGTGTCGGTAATTTAAAATTCATCATTAATTTCAGGCTTTGCCATATTCGGTCTGCCTCTCGATATCACAACCATCACAACTCCAAAGCAATTATTTAAACGAAGAAGAGCCAAAAGACAACCAGCCTTTAAACTTAAACTTGAAATTGATAAAGATCTTAAACTAATTTTCTTTTTAATTAATTTTAACAGCATAAAAGCTACTGTTTGACACACAGTCTAAATATTTTCCCTTGAAACTTTGGAATCTCCGAGTTTGTTCAATTCGTTCGTATGCAAATGTTGAGGTATCGAAAATAGATATCGTTGTAAAGAACAACAAATCAAATAATGTTAAGTGTTATACAACCGTATTTGAATAGAGCGGGACAAGAGGAATGTGATGAAAAAATGATACTAATTTCAAAATGAGCTTCCACTGGTATTTGATATGACAAACTTTATTTTTGTGACACAAGGCTGACTATCAAAACCGAAACGTCAAAAAGTTCTTTGGAAAGCGACACTAAAATGTTTGTGTCGCTGAGTTCTTTTTTTATTTTTAAGTTATCGTGTTGAATACGACGTAAAACTGCGACCATTTCACTGGTTCCGTTGCCAGTTATGCTCAAATATTTTCTAACTCAATCATAAAAACACAGCTTTGCGATAGTAGCATATTATTGTTACCTACCTGTTTGTGAAAATTGGTCTCCTTGACCATTGAATTCCGTTGTCAGAGATGGAACTTTGAGTTTATGCCTGTCCAGACGGGTTTTTCTCATAACGCTGAATCGATCGGTTCATGGGCCGAAGGGGTGGGACGAAAATAACTGGAAGCCTACGTCAAAAACTCAAAGGTTCGTGGTTTGAATCCCAACAGAGCCAACAATTTTTTCCACGGGTATCGCCTTTCGCGGGGAATTACCCAAGTCCTCCGTTAGTAATTTCATTGCCATGAAAAGCGTTCTCTCGATTAGCCGTTCGGAACCGGCAGAAAATAGTGGCTCCCCTCTTTTCCCTCACAAGGCATGGTTGTGAGAAATGCGCTAGGCCTTGGGGTTACTCGATCTGTTGCGCCACCCTATTTATTTGTGTATATTACGTCGAAAACTTAACTTTCTGCCTAAACAGTATACTTTTCCTGTCTAGACGAGTTATGACGATAAAGTTATGCTGTTTTTGAATTTAATTTGCAACACAAAATGGAGAGTTTGTTTGCTTGAAGAATAATGACAACGTTGGGACAGATTGTGTTAACAGCACAACACACCTGGACTCATCTAGTATAATCAAACCACAAACGAAAGCCAAAACAATGATGGCCACGACATTCCAAGGTCGATGAATGGATTACGAGAATGAATCCATAAAATTGCCAAAACGATAGCAAAACGACCGACACAACCAGACGTAATTAACAGCGACTATCGTAAAACGTAACGATAAAAAGAGTTGTGCTTTTAAAGCATGATTGATTAAGTATTGAAAAATTTTAGTCGCACTTTTTGTACAACATCAAGCAAACCTTAAACAATGTTGTATAATTTTTTCATGCAGAAATATTGAGGCATAAGCCGGTAACAGAGCCTCCCCCAGAATGCCTGGGAAAAGAACGATTTGCGGTGTTTACTACAATTTGGTCATAAATTATTGGAAACAAAAAGACAACCATTACAATTTATTTAGACTATTTTCAAATCTTCCCTTCAACGTTCTGCGATAATTTTTTCTTCCATTTAAAAACTGTTGGTGCCCTTCTAATATGAAAATTGTTTTTTTTTTTAACAAAAACTCCATCATTTTGTGGGCAAAAGAACAGCCCTACTATTACAAAACAAAAAATTAGCTGAACGTAGAGAAGGTATCTAGAAAATATATACGAAGTTTTAAAAGTAGTTTTCAAATCGCAGTGAACTCAAGTTATTAAAAATTTGTTTTGAGAAAAGGCTGTTTAACACTTTGCTCGCTGCTGTTAGAGTGTGAGAACATGTGTGGAATTACCGCACACGCGATCGAGTAATACGTGACTGAATTATGTATTTTTGGCATTAGGTAATTCTAAATTATCGCGCACTTTAGACTGACATTGTGTATTCTAGAGTGAATTTTGACAGAAAACTAGTACTCACTAATTAAAAACAATAACTTTAAGTACTTTGCTTGGATCGGCTTAAAATTTTAGGTACATATTCTTGAAATGTAAGAAAATGAGCGTAGGCAAAACAATAGTCTCGATCTATTGAAAATGAAAACCCATATTCCCCTTTTAAACATAGCAACTTTATGCTTATAGCACAAGTTTTGCTATTCGAAAACTATTGCTTGCTGAAGTCCACCTTACTGACACAACTTCCCGGTGAAGGAAGCCTTCAACCATTTCTCTCATCGTTGTTACACTTAAGCTCTAATTTATAAACCAACATTTTCTAATTAATTATTCAATCACCTCTATACGTTAAGTTTTAATATTCCACATCGATTTTAACTTTTGTTTATTTAAATAGACAAATTTTTTACAAGTTCGTTTTTCCAGTGGGCAATTAATTCCAACATATAATCCGTAAAATATAAACAAATCCAATCGAACAACTGGATTGACAGGTTGTTAATATAAAAATCTGCACGCCTACGGAAACGTTGATTGAATATTTCAACATTATAATTCCAGAAAAAGCAGCAGAAGAAGAAGCAGAAGGAACAGCGGGCAGTGTAACCATCAGAACATCAATGAAAACCAAATCGAATGGGATGGAAAAGATTTTATCGTTCGTTAGTAAAGTTTACTTTAGCTATAGAAGTATGGGGATCCAAAGTCTAAAGGTATTTCGTCTTCGACAACCGGCCGGCGGCAGATGCACATGAAACATTTTATTAGCATAGGTTGGCTTGATTTTTCAGACAGGTAGGCATGCACACACATATTTTGCATGAAACAACTGCGGTATACCTGTTTATAAATCAGAAAATGTTCATTTTAAGTTTGTCGTTAAAATGTGAATCAGCCTTTTCATCTAAAGAGTTTAGAGATTACGAGGCCATTAGCATTAATTTGTTCGTCGAATGAAGTTTAAAGTTTGATGTTGTTTATGATGTCAAGTGTTTGCTTTGATGAACGCAGATTCGGTAAAATGTCAAACGGATTTTTATAAGGAATTTCGAAAATAACTTTTAATTACTTTGATGACTTTTTTCGTATGTGTGTGTGTGGTCGGAAAATGGTGAAAACTACAGGAAATAGTTTGAGTTTTATAGTAATACATAAAACTTTCAACTAGTTTGTTCGAAGCAATGTTTAATTTTCACATTTTGTTACTACTTCTTCACAAATTAGATTTTGGAAGAAAATAAATCATATTTACGGCCGGTTTCTTCACATCACTACTAAGACGGTCTAGTAACCATTCTAGCTAGACCTGGTACTAGTCTTAATATATGGCTCTTCACAAAAGTTAGTACTTCTCTATCTAAATTTCTATGGCAGTACTAACGCGTCTAAGGCTGGTCGAAACCTTTCTACAGCATTTGTTTGACAATCGAATTTATTAGATACTTTGATTTTTCTTCAAATTTCTCAATTATTTCTTCAATGTTGTTCATTGTGGCAACCGAAAGAGTTTTCAATTTGTATGTTTTTTTTTTTAATACCTACACACTCTAGTCGGGGAGTATGAATTATTGGCATGACGGAAGTTTTTTTCGTGGAAATCTAAGGATGGGATGCAGAGGAAGTATCCAGTGAAAATCCATAATAGGATGCGTTTCATCATTGGTTTCTGCCAGAGGAATTTCAATACGAACCTCATCGAATATTGTACCCGTTTGAATGATTTTTTTGTACATAATAAGCCAACACTATTTGCTGATGTCACAAGGAACAGATTCCACTGTTGAATGTGCACTAAGCTCACCTGCTGCGCCCAGGTCCTGTGTCTAGTTATATAGGAGCTGTAGTTGGTATACAAAGGATTTGAAAGGGTATGAGTTGTATATGTATAAATTTAGTGATTCTTCTTCAGATTGTTGAAGAAAGACCACCACAAACTGTAAAGTCAACAGACATTGCATTGATATTGTATCGAATGGTCCAGAATGCATGTTGGGCGGACAGGACATATTTGAAAAAATCTATACCTCCCTCCGATTTTTACTAAGCTTCCCATTGGAAAGACGTAGACCAATTTGTTTCCCTTTGAAATTTCATGACCGGACAGATGCACAGATCCTTCCTATCCGAAGTATGGAGCTCATATGCACTATTTTTGTTATCATACAAATTGTAATTTGTGTGTTTATATTTTATCAAGAGATTTGTGGATTCTGATTGAATTGAATTGTGCCATTCCAGTCGTTAGTAGACTGGAATGGCACAAGAATATGTTTTAACAGAACCAATTTTAATTTTTTGTGTCAAGAATTGATTTGATACCGATTATGTTGTTATTTTTAGGACTAATACCAAATCTATCGTTAGTTCTTTGTGAAAAAAACTGGTCGTTAGCTTTTTAGATTCAAGAGTCAACAAGCAGTTAAATGAAGACATCGCCGTCTCAGATGTCACAATCAAATGAAGGAGAATCTTCACTACTGATTGTCATTGTCACTGATCTGGCGTCTGATTGTTTTCGCCATGGTTAAATTGGCGCTAAAGCTTGTATCTTTAAAATGACATTACATTCAGATTTACATAACGACCATGAAAGTAAGAGTGAAGATTATACATATATACACCCATGGTGAAAGTAATGCTTAGATGTCCATACCGAAAGTTCAACTACGCTTCAACCGGAAAATCTGGGATGAGTAGAACCGCTGCGCTGGCTGTCAAAAGACTCAATCAAGGTATAGAGCACACAAGATAAAAGGATGTTCATTAGCCCGGATATTGTGCGATGTCATCAAAGTCCAATTAAATCATCTGAAAAAAAAAAACCACCAGAGGAAGCAAACCGAAAAAAATGTCTATTTTAATCTGGCAGCGACAAATCGAAACCCCTGACCTTAACTGCGATAGACAAATTGCACCAAATGCAAACATTAGCTAACTTTATCAACACTCTAACTACTTCGAAAATGACCCAGGAAAGCATGTCCTCTCTGAATGCGGTCTGAAGACTAAAGTTTTTAAGTCTCGTTTGGGTTCCTAGCAACCACAGCATAGCTGGAAATGAAATCGCTGATGAACTTGTGAGGCAAGATTTTCAGACAGATTTCTCAGGATATAAACCGTCGATAGTTCTGCAAGGGTCCTCATTGTCGGCTTCAATCAACGATTTGATCTGTCAAGAGCACAACCAGAGATGGCAGGCCTCCATTTGATGCAAGCAGACCAAACTTTTGCTTTACAAATTTTTATAAGAAAATTGCAACATTTTTCCTATCGCACTGCAGAAAAGAATTTAGAAAGCTTGTTGGCGTTGCAACGGGGACTTCTCTTTTGCCAAGCATTTAAAGGTGTTAGTGATATCAACCTCAGTGAATCTTGTAGAGAAGATAAGGATACCGCGGAGCACTTCCCCTGTAAATGTCCTGCTTTTTCTCGCATAAGGTAACAGATACTCAGTGCGCAAACATACTGAGAGCTGATTACTTGGGCTCCTGATCATGGCAGTGTCTTTCGACTTTTCTCCGAACAACTACATAGCTAGAAAGCTACTTATAATAAAAGAAGGATGCTATCTGATAGTGAGTGCTCCAGCTAGTATTTTGAATACCTCTGGGCTCATATGCTTTTTTTAAATCGAAAAATAGGCGGAGGCTCTGCGATAGGAAACATGAGTTGAGCTCGCTCAATATGCCAAGAGAAGGCAACAAACTGCAGAAGAAATGATATTCCTTTGAAGCTACTACTTCCACACACTAGATAATCTTTTAGGATAAAAGAGCTAAAATAGCACACTTTAACTCAAAATTGAGTATCTATTGAAAATTCTTTTTATCGGGGCACTTAAGTCCTTAGTTTAAAAGGATAAGAGTCTACCTTGATCGAAAGGAAAAAGCACAGTGTTTGACTAGACGAACTCCGTCTAGATACAGAAGACCCAACTGATCGATAAAATATGCGACCCGATTATTGTCCAAATATTAAAGCGGCAAAGTAGCAATACAAAATTTAAAACAAAAAATATAAAAGAGGTCCAATCTTTTCCAGCACCGATACAGCCGCACCGAGTTACCAGCTCCTGATAACACACACCCGAATGGGTTTAGATTATCTGAAAAACGACATGTCACCCACTGCTAAAATAAAAACGCAAAGCCTAGAACATAACAACGTTTGTAGCCTCACTTTTATGTTGTTATTTTCCTTCAATGAAGAGAACGTCGCGTCGCATTAGGTATGTGTTGAAGTTTGGGTACCTATATTGATTATTAAAAAAAAGTTCACATCGTAAAGAATTAATTTTTTCGATCCCAAAATTTCAAATGTCTTTCAGATCTAAACCATAGCCAACAACTTATGCACCTACATTTCGTTACCCTTCAAGTGAAAAAGATTCTCGCAGTCACAAAAACTTTATTTTCTCTAATTATAAAGCACATTCAACTCAAAACAAACCTTAAAGAAAAGAAGCCCACGATGGCTTACACAAAGAACCCACTCTTGTTGAGGAAAAACAATTTATTTCAAAATCGGTGTTAACAATTATAATTGAACAACCGTGGGTTATTAATGAACTTGAACTTACAATTTGCAGAAAACAAATAATTAAACAAAAAACTCTGTGAATGTATTGGGTGTGACGAGACGATTCCAGTCGTTTCATGGAACATTGGAACCTTTACTTATCCACTTTGTTTAAAGAACCATACAAACATTAAATTTAGTCTTCAACAATTTGTCACGCCCAATCAAGTCATGCATCAATGCAAAGTAGCTACAAAGAAACCGCCTAATGTGACCGGATAAATACCTACTCAAATTATCTCATATGAGTTTCATTGTTGGAAAGTGATTATGGATAAGTAAAGCTTTATTTGTTCTTTCATATTGACAATCTCTCTTTTTCTAACTCACTTTGATAAAAGACAAATAAAACAAACGCTTCATTCTTAAGAACACATCTGATCTGAACGAATAACATTCATTTCAGACGAAGAAGATCATAAAAACAAAAATTCCAAAATTAACCATTTGCATCGTTATCCGATGGGAATCGTACACAACACGAATTAGAAGACAAGATCATGGAGAAGATATACTGAGTCGCGTCGCACACGTTCAAAACTGAGATGATTTATGTAGGTACTCATCTAAATCAGAGTTTTATAGCCTCAACACGCATAAAATTAAAAATTAGTTCCTACTAAATTTCCGGTATAGGTGAGTCGCGTGAGCCAAAGAGGTCAGGTTTATTATTTGGCCACAATGCTTTTGGTTAGCTTAGAAAGAAAAAGAAGAAAAAAAAGGTATACCTACAAGTAGACGGACGATATTGAATGATCATCGTGAAGGCACACTCACAGAAGCGTTTGTCCTGCATCTCATCACGCCAACACTCATCGCGTCTTTAGGGTGTTCAATCGTAGATAAGTGCTTGTTTATGGAATTTGTCGGTTTCTCAGAAACGAGTGTTCTTTTTGAGAATTATGTTAAAAAATAGATACACAAATATCAATTAAGTCAGTTGTTTATTTTGTTGTTTGGGTTTTTGGGGTAAAACCAAAGCACACTTTGCTTGATTTTTTTTTCTTTTTTGTTTACGGTGGTGTTTGGGTTTTTCTATGATGATCTCGTTTGTTTTGTTAAGTGGACATGTAGCATTTGAAAGGCTTAACATTACTGATGATTCTTTGAGGACCTGGAGGTTTTTGTTTTCTAAATGAATTAATAAAGTCAATTGACCGTCATTAAGTTGTTTTCATCCGGTGCTTGTACCTAAATAATTATGGGAGATTAAGTGGTTAAAAAATAGACCCGACTATCTATGTGTAGACTTTACATTTTTATGGCTTTACAATGTAAAAATACTACCCTGATGTTCATTAGACTTGAGATACTTTATAAATAAGCCAGCAGTTTTCATCTGACACTGACAAGCAAAAGTTTGTTAAAAAACACTCACGAGTCAAAGACAAGAAAATGACACCCACTTTGAAATTTTAATCTATATCTTAAAATTAAGCCAAGAAATCCTTTCCAATTGTCTACCTACAAAATTTTGTGTTTAGTGTGATGACAAAATTTCTGATTGTGGTTAAATATAATTGAAAAAAAAAAAAAAAACACTTTCCAGCATGTCTCATAACAGGGTTGCTGCATCATCAGCAAAGACTTAATGTACCAAGCTTGAAGTGTTCAAATAATACGAATACGAAGGGAATTCTCAATTAAAAAGATTCCTATCCCGACAAAATCCTGTCTCACCGAACTCCAAGTCCTAGATATTCAAATGACAACACTGTAAACGTAAAACAGTCCTTTACTTTAACCAATTTATGGAAAGTAGGTGTCGCTTTGAGTTAAAAAAAAAAACCCTAATGGGCTGTGACGAAATTTACGAGTCTAGTGTTAAACAGGAAGAAAATACCAATTTGGTGTTTTGAAAAGATATGGAATTCTACACAGAGTAGCTAGGCACAATATTTATATAAATTGGTTGTCTTTTACTAGCCCTGTAAAGAATGACACTTACCTCCCGGCTCCCGCTTAAGTGGTGGAGGTATTCCTATTCCTACTCATATACTGCAATTCAAACTATTGACGATGTGCTTTCCCTTGAAGTGTCATTTGGATCAATGTGTTCACTCACAAATATGTTGCTGTGGGATTCCTGAATTAAGTTTATGAGTCTTATGGTTTCTATTTTGATTTTACAATTCTTAAATTAGTATTCTATCGCATGCCCATATAATTTTTGAGCACAAAATAAATCTGTTTGATATGGTGTAGTAAATAATGGTAATTTGACCCAACGGATGAATGACTTGCGTGTTTCAGATTAAAAAAGAACATCTGGAACACATTCACATGTAGGTAATGAGTAGAATATAAAAAAGTCACGGAATCGGTTCAAGCGCATTTATAAGAAATGCAAAACAGTTGATCACAACGTCCGGATTCAAAGCTCGTGGGATATGAGGAAAAATCATCAGGATTGCCGGCTTTTTCACTTTAAAGAATCGTTTCATATTCATTCTGCTTTTAACCACATACCATAGATCATAGAGACAGATTAACAAAATAATTGTACGAACTAAATATTAAAAAACGAAATTAAAGGTCCTCAATCAATTAACGCCTTTTCTCCTTGCGACATCCTCAGCGCTTAGCAGCTCCACCAGTCTGGAATTGATGTAAGCCATTGCAACTGGTGGGTTGTAACTACCTCGACATCGCAAATTCATAAACAGCACTTTTTGATATGTAACTACCCTATGTGTGGTGCAGGTAGACTCTCTACTTGAAATCCTCAATGGATGTAACGTACACACCCAAAACAAAGACACGTCGCCGTGCTTTCGGTTGGATCCAGTCTCCAAGCTGTCTGGTCATGAATACAGGCTGCGCTTTGTTTGATTGACACCTGGTGTACTCAAAACGGTCTCTCCGCGTCAATCCTCTTAAAACTGAGGCAAATTAACAGGTCTGACCCAACTTACACTTAAAGGCGTCAACATCCCCTTTTCAAATGCAGTCGAACATTTTGGAGTAATCTTTGTTAACAAGCTTCTTTGGTATAAACATGTCAAATTGAAAAGTGCTAAGCCCCTGTCAACCTTCTGACAATGAGTCTGGAGTCTGTCACCGAAAAGGCTCCTTTGGATCTATATATATGTTACAGTCAAAGTGATTAATTAGCTATTATACATAATGACTGGTCATTATATACAATGGCCAAATTCACTAGACAAAGTAATAAATTAATCACTTTGTCTGGACATTATTCATAATAACTTGTCAAAGTTAGTCAAAGTAATAAATACGGTCTAGCCGACTTGTTACCCCTCCCTCTCTTCATCCCGCTACCGCGTTCCGTATGCAACAGCTTTCCGCATGGCCCGCTTCGCGGGGCTCATTATTTTAACCCTTTTTTCCGCAGGGTTAAGCTGCTCATGCTAAATATGAAAATAGCAATTAATTTCCGTATGCAACAGCTTTCCGCATTTATTTTAAAATTTAATTTTTTAAATAATCTTTGTGATTAGTTAAGGCAAATTGAAATATAATTTTATAATTTTAAACGCATACCTACGTGTTTTATTACATTATCCAAGTCATCGAAGATATTATATATAATAGCTAGTTAATGTGATTAATTTTGTGTCCATTATCACTTTAACCAAACTGAGTAGATATTATGCATAATGGCTAGCTAATATACATAATATCCAGATTTATTACTTTGGCTGTAACATATATATATGATAAGATCAATCATCTACTTTGCGTCAGATGTTTTAGGGAAACAAGCTCTGGCGTAAAAACGTTATTGCCTCAATTGCCAAACTTCAAAGAGCCATAATGTCTTGGATGACTGTAGTGAGGCCTTCCCCAGCATCGTGGTACTGCTCTCGACGTAGTGAGAGGCGTATGCTATCCAAATGGCTATAAACTGTCTTGCGAAGAATGGCAAGCTTGGGATACATATTTGTGTCTGCAGAGACAGTCAAGTTGTGTTTAAGGCTCTACTCAACCCTCTAGCTACTTCGAAGATGATCCAGGAATGCAAGGCCTCTTTGACTACTAAATTCTTTGAGTTTTTTTTTTGGTGCCAGGCCATCAGGACATAACTGGAAACGAGATCACCGATGAACTTGTAAGGCAAGGATCTCAGACAGCTTTCTCAGGATCTGAACCAGCGCTTGGTCTAGCTGGGTCCTCAGGGAGGACTTCAATCAACGATTGGATCCCATACCAGAAAAAATTGTATTAAGCTTGATGGTGTTGCCACGAGGCAATTCTTTTTTGTCATTACCATTACCATTACGCCACGAGCAGTAGTTGGGGTAGAAAACAATTAGTTGAATTTCAAAAACTGTAAACTTTGTTTGGCATCACCATACCCCCGGTCAGTTGCTGTCACCAAATGTAATATTCTATATTTCGTCGTATCACCTTTTTCAATTCCCGTTCAATCGGAAGTAGCTCTCCAAACTCTCATAGCTTCTGTGATGGTAGTGGAAACTTAGAGACTGATTGCCGATTCCGAATGGCTATTCCAGGTTAGGTAAGGTTAGGTTAGGTTAGGTTAGGTTAGGTTAGGTTAGGTTAGGTTAGGTTAGGTTAGGTTAGGTTAGGTTAGGTTAGGTTAGGTTAGGTTAGGTTAGGTTAGGTTAGGTTAGGTTAGGTTAGGTTAGGTTAGGTTAGGTTAAGTTAGGTTAGGTAGAGAGGCTGTCAGCTTAAAAGTACACTGCCTGACACACTTAGGCCGCAAAAACCTATTGTGATAGCGCGGAGATCAGCAAGTAAATCAGCTACTGATCTCAGAAGCCCTATAAAAGATGAACGAGTTGATCACAGATTTATCATCCATTAAGAGACTATCCGTTTAATTACCCACTAGTCGAACCACGCGGAACTTTTTATGTATTTCGAAAGACTTTTGTACGCTAAGTCGCTAGTATCATCGAAGAAGAATTCCACGAGATGTGTTTTGTTCCTATGAAATAGTGCAGGGCATGAGCAAAGAAAGTGCTGAACGGTTTCTTCTTTTTTTTCGTCCTTACATCTTCTGCGTAAATCATTGAAAAACACATACCAAGTCTTTTGGCGGGTCTTCCTATTAGACAGAGTCCCGTAAGAGCACCTATGGTAGAACCTAGCTAGATACAGGCGGTTCAGGGCTAACAAACTCTTCGAGCGTTTTGAGTGTACACACTGCCAAACTTTTTTGGTTACTTTCAGTCCATCTAGTGTTTGTAATCCTCGAAGCGTCTTAGCTGGACTTGCTTAGACTAGTCCAAAAAGCCTCACTGATTTTCTGATCGAGATCTCGTTCTTACTGAAGATTTTTCCAAGACTAATAAAATTGAGGGTTTGAATCCATGCTGTTCAAAACAGCTACAGGTCAACTGGCAAGCTTTAGAGCCCCATCAGATTTTGATATCGCTCTAAATCTCGTTCCAATTTGTAGGATAACTTCTGTAGCACATACTTCTCAAGATAATAAAGAAAGCAGCGGAAATGTTAAAACCATCTGTCATCATCAAACTCTTCTACTAACGAATGCTCGTAGGCAAATACATTCTCCCATAAGACAGACTTTGTTCCATTGCAAATTCATAAATTTACATTGTCAAAAGACATTAGCATGCGCAGTTTTTCATTGCAGTACAACAATCTTCACATTAAGACTCGCACAATTGCATGCCAATTATTTAACTGCTGAAAGCCATACATAAATTTGTCGTCGTAGATGTTCTGCAAAATCCTCCCAGTCACAAATGCTTGTGCGAAACAAAATCCGTTTCCTATTATGACAACCCTCTTTTAAATTCCCACTAATAACACTACTCAAATGCCAATCGATATCAATTTATAGCACCACTTTAGACTACTTTGGGCAACTCCTTGTCTATTCAAAGGGAACACGCCAACACTAATCCAACGACGACACACAGGTAAAACTAAGATCCTATGCAACAAAGAAGAGAAAAAAAACACCATCCACCTCTCTCTGAGGTAAGTTACCTCAAGTGAGGCTGCAAAAAAGATTTGTAGCTACTGCCCGGCACTGTTGGATGTAGAATGTTGGGGGCTTTTCTATTCGACGAACCGAATAAATTATCATCGATTAACATGACTTGTTGCACGGCTATTGGTGGCTGACATGTATCCTGCGAATTGTTTCCATTACAGCTCAGGAGAGTGGTCCCTCTCGTCGGTAGTTTATCTGTACTGTGTTGGGACTAGGCTTCACACAGGTAACAACAACGAAGGTACACTTCGCATACTTGTACTGCTGGAGGCTATAATTTATATTATTAACTATGGTGGTGGCTTTAAAAATATATGTTGGCTGTAGTTGTTGTTGCACATGGTTGATTTGTGGTGCAACACTGTGAAGGCGGTATCCGAGTGAATGTCCAATTATTTAAAAATATTGAACAATTGAATGGGAAAACATTTGGCGTGGTTAGAAGGAGGGGTAATTCGTGGAAAACTAAGTAGTGGACATTAACACGTTTTCGTTTTCGAAAAGTGTGCTAGTCTTAGTCATGATCGATAACTCATGGTCAGTTGAACTTACATGACGATCCATTTAAAAAGAACATCAAACTGTTTTAAGTGGAGATACAAACCAGTTCGTAACAGCCGAAAAGTATGCAATACGCTCTCAAAGTATTAATTGAAGAAAGCTGTTCGTTGTTAACGAAGGACATGGGACATCGCCTCTAGGCCTCATTTAAAACATTTCGTTGGCAATCTAACACTGCACTCATAAAATCTTTTGCACATAAAAATGAAACCTGAAAAAAATCCGTTGAAGGACAAAATAAATTTGCTCAAATAACGGTTTGCATAAAATTAACGCGAACAAAAATGAGGTGGGTGGACGATTGGATGGTTGGCCATTAATTTCCTGTTCATTCTCCGCTTTAATTTATTTTCTTTTTATTCGCCTCACTGGGAGGTGGGGACATTTATTCTCAAAAAACAAGACAAAAAAAGAATTTGCAACAAAAAGACGAAATAATAATGTACCGCTATACGAAACTGGCGAATGTCGTTTTCATGTATCTCGATATATAAATATCTACAACAATACCTTATACATACATAGCTATGTAGCTACCAGTGTTTCCTTTTTGTTTCATATCTTGTTATCTATTCCCTTTCTGTGCTGGTGTGTTTCTTTATTTCTTAGAATCAAGAGTACTTTTTTTGCACACAGCACAGCATCTACCGGTTGTTCGCATAATTGATTTCATGGACCCTCGTGAATTAAAAATTCAACAACAATAAAACAGAAAAGGGACCTTAACAGTGAGACACGATAAATGAAAGGAATTAGGACAAACTTTAGTCAAGGTGGAATATTTGTCAATTTCACTTCGTTTTTTGTTGTTTGTTTTTTTTTTTTCTTCTTTTTTTTTTTGGTTTTTGTTTTTGTTTTTACTAATGAAAAATCAAGGTATTATTCTTCTTTTGTTCGCACCCTTGTAAGTACCTAAATCATTTAAAAAAGTTTAACAAAATGTTCCTTTTAAGTTAATTGTGTCTCCTCCAATGGTATAGATGTGTAGGTGTTGTGTACCTATGTACCTACGCAAAAAAGGGCGCCAAACCCATTATCTGTGGGAAAGTTTACTTCTTATAGAAAGCAGTAGAAACCATTAAAATTAATGAAATACAATCGGTACGATAAAATTCATGAAGGGTTGCTTTTCGCTCTCAGTTGTAATCAGAATTGGGTACCTACGTTCCAACTCCCACCTGTTCTTTTTGCTGCTTTTCGCATTACACGTCAAATTTGCTTAGACTTCTTCACGAATTCGTAGTGTGAGAACAATAACTTTCCAAATCAAAAACAATTCTTTGGGTTCAAATTCGAGTGGTGTTTCGAGGCTCAACCTCAGGCTTAAAGTAGGTACTGCCACACATTACTAAAAGATGTCGGTAGACTTAGCCCTTATTCAAAATACAACCTGAGTTAAGTGTTGCTTTATTTAGTGCATCAAACAAGTATACCTAGATACTACATACGAACCGGATTTGAGTGAGGTTGTAATATATGCTTGCTTAAGAGACAATCACCTCATCACTAGGCCAACCATATCGATTTCGGACTACGAATGCCAAAAAAAGAATAAAACATATTCGTAATGAACGTTTCAAAGCAAAACTAGAACTAGTTTATAATTACATGGTACCCGTGGCGCGATGGTAAGCATGTCCACCAGCTAACGCAGAGGTTCGAGGTTCGAATCCCAGCAGAGGCAAAAATGTGTTTCCACGGATATCGCCTTTCGAGAGTAATAAATACATTTGTTGCGCTTAAAGCGCATTCTCAATAAGCCGTTCGGAGCCGACAGAAAATTGTAGTTCCCTTCCAAGGCATGGTTGTGAGAAATGTGCTAGGCCCAGGGGCTCAGAAAATGTTACGAATTGCCTTATTGTGATAGGAGCCAATACGAACAGGTATCTAAGACTGGAGCCCAAAAGTTGGAGAAAGACAACAGAGTTAAGCACTGGAATGACCTCCCCAAAATTGGTCAAACCAAGCGGTTACTTGGAACTTTCACCTAAAACCGGTACAAGGACGCAATAAAACTATAGCTAGAATTGCTATCCAGTTTCCTTACTGGACACTGCGAACCAAGAAAATACCTAGAAGTACTAGGCATAGAGAGCAACTACCAATGCAGGTACTGCAACGAACAGGTAGAATCTCCTAATTACCTCTTACGTGACTGCGAAGCACTATAGTACAACAAACCAAGAAGTGTCTAAGATCCTACTACGTAGAAGAGCCTAAACGTAACCCAGATACTAAGTTTCATCAAAGAAACTGATCTGGATGAAGTATCTACTTTAAATTAAAGAATACTTCTTAATGAGAAGAGGATACAATAGATCTAAAACTCTCAAACCATTCATTCATTCAACAGGTACCTGTACGCTAGAGCATCTTGTATCTGAATGATTTCGTAATTGAATTAACGAACCAATGTATTCCGCTCTAAAATAGTCGCATTTTTTGACCAAGTTTCCCCTGAGGTCTATGGGGGTAAGTTAGCAGAAAACAATTCTTCGTCACTCTAAAGCTTTCGTAATGTAATGGGCTAAGAAATCTGAGGGTTCGACGTTATAGCCGCAATGGTGCCACATTATTTCTTAGTGTCTTTACACAACCGCAGCAATTGGTAATGAAACACTACTGCTTGCTGCTGAACCCGCAGTAAATGCGCAAATGTGTAATTTTTGTTGTTTCAAATACTCAAGCCATACAATTGGTGATTCGGATAAGAGTACTGCTCTTACATGGGGTGAATTTATGATTAGAATAATAAAGGTGAGTTCGAGCAAATACTGACCAAGGCTATTATTACACTTTTTTTTTGTATTTTGTATTAAAAAGTTGTTTGTGCTTCCTTCTTCTGTTGCTAATCTCGTAGGTACGTGTCTATATTTTTAGCAGCTACGATTGGCTACAATATTGGTTGCCGAGTTGTCGGCATAACATCGTTCCATTACTGTTTCCCGCACAAAAAAATTCCAAAGGGATCAAATCGCAGCTCAAAGGCGAGTATTGCGGTGAGTTTTACATTTCGTGCTTCGATCTAGTGACCCCTACCATTTTTCAGGTTCTATTGAATATAAACTAAGAAGCAGTTTTTTTTTAATTTTTGCTACAAAGGTAATATCTGTACGGTGAAGGCCATGCACATTCAAGACATTACCAAACTCTTCTAAATACCTATTCGAATAAAAAAAGAAGCCATAGACCATTTTCGTTCAGAAAAATCAACACAACAATTTCTGCTTAGTACCTTACCTTACTTTTTTTAACTTTTTCATAATGGCAGTCAAAAGACGCTTGGGGCTCGCAATCCGTAATTCAATCATAAGTTTATCATAGAGAGGCAATAAAATTATTATTGAGATTATTTGTATTACTATAGATTAATCATTATTACATTTATCACTGAGTAAAATATTGAACCAGTATATGTATAATATATATAAAAAAAACATTAATTGCCTTTCAAGCTTAACGTTATTGGGAAAAGTGGCATGACTACAAATACAAATTGACATCATGAACAGTTAATCTCTTATTCATCGATTCATCCAAAAAAGTTATGAATTCAACAGATTATAAGGAATCATTGGGCACATTACCAAAATGTGTTGTAACAGTTTACTTACAGTTGTCAACACAGAGAAAAATAAAATTGAAAAATCTCGCAAAAATTAAAGATAAAAAATTGATCAGTCAAAAACTACAGGTCCAACGTAAATTGTCTCGGTTTTGATATAATACGAGTTCAGCATTAGACGGTTCCTACACAAGTAAACAAATATATAGTCATGTTGAGTATTGGCAAAAAGTATTTTTAGGCATTTGAATCTTTTATTTCAACTTTTACTTTACAGCAGATTACGAGAAAACGCAAGGTCTCAAAGCACTTTGGCCATATCCAAGGAGATGTTCAAAAATTATTTTAAAAGAAAAATGGATATAATCTAATTTGGAGATGATTGATACTGTCTGTACACTTACTCGCTTACGCAGGCGATTTTGACGAAACGGAAAGAAGCTGTGATGTCATAAGTGCGAGCATTGAAGCAGAAGTGGCAGATATGGGTTTGATTAATTGAAGGCAAAGCGAAGTAGGTATAGGCTTTCAAAAACAAGCATAGAAAAAATCGACGATTTGGACAAAACGTTTCATTAAACGGACACAGTTATTACATCGGAAGATATTGGCTGAGGTGCAGGCTTATTCCGAACTGTTATGCCCATTGCCCACCTCAGTAGCTGATTTTACTAAACACTCACATATGGTACAAACCGACCGACTCAGCATGGCGAGGCTCGCAACCTACGGTGATCGAATTGAAAAAAATAAATTAATTAGTTCCCAAATTTCCTTTCCAGTGGGAAAATGGGGATGAAATATAGCCTATGTTACTCAGGGACAATGAAGCACATTGACAGAATTCAATGTGCTTCACATAATTTTGAAAAAAAAAAAAAAAAAAATGAAATCGGTTCTGATATTTGTGAATTTCCGTTCCCGTTCCTAGGGGAGCGTTCCGAAAGCAGTTGATGTCTACCTATTCATGGTGATGAATTATAGTCTATGTTACTCAGGGGCTTAGAAACACTCTAACGGTGAAATAATGTTTGGAATCTGTGAAAAGCTTTCCATTTTCCCGGTTATGATCCCGTTTCTGTTCCCCAGAGAATACGGAAAGGAAATACATATAGCTTATATCAATCCTCAAGTTCTTGATCATTTTTGTTCCCAATCGCATTCAAATCGACTCAGTAGTTTCGGAGCCTTTTTAATACAAATAATTCTAGTTCTTAAAAAAAAACCGCATCAATATCCGTTACGTAGTTTCAAAGATCTAAGCTAGCAGGCAGCGAAAGCGACTTTGTCTTATGCTACATATCTATATATATAAAATAAAGTTTGGTTTTGTGTTCGTTCACTAACCAGCCAAACCGATTGACCGATTTTCTTAATTTTTTTTTTAAATTAAAGAAGAGTAAGAGTAGAAGGTTTAGGACAAAAAAAAATTTATTTTCATAAAAGGGAAGTGTGTTTAAAAAAATAATTAAGTTTCAATTATTTTCCCATGCAAAATTACAATACACACAGCCTAGATGCTCACAATGCTTTCTATTTATTTTAGAACAGAGTATATCTAATACTCCTAGATGTATTAATTCCTTATTACATTTGGCTGCTTGAAAAGTGTAAACAAATAATGAGGAATGTTATTTTTTGCGTTTATTACTAAATGATGTTCGTGGGCCAACATCTTTGCAGATTTACGAACAGTTGATGGGTTTTTATGTCCTACATATCGTGAAGCATGCAGGCGTTTAAATTTACTGGAAGATGATAAACATTGGAATAACACCTTAGAAGATGCAGCTCTTACGGCAAATCCACATCAAATGCGTTCATTATTTGAGTTATGGAGAATTCAATGTGATCATTTTTCAGAAGATATTTTGCATACAGTTCGTCGTGCAAGAATGAATCCGCAATTGGATTTTACGCCAGAAATACACAACGAAGCGTTGATCATTATAGAAAATTTGTGTTTAGCAATGTCAAATAAATTGGTATCACATCGTTCAATACACGACACTTTCAATTTGGATTTAAATCGTGAAAGAGATTATGATGCAAATTGTTTAAATCAATATGTTCAAAGAAATGTTCCATTATTGAATGAAAAACAAAAAGAAGTTTACTTTCAAATCATGAGCGAAATTAATGATGGAAATGGTGGATTCTATTTTTTGGATGCTCCTGGTGGCACTGGTAAAACATTTTTACTGTCATTGTTTTTAGCTACTGTACGAACGAATAAAGATATAGCGTTAGCTCTTGCATCGTCTGGAATTGCTGCATCTTTATTGAATGGTGGGCGAACTGCTCACTCGGCTTTAAAATTGCCTTTAAACGTTCATATTTTAGAAGCGCCAACATGCAACATTTCAAAAAGATCTGGAATGGCAAAAGCTTTGCAGCAGTGTAAATTAATTATTTGGGACGAATGCACCATGGCACACAAGAAATCGTTAGAAGCATTTAATCGAACCTTACAAGATTTGAGAGGTAATAATCGTCTTTTCGGTGGTGCATTGGTGTTATTTGCTGGTGACTTCGGCAAACACTTCCGGTTATTCCTCGATCCACTGCTGCTGACGAATTAAATGCTAGCTTGAAATCTTTAACGTTATGGAAATATGTGAAAACGCTTTCTCTCACCGAAAATGTAAGAGTTTTATTACAGAGCGATTCAACAGCTGCAGATTTTTCAAAGCAATTATTGAAAATTGGAAATGGAGAATTGATGGTAAAATAACATTGCCAAATAATTTTTGTTCCTTATCAGAATCAACTGCTGCGTTAGTACAGAGCGTGTTTCCCAATATTTTAAGTAATTACCAAAATCATGATTGGTTAAGTCAAAGATGTATATTGGCATGTACGAATAGAGATGTTATTAGTATCAATGTGGAAGTTATGAACAGAATACCAAGTGTAAACGTAGTTTATAAATCTATTGATACCGTTATGAATCCGGGTAAAGCTGTGAATTATCCGATCGAATTTTTAGATTCATTGGATCTACCAGGTATCCCGCTTCATTATTTACAATTAAAAGTCGGTATTCCAATTATAATGTTAAGAAATTTGAATCATCCACGATTATGTAATGGCACCAGGTTAGTTGTTAAACGATTAATGAATAATGTTATTGAAGCGACCATTTTAACTGGTAAATTCAAAGGCGAAGATGTCTTAATACCACGTATACCAATGATTCCACCTGATCTACCATTTGAATTTAAGCGTTTGCAGTTGCCTATTCGTATTGCTTTTGGCATGACAATTAATAAATCTCAAGGGCAAACGCTTAAAATCTGTGGTATACATTTGGAGCACCCAGTTTTTTCTCATGGTCAACTTTATGTTGGTTGTTCACGTGTTGGGAAACCATCTGCTTTATTCATTTATACCGCCAACAATGAAAAACCAAAAATATTTTATCAAAAAGAATTAGAGTAAAGAATATTCAATAAAACAGATTTAAAACAAAAAAAATAATATTTTACTTTTTATTTTCGCCCTGCGAAGCGGGCGGGGTATTGCTAGTAAGCTATATAACAAGCCATCAAATCAATTTTTCAGTCAGAAAACTACTATTTTTCAAATCATTGCCCAGATCCCGGAACTTTTTAGACGATTATCGATCAATCGTCTATCGTCGATTGCATCGTCAAAAGAATGTTTCATGCAATTTCGTTTCCAGCGATTAACGGAAAACTATTTTTCAATTGTCTTGGTAACTTTTCAGCGCATCCAACATGTCTAAAAAATCAGAAGACAGTTGTCTAATATGCTACGGAATCTATATGGGGTATGGGTATGGACCCTTTTTTGTATGGAATTAGAAAATGGTAAACTGAAACACAGTTGACTTGAAAATCTAAGTCTGCCAGTATGTTTTATGATAAGTATAAAATTAAATGTTTGTACATCAGAACCTGGGGAAGAGGAACATTTTTCATTTCACCTTCCATCAACTTATTATCCTACCAGGAATAAAAACACTGGGGATTGTGTCCAACTAAAGCCCAGATTACATGAGTTAATAGCAAAAGCCAACTTTTGTTATCACCAACGTTCAGGATTGAAAATAAAAATTAAAAATATGTAGTTGCCTACAATCTTTTCAGCTCACACAAAAATGTTTGTTAAAAAACATCCCACAGATTAAAAATAATTGAGCGCACAAATAAATTTCACCATAGAAACAGTGAAAGGGCAACTGTAAATTTTTTTTTTAAAATGCCCACATAAAATAATGTCTCTCAATTAGCTGGATAGTATTTTTGGCTGGTCGATATTTTCTAGTTAGCTAGCTCTTGAATGACTGCTGTCAAAAGTCATATTTTGCTCTCAATATTACGATTTTGTCTCGTCTCTCTTAGCAGAACTGATTACGGTTGATGTGAAAAAAAGACGTATACATTAACGTATATGCAGATTATATGCTTATTATAATTTTCATTGAATTTAATCAATCAATCGATTGTATCGAAATACAAAAAAATAATAAAAGGAGGAGAGAAATTTGAAACCTTTTTCGGTTGAACAGAATTTGTGGGAAGAATTTATTTTGAAAGCATCAATAATAAAATTACCGGTAATCTATTGTCCTTCATTTGGTATGAAATGAGTTTGCAATTTGCTACCGATTCTGTCAAAATTTATTATGCCGACCAAACCAACAGAGACTTTTATATCTCACGTGAAACTGGAACTTGAATAATGAACCGAAAAAATTATATTAATTAAAAAGCGATTGCGTTGCAAAGTTTTTCAATAGTCAGCCGAGAGGAACCGCACCCTTGGGAATGAAAATTGATTCAAAGAGGATTTCGTTCTCTGTTCAGTAGGCATATCAGCGATAATGTAAGACAAAGTTTTGAAAACGATTGCAATAAATTATGACATTTTAGTTGTGATATACGAACTCGCCGCAGACAATATTAAGTTTGTTCGTAAAACCCTGGGGCTGTTCTGTTTTTCGAAAAACGTAAACTCGCCCTGAATGTCAAACTGAGTGCTTTTTGAGCTCTGATTTGTCGTGAAGTCGCTCTGAAGTAGCCCTAGGTTTGCAGAGGGTTGTCAGAGACCATGTATTTTTGTTCAAAAGTTTTGAGAACTCCGTCATGAAAACCTGGATCAATCCTGACTAAATTTCAACGAACGAACCAATTATTTTTGGACATTTTCGATCTAAACATGCACAAACTTTACGAGCGGTTGGAGAGGCCGAGAGGGATAGTCTAAAATAAACTATGAGTACGAATCCGTTGAACCATTTTGCATCAGTTAGAGTCATGTGTTCCTCTTCTGTGTCCAGAAAAAGTATCTCTTCAGAGCTAAAACTTTAGGTCTTTGAAAGAACCTTACCATCTCTTTCCATTTTAACATGAACAGAAGTCATTTACATTCGAGGACTTCGAAAAAGGATTAAAAGAATCAATCAATATATAAAAATGATTATAAAGACAAGGAACAAAAACTCCATGCTAAATTTGGTACGCATTTTATTGAATCGATTATATACTAACTTTTCTTCCCACTCTTTCTCGACAAAAGGTATTAGACCTTTCTTAATGTAGTTGAAATGAAATACAAAAGATATAAGGAAAAAAAAAAAAAGAAAACGAAAGCAGCCTTAAAATTTTAACGCAGAATAAACTGAAAACTTTCACATTTCATCCCTTAGTCTCTTGCTCCTTAAGACTTCTTTTTCATCTGCTATAAGGGATAATATAAAAACATTCGTTTAGAAGTTTTGTTGCCATTGTCCAACATTTCTGGGCGCAACAGATGCTTTATGTTCTCTTTTTTTTTTTATTCTTAAGATGTTGAGAAAACGAGATTGAAAGGTCTTAACGAGCAAAAGGATGAAAGAGCATTAGACTGATTCTATTAAGTGGGGTTGAATATTTTCCGGTTGGTAAGGAAAACAAAAAATGAAATAAAAAAAAAGTTAATAGAATGCAAAGAAATCGGATTTACGCATTTTGAATTGAAAGCGTGTTGACTGTGTAAGTCTTATATTCAAATTGAGTCAGCATCTTCATATTTTATTTATTCATTTTTTTTTCTTTGTTTTCATGAGCAGATATATGACAGCGAAAGAAGAATTTAATATGAAAAATATTTCAATTTTGTTTTATTGCTTTAAAAACATCCGAATGGGATCTTTTTAAGCAAAGCTCACTTAGTGTGAACAAACAAATTTTACTTTAAAAGAGCTGGTGATAGAAATTTGAATATTCAAAGTTCAAGGCCAGTAAAAAAAGTCCAAGAAAAAAGAAGAAAGAACCACTAAGAAACAAATTTTGTGGCGACATTCTCAAAGATTTTTGCAGTTGAAACAAATTCTTAGATCTTCACACGAAAGTAATCGAATTTCCCTTGAATGCTCTTCGGTATAGTTTTTTGTTCGTAAATATTTTTTTATAATTTTCCGTATGACACTCAACCATGGTGTTGAGTTATGTGTTTTTAAAAGAGCTCCGAACGATTTTCCGGATGAACTCTCAAGTTCATGTTTTCTTTTTGCTATGGATTGGTTAACGGTTGTGTAGGTAGTTTGTTCTACTTAACAAAAAAGTCTTAAAGATTTCTGTCTGCGACCAAGATCTTCATTTTATACTTACAAAAGCAAGCCCCAACATTTGTTCTTTTTTGATTTGAAAAATGATGGTCTAAGAAATACAAAATAAATAGGGTGGCGCAACAGAGCGAGGAGCCGTTGGGCCTAGCGCATTTCTCACAACCATGCCTTGTAAGGGAATGGAGGAGACCTACAATTTTCTGCCGGTTCCAAACGGCTAATTGAGTAAGCGCTTTACATGGCAATGAATTTATTAATGGAGGACTTGCCAATTCCTCGGGATACCAGTGAAAAAACATTTTTGCCTCTGCTGGGTTTCGAACCTCAAACCTCTTGGTTAGCAGGTGGACATGCTAACCATCACACCACGGGTCTAAGAAATAACATAAGATATAACCCAGACCAAAATATGATCAAAATCGGTATAACTACGTAGTGTCAATTACATAAAGGGCAACCGATGGTAGAAACAGCTATACTTTGAATCTGTTAAACAACAGGACAGGTTTGTAGAACAACATTACAAATACCGATCAGTAAGCGAGCGTCTCAAGTCCTAGTTCGGCGGCTCAATAGGACTTAGGCAAGCGAAAATCCTATAAGTCTATGGTTTGTTAATTCTAAACCATTTTGTGGCCTTATAATGTATAAGTTCAACAAGCTATTGCCTTCAAGGTCTGATAACAATTCTTCTATAGCTCGCTGAAGAAGTTACTGCCCAGAAATTTTTTCCAATTGTGACAAATTGCTGGGCAGTGACAAATCAAGTGAGTGGCAAAAATATATTTTTATGTTAGGTTATGTCCTGTTAAGATACTGAAAAGGCCATAACCTAACATAACATTCGCGGGCTCAATAAGACTTACATACACTGAAAAAAATAATCATCTTCAATATGAAGAATGGCGTTCATCAACTGAAAATCATCTATATGACGCACTTTTCATCCCTATGATGCAAAAATTCATGAAAACTTTTTGATGACGGTTTCGTCAGTCATCAATAAGATGAAAGTGCGTTCATCAACTTTTTTTGGAGAATTTCATCGTAATTTGGAATGAATTAAGTTCATCAGTTCATCAAAACTTTTCATGCATGTGATGAAAACACTTTTTTTGATGGTTTTTCATCCTATTGATGATTTTTTTGTCTAAATGACGAATTTATTTTAAAATGACTTAGATATTCATCATATTTAAGAACAATATTAGTTAATCATACTGATGAAAACAATCATCAAAAAACGGACTTCGATTTTGAGATAGGGGAAGGTGAAATGATGTAAATCATCGTCATATAGATGAATTAAATCATCATATTGATGACTTTCGGTTCTATCATGGAGAATTTGAATAGATATGCGTGATCATTTTATTGATGAAACAATATCATCACATTGATGAACAAAAGTGAGGTTTTTTAACATGGAGAATGTGTGTCGATTTAAGCAATCATTTTAATGATTAAACCAATTCATCATATTTATGAACAAACGAATGATAGAAACAGGCTTTTGTTTTACCACATCAAATGTGAACCGGTGATCATATAGATGAATTGATTCATCACATTGATGAAAAAATAGACTTTTGTTTTTATAATTAGGATGCAGCTTGATCATCATATAGATGAATTGATTCATCATATTTATGAAAAAATAGACTTGGAATTTCTGCATTGAAAATTTAAATAGATATGCGCAATCATCTTACTGAAGAACTAATTCATCACATTTACGAACAAAAATGACTTGTTTTTATAATATCGAGCAAATGAATTGATTATACTCGTATCATCATATTCATGAAAAATTCATCATATTTATGAAAAAATAGACTTTTGTTTTTATAATTAGGATGCAGCTTGATCATCATATAGATGAATTGATTCATCATATTTATGAAAAAATAGACTTGGAATTTCTGCATTGAAAATTTAAATAGATATGCGCAATCATCTTACTGAAGAACTAATTCATCACATTTACGAACAAAAATGACTTGTTTTTATAATATCGAGCAAATGAATTGATTATACTCGTATCATCATATTCATGAAAAATTCATCATATTTATGAAAAAATAGACTTTTGTTTTTATAATTAGGATGCAGCTTGATCATCATATAGATGAATTGATTCATCATATTTATGAAAAAATAGACTTGGAATTTCTGCATTGAAAATTTAAATAGATATGCGCAATCATCTTACTGAAGAACTAATTCATCACATTTACGAACAAAAATGACTTGTTTTTATAATATCGAGCAAATGAATTGATTATACTCGTATCATCATATTCATGAAAAATTCATCATATTTATGAAAAAATAGACTTTTGTTTTTATAATTAGGATGCAGCTTGATCATCATATAGATGAATTGATTCATCATATTTATGAAAAAATAGACTTGGAATTTCTGCATTGAAAATTTAAATAGATATGCGCAATCATCTTACTGAAGAACTAATTCATCACATTTACGAACAAAAATGACTTGTTTTTATAATATCGAGCAAATGAATTGATTATACTCGTATCATCATATTCATGAAAAATTCATCATATTTATGAAAAAATAGACTTTTGTTTTTATAATTAGGATGCAGCTTGATCATCATATAGATGAATTGATTCATCATATTTATGAAAAAATAGACTTGGAATTTCTGCATTGAAAATTTAAATAGATATGCGCAATCATCTTACTGAAGAACTAATTCATCACATTTACGAACAAAAATGACTTGTTTTTATAATATCGAGCAAATGAATTGATTATACTCGTATCATCATATTCATGAAAAATTCATCATATTTATGAAAAAATAGACTTTTTTTATCATTAGGATGCAGCTTGATCATCATATAGATGAATTGATTCTTCATATTTATGAACAATCATCTTATTGAAGAACTAATTCATCATATTTACGAATGAGTTTTGTAGTAGAGATATTCCACGTGTTTTTTAATCTAATAAATAGAAAGATTAATATAATTTTCAACAGTTAAAAACACTTATTTTATTTCCTCAAATGCACATTTCAGAAGCAATGCTTCCATCGTCAGTGAGATTTAATTTATTTTATAAATTTATGAATTTAATTTATGAATCTCACGGACGATGGAAGCATTGCTTCTGAAATGTGCATTTGAGGAAATAAAACAAGTGTTTTTAACTGTTGAAAATTATATTAATCTTTTTATTTATATTTACGAACAAAAATGACTTGTTTTGATAATATCGAGCAAATGATTTTGGATTGGGATGGGAGTCCTTTTCCCCAAAATCTACTCGCTTGTAGTATTCATTCAGAATAGGTTCGATAAAGAGACTTTAGAAAAGTGTTACTGACTCAAATCTTGTTTGGAAAAGAATATCTGTTCTTGCTTCATTTAAAGTCAAATATCTCAAATGTCTGTCCTAAATAAGATCGAAAGCCTTACTTTTTGTTCTTCAAATGTTAAATAGATCAAAAATGAAGCTTAGTTACACCTATTCTCTGCCCTGCGTTCTTTCGCAAATAGCTTTAGTGGTGTCTTAAAAAATACATACGAAAGACACAATTTTTTTTTGCAGAGAGGAGGTTCATCTCTTTTCATATGAACTCTTAATATTTCTTTCGGTTGAGCATTAATGATATCTTTCATAAAAATAAATACTTGCTTACTTACTGCAAACATTTTTCATCAACTCAAATTTTTTCGACTAAGAAGTGACAACGCTGTGTCTGTCTACCCAATTTTCTTCATACTGATGAATATATTTCCTTAGTCATCATATAGAAGAACGATTTCGTCAATATGATGAATAATGTATAAGAATATGCAATCAGGGTTGGATAAGCTAACTTAACTATATTTTTAACATCATTAAGTTCACTAAGTTCAGAAAATCAATAAATTTCCAAAAACCAAAAATTGGAAAACGAAAAATACCATAATGTTAGGACAAATAACTACAATTTAGCAGAAAAACAATTTTGGCAAATATATAACCAAAACTTGAAAGTTCTGGCTCAGTAAAATTTGAAATTATAGCCGAAAAACGTTTTATTACTATGTAGAGGTCGCTGTTTTTGAACGGTTCTTACGAGTTAAATGTGGTTGGCCTTAACAAGTACATATGTGCAAAATATTAAAGTTAAAGTTGAATACAGTGCTTAAGAAATAAATAATTTTTTGTCTGGTTCTGCAAAGTAAGTAAATCTTAAATAAATATTTCACTGTTACCAATATTCATTTCAGTACCTTTTCATAAATAATTGTTTCAATTAATTGTAGATGATGCCATCGGAGGGTGAAAATGTGAAAAAATAAGTGAGTATAAGATGATTTCTAAACTTGATAGGTATTATGATACAGTTTCTGTTTTGGTCCACTAGGTACTTATCACGAAGCTTGCAGTTCAAAATAAGAGTAAGTTCATCGTTAACGTACCGTCTTAACTCGTTGAAAGAAACCCCTGTCTCTTAAAATCTTAATACAATTTTATTGGTTATATTAGACCGTCGCGTCGTTAGCTTCATATCTGCCAACTCCACTTGGTATCTATATCGCTAGCGAGTTTTCTTTTACAAATATTAAAATTGGGGAATTTCATTTTAAACAAATTTCTGTGCATGCCTAATTCCATTTTAATATGACCAGCTGCTATTAAATAAGTATCTCAAAAGTAGAAAAAAAATATCTGTATTTCCCTAATTGTGTTGTTTATGTATTTCTTAGAAGACCAGATTAAAGACAAAATCATATAAATCATACCTACCATTGAAAAATTAATTAAAAAACATGTAACCCAAAGAAAAAACCCGAACGTAATAAAACAATTGAGTGTAATAAAAACAAATTAGATCTGGTCACCCAAGCTATTAAGCAGCAAAACAAAACCATATACACACTCACGATCATTTGGGTGCGCATTTAAAAATGCATTCATAAAAAACTACTGGTTGCGTATCTTATATTGGAAGTTTATTGGTATTACCCTGGGAAAACCTATTGTGTATCCTTCAAACATTTGGGATTGTCCGAAGGGATTACTATTCATAATTTTGACCTGCTTCCACTCATTGCAGTTTTTTTTATTTTTTTGCTGTTTATTGTTGAATGTAGTAGTAAGCGTTGCATTTGCGTAGAGAGTGTCCCTATTCATTATTAGATATACTCTGGTGTGTATATAGATCTGGTCACCCAAGCTATTAAGCAGCACAACAAAACCATATACACGCTCACGATCATTATGCCTTTAAAAATGCATTCATAAAAAACTACAGGTCGCGTATCTTACAATGGAAGTTTATTGGTATTGGCCTGGGAAAACCTATTGTGTATCCTTCAAACATTTGGGATTGTCCGAAGGGATTACTATTCATAATTTTGACCTGCTTCCACTCATTGCAGTTTTTTTATTTTTTTGCTGTTTATTGTTGAATGTAGTAGTAGGCGTTGCATTTGTGTAGAGAGTGTCCCTACTCATTATTAGATATACTCTGCGCAAAACATAGTACGAGTACAGTCTGTGTTGGATTTTTGAAAGCAAAAGATAAGATATAGCTACGGAGTGTGAAAAAGTGATTCGTAAATTTTATAAAATTGTTAAAGTTGTGTTAAGTTTTCAGTTTTAAATTCATTTTTTATTGTTCTTTCTTGTGTTGTGTTAAATAAGCTGTGAAGTGCGGAAGGTATGCCTTGTTTTTATTATTATTTCTTTGGGTTCTTGTAATTTTTTTACTTTGCCATCATATATGTAGTTAAATTGTACGGGGTTTGCAAGCATTTTGAGTTAGTTTTCATTTCTTGAGTTGTTGCATTGCATTGGTGT
Organism: Melanostoma mellinum; assembly: GCA_914767635.1. Classification (NCBI taxonomy): domain Eukaryota; kingdom Metazoa; phylum Arthropoda; class Insecta; order Diptera; family Syrphidae; genus Melanostoma; species Melanostoma mellinum. Next base: position 23,579,702 of record OU612058.1, read on the forward strand.
TTTAATACAGAGATTCTATAATCTGCTTGTTTCGGTGGGTGGGAATCTGGGAATCAAATATTAAATCTATTTCTTATTTTTTATGCATTTTCTTTCCAAAAATTTTTATTTTTTTAACAAATGAAATGTTCATTTTATCATCACTATAACGGTACAATTTCATCATGTTGATGAACAATTTCTTCATATTTATGAATTCTCATAGTTTTCATCAATATGATGAATTACGTGATATATGTTTTCATCATTTCTTCATTCTGATTATTGTGTTCGTCATATTGATGAACAAAGATGCAAGGAAGGCGTCCTTTTGCTTTTGGGCGTCAGTCTAGCCTCATACGCATATATTCGTAGTTTTCTTCATATTGATGAATTTATTCATCATTATTCTTCACATAGATGAATTGTTGCTTCATTTTCATCAATGTAATGAAAATCTTAAAAAAAAACATTTTAGCTTATTCGCAGATTTTGATTTCATTGCCATTCATATTCAGTTTATGTTTGAAAGTGAAAGTGAAAGGATTAAGTTCTCATGTAGGTACTTTGCCTATGTGAGCTGAGTATAAATTTTATAAAATTGTTAAAGTTGTGTTGAATAAGCTGTGAATTGCGGAAGGTATGCCTTGTTTTTATTATTATTTCTTTGGGTTCTTGTAATTTTTTTACTTTGCCATCATATAGTTAAATTGTACGGGGTTTGCAAGCATTTTGAGTTAGTTTTCATTTCTTGAGTTGTTGCATTGCATTGGTGTTTTAATACAGAGATTCTATAATCTGCTTGTTTCGGTGGGTGGGAATCTGGGAATCAAATATTAAATCTATTTCTTATTTCTTATGCATTTTCTTTCCAAAAAATTTTATTTTTTTAACAAATGAAATGTTCATTTTATCATCACTATAACGGTACAATTTCATCATGTTGATGAACAATTTCTTCATATTTATGAATTCTCATAGTTTTCATCAATATGATGAATTACGTGATATATGTTTTCATCATTTCTTCATTCTGATTATTGTGTTCGTCATATTGATGAACAAAGATGCAAGGAAGGCGTCCTTTTGCTTTTGGGCGTCAGTCTAGCCTCATACGCATATATTCGTAGTTTTCTTCATATTGATGAATTTATTCATCATTATTCTTCACATAGATGAATTGTTGCTTCATTTTCATCAATGTAATGAAAATCTTAAAAAAAAACATTTTAGCTTATTCGCAGATTTTGATTTCATTGCCATTCATATTCAGTTTATGTTTGAAAGTGAAAGTGAAAGGATTAAGTTCTCATGTAGGTACTTTGCCTATGTGAGCTGAGTATAAATTTTATAAAATTGTTAAAGTTGTGTTGAATAAGCTGTGAATTGCGGAAGGTATGCCTTGTTTTTATTATTATTTCTTTGGGTTCTTGTAATTTTTTTACTTTGCCATCATATAGTTAAATTGTACGGGGTTTGCAAGCATTTTGAGTTAGTTTTCATTTCTTGAGTTGTTGCATTGCATTGGTGTTTTAATACAGAGATTCTATAATCTGCTTGTTTCGGTGGGTGGGAATCTGGGAATCAAATATTAAATCTATTTCTTATTTCTTATGCATTTTCTTTCCAAAAAATTTTATTTTTTTAACAAATGAAATGTTCATTTTATCATCACTATAACGGTACAATTTCATCATGTTGATGAACAATTTCTTCATATTTATGAATTCTCATAGTTTTCATCAATATGATGAATTACGTGATATATGTTTTCATCATTTCTTCATTCTGATTATTGTGTTCGTCATATTGATGAACAAAGAGCCTCATACGCATATATCCGTAGTTTTCTTCATATTGATGAATTTATTCATCATTATTCTTCACATAGAAGAATTGTTGCTTCATTTTCATCAATGTAATGAAAATCTTAAGAAAAAACATTTTAGCTTATTCGCAGATTGCGATTTCATGAATGAATTTTTTGTATTTTTCCCAACATTTAAACAGCAGAATTGACGTGGCTTTTATTTCTTTCAATTTACAGTTCAAATGAGAAAGAAGAAAATATTTTGCTGAATACTAAACATTTCATAATTGTAAATCGTTGTCGATCAAAAATTAAAATGCAGTGTTTTTTGTGCAGGATGGATTTAGACTGCGTCTTTGCATTAGGCAAACATTTTAGAAAGATACATAATTTAGAACATAAAAGCACATTTATTTGCTATGTCAATTCTTGCGGTCAGTGTTTTACAAATCTTTCAAATTACAAACGGCATATTCTCCGATTACATTGTCCTACCACAAGCTTAAAATGTATTCAAGAAGGAAATGCAAATTCAAATACCGCAGCTGTAAGTTTGCCAACATCATCAAATAGTGGCTTTGAAGTTAGTGGCAGTAAAACTAATGGTTCTCAACAAATGACAGCTGAATGCATTAATCCAAATAAATTCTTACCTGATTTTTTTAATGAAGCATTAAAATTTTCAACTCTCCTGCATGGCAATTATAATTTTTCCCGAAAAGATGTGTATGACATTCAAAAAAACGTTAAGACATTTTTGATAGATCCTTTGCTAGATCAGTTCAAAACTTTTGCACAAGATCATCTTAATAATAACATAAAGGCTCGAACCGATTTGATGAGCCTGGTTTTCAGTTGTCGAGATCCATTTCAATATTGTGGTACGGACCATAATTTATGTCAAACACTTAAATTGAATGGATGTATGGATGAAATTAGAGAGTTTACTATAAAAAGCGATATCCAGCCCATTTATGATCGGTCCGAATTAGTGTATGCGGAAAAAATTTGTAAGGGCAGCGTCCTACCACTAAAGTCACAATTTCGAAAAATCTTCGAGCAAGAGAATATACTATTGGAAGTATTAAGACATATGAACTCCTTATACTCTAATAAACAGTACACGAACTTTATTCAAGGGCCAGTTTGGAAAAAAAAGTGTGACATGTATCCAGGAAAAACTTTGATACCCTACTTTTTGTACGCGGATGATTTTGCTGTTAATAATCCGTTAGGTGCACACGCCACAACTCATTCCGTTTGCAACTTTTACTACTCATTTCCCTGCTTTCCAAGGCGTAGTTCTAAGCTAGAGAGCATTTTCTTGGCAGCTGTTATAAAATCCAAAGATTTGAAAAATATTGGAAACGAAGACTGTTTGCATTATCTAATCGAGGAGTTGATATATCTTGAAGAGACTGGAGTAGACATATCAGTTGGCAAGGGAGAAATGCATCGCGTTCATTTTATAATGGGTCTTTTTCTCGGAGATAACTTGGGAGTAAACTCGCTTCTTGACTTTTCAAAATCATTCTCGAGCACTTCTTTCTGCAGATTTTGTAAAGTAGACCGAGAAAATTGCAGTAAGCTTGGTGTTGAAGTACAGGAGCACATTCGAACGGTCGAGAACTACAGTTATGATGTATCTGTAAATGATCTTAAAAAAACCGGTATCGCAAAAGAAAGCCCATTTAACAAAATACCTTCTTTCCATGTTGTGGAAAACTTTTGTGTCGATGCAATGCATGACTTATGTGAAGGTATATTCCATTATGATCTTTGTCACATATTATTATATCTGACACAGGAAATGAATTATCTGACATTGGAAATGCTTAATAAAAGAAAGCAAACTTTTGACTATGGGCCAATGGAGATTGGGAATTTTTCAACTGAGCTAACAATGAACCATTTGAAAAATAAGCACTTAAAAATGACTGCGCGTGAAATGCTTACTTTTGTTATGTATTTACCCCTCATGATCGGTGATTTGATTCCTTCCGAAGATGAAGTTTGGCTTTTTTTACTTGAACTAATTGACATTACGGAACTTATTTTGTCGTTCGAAGTTACAGAGTTACTCATCTCAACATTAAAATTAAAAATAAAACATCATAATGAGCAATATGTCAAATTATTCACTGATAATTTGAAACCAAAATTCCATTTTTTAACACACTACCCTACTGTAATAAGAAATTCTGGACCGGCACGAAATTTTTGGTGTTTTAAATTTGAAGCCAAGCACAGGCCGTTCAAGGTGTATGCCCATGGAATAACTTCAAGAAAAAATATATGTCTCACTCTGTCCAAAAAATTTCAATTCCAGTTTGCAAATCTGATTCTACATTCTAACAGTAATATAAATGAATTTCACATAGAGGAGAAACATTTATGCGATACTGGATTTGCTAACATTGTTCGAGATAAGCTGAAGTTAAAAGAAGACAAAAAATTAAAATTTTATGATGAAATAGAGTATATTGGCAAAAAATATAAAGCTGGATTTTATGTTGGTAAATGTTCGAATGACTATAATATATACATTATTAGGACTATAGCTAAGGCAGAAGGGAATATATTAATGTTTTGCCAAAAATTATTGAACATTTACTTCAATTCTCACTTTAAAGCTTTTGAGGTTGATACAAATATGTTTGGTGAATTCAAACTCCTTGCATTTGATGAAATTATCGGACCTCCTGTTACTTTGACAAAAACATCAAAAGGAAAGCACCTGATTAAGCTTAAGGAATATTTTCATCAATAGTAAAAACAAAATATCTCCAGCAACTTAAAACACAAACTTTCGATAAATTATAATACATACTAATTAATATTTAGAAATGGAAAATTTGCCTGAGAGCTCAGCAACGCTGGACGATGGAAATTCGAAGCTCCTTGAGGAAACTGTAACAATCCTCAGTACTGATGGAGAACAGCAGCAGACTTCCCTCTACACTTTAATACCATTCACGGAATATTCCAGCAACAATACGGACAGTGATGACGATGAGGAATTAAAAGCACTTTTGAAGGATTGGGGTTGCATGTCTCTGTATAATTACATGCATGGTAAGATGATTATTTTATTGCTTAATTTACCTTAGCTTATTGTTACAATGTGAATATTTTCGCTGTCAGTTTAGCTAGGCTGAAAAGCCTAAAATTAGGATAAACAAATAAATAAAAGTTTTGGCGCAACAGCTCTATAAGAACCATAGGCATGTGATTTTTTTTGAAATTGGAAAAATGTACTCTCAGATTCGAGAATTACTCTTTCCAATTATACATGTTTTTTGCAGTATAAGTAGTAAGACAATTTTGCGTGTGCTAGTGAGTTCAGAAGTAATCTTCTAACTATGAAAAAACAACTATAGAATTATAATTTTTTTTTAACGAAACATGAAATATTCAAAAGAGTAATTCTATCTATAGTAAGAAATAAAACTACCGTTTTAGTGATTCAACTGACAGCTGAATTTACAACTTCATACAGGAAGGGACATAACTTTAAGTATTTCTTTTTTTCCTCAGGTGAAAATGTAACAATCGACATTTTAAAAATAATTAAAGTGGCTCAAGTAACATCTTTACTTTCAAATTTTAAACACGGTGACCGCATACTCTTCGAGTATAAGTTAGAAAAGTGGAGGGCTTCAATTGGAATGCCTCTTCAACCAGGCATTGAGCTTCCATCAACATCATCCGAAGTACGATGTCGAACTCCAAGCTCTCCATCACCATCGAACTTGTCGTCTAGAGGGATATCACCTACGTCGTCACCCGAAACAACACAATGCAAATCCATTGATCTGTCTACAATTTTAAATGTAAAAAAACATGGACAAAATATTGTGGATTATTACAATAAAAATAATAAATTTCAAACGGAACATCGGCAGCGTCTCATTAGTATTATTGCGGAATATTTTGATGAGAACAGTATTCCCTTAAGCCTAAAAACCAGCTATAGGTTGGAAGAAGAAATACTAGAACTTTTTCCCACCGAAAAGCTCGAGTACTACCGTACAGAAAAAAGAGGGAAGCTGTACACTAAGCTGCACAACATGAAAAGGCTTTATAAATCTCTCACACTACAAAAAACATCACCAGAAAAGGAGACAAAAAAATCAAAAAAAAACCTAAGTGAGTAAAGGTGTTGCAATATTTTGTGACGTCTCCAAATAAAAAAATCGTTTTCCTAAGTTGCGGAGTCAGATGCAGAAGCTTGTGTAAAAAGCTTGAATATGGACAACTTGTCATCTGATGAGTTTGATGGTGCTTGGGATGCTTGCACCGAGTACCGACTTCTGCAAATACGCAAATGTTCATCACAAGAAGAGATTTTCAAGACATGGCCGCAATACAAAAATTTAAATGGATATCGTTTGGTAAGTAATAACTTAAAGTAACTTTAATTTTTTAAGTTAATCTCTTTGTTTTAATAGATTGACAGAGATTTCAAGACCCTATACCCTCAAAGCTTAACTATATGTGAGAATTGGGAAACTAATTTTAAGCTTATTAAACAGTTCCTCATCAGCAATGTAAAAGACAAGAAAGTAGCAGAAATTATAACACAAATAGAAGACCGGGATGCAAACAAAGGTAAAAATTACTTTATATTCATTTTGAACAAATTTTCAACTATACCTATCTTTATGCTTACTTTTTTTTCTCCATAGAAAACGCGGTACTTTGTCTACTCAAAAGCTTGCACAGCTATTTGTTTCCAACAAGGCCAGTAGTAACGAAATCACCATCAACCTCAACATCACCACGGCAAAGGATGATTCAACGATTCACTATCAAAGACTCCCAACAGGCTTTCATTTTTGAGGGAGAGAGCGTTCAGCAGATCGAAGACCACTTCGACTTCTTAAAAACGAAGAATACCAATATTCAACCCTTAATTCTTGTTTTATCGAAAAACGACGGTTGTGAGGAATATTTTGTATATCTAGATGGATATAAACTCAAATTTAAAAAACTACTGCGTGCAGTAGATATTTGTCTAAAAATTTTTTTTGTTTTTAATTTGCAATACCCAGCTGCTTGCGAGCAGTTTTGGAATTTTATACAATACTTTTTTTATTCTATAGAACCTAATAAAAAAGATATTACCTCACGAATAAGTACTATAATTGAAACGCTTAAAGATCAATAAAGTATTTGTAAACATTTTAAATTCAAATCTACTTTTTTCTTTTATTTTTCTATAAAGTTTAGAAGGAAAGTTTCTTGAACAGGTTTTCAAATTGAGGAATGACAACTTTGAAGAGCTTCATCTTAAGGTGCAGAATCGATTCCTGTATTAATGTGGAAATGTTGGGATAAGTATTATATTGGTGATTTTTTACTAATATGTAGTGCTTTTTCTAATTCTAGGTGATTATTTTCATCGGTATGTTTAATGGAATTCAGTAATGCAATGAAACATCAGTTCACCAACCTGGTGCGTTCCTGTTCGTCGTACTAATTATCGGATTCTTCAACATTATGAAAAGTAATTATCTTGGTGATGAAGGGCTTCAAAATCTGTCAATTGTCACATTATATAGCAAGCACGCCTCCTTTTAGATTGCCCGTTGCTCATAAATATTGGTAATTATTAAAATCACTGGTAGATATACATGAAAGCACTTTTAGCAAATATCAAAAACAATTCCTGTATTGTTTTTTAAATGTTTATTAACAGTGCCTTCATTCTTATAAGTGATTTTAAATATGCCCCATATTTATGCACAAAGTTCACAGTTCATCTAAAAGGAGAGGTGTTTGGTTTATATGTGAAAATCAACAGATTTTGAAGTTTTTTTTATCACCAAGGCAATATTTTTGCATAATGTTGAAGAACACGATCATCAGTACGACGACCAGGAACGCACCAGGTAGATGAATAAAATCATTGCATTCATGAAATCCATTATCACAATGATGAATATAATCACTGAATTGATGTAGAAGATCATCAATATGAGGAACATATATGCTTCATATTAATGAAAATGTTCATTGTATTGATGATCCTATACATCAATATCCTGAATAGTTTTCATCAAAATTATGAACATGCTCATAGTATTGATGAATATATTCATTGCATTGATGAAAAACGTTCATGGTATTGATGTATACGATCATCAATATGATAAACATGTTCATCATATTGATAAATATATTCACTGTATTGATGAAAAATATTCATGGTATCGATGTATGCGATCATCAATATGATAAACATGTTCATCATATCGATGAATATATTCACTGTATTGATGAAAAATATTCATGGTATCGATGTATGCGATCATCAATATGATAAACATGTTCATCATATTGATAAATATATTCACTGTATTGATGAAAAATATTCATGGTATCGATGTATGCGATCATCAATATGATAAACATGTTCATCATATCGATGAATATATTCACTGTATTGATGAAAAATATTCATGGTATCGATGTATGCGATCATCAATATGATAAACATGTTCATCATATCGATGAATATATTCACTGTATTGATGAAAAATATTCATGGTATTGATGTATGCGATCATCAATATGATAAACATGTTCATCATATCGATGGATATATTCACTGTATTGATGAAAAATATTCATGGTATCGATGTATGCGATCATCAATATGATAAACATATTCATCATATTGATGAATAAATTCATTGCATTGATGATAAATATTCATGGTATCGATGTATGCGATCATCAATATGATAAACATGTTCATCATATTGATGAATATATTCATTGCATTGATGATAAATATTCATGGTATCGATGCATGCGATCATCAATATGATAAACATGTTCGTCATACCGATGAATATATTTATAGTATTGATGAAAAATATTCATGATATTGATGTACACGATCATCAATATGATGAAAATGTGAATCACGTTGATGAACTAATTCATTAAATTTATCGAAAATTTTCGTCATATTGATGTGCACGATCATCAATGTGATGAATACAGTCATCACATTGATGATTATTTGTAAATGAAAATTTATTATATTACTTCAATTTTCATCATATTCATGAATGCAATCATCTATATGATGAACAAAAGGAGGGGAAATTTAAGTTATCACTTTTCATCACATTCATGAACAAAGTTGATGTATGATGAACGAGTTTCATCGCTTAAAAGCTTCATCATATTGAAGAAACGCTTTTCATCATATGCATGAAAAGGTTCACTGGATCAAAATTGACGAATTTTTCATCAAATAGATGACGTTTTTCATCATTATTATGTACCTTTTTTTTTCAGTGTAGGTACGTGTTGGGCTAAGCAGATTCAAAAGCAGATTCCTGTGGAATGCAGAAGAGAACAAAAGATTCTTCTCTTATTCAGTCTTAAAAACGAAAAAAGTCTGCAAATTTTTTATTTTCACTGTCAAAATGCTTGCGCTGTTAATAAAGTTCATTGCGCTCTTCTCCCATTTCAAGGTCAGCTTAATGGACCTACTCAGGCGGACTATTCGTGCTATTGTGACTGAATTTCGTAACAAATTTCCATTGTTGACAAAAAAAAAACCAACGCTCGAACTCAAGAAAAAATCGCATCATTATCGGACAGTCGTAGTGATGATAGATGATAAATTATTCCGTCGGGTAGTGCCATGGGCCGTGGCGTAATGTTTAGCATGTTGGCTTGTTAAGCGGGAGTTTCTTGGCTCAAACACCAACGGTAACGAGTATCGCCTTTTGCAAGGAAAAGCCAAGCCGTTCGATGGTAATTTGATTGTCATGAAAATCGTTTTCTCGATTTGCCGTTTGAAATCCACAAAATATTGTAGGTCCCTTTCATTCGGAAAAATTTCACTTCAAAAAATTTCAATTTCAAATCTTTGAAAATTTGTCGCATATTTATTGGCTAATGAAAAATTGTATAGGAGGTATGACGAGTTGATTGTTATGACAAAACCATAAGTCTTTCGTAAGTCTCAGTCGGGGCTTCAGATAAAGAGTCAGTACCCTAGGAGTTCTTTGGGTTTAAAGAGGGTTCTTTTACTACACGGCTTTTAATCAAATAATATTTCTGTTTAAAGGTTTAAACTTTATAGTTGTTGTTCGATCACCCAAATGAGTTCAGTTTCACGCTCACGCACCTCGACCATTCTTAGTTGACTCTTGCATCTGCATTGTAAATCTTTCATTTACAGCTGCATCCACCTCGTAAACGTTGGTACATATTTATTTAACTTTAATTTATTTCAATACAGAGCTTTCGATGAAAACAGCTGACGACTCAATTTTGTGAACTGTGTATCTGTATACCTATAGTGACATTCTTGGTACAGCCCATGAACCATGAAAGTTGCAAATGGACATAAAAATTTAAAAACCAAGCAACGGCATGACATGACGCTCGCTGTTCTTGATGTGATGGCTCATTGCTGGCCTTGTAGTGATAGTGGACCATGAACATAAATCCACGTAGGTACCTATGTATAAACGTATGTTATAATCTATAATGCATTTTTAAATACATTCTTTTTTTTAAATATTTATGAAGTCTTCATATTTCACTCAATGAATAGCTTGGCTATCTACTGATAGGATGGATTAAAATATTATGTGCGTGTGTGTATCTGCGAGTGATTTTTTTTTGTATTATTGCGAAAGAGTTGTAGTTATTCTCTGGCAGTTGTCATTACCATGAAGGAGGTCAGGAGAGAATGGTGGATCCTGGATCAGCACAGTTGTCGTGACAGTGCAATTAATTTTAAATTAACTTCGCATATTGATTAAGAGCAGAAATTTTGAATGTTTATTTACGCAGTTTAAATAAACACCACACGTGATTGCTTTCGAAAAATAAATTTTGAAAATTTATTCAATTGATTTTTGTTTCCTACTGGGTTAAATCATTCGTATATTCTCGGAAACACAGTTTTCCACTTCAGAGTAAGGAGATAGGAGTACCTATAGCAATGGTACATTAACCAAAAGTAGGTGTGTGTATCTACTTTTAATCTGGAATTTTATATTCGATTTAATGAATCAATACTTGTAGTGCGGGAAAGCAACAATTTCTGTTTGAAGTAGCTGAGTTTAAAAGGGAATACCAGTGCTTTGGTATGATTTCTGCTTACGAAACACAATTTAGAAGCACTGCAATACTTAATAATTGTTTTCAAGGTGGTAGCAGAACAACGGCTAGAAACCAAACAAAAGTGTTTGGTGTCTTACGAATCCGTTGAAGGTTGCGGAAGCCACGGAAAGGGTTACCCAATAAAAAGGATGTTTTAACGAATTGTTAGTGGAAAACTAAATTCACCCGAAAGTATGGGGGTGTAGGAAAGGTCAGTAGAATGAATCAAAAAATATTAAGAAACTCAAAATCTTTTCTCAATATTCTTAGTTTTTTGACTGATTTGCATTGTTTAGTGATCACTGACTTCAGTGCCCTTGTTGAACTCGAAAATTATTTTAACTAGAGCAAGGAATGTCACATAAAGTACACGTTCAATGCGCTCACTCTATATACCTCCACGCGGTAGCTACTGTGTACTGGTTTCCTCCAATTGGATGTGACTTGCCAAACAAGTGAGATTGAGTATTGACGAAGAAAAAATATAGCAACACTAGAATTCGACCTACAAAATCATCGGTGGACTTCAGTAGACGAAAGCAGAAACCCCTGAATGAGCTACTTCCACATATTTGATTTAATGGTCTTTCAGAGTTTCTGTAAAGATGGTGGGCGATTAGCTCTTGATGGGTAGCCATAGCCAACGGTAGCTCTCAAACCTCTGCAGTAGGTTACTGACATCGGACTACCGCGCCCCTTTGATATCCAAGGGGATCACAAAAGACCAAGCGTTCTGGGTTGGAAGTTGTGCTTGGGGTTAGCTACCCAATCACGTCAAAACAATATGGTTCCCAAACGACCAACAGCCTCGGATAACAATTAGGATTTCAACGAAACGAAAAATAAATTAAAGACTTCCGGATCTGCAAGTAGAATGACGCCTTAGCGACCTACGTGTAGTCGGAAGATTAGCAAACGCTCTAGTTTTCTGCAAAACAGACATAACCGCCACCCAAGAAATTAGATGGAATATGCCATGCAAAAATAAGATGAAAAACTGCGACATCTACAATGACGGCTGCTAAAGAAAACAGAAACTATTCTTACCTAGGTGTGGATTTGTCGTTAAAGAAAGACTCAAGGACTCAGGACTCCACTTAATGAGCGTATAATGACCACCAAGGCTAAATTCGTCAACGTTAACTTAATATGCGCCCAAGCTCCCATTGCAGATTAAGACGATAATTTCAAAGACTGTTTCTAGCAGCTCTTTGAAGAAACACTTGAGCAATGCTTTAGACATGACGTGAAAATCGTCGTTGGGGATTAAAGCACAAAAGTGGGAAAGGAGGACGTCTTTGGAAATAAAATTGGTAAGTACCTTCAGGCTGCAAGATAAAACCTGCGGAAAGGCACTCAGCAAATTGACTTCAATGCGGTGCTAAACAAGAGAACAAGCTTCTCGCATCTCCAAATGCATAAACCTACACGACGATCCTTAGTCACTCAAACAAACTGACCATGTTGCGATCGACGCCGACGCAAGACATTTTTTCTGTGTATAGATGTTTGAATTTTCCGAGGTGGCAACTAGACCCGTACCACTTCCTTGCTGTATCCAAGGTACGAATGAGTATAATTTGGTAATGGATCGCATGAACTATCGCTGAGGAACGTTATGAAGTCGGAAACCTACAATGGCAATCGATTGACAGTGCCTTTTCCAATCGAATGCTTTTCTTCTATCCTCGGTTCCTCTCCCGCTAGCATTAGGAATTGAAGACCAATAAATAATAAGAGTGTCAACCCATGATAGCAGAAGCTTCTGATGTTTTGGTCATCATTCCCGAAACAAAACTCTGAGTTCGTTGAAGAATGCAAGGTGGGCAAACGCAGGCAAACAAAAACCACGACATTTGTTGTTGATGAAAAAGAGAAGAAGAACAAAAGAACAGCAATAATTACAGGGAGAATAAAAGGGAAGAACTCCAAATTCTAAAAACAAAAAGAAGCAGCAAGAGAAGTGCTCATTTGAGGAAATTAAGAGGTGCATTGATAGAAATGGGATTCGGAAGTTTTATCTAAAGGTAAAAGATCACACCCGGGTGAGCAAATCATGAACTCAAACCTTTAAAGACCAACAAGAAAACATTGAGTAGTCAGTTTTCAGTTTTGAAGAACCACACACACATGCGACACGTGGAAGTATGGACCTTGTCTATACCAAATGTGGTAGCCCTTGTATGTTAATTAAAAAAAAGACTCCAAATCATCTTTTAATCCGTATTATGTGAAGACAATGTTAGGAAATAAACAGAAATTTCAAAGGATTCTTACTTGGAATAGTGCTAGTATAAGAAGAAGGAAATATGAAACAAAAAACCACATAGGAGCCCCAAAAGGGAGATTTAATTGAAGGTTGCATAAGCATGACTCTCGGTGGTTTTATACATTTTAATAATGAAGCTCATAACAAATTCACCAAGTAAGACAAGGTACTTTTTTTTTGGTTTAAACACCTACTGCAGACTCTACGAATTTCTGCAACAAATTCACATGTGCACTAACCTAATTGAATTTGGCTCTGGGTTCTTACCTATGAATTACTGGGTACACCGATTTTTCATCCATATTCTCTCTGAGTTTATTAAACTGTTCACTAGGTGATTGTTCAGTGGGTGTGTGTATCTATTTCCCTAGAGTTACCCTAAAAGCAAATATGTATCCATAACTAGTTATTTATGAAAAATAAATAGTTTTCTCTCGATAAATAATTCGATTCAATTGTTTTGGCTGAAATACAACCATTAAATGTATGTTGGTAACAATTATTATGGTAACATGTCTATTATCGTGCCCTGAAACGCTCACATATACCTTCAAATGATAATATTAGCTTCGACATTTCATGCCCAATGGCCGTTTGGTGTATCCAAACACATCAAATCAAATTTGTAAACAACTAAAAATATTTGCCAACACTAAAATCAATTCCTTAAGCGGATATCCTTCGGTTCCTTAACTGCCACCCTCTATACGCATTCGAATTTTCAATGTGAGCAATCCCCAAAATTTACATGGGCGTGATAGGTGAACATGATTTTGGTGAAATAAGGCAAAACGAACACCTGCAGGATACACACATATCCGTAACCGTATGCATTCATACGTGGTAAAATGTACAAAATTAATTCACCGCTCTCACGCTATAGGCAGGCAGTAAACATCATGGAGGTGGGAAATTTACTTTGCACAGAAGGTGGATGTTACGTTAAATCGCATCCTCTCAGCTCCTGGCTACCCTATTGCCGCAAGTTTTTGTTTACTCTATGTTAAACAGAACTGTAGGTAAGCTTAGACTTATTTTTTGCTGTGGTTTTTTGTTTTGTTTTATCAACGTTAACTTGGCTGCAGAAATGAATTGACCTTTTAATCGTTGATGAACATGGAGATAGCCAGGGTTTATTTTGGGTTTTGTTTTCATAACCTATCTCGTGAAGCCAAGAAAGGGTATACAGCTATTGTGGGCACGCAAAGTTATTATAGAATGTTGTTCGCATGTATGTAGGTTGGCATATATTTTACTCAATAAGTAAATGAAGGGATGTTTTTTTCATGTATTGGTGGATGATTTACAAAAGGGAGCTTCGAAAAACGAAAAAAATGAATAAGAGAAATTAAAAAGTATCTATTAAGTTTTCTCAGAACTTAAATAAAAAATTCACATTCAAGTGGAACAGCAGTTTTGTAATACCTACCTATATTTTATTTAACTGCTCATAATTTTTCAAACGGGGCTTATTATAGGTACATACCTATGTATTCTCGACGTCCTGTTTCCCCATAAACGAGGCGATTCATTATTAAAGCAAGGTCGAAACTTTAAAGAGCTGATACACTTTTATTCGTAAGCCTGATGACGGTCCTTTATCATAAATTTTAACTTTAATAGCCGCATAGCTATAAAAAAGAATAAAAATAAAACAGGAAATATAAATGTCTGTTATGACACTATACTGGGAAACCGCGATATTTCACAACACAGAGATAAATAAATGCAAGCACATTGACGTGGTTCCAGAATGCAAAAAAAAATGTAGATATTAAGTGAAATGTGGCGGAACTTTTTTGTTAATATGGATACATTTTTCGCTTTGTAGGTATGTACATTGAACAGGTAGCTATAGAGAATGAAAATCCAACTACTAATTCCAGAGTATAGGAATTAAGTCAAAATTGGAAAAAGAAAGAAATTAATTAATGAGATAACGAATTTAACGTTATTGGATGTAAAAGTGTATAGTATGTGTTGCACGCGCCTTAATCCTTCTTTCTGTTGACTTTGTCCACAGAAAAGATGTCTTTTCTTGCAGTAATTTTTTTTTGCTAATAATAAAACAAGCAAAGGTTCACACTTCAGTTCTTGTACGGATTTTTATCATTTCAGTCTTAAGCTATCGCTGAGTTGTATTTTCTGTACCTGCATTTTATACCAAAATTTCGATTGCTTCAAAAACACCTTTTTCTTGAACACTTTCATTCTTGAACTGGAACGATGATCAAGAATTCAATCCTCCCGACCTAAAAAAAAGTTAAGCTTGCCATATGCAAACTTAAATCAATTAAGACTGCAGATGCAGATCGCCTTGATCCCGAAGTATCTAGGCATCAAACGAAACTTCTGATGTACAATCAACTACTGAGACCCGTCATCAACTACGGCAGCCCAATCTGGTTTACCATCTCCAAGACAACGATTAAGGAGCTCCTACTTTTCCAACGGAAAATTCTGAGACTCTCCACCGACATCACTTTCGACCACCAGCGCCAAAGACACTACAGCAACCAGCTTGTGTACGAGAAATCCAAAGTGATGCCCTTGAATCAATACGTATTATTGACAGTAAGGAAAACGGTTGCAGATATCAACAACCACCCGAATCATTTGGTAAGAAGAGTGACCAGTGAGGACCAACACCCCAAGCCAAGATACCTAAGCGTGATGAACACTTTGGACGAAAAAATAATAACAGCCAACGACGAAGCCACTAGCTTTTATGCTGACCCTGGGTCAGCATATATTCCCGTGGCTAATGCCGCCCCCTATCACCTCCCCATGCAGATATGGACGCCGCAGCGACAACCGGGACGGCACATCCCGAGATCATCCAAGACAACCGACTTAAAAGATTTTTCATTTCTGCTACATAATATTAAGTTATTATTTAAACTCGTAAAGCTCGTGAGACTATGCAGGATGGCTTTCGAGAATTCACCCTGCACCGCGAACTTTGATGTCGAAAAAGATTTTAGGCATGGCTACAAACTGTCATGCAATTAATTTCACGTCATTTTTGAAAAGATTGTACAAAACTCAATTGTCAACACCAGAGGAATAATATTTCAAAAGTCTGTACAATTATTCGCTTACGCAAACGATATTGACGTAATGGGAAGAACGAAGCTTGATATCAAAGGTGAGTCTGATGGTAAATGAGGGTAAAACGAAGTATAGTTAGTTAGTTTAATGACTCCTTTTATTTCACAAATAAATTATAATTTGATAAAATATAAATAGATTATAAACTATGGTATAAAAAGTATTCTTAAGTCTTAATGGTATGGCCTTTGGCCGTCTACAAGTATCCTAAAACTAAGTATATGTTGTCATCAAACAAGGACACAGAACATCGACAAATTGGATAAAACACCACAATGGACAAACATAACTTCGATTTAGAAGAGGGCTTCGTCTATAGAAGCGAAAAGCAACATCAGTGCGGAGATCAAACGGAGAATAACTTGCTTTTCTGAAAGGCAATTGAGAAACAAAACCTTCTCTAAAAACAAAAAATAAAAAAAATCAATGTACCCTTTATGAGGCTTTTATCATCCCAGTTCTGCTTTTTGGCATGGAAATATGGACCTTACATCACAGCTCCTAAAATATGGGCCACATTGGATATCACATGAGCTTTGAACTATAATGGAAGACAAACGGCTTAGTTGGCTCATGGTTCTTATGTCTTCAACCATATAGAAGGAGATAGTATGCTTTAGCACAGGAATTTAAATAATCTTCTACGGCTGCAGGAAGCTGTCATAATCGATATTCGATCAAGCAGATGGTCCACGTTTTGAAGGTTTTGAAAATCGTTTAGCTGGTATTTGAATAGCCAAATCCAAAAAGTAATTAGGGCATTTGGTATAAGAGATGTGACCAATGCGGGCTCAACGCTATTTGAGTTCGAAAAAACATTCAATGCACAACTAAGAGATCTAATATGGTTGGCTCTCAGACAACAAAGAGTTCGAAAAAACATTCAATGCACAACTACGAGATCTAATATGGTTGGCTCTCAGACAACAAAGAGTTCCAGATGCTTATAAGCGGATGATTAATGTATGAAGGAGCGATGACGAAGGTGAGGTGTCCATCGAACAACAAACAATCACCAAAGTTTAGGGTCTCTGCTTCTCACAAGTCCTTATTGAATCTGATTAACAACTCATTTTATAAATTCTCTGATAGGAAAATTCAACCCCATGTTTTTTAAGTATCATGATTCATGATTCATGATCTCTAAGCAGAAATGAGTTCAAATAATTTTTGCTAGCGGTGCAAAACGATATTTCTTCTTCACAAAACATAAGAATGTGTTAGGTTCAAGATCAAAATCATTTCAAGTTCTTAGAATTGATTATGACACTGCGGAGCTCCTGCTCTGCAACTGGTCTCATTACTCATTTCCTGGAACCAAGGAAAGAAACTCGCTGCTCACATGATGAAAGGTGGGCTTCGGAGTCTTTTTTTATTAATAGGGCCCCTACACTACTCATACCGTTTGCGCAAACATATGTATTTTGTTGTTGTAAAAATGTTTGTGCAAACTGTTTGAGTAGTGTGTAGTGAATTTTGCTCAAACACGTGTCAATTTTCAAGGAGTAAAGATGAATAAACAAGTGAAACTAATTTTTTGGACGGAATTTATCGAATTATATAAAAGTTTACCGGTGTTGTGGTGCATTAAAAGCAAAGATTATTGCAATCGGGTAATTATTTAAAGCAGCACATGCGAAATCGCTCATTGCTCCGAAGGTGTTATGATATGAAAAACGTCAAGCAACTAATATCTCTCAAACATGTTTGAGTAGTGTTTGTCGAAACTATGTTTGCACAAACACACGTTTGTGCAAACGTGTTTGCGTAGTGTAGGGGTCCTATAAGCTGCTGCTGGTTTTTGAAGTAATTGTGACAGTTTTTCAAAAACAAAAATTTAAAAGGCTGAGTTTTTTATTGAGTGTGATTGTGCAACTTTGGAGGAAAAAGATTCAATTCACTGCTATTAGACTGGAAATCCTTTTAAGTCCTTCAATTCAACTATCAATGAACATGAACGCTATTGACATTAAAGAACTGAGTATATTGCCGATACAGATATTTCGAACTTGGAACTCTCAAATAAGTCAGCTTGTTAAGTTATACGCACTTATTTCCCCTTCTTGTTCAACATGTATCAATATTATCTGGCAAAAATAAATTAACTTCCTTGTATGAATTTCTCCTCATTGTGTAGCCAAAGGTTAAAGTTTTCTGCGACCCAAACAGATCCACCTACAACATTAAGCATTGCAATCATTAGCGATCATTCGTAAACCTTATTACCGTCATTTCCATGCCTTAATTAAGACCACTGTCATCGTATTTCATTTCTAAATTACATTCCTATATAATGTTTCTTACTTCCATCATAGTAATCAATTACTTCCTTTATGGATTTTTGGCTTAGACATAGCAACGCGCACCCAACACCAAACCGACAGCCAAACAAAACCTAATGTATGTTAAGCTTGTGGTATCAAAAGTCTACTCCATTCGCATTGTCTATCCCCTCAAAATATATAACGTTGTCAAGCTGCCTATTGACAACATCAGGCAATTCACACTGCTTAAGAAATCTTGTAACCACATAACTTGGTGACAAATGCCAAATTTCTTACATCACCCGTCTATAATACAAACAAGTTCTCGCATATACATATGTAGTGATATTTTCTTATACTACATGCGGAGGATAACATCTTTTTGACTTTGCTCCAAGGACCATGGATGATATATTCCTGGCAGCGTTTAACACAATTCTTTAAGACACACATCCTCTCTCTCTCTCTCTCTTTCTCTTGCCTTCCAACAACACCATTTTTAGTTATTCCTACTAACAAAAACATATTTCACAGTCTCCACTTATAGATGTGATCCACATGCAAGTTCCCTTCTACAAGCAAACACACACACACATGCAGACAAACACCATAAAGATTTCACCCCATTACACGAAGGAGAACAGCTTTCGGAATTAATTATCTGCGAATTTTATTAACTTTGAGTAAACATGCTTCATTATCCTTCGCCAAAGAAATATAATGAAATTTGCTATTAAATCATTTGAGGATTGGTGCTGTGGCTTTTTGCCGAAAGATAAGTGTAAATGTATATCTGTATATTTATAGTATGATGCCAGCCATGGGATATGATGTATTATTGTGGTAGCTTTGTGGGGGCGGAGGCGTGGATCCAGGATAAGGTTTTGTGGGGTCTAGTTAACTCTGCCGACGCGCTATTCCGCGTCTCAAAGTTCGCATTGCATGTATATTGTAAAATAGAAAATTTACATAAAAGAATAAATAACCTAGTGTTGCTGTGCTGGTGAAAAATAAAATGAAGCCTGTTTATAAATTAAGCTTAGAGAGAAGGCGGTTTTTCTTTTCTTAGGGTTGATAGTACCTAAATATAAAAAAAAGCTTCGAGGTCTGCGAAAGAAAAAATGTTTTTGAAAAATTAAAAGTACCACTTGGAAAACTTGGTGATTATGAATATTCCTGATAAGACTTGATTTCAAATGCAATTTATAGATTGCCTGGCTTCTGAATACGTGTGTATGCGTGGGCATATGCGATGTTTACGAATCTTAGGATGGGAGTGCAGCCGCAAGCAGCACCGCAACTCACTCTTATCAAAAAGATCCTTTGTGCTCATTTGGGAATCTTACGCTCTAAAAAGTACATCAATACTTAACACGAGCTTTTCTATACATACACTCAAATTGAAGATATGATTGAGCCCGTATTATGTACTAATAGTGAATCAACGAATTTGACAAAATTCCAAAATAAAAAGACATACCTTAGAGGTAGTACGGGGACAGGCCTTCGCCTAGCTAGGATTGGCTATAGACACAGAAAAAAGCAACAGGGAGGATACCAAACGGAGAATTACTCTTGCCAATCGCTACTACTTTGGACTAAGAAAGTGGATAGAAAATGAAAACCTAGAAAACCAATGTTACCCGTCATATGTCCTTGATATTTCTAGACGTGCCATACCGCTCGAAAGCACGGGCATTAATGAGTTTCAATTGAAATATTTAGAAAAGCCTTTTATGATACAAAAAATTAAATAAAGTACTCAAACTGTTGACAGTTTGGGAAATACTCAATTAAAAAACCTTCTCTGAAATTTTCTAAGAAAAATATTCCAAATTTTTCTTTGTGATATCATTTCCGACGACCCCTCGGAGAACGGGTTTATCTGAAGAAAACGAAAAAAGAAAAAAGAGTTTTAATTAAGAATTTAAACTAGAACTTGAACAAAGGGAAGCAAAAAACTTTTTTGCCACCATTTCAACATTTTTTCTTTTGAAAATAGTTGTAACCGAAAAAACATGACCAACTTCCTTCAAGTCCTTGTGAGTTATATGTCAAAGACCTGTGCTAAGTTTTATCAAGATCGGTTGAGTAGTTCTCGTGAAATCTTGTCCACCGATTAAAAAAATCAGTTTCAAACGTGTTTAAAGTTTTGCGCGACAATGCTTGCTGACCTCGATTATATGACAACTCAAGGTGTGGTGGTACCCGTGGCGTAAAGGATAGCATGTTATACTGTTAACCCAAAGCTTCGTGGTTCGAATCCCAACAAAGGCAAAAATGTTTTTCCACGGGTATCGCCTTTCGCAAGCAATTGGCAAGTCTTCCGCTATAGTTAATTCATTGCCATGAAAAATGATTTCTCCAATAAACGTTCGGAGTCGGCAGATTGTAGGTCTCTCACTAGGTAATGGTTGTAGAATATGCGCTAGAGCCCGTGGCTCCTCTGAGATGCCACAATATCTATTTTTATTTTATTCAACGCTGTTTCTCCAAAACTATTACTTGGATCAATCTGAATATTTTCAAGATACTGTAGAAATTAAAAAAACAATGAGAAAATAGTTTTTTTTTCAGTCGTCAAATAGATGGGGTCGCTTTCAAAGATAAGTACTCCTAACAATCTTTAGTCCCGTTTGTGTAGAGGTAGACGATGTGTGGAGATGAAGATTCAACAGCGCACAGTACCGTGACATTGACATAGTCAGGAAAATATGCATCGCGATTCGCGAAATAACGATGGCTGGCATATTTAGTGCGTAAGGACATCAACGCACCGATTCAAAGAGTTCTCAAAAGGACATTGCGGAAAAATCGTCTTAAGAGGTGCAATCAAGTAAAATTGGACCTCAACCGATTTTGAGTGTAAGACTGTAGAGGAAATAAATATTGTAATTGGTATTGGAAGATGTTGGTTGAGAACCAATTTCACCCCCACTGTGATTCCCACCTAGATAAGCAAAAGCTGTATCTAACGTTTTAATTGAAAGCTTCGTTTAAAACGGCATTACAGAACTGAGAAAGAAGAAGCTTATTTTTATTGCTAGTGAAATGAATGTGGTTAGCAAAACTAACTTAAACTTACCTACATAAGTGGGTATTACAGTTCGGGGTGAACCCGAGCCTAAACCTCGCTTCCATTCGAATGTTAATTTCGCCACTCACAATCATTACCTAAAGTCAAGAAGGTAAGAAATATTTACTATTTACCCTTGACTATTTTCAAGTATCTAATCGTGGTTCTCAGGGTCGCCTTCAATACCATTTGTCATTTTTTATATTTGTGTGAAAATATCGCATACAACAAACTCTCACTTTACTAATTTTGCAAACCTTAACAATATTCGAATCACAAAATAGACTTATGCTCAAATAAATGAACTGCACTCAACCCATTCATGTTCATTGTTCTGTTTGTGATATACTCGTACCATCGACTTTATCGGTAAGCAGTAACGAGATGATTCAGAGATGATAAACTTCACTTGAGAGTAAAACGGGAATACATAAGAAAACATAAAAAAAGAGGAAAAAAATTGAACCCAACATAATTTCAGAGCCTAAAACCAATACACTACACAAACAAGGAATTTCATAGAACTTTGTAGCACCAGGGGCTTCACTTCATTCACGTAGCGCCATCAACATTATCCTTGGATGGGTGAATAAAAAAAATAAAAAAAAGTCCTTATCCTTGCAAGGAGTCTCCGGTGCTATAGGTACATATAGTCGAAGTAGAAAATGTGGCCTTACTGTTGATGCTTTTGTTGCTAGGGGCGTGAAAAGGGGATTGCCTTTCGGAGTAGGTATCATTTGTGTTAGAGTAACAACGTATATGAATACTAGAAATTCATTTGATAAGGAATAACAGTACGGTAGAGAGTGTCATAAGGTGTCCCACGCGGGTGGTATTCCGTCTGACATTCATCTGACGTTTATCAAAAGGAATGAGCGGCATTTTGTTCTTTTGGGTTTTTTTTTTTTCTTCGGTTTTATAGGTTGCTGCTGATTGTATCAGTACTTTCTTTGACTTAGTAGATTAAAATATGACACAGTATTTTGTAATAATAAGGGCCGACAACGGAGCATAATAATTCAAAAAGAGAAGAATTAAATACGATACTCTTCGACACTTCCTTCTAATATTACCTATCTACTCAGTAACTAGATCATGTTCAAGTTCATGGGTAGCAACTTTGCAGTAACTATAAGTTTGATTTGACCACTTAGATGATGCTTCTAGTGATTTGAATAATCAGAATATTCAAAACCATTTGGAAATATGGATATCTGGATATCGAGGATTACCTTAAAACCCGAGCCAATACGTTTTTTCAAAACTATCCAGGCATCCAATTAAATAAGAACAGATAAAAATATATTGTGGCTTGAGCTCATACAGTCCTTGGCACTGCGATGTCTAATTGAAAACTAATGTGCCAAACTATGGGAAGCCTCAGAGTCTTTCTATTGTTCTTGAATTCCAAAAGAAATTGATGATTCCCTGCGGGTGGATAAGCTAAAGTTATAACCTGCGGAATATAACTAGATAGATATTTCGCTTTCTAAGGCGGGACGCTGGAGTCAACGCCACGCCGGCCGCCCTCCGCGGGCAGATCGCAACAGTGTTAACCAAATAAATGGGAGAGGTGTGGTGCCTTTGAGATCACTTTAAAAAAGGAAAAAGAAAGAGAAGTATGAGGATGGGGTCTTAAAGAACGATGGCCGGTTAACAGTCCGATGCAAGATTGCGGGTTTTCC
This sequence comes from Melanostoma mellinum, assembly GCA_914767635.1. Classification (NCBI taxonomy): domain Eukaryota; kingdom Metazoa; phylum Arthropoda; class Insecta; order Diptera; family Syrphidae; genus Melanostoma; species Melanostoma mellinum. The sequence goes on from OU612058.1 coordinate 23,603,037, forward strand.
TTTAGTAGGAATTTTTATGTTTCTTGAGTTTAGATATTCTGGAGTTAAATTTTTTTTGAACAGCTTTGACGAAAAGAGTTGCGCCAAGCTTTCCTGAATGCTTCCAGTTGGAGGTTCTTTGCTGTGTACTTGAATAGGCCTCCGTCCAAAACACAGATTGGCTAAGGGCCCGCGAATGACACATGACCCAGCTTTTTGCTAAGAAATCTACCCTTGTGTACCTACTGGTTCAATAGAGGATAAAATTTTTTTTTTTTTTTAACATTTGAACTGTAGCATAATTGACTCCCCGGCTTGTTTAGATCTTATGGCAGATAAACTCAGTGCTTTTACTACTGCTCGGCTGTCTTAGAATAAGTACATTGTTTAGTTTTCTGTGTTCGATGAACTTGATATTCATACTGAATGAAGGCAAAAACTTCAGCCTGGAATATACACGAATGACTCCTAAGACTGTAAGGTTCGCTATAGGTCAGTCGATCGAAATACCAAAACCTGTGTCAGCTTCCATTTTGCAGCGTTCAGTGTACCAGAACATATCATGCTTTGAAGGTTGGGTTATAGGCTTTTGTGCTCTAAGAGTCTTCCCTAGAAAGGGGAGCCTTCGCAAGGAATTGGCAAATTTCCCATAGTAAATTCATTGTCATGAAAAGAGCTTTCTTGATTAGACGTTCGGAAACGAAGAAATGAGTGAGAAATGCCTTAGGCCATGGGGCTCCCCGCTATGTTGCAGGACCCTCGGAATGATCGGATGAATACTCAAAGTATTCAAATAAATTGAAGCGCTATTTGGGATACATATCAAGGAGCAAAGCAAGTGTTTCATTACCAGCCGAACTCTTTAAACAGTTTAAACTTAAAGTTGGCGTATACCTACTAAGAAGCGACTTTCTCATCTTTTTTTCTGTCCTGAATTCTGTATGACAAAGTGACAAGAATATTTTTTGGAATTCATCAAGTTTGCTACATCCACACAATTCAATTCGGTTCGACTTCTTTAAAAATCTCATTGTGTATCGCTTCTTACGAACTGGGGTCTCAACATACTATAAAGATACAAAAAGGCTATGATAGCACTGTATTAGTAGGATTTTTGGCAAAAACTGGGGACCAAATCCTTATTGTCGATGTATACTGCCATTTTGTTAGACCCATTCTATCTTATGGTAATTTGGTTTGGTGAAATCCATGTGAACAATCCATCCAAACCCACTAATATTATTGAAAATGATTATGAATTAGAACCTTTTTGCATTCATCAAAATATTCGAAGTCTGCGTAAGAATTTCAATAGTTTAGTTGCTCATATTGATTCTCTTAAAGTGTTACCATCGATTATAGTTGTAAGTGAAATTTGGATTTTTCAAAATGAATTAGAATTTTATAATATTAATGGTTATTCGTTGTATGCCAATTGTAATGAGTCCTATTCTGCTGGTGGTGTAGCAGTTTACATAAAAAGTGATATTGTGTGTGAAGACTCAAAAATCGTCATTGTTACTGCGGACATAATCCGAATAAGATTTTTGTACAGACATGATTGGTATACACTCTTTGGTATATATCGTTTACATGGTTTTACCAAGAAAAGTTTTATTGATGAGCTTTTTAGTGTCTTGAATAGTACCAAAGAAAAAAATGTGATAGTTGCAGATGACGTAAACCTAGATTTGTTACTGGAAAATGATAATGACACTGTTAATTACATGCTTTTGATGTCTTCTTTTGGGTTCAAAAGTTTGGTTAATGTTCCAACTCGAATAACGATGTCTTGCTCGAGTTGCATTTATCATATCTTTGTAAGAGTGAGCACAACCAATAAGTTATTATTTTCAAGTGAAGTATACGATTATAGAATAACGGATCATCATTTATGTGCCTTAAATGTGCAAAAAGTCGAAAAGTATAGTACGGTTCACAAAGTTAGGACAAATTATATTTTGGATTATGTCGTGCTGCGAGAAAGGTTAAGAAATGAGTTCTGGGAACCTGTTTTTTCTACGAGTGATGCTTCTGAAGCCTATGATATCTTTGTATCTATCTTAGGGGAACACATTGAAAACTCAAAGACTTTTATTAATAATACAAAAAAGACTAAATTTTTGAAGCCTTGGATGACACCAAGATTGTTCAAACAAATACAGTTAAAAAACAAATACTCGCTGAAATGCAAAAAACATCCTCATAACGCTAACTTGAAAAAATATTATTCTAAACTTTGCAAAAGAACAAATCTTTTGACTACTGAAGTACGTGACTCATACTACTCCAACTTGTTAAATCGTGCTAAAGGTAACATAAAACGCGAATGGGAAGTAGTTAATTCCATTTTGGGCAAACAATCTAATTCAAATCATATTTCGAATATCGTAATAAATAACACTATAAGCTCTTATCCTCAACTTATATCAAACAAGTTCAATAGTTATTTTGTCAACATAACTGAAGAGATACAACCTTCAATGCCATTTCACAAAAAATGTGATTGTAATATTAATAATATCTTAAAAAAAGAAAATACACAAATAACTAGTTTTCGTTTCGAAGAGTTTTCTCCTGTGGAAATTTGCAATTTGATTCATGGCCTTCAAAACAAAAAATCTTGCACAAGTGATGGGTTATCTTCTACTATTTTAAAAAATTTATCTTGGGAGATTGTGGATGTTCTTTGTTATATGTTTAATTTGAGTGTTAATACTGGAAGATTTCCGATCATGTTGAAAAGTGCTGAAGTAATTCCCCTGTTCAAAAAAGGCAGTCGAAAAAATTTATCTGATTATAGGCCTATTTCGATACTTCCTACAATTTCAAAAATCTTTGAAAAATTAATGAAGTCACGTATACTCTCTTATCTTGACAAAACTAATTTCTTTTCAAATGACCAATACGGATTCAGACCTGGAAGATCTACAGAAGATGCTATCCTCAAAGTATGCTGCGATCTGTATACGAGCATAAATGAAAGCCGCACTACCATGGCGTTATTTATTGACATGACAAAGGCGTTTGACATGGTTGACCATGAAATTTTATTGTCAAAATTATATAATGCTGGTTTCAGAGGTCAAACATATGAATGGTTTAGGTCATACTTAGTGGGGAGAGTACAAAAAGTTTCCGTTAATGGGATATTCAGTAACGTCTTAGTGTTGAAAAATGGAGTTCCGCAAGGATCGGTTCTTGGTCCGATCCTTTTCTTGATTTACATAAACTCACTATTTCTCCAAGACTTTTCTGGAAATCGTAGAGCATTTGCTGATGATATCGCCTTCACTTATTCTGAAGCATCATACTTTCAATGTATTAATAACATTAATAAGGATTTGCAATTATTGAGAGCTTGGTTTGCATATCATAAGCTTATAATAAGTGAAAAAACAAAAATTATGTTTTTTAGATTATCGTCTGGCTTTCATGAACGGTATGATTTCTGGTATCACTCAAATGAATGTCAAAGGTTTATTTTGCCCTTACATGATTGTGGTTCTTGTAATTTTCTTGAAAGTAAAAACTGTCTACCGAGCTGTTTTAAAATTGAATATGTTGATTCCTTCAAATATTTGGGTGTAATCATAGATTGCAATCTCAACTGGAAAGTTCACATACAATCAGTGAAAACATACATGAACCTAGTTACTCGTAAAATGTACCACCTTAATCAACTCTGCTCGAAGAAAGTTCTCACTACGATCTACTATGGTCTTGCTCAGTCTAAAATTCAATATGGTTTAGTAAGCTGGGGAGGTGCATATGCCAGTAGTTTAAAACCCGTGTTGACGGCTCAAAAGCATTTAATTCGCCTAATTTGTAAAAAGTGTCAACGAACTGAAAGCTGGCCTCTTTTTTGTGAGCTAAAAATTTTGCCTTTACGTCATCTGTGTGTGTTCAAGGTATTGAAAGAGTTTTATAAACAAAGCGGTAACATACCTTCTAGGAACTCGTCAATATACAACCTACGAATAAATAATCTTGCGCTTGTTAATAACCCAATTCCACACAAAACTCATTTTATGAACTTTTACATCATAACATCTTCGTATATTTTTAATAAACTTCCAATTGAAATAAGAACTACTTACAACTATAATTCCTTTTTGAAAAAAATTAAAATCTGGCTTTTCACACTGAATAATATTGTAATAGAATCTATTTATAAAAGTTGAACGTAGATCTATATAATTTTAATTTTTATACTTTTTATGCGCATCAAATTCTGCTTTAACTTACTTTAAATTAAAATCAAATAAAAATAAAATCAAATAAGAAAATGTAAAAATTCTCTCGGTAGAACAACTGAAAGTACCCCACATCAGTTATTCTATTAATTTATTATATAAATCTTCTTTGTTCGTCATTCAACTCTAACTATCAAGTTATTGAATGATTAGTTTTTATTCTCCTACACGTATGTACTTATACTTTTGATAATTGTACTTATTTTTAAGTGAAAGTTGAATAAAAAATGAATATATCTATCTATCTATCTATCTATCTGAAAGGCGCTGGAAAAATCCCTTGTTTTAGGAGTCTTTGCACGCAGCATAACGACAGGTCCTGCTGGGTTCCCGGTCACGTTGGCATACTGGAAAAGGATCAGCACTTGACCTTTCTCTCATCGATCAATCAATCAGGGTCCCACCCTGTGAAATTAAGCAGATCATTGGTAACAAAATAATACAAAATTCCAATGAAAGATGGTAACTGTGTCAAAATACGATAAGAACGGATCTGAAAAGATACTATCGTTGAATAGGCCTGCGTTACGTTCGCTTATCAATATTATAACAGGACACAACCTACTATAGGCTACCATAAAGAGAAAATGGGTCTTTGCACTGGCAACTTGTGCACCTCCTCTGTCACTGCCTAGCAATCTGCAAAACCAGAAAAAAAATTCTAGGCAATTACTTCTTCGACGAACTATAAGAATTAAGTTATCACAACGGATCTACATTGATCCAAGTGTGACAGAAATAAGATCAACCGTCAGCCCATTCTACCAAACCTAACCTATCGCTTCTTGCAAGAAAATTGCAACTGCCATCATAAAAGCTGCTGAAACAGACAGAAACTTTAGGTCTCCTTCTTTCATTACAGGGAAGGTTGGGGCAAATGGAAAAGGCCCGTTTCATTTTGGATTCTTGTTCCAAGATGGAAGATATTAATAGCTTTCGGACATAAACCCCACGAAAAATCTGGATGGTGTATCATTCCCACACTTAAATAAACAAATTCTTCCAATATTCTCACGCATTTCAAACTCCAAAGAGACTCATTACGAAGAAAGATACTTGGTTCATGTTGTCACATTTCCAGTTGAGCTCCGGTAGGCTGTTGCATGATTATATAAATAAATTAACCAAACAAGACCGACAAAATTATAGAGCGTTGAAATACAATAGCATTTACGTTGCATTCATTTGATTGTAGAATTGGCCTGATTAAATTGACTCCCTAGGTATATCAAGACGAGATTGTTTATCATTGCATGGTTTATAAATCCCACATTTTTGTTATGTGCATTTAAATGAAGGCATTGAATTCTTTGACTACCCTATTTCTTTCTGTATCTGGTACAGTTAAAGAGTTTTATGGATAAAATAAAAGTTCTTCTTACTAGACGAACAAATTGAAACGCCCGTTAGAAGTGCCATCTCTTTGGATAACTTAATTTTCCAAAGATTACGATGCAATCTTAAGATACCACTCACATCTTGGTTGTTATCAAATAAGTTTCAACAAAGCCAATTTTAGTTTGCCACCATAGCTTACCGACTCGTAACATCTTCGTGCTTCGTAAAGCGTCTTTGATAAAAAAAAAGAAAAATTTAACTTTTATGAAAAAAAGAAAGAGAACCTTATCTAAAACCCGCGTAGGCGATACACAAACTTTCATTAACAAACGTTTTGTGCATTCACAATCTAATGCATTCTGAGGTTTACCACATTTCTTGAAAAGGATTCGTTTTTCCTCTCGTGCTCTTTGAGATGGCGGTGGCGTCCATTGACATACACTTATCACTGTATAACGAAGCAATTTATATGCGACCTAAGTACCAGCAACAGCAACAGCAAGAATTTGCATAATTTAGAAATGAATGAAAACCATAGAGAGCAGAGAGATAGAACGAGAGAGAAACAACCACAAAAAATGTAAAAAAAAACTCCTACCCAAACCTGGGCTGGGAAAAAAATTCGATTAGAAACTTTGTCGATTTTATCACAGGACCGCATGGAATGAGCAATTGTTTTTTTTTTTCTTTTCTTTTTTTGCTTCTCATTGAATCTGAAGTTTCCTTTGCTGTCGCTCCAGAAGGTTCCAATGAGGACAGTTGAGGAAAGTTTCTCCCAACACACAACACGCGGCAGCTACAAAAAAAAAGTGGATAAAAAAATAAAAAACACTCACCCCTCAAAACCAACGACAAGAATTTATGAATATTGCATTAAGTTAAGGTTTGACAAAGTAAAATTATTCCATAATGTCAGCAAATTTAATTTATTCCAAAGTTGCTCTTTTTTTGTCTTGGTTCTAAGGTTACTTCGAATGAGGAGACGCTTCATGAAAGCGCGCTGGAGTGTAAAGGTTTTTGTCTTTGATATTTAAAAACAATTTTTCAATGGTGTTCTTGAACTTTTCCCCCAGAGAGATTTTCGCACATAGCGGTAATTTGCATGTTGGACATATTTGGGTCTTCACTTAGACAGAGGGAATTCATGGTTATGAAGATACTTGGTGATGATGGGAATGAGATTAAATAGAGATTATTAATGATTTGGCTGGTTGTATGGCATGGGGCAATATTTTTGGATACTAATTGTTTTGAATTAATGGCATCTTGACACTGTAGGTGTCTTAACACTTAACCAAGGAAGGTAATTGATCAGCCATTTTGAGAATCGCTGATTGGTGCTCTCGTATATTTTCGAAACTAAAATTCTTTTCTTCTTCAGAATCAATATTTATAGGTAATCAGAAATCCGTTTTACGTACAAACATTGAACCCTCTTTCATGAAACATATTAATGGAAATCCTCCGCTCGAGCCAAAGAACAATTCTATTAGTGATCTATTTTGTCAAAATAAATTAAACAATTGGGGATAATTGTACATTCCAGCGCTCAACAATGGGTGGACCGATTTTAATAATATCCGCTCCGAATAGCAGAACAACTTTAGCTAGGAAGTGTTCAGAATTGTGACGAAATATCTTTAAGTTTACAAAGACATTGAATTACTTATGCACTGAAATGGTAACAAAAACATAAAGAGCATATGACAGCAATTGCAAACTCGAACATTCCCAATATGAAACACGATTCAGCCAATCGGTCATCCGTTCCACTCTCCAAGCTTCTCTGAACATTGAATGCGCCTTCAATAATGTGCAATTATGAAAACCATAAACGATCTAAAAAAACAAGAAACAATCACAAAATAGAGCATGTGAATGTTGACGAAACGTCAAGTCCACAGCGAACTAAAAGGTGTAAACTTGAAGAAGTGTGTGTCAGGAGGAACCCTTCAATGAGGTATCCCCTCACTCCTACTCTGCATCCTTGTCATGAATGAGATCCTTATAAATCTCAAATATGATTGCGTCATAGACCTATCCTAAGCCCATACCAATGACAGCACAAAAGATCTTTCAGGTCGACGTGATTGTAAAGGTAATTTTCACCTTCACCCTACATAATTTAAAAAAAAGCCCATACCTTTCCTCTTCTGGCGACGGAGAAAATACCAATACCACTACTATAAGCGAACATTGCAAACAAACATTGCACCAACCAAGGTCTGCGCTTGGGCAAAAAGATGCGGCCTTGCAGTTTAACAATTCAAAACAGATTTATTACTCTTCACAAATTGAAGAAAACTACCACCCTTTGAGATACCAAGATTAAATGGAGCCCCACTTAAAATGATCAAGCTAGATCCTTGGGTACGAACTAAGACAAGAAACTGAACTGGGGCCCAAACATTCGAGAGAGAGATATAAAAAAGTCATGACAGCACTGTATTCGTGTTACAGAAATTGGAGACAAAATCCTAAAATTATTGTGTCGATGTGTACAGAAATAATTAGATACCCTCGCATTGGGCTAAGAAAGTCCAATAAAAGATGGAAATGCCGAGATTCCTGTGTCATCATCGCCTGGAAACTGTGACCAACATACGATAGGAACAGATCTGAAAGGCTACTATCTCTTAAAAGGCTTTCATTAAGATCTCTTATCAGTATTCTAACAGGGCACAACCTACTAGGCTAAAACAAAAAGAAATCTTTGCACTGATGACTTACGTAGAGGATGCAATGACGAAGAGAACACGAGGATTAGACTCACTTCCTTTATCACTTCTTCATCGAACTAGAAAAATTATCAGACACTCCAAGTAACAGCCTGACAAAATGGTTAAAAATGAACCAACTATAGACTCATTCGTTTTTCAGACGTCACAACACTTTAGAGTATCATATTGGATCTACATTGATCTAAGTGTGGCGGAAATAAGATCAACCTTCAGACAATTCTACCTTACCTAGACTACAGCTATCTACGAAAATTACAATGGAGATCACTATCTGTAGATTACCTGAAAGCGGAAGCGTCGAAACTGTTAAACTGTTGGATTATGCCATATTCGCCAATTTTTTGAAAAACAATCCAGACAAATTGAAAAGCTGAGAAGGTACTGTAACTCGGTCAAGCTAATCACAGGTATAGCCGCACTAAATAAGCAAATCTTCCGATAGTAATTTCATGCCACGAAGAGTCCTTTTTGATTAACCGTTCGGAATCGGCAAAAAATTGAACGTCACCTCTATTTCCTCACAAGATATGATTGAGAGAAAAGGGTTAAGCCCGGGAGATTTCCGCTGGGTTGCGCCATATTATTTATAGTTCATCATCTGTTACCAATGTTCGCATTGGCACCAAAAGCGCGTTTTCAATAATTCGTTTGGAAGGCGAACTTTGACTAAATTTGAATAAATTTTAAAAGGACTTTACTATAAGCCCAGGTGTTTTGGAGGCACATTGACATTCACTAATTATATTTATATGTAGAAGCTGACATCCGACCTATAAGACTTTCTCATACACGGCATAAGAAGCTTATTATTATTATTTATGTTTTAGTCTCTGCTTTGTTGATTTCGTAAATAAATCAATTTCAAATGAATAGGAAATTTGGTAAACTGCCAATTTTAAAATATGTTCCCTAAGGGATTTATTATGATTGATTTATTTATAATCAAATACATAATACTCAACCCCCATCATCATTTCAAACCCATTTTTAATCTTAACAACCTCTTCGGTAACAAGCGAAACAATAATAAAAAAATATCCTTTGGGACTAAATTTGCAGAAAGTTTGGTGAAATAAATAGCTCCAATATCGATTACTAGCGGCATAAGAACTCCTGGTGGCGACTTATTCCGGTGTCACTTCATAATTATTCAATGGAATGATTAAACTGAATGGCTATTTTTGCGCCAAGAATTCCAAGATCGACTGCTGCCGATGAAATAGACGTTTCAAATCTTCGGAGCTTTGTGAAAGAAAAACCGGTTGCTTGCAAACTTGGTGCCTGAATTGCTAAACGGATGATTCTATCTTCTAACTTCTTCAAAAATTTCAAACGAATCGAGGTTATTTGTCTCAATCTTCGCAATTTCCTCTCATCGAAGTAAGAGCTCATCTTAAAAATTTCTTTGGGTTTTCATTGATAACAATAAAAATAACCAAACGATTGAGCATGCAATTTTGGCTCCTAACAGCAAAGATGTGGGTGACTTTTGACTTTTGGTCAGAATGGGGCCCAGCTGCTCAACGCAAAATCAAATTGGTGGTATGTACTTTTCATTCATTATTGGCAATGAAGAGAATTTTATCAACTAACCTGTTGAGCGACAGACCATCTGTTTATCTGTTCTTGCGCCTGATCGATAACAAAACGAAAAATGAGGCATGTTTATAAGGCGCTGAACTATTGCAATACCTGATTTTTTAACTCATAGGGAAATTTTAAATTCTACATATGTAGATGTGTATGTAATGTTACATAGTAAATACAATTTATTTCGTTAATACCATCCAAACCATGTTAAGTTGAAAGGCAAACCGATTTTTTTTTTTTGACAATGAGGCAGTCCACACCAAGAAAGATAAATAAATGGGGTGGCGCAACAGAGCGAGGAGCCCTTGGGCCTAGCGCGTTTCTCACAACCATGCCTTGCAAGGGAATGGAGGGGACCTACAATTTTTCGCCGGTTCCGAACGGCTAATTGAGAATGCGCTTTTCATGGCAATGAGTTTACTAACGGAGGACTTGCCAATTCCTCGCGAAAGGCGATACCCGTGGAAAAACATTTTTGCATTTTGCCTCTGCTGGGATTCGAACCTCGAACCTCTGGGTAAGCAGGTGGACATGCTAACCATCACGCCACGGGTACCACCAAGAAAGATACTTACTTTAAAAGCCCAATGTTCAAAAACGGATAAAACCTTTTTTCTCGCTTTAATCTCAATTCATTTGCATAAATGAAGTTTCATTGGATGAGAATTTGAGAAAGAAAGAGCACAACATGATTTTCAGGTTCAATAAAAGCGTTTAAAGCACACAAATGAGACAATACCTGTTATTGAAAAGTGATATATAAAATATTCTTCTTTGTTCAATACCTAGATACTTTAAGTAAAAATACGCAAAACACAAGGTGTTAATTTACTTTCTCTAATGAAATAATTTTCGATTTTAATTACAAATGTTTCAGAGTACCTTGTAACTACCTACACAAAGCAAACAGATTAATGCGAAACTCCAGCAAAGTTTTCCCATTAACCAAATTTCATTGTGTGCTTTTGTTTCGCAAGCACACTTTAGCAATGAAAATCCACAACCACACCGCGAAAGTAAATAAAATCCAGGCTACTCATTTTGCTTTCAAAATAAATTCCCCAACTGTTAATTACTTCGTGGGTAGTAAGATGGGTAAGAGAAGAAAAAATCACTTAAGGATAACGATGAGCTATTGTGCGGGAAAAGAAAACAACAACAAGAACAAAATCAAGAAATTAAAAGATATTTTAATCCCACTAATCAAAAAAGCTTAATGCATTTTATAGGAACTATAAGTAGTGCAACAGAAGAATAAAAATAAAATAAAAATTCCTTGAAACAAAAGATGTACTGTAGTCGGTATCTTTTGTTGAATGACAATGAATTGCTATTGAGAAAAAAAAAATTAAAATACTTTTTTAAAATATTTGACAGTTATTTTCTGAATAAAAAAAGGAAGAAGACTATACGGTTAAGTGGAAACCCACACAAACATCCAAATTGGGACACGATGCCGGAATGCGGAATAACAAAAACTAACCATACAAAGTTTCTTACACCAGTTTGTATAATATTTTATTTCCTCTTTTATTTCTGAACGAACCGTTTGTACATTCTATTGACTAAACGCCAGTCACACACTGCGACAAGTGTAAATAGAACATTGAAAGTCTGGAATGACATATTGTGCAATTGGAACTAAGCAAATACTCTGGGACAAGTATATCAGTTGGGTGCAATCAGAGAAATTAATTGAGGAATGTGGTGAAGTGAAAGGATCCGTTCAAATGGGATGCTCAAAGCGGAGTTTCTTGAATATCTTAGATTAAGATTCAAACCCAACTGCAGTGTTGTAGAAATGTGCTTAAGAATTACAAAAAATTCTAGGTATTTGATAACTGAGTCAATAAGAAAGTTGAACTATTCGTAAAATCGGTACAGACGCTAGACTTTGAAAAACTTGGGTAAAAGAAAGAAAGAGGTTGGAGTGCTCAACTTTCTGGGTTTAAACGACTGGAGACTGTGCAGAATATTATTTAATGGTGTATATGACACACACTCGCTAGTGGCGAAAAATTGCAAGGTGTAATGTAGCTCAAACCTTTGAGTAACGCACCAAGAACATCAGAGCAGGAGCCCACCCAGTTGACTTTCTGACGAACTGCTACCATTTTCGCGATTTATAGCTACCCGGAGAGTGAAAACTCAATCCACAAACTATACGCCTGCTATAGTTGAGGTGGGGTATCTGGGTCAACTCGGCTAAATTAGCACTCATCTGTTTCAGAAAGCCTAGAGTCAACGGAGGTTGTCATCGAAAACACTCCCTGATAAAACCAGACTGCCGACCCAAAAGAATGTTAAGTATCTAGGCATCAACTTCAACGAAGTGCTTAGATTCAATACGCGCTCGCACGCTGTAGCCAGGATGGCCAACTTCGCCTTATACATGCTTAGGAGAGGACTAAATCAGCCCATTAAACTTTTGATGTAGAAACAGCTGCTCAGATCCGTCATCAATTATGGCAACCCAGCCTGGTTCGCCATTTCAAAGACAGCGATTAAGGAGCTCCTAATCTTCGTAAGGCTAGTTCGTCTGCCATACAGTTGCCTGGTAGGTCACTGTGCCCTGGCACCCATGAAAGGTGAATGTTGAACTGATTTGACATCTCCGGTGACGGCATAATGCATAAATATTCGAACAGTCGCAAGGCGTACAAAGTGGTGTAAGCTGAAAGGAAGAAGATTAAAAGAGTACACATATTCACCATTTCGATGTGACAGTTCGACGGCGGCTCCTCACCAAACTATAAAAATAAAACTCACTCACTCAATAAAACTATACTCAAGTTTTCACCAGTACAGTACCTTCACCACAATATTCATAGCTTGGAAACAAAAATGAAATAATCTTGAATAGCTGTTTCGTATTCTCTATAGACAAAAAAAGAAAAAGGAAAAAAAACACGTCCAATGTGAATAGGATCCTGGACAGATGTAATCGGACTGGAACTCTCGCATGCAAAAAGCCTTATCGGTAATTACGATCTGGGTCTTGTATTCTCTTTAAAGGCAAAAGAGAGAAGCAATCGAATGCTTTGTCGCAATGAATGACAAAATACATTGAAAGAGTCATCATTGAAATGAATTGCTTTCAATTGCTTATGTAGATGGGTTTTAAGTCAGAAGGTTGCTAAGGACGTATACTGGTATTACTGGTAAGTTGTTAATTGTCTATTTGTAGTTAAGGAAATATAAAGCAAGCTTTTGGGGGAGTATATTAATAAAGACCACTTTAAATTCATAAAGAGGGTTTACCTAACCGATTCGAATGATTTTGAGAAATTTTCAAATGTGCATTAAGTTGCACATTTCTGATGATTTTTAAAAAAGGATGTTTTTCAATTGCTGCTCCTGATTGGTGCTTTAGGCTGCCGATAGGGAAGGTCTAGATAGATTATTTAGCAGCGCTCTTGAACTGCCGACTTTCCAAAACAACCAAGAACTATGTCTGAACCACGGTCTAGGAAATTAAGCGTTTTGTACAAAAATGACTGCAAAAAAGAATTTTTTTGTAGAATTTCAATATAGACTAACAATTAGTTGCCGGAGACTAACAATTACAGCGCTAGGCTTGGGATGCGTTGCGTCGATGACGTTAGCCACAATAAATTATTAAAGGTGGCAAAACAGAGCGGGGAGCCCTAGGCCCCGGAGATTTCTCACAACCGTGCATTGCAAGGGGACCTACAACTTTTTTGTGGACTCCGAACGGCTTTTCGAGAAAGCGCTTTTTATGGCTATGAATTTACTATCGCAGGATTTGCCAATTTCTCACGTAGCTACACATGTTACGACACCATCGCCTTTTTGCATGAAAAGTTTCCTGGCCGCGTGATATCTCGAAAGGAGATCACAATTGATTACCAAGATCAAGCTACTTATCACATTTTTTGTTTGGACAACATATTATCAAAAAGCCAACTCTACCAATGGATTCAAGACCTCACAGATGGAATTCGTGAAGTTACTCAGGAGTCAGGACATATACAGTTGTAAATGTGCGATGTTTTTATCACTGATGACTTATGCCTAACTCACTGTACAGCGTTAGCTTGAGAAGTAAGCATGAGAAAAGGTTGTGACAGTGATCTCTGGCTTAAGAAAAAAGTTCTCGACAATAAAAACTGAATGACAGCTAACATACGGTTAATGTTACCTTGTCTTGAAGCAAGAAAAACGGGAAATCTGAATTTTCATTTTTCAATTGAAAGAATCCTCAAAATTATTTAAAAGATTTTATCACGCAGTTGATATGCCAAGCCTTGTGGTCTTGCTAGCGTCACACGTTGACTCTGCAATGTGAAGATCGTCAGCAGAAAAACCATTCCAAAAAAAGCTGATTTCCAACTAATGCTTCATGTTGATTGGGCATGTGAGCAGATTGGAAGTACCTTACTAAAGATGATTAGAAAATCAAATGCTTTCACAAGTATGTGTTTTTAAGATTCTGCATATGGAAAACATAACCAGTGATGTTATTTCTAAGGGCTATCGTTTTAAACAGACACTCCTAAATGGATACTTTTATGTCGAACAAGAAAAATGAGAAGAAAACTTAAAGCGCTTCCATTTAATTTAATATCTATTGTGATATTGTGAAGAAAAAAGAGTTTTTTTTTTAACATTCTACCCTCCTTGTGAAGGCAATATCACAGAGTAAGTCCATTGCTGTCAGAATATATTTATTTAACTACAAACCATTTGTGGTATAAGCACCCCAACACTTACCCCATAGTTGGTGTTACTCACATACTTTCGAGTTATTCACAAAGTTCCTAAGCAAAGCTCCAAACACATAACTTGGCAATGTTACGAGCTTCCTAACTGCTTGGCCCCATCAATATGACACACGTTTACAACAACTTTGAAAGCAAGCAGACAGATCTTTCGAAACCTGGACGGACTTCTATAAATAGTGCACAATAAAAGCCCGGACAAAAAAAAAAAAAAAAAAACAGAGTCCTCAACAACAATGCTATAAACAAAGAATCATGACTATTTAACTAAAAGATAAACCACCCATTTTATGTCCACAACTATACCTGCCAAAAATCAACCTACCCAACAGCCAACACAAGACAATATCATCCAAAAGGATAACAGATACAAATGGTAGCCATAAAAGTTGTTCACGTCTCAAAAGTAGCCATTTGTGATGATACGTGTTTGCCTCTTGGATTTTCTCTGCCTCCACATTCATGACTTCCTTTATGAGTTCTCCAATCTCCATTTGCTTGGTTCTTTATGGTGTTACTGTTTTTGTAACACAAAAAAGGGGGGTAGCATGAGAAATAATATTGATTTATACTTGCTCGTCCTTTTACTTGTCGTTCGAAAAACCCTAATCTTTAACAAATTCATGCTAACACTCCAACCACAATTTTAAAACAACAGAAAAAGGCAAGCAGGCAAAGGCTACCCGGGCAGGAACACTCGCATCAAAGCATATACACAACCTTAAAACAAATTACAAGTCCTTTGTTATACTCACACAGGTGCAAATAAGAACAAATATTGTGGGTAGATGCGGGGGAATGGCACAGAGGAAGTTACGTATACGTACCATACAATGGCCCAAAATGACATTTGAACTAATATTTGGAAGAAATTTTGAGGACTCAAGCCCAAATGGTCTTTTCAAACAGCATTGTCGTCCCAAGACCCCTCTCTACTCCATTCAGCCATTCATCCATTCATCTCTGAGCTTACGCACTTTTGCAGACTCACATCAATCGTGTGAATATGATGCAAAGGTAAACACAGGTATTTGAGGCGGAGAGTTGGGGTTAGGTTGGGTTAAGGCGTCTGTGCTAGTAGTACAATCAATCAATTAGGATAACGCCTTTGACATCGGAGGTGGGATGCAGGATAAATCATTTACAAATTCATTCTGTGGTTTCATGGGTTATTTGAACTGCAAATGAGTTTTGTTTGTTTTCGTCAATTAATTACTAGAAGAAGGATGCTTCTCCTCAGTGGATGGGTATGATGAGCTGAGTTTAGCTTGTTTTAGATTTTTTTTTTTTATTTCATTTTGAAATGTAAAAGAGGCCTAATAGCAAAGGTAAACAGAAGTTTTTTAATTCTGAGATTAAAACGTAGGTATATCTTTGGGTTCTTCTCAGTAGACACAAAAGTTTTGAATAACTTCTTGTCAAGATTCGAAATTAACAAGGGACTTTGACAGATTCCAGATGACCTCACTCACCTGACTTTATCTTTTGTGGAATTGTTTAAGTGAAAACAAGAAGATTTAATAGTTAGGTTGGAGATTGGAGAACAAAACTATGAAGTTTTCTAAGGACTTTTGCTTGAATATTTTTTGCCTTTGGGTCAAAGCTGTCCGTTATCAGAATTTCAAATGGACCAAAGAACATCGTGTGATATCTCATATTTAAGGATAGGCACTGAGTTAGTCAAAAACTTTAAAGTTTCAGGGAACCTGTCCATCTGGCATTTTGGTTTTTTTAGAAAACCCTAATTATTCCTCAATCTCAACACAACGATTTAATATTCAAAAAATTTCATTCTAAATTTAGACGACCCCAAAGTTAGACAATGAAAAAATACAACTTTTTTTTAAGTTCTGATTTTGCTACGTTTTTGTTCCCGTGCCACATTATATGCGGAGAATAAGTGTTTCTCAATATAAAACTCGAACCAGCGCAAGAAGCGCAGCGATCCTTTTACACTGGGAGTATAAAAGGAAAATATACAACCCAAGAACAAGAATTGGATCCATCACACCTCACACGTCCAGCGTATCAGTCAGCCGCCAGAAAAAAGCGATACTCATGGGTACAAAACTATAGAAATAAAAGACAAAAGCTCACACCATACAAAATATTCAAAACTTACTTAGCTATACAAGGTGTTTTGCATGCTCCGCATAAATAGCTTGGGTTAAGAGAAGAAAAAATGAATGAACAGAGGGAGTTTTTGAGAAAAAAAAGTCCAAAGGTGCTTTGTCCAAAAAACACCTATTTTGCACAGAAAATAAAGTCCATTCAGGGTAGAACCCGAAAAATTAGATTTTCTGAAGAAAATTACATTTTTTTCTTTAATTTCTCAAAAACTAAGAAAAATTTTTTTTCCGACCCTAAGTAAGGCAAAATTTAGTAGAAATTGTATTTTTTAGGGTTAGGAAAAAAATTAACTTAACACTCACATAAGCAGCCTCAAAAGTCTCTAAATTGATAGGCTTTAAATCCTTAACATAAGGTGAATTTGGACACTCTGATTCAGCCTTCCTGCGTTAAGTAATGAGCCCAAAAAATTCAAACTGTTGAAAACAAACAAGCCAAAATAAGGCTCACGTACTGTATGGTCCTGGCATCGCAGACTGAGCCCAACTAAGCTTAAATTACTATCAACACGTTCTTCTAGACGCGCTTTTCTTCCGCTCCGTGCAACATAATCCAAAAACTAATGAAGCGTTTAACTTAAAACTATTTACGTTTGCATTGCATGAACCTAAAATTTGTAATTACAGTTCAATCTCCATCCTCCCTTAAACGGACACATTTTTTTGAACGCAAATTACTCCATACAAGTTTCAATGTTTTCAGTTTCCTTTGGACGGACACTCCCTTGAAGGGACGCGGATAGAAATTTTACGTATGAAATACAAAATATTTTCTCTAAGACGAACACCAGAGTAGGAATGAATATGTCACCACGCTGATAACTTTGGGAGCAGTATTCTTTTCAAGTTGCAGTTAACAGCGAGCATCAAAATCTTTGAAAAATACGTCCCAACTGCCAGTAAAGAAACTCTATTATGTGTGTGAATTTTGTGTAACTGTGGAATGTGTATTTGAATTGAAGGATTGAAGGTATGTATCTGTTGGATCTTCTTATATTTTTATTCTCTGATTCTCTTGTTCATGGTGTGGAAGTGATCTCAATTGGACGTAAAAATAGGTTTATTTTTGGATTTTGGTTTATTTTCGCTCAGATAATAATAACACCGTATTATTAAATTCTTTTAATTATTTTTGCCTATGTGTGTAGATCTTAGAGAAACAAACATGAAGCCACCAAAGAAAAGAACTTTGATTTTAAAGCTTAATCCAAAAATATAAAAAAAAGCATACGGGAACTAGCAACAGAACTTAAAATAGGAAAAAACCTAGCAGCTTACTAAAAAAAAAGAATGAGCTTTTGAGTGAATAGGAGTGTGTTTTTGTTTGATTACCCTCAAACAGACAACTCCCTCAGGCGTTCAAAAATATCTGCACCATTGCTGTCCGCCCAAGGGAGACTTCACTGTTAGGTTAGGTTAGGTGGAAGTGGCTGTCAGTCAATGAGTACATTGCCTAACACACTTAGGCCGCTAGGGCCCATTGTGATACCACAGAGATCAGCAAGTTAATCACCTACTGATCTCAGAAACCCGATGTAAGATTAACGAGTTAATCACTTATTAATCTTCCATTACGGTACTAGCCGGTTAATCACCTGCTATTCGAACCACGTGGAACTTTTAATGTATTTTGAAAGACTTTTAGGGTCTATGTACGCTAGGTCGCTAGTATCATCGAAGAAGAATTCACCGAGATGAGCCTTCCTCCTATGAAGCAGTGCAGGGCATGAGCAAAGAAGGTGTTGAACGGTCTCTTCCTCCTCCTCGTCCATGCAGCTTCTGCAGAAATCATTGGAAAACACACCAAGTCTTTTGGCGTGTCTCCCTATTAGACAGTGTCCTGTAAGAACACCTATGGTAGAACCTAGACACAGACGGTTCAGGGACAACAAACTCTTTGATCGTTTTGAGTCCACACACGGCCAAACTTTTTTGGTTGCAAGGCATGTGTTACTCTCAGTCCATCTAGTGTTTGTTATCCTTGAAGCGTCCTGTCTAAGCAGGAGTTTACATGGAGCGATAGGTACACCTATGTTGTTCCATTCTGAGCGTAGGGAAGTGGTCGTGCCCTTTTTGGCTAGTTCGTCTGCCATACAGTTGCCTGGTATGTCCCTGTGCCCTGGCACCCATGAAAGGTGAATGTTAAACTGATTTGACATCTCCCTCAGAGACATCTGACAATTTTGGACCGTGATGGATTTTGTAGAGACAGAGGCAAGAGATTTAAGGGCAGCTTGGCTGTCTGAGAAGATCCGAATATCCGTGGAGGATATGACGTTTTCTTTGAGCCAAGACAGCACCTCCTTAATCGCCAGAATTTCCGCTTGGAACACACTACAATGATCGGGTAGGCGGAAGAAAAGACTGAGATTCAGCTTTTCTGAGTAGATTCCACTTCCCACACCTTCGCTGGTTTTTGAACCATCGGTGTAGAAGTGTATTGCTTCATTTTCCAAAAGAGCGCCATTTTCCCAAGCTTCTCTTGAAGGTATGGTTACTTGGAAATTATTGTCAAACACCAACTTGGGGGTGGTGTAGTCGGATCGATTCGGTAAGAATCTAAAGTTATCTAGAATGGTAGTGTGGCCGATTTGATTATTGGTCCACTGTGATGTAGCTGAGACTTCACTGTAGACTTCACTGTAATCGTAATAAAAAATATTTTTTTCAATAACTTGTATCTATTTTCACTTCTTTTTGCTAAAGTAATGTTTATGCCAAACGCTATAACGTATTTTAGGGAAAAAAAATATTACCCGCTGATTACTGATCAATTCCTGGACCAGGGTGTTGCACGGCGCGAACTCGAGGCGTCACATCAAAGCGCTTCAGAGCCACCATTTTGTTTTTCTTTTGTCTCCAAAAAAATTGCAGTATAGTAAGCTTAAAAGTCAATAAAAAGATGTAATACTTTTCATAGTCTCAATAAGTTCTTCCAATTTTCTTAAAAAAAATCTGAAAAATACAGTTTTTCCCTTAAATTAAGCAGTCTTAGAAAAAAAAAAAAATATAAATATGTGCATAAGCTATTGCATACATATCTACTCTGTTTTTAAAAAAATATTTTTAAACAGAGTAGATTACTCAGACTTTAAGATATTTCTGATACTTCGACTACGACTAACTCATTATCTAAGGCAAGGAGAATATTGAGAGTGCAATCTTCAAAATGATTATCCCATATCGCTGATACGTTTTATTAAATTCGTGTGACCCAATTCGGCACCTTTTTGTTTTTAAAAAAAATATGTTAACTTTCTACTCTTTTTTTTATTCTATGAAACAAATAAGCAAATAATTGAACACCTACATAGTGTAAATATTTCATTCCCTTCCTCAGGTTCGGATATTGTGATTTGTGACGCAAACGTATTCTTTGAAATTACTGTTCATGAACTCTTTTTTCCCTAGTCTTATAATAAATACCAAGTAAATAAGCACAAACACAACCCACATAACAACTTGCAAACAACGATATTTTTAGACTTTCGTACAGAGCTTAAAGATTTTAATTGCGAATAAATTATTCTTCACAAATAAGTCCTCCTACGCTACGCCTATAACTCTTTTTGCAACAAATAAGTCTTACACTGTTCACATGAGGTATTATCATGTTATTGCAACTTGTAAGAAGAGTTTTCAACTTTCTCCGTGCAAAGATGTAGTAATGCATTCAAATTAATGTTAGACTTCAGTTCAGTTTGTTTTTTAAGTGTGTGGAAAAAAACAAACGTAGATAAGATAATATTTTGAAAGGGAAAGGATGGAGGATTCGCGACGTGGGTGTCGAAGTCTCTGAAGTTTTGATATTCAAGCTGAAATCTTTACATTTATGTAGGTGTTCAATTATTTTTTGTTTGTTTCACACATTTTTTAAGAACAAACCAAAAAGTGCACGATTGGGTCACACGAATTTACTAATATGAGCTACCTAAAACTGAAGGACGGATAAAGCTTTCAAATTTGCAGCTGGATGATTTTCAAATGCTATAAATGGGTAGGGGTCAACTCGCGGTTTTTTTCTCGCAAACGTTCACTTCGCAAAGTACAATACGCAATTTCTTATTTCGCATATCAACAACTCGCATATTGTTTTTTCGCAATTCTTGTTTGGCAAATTAATGTTTGCCTTGGCGTTCATCTTGCTGTAAGATCATTTCGCATTTATTTTTTCGCTGTTACCTAAATCGCTTTACCTTATCTCGCATTGATTTATTTCGCTTTTTGATATTTCGCATTATGTTATTTGGCAAAATATTATTATTATTATATTTTTTGAATTTGTTTGGTTTTCACTTTATCTTTATCTCTCTTTATCTCATCATCTTAAATTCAAAAAATATAATAATAATAATATTTTGCCAAATAACATAAAACCAAAAACCACCCACCTAAATGAAATAATAAGCAAAAATTTCAATTGTTATGTACAACACTTTTTTATTAACAACAAGGAAAACAAATCAAAATAATTTATTGTCATAAACATTACTATCAAAAAAAAAAAAAAAAACAATTTCAAAGAGCGAACAAAACGAATAAAGTTGGTAATTACTAATTAGTATAATTTAATATTAGAAGCCAGTGCTCTCAAAAGATCTGTGTCGGAGTAGTCTTGTTCTTTTTGAAAAACTGCTCATGAGCATTCGCATTGAACTACTCCAAAGGGCTATCACAAGATCACTGCATGAAACATCAATAAAACTGAAAAAATAAAAAATAAAAATGCGTGCAAAGAATTGAATAAACAAGTGGATTAGAAGCGTGTGGCGAATTAACTGTTTGCGAGATAAGGGAATCCGAAAGTATCATCAGCCAGTTGCATTATAAGCCAGTTGATTGGAATGCGAAAGAAGAAAATGCATAATGACTTGTGCTTGTGCGAGTTAATGTTTCAGCGAGATGAGTGCAAGGCGAGATGACAATTTGGGAGCTGACTCTTGCGAAATGAATAAAAATTGTTTAGACATTCGCGAGATCTTCGTTTGCCAAATAAAATGCGCGAGTTGTTTGGCACCCCTTTTGGGGACTATAGTTCCTAATTTTAAGTAAGGATCATGAAAAACCTAGCTAATTTGAGTAATCGAAAACAGATCCAAGATATTTACTATACTTACAATAGAGTATTTTTTTCAAATTTAAAAACAAAAAATGCTTTCGACAAACTATAACCTTTCGCGAGGAATCAGCAACTAATCCGATAGTAATTTAACTGCCTTGAAAAGCGCTGAATCCATTAGCCTTTCACAATCGGCAGAAACTTGTAGGTCCCCGCTATTTCCCAAAAGGTATGGATGCAACAAATGCACTAGAACTCGACTTTCGCCGCTGTATTTTTTATTTTTTTACCCAAATATATATTCTTTGTTTACTTGAAAACCAGAGACCCTTTTACTTTATTTGAAGTTAAATTATTTTGTTAGTTTAGTCGTTCTATCGTTTCATTTGAAAACATTTTTTCCCGAAGCCATTAAATTTTTGTGTATTTTTTCTTACAAGCTAATCAATAAAACACTTGTAAGCTATCCCATTACGTTCTCAATTTCTTAAAAACCAAAATTAAATTACTCAGTCCAGTTCGTTTAATATCCGAGAGATTGAATTTTACTCACCAGCCCAGCTGCTTTATTTTTTTTTTTTTTTTTTTTTTGGCCAAAACGTTTTTTTATATCGCACAGGAGAAATGTTGATACCATCGAAGTAACTTTCCCTTTCAACTCAAACGCAGGACAAAAACCTTGAGATCTGGGATATTTACACTTGCATCATTAAGCTCTCATTGCAATTTCATTTGCTCCAAGGAGATGATGTTACTTCGGCTCATCCCCCTTATTATTTTCTTCTTTTTTTCGTCTTTTGTTTTTTAATCATTGTAAGTAGTTCCTTTGGTCGTGCTCAGCAGTGTCCATTCCAAAATATCAAGAACCTTCAAAGCCCAAACTGTATGGAATATGCAGACGGTGTTAAATGGACTTGAAAAAAGGAGAAAGATCTTTGAATTTAAATTACACTAGATAATGAAATATCCTGCAAAAATATAAAGCAGAACTGTATTAAAGAAACGGCAAGGAACACTCAGACTCAGAAATGATTTTTGGTAATGGTTTGGGCAGTTCAAAAGCATAGGATGGGCTAAAAATTAATTAAATGACTTAAGCAAGTCGGTTTTCTTGCGTTTGAGGGACAGGTAGTAGAATAAGAAAGTAAAAAAGCAATACATTCTATTTTCTCTTTTAAATTCAGGTCGGTACGAGTATACAAGCAATTGAATTCTGTTTGAATATGCAAATCGTTGCGGGGGAAAATGTCATTCAAATCATTTCTAAATGCGCTGTTTCTTAGATGTGTTTTGTCGTTTCATAAAAATTATGAGTTTCAATTTCTCAGTTCAAGGGGCGATTACTTCGGAAAAGTTCCCCATTATTCAAAAGTTTTTGTTGGGAAATATATTGGGTCCAACAATAGTTTAGTAGTATACCTACGTTGGAACAAAAGCGATAAGAAGCATTCAGGTTTAGATGCAAGCTTGTTGTGGTGAAATCAGTTATGGTCAGTTAATTGTTCTCATTGTGTTCATTTTCAATATTGAAAGGGCATACTTCTAATTCTAAATATAAAATCTAGCAATTCACACCCTTACCTGCATCAGAACGGATGTTGGCCACAAAACAATTTACATAAAGCGGATGCCCGCAGAGTCAGCAAGGGAAATGAAGTGACTGCACGCATGCAAAATTCTCATTTGCAGCAATTCGTTTTGAAGTCCTTGGAATCCAATTCAAATTAATTACGTAAACGGTGGAATACGGTTGTTCCGACATCAACCAGATGTCAAATTGTGGTGTTAAATGTGTTATCAAATACTTTCGCACTCTATAGAGGAAATCAGGGGGTTGAAAGGACCATACTTTCGGGCGACAACCGATGAGAAGACCTTCTGCATGCTGTTTGACAGGATAAATACATTTTGGAATTCAACTAATATCAAAATAGGTAAGTCGGAAATGTGTGAAAGTGTAAATCACATAAATATGTCGTTTTAAATTTTTGGAACGAAGTATGTTTTGTCTCTGCACAGTGTACAGCCAAAAATAAGATCCCGTTACAAATACATTTATTTCATGGGAAAGCAATAAGAGAATATTGGTATTCTTTGCGGTGACGAATTCTTGATAATGGTCACACCTTGTTAGGAATGAAGTGGGTTTACATTTTTTTGCCTATTTAGAACGGCTTACCGAGAAAGCGATTTTCATGGCAATGGAATTACTGTCGGAGAATTTGCCAATTACTCGCAAAAGGCAGTACACGTAGAAAATCATGTTTCATTTTCTTTTGGGATTCGAACCTCGACCCTCGAACCTCGAACCCCGAACCTTCCACATGACAAGCAGAAATGCTTGTCATTGCTTCACAGGCACCACATTTGGTTTCCCAAAACGATGGGAGGTTTCAGATAACGACCCGCCTTTTGAAATAGAAGAAGTCTAGAAATTTTACTCAGACAACAATGTTGAACTTATAACTACGGATTTGTTAACATATACCTAAAACAAACTTTTACGAGTCATTTGATGAAGACTGAAACGAAAGAGAGGCAGCACTCACACCTAATTGCCAATCCATTGTACTACCAGAGTGCCAGCGATCTATTGTTTCGTGGTGCAGTAGATGGAAATAAGATGGTTGTAATTTCACATTTAACCTCAAGGGTGGCATCCAGATGAAACTGGGATGCTGAAAGAATTCAGATGCCCAGAGCGGGATTCGAACCCATGCGTCCGGCCTACCTACTTAACACTCTACCACAGCAGCACAGCCGCCCTTCAAAAAATTTTGGTGTAGCTCTTCACGATCTTCAAGTTTTTCAACTGAAAGTTCTGTGATTTTATAGGAAATCGTAAATTATTTTATTTTTTGAACTCGCAACTTGCAGCTAAAAACTTTATGTTAAAGATGTTGCGCATGAACAACTAATACAAGTTGTGTGATTAAGAAATAAAACAATTTGCGCTTTGTATTTCAATCAAAAATTACTAACGACTAAAAATTCTCGCGTGAATTTTTTCAGAACGATGAAATTTTCAACTCAAAAACGACTGCGTAAGAACCTTTTAGGCACGGTTGCCACCTGCAATAAAATAAAAGTGTCAAAAAATGAAAAAAATAATGGTTGATTCCGATGAAGAAAGAGAAAGGAAGGGACGAACACTAAGTTCTCAAACCGAAAAGGCAGCATTAGGATCGCTTGTTTGATTAGGTATTGAAATGTAATGATAGGTATGAGCCTTGAGAGTAAAAAAAAAATATCCAAGAATGGAAAGCCAAGAAACAGGCCTAAAGACATAGAAACCACCCAGCAAACAAAGTGGTAAGATCGCTGTGTACCTACTTCTGAAGATTTGGAAAATTTACTTTTGTAGACTCAACTTAAACGATGACCAAGAATGCCATGCTTCGACTCCGAAATTTTCAAGACAGCTATAGATAAGTTTGAAAGGAGAATGCACCAACTGCATGATTTAGTCGGGAGTAAGCATTTTCAATGAATGGAAAGCTTATAACTGCACCAATTATAAGGAAATACGCATCCTTAACATCGCATCTCTTGCCTTGTCAACAAATTCTTACTACAAATTCTTACAACACACTGGAGGACTTGGTACAATGTAGACAAAAACAAGCAGTACATTGTCATCACTTATTACCAAAAAAAACCTAGGTTTTCGGTTCTTAACCATTTCAAGACGGCTACGGTGCACATATTATGTACCATCAATTTGGCTTCATTGGAAAGATAATTTTATGCCATTAATGTTTAAATATGAATGTAACCGCCGCGGCCAAACCCAAGTCTGGACTAGACGTTCAGTTAATAACGATTTTTACGAATTGGCTCGCCAACATAATTTCGGAAGAAGTATGGTCCAATGACTCCACCAGCCCTTAGAGCACATCAAACAGTCAGTTTTTGCGTGCATGTAATGATTGCGTCTCAAGGTACTCAATACTCATGTTGATTCTTTTTACTCCAAATGCGACAATTTTCTTGTTGACGTAACGATTCAACCTAAAAAGAGCTTCATCACTGAACAAAATTTTTCTATAAAAATCAGCATCGAGATCAATCTCATTTTCGATCCATACACAAAAATCCCGACGCATTTCATGGTTTTTAATTCTTACACAAACTGGATCTTGTAAGGTTGTAAGCCAAAGTTGCGCAAAATCTTCCATAAAGTTGATGGACAAGGTTCCAATTGCTGTGCTTGATTTTGAATAGATTCATTCGGGTCCTCTTCAAAACTTTGTTCTACAGTGGCAATTGTTTCTTCGGTGAGCACTGTTTAACGTCTCTGCGGATGCGTATATTATCACATAAACTAAACGTGATGCGAAAACAATCCATGGTTAACCGAATTACTCTGATGACGGTTATGTCGACCATAAAATGGACGGAGCTTGCGGTAAACTTCCTGAACTGAACCATTTATATTCGAAATAAATTTGCACGATTTGCAAGCGTTGTTCATGCAAACCAAACTGAACATAAATGACATTAGAATTGATCGATTTGAGTACAAATTGTCAGTTTCAACCCTATTCGAAAAACCAACTTCTACAAAAAATAATCCGATTTAACTAAACCCAAACGAAGCGAGAACCTAAAGTGATTCATTACATCAAGAGTGAATTCCGCGTTTGGTCTCATCAAGAGATGTTCCAAGGAATTCCAAAACCTTTGTTACCAAATCCTTCTTTATCGCCTATGTCCGTTCTCTACTTGAGTATGCATCTCAAGCATAGGGGCCATATCAAGTAGTTTGTATCTGAAGGATCGGAAGCGTTCAACTATAGAGAAACTATCAACAATTAATTTAAAAGAAGTCCGAAATGATGTGTTTGACATCATCTTCATGAATGATGGCAGCTTTCTTCTTTAGACCTTATCTCCTTCAATACAAGTCCCCGAAATGAAAGATTTTCCACCATTTGTTCTATCTTGCCCACCGTATACTAAACATGCTATGGTCTCAAAGAAAAGCATGCGGAGAACCTTTCAACTCCCTGTTTTAAAGTCTTAAAACGTCTTTCATCCTTATAGCTTAAGTTAAGTTCAAATTTTTTTTTTTTTAGTATTGTTTAAGTAATTGTAAGCTTGTGATAATGTAATATAACTAAATTTAAAATACAGCAGACAGGTAAACCACCTGAACCAGCACCTAATTTTTTTATGGACACTCAACAAACATTCCATGTTGTCCAATGACCACGATACGAAAATTATTAATTTTTTAATGTTTCTTCTAAGAAACTTAAGAGGAGATAAAATTTACCTATCAATAAAAGCCTAACCTAAAGTAATACAAATACATAAATAAATAAGTAATTAAGGACTGTGTTTGTCGTAATAATTTGCAACAATCTTTTATTTTGCACATCTACTGTCTTTGGTATACAAATCGAAATGATTGTTCATGTCAAAAATAATAATTAGTTTTTGATTACTATGTTCCAAACAAATCATGTTGAACACAGACGTAAACTAGGAAGCAAAAGACAGTAGGTATAACTTTTCCTAAGAAAAATTAAATGAATTTTCATCACAAGACACAAAAGGTACTCATTTTGCTTAGAGTTTATCCAATGGAAAAATACTAAATAAATGTACTTAAATCAAAAAAGCAAACACTCCCAAGGTTGCCTAAGACCTAAGATCTTAGATGAGAACTGAGAACCAGTGCCAAACGTGTGTAACCCTTTAAGTATACGTACATACATAGGTAGCTAATTATATATCAAAACAATCAAATGCTAAATTGCGTGACCAAGGCATACATCATCTTATCTATTAACAATGCCCATAAATCAGCAGTTTAGTTAAGTGTAGTGTCACCATAATTATTAATAAGTTCGTATACATAAAACAAAACAACACTTTTTTGTATCATCTCAATCGCAAACGATGTCATTAACTAAGTAGCCATCGAAACTCGAATTCCGCAGTTCTTAATTGTGGAGAAGATTTCTTTATAAATAGTTGATAATTTTTGTAATTGTAAGTATTCCGCATTACAGTTCGTTGAAAGTAGTTAAGCAGGCACTTAACAGCAGCAGTAAAAGAGAAAAAGAGCAAAAAAAAAATGCGTTACATCCGAGTTGTAGTGGCATTGTGTGCAATTGTGTTACTCTGTGCAGCTGCACCCGCCGCGCAAGATAAAACCGAATTAAGTTCAAATGCTGTAGACTTGTTGGCAGTTAATACAGATACCACCGCCGCACACGAAAATGTGTCCAATCGAAAAACTCGACAGTTTTTCTACAGTCCCTACGGATACGGAGGCTATTACGGTGGTTATGGTGGTTATTATGGCGGCTATGGCGGATACGGATTGTATGGATATCGTTATCCAGGCTTTTATGGCGGCGGATACCCATATTACTCCTTCTACGGATAAGGATATTGTGAATTCGTGTCAAAATGCTACTAATTTCGACACTGTCGTTTAAGTACTTTAATAAAAAAAAAAAAATCAATTAAAGAGTAAATTATTCCTTAAACTTAAATTTAGCTTTAAAACGGTAATGACGCTGTGTTTTTTGTTTTTACTTTTATTAAATAAAGTTGATTGGTTCAAAAAATGGATTGGTTCGGTCGGTCATTTATTAAAGTAAAAGGGTTTCCGAATTGTACAGAATGAAGCAAAAAGCAAGTCTCAATAAAATTTAAGTCTAAGATTCTTCAAAAATATCTAAACAACATTAGTGGCTTTCTTTGAGTTAGAAAGGGCTTTCAAAATTTCGAGGAAAGGCTCAAGGCATGACTGAAAGATTGGTTTGAGTGCAGATTTAAATGTGTTTGGTTATGTTTGGAGAATAAAAAGGCTAGTTTATTAAAAAATAAAAAAAGATTTCCAAGCATTCAAGAGAATTATCTTGTTTCAACTACAAACCAATTTTCTATACAAATAAAAGATCGTCATTGGATGAACTTCTACGACTTTTCCGAATTTAGGGTTTTGACTTCCAAATTCATTTTTGAATAGATTACCATTGGAGTTTTCATGTTCTTCAATAAGAATAACATTTCGGGAAAATATTAGGTTTACGCGCCCTATTAAGGCTTTCGTAAGCTTTTAAAATATCGGTTACTGAGTCTTACACCAAGAAGAGCTCAAGCTTTTAAAACAGCGGTAGAGTACGGTCACCACATAAAAAAATTTATTTAAAAAAAATAGGTTTTTCAAATAGCGTGCTGCTTGTCTAAATCATATAGGGACTAAGAAAGTTGAGTCTTTATAGACGTTATTATTAGGCGGTGGGTGTCGTTGTGGTGTAGGTCTCTTCCCTAGAAGTAGTGAGGTGGTATTATAGCCAATCAAATGAGAAGAAACGCTCAGGAGAATCGTTCGACGTTGTTTATTTAAAACAACATCTTGTTGATTGGCAAAACGAGGTATATGCTGTCATCAAACAAATCAAACAAGGACACAGAACATCGACGAATTGGACAAAACGTCACAATAGACAGACATAACTTCGAGGTAGTACAGGACTTCGTCTACCTAGGATCCGCTGTAGACACGGACAACAACATCAGTGAGGAGATCAAACGGAGAATAACTCTTGCCAACCGTTGTTTCTTTGGGTAAAGAAGGCAATTGAGAAAAACCAAAGTGACCTTGTATAAGATCTTAATCATCCCAGTCCTGCTTTACGGCGGCGGCGCGGAAGCATGAACCTTATCGAAAGCGGGTGAGGAAACTCTTGGTCGTTTCGAAAGAAAAATTCTCCGAATGATCTTTGGTCCCGTATGCGAAGACAATGTGTGGAGGAGAAGAGACAACAACGATCTGTATGAGCTGTACCGCGACATGGGCATAGCCAGAAGGGTACGCATCGCAAGGCTGCGATGGTTGGGCCATGTAGAGCGGATGGACCCAAACGCTCCGGCTCGTCGGGTGTTCGAAAGCACATTGCAAGGAAATTGCAGAAGGGGAAGACCTCGTCTAAGGTGGCGCAGCCAAGTTAAAGAATACCTTAACCGACTTAGAGTGCGAAACTGGAGAGAGCTTGCCCGAAATCGAAGTCGTTATAGAAGGATGTTGGTTGAGGGCCTGGTTCAACCCGAACTGTAATGTCCACCTAAGTAAGTAAGTATCTTGTTGATTATGAAAAAATTCTGCACACTGGGTGACATTACCTGCTGTAAATTCCTTTTGAATGAACAGTTTTCTCTCCAAAGTATACTTACTTTTCAGAAACTTTGCATAGCGAAAAAACCTGAAATCACAATCAACGAAGTCAGTGAGGCCGCAAGGAACTTCAAATAAGGCAAAGTGCTATGTTGATGACATATCATTTTCGCAGCTCAAAGCATATTGAAAGTCGGAGATAGTCTGCAATTTCGAGAAAGTTACATTTTCCAATGTACAAAAGGAGGTTGTGCGATAAATTACCGTTTGGTCAAGCTGATGTCCACAACCTCGAAAATCGTTGAACTTTCGCTAGGAAGCCCATTGCAAAAAAATTAAAAGGCTATTTGATGACCAATTTGGGTAAGCCAACAACGATGCACTCCAAAGCATGAGGGCCCGTCCATATGGCGAGTCTTCGTAGTTAACTGGAAGTCATGTTGCATGTTGTTCTGACTGACAGCAGCATGGCTCCCTCAGGGGTGGTCGTGGTGCAGTGGTAGAGTGTTCAGTAGGTAGGCCGGAAGCGTGGGTTCGAATCCCGCTCTGGACATCTACTTTTCTTTCAGCCTCCCAGTTTCATCTGGACGCCAACCTTGAGGTTATAGATATACGAAATTACATCCATCTTATTTCAACCTACTGCACCACAAAAAAAGTGAAGGCTGCTACTCTGGTAGTACAATGGACCGGCTATTAGGTCTGAGTTCTCCAGGTTAGCATAAGCCCTTTATTTAAAAAAAAAAAAAAAAAAAACAAGACTTCGTGCCAACAACCACAAAAAAAGAAGAGGTCCAGACGTCAATGCGTAAATGATCGGGGATATGTACGATGGAATAGTGACAATTTTAAACTGTCTACTTAGAGTCACCGAAGAACTAGAAATCACAGTGTTTAACAGTCCTTGGCTACCAACCTGGAGAGTAAATTGTTAAGAAACTTAAATTGCGTTTTAGCTGCATATTAGGCTGCAAAAAGCGTGATTAATTCAACTTGTTCGTCCACAACTGAATCGATCTTGAAAAAACCCGTTGCATGAAGTTTGACAAGCAATAAGTAAGGTGGCGTAACAGAGGGGCAATAACCGTACTCATAGCGCATTTCTCACAACCATATACCTTGTGAGGAATGCAGGGTCCCTGAATTTCTTTTCATGGTATGGAATTAGGTACTATCGGAGGACTGGTCAACTCTTAGCGAAAAGCAATATTCGTGGAGTAACATTTGTGTTTCCTGTTAGGATTCGAATTACGAACCTACCACGGGCACAACTGAATATTGCATATCGAAATCTAAGATAAGAAAATGTTTGTGAAATTTAAATAATTCAGTTTTTGTGCGCAATTTGTTGGCAATGATTTATAGAAAGACTCCTTCTTATCACAAGGTCAAGCGTGTTATTATCAAACATTCATCAGACATCCCGATAATTTGATACTTCTGACCTAAATAACAAGATTTTGTCCTCTTTGATTGGAAAATATTTGTATTCGAATTGAAGCACACATTCCTTCGGACAAAAGGATATTTTAATCGTATATGAAATGTGACACACAAAATAGAATTGTTTTACGTCTAATGTGCTTATATCATCAGCTTATCCTAGACTATTCATTACTTCTTTTTATTTACTTCATTGTCATTACTTTTCTTGTTTGCCATACGCTCGGCCAAAGGATACTTACTCAACGTCAAAATCTCTTTATTATCATTAATACGTTTCTGAATGCTAATGTCACATAAAAGACAATCATTAATAATATCATATCCAAATCCATTCAGATTTTCTGGATCCCTTTTGTATTTTGATTTTATTAGAATGACTCATAACAATCGAAATAGGAGAGAGAAAAAATATCATTAAGTTTGTGGGGCCTAATATAACACATGATGTGTGTCCTTAGATTGACGTCAAATGCACAAGGTAATGTCAAAAAGGGAAATTTATGAATAGGATGAAGGATAATCTAGGCTTGGATCTGTACTAGCTCGTTTAATACTAAATTAAAGTTGTATGGACTCTGTGCAATCAGTTTCGTTCCTTTTTTTTTTGTCGGTTGGGATACCATACATCTCATAAAGAAGTGTTCTTAATTGCTTTTGTTCCAAATTTGTGTTAACTTCAAAAGTTTTGAATATTATGGCTTTATAGGTTGTAGATAGGAAGGTACATACTGTGTTATAGCGTCATCGTGTTACTCTTTAACGTTTGTAGGCAAAGTTGATGGTCCATTATAAAGCAAACATTTATTTATTTTTCTATTAACTCGACTGCCTTATATCTAATAAGCCAGCTTCCTTTATAAGCACTCGTAGTGAACGAGAAAAACGCATGAATAACAATCGAATAAAGTCCGTGGTTGGTCCAGTCTCCTTCATCTCCACTCTATAGGCCTAAATCATTTACATGATTACTTTACATATTTCCTCGTTGCCAGGTGATAAACAGTTTCGCACACCGCACGTCGGCATTGTAAACTAATAGGCCGACATAATTCAACCGGATTTGGTATAGTGAATCCCAAGCATTTACTGCTACCATGTGAGAACAGTTTAAATAAAGTATGGCAATTAGAAGTACATCTTCATTTCGTGTTTGCCTGTCCATATTATTTATAGGGCTGCTACCCACTAAGACCCTAAGCTGAAAGAAGGATTAGAAGAAATCATTATACGAAAGACGATGTCATAAATAAATTGTGGTATTTTCATCCGGAATAATGTATAAATAAAAATTAATTAGTAGATGGGATGTAATGACAATTGTAGATAATAATAACATTTTATTACTGAGGGGCGACTGGCTGCTTTGAGATTGTGAACATGTTTTAGTTTGGATAAATAAACAACGAGAGGTAAGGTAGGGCAGATTGGTAGTTATTATCTCAAATCGGCTAGTTGGTACCTACTTAGGTTAAAGTGGCTGTCAGCTCGGCTGAAACACTTAGGCCCGTTGGGCCCATTGTAGTACCAGGCTGATTGGTACATATGCAAAATGGGAATGGATTATGAAAACTTGTTGTGTATGCAAATAATAAAATTAGGCTTAGGTTCAGTAGGACTTAGTTTTTTCCTATTTTAGTTCACAGATATCGGACACCTGCAAGTCATACCTTAAACTCCTAACAAGTGGTCCACATAAACATTAGACAGGAGGACGCATTGCTCTAATCTAAAATTTAAGACTGAGTGAGAAGGGGGATTTTTGGTATGTCATAAAATATACCTTGAAGCCTTAACATTTTCGTTTGTTACAAATATGAGGATTACATCGAAATGAAAAACTACCGCAACCGTTCCTTCACACGTAGGGTGGCCCAATCGAACGGGAGCTCCTAGAACTTGCGCAGCTCTCACAACCATGCTTTGTAGAGGAATCGAGTCAGCTTACGATTTTATTCCGATTCCGAATGAATAATGCAGAAATCGCTTATCATAGCAATGAATTTAATGTCAGAGGACTTGTTAATTCCTCGCGAAATTTTTGTTTTCTCTTGATATGCGAACCACGATCCTCTCATGCCTGTTAGGTCATCATGACACGGACAACATGATCAACAAAAACCTATAATTTAAGTACTAAAACTGATGCAAGCTCACGCACAAGATAGTATAAAAGTTCTCAAAAACCAAGGCTTTTATGCAGTTGCTGTTGAAGAAACGCTGTTTTCATTTTCGTCATCGCAACAATACAAATGTATGAAAAAGCAGCGATTTTTTGGGTGCGGGTATTCTCATATTATGTCGCTGTATAACTTGATTTAAACAACTGCAATTGCTGCAGTCGCGATTGTAGAAACAAGTTGGTGTGGCAGGTCCCTTGAGGGTCTTCAAATGAAAGGATTCATTTGGAATAGTCTGCTATCGAAGCAGTTATCATAACTCAAGCTGTCACTACTTAAAAGATGACAAGTAGAAACTACGTCACTAATAAAAATTACGCTTCTACGTGAAAATTTCGCAAAACCTAAGTATTTTTGGATCATCAGGAAGCACTTTCTTGATTGCCAAACTTAAGTGAAAAAATTCCAATTGTTGAAAGCAGTTAGTAATGTGAAGATTCGATCTCATGCAAGTAGTTTAAGAAGAACAAATAACATATCTACATTTATCGCCGATCCCTGGAGAAAGTAAAAGAAAACCCTGTGACTGTTCTAGTTCGTATCAGTTTAAGCTAGTTAAGTTATTTTTAGGTTTTAAAATTATAAAATTCAAAATAAGATCGTAAGAAACTAGGTTTTTCGTAAATAAAATATTTTTCCTTAAATTATATTAGGTATACGTAGGTCGAAAGGCATTGTGCATAAGTAGAGTTTATGTTTAGTTTAGAGCACCCGCTTGGGGTCAGTAGGCTAGTTAATATATTACATAAGCTAGATTTAATCATTTTTGTAAGCCTTAATAATCCCTGGAGCAGGACATTTCATAAACAACATTAAACCACAAGGCTTTAGAGCTCGAAGCTTTTGTAGTTCCCCAACATTACGATTCACAAAAGTTGAAAAGCAACGTGCATCGGTGTCTCCTTTCAAATCCTCTCCTATTTTCCTAAATGCTCGCACTGTGTTTAACAACATTATAAGGGTAGTCATAACCCCTTGATGTGCGCGTTAATTATAAAAAAAAAAAAAAAAGTTTAGTTAACATAAGAGCTCAAGCTTATCATCGCAATCGTTTTTTCTTTGCTGGTATTTAGACTGATTTTAAATGATCAGATTGGGTCTATGAAATAACTCCCACGAAATAAGTCCCACTTTTAAAAACGAAATAAGTCCCACCAAAAACTGCTATTTTGAAAGTGGGAGTTATTTCGTTTTTAAAAGTGGGACTTATTTCGTCAATTGGTGGGACTTATTTCGTTACGCGTTTTTATTTTAAGTGGGACTTATTTCGTTTTGAGTGGGAATAAATTCGTTTTGTAAAGTGGGAGTTATTTCATACCCCTAAATTTATATTTTTTCTTATGCAAAAAGTTATGGTTGTCCCTTTTACGAAATGTCCAATATTTCGTAAAAGGGACAACCATAATTTTTTGTCCTTATCTCTCATGGCTCTTCTTGCTTGTATACGATTTTTCTTTATTATTCCTCTGCTTTGATTATTCATATTATTCGACGTGTGTTTTTTTCGAAGAGCCAAATACTTCTTATTTGAAATCGCATTAAACAATGAAAAAGTGGGACTTATTTCGTTTATGAAAGTGGGAATTAATTCATTTCAGAAATATATTTTTCAAGGGGGAGTTATTTCATTTTGAGTGGGAGTTATTTCATTTCAAGTAAATTTTTAAATCATTTCATTTTGGTGGGACCTATTTCGTTTTCAAAAGTGGGACTTATTTCGTGGGAGTTATTTCATTTTTTTAAGCAATTTTTGGTGGGACTTATTTCGTTTTTAAAAGTGGGACTTATTTCGTGGGAGTTATTTCATAGACCCGATCAGATTAGGTACACTTTCACAACGGAGGGTACGAAAAAACATCTTCAACGAGTGACTGTTTGATGCCGTTTGTGTTCTGGTGGAGTCATTGAGTCTTAAATTTTTGGGAAACAAACTATGGCAACTGTAACGAAAACGATGTTGCGTTTTTGAACAGTGATTTGAGTTATTCTAGTACTAAATAGTAGTGATTGGAAGGAATTTATGTAGACGATATTTATATTCAACAAGATGGTGCGCTACGTGCACCACATGCAAGGATCCCATTGCTATTTTTTGCAAAATGTTTCCTGAGCATGTTGTTTCTGCAAGAAACTATCGTCACTGAGATTTTGTGATTTGACACAACTTAAGAAAGAAAGGTAATAATTATGCAAAAGGTTCACAATGAATTCAATACTCCAAAGATGGAATTAGTGAAGTAATCGAGAACAAAGACGAACAACTGTGCGAATTATAATGGGAAACTTCATGAAAAAATATGGTTCGCCAATCGTTCCTGTGGCGGTCATTTGTTTGATTTTTTCTTACGTTATTATTCATTGCCTGCCCTTCTCCACTGCAAAATATGTATATGTAGCTAATCGTTTTTTAAAGATACGAAAATGGAATTTCTTATTTCTTGTGCCAGAATGCGACATTTGGAGAGATCGGTGTCAAAATTTTTGATGTTATTAATGGACGACGTTTGTATTTTGTGAGTTTTGAAAATAATCAATTGTCTTGAGGCATTACAGATCTGAATGCAGAGCTTTACGCTGTATGTACGTAACTTTATCCCAATATACCTATTTAATATAAAACTTTTTCAATTTCAAAGCGATTCCTTGAAAGAAAGAAAAATGAAGCATTTCGTTACCAAATCCATCTTTGCATTGGAAATTAGATAGAAATATTAAAAGAAAAGTTCTGAATTTCCGACCCGAAAGAATATTGAAATATCAAGAATTGTGTGATATTTTGGCGGAAATGTTTAATGGAATCTATAATTATGTGATAATAGATTTACTGTGCATTGCTTTTGGTAATTGAATAACTAAATAAGAAGAGAGCGTAATAATGCCCCGTTTTTCATATTATTATTAAAATACAGTAAGTCATTGGTTCGCCTTGTTTTAGAAAGGGACGTGATTGATTTATCACATAACTGACATTCGAAATGGATAAACTTAGTCGTGGAATAATCCAAAGCTGACAGACCTCTCGAAGATTTCCGAGGTCAATATGGCATAACTCAGCGAAACAGATCGTTAGTGTAAGCCATTTAAATAAGAGAATATTGCTCACTTGTCCCTTCTTGATCGCGATTCATGATGCTCTCACGGTTGCCAGTTTGGTAATTTATGTCCAAATTTGGTCTACATTTTTTCACTTAATCACATGGTCATTTTTTATACCATTTGGTCAATTTTTACAACAAAATGAAATAAGAAAAACACTTGATTCTAGGTTCTTAAAAATGAAATGTACACACGAAGCAGTAGCCATGTTCTTTTGAAAAACCTCAGTTTACCCTTCATATCAGCTAGGTGTTTTTTGAGTTCTGGGTTTGCCATCTACTCGCTCTGAAGTACAAATAGTATTTTGCTGAGGAAAGATCAGGTAGCAAACATTGATGTCAAATGACACATGTTTTTCTTCAAATGACCGGCATGCGTGCTGACTTCGTGACTCAATCTGTTTTAAAAACCGAAAACCAAAGTTTTTTGGCAACTAGACATGACGCTGTACGTAGCTTGTTGCTGCTGCAAATGCAAGGTTTTCCATTCATTGAACATGCTTTTCCCAACTAAATCTGTTGCATTCTCCTTTCAAGCTAATCTCTAGCTTCCTTGAAAATTTCGGCATCAGGACCGTCAGCAAATCCAATTTTATTTGATTTAAGCTAACATACGAGTCTACGACCCTAACTCCATCTGATCTACAGTATGGCAATCTTGATCATCATCTAAGTTGAGTCTGCAAAAGATACTTGCCAGAACCTCAGAAATGACTGCGGTTCTACCACTATGTTTGCTTGACGCTTAGCGGTCTTTACGGGCTTGGTTCTTGGTTTTCCACCCTAACATGATTTTTTGGTTTCTGAAGTTCATACTAGCATGACATTTCTATGTTTCCTTAAAAAAGCGCTTCTCATACTGCTTTTTCCGTTTGAGAACTTGGTCTTCCTCGCTTCTTTCTTCATCGGAATTAATCATAGTTTCGGTCATTTTGAGCTGTGTTTGGTCATTTTTTATTTTCAGCTTTGGACACATAATAAACATTTTTTGGTCAATGGCAACCGTGGATGCTCTCCCTCTCCCTCTCTCCAAATTGATGATCAGTCTAATCAATCAATGAGTAAAAATTTGAGATTCCCGACACTGGACTTCGAAAAAAAAATTCTCAGCCCGACTAGAATAGATATGAAATTTTTTCTGGTATTTATGGTAACCGAATTGTGATCCCCAGTTTTCGAAAAACCGCAACATCAGCTCCGGATTGTAATTTTATTTTATTATAAAAAAAAATTATGAATGCTCATTGCTCTTGAATCCCAGATAAATTAATATCAATATGTATACATTTACACATGTACATAAGATCATATTAATTTGAGAAACGATATTTATAATAATTTTTCCAACACCCCTTCGATACAAAGAGCAGCCCACTCGTATTCTTCTTTCTTGTCGCACGTCCATTATAAATTGGTTTGTTTCTATAACTGGCTATAAAAGCATGTTTCGCTTGTCGCATACATATTTCATTACTCCACAATTACCGTAAGTATATTTGTTTCAAAGTAAAGAAGTTGATTAACTGAAAGTTACGTGATTTTTAATTGTGCTTTTGCTGAACAAAGACTTCTTAAAACCAGGGCGATTCTCACGGATTAGATCTCAAGTAAAAGTTGACTACACTGAATAACACACGCAGAAGAAATGAACCAAAATCCACACCAAAGGACCTTATATGAATATCTAATAGAATACATATCGTTTGGGGCGTGTTGTTTGTAGGCTTTTAATATTGTTGTTGCTGTTGTTTTTTTATTTTCACTTTACTTTTCGCATCAGAACAATTCCAACTTTTTTAATTAGTCTTGCTTGAAAATAATCGAATCATGCAATTGACAGTGCTTCCTCCTCAAATCAAATTATTTCTTTCCCTTTGATGGTCGATGGGTGCATATTTATGTATGTGTGATGTGGGTGGTGTCTATGATCTGATATTCCTATAACGAAATGGGTAGGTCTCGTACTGTTATCTGAACCGTGCGGCACTTTTTCTGTACTTTTTTTTCTTTTTCAGCTCGATTCCTTTCAAATTAGCTTACTCGTTAGCTTTCTTATGAATTTGTGAATTTTATTCCTCAAGAGGGAAATTAATGATATTAATTTAAAGGAAGCGAACGAAAATAAAAAATTGAATTAAAAAGTTTTAATACACTCATTGTTACCGAAGAAGAATCGAATTGCACGAATGATTCAGATGCTGCTTACTCAGTGGAATTGTTTTGCAATTAAGTTCAAGGGTTGGTAGCAATTAAGGCTTGATATAACTTTTTTTTTAGATGAGTTATGGAAAACGGAGTATAAGAAGAAAGGGTTGAGTTAGCACGAAATTCTTGTTAATGTTTCATAAAACAACAGGGAGATTGTGAGATTAATTTTGTTCACTTTTCTCTTGAGATGAGAATTTCTTTAAGTTAATCGTTAAGTTTGTGGAGAAGTATAGGAAGGGATAAATTGAGTTAGAAATTATATTGTAATTGTATTAATGGAACAAGTAGATAAATATTTCCAACAGAAATGATGTTAGAACAAAGTAAGTAAGTATCTACCAGATTGACCTGGTTGATTCGCAGATGGAACTTGACAGGAAAGAATTAAAGCTGTCCATATCAAAAATTAATATCAGCATACAGGGTTCAAATAAGATTGTGATTGAAAAAATGTCTAAAATCTTTCCTTGACGACTTTACAATAGCCTTTATATCCTTTTCATACTGCGGTATTGGTGGCATGACGGTAAAAATGTCTACCTGTAAATTCAGAGGGGTTCGAACCCCAACAGAGGTAAAAGTGTTTTTCCACGGCCGGCGGGGTGAGGAATTGGCAAGTCCCCCGATAGCAAAATCATTGCCATGAAAGGCGCTTTCTTGATTATCCGTTCGGTACTGACAGAAAATCGTAGGTCCCGTCCATTCCCATAATTCTGAAAAATGCAATAGGGCTGAGGCTCTTCGCTTTGTTGCTACACCCTATTTATTAATTTTTATTCTTTTCATACCCAAAAAGAATCATACCTATCAATACAAAAAGTTGTGTCAATCATTACATATACAGTCGAAGATTTTGACCCTTCAGACACCCAGAAATACCTTAACAACTAAGTATTCTAAAATATTTTACATCCAATGCTTAATTTGTACTAATACAACACAATATCTATGCAAGATAATGTTTCAGTTGTAAGATAAATATCACATCAGTGAATTGTAAAATGTGCGGTCGCAGAATTTATTATAGAAAATAATTCATTACAAAATCAAATACAATACAAAAGTTTACTTATTCCATCAGTAAAATCAGAGATCCCCAACGGAATAAACAAAGCAGTAAACTGAGAAAAAACTTCTTGAAAAAAGTAGTTTCAATAACTCCTAAACTACCTTTTACTCACTCTAACTTAACTACACCCTGCTGGTCAACTTCCATCCTCCAGTACGAATAAATGAATACTCTTTTCTCATTTAAAACCGTTAACAAAGTTACTCTTAAAAGCCCAGTTACGAATTAAGAATTTATGACTTTAAACCCCCAAACGCGAGTACCTACTACCTACCTATGAAGAGGGTTCCTGTCTTGCTTGTCATTCTATAGAACAGCGAGTAGGTATAAGATGAGTGAGGATGATGATGAAAATGGGTTAAATGCTGACACAGTCAAAATTCATGTTCAATGAATTTATCTGAATGTTTTATTACTTCAATAAGTGGCTTCCATCATTTATCATCAGGATTTCATCAAAAGGATCTCGATTTATATGACGGCAAGGCGAGGAGGAAGTTGGAAATTACAACCGTGTGGGGTGGGGGTATATAATATGATAAACGAATATGACCTCCTTTTTATATTATTCCATATGCTTTGGATTTGATTTTACAATTTTGTGAGTTATTAAAATAGGTTCGGTTGCTGTTTGTTTTTTATGACCGAATATGGGATCATTCAGCTGTTGAATGCGAGACAGAAGGTTATTGTTAGCCTTCGGCAACTTTGAACGCTCGGTTCTAAATAAAAGATGAGGTCTTTAAAGAAGAGGATTTACATTGAAAATGGAGGCTGTTTCCAACTTCGTGCATTGTTAAGTGAAACTAACTTGGTCAATTTGCTTCTGGACAAGACCGATTGTTAATTGTTAATTGTTTATTTGCATCAATCAGAGATTACAGTAATCATCTTACAGACTAAGAAAAATATCAATCTATAAACAAATATAAAAGTATTATTACAAATTAATAAAGTTAAATAATGAGTGTTTGTGTAAGTTACATTTAGTTATTTAAAAAGTGAAACAGGAGTTTATTTTTTAAAGTGGCCCTGTTATAATGAAAATTAAAATCAATTTCTATTGAGATCAAGTTAGTTTCTCTAACACAGCGAGTTATTGGCTCATTAAATGCGTAATTAGCCCTATGAATATTTTCACGTAAAAGATTGCGTTCTCTTAGCTGGCGATATGGTGCATAAATATCAATTAGAGATAGAAGATGCGGACAATTAATATGATGTGTTAAAATATCGTTGATAAACATAATGGAGAAGATTTTACGTCGATTCTCAAGCGATTGTATGCCAATAAGTTGACATCTGGTACTATATGAAGGCATTTCAATATTCCAATTAAGTTTCCATACCACAAACCTAGTGAATTTTCTTTGAATACTTTTCAATCTCTTGGAGTGAGTGTTGTAGTATGGATTCCAAACCACACAGCAGTATTCCAAGATTGATCTAACATATGCTGAAAACAGAGATTTTAGAGTGTATGGGTCCGTGAAATCAACTGAATTACGTTTAATGAAACCTAACATGGAATTGGCTTTGGCTGCAATATAGTCGATATGCTTGTTAAAATTAAATTTTTTATCAAAAACAACACCTAGATCTTTTTTTTCAAAAGACTCTTTCAAGAACACTGGTTCCGATTTTATAATCATAGAAAATAGGGGAATATGTACGAAAGAACAAAAAAACATTGACATTTGCTGACATTAAAAAATAAATGGTTAACATTACACCATTCAGTAAGCCTGTCAAGGTCTTTTTGCAAAAGTACGCAATCTGCTTCAAGTTTGATGCATCTAAAAAATTTTAGATCATCCGCAAATAAAAGACGAAAAGAATTACAAGAAACATCCGGCATGTCATTTATAAATACAAGAAAAAGGAGCGGGCCAAGGTGACTGCCTTGAGGGACACCTGATGATACCGACACGGGACTTGAAAGAAAACTATCGATTGACACAAACTGAACGCGTCCAACCAATGACGTTGTGATTGTATGTGGTGATGGCGTAAATGCAGTGAGGTTCTCTTTTTTTCCATGAGAAACGAACATTTTTACTTGAACATAAGAGCCCCACGCTGAAGAGTTCATTGCGTCAGGTAATTTGGCAGACGGGACGCTTAGTTTGAATGTTACTAATTTAAGAGCAGCTAAATCGGCATTTCTCTTTGTAAGCATGAAACATTTAAATTGATCTGCAGGAATATTTGTTTTTTGAGAGATATGATTGATGACGTCTTCGGTTGTAGTGTTTTTATGGAATCTAGACAGATGAACCCACTTGTAGTCTGGCAAGGCACATAGAGACGATGCATTGCCTGTTCCAATAATTTTTCTAGGATTAGAATTTTTATTTGGGAGATTTTTTTTGATAGTTTGCCATCCTGAATTAATTTCAGAACTATTTATGGATTTGGGGTTGTTGATTTCATTTATTGGATTAAGTGATGAGACAAATTCCAATGTTGGTTTATTTGAAGA
Organism: Melanostoma mellinum; assembly: GCA_914767635.1. Lineage (NCBI taxonomy): Eukaryota > Metazoa > Arthropoda > Insecta > Diptera > Syrphidae > Melanostoma > Melanostoma mellinum. Next base: position 23,645,485 of record OU612058.1, read on the forward strand.
ATTTGATGATGATGATGATAAGTTTGAAGAAGATGAAGAAGAAGAAGATGAAGAGGCCAGTGATGATGAAGCTGAGGGAGTATGTTCAAACTGAGAGCTGTAGACCATAACTGCCTTTGGCTTATTTGAGAGCTCTTCGTTGGTGACTGTCGAATTTGAATCATTTTTTTTTTTTGCTGTTTTTCTGCGAGGAGAACTGCTAGTGAGAAGTGATTTGAGAGCAACAAGTTCATTTTTCATTTCGATTGCACTGTTAGAGAGCTCATAGAAACTGTTTAAAAATGAAGAGAAGTGTAAATTTGCACAAGAATTGCATTTCCAGTAAAAATTACGATTTAATAAAGATTTTAAATCATTTTCTGATATTTCAGCACAGTCTTTGTGGAAGTGTCGACCATTGATTGATTGATTCAATGTTTTTAGAACGTTTAATAATAAGATTACAACTAGCGCAAGTTTTAGACATTTTGAACGAATAGTGTCAACCGCATTGGAGAGAAGTAAGCTTACGACTGAATTCAATTCAATGAAAGAAAAACAAGTGAAAAAGTAACTTATTATAGAAATCTCTTTGTTGAAAGTGGATGAAGTTCTAATTGCATTATTTTGTGGAGATTTCAAAAGGAGAACAGAAAAGCAAAAAAAAAAGCAAACTGAAGGAAGTATACAAATACGTCAGAGGACCCTTTTAGCTATGCTCCAAAAATTAACTTATTTGTAGCGAGTATAGGTAGTTCACTCTATGTGGTACCCGTGGTGAGAAGCTTAGCATTTCTGACTGGTAGCCAAAAGGTTCGTGGTTCAAATCCCAAATTATATGCTTTACTTCGAAACAGGGATAGCACCGCCTTTTTATAAACCTTTAATATTTATTTTGATTATGTTACAAGAGTCATCGGTATGGGCCGAGAAAGAATCCCATATCTTCGTGGTGTTGTCACAAATGAAAAATGCTGCTGGTACTTGTGTTAAAGAGTGGGGGAAAGTAGTTGCTGACTGTTCAAAAAACTTCACGATAACAGCCAATGCCAGCCCTGACGAAGCTAAGCTAAAATTCAAAAACCGGCTTAAGAAAATTAAAAAGGTGACATACGATAGGTTTCCGAATGAACCAAAATCGTTTCAATATCGAGCTTACTACAGCAAACTGAACCACTTTTTAAGCAATAAAGCGTACTTTTTTAAACAATATACTTAAGAAAAAATCAGCACTACATATACATATATGTTAAAAATATGTAAGAACTGCCGTTTAAACTTCATACCACATAGAACAAATCAGCCATTAATATGCGTTCTATGCAAACCTTAAAGTCCGAGAAGAAGTTTTTCACTTTCTTGGAGTTTGGCCAATATTGAAAAAATTCCAAAAATATTACTTTGGAGTTGAAGCTTTTGACCTTGATGAAGCAATCAACATTTTGAACGGAGAACGATGTTGGGACCTGTAACATAATTCTAGAATTCCATAAACTAAACTATTCTGGTATCTGTAATCTGTGCCGCAAAGATTAGCTTGTCTGGCTGTAAGGTGGGAGAGAGAACTAAGCAACAAAATGCGATGGCTAAGTTAGGAAAACACCTACTCTATTAACACCCACAAAAATGGCTCAAGAACAGAGGAAGGCACAGGGACAATGAAAACAATTTCCATACCTATTAATGACGGACAGTCCGGCTACAGTTAAAGACATAGGATCCGAAACAATCATCTCGAAACATCTCAGCGAATTCATTAACAAATTAAACAAACCGAGCAGAGTAGACTAGATTAGATTAAAGGTAAAGTGGTTTGAGCCTTTGCAACTCTGGGCACTGCGGTATCTGAATGGAACCTATTGTGCCAATGCCAACCCATGTGAAGTTTCAGAGCAGTTCTTTAGCTCTTGAACTAAACGAGAAGTTAACAATCTTCTTTGGGGTAGTGAGTTTGAGTTTCAGTCGAGGACGACACACTTTTTCCTTGCTAGTTCGGAATGTGACGAAATTGTCTCTTCGACTAGTTTGTATATTATGACAGGTGAGCTTATTGAAGACAATGAACCTAGGGCAGCTTGATTGTCTGAGAAAATGAAGTTAGTTTTGTTTTTTTTGTTCGACCAAGTTTTTATTCTCGAACATTGGTTGATGATAAGGACTTCAGGTTGAAAAATGGCCAAGCGGCTATCAAGACTCACTTAAAAGTTCGTTCTATGAGAGTCGCTAAAAATGCCGGGCTCTCTACCAGTTTCCATTAGTGTACCAGATCATATCTTGGCTTGAAGGGTGGGACTTTGTGTACTCCCAGTCTGCCTTGTGTTCTCCCAGTCTGCCCTATGGAGAAATGAAGTTTGCATTCGTATACGGGAAAAGTAGCATCCAAGCACATACTTAAAGTCTTGAATTTTTCCATAGCCTGTCCATTATCGTAAGTCGACCCATCGGGTTCGGGTTCTAGGTGATGTGTCCTTGACATGTTTCTGGGCAGTCTCAATTAGCTAATAATAAACTTCTGGTTATGAGAACATGAAGGAGTCAAAGGAAATGAGTAGGATAACGACCTGAAACGGAACATTTTTTTTAGAGTAGCGGAGAGCTCCATCCAGAACGAGATTTACAAAGACTAAGGAAAACAATCCGGAAAAAAATGGAATAAACTACCGAAAATGCATCAAACTAAGCTTCTACTTGGTACGTTCAACATAAAACGATACAAAGACGTTATTAGTCTAAGCAGTAAGAATGTAAGAATGCTAGATAGATTCTTAAGTGGTCATTGAAGGGCAGGTTAAAGCTAGCCCGGCTAACATCGAAGCCAACGAACATGACAAAATCGAAATGCTGCGCCAACTGATCGCAAACCAGCCCCTACACGATGAAAATATGGCGAGCACAAGCATGTTCGACGAGCATGCTCGTCGTTTAGGGCTAGCTTAAGGAAACACCTCAAAAAACAAAAACTTACTGTTTTGCCGACGATTCAAAAACCTTCGGCTTTTCCTATTGGTTTCTAAATTCATGTGGAATTGGAAATTAGTAGAATTCAATTCTTCTAAAACTCAATGCTGTCAGTTGTCGCTAAAACAACTGCATTTCTCCATTTCCATTATCCATGAATGACACCTGCATCCAAGAGACCGAAAAACTTAAAGTATAGTAGTATTTTAGCCGCCGCACTACCCGAATGTGGAATGCTTTACCTTCCCCTATATTACGAATCACAAGATAGAACGATGATCAATGCAAAAACTACAACCCCAACAAACGAGGAGATGCCTCGTTCACTGCGATATTCTCATGCGCCAGAGGCAAAAGTTTGGATAGTTGTTTACAGCCTTAAAAGCAAATTCCACATACCAAATTATTCTTCATATACCCTATGTTGTAAATTAAAAATTGTTGGTCCTTAAGGCAATTTTCAGACCATATGAATGCTTTAAAAACAGTCTCAGTTTTTCTCATTGACTTTCCAAGCAAAAAATTGTCCAAAATTTAAGCTTCCGTTCTAAACAATTGCCAGAAAGCACACATCACCTGACACACTTAACTAAAAATTGTTGCATAGCTACAGCAGTTCAGATACTTCATCCATTGCGACCTCGATTCAACATCTATTTTAAGGATTCAGTTTCAAACTTTGAACTTTTCATACTAAATACGTCTTACAAGTACAGTTCGTTTATTTTACCGAAGCCCCTAACCTATAAAAAATCAACAAACTTTTTCTCGAGACGGCAACGAGTACCTAATCTATTCAGAAACTCCCCCTTAACTTGAAAACCGGTATTTAATAAGAATAACAAACCAAATCTACATCACAACCATGTATACGAGTAGGTATTTCCGTTAATTGCAAAGAAAGTCATTTGGTATTTTTAAACAGCTTTAGCGAATTTGATGTTTTTAAACAAAACAAGCGAACAAAATTCGAAGTTCATGTAAAAATCCCTTTTTCTACTACAAAATGCATTCAGTGTACCAACTATGGCAGCACCCTTGAGCCAAAATGATCTGATTTAAGATGCACTCAAGAACAAGTTAAAACTTTACCCCAAAAAAATGAAAAAAAAAATCTGAAATTCGCTATTATCCACCATCTAGCAGATGTGAAGTGCATATCTGAATTTTGAATAATGAATGCAAAGGCGTTGAGAGTTACGAACAGAGAGTAAGCAGCAAGCAGCAAGAAGAGCACACACATTTACATATACAACCATATCTCACACAAAAATATAACGAAGAAAACGAGGGAAAACCCTTGGAAAACACTTCCATATATAGGAGCAGGAGCAGCGAGCAGTTTTCGCCTTGTCTTGGCATTTACTTTTAAAAGTATGACAATCTTCTTGAAAACTTTCACCAATAGAGAGCAAATATATACGAACACTGCTACGCTTCCAAGGAGTAGTACATTCATACAGTCATGAAGACGACAAGAAGAATGTTTTTGAGTTGTCACTGAGGTGGTATTTTTAGGACTCTATTTGTGGAAACTTTTGTCGGAAACTTTTCCGGAAATATTTTGATCATATTTAGACATTTGACGTTTCAAGGATGCTCAAGTTTTCCGTGTTCAAGTGGATGAATGTCGATGACGAACAGAGAATAATAATAACTCGAGTGCGAGTTTCAGTTAAAAGTTTTCGTAAATCTTCCTTGTCCCGTTTCATCGTTTTCTCAACTTGTATATTTCTGTTTACCAATACAATTTTTTTTATTTGACTTTGTTAAGAAGGGGTTAGTGGAAAAAACACAAGCAATTTTTTTTGTTGTGTGTCAGTGATTTTTCTTTCATAATTGAATCTATATTAACAACGTGTTGAGATTTCATGTTCGATCGGGGAGAATACCTACCTACTATTTGTGGAATGGCAAAACTTTCTCGTATTTGCAGACATTAGCAATCCACAAAATACTTGGAATCGCGTGTGTAATTTTTGAAGCTGTAGACGGTGAAAGTCATTCTATCAGATGTGAGAGTTGGTTTTATGGATTGTGTTTTATGTTTAGATGCTTTCTATCGACATAACTGTGATACATTCTGTAAGTTATCTTTACACTACGGATATTACAAAGAAGAAAGACTGTTTTGTTTGTTTGTATTGGAAAGTTTCCAAAACTACTGAGCTGATTTGAATGAAATTTGGAACAGAATTGGCCTAGATTCTCGAAAGCAACATACTGATATTCCTTCGGGATGGAAAACGGGAACATGAGTAAGAAATTGGAGTTTGTGTTGAACAGGCTCTAAGGCTACTGAGCCGATTTGAATGAAATTTGGACCAAAGATGGTCTCGATTCTGGGAAATGATATTGGTTATATTTTATCACCATATTCGAACTGGACTAATTTCAAAAACTCTTTCACCGTTAGAGTGGTTAATTTTCCCCGTGCGGAAGACCAAATTTCATTTTCATATCCCGGGAATGGAAAGTCGAAAAGCCATTGAATCGATTTCAAATATTTTTAACTATTATAATACATTATTAGCCCCATATTCCCACGAGAACGGCAACATAAAGTGAAACATAGCAACTGCTGAACCGACTTCCGGAATTCTTACAAACTTAGACTGCTTCAAGTTCAGTAACATAGATGTCATTTCATCTAAATATTGCAGAATCAATGCTGTACACTAGTTCACCGTAGGACTCAAGCTACACCCCGACGGAGTGAGCTAGTCGTCTTATTAGTAGGACGACACTGATTAACTTTGACGTATTTGATTGAGAGGTTAGATGAAATGCGTTTAAGAAAAATTGGTCACGACTCGGTCAGACGACCAGCGACTGAGTGCCAAATACAATATTAAAATCTTCGGGCTGGGTACAAGATTTTTGTATTTGCTCCTCATAGTATATTTGGTGGTACAGGGTTGCCAACTATACAATAGGTAATTATAAAAATTGAATAAAGCACATAAAATATTAAAAAAAGTTAAATTAAATATTCCAAAGGACCTCAGCGAAAATCTAAGAAAGTTTTTTTTTCACTTATAAATATAAACGCTAAAAACACACCATTTTATTTTTCACTTTTTTAGAAACTAGTTTTTAAAATTGAAGTCAACAAAGTTTAAGATCTTGCCAAAAGATGTCTTTTGAATTTTTAAGTTATTTTCAAAAATTAAAAGATTTCAAAAAATAAGATTTTCCTAATGACATATCTTTCTAAAACAACTTAAAAATTCTAAAATTCAAAATTTCGTCAACATCATTTATCAGCCGTTAACTAGAAAGTCGGTTTTGAAAAAAACGGTACTGTGTAGGGTACCGTTTTCAGACTTTTTCCAAAATTTTAAATTTGCATCATAAAAAAGAAAGTCTGAAGTTTAATCGAAATCGCTGTAGTCGATCCGAGAAAAACAAGAATTATCATATTGATTGTATGGCAGATACCATTATTTCAAAACCTAGAGACTTAATTCCCCACAGCTGCCTCACAGATCTTAACTGCAAAATGTAGTAGCTGTAGATCCTGTTTAATCGCAAGTAAAAATAATCTTCACAAAAGGGTATAACTTGGTGCAACAAACCAACTTTCACCATCTGTTCTCTTAACTACTCTTGTAACTAAAGGGTTTTCCAATAGGTATGATATGATTTTGCAGTGGCGTTTCGGCCATTTGTAGTATGTCATGATCTCTCATTTGTTCTTATTGCATTCAGAAATGTTTACATTTTACCATTGGACCACCGTAAACGTCGTGAACTTTCTGATTTTGCCATGGAACAACTTGAAATCGATAACAATTTCTTTAAGAAGATCATCTTTTCCGAAGAGGCTTACTTTTATTTGACTAGTGCGTTAAATAAACAAAAATGGCGATGAAAATCCACAAAATATTCATGAAAAACCATTACATTCACCTAAATTGACAGTTTGGTGTGGTTTTTGCGCTGGTGGAATCATCGGTCCGTACTTCTTTCAAAATGAAGCTGGTAACACCATTACTGTCAATGGAGAGCGGTATAGATCGATGATTACCAACTTTTTATAGGCGAAATCGGAAGAAATTGATTTTGTCAACATTTGGTTTCAACAAGACGGGGCTACGTGTCACACAGCAAATGCAACAATTGAATTATTGCGAGAAAAATTTAGAGATTCGATATTATTTCAAGAAATGGTGATATTGGATGGCCTCCAAGAAGTCGTGATTAAACACCATTAGACTATATTTGGTCTTTCAAAATAAACCAGATTCTCTTCAAGCTTTACAGGTCAATATTAAACGTGCCGTTCATGAAATACGACTTGATATAGTGGAATAAGTCCAATATCACAATTTCTTGAAATAATCGAATCTCTAAATTTTAGCACGGCTCGAAAATTGGGTTCATCGAATTTGTTGCTGCAGAAGAAAACGTGGTGGCCATTTGAATGACGTTTTATTTAAAACTTAAATGTATTGATTGAACTGCACATTAAATAAAAAATATTTGAATTTCCTTAACAACAAGTGTGTTTTTTTTTAAAAGACATCATATCACTCTTATTGAAAAACCCTTTAGGTAAGTAGCATGTTACATTTTATCTAGCAAACAATTCGTTATGCGGCCCTTACACCGCAGTACTCGGTATGGCGCAATTGATGAAAATGTTAAACAGATAGACGAAAAAGTAATTTTACAGCCGGGAAATTCAAATTCATGTTTCTTTCGGACAGAGTTGCGATTGGTCCAATTTACATCATCTCTAGACGAACTTAGAATAAAGTGTATCGTAGGTTCCAGTGCTCGGACACTAAGTGGATAAAAAGCGCAGTAGTTCCCAAAATTGGGAGCCCTGTTGTGGGCAAACCAAGAACATATTTTTTCACGCGGCAAGACTTTCAAATTCACGATGACATAACATGGTTTTTCGTCGGCTTAAAGTTCCAAAATCTTGTCTGTAAAAAAATGATTCGTCTATCATCCTACGCCGACATGAACATGGGGCATGTCTAGGAGAGTACGCAACGTGAAACTGTAATTATTGGGACATTCCAAAGCACCTTCGTAGTCAATGGACAATAGAATGTTAAGTTTTACCTTTCTATTCCTCTAAAGTATCTTTAAAACGTATTCTTATCTGCATTGCTCTATAGTAAAAAGCTTTGATTAAAGCTGCATCCCCAAGAGAAATTGATGATTTAAGTTGCGACCCTGCACTGACTCTGTTGGTTGGTTCAAATCCGTCAGACTAACATATGTACAGATTGGAAGTTATTGGAAAAAGCCAGCTAAAACGGTTCATCTAAGCCCCTAAATTCGAAAAAAAAATTAAAACACACACCTCAGCGTGTACAATAAGGTGTGTCATTTTTGGGCAACTCTTTAAAAAAAAAAAAACAGGTTAAAGTTTCAGGAAGGTATAAAAAGAAGCTTCTTAAAATTTGAGCTCTTAATATTAACATTAGATAGATTTTTGAAATATTGAATAAAATAATCTTCTATCTATCTATTAACATTAAGTGGTGCCCGTTCTTAACCTTCAATTTTCTATTTAAATAACATATAATAAAAAATTTTAATTTTTCTTATATTTCTAGCTCTAAATTTGAGCATTGCAAAAATGAACTGACAAGTTTTTTAGTAGTAAATTAAATGCTCTACAAACATTTTTTTCCATAGAGTTATCCGTTCTTCAAAGAAGGTATCCTATTTCGTCTTTAGTTTATCACGGTTAGCAGTTAGTGGTATTGCGGAAATAGCTCCATTAACTGATTTTTTCTAGATTCTTCGATTGAATTTCATCCACTGTCTTGCAATAGTTTTATCGAAAGCTTAAGTCATTGGAATTAACTCCTGACCGCTGGTAGGTGGAAGTCAGTAAAAATTCAATTTGTTATGGCTCGCAAGTGATTTTAATGTTCAGATTCTCTTATTTTTATACACAAAAATATGCTTACGCTTTCATAATTAATTCTATGTTCAATTTACACCATGATGCAAAGTTATTAAAAATATAATAGATGCACACAACTATTCTTGACTGTGCGAAAGTAAATGAAATTTAATATGGTCGCAAGTAGTGAAGCAGGTGCGATTGTGAGATAATAATTTTTGGGGGTTTTCTCCTGTTGTTGCCACAACAGCAAAATTAAACTATAGTTTATCACTTTCACCGATATTCACTGCTTTCGATAAGAACCTGCTCCAAGATTTTCTAATTGCTTTAAAATAGAAACGAATGAATATGCACGTGCACCTATCCTGAACAAAATTAAAAGCTCCCACAAGATCTTAATGTATTCTATATCCGCAATAGCATTGGTCAGTATAGGTACTTTGTACTCAGTACATTGTTTATTTTTTTTTTTTTTTTTTTTTCTTCCAGAAGGTATATGGAATGTTCTTCAAATTGTGGTATGCTATAACGCAGACATTTATTTTTATTCAACATTTTATGGTTTCTTTAAATTGGTCCTTATTGCAGACCGTAGGATGTTTATCACCTGAACGTATTCAATAAGGACCCATTACCTTCAGCAAACGACAAGTGAATATGGTGTGAAAAAAGGTGAACTTTAACAATAAGAAAGAATCTATTGTGTTCAATGAAAGGTGAAGACGATGGCTATCGTTGGATCTGCTTCTTAGGTCCTTGCAGGATAAACCTACTTTTGTTCGCTACCTGTATATAAAGGAGTATAGTGAGAATTGCACAGTGAATTATGAATACAATAAATTGTGTCACAACAAATTCTCGGACCATTGGAAAGTCATTGAAGAGTCTCATTTATTAAGGTCTGGTGTTCAATTTACCAATTTCCTGTTTAAAAAAGGGTCACAGTTAAAGGGAAATTGACTTGATAGCCTGGAGATCGTTTGTTTCTGGTTTATAGCTTTCTGACCATTGTCTTGGGAACAGAAAGTTTGAAGATTAAGAGGTGGAAAGATTTTAAAGAAGAAAGGAGAAAAAGAGTAGGTCTTTTGCGGAACTCGAACTCATACAAATTTTAGTCATGACTTTTAACGTTGGTTGGGTGCCTCCCTTTTAGATGTAGTTGAAATACATGTCTACACACAGGTATCTGATGATGTCTAAGTTTTCTTCTCTTTTTCCCACTGAAAATTTATTTCCAATGAACATCTTTTAAATCCTTGTGAGAAAAAAAACATGCCGAGCTGGTCTTAAGCAAATTTATAGAAAAACCAAATCTATTAGAATTGCTAGATTAGATAAAATTGCTAGATTGTCGCCTAGACTCCCCCAAAAACGAAGCTGCTGTCCGTCTTGGTCATGTTTAAGACGATAAAAGTGCAATTAGCATGTACCTGTACCTATGCTAACGCATCCATAATGTGTTAAATTGTTTAACAGCTGTTCGTATTGGTAGGTATTGTGACGATCACAAAATGCTCACACCCACCTCTATCAACAATTAAAAGTTAATTTCTCAACAATGAAGTCATAATTAATAGTATTTTGTGATTCGCTATACGGGTGACACATCGTAATAAAAAAAGTAGGTACCAAGCTTTTCATTCAAAATCGAATCATATTCAGTCACATACTGCACTTGGCCATTAAATTAACGCTTCATACTTTGCATATAGCCTACCTACCTACATCTTCTCACTTTTAATACATAAATATGTACGAAGTTTAACATTAACGGTTTACCTAATTGAATTTTCCATCTGAATGCGAGAGATATTTTCCATTAACAACTCATTTTTGATGATGGCACCTATGGTGCGTTTGATGGTGATGATGACGGCATTGGCGGCAGCAGTTGTTTAATGAGCAATTCATTCTGCCAGCTTGTGTAATTTGCATTGTTTTTTGATCGTTTGTTTGTTTGTTTTTACTTTTCATGAGACAAAAACTTTTAAGCTGATTGAGTAAAGGGTGGAGAATTGTAAATTGCTAAAAATATAGCAAAAAAAAAATTCTTTTCATAATATAATTTAAAAAATAAATAATTGAAAATTATAATTATTTAAAATTAAGGAAGAGCTGCGTTCACTTAGAACAAAGGAAAATTGACGTTATGGTGGCAATGCCATCGGGAGGGGACTGTTTACGATGTTGTATCAAATAATAGAAGTATGTATTTTGCTGGTGGTTTGAAGCTAGCTCACCAAACTAACATTTTCATATATACCTTTTCGATCAAAAAATACTTGATATACTTGAAAAGAAAAGATTTTATTTGCTTGATGGTACAATTAGTAGTTACTTTTCATTATGATATTGCAATTGGCGCTGCGGCGATAGCAGCAATGCTTTGGTTTAAGAGGTCGCTCTAATTAAAATCTTCTGTAATTTTAAAATTGGAAACTTTTGGGCATTAAGTTTTATTCAAAAATATTTGATGAAAAGTATCAACACCATTTTCAGAAGGACAGCTATACTTCAAACTTTTCATAGGTCAAACTGCTCAATGTTTAAAAAATCGTGTTTCTCAAAGTGATAGCAACATCGAGGAAAAAGTTCATTCATAAACTTTCACGTTATAAAATGTTATAGTGCTAATAATAAAAACTAAATCGAATGGAAATTCTCAAAGATAAGAACATATCGTTAGCTTAAGACAATAAATAGATGGCAGATGAATAACGAAAGGGGACCGATGACAGATGACAAATAGCAAATTATAAAAGACAAATGGAAAATGATAAATAACAAATGAAAAATCACGAATGACAGATGACAGATATAAGATGACAGATGGCAGATGACAGATGACAGATGACAGATGACAGATGACAGATTATAGATGAAAGATGACAGATGACAGATGACAGATTACATACGGAGTAGTGGTATGGTGGACCGCTCTTGATAAAAGGACCTACTGCGATAGTTTAAGCAAGGTCCAACGAACAGCCAGTTTGTGTATAAGCGGAGCACTGAGATCAACACCCTCGGCTGCGCTAAATACACTTCTTAACCTCACACCACTAGATATCTTCAGCAAACAAATGGCCGCCAGTGCAGCCATTCGTATGAGAGCTATCTCCCAATGGATCGTAAATAACATCGGTTACGCTACGATCCTGAATTTATTCGGATCAATCCCTTGCCACTCTGACTACACTATCCCCCAATTGGTTTTTGGTTATAAGTTCCATGTCTCAATCCCACCGAGAACGACCTGGGAAGACGAAGAATTTTTGAGAGATGATTCAATTCATTTCTATACAGATGGTTCAAAAGCCGAAGAAGGGGTAAGCTGCGGGGTGTACTCAAACCGACTTAACGTAAGTCTCTCGTTCCGCCTTCCAAACCACAAGCGGAAATTCTGGTGATCAAAGAGGTCCTATCATGGCTAAAAGAAAACGTGATATCCTCAACGAATATCCGTGTTTTCTCAGATAGTCAAGCAGCCCTCAAATCGCTGTTTCTTCGAACTCAGTAACCGCCCTCAACTGTCGCTTATCTCTTAAGGAGATGGCTGAACAGTTCAATATTCACCTTATTTCGGTGCCAGAGCACAGAGATATCGTGGGTAACTGCAAGGCCGATGAACTCGCCAGAGAAGGAACCGTTCTACGGATCTCAAACAGCAGGTTGAATATTGGTATACCAATCGCTACATGTAAACTTATGCTAAAGCAAGAGGCAATGGACAGAACAAATCAGAGGTGGAACAATATCACCACGTGTGTGGCAACAAAACGGATATGGCCAGGACTAGATCCAAAACGCACAAGACATTTGTTATCCATTACCAGATTGCAAGTTAGCTCCGTAATCAATGTCATTACCGGACATTGTCTGATAGGAAGACACGCCATACGACTTGTCGTTTCCTCTAATGACTTCTGCAGAAGTTGCTTAGATGAGGAGGAGGAGGAGACAATCCCACATCTCCTCTGCTCATGTCCTGCACTCTCTTTTAAAAGAAAACGGCATCTAGGAAAATATTTTCTCGATGATCCAAGCGATCTGGCGAACACAGATCCCTGCATCTCCTTCGCTTTATTAAAAAGCTCCAAATGGTTTTGTTAAGTAAGGTACTCCCTCGCATAGTTTCTATGGTATCACAATGGACCTAGTATTGGTCTAAGTGTGTCAGGGGTATTCCTGACAGCCATTGTAACCTAACCTAACCTAAATATGATTGCTTCAGTCATCTTCGTGCTCATGTTGCCTAAGTTCTTGATGCAGCTGCCTAAAGCAGATAATATGAATGTATGTAGCTTACCATGTCACCTAGATAGTTGATGTTGTTGGTGTTAGTTATAAACACCACGTCCCACATGTAGCTCTTCCAGAGTATATTAAATTTTTTCCAGGAAGAAATTCATTGCAATTCGAATTTCTTTGCCGCACGGTCTAACGCGGCAGCGTTCAGATTGTCAAATTTATCGACAAACTTTATTTTTCAGTAAATTTTCACAGAAGATTTATGTAATCGTAGCAGAAACTATGATTTTACTTGAAACAACCTTCGTGGCTAACAAAACATTTTATTTTATTTAATATTTTTTTTTCCACAAAATAACTTTTTTTTAAATATTACATGAAATTCTTCTCAAATTGAACATACTCTAGGTTTTCATTATAAGATCTGTCTTTCTTCTTCAAAATTTTCAAAAATATTTGAAAATCACTGAAAGATTTGGACAAAAGTTTGATTCAGGGTTTAAATTTTACGAAACTGGTCGTTCAGACCAAAGTCTATCCAATTTATTGTACAGTGTGAACGACGCATAACAATATGTTCCTATTGTTGTCAATTGTGTGGTGACTGTGGCGTGATGGTTAGCATGTCTGCTTGTTAACCCAGAGGTTCGTGGTTCGAATCCCAACATATCTTCATTTTGCATCTTATTTTATTCAACTTGAAGTAAGATTTGCATTAACCAAATAAAATGTTATTGTCTTATGAAAAACAGATGAGTATCTATAGCTAGCTTTGTTATTAAATATATCAGAGAATTTCCATCGAATATTTCAACCAAACCCACCAAAAATCACTGAATGAGTGAGAAGATTCAACAACACAATGGATTGTTATTATTATTAATTAACTATTACCATCAGGATATATATTACCTCCCGCATACGACATTCAATGTTTTAAACATTCCATTTAAATGGATTATCTGGTCTCTACATTACACTCACACGCATTTGTAGCATCCATCAACATTTGACCACAATTTGTCAGCTCATACATCAGTGGCCGTCCCTTCAAATTGACAAGGACCTTTCAAAATATCCTGTCTCATAAATGGCTTCAACCAACCGCCAAGCTGATGTGATTTAAGCAGCATAGCTTCTATGTGGCGGCATCAAGATGATAGATGACATTAGGTTACTTTTGGATATGTCCTGGCTGAGGCATCGTTTTGGTATTGTGACGAATGACTATAAATGCAAATTTATGTAATTTTCTCAAAATGACCCCATGTGTGCGGATGCATTGAGAAATCTCAATCCAAATATTACGATAAGATTACTCAAGCACCTTAATCTGATAAAGCTGTCCTCATCAGATAATTGCAACGCAAGTTTGCGGTGACAAATATTATTAAGGGCTGAAATTCATGAAATTGCGTTTTAGCTCTGTCATGCTATCTGTTTTGTCATCCTTAATCCTTGGCTGCTTAAGTTAATACGTTAGTCGTATTAAAAGTGTGATTTAAAATAATCAAATTATTTGTGATGGTAATGCCTTATGTGGAATCAAGCTCAAAGTTAAGATATGTGGGCTATAAAGCGAAGTCGAGTGGTATGGCACCACGGGTAATAATGCACCCTTTAAATGTCCCAACTATTGAAACATATTCTCAAAAAAGAGACTTTAGAATTCTATACTATCATGCATTAGGTTTCGATGTGTACATCAGTTATGAATTATGTAAAACTTTCGATTTACAAAGAAACATACAAAAATGTGGGTAGATAGAAAAGTTGCATTTGAGTGAATGAAGAAAGTGAATGTAGGAAAATGTTAGCTTGTTCGCTAAACCAGTATTAATTTTCATTGCCGAAAAGAGATATGGCAAGCAACTCTGAAGTTCGGCATATATGACACCCTATATCAAATCTCAGAGCATCAAACTCAGCGTTTAGCTACCAAAATACTTAGCTTTAAACTGATTGATAAATTAAAAAAGATATTATTTAATTGACGTTTGGCATAATAGACTTTATTTGAATGTGTAAAGCGTGAGTAAAATTAAAAAAAGATCGAGAACTTCAAAAACATTCAAAATTGGGAATGAGTAATGCGAATGCCTGAATCACAATCACGCTTCGGCTTAACGCGAGAGCGTTTTGTGTTTGCTTTGAATGAACATCATGATTTTGTTGTTGTTTTTTTCGGGTATGGTACGTTTCGTCATTATCTCGTTTATTGTTGTTTCGCCAAAGTTGTTCCGCTTTTTGTTGTTTCGCATTTTGTTGTTAAATTTTTCGTTTGTTTAGTTTATTTATTTTTCGATATTTCTCGCTTCGCCTTGCATTCGTTTCGTTTTTCGATTAGTTCACATTTGTTTATATAAATTTTTATTATTTCGCCATCGTTTGATTGGTATTTTGCTTTTTGTGGATGAAAAAAGAGGCTAGAGGTGTAAAAATTCGCTCGAAAAATAATTGTGTCAAAAACAAAATAATGGAATGCGTAATAAAATGTGCGAATCAATAGGCACCCGTTTTTTTCTATCAAAGCGAGCAAAAGTTCAAACAAGTTCAACATTTTGCAATGAGAAGGAGTCACGCTACGTTGTCTTGTACAAAAACCAACGTATCATCGAAGTAATGCCTGAATCTTAATAATGCTCGACTTTGATTCCAACCTCGTTACTTGCATTCACATTATGATTTCGTTTTGATTTTTACTGTCGAAGCAACCAAAAGTTCCACCAATTTGATCTTTCTGCTTAGAAATGGAGCTTCGTTACGTTATCTTGTACACGAACCAACGTAACATCGAAAGCGACAATGTCGACAATGGGACCAAAACAGAAGTGGCATTCGCAATAAGAGTCATTTTTTGTTAATGAAAAACGCTTTTACTGTTACGACAGTATAACTTAGTATAAACACTGGACTATTAGTTGAAGCCCTGGGTTTGAAGTGTGGATTTTTAAAAACAAAACGTTTTTTAAAAAACCCTAACTTGAATGGAATTGTGGTACCCGTGGTGTGATGGATAGCATGTCCGCCTGTTAATCCAGAGGTTCGAGTTATTTATTTATTTCATTTATTTATTTATTTATTTATTGATTACTTACACATTAAGATTTAACAATCTTTTAGTTAGTGAAGCCTTAAGGTGCAAAAACATTGACATTGAACTACAAAGTAGTATTATTTACATCGTTCAGTTACAGTTTTAAACATTAAACAATATTGATGAATAAGACAAAAAAAGGAAATAAATAATAAATACTAAATAATGCATATGTACCTACATCTTCGCTTTGTATAATGCAAAAAAAATAACAAGATATAAAAAATTAATTTTAACAAGAGTAATATAACTTAAGTTCCTTTCTGAAGCGCCCAGTGCCACCCAATTCCCGTATATGCCTTGGTAGGGAATTCCAAAGACGAATAGAGCATATAAAGAACTGTCGCTCAGATGCTAAACATGAAAAGCGCGGCATGATAAGTTGGTTAGCTCTGTTGGAGGTTCCAAAACGTATCTTGTCAAATAAAAAGCCAGGTTCACCAGTTTCAATTATTTTAGAAAGTAGGATCAGAGCTCTATAGGCCAGTAGGTTATCAAATGTCATGTTGAAAAGTAGTCTTGAGTGAGCAGAAATATGGTCGTAACGTCTTATGCTGAACACGTATCTTGCTGTATTGTTAAATGCTACGTTAAGTTTTCTTTTGCTAACAGCATCGCAGTTTCTAAACACTTCCGCACCGTAAGTTAAAATTGGAATAATTAGGGCTTTAGCGAGCATCAAGCGGGTTTTTTGGGGTGTGAAGTTGTGCGTTATCCACAGCTTGCGCAGTACGCCATATACTTTGCCAATGATTGCATTAATATGATCATTCCAAGTTAAATTTCTGTTGAATACAATCCCAAGGTTTTTAGCTTTATCTACATATCCGATTTTGGAGCCCTGTATGTAAATATCCGGGAAGTACGAAAGGTCAAGCGAATGCTTGCTTATTACTAAACATTTTGATTTTGATGGATTCAAAAATAATCCGTTCCTTTCAGACCACATTGCAATTTCACTTAAATCTTTATTTAATTCGTATACACCGTTTTCAATCATTCCTAAAGTGCAGCTTTTATAAAGCTGTACATCATCAGCATACATGTGTACAGGTGATTTGACGATAGAGGGCAATTCATTAACGTACAGTGAAAACAAAATTGGACCTAGTATTGATCCTTGAGGTACACCTCTATTATTCTGTAAGAAATCTGAGGAACGATTTCCTATGAAAACTTCTTGTTTTCTACAGCGAGGTAAGATGACATTAAATTGACTGCTGAATTGGAAAAATGAAATTTTAAAGCAAGTTTATTACACAAAACTGAATAGTCTACTGTGTCAAAAGCCTTGGAGAAGTCTAACAGAACTAGAAATGTTACTTTATCTTCATCTATGGATTCTCTGATATCGTCTACCACTTTAATAGTTGTAGATACACAGCTGTGAAATTTTCTAAAGCCTGATTGAAACGGCGACAGTAAAAAGTTTGAATGGATGTGCGAGTTTATTTGTTTTTGTAACGCTTTTTCGAAAACTTTTGACAAAAACGGAAGAATAGAATGCTATTTGGCTTTTTTAATGGTAAAATCTTAGCCGATTTCCACAGGGAAGGATAAACGTTTGTCGTGATAATAGTATTAAATACAGGGTGTTCCGTACTTCGTGTAACATCCTTTGGGGTGTGATTCTTGGTCATATTCTAAGAAAAAAAATGTATGACAGTAAAGCTCAATTCTCAACTTTGACATCACTTTTTGACAATTTAAGAAAAGGCTAACTTTGGTGTACCCTGACCTATGTTAAATTCAATATCTCTGTCAATACTAATGATAGAGACCTAATCATAGTTTTAATTTTTTGAAGAAATAACAGCCTTTAAGACTGTATTTAAGTTTAGCTTCCAAAGGTTAAGGGTTGCCAGATTTTCAATTTTAAGTGCTGTTCAAATTTTCTTCCCGAAACAAAGTTTTGACTTTGAGGTCATTTTTTTGCAGAAAATGCCTGATAAACATGGAGTTTCCTTATTTTTTACAGATGAACTAAACAATAATAAAAAAAAAACTAAGTAATAAGTGCACTCTAAGACCCATAGATTTTATGATATTTGAAAAAATACAAAATGGGTAAAATTAAAAAAAAAAAAAAAAAGATTTTTAAATTTGAGGTTTGTTTGAATAAAACAATAATATGGGCACTTTTAGTAGTTTTTTTTATGTATTTAATACAAATACAATTAAAACAAGTGCTCAATATATTATATTATATTGAGCAGTATATTGAGCAAGTATGGTAGAACCATCGAACCCAACAGCATTTGATTTAACAGATAACAAACATGAAACAAGCTCGACGTCATCGATGCAAATAAAATATAGTTCGAATCCCAACAGAGGCAAAAATGTTTTTTCCACGGGTATCGCCTTTCACGAGGAATTGGCAAGTCCTCCGTTAGTATTTATTGCCATGAAAAGCGCTTTCTCGATTAGCCGTTCGGAATCGGCAGAAAATTGTAGGTCCCTTCCATTCCCTCACAAGGCATGGTTGTGAGAACTACGCTAGGCCCAGGGGCTCCTCGCTCTGTTGCGCCACCCTATTTTTTATTTTATAACTTGAATGGAATTCAGACTTCAGACTTCAAATGAGGTTTAAGAATGTGTGCATTTAAGAGGACTTAAAAAGCTCAAGCGAAAAGATTCTCCTTGGATCCATGGCAAAATATGACTCACCTCTTATGAAAAAAGACAAGTGAGATATTATGATATTTTTCGTGGAATGTATCCTTCACGTCTTCACGACCTTTAAAATTTTTGAAACAAGTGCGACAATAGAGAAGTTTTGGTGATACAATATCACATATCAACAGTGAGTGCCAAAGAAGCAGCACTTTTTTTCTTCAATCTTCTTTGTTACTTAAAATTAAAATATTTTCGAAACTATATGCTCAATAAAATGCACTAAAAAACCTTTACTTTGAGTCACCATAATTCATCACAGGTATAGAAATGCATAAAGACTGCGTCCATTTCGAGCTAATTGCCTAGTTTTTAATTATTTCTAAAAAAAAAAAAAACCATTTAGCATTTTGAGAATACCATAGTAAAGCCACAATATTCAATTTAACTGCTGCATTTCTTCCAAGGACAACCATTTCTTAAAATCTACCACACACAACCGACCATCTCTCTCCATATAGCGGAAATGGTCTCAGAAAAATTCTTTGTATTGAAAACCATCAAGCTCCAACTCCTCCAAATATAAGTAAAATTCTCTTCAAAATATTCACATCCTACAGTTAATCCTATTATATTCTGTATATTTTAATCCGCTTAGGGGTTCAATTTTAATTACATTATCAAGGTTTAGGCAAGAATCGATATTTCATCCTCAGCTGCTATGTTTGTTCCTTGCTCTTGTTCACCTAATCGTTTTAAAATTCTAAAAATGAAAAACTTTCATATAAAGCGAAGTAAAACTTTTGTTTCTGGTTTTTTTTTTTTTGCTTTCCCGCACCAAGGCATAGGTTTATACGGTATGCGTTTGCCTTTTTTGTGGCTTCAACAATTTAATCAGTCTCGTAATCACCAAATCATTAATAGAAACTTTTGTATACCTTTAATTACCACGTGTGTGTATGGCATGGTGTTACTTCCGCATTGCATGCCTTTTGTTCGATAAAAAAAAAAAAACCAAAGGAGAAATCCTCGTAATTATTTCTAAGAGCAAAAAACGAAATAGGATCAGGTTCAGCTTTA
This sequence comes from Melanostoma mellinum, assembly GCA_914767635.1. Classification (NCBI taxonomy): domain Eukaryota; kingdom Metazoa; phylum Arthropoda; class Insecta; order Diptera; family Syrphidae; genus Melanostoma; species Melanostoma mellinum. The sequence goes on from OU612058.1 coordinate 23,665,341, forward strand.
ATTGCAAGCAATTATACCCACTGGAGGTAAGGAAATAAAAAATAAAGAGAAAAAAAAGGAAAATAATAAAACACCACTAATTTTCGGACAACAATCTTAAGACGCAAAAGAAAAAACACAAACTGGAATTTCTTTTAAATGAAGTTTCATGAAATTTAATATGCTACTAATGCATTTGAAATTGTTCAAAACGGTCTGCACAAGCACAGGACTAAGTTTTCTCCACACTCACACTCACGCGCTTCTCTCACAAAAGAGTAGGATAAAAACCTGTAATTTTGTAAATGGTTTAACGTGAAAAGACGAAGCAGTAGAGAAGTAAGTTAAATCAGAGAAGCTGACTCAGGTGAAGTTCACCATCACCATATACCTTTTCTAACGTGTTTGCAAAGAAGGGAAGGGAAACAGAAGAAAAAAAAAAACTTGCCTTTGCTGCTTTCATAAAAGATCATCATTCGCGGAAGTTTCTGTATACTTTCCAATTGCTACACTGGAAACCAATTTTACATTATTTTTTTAACATTTATTCGATTCAAAGGGGGAGGGGGTATTGCGTAAAAGAAGTGGTTTTGTGCGGTAATTTATTTTGATCAGTTTAAAGTGATTCTTTGAAATTACAATTTTAAAATTTTAAAATTTTTAAATTTAATTTGTTTTCAAGAAGAAAAGAATTTTCGGGGATTTTGACATATAAACTTTCGTTTTTACAGCAAAGAGAATCGTTGGTTTTCATTTTCGTTATAGTGCGATATCCGTGCATGACTGTTTTAAAGGACACATATATGGGTGATTTATGTAGGTAACTGTGATTTTTAAAACTCATATTTTTTTTAAACCAAAAATGCTTTAAGACTTGTGATCTGGGTGCTATTCGTCTTTCTTTATGCTCAAAATTAAGCCTGTAACGTAGCTCTACTACAACTGCAAATGAAAAGAAGCTATAGAACAAAAATTAGAAATTTCACTATCACGGTACTGACATCGAAATGAAATATTCAGAATATTTGGCTAAATCTCTTAAAATAATAAAACCAATGATAAATTATAGGAGTTTGATAATTGCACAGAGACCTTTACGGTATTTTCTTTCTTGATTTTAACAATTTTTAAAATTTATTAACAGTAGACTTAAAATAAAAATTTTTATAATAGTCTTAGAATAAAAAAAGTTTGACATTAGTAAAATATTGAAATTTATTGAAGTTTTTAAGAAATTAAAATTTAATAAACAGTAATACAATTTTCATATAGTTTAATATTAATCTATAACAAGGAAATATTCAAATATTATTTGCTTTGTTTACCATGGTATTGACCTCCACGGTACTGACATTTGAAGGTATAAATATATATATGTATATATTTTAAATTTGTAAAATGAAGAAAATTCTAGGACATGGACCAATGACCATTATTCCTATCTACTAGTCAATATTGGGATACAATTGCAGCTTAATTTGATGAAATGTTCAATAGGTTTAAGTTATAAAAGGAAAACTTTAGGTTATAATACGACTTTCTATAGAAATTTATGTATTTAGTTCGAAAAACGAAACTCAGACATGCCACGGTACTAACATTTTGGATATAATTTTGCAAATTATTCGTGATCCATGAATACTTATACGTCAATATACATTGTCGACAGTAAAATACTATCAAATTCATCATAATTATCATCTATCTATCTATCTATATATCTATCTATCTATCTATCTTCTATGTATATATAAAAATGAATTGCTGTTCGTAAGTCTGGCTAAAACTCGAGAACGGCTGAACGGATTTATCTTATCTTGGTCTTGAAATGTTCGTGGAGGTCTAGGGGAGGTTAAAAAGGTAATTGAATTGAAATAAAGTAAAAGCAAGAATTTGTTTAATCTTAACTGTAATGAATAAAAAATTAATTAAGAACAATGATTTTGTTTTTTGTTTTGACAATGAGAAATTAAAAAAATAGATAACAAATAATATGATTATTGAATTGCTTGTTTCTAAGAAATCTTTTTATTTAATTTTTGATTGGCATGGTAAGAACAAAGATTAAATTTTTTTTATTTAAAGTGTTACTTTAACTATTATCCAGGCAAATTTTCATATATTCCCTAGACTTCCACAAGTAATTCAAAGTCGCACCAGCTGACCCGCCCGGTGTGGCGTAGCTTTATATGTAGATAAAAAATCAAATGTTCAAAGAGAAAAATCACGTGCTAACCGCAAGAATGTCACAAATACGTTCTAAATATATGGAGTGGAAATGGAGTGGATAATTTAAGAATGCAACGAATTAGACACAACAACTGCGAGCACGACAAAATAAAGTTGAACCTTGAGTGTAGTGCTTCTGTGATTCTGGAATTAGCAGCATTCTACTTTTATCTGAAAATAGTTTATTGCAATTTTTTTTCTGACAATAAATTGATGACTATAATTATATATTCCTGTTTCATTGCGGACTTACATATAGCCTCAAAAGTACTCGGGAACGGGAATTGAAACGTTAATGAGAGCTAGGTGTTTGTATTGAAGAGCCACTACAACTCTTAATCCAATTTGAATGAAATTTGGAACACAAAAATGGTATAGAACCTGAGAAATAACATCTAAGGCTAGATTTCGTTTTCATATTTTCTCGAAACGGTAACATACATAACCGGGAACTTGAAAAATACTAGACTGATTCCAACATTGTTACGCCGCTGGAGTGCTGCATTGCCCCCGAGTACCATGGACTATATTTCATCCCTAAATTCAAACTAGAACGAGATTGGGAACGGGAAGGGGAACGGGAATTTAAAAACCACTAGAACGATATCAGATTTTTGTCGCTATTACAATACGACGCTATCCCTAAATAGCTGAAACAATACTTTATTCCCATATTCCCACAAGGACGGGATAGGAAAATAAAACATGCGGCAACTTGGAGAGCTCTGAACAGATTACAAAAATTCTTTCACTGTAAGAGTTCTTCATTGTTCCAAATATAAACTATATTTCATCATCATTTTCTCACAGGAATGGGAACGGGAATTCAAAAACCACTGTTCTGATTTCAATACGGTTTTCACTATAAAACACGGCGTTTTTTCAGGTTACATAGACTATGTATGTACATATATTTCATCCCCATGCGAGAACGGAACAGATCAGGAAACTTGGTAAATACTGAACCGATTCCAAAAAGTCATCGTTAGAGTGTTCAAATGCCCCTGAGTAACATAGACTATATTTTATCTACACTCTAGACTCTGCCACTAGAATGGAAACTTGGGCCTGAGCTACGCCGGGCGGGAATTTTAATAAAAAAAAAAAAAAAAAAAAAATGCCAAACAATAAATAAAGGACTAGAAATAAAAAATCAGAGCTATTTTTTGAGAATCAATAAAATCCCTTTTGGATATTATGTTTTATCCTTGCCAAGACAGATCTTCGCTGATTGCCACTCACTTCCGCTTGGAACACACTACAATGAACACTGTGCTTAGTGCATTTCTCTCAACTCGTCAACTTGTGTGTGAGGAATAGAAACGATCTTCCGATTTCGGAAAGAAACTTCCCTTCTGTAGAAAAAAGGTAACGAAAAACATGAATGTATTTCTAAACTAGCACATAGGAAAGAAGCTTACGATAAAGACCACGAAAAATAAAACCAAAAATTTGTTTCCATAAGCAAGCAAAGTATAGAAAAAAAAAAAAATTGTTATGACAGTTGCTTTGAGTGCATGCAATCAGCTTATTTTTTAACTCTATTGTAGACATTATAGTTCGGAGTGAATCTGGGCTTCAACTATAACATCTATTTCAACAATTTTGATGTCGAGCCAAGTTTCTCACACTGTAAGTCGATTGAGGTCTTCCTCTACTTGATTGCATCACCTAAAACGAGTCCTTCCCCTTCCGCAATTTCCCTGCAATTTAATTTCGAAACCCCGTCGAGTAGAGCGTTGATAGCAATCTGCTATAACGTGCCAACAATCGTTATTTCGCGATGCGTATATGCGTACTCTTCTAGCTTCACGTCGCAGTAAAGCTAAAGCAGCTCGTTGTTGGATCTTCCTCTTCACACTGTTCCTTCACATAACGGACTAAAGATCGTTCGGAGTATTTTTCTTTCGAAACAACCAGGGGTTTGCTCAACCGATTAAGATTAGTGCCATTCTTCCACGTCGTACAGCAGGACTGGGATGATGAAGGACTGAAGGGTTACCTTAGTTTTTCATGAAATGGGTTCTATGAGACGTATTTAACTCCAATGGGAAAAGTATGTGTGATTTAAGGGGAACTGTGAAATTTTCATGCGGAAATTCCCAATATTATAGCTTCTACAGCCCATTAACCAGGTAGAGAGCGGTCCGCGCGCTCCTATACCTCAAACTTTAAACTCATTTATCTCGAAACGACTTTTTTTGGCACGCCGGGGGTGAAAATAAAAAAAAAAAATTCAACCGAATAACTTGAAATTTGGATATGTTGTTCACAACATGTATGACTATCGTCGGAACTAGAATCATAATTTTATTCAAACAATTTCCTATTGTTTACACTAAAAAACTAGTGAAAAAATCCTGATTTTACGAACTTTTTTTTCAACGTCCGCCATTTTGTCAATTTTCAATTTTTTCGATTTGTTCTAGTTCCGACTATAACTGTACTCTTTCTGATTAAGAATGTCTTTGGATTTTTTGTTTCAGATGAGTAGAAGTCTCGAAATGATCTACGGGGTCCGGATCCGATTTTTCGATAGGGTCATCTTTAGCGGCATTTTTATCATAATACATATTGTTTTTAAAATGAAAACAAAATTTTTTTATATGATTAATAAAAGTAGTAATGAGCTCAGAAAGTTAGAACATCGTTTTTTTATTTTAAATAGCAAAAAAAAAAAATCGTGAAAATAGGTGTTATTTTCGTGCGCTAGACCACCGGGCCCCCTTAAGAACTTCTATTCAACAATTCTTATACTGTTACGTATTTGAACGCAAGAATCTTAATTCCCTTCAGCTGTCTTACGATACTTCATGTGTGATTAGTTGCTGCAAATTTTATGTGGAAGGCAATACTCTTACAAAAATAAATTGGATACTGCTGATAGGAATCTTATCTTGAAATTGGAATTGGCAAGTCTTGCGAGAATAGTTACACTTAAATGTGTAGGTCCATTCCTCCATTTCATTCCTCCATTCCTCACCAAGGTTTAGCAAAATACACCGGGCTGACCAAGCTCTGTAATGGTACTTGGCATTGTGGTTAATTCGAAATAAGACTCATTTCGTAGTAACTAAGGTTTCCTTGAACTGAACTGTTCAGTTCAAGAAAACCTAGCAACTTTTGTATGCTAGTGGTTATCCGTTCATATCGCATTTTAAAACTGGGCTGTAGTGATTGTGTTGCCAGTAGCGTAATGAGTCTGCTTGTTTAAAGGTATAAGGTACTTCGAATCTCATGAACATTGAATGCTTTACCGAAAATAGTAAGTTCCTGAAATTCCCTTAAGCCCGAATATCCGAGAGCTTTACTGTGCCATGCCATTTAGTTTTATAATTTGTAGTGTAATAAATAATGACTTGAAAGACGATCTCAAGATGCTCAAAAAAATGTTTCTATTGTCTCGAGAAATAGAGGCAATAAATGTCGCCGGTTTTATTACACTTCGCGCCATATCACAGCAACGATTATTGCTGACAGCTTATAAGCCACACTGGCGAATTTCCTTCAAGTATCTTGACTGGTACACAATAGCAACAAGCAAAACCTGATACTGGGTGTCTCCACTTGGTGTCTGTCTACCATCAATGAGAATTCGGAATTCGTACGAGCAGAATATATATGTACACAGGTATGCGTTTGCCTATGCAGTGCAGACCAACAGGCAAGACGGAAACTTTTGGAGAAAATGTGTGGAAAACTTTTCATGCGCCCGTAAAACTTAATGACCATAACATCATAAAGTATCCTTGTTTCAGCCATTGCTATTCTTTTACCTGTGTGAACACGTCGAACATTCGCCTAGAATGACTTCAAATATGTCGAGCTCTAGCAGAAGATACTTTTTTCCTTTTCTTTTTTTCTTTTTTTCAACATTTCCATGGATAGAACAACGACAGAAATGCCCGTTTAAAGTGAACTGAAGTATGTTTTAATTGCCAAGTACATACCTATTGTTGTTTCCACCATTTATACGGTGTAGTTTTATTTAACTTTGCGGACGGATTTGCATTTAGATGTTTTAAGTTGTGAGGCTTAAGAGATTTTTCGTTTCAAAATGAAACTTTATAACTTTTACTTTAGGTACGAGTACGACGAGTAAGTAGCTAGCTACGGCTATTTGTTTTTGCTATGTTAACTGTGATTCACATCAAAGCGAAGTTTAATTGTTTTATTTGGAAAGTTTTTCCTCGTCGGACATGGATACACTTTTTCCTAATGATTTAAGTTGAAAAAGGCTACTTTGGAGGTTTACGGTGACTAAATACTTGATCTATTTGGACTTATGAAAATGTCAAAACAACTAGACGCTCTTTCGAATTTGAATCACTAGTTATGGTGTCACAGACAATGACTCGAGGCAGAATCAGTTGAAACGCAGTTCAAAAGCTTTAGAGAATTGGAGTTGCGAGTAATATAACTTTTGATGATGAAAGACGCATCAGTGAAGCGATGATTATTTTTCATGCTTTTATGTGGAACAAGTGAGCGTCCTTTGCTCCGCAATACAAAGTCCATATTCATTCAAAGAATCCAACGACAAGCACGGTTTCGGCATTCCACTTGAATTTTTGAGCTGCACAGTTCCCTTGATATGCATTTTCAATTTAAAAAGCAGGCAACAACATCACATGGTCAAACTTTGCCCTTCGCTTTCAAATTCAAGTCATAAATTCCTAAAAGAAAAGCCAAATGAACATTGCTGTGCAGACGTAAAATAGAAAAAAAAAAAAAAAAAAAACAAATAACTGAAACAAACTATAGTGGACAGATAGCCTTAGAGAAAATGATTTTTGAATGCAATTTTCCCGTGGTTTTTCGTTACAGACTACACAGCATGGTTTGCCATAGTGAGCTGTAGTACTTAGCACTATGGTCCATTTTCACAGAAAGTTCAAACATCAAATTGAATTGTTGCCAGGGTTAGAAACACGCACTATGGAACTTTTCGAATTTTTGTTTGTGTCAGTAACGAATTGCAATAAAGTTGAAATACCAGCGGTGGCATAAAAGATCAAACGAAAACAAATGGAAAGCTACGAAAATAAAAATAAAATAAAAAAAAAATTCAAAAAGCTGGAATCAAAGTTGACGTGCAAATGGATGTGACAACGTTAGTGTTCTGTTCTAGACGTCCCCGAGCCGTCGTCCGTTGGGCGATAGCCACATGTGAAAAAAGTTTTAGCTAGTAGATGATTTATGTATAACGGGGTACTATTTAAACTACCAGGGTATGCATATTGGTAGTGGATTTTTGGATATCGTTTTTATGTTCCCAGTCCCATGGTTGAAGTTCGAACTATCAAGGAGCTCGCAAGGAATTGGAAAGTCAGTAGTTACTCTAATTACAAAGTGTGGAGACGTGAGGCTCTCAAACTTTGAGAAAGCGATGCGATGCGGTAAGCGTTTGAAAGCGAGAAAACTGTTTACATATATGTTTTCTTATCCACCTACGCACAGTGAAGCGATGTTTGATGCGACTCAAACATCAAATTGAACTGTCGGAATCTTCTTGTAAAAAAACCTCCCCTGACCACTTTTTTAAGAAAAAATCAAACCAGTGCCGTGTTTTATTGGGAATCTATACGCAGGTTTGCAAAAAATCAGGAAACATAGCACATAGGAAAACAACAACGATTAGTTAACAGAAATACGAGTAAGTTAATGTTCAATGAGCACACGGATGGCAGAAAAATGGTGTTTATGGAATGGAGTTGCATTAGTGAGTACAGCGTTTCATTGAGACTCGTTACTGCACAAGCAATATGATTCTTAATGAAACGTAACGTTTTGGTGGTAATAATAATTACAAATGAATTAAATAAAATATTTGATGGCGAATTCATTCTTTTGATACAAAACAATCAAGTCAATCGAAAATAATCGCTTTTACTGCTCGCGCTTTTCCGTATCCACTATCGCGTCCCGAATCTTCCATCGTATCGCTTCTTTGCATCGCATCGGTTCTCACATCACATGGCATCGCTTTTCGCATCTATCATACACGGCACGCAGCCTTAGATAAGTAGGAAGGCCGATCGGGACTTCTATAGTAATTCGGAATTGCTCCAGTACAAAGATCGAACGCAGAAATGCTCTTCCTAATAGCTGCTCCTTCGGGATAAGAAGGTAATTAAGAAAAACAAATCCTTTTTTTTAACTCTTTGTATAAAACCCTGATCATCCCGGTCCTCATTTACAGCGTGTAGAAGCATTGACCCTAGATACAGCGGATGAAAAAACCGGTCATTTAGAAAGAAAAATATTCCGTTCGTTAAGACGCTGTGGGGAGAGGAAAATTCAACGTAGAAGAACTATATGAGCTATGTTGAAAGAAGTAAGTAAAGGACAAAAATATACAAAATCAATGCCAAGAGAATTGCAAATAGTTGTAATTGCTTGAGCTTCACGTTCGCTAAAAAGAAAGTATCCCTCAGTAGGTATGTATATGTAGTAGCCGATAGAACTTATTTAATTACTTAGGTGGGCATTACAGTTCGGGATGAACCTGGGCCTCAACCAACATCCTCCTATAACAACTTCGATTTCGTGCAAACTCTCTCCAGTTTTGCACTCTAAATCCGTTGAGGTCTTCTTCCACTTGATTGTGCCACCTAAAACGAGGTTTCCCCTTCTGCGATTTCCCAAGCAATGTGCTTTCGAAAACCCGTCGAGCCGGAGTCCATCCACTCTACATGGGCCAATCATCGCTTATAGCCTCGCGATGCGTACTCTTCTGGCTATGCCCATGTCGTGGTACAGCTCATACAGCTCGTTGTTATATCTTCTTTTCCACACATTGTCTTCGCATGCGGGACCAAATATCATTCGCAGAGCTTACTTTGAGCATGTCCATTTTCCATGCCCATTGACCATTTCGAAGTCCAGTGAACATTTGATTTCTTTTGAATTTGTGATGCAATGAAAGAATTGGAAGAATATTGTCAGTGGAGATGCTACGCAAATGACATTTGAGTAGATAGGTGGAAAAGGATGTATTTTGACAAGATTTTCCCAATCCACAGGAGAATTTTTCCAAAGGAGGAGAAAAACTCCAAAACTTCATAAAGAAATGTGTTGGGAAGACAAACGAATATTTTGAAGATAATTTCTAATGGAGGTGTGGAATGCGATAGGAGGAGCCCTGCAATTTATACCCAAATAGGCACAAGACCGACACCTTGTGGTGAAAATGAGCCTCAAAATGACTACCTTTTGGTAGCTAAGTTTATAAAGTCTCGGATAAAAAACTACAAAGCAATTTTGGCCCCAGCAACACCGCCTCTGGCGTACAGAAGGAAAGGGTAAGCAATTCTTAGAGAATATGCAAAGAAAGTCCAAAATAGAGGCAGCACAGTACAAAATATAAGAAATTACTTGCAAGCTAAGTTCATTATGATGTGCTTCCAAGGGACACAACCAACAACCCACAGAAACATGGTGGACAGATATTACGACTCAAGGGGTTCTATGTAAAAAGAAAGCATCTTTCAAAGCTTAGGTTAGGTTAGGTTGGTTAGGTTAGGGGGGTGCAGCCACAAGTGGCAACACCTCACTCAGAACTCAAGGATCCATTGTGCACCCGGGAAATCAGAGGATGAGGAAATGGGAGGATTGGAGAAGTAGATGGTTATTATGGTAGGGAACTCCCACTGAACCACTTGGAGCCCTGAGTAAATTTCAGGACGTTCCTTAGTAGGAGATTAGAGATGTCGCCCAGTTCGTCGAAAAAGTATTCTCCGAGGGTTTTTTTCCGAGTGTGGGCCAAGCTAGGACACTCACAGAGGAAGTGAAATGATCCCTCCTCTGCCTCCTCATCTTGGCATCCTCTACATAAGTCGGATGTGCTAATGCCCATTCTCATCATGTGGGTACCCAACAAGTTGTGTCCCGTGAGAATGCCGATCAACAGAGAGAGCCGAAGTCTGCTTAGCTGGAGTAGAAATTTTGTTTTTTTTCTTGGAAATATCTGGCCAATGGTTTCTTAAGACTCGACATGTTTCTAAAGATGACCACCTGTTATTGGCGGTTTTTAGAAAATTGTGTTTGATTCTGTTTTTTTCTTGCTCAAGTGGCCTTAGAACTGAGGTGTTCGTTTCGCTGGATTCGAGTGCTGACCCGATTTTAGCCAGCTTGTCCGCCGCCTGACTATCTATAAAGAAGTCAATATTTTTGTTGATCAGGTTTTGCGTAGCTAGGTGCTTCGCGGCTTCGCACACTGAGAGTACTTCTGCCTGAAAGACAATGCAGAAGACGGGAAGCTTTATTGATCTAATCATGGTGGGGTAATCTGAGAAGATACCTGATCCTACCCCTTCGTCCGTTTTGGAACCATCTGTGTAGACGGAAATGTGATTTCCTATTATAACCCTGTTTTCCTCCCAGCTTTCTCTTGTCGGAAAGACTGTTAGGGACACTGGATTGAAATCAATATGCGGGGGTATAGTCTGTTTGAATGTCTATATCTGTATGGTTCATGATGGTTCTATGGCCTGATATGCCCGTTTTCCAATTGTTGCATTGTTTGAGTCGCAGTGCGCTTTTGGCCGCCATCTCCTTAGTAAAGAGATCTAGGGGGGCTAGCGATAGGAAGGTTTCCAGAGCTGCAGTTGGTGTTGTTCTCATGGCACTAGTTGAACCAATGCATGCAAGCCTTTGGATTTTGGTCATGGTCTTAAGGTTTGAAGCCTTCTCCAATGATGGCCACCAGACTAGACAGGCATATGTGAGGATTGGTCTTATTATGGATGTATACATCAAGTGAATGGTTTTGGGACCAGGTCCCCATTTTTTACCAAGAATTCTACTACAAAATTAGAAAGCGATTTGAGCTTTCCTTTCTCTTTCTTTTAAATTTTCTTTCCAGTTAAGTTTACGATCAAGGACAATTCCGAGATATTTTGCCGTACCAGATAAGTTTATTGGTATTCCATTAATGGAGGGAGGAAGTATATCTGGAATGTTACGTTTTCTCGTAAACAGAACAAGTTCTGTTTTTGTAGGGTTGACGTTTAGCCCACAGTTTTTCGCCCAGCTGGTGAGCTTGTTTAGAGCTGTCTGAAGAAGTTCACAGAGGGTGGTTGTGAATTTTCCCGAAGTCATGATGACGATGTCATCGGCATTGGCTACTGCTTTTATTCCGCTCCTGTCGAGTTTAACCAGGATTTGGTTAACTACTAGGAGCCAGAGTAGCGGGGATAACACTCCTCCTTGACGTGTCTACAAGTTTTGACTTTTAGAGTACTTGCACCCATTTTTGCTTTTACGATTCTCGTTTGGAACATGGAGTCGATCCAGTTTGTTAGCGTGTGATCTCTAAGTTGTGACAACTCTTCTGCATGTCAGCTTCACTTCAGCTAAACTTGGAAGTAAATAGGTTCTAAGTATTAGTGTAAGAAACCCCAAATGGTTGTACCTGATCTTCCGTCCACCAAATGCCCCCATTGGCTGGTGCCGACCGGTAATACTGAATTCGTTCAGAAATCCCAATCAGCATTGCTTCTTACAAAAAACCGACCCAAATTCAAGTCGAAGGAAATGAATCCGATTGCCGGATTGGATTAGTGTGGATAGTGGACGGAATTTAATAAATCAAGCTAAAAAAGTTATGATACGACAAAGCTTAAGCTCAGTTTCTTAAAGTCCTTGACTGAGAAAAATCGTAAAATAAATGTATATAGTTGGAAAGAAAAAATCTTTTATCCTATATCAACGAACATCGTTTGGGAAAATAAAGGACGAAAAGTTAAGGACAATTGGCAAAATTTTACCAACAACTAAACAGTATTGGCATACGCAAGCATTCAAGTAATTGACTTTCAAAATGTCATTTGCTTCTAAATGATTAAATGGATCGGGTGAATAATACAGCGGTTTCTGAAATAGTACTTTATTGGATGGAGCATTGTTAAAAATTAATGAGTACTTGACTTTTGAATGTCTCAATTGGGTTTCGAAACTCACACTCCTTAGCTATTACTCTGTTTAGCTTGAACCATGTTTTTGTAAAACGTTGGGTGCTATAAACAGAATCTTCAACGTTATGGTTTGAGGAAAGCAGTGCAACATAAGTAAAAACAAGGATTGTAAGTTCCTTGACAAATTGAGGACAGCTACTAAAATCGCAACTCCATGAGAAACAAAAAAATAGACCACAGCAAATTCTCTCGCATAGCTATTAAGAAAGTCATTCCCGTATAGCAAGCATTTCACGACTTTAATAATTACAAATGTGTAATGTGAAACATTTTTTAAGGTAAATCTGTCTACAGCTAGATAGTAGCAGGAATGGATTGCTCACGATTAATGACCCTTGCTACATGGGCTGCGATGCGGTGTACGGTATATTCATGATCCATATACTATAGAGTGGACTCATAATAAATCATTCCTTCCCGCATCTACATTTTGTGTGTCTTCAGATGTCTTTTATCTACAAAATCCCCAAAAGACAACATAATACACGAAACCCTAGAAGCATTAGTAGATTATTCATCTTCCAACACCACACGTTCTATCCCGGCAGAAGGTATAGTGAGAAAAAATAAAAATGGATATATAATTCAGTTAGGAGGCCTTTTCCGGAGAAGGTCTTCCTTCCGAGCGGTTGATGGATAACTGAAGGACACCAAAATGGTTACTTGATTACTGAAGGTAATTTTCTTACATAAAATGCCTCTGGGGAAATACAAAAGAGAGGCCCGCAGTGTCTTTGAATACCTATCCTTTGAAGCGAAAAATGTCGATTAAAGGTTTCCACACACAAGTCAGACCGCACTGACTACTACCTACTTTCGAAGACACCTTTAATAAGGAATGGCAAATTGGGGATACTATACGACTTTGAGCTACCCACATAAGGACGGTGCATATATACCAATTTAATGTTCAGTTATAAAATACGTAAGCTAATGAAGGACGTGGGTTCAACTGGAGATGGAAAAAGATGTCGACGGTGCTTACCAATGTTCTTTTGAACTGGTGTTCGTTTATAAAAAAAAAAAAAATAATGATTATAGAGTTGCGTAACAGAACGGGGAGTACGGATTACGGACACATTTCTCCCAACCACACCTTGTGTGGAATGCAGGGACCCTATAGTTTTTTTTATGCTGTTTCCGAACCACTAGTTGAGTAGTGCTTCTCTAGGCAATGATTTAACTATCCATGCCAGCTAATCGCAAAAAGCGATCCCTGTGCAAAAAACAAATGTTTCTGGAACTCCAGTCTCGAAGTCCCAAGTAACAGACAGTAATAGTTTCCATTACACCACCGGCTTAATGCTTATAGTTTAAAAAACCACTCTTTCGTGAAGTGTGCGAATGCATGTCCTCATTTGAATAAAATAAATTCATTCCATCACAAGCTTAAATATTTAAATTTTTCTATTCACAAATTCATTTGCGTGCAAATGTTGTAAGGGACAAGCATTAAATTTGCCATTGCTTCAAGAATTGTTTGTTCAGTACTTGGGGTTACCCCTATCGATGGCGAATGTACTTTTAACTTCTGTAATCCTTCCTCCTCTTGGCTAGTTGTGCATAAAATCCTCATCTCTCGGTCAAAAAGTTAGTCGCTTTTTATCCTCAAAGATCAACACAGAGGGCGGAGAATCAACAAAAGTTTTTGCTGTCATGCTTGAGTTTGTGCATGAAGACAGATATCATGAGAATGATATGCTTCTTAAGAAAAGTATCTAAGCAGTATAAAGACATAAATATACAACTACTGTAACAGTTCTTGTTTGTAATGCTGGGAAAATAGTAGAATGCTTTTGCAATGTTTTGGAATTCATATAGCTACAAATTAGAAGACATTGAAATAAAGGGATGATGTAAGTAAGAACAGCATTGTTAAAAAGCCTGAAGGCATAAGGGAAGATTGAGGTATGTCTGACTTTCAAGCTGATATTCGTATAATGTATTTTTTTAATGTGATTTTCTGACTCAGGATCAAAAACTGTTTATTTATATTCTGTTTGATTCATAAGACAATTTCGAGAGGGTGACTTTACATTTTCTAATGCTTCACTAAGTGTATGGCTTTCATAAAAGTTTTATCTTTTGGCTTTGGCGGACACACGACATTCGTTTATCTATATTTTCGGCAACACTTAGTTTGAGCTTTGAAATATGCTTCGAAACCACAAGCAGAGTGTCCTTCACTGACTTGCACCTTGCAAATCAGCGCACAAAGTGAACGAGTAATTTCTTTTGCGGAGGAAGGTACCTAATACTTCAAAACTGCTCTAGTCACCATTCTTTGTCCATTTTGATAGCAATTGCAGCGAGTGACCTGCCATCACAAAGTGTTTTCCTCAAATCATAATTGAAGTCTTTATGTAACGAACAGGTACACAAAAGATAGTTTTTGTCGATAGTAGGAAATGACTGCAACAGCTTATGCTGACCGCGTGTACGCTATCCTTGTGGAAACAATCACAGCTATATAAACTTGGACGACCAACAGATGTGTTGGCAGCAGGTTTACTTGTTGGCCACAAACATTCTAAAGTCAAAGAGATGCAGCAAAAAAGGAGCGAAACATCCATGAGAAACCTAAAGCGTCTAGATTCGGCCTTTCTACCATATTTCTTGTCGCTCTTTTAACATTTCTCTTCAATAAGGTTTGCCATTTTATGGTTGAACGAGCCAAAAACGAATCGAAATTATTAAAATTTACTACTGAAATTCGGTGTCAGTGGCCTCAACGTTAAGAGTGCTACGTCCTATTTATGGTCGTCACAATCGGAGAGCCCAAATGTTTCTCTCACACGTCGTTCTCAAGCGTTGGTCATCTCTGTGAGGTCGTTGTTGCGAATTTTGCGAAAAGATCTTGGCCTACATCCTTACAAGATTAGATTGACGCAAGAACTGAAGCCGCTTGACCACCAGAAGCGTCGTATAGGTTCCTGAATTGGGATGAGCAAAATGATTTGGATTTTCATCAAAAAATCATCTTCAGCGACGAGGCTCATTTCTGGCTGAATGGCTTCGTCAATAAACAAAATATCCGATATTTGCTATTCGGCAAGCAGCAATCCACGCACGTACCTACTCCATGAGTCATCATTGCATCCCGAAAAAACAACGGTTTGGTGTGTTCTATATGGTCCGGCGGCGTCAATGGGCCCTATTTCTTTCGTGACCGGCACGTTACTGTGAACGGGGATCGCTACCGTTCAATGATAACCGAATATTTTTGGCCCCAATTGGATGATATGGACTTGGAGGACACGTGGTTAAAACAGGATGGCGCCACAAACGACAAAGCGAATTTCACAATCAATTTATTGGAAACCAATTTTGAAAAACGTGTGTCTCGAAATGGTCCAGTCGCATGGCCTCCTAGGTCGTGCGATTTGACGCCATTAGACTATTTCCTGTGGAGGTCTATGTGTGGTCTATGCCAACAAGCCAGCGACGATTGATAAACTCCGTACCAAAATCGAAAGTGAAATCATATCTGTCGATTTATGCTTGAAAACCGTTGAAAATTGGGTTCAGCGTCTGGACTTCTGCAAGCGTGCCCGTGGTGGCCATGCAAAAGAAATCGAGTTCCCTACAAAATGGCATCGTACTTTCACAAGAATAAAGAATTTCATTGATATCCAAAACCGTTTTTGTTTTATTGAAAAAACTTTTGTGGCGCTCTTATTGAAAAATCCGATATAACATTCGTGCGGAATCGACAAAAAAATGTAAGTCCCTTTCATTCCCTAACCAGGCATGATTGAGAGGACTACACTGGGTCCTGGGTGTGCCTGCTCAGTTATGTTACTCTTACTTACATCGTAACTTGAAATTGGGGTGAGAGTAAGAACAACACTACCATTTAGTTAGCAGCAAAAAAAAGGCCACACTGATTTATCAGAAAGGACTTCTATATGTTTGCTCATCAATATTTATGCTGACTTGTACAATGTACATATATATATTTTAGCTAATTTCACTATTCCGCGAGTGAGTTATGTGAGCTATGAGCTATTCATAATATTTTCTATAATAGGTATGAGTGCTTAGATGGCTAGGTCACATGAAATAACGACACTGAGCTGCTCCTCTCGAGAGGAGAGGGTGTGAAGACGTTGATAGAAGGATTAGGTAGAAAAAAGTAAGCCTGCTTAAAGTATAATGTGGAGACGACAAGCTTAAGACTGAGCCAACTGAAGACGCCTGCCTTCCTTATGCAACGAAGTTATGGTAGATTTTTGGCTTTGGTACACCTATAATTATATGGACCATTTTTAAAAAATAAGGACAGGATTGGCAAGTCCTCGGAGAGTAAATTCACTGTGAAAACAAAACGCTTTCTAGATCGGCCGTTCAGAACCGGTAGACCCCTCCATTTCCTCAAAATGTTTTTGAGAATTACGCTATGACTCGGGGCCCGATTTGTGTTGCTACCCTAGATGTGTATATGTATATATGTAAGTACTTCCGGTTACAGATTTTTCAGGGTGGGTTTCACTGACTACAAGAAAATGCTGCTTCCAACACAAATTTTTCAAAGCAAGTGAAATGAAAAAACTGTTTTCTTACATTAACGTGTTTTTCAACTGACCTTTAAAGCCAACTACCTACATCTTGTCTACTTTACTGAAACGCTGTCAGAGAATTGAAAAGAGAGTAGGTCGCAGGCATTGTTATTAAAATTATTGTTGATAGTAGGTTTTTACAATTATCGTTCTCTTGAAATCATTACAAAATAGATTTTCTGAACTGCCAACAAAAAATTTCCAATCTATACGGAAGTTCAAAACTCTAGTGAATTGTGATAAAGTAGGATCTTACCTAAGGTGTATCAATTTTTTAATTAAAATTTTTCAATTCACATCTCACATAGTCCCACTGAACAGAAGAAAAAAAGTCATGCTATGCTAGGGTGTTTCTGTTCGCACATCCATAATCTCCTCTCAGTAAAAGATTTTCTTCACTTTTCTATAAAACAAATAACAGGACACAAAGGAGAGAGCAAAAAAAAAAAAACAAAAATACACTCGAACCTCGAAGCAGTCATACCTACCTACCTACCAGTGCGTCCATCAATTAACAGTTTCTCTGACATCATAAAAGCAAAGACCAACAGCAGCATCTTTATCCTCTAGCAATTTTAACGTGTGCAATTTTTCACATCCAAGTATTGACAGCCAACAGAAAGCTATTTTCAATTAATGCTAGCAACGTGTTGCCATGCCAGTTGCCAGTTGCCATACTGAGAATAACTAACATATGTATAATACATATAGGGAATGGGGTGGGGTGGATTTAGGGTCAGAGAATTTATTTAAGTTCTCCTTGTTCACCCTACAAAACATGGAAGATACGGTTGGAGTATGTGTGATAAAAATTCAATCTACGTGTGATAAAGAACAACAATTGAAAGAAAAACATGTTGTGAAGTAGTCCTTTGTCAGGAGGCCACCGTTGGTATAGTATTGTTGTAAGCACTGTGATACCTTGGGATAAGGGAATTGATACGTGGATGTCATTGTTATCACCTGTTGACTATCCTTTGACGCGACGCTTTGGCACTGTAAAAAGTTTGATTTGAGTTTATTTTCTCTCGTTTTTGTTATAAGGGGACGAGAAATAATTGATGGTTGGTATTGGGAAAATATCGTAAGAATTTTCAAAGTGAATAAATGAGGGTTCTACAGGTACATACCAAACTGTCAATCTAAAGTGTGGTGAAACTGGGAAGCGCGATGATTCTTTCTAATGAAAATCTTTTTCAAAACCAATTCGAAATTGATTGACATTTTTGAGTAATTTGAAAAAAAAAAAAAAACAAATCGTGTAGTTCGTGCTGGATCGTTTAAACCGAGACCGCTCAATCATTTATGGTAGATCTAAAATAAGTTTTTTCTTGTCGTTTGAGTTGCAAGCCGCATAGTGTAGATTGTGTTTGTTTTTGTAAGACGTTATCACTTACAAAAGAAAGACAATTTAATGTTTCTGTGATTCGAGCCTTGAACTCCTACACAACAGGCAGACATGCATTTCATTTCTATTTATTCTATTTTATAAGCAAATTGGAGTTTGACGAACACATTAGTTTTACATTACCTCTGAAAATGACCAACTTAAATAAAATCTTACTATATCAATTGTCGACTTCCAAAAAGCTATAAATATGAATCCTTTCAACAGGAAACTTTGAAGGACTGCGCTGCGAGGCTTATTCGTTGGAAATTTTATACGATGCGATAACGGCACTTATGGTTCCAGCACATACATGAACATCAAATTCATTTCCATCAGTCAAAATTTTGCAGAACTCAATTTTCTCTTGCCCTCGAACTCGAATCAAAAGCTAAATTATTATTAAATAACTAAGGCACTTAAGGCCAATGTGTGCCAAGCAATTTTCTTAACCCGAGTAAAACACACGATGAATACAAACTATGAACAGCCAAGTAAATCTGGGAAAATCCTTTTACAAGAGTTACATTTAAAATGTTCTTTTTTCCATTTTTTTCATTAGGTGTTCAAATGAATTGCACACATCTTTTTTGCCATTGCCTGCTGTATGTGAGCATTTACTTAGGCCTTTCCATCGAAATACAGCTTATGGAGTAGGAGATAAAAAGACAGAGAGGGAGAAAAAGAAACTTTTCTTTCATAAAAATCTGAATGTGCATTGAATCAGAAGATGCTGCAGTTTGCTATAATTTACTGGCTCCTAGCTTCAATTTACTTGATTAGCATTTAAATGTTTGCTTTTATTTTCTCAAAAACTTTGCTCACAAAGGCTTCCAGCGAATACATAAACTTTGCACTTCAGCACTCGTACATCAGATGAGGACGACGCAACGATGACGAGAAACATAGAGTTTCTTGAATTGGTTGTTCATTTCATTTCCGTTCGTTCATTTGGTCCTTTCGCCGCTCTCTAGTCTTTGAAAACTCATTTAAATTAAATTCTATTCAATTCACAATTTCAGTGCTAATGTCGTCTTAGGTTGGTTGGTGTGCAGCTTTCGTCGTCTTTCAATCGTACACTTAGTTGTCAATTTACCTACTCTAAGCTCTCTTTGTTGAGGTTTGAATAGTTCAGAGGGTGGTTACTTTTTTTTTACTTCTTTATCAACAAGAAGTAAGGCTCAGGCTCAGGAAAACCATCGTTAAGTACATACTTCAGTAACATTTCGAAGAATTCCCAAGAGGATTCTGTGAAATTCAACGACTAAGATTCGCTTATGTTGGTCGTTTTACTCGTGGTTCAATGTGAAAATCATTAAGAGCACTATCAATGTAAGCCAGGTTATAAATTCAGTCGCTATTTATTTGAAAATGTTCATGCAAGTTGTAAAGAAAACGTCGTACTCAAGAAGTAGGTGGTCCTTATTTAAAGCTTAGTAGGGAACACAAGTACTCATTGACTGACTATTCGAAACGGATAGCCAAACAATTAAAGTAATTAATTTTTCTTAGCTTTGTAACATACCTTTCAGCCAAGCGCAAGCAGACAAGGCTCTTGTTAAGACTATGAAATTTTCTCAACGGAAACTCTCCCAAAAGCACACACATTTTGTATGCACATCCTTATTCTGTAAAAAGGATTAGTTAAAATGAAAGCTTTTTCTTAATCTTATATCTCTTAGCTTGTAGTATATCAATTAAATAAAAAAGAATCTTCCATTGGTCGTTTCGGTACGAAACAAAAGAAAATACCATGAGGAATAAGAACCGAAACTCTGGACTAAAGATATCATTCTCAAGTCCTTAAAACAAGATAAATGCTTGCAGCAAATTATTAGTTGCAAGATAAATGAACGAACGGGAACATCATATATGTCGTATCAAAAGATCATAACCAAAATGTCTGTTGACTTTGAGTTTGGGACTGGCTATCATGGCTCTGACGTTTTTAGCATGTCAATCTTTTTTCCATTACCTTAGTAGACCAAAGACACGAATCAGAAAAAGGACATCATAATAGGAAAGGACTATATATCAACTCAAATGGAGGAAAGTACTTTATGGACTATCATTAATTTACCATGAAGATGATAGTCCAGCAATCTAACCAACAGTTGAAGAGAGATAATAAAGAACATGAATATTTGAAAGAACGACTAGCAGGAAACGAAGCCCTTTTGTGTCTTTTAAAATCAAAAAAGTTAAAATTTGTGAAAACGATGAGAGGTGCTTTTGATCTCAAAATCAGCACTTTGGGAGATTATTCTGGGATACTTGTCCAATGAAAAATTATTTTTCAAATGTTCCGCCGCCGATAGTATAATTTTACACTACACACGACTCATGTTTCATATGTCCTGCTTCTGAACATGCGACATGACCAATGGCAATTTTTTTTTACCCTCATGTCCATGCCAGGAGTTGGAGTTGGAGTTAAAGTTAGAGTTAGAGTTGGAGTTGGAGTTGAAGTTGGTGTTGGAGTTGGAGTTGGATTTGTAGTTGGAGTTGGAGTTGAAGTTGAAGTTGGAGTTAGAGTTAGAGTTAGAGTTAGAGTTAGAATTAGAGTTGGAGTTGGAGTTGGAGTTGGAGTTGGAGTTGGAGTTGGAGTTGAAGTTGGAGTTGGAGTTGGAGTTGGAGTTGGAGTTGGAGTTGGAGTTGGAGTTGGAGTTGGAGTTGGAGTTGGAGTTGGAGTTGGAGTTGGAGTTGGAGTTGGAGTTGGAGTTGGAGTAGGAGTTGGAGTTGGAGTTTTAGTTGGAGTTGGAGTTGGAGTTGGAGTTGGAGTTGGAGTTGGAGTTGGAGTTGGAGTTGGAGTTGGAGTTGGAGTTGGAGTTGAAGTTGGAGTTGGAGTTGGAGTTGGAGTTGGAGTTGGAGTTGGAGTTGGAGTTGGAGTTGGAGTTGGAGTTGGAGTTGGAGTTGGTGTTGGAGTTAAAATTGGAGCTTGTGTAGAAGTTGGAGTAGAAGTTGGACTTGGAGTTTGAACTTTGAAGCAGAAATGTAATACTTATGTTAATTCGAAAAGTAATGGAGCAAGAAGTGTTAAGATTTTGGATTACTTAGCCAAATACTACACCGCATCTCGGAGTCTTACTTTGAAAAGTGCGAAGTCTTGAAACAACTTGTATGCCAAATCTGACATCATCATGAAGGAAAATCTTGAAGGCAAAGATAGATCTTCGTTTGGGAATTAAAACTGATACTTTCTAATTGAAAAAAAGGATATAAATGCACATATTTTGCTCCTTCCTGGAAAGAGGAGAAACGAGGGACTCTATGCTGTCGGAAATTCTTAATTTCAAAACTTTATTACAAAGCTTAACAAATATTTTAGTTGGTTCGAATACAAAATTATTTAGGCTACAAATAACATTCAAGTATTCGCTAGACAGACAATCTGACGATATTGTTGCAATTACTTTCTTAAATATTAGCAAAACGCAAAAGAATGTATTCTTAAGTCACTCCTCTTAACTTAAAGATCCCTTTTTTTACATTGACCGAACCTAATATGATAAAGTAACCCCAGAAGAATACCCCGTTAGCACGTTATTTATAAGCTAAGTTATCCATTTTGTGTAGTTGCATATTAAAGAAACACTTTCTTTGGAAAGAACTAAACAGGCAATAACAAAAAGTTGTTTCTTTTCTCGATGCTGTCAGTGTCAAAAACTTGGTAAGTAGATTAAATAATTTGAACAAAAGAAAAATACAAAAAAAAGAAAGAAAGAAATTGGAATGGAAAAGTAGGAGAATGAGAACACTAACAAAAACGACCAAAGTTTCTCGAATGAAGTAAAAGAACAGCAGTGCATGAAAAAAGAAAGAGGGAAGTCTTGAGTGGAGGAAATCAACAGGATATACACTTGTATACTATAGCGCCGCACAACATAAACATCCAAACATACCAACAAAAGAATTTCGATTTCATAAACAAACATCGTATATGTTTGTGTGTTACATTATTCTTGTAATCTGGAATTATTTTTCTTTTACACCATTGTTGTCGGAGTCCGAAGCGTAGGTAATTACGTAAGCCTCTTGTCCATCTGTTGAGGTTGATATGCACGTCCTATTGACCCTCGATGAGTGCTGACACTTTTCCATAATAAAAAAAGTAGGGTTTCTACACAAAGGCCTTTGAATGGCTCAAATTAGATTAAAAGAGCAACAGATATGACAAGAACAGAGGAAAAATGGTAAATGTGTTGAAGTCGCTGTATAAAACCAAAATATAAAGGAGAGCTGCAGAGCTCGGGGAGAAACAGCGCATTTTTCTTAACCATACCATTTTGTGAAATTGTGGGGACCTTCGAGTTTTGCCTATTCCCAAAAGCTTAATGTAGAAGCGGTTTTCATGGCAGTCCATTATCGGTAGACTTGCCAATTCCTCGTAGAAGATGATACCTGTGGATGATTTTGGTCATGCTAGCAGTTGAACCCCCATCTACATAGATCCAATTGTGAATAGAGGTACGCACAAAGGAGTAGGTATAGATAATATAGATGAGAAATAAAGCATTGGTTAACTTTGTCATTTGCCTGGCAACAATGAATTTATAGAAGACTCTCATTCCATAATCAATATTGAAGTACTGAAATGATTGAGCCCAAATGAAGGAATGAGCTTAGCAGTAGAAGTACAGGCTCACATAGTCGGTCTTCGACATGATATCTGCTTTTGGGAAATATACCTAGCTACGTGCCTCAGCTTATCAATATGTACAATGTTTTACCTCTCCGCATAAAGGAACGGCTCCGCCGAGGCGGTCTTATTCACTGGTATTGAGCCATCTAGGAAAATTTGGCTTAAGTAGGTATACTCTCTTGTTTGACTTAGACTTTGTAGTGAACCAGTTAATTTCTAAGTTGAAGCTACCTTTAAATATTATCTGCAGATTAAGCCCTGCTTTTATTTTATTCGACTACAACATATTTACTAAAAGCAAGCGAAGGACGCCGGAGAAAACTCCAGTTCCAGGTTCAAATGGCTACCTACTAAACGTATTTGTAAAAGCACAAAAAGAGGTACATTTAAATTAGTGGTTCGACAAAACCATTTTGAACTCGAAAGTGTATACCATGTATATGTATGTATACCATGTATATGTATGTATGTAAACCCAGAAAAAGGTAGCAACATTTTTAAGACGAAAGCATAATAGTTTCCCATCAACCACTGAAAGCGAAATTACATGAAATAGTCTTTTGAGAGTACAATCACACCAAAACCCGATGCGGATGTGTTTGATTTAAAAAAGGTCTAATTTTCTGGATAGAAACAAAGGTTTTAAATTTACAGAGCATATACAACACCCTCACAAGTCATCTTTTCTAATCGTATCCAAAATGATTTTGAAAGAATCGTACAAAAGCGTTTATTTAAGTGTCTTCTGTAAAAGCTTTCATTTGGTACTTATAATCCAACAATTGTGCCTAAGTGAGAACCCTCGACAACATAAACAAATATGTACGAGTATATTCAATTTTAACCACCAACCAAGCTTGAGTAGCACGAACACGTTCCGGTTTCTCATGGTTTTTGCCTGCCACAAGTATAAGTTGTTCAGGGATAAGAATCAGGAAAAACGAACTTTCTAGGCCGATATTAATTGTTTTTTTTTTTTTTTTGTGGCTGTGTTCCTTCGAGGTTACCGCCTATAATAAGTGACTGTCTGTGTTCCTCTGTGCGGGTGCTTTGAAAGGACCAAAGTTTGAGTTTATGCTGGCACTATCTCCATCGTTGAGGTTAGACGTGGTTTTTTCGAATGCACACTGAATGCTTGATGGATATTCGGCTTTTGTTATATATACGTGTATACCTACCTAAATAAAAATGTAGCTATCTGCTTTTAGCTTCTATATTTATTTGTTTGGTCTTGAAGATGTTTGGCAGAAGCAGTGAAATGAAACACATAAATTTTCTCTGGCATCGTGTTGATGGATTCTTCCGAAGGCATCACTTAAAGAAATCTAAGTAAGAACGTGCAAAGTTTTTAATCAATTCCAAACAGCAACGTATAGGCGTTTTGGTACACATTCCGAGGTACGAGTTTTAGCTTATTTCATACGGCAATAAAGGTTGTGCGAAAAAGATATTGATGAGCGTATGTGAGTTTTTGCAATCATTGCATGTAAGGATCTATTCCACTGTTCCTTGTCAGCAGTTTTCATATTACTCTCTCATTATAATGAATTGAAATACCTAAACACTCACCAACTAACTAAGGAGGGCTTTCAATTAAGGATGAGCTCTTTTCAGTTTTGCACTTTAAATCAGTCGAAAATCATATGAATATGAACATAAAAAGGAAAACACACTTTTATAAACAGCCTTTCTCTCCTCCCTTTGCATCTTTGCATAGCAATCTTTTGGATAGTATTCAGAGAAGAGCCTCCAAAATATTTTTTTCCAATGGTAGGTATAGATAGCCTTTCGCGAGCAATTGGAAAGTCCACCATAGATAAGTGTTGTCATGTAAAGAGCTTTGTCGATTAGCCGTTCGGAGCTAGCAGAAAATTGTAGGCCCCTCCATTTTCTCCAATCTCCTTTTCAATCCCCCTATTTTCGCAATGCTGTGTTAATTCAACGTAATTAAGGTTATTCACAACCAATTTCAAATCTTTAAAGTTAAAACATATGTAAATTTGATAAAACGTTCCTTGAATTAATAAAAGTTGAATATATATTGAGTAGGACCTAATACCTACAGCAATCAAGAAACTAAGGCCGAAAACACGCTGTATAACCACATGAACACAACATGAACCATGTATACAGTGTACAGTTCAAATCTCTCAGCATAAGGACATGGCCTTCTGCAAATTGATTTCCAACCAACAAGTTTCCACACTGTCAAACAACGTTCAACGACGCCGACGCTCACAGAAAGAATATATGGAACGTGCTTGATATGGAAAGTCAAATATTATAATTACGTTCAAGTGCGCTGCCACTTGGCGGAACGCTTTTGGGGTCAAACATAAATTACTTTTTTTTTAGTAACAATGCCAATCACGTATTACACAAAGTTCCTGACTGCCTGACATATTGCCAAGGACTTTCATATCAGAAAATTAGTCTCTAGGTTTTTTTTCATGTCGTAGGAGTTGCTTTTGTTTTTGTTTTTGTGTGTGTTTTTTGTTCTGCTTTATGTTTTTGCTTCTAATTACTACATATGTATACGCTTGTACGGTTGATTAATGGTTTAAATATTGATGTTATACACAAACACTCCGGATGTATCGCTTTCAGTAAAGTTTATGTAGTTTTTTATGAAGTTTTGATATGAAATGTTAGAGACAGAGAGATGATTTTCTATTTTATCTATGAAGTTTTCTAATAAGAGTAACTTTTCATGTTTTTATATATAAATACGATCTCATACTGTTAGATTGCCTGCAAACCTTTATTACCATAAAACAGTTTTCGAAGCTCACACAAATCAGAGTTTATGTACAAAGAGGTGGGTAAGGTAGATAAATACGTTTTTAAAAGCTTTTCTCTTAAGTACTACTACTGTTTCAATTTATCTTTTATTTCATTTATTTAAATCTATAATGATATCTATATGTACTTCTTTATTTAGAGTTTTAAGAGGAAGTATTTTGAATTCTCGGTAATTTTTCAGATGAGAGGAACGAGTGATTCCAGAGAGGTTTATGAAACATGGGATTAACAGAAAATCCAAGAATTAGATTTACGGGGGCTAATGGGATACCTTCTCATCTCATATCCCCCCAAAAGAAAAAGAAGTTACTACGAAGCCGGTGCATTTATAACATGGGTGTGTTCCTGGGCCAACCCTGTACCTGTATCTGTGGCAAAGGGATATTCCAGTGGACACCAACGCAACGGTATCATGAGCATCAGTTTTGCTGATGATATTGCAATATAGAGCCAGAAAAGTTTGCTAAACAAGCTGCACGAAAATTGCAAAGCTCAGTCGAAAAGTTAGTGATTGGACTTAAATCTCAAAAATGTAGTATCGAGTCAAACAAAACAAAAATGACAGATATAAACTTTACGCAAAAAAACATGAACAACTACCCATTCAATGCTATCTTACGCCAACATTGCCAAATACGTTGGATGTAAGTATTAAATGGAAAGAGCAAGTCAAAAGAAAAGAAATGCGCTAAACTTGCTAATACTAGATTTTCACCTGAAGTTGAACTTGGTATCTTACCTAGAAGGTTTGTGTTAACCTAGAAGTGTTACCGTCTATATTCCGGCTTGCTTTCCTTTGTTCTGCTTGGTTTTGTCTATAAACAAGAAAGAGACATGTTAAAGAATGTCACCGACACTTGACAGCAGGTCAGCAGAGGCACTGCTATCAAACGTAAAACTCATTGAAAAGTTGGAAAAAGTGCGTTCAGCACGGTATTTGTCACTAGGTTTCGAGTAGGTTCCATTGAAACCTAGCAACTGAAATGGTTTAATTTTGTATGGCAAACAGCGTAACTTTCATGCAGGTTTGGAGTAGTAGCATTTACCAAGTTTAAGTATCAGATGAAAATAGACCAAATAAAAGCTCTGATCTATCTGTCAAGAACATACTACAGTCGACTCTCGTTAATTCAAACTTGCGATAATTCGAACCTCTCGATAATTCAAAGTTATCACGAGTTCCCTACAAAATCTCTTGATATTTCGAACTAAATCAGTACATTTTTATACACTTGGTAATTCGAACGAAAAAATCATTGCTATATAATACAACGACGTGGTAATTCGAACTCATCGGCGTCCAACACTCGACAATTCGAAGTTGAAGAGAGAAAGAGGTCCGGTTTCTTAAAAGAAAATCTTCCAATACTTGTGGATTATGAAGAATCAGCAGTAGAACCATTAGTAGACATCAGCGGTGTGAGTTTTTCTGACTTTGTTCAAGTGGATGACGATGTTGCTGTCTCAGGTGCACTAACCGAAGGCGAAATCTTAACTGCGACAGATACGAATGAAAAAAGCAACGGTGAAGATGAGGACGATACATCAGAACCCTTAACAGAGGAGTCAGTTAAGGAAGCACGACCATCATTCGATACCTTACAACGCTTCTGTCTACAAAACGAAAGTGATGAAAATGCATTTCAGGCACTTTTTCTCTTAAAAAAAGTTATTGAGCAGTCTGAGCAGCAGCAATGTGTTTTGAAGCAAACGAGTATTATAGAGTTCTTTCAAAAACATTAATTAGTTCACATTATGAATAAGTTTATTTATGTTTACGAATGTACATGTACACTCTAATTTGTTTTTTTTTCATAGCTATAGAATAGCAGTTAATAAATAATATGTAATTTAATGATCAATACCTTGTAATTCGAAGTTTTATTTATTTTCCCTCACAAATTTCGAACCATTTGTTATTTCGAACATTCGATAATTCGAAGTATTTTAAGAGTCCCTCCAGTTTCGAATTATCGAGAGTCGACTGTATTGTTAAATAATCAAGTACTGAAATCTGTTTGGCTATTTTTTGGCTTTCATTTATGGGGCTGTACAAGACATGCTGAATCCATCCATATAAAGTTTATAATATAAGGTCCTTAGTGGAATAATAAATAGCGATCTATATCTTGATCTTTAAACTGAAAGGGTAAAAGAGCTTATTGAAAAAAAACAGTCTACACTCTACAACACAAAAAAATCATACCAACTCCTAAATGAAGACGGTCTTTAAAGTAGGTACGAAACAATGTACAGAAATTAAGAAAATCCAAGATTCATGAGCTGATGGTCTTAAAGCTATTGGAAATTATTTTAACTATAAACTTCTTTCAATGAACTATAAACTGAAAAAGAAAAATTATAATTATGTTGACCTTTCATAGTCCGGATTTATCGATAGTTTTCGTAGGAAAGAGCACTAA
Source organism: Melanostoma mellinum (assembly GCA_914767635.1). Lineage (NCBI taxonomy): Eukaryota > Metazoa > Arthropoda > Insecta > Diptera > Syrphidae > Melanostoma > Melanostoma mellinum. The sequence continues at coordinate 23,693,339 of OU612058.1, forward strand.
ACTACCCAATACCGATGTTTACTGAGTGTGTTTTGAAGATCTATTTCTAATAACAAAAAAAACCTGACCTAGTTCTTTTGTATAACAAAAAAAAAAAAAAAACCCACAGAAGGTCGTACGAATATGAAATTTTTATTGGATTAGATTTGCTTGTTGTGAATATTTTAATTGATTCAGGATTTAATCAACCAGCAGTTTCTAAAGACAGTGAAATAAAAATGGTTCTTTCACTAAAAAGTTAGACTTCTTGCAAAAAAAGCCTAACAATTTCGTTGAAGAAATAGGGCCGAGTAACCGCACACGTTAACGAGTTAACGTTACTGAATTATGTGAGTTTTGCATTGGCACTTAGGTACATTAAATCTTGCAACATAATTTGACATTCTCTTACGATTAAGCGAGCGGAATTTTATTAGATACCTAGGACTAGGTGAACAGCCGACTGAAATTGTGAAACTCGCTCATTCGATCACTCATGCCATAGTTTGGCTAAAATTTTCAAACCTGAAAAGTGGACAAAAGAAGCCGCACCATATCCAGTAAAAGCTGTTTAATTGTGATTTACAAAAGGGGAAAAGGTGTTCATTAAATAAATTGTTGGTCTACCTATGTATATGAGAACGAAAAATAATAAAGATACAAACTATCAAAACACTCACCATTTTTCTTTTAAATGTTGTAAAATATTTATCAGTTGGTATGATTATCTAAAGGCTAGCGTAGACGATACTGAATTGACAACAACTTGAATATGATCGTGTAGGTATTGGCCCCGATAAAAACGCTGACTTCTGACTTTTTAAAGCAGCCCCAAATTAACATTTATGTTCACTACTTTATGGCACTTATCTACAAAACTCTATAAGAGTTAAATACCCCATATAACACCCAAAAACAACGAATTCAAAATCACAACATTTGAACAAGAGCTCAATTTCTGAAACCGATTCTAAGCCATTGAACAACTATTTAAATTTAGCTTCACTTATTTAATAAACATTTCACTTTCCTCTAAACAGGCCAATTTTGATTTACTTCACAGACAGAAAACTCAAGCTCAATATTTTTCACCAACCAAACCACACGCACTTTTAAATTGGTTTGATTTTTTTCGAAAGAAATGGATTCGAACACTTCAAAAAGATAAAATATCGATTGAAAAAGAAGTAGGTAAGCACAAAAAAATAAAAACTAATAGAGACTTATGAAATGATGAACACGATGAAAAAAATAAACGGAACAACTGCGTATGGCCAAAACTATTTTTTCAAGAAATTTTTCAGAAACCACAACTACGCATTCCGATTTGACACGATTATTCATGTCAGCCCGATCTCTCTCCATCACTTCATTGCGAAACTGCAGTAACAAAGTCCACTATTCCACGGCGCATTTCTCTCGTGCATGAATGAAGTGCAAGCGAGAAAAAAATCGAGATAGAAATACAGCTGCCCGGACATGCACGGGTAGCATTTGTCGTGCATTTTTTCATGTTTCTCTTTATCTCTATTCGTTGTTTTTCGTAGTTGCTTTATTCTTGATTTGAACTTTGTTGGGAAATGACTTTGTATTATGGCGGAAGAATTCAAGTGATCAATGGAATTGACTTGTGAGTTGATAGTTCACTACGAACTAAATTCAATATTATACGATCCCTGCCACCCTGACTATGTATATAAATCGGGTTGAGAAAGCAGATGCTTTTCAAGTTATTTAAGATTTATTGAAATTGAATGACCCATTGATTAATATAAACTTTATAAAGAGAAAAATAAACATTTTGCGAACTCAGTTTTCTAAAGAGTTTCGTGAAATGGGAAAATCGAAAAAAGTAGAGCTGGTGCGAGACTCTGGTGCTTTGACCAGTTAATGTTTTTAAGAAACTACTGCAAGACCAGGTGTCCATGTTCAACATATCATTAATTTCTTCTTTATTCATTTTTACAACAGCTTAACAACTGTTTCAATGGAACTTTAAAACTGCAAGACTGAGCGCAGAAATCAATGTGAAAGAAAATTGACAAAAACATGCGCAACTCGAAAAATGCAGCGTGTAATAATGAGAGCATAACCGAATACAAGTTCAAAACGAAAAAAGCGATTAATGCGCATTAAAAACATGCGCCATGTAATAGCCGACAAAAAAAGAGCACGATCAATCCCGCATGCCGCTTATAAAAAAAGCAAATGGCCATCGCGCCGTGTGAGTGATTTGCTTTTTATTTTATTTTTTTTTTTTTTCAAAAAAGCACTTATTTTTATTGGAATCTAAAGAATAACACATTTTTAATTCACTTTCTTTTTCATTCTTTTTAGAAACACAAATTTTTTTTTTTAATTACACAATTTAATTTCTTCACCACCTTCTGCATGACCAAGCAAACCGAGCGAAACCACCGAGCAGACTGTAGCGATGTTCGTTTAGCTCTTGTTGAGCTGTAGTCACATCTCACTCTCTCAAACTGTTGACAGTCAGAGATGATTATGTTACTTGCTCTAACTTCTTCATGGTTTATTCTTTAACATATCAGCAACTTTTTTCTGCTCGCTTACTCGTTTACATTAAAAAAAAGAAAAACATCGGTAAGGTTAGGCAAGGCTCAGTAAATTTGTTTGTAGAAGAACTGAAGAAGAACAAAGAGAAAAAGAAAGTTAAGAGTTAAGAGTTAAAACTAGGAATGGGAAAGTCATGAGTCATGACTCATGAGTCATGACTAATAACTTAATAACTAATAAGGAATGAAAGCTTTAAGGGAAAATTAGTTTATTTAATTTTTAGCGCTGGCCGTAGGCTGACTGCTGAGTGACAACGGTCGTATCCAAGTGATATACATCGTTTGTAATAATAATTGATGTCATCGATATTTACATTGATTTCTTAAAAAATATTAATTCATATTTCCACATCTATGTTTATCTTTACTAGTCTTTCTATGTACAATAATACTTTAAAAAGAGAAAGGCTTGTATGTTATAAGTGCTTTAATTCAAACCCTTTTGGGACCGATTTCAAAATTTCTCAGCATTAGGATGTTAAAAAGTTCATTATCCCTGACCTATATCTACATACGTACCTTTTGTATTCAAACGGGGATGAGAACTGAAACACAACTGATTCAAAAAATCGCTTCTTTACTGGCTTAATGGGCTTTATATTACTGCTTTTTGCGGGGGAACAGGAACGGAGCGGATGAAAGCGGACGAAGCCGCGTTCAGGAGTTGGTTATTGAATTCTTTTATTTATAATTATTTATTGTTCGAGTTGTTCTTCTTTTCGAACACGACCTAAGCCGTTAACTACATCTAGGAGATTTTTCTTTAATGATTCAAGGGATCATTGCAACACATATTTCGTATACCCCCGTAGCTTTATCAAAAGCTCTAAGCTGTTTAGTTAATAGTTAACTCATTACCTCTAAGTGGTTTTGCTTTATTATACGTTCTTTGTAGCTAGAAAATTTTTTTTTAAATTATATGGACGCTCTTTTTGTAAATTGACACCTCCGGAAGTAAAGGGTTAAAAAAGGGACTCCCAGACATTTTTTGTGTGGCATCACAACATAACTAATATCGGTGTCTAAATTTGTCAGTTTCTTTCCTGACAGCGATTTTAACCTATCCTTGGCCAATACTTTTTTTGATAGCAAAAACTTTTGTGATAGCAAAAATTCTCTAATGCGACAACCCACAGCAACATAAAAATGTTGCATCACACCAATGAGTTGTGGAAGCCAAAAAGCTGAGATTTTAACAAATATTGGACCGATTCAAACTCTTTCCACATAAGATGCTACAGTATCTCTGACTAATAGGCTAAGAATAGGCTATATAGAGATAGGGAACTCAGCGGCTTTCAAAATATCCTCTTACATAACAGAATTGTTTATTAAAATATTTATATGCGCAAAGATCAATATTTAAAAGTTTGTGGCTACCACAAGATCGAAGAATGTGTTTTGAATTAAACAAAAGTTTAATACTGACATTATACAATCTTTTTTTTTATGAATTTTGAATACAATTTTATGTTTTGTTGTGGGGAAACAAAGCTGGCATGAGGGTGAGGGCCTTCGTTAAGTATGTGACTGAAAGCTTGCTAGTTGTATCCAAGGCTCAACCTGTTGATGTTTTTATTCATGATTGCTGATGTACAGAATGCGATTTTGATCAGCGGAAAAGAAAAATCATAAGGAAGTTTTTTGTCGATAGTCGATGGTATTTTTACTTTGTTATAACCAACCAACCTAACCTAAACACAGACCTTAAAAGTTTTTAGGATGCCTGCGAAAGGTCGTCATCTTAGTATACAGAAGTAAAAGAGATGCCGCTGTTTGTAGTTACATCGTCATCCAACTTTACTTTTATAACTTTAAAAAAATAAAGAAATAAGGTGGCACAACAGAGCGGGAAGCCCTGAAGCCTAGTTTATTTTTCTCAATGAAATTACTATCGGAAAAACTATCGTCAGTGCAAAATACCTCTACCCAAAGATGGATTTGTGTTAACAGGTTCTTGGCAAGTTTACCTTGTTGTTGGTTTTTATCTATGATGAAAAGAAATGTCATATCTCAAATCAACATTTCGTGTCATTTCACATTTCAGATTGTGTTTGAAAACATTTTTTGGATTCTGTTTACTGAAGTGTTGCCAACTTAGTGGAATTCCCACTAGATCTGGTGGTTTAGACGTGCCTTTCAGCGTGAAAAATTTGGTTTTAGTGGCTGGTGGATTTTTTAGCGGATTAGACTATTTAAGTTAGTGGTCAGCTTCGCGTTAAACCACTAGTTTTTTATAATGTTTCTAACCCTTGCACAAAATAGAGAAACTTTATCAGATCAAGCCCTCTTTGTTGTGTAGGTAACACCGAACATCCCGACAAGATGTTGGGGTTCTGGGATTGCCCGAAATTCCTTTTCTAATTTTTGAATGAACGAATATGAACTTTATTAGTACCTATACTGTTTTAAAGTTGATTTGATTTGAACAGGTTTTAATTATTCACTTACTGAGTCAATCAATTCAGTAAAACGTATAGTTCGCTATTGTTTGTTATGTGAAATATTATCTACATACTTATGTAATGTTTTTCTTTTTTGGAGTAACAAAAATAATTACTTCATAATAACAATAAGGTTGTTGTTGTTTTATTTTCAAATGTTTAATGAGAAATTTTCTGTTCTTTTCTGATGTTTCTGATCTTTTTTGTGTTCAATGAGCTGTTCTTGAACAGCTCACAGCGTTTTCTGCACCTTCTTTTGAGCAAGAGCAAGTTTGGTGAAAACTGTCAAAAGCAGCTGTTGACTTTTTGCTCGTAGTTTTTTAACCCAATGTAGTTTTAATTTATTGTGAAAAGATCAGAAAAAATTTTTTAAAATCAGGAATATAACACTTTATCTAGTGTTCAAAATAAAATTTCATATCCGTGACGAAATTACGCTAAATTAAGTTCATATCAGAAAAAGAAAAATTGGTGGTTGTTTTTTTCGTTTTTGTTGTTGCTTTTTTTGACAAGTTTGCTTGTTCTTACTTGCCTGATGTTTCTCACTGCTTCTATGTTGTGCTGTTCTGATCTTAAATAAAGCCATTGAACATATCTTTAAGTAATTTAGTGGAATTCTGGTGGTTTGTGAGACCATTTAGGTTTTTGGTGGTTTACGCTGCAGCATTTGGTGGGTTGGTAAAAATAAAGTTGGCAACACTGGTTTACTGCATTATTTCTTAAAATAAATAAAAGGAAATAATATACATAATGATAGAGTCTGTTTTTATTAAATTTGTGTATTTTTACAAATGTTTGCTTGTGGGAAAATGTAAGGTGTTTTTTGCAGAGCGTGATGGGTTAGAAAGGGTATTTTTTATCATTATCGTGGGTAACTGTCGGCTCAAAGCCTGTTATCACTGCTTCCCACCACAGTAATTTTCAGCCTGCTATGCACCATAGTTATAGTTAGGCCTATTAAATGAACATATCTTGTGGTGTAGATATCGGTGTATTAATAAATAACTTCTCTCAACTTTGGCATCCGCAAAACTGCCTGTAAGAATTTATTACATACTTTAAAAAGATCAAGTTGATGAACAGAATGCCCGCATGTATTTGCTGGAGATTGAGTAAGGACGTCGCGTGAAGTTAGCATGGCTGACTGTTAACCTAGAGGTTCGTGATTTGAATCCCAATAGGGGCAAACATGTTTTTTTACAGGTATCGCCTTTCGCGAGGAACTGGCAAGTCCTCCGATAATAAATTCATTACCATGAAAAACGCTTTCTCGATTAGCAGTTCGGAACTGACAGATTATTCCCCTTCATGTCCTCTCAAGGCATTGTTGCCCTGGGGCTCCTCGCTCTGTTGCGCCACCAAATTTAAAATTAAAAAGCTAAAACAATTCAGTTTACCTTATTCGCATTTTATTTATTTTTGTTCAAAAGCCACAGCAAATGGATTAAAAAAAAACACACATTCCTCAAACTTTTAGTCTTATTCAATAAAGGTCACTTATCTTCAACCCACAGTAAACACACCCATAAATTTGTAGGACAAATCAGCAAACATAAAATAAACATCGATTTCTTGGTTAACTGAGTGGAAAAACTAACTCGGGCAAACTAAAGTTTTGTCATCTAGAAGAAGAACGACGAGAAAACGACAGTGACAACGCACAATCAACAAAGTCCCAGTTGGTGTTTTAGCACTTCACACTTTAAACTGCATTGGAATGGAGGATGTCGATGTGATGGCGATGTCGGTCTCGGTGTCTGTTGCTTATGCTTATTCGTTGCTTTTTTTTGTTTTACTCTCCTTGCTCCTTTGTGGTCTCGGACTATGTATGCTTTCATATGGATCGACAAAGGACCTTTCTGCTCTTATATTTGTTTTTTGTCTTCAACAGTAGTTGTTATGCTCCTCAACTTCACAGAGTGATGTATAATCGAACACGAAATTCAATGCAAGTAAGCAAACGATGTTTTGAGTTTTACTTTTTTTTTTTTGTAGAATTCAACCCACTGTGTATTCATGGGGTTTGATTTTTGCTCGAAATATCTGTGCATATTCATATTCAAATCTATATAACTGTCAATGAATGCATAAATAGGTATAGGTTGTTGATATTGGAAGCTTGTCCCAGTTTATTCGGAATGTATTGGAAAAGTTTTAAATTGCTTGCGTTGTTTTTATGATATTCATCGGCCTGATTTTGCCACATTGTTAGATAACTATCACAAAACGATGGTTATTGGCTTTGTGCTTTGCTCGAGAAAATTTATACAAACTAATCAGTGGAAAGCTACTTTAAGGATAAAGTTCCCTCCTCCAATGAGTATCTATTATTTGTTTCTCTGTCTCGAAAACAATGACGAGGCAACTAGGTGGGTATATTGTATGAAACTAAGACAAAATAGAGTATAGCCTTGAACATGAGAGGAATGTTAAGGTGGTTTTGCAGAAATGGAATGAGGACGATTTGACCTACTTTGTTGGATATTGGTGCAAATGAGTAGCAAAGTTAAAAGCAAATGATAATCGACTTAAACTGACTTTGAAAGCTCATATAGAATTCAAAAATGGCTGTTAATTTGGGAAATTACTTTGAGAAAAGACGAAGATCCATCTGAGCCTTCATTACAAAAGTACAATCTTAAAAAACTGAGCACAATCAGATCAGTTGGTACAGGGTCATGTGTAAAGGAGGGATCCAAAAAAAGTCGTCAAAAAGTCAAAATCCTACAACGTTCTGACACGATCGGCAAAAAACAAAAAGAAAGGGAGTCCAAAATACTACAGTCAAATGACATCTACATCATACATAGAAGAATTGGGATGTTTCGTGAAGCAAATTGAGATTAACGTAGGGTACCACACAAGCGGATCACTAGTGTAAGGAAGTTAAGTGGGAGCGCTGTGATTCCATAGCTGAAGAAGCTTGTAAAGTCGAAAAGCAAGAAGAAGAAGACTTTGGGTGAGCTGACACCCAGTGTCTGAAGATCATATGACAGGATCAATGCCTATGATACATATATACCTACTCTCATAATAAATTTATACCAATATCAACCTAAAATCTTCAGCCGGTTCTTAACGGCTCATCGAGAAAGCGCTTTTCATGGCAATGAATTTATTAACGGATGTCTTGGCCATTCTCCGCAAAAGGCGATTCTAGTGGAAAAACATTTTAGACTCTGTTTGGGATTCGAACCGCAAACATCTAGGTTAACAGCAGGCATGCCAACTATCACGCAATCACGGTTACCTTTTACATGAGAAACAAATGATTTGTACTCAAACCAAATGTTATACTATTATGCCGTTATGAGCCATTCTTAGCTTCAGAGGAAAAATCTCTGTGCGGAGTCAAACGCAGAATCAATCTTGACAACAGCAGAGATGCTTCCTGCAGAAAAAACAAGGTAACAGTTTATAAGACCTTGTTGATCCCAGTCCGGCTACAAGGCGCGGAAGCCGGATAAACAAACGATCGCATCGGTCGTTTCGAAAGATAAATACTCCAAATGATCTTTGGTCCCGTTTGTGAAGACAATATGTGTGGAGAAGAACAGCTGTGCCTGTCACTACGATTTTTGTAGAGCGGATGGACATCAACGATCCGTCTCGACTGATTTTCAAAACCACGTTGCAGGGAAATTACGGAAAAGATTAGAAAGGTTTGCAACACCCTTTGGCCTTTGATGGAGACCACCGACCGATTGGCAAAGAAATCAAGCTAACTGCTTCTGATGAGCTGCAGACCATTACGGCATAACTGGAAACGAGATCCGAGATGAACTTGCAAAGCAAGGATCTAAGACAGCTTTCTCAGGATCTGAACCAGCGCTTGGTCTGCCAGGGACCTTTATGACGATTAGATCTGTCAAGAGCACAATCGCAGATGACTTCCTTGCAGTCATTAGAAAAAGCAACATTTTTTATCCCGTAGCTGAAAAAATTATAGAGAGCTTGTTGGCGTTTCCACAAGGGTCTTCTCTATTGCCAAGCATTTAAACGCGCAAAACTTAAGTGATACCACACTTTGTGCATCCTGTGAAAAAGATGATGACTGACAGCACCGCAGAAAGCACTTCCTCTGAGAAAGTCCTACATTTTCTCGTATCTGGTTACAGATACTGGGCGCAGACATGGTTAGAGCTGGCAACATATGGGTTTCTTGTCATGTCAGCGTCTTTTGGCTTTTCTCCGAATATCTGCTGGAAAGCTACAATAAAAGAAGGTTGGTATCTAGTAGTACAATTTAAAGGCATTTGAGTCTGATTGCTCCAGTTAGTATATTTTAACTGGAAAAAAGATCTTACGGTTGAGTATAAGTACTTTAAAAAATTCACCAGCATCTGTGGATGTTTGGTAAGCAATCACTTGAGACATTGTTTGTGGATCACAAAACCGATTTAGCGTGACTGTATCGTAAAACTATAACTCCTCACTGGTATAGGGCCAGCTTATTCGTATACCTACGTCGAAAGAGTTCTTGAGTGTTACATTAAAATTGTCTAGTCAATTCCCTAAGACAGATATTGTCTTTAGCTATGATTTAAGACCCATTAAAGACCTACCCAGGTCATCGGAAATAATATTTGAACTTTAAGAGATTTTATTTCAGTTACACTACATCAAACGACAGACACTAAAATCTAAGAACTATTCATGGTTTACCCATTACTGCAGTATCCTGAAGAAATAATTAAAAATTTTAATTAACTATCCCGGAATCCAGAAAAAATAACTGCACATCAACTGATTTATTTTGTTAATATATATTATGTCCATCAGCCAGTTTAAGATAATTGAACACACTTCAAAGGATTTCAATTTGTAAGATTGTCACGGTGGGCACGACGGGCACGGCATCACCATCGCCACATAATACGTAATTTTATGGGTCACTGTCGTGCTTCGTGCACCACCAGAACGATGTAAGAAAAAAAAAATCGATGGTTATTGAAGCTTAAGAGCTGCGTTCGTTTTCTCACATCGAACTGGTTGACTCAATTATTATTAAAAGTGCATGTACTTGCATTAAATGTAAATCACGTCCAATGTATTCCATGTCTGCATTATTCGGTCGTATACTCAGCAATGTCTTTTACATGTGATAGGCCATTTTCAAAAAGAAAATATAAAGTTAAGCTTCGGCTGATGCTGCGTTCCCGTAGTTCTTATTTTAATTCAGTGGTTATTTCATGTCAAGCCATCAATGGCAGTCATTGATGTAACTGGTTGCCATTGATGTCATTGATTTAAACGGTTGCCAGTAGTGACTCACTTTCACCATTTCAAAGTCACCTCAGTTTTTTTTTTATATTAAATAATTGACGATGTTTAACATTCAATACAGTAGATACCGCAATACATTCAATTGCAGGATTAAACTTTTTCGTCGTGAAAAGGCCACGAGGTCTTAAAACCATAACGTGTAGGCTAGATGTGTACACCAAAACATTGATGTCTCTTTTATAGCTCCCATGATTCGAAAGGGGGTAATTTGGGAAGATAAAATTATAGTTGTTGCAATTTGTCGTTACTTATCAATATTTTTGATTGGCAAATAAACCTTTTAATATTATCTTGAGTCCCTAAAACTAATTCTTGTCATAAAGTCCCTGAGTCCCTGAGTTCTCTTCGAGCTAAAATTCTTCATTACAGGAATTGAATTTAAGCAGTGATTTTATTTAAATATTGCCAAAAGTATTTTATCAGTATTTTATCATAAATCATTCCTTTCCACAGACCTAATCCGAACCACCACTCACTAGTCTCTAGAGTCTAGAAAGTCAGGAAGGAGCCCAAACTATCAATTCTATAACACTGCCAACTCCAAAGTCTATAATTAGAAAAAGCTCTCTACCCATAGCTTACAAAAAATCAAAGCTTTAGGGAAAAAAAATAATCACTTAAAGACATTCCTCTGTTGTACACTTCCCATTACACAGCTTATTCCCAATTAGCAAGAACTTCAAACAGGACAAACAATTCTCCAAGTCTTTTTCTCCCTTCTATCTAAGCCACAAGAGCTCAAGTAGCCCACTTATACAACTAATTATAATGACTATACGAGCAGAACAACCCCACTAATCATTTACGAATACTCAAATTTCTGAAATAGCCAAAGTTTCCGTATATTCAAATCCCAAATGAGCACTACAAGGCCATGTAATATGAATTGAAATAGTACAACTTACTGTTTGTAATAACTTTTGTGTATGGGAACAATATCTCTGGTAATTTAGTTTGCAAAGTATAACTATTCCAAATTTTATTGTATTTCTATGGGGCTAAGAGAATTGGTATGATGGGCATTGGGCATTGGCCATTGTGTTTTAGGGGGTGGTGTTAACAATTGTAAGGGAATGAGGGTTATATAGGGTTTGGTTGACCGAACTTTGTTGTACTTTGTATGAAATCTAATTAAGAAATTAATAAAACAAATGTGAGAAGGGGTGTCAGCCCTTTATGGTTACCTCAACAATATATGACTAAATTGGGACACAATGTTTCAAATTACAATGCATTCATTGAATTATTTAGATCCTTTTTCCTGCAACTAATTTGTGGTGACCTTCTATTCAGAGCATTAACTTCACATGCACACCAAGACATCCAGGAAATAACTTGTTCGTATCCTGTTGTATATAGATATATGTAGTTAATTGTGAGGAGAGAGAGTTATGTTTTGTAAATGGTTTTTGCATTGCTAGCTTGGATCTTCCATCGGAAGTTGTTTGAAAGGTTCTGAGAGAAAATCGTTTTAAAGATGGAAAAAAAAAATTTGGTTCAGTTTCCTAAGAAGCGAAATACGCGTACCAGCTGCTAAGGAAAAAAATAATTTTATTAAATAATTTAATCAGAATATCAAAAAATAGTTCTCGTAAACTAAACAAGCTTAATTACGTTCGAGGACTCTCGTTTCCAAACTGCTGATACATTTTCCTACTATACATACCACACCGAAAAGACGTGAGTCGTTAGCTGTAAGGTTTACAAGCGTATGTGAATCAGTCTTCCATATTTGAAAATTTAGTGATAACTTTAATGCAATATTTACAGAAACAAAGGAGTAATAAGTGTGTGTTCGAACACGGCAGAAGTGAAACTTCAAAAAAGATTTGGCGACTACGAAAACCCGATCAAAGAGGAAACGAAGACTATTAGAAATACATACTTGCATTCTGTCTCATTCTCTCTTCGACTTCGTGTTATACATTTTGTGTATTTGTCTTCAAAGTCTATCTGTCTTTTGAAGACAATTGATAAGAAATCATAAGTCCTTCAATAGCCTGGAGTTTTCTTTAAATTTTTTTTTTCTATCTTCCTATTAAATTGGCAGCACAGTTAAAAAAGACAGCCATCTGCGATGTTATTTTCCTTTATATTGGTTAGGCATACGGTTAATTTGTAAATTGCGCAGAATTGTTTCGAAAAACCTGGTTTTGTTCATGGATTACATCCCGCCTTACATACGTTCAACTTATGGTGAACACAGTTGTCCAATAGAGCAATTATGTAGTTCAATTGACTATAAAACTTAAAAAACTTCGTAGTATAGTGCAAAATACTATAGCATTCATCATTTGAGACATCGTACAGAATCAAAACCTGTTTCTGTAAGAAAGACCCGAATAAAAATATCCGTCGGAATAATTTGATACGCTTCTTTTTACTTTATGGACAGGTTCGCGGAAATATATCGGCTTAAAAATTCAACTCGTTCAAGAATTGGGGCCGCACGATCTCTGAGCAACCTGGTACATCGAGTAAATAAATAAATAAAATAAATAGGGTGGCGCAACAGAGCGAGGAACGCCTGGGCCTAGTGCATTTCTCACAACCATGGCTGCTTATTGTGAGGGAATGTAGGGGGCCTACAATTTTCTGCTGGTTCCGAACGCCTTATTGAGAAAGCGCTTTCATGAAAATAAATTAACTATCGGAGGACTTGCCAATTCCTCGCGAAAGGAGATTTCCGACATGCTAACTATCACGCTACAGGTAACACAATCCAGTAAATGGGCTTGAAAAAAATTGCTGTGGCTACAGATTTTCACAAGAAAATTTTGTTTGGCGACGAAGCCTATATTGGGTTAAATGACTCTCTCAAAACTTCAACTATACTTTTCAATTACGACACCGGTTATACGGTGCAACCAATCGAGACGATTTTTTTTTTTTTTTTATAAAACTGCCCCTCTTACCTAAACAGAGTGAGTTGGACACCCTCCCCAAACCAATTTCTTAATGTCTTGGTGCAACCTGTGCTGTGTCCTGAGCTTTTGTTGTACCGTGTGCAACTGAGATAGCCCTTTTAGTTTCTGTGCTTTATAAGTAGGAGGTATGGTTTAAAACAGGACGTGCGTACAATTGATTCATTAACTAGAATGTTTATGTTCTCTGAAGGATGTGAAGTCGCTAGTCTTAGCTCTTCATACCTTATATATTTTGCAGAACAAGATTGCCAGCTACACATTGATTATGAAAATCAAAAATGTAAAAACGCAACTTTTCTGCAGTCGCTAAATTTTATTTTCCATTTTTTATTTTCCACTTTATTTAAAAACACATTGTTTAAAGTTCAAAAATGCACGTTTTAATATTATGCTTGAATTTGTTTCGATAAAAGAAAATTTGATATATCGTTTTGTAAATATTCATAAAATTCAAAATTTTGAAAAACAAGGTACTATGGGGCATACCGTTCTTAGGCCTTTTCCAAAAATTATTTTTACATCATAAAATCATCAAAGAGACAATTGAAAAATAACCCATCATATAAAATTCTATCGAAATTGTTAGAGCGGTTTTCGAGAAAAATAAGTATTATCATATAGGTTGTATTGGAGGTGCTCCACAAACCCTATCACCAAATTTTGAAGAAAATCGGTCAAGAGCGGTTCAGGCTTTAGATCCATATAGGGACAGACACACACGCAGACAGGATTGTAAGACCCACTTTTCTCGTATTCTCCATCATTGTAATATCACATTTAGATGTTATCTCAAAATCTTTTTTCTGCACGATTGCAAAACTTGCCTTTTATAGTAAGTACTTATAATCGCAAATGCAGCCAAGCAAAGAGCACAACAAATGCTTATGCAAACACGAACGAGGGCTGCTTACGATCAGTATAACGAGATTTACAAGGAGAGAAGAAGGGAAGAACACCGACTTCTCAAAAAGAAAAAGAAGCAGCATGAGAAGCGCTTGTTTGAGGAAATAGAGAGGTGCCATGACAGGAATGAGATTCGGAAGTTTTACCAAAAGGTAAAAAGATCATGCCAGGGTGGCAAGCCCCGAACTCTAGCCTAAAAAGACCAGCAGGGAAACATAGTTATAGAGTCACAGTCGCTACTGAGGATCTGGAAAGATCATTTCTGCAGACTGCTTAGCTACGATGAGGACACAAATTCCGCTGTCAGATAGATTGCCCCACTCAGCTTGGACGATGATCAAGAATGCCGTCCTCCCGACATACAAGAAGCTAAGCTTGCTATATGCAAACTTAAATCAAATAAGACTGCTGGTTCAGATGGCCTTGATGCCGAACTTTTCAAGGCAGCAGGAGATCAGTTGGAAAGGAGCATGCACCAGCTGATTTGCATGATATGGTCAGAAGAAATCATGCCCGATGAATGAAACCTCAGTATCGTATGCCCGATTCTAAAGAAAGAAGACCCTCACAGTTGCGCCAATTATAGAGGGATAAGCCTCCTTAACGTCGCTTATAAGATCTTGTCTGCTGTAATATGTGAACGTCTGAAACCCCACGTCAACAACTTGATAGGTTCTTATCAATGTGGTTTTAGACCAGAGAAGTCCACAATAGACCAAATTTTCACATTACGGCAGATCTTGGAAAAAACCCGAGAACATAATATCGATATTCACCATCTCTTTATCGATTTCAAGGCCGCGTATGACAGTATCTACAGAGACGAGCTGTACAGAGCCATGTCTAGTTTCGGCATCCCTGCAAAACTCGTACGACTATGCAGGATGACTTTGGAGAATTCACGCTGCTCCGTCAAGGTCGGTAAAGAACTCACCGAGACATTTAATGTCGAAAAAGGTTTTAGGCAAGGCGATAAACTGTCATGCGATCTCTTCAACATCATACTTGAACAGATTGTAAGAAACTCAAACGTCAACACCAGAGGAACAATCTTTCAAAAGTCTGTGCAATAACTCGCATATGCAGACGATATTGACGTAATGGGAAGAAAAAAGCGTGATGTCATAGGTGCTTTTGCGAGTATCGAAACAGAAGCGGCAAAAATGGGCTTGATGGTTAATGAAGGCAAAACGAAGTATATGTTGTCATCAAACAAGGACACAGAACATCGACGAATTGGACAAAACGTCACAATAGACAGACATAACTTCGAGGTAGTACAGGATTTCGTCTACCTAGGATCCGCTGTAGACACGGACAACAACATCAGTGCAGAGATCAAACGGAGAATAACTCTTGCCAACCGTTGCTTCCTTGGGTTAAGAAGGCAATTGAGAAACAAAACCCTCTCCAGAAAAACCAAGGTAGCCCTATATAAGACCTTAATCATCCCAGTCCTGCTTTACGGCGCGAAAGCATGGACCTTATCGAAAGCGGATGAGGAAACCCTTGGTCGTTTCGAAAGAAAAATTCTCCGAATGATCTTTGGTCCCGTATGCGAAGGCAATGTGTGGAGAAGCAGATACAACAACGAACTGTATGAGCTGTACCGCGACATGGGCATAGCCAGAAGAGTACGCATCGCGAGGCTACGATGGTTGGGCCATGTAGAGCGGATGGACCCAAACGCTCCGGCTCGTCGGGTGTTCGAAAGCATATTGCAGGGAAATCGCGGAAGGGGAAGACCTCGTCTAAGGTAGCGCAATCAAGTGGATGAAGACCTCAACCGACTTGGAGTGCGAAACTGGAGAGAGCTCGCCCGAAATCGAAGTCGTTATAGAAGGATGTTGGTTGAGGCCCAGGTTCACCCCAAACTGTAATGCCCACCTAAGTAAGTAAGTAAGTACTTATAATCGCAAGTAAAAATTTGCTATTGTAAAATAAAAACTTTTAACGAATCTTATTTTATATCTCGTTATGTAGGTACGTCGTTAGTCATGTGTAGAAATATTGTTTAAAATTTCAGAAGTTTTGGTGTAGCGGTTTTGAGAGCACCGCCTTTGAAAACGTGAATTGTCAGAACACCACTTTAAAGCTGCCTAGTTTATGTAGCGTGGCCAGGTCCGATCAATTTCGGAAGTCAAAAAAGAAATTAATTCCAATCCTTTAGCGGACATATTTGAAAGTTTTTCTGTTTTTAAAAGTTGAGTTTTTATATTTAACAGCTGTAGTCGGCAGCTATCTTTTTTTTAAACTGTACGTTAGAGGGAGAAAGTTAAACAGAGATCAGTGCGCAAAAGATAAATTTGAAATTTTATGTATACAAAAAGCTGTTACTTTTCATAAAGTGAATGGTGTAAGAAAAATGCAATTCAATTTTATTTTCATATGATCTCCACTACTTTAGCGGTCAAATTTGACTAGTTCACTGCAAAATTTGTAAGTATCGATATTTCGAAAACGAAATAAAGCATCGCAAAATGTAATTTAATATTCACGTTTTATTTTGGCCCAATTAAGTCAAATTCTTTGTGAGATTGTAGCGCCACGCATAACGTACTATCCCAAAAATGAAAAGCAACGATTTTCTTGGTGGCAAACACGTTATCTATAAACAATCCCCCAAATTTTCCTTTTCTTAAAACAAATTCAATTTAAATTCATTTTTGCGAATTACTCTTCAAAATAATTCATGGCACAAGACCACTACTTTTGCCCCACTGTTCGACGGCAGAATGGAAATAGAACCGAATAACCACGGTACCCGTGGCGTAATGGTTAGCATGTCCACCTGCTAACCCAGAGGTTCGAGGTTCGAATCCCAGCAGAGTCAAAATGCAAAAATGTTTTTCCACGGGTATCGCCTTTCGCAAGGAATTGGCAAGTCCTCCGTTGGTAAATTCATTGCCATGAAAAGCGCAGTCTCAATTAGCCGTTCGGAACCAGCGAAAAATTGTAGGTCCCCTCCATTCCCTCACAAGGCATGGTTGTGAGAAATGCGCTAGGCCCAGAGGCTCCTCGCTCTGTTGCGCCACCCTATTTATTTATTTATTTATTTTTAACCACAAATTGTATGGCTTAAGTACATGAACGCGGATAAGAAAACTTCTAATTCAAGAATTTGATCCGAAATCTGCTCTTTCCGTTGATGGTTGATGATGTATATGGATCGACATTCATATGGGAGAAACCATTTAACCTGTCCACTATCATCATTAAGTATATGTCACTTTGATGATTACTTTTACTTATTTCAATTTTTTTTCACAAAAAAGCTTTTCTCATATATCTAAGTTAGTTAAAATATTGAGGGAGTCGAAGACTAATGTAACTTTTCCAACTGCACCTTAAGTCCCTATAATATTTAACCAATGACCTTTCGACATGTAAAAGCCTTAAGACAGCATACCAATTAACATAATAGAGACCATCACAATCAGAACTTAAGTGTACATTAATGAAAAAAAAAAAATGCATTATTTTTCTTTCACACATTTGACACAAACCAATCCCACTCAACTGCGTGTTCCAGTATATATTATTAAAAGTATATTAGAGGAACCCGTAATGATGAATTAGGCTGGTTGTGTGTTGTGTTCAATTGAAAATCATGTCAGTAATGCTAGTTTAACCAACCCCATTAATGCTCCCATAGCTTGCTCAATGAATATTCTATAATAATAAATTGTACTTTGTGTAAACATGTAATTTGTGAAAATGACAGCAAATTATGGCTGTTGCGTACGAACATAGACTCTATATACACCGAGAGACTGGAAATCGATTAATTCTTGTTTGATGTTATAAATTGAATACACTTACATCTTATTTGAGCTGTGAATAATTTTCGTTGAAGCATATTCATCGGCATTGTTGTCGTTCAGTAAATCTTCGAGTATATGAACAATCAGTTTAATTGGGATAAGTTCAGCTATTTCGTTTTTCTTTTCAAGACTCATCTCGCTTGGATATCTTTTGCTCCTTTTAGTCTCGAGTATACCTACGACTCAAATAATGAAGCATTCTTTATCTTCAATATGCATTCACTTGAATAGATCGGGTTTTTTTTTTTATTGAGAAGGGATATAAGACTTTGGAAAATGTTCACGGCGGCAGATAATGATAAACATGCATAAATTCTGTTTTTTGTATATGTAATGTCTGTGGCCACAAGCCTTAACCGCTTAAGTCGATTTTTCATACTTTTCAGGAGAGCAGTTTTAAGTTTTGGACTTTTTAAAATCCTTTGTGCACACCAGGAACCAATGATTTTAACAATTTTTTTTTTGTCGAAATAAAGATAATGTGTTTCTTTTCTGCCCTCTAAAAGCCTGTAAGTGTTTGTCTTTTAACTAAGCAGCAATTAGGAAAAAAGCACACTTAAACCGTTTTTCCTCATTGAACTCTATAATCTTTGAACAACCTAAGTAGAGTTAAGTTGTTTTTCTGTAATAAAAAATATTTTTTAAGGTCTCTTATATCTACTTTGGTCTCTTTGTCATGTTTAAAGATGTTTCATGTGAATTTCTATGTAAAGTTAAGCCCTTTAAGCTGACTATCAAAAGTGATCTTTATCGACTTAACTTATTTTAACTTTCTCAAAAAAAGGTGGAGACACACAATTTCATTAGGGTTATATTTTATTTCTTAAAAATATACATTTGAATTCATATTTCTTATAATAAAAAGTTTTACATGCCCCCTATAAATCACCCTATAATATATTTTCGTCGTTTTCAAGTTCGGTCAAATCCGGATGAAAGTTTGGCTCGTCAATGTTTGATTGAAGGCTATCGTAAAAAGAATGGAAATCAGGACTTATAAATTGTTTTAAATCCATAAGATCTTTCTTTTTTTCTTGTGAAATTCGAGGTAATTCTGTTATTATTTGTAACTCGCGTAGGCCGGAAGCCGTACCTCTCTTTCCAATCTTAACAATTTTAAATGGTTCGGATTTATCCAGTGAATTCTTATAAGAAACATGACCGAAGTCGTTTGAATATCTAAGCCATCTTACAGAATTCCAGTTGAATTTGTTACCGTCTTCATCTATGCGTTTCCAAGAAAAACATTGTTTGGAGAACAGAGAAAAATTATAGAAATCTTCCTTTTTCATTTCTACCGCTTCAATTTTTGCACCAACGGTATTCACAAATTGGTACCAATCTCTTGGTATTTCTATTTTTATATTGGTTTTTTTTTTCTTCCGCTCTATTAGCGCATGATCACAATCACACTCCATGTGTGTGTGTCCCGGCTCTAGAAATTTGTGATCAATGTACTCAATGCTTTTAGAGTCTGAAATTAGTTTAATGAACATTGCAGCCACAAAGGAATTTTTATTTTGTCCTGAACATGAATCACTGTAAAAGGTAATAAATTTTGTTTCTTTTTGTATCGATTTTGATAACTTGTAAACACAAGAAGCAATTTCGTTTCCTCCACGTCGAGCCAAAGCTTCATGCCACATATAACATTTTGCGCTGTTACTAGCAAGATCGTGAACCGTTAAATTGAATGTCCAGAGTTGCCTTTTATAAAAACTAATGGAGTTTCTCAGATACGGAGTTGGCAAACACTGCTGGAGATCAAATGCAAACGTCTTCGTTAAAACTGATTCTATTGCATCTTTTTTATCATTTCGTTTGGCCTCATATGCCATTTCAGCCTTTTTTAAGTGGCTTTCTTTTAAGTGCATTAAATTTTTTTTTTCTGTCTCAGTAGACGCTATATGAATCTTTGACACAAATGTATCACAAGTAGAGCACGTATCTACTTTCGGTGGTTTAAATTTCAGCCCCATGGTTTTAAAAATTTGAGAATATTTTGATAGACTCACACGATATTCAGACTCAAGTAAATAGAGGCGATGCATTGATGCAAGACTCAAACTGGTTGGTAAATATTTTTGATTTGTATCCCTTCGACTGTAGTGGCTTTCATATGCCGGGAATTTTGAAATATGATTCCGTATTTCATTTTCAACTTCTGAGTCAATTTTATTTGCCGGTGTATGCTTCCCTCTTAAGTCTTTGAAGGGAATCCAGGGACAGCCCAATTTCTTTTGGACGACATTTTTCAAGAAACTTTCAGTCTCATCAAAACATTGCGCAAAATGTTTCTTGCATATCATCAACTTTTTCCCATCAACTTCTAACGAGTATTTGATGGTGTTCTCACGTTTTCTTTTTCTGTTAGCTGCATTTAAAACAGTGTCACTTTTCTTGTCTTCAATGCTTATCATTGAAGCAATATATAAAATCCTTTGGTCATAGCTTCCTAAGGACCAATAATGATTAAACAGGAACTCTATCTTTTCGATTTCGATTTTCTCTCTGCATTTGTTTCTACAAGAATCAAACGGTCTGCAAATTCTGGCTCGAACACTTTTTCCGTTCTCTGATTTATATTCTTGGCCTGTATTTCGAAGCCTGTACCGTTGTTTTTTCATATTCTTTGATTTAGGTGAGAGTAAGGCTGCTTCTATCTGGGCTCCCATCGCTATCAGTTCATCATCACTTTCGGAAGAAGTATAACTGGACTTACTTGTCAAAAAATCTGGATCTTGCATGGAGTCATCTGAATCCATCCATTCGGCATTGGTACATTCCTCATCCTTATTTTCATTGCCTTCAGTCAATTCATCTATGCAAACAAAGAGACTCGTATTATTTATTACTATACCATATTTTCAAAATTTAGGTAAAAGATAACTAAGATTATAAATAAATAAAAATAAATAGTTAAAAAAGAGTTTATTGGAACGTACCAGCTTTAAGTCCATATGTTGAGCAATGCGCCTCTTTCGAAGACTGTGTTTCCCTTAAAGAATATCGTTTGTTTAAGGAATTAGCTTCTTTTGAGAAATCATCTTCTTTTTGAACAGTGGTTTCAATATTTGGCAAGAGATCATTTAAAAAGTTTTCATTACATGACCATTCTTCAATTGTGTCGTTCAATGGTGTAACAGCTGGAAATTTCGGTTTCTTAGGACTTCCTACGCATTGGATTAAAAGTAAACACACATTTTTTATAACCGATTCTCCATTATCTTACCAACAAAATTACTATGTAGTTTATGTGTATACTAAAATTGGTAGGTCCTTTGGTCGTGGAACAACAAACTAAACAAGCGATGTTAATAATATTATGTTCAATGTTCGTTTGTTGAACTTTACCCTGGGATGACCCATAGGTTCGCTTGACAATCCTATTATAGTTTTCAAAAACAATCCTTGGCTTTCGGTTATCAAAAACGCTAAACACCCAAATCACCACGCATACCTGTCATTTGAAGAAAAATACATGGCATTTGACTGCTCTCTTCATCATCTGAACTCCCTCTAGCGAAAACCTATGGCTACTTTAAGGCGAGCTGAGGGCACATCGAGGACTCAGAAAACACTCAGTATGATATTCAGGGCGATTTGAGATTTTTGAAAAACCGCTTTGTCGAGACCACAAGCCAAAACAAAGACTTTAACTTGAACTTATTTTTTAACACTTACAAGGTTGACATATTGACATTTCTCAGATAAATAACATGAGAAACAAACTTCTATGTAACCCGATATTACCCCAGCTGTTTGAGGAATTTCAAGAACGGCTCGTGAACATGGAATTCTCATGATTCTCAGCACCTCAAATGATGTGACTGAGTTTATTCTACACTAACTATATGATTGTTGTTGCCAACTAAAAAGACTCAAAGGAATTCGTTAAACACGAAACAGCACAAACTTCTATATACGTGCATAAAGACACGTCCTTACACAACACTTGAAGCTATTGTATCACGACAAAGAAAAAATTATAGTAGCATCCAAAGAATTTATAATTACCTTTGTCCTTAGCACGTTCTGTAAGCTTCTTAGCTAATTCAATCATTTTTAATGCTCTATTTGACATTTTGTATTGCTTATTTTCTTTTAATCACTTTCCAATAAATAAATTTTCACACTAACTTTCTTTTAATCACTTTCCAATAAATATAATTTTCACACTAACACTGATGATGCGACCGTTCACAACGACTTATCTCAACTTAATGACTCATCAATATTGGATATACACATAAATTTATTTTGACAAAAAAAACTAAATGTATATAGATCTATTCCTTTTTAAATTTAAGTTTGGAAGTACAGCGTAACTGAACTTATGATTTTCAGACAAACATACTCTGTTTTGAAAAAACAACTTAAGTCGAGTTAAGTTAGCAAAAAAGCCCAACCGCCGTTTGCCATAACAACTTAAGTCTAGTTAAGAAAAAGAATATATTTTTCTAGTTGGAGGAGAAAGAACTTTACTTAAGATAGGACATAGTTAAAAATTCGGTTTTCAATATTAAAAAATCAACGGATTTCTTATTTCAACTTAGGATTCTAGTGAAGTGCGATAGAAGTTTCAAACGAAAATAAAAAAATCAGTTAACTGAAGATAAGTGATTATGATAAAATTATTAGCTTGGTGGTTGAAAACTTAACTGAAGTTAAGAAACTTGAGAATTATGAAAAAATATATTTTTGTCAGTTAATTTGTTTTGGTAAAATTTTTTTCAAAAAAAATGAGTTAAGTCATTACGTTTTTCCGCCATAACTTTCTCATAATAAGAGATACCAACCTGAAAAATTTACAGAACATAGATTTGAATACCCTGAACAAGATTATAACATCAACTCAGTATTGTCATAACTCGACATAAGCGGTTAAGGCTTGTGGCCACAGATGTAAGCAAATGGTGGTGTATTGAGCGGAACTTTTACTTGCGGCCTTTTGAGCAATAAGGTGTTCAGAGCAGGCTAATACAAATGACGTATAAGCAAACAGGGAATGGTTTCCTATATTTTTAGATTGCTGAATGATGCGTACCAGTCTATACAAAAACATAAAGATACAATTGATTCAATGCTAAAACTGCCCCAGTTCAATGGTTTTTAAGTCATGCAAAGTATTCTACATCAAAGTGCATTAGTTTTTTTAGCCAACAGATCGAAAAACCTACATCTTACCCGGTTTCCCTTCTTTTGCAAAAGTTTGTAATCCAGTCAATCGTAGTTTAAGGTTTAAGACTTTGGTGTCAGTCTCCAAAGCACAGTTTTTAGTGTGTTTTAAGTCACTGGGCAAGAACCTACAGATTTCCACTAAAAATTTTGACTGCTAAGGACTGGCTTCAAAATGAAATTAGAAAATTTGTACTCGTATAATTATTGCCAAAGAGTAAAAGCTCTCCCAAACCAGAGCTACCGTACAGCTCATTATCATTATCATCCGATAAATGTTATCTTCGACAAACATAATCTGCATGGGCTTAATACATATATGTTAGTAACATGTCAATCCTTCATGTAAAGATTCCTAGGGTGCGTGGATATCAACAAATCAAACAACGTCGTCTATTTGACGTCCAAAGGCTACAAAAGTACAATTGCAAAAAGAGTGAGAATAGCTTTTGCAATCAAATGGTTCATATCCTTGCATCCTTTCCTTGCAGAATATGTCGCCAGCGTTAAGCATTGAAGGCCAGTGGCAGCAATGTCAACAAAGAGCTACTGAGGATCTAGAATGACCACTTCAGCAGTCTGCTTAGGGGCGATGAAGGCACTTATTCCCCTGTCTGGTAAAATGCCCCATTCAACTTGTACGATGATCAAGAATGTCGTCCTCCCCACCTAGAAGAAATTAAGCTTGCCATATGTAAGCTTAAATCAAATAAATCTGCAGGTGGGATGTTGTCTTGACGAAGATGTTTTCAAGGCCGCTGCAGATCATTTGGAAAGAAGCTTTTTTTTCTGTTGGATCTTTTTAAAATACCAGTTGGAGCACTCAGACCAAAAACTGATCCATTGTACCACCAGATAGCAACCTTCTTTTGTCATAACTTTTCAGATGCTCGGAAAAAGCCAAAAAGTGCTGCTATGATAAGGAGCCTAAGTTACCAGCTCTCACCATGTCTGTGCCTTGTATCTGTAATCTCATGCGAGAAAAAGCAGGACATTCACAAAGGAAGTGCTCTGCGTTGTCCTCGTCTTCTCCACCAAATTCACAGAGTTTGGTATCATTTAAGCCTAACACGTTTAAATGCTTGGCAAAAGAGAAGTGCCCACTAGCAATGCCAATAAGCTTTCTAGAGTCTTTTCTGCTACGGGATTGCAAAAATGTTGCAGTCTTCTTGTTTACTTTGGGGAGCATACGTTTGGTCTGTCTGCATCCAATGGAGGCATGCCATCTACGGTTGTGCTCTTAGCAGATCCAATCGTTAATTGAAGCCCTCACTGAGAACGCTGGCAGACCTATCGACGGTTCAGGTCCTGAGAAAGCTGTCTGAGATCCTTGCCTAGCAAGTTCATCGGCAATCTCATTTCCAGTTATGTCGTGATGGTCTTAGATCCAAATGAGACTCAAAGAAATCTTCCGACCGCATTCAGAGGGCTCCTTCATTCTAGAATCTCTTTCGACGTGTTTAGAGGGTTGAAAAGAGCCTTAAGCACAGCTTGTCCGTCGCTGCAAACACAAATACTTCTCACCGTCCAGCCATTGTTCGTAACATGGCTTAAAGCCATTTGAATAGCATACGCTTCCGCTTAGAAAACGGATGCATATAAGTCTAAAGGGGAGCTCAGTCGTATGTCTTCGTTCTCCACAAAGCCACCTCTTTGTATTTGGAACCATCCGTGAAGATTTGATAACAGTTCTTTCCAGGCTCAGATTCTGGAATGGACCAGAACCGAAGGAAAGTTGACTGAATATTTTTGACGCAATTTGAGCCTTGAGCTCATCGTGTCAGACTCACATATCCATTAGACATGGGTCAAAACATATTCTGCTTGCGAGTTCCTCAAAGCTCCGATGCGAATTGTGCCACACACCACATCTTTAGCACTAGCTCATCTGCATGATGCATTCTCAAGAACCATCGTTGCTGTATACCTATACAATCAATGGAAAAATCATCGACAACTATGATATGGAAAAAGGCTCTCGACAATTGGAAAAACTTTCAAAAAAATTTCCTTTTATCGAAAAGAGTTCGCTTTTGGCACACCAGAGGGCATAATATAAGTCTACTTGCCAAGGCAAACGACATTTTCGTAATAAAAAGAAGCGTGGTGAACTAAACCGACTCACAGTGCAATAAGTAAGTCCAAGTAAGTAAGAAGGTAAAAGCTAAAGATAACTTGACAAATGTGCTCTCAAAACAAGCGATTACTAAAAAAAATTGGAACTTTAGCCAAAACGAATCATTTTAATGTGTTTTTTTCAAAATCTTTCTAAAATAATTTTCTACTTGGACATAATCCCTACTTGCATTTTATTGCAGTAAATAATTCATTTCGTCCGTTTGTAAACCATCTTATCTTAACGACCAGAACGCGATATGGTGTGTGGACACTTAAAATAGAAACAGAAACTTTTTTATCCTTTTTTTTATTAATACCAAACACCCATACCTTTTCCAAAACCACTCCATTTAGATAGGTACACGAGTAGGGAATTTAGGTACATGTAAAGGCAACACAAAAATAAAATAAAATAAAATAAACTCCATTCTAGAGAGCCTGTACCCTAAATTAAATACTTATCATCACACCAGATCGTAAAACTTTCAAGGAATCCTTAATTTGTTTGCCTTAAAAGAGGTATCACTCACTAAATTGCAAAGTCTTGTGTAATTGCTGCAGATACCTTTTGTGCTTCAATTAAGTTTTCTACAAAGGTACAACAGCCATAGTTGCACAAAACGACCCAGAATTTCAAATTAAATCCGTATACCCTCTCCACTATATCCCATGCACATAATGCCAAACGCACATAGCCAACTACTTACAAACAAAAATATATTATGTACACACACAAAATACAGACAAATACCTAAAGCTATACGCACGCACCACCTTACAATCTAATTGAGGCATTAGAACAGCCCTCGAGAGCTCTTGAAATTATATCGACACAACGAAGAAGACGACTGATGGAATAGCTGACAGGATATTAAAGGAGACATACCGGATACCCAAAGGCAAATTCTTATCGGGAGGCTCTTTTGGGGCTAAGGTGAATACGGTGCTGTGCTATCTGCTCTTAAATGGAAATTATTATGTGCACAGTAAACAATTAGAATATATTCCATGTTTACATGTTATAAAAGGTCAGGTTGATTGTCTGTGAGGGTTTTCGAAAACAGTATCTACTTACAACCACGAGCGGGCGTTGCTATCATTTGTCGCACAGTGGGGTCAAATAATATTCTTCCTTTTCAAACATTGCGAGTATCCTGATCTCGAAGGGATCACAGCTCTCTCACTCAACTGCTTTGCACTAGTGATCCGCTCGTCAAGTACGTCGACAGTACGGTCGAAAAATAAGGCTTTCTACATATTCAACGAACTCTCTTCGCTTTGAAGTCGAATCGTCGTCAATATTTGCTTCGAATCTGTGTTGTGGCACTCTGTTAAAATCTGTAACGGTACGGTAATCGATTGATGGGCTCACAGGTAAACACGATTTAAATTGTCAAATACCTTAACTAGTTCGAGTTTCTATCTACCAATTTCTTGTACAATTGCTAAAGCGGCCGCGCGATTCGTCTTTAAATAATTTGAATATTTTTACCCGGCTAAATCAGTCCGGCAAGCTGCATGTGATGAAAAGAGAATACATGACCCGACGATGTTCCTCATTTTGTGAAGAAGTTGATTTTTCAACCCCACTGTACGTCGTCTGTGTCGTTGCTGTGGGTGGTTATTTCCGCGTGGAATTTAATTATAGAAACCATGTTTTGTTTGGAACGTGCTCTGGCTGAAATCATCTCGCTCTCGTACTCGTATACAAACAAACACGGCGCATATATTTGGTGAATTCATTTGGAGCTTTGTAATTTTCATCAGCAGGTCTCACTTAAATTTGGCGGGAAATATGTTCTTATTTAGCGAGGCTTAAAATTTAGTAGAAAATTTACACACAGGCGGACGATTCGATATTGGGCTGTACTGAGGTACCTTCATACATTTGAAATTCAAGTCTGATTGAAGTGGAATTCCGAATAGGTAGTTGATTGTGTTAAACTGTGTAATGGTACCGAATTTGAATATCACTTGATTGTTGTTCAGTTAACTATTTGAATTAGATGTTTGTTTGTTTCTAAGCTAGTCTGCATTAAAATTGCATGACTGATGACTCTTAAAGCTTTAATGTCGTGTTCAGTAAACAAAACGTTCTTCTAAAGCTTTAAAGATTGACTGTTAAGTTGTTGTTACTTTAAGGGCTTGTTGCTTATTCGTTCCAGACGTTGGTTTTGAATAATGGCGTGTAAAGCGCTTTCTCACTTAACAGTTTGGAAACTATCCTAACAAGTTACGGCTGAGAGAAATGTACCACGACTTGGGCCTCCTCAAACTGGTTAGTTCCGTCACTTTATTCTCATTTTACAAGGAAAGTCATAAAAACCATGTTAGCAGCAGTCTCAAGGCCGGCAAAAGATTTTTTTTTTTTCTTTTACGCCACCATTTTCGTCCGGCTGCCATTTTCGATCTATAACTTTGTTCCATACACGCTATTCCTTGATTTGGTTATCAATTTTTATTGTGTCTCTAACCCTTACAGTTTTCTTACGAATAACATTTGTAGGGTTTCATAATCAAATTTAATTCTGTGTAAACATTCCATCCCAATTTTCTTTCTCTGACAGGACATTATGGGTGGCGATACGAGCATATTTTCAATATTATTTTTTTATGCTCTAAAAGTATGAAGATGTGGTGCCCGCGGCATAGTTGTAAACAAAAATAAATATGGTGGCGCAACAGAGCGAGGAGCTCCTGGCCCTAGCGCATTTCTCACAACCATGCCTTTTGAGGGAATGGAAGGAACCTAAAATTTTCTGCCGGTTCCGAACGACTAATCGAGAAAGCACTTTTCATATCAATGAATACTAACAGAGGAATTGCCAATTCCTCGCGAAAAGCGACACCCTTGGAAAAAACATTTTTGCCTCTGTTGGGATTCGAACTCGAAACCTCTGGATTAACATGCGGACATGCTATTCATCACACCACGGGTACCGTTGTAAACATGTCCACCTGTTCCTTGGGAGGTTCGAGGTTGATGATTTTCTCGGGTATAATTTTTCTTGAGGAAATGGCAAGTCCTCTAAGAGCAATCACTAGAGCTTTCTCTCTTAGCCATTCGAAATAGGTATATAAAGTTTTGATCTTTGAAAGGCGTGAATCGCTTAGGTTTCCATAGCTTTGTGGTAACACACTCTTGATTTATTATTCTGAAGGAGCGAAGTGAAGAAGAGATTGTTATAACCGGTATACTCGGACACGCAATTCTTCATTAGACAGGGAGTAACTTTACCCATTACACCTGAATGGTCTACATTAATTTTATGTAGTCAAAAGAAATATTCTTCTATTCTATTTTCCATATAAGAACTTTTTTATTTATTTAGCCTCGAGTTTCCTTTCTTCTTCTATGGGGTTGCACAATTTTGTTTTAGACGTGCAACC
The DNA here is from genome assembly GCA_914767635.1 of Melanostoma mellinum. Lineage (NCBI taxonomy): Eukaryota > Metazoa > Arthropoda > Insecta > Diptera > Syrphidae > Melanostoma > Melanostoma mellinum. Next base: position 23,721,964 of record OU612058.1, read on the forward strand.
CTATTTCACTTGTTCTGCGTTTTATGTCAAATGTCGCTTCTTATTCCTAAACTGCCTCATAAACTTTATAAATATTTTATTTTCATTTCACTTTACAATTCATATATGTAAATGCAGGTAATGAGTATACATTTTTAACACTAACAACCAAACCAACACAACAAGCACTCGAATAAATAAAGTGAAGATGTCAAAGTAATGAGGGTTGCATAAAACTCTCTTGCCATATTAATGCGTGCATGTTGCAATGTCATAAACTTCTTTAAATCCCCTCATAGTTTACGACCTAATTCAGTTTAAAATGCACGCAACCTCATTGTGGGTGATCAGTAAGTGCAATATACATCCACATAATGGCGAAAGGGCATAAATACTTGTTAGTGCAAACGCCATTTAGTTTCAACCTGTGTGTAGGTTCAAAATAAATTGGACGCAATCGAAGATTAACGTTTTCCATCATTATTACACGCAAAAGTAGGGAAGGCTAATTGATAATCACTCATGTTGGCGGTGACATTAAAAAAACTGTCCATAGGTCATAATGCGATTTCATCAAAATCAATAAAAAGGTGGTTTCAACTCACCTGTTCATAGATTTTGATGAAATCAAAGTTTTGTTTCTTGATGAATAAAATTTTCGTATTGAATTGAAAAGTTGAAGTTGCTGTCCTGGGTCGCCTGCTCTGTGTTTCGTTTCGAAAGCCAGTCTTTTTCGAAACCGGTTTTTGATCTGTTATGAATTTCGAATCGAAATAGAAATATATTTTCGAAATATTTTTTATACTTCTCATGAGGTCTGTCAAGAAAAGAATTTCATAGTTTGATAAAAACTTTCGGTTGCATTTTGGATGGATGCAGAAAACAGGAAATAGTCAATGTTTTTGAAGAGTGTCACAGAAAGTGAATAGGTGACGAAGATTTATTTCCACAAATTAACTATACTGATTGTGGTACCCGTAGCGTGATGGCTAGCATGTTTTTCTGTTACTCCAGAAACTCGTATGGTTCGAATCCCAACAGTATCCACGGGTATCGCCTTTTGCGAGGAATTGGCAAGTCCTCTGCTAGTGAATTCATTGACATTAAAAGCGCTTTCTCGATTAGCCGTTCAGAACCGGCAAACAATTTTAGGTCCCCTCCATTCCCTTACCTACAAGGCATGGTTGTGAGAAATGCGCTAGGCCTAGGGGCTCCTCGCTCTGTTGCGTCAGCCTTTTTATATTAATTTTATAACTACTGATTGTTTTTTTTTTTTTAACTTCTTACTTCTTAAAGAAGTTTTCCTGGCGTCTGAGTAGTCCTAACGAGATGAGCACATATGAACTTAAATTTTTTGTTTAGAACTTTAATTTTTTTTTTTTATTTTAAGAATCAATTTAACTTGGTGTGGACTTGCCTTAAAACTAGACTTGGTAATGAGCAAAATTAACTTGAGGTTAGAGTACCTAGTGGTACCCGTGGTGTGATGGATAGCATGTCCGCCTGTTAATCCAGAGTTCGAATCCCAACAGAGGCAAAAATGTTTTTTCCACGGGTATAGGCTTTCGCGAGGAATTGGCAAGTCCTCCGTTAGTATTTATTGCCATGAAAAGCGCTTTCTCGATTAGCCTTTCGGAACCGGCAGAAAATTGTAGGTCCCTTCCATTCCCTCACAAGGCATGGTTGTGAAAAACGCGCTAGGCCCAGGGGCTCCTCGCTCGGTTGCGTCACCCTATTTATTTCAATTAGAGTGTTTTCTAAATGTCACGGACATCTCCTAGTTAACTGTATAACAATACGTTCATTCATCGGCTATGCTTGGCTGGGACATGTAAGTGAATGAGCACTTACGCTCCGGCTTGACGGGTAATAGACAGAACATTATAGGGAAGTAACGGAGGAGGAATATCACCTTTTAGCAGGCGCAATTAAATTAAGTTAAGAGGAAGAAGACCTCAACCGACTTGGAGTGGAAAACTGGAGATAGCTCGCCTGAAATCAACTTCTCTATAGAGCTGTGGTATGCTCGTACGGTCCATGGTCGACCAAAGAAAACACATAAAAGTTCGGTTATAAAGGTCTTGTCCTTTTATTGGTCCTTAAACTAGTGTACTATATATAAAATTTACTGGTTCTAAATAGTCTTATGTTTATTATTCCAAATGCTAGTGATCGGCGACTCCAAAGCTTTCAAATCCTCAGTCATACGCTGGCAAGTCGGTCGTCGAGCTAAGGCTCTTAACATTTCAATCGATGGCAAATTAATAATCGAATACTGGCATCAACTCTCAAAAACTGGAATCAACAGTCAAATTTGTGCATCAGCAGAACACTGGTAACAGTCAGATACTATTATCAACAGCTCAACAGCTGGTAAGGGAAAATAAAAAAAAAGGCTGGTGGGAGGATTTATGACTGGTGCTCCAAGGATATTTGGCTAAAAATTAGGAATCTCTTGGCACACAACGTAACCCTGGTTTTCCTTTAGTGGAATTATCTTATCCGTTAAAACGGTATTATTCAACGTGGATTGCCTGCTCTCTTCTCATATTTACATATAATATTTGCACGTGTCTTATAAAATTATCTGCACCTAGTGCGCGTGATTTCTGGTGACGCCATCCGCATGCGTTTTCAATGGCGGTAGGATTTGAAACTTCGTTACAGACCTAGGTTCACCAAAAACTGTAACGACCATCTAAGTCAGTAAGTACCTATTTAAGTGCGTCCACACTATGCCAATACCAAATTATTGAAACAGAAAACAGACCCGAGTTCGAGCCGAATAAAACAATCATACTTTTCAAAGACGGTCTCCAGTAAGTTCTTAACCAAGTTCCTCATGTAAAATAACCATCGGACGTCCAGTTTCGTATTATAGTTGAACCAATTTTGAAAGTTTTGTCGTTGATAAATTGGGAAAATATCAAACTGGTTCGAAGTGTAATTATTTCTGTCACGAAGGGGACAGTTAGATAGGAAATTGTTTGCTTTGCTTGTTTGGTTGAGGTTCTCTCCAACTTGCGTGCGCCACCTGAGTCGCGGTCTTCCTCTACTGCGCCGTGCCGCGGGATTGGATTCGAAGACTTTCCGGGCGGAGCGTTGGTGTCCATTCACTCTACATGACCCAGCCATCTTAGCCGCTGGACCTTGACTCGTTGGACCAGGTCAGTTTCGCTGTACAGCCCCCGTACATTTCGTGGTTAAATCTCCATCTATTCACACGGGACCAAAAATCACCCGGAGAATGTTTCTCTTGAAGCATCCTAGAGCGTTCTCGCCTACCATTGACAAGGTCCATGCCTCTGCGCCATATATGTATAAGAACAGGGATAATAAGTGTTTTATACATGTTTTATACCTCAGTTGCTCGAGAGAGGACTTTACTACTCAATTGCCTTCTTAGTCCGAAGAAACAGCGATTGGCAAAAGTTATTCTTCGTTTGATTTCAGCGCTGCTGTCGTTGTCTGAATTAAGCAGGCCAATACACCCGATTATTAGTTCAATATAACCGCCAAATAATCTTCCAATGACCCAGTTTTGAAAATGCTTAGTTCAAAATTTATGACATAGAACATAATGTAAAAACTTATGCATCAAACTAAAATTTGATTAAGTTAAGTGTTTCTTCAACACTGCGCCTCCATTCAATTCGATTTTAGTTTCCTTGTCCCACTTATGCCTCTACATCCTCTTATGCCTCCCCTTTTGCAGCATCTATTGTGAATCGCCCATCTTTAACTGAACGTAAACTGCTAACTGCCTATTGAAAAGGCAAAAAAAAGAAACAAACAAAATCTTCCCTGTCACCTCTCACAAATTTATTTTCAAATCGGTCATATAACAGTCAGACCAGAAACTCATTTGATAAAATAATTCCTCTTAGTATAACTTCCATTCACCCATAACTGTTAAAACATTCAAAGAGGACATAAATGAGAGTGGAAAAAAAAAATATCGAACAATACACGCACCCATATAAAGTCACAAATCAAAATTTAATTGCTCAACCAAAGCCACGTGTTTCATAATAACTTATAATAAAAAGGAAGGTATACCTGTGAATAATTTAAGGCAATAAATCAGGGCTACATAATGACACTTCAAAAAGATATATCACCCATCAGAGACATCGTTTAACTTGTATAGATTAACAGTTAATAGCACTCGATTAAGTACATTTTAATTGACTTTTCTTTGTCATAAAAATCAATTGGACATTCAAGAGTCCATTGGCATTGGACAATAAAAACAAACGAATAACAACACCAAACAAAATTTGATGTGTCGTTATGCTTGTGTAGCCCAATTATTTTGTCCTGTTTGTATCGTGGCATGGCGTATGTGTATATTGAAGTGAAATTATGTTTCTAGATTCGAAAGTAGTTTTGAGAGCCGTTGAAATCATCTGTGAATTTTTAGAACGTTTAATTTTCACAAGCACACAATTCTACGATCCTTGCGAAGGTATAACTGCTTTTTGTCTATAAATTCAAACTTGGTGTTCAAGGAGTAAAGAATTTAAATTCAAGGATAAAGATAGTTCTATGAAATTTGAAAAGTCATTAGTCTATTCCCGCTAATTCAATTAAATCCACAGCTCACCACCTTATCTTGAGCCTCATCATTTCCAAAAGTAAATTGAACAAAAAACTTTCAATGCATTTTTCAAAACTGCCAACTATGTGTACATAGTTTAGTATTAAATTTTTTATTATTTTTGGTGGTTTGAAAAATAAAATCATGCAACACAATTAACTTCGTTGCAGATAAAACGATTCGATAGCAGATTTACCATAGCCCTTCCGACAACCACAAGCTGGCTGATACAATCATAATTGAACACGAACAACACGGAAAATTGATGTCAATGTCAGTGAGGTTTCAGGTGGAGAGGGCGAGGGGTGGAAATAACACTAGTGTATTTGCTAATACCGTAGAGTATATTTAGGGTTCATGTAATGCAAGAGGCGTTAACTTATATGTGTGTGAGTCAATCCTTTAACTCGATCTGCCGTCATGTGCGTGCCAAAGAAATATCATGTCAAAGTTTATGTTCGGTGTTATCATTTATGAAATAAAGTAATTTGATTTCGGGGTGTGACTTTACGATTAAGTGTATACAAAGAGAGAAGTCAATTTCCACCGATGCATTTAGGTAAAAATGAAAGATTACTTTGTTTGGTTTCGCTGGATTTTTAACTTTTTTGTTTGTAATTTATTTTTGTTTTTGATTAATTTTCCTTTTTGTTAGGTTTGATTTGACACAATGCAATCCGGGATCGAAATCGTCAATAAATTAAAATTATAGCCTGTCTTTAGTCATTTAGTTGTGCCAAGGGTGTAATCGAAAAGCTGTGGGATGACAGGGTTATTAAAGGGAATGCTGTTTCCGTCTTCACAAACGCTTTGAAAACGGGTGAGAGGGTAGTGTCAGACGTCTTTTCCTCTATACATAGATCATTAAATCGCGGAAGAATCTATAGTCTGTTAACCCTCAAGGACTGAAATTGGTCAACATAAACTTCGACATAATTATAGATAGCTAGCAGGCTAGTACCACAATCCAAATAAGTAGAATGCTGTCAATATATTTTAAAGCTGCATAGCTTAATGTCCCCCGTGGCGTAATGGTAATCATGTCTGCGTGCTGGTGGAAGATTCGAGGTTCGAATCCTAACAGAAAGCAAAAAAATGTTTTTTCACATTTCATGTAGTGTCTTTCGCGAAGTATTGACAAGTACTCTGCAATAGTTTCTTTGCCAAGAAAAGCGCTTTCTCGGTTAGCCGTTCGAAATCGGCAATAAATTGTAGGCCCCATCCATTCCCTCACAAGGTAAGGTTGTGAGAAATGTGATAGGACCCAAGGTTTCCCGCTCTATTGCACCAACCGAGTTATCGGCTGCACCAGCAATCCAATTTTGCCTTACATACTGGTAAAGATGTGGGCTTAGTACGGGTTTAAAAGTTGAGCCCCAGAAATATAAAATGTTTTTTTCCCTGGTATCGCCTGTGACTAAAAATTGTTGAGTCTTCCGAGAGTTATTACCGCACTGCCATTACAAGCACTTGATTTACACGTTCGAAAACAACAAAAAATTGTAAGTTTTGTAACATGCAAAGCAGATTATCAAGAATATGGTGAACGAAGTTTTTTGATTTCTAAGTTTTTTTCAAGAACTGATTTAAAGTTCTCCATATTTTATAATTGGTACCCGTGGTGTGATGGATAGCAAGTCCGCCTGTTAATCCAGAGGTTAGTTTGAATCTTAACAGAGGCAAAAATGTTTTTTCCACGGGTATCGCCTTTCGCGAGGAATTGGCAAGTCCTCCGTTAGTATTCATTGTCATGAAAAGCGCTTTATCGATTAGCCGTTCGGAACCGGCAGAATATTGTAGGTCCCTTCCATTCCCTCACAATGCATGGTTGTGAGAAATACGCTAGGCCCAGGGGCTCCTCACGCTGTTGCGCAACCAAAAAGCCATTATAATTAACAGTATTCGTTATCATGGTTCGAGAAAAACGTTGTTGTTGGCTATTTCATGTGTATTAACGATTTAATCCGAACTAAAAAAAAAGCTCTGAATGACTTTAGGTGAAAAAAGTCAATTTCGTGTTAAACAAAATCCGATTAAATCGACGTTTTTTCAATGTTGCCAATCAAAAGTTCCCTACTTTACTTTGAGTACCACAACGTAGTGTGTGACGAGTGACGTATCTACAGGGTTTTCCATTGAGGACTATCCATTCCATTGTTTCTTTAATGTAAACGTGCCCTTAAGGTCTTTTGACATTCTGTAAACGTCAGATTGCTCATTAAGGTCTACCATTTCATCAAGGTGAGTTGTTACACGAATCAACAACGTAAAGCGTACTATCAAAATTTTGAGTCAGTCGCTGCAACTTTAAGAGCGCTAACTCCGATTTTTGGTCGTTATAATAGTCCCACCCGTGCCGCAATTCTTAGTTTAGTGCACAAATTTGAATCCACGTTTTACAGCCCATACAGCTGATGCAACCATCAACATTTTGAAGAGGAAATTTGGTCAACGTGTTATCTCAAGAAATGGACCGATCAATTGGCCGCCGCGCTCGTGTGATTTGACACCTTTGGATTTCTTTCTTTGGGGCTATGTCAAGTCGTTGGTCTACGCCAACAGGCCAGAGACTTTGGAGGAGCTTCAAGCCAATATTGAACGCGAAATTGCCGCAATACCGGTCGATATGTGCGAGAGAGTGGTCGAAAATTAGGTTCAACTCATCGATCGCTGCAAGCCCGCCCGTGGAGGACATATGAACGAAATAGAGTTCCATTCGTAATGGTATTGGGTGTACTTTAATATGAAATAAATGTTTATTTGATATCTCAAATGGCTGGCGTTTTTATTTAAAAAATATAATGGATAGCTCTTATTGGAAAACCATTTACATTATACCTTATCTATGAAAGTACAATGCCTCTAAATCATGTACATCCTGTATGTTGTGTGTCGAAGCTACAGATACACTAGAACACCGTATAAAACCAGAGCTGCACGCACCGGTCGGGTCGGCTAATTTAATATAAAAATTTTAGTCTAACACACAAAATTAAATCCAAAAGCTTGAAGCTTGAGGAATCAATATCCTTGTTAAGTCAATCGATGTATTAATTTACTTCTTCCCTATATGGATCAATAGATCTTTCCACCCTAACCAGCATACAAGTATAAGTCACTTTGATTAAGTTTCACAAATAAATTTACATTGAAATGAAGCGCACTTCAGAATATATCTTGAATCTGTTTCCAGAATAATGGATCCTCACTCAAGGATGCCTAACTTCTAAAATCGATTACATAGCCCCCCTCAAAAAGTAGTGAAGGTGATATTTTATACGACACATTATATGGCATTTATCCTTTCATTGGCATACCTTTTGCAGTAGTTGTTATCTTCTCACATACAGCCGAGGAGATGCTTTTCGCAGTGTAATATATCAAATGGAAAGAAAATCCTCTGTCCCGGTTTTGCTAAAACTGTGATGGTGTGCCAGGACGTCTTCTCTATGTCCGTTGGAGTGTTAGCTCTGGTTCTTTGATAGTTTCATTTGGTTGCAATACTCATGGGGTAGTTTTTCGGGGGAACTTAGATTTATTGCAATGAATTTGGGTTCTTCTCTTTTGCTTTTCAAGCAGCTGTTGCTAACAAAAAAAAGAAGGAAAAAAGAGATAGACGCCATTGAACTAACGCATTTTTGAGATTTTGTGCAATATGCTTGCTTTGTATAGTTTGGGAGGTATAGGTATTTGAGGAGGGAGAGCATCTTCTGGTTACCTAATGAAGTCTTGTTAAGATTTACGATCTGAATGTTCTTTTGTGAAGTTCGAAGATGTTGCTGAAACGTGCTGTGAAAGAGAGAACTGTTTTGGTTTTAAGCGATATCTGGGGAAGATTTATTCTTTTTTATTAGGGAGGGTGGAATCGGCAGGAGTATCTAGATTGTTGTCAATTGGGTGTGAAAAAATTAAATCGTTTTATGATTAATTGGAGTTCGAATGTGGAGATTATGGAAATTGTATTGGAATTCAATTGATTGAATAGATGTGGTAAAATGGTTATTAAATCTTTACTATGCGTTTTGTGACGGAACGAGAAGTATCATTTTATTAAAATCAATTCTGCTTTCAGTGAAAATCTTATGAAGAAACATTAAAAAATGAACGGGGCTGGGTAGTACGAAACAGCGAATGTATGCTAAGTATACAGTATCGAAATCTTGATGTTGAGTATAAGGTTTCAGCACTCACTCTTCAAAATATATTAGGTGGTACAGGGTTGCCAATTGTACATAAATTAATAAAAATTGAGTAAAATCACGTGAGCTATAAAAAATAAATATACAGGGTGCGACAAAAGTATGGAAACCATTTTAAATATGGTAGAATATGCGTTAAATCAAAGATCCTATATCCGACGTATTTTTCGGCGAGGAATCCGATGATGACCTTGAATTTGACCTTGGACTTTGAAGCCCCAGCGACACAAAAATCGATTTTTCAAATGGAAACCCCCATTTTTTATTGCAGATTTGGAAAGAGCTAAACATTTTACGAAAAAAATGTATTTTATTTTATTTTGCGCTGAATTTTAATAAAGGGGAAATACAGAGCCAGGTAAAGCATTCCACATTTGGGTTGTGTGACTGAAATACGAATCTCAATGTAAGACTGATGAACATTCCTAGCGAGGCGGGTTTTGCAGCTAAATTGTTTCAGGGGAGGAATGCAACTGGCTACTTCACTAGAGCACTGTTTTGTGAAAAAAGCAATAAAAGAGAGAGAGAGAGAGACAGGTAACGTTCCGACGATGCTCAAGAGAATCAATCCATTCTACAATTGAACTATCACCTATCAATTTTAAAGCTCTATTTTGTACCCTATTAAGTACGCGCAAAGATGTTTGAGGAGTACCTCTCCAGATATGGGAGTTATACTCCATTATCTTATTTATTTATATTGTTTATTGCTATAAAATGTCAATAAACAACCGCGAAAGCCTTAAAAGTTAAATATGTGGTCATTCCAACGGAGATCATCGTTTACACACATACCAAGTACTGACAGCTTTTCGGTTGCTTGGATGCAGGTACCATTCATGGTCAATGGCAATGGGGGAGTGTTAAGCTTCAAACGAAAAGATACAGCATTTAGTTTTCGAAGCATTGAATTCTACTCGGTTTCTATGACCCCATGTAACAATGCTGTCAAGGTCAGAATTCAATGAGCTTATCTTACACAACCGTTCCAGATCCACATCCAATGAGCAGTGACGTGAATTTGGAAACGAATATGAAAAGCTGAGGGTCGAGTCGTCAGCAAAGCAGTTAAGTGGATTAGAAGTTTCAGACAAGATATCATTTATGAAAATGAGGAAGGGAGTCGGAGACAAAACGGAGCCCTGGGGCACACCACCATTTATGAAGTGGGTATCAGACTTGAAACCATCCAACACAACTTGTATTGAACGGTCGGAAAGGAAGTTTCTAATCCAACGAAGAAGAGACTCATCCAAATGCACGTTTTTTCGATAAAAGAGCCTGTTGCCAAACTCTATCAAATGCTTTAGAAATATCAAGCGCAATAATCTTACTTTCTCCAAAACAATGTAAAGATTGGTTCCATTTTTTGGTGAGATAAGCCATCAAATCACCAGTGGACCGTTTGCTACGAAAGCCGTACTGACGGTCATTAAGAAGCTTTCGTTCTTCAAGATATTTCTTAATTGATCAGTGACGTCATTTGAATACCTTGAAAATTTTACCAACGAGTTCCTGCTTGCTAAACCAATCTTCATTATTATTGTTAAACGAGGTCTTTTCTTGAATATCTCATGATGAATGAAACCTTTTTACTTTTCGTGAGCATAACGTACCCACGTTAATGTTATACCGCTAGAGGGGTAATGCAGAGAGGAAGTGCACAACATGTTTTTTGTGTTTATTGGCTGATTCCAAAGTAAGTTATCAGTTATCTTAGAGGGCGGCCGTGAAGCAGTGGTAGAGTTTTTAGTAGATAGGATGGACGCGTGGGTTCAAATCCCGCTCTGGTCATCTACTTTTCTTTCAGCCTCTTAGTTTCATCTGGACGCCGTGCTGCCCTTGAAAATTACTAGCACCCTATTTCCATCTACTGCACCATAAAAAAGGGAAGGCCGCTACCCTGGTAGTATAATGGTCTGAGTGTTCCAGATTAGCATAAGGATCCTCTTTTTTTTAAAAAAAAGTTATCCGTCCACTATAATACTTTATTATCAATTAGAATAACATCATCTTAGGCTGTTTTGTGTTGTATCTCCTTTTCATTTTTCTTCTATCCGATGTCAGTACTGCAACTCAATAACATTGAATTATTTTGATTAGAGCCAAGGCATGACATATTCCCCTCTTGATTGTTTCGAGTTGATAGAGAAAGCGTTTATGAATTGATAAACAAAACTTTTTTCTGTCGGATTATAAGGTCAAGAGTTCTACTCAATCGACACAAAGAAGTCGTGATCTAGTGGTCTAAAATTTAAATTTGGCAACTCCAAGGATACAAAAGAATTATAAAAACCAGACTAACTGTTTGAAAATAGAAAAAATACGGATCTATGCTATGTAAGACGGTAATGCAAAGAACAGTTCCTGGCCACGGCTTATCCACGCTAAATTTACAGAAAATTGATGGCATAACCTTTTTTATGCATAATATGATGTTCCAACTCTGCTAAACGAAGTAAGGCACGACTCATTCCTAGGAAAGTTGATTACAAACTGTATTTTCCTTAAATCAACAAAAATCATCAACTGATTCATATTTTTTCTGTCGTAACTGTTGACATTGCAGAATCCGCTGAATTATCTCTCTGCACACCGAACTATGAAAAAATGAGTATTCTGCTTCAAAAAATATTACATCATTTTCGTCATATGTACTTAAATCCCAATTCTCAAACACGCAACTGCTTAAACGATTTGTTTTTATACGAACAACTTTTCAGCTTTTCAGTCCGAGGTTCCATAGCTTCCCCAAATGTAAATAAATTTAAAATTGTTTTTATTTCTATTTTGTAAATCCCAAGGTTTTTCTGCAAATAAATTATTTTTTTCTTTTCTTTTTCTACTTTTTTGCTGCTAAAATGTTATTTCATTTGAACGCTCTGCTTCGCTGTGCAGAGTTAACCAATTCGACGTGCGAAACGGTTATAGATTTGTGTTCGTCGAATAAACCAAAAACGTTCTGGCGGTCTCTCGCCGCAAATAGAAAAAAGTCACATTATTTAAATTAAAAACTTCAAACGTTGATTCACGTTTTCATTTTTAATTTCTGGTCGAGTTCTTTCATTCACGTTTCCTTCTTCGTGCGGTTGTTTCTTACGCCGGGACTATCTGCAATTCCTTTCTTTTTATTTGATTTTTTTCTTCCTTTTGGTTGGGAAAGCCATCTTGGGAAATCGTGAGGTCGCCGCATAGAATCAATTATGCGAAATAAAGATAAGGAAAACCCCAGGTACAGGTACCTAACAGCAGGGTAAAGTAAAATGAATAAACTAGGATGGGATCAAAATAAAAGAAAAAAAAACTGCCATACTGCGGAAAATCCTAAAATGTTCGAAAGAATTTTTGCGAAAAATAACTCCGCACAGGATGTGCTCCTGTGTGTATTTCACAAGGTCCTTAATCTGCATTGAATGCTTAGCGTAAAACTCATTCTCATATCTGTCGCGTTTCACATGTTCTCAAACTTTCCGATAGATTTACAAACTTTGTTCAAGGATTCAAGGAAGTGTATCTAATCAAATGAAATGGAATAGGGAATATACATAATTTTCTTCTTTAAACGTAGTTTTAACTCGCATTTGCTTATAAATAGTTTCTTGCTTCCCTTTTACTCCGAAGAACAAAAGGTCAAATTCACCTTTTATCTTCGTGTTAGCAAGAAAAACGACTCGAAAAGCGGACCATCTTGTGGCTGACATTCTTTTGTCTTGTGCGTGGTACGTAATGTTTCCAAGATGATTACAGAGTAGAAGTTAGGAGGAGACAGGCACATAAAAAAAGAGGAATACAATAAAGCAAGTAGACAATCTTCAAGACAGTATTCTAGAGAGAGAGCAGCAGCAAAAGAGGAAAATTAATGGACAAGAAGAAGAAACAGTCCACCCCATTAGAGTTGGAATATGGAACGTGTAATGGTTTAATGCGAGTGGTTCCTAAGCTTAAGTTTGGTCATATGGCTGCCAGCTCTAGATTTAAATATTAAAGTTCGTTTGAACCGATAAATCAGTACAGCTCATGAGTTGGTAGATATACCAACCCCTAATACAATGACATTCTGCTTGGGGAATAATGTCGTAGACATTAACATACAATAATAAATTGGTGCGAAGATAATGGCTTGGTTATTGGTAGAATTTATTGCATAACTTGGAAATAAAATTTTTGGGCATAGGTTGCTTGAAAGGATGTTGTATACAAACACATATGGCAGGCAGTTTTAGTGAAGAAAAGGTGACCCAAAAGCAACTGACAATAGAAATATTAGCAGTAATTGAGTCAATCTTGGCCAGAGAGCAAAACCTCATTATTTGTGTTATTTACAAGTGTATGGAGTGGACCGAAGCTTTTCCCCATATAGGTGTTTAGCCTACGCGCTGTTCTTTTGACTTGTGGGTACAATTGTCTGGCTGACAGATTGTGTGGCTCTTTCTATTCATACTACAGCTATGTTGTGGACTATAGTCCTGACTTTAAAATAAGAGACGCATTATCAAAGCGTTTTATGTATCTGTCAAAAAAGGACATACGCATCTTCTTAGACAGTCAGGCGGCAATCAGATCCCTGGGGTCAAATTCCTTAAGCTCGAAGTATCACATAGTATGTGGTGCCCGTGGCATATTGGTTACCATGTCTGCCTGATAGGTGAGGGTTCCACGTTCAAACTCCATCCAAAACGAAAAATTGTTCTTCCACGAGTTTCGCTTTTCACAAGGAACCGGCAAAAAAACGCCACTTTCACACTTAGCCTTTCGGAATCGGCATAAAATTGCAGGTTTCTAAGCTACGTTATCTAAAGAAGTCTTCATAGTTTTGCAACAGCCCCCCTCCCTTATTTAATTTGGTTTCATTTAGTGCGAAGTATTTGGTTTCGAATACCCACAAAAGTGTATAGCACTCATTTATTAGTCGTTCTGGCACGCACCTTTACCACTATTTCCAATTCGAAATTAATTCCAGTCTTTACCAAAAATAATATTTACCTATACCGAACGAACACTCATCAAGCTTGAAAATTGAGCTCCATGCAAACGGAAGTCATACATTACATTTGATTGAAATTCAAACAAACATTTGTGCCAAAGCCAAAAGCATGTGTTTTCAACTATTTCAACTACTGCCTAGTGCCTACACCCATCTATTCAGGTATACCACTTAAACAACCTTTGAATAAAAGAGGACATTCAAAATATGTACATACCATGAAACGAATGCACTGACAGCATCTCATTTATAGGGAGTAAGCTTAAAACCACTAAAATTAACTGACACACAGGTTCATTCTGCATGCGCTCTAGTCGGTTGCTGTTGAATTTTAATTAACATTTCAACCTCGAAAGATCTAAAAACAACTAGCTTTTTAACTGCAGCACCTGTAAATTTATATATAAAATTTCATGGCAAAACTAATTTTTGAATACTCGTATAAAATCGACACCATAGTATAAGAACACAACAACAAGAACATGGTGCTTAATGGCAAATGTACAACGTTACTACATCCACCATCACCATATTACACCTTTACAACAAAAACATGCAAAACTTTGAAAATGCATTATTTGAAAAACACAGCTTACATCTTAATACTAGGGATATTAAAAGAGCTTTAAATGAATATTACCGCCCACTTGATGTTACATCGTTAAGGGATTAAGTGCAACCTCAATGACCGTGCTACAGGAATAGCACCCGAACCCTCCTGACCAATGCAATGCGGCAAACTAGACCACCGAGCCATAAATGAACGACTTTGGCAACAGCCAGACTCTAGGTCTGCAGGTGACGCTAAAAACCTAAACATACGTTAATGGATATTAAAACCGCATGCATAATTGTATTCTGGTGAATCCGTATTAATTATTCACACCATATAGTCTTTTCTATACATACCTATTACCTATTCCTATACAATAAGAGTATAGGTATGCCTGCGGCCTTAACCTAACTATAACACAGCAGCAACAACAACACCAGCATTCCATATCCATATTCGTATGCCAATCCTTGGTGCTAAGCGGAATATGGAAATTTTAGATGAAACATGTGTGCGGAATGTAATTTTAGAGGTTTACACCATTGGATAATATCACTATGCTATTCAAACAATATTTTTCACGTAATCCACTTAAAAGTAATTTTGTTTATCATCCCGTGTATATTTAGCATGGGTCATATAGGTAAACAGAAATTTATTAAAAAACGTGATCTTAAAAAACTATTTTATTTTCAACTAAGTTCGAAAACCGATTTATCAATTAATTATTTTTTTGCAGTTTGTTTGCACTTTTTTTTATTGTAATATTTAACAGGGAGATTACTTTTTCGTTACTGTGGTGTGGGTGAAAACTAGAAAATAGTACCAACTACAACAAAAATCTGCTACTCACTCTCAAATGTTAACTTTTTAGATTTGAGTATTTGAATATTTTATTTTTACCTCAATTTTAAATAAAACTTTACTTCAAATTAAGCTATTCTGGCTTAATCGTTTTGCCTTATTTTCAATTCAGCAAAAATTAATTTAAAGGTGTTTTTTTTTTAGAAATATGGAACTATATAGTCCAGTCATTTAAGTCAAAATAAAGCAAGAATCTCGGAATTTGAGATACCCAGCTGTAAATTTGTATGAACCTCTATTTTGACACCCCAAAAGTTGTCTCAAAACCTACATACTGTAGGAAGTCAGCGTCCATTAAAAACCAAAGGTCAAAGGTCACAAAAATCCTTTATTGGCATATATCTCGTTTACTATGGGTTTTTTGCTATTTCTGTCTTTTACAATATTGTAGAAGATTAAATTCTCTACAACTTTTGCTCCAACAGTTTTCTTATACGTTGAACCGTTTTCGAGATAGAGACCAGAATGCGCAAGGTTAGAGCATAATTTAAGGTCATCCGGTAGCCCCGGTCGGAAACCAGCCACATAAAAAATTATAAACTATTATAAAAGCTGATAAAATAAGAAATTTAATAATGTCATCAATATGTATTCATCATACTATGTAATGTGCTGTATATATATGCTCATACTGTATAATGTATTATATAAATTCTTTATAAGTAATGTTTTTATTGTAAAATCACATTTTTCTGGTGTTTGAAATTGAGAGAAATTTATGAAAATTATTAAAACTTAAACTATATTCTTCTTCTTCTTCTTCTTCTTCATCGTCATCTTCCAGCTGCTGTACAGATTGCAATTTTCTTCTTTATCGTCTTCAACACCATTTGTGTATCTGTCTTCAACGATTTCGAAGTCAAATATTTCATCTTCAATGTTATCGCTCAGATATGGTGAAGCATTGAGACAAGCTTGCCCATTACACTGGCCACAAGCTAAAGAGCACTGCAATTCTGCAACCCCGATTTCCTGCATTTACATCGCGAACCACAACCAACCTTGCAGTTACAGAAGATCGTATTAAGCAATTCCTCTGGAGCAGGTTTTAGAAGTGTCGTAATTGGTTCAAGGCATCCGTTTAACATTGTCCAACCCTACTCCTGAGGTTCCAAATCATACCCTAACCAAGTTTGGACTTGATAAAAAACACGACTAAGATGTTGATGAGCTGCTGCACTTGTTGGCGGAATATTTGATAACTGTACAGGTTTATTAAATTTGGTAGACTTAACGTACTGTGTATGACGAAAATGATCGATATTTGCCACAGATGTAGGAGCATTATAGACTGCCAACAACGTTTGAATTCCATTTTCAAATAAATTTTGAATCGGACAGTTTTTTTCTTGAAATGCTGCAGCAAGTTCATCAAAATTCGGTAGTTTCTCAAATGTTTCTAAAAAATATTTTTTCCCTTTTTAAAAAAGCGCAGAAGTCGTGTCACAGCCACTTAATGCGGTTCCGGCCAAAACTACAATCGGCTAAGCCTTTGGCTTCGGCCGAAATAAGCCGAAGCATTGACCGAAGCCGAAAGTTCAGTTTTTGGCTATCGTGCGTAGTGATAGGCGCTGAACAATAAGTTCATTTTCGTTTTTCGTAGAATTATTCACTAACCTTGGCATTCTGGTCTCTATCTCGAAAACGGTTCAACGTATAAAAAAACTGTTGGAGCAAAAGTTGTAGAGAATTTAATCTTCTACAATATTCTAATAGACACAAAAAGCAAAAAACCCATAGTAAACGAGATATATGCCAATAAAGGATTTTTGTGACCTTTGACCTTTGGTTTTTAATGGACGCTGACACCCTACAGTATGTAGGTTTTGAGACAACTTTTAGGGTGTCAAAATAGAAGTTCATACAAATTTACAGCTGGGTATCTCAAATTCCGAGGTGAACTTACTATAATGACTGGGCTATATAAGGCAAAATAAAACACAGAGGTGAGATTATCGATGAATCTTTGCAGCATTTGGCGTCGTATATCAACAATAAAGCAGCAGGTTTTGTTTTTTCAAACCATCAACTGTCTCTGGCTTATCGGTGAACACTAGCAACTACACATATCTTCACAGAAAATGGTCCAGTGGTATTTAATCGTACGATCTTGGAAGCCAACTCAGAGATTTGATTCCGATGCGCATGATCAATAGCAGTCTTGTTTCAAGCCAATTCAGCGCACTAACACTATGCCCGTTGGTCAAGTGACTTCAATTCTTGTGTATGTCGAATTTGGTAGGTTAGTAAGGCAAGGGTCCCGATCAAGTGGATGAACACAGAAAGAATTGATGAGCACGGTGGCGGATGGACTCATTCAGGCTTTTCTCGAGCTGCGCTTTGCAGCAGCAACTAATTCTTCGACACCGACATCTGACCGACGGCGAAGTCTAAAACGCTGAAAGCAGTGAAAGTGACGCAAAAATGTTCATCATTAATCTTTTTTGTATTAATCGATTATAAAGAGGGAGGGCTGTATGCGGTTGGTCTAGAGTCTTTTGTTTTTGGATTTTTTTTTTTTTTTGTGGAGTGCCGTAAAAGACTGATGTTTTTAGAGCAATTGGGAAACGATTCAAGAGCTTAAAACGCACATCATCTGAGCAATCCGTAAGCTACACCCCTAAAATTGCAAAAATTGGATTAACAGAATGCACAACTGTGAAACCAGCTACTTGAACAATTTTGCTGTCCTTTATTTTTAGGAATGCTTGCTATTACTTACAGAGCCTTAAAATAGGGTGATTTTTTAAGAGTATTAGAATAAAATACTCAAATTTGCATCATATATATTCAAAACTCGATCGAGTGTTTTTGGCTTTTGCCATTTTCGTTTTAAAGATATCTTCATGTTAATGTTGTCCGCGGCTCCATTCCAAATGGTTCATTCAGAAGGTCCATATTAGCGTCACTTTTTTGAGCATGTCGGCCTGTATTCCACGAATTATTGTTATATTGTCCTGTAAAGCTTCAATCGTGTTCCACTTTTCCACATAGACTAACGACGAACCAACGAGAAATAATCGAGAAGCGTTAAACCGTATGATATCGGACGCCAACACTTACAGGTGCCATGCGGGATGTGGCACAGTCTTGATGAAAAAGCATTTCAACAAAATTCAGCTCAGCCAACTGGGACTAAAAAAAATTCTCGTATCACGGCTCGATATCACTCGCCTTTGACTGTAACGATTCTTTCATGGTCGTCTTTGAAGAAAAATGGATCGACGATGCCATCCACCCAGGAACCACAACAAACTCTAGTTTTTTTCGGGATGCATTCATAAGTCTTGTGTGGCATGCGGCTGTTCATCAAATGCGATGCGACAGTCTTGTTTACTAATGTATCCGTATTATTTTTTGGCATCCGTTATCAACCAGTACCGCCAACCTAAAAAGCTTAGCTATTAAGAAATCACCCTTTTCATGGGTGAAACTTTATCCTGTTCATTTGATGGCACTTTTAAAAAATAAAAATATATATATATACCCTTTACAATAGCCAAACTTAAGATAATAAACGTTGTAGCTGACAAGGTAATGGCCGATGAAAGCATTTTAAAAAAATCACCCTTTATATAATAAATATGTGCCATCTTCTAAAAATGTCATTTTCTTTGAAAATGCGAAGTGAAAGCAATGCTTAAAAATAGTCATAAAATCCTTCGGGTCAGCATCTTAATATACATCCTGTCCCTGTCCACGTCAGAGTCATCCAAAATTAATGACCAAGATAACGAAGCTTATCCATACCCTCGTGTTCCGAACATCGTAATCACTCCACTTCCACATCCACAACACACTTAAATTACTACTAAATTTAAACGAAAGAGATTGGTACAACCTGTTTGATGTCTTCATCCCGTTCTCGTCGTCTCTAATGTAATACATATGTACGTACATGTGCGGTATCAGCAGAAGTTTTCAAATAAAAAAAATAAATAAAAACAAAAACAAAAGTTTAATCCTCACGAGGATTGAGTTTCGCGCTTACCTATTTGTACCTACCTTTCCTATTATAATTTCATGTTCATTGAAGCAAGAAATAAAGACACCTTGGCAGATGTTACCAGACTAAAAAACACAAAAAGAAATGTGTTATCTTAATTATACATTAGAAACAAGAAGAGTTCTAAATTTTCAAATTGTAACAATTCAACAATTAAAAATTGAGCAAAAACAACCCTTTCTTGTGCGTTCTTCTGTGTTGAGTAATTTTGTATAAAACAGTTTCATGAACTATTCAAGAAGAACTTTTCCAAAGTACACGAAGAAGAAAAGTTCAGGAATTCAATTGGTATCTACGACGGAATGAACTTTAGTTGTATTTCTTCGCTATTATGAGTTCGATTGGGTTTTGTGTTTGGATCAGGTCAGGAGTCGGGAAGAGATGGCCTCACTTGCTTGTGACATTGAAGAAAAACAAGTATAAATGTTGAAATGAAGTGAAAGCAAAGGGAAGGGGAAGGGAATGGAATGAAATGACTTAACGAAAACATTGCACTGTTGGCCCACACACACACACACACAGATAGACAAATTCAATAACTAGCCCAACTGTGCGATGACAGAACAGAGACCTTCTGTTACCAACTTTTTGTAAGGACTTTGAGGAACTTTTGCAAAGAATTCAATATCTTCACTTTGGTCTCAGATTCTTTTGTAGTTTTGTGTCAAGAGGTATTTGAAGGAAAACATTTCAAAGTACCAGTTGAAATTCACTGCCATTTTTGTTTTTCTTCTTTTTCTTAACTGAAATTTATATCGATTCTCGAATTCCTTGTGTTTTGTGAAAATAATTGAGGAATTTG
The DNA here is from genome assembly GCA_914767635.1 of Melanostoma mellinum. Classification (NCBI taxonomy): domain Eukaryota; kingdom Metazoa; phylum Arthropoda; class Insecta; order Diptera; family Syrphidae; genus Melanostoma; species Melanostoma mellinum. The sequence continues at coordinate 23,741,951 of OU612058.1, forward strand.
GAGGAGCTCTGATTTATTTTGGGAAGAAAATGTTTTGATATTGTGTCGGTGGGTAGGCACACAAATGCTCAGTAAATTAATCAAAGAAAAACAAAAAATCACACGTTTTACTAAAGAGTTGCTTTTGAAGAAATATATCGAGTGAAATACTCTCAAAAAATCTTGACTATTCCAATACAAATGCTAATTCTTTTCCATTAAAAACATATCTGCTAAAAATATTTAATAATTTGTTACCAATCGTTCATTACGAAGATATTTTTAGTCATTTCTATTTGACATTCGTAGTCCGAAATTGCTAGGACGCGACGGTGTGTGTGATAGGGGTGTATACTTTCTTTCATAGGATCAATTGCTGCCCCGTTTCCACAAAGTCTGTCTACTTCAAGGAAATACCTTACCTACTTCAGACCGTAGTGATGAGGTACCCGTGACGTGATGGTTAGCATTTCTGCTGTTAACCCAAGGGTTCGTGGTTCCAATCCCAACAGAGGCAAAAATGTTTATCCACGGGTTGCGAGGTATTGGTAAGTATTCCGTTAGTTAATGAATTGGCATAAAAATCTATTTCTCGATCAGCAGTTCAGAATCGGCAAAAAATTATTGGTCTCTCCATTCCCGTAGAAGGTTTTGAGAAATGCGCTAGGCCTTGGGGTTCCTCGCTCTGTTGCGCCACCCCATTTATTTATTTAGACCGTAGCAATACATAGCTGGACTGAGTTTGATGGTGGTGCCGTAGCTCATTCTATTTTTTTCTTGTTGAATTCAACCGCTTTTTCGTATTAAGCCTTGCGCAAACCAATGCGGTGAGATTGCGATAAGTCAAATCCCTATGCATAAAGTCAAACGTCCATAAACGTTTGACTTTATGCATAGGGATTTGACTTATCGCAATCGCATCGTACGATCTCACCGCGTTGGTTTGGCCAAGGCTTTAGTGGGCATGCTTAGCAAGCAAAAAGAGACAATCACATGCTTAGTTCACACCGATTTTACATAACACTCTAATAAGTTTAAATCGAATTGTCATTCGATTTCAAAAAGTTTGACTTTAGGCGTCTGGTTTTGTGAAAAGACTTAAGTTCTGACTTAAATCCATAGCGTACTCAGATTCGTGGGTTAATGAACTATAAGAAAATAATGTGAACCAGCAAATTAAAATCAGCCTAGGCCCCACAGTGCGCCCGCCGCATTGATCACAAAAAAGCGCCAGCAAGCCTCCCGGTTTCCGATTGTTCCAACAAACTGCAGGGGTCGAATTACCGCTTCAGTGATCAAGTGAGTGAGTAATGTTTTATTCAAAATTCACTTTATATTACACAGCGTAAGTCTGCCGTACATTTATCGACTTCAATTCTTTCAAAAAATGTCAAATTGTGGTACTAAATTGTGCAAAAACGCGATAAGTTATGCCAAAAATAATTCAGTCACGTATTACTCGATCACGTGTGCTCTTCAGATGTGCCCACGGTGCTCTATTTTTTTCTAGTTTGTATTTTCGACGTAAAAGCTTGCACGCAACTTGGTACTTCTATTATGATCAAATTTTATTACTTTTGCTGTCATACGGAGCATCTTCATCTTAGCTGTCGTTATCTTACTCTCATACTTTTTGGACATTGTAATTGTAAGCTTAATTGATGGTTGATGTTCACTATTGATCACTGATCCCTTTTTTTCAACATTTCACGCTTGGGCGGCACGTTTCCTTTCAATTAAATCGCTGGTATAGGAATGTCTGGTCCTGAAAATGGACAACACAACTACTGAGCCTTTTTTAAACTAATACGGTATCTATTAACTTCTAAAACTCTCTTTCTCACTTACGATGGCTCCATCGTCACCAAAGAATAGTTGAATCTCTTTGGTGTTCTGTACTTTATTCTTCAGGCAGTCAAGAACTGTAATAAAGGATGACGCAAGAGGCTTCCTCGATACACGTACTGTGACTTGGAATGCTTCGGTGATTTCAGTTGAACATCTAACCTTGGCTACTGCTCCCTCATACATTACCTTTATCATCTGCAAATAGGCCTCTTTAACTCCTTGCTGTCTAATGGGCAACCTAGTCCCCCAACACAAATCCACATTGGTAATCAAATTTCGACATAATTTCCGGAGTCGGCTGCCCGCAATATCCGCTCAACGATCTTCAAGTTTGTTTGGGACATCATCTTGATGGCACGGTAGTTATCGCACGACTTTGCTTCCGATTGATGTCATTAATGTATTTGACAAATCCGTTTACAAATAAATAAACAACCTTAAACTCAAAGCCTTATTGGCCTCCGACCGTGGTTTATCGAGTGGATCAAATCATGTCTCGAGAACCGTGAATGTAAGATAGAGTCCCTTGATGTCTGTGTATCTGATACACGTTTTACAAATGTAATTGGATCATTCCTGCAAAAATAAGTGTATTTTTATTACAAGTATGTTTGGCGTTGAGTATTACACGTGTAATTCCTTGGGAAAGTTTTATTTTGGTTTCTTGTCCCTTTTACATTGAAGACGAAGGCATTTTGATTTAAATGATTTAAATGATCCGTATACCATTCAGTGCGGAGGTGAATGGGCATCCTTGGGCTTTTTACTGGTTCGGCTAACTTCTATCAGGAAAAGAACACATTACAAGCCTCAATGAAACTCTGCAGTATGATTTGGAATAATGATTTGAAACATACACCCGATTTATAACATTAGTGCAATGTATTATAGGACCAAACCGAACGGTTTTACCGATCCCCAGACAAATTCATTTGAGACGATATAGCCCCAAACTTCAATTCGATAAGTTTCTTTCTCCATAAAAATGAACAGAATACTCAAATATCACACCAAGCAGCCAATGTTCTCCTATACTTAAAGATACATTTTGAGTCTGCCTCAGCCTTAAATCGATTGACTTGCCTGTGTGTCTCTGTTTATTGATGCATTTTATACTTTCAATAAACGAAATTGCTTTCTATTAGATACCGTTTAGGCTTGCTTCCAAAATTCCAGAATGAAACAAAATGCCTAACCCACTTTTTCAATGAAACCATTTGTATCTACATAACAATATCACTTACCCACTACCTATGGGTATTGACAAAAAAAAAAACTTCTACGAAAATCTTTTTTACTTATTTTAAAGCTAAACACCGGAAAAGCTTTCGAAATTATCTTAACTTGTCAGCACCTGTCAGAACTAGGAAAGGTAATAGTATTGGTGGGCACAACTAGGACCGACTGGTGTATAAAAATGTTTTAATACCCTTTATCTTTATATAAAATACGTACGTATAGCTTTGCCTATACACACCTTTATTGCTTTCACTTGGATGGAGACACGACGACTTATTCATATAACTAGGGTGAGTTCAAGAAATTCATTTAAGTAAGTGCCTGTATGCAAGGCCCAAAGGAATTTTGTACGCTTCGTCTCGGCCTGCAATCCAATTTAATCAAAGAAGCAAATCAATTTAGGGCCATGTGCTTGAAAGCTGCCGTTCGAATTAAATCGGAAGAGAAACATATGTAAATAGCTATACATGTAACAAGGAAGGTATTTTATTGTTTTAATAAGATTTCTCATCAGATGCTGTAGTCTTATTCTTTCCCAAAGATACAAAATGTTTGGAATATTTGTTCGAAGCAAAGTTCATATAATATACCTCCAACTAGATAACTGAGACCAGCAGTGTAGGTTATGGTTTACCACTTTCATATGATGACTTTGTTGATTATTATTTTGATTACAGTTCGATTGCTGACAGACTTGATGAAAGATCTAACTAAATGAATACGTAAGTAAATCAATTAATAAGTAATTGCAATGTTTGAAATACAGAATTGAGAAAAATTGTGTTTGCACTTTATGAGAGTTTGTTTAATTTGATAAACGTGCGTTTGGTGGGTAGAGACAAGGCATCGATTTTTTTAAAACAACGTCGAGGACGGAAGAGAAATGATGTGCATATATGAACTTAGAAAACTGGTGTTTCGAAACAAGTTCACTCAGAGCACTAGCCATCATACGGTCAGATGAGTTCACTAAGAACTAAGATCACTAACCGCTCTCAAAGCACTCAGGGCCATAGGGGCACTAAGATCGATTTCCCTTCTGCTTGAAAGTTTGTATATTTCTATATATATATTTTTTTCACTGCATTGAATGTCAGAAAAGTTTATGTAAGGTAAAAGGGGGTTTGGCTCTCACTGTGATCCAATGCTTCCAACGCCTCTTGCGAGAAGCTAGCAGTCTCTCTGAGATTAACACTACCACGGAAATGCTTTATTCTTTGCTTTTTTGAGCTATCAGAAAATTGTAGATCCCTCCTAGTCCTCAGTTGAGAGAAAAGTAATTGATAGATATTGTTTCATTCCGAGCTGTTGTTCTCTAATTAGTATTTCTTTCATTACAAGGCATAAATAAAAAATGAAATTAAAGAAACATCCTTCGTGATGACCATACACAAAAAAGCAACAAAATCAAAGATTCAAAACACTTTGTATCTGTTTACCATGAAACTAGTATACAGTCATAACGGTTCATTGGGAGTGAGTATGTCAGCCTACCACTCCACTATATGTACTTGGATACCCAGAGAATTCAGTACCTAAACTCTAAGTGCTTTTTGAGCATTAAAAACATTTGGAACTTTCACCCAATGCTATGTCATTGCAGCACTCAAAGTATTCAGAACATTCTGAGCATTCTAAAAATGGTTAAAGTAAGTTAGTGTAGTCAGAAATATGATTCTTCTATTACCTACCCAATGTAGGTTCCACTCTATATGGCAATATAATGTGGCCTAAGTTTTGGGCCAGCTAAGGATTACTGATCTGTCTGAATTAAAACTTAGATAGTTAGTCAACGCTTAGTAGAAGTATTATGCGCAGTCTGATGTGTGAATAAACAACACATTTCAGTCCATCGTTTTCCAATATTATCTTTTTACTATGCAGGGTGTTTTCCATAAGGTGAGACAAAAGTTCAGATCAGAGAGATTGGGTCAGGACAAGAAAAAAAAAATGGGATGAGAGAGGGGTAGGGGGAAGCTAATTTTATGAAAAATCTACTTAATTTTCTAAAAAAAAGTTATTGAAATCAACTATGCCACTTACTACCGCATATCTACTATAATGTTTTTAAAAGCTGAAACCTTGTTCTTTAAGCAACATCTAAGTTCAAGTTGTTTAAGTGAACGGTTTCTGAGTAGGGTCTCAAAATCAAGATTTTGTAAAGTCATCATTTTGAAAAAACAGTTTCTTTTGCAAATACAATCAATTTTTACAAAATTTTGACTTAAAAGGCTCACATTTTTCAACAATCAATGAATGCTCTTGTTAGTTCTAAGTCAAACTAAAAATTTGAAATTAAAAAAAAATTTAAATTAATACTTTCTTTTTGAAAATAAAGTAAATTTTTTATAAATCTGCGCATCGCGCTTAAGCGGATTGAGATAGATCCCACTCACATAATATTTCTTTCTTGTGTTGGCCCAACCTAACCGCCCTGGGCTTTTTTCGAATTTTATGAAAAACTCCGTTTGTTTATTTCATTGTTCTTCTTCTTCTTATTATTATTAATTTTGATGAAGAAAATAACGAGTGATTAAATATCGCCGGAAGGGCGCGAAGTTTGAACATTAGACCAATTAGTTTACGGTGTATTTCGATATGTGGCTCGTCAAAACCGCTTTCAAACAATCACCTTTCATGTTTATTTGAGTTTGGGCTTGGATGTAATAACTTATTTCAAGCTTAAGCTTTATGAATATCCCAAAAATGTAACAACTAAATCCAAGATGAATTTTGCTTATGGTCATCGTCGTTTTTGATGATAGGTGCCACAATGGAGTTGTCTTGGACTCAATTCGACTATTTGTTTAAATGATATATACAATACACATATTGTCATTCAATGAATTGTAAAGAAGCTCACGTCTACTACTTGTTTTTTTTTTATTCAAATTCGCTAACGGAATACAAAAACTACTACTTTTATTTAATTATGTACAGGGTGTTCAAGAAAGTTTGAAAGTATTTGAAAAGATTTGAAAAGGACAACTATTATATTAAAAAAAGTTTTATTTTAAATAAAAAGGAAAGTTTTGAAAATAACATCCTCGTGATGTGCATTATCAAGCTGCAAACACTTCTACAACCTGAAATATAGTTTGTCGAAAACACTCTGGCACATTTATCTTAGAACAGTTGCATTCTCATGTTTGATATTCGTCTTCAACTGGGCAGTCAAGGTTGAACTATTGTGGTGAACTCTATTCTTCATTAATCTTCACACAAAAGTCTGGTGATCACAAATCCACAAATCCAGGCTTCTGGGCGGCCAAGCAATATCAACTCGGCGCGATTAGAGTTTTTCTCTAAACCTCTAGTTTTTGACTGCTCTATCGAGGCATCAGATGAAATTTCATTTTATTGAAACTATGTCTCAGGGTTATAACCTTCGAATTCTTGCAGTTGTAGAAAGAAAAGATGTCGTGACTTCACTTTATAACGGTCCAAATTTGCTGTCACCGATTGCCCTCTCCGATTTTCAAAGACATACTGACTTTGTGAATGGATTCTGTTCTCGTTAACCTTGCGCTGACTTTCTGACTGAAGACTTATAATCACACTCTTATTGGGACCACTGATTGAGGTCGTGAAATCCGTACTCCAGAACGGTTAAACGTCTTAATCTTTCAAAAATTTTGCTTAAGCAGAACAGACGCTGTGCACCAGTGAAGCACTTCAAATTGAAAAAAAAATTCCACGAATGGAGCTACTCATTCCCACCTTCCGCGCTCCGCTACCGCACACCCCTACAACGTAATATATGTTCGGAAATCGCAAGACTTTATGGCACACTCCGAGTATACAGAGTGTTCTACAGTAATCTAGTTTTAAAATCTAGTTTTTTAAGGAGCGAATCAATTTTTTTTTTTTCATATAAAATTTTTACAAAATTTTGCCACGCATTTTCTCTAAATATTCAATGAGGGGACCTGCAATTTTCTGTCGGTCCCGAACGGCTAATCGAGAAAGCGCTTTTCATGGCAATGAATTTACAGGACTTGCCAATTCCTCGCGAAAGGCAAAACCAGTGGAAAAACATTTTGCCTCTGTTGAGACTCGAACCACGAACCTATGGGAGAACAGGCAGACATGCTAACTATCACACCATGGGTACCACTACGGGTGCCTGAAATGATTTATAATAATATTTTTATTTTAAATTAAGTAAATTTTTTTTTATTAAATTTGCTCCTCCCACCTTTATAGAGGGAGTTTAATCCCCTCCCATACGAAAAGTAAAGGTGTAATCATGAGACAGACACTTGCATTAATGAACATAGTAACTTGTGCTTCCTTGTAATGACGATTTCTGTCTTAAATTCATCATGGGACTTAAAAAAAAATTGCTGGCTTACGATGACCAAGCCTGAAGATGAACTTTCTTCGTAAGCAGTTGTAAGTTTTGCGCAAACAAAACCAAATTGAGTTTTTATTCAACTCAAAACACTCGTGCTCTCCATGAGACGAGTTTTCGCATTGTTGTATAGCTATATAAAAACTAAAAAGAGAGAGTAAGTATCTGGCCCTATTCTCCTTTCTATGAAAATACGTTATAGTCTAACATTTTGACTGAAAGCCATGTAGGACACAGCAGACACATCAACTTTGACATCAAAATAGCTATTATTTAAAGCCTGGCGATCCCTTAGCAATTTTAACCTTAGAAAAATTGCTTACAACTGCAAACGATGCGCTTTAATAAAGACTTAATGCACCCTCAAGTCTATACTATATGCAAAAAAAAATTTATTCTACTTTTCATTTGTAACAAATACGCTCAGCATACTACTCACCCGCATGTTGGTAAATCTGTCGTAAACATTCATTTATTTTCTAAGCAAAAAGGGCACAAGTTTGTGATGCTATGTGGTACATGGCATATCCTGTGCAAAAATACAATCTGCCAGCTAACGGGCCTTATGTGTTTTCTTCATTCCTCTCATCACCGTATACTCTGTGCACCCACAAACACTTTGTTCTGCTACCGTTACAGATAGGTTCTGATTGCATGAACCCCTCACATAGAAACATAGGGGATTTGTGCCAGTGCTGTGACTCCTGTCAGCATTTACTAAATGAAAGGCGGGATTATGCCCCCAACGGGGGACACTAACTGAGGCAGTGCAATTGCTCCAGTTTCTGTTTTTCACCACCATTGTTAGATTCTTACACCGCTCTTTAGGACAGCATCATGCATTCATTCGTGTCATATATGAATTTCTCTGACATGTTTTTGCTTAGGGATTTCCGCCTTATGTCATTCTTGGGTCTTTTTGTCATCAAGAGTGAAGATTAGAGTGATGACGAATAAGCTAGAACAGTTGAATATGAAGAAATATTGTGTTTTTAGACGGATGCAAAGCTAAGGCGCTAAAGTGATTTTAAATTTTGATGTTTCAAATATTAAATTTTCATTTTTATTTACACTCTACTATATGGCTCAGGGTCGGTGTTGGTGGGTGAGAACTTGAGTATTTTCTTAATTCTATGTCATATAACGACCAACTAAGAAGTTCATGGGGTTGGTTAGCTTGTCTGCCTGTTACGTGCGAGGTTCGTGGTTCGAGTCCCAGAAAAGTCAGTAAAAATGTTTTGCGAGGGTAATTTGCCAATTTTTCGAAAGTAATTACTCGCTGCCCTTGAAAGCGGGTAATTACTCTGGAAACGACACGACGGTGGGTATATTGTAATAAGAATCAGCTCACAGCTCTCACACGTGCGACCAAGTTTTGCATTTGATTTTTCAATGATTTTCAAACGATAAAGCAAGTAATTAATTCAGGCGACACAACCTTACAAAGGGCATAAAGCTTATTCAATACATTCCGGAAGTTGCTTTTTACTTCCTTTTGAAAAAAAAAAAATGAAATTCCTTCCCGGAACCTAACCAAGTTGTTGTCTACAAAAGTTATCGTGTACTTCTATCAAAGTATTTTACTTAAATATTTTACGTTCTAGGACTTGGATGCGGGAAGGTTACTTTTGCGTAAGACTTACATAGTTTCTCTTATGGTTTTGTGTTATTTTGAACTTCCAACATTATCTAATATTCTGTTGATGGATGTAAACACAAACAGGCAGTTGCTCTCTGCTTCAAAGTTATTTTAGAAAAAAAAGTATACCAGCTACACTAATTTCGTTTTTTTGCATGAAGTTGTTACCAACATTAAAGTCTTCTAAACAAAAACACTTGACAACAGGTTCTTGTCTACATAGAAAAACATAAAGCTTGATGCATTCATAATGAAAATATTTCTCGGTGAACTTGAGATAAGAAAGTGTGAATGTAGTAGACACGTAGTGGGAGTTTAAGGGTGGATTGCTGTTTTCGTGCGTGTAAACAAGCTGAATAGGAAGGTACAACGACGAAAGTTTGCTATGGCTTTGTTATCTGAAACAACAAAACAACGTTCTATCATTTTCCACAACAGCTTGAGACTAATAAATTTATGAAAGAAACATGACAAACAATGTATTAGCAACTGATAGGTGTTTTTATGAGAGTATTTCAGAAAATGGAATAGAAGTCCTTTTCTGCTTGGCTATGGAAGCTTTTTCGTTAAACGTCACTATTAATTATTTATTTAAGGGATGCAAAACTTGTCTTCTCAAGACTCATTTGTTGGATTTGGTTGTTATAACATCAGAAGAGTGGAGTAGAACACCGTGTTCGCTGCTCAATCAGTGGTATGGATTTGCATAGCCTACGAAACTTTGTAGCACTTGTCTATAGTTGTTCAAATGAAAGGCTCGTTCGATTAACTTTACCCAGGGTCGATTCAGGTTTTCTTCTTATAAGTCAGCAAAAAAAACCTGGGTCTTCGGCTCTCAAAAAACGCTAGAACACGAAATCTTCACACATTACTGTCATTTGTCGAAAAATACTTGCAGCTTTGCAGCCATGTCCATTACTTGAACTCAAATATTAATTAAGTGGCGCAACAGAGCAGTGAGCTACTGGGCCAACCATTTTGAGAGAACGGAGGGGACTTAAAATTGTCTGCCGATTCTGAAAAGTTACTCAAGAAAGGTTATTCCATGGCATCGAATTTATTGGAGGACTTGCCAATTCCTCGCGAAAGGTGAATGAATATATTCTGAATTGGGCTTAGAACCATGATCCTAACGCGTTACAAGCAGTCACACCACGGGCACTACATAACTGAACTTGCACCAGCAAAAACCTAAGGCTGCTTTAAGGCAAGTTGAAGGCAAGCCCATGCCTCAAAAAACCACTCAGTTTGCCATTAGGTTTTTTTTAACAACGCTTTGAGGCGAACACAGGTCAAACCCGAGTCGTCAACGAACCAACCTTAAGATGAAATAAATCAAATTTTTTGATCCTTGTTTGGGAACTGGAAATATTTGTGTTTTATTTACATTAGTAGGTTCGAGAACAGATTAAGGACTCGAGGTAGTTCGGTTGAGTTGATTCACGTTAGTTGATCAGCTTTAAGATCACATCAGTAAACCAACTTGAAGAAAAAAAGGAAAAAAGCTAATTAGCTGTACCTACAACAGTCGTTTCATTATTTGTTGTAAGATGAGTGGGGCATTTTTCGAATAAAATAAACAATCGTACCGCAGCCCTCGCATTTGTGAGCACTAAGAGTTCTTGAACCTGCAATTCTTCTTCATTGGAATTTATATCTCGTCTGATATTGCCTTTGTGATGTGATTCTCTCTCATTTGAACATAACAACACGATCTGAGCTGGTGTGTTCTATTTTCTGAAAGAAGGTATTTTTGAAGTGAAGCTTTTCTCGGATCCTGGTTTTTATAGTACACTCAAGCTTTGTTACTCGTGCTGCCATAAGAAGCTTCTTTATCGCATCTGACGTCAACTTTCTCTCATACTTATTATACAACGTCCATCATTATGTGAACAGAATAAAAGTACTGATGGACCCACAGGTGCGGTGTATGATCTTCCCTTCAATTTAGGACGTAAGTTTTGCTCACTGAAGACAGTGGAGTTTTCCTATCCCTTCACATAATCAATGCAGGGATGTGGAATACTGGCTCATGATAACTTCATCGTCAGCAGTCGTGTCAATCGATCGACTGCCTTTTTGAAGGAAGCATGTTCTTCCATTACTCTGGATTGTAATCTGTTGTTGACACATACCAAGACAAGGACAGTTTGGTCATCGGGTGCTCAAAACCTTCTCAACGAGCACAAGGCAGAAGTTAACTCTCCCTTTTTGCATTGGTCGATTGCTCCCATCCTTTTCTATAACTAATTTGGTATCTCAATGATCTCTATAAACTTTGACTTTTGTACGAGTTTTTAATCGTTTCATTAACTCCTTCGACTCTGCATTGTGTTTCCATCAAGTTTGGTTCAGCTTCTATAAAGCGGTCACTAGGAAACTTTCCGTTCAAAAGCCCAACACAGTGCCTGTGTAAAATGTTGTGGTCAACCACCAGATCCTATCCTTGAAAATTGTTAACAGTGTTCTTAGAATGAATCTCCTGAATATTTCTCCTTCTTTGAGCGTCTCATTCGTGAGGATTGCTGGAGTTGGGTTTCTAGAATTTCTTGGCTTACTTCAGGAGCAGGGTGGAAAACTTCTTTCAGTTCCAGATACACACGATTAGAGCCCTTGTCTGTTTCTTATTCCATTTCAAGGTGCATTCTGGCATTACTACGGCTGTACGGCACGCTATGGTACCTACTTATTTTGCTTGTAAAGGGAGTTTTTTTAGAGGATTAGAACTTTGAAATGAAATAAAACAAAGACGTTTTTTTTATTGATATGAAATTTACTTCATTCGGGAGACAATCTTCTGGCATTATAATTTAAAAATGATTTCTGGCGTATCACCACAACGGCTGGCTCGGACGTAGTCTAATCTGGAAGTCTAATTTTCGATCAACATTTGTGGCCGTATATCGGCAATAACGCGCAGAATATTGTCCTCCAAGTGGTCAATCGCTTCGGGCTTATCGGCGCAGACTAGCAATTTCACATATTCTCCCAGAAAATAGTCAAGCGGCGTTAAATCGCACTATCTTGGAGGCCAATTCACGGGTCCGAAACTTGAAACTATGCGGTTACCAAACGTTTCCTTCAATGAATCAATTTTGGCACGAGCTGTGTGACATGTTGCGCCGTCTTGTTGAAACCACAACTCCTGCACATCATGGTTGTTCAATTGATGAACGAAAAAGTCAGTAATCATCGCTCTATAGCGGCCACCATTGACTGTAACGTTCTGGCCAGCATCGTTTTTAAAGAAGTACCAACCAATTATTCCACCAGCCCATAAAACACAGCATACAGTCAGTTTTTTCTGGATGTAACGGTGTTTCAACATACACTTAAGGATTATCATTACTCCAAATTCGACAGTTTTGTTTATTCACGTATCCATTCAACCAAAAGTGAGCTTTATCGTTAAACAAAATTTGCTTTTGAAAATCTGGATCGACGGCTAAATTTCAAAATAAATTTGCACAATTTGGAAGCGTTGTTCAGGCGTCAGTCCATTCATGTTGAAATGCCAAACCAAACTAAACATAAATCACTTGACAGCTGACAAAATGTCCGCCAGTTAAAAAAATGTTGCCAACTTAGAATTCTATACCTCTAAAAAAACACGCGTTAATTAAATTAGTTAGGACTCAATGTAGTGGCTCCTTAAACTCCTTTTTGCTATGATTTGATTAAGCAATTTCAGGTACATTTTTTGTTCTTGCAGTTAAAGTTTCTGGCATTCAAGACTTCTTTCCTGTTCTTCTTCTTTGTCTTCAGACTTCTTGTTTTTCCTCCTCTTTTTCTACTACTTCTTCTTCTTCGTCTTCCTTTCGGTGCTCCGAGCATATCGATCTCGAAGGACTCACAGCTCTACCTCTTATGTGCTTTACGCTATAGATCCTCCGATCTTATACGCTGCACTTCTAACCGTCTCGAATGATTTCAATTGAGTTCATTATCTTTGGAAAGACAAAATATGTCTAAATCGTGACTTCTAATACTGTTTCAAAAAGTATTAAATATGCTTTGAGCTCAAACCAGTTGTCATAGTAGTTAGCATACACATCGTCAAAAATAGTCCTGCGCTACTAAAGACGTAACCAACAATCATAAAGCCACCCTCACATACTCTGAACAAGTGCTTGTTTTATTGGACTTTTAACAGAGTTGTTAGAAAAATAAACTAAAGAGTGCTTTTACTCCAGTCATTTTAGTCAAAATCAGGCAAGAATCTCGTAGTTTGAGATACCCTGCTGTAAATTTGCATAAACTTCTATTTTGACACCACAAAAGTTGTATCAAAACCTACATACTGTAGGGTGTCAGCGTCTATTGAAAACCAAAGGTCAAATGTCACAAAATTCCTTTTTTTTATCTCGTTTCCTATGTATTTTTTGCTATTTGTGTATATCACAATATAGTTGAAGATTAAATTCTCTACAACTTTTGACTCAAAAGTTTTTTAATGCGTTGAACCGTTTTCGAGATAGAGGACAGAGCGGGCACGGTAGGTATGTAGGTTTTGATACAACTTTTGTGGTGTCAAAATAGAAGTTTGTACAAATTTACAGCTGGGTATCTCAAATTCCGAAGTGAGCTTACTATAATGACTGGGCTAATTGATATTATCCTTTTTTCTGCTTGTTGAGCTTGCTAAGTAGTGCCGCATGGGTGCCTCAGATTGTTATATGAGAAAGCTTTTTTCATCTAAATGTGATACATCTTACACCTTAAATTCTTGAATGAAACAAAAACGCTTGTCGCGAGGAGTCTCAATACGCTAGAGACCTTTTTGAGGAAGTAGACTGCATCAATGTGTATCTCGAACTCACATGTACCTACGCCATGGAAACCTAGAACTAATCTAATACATTAACACCACTTATACTAAGTCTTCACTATTTTTATTGAAAAATATCAAGAACTTAAAATCCTAAAACTCTTCCAATGAAACCAAATATTTACAAAAAAAACATATTTCAATTTTGAGTATCAAAATGTACTACGAAACCTGCCAACACAGCATCTACAATAATTCTATGGTAAAATTTTATCTGCGTGTGCATATTTTATGTAAAACGCACCAGTAGGCAGTACCTACCTACTTGCTGATGCTTTCCAGAATTTGAACTATTTTAATGTTTACAACTGCTATGTAGGCTTCCTTTCGTAAAGGTTCTGGAACATGGAAATGTTAGAGTAACTCTACCTACATACACGTACACGAGTAAGTACACTGCTAGTTCTGTCCACAGTTGTTTTTCTCTTCTCACAGGTACGAAAATGTGTAGGTACATTACAGGTGTTTTGAAGAGATACTCTAATTCTGGTTTTCCGCATGACGTTGTTCACATCCTAAAAGTTTTATAAGCTAAGCAGCATAACAAACACATTACACCAAGGTTCGACTATTGCACAGTGCACACACACACACAGTACAAGGAGGTCTGGTAAATTTCATTATGAAAATATTTTTCCATTGACTGTGTGGGCTTGAGAACGTTGCATGAGCAAACTGTTAGTTCTGCATAAATAGATAGAAAAAGTTGAAAAGCAATCTTAAAATAACCCTTTATTTAGGTGCATTTCTGGGATTAGCATCAAAATCGGATTGACTGTGACGTACATTTTAGATTTGTAATTTTTTTGTTGAGCTAACTTCTTATTAATTGGAATTTTTATGTAGCTGCTCCTTTAGTTCGCAAGAAATTTTGATACAAAAAATGCTTTGATTGTACAACGTTTCGAGTAGCGATATATTTCGATCGTCAAATTATCTGCTCCCAATTTATTGCGATGCAATTTTTTACAAAGTTCTGAAGCAATCCTTCCACTTTTTTGAATAGACGGCTGGAAGTGCACAGCAAAAGTAAACAAAAGTAGCAAACGACAATAAGTTTGAAAAGGAACAACCCTAATCTATCAAATTCATTGTTTATTATATATGTTATAGGCAATGTGTATAATCCGGCATTGTATAGAATGCCTAGGCATTGTATACATTGCCTAAAACGTTCAGGCAATGTGTATAATACGATTCATTTCATACATTGCCTAGGTATTGTATAAAATGCCCGAAGCGCATCAGGCAATGTGTATAATGAACGACCACGGGAAGGAGGCGAGTGCGCGGCGTGCGAAACTTCCCCGTAAACAAGTCGCAACTTGTTCGTTGGGTTACTACCTTAGAGCAGTGTTTTTCAATCTTCTTGATTTCGCGACCCCTTTACAGGTTGAAATATTCTGGTGACCCCCTCTCGTCATAGATACCCAAAGAATAATTTAACGAAAAAACAACATAAGCTAGGTAATGGTTTTTTGCCACTTTGGTACATTTATCTATTACTCACGGGGGCTTAACTGCGTCAGCGACATTGCCACTCCGTTTTTACCCACTTATTAGAACATGTTCAAATGTTCATGTACTGGCAATGTGTTCATGAATAGGTAGTGTTTTTCTTTGAGCAGGCAGTATGTTCATCAGCAAACAATGTGAAATATTTGTGAACTATATTTCTCTTGAAGATTAAGGAAAGACAGACAATGATCGTTTTTGACTAATGTTATGAGTAAGAAAGGATTGGTAACGTTGCTGGAAAATAAAATATTTTAATTTGTGAATCCAAATAAAGTTGTAATCGTAAAATATAGAAAGGGTCAATCGATGAACGAGTTCATGAAAAAAATTCCCATTTTGAAGTTTTTCTAAGTAGGATACTATTTTCCTGGTATGCAAAAAGTTTTTAAAAACAAATTTTTACAAGATAGTAAAATTATATTCTTTCATTGCGGAAATGGATTTTGCTAATCCCTTTGTTTTTCGTTTTATTGGATGCAAATGTTGGTGTTGTTGGTGGTGGTTTGTAACTATTTTACAGGTATCTGCCCTCGAACTGACTTCACAA
Organism: Melanostoma mellinum; assembly: GCA_914767635.1. Classification (NCBI taxonomy): domain Eukaryota; kingdom Metazoa; phylum Arthropoda; class Insecta; order Diptera; family Syrphidae; genus Melanostoma; species Melanostoma mellinum. Next base: position 23,757,903 of record OU612058.1, read on the forward strand.
GCACCACTTTATTTTCGGATTTCGAAACTGGTTTCGGAATCCCAAAATAAAGTGGTGTTAGTTTTGGAATCCATAAATAAAGTAGTGTTAGTAAATTCACTTAATACGTGTATTACAGATGGATCTCGTGTTACAAAAATGACAATGTAAAATGCAAATGAAAGTTGCGGGGCAAGAGAGGTAATGGTTTTCCCTCTTGTTCTTTATTCCTCTAACCTCTAAGGTTAGTACTAAACATGGGTAACTCAGCGCTGCGCTAGCGCAATGCGTTGACGCACCAACTGCGCTATGTGCGCTGATACAGTTTTGCCTGCGCCAATAACTCATTGGCGCAATTGCATCTCAATAGCAACACAACAACCAGATGCGATATATACAACATAAAACTTACCCAACACACAAAAGCATTGCAAATTGAATTTCATGTAGAGCGCTTTCATACTCAGCCCCAACACAGAACCAAAAGCCAACAACATCACACACAAGTAACAGGCAAAAATCATCCCCTAACTCACACACAATACAACAGTAGTGTACTCGATTCTCGATAGCACAGCCCACAGCGTTAAGAGAACAGAAACAAAGGCGCATTTGAGTTATGACTGCGAGTTAACGATATGCAGACTCATCAGTCATCGCATTTTTCTGTCATACGATATCTTCTTAAAGTTTTAACATAAACATCCGACGGACAAGATCGATATTGTCTCACGATCATTGTCTGTCCATAGATATAAGATAAACACCATACTCAATTGGGGATGACATAGTATTAAGAAGATTGTGAATTTAATCTTAAGTCTGACACCGAATAAGTAAGATCTCATAAGAGATCTCGGTAATATTTTTATTCTTGAATTTAATAAAGTTTTATTCTTTTTTAAAAAGCTTAAGCATTCAATTCAGTTTTAATTGGCGCCCGAAGAGCAGGAACACTTGTTTCGCGTAAAGTGAAAATTCCATAAAAGAGGAGTTATCTATCGCAAGTGAACCGGTAAACAAAAAAAAGACCTACCCAACATAAAACACTGGGAGGCAAGTGAAGTGAAAAAAGATCAGAAGACATACGCTCATAGAGCGGAAAATTCAAAACAAAAAGAAGAAAAAATTGTGTTGAAGTGAATATAATAGAAAGAAAGAGTAAAATTAAAGAAAATTGGAAGCGGAAAATTCAAACAACAAGAGAAGAAAAATTGTGTTGAAGTGAATATAATAGAAAGAAAAAGTGAAAAAAAATTATAAGCGGAAAATCCAAAACAAAAGAAAGAGGAAAAAAGTGTTGAAGTGAATATAATAAAGAAAGAAGGAGTGGAAAAAAAAAAAAAAAAAATTTTTATAAGCAAAAAATCCAAAACAGAAAGAGAAGAAAAAAAAAAGAAAAATGTTTTGAAGTGAATATAATAAAGAAAGAAGGAGTGAAATCAAACAAAAAATAAAATTGTTAACTATTAACAAACATTGCCCACCTCTCATGCGGTTGCTATCTAGCCGAAACTAGATAAAAAGTGTTTAAAAATTAAAAAGAAAAAGAACTAAGCTGAAAGGTTGCTATCTAGCCAAAACTAGATAAAAAGTGTTTAAAAATTAAAAAGAAAAAAAAACTAAGCTGAAGAGAAAAACAACCGTGCAGAGGATAATCAACTAGAACGAGGAACAACAGGGAGCAACAAAGCAAGTTTAATTTTTTTTATTATAATAAGATAAGAAAATGGCACTATCGGTAGAGCAGGTAGGGTCAATGATTGCTATGGCGGTCACTGAGCAGACTAGGGATCTACAAATAAGAATAACGGAGTTAACAACAGCTTTGGGTAGACTGTTACCCACGGATAATATAGTCCCATATAAAGATGTAGAAATAGATCCATCAAACGATACAAAGGAAGGATTAGATCTAGTCAAAAGTCTTCAAAAATTCGATGGCGACAACTACATTAGTTGGCGCACATCCGCAGTACATTGCATGCAGGCATATGAACACTGCATAGGTAGTTTGAGTTATTTCACAGCGGTGAATATTTTACGAAACAAAATTGTAGGGAAAGCTAATGATGTTTTAACATCACACGGGACTCCACTTCATCCCAGTGCTATATTAGCAAGACTAGACGTAACATATGAAGACAAAAGACCGATCCATATGTTACAAACGGAACTAACAAACGCAAAACAGGGACGACAGACGTTGGAGGAATTTTGTGACCAAGTTAACAGATTATTGACTTTAATAACAAACAAAACTATGATGAGTTATGGGCCAAAAACGGCAGAAACAAGAGTTCTACTGGAAGTGGCAAGACAGAATGCACTAAGGGTTTTTATTACTGGGCTCAACCAGCCAATGAGCAACTTGGTGTTCGCACTAAACCCAGGGGATATCCCAAATGCTCTAGCTAGAGCACAAGAGATTCAAATGAATCAAAATACGAGATTTATGAATCAGAATCAACAGGTACAAAACAGATCTTTTGGTATTTTACCACCAAGGCCAACGAATTTCCAAAATTTTCAAAGACCATTTGCAAATTCGGCACAGAGACACCATGTAGCTCCACAACAAAGAATTTGGAATAACGAACAGCAACAGAGAATAGATCAGGGAAGCGGTAATTTCAGACCGGAGAGAAATAATAGTTTTCAGAGAAACATACCTTTAAATCAATATAGGGACCAGAGATTCAATAATGAGATTCGCAATAACAACAATCCGTTTAAACGAGATAGGCCTAATAGCAATCAGCAGCCTTTAACAAAAACACCAAGAATAAATCATCTTAATGAACGAGATTCTTTTTTAGAATGAGGTACGACCTGCCTACAATTATACGAACAAATAAAACGACAGGTCAAGTGTACAAAATATTAATAGATACGGGTGCAACACATAATTATGTTAAACCAGATATAAATAAGTGTAAGAAATTGAAAGCAAGTAATAAAGTAAAAAGTGTTCATGGTAGTAGTATCATAGATACGTACCAGGATATAAACATATTTGGAAATTGGGAAATTTTTTATGAGCTAAAAGAATTAAAAGACTATGATGCTATAATAGGCATAAATACGTTAAGACAATCTAATTGCAAAATAAATATAGCAGACAGTTTTTTGGAATTCAATGGAGGCAAAGTACCTCTGATATATAATGATAAATTAATTAACAGTCTTCAAATAAACACCCATATGCAGGTGGAATACCAGGATAGATTGAAGGAAATTTTAAGGAAATATCAGGGAATTTTTACGGAAAGACCAAACTACTTACCGTATAATACAAACGTTAAATGTAGTATAAATACTGTAAATGAAGAACCAGTTTGGCAAAGAGCATACCCATATCCGCAATCTGCTTCCGCGTTTATTAATAAAGAAATACAAAATTTATTAGAAAACGATATTATAAAACCAAGTCGAAGTGCGTATAACAGTCCAGTTTGGGTGGTAGATAAAAAAGGTTTCAATGAAGATGGCACAAAGAAACTACGAATGGTAATTGATTACAAGAAATTAAATTCTTTTACGAAGTCTGATAAATATCCCATGGCAGAAACCTCAGTAATTTTATCTAATTTAGGCAAGTCAAAATTTTTCTCTACTTTAGATTTACAATCAGGATTTCATCAAATCCTTGTTAATGAAAAAGATAGACCGAAGACTGCATTTTCAGTCAACAACGGGAAATACGAATTCAATCGTATGCCATTTGGGCTTAAAAACGCTCCAGCCATATTTCAAAGAGCTATGGATGACATTCTCCGAGAATACATCGGGAAATTCTGTCATGTTTATCTAGATGATGTTATAATATTTTCAGGAACACATGATGAACACTTACATCACATTGAAATAATAATTAAAGCACTTTCAGAAGCTAACATGAGAATTAGCAGTGAAAAGAGTAAGTACTTTATGGAAGAGGTGGATTTCTTAGGATATGTTGTATCCTATAACCACATAAAAACCCATCCAGATAAAGTAAAAACAATTAGGGAATATCCCGAACCACAGACTTTACGTCAATTGAGAAGTTTTCTTGGACTATCAGGTTATTATAGGAAATTTATCCGAAATTATGCAATGATAAGCAAAGGGTTAACAAAATATTTACGGGGAAACGAAAAAATAAACAGTAAGAGGATAAATATTGAATTAGATTCAGAAGGCAAAAAAGCGTTTCAGGTATTAAAGGATAAGCTTACAGAAGAAGTTGCGTTAAATCAACCGGATTTTGATAAACCATTTGATTTAACAACTGATGCAAGTAACTCAGCCATAGGTGCAGTACTAAGCCAAGACAATAAGCCATTAACCTTTGTAAGTAGGACGTTATCTGCAACTGAGCAAAATTATGCTACCAATGAAAAGGAATTGTTAGCAATAGTATGGAGTCTGAAAAATTTGAGAAATTATTTATATGGTCAAACTGGAATCCGCATATACACGGACCATCAGCCATTGAGCTTTGCTGTATCTGATAAAAACCCTAATACGAAATTGAAGAGATGGAAAGCATTTATAGAAGAATATGCACCAATAATAAATTATAAACCAGGTAAGGAAAATGTTGTAGCAGATGCATTAAGTCGTCAAGAAATAAATATAATGGAAAATAGTGAAGATTTAGCTACAGTACATAGTACTCACAGCAGCCCAAAAGAAGAAATTAGAAGGTTAGGTGGAATAATCAATCGATTCAGAAATCAATTAATTATAGAAGAAGGAGATTCCAATAATATAAATAGTGAACAAATTCATAAAGGATATTGGAGGCATACTATTAAATACAAAGATGATGACGTTTTCACTAAATTGAAAGAAATAATTAGGAAGGGAATAAACGCAATATATTCAACAGAAGAGACTCTATTTAAGATTAAAGACAAATTACTAAACGAATACCCAACAACACAGTTTGCGTACGTTTCAAATCTTGTAGAAGACATAACAGACAAAGACATGCAAATAACCATTATGAAAGAGGAACATAATAGAGCACATAGAGACTCTAGAGAAAATTTTAAACAAATTTCAGCTAAATGTTACTGGCCCGAATGTTTTAAACAATTACTTGATTATGCGAAAGACTGTTCTGTTTGTAAGGAAAACAAATATGACAGACATCCTGTGAGATATAAGATTGGAGAGGCTCCAATTCCAAAGAAAGGGGGGGAACGCATACATGCAGACATATACTACATTGACAACGATCAATTTTTGACTATGATAGACTCTTTTTCAAAATTTTTAATAGTTAGACATATCGACAGTAAAATAGACGCTAAGGAAAAACTAATTGAAACACTACCAGTGTTTGGGAAAGTAGAAGTTTTGGTAACAGACAATGAGAGAACATTCTGTACTCCGACGGCAGAATTAGAATTAGAAAAATTTGGGGTTAAACACGAAAAGGTAGCTCCGAATCATAGCAAAACCAACGGAATGATTGAAAGAGTACATAGCACACTAACAGAACTAATACGCATTACGAAAACAGAAATTCATGCAGACACAAAATTTATTATGCCGTTTGTAGTAAAGAAATATAATGAATCTATTCACTCAGTAACGAATCAACAACCATTAGAGGTCTTCCATAACTTTGAAAAGTTTAAATCTCTTACAGATGTATTGAAAACAAAACAAGAAAAAGATCTTTCTTATTTCAATAAAAATAGAACTGAAATTGAGTTTAGGCCAGGACAAAAGATACACGAAAAATCAACACGTAGGAAAGGTAAAGTTAAACCTTTATTTAAAAAGCGAATTGTTAAAGAGGATAGAGGAAGGGTTGTAGTTGACAGTAAAGACAGGATTATACATAAAGATAACATAAAGAAATAAAATATTATTTGTATTAAATTTCAGATGTATATAAGTACAGTTTTGAGATTTTTGGCATTGCTAGCCACAACATCTGCACAAGTGCAGATAACTAATTATAGTTCAGAGGAATACATTCTAATAGAGGACGGACCTGCTGCATTATACGAAGATACAGGAGATTTGTATCATGTAATTAACTTGACATATTACAGGGACATTTTGAATAACATAAAAGGAAAAAATACTCGACTGACCAAGTTAGAACTTAGAAATCTAGAAACAGCAGACAGATTGCTAGAGCAATTAACGATAAGAAACAGATCTAAAAGAGGTATTAATGAAATTGGCACATTATGGAAATGGATATCTGGAAGTCCAGATCACGACGACAAAGTTAGAATTGAAACAAAGTTGCAAGAGTTAATAGAATCAAATAATAAACAATACCAGACCAACTCACAGATATTTAAGGCTATAGAGAAACTAGCAGCAGAAGATAACGAAATAGACAAAGAGGACGATTTAGTATTACGACTGATAATAGAGGACTTACGTGAAATAATAAACGCCATTAATTTGAGTAAGAATGAAATTTTGAATACCGTAATTTTAAATATGAATGATTTGAATAAAATAATCAATACTGAAACTTTACCAATATCGATAGCTGATGTGTTAGATGCATCTGACTTTAAGATAATTCAGAATAAAGATTTAATTTTAATTTATATTGAATATCCGCTAGTTACGGAAATAAATAAAAAATATATTGTTGAAAGTATAAATGTTGGTGATGGAAAACTATCATTACCCAATCAAGTTGTGTTATATAAAGAAAAATATAAAATGGCAAATTGCATTAAAGAATTAAATGATATATATTGTAGAGTGAATAATGAAACTAATTGCCTAACGAATTTGTTGAATAATAAGAAAGCAGATTGTCACAAAGTAAAAGAAAATAATCCAGAGGTCAAAATAATTAAAGACGGTATTATTTTTGTAAGTGGAAAAACCACAATAAATGAAAAAGTATACATAGGTATATATCTTATCCATTTTAAGAATAACGTAACTATTAATTCTAAGAGATATGAAAATAAGAGAACAGAAATTCTGAAACACATGAAATTAAATTCACCAATTGAATTAAACATTTTGAAATATTTAGAATCAAGTGACGAAAAGCTAAAATTTTCCAACATTGACCTCATAAGACCTTATATTAAAGATATGAAAGAACATCCAATTTTGTATGGTATAACTTTGAATATTGTTCTAGTACTTAGCATTTATATTGTTATTAAACTGTTGAAAATATACAAGTTGAGACAGGAAAAAGAAAACCGAAAAATATTTGAAATGACATCATTGAAATGTTTACAAGAAACCAGGAAAGCAATAGAAGAGCGATCGGGACGATCACTTCCAGGGTGAGAGGGGAGTTAACGATATGCAGACTCATCAGTCATCGCATTTTTCTGTCATACGATATCTTCTTAAAGTTTTAACATAAACATCCGACGGACAAGATCGATATTGTCTCACGATCATTGTCTGTCCATAGATATAAGATAAACACCATACTCAATTGGGGATGACATAGTATTAAGAAGATTGTGAATTTAATCTTAAGTCTGACACCGAATAAGTAAGATCTCATAAGAGATCTCGGTAATATTTTTATTCTTGAATTTAATAAAGTTTTATTCTTTTTTAAAAAGCTTAAGCATTCAATTCAGTTTTAATTCTGCGCTATTGAGTTACAACTGCGCCAGTGTGTCTTTGCGCTATAGGAGAGTCAATAGCGCAATGATACACACAGCGCAGTTGTAACTCAATGGCGCAATGATACACTAGCGCAGTTGTAACTCAATAGCGCAATGATACACATATGGCGCAGTGATACCACAGCGCAGTTGTAACTCTTTACTCTTTAGGCGTTTTTCTTTTTTAGTTCCGAACCGTGAACTGAACGGAGAACGAACAGCGTGAACGTGTTCTGAACTGAGCTATGTGAAGTTGGCTGCGCTCAGACTCTTGCTCTAGATGCCCCGTCATATTATTTCGAGCACGTAGAGCGCGCTCGCGTAGTGTTCTGAAGAAAAAAGAAAAGGATTTTGAGCGTTCAGATGTCGCTGAACTGAAAAAGAAATACTCTTAAGGGCCAACTATAATGCACTTAGCTCAGCTTAGGCTAGTGTCAAAAACCAGACGAAAAGTTTCCGAAAGTGTTCGTTAAACAAAGAGCAACTATAATGGATTCTGGCTACTTAACATGTAAACATGCGTTGAGCTGATTTGAGTTCAGTTGATACAAAAGAAGAGATACACAAAAAAAAGGCAAACCACACCACACAATGTAGACAAATGGCAGTTGCGGAGCAAGAGAAGTGTTTGTTTTCTCTCTTCTTTTCTTCCCCTATGGTTGATACGCTTTAAATTTGACATTTACGTAAGTTCGAGCCAATCCAATGGCTCTTGCTTAATTGCGCGAAAGTGAGCGAAATTTAACGAAACTGAGTAGAACGTCTATTATAGTTACTGTCATATAAAATAGTGTATTGGCTCGCTCGCGTAAGTAGGCGTAAGTTCGGCAAAGTGCATTATAGTTGGCCCTTTACGTTTTTGACGTTTCACTTCTCTGTTCGGAACTAAAAAAGAAAAACGCCTTTTATCTATATTCTCTTCTTTAGAGCAGAGAAATCAGGATATTTTTTTGATAAGAATAATGAGTACTGAAAATAGTGGTGTTGGTTGGCTGATGGATACTTGTATCGCGGATAAATCTCTTAATTTTATTTGTTTACATTGCTGTTTTTGTAAAACTAGATCTATCTTTAATAAACGTATGTAGCTGAATATAAAGTGGTGTTTTTAAAGTCAATTGTATGGGCGTTGGGCGGCGGGCGGTGGATGCAGTTGTGTGTGGTGTGTGAGGTTTACTCTCTTGGTTGTTATTCCTCTAATAAGCTACCAAGAAAGGGTGCAATGAAAAAACCGTAATGAAAAGGAACACTTTATAAGATGTTTTTATTTTCAAATCTTCAGTCCGAAAAAATTGCGCCATAGCGCAATTGCGTTAACGCATTGCGTTGATACAGTAAACTGCGCTTGAGTTAGTGTATCAGCGCACGATTTTTTGCTGCGTTACCCATGTTTAGTTAGTACGCAGCACTCCTTTGTTTTAAGCAGACGTTTTTTTTAGTTTATGCATTGGTTCTAAACTGAGAGTGTGATCCTTCATTGTTTGTGTTATTATTTAATGGAAAATGGCTACTGATCAGCAGTACTTACTAATGAAAGAAAGATTCTACTTAGAATTGCGTAGTAAAAGAGAATCGGCTTCTACAAAAAATCGAGTGTTTATTGATGATTTACGTTGCACACAATTGTTGGAGGAAATAAGTACAGCGAAAACGTTAGACAAGAAAACTTCGCGTGATTTTTGGTTGCTGAAACATTACGACGTAATCACTGTTGGGCAAACCCGTAAGTTGATCTTCCCTGTAAGTGCTCCGAACGCTGTTATCAAATACTACGTCTCTGAGATGAGTTGTTTTTGTTTCAAGTGATTCACGATGCACACAAGGATATTGGTCATGGAGGACGAGACCGGATGTTAAAAGAACTTAACCAGTAGTACAAGAATGTAACCCAACATGATATTGAGCTATACTTGCAGCTTTGTGAACGGTGCCAGCAAAAACAAAAAGGTATAAAAAAGGGAATTGTCGTCAAGCCCATACTGTCATCTGAGTTCAATTCCCGGTGTCAAGTAGATTTAATAGACTTTCAGTCACACCCCGATCGAGAATATAAGTTTATAATTGTTTACCAAGATCACCTCACCAAATTTGTCATCCTCAGAGCACTTAAAACAAAACAGGCAGACAAAGTAGCATACAATTTACTGGACATTTTCACATTGATTGGTCCACCAGCAATTTTGCAATCGGACAATGGAAGAGAGTTTTCAAACCAAATCGTTAGTAACCTAAAATCATACTGGCCAACATTAAAAAGCTTTGGTAAGCCTAGACACTCCCAGAGCCAGGGTAGTGTAGAAAGAGCCAACCAGGATATAGAAAATATATTAACAACTTGGCTTCAAGATAATAATACTGATCGCTGGAGTGATGGCCTGCGATTTGTTCAGCTTATGAAAAATAGGGCTTTTCACCAAGGTATAAAAAGAACACCATACGAAGCTCTATTCAGCTCAAAAATCATGGTTGGTATTTGTTTGTCGTTTGATGATGCTAATGTAAAGACCGAAGAGCAACTTGAAAAAGTAATAAATGTAGCACAAAGTAACCCTGTTGGATCCGAAAATGATAGAAGTAAACAGATTGAAATTGAAAATCCCGAAGTCCACACAGAAACTTTGAGTGTCGAGAACAAACATGCGAATCTTGAAAACGTCGATGCTGAACCTGACGATGTTCCGAATCAACCTTCCGCCCAACCACCTTTGTCCGTACTCAAATGCTGTGTTTGCTGTGGAGAGACCACGGGTGCTCATTCGTGTAAAACATGCAAAGGTCCTATACATACTATTTGTGCTGCCCCAGAAACAAACGCACAAGAAGGCTATGGGTCTAAAGTGATTTGCCTTTTATGCATGAAAACCGCATTAACTTCAGAGAACCGCAACAGTTCAAAAGTTAATTTAAAAGAACAAGCCAAGAAAATGCTTAAAACTTCAGGAAAAAAATTTCCTCCTGTAATACCCGGTACCACGGTTAGGATTCATGTTCCAGAAGTCGACAGAGGTCGTGATGACGCCCGTAATATACTTGCAATTGTCTTGAAAAAGACAGAAGATGAACTTTATCAACTTGGCACAAAGCAAGGTATCATAAAAACACTGTTTTCTAGACAACAATTCACTGTTTGTCAACAGAAATTAATAAGCGTTGAAGATGTCGCTAATCAGGATACAACAGTGCGTTCAGCTGCTACTTTGCAATCGACTGGAACCGGTGAGGGATTTTTCAAATGTAGTTGCAAAGTAAACTTTGAAACCAAAAAATGTTCATGCTTTAAGAATAAGTTGCTGTGTACTTCAAAGTGTAATAATAGTTCTTCTTGTAAGAATAAGTACAGTGCTCCCCGGTTAATTGCGTCACCTTAAATGCACAACTTTAGACGCATTTAACAGGGGAACGCAATTAAAAGAATCCCGCTTAATTGATCTGCTGTCCCATTTAGAAAAACCCCGCTTAATTGAAATGAAAACGCAACAAAGCGATTTTTTTTACGACATTGGCAAGAAAGTCAAGAAGAACCTTTTTAATGAAAATCAAAATTTTATTGAACGGAAAATTAACATATAATGGTAAGACATAAAAAAAGAACAAAACAATTTCAGCCTAGGAATGATTGAAAAGGAAGAATTTTTCATAATGTACACAACACATAAATTATGAATTGGTACATAATCCGTGCGTATATCTTTAGCAAGCGTACAAGAGGGAATTAGTCAGATTTGCTTTTTATTTGGCTAGAACATTATATCATGGTAAGAATCTGTAATTTTCACCTGCATTGTTTCCTTACACATTTTCAAGATTTTAATTTGCAGTCGCTAAACTCTGATGTTTCAGCAAACAATAGGCTCGTTCGTTGAACTTTACCCAGGGTTGACCCAAGTTTTCTTGACAATCTTATGAGTTGTCAAAAAAACCTGGGTTTTCCAATTCTCAAAAAACGCAAAGCCACAAAATCACCACACATCCCTGTCATTTGAACAAAAATACATGCCATTTGACAGCCCTCAACTCGCCACAGCAAAAACCTAGGGTGAGTTGAGGGAAAACCCAGGTCAACCCCAGGGCTAAAAAACACTCAATTTGACATTCAGGGCGACCTAAGGTTTCTCAAAAAAACGCTTTGTGGCGACCCCAGGGTTTTAACGAACAAACCTAATAATAAATAGGTGTGTTTCTTTACTGAAAATTCGCACGAAATGCACCGAAATTCGGTCAAAGTCAGTCTAATCCTGTTCCAGCACAGCGATTTTTCGTAGCAGTGCACAAAAGAGAGTGCTCTGCTCACGAGAGAGTAAAAAATCTCACAACGATTTAAGTCATGTCAATTTGACTACTAACTTGTAGGCGCGCAACAATGCGACCAATTCATCATAAATCATTTAAGGTGTAAGCAAAAAGTGACTTCAATGATTTGGTTTTTTTCGTTCAATTAACCGGGCAATTTTGCTTCAAATTGAAAAAAGAGTTTTGATTTTTGGACCATTTAACCGGGAAACGCAATTAAGCGGAATGCATTTAAACGGGAAATTTTATGTATATTTCTTATGTGATCTTTTTTTTGCCTAGGATTCAGGTCAATTAAACGGGTAACGCAACTAAGCGGGGGGTATTTATCCGGGGATTACTGTAACTGCTTTTAATATACTTACTTATACAGGAAGATCTTTTATTATTAAACACAAGAACTTTATCATTATAATTGTATCTTAAGAGTAGAGTTAGGTGCATAACACAATGGCAATGTACAATTTGACATTTTAGAATTGATATGTGGCTATTTTGATTGTTTGAAATACCAACCTTAAGTTTTGATTCTATTGAGGTACAGTCATGTGCAAGTAGACCTTTACACTTGCCATTCGATTTTGTCCTAATGGCGTAGAAGATAAGAGAGGTGGAAATTTCAAAATGTAAAGCTTTACGTGCACTAGACTGTACCTCATTTCTAATTACTCTTAATAATAAATGGTAAATACCTAATGTTTCTCACATTTGACTAGACATTTTTAGTAGTTACATATGAAACCTCTTTATAAGAGTTTTATAATAAAAGCTTATTTTAACTGGAAACTATTGGTTTTTTTTTGTATCATGATCAAATTTTCATAATCAAGTGGTAAGAAATGAACAGGGTGACTTTCAGCAGCAATTTTTTGGTACAGTCAATTACACGTAAACCTTTACACTTGCCATTCGATTTTAAAATTAGGATAGCTCTCAAAAGATCAGTACGTGTCTAGCTTAATCGTAGGGAAGAAAAATCGATTACATACATTACCTATGCGTCAACAGGCATTCTATACAATGCCTAGGTATTCCATACATTTCCTAGGTAAAGTGTGAAATAGTTTGAACATTCAATATCATTTCACACATTGCCTGGATGACCCCGGCATTCTATACATTTCCTAGGTATTGTATAGAATGCCTGCATTATACACATTGCCTATAACATATACACTTACACCACTGAAAGTATAAATTTTGCAGAGAACTTTTATAATTAAACACAGCTCAATCGGTTGTAAGGCGTAAACTCCATCAACTATGCTAATGGCAGGCAAAGTAACAACGAACATTTATTTTCTAACACGAGTATTCTTTTGAAAGTGTGATAACTGATATTACATTAACTGTTTGCCTTTTTCTGCCTTTTATCGCACACCACATCACCTCCTTGGGACTTCAAACACAAAAAATTCGATTCATCGAAGCCTTGCGCTCCAATGAAGAAAGCAATTTTTACCCCGCGTAATTGAATATTAATGAGGTTATAAGAGAGCGACGATAAACAACAAAAACAACATTAAAAAGTTCGCTTGCCAGAATTTAAATTCTTTTAATTCAAAGCAAAAAGAAAAGATATAATAAAACACAGAAGAGAACAAAAAATTGATATAAGGGCAGAAAAAAAAATCCCCAAAAAGGTAGGTACCACTTCGCAGTGGCTATGAAAAAGAAAATTACCACTTCCCCGGCATTACACCAAATTACGGAAACAGAATTCGCATTAAATGACTTTAAAGCAAAAGTATACAACAACTTCACACTTGAGACTTTGTATGGGTCTTTGTTGGGGCCGCGCAGCACCGCACCCGCGCGCCGCAACGTCGCGTCGCGTCGGTTGTGGGCTTGTGCGAGGAACTCTGCTTGCTATGGTCTATTATGCTTCTTCAGAACACTTACAATTCAGATGAAAACATTGAATGAGTTATTACGTTAGCTGTGTGCCAGCAACCGCTGAAAGTTCTTTTAAGCATATCGTAGAATGTGTACAGCTCCAAAAATAATTGAGTCTGGAGTACTTTTCCGTGTTGGCTAATTGTTTGCTGTAATTTCGTATAGCGATTTGGTTTTTTTTTCTGTTTTTGAAAGCTTAGTAGTGGTGCAAAGGTGGAAATGTTTTATGCAATAGTTGGAATGGAAATGTCATTGGATTGAGCATTGAATAAAAAAAGAGAGACGTGCAGATACGCCCGAAATGAAAGTTAGGGTTAAATAGCGCAACATCATTCGAAATGTTGAAATAGTTACTATCCTGCAGAGTTTCCATTTTCAATTTGAGGTGATTGACAAATTGTCGTTGGCTTCCAAAACAAGGCGATCTAATTGGGCGAGTTGAACTCCATATTGCCCTGCCATTAAAAATAAATAAATAATTTTTCTTTTCCCTCTTATCTTCCTTCTTCATTGTCAAATACGCCTGCTGTTCTGATCCAACTTCTTGTTCTTGTTCTTGTTCTTGTTCTTGTTCTTGTTCTTGTTCTTGTTCTTGTTCTTGTTCTTGTTCTTGTTCTTGTTCTTGTTCTTGTTCTTGTTCTTGTTCTTGTTCTTGTTCTTGTTCTTGTTCTTGTTCTTGTTCTTGTTCTTGTTCTTGTTCTTGTTCTTGTTCTTGTTCTTGTTCTTGTTCTTGTTCTTGTTCTTGTTCTTGTTCTTGTTCTTGTTCTTGTTCTTGTTCTTGTTCTTGTTCTTGTTCTTGTTCTTGTTCTTGTTCTTGTTCTTGTTCTTGTTCTTGTTCTTGTTCTTGTTCTTGTTCTTGTTCTTGTTCTTGTTCTTGTTCTTGTTCTTGTTCTTGTTCTTGTTCTTGTTCTTGTTCTTGTTCTTGTTCTTGTTCTTGTTCTTGTTCTTGTTCTTGTTCTTGTTCTTGTTCTTGTTCTTGTTCTTGTTCTTGTTCTTGTTCTTGTTCTTGTTCTTGTTCTTGTTCTTGTTCTTGTTCTTGTTCTTGTTCTTGTTCTTGTTCTTGTTCTTGTTCTTGTTCTTGTTCTTGTTCTTGTTCTTGTTCTTGTTCTTGTTCTTGTTCTTGTTCTTGTTCTTGTTCTTGTTCTTGTTCTTGTTCTTGTTCTTGTTCTTGTTCTTGTTCTTGTTCTTGTTCTTGTTCTTGTTCTTGTTCTTGTTCTTGTTCTTGTTCTTGTTCTTGTTCTTGTTCTTGTTCTTGTTCTTGTTCTTGTTCTTGTTCTTGTTCTTGTTCTTGTTCTTGTTCTTGTTCTTGTTCTTGTTCTTGTTCTTGTTCTTGTTCTTGTTCTTGTTCTTGTTCTTGTTCTTGTTCTTGTTCTTGTTCTTGTTCTTGTTCTTGTTCTTGTTCTTGTTCTTGTTCTTGTTCTTGTTCTTGTTCTTGTTCTTGTTCTTGTTCTTGTTCTTGTTCTTGTTCTTGTTCTTGTTCTTGTTCTTGTTCTTGTTCTTGTTCTTGTTCTTGTTCTTGTTCTTGTTCTTGTTCTTGTTCTTGTTCTTGTTCTTGTTCTTGTTCTTGTTCTTGTTCTTGTTCTTGTTCTTGTTCTTGTTCTTGTTCTTGTTCTTGTTCTTGTTCTTGTTCTTGTTCTTGTTCTTGTTCTTGTTCTTGTTCTTGTTCTTGTTCTTGTTCTTGTTCTTGTTCTTGTTCTTGTTCTTGTTCTTGTTCTTGTTCTTGTTCTTGTTCTTGTTCTTGTTCTTGTTCTTGTTCTTGTTCTTGTTCTTGTTCTTGTTCTTGTTCTTGTTCTTGTTCTTGTTCTTGTTCTTGTTCTTGTTCTTGTTCTTGTTCTTGTTCTTGTTCTTGTTCTTGTTCTTGTTCTTGTTCTTGTTCTTGTTCTTGTTCTTGTTCTTGTTCTTGTTCTTGTTCTTGTTCTTGTTCTTGTTCTTGTTCTTGTTCTTTTTGTTCTTCTTCTATGTTTTTTTATCTTTCTTTTAACCTCCTTCTTCGTTCTTGCTCAACAGTGTCATTATGTTCTTACACTGTCCCATCATAAATATTGAGTATTTTGAGTTGCATCCAATTTTAACTTCTCCAATTTTGGGGGTCCTGTCAGATTTTTTTTGTATCTGCTAACACCGTAGTGTACAGCAATAGTTAGCAACTGTTAATTATCAGCATCTTACTGAAACATTTTTGTGGTTTCCATGCTCATGACCTACTTAGCTTCAGACAGCTTTTCTTTACTTGCCCAAGCGATTGAATGAGCATTGACTTTCGGCTACTCCAAAGTTTTTTAGAAAGTTCCAAATCATTAAAATAGTATTGTACTCTCTCAGAAATTTACACGATTGGGTCTCAGCATTCTAAATGAGCTTTCCCGGTTTTTCCAATCTCTCCCACCAATGGTAGGAAATCTTCTACTTGAATAGTCGATCAGTTGTGGCTTGACCGTTGACGCTGGTTTCAAATTTGCCTGTCACATTTAGGTTATAGCGCATCTAAGAACTAAATTGTAATATTCCTCATATGCGCTACTAGTTTTTGAATGTTACTCAATGCACTAAAACTTAATGTAACGTAGCTCAACAGAATGTTGCATTTGGATAGTTTTACACATTTATTCTTTTAGACCATATAAAATATTGTTAAAGAGATTAATGTTTCTTCTTAAAATATATCTTATTATTATGTCGCCACTAAAAGTTATTAAGTCTTATGTGTTCCTTCTTATACATCGCTTGATTCTGCATTCCTCTTTCAAAGTACTGAACGTCTTCTTCTTCTTCTTCTTCAAAGTACTGAACGTGAGTTCTCTAAATCTTCAAACTTTTAGATAGCTTCCATATAATTGTACCAACAAATAAAATGAATGAAAGAGAAAAAAAAAACCAAGTAACCTAATTTTACTCAAGGCGTTTTCGATACAAGTAAAAGTATTTTCATACGTATACATTCTTCGTTTTCTCTGAAAACACACTCAAGTATATCCAAACAAAGTGAAATGAAAGCTGTATAACTCTATTGTGCCATTTGAAGAATAAACAGCGATACATCCGTAGAAGGAAAGGAAATCTATTCAATGAGTCGCACCATTCTCCATCCCCTTTTCAAAGCTAACTGCAGGATACATATGCCTTACCCCTAACTGGAATGAATTCTTCCCTACACCTGTATGCTGAGAACCTCATTTCTCTTCTTTATCATGTTATTATGTATATGCACCAACGCTGCTATTTACTTTTATTGAACTTTTATGGCCTCTTTAAATCGTCGCTTAGCACACACCCAAGCAATGTTTATCTTGGAGCGTACTCAATAAGGAGCTATTAACATCAGAAGACAAAAAGGAAAAGCCATTGTATTCAATGGAAGAAGAACTTCTTTTTGTCCCATACCACCTGACTCGACTGTCCTGTCCTTCAATGAAGCACACAATGGCGCTGCTGCTGCTGCTACTGCTGTTTCTTCTTCTTCTGTTTGTTGCTGCAGACGATGGCTGCAAAGATAAAACTAAATTATGGATGTAATAAATTTTCTCACAACAAATTCGATTTGAAGAAGTCCCCTTTGTGCCACCTGCTTTTCGAGGTAGATTGTTGCTGTTTTGGAATGAAGCTCTTTATATTTCTAGTTCTATGAGAGGGATGATATTCAATAGGGCGACAATTTCTTCTTTATATAGAATCTTAGCTCAGTGATTGACGATATTGACTTAAGTCAGATATTTTAGCTTGGATTTCCAGGTTCGCTTGTAATGTGAACAACCGGATCATGGCTATCTTAATGAAGACTCAGAGTATCTTAATAAAGTCGTGATTTAGTAAGTTTTTATCTCTTAAAAGGTTTTGTACGCACACGAAAGGAGATAAAAGTCACATTATGGATGTGTTTTGTGGTGTAGTGAAAAGACCAACTTTAATACATAGTTTGGTATAGATATGTATTGGTACTTGATATCTGAAGAAAAAATTATTTAACTAATATCGTTGTATGACGAGGAGGGAGCAATTGCTAGGATTTAGGTGATTTGAACCTTCGCCTGAGTTCGCAAGTGTTTAAATTTTTTTAATATCGTACCAAATTTTATAAATTCAAATTTTATAAATTGAACACATAAAAAGAACTTAAAAGTCTCTACATAGTTCAGACTTTCTGGTTCTTTTTTTTTTATTCATAAAAATAAAGCATATTGACTGATTCTTGATGTGTTTGAAATTACCTATGATGCCATCCAACCACTCTTAATGCATAATGCGATGCTTCTTGTAGGAGCATAGCCGAAAAAGCGGCTTTCCAATTTGGCAAAACAGAAACTGGGATTAAGGACGCGTTAATGTTTCATACTATAGTAACAAGGTTTCCACACTCAGCAACTACTTCGGAAACAGTAATCTTTCCCTTGGTAGAAATTACATATTTCTACTATGAGCTATGAACGAAGCCAGCTTAGCTTTAAAAAAATTAAGTGGACATACCTTAGACGAAGGAAGAACGGTAGTTATTTTTGTCTTATCAAAGTTATACAATATACATATTATTAGGCTTCAAAGAGGACTTCTCATAAAGTTTCGTTAGATTGTTAAGAAGTTCTCCATCAGAATTCGTGGTGAAGGCAGTGGCACAAACAAAGTTGTTGTTTTCTGGTTTCTTTGAATTTAAGGTTGGGTTCCTTTTCATATATCCAATCCACACCAGGAGAATTGTTTTCTGTCCAAGAAAATGAAACTTGGATAACATTGGAATTCAAAACCAAAGTGGTGGCTTTCTTGAAAATACGATACGAGTTGTTTTTCTTTTTCTAAATTGAAGATCTGGTTGCTTCTGCAACTTGGACCTATATTGGGTTCTTTTAACACTTGAAGATATTCTGAAAAAGTTTTGAACAAGCTCGCCAATTCTTACAACGTTCTTTGATTGTTGTCCGCTTTAAATAAAGCTGCTGCGCTCATGGACATACATTTTTTTTTAACTTCGGCTGCCTCTGCTGCTGCTTTTTTCACTGATTTTCGAACGATAGCTCCTTTTTGTGTAGCAGCATGGCATCTTTTGAGTTGAAGAAGTGGATTTTGTTCTTGGGGTGTACTTGCCATCGTCTTTCAAAGTGCTTTTCTATAGTTAATGCACCAAATGAAGTGGTTTTGCTATTTGCAAAAGTACCCCTCCCCGCCTTCAATTCACTACTTACTTTTTCTATAGCTAGAGAACTATATAAATAACTCCCATCTATAAAGGTTGTAGTATTTTCTAATAATAATTGCAAGGAAAGGGTATCAGTCATTCATAATTCAATCATCAGTCCGTAATCTGTCAGTAACTGTTACCAATTGCTATACTCTAATCTTGTAAAAATATGTATAGAAAAGTTGAAAGAAAATTCCACAGAAGTTCAAATACCTCTATATAAGATTTCATAAGGCGTTGCCTTGTTGCCCTTCAAGTTAATACTTAATATGAGTAAGAGAGTAGTCCATTGGCATATGAGCTTTATGTTGTTGCCGTTCCTGGTTTCTAAGATCATACGTTTTGAAATATCTCCTTTAATTTCAAATAATAATTTTCAACAATTCTCCATCACTTGATTTTAAGACTCCCTAATCTGACATCGAAAATCAGCCATGCTGCAAACGATGTTTCGTTAATTGAATAACGAACACAGGATCAGTTCAGTCCCATGAGCCTCATGTCATAATTATACAACAGATAAATACAGCTCTGCTACACCCTATTTCTTCAAATCCAAGGAGCACTGCATTCCCAAATGGCCTCCGAAAAAATAACCCAAATAAGTAGGCATTGAGTCTAGCGCAAATTTTAGTAGGGCAGTATTTTACAATAATTAAGGGATCATTTGCAATTGTGTCGCTGAGGGTTTAAATTTCCCAATCTGACGATTGCGACCCCATTCCATTCCAAAATCATTTCACTTGGGAGCTTTTTGTTGCACAGCAATCCGCTGCGAGAACGAGAACGAAAAGCGTGAATGAGAATTTAACTAGTACGCGGCAAAATTTTAATAAAAAACAAAATTAACAACGAAATTCTCGTCCTTTAATTGCTTCTCGATTCCTTCAAATAATGTCACAATGTTTCTTTCATAATAACTTTGAAGCAAATAGTCGTTAGATCTTTAAAACGATGCGACGACCGTGATGGCGAAAACAGAGAGCTTCTTCTTCACAAAATTTAGGTCAATTAAAATTAAAACAGTTTGTTGAAACAGCAACGGTATTCGTACCCATTCAAAGAAGGCAATCACCTTTGCACAGAGGGATCTTATATCTTTTGCCAGCAGCAACAACGAAAGGCATGTAATTGAACCTTTTAATGAGGTAGATAGTTGAATCGTATTGTAGCTTGTAGTCCTGGCAGAAGGTGGCTGTATCTCTGGGGTATAATTTTTGCGCGCCAACAATGTTGTTTTCATTGCTTTTCGTCAAGTTACGAGTAGGTCTCTTTCCCTTATCTGGGGTGTTGGTGTATATCTTCAGAGTAATATTGCCTTATTTTATACTTTTTACCTCCATGCCCTAACTGGTACATTTATTTCACAAACGCAGTTGTGCAGATTGTAAATTTACATTACAAATTGCAGAATAGCGTGCAGTGCACTTATTAGTCAAACTGACGAAGGAATTTTCAATTCCTCGTTTTCGTTGGCGCGCTAGTTGAAAGGGATTTACATAGAGCTTAAGAGAGTTTGCTTCCTGGGAAATATTGTTTCTTGGTGGTGCTGAACAAAAAGAAAAATGAAAAAAAAAAACATGAAAAAAGTGGCTATAGAAGGCTGCAATGGTAGATGGCGGCTCGGTAGATGGCAGTGACGATGCAATGGGGCAAAGGAGTGATTGGAAGTTTTAGTTGGCACTGTAAGTTGTTGCAGTCGCTGCTTTTAATGACATAAAAGAAATTTCAACTTCTCTTATCTTACCCCAAGATGATTATGTTTGCCTCAGATTTTCATTTCAATTGAATTAACAGAAAATGCATTCAAATGAATTTGAATTTCTGGCCATAAAGGATTTGTTGGTGTTGGTATGATTTTCGTTTATTTTACATAAAATAAATTTTTGAAGGACACTAATTGGTCTTTGAAGGATGGTTGTTGTATAAGGCAGAGCTGATTGGGATGCTTTTTACATGAAGTCCGCATAACTGTTAACAATATCATTACTCTTATATACTATTGTGAAGCTGCGATCAGAGAGAAGAACGCATGACCTTTTGACTACTTGATAAAATTAAAAAAGGACTAAAAATTTATCTCGAAAAGAACACCTACTATTATCACTTGTGCTCCAAAACTCCAAGCTATCTCATCAAAAAGCTCCCGGATTTACTCGCAGTCTGTGAAACCGTAGAACTGCGAAATATTTGATCAACAAAGTTTTTTTTAATTTTCTCAGACATCCGGGTGGCCATGAAAACTATCTCATCCATTTTCACAAAAACTATACTAGAACGCTGTCGCAGAAATCTAAGACTACTCAGCTACAAGAACATATAGCAACTTTAATTTGGTTTCCAGGACATCGTGAGTCGTGACATTGCCGGTAATGAAATAGCGGACAAGCCGGCTAAAATCGGGTCAGCACTCAAATCCACCGAAACGAACACTTCAGATTGTCAAGCCACTATAGAGCAAGAAAAAACCGGAATCCAACGAAACTTTCTAAAAATCGCCAATGACGGGTGGTCATCTTAAGAAGTATGCCGGGTTTCCACAAACGTCGAAAAGTTTAACGACTAAAGGTCTGCGCGAACCAGCGCGATAAGTGCGTGCGATGTGATTGCTGTCAAAATGAAACACAATGTAACCTTATTGAAGTTCCACTTAACGAAATCGCATCGCACGCCATTATCGCGCTGGATTGCGAAGGAGTTTACCAACCTTAACCTCAGAATTTGTTTACATTTGCCTAGATACATATAATTTTTTGTGAATACCTGAATGAGTTGTCAGCCTAACAAAGTCTAGAACATAAAAAATCGATATTTATTGCACATTACCAAATGATAACTTTCCACGTAGTTAGACAGTTCTCATGTAGATGCCAACCGACTTGAACGTGTGTGTTGTTTTTTACCTCTGGAGCTTAACATTATAAGCTTAACATTAATAAGGTACCTAAGTACACGCATATTCGTATTTGTTTACTTACTTCATGATGGATTGTTTGTTTTTTTTTTTTAAGTATCGCCTTTTGCGAAGATCTAGTAAATCTTTCGAGATTAGTTATCCTACTATTAAAAGTATTTTCTCTCTAAGTCGCTCGCAATCCGCGAAATTCGAAGGTCCGTTCTATTCCATCATCAAGGTAAGATTGAGGGAAATGCGATAAACCCGACAACCTCTGCGGTGAAGCTGTATTTTTTTGCCAATATTTAGTTCGATTGGAAAACCCTCCTTCAAATAAACTCGATGTTCTTTGCTTTCTGCGGCAGCCAATATAAAAGCTATCTGAGTGTCCCATTACATTTCTGTTCAGGAAGTTGCATCGAACTTCATGGATGGCAGTGCTATGCCCAGGGGCTCGCCGCTTTTTAGCGCCACCCTGTTTATTTTTTTATTTGCTTAATGACTATGTCGTTCATATCCTCTGAGACATCCTCCATGCTCCATACAGGCTCTGGTAGACCAATGAGACTTGGATATTCTGCCACTGCTCACAGTGATTTTGTTGACATCACTCGCACTGGAGAGTTAGCAGCCTTAGACGAAAACTGAGATCAAGTGTTTTACAAGGTGATATGATAAGCACAACAGTACCTACTTTTTAATTGCAAAATCCCTCCGGCTTACTATACAAACAATGCAACGTAACACCAAAACCAGCACTTGGTCCTTCGAAAAGCAATTACACCGAAAAAAAAACCTTGGTGATATCAACTAATATCCTTGGTTGATTTTGCGTCAATCAATGGGCATTGTTGTTTCAACAAAGCCTGCGTGATCACTTTATGATAAAATTATTTATCAAAAACTGATCACAAACATTGTTGATTTCATTGTTGGTCAACCAACTTACATTGTTGGCCAACCAATATTCATGGTTTGTGTACTAAATTTATTTACTATGTATTACATAAGGATTATGTTCTACGAAAATTATTAAAACTGATCACGAACGTGATCAATATGCCAAGCTTTTACAACGAAATCAACCCTGCATTTACCACGAACGTGATCAATTGACCAAGCTTTTACAACGAAACCAACCAAGCATTTACCACGAATGTGATCAATTGACCAAGCTTTTTTAACGAAACCAACCAAGCATTTACCACGAACGTGATTTATTGACCAAGTATTTACCACGAACGTGATCAATTGACCAAGCTTTTACAACGAAAGCAACCAAGCATTTACCACGAACGTGATTTTATGACCAAGCATTTACCACGAATGTGATCAATTAACCAAGCTTTTACAACGAAAGCAACCAAGCATTTACCACGAATGTGATTTATTGACCAAGCATTTACCACGAACGTGATCAATTGACCAAGCTTTTACAACGAAACCAACCAAGCACTTACCACGAACGTGATTTATTGACCAAGCATTTACCACGAATGTGATCAATTGACCAAGCTTTTACAACGAAACCAACCAAGCACTTACCACGAACGTGATTTATTGACCAAGCATTTACCACGAATGTGATCAATTGACCAAGCTTTTACAACGAAACCAACCAAGCACTTACCACGAACGTGATTTATTGACCAAGCATTTACCACGAATGTGATCAATTGACCAAGCTTTTACAACGAAACCAACCAAGCACTTACCACGAACGTGATTTATTGACCAAGCATTTACCACGAATGTGATCAATTGACCAAGCTTTTACAACGAAACCAACCAAGCACTTACCACGAACGTGATTTATTGACCAAGCATTTACCACGAATGTGATCAATTGACCAAGCTTTTACAACGAAACCAACCAAGCACTTACCACGAACGTGATTTATTGACCAAGCAATTACCACGAATGTGATCAATTGACCAAGCTTTTACAACGAAACCAACCAAGCACTTACCACGAACGTGATTTATTGACCAAGCATTTACCACGAATGTGATCAATTGACCAAGCTTTTACAACGAAACCAACCAAGCACTTACCACGAACGTGATTTATTGACCAAGCATTTACCACGAATGTGATCAATTGACCAAGCTTTTACAACGAAACCAACCAAGCACTTACCACGAACGTGATTTATTGACCAAGCATTTACCACGAATGTGATCAATTGACCAAGCTTTTACAACGAAACCAACCAAGCACTTACCACGAACGTGATTTATTGACCAAGCATTTACCACGAATGTGATCAATTGATCAAGCTTTTACAACGAAACCAACCAAGCACTTACCACGAACGTGATTTATTGACCAAGCATTTACCACGAATGTGATCAATTGACCAAGCTTTTACAACGAAACCAACCAAGCACTTACCACGAACGTGATTTATTGACCAAGCATTTACCACGAATGTGATCAATTGACCAAGCTTTTACAACGAAACCAACCAAGCGCTTACCACGAACGTGATTTATTGACCAAGCATTTACCACGAATGTGATCAATTGACCAAGCTTTTACAACGAAACCAACCAAGCACTTACCACGAACGTGATTTATTGACCAAGCATTTACCACGAATGTGATCAATTGACCAAGCTTTTACAACGAAACCAGCCAAGCTTTTACCACGAACGTGATTTACTGAACAAGCTTTTACCACGAACGTAGTCATTTTACTACGAACGTGATAAATAGAGCGTGATCAATAAATCACGTTCGTGGAATACGCGATTTTGATCACGTTCGTAGTAAAATTACCTTCAATCCTGAAAATTCCAAAAAGATTAATAAAAAGATTATTTTATTTATTTTCAGTTTTTTATTTAAGTACCTAATTAAATATATATCAATAAATAATAAAAATTAATACTTTTTTCATAGCAACAATAATAAATTTTAAATGTACATTTTTTATGAATTTGTTATGTTACACTGTACTTTACATTACATTATTTCAATTGTTCTAATTTTATTTAATGTTAGCATCAATAATTATTTTCAACAAAAATAACATAAATATTGTTACTAGATTATTTTTAAAGACTAATCAAACTTATAATAATCAATATTTCCTTTTTTTGCAAATTAGATTATTTATTGAACATTTTCTTTCGTTATTTGACCTTAGGCTTATGGACAAAGAAAGATAGCTTCGAGTTATGCTTTTATAATAGTTCTGAATCAATCCCAAATATACCGGGGCTCAATCAAATAGAAATTTAAAAAAAAATTAAAAAAGGCGTGAGTGTAAAGTGTAATTTTTAGAGGATTTCGAAAAAAACTATTGGTTTTTGAATCGTAGACAGTGGATATACATAAGTGCAATGGAATAGAAAGAATTATTAATCACTTTTTGATATATTTAAATTATTTTAAAACTTCTTTCAAAAAAATTTTAAAAATATATAATTTTTACCATTGGGGTTTGAAAGTAAGGAAACAGGCGGACCATCAAATGTATTAATAATGTAAATAAAGTAATCATGAGTGCTTTTAAGGACTTCATAAGAATTAAAATGATCAATGTAATTGGAAACTATTATTTTCTCACAAATTACGTATGGAATAGTTTTCAACAAAACTAGACATTCAATTCTAAAAATATTTTCAGAAAAGCCAATGTAGTCATTAATCTTATAGCAAAGTTTTTGGTACGTTAGTGAATTATAACAAAGTGCGTCATCAAAATGAATTTTATAAGAAGAAATATTTCGTAGTTTAGAATAAAAAAAACTTTCTTTTATTAAAGTCCCGTCACTTTTTGAAATATTTGAAATTTCAGGAGAAATTTCTGAGATGCAAGTTATTCTTTTAGAAAACATCAATGAGCTTTTAATACCCAAGGACAATGGAAGATTTCTTCGAGAAGTTATGCTATTACAATAGTTTTTAAGCTCTTTATGTTTTGATTCAAATCTAAATGACCAAAAATGTTTAAGAGGACCGAGCATACGCATAACATAAGGATAGTGAATCATAAAATGAAATTTAGGTTTTAAATTTTCATTGAATAGTTTGATGTATGTCGAGTGATGCTTGGAAATTAAAGTTTGCAAATTATTGAGGTCAACTTCCTTAAAATCAGATTTTAAGACAATATCCAGGATTTTGTTGAGAAGAGTTAATAATTCCCAGTGATTATTTTTTTCTGGGACAAGATCACCAATAATAATTGGTAAAAATCGGGAAAACGTCCACATTTCTTTTGCTGACATGTTTAACTTTTGCCTTTGGATGTGTTCGGGTTTGATAATTGGGGCGATATTACCAATTTCTGATTTACTGTATTTGAAAAGTTGCGTTCTGTTATTCAAAACGTCTAGGGAAAAAAATTTGTCAACCAATATAAATTGATTGATAATCTTGCATAAATCGTAGTGGCACACACCCTCAAATAAATCATGCATAATATCTACTGTAACATTATGTACTACATGAAATGATGGAATATTATTGAAAACTGATTCTTCCCTGATTCCAGTATTTATCATTCTCTCAGTTGGTTTTGAAAACTTCGCTAAATCATTTTGGTATCCAATAATTGTCCTGTGATAGCTACTCTTATCGGAACAAGTTACATAGTTTTGAGTTTTTGAACAAGTGCAAATACGACAGTAATATTGTGAATTAAAGCTTTTGGAGTAACCAAGAACTGTATTTAAGCCTAGGTTATCTCCTGTTATTAATCCTAATACAAAGTAAAAATGATCTGTCTCTCCAGATTTCAATGTAATTGTAACTCCATTTTCTTCCAGAATTTTTATTTCTTCGACAAGGTGATAGAAAATCGAATTTTCCCCAAAGCACTTATATTTGGAATAAAACAACATTGCAACAAAAATGTTGTTTAATTCAGAATTAATGTGCTGCGGAAGACTTGGAAAATTATAGTATACGGCTCCAATGGAATGAGTTCCACCGTGAGAACCTAGAGGGTTATTTGATTCAAAATCATCGAAATACAAGTTAAAAGGGATTACTTTGGAACGTTTTTCTTCTGGGAATTTACCTATTCTTTCTTTCCAAATGTCAGTTGTTATCAAATGAGTAATGTTGTTAGTAGTAAGATATTTCATATTTTGTATAGTAGCCTTATAGATTTCAGGTAATTCAAAGAACTTCTTAAACTGAAATTTCAACGGTAGTATAATACCATCAGATTCAACACTATCTAAAGTAGGGGTCGTTCCACTCTTAACGCAAACTTCTTTATTTATAACATAGCTTGAAGGTTCATGATAAAAATTTTTATTTTTTGACGTTTGAATAAATTTGTAAAAAGTTTTGACTTTTTGAAAAGGGTTCTGTAGAAAAGTGAGAATCTGTTTAAATTTATCTTTCATATCAGAATTAATATGTTCAAAAACTCTTGGTTTAATTTTTTGAATATTACTGAAAAAAATTCTTCTGTTAAATCTGCAACTATATCTTCAACAATTTTACGAGATAAATTAGAATTTCCGTACAAGTTACAAAGAAATCTTGTTGCAGAAGCTTCAATATTTTCAAAAATATTATTTTGTTCAGGTAGTGTTTTTTCATTTTCAAGGTTACTATTTTGAATATTTTCTTCAACAGAAAATATATTTTCTACAGGTGTAGAAGAAGGTGAACTGATATTTAAGCCCTTACAAGATCTTTCAAAATGTCTTTTAAAACTTTTCAAATTATAGATTTGACTACAGTTAAAGCATTGATAATCATTTGTTGCTTTAAAATAATGTTTTTGTTTATAATGGATAACAAGTGTTTTAACATCTACAAAAGATGTTAAGCATAGATGGCATTTATACATTATTGTTTTTTTAAGGATTCAATGAGAACTAGAACATCTGCTGAAGCTCTTTCAGAAGTGTCAATTTCATAAAAATATTTTTGGATGAAAATCCAAACAGGTTTACAAGGCATAGGATATTTTAAATTAAGAACAAAAAATATTTTGAAACAGCTTTCTAATGCAGCCAATATATCATTAAATTTATATTTAACTTCATTAAAATAAAATACATAGGAGTTGTCAAAATGGCAACGAATTATAAGTGGTTGCAAATTTTGACCAAGTGCTCTCACCTTCGTTGCAAATTGGTCAATCGTTGGATTGAAGTTGTTTGCATCATGTACCTCGATAATAAGGGCCTGCTGCGAATCCTTTATTGTTGGTTTTAAGAATTTTTTCTTCGCTTGTAAGGAAGTTGTTGGGTGTCGATCAATTTATTAATAACGATGATCCAATTTATTAATAACGTCAATAAAGTTTTATTGTGTTTTTAAGGATTCAATGAGAACTAGAACATCTGCTGAAGCTCTTTCAGAAGGATCAATTTCATAAAAATATTTTTGGATGAAAATCCAAACAGGTTTACAAGGCATAGGATATTTTAGATTAAGAAGGCAATATATCATTAAATTTATAATTAATTTCATTAAAGTAAATTACGAATCATCAAAATAATTGGGCTTGAAAGCAAGGAAATAGGCGGACGATCAAATTTATTGATAATGAAAATATAAAGTTTTATTGTTTTAAGGATTCAATGAGAACTAGAACATCTGCTGAAACTCTTTCAGAAGGATCAATTTCGTAAAAATATTTTTGGATGAAAATCCAAACAGGTTTACAAGGCGTAGGATATTTTAGATTAAGAAGGCAATATATCATTAAATTTATAATTAATTTCATTAAAGTAAATTACGAATCATCAAAATAATTGGGCTTGAAAACAAGGAAATAGGCGGACGATCAAATTTATTGATAATGAAAATATAAAGTTTTATTGTTTTAAGGATTCAATGAGAACTAGAACATCTGCTGAAGCTCTTTCAGAAGTGTCAATTTCATAAAAATATTTTTGGATGAAAATCCAAACAGATTTACAAGGCATAGGATATTTTAAATTAAGAACAAAAAATATTTTGAAACAGCTTTCTAATGCAGGCAATATATCATTAAATTTATATTTAATTTCATTAAAATAAACTACATAGGAGTTGTCAAAATGGCAACGAATTATAAGTGGTTGCAAATTTTGACCAAGTGCTCTCACCTTCGTTGCAAATTGGTCAATCGTTGGATTGAAGTTGTTTGCATCATGTACCTCGATAATAAGGGCCTGCTGCGAATCCTTTATTGTTGGTTTTAAGAATTTTTTCTTCGCTTGTGAGGAAGTTGTTGGGTGTCGTAGTGGGAGAAGTATAGCGTGGAGCAGGGAAATGATGAGAATGTCTTCTGGATCTGAAAATAATTATTTATGTATAAAATTAAAAATTTAAATACTTTTATTTTATTTTATTAATTAAAAAATCTCTTTAAAATAATTATTAATTTAATATTTTACTTTATTTAACATATTTCATTTACAGATTACAGATATGTTTACCAACCTTTTGTAAAGTTTTTGTTATTTAGGTTGTAGAGTAGGTCTAGGCAGTTTTTATCCTTTATTTTCACATTGAAAATAGGAAGGATAGTGGTTTTGAATGTGTCCCATTTATCAATTAGGTAGTTTTCTTTTCCAGGATATATTATTTGGAAGTCAATATCGATCTTAAATTAGAAAAAAAATAGTAATAAAATATATTATTTTTCTTTTGTAAAACCAAAACAAAAAAAAAACAAGAGCAACAATAAAGTGCGTTTTCATAATGTTTTGAAATACTCTCAAATTTAAAAATATAATTTTTCAATCAAGAGTGTTAAAAATTGTTATTCTTTTGATTGATTTTATTGCAATTTGATGACAACAACTATACTTTAAATAAAGTGTAGATTTGTTGGTCCAAAAAAGGATATTTTAGGTAGAGGATTCAAAAGGTTAATAAGGTTAATTCAGAAACTCATCACTGCACACATCAAACAGAATGGAGGCAAAAAAACTCTATCTGCTGCTATCAACTGCCTTGTATATCCAAACCGGAAAAAAGCAGTGATGAACTTTTATAAACCTACACGTAATTTATATAATTTACCAATGTCATTCCTGCTGAGTGCTTCAATAGAGGCCAATTTAATAAAACATCGGGGAAACTTTGTTTAGAAATATCGAGTTGTCTTGTCTTATGAGTTTTACGCCATTTAGATTTGATTTCTTCCCAAGGCTCTTTATAAATTTGAAGCCATTTCACATCCGCCAAAAAGTCATCTTTAGCAAAAAATCATAATTGAAAGAGAACTAAATTAAAATCAAACTATTGAAACTCAAACTAAAAGAAACATACTATTTAAAAACTCAATGTCTTCTTCGTCTGGAAAAGGATTTGCAAGCATTGAACCAGAAATAGATTGTGCTTCCTTTTCCTGTGTATCAAAACCAATTATGTAAACTCAAACTAAAAAAAAATATCTATTAAGAAACCTCTGAAGAAGTCGCGAATAACGACGAAACGTTGGGAAAAGATGAACTAATTTTTTTTTATTTGCATTTAATTGAAAATTAACCAGAATAGCCTGCCAATGAAAACAAAAATCAACAAAAGATTCTTAAATTCACTTCATTAATATAAAGTAAATCAAAAATACATTGTTTTAGTTCTATTTATTACTATATTCCCATGTACTTCAACAATTACAGTATTTTCCACTTGATAAGGGCTACATTTGAACACAGCTTTCGTTTATATATATATATATTTTTTTTTAAGGTATATTCAGAATTATAAACTTACGGGGTCTTCGTCAAATCGATCATGTATTTGTGTGGAAATAAATTGAAAATCTCGGCGAGTTATTGATTCTTTTTTTGCTAAAAGCCAATTTGTCAAGCAATCTATTAAAATAGTTCGAGAGGAATCACCAATTTTCTTATACTTTTTGAACTCCTTGATGACGAAGTTTCCCGATGGGAACGAATTTAGTATTTTATCGATATCCTAAATGATGATTAAAAAAAAATTATTACATTATTATATTATTATTATTTATCGATATCCTAAATGAGGATTCAAAAAAAATTATTACACGTTTAAACTTAAAAGTGATCCAAGACCCAAGAGAGATGATTTCGCAAATTAGATGAGTTCTAATTTCAAATTAACTTAATTTCCTATACGATTTTACATTCGAAATGATATAATTTGCGAAATTATCTCAATTGGCTGTAGTGAAAAGAGGCTATAACTAAATTAATTTACGAAATTCCCAAAGCCAATACTGGGTGATGAAGGATTTGAAATTGAAGCAATGGATGAAGGAGCTGGTGACAATGAAATTGCTGAAGACTCGCTATGCAAATCGGAACAACTGTTTGCTGCTAGGCGTTTTCTTACTTCCTCTTCTACTAAAATCTTAATACTATTTAATATTTCTATCGATGGATCGAAATCGGTTTCAATGTTCTAAAAGAAATCAATTAAACGTCGAGTTAATTAAAGTTTCATTAAGTATATTACATTTTCTCTTCGCCACGTATGAAGTTTATGTTTAAATTCAACTCTTATTCCAAGTGATTTATCTGCAAAAACTTCTTTTAGGTCTTCATTGGATATATACTTTAAGATGTCAACGCTTAGCTTAAGATTTATAAAATGATCATATAAATCAACAAATCCCCAAGAAGAGAGCAAATTAAATAGTTCACAATCTAATATTTCTTCTACTACTTCTTTACTGGCGCCATCAATATCATTACTATCTTCATCTTCATCGAAATTAGATTTTGGGATTTCACCATTATTAAATTTATTATGAAGCGTAGTATAAGTGGGTTCAAGTTGATTTTTTTCAGTTTCATGATCTAGTTCCTCAGAGAATTCATCATCAGCAAATTGTGTAAAAATCTCCATTGCGTTTGTACCAATGCAACCAAATACACTAGAAGAGAACTTTAATATTATTTTCCGTCATGTTTTTTTATGCAAATGAAAATTTTTTGAACCTAAGACTGAATCACATTTACAGCGCTGCCACCCTACTACTATAGCAGTAGATCTACTGCGTTTTGGCCCAAACGAAAATATACTGCGCAGCAAAACCAATCTACTCCTCATTTTAGAATTTTGAAAAAAAAGTATATTTCGTCACTCAACGTGAAAACTTTGATAATTTAAATGGGTGCTGTGTTAAAGATTATGTGTTTGGCTTGTTTGGACCGGAAGTTAATCAGACGTCCTTACGGATTCCATTAAAAACTACAGTTCACCGTATGGACACTCAATTGTTGTGTGATTGGTTTCAAAAAGGATTCTTCAAAAGCATTGTTTATGTTCCAAAACTGGCTGAGAGTTTTAAGCAAGTTGTCACCAAGAACATCAATGATGTCCGATTGGCTTTCAAATCTAACCAGACACTTATGGCACTTTCCATTGGACGAAAAGAACCGTCCAGGAGCGTTCAGAAGCATTCTCAAACCGTTCCATTGGTGCAAAAAGATCGCTTCTCATGATTCTGAGGAGTGACAGCCGCTTCTCGATTTGAAATGAGAATCGACTCAAGAAGCACTAACACAACATGTTACTCAAATGTCAAAAAGAAAATTTTCTTCAAGGAATATTTTTTAAGAGCCATAGGTGTTTCACTCACACAAAGGCAATTACGTTAAACTGAACAGAAATTATTTTGGGTTTTCCATTGGTTTTTAAAATGAGTGCTTCCAAAAGTGAAACCAATGGAAAGTGCCATTAGACACCTTTTCACCAAACTAAAGATCAAAATGGACAAAGATAATCGCACTGACGTTACTTATAAAATAAACTGCAAACGTAAACCTGACGAACCATGTAACCTTTGTTACATCGGAACCACCAAACAATTCTTGCACCAAAGATTGTCCAAATCTGACATCAATATCAGTAACCCAGCTAAAACCGCATTGGCGGCCCATTCAATAGAGAAGGGTCATTCTCCGGATTTCGACTATTCGATTACTAACTCCATATTTTCGAAGCAAAAGATTATAATTCTATAGTCCTCAAATTATCAAAAATTATTAAAATGAAGGATTTAGAACTAGAACATCAGAATCACTAACTTTGTGAATCTCAGAATGCCTATATAAAAACAAGAACGACATGATCCAATGTCCATCTTTTGATGAAGATTTTTATATTTTTTGCAAAGGCATTATTTTTTGCATAGAAAATGTGATTTTTTTTTGCCAACAAATCAAAAAAATTGACATAGCGCTTGTTCTTTATTTTTAAACATACTGGTTTATTGATGGTACTTACTTGAAATATAATGCTTTCAATTTTAAAATCAAAACAATATGAATCGCAAGCAAGACACACAGAGTATATCATCTGTATACTGCTCGCTTGTTGCCTCATAAAACTTTTCTCTTTCTCTTTCTTTTAGTTACAGACTTAACTTCTTAGTTAGGAGTTGTTTTTGTAAATTTTTAAAAAATTTAATTGTTAAATTGTAAATTTTTCTTATTCTTGTTGTCCATAATATTGTACTATGTGTTTTATATTTCATGTGCAATAAAGTTCCCTTGAGGAAGGCAGCAAACCCTGCCGAAACGTCGGGAAAAGCTAATGTAACAGCCTTTTGTTCATTGCAACGATTAAAGTGACCAAAATAGCCGAAGGAAAACTTAATTCTTAGTAAATACACACGCAATTTTTTGTTGGCTTTTTGTATCTATTGGTATTGCATATTTTAAAATCTACTGCGCTTTATTTCAATCTACTGCGCTTTTTTGTCGAATATACTGCGCTAAATTGTTCGAAGGGTGGCAGGTGGCAGCACTGATCACAACTATAGACCACAATTTTTCGACGAAAACAAAAAATTATTTACTCCATATTTTCGAAGCAAAAGATTTGATATTAATAATAATATGAAGGACTTAGAACTAGAACATCTGAATGACTTACCCGCGAAATTTTTTTGTTTCTGTCCTTTACAGGTGAAAATTTATCTGCAAACAAAAAAATTGAATAGATAAGTAGATTGCAGTAATGAAAGTAACAAAGGGGCGACTTTCCTATACCGGATTCTATGTTTTTTTTTATTTTCTTTGTTTTAGCTGTTAAATAGTGAGGAAACACTACTGGGTATATATATTCAAAACTCAAAATGTCCTCAAAAAATAAAAATATTAATTTCAGACAAAAAAAAAAACTGTTTATTTGTGCTTTATTAACGCGTATCTATCGATTGAGACCATTTTCATCTTCAAATTCAGAATTCGGTATGGGAAAGTCTCCATCTTTTGATGATGAATTTATATTTTTTGCAGAGGCATCACTTTTTGCATAGAAAATATAATTTTTCTTTTGCCAAGAAATCAAAAAAAGTTCATAAACTGAATCTCAGAATGCCTATATAAAAACAAGAACGACATGATCCAATGTCCATCTTTTGATGAAGATTTTTATATTTTTTGCAAAGGCATTATTTTTTGCATAGAAAATGTGATTTTTTTTTGCCAACAAATCAAAAAAATTGACATAGCGCTTGTTCTTTATTTTTAAACATACTGGTTTATTGATGGTACTTACTTGAAATATAATGCTTTCAATTTTAAAATCAAAACAATATGAATCGCAAGCAAGACACACAGAGTATATCATCTGTATACTGCTCGCTTGTTGCCTCATAAAACTTTTCTCTTTCTCTTTCTTTTAGTTACAGACTTAACTTCTTAGTTAGGAGTTGTTTTTGTAAATTTTTAAAAAATTTAATTGTTAAATTGTAAATTTTTCTTATTCTTGTTGTCCATAATATTGTACTATGTGTTTTATATTTCATGTGCAATAAAGTTCCCTTGAGGAAGGCAGCAAACCCTGCCGAAACGTCGGGAAAAGCTAATGTAACAGCCTTTTGTTCATTGCAACGATTAAAGTGACCAAAATAGCCGAAGGAAAACTTAATTCTTAGTAAATACACACGCAATTTTTTGTTGGCTTTTTGTATCTATTGGTATTGCATATTTTAAAATCTACTGCGCTTTATTTCAATCTACTGCGCTTTTTTGTCGAATATACTGCGCTAAATTGTTCGAAGGGTGGCAGGTGGCAGCACTGATCACAACTATAGACCACAATTTTTCGACGAAAACAAAAAATTATTTACTCCATATTTTCGAAGCAAAAGATTTGATATTAATAATAATATGAAGGACTTAGAACTAGAACATCTGAATGACTTACCCGCGAAATTTTTTTGTTTCTGTCCTTTACAGGTGAAAATTTATCTGCAAACAAAAAAATTGAATAGATAAGTAGATTGCAGTAATGAAAGTAACAAAGGGGCGACTTTCCTATACCGGATTCTATGTTTTTTTTTATTTTCTTTGTTTTAGCTGTTAAATAGTGAGGAAACACTACTGGGTATATATATTCAAAACTCAAAATGTCCTCAAAAAATAAAAATATTAATTTCAGACAAAAAAAAAAACTGTTTATTTGTGCTTTATTAACGCGTATCTATCGATTGAGACCATTTTCATCTTCAAATTCAGAATTCGGTATGGGAAAGTCTCCATCTTTTGATGATGAATTTATATTTTTTGCAGAGGCATCACTTTTTGCATAGAAAATATAATTTTTCTTTTGCCAAGAAATCAAAAAAAGTTCATAAACTGAATCTCAGAATTCCTATATAATAACAAGAACGACATAATGCAATGTCCATCTTTTGATGAAAAATTTTATATTGTTTGCAAAAGCATCATTTTTTGCGAACAAAAATGTGATTTTTTTTTTGCCAAGAAATCAAAAAGATTGACATAGCACTTGTTCTTTTTTCTTAAACATACTAGTTAATTGATGGTACTTACTTGAAATATAATGTTATTAATTATTTAATGCAATTAAATTGCCTTTTTAAGGCCACAATTAAAAACTTTTTCTTGACACTGCACTGCACGGCACGAAACGAAGACGAACTATACTAAAGACTAATCTAACATGAAATGAAATCGCATACATTTACATGTTTGATTTGGCGCGTCGCGTCGGTTTCAACAACGAACGTGGGTTGGCCAACCAAGAAAAAACCACGTTCGTGATCACTGAATGCATTGACTGAGTTTAAGGCCGCGTTTAAACTTCATTAAATCAAAAATTTATTCTTTTTCGAAGAATAGGAAAAAAAAGGATATGATAAATATTATTTTGGATTTATAAATGTGTCGTTCATAATGATAGTATTGTAACTAAATTTAACTACATACACACATTATTATTGAAGTACAATATTTGATATTGTTTTGTACCTTTCTACTGGCAAAACGCGATAAGTTTCAATTACACAGCCACACAAAAAAAAAGTGTGACCTGGTGGTGCGACTAAGTTATAATATGTTTTTCGGATCGCTGAAACCGAATCCGAAGTCCATTTTGCCCAATCACGTCAGGTTTTCAGGATAACCCCAAAAAATGTCACAGCTACACAAAAAAAAGTTGTTTGTTCTGGGGATGCAACTATGTTAATAATATGTTTTTTCGGTCACTGAAAACGATTCCGAAGTCCGTTTCACTCGATCACGTCAGGTTTTCAAGATAACCTCAGAAAGTGTTCACAGTTACCTCGAAACGAGGAATTTTGACTTTTTTCTACGAAACTATGTAAAATTTAGCTAAGCTAATTTAAAAAATAAATCATATAAACATGTTTTTCCACATAACGTGGGAAAAGAATTAGTATAAGTTTTCTTCAGCACAAGAAATCTGTGAAATCTATTTATGGACAAGTTGTTACGGGGCCTTAAATTTTCTTGTTGCCGGCAAAAAATATGGCGAGGATGAGCTAATTTTCCATTGTATGTGTATGTGTATTTCATTTTCACATTGCAAACATTTCGTGTAGGTATACCGCGTTATAATTTAAATATGGCGTGTCGCGTCGGTTTCAACAACGAACGTGGGTTGGCCAACCAAGAAAAAACCACGTTCGTGATCACTGAATGCATTGACTGAGTTTAAGGCCGCGTTTAAACTTCATTAAATCAAAAATTTATTCTTTTTCGAAGAATAGGAAAAAAAAGGATATGATAAATATTATTTTGGATTTATAAATGTGTCGTTCATAATGATAGTATTGTAACTAAATTTAACTACATACACACATTATTATTGAAGTACAATATTTGATATTGTTTTGTACCTTTCTACTGGCAAAACGCGATAAGTTTCAATTACACAGCCACACAAAAAAAAAGTGTGACCTGGTGGTGCGACTAAGTTATAATATGTTTTTCGGATCGCTGAAACCGAATCCGAAGTCCATTTTGCCCAATCACGTCAGGTTTTCAGGATAACCCCAAAAAATGTCACAGCTACACAAAAAAAAGTTGTTTGTTCTGGGGATGCATAACATAGCTTTTACAACGTTTATTGGTTGATTTCACCGTGAAAACTTGGTTGGTTGATCACGAACGTGATCAGTTTTTTTTTTTTTTTTTATCTATTTAATATTTGTTTTGTGCTTAAGATGAACCATTCGTTTATAACATAGCTTTTACAACGTTTATTGGTTGATTTCACCGTGAAAACTTGGTTGGTTGATCACGAACGTGATCAGTTTTATTTTTTTTATCTATTTAATATTTGTTTTGTGCTTAAGATGAACCATTCGTTTATAACATAGCTTTTACAACGTTTATTGGTTGATTTCACCATGAAAACTTGGTTGGTTGATCACGAACGTGATCAGTTTTATTTTTTTTTTATCTATTTAATATTTGTTTTGTGCTTAAGATGAACCATTCGTTTATAACATAGCTTTTACAACGTTTATTGGATGATTTCACCATGAAAACTTGGTTGGTTGATCACGAACGTGATCAGTTTTATTTTTTTTTATCTAATTTATATTTGTTTTGTGCTTAAGATGAACCATTCGTTTATAACAAAGCTTTTACAACGTTTATTGGTTGATTTCACCATGAAAACTTGGTTGGTTGATCACGAACGTGATCAGTTTTATTTTTTTTTATCTAATTAATATTTGTTTTGTGCTTAAGATGAACCATTCGTTTATAACATAGCTTTTACAACGTTTATTGGTTGATTTCACCATGAAAACTTGGTTGGTTGATCACGAACGTGATCAGTTTTATTTTTTTTTTTATCTATTTAATATTTGTTTTGTGCTTAAGATGAACCATTCGTTTATAACATAGCTTTTACAACGTTTATTGGTTGATTTCACCATGAAAACTTGGTTGGTTGATCACGAACGTGATCAGTTTTATTTTTTTTATCTATTTAATATTTGTTTTGTGCTTAAGATGAACCATTCGTTTATAACATAGCTTTTACAACGTTTATTGGTTGATTTCACCATGAAAACTTGGTTGGTTGATCACGAACGTGATCAGTTTTATTTTTTTTTTATCTATTTAATATTTGTTTTGTGCTTAAGATGAACCATTCGTTTATAAAATAGCTTTTACAACGTTTATTGGTTGATTTCACCATGAAAACTTGGTTGGTTGATCACGAACGTGATCAGTTTTTTTATTTTTTTTTATATATTTAAAATTTGTTTTGTGCTTAAGATGAACCATTCGTTTATAACATAGCTTTTACAACGTTTATTGGTTGATTTCACCATGAAAACTTGGTTGGTTGATCACGAACGTGATCAGTTTTTTTATTTTTTTTTTATCTATTTAATATTTGTTTTGTGCTTAAGATGAACCATTCGTTTATAACATAGCTTTTACAACGTTTATTGGTTGATTTCACCATGAAAACTTGGTTGGTTGATCACGAACGTGATCAGTTTTTTTATTTTTTTTTATCTATTTAATATTTGTTTTGTGCTTAAGATGAACCATTCGTTTATAACATAGCTTTTACAACGTTTATTGGTTGATTTCACCATGAAAACTTGGTTGGTTGATCACGAACGTGATCAGTTTTAATTTTTTTTTATCTTATTATATATTTGTTATGTACTTTAGATGAACCATTCGTATACAACAAAGCTTTTACAACGTTTATTAGTTGATTTCACCAAGAAACCTTGATTGTTGGATCACGAACGTGATCATTTTTTATTGATCACGTTTTACCACGTTTGTGATTGATCAACAATGCAATCAACAAAGCACCTTGGTGAAATCAACAAACGTTCGTGATCAGTTTTTTCAAGTTTTGGGTATTTTTTGCCAACAATCCTCCATTCGTTGAATCAACAATGACGCCTTTGTTGATATCACCACAAAGCTTGGTTGATATCACTATTTTTTGGGATTCGTTGGCCAACAATGAAAGATTGTTGATTCAACCAACGTTTTTTTTTTCGGTGTAGTGATGAAAGGTTCTTGTTTTCTTAAGAAAAGTCACCTGGTAGTGGAAAGAAGTAAGTGTACTCTACGATGACTGGTAGTCTCACGGGTTGCGAATGCAGTAGCTAAGCTGAAACAGTACAGGAAACAAGTTAACACAACACAGAAATGGTAAGAAATATTGGCTATTTTCCATAGCTTCATTTCACTGGTTGTATCCTAGCATAGTATAGTGGCAAAGCCGTTCTTATCTTTCAGTATCATTCCATCCTATCAAATGTATAAGTCAAACTTCAATTCAGTCATTTATCATAGAAATTTTTCATTAAAACTGTTGAGCAAATAAAAACGTGGCTGAATTCTCACGAACATACTTGATCTACAATGTTCATATTTTACCAACAATTCAGAATTGTTGACGAAACACAAACGTTGTTAAAGTATCATGGACATGTTTGTTTTTAGTATCAAAACTGTTGTTGGCTAACAATGAAATTGAAAATGACGTTGTTGATTTGAACAATCAAAATTGTAGCATTAAAATAAATAAAATGAAAATGCCAGCTTGTTTAATTTAAGTATGTTCCTGCTTGACGCAAAAACAAACAAGCTTCATGTTTGATTTTACCAAGGTTTTTCTTTCGGTGTAGTAATCTCATCACTGGAACATGCTATTCTAGCAGCTGCTTTCAGCTCAAAACCTAATAAATTATGGCGTATGTTTGATGATTTATTTAAGAACAATTACTAATAAATTAATAATATATCATGTGTATCTATTTAGTCAATAAATAGACGTGCTGAAAATGGCATTTAGATTGGTAAAATGCATTCAAGAAATTGATGTTTGTTTTTATTTTTGATAAAATACTTTGATAAAAGAATTTATGATAGGGGAGTAAAAAGAAACGTTCAAAATAAAGTGAAGTAAAAAGGGGATTGATTCAATGATTTGCTAATAAATTGATTAGATAATCGATGTCTGAGAACGAATGCATAGGTTAGATAGATAAAATAATTTTATTTTCAATTAAATTTTTACAAAAATATGAGTTTGCTGGTTTTCAAAATTAAATTTAACAAGAACTTGTTTTAAGTTGTCTGTCAGGTTCAAAAATATATATTCGTTAATTAAGCTCAAGTGAGTTTCTAAGAACTTTGCATAGATTTTGGTAAATTGAGCCATTTAAGAAATCTAGAAATGTAGTTCTGTCCAATATTTCGCTCCCTAGCTATGAATGTTTTACGGTATCCTTTAAAGATGGGGCACATACCAAATAAGTGATTATGTTTTCTGAAGCATCCAATATTATATACTGCATATGCCTACAGTGTCATTACGAAAAGCTCTACCATATAAGTTTAAAAAACCACATCGCGTTTGAAGACCAAATTTATCTTTCCACGCGGATTGCTATCTTGAAAATAGTTTGGGACATCAGAGTGTATTAGATTGCTATATTAGTCGTGATATTGTTGGAATGCCTTTCTCACGAAATCAACTCAGTATTTTTCGGAAAGCTTTGTAAGTAGTGAATTGTGAACTGTGATATTGATTCCACATTGAGCACGGGGCTTCAAAACTGGGGCCCAAGAAGTATTTTTCTGAATAACAATGTCAGAAAGAACATGTACGTGGGACGGGGGAGACGATTACGTGGCATTAACAGTACTGCCCGTATCTACGTAAAATGAACTTTCAAAGTTTTAAGGAAAGCTTTTGAAAGGCCAGTTTCAATAAGCAGGTGTGATATCTAACAATCCGTAGGGCCGTAGCATCTCTTATCGAAGAAACGTTGAAACTTTTCAATTTGAAGGAACCCTTTGAATCCCCAACAATAAAGCATAATTGATTTGGTGACTGCGTCATACACTTTGTATTTACCAGAGTGTGTAACGAACTTATTTTGAACAAATTTGGACCATGTCGAATTAATTGAGCTTTTAGACATTGCAAGACGTCTTTACAAGTGTTCGAACCAGGAAATGTTATATGTGAAGATAACGCCGAGATATTTGTTTGTTTTGTAGTGAAAAAGATTCTGTTCGAAAAAAAATTAAAATTTCAAGATTACGACAGGATTGTATAGAATCCTGCTATAATCCATAAGTTGAAAAGCTTTAGCAAACTCTCACACTCTCGATGTATGTACACACTACACAGAATTTTGCAAATTTTAAAATGTGATTAAATTAGTGAAACTTATGTAAGGTCACCACATGATTTCTCAATTATGGATTCTTTTTCAACACTTTTATCTCCTTAAATGAACATAATTCCAAACTTTTAATGCCCACTACTCCTTTAGTGGCCTATTTAAATTTTCCCAGTGTGTTTTTTTATTTTGTTTTTGTTTTATTCTTAAGAAAAACGATTATACTTAGATTATCTTGCAACACTTGCTAATGTAAGCGCAAACATTTTTTGCTCGAAAAACATCTGCTTGTACTTAATAGTGAATAAATTACAATGTCCAAGTTATGGACAACCGAACTTGAGCAAACAATTTAAGCGAAAAGAAATTTTATCAAGGCAAAAGAATAAGAAAAATAAAACTTACACCCACTGCTGAGTGCTGACCATCGGACATTGGCACTGACAGCGGCATCGGCATGAGCGTCGCGTCAATCCAGTTTTCATCAAACGCTCACCACAGCAATCACGTTAATTTGCCCCCAAGGCTTATTACCCAGCGAAGGACAGTTGCGGAACAAGGGATCTAGGAAAAGCTATGTGCACACAAAGTAACAATAAAGGCAAGAAAAAATAAACCGAAAATACAAAAGGACTGTTAGATGAGAAAAAGTCTGCGTTTGAACGCAATCACTCAACAGGAACAGAGCACACCAAGTTGATAGCGTATGTCAACTGAATGGAAAGTCTGTGTCCATTAGAAGGACCAAATCGCAAGAAGATATGCAAATCAAATGAATCATGTTACACAGAGGGTGGAGTAGTTGGTGGCAATTTGTTTGTTCCGTTTTCTATTGCTGATACTCGCGTTGCGTCCATGTTTTCTCCTTTTTTTTCTTCCCTAGCCTGCCAACAGAAATAAAAAAGGAAAGAAAACGCGTACTGTAAAAACAGTTTTGTATTTTTTTTTTTTTTTTTTTTTCATTTATTTCTACTTTCACTTTTAAGTGCTGGTGGCCAACGCTGTTACTATGCTTGTCCTCCTTTTAATTTTTTTTTCTTCATTCCGCTTTTACTTATAGGTATCTTGCTCTTAATAAAAAAGTCTACGCTTAAAAGTTGAGGCTTGTGTTTTTCTTTGTGAGGAAATTGAGTTTAATGAAAATAAACAAAACTCATCTAAAGTGATATTAAAGTGAGATAGGTTATTTGTACACTTAGGGGGATTTTTTCTGTCAATAGTAGGTTTTCGCTTTGGTCAATGTTTGAATGTCATTGCGGACTTGATCAATAAGGGAGGGTAAATTTTTTTGAATAATAGATTGGTCATGACGGCGTTATTGTTGATTTGCGTTTGGAGTAGTCCTTGGGATAGAACTTTTTCCAGACTTCTGCGAAAAATAAAATTAGTTGGCTGGATGACATTTTGATTGAATGGTTGTTTGGTCATAAAAGAGCATTAGGATCATACATAAAAATGTACATACATATACCTATGTACATGAATTCCTCGAAGCCAATATTCCCTTTTGTCTTGAAAAGGCAGAGTATAAAATCAAAGTTCTTGGAA
Source organism: Melanostoma mellinum (assembly GCA_914767635.1). Classification (NCBI taxonomy): domain Eukaryota; kingdom Metazoa; phylum Arthropoda; class Insecta; order Diptera; family Syrphidae; genus Melanostoma; species Melanostoma mellinum. Next base: position 23,800,650 of record OU612058.1, read on the forward strand.
AGGCCTTAAAGAAAATTCTCTCCCAATTAGGAGCAATCAGTTGCTTTCTTTTGTATTCAGCAGGTTTAAAGCAAGAAATAGGGTGCTCTTTGATTGAGACTCCAAGCTTCAAAAATATCAAAAAATTAATACAAATTCATATTAATTAAAATTCACACAACAGTAATAAACACTAACACATCACAATTGCTATAAACTGCCATTAAAAAATCAAATAATTCAAAATTTCAACTTTCATTTCAGTGATGAGCTTATTCTTTGGCCTTGAACTTGATGGAGAGGAATGCTACTGTCGGGTAAGTAATTGAATACGTCTGTAAGCTCTAAATCTAAATTTGACTTTTTCTCCCATTCCTTTTTTACCATTTTTTCTATTCTAACTTGACTCTGTCTTAGGCACTAACTCTGAATTCAGATCAGCAAACTATATTTTTAACCGTTGGCCTAAGAAAGAAAAAGAATTTGGGTATCTACTTAAAACTTCAACTTGAATTTTTGTAAACCTTTTTAGGAGCTATTAGAAACAACAACTGAGCTATTTTTAGCAAAAGGTAGAGAAGAAGTTTCTTCACAAAATCCAAAATTCAAAATTAACCCTGAAGTAAAAAATTTACATTTTTATCAAATTAGCCAGAAATATTGGAAGTGCGCCATATAAGGCCTACCTTTTGTACTTTTTTAAGTTTTGTAATTTTTGTAAACATTTTTTTTGTAAATAAGCACATTTATGAAGTACATAAATAAAGAACTTCTCCTCGTCATAAGACACAAAGTTTGTATTCGATGGCAACTCAGTATGCCGTGGAAGTTTAATTGCTGGCAGCGCAGTTTGCTTGCTGGTTAATCCTGAGATGGAGCAAGTACCTAATATTTGAAATGAAACAAACATTTTTTCGTTCGTACCGATTCTACTGTGAGAGTTCTAAAAAATCTCAATACACTGATCCGCTGTTCCAAATGATATCTTCGACTTTTCAAAAACTTATTTCTGAAAACGTGTTCTTCTCTGTTTTAGGCAAGGCGACACACTGTCATGCGATTTCTTCAACATCATACTTGAAAAGATTGTTAGAAACTCAAACGTCAACACCAGAGGAACAATCTTTCAAAAGTCTGTACTTGAATACGCAGACGATATTGACGTAATGGGAAGAAAAAAGCGTGATGTCATAGGTGCTTTTGCGAGTATTGAAACAGAAGCGGCAAAAATGGATTTGATGGTTGTTGCGGTAAAATTTACCACAACAAGTTTTATCCGCCGTTCTTCTCCCGCTAATAAACTTCATCCATAGCTGCTCGGAAGTAGTAGAAGAGTTCAGTTGAAACCTGGTCCATCAGCCAGAGACCTGTTCTTCTAAAACTTTCGAAATACCATTTTCAGGTCACATTGTTCCTCGATGCAAAAGATTGCACAGTAGAAGACACTTTTCTTGTGTCCACAATAGTCGTACGGCAGGTGGCCTACGCAAACATTGATAAAAGGAAAAGGCATGAAGATCGAGATCCATGTCCAACAATGTGTGAACTATATTCACTTCACACCAACCTAAATTTTCTAGTAAATTTCAATTAAAATTAAATTGAGTATCGTCAACATCAAGGAAGAATCACTAAAAGACGTGTTTCCGTTTTTATCCCCTTTTCTTCTTTTATAACTATCTGAACGAAGGTCTAAGGAGAGTATTCGTCGAGCTTTTAGACTAAGCATCTTTTGTTCTTCGTTCTCTTGTAAAATATCTTCTCTGTATTTTAGTTTGGGCTGGTTTGGGCTGGGGACTTTGCGTGAGTAAAATAATTTTTCGGAGTAAGTCTTTTTGAAAGAGGTTGAACTCGTCCACTCGGCTACTGGTGATCACATCACCTTAGTAAATTTGGTAACATGGTTAATGAGGGCAAAACGAAGAATATACTGTCATCAAACAAGGACACATAACATCGACGAATTGGACAAAACGTCGCAATAGACAGACATAACTTCGAGGTAGCACAGGACTTCGTCTACCTAGGATCCGCTATAGACACGGAAAACAACATCAGTGCGGAGATCAAACGGAGAATAACTCTTTCCAACCGTTGCTTCTTTGGGTTAAGAAGGCATTTGAGAAACAAAACCTTCTCCAGAAAAACCAAGGTAACCTTGTATAAAACCTTAATCATCCCAGTCCTGCTGTACTGCGCGGAAGCATGGACCTTATCGAAAGCGGATGAGGAAACTCTTGGTCGTTTCGAAAGAAAAGTTCTCCGAATGATCTTTGGCCCCGTATGCGAAGGCAATGTGTGGTGAAGATGATACAACAACGAGCTGCATGAACTGTACCGCGACATGGGCATAGTCAGAAGAGTACGCATAGCAACTCGCAAGGCCACGATGGTTGGGCCATGTAGAGCGGATGGACCCAAAAGCTCCCGCTCGTCGGACTTTCGAAAGCACATTGCAGGGATATCGCGGAAGGGGAGGACCTCATCTTAGGTGGTGCAATCAAGTGGATGAAGAACTCAACCGATTTAGAGTGAAAAACTGGATAGAGCTCTCCCGAAATCGAAGTCGTTTTAGAAGGATGTAGGATGTTGGTTGAGGCCCAGGTTCACCCCGAATTGTAATGCCCACCTAAGTTAGTAAGCAAGTTCTTCTCTGCTTTTCTCGATCAAATGGAAAAAAGCATTTGCAAAGCTAGATATTAAAAAAGGCCAACGTCACGGGCGGATCCCTTGTATGAAGCAGTCTAGTAATAGAGCTGTCATCCCTTTGAAGTCACAATGTTCGTTACGCCGCGCCGTCGCCTTAATAAAGGGCCGGGGAGAAAAGATGTAGAAATCCATAAAAAAGGGAATTATGCTCCACTTTCAATCACCGTCATAGTGCACTAAAGTCCCTATTCCGTTTTATTGATAAAATGTAAACTGATCTTGAAGAAGCAAAGCATCTCAATGACCGACAGAAAAGTGACAGCAGAATATCCACTGGTTATCTGATGTCAAATTATCACATCGGACAAAATTCAAATTGTTCTGTAGTATTTTTATAAATAAAACGCTTAACGGAGTTCTATTTCTTTTTCTGCTTTACTAAATATTACGTTTTCAACGGTCCAGTACGAGTCATGATGGACGTTTTTAAGTCTGAAACACACTTTTCATAAAAGTGCACCTCATTGAAGGAGTAACAAAACTTGATTGTATTAGGAGAACCAATGACGGAAAATACGACCCTTATATAAGAGTAGGACACGAACAGATCAGTTGGTATTGTCATATTCAGAGGAGTGTTGCAGAGAGCCCCGTTAAAAGATAGTTTCATTGCACCTTCAGATGTTATCGTGGAGGAACAAAACAAAATCAGGCCAAAATACTTCTCTTGAATACATTTGGTTGAAATTAAACATGGAACAATCCAAAGCTAAATACAGGCTTGCCAACTGAAGTCAGAACAGTTTAGTTTACGGGAAGATGATCAATGCGAACTTGAAGTGGCATGGTTATGATCTTTTGGAAAGCACTATGTTCGTGTCGTCCAAAGAGAGAAAACGGAAATAGGTCCCAATTGCTCTGACACTTTTCACTACCTTCATAAAGGACCTCCTGTCATCGACACCTAGTTTTTATTTTAAATTTCTTTGCTGACATATTCACATTTTCATAATAATCGTTTTCATCTTTTTATCCCATTCAATTCTGACCTCGACAGCACTGTTACATGGGCTTATTAAAAACCGATTCGAATTCAATGCTTCACAAACCCAATGACGCCTTTTGTCTATGAACGGTCAATGAACCCCAAACGCTGTCGGTACTTGGTTTATGTGCAAACGATGATTTTTATTCAAATGACCGCAGACCATACGTCATTAAAAACTCTATTAAGAATTAGATTCCCTTTAATGGTAGGAAATTTGTTACCTGTTGTGATTTATTTACAATTAGTAAGGCCTTCACTGATCTAAGGCCTGAAATATCTCAGCACTTAGTTGATAGGGTATACAAAACAGCAAAATAGAGAGTTTAGTGGATAAGTTATTGTTCAACTCTGTGATCTCTTGAACATCGTCTCCTTGTTGCCAGTCCTACTCCATTTTATCAATTTTTCAATACTTGTAATCGAAACACAACAAAAATAGATTCGGCATCAGCAAAGTACCCTTTTTTGACAATAAATCTTTCTGCAATATTGAGCCAATCGCGGAACTGACATATCAGAACCCGAAATTTAGGAATCTTAAGACCCTTTTGGGATTGCAATCCCTAGTTGTATTGCTCCCTCTAAACTATTTAAACGCATCCCGTGAAGAGCTCCCAGTCCAGCGGTTTGGAGAAGAAACTGAATGTGAAATGCTTTACCCTTCTGTCTCTTCCCAGCACTTGTATCTGCCAAAACTTAAATGGAATGCGCATTGGTATGCTCTTTTTCAATATTTTAAAGCTATTCAAATGCTTCTGATGTGTGCGGTAATTATTCGAAAAGGAAGATTTTTCTCTCGATTCTAATATTCATTTTGATTTGAAATTCATATTGCGGAGCCATATACGACTTATCGTGTTTCACGATTTTAAAGAGACTTGCTAGAAGTTTATGATTATAGAATAACTAGCTGAGCCGCCAGGCATTGCGTTGCTCGGGTTTGTAGTTTTAAAGTTCCCGTTCTCGTTCCTGTTTCTCAAATATATGCTAAATTACTGAGTGATTATGTGGCATCCCAAAGCTGAAAAAAAATTTGAAATCTGAACTGTAGTTTCTAAGTTTCCGTTCCTAGCTCCCGTTCCTGTGGGAATCTTCCGTTCCCATCGAAGTATGTGAATGAAATGTTAGTCTATTTTACTGAGGCATAAATAGTAACATCCTAGTGTTGAAGTCTATACCGGACACACATACACACAAACATCTTATTTTATATTTATAGATTGCAGTTATCTTTTAGTAGGTTTTCTTCAACGACAATCTTTTCTTTCGCTGCTTTATCTACCTACACCATCATGTAGACACTTGGCAGCTGACCAATAGCACTAATTTTCCTCTCCATCAATGCAGACACAATGCTCAAGACATTTTGTCAATTGATGTTCTCAAAATATCAAAACAATCCCTTAATTTTCTTCTAGTAAATGAATTGAAGAATCTTCGCTGTATACACAGTTTACTAAAATTTTAACGAACAAAGCAAATCCAATTTTCAAGCCCTCAAGCATGATATCTTAAAAGACGGGACATATTACTATTTTGAGATTCCACTCGAATATCATTTATACGATCATACCTACCTACCCCCTACTCGAATGAAAATCCAATCACAACCAAACAACACAAGGTGAACTGCTGAGAGCTGTGATAGAGGAAATATTTTCCAAAATCCATCAGCACTTCATGAGACCACAAAAGAAGAGTTCAACTACTCTGCAGCCAGATGCAGAATGCTGAAAATGCACTTAATAAATGTTATGTTTTGCCCAGGAGTCAAAGCTCAACCAAGAAATGAAGACAAAATTAATGGTTCTTACGAGCACAACAGTGTCGTTTAAGGTAACCAAAAACTAACTGCTGCAGCAAAACTAAGAGTTGAGTAGAGAATTTTGCAGCAGACAAGTGATTAATTGGAGTTTATTCGAGCACACTTCTTGTTTCATTCCTGGCAATATTGTTGTTTCATCTTTGCAAAGTTCTTATTTATTAACTCTCAGAGTAGATCTTCTGGTTTCATTACTCAATCTTCAACTTAATCCCATGGCATAAAAGTGAAAGTGGAAGTTAATTTCTTTAAAGTTTTCAGAAACGATTTGCTTAGTTAGAGTCCATTACACTGGATGGACTAATGTTCATACTTTTCTTTGAAATATTTTCTGAGATACTCAGAAAATGTTGGTTTTCAATCATGCAACCCCATACACATACCTATAATAAAGGCGCTTATGGTGTTGATTGAGTGATATCAACGCGCGCCGCTGTCCTATATACCATACCATATATGTAGGTTAAGTTGATGATTCAATTTTCATGAAGATAAAAGAGCTTTGATAAGGACATTAACACGCTAGCTAGCAAACACAAACATAGTTAATATACACAAATACTCTTTCCACTCCGCAATCTGGAGCTGGACTAGGAACCGAACAGAACACAGAAGGTACACACTGTGCTCTCCAGCTGTTGTTGTCATTTGCCGTAAAGGGCTATTATTCCATTCTCAACGATACAACTGCTCAATTGTAGTCGTAAGAATTTATTTTTATTGGCCAACTTGATTATTGCTGTACAGATCCTTTTCGGAGATAATGGGGCGGCATTTCTTGGCGTTGGATCTAAATAATTGAATATGAGGAGGTGAGGCTGGCCTAAGTATTAATCGATGGTGGGTATTCTTTTAGCATGTTGAATCTCGTTTTGCAAGGCTTTTCGTTGAATAAACGTTTCAATAAAATTCTTTACTGAACACTTCTCTTTGTAGCTTGTATGAAGGTAGGTACAACCAAAGGTGTTTCAAAGAAACAAAAAAAAAAACAAGAAATTTTATGATGAGAGTTTTACCGTGTGCTATCTTCAATCCATTAGAAATTAGGGGGGAATAAGTTTTATAAGTTGAATATAATACCCGATGACATCATCCACTTGAAACCTTGAAATGTTAGAGTGTTGATCTGTCTTAGATAAGGGCGACTTTCTTCAGTCGTGGTATTTTTGACAACTTGATTATTTTAACCAGCAAAAGCGATAGCAAACGGGCTCTTTTGATTTAATTTGAGCATACAAGGTGAATGGTATGTTGGTTTCTATGTTCTATACATATGTACAATGCACATTCATACAATTATATACAAGTCCACATATTATGTATATTAATAATTTACAGAGGATTCTATGATGTAAATCAGGATTCCTTCTGAAGTATGTAAAACTAATTTAAGTATGTATAATAAAAAAACAAAATAAGACAACTGGATGTTCCTCTAAGACAAGGATGGCGAAGCTTTTTATAGCCTCGTGCTGTTTGAAAAAATTTTAAGTGCTTTGCGTGCCATCCTGACTTAGTTTTCTACTGACTATGAAGAAAAAAGAAATAGTTTCAGATTTTGAGGCATTTTATTTCTAAAAGTATTGACTCAGCTTTGATCAATTATTTTATTATGAGAACGAACGAATCTTAAATATTATTCATTTCAGAAAAAAAAAAAAAATACTATCAAAATAGCAAATGCCAGCTTTTCAAACATACATAAATGTGTCTGGAGTTGAATTCCTAGTTTCCATTTATTTGGAATTCTTCGTTTTTATCTATTGCCTGACAGTCTTTCTAGCTCTTTCCTTGTTGCAACGATGTTGAGCCCATATGGAACGGGACCGGGATTCGTTTAGCTGCATTTCAATATCTTCATTTTCAGAAACAATCAAGTTTAGAGAAGAATAGCTTATCAAATGATGTCATATCAGGATACATAATAAGCTTAAGTGTTTAACTCTTTAAACTGTGAAAACCTTGACGAAAATTCTTCTACCGATGAATTTATTAACAACAAAAACACTTCAGTTATTCTTACACATTCCAATTTCTAATGTAAATTCAAACTGAACACAAATTTTTTTACGTTTGAAAAGTACCTGTTGTTTTTAAAACAAATATCTTTACTTAAGATTTGAAGCTTACCCTCAAAAGCGCGAATGAAATCTACCACACAAACACAGTTTCGTTTGCCTCTTGAAGCTTTACTTTCTAATCTTTAAAATGTTGGCAAATATCAGTACAAAACATCAGTTTCGAAATCCATAGTACATCCATCAGTTGGGAATAATGGTCGAATTTTCCTTCTTCAAAAAAAAAAAAAAAAAACAATCTCATTTCTCCAAACAATCAATAAATTTTTCATGGAAGTGACCGCAACTTAAAGATCAAACTAAAAGGTGCACAAAGTAGCAATGTTCATGAACTAGCAAATGATAGACAAAAAAGAAGAAAACTAAACTCGATGTAAACATTGCCAATTTTGACGCTTGAAGGTGCAATCACTGCTCTAGTACATTTTCGATTCAAATAAAGCCAAAATGCTTCTTTTTCGATGCTCGCAGAAGCACCTATGTATATGTCATCCCACTTGCAATTCCCATTACGTTAATATCGTCTGCATATAGGGAAGTAATCATACAGACTTTTATAAGATTGTTCCATTCTGGTGTGGATATTTGAGCTTTGCACAATCTTTTCAAGTAATACGACAGTTTTTAACTATGCCTAAAGCTTTTATCGACATATAAATGGTTTTGGTTTGTTCTTTGACGATCTTGACTGAACAGCGCAAATTCCTAAAAGTCACCGTACAAAGTGGTGCAGTTTTTGTAGGAAGGCGAAAACTAGTTACTAGTTACAAAATAACCTGGAACTTCGCTACTAAAAAAATGTTAACCTACGAATTCATCCTACAACTCTGCAATTTGATGAAAATATATGCCATTTGACAGAATTCAGGCTCAAAAACACTCTATTTCACATTCAAAGCTTCTTTAAAAATGAGTTGTTGCGACCACAGGGCAAACCCAAGGATTCAACTAACAAACCAATCATATCTGAAATATTTGGAAGCCAGGATGTGTGTGAAAGCAAAATATGAGCTAACAAAGTTCGATAGTTAATTAAACTCGAACATAAGAAAAAGGAATTTCCCTATCAAAAAAAAAAAGCGTCAGTACCTATTTCGTACGAAATTAGCTTCGAAAGCAATATGTCAACATATTTCGCATCGCACTGCGTTAAAGCTGCATCGTATACCCAGAATTACTTTGTCCAAGTATTGTTCATTTCTCTTACTATGTATTTCCATACACACTTTGACGTGGCAGGATGGTCCGAATCATGCTGCTAGCTTTGTTGTGGTTTTATTTGTCTGACGGGCTTTGAAATTACTTTTGAGCATCATTTCTCTATTTTTCTGCAAAATAAAGCCAATACAGATTTTGTCGAAAGGTATTGAGGCACGCATAACAATTAAGGGAGCTGACGTTCAAACGAAAACCCGTTTCATTGCTGGGTTCAGTCAGCTCCATGTGACAAAACAAAACAATTTTTCTCTCACTTTTTACCGCATCGCCATTTCTTTTCAATTCAAATCAACCCCTGCCAGTAGTTGCGAGATAAAGCCGGTAAAAGGCTTGATGCTATGACTCTGTAAAATACTTAACATCACCCCGGTATGTACCATTAATGACCTTCCATTAAAGAGGTACAATTCAATTGAACTTCTCATCCATCTACCTGCTGCTTATGTTCAAGTTTAAACATGGAAACAAACAGAGCATTCGAATGCTGCAATAAATGTACAGCGTCGCTGAAACCCTTCTTGTCTATGCTACAGTGCCTAGGTATATCAGTTTCTCCATTGCAAAACTTGTCAACATCCACCGCACAACAGCTTTTTGGCCAAAAGCCAACACAGCGAATTTTCTTTCATGCCTCTTTTAGAAAAAGCCTGGGAAAAACAATGGATAACTGTAGTTGGAAAACTATTCATTTCACAATCTAATTTTTTTGTTTTTGTTTTTTATTTTTTGCTCTTTTTTGTGCTGTGCTTTTGGCTCACAATGATTCCGCCACGACTACGACGACGACGACGCCCGCCCATAGTTTTTCCATTCTTCTTCCGGTTTTAAATTCAACCCCGTAACGAACATAACATCCTCGTTTTCATTGTTTGTTCGGGATAATCCCACTAGTACATTCAGAGACAACCATTTTGGGACGAAAATGAGGTCATTAGGAGCAGTGGCAGCTGAAAGCATTTACCCTATAAAAATACAGCAATCAACTTTCTCCGTTTCATCCTCGCCGCGTAACCGATTCCACTCGTTTATGAGGTGAAAGGACGACGACAGCGCGCGACAAGCACATACAACGAACGAGGACGCCGACTACAACGATGACGCGAACGCGAACTGCTAAAGCGTGGTGAGCGAGCTAAGGGTATAAAATTGTGGAGAAAAGAACTTCGCTCTATGTGATGTTTTAATTATGACTTTGCCTCTGGATATAAAATGCACTGGTTTAAATCTTCCCCTTCCTCAACCCACCCCCCCCCCCCCCCCCCCCCCGCCCCACCTTTGTTTTTTTTATTCTTGCGCTATTATCTGCTCTTCTCTAATACCTACGATTTACCATACCGCGTTCTAGTCTTTGTTGAACAAAGTTTTTTTGCTACACTGTCTCTGTTAAGGTTGCCGCTCGCTTTGCTAAATTAATCGCGGCCGGAATTATGAAAGATATTATAAAATAATAGGATAGAACGCACTTGATGCTTTGGCAAGGGCCAAGTTCCGCGCTCAAGAGGAAGAAACAACTGAAAAAAAGCTTTGTGACCTTGAAAATAGAAGTCAAGGTTGTAATCTGTTAATTCACACAAAAAAATCTCAAACGAATTAATTATGCAAATTACTGCGCTGGCTAGGCGAGTAGGTATTCTTATCTTAGTATACAGACTGGAAGGTTGTAGGTACGAGCGCTGTTCTGCTCCTCGGACAAAACTGAACAAAAGAAATTTATTTATAAAGACTTTAAGTGGCTGTTCAACTTAAAGTTAATTTGATTGTGGATAAGGCCTTTTCTGTTTGATTTTTTTCTTTTATTTTGTATGTGCGTTTAAAATAAGTTGTTAAGGAGACTAGAAATTCTATTAGTGAAATGATTACGGGGGAGCAACAACTGGCTTTCTGAAATGTGAAGGAACAAGAAAAACAAGGAGAATTTTTTTTTGCGCTTTAAATAGCTTCCGTTGAGAGAAGATCTGTGAAAGAGGGAAATTTTCGGATTTGCAAAAGGAAGTAGTGCAGCCGCCATTGAACAAACACTAAGAAATATTAGTAAATAGGAGACTCTGCTCGTCATGTAGGGTTCTATAATTCTTTCTGTAACTATTTTCCTGTAGGCTACTCCTAACGTCTTAACCTATGTTAACAGTTCAACGTTACACTGCTCCTTCGACCACTTTCAAAACTGACAATCTCCGTTCTGATGAATTTTTGTTTCAATGAAAATAGGTAGATACCTATCCTATCTTCTTATTGTGTATCCTTCAAATTCAATTTCAATTTCTTTGAAGCAGATGGTCTTCAAATCAAACGGACAACTTTATGATTGAGTACTACAACAAGTACAGTGTAAGATAGCCAGAAATGGTGAATCTTTGTTTATATCATTTTTTATATACGGAATTTATTCCTGACCATTAGGTAATCACGATTCCATAGTAATACATCAATGAAATTTCTATTTTTATTCGGAGCTTGTGTCCACTGTCATGTCGGTACGCTGAGTGGCATTTGAACTTTGAGCAAATGATGTGTAAAAGTACGAGTACATCCAGTGCACGTCTGTTTGAGGACAAATCAAATGAAGAAAATCAAATGAAGAAAAGAAAAAGGAAAAATACTACTTCCATTAGAAGGTTTGCAGGAACTATTTGGTTTATAACATGAACAATGATTTTTCAAGGTTTATTTATTTTCGATGGACGAAATGCCAAATTTCCTAGTTAATGAATGATGTGGACTCTTTCCCTTCTAGAGCTATTAGGGTTTCATCGTTCGAGGCTCAAACTATAAATTTTTTCCAAAAATATTTTTCAAGTAGTTTACTTTTTAAATTTTTTGCCGACCTCTAACTAAGCACTACATTTTCAGTAACAGCAGTTATTTACAAAATATACTTTAAATTTGGACCTGGAATTCAATTGTGACGTGACCCAGGAATGACAAATTCAGAACAATTGTGCCAAATTTGATACCCGAGTAAATTAACAGAATTCAGTTCAATTAGCTGACGCTGATAACGTCTTTAATGTATTTCACGAAAAAAAAAATTAAAAATCGTAAGTGAACTAATTGAAAACGAAATTCACAATTTGCTTTGAAACTAGCCCACATTATCATGCGTTCGTTTTCAGACCCGAAATTAAATAAACTCAGCAAACTCATTACAATTTTGACTTCTAAGAAATGTGCCATCTAGAGGTATCCTTTCAAATCGTAGGCAATTTTGGTTATATCTCCTCGATGCCTGAAAGAAAATCAGAAGCATACCTCAGTGCACGAAACGAATTAAGTTTTTTTGCGCTTTAGCAACGTAAAGATTGAAATCTTATTTCCGAAGCTGTAGGCCCAAAAGATTATGATTTTTGAAAAGAGGCTGTAGCCGAAATAAATCACAAGCCACAAGATTCCCTTTAGCAAATTTTAATGTTAACTTCTCGATAACTCATTTCGTTTTCGAAATATCAAAGCTTGAAGTAGAAAAAAAATTTTTGCAGGAACTTTTGGAATAAATAATATTTTTGTTGAATTTTTCCACTAACTATGTCCTGCATTTTAACTGAAGATATGTAAATTTGGCGCAAGCGCAGCAATGATCTTTGTAAGGTCAAAATAAAGCCAAAATGTTAAAAAAGACTTTCCGATATCAAGCCTCGTTCTCGAGATATCAATACTTAGGTCGAAAAAAAGTAAATTCGTGAAGCTGGCATCTTAGTGCAGCGTTCACTTACCATAATGTGGTGGCTGCTGTATCCGAAAGTGCTAGACTTAATTCACGAACACGTTTCCACATTTCGGTCAATGAAGGGCATTACGGAGCCAAACTAATCTAAACTTATCTAATCTTAAAGCTTACGGAGCCAAACTAATCAAATCTAATCTAATCTTGAGGCTTTCGATGAACTGCGTGTATTTAGTTACACACAAATATATTTCTTATACGTGTACACGCTTATCTAAAAGCTACTTACCTTATCGTGTTAAGTGACGTTAAATTTGTAAAATAAAAAAAATGTTTAATAAAAATTAAACAGAGAAAGGAATTTTTTTTGAATATATGACGGGGTCGGGGTGTGTGTGATTGGATCTAAGACCCATCATCATTTGTACATTGAAATATTATAAGAAGAAAATCCAGATAACTTTTTGTAGGTATAAATTTTGTAACGTTCTTGAATCACCATCGCATCGTCCTCTAATTTGCCTCTAAAGAGACCCTAAAAACCAGTTCTTCTTCTTTGTGCTTATTAGATATGATTTTGTTTGTAGTTCAAATTTATTTGAAAAGTAAGGCGCAATCTGTGACAGCTCCATAGAGATCAGTGCACAAAAGGTCAATTTGAAATTTTGGGTAAACAAAAAAAAAAAAAAAACTGTTGCTTTTCATAAAGTAGCTATGTGTTTGGTATTGTGATAAGAAAAACGGATTTTGGTTGTGTTTTTATGTTTTCACACTATTTTCTAAAGTTGACTAGTTCAGTGCAAAATATGCAATTTGCAAAAGGTATAAAAAGCAATAGAAAGTTAAGGATGAAAACATTTTATTAGTATTTTTTTCTCAAAGTGAAACAATTTTTTACTTGCGATTATAGGTACTATAAGGCAAGTCTTGCAATCGTGCAGAAAAAAGAATTTGTGATAACAATTAAATATGACATTACGCTGATAGAGAATACAAAAAAGTGGGTCCTGCAATTCTGTCTGTCTGTCTGTCTGTATGTCCGTATATGGATCTACAGCCTGAACCGCTTAGACGATTTTCTTCAAAATTTGCCATTTGGTATCCTACAGAGGGATTTTTGGAATTGAGTCTCTAGGTCTTGAAATAACGGTACCTGTCATACAACCGATATTATAATACTTATTTTTCTCGAAAACGGCTCCAACGATTTTAAAAAAATTTTGTGTAAAGGATTTATTTTGGATTGTTTTTTTTTTATGACGTTAAAAAAAAGTTTTGTAAAAAGGCTAAGAACGGTACCCCTCATAGTACCATTTTCTTCAAAACCGACTTTCTCGTTAATTGCTCACACGATCTTGACGAAATTTTAGATTTAAAAAGTCGTAAACTGTGCAGCCCTGTACCACAAAATATATTATGAAGAGCGAATACCAAAACCTTAAACTCAGCCTTAAGATTTTGATATTTAGAACACAATCGCAAGTTCGTGCGACCCAGTCGTGCCCATTTTTTTAAGGAACTAAACGGTTGAAGACTGTTTTTTTTTTCGTTTAAGAAGTATCTATACAGTTAAAATGCAAGACACAGTTAGTGGAAAAATTCAAAAAATATATTATTTATTCCTGCAAAAAAATTTTTTATACTTTAAGCATCGATATTTCGAAAACGAAGTAAATTATCAAGAAGTTTACATTAACATTTGAGTTTCATTTAAGCCAAAGACTTTCTTGGTGTTAACAGGTAAGTTTATCCGTGTCGAAGTGGTTTCATAATTTGGTAATAATTTTGTAATTTAACAGAGCAATGAGGCTTCTTCATTTGCATCGCTTTAGCATGTACATACGTTGAAATGCCATTGCCATAGTTATACCTGAAAAAAATTTAATAAAATTAAAAAAAACTTAGGTGCTAAGCCAGAGATAGAGCACACGCCACACGATGACGGACGTTGCTAAATCCATCGGGAATATTTTGTTTCAAATGTTTCAAACGGGTTGATGTATGTTTTTGAAAAATTTTGCCTTGTTGCCTTCGGCCCGAACAGCTTTGTCGAACTAAAGCTTTTAAGTATGGTCATCGTTTCTTCTGGCTAAAGAATTTGCTTTACCATGTTATTTTAATTAATCTATGGAAGGTACCACACGTTGACATTCTTTTCCACACCAATCCATATGATATTATTCAAATCAGAAAATTGCTGCTTTCGATTTAGAGACTTAGGTGGTCCATAAAATCTTGGAAAATTAGGTTAAAACATTTAACCGGACACGAAAAATGAGGTTATCAGAAATCAGGAGACACTTTCAACATCGTAAATGCCTGAAAGACAAGATGTTCGGAAAATGTAAGTTTTTCTTTTATTTCATTTTCTACACATTAACTAGGTTCACTGATACACAGTTCAAACCCCTATACCAATAAGGAATAGGCATTAAGAAAATGCTGTTAACCAACAACTGCTTAGACTTTTTTATGATGAAAATGTAAAAGCAATTATTTGCTTATCTTGCAACAAAATTTCCCAAAATAGGAAATTAAATAAATGAACCCTCTCCGGAATGTTCAACATCACTTTAAAATTGTCTATCAATTAGAATTTTATTTTCAATTTGTATTGACAGAGGCTCCTATAAGCCTATGGCAAAACTTTATTTTATTGCCTTCTTCAATGTGAAGTTCATAAATTCATTTTTAAAATAAATAAATCAACCAACCGAGTAAAAAACCAAAACAAAAAGCTATGTTGGTATATCTAAACAGAGTTTTATGATTTATGGCCGCTAAATAGGAAAATTTTTGAACGAAAAAAAAACTTTTCTTTTGGTGTCTGTGTGTTGAACAAAAAAAAAAAAAAAACAAGAGGATACAATGTTTGGAATACAATTTATCAGTTTTCGGAATAAAAGGATAAAAGTCCTTCAAAAAGATCTAATTGTTTTATTGAGGTTACTTTCATGTTGAGCTCAGCTATTTTACATAATTTATTGCTATTGCTTTGTGACATTGGGTTCTTCAACTTACATTAATGGCTTCCAGAACTTTTAAATTCTAACAAAATACATACGCAGTTCGGTGCTTTTATATTGAAATAATTTGTTAACGGTATTGAGTCGGTAAATATGAAATCTGGATGATAAGTGTGTGATTTAATTTTACTATACTTTGTCAATTCAAATGAATATGATCATTGTTGATGTAAAACTTGAACTCCTAAGAGAGTCTTGAGTGCTAATGGTCAAATCTAATGAAAAACGAAAAATTAAGTGTACACCGATTGAAAATTCATTAAGAAAGTATTCACAACCCCTTGATTTGCGCGTTAATTGCAAAGTAAAAATTCATTCATGCGTGCATATCTTCCTTACAGCCTTAGAAGGAAAATTACAACTCTTCGCAAAAAAAGTTTCCGACCCCAATAAGCACTTTCGAAAGTGCTGAGGCCAGGGCGTCCTCTAAGAAGCAGAGAAGAGATGGTCTTTCAAGAAAAATAAAAACTTGGTTCAGTCATACTGGCACGATAGGGTTATGGTATGTATACTGACAAAGTATCGGGAAAGAAAAAATTGTTAGGTCGTCATAAATAAAAAAATTCTTTTCAGCTTTTAATATACATAGGTTGCTTTCTTGACATAATTCCAACCCCTCAAAAGATGTTCTGTATTTCATTTTATCTATTGCAAATGATAGGAGCCCTCCCCGAAGATTTCAAATTGAGAAAGTCATTGCTGCTGGTCCCTGGTAGACTATATTTTCGAAAATTGATATCAATAAATGAAATTATTTTCACTGACCCTTTTGCTCCTATATTGACAAGGGTAGCGCAATGTCTTCAAATCAAATAAAACGCCATTAAATAAAACGGTTAAAGAATCCAAAGCCAGTTCATTAAATTTCATAACAAAAGTAAAAACAAATTCAATTAATTAATTAGTGGTGACAGTGTTTTTGAGTAGGGACTTTTTCATTTATTGAATTATTTATTTGGCCATGTTCAAGAATCTAAGGGAAGAGAGAAAAACAAGTCAGTTTTTATAGACAGTCACATATTCTAAATATTAAACTTTCACTCGAAGCATCCAACAGGTAAAATGAGAGAATAAACCACGCCTAAGGAGGCAATTCAAATCCTGTCTCCGGATAATGCACAAACCTATACACAAAATTTAAATAAATAAAAAAAATAAAAAGATTTTGCAGGGATGATGACACTAATTCCGCTGTCTGTTAGGCAGATTGTCCCCTTCAAATTTGACGGTGATAAGGAAGATTACGATATGCAAGCTTAAATTAACTAAGGACGGCAGTTGCTGATGTCATTTAAGAATAGCTTTTCAGGGCAGTTTGGGATAAGTTGGAAAGAGGCATGTACCAGTTGATCTACATGATATTGTCGGAAGAAGCATGTCGTATGTATACACAATGGTAAAAAAGGGAGACCCTCACAATTGGGCCTATTAAAGAAGAAACATACTTCCTTACGTTGCATACAAGATCTTTTCTGAAATATGTGCACCACGTCAACAATTTGATGGACCTTAATCGATGCGGCCTATAACTTTAGAAAAGTCCACGAAGGGACATTTTTCATACTACGGCAGATCTTGGAGAAATCCCATTGCTATACAATATCGATACATTTTAATCTATTTAAAGGCATGGAATGACATAGTACATATTTACAAAGACGAGCTGTATAGAGCCATGTCTATGTTTTGACATTCCTTTTACTACTTAAGTAATATGACTTTAGAGAATTCGCGCTGCTTTTCCAATGTCCGTAAAGAACACACCAAATCATTTGGAGTCTCAAAAAGCGTTACAAGACTTTTTGAACGTCATATTTCATAATTTGTCAAAACTCAAACGTCAACACCAGAGACATAATCGTCCAACGTAATAAGAACACCGTATATTTGCAAGAAAAGGGAACCTCCTTCTAGAACAAATATTCATATGACAAATGATTCTTACAGGGACGTAGGATCGACCCTTATGATATCGCGCTCTATGCTCTATCGCCAGGATAAAATAGTTGGTGCTATTTGATTTGCTGTAATTGGCTTTCAGAAGGTAGGCAACGGCTGTTGTGAAAACCAGAGAAGTCAAGACGTTTCCTTGTTTTACATTTACTGTGGCTTGTAAGTCTTTGGTGACTCCAGCTGTACTTACCTCAGTAACTATACAACATGCATGTCCTTCAAGCAATCTTGGTGTTTTTCAATAAAAATCTTTACTTTGTATTGCATCTTTTGTTCACTTAAACGCAAGCCGCACCAACTCTCGTTGGTCATCAGAAAACAGTCGGCTTCACAATACTTGCTTGTGTGATCTTCACTTTTATCAAAATGTTTGTGTCGTGAACCCACCTTTCATTTGTACATTAGTTAGGAGTTAACTTTCTATAAATTGATGTGGCAGCCTGTCGCTTCTTACCAAATATTGTAGCTTTGATTATCAGCTATTTTAACGCGATGTCTTCCACTTTTCTCAATTTGGTGCAATCTTTTGACTTCTTAGCCACCCCACAATCTTCGTCGACTGTGGTGTCTGGTACTTTCGCAGAGTAAGGTGAGGATGATGGAAAATGTCACCTAAGAACATTGAGAAGAACATCACAATACTATGGCCAGTTTTTCAAAATTTGGACATTCATAGGTAAGAAGCTGCCAATTAAGCATCGCTAGTGGACTTTGTCGAGCTAATCACCGAAGTGTTTTGAAAAAGGTTGCTCTCTTATTCAAATTGCTTTACCGTATCCTCTAAATAGCTTTGTTTACATCAGCAGACGGTAAAAAAGCGTTCCAGCTCTCGATATTAATGTCCTATTTGCTAGTTTCTCGGATTTGTTAGTATTTTTTCTTCACATTTTTGACAGCTTCAGAGGCAAAAATGTTTTTCCACGGGTATCGCCTTGACAAGTCCTCCGACAGTAAACTCATTGCGATGAAAGCGCTTTCTCGATTAGCGTTCGGTACAAGCAGAAAATTGCTGGTCCTCTCTATTCTCTCACAAGGCATGGTTATGAGAAATGTGAGAGGTTCTGATGCTACTCGCTCTGTTGCGCCACCATATTTTTTTTTAAATTACACCTCGGGTTCTAACACACTTCGGGGACCTACAACTCTATACGGATTCCGAACAGCTGCGTTAGAAAACGCTTTTCATGGCAGAGTAGTTATAGTTATATACTATCGGAAGACTTGCTGGTTTCTCTCGAAAGGCGATACTCGAAGACAAGTAATTTAATGTCTCTGAATTTCAAACTTTGGGACTCCCAAGACAGGCTAACTATTAAGCCACTGGCACCACTGTATTACATCTTAAAAGGATGAATCATCAGTTCATGGAACGCCACATCCTTTCTATGTTTTAATTTGTTTCACCTTCGGGAAGATAATTTTCCGGTCAACACCTTTTTATAATTATTAATGAATATTCATGTAGTTTTTTTTAGTATGCACAGAAACTTAAACATACAAAATGAAAAATGGGGCTCCAATGAGATCAGCAGTTGAAAAAATAAGAAAAAGACACAAAAAAAAAAATTCAAGAAGAAATGAAGCAACGACCACGATGGACGGTCCAATCCTGAAAACAGAAAAAAAGAGAACAAAAAAGATGGAGGAGAGTTAAATGTAATTAAGTTGAGAATGCTCCACATTTTTTATTTTGCTTTTTCACCTTGAGCTCTGGCCACCGCAAATGTAGTCCAGTTTTGATCCACCTATCTGCTGTGCTCACCCACCAGTTCGGGGTCAGGTGTGCTTTTTTCGGGTAGAAAATCATAAATTTGCTTGAGGCATCTTTCCATTTGTGCTGCAAATAAAATGAAGAAAAGAATAAATTTATTATTTTGAAAATATGCCGCCTCATCCTAGGAATTACAAGTAACTACTGGCCGTGCGCTGCCCTAGGTCGCTATATAAGCATTGTTTTGTGGTCCTATTTGGTGGGGGTTTTCAGTGAAGAAATCTTCAACCTTTTTTTTCAAAGACAGCGATATAGGAGTAGAAGTATCGTGGTGGAGGTTTCGGAAGGCAGTATCTGGTACTCGTATCTCTCGTTCTAGTGTTGGTTTTGAAATAGTTGCAGTTTTCTGGGATATTCTGTTACTTTTTTTTACTTTCAGGATGATAAATTAGTTTCTGGTTTTGGGATGAAAGCAAAATGAGGGTTGAGAGGGTGGAGGGTTGAGGATTGTGGTTGGTGGATGTTGCGGAATTCCTTTCAGGGATGGTGAGTTTTTTTTATTGGTTTCATTTTGCTATTTTTTATGACTCTGTTCTACTAAGCACTTGGCGGGTGAATTACAAGCGCAATTTCACAATTTTATTTGTTTGAGGATTTTCTCCTTACTAGTTTTATTTTTCCTTGTTTTTATATTCTTGCCGACATTTTTTTGTTTTGTTTTGTTATTCTTTTAGTGTTTGTTTGGTGGTAGCGCTTGCTTTGTGCAGGGATTTGCGATGAGTTGCTGTTTGTAATTGGACTTGTGATTTGCGGCGGTGATTGCTACTTTTGAAGTGTTTTGTAGAGTTTTGTGGTGGGTGGGTAAGAAGAAGAGATGGACTTTTATGTGTGGTTGATCTAATTCAGTAACGGCTCGAGTTTTGCCTTATGTTTGAGATGGCATTGTTTTATTGTGCTGCGGAACTCTCAAATGCTACTCGCTTAAGTATTCAGATTCTAGGCCTGGAAATCAAAAGTCATCATCAACGTAACTTCCATAGTTAAGATTCATTTTTATGAACCGCATTCAGAAGATCAATCGACTCCATCACTGTAGCCCTAAAGCAAATTTTATTGAGAAACACAGCTATAACAGTTTTGGAAACAATAGCTATTTGTTGTAAGTCCCAAAATGGTTCTCTGCTCAAGTCATACCCTTCGATAAGTTATGCGCCTACCATATTCAATAAAAAAGTATAGAAAAAAACAAACTTTATACACATTCAAGCAGGCGCAAATGTTATTGTCAAATTGGCAATAGCTGTAACTGATGATAATAATGGCAAAAATGACAACTGTTTGGGTTTTTAAAGCCATGAGTCTATTCCAAAAAGCTCCAGATTCTTATTGCCATCAAAGAGAATGTCCAACAACAATGCCAAAGACTAACCAACCTTTTTATGGATACCTACCCAAAGCATAGATGAAGCTGGTGAAAATGAATGAAAGTGGATGAATGAACTATCAATAAAGTAGAATCGTGAACTAAGTAAGTATTGAGGTACATGAACCTGAAATGTGATGCATTTTGTATTACTGATGTAGCACATTGGAACATTTAAGCAGCTCCACCGTACCCTCTTCATATTCGGGGGCTTTAAAAACGAAGAATTTGCGAGTGTAACAACCGTTTTGAGTGTTTTCAATCGAATATTCGAGGGGCTGAGTGCGTGTTGATGTAGTATGTGAATGTTGTCTGAGTTAGTGGATAGGTTCACTCATAAGTCGGTTATACAGCGCGCTACGTACGAGAAGACAAATAAAAACATTCTAGCAACTGGCACTTCTTCTCAATCCAAACTACTTGTCATATCAAGGATTTGTTAATCTTTCCGGAATCCCTCTTATTTGTCAGCTAATTGGAAGTATTAGAAGCTTTTGCTCAATGTTTAGGATGTTGTTGCGATATTAATCGCCTGTAATCGAGAATTACAGTCTTATTCATCAAGAAATCTCAAAGAATGATTATGATGATAAAAGGCGGGACAATTTTCTATCTTTTAAAAGTTTTTAATATGGGAAAACTCAGCTGTCACTTTAAGTGACATAATATGAGCTAAATGAATGCCATTTGAGACAATGGATCGCTTAGCAGTCAAACAACGTGTTTAAATTTAAAACTGAAGGAGTGGTGATTCAAACATGGCCGCTTTTCGAGTACATATTACGTCGTATCCCCCCCAACGCATTTAACCAAGATAAAATGTGAAACACTTTGAAAGAGGTGGAAGCCTTTTTGGCATCGTAAGTCCTGGTGCTGCATCATCTTAATGACCGCACAGTCGAAAATATTGATTGCAAGTGCTGCTCGAGTTCATCGATTTCAGCAATTGAACGTGTCATACAAATCACTATTTGCATTTTGCAATTGGATTTGAATCTAAAACTTTATAAAATTTAAATCACGCAACAATTGAAGGTTGAAGCCTCTTGACCAGTCACAATGAGAATTTTTTGACACCGACTTTTCGAACGACATCTTCTTCGGCAATGAGGCCGAAGTTGATGGTTGTGAATAACCAACAAAATGACCATATATGGGGCTCAGAGAACCCTAAAAATATTAAAGAAATGCCGTTGCATGCAGATGAGTGTGAGCTCTGGTGACAGTTAATTTATTATACATTCGGTGTCATTGTAAGTCACTTAAATCAAATAAGACTGCAGGTGCTGATGGCCTTGTTGCCGAACTTTTCAAAGCAGCTGGAGACCAGTTGGAAAGGAGCATGCACCAGCTCATCTGCATGATATGGTCGGAAGAAAGCATGCCCGATGAATAGAACCTCAGTATCGTATGCCCGATCCTAAAGAAAGGAGACCCTCACAATTGCACCAATTACAGAAGGATAAGCCTCCTTAACGTCGCTTATAAGATCTTGTCTGCTGTAATAATATGTGAACGTCTGAAACACCACGTCAAGAACTTGATAGGTCCTTATCAATGTGGTTTTAGACCAGATTTTCACATTACGGCAGATCTTGGAAAAAACCCAAGAACATAATATCGATATTCACCATCTCTTTATCGATTTCAAGGCGCCGCGTATGACAGTATTTACAGAGACGAGCTGTACAGAGCCATGTCTAGTTTCGGCATCCCTGCAAAACTCGTACGACTATGCAGGATGACGCTGGAGAATTCACGCTGCTCCGTCAAGGTCGGTAAAGAACTCACCGAAACCTTTGATGTCGAAAAAGACTTAAGGCAAGGCGACAAACTGTCATGCGATTTCTTCAACATCATACTACTTGAAAAGTTTGTAAGAAACTCAAACGTTAACACCAGAGGAACAATCTTTCAAAAGTCTATACAATTAATACAAGAAAAAAGCGTGATCACATAGGTGCTTTTGCGAGTATTGAAACAGAAGCGGCAAAAATGTGTTTGATGGTTAATAAGATGGTTAATGAGAGCAAAACGAAGTATATGTTGTCAGAACATCGACGAATTAGACAAAACGTCACAGTAGACAGACATAACTTCGAGGTAGTACAGGACTTCGTCTACCTAGGATCCGCTGTAGACACGAACAATAACATCAATGCGGAGATCAAACGGATAATAACTCTTGCCAACCCTTGCTTCTTAGGGTTAAGAAGGCAATTGAGAAACAAAACCCTCTCCAGAAAAACCAAGGTAGCCTTGTATAAGACCTTAATCATCCCAGTCCTGCTTTACGGCGAGGAAGCATGGACCATGGACCTTATCGAAAGCGGATCAGGAAACTCTTGGTCGTTTCGAAAAAAAATAATTCTCCGAATGATCTTTGGTCCCGTATGCGAAGACAATGTGTAGAGAAGAAGATACAACAACGAGCTGTATGAGCTGTAACGCAACATGGGCATAGCCAGAAGAGTAGGTACGCATCGCGAGGCTAAGATGGTTAGGCCATGTAGAACGGATGGTCCCAAACGCTCCCGCTCGTCGTGTTTTCGAAAGCACATTGCAGGGAAATCGTGGAAGGGGAAGACCTCGTCTTAGGTAGCGCAATCAAGTGGAAGAAGACCTCAACCGACTTATAGTGCAAGACTTTAGAGAGCTCGCCCGAAATCGAAGTCGTTACAGAAGGATGTTGGTTGAGGCCCAGGTTCAACCCGAACTGTAATGCCCCCCTAAGTAAGTATCATTGTAAGTCCAATATGGCCAGGGCCATTGCTACATAATGGCAGATTTTATATTATTTTCACTACTACTTGAATATTAGTACTAAAAAGCAATTTGATTAGCTTATACGATCTCTCTATAAAAATAAAATGAAATTTGATTAAAAATCCAACATGGCCGCCAACAAAATGCCAGGTTCGTTTTTCTTTTCGCTACCCTCAGTTTCGCCAAACACAAATGTACGAAGCAGATGTACCGTCATAGCTCAGATTGACTTTGGAAGAGGTGGCGTATACCTAACTCGCTTCAAAGCCATTCAATTTAAAGCAAACTTCAATTTTTAGACGGCTGAAAGGAGAATTTTCGCTTAGTTTTGTTGTGAGCTTCCACCGTCCACAAAATTCAAGGCAGCACTGTAGAGTGTGGACCATGCAGTTGTGTATTTACTGAAGCTCAAAGTTATTTGAGGATGAACTAGCTTCCGTGACTCTGAGATCTGAGTCAAGTAAAGTCTTTGGATGATTTTTGTATTAAGAAGTTATTTTTATGATTTAATTTTTTTGTTTGATCAATAAGATTTAGGAGAAGAGTGGTTTGATGACTGGTACCTAGGACCTTTACTTTAAGTACATTGTCTACAACATTTTTTTGAACATTTTCGAAACCAAAAAATGTGAATGGTTTCTTTACCATATGTAGTCGTGCCCATACTAGCAGTTCCTCTGGCAAAATAACAGATTTCCGGAATCGAATGAAGTATGAAATTTGGATTATTTTAAATTAAGCTTCCATGAATGTTTCTAAGAACGTAAAAAAACTCCTATCGTCACCTAATATGTTTCAAAAAATAATCGATCTTTAATTACCTATCTTTGATTCATTAAAGTGAGCTCTAAACTTAATCAATTTTCTGTGTGCTTATTGCCTCTTAAAGAACCATGACACATTTTCCTCTTTCAATTTAATTCTGGTTGTTTTAAATTGGTTTCGACGAAAAATTTATAAAATGCTATAGAAGTTCAACTGTTCAATTCGAACGGTTTTGATTTTCCTTGAAGGGCAGGCCCAAGACAGGCAAAATACAAAGACGTTGGAAATATATCCTTTAATGCTAAAAACACATGCCCTTTCCTTTTGTTTATGTATCAAAGCTTTATTTAATGAAAATAAATCTTAATTGCCTTTTCCGATGGGAAAGAATATACGCTACGATCAGGTTTCGTTTCATTTGTTTCTTTTTAACATTTTTAAATACCTGCAGCAACCCCCCATGCTTCCAACCATATCCCATCGCTCGTCTTAAATCAAATAAACATCCCCTAATTGCAAATTAAAATTAGCATCATTTTAATTAAACTCCTACAATTTTTCAAAAGCTTCGGCGTCAGCAGCATTTCCAATTCTCACGTTATAGTGCCATTTCCACAAATTCATTGCTCCATTAAGAATGAAATACACATTGACGACAGCCATCGCACCTGAAATAAAAATATTTTACGGTTTAATGAAACCATTAGATTGTGTGTCGTTTCCTTACGTCAAAAGTAACGAGAGCAAAGTCTTATTGTCATATATGCTGGGGCATAGATGATACCAGTGATGATATTACCCCATCGTTGGCTGATGAGCCAAGAGCACTATAAGACGTCTACGACAGCGCCAATTTCACTGTATCTCTCTCTCTCTCTCTTTCCACTTCCGCCTTTGTTTTGTGTCTTTCTGGGCTTTCTGTTACGAATAATCCAATCTACTGAAAATACCGCGGAGTTGGAAAGTGTTTGATCTCACATTTTACCTTGTTAAAAATTTAATGTTCCTTAACTTTGTTTGTTCAGCGGATGGGAAAATCGCTGTTCGTTGTGCGCCTTCTGCGTCATACAACACAGCAACCCCATGTAAAAGGGTCTCTCCTAAAATTTTACTGACTTACGGTATATTACAACATAATTAATAAGATTTTGGTCTGTTTAAAATGCAATAGCGAATGTCATTGAAGTGTAAAATTAGCGAGGGTTTCGTCGTTGTGGCTTTAAAATCAGTTAGAGCGGGACGACGAGTTTTGCTTCGACTTTGATTTCTTGTTTATTCCATGCCGAGGGGTTTTATCGATTCGTTACAGTTTAAAATCACTTTAAAGATGCAAAACTCTCAGCAAGAGCAAAAAAAAAGGAAGAAAAGAAACTAAACAAGGGTAGGTAGGTGTATCGGTTGGCAGGGTTGACTTGCCTCATTGTTTTTGAGTGAGCCTTGTGGTAATTCTCTAGCTCTTTTGTAATTTGTATAATAAATTCAATAAAATGTTCGCAAAAGTACATCGCTTAGCACATCAATGGGGCTAAATGGCCGACTGGGTGCTTTAATGTAGCGTCCTTTAGGGAGGCTATAGACTTTAAGGAGACTCATTAAATAAAAAAATGGCAGCTGCCAGATATGGTGTCCCTTACTTTTCGACGCAGTATTCTGTTGTTGGCCTAAGGTACGTATTTGAACTTGGAAAGTCTTTGGCAGCAAACATACGAACATCTTGAAGCACCAAACATAATTTTCTAGCCACAATAGCATTAATGTAGTTTGTGTCCGAGGAACTTTTCCTATAAAGGTGTTGAGAACTGAGCAATTCACCGAAAAAGGATAAACGAAATCAGGCAACTAGAAGAGCCTAAACTTGCAATATTGTAACTAAACAAGGAGTCCTTTTTCTTGTTGGTGTATTAAAAAAACCGATAAATAGCATTACATGAACCAAAAGAAGTACATATTCATTCTTCGTGTATCAGAAAGAGGAAAATCTGGCACATAACAAACCTAAATTCTTGTGGCTTTATGTGTGTAATCGAAGTTGTTTATATTCTTTTAGGAGGAACAACAATTGAGTTTGAATATCACAACAAAATTGTTTCATATCACCACTTCCAAGAATCGACGGGCAAAATTATCTGCTTTCTCCCCATTAAATTTTAAAATGAAAAATGATTTATTTCAGATTTCAACGAAGAAATAATAAATTTAATTAAGTCGAATATTTATAGGAAAGCATTGGGCAGTTTTTGAAAACAATCTTCTTCCGAACATCAGCAAAGGAAGGAAAACCCGCATAAATTTCTGAATAATAAAGACAACATCCTTATTGTTGGCCCTGTTAAAGTATTCATCATTTAAAATTTATTGGTTTACCAAGTTTTAATTAGAAAATCTTTCGGAGAGTACGATAACAAAGTAAATATTACTTGTTATTAGAAGCTAAAACATTGCTTTTCTTTTTTTTTTTTTGTAATGAGTCAACATTTTTTATTTTCAGGATAATTTGCCTAAAAAGCCAAGAAAATTACTCTTTGAATTATTTAGTAGCAGCTAATGCTAATTACCTACTTGGGAAAATGAAATAAGCTCTTTTATATTGTAACGATTTTATTAGGGAAAAGCAACTGGAGGAGGCTTTTCCCATTTAAAAAGAATTTCAAACACCACAGTCTGAGTATTTTAAACTCATAATAAAGGTTTGTTAAGGTGAAGCTGCGGTAGAAGTCAAGAATCTGTCAAATTAATCAACGGATTCGAAATATTGTTACATATCGGTAGTTAAAAAAAAAAAAAAGTCTAATTTAGAACTTTCATATGATTAGCATTGACTGTGTGTATGTTGCGATTCTGCCATCACCTTTTTTTAAGTCGAGTTTTGGCTTTCTTTAAGTCGAATGAATGGCCAAATGCGGTTGTGATTAACCCAACGCTTCTGACGCTACGTAACATCATATCCTCAAATTGTCGTCATAGTTGCTTCTCAGATTTGGAAGAAAAACGAAGTAGTTTATTCGGTTTGAACTTGAAACATAATATATGTTGTTTATTACTTACTTTTTACGCATAAAGAAAGCAATTTAATGATAATAATAGACTATACGGTAACATGCGATAGCAGCGGAACCCAAGTCCTAAACGTTGAACAAAGCCTTCCAATTGAATCGTTGCAAACAAAAAAGGAAACCGAAATAGTTGAAAAGCAGTCGACATGTGCGAAGATGTTAGTTGATCCTGCTGTTAGTATGGAGATATAGAATTGACATTTCTACTATTATAAGAGGGACTAGTTCGTCGATTGTGGATTTTTTTTTTCTTGCTAAAGCGTACAGTCAATTTCGCCTATCGCAGCTTACATTTACAATTACTCACATAGATCCTTGCCGGCTGGTCCTCCGGATAGATTGAAATAGCATTGCCAATTAGTAATACCAGCAAATTCTCAGTATTGAAATCAACTAAAGATTTTCAAAGGACGTATTTTTTCTTAGAAAAAGAGGAAGTCAATACTATGCTGAAGGACTCAGACCCATTGCTGGTGCCATGTTCTATCTTTGAAGTAACCTCCTTTTTTATGTGGAGCAGTTCATGGAAATAAAATCGATTGTAGTTTCAACTATGACCCCAAGGACTATGACTGAAAGGAAAGAAGGATTCGACATGCCGTGTCCATCCTTTCAAATAAATAGTTAACACTACTGACGTTCCTTTAGCTTCTTGAATTTTTTGAATGTATGTGCTTCATCAGGTTAATATAAAAAGCTGCCAAAGCATTTCAGGGGCATGCAATGCAAATAAACAAACAACAAAGAAACGCTTAATGATTATGAATATGCATGGCAATAAAAAAATCTTTTGGATTTCTAAATCTTACAAGCAATATGTACCCAGAATTATGTAACAGAACGTATAAAAAATCACTAGGACACCCAAAAAACTCTGTGTATTCAAATATCAGTGCTTTCTTCAAATGGTTGTCAAAGAAATAGCACCACTTTAGAAACAGCCATTTTAGAAGCTCGTGAATGCTAATCAGTGAGAAAACGGTAACAATTTTAACTTCTAGCACCAGTAGCGGCGGCGGCGCTGGACCTCGCGTGGACGTCTGCAAGATTATGTTTGCGAGGCCCCTTTCAAGAAAACGAGTAATTTTATACCTTACACAAATTAAAGTAAGGCTAGAATATGAGTAAACGATTTATATTGCTAATCAAATTATGAAAACCGATTTCACCATTAAAACATTAAGAAACACGAACATTTTCGAATTTTGGCCTCACTGAACCTTTTCAGGATTTCGTGACAACTAATGCTAGCCGCTATTTCAGCTTCAATTGATAAAACTGATAGCGCAGATAGCCATCTTGAGTCATCGTGCTTCTCAAGTACGTCTTAATCAATTTCAACTTCGAAAAGCTTCTTTTAGCGGAAGCCGTAATGACGGGAATTGTGAGGATGATTCTAGTTGCTATTTAAACATTTGGATATATACTTCTTCTAAATTATTTTCCAAAATGTATTGAATTAGTTGTTTCGCATCGTTTATAGAATCTTGTAAATTATTTTTTAAAGTCTTAGTTCTTCATAAAGCTCGAAAGGCTGAATGTCACTGTCTCCGCCTTCCCGAAGTACTGTACCCAAATCAGTACAATACTTGAGAAGGTCTTCATTTGGTATATAGATTTTAAATAATTGATATCATAAATGAAATCAAAATGTTCGAAATACTTATTGAGCTATTAATTACGACATTCGGTGTCGACTATAATTGCATCAATCATTGTGTTAAAGAAGTTCACGCTGTATTGCATTGCAAAAGATTGAATATGTTCAACAACATGTTCATAACCGAAGATTCGTTTTTTCCTGGCTATTCGTTCTTATTTAAACTGGGACTCAATTTCGAAAGAACTTTTCTCTACAAATAATAGAGCTTGTGCAACTCTATCATCGACTAGCACTGCATAAATGTAAAAGAGTTTGAAAAGAAAAAGTTCAGGGGGCAAATAAAAGACCGCAAAGCACCAGAAAATGATAAAATAGACTCAGTTATTCAAAAAAAGAGCAGTTTTTCGAATTATCTGTAAGACTTCAAAGCTTTTTTTTCAAGGCAAAGTATTGGGAAACTTTCATCAAAACAATAGTAGTTTGCCTTAGCTGTTTTTAAGAAAAACAAAACCCCAAACGATACTGAAAACTCAAAAGGTATACTATATTTCTCGATATTTTACCGATTACCGCTTAGGTAATCACAAGGACTACTGTAAGAGTTTCAGAGGAAGTTATTTCACGGTTGACAAGATTTTCGTCCTTACAATTGGTAAAACTAATTTCAGCTTTTAGAAGAAATATAGCTTCTTTGTGAATTACCGTACTGCAATTCGCATTTTGAGTTCTCTTTTTTAAGCTAAGCAGTGTTCCAAAACGGTTGGTATGTTCGAAAGTATTTATAACAACAACCAAATAGCAACATTTAATTGAGCTCAAATGTCGGAATAGCTCATCACTTCTTCGGATGTAGAACAGCGATGTTAGCTAAGTTCACTTATTAGCTTATTTACTGGAGATCTTAGTAAAAGCTTTTTGGAACTTTGTTGAACCAAGTGGTTGTCAAAGGTTTGAACTTTGCAAACAATATTGTTTCTCCTTCCAACAAATTTTTTGTTGCGGGGATGGGTTGATCTAGGTATGTAGATCCATCTATGTAGATCCATTACGACAACCTGAGGTGAGTAACTCCCTTGTAATTTGAACCTATAAGAAGCGGTGTCCAATGACAGTCTAGACATAACGCTATGCAAATTGTAAAGACTTTATTTGCAAAAACATCTGTCAGGTTTCGACGCATATGGATTTATTTTTTTAACTTTCAGTTTGGTTTAGCCCAACGGCACTATTCAAAAGAAGTCTAGGAGCCTAAGATGAAGTATAAGTTTCAGTTTCGCTGTGCGAGCTGATTGAAAATGGTTTGAGAATAATTAATGCGTTTTGAAAAGGTCAGTGTTGGACCATTACAATATTTGTTTTAAAGCGAATAGCAGCGTACCATCATACAGTTGTTAGGAAGTCGTAGAAATGGAAACAATTTATGACTTCCTTGTACTCTAGAGTTTGTACTCGAAGTTCCTTCTATAATCTTTCATAAATATAGGTGTTAAGGGATGTATATTTTCATGAACAAGATACGAAGTACATCTTAACTTTAAAGTACAAACGACAGCACCCAAACCAGTTCCTTATCAATACTCCCATTCACTTCCTGTCATCGAGATAGCGCATTCTGACTCCCAACAGATTCGATTTCTCTTTCAATGCAACCACAAAATAGTCAATCAAATTGTCTGCGTCAGTGCCACAAGCTTAACACCATTTCGACTTGTGGGTGCATTCTTCTTTTATAGTATGTCTAGTGTATGTCTAGTGTGTTTCTGAACAAATTGATCAACACACTGCAACATCACCGGAAGTCATGACAGGTCTGCTTGGAAAATAATCAGTTAATCAAATTGACCTTCTGACTGAAAGTCGTGCGCAACATAAATATTCCAAAGGAGGATTGCCGTCATCATTTGCTTGTCGTTCGTTTGTCCGAGAACCAACCGCATATGCAAACGAATGTGCTATTGAATTCCTGTTATTTGATTGTTGGTATTTGCTTGAGTAGCACCTCGAAACCTTGCGCCTATATGTATATCCTTTTTCATCCGTTGTCTGGCTCTGGCCCCTTTTCGCCATATATGCATATGTATGCTATGTCTCTCCAGAATTATAAGTGGTTGGGCTTTGTGTTCTATCAAATGAAGATGTTTCATCCGTGTGACATATAAAATCGAATTGTGTGTTCAGGTGAATGACAGACAGATACAAAGCATTGAGCATCACCAATGTGTGCGTTCAATTACCCATTATAGACGTCGTTGTTCAACATCTCTCTACAGACCATAGAGACAAATGAAACAGGCGTTGACCTAATGCTGTTCTACACAAAACAAGGTAAACCTGTCACTTCTTGCTCATCGAATGCAATGCGATGCTCCTCTTGTTTTCCATATCATTAGCCCAAGGAAGAAACAAAAATGACTAATTTTCCTTAAAGAGAGTTGCGGTGGTGGTTGTAAAATGAAGAGTCTGGACAATGTTTGACAAAGTTGTTTCTATAGGTACCTATGTCATCTAAATAATAATAAATCAATAACACAATGGAAGATGTCAAAACACCATCATCTTACGCATCCAAGTTCGCAAAGGAGCACATAAGTAATCAAGGGAGCAAGTTATATTTGTAGATGAATCTAAATTTAACATTTTTTAATTTTAGGGGGATCTTATGTTCTCGTGTATTACACAAACCAAATACAGAACTGCAGTACAAAAACTTAAAGCAACAGTCAAACATGGATGTGATGGTACGGACTGGTATGCCTGGGTCGGGAGTGGTAAAGCTTCAAATAATTGAAAGCACAATGAATAAAATGGCTTATCTCAACAGTCCGAAAAACAGTTCACTCCAATGTATAGAGGAATTAGGAATAATTGATGTTATCTGGAAAATGACCATATGCGCACTTCACGAATGGTTAAAATAAAGAATTTCTATCCTTTTCTGACATCCTTTCTTATTCTAATGGGCTAAA
Source organism: Melanostoma mellinum (assembly GCA_914767635.1). Lineage (NCBI taxonomy): Eukaryota > Metazoa > Arthropoda > Insecta > Diptera > Syrphidae > Melanostoma > Melanostoma mellinum. The sequence goes on from OU612058.1 coordinate 23,832,371, forward strand.
TAAGTTCCAAATATAAAGCCAAACTGATTCGGTGTTCCATACTGATTCGACTATCGGGTGACTAAACGGCTATTCCCGTAATGGAAGTAGTGTGATCAACTCATTAATCTTGCAACGGGTTTCTGAGATCAGTAGGTGATTAACTTACTGATCTCTGTGGTATCACAATGGGATGGGCCCTTGCGGCCTAAGTGTGTCAGGCAATGTACGTATAGGCATTACTCATTGGCTGACGGCCACTTCCACCTAACCTAACCTTACAGCAAATAGATGCTCCCAATAAGAACCTGGGGACTATTGGATGATATCCTGAAGAAAAAGATTCATATCGCCGTTGAAAATACACAAAGAACATGTACGAGGGAGCGTTTAGGGAAATAGGGGATATAGGGTGGGAATAAAAAAACCAAATTATTTTTCCTTTTTTATATATTCACCTGCAAGACGGATACATTTTTCAGATCTTTCAATTAATTTATTTATACCCTCATAAAAAAATGTTTTGTCTTTATCTTCAAAATACGCCAATCCTGTGTTCAACATTTCATTGAAAATGCTACCGCTTTTTTCGGACTCATAGCGATCGGTCTTCATCTTCAAAAAGAGAGATCGAAACCAATGAATTGTTATCTGTCATCTTTCATGTGTCATCTGTCATCTGTCATCTGTCATCAAATGTCTATGATCAGTCATTTTTTATCATCGTCATCTGTCATCTGTCATCTGTCATCTGTTAGTTGTTATTTGTTATCTGTTATCTGTCATCTTACTTCTGTCACCTTACATCCTTCTGTTGTTCTATTTATCATCAGTCATCTGTCATTTATTTTGTTTCTGTCAATGAGAATTTTGTCTTCGGGATTTTTTTTTTATTGTTGTTTTTGCTTAGCAGCATAGAGCTCTATGTCGGAGAATTATATGAATGAAACATGACTAATGTTGTTGTCTCTTTCCATTGGACGAAAAGAACCATACAGGGGCGTCCAGGATCATTCTCAAATCGTTCCATTTGTGCAAATAGATCGCTCCTTATGATTCCGATAAGTGCCAGCTACTTCTCGATTTGAAGTGAGAAAAAGGACTTATATGTACATTTGTACATCTTACTCAAATGTCGGAAACAAAATTTTACTTTAGAAACATTTTTAAGAGCTATAAGAGATTGAGTCATATACAAATAGATAATTTTAGGTTTTCTATTGACTTTTAAAGTGAGTGATTTCCAGAGTGAAACGAACGGAAAACGACATACATACATATAAGTTTTTGGTTAAAGGGCCCTAAAAAGGAAATAAGTTTATAAGTTTGCAGATTTGCTGAATCTTAATAATTTGTAAACGCCTTTCGAGAAGTTATTATCTTGTGTTAGTATGTGACCAGAATCAAGGAACGTGAGTAAAGGACTACCAAAGCCAGCAAAACAAACAATAAATCGGCGTTAAATCATCAAGGTGATCTATATGATCCCACCACCTTCTTCACTTCCCTTGCGCACGTGTTCGGCCACGCACAATAAATCGCGCTGAGTGAAAGAAAAGGGCCTAGGCCTTGAAGCTTCTGAAAGTCAAATATACAGTAGGTACTCAGCTGGCAGTGCAAGTAGCTAATTTTCGCACGTGCAGAAAACTCACTATAAAACAAAACTAAATTATGTTTTTTTTTAAACTCAACAAACCTTCATGAACTTTATTTAATTTACATATCAGGTAGAACGTAGAAGCATCACTGTTCAGTTGGCAGAAAGATGAAAAGGACTTTCAATTACATAATTATTATATTTACTTCATAAGCTTTGATTCATAGAAACTACGTATAGAACGTAGCACTGTTCAGACATCGTACGTGTGTTACTTATTCGAAGTTGCTTCATTCATAGAAGAACCCCGTTGTGTTTCCCTTCATAATTATTGTGCCATATCAGTTGCAATATTTCTCTAAACAACTTGATAAGTAGGTGAAGTGTTTCCCCATTAAAGGATGCAGCGCCAACGAGCAGGAACATTCTTTTCCGGTCGGTTTGCTAATTGCTTATGACTCCAGGATACGTGCTAGCTAATGCGTTTGATTGTGCTGCTTGCACATGGACGGGCTAACTATTGTGGCGTGCTCATGTGTCAAGCCGGATGTACTAAAAGCAAAGATTAAGCACGTACAACGTGTAGTAACGCCACTGCTAATTATAATAGTTGTATGGTTCGTTGAGATGCAACTGAGTGGAGTTGTACAATGCAATGACGATGATGATGGATTACATAAATTTCAAATTAACTGAAGCTTTAAAGCTGCCATAGACTACTGATTTGCATCTCTGTCTTATTCGTATGACTATATGTACCTACAAATTCTATACTCACATAAGCATCGCAATGTTATCATTGCCCATCACTCGTATTCTAAATAAGTCATTCATTTCCCAAATTATGGGTGATCCTTTTTTTACACCCACTTGGCGGAAAGTGGAGGTTAAAAGGGCATCAGGAGATTGGTCGTACGTCTGCCTCTTGACCACGTTTACAATCAACAAAATTTCAATCAGATAAAGTGGGTTCGATAGAAGGAGTTTTTTTTATTTTCTGAAACCATTCGCCTCATACCCGTATTTACGTACGTGTGATGGCTGATGGATATATGGTTGATGCGAAGGAATAAGGTGATTTTTTGGTTAAGGGCTTTGGCAATAACTTACTTTTCTGTATTGGAATATTTTCATGGAAGACTTCACTGTTTTATGGGCCTATGGTAATGCAAGCCAATGTATTGAGTTGTTTAAAGGTGGTCCTACAAGCATCAAACGACATCAAATTTGGGGTTTACGGTGAGGCATGTTGCATTGAAGGGTTTTTTGAGATCAATTTCACAAAAAAGATGGTAGAATTAAATGTCCAGGGAAGCGTTATAAACTCAAAGATATTTTCTTTTGGAAATTTAAGATCTGAAACCTGTCTCTGAGGTCGTGTTGATACTACGCAAGATTTTTGACCAGGATCTTGGGTGGAGAGTAGTTAGTACAGGCCAATTAAAACAATGTTATGTGAGTTTCCATGGACTGCGTTCAAAAAAAATTGGACTGGGACATATATCTACATTCAACGAGATTCAATAGATAAGGTAATGCTTTCTATTATGCGTATGCGAGTCGATTAGTTAATGATAAATCAAAGTAGAGAGCAGTATCAAAAAATTGTTTCGAAAAAGATCTTAACAGTCTTCTTCTTCTTCTTCTTCTTCCAACAAGCGCAGCAGCACGGAGGGTTATAACGTGGTATCATGATAACAAAAAAATCCACTTACCTATTTCATACTAGTGATCCCCTCGTATTGAACTGTTCCATGTCTGAGACTAAGCTAAAAATTACTAAAGTCGTTGCATTTGGAAAAAAATCAACAGTAAATTGGGAAAGGGACGCATCACAGACCCTCAGTGTTGAAAAAAAAACACCATAGCATCTTTTGCATGAGTTTCTGGTTATCCCTTCGACAAACAAGTCAATCTAGAATCTTCTAGAAAAGACAAGGATTGACTATCATGGTTCGAACCTCAGACATTAAATATCGAAATGAATTTGAAAAAAAAGTGGAGTAAATGCAAAATTCTCGTTACTTTTCTTTAAAAAAAAATTTTGAGCTTTTGACAAAAAGTCAATATCGTAACTTCCTGGAATGAAAAAAGTTGCTCTGCGCATGAACAAAGTTGAAAAATGCTCTGTGTCCAAAAAAGCATATTTTTCAAGAAATTTTGGGTCGAAATGAAGCGCCCAGCACGCTGCAGACGCTTTCTTTTATAATTTACACGCTCATCAAGGGGTTATGATTACCCTTATAATGTTATAGAACACAATACGAACATTTAGGAAAATAGGAGAGAATTTGAAAGGAGACACCGATGCACGTTACTTTTGAATTTCTGTGAATCGTAATGCAGGTGAAAAGCATGGTCAGGTAGAGCATTCCACATTCGAGTCGTGCGACTTAAATATAAATCTCTATAATTGACATTACGTCCGAAGTTAGTGTTGCGGCTAAAATGTTTCAGGGGAGGACTGCAACTGGCTATTTCACTAGAGCAATGTTTGTGAAAAAAGCGACAAAAGAGAGCGAGACAGGTGACGTTTCGATGATGTCCAAGAGAATCGATCGATTCTACGATTGAACAATGACCTATCAATTATAACTCTCTATTTTGTACCCTATCAAGTAGCTGCAAAGATGTTTGAGAAGCACCTGACCAGATATGGGAGTTATACTGCAGTTTTAGGCGGATGAAGGCCTTATAAATTGTATCCAGATCAGAAGGGGCGAAGAAATTCCTGCATCGTCTCAAGAAATCTAAGCATTTATTGGCGACTTCAAATATGTGGTCGTTCCAACGAAGACCATCGTTTACACACAGCTTTTCAGTTTCTTGGATGCTGGTACCATTCATGGATAATCGTAATGGGGGAATGTTAAGCTTCAACGACTAGAGACATCATTGAGTTTTCGAAGCATTGATTCTACTTGGTTCTTATGACCCCATAAAACAATGCTATCAGAATTCAATGAGGTCAGAATTCAATGAGCTTATCATACGCAACCGTTCCAGTTCCACAACCAAAGAGCAGGGACGTGAATTTTGAATCGAATATGAAAAGCTGAGGGTCAAGTCGTCAGCAAAACAGTTAAACGGATTAGAAGTTTCAGACAAGAGGTCATTTATGAAAATTATTAAGAGAATCGGAGACAAAACGGGGGCCTTTGCTTAACTGCTCAGCCATAGAGACACAGGTAAACAAGCTTACGTCAGACATAATCAATGCCTACGAAAGCTCATGCCCGCTATCCAAAGGGAAAGGTAGATCCAACCCCATATGGTGGACAAGCGAACTATCGATCCTTAGAAGGAACTCTAGGAGGCTCTTCAATAGAGCAAAATTTAGCAACCTTTCGGCTGACTGGGACCTATACAAGATCAGTAAAAATGAATACAAAAACAGAACTACCTACGCAAAAAGAGCAGCCTGGCACAACTTCTGCTCAGATATTGAGTGCACAAATGACGCAGCAAGGCTAAGAAAGGTCATGTCCAAGGTCCAAAATACCCCTAGTTTTCTTAGAAGACCTGATACCACATGGACTGACTGATGCTCTGAGACCCTAGAGTCACTCATCAACACCCACTTTCCAGGGTGTTCTCAATTGACTTCCCCAGAACGCGGAAACCCTAACGCTAACGTTAGTTCCAACATAGGAAATCTATTAGTAGATAATAGGAAGGTAATGTGGGCCATTGACTCATTCTCAGCATACAAATCTGCAGGTCCGGACGGCATCATTCCAATGATGCTCCAAAGTCCCAAAGACTTGATTGTGCCGATTCTAGTGGAAATATTCAGAGGTTGTCTAAACCTCACCTTTATTCCAACTAGTTGGAGAGAAGTTAAAGTCATATTTATTCCCAAAGCCGGTAAGCCCTCACACACTGAACCCAAAGATTTCAGACCAATAAGCCTATCCTCCTTTCTACTTAAGACTCTAGAAAGACTTATAGAAACACACATCCGAACCAAACTGAATAACAATGTGATCTCTACAGCCCAACATGCATATATAAAGGGCAAATCAGTAGAGACTGCACTTCATGAAGTAGTCGGAAACATTGAACAGTCAATCCAATATAAAGAGTACACGTTGGCTGCATTCCTCGACATAGAAGGGGCCTTCAACAACGTTGAATACAGTGCCATTCGCATGGCATTAAGTTCCATAAATATCGAGCCAACGCTGTCAAACTGGATCGACTCCATGCTCCAAACGAGAATAGTAAAAGCAGAAATGGGTGCAAGTACCCTTAAAGTCAAAACTTGTAGAGGTTCACCTCAAGGAGGAGTGTTATCCCCGCTACTGTGGCTCCTAGTAGTTAACCAAATCCTGGTTAAACTCGACAGGAGCGGAATAAAAACAGTAGCCTATGCCGATGACATCGTCATCATGACTTCGGGAAAATTCACAACCACCCTCTGTGAACTTCTTCAGACAGCTCTAAACAAGCTCACCAGCTGGGCAAAAAACTGTGGGCTAAGCGTCAACCCTACAAAAACAGAACTTGTTCTGTTTACGAGAAAACGCAACATTCCAGATATACTTCCTCCCTCCATTAATGGTATACCAATAAACTTATCTGGTACGGCAAAATATCTCGGAATAGTCCTTGATCGTAAACTTAACTGGAAAGAAAATTTAAAAGAAAGAGAAAGGAAAGCTCAAATCGCTTTCTACACTTGTAGTAGAATTTTTGGGAAAAAATGGGGACCTGGTCCCAAAACCATTCACTGGATGTATACATCCATAATAAGACCAATCCTCACATATGCCTGTCTAGTCTGGTGGCCATCATTAGAGAAGGCTTCAAACCTTAAGACCAAGACCAAAATCCAAAGGCTTGCATGCACTGGCTCAACTAGTGCCATGAGAACAACACCAACTGCAGCTCTGGAAACCTTCCTGTCGCTAGCCTCCCTAGATCTTTTTACTAAGGAGATGGCGGCCAAAAGCGCACTGCGACTCAAACAATGCAACAATTGGAAAACATGCATATCAGGCCATAGAACCATCATGAACCATACAGATATAGACATTCAAACAGACTATACCCCCCCGCATATTGACTTCAATCCAGTGGCCCTAACAGTCTTCCCGACAAGAGAAAGCTGGAAGGAAAACAGGGTTATAAAAGGAAATCATATTTCCGTTTTCACAGATGGTTCCAAAACGGACGAAGGGGTAGGGTCAGGTATTTTCTCAGACTACCCCACTATGAATAGATCAATAAAGCTTCCAGACTTCTGCAGTGTCTTTCAGTCAGAAGTACTCGCAGTGTGCGAAGCCGCGAAGCACCTAGCTACGCTAAACCTGATCAACAAAAATATTGACTTCTTTATAGACAGTCAAGCGGCCATTAAAGCTATCTCATCCATTATCACAAAATCCAGACTAGTAGACAACTGTCGCAGTAACCTAAGACTGCTCAGCGAAACAAACACAGTTAGTTTAACCTGGGTTCCAGGACATTGTGAGATAATCGGTAATGAAATGGCGAATAAGCTGGCTAAAATCGGGTCAGCACTCGAATCCAGCGAAACGAACACCTCAGTTCTAAGGCCACTTGAGCAAGAAAAAAGCAGAATCAAACACAATTTTCTAAAAACCGCCAATGACAGGTGGTCGTCTTTAGAAACATGCCGAGTCTCTAGAAACCTTTGGCCAGATATTTCCAAGAAAAAAACAGAATCTCTACTCCAGCTAAGCAGACCTCGGCTCTCTCTGTTGATTGGCATTCTCACGGGACACAACTCGTTGGGTACCCACATGATGAGAATGGGAATTAGCACATCCGACTTATGCAGAGGATGCCAAGATGAGGAGGCAGAGGAGGGATCATTCCACTTCCTCTGTGAGTGTCCTAGCTTGGCCCACACTCGGAAAAAACCCCTCGGAGAATACTTTTTCGACGAACTGGGCGACATCTCTAACCTCCCACTAAGTGACGTCCTGAAATTTATTCAGGGCTCCAAGTGGTTCAGTGGGAGTTCCCTACCACAATTACCAACCACCTCTCCAATCCTCCCAATTCCTCATCCTCTGATTTCCCGGGGAGCACAATGGATCCTTGAGATCCGAGTGAGGTGTTGCCACTTGTGGCTGCACCCCCCATTCAACCTAACCTAACCTAACTACTTTTAATGGGATTACTGTGACATGGACTTAAACAACTTCTGATTCATGCAGAAAGGCGATTTGATTTTTTCAAATTTTTGTCAAATTAAGTTCTAGCAAGATCTGAAACTTTTCATAAGTACTTGATTTATAAAAATAGTGAAAACTAAAAAAACCGTGTTTTCCTAAACCGGTCCAACGATTTTTATTTATTTAATTTTGAGCCCTTTCACGTCAGATATATTTCATTAAGACAGATTTTCTTATGTGGCTCATAAATTCTTTTTTTGCCTTATTTGTAACTACGTTGAGCTGGTGGGAGTATTTGAATAAGAAAAACTGAAAATGATAGTTGTTATTAAAGGTTTTGAGTGTTTCATTAGACAATCAGAGATTGGTTACACAACTAAACGAAAGAATTGCTGAAGTGCAATTCATGACTTGTGTTTTGGTACCAAACAAATTTGACTGCTTCCAATTGTGAAGGATTCTTTTTTTTTGCTTTTTTCAAAGCTGACTTTCTGTCATCAAACAGCATTAATTACTTTGCACTACACCAAGGAATGTGCTTAGTGTCCTTGGTTGTATATATAAAGGTATATTTATGTTCACCACAGCTCGTATCCATGGCATTTTTTGCATCGTCAAACCCACGACAAGGAGTAGGTACCTACTCTATACGACACAAAAATGAATGTTCACTTTGGAATCCGGTGGCATCTCCTCCTCATCATGTGTGGCTTTCTTACTTTGTGCCATCAAACGTAATACTATCACACTAGCTAGCATAACAACACATGTGAAACGAAAATCCATTCTCGTCGACACTAATCCTTATGACAGCATCAGCAACAACAACAACAACAACAACGTTAGCAACAGCTACAACAACAACAAATAAATATCCTCTTTCTGTTCGGGCGCTCTCCATCTAAGTGTACGATAGATACTTTAGCTGATGAATGCTGAATCCTAGAGCGTTGACTGGAAGATTACGTTTTCTTTGCCCTTATCATCCTAGTCTCGTCATCATTGTCTCAAGCGTTGTTGGCGTTAGCATTGTCATCATCGTTTCCAACGACGACCATTTATACCTACACTTTGCTGCTGCAGTTTCATTTTAATTGAAATAACAATGAAACAGTTCAAACACTTTGTATTATTTCTCTACCTTTGCGGAGGAACGGTAAATTTCGTGAGCGAAATATTTACCATTCGCTGCAGGGTGCCTAGAGTTTCCAACAAACAGCTAAACCGGACTACTCTGGAACTTGGCTAGCTACAGAGTGAGAGAGAGAAGGAGAAAGAGAGAGAGAAAAAAAAAGAGTTTGTAATGGCGATGATGGCTTCCAAGTAGAGACGTTACCTCCGTATATTTACAAAACGGTGAAGGAGTATTGGCAATGGGTCCATCCAAGCCCCAGCAGTAGTCCACAAATATTTGTAGCAGCTTTCGAAGCTGCATTGTTGTTTGCTATGACGAGAGATGCTTTTATTTCAATCGGTGAAGTGCGGGGGAAAATCATACCAGAGTATACAAAATTAAAGATTCAATTAAAGCCAACAACGTTTTACCATAGTCAGTGTGTTATTGCCGAATGGAACAGTTGGAGTAGCATTGCTGATGTTTGATGGTTGATGCTGGCACAATTTAAGAGGACGATTTAATTTCAGTTAATAAAATTGGAAGAATGTTCTCTATTGAAACCTGAAGCAGTATTTTCAATGGAATCGGTAATGAATTGAATAACTTTTGAAGTGGTGAATTTGTCGAAAAATGATAAGAAACCTTTTTTGTAGAACAACTAATTTTCTTAAAGAATATACTTTGCTTCTAGACCAAAATATCAAATTCCAAAACTTAAATGTTTTTTTTCTCATACGATTTGTATGGGAAATGGAAATCTGCGATAAGCGACCGAGAACGGATTAATCTTATCTTGATGAAATGTCCGTGGAGGTCTAGGGAAGGTTTAAAAGGTTATTAAATACGAAGAAGAAAAAAATGGGAATATAATAAAAGTAGCAGTTTCTTTATTCTTAACTGTAATGAATTAACTGTAATGAATAACAAATTAGTTCAAACAATACTTTTGTTTTTTCTTAATCGTTTTGGACAACAAAAATAAATTTAATAAATAACAAATAATAAGATTATTTAATTGTTTGTTTTTGAAAATTATTTCAACTTTTTGACTGGTATAACAATTTAATTTACTGCCCATGAGTACATGGGCAGTAGATACAAGTATATTTCATCCTCAAATTCCCACAGGAACGGAAATGGGAACGTCAAATAGTCAGTTTATCAAACTATGTATGTAGATTTTTAAGCAACAATAATATTTGAGATTTGACAACCAATCTTTGTGAGTGAAGATTGCCGCTACGTGCGCGAGAACTTTCTGTACTTTTGTGATTCTTTGTGATAGTGACATTCCAGGTAATGTGCTTTTCCAATAAATTTTTTTTTTATATATATTCTGTGGTAGTGACAATTTACTACTAATTTAGCAATTTACGATGAGAAGGCAACCTGACTAAGGTCGATTTTACCCCAATAGACAAGATAGGGAGAATGAAACACCTTACGTAACGTCTATATCAATCTATACCGACGGTTCAAAAATGGAAGTTGGAACAGGGGCAGGTTTCTTTCCAGAAAATCTAAACCTAGCAAGTTCATTCAGACTTCCAAATCACAGCAGCGTCTTCCAAGCCGAGATCTCGGCAGTTTCACACGCTGCAAAACAGGTGTCCATGATGGCGCTATCACATGATGATATCACTTTTTTCATTGATAGCCAAGCAGCAATAAAAGCGATTTCTGCCACTCTTATCAAATCAAAGCTTGTTTCTTGCTGTCGCGAAGAGTTAAGGGTTCTTGGCACGCAGCACAACGTTAGACTCTGCTGGGTTCCTGGTCATAGTGGTATACCGGGAAACAAAAAAGCGGACGAACTAGCGAGAAAAGGATCAACACTTGACCCTTCTCTCATTGATCAATCAATCAGGATCCCACCCTTGTGAAATTAAACAGATAATCGGAAACAAAATAATGAAAGAATCCAATGAAAGATGGGTATGCCTAGATTCCTGTGTTACTTCCAGGAAAATATGGCCGAAATATAATAAGAAAGAATCTGAAAAGCTGCTATCATTGAATAGACCTTCATTGCGAATGCTTATCAGTATCACAACTGGACATAACCTACTAGGTTATCACAAAAAGAAAATGAGTCTTTGCAAAGATGACCTGTGTAGAGGATGCAATGACGAAGATGAACACGAGGATACAACTCACTTCCTTTGTCATTGCCCAGCACTCTGTCACATTAGGAAAAAATTTCTAGGCAATTATTTTTTCAATGAACTAGAAGAATTATCAGACGCTTCAAAAAGCAGTCTGTTAAACTTCACCAAGGCCACAAAATGGCTAAATACCGACCAGACATAAATTCATAGGTTTCAAGGACGTTACAATACGTCAGGGTATCACAATGGATCTACATTGGTCTAAGTATGACGGAATTAAGATCAACCGTCAGCCCATTCTACCTAACTTAACCTAAGGTCGAGGATCTCAATGCGACCATTCAGAATTTTCTTCCAAGACAGTTGGTTTCCTTCAAGTCAGTCGACACCGTTATGAACCCGGATGACGTAGTCAACTTTCCCACGGAAATTCTTAATTCACTGAATAGCACCTCACAATTTGCAGTTAAAAGTAGGATCAGTTGTCATCATGATATTAATCAACCTCAACTATGCAATGGAACAAGAATGGCAGTGAAAAAGCTGATGAATAACGTCATTGAAGCAACAATCATAAAAGGATAATACAAAGGAGAGGATGTCTTGATCCCACGAAAACCGATGATTCCAACGGATTTACCATTCGATTTTAAAAGGTTACAATTCTGGCCTTTGTGATAACCATAAATAAATCACAAAGACAGTCGTTAGAAGTTTGTGGATTCAACTTGGGGTTTTCCTGTTTCGCGCATGGACAATTAAACGTCGCATGTTCTCGCGTCGGAAAACCGTCTTCTTTATCATTTACGCAACACAAAACAAAACAAAAAAATATAGTTTATGAGAAAGCTTTAAATTGACTAACAGACTGTATAATAACAGTTTGTGTCTGTCAATATCAAATTTAAACGTTATAAATAGCCAGTATTTTAGGAAAACACTGTTTTGTAAGTAAGCAAAAAATCTTCTATATATAAATAGGCTAAGGAAAATCTTTGGGTCCCTTTTTCTCTGTTGTTTTCCAACCGATTCTCTTAATTTTTTTTTGCGGTTTGGTATTGATGAGTAGAAGTGTCATCAATCACTTTTACCTGTGTCTACCTGTCCTAATTGCTTAAAATCAACAGGTTTGTTTAACATGTATTTTATATGGGAAAGACATATTTCAGAGCTTTTTTGTTGTTTTCTTATGTACAGTGTGTTTATGCAGTGTGTGTGAGGAGTGTATGTAAATGCAAATATGTGTATGTAAATGTAAATGGAAATATGTAAATGCAATATAAGTCTATGTCACTGAGGAATGTAACATCCTAGAGTTGAAAGAATTTTTGAAATCGGTAAGTTGCTTAAAGGTTTCTGTTCTCGTTCCTATTTCTGTTCCCGTAGGATTATACGGATGAAATACAGTCTAGGTTACTTATGGAGGGGGATAATGTAGCACTACTTATGCCGTAAGAATTTTAGAAATCTGTCCAGTGCTTTCTAAGTTTCCGTTCTCAACCCCATTCCTTTGGGAATATGGGGATCAAACCTTGACAGAAACCATTTATAAATCTATGTCACTGAGGGATGAATATAACATCCTAGAGATGAAAGAATTTTTGAAATTGGTCAAGTAACTTTAAGGTTCCCGTTCTCGTTCCCGTTTCTGTTGCTGGGGGATTATAGGAATGAAATATTTTGGTATAAGCCTCGAGACCTTTCCAACGAATGTAAAACCGTGGAAATCGGTTCGTGCGTTCTGGAGTTATAGCATCAGGAAGGAAAACCCTACTTGTTTTTATTTTATAGATATTTCAATTTTCATAAAAAAATGCTTTTTTGTTAAATACGGATTCGTTTTATTTGTTTTGAAATTAATTTATACAAAAGTATAGGTCCTTTATTTATCGGAACACAAATAAGACATCTTTGATACATTTTCTTAAGTGTATACTATGGACTCTGGTGTATACCAGTGGCGAAGCGTCCATATAAGTCGATTATTTCCGACTTACCTTTTGAAATTCACATCCGAAACATTTTAGACTCCTGGCAACATGAATCAAACTTAATCATACACATGAACTCGCTGCCAACATTTTTTTAACAACTACCACTTCCACTCTGCTTTCCGTTTTATTCTACACACATGTTGGCTCTTCAATTCACTCCATAAACAAACACAAAACTTTAGCAACATACAAGGTAACCCCAAATATTACGTCTTATAAAACTTGTTGCTGGATAGAACAATTTTGTGTTCTCTCCTCTTTTTTCTTTTACCAAAAAATATGACGGTAGAACATCGGCTTATTTTCTTCCATAAGAAAGCATGTATTGAACAGAGAAAAGCCTAGCGCTAGGCACCTCTCTGTTCAATACATGCTTTTTTATGGAAGAAAATAACCCGGTGTTCTAGCGTCATATTTTTTGGTAAATCTGTTGTTTGTTATCTCTTTGTGCTCTGAGCACGTGAATATAGCGCCGGCGCAGTAGCCCAGTGCTTCTTTGCAACATTACTTCTGCACACTTTGGTGTTTGCATGATATTGGTTTTATAAAAGAAAAATCGCTTTCCTTCGTATTTCTTCCCATGGACACATGCTTATAAACAAAAATGTATATTGCAGTGAACAGGTTGCAGCTTGAGGTAGGTCTCTGCTTGAAGAGCAAGAAAATAACACGCTGCTCTCCGACTTATTTTATGAATTTGTATGTGCACTGCACTGGACTCATGTGTCAAAGCTCAAAGGTTTCAACTTTGATAACAAATATGCGTGGATATTAGATCTCATAGCATAAAGCATATTTTTGGGAGAAAACGCAAAAAATAATTGGAATTTTTCTAAAGTGGCACAACTGGCCTAAATCAATTCAGTTCCCAATGAGCCGTATTTTATTTGAAAAACGCTATTTGCCAGCAGAACGCAGTGCAATACTTATTTAAATTGATTTAGTGCTTTTCGTGATTTTTTTAAATATTACAAATATAGGCTTTAAAAATTGAAAAGTGCAAAAAGTCTGAAAAGTTTTCCGATAGTAAGTTTCAGTGGTTTGATTATGACCTTAATATCTGTTGACTGTTGCTTAACTGATTTTCACTTAGAGGAAACAAATAGTTTTAATAATAAGCTTAGTTTTATGAAAAAAAAAGTTATGAAGCTCTACCTTATAGCAAAGTTGGTTTGAAATATTTGACTTTTTGGTTTGATGCGAAGACAAACATGGCACAAAAAAAATTTCAAGTAAACTTTTTTTGTTGGTGACTAAGTTTCCTTCGAGTTACCATTTGGAATTATTCACCCCTCGCCACTGGTGTATACGTACCGTTTTTTTTTTTTTCAAGTTTTATTCTGTTAAAAAAATGAAACTACTTTCAATACATTTTATATTTAAGAGTTCAATGAGAAAAATTTTAGTTGCTGATTGTTGCTGAATTAATTTCGTCTGTATCAATTCAAATTCATTGAACTTATCCCTCAGTGTCGTAAACTTTATATTTCATTCACATATTTGCACGTGAACGGAAGATTCCCTCAGGAAAGGAATGGGAAATGGAAACTTAAAAACTACTGGACAGCTTTCAAAAATTCTTTCGGTAATGGGATGCCACATAGTCCATCTGTAAATTATAAGGCCCCTACACTACACAAACCGTTTTTGCAAGCATATGTATTTTGATTTTGTAAAAAACTGTTTGAGTAGTATGCAGCGATGTTGAGGTTTGCGCGAACGGTTTGAAGAAATTCAAAAAATTTTGAATTTTCCGTGTTTGCACAAACATGTTTTAGTCGTGTGTGTTGAATTTTGCTCAAACAGTTGTTGTCAATTTTCAAGAAGTTTTTCGAACGGAATATTATCGAAATATATAAAAGTTAACCGGTGTTGTGGTGTGTTAAAAGCAAAGTTAATTGCAATAATTAAAGCAGCAGACAATCAGACTTTTACTTAGTTAAATATTGACGCTCATTGGTAATATATTCAACAAAAATATTGTTGTTGCTTCAAAAAATTTAATTTCAGCAATGGCTTGAAACAAGCAATCTTAATTAAATTAGGCATTCCTTACAGGTTACAGTCTTAGACAGCACTGAAAATATTTCTCTACACGATTTGGAGTTGGAAAGTAAGAGATGTGTGTATAGATAGGGCATACCTACTTAAGAATGGGATTATAAAAACGACTGTTTTATACCATGAGCCAACGACAAAACAAGTGGTACCTTAATTTGTTTCTTTGGTTTTAGCCAAAAGTCAACTATAAACTAGGTGCAAATTACGCTTGAGGTAATTACCATGAAATTTCTTTTTTTAAATCGTTTAAAATTTCACACCTCCTGTTCGTTAATCCCCAGGCAAACAGGCCATCTTCTTTATATTTACAACTCCTCAAGAACTTTCAAATCCAATGAGTCAAGACATAACCTTTACGTCTGGCTCTTGGTCTAGTATACCACCTAGATTAATTTGTGTCTTCATAACTTGTAAACATGTCATATATAAATATGTCGCAGCTATGCTTTTTGGCTTGGAAAAAAACTCTGGT
The DNA here is from genome assembly GCA_914767635.1 of Melanostoma mellinum. Classification (NCBI taxonomy): domain Eukaryota; kingdom Metazoa; phylum Arthropoda; class Insecta; order Diptera; family Syrphidae; genus Melanostoma; species Melanostoma mellinum. The sequence goes on from OU612058.1 coordinate 23,847,845, forward strand.
GATAATTTATGAATGCTTCCGGCCTCGCAGACTAAAAAAAAAGCATTGGTTGGTAGGTAGGTGTAGGTATGTGTTAGCTCATGTAATCGTGTTTATTTATTTAGTTCTAGGCACTTAACTGTGAGTCAACCCATATTTTCCGGACAGACTGAAAATTTGCTCGTCCTCTATACGTGGCAAAAAATGGGGTAATACGAGAATAAAATGTTCATATATGCCGTATTGCCTGTCATTTGCATATGCAGCGTGTTGCAACATATAAGCCTGTTTTATTTATCGACTTTTGTGTGTGTATAAAGTTTTTTTTAAAGGATTTTTGAAAGCCGTCCCAGTCATCATCATCATCAACATCAGCATCGTTGATGGCATGTCACCAAAGGACGTTGCCTGTTCGTCCAGTGCCATCAAAAAATAAGATTTTAATGGAAAAAATCTGTTATATTATCATACAAATGGAAAAATCAATTACCGATTCCAACAAACTGTTAACAATTTTGTTTTTTTTTTTTTTTTATTGAAGAGTCAGTCTTTTAGTATTATTTAATATTTTTGCCAATTTGTGGAAACGTTACAAACATGTGAGTGCACATGAAAAAGGCAAAAAATGAATGTTGCCGCCGAGATCATTTTACTTTAATTGGAGGATTCCCTCCGTCTGTGAAACTATTCGTGCGAGCTAGAAGAGAGCACATCGCTAGACTACGATGGCTGGGACATCTAGAGTGGATGGACATCTGCTCGACCGGTCTTCGGGAGCACATTGCAGTCCGATTGCGAAGAGGGAAGTCCTCATCTAAGGTGCGCCACCTTAGATGAGGACTTCCCTCAAGTCGAAGAAGATCTCAAGTCGAAGAAGACCTCAACGAAAAATGTCCACCTAGATACTGTTCCATATGAACATTTGAAAAAAAGGTTTTGCAAATAAGAAGCCTCACTAGCAATATCTGTTTATGTATATATATGTGAAAAAATTGGAATTTAGGCACCAAAAACTTTTGCATCGTCATAGATTATGATTAGTGGCAAAAGAACTTAAAGCCATTGACAATTGAAGAGCATGAGTCTAAAATTTGGTTTGAGCTCGAACATACCTACATACTTCCTACATAAGAATTTACTAATAGTGCTCAAAGGTACCATCTGTTCAAATGTACTCCCCTCTTCCCTATATATTAATAATGTTCGTACCTAAAAAACAAACCATGTGTGTGGTTTTTACTTTTGCTTACAAACAAAATGAAAGCCTTTTTCGTATAGATCCTTCGAACGACGGAACAATAATCAAAAAAAAAAATTGATAAATAGGTTGTCATAACTTCCTTTCAAAAACGAATTGGCATCGGACAAATGTTACATCCACCTACAAAAGACGATGGCAAAGAAAGTCATAAGATTATGAAAAGCCTCACTCAAAAGATTAATGATAAAAGTCACGTTCTGCATTCACTGAAGTAGAATCTTATTATTGCTACGAAGCGCAAAGTATAAGTGACGAAAGTATGGCAAAACAGTGCGATATACTTCCGCACGATACTTTTAACGCAGCATCAGCCAACAAGGCCAACCAACTGCCTGCTGCCATTGCCACTATAACCAGCTCTATGAGAGGTATGAGGTTGTTATGCCACATCTCGACTCTCTAGACGATATTTTTGTTTGTATGACTAACTGGATTTATTTGTTGCTGTTGCTTGCTGTTTATCGTATTAAACGGCGGATAAGGATATTTACGCATCGTTGTTTTGATAAATTCTTGATACATAAATCCATCCTTTTTCGTTGACAAAAGTTGTTTTCCAAAAATGTTGTATCTTGAACGTACCACGATTCCGGTTTTGATTTGGGTTTTGTTTTTATGTTATAAGGTTGAGTGTAGGGGTGGATATGCAAAATTTTACACTTGTCAGTATCTAAATACTTTGCCATCGGAAAATAGTTTGTCAAGTGCTTAAAGTCACTATAAGTCACATAAACAACTAGAAAGTTGTAGCTTGTGAGTTGTGAGGCATCAGTGATTTTGAACAAAATCGGGCTGTAAGTAGCATTGAGCTTAGAGCGAGCTCATGTTTTAAATTTTCAGCTTTAGTTGTCACATTTTAGTACAGTTATTCGCCACTTGGTTCAGATGATTTTCGACACCCTCAGCTTGAATTTGAGTTTCGAAGTGCAGTTCAGGTACTTATTCATATAAAAGTTTAAGAAAACAAGCTTTTCGAGCTCAATATATCAGTTTAATATTAAGAAAAACCGACCAGCAGAGTAAGGTGTTTTGAAAGTTTTTTTGGCCATTCAATTCATAACTGGCCTTAGATTTTGAGAATGGTTTTCGAAGCTTAAAAATCTCAAAACTCTAGCCTGAAAAACCAAATGTCCGCATTTGGATTGAGAAACTTTACTTTTACATGTAAGGACAACATATTGTGTCATTAGTGTCAAGCAAGTAAGGACGAGGTAGAGTTCTGTAATCGATTGGAGATCACAATTCAATATTTTTGTGGCGTCGAAAAAGAAGAAGAAGAGGCAGCATGCAACACAGTAAAAAAGACCGAAATCTTATTATGCAAACCAATTCAGTGAATGTACGTTAAAGGTTTGAATTTTGGATATTTCTTGAATTACAGGCAAAGTTCCGTATTTAACGAAGCGATTACTAAAATAAAGACTAATAGGGTGGTACCACAGAGTATGGAGCCCCGGGATCCAGCTCACTTCTCAGAACCGTGCTCTGCGACGGAAATGTAGGGGACCTATAACTTTCTTCTGATTCCAAAAGGCTAATCGAGAGAACGCTTTTCATGGCAATAAATTTACCAACAGGGGACTTGCCAATACCTAGCGAAAGTCGAAACCCGTGGAAAAACACTCTTGTTTAATGTTGGGATTCGAACCACGAACCTCTCACGTAACAGGCAGGTATGCACACCATTACCTACGATACGACACGGGCAATTCTAGCAATTAGTTCCAAAATAATAATTCTTGTCGTCTAAAACTTGCTAAAGATATGAAGCCCAATCTTCATAATATTTCCGAATGTAATTTCAGATATGTCGACGTCTTTCAGATATGTATGCACAATGCACATACTTTCAAACTTTAGCTCGTTTTCATACTGTCATTGTATATGAAGTTATAGGAAGTTCAAAACGCTATTTAATGCTATGGACTGTATAGGAACGCAACATTTGCTTTTCTACACACAATGGTGAAACCAACAGCTTGGAACGGAGACTGCTTAGTTGGACCGGAGAAAATAGGTTCGCCACCAGTTCAAAAGTCTACATGATAATAAGTTTCTATATACAAAAGTACTTTTCTATTGGTGAGTGAAAGAAAGGTGCAATAAAAGAGTTGCAAAATAAAACTAATATTTATATTATTGTGAGCCTTACGAGCCTTACAAAATGGTTAGCTAGACATCAGCTTTACAAGCCGTTTCCACTCTCCACTCTCTGGGCAGCTGTGGTTGGTGATAAAGATGTGCTATATGTCAGAGAGTCATCGGCGTAAAGCAGGTTTTCGCAGTGCCTTGGGGTAGGTTGGTCCGACGTCGTGATGTTGAAGAGGAATAGTCCTAGTTTTGATCCATGAGCGACTCCTGCTCTGATGTTCTAGGTGGTGGACTTAGCGCTTCCAATTTGGACGAAAAAGTTCCTGTGGGAGAGAAAAGAAAAAATAATTTTTATTAATGAAGCTGAAAAGTTTAGAAGTTCCATAAACTAGGATGAGTGCTTCAATCCAAACATTGCCAAATGCTTTTTCGATATCCGAAAAGCATGCGACGCTGATACGATGGTTGTTAAGGCCTTCGGCGACGTCATTGTGTAGTTTCATCCAGCGGATGCAGATTTGAATGCTTTTCCCGAAGCCGAACCGCATGTTTGGGATGATGTTATTATCCCTGCAGAACTTTTCAACTTCCTAAGTATTAGCTCCTCCAGAAGCTTACTTAGATTGTTGAGTAGGGAGATGGGCATGTAGTTGTCGATGAGGTTCAGATCGCCTTTCTTCGGGATCGCCATCGAAAATTTAAAGGGGACGATTTCATTTTGCATGAACATTGTGGATAAGGATATTACTATAAATAAGTAGAGATTTAAACCAATAATATGAAATTTGAGCTTCTCGCCTCACAGGCACCGCCCGGGGACTGGATTTTAAACTCTTGAGACGACTGATGTCCAAAATCTATTCTAGAATCTAGATATCGAAAAATGTGTTTCAGAACCTTTAACCATATTCCGTAACTTTTTGGAAGACTATCGTCAAAATATTGTTTCATGCAAATTTTGCTTTCAGAATGGCTGTGAGTCCTCGCGAAGCGAAAGTGGATACTTACCCGTTGAAAACATTTTTTGTTTTCTGTTGGAATTCAAATTTCGAAACACTGGTGTAATAGGCAGACATGCTCCATTACGCCACGAACACCACCGCACGCCGTTCAAACATTTTGTAACTTTTTAGAGTTTTGGTTTTTTCAGTACCTTAAATTTAGATGATAGTCGTCTAAGACGTTGTGGAATAAAGGGCCTGAAAAATGTTACCTAAATATAGACGAAAACTATTAAATAAAAGTGGATTTCTTTTCAATCGTTCAAATGTTGATTATATGAAACAACCTTTTGACGGTAATTGACGATAATCGTCTAAAAAGTTTTACAGAATTTATGTCAATATGAAACTGTCCCCGTTTATATTGCTTGCTGAGGAGTTGATTGAGTATAGCCATTTTTCATGAGTGTTGATTGTAGGATTGATGTGATGCCACAAAAACGCACCTGAATTTGCCCAATTATATGCAAAATAACTGAAGAGAAGGATTCGATGTATCTCTGGATTATTTTCGTACTCTTCCTATTTCTGTTTTCGCGATATTATTTTTCGACTTCATTTATAAAAAAAAACAGGTATTTATTTTATTAAACGTGGTCGTCCATATGATTATCGTTTTCAATGTTACGTAAAGCAGTACTATCGTCGCCGTCGAGATTGATAAGTAAAGTAACGCAAATAAATGAATATGTACAAACTCAATGTACACAATGACATTTACACGGAAGGAAGTGTATATTTATATCTGATCCATATGAAGCATTTTTCTCTTCGACAATATTTGAAGAATGCCATTTTGGTTAGGTAGGTCCATATCCGAGTATAATCAAGAACAAAGCCATTTACTTTACTGTTCCGACAAAACTACACCCTATACTGCCCTTAATAAAACTATTTCAAAACATCATAAAGTAGATAAACGTATACCTCTGTATGTGCGATACTAAAATTTATATTTATATTTTTCCCCAACTAAAGACTTTATTTGCTCCACAAAGGACCCCATACTACACACAAAGGAAACTTGAATATTTCTTCATTTCATTATGAATACCCGCATACTCAAGAGAGTTATTAAATTAATGCAAATTCTGTGAAAAGCGGACATTCGAGCGACATCGTGGGATATTCTTGAATCTTAAGCACAGAAAAGAAAAAAGAAAAATTAAATGGCATCATGAAGTAAATATGCTGTAATACTTCCATTGTAAAAGATTTTTTCTTTTTTTTTTTATTCCCTCTAAGCAAACGGATGAAGTTGGTTATTACAATCTTGTTTATGACTGTTTTTTCATCATCCGTGTTAGTAGTTTTATATTGTTGCCGTTAACTGTAAGTTGCTCTCATTCTGTGAAGATGAAATATCTTGTTTCATTGAAATATTTGCAGTCCGGGTTATTTCTGGAGGTAAAACGAAAAAATAGAAGAAAACTTTTTATGAAGTTGCTTTGAGTGTTTATAGTTTGATTGCAACATTGAGTTTCGCTTTATAGTATTAGTGCTTTTCTCTTTTGTATAGATATGAGAACTTCAAAAATCCAATTATTATTGCAAATCTTAAAAAATTCTTACAACGGCCTTGTCACTCGAAAGCACCGGTCTCCTTTAGAACATCGTAATCAAGTTGAGATGAGCGCTGTTAGTGGCTACATGGTGATCCGCCCAACCGCGTGCTGTGGTCTCTTGATATTCCATGTATACCTAGATACCTACAAATAGTTTCTGTCTTGTAATTGTAAGTAACACATGTATGTTGCTGCGTATCAACCACATGGATTTCGGTGGTCTTGAAGTAAAAATTCCCGACTTTCGTTTTCGAGGCTTATGAGTTATTATAGCTATGACCCACTTCGGTGGGACAAAAATTTATGTCTCATTGCTCATTTTCCTTAATTCTTAATCTGAAATGTTTCCAACCAAATTATACTTTTAAAATATTAAGCTAGAAAAAAGAAATAAAAATGTTGTACCTACGATTGATTACTGAAATCGAGTTAAGTGAGCGGAAAAAATTGTTGCCCAAATAAGAATCAATTTGGGGTGTGAAAATAAATAGAATCAAGTAAATTTTTTTTTTCTCTCTGGATTGGCTGAATGAAATTGCTGTGGATTGGCGTTGTTGCCAGTGGTTTCCGAAAATTGATACTCGACGCAAACGATTCAGGGTATTTCAATTATCAATCTCTTAAATGGACAGTTCTATTATGTGGCCATGAAAAACATTTCCACGTTTATTTTAAAGAGCATTCCCAGAAACATCGACGGACCCGAAAAGCATTTTACATGGAAATCTATCGCATTTTTTTGTTTTATTTTTGATTTGTGTTTGCCTCTTTTCCAAATATCACGGTAGCAAAATGTATTCGTTGTGGATTTAACAAGTACTTAATCATAAAATCGTTTGTTTGTTTAAACCCGGAATTTATAATACTTTCATATGCCATGAACTTGTGTGGTACTGCTAGCCATGGTGATGCGCGTGGCGTAATGGTTAACATGTCAGCCTGGCGGAAGGTGCGTGGTTCGAAGAACTGGCTAGTTCTCAGACGGAATATCATAGGTTTTGGCTATCCTCTCACAAGGTATGGTTTTGAGAATAGCGCTAGTCCCCGAGGCTTCCCGTTCTCTTGCGCCCGCTATGACTATTTGTATGCTAACTATATCGGAATAAAATTATTCGTCCAATTTCTTTTGCGATCAAACAAACTTTTAACTTTTCAGGAAACAAAAATCCCAAATTTTACTTTCGGGCTTTGTGACTCACCATAAGAGGGCATAAGTACCAGTTTCAGATTCAATTCGGGGCATATGTTTCAATAAAGTGGGTCATAAGACCCGAAAACCAAATTTGTTACAATTGACTTTGCAACCACTACTCGTACGTCAACTTCGTAAAACGATTCTATGGTTTTCAGTGAAGCCGAGCCTTTCTCTGCTCCCAAAAATCTAGTTTATGAAGTTGGATATCCCGGGACTGTCGAAATTAATTTGATGAATATTTTCGATTGATGACTTCTGTCAAATTTTTTTTAAAGAAAAAATTTAAAACTGGATTAGAATTGTTAAAACTCAATTTAGTTCCCCCTTTTTAGGTTTTTCTATTCTTTTCCCGTGCCGAACTTCACTTTTGTGTGTTCCGTAATAAAAAAAAAATGTTGCAAATTTTTTCTTTCCTTTTTGGTCTTTTTGATATCGGTTTGCAAAACGGTTTTCTAGATACATGTTATGTACATGTATATCTTTTCGCAGATCTTCAACCTTGCCAGTACCTTCAAAATTTCTAGCAGTGTCTTTCAAGCTGAAATCTTGGCAGTTATAAGCGCTGCAAAGCAGGTGTCCATGACCTGGCGCTATCAAATGCTGATATCACATTTTTCATTGATAAGCCAAGCAGCAATATAAGCGATTTCTATCAGTCAAATCAAATTAAACAATGTTTGTTCCTGAGGGTTTTGAGCTGGTTCTTGGAACGCAGGAACAGATCTGGAAGGTCTCTATCCCATAGACCCTAAATGCATTAATAACGATCTCTTATCAGTATTCTAACCGAACGCAATTTACTATGTTACCACAAAAAGAAAATGGGTCTTTGAACCAATGACTTATGTAGAGGATACAGTGAACATTATGGACAGTTACTTCTTCCACGAGCTAGCACAATTATCAGACGTTACGGGCAATACCATGTTAAACCTTATTAAGGCCACAAAATGGTTTAAAATTGACCAACCAACACCGCAGAGTATCGCAATGGATCTACATTGATCCATTCAACCCAACCTTGGCAACCCTTGGCATTGGGTTAAAGGAAGTTCAAACCTCTTTCAATATTTCGTTTCTATGTTTCCTAAAGCTTGCTTTTATTTTTTTTTAATTGCGAAAGATCTGTTGTGTCGTGTATACACAATCTTCTTCTAGTTTTTATTTCGTAGAATTTCTTATTTCAAAGCAAAAATTCTAGATTTCCAAAAATAAACTCTTCAAGCAAATGAACTACTTCGGAATAAATTTTATTCGGAATAACCAATTTTATTTAAAAACTAAAACTACTTTATTATTCAGTGCTAATTGGACATTCTTGGTAAGAAAATAATTTTTCGTCAAACATTTGAATACATGTTGTGCTCGTGAAAAAAAATTTTTCATATTCTGAGAATGGAAATTTTGTAGTTTCTTGGTTCAAGTCAAAAACGCATCACATAAACTTTAAAACAAAAAAAATATCTTATTTTGAAAATTACTTTTCCCAACCCTTTATAATATGCAATTTAAGAAACTGATTTGAATGTCAATTAAGATGTTTGTAAAAGCAGGTAAGGCTGAGTATACATTGTGTCTACGTTTCTAAGAGCACACGAGATACCTTGACTTACTTGACTTAGCAGAAGAAAATTATTTTTCCTGCGATGGAAAGGTACGGAAGGATGAACAATTTCTTATATTTCTTGGAAAAATAAATTGGTTGGTAGAGGATGGTGAACGATTGCTCTACTTAATACAGACATGTTGTTGACTATACGTAGATTTTGCCTCGTTTGCTGGGAACCTTCAATTAATAGAAACGAAAAAAATGTATTTTCCATGTAAATAGCTAATTGAGTTCGTTTGCGTTTCAGAGAATGCTTTTATGAAATAAACGTGAGATGCTGAGCATAAAATTGTCCCTACCAGAGATTGAAAATTGAATAGCCCTGAAACGAAAAAACCAAACAATTAAACTCACCCAAAGAAAAAGCATACCAATTGTTTCGGGGAAAAGCAACCATGTTGATCGTGAAATCTTCAAGAGGAACTTAAGGGAAGAACATGATGGTATTGTGACTTTTGACTTACTTTGATAAAGACAACTTATTCATCGACGGTTGTTATTTGTGCCATTATTCTGCTTTCATCTCACAAACCCCATCGTTGTGTCGGGTGTGTTTCAAAAAGCTTTAGAGCTTTCAATAGTATTACAACACAAAAATGCTGTTCGAATGAGTTTGTTGTTATTATAATCTGGTTAATAATTTCAAGGCATTTATTTTTTAAATCTGACGCCAGGTTCTCATAGGTGCTTTTGCGAGTATTGAAATAGAAACAGAAGCGGCAAAAATGGGTTTGATGGTTAATGAGGGCAAAACGAAGAATATGTTGTCATCAAACAAGGACACAGAACATCGACGAATTCGACAAAACGTTACAATAGGCAGACATAACTTCGAGGTAGTACAGGAATTCGTCTACTAAGAATCCGCTATAGACACGGAAAACAGCATCAGTGCGGAGATCAAACCGAGAATAACTCTTGCAAACCGTTGGATCTTTGGGTTTAAAATTCAGGCAATTGAGAAACAAAAGAAAAACCAAGGCAACCCTGTATAAGACCTTGATCATCCCAGTCCTGCTTTAAGGCGCGGAAGCATGGATACTTCTCGAAAGCGGATGAGGAAACCCTTGGTCGTTCGAAAGAAAAATTCTGCGAATGATCTTTGGTTCCGTATGCGAAGACAATGTGTGGAAAAGAAGATACAACAACGAGCTGTACCGCGACATGAGCATAGCCAGAAGAGTACACATCGCGAGACTACGATGGTTGAGGGGATGAACCCAAACGCTCCGGCTCGACGGGTTTTCGAAAGCACATTGAAGGGGAATCGCGGAAGGGGAAGACCTCGTCTTAGGTGGCGCAATCGAGTGGAAGAAGACCCCAACCGACTTAGTGTGCAAAACTGGAGACAGCTCGCCCGAAATCAAAGTCGTTATAGAAGGATGTTGGTTGGGGCCCAGGCTCACCCCGAACTGTAATACCCACCTAAGTAAGTAAGTAAGACACCAGGTTTGCAACAAAGCAACATGAGAAGCGCTCTGTTTGAGGAAATAGAGAGATTCTATGAAAGAAATGAGTTTCAAATGTTTAACCAAATGGTAAAAAAATAATAAGAAGGTAACAAACCTCGAAACAATTTATCAAGTAAGCACAGTGAGAGAATCGAAGTGCCTTCTAAGGATTTGGCCGGAAGAAAGCAAGATGGGTGAATGGAACCTCAGTACCGTACAAACGATCCTTAAAGATTTAAGCGCTAACAATTCCACCAATTATAGAGTAACAAGCCTCCTTAAAGTCGCATCTCTTGTTTTGTCTGCTGTAATATGTGAATGACTGAAAATTCCAAAATTCAACAAATTCTAAAAGTACGGAAGATCTTGGAAACAGCGTATGACAATATTTACAATATGACGAACTGGTCATACGAGCTGGATATATCTTCTGGTTAAGGCTTCCTTGTACGACACTGCAAGATGACTTCACGATGCTCCTTCAATGTCGGTAAAAAACTAAATAAGCCCGTTGGTTTCGAAAAAGGCTTTCGACAAGGCGGCACTTTATCATGAGGCTTTTTAACATCTTACTTGAAAAGATTGCCCAAAAATCAAATTACATGTCAACATCAGAAGCGTAATCTTTCAAAAGTCTGTAAATTACTCGCTAACGCAGACGATACCGATGTAATAGATATAGAAGCTAATCTTTGCCTTGCAAATGGTGGATGGAACTCGTACATTACGAACTTCGAGGTTGGAGAAGCGCCTTATTCAGACCATCAACCACTTATTCTCGAATTTGGGATTGAAACTGAAGAACTGGAGGAAACGGTTGAGCTGAAGCTCTTACCAAAGCTCAAATGGAAAAACGCACACTTAGCTGCTTACAGACAAAAGTTAGATATAGCCCTATCAAATCAGGAAATCAATGACTTTGATCTACTAGAACAAATTATAAAGACAGCGTCGCAAGAGAACAGTCAAGAGTATGGGACCAAGCGGAGAGCCTTTGTGCAGCCATGGTTTGATGCAGAATGCATGCAAGCTAGGAAGCGAACGTTTGCCTGGCTAAGATTATTTCGTAGAAGTAATGGAGAAGATTTCAGATCCCAATACATCGAGGCAAATAAGCTGTACAAAACACTATGTTTGACAAAGAAAAAAATCTACTGTGAAGAAGAAGCAAGACAACTAACAAATTGCACAAATTCAGCGAAATTCTGGAAAACAGTACGTAATATTAACGGAACGAAACCCACCATAAGCAGAAACTTAAATACATCTATATTGTTTACGCACTTCAAAACGCTGTTAAATCCACTAAACAGTACTAATTCGGTTCAATTCGCTCCTCCCCGCTTCGAAGACGACATACTAGATACACAAATAACAGTGGCAGAAACGAATGCAGTAATCAAAGATCTTGTAAATGGAAAAGCACCAGGTTTGGACCGCATTCCTGGAGAATTCTATAAGTTCGGTTCCGAAGAGCTTATAAAAGCAGTAACAAAACTAAGCAACGACATGTTAGAAAAGGGCGATGTGCCTCGCGACTTTAAGAAGGCTTTGATATTTCCGATATATAAGAAGGGCTCTAAAACCGACCCAAAAAACTATAGGGGAATCTCCTGTTTAAATGCAACCTACAAAATTTTTACGACCATTTTGCAACGACGTCTTACAACTTGGATCAGCCACAATAATTTACTTAAAGAGTGCCAAGCGGGATTTCGAGCAGGGTACTCAACGGTCGATAACATTTTCGTACTTCGCAATGTAGCAGAATTATGTGCAGCACAGGGAAAGAAATTATACGCGTTCTTCGTCGATTTCAAGGCAGCATTTGATACAGTGGATAGAAGGTCGCTGTTATACAAACTATATTGTAAAGGAATGTCCCATAAATTTGGGAAAGTATTAGAAAATCTGCTAGGAGATACATGGGCTGCAGTCTGGGATGGTGAAGTAGTGTCAGAATGGTTTGAAACGAAAACGGGTGTAAGACAAGGTTGTTCACTGAGTCCTTTGTTGTTTGCGCTATTCATCGACGATGTCACGGATATCCTGCCTGGTGGAACAGAAATCAACGGAATTTCTATCAAAGCACTTATGTTTGCAGATGACATAGTGATCCTAGCTCACTCACCGGAAACGTTACAGTTAATGATAAATCGATTATGCGATTACTGTACCAGATGGAACCTGGTGGTCAACCAAGAGAAGTCAAAGATCATGATCTTGAACAGAGGAAGAGGCAGACTACGAGCAAGTGAGAATTGGCACTACAATAACACAAGACTTGAAGTGGTCAACGAATATAAGTACCTTGGAGTGATCTTTGCTAGTAACTTAAAAATGGAAAAACACTTGAAAGATAAGCTTGCAAAGGCAAAATCTGCAATAAACTCCACGTGGAAGAATTGTTTCTCCAACAAATATCTAGCTCATAGTACAAAATTCAGAGTTTTTGAGTCCGTTGCGGAATCAATCATGCTTTACGCAGCGCAAGTTTGGGGAGGTCAACAATATGATGAAGTAGAAAAACTTTTACGCTTTTACCTAAAACGCACCTTCAGGCTTCCATCAAATTCACCAAACTATACGCTGAACTTGGAGACTGGATTATCACCGTTGTTTATTAAAACGCTAAAGTTACAGGCAGATTATATTATCAAGGTCTTAAACATGGATAATAGTCGACTCCCGAAGAAAGTCATGATGAAAACAGTAAGCAGAAAAGTTGGTTGGTATGAAGAGTGGATGGAACATGCACACTCATGTAACTTACCTCTAAATCTCGAACAAGAGCATAACTCAAACTGGAAGCAAAGATTCTATGAGATCATTTCAGCCACAGATATAAACTGCAGAAATGAGTATGAAAGAAAAGCTAGAGGATCCCCCTACAGATCGGTGTACAGCAGACTCAACTATAACCTACTACAGACAAACTACTTTCGAGACGACTTATGCGTGAAATCCATTTCAATGATGTTCAGACTAAGGGTGGAACTCCTTCCTCTTAACTATAGGCCACACCGAGAAGACCTTCCAATATTGTGCAACATATGTAACACAGCAGAACGAGAAGACATATTTCATTTTGTGGGTAGATGTCCGACTCTTCGTGAATCGAGGCGACATTTCTTCGGTAAGGATACACTCTCAACGGAACAAGTTTTGAAATTACTGAACGAATTAACCGAACAGTTATTACTTTTTTGTAAAACAGCACTTAATTATCGAGAAAGAATAAGAAATGCTGACTTCTAATGCAACAACTCATCTTGGAACAACGATAATAGTAGTACATCATTTAATTTTTGTATACACGAAGGTTTTAACGTCATTTTTTTTTTATATTCAAAATTAAAATTTAAAAGGAAAAAATATTTTTTAACTTTCATGATCAGTACCAATCGGCAGACGGCATAGCCACGCCATAAAGATTTTGTTTGTTTAAATTGTTATATGTTATGATGTTAATAAATAAATCATTATAATCTAAATCTAGAAGCTAATGTGATGTCTTAAGTGCTTTCGGGACCATTGAAACAGATGCGACAAAACTGGATTTAATGGTTATTGAGGGCGAATGAAAATGCATTTAAAGGTTTTTTTTTGCATTACGTGATATTGCAAGGGTATTGCAGTTTGTTCAATTGAAAACAGAGCTGACCCATTTTTCCTAGACAACCCAATAAGTTGTTGAAATATCATAAACCAACGCTGTTCCGGTCATATGAAGAAAAATACGCAGCACTCTACAAAGTAATAGCTCTTACTTGTCACTCTCTGGTTCTACTCTGTGCCCAGTACTCAAAAGAGAGTACCCATAGACATTTAGTTTTAGTAAGTTGTGGTTTTTCAAAAAAATTTCGTTCCTACCTCAGAACAATCCCTGGGATTGAACGAACGAACAAATCAATGCGCTTTTAACAAGAAACTTCTTCCTGTTTAAATCTGATTATAGAAAACCCAAAAACTAAAAACGCTTTTCATTAAAAAATGATTTGGTCATAAATGACCAAACTGGCAATCGTATATAGCGTCATTAGTGGCTTAAATATTGGCTTTCTATGCTTCAACAGTGGCTTGTTTGTCAGCATAAACTGATTACTTAACATAGCTCCATAAATCGCATGAACATGGAGGCCTGTAACAGGACAACTTCTGGAAATAAAGTTGTCATGAAATTGATTTTTCAATAAGTTGGTGGTTAAAGTGAAAATAAAGTTGAAGTAAAAATCAATAAAATGGCTCAATTGCCCTCGCTATTCACCGCAAGGACAGCTCCTTCTTAATTTCGATAGAAATTAGGACCGAGACGGACGCTAAGAATCCGCCAGAGTGTCAACCGCCCGAAGCAGTCAATTTTTGTTCATCCTATAGGTCGTTTTGAAACGAGAAGAGCAAAATTAAAGCGGAAGCGATCATGGTGCATACTGCACCAACTGCTAATTCACTAGGCCGATTATGTTGACCGTGGATGAAGTGCTCTATATGTTCAAAGCCAGATTTTATCGAGGCAATAGTTACAAGAATGGGAAACAGGGTCATCCGGGATTCCAATGCCTACCTTAATAACTATAGGAAAGTAAGCAAGCAATCAAACAAAATTATTCTGGCAAGCGGCAAGTAACCTCACTTGATGTTTTCCGTTTATTTTACTCGCTGAGAAGTAAAACACAGTAAACGAATAAGCTAAGAGTAGGTACTAAATAAATAAATAAGGTGGTGCAACGGAGCGAGAAGCCCCGGTTTCTATCGCATATCTGATCTGACAACCATTGCCTTACGTGGGAATGGGGGGGTCCACAATTTTCCGTGGATTCTTAACGGCTTATCATGAAAAGCATGGCTATGAGTTTACCATCGGAGAACTTTCCAATTCTTCGCGAATGACGATCCAAGTGACTAAAACGTCTTTGCTTCTGTTGGAATTCGAACCACGAACCTCCCGGTTGACATGCAAACATTATTACCATCTCGCCACGTGTACCTACTACCAGGGAAAAATACAAACCCTTTGATTTTTTTGGACACAATAATCTTTATTTGAAATCTTTAGAAAAGTGCTTTAACAACTAAAATTACATATGTAGGTATTCTTTTGTGTTTTTTAAGTAATTTTTCCTTTTGGAAAATAACTAGCAATAAATCCATCGAAACCATTTAAAAATTCTCTTTAATCCATAAACTAGCAGTTTGTTTAAAGTAAATATATAAGGAGGTTTTAGGAAAACCCCCAATTGTCGTCCTCCCTGCTTGACACGAACAACCCGAAAAGGAAAAGAAAAGAAAAAACACAGCCTAATAACATTAAATCGGCCCCAAAGTATTCATAAAACATTTAACCCAACTCAACCCGTTCGATTCCGACTAAAAATTACTTGGTTACTACTTGAACTCGTTGAAACTCTTAAATGATATCACTTGAACAGAACAGCTTGTGTCAAACAACGTCTTCTTATGCCTTGTAGAACTGATAATAAAAATAAATATTTCTTTCATTTCCTGGCTTTGGGATACGAAGCCGAACATCCGAACACACACTTCAAAACACAACACAGCAACTTATGTATCGCTTGTAGTCATCGTCACGGCCGGGCCGGGCCAGGCCGTCGTCGTCGCCGTCGCTGTCGGTCGTCCTCGTCTTCCTGTCAATGTGACCTTCTGAAAACGCACAAAATTTAGCTTTTTTTTCTTCTTTTAAACGTTTTGTTGATAATATTTTTGAGAACGAGCAAACTGTCATGGCTTTGTATATAGAATAAAGGTATGTAAAGTTATACAGACAGACGAACAAAAACAACCCTTTCGTATAGTGTGGAATTGTAAAATGTTTTGAAATTGGCAGGGAGGGGTGTGTGGCTGGGAGTGACCCAAATTGTATCAGTGGTTCGGTGGGTCGGTGGGTCGGTAAGTCCGAACTTCTTAGGGGTATCCGTATAACCTTTATTCTATAACCCCAAGTCGGCAGCAGATGTTTTGTTAACAATTAAATTTAATGGGGGTAACACCAAATATTATTCAATTGCTTTGTCCGCACGCCTGAACGTTATGCATTTGACTCCTATTCTCCTTTTGAGGAGGGGAGAAGGGAGGTGTATTCTCTAGATGGCAAGAGAAGATGATTTTCCTTGGAAACTACTACCAACAAAGGTTGGAAAATTTATCTTGCCTTTAAAACAAATGATACAAAAATGTTTATCGCAAAGAGTCTAATTGAATGATACTCCAATGGGGCGTGAAGATTATTTTCAATGGGTATTAGTGCCATCGGGATTGGGTGGGGGTCGATGGTGGGGGGTCTATAGTCTGTGAAACGACAGGTTTTGGTTTTAAAGCCAAGAGAGCGTTTTTGTTCTTGTGTTGGAACTTATTGATTAGGTTTCAGCGGAAGTATAATTAAGTGAAGTTAGGGATAGAGTGTTGTGTATACCTTGCTTGCTGATGTAGATATTTTAGTCCTTCGAACGTTACTTTTACTTACATTTTTTTCGTTTCTTTGTCAGCCGATAGCCATCAAAATAAATGCCCCTTCAAGAAACTCGTGTTTAATACAAATTTAGCGGGCAACATCTGTTGTGTTTTGGATTATATAAAAAATGAATGGCTTTCAAAAATTACAATCTGTCTGAGGCTTTCCTTGATAACATCGTGTCGTTCGCAGCTTTATTTTTATTATTATTGTATTGCTAATTCTCGTTGTCGCTTCTGTCTACTTATAGCATAATAGTTCATGTTTGTATAAAATGTATTAGAAGATTCGTGGGCATGGCTAGAGACCTCGCTATCCCTTAATAAAATTTAAAAGGGACATTTATATCCTTAGGGGCATTTCGTTCTATGGAAGATCGTCCTAGTGTGCTAGGATCAAACAGGAATCATGTTACCCCACTGACATCTTCCATACACATTTTATAGACCTCGGGAAATCTTGCTGCGACAAATGTCCTGATGAGTTCCTTTGTGAATACAAACACAAATTAGCGCCACTAGACTTTGCTCGAGCAGTTTTTGTTTTGCACTGAAATTTGGTCATCTGGAGCTTTTCCTGTTTTCAACTTGTCAAACGCATTGAAGAAGTACGCCTCATATTTTGATCCTTAGACGCAAGGATAATCTTCCAATAAAAACCAATCCATAAGGACTTAAGTTGCGTCCACACTATGCCGACCGGCAAACGCATCCATTTTAATCGGTTCGAATCCGGGTCGGGTTTCGGTAAGGAAGTCCAATCGGTACGTCTACATTAAGTCGGTATTGTGTATTGTCGATCGGTATGTGCCGATTTATGCCGTTCGGCATAGTGTGGACGCAACTTTAGAGTTCATAACTCTACTCTAAGTAATTTGCATTCAGTTAAAAATATGTTTGCATGGGTATTAGACGAATGGTGAGTAGGCTTTCCTCTCAGACAAGTGTTTGATACGGTAGGCTTCAGTTAAACACTACAATACCCAGACTTAATCGTTGAAATATTTCCAAAAAACTTTAAATGTCAATGGTTTAAGGGAATCATTTGATTTTAAGGTGTCCAATCTTACAGCTCCAATCACTTCCAATACTGCGTAAAATCAATTCTCAAAAAAAAACAATTCTCTATTCCTTGCGACGCAAATAACACCAATTTTATTCGAATCACAAAACATGTAGATAAATTTTGCTTGCAAAAGTCAAAACAAAAAGTCCTTAACTTTGTTTGCTCAAAGTAGCTAGTAAGTAAAACTCAAGACACAATGTCCCTGTGCACAAATTCAAGTATCCTTCAACACCAAAGTGAACACCACTGCATAAGATTCTTGAAAAATGTGTCACATCACCTCTACCCGAACGTATATAAGCTTTTTCGTGTCGTGTAGCGTCGCCTTTCACCTCCTCTTCAGTGGGTGTTCTTGGTGCTGCCTATATAGGTATCTACCATTTCTTGTTACAAACATGCTGCGCCACTAAACTATGCGAGTGGTTGCTTATCAAAATTCCTGATGCATCCTCTCTACAAACCCGAAGGACTTGTACCACTCTCGGTAGATGTCTCATAATTCATTCAAATATACAACCGGGTGGCAGAGACAGTCGTGTTAATTATTCTAATTGAATCTTGCTCCGAAAAGCAGATACAATACAAACACGTTGAGTTTCTCAGAATGGAAATTAGTAGGTATGTCAGTTCTTATTATAAGTGTTTTTTTTTTTGTTTTTGTTTTGTGTGTGTGTTTTTTTTTTCTTTTTTTTTTTGCCTTTCTACGGTTTTGCTGAGAGAGAACAAGAAGTTGTGAGCACTTTTTTTTTGCACCTGGAAAACATCTCACTTAGCATAGCATACACAAGTTTTAACGAGGTGATTGTGGTGGCTTGAAATGTGTCACTGTCACTGTGAAGTGGAACTTTTAAATAAGTTTCGAGGCGATAAAGAAAGGGTAAGAAGGGAGCGGGAGAAGAGAGGTGATTGTAGTTGTGGTTGAAATTAAAAGCTACTGCTTTAAAAAGGAAATTATTAAAGGTGTCTTTGGAGACGATAGTTAAACTCTCTATACACTAGGGAAATTTACGACTAGTCTCATATATTAGACTCTGTTTAATGGCCTCCTTTGGATGGTGTGGTTGGCTTGAAATTCAATCTGGGCGACATAAACTACTAAAATGGGTGCTATAGTACGAAGATAATCCACACAGCATAGAATTCTTGAAGACTAAAACGTATTTGTGTGCGCTCTGAATTTCAGTTTAAGTTGCAAAACAAAATGCGGATAACCCACCTTGGCCAAAGATTGAATTACATCAAACAGCTGGAATTGAATCGAGCGCACATGAATATGAACCACTTGTAGATATGTTTTCTTATGATTTTATTATTTGAGCTGGAGAAAGTATCCGAATGCCAAGTTTTTGACGATTGTGTCCTGAACGTTTTATCACGATAAAGTTGGAACTAGAGGAGAAGCTGGTAATGTGGCCCTCACTATGTTTCTGAAGCTTTGTTTAAAATATACAGGAGTCAGAAACCACATTACAGAAATTTGTATTCGTTTGTTTCAACATGTCCTATTAGGGAATAAGTGAAACCGCCACAGGATAATCGAAAGTACCAATTACTTATTGTTAATTTAAATTTGGTATCTTGATATCAAGTGACGGTTATGTGATCCTCTGGCTCTCCAGGTCTTTAGGTCGTTCATTGGAATAAATGGTTTCGCAGAGACGCATAACATACGCGGCACATCCGCGTTTTCAGGAACCATATTTGTATACGTATCACTTTTACGTTTAATGTGACCCCCGGAACTACAATACAACCAATATGGGGGAGCCTAATTACAACTACATATTGCGCGAATATTGCAAAAAAACAACCAAAAATTTTTAATAGGAGTTTAATTTCATTTTTACCTTCAATTTTCCGAAGGAGAACAGTTTAAAGTATGTGATGTTGGAACACATGTTGCTATGTTTAAACAACCATCGAAATATGTAATTGAAAATCACCTCAACTCCTTAATTTGCGTTTCGCCCAGGTACGGCTCATCAGTTAGATGTTGTCGTACCCTTCTAATATGCAAACTTTGTTCGGTTTACACCGATGCTTATACTGCACTCACATGCTGTGAATTTTATTTTTAAGTGAATGTTCAAGACATAATGACGCTTAAGAAATTAACAAAAAGTTTGCTATGGTTTGGTTTAAAGTTTAAAATTGAACAAAAACAAAAGGATTTTTGTTATTGTTTTTGTCCTGGAGTTGTAACTTACGATCTTGAACATGTCTTCTAAGAAATTTATTCCTTTTTAGATTTTAATTTTAAATTTAGTTACAACTCCAAGACAAAAACAACAACCAAAATCTTTTTGTTATTCTTTAATTAATAATATCGAAATAAAATCAGAGAACTCTAAAGATCCGCCATTCGATAGTTTCAACTGGTTCGAATGACAATTGAACGTGACAGCCTGTGCTGGATTTGTACCATACTCAATTGGTAGCATGGCGAGAGCATCCCGTTGTCCCAAAATTATACTAGATGGCGTTGTTAAGACATCAAAATTTTGAAGGGGGCCAATATTCGTGCATTGTGGTGGCCGCGTGGCGTAATGGTAAGCATGTTTGCTTGTAATGAATGAGTTTCGTGGTTCGAATCTCAACAGAAAACAAAGACATGTTTTTCCACGGACATCACCTTTTGCGAGGAATTGGTAAGTCATTTGTTAGTAGTTTTGTGCTACCGAAAAGCGCTTTCTCGATGAGGCGCCAGGAATGGCCAGAAAATTGTAGGTCCCTTCCGTTTCCATAAAAGGCATGGTTTGTGATAAATGCGCTGGGCTCCCAGGGGCTCTCCGCTCTGTTGCGCCACCCTATGTATGTAATATACGTGCTGGGGCCACATAACAACTCTTTCCTCTAACAATTTATTATTTCTAACAATTTTCTAGGTTTAAACTTGAAAGCACTCGATTCCACTGCCAATAAAATGACGCTAACATTTTATCAAAAATTTTTTTTATGAAGAAACTAGCTGAGCCGCCCGGAGTAACAAAGCTAGATCGAATTAAAAGTACTAAGATCCGTGGAAGCCTTCTGGTCAAAAGTACCATATTGGACAAAATTCAGCACGACCGGCTCAGTTGGTATTGTCATGTTCAAAGGAGCGATCCGCAGAACCCCGTCCAAAAGGCAATATCGTACAACGTTGCAACAAATTCGCGACGAAAAAGAAAAGGCAGGCCAAAACACTCCTGGTACAAGCAAATGCAAAACCAGCAGCATTTGGTTGGCCTCAGACATGGAACAATCCAAAACTGGGAGGCTTGAGGTCAATGCGGCGTTGTGGGGTACGCCGCTAGGCGGATCACTAGTGTGAAGCAGAAAAGTGGGAGAGTTGTGATCGCTTCAAGATCACTACTCGTAACGCCGAAAATGAAAAAGAAGAAGAAGAAGCTGAGCCGCCCGGTGTTGCACGGGTCCGTACTTTTAAGGATCCCAGTTTCGTCCTTTGTTTCCCGTAGTTTGTATATGGACAAAAGTGACATTCAGGAAAAATGTCATAACTCGGAAACAGATCGACTAATTTCAGATTTCTTATATCTACCAACATCCCCTAAGCTACCTCAAAAAACTGGTTGCAGTCCATTTTACTTCCTTACCCTTTGGCAACTGCCACATCAGTCCCTTTATCATCAGAAACGCAGACTGCATACACATCGTGGTGAAGTTATGGAGAGGGAAAAACAACATCAATACATCCGATG
Organism: Melanostoma mellinum; assembly: GCA_914767635.1. Classification (NCBI taxonomy): domain Eukaryota; kingdom Metazoa; phylum Arthropoda; class Insecta; order Diptera; family Syrphidae; genus Melanostoma; species Melanostoma mellinum. The sequence goes on from OU612058.1 coordinate 23,869,232, forward strand.
ACACCTGGAAATCCCATCTTTGCTTCTGATTTTTCGACTGGTGTCATTCGGAATCGAGTCCTTTTGGAGTAAAAATGTTTTTCTATGACGTTGATCATTTCTTTGAAAAATTTGCTAACTGTTAGTTGAGCTAGTCCGAAAATAAAGTCATTCCCGGAGCCGCGCAGTGTTGGTAACCTCCCTCAGCTAAAATTCTTAAGGTGCCTGCAAGTCTCAATACGATTGGAATTGATGAGGAATCACTTATCACTTATTTAATCCAACAAATACTAAAACGCTTCTTTTGCCAATCTAAAGAACTGCTTAAATCTGTTAAAACGTACAAAAGTTTTATTTAAAAGCAACTATTGGGATAAAAGTGTGAACTCACTTTGAATCAGACAAGTCGATTCGATTCGAATTGTGCCGTATCTGTTTGCTTTATAAAATCGATTTTCCTTTCTGGATTCTTTCCTCTACATCTTCTTCACATTCACTACTTGTGCTGTATGTAATACATTTCTATACTTATAATTATAATATCCTATTTATTTAGGTGCTAATAAATGTACAACCGCATTCGAGCTCTAAACAATATTTTTTTTTTTTTTTTTAACTTTCTTCCAATATCTTTTGATTTTGACAGATGTTCATTAGTTTTTAGTCGTTTTAAAATCTATTACGTATTTTTCGTGTCGAAGAAGTTATGGAATGCCATTTACGACACGACAGAGCAAACGAGAGTTGACGACGAGGCGAGACGAGATCGGGGTGATAAACACTATTTTTAAAGCAATGGTTCACAAATCTCTATTATAAGCACCCAAACATAGCTAAACGGCACGTAGTTGAAAAAGAATGTAGGTAAGAAGTTAATGAACTTTATACGAAAACGGTAGACCAAATTCATTGGCAACCACAGTTGGATGTGGTAACGTGTCAAAACAATAAATCATCAACATCTTACCGCTATTATTCAAATATAATTTTTTATGGTAATTAAATATTTTTTGTCGGCCCCAAATTGCATTAAAATCCAATTTCAATATCGTAATCACTTTAATATGCATTTTTGTGTTTCCAACCTTATCACCATAATAATGTGTCCTCTCTCTCTCAACCAGAAACCTCCCTCTCAACCAGCTAGCCAACCAACAAAAAAAAAAAACAAAAAAAAAAAAATAATGATAATAAAATTAAAATCGCTTCGCTATAAAACCGTTGGATATACCTTTCCACTTATATCAACGGAATTTTAATGACAGTTGTAATTATTTGTATTATTACGCACGTCTCTTTCCTATGCGACATAAAGGAGGAAAAACATTATAATACTATGAAAAAATCAAAAAAAAACATCCCGTCTGCAGCCACCCCATCGTCACCGTCGCCGTCGCCGCCGCCAATCGCCACCCCCAAAGGACACCTTAATTAACTCCACAGCGGACTCGTACTCTTATTGTTTTATAGTAAAAATTGTCAGAGAATACGAAAATTATTAAGAGGACACTCATACAACCCTAACAATTAAGTTGCACACTTTACACAATATAATACATGTGTATTCATTGCATCCATCCCCTAGGGGTAGACGAAAGCGCGGCGGGCGCGGCGTGCTCTTGATAAGAGCAAATATTTCAACAATACAATATTTTTTTATTATAACTACAATATTAACCTCAGAGGGAATAGTAGTCAGCAGTGTTGTGCTCGATGGTAAACAATCAAGTAATCAGATCCTGAACACACATACCATATACACTGTGTACACTTATTGGTGTGCTGTGTTGGGACACCGCATTACTTCCGAGCGTCAATCGCAGTTGCATAAAAATATTTGTAAATATTTGTGTTTAATTAGTCGTCGTTGTCTACTATGGAACGGTTTTAATGAAAACATTTAAATTACTTACTATATGGTGACATCGACATCGACAGCACAGCAATTAACGTAACTTGCTGAGTCTGATATAAACAAACAAATGAAATAAAAATTTGTTTGGTCACCATGAAGTTTGACTTCTTATGCTCGCTTAATCTAATCAAGAAAAAAAAACTGAAAATATTTAAAATATGTTCCTCCAAAAGGACGTTGGAAGTTACAAATTGATTGATGATTTGTACTTTTGAAGTCAATCAGAGTTTGAGTGATTTACGCTTTGGGGATGGTTTGGACGTTGAATTATTAAGTTAAAAAATGAATGTGTGGCAATGATCTTAAGAATATACTCGTTCATCGGTGTTAATCGTGACCGAGTAGTTAGAGTTATGGCGCTTTTCATTGGTTTCACTCGGGGAAGCACTCATTTTTTTTTTTTTGCTCAACTTAACGTTTTGGCTTTGTGTGAGTAAAACACCAATAGCACATAAAAAATATTTCCTGAGGAAACTTTTCTTTTTGACATTTGGGTAACATGATGTATTAGTGCTTCTTGAGTCGATTCTCACTACAAATCGAGAAGCGGCTGTCACTCCTCAGAATCATGAGAAGCGATCTTTTAGCACCAATGAAACGGTTTGAGAAAGCTCCTGGACGCTCCTGGACGGTTCTTTTCGTCCAATGGAAAGTGACATTACAGAGCAATGGAGGACTACGCAACTGTACGACGGTCCAACCCTAGTATCATTCGGAACAATTTTCAGGAATTCAAATGTCCTCCCAGAACCATACTGCAATTAAACTTTTGGAGCTAAAAAGAAAGTTCTAATGCCCCTCCTTCTTTTAGACTTATCAACAGTCTAACCCACAGTGGCTATACTGTAAATTTGTTGGTTGAAACTTTGGGACGGTCGCCACAAAGATTTTTGTGTAGAAACCTGGCCCTGAATGTCAGACTGAGTGTTTATTCAGCTCTGTCTATACCCTCAACTCGTCTTGAATCCCTAGGTTTTGGCTGGGGTGAGGTCAGGTAGTTAACATGGCTGTCAAATGGATTGTATTTTTCTTCAAATAACAGGTATGAGTGGTGGTTTTGTGGCTTAATGCTTTTTGAGAACAAAAAACCTATGTTTTTTCGAAAGCTCATGGGGTTGTCAAATAAACCTGGATCAACCCTAGTTTAAGTTCGGCGAACTAGTTTTGTTTTTCTACAATGGCTCAATTTTATGATGGAAACCTCTTAGGTTTTAATTTTCTTAAAAATGTTGCCGCAAAAGGCGGTTTGACAGATGTGCTAAGTACCTCAGAAAGTGCAGAAGCAATATTTTTCTATTAGATTGACGGCGACCGAAGCATTCAGACAGTCCTTAAATCAAATGGCGCACAGTCGAGAGTTTTTCATTTTCAAGAAATGAGTGAGCTTTCTATGAATTCGAAAAACAAAACGAAGAACAAATGTTAACTTTGGCTGTTCAGTGGTATTTTGAGAACACGGGCTTAATTTATTTTTACGGTAGGTTAAATCGAGTTGTTTTCCGTCTCTGAATTTTTATGCGAACTGAATGAAAGAACAGAAACTAATTAAGCAGACATGTTTTGAGCGCAAGTGATTAGCGAACGATAATATTTTCGAAATACTTTTTCTGAAAGTGAGAAATAAAAAGAGAGGGGAAGAGAGCAATCAAATCAAAATGTCAGACATTGGAGATGAAAGATAAAAACATTCATTACTTAGAGAAAAGTCCATTAGAAGATGAACTTTTAATTTGAGCAGGTGTGCATGTGTATTGACATTCCAAAAGTCTCTCTGCGTTCAGCATTGAAAAGTTTGTCAGACCACCAATGTGGTTTCAACAGAAAGTTGCCGCATCATCATTACGTAAAATTAAACTTTGACTAAAAGAATCCACCTCCATCCACATCAACACCAACACCAACAACACCCGCACTACCACTGCCAGATCATTACTTCACCCCACTCGAATCACCACCGCAACGCTAGGTTCGTATTGCGTGACATTGCCAATTAATTTCACATTAAAATGTGTTTTCTAGTTTTTGCTATAAAGAGTGAAGAGACAAGAATCAGGACATTTGGGCGGTCAGTCAGTCACAGTTCAGTACTAGTTCTATGTAGGTATAAGAGTTTATATGGAGTTTAATTTACGTCCGGAGTAAGTTTCACAGACATCATGCAACTTCTAAAGTTGACAGTGGTTTATGGCCGATGATTAAACTTTTGTTTTGCCTTTCACAGTTGAACATTAGGCTCCATACTTAGGTTAACGTAGAACGTAGGTAGTTAGTAGCTATAGCTATAGTTTATTTTACACTGCAACCGCCGCACTATTTATGTCTCCCTGTCCCTCCACATTCACTGTCGTTTTACAGGTTACATTTGGCTTGTGCTGTTGACTTGACTTTGTGAGTTACAGGAGCAAGACACATGTGGTAATTATTATGAGTAAATGTGCGTTGAAATGAATAAAGAGAAATGGCAACAGTGTTTCGTGTTGACAGTTCGGACAGGAAAAACGTTTACCGTTATTATTTCTACGTTCGTTGATTAAAAACTTGATTGATATTGCATTTGTATGTGAAGTTGGTCGATCAGCCAAACGGGATGCGGGTAGTTATGAAATAAGGACACCGTTGGCTATGCATTTTTCATAAAGCACACTGATTGAGTCATTTCAAGCTTGGACGTTTGTATCAAAACACAATGACCATTACTTTGCCTGGTAGAGGTTGGAAGGCAGGCATAACCACCAAAATAACTAAATGCGTTCTAAATTAATAGAAGTTTCCAGTAAGTTCCCTCTTCCGAATGTTTTCTCATGCCATCCTTGTTTGGTTTCGAAGAAAAGGTAGTTTTTAGTTTACTGAAACGGAAGACCAAAGCACTGCTTGCACAAAACTGGTTGCTAGTGGCGATTCGCGAGTCATATACCTGTTACTTTCAGCCGGTGATTAGTTTTTCGTTGACAGAAAATTCATTTCACATGTGTAGCGACTAGCAAAGAAAAGCAGCAACTACCAAAACAAAAAAGGCGATAGATGTCGAGTAAGAGTTGAAAGTGCTGGCTACCGCTGCTTGCTCCTGTTTTTGAAAGCCGCAGCTGAGCTGCGTGACCTGTGTTTGACTTGCCATTCACAAGCATTAAAATTTTATCTTGGTGTTGTGAAAGGTGTGACGTATTAGTAAATTATCACATTAGCATCATGGCATAGATAATTATATAGGAGGAAAATTGAATAAGACAGTTGCTCATCTAGAAATATGTTTCTCTAGTGAAAAGTTCTTTCAATCGTCATTTACGATTTAAAAAAAAAACCACTCTGAAAGACATAGCTAGGAGTGTTCCTATAGCAACCATACACAGATCCAGAGAGAGAGAGAGTGGAGCTTTGAACCACCGGAATCAGTTATCATATAATATAAATAAGGTGGCAAAACACAACTTTAAGCAACCCTTGTGGTCAAGTGCACCTTTCTAAATCACACCGGGTGAGAAATGGAATCGCAATTGTCGCCTCCTGTGAAGTTTCCTTGCCGTATGCAATAAAAGGGTTCAATTACTAGGGAATGTTAAATGTCTTAGAATTTCATTTTAAAAAAGGATTTGCAATTATTTCTAAACACCACAAAATAACTATTAGCTAGCTAGATTTCTGTCAACAAATACCACACTACTTGTAACACAACACTGTAACAAGAACTCTTGGATCTGACCACAATTTCGGCCACAGCGCAACAGTCCCTATACGACTACTACTCCGTAGAAAAAATGGGTATTTTTTAGAGGAGTGATTTTGAAGAAGAAATATAAAATTCAAATTTATTTTAATCATAAAAATAATTTGCCACTATGTCTTAAAAATTATTTTATTCAGGTGGTCACTGTGGCTGGCTCATAAATTCTACCAGAGACTCTCAATTTTCGACCACTTTTTGCAGCATTTGGTACCGTATGTCAGCAACAATGCGCCAAATATTCTCTTTCAAGGCGTCAATCCTCTTTCATTTCGGGCTTATCTTCACAAAAAATAGTCTATTCGTTGTAGCGGTGCTATAATTGGACCTGAATTTGTAGAATGTGTCGTCTTAATTCATTAACATCAAAGTACGGTATTCGGAAAGCTTCTTCATCTTTTTTGAATTGCTAGACTTTTCTTTAAGTTTCTGAGTTCCTTCTATTGTTATTCTGAAACCGTGTCCTTCTACTCTGTTAAAGACACTGCCTAGTAGTCCGGGATCCCTGGTCCAATTTTTTTTGTGATTACTATCAAGCTAATTTTCCCTGAGTGGCTTCATTTTGCTGAGACGCCCAATAATTTTCTAACGAAAACTTTCGACTGTGGTAGCTAACAGAGGTAGCAAGAGTCAAATATGTCGATTTCATGATATTAAAAAATTTAATAGTAACAGTTTCTTTCTTAGTTAAACTTCAAGATAATTATCTGGATTATATGAAAAAATATTTGTCCTACAAATTGTATGGTTTGATCCCAAGAGTCCCCTTCCTCAAACATGTATCGATTACGAGGTCAAAAAAAGTGATTACTAACAAGCTGATTTTTAGGTTTTTACTTTTTTAATATTTATATAATTTAACAGTCAGATTGTCCTACAAATTCCGTGGTACGTTTTTTCAGTCCTACGCTCAGAAAATGTCAATTCCACGACAACGTTAATTTCATTACTAACTGTAGGACAAAAATATTACATTATAGGTTAGTGTGTTCTCTACCCAATTCAAACAATGTCCTACAAGAAAACAGGTATGTATCGCTAGTCCGACAAGAATTGTCATTTTTTTGTTTGTTTATTTGTAACATATGGTACAAGGTCCGTGCGTTGAACTTTCTCCAGGGTTGACGCAGGTTTTTTTTTTGACAGCCCTATGAGTTGTCAAAAAACCTGTGTTTTCCAGTCCTCAAAAAACGCTAAACCACAAATCCACACACATCTCTGTCATTAAAAAAAATTCCATTGGACAGCCCTCAACTCGCCACAGCAAAAACCTAGGGCGAGTTGAGGGAAAACCAATGTCAACCCTAAGGCTTCAACGAACAAACAAACCTACAGTGAAAAAATCTTCCTCTAAATTTAAATATTTAGCTTTATTTTTTAGTGAATTAATTTTTAATTAATTTAATTAATTTTTTCAAAGATTTCGGTATTTATGTTAAAAAAAAAAATTAATCCTATTCAAATTCATCAGACAAGCCTTCGCTGCTATCGCTACTATCGCAACTATCGCTCTCATCGGCATCTATCTCACTTCCTTCATTGGTGATATCAGACTCTGTAATAACATTAAAAATTAAGTAAATCATAACATAATGAATAGTCAATCATAAAATAACAATAGTATAAATAGGGTACCTTGAATGTCAGAAGATATTTCTTCAAAAGATGGACTTTGGGGACCATCAAACCAATAATACTCGTATTTGCCATCAATTATTGTCCATCCAAAATTTTCGGGCAATTTTTCCGTGGGGCACCGCATGTGTGCATTACACCATACATTGCAGATAAATACAGTTCTCTTAATTTGTTGCAACAATTCTTGTTTTGTTGGTGGCAAACTGAAAGGATCATATCCTACGATTTTTTGTTTTAAAATATCTTCGCTTTCATTTTTTGATTTATATCCTTTCTCAAATAACTCATACCGTCCTTTGTTAATATCATTTTTTGTTTTTAATGAATAAACTCTACATACATACTCTTCGATAATTTTAAATACCTCATTCGATGTTGTTAATGAGGTATTTTCAATTCGTAGGAGTTGAATAAAAGCCTCTTGAAAACTGTTATTTTTCTTCAAAATACTGAAAGGTCTCTTTTTTCCTTTACGAAAGAAAGCAGGATTATAATCATTTCCTGTAAATATATGGCATATAGCGAGAGCACAAGATAATTGATCCCCAAGTTTTTCATAAATTTCATTTATGTTTAAGTACAGTTTTTTTTTACTCGTACTTAAATTAATTATTATTTGAATTTGATCTTTTAAATACTTAAAGTTTGCCAACATTATTATTGGTATATCAGAATCTGTACAATGTATCTGCACATTATAATTAGTATTTAATTGACAAATGTGGTATACAATTTTGGTATCAGCTTCTTCATGATAACAAGAGAGGTTATAGTCAATGAATCTTATTATTTTATTTTCACTAGACACCTCATAAGTGTAACATTGCTCATAATTAAGTTTAACAGTCTTTCCTATGATCAGTTGATGTAGAAAAATGCAAAAAACTAGTGTCCGACCAAAGGTCAATTTCTAGCCGAAGCCGATTATTCGGCTTAACATCAACCATCGGCCGAAGCTTCAAGCAAAACTTCGGCCGATTTTTTTTAGTATAGCCGACTGTAGTATTTTTAGTCGAATGTGGCCGAAGCTGAAGCTTCGGTCGGACACTAACAGAGACAGAAGCCGAACAAATTTTTGTTCGTTATATTTTGTGTTAGTTTAAGTTGACGTTCATTAGTTTTTTAACTTATTGTTAAGTGGCATCTACCAAAAAGTCATTTTTTTTTTCACGCTTGAAAAGTAAATTGATTTTTTATATCATGAATTTCAAATACATATACATATATTCAATCGGAGCACCGCTATCGCGTAGTGCTTTATTTTTAACATCATGGATCTGTACTACTACTTTTGGGCGTAGGACCGGGATAACGTACCACGGAATTTGTAGGACAATCTGACTGTTAAATTATATAAATCTTAAATAAGTAAAAACCAAAAAATCAGCTTGTTAGTAATCACTTTTTTGACCTCGTAATCGATACATGTTTGAGGAAGGGGACTCTTGGGATCAAACCATACAATTTGTAGGACAAATATTTTTTCATATAATCTAGATAATTATCTTGAAGTTTAACTAAGAAAGAAACTGTTACTATTAAATTTTTTAATATCATGAAATCGACATATTTGACTCTTGCTACCTCTGTTAGCTACCACAGTCGAAAGTTTTCGTTAGAAAATTGTTGGGCGTCTCAACAAAATGAAGCCACTCAGGGAAAATTAGCTTGATAGTAATCACAAAAAAAATTGGACCAGGGATCCCGGACTATAGGCTTTTCTTTCTATACTATTCTTTTCAACCCTTCCCGAACAGATGGAAAACTGCATTTGTCAGAACAAGCGAATCTTCCTCCCCTTCCAATTACCGTCCAATTGCACTAGCGTCCCTTCTTCCAAGGTTATGGAAACGTTGTAATACCCTCAACTCATGAATTGTCTTGAATGCCGACAGTACGGCTTTGTTTGCAAAAGGTCCACAGATGATTTGATGGCATACCAATCTTTACACTGTCAGGGTGAAAGTAAGACTATTGGCCCTGATATTTATGAAGCATTTGAAAGAGTGAGCCATTAAGGTAAGGTCTCTTATCAAAAATTCGTCTTTTTGGTATCGATGACTCACTACGTCGTTGAATTGGAAACTACCTTTCCAGCCGTTCAAAACAAGTTGTATTGGATGATTTAAAGTCAAATACTCACCTTATAGTATATGCAGGTGTGCCCCAGGGCTTCTACTGTTTTCTTTATTTTCATAAGCATCTTTTGTCCTCTTTATTGTTTTACTGGCGACTCAACCCTCAGCTTTTCATATTCGTTTCCAAATTCACATCCCTGCTCTTCGGATGTGGAACTGAAACGGTTGCGTATGATAAGCTAATTGAATGCTGACCTTGACGGAATTGTTGAATGGGGTAATAAGAAGCGAATAGAATTCAATTCCTCGAAAGCCCAATGCTGTCTCTTGCGGCTAAAGTTAAACATTCTACCATTATCACTTCCCATGAATGGTACTTGCATCCAAGAAACCGTTAAGCTGTCACTTCTTGGTATTTGCTTAAACGATGATCTTCATTGGATTGACCACATACTTGATGTCGCTGAAAATGCTACAAATTGTTATGGTTTCTTAAGATTATGCAGGACTATCGCTTATTGCTTTTTTTACAAACTGTGCTAAAGTGAAATAGCCAGTTGCTTAGCTAGAAAGGCTTATCAATTTTACCTCGGGATACAGTCATGTAAAGAGATTCATATTTAAATCGCACTTACCGTATGTAAAATGCTTTACCAGACTCTGTTTCGCCCCTGCATTACAATTTTCAACGCAACGTACATCGGCGCGGCGTCTCAAGCCAAATCCTCTTAAGACTTTATAAGACTATTCATAGCCCCTAGATGTGCGTATCAATCAAAAAAAAAAAATATTGCGCATTCATCGCAGTAGCTAGGTTTTCCTAGCAACAAGTAAAAATATGTAGGAATCACATGGAGGTTGGTTAGTGAAGTTTCTACAATTTGTTTTACGGATATGTTGGCCAAGTATAAAAAATGATTTACCAGCGAGAAGCCACCAACGCAACGCCATCAAACCACCTCCGTTCAATGTGCGCACATCATTGAACTTTCGACCTAAGCCAATATACTATAAGCGTTAGCTTCGCCTATCCAAATAACTGCCTCTGCTATTACCACGCTAATAAATTTGAACCCTTTAATCAAATTTCAGCCTCAGCCTTAGTCCAACAGCAATTTAAACTAACCGTTCCATCTGACGAAGTGACGAACGTCGCGTCCGTCACTCGGCGCCCCACAGCTTTTATCACTCCGCCCAAATGCCATTAAACTATACACCGATTCGGAATTGTAAAAGCGTTATTTCTTAAAGCAATATAATTTAGTTCAACTAGAGGAAGCTAGCCTGTCATTTTGCATTTATGAATACACAGCATAGTGATTTATTTACATATTTTGTAATTCAAAAATAACTCAGGGACGACGATGGATAGGGATACCTATAATAATCAATCGTCCAATTGGAAAATTAGTCTTCACACATGAAAGAATCCAAAAACGAGCTAGGGCGCACGTGGAACCTAATTAACGAAAAATGATTGTGAAGCTAATGCAATACGATTTTATGCCCTGTTATTTGCTTAACACAACATTTCGATACTTATTCATCAGTAAATACAATTAAATCAATTTTGCAGGAGAACAAAGCATTATCCTTCGCTAATGACGCAGCACACAAAACAGAGTCCCAAAAAAAGGGATATCACACCCACAAATTGTTATCATTTGGGCTGTCACACCCACGGGAAACTAATCAATTGCGGGTGATAGATGAGATTTTACCAGTCACAGCTCTCGAATTACAGATTTAATTTGGCGTTTATTTTCTTTTTTTTTCGTTTTTGTTGTCGTTGTTGTTTTCATTTGTTCATTTTGTTATTAATGTTATTTTTGTTGCTGTTGTTAAATAAATGGATCGGATCGATGGGTGCCACTTTGAATGGTTGAGCAATAAAAGGCCATAGAGTTTAAGGAGGTTATAGCTAATGTTTATTTAAGTCCAGTTGTCAAAGTCAATCAATTTGTGTTTAAGTCCTACTCTGGCCTACGCAATAATTGGCAGTATTATACGAGTATCTGTACTGTGCTATACTGTGCTGTCTGAAGAGTACATAGATACATTTTTCACAAAATTAACGAGAATCACTTAGACGCAAACGGTTGTGCGAATTCCAAGTGATAAACTAGGTGCTGTTGGCATGGCGTTAGGGTTTTATTGATTTTTGATGCACAGTAATTTTTTGAAAATGAAAAACATTAATCCGCGAATCACAATACCGCTGAAGCTTTGATTTCGTCTGACTTTTATGAGTTACATCAGAGGAAATCAGTATGTCCCATGTCGCTTGGGCTTCCATGTTGCGTTGGTTCGTGTTCGAGATGACGTAACGTGACTCCAACTCAAAGCAAAAGCTTCAGTTTGATAGAACCTTTGACAGTAAAAGAGAAGAACAAACGACAAAGTCATAATGCCAAATCAAAGCGAGATCAAAGCGTTACGGTGTTGAACCCGAGGACGAAGCGTGATTGTTATTCAGGCTTAATGGCTGAATCCCAGTCACGCTTCATCTTCGAATCTCTGCGAGTGCTTTGTATTCTTATTGAATTAATATAACGACCTTGTTATTTTTCACTGTCAATCGAGCCGAATTCAATCAAACCATGAAATTTTTGCTTTGAGTTGGAGTCACGGTACGTCATCTCGTTCACAAACCAACGTAACATCGAAGTCAAGGCGTTGATGTGATAAGACTGGGCCGGATTCCGTAACGATTTAGGCGACTATCGTCTAAATTTCAGGTGCTAAAAATCTGCAAAGATTACCAAAATTTGTAGGAAGAAAACGGATTCCATCAACGGCTGAGATCGACTTTACATAAAACAGTCTTTTGACGATAAATACTTCTATAGACATTGAACGATAATCTTACAAAGAATTTTGAAATCTATGTACTCTGTTTCCTAGGAACTCCTTAAAGTCAGGTAAAACAGAAACTTATTGTGCTTCAAATTTCTTAAAACTTCCAGGCTTAGCGGCATCAAAGAATCGATTATCAGTGGCTTCGTTTCAATCGGAGTAAAAACTGCAACTCAATGATAAGGACACTAAAACGCCACTATACGCACAAACTCAACAAACGCTAGGTTTGGTACTTACAAATCACAATCTTTGAAAATGGGCAGTTTTTTAATCTTTTATACACAGTGTTTGAGTCCTCTCAGGGAGGAGCATTCGTGTCATTCTGATGAGTGCTTTTTATTCTTGTTGAAAGTAGGCATTTAATGCGTCAACTATAGTTGATGCGGGAATAACTGGACAAGTAACTCTTTGTCCTTTTTTTTTTTTTTTTGATAACTCAAGCCTTTTTTAAAGGTTTGAATGATTCAAAAAAATATAGTGCGGTTGTTACCAAAAAGTGGAGGACAAGAAAGGAGAGGTCGATTTACATTATTTTTTAATTTCTATGTATTGTAATGCGTGGGGAAAACTGAATCAGGTTAAGTATTCACAATTTGGGTATAGCGGGAAGATATTAAATTATTATATATATTATATTAAGAGTGACTAGACCAATCTTAATGATCTCTCTCCATACAGTTTTCACAATTTTCAAGATTGGTTTTTTTCCTTCATGATTGCAATGGAACGTGTGTGGTGAAAAGAAAAGTGAAGATCAATGCGATCAAGGCTCGATAAATCTAAGAAACATTCAAAGGTAAGAAAGTAATTACACTCCCTTTTTCTTCGAACTCTTGAATGATTTTGGCCTTAGTCGATTGACAACCACGAGATCTAATATGGGTTGCCCTTTAGTAAACGAAGAGTTCCAGGGGCCTACATACGGAAGATTGACAATATATATGGTGACGAAAGTTATATGTCCAGCTGGAGTCACCAAAGCATTTCAATTCATAGTAGGTGTACACCAAGAAAACGTCTTGAGCCTTCGGCTCTTCATTACAGTCCTTGGCCACCTACTGGAAAATAAAGTACAGAACTGAAAAGTATCAACTATTCTTTGTTGACTATGGAGACATTACAAGCCAGAAGCACGAAGTCGCAAGAAGCATATGATGGTATGGGGATGAGTTTTAGAAGGTAGTGGGTACCGTATTATTACAAAAAAGATGATTAGTCTTGTTGAACATTTTCTGATCCAGACTTGCCTATTCTAGAAGCTTATTTGAATGGAAATGTGCTTCCCAGGTGTGAAATGTTCAAACATATCTGATCAGTGATCAATACTGAAGAAATTTATGGTGTTAATATCAATCATCGAGTAAGCGCAGGGTGTATGAAGTGCCGAAAAATTCCGCCATCTTCTGCTATAGAAAAATTCTTCATTAACTGAAGGGAAGACTCTAGATCGCAGTCCTGTGTCTAGCACTCACATACCTACGGGTTACAAAGTTGGACAATGTACAAAAAAGTGTGAATAAGTTCTGGCAAAAAAGTTAGTCGTATTAGAATTACGAAGAAAAGTGGGGGCATTCACGTCAAAAGTACCATCTTGGAAAAATGGAGCTCAGCGCTTATCCCATAAAATATTAATTTTAAAAAATTATTTAATTACAAAAATAAATAAATAAATTTTAAAAATTTAAATTTAATTTATTTCTTAAAAACTTACTGACATATTCAAAGGAGCGATCCAGAGAATCCCAACAAAAAGGCAATTTTAACAAAGCTCACATACGATCGCTCAGGATGAAAATGAAAGACATTCCAAAAGACTCCTGGTACAGGCAAATGCATCGAAATCCACATTTGGTTGGCCTCATACAATCCAGAATCGGCGAGCTTGACGAAACAACCTGAGGTCAACGCGGCCGCGGCGGCGTACCCCACAAACGGATCATTTATGTGAAGCATTTAAGTGGGAGAGGTGTTATCCCTTCGATATCACTATGCTCGTTAATGTTGCAAACTTCAATTTTCCTTTAATTCATTGTGCGGAATAGAGCTCCATAACCTACTCAAGCACAACCGAGCTGATATTTAAAAAGTTGTAAGATATCTCAAATCATTTGTAATTATAATGCGAGTCGAATAATTGTTTCAATTGAAATCCTAACAAACAATAGCCACACTTAAAATCAATTATTGATACGCGCATACGAACATTCTTCGGAACGAAATTATTTGAATTCAAATATTTCCGCGGTTTTGCTTCCATCTTTCATATTTACTATGAATGGTAGAGAGAGACAAACGTCTTTTGTAAGTCACAAATGACATCAAAGTGCAGTTATCAGTGAATTGTGAGAGTTGCAGGGAAGTTCGTGTCGTGGGTCGTTGGCCGTGGCGTTTGCAATAAAATTAATTATTTAAACGAAATTTTATCACATTTGGACTCAAAAATGTGAATTTTATTTTTATTAATTGTATAAAAGAATCGAAATGAATTTAAATGGTCAAAAGCCGTGCGGTGATGTTCCTATTTTGTTCTCCGCCATTGGCGTAAAGTAAAAGTGAAGGTAAAAGCGAGTTTTTATTTGGCTTTGAAATATAATGCAGTTTGTTTTAAGCAAATTCAAAGTGCTGTTGTGTCCAAATATTTGGAATGAGTGTTTTTGTTTCAATTGCTAAATAAAATGTGCCAGTAAATGTTTCACATTCATATTTTGAAAAAAAAAAAAAAAAAAAAAAAAAGAGAAAAATGCAGTGCAATTCGAGTTTTCCTGTGGTTGTTTTCATTTTAAATATAAATATAAATGTGATGTTTTTTTGGTCCCTCGCGGGTGAGTGATAAAGTGTTTCAGTTTGATCCTAGAGTTTCTTCATTGATGGTGAGTACTGACCTTCTAATTTGTTTCTTACCAGACCTATACATATATTGATTTTATATTCAAGTTCAACCAATATTATTAACTGATCCAATTAACTTATTCGATTAGCTCATTGAACTAGTCATTGAGCCTCACTGTGTGATCTCATTGCTTATGCTTATTAATATGCAAATAACCTGGTTCATCCTTCTCCGCAATATTGTTCAAGGACGCATACACAAAAACGAAGGCATTTCCAAAAAGCCTTCACTTAAACTGTGTCTACTTCAGAAATTAATAAACTAACATTAAGGCAAAAACTCGCTAACATAATAAACCATAGACTTTCTATGTCTACACACAACTTGCCACAATACGCGTAGGTACATACTTTATCCAACCATTTTATCTGTCATTCAATTTAGAAAATCTTAATGAAAATCTGAAGACTTCTGACCACAAAAGCCATTGAAGTTTTCATACAATGGCAATAAGCTATGTAATTTCTTTTCAAAAATTTAAATTACTCATCTCTCAGCGGCAAACATCTTGTGCCGTCTTCAGATGGCGGTGTTGTCATCGCAATGAATTCCAATTATTAAGCAAAAATAGAAAATGTCCTTGATATAATTCAGCGGACAGATGGAGTAAAAAGAAATAGGTTAGCAATAAATGCAAATGAAAAAATATTCTTTAAATTAGCTTTCTTCTTTTTCATGAAGCGACTTTGAAAAACACTTCTCGTCTGAACGACCAAAGGCTTTGAAGATGTGTTAGTGATTTGGGAACTGAACTTCATTATGAACAAAGGTGGTCATCAGGACGAATTAATAACCATTTGCTCTGATGAAAAGGTAGAGGAAAATTTATTTAAATGTCCTTGACGCAATATGTTCGCACCATTTCGCTGTTGCTCCTTAATTTGGTTTCATCTTAGACTAAGCCCAAGAAAATATTTGCAATTTTATCGCAGCTCAGTGAGTTGAGCTAAATTTTCTTTAATTTAAAGTTTTATCTGTGGTAGAGGAAATAAAATAGAAAACCATTATTAGACTAAATCGAACAAACGGAGAGGCAATAGCAACCGCAGAGTTCCTATTATAAATTGCTTGTGCAGAAAAAAAACAAGAAACCACATCTAAACCTCGTGTTCGTCCTTGGAGCTGCCATGAAATGCGGAAAATTATTCTGCTGACTGTTTAAGGTTATCTCTCTCCCAACGTAGAAGATAACTCAGAGCATTGAAGCCCCTGAGTCCACCCTTGTCGTTAGCTTTACTTTCTATACCTCACAAACAGGGGTGAACTATCACGAAGAATATAGAAAACTAAGGCAAAGCATCACGTTTGCTCCATTTTATTTTGTTTCGTTGGAATTTTACAGGAAATTAATTTCAAGGGTAACATCGTTTTGAGGGGACATCAAGAGAAAGTCGGTAAGGCATTTTGTGTGTGTCATCTGTCTGTGTGTTCATCAAAGACAATATCCCGCCTTTGGTGTTCGATTACGAGCAATTGTTTTTTCTTCAATTTTTAATCTGAGAGGTGGTTGTGGGTCGTGTATGTACTCGTAGGCTCCCATTCATAGATTTCTAAGTTCAGTGCGATTTCGATTTTTTTTTTAAATTGATGATAGACGGGCGTGTTTTGCTTGATTGCTCCAAAAGACTTTAGGCAAAAGGCATTCACTCTTGCAACTCCACAAACATGGTGACACAACAGAGCTCGGACAGACCTAGGCCTAACGCATTTCTCTCAACCATACTTTGTTATGAAAGGGGAGGCTTGCAGTTTTTTACCGATTTCGATCAGCTTAATGAGAAAGGGCTTTTCATTGCAGTTTAAACTATACTAGGACCTGCCAGTTCCTCGCGAAAGGTGATACCATAGTAGAAATGTTTCTAAGCTTCGGACCTTAAACTCCCACGAACCAGGCAGACATGTTAACCATTATGTAACGGGCATCACATAGAGCAGCGTGAGCTGTTTTGGCTTAGTAGTTCGTGGAGGACACATTTCTTTTGAAATTTATGTCTGACTGTTGTTTGGTTGAGGCTTGAGCCTTGAGCCTCAACTCCTGAGTCTTTTCTTGTGTATCTGCCATAAGGTCAAGTTTCACCAGTGCTGCAAGACCTAGCTAGTGTGTAGAAAAGTTGTTAAGCATGTGACAATCTTCGACTTCAAATATGACAATCCTGTCATCAAATTTCTCTTCCTGTAGAGTAACACACCTCCGTCTTAGCGATTTTCGTAACACGGCTATCACTAATAGAATAAACTCAAAAACGACTTGCAGCAGCATTCATTTAGTCACACAAATGCTGTCCTATGGGAGCCATCTCTTTTTCGATAATAAAAAGGAGAGAAAAAAGAAATTACTTCGAATTGCTTCAACATTTCCTGCAAAAGTTCTGCCCCATACACATTTATCATATTATGCTATCCCCAAGCACATATACGAGCTTTGGAATAAAAAAAAAACCTCCACCACCACCTGTATGGCTATTAGGTAGATATCATGTCATAAACTTTTCCAATAAGTCATCCAATCACCTACCAAAGTTTTCAAAAAAAATATAATAAAAATCCTCGTATCATATTACATACGAAATTCAGAAAGCGAACAGGTATACGAGTACCTACTTTCCAGACACATTCATAGAAAAACATCATTGAATTGGTCATAAAATGGGTTTGGGTTTAAATGCTTTGAAAATTGAATTCCAAACTCTGAGGCTGTTGTTACGGAATTCTGTTTACCACAGAATACTCTGCATGAACGAATAGAAAACATTTGAAATATTGCATTTACAAATACTTTTAGGTAGACGCCACCCACACTGCACAATGGATTAAGATTATATATTAATGCAGATTAGAGTTGCTATAGATTTTGATTGGAATGCTATGTTAAATGGTTTAATTTATTGTTGTGTAAATTTTTACCGACGACGGGGCGACGTAGAAGGAAATATCATGAAAGAAAAATTTATTTGACTATGAGTTAAGGTGAGATATTGACGATGACAGCAGGGCCTTAATTGTATCTTTTGTAAGACTTGGCATTAAAGGTGCGGACAGTGGGATTATGCAAATTGTCACATAATTTAGCCACATTAAACGAAACTGACAACTTACATCATATTCCAAGACTTCCCTTAGTTCAAATTAAATAGTTACATATAGATGCACAAACTGTGTTTTAAATTGCCAATAAGTCAAGATCTAGATGCAAGAATTTAGCTTTTGAATATGTTTCTCACGATTATAGATCTTCAATGTCTTAGAAGTTCAGTCGTTTTGGTTTTAGCACATACCAAGCGTAGATACTCAAAGTTTTGTATATCTTTCGAAAGTGTAAAGAGGAAAAATGATTAGAGAAGGTATCGACTTTCACTTAATTGGGTGGGAATTACAATTGCGGATGAACTGAACAACCAACTTTGGGTGTGAACCATCTTTGAAAAACACTATTTTGATGAACTCTCTCCATTTTCGAACCACAATTCGCTTGAGGTTTTTCCACGGGTATCGTCTTTCGCGAGGAATTGGCAAGTCCTTCGTTAGTAGATTCATTGCCATGAAAAGCGCTTTCTCAATTTGCGCGTTCGGAACCGGCAGAAAATTGTAAGTTCCCTCCATTCCGTCACAAGGCATGGTTGTGAGAAATGCGCTATAAGCCTAGGGGCTCCTCGCTATGTTGCGCCACCCTATTTATTTATTTATTTATTTTATTTCATTCGGTTGAGGTTAGTCTTCCACTGGACTGTACCACTTAAGGCGAGGTCTGCTCCTTCCGCAATTTCTTTGCAATGTGCTTTCGAGAACCCGTCTAGCTGGATTATTGTTGTCCATCAAATTTGCATATCTTTGTCATCTTAGCCTCGCGATGCATACGCTTGTAGTGATGCTCTTGGCGCGGAACAACTCGTTGTTATATTTTATTTTCCACACATTGTCTTCACATACGGGACCACAGATCATCTTTTGAAGTGACCATGAGTTTCCCCATCCAATCTGGGTAAAGGTTATGTCTTTGTGCCGGTGGTGGTGCCTCATAGCAGACGCCTGAAACACAAAGCTACAAGTCAACAAGTCAAGAGCCACTAGCAGGATTTCGTCTATTACACTTGTAGAAGATCAATCAAACTTGTAACCTTGTGCTACAGAAATTTCATTGACTTCTATTTACAAGTACTTGTAGATTTGAGTCTCAGTACCCAGGACTGGGATGACCAAAGCCTTGCCTTTTCGAGAGGCAGTTTCATTTCCCAAGTGGCTATCGTCTTAATATAAATTTGCAGCGTTTGACAAAGGTTGTTCTTCAATTGATCGCTATACAGATGCTATTTTCCATGTTTATATCAAAGTCTACTTAGTCGACGTCTTATACTACCTCGACGTTATGTCCGTCTTTTGTGTCGAGTGGACCAATTCGTTTCGAACTCGTTTCCTTCCACAGCGTCAACCCGTACGTCAAGTGATCGTTGCAGGGATGGATGTAAGATGACTGTATCTTCATCAAAGAGTAATTGATGATCTTTCATATTTTTTAACTTCAGTAAATGGACAAGGACTATTATAGAGCAGAGGATTTAAGACTATTTTTTGGAGTATCCACTCAACAATCTTCAAAGTCTAAGACATCAGCTTAATCGAACAGTAGATGGCAACTTTTTCTCAGTTGAACAAAAAAAAATTATAAATTAGGTCGCGCAACAGAGCGGGTAGCCCCGGGTCCTGACGCATTTCTCTCAACCATACTTTATGAGATAATGGAAGGGACCTACAATTTTTTGCCGATTCCGCATGGCTAATCGAGAAATGCATTTCATGGCATGCAAATACTATCGGAGAAATTGACAATTCCTCGCGGCAAAAAACGATAACCGTTGAAACAACTTTTTTCTTTCAACGTCTCTGGGATTCGAACCTCGAACCTCCCTCACAACATGCAGACACGCTTACAATTATACCACGGGCACTACAAACAACAGCACATTATCGACTTCTTTATACTTGGAGATGAGAACTGTGAGCCATCTTAGCCCAATTTCTGTTATTTTTTTTCTAAAACCATCGCTTTTTTGCAGTTCTTTGGTGACTTGTTTGGATCTAGATAGCAGTGGAATCATTATAGAAACCTACTTCTTTCTACTTGTTATTGTTTTTAGACAAGATTGTTATCTAGAATTTTTCGGGAGTATATGTGGTCATCGATTACACAACAAAAATTTATAGTTTCCCAAGCATTTAATTCAAAAATAAATTGGTTTTAACGCCTCAAAATGTGGCATTCCTTAACTTTATTACCCACAACAAGTTAAAAAAAAACATAAAGATTACACTACACGAGTAAATGCTTTTAATATTACTTGTACAACACAACACGAAGACAACACCAAGAACAGTGCGAGAACAACACAATATATACTCTGTGACGATGTTGAGTTTTAGTGTCGTACATAATTCCTTTTCTTCGCGATACAGAAGGAAGTAATCATACCAAGGATAATAACACAACTGCACAACCATAACGATAATAACAATAATCATAAATGTTGGCGGTCTATAAGAATATGGTGTTGTTTAAAGGCACAACGCTTGCTGTATAGTGTATTTAAAGTAGTTTTTTGTTCCCTTCTTCTTGCGCCATTTTTGTCTGTAAGTGAACGTATGTGTGTGCATAATACATACTTCTACCTAATGAGCATAGTTGGAAAATATGAGATGAAAACTTAAGCTTTGTGTGGTGGGTGGTGGGTGGTGGGTAAGGATATGCGAAAGTGCTGTTCCGCTTTGGGTTGTTGCACCTTTAAGATGTTACTAATTGAGGCTACAATTTGCAGGTGCGGTTTGTAAGATGCTGTGGTTCCATTAAAAATTATAACTCATTTGATCAAAACTTTCTCGAGATGCATCTTTCTTGGGCTAAGTTTTTTTTTTAATACTGTCAACATGGAGAGTAGTTCAAGGAAGTGTTCCACTTTTGGTCTATGAAAAGTAGGTAGGTGGGTTAATTATATACCTCACACTTTGTTTAAAGTAAATCTGTTTTAGTTACTCATTTTACTCATATTTTTATTACTAATAAGCAATAAAATAAGTATATAAAAATTATACACTTACACTACTACAGAAAAATGAAGCTTCAGACAAAAAAAAAAATATTTTCATATTTTCAACTTAAACAATGGACTTCAAACCTCCCTCTCTAAAAAATACACTTCTATGATATAAGAGGTGATTTCCTCTGATCTGAAATACAAAAAAGTTGACCAATTTTGAAACAGAATAAATATAGCAATAGCAGGAACTAGAACTACAATTTTTCTTTTTTTTTTTTTTTGACAAAATGGCGGGCGATTAAACGATAGCTAAAACTGTACAGAATAACAATTTCAGATCAATCGGTCCAGAAGTTTTGGTTTTTTTTGCAGTTTTTCGAAATTATTCCTATATTTTTCATTAAAATATAACACTCGATGTTGCTTTTGCTGAGGACCACGTTCAACTAACTAATATATCTTTAATACGTCCCGTTAAATTTATACATTCGTTTTAGTCAGGTAAACGACAAGCTGCTGGCTGCAGCTAGCGAAAAATAGAGCCTGACTCACCGATTCTTCTACTTATCTGACCTCGTAATTGGCTGTAGATCGTGAAATTCTTGGAATTTCATAATCAAATTTTAACAGTATATTTTTAAGATACTATACTTTAAGAAAGAAAATATCGATTTTTCGAAAATTCAAGGCCAACAACCCCCTTAGCGCAGTTATCTCATTTAAGGATGATTGAAAGTCTTAGGCAAACTCTAAAGTCTTAACACTGAATCGATCTAAATCAATAACACAACTTAACAAGAATTTGATGTCTGAGTTTTGTGTAACCGATTTTCATTTCTCAATTAAATGCTCCGGAATGATGGTAGTCTAGTTGCCGCAAGAGGTATTGAAACGGAGATCTTCGTTAATGGTGCGTGGCATAATTTATAGGAACCTATATATATCGCTCTTAATCGAAAGTGAACATTTTTGTATAGTGCCACTTTTGTTTTCAATGTGAGAAATATTGTCCAACCTTAAATTCTATTTTTTTAAGCTTTTGAGTCGGTTTTATAATTCGACGAAAGTGTTTTTCAAATCGTCAACCATCTCTGGCTTATTGCTATAGACTAGCGACTTCACATACCCCACAGAAATTTGTCAATCGGTACTAGATCGTATGATTTTGGAGGCCAACTCACAAGTGCAAAACTTTAAATTATGTGCTCAACAAACGCTTCCGTTGACAAACTTGTTTTGACACACACTGTGTGACCTGATGTGACGACTTGGTAAAACCTCAGGTACCATAGCAGATCACAAAGCACACCCAACTAAGGGTTTTTCTTGTGGTAATGGTGTTTTGAAAACGGCTTGATTGTTATCTACCTTACCAGCTGCATCTCTGCTTATTGACATAGTCATTCAACTAAGATTGAGCTTCATAGCTGACCAATATTTCTTGGTGAAGATCACGGTCGACTGCACTCGCGTATTGATTTTGTAAAGCAGCTGTCGTTAATAACCAGGAACTAACCCCGAAAGACTTGCAGATCCATAATAATAAATGAGATGGAGCAACAGATCTGGAAGAACCTGAACAACCATACCTTGTGAGAGAATGGAAGGGACCTATAATTTTTTGCCGATCCCGGACAACTTATCGAGACAACGCATTTCAAAACACGAAATTACTATCGTAGAAATTGCCATTTCCTCGATAACAGTGGGAAAACATTTTTTCCTTGATACTTCTGGGATTCGATCCTCGGACCTCCTCCGTACAAGGCAGACACGCTAATTACTACGCCAAGGGCGACACTGGCAGATCCTGGAGTTTTGAAGCTAAATTATACATCAGCGACGTGTATATGTGAAAATGTTTATTCCATGCTAGGCGGTTAATCCCCTGGTCTAAACTTGCAGCTGTAGGCATAGAACAAATCTGTTAAAGTCTAGACGTGCCTTTATATTTTCAATTTGAACATTATCTCTCGACAATTTGAACATTATCTCTCGACGTAATAACAAACTTGAAACTTACCGTTTGTAAAGATTTATGGATTTAAAGTTGAGTAAGAATGCAGTAGAAATGGCTCTGAAATCTGATTGCCTTGTAAGTGGAACAATAATCCTTGTAGCCTTATCTATTGTTTTGCGTTTGTGGTGGCAATATATTTTAAGTCAACTCGATACTGTATGAATGGCAATTTAGTAAAAGGTAAAGTGTTAAAAAAAATACTAAAGACTTGGTTGGTGCTATCAAGCTTAAAAGAGAGTTCCGGAGTATGTTGTCAAAGAAAAACAACTGACATAAACAAATGCAATAAAAAGCTCGATCTCAGATCCAAAGCCATAGTTCGAATTCTAAAAACAAACAGAAAGTAAAAAAAAACTTGTCGGACTAGTGAACCTCTTTATGATACTTGTAAGTATGCTTTAGCGGGCAACTTTCTGTTTTTTTTTTTAGTTTTTGGTATTTTATGATGAATGCGTTTTGAAAATTTTTACAAAGCAGCTAAAGCCCGTTCCAGTTTCCATAGATTCGAATCAAAAACCAACACTTACTTCAAATGCCAGAGTCGTTCACTTTTCACAAAAGCACTTTATGTATTCGGTCGCTCGTTAAACATTTCAGACCATTTATTGACCCAGATAAATCGCGCTCAAAAATCTGACACATAAGGACTAACTCGGCTATATCTATACCTCCTCGTTTCCGGCACATGCTTCCTATCTAAAACAAGACCAACAAACAGAAAGGAAAGAGTGGAAAACCGAAATTTTCTATCTGTCGTCCCAATCCAAACGAAACAAAATCCTGACGAACATACACAAATGTAGTCACAAGCCGAGTGCAGATTTAGGCGAGGCACCCTCAGCCAATTTCCCTAAAAAATCTAAAAAAAAAAAAAAAAAACCACAGGAAAAAACTCTCCACAACTGACCGATTTCATGTGGCACAGCAATTCCAGTCGACGGCAATGTTTTATAGATATCTCTCTAGTCTCTATGTTCAAGGACTTTTACCTGCAATAACTACACACAAGTGAATAATAGAGGCAGATAACGAATGGATATGACTGCCACTGGCCTCTGCTATTCTACAGTTTCAAGGTTCTTCCTCGAGTGGCGCGGCTCATGGCGATTTATAAATTGATCCAGACCAGGATAGGAAGTATTTTGTCAAAATATAATTTTAAGCTCTTTTCTTTTTTTTTCTTTTTTTCGACTGCTGATGATGAAATCATTTGTCATGTTTTTTGAACACTAAATCAATCAAACGGAAAAAAAGATGGAAATATCGATTTTTGTGTAGGTAGTGGGTGCTTTAAAAAAGCCTCTGCCAGGCTAAATTGTGTTTACTCTTTAAGGGAGTTACACTTTCTTCAAATGTACCTAAATACGATTCTTTGGTTTAGTTTTTTTTTTTTTTTTTTGTATGGTGTAACGATGTTACATTTTTGGCATTTCGATTTCGAACTCGAAGTAGAGACCTACCGCAACCGTCATCGTCATCGTCGTTCCATAGCACGCAGTCTTCGTGAGCGAGTCTTTTTTCAATGGACAAAAACAGGTGTAGTGTAAGAGATAAGAGAAAGAAAAGAATTTGAGAAATTCAATCCAAGAGTGAATGAATTACCATTTACCACTGAAGAGTGAATGAACCCCACAGCAGCAATGATGCAATCCACTGAGGTCTCTAGAGTCTAGATACATGTTGTGTCTGTTGTAACCAGACAACATTTAGCATTTTAGTGGAACATACCATTTTAATGTTATTGTCTCTGTTAAATGAGCTACAAAACGGGGAAAAGAGATTTTCTCCTTCTACGACAAGTTAACATTGGTTCCACACTGTGAATAAAATGGAATCAACATTTTGGTAACACCGGAGGCCATCATCAGTTGAATTTGGAATATGAAAAATCATGTTAATTGCCCAAAAGAGAAACAAGAATATCGCTAGTCGGTACTTCGAGGAATGAGGAAGGTAATGTTTTATTTATAAGAGAGCTAGAGCATATAACGAAACCAGTGTTACCGCGGTGACACTATAGTGCCAAAAGGGACTCATTTTTTTTAACTTGGCTCGGGGACTCACAAAATTTAGATTTGGCTCATTTTTTTACGAATCCAAGTTACCTCTATACAAATCATTCATCTTTACTCTGAAGTCAACGTTAATTAATATTTTCAAAAGCTTTGTTAAATTTTGTAGACAAAACTAATTTTGAGAAGAATGCATAGTGTAAACGTAGCTTTTATTTCACTCCTGAACACCTGAACGCTGTGTCAGCATTCAAACATTTTCTTTGATTCACTCATAGGGGCGCTTTATTTGAGTGAAAGCAAAAACAATATTTTCTTTGTCAATTGTCTTTGTCATCTTTTTTATATTTTTCTTATATTCTTGCTTACATCCGTGTGCTGTATTTAATTTTGATTTTTGACCCGCACACATTCAGTATATTAATTATTTGTATCTATTATTAAAATGAACTTAAAAACTAAAACAAGAGACTCAAATAAAAAAAAAATTTTTAAGATGTTTATTGTGATATTTTTGTAAGCACAATGTGAATTGTATTTTTTGTTTTTTTTTTATGAATTTAATTTATTTTATTTTTATTATTTATGTCTACTTACTATATATGTAAATATATAGGTTTTTTGTATTATTAAAATGAACTTAAAAAAAAAAACAGAAGGGACTCATTTTTTTTCAAAAGGACTCATTTTTTCAGCCACTGGGACTCGTCAAAATTTGAGCCCGCGGTAACACTGAACGAAACCCACTGAAACTTCATCGTCTACTTGTTCTTATATGTGAAACCTCGTAAAACTTCTCGAAAAAAAAACCTCAAAAAAGGTATGATTGATTGATAGGAATTTTAAATCTCGAGGAAAAGTATGAAGTTTTTCAGTAAAACATTCGGTGAGGTTTCTTTTGGGTTTTCTTTTCTCTTTCTTAATTCGAGTGTATTCTTTTTGAGCATTGAAACTTTTATTTAAAACTCAGTAAAAGTGTGCCAAAGATTCTTTTTTTTTTTTTGTTGTCAACAACAACAAAAGCTATATCAATCATTTCAGAGTATGTCGGTTTCTGTTTCGATTTTATGTATGTATTCTTAAATTTCATTTTGTGAAGATAAAAATATAGGCAAGTGGTAAGCCAGGCTAGCATCCAGATGTTTGTTGTTTTACCGCAGTGGTTTCTTAGTAAAAGAGTGTGATAGGTATATTGTTTTAGCCTCAAAGCGCAGCAAGGTGTGACAGTAAAAAGGATGGCGATAATGGTCTTTGCCCAGGAAATACTTTAAAAAAAACTACAATGCTTGCTTGCGAGGCCGAATTAGGAAGTTGTTTATGGAATTATTTTACTGAAAGTGATAGTTGAAAATCAAAAGCTCTGTCTCCTTTCACTTTCACATATCGGACTGTAATGGCCGATAACTCCAATTATAAATAAATAAAAAATACTATCTATCTATAATTTAATCCAATTATGTACAGTTCTGGTTGGCTTTGTCATTCTGGCCAGATAACAACAGAAGAAAGTTGAGGTCTTGACCGAGTTGAATCATTTAATATATAGCTTAAGGGATGATCCCGCATTTGGGTCTTAAATATCCTGGCCATAAGACTTTTACCATTTCTTTCTTTCTTTATTTTCTTCTTCTCATTAAGGAAAAAAATGGAATGAAGTACCTCTACATATATCTTTACCACAAACCGGCCATTGAGACGAATCAGGTGATTTCAAGTATTTCCTCAGAAGACTGCTGGGGAATGCACTTAAGACGGGTTTAATTATTCTTTCGAAATTCTAACTGGTCATTGCCACTCTCGCCGGAGAAGTTGACGTTTCAGCTAAAATTATAGCAAACGTTATTGAGTTATTCTCAATGACACAAAAAACTTTGTTACTCACAGAACTAAGAACATCATCCCCAAATATAATTCGAGCCTTAATTCGAACTTATAGAGAAGTAATCAGAGAAGGAGTAAGTTCTTTTCGGAGGTATGAAAACGCACCCACATTCGGAACTCAGAAAATGTTTACTCGGGCCAGGAATATTTGCATAACTGATATATATAAATAGGTCCCAATTCTTGCATGACCAAAACATAAGGCAAAAAATACTTCTGTGTGGAAAAAGAAGTAAACTTTTATAGTCTTTTTAGAGGAACAAGGAACTCAAACCTATCATCAGTCCCTATACGCTTGTCTTCAATGATTCTCCGTATACTAATAAGATAGACAATTCTCATTGATTGTCAGCTCACCTCAGCTCAGCTGTCAGCGGCAAACTCGAAGCCTCTGTCAATCCCGAACTTGAGAGTGTAAATTTGGAAGCGACTAATTACTGAAGTTAAGTATATTTCTACTTGTGTATTTGGATAAAATAATGATTAGATAAATGCTTACAATGCGACAAAATTGCGCAGGAGGAGGATTGAGGAGTTTTGGGCCGACGAACAGGAGATGATTGAGTTGATGCCCAGGCTATTGGCGTTGAGATCCCTCACAAAACCATCTGAAGCCTCGAATGAACTTTAGAATGCTATTCAGTGGAATGTTAGAGATGTCAAAATATAAGTTACAAATGTGATAGTTTTAAGCTTGAAACCCGCAAAAAAGAGTCGAGGTGTGTTAGGCATCCGTCTGGCCTCATACTCTCTTCCCTAAACTTCATTGTTGATCTCTGATGGCTTCTCAGTTCTCATATTCGTTGTCAAATTTACTTCTCTGCTCTTCTTATGTGAACCTGGAATGGGACCTGACAGACTTCTTGATTTTTGGTCTTGAAAGTATTGGTAAATTGGTAGTACCTACCTAAAGGGTTTTCCAATAGGTATGATGTGATTTTGGAGTGGCGTTTCGGACATTTGCAGTATCTCATGATCTGTCAATTGTTTTTTATTGCATTCAGAAGTGTTTACAATTTCACCACCAAGCGTACCACCGTATACGTCGTGACCTTTCTGATTTTGCCTTGGAGAAACTTGAAGTCGTTAATGATTTTTTTGAGAAAATCATATTTTCCGAAGAGGCTTACTTTTATTTGACTAGTGCGTTAAATAAACAAAACTTGCGATGAGAATCCACAATATATTCATGAAAAACCATTATATTCACCTTAATTGACAGTTTGGTGTGGTTTTTGGGCTGGTGGAATCATCCACCCGTACTTCTTTCAAAATGAAACTGGTAACACCATTACTGTCAATGGAGAGCGGTATAGATCGATGATAACGTACTTTTTATAGGCGAAATTGGAGGAAATTGATTTTGACAACATTTGGTTTCAAAAAGACGGGGCTACGTGGCACACAGCAAATGCAACAGTTGAATTATTGCGAGAAAAATTTTGAGATTCGATTATTTCAAGAAATGGTGATATTGAATGGCCTCCAAAAAGTCGTGATTTAACACCATTAGACTATTTCTTGTAGGGTTATTTAAAGCTATTGGTCTTTCAATATAAACAAGATTCTCTTCCAGCTTTACAAGTCAGTACTGAACATGCCATTCAAAATATACGACTTGATTTAGTGGGAAAAGTTCTCAAAAATTGGGTTCATCGAATTTCTTATTGCAGAAGAAGTCGTGGTGGCCATTTGAATGAAATTTTATTAAAAACTCAATTGTATTGATTGAACTGCACATTAAATAAAAAATATTTGAATCCGCACAACACAATGAGACTACCCTCACCTGGCTTCTTGGACATGGAGGCTTACATTGTAATGGCAAAACTGATTACCTTCCCAAAATCAGCTGTCAATCGCAATTTAAACTCCTTGAACCCTACTGTTGTCCTCCAAACAGTATTCAAATGCACACATCGGGGATATGATTCCCATTTCATGGAATTCTTTTGGAACGCCAGTCAAGTTTTTAAGTTTTTGAACTTAGCTATACTGTTCACGGACTTCTTCACTTGCCCATGCTTTTTCAACGATACTTTCTCAGAAACATTGGGATTAACTAATTGATGAGTCTTCATGATGATTATGAATGAATTTTGTGCGAATATTCTGCTATAACTTAGTTCGGACCAAATTCTTAAGAAGGTCCATAGCCTTTCTGCTATTCGAAGCTCCATAACATCGAAGAAGCTCTGGGCTATGCATGGGAGAGTTCAATATCATGTTGGATAAGCTTGAGTAATCTCAAAAAGACTTTAAGATTATAAAGCTTTGAGAGACGTCCGCAATTTATTTTTACTTAATGCCTTCGAAACTTAGCAACAAGTAAATCCTTAAGACAATTATTAGATTTTGCCGTCATATATCTGCGTTAAACAAGACGATCGGTACTTACCTAATTTCCTTTGGTTGATGTTCTATTTTGAACATTTCACCTACCGACTATCGAAGGGACATATAAATTGACGCTTGTCGTTACAGACAAAACAATAAACACTTCCATATTTTCAATACGAGCAGGGCAAGTGCGGTATTTATGAGACACCTTGTAAATCTTTGAGCATCTTACTACTAAACTTCGATCTATTGTAAAACTAGTTCTCCACTAAGTCGTCCTCTGAAACTGAAATAAACTAATTCCACTTCAACTGAGTTGTTATTTTCTTCAGCTCCCTTATCGCTCTATGATAAATTTGGTCCACAGAATTTCTTACCGTATTAACACTATAGTTAGTAGCCTTTAATCATCTTCGGTGCCAAACTCTCACCACTTATTGCAGACTACTGATTCCCAGCCTAGATTAAAACAGAATCCCTCCCACTCTTATACTCCCAATCTGTAGATAGAACACGTTAAGCAGCAACGCCAATATTACTGGCACCGCATGAATTGCAATTAAGCCATCAAATCATGTACCCAGCACCTTTGCAATGCCTACGTATCTTCACCTTCTCGATTTCGTATGACGTGCCAACAGACCCATAAAATTAGTCTTATTGAGTTAACACCTCATAGAAAGCGTCACCCCACCCTCTCATAGTAGGAAACCATTAATTTAGTCTGAGATCCTTGAAAACCCATATAACGAATGTTCATTAAACCTGGCACAGGCTCTGCTTTGATCTTGATTTGGAAAGTTCCGAGTGCTGCATCAGCCCCAAACGTTATGGTGCTTCTGCAAAAAACCAAAAACAAAAAACAAAAACAAAAAAAAAATAAAAAAAAATTAAGCAACGCTCTTGCTGTAACACACAACAAATCTTGATTGCGGCAAATTAATCAAAATGAGTACAGAAATCAAGGGGGGATCGAATTTCGCGATACTGCCTCACGAAATGAATATATTAACACCTAAAGGTGCGGACGACTAACTGAGTAGTATGAGTGTGGCTGTGAATATGTATATAGACGAAGTTCGTGTGCTGACCGTGGCGGAGATAGTAATTAAACCCACCGGAGAGTCAAGTATCATCAATTGGACTCCAATGAGCACATAGCTACCATTTACTTGGAATAAGCGTAGCACATAACACCTCGCCTGGTATAGGGAACAGCTCTCTTCTTTAATCATCCTTCATCAAAGCCGACCAAATTAAAGGTCGGCTTGGTAGTTGGTATAGCAGCGTTTGTGTTCCCCCAGCGGAATATGATGAGACACAGGGTACTGAGTAAATGTGGCAATTTGCCTCAGGTAAACAGCAGCGACTGGAAAAGACGCGCGTGTGTGATTTTTCAAACAAAACAAGATGTAACTCCTCAAGGAATTTCACGCTCCGCATCGCTATGTTCGTGCACTAATTCCTACAGCTATATGTTGTCGCTATAGCAACGAAATATCTCGCGTGGCGATCTTGTTAACACCTCTGGACTTCGTTTTGGTTTATTCAAGCTGTGTTGATGTGGCGTTGATTCAATGAGGATAATGCATAAAAAAAGAGCAATGAAGGATGGGTAACATGTAGGTACCAATGAGGTCGCGCAGACTTACTCATGATGTTTGCCTTCCTTCCTTCTTTTTTGTGTTTTTAAAACAAAGTGTAGTTGATTTTTTTTGAAAAATGGGTTCGTTTCTTATGTTGAATTAAATAGCTTGCACAAACTGCAAAAATTTTAAGCACTTAATTTTTGTCATTTTGTAAGAAAGCACGAAGCTGTACGCAATTAGTTCCTTTGAAAATAAGATCTGCAAGGTCTTCAGATCATAATTATTACTAGCTGCGTGTATTACATGGTTGCCAACAGAGTACAATGAACTGAAACCAAACGTGTCGAACATAACATGAACTGAGGGTGTTTGTTCACGTGTTCAGTGCTTTCCTAATGAAGTAGGTACACACCAAATTTTCCACCTTAATCTGTAACACACATGAATAGTACTCAAACTAGCTCTACTTATATCTTATAAGTTACAATACCCCATAGAGTGGTAGTTCGTGCTTGTGAAATGTATAATGTAAATCTTACCCAAAATGATCATCTTTCATGTCAGTTTTGGGTGATCTTTCAATACGCAACACAAGGAAAATTTTGTCTCGTATGTTTTTCCGGTAAATATACCTACGGTAAACTGAGAGGGGACACAATCGTGATCGTATAGGGAAAACAGCTGTTCCACTCAGAAAATCTGAGAACAGAAGATCAACAGAATAGTATGATATAAAAAGTATACAACATTTGTAGGGTTTGACTATGACTTGAGGACTCGCTCTTCTTTCTAGCGCATGCTGTATAATATTTGGGGGCATATCTGTCTATCCAATTTTTCACACTTGTTACCTTTCGTAAGAAATTGGAAAAATCCCACGGGGTTAGTTACAATGTCTTGAAAATAGCTTTCACACAGTTCTGCGAGATCGCCAGTAACCGAGGTTTTTCCAGCTTTATAGTGTCACCCTATATTAATTTGGTTGTTTGTGTACTGTTTGCAACGACTTCATATATTAGACTAATTTTAAAGATGTCAAAGTTTCTCGGTTTGCCAAGAAACAACTTACTGTTTTCCTATAAACCTAGAAAGCTAAAAACAAGTGGTGGCAGCCTCGATCTCGGACTCTTCGAACATTAGTCAGTCAGTAGAAGTTCATTTAAAAAAAAAAAACATAAACGTACTTTAGAGAGGCTTTCTTATTTTTCTAGTTCGGAAGTGAATCTTTTTTGAAATAATTGTAATTTGAAGCTCGATGCGTCACGATAAAGAAGGAAACACATAATAGGATTTAATCGGTGAGAAAACGCAAAGGAATACATTGGACGGTAATTTATACCATCGTTCTTGTCATTTTGCAGTGCTTCGTATCGTCTCTGATGACGTCTACTACCATATGTATGTACCTTATGTAGGGGCATAGTGGGTATTTCTATGTCTACAGTCGAATCTTATCATAAGACTAACACTAAAAGCTAAGACTAAAAATGTGAACCTAAAATCAACTATATGAAAAAGTAGTTATTTTAAGCTAGTGCCACTCCTCTACTGTGGAGCTATGGCTCAATGGCTCATATTACGAGCTCCTAAGCCCTGTTCAATAAAATTGGAGTTACCTAATCCATCGCACAGTGAGGTTGACGAAAAAAGAGTTTGACACTATCTCGGCTCAAAAGATGAGCTTTTCGGGTGGTAAACGAAATCCTTATCGGGATAATAAAGCAAAAGATTTCACGTGACAAAAATTTTGGGGTCGAATTACCGCATCAGTGATCGAGTGAGTGAGTGCCGTTTATCATTCCAAATTCGCTTTGAATTGCACATTATCAGTCCGCTGTACATTTATTGAAGTCAATTCGTTAAAATGCTGATAACAGAATGTCTAATTGTGATACTTAAGTACTCCATAACGTGAGATATAATGCCAAACTCAAATAATTCAGTCACGTATTAATTGATAACATGTGCGGAAATTCGGCCTCTGGCTGATTTTAAACTTTTTGATAGTAACACCAAAGTGATTCTTTTTGTTTCAGAAATAAATAAAGCATTTCCCATTCTCAGCGCTCTACTCTGTCCACTTTTGTTTTCGAATTAAATTAATTAAGGTCTTTTAGAAAGTATATATAAATAAATAGATTGATGCAGCAGAGCGAAGACGGAGGAGCCAGCGGCTTAGCACATTTTTCATAACTAAACTTTGTGAATAATGGAGTGGATCTACAATTTTTTGCCAACTACGAACGGCTCTTTTCATGGCTAGGAAACTACTATTGGAGGACTTGCCAATTGGTCACGAAAGGCGATACTGTTATAACGATAGTTTATTCTCTTGCTTATATCAGAACGAAGAAAAGAAGAATTTGCAAAATGTTACACCATCACATCACCATTATTTCTGGTTCCTCTTATTCGGACTCCTTCGTTTCTTTATTTAGAAACTTTTTCGCTATCTGTCCTGTAGAAACAAATAAAATAAACGTCCAAAGGGACAACGCACAACCTTTATGTACTGGGCCGACTGAAACTGATGCGTGCTCTCGACGAAGATTAACTTTATGAACCAACTATAGGTAGGTACTTATTGCAATTACGGGGTGACGGGTGTCTTAGGTGTGAAATGTCTTTCAGTTGTATGTTCATGTTGTCGCCAGTCCTAGCCCAAGGGTGTGTCTAGCTGCTTTAGTGGAATTATTACGAATTACCTAGCTGACAAGTGCGAAAATTGTAAAAACCTGTGAGCGACATGTGATGTCGTGATGAGAATGTGTATACCCTCTGTACGGAGTAAAATACAAACAAAACAAAAATATTGCCATGCTTGCTGTTGATGTTAAGGTACAGGTGATCAAGAGTGACAAGAAATGTTATTACCTTCAAGGCATAACATGAAACTTAGACACAAGAAGGACGTAGGTATTTAAGTGACAATAAGAATTGGATGATTTAAGTTGAAAGTGAAAGCAATAGCTGAATCAAATTAAACGCAGTTATGGTATGGTCATGTAGTAAAATCTTTTGAGTTGTCTTCTTTAATGAAATCGGAGATAAAACGAAGACCTAAGAAATGTAAATAAGGGATATGGATCCTAACACTTTTCATGTTGAAATTTTCACTGCTGTTTTCGATGTTACAGGCAATCGTATTGAACGCAAATGGAACGATACGAAATTGATAAGTAAGGCGAAGCGATAAACATACATACATTGTACCTACCCCCCTACTCCGGTAAGGAAAAAAGTAAAGACTAGAAAATTATTTATTTCCCAAAAATGAGAAATTTGACTACTATTTAATCCTGAATAGATGTAGGCAGGTTTCGAACTTTGGTAATTGTTGCAACCAATAAATAGATCAAATAGAGACTCAATGTTACAGCAAATAAATTAGTAGTTGGTTGATTTCGTGCTTGTCATTCACACTAATGTCTCTCTTAAATCCATTAAAACCTACTTGACAAATGTCACTGGGCACAGAAGGTCAGATCAATTAAAGTCTTACACAAATGCCGTGTCACCGCTACTATACCTTGAAAGTTCACAAATAAAGGTTAAATAGATTGTAAACAAAATCAATCTTAATTTAGATGGTCTTTTCATTGACAGGATGCAATAGTCATGTCGTATGTATCGAATGCAAACATAGCACCGACGACCACAGTGAAATTAGATGAAAGCGTAAACATTCATCTGAAAAACAAATCTATTCCTAGAACAGTCAAACGAAAAAAAAGTCATTCATGGTAAACAATGCGTTCCCTATTTCAGCTTTTATATGTTAGAGATGCTAGAAGCTGTTGTGTGTTCTTTTTTTATGGGACGCGTTGTTAGGTATATTGCATTGAGTCTTTGGGGAACTTTTTATCTCTTTTTACATAGAGATATACATTTGCTGGAGTTTAGTTTATGCATTCCAGTCGTTTCTACAGCCTATTTGTCTTGCTTTACCTGGTGCACAAAATGATTGCGTGTGTTGTGCACTGAACCAATACATCCAATCCCCCGGTGGGGATGGGAATGGGGATGACCCGCTGTGATCATATAAATGGGCATGAACAGAAGTTCATAGAAAATCGTAGCACAGGAGATTTGAAAAAGAACAGTAAAGGAATATTTACGATGTTATTCCCAAGGATGTGCAATGGTCATAGATTTCAAACTGTGATCGTGATTTTTTTCTGTTTGAAGGAAAAAAAACGACATGATTTCGATTTATGCACTGAGTGGAGTAAAAAAAAAAGAAAAGAGCGTAGGTAATTCAAATGGGTTCATGTGTTCGAATCTCAAGCCAATTGATTGATATGAATGACTTTTCTAAAATCCATTTTATTTCGCATTTGGCGATTAGATTGTTGGTAGCCTTATCTCAATCGACCTTCACCTTTCCAAAAGTCTCAATGAGCAGGGTTTCACAGAAGCTATTGATATAACTACTGGATAGTGTTTTCAACATCAATCACTTTGACGAATCTTATAGTTGAGACTCTTCACGTGTTTTTTATCTAATAAATGAGAGATTAGAAATTTTTCCACAAAAAGTATTTTAACTGTTAAAAATTTTCTAAACTTTCATTTTTCAACCGCTTATTAATTTTCTAACCAGGCTATTTTAACTTTTTCTAGTCTGCCGACATTTCTGAAGACAATGCGTCATAACATTGCTCTTTGAACTTAAGGTTATGACCCCACTGTGCTATGAGCTTTATACTACTTGAATGTAGTAATTATACTGATTTGACTTTATTCATTGTCCTCTAATATGAAACTTAATCTAGTTATTTCCATGTACGGTCGATATTTTGGACTGTGTTGAGTATATTTACTGTAACCGTATCAACGTCTTCGTATCGATATCTTCGTCAATAACTTCTTCAACTGTGGTTTTTGGTCTTTCCGTAAGTTGGGTTGCAAGATGATGGCTTTTGATTCTTGAATCGTTATTGTTTCTGGATTGTTGGCTTAACGTATAGGTACTCACGGATGCTCGCAAAAATTGCAAAGGAGTTAAATTGCAGCTCCGTGTCAGTCAATCGCCAAGACGACAGATGACACAGTTTGGTAATTTGGCTCGCAAAAGATCGGTTGTGGCATGGTTTGAATGGCGTGGCGCACCTTCCTCCATGAACCAGATCTCGTAAATGCATTGAAACCATATGGCTCTGTAACGTCAACCGTTGACCGAAACATTGTTCCCAGGCTCATAATTGAGCCTCAGACATTCGTCTACACATTCTCGTTAGTGCGCCCCCGACGAGGATGTGTACTATGTGTAATGTCCACTAACTTGCCAGTTTCACGAACTTTTGAGACAAACTTATGTACAACCAGAATGGTGGATCGGTCAAAACTTCTTTTGAAAAGAATGCTCTGTTTTGTACTAAACAGCTTTTAGTTTGTAAATAAGTTTTCAATATCTTCCAGAGTTCAAATGTAAAGTGACTTTTAACTTTTCGGAGGTATACTAACTTTTTGTGAAGATTTTGAGTGAGTTCCAGGTTTCATGGTCAAAATAGCCTCTAATTTAAGAAGGACTAGATAGCCTATCCTTTGAAAGAACCGGTTTTTGAGCATCGGCATAATCCCTTGAGTGTCGTTTTTCTTGAATAGAAATATCTTGAAGTTCCAGATAAGCACCCTCCTTGCTCCTTTCATGGAGTTTGGCTTACTTCATCTTCCCTTTCTTTTGCTTCTCGCTTCTGTACTCTACTTCAAAGTCATTAGGGCCACTTTGGTCATTGGTTGAATGCCACCTTCTTTTTACTAATCACTCACGGTTGCCACTTGCCAGAAAAATGCCCGTCCAAAAATGAAAAGTAAAATGAGCAAACTTAGCTTCAAATAAACAAAACTATGATTGATTCCGATGGAGAAAGAAGGGAAGAACACCAAGTTCTCAAACGAAAAAGCAGCATGAGAAGCGCTTGTTTAAGGAAATATAAAAATTTTCATGAAATTTCTATATTTCCTTAAACAAGCGCTTCTCATGCTGCTTTTTCGTTTGAGAACTTTGTGTTCTTCCCTTCTTTCTCCATCGGAATTTTCATGAAATTTCTATATTTCCTTAAACAAGCGCTCCTCATGCTGCTTTTTCGTTTGAGAACTTGGTGTTCTTCCCTTCTTTCTCCATCGGAATCAATCATAGTTTTGTTTATTTGAAGCTACGTTTGCTCTTTTTTCTTTTCATTTTTCGACGGGCATTTTTCTGGCAAGTGGCAACCGTGAGTGATTAGTAAAAAGAAGGTGGCATTCAATATGAGCTTCAAAGTTTGCACCAAAAGTTAAAAAATCTTGCGTGGGTGGAAAACTAAGAACCAAACCCGTAAAGACCACCAAGCAAACACAGCTGTAGAACCGCATTCATCTCTGAGGATCTTGAAAAGTTAATTATGCAGACTCAACTTAGACGATTATCAAGAATGCCATATTTCAGATCAGAAGAAGTTAAGGTTGCAAACTCGTATGTTAGCTTCAATCAAATAAAATTGGATTTCCAAACACTCCCATGTCGGAAAAAACATGCGTATGATAGTATTGACAGAAACAAGCTGTCTAGTTGCCAAAAAATCTTGATTTTCAGTTCGTAAGACAGATTTAATAACACATGCCGGTCATTTGAAGAAAAGCACATGTCATTTGATACCTGTGTTTGCTTCCTGTATTCTCCCGGGCAAAATCCTAGTTCTACTTCAGGGCGCATAACTCCAAAAACACCTAGCTTGGTATTAAGAGTAAACTGAGGTTTTCAAGAGATCTCATTGCGGCCACCTCAGAGCAATCACTGGGCTTGAACGAACGAACTTATTGATGCACTTTTTACATAATTCGATAAGAAAACTGCCTTACGTAATACGTATACATTTCAATTTTAAGGACCTATAAACTGAAGTGTTTCTCTTATTTCATTTTGTTGAAAAAGTGACCAAATAGAATAAAAAGCGACCATGTGACCAAGTGAAAAAATAATGACCAAATTTAAACAAAAATGACCAAACTGGCAACCGTGTCATCACTGCTCTATGGTTTCTATGGTTTGATTCTCCAAATTTTTTGTGCTCTGCTCCCTCTTGAAAGCCAAAGAGATAAATTATAAATGTAATATTTAGACTGGGCAGCCGCGAACTATAGGGAAGATGTCTTTTTTCAACAGATACATACTGATTTCAATATGTCTGTCGCACCTCGCACTTAACGAGTTGTGATCAGCAGTCCTGCACCAACACCAGCTATTGAACAGAGGAGATTTTCCTGTTTGTGCCCCCATACTCTATTAGTAAGTCTGTTTCTTTACTTTGTGCACAGAAATTCACAATCTGTCAAATTTTAAGGAGTGGGGGTCAAATTCTCTCAGAAATGGTCAGAAACTCTCTGAAAGAGCGTAATTGTCTCAAAAGTAAAGAAACGGTCTTTAACAAACATTCGCAGCAGCGCTTGGAAAAACGTCTGTTTGACAGTTGTTGTATTTGTTTTGGCTGTGCACGATTTCTGCCCACAGAAATTTAGGTGGCAGAAATTCGCAGGGTGGGGAATTTTTTTACTCCCTCGTGAGCACTCTCTTTTGTGCACTGCTACGAAAAATCGCTGTGCTGGAACGACATTTGACTGACTTTCACCGACTTTCGGTGCATTTCGTGTGAATTTTCAGTAAAGAAACACACCTAGTATCTAGAGTAAAGGTTTATACTTATTAAGAAAATTATGTTCACGAACATTCTTTTGCAATCAAAGGTATTGGTGAAGTTTTTACTTCATTGAAGCAGCGCGCGCTTCTGCAACAACGCAACTAACCAAAATTCAATTCAAATGCCTATAATATAAGCTGTTCCTTCTCAATAAAACCGTTGCTTTGAATGCAGAAATTCTAGGCTCAGTACCCCCAAAAAATTCAAATCAAAAATCAAATCAATTTATTAGTGCATAGTAGGTATAATTTAAAAAAGTCAATTATTGTTATTGTCCTTTTTTCTTTCTTCCATAACTAGGCTGAAGAAAAGTGCGCCTTTCTAGACTCATTATACTAATCAGTGGCGGACTGTAACGCTGTAATGTATGGTAATTTGGTTTCGGTCAAACCCACCATCAAACTAATTTTTACTAATACAATCAAAGCGTTCCCGCACAACCAGCCAGACAAAAGCTTTAAACAAAATTTAAGAGCGAGCTTACTCAAAACCATCATTGTGTGAACGTCAAGTCGCTTTCCGAAAGACCGAAACCACCCCCAGCATATTTTCCGCTTCTTTTTCTATTTCAAATCGATAAATGATTGCCATCGAAATCCACTGATAACGAACTACTTTATGTGCATAATTTGGTGTTACACACCAACTCCACAGTACGGTATTGTATGGTATGGTACGGTATGGCAATGGCCTACCCAACAACATGGTGTCGTGACGACCTTGAAGTCAAACATTTCCAAATATAATTTATTGCTCCCCACACAAAGTTAAGCTTAATAAATTTGAAAAAGATGAAGCCATTAGGAAAATTTACATCAAAGCTCGTGTTACATGGGAATAATCATATCTCGAAATGAAAATTTCCATTTAAGATACTTAAGGGCTGCCTTCGTGTCCGAACGTATATTACGTTCGACCGCCTGACTACGCTATGCGATGCGACAGTAGAAAGATAGGATGGTTATGGTAGGGAGGTATACTACGAGTATCAGGTAAACCGCACATCTATCTGCCATCTATTGATTTCCCTTGGAATATAATTTTGTCAATACTCGTTGAGTAGAGTTGACGACTAATGAAAAGGCCTCTCCCATTTTTATAGACAATACAAAAGTAGGTATAAACATGGAAACTCCAACTGAAAAACGAATCCGCAATAGGTTCGTTCGTATATTAAGTACAGAAGACAACAGAAGCTGTGATTTTATTCGATAAACTTGGTTGGTAGGTAGGTTAGGTTAGGTTAGGTTGTAGTGCTTGTATGTTGTATGTTTATGTGTGCGGTACCTTTACCCCAATTGAGGGCAAAATTATTCCATCGATTTTATTCAAATGAGTTTGCTTTTGCCATTTCATTCGATATAGGCAAGGTACTCGCCGCAAAACCGAGCCACTTAATATTCGAACCGATTGATTTGAACTAATTAAATTTCCACCACTTAAGTGTTATTGACTTAGTTCTGGTGTTCTCCTCTTAACCGGTGTAGCATTGCTTCTCGGTTCATGTGACAGATCTAATTAATAAGAAATTAGAAGCTTGCTAATTAATTTTAGACACAACGGAAGGCGCCCAACCTCATCAGTCCGTGTTGGGTATCCTGTTATGGGGCTCTATATAGTCGTGCATACTTTTTGTCGCAATCGAATGAGGTGTATGGTTTGTTTACATAGTATCAAGTGAAAATCGTTAGGTGCTCGTAAATTTACTCAGACCGATGTGGGAGTTTGCATATAATCTGCTTGTGGCTAATCTTTGGTGAAGCGTGGATGTAATCCCTTTTAGGTACAAGATGTAATGGTGACTAGAGTCAATACGTTTGTGATTCTTGGGTTCGGATGTGTGGCTTTTGTGTTTTTAAAAGTGTCATGCAGTTTGGAAAGATAAAACTTTCAAAAGGGCACATCAAATTGTGCGTGGGACCTACAGTGCAGATACTTTCTCTATGCGGAAATTGTAACTGGCAAAGCTCTAAATTTGAGTTACATGTTGGGTTACTTAAGACTGTGATGCTTCAATGATTTCAGTCATCATAATCCCTATGAACTTTTAAACGCTACCGCCTTATGGTTATGGTTTTGTTCATAGGTGCATTCTGTAGGCCGGCTAGGCTATGGTGGTTGTGACAACATTTTTTCGCAAATCATAATGCACTAACGAGCACAGAGTCTTATCAAAATTGATGAATCTGTACTCGAAAGCAAATTAGCTTCATGTTAACTGCTTACTTACTTACTTACTTAGGTGGGCATTACAGGTCGGGTTGAACCTGGGCCTCAACCAACATCCTCCTATAACGACTTCGATTTTGGGCGAGCTCTCTCCAGTTTCGCACTCTAAGTCGGCTGAGGTCTCCATCCACTTTATTGCGGTAAGACGAGGTACTCCCCTTCCGCGGTTTCCCTGCAATGTGTTTTCGAAAACCCGTCGAGCCGGAGCGTTTGGGTCCATCCGCTCTACATTACCCAACCATCGTAGCCTCGCAATGCGTACTCTTATGGTTATGCCCATGTCGCGGTACATACAGCTGGTTGTTGTATCTTCTTCTCCACACATTGCCTTCGCATACGGGATCAAAGATCATTCGGAGAATTTTTCTTTCGAAACGACCAAGGGTTTTCTCATCTGCTGTCGATAAGGTCCATGCTTCGGCGCCGTAAATCAGGACTGGGATGATTAAGGTCTTATACAAGGTGACCTTGGTTTTCCTGGACAGGGTTTTGTTTCTCAATTGCCTTCTTAACCCAAAGAAGTAACGGTTGGCAAGAGTTATTCTCCGTTAGATCTCCGCACTGATGTTGTTGTCCGTGTCAACAGCGGATCCTATGTAGACGAAGTTCTGTAATACCTCGAAGTTATGTCTGTCTATTGTGACGCTTTTTCCAATTGGTCGATGTTCCATATCCTCTTTTGATGGCAACACATACTTTGTTTTGCCCTTATTAATAATCAAACTCATTTTTTCCGCTTCTGTTTCAATACTCGCAAAAGCACCTATGACATCACGCTTATTTCTTCCTTTTACGTCAATATCGTCTGCATAGGCGAGTAATTGTACAGACATCAAAGGTCTCGCTGAGTTCTTTACCGACCTTGACGGAGCAGCGTGAATTCTCCAAAGTCATCCTGCATAGTCGTACGAGCTTTGCAGGGATGCCGAAACTAAACATGGCTCTGTACAGCTCGTCTCTGTAGATACTGTCATACGCGGCCTTGAAATCGATAAAGAGATGGTGTATATCGATATTATGTTCTCGGGTCTTTTCCAAGATCTGCCATAATGTGAAAATTTGGTCTATTCTGGACTTCTTTCGTCTAAGACCACAGGACCTATCAAGTTGTTGACATGGGGTTTCAGACGTTCAAATATTACAGTAGACAAGATCTTATAAGCGACGTTAAGGAGGCTTATCCCTCTATAATTGGCGCAATTGTGAGGTTCTCCTTTCTTTAGGATCGGGCATACGATACTGAGGTTCCATTCATCGGGCATGCTTTCTTCCGACCATATCATGCAGATCAGCTGGTGCAACTCCAACTGATCTCCAGCTGCCTTGAAAAGTTCGGCATCAAGGCCATCTGCACCTGCAGTCTTATTTGTTTTAAGTTTGCATATGGCAAGCTTAACTTCCTCTAGGTCGGGAGGACGGCATTTTTGATAATCGTCCAAGCTGAATGGGGCAATCTGCCTGACAGCGGAATTTGTGTCCTCATCGCCGTTAAGCAGTCTGCAGAAATGATCTTTCCAGAATCGTGTAGTGACTGTGACTCTACAACTATGTTTCCCTGCTGGTCTTTACAAGCTTGAGTTCGGGGTTTGCCACCCTGGCAAGATCCTTCTACCTTTTGGTAAAACTTCCGAATCTCGTTCCAGTCATGGCACGAATCTCGTTCCTGTCATGGCAAGAATCTCGTTTCTGTCATGGCACCTCTCTATTTCATCAAACGAGCGCTTCTCATGCTGTTTCATTTTCTTTTTGAGAATTCTGGGTTCTTCCCTTCTTTTCTCCTTGTAAATCTCGTTATACTGATCGTAAGCAGCCCTTGTTCGTTTTTGCATCAGCATTTGTCGTTCTTTTTGTTTGGCTGCATTTGCCTGCCTGCATTGTCCATCGAACCATGGGTTTCGTTTTGGTAACTGCAAATCAAATTAATTGACGCCCTTTTGCAAAATCCTTTAGAGATTCTAGGCCCTTTCAACATTACTCCGCGTATCACCAGAAAATCCAACACACGAATCAAATTTCCATAAAAAAATACAAAAGTTTTTTTTTCATTTCCCAAGCCTGTGATAAAAGTAAACATATCTGTACATTTTTTAAGAAGTGCATTCAAGACGGATTGACAGACAATGCCATTGCACTTGTCGCCGAGTGGCGCTTCAGTATTATTTACTCGTATGAGTATCATCAATCGGAAGGCCTTTATTTGGTTTGGCGGCACTCATCAAAGTCTATCTGCATCCACGGTTAGATCTTATTGTTGTCAATAGAGAAAAGGTATTTTGAAAGTTTCAACCCGAATAAGTGGAAGCTGTAAAACGAAGATACCAGGCACAGCGATGAAAATACTCCCACTTAAGAAAAGATCAATAAATAAAGAAGCAACAATCATTTCACGAACACATAGCCGCACAGGTGCACTGCTGCCGTGGCGTCGCGTCGCAAGCACCAACTCTTGACGTCACTTGCCTAAGGCATTCCAATTTGTAAATAAATTTATGTTTGCTATACAAATTGGTACGGTTTTTCATGTAGTGCAGTTAGATATGTTGTACACCACATCTGCTACTCCCACAATATTTGGGTGAATTAATTGGATGATGACTTCTTCAACACCTGGCACTTTAAAAATGAATTATTCCTAAAATCAAAAAGCCTCTTTTCCATTCTCGAGTCTCGCTCGCAACTAATTGCTTTTTGAGTAATAAGTTGAAATAAGAATAAATATTCGAAATGACTTAATTGAGATTCGACGCTCTCCATAAACAACCGGACAATAAAATTTCCCTCGAGATGATGAATATTATTATTCATGCTTAGGGTATTATCATCGGGAAAAGTCAAAGCTTTATATTTTATAAGCGTTGACATTTAAATGTTTTTTTGATAAGAGATCTTATCTCTTCTTCTGCTGCTACCGCATATTTTCATTAATTTTTCTTCCTAGCTTATACTACATTAAGTAATCTCTTGTATCCAATCATATTAATTTCACAAAAACGAATTTAATTAAGTTGAGCCGATGAGGCGTATCATCGGTGGGATTTGTTTTTCGCATTAGTCGTTTGAGGACAGAGAGGGAGAGCGAGAGAAATCCCATCAGTTTTGAAAATGTCTTTATTGAATCCAAAAATACGCTAGCTAACCATTCGAGTGTCAATTCGTTTTTAAATAATTTTCCACTTGGAATGTTAATCAAGCCGAATTTTTTAACGATGCCATTAAAAGACTCACAAACGTTTAGGGCGAGGCTTGGAGTCTGAAGATATTCAATTGGAAACAATAATTAGTCACAGCGCGTAATTATGTGACTCCAAGCAACAATACCCAGAAGCTGTGGCTTTTTAAGTGGCTGGAACAAATGAATGCAAATGCAGTGGTAAATGCAAATGAATGTGCCAGTTCGTGAATTTGCTTAAATTCGAGTTGATTGTAATCAGTTTTAATAAAAAAAAAAAGAAAAATAAGGTGCGGTTAATAATATGTATCCTTGTGTCGATCTGCTATTAGCTGAACATAGGTTGAACGACTGCGGCTTGGAGCGTTGAGTTTTTGTTGACTTGTCAGAATGTGATTAAGACAAGACTCTGTAGTCTCAGAAGGTTATTTTTTTTGTGTGATAATGCTCGTAATGAAGTGGGTGATATATAAAGTTAGTTTTTAATGAGGATACGAATATTTGAACCTAATTTGTATGTAACCAACTTATTACAAATACGGGATAACAAAATGACATTGCTTTTTTTAAAGATTTTTTCAAAGATTAAAACT
This sequence comes from Melanostoma mellinum, assembly GCA_914767635.1. Taxonomy (NCBI): domain Eukaryota; kingdom Metazoa; phylum Arthropoda; class Insecta; order Diptera; family Syrphidae; genus Melanostoma; species Melanostoma mellinum. Next base: position 23,913,847 of record OU612058.1, read on the forward strand.
TTTTAGTTGTAATTTATGTAGGTAGAAGAAAAAGTCGAGGGCCCGCGTCAGAAGCCTAAAACTTCAAGAAGCATTGGACGGCGATGGACAAAACACAATTCTTTGTAAAGAAACAATATCCTTAAGCTTATGAAGTAAATCTTCACCTTTTCATTCTTCATAAAAATAGGAGGTTTTATACCAATTGAATCTGATTTTACGATAAAGGTGATGAGTGCTCTGCAATTGGGTCACCTAATTGTGTGTTGAACTCCATGGAGGACTTCATGTGTGTAAACATTAATTGCTGCCCTAGGCGAAAGCCGAGCATCAATAATGTTTCACCTTTGCAATTGGCACAATAAGGAACAACCTCAAAATGCATTTGAGGCTATTTGATCAGCGGTGACCTAATTGGATCGGAAACAACAATGTTCAATGAGTGCTAGTGAAGTCTTGAATAAAGACAGTTGTTTATATATTGACTCAAAACAGTCGTACTTTACTTACTTTGTTTTGAATTTAGCAATTATTAATTTATTATTCTTCCGCCGCGTTTTGGAGAAGTTATGAGAGTAAAACATTTTTTGTGACAGCCAAAATGCGACATGGTAAAGGTACAAAAACAGACAAAAACCAACACGATGGAGTTAGCATCGTTATATTTGTTAGATTTTGCTGATTCCTTTCTACATGCAACGTGCGACATGCCATCTGTTCGATGAGATCGATTTGTTTGCCTGGTTATTAAAAAGGCAAAAGGATTAAGGGTTTGAATTGACAGTTGCTATTCTTACACACGTTGTGATCTTCATTTGGCGCATTTGTAGCTATTTTTGTTGCATTTTGAAAGAGAAATGCGTATACTCTTACATTCTTACACGTACTTTCCATTTTTTAGTTAAACTGCCTTTCGTTTCCAAACTAGAGAACATCGACTTTTTTCCTTTCTCTATAAACTTTTGGGCCCGTGGCGTAGTGGTTAGCATATCTGTCAGTTAGGTGGGATTGCGAGCTTCGCCAGCATAAAATTGTAGTTCGCTGAATTGCGTTAGGTCTTGAAGCTCACAAGCTTTTTCGCATCACCCCCATTTATATGTTAGTATTCATAAGAATCCAACGGTACTTTGCGACTTTTCTTTATTCTAAACGTTTTTTGTGGAAATCTTATTACCATTGCATTTTCATCTAATACTTTAACAAGAAAACTTCTTCGCTTCTTATTTCATTCGTTTAACTACACCTTTGGTAGTGTAATAACAAACCTAACTCAAAGGATCTGGCTATAAAGTGTTATAGTACTTTTTGTATCTTTTCACAATTATGCTACAATCCACAAACCTAACTTCAGAAAAAGGCTCAAATTTGCGCGTTTAAACTAGATGGCTGTAGATTTCGGTCTATAGGTCTATACCTAATAAGAGATTTGGAAAATGTATACAACCCGTTACAACTACATACGAATGTGATTAACAAGAGAACCAGCAATTTGAATGACTTTTTGGTGCTGCATTTTTAATAGAAACTGAAGTGTGGAAACTTATGAGAAAAACTATGAGGCAGTAGTAAATATGGCAGCAACGCCTGAAGATTGACAATCTATACTTTATGAAGCATCAATTTCAAGTTTATTTGTTGCTGAAATTGCGAAATTATAAAGCCGCAGAAGAAACACGTTCCACATAATTATTCAGAAAGCAAGTCATTTAAAGGACTAGTAAAAATAAAAACCAATAACATTACCAGAGACTAAGTCTTATGAAAAAAAAATACAATAAAATTACACCAAGTAGTCATTTTGGACGAAAAGAAATTTAATAGTCCCGGCGAAGGATACAATTTCTGTTTAAATGACTTAAGAAGGACTTAAACTCTTTTGGATATCTAAAAGTGTAGTGATGAAAAGGGTAGTAAGCTATAATTTCAAAAAAAAACTTCATTTCAGCACTCAAAAATAACAGCAAGGAGCTATAAACTCGTAGCGTTACGTGCCTTTTCCATGCTCTATTAGATATTTGTTGATGGGCGTTTAGCTTTCCAACGGGATGATGCTCCCATACCCACGCTCCCTGATTTACAGAAGGATGCGTACTCAAGACGAAATGTTGATTTTTTGCATGGTCGCCACTTTGGCCGTTTTTCAAATGTATATTCAAATGAATGTGAGTGGAGTGCGCTTTTAAAAAATAATAAATTAATATTTTTACATGTCGTTCAATGCAACTGTTGAACCACATTAGCGGGACACGAACTGTCAAACGTGTTGAATGGCGAATGTTGCCGGTTTCTGTATTAAGACATGAAAACACTTTTTGTTGCAGTTTTTAAATAAAATTATTCAAATTCAAATGTTCGCGCTGTTTAACTTAGCCGTCAAATTCGTTGTATGTGAGAGAAAGAGACAGAGGCTGTTTGATTCAGCGCAGCGTTCAGCTTCAGCTCCACTCAAAACGAAAATGGCCGTCAAAAGTGTAGGAACAGTCGTGTAGTTTCATTAAAATTAAGTTATTTCTGAGTAAATTTATTATTTTCGGTCTTAAATTTATAATTTCATTTCAATCAATTTTAAAAGTGTATATATTAAAACAACTTCAGTTGGTTGAAAGGCTAGTTTACTTATCAAAGTCGAAAATGTGTGAAGCTGCTCTATATTTTGTACCTCTGAATTGGTGATGGAAGTTTTTCATTCGATTTCGATACAGAAATATGAAATAAATATCATAGTTTTTGTACAACAAATTATCGATTCAAGTTCATTAGTGGTCTTTTGTGTGTTGAGTAAGCAAATTTACTAATCTTTTGTTTTATTGAATGTAAATCAAAGTATTCAATGTGTTTCGCGTGTGTTTGAAGAGAAAAAGTATTTATATATCTTTATACCAAATGGGTTCGTTTGAATTTTTAAATCTTATTTTTGTCCAAGTTCGTTTATTTGATTTGCGGTTTTGCTTTAAAATTTTTAAAAAAAATTATTGTACCTCGCGAATGATAAAGCGAATACGTGTTTTTCATGTTCACGAAACACTTCAGGATTCTTTTCTGATGGTGAGTACCTAATTAAATTTTCAACCTTTACACCTATCGTTTTCTTACAACACTCATTTTAACATTAAGTTAAATCAAAAGCAACATCAGAATCTTTGATGCACTAGACCCGTGCTAACCTAACCTCTATTTGACTAAGGCATTGATCTATTGACATTGACAGTGGGAACCGATCATATAAATTTGATCAATGCACCATTTTCAATAATTCAGAAGACATCTACAAGAGTAAATACAAAATAAATAACAGCTAGAATGATGCAAAACCCGTATTTGTATTAAGAGTGCTTTTATAAATGTCATAGACCATAGACCATAGACCATAGACCATAGACCATAGACCATAGACCATAGACCATAGACCATAGACCATAGACCATAGACCATAGACCATAGACCATAGACCATAGACCATAGACCATAGACCATAGACCATAGACCATAGACCATAGACCATAGACCATAGACCATAGACCATAGACCATAGACCATAGACCATAGACCATAGACCATAGACCATAGACCATAGACCATAGACCATAGACCATAGACCATAGACCATAGACCATAGACCATAGACCATAGACAGACCATAGATGACAGATGGCACATGGCTGATGACAGATGAAAATGACAGATATAATAGATGAGGATTGCAGAAAAGGATTTATTTCAGATATTGAAAGACAGGTACTTTTTCTGGTAACCCAAGCCTATAGTAGGAGCCCAGTCAAAGTTTTGAAACGGACCTTACAATTTTTATTCGAATATGAACAAGAATCACATCCCAAAGTATGTAACACGAATTAAGGGACACCTTGTATATCGACAATAGCCTGCCCAGACAAATAGAACGTATGTATTTTCAAAAATGCACTTCGTTGTAGATGAGTTTCAAGAAAACAAACCTGCTGCTTTTACCACCAAGTCATATCATTCTCCTATATGTGGTTTCCAACTCAATTCATAAATAAATCAGCAAAATGATTATCCTCGGAACGCAGTATACTAACACAGGAAATGCTTTCTTTTGTTGAACTCTATTGTTGACAAAGTGTATCACAAAATTTCCGCCTTAAATTGTTTAACCACCCCATACCCCTTCTAACCCACTCGCATGATTTTGTTTGCATGAAAAGTTCATAACAAACCCGCCACAATTCAAGTTTATCTCGACATAGTTACACATAATGTTTTCACTTATATTCTCGCTTGAATTGGATCCTTTCAAAAATCTCACAAATGTGTCAGCCAGCCAGTTATTTTTTGCACTGGAATTCGCTCCTCTTTCCATGAAATTTAAATTTTTCCACTTGAGATGAACACAAGCTCAAGACAAAATAATCATCAAAGAAATGCGCAAAAGAAAATCGTTTATATCAAAGCAACAGAGCAAGCAGCGTCAGATAGGTAAACATGCTTCACAACTCAACTCACCCCATGGTTACTATAATCGAGAGACAAGGAGAAAGAATTTCCAATTAACTCCCCCAGTGGAGAAAGTTACTTTTTTTGTGTGTCGTATCTGAAGATTCATCAGATATGTAGAATGTAGATACCTGTTGCTTTCAGAGAACATCCACCCAAAGGTGTCCCATAGCTTTTGCGATTTTATCGACCCCCGAACGACTTGTTGAAAGACGTATTTTAACGTAAGAACAAAGAATATAAACCACATTCTCCTCGCTCTGATGCTTATCACGAAAATGTTTCAATCTTAATGCCACTTGCATACAAGAGATGCTATAACTTGAGTGCGGCTTGGTAGTCCAACTTTAAGCTGATTAGCATACCTACGCAAAATTTCTACCAGCTCTATGATGTGCGACAAAGTCGACACGGCGCGTGTTCGGCGCTCCTTGAATGGTGCGGCCAGAGATATGAATACGAAAGTCTCCAACCGAAAGACTCCATTTACGGCTAATACTGGCACTTTTGTTATCGTTTTTTGTCAAATGGACTGAGGTCTGAGGTGGATATCCATATCCCGTAGATGCTAATTACTCGGTAGTTCTGGTCGGTAGGTTACACAGCTTCCCAGCGATAAGCACTTGAAGTTGACGACCGCAATGACGCACACGTTCCGTGGCAATGGCATTATTTCAAAGATCAAGAGTCCAAAGTAAAGTCGAAAGGAATTAGTTAATCAAATAAGAACGTTGGCGGTACTTACGTCTTCTTGTGGCGCGCATGGACATTAAAAGACCATTATCTCAGCGTTGATTTTTTCTCCTATTTTTTAGTTTGAAGATTTTTTTTTAGTATAATTGCACGATATGAAGTCAGACGCTCAGACTGGTCCAAGCATCTTGAAGGTCTTGTTAAACAAGATGAAGCTCAGTTCCTTGGTTGGTTTGTTGGGGCGAAGGGGTGCCCTGTTAAACATCCTACGTAGATTGTTGTAGTTTGTCTTATAGTGCGCTTACAACAACAGGTAGATGGTAGATGTATCTTGTCTGATGGTGATGCTGTAGGCCAAAGTTCCAACGCGCAGTACATTGTGGTAAAACGGCAAACAAGAAGAGGTTTTCACGCAGTTCAGATTGCTGTATTGCGTGCAGATTTTAATTTTGTTCAGAGGTGATGCGGATGGATATTGGTAATACTAATTTCAAACAAAACATCACTATCTGCTTGTGTCGATGACTGGGTGGCCGTCGGCTATAACATGTCAGAGGTTTTAATTATTTTCTTTTTTCAAGTGAATGATAATGAAGAATATTTTCTAATCATCTGTAATGGAGGCGCATTATTTTTTAATGGGGTTTGCGAATTTTCTAATTCAATTTTATGGTTTAGGTAAATTTAATGCCTTACGTTTGTCTCACTTCAAAGAATTGGTTTATGTGTGCGTCACTGATTCAAAGATTAGAATTTAGAAAAAAGAGAAGGGCACAACAATTTGCATTGCGTGTCAAGCTGATCAAGAAAAAAAAAAACACGGAAAGCGGTTGTGCGATTTCAACAGGCCCCTCTTTTCCGTCAGCTTTGCTTTCAATGAGCTCATTTCTTTAGAAATTTTTGAATTCAAAATTGTTTTAGACATAATATACAACATATCTCGAAAACTTACGGTATGCTTTTCACCTTATGACGATAGCCAATGTGAGCCAAGATCTAGTGGGAACCACATGTAAGCGTTTAAATAGTTGATTTCTCATAGTATATGCGTTTACGATGTTAGAAAAAACTATAGCAGTTTCGATGATCGAAGAAATCGAACAATTCTTAGAAGGCAAAACTAAAAGTTGCTCCAACGCATGAAGGTATGAACTCTTTTTATCAACCTTACTAATCAAAAATTCTATTTTTCTTAAGCAAACCAATAGCTTTTTGCTTTGCTTTCGTTCTGATAAAAAAAATTATCCAAATCTTTGAAAAAAATCCAACCTCGAATAGTATTTTAAATTTTCCTTGAGGTGTGTTCACACTATTCAAACGGCACCAAAACGCGCATGCCGATCGCAGATACCAAATTTAAAGCCAACCAGAATAAATGGAACCTGAATGAAATGGTTTCGATTGCCACCCAGTGAAGTGTGGACGAATATAAAACGAAGTCTGAGTCCAATATTGAACTCACAATCTCAAGAAACGAAAATAATGCTCGCCGAATATGATCGCTGAATATTCTCGTTTGCCTTATCCCACAGGCAGCAAACAAATTTGGCGAGCATTAATTTCGTGTTGGTTCCTTATACTGGAAAATCAGAAACAAAAATGAGGGTTGCCAGCTTGCTTAACCCAAAACGACGAACATGAAAGCCAGCAAATAGTAGAAAATCGAAATCTTTCGCTAAAAGCGAGCGGTTCGGGAGCCAGCCCACAGATGAGAAAAACAGAATCAACACGAGCATGTTCGTCAGTTGTAAAAGGTACAAATAGATCTTTGAAGAATCGACATAAAGTACTTTGAATATGTTTGGCAGTGTTGCCAACTTTATTTTTACCAACCCACCAAATGCGGCAGCGTAAACCACCAGAAACCACTAAAACCTAAATAGCCTCACAAACCACCAGAATTCCACTAAATAACTTTAAGACAACAACTACCTCCCTGAATATTATTTGAAAATAAAACAACAACAACAATATTGTTATTATGAAATAATTATTATTGTTACTTCAAAAAAGGAAAACATTACATAAAAAGGTAGATAATATTTCACATACCAAACTATAGCGAACTATACTTTTTTACTGAACTGATTGACTCAGTAAGTGAATAATTGAAACCTTTCAAATCAAATCAACTTTGAAACAGTACTAATAAAGTTTATATTCTTTCATTCAAGAAATTGAAAAATAATTTTCGTGGAATCCCCGACATCCCGACAAGCTTGAGTTCGGTGTTACCTACACAACAAAGAGAAATAAAAAATCTGATAGATGTTATTAAGTTTCCCTATTTTGTGCGACTTCAAGAGTTAGAAACATTATAAAAAAAAGCTAGTGGTTAAACGCGAAGCTGACCACTAACTTAAATAATCAAATCCGCTAAAAAATTCAAAATTCAAAAGGCACATCTAAACCACCAGATCTTGTGGAAGTTCCACTAAGATGGCAACACTATATGTTTCTATTTATGTGCTTAGCCTAAGCTCGGGAAGTAAGCGAAATTTATATTTGATAATCAGTAACTTTGTGGTACCCGTGGCGTGATGGTTAGCATGTCCACCTGCTAACCCAGAGGTTCGAGGTTCGAATCCCAGCAGAGGCATAAAACATTTTTCGACGGGTATCGCCTTTCGCGAGGAATTGGCATGAAAAGCGCTTTCGCAATTAGCCGTTCGGAACCGGTAGAAAATTGTAGGTCCCCTCCATTCCCCCACACAAGGCATGGTTGTGAGAAATGCGCTAGGCCCAGGGGCTCCTCGCTCTGTTGCGCCACCCTATTTATTAATCAGTAACTCGGCTCTATTTTACGTTCAGTTTCACGATTTTCTAAGGTGCAGTGCTTTCTCCCTCAAGTTACTTACTTACCTCAACCGTAATACCGCTATAGCCATTGAACACTCTTGATACGTCCCTTCTCCCTTCAAAGTGGCTTAAGGTGAGGATAAGTTCTTTTTTTTTTCTTTCATAATAGGAAACTTAACGAATCACTTATTTACTTTGACTTTGCTCATAAGACGTGCTATTTTGTCAATATTTTGATTTGAATGTTCAAGTTATCAGTTTTATCTAAGACTTTGAGGGATCACAGCTTAGTTCCTACAAAGCTAACAGAGTTCTGGGTGAAATCGAATTCACCTTAAAAAGCATTACATTTTCTAGGCCAAGTACAATATCAAAATCTTAAGGCTGCAAACAAAGTTTCAGTATTCATTATTACAAGTATAAGGTTGCCAGCTTGTGTGTATCCTCTGATTATCGCGAATACCACCTTTCATTTTTATTTTATTCGGTGAAATAAAAAGAAGAAACTGATTTTTACTGTTGCAAATACTCTTAGTTTTTAATCTTTAAAATTATTTCCTTTTGAGAGTGACAGACTTCTTTACTGCGCGTCTATAAAACAATTTATTCTAAGCATTCACAACAATATTGGTACGTTCCTGGTTGATACGAAATTGTTCTCTTTTAGTATTTAGACGATAGATGGCGTTTCCTTGAGTCATTATCTTTTCGAGTGGTTATTAATTTGTTGTCCTCTGCAAACTACACTTTAATTTTGAATTAAATCACACAGAATATAAAAAAAATAGCTTAATTATAAAAATGCTCTTTTTGCAGTTGTTTGTTAATATAAACGCTGAAAATAAGTCAAAATAGTTACACCAGTTTTTAAAACATTGATTTTTCTCTTTCCACTTTTTAAAAATCCAGTATGCAAATTTTAAGATCTTGCAACGAGATGCTTCGGCAAAAAATTTGAAATGAAATCAAAATTTTTTTTTTAATCAACAAAAATTTCAAAAACACAAATGTTTAATATCCTGACATGCAATCTATCTTTCGAAAATACAAAACTTCGTCAAAATCTCGTAAGCCACTAACAAGAAAGTCGGTTTTGAAAATAAAACAGTGCTGGCTGGGGTACCGTTTTTAAACTTTTTCCAATGTTTTTTTAAATCAGAGTGACAAATCATATAGGATGTATGGCAGGTACCAATATTATTACACAATTCTGAAACCTTTCTGTAGAATTTTCTAACTGCAAATTTTGAAGAAAATCGGCCAAGCCGTAAAAAAAGTGTTCTGCACGATTTCCATTTTACACCATTTTCAGTGTCGATTTTAATTGCCTACCTCGTATTGCGTCAACTTGAATGTGTGAGTTTCGCTCAGATCAATCAACCTTTTGCTCCCGGAGGTGTACATTTTTGAAAAATGTTTGCATTAAATTAAAAAAAAAAAAAAAACTTCATCAGAAAATTACTAGGAATGTATAGAAAAAATTTGTGGTTGACCTGCAAACCCGTTTAGGAATAAATAAAATAAATAGGGTGGCGCAACAGAGCGAGGAGCCCCTGGGCCTAGCGCATTTCTAACAACCATGCCTTGTGAGAAAATGGAAGGGACCTACAATTTTCTGCCGGTTCCGAACGGCTAATCGAGAAAGCACTTTTCATTTCAATGAATACTAACGGAGGACTTGCCAATTCTCCGCGAAAGGCGATACCCGTGGAAAAAAAATGTTTGCCTCTGATGGGATTCGTAATCGAACCTCTGGATTAAGAGGCGGATATATGCTATCCATCACACCACGGGTACCACAAACCCATTTAGGAAGCAGAGGGTTAAACTGGGCTGGCTTTTACTCTTTTTGAAAAAGTTGAAATATCTTCTTTAGGAAAATCCCAATCGTATATTTAGTAATGTATGTATTTTCTTAGATCAAGTTGCGGTTGATAACGTCATTGTTGGTACTCTAACACTGTATTGGGAAACGGGCATATATTTTCTGGTTTGAGTAGAAACTCAATAATAAAAACGATGACGCACCAAAGCTCAGAGAGCTTCAGGGACGCGTTTCAGGGACCTCCAATTTGAAGCTGACTCCGAGCGGCTAAAATGAGAAAACGCTCTTCATGGCTTTTCCACTCATTGCCAATTTTTCGTAAAAAGCGACAATTTTGAAAAAGAAGATGTTTCTGCCACTCGAACCTTGAACTTCTACATTACAGGCAGACATGACATAGTAATTGTTGAGAAAAAAAGCGAAAGCAACAATTTTTTCTCAAAGTCTTTCAGTTTTGCTTGCTGCTACAACTCACTTTCATAGAATTAAACTGAAGAATTGTTTAGTCTTCAAACAACAAAGGAATTGACTTCTCATTTTTAACTTACCCTTTAAAAGTGGTAAATTGCAAATTCCAGCAATCAAAACATTACCATTTTCCCAACCGGCGGAGTAGAATCTCCAACTGCAAACGCACGGTTAAAAGGCTGGGGAAAGTTGACTGGAATGATATGACGGACTTAGAACGGAAACGACTACATAACGCACGAGCCTTTTTAGACAGGGAGAACTTGGGAAAAGACGGGCCTACTGCTAGTCTAGCACCAAGCCCCCTGCAAGGTACAACTGAAACAACTGACAAGACCGACCGAAACAAACCACACGGCACACGAACCTTGGTGGTAAGGGAGGGCTTGGGAAAGGATGGGCCTATTGCTAATCCAGCACCAAACCCTCTCTCCCCTCTAAGTCAGAGTGTAAAAACCTCGATGGGTCCGCCTGCTCCGTACACTGATAAAATTCAGCCAAAGAAAAGGCCAACCCCATCGACGGCTGGTGTAGGGACTACGGATACAAGACACAATACGAAGAACGAACAGACAGACCCTGGAGCACGGAAGCACAGCAGTACTTCTCACCCAGAAATGGGAAATGAAGCCGCTGCTGAGGGGAAGGAGGAACAGAAACTTGATGGTAGTGTAGAAGGCCTCAGCCCTCCGCAAGACCTAAATGTGACTGAGGAATCCAACCCCGAAAACCCGTCACACAACAAAACGACAGACAGTCTGGCAACTGTCATCGACAGAAATACAAGACAAAGACGAGCAAGGGTCCTCAGCAAAGACGAACTTCAACTGAGACAACAACGAAACGCGGTAAGGACAGTCAGACGCTTATCGAAAAAGAACCCTGACTCCTTAACGGGGAAAGCAAGGAAGGCTCTGATGAGGTCCGAACAAAGACTACGGACATTGACACCAATAGACTTAACAAAACAAACTGGACAAGACCCGACGGACAATAAACGAGCTGGCTGCGGAGCAAATACTGGTGCTGGTGAGGCGGCCTCTCTGCCCCTCATCGAAACCGTTATGCCGAACTGCTCAAAACGAGTAAGGAATGCCAGCTCCTCCCCGAACAACTCCTCACCCAACAGATTACCGAAGAGGATGAAGACCTCCTCAGTCCCTGCTGCGAATGGTCACCTAGTCGCTATAGCCGACTTTGGGAAACCTGACCGCAAACTGAGTGAAGATGAATGGCAGTTGCTGGAACTAAGGATCCTGGAAGAGGTAAATGAGGCGATCGTTAAGAGTAGGCAACCGCCACTCTTCGGGGACCTCACTACCGTCCATGGTTTTAAAGTAATGAACTGCGAGAATGAATGGACCCTTCAATGGCTCCAGGAATTCGTAAAAAAGACGGCAGCTCCCTGGCAGAATGCTGAATTACGGCTCTTGACTGTCACTGAGATCAAGGACATAAACCGACCAATAGGTAAACTACTGGTCAGAGGCCCCTCTATTCCCCGCGATCGGCTGGAAAGGTACATCCTTTCTCTGAATGCCGAACTTTTGAGCGACCAATGGAAGGTCGTGAAGGTGGAGAAGACGGAGACAGGCACTGAAGTGATTGTGAGGTTGACACACAACTCCATACCACTTCTAAGAAAAGTTAGCTTCAAAGTTCGCGTCGGCATCACCCGATGCAAACTCAGGCTGATAGCCAGAATCAAAAAACAGGTTAGTAAGGCGTTGTATAAAAAACAATATATGCAATGGAATTGAAGTTAATACAAATCAATCTCCAACATAGTAAAGCCGCCTCCGCCAACCTGGTCTACCTCATGGAGAGTAGACAAATAGATGTAGCCCTTATTCAAGAACCTTGGGTCGCGAGAGGAAAAATTAAGGGCCTACATTCCAAAGAACTCACGCTGTACAAATCCAATTTTGTCAGCCCAGACAGTAACCATAGAACATGCATAGTAGCTAGAAAACAGTTAAATCTTTTTCTTCTAACTACTTATAGCACAATAGACCAGACCGCAGTAAAGATGGAACGCGCAGACCTTCCATCACTAATCTTGGCTTCCATCTACATGCCACATGATGGAATTGAAGGACCACCAGCTGATATCACCCACCAACTGGTTGAATACACAAGTAAGAGTAGACTAGATATTATTATGGGCTGCGACGCCAACGCACACCATGTGCAATGGGGAAGCACCGACACGAATTCTAGGGGGGAACTCTTATTTGAATTTATTTTAAGAAACAATCTTTTGGTTATAAATAGAGGTAACACACCTACCTTTGTTACAAAAAACCGTAAAGAAGTACTTGACATTACACTCACAAATAACTCGGACACTTGTCCAGTAGAGCAGTGGAAAGTACTAGATGATCTCTCTTTCTCAGACCATCGTCTGATAAACTTTATCACTCCCACTACAGATCGCCCAATCAAACCTTTTCGTAATAATAGACGTACCGATTGGGCTACCTTTAGTAGGGAAGTAGACGATAACATAGATTCCCTTAATACTAATAGGAACCTTGAACCGCAAAGCCTTGATAAGTTGACTGCAGAACTCACAGGGATTCTGAGAAATGCCCTGGATAAAAGCTGTCCTCTTATCACAACGGTAAAAAAGAACAAAAAACCAATTTGGTGGAATAACGAGCTGAGCAGCATTAGAAAAGAAACTAGAAGACTTTTCAATGCTGCCAAACGAACCGGCTCCGAAAATGACTGGGAACATTATAAATCCAGCCAAAGGAAATTCAAAAATGAAACTCAACGAGCGAAACGCTGCTCGTGGAGAAATTTTTGTAGTGAAATCGAGTGTACGAACAAATCGGCCAGACTAAGGAAAATCCTCTCCAAGGAGACCATACCACTTGGTTCTCTGAGAAAAGCGGATAACCACTGGACTGAATCCGCAGTCGAGAGTCTGGGACTTTTGTTCGAGTCACACTTCCCTGGATGCAGCCCTATAGAGAACAGTGAAATAGAAAACACTAGGTTTTCTAGACATGAAATCCCGGCAGATATCGTTACGGAAGAGAAGTTGGAATGGGCTATCAACTCCTTTTCACCTTTTAAATCTCCGGGTTACGATGGCATTTTCCCTATGATGCTGCAAAAAAGCAGCAGGAAAGTCATCCCACACCTAAAGAACATTTTTGAAAATAGCCTCATATGGGGATACATTCCCAAATTATGGCGGGAAGTTAGAGTCGTTTTCATACCGAAAGCCGGCAAACCCAGCCATACAGAAGCAAAAGACTTCAGACCTATAAGTCTGACCTCCTTTATACTGAAAACTTTTGAAAGGTTGCTTGATTTACACATCCGTAGCTTAATGAAACCGGAAGTAATATCCACCTTTCAACATGCCTACACAAAAGGAAGAAGCGTGGAAACAGCACTTCACTGTGTAGTAAGAACCATAGAAAAAACGCTGCAAGATAAGGAATACACTCTTGCAGCCTTCCTGGACATTGAAGGAGCCTTCAACAATGTACAAAACAGTGCAATTAAGAAGGCCCTGAATGATCTAGAAGTTGAGGATACAATTACAAATTGGATCATGAATATGCTAACAAAACGTCAGATCCACAGCGAACTGGGAGGTGCGAACTTGAAAAAGTGTGTGTCAAGGGGAACCCCACAAGGAGGTATCCTCTCACCCCTGCTCTGGATCCTGGTCATGAATGAGATCCTCGTAGCTCTCAAACATGATGGCGTAAAAGTGGTCGCCTATGCCGATGACCTAGCTCTTCTGGCAACGGGGAAATTCCCTTCCACTATTAGTGCACAATTGAACTATACACTAACCAAGGTAAGCGCTTGGACAAAAAGGTGCGGCCTTACAGTGAACCCCCTCAAAACAGAGCTGGTACTTTTTACAAACAGAAGAAAAATACCTACTTTTGAGTTACCAAGACTAAATGGGACCTCTCTTAAGATCTCTGATCAAGCCAGATACCTGGGTGTGATCTTAGATAAAAAACTGAATTGGAGTCCCAATATACAAGAAAGATATAAAAAATCTATGATAGCACTGTATTCGTGCAACAGAATTTTTGGCAAAAACTGGGGACCAAATCCCAAGATCATCCTGTGGATGTATACTGCCATTGTTAGACCTATCCTTTCTTATGGCAATTTGGTGTGGTGGAAGGCGTTGGAAAAATCCACGCATTTAAAAACCCTAACCAAAGTTCAAAGATCTGCCTGTATTTGCGTAACTGGTGCAATGAGGACTACACCGACCGCGAGTTTGGAAGTAATCCTCAACCTTACACCTCTTGATCTCTACGTTCAAGAAGCAGCAGCAAATAGTGCACTTAGACTAAACCAATGCAATGTCTGGAAAACCAGCCAAATAGGACACGCACAGATTTTATCAAGATACGCAGATAACAATATCTGCACGGATTACATAACTCCATACCTGGACTTTAAAAAATCCTTCACAACCAGCCTCCCCAATAGACAAGATTGGGAGAATGAAACACCTTACGAAACGTCTATAGCAATCTATACCGACGGTTCAAAAATGGAAGTTGGAACAGGGGCAGGTTTCTTTTCAGAAAGCCTAAACCTAGCGAGTTCATTCAGACTTCCAGATCACAGCAGCGTCTTCCAAGCCGAGATCTTGGCAGTCTCACACGCTGCAAAACAGGTGTCCATGATGGCGCTATCACATGATGATATCACCTTTTTCATTGATAGCCAAGCAGCAATAAAAGCGATTTCTGCCACTCTTATCAAATCAAAGCTTGTTTCTTGCTGTCGCGAAGAGCTAAGGGTTCTTGGCACGCAGCATAACGTTAGACTCTGCTGGGTTCCTGGTCATAGTGGTATACCGGGAAACGAAAAAGCGGACGAACTAGCGAGGAAAGGATCAACACTTGACCCTTCTCTCATTGATCAATCAATCAGGATCCCACCCTGTGAAATTAAACAGATAATCGGAAATAAAATAATGAAAAAATCCAATGAAAGATGGGTAGGCCTAGATTCCTGTGTTACTTCCAGGAAAATATGGCCGAAATATAATAAGAAAGAATCTGAAAAGCTGCTATCACTGAATAGACCTTCATTGCGAAAGCTTATCAGTATCACAACTGGACATAACCTACTAGGTTATCACAAAAAGAAAATGGGTCTTTGCACCGATGACCTGTGTAGAGGATGCAATGACGAAGATGAACACGAGGATACAACTCACTTCCTTTGTCATTGCCCAGCACTCTGTCACATTAGGAAAAAATTTCTAGGCAATTATTTTTTCAATGAACTAGAAGAATTATCAGACGCTTCAAAGAGCAGTCTGTTAAACTTCACTAAGGCCACAAAATGGCTAAACACCGACTAGACATAAATTCATAGGTTTCAAGGACGTTACAATACGTCAGGGTATCACAATGGATCTACATTGATCTAAGTGTGGCGGAATTAAGATCAACCGTCAGCCCATTCTACCTAACCTAACCTAACCTCCCAACCGGCATATTTTAGACACCTGAAAGCATCATAAACATTCTGAACTTCAATTTGAATGCTTGAAATTAGTATGTACAGCTAAGCTTCCCGTCGTCGCTAGCTATCTTCATTAAACTAATTCCCTGAATTTAAAATAATTATTTGCTCAGCAGCCATTGTCGTCTCGGCTAACAGTCTCCTTGACCAATAAATTAAATGAATATCCACTAATTTTATGTGCCATGGAGTACGATGATAAGAAAATTGCTTATCACACCTTTAGAACCATTTAAGTTAAATTTATTCTACTAACAGCCCGTAAAGAAATATTTAACACTAAAAATAATCCTCCCGCAAGCACTTTTAAAGAAAAAATAAAAACAAGGGAAAAAAAGAGGAAAGGTCTACTTCCTTCCGCTTATTACGGTTTTCTACTCTGAAACCATACACCTTTTTACCCAATAGCTCCTCAAACAAAGTATAAACGACAATACAGTATAATTGGTGTATTTCCCTAGCGCTGATTTATTGCCACCGACAAAGGATTCTAACCTTAAATCCAATATAACACACGAGAATACCCCCAAAAGCATCTATGCCTGACGTTAGCAAAATATAAAATTAAACAAAAAAAAAAGTATAAAGAGCGCCAAAAGCGAAGCAACACAATGTGACCAAAGGACCGTCGTCGCTGCCGCTACTACCTCCGCGCCGATCTGCACCCGAGCCCGCCCGTAAAACCCAATCCAATAAATTTCAAAGTTAAAACAAATTCGATCATAAAAAAGAAAAATATCAAAAACCATTTTCATAAGCACAACAATAACAACGATTTTTTTATTATTGTGACTCCAATCATAAAGGATGCTTGTACAAGCCCTTCATCGTGCCGTTCCGTCGGCTGCCTCGTAGGTTGCCATCGAATCTCAGTCCTCTTCAAACTCCGGGAGCACGTTGGGTTATCTCGGAAAAGGGTTGTACGTACTTATGAAAGATGAAAGGACACCCATTTCTCTGGTAAAGGCGGCGGTGGACGCGGCGGCAGGCGGTTAGAACTTTCACACAATCGAATGTTTGAAAGTCCTAAAATTATATAACGACATAGGATGGGGATGCTCTTTAAAATTTACGATCCCCACAAAGAGTCACCATTATGGGTAACAAAAATAGAAGGGGAGGGGTCCCAGCAAACAAAACAGAAAAAAAAATTCGAAAAAGGCACATCTCTCTTCCCGACCGCACATGAATTTGAATGCGTTGGTCGTGCCGATGAAAAATCAATTGATTTATGGGTTAATACTTCCCAAATTGGTCACAGCTATTGGGGTTATCGCACATAAATACACAATGGATCACCAATGAAGTGTCAAAACTTGATTTTCGTCGGCGGTATAAAATCATTTGGAATTTCCGCACCAGATAGAATTTAAAATATTTTATTAATAAAGCTTTTCTATTAGGAGGAGCATGAGGATGTTTTAATTGCCCCGCATTGGCATATTTAGTCAAAATTCAGAAAGCTTGATGAAGGTACCTCTGTGAACGATTGTTGCACGTATAGCAGAGTGGGATATGCCGCAAGCGTAGTATATAAATACGACGAGTACACTCCACCATAAGTATCACCTCGTAAAATTATGATCGTAAAAAACAAAACTTAAATGGAAATGTGTCAGTTGCGTCGAAATGGGATTTGTTTGATGAACGTTTTGTGGGATTTTTATTGCGGTCCCTATAGGACTGTATTGCGTTTTGGATTGAGGAGAATGGTATTCCAAGCACACAGAGTGCTTTGAGAAAGTTATTTGCGAGTAAATATAATAAAGAATGAAAAGTAAGGTGACTTGGAAATTTGTCTTATTTGCACAAAGCGTCATGAAGCTTTTCAAATTAGTTTCAAAATAAACAACTGAAATTTTAAAAAGCCAAACGATGGGGCAACGTGTTTGATGGCTTTCATGAGGTCGGGAGTCGGGTATATAGTTTAGTGAGAACTAAGTTTGTCAAACTAATTATACTTACGTTCTGGAGCATGTCAAGAGTAGGTACGTGCATTTAGAATTGTGTTATCAGCAAACAACAAGTGGAATGGAGTTCTTGGAATTGAGGGCTTAAGTAAACTATTCCCGAAATAGGGTTCTTTTGAAGTGAGGTTTGTTGATATGGAAAATTAGAAACTGGTGCCGCATATACATATATGTATGTTGTATGTCAACAAATGCAGCTAGAAGTCAAGTTCAAAGGAAGAAAGGCTATCTGAAAAAAAGTATTCGCATGAAGTAAGTTTTTGGATGGAATCTTTGGTTTCTGTGAGTTTTTTTTTTTGTCAAAAAAAAATATTTTTGGTTGTACGATTTCTCAGGCAAAACTACATAGCGACAACATTGGAGCAATTTAGAGTAATTTTTAGAAACAAGTCGGGTTTCCAGAAAACTATGGTCAGATAATTCCAAAAAAAATAGTTTAGCAGGTATCGACTCCCTCTCCTTGCTGATTGGCATTCTCACGGGTCTCAACTAATTGGGTACCCACATTATGAGAGTGGGGATCAGCACATCTGACATATGTAGAGGAAGCAAAGACGAAGAGGCAGATGAAGGGTCATCCCAATTCCTCTCTGAAACCTCTAGCTAACACTATAAAAAAATAAAACCAGGACACTAGTTCTTTGACGAACTGGGTGACATCACTAACCTTCTTTCAAGGCTCCGAATGGTACAGCTATTCATCACCTCCTTACACCCTCTCCTCCCTCCGCCTTGCCATACCTCCTCATGCTCTGTGATCTGGAGAGCACAATATTGATCCATAAGTTCCGATTGAGATGTTGCCGCTTATGGCTGCGCACTCATCCAACCCAACAAAAGCAGGTTCTTTCAATGAGTGAAGTGAGCGAGAGGTCAAGGTAGTGCTGAAATATTGACCGGTAATCTTGTCCGAAAGCCAGACCTGGTGCGCTAAGACACGGCCAAGTACTGAGCGGTAAAGTGGCTAGATCAGAACAATTTTCTCCAACTTTACCGCTTTGCCGCTCAAGCGTTGATGAATGAGTTATACAAACCTTTCAAAACCGGTCCAACAAGCTGGCAATAAGCAGGCCATCGATGTGAAGTGGTGTATTCAAACTTTGCTTTGAATACTTTTGTGTCGTAAAATACATAATCCAAAAAGTCACTCTTGAGATTCAAAGGGTGCTTAAATTTAATCACACCGCTTGCTTCACATCCGACAAGCGCTGCAGAAGTTTTTAGACGAAACAAAAACTTTAAAATTTATTTTCAGATGGAGAGTAAGAGTCGGAACAACAGAGAGATTTAAATCTCTTTAAAGGCTTATAGATCAAGTTCTATGGAGTCTATTAAATCTAACTTCCATCCCCATAGCGCAACTTGAGGGATTTCCTTATTATTTCTTCTTTTTTTTTTAATCCTATGTATGATCGAAGCAACTATAGATCTGGTCGATAAATAACTAGAAATACCGGCCTTTCATTCCCCTTTAGATACAAATTTCCCTTCTTTGAGTTCGCATTAACCTCGGGCCCGCTTTTTAATATCTAGTTGCACTCAAGTATCTGAGCTTGCTCCTTGCAGTGTGTTCAAGCTACGAAACGAAGGATACAATAGCTGGCAACCGTTCAACATTGCGCCACAATACTCTCCTAAAATTTGTTTATTTCTAACCTCATCAGAGAAGCTGTAGGGCTTGTCACGCACTGCCACAATCTGAAGTTGGAACTAATCTTGTGGTAAGTTACTTATGCTGCAAACTTACTAAGCGAATTAGACATGTTCTTTGATCTATCGACTTGAACAATAAAGTAGTTGAAAACGTTTCTAAAAACAAAAAGCAATATGCACTATTTGGCGCAACAAAGCGAGAGCCTCGGGGCCTTGCACTTTTCTGAAAAACTAACCTTCTGAGGAATGGAGGGGACCTACAGTTTTTTTTACCAATTCTGAACGGCTAATATAGGGGAGAGTGGGGCAAGAAGGACCTCGGGGCAAAAAGAACCAAACCGATTTTTACCATGGTTCCTAACTCCATCTTATATTCAATAGCTAGAACTTATAAGAAACCTTCTTTCCCAACACATCCCTTAGTTTCACTGAAAAACTGAAGTTAGTTCCGGTTTAAAAGATGAAAGTTTAAAAACGGTCTATCAATAAAAAAAAATTCCAATCTGCAAAACCAATCCTATGCAACCAGTTGATAGTTCCAAACATTCTGATAATTTTAAGTTGTTTGTGATCATTAGTGCTTTTTTAGCAGCTGGATTTAAAGGCAAATATATAATATTAAGGAAAATAAAAATATTTTTTGTAAAAAACTCCTTATGGGGCAAATGAAACCAGTACGTAATGGGGCAAAAAGGACTGGTAGTCCGTTTTGCCCCACTTGCTGCTGGTTCGACTTTCAAAGCAAAACAACAACACTAGATAAGTATGTTTTACTCATTGACCCTCACGAGGATGTTTTTCACAACATATTTTATGTACTACCTACCTATTTAGGTACTCAGTTAAAATCAAACATTTATATCTTTGAACAAGGTTCGAACATACGGTCGAAAAACGACTAGGGTGCTAGTTGGACCAATGAGGAATTGAAGAAAGCTATGGAAGCAATTAAAAAATTTTTTAAGGCAACATCCTTCAAGAGTGTCCTCACAATTTCAAATAGCCGGTTGATTTGAAAAAGCATACCTTAAGGAAGCAGTTCCTAATAATGCTATAAATGATTTCAGGAAAACTGGACTCTATCCTGTTGACCCAGACGCTTTTTCAGAAGACGATTATATTCCTGCTGAGACAACAAATGTTGAACTTCCGCAGCACTTTTAGGCGAACTAACCGTTGAATTTTCAAACTCTGCGGATATAGCTGCTACAGAACTTCCTCAAGTTGCTCAACGAGAAAACAAATAAAACACCAATCTTATCTTTATTTCCGTGGAAAGCAGTATCACAGGTCCATCAACTTCCTAAGGCTTCTTTAAGTCGCACTATAGTTATTAAAGGCAGGAAAAAAGGAAAAACTGCAATACTGAGA
The DNA here is from genome assembly GCA_914767635.1 of Melanostoma mellinum. Classification (NCBI taxonomy): domain Eukaryota; kingdom Metazoa; phylum Arthropoda; class Insecta; order Diptera; family Syrphidae; genus Melanostoma; species Melanostoma mellinum. Next base: position 23,934,607 of record OU612058.1, read on the forward strand.
TCCAGCCCATACAAAAATGGTAAAATAAATCAGTGGTTCGTTTTGCCCCATTCAAAGGTCCTTTTTGCCCCGCTAGTGGGGCAAGACGGACTTTCAAGATAAGTTTGTAAAATTGTGTATATCTCTATATACAACTGTTCAACTATTCTGATTGGTTACTATGATGAAGTTCAAAGGTTGGAGTATTATTTAAAAAAAAATTTACTTCCGTTTTAGGACTAGAAAAAAAATTAGGAGTGTCTAAAGCTTAAGTGGTCCTCCTTGCCCCACTCTCCCCTACAAATCGCTTTTCAAGGCAATGAATTAACTATGGAAGAGCTGGCGAGTTCCTCGCGAAATGTGGAAGAACATTATTTATATTTCTCAGACTTCTCACATAACAGGCAGACATGTCAACTACTTAATAGAGATTCTAAAAACAATAAAAGGGTGAAGCTGATCTGTTTACGGAACAAAAATTCAGTTAAGTTCTTTGACTAAACAAATAATTGGTGATCGCTCCACCACTCAAAAATGAAATTCAAAGGTTCTTAAGAGTGCAAATCTCTACTTTCACCACACGAATCACATTATTTTTGCATAAATTCATGAGACAATATACAATCTTCAGTGAAATTATTGAAGTTTGTGTTCAGCAAATAAATAAGCACTAGAATGTCCAAGCCCCACAGTCAAATAATCCTTTGGTGTTGTCAAACCTCCGTCACGATGGAGAGTTTTTTATTCTGTTTCGTTGACGTTTCCGAGAATGAAGCTCATGTTCCCTTGCATCTTCTTTTCCCAAGACAAACAAATTTTTCAAAGTCTTAAAGAGCTTTCCTAATTCTTAAGTATCAGCATCATGAGAAAACTGAGCTGACAGATCTCTATTCGTATACATCGTCAAACGAACTGGAGTTCACTTTGAACGAACCCTTTCATTACAATTGCATTCGCACCTTTGAAAAATTAGTTATGAAAATTTTCGTATTCTATACAAACATTGGTTGAAAAAATGTGAATGAATTTGAAATTTATTTATTGAACGCCCATTACCAAACTCGCAAGACTACCTATACATGGCCATTGGGGTGAACGTGAAGCTCATGTTTCTGTGTTTTCAAAATTCTTTCAATAAATTCCCACTTAGCTAATAGCAGAGCTCAACAATTTTCATTTCGAAATCACGCACAACCACATTTTTGTGTATATGCGATGACCCAAAAGCCATCAGTTGCATCACTCTGACTCTGGTTGTTTCACAAATTCACAGGTGTATATTGACATGCCGATGCTGTGTACTTTCCAATTTCATATGTAATCAATCATAGATCTCCAATTAATTACATTTGACGCCTACCCACGGCCACGACAACGTCATTTGCATCTTCGTGCTGCACCAAGTGCTTCCGATGATGCGTTTATATGGCCAAAGGCGCCGAATAATATCCAATTCTCTATTATCTAAATAATATATCTGAGCTGAGTTAATTTTAATTACAGGTGAGAAATTAATTCGCCCCAAACCGATGCCAAGTTACAAATGGAAATTAATTAGGAGTATCGATCGAATGGATTATTCAAATGCATTGAAACCTGTTTCCGATCAGTGGTTTAGCTTCCATGTTGGCCAGCCGTCAGCCCACATATTTTTGGGTGGCTTTCGTTATCTTGTGGCTCATATAGAAAATTAAAAGCCCTTGCTCAATTCAAATGAAAAGAAGATAAACATTTCACGCATAATTATCATTGGAGTAGTGATGACGAGCCAGTTGTTGTATATTTCTGCTCGATGTATCTCTTCGTGTTGAATAATGATTTCCGCCGAGAACAGGCTGTGCGATGGTCAAATTGATAGTGTAAATCAATCATGTTTAGTTGGAGATTTAAGACATTTAAATGAAGTCATTAAACGGATGAACAAAACATTTACAAGCATCTTTGTTTTCGAGGGTTTCAATGAACGAAAACGATTATAAAATAAAATGGTATTGTGTCTCGTAGTTATAATGAAGGTCGTTGGCAGGCAGCAAATAAGATTTATAACCCACTTATTGATGAAGCTATTAGCTGTTAATTGGCAGAACACAGGGCCTAATTTTGTTTGAAATTTTGATTTGATTTAAAGAACTTCTGAAATCGCTTTGGGGCAATGACAGAGACAAAATAATTAATCACAGTGCTTTGCGTACGAGACAATTGGATTGCCTATAGATTTGCTCCAAGTTCACATTAGTTTCAATTTGAGGCTTGATAAAATCTAAAAAAATTAAAGTTGATTGGTGTTTGTTTTGCAAAAGAAAAAAAAACGAAAACCCACTGCCGTAGGTGTCAAGAGTTCTTTCCTAAAATTAAATTTGCTAAGACATACAAATATATTTTTATTGTTTTCGGCTTTTGTTCAATTCGATTCGCATTTTTCAATTATCTATTTGACTTTTGAGGTTCCCACACAATTTTCTAGAAGCACTTCACTAAAATTCAGCTTCTGTGAATCATTAAATTTAACATGGAAGTTTCGTTAGGATGGTGGTATGAAGTTGGTTGTAAATCCGGGTTGAAGAATTATATTACAGGTTTGATTAGACTGAGTTAACAGTCATTCTAATGTCTGTGACTAAAACCACGTTCTCACATTTAAGAAAAGATTCTTAACTCCCAAGGCATTGCGCTGTCTATTTTCTTCACATCAATCATCTGGCGCCTGCTAAATATTTATGCGAAGTGAACCAACAATAAGTGTTTAATTTTTGTATTTGAATGATCCGCACATAACACTCCATCACTCATCTCTCACCTATTAATCAATTCGCATCTACTAAGCAAATCATTTGTAATTGAGAACCATAAACATTTAACATTCCAAATGTTAAATTAATTAATACTATAGACTCAATCAAATTGAACTCTTGACCTTGACTTTCGGAATCTGTGTCGGATCTCTTAAGTAGACAAAGAATTTAATTGTTTTCGCTCCCGCATAATTTAGTTTTGAGAGTAACTTTTTTTATTAATGAAGGAATATCATTCTTACTTCTCAACGCGTCTTGGTTGTAACATCTTTTGAATTTAAGGAAGTACAATATGTATACTTTAAGCAAGTGTACAAGTGAATTTAGCAACTATTCAAACATGTAGACGTGTAAATAAAAATACACGCGTTGTTACAAAAACTGTGGATTTTCATTTAATTTCTGGGCAGTATTCCGAAATACTCCGAATGGACTCTTCAGGGTTTATTTCTTCATGAAACGCTTATACACATTAAGACAAATTGTCTTATAAGATAGATATAAGCTTAGATTAATAACAATATTATTACATATACATATGAAAGCTAAAGATATAACAATTTTATAGGAATTCATAAATGGAAAGTTATATAATTCAAATTATTGAAAAAAGTATTTACATTAAAGAATTTCATTAAGGAAAATGGAAATTAATAAATAGATTCAAATTTATAAATAATAACATAGAAAAAAAGAAAAGAAGGAAAGAGAGCAAAGAAAGAAAAAGAGTAAGGCAGGCATAGTTAGGTTTTTTATACAATGACATTGAATGTTGTCTATAAAAGAGAAAAGTGAGTTTTTGTCTTTATCTTCAATCTGACAGCATCATTTATGTCTCGTATATTTTGAGGCAAAGTGTTCCAAAGACGAGTGGAGTAAACAAAGAACTGTCGTTCGGATGTGAGAGAACCATAGCGGGGTTGAACAAGCATTCTAGTTCTATGTGAGGATGCCATACTTATTAATTCGCTGAGATAAGGGGGTTGTTTGCACAGAAGTATGTTAGTGAGCATGGTGAGGGTGCGATACTTAAGAAAATTTTCGAATGTCATGTTTAGGATGGCTTTGGAGTAATTTGAAATATGGTCATATTTACGTAGACCGTAAATGTAGCGTATTAGGCAATTGAAGGTCACATTTAGTTTTCTCTTACTGGCAGAGTCACAATGTGAGTAAATTTCACAACCATAGATTAGAGTGGGTACAATTAGAGTTTTCACCAAAAGCATTCGAACTCTTTGAGGAGTAAAAGACTGTGTTGCCCACAATGATCGGAGAATACCATAAGTCTTACCCACTACGTAGTTAATGTGATTATTCCATGTAAGAGTGCGGTTGAAAATCCCACCGAGATTCCTGGCCGTTTCTACATATGTCACTTGTGTGTTTTGCAGATTTATAGGGGGAAAGTACAGTAAGTCGACGGGTTTTTTAGAAATTACCAAAGAAACTGATTTTTTAGGATTCAGCAGGAGACTATTAAGTTGACACCAAGTCGAAATACACTCGAGATCTTCATTTATTCTGTATACACCATTCTCTATGAGCCCTAAAGGACAACTAAAGTACAATTGTACGTCATCGGCATACATTTGTAAAGAGCAATATTTAACAATTGACGGTAAATCATTAACGTAAAGAGAGAACAAGAGGGGACCAAGAATGGAACCTTGTGGTACACCACGCGTTAGCGGAAGAAGATCAGACAGAACATTGTTCAACTGCACACACTGTTTTCGTCCGGACAGATAAGAAGATAGAAGTTAAACAGAACAAGTCGAAAAGTTGAAGAAACGAAGAAGTTTATCACATAGAATTGAGTGGTCGACCATGTCAAAGGCTTTGGAGAAATCCAAAAGGATGAGAAAGCTGATATGTTCTTTGTCCAAAGCTCGTCGAATGTCTTCCGTTACCTTTAACAAGGTCGTTATACAACTATGCCCCTTTCGAAACCCTGACTGCTTAGGTGTTAGAAGATTTGAGCTGCTTAGATATGAAGTCATTTGATTTTGCAAAATTCTTTCAAATACTTTCGAGAGAAATGGCAGGATGGCAATGGGTCTGAACTCATCATTTTTTGAGGTTTTAGGAATAGGTATGATTTTTGCAAGCTTCCACAGTAGCGGATATTCCCCTGTAGTCAATATGGTGTTAAAAATATGAGTTATAAGGGGTAGTACTATAGGTAGTATAATTTTTAAAAATTTAGGGTTCATTTCATCGAGGCCAATCGCGTTTGATTTGATAGACAGTATACTTTCAACTACCTCAATGCTATCAACTGACCTGAAACTAAAACCAAAGCCAATCATACTATCGCTGTTAAGTACAGGAAGCGTACAGTTAGTTGTGATATGGTTGGTTGCTGGCAAAGATATGAACTTTTTGTTGAGCTCATTGCAGTCGACGTCACCAGTGCATATGTTTTTACTTTTGACTACTCCAATTTGGCGAAGATCATTCCACAGTTTTCGTCCGTCGAGCGTTGGGTTAAGTTTGTTTGCATACATTTGACGCTTTTCAGAGCGGATTGCCACTACAACTTGGTTGCGATAACATCGATACATATTAAAATGGTCCTGTAATCTATATCGTTTCCAACGCTTATAAGCTTGATCGCGATTAAAAATAAGCTGCCGAATATGGTGAGAAAACCATGGTTTCCCATTCGTAGCAGATGTTTTGATAACAAGAGGAACATGTTTGTCATAGAGAGTTGAAATGGCTTCATTTAAAAAACTTATTTTCTGATCAGATGTAGGAAGGTAGTTTATGACATTCCAGTTCAATTGTCTAGTTTCTTCTTCTAATAAAACATAATTAATGCGTTTAAAGTCTCTGTATTGTATATTTTGCACCAACGGGGTTAGATTATAGTCAAATGCTAAAAAGATTAAGTCATGCTTCGAGAAGGAAGGAGCTGAAAGCTGATCATACAATAGTACTTTTTCTAAACTACTCACCCAGAAAATATCAAGCAAAGTAGACGTTGTACTTGAAAAGTGCGTTGGATTAGAGGTGTTTACAGCGTTTAAATTAAATGAGATTAAGTCATTGAGAAGTGAATGATCTTCCAATATATTAGAATTAAAATCACCACATACAATTATATTGGGACTATAAAGACATACATCCTCCATTAAGGATATGAAAGGTGATATATCAACATTTTTGTTTGGTCTGTAAACATTACCCAGCAAAAGCTTTTCCTCTTCTCCCAGTATCTCAATAAAAACATATTCAATATCGGACATCGGAGGTGAAGTCCACTTAAGTTTACACTTTATACCATTCCTGACAAAAATTGCAACGCCTCCACCCACACGACCTTTTCTATCGACGCGAAACATTTTATATCCCCTCAAGCTACATAAACTATCTCTTAAACCCTCTGCCAACCATGTTTCGGTAACACAGATGACATCAAGATTGGCTCCTTCGAACAAATCACGGAACTCATCAATTTTTGGTAGCAAACTCTGTGCATTTAATAAACAAACCTTAAGGCCATCTTTCCGATTACTCAGAACACGAATCATCGCCCGCAATGGTTCACTTACATTCATTATTAAAATTACTATACGTATCTCAACAATACCAGAAGTGAAGATAAAGAAAATAAAAAAAAAAAAAAAAAAAAAAAAACTGCAGCAAGACCAGAATCGAAATAAATTCAAATTGTTCAGCTTCAACTATACCGTCCTCAGTTCTCCTCTATTATTTATTCCCTTTTCTTCTTTTACTATGAATGTACAGTGAAAGATTCGATTGAATAAAGAGTATAATAAAAAAAAGAACTTTTATTTATGGTAACTAGATTTATAAATTAGAAGAAATATGAAAAAAGAGATATTATTAAGAATAAAAATTAGGCAATAGTATTAAAATAGAAAGACGAAAGAAGAGAAAAAAAAAGTAATTTGAATTTAATTTAAAGTTAATTAATTTGTGCTTTTTCAATTTATGATGTTCTGTTTTCTAATCTGGCAACTCCTTCTAGTTTGTCTACGCAGTCTATTAAAACAGCTGGTTCATTTTGCCGACGTTTAACATAAACACATCCTCGTGCTGTGTGTACCGAGACAAGTTGTTTACTTTTTTTTAGCTTCAGGGCCTGCTGCAGTAAAAACTTGTTGTGTGATGATAAGCTTTCTCGCATGTAGATCGAAACGTCCGCGTCCGAAGCAAACCCTGCATCGCGTAGGCAGAGTTGACGATTCGTGTTTTTACGAAAACTCGCGATGGAGGTCAGCACAAAATTTCGATCGTACGCTGATAAGAACTTGATCATGATTGCAGTGTCATTTGATGAGTTTTTTGCGCGAGTGCGGAAGATGTTCTGTAGTGTTGGTGGTGGTATACGGATGGTGTTGCAGAGAGTGGCAAATACATTTGTCAAATATTCTCCAATAGAGTACGGTATTCCGAATATGAAAGCATCGCATGCAACCTGTCGGTTTTCTTGTGTGTGAAGCGAGCTTTTTATATTATTTAATTCAGTTGTGGTGGTGTGCAAAGCAGTTTTTAATTGTAAAACGCTATTATTTTTTTGAGAGAGATCGACTTTGATACTTGTCAACTCTTTATTAGTATTTGCTAGTGATTCTTTTAGTGTGGCGAATTCGGTTTTAAGAGAAACCATATCGGTATTAGTGTTGGATACTGAAGATTCCAAGAGATTTACTTTTTTGTTTATGTCGCAAATGCTCTGTTTAATTTCGCTTATTTCTACTCCTATCTTTTCTTTGACATTTGCTTCGCTTTGAGATATTTGCTTAGCAAGTAAAGATATAATGAACTCACTTTGTTTGCGTAGTTTATCGTCCATTATTTCATCCCAAGTCTTGTTATTTTCACCCATCGGCTGGCCGGCAATTTTTCGTGGTGGGGAAGGTGACGATTTTACTGGTGAGGATTTTACCGGTGAATCTCTTTTATTTGAACGAGTTCTTGAGCTTGAGCGTTTTAGAGGGGGAGACTTAAACATTATGTCTGAGACGGAGAGCACTGAAGAACAAATTGGAATCGACACTGAATTATTTCAACTTTTCAGAGAGAAAATAAAAATGATTTTTCTTAATTTCTTTTCTTTTTTATATAATTGTGTGCACTGTAACACTTTGATATTTCTTTATGATTAAAGTTTTTTCTTAAAAAAGTTTTAGAATGTTCCACAGCCTATTTATTTAAGTTAGTTTAAAGTGACCACAAAATTGCCAGATAAAATAAGCGTCTACTCGTTAGCTTTCATAGCACACACTTGGGTTAATCAAAAAGATTTTGAAATATTCAAACTGCAAATCAGATCACCTTTATGAGAATTTGTAACGAGTCAAATTCCTTGAGTCAATCTATCGGCTTGTTCAAGAATATCTCTACTTGTTGCTCTTCTCTTCCTAAAGACGAATCAGATTATTTCAGGGACGAACTCTCCCAAGATATAGTTTCAATGATTCCCTAGAAGCTTTAAAGAAAATATTTGCTATATACACTACTCACTACTCATTTCTTGAAATTTGCAACATATACACCAGAACGAGAAAATATGGCGTACTTCTACAGATCTCGCCGAAGAGCATTTTTATTTTAAGTTGAACAAATCGTATAATTTTTGTGTGGTGTAAGGGGCTGAGAGAAGTTTTTGAAATGTATTCGAAAAGCAATGTAGGTAGTAAAAATAACTGAGTTCTATAGGGTAAAGTCATCTAATATGGCTTCCTTTCAATATTTCCCACTCAATGACTTCTTTCTAAAAAAGAAAGTGAAAAAAACTCTGTTTGATGAAAGCTTTCAATTGGTCCATTTGGATCCGCCGCAACCATTGAGACTTAAAATTTAAGAACTGGAAAAAGAGAAGTGAGTACATACAATTAAAGCAAAAAGTTTTTTTTTGTGTATAATTGATGCGCGTCTGGTTGCAAAAGTATTTGACGCCTGGTGCTTATATTTTACACAAAAAGAAATGGAGCTTTGTGTTAGCGTATGGCAATAACTAAGCAAATGCGTTCATTTATCTTATTAAAGAAAAATAAGAAAATTAAGTCAAAAAGAGGATATGGTATCAAGAAAATTTGGGATGTATGGCATCGGTGCCACTTCTCTCACTTCTTCTTTTAAACCCATTTATCATTTAACTGACAATTGTTCTTGCTATTTTTTTAAATAAATGCTAACTGTATATAAGAAACGCTTCAACAAACTGGTCCGTGGTCCAAATGAGCTCAAACCCAGCTACAGTTGAAGCTGTGCGTGACAATAAAATGTCAAAAAAAAACTGCAGTAAAGCATTTTGCGATTCTCTTCACTACATTTAGAAAACTTCTCAAAGGACCAGATCCTAAAATATAAAGTTTGGGCACCGTGTCCTCCCAATAAAAAAAGAGGGAGGAATAAATCGTGATCTATATATAAAGGTTTCAAACACGTTGGTTCTTTCCATTCAAGACGGATGTAAGTCATGTGGTCTTCGATTAGCAACCAGTTACAAAGAAAAATACCAAGAAGTGACACCCTGCTTTACTAAAATAATATTGATCAGTTTTTAATCACTGAAACGTTGTATAAACTTTTTGGTCGATTATAATTATGTAGGTGTTGTTAACGTCCTTACTGACCGCAAATTACGGAAAATAAAGCTAAATTGAAAAACAAATGAAGATAAAATTTTAAATTTACAACTTTATTAAAAGCTATGGATTGCAATTACTACTTTAACCTCGATTAAATGCTATTTCAACTTCCATTTCTTATAACATTTTTTTAATGTTTTTTGTTTTTGCCAAAAATCAGCACAAAATTATTTGCGAATTACAATTCTGTTTCCATTTTGTAGTTATGATAGAGTTGTTTTTGTTTGAAATAGTAATCTTGTTTATTTTTCTAGTAATAGCAAAAAACCAAAATGGGTCCTCCGAACCTAAACAACTTTTTGAATACAATTAGTTATGAGTAGGGCTTCCGATTCAGCCGTTCAGAATCAGCACAAGTGTGTACGTTTCTTCCATTGCTCAAGGAAGATTGGTGAGTGAGATTGAAAATAAAGTCTTTAAATAACACTGAAATATTACTACGTCACCTTCAACAAAAAAATGAAGGCTTGCACCCCCAAAGCTCAAGTTGTATTGGTATAATGTCTCTTCAAACTCTGTAACCGCCCGGCACTGACGATCGTGTCGTATAGGGATGATAGAGCAGTTAAATGTTTTCCATTATCGGTATATAATAACCGGGCTCTGCCTCATAGGTAGACATGCCGCAAGGCTCAATGTCCCATTAAACTACTTCTGTGGAAGCTGTATAGACGAAAAAGAAGAGGAAACCGTTTCAGATTTTCTGTTCACATGCCCTGCCCTCTCTAAAAGACGTAAGACATATAAAGATCCAGTGGACATGAGTCAACTCAATTCCTACAAAACTTTACTGTACCTCATCAGCGCCGTGGGTTCTATCTGGTTTGGGCATATAATTTATTGGGGGTAGGGCTTTTCAGTAATGTGGAACAACAGAACTCGAAGAACACGAGAGCCCTACGTATTGCTCTCAATCATACCTGGGTATCTACAATTTTTTCTCGATTACGAAGGGTTACGTATAAAGCGTTTTTCTATGTTTTTGGGGTTCGAATCCCAAGCTCAATAAATAGGCAAACAGAACGAACGAGGTCGAACATATTTCTCTCAACAACTTAGTATAAGAAATGAGGGGTTTTTAAAATTATTTGAGGTTTATAAATAGCTAAGTAGTTTCTCTATTAGAATCTGCTACCAGATGTAGATTTAAGGAACACCTCTCCAATATAGAATAGAAAAAACTCCCAGTGATGAAGTAGTTCTTGAAGTAAGTGTCAATATGATAGAACAATTTCAAGTTAAGAATTTTTAAGTAGGTGACCGCAGTGTAATGATATCATGGAAATAAATTTTTTCCTGACCAACAATCATCCTGGTCTCCATAACTAAATTTAACCTCCGCCCTGCCAAATTTAATCATTTTGCGTTCCAGCTTGTTTTGTTTTCCACCGTTTTAAGCATCCCTTTTCAGGTAGCCGTGGTACCCGTGTCTGTTTGCATGTCTGCCTGTTACGCGAGAGTTTCGTGGTTCGAATCCCAACCGGGGCCTAAAATGTTATTCCATGGGTATGACCTTTCGCGAGGAATTGGCAAGTTCTCCGATAGTAGATTCATTGCCATGAAAAGCAATTTCTCAATAAGTTGTTCGGAACCGACAGAAAATAGAAGGTCCTCTTCATTCCCTCACAAGACAATGGTTGTAAGAAATGCGGTAGGCCCGGGGCACTTCGCTCTATTGCGCTACCCTATTTATTTATTTATTTATGTAACTATCATCTGCAACTTTACGATTTCTACAAAAGAGGGTGAAACTACTTGGTATACTTGCAGGTGTATCAAAAATACGTCTGATGTAGAATCCAAGAAAATTCCTTACCGCTTTGAGTTTTTTTAAACTCCACATCTGTGCCCAGTATGACAAAACGAATATGCTCGTCCTTCGATACTTTCCAAGAATCATTTGTGGCTTCGGACTTTGTTAGTTTTTCATTGAGATGTTTCTCGTATTGAGGTGTTTCAACTAATCCATTAGACCTAATTTACCACCATTCTATTTTTGCTTCTGACTTCGTCATCTTTTTTAAAACCTTTGACTTGTTTTTTCGCAGTAGTAACCGAATTCCAGAGCTTATAGAAATTTTCTGATCTATTCACTTTACAAGTCACATTTTATCCTAGAACGACCAAGAACAGCTTCGGATTTGAACAGCTCTTTCGTAAATAGAACGCGACTTTACAAAGAGCTGAAGTTTAAGTTTTTTTATGCTTGTCATTTCGTGCTTTTCTTACGCCTGCAAGTAACACGAAACTCATAAGCATGTTGCTCTTATCGTAAATCTGAAATTCTTGCCTAGCTGCCATATCATCGACGAAATTAGCTTTTGATGGATAGCAATATTGATATTCATCTGAACGAGTATCCTTTCATATTTAATATCTTTAAAAATCAAGCTTGGTAAATAATTAACTGTCAGACAATATCCCATACTCCATGAATCATCTTCATTCAAACTCAACTGACCACATGGAATCTGAGATCCCGAACGAAGACCAATTGAGCAGAAGAACAGGAAAAAATCAAAACATTGACAAACAAAAGTTGACATATTTACTTGTATGCCATTGCTCATGTTTGATATCTATGCGTGCATCCATTCAGAAGAACTGCAAAGTCACATATTGTTAATTATTGATTTATCACCTCTTCAATCATGCAACGAATGGGCCATTTAAAATTCCGCTGAATGCGGTCGGTCGTCGGTCGTCCGACCAGTACGGTCGATTTGGTGTATAAGCGATCAGTTGAATTGAGTGAGTACCGATACCGAAAGGGATCATAGCAGAGGAAGAATATCTCATGAATATCGATGTGGAATTCAACGAAACAGACCTCAGCGTGACACTTGGCTAACAAGTATTTATGAGGCCTTGAGTTTGATTAACGATGGCCAGCGAACAGAGACAAAAATGCAAATGTGATGCATTGGGTGCATGAGAAGGTGACACGCGAATTTGTAAGATGATGCCTATTCCATGGGCTGTAGGTTGTAACGAGCAGTTTTCATGTATCGCCTTATCTGTGAATTTATTTGTTACATTGACTCTGGGGTCGATTGGCTTTGGCACTCTAACGAAAATATTTCGTCTAACGAGTATTGTGTTGAGATATACACGCAGACGCAGAGCTTTAGGTGAAACTTATAAATGGCGCCATTGAGGGGCATCAATTTCAACACGGAACAAAAAATTGGACCCTCATTTGTTAAAATTTTTTAGATGTGACTTGATCTCGATGCAATCGACTTCCCTTCATCCATCAAAACACATGCGAGCTGCCTAACTGCAACCAAATATATAAGTAAATTGAAGTGGACACCAGAGACAACACTTGCCACCAATCTCATGAAATTAAGGAAATGTGATGCGTTTGAATTCTTCATTTACCAATTTCCCAACCATTTTGGAACATGTTGCAAATTACAATCAACCTCCATTTATTCACCGTCGCGTCATTAGAATCTGCGTCAAAAGTTAATCAGGCAAACATAAAACGTTCTTGATGTCCCCTCAGCACCAGCGCCGGCATAGGTACGTAACAACATTATGACAAACCTCGATTAAATTTTCACTAATGGCTTGCACTCAAATGCAATTGAAAACAATTTATTAACCACTATGGTTATGGGTGACTCCTCTAAAGAGATCCAAGGGCACAGACGTACGGCGTACGGGCGAACCTTGTTAACCAAAATAATATTTTTCGCATGCCATGCCATGCCAATGGCGATTTGTAGTTACTACTGCATTAACAGGGATTCCCGGCAGGACATGAGAGTTGGTATCCCTGAACGGATCAGAAATTATTGTAGAATGGAGTATTGGACCTCCATGGCCTGCGCTTCGTTTCTTCGACTTCGATCAGAATAAATTACCATTGAAGAACATGACTTGTTGCATTTCCAATGGTGGCTGACATGAAAGCAAACGCGACTATGACAGCCGTGGTTCTGTAGCCGTGGTTAACAAGATGATATTTTGTGGGCTTGACTGCATGTAACCATCTGTTTGAGACTCTTGAATTGCTCTAAGGGGAATCTTGTATTATATTAGTAGTTGGCAATGGTCAGGCAGCCCTGTGGTTGTGATCAGCGGTGTTATGAGGATTCATGTACCTACACGGTCAGCTTTAACTGACCACGGAACGTGGAGGCGTGGTTATAATGTAAGGCAATTATTGTTTGAGGTTTTTTTGGATTCGAAATTAACGGTGATGTTTCCACACAGTGAGTTGTAGCTCAAAATTTTATTGTAACATCAAGGAATGTAGTGCTGGTTTTAATCGATTTCATGTTCTCTTTTGCATTTACAAAAGAAGAAACTCCCTCAAACTGTAAGCAAAGACTTGAACCAAACGTTGCGTTTGCAGCCCTAAAGTAGGCAATGAAAGTGTGTCATGAGTTTATTGAAAGCACTAGTTCACGTCTTTTCCAAGTCTTTTGTCTTTTGTGAAAAGGTATGGCATTATTTATGATGTATAAGTGAGAGTAATGATCATTAAGTGTTGTTTATCACCAAGAAAGTCCATATTGAAGTAAAGGAACTCTTCGCTAACGAAGGCGAGAGAAGATGAACTTTCTTTTGGTAAAGATCTATGAAAACAGATTGCTGTTAAATCCTTGTACACACTTCGTGAAAGTCCGATAGTGTAGAAAGTGCATTTTTTTCCCCTTTTTTTTTTCGTAGAACAAGAAATCATTTCAAACCAAAACAAAACGAACTAGCTACTCACATCACACACACACTCACTTTTGTAATGAAACTATCGGAACTTCACTTCGCCTTGGGTTGTGTACGCAAAATACCCCTAGGTTTTGCACGTGAATGAGGTTGATGGTCTGTGGACGAAAGCTTTCCACTTTTGTCTCTACATGGTTTGACAAGCAAGTTCACGGGTGAAATCGAGCGAAACGGGCCTTAGATGACACAGAGTTCCAGAATTTTATAGGTGCGAATGATCGACGAAGGAACAGTGACTAAGTCTAGATATCCATCTGCTGGAAAAACACAGTTTACAGTCTTCTAATTTCTGTAAAAGTTTTTTATTTCATTACTTATTCACTAAAGTGGTCATTGCAATTCAGACCGACGCGACAACGCGACGTAATGACTTTTTTCACCAGTAGTGTCCTCTCGAAAGCTCGCGGTGGTATCGTTTTAGTATCGCGGTATGTACTCTCTTAGCTAACCCTGTTCATTACTTGAACTTCTTCCAAACATATCGTCTTCTGGAACGGAACCAAAGGTCAATTGGATTAGTTTTCTCTCCTTTAATCACTTTCTGATCCACTCTGAGCAGAAGTTGGATAGTAAGGGACTTACCAAGAGCTGTTTGATTTTTCGTTTACGGTTTTAGTTTTTCAATCTAATTCTTTACACAAAGTAGCTATGTATGAGCGACTGATAATTGTAATTCTTCATTTAATTTCCAGACTGATGATATACTTTCTTTTTTATTTTGGATCTTAGGTAAAGGAAATCCTGAACTGACTCTAGGTAATGTCTTACCATCACATGTGTGGTAACAAAACGTATATGGCCAGGACTAGATCCAAAACGCACAAGACATTTGTTATCCATAACCAGATTGCACGTTAGCTCCGTAATCAATGTAATCGCCGGACATTGTCTGATAGGAAGACACGCCATAAGACTCGGCGTTTCCTGTAATGACTTCTGCAGAAGTTGCTTAGATGAGGAGGAGGAGGGGACAATCCCACACCTCCTCTACTCATGTCCTACACTCTCTTTTAAAAGAAAACGGCATCTAGGAAAATATTTTCTTGATGATGATCCAAGCGATCTGGTGAACAGATCCCCTGCATCTCCTTCGCTTTATTAAAAGCTCCAAATGATTTTGTTAAGTGAGGTACTCCCTTGCATAATTTTTATGGTATCACACCTAATATTGGTCTAAGTGTGTCAGTTGTCAGTTGTTTTCCTGACAGCCATTTAAACCTAACCTTACCTCTATCTTTTGGAGTTTTAGTCCAAATCGTTTATTTTCTCTGTCTTTGTTTTATGACAGCATGTATGTAGGTAACTCGTTTTTACCCTGTAAATCGTTAAATCAATGCAAAACTGCCTCTAAGCTAAGTTTAAATGTCCGTCAGGGAACCAACTGACACGTTTAAACCGGGCGGGGGACGAATTGCCATACACGAATACACGTTGCTGTAACGTGGTGCCCTTTACGTAGTCGTTAGCATGACGAGGGAGGTTCGTGTTTCGAGTCCGAACAGAAACCAAAAATGTTTTTCCACGGGTCGGGTATTACCTTTTGCGAGGATTTGGCAAGTCCTCCGATAATAAATTACTCTTCGAAGCGCTTTCTCGATTAGCCGTTTGAATTCCGCAGAAAATTAGAGGGTCCTTCCATTTTCTCGAAAGACATGGTTGTGAGAAATTTGCTAGGCCCAATTATTAGGTCTGTTGGGATATTATACGAAATATGTGAGGGAGTACATCAATAAACTTAACCATTTATTATATAAAGCGGTAGCGGTGAAGGGTGTCTGGGGTCGAATCATCACATCAGGATCGATTGAGTGAGTACTACTTTTCTTTCAAAATTCGCTCTATATTACAAACCATCACTCTTTTTTTGATGAAAGAATGTCAAATTGTGATACTCTATAGTGGCCCCTGTATTTATCAGATCGCTTGGCACATCTTGTAAGAAATCTACTAGATGTAGCTTCCATTGAAGGAGAATGGATGGCATGGAGGTAGTGAACTGTCTCTTCCTATACAGCTTCTAGATAATCCCTTTAATGTTAATGTCTTGTATGCGTTTTCGATCCAGTCAGACACAGGCTTATCGCTTAGACTATCACAGTAAGTAACTTAGTAGATAACTTTAAAGCGGATCACCATTCTACTACTCTAGTAGTAACTATTGATCTAATGACCGCAGGGATATGGAAAGAAAAGCCCCATCTAATACCACTGACTTTTTTTCTGGACTATACTGCCTCTATAACATAGAACAGAATAAACTGCCAGCACACACTGAACAGTTAAGTTACTTCTCTGACTGAAGGTAGACCACAGACTAGAAGGTAGTGAAGCTGCATGAAACATCGCGTCTTTTTGAAAAACAATTTCACTATTTATCATCGTCCCAAAAGTTACCCGAATTTGTAAAAAATGAATTAGTCACAGTTTGGCTTTATAGACAATCTTCTCTCGTTCAAAGCTCTGGCTTAAATTAGTCCTTTCGGTATATAACCCAAACAAACCAATTTAACCAAAAATTTAAAAAAAAAAAACCCCTTCTGCTTCAAAATCTTAAATGCCCCCCAGCTTCCATTTCACAGTAGCCATTCTAAACAACATTTCTGTTATGATTTCCAATTTGATCGCATTTATTTCACATTGTGAGTCTTGACAGTTAGTGGAAACTTTTGTACCGCCTCTCCTACCTGTTCCGTGCTCGCTTATTTAAAACACTTTTTCATTGACTTGGAATTGAATCGGACCATTTAGTTTACTATACAAAATTGTTTAAAATTGATTGAAGCCATCACTTTTCCGGGTCATAAATTCAAGGCTTCAAACTTTCTGCCAAAGTAACGTGACAATACATCTTACCAGTAAAATAAATAGGATTAATAAAACAGATAAAAAAAAGCAAAAAGAAAAACAACAACCATCCCACAACAATCGTAATCTTCCGGCATCACTTCCTTGGCAATTGTTGCGCACAAAAATACATTTCCTCTAGTAGAAAACAGAGAAGGTTGGTTGTAAATTTTATGACTTTTTTGATACTTTCCATTTTATTTTGTGTCCCAAAAGGAGTTCCTCTTTCTTTACACTCTAGAGACTTCATTTATTCATTTGAAGCAATAATATGCCAAACAAAAATAAAAACTGCAACCTTCAAACTTTGCTATCCTTAAATTTCTTAATTTCCTTCTTTCATGATTGACGACTTCCCATATAACCCAAACAATTGAATACTCTCATCGAAGTTAAAAAAAAAATCGCTTTTACCGCCGGATGTCCTGCCACCTAGCTTAGTCATGCTAAACGTTACAACGGAAGTCCATTAAGAGAACTACAATAAATATTTGCTGTACAAAATCGATTTCCTTCAGCATATCCTTAAGATATTTATCTTCCCATCAACATGCTTCAGCCACGCATTGGGGTAGGCGCTTTTCAATGCCCACACGAAAATGTTTACATAATAAATGGAAAACAAATTATGTTGCATGTTATTGAGTGATGCGTGTTTAAGACCAGATACAGCAAAAAAAAATAATAATAATAATGTTAGATCAGCCCCCGAGTATAGTTTTGCCAGTTTTATTAGACTTTTAATCATCATCGTCTTTTATACTACCTACAATTTTCTATTCATGGCTACTAGGCTCTGAGTATTGGAAGTAGGCTCTTAAAGCTTTGAAGTTAAGGGAAATAGGTTTTTTCTTCCTTCCTGAGCGCTTTTTCACTTTGTTTGTTTATTCACATTCGAAAAATTTTAAACGGGGACCTGTCAAAGTTAAAGAGCCAAAGGTAAATATTTTTGTTTTTCCAAAAGCTTTCCCTAATAATTTTAATCGCTTGAAGAGCTCAACCACACAGTCGCTTCTGTGTTTTCTTCAACATCTTGAAATGAGTTAAGGAGCATGTCCTCCACAAGAATTTTGGTGAATATGTTGAAAGTGGGAGCAGTGAAAAAATTTCTTCAGATAATTTCTAAGAATTCTTAAAGAGGTCTGGGACTTTCTGTTGATCGAAACTTGAGGAATCTCTAGCTACAAAGCCCTGTATATGCACTTTTTTGTATTCTTTTATTTACGAACCCAATTTTTCGCTATGTGGTAACCGTGGCCTATGATGGTTAGCATGTCTGCTTGTAAACCGGGAGGTTTGTTGTTCGAATCCCAACAGAAACAAAAACGTTTTTCACGAGGAATGGCAAGTCCTTCGATAATAAATTCATTGCCTTGAAGAGCGCTTTTTGGACTAGCCGTTTGGTTTTGGCAGAAAATTGTAGGCTTCCTCCAACCCGTCGCCGTCGCAACGGCAATTATTGTAAGAAATGCCCTAGGCCCCTTGCTGCTCGCTGTGTTGCGTCACCCTATTTATTTTTTATTTGTTTATATTTTTGTTATCTGCGGAAAATTCACTGAAAGTAGTTGAACAGACATTTAGCTGTAAGCCACTGAAGATGGCACCATTCGTTAATTTTTTCAGACCGTTTATTGAAATCGTTTTTGAAAAACGAAATACCTTGGCAGTGGTGTAGGTATGTTAGGCAAGTTTATTTTAAACGTTTCCTCCTGCCTTTTGAGACATTGGAACATGAGTGTCATCTTTGTGCAAGTTCCAAAAGGATGTGTCGGCGAAAAGCAAAGTCAAGAATCGTAAAACACAGAAAGAGCTTGTATTTTTTCTATTTCTTCAAATTTGAAGCAGTTTTTCAGCTCTAATCAACTCTGGTTTGGAACCATAATCTTTCAATATTCACCTTTGTTGGATGTTGAAGCAAACATATAATTAATAAAGGAGCTACAGAAATGACGTAACAACCCCTTCGTATAAACGTAAGAAGCGTTTGAAACAACAAATCTTGAATGCTCAAATCGATGAAATGGTATCACAACAAAGGAAACCTCAATTGAGGTGGATCCTTAGCCTTCGGAAGGACTTTTTCCTTTCACCAGAGACCACATCGGTACTTTTCGGGACCCTTGGGTAGAAATCCCACGAGCTGCAGTTTTCCCGAACGACTTTTGCAGAGCGTCTGAATAACGAAGTGATGGAAACGGTTTCTTATCTTCTTTCATGCTTTGCATTCACTCAAATTCACTTCACTCACTTGATTCATTTAAAAAAGCTTTTTGGATACCTACAACTCATGCAATGTTTTCATTATTCCATTAACTCTAAACGAGTCAAGACCTGGAGGATAGATAAAATATCCTTGCGATGTCACAAGAGCGGACGTAACTACGCTATCACAGCTGATCACCAACATCTTAGCCATAATTAACCCAAAACCTCTTTGTGCATATGCCAACGGCCCTGCTCTTCATAGTTGACAAACAAGACTTTATGCTATAGCCATACACTACTATGCCTATGCCTAGAGGTTTCAAAAAAGTGTTCCTTCTTGTGAGCAAAGTTCTTATTTCTCACCAAAAACATAAAATGGTTTTCGAAGGAGTTGGCAATCCCTCATACAATAACAACACTGTCATGAAGAGCGTTTTCTCACTTAACCGCTCGGAATCGGCATGAAATTGTTAGTCCTTGAAATGCGTTAGCCCAGTGGTTTCCAGAAGCTTAATTTGAAATCATAAAATTAGCTTTGGAGTTGAGTTATTCAGCGGGATAGAAGTTCTTGCACAAAATCTACCTACAGCATATCCCACCTTAAAAAAAACCCTAGCGAAATCAAAATGGGAAATCTTTCTGTCGGATAGCTGTATACCGTGCAGAGACCTTCAACTAGCACGCCATCAAAAAAGACAGAAGGATAATATAGAACACGAAGTTTATAACACACTAGCTAGACTTTGCTATCACTGATGGCACCAATACAATTTACTTGTACCTTATCTTAGAAATACAATACATCATCACAATGATACAATATTTAAGCTCCTTGAAAATGTGTGCGACACACGCAAATGCATGCAGGTAGATACCTACGAGTATAATTCACACCGCAACGGTGCTTCCAAATTAAAAATCATACATCTACTTAACAACCACACCCCAATTGCCGCCCCAAGAATATATACAAGCAGAGATCCTTTATTAATAACTTGCAACTTTAAATCCCAAAACCAATATCCCGCTCCTTTTGCACACGAAGAGGTTGGCCGTGCTTCCGCATCAACCTACGTTCCGCATGTAGGGAGTACAAAGTTCATGCAAACAACTTCCGTACGATCCGGAGAATTACATAAACTCAATTAAACTTCATCCTGCAATTATTGATGATTTATTATCGACCACTTATTTATGAATGCAAATGCGCTTTTCTCATGAAACATGGCGCCGATTGCATGTGAAGCTCATTCGGTTCATACCTCGTTCATTCTTGCTCCTCAATATATTCACATGTACCTCATCCTTATGCCCACTTGACCGGCGCGGCCGCCCTAGTGCCTCTAGCCAACGCCCACCTTAAATTGAAGCTAAATTTTGATAAATCGTTTCGAAATTGTTGTTCTTCTTGTGCATGAAGGTTGGAGGACGGGTTGGTGGTGGTGGTGACGATGACGGTGACGGAGGAGCAATGTCGCTGGTGGTGTTGGTACGTATCACCAAAGCTGTGTACCGCGGCACGCAAACAAATCATAGAAATTTTAGTTCAAATATGCGCTGGGAACGAAATTGATAACCCATAAAGATGGCCATCGCCAGATAAAATTGTTCAGTTTAGCGAAATTTGTTGACCCTCATTGCCAGCAACGACCTTTGCGTTGCGCGCTGCTAAAACAATAACAACTGAGCTGGAACACTTATCGGGCGGCAATTATGACCAATATTTTCGGAAATGCTTTGTGTTCTAGTTACGAGAATATTCTGTGTATGTATAGACGTATGTGAAAGGAAGGAAGTCCGTTTCGTATCACTTGGTACCAACAACGAGGGGCTAATAACTTTTTCACAGTTTATGGCGACGGGCGGTAACGAGGACGAGGACGAGGAGGCGGGAGACGTTTGGTGGTTTGGTTGGTGAAAAGTCTAAATGTTAGCACAGCGATTATATTTATTGGTTTTTGAAATTTGCGCACGTAAATCAGAAGAGACAAGGGTTTTGTTGCAGCACTATTGTTAATGTTTGTTTGAGAGGACCTTGTAATTGGCTTTTATTAGCAAATACACATTTATTTTGAAATTGGCAGTGTCCTTGATAGTGGAGTGCGGTCTCTTCATAATATATTGGTCGGGAACAATAATTTAAGGAGTGATATAAGCTTTTGTGTCTTTTGATTGCATTGAACTTAGTTTGGAAATAGCAAACGGACCAGAAAATAGTTCCAACGCAATCTTCATACAAAAACAACTAGGTACTTCATTTGAGTTGGTGCACAAAGAAAAGCAGGCTTCAAAGACGTGATGTCATGGCCGGTGGTTGTATTTAAGGTGAACACGAACCAAACTGGTGGTACCCGTGGCGAGATGGTTACCATGTCTACCTGCTAAACCAAAGCAAAGGTTCGAGGTTCGAATCTCAGCAGAGGCAAAATAGTTTTTTCCTCGGGTATCGCCTTTCGCGAATTGGCAAGTACTCCGTTAGTAAATTCAATGCCATGAAAAGTGATTTCTCAATTAGCCGTTCGGAACCGGTAGAAAATTGTAGGTCCCCTCCATTCCCTCACAAGGCGTGGTGGTGAAAAATGCGCTAGGCCCTAGGGCTCCTCGCTCTGTTGCGCCACCCTATTTATTTTATATTACGAACACCAAACTCTGGTCTGATATTTGCTTAGAAACCATAGCTCGTCGTGGTTTTATGATGCTTAGATGAAGATACGGTCAAGGCCAGTCTATAAGAGTTCACCACGGACTGATTTGGAATATGGGACCTTTGGAACTCTCTTCGTGAAAAATATGGAAGGTTCAGCCCAAGGCCAGAGTACCTGACTCGAATCTCAAGGATCAATTGTGTTCCCCGGGATAACGAATTCAGATTGGGGAGGGAGTAGAAGGTGAGAAGTAGCGCGGATTGCATTAGTGACTAGATTATTGAGGTACTTCATTGAATCATTTGAGCCTTGAATGAACTTCAATGTACCCTGTTTATATTCTCCGATGGTTTTTTCCCAAGTGTAGGCACTCAAAGACGAAGTGGAACGATCATCCTCTGCTCGAGAGTCAAAACAAACAAACACTCAATTAGACTTCTGGAGTCAAAGAAAAGTAATGGAGCCATAGAAAAGAAGGAGCGTATAAAAAAGAAAAGGATGTGCCCTGGAGAAAAGACAAGAGCTTAAGAATAATTAAAAGACTCTGAAAGGGACAGCTAAACTAAAAAGAAAACGGTGTAATGAAACAGAAGAAGCCAATGAAAACAAATTGTAACGCTTGTTGCTTTCAAGTCAAGCCTTCGTTCGTCGGTATATAGTCAGGGTCTTCCTGAAGACGTGAAACCGCAGTGAAAAAGTCTGCGAAACCTTAGTGCAAACTCGTTTCATGTATCATGTTTCCCAAAAACAAAAATCTCTTATGCAAAATTACTAAGCTAAATACGTCGGTGTATTCCACATACTTTTACTGAAAAACCTCGTTATTGATCGGCCATCTTGCGTTGATGTCTTCTATTCTGGTAGATTAGTTAAAGGGTTAGGGAAGCCTGAATGAATTTAAAATAACATGTGTTTAGACAGTAAACAGGTGGCACGTGAAAATAATTAGCGATAGCTTTGGTCGACCAGCAGGCTCAATTATGGCCTCTTATGGCAAGTGGAACGGCAGGGAACCACTAAGTATCTTGTGCAATGTAGGAAAAAGGCTCTAATTATGAAGTTTGAAAAATGTAGTTGTACAATTTTATCCGGGAGAGCTTCTAATTTCACGGTGCCCGTGTCGTAAAGGCTTATATGTCTGCTTGTTAGGCGTGTTCGAATACCAAAAGAAATCAAAATCACCTTTTGCGAGGAATTGGGAAGTCCTCCAAAAGTAAATTCATTGCTAGAAAAGCGCTTTCTCCAATAGCCGTTCGGATCCCGCAGAAAATTGATGGGTCTGATCCATTCCCTCCAAAGGCATGGTTGTGAGAAATAAACTAGGCCCCGGGACCCCCCGTTCTGTTGTGCCACCCTATTTATTTATTTCTTTATTTAACTTTTAGTTTCATCTTTGCAATCCACCGTACTTTTTTTATTTCGTCCGAGTGGGTGCTTATTGGTGCACCATAAACTAGCCTAAAGTATTGTTGTGTTTACCCGTCTAATCATTGACCAAACTTTCACCATTCATTCAATGTTTAGTTACCCCCTTCAGCCTTCACCCCCAAACAATAAATTCTACCTGTGAAAATGGAATGGATACGCGGATATACCTAATCAGTGCCCAAACAGTTCAAAAGGAACCCGATCACATCCTTAAAATTGTCTGATTCAAGCCTTTTTCTATCAAAATAGCTAAAGAATAGGTATATGTACACATATTTGTGTTTTTCCTCAGAGTAAACTCAAAGGCAGCAACTTTTGTCATCTGAACTTTAAATTATAAACTTTTGTTTGTGGTTGAATGAATGAATGAAAATTGGGGTTTTGTAATGTACCTCGACCTGTTTAGATCTATTGTACCCCCTACTTCTTAAGTGATATTCCTTAATTAAAGTACTTCATCCAGACTAGTTCCTTTGATGAAACTTAGTATCTGGGTTACGCTTAGGAGTTTTAGCTCCCTCTCCTCTACATAGTAGGATCCTAGGTACTTCTTTCTTTGGTGTATTAGAGCTTCGCAGTCACCTAGGAGGTGATCAGGAGATTCTTCCTGTTCATTGCAATATCTGCATTGGTCGTCGCTCTCTATGCCTAGTACTTTTAGATGTTTTCTTAGCCTGCAGTGTCCGGTTAAAAACCCGGCTAGCATTCTAACATTGTTTCTATTCAGTTTTATTACGTCTTTGTAACGTTTTTTGTTGAAAGTGCCAAGTAGAAGTTTGGCTTGGCGCATCTTTGGGAGGTCATTCCAGTGTTTAGCTCTGTTATCTTCCTCCAACTTTTTGATTTCATTCTTAATGTGGCTTTCTGTTATTCCACAAAAAGGTTCCGGTCCATTGAGTGGTAATCCGGCTCCTGTCTTTGCCAGTTCGTCTGCCTGTTAATTGCCTATGATTCCTACATGTCCTGGTACCCAGTAGATTGTAACCTTGTTATTACTGCCCAGTTTGTTCAATTTGTCAATGCATTCGCTGACAAGTTTTGAGGAGATTGTGTAGGATCGTAGGGCCTTAATTGCAGCTTGACTGTCCGTCATTATTGCAATATGTTTGTTATTATATTTCCTGTCAATGTTTACTTCCGCGCATTTGCCTATTGCATAGACTTCTGCTTGGAATATGCTTGACATTCTTCCCATAGGTACTGAAATTTTTGCTCTTGGCCCAAAAATTCCTGCTCCAGTTCCCTCAGTTGTTCTTGAGCCATCTGTGTACCATTTTATTGCATGGGTCTTCATTGAGTAGGTCTCTTTCTCACCTTGCCATGCCTTTTTGTTACTTAGCTCAACGCTGAAGAGTTTATCGAATTTGAATTCCTTGGTTTTGCTATCCCGAGGAAAGTCAATGAGTGCTAACTCTTTCGATATTATGCTCTTTTCGCTAGATTTCAGGACACACTCAGTTTCTTTGGCAAATCTAGCTATCGTTGCATTTGAGATGCTTCTTATTGCCAGG
The DNA here is from genome assembly GCA_914767635.1 of Melanostoma mellinum. Lineage (NCBI taxonomy): Eukaryota > Metazoa > Arthropoda > Insecta > Diptera > Syrphidae > Melanostoma > Melanostoma mellinum. The sequence continues at coordinate 23,959,377 of OU612058.1, forward strand.
TGCAAAGGTGTCAGGTTTAGCAATACTTCCAAAGCTGCAGTTGGACAGCTTCTCATTGCTCCTGATATGCATATGCACGCAAGTCTTTGTACTTTTTCTAATGTTTTTCTGGTGGTCACCTGGTCCGCTCTCTTGTTCCAGACTACCGCTCCATAGGTAAGGATAGGTCTTACCATCATTAGGTACATCCACCGAATAATGCTCGGTTTACAACCCCATGATCTTCCTGCTATACTTTTGCATATCATTAAGGTTTTCTTAGCTTTTTCAGTAGCTGCTTCAACTTGTTTTTTCCACAGGAGTTTACTATCTAGAATCACGCCTAGATACTTGACCTCTGTTGTGGGTACTATGGTTACTCCATCCAGTGTAATGTCTTTCATGTGTGGTAGGAGTCTTCTTCTGGTGAATGGTATAATTGTAGTTTTTGTGGGGTTGATGTTCAGTCCTACAGTTGTACACCATTTTTTCGTGATTGCCAGACCCCTCTGTATTATATCGCATAGGGTTTCTTCATATTTCCCACAGGCTAATAATGTGATGTCATCAGCATAGCCAATGCATCTTATGCCTTGCGTGGTTAGTTTTTCTAATAATTCATCTACTACTAGACTCCAAAGTAGAGGTGACAAGACCCCTCCTTGTGGGCAGCCTCTCGTAGTGATTATTCTCTGAATCGTTTGGCTAGAGTGTGTTTCTGCCGTTCTTGTACTAAGCATTGCACTAACCCACTTTATTATTGTAATCGGAGTGTCCTTCCTCTGAAGTGCTTTGTTAACCGCCTCGTGTGAGGTATTGTCAAAGGCACCCTCAATATCCAAGAAACAGCCGATCGCTGTTTCCTTTGAGTCGATTACTTTTTGGATAGTGGTTGAGAGATGGTATAGGGCAGTTTCTGTAGATCTACCTGCTCTGTATGCATGCTGTCTAGTGTTTAGTGGATTACTCACTAGAATTTCTGATCTTAAGAAGTTATCGATCACCTTCTCCATGGTTTTCAGTACGAAGGATGTTAAGCTTATTGGCCTGAAAGATTTAGGATGAGTTGTGTCTTTCTTACCTATTTTTGGTATAAAGATAATCTTTGCTCGTGTCCATGGACTAGGTATGTACCCTAGAGCCAGACTACTTCTGATAATTTTGAGTAAGTGTAGTAGAATCACTTCTTTTCCCATTTGTAATAATGCGGGAAAGATTCCATCTACCCCTGGAGTTTTGAAGGGTTGAAAGGTACTTAATGCCCATTCTAGCCTCTTCTTCGAGCAAACTATCGTTGCTGTCTTCCAGTCTTGCTTATCAGTACTGTGCACAGGCATAGGTCTATCATATCCTGTTGTTAGTATGCTTCCAGAGAAGTGAGTGTTAAGCAGGAGAAGCGATCTTTGCTCTTCATTTTCTGTGAAACTGCCGTCAGCGTATTTCAAGGCCATGGTGGTTTGTGACTTTTCCCTTGAAAGGGCTTTATGAAGTCTGCCTGCTGCCGGGGTTGTTGTTATGCTTTCACAGAAGTCTACGAAGCTTCTTCTTTTTGCTTTCCTCACTTCCTTACTATAGGCTGTAAGTTCCGCATGGTAAGCATGCCAGTTGCTGTTACTTTTTGCACTGTTGAAGAGTTTCCTTACCCTCTTCCTTTGCGCTTCTAGGTTTTTGTTCCACCAGGGGGCATCTGTTTTCTTGTTTGCGGAGCTTAGGGGGCAGCTTGATTCATATGCATCAATCATTGCTGTATTAAGCTCGCTTACCGCATTTTCAAGCTCCAGACAACTTTTGGGTTCCCTGTTAGTGGATATATTTCCTATGTTGTATGTGAGATTGTCTCTATATAGATCCCAGTTGGTTCTTTTTGGATTTCTCCTAGGAATATTCCCACAAAGAATTCCATCTAGAACAAATTCAATTATCCTGTGATCTGATAGAGAAGGCTCATTTGAGACCCTCCAGTTACTGATACAGTTTTTCAGGACTGTAGAACCGAAGGTAATATCTAGTACTTCTTTCCTATTTCTAGTAACAAAGGTAGGAGTATTCCCTATATTGTAAATTTCTAAGCATTTTTCTAAAAAGAATTCTAAAAGGTACTCACCCCTTTGATTCGTATCTGTACTACCCCAGATGGTGTTGTGTGCGTTTGCGTCGCAACCTACCAGTATTGGTAACTTCTTCCTCCGGCAGTAATCTACCAGTTTCTTTACCTCAGCGGGAGGAATGTTCGCTTCATCTCCCGGAAAGTACCCTGATGCGATTACCACCCACCTGGTTTGGCCTCCGATGTTGATTGAGGCCTGGATTGCAACCAGGTCTCTCGTCATAAACTCTGAAAGGCAGAAATGATTAATATCGTTCCTTACTATAATTGCTGTTCTAGGAGAGATTGACTCTTTATCCCATATTACCTTCGTATTTCTAATGGATAGACCTTTAATTTGTCCCCCATAGGTCCAGGGTTCTTGGATCAGTGCTAGTCCAATGCCTTCTTTCGTAATTTTCCTCGCTGTGATAGCTGAGGCTGCTATGGCATGATGAACGTTTACTTGGACTAGCTTGGTACTGATCCCGCGTACCTCCATTAAAAATCTTCTTCTTCGGGGGTTTCTGCCCCCGGACCTGTTAACAGGTCGTTTTCCTCCTCTGTTGTGAGGGGAACTTCTTCCTCTTCCTCTACTATGTCCATCATGACCTTTATTGGTGATGATGGTTTGGGGGCTGGGATAGGGGTAGGTAGAGAACTGGGTGGTAGGATAGGGGATTGGAATAGGGTTGGAATGGGGTTAGGTAGTGTACTGGATGGTAGAATAAGGGATTGGGATAGAATTGGGATGGATTTTGCTGGGAGATGTTTCGGAGATGTCTCCTGTTTCTCCAGCAAAGGGATGTGGGTGGGTGTACAGGGGATTTGGGGAGTTGGCAGAGTGCTGATTGGATTGGTATTAGTAGGCGGCTTGTCCTCTATACCACTTCTTTTTTTCAGGCCATGCACCTGGACCTTACCGAATCTGTAGTGGATACTATGATTGTTTTTGACAATCGCCTCCACAGATTTTTCATCTATGCCAATATTTAGCAGTTGGCCATTACCCTCCTCCTTGCAGGAAAGAACCTTCCAAACCTGGGTATTCATTTCACCATTCTGCTGCTTTATCAGAGCAAGAATCATGCCGTGATCTTGGCCACTGCTTCTTGGTACGAAGATTGTGATGTTGTATGGCTTGGGTATGTCGTCCCCCTGTCTTGTGGTAAGCTCACAACCTTTCCACCCACTCAGCTTCGGGACTGTCTTCCTGATCCAGTGTGCTGTTTCTTGATTGGTACAATCTACTAGAATCATACCGGGTTTGAAGGATATGCCTTCAAATTTCATTTCCGTTTCCCACCCTATCCTCATCTCGTCCACCATTGCGTCTTCGAGCTTAGAGAGCTCACTCTGCGAGAGAGTGATTCGGGGGTACTCCTTCGGTAAAATCGCAACCCGTATGGTTCTGGCAGCCGCCGCGTAAGAGACTGCCCTGCTTGTTGCTACCGGGCCCTTGCTGACCGAGGCATGTGTCTCGGTTTCGGTCACGGTTTTTCTTTTCTTCTGGGCTGCCTGCTGGGGGGAGATATGTGTTTACTGTCTCTCTTACCTCCACAGCTTTCTACCGGTCTGCCCTCTGCTTGTGCCAACTTCCTTTCGTCGACCTTCTTCCTCGATTCTATCCGCGAGAAGCCCTGCTTGATAAATCTGAGGTACCATTTTACTCCCGCACCACTCAGACCCTGTCTGTGAGGATCGTCCAAACCACCTGGTTCACCCAGCGCCGGACGAGGGATGGTTTTCCTCTTCCATACTTTCTTCTTTGGAATAGTAGTGCTGGACTTATGGGTTTCCCCAAGGGTCCTTTCAGAGATTGCTCTTTTAGCACTTTCTTCCTCAGATTTGTCAGTGGTAACACCCACTGGCTTCTTACTTGCGTCTGGGATTGCCCTATACACTAGCTCGGAAAACCTCCTCTTGCTGGTGTTAGGTTGCTCCCTACTATTGGCACGATCTCTGATGACAGGTTTGTCACCCCGGAAGTCTTTCTCCATACGATCCGCCATATCTCTTGCAGATGTTCCCTGCGGAAGATAAAAGTTTTTAAAATTTTTGTTGTTATTTCTTTTCATAAGTTCTCACGAGTAGCTAGAGAAAATAGGTCAGCTGTGTCAGAGCTCCGCATAACACAGTAAGGTCTAAGTTACTTCGTGATTCGACCTGGTGTCACGAAGGTTCCGTTATACTACAGTCGGTATACCCCCTGACTGCAAACCAACCAATGGGCACGGATCGCATTACACCCTGGCTTAGGGGGTTGGCAGCTCTTAGTTCGTTTAACTCCTCAATTGCTCATCCTATCCAGCTTTTAACTAGATCGGTTGAGCAGGTGAGTCATTGAAAAACTTAAGCCTCCGCACCACGTCAAGGTGTCTGCCGCGCAAAGGCTTGTGGTTGAATCATTTAATTTAAATAATGAGTTCCTTGACTTATTATGACCATGTATTCAGTAAAAGCCTGCATAAACAAAACAACACAATCTTGTCTACCACAACCATCACTGTAATGAATGCCAGTGTCAGTGCCAGTGCCTGAATACTTTTTTATTGTTTTCTATCCGCAGCCATATTTAAATGCATCAGTTTTAATATTCGAGATATTCTGTAAGTATTAAAACAAAACTTTTCGCATCAGCTTGAGCACACATTAAAAACATTATTTTAACCACAGCGCAGTCTTCACAGAGATGCGAAACAAACCGACTCTCATAAAACTTGTGATGTGATGAACATTGAAGGAAGCATAAGCTATGAGTTGAAGAAGACGAGAAAGAGGAAAATTGTTGTTAAAATATGCTTTCATCTCAAAGTCAATGCATTCAAATGCCAAGCATTGGGATTGCTCTAAAGGCAACTCCATGCTTTTGGGCTTTCCTTGAATCTTTTAAAAAAACCGACCGCCACCGACACTGGAAAGGGTGAAATGCGAAAAGTATAAACACAATGCATCATAGAGTCGCAGGAAGCAAAACCAAAAAAATAAAAAAGACAAAAAAAAAAGAATTGAAAACAGCCTTCATTGACAACCAGTCAGCAGTACTGCCTGCCACCACTTGTAATCTAGACAAAACGTGACGGAAGCGAAATTAAGTTGACACATCAACATGATAAAAAGTCACGTTCTCAAGGATCCGACCACTTGGTGCATGACTTGGCATGCACAACATTTTTGCATGTGTTAGTGAGTGGGTGCTATATGTTTTACAAGATGAACGTCATACAGCTAAGCACAGAAAAGTGCCACACAACGCACTTGCAGGATGTGCACACTACACAGCATGATCCGATGACATTTCTTGTTTTCCTTTTCAGACAAATTTTAATTGGAATATTTTAATGTTACAAAACTCCCTGTTGTTGTTATCAAGAAGAAAACACATCAACTCTGGTTGTTCTCGTAAGATGATTCTCTGACAGGAACTACGGATGTGTGTGTATGCAAAGTGAAAATCGACTGGGCTTAGCCTTAGCAGATTTTCAAAAACAAAAAGAAAAGGACGCAGAAGAAGGACGCATGTGATGAAAGTGTTGGAAGAGAGAGCCTTAATCCATAAAACCATGCATCAAGGCTAGCCTTGGGTTACATTAATCGTTGGTTGGGACTTGGGTGGCAAAACAAAATAAGAAAAATGTTTTCACTATGCAAATTTTTAGAACTTCACTTGAGAACATCAAATGTATGGCATTAATTATAAAGTCAAAATCGTATCGCAGACGGAGACTTATTGCTTATGGTTTGATGGTAAATGTATACAAAATAATGAATTGAAAACCTATCATGGTGCAGGGCTGCAGTTGTCAGTATAACCTCACAATGAAGAAGCAAATTAAGCATAATCTATAGGCTGCATCGTTGTACTACTTACCTCCGCCTTTCTAAGCCCTTGAGGCTTGAAAAAGTACTACACCAAGTGAAATAAAAATTCTTATTGCGCCTTTTTTACACATTTTCACATTCTCATGTTGTTGGTTTGTATAAAGTTGGGTAGGATGCTAGTTTCAAGAACCGTCTGGCTCAAAATAGTAGTAATCTCCACTTTGTACTATTTCGATGGGTACCTGTCTTGTTTGTATTTGCTCAAAGCTATAGAATTACCAACATTTATAAGAGCAAATAGGCGAACATTTTCTGCAAACCCTAGGATTAGATTTGCTTTAGTGACTTTTACCTTTCCATGCTTTTTACTTGTTCCAATTCACTCACTAGATCCCAAAATATCCTGCAAAAAAGCAGCCTCCTAAAGAGTTAAAGTGCTGAAGTAAGTTCTAAACAATGTATACGTACACACTACACACATCTACACATCTATACACTATTATAATGAGGAAAAATATTTTTGTATTTTAAAAAACAAATACTGCACTGATTTCAGAAATACTCTCACCATTAGAGTGGTTCATGGTCTCTGTGGTGTAGCGTCACACCTAGGCGCCCGGGTGGAAAACGATTTTGCCGCCCCCATTCAACTCTTGATTCAAATTAAATTTCGAAACATCACAGGCAACGATGTATCTTTTTTAAAAGGGAAAATAGGATCATCGGTTTCACAAAGGGATTCTACGGGCCTTACGAGCAGCGAAGTCAGAAATAACCCAAGTAACATTTTCGGAGCTGCAAGTTTTAAATATTCTTTAGAAAAGCTTTAAAAGAGTGAAGTCCGTGGCTACTGCTCTATTTTGAACTTTGTTACAGCTTCTGGCAATTTTTAGTTTATTTAATGCTCTAAATGTGTGTCTTACAATATCTCCAAGCTCTTAAACCTTATAAAGCTAGTTGCTCTATAAATATGCTTTATTACAACCTTTACCGCAACACTCCACGAGCCTAATGCTCTAAATGTGTGCCTTACAACATCTGCAAGCTCTTAAACCTTATCAGCCGTATTTATTACATTTCCCTCTGAACAGATGAATAGTTATGTAGTGAATAGCACTCTATTCTACGTTGAATAGATTCTTATTTATAAACCATTATAATTATGATGTGTATATCTTACCTATCTACTCGTATAATCTATAATATAATTTATAATATTGAGCGGTAATATCCAGGTGTACTTCACTATCGAAAACAAACCGGTCTCTGAAAGCCATCTATGTATCCGCTGGCGTACTAACACTACCTTGTCATTTCACAATAGCGATGACAAAAACCTATTCAGTCGCTATACTACCTAAATCGGCGTTCAGCATATTTTAGTTTTATAAATAAGGTTTTCCTGTTCAGAGATATTATAAGAGGAGCATAGCGCTGTTCACTCCTTATTATGGGTTTATAAATAAGGCTGCATAAGACTCTTTGCTCTATAAATATGCTTTATTACAACCTTTATAGCATCACTCTACGAGCCTGACTCATTTTAAATCTCTTTGCTTTACAAAGGCTTTATATCTGCTCGAGAGATGAACTAAGAGCTAATCGGGAGCCTGACGCTTTACAGTGCAGGTTAACTTAACTTTAAAGGAGCTTTAGAATAAAAAAATTGTGTCAAGAAATAGAATAATTGAATAAAGAAGAAGTAATGTACAGGGTGATACTCTTATATAGAATATATTTCGTTTCTAACTTTGCATTCGGAACATATTTATCGAAAAGAGTATTGTTTCACTCTACTATTTACTATATCTAAAGATCCACTGTTATATATGTAGGTTGTTTTTCAGCTGTCAAAATAAGGATATGTAAATTCAGTTGTAATAAATATTTTTATGCGGGGAAAAAAATCACGAAAAATCGAATTTTTTCGACGTTCCAGGTTCAAAAGTCAAAGTAAAGTGAAAAAATGAATATTTTAAATCAAAAAAAAAAACTACACTGCTTTTTTGACATAACAATTTGAGTTTTCTCATTGACAACATGTGACGAGATTTTTTTTACATGAAAAAAAGTTTTCGCTCGGGATCAAACTATTTTTGAGGTTTTAATTATGAAGTTGTCTTTGAAATGAGCTTCTGGAGACCTGTATCTGTGTGTAGTTTTCTTTCTTGTAAAATTTTTACTGGCAAAAAGAATGGAAAATGTATTTTTTTTTAATTTTTATTGAAAGAAAGCATTTGATTTTACATGTACTTTGTGGTCACAATTTAATATGTATAACTATTTTGCAGGTTTCAATTTTGTTGTGTATTGATCACTGCGAACAAATCAAATAAACATGAAATAAAATGTCGTCAAAAATTATTTTAGCAAAAAAAATTTAAACGGGGCACACTGTTTCCTGGTTATGCTGCTCTAGAAAGAACTTAAAGTTGAATTTAAAGTTAAATTTAAAATTGAATTTAAAGTGAAATTTAACTTTAAATTTAAAGTTGAATTTAAATTTATATTTAAAGTTGAATTAAAATTTGGATTTAAAGTTAAATTTAAAGTTTAATTTAAAGTTGAATTTAAAATTTAAAGTTGGATGTAATGTGGAATTTAACTTTAAAAGTTAAAGTTGAATTTAAAGTTGAACTTAAAGTCAAATTTAAAGTTTAATTTAAAGTTGAATTTAAAGTGAAATTTAACTTTTAATTTAAAGTTGAATTTAGAGTTGAATATAAAGTTGAATTTAAAGTTAAATTTAAAGTTGAATTTAAAGTTGAATTGAACTTTAAATTTAAAGTTGAATTTAAAGCTAAATTTAAAGTTGAATTTAAAGTTAAATTTAAAGTTGAATTTAAAGTTGAATTTAAAGCTAGATTTAAAGTTGAATTTACAGTTGGATTTAAAGTTAAATTTAAAGTGGAATTTAGAGTTGGATTTAAAGTTAAATTTAAAGTTAAATTTAAAGTGGAATTTAAAGTTGAATTTAAAGTTGAATATAAAGTTGAATTTAAAGATAAATTTAAAGTTGAAATTAAAGTGGAACATAAAGATAAATTTAAAGTTGAATTTAAAGTTGAATTTAAAGTTAAATTTAAAGTTGAATTTAAAGTGGATTTTAACTTTAAATTTAAAGTTGATTTTAAAGTGGAATTTAACTTAAAGTTTAAAGTTGAATTTAAAGCTAGATTTAAAGTTGAATTTAAAGTTGGATTTAAAGTTAAATTTAAAGTTAAACTTAAAGTGGAATTTAAAGTTTAATTTTAAGTTGAATTTAAGGACAAATTTAAAGTTGAATTTAAAGTTAAATTTAAAGGTAAATTTAAAGTTGGATTTAGAGCTAAATTTAAAGTGGAATTTAAAGTTGGATTTAAAGTTGGATTTAAAGTTGAATTTAAAGTTAAATTTAAAGTTGAATTTAAAGTGGAATTTAACCCTAAATTTTAAGTTGAATTTAAAGTACAATTTAACTTCATATTTAACGTTGAATTTAAAGTTGGATTTAAATATAAATTTTAAGTTGACCTTTAAATTTAAAGTTGAATTTAAACTCCACTTTAAATTCAACTTTAAGTTCAACTTTAAATTTAAATTTTAATTCAACTTTAAATTCAACTTTAAATTTAAAGTTGAATTTAAAGTTGGATTTAAAGTTGAATTTAAAATTAAATATAAAGTTGAATTTAAAGTGGATTTTAACTTTAAATTTAAAGTTGAATTTAAAGTTGAATTTTAGTTCAATTTAAAGTTGAATTTAGAGTGCAATTCAACTTTAAATTTAAAGTTGAATTTAAAGTTGAATTAAAATTTAAATTTAAAGTTGAACTTAAAGTTGAATTTAAAGTGGAGTTTAAAGTTGAAAATGAAGTGGAATTTAACTTTAAGTTTAAAGTTGAATTTAAAGTTGAATTTAAAGTGCAATTCAACTTTAAATTTAAAGTTGAATTTAAAGTTGAATTTAAAGTTGGATTTAAAGTTGAGTTTTAAGTTGAATTTAAAGTTGAATTTAAAGTTAAATTGAATTTAAAGTGGAATTTAAGTGAATTGAATTTAAAGTGGAATTCAATTTTAAATTTAAAGTTGAATTTAAAGTTGGATTTAAAGTTGAATTTAAAGTTAAATTTAAAGTTGAATTTAAAGTGGAATTTAACTTTAAATTTCAAGTTCAATTTAAAGTTGAATTTAAAGTTGAATTTAAAATTTAATTTAACTTTAAATTTAAAGTTGAATTTAAAGTTGGATTTGAAGTTGAACTTAATGCTGAATTTAATATTAAACTTAAAGTTGAATTTAAAGTTCAATTTAAAGTTGGATTTAAAGTTGAATTAAAAGTTAAATGTAAAGTTGAACTTAAAATTGAATTTAAAGTGGAATTTAAAGTTGAAAATAAAGTGGAATTTAACTTTAAGTTTAAAGTTGAATTTAAAGTTGAATTGAAAGTTGGATTTAAAGTTGAATTTATAGTGGAATTTAAAGATGAATTTAAAGTAGAATTTAAAATTAAATTTAAAGTTGAATTTAAAGTCAAATTCAAAATTGAATTAGTGGAATTTAACTTAAAATTTGAAGTTGAATTTAAAGTTGGATTCAAAGTTGAATTTAAAGTTGAATTTAAAGTGAAATTTAACTTTAAATTTAAAGTTGAATTTAAAGTTGAATTGAAATTTCAATTTTGTGTTGAATTTAAATTGGAATTTAACCTTAAATTTAAAGTTGAATTTAAAGTTAAATTTAAAATTGAATTTAAAATTAAATTGAAAATTGAATTTAAAGTGGAACTGAATTGAATTTAAAGTGGAAATTAACTTTAAATTTAAAGTTGAATTTAAAGTTGGATTTAAAATTGAATTTAAAGCTGAATTTAATATTAAATTTAAAGTTGAATTTAAAGTTCAATTTAAAGTTGGATTTAAAGTTGAATTAAAATTAAAATTTAAAGTTGAACTTAAAGTTGAATTTAAAGTGGAGTTTAAAGTTGAAAATGAAGTGGAATTTAACTTTAAGTTTAAAGTTGAATTTAAAGTTGAATTTAAAGTGCAATTTAACTTTAAATTTAAAGTTGAATTTTAAGTTGAATTTAAAGTTTAATTGAATTTAAAGTGGAATTTAACTTTAAATTTAAAGTTGAATTTAAAGTTGGATTTAAAGTTAAATTTAAAGTTAAATTTAAAGTGGAATTTAAAGTTGAATTTAAAGTTGAATTTAAGGACAAATTGAAAGTTGAATTTAAAGTTAAATTTAAAGGTAAATTTAAAGTTGGATTTAGAGCTAAATTTAAAGTGGAATTTAAAGTTGGATTTAAAGTTGAATTTAAAGTTAAATTGAATTTAAAGTGGAATGAAAAAGAATTGAATTTAAAGTGGAATCTAATTTCAAATTTAAAGTTGAACTTAAAGTTGAATTTAAAGTTAAATTTAAAGTTGAATTTAAAGTGGAATTTAACTTTAAATTTTAAGTTGAATTTAAAGTACAATTTAACTTCATATTTAAAGTTGAATTTAAAGTTGGATTTAAAGTTAAATTTTAAGTTGACCTTTAAATTTAAAGTTGAATTTAAAGTTGAATTTAAAGTTGGATTTAAAGTTAAATTGAATTTAAAGTGAAAATTATCTAAATTGAATTTAAAGTGGAACTTAACTTTAAATTTAAAGTTGAATTTAAAGTTGAATTGAAATTTCAATTTTGTGTTGAATTTAAATTGGAATTTAACCTTAAATTTAAAGTTGAATTTAAAGTTAAATTTAAAATTGAATTTAAAATTAAATTGAAAATTGAATTTAAAGTGGAACTGAATTGAATTTAAAGTGGAAATTAACTTTAAATTTAAAGTTGAATTTAAAGTTGGATTTAAAATTGAATTTAAAGCTGAATTTAATATTAAATTTAAAGTTGAATTTAAAGTTCAATTTAAAGTTGGATTTAAAGTTGAATTAAAATTTAAATTTAAAGTTAAACTTAAAGTTGAATTTAAAGTGGAGTTTAAAGTTGAAAATGAAGTGGAATTTAACTTTAAGTTTAAAGTTGAATTTAAAGTTGAATTTAAAGTGCAATTCAACTTTAAATTTAAAGTTGAATTTAAAGTTGAATTTAAAGTTGGATTTAAAGTTGAGTTTTAAGTTGAATTTAAAGTTAAATTGAATTTAAAGTGGAATTTAAGTGAATTGAATTTAAAGTGGAATTCAATTTTAAATTTAAAGTTGAATTTAAAGTTGGATTTAAAGTTGAATTTAAAGTTAAATTTAAAGTTGAATTTAAAGTGGAATTTAACTTTAAATTTCAAGTTCAATTTAAAGTTGGATTTGAAGTTGAACTTAATGCTGAATTTAATATTAAACTTAAAGTTGAATTTAAAGTTCAATTTAAAGTTGGATTTAAAGTTGAATTAAAAGTTAAATGTAAAGTTGAACTTAAAATTGAATTTAAAGTGGAATTTAAAGTTGAAAATAAAGTGGAATTTAACTTTAAGTTTAAAGTTGAATTTAAAGTTGAATTGAAAGTTGGATTTAAAGTTAAATTTTAAGTTGAACTTAAAGTTGAATTTAAAGTTAAATTGAATTCAAAGTGGAATTGAACTGAACTGAATTTAAAGTGGAATTTAACTTTAAATTTAAAGTTGAATTTAAAGTTAAATTGAAAATTGAATTTAAAGTGGAATTTATTTAAATTGAATTTAAAGTGGAATTTAACTTTAAATTTAAAGTTGAATTTAAAGCTGAATTTAAAGTTGAATTTAAAGTTGAATTTAAAGTTGAATTAACTTTAAATTTAAAGCTGAATTTGAAGTTGAATTTAAGGTTGGATTTAAATTTAAATTTTAAGTTAAACTTAAAGCTGAATTTAAAGTTGAATTTAAAGTTGAATTTAACTTTAAATTTAAAGTTGAATTTAAAGTCTAATTTAAAGTTGAATTTATAGTGGAATTTAAAGATGAATTTAAAGTAGAATTTAAAATTAAATTTAAAGTTGAATTTAAAGTCAAATTCAAAATTGAATTAGTGGAATTTAACTTAAAATTTGAAGTTGAATTTAAAGTTGAATTTAAAGTTGAATTTAACTTTAAATTTAAAGTTGAATTTAAAGTCTAATTTAAAGTTGAATTTATAGTGGAATTTAAAGATGAATTTAAAGTAGAATTTAAAATTAAATTTAAAGTTGAATTTAAAGTCAAATTCAAAATTGAATTAGTGGAATTTAACTTAAAATTTGAAGTTGAATTTAAAGTTCAATTTAAAGTTGAATTTAAAGTTGAATTGAAATTTCAATTTTGTGTTGAATTTAAATTGGAATTTAACCTTAAATTAAAAGTTGAATTTAAAGTTAAATTTAAAATTGAATTTAAAATTAAATTGAAAATTGAATTTAAAGTGGAACTGAATTGAATTTAAAGTGGAAATTAACTTTAAATTTAAAGTTGAATTTAAAGTTGGATTTAAAATTGAATTTAAAGCTGAATTTAATATTAAATTTAAAGTTGAATTTAAAGTTCAATTTAAAGTTGGATTTAAAGTTGAATTAAAATTTAAATTTAAAGTTAAACTTAAAGTTGAATTTAAAGTGGAGTTTAAAGTTGAAAATGAAGTGGAATTTAACTTTAAGTTTAAAGTTGAATTTAAAGTTGAATTTAAAGTGCAATTCAACTTTAAATTTAAAGTTGAATTTAAAGTTGAATTTAAAGTTGGATTTAAAGTTGAGTTTTAAGTTGAATTTAAAGTTAAATTGAATTTAAAGTGGAATTTAAGTGAATTGAATTTAAAGTGGAATTCAATTTTAAATTTAAAGTTGAATTTAAAGTTGGATTTAAAGTTGAATTTAAAGTTAAATTTAAAGTTGAATTTAAAGTGGAATTTAACTTTAAATTTAAAGTTGAATTTAAAGTTGGATTTGAAGTTGAACTTAATGCTGAATTTAATATTAAACTTAAAGTTGAATTTAAAGTTCAATTTAAAGTTGGATTTAAAGTTGAATTAAAAGTTAAATGTAAAGTTGAACTTAAAATTGAATTTAAAGTGGAATTTAAAGTTGAAAATAAAGTGGAATTTAACTTTAAGTTTAAAGTTGAATTTAAAGTTGAATTGAAAGTTGGATTTAAAGTTAAATTTTAAGTTGAACTTAAAGTTGAATTTAAAGTTAAATTGAATTCAAAGTGGAATTGAACTGAACTGAATTTAAAGTGGAATTTAACTTTAAATTTAAAGTTGAATTTAAAGTTAAATTGAAAATTGAATTTAAAGTGGAATTTATTTGAATTGAATTTAAAGTGGAATTTAACTTTAAATTTAAAGTTGAATTTAAAGCTGAATTTAAAGTTGAATTTAAAGTTGAATTTAAAGTTGAATTAACTTTAAATTTAAAGCTGAATTTGAAGTTGAATTTAAGGTTGGATTTAAATTTAAATTTTAAGTTAAACTTAAAGCTGAATTTAAAGTTGAATTTAAAGTTGAATTTAACTTTAAATTTAAATTTGAATTTAAAGTCTAATTTAAAGTTGAATTTATAGTGGAATTTAAAGATGATTTTAAAGTAGAATTTAAAATTAAATTTAAAGTTGAATTTAAAGTCAAATTCAAAATTGAATTAGTGGAATTTAACTTAAAATTTGAAGTTGAATTTAAAGTTCAATTTAAAGTTGGATTTAAAGTTGAATTTAAAGTGAAATTTAACTTTAAATTTAAAGTTGAATTTAAAGTTGAATTGAAATTTCAATTTTGTGTTGAATTTAAATTGGAATTTAACCTTAAATTTAAAGTTGAATTTAAAGTTAAATTTAAAATTGAATTTAAAATTAAATTGAAAATTGAATTTCAAGTGGAACTGAATTGAATTTAAAGTGGAAATTAACTTTAAATTTAAAGTTGAATTTAAAGTTGGATTTAAAATTGAATTTAAAGCTGAATTTAATATTAAATTTAAAGTTGAATTTAAAGTTCAATTTAAAGTTGGATTTAAAGTTGAATTAAAATTTAAATTTAAAGTTGAACTTAAAGTTGAATTTAAAGTGGAGTTTAAAGTTGAAAATGAAGTAGAATTTAACTTTAAGTTTAAAGTTGAATTTAAAGTTGAATTTAAAGTGCAATTTAACTTTAAATTTAAAGTTGAATTTTAAGTTGAATTTAAAGTTTAATTGAATTTAAAGTGGAATTTAACTTTAAATTTAAAGTTGAATTTAAAGTTGGATTTAAAGTTGAATTTAAAGTTAAGTATAAAGTTGAATTTAAAGTGGATTTTAACTTTAAATTTAAAGTTGAATTTAAAGTTGAATTTTAGTTCAATTTAAAGTTGAATTTAAAGTTGAATTTAAAGTGCAATTCAACTTTAAATTTAAAGTTGAATTTAAAGTTGAATTTAAAGTTGGATTTAAAGTTGAGTTTTAAGTTGAATTTAAAGTTGAATTTAAAGTTAAATTGAATTTAAAGTGGAATTTAAGTGAATTGAATTTAAAGTGGAATTCAATTTTAAATTTAAAGTTGAATTTAAAGTTGGATTTAAAGTTGAATTTAAAGTTAAATTTAAAGTTGAATTTAAAGTGGAATTTAACTTTAAATTTCAAGTTCAATTTAAAGTTGAATTTAAAATTTAATTTAACTTTAAATTTAAAGTTGAATTTAAAGTTGGATTTAAAGTTGAACTTAAAGCTGAATTTAATATTAAACTTAAAGTTGAATTTAAAGTTCAATTTAAAGTTGGATTTAAAGTTGAATTAAAAGTTAAATGTAAAGTTGAACTTAAAATTGAATTTAAAGTGGAATTTAAAGTTGAAAATAAAATGGAATTTAACTTTAAGTTTAAAGTTGAATTTAAAGTTGAATTGAAAGTTGGATTTAAAGTTAAATTTTAAGTTGAACTTAAAGTTGAATTTAAAGTTAAATTGAATTCAAAGTGGAATTGAACTGAACTGAATTTAAAGTGGAATTTAACTTTAAATTTAAAGTTGAATTTAAAGCTGAATTTAAAGTTGAATTTAAAGTTGAATTTAAATTTAAATTTTAAGTTGAACTTAAAGTTGAATTTAAAGTTGAATTTAAAGTTGAATTTAACTTTAAATTTAAAGTCTAATTTAAAATTAAATTTAAAGTTGAATTTAAAGTCAAATTCAAAATTGAATTAGTGGAATTTAACTTAAAATTTGAAGTTGAATTTAAAGTTGGATTCAAAGTTGAATTTAAAGTTGAATTTAAAGTGAAATTTAACTTTAAATTTAAAGTTGAATTTAAAGTTGAATTTAAAGTTGAATTTATAGTGGAATTCAAAGATGAATTTAAAGTAGAATTTAAAATTAATCTTAAAGTTGAGTTTAAAGTTAAATTTAAAATTGAATTTAAAGTGGAATTTAACTGAATTGAATTTAAAGTTAAATTTAATGTTGAATTTAAAGTGCAATTTAACTTTAAATTTAAAGTTGAATTTAAAGTTGGATTTAATGTTAAATTTTAAGTTGTACTTAAAGTTGAGTTTAAAGTTGAATTTAATGTTAAATTGAATTTAAAGTGGAATTTAACTGAATTGAATTTAAAGTGGATTTTAACTTTAAAATTAAAGTTTAATTTAAAGTTGAATTTAAAGTGGAATTTAATTTAAAATTGAAAGTTGAATTTAAAAATGAATTTAAATTTGAATTTTATGTTGAATTTAAAGTGGAATTTAACCTTAAATTTAAAGTTGAATTTAAAGTTGAATTTATAGTGGAATTTAAAGATGAATTTAAAGTAGAATTTAAAATTAAATTTAAAGTTGAATTTAAAGTCAAATTCAAAATTGAATTAGTGGAATTTAACTTAAAATTTGAAGTTGAATTTAAAGTTGGATTCAAAGTTGAATTTAAAGTTGAATTTAAAGTGAAATTTAACTTTAAATTTAAAGTTGAATTTAAAGTTGAATTTAAAGTTGAATTTATAGTGGAATTTAAAGATGAATTTAAAGTAGAATTTAAAATTAATCTTAAAGTTGAGTTTAAAGTTAAATTTAAAATTGAATTTAAAGTGGAATTTAACTGAATTGAATTTAAAGTGGAATTTAACTTTAAATTTAAAGTTGAATTTAAAGCTGAATTTAAAGTTGAATTTAAAGTTGAATTTAAAGTTGAATTAACTTTAAATTTAAAGCTGAATTTGAAGTTGAATTTAAGGTTGGATTTAAATTTAAATTTTAAGTTGAACTTAAAGTTGAATTTAAAGTTGAATTTAAAGTTGAATTTAACTTTAAATTTAAAGTCTAATTTAAAATTAAATTTAAAGTTGAATTTAAAGTCAAATTCAAAATTGAATTAGTGGAATTTAACTTAAAATTTGAAGTTGAATTTAAAGTTGGATTCAAAGTTGAATTTAAAGTTGAATTTAAAGTGAAATTTAACTTTAAATTTAAAGTTGAATTTAAAGTTGAATTTAAAGTTGAATTTATAGTGGAATTTAAAGATGAATTTAAAGTAGAATTTAAAATTAATCTTAAAGTTGAGTTTAAAGTTAAATTTAAAATTGAATTTAAAGTGGAATTTAACTGAATTGAATTTAAAGTGGAATTTAACTTTAAATTTAAAGTTGAATTTAAAGCTGAATTTAAAGTTGAATTTAAAGTTGAATTTAAAGTTGAATTAACTTTAAATTTAAAGCTGAATTTGAAGTTGAATTTAAGGTTGGATTTAAATTTAAATTTTAAGTTGAACTTAAAGTTGAATTTAAAGTTGAATTTAAAGTTGAATTTAACTTTAAATTTAAAGTCTAATTTAAAATTAAATTTAAAGTTGAATTTAAAGTCAAATTCAAAATTGAATTAGTGGAATTTAACTTAAAATTTGAAGTTGAATTTAAAGTTGGATTCAAAGTTGAATTTAAAGTTGAATTTAAAGTGAAATTTAACTTTAAATTTAAAGTTGAATTTAAAGTTGAATTTAAAGTTGAATTTATAGTGGAATTCAAAGATGAATTTAAAGTAGAATTTAAAATTAATCTTAAAGTTGAGTTTAAAGTTAAATTTAAAATTGAATTTAAAGTGGAATTTAACTGAATTGAATTTAAAGTTAAATTTAATGTTGAATTTAAAGTGCAATTTAACTTTAAATTTAAAGTTGAATTTAAAGTTGGATTTAATGTTAAATTTTAAGTTGTACTTAAAGTTGAGTTTAAAGTTGAATTTAATGTTAAATTGAATTTAAAGTGGAATTTAACTGAATTGAATTTAAAGTGGATTTTAACTTTAAAATTAAAGTTTAATTTAAAGTTGAATTTAAAGTGGAATTTAATTTAAAATTGAAAGTTGAATTTAAAAATGAATTTAAATTTGAATTTTATGTTGAATTTAAAGTGGAATTTAACCTTAAATTTAAAGTTGAATTTAAAGTTGAATTTATAGTGGAATTTAAAGATGAATTTAAAGTAGAATTTAAAATTAAATTTAAAGTTGAATTTAAAGTCAAATTCAAAATTGAATTAGTGGAATTTAACTTAAAATTTGAAGTTGAATTTAAAGTTGGATTCAAAGTTGAATTTAAAGTTGAATTTAAAGTGAAATTTAACTTTAAATTCAAAGTTGAATTTAAAGTTGAATTTAAAGTTGAATTTATAGTGGAATTTAAAGATGAATTTAAAGTAGAATTTAAAATTAATCTTAAAGTTGAGTTTAAAGTTAAATTTAAAATTGAATTTAAAGTGGAATTTAACTGAATTGAATTTAAAGTTAAATTTAATGTTGAATTTAGAGTGCAATTTAACTTTAAATTTAAAGTTGAATTTAAAGTTGGATTTAATGTTAAATTTTAAGTTGTACTTAAAGTTGAGTTTAAAGTTGAATTTAATGTTAAATTGAATTTAAAGTGGAATTTAACTGAATTGAATTTAAAGTGGATTTTAACTTTAAAATTAAAGTTTAATTTAAAGTTGAATTTAAAGTGGAATTTAATTTAAAATTGAAAGTTGAATTTAAAGTTGAATTTAAATTTGAATTTTATGTTGAATTTAAAGTGGAATTTAACCTTAAATTTAAAGTAGAATTTAAAGTTGAATTTAAAGTTGAATTTATAGTGGAATTTAAAGATGAATTTAAAGTAGAATTTAAAGTTTAATTTAAAGTTAAATTGAAAATTGAATTTAAAGTGGAATTTAACTGAATTGAATTCAAAGTGGAATTTAACTTTAAATTAAAAGTTGAATTTAAAGTTACTTTGTCAAAATCTATTTTTGCAGCCAATTCTTGTTCAATCCACAAAATTTGATGGTCTATCTCACAGTGGATCTTAGATAATTTTTGATTAGATCGACTTCAAAAAACTTCTCTTACAACCAGCGACATTAATTACCGATATTTGGAAATTCCCAGATTCAGTTTTGAATAAACTGGAGGAGCTCCTTATACCTGCATCTGATTCAGAACTGGCGACAAACCGCTGGATACGCTTCCGCTCCATTTGAAACTCATCCTTGTCAATGTCTATTAATACATGGTAAAGATCACTTGTTGTCCAAAAGTTTCGCTGGCGTAAAAAATCCAACAATGTCCGCTATTCCTTAAACTTGCAGGAATCGAGCCGTTATTTTTTTTTTTAATTGTTCTAGTTTTTAGTTCGATTCCGAGTTTTTCGCACAGATTGCGGCTAGGACGAAACGGTCTGAGTTTTTGACACACACATTTATTCACCACACTCAGTTCTCATTGCTGCAGGTAAACCTGTGCGTCATCATCTACTTCAGGTAGCCCTGCAGCTCGAAAGTGGGTGTCAGAAGAAGTCTGGCTCCCGATCTTTTCTTATAAGTTTATTCAACTGTTCCAGTACCTACCTCAAAAACTTCTTCAGACTTGTTTTTAAGCGTCTTGACAGCAGCTTCATGTCTAGCTCTGTAGTGACTCGTTTCACTGCTTGACCTGTGAGCTATGACAGCATGCAAAGCAATCCACCAAGCAGTAAATTCAAAAGAAATTGAGAATAGCTTTTTCACAGTTCCAAGAAACGTCACAGAATTCACTGATTCAGAAGCAGCGTGTATCTGTGGTTCAAGATTATTGTGGATTCTTGACATTGCAGCATTGTCATAAGTCTGTATATCCAAATCATATAAAACAACCACTGGAAGAATATTCGTCTTAGCCGGAGATATCCCAACTCATTGGTCTCAGACACAAATACAGTCATATACAAAATAGTAATGTAGCAAAGGTATTGTCCAAAGCAAAGCATTCTGACAATTACTTTGTCCTTTTTAGATCTTTGCACAAAACTAGTCACACAATTACATGTTCAAAGAGTCTGTCTTAAACAAAGCACTCTCAAGCTTGGTAAGAAAGTTTCGTTCGTTACAAAAAACCAATTCAAATTCAAAAAGTCATTACTTCTGTCCATGGTGTGTCTAGCGTTTGTTCAGAATAAAACAACCTTATATTATTTAAACCGTTTAAGGAAAACAATATTGTCCATTCAGCTCCTTGTGCTCCACACACTCACTCAATCAACTCTGTTTTCAATTCCCCAACTTGTCACATGCATAAATAAAAGCAAAAAAAAACTTTCTCTGTAAAAGCTTAAATATGTAATAGACTTTTTCATTACCGTCATTCAGACGATTCAACAAAACAAAACAAATAGGTACATACGAGTACACTTACCACCTACCTATACCAACCACACGAACAAAATACTATGCACTCCTCATCATCTGTTCTGTGTAAAAGTATTCGTCTCGTTTCGTTTTTCACATTAAAAAACTGCTTAGTGCAGAAAACTAACGGCCTCATGGTATTCATTCCTGTTATTTTGCAACAACTACCATGAGATTAATTGTAATTAAACCGTTTTGCTGAGTTTCCTGTCAAAAGTTCCACAACACAACGTATTGCATTTACATACAGACGATGAAAATGAACAGAATCAAAAGAGAGATACCAGGGATAGGGATAGAAAGAGATAGAGAGAATTTTCCCTTTGACCTGCCAAAATGCGTAATGTTATTGCAGTTCATACAGAAGCTCATAGATCACATCACTTCACAAGTTAACAGGCTCCGTGTGACACGAGAGAGAGTCGAGTGTTTTGTATTGTTAGATTGTGCACTCTTGGATGGATGAATGCCAGCCCAGATCCCAGAATCACTATTAGCGAGCGACACACAGGAGGAAATAAAATAAAGCTTCGCTTTTGTGAAGTTGGTTTTGTTTCTTATTGTTCAAGGAGAATTTCTGCTTGTTTTGAATTACTAGTTTTTTAAATTATCGCTTTTTAACTGTGGGTATCACAGTGATCGTGATAATATTGCGATTTTAAGATGCATTTTTCTCATATGTTATTTAAATTCTATGTTCACTTCAATGTTCGGCGCCTGAGTAACTCTACGTACCAGTCCTAATATGGGAGTTACGAAAATCTTTGTCCTGCAAGACATTTTTAAGCTCAAAAATTAATAAGCATTTCTATATGACGATGGAAAAAGGGGAACTTAGTGAGGTCGATTTATAGTTAAAGGGTAAATAATATTCTACTTTTCTAAAGACTTTTTGGACAGTATTTGTCATTAGCTGTTGAGTAAGATAGATGTGTTTACGCTTTACGCTGTCGTTTGGATAGCGTGAGAGAACTCCTCTTTGGATTCATTTATGCCAGCTTTTTTCAGGACTGTCACTGGTAGCTCTAAATATGATCGGGATATTAAAGGTCTGAAAACTGGGATGGTTTTCGAAAGGTAAGTCAGTATATTTCGTTATCGCATTGCTTAAGATAAAAATAAATATATAAGTTCTCATTTAAACATTTATTTATCTCGTAGTTAAGGCGTTTAAAGAGTTTAAATCATTCACAAAACCAAAATAATTTTCCACTTTTCCTCCAAAAATTTTAACATACACTTTTTTCCGAAAAATGACATTTAGACTTTAAAACGACCTTACGCCAGCTTTGATACTATGAACCAATTTTAGCTTACCCCGCCTTTAAACCGGTGTATTTTTTTAGAAATAAGGTTTGCAGTATTAAAAGCGTTTTAAATTCGGAGTAATTTTACTCCACCGATAATACGTGTTTATAAATAAGGCTGTAAAAGTGTGTTTATCCGTTTCAGGAGTAAGAAATAAATCTATTACGTTTTGGCTTGACCACTTCATTTAAGACTTTATAAACTGAATATATGTACTAGTCATATACGGAAACGGATATGGGTCGTTAATAAACTAAGTTTATTGGTTCAACTCAAAATCTCGAGACATCTTTCTTCGAGTAATGTTAATGCAGAAAAGCGATCCCAAAAAGAATTATGTTCATTGAAATTACCCACATTATGATGATGCAAGAGTACAATGAGCCAAGTCTTGGTATTGAGCCGAATGGAACACTAAATTTTCGAGAAGTTGTATTTTTGTCGAAAGTTGGACTACAATATATAGGAAAATGATAGTTTACCGATCATTTCAACCTCATGCAGTTGGAACATAGACCATTTCTAACAAGGGTTAGACCATGATGAGTAAAAATCAAACGGTCAAAGGTTTAACATGAGGTCAAAAAATCTAGCTTGTGAATAGATACACAGAAATAATTTTTTTTGAAATACATTGAAATAAAATGGGAAGTCTTATGCTAGCCTGGAGCACTCAGACCTAAAAAGCCTCCCCTTTTGTGTGGTATAATTAAATAAGGTGTTTGAAATTTCATATATAATCTCAAGGACAGTGCAGCGTCCAGATGAAACAGTACCTATGGCTGAAAGAAAAGATGCTCAGAGCGTCCAGCCTACCTATTGAACGCTCTACCACTGCCCCACGGCCGCCCCTAGAAAAATTAAATTTGTTATCAGTAGAAAATATTTGAAAGGCCTCGAAGCAAACTCAGTCTGAGCATAAAACTTAGTTTTCAACACCGAAGAAACTTCTAATTCACATCTCGAAAAAAGAGAAGAACATTTCATTTCGAGTAGTATTGTGCTCTTAGATGTCATTGGACTTTTTTTAATGGCGCCGCACAACAAATTTGTGGTCTTTGACATCAAAAAATAATTTCATAATCTACTCCAGAATAATTCAAAAATATGTACTTTTATTTTAAGTCTTCTCGTACCTTCAGAGCAAAAACCAACTCTTCCTTTTGGTGAAATTCCCATATTTTATAGTGCTCCATGTCTGTAGTGTTGAAAGTGTAAACTATTTACATGCACATATTACTCTTTTGTTAGAAGAACAATAATATTTGAATCCTCAACTCAACGGGTACTATACGAGCATTCACTACGGACTATAGTGGTATCAAGCTTCCTGAAATATTGTCTAATACTACTGAGAGAAAGAAATGTTGGAAAACGTGGAATGATTGAACTGTGTAAATTGTTTATTCGGAGCTTTTAATGAAATTTCTGAGAATTGGTGATGAGCGAAAATGTTGAGATCACTGACATTGAAGAATAGTGAAATCTAAGAACTGAGTACCTACTTTGTTATTTGCAGAGTGCGTAAATGAATTCACAGTCAAGCGAAAATGCATTTGTGTGTTTTTGGAAAAAAAAAAATTGTTGGTAGGTATACTTACGTTTGTGAAGGTGTAACACTTGAATAGAAAAGGTTGAATAGAGTTCCACTGATTTTTTTTGATTAGACTGATGTCAGGCCTTACTGATTATACCAATCATTGCTGATTTACCAAACTGGCCCTAAGTTTTTTCGAAGGAGGTAAGAAGAAATCAAACGCCCGACTAAAATACCCAAGATTGCTCCGAAGTAAGCATGTAACGGTTAAGGTCACCGCAAACCGGATTCTTTGATAAGTTTGACATAATTGTCACACAAAATTCCAACGCTGTAAATACTGGTGTCCCGATAAAAACCTTCTTAACATTCTATCAATGTATCACACACAAAGCTTACCCATAGCCTTAAGCTGCACACTTAGATTTAAAGTGAAATCAAAAAAGGATTATAAACAATTTTTTTGTCGGAAATCAGGTTTACTTCAGTGACACTAATTAGAGAGACTTTGAAAGATCAAAGATGCACAGGAATCAAATCGAAAGGTTAAGATGAATTACTGAAGATAAATCTACCAAATTACTGTTGCTGTTGACAAACCAAAATTCTGCGCCCTCTTCATTCATCACAAGCAAAATTATAAATCAAGAGTGCAACAACATACATGAACATATACTGCCGCATTATCACAGTAATTGCTGGTCGTTTTGAGAAAGAAATAAAACTTTCACCAAAAGACAAAAAAAAACTTGATTCCGGCAACTCTTTCGGTGCCCAAACATAAGACGGTTGTACCAGTTCATATCCAATCGAATTCAAACAATATGAGCAAGAAGGAATTTCCCAGAAATGGACCAACTTAACCTAAGCAGTAGCAATGCAATGATTATTACAATTATAAAGATTTAAATTTTATTTGAACTCTATCAGAAGCTGTCGTGATTACGAACTTCTAATAACAACAATCATAGCGATAACTTCAGGAAGGTGCCCTAATTTTCATGACATTTTATGATCAAAAAAACTAATTTTGACAATAAGATTGATCGCTTTAGGTTTTGAAATGAGAATCCTTAAGAATCGCTCTGATGAGTTTCAACTCAATGAAACGAAAAGCGTCACGACGAAGAAATAAATACATAAATGTATAGGATTAAATCGCGGTGAGAATGACATATAAATACAATACACAATATTTTATTATACATATAGCATTTTATTCCGAGATATTTAAATATTTTGCACAATCAGTTCCTTTTATGCCTCGTAAAAATTACTCCTCTTCCCCACCTTGGTATAATAAAGATCTTCGATCACTTCGCAACCTGAATATAACTAATGGATAAAATGTCTTCTTTCAAAATCAGTAATGGACTACCAAGTTTTCTCGGTCGTTTTTACACAGTTTTCTGAACTTAGTACACGTCTCTATAACGAATATGTTCTTCAAATGCAATCTTCAGCAAAGTTAAATCCTTAACGTTTTTATGAATTTATAAACATCAAAAGAAAATCTGACGGCTACCCTTCCTCTCTCTCTCTCTTGCCTTAACAACTCATCATCAGACTCTGAAACGATTGCTTATTTTTTCGCAAACCTTTTTAACCAGTCATTTAGTGATTGCGAGTTAGAAGTAAATATCCATTATTTCCAATATCTAAATAACTCTCCACAAACCTCATATATTGGATACTCTCCCATCCATAATAAAAAATAACATAAATAAACTACAGGATAATTACTCATCTCATCTGAAGTCCAGATTCTGGACCAGACGAAAATCCGGTTATTGTCCTAAAAAACTGTTCGAGCTTTTTAATCCACCCTCTTGCAGCCCTTTTCAAGCTATCACTTTCACAAGGTGTATTTCCAACATCATATATAGTCCCTATCCATGAAAAAGGACCAAAGAATGATGTGTCTAACTATCGGCCAATAGCCAAACTTTCCTGTATAACAAAGCTGTTCGAAAGCATTATTTATGATACACTGTCTTTCCACTGTAAATCTATTTTGGCTCCTGAACAACATGGTTTCCTAGCAGGTTGGTCAACTACGACCAATCTAGTGGATTTTGTTTCCCATACCTTGTGTACCTTAGAGAAAGAACATGAAGTTGATGTTATTACTACTGATTTTAGTTAGTACCTACCTATTTAATTCAAAGAAAATGTGTAGTCTGCTTCAGATTATCTCTCTCCGATCCCTTCATAGCACCTTCTGGTGTCACTCAAAGCAGCCATCTTGGCCCACTATTTTTTATTTTAGCGATAAATGATGTTGTCAAAATCCTTAATTGTAACGTTTTGATATACGCGGATGATATGAAAATATTTAGAGGCATTCTATCCCCCGTTGATTCTTGTATCTTACAAGATAATCTAGACATTTTCTCAATTTGGTGTCACAAAAATAATTTAGAACTCAACGTAAAAAAATGCCACTCTATAACTTTTTCCCGCAAACGTCTACTCCCGCCCCCTCGGTGCTATTATCCGCAAGGTGAACAAATATACATTGTCTCTGTTGCTTGTGACTTAGGTGTCATTTGTGATAGAGAGCTCAACTTTCATTCCCACATTGAACATGTTACAAAAAAAGCAAACAGCATTCTCGGATTCATAAAACGTTGGTCGAAAGAATTTTTCGATCCGTATATTCTCAAATCCCAGTACCTTACTATCGTTTGGCAAATCCTTGAATATGTTTGCCAAGTGTGGTCACTTTATCAAATTACACAAACTAAACGCCTCGAAGCTCTCCAACGTAGATTTCTCCTTTACTTCCCTGGGAAGATAGACTTCACTTGCCTCCATGTCCATATGCTGATCGTCTGCAACTTATTGATCTTCAGTCTCTTCAAAGAAGACGCGAGATCTCAGATATCGTATTTGTTCAAGATCTTTTGAGAGGAGACATTAATTGTCCGTCGCTCTTGAGTTTAATATCTTTTAATGTAAATTCACGGAATCTTAGGACTGTTCCTTCTTTCCGAATTCCCTATCACCGTACGAACTATAGTTTCTACAACCCTATGTCACGTATTTTACATAATGTCAATGATTCCATTAATCTGTTCGATTTGCATACCTCAAAGTCAACCCTCCGTAAATTTCTTGCTTCCTACTCATAATGAACTCAACGCTCCTTATTTAATTTTGCTTTTGAATATGTTTTTTTTATTTTAGATTTAAGTTTTGCTTGCTTGTATTAAGTGTAAATAAAAAAAGACTATCAACGTCTTTCTCAAACTATAGCAAATCTTCGTTTTGAAAAGGATAGTCAGCAAAAAATCTATATTTAACTTTTATTTGCGCCTACATATTTAAAAGATTTGGTGTTGTACAGTAACCGTGCTCGTGCTGTGTTTTTGATTTGAAACATTTTTAGAACCATGTGATTTGAAAATGCGATGAAACGAAAAAGCGTCACAAAAAAGAGCGAAAATATTCATTGATAGGATTTAGTCTCCAAGAGAATGAGGCAGAATTCAAATGCTTACTATCAGCTTCGTCTCCTTTTTGGTCGGTCTTTCTTAGTCTCCCTGTGTTGTCCTAAGTTTGACTCTGATGTGCCAATCTCTTCAATCTGCAAGTTTGGTTATATGGCTTATAATTTTTCAAGAAAACAAACTTGTGTGACTGTCTAATCTAATCTTAGCAACTCGAAATCATAAAAATGTACCTATATTAAACAAGTTTCTGCATGAAAACCTACTCAAGTTAAATAATTGCATTTTTCGATCAAGCCCTTAACCAATTATATGCATTCAATTCAATTACCTTTATTGAATATGCTGCCGCAAGCGAAGTCCCACACCCACCTACTTAATTATCCCTTTATTCCCACGTCGTCTACCTTTAACCGACATCAAAGTGTTTCCAGTCTCATTAGTTTTATCATATATGACTTCTCCTCAAAAACAAATGAGCATAACTTTTCCTTCTGATTAAATGGTAATTCAATTCAGAACCAACGAAAAATAAAGAAACGAGCAACCACGTTATAAATTCCAATAAGTTTGCCTCCAAGTCATGTTCCGTAGTCACGACTCACATCAAAGATCTTCTTTCTTTATTTCTTTCTTCTTCATCTCTCAAACATCAACTTCTGTGAGAAAGAAAGAATGAATAAAGAAAAAAGACAAAAAAAAAACAGCAGCCAACGAACAAAAATAAATAGGTAACGACTCCGATTAGACTTCCGAATAATTCAATCCCCATACCGTAACCATGCCAAACAGAAAGAAAAATAATAATAGAAGATAATGATAATAAGACAATTTTTACATGAGCACGTATCTCCACATATCCTTCTTTAGATGGATGCTTTCAGACTTTTTGTGGTGCTCTTGGTTTCAGCCACATGCTCGTATTTCTATGGTCGTATCTATTGTGTTTAGCACTCTCGTACGTTACATCGATTTATTCATTGCTAAAGAAGTAAACATCTCTTCGGATGGATTTTTTTTAGAGGCACAGCACATACGAGGTATTCTTTCTTTTTCTCAAGCCAAATATATCTCACGCTCAAAACCAACAATTCGATTC
Organism: Melanostoma mellinum; assembly: GCA_914767635.1. Classification (NCBI taxonomy): domain Eukaryota; kingdom Metazoa; phylum Arthropoda; class Insecta; order Diptera; family Syrphidae; genus Melanostoma; species Melanostoma mellinum. The sequence goes on from OU612058.1 coordinate 23,987,227, forward strand.
CACCGCCACCGCCGCCGCGAGTTTATTGTTTGCAGGACATTATGTGTGATGTACTCCTATGCTGTGTGTAGAGGTTTATGTATCTTTAAGAGCAACAGCCATCTTTTCTCATACTCAGGACAACATAAAGGAGTTAACTTCTTTTCAATTTTTTGTTCTGTTTTTGTCTTGGGTGAAAGTATTACTTTCATGAAAATATTACGGATCTTTTGGAAAGATTTCTTAGCCCTTGAATCTTTTTCATAGCTCACTTAAACATCGTGTTAATGATGCAGTTATAAAAAAATTTGAAACCAGTTAGAAAGCTAGTGTACCCCCGATGTGGGTCGTACTGGGTTATGTAAAATAATTGAGTAATTTGAAGTGAAAAAACATATCGTGTTACTCGTGTTAATTCGTTTGAAACGAATGTTTTCGGCCATTTCTGATTAAAAACGTTTTTCCGTTTTCTATTGGTCAATCTCAAAGGAGGTAATTGGACTCGTTTGAATTGAAAACCTAATGATGTTGCTCTTGTTGGTTCGTGTGAAACGAAATGACTCAATCGTTTCTTACGGTGTCTCCTAATTTCCTATTGACCATTTTAAAAGGAGCTTTTTGCAGTTAATTGGGTTGAAAGCCTATGGTCATGTTCAAATTATTGCACATTTAAGCTTCGTAAGTAAAGCAAAAAAAAAAAATTTCTTTTTCACTAAATCAAATAAAACACTGAAGAAGTTTGTGATGATATTGGTATATGGGAAAGTAGAAAAAAGTCCTTAAAAATCTAATTAAAATCGTTAATTTTTAGAAAAAAGCCATAACAAGAATTATTTTTTCTGATTTAGATTTCACATGGTAAAAGCGAAGATCTATTTTGACGTTTTTCATGTGGTTCAAGACCACGCTAGAAAGTTATAGCCTAACTGTAATCGTTAAGCTATTCGAGTAAATTCAAGCAATGAGCCTTTCTACTAAAATAACTGCAATTATCTCGATCCAGAATCAACATGAAAAGCAGTTGACTATATCTGATGAAAGTTTCGACTGAATAATTTCGTTTGAAGCTAATCGATACAAGTAAAGCGATGTGATTTTTCACCATTTACTCAAATAGTTCGTGTAAAACGAACGAACACGAACTACACCATGCCCTTTTTCCCTCTTAATTACTCGTGTGAGTCTGTGTTAAGTGCATATAGCCATGTTCGTAGATGCTTCTTCTGTTAATTTTGAAATGTATTGTGAATAACTGTTTTCAATGGTGGAGAAAGCTTAGATAAGTCGGACGAACACCTAATCCCCAAACCCTTATTAACAAATAATTCAATATATCACTAAGAGCTTAACCATTTATTTCCGAGGCATTTGGAAAATTAGTGTTTAGGGTGGTGCAAGCGCCCATAATCTGCAGCTTCCCCAATACTGTTTGTCAGCAAGCAAATTTATATCATCGCTCATCAGCAAAGTCTAAATGACCCAAGTTTTCAATTGGTTTTCATCGGAAATCTAGTTTATCCTGTATTCTAACCGTCCACTTTGCAGAACGAAAAGCTTTGCGTTAACGAATGACAATTTGATATAAACAAAAACTTTTGTCAAGGGTGCTAGAGGTGATCGAGAGCCTTTTATGATTCGACGATCATGGATTGGAGAGGTGAATCTTCACGGACACATGTTAAAAGTTAACGTGAACTATGTGTGATTGACCATTTCAATGTAGTTCTTGTGGTGTCTCTGTGGAACGTAGGATATGATTCTGGACTTCACCCTCTTATAACATATAATTCCCAACAACATCACGAAGCAGTTCTGACTCTTCTGATCGCCTCTAATCGAAAAGTTGAAAGTGGCTTCGTTTATCCTCAGCTAGAGGTCGTTCAACTGGGATCTGCATTCAGGAACACTCCTTGTGTATCATCACTGGTACCTTATTCCTTAAAAGAAACGTCGCACTTTTCAGAGGAATATGTCGAAGCTTCTGAATGATCTGCACCATAAGCATGCAATACTTTATGGTTAAAAACATAATGTTCTCTGTTCATCATTAAGCCTCTGCAATGGGAACAAAAAATTCAGTCGCAAGCTGAAAGTTGTCCTTGCGTGTCTACTAAATAGTTGTGGGTACATCCTTTTTGTATGTCTTAATTATGTCTTAAGTTGTTTGTGCATAACTAAATTTGAGCATGATTCTTGTATTTTAGGTACTTTCAAACGATACTGGTTGATGAAAGGTTTATTTACACAGTAAGTAGCTTTATAAGCAACTTCCTGCGGCCTTGCAGTGTATTTATTTTCCGTATGGCATATCACGTTCGCTGAGGGAGGGGACACAACTGCTGAGGGTGGTAGAGGGAAAACATGCCTCATTCACGTATAAACCCGTATTTGGATGAAGGAATAAAAATAATAGAAAACCTATTATCCTTGTTATCAGTGAAATGCGGTATTCATGTGTGCAAATGCTTCTTCTTCTTCTTCTTCTTCTTCACAAGCAGCCTTCTTCTTGTGAGTTTTTTTTAGTATTATTTTTCTCTATCAACCTATATTATTTGTATATCTACTCTTCTAGAAACAGAAGAGTGGAGCTCTAAACGAATGATGAACAGGATGTGCATATACGTTTTTGTTGGAAAGGTAGAGACAGAGAGCAGACCATTCCAGGTACGTGATTAGGCTTTTGTCTGACATATATCGAAATAAAAGATTCGCATAATTGAGTTCATTGTTTGGAATTTTGCACATTTTCGTGATTCTTGGTCTGAGTTGATTCTCTTTGTGGCTAGAATAGAGTTTGCAGTTCTATAGCAAATCTTATTTAACATTCATGCAAAACAAATCTAGTTTATTTTAAAACAACTACAAAGTTGTTCTTGGTTAGAAAACCTCTTTGTTAAAACACTTGAATTGATTCAAGCAAAGTATAAAGTACGCATTGTAATGTATAAAGAGTTTCTCATACTCTAACAGCGATTAACATCGAGCAGGTCTTACCACAAAAAGTAATTGCTGATGCCTTTATTACCCCCAAAGTCTAAATAGCTGAAATTGTGTCAACATGTCGTCGTTTGAAATGAGCTAACCCATGTTTTCTTTCTAAACACAATGTTTCTAGCTATGTAACGGTATAATTGACATTTTTGGTTAACACACGTATAAATTTAACCAACTATATCCAAAAACGTACAATATCCTACACCTATACTCGGGGCTCTTAATTACATGCATGTGAATTTCAATTTTGTTTGAAGAAAATTACAGGCCATTGCGGTGAAGAAAATTGGCAGTTATACCCTCAATAGAAAGTCGATGGTTTGCAAGAGGCAAAGAGGCATACTACGCCTAGCTATTGACTATAAATTTTTGCCCATTTGATGAATATTTTATTCAATTTCGTGACTATAGACACTGAGGGAAATGCACAATTAAAATCTACCCTAATGAATTTGAAGTGGAATGATTTGCAGTTAGGTAAAGTGGTTGTTGATGGTGATTTGTGTCAATTTAATTTAAACGATCTAAGGAGGGCTATAACATTGAATCGGATTTGGAACTCAATATTTAATTTGGCTAACGGACACACGTTCTTTTCTTTAATTAGGGGTAGTATTTGATCTGCACTAAGTGATATTTTAACTGAAGTCTTTTATGTATAAATTTTTGGACCAAAGCCTTAAAAAAGGCTGCGATGTAAAGATGAAATGTGTTATACATTTGATGGAAGATACTGACAAAAACTTTAACTAAGTCCGTTCATTTGAAACAGATAACAAAGTGTTGGATCTGATCACTGGATTAGTCTAAGAGCTTTAATAAGAAATTAGGAAAAAAAATTGAAAAGACTACACCAATATTGTGTTGTGTTAATGTTCATTAAACGAACGAGGGTATGTGATCTGTTACTGTTGGCAGTGACCAGAAATGAATCATTTTATTGACAAACACTCATTCACTACTAGATACAGAGCCGTAGCGAATTTGTGGCGAGCGAGGCCACATTTTTCTTTTTCCCACAAAAATTTTTTAACACCATATTTTTCAGCAAAGGAGCTCGGATGTTTTTAGACGTTACTCGGCAAGTATGATGAAACTTTGGAAGAGTTCATTGCTTATGACCAGAAATTTAGAATGAATTCATTGGTTTATTAGAGCATACAGTTCGGAATGGATTTTATATAGAACTCGGAAATCCAAGTACTACAGTTTGCTCTTCGATTGAACGTCTGATGTCTCTCATAGCGAACAGATACTAGAAATCATTCGTTATGTTCAGGTTGATGATGGAAAAGTATCTATTCAAGAAAGTTTCATCGACTTTATTTGTACTGAAGAAAAATATGGCGAGGGATTATCTTCCGACATAACCAAGAAATTAGAAAAAGATGAACTACATTTCCAAGATGCAAAGGGCCAAGGATACGATAACGGAGCCAATATGTCGGGAAGATATAGATAAGGAAGCACAAGAACACATTCAGGAGAAAAATGGCCTCACAGTTTACATACCGTCTGCAAGATATTGCTTAAATCTAGCAGGAGTAGATTCTTCTTCATCGAATGCGGAAATGAAGAAATTTTTCGAAACAGTTGAAAGCATTTTCAAGTTTTGTTCGCGTTCTACAAGTCGATGGAATATCCTCATGAAGGCATTGAAAACCTCACTGACAAGGCACTGCGATGTCAGATAGTCTTCGAAGGCTAATGCAATAAGGCCTTTGAATTCTCAAATTACAGAATTCCATAGAGTACGCTGAAAGTCTGTTTAAAAATACTGACCGAAAGTTTCTTTTTTTTCTCGATGCGTGGAATCATATTCTAGGTCTAATCGACCGAGTCACTGCAGCTTTGCAAGCGAAAAGTTTATTCGTGAGAAAAGCTGCACAATTGAATTCTGGACTGAAGAATTCACGGCGAGAACTTCGAGATACGGGATTTGAAGCGGTATTTTCATACGCGCATCCACACTGGCTGATACTCTTGGATTGAGAAGTGTGGGCGAACGATCAAGAAAAATCAAGCAATTGGAGCTGTACGAAAAAGAAGACGATGGGCCAAATTTGTCAGAAATGCAAAAACTCCGTATCAATCTCAAAAACGCCGTCAATATTCTAATTACTGAAATCAGCTGGAGTTATGCGAAAATGATGATGGTTTCAGATGATTCTGGATTTTTGTCTAGTGAGTCCTTGCAGAGAATGACCACTACTATATTGCGAAAAGCAGCAGCTGATTTGGCATTGAAATATAAAAAAGACATTAACGTGGTTGAGTTCGTCGATAAAATTTCCGATTTGTAATTTTGTCAATTTACTCGCATGATGACAAATCCGCGACGGTGGTGGAATTACTTCAATTGAACCGTGATTATAATTTGAGAGAATCGTACCCGAACGTCGATATTGCATTCCGAGTTTTTTTGACAATGCCTGTAACTATAGCTACGTGTGAACGCATCTTTAGCAAATTTAAACTCGTCGAAAACTGTCAGAGATCGACAATAAGTGAGGAAAGATTGACAAATTTAGCAATTTTATCAATCGGGTATGAAGTTTGCAAGTAAAATTAATTTTGATGATGTCATCGATGATTTTGCAGCGATAAAATCTCGCAAAGTCCAATTATTATGATTTATGATGATTATGAAATATCTGTTTTCTACGCGATTATGCTTCGATACAAGTGTTCTTATAAAATATACATCTGTAGATTCTGCAATGAAAGATAAAATGCTTATGAAAATGATATTATGATTTATTTTGCAATCGAGTTTTATGAAGTTTCACCTTTTTCGGGAGGGGAGGGGTTAACATTTTTGAATTCGCCTCGGGCGCCAGAGAGGCTCGTTACGTCTGTGAGTAGATATTCAGTCTTTCATGATGAAAGGAGTTATTGTCAATTCATAAATCAGTACGTATTCATTTGATAGATATTTCGCTATGATTGGAGGCTAAGTGTTGATTATGTTTTGGTGGTCCTGTATTTCCAGCTCCTCTTTGATACTCCTGAAAGTGTAAAAGATCGGCTCATAACTCATCAAATGAATTTGAGAGTCCTGCAAGGAAGTCGGCTCCTTCATTTCCCTGTATTCATAAACTAATACACTATACTCATGCCTGCATGCGCATTCAGAAGATTGCGCAACATCGCTATCGCCCTACACTACTCATGCAAACTGTGCAATCCTCATTCGTGTTTTTTTTACCCGTGTAGACAAGTTGTAAAGATGCCAAGCTAAAATTCCGCTGTTGCTCTTCTCTTCATTAGACTTTTATCACTTGACTGAGCAATTTTGCCCACACACCATAAACAAGAAAATAACTGATATTGCTCAAGCCGCTTGCACACAAACTAATCAAACAACACCATACACCTTCAACCTGCTTGCACCTTAAATCAGGTCCTGCAGTCTTAGAGCTTGACAGTAGAAGGCGTTGTTATGTGTAAATATGATGTCCAAAAAACACGTTTTACCAAAAAACAAAACGTACAACGTACAAGGCTTGGTACTAATACTCTATACGTCGACTCTTACATGCGGCAGCTTTATAGGTTTTCTGATCCGTTTTGAAGACACTTTGGTTTCTGAAAAATGTTGAATATGACTGCCTTCCACCTTCACCCTGCTAAGTCGATCCTGATTTCTCGGGTTTATCTGAAGCTCAAAGCTTATGTCAACAAGCCAAAGACTATAACGGTCTTGGAAGGCAAGATATGACATAAAATATCTGCAATTCAGACCGAAACAGAAAGTGAATGAACCATAACAAACTAGTATATTGCGCCTGTCGATCTAACGACGACGATTTATTATATCTCACAAGTGATCAAAACAAATTTGCGAGGAGTTGAACATACAAATTTTTTTTAATATTATCAAAAAATGATGCAAACGACGCCGACGGATGGAAATCAATTCTCTAGCTCATCTGCCTGCCCTTAGTTGACTAAAAGAAACATCAACACCGTTTATAACGCCACTTATAAAGATCAGGAAAAATCGCCACAAACGTGAACTTTTTCCTGATGAACATTGTTAAGGAAATAGAAAAGATATGTTAGTTGCTAGGATGTCTGATTTTGTTTAAACAATGCACACGGAAAAAGTCCTGATTGGAAGTGACTATGTCATGGAAAACGGAACCAAAATAAATGGAACAGTTCTTTCCATTTTTGCTGAAAATCCAATCAGCTGGCACGAAAAATTAAATTACACCAGCAAAGTAGAAAAGTACAATTTGAACTGGAAGCAAAATTTTTAAAAAAATAATAATTGGTATAGCATTCGTTCTTCAATTCTATAAAGTAATCAAAGACAATATTCCACTTAAAAAATTTACCAGATTTTCCATAGTATTACTAGTCTTATCGATATTTTCATTGCCTGAAAAAACGGTTAAAGCAACAGTTTCTGAAAATAAAACCTCTAGCTAGATTAACTTTTTGTCCCCAAAACTCAAACTCCGGGTAGGTATGTTCCATGTATTTTATTAGTAGCCATTAACGAGAATAAATACAGGCTTTGCACCTAACGGTTCTGAGTTTCTTGAAACTCAGTAGGTGCATATAGACAAGTCCTCTCAAGTCTCTCGAAGAGACAACCAATTGCAGTCGTTTCAGTTGAAAATTTCCTGGTGTTGATAGAGTTCGAGAGTATTCGAATACGTTATTAGTTTTGTCATTGAAATGCAGACACTTCGGGTCCTATACAAATCGTATTTGACTGTCTTATGCTTATGTTTTTAGTGCCCTCAAGCAAAATGTTATCCACATCATCACCTAACAAAACTACAACTCGCTTTATATTGGATTTGATTTCGCACAAACGAACATATCCTTTTCATTTTTAGTTCAAATAGAAATTCCAGTGGAATTAATATAAATGTTTTTCTTAATTCCGTTTTTCGTGGTTAAAATAAAAACACAAAGCAGTTTCCGAATAAATGTTTTAGTAAAAAAAAATATTAACGCCAACATCCAGAAGACAATGAATACGTCTCGTTTTTTGTTTTGTTCAAATGTTTCCCTAGATTTATGTACGTAGCTTGGATTTGAAGAATTTCATATGCTAGCATTGTTCTGTTAAGCTTGGAGAAATTCAAAACAATAAAAGAATAGAAAAGAATTTAATTCACCATTTCAAACGCAAGACCATGTTCTTAGTTTTGTTCTTTTTTTTGACAGGGAAACAGTAAACATTTTCCTGTTTGAGGTACAGATAGCGTGCAGAAGAATTTAATTATATTTTTCTGTATGTTTTCCAGACTTCAGAAAATATTTTTTCCCCCTTTTTGTATCTATTGTTGTGCAAAAACAGTATTTGAATCTAATACACGGAAAAATTATACGTAGGTATTTAGTTTATATCGTGCGACAATCGACAAAAGTTACCTACCAGAATTTCCAAGATTAGAAACGATCTGCAATTTATTTGGAACGGCTTTAGCTTACGCTGCAACGGAGATCTTATAAGGCGCAGGGTTATATTGAAGTCTTCGGACTTCGATAGGATCCAGCAACATTGCGATGACTGGGAGCTCAACATCAACTTTCAGAAATCGAAAACAATTGTAATTAGAACTTCGTTGGCTTTGGTTTATTTTTGGATTATCATTGGATACGAGAAAGAACTGGTAAACGTTGATCTACATAGCTACCCACTGCCAAGCAAAGTGGTAGTCAAAAAGCACCGGCACCGCCGCTGGCTAGACCATTTACATTTTAACAAACATTTGGATGCGGTTCTGGCCACAGCTAAAAGAGCTTTTGCACCGACAAGGCGAATGTTTTACAGCAAACAACTCTATAGGTTAACAACTGAAGGTTAAAGTGATTTGCTACATGGCGCTTATAAGTCTGACTATTGTCTATGAGTAACCTGTGTGGTTCAATGCAGCGCAGCGCCTCAGATGGAAATCTTCCGGTTTTTCAGAAACTGTGTCTGCGCACCTGTTGTGGATTGCACGGAACACCATAGTCGGAGTACCTACAGCCATTACAACCATTATAGGGTTATTTACATTGGGGCTCAAATAAACTGAATCGATAACTTCATTTTAAAACTGATTCGAAATCACAACTGCAAGAGTGGTGTCCATTAGTTGGTATGATATTTTAGGGTGGACTTGTTCTACCGGTTATTGTCTTCCTTTTTGACTTAGAAGGGTTAGCTCATGACAAATTAACAGTTCCCCTCATCTTACACGTTTGCCGGAAGTTCATGGAGCGGCGTAGCGTCTCCTTTATAACCGGGACATCAACGTTGTAGTCAAAGACGCTGAAGAACTTTTTTGGCTTAGTAGGGCGGACTCAAATCGCAATCGAGTCGAAGCCGCAAGTTGTACAAACAATTTCTGGTAGTTGTTGCAACGCTTATAGCTTTGAAAAAGCGGTTGAGGGTACAACAGAAGATAGAGAAAGCTAGTCGCCAATGGCTGGCTTAGGGTATAAAAGGTGGGGGCAGCTGCAAACACGAAAGCATAAAACATTCAGAAATGGCTAGCAGTTTAAGTTTTTTGATTTCATCTTTCCGAGGTTTACTCTGGCGTATACGCGATTTTTTTGCTGCTTTCCGCAACAATGGACATGCAGGTATTTGATCATTTCCCGTTAGTGACGCCGGTGGGCATATGGAGCATTCCGAAACTGCAATACATAGCTGAGAGATGTATAGAGCGGCCTGAAACAAACTTTCTGATTGGGCTGGCTTCCAAAAGCAAACGTGCAGAAAACTAGCGGAAGGGAAAGACTTCACTGTAGGAATAACCGCGATCAAGTGGAGAATGAACTAAACCGACTTAAATTACCAGACCCGAAATCAAAATTACCTACATAAATAAATGTGGTTTCGAAACAGAGAGGGGTTCCCTGGAGCATAGCACGCTTTTAAAACCATATCCCGTGAAAGGGAATGAAGGGGACCTACGGTTTTCTGCCAATTTCAAACGGCTAATCGAGAACGCGCTTTTCATGCCAATAAATTTACTATCGGAGAACTTGACAATTCCTCGAGAAAGACGATACCCGTGGAAAAACCTATTTCTGTTTTCTTTTGGAAATCGAAAAATATAGCAGACAGACATGCTAACCACTATGCCACGAGCACTCCCGAAGTTAAAACTATTGATGATGAGTAATGAGTGAGATACAGGTTTACTGTAATGCCTTACTTAGGATTTAGGAATGAGTAGTGAGTAAACAAGTTTCATACACGATGGACTTCTAATTCCCCAATTTGAAACCAGACCTCGATATGAATTATTGCATTAAATAATTTTTATTTCAATTTTTATCCTTCTTTTTAAAGGAACTCCCATCAGAAACACCGTAACCCGTTTCTCGTAGATAAGAATAAGCAATTTTTTATTCTTATCTACCTGAATCGGTTGAAGCACCCAAACGACGATCTATGTAAAATTTGGGTATGGTACGATTCGTCATTTTTATCTCGTTTATTGTTGTTTCGCCATAATTGTTTCGCGTTTTGTTGTTTCGCAATTTGTTGTTAAATTTTTCGTTTGTTTAGTTTATTTATTTTTCGATATTTCTCGCTTCGCTTAACATTCGTTTCGTTTAAAGATCATTTGGGCTTTGATTACTTTATATTTGGCTCGTCTCGTTTTCTGTTGTCTCGTTTTTTGATTAGTTCGCTTTTGTTTATATAGATTTTGATTATTTCGCCATCGTTTGATTGGCATTTTGCATTTTGTGGATGAAAAAAGAGGTTAGAGGTGTAAAAATTCGCGCGAATTTTTACACCTCTAGCCTCTTTTTTCATCCACAAAATGCAAAATGCCAATCAAACGATGGCGAAATAACCAAAAATTGAACTCTACCGGTTATTTTAACAGTGTTCTAAGCTTTTCATCAAACTTTATTGAAAATTGATTAGAATCATCAAAGATATATCATATTTTAGAAGCATTTTCAGAACCAATTAGTCAGAAATAGTATCAAATTTCGAAATACATATTATGTGCATTGTTTTATTAACAAAAACATTCAGTTGAACACCAAAACTGAACATATCCATAATATTAATCTGATAATGAGCGAAGTAATTGAATGCCAAAGCAATAGATAAGCGTAGAGACAAAATGCGAAAAAACAGTTATCGTGATAAATAAAGTCCAAATAATCTTTTGTAAGTTCAATGGAAATGCGAAACACATGGTTAGCAGGATAAGAAATGCAAAGTAACCGTGTAGCGAAATGATTGAAAATCTAAGTAACAGAAAAACAAAACACGCAATGCGAAGTAAACAAAAATTATTGTGTCAAAAACAAAATAATGGAATGCGTAATAAAATGTGCGAATCAATAGGCACCCGTAAAATTTCAATGCCCATCTGATGTAGGTACTTCCTCACTAATTTCGATGCAAAGAGCATAAAATTTATTATATTCACTCAAGTGAACAATAACTACAGATACTCGTAACTTCGAGCAATATCTATTACGACCTTATACTTTCACTAGTTTCCGTTGTTTAGAGGTGTAGTTTTGCTATCAGCTGAAGAGTCGTACAACCAACCCCATTAAATACTGTAAAATTCATCCTCCTACGCCAAGTCACAAAATGCAACCGCATCCTTAAGAACATACTGACATCATCCCTTTTGCTTTGTTTATGTATCAAAATATAGCTTAGAGCTAAAAATGCTACAATGTTCTCTGTTCAGATTATCTGACAATTGCAAGTGGGTTGTTCTAGGTTAAGGGATCAAGTTGGATTTAAAGGATTTCCATGAAATTCGATTCATATTTTTGGTGTACCTACCTACAATAAAACAAATACACTTGGCTATAGCAAAATTATGGAAACGTTTAATTTTTTCTGAATCAATAGATTAGCGTATCTCTCCCAACACAAGAATCAGGATACTCATGCAAAAAAAAAGTTAAGTGACGTTGACGTGAATATCATCCAAACTATTTTATCCTGTCCCTACACGAACATCACAAGGATTAACACAACTGAAACAAAAACTAAATAAAAAAGCTATATCTACGCCAACGCTATGCTATAATCGATGCACACACATACGTCGCATGTCACTTCGTGACATGTCCCAGCCGTACATATGTATGTATATGCTATGCACTTTTTTCCTCGTGGTAGGTATATGGCCTAAAATCAGCTAAAATCAAGCGAACCCTACTGATACGTCTACGGGATCACGGAACATGACATTGTAACCGACCGATTTTGTATCCTTCCGGAGTGCCAAACTGAAGAATGGAACGCTACAAATTACATTACATGCCCCCAAATCATTTTACCGTCTGCTTTCTGCTCTATGTTCCTTTGTGAGAAGTGCACCCCGCCATCAAGCAGGATTCACACCGCGCCGTGCGTGTCAAAGAGATATTTATGTCAAAGATGGATTAGTTTTTACTCTAATTTATGGAACAATGTTTATAATCCGGTTGAGAGAACGATCGCAAGCAATCCCTTCGCCAAGTGGAACCATGCTGCAGGCTTACAAAGGATAAAGTTGTCGATTTGAAGGCATTTTCACTTCAAGAAAAAAAAAAAAGTTGAACGGAGCCATATATGATGTGTTAATTTTGTTTTTTCTTATTCTTTGTTTCCCAGACTAGAGAAACTCATTTGTGGAACGAAAGCAACCTATAGAGAAAACGTTACTATGAATCAGTCAGATGTCAGAGTTTTGGATTTGAAGCGACAAGCAATTAAGTTTGAATTAAGTTAACATGTTTTGCAATCATGTTTTCTGACGTGTATGGGGTTGGTATTGTAGAATCTTTGTTTTCTTGAACAGGTGTAAGAGAATTCAATGATGAGAGACTTAACACCAAAATTATGTTCATTTTAAGGGTTGAGTGTGCTTCACTCGAAGAAATAAAACAATAGCGATTGTCGGAGGAGGGTTGAATAGTTGAACGATATGATATGTACTTCTATCGCAGAATTTACTGTAGTTCTTTTTTGGTATTGCATGAGGATTAAGTACTGTTGTCAGACATAAATGAAGGTTGGGCTGCCGAATGGAATTAGAATTTATGATTTTTAATGTTTTCTAAGACAAATTCATAGATTTGGCTAGGCACTCCTCCGTTTCTTTTTGTTTGTATTTTAAATTTTAAAGATCATTGTAACTTAAATCTAATCTGAAAAAAGAAATGTGTAATTTTAACTCTTACTTACTTACTTAGGTGGCCATTACAGTTCGGGGTGAACCTGGGCCTCAACCAACATCCTTCTATAACGGCTTCGATTTCGTGCGAGCTCTCCCCAGTTTTGAACCCTAAGTCGGCTGAAATCTTCTTACAGGTCTTCCCGTTCCGTAATTTTCCTAAAATGTGCTTTCGAAAACCCGACGAGTAGAAGCGTTTCGGTCCATCCAGCCATCGTAGTCTCGCGATGCGTACTCTTCTAGATATGCTAATGTCGCGGTACAGCTCATGCAGTTCGTTGTTGTATCTTCTTCACAACACATTGTCTTCGCATACGGGACCAAAATCATTCTCAGAATTTTTCTTTCAAAACGACCAAGGGTTTCCTCATCCGCTTTCGATAAAGTCCATGCTTCCGCGACGTAAAGCAGGACTGGGATGATCAAGGTCTTATACATTTTGTTTTTCTGGAGAGGGTTTTGTTTCTCAATTGCCTTTAATTCACAGAACCAACGGCTGGCAAAGAGTTATTCTCCGTTTGATCTCCGCACTGATGTTATTTTCCATGTCTGTAGCGGATCTTAAGTAGACGAAGTCCTGCACTACCTAGAAGTAATGCCTGTCTATTGTGACGTTTTGTCCAATTCGTCGATGTTCTGTGTCCTTGTTTGATGACGCAAAAGCACCTCTGACATCACTCTTTTTTCTTTCCATTACGTCAATATCGTCTGCGTTAGCGAGTAACTGTACAGACTTATAAAAGATTGTTCATTTGGTGTTGGAGTTTGAGTTTTGTAGTAGCTTTTGTAGCTTTTGTCAACATCAAAGGTCTTGATGAGTTCTTTGCTGACCTTGACGAAGCAATGTGAATTCTCCAAAGTCATCGTGCATAGTCGTACTAGATTTGCAGGGATGCTGAAACTACACATGGCTTTGTACAGTTCGTCTCCGTAAATTCCGTCATACGCGGTCTTGAAATCGATAAAACGATGGCTTTTACCGATATTATATTCTCGGTTTTTTTTTTCAAGATCTGCGGTAATGTGAAAATTTGGTCAATTGCGGACTTTTCTGGCCCAATACTACATTGATAAGGACCTATCAAATTGTTGACGTGGGGTTCTACTACTATGTTTCCCTGCTGCTCTTTACAGGCCTTAAGTTGGAGCTTGCCACCCAGCCAGGTTATTTTTGCCTTTTACTAAATCTTCCGAATCTCGTTCAAGGCACCTCTCAATTTCCTCAAACGAGCGCTTCTCATGCTGCTTCTTTTTCTTTTTGAGATTTCAGTGTTCTTTCCTTCTTTTCTCCTTGTAGATCTCGTTATACTGAATGTAAGCAACCCTTGTTCGATTTTGCATCAACAAATGTTGATCGTGCTTTTTGTTTGGCTGCATTTGCCCGCTTGCATTCTTCATCGATTCATGAATGAAACATCATGAACAAAACTTGTATCGCGCTTATGCAAAAACATTCTTTTTTTTATAATACGAGAAATAAACTTTAAACACGTGTACAGAAGCAGTAGCTTAGCCCACTCGTCCCACTAGATTCAAAAATGAACACTAATTGTAGATCATTAGGACTTAGCAGATATAAAAATTAATTGACAGTTGACACTAATTGTATGGCTTGAGCATTTAAAACATGGGCTCTATATTTAATTTTTAAATCATGTGTAAGTTAAGCTGGTAGTACCGATGTCCGTTAATAGAGTACCGATCTCAATTTATATAAACTCTTAAACACTGGGCAAAAATGAGCACTAATTGAGTATTTGAAGTAGCGGATTTTATATTTAACTCTAACGTTCCTTTGAGTCCATAAAAACCGAACAAAAAATTACACTAATTGTATGGCTTGAGCATTTGATTTTATATTTACATCAAGCAATCTACACGATTCATTAAAACCAGACAAATCAAAACTTATTGCATAACTAGATTATTTGAAGCAACAGATTTTATATTCAACCGAAGCGTTCCACTAGATTTGTATGTAAGAACCGAGCAAAAATTAACACCAATTGTATGGCTTGAGCATTTTAGGCAACATATTATATGTTTACTTCTAGATTTTTGCTAGATTCATGAAAACTGATTGAAAATAAACACATTTTCAATGGCTTCAGCATTTGGAACGAGGGATTTTATATTAAGTTCGAGCGAGATTCATAGAAACTGAGTAAAAGCTGACACTAATTGTATGGCTCGAGCTAAAAATGTTATATTCAATTCTCAAATATTTTGCTGCTTGATTGTTCTGAACCTTTTATATTTCGTTCTTAAATTATTTGCAGCATGATCTGATAGTTACTAGCTACTGATGTCGGACTGTTAATACAGATCTCATTTAATTTAATGACAGCAGCGCCCGTCTTAAGGATCTTATTTCAAATTTTGTAGGTTTCAAAAAATAAAGCAGACTCCTAAAGCAAAAATCTAAGTCTTGCGTGAGTGCTCAAGCCATTACAATACGAATCACGAAAGCTCGCGCGTGATAGATAAATCTGTCATGTAATGAGGATCTATCTTCCATGAAACATGTAAACGAACTCAAGTCTGGCTTAAAGACTGAAAATGAAATGAGCTGCTACTAATTCTTGTATGGTATTTATTGCAAATAGAATTTGTTTGTAAATCTCACAATCAGGTCATTAAAATCCTATGCAGTGTCTGATGATAACTTTTTTTCTTGCCGCTTAATTATTAATAATTCAATTCACAACAGTGTAGATGTAGACACTGAAAAAAGTCTCTTTAATCTTCTTTCAACCTTTCTAGGTGCAATAAATTGGAGTCAAATGAAAGCAATAATATGCTCCACTATTCCACATCATTCTGTGCATTGTCCATTTCTATCTAAAAAGCAGTAAGTGTGTCCTTGTGACAGTGCCAAAATGCCGTCTTGATACCTTCGGTTTGGTGCACCAAAGTTTGTTTTTAGAGTAGTCGGGAATTAAGATTTATGGCGATGAAAATATTTTTCCACACCTTTCGAATTGTTACTTACCCGGAAAGATCGATGAACAAAAGTACTTAGGAGCATTCTTGTCTCTAACTGCAAACGAATTCGATTAAAGCAAATGACTTTGTCGTGCAGACTAGCTGCTGAATTTATGTTGTACGAAATCTTAAAATGTATCCTGATCTGAAATTGTTTTTCTAAACGAAATTAAAATGCTAATGCGAAAACCTCTTTTGAGACTTAATCCGATAAGTAATTTTATTTCCAGGTCCAAAGCTCTTTTTATACAAATCTGAGCGGGGTAGACTTCCGACAGCCAATACTTACCCCTAAAAGAACTGCAAAGAATAACAGAAATAGGACGATGACAAAAAAAGAAAGAAGAAAAACAGAAAGAAAGAACGTAAACCTTGATCCTATCCAAGTTTCAAGAATCGAATGAAGATTTACGATTGGGATGTGCTTTTGTGTGTGAAATACAGCTGCGGGAAGTTCGTCTTTTTGGGTGCATTGTTTTACGGCATTGCTCTGACTCCGGTTCCTCTCATGGTGTACCTACCAGCAGAACCAAAAAAATAAATGAAAAAGTAAAAAAAAACAAAAACTCAGGGAAACGTATCGATTTTGTGCAAGGACAATTATTGTCCTTTTGCTGCAGGGAAAAAATGATAAATGGTTATTACATGAAAGGAAATGTGGTTTCTTTTGTTCTTGTTACAGTAAACCATTCATATATGAATGTATGCTTGAATGTGAAAATGCTACAATGATGGCAAGTAAAATTCGCAAAGGGATTTTAAATTTGTTCTTAAACAAGGGAGAATACGGAAAATATCAAACATTAAAGGACATTCCTGTACACCCCGCCCCATCTCTATGAGTGTTATTGTATAGCGAATTGTGATTGGTGAATTGCATATTATTATTCTCAAGGATTTAAATGTATATATGTTTATTGATAGCAATGGGGAAAGATTTTGTTTTGAATTTTCAATTGTACCTATACACCGAAGGATGGATAAGTCGTATGAGTATCTCTACTTGTTTCTTAAAATGTATGTGCATTGAAATGATCGTGTTTTACTTTGATGTGGGTTTAATGATTCGTATTCTTTTGTTTTTAGTACCCGTGATGTTGTAATAAATGTGTCAGACCTGTGTGTGTTTCCGGAAATGAATAAAATATGTATGAGACTTGATCAAAACGATCAAACACGTTCATTGAACTCCGAAGGACGGGAGAAAACATAAACTTATTTTTGACTGTGTAGGTACAAAAGATCCTGATAACGAAATTTTCTTTAAAGTTGAGTGAAAACGGAGGCAGGTTACGCTGTGTTCGAACAAGTATGTTGGGTTAAAGAATGCAGAGCATTTTTGGTCACTGGTGTCCGAACATCTTTTGGTCACACGGATAAGATCTCGCATTAGCAATTTAAGGATCCTGGAGTCAAAGTACCGCATGAGTGATCGAGTGAGTGAATGCTAGTTTTCTTTCACAATTCGCTCATTTATCTACTTCAATTCGTTTAAATAGTGATGAAAGAATGTCAAATTGAAGTCCTTAAGTGCTCGATAACGCGAGAAGTGATATTCAACACATAATTCAGTCACGTATTACTCGGTCACGTGTGCGGTAATTCGGCCCCAGGCTTCCCTGGCTCCAAGACGATCAACTTGAATGCAATGTTCGCCGAAGAAGGTTAAAACTCTGTTTGTTTCGAAGACGGATCTAGAAAATGTTTTCCTCTCAGTAAATAAACTGAAAATAAGGCGTCTGTTGCATACCCAACAGGCTGCAACATCTCATTGTAGAAGCTGTGGACACGTAAAGCACGCAGTTTAGTGCTACGCTAGGTACATAGTTTTTCATCATAATTTACCTTTAATTTGTCTTTCTTTAAGTGTAATTAAAGCATTTAAAAAGGTTCTCCGTAGAGCACTGTCAACATGGCTCCAAAATAATACCTAGAAACTTTGAATCTTGGTAGACCAGGCTATTGGCTATAGCTCAGTGGCTATATTTTCAGAAACGTGTGCATACGGTTCTGGCTAAGGCTAGGTGTTCTTTCACACTGGCAAAGCTACTATTTTATGGCAGTCAACTCGATACCATGTTGAAAGTAAATCGTTACTGGATCACTATTAGGCCAGGAGTTAACTATGGGCAGGGTTGGATTTACACTCGGTGGTTAGGCACAGGGCGGCAAATTCTTGGGGCGGCAAATGAAGTCAAAGATTCTTTCAGTCATTAAAAATTTTTCGTGACAAAGGTGTTACATACACATCACATTTTTACTGTAAATCTCCGAAATTCCGATTATCTTAGCATTAATCATTTGGTGTTAAATATCTACATCTTCCCGAATTAAACTCGGTAATTGTCTAAAAGTTGTTAATAAAAGTTACGCATTCAACTTGAACCACTGTAAACAACATTCATGCAGATTCTTTGGCATTTTTTACTCTCGGTATTGGATGCTGTCAGCCAAAGATTGATAAAGGTTGCATAGCTGATGTGATTCATGACTATCGTGGACTGATCAAAGTAGTATAGCTGATGCACGAATGGAATTTGAAGTTTATGAAAAGAAAGCCTTAGAAATCTCAGAGAGTCAAGAGTACCAGATAAGTGTTCCAAGAAGAAGAAGGAAAAAGTTGCTGGCTGATGAATCGCGAGATGGAGATGTTTAATTGTCAGGAAGGGATAATTTTCGAGTCAACACTTTCAACGTCATTCTTGACAATCTTGATTCTGAATTGCGAAGAAGATGCCAAGCATATGAAGAAATTCGCGGAAAGTTTTCAGTTATCACTGAATTTGGCGATTTGAATTAATACGAAATTCATAAGAAGTCGGAACATCTAAGGACAATTTATACCTCGGACCTCGAACCTTCATTGAATGACGAATTGGTGCACTTCCACGCGTATTGCTCCGAGAAAAAACTAGAACGTGATTAACCATCCAAGCTATTAAATCTCTTGAAAACGAACGACTTATTTCCTGAGTTCCCAAACGTAGAAATAGCATATCGAATATGCATAAGCGGTGAAGAGTTGCAGCGCAGAACGTTCATTTTCATGTTTGAAAAGAGTCAAAAACTATATTCGTTCAACTATGAGCTATGACGGGCAATCGGCTTAGTAGTCTTCATCATCATCATCATCTTGCATCTAGTCGGATTTGCTTGAACGCTTGAACTGTGAACGATTAATAAATCAGTTCGCGATAAAAAAAAGTAAGGCGTGTTTGAATTTGAAAATGGTATCAGAAATCCATTGTAGTTTTTTCATACAGTTTAAAATTTTGGTCGGCAGATAATTTTATTTCTTTTTTGGATAGCGAATTTTGTCGAAGATTAGATAACGCAAAAAGAATTACTTCACTCCGCCATACTCAAACCGTTCAATAAACAATTTAAGCTTATTATGTAAAACAAGAAATTACAACTATACGCACTTCTGTAACAATAGAAAAATTAAGTGTACTCCTGTGAATTCAACAAAAACGATTATAAGCATCCGTAATTATCTTGTATGTCAACTTGAGCTTTATTTTCTTATAAAAGAGCCTTATGTGGTTATTCTTTTACTATTATAAAACAATAAATGAATTCAAACCTTACGTTTTTGATTCGTTTATGATTTCATTCGTAAATTATATAGCTAACGATCTCACTAAAACTTCATATAATTATAAATCAATGATAAAGGCGGCATTTTTTACAATGCCCAAGGCGGCATTTTAAAGATATCCGGCCCTGACTATGAGTATCTTGTTGGTTTAATGATACATCTTGTGATTACAAAATATAAATTGAATCGACAAGTTCATTATCAAGCATTATTAGCGGGCACACTGCAAGAGCGATGACTTCGACCAATGGTCTGCTGTTTTTTCATTAATCCTAAGAGTACAGCTCATAGTACTAGTACTAGTAAAGGGCGAGTAATTCAGTAAAGTTGATTAGCTCTCCAAAGTCAAATGTTAGGGTTCGAATCTCAGTAAGCTCCGAATTCGTTTTCCATCGAAGACTTTCAAGAGAAAGTGAAAAGTATCTTTTAGACGTTCGTATAAACGAAGGAAAATTGGCCATACTTTCCTTACTAGCATGGCTTGGAAAAATTCGTAGAGCTTGTTGCGTCCAAATATTTATTCACTTATTTTATATTCTATTGCTACACCTTGTTTGATCGCTTATAAGATAATTCTAAAACGCTTTCCTAATGTTCATAATGGCCTTAAAATCCCCATTTCTCATTATTAAAATTATGGTAGTTACTATAGCCTTGTTCTTATCATTGCCTTAAGTGGCGCAGAAAAGAATTTAAAACAACACAAAAAAATGTTACATTCATAAAAGTCGTAACCATCTTAAAGTGAAACAAAGTGTTCCTTTTTTTTACATTCTGTCCCTTTCTGTCATTTTACCCAGTTATAGAGACGATAGCTTAAGTGTGCCACATAGAAACCGACACAGACACCGCACACCTTTGTCGTGTCACCTCACCTCTATGAATTTTGCATTAAACGACCATCTAAGCAGAGAAAATTTATTCCATAATGTTATAGCAAAAGACTTAATCTATTCGTTTAAGTTAAAAAGAAAGCAAAGAGACAAGAACAGAATAAGAGAAAAAAAAACCTCTGAGGTTAAGGCGTCCATTAAACCCACATTTCAAATCCTTCATAACACTCATCTTTGGTTGGCCTTTTGTCTTTGAAGCGGATTTCATATGCACGAGCGAAAGAAATTTTAATAGTGTAACGGCCAACACTGAGCGAGTTGTTTTCCACCAGTTTTATAAACTCTTATATTGTGGACAGAAAGCGAAGTGCTTTGCATTTATATTGAGTCAAGAAAATGGACGATAAGTCCATGCAAATGAGCTAAATGTTACATTTTTAAGCTTTCTGTGGTCTTGTTTAAATATTCTTCTCTCTTTTTTTTTTAATATTATGATGGAGATTCTGGTGATGTCTTCAAAGTGATTTAATTCTATTCATGTTGCTGTGAAGTAATTTCAAAGTGATGCGAAACAGATTGTGCATATACCAGCCATTAGTTGAAATAACACTGAACACAAGGATTTTACTGTGCTCTGAAGTATGGGTCGGCAGGATCAAGGCTGGTATGTATCAGCTAATTTTCTTACAAGTCCTTGCGAGCTACCGACGAAAGAGATAAAAGTCACTCATTTTTTGGTTTATTCTAGGCATTTGTGGTGACGTATCCTACAAGTGGATCACTAGTGTTAAGCTGATAATTGGGATAGCAGTGATCCCTTAGCGAATACGCACGTTGCGTTGGTAAAACCATAAACAGGAAGAAGAATTAAAAAACACCTTACCTTAAAGAGTTACCTGGAAATCGATAAGTTCATCAATTTACTCCTTTAAAATGGGTAGAAAATTTCTTCTTAGAAGATATAAAACAAATTTGCGATATAATAAAATACTAGGTGAGCGGCCCGGCATTGCTCGGGTCTGTAGTTTCAAGGTCCCCGTTCTCTTTTTTCCTCTTCCGTGGGAATTTGGGGATGAAATATAATCTTTTTAACTGTGTGACTATGTGGCATCCTAATGCTGAAAGAATTTTTGAAATCTGTCCAGTTCCTAAGTTTCTGTTCCCAAGCCATTCCTGTTGGAATCTTCCGTTTCAGCGAAATATGTGAATGAAATATTCTTTACATAATTCAAAAAGCTTACAAAGAATAGTTAGTGATTTCTATATTTAACAAAAAATAGAGTTGATGTCACATTTGGTTAAATTCAAACAATGTATATAAATTTATTTCACTGAAGGATAATGTCATGATCGGTAAAGTAACTTTAATGTTCCAGTTCTCGTTCCTGTTTCTGATCCTGTCGAATTAAAGGGATGAAAAATATAGCCTAAGTTACTGACAAAGGGTGAAGGGGGATAATGTAGGAACTCCTAATGTTTGATGAAGTTTTGAAATCTATCCAGTAGTTTCTAAGTTTCCGTCCCGTGGGAATGTTCTGTTCCCATGGAAATATGTGAATGAAATATAAGTCTATACTACTGAGCGATAATGCAATATCCTAGAGTTGAAAGAATTTTTGAATTCGGTCAAGTAACTTTATGGTTCCCGTTCTCGTCCCCGTTTCTGTTCCTGTGGGATTATAGGGTTGAAATTTAGTCTAAGTTACTTATGAAGGGATATAATGTTGCACCCCTAAAAAATGTTGGGATCTGTGGAGTAGTTTCTAATTTTCCATTCCCAACCACGTTCCTGTGGGAATATGGGGATGAAACATTGACAGGAACCATCCCTGGACTAAACTGTGTCTATTCTGAAAATTTTATAAAAAATCCGTTGGGTGGTTTAGGAGTTTACCCCGGATATACATACATACATACATACATCCTATTTTATATATATAGAAGAAGAAGATAGAAGATAGAAGATGGAAGATAGAAGATAGAAGATAGAAGATAGAAGATAGAAGATAGAAGATAGAAGATAGAAGATAGAAGATAGAAGATAGAAGGTAGATGATTTTTCAGTAGCTACGCCTACAATGAATGACTATAAAATAACAAAAATCTACTGTGCCTACCAAACAATACCATGGCATCTTCCCGACTCGTCATTGGTACTGGAATGAGGATTCTGTTGAGCTCGCACTCGCAGATGCAGTGTCTGCATGATTTCTAAATCGTCAGATTATTCTGAATTTGTTATGTAGTTAGCTTCCATCTTTATATATATAAAAGAAAGTCGTGTTAGTTACACTATTCATAACTCAAGAACGGCTGAACCGATTTGTCTGAAAATTGGTGAGGAGGGAGCTTAGGACCCGGAGACGGACAAAGGATACTTTTTATCACTATATCCCTATGGGAATGGCATTAATGCGTTAGTTTTCCTAATATACAAAACACTGTACTGTAAAAAAAATCCAAAAAAAAATTGACTTATAGTGAGAAATAAATTGATTTTTGTATGAAATCAATATCATAAATAAATAAATAAATAATAAATAATAAATGAAATCAATATAAAAGCATGTTCTGTAGAAAGCACATCCGGATACCCAGGAACCACATCGCCTTGCGTCCTTTTTTAAAAATTCTTCGATATAGCATTCCAAGTATAATAACTTGCCACCTCCGAGTAAAGCAAAGTTCGTGCAAACGGATCGATCTGCCATCGGAAAGAAGTTTGTCAATGTAGTTGCTAAAAGTGTTTCAGCATATTGCATAGCATTCGAAACCGTGAAATACACTTCTTGACCATTCTCCAGATGCGCCCGCCGCCAAATGCACAACAGTAGGATGCGTCGTGAATGTGGAATGCGAATATACGCCAAATCGCTTCATTACAGTTCACATAACGACCAACTTGATAGCGTGATATTTCATCGTTAGTATTTGAGGATTGCAATCCAAAAGCCGCCATATCGCTGCCTTTTGTTACATATTTACTGAATTGCAGTACTCAACGTTGCAATGCGTCTTAAACGCTTTAGAAATAAGTGGCGAATATGGAACAATCTTACTGTAGTTGTCGACAACGGATATCGAAATCCATTCTTTTCACTTTTGTTGTGTCAGTTCGACCGTTGTCATCTGGTGATCGACGCCGATACAGCGGATAACCATCGTTGCCAGTGAGGGTCGGCCGTAAATTTCTGAATACCGTCCATGAATCATATTTGTAATAACATCATGTAAATCTGGATCGGGTTCCTGATCAGGAATCTCGGCACATATGATATCATCTATTTGGTCAGGCTGAATAAAATAAATAAAAAAAATAAATAAAATAAGAATGTGTGCGTGCGGCAGGCTTCGCTTTTGGCATTCGATTGAATACATCCAGAATCGAGTATCTTCAAAGACGCGTTGTTTAAAAATGAAGTTCATCAGGGGCCGAATTTTTTGCCTGAATATACGTGTTGTGATGTCGTGTCTTGTGTCTATCACTTGATGCTTGACCGGGAAGCAGCAATTGAATAATTTCTATCCATTTTGGATTACAGGTAAAAGTAATTAAGTGATCTGGCCGACCGTAATGACGAACATATGTCATTGCATCTTGCATATATTCATGCATCTGACGTGGACTAACAACGAACGTCGCCGGCAGAGTAGTTGATCGACCAATGTTAGCTGAATTTCTTTTAGTAATCAGTACTAACTGCATCACGTAAATGGATGTACTCCTCAGATCGCAGTTTAGCTTGGTTCAACCTTATGAGCGTTAAACGTTCCGTTTCTATTTAGACAAACTCTTACTCATATACCCCTTATGCCTCGACATTCACGGCGTTGCATTTTTATTTTGACATCTGCGTTATTTGTTCTCGCGCCGAAAAATATCGTCTATCACAAGGTGCTTCTGTGAAAAGTGCAACGCATGCACCAAAATAAATAGCTATAATAAAGAATCATTAAAATGCTACATATATTTTTTTCAATATACTATATATACTATCCTAAAAATTGACATTAATAAAATCCAAACTCTGCTCATTTATTGCCTCTAAGGCAGTAGGCAGAACAAAGTTTGCCGGGTCAGCTAGTAATTTATACATCCTAATATTACCATAAACACGAAAGTTTGCATGTATGGTAGTATGAGTGTTTCTGACTGTAACTGCTTAATGGATTTTAATAAATCGCTACAAAAATAAGCCGTGTACATCAGAATATCATAAAAAGCTGTATATTGCAATGATACTGTGTGAATTGCCCAAAATACAACAATAAGTGTAAGTACGAAAAAGTTTTGCCAAGTGCGCTATACAGTGTGTTGTTTGTACCTACTCCTCATCATTTTTCTTCTTTCTTTTTTGGTGTTTCGATCACAGCTGTCTCAGTTAAATGTTTCACACTAGTGATTCGCACAACAGTGGTTTAAAATCGTAGAACAGCGCTCAAAACTTGGTATTTTGAAGTATTTTCTCTGAACAAAAATGTGTCAAATATATCGTGAGAGCTCTTTTTGATGAGCTTTAAGTCCCCACCGTTGATTGCAGGAAGGTTGTTCATGGTTAAATTACTAAATACTTAGAAAGTATCCCAACTTCTCATTCCTTTAACTTTACTTGTTCAGACCGAATAGGTTGACGTACGCTTTTTTTTTTGTTTTAGTGAGATGTTCGAACGCCAAAACGAATTATATTTTTATTTTTCAGTCATCATGGATGGGGATACATAAAATTTTTAAAAAAATACGCTTTCAGATTCCCTCTTCTTTTGCATCTCTCGTGGCATTCTTCGGTGTCTCTCTCGAATTTTGCGTTAAAACTTTTTGTGGATATGTATAACAGACTCCAGACCAAAATTAGCTGCGTAAACCTGCGTACTTCTGTGTTAGAGGTGAATGAACCCGAAAAATGACTAATTGATACGTCTAGGCTAGAAGGGCGTTATCTTTATGTAAACATTGGAATTAAGTTAAACATTTGAACTCTCTTTTGGACTTTTACGTGATGGTCACCGATCAAAGACTGATTTTTCTACAGTACTCAAATCGGTGTTGACCGATAAAGATGTCTGTGGTGATCCCAGTGAAAAATCTTTTCCTAGTTGAAGTATTGTTGAATTCAAAATACAAAAATGTGTTTTAGAAGTGGAAATTGAAGCTAAACTTCTCCTCGCAACATCAGCATCAGAGTTGAGCATACTGCTGTCGTCCTTGACGATCATGTGATCAAATGAGGATGACACGTATAATAAACTAACTGCCCTTAAACAATGGAAGCTAATTTGGTGAAGAGACGAATTTCGGATTTTAGGATGATTTAAAGATATGAGTTACATTTTTAAGTAATCTTTTCTAGAATTAGTCCCTGTAATGTTGTAATATTTTAATTTACTTTGATTTAAGGTTTCTAACTCAATTACATCAAAAGTAATTGAGTTTTGCCCGCTTTTTAACAAGTTTTGACCACTGTGCGACAGTAGGATACGTCATATTTTTTGTACTCATTTAGATATTTAGAGCAATCTTAAAATATTTCCTGCATTCACCTCTGATTTTTGAATTCTTGTACGGCTGCCATTTCCTGGTGCTCAACTCCTTCACCTTATAGCCTTTTTCCTTACTGGTGGATTGTGTATTTTTCAAAATAATGTTTGGTACGTTTTACGTCCACCATAGATTGCGGTGCCGGATTTGGTACACCAGAGGGACCGCAAATCCCATTTTTGATTCCTTTTGTTTCAACTTAAGAGGCAGGATATTTTTTATTTAGACTAATTTATTTGTGAAATGCAAAATTAACAATTCTCATATCTCTTTCATTGCTGCAAGATCAATGACCATAAATTCCAAGTTTCGATAACGACAACGTATTGTGTGACGTACATTGTACCTAATAAAGTTCCCACATTGCTTATAAATCACAAACTTCTTGCATCTGATTAATGGCGCTCTGTCTCGATTTTATGGACTAAACGTATGGCTCAATTATGCCGAGAGGATCAGCTAGGATGTATATAAATATATGGGCCATTCAAGTCAAATCCTTGTTGACATGGAATGAAAGCTTGTTTTTTTTAAGTTTTCATATCTTTTTAGCATATCCTAAGAATTTCGTGTCTGTGACTTTAACCCAAAAAACCAACTGGGAACAATTTTTCACAAAATTGTCGTCCATTATTTTACTTCTAGTAACGATTGATTATGATTAGGTAAAAAGCCAGCATCAGTGGTGACCATGGTTAGCGTGCTTGCCTGTCACGTGGGACGTTCGAAGTCAAATCAGAAAAGCAAAAAATATTTCCCCAATGGTATCACATTTCGCGATGAATTGGCAAGTCTTGCAATAGTAATTGCATTCCCATGAAAAGCGCTTCCTCGATTAGTTGTTCGCAATCGGCGAAAAATTGTAGGTGCAGTTGTATCTATGTCTCGGTCAAAAACAATCATATCAGTATGCCAATATTTCTTTTTCATTTTTACAGACATTCTAAAATTGAAGTTTTTGAACGCATGCTAGTTTTAGTTTTGCGTAGTTGGCAAGCTTGTTTGCCCGAGCCCAAAAAAAAACCGCTGAAGAATAAATACCAATATTTGTTATAATACGTAATATGTTACTCTAAATTTCCCGAAATCGATTCGACATGAGTAAGTATCGTTGCTTTTCAATTGATGATGAGTTGGTATCAACGAATGATACAGTATAGAGTAAAAGCATCGATTGCTCAATGGTATCGTTTAATCCCTAATTCTGAATGAAATGTACAAAAACTTAATTGGTATTTTCAAATTTTATCTTATCTCTTCTTTGAAATAAAATCCTTAAAAACCAAAAAAGAGATCGATAAAAATGAGCTCCAGTCCAAGTGTCTACTTAAGGAAACATCTATCAGTTTGTTTCTTTAGAAAAAATCATCAATCGAATACCTATGCGCTTTGCTTGTTAAATCCTTTAAATTGTTTTTTATTCTGATTTTTTAATAAATCTGTATAACGAGAGAAATTAGATACTATCGTATACTCTGAAGCTTAATTCTTCTCCTTGAGCTCGTTTATCTTGGTCGTCACTCCCTCTTTTCAACCTGAGAAGAGTTATTACCTATCCAGTGCAAGTTGTTTTCTATATTCATTATCATGTGGAAAATGTGGCTGCTCTATTGTTATTGTGTCAGAGGCAAATAGCGAAGCAGAATGCTGCATATAATATGTACGTCTGAAGTGGAAGTGCTAATGAATAATAAGAAGACAAAGGAATAGCGTTTTCGAGTATTGTGAGAACGAAATTGTCTTGGCCACATGCACAGTCCTTAGGTGTGAATTTGGATTTACGATGAATTCTTTACGGCGACGTGAAGTTTCTTTCCTTGAGGAAAACTTCATGAACTGCAGCAGCTTGTTGTTGCGTTAGTCAAGATATTAACAACACTCGTGTGAAATCTTAAGCAACTTTGAAATTTTATTTGAAAGGACACATCCTTACGATGCTGTTCTTCATGAAACGTGATTTCATCTCTTTAAATAGTGCAATGAGGATCCTTGTTTTTGATGAAATAACAAAGTGATGTTTTTTTTTAAGCTCTTAATCATAGTGTGCGAATAAAATGAGTTTTGCTATGATTTACTTACGTTCTAATTTTTGCCGCAAACAAGTGTATTCTAAACATCAATATAACCACTAAGGCTACAACTAACCTTATTAACAGACACACACCTGCAGCTACATCTTGAACGTGTATAGTCCATCGTGTCGGTCGTTTGGTTTGCAAAATAACAACACGATACCCCGGGCAGCAACAACCAGTCTCTGAATAAAATTTATGCAAATTGATTTTGAACGCAATTAGTTGTTGGACGTTCTCGTTCTTTCTTGGGACTGAGAGGAACCTTTTTGCAGCTCACAAAATATACAACTACCATAATCATTTGTGTCCTTTGAATTCTGATATGGTCGTAATTTATCCAGGAAAGATGAAAAGACCAACTTCCTTCCATCGCCGTCGTGTTGTTACAAATTTTCCTTCAAAGGAAAGTGATAGACAAATATGTATAATGCGGAAACAAGCCTTAGTCATACATAAACTACTAGGAGCTTGTCTTGAAATATTAGAGGACGGTCTTTAATTAAGCAAAAAAGTAAAGAGAGCAGTGCAATGGCAAAGAAATGCCAGGTGTACGAAAAATTCATACAAATTAAGGACTTTGGTCGAAAAATCATCCTAGGTCGTTTGTAGTTGTCGAAAATTTGTCGTTGGCTCCGAAGTGATTAAGGAAAAGAGAATAATTGCGATGACAGCCAGAGGTGGAAATGAAAATCACGATGAAAAACGTACCTTAATTGGGGATTTTCAATGCTTTTGCATCACCACATCTATCCTTTGTGCGTTGGAATATCAACACAATGGCTGCTTTATTGTTCTTTAGGGTATAGAAAAGGTACGAAGGACGCAAGTATGATCCTCGAGCTTACTAGCTGCTAACAGCAGAAATAAAGCGACCTGTTCCTTTTATGTATTATCTGGAAAAAAATATGAGGGAATAGGCTACTATGCTACACATCCGTTTTCATTTCGTTTTCAACACTTGAATGTTAGAGATGGCGTAAAAGTTGTCAAACCATTTCAAGGTCTTCCCACGAAGCTAGTCGATTTAGTGAAAAATTTCTTGTATATGGCAACACCACTCCTGAAACTCAGCAATAAAAACCAGTTACTTTAAGCTCAAGATACTGATGTATAGCAACCAAAGGGACATTTCCTGCTTAAAATATTTCAGCAGGACACACAATAGCATCATTTAAAATCAGTGAAAAGGTGTATATAGGTGGTATACAATATCAAAATACATACACTCCACTCCAACCACCAGAGGGTTAGGATGATATTTTTTGGTGGGGAAAATACTCTCCAAATTTATGAACTAATTATGCATTTTCTTTCAGTTTATTATTTATTAGACAAGGGTCAGCCTGTTTGGCAAGCCAACATTGATCACAAGTTTGTTTGCGTGAGAATAATGCGGACGGGGCTAATTATTTTTATAGTTAAACTGAGGAGAAATTAATGGCTATAAGAGGTTGTGAAAATTGCCTTCTCGCTAAGTAGAGATAAGAAAGACTTCAACAAAATGACAAAGTGTCAAAAGGATGCTTTGGAGAAAACATACAAGATAAGATAAGTCACGACAGAGAGAATGTGTTTCTTTGAAATTAAACATAGTGGGCGGATGGGCAAGGAATATTGAAAAAGGAACAAAGTTTTTTGGGGCTGCTTTTTCAAGATAATTTTTGTTTTTTCTTTATGGTTAGCATAGGCAAAATAAACGCCGATACAAAACACAGAAAAAATACACTACAAGTTCCTGTAAAAGAACAAAGAAATTTTTTGTGAGGAGGAATGGGCACAGGTAATTTACATTGCTATTTACTAGCACCCTAGCTATATTCTGGTCGTTTTTACAATGATTAAAAAAAATTTTGGTCCCCAGCACCCGATCTGATGTTCTAGAGGTCAATGGCTTACGAAGAAGCCCACGCGCGTGAGGCAAGTTCCATCTTTACCCGGGTTGTTGGTGGCATCCAAAAAATATTAACCGTTTTCAAAAATTAATGAATTGACTTAAAATCCAAGTAATCTTTTAAAAGTTGTACTTCTCTTGTAGAAGTACGGAATTTTGTATTGCAAGGAAAAGGAAACAGAGTAGGTACTCTGGAGGAAAATTGCGGCCTATTTCACCAAAACAAAATTTACAACCATAAACTTGCACTTGTAGTTAAAAGTTTCAAATTTGTATTCTAGTATTTTGTTACACCACCTATGTACAGGTTCTTGCTTCACAAACTACAAGTACAAAATTGTAGAAAAGGAAACATTGTAGATCAAAAATGTTGAAAATTCCTATTGTACGTCTGGACCGACAACAAGAACGACCTTTAAAATACACAACTCGTACCTTAAGAATGAAAGTGACCTAGCTCAAAATTCTTTTAATTTCTGATTTCTCAATAAACTGGCCTAATATACCAACTTTTTCGAAAGCTTTGCTCATCGCTCCTAAATGTAATTTTTATTTAGGCCACTTTCGTTCTAACTGCACGCCACGTACCGAGCGGCAAAATCAGATGAAAATTGAAAGAAAATTTTTGAATAAAGTTACTTTCATTCTAAGGGTGCGAACTGTTTCAATATAAAACACAAAATATTGTCACAATACCATCTCTTTGGCTGCTATTCCTTACGAAGCAATCTTGTAAGAAAAATTACACGGAAACACTCACCTGTGAAATGTTCATACGAACTGAACAAACTTTGTTAGTCTATTTTCTTTGCTGAAGCGGAAATTCTTAAATAACTTCTATTTTAACAAGTTTGTTTTCAAATACCATTTTCAACTTAAGACACAACTTTTTTCCTTTCTAATATGACCTATGGTTATGGTTGTTTTTAGGCAAAGGAATTCCAAAAAAAAGGGACAGTCTAAGTGTGCTCAGTAAAAATCATAAGGCTTACCTACTAATAGTATTCGGTCTTCATAATACATTTGGTGGTACAGTGTTGCCAACTATAACTATCAAGTCGTTAAACCAGTTTCCTTGAAAACCCACTTTTAATTATTCACGTTTTTTAAAACGCGTTTTCGAAAATTCAAAATTGCAAGTTTTAAGAAATATAATTTCACAAAAAATTTGTTTCTTTATATTAAAGTTTTTCAAATTCTTATACGCAATCTTTCACAATCTAAGGCCTTCAAGGCATAAAATCTCGTCAAAACCGAGTCAGAAAGTCGGTTTTAAAGAAAACGTCACTAGGGGGGAGGAGGGGATCCGTTTTTAGACTTCTTTTAAAAAAATTTTTAAACATCATTAGAAAAAAAAAATTTATCTCTTTCACAAAAATTAATCGAAATTGCGAGAGCCGTTTTCGAGAAAAATAGTTACTGTCGTGAAGGTTGTTAGGCAAAGCCTCAATTCAAAAAACCCCTTTGTAGGTTGCCCGCAGATCCGCAAATCTTCAAGCGGTTCAGGGCCCTATTTCATAAACATTGACAAGTGACAATTCTACAAATTTGTCGCAGTTATCTGACAAATTTCCATTTCATATCGCATTGACAGGTTGTATATGACAATTTTGAAGTGACAAATTTGTCGCTGTCAGACAGTGATCAATTTGTCGTGACAATTTTGTCACTGTCAGATAATGATATAATTGTTGTGACATTTTTGTCACTATCTCACAAATTTGTAGTGAAAATTTTGTCATTGTCATATATTTTGAAAAATTTCTTGCAATGTATGCGAGAGACTGAATTTAGCTGGAAGAAACTATATGCGACGCGAAATTTTTCATTAAGTTGAAAATCACTTAATGCAGCAAAATCATTGTTAATTCCGTCCTTAAAAATTCGAGGACGACGTATTTCGCGAACTTGTATCTCAGACTCATTATCGCTTTCACTTGAAGAAATAATATGGAACTCAATTGCCTGTCACAATTGTCAATTACATACTGACAAAATTGTAATTTGTATAACTTTTTGTGTTCAATAAAAAAAATTGTAACTACAAATTTGTCGGGAAATTTATGACAATTTTAGAAAAATCTCTGACAATTTTCTTATGAAACGAAATTACGACAACTGTCGCAGATTTCCCGACAATTCTACAAAGTTGTCAATTTTTCTATGGGACAAAATATAGACAATTTCCTAGTTGTCATTTGCAAATTGTCACCTGTCACCTGTCGCAATTGTCAATGTTTATGAAATAGGGCCCTGGGCCTTGTCTATATCCTGTCCCATAGAAAAATTGACAATTTTGTAGAATTGTCGGGAAATCTGCGACAATTGTCGTAATTTCGTTTCATAAAAAAATTGTCCTGACAATGAATTGTTAGGGATATTTTAAAAATTGTCATAAATTCCCCGACAAATTTGTAGTGACAATTTTTTTATTGTACAGAAAAAGTTAGACAAATTACAATTTTGTCAGTATGTAATTGACAATTGTGACAGGCAACTGAGTTTCGGTCGAAAAGTGACAAGTTTAATTAAAAATGTCGAATATTATTTTTTCAAGTGAAAGCGATAATGAGTCTGAGATACAAGTTCGCGAAATAAGTTGTCCTCGAATTTTTAAGGACAGAATCAACAATGATTTTGCTGCATCAAGTGATTTTCAATTTAATGAAAAATTTCGCGTCGCATATAGTTTCTTCTAGCTAAATTCAGTCTCTTGCATACATTGCAAGAAATTTGTCAAAATATATGACAATGACAAAATTTTCACGACAAATTTATCAGATAGTGACAAAAATGTCACGACAATTATATCATTATCTGACAGTGACAAAATTGTCACGACAAATTGATCACTGTCTGACAGCGACAAATTTGTCACTACAAAATTGTCATATACGACCTATCAATACGATATGAAATGGAAATTTGTCAGATAACTGCGACAAATTTGTAGAATTGTCACTTGTCAATGTTTATGAAATAGGGCCCAGGCTGTAGATTCATATACAGACCCACTTTTTTCGTATTTTCTATCGTCGTAATGCCATGTTTCAGGAACGTACTTGCTTTCAGATCGCGTGACGTATGCGTGACGTTAAACAAACTCATAAATTTACCAGCTTTATAAGCCATTAGTTTTAACATTTAGTCTTTCTTAATTTTATCTAATTGATCTGATTGGATGAGCGATTAACGTCTAATTAAATACTTTGTTAATTTAGCTTAAAAGTTCAAGTCAAATTCCCAGTTGTGGTCGCGACAAATTCAGCTGCCAAACTATATTTACGTTTACGGCACTATGTGAAGAGACAACGTTGCATTTTCATAAACTCCGAAAGGTCACTATGTGGTAGTTCGAAATACAACTTTGTTACTTGGAGCAGCAAAGCAACCAAGTTGAAATACGAGTAGTTTGACGCTTTCCATTCAGCTTGAGCCCTTCTTCGCAAGACTTTGTCTATTTTTTCTCGCCTTAATCTCCCTTTACTATGGAAACCGACGTTTCTATTGCATCGAAAATTGCAAGTGCCTGGTCACTGTTCTAAGTCAGGGAATACACTATGCAACTGTTGTGTCGCATGAAATTTGGATTACATGCGATGGAATTCGACATGGCGATGTAGGAACAATGATAATTTTGTGCAGTGTGTACACTTTTTTAAGGACAATAATTTAAGACCCACACAATCCAGACGTTTTTGTAGTTGCGGCTAGCGATATATTCAGCTGTCGAATTATGTTTTCATACATTTCAGTTCTCGCGAAGGCAAAAGTCCCCTTTGCTTTGGAAGATCTCTACGAGCGTATGGTTCTCTGACTCTCGCCAATCGGTTTGCATTCATTGTGGAAAATAGGCTTTTTATGGAAGATAGAAGTATCATCAACTCTTCAATGGCTAGGAAGCTCAATCAGCTTAAACGAAAACTAAACCATTCAAAAATGAATTAATCTTTGTCTTCGATGAAATATTATAACGTTAATCTTTCTGTAAAGTGATTTTTGTGTTTGATATCTTCTTCAATTCTTCGACCATACAGTTTATTGCAGATAATGAAAATTGGTAAATTAACACAAAAAAGCATTTCCTATACACCCCATAAGTGACAATTACAGATACAAATACAAAAGAAAAAGTTTTATATTCCGTATTCTCTTCGGTTCTCGTAAAAACATCAAATACACATAACTTTCCATTTAACCCCCAATCCTTTTAGTTGATGCCATACTTTTTCCGGAACACACATTTCGTTCGTTTTCGGTTTCGCTGGTGTTGCTGCTATGTCTGATGGAGATGGTCCTATGCACTCTAGTACAACCTGTATTATAAGCAACCCTTCAGTATAGGGTACACTACCGAGAATAAACCCCACCCAAGACCTTGTAAACAACATTAAAATTCTTCACAGCACTTTGTTGCGGAATTATTGTAAATTTACGATTTAATAAACATGAGAGTAAAATCCTTCTTTTTTTGGTTGCTTTTCTTGTTATTGTTGTTCTTTGGTGTTATCCTTAAAACTCTTGTTCTACGATGTCCTTAAGAAAGCAATAATGTCAAACGCATGGTAACTAACAATGCATGAGGAGACTGTGTTGAAATCTTAAAAATGTGAGGAGTTTTTCCTTTCCTTTTTTTTTTTTTTTTTGAGGGAGTTTAAGTGGATGATGAAGAGTGTTGGAACGCCAAAGCTAAAAGGTGAGGAGCTTTGTAGCACAATAACAATACAACAAATTTTCTCAGACATGGATAAGTAAGATACAGTGAAGAGGAAAAATCGAGAGCAGTTTAATTGAGAGAGAGCAATTTATTAGTGCTTGGGAGATTTTTAATGAGTATCTTCAGTTAAACGTTAAACTTAACAAATGAATATAGAGCACAAGGTATGTGTGATTATTTGAAGATGTTTCAATGTGGCATTGCCTTAGAAGCCAATCAAACCTAATGGTGGGATGATGACGCTAAGGCCGTAATTGCTAAAAAGAACTCGACCCTCGAGCCAAAGTCAAATTGCCACTATAGCTAAAAAGAGCACAACTCAAAGAAAAGAATGGGTACGGGGTTTATCTAGAGCTGGAAGAGATTTCTATCCATGCTACCGATTTAAATCAAGCTATTCAAGGAAAATTACGAAATTACCGGTTTTTCAAAAGCCATCCAAAGAAAGAGAAATGATCAGGAGGTTCGTTTGATGAATGTCACTAGCGATGCTCAAGGAAAGCTTCTTGTGAATGGTGAAACAATTGAGCACAGGTGGCGCCAGTAACACTAAATGAGAGGTTGAAATAACTTACCGGAAGTAACCAGGATTGAAAAGAAACCAGTGAGGAAAAGTACTGGGCCAGATGAGATACCATAAGAGTTTTGGAAGAAGATGGGAGGCATCGGGCTTAGATGGCTAGCAATTTTTATCTTCAAACGTAAAAAAATGAGTTGATAGTCTTCATAAGCTGGCCAGGGAAGACAACTTCTAACAATGTACAAAAAGAAGGAATATTTACGAAGTTGTGATTGTAACTTTTCGATCAAGATGACGTTGCACACTTAGAAGAACGTTGACCTGGTATTTTTAAAAAGATGGGAGACAACCAACGGCCTTAGATGTCTCACGATTTTTAACTCCAATCTTATAAAGGAGGTAATAGTCTACCCAAGGTGTGCAGAGAAGACACATTCTACCAATCTACAAGGAGAAGAGAGGTTTACGAAGCTCCAAAAATTATCTTTCGATAAAACTGACGGAACGTCGCTCCACATTTTAAAGATCGTCTGTACTAGGTAGCCCACTTGAGAAAAATCATTGTGCTGGCTGATGACCAATAGCATTTAGTCGATAGTAATATACCACAGATGCAATTCAAAGCATAAGGATCTGCATAGAAAATACTGTGATTCCTTCGATAACTCGGATGTTGTGTTGGTTGACTTCAAAAAGGCACAACACGTTGGCTCTCAGACAACGAAGAGTTCAGAAAGTCTGTGTGGATGATAGTTTCGAAAGAGCGTGATAAGGATATGAAGTCCTGTTAGAGTCACCGAAGAACTCTGTGCTACATTAGATGCACTACAAGGAGGGGTTCTGAGTCCTCTACTCTTTGTTACATTACCGAATACCAAAGTAAGTTCTTCAACTATTCTTTGCTAGCCATCACATAATTGATCCACGCAACAGTTGACATCAGACATGGAGCAATCCGAAAACTAAGGATATGCTAACATTTTGTTAGCCTTGTTTATATTTTGCACTCTTTGTCTTATCATAACTGGTTATTTCTTTTCTGAGTATCATCAATCGACGAAACCTTGTTTCCTATTTAAGTACGTTACTTTCTCAACAACACTGTGAAACATGTGATGCGTCCGATATAAGGATTTGTTCTAAAAAGGATTCTGTTGAAGTTGTTCACATTGTTAGAATTTAAAACATTACAAAGCAATCAATGTTTATACGTTGTTCACATCCACTCAACTGTTAAATTAAGGACATTGAAAAAATACAAAAATAAAAGGGGGAACAGAACCAAACGAGCCATTTGCATAACTAAATGCGAAACACTTTGTCTTTTCTAATTCTAATCTTTTGTGTAAGCTTAAAAGGTCAAATTGAATTTTCAAGTGTTTATACTGCCATTGACATCATAAAATAATACTTTATTTAAGGCAGAGAACCAAATCGAGTATCTTCAGCTGTAGTGAAAGAATAACATCAGAGTAATGGGCAATATCCCGACCCCCAGCCTGTATAGAAACTCAAATGGACTTTCCTGAATATATCCATGTGTATGTTCATTGTATGTATGTGCGTTAGATAGTATTTCACGCAACAAAAAAAATCATGATGGAATGAAAAAGGATTATTTTACAGCATTACAATCGAATTGATTGTAGCCCACATTGCTCACCACAGAAAACTGACACAACGGCTAAGGATCTTAATTAATGTACAATCAATCTTCTTCATTTGATGCATAAAAAAAGGAGCATTTTTCAAATCATGTGCTTATCTCTTAGAAATTGCTTCCTCATTATTTGCTTTTGTTTTGCTGTCTTGTGGTAAGCTGGAGATCCGATTATATTGAAAGATTTGCAATTAAGTAACTTTGGAATTGGTAAATAACATTTAAGAGCGATTTAGACGATTTGAGTAGGAAGAAAGTGGAAGGATTGTAGGAGCTGATGATGTAGGACGTAGTATGCGCCTACTTAAATAATCTTTTTTTCCAACAATGCCATGGAAAACATTGAATCTCTTTAAGGAGATGATCTCTGTTACTGTTATTTGTAAGCAAATTTTATGTTATCAGAGATTTGGAAAGTGCTGCCCATGGTGTAGTGGTTGTAGCTTCTGACTAGTTTACTTGTAACACAAAACTACAAGTACTTGTTACACGAATTATGACAAGTGTAATATCTTTCTGTTCAAAGTTAAGAGTTTGCTTGTTCTTCTACAAGCGTAAGGGATATTATCCTGTAAGTGCATCTGGGCTTGTAGATTTGTAGCTTTGTGTTACAGCTCCCTGGGGCCTGTAACACAAAGCTACAAGTCAGGAGTCGCTTGACTGTGTCCTTTACAGTCGCAGAAGAGCAGATAGACTAATAGCTTTGTGTTACAGAAATTTTTTACACTTGTCATAATTCACTTGTATTTAAAGAAAACTTGTAGTTTTGTGTTAACATATAGAGGGATTGCGTTACAAGGGGGTTGCGGAACTCCTTGGACCATCTCTTGATAAAACCAAGGGCGGAATTAGCTCTTGATATTACTTCGTCAACATGAGAACGAAAATTTAATTTGCCGTCGCAAAGAACTCCTAAATCTCGGATAAGCTGCACACGGTTTATAGAGATGTTCTGAAGATGATAGGATCTGGGGGGAGGTTTATTCTTTTTGCGAAAAAATATTATTGCTTCGCATTTGGCAGAATTTAATTCAAAGAAGTTCTTGGAACACCAAAAGATGAATGAATAGAGGTCATTTTGAAGCAGGAGAGAATCTTGATCGGAAGTGATGACTTTGAAAATCTAAGCTTCATCCGCCTAAAGTGAGATAGAATAATATTGGATGAACTTTTCGACATCATTAATGGCAAGGATGAAAATGAGGGGTCCAAGATGGCTGCCTTGGGGTACACCGGATGTTGCCACAAAAGGAACTGAAAGAGTTGAACGGAAACGAACTCTATATTGACGGTTATCCAAATATGAAAATACTCATTTGAGTAGGATCGGGCTGAATCCGAGGAAGGAAAGTTTAAAGAGGATTAAAGTGTGAGAGATTTTGTTGAAAGCTTTGCTGAAATCTTTGGTAATGACGTCTACTTCGTTTCCTTTTTCCATCGCAGAAAGAGAGAAGGAAACAAACTCAACTAGATTAGTGGTTGTAGACCTTCCCTCACAGAAACCATGCTGCTTGGAGGATATCATTGATTTGCACTGGAAAGAAAGTATTTAATACAGAATGCTTTCGAGGTTAGAGGCCCCAGGAGTAAACTAAAAAATGTTTACTTTATCAAACTGGCTTTAAATCAACGACTTACAGTAAAATGGCACCTTGTTTGTAGATAGAATGGCAGATGATCTGGGTGGCAATGCAATCAATTCTTCAAACCATTTTCAAGTGTCATACAGTGGCGATCTTAGAACTTTCAAATCTTAATGCACAACAGCTCGGAATCGGCTCGAACTTAGCGCAATTTATTCAACTATACCTTTGTTAAATAAATGGATAATAGGATTTTGATACATTTTTTAGGTTGTGCATTTTTATCCCTGTTACATAGCGCTAGAGAAGAGTGCAAATGTTTGTTTACCTTGAGAAGCGTGAAGGGTATTTTTTTCATTATGGTGTTAAAAAATAACAGTTTTGCTTTAGTCGATTCAAAGTCCGCACTGATTGCGGGCTTCCTTTAAAACCTTCTCTTTGATGATTTAATATCCCATAAAGTATTGTAGAAAAACTGCTGGGATGTTTAGATGTGAAGGCTAGAACTTCAAAAAAGTCATTCTGAAACATCAGCTGCAGTTATGTTTATAGGAATTTAGGTGTAGAAAGCATATTTATTTTTAAGAACATATCATTATAGTAAATTATTCACTCTGTAGATTTATTACTCGGCTAACTATTAAAAACAAAAAGTGTCTGTCCCTATTTCCAATACACAATCCCTCTCCTTGTTCTCTGCCAAAATTGATCAAAATCGAATGGATTTTTCATTCTCACGTAGTAACAATGAGAACCTCTTCTACTCAGCTCTTAACGCTCTGATTTCCTTTGAAAAAGAAAATTGCTGCCAGACAATCAATTAGCACCTACACTACTTTCACCTTTTTATTGGCCTGGATGCAGTATTTTGGCATCGCTGAAAAACATTTCTTTATCATTATCCTCAGATTAGGCTCTGCAGACAGCAGCCCCAACTTCATTTTCTACATTTACCTACATATCCAACAGGCATTCAGTCGTTAGTCCTATAGATGGCGTGACGACTGGATTCTTTTATTCTAACTTTTTTTCTCGTTCCTCTTTTTTTTGTCGTTTGTCCTGCACTGTAACCATAAACATGGTTTTTTGCTGCTCTTCTTTTGAAAAAGTACATGCAACTCCATTCTACATTTCACTGTTCACTTAAGCATAGTCATTCTGGTTCCGGGACAGTGATGTTGGCCATCTATATCTCGACTGAATATAGACTTTCACTGGCCAAAACGAAATGGTTGGTAGACGACGGCGACACGGACATACAGCAAAACTATAGCCGCCAATGGCGAGGACGATGTCGAACGACACCGGTGATTTATTACCAACCCCAAAACAATTTCAATTTTGCAATCCCTATCGTGTCCTTTTTCGGTTCAAATGACTTGAGGATTTAATTAAGGCATCCTCTCCATTCTATTTCACACCAAATGTTTTCCGAAAACAATATTAATTGAAGGATTCAGCATTGCTTGCAGGTTTTTAAGTATTTTTCCTCTTCTACTCTCGTTTTCTATTTGTTGGTTCTTAAACATTATAACTCCAGCGTCCAACAAGTTTTATCACTTCACCTTTGAAAGTCAGGAGACAAACACCTTTAAAAAGGAAACATTTTGAGTGAATTCGTTTTGGGGATCAAACTTTTTGAATAGCCTGACAAAGTTTGGTGTGAGTTTGAGGGGTTCTTACACCATTCTGATGGAGGGTGATAGAGGAATTGATTAGGTGCATGGTATTTGGCAAGTTATCAACGCATAAATTTATGATTGCGAGAGGAATCATTACGAACGCATACGATTAAAAATCCAAGCACCTAAAATTCATTGAATGGGTTGCGCTAAAGATTTTGGCAATATAACATATAACAGGGTACGAACAATTGCTCACACTTAGTCTAATCCCCCGCACCTATTTTGTTATTTTTATTTTTATTTATTTATACAGACTAATATAGCAATCTTAAATTCCTAAATTAGTACATTGTTTTCTGGAGCACAAGCTGCAACGGCTTTCGGCTCGCCCACACCTATCGTTGGGTCTTTGTTCTAGATTCCATGCTATCCTTTGACCCTGATAAGTCCTTAGGAACAATTGCTTATCGTGTTGGGTAATGTTCATCCATTGAACTGAATCAGTAATAGGAAAGCATTTTTGTTTTACTATATTTATTTTAACTTTTGTCAGTAGGTACATTATATTATCTGATATTTCGTTTGAATTTGCCCCAAGCACTTGATATGCCTACCCCAATGTCATTCAAGAATATCTATCCCAAAAAAAGTATCATAAATAAGTGAGTGACAACTCCATCTGTTTGCCTTTTTTTCCTCCATAAATGGTCAAACTCACTTCAAAAGCTACTCAACCGAAACTCATAAAGATAATGGAATTGAAATGTTGTCAAATCATCCGTTCTCGGTCAGACACAACTGGCAGCAACGAGAAAAGTAACATGACCCACCCTTTATTGTGCTGTTATTATTGTAATGAACCGAATATTTTTTTTCGACCGAATGAAAAAAAGTATCTTCAGTAAATAAGAAGCATTTTTTCATTATATTGAATAAGTACTTACACTCGAATTTGTTTATCTAAGTTGTCTAAGTCTACCAGTTGGACTTCTTTAATTTAAAGTAATGGTTTTTTTTACCCATATGTGATATGGTCAGGGGGCTGCGCGGGTATAGATTTATCAGACTATAAGGGCTATTCTATACTATGTTCAGAAAAAATGTGCAGTACTGGGAAAATTTGTACCAATCATTCACAATCCCAGATATAAGTCTTCGAATAAGAGCTCAGCCGGTATTGATGAGTCTACACTCTGAATTGACAAAAAAATTTTAAAAATTTAGTGTAGGGTTACCATGAGTTCGCTAATTTTTAATTGCGATCAAAGGTACTAGTGCAGAAAATGGCCCGACTGGGAAGCAGGAACTTGTGATTTCGTGTTAAGTTTTCACGGTTTCAAAGTAAAATACAAGGTTTTTGTATAATTTTCGAGATAGTTTCTAAATTCAAATTTTTTTAGTTAAGGCTGAAAATTTAATCAAATTCGTTAGACGATAATTTTTTCTTTAAATCAATTTTTTGTTTTTTATTTTTTTTACATAAAGATTTCTTTTGAACAAATTCGCAACTCTTAAGATCATACCAAGAGATATTTTGACAAAAAATTTAAAATAAAAATGTTTTGAAAATTATGTTCCGAAAAATCAAAGTTTTTTTCTTCAAAAATTGAAATATTTAAATATTTAATGAATCCCCACGCAAGACTCTCACTCAATAAAAGTAAAGTAGCAGCCGGTGAACTTAAATTTCTTTTTAGATCTAAATTTATTAATAAAAATACAAAACTTTTATTGTATAAGACTCTTATTCGTCCCATACTATGGTTTTATTTCTTGGTTCAAAATTTCTCCCACAGTTGCTAAGGAATTTCAAATTTTCGAGAGATATATTTTAAGAAATTGTCTTCGCAAACATAGAAGGCCTAATGGAAAATGGTTTAAAAACTCAATTTTATATAAAGAATCCAAAATTCAACCTCTTTTATATTATCTTTCTGACCTGGCAATTAAAAGAATACAAAAATTTAGTTATCATGAAAACCCTCTAATAAAAAATATGTATTTTGAAAATATAAATTTTATGTTAGAAGAAAGATATTATATGTCCCCAATTAGCCTAGCTAACGACTCGTCCAGACAATGCCTCCAACTAAACAACAACGAATATCTATCTGGCTTCTTCACAAGGAGCAATCCCTTCACTTATAGAGGATAACATTTCTCTAACTATTCATCTTGAATTAATTTTAACATTATTTTATTACATTAAAATGTGTAGTGTGCTATTTTCGTTCATTCCTAGATTCGGAATTGTGCTAATGTCATTTCACTTGAATTGACTTTAGCACCTTTTTAGTTCTAAGTTATTATTATTCTTATTATTATTTTAGTCGTAAGTTGTAAATAAGTTCTTTCTATCATTAGTCTTAAGAAAACCTTCACAAACTGTAAAATCTGTAAGTGCCCTTGAGCAACACTTAAATTTTTTTCTTTTTCTCATCTGATATATTAATTTGTTTTAAGTATTAATTTAAATAATTATTCTTTAAATCAAAACACAAATGTAAAGGCTAGACCAATTCAAAGTCAGCTACATTATAAAAAACTGTATATTTTACTCACATAAAATTTGTAACTATGAAAAAAAAAAAAAAAGTCTCAATAAAAACTCAATTATCAATTATCAATTAAATATTTAACACTTTTGAGAGTAATATCGTAAATTGATTTGGAAAATTAAGAAACAGGGGCTTATTTTTTTAACCCACAAATGTACCATGCAATACAATAGGTAAGCAACGTTAAGTTAGGAAAACTTTTTTGAATCTGAACATTGTCAGCATTCACATCTACTTCAGTCTTTTTAAGGCACGCAGGAAAACCATTAACATACATAAAAAATAGTAATGGTTTTAAGATAGAACCCTGCGGGACTCCTCTTGCTTAATATAAGTGGTTCAGATAAAGAATTATTTGCTGCAAATGCTTAGAATCTGAAACTTAAATATGGTCGCTTTAGCTTGGCCAAAGAAATGAAGAAATTGAACTGCTTCAATAGTTTTTTTTGTACAAAACAGGATGACTGACCAAGGCCTCAGCGAAATCCGAAAGAATAAGAAAGGTTATGATGTCATTTTCAGTGTCTTGTCTTATTTGGTGCAGCTGTGCTTTGGACAGAAACCAGACTGGTTAGGTTAGGTTAGGTTAGGTAAAATGGGCTGAC
This sequence comes from Melanostoma mellinum, assembly GCA_914767635.1. NCBI lineage: Eukaryota > Metazoa > Arthropoda > Insecta > Diptera > Syrphidae > Melanostoma > Melanostoma mellinum. The sequence goes on from OU612058.1 coordinate 24,030,552, forward strand.
GGTTGATCTTATTACCGTCACACTTAGATCAATGTAGATCCTTTGTGATACCCTGGCGTATTGTAACGTCCTAGAAACCTATGATTTATGTCTGTTCAGTGTTTAGCCATTTTGTGGCCTTGGTGAAGTTTAACAGGCTGCTTTTTGGAGCGCCTGATAGTTCTTCTAGTTCATTTAGAAAGTAATTTCCTAGAAACTTTTTCCTGGTATGGCAGAGTGCTGGGCATTGACAAAGGAAGTGACTAGTGTCTTCATGTTCATCTTCGTCATTGCATCCTCTGCATATGTCATCGGTGCAAAGACCCATTTTCTTTTTGTGATAACCTAGTAGGTTATGTCCAGTTATGATACTGATAAGCATTCGCAATGAGGGTCTATTCAATGATAGCAGCTTTTCAGATTCTTTTTTATTGTATTTCGGCCATAGTTTCCTGGAAGTAACACAGGAATCTAAGCATTCCCATCTTTCATTGGATTTTAGCATTATTTTGTTACCAATGATTTGTTTCATTTCACATGGTGGAATCCTGATTGATTTATCAATGAGAGAAGGGTCAAGTGTTGATCCTTTTCTCGCTAGTTCGTCCGCTTTTTCGTTTCCCGGTATACCACTATGACCGGGAACCCAGCAGAGTCTAACGTTATGCTGCGTGCCAAGAACCCTTAGCTCTTCGCGACAGCAAGAAACAAGCTTTGATTTGATAAGAGTGGCAGAAATCGCTTTTATTGCTGCTTGGCTATCAATGAAAAAAGTGATATCAGCATGTGATAGCGCCATCATGGACACCTGTTTAGCAGCGTTTGTAACCGCCAAGATCTCGGCTTGGAAGACGCTGCAATGAACCAGACTGGTTAAGACGCAACAAATTGTGCTGGCTGAGGTATCTTCGTATTTGAGTGATATTATTATTTATTTATTTTTTCACAAACTTTAGACAGAAAGAGGAGAATGGCAATAGGTCGATAGTCATTTCGATTTTTAGATTTTTTTAAACTTTTTTCTTAATTTTTTTTTGCATCTTAAGAAATTAAACTGAAAACTTATCTCTAACATGAAATTTAATCGAGATCGTTAGAGCCGTTTTCGAGAAAAATAATTATTGTCATGTGGTTGTATGACAGGTACAGCTGTTTCAAGACATAGAGACCCAATTCCAAAAACCAATCTGTAGGCTGACTGAGGGCGAATTTTAAAGATTAGTCAGTTGGTTCAGGTTGTAGATCCATAAAAGAACAGACAGACAGACATAGTTGGGGGAACTACTTTTGCACGATTGGAAAGCTTGAAGTAATAGATTTAAGAGGATTGCTGCTTCAGTAAGATAGTCTATGCGATCAGAAACCGAAACGAAACTCATTCATTAGCCAAACAGTCCTTAGCGCATGCAATAATTAATTATTTCATATCCCCCAATTATATGGAAATTTCCTTTCTGTGGTGCATCTTTCAAATGTTTATTGGTGAAAACTAGAGCTTTCATAAAGCTTGTTATTGCAGCGACAATGAATAACAGATTCACGCATTTATGCTCTTTCTCTACTCAACAAATTCGTTCCCTTGAGTTAATTGAACCAACATAAATTTAGGTATAGAGGGCTTTTCCAAATAGCCCTAAAATCTACTTTAATTTACTCATATCGGTTTAACGCCTTGAGTTCTACAAGCATCTCCATTTTCGACAAACACCTCTTATAAAATTCAAACAAGGGTGAGGTGTTGTTTTCTTTTTGTGAGTGTTGTGAGAGCAAATTTTCATGACACCATATAGAAACTAGGTTGATAATGTTCATGTTAAGACATTAATATATACCAATATGCCCTCCAACTTCAACAACAACAGCAACAACAAAAAGAACTCAGCAATATAACTCCGATGTTTTCAAATTTCCTTTCAATTGAGTTACTCTTAGCTGGCTTTGCAATGAGAACATTATCATCAACTAATGCGAACTCTAGCACATGTTTAGGTTAAGAATCAGCTCACTATCAACGATATTTATTGTTCATTTTATTAACCGCTCAAGGACTCCCTCATTCTACAAAGTTAAATCTACTTAGCCGCACAATCTCAATTAATGTCGGTTTAATATTCCCGAAATATAATTTTACTTTTAGAATAAATCCGCTTGGGGCGAAGCGAGGTTGTCTGTTGCGCGACAATGTGCAAAGTTTCTTAATCAACTTTAGAAAGGCAAATGCGCAGAGCATGTGAAATTGTCATCATAGCTCGAGTAGGTTAGGTGCTATAGGTTTTCTATAAGGTTAACTTAATATAGGAACTGCGATACCTATACTTTCTTCTTCAAACGTGACATGTACCCAACAACTTATTTGGTTGTCTCGTTTCTCGTTTGTTGGTGGTATGGTATCTGCTTGTGTTGTCTAAAGGGATGAGGCGCCAGAAACCAACATGGAAATTTATTTCCTCATGAAATAAACCGAAAATGTTCTCTTTTGGATGAGGCGATAAGCCTTGAGAGTGTTTGACATAGATGTAAATTTCATAAACTCTTTTGTAAATAAGACAGCAAATCTAATTAAAAATGTTTTGAGATAATAAATCGGGTTAGGGGAGAGTTATATCCTCGGGGTTCGAGAAGCGCAGATCATGTTAAGAGATATATACGCGTTTTCTTTATTATTTTTCTAAGCTTGTGTATATAAAAAGATAAACAGTAGAAGGTAAATTCAAACAGATTTACTGTGTCTGTGTCAATTTTATTAAACACATAAGGTGAAAAGCGATTAGTGTAAGTATTTAGCCGATTAGTGTAGATAGCAAGCTGTGGCATTAAAATATGCAATGATTTGTTTGAATGTTTTGGAGTTTTGTGAAAGGCTTATTTTCAGCAATATTCTAAGATATTTGTTTTTACAAAAACATTGAAAAATAACCTAGATATGTGCTGTCTTCGGAGGTACCAGAAAGAAAGTTAAGCAACGTCTGATTTGATTCCGGCTGAAACAAAAAAGTTCAAAAAAAATTTTTAAAGCTGGAGGTATTTCTCATACTTACGATTTTTGAAAAATATTAAAAATCGGCTTAATGGCGTGGTTTTGAAAAAAATTTACTACTTTGCCGCTTTCACAAATTATTTTTGAAGATATAGCCCCTTAAATTCTTAAAAAATCTTCTTTTCCTCAGCATAACTTTTTTTTTTGTTTTTTTTTTTTTAGTTTTTGATTGCGGTCTATCTGTTCGTTTTAAGTTTGGTGAGGGCAAGTTCGATCAGATTTATGTTTAGCAGTTGAGAGTCTTGATTGACTTAGCCTTACCTTAGCAACTGGCTGAAGAAACCTATTCGGTATCGATAATGCCATTACAATCTTTGGTGAGCTCTTCTATAAAAATGGCGCACCTTTTTATGTTAATTGTTCGACTTTACGTTCTTTGAATGAAGCATGGTTTTTTCTGGGCGAGTGAATGCAGAGCTTGAAAACCATTCTGATTTTTCTCTGAAACCACAACCTTAAAGCCTAAGCCTACGTATTGGCTAAATTTGCTCAAGTAAGTAATGTAAAGTAAGTAAGTAATGTGTTTATTATTTAACTTCAATCTCGATTTGTTTTACAATAATTCACAATAGAAAGCATTGGCTTATGCCGTCAGCCCAGAAAAAAAAGTATATTCTAAACAAAACAATATAACAGTTATTAAATATTAATCAGTTAACATTTTAGATACCTAAAGGCTCATTTAAATTTCCAGATCAAGTAAATTTTCGATGAATTTGGTATTGCATTATGTAGTTTAGAAAGCTTCGTTTATAATTTGGTTCCGATATCTTATTTCAGTTCTTAGGAAGCTATATAGCACGTTCCAATTCTCCCCGTTTAGAACTTCAATAACTTCGATAAGAGCAAGTACGCTTCTTCCCTAGTGTGCTCACCGAATTGACGCAAGGATACGTTCCTAAGAAATGAATTACATTTTCCGTCTCTCTGAGGTTGCAAAGGGAGCACTCCAAATTTTCTTCTGCACCAGAATGGTCGGTAATTCAAGCGGAGTAACTCTCCTCTCGTTTTGAAAATAGTAGAGATTGTGTCTATACTGTATTCTGTATCGATCGTCAAAGTAGTTGTTAACGCCAAGATTGTGTTGGAGACGCTTATAGGTGCTTCGAGTTTCACTTTGTTGGGCCCGCTCCATAAAATTTGAGAAACTTGTCTGTTCAATCTTTGTCAGCAATTCTCGAAAGCTTTCTTCCAAGTTTCCCATTGTCTCTCAACCAATTGAACGTTGTGTAGCAGTTCCAATCTCGACCATTCTGTAAAAAACTGTGACTTTTGTTGAAGCAGTTGCCTCGCAATAATGTTTGGCAGACGGTAATTTTCGAAAGACAAAGATGCAGTTTGAGCGAAAATGTATAAAGTGGAGCAACGCCATCGCCAGTCTCTAAATGCAGCATGTTTGTAGGGGTATTTTCGGGGAGCCGGAACATTTTTTTAACAAAGTACCGTAGTAGTTTTTCTACCTCCTCGTACTGCAAAAAACCTCATACTTGTCCAGCATAGCACATGATCGACCTCATCACTGCTTCAAATTTGCTCAAGTACATTCGGAGTTAAGTTTTTAAAACCTAAAAAACTGCGTTTCATATTGCTTCTTGACATCTCTCTTTTGGTATCGGTCACCTCTTTAAACCTTCCCTGCATATTTCGTATTTGAATAAGGTGGCGCAACAGAGCGGGGAGCTCTGTGAGCTCCTTCCATGTGAAGGAATGGAAGGGACCTACCATTTTCTGCTAAATCCGCTAATCAGCTAATCGAGAATACGCTTTTCATGGCAAAGAATTTACTATTAACCTGTGGAAAAAAGTTTTTGTTTTTTGTTGGGATTCGACCTAGGAATTTCCGGCGTAGCAGGCAGACACGTATAATAAAGGTTGCTATTCGAGTACCTCCATTATTTAGCAAATTTCTTTCAGTAGGTAGTACTAGTAGAAAAGTGTGGTTTTTTTTGTAAAAATAGATTTATAATTACATAGTTCTTTGTTAATTATTTTCACAAAAAGACATTGGCTTATGCCGTCAGCCGAAGAAAATATGTAAAAAAAATTAATGAAGCAAGAAACAATTTGATTTTTTTTTTTTTTTTTGCTTTTATTCTCTAAATTGTCCGCAAACGCTAAGCATACTTACTCTTTCAAATCTCATTTATTTGTTCATCTTTTCTTTTGCCAATGTTATGAGCATTGTGATCTTAGAGGTTTTCCACTTGTCTGCTTCGTAAGGGTTAGTTATAGCGATCAGAAAACGAATCAGGAAAAATTGTCAAATATACTAAAAATTATTTTATTTGCGATTATAGGTGCTACATATCAGGAAATCGTGTAGAAAATGGGGATAACAATCAAACACGATGTTACGATGATAGAAAATACGAAAAAAAGTGATTCTTGCAATTCTGTCTGTCTCTCCGTATATGGATGTTCAACCTCAACCAATATATGAACTATGGACCAATTTTCTTAAAAATTTGCAGCTAGCCTACAAAGGGGTTTTGGAATTATGTCTCTAGGTCTTGAAATAACGATGCTTGCCATACAACGGATATGATAATACTTATTTGGAAAGAAAACGGCTCTACAATTTCGATAAAATTTTTGGGAGAAGAATTAGATTAAGGTTGATTTTCTTATGATGTTTAATTTCTTTTTGGAAAAAGTCGTAAAACGACACCGTTATTTTTGCAAACCCGACTTTCTCGTTGATGGCTGAAGAAATTATATATTTGCATGTATATAAGTATAACAAATTTTATTTTTTTAAATTTTTATAAATTGCATAAGAAAATTTTGATTTTTTGAAATATTTTAAAGCTGTTTTCATTTTTTTTTTTTTTTTTTTTATTCATTTCAAAACAATTTCTGACAAGATCTTAAGCATTGCATACTTAACTCTTAAGAAGCTCTTTTGTTCGTTTTGCTCTTTTTTCACTTAAAACCTTTGGAATATTAATTTTTTTTTTAATAATATTTTGCGTGATTTAATTCAATTTCCATAATTTATGTGTTGTTGGCAAACCCTTTACCACCAAATATATTACGAAGAGCAAATACCTTAAAATTTTGATATCGTATTTGGCACACAATCGCCTATTTTTTCTTTCGATTTGAAACATATTCGTTCAGCGGAAGGATAAAACAATATATTATCTGTCAAATCAGACATGAGCTAAGTGTTACCATTCACGAAATGATAGTTAGATGGCGAACCCTTTACTTTGTGGTGATATGCTGCATCAAATAACAAAAATCGTTCATGGTGCAACAATCATGTTCTTCCCCATAGTGTCTCCTATGACCCATTTATCACACCTTATCGACCATGAGCTGACATTCTACAAAACGCAATAATACCTTAGCACCAAAGCACGCAAAAAAAAATCACGAACGCGCAGCCAAAGACAAAAGTCAAATCTTAACAGCATTTGTGAAAGTAACTTTTCCAATATGTTCATAGCCATGTTAAAAATCCTTGCAAATTATCATAGAGAGCAATAAATTTACAACAGCAAAAAAAACGAATTGCTCCGCCACAAACTCCAAAGCGACTTGGCCTGACTGCAGAAGGATAAACTTTGGCACACAATAATCGGGCTATACGCAGATAAGCAACATAAAGTTTTGCCATATTAGTACATTAGACATCAAACGTGGTTGTAGCTGCTGGCTTGAGTTTTTCCTTTTTTGCGCTTTTTATGGCTTTTATCAATCTGTGTAGCTGTTCTAACTTTTATAACGAAAGATATGTATGTAGATTGTACATAGGTGTCTACATACAGTCGGATACATACGTTTATGCTTTTGTAAGTTTAAATGTGTTAAGCTATACGATATGTATGGCAATGATATTTACGAAGCCGTTGGTACACACTTTAAACTTGCACTTAGGCTGGCAAAGGCACATTTTATGGTTTTCCTGATTTTTCAAGTTAAACATGTTTATTTTGTCGATATTGATGCAAACCTAATTGAACTTTAATGTAAAGCAGGTTTCTCGAGAATGTGGAAGGTAGTATTACGCCCTGAGACGGGACACTTGCTTATGTGGGAACTTATTTCGATTCGATACCTTTTGGAGCAGTGTAGCTCTTCAAGTGCACTTTAAACTAAGAGTATTATAACGATATACTTCAGAAAACTTAGAAATACTAGTTGTTAGCGCTCTAATGAATCAAAGTCCCAGCACTGGTTCTCGAATTTATCGTTGCAATTTTTCATATCTGACTCGAAGAACGCTCCCCCAAAACCCAGAAAACCGAAACCTAAACATCGATTTGAATATTGTATAAAAATTGTGTTACACTTCCACACCTGACAGTCAATCGATCATTCATTTTTGTCCTTGAAGGTTTTATTCAGTACAAAGTACAACATAGCTTCATCCTTTTTCAAATACCTATACAACAATTTTGGTGGAAATACTTTCTATCATCGTTTTACTTTGGCCAAAATACATCTTTTGTCTTGAAAACGACTGTATGTACAATGTACATAATCCGATGAACCATCAACCCTTCACATAATCCTCTTTAAATTTGAAACTTTTAATTACTTCATTTTCAGATAAAACAGCAATCGATATTCGTGACCCTTCATCCTTTACATCAGACTGATGGCTGCCGGCTTGTGCCTGTCTGTTTATATTGTACCTATGTGAAAAGTTGTGTCAATTTATTGAAAGTGAACAACTCCTGTACCATAATGAAGATTAAAATTTGCTTCATGTATTCATGTGATGGAGGATTACCTGAATTTTACCTGTCAAAGCATTGTGTTGCCTTGCAACCGCCACCATTTTACCGCTCCATCTGCCATCCGCATTAGCAGCAGTACACTATACACCCTTCAAGCTATCAGATCTTTGAACGAAAAGGAGCAAATGCCAGCCTCTCTCCTTTTTTTTTCATTTTGGGCCGTTTTGTGTTATGATAGTCATAAATAAAGATGAAATCAAGCTGAAAAGTCGGTTTAACACTTGACTGCAATTGAGTGGGAGCGAACATTTTTGGAATTCTTCCGAATAATTAAAACGTTAAGCCCTGGCAAGTGTTATGGATAAATTAATTTATGAAACTTAATTAAGAAAAGCTTTCGCCGTAACTCTGTTGTGAGCTATTGAAGAATGATTGAGGTGTTTTCAGAACTGTCAGCGTTCAAAGTCCATTAAATGCTTTGAGAAGTACATATAATATTAGGTTGCGTAGTTAGAGTAATAAATTAGAGTGTTCGACCTACTTCAATGGAATTACAAGAGACACGGCCGGCGTCTTCGCAGCAAGTGGCTAAAGAGATCTATTAAAAAAATGTTTATTTCCACCACAAGATAGAGTACGATACAAATTTGTCAAATTTATTGCAATGGAGGATCAATTTTATAAAAACAAATTACCAATCGAGCAATTCACTACTTTTGCGTCTGGGTGTTGGGTTTGTCTTTTGGAATTTTCGAGAAGGTTGATTTTGTGAAGTTAAATTTAACATTAGATTTTTTGACGAGTCTTTCTTGGTCTTTTGGTGCTCTTTGAACTGGCTGTGGCATTCTTAAGCGTGGATGAACTTCTAGTTCTTTTACTTGTTGTCTAGTAGATGAAGCTGAAGGACCTGGAGGGCTTAAGTGAATTGGACATTTTTTAGTCGGCAGTCGAAGATTACTGGGAGCTTTTTGTTTTCCTCTCCGCTGTTCTGGGTTATCAAATGCGAACCGTGAACTCAGCTGTGTGTAGGGCACTGCAAACGGACCTGCCTGTTCGTTGACTTTGTTGAACAGCTGTTTTTGTTGCTGCAAAGAATTTTGGCCTCTATCTATCATGTTACTTTGATCGGCTCTATCCTCTGAGGGAACCATGAGATGACCGAATGTCCCAGGCATTTTAAGTCGGCTTAAGAATGGTTTGCAGGCGACAGGACTTCGATGGGTAGCAATCTGTTCATCAAATGGAGCATAATTTGGCATTGATTCAAAGGCGTTTCTATGATTCCCTGATCTTTGAGTTGCTGCATTTGACGATTGTTGTTTGGAATAGCGATGACGATAAGGCTGATTTGGCTGATGCTCTTGAAAAAGTTGCCTAGGCGATCTTGGTGTTTGTTGGAAGGAGGGGTACGAAATGTCATCTAAGTTTTCCACAGGTAAAGACAAATTTTGGAGGTCAAGGTATGGCAACTGTCTTCGTGTTGATGATCGCGCTCTTGCACATGACTGATGTGTAGAGTGTTCGAAGGCGGATGAGAACTCTGGCTGACATACACTATCCAACCTCTCCGAGTGGTCAATGTCTGGCAATGGCCTTCGAGTAGATGTGCGCTCTCTTCCTCTTGATTGATGCATCGAGTGTTCGAAAGAAGACGGGAACTTTGGCTGACACACACTATCCAACTGCTCGGAGTCATCAATGTTTGGCAATGGCCTTCGAGTAGGTGTCCGCTGTCCTTCCCTTGATTGATGCATCGAGTGTTCGAAGGAAGACGGGAACTCTGGCTGACAAACACTATCCAGCCTCTCGGAGTCCTGAATGTTTGGCAATAACCTTTGCGTTGGTATCCGCTGTCTACCCCTTGATTGATGCATCGAGTGTTCGAAGGTGGATGGGAACTCTGGCTGACAAACACTATCCAACCTCTCAGAGTCATCAATGTCTGGCAATGGTCTTCGCGTAGGTGTTCGCTGTCCTCCCCTTGATTGATGCATCGAGTGTTCGAAGGTGGATGGGAACTCTGGCTGACAAACACTATCCAACCTCTCAGAGTCATCAATGTCTGGCAATGGTCTTCGCGTAGGTGTTCGCTGTCCTCCCCTTGATTGATGCATCGATTGTTCGAAGGAAGACGGGAACTCTGGCTGACACACACTATCCAACCGCTCGGAGTCCTCAATGTCTGGCAATGGCCTTCGAGTAGATGAGCGCTCTCTTCCTCTTGATTGATGCATCGAGTGTTCGAAAGAAGACGGGAACTCTGGCTGACAAACACTATCCAACCTCTCAGAGTCATCAATGTCTGGCAATGGTCTTCGCGTAGGTGTTCGCTGTCCTCCCCTTGATTGATGCACCGAGTTTTCAAAAGAAGACGGGAACTCCGGCTGACAAACACTATCCAACCTCTCAGAGTCATCAATGTCTGGCAATGGTCTTCGCGTAGGTGTTCGCTGTCCTCCCCTTGATTGATGCATCGATTGTTCGAAGGAAGACGGGAACTCTGGCTGACACACACTATCCAACCGCTCGGAGTCCTCAATGTCTGGCAATGGCCTTCGAGTAGATGTGCGCTCTCTTCCTCTTGATTGATGCATCGAGTTTTCAAAAGAAGACGGGAACTCCGGCTGACAAACACTATCCAACCTCTCAGAGTCATCAATGTCTGGCAATGGTCTTCGCGTAGGTGTTCGCTGTCCTCCCCTTGATTGATGCATCGATTGTTCGAAAGAAGACGGGAACTCTGGCTGATAAACACTATCCAACCGCTCAGAGTCCTCAATGTTTGGCAATGGTCTTCTTGTAGATGTTCTATCCTTTCTCCTTGAATGATGTGCCGATTCTTCGAAGGAGGACGGGAACTCTGGCTGACAAACACTATCCAGCCTCTCGGAGTCTTCAATTTCTGGCAACGGTCTTCGCATAGGTGTTCGCTGTCCTCCCCTTGATTGATGCATCGATTGTTCGAAGGAAGACGGGAACTCTGGCTGACACACACTATCCAACCGCTCGGAGTCCTCAATGTCTGGCAATGGCCTTCGAGTAGATGAGCGCTCTCTTCCTCTTAATTGATGCATCGAGTGTTCGAAAGAAGACGGGAACTCTGGCTGACAAACACTATCCAACCTCTCAGAGTCCTCAATGTTTGGCAATGGCCTTCGAGTAGGTGTCCGCTGTCCTCCGCTTGATTGATGCATCGAGTGTTCGAAGGAAGACGGGAACTCTGGCTGACACACACTATCCAACCACTCGGAGTCATCAATGTCTGGCAATGGCCTTCGTGTAGATGTGCGCTCTCTTCCCCTTGATTGATGCATCGAGTGTTCGAAGGAAGACGGAAACTCCGGCTGACAAACACTATCCAGCCTCTCGGAGTCATCAATGTCTGGCAAGGGTCTTAGCGTAGGTGTCCGCTGTCCTCCCCTTGATTGATGCATCGAGTGTTCGAAGGAAGACGGGAACTCTGGCTGACACACACTATCCAACCGCTCGGAGTCATCAATGTCTGGCAATGGTCTTCGTGTAGATGTTCTATCCTTTCTCCTTGAATGATGTGCCGATTCTTCGAAGGAGGACGGGAACTCTGGTTGACAAACACTATCCAGCCTCTCGGAGTCTTCAATTTCTGGCAACGGTCTTCGCGTAGGTGTCCGCTGCCCTCCCCTTAATTGATGCCTCGATTGTTCGAAGGAAGACGGGAACTCAGGCTGACACACACTATCCAAACGCTCAGAGTCCTCAATGTTTGGCAACGGCCTTCGTGTAGATGTGCGCTCTCTTCCTCTTGATAGGTGCGCTGATTGTTCGAAGGAAGACGGAAACTCTGGCTGACAAACACTATCCAGCCTCTCGGAGTCATCAATGTCTGGCAAGGGTCTTCGCGTAGGTGTTCGCTTTCTTCCCCTTGATTGATGCATCCATTGTTCGAAGGAAGACGGGAACTCTGGTTGACACACACTATCCAACCGCTCGGAGTCATCAATGTTTGGCAACGGCCTTCGTGTAGATGTGCGCTCTCTTCCTCTTGATAGATGCGCTGATTGTTCAAAGGAAGACTGAAACTCCGGCTGACAAACACTATCCAGCATTTCGGAGTCTTCAATTTCTGGCAATGGCCTTCGAGTAGATGTTCGCTCTCTTCCTCTTGATTGATGCATCGAGTGTTCGAAAGAAGACGGGAAATCTGGCTGACAAACACTATCCAACCTCTCAGAGTCCTCTATGTTTGGCAATGGCCTTCGAGTAGGTGTCCGCTGTCCTCCCCTTGATTGATGCATCGAGTGTTCGAAGGAAGACGGGAACTCTGGCTGACACACACTATCCAACCGCTCGGAGTCATCAATGTCTGGCAATGGTCTTCGTGTAGATGTTCTATCCTTTCTCCTTGATTGATGCGTCGATTCTTCGAAGGAAGACGGGAACTCTGGCTGACAAACACTATCCAACCTCTCGGAGTCTTCAATTTCTGGCAAAGGCCTTCGCGTAGATGTCCACTGTCTTCCCCTTGATTGATGCCTCGATTGTTCGAAGGAAGACGGGAACTCTGGCTGACACACACTATCCAAACGCTCGGAGTCCTCAATGTCTGGCAATGGCCTTCGAGTAGATGTGCGCTCTCTTCCTCTTGATTGATGCATCGAGTCTTCGAAGGAGGACGGGAACTCTGGCTGACAAACACTATCCAACCTCTCAGAGTCCTCAATGTTTGGCAATGGCCTTCGAGTAGGTGTCCGCTGTCCTTCCCTTGATTGATGCATCGAGTTTTCGAAAGAAGACGGGAACTCTGGCTGACAAACACTATCCAACCTCTCCGAGTCCTCAATGTTTGGTAATGGCCTTCGCTTAGGTGTCCGCTGTCCTCCCCTTGATTGATGCATCGAGTACTCTGGCTGACACACACTATCCAACCGCTCGGAGTCCTCAATGTCTGGCAATGGCCTTCGAGTAGATGTGCGCTCTCTTCCTCTTGATTGATGCATCGAGTTTTCGAAAGAAGACGGGAACTCTGGCTGACAAACACTATCCAACCTCTCAGAGTCCTCAATGTTTGGCAATGGCCTTCGAGTAGGAGTCCGCTGTCCTTCCCTTGATTGATGCATCGAGTGTTCGAAAGAAGACGGGAAATCTGGCTGACAAACACTATCCAACCTCTCAGAGTCCTCTATGTTTGGCAATGGCCTTCGAGTAGGTGTCCGCTGTCCTCCCCTTGATTGATGCATCGAGTGTTCGAAGGAAGACGGGAACTCTGGCTGACACACACTATCCAACCGCTCGGAGTCATCAATGTCTGGCAATGGTCTTCGTGTAGATGTTCTATCCTTTCTCCTTGATTGATGCGTCGATTCTTCGAAGGAAGACGGGAACTCTGGCTGACAAACACTATCCAACCTCTCGGAGTCTTCAATTTCTGGCAAAGGCCTTCGCGTAGATGTCCACTGTCTTCCCCTTGATTGATGCCTCGATTGTTCGAAGGAAGACGGGAACTCTGGCTGACACACACTATCCAAACGCTCGGAGTCCTCAATGTCTGGCAATGGCCTTCGAGTAGATGTGCGCTCTCTTCCTCTTGATTGATGCATCGAGTCTTCGAAGGAGGACGGGAACTCTGGCTGACAAACACTATCCAACCTCTCAGAGTCCTCAATGTTTGGCAATGGCCTTCGAGTAGGTGTCCGCTGTCCTTCCCTTGATTGATGCATCGAGTTTTCGAAAGAAGACGGGAACTCTGGCTGACAAACACTATCCAACCTCTCCGAGTCCTCAATGTTTGGTAATGGCCTTCGCTTAGGTGTCCGCTGTCCTCCCCTTGATTGATGCATCGAGTACTCTGGCTGACACACACTATCCAACCGCTCGGAGTCCTCAATGTCTGGCAATGGCCTTCGAGTAGATGTGCGCTCTCTTCCTCTTGATTGATGCATCGAGTTTTCGAAAGAAGACGGGAACTCTGGCTGACAAACACTATCCAACCTCTCAGAGTCCTCAATGTTTGGCAATGGCCTTCGAGTAGGAGTCCGCTGTCCTTCCCTTGATTGATGCATCGAGTGTTCGAAGGAAGACGGGAACTCTGGCTGACACACACTATCCAACCGCTCGGAGTCATCAATGTCTGGCAATGGCCTTCGAGTAGATGTCCGCTGTCCTTCCCTTGATTGATGCATCGAGTGTTCGAAGGAAGACGGGAACTCTGGCTGACACACACTATCCAACCGCTCGGAGTCATCAATGTCTGGCAATGGTCTTCGTGTAGACGTTCTTTCCTTTCTCCTTGATTGATGCGTCGATTCTTCGAAGGAAGACGGGAACTCTGGCTGACAAACACTATCCAACCTCTCGGAGTCTTCAATTTCTGGCAAAGGCCATCGTGTAGATGTGCGTTCTTTTCCTCTTGATTGGTAAATTGAATTATCGAAGGAAGACGGGAACTCTGGCTGACAAACGTTGTCTAGCTTTTCGGAGTTTTCAATATGTGAAAATGGGCTTCGTATTGGTGTTTGCCTTCTATCATTTGAGCATTGGGTTGAATGCTTGAAGTAACATGGAAACTGTGGGTGACAAATATCGTCCAAATTTTTCGAGTTTTCCATATGCGGCATAAATTTTTTAATTTGGGTATTCCTTCTTCCTTGTGAAAACTTTGGCTCCTCAGTATGATCTACCCTCCATGTTGTTGATGGTCTTAATTCATTTGCAAACTGTTTACGCTGATGAGAAGTTCTTTTTTGTTGGCTATGACCTAGGCTATTGTGCGGAAAATTTGATTCGGATACATTCTGTAGGTCTTCTCCTGTTAAATCATTTGAAATGTCTACTGGAATCCGCCGTGGATTTATCGGTCCGTTCTTTGGTCGTGTTTGCGTTAACTCATATTGCGGTATTGGTGAGTATCCTTGGAATGTCTCGAAGGTGGGTTCTGTTACATCTATCAAGTTCTCATCTGGATCAGGCATTTGTTCTATATTTACATCTTTTTGTTCGAAAACCTCTTTTGTAACCTCCCGAGTATCGCCACGGATGGTTGTGTTTGTTTCCATTTTCAAAACTTTTCGGTGAACTAAGTTTTCATCTTTACTTTTGAAAACTGACTTTGGATCAATCACTTCGTTTTCGTTGAACAATTCTTCATGGTTCATCTCTCCTGGTGACAGTATACCCAAAGTATCATTTAAGTCTTCATAGGTAAGCTCATCAAAGGGTTCTTCTAAGGAAATTCTCTCATATTGTACATCTTCAGGCTCCACCTCTACCTGCGACTCGATCTGCTCTACTGGCTTCTGATTCATGCGTTCACGAATACTTTCTAAGCGAGCACAAAGTTGTTCTCTGCTTGGAAAACAGTCTTCATTCCTTGAAGGTACTTTTCCAGCCATAGCATTATCAAAAGAATTAATAACATCATCGGTCAGTCTTGGTGGCATTGAGCATCTCTGAGACAGTTGAGTGCTCTGAGAACGATCGTCTGAAATTGGAATGATCAAAATAAAGCCAATTATACTTTTTTTCGAAAAACAAACATTCCGGGTTTTGGAATACTCGTCTAGGAGAGCGAAACTGTTCGTTCTGCGATAGACCGAATTCTTCAATTTCATAAGATCTTTTTGGGTCTTCTCCTCCAAATCTTTTAGGAGTTCCTTTTGCGAACAGAGAAACTCATTTAAATTTTATTATTTTTATCAAGAGATCTTACTTGGTTTATCCATAACTGACTCGAGATTGCTTTGGAAACGGGAATACCTTTTGCGAGGGTTGAAAGAGTTCCTAAATAGAGTTCGGTCAGTCTGACGTTCATCATAAACTGCAAAATCAACTGCTGGAGTTCCAACTTGTCCAACGCAACGAGGAATATCAATTGAAGAATTTTGAGATCTAAAATTATAAACATTCATTAAATTGAGTGATCGCGAAAATGTAGACATGTCTGAATGAAATTCATTCATACATGTCGCAATCACTCAGGGGGATACAGAGAATTAAATGACAAAACTTCTTTTGGTTTAAAAAATCAATTTTGTAACAAAATCTTTCGAAGGAACATATAGTATATTTAAAAAAAATCGTTTTTGAACATCCAGACCAACTTGTCCGAATGATTTGTGGATACTGCACACACGCACGACCGCGACACTCTGATTTGTCTATAAAACGCGCCACAATACCAAATATGTATGTAACTTCTAATCAAATTGATCACTTTGCGATCAGTCAGAGATTTAAAAGCAGACTTTAGAACAGGAGAAATGCAAATATTAGAAAGGCATATGACCACCATCTAAAAGCTGCTACCGTAAGATGTTGGAGAGAGCTCCAGTTCGAATATACCAAAAAGAATACCCGAGTGCTAAGACTAGGGGACGACCTTTCGCGAAAACTGAGAGCAATATACTTAAAGCAATAGATAAAACGATGGACAATGGAAATTTATTATTACAGTGTGAAAAATGTGTTCATATCCGTTTCCGAAAGCATAGTCGGAAGAAATAGTGCAAGTGCATGGCTTTTCTCAACAAAACTGTGCAAAAGTATCAAAAAAAAAAAAACACACACTTCCGCATTTTCTTTCACTCGGTTCTGCGTATCGCATGAAAATAAGAAAAGGAACAGCATGCGACAGGATTAACGTGAAAATGTCAACGTATTAGCAACGAAACCATGATAATTCTTCAAGCCGGTGTAACTAGAGATTCGTCTATTTTGAATTACAAAAGGGCTCACAGTTGTTGACAGCTCTTAGCATGACCTTAGAAATGACACAGATGGTTCTGTTAGTTAGTTTCGCATGAGCACCAACCTAAAAAGTAGGATGAGCTTTTATCTGCGGTTTAAATGTTTTGTCCCAAGTACCAAATTCCTAAATACGCACTTTCTTCCATAGTTAAGAAGAAATATTGGGGGCGTTCAGTAAAGGTATCCGGATATCTCTTGTTGTTGTTTACATGCTAAGCATCTGCCAAAAACCTATCTAAAGGTATGCGAGAATTTCCGGATACCTTTCTACTCTCGTGATCAGCTGATAGAATATTCAATTCTGTTTCTTTTCAGTAGTTGGCCTTTTCTATTTTGGTGTGCATTCTTTTAGAATTGAAGTCACTGAAGTTGCATGGGTGTTCAAAAGAGCAAATTTCAATCGTTTAGCAATGATACCTTGGCTGTTTTTCTGTTTTTAAAACTTGAATTTTAATATTTAACAGCTTATAGGTTTGTTCGTTGAAGCCCTAGGATTGCCCTGGGGTTGTCACAAAGCGTTTTTTGAGAAACCTATAGAGTTGCCCTGGATATCAAACTGAGTGTTTGTTGAGCGCAAGGATTGAACTAGGTTTTCCCTCAATTCGCCCTTGGTTTTTGCTGAGGCGAGTTGAGGGCTGTCAAATGGCATGTATTTTTATTTAAATGACATGGATGTGTGGTGATTTTGCGGCTAAGAGTTTTTTGAGGACTGGAAAACCCAGGTTATTTGACAACTTATAGGGTTGTCAAGAAAACCTGGGACAACCCTGGGTAAAGTTGAACGAACAAACCATAAGTCGGCAGTAATCTGGAAAAGATATCTGAATCGTTCAAGAAGATATCTAAGATACGGGTATACGGGATAACCTATCCGATAGGTTCTTGAACATGCCCATTATAATCGCATTCAAAGCGTTGAAAACCAAAAACCGTTTGAATTTGACGATATCTTCAATAAACTCTGGATGGGTTCAAGAATCTAGAATCTAAAATCCCAGATAGACAGGTAAACAACAACAAAAAGCTATCCGGGCACGGTTTTATTGAACGCCCTCAATGATAATCAAAAAAAAATATTTTATTTTTCTGTTTGAAAAAACAATAAGTAATGGTCTACACACATTCCATGAATTGCGATCTATGAAAAAAAAAGGATTTGTTCTTATTCAGTATTCATTTTACAAACTATTTCAAGTAGCCCACTTTTTCAGTTCTAGAAGGTTCTTCTCCAGAATATTTAAACTATTGGTTCTGGGAAAAATTTCCGAAGTTTGAAAAGTATTTTGGAATTGCATGATATTGAAAAAGTCATCAGTACTTTAATTTGAAAAATGTCTTTGAAAAAAAATTTTAAAATGCGTCTGGCGAGCAGAAAGCTGTAACCTTATCGTATGGGATATAGGTATTACTTCGACCTCAAAATTTTAAAAAATTTCCATTTTCGAACGCCCCCGCCCCGGCTGAACTACCAGACGGTTGGATTTAATATAATGGGGAGTATATATGCAGAGTTCATGAAATTTGGTTATCACTCCACTCCAAAAATTTGTTCCAGCTATTGGTCCAATAGGATTGACAAGCAAAACTGGATTAATCCTGGGTAAATTCAACGAATTTGTGATTATTGTATAACGATTGTGAAAGAGAAATAAAAGCACAAACCATAGACAGATTTGTTCGTTCCAGCCCGGGTTTGCTCTATTTTTTGAAAACAAATATCATAACTGTGTGTTTTTTTTTAGCCCTAGGTATGACCTCAACTTTTAAGTTAGCTCTAGGTTCTTGCTGGGGCGAGTTCAGGTAACAGGACTGCCAAATGGTAAGGTATTGTTGAAAAAACGAAATAATTATTTCTTTATGAATTTGCTTATACTTCTTAAAGTATTTTTAATTTTTTCATCATTTTAAAAAACCAAAATTTCTCCATGAGAAATGCAAGAAACACCGTCATTTATTGCGCAAATGCAAAGCAAAAGACTAAACTGACTGATCTAGACATGCAATTAAGGCATTGCAAAATTGCACCAATCTGGATTTGATCGAATCAGGGGTCGAATTTCCGCATCAGTAATCGAATGAGTGAATGCTGTTTTTCTTTCAACACTTGGTCAACATTAGTCTGCTCCTCATTTAACGACTTCAATTCATTCAAATACTGATAAAAGAATGTCAAATTGAGATTCTAAGGTGCTCTATAACGCGAGAAGTAATGCCAAATACACACAATTCAGTCACGTTTCACGTATTACTCGATCACGTGTGCGGTAATTCGGCTTTGATCGAATCAGGACTTGTTCCGGCCTTTTATCCTTAAACTGATCGAAGTTTCGTCAAATAAGAAATAAGGTAATAAGAATAGGAACGTGCATATGTGATGTAATGTATGTAAGCCGTTTGAATCGTTTTGTGGCTCTGTTGATAAATCTTTTTGTTTAACTACATAAATGCTTAAAAGCCGTGAATGTCTACCATGTTCAAAGTTGCAATTTTTCTCAAAAGATATTTCTTGTATATAATATGTAAATTACAACAAAATCAAATTCCATACTCTGTTTGATTGAGCTCATCCCATTCCCCTCGTTGTCTCCAACACTCGATTGATTCCTTATCAACGGCTCCACCTTCCAAGTTACTCCAATTTTCAATGGGTTCATCTGAACGTGCATAATAACAATGCTGCGCAGTGCATGGATCATCGCGATGTGTAACTAATTCTCGACGGTTGCCAGAAACAGCATAAGCAACCTTAGGAGGCTTACGATCGTTTTGTTTTGATTGAAGCATATTTGCGAAGTCTTGAATATTATATGAGTTCCAGTCGTATTCAATGAATTTTTTATCTTCAGTCGGTGGTTCTTCAAATGGGGGAATGATAAAGCAACTCTGATCAATTGCCAAAAGAAGCAGTTTCAGTGCATGCAATCGAAGAATTTTATCTTCTTCTATCGTCACTGGTGTCGTTTCAATTTTTTTTATCCACTGACAAGCCCTCGTTCGGTCTAAAAACATGTCACAAAATCAAGTCTTTTTTAAGATATTAAGTAGTAGGAAAAGAAATATTTTACCACTATCGATCAATGTTAATGCTTGCTTTTTGGCTTGATTCAGATACAACTGAAATATTTTATCCAAATGCATCTATGCTCTCAGTTTAATGATGTAGTCCGATGCAGGGACAGATAATTTTTTTTAATACAGCAAGACATTTAAAACATTTGTATGAAACAAGGTCTTTTATTTATGTATCAAATAATTAAAAAGAAATGATTGGAGAAGCAAAGAAAAAATGAAATTCATTAAGTACCTGTACTACAAGTGAAAATGTAATGATCAAAGGATAAAAATAAAAAATGTATTGGGTGACACAACATAAGTCGTGAGGAATGGAGGGAATTTTTGCGATTCCGAACAGCTAATTGAGAAAGCGCTTTTCACGTCAATGAAATTACTATCGAAATACTCGCCAATTCCTCCCAAAAACCGATACCCATGGAAAAACATTTTTGTTTTCTGTTGATATTTAAACCTTGAACCTGACACGTAATAGGCAGACATCCTAACCACTACGCCACGAGGACCACAGGTAGAGGTAAATTTCTTTCCACTAAGGCTTTTGAAGGAATGGAAGGGACCTACATTTTGGATAATTCCAAAGGGCTGATCGAGGAAGCGCTTTTTAAGGAGAAATAGCCACTTCTTAGCAAAAGACAATACACACAGAAAAGAATTTTTTTCTTGCTGTTTTTGAATTTGGAACTTCTATACTATTACGTAACAGGTAAACATGCTAATAGCTACACCACGGCCACCACAAAAACGAAAGTGAAGAAAGCTAAAATAAAAATACCAAACCTAATTTTGGCCAACAAAACCCATTCACCTAGAACTATAATAATCAGGTCTACAGAACTTTAACGCAATAGAACAAGTTTTTGTTTTTGTTAACCTTTATTAAAACCATCGCTCAATTTATCATTGCTTTTTATTATTCTTTCTTTAAAATTTAAAATAAGGACCTAAAAATGTGAAAATGTTCTTGTACATAATAATTGTTTTGTAACTGTTATCTGTTTTATTTACACAGTTATAAAATTGAAAACGATATCAACATATTAAAAACATTGTTTTGTTTCTTTTTCTTTGTTCTTCTTTTTATATATAAGTATATATATAATAATAATTTTTCACTTATAACATACGCGCACCGGCTTTATAACACGAAACAAAAGTATCCAGGCCAGCAACATAAGAACAATAATAGCGTTGAAAATCTTTGGGACTAGGTTGCTGTTGCTGGGGTGTTGTCGCGAAAATTTTTAGGTTGCTGAATAGTCCTAATTTCTCAAAATATATCATTCACACATTAATTAGGTTGTACAATTCTAATGAGTGCATTTTCCTTTTAAATTAGAGAAGTAGTGTCAAATAAGTTTTTATTGCTAGTGTTTCTTTAAGCTCCAATATTTACTAACTAAAGATATTAAATATAATATTCTTTATTCTTTAACCGTGCTAAGAGATCACAATTCCCAAAGGACCACAGCTCTCCCCCTTGTTTGCTTCTTACTGAGGGGTAAAAGATATCTAACATATCCTAAGAAATCTGGTATTAAGAATTTCTTTTTCACATAAAAAGTGTTTGTTGTTTGATACTTATATTGATACTTAGGTGAAGCGCTAGCTAAATATTTCTTGACAAGTAGCCAATCTGAGCAAGAACACTACGTCTCCATTACAAAACGGATTGCGCTCAATAGTAATAGAATGGGATTTACAATTCGAAAATAGGAATGGATACATTTAGTTTTTAGAGGACTGCCTTATAGTCAATGCGTGATTATCGTGATATGCGGTTTATTTTTTTGTTTTGTTTGTTTGTTTATATGTTTAGAATCCTATTCTTCTTAAAATAGTTTATTGTTGTATTTTTTTCTTCTTCTTTCCTTTGCTGAAAAGCTTTATGCTCTAATTGTAGATAGCTTGATTGGTTTCATTTGCAATTTTATTTGATTGAATTGTATTTGCTTAACATAAATATGACTACGCTAGTAAACTCATTAAGCTATTTGCATAAGCCATTGGCCTAACATCCGGATGAGGCTGCAAAAATACAACATTATACACTGGAAAACAGGAACCAAATGTATTAATAACTTACCACAGAACTAAACGACTGGAAATTTGGTTTGAGATCGTTGCCCTTGATTGTGATAAACGCTCCCATATTTCCCATTGTATCGCTGAGAAATAAAAAGGAAAAAAATTATTTTTATTTCAAATCGATTCTTAAAATCATATTATGTTACCAATAGTTTGGAGCAGAAAACACAGTTATACACTTTCCGTCATGAGTCTCCTCAAAGCCCATGTCTTTCACTTCGTGACTCCTCACTATGTAGTCTAGATTGTTTCTCTTACAGAACTCTTCTGTAACATCAGGACCAAACTGGATGCCCACTCCTCTCTTTGACGGGCCACGACCCGCCCAAGGCTGTGGATCTGACCACAACAGTTCGCACATAATACCTTCCTCCGGTGGCTGACAGTTACGTTCGATTTTACGAATATCATCTAGCGTCACGTTATCACTAGAGAAAAGTCCACCATGCATCACGAGAATTTTGTTATTTATACAGTGACACAATGGCAGCCAATTGAATACTTGAGTGAAAAAGTCTGCCATTGTTCTTGCATATTTTGCAGTCACTTCCCCGGTAAAACCGTACATTTGGTTCATATTGATGCTTTCATGGTTTCCTGGAAAACGAAAATGTTTTTAATATCTTAAAATTTTCTTCATGAATTTATACGAAAGATAAAAAAGTAATTACAAGCTTTTACTTATTATAAACTAGTGAGAGCGACCCGCCCCAGCTTCGCACGGGTACAATGCATACTAAATACACTGCAGAAAAACTGTGGACATTTAAATTTGGAGTAAAACAATTGCCCTTTCTCAATACCATGAAGATTCCCTGCTATCTTTGGAATATTCATACAAAACATTTTTACTTAATTACTTTTTACAATTTTACCTCGCAATTTTTATATCTGTAATATCAAAAATATTCATCACATGCTGTAAAGGGCAATTTTGATCTACATGAAATGCACAACGTATCTATGGATAAGGAATGATACTGTATCGTTCAAAATAGTTTTGTAAAAAAACCATATTTCTTTTGTAATATGTAAAGCATATGCTGTCGCGGACTTTTTAATTCATCTTTTTAAGATATACATTTTCGTAGTACATAAATTTGATCTATCTCGTAAGGTTTAGCCAGCGTTTGCAATGTAAGCGCAGAAAAATATTTTTGTTACGACATCACATTACAGATCTTTAAATTTCTCGACTTTTCTCTAATATAATGTTTTATACATATAAAACTTCCTCTTGAATCACTCTATTCATTAAAAAAAAACCGCATCAAAGTCCGTTGCGTAGTTTTAAAAATCTAAGCATTCACAGGGATATAGGGACAGAGAAAGCGAAATGGCCAAAATGTATAATTGATAAGACTTGTTTTTTACATTGTGTCATATTTGTGTGTATTTTGTGTAAGCGTAGGCCTTTTATGAAAACTAGAATTTACGTATCTAGAACACAACTGGTTGTCAGCTGCTTTTGAAGCCTGCATTATCAACATCAAGCAGCAGCGCAGAACCCGAAAACTCACATAATTTGCTCCTGCTTCGGCATTCAAACTTTATTTGCAATTGCAGATTTTTATATTTTAATCTGTCAGTCTTTGAATACGGCAAACAAATTTAGAAATTTAAAGAAACAAGCAGGGAATTTGCAAGTTTGAAAAAAAATATTTTTGATATTTGAGAAATACATATGTAGAAAAAATGAAAAAGGCCCATTTCGACATTATCTCTAGTTCACCTTCTAATTAATAGTAATCAGCTATTTCTTTCTTATTGAAATACCACCTACCAATTCCTGTGATTAAAATCCCAATCAATTGTCTACTCTCATCGGTCAGAGACCACCACCAAATTTCCGAAGGTGGTATTATCTTTACAATGGATACATTCGAGTTTTTCAATATCGTGGATAGGCAAAAAGGAAAGCTCAATTGGTCTAAGTTATTTTGTCTTTAAATTGAATTATAGCCACATTTCTTAGTTCATTTCCTGCTCATGTATTTTTTTTTTTTTTTTGTTCTCTTGCCATTTTTTTTTTTTCTGAAACTAATAATAAAATCCCTATAAATCCCTTGCCATTATTTTTAAATAATCTAGAAAGCAAATAACATAAAAATGGACATAGAACAAGCTTCAAAAAAAAAAAACGTGGACTTAGAACAAAAATATGGATTTAGAACGATTGGTCATATGGTCTTGCAATAATCTATGTTACTCTTTTCTTCACGTATTGTTATAAGTCCAATAATCAAAAAAGAATTCTTTGGCGCTTAGAACAAAATGACTTTCTGAATGTGTATGCAAAATTATTCTTTTTCAAACAATTATGTCTCTTAGATCAATTTGGAATAAACTTTGCAAGAAAAATTTGGCTCTTAAAACAAAGTGGGTTTACATTATCTGAAAAACTATAAAAGATAGACGAAAACAGATTTCAGATTCAGAAAGAGCTTACCCAAATTAGTAAAACTGCATCATTAGTTCATTTTCGAAAGAAGCGGACATGGACCAATTGAGCTTTCCGCTGACGAAATATACTTATGTATACAATCGAATGTTAAGAACAGAAGAGCAGCTCTTACCTTAGCATGTTAGTGGATGTTAACAGTGTTAACAGAGTGATTAAAACAGAACTGGTACACACATCAGCTTACCAAAGATGCCACAAGGCACCCATATAAAGTAGTGGAATTAGTTATGCTTAACGGAAACAGAACTGTTGTATAAAACTTACAATCAGACTGCAAAAAATAAAATGATATTCTATCCAACGCCAAAATCAGTTCTCATGCCAAAAAATTAATGTTCTAGCTCAATCCTTCCAAACTTGAATAATATTTATTTAAGTTCGTAAATATGTAAAGATTATCATATGTTTCACATGAAAGTTTCATCTGGCCCTATGGTATATAAATTTTCCCTGGAAACATTTCCCATAAAATTAGTATCGGCAACGATGCTAGGAAGTTCCCTACTTTGTTCCCTCTTTGTTTCTTACAAGGAAAAGTTGAATGAAATATTGAAATATTTCAATATTGTTTTCATAGATCGCTTTAGATACAGTAAATCGTAGTTGAAAATCAATAAAAAAAAAAACAGTTGTCACTTACCACTTTACCCAAGCTCACCCTAAGCATTTACAAAAATTGCCGCCTATAGAGTTTAAATCTG
Source organism: Melanostoma mellinum (assembly GCA_914767635.1). NCBI lineage: Eukaryota > Metazoa > Arthropoda > Insecta > Diptera > Syrphidae > Melanostoma > Melanostoma mellinum. Next base: position 24,055,302 of record OU612058.1, read on the forward strand.
CGATCGATGAATAAATAAATAAACTTATCAATTTGTTGCACCGATACCGAACGGTTGAATAATAAAATAACGATAATTCATTCAGTTCAGTTGGCCTCATTGAGTCATTTAACCGAACTAAAAAGCTCGACGTACAACTAAACCACCTAACCACGTCAAGAACTTATGTCGGATTCATTGATAAGTTTTTTTTTTTTTCTTTTGTTTGGTAAAGCTTGCACTACTTTCTTCCGATACCAGAGCAACTAATAATTATATTCTTTATCAAATAATTGACCTAATCTCAGTCACAACAAAAAAGAAAAACTTTATCAAACATCACTATGATTATGCTATTAGTTGTTATGAGTCACAATTTTGTTGTGCTGGATTGGAAGTACTCTAAACTAAGCATATGAAAATGTATATACGTTTAACCAAGTGAATGATACCAAAACCAATTAAGTTACCTCTTGACAGGAAGAAATGATCAGGATACAGCAATTTGAACCCGAATAATGTGAAAATGCATTCCACAGAAAATGAGCCTCTGTCGACAAAGTCTCCATTGAACAAATACGGATTTGTTGGCGATGGTAGGCCATTGATGCTAAAGATATTCATTAAGTCATAGAACTGACCATGAATATCCCCACAGATTGTAAATTTGGATTCATCTGGCACGTGAATATCCACCAGGGATGGTTGACTGCGCAGATAGACATCAATGTCACAGAGAATCTACGAATTTAAAACGTTAAAATTAAGTTTCCATATGCTATTTCAATTCCATAAAATAAACCAAACCTTATATGCATATTTCCGATGGAGTTTCTTTTGTTTCTTATAGTGTTCCATAAGATCTTCCATAAACTTAAGCGTAACCTTGTTATCTTCTAACGCTGGACCCTGATAGTCGTCTTCAATTGCTTCAACCAAAGAAAGACAGTAACATTAAATTTGTGTTCTTATTTTGAGGCTTTAGGCACTTACTAATGTTCTCCAAGTCGCGGAACATTTCGGAGAGTGTCTTCTCTGGTTTGTCTACGGCAATAGCACGTTCAAATGCACGCATTTTAACGATTTTGTTGCATTCTGTGAATTTCATCTTAGCTTCTTTATCATTTGGTCTGCATTTTGATACCTAAAAAAAATAAATAACTGTTAAAACATACTAAAACTTATATGCACTTAATAGCTTATGTACATATTCAAAGTCTAATAAAGCTTGCTTAAATTTTCCTAAGGACATTTGAGCGGCTGCACGTCTATAATACCCCTTCAAATAAGCCGGGTCCGATTTCACCGCAGAAATGCCATCTTGTAAGGCAGATCCAAAACTCTCCTGTCGCAAATGAGCTAAACTACGATTGGCATAGTATATAGCGTTGCTAGGGTTTAGTTCTATGGCTTTGGTGTACATTTCTATCGCTTTTGAAAATTCCTTAGCTAAAATTGAAAAAGTTAAGTTTATTCAATGATTGAAATACAAATGTAAATTTTAATTGATAATTTATACAATGAAGCTTTGCAGTTATGCAATTTGAGACTAAGTGGTATTGAATTTGGATTTGAACCAACATGTAAAAGAACATGGAACTGCAGATCTAGCGCATCGCATACAAGTTTATTGCATGAGTTCACGAAACTAAAGCTGCTTCGTCAAGATCGGTAAAGAACCGAGATCTTTGATATCGATGAAGGACTGTTGTGATATGATCTTAAGAACTTCAATAGTGAGGAACAATCTTTTGAGAATTTGAACAAGTACTTGCGTACTCAGGAGACATTGCCGGGAGTGGAGATTCAACAATTTTTGCAGAGATGTATGTAAAAGCAACTGATTTAGAGTCGACTGAGCTTGTATGTCCCAGAATAATACGGAAAGACAATTGTTAAAATATGAACTGAGCAGCTCTAAGCTGGCGACTGGAATCTCTGGATTTAAGAAAAGAAACAATCTTAATAAAAGAAATGCAAGAACTGTAATGTAAAGCAAAAATATCTTGTTTTTTTCTTTTCGCCGTTACTACCATCATGCTTTTGTGGAAATCACAGCTCTTCCAACTACTTTCCGTTAACCTCAGAATAAATTGGCAAACTTCTCGGTTTTGAGTTGTTCCGTGTCTGAGGTCAACCAAACGTAGATTGCATTGCATTTGTCTGTTCCAGAAGTATGTCTGTCTGCCTTTCTTTTTTGGTCTCTATATTCGTGCCAGGACGTTGTGTGATATAGCTTTCTTGGTAGCATATTATATACGCAGATTGACTCTATTAGATGTTTACTCTAGAAGTATTCATTGTATTGTATTATGCAGTTATGTGGTGAATATAAAAACTTAGCTATCATTTAAAATAAAGGTCAGTTTCTGCTGGCACCTTAAACGAAGTAATACCAACTCAGCCGGTCATGCTCTAATGTTTCTAGGATGGTATTTTTGTCACGAAATCTCCCATGGATCTTGGTACTCCTACAGTCAAACGGAGCATCTTCAACTTAGTTACTGTCAACTTGCCCTCGTTCTTTTTGTACACTGTCCAATATTGTGAACAGAAATCAGGATGCAACAATAGCCGTGTTTTATTGGAAATCTATACTCACGTTTGAAAACATCGCAAATCATCGCAAATGGGAAAACAACAACGATTAGTGAACAACGATTAGTGAACTGAAATAAATAACTTTCAGAAGTGAACAACAGGGATAGCTGGTAAATGGAATTTATGGAATAAAGTTGCATTAGGCGCCCTACAGACGATCAATGTTACTTGACAATATTACTTGAAGAAGCTTCTGTTCAAGTAAAATTGATCGTTTGAAGGCTCTTCGATGTTACTGTCAAGTAAAATTGAAACATTGACGAAAATCAAATCTGATTTGGTTTTTATAAAGTTTCACTGTAACTCGTGTCGTTGTGTAGTGCGATTAGGAAACTACATAAGGAAAAAAATTGTCAATTTTCATTGAACGTTTGGTGGCGATTGTTCATCAATTTTAATTGACAAGAGAAAACCTCAATAATTCTTGTCAAGTAACATTGATCGTCTGTAGGGCGCTTTAGTGAGTACAGCGTTTTATTGAGACTCGTAGTGAAGATGACTATAAAAATCCCAATAAAACACGGCTAATGTGATTCAAAAAAGCATACACTAGAAAGTCATCATCAAGATGATATTGAGACAAGTATTTGCCTTATAACTAATAACCTGATATTACCAAGAAAAACCTCAGGCCCATATTGCGTAGTTGTTTAAAGGACTATCGTTAATTCTAACATCCATTAGTCCTTAATAGAAAACAACATGCACGTTAGTTATTTTATTTGGAACTATTAGGGCAAAGTGGTATACACGTTGGTTTAGGAAAACGAATTTGAGTTGAACGTCAACATTTTTGTTGACATAATTATAGGTTTGTTCGTTAAAGCCCTAGCGTCACCCTGGGGTCACCATAAAGCGTTTTTTGAGAAACCCAAAGTCGCCCTGAATGTCAAATTAAGTGTTTTTTGAGCCCTAAGGTTGACCATAAACTCGCCCTAGCTTTTTGCTGTGGCGAGTTGAGAGCTGTCAAATGGCATGTATTTTTTTTAACGACAGAGATGTGTGGTGATTTGTGGTTTAGCGTTTTCTGAGTACTGGAAAACCCAGGTTTTTTTTTGACAACTCATAGGATTGTCAAGAAAGCCTGGGTCAACCCTGGGGAATGTTCAACGAACAGACCATTGTATACGAAACGTATAGTAACACCATGAACACTCCCGATGCTATAGCCATCTACATGCTCGATTAAAGGACTTTTTTTGAATCGGAAAAAAGTGAAGTGTAGAACCTTACATTGTATATATATAATACCCAAGTGTACCACCAAAATAAATTGCAACAGAACCACAATGTTCGTTAATAGAGCAAGTAGATGGCTATAGCATCGGGAGTGTTCATGGTGTTACTATACGTTTCATATACAATGTGACTGTCCAGACGGGTTATACTGTTAACGTTATGCTGATAACATCTAGTGTGCAGACGTTTTTATGATTCCTCGCACAAGTTCTTCTCCATTTTGTGTCGGAAATTGTATTGAAAAAAGCATAACGTTATGAGCATAACCCGTCTGGACACGCAAGTGTACTGCTTAGGCAGATAAATCAGATTTCATTTTGCGCATCGAGTCCCTTTCTTCCTCACCCCTTTTGCCCAGAAACGACCGATATAACGTTATGGGCATAACACGTATGGACAGGGACAATGGAACAGACCTTTTGTGTCAGAGTTCAGAATACCAGTTACTGACAGCTTTCGTATCCCTTAAAACATTTATGAAAGATTTTAATAATAAAGAAAAGCACTTCTTCTTATTTAAATAAATGTTTGAAGAAGAGGACGGCCAATAATAGGTATTGGCATGATGAAATCACATGAAGATGCGAGGAGTAACTCACTGAATTTGGATGTCTGCGATGGTCATATCAATTGAATTGAATGGGATGAAGTTCTCCTAACTGTGTGAACACTATGAACTGCAAACGCAGCCGCAGCCAGAGCGAGAGCCGCACTTATATATATTTAATGTTTTGAAATTTCTTGCGGTTGCGACTCTGCAACCATTGTGTTCACGCAGTAAGTTAGTTTACGTGATTTAGAGGCAGCGAACATTACTTTTATTTTAGAATGACACCAAAATTGCTGTATTTTTAAGTAGGTATAATTGCCTTGTTTGAGGGAATTACATAGCTTCTCGAATTCTATTTAAAAAAGAATTCAATAGGTACATCTAGTTCTACTATCAAAACTCCACCAATAACGAATCGGCAAATCGGTTCGTTGACATAATATTTAACCTTTACAACACTACTAAAGCTAATGTCCTTCAATTTCCTATGGAGTAGATTTCCTGAGCTCAAATTTCAACAGACTGATAACAACTATAACCTATAGCAAAGTTTTTTCTATAAATTTGATTAAATGACAGACAAAAGACAACATAGTTCCTTAGAAAAATGCTGTTTACATTTTCATGAACTGCAAGAAACAAGAATTGCAAATCTCTTGCATTACAATTAAACGCAATTTTCCCAAGGTTTTTATTGTTTTAATTGATATGTTTGTCATAGCAATACAACGTGACAACAATTGCTTACATCATTTCGACCCTAGACTTTACACACGCTGTAGGCGAAAATTAGTTTTCCTCGAATAATCTACAAGAATGCCTAGTTCCTAGATTTGGGGGTATTTTTCTGACTTAAAATAACACGAGTTTCCTTTGTGACACCTACAAAATCCGCACCTGAGTGAATAGTGCGTGGGACAGGACCTTCTTATAGGGCGAGCACTCGTGTCAATTTCGTAGGACATGCATTTCGCAAGAGAAAAAAAAAGTTCTACAGCATAATATCGCCAAACAATTGAGGTTATGTGGGCAGACATGAGAAGATTTTTCACTTGCGATATTATTAAAAACATTTATCACTTACTTTTGAGTAAATCATTTCCTTGGTTTTTAAAGATCTCAGCAGCAGCAATTTGTTCTTCGGCAGACGGTTTTTTGTCTTCATTATTGGTTTGTAGCAGTGGCTGTTGTATGGTGGACGACATTTTTTGCACAACAATTTGATGTTTTAATTCAACTATTTGGCCAGCTTCTGGTATTTCGTTGCAAAGAACAAAAGACTTTGTTCGCGGAGTTTAGTTGTGTTTTGAAAACAGAAATAAAAGGAAAACTGCATTCGCAGAAAGTAAATCACTTTTCCAACCAAAACCGAATGCGAAACGAACTTAGAAAATGGTTTTTTTAGAGGTTTTTTGAAGCGGCGGGGGAGAACTCCGACACGGTGCGACTGTGGGCAACAATACACTTGCAAACGGCAGTCAAATGTGCAGATGTGTGCGATAAACATGCGACAGCGGTTTTCAAGTGTAGTGGTAGAAGCAGCAGCTGATAACTTTTTCGAAATGTCATTACGCGCAAATGTAGATGTTTGGTTATGAAAAGGTGTGTTCAGTCAAGAGGTATACGTAAAACCATTTTCATTGATTTTCTGCGGCAGAGATATTCGCAGGCAAGTTGAATTCAATTTGGATTACAAATACCTTATCCACCTGCTTATAAAAAGTAAAATTCAATCCACCAGCAAATGCAATTTGAAAGTATTGAATATCTAAATTTAAGTCCACTTAAATGAATCAGAACTCAATTGGAATTTGTGCCAGCGTATACCCGGATCGAATCGAAATAGAATAAAAGCCTTGCGCAAACCAATGCGGTGAGACCGTACGATGCGATTGCGATAAGTCAAATCCCTATGCATTAAGTCAAACGTTGGTTTGGCCTGTTGAGATGTGAACACACATTTATTGTGAACACTGCTTTATGTTTCTTTTTGTTATACTCTATGGCAATGCTTTTGCCGGTTGCTTATATTTTCTATATTTTTTTTTTCTCATTCTGGATTCTTCTATCTTTGTAATAAAACGTTTAAATTGTCCGCAGCTGCTTTTTTTTTTTCAATAATTTTCTCATCAGGTTATGGGCCCAGACCCAAATAATTTTGTTAATAATTAAATTGGTACGTAAATAAATAAATTCTAATCTTCTCATCAGATTGCATCAGCCGAAACATGTCGTCAAGCAACATTCCTCTTATTGAGAAACTAACAGGCCGAGACAACTACAACTCCTGGAAGTTTGCCATGAAGGCATATTTAGAACACGAGGAACTGTGGGGCTGCTTTGATGGCACCGAAACAGATACGAAGAAGATGACAAAAGCCAAAGCAAAAATAATCCTCGCTGTTGATCCCATGAATTACGTGCACATTCAAAATGCTGCAACCGCAAAAGCAGCATGGGATAATTTGGAAAAGGCTTTCGAGGATTCCGGATTGACTCGGAAAGTGCATCTGCTCAAAACACTTATAACAACGCGTCTCGTTGATTGCAGTACAGTCGAAGAATATGTAAATAAAATTATGACGACTGCTCACAAACTTAATTCATTGAAGTTCGTGGTGGGTGAAGAATGGATAGGTACATTGCTGCTTGCTGGTCTACCAGAAAACTACAAACCCATGATTATGGGCCTAGAGAGCTCCGGAGTCACCATAACGGGTGATTCTATCAAAACAAAACTGCTTCAAGAGATTTCTGTCAATAATAATGATACTAAAGCGTTTGTTGCAAAAAAATGGAACAGAAATATGAGTCGTCCTCAAAACTCAAAAATGGAGAACACTCGATGTTTTAACTGCAACGCCTATGGACATATCAGCAAGTTCTGTAAGAAAATTAAAGATAAGAGATCATCGCAACAAAATGAATCACCAAAGAGGACTTTTCTTGCTTGCTGTGCTGTTGATGCCTCTGACTCCCAGGCATGGTATTTGGATTCATGCGCATCTACTCATATGACTTCTCGTGCTGATTGGCTACATGAAGATGCGCGTCCATGTTCCACTGAGATTTCCACAGCAAATAACGGAAAAATGAAAGCAGTTGCGATCGGAGAAACTACAATTCCTGTGAAAATAAATAATAAAGCTGACAGTATTACGGCAAACGATGTGATTTATATTCCAAATGTCTCAGCAAATTTATTGTCAGTGAGCAAAATAGTAAAAAGAGGACACAAAGTGGAATTCACTGCCGATGGATGTAAAATCACCAATGTTGATGGAGAACTTTTGGCAACGGCCACCGACGAAAATGGAATTTTCAAACTCGACCAACCCCAGCAAAAAGCATTACTAGCTGCAGTGGACGAACAAGCAGATTTGTGGCATCGACGTTTAGGACATATGAGTCGCAGAAATATGAATCTTCTCCGTGATGATAGAGCGACAGGATGTAATTTCGAGACCAACTTTGAGACATGCAAAAATTGCATTAAAGGAAAACAACACCGAGAGCCTTTCAAACATAGAGGTACGCGAGCGGATGAAATACTGGACCTGGTACACACCGATTTATGTGGGCCAATGGAGACAACTTCCATCGGAGGTGCCAAGTACTTTCTTACTTTGATAGATGATTGTTCGAAGAAGGTCTTTGTTTATTTTTTAAAAGAGAAGAGCGGAGTATTCGATATACTAAAAGACTTCAAGGCGCTTGTTGAAAATCAAAGTGATCGGAAAATTAAAATCGTCCGATCAGATAATGGCGGCGAGTATGTAAGCTCAAAAATGAAACAATTTTTGCGGAATTCTGGAATTAAACATCAACTTACTGTTGCTTACACACCGCAACAAAATGGTGTCGCAGAGCGGATGAACCGCACGATTGTTGAGAAAGGTCGAAGTATGCTTTTCGACGCTGGATTGCCAAAAGAGTATTGGGCCGAAGCAGTGGCAACAGCTGTTTACCTGATAAATCGGACGCCGACAAATAATGTCCGAAATGTCACTCCCGAAGAAATTTGGACAGGTACAAAACCAGACGTCAGTAATCTCCGAGTTTTTGGTTGTAAAGCAATGTCTCATGTTCCAAAAGAGAAAAGATTGAAATGGGATCCAAAGTCTCGGGAACTAATCTTTACTGGTTACTGTGATGATACGAAAGGATACCGCCTTGTAGATCCTAAAACAAAGAAGTTGGAAATAAGCCGAGACGTCATTTTCTTTGAAAACGAAAAATCCGAACAGCCAATATTTTCACAAAATCGGAAGGCACCAACGGTAGATTTGTTTCTAAGTTCAAACTTTTCGGAGGATTCTGAAAATTTAATGGAGGATTCGTGGTTTGACAGCAATGATGAACTGGTTGATGTAAATCAAAGTTCTGCAGAAGAGAACTCCGAAATGATAGTTCCAGATGACATCATAGAACCAGCTGAAATAGCAGAAGTTCAAAAGCAAGAAAGGGATGACACACCATTAGACGAAAATATAGTAAATCCACAGCGACATTCAGATAGAACACCGAAGCCTAGGACATTTCCGGATTATGTCACTTATTTTACTGTGACAAATGCTCCTACTGATCCTATCTCCGTTGAAGACGCTTTGAATGGACCGAATGCATCATTTTGGAAAAAAGCTATGCAAGAAGAATTTGATGCTCTAATGGAAAACGAAACGTGGACATTGGTTGACCCTCCGCCAAACAGGAAAATATTGAATGCTAAATGGGTATTTAAAACCAAACCGAGTGACAACACCGATGAAAAGAAGTTCAAGGCTAGGCTGGTAGCTAAAGGACGCGGGCAAATCGAAGGCATAGATTTCCAGGAGACGTATGCCCCAGTGGTAAGAACTAATACTATAAGATTGTTGTTTGCTCTTTCTGTTAGATATGATTTTCACCTTCATCACATGGATGTAAAGAATGCGTTTTTGCATGGGGACTTATATGAAGATCTTTACATCAAACAACCCCAGGGATTCATTGAACAAGGACAGATATCCAAAGTTTGCAAGCTCAAAAAGGCCATGTATGGTTTGAAGCAGGGTAGCAGATCTTGGAATAAGAAAATGGACTCAGTTCTAAAATCTATTGGATTTATGCAAACACGGACGGATCAGTGTGTTTATATTAAGAAGTCTAAAACAAACATTCAAATAGTCGCTGTCTACGTTGCCGACTTGTTGATTTTGTCCAATGACCTCAATAACATGAAGGATACAAAAAATAAGCTTATGACAACATTCAAGATGAAAGACTTAGGCGAAATTTCCAGATGCTTGGGCATGAGAATAACGAGGGATCGACATCAGGGAAAACTTTGGGTAGATCAAACGGACTACTTGAATGAAGTCATAACCAAGTTCAAAATGAAGGATTGCAACCCTGTGTCAACTCCATTGGATCCGAACCAAAAATTGACGTGTGAAATGTCACCGAAAAATGATGCGGACCGCATCACCATGCAAAATATTCCCTATAGAGAAGCTGTTGGAAGTCTTCTATATGCGGCACAAGGAACAAGACCTGACATAGCTCATGCAGTTGGTGTTGTCAGCAAATATTTGGAAAATCCTGGTGAGGCGCATTGGAAGGCTGTCAAAAGGATCATGCGTTATTTGAAGGGGACTGTCAACGATAAAATCGAATACTGCAAAACTGGAAGCTCTGATCTAGTGGCATATAGTGATGCGGATTGGGCAAACGAAATTGATGAACGTCGTTCGGTAAGCGGATATATTCTCAAGATGCAAAATGGTCCCATTTCCTGGGCAAGTAAGAGGCAAAGGACGGTGGCTTTATCGACCACAGAGGCCGAGTATATGGCCCTTTCATCGACTTGCCAGGAAGTACTTTGGGTAAGGAGCTTAGCTGCTGAAATTGATTCATCAATAATACCCAAACCAACGGTTATATGGTGTGACAACAAAGGAGCAGTGGATCTTGCTTCGACAGCTGGATTTCGTCCTCGTACGAAGCATATCGACATCCGTCATCATTTTCTGCGAGGACACATTGAAGAGAAAAACATAGTTGTGCAGTACATTTCAACTGATCAAATGGTTGCAGATTCCTTGACAAAGGCTTTGTGTAGCAACAAATTCAACTTCTGCAAAAATCATTTTGGATTGCTACAACATGTCGAGGCGTAATTATGTGTTCAAGAAAGGGTGTTGAGATGTGAACACACATTTATTGTGAACACTGCTTTATGTTTCTTTTTGTTATACTCTATGGCAATGCTTTTGCCGGTTGCTTATATTTTCTATATTTTTTTTTTCTCATTCTGGATTCTTCTATCTTTGTAATAAAACGTTTAAATTGTCCGCAGCTGCTTTTTTCTTTTTCAATAATTTTCTCATCATGGCCAAGGCTTAAGGCTTGCCCAAACCAATGCGGTGAGATCGTGCGATGCGATTGCGTTAAGTCAAATCCCTATGCCTAAAGTCAAACGTCCATAAGATTACATAGGGATTTGACTTATCGCAATCGCATCGCACGCACTCACCGCATTGGTTTGCGCAAGGCTTTAACCCGATACGATGCGTCTTTAGATTGTACCGAAAGTTTGTTACTCCAGTAATTGGTTGATCTTTCAAATTCTTGTCCGTACTTCGGTTGTGACGTAATCGACTTACAATTTACCAGGCAACTGGCTTTCAACCGACATGTCATTACATATTTTTAAAATGGCCCCAACAAGAAATTTTAAATTCAAAGTTTTTTTCCATGCACTTTTTTCTCTTTTTGAGGATATTGGACGAAGCTGTCATGGCTACTGAAACTGCCTCTCGGGTGGCTTTCGGTATTCCATACCAGTTGGGTTTCAATTATATAAATTGAGGATTGTATTTGATACTGCCTGCTGCAACTACAGAAAGACTTTGGTTTGAGTGAGTCTCTGTTTTTCTCTGTTTTATACAAAAAAATAAAAATATTTTTAAAGCTGGTAGTGTAGAAGCTATTGATGTAGGACTCTTCTGAACTATGAGTACGACCACGGCACATGGTTTTCCCGTGGATGGGTCTTTTTACTGCTGCATTTTCACATTACGGCTTAAATTTTCATTTTAGCAAATGATATGCGTGTTAAAGAAACGAATTCAAAAAAGGAACACTCCATAGCATCCCTGGCAGTATGTGATTCGAACTCGAATCTCGAATGTCATAGCAAAGATTCGAACATTCGAAATCAAAAAGGAAAGGACAACAAAATTTCTTGTTTTTCTTGAGAATCGACAATCGAGACACTTGGCAATAACCTTCTTTCGAAAAAGATGCAGTTTTCCAAAGTGCACCACATAAACTATTAATTAAAAACTCAACATTCATCAAAGAAATCTTATCGCAAGTTTTTTCATAACTAATTAAAGCATACTGTTCGTACGTTCATAAATTTGAAGTTATAACTGAAATACTAGTTTCTGCAACTATGTCAATGAATAACTTAACACCAGACGGTGAGTTCCGCTATATTATTCAATGGTTCAATGAATGGAGTGAACTGCAACGTGATGATTTCGTTCCAATTCTTGTCGATTACCTGACCCGTGAGACTTCCGGGGTCTACGTAAATGGAGTGGTTAGCGGCTTAGCGAATGCCGATATGATAGACAAGCCAATGAGTCTATTTCAATGCAGGGTAAGTGTAGAGCAATGATTTTAGTATAGTTCACTATCGATACCGAAGTTAGAAATGTTATCCTATGTTGATACTTTTTTCTTTTAATACATTTAAGATTAAACTGTTTAAAGAATGGGCTCCCAAATGGCCAGAGGAAATGAAAAACAGACTCAAAGAGAAAATCATCGAAATGGACACAAAAGTAGCCGAAAAAATTATCCTGGAGTTGAAAACAGCATCCGGCAATGAAGTAACAACAAATGGAACAGCAACAGTGACTGAAGAAGACGCTGAGGTTGTTAGCAGTAATAACAGCAACAACGAGATTGAACCACAAAATGAGCCAGAAGTTGCTGAGTATGTTGCTTCTCCAATCGTTGCCAACGAAGAAGTTCCTCCTGTTGCTTAGAAGAGAAAAATATGTACTTTCCTGAGCTACGCCCATACAAAATGAATATTCCAATAACATATATTTACATTCCTTGAAATTATTTATATATACAAATGATATTTAAATGACATTTTTATACGAGAATTATTAATTTATTAATTCAATTAAAAAAAAAAACAGCGCACATTACAATATTTAACCAACTTTTAGGGGGAGGGCACAACTTTTCTTTTTTGCTTTTAGGTTAATTATTGGTTTGTACTCACTGCTGTAAAAGAAAATGTGACCTTTAATTGATTTGCTCATCTGTGTCCTTGTTGGCACACACATATTTACCATGTTAATCTCGAATTAATAATCAAAAACATCTCAAATAAGTAAAACATAAAAAAGACTAAAGTAATATGTTCTAAGAACCGTTTTGTATATCTTTTCTAAAAATAATGTCTCGATGATTAATTACATCATTTTGGCGAATAAAATTAAATTTTTTTATTAATACCAAAAGCTCCAAATGTTTTTATTCAAAAATCTAGTTACTAAGTTTGCATCCTTGTGTTTTCTGAAACAAAACTTTAAGAAACTCTTGGTTTTATAATCGTTTGGATAAGTAGTTTATAAAATGCTGTAAGATCGGTTCCCTTCGTCGGCGTCGGTCTATGGAGACGACAAGAATGAATACTAAGGTCCGCATTATGAGAAGCGAATCGAACGTTCGACTGGAAGCGCATGTTTTAGGGAAACTCATTTATTGGATTATTTATCAGTAAACCTCGTCCATTCTCTTTTCTGACATACCTTAAACGTCGAAAAGTTTACTACAAAGTGTTTGTTTCTACAACCTATAATACCGCTATAAAGGAAGCTCGCAAAAACATTCGCTTTCAATCGAACATTCGATTCGCTACTCATAATAGGGACCTAAATAGATTTTTTTGTGAAATTTCAGGGCCATTTTGACAGTAAAACGAATCGGCTCTTAGAGCGACAGTTATGAAAAGTTACGAAAGGGAGCATCAAGTGTAGTTTGGGACTATTCTCAAACCGTACCATTACTGCAAAAAGATAGCTTATCAGGTTTTTGTGCCTTTAAAATGAAAACTAATAAATGGAACTCAAATTCAAAAAGGAAAGTTTTATTCAAGGAATATTTTTTGTTTGTCAAAAATGTTTCACTCACAAAGTTGATTGAGCGACTTTAGGTTGTTCATAGATCATAGGCATTGAATAACTATATATAGAAGTGACACCGGAGAAAATCGCCACAAGGGGTTCTTATGTCGCTAGTGTCGTTGGAGTCGGAGCTATTCAATTCACCAACCTTTCTGCAAATTTAGTCCTAAAGGATATTTTTTATTATTGTTTCGTTGGTTACCGATGAGGTTGTTAAAATTAAAAATGGTTTTAAAGTGAAACATAGATATTTTCATCTTCTACAGATTCAAGTTTTCTCTTCTTTATTTCAATGGTTGTCTGCTTCATAAATTCTCTTCTTTTATTAGCTGTACTAAATATTTGAATTTAAAAGTAAAGTTTTTGATAACAAATAAGTATCCCAACTTATGCTTGAGGTATAATGCGTTAAAATTGTAAAAATCAAAAAATGACAACTAGTTTTTCGGTTATCCTGGGTAACCAAACTATGTAACCAAACACTTGATAAAAAGCGTGGAGGTTTTTTTTATCATAACCACCCTTACATTTATGATTGGTATGGATATGTTATCTAATTCAAAATGTTTTCAAATAGAAAAAAGTCCTTAGAATCGCCAGTGTTTTAATTTGCTTATGCTCCAATTAAAAAAAAAGAAAAGAATTAAGAATTCTCTCTGATGCCGCGTCTCTCACTCAAGCACATTATTAGATACACTACTTTCAGTATACATCCTTCTTCCTTGGAATCGACAGTGTTTTATTTTGCTATGTTGTTCTCTCTAACATAACACTTAGGAACTGCCTGAGCCCAAATTTTTTTTTTTAATGATCGGCGCAAATATTAAACGGTGACAACGGTCGGTTCACTTTCATTTTGTTAAAGTAAAAATATCCCGAACTGAAAAGCTAAATATTGCTCCGATTTGGGTCTGTTGGTAGCTTAAAACGATTTACTCTCGATCCTTTATTTTTTTTACAATCTTTTAAAACCCCTTTTTCAACTACATAATTAATTATTCAATGATATTATTTTCAAAATTAGAGATTGTTTTCGCTTCACAATACAATTTTTAAAAATAAATCCCTTAAGGGACATATTTTAAAACCTTAACTGCCAAATTACCTTTATTTCAAAATAGTTTGTGTATGAAATAAGCAAAGCAGAGACAAAAACATAAACAATAATAAAAAGGGTGACTGTATTGTAAGGCAACAAGCTTCTTATTCCAAGTTTGAGAAAGTAGTGTAATTCGGGTGTCAGCTTCTATATATAGCTAGAGCGATACTTTTTTCCTTGTCGAAATGATAAGAAAAATAAAGAACGCTAAATATACTACGCTAATACTATTTGGGGATGTTGTCGTTTATTTTTTTAAGTTCAACTTCCGGAGTAAGGTTGGTAGATAAGCGACTGTAACCGAAAGTCGGACGTCTTAGGTATTCGTTCTTTTTCAAAAGGGGTTTTAACAAAACACCAATAGAATGACACATCGCTCTAAGTGCCACAATTGGGGTTTAAGTCAAATAATTTTCAAAACGGTGGTGAAAACAATTATGAACAATCATGAACAGAAGTGTTGAGTTACAATTTTTATCAAAGCATAAACCGCCATACGCTTGTAGCTCTGTCGCTTTGCAGGCGTTTGCATTGTGACTTGGTAGATGGTCGACAATGTCAACATGGAAATCGTTTGATTGTAAGCCGCAACTACTGTAATTCTCCTCCTTTTCATGTTTTTACTTTGAATTGAAAGTCTCTTAAGAGGTTTGTTAGGGAATTTAACTGTGTAATTATAAACAAAATCTGAAGTCATTGGAGCTTTTCAACTCATTATTAACAATATTTTCTACAAAGAATTACTTCCGGCAGTGCAATTCACATCAGAAATTTAGATGTACTGTGGCGTATGAGTACTATTTTTATAGTATACATGAAGGATATGGAATTCTATTTTAGTCACAAAAATGATCTTTATGGGACTCTTTGCTGAGAAGCAATTAATTTGCTTTAATTGTCTTCTCAAAGGAAGAATTTTTTATCTGTCTAAAATTTGGACATGGAAACACATGAACAGTTTGACAAAAAAAAAATGTGTTTCATTCATTTCAAAGATTCATGATAGGTTCAACGTAAACGCTTAGGGTTCTATATGAAATACACCTCCGAAATGTTTTAATGTTAACTACTTACCCAATTAACATTATAATTGTCCCCATTAAAAAATATTTTTTTCAGAGTAAGATGCAATTAATTTAATACGTTCATTGTTTACATTTACATTATCAAAAGTGGGGTATGACTATAAACTCTGAGTTCATCAAACCCAAAGTGCAGCAATTTATTTACATATGAGCGATTTTTTCTTTATAGTCATGTTCATCAAAAAGAAAATGTCAACATCCATTCATCCATCCATAACGGTTAAAATACGAGTAACAACCAACAATTTTAACATTTTTCTTTAACTAACTTTAACTGCTTTCACCTCAAAACAGATTTGTAATTTTTTTAGTATGAAGCTTTTGTTCTCTGATTGCACAATGAGTGGCAGTTTGCTAATGGGCCACAGATGAAATTCGTTTTGAAAACAAGACTGTTTTCGTAACTTAAAGCTTAATTGCGCATTAATAAATGTAGAGAAATGTAAGCCTGTCAATCAATCAATCAAGTTTTGTTCATTACGATTATAGTACTCAAACACTTCAAATAGAGCAAAAAATTCTGTGCAATCACATTTTTTTTCTCTGAAATTTGATTTTAAAAGCTTTGTGGATTTGAGGCTCAGAATGAAAGGAGGATTGACCTTGAATAGTAAAAAAAAAAACCTTTTATTTGTAGTACAAAACTGATAAGTTAGCAGTCACGAAAAAGAACCAACCACCAAAAAGTTTTGGAAGACGTCCATTTTGAATAAAACAAATTCTCAAATACCAAATTTAATAATTATCTTTTTTATTGTATTTAAAATTTTGAAGAATTTGAAAAATTATTTAGCCTCAGTTTCATGTTTTGAGTATATTAAGGGCTATAGCTATAAGTTTAAGTTATCACTTCTGCCGTAATTTTTTAAAATTTTTTGCCATCAATGTGAAAAGTATAATAAAAAAAGAAAAAATATAAAAACTCAGCTGTCGATGGACGCTAACGCAGTTTTTGATTTCATATTGGAAAAAAAATTTAGAGTTTTCCAGACAGAGGTGCTACTCTTATATGTATTTCTACATATAGATATCTTGATATATCAAGATGTTCTGTGGTTTTCCATCTCCATCAAATTTAGAAACATGTTCTTCATTCAAATGTATCTTTAGTTGAAATCAACAAAACTTGTGAGTCTTTCGCTAGGTCATGGTCAGTTAGAAATTTAAGTATACTTAAATGGTGAACTATCCGTAGGTAGCTAGTAGTTTTACAGAAGTGTCCCACACCACATTAAAAAAGAGAACAAACGTTAAATAATGAAAAGTTTCGGCCATTCAGCGAGCGTTAATTAGGGTAAATGGAGTAATGTTTCTACATGTTTCTACTGGAATTACTTGCTGGATGAGGTTAACCATATGGACTCGGTGTCGGTGTTTGCCAGAAGATTTGTTATTTAATGTTTTATTACCATGTCATTTGAACTATACAAAGTCGCAGTTGTTTGCTCTTAAGTCGTAATGGGGTGGTGAAGTATTGTTTTGGAAAACATTAATTTGTTGTGAAAGTCAAATTATGTGGGCTTCCCCTAAACTGGAAACCTAATTGAATATCTATTTTCATATAGAGCACATTGTATCAAATCGCAATACTGTATTTAAATCGAAACAAAATATTGATATTTATATAAAACTGTTAAGTGTGCCTCATTAGTTTCCGGTTTATTTCAGCTTTTATAATTGTTAGGAATTTCAAGAACGTTAAAAAAATCCACTCACACGCCCCCTACCCCAACAAAATCTCAAGCAATGAAATAGGTATTCTTTCTTTCTTCTTCTAAGCTACCTACTTAATGATTCATTCAAACAATGGAATAATTATGCACATTGATCACAGGAGGATTGGCATATGGCTGGTAAATTCAAGTCAAAATACAACCACACAACCGGCGAAAAATCCCGGTCACTCATAAGACACACAGATACCATCTTATAGACGGGCAATGTTGTTTCTTACCAGACTTGGTTTAAAAGTTACTCTCATTTTTTATGCGTCATCGGTCATCGCAATAACAACACACTGTGCCATGCGAGGTGTACAAAACCATATTCATAGTGTGGTGAATAATGTTACTATAATATTGCAGAATTCTATTATTGGATTTGCCTCTCTGTTTTTGTTTTGAATATCTCAAAATGAGGTTATTGATTGCAGTGATCATATCACTTGCCTAAGACTATAATCCGCAATCCATTTTTCGATTCAGTCTGTGCCGGACATTAACGCGGAAGAGATCGTTTATTATAAATGTGTGCTCGGCGCAATGTGAATTGCGAGTGTTAAAAGAAAAATCAGTTCGTGTTTTAAATACTTACTAAATAAATTTTAAATGTAAACTAAGCTATAAACAATTCAATATACAAAAATTCATTGATAGAAATTTAGACAGTACCTGAAAGGATGTACAAAATGTGTTCAATATTCTCCGTATTGTTGTTTATAGGAGTGCAATGTGAGTTCAATCGTAATTTACAATAAAGTGCAATTCTCAAAAACCCAAAATAATTAATGTGTTTATATCGAAAGTAAAAAAAATAGAAGAGTGTTGATGTTCTAATTTGAAACCTTTTCGGATTGAATAATAAGAATAGTGTACTAAAGATCTTAATGTAAAAATGAATTAAAAATTTAACGATAAATTTTGTTTTTGGTAATGGTGGTTGATGCCCAAGGTGTAATGAGTAGCATATGTCTGTCTGATAAAAGAGAGTTCCAAGTTCGAGTCTCTGAAACCAGAAGAATTGGCAAGTCGTCGAAAAGTAATTATACTGCCATAAAAAGCGCTTTC
This sequence comes from Melanostoma mellinum, assembly GCA_914767635.1. NCBI lineage: Eukaryota > Metazoa > Arthropoda > Insecta > Diptera > Syrphidae > Melanostoma > Melanostoma mellinum. Next base: position 24,073,835 of record OU612058.1, read on the forward strand.
TCATCGGCTCGAAATTGTAGGCCCAAAATGAGCTCGATAGACTCCGAGACTTTCAAGACTTCATTAAGTCAATTTGTTTTTTCAATGTTTTGTTGTTTTTCGCAGTATTTTTTGTACTATTCAAGCTGCTTATTATATAAAAAGAAAAAGAAAACATAGTGCATTTTCTCCCTGAAAATAATGTATGGCATTGACAACTTCTTTTTGGTTTCATCTCAATTGGTTTTGAATTTAGTGCACCTAATTTAGTGCAGTTGTGGAAGCAAACACGTAACAACACTTACATTTGCTTTTAAATGAACGATTTATTATTACTGTAGCAGTTTGATTGTGCTTATCGCCTTTCTTTGACCATCGTTTCAGTGTTAGTTTCCGTTGACCTATCAGAAGAATACTTAGTAAGACTGAGTTAAATGCAAATGCGTTGAAAGTAGGTTTGAGACGACACGACGGGTGGAAGCAATATCAGGCTTTAATTTAACTGAAATGTGATGTCTGCCTGTTACGCGGGAGGTTTTCAACGTTTATTGTCTTTCGCGAGGAATTGACAAATTCATTGCCATAAAAAACGCATTCTTGATTAGCCATTCGGAATCGGCAGAAAATTGTAGGTCCACTCTATATCCGTAATATAATATAATAAATCTAAACTTAAACGTTAAAAAAAATAAAATGAATTTCAAAAAGAGTTTGAGTTAAAAGTATAAAGTTTTAGTGAGTAAAAATATTAAGAAAACTTTTAAAGCCAGGAAGTACCTATCTTAATAGGCTCGTACTTTGAAGCCCTGGGGTCACCCTGTGGTCTCCTAAACTCGCCCTGGATGCCACAATGATTGTTTTTGAGCTCTGGGATGGACTTGGATTTGCCCTTTACCAAAAAAAGTATTTGATGGCAACTCCCGGATGACTTCAAGAAAATATTAGGGCTACAGGAAGAACTTAGTAGGTAATGCACAGTCAATATTGAGTTAGAGCCATAAAACTCAAACTTTCTGCTCACAGTAGCTATTAAACAAAACACATTAAAAGGCCATAGAATAATTCATTGAACTCCTCAAGAACCAAATACCACTTATTGAATTTAGAAAGATTGAAATTTATTTTATGTTATCAGTGCCCCTGTTTTGTAACTATCACCTCGATAAAAGCCGGCTATAAACGGTGGAAAATGGAACGAAATTCTATTAATTTAGTAGGATATCGTTCCGGTTCACACTGTTTCTCGAAAAATGTTATCGATGTGATAGTTACAGAAAACGCCACAGTCCACGTTACTCAGTGGCAAAATGCGTTGTATTGATTAGTTATATTAAGCACGACTTTAAATTCTTTTGCAACTTTTGAATTGATTAGAAAACCCAGAGTCCATGTTTAACTAGTTATTGAATTAAAGATAAATATTTCTCCACTAGTTGAGAGAGAGACGCGAATTAGTTAAATTCGATATTTTTTTCAGAGCAGCGAGCACTATTTGAATTACATATCAAAGTATTTGATAAATGGTGTCGAGAAACAATTTTTGAAGGACCAACTGCCAGAAATATTAACATATAAGAAGATCTGCAAAGCAAAGGCGTTCAACAATGTGGGCTTCATTAATATTTACTTCTTCTGCCAGCAACATCAGAAATTTTATTTATTCTGTTTGTTTACAAACAAACTCCTAACGCATTTCATCTGACACTTGATTTACCGTTTGTGTTTTCTTTTGCAAAACAAACTCTTTTGATAGCTTATTCAAAAACAATTGATTTCAAGTAAAATCATAACCTGATACTAGATCCTTACATTATGATGATATCTTATTAGGTATGATTAATCAAAAAAGAAAAAATCAATATCCTTAAAAAAGTCCAGAAGAAGAAATACAAATGAAAGTTTTTACGAAAAAGACATAAAAGCATTGTAAACAAGTTTCTAACTTGATTTCAACGTATTTTTCCGCTATAATGTTTAAGAAACATTGCATATAATAGACATCGGATAGAACTCGATCCAACCACAAACTATTAAACCAGTAAGACACCACATATGCTCTTCAATGCCAACCAAATCTTTGGTCCAAAAATGTGTCATGTAAATATTAATTAATTAAAGATCAGTCTGTGGGTGATTCCTGTTTGAAATTGACCTAGGCCGCTTCACTCAGAAACGGCTATAAGTCTCTTTTGGTAAAACCAGTCTTACTGTGCAATTAATAATTTGGTAGTTGAATATGTTATTCTTGGATAAATCACGCGGGTTTCCCAATAATTTCGAGTAACATTGGAATGACTTCAATAAAATTCACGGCCAGCTTAAGCAAACTCATTGACCCTTAAGGAATTATGCTTTATCTCTATTGTTATGATAATTCTAAGAGGGGCAAGACAAATTTGGTTGTTAAGTGAAACAAACAATGTGGGATACTTCAAAAAAGATGGCACATTAAAACAAAAAATGTGGTGGTTAAAGAATATATTAAAAAAAAATTAATAAATAGATATAATATAATTACCTGGTGTTGACTTATACAAATGATATTCTTCTACGTTTGTAGATACAAAATTTATCTGAACGAACAAAGCAGTACGAGGTGCGATGAAATACGTTGCCTAATTGAGTTCAATCAATCTCAATCGACTATGAATCAATTGAAATTTTGTAATCAAATACAGATAATTACATCTTTTGGTTCAGAGGTGAACTTATTGAAGTAACAATGCACAAGTCAACACATTTCGAAGTTAGAGTGCGGTGCTGACTGAAAAGACTATAAGAAACAGTGCTTATATTGAAGCAGCCGTCGGATTTCAGTTGATTAATTCTCGGATTAAAAGTTTATTTCAGGCTACTCACAGTTTACAGCAATAAACTTTCAAAACAAAAAGGTTTGATGTCTGAACTTTGACTGTAGAAAAAGAGAGAGGTATATACTGGTCACAAGTTTGTTTGTGGTATATTATATGGGCTACCTGAAATTATTTTTTTTCGAATTGATTGCTTTACTAGAAAGACAACGACTTTCTTATACAAATGGCCCCTCCTAATTTGTCTTGGTATGAATTATGAATTATTCTATGTTCTTTTCTTCACAGTGATAAATGCCTTCTCAGATTTTGGATTTCCTCAACTAGAAGGACGAACAAATCGAGATATAAACTACTTTTTCGAAAAAGAATGCGTGTGTATTAAACTCAGAGACTGCAAGACAATGATAAACATGGCAGCTAAATCAAAACTATCAGACAGGTCTTATATTTTCGATAAAATACGAAAAGCTTCTTGTGGCTTTGTTGAGAATCATCCACTTGTGTGCTGTCCATCGGCCATCGAAGAAAGTCATTCTGTTGACTATGAAGATGAAAAACCTTGGATATGGGACACTTCCAAAGCTTACAACAACAAACGATTTTCGGATGCCGGCAAAAAGAAAATCGTTCATAAATTTAACTATGGATTTGAAGACTTTCCAAGTTATGAACATAATCTGGTTGACTTTGAGGATCCACGTACTAGAAAAAATTGTCCTCCCAAATTTTACGAAGGATTTGAGGATGATATTGATTTGAATTCAAAGAATAAACACATCAAATTCTACGATCCTCATGGTTATGATAGTTTTGATGCTTTACATGGATATCCTGCACCGAGTGGATTCAAATTCTCTAAACTAGAGCCTACAGAGGAACATGTAACGAGTCGCAACATTGAAAACAATCACAAACCGGGTAATTTGAACTCGGATTACTGTGGAATTTCGGTGAATACGCGAATAGTTGGAGGGAAGGATAGTGGTCCAGGTCAGTTTCCGTGGATAGCTCGTGTCGGATACATAAACAAGAGTAAGTAAAAATTTCAACTTAGTTCATTATTTTTTTTTTTAAATCAACAAGCACATTCAAATGGGGTTTCAAAAAAATTTAATATATCCTTTGTGTATCGAAACTTTGCAGTTTATAGAAGATAGTGTATTCGTTTGTCACTTTGACTTTATAGTTGGTTTGTTCGTTGAAGCCCTGGGGTTGCCCTAGGGTCGCCACAAAGCGTTTTTTGAGAAACCTAAATTCACCCTTAATGTCAAATTGAGTGTTTTTGAGCCATAAGTTTGCCATAGGTTTTCCCCCAACTCACCCTAGCTTTTTGCTGTGGCGATTTGAGGGCTGTCAAATCTCAAATGGCATGTATTTTTATTTAAATGACAGGGATGTGTGGTGATTTGTGGCTTAGCGTTTTTGGAGGACTGGAAAACCCAGGTTTTTTTGACAACTCATGGGGTTGTCAAGAAAACCTGGATCAACCCTGGGGAATGTTCGACGAATGGACCTAGAGACCGACTTGTTTTATTTTTAAAAATGCAAGAATGCCCTTAGAAGCAAACTCCTAAACCTATAGAACTTCTGGCACAAAACTTTCACATGTGTTGCTGTTCTTTTTACTTATAAAATAAATTAGTGTTTTGTCTGAAAATTAGATAAATGACCCATTGGCAGGTTTGAGTTGTTAAAAGAAAAAATTTGGTTTCACGTAAATTTTTTATTTTTGTACATCGTTTCAATTACAAAAAATTTAGATTATCAATAATGTATCTCATCTTACGAGCTAAATAAACGCCAGTAAGAAACACTGTTGTACTTTTCACAAATGATTTTGTTGAATTACGCATTTGCTTTAAGCCTTCTTCAATACTTTTAACTGAAATTCCGCTTGGAAACAGATTTCCGATTGATTTTAAAGAGCATAAAGTAATCTCTACCGGCGATTTAGATTGATCATTCTTCGGTTCATAGGATTGTTGCTGACTCATCGTAATCTGTTAATACTATCACTACTTCGGTTCGTTGATCTGCAATAACATAATGGCTCAGTTTGCAGTTCAATATATAATTGAATAATTCATATAATTGAATGAAACATGAAATGGAAACAAAGGCAAACAAAGGTGGCAATGTCGTGTGCTATGTTTCCAGTTGGAATTGATTGTAAATCCAATGTGATCTGACATACTTTTTTTACAAAGCAAATGAAAAGGTGAATTCGCTTCTTAGCTTTTCTGATAGAAACTTACTCAAAATGGAACTAAGCAAATTGATATTTGGAAATCGTTTAATCACCGGATAGTCTGAATGAAGACAAAATGCAATCGTTGTCCGCGCAAGTTGTGCTTTATATTTCACTTGTGAAATCTGGTGTACCTGCTGTGGTCAGTAAGAAACTAATTAGCTTCGTGTCTCTTTGTTATAGCTGATTTCGATGTGAACTGTTAAAGGTGGTGGCTTTTTGGTAGGTAAATAGAACTTCAAAAGACTTTGTTTTTGTGAAAGAACAGAAAGCAAGAGAAGTACACGAGGAGTCGAATTTTTTTCTGGATCTGAAAAAGAAGAAAATGAACGGTGCCCCCATCTCCAAAACAATTTAACACAAGCTTTCAGAACAAATAAATATCTGAGGCCTAAAAATTATTCAAATTTTCAAACGAAATCGGTACACAATTAGCTTCACAACGTAAACACACATTAAAAAGTCTAAAATTTAAAAAACGATTCTAACATTTTCTCACTTTAACATCATTTCAGCTTCACAAAAAATCAGCTACCGATGCGCTGGATCTCTTATCAGCGACCAATATGTCATAACAGCTGCTCACTGTGTTACAAATCTTATCGACGATCTAGAGCTGTATGTATAAATAACAAAACAAAACCATTAACTATTCCCAAACTATTAACTATTCAAACCCCACAGTTCACATGTACGCATAGGAGAAGTAGGAGGCAAAAGAAAACGAGATTGCAGAACAAGTCCGGTTCTATGTCGGGTACCCCAAGATTATGGAATGGAGAAGATCATTGCCCATCCCAGCTATGACTCGCCAAAGTATGCAAACGACATTGCTCTGATTCGTATACTTAAAACAGACACTTCAGGTTTGTAGATCGAGTTTTATGGGAAATATTAAGTAATTCACACTTGTATTTTGTAGTTCCCCTTGTGCCAATTTGCTTACCTTTTAACAATCTTGCTCTTCGTGATATTGAATTGACGGGAAATTCAGCAATCGTCGCTGGATGGAGTTCCAATATAGCAGGTTATTACTAGAAAAAAAAAAAACAAACTAAAAGTAATTGAAAAATCGAACTAAACATACTTTTTCGATTTAATTACAACAGGTACAAATCAAATGCGAGTGGCGGTAAGCCAAAAACCAACACTACAGTACGTTCGGCTGCCAATTGTTAACCGAACAAACTGCGCTATTACATACGCACAGTTCAGTGCGAATTCCTGGACGCCGATTTTCATTCAACCATCACAGATATGCGCTCAAGGACGGGAAAATATGGATGCATGTCAAGGTATGATTGAGCACAAAAATAATTCGTGTTAGGAAAGTAAAATATTTTATCAATTTTAGGTGATAGTGGGGGTCCTCTAATGGACGATGGATCATCTGATAACAGGCAAAGGTACACTCTCTTAGGCTTGGTGTCATTTGGACCCCGAACGTGTGGAGTGTCCAATTTTCCTGGGGTTTATACACGAGTTGCTTCGTTCCTTGATTGGATAAGTTTTAATATCCAGTCCTAATGTGATTTATTTTTTGTAGATAATATTATAGTTTTTAAGATTATATTTATAAAATGTTTTTTTTCTAGGTTTAAGAAATATTAGTATTAAATTTGTATAAGAAAAACCGGCATATAATTTTTTTGAATATGGGGTTTAAATGAAATTTGTTATCATACTCTACTCATAAAATTATGAATATTTTAAACGAAAGGACTTTCCAGTTTCTTCAATGAATTTCCTTACCGAATTGGAAAACATTATTCGCCACGTATTCCTCAAATAATGCGAAGAGTGATCGAAAATTGGACTAATGATTGGACTCCGTCCTAGTCAGCCCATGTGGATATATATATGTCTGAAATTATTATCAAGTCAAATTTCTATCAAGCCTACCGATAAGGAACTCCATTTGCTTTTTTACGGAGGTTACGATCGACCAATGATCTAATTTTTTTCTGATAAATGCTCTCAGTTTATGACTGACTAAGACTTATCCACATGGACTATATTTCATTCCCATATTCCTACGGGAACAGGAACATAACCACTAACTAATTCCTTAACTGTTATAGTACTACATTACTCCCGAGTATAAAAAACTATATTGCATTTCCTAAAGTCCTTTAGTGTGCAGCGTCCTTTTTAACTTTTAGTACAATGCCTACATCATTTCAATCTTTATTTTTAACAAGCAGGCCCGCCCTACTTCGACCTAGTGTATAGCATAGTCTCTGCTCTCAATATTTGAATAAGGAAAAGAAACATTCTAATGTTTATAGAATTCAGGAAATCTGTTTAGCGCTCGGTGTTTGACTCTAAAACGCGGGCATGTGAGGTTCTGGCATTTTGATACTAAAGTCGCTGAAAACGCTTGGTAGTAGACTCCGATACGCGAGTTTGTGAATTTCTTTTTTGATTGGCAAAACGTTTTGAATGTTTAGTGATTGTCTCTATAGCTCGACATTGCGAAGTATACTCCCTTGAATTGTAAGGCGATTGTCTGTTTCTATTGAAGATTCTCTAATGTGACGTGTTTTGGTTGTCCTTGCTGTTGACACATGTTTTGAAAGCCATGATCTCATTTAAGCATACTTACTGTTTATTTGACAAAGCTTTTTGAAAAATGTGATACGAAATTGACGGATATTGTGGAATGGAGTGTAAGTAAGACGAAGGGCAGGGTCGCAGGGTAGACTGAATTCTTAACACAGAATCTTATTAACTTTACACTTTGTTATTTGCTTATTTTTGAGGTGAGAAGATAACTAGAAAACATACTTTCGTAGTCACTGTTTAAAATTGTATTTAAATTGCTCTCCTAAAGGCTTAGGGTTGTGAGACTTTTAAATTTAAATGTTGTTCAAATTTTCTTCCCCCAACAAAATTTTTGACTTTGAGGTCATTTTTTGTGACAAAATATTATCAAGCGACAATTTTTTTTAATTCCGCACACGACCATTCAGTAGGGAGCCGACCCCGTGGTTGAGCCGTGCGGCATGATTATTTCGTGATCTTAGCCCACCTACCGTACCTCCATGCTCAAATCGGTGCAGTGGTTTTGGAGCCCATTCGAGATAAGACAAACAAACAAACAATCAAACCTTTCCTCTTTATAATATTAGTAAGATAATTAGTTACCGGAGTTTTAGTAAACTCTTTTTTTTTTTTTTTTTGAAAACTAAATATAGTCTATGTCACTCAGGAATAATGTGTGTAGCTTTCCAACGGTGAAGGAATTTTTCAAATAGTAGTTTCGGAGCCTATTCGAGACAAACAAACAAACAATCAAACCGTTCCTCTTTATTATATTAGTAAGATAAGATAAGATAAGATAAGATAAGATGAAAAACCGTTCAACTAAAAAAAATTTCTATTCATTTTCTTAAATTTGGTTTTCATTAATATTTGGGTATGCCTATATAGCACTCCCATGTTTGCAAATAAGTATTTTTAATCTGAAAAAATTAAAATTTTGAACACTCGCTTGTTCATGATGTTTATTTTGGTGGATCAAATATGGCGGCCACCTGAAGATGTCTAGAGCTGGAACTTCGTTCTTCATAAAATGCTTCGATATTTTGATGAGCCAAGATTAAGTTCATAAAAAAAGCTTTGATAAGGCACACTATTAAGAGATCCAACAATCCTTACTCTCCATCAGCTCCCTATTATATTTTTGAATTCTGATCTGACTACCGATTCTAAAGAAGCAACTGAAACAAAAGAGAGTCTCTTGGTTACATTATCATCTATTTTCCTCTCTATTGCAATTACAAAATCGCCGCATGGGGCTTAAAGTAAAGGTAGCAGTAGCATTCAATCTCGCACTAGTATTCTGTAGTTATTAAGCAATAGTACGAGTATTGCTGGAATTAGTGTCGTCTGTGCGGTTGATATTAAATAAGCTCGTGTTAAATTAATCATTATCACCGTGATTTTCTTGTTTTTATGTTGAGCTTTATTCAACACTGTCTTTTTTATTAACTTAGCCCTTAACAAAAGTGAACTGCATTATGATTAGCAAGTTTAACATTGCTGTTTTGGCTCTTCTTCCTTTCGCTTTAGTATCTATTACCAGAGCACGTAAGTAAAAATCTCATATCTTTTGGTGTCAACGAAATGATTCTATAAAGGGTATATTTTCATAAAACTTACTTCATCAGCACATCGCTTATTGTTCTTGTGATAACACCGAATCCTTTCCGGGTTCAATTTCCTATTCTGATTTTTTAAGTCTTGAATCTTGGTTTTTCGTCAATGAATATACGATAATATTGTTTTTAATTGGGTATTTCCACCTCATACAGTCGAAATCAGTCGTGTAGGGCATAGGGCTATTATGTTGAAGTGTTGTGTGTAAGCTTAAAGTATTTTAAAGTCATCAAGACACTCTTATATTCACAACAACGCGGTGCAATCGAGTGTGTCACGAAATCTTTCAAGAAAATCGCTTGAAAATGTCTAACGACATTCAACTAGCTTGTCTAACAGACTTCAGTTAATAAATAATTCTCGCAATCAAATATGAATATTTTAAAAGGAAATTGAATTAATGAAACAAAAATCATTTAATAAAAGCGTTTGAATAAAAAATGTTTTTCTCTAGAGAGTAAATTTTCCTTCAAACTAGTTGTTTCGCTTATAAGCATTTCGCTATGAGAAAAGTATAGTTGAGTAGGTACTTGAGATTGGTTAAATATGCATAAGACTGCAGGAAGTTAGAGATTGAAAATGAGTTAAATTAATATTCGGTGTTTGATAGCTAATATTATTATGTATTATTTCTTATCAACACAACTATAGTAAAAGGTAATATGACGAATAATGTAAGCAAAAATAGTCACTTTTGATGATGATAAATAAGTCGCTTTTGGGAGGTTGAAAAGAATAAAAATTAGATCGCAATGAGATTACCACTAGGACATCAAAATACCTTAACGTACAACAACTTTGGCTTTTTAAAGTCTTCAATATTGTAGAATCTTTGTTCTTAACGTGTTCCAGTACATATAAAGTCAGTAAACGAAACCTTGCTTGCGAAGCTTATATTTAAACCGATATGAAACGATTAAATTATAAGTACAAAGTTCATACAATCTTACATTGACACAGCACACCAAAGTAACCATTTTTGTGCTCAATCATACCCTGACACGCGTCCATATTTTCCCTTCCTTGAGCGCATATCTGTGATGGTAGAATGAATATCGGCGTCCAGGAATTCGCACTGAATTGTGCGTATGTAATAGCGCAGTTTGTTCGGTTAACAATTGGTAGCCGAACGTACTGTAGGGTTGGTTTGAACCATCCACATGTTAACCATTACGACTCGAGCACCATTAAAAGGAGCCAAAGCCAATTAAAAATTAACCGAGCAAACAAATGAGATATCCGAATCTTTCCCCGAGCTTTTGCTCAATATTAGAAGAAACAGGCCTCATAGGTATTTGTTATTTGAAGTACACGCTCATTTAAGCTAGACATTAGACTAGACAAATGGGGTGTGAGAAAAAGAATATGTTCTTGTAGCTGTGTCTATGATGACGAAGTTTAAGGTTTATGTACACATTTTACTCTCACTAATTTTCTTTTTTTTTGCAACGATAGAGATTTTTAAAGTAAAAAATCATTTTATGCTTCTAATAATACTGTAGAAAACGTCGAAAGCTTTGGACAATGCAACACACCTAACTCAGAACCTGGGTTGTGCATATATTTGGAAGAGTGTACTGGACTCTACAATATTTTGAAAAATCAGCCAGTATCGGACGCAAACAGGGAATTCCTTCGCCGAAGTCAGTGTGGTGCTAAAAAGAAAAAGGTCTTGGTAAGCGTATATGAAATTAGGCATGATAATTTTTTGGTCTAAAAAATTAAGTTTTCTTTCAGATTTGTTGTTTGGAACGCCAAGTTGGGGAGCAACTGACACCCGATTCTACAGACACTAGACTGCGAGCGTTGCTTCCAGAACCTGGGGTTTGTGGTAAAGTTATTTTAGACCGAATTGTTGGTGGTAACGAAACAAGAATCGATGAATACCCATGGATGGCACTGATTGAGTACACTAAGGGTAAGGATGCCATTTACAAAACAGTGAGCTTCAGAAAGGTTAAATTTAAATAATCTTTCAGATGGAGATTCAATAGGTCATCGTTGTGGTGGTAGTTTGATCAATGAACGTTACATTCTTACAGCTGCGCATTGTATTAAACAGACAAAAGAAGTAAAACCATCCATGGTTCGCTTGGGTGAATGGGACAGAGAAACAGATCGTGATTGTGACAAGGGCGACTGCGCCAATCCTCATGTCGATGTTACAATCGAAAAAGCTATTGCTCATGAAAAATATGATCCTACATCAAAGAATAAATACTACGACATTGGCCTTTTACGTTTATCGCGCAGCATTTCTTATACTGACTTCATTCAACCAATTTGTTTGCCAGTTAAGGATATTTTAAAACGCTCTAATTTTGATGGTAATATAATGGATGTTGCGGGTTGGGGTCAAACTGAATATGCCTATTCTAGTAGTAAAAAATTAAAGGCTGGAGTTCCGGTTGTACCGATGGCCGATTGTCAAAGCGTTTATAATCAAAGTAGGATAGTTTTATCAAACTCACAGATGTGTGCAGGTGGTGTAATGAATATTGACTCGTGCAAAGGAGATTCTGGTGGACCTCTGATTGGTGTGGATGCGTCAAATATACAGCGTATTTACTACTTTCTAGCAGGAGTTGTATCCTTTGGTCCTGATCCATGTGGAAAAGAAGGTTGGCCTGGAGTTTACACGAGAGTTACTGATTATATTGGATGGATCAATGATAATATTGAGCCTTAAGATAACGCTAGTTTATAAGAATAACTCAAAATAGTTAGTGATATAAATGTAACTACACAGAAAATTGTAGGTACTCATCGAAATAAAATTTCTACAACATCGCTGCAACAGTCTTTCCTTAAACTTTCCTTACGTGTCATTGAAAGAGACTATTGGAGCTGGACCTTACTGTGAGATATTCGTCCGCCCAATCTCAATAAAATTGGAGGAAGCCGAACGAGCAAATTTTCTTTAAATTTGGATAGTTGCAGCCAAGTTAAAGCCACCCAAACACATTTTTCTCCTTTTGTTTTGGACTTCTTTTTTTTTGTTTCGTTTGTAATTGTTTCTTTTTCATCTTTTTCTATTATTTCGCATTTGTTCAAATCAAATCACCATCGTTTGCTTCGTTTCTGATGGATGTAAAGAATTTAATAATCCTGCGAGTCCTAACACATTTAATGCGAGTTTAATGAGAAAAAAGCAGGCAGAGCATGAACAATAATTGAAATAAAACTGAATAGAAAAAGTTCCATAGCTCTTTCGGACTCCCAAATCATTTTGACATAATCCAAAATTTAGTATCCAAATTTTGAAAAAATTTTGGTAAACTTCTTCATAATTTCATAATTTTTTGTGTAAAAGCAAACATTTCTAAAATTTTAATCAGTAGGTACTGATACTAAAAGTGAAGTGATCGAATGCCAAATATACCAGTAGATAGATTCTAATCAGAACGAAATGCAATACAAGTCCAAGCCGATATAATTCAATGCGCTTGTCTAAAACAAGATTGCATCAATGCAAAACAAGTTGAAACACAAAGTAAAAAAACAAGTTTAGCGGTGCATAGAGGAAGGATAGGTGCCTATTTCTTAGATATTACACGCTGAAAACCAAGAGGACTTCTGTTTCTGTGGACTCTGAGAAGAACATAAGTTGCTGAGCATTGTAAGTGCAACTTTCAAAAATTCAAACCCAAAGTAAACTCATTTTCGCTGCGATTCGATGAATACAAGTTACAAATTACGCCATTTGCTATTTACATCCTTCATATTTTTATTCCTACTGATAACAACAAATAGTTCGCTGATAAAAAAAAAAATGACGGAATGAAATATGGGAAATGCCTCAAAAATGATTACAAATATTTGCATGATGCACAATCAGCTCGCAAGATCATTGGATCAAGATCAAGTTTATGAGGGAAACTTTAATAAAGCACGCTTTTATAGCTCCATCGAGAGCTCACTCTCTGTAAGCTCAATTCAAATTTACGAATTCTGACTACTAGTAGCAACCGGTTTTTTAAAAACAATTTAAGGAAAAGAGAGTCTGGTGGCTAAACTTCCTTTTATTTTTTCTCTGTAGAAATACAAAAATTGCCTATCAACGATGGCATCTGGCATTCAAAATGAAGGTAGTCTAACTCGCCACCGTCTATCAGTTAATAAGCTACAGTCAAGACTCATTTGAATTAGTGTCGTCTGCACCATTGCTAACGAATAAGCTCGTGTTAAATTCAATAATATCAGCGTGCTCTGCTGAGTTGTGTTAAGTTTTTTTTTATTTGTGCGGTTGTTTTCTTTACTTTTTTTTGTTAAACTTTGACCAGAAGCGCACTGCAGTATGATAACTTATAATTATCCCATCGTTGTTTTGACTCTTCTAGCTGTCATCTTCACATCATTGGCAAGTGGAAGTAAGTAAAAAAAAAAAAAAAAAACAAATCAGAAGCTTGTTTACATTTAACAAATTGTATACTATAACCTGTTCGGCAGGGTCTCTCTTCTAAATATGTACATTGAAGTCTGAAGCGAGAGTGCTTCTATTAAAAAAGTACATACTCAAGAACAGTTTAATTGAAGACATAATGTACCCAACCCATCCATCAATACAAGGAATCAAATTATGTGTTGAGGATTCTATTATTAGAAACAAACAAACAGCCATTGACAACTATCATTGAAATAGCTATAAAAATGTTAAGCAGCCAGATCTACCAGATTTCGTTCTAAATTTGACCAATAGGCCAGTCAAAATAGCTTAAAAAATTATTAAAACGTAATGTAACTCAGGGTTGGATTTACCCAAAAGTTTTAAAAATTTAATATAAATGAAGAACAAAAGTAAATCAGCAAAAATTTTCTGTTACATTCAAACTGATGTTGAAACTGCTCAAATATTTACATGAGTAAAAAATTTTTTTGTTTCAACTTGAACAGAAAAACGTTGCGGCGTTTGAAATTAAGTGATAAAGCGCATAGTTATGTAATTAACAATTTCTGAACTCACCCTTTCACTAATCATCGAAATGTCATAGTCAATTTCTTCAGTAAACTCAACATTCATGTGGTGACTGAAACCTTGAGATCGTTAAAACTTCGTTGCATCCGTTTGATGTTAGCGTGTCAGTGGCTGGTGGAAGTGTCGAAAATGTCCAAATCAGGCAATTAGAGTTGTGTACGATTGGGTCCAATGATTGCCCAAAGGTGCAAACACGGCCGCGGTGGTCATATTTGAGTTCCATCTTTGAGACCTTGAATCGTTAACGAGCCATTGGCATAGATAGACCGTATCTTTCACGTATGTTGAATAGAGTGTAATCAAAGGATCTCGGTTGCTTCTTCGAGCAACCACACGCCAGCTAACTTTTCGAACAAAAGGGTGGTTGTATGTGTGGAAAATAAACGTTGCAGCGTACACACCAATATCGCCGTTGCAGTTCATTTATCGACGTAAACTCGCTCAAACACTGATGAAGGAATATCGAATTGAGGAACTTAAGTGCACTCGATTACGTGAGAAGAAATGCCAAAGACACATAATTCAGTCACGTTTTACTCGATCACGTGTGCGGTAATTCGACCGCAGGGTTTTGTTAAAAACTATGGGACTATAAAAGCAATATTTTCAGTTGTTCTTGAGTGAAATTCTTCATATCAGTTACTTTACCCAACAGCTCTAAATATCCCACCATTTTGAACCAAAGTTCATGCAGTCACGGTTTTCATTTAGTAGCTGTCTAAAAAACTTTAAAGTTCATTCTTAAGCCTGAACCACATCAAACACAAGAAAAGGAAAAACTTTCCTTTATCTTTTGTATGACAACTCTTTTAAAATTTAATTTTAAGATATACTTTAACTTAGCCCTCGTTTTAAGCTTGGAAAATTTCAGCCTTATATAATAAAAAAAAATATTAGGTAGCCTCTATTCACAAATAATGATTTTATATTCCAAAATGCTCACGCTATCGATGAACTTGTAGATAACGTTGTACATTATGGACGATGCATGACGCCAAACTCAGAGAGTGCTTATTGCATACAATTGCAGCAGTGTTCTTACCTCTACAACATGATAAAAGCTGATAAGAAATCATTGTCGGAATCCGACAGAGTTTTCCTTCAGAAAAGTCAATGTGGATCAAATAATGGAACGGTTTTGGTAAGAGAACTAACAAAAGTTGAGTCAGAAGAACTCTCTTCTTCAAAAAAAAAAATTACATCCATTTTCAGATATGCTGTCCAGAACGTCAAATTGATGAACAAATGACACCTGATTCTACTGATACAAGACTTAGAGCGTTGCTTCCAGAACCCGGAACTTGTGGCAAAGTAATTGCAGACCGAATTATTGGAGGTAACGTTACCAAAATCGATGAATACCCATGGATGGCACTTATTGAGTATACTGAGGGTAAGAAAAATTCTTTCATTACGAAAATTTATTGAAAAATACATTTCAGAAGGAAATTCAGTTGGTCATCGTTGTGGTGGTAGTTTAATCAATGATCGTTACGTTCTCACAGCTGCGCATTGTATTAAACAGGTGCCAGAAACAGTGATACCATCTCGGGTTCGTTTGGGTGAATGGGACCTAGAAACAGATCATGATTGTCAAACGAATGATGCTGGCCATCGAGATTGTGCCGATCCTCACGTCGATGTAGAAATTGAGAAAATTATTACTCATGAAAACTACGTAGCTACGTCTAAAAATCAGCCATATGACATCGCTCTTTTACGTCTATCGCGCAGCATACCATATACTGATTTTATCAAACCAATTTGTTTGCCGGTTAAGGATATTCTTAAACGCTCTACTTTTGAAGGGGATGTGATGGACGTGTCGGGTTGGGGTCTAACTGAAGACGGTACTCCAAGTAAAAAGAAATTAAAGGCGGAAGTACCAATTGTACCTTTTGCCGAATGTCAACGTATATATAATCAAAGTAGTAATGTGTATTTAATGTCTACACAAATGTGTGCCGGTGGTATGCAGGGCATTGATGCCTGTCGAGGTGATTCCGGAGGACCTCTGATTGGTTTGGATTCGTCGAATAAAAAACTTTTTTACAACTTTATCGCAGGTATTGTATCTTTTGGTCCCAAAAAATGCGGATTCAAAGATGTGCCTGGAATCTTCACGAGAGTTAGTGATTATCTAGACTGGATCAATAATAATATTGAGCCTTGAGTAAATCATATTACTATTACATACATATTCAAAATTAAAATTACTTAATGGACGCTCAAAGAGTTGTTTTCTTTTTATATTTTTCGTTTTCCTTGTGGTTGACTGATGCTGTGCTGTTTGTAATAATATGTGGAACAAAGGATCACACAACATTGCAATCAAGTTGACGAACCTTATTATCTGGCATAACCTCAGATGGAAAATGATTGAGGGAGATGTGCTATCTGATAGGCAAAAAGAAAAGTCTGTAGTGGTTCCCCTTTAATTTCTTGACATTTTTTTTAGAGTGTCTACAAAGCTATTCTGCAGTTGAATTTATTTTTTGCAGGAGGTTTGAGATACTTCTCTTTCGAACAAGCTTCCGTTCTCTTAAATTTTCGCTTGAGTGATGCTATGACAATGTCTTTTGCTGGTGCACCAGTTGGTAAAATTGATGACAACAAAAATAAACGCAAGTGCTTCCTTGTCGATCTGACAAGTTACTTGCAGGCTAACATAAGTAACTTCTATATCAAAAAACTTGGGTTTTTGAAATCGATCATGAAAGCTTATTTCTTTAAGCAATCAATGGGCTGTTTGTAGATTCTCAGCACGATTTTTTTCACTAGACCCATGAATTGTGTTGTCATCTACTATAATATAGCCATAAGCATTATATCGATCCCTTTGCTGAAATGCACTATGTCATTGCTTGATAGAAAAATAGCCAAAAACTCATCCACTTTGATTTGAAAAAATTCAGTTGGTTGCTGCAAAAGGTTTGCCAAATATTCAGCCCTATCACCAGATTCCATCGTAGAAAACTTCCACACGGAAAGCTAAGTTACGAACTACGAAAATTTGTGTTCACAAAATCCGAATGGAATCGAAGAAAGTATTGCCAGCTGCCACACTAAATATCACCCTGCTGGTTTTCGAAATCAGCTGTTTTACGCCAAATGTACAAGATCATACACATTTTTCTGCAAACACAACTTCTTTCGTATATTAAGACGAAGAATTTTCATTCCACTCGGATTTGCTGATACCAAATCTACGAATTTCGAAATTCGTTTCACTCCGAATGGATTATGGGATAGTTACATCGGGAAACTTAGACTTTTTTCGATTACGATGGAATCTGTGATAGGGCTGATTAACTACATAAAAATCCTTCTATAATCAACAGTGTAATTTACAAATAGTTTTTGGTACCAATGGGAACTCCATATCATATCAATGGGAAGTCCTTTTTAAGAACATTAAATCTAGTAAACTAAATATGAAAAATTCAAAATAAATTCTACCACTTCATATAGAGCTTTTAAGATCGAACGTAATATACTGCTAAAGTAAAAACACCGATTCCGAGATAACGCATGTTGCATGCTGCACTATCTATTCAAAAATTCCAAGGGTCAAGATCGTGCATATACAAAAGCATTTGTAATGGAAAGCACTTTAAGAGCTCCAGCAAGAGCTTAATTCTTAACTCTCTTTGAGTTGTTTTTCTACTTTTAAATTCAGACAATCGGAATCGGATACCGGTTCTTAACAAACAATCAATAAAAGAGAGTCTGCTGCTGGGACTATCTTCTATTTCTCTCTCATGTAAAACAAAAAAAAAGTCGCCGGTCGGTCAGCCTCAGCACAGCAGCATTTGAGCTAAAGGTAGTCCATCTCGCAACTCGCACTCGTGGTCTGTCAGTTATCAAGCTACAGTCGGAGAATCACTTGAATTAGTGTCGTCTGTTCCGTTGTTAGTGAATAAGCTCTAACCTGACTTGACATTATCTCTTTACGAGAATTAAAAATAGAATAAATTCATTTTATTATCATCGCGATTTGCTTATATTGTGATAAGCTTCGATTAGTGTATTTTTTTATTTTATTATTATTGTTTTTAAACTTTGACAAGAGGTGCACTGCAGTATGATAAGCAGATCTCCAACAGTTGTCTTGGCACTTTTTGCTGTCACTCTCACATCATTGGCCAGCGCACGTAAGTCAAAAACCCCAAGTATTGTGGTGTTTCCATCAAAACAAAAACCTGATTTCATTTATTTTCATTTTTATAATACTCAAAATTACCTCATCATTCGAAGCTGCGATTTTTGCTGTGTTAACAGCGAATCCTTTTCCCGTTTTGTATAAATAGCTGAAGGGCTTTCTCGTTTATTGTATTCAGTAAGTGTACTGGATGCTGTCAGTTAAGTTATCATTTAGACTATTTAGTCACTACATATTCTGGTTTTTCCATAAATAAACAAGTATTTTAGACTGAAATTGTTTTCCAACGGTTGTTTGCAACTTATAGCCCAAGCCTGTCTTACTAAGCAAAAAAGAAAAAAAAAACAATAATAATTATTATTATGTTGAAGTGTGGTGCGTGATCATCAAAAGCTAAAGCAAATAAAAAGAAATGAAGTTTGTATTCATAAGAATAGTTTGATTAAACGCAAAATCAATGCAAGGCAACCAAGTATATGACGGGGATTCTTTTAAAAAAAAAAACTGAGGAGTATCGCTTGAGAATAACAAGAGGAACAACAATCAAAATGTTAAACTACCAGATTTACCAGATTTTAGTCAGTAAATGATTACCGCAAACAAATATGATTAGCTGAAAGGAAATTAAAATAATATACATAGCAAACAAAAGATCGTTATTAGATAGAAACGTGTGAATAAGAATCGTTTGTCTGTAGAACAAGTTTAGCTGAACAAGTTGTTTCACAAGAAAGCATTTCGAAAAAAGTGTAGGTGTCTAAGTAATTGAGATAATTGAAGGGTCTTAGTGGAGACAGAAAGTTAAAAGAAAACATAAAATAAGAAAAATTGATGTTTTACCATGATTTTACTCTTTCTTCATTGTTATTCTCAATTTTAAAGTGTTGATAGAGATAACCACTTTCAAGAGCGTTGTAAATATTTCACGATTTTTCAAGATAGACAGCGCGGGAACCAAAAAGTTGTTTATTTATATTTGCACAGTTCCCTATTAGAATTTAAAAATTAATAATAATTTTTTTTAAAACCTTATCGGATGTAATTTCTCGAATACTATGTCAAAATTCAAGCACCAACTGTAGTGAATTGTGAAAAAGTTGGATTCTTGAAAAGTTTATTTCGTAGAAAAATAGCGGCCTTAAATTTGAAAATATACAAAAATCAAAATAAAATAGTATTACGTAATTTAGATTGGTTTTAATAAAAGAAATTTTTGGTATAAGCTTACAGTTACGCTATTCAGACTAGGCACTCTCTTGATACAAAGTTATGGTTTCCTTGTTGGTTACTCAATGCTACTTTCACAGAATGTATTTAGACCTAAAACTGCCTTCAGTTTACCAAATACTTTTCATAATTTGAGTTAATATTTTTAGTACAAAAAACAAACATGACTTCAATGGCTAAAAAAACAACAACAAAATTAGACCGGCCGCATTGGCACTATTTTGTGTTTTGCATTCTTTAATATTTTCATTTTTATTTTATGTATAGCAATTAGCTTATGCTTCTGTCTGTCTTTCAGTTTTTATTTTAGAATGAAAAGTTTTTGTTGCTTTTTTGTGCTAGTTTTAATAAATTTTGTTTTGCAACTTTGGCAATTGTGTAAGCCAGCCATTAGTCAGATCACTATCACTATTATCGATTGCAACTATTATCGCTTTTTCCCAAGTTACTCTCCTCCGATAACCACAAGAACTCGTTTCTCCAGCTTGTACCATCGTGACGTTCGCCACCCAACATTACAGGAAGTCTATGCCTACTGCGATATCATCCTGGGGCCACCGCCGCCGTTCTACGGAATCACAGCTGACGTAATACATTAGCGGTACTCCCAATCTTTTTGCAGAATTTGAAACCGTATGTCCGCAATAATGCGCCGAATATTCTTTTCCAAGGTGTCAATCGTAATGTGCATAGACAAGCAACTTCACAAAACTCGAAAAAAAAAAAATAGCCCAGCGGTGTTAAATAACCCGAACTTAGAGGTCACGATTTTGATTCGAGACGACTTGCACTCACTGTCCAGTGGCCAAATAAATGATTAACTAAATAGGGTGTGGGCAAAACACAGCGAAGATTCCCAGGGCCTAACCCATTTCTCACAACCGTGCCTTGTGAGGGAATGGAGTAGACCTACAATATTCTGCCGGTTCCGATCGCGTTAAAGAGAAATTCATAGCAATGAATTTTCTAACGGATGACTTGTCAATTCCCCGCGAAAGGCGATAACCGTGGAAAACCGCCTTTATTGGGATTCGAAACACGAACTTCTGGGAGACATGTTAACCATTACAACACGGGTGGGTACCATATAGTGTCCAGTGGTCGTGCTGTTCAATATTTCCACGTTGAAATGGTAAGACTAAACACAAATCAAGTAACAACTCCTCAAAAGTTTTGCTACATTGAAAACCACACGTCTAAAAAACACCCTTTATGTTAGGCTCAAGTATCAGCTCATTGGTCGAAATCGTCGGCAAATAAGTCTGATAATGAAGCTATCGATTCTGTACGAATAATAATAAGCGAACCGTTTTAAGGATCTCATTGGTATAAGAATGTTTTTATTTAGGCTCTGTTCAATCCCGTTTTTTACATTTGAATTTATGCCAACTGCATTGCTGTAACCGTAGAGCAGACGCACATCAATAGGCTTTTGAAAATTTGGTATTTGACATAACTTACTTACTTACTTACTTAGGTGGGCATTACAGTTCGGGGTGAACCTGGGCCTCAACCAACATCCTTCGATAACGACTTCTATTTCGGGCGAGCTCTCTCCAGTTTCGCACTCCAAGTCGGTTGAGGTCATCCTCCACTTGATTGCGCCACCTAAGACGAGGTCTTCCCCTTCCGCGATTTCCCTGCAATGTGCTTTCGAACACCCGACGAGCCGGAGCGTTTGGGTCCATCCGCTCAACATGGCCCAACCATCGTAGCCTCGCGATGCGTACTCTTCTGGCTATGCCCATGTCGCGGTACAGCTCATACAGCTCGTTGTTGTATCTTCTTCTCCACACATTGCCTTCGCATACGGGACCAAAGATCATTCGGAGAATTTTTCTTTCGAAACGACCAAGGGTTTCCTCATCCGCTAACCAGTCCGTAAAGCAGGACTGGGATGATTAAGGTCTTATATAAGGTTACCTTGGTTTTTCTGGAGAGGGTTTTGTTTCTCAATTGCCTTCTTAACCCAAAGAAGCAACGGTTGGCAAGAGTTATTCTCCGTTTGATCTCCGCACTGATGTTGTTGTCCGTGTCTACAGCGGATCCTAGGTAGACGAAGTCCTGTACTACCTCGAAGTTATGTCTGTCTATTGTGACGTTTTGTCCAATTCGTCGATGTTCTGTGTCCTTGTTTGATGACAGCATATACTTTGTTTTGCCCTCATTAACCATCAAACCCATTTTTGCCGCTTCTGTTTCAATACTCGCAAAAGCACCTATGACATCACGCTTTTTTCTTCCCATTACGTCAATATCGTCTGCATATGCGAGCAATTGCACAGATTTTTGAAAGATTGTTCCTCTGGTGTTGACGTTTGAGTTTCTTACAATCTGTTCAAGTATGATGTTGAAGAAATCGCATGACAGTTTATCGCCTTGCCTAAAACCTTTTTCGACATTGAAGGTCTCGGTGAGTTCTTTACCGACCTTGACGGAGCAGCGTGAATTCTCCAAAGTCATCCTGCATAGTCGTACGAGCTTTGCAGGGATGCCGAAACTAGACATGGCTCTGTACAGCTCGTCTCTGTAGATACTGTCATAAGCGGCCTTGAAATCGATAAAGAGATGGTGAATATCGATATTATGTTCTCGGATTTTTTCCAAGATCTGCCGTAATGTGAAAATTTGGTCTATTGTGGACTTCTCCGGTCTAAAACCACATTGATAAGGACCTATCAAGTTGTTGACGTGGGGTTTCAGACGTTCACATATTACAGCAGACAAGATCTTATAAGCGACGTTAAGGAGGCTTATCCCTCTATAATTGGCGCAGTTGTGAGGGTCTCCTTTCTTTAGGATCGGGCATACGATACTGAGGTTCCATTCATCGGGCATGCTTTCTTTCGACCATATCATGCAGATCAGCTGGTGCATGCTCCTTTCCAACTGATCTCCAGCTGCCTTGAAAAGTTCGGCATCAAGGCCATCTGCACCTGCAGTCTTATTTGATTTAAGTTTGCATATAGCAAGCTTAACTTCTTCTAGGTCGGGAGGACGGCATTCTTGATCATCGTCCAGGCTGAATGGGGCAATCTGCCTGACAGCGGAATTTGTGTCCTCATCGCCGTTAAGCAACTCTGCAGAAATGATCTTTCCAGATCCTCAGTAGCGACTGTGACTCTACAACTATGTTTCCCTGCTGGTCTTTACAGGCTTGAGTTCGGGGTTTGCCACCCTGGCAGGATCTTTTTACCTTTTGGTAAAACTTCCGAGTCTCGTTCCTGTCATGGCACCTCTCTATTTCCTCAAACGAGCGCTTCTCATGCTGCTTCTTTTTCTTTTTGAGAAGTCGGTGTTCTTCCCTTCTTCTCTCCTTGTAAATCTCGTTATACCGATCGTAAGCAGCCCTCGTTCGTGTTTGCAAAAGCATTTGTCGTGCTCTTTGCTTGGCTGCATTTGCCTGCCTACATTCTTCATCGAACCATGGGTTTCGTTTTGGTGGCCGCGTGAAACCCAGAACCTCAGAGGCAGCGGTTCTGATGGCTTCTTGGCATTGCTGCCACTGGTCTTCGATGTTTAATGCTGGCGGCACGGGATTCAAGGATAATTGAAGGGACACTCGATTGGAAAAGCATTAGCAATCTCTTGCGATTGTAGCTTTCCGACGTCATATCTCTTCACAGCGTTAGTTCGTGCTGGTCGTGAACAAGATATCCTCATTCGTACCTTGGCTACAACAAGGTAGTGGTCCGAGTCAAAGTTGGCCCCTCGGAAAGTTCGGACATCTAGCACACTGGAAGAGTGCCTTGCGTCGATCGCAACATGGTCAATTTGGTTGACGGTTAATTGATCTGGGGACCGCCATGTGCCTTTATGAATTTTGAGATGCGGGAAGCGTGTACTACTTACAACAAGATTTAGCCCCGCAGCAAAATCGATAAGCCTCAATCCGTTTTCGGAGGTTTTGTCGTGGAGGCTATGCTTACCGATTGTGTTTCCAAAGATGTCCTCCTTCCCTAGTTTTGCGTTGAAATCGCCAAGAACGATTTTCACGTCGTATCTAGGGCATTGCTCATATGTTTCTTCGAGGAGCTCGTAGAAACAGTCTTTGGAATCGTCGTCTTTCTCTTCTCAGCTGCACCTAGTCCGTTAAGAGATCTTACGTTCCAAGTGCAGATCCGGAGGTCGTTGTCCTTTTTTCGTTTGCATGGGTCGTCAACTTTGAAATCATTATCGTTATCCGAGGCTGTTGATTGTTTCGGAACTATATCTTTTTTACGTGGTTGGGTAGTTAACCCTACGCACAACCCCCAACCTGGAGGGCCAGGTCCTTTTGGATCCCTTCGGACACAAAGGGCTGGAGTATCCAGAGTCAGTACCCTGCTGCAGGGGTGTGAGTGCTGCCGTTGGCTCACCAAGAGCTCGTCCGCCACCATCTCTACTTCAATACCCTGTCCTAGTATTGAAAGACCCCAAAAGACCTTTAAACCAGATATGTTGGAGTAGCTCTTTCAGGGGTTTCTGCTTTTATGGCTGCTGAAGTCCACCGTTGATTCTGTCCTTCGAATTCATCCGCTGGGACATTTACACGAAAGCTCTCGTAGACCACTGAGATTCGTGCAGTCAGTCATTGTTCGCAGAGCAATTATAGTGTTGATCGATCACAATTCTTTGTTCCGGATTCCCTTATCTCAACACTCGCACTTACTAGTTTAGCAGGTCAGCTCTGGACGGAGCATCCCAGGTCCCAGTGGATACCGCTTGGAGGTATAGTAAGCACAGTTGACGTGTACTATAAGTTACAGCATCTGGGCGCCGCCAAGTTGGCACCAATCAGAGCCTACCCGAATAGTACAACGCCCATCCACCATAACTATGACATAACTAGAGGCAGTATTAATTATCTACTATTCTTCTTCTTTTTTTACTTTAACATTATATCTGCTTACATGATAAGTAAAGCAGTGATTTAAATTTGAAGGCAGGTCCAATGAAATTGTTATGCTCTCCATTCATCTGTATGACGATATTTTTTAAATATAGTTTGCAGAAGCGTCAATCCATTAATTTAAAGTTAAACTCGCCTCATAATTTATGTAAATCACAAAAGGGAAGGTGTAAAAAATACTACTCTCTTTTAACAATTAATGAAAATTTCTATTTTTTATTTGCAATCACACAAACTTTTCAAAAAAAAAGAATTTTTTTACGCTCCTGATGAACCTGTAGAAAACGTTGTAAACTATGGACGGTGTGTTACACCTAACTCAGAGCGTGCCTTGTGCATACATTTGGAGAAATGTACTTACCTCTACAATATGCTAAAGAAGCGCCCACTGTTAGACTCTGACAGGGTCTTCCTTCAGCGAAGTCAATGCGGTTCAAATAATGGAAAAGTTTTGGTATGAGTATGAACAGAAAAAGCTTCACGGCAGTTTTTTTTTTCTCATAAATGACTTCTTTTTTCAGATATGCTGTCCAGATCGCCAGATTGGAGCTCAAATGCCACCAGATACTACTGACACAAGACTGCGGGCTACGCTACCAGAACCCGGAACTTGTGGTAACGTAATTTCAAATCGAATTTATGGTGGCAACGTTACCAAAATCGATGAATATCCGTGGATGGCATTGATTGAATACAATAAGGGTAAGTAGAGTTTTTACATAAAATTAAGTTCTCGAAAAATCTGGAAATTTAACTATTTTTCAGGTGGAAATGGAGTTGGACATCATTGTGGTGGTAGTTTGATCAGTGATCGTTACGTTTTGACAGCTGCACATTGTATTAAAGCCATACCAGAAACATGGTCACCAACCCGTGTTCGATTGGGTGAATGGGACACAGCAACAGATCGTGATTGTGAAACAGATGTTACTGGCCACGAAGACTGTGCTGATCCACATGTCGATGTTGATATTGAGAAAGTTACTACTCATGCCAACTATGATCCTACATCGAAAGGTCAGACCTATGACATCGCTCTTTTACGCTTAGCACGCAGCATACCATATACTGATTTCATTAAACCAATTTGCTTGCCGGTTAAAGATATTCTAAAACGCTCTACTTTTGATGGCAACGTTATGGATGTTTCGGGATGGGGTAAAACTGAACAAGGTTCTTCAAGTAACATAAAATTAAAAGCGGAAGTTCCGGTTGTACCTCTGGCCGAATGTCAGCGTGTTTATAGTCAGCGAAGTGTGGATTTAATGTCTTCACAGATGTGTGCCGGTGGTGTACAGGGCATTGACTCCTGTCGCGGTGATTCTGGTGGACCTTTAATTGGTTTGGATGCATCAAATAAACAACGTGTTTACTACTTTATTGCTGGCGTTGTATCGTTTGGCCCTACTCCGTGCGGACTACAAGGTTGGCCCGGAGTTTATACGAGAGTTAGTGATTATATTGACTGGATTAAGCAGAATATTGAGCCTTAAAATACTGTTCACTATTCAGTAATAGAAAGTAATAGAAATTCAGTTAGAAAATTTTTCTAATCAAAATAAAATTCTCAAGTTGATGCTCTAACAGCAACCATGAAGTATTTTGTTTGATTACTTGAGTGTAAACTGTAAAACGCAATTCAACATTTCTATAGCCATGTTTTTATGGGAGTTTTATAGTCATCTTCACTAACACGCTCAATAATACAACTTTAGCCGTGTTACATTGAGAATTTTGAAGTCATCTTTACTAATACGCTCAATAAAAAGCTGTGCTGACTATGCAACTTTTATTTATAAGCTCCATTTATCAGACATCCCTGTTGCTCACTTCTGAAAGTGACTTATTTTTTTTCACTAATCGTTGCTGTTTTTCCATGTGCGATGTTTTACGATGTTTTGCAAACGTGACTATAGACTCGCAATAAAGCACGGCTATACCGTGTCAGCTCAATAAAACGCTGTATTCACTAATGCAACTTTAGCAGAGTTTTATTGGGAATCTGTATTCACTTTAGAAAAACTTCGCAAAACATGTGTTATCTCTTAACAAAGCCAGTTAATAGAAAAAATGATAAGCTTCTACTATTAAGAGATGGCAGATGGGCAAACATTTGTACGAAAACTTCAAAAGCCGTGTTTTATTGGGAATCTATACTCACGCTTGCAAAGCATCTCAACAACAACAATTAAAGAGTGTTCAATGACCTGTTCTAGAACAGTTTCAGACAGAAAAGATCAGACTTTTGGTGTTCAATATTTTCTGTTCTTTTCTGATCTTTTTTGTGTTCAATGAGCTGTTCTAGAACAGTTTAGCACAGCATTTTCTGCACCTCCTTTTGAGCAAGTGCAAGTTTGGTGAAAACTGTCAAAAGCAGCTGTTGACTTTTTGCTCGTAGTTTTTAAGCGAATTGTAATTTTAATTTGTTGTGAAAAATTCAGAAAAAATTTAAAAAATCAGGAAAATAACACCTAGCCTTGTGCTGAAAATAAAATTACTTATTCGTGACGAAAATACGCTAAATTAAATTGATATCAGAAAAAGGAAAATTGGTGGTTGTTTTTTTTTTCGTTTTTGTTGTTGCTTATTTTGACAAGTTTGCTTGTTCTAACTTGCCTGACGTTTTTCACTGCTTCTGTGCTGTGCTGTGCTGTTCTGATCTAAAAAAAAAGCCATTGAACACATCTAATTAGTGAACAACGATTAGTGAACAAAAATAAGTTAATGTTCAGAAGTGAACAACAGGGACAGCTGGTAAATGGAGTTTATGGAATGAAAGCCGCGTTTCATTGGGAATTCATATTCACTTCAGCAAAACATCGCAAGACATCGCACATGGAAAACCAACAACTCTAAAGTGAACAACGTAAGTGGACAAAAATAAGTCACTTGTAGAAGTGAACAACAGGGAGTTTATGGAATAAAGTTGTATAAGTGAGTACAGCGTTTCATTGAGCGCCGAAGTGAAGTGAATTTAAAAATTTCCAATAAAACTCGGGATTTTTTCCTTGTGCGATGTTTTACAGACGTGGCTATAGATTCCCAATGAAACGCGGATTTTATTCCATAAACTCTATTTACCAGCCATCCCTGTTATTCACTTCTGAACACTGACTTATTTTTGTTCACTAATCTTTGTTTTTGTAACATGTGCGATGTTTTGCAAATGTGAATATAGATTCCCAATAAAACATGGCTTATGAAGTTTTTGTACAAACGTTTGCCCATCTCTTAATAGTAGAAGTTTATCATTTTTTCTATTAAGTGGTTTTTTTAAGAGATAACAAGTAACGCTAACGCATCGTGCTATTTCATTTTCATTTGGTTCTGATTGGTCAAAAGCACAAGATTTTCAGATGGCAACTCAGATGACAGCTACATTTTAAGTTTTTCGGACTTAGATTTTCAGACTAGGAAAACTTGGAATCCGTAACGTTTTAGACGATTATCGTCCGATCGTATATTATCGATCCCATCGCTAAGAAATTGCTTCATGTAACTTCGACTGCAGTGATTGGAGAATAGCATTTTGACCACCGTCCTACAAATTTTATTTGCTTTCTCAGGCTTTTAAACACTTATTTTTAGTTCTTAGTAAATGTAGGCGATAATCGTAACGCAATTATGTGCTCCTATTATGTAACTATCAACTCAATAAAAGCCGGCGATAAACAGTAGAAAATAGAACGAAATTCTATGAATCTAGTAAGATTTCGTTCCGGTTTTCACTGTTTCTCGACCGATGTTATCGATGCGATAGTTACAGAACAGGGGCACTGAGGTCACATACCACCGGAGTCACTTCAAAATACTTATACTCACGACCCTCTAAAAACTCAGGCTCTGAAAGACCGTCAGCAGAAATCAGAAAACTGACCGTCAAATGGTAAGTGACAAAAAAAAACTAGTCCTTTTCATTACATCATTGTATATGGAATCTATAGTACTTTCGAAAACAAAAATGGTCCCTGAAAGCCATCTATGTATCCGCCGGGGTACTAACATTCCCCTGTAATTCTTAAAGCGCCGGCGGATACATAGATGGCTTTGAGCGATCGTTTTTGTTTTCGATAGTACTATAGATTCTCAGCCGTATTTATTATCTTTATCTTTAACATGTTCATCTGCAACCATAATTTTTCATCTGCAACCATAATCCTATTCGTCTCTCTTTTTAACCTTTGTGCTTTGTAATCTTCATCCGTCTCGCTTTACTTTTCTGCACTTCCGCAGTTGCAGATGCATGTAAGCCCAGCATATAGCTATGATGTGCATATCTTACCTATCTATAAATCCATAATATAATTTATAGCATTGAGCGGTAATACACAGGTGTACTTCACTATCGAAAACAAATTAGTCTCTGAAAGCCATCTATGTATCCGGCCGCGTACTAACATTTCCTTGTCATTTCGCAATAGCGATGACAAAAACCTATTCAATCCCTATACTACCTGAATCGGCGTTCACCATATTCTACCTCTATGTTACGTTCAAAAAGTTTTATAAATAGGTTTTTCTGTTCAGAGATATTATAAGAGGAACATAGCGCTATTCACTCCCTATTATGGGTTTATAAATAAGGCTGTCTATATACAATGATTACATATAGAAAAAAGCACTTTTGAAAAATATTTTTTTGGTCCCTACTCCCAATGGAAGTCAAAAGTTTTTCTTACGTTTGTATTTACTCGTTGCTAAGAAAATTTTATTGACATCTGCCAAAGTGCCAACTGCGAATATTTTTTTTTTGAGCTTTTTAACTTCGATCCGAAAAATTTATTTTAGCAAAACGGTTTGTGTTGTGTATCAAAGCAAAAATTGTTGATATTTCTTTGTTTGTAAAGACTGAAGTTCATAATAATTAAAGTGAGAGTGTTGCCTGTTTTATGGATTCTTCAATCGATGACAATGTTTCCTGGCGCGGTTGTTCCATGGATGAAATCCACCGAAAACTAAATGAATTCGAACTTGAACATGTACCACCCGTACGGCCTTCAGATCATGACACAGTGCTTTATCACTTCCCCATTCGATGTGACGATTGTGAAGCGCCAAGACCACTAAAAGGGCAGGACAAATGGGATGCAAATCATGTGCGGCTGCCGTGTTCCAATAAAAGTCAGTATCCAATAGTTGGAGACCAAGATAATGTGACAATCGAACGTCGTTGGAAAATGGTTGAGCAGGCTCTACTGCGTCCGATCAAAACAAGCAAAGAACTCGAAGCTGCAATTCTATCGTACAACTCTAAATACCGTGACAACTGGAATTTTGTCTCACTTCACAAGTTGTTTGAGCAGGAACTCGATGAGTTAGAATCGGAGTCCTTTTTTGAAGAGTTGCTTCCGAAAATTATTCGACTGGCCTTGCGTTTGCCTTCGATTGTTCAATCAGGCATTCCATTGCTCAAGCAGGGACAAAATCGTTCGATTTCGTTAACACAACTTCAAGTTGCGTGTTTGCTTGCAAACGGATTTCTGTGCACTTTCCCTCGTCGAAATACAACCAAAAGAAAATCCGAGTATAGCACATTTCCAGATATTAACTTCAACAGACTTTTTCAATCGCAGGGACCATCGGTTATTGAAAAAATTAAGTGCATCTGCCACTACTTTAAACGAGTTTGCACTAAAACTCCAACCGGTGTTGTCACCTTCATACGTCGTTGCATACCTGCTGCAGATCTACCTAATTGGTCGCATATTGAAGCACCTCTGGCAATCACTCCTCTTCATATCAACTCATGTGGAACAATCGAGGACCAAGGACGCGGCCTGTTGCAAGTTGACTTTGCGAACAAATATCTTGGCGGCGGAGTTCTTGGCCACGGGTGTGTTCAAGAAGAGATTCGTTTCAGCATATGTCCTGAGTTGTTGATAAGCAAGCTATTCACTGAATGTCTTCGTCCCACGGAGGCACTTATTATGGTCGGCTGTGAACAGTACAGCAAGTACAAGGGGTATGCAAGTTCTTTCGTTTGGGATGGCGACTTTATTGACGACACTCCGTTTGACAGTAGTCGTAGAAAAAGTATACACATCGTTGCAATCGATGCACTGCCTTTCGTCAAACCATCGCACCAGTACCGGGAAGATCTAATGCTGAGGGAACTAAACAAAGCATACATTGGTTTTGTCCATCCACTTGACACAATAGCTCCGGGAGTAGCATCTGGAAATTGGGGGTGTGGTGCGTTTGGAGGGGAAGCAACTCTAAAAGCATTGCTCCAGCTGATGGCATGTACAGTCGCACGAAGACCTTTGGTGTACTTTACATTTGGGGATGAAAAGCTGCGCGATTCAGTTCATCAAATTCACACTTTCTTTATTGAAAACAACGTGACAGTAAAAGATTTATGGCGTTATCTTAAGAAGTTTAACGAACAAAAGTTAGGAGCGAGTGCTCTTTATGACTTTATATGTGCTTGTCATACAGACCGAAATTCTGCATCCAGCAGCAAGCAGCGCACACTCGCAAAATCAACAAAAACTCCAACGAAAGAACAAAATAAGTTATCTAACGCAAATACTCATCAGCGTACACAAAGCAAAGAACCAGGCCAAACAAGTAGCACCGCAACACCAATGTCTCAAGATCTTTTCGATGAGTTAGATGACGAGGACTTGCTTGCGTGCGTTGAAGATGTTCCTGAAGCCGCAGAAGGTTCGAGTACAACTTCGACAAAGGAAACTGAAAAAGCCACGCCAAAGGAAGTCTCCCCTAAATCTGCGT
The DNA here is from genome assembly GCA_914767635.1 of Melanostoma mellinum. Lineage (NCBI taxonomy): Eukaryota > Metazoa > Arthropoda > Insecta > Diptera > Syrphidae > Melanostoma > Melanostoma mellinum. The sequence continues at coordinate 24,105,026 of OU612058.1, forward strand.
CAAAGACGATCGATAAAAAAATGAAACAAACCACCCTGTTGGAAATGCTCGATAAGTGCTATACTGGAGATAGTCCTTTAAAACGACGTCGCGGTGAAGCTACAAAATTTTAATGTTAGAACAGAATGGAAAGAACGAATAGAGCTTGAGCACAGTAGTCAGAACATATTTTTTTAAATATTACTCAAACTAGACCAATAAACCAGAAATAAATTAAAAGGAGTTTTCTTTTCTATTCAGTAGGAGTTAAAAGAAAGCCGCTGTCGTCTGAAATAACTAGTTCTACGGTGGTTAGCCAATCTTGTTTGTTGAATTTGTATTTATATATTTTATTTTTGATGTTATAACCTATTCACGAATATTTTCTAAAATCCATTCGATAAATTCTCCAACTCTCGTGAAAACACCAGGCACATCTTCAGCCCAACATGGTGACAGTCCAAATGATTGAATTCCAGCAAGATAGTAGCTTCCAAGTCCTTTATTTGCCGTGTCGAAACTAATTACAGGTCCTCCAGAATCAATACGGCATGTGTCATTTCTCAACTGACCTTCAAGGCAAAATTGTGAGGGTTGGAGCATAATGTTGCTTCCAGCATACTTTTCATTACATTTATTCGAAGCTATAACAGATGCACTAACTCTTTGTTTAACATTATTCCAAATACCTTCTGGTCTCACACCCCAACCTACTAAGTCTAGACTTTGATCATCAAAACCATGTAAAATCTGTTCATCGATTTGTGGAAGACAGATTGGTTCAATGAAATCAGTTCGATTTACTTTAGTCGCTAAACGAATAAGTGCGATGTCATTAAGTTTGTTCCTAGATGTTGGTTCATATGCGTTATGTGGAATCACTTCCTCAATGGGTACATCAATGGCAGGATCCGCACAGTCTTCAAGGTCCGGATATATAGAACAGTCTATAGTGGTAAGTAGATCCCATTCTCCTAAGCGAACACTTTGAAGAGACCAGTTGTCTGGTAGAGCAGTGACACAATGAGCTGCAGTCAGAATGTAACGATCATTAATCAAGGTTCCGCCACAATGAAAACCCTTTTCTTTTCCACCTTCAAGTACAAATTTGTCTAAAAATATTTGGCTTTTTAATTAAATCCTATGTGTTTTCTTACCTTTAGAATATTCCAACAATGCCAACCAGCGGTATGTGTCGATTTCGGTATTGTAACCGCCATACAGTCGATTGTCATTGATGTTGCCGCATTTGCGAGGTTGTGGTAGGAGAGACCACTTTGGAGATTTTTTAGGAATTGATGTTTCAGCATCAACATCGTCTGGACAGCAAACCTTGTACATATGATGAGGAAAAGAGATTAGATTGAGATTGTTCATATACAAAAGAATCTTACCAAAATTGTTTTATTTTCGCGGCCACACTGACTTTGTCTTAGATACAATTTATGTTCTTCTAACAAAATCTTTTGCTTAAGCAAGGTGAGTAATGAATTACATTGAAAAACATTCTTACACTCCCCAATTTTTCCAATCGGTGTTCGGCAGGACTCGTTGCTCGGAATAGTTTCTATCGTTGGAATTGGACTTGGTGTTGGTGTTTGTACTGATTCGGTTGTTTCTTCCGTTGATGTATTTTTTATAGGTATTGTTTCATTAGACTGAGGGCTGTCTGAAGAAGGTAATCTTTCTGTGCTAGAAGTTGACTCAATGGTTTCAGTTACAGTGGGAAGTTTTGTGGGTGGAGTTATATCGATGGATTGTTTTCTTATGAGAGGGAAATGTGTGGTTTCCGTAACTTTTGTTTGATAAGCCCCATCTGTTATACGAAATCCTTCTGTGCTCAGACTTGATTTGGTCGTTTCTATAGATGTTGGATGACTGTTATCGACATCAGTAAGTTTTTCTGTCGTGGTTGTTAACATATTGACAGAATTTATTTCAGGAATCGCTCCTTTTGTTGTTACGATGCCGGCTGAGTAAGTTGTTTGTTTTGAATAAAGAGGAAACGCTGCTAAAGGAATAGTTTCTTCAACATTGTACCGGCCTGTTGTCACAGGTGTTTGTGTAGTAGTAAAACTTGATAAAACTGTTCCTTTTGGTTCATCATCTTCAAATCGCTTTTGTATTACGAATGGTGCCCATGTCGAAGTGGAAGGGCCTGGTTCATTCATAACAAATACCCTTGGTATTACTAAGAAATATGTCCTTCCTTTCAGAACGGAAAATATGTGTGATGTTTGCTCTAAATTAAATAAAACAAGAAAAACCAAGACACAAATTATACTTCAGTTTAATAGTTACAAATTGGTAAAAGTTAAAGTCATATGGCCTATCAGCATTTGCTGAATCTTTCATACCCAATCGTAACGGCTTCTAAGCAATGTCATTGGAACTAGTCTTTCAATAAATATGCGACAAATTTGTTTCCGGTTTTTATAATTCCTCAAAACATTGCTTATTAGCGGTTTCATTTCACAATGTTTTGGTGGGAGCTAGAGGCTAGACTTAAAGGTACATATCTGGAAAGCTTTGATAAGATGAGATTGATGTTTGGTAGCTCAATGGACTGTTTTTTTTAATCTGTGTGCTCCAACCAGCAGTTAAAAGTTTTGGAAGAAAAGAAAAACTTTTTTTATGATTTATTTCTATAAATGAAAAAATTAGATATTCTTATGAGAAGATAGTGATAGTGATACCAGTGAAAGGTCAAAACTCTGACTGTTACTTTGAAAATCAAGGTTTGATTTTCAATATTTGTGCCTTGAAAGCACTTTTACTGGCGTCTAGGAACTAACAACTCATCTGTTGCGAACCGAAAAAAATTATAGGATTATAAGATGAAAAGAAATTTGTGGCGAGTTCGTTGAAGAATTCTGTAGTGACGTTGATTTTCCAAAAGAAAAAAAGTTCTGAGGGAATAAATAGATTCTTGTTGTGTTTCTGTATATCATACGTGAATCAAAAAATTCGGTTTATCGAAGGGTAATTGAGGTAAAATTTTATTTCAGAAAAGCTCACCCTGCTAAAATTTAGTAGAAAAAAGTGCTCATACGCCACAGTAGTTTACATACAAATAATTGAATGTATGAAATTAGAACGTTGACTTTTCATCGAAATCGCAGCAGTCTTTCGTCTTTTCTCGTATTTGGGAACACTTTCTATAAATTCCAAATACAATGATTATGTCAGTAAAAACATGTTCGATTATATGGATTTACTTTAGTGTGTATTTTATGGAGTGCTCGCTGCTGAGCCCATTTTATTCGTATTACCTATAAATACAAGCGGAAAAATATTACTCACACGACAGTATCGTTTTAGGAGTTGATTTTACGAACAATACCTTATTCATAAATCCTAATTAGGTTGTGTAACTTTCTTCGTTTCCACTAACAATCGAATTATTTATGAATGCGAATTCGAGTTCATGAATCAATGCATTTATCGATGCGATACTTACAAAGAAGTGACACAGGGCCTGGATTTCGTAACTTAAAGAGGACTACCTTCCAATCGTATATCGTCGATTGTACCGTCAAAATATTGAATAATTGGTTATATTTTACTATCGTCTTATAAGCTTTGGACGATGGTCGTTTTAAAAGTCTCAAAACCTAGACTCACACTTCAAAACTAGTTGGAAATCAAAGTATAAAGTGGTTTTTGTAATTTATATAACACAACTTTATATTCAACTGCATACGTTTAACATTGATATCTCACAAGTCATCCCAACGTTCCAGTTCAATTAACTGTTCACTCAATACTCAAATTATGATGTAATTCTTAGCAGGTCACAGCGTTGTGACTTTTGGGCAAAATTGCCGGGTTGTTAATTGATCACAGCCAGAAGAGCTTGGCAGTTCTTCGCAGGGCCCTATGTCACCAATAGACTATACCATAAATTTATTAATAAAATTTACCCACTGACAATTGAATATAACAAATTTGGAAAAATTCAAGCAGATCGAGAAATAAAAAATAGACAGAAAGCAAGTTGTTTGGTGACTGAGTGGTGGTTGTTTTTTTATTTTTTTTTAATTAATATGCATATAAATGAATTGTAAGGTATCCAGTTTTAAATGGGATAAGTTTCCCTTTTAAAAGCTCTGGGAACATAACGAAAACTCTATTTACGAAAACTCTAAACACCGGATAATCTTTGTAATCATTCGTTGAACTTTCCCCAGGGTTGACCCAGGTCAACAACCCTATGAGTTGTCAAAAAAACCTGGGGCCGAATTACGGCACACGCTATCGAATAAGTCGTATCGTAATTATGGGAATTTGGTATTACCGCTCACGATATCGAGTCATCTAGTACCACAATTCGGCATCCTCTCATCAGTTATCGATCGGAATTTCATTCGATGCATAAAGTGCTCTCTAATTCATACATGAAAGACTATCGAAACCATCTATTTATCAATATTTCATTTAATAACACTATCCGAGTATATTTTATGTTTAAATTTTCCGAAATTCTTACTAAATATTGTCTTTTTTTTACAAAGGCATGAATTTTACCTACCAAAAAATAATGAAATAAGTATAAAGAGACACCAGCGACATCTATGAATTAATAGAAACTCGAAATTTACTAGTGAATATTCGATGATACTAGTACAATTTTAAAGAGCAATACGATACGAGAGGTCACGTATGCTGTAATTCCAAAATGGTTACTCACTCACTCGATCTCTAATGCCACTCACTCACTCGATATCGTGAGCTGTAATTCGGCCCCTGGGTTTCCCAGTCCTCAAAAAACGCTAAGCCACAAATCACCACACATCCATGTCATTAAAAAAGAAATACACATGCCATTTGACAGCCCTCAACTTTTTATGAAAAGAGTTTATGGAAAACCTGGGTCAACCCTAGGGCTCAAAAAACACTCAATTAGACATTCAGGACAACTTTAGGTTTCTCAAAAATCGCTTTGTGGCGACCCCAGGGCGACCCTAGGGCTTCAACGAACAAACCTATAATCTGAATAGAATAAAATATACGGAGCTTCATTGTCTTTGCAGAAGTCAGCGCGTTCCTTCAGTGCTTGATCAACTTAACGGTTTTCGAACTTTGATGCAAAATTTTTGCTTGTAATGTCAGAGAAAGTGTTCCGTTTGAGTTTGCTTTTGAACAAAATTGCAAAGTAAAACAAAATATTACACATTGGAATAAAATATTTTGGTTCTAAAGTTGAAAAACATCTTTAAATCCGATACTACAGTAGGTAAAAGATGTTTATCGACTCGCAAAACGGTGACACCGGTATATATAAAGAACTAGTTTCGGAAAATATTTATTAATCTAATATTCCAAATATATCGCCTTTTAGATATCACGCAGAAAGAAAGCCTGAAATTGTAAATGTACCAAAGTTGTTGCATAAATTGAATTAAATAATAAAACAGTCAGGTATTTTGTTGAATAAAACCGACAGTTGATCTCTCAATCGAAACAAGTTTACTAAGCGATTAGATATTGTCAAACCCAAGTAATTGGCCAAAATGTAAAACTAAAATTAAATTCTTCTTTGAGAAATAACACGTCTCCGATAATAGCTTCCGCGAATTCGTAGCTCTCAACCGTGGCCAACGGTCATCAAATAAGTTAGTCATAACATAACAATCAATTGTCTCTCTTGTCTTTACTAACACTTGAACGTACAAATATTTTTTGGCATGTAGTATGTCAATAAAGTTTGAAGTGATCGCAGTCATCTTAGCAGCAATTTCTTGATAATATAAAAAAACACAATCTTTGCACAAGAGAATAAAGCACTATGAATCAATCCTCGTTCAGATCATTTAGGTCACTTTGATGCAAACTTATTTAATGAGTGACTATTCAAAAGGAATGAACTCAATCATCAAGCAAGATAAGCAACCTACCAGATACCTGTTAGGTATTACCCTTGAATCGCATTGAATGTTATTGTTCCTATTGTCATTTGAAAAAATGAGTTCTTCTACTTCACTTACGCGTAGTTGTTGTGATCAGGACAACAATCAGCATCACACAGCATCTGCTAGTCATCATTTTGTTATAGGTTTAACGTGTTTATTTAAGTAGAACTTGTGGGAAAAACCAAATCGATAATCATTTGTGTTAAATTTTAACTTGTAGCTTAGCAATAAAAAGTGAACTGTAACTAGTTTGGCGACGGCTAACACAAGACTAATTGAAAGTTGACCGGTTCAAGACTAAAATTACCTTAACTCAACAACGTTCGGAGAGAAACTCGTGTTTTGTTTGTTCTATTTTAAGGAAGATCATACTGATTGCAAGTTTGCCAGTCAAGTTTAAAGTTAAGAGTACAATCTGGTTTCTCTTGAATCGCAATGAAAAAAAGCGATTTGCGTCTTGAAGTCGAAGCTAAAGCAATTCTCGGATCAGTTGTTGTTGAAAGAAAGCACTATCTTCAGTTATTTAAAATGAATGAACTTCTCTCATTGTGACAAACGATGAAAAAGCATTTTATTTTTTTGTAGGTATCTAATTTGCGCCCTTTAATTCACACTCTTAATGGTTGAAGTAATATTTCTTTTAAGTTGGGATTATTGAAGTTTGTACGATGTATTTGGTGCTTAGCTGTAGTGGCATATTGGTTACCTGAGCTCTTATGACAAACTATTAAAGACTAACAAAAACTAATTTAAAAAAACATAAAAATTTTCAAAAATCTATTTCCGGTTGAGTAATATGTCAATAAATAAAGCAATAAGTTACGAAGCGATTTGCATTGAAATAAAGTGTTTTTATGTGTTAGGCGCCAGCAATTTTAGATAAGAAATAACTTCTGTTCTCATTTTGAATTCCGCAGCAAAACCAGACATTATAGGACTCCAGTTTCAACGAAATGAAAAAAAAAAAAAATTATTCAATTCAAACAGAAAACCAGAAAAGATTTTAAGAAAACATCTTAAGAGAATAATATTTTAAAATATGAATCGTTGTATAAATAAATGGATGATCATTGAACACACTCGCTATACAGAAAATTCAACAAAAAAATCTTCACTTTCTGCGGAATTTCGAATACAAAAAATTCCGATTTGCAAACCTCGCATTTGATTTATTTTTTATTTTTTGGTATTTATCAAATTTTTGTATTATGATATTAGAGTCTTGGTTTTAATGATGAAAACGGATAAGTAATTTATTTGAATTTATAAATTAGATGTTGTATTCACAACGTACAAAAACAGAATGAGAAAATTTATGACAGTAAATTTTCTCTAAATAATTAATAATAAAAAACGATTGCTACAATCCTCGATACGTTACAGTTCTCAACACCCCTTCTCAATCGTTTAGTCCAAGTTGTAGACTCAAATCTTGAAAGCGTGTTGAATCAAGGGATTTTGTGAAAACGTCTGCAAGTTGATTCTTTGTTCCAATAGGCTTGACTTCAATTTGTCCATTTTGAATGTGATCCCGAATGAAGTGATGTCTTATATCGATGTGTTTAGACCGTTTGGTTTCTAAGTTGCTTGCCATTCCAATGCATCCCTTATTGTCCTCAAAGATTATAGCCAGTTCATTTCCTATTTGCTTAAGGTCCTGCAATAATCCTCTAATCCAAATGGCTTCAGATATAGTTGCACTAAGTGCCATATATTCTGCTTCGCTTGAGGAAGTTGCAACTGTGGTTTGTTTCTTGCTTGACCAAGATATTGTGCATCCAAAAACTTTAAATACATATCCGCTTACCGATTTTCTATCATTAATGTCGCTTCCCCAGTCGGCATCAGCATATCCAATCAGTGGATGATCATTAGGGGAATTGTGCTCAAGATGACATACTTTTTGTTTAAAGTAAGAAATAAAATTTTCTACAAACCCTAGCGTTAAAATCTTTACATAATTAAATAATTAATGATTGTATGGAAAAAATAAACTTGGAATGAATAGTTTAAAGTAAAAAGAATTTATTTAAAAAAATTAGTTAAAAACAGTCCGAGGCTAAGCCTAAGATGACATAGTTGGGTATAAGATGACATACTGCATGAGGGTAAGATGACATATTGTAAAAATGCCTGCTTTATTTGACTTTTCAGCTTCAGTCAGTATATAACTCACATTTTCGACTTAGATTTTCGGCCATTTAGCTTTCATAATTTTTGTTTTATGCTTGGTGAAATATAATTATGTACTTTAAATTTGCATTTAAATGTTTGAATTAAAAAATAAGGTTTGTGTTTTTAGTAGGAATGTCATAGTATTTATAGTATGTCATCATGGACTGATTACCAATATGTCATCTTACCCGATAGGAAATAAAACTTTTACAACCATTCAGGAATCAAAACATTATAATTTAGGAGCCAAATCACACAAAAAATATTCTTTATACACATAAATGCAAACATAAAACACAAAGGACATAGAAAAACACTTAATTTTTTAAGCAATTTTGAAGTAAACAATGACTCGCAAAAAAATTTATTCTCTAGCTTTTTCCTTTGAGCCGATCACAATGACAGCAGGTAGTATACTGGCAGCTGTAAGTTTATTCTGGCTAAACAGATAGAAAAAATGCATGTCTGGATATGTTCGAGAGAACTGTGGCGGCTTTATAAACAGAGAAAATACGAGTATGTCATCTTACCTGAGTATGTCATCTTGAGCAGAACTCCCCTACTTATCTCGAAAGTAAGGTTTTTCTTCTTGGTTCCTCTTAGGTATCTCACTATTCGTTTGAGAGCTTGCCAATGATTTTCAGACGGATTTTGCTGATATCGTCCCATGTACCCGATTGGAAAACATATATCAGGTCTCGTGCACATCATAATATACATCAAGCTGCCAAGTAATTCTCTATAGGGTTTGTCTAATGTGGAATCTGTTTTTGTTGACTCAAGTTGTAGTCCTTTTTCCATTGGACTTCTTGTAGGGTTGCAATCTTCCATACCAAACTTGGAAAGTAATCTTTCAATACTGGAGACTTGAGACAATTTTATGGTTTTTTCTTGAACATCGATTTTCATTCCCAGAAAATATTTAAGACTTCCGCAATCTGACATCTTGAATGTTTTCTCCAGTTTGCTCTTCAAATTCTGAATTCGATTTAAACTTTTTCCAGCAATTAACAAATCGTCAACATACAAAACTAGTATTATGATGTCATCTTCTTCTTGTCCAATATTTGTATAAAGACAATAGTCATGATAGGATCTCGTGAATCCCAATTTAAGAAGAAAATCATTAAATTTTTGGTTCCAACACCTGGGTGCTTGTTTCAACCCGTAAATGGACTTAATTAAGCGGCAAACACTTCCATCAGCTGCAGAAACCCCTTCTGGAACAGCCATGTAAAGTTCTTCTTTTAACTCACCATGTAAGAATGCCGTTTTCACATCCAGTTGGTGAAAAATTAGTTTTCTGTACAATCCAACAGCTAGCACAATTCTTATGGTGGTCAATTTTGCTACAGGTGAGTAGGTTTCATAGTAATCGATCCCTGCCTTTTGTGTAAAACCCTTAACCACCAGTCTAGCTTTGTATTTCTTCGGCTCTCCATCTTCATTAAATTTGATTTGAAAAACCCACTTCGGCTTAAGGATTTTAGCATTTTTAGGTTTCTTGACGACTTCCCAAACACCGTTTTCTTTCATTGAATGAAGTTCCTCTTCAATTGCTCCAAACCATTTTCTAGCATCGGATCGGGAATTAATTTCATCAAAAGAATTGGGAACACCTGTTAAGAATTCATCGGCAGAAGTTGCCCTATAACTTGAAAAATAATCAGCAAACTTACTTGGAGGTCGGCGCTCCCTTTCGCTGCGCCTCACAATAATCTCACCTGGAGGATTAGTGTTGTTATTATGCGAAGGGAGCGCATCTGCACCATCGTTGACATTAAGATCTTCATCACCTAAGTCTTCAACCGTTTCAACTTCAGTAACATGCTGTACATTATTAGAACCATCGAGTATTTCAGATGACTCATCCCCTTCTTGCTCGTGGTTGCTTATAATGATCATAACTTCTTTTTTCTTACTTTGGTCTTGATTGTATGGAAAGTTGGTTTCATCAAATTTGACGTCTCTAGCGGTAAATATTCGTTGAGTTTCCATATCCAGAAGCTTGTATCCATTCGGTACATATCCAATCATTATTGACTTGCGACTTTTGGAATCAAGTTTCTTTCTTTTCTGATTAGGAATCCATGCAAAAGCTTTGCAGCCAAAAACTCTAAGTTTTTTATAATCGGGTTTGGTGCCATACCACATTTCAGCTGGCGTCTTGGGACAATCTAAGGACTTAGTAGGTGTTCTATTTATCAAGTAAGTCCCAGTAAGCGCTGCTTCACCCCACATTCGTTTTGGCATTTTGGACTCTAGTAACATCGTTCTTACTTTTTCGATCAGTGTTCTATTAAACCTTTCTGCGACTCCATTTTGTTGTGGTGAGTATGCAATTGTCGGTTGAACTTGAATCCCCAGTTTCTTGTACCATAAGTTTTGTTCCTTTGAGCAGTACTCTCGTCCTTGGTCTACAGTGAACTTCGAAATTGATTTTCCAAACATAGATCTTGTCATAGCTTCGTATTCTTTCATTGCTCCGAAAACTTCAAATTTTCTTTTCATAAGATAAATCATGGCAAAATGTGTGAAGTCATCAATGAACGACACGAAATATCTCGAACCATTACAAGCAGCTTCGTCAATAGGGCCGCACACATCAGAGTGAATTCTTTCCAATACTCTTGTTGCTCTTGGTCTCATGGTCTTGAATGGATCACGACTTTGCTTACCTTCTGTGCAAATATCACAGAAGCCAATGTCATCCATTGAAGTCATCTTCAGCCCCTTAACTGTGTTTTCTTTGGCAATCATATTCAACGCACCATGTCCAACATGACCTAAGCGCTTATGCCACAGCTTGACATCATCAGTTTTGCATAGATTTGCTGAATGTCTTTGAACTTCAAATTCAACTTCATACAAGTTTCCTTGTAGGTATGCCTCTGCTATCAGCAAACCATTTTTGACAAGTCTTGCTTTATTTTTGAAGAACTGCACATCAACTCCAACACTTGTAAGTTTTCTAACAGACAGTAAGTTGTCTCTTAGTCCTGGTAAGTAAAGCACATCTTTTATTATGACTTCTATATTCTCTGTACTCTTTCCGTCTATGACTCCTGAGCTCTTTGTCATTAAAAATTGATTATTTTTGGCAACATTGATTTTAATCGGTTCATCCAGTTCATTTTCTTCAGAAAAATACCAATTTTCATTTGAAAGATGATCACTGGCTCCGGAATCTAACTTAAACTTAATTCTTGTACCAAGTTCTTTCATTCCCCCTGATTCGTTCCGATCTGACATCAAACAGACGCCCTTTGAAGTTTTGTTATATCTTTGATTCGGTGTCACATCTGTTTTCCTACAATCTTTTGCCAAATGTCCAAACTTGTTACACTTGAAGCATTTACCTTGAAACTTGAAGGTTTTCTTTGGATATTTCTTCCCAGCAAATGCCGATCTTTCTTGAATTTCTTCCCCATCTCTATCTTCTAACTTCGCTTCTTCCAAAAGAAGCCTATCTTTGACCATGATAAACGATAGTTCCCCACCCCTTAAATTTTGCAAGGCGGTAACTAACGGATCAAACTTTTCGGGAAGTGTCAGGAAGAACTGAGCCAATAAATCACTTTCATCTAGCGATGCCCCAGACATCTTCAGTTGTCTGATTAAGTTTTCAAACACCATTATGTGATTAGCTACTGCATCACCCTCTTTCATACGGAGCTTCATAAGCTGCTTCCGAACCAAAAGTTGGTTCACGACAGATTTTCGAGCAAACGATGATTGAAGACTCTCCCACATTTCCTTAGCCGTATTCTTTTCACGAATGTAACTTAAATAATCGTTATGTACATAAGCTACGATTCTTTCCTTCGCTTTCTTATCTTTTCTCGAAAATTCTTCATATCCTTCATCATTCGTTTCAACGATCCTTGTTAAAACATCAGCGACGTTAAGCGAGTCCAGATGAATTCGAACTCTGAACTGCCAGTCATCGAATCCGGTTCCGTAGAACTGCGGAATTCCACAAATCGACTCCTTAGTTTCGCCCATAACCTATTAGAGTCTTGGTTTTAATGATGAAAACGGATAAGTAATTTATTTGAATTTATAAATTAGATGTTGTATTCACAACGTACAAAAACAGAATGAGAAAATTTATGAAGAATTTTCTCTAAATAATTAATAATAAAAAACGATTGCTACAATCCTCGATACGTTACAGTTCTCAACATATGACTTATAATGGTTTAAATTTTTGTAATTTTTGTAGTACTTTTTAGTATCTTTTGTGTAAATTGGAGGCATGTGAATTATGATATTGACACAGAAGAGTGGTTTTAAATGTGTTTCTGTAGCAACTCAGCAATGCACTTTACCACTTAACACAAAAGCACATCAATTACTGAACACTTAAGTTAGCAAATGGTCTCAGTCTCAGCAAGCTCAGCAAGCTAATGAGATAATAGATTATAGATAGATAGATAGATTTTTCATTCACGTTTGAATAATGGGTAAGAACATCTACATACGAACTAACAGAGATATGTAAGTCAATAAATAAAGGGAATTTGTGCGAATTTGTGGAACCACCAAGAGAAATCCATCCCCATAATTATTCACTGAGAAGTTAAATGAGTGTATGGGTTTTTTCATGTGTGCTTATTATTTGTTTGCTGAAAAGCAACAAAAACTCATCTAATGTAAACAAATAGAAGCTGCAGGGAAGAGAAGTAAACTTTTGCAGCCATATTCATTAGATTTCACTAATACTCGTTTCAAGCTCGGATTATAATCAAAACAATATATAGCACTTACACTTCCTTACGCCACGTCGAACGAATCCTTATTTATAAAACACTTTCCAACCAGTTTTAGTTATGCCCCGCTTATGTAAAATTTTTCATTTAAAGTGACCCATCAAAGCTTTGGTTACTATAAACGTTAAACAACCCCAGCTGATTTCATTTTGACTTAGTTTTTGTTGTGGTTGGTGGAAATTTTTCTACAGTGGATATTAAATTAGAAAGAGAAAAGTCTGAAAATTGGTATACTTCTCAACAGGTAGGTTAGTATTTTAAGTTTCAGCATTGCTAAAGATAAAAATAAATATATTTATTTTCATTCATACATTTTTTCTCATACTTAAGGCGTTTAAGGCCTTTCGCAAACCAATGCGGTGAGTGCGTGCGATGCGATTGCGTTAAGTCAAATCTTCATAAATTACATGTATTTTATAGAGATTTGAATTATCGCAATCGCATCGCACGCACTCACCGCATTGGTTTGCCCAAGGCTTAAGGAATTTAAATCATTCGCAAAATCAAAATAATTTTCTGTTTTTCCTCTAAAAATTTGAGTAATATTTCTGTTAACACTTTTTTCTCAAAATTACATTGAGACATTAAAGCGACCAGTTTTAGTCTACTCCGCCTCTAAAACTGGTGTATTTTTTTGTATAAATAAGGTTTGCAGTATTAAATTCGTTTTAAATTCGGAGTAACTTTACAAGTTTATAAATAAGGCTGTTGTTCTTTATTCTTCTATGATTATAACAACCCTGAACTTCAGCACAATCTGTCAACACATTTTTATGCTCAAACGAAAGGAAACTAAGCGCTTTGAGCTGCTTTTTTTGACAGCTTTGACTGTCAAAAAATCTACCAGAAAAAAGAGCTGCATTTTCAACGAAGTCATCACGATGGCGTCCAATCCAAATGTTTCCACATATTTATCAGCTCAAAAGAAAACCACAAACAAGGAATTAGCTTCCGAATGGACTACAATTGAAGATCTCCACAATGAAAAGTAAGTATTATTTTGAAATAGATAACTGAGCATGTTTTTTTCCATTCGAAACATTGTCCACCAAAATCACCGGTCACTAACCTCCTTTCTTTTCATTCGGTTGTAGACTCTGGAATGAACTCACAATTAAATTAATTAAATTTGTGCACCATGAATCCCTCCAGGATGAGGATTCCCTATTGCAACTTTATCAGAATTTCATCTCTTCCTTCGAAATGAAGTAAGTACTTAACCAATCTTTTTCATATGAAGTGATGATGCATCATATTTCTTTGTTTGAAGAATCAATCCGTACGGTTTGGTAGAGATCCTTGAAGTGGTTGTGGAACATATTTCAGATAAAAAAGAAGCAGTTGCATTTCTAGAAAAATTGAAAGACAAAGTGAAAATCTGTGATGAAGCAACTTGGTACATACAGGTAAGGTTTGATTTGTTGTTCGACTAGTAAACATGTAACTAACGATAGCTAAAAGGTTCTTCAAGGCAACATATATCTCACAAATCTAAATGACCTAGAAGCCACAAAAAAGATAATCGAAGAACTGAGAGAGGTTCTTGAAGAAGCCGGAAACGTAACACCAGTCCATGGAAAATATTACCTCCTTGCTTCGCAGTACTATCGACGTGTTGGCCAACATAGCGACTACTATCGCTGTGGCTTGCAGTTCTTGGGATGTTCGCTAGAAGACTATCCTAAGGAAGAATGGTCTCAACAGGCTTTCTTTTTGGGATTGGCCGCTCTTTTGGGAGATGGAGTCTACAATATCGGAGAACTTGTATGTCGTAACTTGAACAACACTTCCATCCTCCCTCTATATGTACATTGTTTTTCTCCCTTAGCTGGCACATCCAATTCTGGAGTCTCTTAAGGGAACAGAAAACGAATGGGTTGTTGAACTCCTCAAGGCTTTTAACTTTGGAGACATTGAAAAGTATTTGTTTTGAAATTTGGTTTTCAGTTTTATAGTAATCATTTTTTCGTAGATTCAACTCGATGAAACACATTTGGAGCAAAATTCCCGATCTGGCGGCTAAAGAAATCAAATTGCGTCAGAAAATTTCTTTGTTATGTTTGATGGAAATGACATTCAAACGTTCAGCTATCCAGAGAGCGATTTCTTTCGAAGACATTGCTAAAGAAACTCAACTCCCAATCAAAGAAGTTGAACTTCTGGTGATGAAGGCTCTTGCCCAAGGTCTGGTCCGTGGAGAAATCGATGAAGTCGCTGGAGTTGTCAACATGTCATGGGTAAGTGTTTTCGTTCAACTGTGTATAAATACGCAAACACCAAGTTCAGTCCTGGTATGGTATTCCTCAAGGAACTAGCTTTGTTACCGTATTATAAAAATAACTGCCTCTGTAAAATACTCTTTTTTGCAGGTACAACCTCGGGTTTTGGACCGAAAACAGATCGCAAACATGGCTACTACGTTAGACGTTTGGATGCAATCAATAACATCAATGGAGAAGCTCATGGAACTCCGTGCAGCCGACATACTTACAAATTGAACCCGGTCTCTCAAAATTTCTTTTTATAAATAAAAGCCAATAATTATCTGCATTCTAAACAAATAAAAAGTACACAATAACCATAAACAACCGAGCTTATTTTTTACTTTTTTTTATTATTAGTTCTAAAAGTGTTGTACAAAAATTGGTTCTTTAGTAAAAGACATATTCTTATTTGTAGATCTTATGCGTCATCAGCGAAAAATTATTTATATACATTAAAAAAAAAGCGAAATAAATATCAGAGTGTAAAATAACTATAGTAATGGCTTTGTAGCTGTTTCGATAAATGGTACAGTAAAATTAAATGTTCAAGCAGCGTAGCTTTCTCTCCGGTATTCTCGAAGTAAACTCGAACGTAGGTGGCTTTTTAATTTCTTCATGCGAATCTCTTCGTATTCTCACTGGATCCACACCCATCACAGAATTCAACGGTATTTGCTCTTCTCGAATCAAGTCTTTGACATGTTTTTCTAATGTAAACAAATGTTCATCCTCAGCACCGGGTATTTCTTCCCGCATAAATGAGGCCAGCCTCAGAAGATATTCTACATTATGTCCACTAGGCCCTTGAGCATGGACGATTTCGCCAGCTACCTTGCGCAGACATTCTTCACCCATCCAATGGCAATTTTGATCGGTGGCAATGTAGACAACCACCTGAAGGGCTTCTCCACTAAATATCGCATCGTATGACGCTACGCGGGGATAAAATTTAGTATCGACAGTTATATAGCCTCCTAGAAAACAAAGCAAATAAGAAAAACAAAAATAAGAGATATATTTTGTCAGAAAAAATGGAGGTGTTTAATTGTATTTACTAACCTAGGGTACATTCACGTTGTTTAAGATAATCTAAAGCAGTCTCTCCGGAAATTTGGTATGCACAGCCCCATGTTATGCCCTGAAAAAAAAAGGAGGAAAGATTACAGATTAAAGTCAATTGTTAATTGTTTTCTTATCGAAAAAAGTGTTGCAGCAAAAAATATTCATGCTCATTTTGAATATCTATTTCGATTAAAAGTTAGTCGAATTTTGTTGTACAATGGACCGGTATTTAGGTCTGAGTGCTCCAGCTGGTATTTAAAAAACCTAGTCGAATAAAAGTTCGTAAAAAACCAAAACTAGATTTTTTACCGGTTTAAGTTTTTTTAAAGTATCAAAAAATGTATAGGTTTTTGAGTGCACTTATTTATGAGTTTTTTTTACTTTTATTATTTTTGTGTTCATCTGTAAAATAAAGAAACTCTATGTTTAACATGTATTTTCTGAAAAAATGACCTCAAAGTCAAATCTTTGCTTGGGGAAAAAATTTGAACACCATTTTAAATTGAATTTGAACATCTGGCAACCCTAAGCCTATAGAAGCCCAACTAAAATACAGTTTTAAAGATTATTATTTTGACAAAAAATTAAGTCTAAAATCAAGTCTCTACTATTAGTATTGACAGAGAAATCGAATATAACACAGGTCAGGGTACACCAAAGTTAGACTTTTTTTTAAATTGTGAAAAAGTGATGTCAAAGTTGAGAAACGAACTTTACAAAATTTTTTTTCTTAGAATATGACCAAGAATCACATCCCAAAGTATAAAACATGAATTAAGAAGCACCCTGTATATTAAACCCGCAACAAACAACTTTAAGGTTTTATGGTGGCTCGTCGTCGTCAGTTCGAATCCCGTTGGTGGTGGTATTTTTTTTTTTCTTCCGTTAACACAAATTTTGGAAAAGTAAATGTCATGCAAGACAAGTTTGAGAGTTGATAAACAATGAGTTAATGGATTTGATTTGGTTGGTGTAATGAGATCACAAGCTGCGGATTATTAAAAATTATTTTTCTAATTTTTGTCCTTCTTTTTGTCTTTTTATTGGTAAGGTACCAGTGCCATAAAACAAATAACAGTAACTGCGTGAACACAATGACTCACAGCCGCATACGGAGCCGCAGGCGGAAAATATTAAGTACACGGAATAAAACGTATACACAACAACGCAAGCTGGAGCCGCACAAGTTAACTTTATTTTAACTCTTGCGGGTGCGGCTGCGTTTGCAGTTCATTGTGTTCACGCAGTACCTAAAGTGACCTAATTTTTGTGTGCAATAAACTTGATTGATAACACTTTGAACGCAGACTCATTTATTGGCGCGGGTTGTTTCCGACCTCAATGCTTTTGGGAAATGGTGCTTGCACGATTTTTTTTTTTTTGTGAAGATGATGAAAGAAGAAAAGACTTGAAAACAATTTATTAAAGAAAAAACAAAACATTAAAACCTATTTCATTTTAACCTACTTTTTGTGAATCTTGAAACGCATTTCTTCATTCGAATCCTCTGTTGTACTTCGTTTCCATAATTTCAGTCGCATATTTTAATTCAATTGCGATTTCCTTTTGTTGAAGCCAAGTTAATAACCTCCTTCTTTCCTCTTTTTCGTATTGTCACTAAAGTGCACACACAACATTGAGAACACATTAATTTTGCATGGCTTAAATTGATTCTTCAACTACAAATCCCAGCCTTTAAAAGAACCTCTTGAAGTAATTCCATGATCAACAAAGAGTTAGGAAAAGTCATACATGACTAAATGTTGAATAATTATGAAAAAACAATAAACACCACAATGATGATTTTTTCCTTTATTAACTCTAATCGGAACAATAGGCTTGTTTCATTGAGAAATATTTCAAAGAACTACTGGCTGTGATCAACTACGTTTACGTTTCAAAGTAGTAGTTTTTAGTCTTTGCATATTTATTATCATCTCCTGGGAACTAACAAAAAGTACATCGCAACGCCGAATAGCTAAATAAGTCCGTAGAAGAATCTTTCACTTGTTTTGACTTTTCGTAGATCTTTTCTTTGCTATAAATAGACCAATCAACGCATTGATTAGTTCCTTCTCTGCAGTGTATAAGTTTTTTTTAACTTTTACAGTTCGCAGTATTTTTTTTCCAATGTGCTTGTTCATATACCAATCGAATGCTTATCAAGTGGTAGTGTTGTTCGTGTCTTCTTGGCTTGTCTCTCGGGGTAACAAACGAGCTCCTAGTAGCTCCGAAACGATCAGTTTTTCGAATTGTGACTTTCGCGATACCCTGGGGAAAGTCCCCGGGCCTAGGATAGAAAGTATCAAGGCGTAATTTTCCGCCTATATTCCAGGGAAACTCTCCATTCGCTATTGGGAGGACTTTGGTCTGAATAAATGCGTTTGGTGTTCCTGGAAATGTGCCAGATGTATGAGATATCGACAGGTATTTGCGAGTCAAATACACGAAATGGGGCTTACTACAGGAGATCCGACACCTATAATTTTTTGCTGCAAAACATAGGTAGATACACCAATACTTTATTTTTCTTTGTTCTTAAAAATTTAAATGTTATGCAACAAATGGGTTTGTTGGGGGTTTATTTTGTTGTCATGGGGAAACTTTGTTATTGGCTTTTTGAACGACTGATAAGTTATCGTTTTCGGTCAATTTAAATGGCTAGACTTGTAAAAATAAATCCAACTTAACTGATGTTGATAAATAAGCTAAAAAAATTAACTTCTGTAGTTAAATTGGGTCAGGCTCTTATAGGTACTTATAAAACTTAAGTCCTGAATAGATTAGTTGAATAGATTTCTATTTCTGTGCTCTTTATTTTAAAACGTTTCAGAATTTTGCAGCCCACAATAGTTTTGCAAATAAATAAAATTGTGTCATTTTTGATTTTTCAAATTTCACACGCTCACAACGTGTCTGTTACGTCAATAAGGCAATGACTTTTATTATATAAAAACGTGCCAAGCGTCCAAAATGCATAGCTATAGCTTCGGTGCTATAGAAATTCATAACACCTGAATAATATGATTATACTATACATATTGTTTTGAATTTCATTGAGATCACGCTGCTTGATAATGATCACTTGTATAGGTAGTTTAAAATAAAAAGAAAATCTAGCTGACAGAAATAAAATATTATGGTCAAGAAAACACTTGCGATTTTCTATAAACAAACATAGGTATTTACGTATGGCTATGTAATGAAACAACGTAGGTAAACAAGAATAATAAATGAGTAGGAGTGCGAACAAAAGAAAACTGTGCCACTTATATTTCATTCATCACAGGAGAAAAAAAAGGAAAAGTGAATGAAAAAAAGGAAAAAAGCAATAAAAATAATGAAAAGTGAAACTGAAGATTATTAAACGACTTTTTGTTTGCCTTTATAAATTGCGTATAAAGAAGAAATCTACACAAGCACTTTGAGCTCTTCCTTGAAAATATTACTCACCTCTTTGTCTTCCATTAATGTGGCCACTCGTCCTGGCTGTAAGTAGAAAAAAAAAAAAAAAAAATTAAAGAAATGTTTCACTATTAGATAACAATTTTAGGCTAAAAAAATTAGAGTTATAAAGTTGGAAAATATATTTAACTGAAAGTGCATTTGTGTTTTACTTCCTAGAGTACAGACAGGGGAAATTCAGATCGGAACGAAAGTTTGCAAGTACACACATGGTGTTATGATCGAAGATTGTGTTTAGAATAGCAAATTTAAGTAGGTACACTCACAAAGATTTCATAAGACTTTTCGTAAATAGTCAAAGCCATATGTGCATGTGCATATCATGTCGGTACCTCATGTTCGTATTTATTATTCTGGTCTGTTAGCAATATCGGCAAATTTCAAAAACAGTAATAACATTGTTTCAACTGTTCGCGATTTGTCAATTTCTTTATGTAAACAGTTTTGTAGAACAAATTTTATTTCGCGAATTTTCAGTGTCTATATTATAGAAATACTAAAGAATTTGAAAGTATTTTGAAAAATATGTTATTTTTCTATTTGATTTGTTAGTGGAAATTTCAATTCGATACAGATGGGGAATAACCGAACGATTATTTACCACATACCTACCTATTGTCTGATTGAAAGGCATAAAAATGGTTTTCGGTTTTTAACTATACTCTATTTAGTGCAGTTTTCTATACATTTATGTTTTATGATCCTATACGCTACAAAAAACATATGTAAGAGTCTAAGAGTTCGTTTACGAACAACGTTAGTTAAGCGAGTAAATTGATCTTAAACCAATGCTTCAGTAAGGAATTTCAGTAGCACAAAACTACTTGTTTCCTTAATCTTCTGCAAGTGTAACAGACATAATCCTGAAAGTGGCTCTTGACTTGTAAACTTGTAGTTTTGTGTTACAGACTCCTGGGAGACTACTATGTAACTCGCTTCTACAACAAAAGTGTTAGAAACCCGAAAATTACTTCTCCTTATTTCTGAAGGACCAAGAAGGACTGCTTCTTATCTATATCTTGCACTTACAGAGGTTTCTTCTTTCTAGATAGTAAAAGAAACTTAAAAAAACTAAAACACTACTTCTTGGTAACCAAAAATAAAAAGGATTCCAGTTTTCTAAATTCTTACTCGTTTTTCAGTGATCAAAATGAGCAAAATGGAAATATCTAGTGAACGAAATTGCTCTCTATATTAAATTTTTTTGTGGCCTGGACCTTTCCTAAGCTCGAGACAAACTAGCATATTTTTATGATTTCTATTGGAAAGGTCGAATTACCGCACACGAGATCGAGTTATACGTGACTGAATTATGTGTTTTTAGCACAACTTTTCACGTAACTTTATTATCACAATTTGATATTCTTTCATTATCTTTAATATTTGAACGAATTGAAGTTGATAAATGAACAGCAGTCTGAGTTTGTGCCTGAGACAATTTTGAAAGAAAAATAGTACTCACTCAGTCGATCACTGATGCCGTGATTCGGCCCCAGATAAATGTTAACACAAAACAAACTTTTTCTTGTACCACCGAGGCTTCAGCATGTATCAGACGGTACACATTGTTGGATTCTTGTAGAAAATATTTATTAACTATTTATAGACATCCAATATTTTTGTATGGTAGCTGTTTTGACATCATAGAGACTTTCTGTAATAAACTATCATGTGAACTATGAACTATAATGCGGTCCTCTTAAAATGGACTATAGATTAAAATTTAACTTATAGTTGCTTTTGAACCAAAAATCATCAGAGAACTTTAGTTGTCTCTTGTTGGAAGGAGAGCCAACATAAAAAAAATACCTACTGGGCAAGCTTATTTATGGTTTGAAACAAATTAAGAACATTTTTATTTTATATAACCATAATGTTACAAATTCTTTTCTTTAATCGGGTGCTAAAAGAAGTTAGCCGGTAAACAATTAGTTTTTACCACTTAAAGTTGCAGTCTTCAAATACTTTTACGATAAAAGCCACTAATAGCTACTCACTTCTTAATAAACATGTGCAATGTCGCCATATTGTCTGACGAATACAATATCGTGAAACAAATTCCAAGAAACATCATTTATTTGTTTTAAAATTAATGCTCCAGCTTATCAATCATAAGGTCCTACGTCTTACAAAACAGACCTTATCAAAACCCATTTTCAAAAATATACGTTCAATGTGAATGACACCATAAGACAGAATGATCATACATTCGAACTACAAAGTTTGCTTAAAAACTTAGTACGTCTTATCAGTTGTAGACTTTAAAACACACTTGTGCCCACACCTATCACTGTGTCAAGTCTATAGACTGCAGCTGGCACAGACAAAAATTCCAAAAACATTTGCACAGTTGCAAAACAAACAAAATTAAGTCACGATTATTTAAAGAAACTACTATGTTAATAAGTTGCTAGGTCCCCGTTGTCACAGCCGTTGTCTGATACGAGATTAAGACAAATAAATCAAAAAATTCAATATACTAACCTTGTTGGGAGTCCCCCGATGTGTTATGTTTCCTTGCCAAAATCTTCTCACAAATCCTCGTATATATCCTGTTATGCACTTTGTATACTCAAAACCTGGATTCCAGCATAAGGATCCATAGCCAAACACCCATATTGATGTCGCATCCTGAGCGATCGCATTATTGTCTTCATCTAGGTCTTCTTCTACAAAGTTGCCATTGGCAAACAAGTCCTCAAAGTTGATCGGTGGTTGATTCATTTTGTTGAATTAATTTAGAATTTCCTCTTCTTTTTTTTTTTTTAATATTTGTTTGTCGAAACAGTGGTATATTGTTAGCTAAAAATGTCTTTAAAATTTATTCGTCTCTGTTGAGATCTTGCTTGCTTTGATGTTCTGCTAAATGTTATGCTACCGCTGCAAGACATCAGTGCTTCAATTCGACGCCATGGTGATCAATTTGGAAAGCATGTTAACGATTTATTTCAATTGTCTTATTGTTATTGTATTTGCTTGGTGTATTGGTAGTTTTTAATGAAAAAAACTAATTTTCAACGGCTTCATGATTTGCTTCTCTTATTCATCACATAAATTCTCAAAACTTTTTCGGACACGTTTTTGGAATTTAAATTTTTGGTTTCTGTAAAATATCAAAAACGACGAATTACTTTCAAAGTCAAATTTATTTATTTTTTCAATCTTTACAAGAAATATAAAATTTTCTTTAAACAAAACGCGCACAGTAGATTGTAGATTTAAGCTTTTAGTTCCATTCGCTTAGCGATCTTTGTGTGGAATGAAATTTGCCTTCGCGATCAGAATAACAAAAGTGAAGAAAAAGCTCAATCGAGAATGAAAGCAATCAGACAGAAAAAAATGCGACTAAAATATAATCAAGAAAATAAACAGACGTTGAAATCGCAGTCCCTACTGTGCATGCGCTTGAATGGGTATCTATTGTGAATCTTAGCAAAGCAAAAAAAAAAAAAAAAAAATTAAACCTAAAAGAACACATAAATAATGCTACACCCTATAGAGAAAGAACTACTTTTAAATATAAGTGAATCTTTCGGAAGGTTTTGACTGGTTTAAGTGAATCTCCTTAGCATAACTAGACCAAATTCATATCGAAAAACTTTACTTGTTTTTTATTATAAATTCAAAACAAAAGTTTTATTATTTCATTCTAAAAGAACCAGTATGTTTTTTTTTTTTTTGTAAAATGTTTAATGCTCCTCAATTTATATGTTAAACAAAAGCCTAAAAACAGCATGTTTTTATTAAAGAAGAAGAACCATCATAAAGCTTTTAGTTAGATACGTATGCATCTATAATTGTTTGAGTTTGTTTTGTAATCTACTTAAATAAACTGCTCATGGCAGACGAAAGTTGCTCGTGTTCAAGTTTTGACACCCAGATTAAGCTTCAGATATTGCGTTTGACGAGCAGTTAAGAGCAATCATTCAATTTGAATTAATCAGTTCCCTTTCTATTGGCACACAGCATCATCTCTGTACAGGTTTTTATAGACGTCATTCATAAAAGATACGATTATTTACTTGTTTACATTCATTAAAATATTTGCGCGCCAATTTGTTATTTGCATGGATACAGTTGTGTAGGTGTTGGGTATGAAAGTAGGTATTGAATTTTCAAAGAAAATTTATTAGATTAACATTATCCTATTTGGAGCTACATAAAATAGGATGCTTGTATGATTGGATTCGAATGCCCAAAATAATGTTTATTTGTAAAGTAGAAAGTAAGGACTTTTGAAAATATTAAGCGAGTAACGACCTAAAATGAAGCACGGAAACGGAAATCAGCGTGGCCTGTTATTACGCTTATACCACTACCGCAATTGTGGCAGTAAGTAAAAACTTTAACATTTTAAAAATATCAGCTCTTTGAGTTTCTGAAAGGGAAACTACTAAAGAGAATATTATGTAGATTGATTTCTTTACTGCTTTTCATCTTTCTGCCTTCCAAAAAGCTTTGATTTTTGTTCCAACAGAAACACATTCTTTCCATACATACCGAATTCTCTAAATATAAAATGCTAAACAAAACATCACACGAAATTTCTACAGACACCGGCCGGCCGAATGATTTTTCTTAATAGAATGGAAAATAAATATGCCCTTGGAATGCTTTATTTTTGCAAAATAAAAATATAACGTGACCATATTATGTACTTTGATCTCTGGATTGAATATCAGATTAGTTGGGGGTCTTGTGGGTGTTGGTGGTGTGTAAAGAGCCTTAAGTCTCCAACCAGTGATAAGGTACATACATATATGTTTATGTGATCCATCGTCAAGCAAAAAGTAAAATTTATAGACGTAAACACGCGTATTCAACATTTTTGTTTTTAGCTTATTTGTTGTTGTTTTTTTTTTGGCAAACAAAAAATAGATTGTTGGTAAGCAAATTGTTTATTTTGGTAAATGTGATTGATTTATTTTTCACCGGGGTACCTCTACGTACTCACTTTTGTCATGGCACAGCAGACCGGAAGTTTACTAAAGAAGTATACCTACTTATAGATGTTTATCTTTAGACGAAAGCAAAAGCAAGTTGTTTTCAATTTTAATGAACTAATCAAGATAAGATTTTTTCTTAATCTCACTTGATGAAAGTATGTTTGGCGTGACGTTAAGAAATTAAACATATTTGGACAGGGTTGTTCTACTCATGTATGACGACTTCTTATAGAATTTTATTAACAGATTCTTAACGCAAGTGTTAAATTTATTGCATATACATGAATAACTCAGTTTTTGTAGCCCTTCTTGATGTCACAAAAAACTGAATAAATCCACAATTCGAAAAAATAAAAAACAAAAATAAGGGACACCATAATAAATATGTGGCAAAATGAAACCCTTGAAACGGTGAAAGAATACAGGTACCTCGGAGTCACAATCTCTTCAACGTTATCCTATAAGAAACATCTGCAAGAAAAACTAAGAGAGTCAAAGCGAGCAATAAACAGCACCTGGAAAAACGTTCTAAGCAAACAAACCATTGCACCTAGTGCAAAGTATAAAGTCTTCGAAGCAGTCGTAAGATCTATTATGTGCTACGCAGCACAAGTCTGGGGTATCTGCGAGTTTGATGAAGTAGAAAAGCTTCTTAGATATTTCATCAAGAAAACCTTCAGACTACCGGAAAATACACCAACCTACATGTTGCACCTCGAAACTGGTCAACCTACGTTATATATACACACACTTCAGCTGCATTTCTCATATATTGGGAAAATCATGAATCAACCAAATCATCGACTCACCAATAAGATAGTTTTATTTCTAAAAGACAAAAATCTTCAATTCTTTACGGAATGGACGAGACTGAGTGACATCCATGATGTTCAACCTCTCCAACACAATTGAAGATCTTTCGGTAGCAGCCTGCAGATGCTTTTAGGAAAAATTGAAGAATCAGTATGGAATGCTTTCAAACAGCAAAGTCAACAAAGCCAAACAAGAAGTACCTATAGACTACTGAGTCATGACCTTGGTGATAAAAATTATTTCGATGACCGAAACAGTATTGATTTTATATCAACAATCTTTAAAGCCAGGGGAGAACTCATCAACCTTAACTACTTGCCATATAGAGATGACAGAACTCCAGAATGTACTTTGTGCAACCTGCGATGCAGAGAAGATATATGTCACTTCATTGGTATCTGCCCCATCCTGAACTCGATCCGAAGGTTATTTTGGGGAAAAAATACTCTTTCATCAAATGAAATCATAAACGTATTAAATGGAGAAAATTGGAAAATCCTTTACAACTACCTGAAACCCGCTCTAAAATATCGACAACAAATTATTAACGAATCGTTTTGATATTGTACCTTTGTATAGTTATGTATTTTAATTTCGCGATAACTAAATCAACAAAGAACTTTATTGGTTTATAAATTAACTCTTTTTTTTTCGGCTGACGGCATAGGCCAATGTCTTTTTGTGAAAATTGTTAACAAAGAACTATGTATAACTTTAAAACTATCTTTGTTTATATATCAATAAAATCACTTTTACTACTACTACTACTACCATAATAAATATTTATGCATATTGAGTTGATTTCATTGGGATTGATTTCATTCTGTTTTATTTAATTTATTACTAAAAAGATGTTAGATACTATGCCGGTTGAGCTTTCGTCGAGAAGTCCTAATTCTAACCGCTTGGCAGCACTTTAACCCTCATTTTTACCTAATTTGATCCCTATCTTGGAAAAGATGGTATAAATAGTGTTCGGCTGTATCTTGAGAGTTTCTGGTAAAATATTTTTTGTAGAAAATTAAAATCTCTGCAAATTGGTTTGAATATTCTAAATCTTAAAATGTAAAAGTTTAAAAATAAACCAAAAAAAGAAGTCTTAAGGCTGTATGTCATTGTTTCTTGATGCTGTCATTCGTTGAATTTTGACTAAATTGTTAACTATATACTACTAAGTACTTTTCTTATCGGATGTTAATGTTTGAATTTCATTTGATTGTATGCGTACTTTTTTTCGATTATGTTTCTAAGGGCCAGTTGCTCAATCGAATCATAAATTTAAGTTCTACATAAAGTTTTCATTTTTGTATGAGACGTTCCGGAATTCTTAAGTTCTACATAAAATCCCCATACTAAAGTAGAACTTTATGTAGAACTTAAATTTATGATTCGATTGAGCAACTGGCTAAAAGCTAGTTTCTTTCCATTTTTATTTTGTGTGATTTGAAAGGCCAAACGAAAACGACAATAGAATTTGAAGTTGGGTCATATATGGGACGTGAAGTTGCTAGCACTACTTTCTTCTAAATATTAAAATTTGTAAATTCGCGCTAAGCATTAAGAGTTATGGTGAACGAAAATTTCCATTCATCTTTCCATATGACGTCATGATTGGCACGAATGACTGTTACGTAGGGAGTTCAAGGTTCAAGTCCTAGAAACACACAATTGTTTTTCTACGGATATTGCTTTCCGCGAGCCTGATGAGGAATGGAAGAGACCTATGATTCAACTTAACAAGAAAGCAACGTCGCGACGCGTCGCGTCGCTCTGGACATAAAGTCATTGAACATTTGTTGACAACTAAACTAAAGGCTTAACATCTGCAATGCGTTGTCTTAATTAGTTGTGTTATGGGTCTCCTCCATTCCTCATAAGGTATAGTTGAGAAAAATGCGATGGTCCAAATTCGCTGTGAAGCAACACCGATACTACGGATTAGCTTTAAAATAAAATTTAAACAATTTAAACTAACAATAATTAGGCATGTTTAAGAGATGCTTTAAAGTTGGTCAGAGTATTGAACCATTTAAACCAAATGTATTAAGTTTTCGTTTAGCATTTTGACCACTTTTGCAATTTTTTTTTTTATCAGTTGAAAACTTTCAAAAAATCAAGTCTTTTATTTCGTAATTTTCATATTTCATATTTATTGGTAGTCTTATATAATAAAATACAATATCTTCTTTGATAATATAAGCTTAATTGATTGAATATTAGTTGAAGTGTTCTAAATAAGTGTGCAAACAGATGAACATTTGAAAAACATAACTTAAACTTAACAAAGTTATGACGTTCAAAATAAAAACAAAATAAATTCACATTAGCTGATTTTTTTTTTTTGTGTTAAAGTTCTAAGCTTAAATTTCAGCAAAATATGTATTAAAAAAAAGAAAATTCTTGGTGTTAGCGCTAATTATAATGCGAATGAGCAAATCATTCGAAAATCAAATGAGCATCAGTAAATCATCACCAGATAAGAAACGTTGTCCCATATTTGTTTGTTGCGAATGCAGCTTTGTACGTGCTAAGAATGCAAGTAACTTCGAACTTATAGTTTTGTGCTTATTAATTTAATACCTACCTATAGAATTGTCACGACGTACAAAAATTAAATGATTAGGAGAACGTAGGACAAATTTAGCGTTCAATAAATTTTTTAACCATGACATTATACCATGACATTTGACTAAGTTTCGTGGAATGGGAATTTAACCCTTACATTAGACAAAAATCAATAGATATTTGCGTAATTTAATTCATTTTCTTAACTTTGATTGGAGTTTTTGTAAAACTTTGACCTATAAAAACCCTATTAGAATCTCTAATGACAAAATATAAAAATTTACGGAGACCATTAGAGAATTAAGGCACAAAGTGGTTTTGTAATTGGTGGCAGCACGGGCGTAGCCAGGTTTAAGTTTCAGGGGGTTTTCAAGAAAATAAAACTAATGGAAGTGCATGAAATAAATAACCTTTATATTATAAAGGGTCCGCCGTCTTACGTTTTTTTTTCAACTAGTGCCTATTTCGTGAATGGCAACACTTGGGTCATGTCTGATTTGACAAATAATTAGTTTAATCCTTCCGCTGAACGAATATGTTGCGATTTTGCTTCGCTAAGTGGGTCGACTTAGAGAAGATGCCGATTTTGCCAAAATAATTATCTTTTCGGATGAAGCTCATTTTGATCTTGACGGGTGTGTAAACAAGCAAAATTGTCGCATTTGGGGCACAGAAACCCGCACGCATTCATTGAAAAGCCGATACACCCAAAACGAGTAACTGTTTGGAGCAGATTTTGGTCCAGAGGCATAATTGGGCCATTTTTCTTTGAAAATGAGAAAGGAGTGGCCGTTCCGCCAATGGCGATCGTTATCGGGCCATGTTGAACGAATTTTTGTTCACAAAAATTTAAGAGGAGGATACTGGCAACATTTGGCTTGAACAGCATGGCGCTACGTGCCACACAGCCGAAGCTACACTCGATGTTTTGCGCCCAGTGTCAAAAAAGTTATTTGGCGGAAACTTCATAAAAAAAATTCATTTCATTCATTCATTTGATTACATATATAATCAATCTTCTGTTTTTCTTTTTAAATATATCCACTATACTTCATCTACGTCAATATCTATCCCGTAGTGAATATTCATAAGAGCCAAGCCATCCAGTCTGTTTTCACTCGTTGTGTTCCGCAAGTAGTTTTTAAGTCTCCGTAGGTTTGAAAAAGTCCTTTCTGGTGTAGAAGTGGAAACAGGTATGGTTACCAATATCTGTAGCAACGTGTAAATAATTAGACATAATTTCTCATCGCACTTATCCAAGCATTCCAAAGCAGATTTTGGACTAGGGGAAGAGATAGTCATAGCTGCTTTCCACACTTCAAGTTCTGCTTTGACAACGGATGTGCATCTTTCGCGTAGCACTGCCGAATACAACAAAATTGGGTCTTCAATTTCAGAACTGACTGCAAAATTTGTAGGTAGCACATCAGACAATGCCAATACTGCTTTGCGGTGTATCTAATTTTTTTAAAAAAAACCTTTTAATGGATGATCTAGAAACCTTAAATTCTGATTTTGAAGAAAATCGGTCACAATCAAACAGTTAAAGCTGTAGGTAGGTATGTTCTTTTACGTACAGATTGGCAGACCACAAGACAGATAGAATTGCGGGATCCACTTTTTTAACTTCTCTTTTCGTTATGTGTCATGTTTGATTGTTGTCTTAATTTTTTTCACAACAATGCAAAACTTTTCTGTCGCACCCACAATCGTAAAAATTCCTTGCAAATGTTTCAAATTTCAATCATAATAGATAATAGAAGGGCATGGCTACTCTAATTGACGCAATTGATACTTCATTTTACGCATTACTGTTTACAGACGCTTTGTTCCTTCCGGGCTTCAGGTGACAGCTTCTACTCTTGAAGCATGGGCAACCCTGACCCTTATTAAATTTTTTCATTTAAATTCAATAAATCAGCAAAAACGAGTTAAAATAAAAAGAAAGCACCAAAACAGGTAGATAGACGTATACGTATCTAGAATCTTTTCTCAGTTACTAGGTGATATGTTTTTATGATTCTCTTCACATCAATGACCTTGGACGGTATCACTTCCACTTCTCATTCCTCTCAATGAAATTCTGCATCATTGATGGTTTGAGGTTTGACATTCCTCGCACTAAATAATCTATTTTGTTTTTATACGATTATTCGTAGGTATTCAACATAGGTATGATTGACTTTACAATTTGGTATCTTTCTTTCTTTCACATTTCATCAAACCACTTTAAAGTTATGCCTATAAACACCTTTTCACTCACACTTTAATGTCTGCTCTCTTTTATTAGTGCAATTTTGTTTTTAGAGGCGAATATTTCGAATGATTACAAGTTTACAAGTCACAATGTCACAGTTTCACGTTAAATAACAAAATATTTTAAAGGTACGAGCAGAACGAGCTAATAGTACTTCTAAAAATCTCAACTCATGTGTGCAAAAGTAAAAAACGAACTAGTAAGTAGCCCATGTGGCGAAAAA
Source organism: Melanostoma mellinum (assembly GCA_914767635.1). Lineage (NCBI taxonomy): Eukaryota > Metazoa > Arthropoda > Insecta > Diptera > Syrphidae > Melanostoma > Melanostoma mellinum. Next base: position 24,135,459 of record OU612058.1, read on the forward strand.
CGAATTTACAATTCACAAAGAATGTTTGGCTCTTTGTCGGCGCACTTGCCGTTGCGACTTGCGACTTTTGTTTTTTTTTTCAGTAAAGCGGCAGACGAAAGAGAACATTTTTTCTAAGCTCTTAGTATTCTCTTTATTGAAGAGAGCCATGGAAAGTAGATTGAATCAGTGTTGCCAGATTTTTCAGGAAGGATTCCCCATTCGAGGGTTGTACATTCCCCTTTTTCCCCATTTGTGCCAGTGACATTCCCCACAAATTCCCCTCGGTATTAAAAACAATGTATATGTTCGCTTAAACCTTTAATTCTTTTTAATTTTAATGTCGGTAACTAAATAATAGACTTATTTCAAAATTTATCATTGCCCTAACTTCTTGCCAAGATTGTTCGCCTGGCAGCGGCTGAATCCTTTCTTTTTCGTAAACAGCCATGAAAACAAGAAGTTCTCTCCATTCAGATGTTAGTTTTTCTTCATTACAATTAGGATCTTTTAAGGAAAACAATAAAGTTTGCTTACAATTTATTCTCTTCGAAGTCAAAGTAATTTGTGGAGAGAGAAACTTAAAAGCTTCAGAAACACCACTTTATTTTCGGATTTCAAAACCAGTTCGAAATCCGAAAATAAAGTGGTGTTAGTAAATTCACTGACACAACTTTATATTCAGATGAATACGTGTATCACAGATAGATCTCGTGTTACAAAAGCAACAACGTTTACAAATGTAAGTTGCGGGGCAAGAGAAGTAATGGTTTTCCTCTTGTTCTTTATTCCTCTAAGGTGTAAGTACATGAGATATGTTTGTTTACGCACTCCTATTTGTAAATCGGCTGGCTTTGTTTGGTATAGTAATGGCACTTTCCATTGGACGAAAAGAACCGTCCAGGAGCGTCCAGAAGCATTCTCAAACCGTTCCATTGGTGCAAAAAGATCGCTTCTCATGATTCTGAGAAGTGACAACCGCTTCTCGATTTGAAGTGAGAATCGACTCAGAAGCACTAACACATGTTACTCAAATGTCAAAATGAAAAGTTTCTTCAAGGAATATTTTTCAAGAGCCATAGGTGTTTCACTCACACAAAGGAAATTACGTTAAACTGATTAGAAACAATTTTGGGTGTTCCATTGGTTTTTAAAATGAGTGCTTCTCGAGTGAAACCAATGGAAAGCGCCATAAGTTAGATTCTGCTTTTCCCCATACTCTGAGTGGATCCCCCTTTTCCCCTTTTACCAAATTTTCGACCACAATTCCCCACAAAAAGGGGAATTCCCCTCAATCTGGCAACACTGGATTGAATAACAGTGATGGTCTCTGCAGGTGAATCACCGCAAAAGTTTACTTTTATTTAATTACGAATTTTGATTTTTTATAAATCAGTTTTTATTTAAATTTATTGATTGCAATTAAATGTTTCATGCTTTTCAAATAATTGAATAGAGCATATAATAACTGCTTTAAACATCTGCTTTTTAATATTCTCTTAATGTCTTGTGTGCAGCTAGAAAGCGTCGATAACGGCTTTTTTCTATAGCTTCTAATTGTTGCTATTGTTGATTATTATGTATCAATTTTTGATTGGTTTTTTCTTTTTAAGCATATGCTTTTTTATCTGATACATTATATGTATTACGTATTCGCGAGTTGTAAGGTATCAACTGGCAAGGTTTTGAACGACAATCTTTAATACTAATAACCAAAAAAGTCTTTCAACTACTTGGTGCAAATTTGACAATGGACCGGAAAAAACCATTCATATTTTTTTTTCGTATAATATTAGCCATTCAGAATTGTTTATAAGACTGCTATTATACGGAGAAATTTGTTTCACGAAACAACTTCGAATTCTTCTTTGTTCTGTCATCCCGTGTCGCAAGTGTTATTATACGATGAAATCCAGTTTCATGAAACTAGTTTCACATTTCTCTTTATCTTTCATTCGCTGTTTTTATTTTTGGGGAAAAATAGTTATCTAGTAGTGCCTGGTTGCTTCAAAACCTCTTCTATTGGCAATTGAAAAACAAAGAAGTCATTATTATTAGTATTATTACTTATTTTTGAACCAAATGAAACAGAATAAAAGAAAACACGAACAAAAACAAAGAGAATAGTGATGTGTCGGTATCATAAACCGAGTCAAACCGAGTTGAACCCAAACCGAGTTGACTCGGTTTAAATTTTTTCAAACCGAGTTGGCAAACCGAAGAAAAAACCGAACCGTCAACCAAATAATTAAAATGAAATGAATGCAAGCAGACCGAGTTAACTTGAACATAATCAAAACTACCCTCCTTTAGTTGCGGTCTGTGCCAAACACAATGCACTTATACATATACAGTCGTATTTATAAAATTTGCTTAGAACACCCTTAGACAACTGTCCAACTAGACGGTGTCTAATGAGTTGGACAACCCTTAGCCAATTTCGTATTTATAAATGCATTCCAAAAGTTGCCTAAACATCCTCTCAAACTGTCAACTCCGAATGAAAAACTAAATGGTTGCGTTCATAATGTATCCGTGCAGTACCATTTTTTGTGTTTTGATATACGAGTGCAACAACAAAATGGCTCTGAAAGAGTGTGGCGTAGCACTTGAACCAGACCAAAAAAGCAGCTGATTTGACTTTGAGTTACAGCTTTTCCAAGTCTCATAAAACGATGAAATTTGTGCAATTTATAAATTAAATTGTTGAAAGTAGTATTTTTGCACCTCAAACTACTTATTTTTTTTGATCTTAGAGCTCTCAACAGTGTTTTATAACATGTTCGACAAAATTGTTTTTTGCTGTAGCAAATGCCACTTTAGCCATAGTTTAGACAACCAATTTCGGTGTCTAAAGTTAGACGTTCCTTAGACAACGATGAAAGTGTTTATAAATACGATTTGGAGTTGGACACTGTTCTAAGAGCTGTCCAAAGTTAGACATACTTTGGAATGGGATTATAAATACGACTGATAAAGTCCATAGTCGACCGGTAGTAGTATATAAACCATCAAAGCAAGTGAGTTACTTGCGCAAGCATACAGAAACACACACATCTGTTAAACTAGATGTTTTTTTGTTTTTTTGATTGTCGTCTCTTAATAGGTAGACGGTTTGACTGTTTTGGGTACATATTGCTACTCGAGTTAGGAATTAATTATCTGTAAAATATCCAGAGTCAAGTCAAACCGAGTTGGACTGCGCATTGCGTTAATTTCTTCCTTGTGTGACTTTTTTTTTAATTCATTTTGATTAAATCAGTTTATTTTGATTGAAAATTTTGCTTTGTTTCTATTTTTCAAAACATAGTATTGAAGGAAAAAGCGCAAATTTATTTTTGTAAACCGAGTTAGCTAACTCGAGTTACAACCCGGGTTAATCAAAATCCAACTCGGGTTAACTCGGTTTGTAAATTTTACGGTTTGGCACATCACTAAAAGAGAAACGTCAAAGCTGTTTCACCAAACCATAGCCCATGCGACACAGGGTAGCTCATTGTCCATCTCTCTTTTTCGAACTTTCGTTCTCTTTTGCACTTATGGTGTTCGAACAGTTTCATGAAACAAATTTCTCCGTATAATAGCAGACTAAGCAGTGAATATTTCGTAACAGAGACCAAAAGTCACGCTTTTGATGTTTTTACTGTAGGTCTGTATTAAGAGATTTTTTCACTTTCTCTTGAAACAATGAAATCATCTTGATGAGCAAAGAGCAACTAGCGTTGCAATTGGAAAAGAGTCTTCTCAAATCTGAAGGGAGACATCAGACATCTGTTTGGGATTTTTGTTTTGTTTCTGAAAAATAACTGATGTAATCAATGCGAAAAATTTCGTGGAAAGTTTCTTTTATTTTTCTTTAATGCCGACGACAGGAACGAAATTGGCATGACAACTGGCCTGATGTAGAACATACATACACACATACATAAGTAAGGTAGGTTATTTACTGCTTCAATCAAATTAAGACCACGTTAATAATAAGGCCAATAAGTTAATTGTTATTAAAATTTAATAAGCCAATATACATAGCTACAAACGAAACAATGAATTAAGTTAATTTTATATTTTTCACACATTGTGTGTGTTTTTTTTTTTTTGAATACACAAAACATAACGCTATCAAGGTAGCTACGAGTATCTCAATACTGAGGATGCAAATTGCCATTAAAGCATTTAAATCAACTGTAGGTAAGGATTTTTTTGCAAATTGCGTGACAACAACAATTTAATTATTAATAACATAACGTGAAGGTAGGTACAATGCATTTGCATAGGTACTAGCTTTGAGGTGAAATCTTATGAAACGTGTATTAAGGTCACGTGTAGGTATTCTTAGAACACGTAGGCTTGTACCAAGCGAATGTTTACACGTGTAAACTCATAATTTTCAAATGCACGTTAAAACAAAGAACCAGCGTTCGAAGGACAAACTTTGAGTAAGTTTGGTTTTAAAATTGTGAATAAGATTAAATTGTATCCTGCTTAACTGAATCCCGACAGTCTAAGTGAGAGTATAGGACAAAAGCACGATAAGAGTAAAACATGGGAAGCAGGGGAAAAAATTAATAGAAATGGAACAAATGTTAATAAGTGCCCTTAACATAACTTGTAAATATAATGGGAGTTAAGATTCGAGTCCTAAAAACATGCAATTGCTATATTATCTTCCGTGGGACACAGTCGGACAATTACGAGGGTGGCAAAGGCTAAATTCCCCCATCGAATTACTTTTTGGCCGGTATCGCTTCTGACGAGCTGCCTGACAATAAATGCTGTCACGAAAGTGATCTCTTCCTCAGCGGCAATAAATAAAGGTCCCTTACATTCTTCAAAGAAATGGTTGAAGGAAATGCACTAAGCATCGAATTATCCTGATCAGCTGTACCGATATATGTAGGGTGTTTTGCATGCGAAAAGACAAAATTCCAGGACGGATTGGTTGTGTCAAGACAAAAAAAAAAAAAAACAATTCTATAAAAAATCGACGAAGCTACCTTTTTCCATATACTATAGTGTTTTTGAGAGCTTATACTTTGTTCCTTAATTAATGTTTAAAAAAAGCCAAAATATACATATATATATATAAAAATATACATATATTAAATTTTATTCTATTTTTTACTTAAATACTAAATTCTCTTATTTGTTTTGAGTCAAACAAACACACAAACACAGGAGACCGAATGACAAAATTTTTCTTAGTTTTTGAGAAACTAAAAACTTTTGTCCCGAAAACCTCTTTTTATTCAGAAAAATCCAGTTTTCTGAAGAAAAGTATTTTTCCTTTTATATTAATTTCTTTAAAACCAGAAAAAATTTTTTTCGTTCAGTTTTCTACATTTAAAAATAAATTAGACCACTTTTGAAAGAAAAAGTGAGAGAGGCAAAATTTTATAAAAAATTTATTTGCAGAGAAAAAATGTAGGTATTTTTTTTTCTTCAAAAATTTGACTTTGAGACTTGACTACTTTAGAACAAAGTATGAGCTTCAAAAACCTTTATAGTATGCGCATGGGGTTGTAAATTGCTTAGTTTTATTGATTTAAAAAAATTAAGTCAATTTGTTATAAAATTTTACCTCCCGGCAAAAAAGTTGGCACCATGATTTTTTACTTGTCTTGACCCGATCTATCCGCCCTGAGCTTCTGTCGCACCGTATGCAAAACACCCTCTGTATGTATTTTTTTATTGACACCACTTGAAGGCTGAGTAAGTTAGAATATTTAAGGGAAAATTGTTTAAATTTCTCTCGTAATTTTCAAAAATGCAAAATGTTGAAAAAAACTCTCTACAGACATGTTTTCATAATTCTCGTATTAAAATCTCAAAAATCATTTCAAATACATTTAAAATTCAATTTAATCTACATTAAAATATCAATTTTCACCATGCCGCCATCTACCTTCCTCATTAAAATACAATACTTTAGCTTTTATTTTTAATTGTTTTACAGCCTATTTCAAATTTCGTATAAGCCACCCATTAATCACAAAATACAAATCACTATGTCCACAATGGTTTTTCGGCTTAATAAATAAAAACCTCGTACACGCATAGGTTGTCTCAGTAAAATGAGAATTATTTTTTCTTAAATGCTCACGTTTCGATTGAAAACAAAACAGAGGTAGAAATTTTGTAAAAATAAATTCTTCTAATGTGAAAATACAACGAATATTCAAATATACAAAACATCTCAACAGCGTCCATTCAAAGTGTCACATCAACGAATTTTTATTATTTTAATTTATCCAGGAAAGAAATTATTAGTGTTGTCTTCGATTCTTTTTGTGTGATTTGTGATGCTACGCAAAGCAATCGATCACTAAAAGTATAAACAAGCTTCCCATCAACACCAATGTCTGGTGCTGCTGGTTTTTTTTTTTTTTTTTTTTTTTATCGGCAATGAACACGCATGACATTTTAGCTCACTAAAGTGAAATACACTAAATGGGCGTGATCATCCAAAGAGCCATCCCATCCCATTCTCAAATCTCAACTATCAATATGTTAAAAACGGTGTGTTTTTAAAAATAGAATCCACTCAAGTCCAAATTGTTGTTGTTATATTATTGTTTGTATCCCGCAATACGAATATGTCACCAAAAACACATGTATCATGAAAGACTGCAAACCAGTCTAAAGTTGGATTACGTGGTGCGTCGTCGGTCGTGAGGAGTGTTTCAGTGCGGTTGCTGTAGTCCCTTTTCTTTTTGAAAAAGCCCGATCCGTTAACATAAAACTCTCAGAGCTTAAAAAATAAAGCAAATCTGTGTACTATAAGAATTATGACAAAATATACAAATTGTAAAATTAGTCAAAGTGACCAAAATTTGAAAAGTGATTGTGATTTTCAACATCGACCGTATCAAAACTTCTATTCGAGATTCGATCATAGCAATGCTTTTGCGAATAGAGTGGAAAAACAACCCAATTTAACTCCTTCGCCTATTTTTACGGATTACGACGATAACAGTTTAAGCTCAGAAGAGCACGTTCTAGCACCATTAGTATGTTCATCAGGGCAATCAAGACCTTGTTTGACATGGGCCTGCAAAGCTTGTAAGAAGAAGAGCGTCGCCGTGGATAGACGTAAAGCAGCCACAATGCGGGAACGAAGACGGTTACGAAAGGTAGAATAATACCCCGTTTAAAAAATTAATTTTTTAATGGAAGTGAATATAAACAGCATTGCGTCTCAATTTCTATTTTTTAAATTTACCAACCGGAGTGCTCATCCGAGGCTTACAAATAAAATATCTTATAAGACTAATTTCTTTTAATTTAAACTTAAATATAACTATCCGATACCCGGTATCGGTGGCGTTATGGCAAGCATGTTTACCTTTTAACCAAGAAGTTCGTAGTTCGAATCCCAACAGAGGCAAAAATATTTTTCCACGAGGACGTAATTTCATTGCCGTGAAAAGCGCTTTCTCGATTAACCGTTCGGAACCGGCAGAAAATTGTAGGTCCCCTCGATTCCCTCGCAAGGTATGGTTTTGTGGAATGCGCTAGTCCCTCGGGCTCCTCGTTCTGTTGCGCCACAATGTTTGTTTATTTATTTATACATCCGAAACAAAACTACAAAATGTCAAGTGGTTCTGAACAAATTTTTGTTTTTGTGAGTGTTTGGCTGAGTTGAGTAGGTAGTAGCTAGGTAATGAAATTGAAAGCCCTTCCATAAATTTTTGGAAAGAACTGTCCACTCTGCTTAAGTCCATAGCTAGTACTAGTACTAATTCCTTATAAAACACTTTTGAATTTTTTTCGTTGCCTTTTGGGCTTTCTTTCAATTTGTGCATGTATCTTCGACTGCCCATGTATCTGTGTAAGCTCGCGCATCTTTTGGCCTAATTGGAGCTAAAATAATGTGTAGGATTGTTGCAGACGATGGACTAAAGCCTTGTACAAACCAGAGCGGACTGAAATTTGCTTTCCAAAAAGAATACATTCCACAGATCACAATCGCAGCCAGCGCTTGTATTCGCAGGGTTTAAAGGACTTTTTGGGTTCCTACTCAGAATTGATCTAATTAAAAAACAATGGTGTAGTTATCATTCGTACCATACTTTCTATGACACGTAAACAATATGAAAGATACCCTTGCGTTCTGATATCCGGAACTCACCTACGGAAACGACTATATACGCGCCATCAGCAAAATTTTAGTTGCTTCATTCCCTTCAAAATAAATTCAGAACAGGCAACGCTTTTTTGGTGGCTAAATCGTAACTTAAAACAAGCGTTCATTCTTAACTGAAAACCTGTGCTCAACTTTTGAAAATAAGAGGAAAAAGGGTCATTTAGTGAAATAATTTTGTTTGCAGACCTAACATTCCACTCATCGGATCAAATCGTCAATCCAAAGACGGGTTATGCGATAGTAAAGGAAATGAGATTCTCGAACTAACAAATTAGTACTGCAGTCAAATATCGACCGGAATCTGTGATCAGAGATTACTTGACGTGTAAAAGAGTGACAACCTGTTCAGTCATAGTCTACTGTTTTTTCTTCTGGAAGCTGGCAAGATTTCATATCAAAGTATCAAATTGGACCCAGGAGGTTTCGGATAATATGCTGATTGAAGTAAAGTTGCAATCATTGGGAATATTATGCCAGCTCATCTTAAACTGAGCTCAAATCTACAGATTGGGAATCTCTAAAGAGACAATGCCCCTAGATTCGAACAACTTAGAAGAATTTATAAAAGATGATGTAGAAGAGAAGGCGGTAATGTGGCCCCCACTTTGTTTTTGAAGCTTTATTTCAAAAACACAGCAATTAGAATCTTTAAAAAGATATTATAGGACTTCTTTTTCATTTGTTTAAACATGTCTTATTAGTGAATGAATGAATCTTGCACAAGAATCGAAAGAATTATATTTTTTTCTAATTAATCAAGTTTGGTATCTTGAGATCAAGTAATAGTTGAGTGATTCCCTTGGGGATCAAATAAAATGTGTGGAGCAACTGCAACATAACGGCAAGAATCACAAATGTAATAGTCACCTTCATAGCCTTTGTATGAAACATGAACCCATAAGTCGAAACTTTGACACTTTACCCATGGCTCTCCAGGTCCGTCATTGAGATATAGAGATGTAGTTTTGCAGAAGACCCAAGGCATGGCCCGGTCGCGTTTTCAGGAACCATATTCGTATACGAATAACTTTTTTATTTAATATGACCTCCGGGACCACAATACAACCAATGTGAGGGGGCCAAATTACAACTATTATGAGTGTAAAAACTTTTTTATTCAAAATTTCATTTCATATTAACTTTTCAATTTCCGTAGAAGAACAGTTTAATGTATCCGATATTCGAACACAAAAGCCAAAAGCTTCTCTTTTTAAACAACTGTCGAAATAAAATCTTAATATTCAAAAGTTTCGCTGGTCGCCAGTTCGAATGACGATCGGTCATCCCATTGCAACAAAATTATGCTAGATGACATTGTTGAAACATTAAAATATTGAACGGAGCCAATATTATGTGCTGTTGCCAAATCACAACCTTTCCTTCCACCAAATTCGCCAACATTCTCACAGGCATTGCAATGCCATATCAAAATCTTGTGAACAGTTGTGACTGCTTTTCAGTAAAGAAAATGCTTCTTTTCAACGTCTCATTCAGGCAAAATAATAAACAATTGATCTGAAATCAATTTTTCCCAATTATTACAGAGAAGGATAGTATAAGAAATGATAAAAATCCTTTATATTTTAGGTTAAGGCTTTCATCTCCCCTATCTACTTCTTAATAATCGGCGTTACGAGCATCGTGATCTCGAAGAGATGACAGTTTCCCAACTCATCTGCTTCACAGCAGTGCGTTCCGTTCCGTTCATGGGGTACGCCGAACAGATCTCTTATCTTAGGCTTATACTGACCTTGCTTTCCATAAGAACTATAGTATTAAAAATAAACTTTGAAACATCCAAATTACAGCAACAACATACATAATATGTGTAACGCCAAAGCCAAAACTTAAATAGCACTTGGTTTGTCTAAAAGAGAATATTAAACTCTCCAATCCAAACCAAAACTTATAAACTGAAACTAAAATAAGCTTAAGTTCAAAACACTAAATTAACGTAGTAGAGATTTTTTTTTGGAATTTTATAGTTAATAGTTATAACCAATACTGCAATCTGGCTCTTACCTATCGGGACCGTATAGTTAGCGAAAGTTTTTAAATTGCAAAGTCTTTTTTATTTTAAGTTATGTTCCTCTTTTATTTTTTAAATAAAATATTGGCAATTGTTTAAGAAAAATGTTAAATTAAATTTTTAAATCATTATAAACGTTAAACGTTTTGTCAACTTGGCGGGTGGCCGAAATGCGAAGCTCTCTTTACTTTTGTTTTTAAATAACGTATTTACTTTTTATGACAACAAATAAAAATCTAATCTAACTTAAAACCTAATCTAATTTATATAAAATACCCTATAATAAATGCAAATCAAGTTAAACTTTTAACAGGAAAAATATTTTTATATTTCCCTCAAATGATCATTGCCGAAGCAATGCTCCATCTTCAGTTTTAAGACATTACTCTACCGAGTTAAAGTTGCGGTTTTCCTGTAAATTATACCATGGTATATAAATCGAATATTCAGCTTAGGAAGAGTGTGGGGTGATGTAAGAATGTTTGCATTTGTGGTGTTAGCATAATCGAACAAGAAGAAACGATATGCAAGGTCTATACAATTTTTAACGTTAGGCAGGTGCTCAGAAGTCAGAACTTATATTAAAAATTTATAAGAAAGTTCTTATGGCACAATTTAGTTTTGAGTGAAATTTTATAAAAATTTGCCAAAATCCGTTTACTTTTGCTAGCACTACTCTTATGTGGAATTCTCTACCAGACTCTGTTTTACCTCTGCATTACGATTGACAAAAGTTCATGTTAGCATGTAAGCTTGTCTGCCTCCTACGAATGAGCTCGGGGATGCCATTAAGATGAAGATATTTTTTCACTGGTACCGCCTTTAGAATGAACGGAGTATTCATAAATCAAGATTTTACTACTTCATTTGTTCAGACTGTACGAGAATGGTAGCACAGATCATTCACTTATCGTCTCCCCATTTTCAAGGAATAAATGCCTTGTTAAAAACTTGTTTTAAGAAATTAGAGATGAATTAAACTTCTCTACTCCCTCTCTCTCTACGTCCATACTCATAAAAAAATCAAAGATATTCCTATGGCCAGCTAAAATGTTGTTTATTTATTGCATTGAAAAGAATTTGTCAGAGCATCAATTTTACCTCCAGGGCCAATTTTAAGCACCAATAAATAAGTTTGTGTTAGTTAAAAAGCTATAGCGTTGGTTATAAAACTAAGCGATATATCGTAGGTATATGCAAGAGCACCAATATCTTAAATCATAAACTTGTACATAACCGCGTTTCAGTTGAATATATAAAAGTTGTCTAATTGCTTATAAAAAATTATTGCCTCACTTAAACTGGAAACCGACTAAAGTCTTGTAATCACAAAGTATTTAGGAAGCTAGCTGCTGTTTATCTTCGGCTACTCCTTGTTAAAAAATTATTTTGGTTGCGAAGAAAAATACAATTTACATTAACGACAAGTTTTATATATTTTTAATGACCAAAGAAATTTCTTGGCACTATAATTTGAAAAGCAACTTTGTTGCAAGGCCATACCATTTACATGGAGTAAAATTAAAAATGTCTTACAAGTACCCGTAATAAAATGTATTTTCAAAAACTCTACAAGGCTTAATCTAAATCGTTCAACGAAAGATTTAGGATCTCAATAAATTTTGTAGCTGGTTAATGTGGCCTCGGCTATAAGTTTTAATAGCGTTTTCACATCATCATCATCATCAAATTAAAGAGTCGTAAATAGCAAAAATAGAATCATCGTCGATTCTGTTAGTTCCTGAGTTAACCAAAATCTGAAATACGGACTGCAGTCTACAGTCAGTTGTCAATGAAGAAATGCATATGCTCCTCTGGCACAAGTGTCGACAAGAACTTGTTTTAATTTTTTTAATATTTTTTCAAGAATAACAACTTTGAATGAAGTAAACTTTTCTATGAAGAATGTAAAGCATTTTTCTGAGATAGACATTTCAAATTATGGGATGCATACCCAGGACGTGGGGAATATTTATCGGAACAATAGGTTAGTAGAATTTACAAGAGAAAATCTTAGTGGTATTAAAGAGATGATCGAGAACCGATAAAAGGAAGCTGTTTAGAAAAATATATATTCGTAAAAATCTTCCCAACTTATGAGAAAAAACTACTGAGCCAAGTATGTATTTGCCTCTTCTTTTTGTCTTTACGGGATATCTTATAATGGGTAATTTTTTTGGTATTTACTTTTTGGCAACATTAGTTTTGACAGCTAACGTATATTTCGTGTTTTGTGTCGCTCTCAAACAGCTTCAGTTTGGTCTATAATTTCGTCATGGATCATCTGACAAACGAACAACGCTTGCAAGTTATTGAATTTTATAATAAAAATGCGTATTCTGTTACAAGGGATTAACTTTAGATTCTTACCGAATCGATCCGAGTACACTACCCCCAAGTTGGTGTTTAACAATAATTTTTCCAAGGAAAATGGCACTCTTTTGGAAACTGAAGCGATACACTTTTACACCGATGGTTCAAAAACCAGCGAAGGTGTGGGAAGTGGAATACTCAGAAAAACTGAACCTCAGTCTTTTCTTCCGCCTACCCGATCATTGTAGTGTGTTCCAAGCGGAAATTCTGGCGATTAAGGAGGTGCTGTCTTGGCTCAAAGAAAACTTCATATCCTCCACGGATATTCGAATCTTCTCAGACAGCCAAGCTGCCCTAAAATCTCTTGCCTCTGTCTTTACAAAATCCATCACGGTCCAAAATTGTCAAATGTCTCTGAGGGAGATGTCAAATCAGTTTAACATTCATCTTTCATGGGTGCCAGGGCATAGGGACATATCAGACAACTGTATGGCAGACGAACTATAGCCAAAAAGGGCACAACCACTTCCCTACGCTCAGAATGGAACAACATAGGTGTACCTATCGCTACATGTAAATTCCTACTCAGACAAGACGCTTCAAGGATAACAAACACTAGATGGACTGAGAGTAACAACTGCCTTGCAACCAAAAAATTTTGGCCGTATGTGTAGACTCAAAACGCTCGAAGAGTTTGTTAGCACTGAACCGCCTGTATCTAGGTTCTACCATAGGTGTTCTTACGGGACACTGTCTAATAGGGAGACACGACAAAAGACTTGGTGTGTTTTACAATGGTTTCTGCAGAAGCTGCATGGACGAGGAGGAGGAAGAAACCATTCAACACCTTCTTTGCTCATGCCCTGCACTACTTCATAGGAGGAAAACTCATCTCGGTGAATTCTTCTTCGGTGATACTAGCGACTTAGCTTACATAGACCCTAAAAGTCTTTCGAAATACATTAAAAGTTCCACGTGGTTCGACTAGCAGGTGATTAACCGGCTAGTCCCGTAATGGAAGATTAATAAGTGATCAACTCGTTAATCTTACATCGGGTTTCTGAGATCAGTAGGTGATTAACTTGCTGATCTCTGTGGTATCACAATGGGCCCTTGCGGCCTAAGTGTGTCAGGCAATGTACTCATTGGCTGACAGCCACTTCCACCTAACCTACAAGGGATCAATTGAGAAACGGGTTCGGTTAACCATTTATTTAAGGTTTGGGGCCGTTCGTGCAATTTAACGCCCTACGATTCTTTTTTGAGGGGCTATTTAAAGGCTCATGTCTGAAACAACAAGCACTGGAAGCTAACATTGAAGCATTCATTCGTGAGATGCCGACTGAAGTATTAGTAAGAGTATGATAAAATTGGACTAAGCGGATGGATTATTTGCCATGGCCAGTATTTGCAGGAAATAATCTTCAAAAAAATAATCTTCTTTATATTTTTATTGTATGAGTTTTTTCTAAATTTCTGTTTGCTTTTAAAAATTCAAAATAGGTTTCTGAAGAAGTTGGAATCTATGATTCCATCAGCTCATAAGCCACAACAAACTACCCGTTTTTCTTGGTGAATGGTGGCGTCTCAATAATGACTTCAGGACTATTTACACCCAAATGCAGCAGTTCTCTTTCTTGACGTAGCCATTCAACCAAAAATTAGCTTCGTAGCTGAACAAAACTTTTTTTGTGAAAATGGAGATCAATTTCGTTTCGAGCCAATCAACAGTCGTGCTAATCTTCAATTTCATCATAAAATTTAAAACAATTTCAGCAATAATACTTAACAATCGAAGCACTTTGCAATGAATACATTTAGTAAATCAAATGCAGCTCACACAGCAAATTGTTTTGATTGATGGCGTTGTTACACGGGGTTTTATTTGAATTATGATTGAAATTTTTTACTAGGCTGGATTTATTACTCTTAAACACATTTGAACTTAGGAAATAGTAAATAAATAAAATAAACGATTGTAAGAAAAGAGTCCTTCTCAAAGAAATGCAATAACTTCTTTATTAGGTACGCATTATATTTGAATATGCACACGTCTTTTATGAAAAGTATAATCGTTTAAAGTAAACATTTTGTGTCAATCGGACAAATTGCCCTGAATGATGATTGTGTCGACCATAAAATGTGCGATGCATTTCTCTAACAGAACCATATTTTTTGAAATAAATCTGAACAATTTACGTGCATTGTTCAGGCATCAGTCAATTGATGATAAAATGGCAAACCAAACTAAGGAAAAAGATAAATCAGGACTTCTAAACAACAAAATGGCTGTCAATGAAAACTGTGTTGTCAATTCAATGTTCTATGCTTTCAAACTATCCACCTTCGTTTTCGAACCCATTTAATTGAGATGGATTTCTTCTTATTTAGAAAACCGTTACTAAAGTGTTCGTTTTAGATCTTCCCTATCAAGCTCTTTTTTAGCTACCTCCGGTGTCCACCAAGGCAGTCATTTAGGTTCTATTCTTTTCATTCTTACTATTAACGTAAGAATGATCATACGCTGATAATACGAATTTTTTCATGATGGTGAGTGAAGAAATACCTAGCGATTCTATTAATTTTCAACAAGACCTCGACAACTTTTCCATCTGGTGTTCTAAGAACTGCTTGGAATTAAACGTTTCCGAGTGTCAATGACCTTCTATCGTAAGCGCATCAAATCTGCCCTCCGTTCCTATCTCCTTCACAACCAAACCATTTCACCAGTTGATAAGATTCGTGATCTCGGGATCATTTGCGATCAGAGACTTAATTTCATCTCACATATTGATGATATTATACTAAAAGCCAATTCAGCACTTGGTTTCATTAGGCGTTGGTCAAAGGAATTCTCCGATCCTTACGTAACCCGACCTCTGCACATTACATTTGTTCGCCCACTCCTTGAATACACCTGCCAAGTCTGGTCCCCTTTCCAACAAGTTGATATTTCTAAAATTGAAAATATTCAGCGCCGTTTTCTTCGATTTGCCTTGAGAGGTTTCGACTTCAACCTCAGCATCCCTTGCCTAAAACTCCATCTTCTAAATCACCCTCTCCATTAACGTTAGCTATTAGTAGTATCTTAGTTTTTAAGTCAGATTAAGAACTAGCTGGTAAAACGATTTTGCTTAAACGATTATTATTTGTATTTTAACTCCTCCATTTTGTACTTTTTTTTGGTTCTTTTTTTTAAATATTGAAGGTAAACGAAGCATTTGAAGTTCTGAAACGAAGAACAACATCCAATCCCAACCAGAGATTACCAAAAGTTGAAATTCTAAGAAACGCCATCGAGTACATAGAAAGTCTGGAGGACTTACTACAGGTAAAATTTGACTCTTTTTGTAAAGATAAATATGTTGGTCCAAAATTTTTAATAAATATTTTAATGCTTTTAGGAATCGTCACCCTCTCGTTCAATAGACAGTTTATCAGAGAACATAAGTGGTAAAACATGTCATCAGGATTACTTGGTAAGTAGCTTAATATCTTTATTTCAATGAACAGATGCAAAAACAAAACAAATGATTATCAAAAAGTTTTTAAAAGCCTCGATATGATAACAAGGATTCAAGTTACATGACGTCTTTCTATTTATGCTATGAAAAAAAAGAAGATATTTTCGTTTTGTGTTATTATTGTATGCAGGGATTTTTCAACAACTCATATAAATCCATTTAAGGAACCCTTTTCCCTCATTGAACTGTTACGTGACCATTGAACTGTACCCAGGACTAATGTGGTACTCTTTATTGATTTGTTTTTCTTGTTCGGATAAAAGATTTGCCTAGTCGTAATGTGGAAAAACAATGTTATTGAATAAATGATTTGGACTTGTTGAAGAAAATTTACGGTTTACTGCTTTTATAATAAGCCACTCAGTCCCTGGTGATATTTTCAATTCTCATAAGCCAAGAGCTGGAAGCAAATTTTTGGAGTGGAGTGATAACCAAATATAATGCACATGTATGTGTAGATACACGCACCATTATATCAGATTCAACCGTCTGACAGCTTTCTTTTTCAGCCGGCGGCAGGGGTGGGCGTTCGAAAGTCGTAATTTTACCAAATCGTCTTGGCCGGCTTTTTTGCAATCAGGAGAAATTTTCTGATGTTTTGGCATACCATTTTTTTGGTTGTATGTGATAGGAAAAAAGTTATCAGTACTTTAAGTTGAAAAATGCATTTTACTTAAATGTTAAAGAGCGTCTGGCAAGCAGTAGACTGAAACCAAATCGTCTGGGACGGAGTTTTTTGCAATCAGGGGAATTTTTCTGATTTCTTGATGTATCATTATGTGGTTATCACTTCGACCTCAAAATCTGTGAAATTACCATTTTCGGAAGCCCACCCCCGCCGCCCGCCGCGCCGGCTGAAAAATAAACCTGCCAGACGGTTGAATCTGATATAATGGTGCGTGTATCAACAATTCAACACATACATGTGCATTATTTTTGGTTATCACTTCACTCCAAAAATTTGCTTCCAGCTCTTAGACGATCAGTTTCCTGTCATAACATAGCCATAATAGGCTTCTCGTAAAAAAATGGATAATTCTGCATAGAATTTAACTATATGAACATTTATGGCAGGCCGCAGGCACAGTGCTGCAAGGATATGGGAAAGCAGCATCAGCGCTTATTATTTATATCCAACTAATAACATGTTTATGTAAATGTCTTTTGCACGAAAGTTGGGAAATGCGATTTCAGATACATTCAATCCATTTTCTATGATTATCACCTTATGAGAGTACTTATCGTTGAGAGAAATGGGATAGGCCTCACCTCTATAGAGTAATCGATCTTGTTATGCCTGTCTATTTAATTTATTTATTTAATATAATCTTCACTTAGAAATCCGATAAGATCGAGATGGGGATGAATTCTGTTCTATTAATACATTAGGTAAAACGTTACTGAAAAAGATTTTTTTTTAGAAGCTGGAACTAACAGAACTCGTCATTTTTTTCACTAACCAAAACCACCACATTCTAGAAAAGAAAAAGAAAAAGTAAATCAAAAAGCTTTGCCTATTTACACAGGTATTGACATGGCACAAAGCACTTCCATGCATTCTTATTTTGATTCTTAGAAAAAGCTGTTGATTAATTGTGACAATCCATTGAAATGACACAAAATGTGAAAACATCCATTAACTTCCCCTAAAATGGAAAACGTATCTAGGTTTTTCGTTGAAGTTAAGTCCCTATTAGAAGAAATGAAAACCTACACACGATATCGAAATAGAAAAAAGTTGGACCACAAATAAAGACTTCTTTTCTCGCGTAGAGGCAGTGATGCATTACCTCAGGAAAAGATGTTCTGGTGGAGTTTAAATTCTTTCCGTTGGCACACGCAATGAATAATAGACCGACACAAATTGACAAAACTATCTTCAGCATAGTTTTTGATAAATGAACTTTCCACCATCTACTGTACCTGTTGCGATCGAAACAATTTCTTTATCACAGAACTGCCGTAGTACATAGTGATTGGCAATCTATGCACCTTTTAAACACCTCAAAAACCTTTGAATTTTCGTTGTTAAAAAATGTGGATTATTCTACCTCCACTCTGTAGAAGCAAGTTCTCCTCTTTTCGTCCAAATAGTCTTAACGACCTCATTCAGCTCATATACAACTAATCATCGAAAGGAACATTCATAATAACCATGCGATAATATGTTCGTCTGTCACCTAATGTCATCCGGCCAAATACTAAATGAACATCTTTCTTTCTGTTGCTCCCATTAAGGTAACATAAAACAACAATCAACGGGTGTTTTGAATGTGGCCTTACCGGGGAAAGTAGCAGCATCGCGCTCCTCGCAACTGAGTAGTGTCGAGCTCTAGATACGGACATGCAATCCATTTTTGGTGTCATGTTTTTCGTGGCAATTTGTCTTCGTGTTCCTTTGATGGGAGATGATTGTAAGAGCCGTAAAAGTATTTCGCGCGATTCAACTTGGCTACAATAGAAAAATCTGAAAGAGCCGCATCTCGAATGCCAATGAAATGTGGAGTTGAAGGGGGTTGAGGTAAAATGTAAAACTCAGACTACCATTGCCATTTAGGTTGATGAGAAATATCATGAAATATTTTTCATCTTTTTTTTCTTCTTTTCTTTCGGTGTTAGGCCTTCAGCGTTGTGGGCCACACGCGATATACTACACGACACGCGCCCTAAAAATAAGTTCCTGTGCTGTGTATCTAAAAATATCCCGACACACCAAGTTGACGTTATAAATTACTGCATTTATATTATTTTCCATTAATTCACGTATTTTTTTTGTGTAGTCTATCAGAACTTCGGTGTGCCTAAAATTTCAGATTGACAGAATATGGAGGAGGTTTTGTAAATTGAACAGAGGAAAAGAAAAACACTTCCATCTTTGTCAAGCAGATGAGTTTGAAAGGAGATGCTTTTAATAAATTGTTTTTTATGCGCATGATACTTTGAGCTTTAAACTAATTGATGATAATTATACAAAACTAGGATATCTAGTTCATTTCTTTTTCCGTCCACCGATCATTAGATGTGTTAAATGCTGTGAGCAAGAGACGAATGTGAGCTATGAGTTTGACAAATGCCTTGTTATGAATTCGTCGTCAAACAATTTCATTTAAAATAAAATAGTGGATCTCTTAAAGACACTAGACAGCGTGGATTGTGGTTGTGTTAGTGTTATTTATAATACTTTCTCATAGAAAATATGTTTGTTGAGACTCCAATAAATTAATATCATGTGATAAAGATGTTAAATTTTTCAACGAATTGTTGTTTTCTAAGCGTGACAAGAAACATATCGAAGACATTTAGGATAAAGGTTAACATAATATATTTCATTGATTTTCAAAAACCATCATGTATTTTTTGTTATAATGGCGAGACAGAAATTCTTGTCAAAGAAGAATTTATTACTGTTGATTATTTTTTCAAGGACCAGGACACTCTCTTAATTGCCACTATCTGAACAAGCTTTTAAAAATAATGTTATATGTTTTGATGATTTTTTTTTTGTTTTATTATTTAAAGAAAGTGTCTAGGTACTTACTCAATGTCACACTAAGATTGATTGATTGTTAAGAAACTCTATAAGCATAAATTTATTTCTCTATATTATAATAAAAATTAAGATAAACACCATTTTTTCTTACTACTCAAAAGCAGAATGCCTCAAGTAGATATATAAATTTGGTGGACTGTTTTCTTTTTACGTCCTTACTCAATGGATTGGAAGCTGATCTCAGAATACATAGTGCGAAAAAACCATAAAACTTTCTCAGCTGTACGGAATTTACACCATATTGATCTCTAGATATAATTCTTACGTCTCTTAGACCTCTAACAGAGGCAACTTCTTTCCTTGTTTATGGGTTGACTATCACCTCCCTTAAGATTGTCTGACGTCTTTCTCCGAAACTCATATGTGGCAAAATTTGGTGATCGAAACCGTCTTACTTCAACCTTAGTGCCGGGTATTGGTGTTAAATTTTTTTTTTATTGTTTACAAAAACCAGTATATTGAGGATTGTAAGTGAAGTACCAAAAAAAACAATCTGCTGAGCATTTGTATTTTATGTATTTGTATTTTGGACCATTGTCAATATGGTTGCCTTCCTTATACATGTCGTATTGTGGTAGCTGGTGGAAAGCTTGGCTTGCATAAACTTTTTTAATTCGATGTAAAGCCAGGTATTGGTATGCAGAATTTTTTTTCTCATCCACAAAAAAAGTATCGTAAATAAACTTCGGCAAAAGAATCTCCTTGAGACTTTTTTTTTTAAATACAGTCAGTCCACTTATTCAAGTTTTTTTTGTTGTTGCTGGTTGAAATCTTCGATTCCATCAGCAGCCCGGCTGGGATACTTACTTCTACCAGTTCCCAACGCATAACCTTCATGCTCTTTGCTTGAAGTTGGAAGTATGCTTCATTTTCGCCACCCCATTTCAAAAAGAGCCTTTTCAACTGTATTATTTGTGGATCTCCATTATCACGCTTTGAATTTTGCTTACTTATCCCTGCTTAAGTCATATCATTCCACCACAAGGTTCCTTGAGCTTATTGGTAGTGGTCCCTGAAAGCCCATGTAAGTGACTAAGCAAGTTTTTGGAACAAAGAAGTCCGTGGTCCTTTTTTACATGAACAATTAAATTTCTATATTTTTGGGCCCAAAATACCCTTAACAGAGGCTACATCCTAAAAACTAAGAAACTAGTAGCCAAGATATTTCAATTAGGAAAGTTGTTTAAAAAATAAAATAAAGTGGCACAACAGAGCGGGGAGCCCTGGGGCCTAGCTCATTTCTCTCAACCATACCTTGAGAGGGAAAGAAAAAAAAACAATTTTTGGCGAATTCCGAATCGAAAGACCTTATCCTGGCATGAAATCCCTATCGGCGAGATTGCCAATGCTTTTCGAAATGCGATACCAGTGGAAAAATTTTTTTGTATTCTTTGATGGATTCGAGCATCAAATCTCCCACGCAACAAGTTAACGCGCTTAATTACGCCGCAGGCACCACTCGAGGATTGTTAAAATAAGTACTTTTTCTTTAGTCATTAGACTCAAAGGAGAGAGACTCTGCAAAGTCAGAGCTTAGAAAACACGGATTTTGGCTTTCTACAGATATTCAAGTTTCACAAAAAACACTTTTCCTGGACTTATTATATGTTTTCGATATTATTATTTTATTTTGTGGTACCCGTGGCGTGAGTTTCGATGTTCGAATCCCAGCAGAGGCAAAAATGTTTTTTCACGGGTATCGCCTTTCGCGAGGAACTGGCAAGTCCTCTGTTAGTAAATTCATTGCCATGAAAAGCGCTTTCTCAATTAGCCGTTCGGAACTGGCCGAAAATTGTAGGTCCCTTCTATTCCCTCACAAGGCGGCATGGTCGTGAGAAATGCGTGAGGCCCAAGAGCTCCTCGCTTTGTTGCGCCACCCTATTTATTATTATTACTATTTTACTTCCTTATTTTGAATGTCAGCTCTTCATCCGCTTTGTTTCCGAGCACCAAGAAGGACGATTGATTTTATCCTCCATATAAGGCCCGTCGCGTCGTAACAATTTTGAACTTCGAATGCCAAAAGGAAAGGACTAAAAACATGTTCGTAATGAATGTTGTGCAACAGAACTAGTTAATAAATTTGCCAAAACTGGCAAATTGCCAAGCAAAACACTCATTTCGAGGGTATTTAAAATGATTGCTTATTAACATTCGTACTTCGTTATTTTGTTATGGCTGACATTGTAAAAGGGGCTATTATATAAGGTTTGATTACATTGCAACTGCTTTTCAGACAATTCTTTTGAGATTTGTGAATAACAATATTCATAGGAATCCCCAACATCTAAATATATGCAACATGTAACATGTTTTGTCAAAACAAATAAGTGACGACAGGCTATGTACAACATATGTTCATAGTATGTATGTAACCATGTAAAAGTGGATTTTGATTATTATTGGTGGTATATACAACACCAATGCACAAGCTTGTGTTAAGCTAGAACTTCTTAAATTATTTTAATTAACTTAATTAATTAACTTAATTAATTAACTTACAAAAAGTTTCAGATCGTTGAGGACCGGGCTTGACTTGAGACAATAAGCTAAAATTTTACAAATTTATACAATATACTTACACATTGTTCATGACTTAGATACCCCACCCCCACCCCCCACATACAAAATGGACCATCCCGCAATACATATGTTTCCATCCATGTTAAATCGACAATCCTTAAACCAACGCAACACCTTTCGTATATCAATCTAAGATTTTCTTCACACCATCAAAAACATTTTTTCTTGTGCTATCAATTTTTTTAATCAGCCTCAAGAATTGTTTATGGCTTCAAATAGCGATAAATAAAATAAAGGATGGCGCAACTTTTTATAAACCCTTTCACCAAGTGACATTTTCTCTACCACATCAAGAAAAATGATTTGTAGGTTTTATTGTTTTTCATTTTATAATTTTTGTTTTGTTTTTAATCTTAGGCTCTTATTTTAACAAACACATTTTTTTTGTACGCACCTCAATCTTGCTCTAGATGAATCAACTTAACCGAAAAAAAGGAAATATCATCTCATAGCTTCCGTAATTCATATTCATAGTGCGACACGCACAACTAATATGCCTCCGGACCATTAATCAAATGCATATCTGGAAGAAGATCACTGCCGAATAGCATTGAGCATCGAGCATCCAGATATCCCATCCCACTGCAATACTAACACTACCATTCATTATGCACAATGAACAAATTTGCTAATTTACCATAAACATTTGATATTCTCTGAGTTGGTGTTTCTGTTTTTCTTTTTAGTGTAGTTTTGATTGGATTTTGGCCAAATGCCACGAAATCAAAACCCTGAATCCATAACGTCAAAGCGCTCATGCTATTGCACACTATTGTGCATTCCTTCTCTATACCTTACCCAAGAACTCTGTGCCCCCCTTTCTGAGTGAGTTTCTCAGGCGTTGTATGTTTCGTGTGGCATTCAGAGGTGATCACGATGATGTGATATAAATAGACGAAAGGAGTCATTAAAATTGAATTCCAAATGGAAAGACATAAAATTGAGCATCCATCCAACAAGAGGTGATTTAAATTTAATTATAAAATATTTACTGTCACATTGTTTCGGGTGTGCGCGACAACCCTTTAATTTGCTTTGATCTGCGTTGCATATCATCTGACAGTTTGAGAATCTTTTTCAATTATTATTGTAGCTAGTGTTAATTGCATTCATTTAAATACTTAACACTGATCAATGGGTGACTTTACTGGAGTGGCGGAACAAGTGACAACGTGTATCATGGCCAGACGGCAACCGTTGACTTAGGCATTTTCAGGAATAATTAATTTCTTCTTTTGAATCAGTTAATGGAGTAGGGATGTTTTAAAGTGAAATCACTAATGGGAGGATGTTGCCGAGCGAAAGTTGTTAAATCATCTTTTAGGTGTTCTACGCTGCTATATCAGATCGTTTATAGTCGCTTATGATAAACTTCTTCAAATAATGAATTGTGAATTGTGGATGAATTGTGATGCACTTATTTTTATAATAACTTCTTAATTTTCCTTTTGAGTCATAAAGCTGAAAAAGGGGACACAATAAGCTCGGGAAGAGCAGAGACCTAGCGGGTTTCTCTCAACTATATCTTGGGATAAATTAAAGGATCTACCATTTTTTGCCGACCCTACCGTCGCTCTGAAAAAATTGTTTATAATTTAACCCTTAAAAAAAGTTTTTACAAAATTTCTTTCATAGTTTTCAAGATATCTCGATAGTAACTATTTAAACAAACCGAATAATACAGAAAAGTTTTTTTTTGAATTTTTCAAAGCAAAAATCGATTATGGCACAATGATCTCTCATAGGACGTCAAAATTTCTTAAAGACTTTTAAAAATCAATAGAAAGGGCGGGAGACCAACTTCGTGGACTTTTTGCTTACCTTGTTTGGTTGCACATACTAAAATCTACTTCTTATTCGCATTCACTGAAATTTTGTTGTAATCCCAAATTTAGAGTAAAAATATTCCAAAAATTACCTTCCCGAAGTAATCATAATCAAATCTTGGGCTGCTTGTACATTTTTGAGGAAGCAAGAAGCCCTTCGATCGTGTGCATGCTCTTTCTAAAGGAATTAAGACATCACCAAGACGTTGTACACAAATACTTAATCCTCCATATGTGCCGCCAACCACCACATGATTTATGAGTTCAACCATCGTTCGCTGTGTCTCAGCTACAAGAGGACTTCACTGCTCTTTCCAGCAGATGTAATGCACATATTTTCCGAAGTACTTGGTAATACTTTAATACTCACGCATCCTTTCTTCACTCATAAATCCAACTACAGCAACATGTTCCGCATGATCATTACAAAGTGCTAAGTGCTGAGAGTGGGTATACTCCATATAACGCAGCAAATATACAAAACCTCCCAGAATCAAAACCCAAAGCTGATGAGTGCTCTCAAAGTAAAAAACAAAACGTTCCGCAAAGTAAAAATGATAAAGTGTCATGCTGCGGTGATAAATGGATCCTGGGAAAGTGTTTCTTGGTAATCGCGACACTACTGCTGTATGGATCATTGAATATGATACCTCCTCTCTCGTCTACGGTCACTTTCAAATGATTGCGTCGTCTGGGAATGTATGCGTTGAATTTCAGTAATTCCTGCAAATTAATTTAATTACTAATAAGAGTGTATAGATCATTCAGTTTTAGTGCAACCGTACGGTTCAGTGCAATTTAATTGGGTTCGGGAGTGATTCGAGAATTGAAAATCTCGATGTCACTACCGATACCGATGTACGAGTCGTGCACTTGGTTATATGTGAGTTTCAGTGCAAGAACTAGACATAGACATTAGACATTTTGAATACGAAGCACATTGTCATCTTAGACAATGACAAAAAACTTCTTTTATGTCGTTTTAAATTTTTGGCAAAATATCAAATATTAGGAGAAAGCAGGATGGAAAAAAAGTGTTGGCTTATGAAAAGGATTTTTAATTAGGTGCCTTGATTTGATTGCTTTAGAAAAGATTTTTGTTTAATAAAATTTTGTTGTTTGTTATCTATTTACAGAACTCTTATACAGATTCATACTTCCGTGAAAAGCTGCAGCATTTCAATAAAGAATCGGACCGATACACTCCAATATCAGGTAAGCACGTCGAGAAATTTATTTTATTTAAACGGTTTCAAAGTTGTTTTTCGATAAAGTATGATCTTTTGCTCTGTAATATAATAATATTTCGTTTCGATATAGGGAGAGTAAGGTAGTGAATGTTTCACAATGCAGCACTAACGCCTGACGTGGGTGACTTTGTTGTTTTAGTATCATATTCACAGTGGTTTGTTCTTTCTATTTTTAAAAGGTTTTGGATGAGCTGAATACAACACGGTTTTCAATGGATTAAGCATTTATGTCTTGAACCTACTCTGCTATAATCTCAAGATCTGACGTGATAGAGTAATTCTATGACTGAATTTGATTGAATTCTTCTCATCCAGAACCTTCTAAAATGTTTTATCTCATTTTTTTCGAGACTATAGTTGGGCTTCAAAATGATGCAAGACTGTGCATTACAATTCTTAAAGCAAAATATCTCAGTAATTGGAGACCATTTTGAGGCCAGAATTGGATTCAGCGAGTAAAAAGCATCGGAACAGCAATGGCATGTTTTTGGATTAACATTTTTTCATATGAAACATTAGCTCATACAATTGGGAACAATTGTAACAAAGAACAGTTTCTCTTGGTGTTACTGGGCCTTCCCCAGCACACCGGGAGCTGCTCTCGACGCACTGCTGAATCTTCCTCCCCTTGATACCTACATCATGGGGTGTACTCCCAAGACCATTTCTCGTTTAAAGAGATGTGATCCCTGGCACAATTCGCACTGGAGCTTTGAGGAGCTCGCAAGCAGCATATCTTTTGACTCACGTCTAATAGATATGCCGTCTGACACGATAATCCTAAGACGCAAACTACATCAAAATTACTCAGTCAACTTTCCTTCGGCTCAGGACTCGTTCGCTCCAGAATCTGAGCCTGGAAAGAACTGTTATCGTATCTTCACAGATGGCTCCAAAACCGATGAGGGTTCTGGTGCTGGTGCCTTTGTTGAGAACGACGGCATACGACTGCACTCATATTTGGGATCATATACGCATCCATTTTCCAAGCGAAGGCTTATGCTATCCTAATGTCCTTGAACCACGTAACGCACAATGGATGGACGGGGAGAAGTATCTTTGTTTGCAGCGACAGCCAAGCTGTACTTAAGGCCCTTCTCAACCCTCTAACCACTTCGAAAGTGGTCCAGGAACGGAAGAGCTCTCTGAATGCGATCGGAAGATTAAATTCCTTGAGTCTCATTTGGGTTATGGGCCATCACGGCATAACTGGAAATGAGATCGCCGATGAACTTGCTAGGCAAGGATCTCAAACAGCTTTCTTAGGACCTGAACCGTCGCTTGGTCTGCCAGCGTCCTCAGTGAGGGCTTCAATCAACGATTGGATCTGTGAAGATCACAACCGTAGATGGCATGCCTCCATTGGATCGAATGCAGACAGACCAAACGTATGCTCCCCTACGTTAGTAAGAAGACTGCAACATTTTTGCTAGCTCGTAGCAGAAAAGACTGTAGAAAGCTTATTGGCGTTGCCAGCGGGCACTTCTCTTTTTCCAAGCATTTAAATGTGTTAGGCTTAAGTGATACCACACTCTGTGAATCTTGAGGAGAAGGTGAGGACACCGCAGAGCACTTCCTCTGTGAATGTCCTGCTTTTTCTCGCATGAGGTTACAGATATTTGGAGCAGATATGGTGAGAGCTGGAAACATAGGCTCCTTATCATGGCAGCGTCTTTTGGTTTTTCTCCGAACATCTGGAAAGCTATAACAAATAGAAGGTTGCTGACTGGTAGTACAATGGACCGGTATTTAGGTCTGAGTGCTCCAGCTGGTATTTTAAAAAAAACCCCAACAGACAAAAAAACATACAATTGGGAATGCACCAGTAAAAAGTTCGTTGAAGACATGGAAAATCCCAAACACGTTAACGGTTAACGGGTTCTTAGGTCAACACTGAAAAAAAAAGGTACATAATAATGATGAAAAACGTCATCTATTTGATGAAAAATTCGTCAATTTTGATCCAGTGAACCTTTTCATGCATATGATGAAAAGCGTTTCTTCAATATGATGAAGCTTTTAAGCGATGAAACTCGTTCATCATACATCAACTTTGTTCATGAATGTGATGAAAAGTGATAACTTAAATTTCCCCTCCTTTTGTTCATCATATAGATGATTGCATTCATGAATATGATGAAAATTGAAGTAATATAATAAATTTTCATTTACAAATAATCATCAATGTGATGACTGTATTCATCACATTGATGATCGTGCACATCAATATGACGAAAATTTTCGATAAATTTAATGAATTAGTTCATCAACGTGATTCACATTTTCATCATATTGATGATCGTGTACATCAATATCATGAATATTTTTCATCAATACTATAAATATATTCATCGGTATGACGAACATGTTTATCATATTGATGATCGCATGCATCGATACCATGAATATTTATCATCAATGCAATGAATATATTCATCAATATGATGAACATGTTTATCATATTGATGATCGCATACATCGATACCATGAATATTTTTCATCAATACAGTGAATATATCCATCGATATGATGAACATGTTTATCATATTGATGATCGCATACATCAATACCATGAATATTTTTCATCAATACAGTGAATATATTCATCGATATGATGAACATGTTTATCATATTGATGATCGCATACATCGATACCATGAATATTTTTCATCAATACAGTGAATATATTCATCGATATGATGAACATGTTTATCATATTGATGATCGCATACATCGATACCATGAATATTTTTCATCAATACAGTGAATATATTTATCAATATGATGAACATGTTTATCATATTGATGATCGTATACATCAATACCATGAACGTTTTTCATCAATGCAATGAATATATTCATCAATACTATGAGCATGTTCATAATTTTGATGAAAACTATTCAGGATATTGATGTATAGGATCATCAATACAATGAACATTTTCATTAATATGAAGCATATATGTTCCTCATATTGATGATCTTCTACATCAATTCAGTGATTATATTCATCATTGTGATAATGGATTTCATGAATGCAATGATTTTATTCATCTACCTGGTGCGTTCCTGGTCGTCGTACTGATGATCGTGTTCTTCAACATTATGCAAAAATATTGCCTTGGTGATAAAAAAAACTTCAAAATCTGTTGATTTTCACATATAAACCAAACACCTCTCCTTTTAGATGAACTGTGAACTTTGTGCATAAATATGGGGCATATTTAAAATCACTTATAAGAATGAAGGCACTGTTAATAAACATTTAAAAAACAATACAGGAATTGTTTTTGATATTTGCTAAAAGTGCTTTCATGTATATCTACCAGTGATTTTAATAATTACCAATATTTATGAGCAACGGGCAATCTAAAAGGAGGCGTGCTTGCTATATAATGTGACAATTGACAGATTTTGAAGCCCTTCATCACCAAGATAATTACTTTTCATAATGTTGAAGAATCCGATAATTAGTACGACGAACAGGAACGCACCAGGTTGGTGAACTGATGTTTCATTGCATTACTGAATTCCATTAAACATACCGATGAAAATAATCACCTAGAATTAGAAAAAGCACTACATATTAGTAAAAAATCACCAATATAATACTTATCCCAACATTTCCACATTAATACAGTAAAACCCGCTTAAGAGAAACCCGCTTAAGAGAAAAACCCGCTTATCTGAAAGAATTTTTTCGTCCCCGAGTATTTGTAGACCAACTACCTATCAAACACTCCGCTTAAGTGAAACTCGCTTAAGTGAAAAACCCGGATACCTGAAACATATTTTCAGTTAAATTTCATATTTCTTATTGAAAAAAACTCTCTTAAGTGGAAAAAAATTTTATCGAACAGAACAATTTGAGCCAAAAAATGGATGGTTAGATCAGTGGAAAAAACGTGAAAATATTCATTTTAAGAAGATTTGTGGTGAAAATAATTCTGCTGACACAGTTGCTGCTAACCATTGGCTGGAAATTTTTTGGCCAAACATTTGTCAAAGCTACAAACCTGATGACGTGCATAATGCTGATAAATTCAGGGTCGGGTAATGTTTAAGGCTCTACCGACGCCGACGGCTTCATTGGTAAATAGATGTGAAAACCTTCAGGATTGAAGCTACCAAAGGGCCGTATCACAGTCCTTTTCATTTCTTATTCGACTGGAACAGACAAAATTATTTTTTGTATTGGTGTGTAGTCTAAGATTAAACATATTTTGTTTTTCTTTTGCTTATAATTTTTCTTCTTAATATGTATAAAGTAGATCTCATAATCCGAGATGCTTTAAAAAAGCACAATTCCTGTTAATTAATGAAGCAGCACTACAATTCGAAAAGTTTGATGCTAGCAGATCTGTATCTGACAATGATTTAGATGTGGAAATTTTGGGAGTCCAGAAAGCAACAACTACAGAAGCTTTTAAATCTCTCAATGTTCTTAAGCAGTTTTCTGATGGGGATCTAATCTTAGATGAAATTGAATATAAAATGATGAATTGCCATTTCCGACTTTGTCGCAAACGAAAATTGATGACTTTTTTAAAAAAAGTGAGATTATTTTTGTCTTCATAAAACGTTCCTAATTGTATTCAAAAATATGAATATGTATGTACATTAGGGTGTGTCATTTTTTGAGTAACTCTTAAAGTCATTAAAAAGTCATCAGTGTTTAATAAAATAAAAATCTTAATTTCATACATTTCCAACTTTTAGTTTAAATATCTTCAGAACGGAGCACTCTATGAAAAAATTAAATTGAGCTTTTTTGTAGAGCATTCAATTTCCTACTTAAATAATTTGTCAGTGTATTTTTAAAATGCTCAAATGTCAAGCTATAAAAATAAGAAAAAAATTACATTATTTTTCTATGTTATTTGTATGGAAAATTGAGGCACCTCTAAATTTTAATATTAAGAGCTCAAATTTTAAGCGGCTTCGTTTTATACCTTCCTGAAAGTAATTAGCCTGTTTTATCGTTGAAAAAAAAGGTGCACAAAAATGACACACCTTAATGTACCTACATATTTGAAACCTGAAACCAAACTTGGGAGTGGCCTCTTTTTGATATGCCCAATGTGCCTACGAATTAACCTACAAAAACTCAAATGTGATTTATTGTAATTTATGTAATATATTTATGTATGAATTCCAATGTACAAACATATGTTATTTTTGTTATTCAATAAATTACTTTTTTGATGTTTAATCGTGGTTAGTTATTCAAACACTTTTATTTAAATTATTTCCAGGCAACTCCAAAGATAAATACATCAAATTATTTATTGTGTATATGAAGCATTAAACATCCGCTTAATGGAACTTTTAAATCCACTTAAGTGCAATTTTTTTTCACTTATCAGGACTCCGCTTAAATGAAATTTTTTTCACTTAACCGGGGTTCGGTTAAGTGAAAAACCCGCTTAAGTGAAAGAAAAACTGTGACAATTTGCCTTTTCTCTTAAGCGGGTTTCACTGTACAGGAATCGATTCTGCACCTTAAGATGAAGCTCTTCAAAGTTGTCATTCCTCAATTTGAAAACCTGTTCAAGAAACTTTCCTTCTAAACTTTATAGAAAAATAAAAGAAAAAAGTAGATTTGAATTTAAAATGTTTACAAATACTTTATTGATCTTTAAGCGTTTCAATTATAGTACTTATTCGTGAGGTAATATCTTTTTTATTAGGTTCTATAGAATAAAAAAAGTATTGTATAAAATTCCAAAACTGCTCGCAAGCAGCTGGGTATTGCAAATTAAAAACAAAAAAAATTTTTAGACAAATATCTACTGCACGCAGTAGTTTTTTAAATTTGAGTTTATATCCATCTAGATATACAAAATATTCCTCACAACCGTCGTTTTTCGATAAAACAAGAATTAAGGGTTGAATATTGGTATTCTTCGTTTTTAAGAAGTCTAAGTGGTCTTCGATCTGCTGAACGCTCTCTCCCTCAAAAATGAAAGCCTGTTGGGAGTCTTTGATAGTGAATCGTTGAATCATCCTTTGCCGTGGTGATGTTGAGGTTGATGGTGATTTCGTTACTACTGGCCTTGTTGGAAACAAATAGCTGTGCAAGCTTTTGAGTAGACAAAGTACCGCGTTTTCTATGGAGAAAAAAAAGTAAGCATAAAGATAGGTATAGTTGAAAATTTGTTCAAAATGAATATAAAGTAATTTTTACCTTTGTTTGCATCCCGGTCTTCTATTTGTGTTATAATTTCTGCTACTTTCTTGTCTTTTACATTGCTGATGAGGAACTGTTTAATAAGCTTAAAATTAGTTTCCCAGTTCTCACATATAGTTAAGCTTTGAGGGTATAGGGTCTTGAAATCTCTGTCAATCTATTAAAACAAAGAGATTAACTTAAAAAATTAAAGTTACTTTAAGTTATTACTTACCAAACGATATCCATTTAAATTTTTGTATTGCGGCCATGTCTTGAAAATCTCTTCTTGTGATGAACATTTGCGTATTTGCAGAAGTCGGTACTCGGTGCAAGCATCCCAAGCACCATCAAACTCATCAGATGACAAGTTGTCCATATTCAAGCTTTTTACACAAGCTTCTGCATCTGACTCCGCAACTTAGGAAAACGATTTTTTTATTTGGAGACGTCACAAAATATTGCAACACCTTTACTCACTTAGGTTTTTTTTTGATTTTTTTGTCTCCTTTTCTGGTGATGTTTTTTGTAGTGTGAGAGATTTATAAAGCCTTTTCATGTTGTGCAGCTTAGTGTACAGCTTCCCTCTTTTTTCTGTACGGTAGTACTCGAGCTTTTCGGTGGGAAAAAGTTCTAGTATTTCTTCTTCCAACCTATAGCTGGTTTTTAGGCTTAAGGGAATACTGTTCTCATCAAAATATTCCGCAATAATACTAATGAGACGCTGCCGATGTTCCGTTTGAAATTTATTATTTTTATTGTAATAATCCACAATATTTTGTCCATGTTTTTTTACATTTAAAATTGTAGACAGATCAATGGATTTGCATTGTGTTGTTTCGGGTGACGACGTAGGTGATATCCCTCTAGACGACAAGTTCGATGGTGATGGAGAGCTTGGAGTTCGACATCGTACTTCGGATGATGTTGATGGAAGCTCAATGCCTGGTTGAAGAGGCATTCCAATTGAAGCCCTCCACTTTTCTAACTTATACTCGAAGAGTATGCGGTCACCGTGTTTAAAATTTGAAAGTAAAGATGTTACTTGAGCCACTTTAATTATTTTTAAAATGTCGATTGTTACATTTTCACCTGAGGAAAAAAAGAAATACTTAAAGTTATGTCCCTTCCTGTATGAAGTTGTAAATTCAGCTGTCAGTTGAATCACTAAAACGGTAGTTTTATTTCTTACTATAGATAGAATTACTCTTTTGAATATTTCATGTTTCGTTAAAAAAAATTATAATTCTATAGTTGTTTTTTCATAGTTAGAAGATTACTTCTGAACTCACTAGCACACGCAAAATTGTCTTACTACTTATACTGCAAAAAACATGTATAATTGGAAAGAGTAATTCTCGAATCTGAGAGTACATTTTTCCAATTTCAAAAAAAATCACATGCCTATGGTTCTTATAGAGCTGTTGCGCCAAAACTTTTATTTATTTGTTTATCCTAATTTTAGGCTTTTCAGCCTAGCTAAACTGACAGCGAAAATATTCACATTGTAACAATAAGCTAAGGTAAATTAAGCAATAAAATAATCATCTTACCATGCATGTAATTATACAGAGACATGCAACCCCAATCCTTCAAAAGTGCTTTTAATTCCTCATCGTCATCACTGTCCGTATTGTTGCTGGAATATTCCGTGAATGGTATTAAAGTGTAGAGGGAAGTCTGCTGCTGTTCTCCATCAGTACTGAGGATTGTTACAGTTTCCTCAAGGAGCTTCGAATTTCCATCGTCCAGCGTTGCTGAGCTCTCAGGCAAATTTTCCATTTCTAAATATTAATTAGTATGTATTATAATTTATCGAAAGTTTGTGTTTTAAGTTGCTGGAGATATTTTGTTTTTACTATTGATGAAAATATTCCTTAAGCTTAATCAGGTGCTTTCCTTTTGATGTTTTTGTCAAAGTAACAGGAGGTCCGATAATTTCATCAAATGCAAGGAGTTTGAATTCACCAAACATATTTGTATCAACCTCAAAAGCTTTAAAGTGAGAATTGAAGTAAATGTTCAATAATTTTTGGCAAAACATTAATATATTCCCTTCTGCCTTAGCTATAGTCCTAATAATGTATATATTATAGTCATTCGAACATTTACCAACATAAAATCCAGCTTTATATTTTTTGCCAATATACTCTATTTCATCATAAAATTTTAATTTTTTGTCTTCTTTTAACTTCAGCTTATCTCGAACAATGTTAGCAAATCCAGTATCGCATAAATGTTTCTCCTCGATGTGAAATTCATTTATATTACTGTTAGAATGTAGAATCAGATTTGCAAACTGGAATTGAAATTTTTTGGACAGAGTGAGACATATATTTTTTCTTGAAGTTATTCCATGGGCATACACCTTGAACGGCCTGTGCTTGGCTTCAAATTTAAAACACCAAAAATTTCGTGCCGGTCCAGAATTTCTTATTACAGTAGGGTAGTGTGTTAAAAAATGGAATTTTGGTTTCAAATTATCAGTGAATAATTTGACATATTGCTCATTATGATGTTTTATTTTTAATTTTAATGTTGAGATGAGTAACTCTGTAACTTCGAACGACAAAATAAGTTCCGTAATGTCAATTAGTTCAAGTAAAAAAAGCCAAACTTCATCTTCGGAAGGAATCAAATCACCGATCATGAGGGGTAAATACATAACAAAAGTAAGCATTTCACGCGCAGTCATTTTTAAGTGCTTATTTTTCAAATGGTTCATTGTTAGCTCAGTTGAAAAATTCCCAATCTCCATTGGCCCATAGTCAAAAGTTTGCTTTCTTTTATTAAGCATTTCCAATGTCAGATAATTCATTTCCTGTGTCAGATATAATAATATGTGACAAAGATCATAATGGAATATACCTTCACATAAGTCATGCATTGCATCGACACAAAAGTTTTCCACAACATGGAAAGAAGGTATTTTGTTAAATGGGCTTTCTTTTGCGATACCGGTTTTTTTAAGATCATTTACAGATACATCATAACTGTAGTTCTCGACCGTTCGAATGTGCTCCTGTACTTCAACACCAAGCTTACTGCAATTTTCTCGGTCTACTTTACAAAATCTGCAGAAAGAAGTGCTCGAGAATGATTTTGAAAAGTCAAGAAGCGAGTTTACTCCCAAGTTATCTCCGAGAAAAAGACCCATTATAAAATGAACGCGATGCATTTCTCCCTTGCCAACTGATATGTCTACTCCAGTCTCTTCAAGATATATCAACTCCTCGATTAGATAATGCAAACAGTCTTCGTTTCCAATATTTTTCAAATCTTTGGATTTTATAACAGCTGCCAAGAAAATGCTCTCTAGCTTAGAACTACGCCTTGGAAAGCAGGGAAATGAGTAGTAAAAGTTGCAAACGGAATGAGTTGTGGCGTGTGCACCTAACGGATTATTAACAGCAAAATCATCCGCGTACAAAAAGTAGGGTATCAAAGTTTTTCCTGGATACATGTCACACTTTTTTTTCCAAACTGGCCCTTGAATAAAGTTCGTGTACTGTTTATTAGAGTATAAGGAGTTCATATGTCTTAATACTTCCAATAGTATATTCTCTTGCTCGAAGATTTTTCGAAATTGTGACTTTAGTGGTAGGACGCTGCCCTTACAAATTTTTTCCGCATACACTAATTCGGACCGATCATAAATGGGCTGGATATCGCTTTTTATAGTAAACTCTCTAATTTCATCCATACATCCATTCAATTTAAGTGTTTGACATAAATTATGGTCCGTACCACAATATTGAAATGGATCTCGACAACTGAAAACCAGGCTCATCAAATCGGTTCGAGCCTTTATGTTATTATTAAGATGATCTTGTGCAAAAGTTTTGAACTGATCTAGCAAAGGATCTATCAAAAATGTCTTAACGTTTTTTTGAATGTCATACACATCTTTTCGGGAAAAATTATAATTGCCATGCAGGAGAGTTGAAAATTTTAATGCTTCATTAAAAAAATCAGGTAAGAATTTATTTGGATTAATGCATTCAGCTGTCATTTGTTGAGAACCATTAGTTTTACTGCCACTAACTTCAAAGCCACTATTTGATGATGTTGGCAAACTTACAGCTGCGGTATTTGAATTTGCATTTCCTTCTTGAATACATTTTAAGCTTGTGGTAGGACAATGTAATCGGAGAATATGCCGTTTGTAATTTGAAAGATTTGTAAAACACTGACCGCAAGAATTGACATAGCAAATAAATGTGCTTTTATGTTCTAAATTATGTATCTTTCTAAAATGTTTGCCTAATGCAAAGACGCAGTCTAAATCCATCCTGCACAAAAAACACTGCATTTTAATTTTTGATCGACAACGATTTACAATTATGAAATGTTTAGTATTCAGCAAAATATTTTCTTCTTTCTCATTTGAACTGTAAATTGAAAGAAATAAAAGCCACGTCAATTCTGCTGTTTAAATGTTGGGAAAAATACAAAAAATTCATTCATGAAATCGCAATCTGCGAATAAGCTAAAATGTTTTTTCTTAAGATTTTCATTACATTGATGAAAATGAAGCAACAATTCTTCTATGTGAAGAATAATGATGAATAAATTCATCAATATGAAGAAAACTACGGATATATGCGTATGAGGCTCTTTGTTCATCAATATGACGAACACAATAATCAGAATGAAGAAATGATGAAAACATATATCACGTAATTCATCATATTGATGAAAACTATGAGAATTCATAAATATGAAGAAATTGTTCATCAACATGATGAAATTGTACCGTTATAGTGATGATAAAATGAACATTTCATTTGTTAAAAAAATAAAAATTTTTGGAAAGAAAATGCATAAGAAATAAGAAATAGATTTAATATTTGATTCCCAGATTCCCACCCACCGAAACAAGCAGATTATAGAATCTCTGTATTAAAACACCAATGCAATGCAACAACTCAAGAAATGAAAACTAACTCAAAATGCTTGCAAACCCCGTACAATTTAACTATATGATGGCAAAGTAAAAAAATTACAAGAACCCAAAGAAATAATAATAAAAACAAGGCATACCTTCCGCAATTCACAGCTTATTCAACACAACTTTAACAATTTTATAAAATTTATACTCAGCTCACATAGGCAAAGTACCTACATGAGAACTTAATCCTTTCACTTTCACTTTCAAACATAAACTGAATATGAATGGCAATGAAATCAAAATCTGCGAATAAGCTAAAATGTTTTTTTTTAAGATTTTCATTACATTGATGAAAATGAAGCTAAAATTTATCTATGTGAAGAATAATGATGAATAAATTCATCAATATGAAGAAAACTACGAATATATGCGTATGAGGCTAGACTGACGCCCAAAAGCAAAAGGACGCCTTCCTTGCATCTTTGTTCATCAATATGACGAACACAATAATCAGAATGAAGAAATGATGAAAACATATATCACGTAATTCATCATATTGATGAAAACTATGAGAATTCATAAATATGAAGAAATTGTTCATCAACATGATGAAATTGTACCGTTATAGTGATGATAAAATGAACATTTCATTTGTTAAAAAAATAAAAATTTTTGGAAAGAAAATGCATAAGAAATAAGAAATAGATTTAATATTTGATTCCCAGATTCCCACCCACCGAAACAAGCAGATTATAGAATCTCTGTATTAAAACACCAATGCAATGCAACAACTCAAGAAATGAAAACTAACTCAAAATGCTTGCAAACCCCGTACAATTTAACTATATGATGGCAAAGTAAAAAAATTACAAGAACCCAAAGAAATAATAATAAAAACAAGGCATACCTTCCGCAATTCACAGCTTATTCAACACAACTTTAACAATTTTATAAAATTTATACTCAGCTCACATAGGCAAAGTACCTACATGAGAACTTAATCCTTTCACTTTCACTTTCAAACATAAACTGAATATGAATGGCAATGAAATCAAAATCTGCGAATAAGCTAAAATGTTTTTTTTTAAGATTTTCATTACATTGATGAAAATGAAGCAACAATTTATCTATGTGAAGAATAATGATGAATAAATTCATCAATATGAAGAAAACTACGAATATATGCGTATGAGGCTAGACTGACGCCCAAAAGCAAAAGGACGCCTTCCTTGCATCTTTGTTCATCAATATGACGAACACAATAATCAGAATGAAGAAATGATGAAAACATATATCACGTAATTCATCATATTGATGAAAACTATGAGAATTCATAAATATGAAGAAATTGTTCATCAACATGATGAAATTGTACCGTTATAGTGATGATAAAATGAACATTTCATTTGTTAAAAAAATAAAAATTTTTGGAAAGAAAATGCATAAGAAATAAGAAATAGATTTAATATTTGATTCCCAGATTCCCACCCACCGAAACAAGCAGATTATAGAATCTCTGTATTAAAACACCAATGCAATGCAACAACTCAAGAAATGAAAACTAACTCAAAATGCTTGCAAACCCCGTACAATTTAACTATATGATGGCAAAGTAAAAAAATTACAAGAACCCAAAGAAATAATAATAAAAACAAGGCATACCTTCCGCAATTCACAGCTTATTCAACACAACTTTAACAATTTTATAAAATTTATACTCAGCTCACATAGGCAAAGTACCTACATGAGAACTTAATCCTTTCACTTTCACTTTCAAACATAAACTGAATATGAATGGCAATGAAATCAAAATCTGCGAATAAGCTAAAATGTTTTTTTTTAAGATTTTCATTACATTGATGAAAATGAAGCAACAATTCATCTATGTGAAGAATAATGATGAATAAATTCATCAATATGAAGAAAACTACGAATATATGCGTATGAGGCTAGACTGACGCCCAAAAGCAAAAGGACGCCTTCCTTGCATCTTTGTTCATCAATATGACGAACACAATAATCAGAATGAAGAAATGATGAAAACATATATCACGTAATTCATCATATTGATGAAAACTATGAGAATTCATAAATATGAAGAAATTGTTCATCAACATGATGAAATTGTACCGTTATAGTGATGATAAAATGAACATTTCATTTGTTAAAAAAATAAAAATTTTTGGAAAGAAAATGCATAAGAAATAAGAAATAGATTTAATATTTGATTCCCAGATTCCCACCCACCGAAACAAGCAGATTATAGAATCTCTGTATTAAAACACCAATGCAATGCAACAACTCAAGAAATGAAAACTAACTCAAAATGCTTGCAAACCCCGTACAATTTAACTATATGATGGCAAAGTAAAAAAATTACAAGAACCCAAAGAAATAATAATAAAAACAAGGCATACCTTCCGCAATTCACAGCTTATTCAACACAACTTTAACAATTTTATAAAATTTATACTCAGCTCACATAGGCAAAGTACCTACATGAGAACTTAATCCTTTCACTTTCACTTTCAAACATAAACTGAATATGAATGGCAATGAAATCAAAATCTGCGAATAAGCTAAAATGTTTTTTTTTAAGATTTTCATTACATTGATGAAAATGAAGCAACAATTCATCTATGTGAAGAATAATGATGAATAAATTCATCAATATGAAGAAAACTACGAATATATGCGTATGAGGCTAGACTGACGCCCAAAAGCAAAAGGACGCCTTCCTTGCATCTTTGTTCATCAATATGACGAACACAATAATCAGAATGAAGAAATGATGAAAACATATATCACGTAATTCATCATATTGATGAAAACTATGAGAATTCATAAATATGAAGAAATTGTTCATCAACATGATGAAATTGTACCGTTATAGTGATGATAAAATGAACATTTCATTTGTTAAAAAAATAAAAAATTTTGGAAAGAAAATGCATAAAAAATAAGAAATAGATTTAATATTTGATTCCCAGATTCCCACCCACCGAAACAAGCAGATTATAGAATCTCTGTATTAAAACACCAATGCAATGCAACAACTCAAGAAATGAAAACTAACTCAAAATGCTTGCAAACCCCGTACAATTTAACTACATATATGATGGCAAAGTAAAAAAATTACAAGAACCCAAAGAAATAATAATAAAAACAAGGCATACCTTCCGCACTTCACAGCTTATTTAACACAACACAAGAAAGAACAATAAAAAATGAATTTAAAACTGAAAACTTAACACAACTTTAACAATTTTATAAAATTTACGAATCACTTTTTCACACTCCGTAGCTATATCTTATCTTTTGCTTTCAAAAATCCAACGCAGACTGTACTCGTACTATGTTTTGCGCAGAGTATATCTAATAATGAGTAGGGACACTCTCTACACAAATGCAACGCCTACTACTACATTCAACAATAAACAGCAAAAAAATAAAAAAACTGCAATGAGTGGAAGCAGGTCAAAATTATGAATAGTAATCCCTTCGGACAATCCCAAATGTTTGAAGGATACACAATAGGTTTTCCCAGGGTAATACCAATAAACTTCCAATATAAGATACGCAACCAGTAGTTTTTTATGAATGCATTTTTAAATGCGCACCCAAATGATCGTGAGTGTGTATATGGTTTTGTTGTGCTGCTTAATAGCTTGGGTGACCAGATCTAATTTGTTTTTATTACACTCAATTGTTTTATTACGTTCGGGTTTTTTCTTTGGGTTACATGTTTTTTAATTAATTTTTCAATGGTAGGTATGATTTATATGATTTTGTCTTTAATCTGGTCTTCTAAGAAATACATAAACAACACAATTAGGGAAATACAGATATTTTTTTTCTACTTTTGAGATACTTATTTAATAGCAGCTGGTCATATTAAAATGGAATTAGGCATGCACAGAAATTTGTTTAAAATGAAATTCCCCAATTTTAATATTTGTAAAAGAAAACTCGCTAGCGATATAGATACCAAGTGGAGTTGGCAGATATGAAGCTAACGACGCGACGGTCTAATATAACCAATAAAATTGTATTAAGATTTTAAGAGACAGGGGTTTCTTTCAACGAGTTAAGACGGTACGTTAACGATGAACTTACTCTTATTTTGAACTGCAAGCTTCGTGATAAGTACCTAGTGGACCAAAACAGAAACTGTATCATAATACCTATCAAGTTTAGAAATCATCTTATACTCACTTATTTTTTCACATTTTCACCCTCCGATGGCATCATCTACAATTAATTGAAACAATTATTTATGAAAAGGTACTGAAATGAATATTGGTAACAGTGAAATATTTATTTAAGATTTACTTACTTTGCAGAACCAGACAAAAAATTATTTATTTCTTAAGCACTGTATTCAACTTTAACTTTAATATTTTGCACATATGTACTTGTTAAGGCCAACCACATTTAACTCGTAAGAACCGTTCAAAAACAGCGACCTCTACATAGTAATAAAACGTTTTTCGGCTATAATTTCAAATTTTACTGAGCCAGAACTTTCAAGTTTTGGTTATATATTTGCCAAAATTGTTTTTCTGCTAAATTGTAGTTATTTGTCCTAACATTATGGTATTTTTCGTTTTCCAATTTTTGGTTTTTGGAAATTTATTGATTTTCTGAACTTAGTGAACTTAATGATGTTAAAAATATAGTTAAGTTAGCTTATCCAACCCTGATTGCATATTCTTATACATTATTCATCATATTGACGAAATCGTTCTTCTATATGATGACTAAGGAAATATATTCATCAGTATGAAGAAAATTGGGTAGACAGACACAGCGTTGTCACTTCTTAGTCGAAAAAATTTGAGTTGATGAAAAATGTTTGCAGTAAGTAAGCAAGTATTTATTTTTATGAAAGATATCATTAATGCTCAACCGAAAGAAATATTAAGAGTTCATATGAAAAGAGATGAACCTCCTCTCTGCAAAAAAAAATTGTGTCTTTCGTATGTATTTTTTAAGACACCACTAAAGCTATTTGCGAAAGAACGCAGGGCAGAGAATAGGTGTAACTAAGCTTCATTTTTGATCTATTTAACATTTGAAGAACAAAAAGTAAGGCTTTCGATCTTATTTAGGACAGACATTTGAGATATTTGACTTTAAATGAAGCAAGAACAGATATTCTTTTCCAAACAAGATTTGAGTCAGTAACACTTTTCTAAAGTCTCTTTATCGAACCTATTCTGAATGAATACTACAAGCGAGTAGATTTTGGGGAAAAGGACTCCCATCCCAATCCAAAATCATTTGCTCGATATTATCAAAACAAGTCATTTTTGTTCGTAAATATAAATAAAAAGATTAATATAATTTTCAACAGTTAAAAACACTTGTTTTATTTCCTCAAATGCACATTTCAGAAGCAATGCTTCCATCGTCCGTGAGATTCATAAATTAAATTCATAAATTTATAAAATAAATTAAATCTCACTGACGATGGAAGCATTGCTTCTGAAATGTGCATTTGAGGAAATAAAATAAGTGTTTTTAACTGTTGAAAATTATATTAATCTTTCTATTTATTAGATTAAAAAACACGTGGAATATCTCTACTACAAAACTCATTCGTAAATATGATGAATTAGTTCTTCAATAAGATGATTGTTCATAAATATGAAGAATCAATTCATCTATATGATGATCAAGCTGCATCCTAATGATAAAAAAAGTATATTTTTTCATAAATATGATGAATTTTTCATGAATATGATGATACGAGTATAATCAATTCATTTGCTCGATATTATAAAAACAAGTCATTTTTGTTCGTAAATGTGATGAATTAGTTCTTCAGTAAGATGATTGCGCATATCTATTTAAATTTTCAATGCAGAAATTCCAAGTCTATTTTTTCATAAATATGATGAATCAATTCATCTATATGATGATCAAGCTGCATCCTAATTATAAAAACAAGAGTCTATTTTTTCATAAATATGATGAATTTTTCATGGATATGATGATACGAGTATAATCAATTCATTTGCTCGATATTATAAAAACAAGTCATTTTTGTTCGTAAATGTGATGAATTAGTTCTTCAGTAAGATGATTGCGCATATCTATTTAAATTTTCAATGCAGAAATTCCAAGTCTATTTTTTCATAAATATGATGATATATGGTGAACATCAATTCATCTATATGATGATCGATTGACATCCTCATTATAAAATCGAAAGCCTATTTTTTCATCAATGTGATGAATCAATTCATCTATATGATCACCGGTTCACATTTGATGTGGTAAAACAAAAGCCTGTTTCTATCATTCGTTTGTTCATAAATATGATGAATTGGTTTAATCATAAAAATGATTGCTTAAATCGACACACATTCTCCATGTTAAAAAACCTCACTTTTGTTCATCAATGTGATGATATTGTTTCATCAATAAAATGATCACGCATATCTATTCAAATTCTCCATGATAGAACCGAAAGTCATCAATATGATGATTTAATTCATCTATATGACGATGATTTACATCATTTCACCTTCCCCTATCTCAAAATCGAAGTCCGTTTTTTGATGATTGTTTTCATCAGTATGATTAACTAATATTGTTCTTAAATATGATGAATATCTAAGTCATTTTAAAATAAATTCGTCATTTAGACAAAAAAATCATCAATAGGATGAAAAACCATCAAAAAAAGTGTTTTCATCACATGCATGAAAAGTTTTGATGAACTGATGAACTTAATTCATTCCAAATTACGATGAAATTCTCCAAAAAAAGTTGATGAACGCACTTTCATCTTATTGATGACTGACGAAACCGTCATCAAAAAGTTTTCATGAATTTTTGCATCATAGGGATGAAAAGTGCGTCATATAGATGATTTTCAGTTGATGAACGCCATTCTTCATATTGAAGATGATTATTTTTTTCAGTGAACTTACAGATGGGTTTGTAGTGTGAAGCAAGTATAGGGGAGAGAAGAAGAAGAAAAATAATAAGACGAGACAAAGAAGATGATGATAACGGAAAAGGTACATGCAATTCAGAAATTAAATTTTTTTTTTTGCCAGTATTCATTTCTTATCTCGAAATAAGTACTTTCCCGTGAGGAGTTGTCCAGAAAAGAGTGGAGGCTGGTATTGGTTCGTTAAAGACCGTCATTTGTGATAAGGAAAGGTTTCCTATTTGTCAGTCTTAAATGAGATCATTGCAGTTGTTTTAGTTGAAAATCTCCTGGCGTTGCCAGAGCTCATGCGAA
This sequence comes from Melanostoma mellinum, assembly GCA_914767635.1. Classification (NCBI taxonomy): domain Eukaryota; kingdom Metazoa; phylum Arthropoda; class Insecta; order Diptera; family Syrphidae; genus Melanostoma; species Melanostoma mellinum. The sequence continues at coordinate 24,178,974 of OU612058.1, forward strand.
TTTGAAAATGTTAATAGTTTTGTCATTGGTATGCACATTTAAAATAATTTTATTTTATTCGGAAGCGAATTTCAAGTAGGTAATGAATTTTCTATCTGCAAATCCACGCACGCAGATCTTAATCCATTATTTTCTAGCTTGCGATTAAAAATTAAATTCTTTCAACTTTCCTTTTAAATCGCAGAATTTGAAGTTGGAAAAATAATTTATTAAAATTCCCACGCTCCAATTTCAGGCCAATATTTTTCTGACTGTTAGACGTGTGATTGAAAAATGAAATTATTTTTACTTGTTATTTCAATGAAAAAACAAATAACACCTTAAACTCGCGTGAATTCTGGCAAAGCCATGAGATTTTCAACTTGAACGACTGCAATACCACCTTTTTTCTGCTCAAATTACTGAAAACAAAGATTACACCAACCAACGCCACTTACAGCATGGGTGCATACAGACACTTTCTTCCCGTTGACGTTGTTGTAACAGATCTGAGCTTGCGACATTTCTTCAATTTTATAATTGTTTGAAAATATAACATAAAAAACAGCAGTATGGTTATATCTTCATCAACAGGCTTCGCTTACAAGGTTAGAACATCAACTCTCGATGTAAAAAGTGTTTTTATTCTTCCATTCCCGACTCTATGTAGATTTCTATTTTAATTTCTCTTCGCAGTTGCTTCATACTTTTCAAATTGTTTTTCATTTTTCTTTCCAGAATTTGATTCTACTTCTTCAGTGAATGGATCTAGCTTAGAATGTCTCAATTTGATAGTTCAAAGTATAAACAAAAATACTTCCTCAAGTAGCAGTGCCTCATCGTCCTCATCCTCGCTTAACCAATCTTTTGCGCAGAAATGTACAACCTAACAATATTCATTTTTATAAATAATTTTTAAGATATTTATTTTAGTTTTAAGTTGGAAAATGGATACTTGTTATACTTAACAAAATAAATCTTTGAACTAAAACTAAGCTTTCCCTATATTAATGAACCGTATTCATTCATATAAATATATTCTAAGTAGTAATAATAGTTTAGGCTTAACTTTTCCATAGCATTATTATAATTATTTAAAATAATAAACGTATGATGTAAATGTTAGTGTAAAATTTGTATTGTGAATATATTTTGTGAATTTACAACCCAAAAACTGTCAGTCTACTTCTAATTTTCTAAAGCTCCCATCTAACCCAAAGTCTGTTTGAAAGCTAAGATTGGGTTCCCTTCGAAGTTTCTCATTGGTTCCTAAGAGCGCATCGTTGTCAAAATACTCCGCATGAGCTTGAAATTTTTCGATCAACTCTTTGGTGATGTCAACTTTGATTCCATTCTTTCCACCATATTCAGTGGTCATAGAGTCTTGAGGAATGTATTTATACAAATCACATTCCTTCTCATGCAGTATAACCTGTTGTAATTGACGAAATTTTCAGAGGAATATTGGTTTTCTTTTTGTGGCATCTTACCTCTATTGACGAACTTGCTGGTATAATGCCTCTGGCTAGTTTATAAGCAGTAAGAACTTCGGGCCTCAAATTGATAACGTGAACACGCCTCAGACGCAAAGGGACACATTGCTCTTGATATACGAGAATCTTTTTCAAATCCGCCGTTTCAATATGTAGAGCTTGTTGTAAGGTACAGTTCTTTAAATCAATTACTTGTTCTAAGCCACTGATACCGGTAATGTCATCTTCAAAAGCCAATATTTCAAATAGCATAAAATGGACCTTGAATACGTCCCGTAACCTATGCTTCTTTGTGTCAAAATGGGCGAAATGTGAAATGAATATTCTTGCACCATGGCATGGTAATGGATTTTTGGGAATGCTGATCAGTCTGAAATATAATTTGAAGATTGATTACGCGAAAAGATACACATTATATGCTCTCACCCACATCGCAGAATGTCCAGAACCTTCAAATCGACAGGACGAGCTCCGAACAATTCCGGGTAAACAGTCTTACAGGTTAAGTATGCATCGATTCTCTTCTTACTTTCTTCGAGACTAAACTTACAACATCTGATAAAAGCAATGATGAACTGGTCATCATTTCGAGGCACAAGGTGTGGTTGTTTTTCCATCCAGGACCGAATAGCTTCAATGGCTGATTTTAAGCGCTCAGAAGTTTCACCCATATCATCAAGGGCTTTCTTCGACAATTCGGGACTAAGCTGTCTGATGCTCATGGCTACAACTATTCTTTTACTCTCACAAAAACAAAAACAACACTTTTGTTTGCAAGTGGGAACAACTCTTAATAAAACTTTAACAAAAAAAGCTACTAATAATGAAAAGAATTCAAACCTAAGAACCTCGGAGGTCCAATTACTTATTAGTGGAGTGGTTGATTAAATCAACTGATCATAGCACTCGAGAACTTCTAAGCTATCTAATCAATTGCTTATCAATCAGCACTTGCAACTTATCAAACTAAATTTTGAACTTGATATAGCAAAGATAGTGAAATTCATACAACGTTGACTAAGAATACTTTGATCGAAGTCTAGGAACTTGAAATGCAAAATGCGATATTGTTTATCTCAAAGATTAAAAATATAAATAAACTGAAGGCACTTATCTTTTCAGAATTACATAATTTGAACTATGCTTTTGTTTTATTTATTTTTGTGATAATCAAACATAAACACCTAAATTCCATTTTGAAATGCTCGTGAGCTTCGACTTCGACTTCGAGAGGTTGCAACTGTCGATCGATAGATTTGATGCCTCCGACTTCGACTCCTGTTGCAATAGTTTCCAATAGGAAGTTCGGATTGAATTTAGTGAAACGCGTTGAAAAAAATAACCTATAAAAAGGGGGGCAACAAAGCTACACAACACGGCCAATTATAGCTTCATTGCATGAGAATCGTCCTGGTCCTGTATTTTCACGTTTTGGTGACGTCGATTGAAGAAGATCACACTATTTGACAATGTTAGATTTTATTCCTGCGGCTCGTCAGAAGAACATGCTTACGCCAATATTCCCCGAATTCTAGACGCACTAAAAATCAACATTCCTAAAATAACGGCTGAAATCTTCAAAAAAGTGGCTAAAAACTCAGATGAATCGCATGATGCGAATCTTCTTTCTCACACTTAACGGCAGAATTCAAAACATTTTACTTCAATTAAACTTTCATCAAAAATGTATTGCTATGTATGTGGTACCCGTGGCGTGATGGTTAGCATGTCTGCTGTTAACCCAGAAGTTCGTGGTTCGAATCCCAACAGAGGCAAAAATGTTTTTCCACGAGTATCACATTTAGCGAGAAATTGCAAAGTCCTCAATCAATTCATTGCCATGAAAAGGGCTTCCTCGATTAGCCATTCGGAATCGGCATAAAATTGTAGGTTCCCTCCTTTCTCTCTCAATGCATGGTTGTGAGAAATGCGTTAGGCCCTAGGGCTCCTCCTTTATGTTCAATTTAGTATTACATTCGAGACTAAAACATGAAGAACCCTTTATAATTGAACTTTCCTCGTTGTAGATGATGTACCAAAAACAACAAACGGATGGAAGCCACTCAACGCATTTCAAGGACCTTCAATTTCTTCTAATTTCAAACGGTTCAGCTAGAAATCGCTTTGCAAAGCAGGATATAATTAGAATTACACTCGGAAAACTTTCCAATAAATCGCATCATCCGCTAAATTATACCGACACTGCCAAAAGCAGCAGCTGGTAACCCGGTCATACTATCCGCTCGTACTCGCTAGCCAGGATCATTTACATAACTTTGCTTTGGTGGAAATTGATTCATGATGAATTACCAGGCTAAGTTGAAAAGTAAAGAGAGAGCAAACGAAATCGGCTGCCATCGAAAAGCAGTGTTTGCCAGTTTGAAGTTTTCCGGCTCTAAAAAAACATTCTAAATGGATTGACTCTATGTTAAGTGGCAGAATCATCTCCACCACACTAGGTCAAATATCAATAACAGTTAATGCTGTTAAAGGCTGTCCCCAAGGGGGTGTTTTATCTCCCCTGCTCTGGTCAATTGTAATAGATCAGCTCTTGGATGACCTCAATAAGCTGGGCCTTGATACACAAGGCTACGCTGATGACTTAGTCATCTCTATTCAAGGCAATCAAGAAGCACAGGTCACAAACCGTATGCAAAGGGCCCTGAACAAAGTTAATGACTGGTGCAACAAAGAAGGGCTTAAGGTCAACCCCACCAAAACAGTCATCATCCCATTCACCAGCAGACGAAAAATCGATCTCCAAACACTATCACTAAATAGTGTTCAAATTAATTTTTCCAAAGAGGTCAAATATCTAGGAGTAACCCTGGATAATAAACTCAATTGGAAACCACATCTAGACAAAACCATAGCAAAAGCAACAAATGCTTTCTGGGCCTGTTCTAGACTTTTTGGTAAAAAGTGGGGACTTAGGCCAAAAATGATTTACTGGACTTACCTCACTATTATCACACCCATCATAACCTATGCTTCGCTGGTCTGGTGGCAAAAAACAGAACAAGTTTATGCCCGCAAATCTTTGCAAAAGTTACAAAGACTAACCTGTGTAGGTATCACAGGTGCAATGCGCACCTGCCCAACTTTAGCGTTAGAAAGTTTATTAAATTTTCCTCCGCTACATCTAAGAGTAAAGAAGACTGCTGCACTAAGCGGACTAAAGCTTCATCTCACTAACTACTCAAGAAAGGAAAACTTACAAGGACATATGAGTATTCTGCAGGTGCTCCCAATACTGAAATCGCCTGCAGCACACTCCTCGGACTTTATGCCTAAACGCATAATGTTACACCACCCCTTCGAAGTAGTCTTTCCAAACCGCTCAGCATGGAAGAACCCTGTAATTCTTACAAATAACTTCCAATACATCTGGTATACTGACGGTTCAAAAACAGACAACGGTGTAGGTGCAGGGATTTACGGTCCCAACTTTAAATCATCTACATCCCTTGGTAACACAACTACTATCTTTCAGGCAGAGGTAATGGCTATAGAATTCTGTATTAGAGAATGCATTAGAAGAAACCTCCGAAGATCAAGCATCCTAATCTGCTCTGACAGTCAGGCAGCACTAAAGGCTCTGTCCTCGACAAAAATCGAATCCAAACTAGTTTGGAACTGCCTGACTTGTTTACTTCAATTAGCTACTCACAATAAAATAACTCTTTCATGGGTGCCTGGTCATGAAGGCGTACCGGGTAACGAAGAGGCTGACCGACTTGCTAGACTTGGCTCTCAGTCTCAATTCAAAGGCCCTGAACCCTACTGTGGTCTCCCAATAAGTAGCCTAAAAAACGAATTAGCTACCTGGGAACGACAGAACATGATCAGCACCTGAAACAACTCAAATGGCCATCGTCAGTCAAAACTATTCATTCACTTATCCCACAAACGTATGAAAGAAATTCTTGACATGAGCAAACGTGACGCAAAGTTACTTACGGACTTCTTCACTGGACACTGCTCTCTCAAGTATCATCTTAAAAACATGGGCATCAGCCAAGATGACACCTGTCGTCTCTGTCTTGAAGACATAGAAACAGCTGAACACATTTTATGTGAATGCCCTGCCTTAGCTAGATCCAGGCTTAAAATATTCAATAAAGGGTTCCCCTGTCCCCTTGATATCAGAAACACCTCTTCCTCGAAGATTCTTAGGTTCTTACATGACCTCAGCTTCGAATGAACAAACCTATACACTACGTGTAATTAAACTTAAGGGAACAGCACAAAAGATCTTTCAGGTCGACGTGCTTGTAAAGGTAATTTTCACCTTCACCCTATAAATTAAAAAAAAAAAAAAAAAAGGTTGGCTTTTAAATATATTGAAATCAGTCTCGAAAGAGCTGTATTTTATAGATGAGGTAATCCACGTTTTTATCATCTCCTATGAATCTTTATGCGATAGAAGAGTACAGATGAGTCAGAAATTTAAGTTTTGATATCAGACTTTTATCTGTAGGGCAAACCGCTAAATTTGAAAAGTTGTCACTTAACACCGGCCCTGTTCGATAACTATATAAATTATCACGAAATGCAAAGAGATTCACCGCAAACCAGTCAAATCCTATTCCAAGACAGTAATTTTCTATGGGCAGAAATTGTGCACATCAAAAACACATAAAACAACTGCCAAACACACGTTTTTTCGGGAGCTGCTATGAATGTTTTGCATATCGTTTCGTTACTTGTTCGCAGTTTATCTCTTGCTGATAGAATTTTGCATATGATTGTGAATTTCTGTGCGCAAAGTAAAGAACGGAGCAACGTTCATCTTCTAAGCACTTCATATAAAAAAATAAAAACTATTTTTATTAACTCAGAAAATTTTAGGTAGTTTTGATGATATCTTAGGAAGCTCAAAAACAAAGAGTAGTCAAAACCTTAATATTAATCATTTAATACCTTTCATTCTAAAAATCCTATGTTTCTAATTTTTCACTTTCTAATTACCACTTCACTAGTTTGTGTCAAAACAATGTAATTTATACTGCCGCCTTAATTTAACAAGGTATACCTACTGCCTAAACATCTTCTATAGGTGCTCTCAAATAACGAACAAATTGCTGAACATGAAAATTGTTCAAAAAATTCTGTCCATCTAATTGAGATAAATGCCTTGAATAAACATTCAAAAATAAGAACTCCAATAAGAACAAGATGTATTGAAACGGAAACCAATAAATCATTTCCTACGATCCTTCACGATAAGCTACCTAGTGTACAAGTAATATGTACAACTCCGCCCTCACAGATCCTGCACTATTTTTAGATTACACACCCGGAAATTTTGGATGCATTTTGCATCCAACCATGGTCAGGCACTCATTCATACAACTGACGTTGCACGAGTGAGAAAATGAAGCGATCATTCATTTCCTTCACATGCGTAATTTGTTCAGCAAATTTAATTGAGCGTGACTTAAATTTTTTGTGTGTTCTCGCTTGTGTCTTTCAGAAAAAAAAAAAAAAAATGTATTAAAACAGTATTTTTATTCGGAGTGTTTGAAAACTTTTTTTTCAAATCACAATGAAATACGAAAAAGAAATTTAAAATGAAAAATCCGAGAATATGTCATATGCAATTATATTTGTTTATTTTTATGGCATTAGACTGACATGGCAGTTCATCCCGCGCCGACCGTTTACTCTCGTAAATATTAAAAAGTTTTGTCATGATTCATATGAAATTGTCGTCAGAATTTTGTCACTTTTATTGATCCATTTTTATATTCCTGAATGTTTCTTTTGTAATGTGTACATTAAATACGTATATGTGTCCATATAGGTATATTTAAGAAATATGTTTTTTGGAATTAATTATGACACAAATTTCGAGGTTAGTATGAACTAATCTTATTGAATTGCTTTTTAAATTTATGGTCACTTCAATTCACTCCGATGTGAATTTTGCTGACCCGATAGAAATCTTCCGATCGAAAAATAAGCATTCAGTGTGGATAAGTGGGTGGAAATGTTTGTTATTTTTCTGTCTGAAACCGGCTCATCGTCCGACCTTAGTTAATAACTTAGTCGCATTTAGAAAGAGTCTATTTCCATTTGTAAACGTACATACATATCTGCTCGCCTAAAGCCAGCGATTGAATAATTAAACGTATTGAATTTCTTCAGTTCATTTTCCACCGTTCGTGACGCCATCTTGGAATATCGGCGCCAAAATCGATATTTGGGAAAAAGTGTCTGTGATGATCATGATGGATCGTTCGGTTAGTGAGATGTGAGTGTAGAAATGAAAGAAAATAACGAAAATATATCAGCAAAGAAGTTTTCTCTTCTTAACTTGAATAACTTCGTTCAGTTTTCAGAGCATGGTCTGCATGACTGAGTTACAACTTGCGGCTTAGGTAGGTATAACGTTACGATTCATTATATTATTGAATGAACGTTTTTCTAATAGATGAAGAAACTCAACTGATCTAGCAGGTGGTTCGGCCTACAGACAGAGTACCTCTGATGAAAATATTGCTATTGCGTTAGTTGCTTAACGTTCAGTTTGTTACTTTACTCTGCAATTTGTTGTATTGTACCAAATACGTATTCGAATGCAATGATTTGTATCGCTTTTCTTCGTGGAATTGTGATCTCACCTAACTTAGATGTAGTTTTCGGAGAGTGCGAAGCACTTGATGTTGTGAATACTTTTCTTAAGCTTCTTAGACGCTGCCGACACCATAGAAGGTTCGTTCGTTGAACTTTACCTAGGGTTGACCCAGGTTTCTTTGGCAACCCGATGTGTTTGTCGAAAAAAAGCCTGATTTTCAGTTCTCAAAATGCGATGAACCACAAAATCACCACACATCCCTGTCATATCAAAAAAATAAAAAAATACATACCATTTAACAGCCCTGTTCTCGATCTAGCAAAAACCAGGGCTATTTGAGGGCGAGTAGAATACAAAAACCTAGGGCTCAAAAATAGTCAGTTTGACATTCAGTGAGAGCTAAGGCTTTTCAAAAAACATTTTGTGACGGCCAAATGACGGTCCCAGGGAACAAAACTTATTTTAGTATTATGGCGTCGAATGACCACCCACTATGAGAAATCTCGCTATCTTCCCTAAAGACATTTTAGGACCACACAAAAGACCTTAGTAAAGTTCCACACTAGCCCGTTATTAAATGAGAATTGTCTGAAGACAGTTGACAACTTTGTTCATTAACACTGTGCCAGAGCTATTTTACTGTGTTCTGAAAGGTCTTCAAGTAAGGAGACTTCCCCATTCCAATGGGGATAAGAAGCATAAGCCGAAGCCCTATACACTCTACTATATCTCGCCCAATTCGATTTGGTTTTCCAGAGCAGATATATAGATAGATAGATAGGTTGTCCTTTTTGTAAAACCTGAACTCCATCCAGTTGGAAGAACTTGGTGCTGCAAACACAATCTTTATTGAATCAACGAGTCGATAATGGTCTTAAGAGCTTGATGTACTCGAGTATAGCCTTAGCTCTTCGACATGTTATCCGTTAATATTAGAGGCTTTTGTTTGCTGGAGGCCGTTCTTTGGGCTATAAACAAAGTTCTTTTTTAAATTTTTTAGTTTAGGAGTTGCTGCATATGCGTCCTCAGTTTGAAGTGACAGCGAACTAGGGTTTGCTTACAGAGTTACAAGATGTTTGTCAGCAGATACTTTTTCGGTATTTTAACAGACCAGCACTCACAAGTCATAATGGTATTCATATCCACCTAGAGTTAAGAGACATTAGTAGGTACTGCTGTTGAATTTCTTAGTTGTCATGCCACTGACTTGTCCTCTGTAATAAAAGTTTCGTTCGCTCTATAGTATACTCCTTAGCCCTCAGTCACAACTCACAATCATAAATAATTACTGCGCTTCTCTAGAGACAGCTTCCAAAACAATTTTTTTCCACTCTCAACATCCTATCTTTCAGTTGTCTGCCTTATCATCCTCCCCTGGTTTTGATGTGTTGTAACATGACACACTTAAGTGCTCATATCCGGAGGAATATAGAAACAAAGCAGCCCATAAACACTCAGCGATCGCTCCTCATTTAGAAATTCGATATCAATTTAATGCTTGAAATGCAAGACCGCCTCACACGCCACTGTATGATGATGTTTTCCAAAACTGTAGGACCAAATTACATTCCTTATTTTCTGAACATATGCACCATTTTCAATGGCGTGTAAATCACAATCGTTTAGGACTCAAATTAGGGTGTTCCATTTAGTAATTGACTTCAAGGAGCCGATAATGCAAGCTGCTGACAGAATTGAAACACCATGGAGTGGCAGTGTTTCGCTTTGAGTGCATAGCTATGCATAAGAGTCTCAAGAGCATAAATAAACCGATCTGATATGGTACTAAGTGCGAACACGCTTCTTATTTGATGACAGCCGACAGGGATAATGAAATGGATATTTTGACTTTCCCATTCGTCCCATTTAAAAAAGGGGTGGTGCGTGGTGTGGTTGTGTTAAGTACAATTTGATGTTTTCAAATGAGTACTTCAGTGGGAAAAAGATCAACCTGAAGGTAATCATGTCTCATGAACTAAATTATAGAGCAACTAACAAAGGTTGCACTGAAAACAAAAAGCGTCAATATTTGTTTCTGTTTACGTTCGGAAATACTTTAAAAAAGCATTAAAGATAACATTTTAATTGAATATACCCAACACACTCTGCAAACATATCTTAATAATCCAATCAAACTAAATATAGCCGACATAAAGTACTCGAACACTCGCCGTTTCTTGGAAAGCCAACATCAACTCAGTATTTTATTTGAAAACACATTAATCCTAAATTACTTTGTTGCAGTCTTATAAATAAATTCAATTAATCTGCAGCATAATGTTGTTCTTCTGTCTTTCCCAAAAGACTCCACGCAGTCGATGAAAAGACTCCTCCTCTACAAGTAAGCTCAATTATATTCAATTGTGTGCAACGATTTTGGGGGAATAGTGATGTCAATGTTGCCTCTAATACTATCTTCTAGAGTGACGACCACCTCTACGCGCGCACTAAAAACAAATTAAACCAATGAAAAATATACATTTTAGAAATCCATTCCGAAACTAGACGAATATTATGAAAAATATCTTAACACGATCGCAAATTTTGCGATCATGAACTGATGATGGCTGATGGTGGCGGTGGGTCGACTACGCAACGCCGACGATGTCGACGTGCAACGCGACGGACGATGAGCCAATATAGCAATTAGTTTATTCTGCTCGCAAGCTTATGCAATTTTTACGAGCACAACTTATTCACTTTGGATATAAATTTTTGTTGAATTGGTACTTAAGGTTGCTGTTGGAACAGCATGTCGTGCTCGTAAATTACATCTGATCGTAGGTGCAATCGTATAGGGGCTCCAAGCAAGCTACAGTTTTAATTTATGTTTTACCTATTGAAGAAGACACAGCTAATAGTTCCATTGGGACGTTCAAATGCAGCCGTCACAATGTTTACATTCGAACGTTCTGCCTCTATCCTTATTGATCCTTCGGGAATGAATTTTGAGAAATGGCCGATGACATAATGGATAGGTTGCTTGTATATTTCTTCACCACCTGGAAATGCAATAAAAATGTTTCGTAAGTGTGGAAAAAGATGTTGAAAGGAAAAATCTCATTAGTTATTGGTTTAAACTTTATTATTACTGATTGAAGTTTTGTGGCTTACACACTATCGTGAAAAGTAATAAGGCGTATCTGAAATATGTGACCAAACTAGGGTGTGGAAACATGTGGTATCTGAAAACCATTGCACTCCTCTTCGAAAAACTTTTCCTTTAATAGGACTTCTACGAAATTGCAGATTGAACAGGAAAATATTGAAGCAAAGAAAAGAGGCAAATGTATTCATCATTAGCGTGGAGGGGAGGCCTCAATCACAAATTTGAAATTTATACGCAGTTCTGATAAAATGTCTGGAAACCAAACCACAATTCAGACATCAGATAAATTTTGGGGGTATCTTAAGAAAGTGCTGTGGAAGTAGTCACCTTTTTTTTGGCGACAAGAGAAGAGAGAGAGAGAGAACTTTTTTTTATAAACGATTCCATCCCAAAACAGACAGTAATTTGCATTGAGAATTGCGCTCTTCAGACTATGTTGGAAACGATGTTTTTGTGGATTCTATAAATCTAATGAGATATTTGGTGCAGTTTTTGTTTGAGGCGACTTACTTACTTGTAACATTGACTATGACAGCGGCATCTACAGTGTTGTTTACATAGCTGGGCCCTCCATGCTCATCCAAAATTATATTCCAATCGAGGTAGCCATTGAAAGAATGTTGCAGGTCTTCCAAATATGAGTGGGCATATTTTTCCGCCCGCTCCCAGGATCCCAACTCAGGTCCATGAGTAGTTAAAGGCTTGTCACCCAAACAAGATTCTGTATTGAAAAGCAACTTGTCGGGCATCAGTTCATGAGCTTCATCAATCAAACTTGGTCCAAAGTACTCATCCCAATACCAATGAACAGCCAATCCGTCTAAAAACTTCAATGCGTCATTCCTCGTTTCTTTCATCTAAGAAATAGACAGACGGTTTAGATAACAATAATTAAAATGTAAGTCATATCAAAACTTACGGATTTGAACCAGAACGCAAAGGAGTACCTCTGATCATCGTTGCTAAATATTTTAACATCTTTAAATTCGGAGTTTCTTATCGTCGGACCTAAATGGTCTGTCAACCATACAGCCTTGCAAGTTAAACAGAAAAGAATGTTCAAAGAAAATGGACTAACTTGAAATCATAAGCCTACCTGATTGCCTGGTGTCCACCCAAGACTCATGAAATGTACAAAAATCCATCCGAAAACCCCATTCAATGGTTCGTTGCCAGTTGTGATGGCCCAAACAGGCATATTTTTAGCATGCATTAATTTGAGAAATCTTCATTTGGATAGGCAACAGCAGAGTGCACAAGATAGTCATTCGGAAATTAGAGAAGATAGACACTTTAAAATTAGAGTGACAAATAGAATTGGTAGTCTTGAGGTCATAGTCTACTGGCAATTTATAGCCAGTGTCATATAAGACTTTCCTTTTCTTTTTTCATCCTCCAGCTTCAAAATTTAGTTTATTTTGTTAGTAGACATTTCCACTTACCTAAGATGATAATCAGCCCAGGTTTGGTAGTTCTTCTTCGTAAGAAAACTGTATCCATTCCATGCCTTATTTGATTTCATCCATTTGGGTGGGCTCCAAGCGCTCCCCAAGATTTTGATGTTCTCTATGTTGGCCACAGATTTAAGGCGCCCAATTTGTTCAATCTGTGATAGAAAAATTCAATAAATGTCAATATGTTCGTACATCACAACAAATAAAAAGAACCTTCTTCTCGTCACGATAGTCTAACTTCGTGAAATTGGAAAGTCCATCATCGTTTTCAGGGAGTTCATTATAAGCCCAAGGCTCTAGATCAAAGTCACAGCCTCCTATTGGCATCCGCATCATATTGAAAGCAATTCCCTTTTTGGAATAGTATGATCTATATATTTTTAAAACAGAAGAAAGCGGAAAGTTGGTTTTTTTTTTATTATTGGCAAGACACTTACAGATATACTGCATCTTGCAACTCCTGAGGTATCTGTTCCAGAATATGTGAGACAGCACCAGTAAACGCGCCACCAAAGCCAACTATCTTTTGAAATTGCCTAGTTCGGTTGACTTTAATCGTAACTGTTCTCCTTGCAGCAGTTGCTAAACGCATTATATATACCGAATATGATAGCATTTTATTATTTTAATAGCCCCAATCAAGTGTTTCACGTGTGCAAACCTCTGTACGGAAACCTCGCCATTTTCCACCTGTCTTCAGCCAACAACACCATGGGTTCATGAAAATTGTTATTTGATTCCGCCCAGTCTTTCACCGTCACTAATTTGTCAGAAAATTGTCCTAATTTTTGTGAAAACCGTAAGCCCATCTAAAAGGAAAAAATTTGAATTAAACTTTTAATTAATTGCAACTATAAAGTGTAGGCATCTTGTTTCTGAATTTAATTTTCTCAAAAAGCTTGTTCACGCAGTGGTGCTACCACCAACAAAGAGCAATAATGTACTCACTTTACTGGACGAGGTTAATACAAATCCATCAACACCGGCAGGATCCACCGGATCCAGATAGTCACAATAAGTTACATTACACACGCATACAGAACCGTAAGAGGAAGCGCGTAGTGCACATGGTGTACTGGCTGCAGCTAAAATGAAAAACGTATGCGAAAATCCTTTTTTCATGAAATACCAAAGAGGTAATTAATGTATGTGGAGGTGTATAGTGACTTTATTTCAATATGATATTGATCACATGTTGGATTTAATGAACAGACATTTTCTGCACTATTAACCTGGAGGGCTAAAAATGAACAAGGATAGACTTTGCCTGAATTTTTCCATGTTCGAGGCAAGAATCTCAGAGAAACATGAAGGAAAAAAAAATTGGTTCTTTTGGTGAGGAACTGACAGTTTCTTAGATAAGAATCTTATCCCATGAAAAGAGCTTTCTCGATAAGCCGATCGAAATCGCAAAAAAAATGTCTACATCTTCCATTCCCTCACAAGGTATGGTTGAGAGAAGTGCGCTATAAGCCTCGGTACTTTACGCTCTGTTGCTCCGTCCATCAAACCAAACGGTTTGGTGGGAAAGCACTAAGCTAGAACACAGGAAATTTTGAAAATATTAAAAATGCAAAGCACCACTGATCACAAACTTCTTTTCAACATTACGGACATTACGAATGCCTATTTGCCATAAATGTGAACAGAATTATAGAATTTCTGTATAAAACAAAACGTAATTTAGTAACAATCTCTTTTGGACGTCTGACTTTCATAAAATAAGTTCTTTAATCGTTCATTTTTAAGTTGCATTTTTGTTTGGGAACCGATTTGTAAGTTTGGTTTGCCATTTCCCAAAAGAAAGGAAATCCTTACTCATCCAAAATTGTTTCTTCTAAAATTGTTTCACTAAAAGTTACCTTCCCGGTGCATTTTTAAATATCATTAAAATGCTATGTTTTGGAAACTCTAATATCGACGCTCCAATTCCAAATTTTTGTAGCACAAGATATAAGGCATACGTTTTATTCCTTATCGCATTTTTTACTTTAATCTGCGGAGCTTTTGCAGCACTTTTTCAAAGAATTTCCCGTCCTTCCCATTAAATTGGTTAAGCCAAGGAAACCGATCGTTTTATATCTTTTTTTGTGAAGAAGCAAATTTTTTTTAAACTTCGATATCCAACAAATAACATTTTTCTTAAATTAGTTGTTTTAACGATTAAATCACCAATGAATTAGACAAAAGCTAAACTAAAAAGAAACTTTTAGGAGTATCGAATGTTGCAAATATCGTTAATGGATATCTCGTGCTATCACATAATTTTGCTTACTCAAATTGACTACAATTGCAACACAGAGAAGAAAGCATGATGCTCCGGTGAAACCGGAAACTTTCATTTTGACAAAATAAAACAAAGTGCTAAAGTCACCGGTCTTGCTGTACTACAATTAAAACCAATGAACACAGTTCATCCACCAAACTGACTCGCGGTTCAATGCAGACTGAGTATAAGTGGAAGCACGTATAGAAAGTATTTTGTCTCAAAACAACCGCTCGAGAGTAGCCGCTTTGCAATTCGCTAAGTGTTTGGCCAGTGGCTTATCACTTGAAAAGATCTCAGTATATTTTCATCTACTTATTATGTTTTGATTAGTCATTGCTGTCGATAGATTTTTCAGACACTTTGGAACTACTTTCAAAATCTCTTTATGAGGGATGATTAGTGTCTTGTTTTATACAATCGTAAACTCAACTCGAGTTTTATTTTGAAAGCGTTGTTTTTGAGTTAGATTGAGTGATAAGAGGCAGCTGCCGATTGTAGTTCTTTGGGTGCCATATTGATAAGGCTTTATTTGTTTTCATTTGTTGCTTTCTTTTTATTCGATAATAACTGACAGAATTGTGGTTATTTAATTTACTGGTCATATTAACATCCGAAATGCTCCCAGTCATGGGCGTATAATAAATGATTTGAGCCTAAGCTACGCGTACTTTCAAAACCACTTACTCCAGTGGCGTACGTTTGAGTTTTGTAACCAGAAACAGACAAGTCTTTTCCCAATATCGTTACTTTTAAGTTTTTTTTTTTTTTAATTACTGAGTGGCAACATCATCAACACTTCAGCAACTTATATTTATTGAAACTTCTGAATGACTTAAGAATATCTTTATTTTGACATGATTGTTTTTGAAAACGGAAGTGGAACTCCTATGAAATTTAAAGAAACAAGCTACTTCTTGAATACTTTGTGGTTCACAGTGACAAAATTAAATCAATAATGTTGATGTGCCTTCCTGGTCACTGTTTTTTTTTAACTACACAATGGTGACATTTCTGTTTTTTGTAGCAAAATAGTCACAATAAGATTTCAATCGATCAGTTACTGAACGGTTATTAATAACAATTGTTCGCAATTTGCTGTCGTTACGGAGAAGTTTTCTGAATCTCCCAAGGTACTTAATAAATGTTAGCAGTTGAAACTGTTTAGAAACCGAATGAGTTCCTAAAGGGTTGCATTGGAATTTCGGAAATCAAAGTCGGTTTTCTGGACAGAAATGATATTTTAAAGTAGTTTGTGTAAGGTTATAACACAGATAGTCGGTCATGTTTATCAACAGAACTCTTGAATATTAACATTATTTTAAAAATCAATTTTTTTGAATTGGAAGCTTTAAACACAATAATAATCACCCTCCATGAGTTGACCTTGTCGTGGTGAGGGTGCTTACGAGGGGATCTCCAGCAATCCAGCTGCGGAATCCTCTCAACTAAAGTAACTCAAAATAACCTCAATGTTAGAAAACTTGAAAATCAAAATGGAAAAAAAAGTTAATAAAAGGAAATAAAAAACGGACGGGGATATACGTCCAAAAGTCGGCAGGAGTCGCGACTGCCGGCGAGGGCTTGGCCTCGAAAGAGGATAAGTCGCCAGTGACAACTATTATTAACGAAGAAAAACAAAAAGCGAAAAGCGGTAGGGACTGTGGGTCGACCAAACTCACTGGAAGGGTTGAAAAACCATCCGGGGAGGGAGGAACGCCTTCAATCCTAGACGCTACGACCAGTGGTGGTGCAAACGCCGTCATTGGTAGTACTCAACCTCCAATTTTGGTGGAATTGCCCGTGGCAAAAAAAGGGGAAGCAGTGAATTATTGTGTACCCTCTGCTTGTCACGCCGGCACTTCATCAAATGCGGAAACCCAAATCATTGACCGCGCAGCAGTGAATCTCTGCTGCACTCCCAATTCCACAACCCAATCCCATCCTCAAGAGTGCACGGAGGGGTCTGTTCCAACTCACAACACCGTGAATTACGGTCTGACCGAGAGGAAGAACCCCCCCCCCTTACGAGCACTGAGGCAATTCCCTTCCCAGTGAGAGTGGCGCTGAAATATGCTCTGCTCCCAGTGAGGAAGAGAAGCTCCCACCCCCAACCCAAGTGGCACAGTTAGTGGCAATTAAGTCATAGTGACTCCCTTGTTACTGATTGACTGTAACAAAATGATTGCAAATGAGTCCTAATGACTAATTTGTTACCAAAAAAGCGAGAAAATCGTCCAGTTTTGTTACTAAATTTTGGTTGCAAATAAGTAAAGCTTGGAACTTATTTGTTACCTCTTAAGTAACAATAGTGTAACATTGTTACTTAATTGTGAAAGTGAAATCATAGAACTTCGAGTAATATGATGCGTCACAGACCAATTTGCTAAAGCTGATTGGAAAGTCCGCTTATGTCGTGTTGTTCGTCATTGGTAAAGCTATTAAATATTTTGGCTAGAACATAGACATTTTCCTCTGCATTTCTAGAACGATTGATAGGTATTTCAAGACCGCCTGGCACATTTGCTGTTTTAAGTTGACCTCTTGCATTACTTTTGTAGTGTAAATGAATGGATTTCTTCTTTTTCCAGAAACTACCATTTCTTTTCACTTTTTTCAATAACTCTTCAAATTTTTTTTTAAATTTAATCATTAAAAATTTAATACTTGAAAAAGGTTTCAATTCGCTATTGTAAGGAAGATGTCAAAATTGATAAATTGAAACCTGGGTGTTACTTCCTAGTTACTCAAGTTCTATTTTGAAAAGGAAAGAATTTGAAACGTCAAAATGAAAGTAACATAGTAGTTGCAATTCGGTTGTATGTTAAACACATGCTAAAACCAGTAACAGTGAAACTCGGGTGCTACTTCTATGTTACACTAACATTTTTTAGTCGCAGAACTTTGTTCTATATACCATTATGTTACTCATATTTTTTCTTGTTTTCCCTAAAGGTTTTCAAAAACCTCCTAGTTATCTATATGATACTGAGTTGGTTTTTGAAAACAATAGTGTTACCTTTATGTTACCCATTTGGTTACACTTTTATAACAAAACTCAGATCTGTGCCACTCGGGAAATCGTAGGAAACGGCGAAATGCAAGGAGGCTCGTTAAGATTCTTGGTGAAACACCAATAGACAAGCGAGCTTCTGATGCGGACGCTAAACTTACGTGGGCTAAGAGCATCATTGCCAATATCCCCACCGGCGATTCCTCAAAAAGAAACAGATCATGCGAAGGAACCATCCCGGAACCTAAGCGATCTAAGGTGCACAGCACCTCCACCAGAAAAGACTTGTCCTTTAGCGAAGTGTTAAAGGACAAAACAGTAGTTGCCATAATTGACAAGAGCAATGCAGATGGCGCGATTACTTTTGATCAGTGGACAATGATCTTGAACAAGCTCCAGACCTCCTATTGGGCTCTCATGATGGAGAACCCGGGAGAACCTGCAACTTTTGAAGATGCGGGTTGGTACCAGGGGCGAGTCAAGCTAATTGCCTTTGATGGGGAGAGATCGCAAAGTCTGTATAAGCTTGCAGTCAGCCGTTTAGAAGGTCTCTGGCCTGGTGCAAAGATCGAGGTTGTAGCAAAGGAGGAAATTCCTTGCAGACCAAGAGCTCGCATCAGAATACCAGCGGAGCTCTCCGACAAAGAAATAATTCTTAAGATATCCAATTTGGTAACCCATCCCTACCTACTCATGACTGGAAGGTAGCAAAGTTGGAGGAACCAGACGGTCCCAATAGATCGGCTATTATAGTCATCAACAAAGACTCGATGGCCCCTCTAGCTGAAACCCAAGGTAAGATTAAGTTCGGATGGGCGACCATAACCTTAAGAATTTATAAAAAAGACGAAGAAAGCGTAAACGCTCCTTCTGCCCCGAACACAACAAGCATGGTAAGCGCTGAAGGCGAAAAACTCCCTGAAATGGAAGTAGATCCCCCAAGTGCCTCCTCCACAACATCAGAAGACGAAACAGACGACTCAATGTCCGAGAGCGGCCTGAAGGAAGATGACCTCTTACGGTTAACTTCAGGAAGTGAGTCTGAAGACGACCTCAACCAAACAGTGGTGGGGGTTAGTCTGCTTAGCTGCAACCAAGATGGTGAAGTTAACGCAGATTAATCTCCAACACTCCAAACAGGCCTCGGCCTCCCTTCTTCTCCGCCTGAACAAGAGAGGAAGATGTGGTCCTTATCCAAGAACCATGGATCAACAAATCCTGCATTCATGGATTAAGGACTCCTGGATATACTCAGCTATATGTAAAGGACAAAGGTGAACCCAGATCCTGCATATTGGTAAAAAGTAGCACTAATGTATTTTTACTCCCTGATTACAGCAATTGTGATGTAACTTCTGCTAGTTACCAAACCAGTAACAACACCTACTGGCTGGTATCAGCTTATCTCGGCCACGACCATCCTGGCCCTCCTCCAGGCGACCTGTTGAAAAAGATTGTCGCTGCAGCAGAACGGCAGAAGATCTGCCTCATCGTCGGATGCGATGCAAACGCGCATCACACAGTATGGGGGAGTACTGACATAAATGAAAGGGGTGAGTCACTTTTTGATTTTATTTTAAGTACTAACCTTATAGTAAGCAACACTGGCAATGAACCAACATTCATTACCAGAAATAGACAAGAAGTTCTAGATATAACTCTTGTCTCCGACTTGGTTCATCATAGGATCACTAATTGGAAAGTATCGACTGAACACTCCTTTTCGGATCATAGATACATTCAATTTGATCTTAATGAGGAGCCTCCTAAGCAACCAATGTTCCGAAATTACCGGAAAACTGATTGGGAAAAATATCGGGTAACTTTGAAAAAGTTTATTAAACCTGAACTTTTACAAAACCCTACGAACAAACATGATCTAGACAAAAAAGTCAATGATCTTACCACTGCCCTTAACTATTCACTGCAGAAATCCTGTCCTCTTATAAAAATAAGGGGAAAACAGAAACCACTGTGGTGGAGCTCGGGGCTAGAACCACTCAGGAAAGAATGTAGAAAATTCTTCAACCAAGCTAAACAATCTAAAAGTGTAAAAGACTGGGACTCCTACAAGGAATCCCTCAAAACTTATAAATATCAACTGAGGAAAAATAAAAGAACTTCCTGGAGAAACTTCTGTGTAAAAATAGAAGATACTTCAGAAGCTTCTAGATTAAGAAAAATCCTCTCAAAAAGTCCGACCATGCCTAGCAGTCTGAAAACAGCTGACGGCTGGACAGAATCCTGCGAAGAAACGCTCAATCTGCTTCTGGACACTCACTTTCCAGGTAGCTCCAAGAACTTATGTAACTATGATTTCACAGAATCAGGTAGCATAATAAGAATAACTAACACCCCCGATCTGATTACAAGGGAAAAACTAACTTGGGCCATTAACAGCTTTGACCCATATAAATCCCCTGGACCAGACGGTATAATTCCAGCCGAACTCCAAAAGGCTGCGGATATCATAATCCCTGTCCTTGAAGTGATTTTTATTGGCTGCACCACCCTAAACTATATCCCCACTCAGTGGAGAGACTGTCAAGGTGGTGTTTATACCTAAGGCTGGGAAATCATCCCATGTAAATCCAAAAGATCTCCGACCAATAAGTCTATCATCTTTCCTTCTCAAAACCTTAGAACGACTGATTGATATCCACCTGCGTAAAGCTATAGATCCTAAACTGTTATCTAAAGCGCAACACGCTTACTGTAAGGGAAAATCTGTAGAAACGGCCCTTCACACCCTGGTTCGTACTATAGAATATTCCCTCCATCACAAAGAATACACTCTGGCCGCATTCCTCGACATAGAGGGTGCCTTCAACAACGTCAGCAACTCTGCAATTACAAAGGCACTGACGAAGCTCAAAGTAGACAAATCCTTAGTGGAATTGATAAATCTTATGCTAAAAAGCAGAAGAATCAACTTAACACTGGGAGATTTCTCTGCAAAGAGATCTGTCAGCAGGGGCACACCGCAAGGTGGAGTTCTATCCCCTCTTCTATGGAATCTAGTCGTCAATGAACTTCTAGTTGACCTAGAAGCTGAGGGATTCAAAGTGATTGCATATGCAGATGACGTCTCCATTGCGGTATCCGGCAAATATGCTCACGTCCTTTATGGATCTGATGCAAACCGCTCTAAACAAACTAGTAAAATGGGCGAGAAAAAGTGATCTAGGGGTCAACCCTCAGAAAACCGAACTCGTTCTCTTCACCAGGAAATACAAAATTCCTCAACTAACAACTCCATCAATAAATGGAATCCCACTTCAACTCTCCAACGAAGCTAGATATCTAGGTATTATCCTAGACAAAAAGCTAAACTGGAAAGCCAATATAGAGGAAAGAATCAGGAAATCAACCATAGCCCTGTTTTCCTGCAAAAAAGCCATTGGCACAAAATGGGGCTTCTCCCCCCAAATCACCCACTGGCTCTACACCGCGGTCATCAGACCAATACTCACATACGGAGTAGTGGTATGGTGGACCGCTCTTGATAAAAGGACCTACTGCGATAATCTGAGGAAAGTCCAACGAACAGCCTGTTTATGTATAAGCGGAGCACTGAGATCAACACCCTCAGCTGCCCTAAATATACTCCTTAATCTCATACCACTAGATATCTTCAGTAAACAAATGGCCGCAAGTACGGCCACTCGTATCAGAGCTATCTCCCAATGGACCGATAACAACATCGGTCATGCCACAATCCTGAATACATTCAGATCAATCCCTTGCCACTCTGACTACACCATCCCCCAATTGGTTTTTGATAATAAGTTCCATGTCTCAATCCCAACGAGAACGACCTGGGAAGACGAAGAATTTTTGAGAGATGATTCAATTCATTTCTATACAGATGGGTCAAAAACCGAGGAAGGGGTTGGCTGCGGGGTGTACTCAAAACGACTTAACGTAAGTCTCTCTTTCCGCCTCCCAAACCATTGTAGCGTGTTCCAAGCGGAAATTCTGGCGATCAAAGAGGTCCTATCATGGCTAAAAGAAAACGTGATATCCTCAGCGAATATCCGGATTTTCTTAGACAGTCAGGCAGCCCTCAAATCACTCGGCGCCGTTTCCACGAACTCAGTAACCGCCCTTAACTGTCGCCTGTCTCTTAAGGAGATGGCTGAACAGTTCAATATTCACCTTATTTGGGTGCCGGGGCACAGAGATATCGCGGGCAACTGTAAGGCCGATGAACTCGCCAGAAAAGGAACCGTTCTACCGATATCAACCAGCAGGTTGAATATCGGTATACCAATCGCTACATGTAAACTTATGCTAAAGCAAGAGGCAATGGATAGAACAAATCATTGGTGGAACAGTATCACCACATGTGTGGCAACAAAACAGCTATGGCCAGGACTTGATCCAAAACGCACAAGGCATTTGCTATCCATAACCAGATTGCACTTTAGCTCCGTAATCAATGTCATTACAGGGCATTGTCTGATAGGCAGACACGCCATAAGACTTGGTGTTCCCTCAAATGACTTCTGTAGAAGTTGCTTAGATGAGGAGGAGGAAGAAACTATTCCACACCTCCTCTGCTCATGTCCTGCACTCTCCATTAAAAGAAAACGGCATCTTGGAAAATATTTCCTCGATGATCTAAACGATCTGGCGAACACAGATATCCTTCATCTCTTTCGCTTCATAAAAAGCTCCAAATGGTTTTGTTAAGTGGGGTTCTTCCTCACTTAAATCTTATGGTATCACAACGGATCAAATACTGGTCTAAGTGTGTCAGTTGGTTTTCCTGACAGCCATTTCAACCTAACCTAACCTAACCTAACCTATAAACACAATAATCTTAAAAGGAATATTTGTCCCTAAAGCTTTTAAATATCACTTAATTTGACAGCGCTCGAGTTTTATAGGGGCAAAAACTGCTATTTCAAGGTGCCGAAAATCGATATTCAGATTCATTTTATAATTCGGTATACATCTCTTACTTCTCTAAAAAAAAATACCATTCCGACTTGATACCGTTTTTTTATATTAATTCCATAAAAATATGTATTTTGAAGCAAAATATATAAAAAATATTGAAAAAAATCTTAAAATATTACATTTCTTGGCAACTAGAATTACCTAAGTATTTACAATACGACTGTTTGTTCTTTTTTGGTTGCAGAGAAGTCGTGGTGACTCAATTATGTAATAAGAGCACCGTCACTCTGAATCAGAAAAGTCAGTATTGCTTCTTAAACAACAGAGTGTGACACTTGGGTGGTATTCTATGAGCCTGGCAGAAGCAATCTTTTGCTAAAATTAGACAAACGCAAAAGAGCTTAACGAGTTCCATGAAGACTTTTGTAACAGCTGCTAAAAATCTATTCCTGCACTAATGTACAGCAAACAAATAAATAGGGGCGGTGCAATTCCTAATCAAGTTGTCTAGCGCAATTATTTCAAACATAAGGTTAAGAGTTCCGTTCTTTATAAGTTACTAGCTGTGCCCGCGACTTCGTCCGCGTGGAATAGTGACTTTCAACAGCATTTTTAACTTTTGAGGAAATAAAACTTCTAGCCTTAAAAATGGCGGTACATATTTCCAAAAAAAAAAAATTCAGCCCCTATTTCAACACCGTGTAGCCCTAAGTGGTACCCGTGGTGTGATGGATAGCATGTCCGCCTGTTAATCCTGAGGTTCGAGTTCGAATCCCAACAGAGGCAAAAATGTTTTTTCCACGGGTATCGCCTTTCGCCAGGAATTGGCAAGTCATCCGTTAGTATTCGCATTGCCATGAAAAGCGCTTTCTCGATTAGCCGTTCGGAACTGGCAGAAAATTGTAGGTCCCTTCCATTCCCTTACAGGCATGGTTGTGAGAAATGCGCTAGGCCCAGGGGCTCCTCGCTCTGTTGCGCCACCCTATTTATTTTTATTTTTGTAGCCCTGTTAAAAAAACTTTTGAGATCGTAGTTTTTGAATTCCTATTTCCGTTCCCGTGGGAATATAAGGATAGATATATAGCCTTTATACTTACGCATGTTTTAGACCTTCTCTGTAGCTAATTTAATAAAATCTGTTTAGCAGTTTGAACAGCAGGAGACATACGAAAAACATACCGACATAGCTACATTCACATTTTCAATATTAGTAAAGACTCCCGTTCCCGTGAGAATATGGTGACCGTTTCGTGGGAATATGTGGATAAGTTAAAGTTAATGTTACTCCGGGATTATGGAGCATTCCAACGGTGGAAGAATTTTTGAAATCGGTGCTGTAGTGTAAGAATGGAATACATAGTTTATATAGTCTTTGTCTTTCCTCAGGTTCTGAACAATCTTTGTACAAAAAGTTTGGGCGGGAGATGGTAACATAGAACGACGGACAGACAGAGCTCCTTTAACACTTGTTATATTAGTAAGAACTCCCGTTCCCGTAGGAATATGGGGATGAATTAGTTTTAATGTTACTCGGGGATAGGGTGAAATTCTAACGGTGAAAGAATTTTTGAAATCGGTGCTGTAGTGTCAAAGTTCCCGTATACGTTCCTGCTCCCGTGGGAATATAGGGAACCGTAGGAATATGGGGATGAACTAGTTTTTATGTTACTCGGGGATAATGAAGCATTCTAGCAATGGAAAAAATTTTGAAATCGGTGTTGTAGTTTCTAAGTTCCCGTATACGTTCCCGTTCCCGAGTTCGGACGTTCTTTTTTGATTATTTCTGAAGCCCAATAAACAAGATGTCTTCATTTGCTACCACAAAGCTTTCACAGCTGGTCATCACAAGTAGAAAAACAATAAAAACCTGAAGTCACATCACTTGAAATTGTTCCTTTCAACCATCTCTGGATTTGTGATTATATAGCAGGATTAAAGAGGAGAGTATAGACAATGTAAGAAACTAGTAAATAGTGAGTTTGCCAAAGTGTAATCAAAAAGCATGAGATTTTTTTGATTGAAGGCTACGTGTACTATAACTGCGTTATAACTGTAGCATTAAGGGCCAGTTGCTCAATCGAATCATAAATTTAAGTTCTACATAAAGTTCTACTTTAGTATGGAGATTTTATGTAGAACTTAAGAATTCCGGAACGTCTCATACAGAAATGAAAACTTTATGTAGAACTCGATTGAGCAACTGGCCCTAAACCATTATGACCAGTTCAACATCTTGACATACACTGGTAAAATTAAATGTTCCACATACGCCACAGTGACTGGCAAGATACTATTCTTATAGAGAAATGTTTAGGTCTTCATTCCTCTCTAGCTTCTTCCTAAAGCATCGTACACTCAACTGTGTACCATTTTAAATACTAAGTTCACCCACCCAGCTTCAGTAAATGCCAAAAACTTGCTTTAAATTTAAATGTCACATCAACCTTTAGCACTCTGTACCTATCTTTAACCTTTTCAAATCCTCGTAATATTTCAACTCCAATGAATTACCAAAAATATAAGCCTTTTAAACAACGCCAAATGTATCCACGCCAGCTTTTTAGCTTTTTTTCTTCATTTGTTTGCTTTAAATGCTCTCAGATGACAATCATCTGCGTTACTCATACATCCATGTTCATTCACAAAACAAAAAATAAGCGAAAACAGCGGCGGGCGCTTAAATAAATCTCCCAAAAATACACATCCTTTTTTTTGTCGTTTAATGTGTTGCGCTAGAAAGGATAAATTCGCAATACACATACAGTGTGCGTTAAAAATTAGGAGCCATCCCATTCCTTGTTCAAGTACAAGCCATGAACACAGCAACACTGTTTGATTGATTTTCATTGAAACCCATCATCTGGAATAAAACAATTACACACTGGGGTAATGGATATTCGTAGTTTAAAATTTTGCTATGATCCAATGCCAATTTTGTTTTTATCTTTTTTTCACACTTTGACATAATGTCGTAGTTAAGAGCGAAAGAGAGAGGTTTAGCAAAATCCAATGTGATGTGACCTGTTAGTTCGTTTGCCCCTATATATCGTTTCACACCAGTTGAACAACCAGTTGAAAACATGGCATCCCCCAGCAGGAACAATTTTGATATTGATTGCAGGATGTACAGACTTAGGGAAGCACATTCTTAAAAAACATACAAACTATGCGTATTCATTACCAATCAAGCTAACAAAAAGTTGACAGTATGTTTCCAGCACTTATTGATATGGAATTTAGTAATGTCACCTACAGTTTTTCGGGTGGTGTGAACAGGTGCTCAATTGAATTGCAGCATCAGTGATCGAGTGAGTGAATGCTATTTTCCTTTCAACAATCGTTCTATATTTCAGAACATCAGTCTGCTGCTCATTTATCGACTTTGTTTTCGTTCAAATACTGATGATAGAATGTCAAACTGAGGTCCTAAAGTGCTCGATAGCGCAAGAAGTAATGCCAAAAACACATAATTCAGTAATTCAGCCCCAGGTCTTCAGGGGAAAAGGAAGATTTCTTCAAAGAGGGCAATTACGTACTGTAGTATGGATATTAGCAGTGTGCAATAAGCAAAAGATTCGATTTCAGTTGCTGGCAACTAAATGGAATGACTTAAAACAGAATTTATGATGCATGACGATTTGTTTAGTCTCAATTTATCTTAAATACACTAACAATTTCTTGTATCTTGCTAGAAGCTCAAGATAACATATTCATTAGATTGAATTCCAGTTCTGTAAAAAAGTCGGACTTTTCATGATGCAGTCTTTCCATAAAAAAAAAGAACTGATTTAATATCAGACTCAATAAAAATTGAATTGAAGCTTGTGCGATAGTATGTATGAGTGTAACATTACTTGAGATAGCAGAGAATCCTTCAATCTACTTGAAGTTTAAAACTGAAGAAAGCGCACCCGACGAACAGTGTTAGTTGAGACACAAATTCTGGCAGAAATGTAACGGCCACTTAAGTATGGTACGAGTTTGTTGAAGGGAATTTTGTTTTTGAAGGGCACTTCAACTACTAAGCTTTTAAAAGGATTCAAAACAACGTTTCTTCTAAGGGCCTCTGAACTAAGAAAATCAGTCCATCGTTCATTCTTTCCACAGGCATTACCATAGCAAACCATTTAGTATATGAATGTAGACTTTTATTGCTTCTGGAAAAACAAACTGAATCAACCAGAATGAGCTAGTAGATGTACAATTCGTTGAAATTTAAACAGATTTATTGATGAGTCAAAGTTAAAAAACATCAATTTTAGAAAGACAGAGTAGAAGACTGAAAAAAGTCAAAAACTATCCGGGTAGAATGTGTTATCGAACCTTTATTGACGTTTGTGACGTTCTTCTTGAACGTTCAAGGACTTTCTTCTTATTTACAATAGAGTTAATTTACCATAGTCCAATTTCTTTAGGACTTAAAAAGAATACCAGTCTTCTTTAATGTACATTGATTCTCAATTAAAGTGATTTCAGCAGATTTAGCTGCAAGTATCAAAGCCTCCGACCTACTTATTCTTCTCAGCTAAGAGGATTTCAACAAAAGGAATTTATTAAGCGAATCCTATGTTCGATCCTTATATATTTCGAATGCCACCGAAAAGCTCATAAGCATAAAAAAAAAACAATGACACACATTAATGCTCAAAACAATCAATTCAGAAAAGTATAAAATGCATCATTTAATTGAAAGACACAAAGAAGAATATATATGAATCTCAAAAAGAATACAAATGAAACACTTTTTTTAGAGTAAAAAATCCTTCCATTTAAAAGCAGTGCTTCCTCGTTCGTAGAACATCACCATGATATTGGTTTGTCGCACAAAAGGATACATTTCTGTTAAATAAAAACCCCAACAGCGCCACACGAACACGATGCTAAATAACTATTTGTTAGCCAGCTCTCTCATTCGCATCCCGTTGTTGAACCGAACACAAGCAGCAACAAGGATTATAGAGGTTCTCTGCAGTAAAGAGGCTTTCGTTCCATAGGATTTTACTCCACCTCCTGTTTTAAATTCAGTAGCTTGCTCTATATAATGGTATACAATCAATTGGGAGCCTTTCAATTGTGCTCTCCCTATTGACGAGTGAACACCTGTTGAATCTCGGCAGTGTACGGTCGTCCTTGGTAGAATAAACGGTTTCGGCAAAATAATTTCTTTGTTGTGAAATTTTGTGTATGTGTTTTATTAAAAAAAAAAAAAAATAATAATAACATAACTATATCCCCAAATTATAGTCAAGAAAGTAAATAATGGAAATTGAAAATAAGCCCGAGGATCAGCCCATACCGCCCTATGAGTCGTCGCAATCTAACGGCCAGAACCGAATAGTTATTGCGGCTATCGTGTATCTCGCTCTGCTAGTTGATAACATCTTGCTTACGGTGATAGGTATTTAATCCCCCCCCCCCCCCTGATGACAAAGTCTAATTTCTTTTTAAATTAAAAACCTCTGTTCAGTGCCTATTCTTCCGGATTACCTGGCCACAATAAACAACAAGTCCCTAGACACCGAGAGTAATCAGCAGCTGCTGGCACAGAATCTTGCCTATCGTAACTTTGATACTCATCATGCTCCAGCAGCTGCGATTATGACAAAGCATCCGATACCTGGAAAATCTATGGTCAACTTTACCGTAGTCGAGGATAAAGTAATTATAGCTCCTGTTGATAGAGATGGCCCTCTTTTGAATGAGAACAACGAAAACGACAACCTTGCGAGTGAGAATGGTTCCATTGGGATCCTTTTAGCCATGAAGGCGTTAATTCAACTGATTTTCAACCCCATTGTCGGGGGTATGTCCAGTAAATTTGGTTATCGACTGCCAATCGTGTTCGGAACATTCTGTCTACTGATTTCAGCATTGGGTACGAGCATATAATCACAAATTTTCCAGATGACTAGTCAAAGATAAATCTGCTAACTAATTTGATTTTTTCTTGGAAAAGTTTTCGCAACTGGGGAAACATATGTTACCTTATTGATTGCACGTTCTGTGCAGGGAGTTGGATCCGCCTGCATTGGGGTATGTGGTATGAGCTTGGTGGCACAGGTAAGTTGATATTTTAATAAGTTGCCTTAATTTCTTCCAACATAAGCAATAAGTGTACACATTCTTGAAAGCAACACGTGATTGAGTTTGAGTAGATTTGTTTTCATTCTTAACTAATGCACTAGACTGAATTTGAGTAGAAAAGTAAGAAAACGGGGTTAGGGACTTATGAAACCAAACGTTTGTGTGCAATCGAATAGAAAATGCCATGTACAAGATGGTTTACAAACGTGACTCAAAAATGAAGCGATAAGACTTCCTAAAGATTTTCTTTAAATTCTGTACACAAATAAAAGATACATAAAAACAGAGTGCTATGGTTGTAAAAATAAGAAAAAGAGTTTAAATTAAATTTAATAATCTACTTTCAGATAGACATATAATTTTTTGACACAGAATTTGTGATATATAAATTAGTGCTTGAATTGTGTTTAAACTAAAGTTCTCGATTAAAGGCGTGTACACTCAATTTCTTACCCATTGCGCACGTGTTAGGTACCAAGAAAATATTAACAAGGATTTATTTCAATTTCACGTGTAAATAATTACGGAACCGTGGTTATTTTGAACGTCTGAAAGGCCATTCGATCGAAGGTCAAATATCATTGGTCCATTGAAATATTACAAGCGTTCAGACAGACCTTGAATTTCGGACAAAATAATTTTATTGATCAATGAAGATCAAAAAGAGTTTTTTAAATAAAAATAATACCCGTAATAAAATGGCCAAACTGTTATTTGTTGAGTGGAAACCGGCGCGCGGGGTGTCGGAAGTCGGAACGCAGAGTGGAAAGCAAAAGGGTGGTTAAGGGTTCTCAGTATATGGTGGAATAATTGTTTACTATTTATTTACTAAAGTTGTGCACTCTAAATCGGTTGAATTTTTGTTCCACTTGGGTGTGTCACCTTAGACGAGGTGAGATTTCCTTAAAATACGCTTTTGAAGATCTGGCGAACCGGAGCTTTGATGTTCATCTGCTCTACCAGTCCCACCCATCTTAGTCTAGCAGCCCGTATTCTTGCAACAATGAACATATTGCGGAATTGGCACTTGTTGTTCTTTAATTTAATTAATTTTAAATGAGGCTGCAGATTCACCAGTTGAGCCTGCGTTTACATCTATTAAGGATAAGGGATGTACGTGTCAGCGTAAGAAAAAAATTTGTAATGTTTTCAAATATGAATTGGTTGATTTTATTCGTACCTTTTGTACAACATTCTGAGATCAGTAGGTGATTAACTTGCTGATCTCTGTGGTATTACAATGGGCCCTTGCGGCCTAAGTGTGTCAGGCAATGTACTCATTGGCTGACAGCCACTTCCACCTAACCTAACCTATGTACAACATTGAGCATGCTTTTAACATTGTTGTGTAATTTTGTCACGCAAAAATATTGAACCATGAACCGTTAGCAGAGCTTCCCGCAGAACGCCTAGGAAAAAGACATATTTTGTGACGTTCACTGTATCCGAACCGGAAATTATCAGAAATGAAAAACTATTAAAATTTAGTTAAATTTTTCACCAAATCTTCCCCTAACGTTCTCCGATAATTTTTTCTTTCATTTATAAGAACTGTTGGCCATCTAAAGTGAAAAATGTTATTTCCCACCATTTTGTGGGACCTTAATATTTAAAAAAAATAATTATGCTTTTGTGTGAGTTATTTTATATGTAATAAATGTGTACAAAGTTTGAAATAAATTAATGAAATAGTTTTTAAAGGGCAGTGAACTCGAACTTTAAAAAAAAAAGCTATAGCAGCGAGCAGGTGTGCAAATATAAATAATATGTAATATGCATCACGTCGTCTGTTTTGGTCTGTTCGATTAAAAATTTCAACACAACGTTCTTCAGACATTTCACTTTCTTTCAAATGTAAAAAAGAAAGAAAAATGTAAAAGGCTTAACCTGGGGAAAATGTTGCTGATCTGATTTTAAATAGCGGTGGCTTTTTGAGTTTTGTAATGCTATGTAATTTTAAGCTATGTTTTAGCAAATATTGAAGGCCCAAGGTCGAGGTTGTTTTTATAGCAGAGTTAGACATTTATATAGCAATTCAATCTTTAGCGTATCCGGTACTGTTTCCAATCATCTTCGTACGAAAATCGAGACTATCGGGGTAATTCGATGTACACAATTCTGATTGGATACGACATTCTAGAGCAGTGGTGGGCAAACTTTCTTAATGGGGGGCCAGAAAATTAAAAAAATTGCAGAGGAGGGCCAGAATTATTTGAAAAATACATTTTGTTTTGAAACTTTTAATCATATGAAAAAACATTTCACTATTGCACACCTGCACAAATGTTCAAAATTATAATTTTATTTTTATTCGAAGGCCCATGGAAGACGTGTGAGATGTATGAAATTGCTTTTGATTTTCCATAATATTTTCGAATGAGGGTTAAAGCTGTGACGAAGTAACTTTCAGCAGCACGAAAAGGTGTTCATCAATAAGTCAGTTTCTGATTGAGTTTTACCATAATTTCATGGTCGAAAAAGTCTGTTCGCACACGTACGACGAAGCAAACATCGCCATAATTTTCTGGGCGTGAGAAATTATTATTATTATTTCGGCAGTGTTCTATAAAATTCTAATTTTGTGGAATTCAGGAACAGTTATTTCAAATGGGTGCTGCACTACATTTCAATAATTTCCAACTACAATTCTGCAGAGACATTTTCTGGATCTACATTAAACGGCATCGAGAAAACATCCAGCGACGACTAAATATTGTAACGTGCGCTTTGTTCGCAAAATAAAACTCTACCTTTCAATTTAATTCTACCACTTTATTCAGTATCTACTTTCGATATACACTTTATTCGAACTCAACTCAATTACGTTTATCCAATATTCACACTATCACTTTCTAAATAAAACTGACTTCTGGTTGCGTCAGCTCCCTCTTTATATAGTAGTGTGAAACATCGAGAGATTTCTAGTAGTTTTTCTATGAACCATGATGTCTAGACAAGTTCCCCTCCCGGTATTTTTCTGCACACACACACACTCACTCACAAACAACGTATGCCATTATAGCACTCCATTATAGCGTTGCCAGCACTTGTGTTTTCGGTTTAACGTTTTCAATTAGGAAATCAGCATGAAATGTTGGGTGCACATTACAATATTCTTAAAATCTTGAAACCTAGTTTCGAATTCTGTGTTAAGTTTTCTTAACGCCTGACTGAATTCTTTCAGTCTGTTCTCACTCAATGGTGACACGGATCTTAAACGCGGAAAGCGAGTTAAATCGTTATTAGTCATGAAGTTGTAAAACAGAAAAAGCTGGGTTTTAAATGGTTTTAGACACCCGCAAGTCTCATCTATGAATTGGTTCTTTCCTTGCAATTTTTTATTTAATTTGTTGTAGTGTTCGAGTAAATCGGTAAAAAAGGCAAATTCGATACGCCAATCTTTGTCTTCGAAGATTTGGAAAACAGACCATTTGTCTGTTTTATTCATAAAGAAATCTTGCATTTCCTTTTTAAAATTCCAGATTCGTTCAAATACATACCCACAACTAAACTATCTTACTTTCGTGTGGTGAAGAAGGTCCGAATAATCTGCTTCGAGCTTCGACTTCAATCAGAAATTCTTGGAATTGCCGGTGCACTAAGCCCCGGAACCGAATAGTATTAATTAGTTTTATAAAAACACTAGCGACCCGCCCCGGCTTCACCCGGGTACAATGCTGATACTAATTCATGGCAGAATTTTCTTTATTTACCCATGAATTAGTAACTCAAGCTAATGATTCTCTGTCTCTCTGAACCATATGCCTACCACGATGCCGGCTGGGGCGAATCTCACGCTCTAATGAAGATTTTCTCTCTCTCTCTCTCTCTCTCTCTCTCTGTCAGCTCTATATCTATCCCGAGCCTGACTGAGGGAGCCTTACGTTCCGTTGACGATTCTTCATCTCTTGCTGAACGTACTCTTTTGGCATTCACTGTACTACGACCTATATTCGAACGACGACGTTTTCCAGACATCACTTTATAATTTCTTAAAAAAATTTTCTCAGTTCTATATGAACGATTATCTATGCACGAATTGCCATATTATTAGTATGCGCCGCAGTAAAAAATATCTGAATACTTACCATTCAGAAACAAAAACAAAAGATACCTATTGTTTTCAACATAAACTATGATGCTTTAAAAAAAAATTTGTTATTCGTGCAGGTTTCAAACTGATTTAGAAAATTTGAAAACTGAAGTAAAAGTAAAAGTAAATAATTTTTTTTATAGTAGAATAATATGCTTGTTATGACATCGCATTACAAAACTTTAAATTTCTTGGCTTTTCTTTGCTATAATATGCATGTATTATACATATAAACCATCCTCTTGAATCACTCTATTCATTAAAAAAAACCGCATCAAAATCCGTTGCGTATTTTTAAAAATCTAAGCATACATAGGGACATAGGGACAGAAAAAGCGACTCTATTTTATACTATGTTAAGATTAAGTACATGGGTAGTATCTATTGCAGCCTTACAAAGCACGTCCTGGTAAATTATACAATGTAAAAATACAACATTGCGATAAGGATTCTGGTCTCGAAAAATACCTAAGAATCCCGCGTTTTTTCGCGTTATATTGCATAGTTTTGAAATAGGAGCAGTTAAATTTTGAAGACCTTCAGAAAATTCGTTAAAAAAAACCCGGGGTACGCGGCGTACCCCACAGGCAGATCGCTAGTGTGAAGCGGAAAAGTGGGAGAGTTGTGATCGCTTCAAGATCACTACTCGTAACGCCGGAAATTATAAAGAAGAAGAAGAAAATTCGTTAAAAGTAATCTGCCCCGTCGTTTTTTATCGCGGGCCATATACTGTTCATGTCGAAGGATCGTCGGAGGGCCGGATTAAATGCTATCTCGGGCCGGAGTTGGCCCGCGGGCCGTACTTTGCCCATCACTGTTCTAGAGAGACAACACCTAAGACCAAGTGTGTTGAGATAAATACCTATATGTAGGACTCGATAGGTACATTTAAAAAATGAATTCAACACATTGACTAAAACACCACAGATGGACTTTACTTCATCACGATAAACTTATGAAACTACAACCGGCCAACAAATTGTTCGTACTAAATCGTTTGGTAAGAGAAATCTTCTTGTAGTCTGTTTTTTGCATATCATATCAAATGAGTTGATTTTACGAAAACGGTTACTCATTCTTAAAATGCTTTAGCCGCTGAAGACTAAAGTGAAGCCCGGATGAGGTTCTCAGAATTCTCATTTCGACCCTTTTGAAGTATCTCAATGGCTGTTATAAAGAAGATAGTGAACTAAGCTGGGAGCCAAAATATCAAAACTGTTCTCAGCTTTTAACAGAATGAAACATGTTGTTTTTTTTATAGGAATACATTTTTTACGCGTTTAAATCAAAGAACTAACTTCTACATCTGCACACTGTTGGCGTCAGACATAAGACAGTCCAAAAATAGGTGAATTGCCGACCGCTACGCTTTCAGAGGCCAAGGGCGAATTGCAAGTGTGAAGCCGATAGATGGGAGAGATGTGATTCCTTCGAGATCAAATAACGCACCCTCAGAATGAAAGTGACCTAACTCGAAGTGTTTCCGTTGAGCTTTCAATTTTGTTCTAATTTCGCCGCTTTGCCACTCAGTACGTGGCCGCGTCCTAAGAAAGCAAATAGACATAAAAAGTGCATTTGTGAGAAATGAGCAATAAAATGTGTATTCATAAAAGTACATAAGCTCAGTTTATTGCGAAATTAAAAATTACAGTAATTTTGAGTTACGTCACTTTAATTCTTAGGGTGCGATACCAATTCCGAACGGCTAATCAAGAAAGCGCTTTTCATGGTAATGAACTTACAGTCGGAGGACTTGCCAATTCCTAGCGAAAGGCGATACACGTGAGAAAACATTTTTGTTTTATGGTACTCGAACCGTGATAGCCTCCTGCATCCTGCGTAACAGGCAGACATGGTAACCATCATGTCACGGGCAACATTTTTTTCCTTTTCGAAATCGTAACGCTGAAATAGGAGGAAGAAGAAAGCAATGCCTGAGACTATTTTGTTTATTTCGAACTCACTGAGGAGATGAACTTCGGGAGATGAGCAATATCTATACAAAAGTGGGTCATGCAATAAAAAGATCTCTTCCTGTTTAAGTTTATAATTGATCAGAATATAAATTCAAAGAAATTTTAACCAAATCATGCTGATTTTCAATAACCCCATATTTTACGAAAAGTGACTGTGGTAAAAGTCTCAATCTTACGAATTCACAATTTTTTTATTTAATGTTGTATATTTAATTATGTTAGCAGTAGTTTTTTTCAATGAGCTTTAATTCACTGACTCCATACAATCGACGCACTGCGCCATGACTTAGTTTTTTGGAAAAAAAAGGCAAATGAGGACCAAATAAAATAAAAACATAAATTACGCAGATATTTGGAAAAAATGTCTCAAAGTTTCAAATGCAGATTGTTTGGAGACGCTTTTTTAAAAATATAACTTTGAACTTTAATGAATTTTCTTCTCCACATGCAGCTGTATCCAGAAGAGGATAAACGCTCTAGAATTATGGGTATAATTTTGGGAAGTATTGCGTTGGGAGTGCTTTTAGGGTATCCATTTGGAAGTATTCTTTATGATCTTGTTGGGAAATCCTCCCCATTCATTATCCTTTCTTCAATGATTTTTCTTAACCTAGGTGAGTCCTTAGAATTTATTTAATTTCATTCTTTTCCGAGCAACAATGTAAACTAATATTCTTTTTATTTATTATTTATTATTATTCATTTAGGCATGCAATTACTTACAATGGATCTTTCAGTTCAACCTGAGGTATAGTTTCTTGTAGTACTTCTCTTTTTATTTAAGTACAAAGTGTTTCTCTTTTCAAAGGTCACTCTCGAAACCGGAAACCAGAAATGGAGGCCAATTTTTCAAAACAAAATGATATTGGCCATCGTCGTCGCCATTTTAATTTCAACCTCATCTATGGCAATTTTGGAGCCATGTCTTCCTATTTGGTTGATGGAACATCTTAAACCATACAAATGGCAATTGGGTACCGTTTTTATACCAGACTCAGTTGGATATTTTATTGGAACAAATTTTTTTGGTGCTGTGGCGTATAATTTTGGCCAAATAAGAGTCTCTTGCCTATCATTGCTGTTAGTTGGAATATCTTCAGTTTTGGTAAGCAATGTATGAGTATGAGCTGAACATTTTTCAATAAACACAACTCTTTGTTTAGATTCCAAGTGCCACCACTGTCCCTCAACTTTTATTACCACACTTCGGTCTTGGCCTTGGAATTGGAATAATCGATGCAGCATTGGTTCCACTTCTAGCTTCGTTTGTCGATGTCAGCTTGAACGATGACCAAGTACCTGCAAGTAATTCAATGTCAAGCTATGGAACAGTCTACGCCATACAGCAAACATCTGTCAGTCTTGCATACTGCTTGGGTAAGTTGTATCAAAAATATAGAAATTTGGTTAATTTGTACTTCGTCCAAAAATGACAAACCAGCTTTAAAAATATGCATAGCATTGAAAAGATATCTTGTTTTCTTTTAAGCTCCCCTTGTTGGTGGAGAACTGGTGCAGGCACTAGGATTCACCTGGTTGATGCGTTCAGTTGGGATATGCAACATTTTGTATGGTCCGCTTTTGGTATTATTTTACAACAAATATAATCCAAAGGTAGGCCAAAAAGCAAGGTTCTAATTCGTTTTAAATGACTTGTTTTGATTTCAGTCTGGAGCTGAACAAGGAAACCAAATGCTTCTTGACACATCAGGAAGTGGACCAGGCTCACACTACAAAAAGCTCTATAATACAGTAGAATAGGACAAGGTATACGTATATGGGATATATTCCCTAGTCTATAGTGACTTTAAATTTTTTAATGTTTTCCAATTTTTATTGAAATAAATTATATTAAATGTGCACTTGATGAACATATATGGAAATATATTCTTTTCATTTTTAATTTCTACAAGAGCCCATCGTGATCTTGTGTCCTGAATTACTAAGCACGTCTGCCTCTTTCGCAGGATATTCGTGGCTCGTATCACAGCAGGAAGCAAAAATGTTTTACCACGGGTATCGCTTTTCACGAAGAATTAAGAGGTCCTCCGATGATAAATTCTGTGCTATGAGAGCGATTCTGGATTGACAATTGTTCTCTGAACCAGGTTACAAATAAACAACTTGCTGTAGGCTATTTTTTTATTTTGTAGTTGTAACAGCGATAGAACCGATTTTCACAACATTCCCGCCACACGTCGTGACGTTTCTCTCAACCATACTTTGTTGGGAATAAATAAGTTAGAAACGGCTTTCATAATTCGCGAATGGGGATCCCTTGAAAAAACAAATGGATGTGTCTGGGATTTGAACCCAAGACTTTCACGTAACAGAAATACATGTTATTTATGGCACTACGAGCACCACGGCGCGGCGTTTGGAATTTTGCAAGCCATTAATTTTGCAAACTGTTTTTTGTATATCACGTTTCCCTTTATAGGTTAAAGTTATGGTAGAGGTCTTGGTACTAGTTAAAGCTTTTGCTTAACGCAAAATACAGCGTTACATAGGTACACCTGTATCAACTGTGCAGCTCAAACAATGGCAAAAAAAGAACCGCAAAAGTGTATTCAGTTGATCCTCGAAATCAACTTACTAAAGATATCAACTTTACATCATAACGATTTTGCATGAATTGAGAACTAAGGCCCGTTTGCTGATTCGAGTCATAAATTTAAGTTCTACATAAAGTTTTCATTTTTGTATGAGACGTTCCGGAATTCTTATGTAGAACTTAAGAATTCCGGAACGTCTCATACAAAAATGAAAACTTTATGTAGAACTTAAATTTATGACTCGAATCAGCAAACGGGCCTAAGAAGCCTAATTACCAATCCAACATATGTATGTACCTAGAGAAAATGTTCAGACATCAATAAAAAAGCAAAAGTCAAACAAATCTAAATCAAAAAAAAAAAAAAAAAACAAAATGTTGTTTACATATTTAAATTCATTGTGTCATAATTAAATTAATAAAAAAAGGAAAAGATAAAAAAAGTGTCAAAATTTAAAGTATGGGTGCAAAATCGAGGGGTATGTCAAGAGAAGAAGTTTTCAAAATTGCTATTCGTGCTCTAATTCTTTTTATTTAAGGCCCTGGTCCTCAAGCTTATACACTCCCACCGACCATTGGGTTTCGAAATCACGATCTTCGAAAGCAACGTATGCCACAATATTCTTTTGGATGTTGCCATGATACGTCATATGGAACGATTGGCCCTGGTCCAGCAACCAGATATATTCAAAATATAACACGATGTGGGAAAGATGGAACTCCCCGGTACAGTTTAGGTCCAAAAATATCCACAAAAGGTTTTTTTTATTTGACAATTCCTGAATTTCAGAAAATATGAAAACGATTTTGTTTTTACAGAAAAATGTAGAAGTCCAGGTCCGGCACAGTACAGTATCAAATTACAACCGTGTTCTCCGCTGTATAGTCTGTAAGTACCTAAAGCAAGGCATCCACGATCATTCAATCATGACACTCCCATTTGATGCTGAAGTAATTTACAAGTTACAATCCTTCCAATTCATTGGCTTTCATAAGCAAGAGAGTTAGTGATAAGTGAGCGTGGATGCCAGACTTTTGCTATCTTTCATGAAGGACACTACCGATGAGAAGACAGAATTATCTGAATTCGTTATTTTATTAGTTACAATTTGTCCTATACCTACAGGAATTTTTGATTGCGCTTGCTTAGAGGAGTGTCGTTCAAAAATGTAGTTCATGACTCAACCAAACACTTTTTTATATCTTTTTTCAATAGGGGTGGAACACTACCTCGAAGAACATTCGTACAATCACCTGGCCCAGCAGCCTATGGGCGTACTGATTTAAATGTAAAGCTGAACAGAAGTCCGGCTTTCTCCCTAACTGGGCGTCCGGTTTATTGGGACTAGAAAAAAGACAAAGAACTTTAAAGTAACTTGTCCTACGCAATTATATTTGGACCAACAAATGCAGAAATAATAACGAAGAGCGAAATAACGCCGATTCTATAAAATTCGGAATCGTTATACATTTTAATGAAAGTGAAATAACGTCGAATTTCAGCATTCAGTCTTATTGTGCCAGGACAAAGTAAAATAGCCACCATGAAAACTCTTCATGGGGATATTTCATTTTGTTTTATTGCAATAAGACTGAATGCTTAAATTCAACGTTTTTTCATTCTCGTAACGTAAAATGATTCGGATTTTTGAAGTCAGCAAGGGATTTAGGGTTCCAAAGTAAAAAATCTCACGACTATTAATTCTATTTTGAGCAAAAGTTCGCTGCACCGATTGAAGAACTACTCTGAACTCGCTTTATACAAATCGAAAATATGTAAACATGTTTATGTAGAAAAATAAACGTTCTCCAATAAGAGTATCCTATGATTTTTCGCTACACCATTTAGATTAATTGATATCCCAAACCAAAGAGTTTTCCTGTTCGCGGCAGCGGCAGAAACGATGTTGTTGTTGTGACAGGATTTCTAGAATCCTTGCTTTCTAGAATTTTAGAATAGAACTCACAAAGACAAGAAAAGGACTCAGCATACATCCCTGACGCAGTAGTTTTTGGAATTTTTATTCAAAATAATGCAGTACATGTTCTTGAGTATAAGATTCCAGATAGCTCTTCGACACTATCGCTTCTTATACTTCAGGCATCCATGTCCACCGCATCAAATGTTGCCTTGAAATCAAAATAATGAGGTTATTGGTTGAGAGCCTCGTAGAAAGCTGACGAAAGATTCAAAAAGATACCTTCCCACAGTTGTCTTTTTACATATGATGTAATCTCTCGAATAGGAAATATTAGCGATTCATTAAATAGCTTTTGAACCCACCTGTCTTGCGATTTTTTTTTTAAATTTAAGGAAAGAAAATTAGCTGAATTTCCCTCTAAAATTCTTCCTTGTCTCAGTAAGGATTGTATACCTATATATGTGTAATTGTTGTCAGAAGAGTGAATATTGGTCAGATATTTATAATTAGATTTTTAAACTTGGAAATTTGTGTGCTACAAGGTTCTATTCTCGAACCTTTATTGATTAACTTTTACATAAAAGGCTTCTTAAATATTTTGGCAGCAGATTATTGCTTACGACAATATTGTTATGGAGATTATATGATTTCAGATACATACCCAGTCTTACAGCTTTGTAAAAAGAATTGTTCTATATTAGTCTAGACTCTAGATGATCGCAAAGCATTGCTAGACATTGTCGGCTATATTAAATTGGTGTCTTGGACATGTTTTTATATAGCATAGTCCCAACCTTCACAATTTCAACGAGCTTATAATAGTTTTTACCCGTTTTGGGCTTAGTATTTCTTTCGTTTCGATCCAGGTTAAATCTGTAACACCACTTTAAACAACTTACGAAGGAGAACGTTTCTTTCTTCTTTCTTGTTTACATTGTGGTACCCGTTGTGTGATTGTTAGCACGTCTGCCTGTTAACCCAGAGCTTCGTGGTTCGAATCCCAACAGAGGCAAAATTGTTTTTCAACGGGTATCGCCTTTCGCGAGGAATTGGCAAATCTTATTACTATGAAAATCGCTCTTTCTATTAGCCGTTCGGAACTGGCAGAAAATTGTAGGTTCCTGCCATTTCCTCGCAAGGCATGGTTGTGAGTAATGCGCTAGGCCATGGGGCTCCTCGTTCTGTTGCAACGCCCTATTATTATTTATTTAGATGTGTACTTTTGGAAGGACCTACTTTGCAACTTCAAAACATCGAAAACATTTGCTTGAAACGATAGAATTTTTTTAATAAATTATTCATATTCTTTTGGACTTTTCGGCAATTCATAACAAAAATTCTCCAAATTCTTAAATAATAATAAAAAAGAAAAAATTCTTCAAAGATGAGTAAAAAGCCATTGGGTGAGACTTGTTGCATTCAAACCAACGTGAAATTAACCCATTAAACCATCATTTCAGGACCGGGACCTGGTGCTTACGGTCTTCCCACAGTTGTAGGCTTTGCCGATCACGATGTGCGCAAAAAACGATTACCACAATATTCATTTGGCGCCCAAACCAAAGTACTTGATAAAAGGGTTAGTCCTGGACCGGGCGCCTACCAAGTTGAAGGAATGACTCGGTATGGTTACAACAAGGCCCATCAATATACAATGGGCATCCTTACCCCAATTCCAGGTTTGAATGAAAGTTTTACTGCATGGAGTAATATTCAAATGTATTTTCAATTATTAGAAGATCATGAAGGCCCAGGTCCAGGTGCACATGATTTTCACAATAAACCACACTTTAAGGGCACAAATGCCCCGGCATATTCTATGGTATGGAAAAACAACTACCAGTTTAAACAATGCTCACCTGGACCAAATGTGTACAAGTTTGGAATGCAAGCGACGAAACGAAATATCCCTGCATACACAATGTGAGTCGAGAATTCAAATTGCTCCTTGGAACAACGACTGTATAAACTTCTTTTTTTATGCTTAGGGGACTTCTTAACAAGATAGATTCAAAAACTCGTTCACCGGGTCCAGCTGCTTATGGTGGAGGAGATTTAAACAATAAACTAAAACGAAACCCAGTCTATTCCATTACACTTCCAAATAGGTATGAGTTTAAGAATATTGCACCAGGATCAAATGCATACAATTTGACTCAGCACAAACCAGGCAAGAAGAGTGCTGCTTACACTTTTGGTACGAAACATTCAGAATATGCTCCACCTATGATTGTTGATTGTGATAATTAGTTTTTGAATAAATATCTCGTCTTTGGGGGCAAAAATTTCTTTGGATTTAACATTGGCGTGGTTTTGCTTAACCAAACCGGAGCGAAAATTCAAAAAAAAAACCCTGCTTTGTGTTTGTCGTGCGGTTCTTTTTATCGACAAATGACACTTTCAGACAAGCCTTGCAAAACATCATTTATTAATTCCCATCCTCATTTAAACGAAAATCAGATATTGGCCCATGTTCGACAGAGTTATTTTCGTACACTGACCGCAAGAAAGCTGGCTACTATTTTTACCGACGTGAAATTAGTTTTTAACAGTCCACATCTAATTTGACAATGCTTCTTATAAATATGTATAACCATGCAAGCATAATTTGATAGTTAAAAGCTTCGTTTCCGCTTTAAAGGACGAATTTCCATTTTCCAACTGAATTCAAAATAATCCTTACGATATGCAACATTATATCCACTGAAATTTAAATCTCAAATCTCTCATCAGCTGTTTTGAGACGCGACCTCTAGTGAACAATCTATAAAACGTGACTATTAAAAAGTACACAATAAACTTCAGTTCAGTGTACACTACTTACACAGATGTCAAAAATTATCAAAAAAAAAAAAACTGTCTCCATTGTATATAAATTCCATAGTACTATTACTCCGACCCGTTCCATTGTATATGAAAACTATAGTACTTTTACTGAACAGCTTTTTTTGTCTCCTCCTTTGTATGTTTGGTGGCGCTGTCGTCCATGGGGAAGCATGAATCAGCTGATGTGGAATGTTTATTTCTTGCGTGCAAAAGAATGAAAGGAATATATATGTTTTAAATAAAACGAATGAGAGTAACCATAGCGATGGTTGCTGGGAAACAATTTTTCATTGTGGTAGTATAATAAGTTGCGAGTGCCTGTGCTCTGCGGCACACCGCACTGAAAGCAGATAGTGGTGTTATACTTTCTTGAATGTGTTGAGGGAAATATTATTTTATATGAAAAATAACATTGCGACATTGCCGGCTCATTCGTATTTTTTCAAAAGCAAAAAAATAAGAGAAATGAAAGAATTTTTTCTTTTTTTAAAATATTTAAATTATTAAGAAAAAAAGACAATTTTAAAAAATTGCATTGAAATGTTGTGAACAAGTCTGTTACGGTTTTTGCAGTTATTTGGGTCTTGAAATAACGGTACCTGCCATGCAATCTATATGATAATGCCTAATTTTCTCGAAAACGACTCAACCGATTTTGACAAAATTTCACCTGAGGTATAATTTTTGAATAGTTATTCTTATAATATTCTTATAGAGACATAAAAAATTTTTAAAGAAGAGAAACTTCAGTTTTTTTTTAATTTCTTAAAAATGAAGAAAGATTTTCACTTTCGGCTTTCTGCGTTTTACTCAAAACTTTAAAAGCAATGGTTATTAAAAGGAAAAGACACACTATACTACATTTATAAAAAAAATTATTAAAGAAAAAAAATTTTTTTAACTGGATTTTGAGATTTTTGATTACTCAAAATCCATTCACTTGAATAATTCGAGCTTAAGAACAAAGTATAAGCTTTCAAAAACACCATACCATGTCAGTAAGTGGTTTAGCTGATTTATAATAATTTTTTTTAAGTTAAGTAAATTCTGAAATCAATTTATTTCTTTAAATAGGTATACTTTTTAAAAAATTTTCCCTTACTAAGGATAACATTTTCTTTCACTTATCAATGCTCCTATTAGTCCTGAGTCAAACAAGGAAAACCATGTAATATAGGAAAAGACAGTTGTTAAAAATTTCGATATTTTTGAAAATCAGTTTACAAGTTTTAAGATTTTACCAAAAGATGTAGACAAAAACTTTTTTAAAAATCAAAACTGCCGTTATGAAAATATTAAAAAAAATGAAATTTCTTTTAAAAGTTAGTTAAAACTTAATAAATTCAAATTTTCCAAGTGATTGTAAGAAATTTCTAAATCTCTATTAAACAACCGAAGTATTCTAAAATATTAGATTTCGTAAAAAAAAATTTGTAAAAATAAAGTATTTAAAGAAAAAAAAAAATTTTTTCAATTTGAATTTTGAGACATGATTAATAAACTTTTTACCTTATTAAGGGTTACATTTTCACCTATAAATGCTATAGTCAAACATAAAAAACCGATTGAAAAAATCTTTCTTAGTTTTTGAAAAATTAAGAAAAAACGACAGGTTGTTTATTCAGAAAACCAGTGCAAGTGTACCTACAACTCAAAAACTGATTTTTGTATTCGGCTAGTCAAATAAAGCATTTGCTTTCAGAAAACGAGTACAAGTGCACCTACAACGCAAAACCTAAAATTTCAAATTTTCAAATAAAGCATTTGCTTAACCAAACGATTTTTCATACCTACAGAGCACTCACACAGTTTAATATGCCTTATTGAATGTCTATTGAAAAAG
The DNA here is from genome assembly GCA_914767635.1 of Melanostoma mellinum. Classification (NCBI taxonomy): domain Eukaryota; kingdom Metazoa; phylum Arthropoda; class Insecta; order Diptera; family Syrphidae; genus Melanostoma; species Melanostoma mellinum. The sequence goes on from OU612058.1 coordinate 24,223,071, forward strand.
TACACACACAATTCAAAATTTTACTGTTTTTTTTTTGCTATTTCATAACAACTATATCTCAGAGGAGAAACATTTGTTGTTATTTGTTTCCTGCTCTTACGTATATACCCCTCCTTCTCTTTAAATATAGTCTTGTGGAATGCATTCAAACTTTTGTGGCGTACATTCAATTGCCGTTTTGTACCCGGAACGGGCATTGTATATAAATTCCATAGTACTATTACTCCGACCCGTTCCGGGTACAAAACGGCAATTGAATGTACGCCACAAAAGTTTGAATGCATTCCACAAGACTATATTTAAAGAGAAGGAGGGGTATATACGTAAGAGCAGGAAACAAATAACAACAAATGTTTCTCCTCTGAGATATAGTTGTTATGAAATAGCAAAAAAAAAACAGTAAAATTTTGAATTGTGTGTGTACTTTTTCAATAGACATTCAATAAGGCATATTAAACTGTGTGAGTGCTCTGTAGGTATGAAAAATCGTTTGGTTAAGCAAATGCTTTATTTGAAAATTTGAAATTTTAGGTTTTGCGTTGTAGGTGCACTTGTACTCGTTTTCTGAAAGCAAATGCTTTATTTGACTAGCCGAATACAAAAATCAGTTTTTGAGTTGTAGGTACACTTGCACTGGTTTTCTGAATAAACAACCTGTCGTTTTTTCTTAATTTTTCAAAAACTAAGAAAGATTTTTTCAATCGGTTTTTTATGTTTGACTATAGCATTTATAGGTGAAAATGTAACCCTTAATAAGGTAAAAAGTTTATTAATCATGTCTCAAAATTCAAATTGAAAAAAATTTTTTTTTTCTTTAAATACTTTATTTTTACAAATTTTTTTTTACGAAATCTAATATTTTAGAATACTTCGGTTGTTTAATAGAGATTTAGAAATTTCTTACAATCACTTGGAAAATTTGAATTTATTAAGTTTTAACTAACTTTTAAAAGAAATTTCATTTTTTTTAATATTTTCATAACGGCAGTTTTGATTTTTAAAAAAGTTTTTGTCTACATCTTTTGGTAAAATCTTAAAACTTGTAAACTGATTTTCAAAAATATCGAAATTTTTAACAACTGTCTTTTCCTATATTACATGGTTTTCCTTGTTTGACTCAGGACTAATAGGAGCATTGATAAGTGAAAGAAAATGTTATCCTTAGTAAGGGAAAATTTTTTAAAAAGTATACCTATTTAAAGAAATAAATTGATTTCAGAATTTACTTAACTTAAAAAAAATTATTATAAATCAGCTAAACCACTTACTGACATGGTATGGTGTTTTTGAAAGCTTATACTTTGTTCTTAAGCTCGAATTATTCAAGTGAATGGATTTTGAGTAATCAAAAATCTCAAAATCCAGTTAAAAAAATTTTTTTTCTTTAATAATTTTTTTTATAAATGTAGTATAGTGTGTCTTTTCCTTTTAATAACCATTGCTTTTAAAGTTTTGAGTAAAACGCAGAAAGCCGAAAGTGAAAATCTTTCTTCATTTTTAAGAAATTAAAAAAAAACTGAAGTTTCTCTTCTTTAAAAATTTTTTATGTCTCTATAAGAATATTATAAGAATAACTATTCAAAAATTATACCTCAGGTGAAATTTTGTCAAAATCGGTTGAGTCGTTTTCGAGAAAATTAGGCATTATCATATAGATTGCATGGCAGGTACCGTTATTTCAAGACCCAAATAACTGCAAAAACCGTAACAGACTTGTTCACAACATTTCAATGCAATTTTTTAAAATTGTCTTTTTTTCTTAATAATTTAAATATTTTAAAAAAAGAAAAAATTCTTTCATTTCTCTTATTTTTTTGCTTTTGAAAAAATACGAATGAGCCGGCAATGTCGCAATGTTATTTTTCATATAAAATAATATTTCCCTCAACACATTCAAGAAAGTATAACACCACTATCTGCTTTCAGTGCGGTGTGCCGCAGAGCACAGGCACTCGCAACTTATTATACTACCACAATGAAAAATTGTTTCCCAGCAACCATCGCTATGGTTACTCTCATTCGTTTTATTTAAAACATATATATTCCTTTCATTCTTTTGCACGCAAGAAATAAACATTCCACATCAGCTGATTCATGCTTCCCCATGGACGACAGCGCCACCAAACATACAAAGGAGGAGACAAAAAAAGCTGTTCAGTAAAAGTACTATAGTTTTCATATACAATGCTGTCTCCTCTGCTGTGTGTACTGTGAAAAAACATAATTTGCCGTTAAATTAGTTTTTCTACAAGAAGGCATAGTAAATTCGTTCTTAAAAAACAAATTTATATACGGAAAAACAACAAAATTTGGGCACTAAATCTATCGAAGTGAAATTTCCAAATTCAAAGAATATCCTTCCTTAACCAGAGCATAACTAAATGTACCACTGATTATGGCAACTGGGGTGACTTATACGGCACCACAATCAACGACACCTCCGTCAACACCTCCCCATCCACATCCACAGCCGCCGCCTAAAGTTTGGGCTAATCCTACGGCAGGCTCAACTTCTGTGGACAATCAATATTTCTATGAAGATGAGATCTTTCGTATTGATAAAAAGGGTCGTGTAAAATTCGGCCTGGTGCTGGAGAACTCTGAGACATTTTCTGGTGATGAAGATGATGAACTTGATGTTCTATCAAAGGGTGAAATTCGTGTTATATGGCATCCCGAGGGCAAGGAAGAGGTCATAACGGATCGAGTGGTAAGTTTAAGCACGTGCAACCATTTTTTTCTTTTTTTTAATTCTATTTTTCCTCCTTTATTGCCAATAATTAGTAATTGTGCAACAAAATTATGTTTTATCGAAAAGTTTATGCAACCTTCATACCTACAAACCGCTAACGATATTATTCAATTTCTAGACGCTTTGTCATGACTCGTGAGAAATCTTTGAAATGATAACAATTGTTATAAATGAACAGACTTTAAAGAGTATGTGCTCATTAGTAAATTGAAAAATTAAATTTGCATGATTCATCAGTAAACAGAGAAGAAATGCGTTCACATTTACGTTGTTGATTATTTTTTTTTTTTTTTTATCGTCAATGTTGGTTGAATGAACATTGTACATGTAGGCAGCTACCTACTTGATCTCTTATGCATCACATTATGAGTCTCCGGAGTGGCCACATCTATCACTTATTCATGTAGATAGGCGATGAGTTTCCTAGTGATTTCTTTGGGCGTTGCTTTTGTTTAATTTAAAAGACTCGATTTTTGAAGAACCAATTTGAATGTTGTTAAGTTTCTAACGAACTGCAATTGGTTACAGATAGAATCCACAATATCTAATAGTTTTCTTCAAAATGGATTAACTATTCAATTGTGAATTGGTAAGAACACTTTTGGTCTTTCATAAAAGAAGGTTCGCTACAAAGCCATATTAGCTTTGTTCACGAAGTAGAAGTAACGTTAAAATTTTTGAAATCAGGGAGAAGGACTCTGATAGATAGCAACAGCAAGCCGAATGAGTATAGCATTACGCTTTTGAAACAACGCCCAAATGACAACATTGAGTCAGTATTAGATCATCAAGGAAGGAAGAACTTTTCATTTAAATTCTTGATTTCGAGATGTTCAAAGTTAGTCAGTTGTAGATAACTCATGGGTATCACAACTTACGAAAAACAAGCTTAATGTCGACTTAGAGTAGTTCCTGACTTATTGCTTGATAACTAGTGCGATAATTTGGCCTAATGCATGCTGCCTGCGCTCACTTTATGCAGAAGTAGTTGAAAACAATCGCTGTTAAGGTCATGCTCCGGTGTTTACCACTTCTTTTAAGCTCTCGCTTGATGCTTATTTATTTCCTTTATTTGAAATCAATCAGAGTGTAATCACTCCTATAGCGTTTTGACCCAAACAAACCCCAAAAAAAAACATTAAATAAGTTCCAGAATTGACATATGCCTTTGGTATCTCGATGAGCCTGTAACACAATAAAATAAATAATAATAAAAGTCAATAAAAAAACGTGCTGGATGGCATATAAAGTGCCGAAATGCATTCAATAATTTGGCGATTTTTATTTTTATATATGAGAAAAGAATAAAAAGAAACGGGCGAAATAAAGTGAGGTTTATAAGCCGTTTTTTTAATGAAGGTAACTTGACTTCACGGTGTTATGTTGTTTAAAAAGAACATAGATTTTGTTTTTAATCGCTGTTTAATATTTAGCTGTAACACAAAGCTACAAGTCTACAAGTCAAGAGCCACTTGTGGAGTTATGTCCATTACACTTGCAAAAGGAAAGCAAACTTGTGACTTTGTGTAACAGGAATTTTTTACGCTTTTTATAATTTATTTGTATTACAAGTACTTGTAGCTTGTACTAAGCATCGACTGCAATATTTCAGTTGGCTGTTATTGCCTGGATTTCATTACTAGTGAACGATATTGGCTTGATGAAAAAAAACGGGTTATCGTTTCTATTTAATCGATTAAATGAGGCAGTCTGTTTAATCATTTCAGTTTTTGAAGTAAGACCTTTTTATAGGAGGAAGGGGAGGGGGGGGGGGGTGAGATAAACTGTTTAGTTGCTTAACGCCTCACTGTGCCAGTCTATCTGGCCTCGTTTTCACTCATACGACATCAGTAGAAACCTACTTAGTTAACTTTTCTCAAATTAAGAAAATTTCATTATCAAATTAACGCGAGACGCTTACACTTACTTGACTTACTTGGGTATTGAACTTCTGGCTGTAGGTACCTGGGCTTTAACCAACGATTACAATTTCTGGCAATTCCCCTCGAGTTTTGCAGTTATTTCAATTCGTTTTAGGTCACTTTCCATTTGATTGCATCATCTAAGATTTGCCCCATCCGCAACTACCTTCCAGAGTTCCATCGAAAACTTGTAAAGCCAGAGCATTGGTCTCCATCGGCTCAACATGTTTCAGCCATATTAGTCTCGCAGTGCGTACTTTTCTAGCTATGCTAGAACTTATTACTGCTAATTTGACCTTTTGTCCGATTCGTCCATGTTCTCTGTCCATGGTTGATGACAGCAGTACGTTTCTCTTCTAACCCAATCTCTCAGCTTTTGTTTTAATACTTGCTTCAATCACGTTAGTATTTCCTGCATAAGCTTGTAACTACAGATTTTGCATAATCGTTTATAAAGATCTGGTGTTGATGGTTGAGTTTTACACAGCATTTTTTAGTATGAAACCTAGTGGAAAACCTTTTTCGACATCAAAAGCTTCGACGAAATCTTTACCAACAGAGCTGCTGAATTCTACCCATTCAGTGAAGTCGTACGAGTCGTAGAGATGTCAAAATGTGGTAGGTACGGCTCTGTACAAATTGTCCCCCAAAAAGAGACGATATCCTTGATAAGCGCCTATCAAATAGTTGAAGGGGCGTTTCCGATGTTCACATATTACAGCAGAATTAAAACTACCAACTGATTTATGTAAGAAACTTTTTAAGCGTCTTATATGAAAAAAAATTTCAGGTTGGGCTTGCAGATCGTACATTAATGCCCGGAGATGTAGTGCGACGTTTGGTTCCTGGGAAAGACACACAACGTGGTTATTGTCGTGAAATTAATATGCGTTCTGATGTTCGTATCCTAGGAACAAAGAATATAATTAAAAACGTGATGGCCGAAAGGCTTCGACCAATGGTTAGAATGCCACGTGACAGTGCAGTTTGTCTGGATTCGTGGGTTGGAAGTGTCAAAGCTGTCAACGAAAAAATAGTATTGAAGTAAGTATTGTGATATGTTATGTGTTTTGTATGTTTCTGGAAATTCTTTCCCTAGATCCTCATGCGGAGCGTTGATTGAAGTTTCGGACTTGGAATTGCTACATTTTACCGATGCGAATACAAAATTTCGTAATGGTCACTTTGCTGAAATGGTGTACTACCCGGGTCAGGTAATAAATGGCCGATTAGAGTCGATGGAAAACGTGAAAGTACTTTCACCTACCAACAAAAACTGGAAACCAATGCCAAGAAAGTTTCGAAAGGTAAAATAAACAATGAATTTTTTAATTTTACGCACGTTATTAACTTGAGTTTTTTCTTTTAGTTCACAGTGCAATCGGTACGACTGGATTCTGTATGGGTGCATTGGCAATGCAAAGCTTTGTCCGAAGATGGTGACATTGTATCGAACCTCCTTCAGCAACCAGACCCATGTGTCACAGGGTCTGATTTAGATCGTCTAAAACGACTTAACCTCTTCGAATCGTGTATGCTGCAAATAAACGATAAAAGTTATTTGAAATTTGCCGAATGTGATGTTGTGGTACGGAAGTCTGTATGGGAAAAAGAACATGGTAATTAAACGTTTGAATTGAATGAATAAATTACTACTGCTAAAATTGTTTATCTTTTTTAGCTATAAAATACAAACTACTTCTAAGTCAACAAGAGAAAGAGGAACATTTGAAAAAGAATCAAAGCAGAACTATTAAAACTGCTACACCAAATCGTAACGAAAAGACTAAAAGCAAATTCTCCAGCTCAACTTTAGAAGCACCCACTCAGGAAAAGCCATCATTGCGGATGTCCCTAAAGCCCCTTAGTAAAGCGAATCTGGAAAAGTTTAACACAACGAAAGAGAGGAGTGAGACTGAGAAAAAACCCGGTGATGGTGAAATCCAACCTTCGGCTGATGGTTGGCAAACCGATGATGATGAAGCTGATGGGTTCGATGATGAAGATGAAACTGGAAGCACAGCCACAACCATATCGACCTGTTCAAGCCCAACACCCAGAAGTAGTCCAAAACATACGTCCAGACTGCAGAAAAAGCAAGTTAAAAAGTTGAAGAAAAACAGCACAGGTGTGAGTGCCTCCACACCCCTCCCAGATGTTGGCGAAGAACTAGTCACCGAAGCTATGATGGTTTATAGTACAGCTATTGTTATATGGCAAGATGGTGCAGTCGAAATGAATATACCCTCAACCCAGTTGTATCCTATTCATCATCTGGATGATCATGTAAGTTGCTTCTTTTGAAATGCAAATGAAGTGTTCTGTTTCTTATCGGTTTTGATTTAACTGAAGGAATTCTTTCCTGGCGATTTTGTTGTGTCTGGCAAAGACGATTCGGATGTATCGTTCCGTGATTATGGCGTCATTCAGACAGTCGATCATCATGGAAGAACAGCGACTGTTAAGTGGTTCACCACCTACACGTCTGCAGTTGAGCCGAAGTAAGTTTGAAAATTAATACTAATTCGATTTTAATTTCAATAGTTTTGTGTTTCGCAGGCCAACATACAAGGGCCAAACAGAGATGAGTGTCTACGATCTGAAAGACCATCCTGATTTTCAATACCGTCCAGGCACAATGGTTATTCGTGTGGCAAATTTCATTGGAGAAGATGCAACATGCACTGCAGGCCAAATAATTGATAACTACATCGATGGCAGAGTCAAAGTATGGTGGGTTGATGGCCACATTAGTATGTGCTGGCCACAAGACCTTTTTGAAGTAGGCCAGTATGATCACGGCGATTGGGCACACGACACAGACGACTCTTGGGAGACGGAAAGTGAAACCAGTGAATTCGGTGGAGGTACACCCCAGTTGAAGTTCTCAGAGTCGCACATTTTGTCGAACTTCGAGCGAGCTCGAGTGGCAATTTCCAGGCTGGAAGAGATTTTCAGCTTAAATCCTAATTTACAAAATCACGACGTGTGTATAAAGAAAGATTTTCAGCAAAATGGAGCTTATAAATTCTTTTTCTTAATTTTAGGTCATGCGGAAACTCCTTGGGGTCTACAAAAATTGTCGCTACTTGGACCGTTTGATGAGTACAAGTTTCTTCCACGAAAATCACTTTATGGTGAGTACAAAAACCAAGTTGTTTTGCATTGTTTTAGTTCACACAAAGTGAAATTCCAGGGTTTATTGGAGCGAGTTCAGAAAGACGCCGTTGAAACAGTAGCAGAACGCCCCTCTCAAGATCGTAAGAACCGTCTTTTTAGTGAGTCTTCAACCCAACACTCACAACAAGCCATAGGCATTGTAGTTCCAGTCAATAATACACAAACACACACGAGCAGCGTTACCTCTCCCAAGGACTATGCACCAAAAGTTATATTCAATATCTCCTCGACGCCTTTTAAATGCTTGAAAAAGAAAACCACAAAGTCAGATCTAACAACATCATCAAATGCAAGTAGCAATCCACTACAAGAGTTCACTGAGTTGCAGTCACCTTCAAAACAACCCAACAACACGCAAACAAACACAAAGGTATCCTCTTTGGCAGACACTTCCAAAAATCCCTATTACCAAGAGAAGAATAAACTGCTAACATCGGTGATGTTGAACATCGAAAAAGCCACAGAAAAAACTAACCAACTAAAGCTAGTCAATAATAAATCGCAGGACGACTCAGGGAACTATACACGTACTGAGAACTGTGACGGTAGTTCGACCAGCTATGCCAGCTCGAACGATCTAACCAATATCGATACAAATGGCAGTTTTCTGAAAACAAACGATGATCAGAAATCGGTTTCATGCAGCAGTATCGAGTTTACCGATGATGCTCCACCCGAATTTGTGTGCATTAGATTGTGCTGTCTCCTTAAAGAACAGCTAGTAAAGTGTATCAACGAGATCCGCCGGAAATACTTCGTGGATAATTTGAATTTAAGTGAAATCATAGAGAGTGATATTAATGAGGACTTAGATATCACAGCAGATTCCATTAACTTGGCTATCGACGAAAGCAGTCCTCAAATAAAACCAAACGATGTGAATTATTTTAGTTCCCCTGAGACACCAATTGTGGAAGATCTTATAGAGACAGTTGTTTCGACACCCAATGTGCCTTCTGAATGTTTTCAAGTACTGGATGTCGCTCCGAAAACCCATAAATTCGAACTTACTATTTTGCAACCGAACAATTCACAACAGTACTACAGAGCTGTGCAGAGGGAGCACAGAATGCTGCGTTCTTCTCTCCCTCCTGGTGTATGGGTTAGGTTGGTTTTTTTGTTTTCGTCTGTCTTATGATTGTTTACTTATGATTGTCTGTTTTCAGAGTTTTCGAAGACCGCATGGATCTTGTTAGCGTAATGATTGCTGGGCCCAAAAACACACCATACGAAGATGGGATGTTTTTCTTTGATATTCAACTTGGCCGTGATTATCCAAAAAGTCCCCCATCTTGTCATTACATTAGTTACTGTTCTGATCGATTGAATCCTAATTTGTACGAAGATGGAAAGGTGTGTGTGTCGCTACTGGGTACTTGGTCCGGACGTGATACAGAAGTTTGGGGACCCAATAGCACACTATTGCAGGTTATTGTTTCAATTCAGGGATTGATTTTGGTGGCAGAGCCTTACTTCAATGAGGCTGGCTACGAGAAACAACGTGGTGAGTTTTCGATTCTTACGTTCTCAAATTAAACTATTTTTCTATTTCCCCTCTCCGACCTAATTTCAGGTACACAGCAAGGTACGGAAAATTCACGCATGTATAACGAGATGGCCATAATTAAGATGGTTCAAGCCACCACAAAACTACTGTCCAATCCGCCTCCAATATTTCGTGAACAAATCTTAGAACATTTCAAAACAAACGGGCCTGCAATGTACAACCGGATCAAAGGTTGGATGGAATTGTCACAAAGTCAAAATGCTATGACTACTCCTGGGTCCGAAAATCCTCCTCCTCTTGTAGCAGTAGAAAATGATATTGCTCCTCCTGATTTTCCACTTGTGCCTGCAAGTCGTGGCTTCTGTTTGACAGTGTCAGGTTTGTTGGAGTCGTTTAACAAAAAAATCGAATCTCTTGATACACCTTCAACTGTGGATTCAGTCGGGCAACCCTAACCTCTACTGCTTGCCAACAAGCGAAACCTTTCCTTCCTAGTTAATTTTACATAAATATATTTACATAAATCTTGCAAACGAAAACGCGATCTCAATTGTTTTCAAATTCGATTAGTAGTATTGTTTCCTTCAAATAAAAGAAAACCAAACGGTTATATTTGTTTCCATCGTTTTTAGTTACAAGAAACTCTGTTCGAATAATTTTTGCACTAATGATTGTTTTCTTTTTTGTTATGAGATTTAAATTATTATTTATATTACAACTGTCGGTTATTGTTTCAAGGCAAATTGTTGTTAATTATTATTTATTTCCTTTTTTAATTAAACTCATTCAGTTTTTAGTGTTTTTTTTTTTTTAATTTTCTGTATTAGTAGTTGATCGGAATCTCGTTAAATGTAATAAAATGAAACGCTAAGCGTAAATCCACTATAGGCTTTGTGCTAAAGCTACATAATTATTAAATAAAAAAAAAATTGTGTCCTTATGAACTAAAATAAAAGAAGGCAATGCAGCAAAACGTAGCACTTATACGCCTATTTTCACCAAAAATACAACCTAAAGTAATTATAAGACAGCATAAAATAAGAAAGCATTAACATTAATTATAAATTTGCTAAGCCTAATAGCAGTTAAAAAAAAAAAAAGAAATTGTAGATCATTATGATGGAGTTTTGGTCCATTTTTTTCTTTCTCTCCAACTTAATTTATTAGTTATATTAATAATTAAAATCAAAAAGATTTGAAGAGAGTCAACGAAAAGCTTTATCATTGTAATTTGAAAATAAATAATTATTCAAATGTGTTAACTAAACTCAATTAAATTAAATTAAATTAATTTTAAAACGCTATTTGAATTAATAAAAAAAAAAAAGAAAACACTGCTCTAATTACTATTCAAATAAAAACGTTATGTTAATCATCAAAATAGTGCTTTTGATAGCAACAGCTCAAGCAATACTTCCTTGATCTTATTTTGTTTTAGATATATCTTTGTTTCAAATAAAAATGCGAAATTACCGATATTGAAAAATTTTGAATGTGTTTGAATTTACTCCTGTTTTTTTTAGATTTTCCCAAAAAAGCTATTGAACAAATCCACTGGCGCATACACAGCCTCTTTATTGAAAATTCATATAGGTACTCTAAGGATGGACAACTGGATCTTTTTCCTTTGATTGAAGAAGATAACTTCTTGATTCTTGATTCGGATTAGATAATTTCTCGTTAGGCAGAAATCTTGGTATATCTCTAAATATCCTTATAGACCAATTCCTTGACGCAAATGTGATGTATTTGACCAGATGCCAATATTGGACTGTATCACAAGATCCGTCGTTACAATTTCTGACTGCGAATGCCAAAGAGGAAGGAAGCATCATAGAAGCTCTTAAGTGAATATTTTGCTTTGAAATTTGTCACTGCTGTTGACAAGTTCTAAATGTCTGTTCCAAAACGTTCATTGCGAAAATATGTTTTTAGTCCTTTATATGCGTGCATTTGAAGTCCCAAATTATTACGAAGGACTTTGTGATAGTGGTGATTGAAACGAGGGGTATTCCTTTATTCTTTTTTTTCTGTCTATTAAAAAATATTTATTGGCATTAGAAATATAAAGTTAAAACTTGAACATTCAGGCCTAATGACCTTATTTGAAACTGATAGAATTGGTTGAATATTGACTTGTCTCAAACTGCAATCAGGGATGTCATCAGACAGTTTCAGAATATGGTCCCAATTATGAGTAGCGAATCGAACGTTCGATTGGAAGCGAATGTTTTTGCGAGCTTCTTTTATGGCGGTATTATAGGTTGTAAAAACAAAAAATGAAAACTTATTTTTTTGACGTTTAAGGTATGTCAGATAAGAGAATGGACGCGGTTTAATAATCCAATAAATGAGTTTCTCTAAAACATTCGGTTCCACTCGAACGTTCGATTCGCTACTCATTATAGGGACCTAAAGGTGCTTACGCTAGGTTAAATGCCAAAGTAGACATCCAGGTACACCTCTTTTGCCAAACCATGCGGCCCTATCGAGGTAACCGTCGGAGCGGAATTATCTCCGGTTTCCTACGATTAGGAGACATTTTGCTTTGTGGTAGTTGTTCTATCGGACGATTCGACTTCTTCCGATAAGTTTTAATTTTGCGTTGCCGCATTTGTAAAAAAAATTCTTACGGTGACAACTACTTCGAAGCAAAATTGAATCTCCGAAAAAGAATGCGTTGCGGAGAAAACTCCGCTCCGACGGTTACCTCGATATAGGAAGATGTTTTGCCAAAACATGCACTTCGTGGTGCCCGTGACGTTATGGCTAGTCTATCTGCTTGTTATGTGGTAGTTCATAGGATCGTAGAAACATTCAATGCTTTTTTTATAGGCATCGCATTTGGTGAGTAATTGACAAGTGTTCAAAAGGTCCAGATGGCCATCAACATTATCATTTAATAATCTTTCCAAACACAAGAAATCCTTTTATCAGAAGTCATCTTTTATAATGATAGCCTCCAATTGGATCCAAGGCTCTTTTTTTACTGTCAAAAGTGCTCAGTCACCACATTTGCGGATGTATTTGAGTGAATCTTTTGTGTAAAATGAACCGAATATCAATTCCTTAATTTGAACAGCTCGTAGTATAATGAAACAATGCTTAAAATTTGAGAAATGTTTAGTTGGGTTTATGTGCAGCACAGCCAAATTATGAAAAATTTCATTGAAGAACATTCCTATTCCTCCTGTTGTGAGGTTACCATTTCATCCATACAGTTGGTTTATAATGAAGTTCTAGAAGTGCAACAGGAGCCCAACTACGTATGTAACTCTTTTCTACTTTAAAATCACTCTAAAGTTAATTTTGAATTTATTTTTAAAATGTAAATGAGGACGAAAGTGAATCCAATTGGAAATCTTCCAACTGCTTTGAACAAAAACCTTTTTTGAATACTCTCATTTACTCCCAGACGAGGAATTTCAAGCATTCGAATAGTTATAGAAACGAGTTGCATATGCATAGCAGTTCCCCAGAGGTAGAATTCAATTGGAATATTTGCTTGGAATATAGTGCAACCACCACGCTCAGCTAGTTTATAAAAAAAAAAAACAAAAAAAATAATAGGTAATATCGTTTCAATAGGAAAAGGAGTTCAAAAAGAAAATGATGATTTAATTTTTTATGATTCAATGCTCTTATTTAGTTATTTAAACCCATTCTCTTATTGTATTTGAAAATCAGCTCAGCAGCAAATCGTAAGCATTCTTATTTCCTAAATCTAATTTTGAGCACAGCGCAGCACAGAGTAGGAGTAATACAGAGTCAACTACTACCCCAAGCTTAAAATATCATACTCTCAAATTTTATGTTTTGAAAAAAATTCTAACGGCTGCACTTTAATCTACTTCAGCTTCAGCAGCCCTGTAATTCTATCAGAAATTCAGTTTCTAATCAAAATGGCACTTCCTTTCTTAGTAGTCACTGTGACTTTCTTTGAACTACAATGAGAGGTAAAAACAACTTAAATTTTCTTCTATGGTGTTTTTTATTGAAGAAAGTATATTTTGTTGGATAATTACTTTTAATGCAAACCATCATAACTTATGCTTGCTTAAACTTTGTTCGGGAAATAATTAGGGATTTTATCTAGAAACACAATTTTTCTCCAGAAAGTCTCCTGTTTTCCTTAAACTTATATTTTTTTAATGCTGGTTATTTTCGAAAAATGTTTTTAGTGAAAAATGTTTAGGAGCCGTTGGAATTTTAAATCCTCTTGCTGCTTCCATACGAGTAAACGGGTTGGAAAGTTTCATTGTCATCGTCGCACTCTTCGGAACCATCACTCTCGAATGTATTATCAGGGATATCATACAAACGAATCATTTGCTTGTTGGGATCCTTCATGATCAAGTACTTGCCATCTTTTTGCTTCATCACGATGTCAATGATGCAACGCAAAATACCCCAAGCATTGTCCATGCTCAAGTTGATCTGGGTAGCGAATTCATGTGGTTTGAATTGTTGTGTACCCAAAATTACATGACGGGAGGGGTCACGAATATGGGCACGTGACACATAACCGAATTTCAGTTGATCAGAACCAGAGAGTACAGCTTGAACGGTCCATTTGGCGAGTTTGCAAGCGTTGTTTCGCAATTCATTGGCCAAGACAGCACCTCGTTGCGTGTCAAGTTTCTGGCGCCATTCGACACCATTGGCGAGCTTGGAGTCCCACTCATTAAGAGCCTTGATCGTGAGGAATTGAGCTTCATTGTTGGGTGTTTGCAAAACAGCATCGTGTTCACAACGGGCAACGAGAACCTTAAAAATAAAAACAAACAATCAACACAGAGGACTACTTAAATGGAAAATGAATTACAATTCCACCGCCTAGATCCCATTTCCTATACCGATATCCCACACTAGCAATTTCAACGTCCTCGTCTTCTCCGATGAATGGATTGGGTTCCTCGAACTTGAACTTGGGCTCCTTCTCACCGGTCTTCAAAACCTGCTGGCTAAAGTTGTGGTTAATGAACGTGGCCTCGATAGCCAAATTTCTTGGAGAGTTGGGGGAAGCATCGTCATCGGTTGGAGGCTCTACAGATGTTTCATTTACAGTTAACAAGTCAAACTCTGTGTTGTCGCGCTTGTCCATGAAAATCTTATCGCCGAACTTCTCGACAACAATGTCCCAGGAATAGTTTGAGCGAGTGCAGCACATAATTGTAGCCATTATGGCATCAGTGGCAAACACGTTACCAACTGTCTTTGAAAGACGTCGGATAATTGGGTCATCAGTGGTTGTCACTGTGTGCACGATACGATCGATCTTCTGCAGTGGCCGTTCGTTCTTAACATTCACACGATCGTAGCTCTTATCATAGTACTCCAAGGTTCCGCAAGTGACAATATCCTCACCTTCCTTGATGTTTGGCAACGACAGTTTCATGAGACGGGGGAAGTCCATCGATTCCACAGTCTGCCAATCAGCACGTACTGCCACAGAAGCATCGCGTATTTTTGGTGGTGCATTACGCATGCCGAACTTCTTGCCCATTCCACGACGATTATCGCGCGATTTGACGTTCTTACCAAGAGTAGTCATGCCAGACTGTATTCCTCCGCGGGCATTGCGACCTCTGTGCATGAATCTGCATTGAGATAATTTTTTTTTTAAAGAATGATTCAAAACAAGCTATTGCATAAACAAAAAATACCTCGAATTCCTTAAGTTGCCACGGAAACGACCACGTTGGTGAGGTGGTTTTTGTACTCTTGCGGTATCCACGAGATGGAAAGTAGTTTCATCTTCTTCGTGGAAGTACGCATATTGGCTACCAGTGCCGAAGCTTGATTGATATTTGTCTGCAAGGAGAAAACAAAAGCTCATTACCACATAGTATTCCTATTTTTTGAATTGCAAGTGCCAAGGAAGAATTTGTTTACAAATTGTCACTGACAGCTAAAACAGGGAAATTTGTTTGGAACAAAAAAAAAATAAAATTGCCAAGATGGCCTCTCCCGATGAAAACCGCACACACGACGCATCGTTCGATATAACCTCAAAAAATTGTCCAATACAAATTTGTGACTGCCATTCCATTTTTGCTAAATATTTTCCACTTACTTTGATATTTCTTATCATTTGCCGAGGAGCCAGTCCAATCGCAGATTTTTCCCAGACGATCACCTTTACTGAAAGGCTGGTAGGGCATATCCTTAAATGTTTCGGGCAACTCGCATGGTCCCCACCCGTTTTCGTTGAATTGAAGCACAGGTTTCTCGAAAATCGGGAACTTTGTTTCCGTATTTATAGGTTCACCCATTGCTACAATCGATTAGGGATATTTTAGAGAACGTTGTAATTGTTATTTTAATTATTAAATTACTTTTAAAATACTTTCCGATTAAGTTGACGTGACAATTCAGAAAGTTGATGGGGGAAAAAGAATGACAGTTTGCGGTACTGCCATATCAAATGTTTTTTAAATGTCAATGGCATTCGTTGGTTCCTCAACTCATAAGCAGGTGGCAGGTAAAATTAGCCGAAATAAATACAGGGTGAGTTTAAATTTAGCTTCTTTGCGACGGGACGTATTGTGCAATGGGGTTGAGTTTGTGGGCAGAGAGGTATGCAAGGGTAGTTGAAGAAGTGTTTCCCAAAATCAAATTGACAAGCACTGTTGAAAGTCAATACAAATAAAAGAACTCCCAAGGCAAAGTTTTTCCGCAGTCGCAGCAGCGGTAACTGTTGTTACCAAAACTAAGTAAGACGAAGTTCAAATTGGTCGATTTGTTGAAATTCGGGCGAATAAGGCGACTGTTTTCTTGTTCTTCTTCTCTGTTACACCAATTTGTCGGTATTGACTTAAGTCAGTGAATATCTTCATCTGCAACTATAGTTTTCAGTTGTATCCGTTTCTCTTTTTAACTTTTGCGCTTTATAATCTTTATCCGCCCCACTTTACTTTTCTTCACTTCTGTAGTAGCACTAGCATGTAAATCCAGCATAGTTCACACGAAATTTCAACAAATCAACCAATTTCGTGGCTGCGACAACTGGAAAATCGCTTTGGTTTGGAAAAACCAACCAAGAATCCTGTCATCAGAGTTTCTGCCGCTGTTGCAAAATGCAACAGAAAAATCGCTTTGGACTTAGAGAATTTTAATCTTTAAGGTCTATTTATATGAACACGACCAACGGACGACGAATAAATCAAGAAATTTGAAGTAAGTACCTTACCAGCATAAATTCCTCGCGAATTTTTTAGGAAAAGATGGAAATATAATTCATACTCATTTTTTGGTGGATTAACTCTTATTTTGTGCCTAAAATTAAAAAGGAATAGAAAAAAATTTTTTTGTGTCGAATTATCTAGTAGGTACGAACTGTCAGAATTTATTCTCGTTCCACATACACATGTACAATCAAAAATACATTAAATAAATTTTTCGTGTGTGTTTAACCTCAAAATCATTCTCCATTATTGTTTTGGATGCGAATTGTGTTCGTTTCGAATGTAAAACACAAATGTGAATAAAAGGTCAAAATCAGCGAATATTCGTTTATTCGTCGTTCTTTGGTCGTTCTCATGTGAATAATACTTTAGTGTTGCTGAAATCTATTGATAGTGAAGTTCACAACCAGCCCAGCCCAACAATGGAAGAGACCTACATTTTGTTTTCCGATTTCAAGGTTTTCCGGTTTTCAAGGCAATGAATCTACTATCGGAGCAATTTCTTCCATAATTTTCCGCGAAAGATGATCCGTGTGGACAAATATTTTAACATTTTCTGTTTTTTCTTTACATTCAAACCTCTTCAGAACCCTTTGAGACTCATGTTTACCATTACTTTCCCGAGAGTGAGTGAAGTGAGTCAGTTTCCATTGAAAATCGATTTAGTTAAAGGAATTCAGTACTATTCAATACTCACTTAGTATTTCAGCAGTGACTCTACCCACTCACTCACTGGAAAGTGAAATTAGCTAAATCTCGGGACAGGGGGAAGAGATGTATTCTGTGTTTCTAGATTAAATTTTAAAATCGGTTCAGTGGTTTTAGAATTACCGTTCCTGTAGGAATATCGAAATGAAATATAGTCGATGTTACTCGGGAATAATGAAGCACTTCATCGTTCAAGTAATTTTTAAATTTTGTTATTTGTTTACGTCCCCGTTATCGTTTCCGTGGGAATATGACAATGAAGTACATCTTAAGTCATTCCTCAGCCTCTTTGTTCCAAATTTCATTCAAACTGGGTCTTTATGTTCTTAGCCCATTCAATACAAACGTGACACCTAAGGGTTCTCGCAATCTCAAATTAGTTTGACGAAAATATAAGACAAATTTTATTTTGGGAGGAGCCCAACGGTTAGATTTTTCTATCCTCATCTTTATCCAACAAGCATTTAGTGTGTCTGAAAACAACAAAAACCACAACAATTATATCGAAGAAACTCAACATGCCTTATCGGATTTCCAAAAGTTTTTCTTATCTTTATCCTTATCTTATCCTGCTTTATGTCGACTTCAAAAATACTTCTAAAAACTTACCTTGTACTTGCATCTATGTACCTTACCATTTCTGCTGCTAACTACACCACACAAGTAATGTTTTGATGCGACAACTGAGAAAAAATAACTAAAAAAAAAAGTTCTCTCCTGTTGCGTTTATACTAAGGTACACGATTTGAAAAACCATACAAAACAACAGAAGGAATAGAAAACTTTTGTGAAAGATCCTTGCAGAAAATACAAAATAAGAAATCGATTAGCGTTGTTGCAATAAATCTTTTCGTATGACTTGCTCTTGTTTTTATCATTCTTATAAAGTTTCTCCAAAGTGGTTCTGGAAGAAATGTTTATCTCCACGCAAAACAAAACAAAATAACTTTTGACATTTTACAAAGTTTGTATGAGGATGAAAATTATAGGAAGAAAACCAAGCCAAAGTCAATATGCAAGCAAGCACGGCTTGAGGAGAGACTTTAATTCCAATGCTCACATGTGATAAGACTTAAATCGATAAATTATACTCCACAGAGTCTGTTAAGGAGATAAAGGTAATTCCACAAAAGCATCATTATTACTTTTGCTTAAGAAAACATAATTTATCAAACAATAAATCATAGGAAACTTTAAACTTAAATAAATAGACAGTGCCATGCCGTGCGCTGATAATCTTCTTATAACGTTTATTGAGTATCGAATAAGTGGAAAGCTTGGAGCTATTCAACTAACTGTTAAGTTATGAGTTTTGTAGTTGTTGTATAGAATTCTACACCAATGACTACACAAAATTAGTTGATATATTAACACAGTGCTCGAAACATACTTCCTCTAGATGTCTGCTTTGTAAAATATCTAAAAGTTTAGATGAATACCAACTTTTGTTGGAAGAATTTTGTTTTTCGGGCTTTTACTCTTGTGCGTTACACAAATGTCCACTACCGTGGTGGATATAGTCTTAAGTTTTCTTACTTATTTTATATAAAGATGGTCGACTAGGAAAAAGCTGTATTTGCCCTATTTGGAAAAAAGCTTTACTGGCACAAAAAAAACGAACGTATAAATTTAATTTTCATTTCTTTCAATCATAATTTGTGCGGTTCTGGACTGAACCTACAATTTAACAATGGCCAATCAAGAAAGCGCTTTTCATGGCAATGAATTTATTATCGGTAGACTTAGCAATTCCTTGCCGAAGGCGATACCTGAGCAAAAAAGTTTTTATTTTCTGTTTGGATTTGAACATTGAACTTCCCGCGTAACAGGTAGACAGACTAACCATAACGAAACGGGAACCACACAAATAAAGGAAAAACATAAATCGTATGCATCAATTTTCAAGCGAAAGTTGGATAAGATTAGATTTATAATGACTTCATTTAAAAGTTGGATGATTGGGTATATCTTTGAAGAAGCGGTTACGAAGGCTAGCTTACAGATGTCTAGCTGAAGTCACCGAAGCGTTTTTAGTCCAATCGTAGCGTGAAGCTTAGCATTATGTCTGCTGTTAGCCTAGCCCAGAGGCTTGTAATTAGAATCCCCACAGACGCAAAAGGGTTTTCCACGGGGATCGCTTTTTGCGAGGAGTTTGAAAGTCCTCCGTTAGTAAATTCATTGCCATGAAAAAGGCTTTCTCGATTAGTATTTCAGAACTAGCAGTTGTAGGTCCCTTCAATTCACTCACAAGGCGTGGTTGTGAGACATGCGCTAGGCTCTGTAACGCCACCTTTTTTTTTTTTTTTTTTTTTTTTTTTTTTTTTTTTTTTTTTTTTTTTATATGCTCCTTATCACTCATACAATATTTGATTATCTGCTGGAAGATAAGGTACAGAACAACACCAAAGTACATCAACTATTCTTCGCTGAAGATGGAGCCATAATAAGGGAGGATATTTCATCCCTGAATATCTTAAAGATAAACTCAATAAATGGGTGAAAGTTTTAGAAGGTAGGTAATGGGTACCGCATCAAAAAAGAAACTGAGTAATGTTGCCCATTTTCTGATGTCAACATGCCTATGTACTTCTCAGGTGTGAACAATTTAAATATCAGGGACCAATGACCAATAGTGAGGCAACATCAGATAATATAACCGAGGTAGCGTAGGGTGAATGAAATGTCGCAAAAACTCCTACATCTTCTGTGATAGAAAAAATAACAATAAGCTGAAGGGAAGACTCTAGATTGCGGCTGTGCGTCCAGCACTCATATCACAATGTTGAGTAACGTACTAAAAGTATGAGAGTAAGTTAGCGGCTACAGAAATGAAGATGCTCCGAATATCTTTTCAAAAAAATACCATCTTGGAAAAAATGGAGCATGACCGGATAAATTGGTATTGTTTCGATCAAAGGAGAGATCCTGAGAACCCCATCAAAAGGGCAATATCATGCAACCTTGGAGAAGTAAGAAGAAGAAAGTAGACCAAAATCCATCTCTAAGGCTGCAACCAAATCTGTATTTGGTTGGCCTCAGACATACACCAATCCAAAACTGAGCGGTTTGCTGGAGCACTCTGAGGTAAGCACGGTGTCGTGTACCCCAAAGGCGGTTTACTAGTGTGAAGGACGATGCTCGTAACGCCGAAAGAAGAAGAAGAAGAAGACTGTAGGAAAATGCAGACCTCCCATACAATGAACAAACAACCGCACTTACCTACATCGGCATTATCAAAAACCCATCAGGCTTAAGAACTTTGCTGTGGATTATACGGCTTGGAACAAGGAATGAGTTATTTTTAGTGAAGAAAAAAATTTATGATCGTTTACTACGTTAGCTGTACATTTTTTTTGTAATTAATAATAATTAAAAAAAAAAAAACAACATCAACCTTTAATATACTCACACCTACAAATTTACATAATGTGGGACCAAGTAGTGCCTCCTTTTCTATTCCATTACATAAAATAACTCCAAGAAAAGCTATCAACAAAAATATTGTCACACTTCAATCAACCAAAACATTCTCTTTTCTATTCGGTGTTCCAAACTAAACACCGAAACTAAGCAAATTCATTTACGTTGTTATACCCGTGCCCAAATGATACGGAGCTATCATCAATGCAACAATAGCAATCGTTAATTATTACTGTTAACGTTAACGCTCCCCAAGTTCACAGCAATTACTTTGATAATTCTAAACTCGTACACACAATCATAAGAACAAGCAATGATGCGCCAAGCGTTCGCTTAAAATTTAAAAACCATTTTTATATAAATTATTCATTCAGTTCCTTCTGGGTTTGTCAATACATACTGTATTGTCTAGGCTAGGTAATTAACCTACCAAGAGTGTAATTCTTTATGCTTGCCTTATGAATTCAATGTACTATTCCCAGTTCAAGAGCTATCACCATGGCATTTGGTTCCAGTTCTGTTTCAAACGTTCGCGGTCACACGTCACAATTGCTGTTCAGTAGATTATAGTGAAGGAAATGTCGGCTCTTATTAGAGAAAAAATCACATGCAAGTTGGTTGTGTTATCAGTGTTTCTGGTGATTTATACACAAGTCGCTAACGCAGACGATGTAAGGATTAAAATTTGAATTATCAAAATTTGTCTCCCAAGAATAAAGTCTTCGTTTTTTTGTAGGCGACAGTGAATAAGAAGTTGGAAGTGAAAATCTACTACGAGGCATTATGCCCAGACAGCATAGGATTTATTAGGGACCAATTCTTTCCATCGATGTCTCAGAATGGACGCCTAAGTTTTACTGATGTTAAGTTTGTACCTTATGGGCATGTTGTGGTGTGTGAATGATACTCTTGATATTTGTTGCTTAGCTTTACATTGTTTTTTTTTTCTTTTGACTTTAGTTTTATAACGATACCATAACTAAGCAAAAAGTTCTAAGATGTCAACATGGGCGGAATGAATGTGAACTAAACGCTCAACAAGCCTGTATTATTGAAAACAATTCCGAACGCGAGACTTTTGATATGATCACTTGTATGATGAGTGGATACAACCAAAAGATTGATAAGGTCAGCAAACATTTGACTATTTTTAATTTTCTCTCATCTTTTGTTTTTGGTGTTCTTTTTTGGCGTATCAGTGTGCTTCACAATTTGGAATTAACGTAGATGCTGCAAAGAGATGTAAACTGACAAGATCATTGGCGGATATTTTGGAAAAACACGGCCAAGATACTTACTCGCTGAATCCATCATTCGTGCCAGCTATTACCATTGATGGGGTAAGTTTGTTACCAAAAAGAGCATATCAAGTTACTTACTGACATTTCGAAGAATGAAAATGTTTTTTCTTTTATTTTGAAACCAAGTTATCAAGAAATAAGCCTGAGTTAAGGAACAGTGATTTATGAAAAAATTTAAGTTCA
The DNA here is from genome assembly GCA_914767635.1 of Melanostoma mellinum. Classification (NCBI taxonomy): domain Eukaryota; kingdom Metazoa; phylum Arthropoda; class Insecta; order Diptera; family Syrphidae; genus Melanostoma; species Melanostoma mellinum. Next base: position 24,245,231 of record OU612058.1, read on the forward strand.
TTAGTACAATTAGTTGGACAGACTTTGGCTTGAATGTGGCCAATGCTTGATAATGTGAACTCTCAGACGACCGCTTGGCCAACTTGTTGGATGGTTTTCAAATATTTTTGAAAATTTTGGTGTTGGACAAACTACAAGCTATACATCCGACCATCCATCAAAAGAAGTCTGCCCAACTAATTGTATAGTGTGACCTCCGCTATTAGCATTCGTTTCAAGGGGACACGAAAATTCGGGAGTCGGGACCCCAATCAAAGCTTAGAAATGCTTTTTTGTCACATTGTTCGGTCATACATAGGAATGATTGGGGCCTTATAGCAAATAACTTTCATTCTGCTGCATAGCTCAAAGCAGCATCTACGATCTAACCAAATAACAGAGTATCTTACGTCGTTTTTATTCTATACTAACGAACGTTTTCCATTTCTGAACTCCAATGAATTTTGTCGAAGTCATGGATTAACCTTCTCACTTAATTCTTTTCGCTACTTGATCATGAATTCTCTGAAGTAGACTACTGAAAGAATCAGCAAGTTTACCACTAATTTTTAAAATCAAAAAAATTTATATGTTGTTTCTTAGACTATTCTTGTTGAACTAAATCATGTCCCATTTTGACGTCGAACTGTGTAGCCCGTACGACACTGCTACCCCCTACGGTTACTTATACAAAGATCTATGACCCTATTATCTCTACTCTCTTTGGTCATCTAGACAGAAACTTTTGGTTAGCTCAAGCTACATTTTTACATTAAGCAGCCTTGTAAAATATAACCATATCCTCGGAAGCTGACTGTATATAATCAGGTTAAGCTTTCCATTGAACCTAGTAAAACCACGGTTATCGTCCCATGTTGGGGTTTTTTCTAACTCAATTTGCAATTCACGAAAGTGGAAATCTTACCATTGAGGAACATACGAGATGTGTTCTGAAAATATCGAGAACTTTGTCTGTCGGAGCAGCTAAGGTAAGATGTGTTTTTATGAGCTCAACAATTTTCAACAAAGTTAGCGGCGAATGGAAGCTGCTTAGGAAGAATGAAATGAATGACGGTGCACACAGGTGACGAAACATGGGTTTAAAGATATGACGGTGGAACTTAAGCTCAATTTTCTCAGTGGAAGCATCCTGGCATCCGAAACACATAACAAACGAAAATTGGCGAGCTCATAAACACTCCCTGTGCCACAGACAAAGTAAGCAATGAATTCAGCATTAAATGTTAGCATACTTCAGGAACATTTAAATGTACGTATTACGTGTGTATGAAGCAAAAAAAAAAAAATTTGGTAAAAGCCCTCGAAATTTTAAAATTTTCGTTATTTTTTGAACACACGCACACCAATTGAAAAATTTGAATAATGTCAATAACGGCTGGTTGAACATTTTAATTTCCATGAGAACTTTGAAAGAAGGATTTTTCAGCCAGTCAGACCTTTTAGAACGCCAATCACATGATCTGTTTTCGAAATCTCAAAGCATAAATTCATACATACTGTAACGTGCGCTTAGTTCGAAAAATAAGACTTCACTTTTATTTTTATTTCAACCACTTTTATTCAGTCTCTATACTTTATTCGATCTCAACTCGACTTTTGGACTATCACTTGTATTTACTCTTAACTTTATCACTCTATAAACAAAACTGCCCCCTGGTTGCCTCGGGCGGGCTATTTATATCGAATGACATTTCATCTAGAACTCTCCAGTAACTTCCACATTGTCTCCACTCTCCACAGTCAACCATTTTTCCTTCTGGTATATTTCTACACTTACACTAGTGCTGCCAAACATTTTTCCTGTGGTATATTTCTACACTTACACTAGTGCTGCCACTTGTGTTTTCATTTGAACGTTTTCGATCGGGAAATTGGTATCACATGTTGGGTTCACGTTACAATACTTATATACATGTAGTATATGTGCACATATGTTTTTACCAGATATTGTTCCTCCCATAACTACATAAAATCCCCATAATAAAATAGAACTTTATGTAGAACTTAAATTTATGATTCGATTTGAGCAACTGGCCCTAAGTTTTGTAATTTTAACTTTCGTATCTCAATTTCGACAGGTAGTTATTATTCATCAATAAAGTTTAACCTACACTAAAATAATAATTTTATTTGAATAATTTAAGGCATTGCATTACTGCCCTAAGCCAGAATGGAATTATTCAAAAATACAACTTCTCTATTGAACTATTGTGTTCACATCCCTTCTTCTCTAAATATCTTTAAAGGTCATAGCCGCAATTAGGCCTTTGAGAGGGTTGAAAAATTAATTCTTTTTAAATTCGAAAGCAAGAAGTGAAAGGAGACTTACTACAAATTCAATATTTCTCTTTTAAAAATTCAGCTATGAATAAAATTGGCTTACCAAACTCAAAAATGTTGAAGTTCATCGCATCCCTAAAGTTATTAGATAACGTGATGACAATTTGTAATAATAAAAAGAAAAGCACAAATGTCCACCGCATTGTGAACCTAGTTTAACGAAAGTAGCAAACCGAAAAGACTGAACTGCTGGACAATATACGAGATACCATATGAGTTGTGGAAAGATATGGTAAATATCGTGTTTATATGGCTTATGATTCAAATATCACAATTGACTTATGGGTAAACGCATAAGTCCAAAAAAAACTGAGTTCTTGTGTTGCCCGTTTTCTATTCAATTATGCCTATTTCAGGCAGTGGTTTGAATAGAAATGTCAAGAAATGCTTCCTAAACATTAAAAACTTAAATATCTTGGATCTTTGATAAATACTAGGGGGAATGAAGTGACGTTACCTTCATCAGTGACTGGAAAAATACTCCGTAAGTTGAAGAAAAATCGCAAGTAAAAATAGTTTAACTGTAAAGCCCCATTAATACGACAATATCAAACGACGTTCTGACAGAACATACGAAGAGAAGAAAAGAAGATACACATACAATTGCGAATACCTAGCTTGAAGTTTGGTTTAAGACATAGTTTAGTTCAAAAGCTGGAAGATATTCGATCATCCGAGGTCAAAGTGGCGTACCCCACTCGGATCACTAATACGAAATAGACAAATTGGAAAGCATTGACCCATTAACGATTATAGTTCGCTTAGCGCCTGCCTATGAAGAAAAAGCAGAACTAGTAAAAAATATTTTGCTACAAAATAATTTTTCGTTTGTTATGAAAACTCTAAGGATTCAGAAAATGTTGTTTTATGACTTGAATATGTTTATCGAAAGAATTTTGCTAAAAAGGCAATAAATAAATGGGCTGATAAAAAGATCTGGGTTGTAATAACGTTAAGGTTATTTGCGGTAAGTGGCTATCCCAATCAATAAAATATGTTCCGCTATACGCCTTTAAACGCTTGACAATCAAATTTTTATTGCTTATTAGAGAGTGACGAATCAAGCTGAATTTCTTTGTCGATAGTCATATCGCTTATCACAACCACATTTAAGTCATACCCAGTTTTTATCAAAAAGCGGGTAATTTTACGAAAATACTGAATTCAAGTCGTTTAAAAGCTGTGATGAAATAATAAAAACATAAAGGAACCATTAATTCTAGTTGTGATATAAAATTGTACGCAACGTTCTTACTCATCAAATGAAGATCTCATATGACATTTTGTTTACGAGGGTTTTAACGAACAAATCTTTCTTATTAACGGTTTTCTTGTTTGCAGTAGACAATATGTTATTTTTGCAGTTCCAGTTAAAAGAACATACCTACTATCGGATTCTGTCCAAAAGGCATAAGTCAAAACTATAGTCACAACGTTTTGAACCGCTACGAGACTTCATAGGGTTATTTACATATAAAGCACTTTTTTATACTTGTTCATTTGCGGCTGTGCTTCGCTTTTGGCCAGACTTGGTGAAGGGCAAAAGCGAAGACTTTCAACATAAAATAATTTTTGTGTCTCATGTTAAACAGAAACACTCGATTTCTAGCATATTAAATGAACAAAACGAAGGAAAGCAATATCACTAGCCTTACAGCACAGAAGCACCTTACCAGAGACAACGTGATTTAACAAAATAACGCACAGGCACTTGAGTCTTAACATCAAAATTTCATATTCTTGTGCCTCATTTACGCGGATGAAATTTCGTAAATAGTTTTAGCCAATATTTTTTTTTTCTGAGGTTTTTAAAATACCAGCTGGAGCACTCAGACCTAAATACCGGTCCATTGTACTACTAGATAGCAACCTTCTATTTGTTATAGCTTTCCAGATGTTCGGAGAAAAGTCAAAAGACGCTGCCATGATAAGGTTATCAGCTCTAAGTTATCAGCTCTCACCTTGTCTGCGCCGAGTATCTGTAACCTCATGCGAGAAAAAGCAGGACATTCACAGAGGAAGTGCTCTGCGGTGTCCTCATCTTCTCCACAAGATTCACAGAGTGTGGTATCACTTAAGCCTAACACGTTTAAATGCTTGGCAAAAGAGAAGTGCCCGCTGGCAATGCCAATAAGCTTTCTACAGTATTTTCTGCTACGAGCTAGTAAAAATGTTGCAGTCTTCTTACTAACGTTGGTTTGCATACGCTTGGTTTGTCTGCATCCAATGGAGGCATGCCATCTACGTTTGTGCTCTTCACAGATCCAATCGTTTATTGAAGCCCTCACTGAGGACACTAGCAGACATAGCGACGGTTCAGGTCCTGAGAAAGCTGTCTGAGATCCCTGCCTAGCGAGTTCATCGGCGATCTCATTTCCAATTATGCCGTGATGGCCCGGAACCCAAATGAGACTCAAGGTATTTAATCTTCCGATCGCATTCAGAGAGCTCTTGCATTTCTGGATAACTTTCGAAGTGGTTAGAGGGTTGAGAAGGGCCTTAAGCACAGCTTGGCTGTCGCTGCAATCAATAAAAGCCAATATTACTTGTGAGTAAAATATTCGTGAGAATTTTTCTAAAGTAGTAATTAAAAGTTACTAGCTGACCCGCCCAGCGTAGTTTGGGCCCTAACAGTGAACGAATTGAGTATTAAAGTAGTTTCTAGGTTTACATTCCAGTAGGAAAATCGTGATGAGGTATAGTCTATGCTTTATGTTATTCGGGGAGAGTGAAGCAATCTAACGCTAAGGGAATTTTTGAAATCGGTCCAGTATTTCCTTTCCCGAATATGGGGATGAAATATGGTCTAAATTGCTTGAGGATAACACCGTACTGTAATATTGAAAAAAATTTGAAATCAATTTAGTGGTTTTTAAATTCTCGTTCACGTTCCTGTGAAAATATTGTAATGAAATATAGTCTCCTGTTAATCAGGGGCAATGAAACACTCTAATGGTGGAAAATTTTTTGGAATTGATCCAGTGTTTTTCAAGTTATCGATAATTATGTTCCCTTTCTCATTTCCGTTCCCAATGGAATCTGGAAATTAAATGTAGCGTATGCCAGTTCTCATGTTCTTTGACCATTTTTGTTCCAGATTTAATTCAAATCAGCTCAGTAGCTTTGGAGCCTTTTCAATACAAACCTTAAGTTCTCATTCTCGTTCCGGTGGTAATATATGAATGAATAGGGTTCTATCGTCCGAATCGGTTCTAAGTTCCTGTATGTTCACGTTTTCTTGAGAGTATGTGGAAATGAGAAATACAAATAAACCATTTCCATGAATCACCAAGCATACAGACGGACAGCGGAAAGTCACTCATCATCCATATGCCTATGTCAAGCATACTGTCGAAAAATATTGACAAATTTGTCTTCAGCGTAAATAAAAATAAAATCAGAGGCCGGATTCCACTTACAGCCCTCTGAGGTCTGAAAACTCACCTTGTGGAATCTAATAAAGAGAGTGTACACAATAAAAATTCTCTCTTGCGGAATTTGGGCCCTGCAAACAAAACAACAAGCTCTCAATAGCCAACATTGTCAAAACTTGATTACGAACTATGGCAACGCTTTGGCAATAGCTTACACATTTCGCTACCACCACTATTCACCACCAACCATTAAATTGTAAATAGTTCCAAGTATCTATACAAAATCATTATACATTGAATCTTTAGTAATATCATGAATTCATGAGCATTAGCGGCCCCGAAAATCCATCTTTAATTATGCGGTCGAACTAGTAATGATTGAAAGCAAATTTCATCAATACTTCTCTTAAACTTTCAATAATATTCTTTCATTAATATTCTTGCCTTTTTAACAACAACCTCATTTTTGTCTGCGAATATTTAAAGCAGAATATTTGTTTCGAAATTGTGTCCCGCTTATTTTACGAAGATAAGCCATCCTCATATCCTTTTACGGCCTTCAAAGACCTCCATTATCAAAATCCCTACAAATATCCTATAAAAACGCTGAATGAGTGAATGCGTTTAGTGTTGCATTATTGAAAAAGAGAAAATTGCAGATATTTATCGCTTTTACAAGGCTTAAATCTGTTTCACTACAAAATTTCCTCCAAAACATAAGCCTACCGCAACAAGCTTTTCAATTCAATCAATCGCAAATGACCCAACAATTATGCCAACTGCTATAAATGTATGTTTAGTGCATAGCCTCCCTTTGATCTTCTAATGAAATATGAGCTTACGTTTCAATACTCGAATATATTTTGCCAATTCAGTGACATGAAAACAATAACACTCCATTTGAATTCATTAGTCAAAGGCATTACCTCTCAAATTTTACATCACAATAAAGGTCTGTGTTGTGAATAAGCTTTATGCATGGGTTTTTGTACAAATGACAGAGCACATGCAAATCGACTTACATTGAATCAAATTAATATTAGACTTCCATTCAATTGCTTTGGAATTATGCAAAATTTGAAACAACACAGACTAAAATTTCATTTCACCATATTTACCAACAGATTTGACTAAAATTGCATTTTATCATTGCAGGTTTTCAATTGGAATGAACAGGATGAAATACTTCAACACTTTGATGCCTTCTTCTGTCGAAAATTTGAAATCAAGTTTAACGAAAAGTTAACTGGATGTTAGTCCAATTTTTTTTTTATATAAGCAGTCTTTTAATAAATGAAAACGGATCACACATTATAGTCGACGTAAGCCTTACGAGCAAATCTCATTTATTTTATCAATCGTTGATTGCATTGCTAAGTCTTTTGTAACGACGATGGGATTCGTATTACACATATTGACAATCTCGTTATAAGACTATGCTCATCAAATCCTTTTTATAAACTTCTTATGACAATTTTCCAAACCTGCATACATAGATCTTATAGTAAATGAGAGTCCTCTAGGAGTTGAGAATTCCTGGCAGCATACACTACACAGCTTAGTGCACAATTTTCCATTTTCAATCAACCAATGCAGAGGTAAATTGATATTGTTTGCCATCACACACGATAGGGCACCATTCGACTTGAAATGACTAACAGATGATGTCTGTGCACACACAAGGACACACACAATTACGACAGTAATATTTGCAACCGAATGCAAGAGTTTTATATCGAATTGATGATTGCACAATCGTCTGTTGTTGCTTGCTGGATGAAGAAGAGCTTAAAACCACCTTCCCGGCTCTGTTAGACTTAACTTGGGTTATTGAAAAGCAGATTTATAGAGAGTATGCTTTTTTAACTCAATATAAAAGTTAAATTGTTCGAATGTCAAAACTGCCAGACGGATCTTTGTTGGAATCTTCCTGATCCTGAGTGAACCTTTGGTCCTGTCCTGTAAACATAGAGTTAGCTAGGAAATGCAAAGGAGGACTAGGACTTAGCATTTGTCGTCAATTAAGGGCAAACCAAGATTGGGCTAGTCAGACAAGTTATTTTTTAAGGAGAGGTAAGTAGATAGAAGTAACTAAACTTAAATAGAACAGTAAAAGATTTTCAAATGGAGCCCATTGCGCAACGATTTGTATAACGTGGGTGTTTGAGGTTCGAGTTCCAGAGGCATGGAATCATTCAATCAATTTATGGATATCACCTTTAGTAAAAATTTCGGAATCGGCAAAAAATTTTAGGTAACCTCTATTCTTCACAAGTTACCGTTGAGAGAAATACGCAAGGTTCCAGCCATAAACGTTTTTTTGGTGCTTCATACATTTGGTGGTACATACATACAAGAATTTCAAGACCGAAACGGAATGAAATTGAAAGCTGGGGCCGAATTACGGCACACGCTATCGAATAAGTCGTATCGGAATTATGGGAATTTGGTATTACCGCTCACGATATCGAGTCATCTAGTACCACAATTCGGCATTGTCTCATCAGTTATCGATCGGAATTTCATTCGATGCATAAAGTGCTCTCTAATGCATACATGAAAGACTATCGAAACCATCTATTATCAATATTTCATTTAATAACACCATCCGAGTGTATTTTATGTTTAAATTTTCCGAAACTCTTACTAAATATTGTCTTTTTTTTACAAAGGCATGAATTTTACCTACCAAAAAATAATGAAATAAGTATAAAGAGACACAAGCGACATCTATGAATTAATAGAAACTCGAAATTTACTAGTGAATATTCGATGATACTAGTACAATTTTAAAGAGCAATACGATACGAGAGGTCACTTATGCTGTAATTCCAAAATGGTTACTCACTCACTCGATCTCTAATGCCACTCACTCACTCGATATCGTGAGCTGTAATTCGGCCCCTGATTACCAAACAAAGCTGAAAATAATAAAAATGGAGAAGAAAGTGAATTGTAAAATGTTTGCACAGAGCGGCCTGCTATGCTCAGGATGCTCACCGGATTGGGGAGGAATCTTGTACTTCCACCAGATAGCACTACGAGTACGAAACACACTAACACAGATCACGCCACTGACAACCATTGAGTTTGAGGCACAAAGCTTATAAGTTCGAAATGGCAAATTAATGTTGAGGTCTAAAGATGTTGATACAAGCAAATTAACGGCAAACAAGGGTAACTTAGTTTCGAGTTCTGTGCGATCGCCGAAATAACACTACATAGATCCTTTCCCAGGATCTCATAAAAGGAATACAAAACGATTCTCTCCCAATGAAAGTAGCAGGGAAGTTTGAAAAATATTTTCTTAAACAGTTTTAAAAATAACTATAAAAATACTGATTTAAATAAGAGTCAATATTCTCATTTTCTCAATCTTGTCAGAGGAAACTAGAATGTTGGACACAATTTTCGAGTTCTACGTGAGGAGTTTGAAAAAGTCAGAATGTTTCTGAACTGGCCCTACACCAACAAACCGGTGTGTCGTGGGTACCTATGAAACACTTGGATTTTATGTACAGGGTTTACAAAGGTTTTAAGAAGACATACCTATCTACTTGTCTGTATAAAGAAAAATGTTCGCTTATCTTGGTGGTACCGATGACACAACTCCAACAAGCACTAACTGAACCGATATTTATTGTTGTTTATCGTTTTTGTAGCCAACACATCAGCTCAAGTGGAAATCTCTGGGATATGCTGCAGCAGTAACATCGCTTTCCCTCAAGGAACGATTGGATTTGTTTGCCAATGAGGAAGTTGTTTATTTACACTTCTCGAATAGGCATAAAAGTAAAAAAAAAAAAAAGAAAAGCAGAAACCCAATGTTGGATATTGTGTGCGATGAATGTCCTTCTCCTCGTTTTGTATAGGTAGATGTGTGAGAACAAGGGTACATAGTTTAAAATTCAGGATACACCATTCGAGCTGGAGGACAATGACGACGTAGTGTTTGCATTTGGTATTCCTAAAGCCCAGTACAATGAATTACCTTGACTTTCCTGTTCAGAAATGGTGTGGGGGTGGTGGCCACACAGCCAACATCGAGTATAGTTGTACATAGGGTACACAGATTTTTGCAAAAGCAAAGACACAAAACACATAAAAGAGGACTACACTCAATTCAATAGACATCACCGATCGATATAAGTTGTATCGATGCCATTCAAATAGTAGAGAGAGTTTTATTCAAATATAAATTTCAAGGATCAGTTTTGCCACAGATGCATTCATAGATACCCATATAAACAATGAATACAGAGTAAGCTTTCTGATGAGTGAGCTTCAAGTGAAATTATATATGAAATAAGTTGCCTTGATAGTTGATTAGAGACAATCTTTGTTGTAAACTGTAAAGGGTGTTTGTATCTAAGTGGATCGAAAGATAGAGCACTCGGGCTGCTATTTCAGGGTTATGAAGTGTGTGTGCTGTTAAAATACATGTATTCATACATTTTTACTTGCGATTATAGGTAATTTATAATGCAAGTTTTGCAATTGGGCAAAAAAAAACTTTGAGATAACAAATAAAAATGACATTACGATGGTAGAGAATACGAAAAAAGAAGATCCTGCAATTTTGTGTAATGTCTGTATGTCGGTCTGCTCGTGTATGGATCTACAGCCTGGACTGCTTGCCGGTTTCCCTTCAAGTTTTGCAGTTTGGGTCTGTGAAGCTGGCTACGAAGGTGTTTTTTTTTAATTGGGTCTCTGAAATAACTGTACCTGCCATACAACGATTATGGTAATATGTAATTATTTTCCTCGGCTCTAACGATTCCGATAAAATTTTATGAGAGGCATTGCACATAAATTGTCTTTCTTATGACTTAAAAAACTTTTATTTTTTAAGTCTCAATCTCTGTTTTTTTTAAAGACGACTTTCTCGTTAATGGCTGAAATGATTTTGACAAGATTTTTAATTAAGGAATTTGTAGGTTGTGAAAGATTGCATATCAGCATTTTTAACATTTAAATTTATGATACGTTTATCAATTTTTTAGTTTTTTTCTATTTTTAAATTTTTTGAATTTCGTATTTGAAAACTTTATCTTGGATTTTTTTTAAATTTTTTGCGCGAGGATCTTCTAGCAATGTCTTATAATTTCCATTCTTGCTTTCTAAGAAACCGCTCTAACGATTTCGATTGAACTTACAGCGCTTATATGTACGATGTACATTGTACATATTAGAAACATAAAAAATATGTAGTTTTTATATTGTCGCTGAATACTTTAGGAATATTTAATTTTTAAGCCTCCAGATTTTAATACTGTAATTAACATACAATCGAAAGTTCGTGCGACCCAGTCATGCTCGTTTTTTAAAATATCGTTCAAGAAGCACAAAGAAGAGAGCAGGTTAGGTTAGGTGGAAGTGGCTGTCAGCCAATGAGTACATTGCCTGACACACAAGGGCCCATTGTGATACCACAGAGATCAGCAAGTTAATCACCTACTGATCTCAGAAACCCGATGTAAGATTAACGAGTTGATCACTTATTAATCTTCCATTACGGGACTAGCCGGTTAATCACCTGCTAGTCGAACCACGTGGAACTTTTAATGTATTTCGAAAGACTTTTAGTGTCTAAGTAAGCTAAGTCGTTAGTATCATCGAAAAAGAATTCACCGAGACTAGTTTCCTCCTAAGAAGTAGTGCAGGGCATGAGGAAAGAAGTTGTTGAACGGTTTCTTCCTCCTCATCGTCCATGCAGCTTCTGCAGAAATCATTGGAAAACACACCAAGACTTTTGGCGTGTCTCCCTATTAGACGCAGTGTCCCGTAAGAACACCTATGGTATAACCTAGATACAGGCGGTTCCGGGCTAACAAACTCTTCGAGCGTTTTGAGTCTACACACGGCCAAACTTTTTTGGTTGCAAGGCAGTTGTTACTCTCAGTCCATCTAGTGTTTGTTATCCCTGAAGCGTCTTGTCTAAGTAGGAGTTTACATGTAGCGATAGGTGCACCTATGTTGTTCCATTCTGAGCGTAGGAAAGTGGTCGTGCCCTTTTTGGTTAGTTCGTCTACCATACAGTTGCCTGGTATGTTCCTGTGCCCTGGCACCCGTGAAAGGTGAATGTTGAACTGATTCGACATCTCCTTCAGAGACATCTGATAATTTTGGACCGTGATGGATTTTGTAGAGACAGAGGCAAGAGATTTAACGGCAGCTTGGCTGTCCGAGAAGATTCGAATAACCGTAGAGGACATGACGTTTTCTTTGAGTCAAGACAGCATCTACTTAATCGCCAGAATTTCCGCTTGGAACACACTACAATGATTGGGTAGGCGGAAGAAAAGACGGAGATTCAGTTTTTCTGAGTAGATTCAATTTTGTATTTACTTATCTAAGACCTGCATTGTAGAGGTTGAGTTAAATAAAGGTCTGCATGGCGTGCCAGAACATAGAAATTGCTCGAGCAAGAACTCTAAAATAAAATTCCAAGTGGGATTTTAATAAACCACCGTATGAAATTAAACGAATCCATGGTAGCCATTCTTAAAGAACAAATTCAGTCTAACAACTAAGTGTCTACAGATACAAAAGAAGAACATTGAGATTTCCTCAATAAGTTTCAATAAAATATTCTGTAATTTTTCAAAACATATCAGCATTGATTATTTAAAAACGACCTCACAGACTTTACATTCTTTTAAAATTTTTTTTATTTTGAAATCAAACTATGGGTTTTCAAAGAATACTTAGGTTTTCAGTTCTAAAAAAACGGTAAACTACAAAATCACCACACATCCCTGTCATTTGAAGAAAAATAAAAAGGTTATAAAAACTAGTGCTACTTCAGGGCAAGTTGAGGGCAAGCCCATTGCTCAAAAATACTCAGTTCGACATTCGATGCGATTATAGGCTTTTCAGAAAACGCTTTGCGGCGACCACAGGGCAATCCCAATGCTTCAAAGAACAAACCCAGCTTTCCCGATTTCAACTCGAACCGTAATCATGCTCCTCCTCTATTTTATTTATCACAATTTGAATTTAATGATAACACAATTTCCCCCCTAACAGCGGAGTTCACACTGTTTAATTAGTTGGAATAATTTGCGTTCAGCTTCAGACGTATCAGATTTATCGTCCAACATTATGTCGTATAATCTTCGTTTCCGTTCAACTTCAAAATTTGCAAAAATATTTGAAAACCAACCAACAAGTTAGACAAGCGATCGTCTGAGGGTTCACATTACCCACCATTGGTCCTTCAAATCAAAATCTGCCCAACTAATTGTACAGAGTAAACTCCGCTAATGACATTTTGCAAATGAAAAGATTGACAGTTCTATATTTAATTTTTATAAGAAAAATTCGTTCACGAGTGGATATGTGTCAACAGAGGCGGCAGAACACTATTTTTTTAGGTGGGGAGCATGATAGAATGAAATAAGGTATGGTAGTTTTATATATGCATATATATATACATATATCTACTTACTTACTTACTTAGGTGGGCATTACAGTTCGGGGTAAACTGGGCCTCAACCAACATCCTTCTATAACGACTTCGATTTCGGGCGAGCTCTCTCCAGTTGCGCACTCCAAGTCGGTTGAGGTCTTCATCCACTTGATTGCGCCACCTAAGACGAGGTCTTCCCCTTCCCCGATTTCCCTGCAATGTGCTTTCGAACACCCGACGAGCCGGAGCCTTTGGGTCCATCCGCTCTACATGGCCCAACCATCGTAGCCTCGCGATGCGTACTCTTCTGGCTATGCCCATGTCGCGGTACAGCTAATACAGCTCGTTGTTGTATCTTCTTCTCCACACATTGTCTTCGCATTTGGGACCAAAGATCATTCGGACAATTTTTATTTCGAAACGACAAAGAGTTTCCTCATCCGCTTTCGATAAGGTCCATGCTTCCGCGCCGTAAAGCAGGACTGGGTCTTAAACAAGGTTATCTTGGTTTTTCTGGAGAGGGTTTTGTTTCTCAATTGCCTTCTTAACCCAAAGAAGCAACGGTTGGCAAGAGTTATTCTCCGTTTGATCTCCGCACTGATGTCCTGTACTACCTCGAAGTTATGTCTGTCTATTGTGACGTTTTGTCCAATTCGTAGATGTTCTGTGTCCTTGTTTGATGACAGCATATACTTCGTTTTGCCCTCATTAACCATCAACCCCTTTTTGGCCGCTTCTGTTTCAATACTCGCAAAAGCACCTATGACATCACGCTTTTTTCTTCCCATTACGTCATTTGAAAGATTGTTCCTCTGTTGTTGACGTTTGAGTTTCTTACAATCTGTTCAAGTATGATGTTGAAGAAATCGCATGACAGTTTGTCGCCTTGCCTAAAGCCTTTTTCGACATCAAAGGTATCGGTGAGTTCTTTACCGGCGACCTTGACGGAGCAGCGTGAATTCTCCAAAGTCATCCTGCATAGTCGTACGAGTTTTGCAGGAATGCCGAAACTAGACATGGCTCTGTACAGCTCGTCTCTGTAAATACTGTCATACGTGGCCTTGAAATCGATAAAAAGATGGTGTATATCGATATTACGTTCTCGAGTTTTTTCCAAGATCTGCCGTAATGTGAAAATTTGGTCTATTGTGGACTTTTCTGGTCTAAAACCACATTGATAAGTGTTTATTACTGTAATTTAACATGTATATAACTACTTTAAAACTACTTTCAAACTTTTTGATCAAAACTTGTTTTGAGACTTAAGTAAATATATTTTACTTTATTTTTCACTCGTTCTTAAGAAGCTGTTCTGATAACATCAAATAATATTATTTTTCTTTTACTTAAATAAAATACTTTTTCAAACTATTTCTCGAATCTAATTATTTAACTCTGGAATATCTTCGTTTGCAATTTCTCAGGTTATGGGCCCAGAGCCATTATAAATTAGATTTCGTTAAATTTGGTTTTTGAATTGTTTTAAATTTTTGTAAAGAAAAATGGCAGACAGCGAAAGAGTCGTTATCCCGAAATTCGATGGTACGAATTTCACGCAATGGAAATTTCGTTTGGACTTCGTTTGAAGGAATTTATTGAAAATCCATTGGTATCCTTGCAAGAAATGGCTAAGGATGATGCGGAGAGGAAGATATTGCAAGCGAAAGATGCAAGATGTAGAAGTCTGATCGCGTAAACTATCGATGATGAACAACTCACATACATCATGGACAAAACGAGTGCAAGAGACATGTATGTTGGACTTTTGAATATGTTTCAAAGAAAAAGCATAACTAGTCAATTGGTTTTGCGGAAGCAACTTATGGTGATGAGGTTTGATGGAGTCGATATGCAGAAGCATTTTGTGAAGTTCGACAACATCGTACGTGATTTGCGTTTGGCTGGTGCCAAACCTGAGGAACATGATCTAATCGTAAGTTTATTTCTAACATTGAATGAGAAATACGACGCTTTAATTGAATCACTCAATGGCATGGATGAATCGAGGCTTACATTAGATTATGCCAAATCTCGTTTGTTAGATGTTTTTGCTAAGCAAAATAATAACACAAGACCTTCTAATTCAAATGAGGCATATGCAATGCATATGAAGGTGAAAAATCCTAATAATATCGTTTGTTACAAGTGTGGAAAGAAAGGACACATCAAGTCTAAATGCAGAGTTAAGGTCAAGAATCCAAAAGCATATATCGCAAAAGCTGAACAGGACGAAGAAGATGTCAAAAATGCTGCAAGTAACTCTTCAATCTTATGTGGGATCAGAGATGTTGAAAATGAAGCTCTTATAACAGATGCAAGCAATGATGAAATGGAAGAGGATGGTTTATTAGCAAACATATGTGAACCGCTTCAAATAACGTTTACTTTGGATTCTGGTGCAAATGATGACCTATGCAATGATAAGAAATTTTTTAATAAATTGGTTGACATTGAAGAATTGTATATTTCTGTTGCGAAGAAAAATGAAAAAATATCTACCACTCAACAAGGTGACATTCATATCAGGACTATGCACAATGATGAAGCATCAATCAAGATAATTCCGAACGTATTATATGTTGAAGATTTAAAATGCAACCTACTTTCAATTAGAAAACAGGTGAAGAGGGGGTACAAGATTGTTTTTGAAGATGATTATGCCTATGCTATCAAAGATGGTGAAACGAAATTCATCGCGTATGCAAGAGGACAATTATACGAGGTAACATTTTATGTAGAGCGTAATTTTTTTGCTGGGTTGACAGGTGAAGACAACTTAAAAAGTGAGCAAGATGAAGAAGCTCAAGCTCGTCCTTCAGATAGTGTCGAAGACGTCGTAGTTCCAGTTCGACGAAGTGAGCGAATTCGAAATCAATCAAATCGCTTGAATCTTTTCACTGTGTCTAACTTTTCTCATGAGACATTTGCTCTATCTGCACAAGGATATGTTGAGGACGATCCTACATCTATTCAAGAAGCAAGAAATCGTCAAGATTGGGATCAATGGAAAGCTGCAATCGAATGTGAGTATGCATCTTTATTAAAAAATAATACATGGTCGTTATGTGAATTACCGAAAAATCGGAAAGCTATTCCAAACAAATGGGTTTTTAAGTTAAAGCGTAAATGTAACGGGGAAATTGACAAATACAAAGCAAGATTGGTTGTCAAAGGTTGCTCGCAAAAAGAAAATTTCGATTATAACGAAACATATGCACCTGTGGCAAAACTTCCCACTTTATGTATACTACTGGCAATTGCTGTACAGTTTGATATGCATAAACATCAGATGGATGTGAAAGGAGCATTTCTGAATGGTGAATTAAAAGAAGAAATCTATATGCGCCAACCAGAAGGTTTTGCTAAAGACTCAAGAGTTTGCCAACTGAAAAAATCCTTATATGGTCTTAAGCAAGCTTCGCGCGTATGAAATGAGAAATGTAATTCATTCATTTTACGAATAGGTTTCAAACGTTGCGCTTCAAACTATTGCCTATACGTGAAACTTGAAAAAGATACCCATTGTTTTATCCTTATCTACGTTGACGATGTGCTGCTATTTAGCCAAAGCATCGAAATGATAAATATCGTCAAGAAACTACTTTCCCAAGAGTTTGAAATGACCGATATTGGTAAGGCAGAATCTTTTCTTGGTGTGCATATTGAACAGGATCACGAAAAAGGAATAATCAAATTAAGCCAGACTGAATATTTGAAGAATATGGTGCAAAAGTTTGGTATGAAAGAATGCAAACCAGTCGCGACACCAATCGAAAAGGGTATACAGTTAAATTTCGGTGACAAAACCTGTGATTCGAATATTCCTTATCGAGAACTAATCGGATGCCTTACATATGCAACGTTAACCACAAGACCGGACTTATGTGCAGCAACAAACTATTTTAGTCGATTTCAAAGTTGCTACACACATGAGCATTTTACTCATGCGAAACGAATCCTACGCTACATTCAAGGAACTTTGAATCTTAAACTAGAATACTGGAAGGGACAAAAAGATGATATTTTGGTTGGTTATGCTGATTCCGATTGGGCAGGAGATAAGAACGATTGCAAATCAATATCAGGCTTCGTATTCAAGCTCTTTGGAAATACGGTGACATGGTCTACGCACAAGCAAAATACCATCAGTCAATCATCTACAGAAGCCGAGTATGCAGCTCTGGTTGAAGCAATGAATGAAGCCGAATGGATCAAGCAGCTACTTCAAGAATTGGGCACTGAACCAAATGAGCCAACCACTTTATATGAAGACAGTCAATCATGCATAAGCGCTGCTGAAAAACCAAAGAATCATAAGAGACTAAAACAGGTAGCTGTTAAATACAACGTTGTTCGCGATACTATTGAAAAAGGACTTGTTGAACTTAAATATATTCCAACTAGTGAACAAATCGCTGATATAATGACAAAAGGACTTGGTAGAATTCAATTTGAAATACTACGTAATTGTTTAAATATGATTTAATTTTTTTTTATTTCTGTTATGATTTCTTTGTTCATTATGTGTTGATTCAATTTGATTTTTGTGTTAAATTTTAAATTTGTTAATCATTTCAGTAATTTTATATCCATATTAAATTAAGAGGCGGTGTTGGTTACTGTAATTTAACTTGTATGTAACTACTTTAAAACTACTTTCAAACTTTTTGATCAAAACTTGTTTTGAGACTTAAGTAAATATATTTTACTTTATTTTTCACTCGTTCTTAAGAAGCTGTTCTGATAACATCAAATAATATTATTTTTCTTTTACTTAAATATAATACTTTTTCAAACTATTTCTCGAATCTAATTATTTAACTGTGGAATATCTTCGTTTGCAATTTATCAATAAGGACCTATCAAGTTGTTGACGTGGGGTTTCAGACGTTCACCTATTTCAACAGACAAGATCTTATAAGCGACGTTAAGGAGGCTTATCCCTCTGTAATTGGCAATTGTGAGGGTCTCCTTTCCTTAGGATCGGGCATACGTAACTGAGGTTCCATTCATCGGGGATACTTTCTTCCGACCATATCATGCAGATCAGCTGGTGCATACTCCTTTCCAATTGGTCTCCAGCTGCCTTGAAAAGTTCGGCATCAAGGCCATCTGCACCTGCAGTCTTATTTGACTTAAGTTTGCATATTGCAAGCTTAACTTCTTCTAGGTCGGGAGGACGGCATTCTTGATCATCGTCCAAGCTGTTTCTTTGCTGGTGTTTACAGGCTTGAGTTCGGGGTTTGCCACCCTGGCAGGATCTTTTTACCTTTTGGTAAAGCTTCCGAATCTCGTTCCTGTCATTGCACCTCTCTATTTCCTTAAACGATCGCTTCTCATACTGCTTCTTTTTCTAAATAATAATGCATAACGTTGAGTCTATGACCGATAAATAAATGATTCAAATCACTTGGTCAGTCTCAATCAAGCAAAAATTAGTATAAACAATATTCATAATTTCCTTACATTTTTTTTGCCTCATTTAACGAAAAAAAATTGGTATATTTCCAAGGCCAGAAGGTGGGGTGCACCCCATGCTCGGAAAATTTAGGTGGGGTCTATACCCCACCCACCCCATATCTTCTGCCGTCCCTGTGTGTCAATACACCCTTATTAGCTCATAGAACAAAGGTATTTATTTCCAACAACAGCCTTGTGAATTCTTGAACATACCTATACCTTTGTTCCATTAACTGACGCGAAACAAAACAATTATTTCAAAACCACAACATAGCTAATCGCTTTCTTTTGCAAATAAAAACCCCACATTACCCTCAATTAAATCATTAATAATTCCATCCCACACTTTGAATAATGAATTGTTTCTCGAAAAACCAAAACAATTAATTTCCTTAGAGTAGGATCTAAGTGCCAAGGCCCAAATTGCTTAATAATCTCGGGAGTCCCTATTGTTGAAAGACCTACATATAGATGTTGTTACCCCCAGCCACAAAAAACCGTCGCCGTCGGAGTCGTCGGCCGTCACCATTTCCATCGTCGACACCGCCACCATCTCAAACACATACATACCTACATATGTATATAGAATAAAAACCAAGAAATTCAATTTTCCAGCCACTTATCTTATTTGGTAGCACATTAATACCTAGCTTCTACACAACCGCACAGCATCTTGGAAGACCAAAATACTAGCAATCGTCCTTTCTGATTTCGTTTCTAGACCTTCTCACTATGTATGCATTTGTGTTTGCTCTTGCTTGTATTAATTTAACAAATTAATTCGCTTAGACTTTGTTTTCCATCGACTTCTTTTGTTTTTGTTGGTTCAAGTGCTTTTGTATCCGACAACCCAAGTATGTCAACTTCAGTTTTCGATTCCATTAATCTCCCGAACTAATCCGCTGATAATAGAAACGACAATGGTTGCTCTACACCAAAAAAAAAAGAGAGAAAGAAAGAAAAGAATGAAAGCATGTAGGTCGTCGGCAACGCCCTCTATAGTGACTATAGCTACCAAACATCAATGGAAGTTCTATGAAAAGTTTTATTTTTCATTGAATTTTCTTTATAAAAAGAAAGAGATGAAATATCCTTGGAAAGAAAACGGATTCCGAAAATTGTGTTGGAACAATGAGAACGAGCAACGACGACGTTTTACCTCTGAAGTTTAATTTGTATTAATGTTTTATTATTTTCGACAATTGAATCGGAGAATGAACTTCGACTACGTATTGGTCTAAGCTTGTACCTGTCCATGCGAAACGAGAACTGAAACAATCGAACACATCTCGAAGAATGGGAACAAAGCGGGAAAACCACATTCACACATCGTCATAGGTGTGGGCATCAGGAAACCTCAGAGCTCACATAACATCCTGCGAAAACGGAAGTAACTCCCCAAGAAGCATCACAAAAAAAAAAAACAAAAAAATAATGGAATGAAAAACTAAAGCATGGAGAGCGAGAAAACGAACATAAAACAAATTACTCACCTCTACCTGTCCATTATCAAATTAGTCCGAAATTTATTGCCTTTTTGGTTTCAATTAACTTGAAATCGAATTTTCGTTCTTACAGTGCCGCTCCCGCGCCGTTGTTCCATCACCGTTGTCGTTTCGTTGATGGTCGGTGTAGAACAAAGCCCTTGTGGAAGAGAAATTGTACCGGTCTAGTTTAACATGGCCGCACAAAGGACGCGCAAGGTGATGGATTTAGGATGTGTTTATTTTGGCCGGATGCGGATGATGTGTGAGTGTGTTTTTATACGTTACCGTTGCTGCCATAGAATATTGAATAAAGATTTGGAGCTGGGCTGGGAGAGCTGCTGCTTTTACGGGTTTGGGTGGTTTGTCAGTGTGGCATTTGATTCCGTTGGCATTTGAAGTAAATTACTCGTTGTTATTCAGCACGGCAGTTTTGACAGACATTAGTGAAATGACTTGCGATGTGTGTGCACTTACCTAATTCGCATGAATAGGCAGCCGGCATGTCGGCTAGTGGCTTGAGTGTGGTTTTTTTTCCCATAACATTTATAGACGTTTAATTTCTTGTATTTTTGAGAGAAATTAGAGTGCCGTCAGTTTGTTTGATTTTATTTTGCTTCCACGTCATTTTCTCTGGTAGTCAATTTTGATTACCATGGAAATAATGACATTTTGGACTTAGCTAACGCAACGTTTACCAATTGACACCTTTAAGTTTCTCTTCACGCAGACAAAATGAAGTAATGTACAAACTTATGACAAAATATCAATTTGTCATGAAGTTCCCACACTTTGAATACAACTTTATTCTTATTTAAAAGAGAGTTTGGCTATCATCTTCAGTTTTTTTTAATTGAGGTAGATACATTTTTTGAAATTTAACATTTTTGTTATATTACGACATTAAAAGCTTTTGAATCAAGTTCTCACAATTCAAAAAGCTTACCAAAAGTTGTCGAAAATGGGGTCTGCCTGTTTTTTAATCAACGAATAGCTGCTATGTAAGGCAAATCTAAGAAGTGTTCATTGCACAGCCCGATCAGCAATTTTTTTTTCAGTTGAAGGCTTTTTAAAATACCAGCACTCAGACCTAAATACCGATCCATGCACTACCAGATAGCATCCTTCTTTTTGTTATAGAATTCCAGATGATCGTGAAAAAGCCAAAAGACGCTACCATTACAAAGAGCCTAAATTACCAGCTCTCAACATGTCTACGCCGAGTGAATGTAACCTCATGCGAGAAAAATCAGGACATTCACACAGGAAGTGCGCCGTGGTGTCCTCATCTTCTCTATACAAGATCCACAGAATGTGGTATCACTTCAGCCTAACACGTTTAAGTGTTTTTGGCAAACGAGAAGTGCCTCGTGGTTGGGTTTGGTTTAAAATGGCTGTCAGGGAAAACAAACTGACACACTTAGACCAATATTAGGTCCATTGTGATACCATATAAATTATGCGAGGAAGTACCTCACTTAACAAAACCATTTGGAGCTTTTAATAAAGCGAAGGAGATGCAGGGTATCTGTGTTCGCCAGATCGCTTGGATCATCAAGAAAATATTTTCCTAGATGCCGTTTTCTTTTAAAAGAGAGTGCAGGCCATGAGCAGAGGAGGAGTGGGATTGTCTCCTCCTCCTCTTCATCTAAGCAACTTCTACAGAAGTCATTAGAGGAAACGCCAAGTCGTATATGGCGTGTCTTCCTATCTGATGACATTGATTACGGAGCTAACTTGCACTCTGGTTATGTATAACAAAAGTCTTGTGCATTTTATTAACGAATTAACTGATATGCATTACTGCTACGGTATGGCTTATGGTCGATGTCGAGAAGCTCAAAGACTCTACGCTGAATTGTGTCCCAATAGGAGGCATCCCACAGTCATACGATATTTTCAAGAATTCATCAACGTCTTCGAGAACGTGGAGTACTGGAGCAACGAGGACGAGACAGTGCATCTTCCGCAGACGTGCACACAGAGGAAAGAATTTTGGAATTGGCCCGACGAAATCCCTCCATTAGCACAAGGAGGATAGCTACTATGCTTCATTTGCCCCAAACTAGAGTATTGGGAGTGATTCATACCGACAAGTTGCACCCGTACCACACTACACCAGTTCAGGAGCTAATTGCCAACGACAAGATATTAAGAGCTGCATTTTGCCGAACATTGTTGCTAAGATATGAAACTGACCACAATTACTTTCGAAGGATATTCTGAACGAATGAAACTCAATTTACCAGAGACGGAGTAACAAATTTCCACAACTTACATCACTGGAGTAGCAGCAATCTGCAATCCGCATAACAAGAAACAAACCAAATCTCAACACCGCTTTAGCTGTAATGTTTGGTTTGGTATTGTTGCACAAACAGTTATTGGACCCAGGTTCCTGAGTTCAGTTGTAAATGGAGAATCCTATCTGCAGTTACTACGAGACCTTCTGCCAGATTTGATTGACAACGTTCCATTGGCTATAGCAGACAGTTTAATATACCAGCAAGATGGCACACTACAGTCGCATTGTGAGGAACTCGCTTGATGACCATTTTAGTGACCGTTGAATTGGAAGAAGAGGTCCCACAGAATGGGGAAAAGGAAATAGAAACTGTGGCTGAACTGAAACAACGGATTGAAACGGCTGCAGTCAAATTACAGGAAAATTTATCAGGTATAAGTTTATGTGCAGAAATAAGAAGGCGTTATAGTAGTGAACCCCAAGGACACTCAGACCCTTTAGTCTTCCGATCGCATTCAGAGACTCTTGCATTCGTGGATCACTTTCGAAGTAGTCAGATTGTTGAGAAGAGCCTCAAGCACATATGGCTATCGCTGCATTAGCATACTGAAAGATCGTCCTGACATATTTGATACATAACGATTTAGTAACCCTAATGGTTAAAAAATTCTGTGAATTTGACATCGCAGTAATATGGGCAAAGTGAAAGTGGAAATTTAGCTCTCTATCGCAAATTATCTCAGGACGAATAGACGAAACTATAAATACCGTACAGAAGCAATGAGTTCGAAAAAGGTAAGCATATACTTTGGAATGTCATAGATGGTCATAATTTAACATTAAACTAAAAAAAGACAAAAGAAATGAAAAAAAGTTAGTGTTAAATTGAAATAAAATTTTATGTAGCATTAAGGCTTACTAGTGGTTACCAAACACTTTACATCAATCAATTACGATGGTGCCATTTTAAGCAAGGATTCAACTCAAATGCAACGAGATGAGGATACCCTTTTGGATGAAAAAAGACTGAGTGTCTTTATTATACTTGCTCCTTTTTTTTTAACAAGAACCTCAGCTCGGTCACACAGTTTGAGATTGTTCAATAAAGCTGACTTTTAGGCGCAATTTTTACTTTCTAAACAACTCTTAAATTATTGCATACCTGTGTATATTTTTAATCTCGCAATTAAATTTTCTAGACTTTAGCATATGGGGAATCATTTGTAATACTCAAATTTGACAAGGCATAAGCATCATTACTCAACTAACATCTACCATAATCAGTTTACTTATTCTCCAAATTAATGGATAAAAAAGAAAACTAAAACATCAGCCAAGTTTGCATTGACCCACTTTTTGGGAACGAACCCAATTTTCATATTATGCTTCCGTGCTCAACGGGATCAAAGTTTTCTCAGGCGCACATTTATGCAAATATCAGTGGCAGACAGTATCTCACATTTCCATCTTCTCAGATGTCCAGATCCGATACAGTTGTCTGGGTCGCTTTCAATAATATACCATTTCTATCCATACCAACCAAGTCCATGCGTAGACAACCACCAGAAGAAGAGAAAAAAATTACGTTCTCATTGGACTAGATGCTAAAACCACATTCACGTCACGCATCCATGCCCTCAATAGACCAACCACAAGCCAACATCATTACTAAGACGGATGCTGGGGGCTATCCGGTGACCGGTGGTCAGTGCTCTGCAAACGAATATCGACGGATAGACGTGATGGCAAACAAATTATTACAGCCAAACTTGTATGCCAAAGTAACTTTACACCGTAGCTCTATTTACCTTGATATTGAAACCAAACACCCGTTACCAAGTACAAGTTTCGTTTCGTTTTGCCGCCCATAAATTATTGCAGTGTATATCTGCAGCACACACCAGCCCCGTCAGCTAACATCCGTCTGCGGATAGGTGTGACTTGATGGTTTCTATAAGGCCGGCGAAATTCCGGTGAAGTTGAGAGCCTGTTCGGATAGTAAACATATCCAAAAGCCTCCTCCATAACTGGATTAAACCATATCATTAAGTGCAAAAGTATGTTCTAGCTAGCTCTGATATTGTCTCTTCCTTTTCCAGTAATTTTTCAGGCGCCATCGGCTGCAATGCTAATTCAACTCATGCAAAAACAGGCTCACATTCTTAAATGAGTACATAACGGATTTGGAAATCAACTAAACGCAACGCAATTATTCTCCCCGAGATGGAAAGCTCTTGACATTTACCAGCGAACGGTATACGCGAATTATTTCAAAAATGATTGACTTGTGGCGCAGTTTGTTGTGAAGGATTTGGTATTCGAGCTGAAGTGTGATTGCACTATGTCAGTGGAGTAATTTGAGGTTCTCATGGAACGTTCTGTTACTGTCAATCATGTTTCGTGCGTTTCTACGTAAATATGTATGAACTTCTAATGCACAGATACACTGCCTACGTCTAAAGAAAAATAGAGCTAATGTAGAAGCGCAGTTTATGGTTTGCTAATTGCTGCTTGTACGCGGAAGGATATAGGATTTTGATGATACTGAAAATAAGAGCGTTATGTTCGGAGTAGTGGCATTTATGGGATCTCCTTATAAAAAGAATCAAAGCAAAAAGCTGTGGCATTTTAAGAATCTAATCAAAGCTCACAAACTAAAGGTAGAAGGTACAGCACAAAAACGGGAATATATGTATATATATGTATTAAAAAGCCTCCAAGGGTTGGGCCAGCAACTTTCTATCAAAAGGGACTTTTTGAAAATATCTGAGCACTATGACCAGTTTTGGAGTAGCTTGAGATACAATACTGACCTGGAGTCATAATAAAAAAAGCTCTGAAAGCAATGTAGATACATACATTCACAGCATTCTTTGTTTTCTTGCATAAAGCTAAGATTTTCCAATCTAAGTTGACGACAGTGTTAAATAAATTGAATTAATATCAATTTTTTGGAGGGCCTTGGCCCCTTGCAAAAAAAAAAGATTCTGCTGCCGCTTATTCCACAACTAAGAATCAACAAGAGAACATGATATTCGCTAGATTTAAGCTGTTCAGATGGTAGAATTCACGCTCTGTAATCTCAAACACTCAATATTGGAACCAAAGTACCAACAGAAACGGACGAGAAATGCAACTCAATTAAACAGGCGGAGGGTATTTTTTTCATATTTTTTTTTTTTTTTTATGAAAGAGCAGGCTTATGCTAATCTGAAGCACTCAGACCTGATTTCCGGCATTGTACGGCCAGGCAGGGCCGAATTTAAAGGTGTGGAGCCCCCGCGGCAACAAAGGAGTGGAGGGCCCTTGCCCCCAAATTATATTCCAAACAAAATGAAAAATTTTTTTCAATCTAGTTTTTCAATAAATAATAATTTATTGTGAAACCAAGTATAGATCATTTTATTATTTAACGAACAAGTAAATATAATCCGAAACAAGAATTGTCTAAAATTAAATTTGGAGTTAAAGAACGGAAATTTCCGAGCTTTTTTCGCAGTAAAATCGTTGATAATTTTGTTTGGAATCCACTCACTTCCAATGCTCAGGAGAGAAAGCTTTGATAGACGGTTTTGTCCCATCGTGGTTCGAAGCATTTTTTTATAATTTTTTATATAGAATGAGCTGGCGGTTGATCTTATTACCGTCACACTTACCGCCTCCTCTACAATGTAGATCGATTGTGATACCCTGGAGTATTGTATTGTAACGTCCTAGAAACCTATGAGCTATGTTTGATCAGTTTTTAACCATTTTGTGGCCATAATGAAGTTTAACAGGCTGCTTCTTGAAGTGTCTGATAATTTATCTACTTCATTGAAAAAGTAATTGCCTAGAAGTTTTTTCCTAATGTGGCAGATTGCTGCCCATTGACAAAGGAAGTGAGTGGTATCCTCATGTTCATCTTCGTCATTGCATCCTCTGCATAGGTCATCGGTCCAAAAACTCATTTTCTTTTTGTGGTAACATAGTAGGTTGTGTCCAGTTATGATACTGATTAGCATTCGTAATGAAGGTCTATTTAATGATAGCAGCTTTTCAGATCCGTTCTTATCGTATTTTGGCCATAGTTTCCTAGAACTTACACAGGAATCTAGGCATTCCCATCTTTTATAGCATTTTCGCATTATTTTGTTACCAATGATCTGTTTAATTTCACAGGATGGAATCCTGATTGATTGATCAATGAGAGAGAGATGAGGGTCAAGTGCTGGTCCTTTCCTCGCTGGTCCGTCCGCTTTTTCGGTTCCCGATATACCACTATCACCAGGAACCCAGCAGAGTCCAACGTGTGCCAAGAACCCTTAGCTCTTCACGACAGCAAGAAACAAGCTTTCATTTGACAAGAGTGGCTTTTATTGCTGCTTGGCTGTCATTGAAAAAAGTGATATCAGCATGTGATAGCGCCGTCTTGGACACCTGTTTTGCAGCGTTTGTAACTGCCAAGATCTCGGCTTGGAAGACGCTGCTGTGATTTTTAAGTCTGAATGAACTGGCTAGGTCTAAGCTTTCTGAAAAGAAAACTCCCCCTGTTCCAACTTCCATTTTTGAACCGTCACGTCGGTATAGATTGATATAGACGTCTCGTTCAGGTAAGGTGTTTCATTCTAACAATCCTGTCTATTGAGGGAGCTGGTAGTGAAGGATTGTTGAAATCCAGCAATGGAGTTATGCAATTCGTCCAGATATTGTCATCTTCGTATCGTGATAAAATGTGTGCATGTCCTGTTTGGCTGGTTTTCCAGACATTACATTGGTTTAGTCTAAGTGCACTGATTGCTGCCGCTTCTTGAACATAGAGATCAAGAGGTGTGAGATTGAGGATTACGTCCAAGCTCGCGATAACTTCGCGGTACTTCCAACTCAGTATTAATATTATCTTACAGAGGATAGGGAGATGAGGAAGTGCATGAAGATCCATATCTTTTCCAACACTTTATCAATAAAGAAATTTATAGTTTTTTTTTTTTGATTAAGTTAAAGAACTCTTCTGACATTTCCGTTAAGAAGCTTATGAGATTTATAAACGCTCTTGTTGGCTTTGGCAATGGAAAACTTACATACATATGTCAAGTATTCATATAAACTTTTATTGAAATTCCTGGCACTTTAGAAAAAGTGGGCAAATTCAATGACTAGAGTAGGTTTGAAGAGCTAGAGTCCCCATACTTCAACATAGCACCTGTCTTCGAAGAAAATTAGAATCAGAAGATACTCGAAGTAAATAAAGCAGTTCTCATTCAAAACCATAAAGTGTTCTGATATTTTATAGGAAAGACTGAGGAACGATTTAATTTAAAAGTTTAAATGTTTTTTTAGCAACATTTTCAACGATAGCTGCTTTAAAACTTTCAAAAATTAGTTGATGAAATTCTTCAAAAGGCCTTTGTAGTTGAAATGTAATAAGCCTAAAATTGTCTACCAAAATTTGTATCATGTAAACTGACTTTTGAAGCTTCTACAACGGATTGGGGTGACCCATAGAATCCGTTGCGGTGTGAAGAGAAAACTTCAAATTGGTTTTGACTGCGCATGTCATCAGTTCTGCCGGACGCAAAAGTTAAAAGTAGGGCTACTCTTTCCGTTGCGTCCGTTGCATCCAATGCTTATGGGTCACCTCACATAAGATCGTGTGTGTTTAATCGAGCTGTCAGTTGAATCCGGCAGCTAACGGACGCAAAGGATTCTAAGGGTCGGGACCTTTAGGCTCTAATACGCTTGTTTTTGTAAATTAAGATGGTTTTATATTGACAAGTAAGGGATTTTCCTATTGACTTTCATAATACCTTTGAATTGAGTGGTGCCCCGCGTCGTGCCGTCTGTAAGGCCTTAGTTGGGCTGCAGTTACAAATTAGCAAATTTATTGCTCCTATCACCGAATACACATTTAATTGTTAGTTAGAGTAGCAGCCCGCCAGAAGGACCTACCAATCTGATAAATACTAGTTTGTAATGCTTCAAAAGGACTATTAGATTTACTCGGTGCAGACATGGTCAAAGCTGGTAACCTAGGCTCCTTATCATGGCAACGTCTTTTGGCATTTCTCCGAACATCTGGAATAAGATTGCTATCTGATATTACAATGGATCGGCACTTAGGTCTTAGTGCTCCAGTTAGTATTTTAAAAACCTCCGATCGAAAAAACACTATCAGAAATATGAAAAAGATCAAGACTAAAGAAAGAGACTGAAGAAAATCAAAAATGAACTGAGATCAAAGGAAGTTACAGTGCAGACCCAATTTCTAATTCCAATTTCTATACCACAAGAATGAAAATACTGACCGAATATAAAGAGAAAGTTACGAGAAGATGGCTGTGAGGTTTTATTCGTGTGCAGTTAAGTATTCTTTAGCACTGGCTCCAAACAAAAGACTTATGGACTACCCATATCGATTTACAGTCTCACGTCCATTATCCTAATCGAATCATCACAGTTAAGCATCATGATTGATGCACTCATTCATTTAACAAAGCTCACCCCACGGTTCCAACTAACGAGGGAAATTATTTTGTCACTTTGCAAACACGAATGCACAAAAATAGCTCAGTATGGCAAGAATCCAGCTGTAAGACATCTCTACAGCAGCTTCTAGACTTCCGATTTAATCAAATTATCGACAAAATGAATTTCCTCTCACCATCAATCCACCAGCACTAAGAGCCTTTAGATTTTCAAAGCCCTTCCACAGCCATTGTGATATTTTAATGAACGCAAATCGTGCCAAATCTCTTTACGAATATATCCCTAAATTGAAATTCAAATCACCAACCCTTCCATATGCCTGAGCACAAAATGTCTTCATTTCCAACACCCATTCCCGTCTCCCGTACTGCCGCCATCTATCGTCTATACGGCCACCTTTGACTGCTGAGAAACCCCCTAATGCCAATTAACTCTACCCCGGCAGCCGTATACCCAGTTACTTAAGCATTCCCTCTGGCATAGCAGTGCAAATGAAATCATTCCTCACAAAAAGTCTTCTAAATACCAACAACAACAACATAGCACAATAAGAAAACAGGGAAACGTAGGTATATTCCAAAACATATTTGCATGAGAAAGAATACAAAGATCACCTTTCCCGAGCCAAGAATTCAATTCCGTAGAAACACTATACAAGAACAAGAATCCGCCGGATGATGTTTGTATATTAATTGCTAATTACAGCCCTGTTGCAAAAGGGCTTACCTTACCAACCCCCACAAGCCCAAACCTATAACAATTTTGCACAGACAATCAAGAAGCTCATACTCTATGTCGTTGGGTTTGGTTTGGAGTTGAAAAACAGAAGCAGAACAGCCTTTAAAACGAAAACAACAGCTCATCAATTCGCTCGTGCCTTGGCATAATATATTCATTCTTCAAGCTGAGGCTCCTATACTTCTGGCATTGAAATTAATTACAGGTACGTGCGTATTGTTTACCGTTGATATTTAAAGATAGGGCATGGGGTGCTCCTTCAGTGTTTATGTCGGGCTCTATGATCTATCGTCGCATATATAAAAGTGTGATACCATACAAAAGTTTGTATAAGTTGTACCGTAAACGAAAAAAAAGAAGAGCAAAAAACAGTCTGAAGAACAATTTGCGTAGCCTGCCTCCGTCTATTATCCGTCATGCTAATCATTTTGTACTTCACTAAAAACGGAAATTAATTGTGATGGGAAACGCTTGTGTCTGCACGCCCAACTCAGGATATTTTTTTGTCGGCATTAGTTGGTTGGTTGGTTGGTTGTTGGTGCTTTTAACGTTTGGCCGTCAGAAAAGACAGCTTATGGCAAAAGAAAACTCTTCAAAAAAGGAAAAAGACTTTGAAGTTTGAAATTGTTCCTATGTACATACATATTTATGTGTTGGAGAAATATTCTTGGCAAACTAAAAGTTCATTAGAATGGTATTTTCTTTCACGAAAGATGGATATCCGTAGACAATTTTTTTGAAACTGTTTTTGGTTTTTTTGTTGAATTTTTTAAACACACAATCTGCGCTGCTTTTTTCTCTCTCTCTCTGAATAGTTTTTGTGGCACATACTTACTTTTTTTTAGTTAATTAGAAATGCATAAAAAACCATTGTTCTTCGCATCATTGTATTTGAAAAACGTTAGAGTATTGCCAATAAGGCTCCGTACCACTGGTGGGGGAAGAAATCAATTCAAATAAGTTGAAGAATTGATACAAATTGAATGGCACAACAAAATGCGGGTAGCCTCGGAGCGTAATGCTTTTTTTCCGTAAACCATACCCTGCGGAGCTGATGGCCTCACTGCCGAATTGTTTAAAGCGGCAGGCGATGACCTGGCCAGGAGTATGCACCAGCTTATTTGCAAAATATGGTCGGAAGAAATCATGCCCGGTGAATGGAAGCTCAGTATTGTTTCACCGGTCCTCAAGTAAGGAGACCCTCTGAACTGCGCCAACTTCAGAGGTATCAGTCTTCTTAACACCGCGTACAAGATCCTCTCTGCCGTATTGTGTGAGCGTCTAAAGCCATTCGTCAACAACCTGATAGGTCCTTCAACATCGTTCTTCAAAGAATAGTGCACAATCTTTCAAAGATCCGTACAATTGCTTGGATATGCCGACGTTATTGACATAATTGGGAGAACACTGCGTGATGTCAATGGCGCGTTTATGAGCATTGAGACGGAAGCGAAGAAGATGTGTTTAGTGGTAAGTGAGGGCAAGACGAAGTATATGCTGTCATCAAGAAAGGACACCCAACACCGACGTCTTGGACAGAACGTCACGATATACAGCTATTACTTTGAGGTAGTTAAGGACTTTGTCTACCTAGGCTCCACTATTAATTCAGATAACGACACCAGCGCTGAAATCAAACGAAGAATAACTCTTGCCAATCGCTGTTTCTTCGGATAAGAAGGCAATTGAGTAGTAAAGTCCTCTCTCGAGCGACTAAAGTGTCCCTGTATAAGACACTTATATCATCCCGGTTCTTATATATGGCGCAGATGCATGGACCTTGTCAAAGGCTGACGAGAACGCTCAAGGATGCTTCGAGAGAAAAATTCTTCGGGTGATTTTTGGTACCGTCTGCATTGATGGAGAGTGGAGTGGAGTACAGCGACACTGACCTTGTCAAACGAGTCAAGGTCCAGTGGCTTAGATGGCTGGGTCATGTAGAGCGAATGGACACTAACGCTCCGGTCGGGAAAGTCTGCGAATCCAATCCCGAGGGACGGCGCAGTAGAGGAAGACTGCGTCTCAGATGGCGCACGCAAGTAGGAGAGGACCTCAACCAACTTGGCGCGCAAAACTAGAGGCAGCTAGGGACCGAGCTGCTGGAGAATTATGTTGGTTGAAGCCCTGGACCGACTCTAATTGCCCTCAGAGAACCTGTCAGTCTGTCGCGAAAAAGCTCCGCTACCGTTTCATCAATTCAAACTCGCTCTCGTTACGTTTGTTGTTTAATGTACTGACCTCTTTTTTGACTGAAAAGTTTGTCTACTTCTAATTAGACCGATAGTTTTGTAAAACAAGTATGAGTAAAATATTACAAATTACCAAACACGACAATGACTATATTCATAATTATCGCGGACATTAAAAGTTACATCGTTTTAATGGTTTCACCGACTTTTTTCAACAGTAATTTTTTTTTTAACCCGATACCGGCTTAAAAAACAAACCTTTTTGGAACCATTAATAAGGCAACGAATCCGTTCGCATACAGTAAATACAAAATAAAGTCATCATAGTAGATAGTAAGCACTGTAATTAATCATCGACATTGACGGCTGCACTTAATGTTTGAATACCTACTCAAAAAAGGAAAAAAAGCACATGCATACCAACACCGTATTTATGTGCCACGTATGCCAGCCAACCTGGACGAGGAATGCGCTGGACATAGCAACGACAACGAAGAAGTCATTAGCCGGCCAACAAACAGTATCGGCAATTGGATAGCAAATGCGGACGACACTTAATTGCAATTTGAAATTGGCCAATGCAAATTAAATGAACACCATAAAAAAGCATGTTGTTCACCTACTTTTATTCATAGACAATAGCAACGAATGTGTAGTAATTCAAAGTCGGTAATTAGAGTGATTCCTATAAATAATTTTTAAATGTTAAACGATTTGCTGTTCGAAGTTGGTTTTTTGATACTGATAGAGTTTTTTGTTAATGAATTTCAAGAAGGCAATCAAAATTCTTGCAAACAAGTGAGTGTTCATTTTAAAATCTGTTTTTTTTCAATTATTTAAAGGGCAATTTTGAAAAAAAAAAAAAAAACTACATCCAGTAGATATAAATATTTCTATTTATTTTGACGAAGGTCATTTACCTTCAACTCTAAATAATCAATTTCATGCATTTAATCATAAATTCGTGCTTAACTGCAAGTTACGCCTCAATTTTCCGACAGTATAGGTAAGCAAAGGTAAGGAAAGGAAACAAACACTTAACGGCAAAGTTCACATTTATTTTGTACAACCGAAAACGTTTTGTAGCACAAAATTAGCTATTTGCTTGTGCGATCACATTTCAAATGCAGTCAAGCGTGTCCCTCGGATATTGGGCCTTACCTATCTGAATATTGAAGCAAGGCAATTATTTTATATAATTAAAGTGGTGGATAATGTTCGTTGGAGCAATCTCAAAAGCGAAAATGGAAATACTCATTTGCTTTTCGTTTGAGTGAAAAGTTTCCATTTGGGGAAACGAACAATTCGATCGCTTCTCTGCCAATCCTAATTTTAATGGAATTTTAATTGAAATACATACCATCCCCGTTTGGATGTGATAGATTTGGCTTCAAAAAGAGATTGATAGATACTTGTCAGCGTCAGCAGTATAGTTGGGATTTTCAAATTGCGGGAGAGATTTGAACTAATTTTTTGTTTTCTTTTTAATGTTGTCGTTTATTTTTGCAGAATCTTTTTTTAAGCTATTTAATGGAAAATATTATAGTTGTGTTTTTGCATCTTTGGCACTTATAGATATATGCGGATACTTGACGTAGACATTTGTTTTTTGTTCCTTGTAATCCTGAACTATAGTGATAGTCGGCCAGTTTTCGTTATTTTGTTACATTTAGGTATCGAAAATGTTAATGTAAATTGGCATATCACAGAAGCCTACGATTCGTACAGACTTAATTATGATGGACATCTGTACAGAATTCTGAAACTTTTAAAGCAATTTGAAATATTTCAATTTGTTGAAGTTGATCTTTTGGATTGTGTCTTTCACAGAAGCAGCAGCACGGTAACATTGCGATGAAACTGATAGTCCCGGATGATATGGATGAAATTCCGGACTGTGACGTTTTGATTGGTACTACAGACAACGAATTCGCAACAGCGATGGAGAATTCGCTAAATCTTAAGAAATTCAAAAACATGTGGATTAGGATCCCTTGGATCATAAAAGTGTTCGTGGCGTAATGGTAAGATTGTCTGCTGGTTACGCGGAAGGTTCGTGGTTCCAATCCAAACAGAAACCAAAAAATGTTTTTCCAGGGTATCGCCTTTCGAGAGAAATTAATAAATCTTCCAATAGTAAACTCTTTGCTATGAAAAGAGCTTTTTGATTAGCCTCGAACCTGCAGAAAACTGAAAGTGCCGTCCATTCCCTCACAAGGCATGGTGGTAAGAAATGTGTTTGGCCCAAGGGCTTCCCGATTTGTCATTTACTTACTTATTTATTTAAGCATACAGACAGATAGCACGAATTTGGGGAATATTATGTAAAGGATATGAATAAGGAAGGATAAGGATAATGACTGAGACTGACAGGGTTATAGCCAAGCCAATTTCTTGTGGTTCCGTGGAGGTCTAGAATAAGACCAAAATGCAATGAATTAAGTCAACAAGTTCACCATCCGCAACAAACCATGTTTTCCTAAGTTGAGTATGGCCTTGACAGAGACCGATAAAGTAGTAAATTGCAATTCAAAAAACTCCGCTTGAACGGCGAACGCTTAGAATCTTTATCAGATTTGCAGTCTCGTCTTATATGATCACATTGAATGACAAAAATTTTAAGATTTTGGAATAAACCAGTTGACAATATTGTTGGAGATTCCATTCTGCTGATGAAACTTTGAGGTGCTCACTCACAAGCATGAGGATTATGGATGTTGCACCATAGAAACAATTTTGATTGATACCTTGAGTATGGGAATCTCGGTCCTTCTTTCAAGCGTTTTCGTTCTCGGAACATAGTGTTCAATTGGACAGTTTTTGAAGGGGCTTTGATTTATGCCAAGGTATAGCCGCCGCTCTGGTGAAAGTATTTTTCAAAGCAAGAAGAAGTAATTGAGGTCTAAATGTTTTATAGAAGAGTCATTGACTTACCTTTCCACATTAGGAAAGAGTCAAGGCCAACAAAAAAGTCACAAAATGTAGAAAACTGATGAGAGACCATTATTGCAATACTTGAAATGTTTACTGTCATATCATAAACTTTTACTGCTAAAGATTGTTTGGTCTATAGTAAAAGATATTCTAAAAAAAAAATCATCTGGGGGTCAATTCCCGATCTGTGAAGCTGTGAAGTGAAAAATTTTATCACAGCTTCACTTCAAATCCGATTCTCGATGATTGAAAATGATAAATCAAATGTCAAATTCTTTTCATATGAAAAACTTTTTATCATTGTCACATCGGTTGGTGAAAAATGAGAATGATAAATCATGACGACCAAAAAAAATATAAAATCTTTTTCGAGCGGCTGTATTGTAAGTGCCAAGACACCTAAACAGAAAGCGAACGTTTGGTTCTCCGGTAAGCACTTGCAAGACCTTATTTCTTTCCAAAAGTGGCATTTAATTTCTTATTTCCAGAATAACAAATACCAAAAAAGTATCAAAAAGACGAACACATCAGATCGGGAATTGACCCCCTGGTTGCCTGGCAAATTAATTTCATGAAACTGAGTATACTCGCACTCTAAATCTAAACTCGGATTAGAAACCGTTCTTATTCCTATTTGTCTCTCTATATAGCTTGCTCCTTTTTTTTTACAAGTTTTCTAGTCTCATTGCGTTACTTCTAACTAGGGGCATTACAGTTCGGTGTGAACCTGGGCCTCAACCAACTTCTTTCCATAACGACCTCGATTTCTGGCGACCTCTCTGAAGCTTTGCGTTCTTGGTCGATTGATGTCTCTTTCCACTTGATTACGCCACCCAAGACCAGATCTTCCTTTTCCGCGCCTTCCATGCAATGCGCTTTCAAAATCCCGTCAAGCCGGAGCATTGATATCCATCCGCTTTACATGTCCCACCCATCGTAGCCTCGCGATGCGTACTGTTCTAGCTATGCCCATGTCGCGGTATAACTCATACAGCTTGTTGTTGTATCTTCTCTACAATTATTGACTTCATATATTGGGAGTAGTTTTCTTTCGCAAAGACCAAGGGTTTCCCCATCCTTCAGTAAGGTCCATGATTCCACTCCGCAAAACAGGACTGAGATGATTAAGGACTTATAAATGGCTACCTTGGCCTATCTAGAGAGGATTTTTTTCTAGATTACCTTCTTAACCCTAAGAAGAAGCAGTTGGAAAAAGTTATATTCCATTTGATCTCCACTCTGATGTTGTTTTCCGAGTCTAAGGCGAATATTGGCTAGACGAAGTCTTATACTACCTCGAAGTTATGTCCGTCTATTGTGACAACTCATCGAGTATACAATAAATATTCATTGAATCCAAGCATTCTTTGATCTCAGATCAAATCTCAAAAAATTTTTCTGCTGTGATCACTCCATGTGCCAGTAAACTCAAGTTGCGACTTACTAGGAAGACTTTTGGTTTTCCCGTAAAATTCCTACAGCCATGCTTTCAACTACGGCATCGTTTTTTGTCGATCTGAAAAAGGCAGTTCAAATATTTTAGTGAAAGTATATTGAATTGTATTCCACTCTACACTTTTGACTTCATTTCCAGCCTAAATTTTGATACATTAACAAGCTCGTCATTGAAAAGTGTTCCGTTGATAGTTTTTGGGAAACCTATCATTTAGGACACAAGAGCCAAATTTCAAAAAAAAAAAAAAAAAAACAGAGTCACTTCAGTAGCGAGTTTGAAAAAGTCTATTTAAAATAACAGCTCAACAATCACTCGTCCTTATCACTGGCTGCTAAATAAGCGAGTTCTGTACTCCAGAGTTTTTGTTGTCATATCCAAAAAGGCATTTGCTTTAGGTAGCTTTTTCCTTACTCAAACCTTAATATCAAGTATCAGCTAGTCCCAGCACTAGTCAAAACCTGATATTCTAAGAAATTATTCAACATTTGGGAGTAGGAAGCTCGAAATGTGAGGAATGAAGGGGACCTACAGTTTTTTACTGACTTCAAACGGAGAAGGGATTATGCACTTTGGAATTTAAGATTACTAAGGAGGCTTATTAACTCCTCAAGGAAGGTTGTAGAAACGAAACAGTATACCTCATTTTAATTTGACTCGAAACTGTTCTTTTCACCCAACAAATAGCCCGTTGTTTTATTACACACCTTTTATTCCTGTCTTCTCTCAAGCCACAAAATCAGTTTGCTGCGACATTGTAACTATCAAACAAAATGAAAAGCTCGGTTAAAACAAAATTTTTTTTTTATTTTCTTTTCATTCTATACGTACACATGTACAATACATACTTACATATGTATTTGTATATACATAATATGTTAATAAATAATTTTCAAATGCTTATTTCATGTGAGCCACACTCTTTAAACCTTCAGGGGTCAATAGTACAATTCAAATGTGTCCCATTTCCGAGTATTTTATTAAAAGTCAATAACCAGAAGAAAATCAATCGAAAATCATAAGTTTTCCGGCTGTCCGTCCACGCTAATGGTTCTCAAGAATCGAGCAACACCACCGCTCATTGTTGTCTACCATCTACGATTATATCAGATCAAACAAGGCAATAAATGTCAAACTCAAATGAATAGTAATTGTGTTTTATGAGTCACTCTAATCCCACACAACACTTTTCTCCATCTCCATCTCCATATATAAGAAACCATTAGCTTTTTAATTTTAAGAAGACCAGTTTCTCTGTTGCATTTCTCCATCAAAAAGGTAAAACAAGCTGAGCTGATTTGATAACCTGCTGCAACACTATTACTTGTAACCTTGTTCTTGAAAACGCTTTCTGTCATCCACTCGTTGCGACTGACCAACAACCGAATGTGTGTATGGAAACGCAACAGGCAGGAACTTTTTCGAAATCAGGTTTTACACCATACCAAGTTAAAAGTATCAACACAAGCGGTGACAGTTCACGGGCTTGGCATGGCTTGCATCCAAATCAAGAAAAGAAACCGGAAATTTCAGGTTCCTCGTCACTCAAATGTGTGTCTACAGTTAGAAGCACTGACAAAACAGGTGAACCGTATATGGATGTGTCTATATAGCTTACTAACTACGTCATTTTATACGCGCCCACGGCCGATGGCCGGCGCGGCGCAATACTTGGCTAGTCACCTGAAGTTATTGACCCTAAACTATCAACCGTCAGCGGGTATTGAGTTTATACTCAAACTATACTATAAACTGCCTGACGGCTTTATCAAGTGACTTATAGCGTAGTGATTGATATCCAAAAGAGTAGATAATGCAGACGAATCATCGAATGGTGCGGCGTGAAGTGGTTGTGTAGCGTTTATACTTAATTCAATTCGATTCGTAATTCACGCCCCGGGCAGATTAAAAGTGCAATCGCGCATTAAACAGTCTGAATGTGCATTGCATTAACCATTGCCGATTACAAAACAGTATGCGGGGGAGCTAATGGGTTTTATTTGTCAACGGCAGCCAAGCAGCGGTGATTACTGATGCCCCAACTGCAATAAGTTGTCAATAATTATTCATTGGAGATTCATGATAAGCCTGCAGCAGCAGTTCCTTGTTTTTGTTCCCTGTATGTGGTGTGTAGTAAGTTAGGCGAATGATGATTACGATGATGACACACCAAAGACTTGTATGTATAAAAAAAAAATGGTTTTAGGATAACTACATCATTGTCGTTTTAGCAGGAGAATTGCAAATAGGTTGTTATCACATTTTGGTGATACACACTCTAAAAGTCAAATGAGCTATTCTAGACGAGTATGATCTTTGATCGTATTCTTTAAAGCTTGTTCGAAGATTAAAATAATCTCTTAAAAGAGAAAAACTGTGAAGAGATATTTGTCTACATCTACAGTGAAATAAATACTCATCTGGAGTGGAAAAATGTTTTTATAACTTGAAGGTACACATAGTAAATTAATTTTTTTTTCTAACCGCAAGTTCTTTGATTGAAAGTATAAAATAATTATATTTTTTTATTCGAAAATCCACGCACGTGGATTAGCAGTTAGAAAAATAATGACTTGAAATTTGCGTCCGAAATAAATACATCTTCTGATATATAAAAATTTATCGCAAAATGTGTTGGTAAGCGCATAACTCAACAATGCCTGGCCCAATTTGGCCAATTCATTTTTTGTTGTGTTTGTTATTGTCAGAAAAAGGCATAAAAAATTTAAAAAAAATTGGGCGGATATTCCCACAGGAACGGGATTGGGAACGGAAAGTTAGGAACTACTAGACAGGTTCCTAAAACGATTCCAGCATTAGGGGTGCTACATTATCCCCTTCCATCAGTAATTTAGATTATATGTCATCCCTATAATCCCACACGAACAGAAACGGGAACGAGAACCGAAACCGTAAAGTTACTTGACCGATTTCAAAAATTCTTTCAACTCTAGGATGTTACATTATCCCTCAGTGACATAGACTTATATTTCACATATTACACGGTAAAGGAAGATTCCCACAGGAACGGGTCTGTGAACGCATACCTAGAAACTACTGGACAGATTTCAAAAATTCTTTCGTCATTGTGATGCCACATAATCCCAAAGTAAAAACGATTATTTTTCATCCCCAAGTTCCCACTTAAGCGGAAAAACGAGAACGGGAACCTTAAAACTACAGACCCGAGCAACGCCGGGTGGCTCAGCTAGTTTGTAATAATTTAAAACTATTTTAACTTTGAATTTAAAAAACTAGTAACATCTTCTTGGCCGAACTCTGGCAACAACGCCAGCAGATTTTCAACTGAAACGACTGCAATGAACTCATTTTAGACTGATCAATAGGAAATCTTTTCTTACCAGAAATGACGGTGTTGAACCAACCAATACCAGCTCACACTACCACATGCGGTGTTAGGCTACAAAAAGTGCGATATTTGGTCAAGTGTTTTGAGAGATTTCTCAAAAATGTGTTGTTCAACGAATCAAATATTCAATGATGTTTAGCCTTTCGATTACTACTGGAAAAATAGAGAAAATAGAGCCTGTATTCAGTTTCGTCTTTGAGAAAAGCTTCTTATTACTTACAAAAATAAAATGATGGCTTTTTTGAAGCATCACAAAATATTTTTTTTTGTACCCTAAGCATGGCTCCCACAAGTATGAATTGCTAGCATTTGCGTTTTCTTTAATTTGTTCTTCAGGTCTCTCCAGATCTTCTACAGATTCTTGGATTTTTTTCGAGTATTCTCTGCCATTTACTTTTAGGTTGTTTTAAGTACAAATGGCTGCGTGAGCGTGATTCATTACAACGCTGCGCTGGCAGTACAAGTCAAATAGATATCAAGTTCTTGATACTTCCATTGTCGATACCGCACTGGGTGTTTTATATTCTTCACGGGCACGACTGGGTCGTACGATTTTGTGACTGTGTGCCAGATACGATATCATAGTCCTGAGGCTGAATAAAAGGTTTTGGTGAGCGCTTTTCATAATGTACTGGGTGATACAGGGTGCCAACCTCCTATTAATTATAAAAATTGAATTGAATCACGCAAAATAATACAAAAATAATTAAATTAAATATTCCAAAGGTCTCACCCGAAAATCAAAAAAAAAAAAAAAACTATTTTTTTTGCAGTTGCTAGTATATATAAAAACTGAAAATTTGATTAAAATCGTTAGGCCAGTTTAAAAAAAACGGGTTTAAATTTTTCAATTTTCTAAAAAACGTTTTGTGTCTAGTATACAAAGCCTAAGATCTTGCCAGAAGCTGTTTTGACAAAAAATTTGAAATAATTCAAAATATTAGTTTTGAAGTTATTTCAAAAAACCAGAGTTTCTTAAAGAAATTTTTTAAAAATTCCACAATTAAAATATTTCACATATTAATATGCAATCTTTTTGAAATTTTGTCAAAAACGTGCCATTATCGAAAATGTTGGTTTGAAAAATAAAAAATAAAAAAAATAATAAATGGTACTGTGGGAGGAATCGTTTTCAGACTTTTCCCAAAAAAAAAAAAAAAATTTACATCATAAGAAAGGCAATTTAACTAATCCTTCACACAAAACAAACAAAACAAATCGCTTTCGAGAAAAACTAGTAAATTCACATCGTATCTATGGCAGGTACCGTTATTTCAAGACCAAGAGACTCAATTCCAAAAATCCCTTTTTTTCAGCATGATTGCAAAAATTGGCTATAATCGCAAGTAAAAATGGACACGACTGGTTCGCACGAACTTGCGATTGTGTGCTAAGTACGGTATCAAAAATTGAAGAGTAAGTAAAGGGTATTAGCATTCGCTCTTCATAGCATATTTGGTGTTATAGGGCTGCCAACTGCACTCTAATTATGAAAATTGAGTTAAATCACATAAGATATAAAAAAATTAATAAAACATGAAGCATTGATAAAAAAACGCCACTGTTTAGCAGTTCCTATTACATACAAGTGTCAAAAAATAATTAACAATGTCTACAGTGCTTTTTAAAAAACGGTTT
This sequence comes from Melanostoma mellinum, assembly GCA_914767635.1. Lineage (NCBI taxonomy): Eukaryota > Metazoa > Arthropoda > Insecta > Diptera > Syrphidae > Melanostoma > Melanostoma mellinum. The sequence goes on from OU612058.1 coordinate 24,286,332, forward strand.
TTATATGTATTCAGAAGTTAGAGTAATAAATTTTTCAAAAAATAAGTTTTACCAAGTCTTTTCTCCAAAGTAAAATTTTTCTAAGATCTAGGTAGCCATCAAGGAGAAAACGGTACTATGGAGGGTACCTCTTTTAGACTTTTTCCAGTCACAAGAGATACAATTCAGAAGTAATCCTTCACATGAAGTTTTATCGAAACGTCAGCGTCGTTTTTGAGAAAAATAAGTATTGTCATATAGGTCGTATAGCAGGTACCGTTATTTCAAGACCTAGTGTAGGGTAAACATACAACTAAGAGCCACGAGAGACGAGACCTATAGCAAATTTTTTCCATGGATGAAATTACTATGCCAATTCTTTGCGAAATACGGTACTCAAAAAAACCTTTTTTCTTATGTTTTCATGATTCAAAATAGTACCTCCAACGTTATAAGCAGACACGTTATTACTATCACGCCGCGGGCACTGGAATTAGGTAATAAAGCAGCTGATATTTTTTTTTACATAGGATTAAAGCTACGTTGACCGAATTATCTTTGATTAACTGACAAGACTGGAGTTTCATGATTATGGGACGTGTTCAGTTCAGACATACACATGTTGGTCGTTTAACCAAACTACCCTTATATGAAATTTATTACTATGGAAGTAACTAAAAACATGTTTTTTGACGGACGGAGATATTGAAAAATTTTATTTAACATTTTTGTTTTATTTTGGCTTAATTAAGCTAAGTTCATTGTCAAACTGCAGCGCCATCTACGCCACTTCCCCCGAAATAGAATTAAAAACACTAGTGTATTTCCTCCATATCTTTGGACAAAAATTGAAATGTTACACCCGTATTAATGCTTTGTCCACTTTCCAATTTCAATTTTAATATTTCCATTTTTAAAACCAAAATCTTTTGTACTTCTTTTTTAAAACGCAATGCTTCACACAAGCGATATTTGATCTTCGATCAAATGACAACCCAGCCTAAATGTGAGCTTTGGAATGGATTCAGCTACCGAGCAAAGCCTGAATGTGGCATGCAATTCTATATCTATAATCTAAATCTATACGACCCCAAAAGGTGTCACAAATTTCAAATTACTGTACAAATTATATAAACAACTTGCTGAGCCACCCTGCGTTGCTCGGGTCTGTAGTCTTATGGTTCCCGTTATCGTTTTTCCGCTTAAGTGGGAATTTGGGGATGAAAAGCAATCGATTTTACTTTGGGATTATGTGACATCCCAACGACGAAAGAATTTTTAAAATCGGTCTAGTAGTTTCAAAGTTTCCGTTCCCAGCCCCGTTCCTGTTGGAATCTTCCTTTACCGTGGAAATAAGTAAAATATAAGTCCATGTCACTGAGGGATAACGTAACATCCTAGAGTTGGAAGAATTTCTGAAATCGGTCAAGTAACTTTAAGGTTCCCGTTCTCGTTCCCGTTTCTGTTCCCGTGGGACTAAAGGGAAGAGTCTAAGTTACTGATGGAGGGGGAAAATTTAGCACTCCTAATGCCGAAAAAATTTTAGAAATCTGCCCAGTAGCTTCTAAGTTTTCCTAATTTGTTTTAGAAACCAGTCTAGTAGTTTCTAAGTTCCCGTTCCCAAACCCGTTCCTGTGGGAATATCCGCGCAATTTTTTAAATTTCTTATGTCATAAGAACCTTCTTCTGACAATAATAAACAAAATAAAAAAGAATTGGCCAAATTGGGCCAGGCATTGTTGAGTTATGCGCTTACCAACACATTTTGCGATTCATTTTTATATACATGTATCATTGGTCAGCAATCATGTTAAGATATGCAAATTTATTTTTAATTTAAGTTCACCAACAACGAACACTTTTTACTTTAGCTTTCAAGGTCAAGCTCGAAGATCTTTTCTTCTTGTTAAGAGCAAAGACTTTAGGTCAACTTTAAAGAAGCTTCAAAACGCATTTACATTCTTCCACAGTCGAAAATTTTTGAGGCTGTTTTTGAATTCAATTTAAAATAATAAACTCAAATATCAGCCCACTTTGTCAAGTCCCTGCTCTATGTCAATTCTGTTCCTCTGGCTAGTTGCGTATTAAGAGATTCAGTTTCCACAAAAACGAATTTCCAGAAATTAATAATTTGAGAGAAACAAATACAAAAACCTATCTTCATTATTCATACATTAAAAACCCAACGGTTCAAATTTCTCACAATAACCTTTAAAAACAAAAGTCACGAATAAATTGCTCCTATCTTTAGATACAAATAGACTTACACCATCTCCAACACATCAAAGCCCATGCCCAACATAGATGCACGTCAGTTGTTTTGTTCGATTGTTCGTCGTCACTCAACCGGAAAAATGAATGAAATTTTCATTGAAAACAAAACAAAAAAATACGGGCATCCTACAAACCAAATCTATATTCTCACTTTTATCAAACAAAACAATGGATAGATACACTTTCAAGTAAATGCTCCCACATTACCCGACAACAATTAAACATTTCCCAACACCAAGTTACGTCTTTGTGTTGGGACTTTCATTTTTATACATTTTTATTTTTAGGAAAATACAAAACCAAACAAAAAAAGTATTCATAAAAATTCCCGCGGCTCACACGGAAATTATTTTGCAAAGAAATTTTTCACATGCAACCAAATAACATCGAAATACTCGTACATGTTTTTCTTGTAGAGTCAAACATTAATAATTTATCACTTGCGAAAGTGCAATAGATTCGTGTCATGAGAACGACACCCAGTACATTGTTGTTGCCAAGATTCGCCAAATTCATTTGAATTGACTCACTTGGCAAATGTAGTAAATAGTCCGCGATGGATGTTTATATTTAGAAATAGGTGATGCCGGCGATTGGTGCTAAGTGACAAGTAAAATTACCACTGAGATGTGCGCTTTCAATGTCAGGAACTTTTAGAGAAGCTATATGAGACGATTTTCCCCTTTCGTTTGTGGCAAAAGTGGTATCTCGTATTTGGTAGGAAAGCAGGTGGTGGGTAATACATCTTCTGGTGTAAATGGAAGGCCGTCGACGGTTTTGTATTTCGAAAGAGAGGTGTGTCTGCTTGGCATAGTTTCTAAAATGTTGGCATCCGCAATGACAGCTGGTGTGGATTTCAGTTTCAACCAATTATCAAAATATTATTAGAGCTTTCAGCAAACGGTTCTGGTAGTATAAGACTCTTAGAATGCGTCATACTCTGAATTCTTAGGACTCCAAAATCTTTTTTTTTTAAATTTGAATCTTCTTCTTTTCAAGGCATTTTATTTCAATCTCAAAGGGCTCACAAGTCCCCCACTTGTCCGTTTCACACTTGTGATCCGCCAATGGGGGCATCATACGTCTCATTGAATGTATTTTAATGGGAATCGCAATCTATTGATAAGCTTCCGGTTAAAAATCAAGCGCTTAAGTCGTATAAGTACCTACTGATTTACATAAGAAGGTATACATAATCATAAGGAGCCCCATATTTTGGTATTTGAGATAACTTTAAATTTCAGAGAGTAAAGAAATAACAATAAAAAAAAAAAAACTTAAGATTTGAAGAGGGTAAAAAAAATAAAATAAAACGAAATCTACCTTCCTTACCTATAGAAATCCTCTTCAGAATTTCTTATCGGAAAAAAGTATAAAAATAAGCATATTGCCATTATGATAGACAGCGTCTGTGAAAGCCATAAATTCCTGTTTTAAATGAAAATAACGTCAAAAATGAAAAATGGGAATAAAGAGGAGATAAGTTAAATAAAATCGGTAAGATACTTTCAAGGTTAAGGTATTCAAAGCATTTTATTTCTTTTTATATAATGAAACGGATTCTAAAATAACATTCTGAAGTTAACTTTGGGGTGATAACAACGAGGTGAAAGGTCACGAGCTAACGTTGTAACTTGACGTTGAAAATGATGCATTCTGTTGCAAATTTTTGAACGAATACTAAGAAATTTTTTAACTTTATTAGTAAAAAATGTGATACCAGTAAAGAGGAATGGTTTTTAGTGCCTTCCACAAAACTGAAAGCAATGGAACGAAATACTTGATAGCCCAGTAGCCAGGAAGAGGGAGTTGCTCAAAAATGCAGATGGAAAATTTAAAGATTGGGCGACAAAAGTAGAGTTAAACACGATGGCCCAGAAATGTAAGAGAAGTGCAATATTTTTTGATTTGAGGTCAAGGTATGGAATAACCTGAATTTGAAGAGCACATGTCTTACCTAACACTTCATCTAAGTATCTGAAAGTAATCTCGCAGTCCTTACTCCACCACCTAATGGTCTCTGAAATATCTTGCTCTCTGACTTAACTGCTTCACTAAAGATAGATTCAGCTCTAGACAAAGCCTTTATGGGAACTGTTCGTTGAGTTTCACCTTTTGTTAGCGGTGGTTTGACTATTTGCTTTATCGCAGTTCTTTTACAGCCTGGTTTCTTTTAGCAAACGATGAGCTGTTTGTGCGGGTGGGACGTATCTTTTCCTCGTTTCCTTTGAAAGTCCTGCAGTCTTTCACCAAAAATTTCATAAATTTTTATGTCAAATGGATGAATCAACCGTATGACTTGCACATCCCTGATATCGTACCCAGCACGTCAATGGCAGACTTTATATTAATTGCTTGACTTGTCTGCTCATATCTCCAATACTAGAAAACTTTTCATCATGCATCATGTCACTTAACATGTCACTTAACATGTAAACGATCAAAACGCTGCCAACTAGCTCTTCCACAAGGATGATACCAATTTGGTTTTTGCATTGCGATCATCTTTCACAACGACATGTTGGCTTTTGGATTATCCAAAAACGGGCAATTTTGTTTCTTTCTAGGTTTTGGTTTCCAGCTTGCTTTTGAAGAAGTCATGGGCTGAGCAGTCTGCTGCAAGCTACACTTATGAAACAGAATTTTCTTGTTCTTTGTTGAATTTGAGTCTCCATATACTTTCTTTACAGACTGACTCAGATCAGATTGGGTAAGGTAGAATGGGGGATGCAGTCGCAAATTGCGTCACCTCACATTAATCTCAATGGTTCATTGTGCTCCCCTAGGTTACGGAGGACCTGATGGAGGGTGAAGGGAGGTGACAAGTAGGGCGGAATTGCTGGGAATTTGCGCAGAAGTGATCTGAATGAACTTATGGATGCTTTTCAGTAAACGGATAGATATTTCGCTCAGTTCGTCGAGGAAGTGTTCTTTGGGGGGTTTTTTCTTAGAAATTTTTTCTTTATGTGGGCCAAAAGGCTTAGCACTCTCAGAGTAAGTGGAGAACTTCTTCGTTTTTGCATACTCTACATGATCGGTAGGATGTATTAATATTTATTCTCATCACACAGTGAGAATGCCTTTTTCAGTGATATCTGGCGACAAGTCTGTCGAAACTCAGATGGTTTCTAAAAGGAGGACTGACCCAACAACCAGCTCAATAGTTTTTTTTTGTTAACCCTTTCAATGTGGTACCCGTGGCGTGATGGTTACCATATTATCCCAGAGGTTCGTGTTTCGAATCCCTACACAGGCAAAAATGTTGTTTTTCCACGAGTATCGCTTTTCGCGATAAATTTCAAGCCCTTGGGTAGTAAATTCATTGCCAAGAAAAGCGCTTACTCGATAAGCCACTGGGATCCGGCAGAAAATTGTAGGTCTCCTCCACTCACTCCATTCATGGTTGTGAGAAAAGAGTTAGGCCTACCCAGTCTGTTTATTTTTTAACCCTTTCAAGTAATCCTTATGTTATTTTTGTTACTCGAAAATGCTCCAGAGTCAAGTATGCTGATATGCAGTGGAAAACATTTCAAAAAAGCGATGGTAGAATGCATAGTCTGTATTCCGGGTGCGTGGGTGTAACTTACATGGTATCTTCTTTTCTTTCAGCCTTCCAGTTTCATTTGGACATCACCCCGCGACGCCCCCTACCGGCTGTTGGACTATATGGGAAATTACAAAAGCCTTGCTTAGAGCAAATGAGCAACTGATAAGTACTACATCATAGATAGTATCAAATCCTGTCTCTTTTAATTATAAATAAAACTACTTGAAGGTAAAGATGATATGATGAACAAAACTTAAGTTCATTTAATTGAATAAGATAATACCTGGTACCACACGAACTCAACAGAGAGAAGAAAAAGTAATCCTGAAAACGTCTGGTGGACTTTACTAGTCAAGGCATACTAAGTTTTAAGTTCCCAAAAACAGAAAGAAAAAATTCGAGATCGTCTAAAAGAAATTGAGTCGTCAAATGGTCTGTGAAATTTTTGTCTTCGGAAATATTTTAAAAGCAATGAGTGGCAGTAGTGCATCAGAAGTTGAATGTTTGGTTAGCCACACTAAACGCTGGTTGTTCAATCTTTGTGCTTCTTCTTAGTATCTCAGTTTGAAAAGTGTGTAAATCTCGTAGCCTTGAATGAAAAACAAAACAAAAAACATCACAGTATTTTCCTAACTGCATCAACAATGAAAATTTTATCCCCTCATCCCAATCCTTCCAACTCAGTTGCAATTGAGACTAAATATTAGAACAGTTGATTAGAAATACAATAAAAACAATTGGAAAATGTTTAAAAATACGAAAATAATTCTTATTTGAAATTGGAAACCGTCGAAATTTAATTAAATATAATTTTTCCATGGACATTTCAGGCGTAAATTACTATTTTTATATAAAATTCTGTTTTAATTTGCATTTTATATTTTCCTGCGCTTTTCTACGAGCTTTTACTACAAAATGTGAAACATAAATATATCAATTTAGGCCGCCACGTAGAAGAGAAAAAAGTTTTAACAGATTCCAAACACTGTGGCGTATACGCACTTTATTTTTACAAAGTTTTTTTTAGTTTAATAAAAGCTTGTATCTATTTCAGATGGCCTTTAAATCTATTAACTTTAATGTTAGTCATTGCTCTCATTTTAAACCATGAAAAATATAATTCTATGAATATAAAAAATACATTTTGTATACCTCCTACGTCCAAGAGCATGTTTTTGAATATGTAGCATTTTTATCACCAAAATATATGCTGAGTCAAGCAATGAAGAGAGAAAAGTGGCAAGCAATGTATGTATGTCCATGTCGGTATTGCAAATCCAATCGCATGCAGTTAAATTGCCAATGCATGTTATTGCATAACATTTCCAAGTTTGCATACAACAACCCACAACCGCATTTGTCACAAATGGAAGGAGTGTTCGGTGTTTACTCATCTGAGACTGCCCTCAGAAAATGGCTGGCAAATACTTCCTGTTTGATACGATAAACGAACTTTACTATTTTTTTTTATTTCTCTATCATTCGATCTTCATCAAGTAGAATTTTCAATTCTGTACGAGGAAACATGTGTTTCTCTTTTCATGGTGCTGTGAAAGGGACTTCCTTTAAAGATTTCTACTGCGATTAGTTTATAAGTACAAAAGCTCACTTTTATCATATTGCATTAGTGATTCAGAATCTGCTTAGAAAGTATCAATCTTGTATCGCATATAAACAAAGCTTTGTTTAAATAAAAAAGTTGAAATAAATATCAAGTTGTAAGAGAAACATGTAATCATCTTTAGTTCAAAGAAAAAATTTTCTAAACGAGAAAGCTACAATAAATCAGATAAATGCGTCCTATCTACATACACACTACTTGTAACCCTCGTTACTTTTACACTAATCGCTGATCATTCTTTATATTTGTTTTTGCATATTATCTCGGTTTTAATTAGCCTGTTTGATTGCATTAACGAGAAAATTAGAGAAGAAGAAGAAAAATAACAAAGTTTTCAGAAAGGTAGTTGCCAGATAAGTTTAATCGACCGTTGGCTATAAGATTCTCAACATTTTAACTGAGAATCGATCAATAGACTTAAAAAATAGTGGTTTAGATTTTGGGGAATCACAAATGTTTCATAAAACGTTTTACGTTCCGTTTCGTTCCGTTGCCTTTTTTTAAGGCAAGTCTTACAAGTGCAATTGAATAATCTGTATATTAAAAGCGTACGAAGCAATTAGCATTAAAAACGAGTGCATTTTGACTTAAATGTGCCAGTAAGCAAACTAATGTAAGTACTAACTCTTCCTCTTTTTCATGGCGCTAATAAGTCTCGTAGGGATCATAGCTCTCGCTTCCTGTACAGCTACCCCACTCGTTTTGGACTTCTCACTGAACTTCGAATGAATTCAAATTTTGAAAAAAAACTCATCCAAAAGCACAGTACAACAGCATGTTTTTGGAGCCTTGTGAGTAGCGTCTCGTCGGGTAATGGCCAGAAAGAAAAAACATGAAGTAAATTTGACATGTTTCAATTTACGCCCGCTTTTTCTTAGATACTTTTCCTTACGCACTTTTTCATTTTTGAAAACAACGAAACGCTCATTCATATTAAACGATAGTAATTATATCGTGAGAAATGCAAGGTCACATTTTTGTAATATTTCAATATAGGCTAGTGATCCTCTATCATTTAGTAACACTATCAGTTATCCGCAACTTGTTTCAAAACTTTTAATGTCTAATTCAAAGAACAGATTTTAAACCACGAATAATAAATAAAATAAATAAATAGGGTGGCGCAACAGAGCGAGGAGCCCCTGGGCCTAGCGCATTTCTCACAACCATACCTGGTGAGGGAATAGAGGGGACCTACAATTTTCGGCCGGTTCCGAACGGCTAATTGAGAAAGCGCTTTTCATGGCAATGAATTTACTAACAGAGGACTTGTCAATTCCTCGCGAAAGACGATACCCGTGAAAAAACATTTATGCCTCTGCTGGGATTCGAACCTCGCACCCCTGGGTTAGCAGGTGGACATGCTAACCATCACGCACCACAAACCACGAACAATGCATAATACATTGTTAAATAATAAATTGAGTGTCGCAACAATGCTATTAAAGCCTCGATCTTTATACATTTCAAGGACCCACAGTTCTTATGTTAACTCCTAAAGGCTTTTGGAGAATATGCTTTTCATGTCAGTGTTATGAACTCTCAGGGAATTGTTTACTCCTCGCAGAAAGTATTACCTGCGGATAAACAACTTTATGTTTCTGATCAGATTGAAATCACGAACCTCCACGTAAGTGTTAGGCATGATTACCATCTCGCCACGATCTTATCGAGGGCTAGTGAACTCGATCTACAAATACAATGGTGACAGCCATAGAAATTCAGTAAGTACTAAATTATATTTAATGTTCTCCCAAGGTGTACACGATAGACGAGATCACTAGGAAAATCAAGAAAGTGAAGTTTTTTAAAGCTAGAAGATGTCCCATTTGGTTACCAATTGAACGGAAGCACTCGACTTGACTGTGCCAAAATATGTTCAAAGAATTACTTAAAATCAGACACAACTCATGTCTTTGGTTAGTTTCAACGGCTGAATTGAAAGATAGTGGATTGGATACTTAATGGGCCTAAGCCTGCTTCACGACTTCTTTGTTTGAAAAAAAATCTAAGACCTTAGCTTCTGTATGGAAAAATTTCAAATTCATAAGTTGCGTAGTGGTTGGATTGTATTAATTTTAATCACTGCATTTCGCTTACAATCAGGCAAAAATCAGCTAAAATAAACGCATTACAAGATCGAAATAGTCATCTACATCTACATTCATACATGAAGCAAGGGGAAGTTAACAATGTTTGTACAGAAGATTGATCAGGCATGCTCTTGCTATGATAGCCTTAAAAAGTCAAAACATATTTGACTAACGTATCGAAACTGAAAGTTGTAATCAACGTTAATTATTGTTTATTTTTGCTCTTCACGACTTCCAAAGTAGCCGAATTTGTTTATTTTTGTTTGCTTATCAACGGCTATCAATACACCCATTGAATTTGTTTTTTTTTTTTTGCTCATGAGCTAATTTATTTTATCTTGACATTAGAACGACGTTGGCACGATCCTCAAAATTCACCACAGTTATGATAGTTGTAGTTCATTAAAAAGTATCAGCACTAGCGGTAGAGGGGTAACCATACAACTATAGACCTTTAACGTAGCAATCAATCTTTGCCAATTTTTCTCTGTTAATTCACTTTTTTTTTTTTTTAATTATGTAACGATATTACTCTAGCTGGTGGATTGCAAAAAGCGAACATTTGAAAAGAATCGTACGTTTTCAACGAAAGTAAAAAGAGTTTTTGGTATACAGTGGAACCTAAAACCTGCTTCCGGTATGAGCGATATGGTAATCATTAAAATCGTATATGATTACGGGAGCAGTTTTTTTTTATTTATGCCGAATGTTATTATATTTAAGGGAACAAAAAAGATCATTTTATTAGTTATCAGTGTACCAATAAAATTGTAAAAACTGTCGTACAAAAGATTCAACAGACTGCGTGTCGCTTTTGAGGAGAATGTTAAAGAAGAAGGCTTATGTAGAATATTTTGCAAAGACCACATTTATGCTAAATATGGTCGTTTCCGATTACTAAAAAAAAAAAATTCAAATGACATACAGTGGTGTATTTTGAAAAATCATGACTTCCAGACTTGACGAACGACGACGTTGTGATATCAGCCCCGCAGATAACTAACGTCCAAATTAAAGGTTAAAAAAAGGTACCAAACGCTAAGGATGCAGAAGAATAAAAAATGTAGAAGAATAAGAAGAATTAGAAGAATAAGGCGAAAAAGGCAAACAAAATATAGAAGGCGAAGAGAGTGAAAAAGGTGTAGAAGGCGAAGAAGGCGAAGAAGGAAAAGAAGGCGGAGAAGGCGAAGAAAGCGAAGAAATCGAAAAAGGCGTAGAAGGCGAAGAAGGCGAAGAACGCGAAGAAAGCGAAGAAGGTGAAGAAGGCGAAGAAGAAGGTGAAGAAGGCGAAGAAGGCGAAGAAGGCGAAGAAGGCAAAGAAGGTGAAGAAGGCGAAGAAAGCGAAGAAGGCGAAGAAGGCGCAGAAGGCGAAGAAGGCGAAGAAGGCGAAAAAGGTGAAGAAGGCGAAGAAGGTGAAGAAGGTATTGAAGGAGAATAAGGCAAAGAAACCAAAAAATGTAAAAGAAGGCAAGGAAAGTGAAAAGGACGAAGAAGGCGAAGAAGATGAAGAAGGTAAAGAATGTTAAGAAAGCGAAAGAGTGAATAAGGCGAATACGAAGAAGAACAAAAGGAAAAATAAGAAGAGGGCGAAGAAAGCGTTTAAGGCAAAGAAGGCGTTGGAGGCGAAAAAGGTGAAGAAGGGGAAGAAGGTGAAGAAGGCTAAGAAGGCGAAAAAGGCAAAGAAGACAATGAAGGCGAAGAAGCTGGAAAGGTTGTAGAAGGCAAAAAAGAAGAAAACGAGAAAGAAGAAGAAGAAGAAGATGAAGAACCTTGACTTCATTTGTTCATTTCAGTTCTTATAACTCACCGCTTCATCAAATAGTTAGTTTGTTAAATGCTTCAACTCGAGCACTTAATTGAACTAAACTTGATCAAACCGTGCTTAACTTAACTAAACAAAATTATTAAATTTCTGCTTCACTGTAAATACTCTGTTAAAAAAGGTTTACGCTCTGTACCATGAGCATACTGGCAATACTTACACTGAAATGTACCAACTGACACTGGGTCATTTACAAATCCTGTTCCTCAAATACCTACTCACACATATGCAAAAACCAAACTCCCATCGGCTATCAACCAAACGTCTCCATATAATTCTGAGCTACGATAGCACAACAACCGTGGCGATCACCACTTCAATGAGACTGAAGTCTCGCCGCCAAAATAAAAAAAAGCATTAAAGCAAAAAATCAAAATAAATTCCTCTTTCAATTCTACCGCCCGTTTGCCAGAAAACTCTACCCAAGAAAGCATACGCGTGCTCCACGTGACCTGAAAACCATTTTCTACTATATGCGAGTTTGAGTATGCATAATCTGGTCAGTGGCTTCAATTTGCCGGGGCTTCGATTTATCTTTCATCGGTTTTGTGTCTCTTCTTTTTCCTCAACTGGTTCTTCTGTTTTGTAGGTTATTATTGCGGTACATCCACTATATACACACACACACGCAGACACAGTCACCCATCACGAAAAGCCCCAATAAAATAATAATAATAAAAAAGAATGCAGCCCCCCAACGAATACATACTGCAGCAAATGTCATCGGCAAATTCAAATGAAACGTCATTTGTTCTATTGAACGCGCATTCAATAAAAGTAGACTTGTTATGCTGAGTTTTTTGTTTTTGTGTGACGACTTACCTATGGGAAGGAGGAAGGGGGGTTGGGTCGAATTTCTCTTTGAGGTTAGAGTAGCCTTTACCAATCATAAGCTGTTTTCTGATAAGCAGTGGGACATGATTGAAAAATATCATCAATGATATCTACTTTCTTCGCAAAGCTAGTTTCTCGATAGTCATATCGAAATGTCCAATCCAAATTTAAAAAAATAGAAGAATCTCTCAACGGACAACTTACTCACATCTCATATGTGGTATTGCTCTCTGTTTTGGTTTTCCTCTTCTTTTCTCTCACAAGCTTTTTCAATGTATTTGTGCTAATTACGAAACGCAAGTACAAACCAGAACGAAATTTGTATACTCACGACTATCGTAGAAATCCTCATCGTTTGTGGCTTAAAAAGCTGAGTGAAAAATAAAAAAAGCGGAAAAACAAAAACTAAAACCAAACAGAACATCGACAACACTGACATCGGCGAATAAAAACCAACACCAACAATAACAACAAAAACAACAAACAACAGTCAAAGTGAAAAGTGAATCGAGAAGATACATACATTCTGTGCGCTTTTGGCCACAAACAGTTGATATCGGAACTTGCTATTGCTACCACCACCAAAGTGTACTCCGCCGCAGCTTTGCTCGTCGCAGTTTTTCTTTTGAGTGGCATGAATATTGCGATAGATTTTTCCCGCAAAATATCTCACGGATTAAAAAGTGTATACCGTGTATCTAATGAAATAGAAATCCATGATCTGTTTGTGTATATAATGAATCGGTGCCACATTTAGGTGCGTCTCATTTGTTTTTGTTATTGTCCGATGTCCGTGTTTTTCTGTGTTTTTCTCATCCTTGTCCCATAAATTGGAAATTTTCTCATCGTACCTCTTATGGAGCAAGCACCTACTTGTGTATTTCAGTAAATACTTTCGTACGTAAAGGTGGAAGAGGTAGCCCGTAGCCCCAGCGGATACCGCGAGTTAGACGTTATAGTGAAGGAATTTTTATTGTTCCCTTTTCTGTCTCATTCTTTGTTATCATTTTGACGTCGCTGCCGCTGCCGCTGTCGCGTATAGTTATAATAGTGAAGAAGACGATTTCGATTTTCTCCTCTAAGTACTGACAGTTGCGTTGGTGGTGGAGAAACTGACAGCTCTCAGGCTCTCACACGCACTCTCCACTTTTGGTTTCTCACTCGCGCTCTTCTCAAGACTCGTAGAATAGAGAGTTCTGTTTTCCTCTTTTTAATTCAATATTACTTTTTTTTTTGCTTAGGATGGCCTTCACGTGAACGGTGTTTGTTATCTGTTTGGTGTATTTTTTCATGATTAAAAGTATCTGACGTGTGGAAGTGGATTTGGATTATCATTTGCTCTGTAGTTGTTTAATAGACGAAGTAAATAGTTGAAACTACGTAAAACGTCTTTGGTGACTGATTGTGTTTTTCCTGTGTGGGAGAGTAACGAAAACGATAGCCCCTCGCGCGCGCGATAAAAATCCATTTCTTAATCTTACTACTTGCAGTTTTGCTATGTTTTGCTATGCACAAACGAAAAATTGTTTTTTCCTTTCCTTTATTTTGTTTTTCCTTTGACTATAGTTTGTGTGCTTCGCAATTTTAATCGATTTAGCCCAGTCGGGGTCAGATGTGCAGTGCAGTGAACAACACATTAGGTGATATCTATGCAAAAGTCAAAGTCTTGAAGATTTATTTAAATTCATTTACAAATAATGTGTTGCAGTGAAATGTTTGTTCAAAAAAAAAAAAAAAGTGATTGAATTGTATTCAAAAAAGTTCCATGAATAGCTTGTGTAAACAAAAAGCAGACGCTGTCAATAAATACTTCAAAAAATAAGGCAAGTGTTGAATTTGGTTTTAATTACTTAGCAAGTCACAGTGGGCCTATGCATAAATTGAGCTGTCAACTCGATTTGGCAGAGGGTGTAAATATATTTTATGAGTTCATCCTTTTTGTTCTTCCCAAGTGGCCATTAATATGTTTTAATCAAATTGAACAGTTATGCGTTGTTCTTGTTATGTTATTGAAATAATGGGTGGTGGGTGGTGGTATTAAATATCAAATGTCAGTTGTTCCGTGTTCTCCCTTGGAGCAATGCGCATAACCCAAATGGGGCAACTGTCAGAATCTAAATTCGCTATACCTATGTACAAATGTACATATATGCTTGTGCCATCTAAGGCTGTTTCCTTTTTCATTTTTTTTTTGCAAAAGTTCAATAAAAAGAAACTGAAATTAGGTACACACACGTAATATCCATAATTCTGTATCTACTTGAGAATGCTTTGGGGACTTCCTTGGGCTTTTATTTCAGTCAAGTAGCGGTATGGTAGGGAAGAGTACTGGCAAAGCCGTTTGACGTTTTCATATTGGAAAGCTTTTCTTGAGATATCCGGGAAAAGGACACTGAAAGCTTTCGTAGGCATAACTTTAGCGATTTGGTTGGTGGGAGTAGTTACTGATGAAATAGGCACATTGCTCAAGACTTAGTCTATTTTACTTGTTGATTTTCCTTGAACAGAAGATTTAAAAAATATGTGTACTTTTCTGCTTTCGCAAAAGCCGCTATCGAAAGTGTTTGTGGACTAAACTAATACATAAGCTTTCGCCAAACGTCAGGAGATATTAAAAAAAAGGGAGGCGCAACAGAGCGAGGAGCCCTTGGGCCCAGCGCATTTCTCACAACCATGTTTTGTAAGGGAATGCTTATTGAGAAAGCGCTTTTGGTGGCAATTTACTAACGGAGGACTTTCCAATTCTTTGCGAAAGGCGATACCCGTGGAAAAACATTTTTGCCTCTGCTGGGATTCGAAACTCGAACCTTTAGGTTAGCAGGTGGACATGCTAACCCACGGTACAGGAGATATTAAAACTCGAATTTCTTTAGAAAGTAATACAAAATTGTGATCTAGTTTTGTATCGCAGAGCAAAATTTTACGTAACTACTTAATCAGTTAGAAAAAACCTGAATCAGGTCTTATCTCTTCAGGCCTTCCTTGCCCTGGAGCAAGGGTCATAAAAATTCAAAGGATTCGGACAATAATTGGAGCGATCGCAATGCACGTTATGATCTCACATTCAATTTTGAAAACTAATCAAACACAATATAGCATGAGATTCGGCTCCAGGACAGATACGTTCGTTCGCTTAAGTGGTGTTTTCTGTTTTTGAAACTTCCGTTTCCTATTTTCCTTCTTTATTTATCTTTGATTTTGTCCAGACGTTGCATTTATCCTGTACCAGGATTGCTTTAGTTAGACTTTCCTCTTCTTCTTAGCGATCGTGTCTTAACTTTCTAGGGGTTCATAGGATCTTTTTGAAGGGGTTCTCTGGACCTCTTCTTTGAACATGAAAATACCATACTCTATGTTTTCCAAGATGGTATTTTTAACGCAAAGACCTACACGAATCTTAATACTTCTTACAAGATCAAGCTTTGTTACTTCTGTTGCCACACGAAACATCTTCATATCAGTTCCTGTCAAAGTGTCAACTTATTTACAAATTTGTTATACAATTTCCAACATTGTGAACCGTTTGTAAGTGCTGGGCGTACAACCGCGGTGTAGATCTAAGGGGGCTATTTTCTATAACTGAAATGGATGAGTTTTCTCGATACTTCATCTACTTTACGCTTAATCGATGATTGATGTCGTCATTACAAGTTGCTTCAATATTGATCATCAATCCCAGATGTTCTTTTCTTTCATACAAATGAGTATCCGAAATTGACATGTCTAGATCAGAAGTTGGGCAAAATAAATACTCAGTCTTTTTTTTAACGAATGCGTTATACATAAATATACTACCTCTTAAAACTTTTTCTTAAAATTAGGATCTTCGCTATGAGGACTCTGTTGATCGTTAATAATGAGTAATTCGTTTACATTGGTGTTCTGTACTTTATCTTCCAGAAGATAGTCATGGACTGCAATCAAGAGCAGAGGACTCAATATGCTTTCTTGGTGTAGAGTAGACCTAAATTTTTCTGAACCAATAAATCGAAATATGTTTGCTTTTGCTTGAAATATTTTAGTAAAATCTTAAAATTTAAAGATTACTACTTTGATTTATTAGATGAAGATTATCTCAACTATAAAACTCATTGATAAAATCTACTGAAAATGTCAATGTTTTTTTTTTTTTTTAATATGGGTGCGAGGTTTTGTTATTCACCACTTTTTTCTTTACATTTGCGTTTATTTAAAAAAAAACAAAAAAAATAGCAGTTTCGAGAAAAAAGAATAACTATTTTTTCGACAGAACGAATTTTATGAAATTCTTATTTAATCTGTATCGCGTTTTGAAATTGAAATCTCATCTTCAAGTTTTTCGTCTTTCAACTTAATTTTGTCTAACTAATTTCAAAACGGGTCGTAAGCAATTTATAAAAGTTGTGATAGTTTATTTAATAAAATAAAATAAAGAAAATTAAAAATATTTCTTTATTAAATTCATACTAACTGTGCCCGCGACTTTGTACGCGTGGAATAGCTTTCAGCAGGATTTTTAATTTTTTAAGCCAATTATTTTCAAATAAAACACATTCATGCATTAAAGTAACCTATACTTATGTTATTTTATTAAGGTACATGTTTGCACACGACGTTATTCCTTTTTTCATCTTTTGCGAAATAAAAAGGGTTTGCGGGATTGATACACGTGACCGTGCTACATCCCACATAGAGTTGCAATGGGAATTTTTCTAAGCGAACACCTACAACTTAAAAGGTCTGAGCCTTATTAATACAAATATCTAGGACAGGTTTCAGGGAAACTGCAGTCTAAAACTAAACTAAAATCGGAATTGACCTTTCGCACAGCCATTCTCGATTGCCAATATTTATTTGAAGATCAAGATAGATATTTCTTCTCAGATCAACTGTGCTAATTTAACAGAAATCATCTCACGCTGAAAGAACTTTTGAAATCGACTCAGTAGCTTCCGTTTACGTTGCCGTTCCCGTAGGAACATAGGTATAACAAATACAGCCCATGTTCTTCCTCAGACTGCACCTGCACCAAAATTCATACAAATAGGTTCAATAGTTTGGACGGTAGACGGTAGCAACGATAAACAGAGTGTTCGTTCTTGTGGGAATACAAGGATAACATATATAGCCTATGTCCATCTTCAGGCTCAAGACTATATGTCTGTACCAAAATTCATATAAATAGGTTTTATAGTTTGAATGGTTTTTTATAACAAATAAAATTAGACAGACGGATTGACATTAGTAAAGACTCCAATTACCGTGGGAATATGGTGACCGTTCCCATATGTTACTCAGGGATAGTGTAGCATTCTAACGGTGGAAGAATTTTTGAAATCGGTTCTGTACTTTCTAAGTTCCCGTATACGTTCCCGTTCTTGTTAGAATATAGGGATAAAATATATAGCCTAAATATATGTCCTTCTTCAGGTTCTAGACTACCTCTGTACAAAATTTCATTTCAATCAGTTTTGTAGTTTTTGCGGGCGACTGACAGACAGAGTTACTTTCACATTTATAATTTTAGCTAGTATTTTATCTTTTTCATATACACAACACACAACCGAGAACCCAAAAACCAATATGAATTGAATTTTAGACTTGATTGCTCAAAAACCATTGATTAAATAATCAACTTAAAAAAAAGTTAAATTTAAGAACAAAATGCTTTGAGAAAAATTAAAGTATGCGGTATTAAGTGACTCAGCGGATTTAAGATTTTTTTTTTTTTTTAATTAGGTCCTATTTTTATATAGTTGCCCACCTAAATGGATGGAATGGAGAGAGGTGGACCCCCTCCCATACGATTTTTTCTAAGAATATGACCAAGAATCACTTCCCAAACTATGTAACACAAATTGCTGGACACAATGTATATACAAATTGTTGCCTTCCCAAAAGGTCATTCATCACCATGTCAAAAAAAAAAAAAAGAAAAAAGTCACAAGGCGTTACGATAAAATGTGGTTTAACTGTTTTAGGAACAAAGTTAATGACTTTCGATTTTGTGGCTTTAGATGTTGAGTGCTAATTTATGCTAAATAAATAGACTTAAGCCTTAGTATGTACTTGTATATATGTTAAATTGAGAATGACTAGATGCAGTTCTTAGAACTACTTATTTGTCTCATAAGCGTTAGTAAGCGACAGAAACAGAAAAACAGAAATCTTTAAGAAGAATGAATAAGTTTTGGCAATGATCAGATATCGTTCCAATAGAGTTATTGATGAATGTTAAAGAGGATGCAGCAATAATTTCCATCCTAATAAATTCACCCTCTTGTTCAAAAATATGCCAATTTCTTTCGAAAACATAGTTTTCATTAATATCTTATACCACAGACGATAGTTAACAGAATTCTTCTTATGTGGCCCAAATGTGACATCAGAGCTAGGAAAACAGCAGTAGCTTTTGACTCGTGTCGTTGTAGTTTTAAAAAATGAAAAAAAGTTTTTTTTCCCAATTTTTAAATCTAATATAAAATTGAATTTATACGCATGCAGCGTGGGACTATATAAAACTATTCTGCTGCAACTGCACATACAGTAATGAAGGTCAAAGCAATTAAAGGGCGTTTCACAAACACACGAAACAAATGCGGGGGCAGCAAAAAACAAATCTATCAACAAATCTGGGGGCGTCCATGCAAACCATTTTTAATGTTTGTTTGTGGGCCTTAGGTCATCACAGCGTGACCATTGAATTTGAACTTAGCTCGTTCATAGAAACCAAAAAAAAAAGAAAAACTGAAAAAAACACACAATCAATTTATCAGATATCAAAGCGATCCAATTATGTCAATGATTTCCACGTTTACATTGCTAGCGCGGTTCGAGTAAGTTCTTATCAAATTCATAGATGTGCCTGAGTATCCGCAATTTGTGTTAACAACACAAGATAATGTTTAACTCATACCGTGTATTACGTAACCACCTCATCAGTCATTGAGATAAAATTTGATAGAAATCACATACAAGTGTCAAATTTAAAACAAATTTGCCAAACGAAATTTCGGGAATCTGAAAATAGTTTTTTTTTTGGATGACTGAACGCTAATCGATGAATGACGAAGTCAATTTTTGGATTCAACTGAATTTTTGCTATTACTATTGTTATTAAGAAATTACAAACCAATCAAAAGATTTTTGCTTTGGGCGAATGTTAAACACAGTGTAAAAGAAGTTGCTCGAGGGCTGTTCTTTTGTAGGTTTTTTTCTGTTTTAAGTTCTAATACAGCCATAAGTTTGCAAAATTTTTAAACAGAACGGTACAAAGTATTCACAAAAACATAAAATCATCTTCATAAGGCAATTAATCATTATATCACACACACGCAGGGAAATATCGAACCTAGGTTGACTATAGATATTATCAGCTAAGGAGTTTTCCGCTTTGAACATTCAATGAAATAAGTTCAGCTATATGCGTTGTAGTTCTATACAATAAATGTATTGTGTATTGTATAAGCGGTACATTGACTTCGAAGACCAAATAAAAAAAAAATTTATAGGTTTTATCTAGCAACAGGTTGTTACACAATAGTCGTGCAGGGTTAATATTTCAGGCGTGATTTGCTACTTTAAGTAGGGTCTGCCTTCAAAGAAATCTTAGTACTGGGTAACCGAACAAGTCTGGAAAATAGACAACGACATTTCCATTGTATAGTAGTGTATAGCAAGTTATAGACTGGACTGTTAGGCTACTCTACCTTTGAGATTTTCTGAAGAAAATTGGTCCTCCATCTAAGTATATGTTTGCAGTGTAATTGTTTTCTTCATTCTCTTGCAACAGCCTAGTCCCAATAAGCAAAAGAAAAGTCGAGATAAAGTGAATGTCATTGCTGTAGTCTCTTTTCTTGTAAAATTTTTCTAAAAGTATGTTGGCGAGACATGGCGACTTTGCCTTACTCTAACACTAGGATTTGATTAAGCTGGACTTTGAGTGGAAATCAAAGAGTGAAGTTGATGAGAACAAATGAAACACTTTTAAAAATTTGGTGAAAATAGTCCAGTCAAAATGGGAACGATATCATCCTAATGCGGCCGCAAATGGTTGAAAAAAAGTTTCTTCTTCAGCCGGTGGCCATTTTCCATGTAAAGTGACGGGTATATAAATATCACATTCACTCCTATGTGAGAATGTGACTAAAAAAATAATGACTATATAACATATATATACTATAGAACCCAGCTGAAGATGCGAACCAAACTATTCAAAAGCTCTGGAGATTATTTTTGCTGATGTTTTCCCTAAAATCAATTAGGGAGGTTCATGTGGGTGAGGATTAGATTCTGCACATGTTGCGACAGTAATGTTTTATGAACTTTATGCATATCCGAACACTTAACAAAAGAAAGAAATTTAAAAGTCGAAAAAACTAATCAGGAGGTTGAGATTTGAGAATTTAAAAAACCCATAAATAGAAATGCAAATAGAAACACCTCATGAGTTTGAAGAAAAGTGAGAGATGTCGTTTAGCTTTTGGTTCTCATCTCCAAGCATATTATAAAGGCGGCTCACGTTAGCATCAGATGACAACCAATGTATTACGATCCTCATAGAAAAGTATCGAGATTTGCACGATGTGTTGTTTGATATAAAAAAAAAAAACATTCGATCGATGACACTAGATCTAATCCGGCTGACCCTTAGTGAACGAGGAGTCCTCTAGGCGTAGGTATGTGTAGTTAGTCATGAATGTTAACGGAAAAGAACAAGATGCCTTCTTAGTGTCACCAAAAAATTCCAAGCCACAGTAGGCTCACACCAAGGAGGCGCATTCAGCCCTGTGCTCTTAATTACTTTGACTATACCTGCTCAAAGTCAAAGTAGCAGACACTTTGCATGAATTGTTCTTTGCTAAGGATGAGGCAATCATAAACAAAGATTTTACATTCACACCTGCATTGATCACTTGACGTAAATGGTACACGTTTTAAGAAAAAGCGATTATCGGTTTAGTCTTAAAAGGCACAAGTTTTCTGCTTCAGATATTTATATAATATGGAAATTTGTTTCACAAGTGCGAAATGTCAATATGTCGAGGATTTACGATTAAAAGAAAGCAACTTGTGGTATAGTGATTCCAATAATTTGATAAGTGTAAGCTGAATGAAAGTCAGGCCCACACTTCACTTTCGAAGTGGTCCAAATTACTGAACACTGAACACTGTAGTTGTGGGTTCAGAAGCTATCAGAGACTAGATTCCGCAACTCTTAAGACGACTGTTGTCTAAATTCAAGGAACTGAAAAACGTGGTAAAAAAAATAAAAAATAGGATGGCGCAACAGAGACCTCAGGGCATTTAGTAGCTTAAAAACATACCAAAATTTTTAAGACGACTACAGTAAAATAGTTATTCTTCCAACAACTAAAATTTACATAATTCGATTTGACAATAATCGATTAAATAGTTACAAAATCTATCCCCCAGAACTCAAATACGATTCAAAAAGTTGGATAATGTTCAAAAATTTTGAAAGTAAGTAGCTTAGATTAATATATGATTCCTTTGGCTTTAGGAGAATTAGAAGTATTAACTCAAAATCCTCAAAGCACAGCACAGTAAACATTTTTTGATTTTGTTTGTTCTTTGTAGAGCACTAACGGAGATCAATTTTTTCCTTTGTGCTCATTGTTAAGCTGTATTGGCCATTCCGCATAATATACCACAAACTTCATGGAAGCATGGATTTTGTTTTGGAAGTTCAAACAAAAACATCAGAAGATTCTGCTTTATGATACTTGATTCTGAATGCTAAGGGAAGCACTGCGTATACCCTCGATGGGACGAATATTCTTTTACTTTCTGACATCATATCGCTATACAAAGCTTTGATTTCAAACATGATATTCTCATCTTGGCTACGAGAAGGTGGTGGCTAAGACGATTTCAGCCCCTCGTTGGGTCTTCAGATCTATAGTACAGAAGGAGTTCTTTACGTCAATCGCAACTTCGTCAGCTTGGTTGAAGGTTAACTCATTTTTGGATATATATTTTCTTTTTGCGAGGCACTGAAGGTTTCCTTTTGCGAGGCACTGAAGCGCTCTACTACTCTTTGTCATCATGCACTGTTTCTGGAGGTTTAGCTAACAGCATATTGTACCGTTCGTAATTAGATCCGGAGAAGAGATTCTTCCTTCAGCTGGATACAGCCGGCACTAAAATCGATTAGCCGTTATCACAGGGTTTGTTGTTCTTGGTATACAAGTGGTCTTTAGTCCTCAGAAAATGCGAGGGTGGTTTTCATGTCTACTCAGGACTTCTCATTCTGTCATGAGCTTCATAAAGCAATATTTACAAAAATGGAAAGTTTTTATAGCATTGGCATATAGAAGACTTGTTTTGGCGAAATCAGACATAAACTAAACTATGGATAGGCTACTGGTTTTACAGCACAAAAAATCTTTCAGGTCGACGAGACGTGCTAGTAAAGGTGTTTTACCTTCGCCCTATCCAATTAAAAAAAGGCTAGCGCTCTTCACAGATGGTAGCTTACGACCTGATTTCTAAGTTTGGCTCATAAGACAAATCTGTGTCATGATAAGCAACGCTTTTGCTATCTGGATCGTTTTCAATGAAGACGATTGCTTACAGCTTGTCCCTTAAAGTGAAGTAAATGAAGTTGATAGCAGAAATGTTGCAATACGCATACACTTTTAACTGTCTACGCATATTGCGTCTCAGAACAACTAAGTCCCTACTTAATGACTAAGTACCTACTAGATTCTGCCTGCTCCGAAGTTTTTAATTAAAACCAAAAACCCTTCACATCAAAGGAAACGTATAAAAACTTTTCCAAATACAAGTAAGTAAAATGATAATAAAAGATGTCATTGCGACCAGAATTATGGATGAAGTACAACAGCAAATACAGCAGTAAACCATAAACACTTTCCCCCGGAAACGTTTGAGGTGCCAAAAAGCTGATATATACACATAAAGACCATAAAATTTTAGGTCTTCATTTCGAAGACTTCCCCAAACAACTATCACGTTACAAAAAATCGCTTATCCTTCCACATTGAGGCCTCACTTTGCTGTTGTAAACATTTTCTACCGGTCGTAAAATGATATACATACTGACAAACATTTTATGCTTCAATCAAACACCGGAATCATATTTTATTCCTCCACTCAATTTGAGTACCTACTCAAAAATGTTTAGCACGCTTTTTTTTATTATTTTGAATGGTGGACAAATACCCCCATTTGCAATTCCGATGTCAATAATCGTGTTTTTTTGTTGTCGTTGTTGTTTTTGTTGCTTTTCTGTTCATTGTTTGAGTGCTGTAACAACAATACTCGCTTGTTGTTCCATATTTCTGTTGTATTGAAAAGGTAAACAATATTGCAATTGATTATCAAAATATGTCCCATTAACTTTGAACGTGACATCAATTGTTGGAAAAAATATTTATTCGCATCAATAAATTCACGATGCTGATTTGGTTACATTTTGTTAGTTTGAAAAATTGGATAACGAAATCAGATTGTCCAAAGTCATTAAAGTGAGTCCATTAGAGAAAACTGAGTTCGATCAATTTGCTGACTGAATCCATTCATAGCTCCATTATAGCTTTGCGTTTTATTGATGCTGTTGTTTCGAATGCAGGCACTTAAATGGAGTTGTGTGGATTTATAGTTCAATAGGTCCTTTTCAAAGAAAAATAGAGTTAATTTAGTTTACAATTTGTGCATGGGCTTTTTCTTTGAAAAAATCTGTTTTTTAAAAACAGAAAAGGATAAATGAAAATTAAAAAAGCAAAATCAGTTTTCTTGTTGTTGTGTGGTCTTTTTTTGTTACATCCTAAACAATAGCTTATTTTCGCATGTTCGATTTGTAAATCAGTCGAACCGAACCACATGCTTTCATGATCCATAGCCATTTGTTATATGTGCCATGCCTACGCATACGCATGTTCTATAGTGTACCTTGTACACCCTAATACAATGCAACACCAACCTTGACTCACCTCAACTTCAATGAAATAACACCTCAGACCTCAGTTCATCATCATCATCACCTTGCCCAAGTTCTGCAAGAAAAGAAAGAAAACTGGGTTCAGTCCATTACCTGGATATTTAATGTTATGTCATCCAACATCCAAGTCAATGAACTCCCCAAAAATTCAGAGCAACTTAAATTCTTTTTCTTTAAAGGTATGCAAATAACTCAACTTTTTTTTGCTGTTGTTGAACGTATGCAGTTAGTTGGGGCAGTGAATAACGCGTCGACGTCAAACTTAATAAAAAATAATTTGCTTTCTTTGTTTGGGTTTTCTAGAGGTTTTTTGCGAACTCACTCACTCGCTTGTTCAGAGTGGCGGAAGTGTGCTGTACTAGCCCATTAAATTTGCATAAGCTTGACCCAAGAAAGAAAGATTCATCCACAGTTTCAGTTCGTTGTATAGACACTCTACGCTCTACCTCTGTTTTTGCATTTTTCTTGATTATTCTTTTCAAATCTCTGATAGGCTTGTTTGTATGGTGTGAATGACTAATGTTAATTGGCGGAGATTTGTTTTAATTAATATTGCCTTACGGTTTCGATGTCGGTCATAATGACGGAGTACTTTTTGTTTTAAGTTTGATTAGTTTTGGAATTTAATTGTATGGAATTTGTTATTCTAGTTGTACCTATTTTTGTTTTGGTCTTCTGTCTAAAGTTACATAATTGAGAGAGAATATTAACACTTACACATTTCTATGACTGAAATGGGTACAATGGATGGGTACGAACTAACCAAAGAATGCGTTACTACACCTCGTGTACCGCAATTACAGTTACTGAATGTCAAGGTCACTTAAAAAAAAGATCGTGTTGATATTTACATTGTCCCAGTAAAAAAAGATCAACACGTTTGAGAGTGATTCGTACGTGATGCACGCGCTTCCTCTACTGGTACTTTGGAATATTTCAATGAGTCTTAATGAAAGTAGACATGCTCTTAGTTTGTTTAAATTCTTCCTACATGCTTTTTGTTGTTCAATCTCAAAACAACAATAGGGTCATATGGCTTTGTGATGAAAGTAAATCATTTTTTCAAGTCAAATGATATGTAAAACGGAAAAACAAAAACACATGTATGTAATTAGCATTCCAGCACAACGGAAAAGTGCAAAGAACCATGAAAGTTACAGTGTCACCGTTATGTGCACTATTAGTTCGGAATTTCGTGAAATTGTAATGAGAGAGCTAAGTTCAAGCTGATGTCTTGGTCAGTAAGTAATTCTACCGAATTAGTTTTTCGCTTGTATGAGATCTTGTTAACATAGCTCTATCCGTTACAAGACTTTATTCTTGTGTTCCGAGGTTGGAACTCATAACAGACCCAGACATTAAGGTCAAAAAAGTTCTTTCTATATTCATACTCGTAAAAACGAAGTGACATGAGGCCAGATTGTTTATCATCCTAGCTGCTGGTTGTAATGATTCGTTAGTTTTAAATTACTACATCTGTTCTTGGTCACCAACATTTTTACAGAACATATTCCACCTAACCTAAGGCCTGTGGTGCTCGTGGCTTACTTGTTTTTTCCTACTATTTTAAAGGTCTGAGGTTTGAACCCCAGAAACATCAAGATGAAATAAGATAGATTTCTTGAAGTAACTTCATGGTATGAAAGAAGCCCTTTTTGCGATTAGCCGTTCGTTATCGGTTAAAAATTTAAAAGATAAGTTTGAGAATAATGCGCCAGACACCCTGGGGTTCCCTGCTCTATTTCGCCACTCTATTTATTTATTTAAAGGCCCAATATTTCGGGTTACGCAGATGCGTGGCTTTGTAAGATCTTCAACGTACAATTCAACTTTTTCTGTCACCACTGAAAATCGTTGACCCTTTGAAGAGCATGAGTCCTACTTTCCTGTCATCCGTAGATTAGTTCGATCATTGGCTCCTTTTCTTGAGAATTGTGACTATTACTTTTGCAGTCACAACAGAAAACGTGAGAGTTGCATTAGATAAACGCAAGAAAATATACTCATACTGACTTCAATTCAATTCAGATTCGATGATAGTCCCTTCATTTCAATCTCGAAAGAAGCATTCAGTGGGGTGCTGAACACTAATCAGACTGGTTTCATGAAGTTCTAAAAATCTATGGACTATTTTCCTAAATTTTCAAATTGTTTACATTTTTGGCAATACAGCGCTGAGAAATCACACAGTCTGTCAAAACTTCAAACACATTTTCCTCGAAACTGTGCTTTTAAAATCCGTTGTCAAGATTTCTCGTTCGCGAGGAATTGGCAAGTCCTCCGCTAGTAAATTTATTAAAATAAAAAACGCCTTCTGGATTAACATCCAGTTGAAAATTGTAGGTCCCCTCCATTCCCTCAAAAGGTTGTGAGAAATGCAATATTTCAAATGAACAAGAACTTGGACGAAGTATATCTTTTTTCCATTATTACTATTTTTCACAGAAAAAAATAATTTTTTATTTAAAAATGCCTTTCAAAAATCCAACTTTTATTTGTTTCTTTTCATTCTCAGAAGATTTATTTTATGATTTTAATCAAAACACGTCTTCTTTGGGTCACTTTAGATACCTAATCCAATAAAGAGCTCTGTTGTCAACGTTTGCGCACCGAAAGGTCGTGAGATATGACGTCATAATTGCAGAGTGTCGCGTATTTTTTGCGAATATTTCACAAAACTGTTTATTGTTTGTCTATCTTCAAAACTGTAAATAGCTTGAATGAAATATTAAATTTTTTATGCAGAGAAATTGTTGAAAATAGACTGTTTTTCCCTCTGGTAACTCTTGTAACCCCTTAAAGTTGTCCAAACCATTTTCTCTTCTCAAAAATGAGAATTCTTCAAAAAGCAAATTTTTTTTACTGAAAACAATTAATGCCTCAATGCTTTTTTTTTTTTTGCTGGAATGGGTGTGCGCACGAACATCACTTGAAAAATCTATAAAAATAAACAAATTACAAAAAAAAAAAAAAAACATCAGCATGAGAACGGTAATTGGGGCACTGGTAAGAAACATAAAATTCCTATTGAGTTTTCGAACACAAGCATTTGAAACTTTGAGAGGAGTGTCTATATGTGCGTTAGTTTAGAAACAAGGTTAAGTTAAAGAAGAAAAATTACTTGAGTTCAAAAAAACGTAGCTAATAATAAGTGAATATAATTCTTTTCCTTTTCATTTATTGAAAAGTCGAAAAATGTGAAGGATCATGAAATCCAGTGATTTAAACTCCAAAAAATTTTACGTTTCTCTCAGGTTCGACAGTGGGCTTATCAGTTACATGCTGTCGTACCCTTCTGGCCGAAACGCCTATTTTTGGAGTTGAGGTCAATAGATCGCAGCTCTTTTAAGTCTTCACGACTTTTTTTGATAAACAAGAAAATCGTTTAATATCCACCAATTAAATAGTGGCTGTGTTGGAAGGATAATTTTATGCCATTGATGTTTAAATAAGATTTTCGAGCATTTGAGGCCGTTTGTCGGCAATAACGTCACCAATGTTTTCTTCAATAAGTCGATGGTGACGAGCGCTGTGTGGCATGTAGCACCGTCTTGTTGGAACCACATCTCATCCGAATTCATGCCATCCAATTCGGGAAGAAAATAGTCAGTTATCATGGCTCTATACCGGTCTCCATTGACGGCAACTGGCTCGCCAGCATCATTTTGGAAGAAGTATGGCCCAATGAGCTCACCAAACAGCGGCTATTTTGCTTCCTGACGTAACAATTCAACCAAAAAGAACCTCATCACTGATAAAAATTTTGGCGATGAAAATCAGCATCGAGATCAATCTCATTTTCGGTTCATACTTCATACACCAAAATCACGGCGCATTGCATTGGTCCATAAAGTTGATGGACAAAGCTCTAATAGCTGCGAATGGTTGCGAATCGATTCATTCGGGTCTTCTTCAACACTTTGTTCTACAATGGCAAATTGTTTCTTCGGTGCGCACTGTTCGACGTCTCTGCGGATGAGTATTATCGCATAAAGTGAACGTAGTCCGGAAACGATCCATGGTTAATCGAATTAAATGTCCTGATGGACGATTATGTCAGACGGAGTTTGCGTTAAACTTCGCCAACTGAACCGTTATTTTCGAAATAAATTTGCTCCATTTGGAAGCGATGTTCTTTTGTCAACCTGTTCATGATAAAATGGCAAACCAAACTGAACAAGATGTCAGTTTTATATCTATTAGAAAAACCAACTTCTAAAAAACCACTCGATAAAATTGATCGTTTTTGAGCAAAATCAAGATCAAAATGTTGTGACCTAGTTTACAACAAACTAATAAAAAGGACTTCGATGGAATCGATTATGTTATTCAGTTTTTATCATGCAAAAAAAAAAAATATTCAGTTTCAATCTCAGTTTTTTTTGCGCGTTTCCAGACTGCGTTCTTTGGCTTAGAACACTTATCCACTACTTTTTATAGAATTTTTGCAGTATAAACTGCATTTGATAATGTCGTAGACTTTTTATTTGAATTGAGGCTTGAGGATTCGTTTTGTGTTTTCATATTCGATAGAAATATGTTTCACCGAAGAGAATTTACTCTGAAAAAGATAAATGTTTACTTCCTTTCAACGTCTCAAATGAATTGGAGTCGAGTTTCATTGATTATATGCTGTCTTTTAATTTAAACCAGATCAACTATGTTTTAAACTTATTAGGACGAATTCTAGACTTAGTTTTTATTAATACTGAAGTTGAAGCAAATTTAGTCAAATCAGAAACTCCAATTTTTGAAAATAGAAAGCATCATTTTGCCTTGCAATTTGATTTAAAATTCTTAAATTTCGATAAGCTAAATTTTGATAAACGTGAGTTTTACTCTGTTCGGGATTTCAGCAAAGCTAATTATGATGAATTGAATAATTTTTTTAACGCCATCGATTGGGATGAAGCTCTTCGTTCTCGTAACTTAAAGGAGTGTTACGATTCTTTCACTGCTGTTATTGAGGAAGCATATAATTTGTTTATTCCATTTAAAGAGAGAAAACATAAAAATAAGCCTGTCTGGTTCAATAATAGATTACGTAACCTTAAAAATAAACTTTCTAAGGCACATAAAAATTACAGAAAAGATCCTAGCCTGCACCTTCGATATATACGATGTAGAAAAGAATATGAGTCTGCGAAAAAATCTGTATATAAAAGCTATATGCGTAATATTGAGAATAATATTAAAAGTGATTCTCGAGCCTTTTGGAAATTTGTTAATTCAAAACGTAAGTCATATGGGATTCCAACTTGCATGAATTACCTTGATCAGTCATCCAATAGTGAGGACGTTATATGTGATATGTTTGCGTCTTATTTTCAGTCCAACTTTGTTCTAGATCCCGTTCCTCATTCGCACGAAATTCAAAGTGGTGAAACACTAACTAATCTTGGAAACTTAACTTTGTCAGTGGACCAGGTTTTGATTCAGCTTTCATCTTTGAAGTCCGATTTCAAACTAACCCCTGATAATTTTTGCTCGGCTTTACTTAAGAAGTGTTCCTTAAGTCTTGCGGCTCCACTTACTAAAATTTTTAACTTATCGCTTTCCACTGGTAACTTTTTAGATGACTGGAAATTGTCGATGATAAGTCCAATTTATAAATCAGGTTCAAAACAAGAGGTTATTAATTACAGACCCATTTCAAAACTGAAGTTGATACCGAAAGTTTTTGAAGCGATTGTGAAGAAATGTCTTTATGATGAGGTTAGTTCAAGTATATCAGTAGATCAACATGGTTTTGTTAGTGGTAGGTCAACAGTGACTAATCTAGCCTTGTTTTCTAACTTCTGCATTAGAGGTATTGAACGTGGAAATCAGGTTGACGCTATCTATACAGATTTCTCTAAAGCGTTTGATAGAGTTCAACACGATATTCTGCTAAAAAAACTGAAATTGTTAGGTTTTCACTCTAGCCTACTTATATGGTTTGAAAATTACTTGACCAATCGTAAACAATATGTAAAAATTGGAACGGTTCTTTCAAAAGAAATTTTTAATCACTCAGGTGTTCCTCAAGGGAGTCATTTAGGACCTCTCCTCTTTATATTATTTATAAACGATCTACCACCAAGAATTCGATATTCGGAATGTTTGCTTTTTGCAGATGATCTTAAGCTTTTTAGGCCAATTAAGTGTGAATTGGATTGTTATCGACTTCAACGTGATATAGATGAAGTGTCAGCTTGGTGTGTTGAAAATCGATTATTTTTGAATATAGCAAAGTGTAAGAGCATTACCTTTACCAGGTCGCCTAATATTATAGATCATTCATACGTCATTTCTGACATTCAACTTGAATCAGTGGATAGACAAAAAGACCTTGGCGTTATTTTCGATTCAAAGCTATCCTTTAACTTGCATCTGGACTACGTTATTTCTAAGGCTAATAAATTAGTTGGATTCATCATGCGAAACTCAAAACAATTTCTGGATCCTTACACGATTAAATCTTTATATATTTCACTTGTAAGATCACTTCTTGAGTATGCATGTTGTATATGGTGTCCATTGTATAGGGTGGGTATAAATCGTATTGAATCCGTTCAAAAAAAAGTTTCGAGGTACGCTTTGCGTAAACTAAATTGGGTTGATAATATTTTACCTAACTACAATGCAAGATGTCTGTTAATAGATTTAAAGACTCTCGAAGCTAGGAGGAAGTATTATTTAGTTATGCTTGCTAGAGATGTTATCTGTAATCGAATTGATTGTCCTAAACTTCTCTCTTTTTTTTCTTTATATGCTCCTTCAAGACAGTTGAGGACGAGGCCGATTCTGTTTTTTGTTCCCCGATCTTATACAAACTACGGTAGATCAGATCCGATTTCACGTTCAAGTCATGAATTTAATTGCGTTTATCAAAATATAGACTTATGTTTAAGCAGAGAGGTTTTCAAAACTATTGTTTTGAGTCTAGTATCGTAGCATGTTTGTATATATATGTACATATGTAAGATAATTCTTTTTGCTACTTATTGTTTAATATTTGCTCTTACTTTTTTCTGTATAGTTTATGTAAATATTGTTAAGTCTAGAAGAGTTATGAACTCGATAGATGGATAATAAATAAATAAATAAATAAATGAATTGAGGCTAACTAATTTCTGGGTTAGGTCTAAAGAACAACGTCTCTAATGATCTGGAGAAGTTCTTTGTGTTCTCATATTCATGATGAAAGAGGTGTTAGTGTAGTTACAAATAACAATATAGACTTTGAGAGGGCATACTGATAGTCAGGTTTTCCGACGATTGTTTTTCGAGATACGGTTTATCATATTCCGTGTTAGTTTTAAGCAATTCTTTCAAGTGGGCTGCTAATCATTGAATATCTTGAATCTTATAATCTTCTGGTCATCTTTCCCATCGTCAGTTTTTTTTATATCTCGCCAATGGAGATAATTGTTGAAGGCTTCATCACTGAGGTGTATTTTCCTTCCAGTTTTTTTTTTTTTTTAAATGAGAATAGTTTTCAAATCAAATGCTCTGTTTTGTAATTTAAAGCACATCTAATCACTAAATGGTACCTCCTTCACAGCAATTTGTGTCTTTCTGGTTCGAAAATGAAGAATCATCTTATTGAAAGACTTTCACACAAGAGAAAAGGCCGAAAAGATTAAATGATCCCATGTGAAACTTAGCAAACTACGTGTGTCAAATAACGAAGTAACGTCTTCTAATGATTAAGTGTATCTAAGCACTTAAGTCTTACGTTCTGATTCAACAAAGTGAAATTGTTTGTCCTTAATTTCAATGAGTTGTTACTTTTCTATATCTAAGACTTGCAAAGCCCCATCAAGATTAATCTCTCATTTCCTTAAATCATAGAGAGTTTCCTGTAACATTTCTTCATATTCACTTAGTTCCGCTTCTAATTTTAATTTTCTTTAATTTGAAACAGCAAAACCTAATTGCAACTTTTCAAATGAATTGAAATCCCATCAAAGTTCTTGGAAACTTAACAACCATAGACTCAACGTTTTAAAGTCGTCAGCAGTGTGTAAAGATTGCGCCTATTCCAAACTTTTCTTCACGCTCGCCGAATTCAACCTAAACAAAGTTTTAATATCCTTTTACAGTTAACCCATCATTTTCACGGATTTTTGAGGTTTTAAAAGCTTAAACCTGCTAACGAACCATGTACCTTTAAAAAGGCTTTGGCCTCTGCGTGAAAGTTAAGCAATTATTCCTGTCGCCCACGCGAAAACAGTTAGCAATTAGGTTTTGTCCCAAAAAAAGAGAGAAGTATTTTGTGTGTATGTGTATAGAAAACAAAAACGTTGCTACACTATCAAATTTTTCCTTTCCTCAACCTCTTTCTTTCGCACAGAAGGTTAACTGACATCGAACTGTCGCGTAGTTACCAGAGCAGTAAGAAATATTCAACGCTGCGCTGTATAGTTACCTACATACATAAAAGCCTCTAGTCTAAAACCATCCACATCAGTAGAGTGCGCTATATTCCCAAATGTCTTGTAAATCTCATTAAATCAGTTGACGTAATTCTGCTGGTATGAGTATATGTTTATCTTTCTACGTGTTAGCAGTTTTCGGCCTCTGGTGTAAGGCGCCAGCATTGGACGAATTATAATTGTCACACGACAACGAGTCAACTGGAAAAATCTACAGGTGGCGGCGGTGATAGTGGGTGGTTGGGAATAGAATGATAATCTTACTTCTGGTCTCGCAAATACCTACAAAACGAACAACTTCTTGTTTGTGTTGGCGTTCGCAAGTAAACATCATTGCCGTTGGGAAGCCTTAATAAATACATGGAATAGCCTAACTGTTGATGAAATCCATATAGCTACAGGTGTGGATTTAAAAAAAAAGGAAATAGAGAGAAAAAATATCCCCCAAGGTGGGTATAGATAAATTTCTATGACGCCTGGATTGCGGTAAATTTCTCTTTGATTTTTCCCTGTCATCGATCGAAAGGACCCAATTGAAAGCATAATCGCTTTCATGGTGGAAGACTTGATGCCTTGCGTGTGTATCCGGTCCTATCTATTTTCTGCTACACTGAACGGAAAAATTGGGATATATTTTGAAGGGTAAACGCATTTTCAATGGAGTCTCGAGTAGTTGTTTTAGGAAATTTAGAACATTCAATAAAGAACTTTGTAAGCTATCGTTATCCAAAAAATCACATATAAGACAGACAACGGCCTTGTCACCCGAAAAGAGTCGGTTCCCATTAGAACACCGTAATTAAATCGGAATGAGCGCTGTTAGTGACAAGATGGGGAACCGTCTTGTACTACTGCGTGCTGTTGTCATGTGTTATTTGTTCTATGTAGTATTTGTGTAGTTAGTCTTGTGGTGTATCAGCCAAATGGTCTTTGTCGCCCGGCTGCAAACCCCCTACTCCGCAGATGTATGTGTGGAGTAGGTTTCATGTAAATGTAAATGTAAATACATATAAGACAAGACTGAAATACGAATCGTAAAAAAAAGAAAGCAAAAGAAAAGCGTTCAATCAATAGAATCCGTCAAAAATGGCACGCCACAGTTGCAGCCATTTGCTACAATCGTTGTATCATTAAATCGAGAGATAAAAAGAGACCTTAGAATGTTTTCTTGTTTCGAAAAGCAGAAAGCTAAGATGAATTCCGACAGCCAAGGTTTGAATTGTTTGAATTGATATTCTGTGCTTATCTGCGTATAGACTGCTTCTTTACTGTTCAACTTTCCTAAAGGGTGTTTTTAGAGGAATAGAATTTTGAAATGAAATAAGACAAAGATGATTTTTTTATTGATATGAAATTTACTTCATTCGGAAGACAATCTTCTGGCATTATAATTTAAATATGATTTCTGTCATGTGACCGCCACGGCTGGATCGGCATAGTCTAATCTGGAGGTCTAATTTTTGATTACTTTTTCCAACATTTGTGGCCGTATATCGGCAATAACGCTCCGAATATTGTCCTCCAAGTGGTCAATCGCTTCGGGCTTGTCGGCATAGACTAGCGACTTCTCACATCCACACAAAAAATAGTCAAGCGGCGTTAAATCGCACGATCTGGGAGTACAATTCACGGGTCAGAAACTTGAAACTATGCGGTCACCAAACGTGTCTTTCAATAAATCAATTGTGGCACGAGCTATGTGACATGTTGCGGCTCCTTTTTGAAACCACAACTACACATCATGGTTGTTCAATTGATGAACGAAAAAGTCAGTAATCATCGCTCTATAGCGGTCACCATTGACTGTAACGTTCTGGCCAGCATCGTTTTTAAAGAAGTACCAACCAATTATTTCACCAGCCTATAAAGCACACCACGAAGTCAGTTTTTCTGGATCTAACGGTGTCTCAACATACACTTGAGGATTATCATTACTCCGAATTCGGCAGTTTTGTTTATACACGTATCCATTCAACCAAAAGTGAGCTTTGCCGTTAAACAAAATTCGCTTTTGAAAATCGGGATCGACGGCTATGATTTTCAAAATAAATTTGCACAATTTGGAAGCGTTGTTCAGGCGTCCGTCTATTCATGTTGAAATGCCAAACCAAACTAAACATAAATCACTTGACAGCTGACAAAATGGACGCCAGTTAAAAAAGTGTTGCCAAATTAAAGTTTATACCTCTAATAAAAAAAAAAAAACATTTGACAGCTAAAGTCAAACAACACTTAGACTCTCAATTTTTCAAACAAATTCATTTTATCAGAAAATTTTCTCAGTGTTGTTCTGTAGCTGGCTTACTATGAAGCGTTAGGAGGTGTTCGATTACTTTTCTACATTGGGGTTAGCATCACTCAACTAGAAAATTTTGTGTTAAAGATCTCAGATGCGTCCTTGTTTGGTGTATGACGGCATACAAAAAAAGATGAGGAAAAATCAGAATATAAAGTCAAGTTGGTGAAAATCTGTAAAAGTGCCTGGGCACGCAATCAAGGGCGAGAGATCTCATTCTGGTCGATTTACTTGCGATGAGTGATTTCAGCAAACTTTGTCGTCATCTGCAATGGTCACAAAAGAAGAAGGAAAAAAAGAAGAAGCAACAAAGAGGATTTCAATAATTTTACATGAACGAGATTATATGTTGGAACGTCTTCTTCGATTAACTCTGGAATACGAGATCGGAGTGAATGGATTTTATTTGAACAAGACTAAGCTTATATTAAAGCGATAGTAATTAGATGGAGATTATTTATCGTTTGTGGATTATTTTAAGACATTTTCATCTGCTTAATCGAGTAACATCTGACAACTGGAACCCTTTTGTGTCTGAAATATAAGGCACACAAGACACGATATGATGAACATTGCCACGGGGTGGCACATTGTGATGAGTATAAACGCTTGAATTGTGACAGCGACAGACATAACTTAACCGTATTGAATGAATAAGTAAGTGAGCTTCCGAAACATGATTAGATATACGACGACGTCGACGGAGCTTGTTGCGCCAAAATGAATGCCAATGGAATAGATTAAGCGGGAGATGTCTATCGAATATTTATTGCACCAATGAATGGCTATGCATAAGGAATTGACACAATACTAATGTCAAAGCGTAGAAATCCATTTGTCTGGCAGAATGTGGATTTTAAGCTCCATTAAGCCATTAATTCGGAGGCCATTATCCGTAGTTGTTGGAATACAAGAGGAATGATTTTAGTTGTGTTTTGTTATTGAATTAAGGTTCAAAGACGGACTAAGGAGAAGCTAATGCAAGGCCACTTTAGGAGATGTGAGAGCATATTAAAGTGGGTTCTGTATCCAACTACTGCGGCATGTTTTTTGTAAGAATCGATTAAAGCTAAGTTGATGATTTCAGACTATTTGAATAAGATAATGATCTTTTATTATTTGTCAATAAATGCTCACGATTTCATTTCAGAAACGCGCTTTTTTTCACCGTCGTAAAAAGAAAGTTAAGCCATGTTCCCAAATCAGAAGGACTTAACCACCTGTAACCGCATATGGATATTTCAGTAAGAAAAGATGTTACAGCATTTTTAAGGACGAAACAATACACGACTTAACACGAAGATGGCGTTACTAGTATTCAGTTCGTTTTGAAAGCTCGTTTCTGCGAGATGAAACATTCTTATGGAAATCTTTGCTTAACATTTATGATTCTTGGTTGCAAGGGTTTTAGAATGTTTTTTAGAGCAAAGTTCGTTTACGCGTGTTACGAAGGTTCAGTTGTAATCAAGTCATTTTCTTTCTTGGCCTCAATACTAGTAAAAAGAGATCTATTTTTAAATATAAACACATATTTCTAACTGAACACAACAACTTGCCAAATAACTACTTTCTGTGCAGAAGCATCCAGGCCAAAAGAAGCATTTTATAACATTTTGTACAATATTCAAAAATAGAAAACAAACTCTTTTATTTGATGAAGACCCATGAACATTTTTGAATCGTCTATGCGTTTTCAATTTGGAGGTGCATGTTTCGAAGTGGTTTCAATGTCTTGTTATTACTACGGAGTAAGAAGCTCAAATCACAGAAAACCTCAACAGATTTTCTTCTGCCATGGATTCGGAGTCGGTAAAAGTTTTAACGTCCAGTCAATTTCTCACCGAGGCGAGATATGGCTAAAAAGAAATCTCTATGAATGGAGATTGCTAAGTTGGACCGGAGTAAATAGATTCGCCACCAGTGCAAAAGTCTACTTAATAAAAGAATATTTTCTTTATATGTAGAATGCCCGGAGACTATCCGAACTTTATTGCTTCACTCTTTTTCCAATTGAAAATTAACTTAATTTCTTGGGTAATAGTTTATTCCATGAGATTGGCTGAAAAAAGAAATTGAATGATTTTTGTAAGCAAATGATCCTAGATGTTTAGATTCGTTTTGACTTTCCTTAATGCGCATCTGGGGTGCTTTTGCCACGAGTCAGGTTCACAATTGAGTGGCTAGAACTTAAACTTTTGAAAAACAAGGTACTTCATTCTACATTTTCTATGAAATTGTACCTGATAAACTTTGCTGTTCACTCAAGAATGCAAATTTCCAATAAAGCGAATTTTGCCGGTTTTTGTGTTTCTTTGCCTGGAATGAAATTGAAACGCAATGAAATTGCGATTCAATTGAAGTGTTTACAAAAAAAACTTCATAATTAGTTTTTGGCTTAAAATGCACGTAACGAAATTTGGTCTCAGTGGCTTTCTCAAAATTAACCTTCAATTAAAATTGGCTTAATCGATTCGGTTTCGCATTATGCTTTTATGCCTGAAACACAATCTCGCCTCTGCTTCGGTTACATCTGACGCTTATGAGTTCAAAAATAAATCAATAAAATAAATAAGCTGGCGCAACAGACCCAGGAGCCCTGGGCCTAGTGCATTTCTCAAAACCATTGCCTTGTGATGGGGAATGGAGGGGACTTACATTTTTCTGACGATTCCGAACGGCTTATCGAGAAAGCGCTCTTCATTGCAGTAAATGTACTGAATTTCAGACATGAAAATCAATAGCTATTGACTGTCAATTCCTCACGAAAGTCGATACAATCTTACTTCTGTTCGGATTTGACCCACGAACCTCCCGGTTAACAGACATCAGACAAAATATTTCGCACGGAAATACCAATGCTAGTTCTTCTCCTTCATAGTAATCCCGCAAGGATCTCAGTTCTCCCACTTTTTCGCTTTGCACTTGTGAATCGTCTGTGCGGTACGCAGCATTGATATCAGAAAGCGTTGTAAGTAAGCCATCAAGTCTTTGATTGTTCCATGTCTGAAATTCAGATGTTGGTTTGATGTTATAAGAGTGTTTTGATTTGCCTTTTCTAGAATGTCATCAAAAGTTATTAAATTGCTTGACTTATTTCCAACGAAATGCCCTCATCCACAACACATTACACATGCTTATATTTAAACGTGAAATGAATAATTGTGTCCTTCACTTCAAGGTAAATGTAGAATTCCATTGACGTTTACATTCTCTGTTGACACATTCTTCCACCTATGATACTCTTATTTTCTAAAATTAACCAAAAAATAACACAATCAGCAAAGAAACTTATTTCTCCCTCATGTCTGACGCAGTTGTAAATATACCTACTCATGTTTTTTTTTTTTTTTTTGTACTTCATACACATGGTGGCCAACATTTATAAGAAATATTAATCCGGAGTCCATTTTGCCACCTACGTTTCCTTCCAAGAATAAACTTTTGCTAAACCATTCACAAGTACAATTTTTGCAAATCAAAGCGCAAAGCAAAAATGGGGGCGTCGTCGTCCATAACATCGAATAAAAGGTGGCTCTTGCCAAAGCTAACAAAATAAATAACTCATTGCCAAACTACCACTTCGAATCTTCAAATAAAATCATTACTCGAGCATTAATGAACTGACTTTTGATAATAATTTACGAAAACATCAATTATAAGCTTAAAAAAGTTTTTGACCAGGGTTTTATCAAAGTGTCATATCAAATTTATAAGCCATAATAATGTCCTTATTCGCCTACAGCTTTGTTCTTTTAAAGTACTTGAACCTGTCCCTCTCCACCTATAAGAAAGCAAATATCATGATTTCAGACGACAGAAATAAAAGCAAAAATTATTCTTTTCGAATTGCACACTTTAAGGGTGGATATCGTCCGAAAATATCTCACAAATAACGAACCACGAACCATAGAAACAAGAGACGAAATAATAAATTAATTACTTTAAGCAGATGAAAGAAGAGAGTCGAGTTGACTATAGAATATTGAAGACCAGCAAGTTAACAGGGGGTATGAGTATCGGTACACGGTACATACTCCCCACAGTGACAATGAAAATTACGCTAAATTGAACATTTTTATATTTTTTTCTGTCATGCTTGTGGTGGGTAAAGCAACACGGTTGTAGTTTGAAGCAATGGGGGATGTTTATTTTTAGACAGCCCGTACGGTAGCCAATTGTTATGACAAAAGAAACTCAATAAATTGGTTTATAAATAGGAAAATTGAAACAGAATA
Organism: Melanostoma mellinum; assembly: GCA_914767635.1. Taxonomy (NCBI): domain Eukaryota; kingdom Metazoa; phylum Arthropoda; class Insecta; order Diptera; family Syrphidae; genus Melanostoma; species Melanostoma mellinum. The sequence goes on from OU612058.1 coordinate 24,325,418, forward strand.
CACAAGCAAATTAAATTAGTGAATATTGATGTAGGTACTACCGACCGACATAGGTATTCAATAATCAAATCAAAAACAATATTTTCTGTGCATTGACTTGAAATTATTCCTTTTCAATTTCCCGATACAAGCAATAGGTTTGAGTTAAATTTTTATTCGCCTTCAAATGGTGGAAAAACAAAATTATACAATTCATTAATTTGTTTTCTTTCTTTGATAAAAGAAATAGATCTTGAAATTTTCTTATTTCGACAAAAGAACAAAACAGGGAGAGGTACATTTGCTCCTCTGAATATAGATACAGTCAACAAAATTGTGTCCCTTAAATCTGTTAATATGGGTTTTGAAGATTCTAGTCAGAGTTTATAAGAAATGTACGAATTTATTTCAAATATTCTTTTATTTTAACAAAATTTAAAAACTAGCGGCATGTCCGCTAGTTGCTTGGGAACTGAAAGACAGAATCCTAGAACCATTAACCGAGAAGACCAGTGCCCTATTTCACCAAAATGAAAGTTACAACCACAAATTTGTAAACTCGTTTTTTGTTTCACCAATTGCAAGATCTCATTTCACAAACTTGTGATTGATTCTAATAACGTTGTAGAAAAATGAATTGTAGGTCACAAGCGTTAAAAATTCCTGTTGCACCGGCATCAAGAATAACATAATATATTTATAACAGTTTTTTCACAATATTGTTAATCGTTGCGCTTCGTAGATATCAAAATGAACAAGGAAAATATAATATATGTTTGCAGCCTCTTTGATAAGAGACAAAAAATATATTATGTTTCATAAAGTTTTTGGATTACTTGATACATTCAGACAAAGTATAAGAGAATGGAAAAACATTCTTTATTTTTTGCGGTCTCAAGCGGCAAGCCTTCTCATCAATAAAGACTGGAAATATTGATGTTCGTTTGGCCAGCATATTACGTTTTAAACATTAAACTGACGACTGCGGGGCAAACTGTATGTACGCATCAGCAAACTGTTGACTTAGATACCACATGCATTTTGGCAACTCCATCGTATTGTCCTCCATTCCCTAGCCAACGCAAAGCTGTTAGAAACTGCTGCCTTGGTTTTAAAGCACAGTTTCTTTTCTCGGGTTGGCTAGTTGCGGCCCAATAATAAAAATTATTTCCTCTGCCTTGCATCGACTGAGTGGAAATTCTATATTAAAATTAAATAACTCAAATATATCTATCATAACTAACTGTGCCCGAGACTTCGTCCGCGTGGAATAGTGACTTTCGGCAGCATTCTTAATTTTTTAGGCTACTTAGGTATTTTGCAAACAAGACACATTCATGCGTTTTAGTAAACCATTGTTATATTATTTTATTAAAGTATATGCTTGCACACGACGTTCTTATTTTTTCCATCTTTTGCGAAATAAAAAGGTTTTGTGGGATTGATACACGTGATTCTGCCGCATAAAGTTGCCATGGGATTTTTTTCTAAGCGAACACCTGCAACTTAAAGCGTCTGAGCCTTATTTATAATGATCAATCAGTTGGAATTAAAGGAAAACGGGGAATCAAAACGTTTTGGACTTGTAAAATTAGTAAGGATGTCCATCTTCAGGTTCTAGACTATCTCTGTACCAAAATTCATATAAATCGGTGCAATAGCTTGGGCGGTAAATATAGACAAAGAAAAACAGACAGACAGAGTTATTTTGGATTTATAATGTTACTAAAGCCTTCCATTCTCGTGGGAATATAAGGGTCGTCTAATGGTGGACATTTTTTGAAATGTGTGCTGTATTTTCCAAGTTCCCGTTCCCATGGGAATACAGGGATAAAACATATTGCTTAACATATATGTCCATCCTCAGGTTCTAAAATCTAAACTGTCTCTGTACCAAAATTCATATAAATAGGTTCTATAGCTTGGGCGGTTAATGGTAACAAAGAGAAATAGACAGACAGATTTAACTTCGTACTTATAATATTAGTAAAGACTCCCGTTCCCGTAGAAACATGGTGACCGTTCCCGTAAGGAGTATGGGGATGAGTAAAAGTTTATGTTGCTCGAGGATTATGGAGCATTCCAACGGTGGAAGAGTTTTTGAAATCGGTGCTGTAGTGTCAAAGTTTCCGTATACGTTCCTGCTCCCGTAAGAATATAGGGACAAATATATAGCCTATGTTCTTCCTCAGGTTCTGAACAATCTTTGTACAAAAATTAATTTTAATCTGTTCATTAGTTTGAGCGGGAGATGGTAACAAAGAATGGTGAACAAACAAAGCTACTTTTGCACATATAATAATAGTGAGGACCGGTTCCCGTGGGAATATTCGAATGAAATATAGCCCATGTCCGTCTTTAAGTTCAGGACAACTTTTGTACAAAATTTCATTTAAATCGGATTATTAGCTTGGGCGGGAGCTGGTAACATAGAACGACGGACAGACAGAGCTTATTTCACACTTATTATATTAGTAAGAACTCTAGTTCCCGTGGGAATATGTGGATGAATTAAAGTTTATGTTACTCTGGGATAGTGAAGCATTCTATCGGTGGAAAAATTTTTGAAATCGGTGTTGTAGTTTTTAAGTTCCCGTATACGTTCCCGTTCCCGTGGGAATATAGGGATAAAATGTATAGCCTTTGTCCTTCTCCAGGTTTTAGACTATCTCTGTACAAAATTTCATTTAAATCAGTTCTGTAGTTTGGGCAGGAGACGGGAACATAGAAATCCGGACAGACAGAGTGACTTTCACATTAATTTATAATATTAGTTAGGATTTACAAGCGGCCGATAATTTTTTTTTTTTCACAGCACTTTTGCTGCTGCTATAGAATTACAAATTTATTACAAAAATTACACGTCTAACTTCACCTGTAGAATATTCCTACAAACTTAACAAATTTTGTAAGTCTATTTTCTTTGGTGAAATGAAAACTCACAAATTAGTGTTATATTATCAAGTTTGTTACTTGTAAGGTACAGCTTCAAATTTGTACTGGTGAAATCGAAATGGAAATTTTTCCACAAACTCCCTTTTGTAAAATACAATAAAATAAAATAAAATAAATAGGGTGGCGCAACAGAGCGAGGAGCCCCTGGGCCTAGCGCATTTCTCACAACCATGCATTGTGAGGGAATGGAGGGGACCTACAATTTTTCGCCGGTTCCGAACGGCTAATTGAGAATGCGCTTTTCATGACAATGAATTTACTAACGGAGGACTTGCCAATTCCTCGCGAAAGGCGATACCCGTGGAAAAACATTTTTGCATTTTGCCTCTGCTGGGATTCGAACCTCGAACCTCTGGGTTAGCTGGTGGACATGCTAACCATTGCGCCACGGATACAATTGCAATATTGTAATTAACAAAGTTTGGTGAAGCAACATTTTTACAGAAACTCACAAACTTTGTTAAAAACGCTTGTAATTACAAATATGTTAGTTGGTGAAATAGGGCACAGAGCCTAAAGCATTTCTCACAACCATACCTTGTGAATAATGGAGGGGACCTACACTATTTTTTTGCCGATTTCGAACTGCGGGCTGCGAAAGCACTATCCATTGCAATGAAATCAGTATAAAGCCCATGGAAAAACATTTTGTTTTTTGTTGGGATTTTAACCTCGAACCACCGATGTAGCATGTAACAGACATACTAACAACTAAGCCACGGACACAGCAAGCCACAGCGTAAGCTTTTCAATCTATCATATTCTTCAGGGTTCTTTCCGAGCAAACTGCATTTGCATTTGCATTTGCATTTGTCCAGCCCGTCCATAAAAATGGCTAAGCTTCCTCCCCACCCATTTATTACCGTCTAATTGCACTTACGTCCCTTCTTTCCAAGGTCATGAAAACGTTGATAAATCAGTCAACTCATGAAATATCTCTAAGAACGAAAGGTTCTTAATGGCCGACAGTACGGCTTTCGTAGCAAAAGGTCCACTGGTGATTTGATTACTTATCTCATTTTTGCATTGTTTTGGAGAAAGTAAGATTATTGCGCTTCATATTTCTAAGGCATTTGATAGAGTTTGTCATCAGGCTCTGTTATAGAAAATGCGTGCTTTTGGTATCGATGAATCTCTTCTCTCTTCTTCGTTGGATTAGAAACTACCTTTCCGACCGTTAAATTAAAGTTGTGGTTTCAAGTCTGATACTCACCTTATAAATGCTGGTGTACCCTAGGGCTCCGTTTTATCACCGACCCTCTTCTTTATTTTCATAAACGATCTCGTGTCTGAAGTTTCTAAACCTCTCAATTGGTTTGCTGACGACTCAACTCTCATCTTTTCATATTCGTTTCCAAATTCACGTCCCTGCCCTTCGGATGTGGAACTGGAACTGTTGTGTATGATTAGCTGATTGAATTCTGACCTTGACAGCATTGTGAAATGGGGTTGTAAAAACCGAGTAGAGAATTCAATGCTTTGAAAACTCAATGTTGTCATATGTCGTTAAAGCTAAACATCCCCCAATTGGCATTATTCATGAATGGTACCTGCATCCAAGAGGCCGATAAGCTGTCAGTACTTGGTATGTGTGTAAACGATGATCTTCAACTTCGTTGGAATGACTACATATTTGAGTCGCCAAAAATGCTGCAAATTTCTTAGGATTCTTAAGACGATGCTGGATCTTCAGATCTGGCCTCTATTTGTAAATCCTTCATCCGTCCAAAACTAGAGTATAATTTCCATATTTTGTCAGGTGCTTCTCAAAGATCTTTGCGCCTACTTGATAGAGTACAAAACAAAGCGTTGAGATTAAAAATAATAAATAAATAGGGTGGCGCAACAGAGCGAGGAGCCCCTGGGTCTAGCGCATTTCTCACAACCATGCCTTGTGAGGGTATGGAGGGGACCTACAATTTTCTGCTGGTTCCGACCGAACGGCTAATTGAGAAAGCGCTTTTCATGGCAATAATTTGCAACAGACGACTTGCCAATTCCTCGTGAAAGGCGATACCCGTGGAAAAACATTTTTGCCTCTGCTGGGATTCGAATCTCGAACCTCCGGGTTAGCAGGTAGACATGTTAACCATCACGCCCCAGGTACCACAGCGTTGAGATTGGTAGGTGATAATTCAATCGATCGGTTCTCTTGAATATCTCTCTCTCTCTCTCTCTATCTTTCTCTCTCTCTCTCTCTCTGTCTTATCACTTTTTCTACAAACAGTGCTCTAGTTAATAGCCAGCTGCATTCTTCCCCTGAAACAATTTAGCCGTAATATCCGCCTGGCTACTAAAAAGAAGATTTTTACCTTTGACCACACTGATAAACTGAGCATCTTTGAGTGAACCACTTCAAAAAAATGGAGTTCACAACTCTACCATGAATGCCGTATACTTAGAAATACTAAGGTACGTTCTCTTCATCTGCAGTAAAAGTTGAATGTTTGAAAACAAATAATATACAACACATAACCAAAGGACAGAGTTGCTATCTGAAACAACACAAATTCCTTTTCATTAATCATCTTCAACGTATTTGCAGTTGTAACAGGTACCTACAGCTTCACTACAGTGATGCTCTAAGGCAATACGATGCAATTTAGTATTCAACATCTACTACAAGGGATATTAGCTTATATAAAATGACCATTATTTATCAAAGGAACTTTGGTAATCTTTCTTCTGACATGACAAAGAGAGAAGTGTATCGTATACACGTACGTATCTTACGTAATAAGAAACAGCATTTCAAATACTTGTGTGTCTAAACTATAGAAATTTATTGGGAAAACATAGGTGGTATACATTGAAACTGAGAAAGAATATTTTATGCAAACCATTGCTTCAGTAAATTTGGTTTACAGCTGCAACTAAACCATACTTTCAACATTTTTATTGAAATAAAAAAATAAGGTTTCACTTAGCATTGCGTAGGAGAAGAGTATTTTGTGAGCTGTTGAAGGCTTTCTCTATACGTCAGTAAACAAATGTTTTTTTCGCTTTGGCAACAAAAAACATGTGTTTATCATAAAGTTATTTTGGTGACTCGCAAACTTCTGTTTATTAAAATTTTCAGATAACCATAATATTGAAAATGCGAAAACAATTAAATCGAAAATGATAAGTTTTACTGCTTTGTGAAAACCGAGTGCTTTTTGGAAATGGAATAGGTACTCGTATACGCGTACATGAAAGTTGAGTTGTTGAAGCCCTGTTGCCTCTGCCTCGGATGGGTGTGTCTGTGGATTTGAGCCATGGTGGTAGGCTGAGGCTGGAGTAAGAGTTTATTGCATTGTTGGTTTTTGCCATCGCGCCGTCCAGTAGTGACGAAACATCCTAGAACTTCGCGTCGCGTCGGTTGCTTATGCTTCTTTTAGCATACAATGCTCTCAACAGCGGGTTTGAATGGCTAACAAGGTTTGGTACTCCTATCGTTTATTCTTTATTGTCAAAGTGGAATCCTACTGATCGCTAGGGCTTTCGAAAAATCATAATTTGTTTATGCTGGTCCCAAGAGTTTTTCTTAAGCTTCTTCATTGCCTCAGAAGGTTGAATGCGTTGCCGTCGAAGTTAGCATACTTACTTGGTACTTGGCTTTATTTTGAGCTGTAATTCGGCTCGATGTTTATTTTGTGGATGATTGTACGATTGTACCTTCTTTTTTGCCTCGACGTCTTATAGGTACCATGAAGCAAAGCCAACTTGTTGAATTGTCTGGTGTATACTGGCCGAATTTTTAAGCGCAAATCATGCGAGATGAGCGATACTTGCTATGTAAACAGTACGGAAAAGCAAACATTAGAAATATATACTCAATACACTTTCCTTTAACGACTAGCTTCTTTTTTACGTTCTTGATTCTTTTTTGAGCAAATGCTAAAATCCTTTTGAGTACGTTACTTCATTACATTACATTTTGAGTACTTGGCTTAAATAAAACAAATAAGCTGGAGCCACAGAGCAAGGAGCCCCGGGGCTTAGCGCAATTATCGCAGCCATGCCATTTGAAAAAGTGTAGGGAACCTATTTTCGCGATTCTAAACGGCCTACAATCGGTAAAGCGGTTTTCATGGCAGTGAATTTGCCTTTCGTGAGAAATCGGCAAGCTATCCGAGAAATGCATTAGGCCCGAGGTGTGTGCACGTCATTCAATTAAATTAATTTATTTGAGAGCACCTTCCGCATCCAAAAAATGAACCCTGAATTTTGGTGGAGATGATCAGAAGAGAAATGGTGCGGTATTTAGACACTATCTTTTTAGGGTACTTGAACAAGCTTCACTACTTTCTGTTTTTTTTCTTTTTTTGGAAAATAGCACTTGTTAATGCAGCAGTTGGACGCGGTATCAGAAACATAATCCGGAATTGGAGAAACTTCCTAATAGATGCAATTCCAACTTTTTAAGGTCATCAACGGTGGATCAACTCAGCGACTTGGTCTCACTCTTCGAAGAGTTAGCATCATTTCAAAATTATAATTTGAGTATTTGCCTGCCTCGGTGTTGTACCACAGCTTCGATTCCTCCAGGAAACCTCGGTTTCGAAACCTTAGCTCCAAATTTTGATTGATGAAATTTTAAATGCCCACGCTATGTCAATTGTTGTCTTGGCATCCCTTAACTGATTCTCTCTGGCATTTATTTGAATTTGAACTTTCACGATGATATTGCTGAAAAATAAAATAGATTAGTAGAATCACGCCACAGTGCGGGGAACCCTGGGGCCTAGTTCATTTCTCACAACCATTGCTTCTGTGGGGGAATGGGAGGATCAACAATTTTCTAGCAGTTCTACGGCTAATCAGGATGCTATTGCTTACGGCTTTGAATAAATCGGGCCCAGCCTTTATGTGCAGCAGCCAAACAACGTTCTTAAAAATAATATGGATATACGGTCAGTACTATTTGATAGCTGCTGTTCCCAATTCCATTTGTTGGATCACTAACTATTATTTCCGCAATCTGATATCCCGCTTACAATCACAAAAATTCTTCTTCGAGATGCTGGTCCCTGGATGTCTATAGTCTCTTCTCCCTAGTGCATTGATCATACTGAGCTTAATTCGTTCAAATGCTTCCACAATTTCATCGATGGTGATGTTTCTTTTAACATCGTGTGGTTTTCTTTTGGATCATTTTAGAGTTAAAGAGGCTGTAGTTAACTTGAGCTGGCCTGTCTGTCTACCGACTGGTCAAGATTGATCTGAAGTTCTAGCTGCCTCGGTTTTCATCTCATGGCAGTACCCTGCATGAATATTTCTGTTGCTTCAGAACGATTTTAATAAAATTCGAGGTTGCCAAAAGAAGTTCAGTCAGAACAGTGTTTTTATTTTAGGTACGAGTATTTTGACCCTGGCTGCGACACTACCAGAAATGAGTGTTTTTCAGAGTTTTCATCAAACCACCAGAGTGTTTGTGCAAATGGCTGACGTTGTGTCGTTCTATCGTGTATATCAAGAATTCAAATACTTAACTTATTAGTTCATACGTGTGCTGGACTGAGATGTTGTTAAAATTTAAGAGGTTCTAATGGTTATCGTTTTTGTTAAATCTGCATCTGCTGTATATGTTTACGACGACCGGAGTTTCGTTTTTTTGGACTTCGATGTTCACGTCTTTGCTTCAAATGCTTTGAAACCGACTTGAAAGGTTTTTTCGTTCTTCTTTATAAGCATAGCGTTAAATTTTTTACTATGAAGCTTGTCCGCCCTGAATGTGTTGCAGTATTTGAATTTGCTGTTGTCCCTTCTTGTAAAGATTGTCTAGAGTCCTTGGAGAGCTTTTCCAGATAAAAAGCATAGTTTGTTTAAATACCTTGTACTATAAGGTAACATTGTAAGTCATTATTTGTAGCTGGCTGAAGAGCTACATCACTCAGAAATAGAGGTAATAAAGCCACGAACTTCTTGTTCTTGCTAAAATAAAGATAGGTTCTAGGTAGAGCGGGCCTTGCTTATCGGTGTCACTAGGCGGCCGGTTTCAAAATGTCTCAAAAGCATATCGCCTGCATACTTGATTTTTGTCAATCGCAACTGATGTATATGCCAATGAAATCCTCAAATATAATTATGATTACATGTCAAATGTCATACAACCAACTCTCTAATTAGACAGCTCCACCAGAAAGAATTTCAACTGCTGCAAATTAAATATTCCATAAAACACTTTTCCCTCTCATATGCCTATAAATTTACCGAATTGCATCTCTGATAAATCCACACATTGGAATAGTTATGAGAGTGCCATAAAAATAACCACAAAACCAGCAAGTATAGAGAGAGAAAAAGCGTTTATTTATTCACTGTTAGCCATAACTAAAATCTATATTTTGTCAACATTAACACGCGGTTTAGACTGGCAGAAACATCATATTTGCATATACGTATCGCTGTTCTACATATTTAATTGTTTATTTAGTGCCACACATACCGTATTGAGAGAGAGAGAGATTGTTTAATGGCACACAATATTTGATGGTCAAATTTTCAATTCTATTCGATTCGGGTCAGTGGTTGTGTTGATTTTCGGTCAGAATTTATACGCAAACACCCAAATTCAGTGCAGGCCATTATGACTCTACGAGTATGTCTCTGTATAGCTGTGAGTGTATAAAATGTTGACTCGTTCATTGAATGGGCCTCCCGTTCGTTGACCGCACCCTATACTTAGATTTACCTTTGGGGTTGAGGGTGCGGAATAGCTGCTGTTGCCATAGTTAGTTTGGGGTGCCTTGATGCTGGTTTGACTTTCAGGCTTATTGATTTGTTTGCCCTAATCAAACAGACAAATTCAAATGAATTACAACGAATTAAATTGTTTTATTGATTAGATGTGAAATGAGTTTTGATGGGGGGTTGCGGGCGTGTCAAAGATATCATTGGTTTAGTGTGCCTTAAATCTGGTGGTGACACTGGTACTACGGACGTGATTAGAACCACAAATTTGAGTGATTTTCAGTTTTTAATGTTGCGTATTGCTAGGATTTTGTGGCAGAAGATGGATTTGTGGTGAATGGTTTAACAGCAATTTATAAATTTCATTATGACCACAAGGCATATTACAGGATTGGATGGACACCCAATTGGCCGTATTAGCGCAATGAATTTAATTTAATGCTGGTTTCCTTTTTCCCTCAGTCAAAAAGTGTTTATTTTGGGATTTACGTTTTAGGGTGAATCAAATGTTGAAATTCTTGGAACTTTAAATATTGAACGATTTCTACCAAGAATCTCCCGATTTCAAGCAACACAAATTCAGTATAAGAACAAACATTTTTCGCGAACTATTTCAGAAAAAATATTTTTAAGTTCGCTTGAAAAACATTTTGGCATGCGAAACTCATTCACTGTTCATTTAGAATGCAGCATATATCGAAAATGGTCGACCTCAAAACGGCTTTGGGCCGTGTTATTAGTAGGGAATTGAACGTTTCATTGCAGGCAAAAGCTTTCGGCAATGTCGTTTGGCATTATGATCAAAACCTCTCATTTTTCCCATTTTTTTTTCTTAACTCAGTTATAGGTACCTACTGCTTACAAGGAAGTTTGAAAAACCATTCGCTTCTAGTAGACAATTCAATTCAATACTCGTAACAAGGGCCTTTAACACGAGATCACTTTGTGGTAAAAGCCTTGTATTGACCTTCATTCAAAAATTTTTCCTAGAAAAGGCACTGGCAATCTCTTGCGAAGCTCTCACATCATCATTCATCACACATTGTTTCAGAGCGTTTGTTCGCGCTAGTCCTGATTATGATATCCTCATTCGTACCTTGGCTACAACAGGATAGTGGTCCGAGTCCAAGTTGTCCACTCGAAAAGTTAGGATATCTATTACACTCGAAGAGTGCCTTTCGTCGACCGCAACATGGTCAATTTGGTTGACGTTTGATTCATCTGAGGATTACCATGTATTTTTGTAAATTTTAAGATTCCCGCAGCAAAATGGATAAGCCTTAGTCCGTTTTTGTAGGTTTTGTGACGCAGGCTATGCTTGCGGATAGTATTTCCAATGATGGTCCTATTTCCCAAGTTTTGCGTTAAAATCACCAAGATCGATGTTCACGTCATGTCTAGGGCACTGATCATATGTTTCTTCGAGGAGCTCGCAGAAATAATCTTTGGCATTTTCGTCTTTCTCTTCTGTGGGAGCGTAGGCGCATATTAAGCTAACGTTGGTTGTTAACCTTGAAGCGGATGATCATTACACACTCATTTTGGCTGATAACTTATCCATGATTCTACCTCTAACGACAAATCCACACCAAATTAGCATTGTCTCTGTTGTCTGCAGCAGTTTCCATAGTAGGTGTCGCTGTTTTTCATCTTTCTTATTCCCTACCTATCACATTGTGGTACCCGTGCCGTGATGGTTAGCATGTCTGCCTGTTAACCCATGGTTCGAATCCCGTTCAGAGGCAAAAATGATTTTCCACGCGGTTATCGGCTTTTGCGAGGAATTGGCAAGTCCTCCTAAATTTATTGCCATGAAAAGCTTATTTACTCGGAACCGGCAGACAATTGTAGGCCTCTTCCATTCCCTCACAACACATGGTTGTGAGAAATGCGCTAGGCCCTGCGGCGCTGTTGTGCCATCCTAATTAATTTATTGATTTATTATTCCATTGCGCTAAGAAGATGGTGGTTAGGTCTGTTTTGCAGAAGACCAGTTCATTGGCACGAAGCTCGTTCAGGAATCTTACGTTCCACATATACAGATCCGGAAGTCTGTGCCCTCTTGTTTGCTTATGCCTCCAACAGTGAAATCCTAATTATTATCCGATGATGTTGTTTTTTACTTCATGTCAACCCCACCCACAACTCTCAGATGGCGGCCATGTTCTTTTGGGATCCTCATGAATATTAAAGACCGGGTAAACTTCAGTGAGTACCCTGCTGCAAGCGCTTAAGATCTGCCTTTGGCTCACCAAAAACTCATCCGCCACCATCCTACTTCAATGCCATGTCCTTTTTGAAAGACCCTGAAAGGCTTTTCAACCAAATATTTCGCAGTAGCTCATTCAGGCGTTTCTGCTTTTTGGACTGTTGATGTCCACCGTGGGTTCTGTGAGCCACATTCATTCGCAAGTAAGTCATTACCCGCAGAGTGTAAAAGTGTTTTTATTCGGTTTTTTTCCCATCCCGTGGTGATTTGCAGACTATAGTTTGGCAAATCACCTCATGTTGGACGAGACCAGTACCCAGTAGCTACCGCGGGGAGGAATACAATGATTGATGTTTTCAAAATAAGTTGCAACATCAGGGCGCCGCAAATTTGACACCAATCAGAGCCTTACCGGATAGTACAATCCCAAGCACCAATAATTAATTCAATAATGGAAAATGTGTTTATGAGTCGCTCTCAAGGTACCCTCTTGAGGAATATGACTTTGACTACTGCGTAAGATAGCGATGCAGTTATGTGCAATTTGTGACGATGCTACTTTAAGACTTAACCTACCAAGGCGCCGAGAAAGCAGGTTCAATAGACATTTAAACAGACAAAGACATTCGACTCTTCTATCTACTTAACGTCATTTGTTAATATCTTCTTCAAGGTGCATGACTTGTTTCGTATAATTTTATATTGCCTTTTAATCGATTGAAGACGAATAAACCAAATAGGTATGGTTATATGTATGTATAAAAAAGTCGGCTAGTTTTTGGTTGATGCGACTTTATTAACACTTTGTTACAGTCTGATCAAATACAATATAAAATGGTTGCATAAGCATGAGCATGTTTTGTGACAAATTACTCTCCCGCATTGAAATCAAATTACTACAACAACCTATTTAGCTTTTAACCATAGTTCTATTAACTCTGTCTATATCCAACAAAACATTCATTTTCACCCCACTTATAACTGAGCAGCAACATGCAATCAAATGTGTTGGCTAATTACAAATCAATTGGAATCATTTCACACAAAAACTCTTTTATTAAGACATTAATGGAATAGATACATGAGTCAACTGCCACAACATTAGACAACCATGTAGACATATAATTGGATTGAATAGATGGATACACAATGTATCTTTCAATGATTCCCCAGCACGCAATCGAATTTCATTCTTCTCAACAACGTGCTGAAAGCTGAAGGCTTGTGAGATCTCTGTGTGCCCCCTTGAGTGAGTTAATTAAATTAATCAGCGCACTTCAAACAATAACAATCATAATAATAGCTGCATTAATATAACAACAGTGATCTCAGCATCCGCTTCAATGTAGCTTCGCGATGTAGTCGCCGGTCGCCACCCGTTGCGTCTGTGCTGTCGTTGCTGATGGGGAGGTAAACATTATCGTTGACTCTTAACTTAACTTTTTATTTATTTCCCCCCACAGTTGACCTCATATTCTATTCCGTGCGATAAATATCGGGGAGAATGAATTTTAATTCAAAGAGGGTCAAAGACCAAAGGTATCTCACTTTTCGCTGACCGCAGTCTTGAAGACGGCCGCTGCGGCACACCATGGTCTGTCTGTTTGTACGGTTATGCCATGGATTTGTATCCGACTAAGGTAAAGAGAATGGTTTATAGGTAGTATAGGTTTATAGGTAGGTAGTAATGGTGTGCCATCGAGGAAAGAAGCGTGACCAAAGCAATAGATTCGAGATTTTGTTGCTTAAGATTAAGTGCGCGGCTGTTGTATGCATAGCCTCAGCACGTTCATGAGATGCGCGATTTATGCTTAATTCATTGAGAAATGGAAAACGTTGAATGGTTTGGTGAAGGGATGTGTGTCTGTATATATATGCTGTGGATAATAGGGTTTTTATTGTTTTATTGTAATTTCCACCGCTTCACGATTCCTTGGCATTTCCGTTGAACCTTTGTAATGATTGCATGTGAAGTTCTTTTTTTGCCTTTTTTTTAACAATTGATGAGTTCATTCAAAGAATGAGAGAGACTCAATTAAATTTAAGATGTCTTATTCAGTTGGAAATGAAATTGATTAAATTGTATCGAAGGGTAATAATCGTTCACAAGAGTAGACTAAAAAATCAGATACCTTTTGATTTAAAGGAAGGCAACTACAACCATTTGCCGATTCCAAATGGCTCATCGAGAAAACGCTATTAATGGCATGAAATTACTAGAGAAAAAATTGCCCTTTCCACATTTTGTTTTGAATTGGTATTCGAACTATGTCAAAGGGTGACAAGCTTGAAATACGGCACACCGAGTCACACAAAGTGTAGATACACCAAGGAAGTGTCTTGAGGCTTCTGCTCTTTATAACAGTCCTTTACTTTCTGATGGAAGATAAAGTTCAGAACAATAAAGTACATCAAATATTCTTTGCTGGAGCTATTATTTAAGAGGATCCTACATTCCAGCAAGAAACACGGTTTCAGTGGTACCCGTGTTGTGATGATTAGGATGTCTCAGAGGTGTGTGGTTCGAATCCCAACAGAGGCAAAAATGTTTTTCTACGGGTATCGCCTTTCGGGAGGAATTGACAAGAGTTTGCATTAAAAGAGTTTTCTCGATTAGCCGTTCGGAGCCGGCAGAAAAAATGTAGGTGCCCTCTTTTCCCTTACAAGGTCCGGGAGGGGCTCCTCGCTCTGTTGCGCCACCTTGTTTATCTTATTTTTCAACAGTTTTAAAAGGCCCGTTTTCTGATTCCAGACTTTTATTTGAATTGAAAAGTGCTTTCAACATGTGAAAAGTTTAAATAACTGGAATCAATGGATATAATGAAGCAACTAGTGCTAAAACCATATGTATCATCGTTCATCGTATAAGCGTATGGTGAATGAAGTGGCTTGAAATCTCCTCCATTTTCTGCAGTAAAAAATGCGCTCTTTGCAGAAAGGAACACTAATCATTGCGATTGTACGTTCAGCACTCACAAACAGTTCACAATGCTTTACAATGTACAAAAATTTGAGAGTAAGTTGACAGCAACTGAGATGAATATTCTCTTTTTAACAGCACTAGTAAAATAGTTTGATCGTATTAAGAATACCAAGATCCGTGGTAACCTTTACATCAAAAGCAATTTCTTTTATTTAGCGCCAGTTGCTCAATCGAATCATAAATTTAAGTTCTACATAAAGTTTTCATTTTTGTATGAGACCTTCCGGAATTCTTAAGTTCAACTTAAAATCCTTTTACTAAAGTAGAACTTAAATTTATGATTCGATTGAGCAACTGACCCTTACTTACTTACTTTAAAAAAAAAAACTCTACAAATAAATTTATAAAATTATTAATGTAGGTATTAAGGAAGGCACCAAGGTAACAAGACCATAGCCGGCGTTTTAAGTTATTGATGTCTTAATTGGAAATATCAAAATTGTTTTATATTTGATTTCATAGAATTGGTCTCAGGAATTAGGTTGAACTCTTTTAATATATACGTGTCTTAAGTTTTTAAACGTCTTATCTAGTTCTTCCTTTGCGTTGGTAGTGAAAGGTTTCTGGATGAGTTGGACAATATCAGGAAGGTCTTTTAAATTCGAAAAGCGAATAGCGTCTTTTGCTGAAGTATCTGCATCTTGCAAGCATGGCCTGGTATCCACGCTCAAGTTTTGCTAGCGTTTTTATAGTGGATGATTGGGATTTGAAATGTGATTGATTAGAGAGCTGTTATTTGTTGCACTTTTGATACCCGAAAAGATATTTAACCTTTCAGTGAGGATCATTGTCCCTACTTCACAAGTTTGTGCTAATGAAAGAGCTTTTAACAAATCTGTAATTTCTGCTATGTTACTGCCTGCCGCACCATTGATGAATGCCTTGGAACACGGTAGCTTTTACGTTGTTCGCTTTTAGTTTGATGACCGGTTTATAGTGTCCTCAAAGACTTACTTACTTACTTAGGAGGGACTTTCAATTCGGGGTAATCCAATAATATTTGCGATGAAGCATCTAGTTATAAATCCTCTTGCTAGCAAATATCCGTTCAAATAAATAGTTCACTATTTACATTTTTCGTTCCAAACTCCAAACTGGTAACCGTCAAATGTTTTGTGCTAGTGGAAGTAAAAGTGCGTGTGACTCTTGCCTCCGAATCGAGATTCATAAAAGTGCTTTTTAGGGGCAAACAAAATGTGATCTAGTGCCTACCTGGAATGTATCGAGCAAAGAAGCACTTTTATAAGGGCCATTTTGTACCAATTGAAATCGACATAAATCGGTTAAGGTCTTCTTCCACTTGATTGCGCCACTTAAGAAGAAGTCTTCCCCTTTCGCGATTTTTCTGGAATGTGCTTTCGAAAACCGAGTTTTTCAAGAGAAGGATTTGTTTTTCAATTGGCTTCTTAGCCCGAATAACCAACGGCTGTTAAGAGTTGTTCTTCGTTTGATCGCCGCACTGATGTTATTTTCCGTGTCTATAACGGATCTTTGGTAGACGAAGTCCTGTATTACATCAAATTTATGTCTGTCTACTGTGACGTTTTGTCCAATTCGTCAATATGCGATGCCATTATTTGCTGACAATATAAACTTCGATTAACCCTCATTAACCATCAAACCCATTTTAGCCGCTGTTTCAATAATCGCAAAAGCATCTATGACCTCACGCTTCCTTCTTCTCATTACGTCGATATCGTCTGCGTAAGCGAGTAGTTGTACAGACTTTTGAAAGACTAAGTAATTGAATGAATTTACGATGTCGCATACGGAATTGAAGACCTGAGGTGTTCTCTTTTTTGTGTCTGGAAAGGCTCGTGTCGATGTTAGGCAACTGACTTTTTCCAGGGAGGAGGTATCGATTTGCGTGGTTTTGTTTATTTTTCTAAAGAAGTAGTCAAAAACAAAGAAAGTATTTTGCTTATTGATCTCTTCTTGTTAAGGATTTCCCTAAAGTACTCCTGGCACAGATAAATTCAGTAAAGTCCGCCCTGATAGCTATGACGGTACGATTTTTTGTCGATAAGGAAAAAGAAAGCACATCTTACTGCAGTTTGTTTACTCTCTTAGGTCTTTTCCAATTCCTCGAGAAAACGATACCTGTGATAAAACAATTTTATCCTTCTATGATTCGAACCTCGAGATCTCTCGCAATAGGCAGACATGTCAACTACTACACCACAAGCACTGCACTAGCAACTCTAACTCTGAGTTTAAAGTAAATAAAGAATTCTTTTACCACGTTTCTTATCTCTTTAATGAGTCAAAATACACCAATCGCCTTTAACAAATCAACATGTGTTGTTCATTTTTGTTATTTTAATTAAATTTTCCATTTAAAGCGCAAACATTCCATGCCTTGAAACATAAGCATCCAGTCCATTTGGAACTTCTTCTGCTCTTATCTCTCTATTCAGAAGGTAACTCAGAAAGAACAAATAAACATAAATTCCACCCAAGGCGAATAATAAAAATACCTAATAAAAAAAAAGAAAAAAAAAAAGATAAAAAAATTATTATCACATCTTCCGACCTTTTTTGCGCCTTAAAGCGTAAACACAAATTTGTAACTTTCCACTTGTCATGTCAACTTAAAGACGTTGGCTTAGCATGGCGCTTATGTTGGTTGATGATGGATGATTAATTCAACACTTCCTCCATTACAAACGCACAATGTTTGCACATTTAATACCCAAATTTCTTCTTATGTTTAGGGGAAAGTACGAGTACGTATCCATATAAATATATATTTTTAAGGGTGGTAACTGGTAGGCAGGTAAGATGTATAGAGAGGTACACATACCTTTTCCACGATTTCCTCCAAAATATGTATATGTACATACATACTTATTTTCAGTTGGAGACAAATTGCTTTAAATGTCATCTCGACTGTGACAGGCGACTGACTTGTATTCTAGAAGGATGAGTGAAAGGCTCGTTGGCTAGGTGATTTCATGTAATTTCAGAAAATAAGTGGTGAATTTGTTTTCGTCGAAAGGTTTCATGTTGGCAATTAGATACAATTTTTTGTCTAGTACTTGGAAATAATGACAATTTTTTTGAGGCCGTCATGGAAAAGTTAAAGTATTTTGGTTGAAATACATTTTCTTGTTAAATCTGTCATAACTTAATGAATGAATCTATGATTTTTTCAGTCGTTTTATATTCAATGACAAGGCTTTTGGTGCTTTCACCAAATTCTATTTGTTCATTAAATTTTCTCAAAGTCAAAATTCAGTGTAGTGTTTAAAGTAATTTAAAAATTCATATGTAAGTAGGTTCCCATTTCATTGTCACAAAATGCATTAGTTTGATTGTTTTATAGTTAACCCGTTGGAAAATAAAGGCATTTCAGCAGTACATACTTCAAATTGTGGGTGAATAAGCACAATGACTGAGGTCAATTCAATGCTGACTTTAAGCTTGTATTTTGTTTAAATGTTGCATTTTTTTTTTAATACATATTTTAAAATTTATTTTACAAAGAATTTCGTATTTTCTCATTGCTCCCACTTCAACAAAAGAATAACAGTAAGGGAATAAATGTTTTTTTTTGTTTTGTTTAAATGAATGCTTTGTGCAAATACATACAGGGGTTACAAGTGCAGTTAAAATATTTATTTAAAAAGGAATTGTTTGGGAAGCTGAGCGTTAGCATGCCAACAAAATGTTATATATTCTAAAGAATAATGTATATTGTAGTATTCGTACAATTCATAAGTAAGAAGTTTTTTAAATTAAAATTTTTTATTCAAAAACAATTCTGATTCTTCGTCAATGCTTTTGAAAGCTGTGTTCGTATGTCGCTTCAATGAATAAAGCCTATTTTTAAATATTGTAGTTTATTTGTTCAAAAAGATTTTTCCAACAGCAGCTCAAACTATCGGTACTCATACTACAGTGAATCTTTTTCCACTATCTATTCTTACAAACTAACTTCTCTTCCTTTGAAGGTCGTAGAAACGTAGGTAGATCTTCAAGTTATTAAATATCTTGAAAAACGAATGATTCTTTATGACCGGCAGTACCTACAGCTTTTATAGCAAAAGATACACTGGTAATTTGATGCCATATCTCTTCGGAAAGTGGAACCAATCTTTACACCGTTTTGAAAACAGTAAGACAGAGTTTGTCATAAGGCTATTTTATCATAAATTCGTGCATTTGGAATTGATTTGTCTCTTCTTCGTTGGATTAGAAACCACATTTCGAACTATTCAATACACGTTGTGGTGAAGGCTTGTAAGCCTGATACTCACCTTATAAATAAATGCTGGTCTACCACAGGGTTCCAGTTTGTTTCTGGCTCTCTGTCTTACTTTCATAAACGATATTTCGTCTTAAACTCGTAATCCTCTTAACTGTTCTGCTAACGACTCAACCCTCAGCTTCTCATATCCGTTTCCACATTTAAGTCTTTTTCTTTGGATGTTTCAGTTGCATGTGCCACCATGTGGGTTACCAAAAATGTACATTTTGTGAATTTTTTTTTTACAGAAAATTTAGCTCTTACGTATTAAATGAACGCTTCTTTAAAATATAATATTTAAGAATTAATCTGTGAGAGTTTCAGAAAAAAAAAAATATCAAAAAGTACGGCAGTTATTGTGAAGCATCTTGAAAAAAAGTAGAAATGCTTTGCCAATCAACTCAGTACTGGATCATCCGTAATCAAAAAATCTCGTTAGATAATTGTTTTCCCCATAGTTCACTGGAAGGGTTTTTGAAATTTCAAATTTCCATATTTAGGGAACAGTTTGAAAGAAGAACGTAGTAAACATTTTTTAAAAAGTAAACATTTTTCAAGAAAAAAATCGCTGCGTTTGTGATTGTGTTGTAAGAAATGTTTAAAAAAAAAAAACTCATCTTGAAAATCATGTACCTACAGAGAAATGTTCAAAATTTAGAAAGGATCGGTGCAGTAGTTCTAAGGTAATGAAAAGCACCGACTTTGAAAACGTGAGTTTTGGGAACAAACATATAGCAACAGTAGCGTTCTTAGGTCGACCAGGCATTAAAATATTCATAAAGTCGTCAATTGTACTCCAATCGACTTGAAATGAATGAAATTACACAATAATTTTGAAACATACATTCATTTGAAAGCAAGAATATAAACAGAATTTATGACCCTACCCTACCCTTAAGACGAAGCAAGAAATTGTTCATCCCTTCTAATCTGGCTTCAACTTACAAAGCCTTCATCCGCCAACAACTAGAGTATAATTCCCATATGTGGTCAGGTGCTCCTCAAACATCTTTCAGCCTGTTTAAAAACAGATCGCTATGTCTGATTGGTATTGTCAGGCCAGTTGCGTTCCTCCCGTGAAGCAATTAAGCTTCAACACCCGCCTTGCTGGGAATGCTTATCAGCTTAACCTTGAGCCCAACTTCAGACGCAGGTACAATCAAATATAGAGACTCATATTTAAGTTGCTCCACCCGAATGTGAAATGCTTTACCAGACTCTGTTTTTGTGTCTTGGTATCTTCTATTAAATCCTCTTCTGTTTTCTTAAATGCTTGCACTGTGTCTTAAAACATAAAAAAGGTGTTCATAACACACTTCCTCGCATCTTTCTCATTTAACTGCATCACACTAGTGATCCGCATTGTGATGCAGTTAAGTGATTTTAATCAACTTTTTTTTTTGGAATCTAATTCACTTTCAGTTTTACAACTAGCTATGAAGAGCTATAACGTCAGAATTGGGTAATTCTCAGATGTGAAGTGATTCAAGCTGCACGCTCTCCAAAGTTTACGCGGCTACCGAACGGGCGGATTACTAGTGTAATGTAGAGTCTCAAATAAAAATTAAAATGAAACAGTTGTAAAACGTGATTGGATGTCCTTTTATTGACTTAAAAAATGTTCTACTTTAAATATCCAACATTTTTTTCATGCGACCCAAAGTAATTTGTCTTCGTTCTTCCTATGAGATTCTCAGACTCTATAGAAACTGTAATGACATTGAACGTTAAATCAGATGTCAGTTTTAAATCAAAACGTCCGGATTTACAGACATTACAACGTAAATCCACCACAAAACCATTTTAACTCCACTACATGTGCATACGTACGCAATTACTGAAATTTTTTGAAAACAAAAACGAAAAATGCAGCATGGCCATTCTTGCTCTAAGTAATCGCACTTTCTATATCTATACGTAAACAAATACTTCAAATACCATATTTTTGAAGAATATAAGTACACAACACAACAGAAGGCAAATATTGACAAACAAATATTTCTGTTTCTCTGCTTTTAAACATCACGTAGAATGATTTACATCTCCATCCATTAGTGTGATGGAAATGTACGAATTCAAACAAGCGTGAAGTACCGCATATAATTTTCGTTTGATTTCATCATCTTTTATCGCGGCTAACCTAAAATTGTACGTTTTAGGGACATTTTTAGAAATTCAATGTACTCAACCAATTTAAACTAGATTCGAACTTAACAAAAAATAAAAAAAATAACTTTCAAAATCAATACATAACCACCACTTTTTGAATACATTAATTTCATTTGCAAATATTGATTCCAAAAATATAAAAATTGTATCTGGCTGTCAAATGAGCTAAGCGTAAGCAAATTTATTTATTTGCCTCCCCATTATCACATTACTTCGTGCTTTGAAATAATATTTATTTTTATTTGCTTTAACAATTTGCACCGCAAACTCTGTGTACTTAAAACAGAGGGCAAATCATTGAAAGGATCGAGAAGATTCATCACAAAAAGGAAAGAGTGAAAACAGATAGAGGTTATCGGAAAGCAGGATAGACGCTACCAAAGAGTCAAAGCTCCTACTTCTTAAATATCATTGGATGAATGCTTTCAGCCAAATATACTCGTAAATCAACGTCACAAAGTTACAATGACGAATCAAGCTAATAATGCGGTGCGATATCGCTTTGGGAGTGCTATAAATTAATTTTACCGAGATGAGTTAGTACACATTCGTTCGTATTTCAAAACAAATGTTTAAACAGTTAAGTTCACACACCAATGTAAGAAGTTTGGTTTAATTTATTGTTCTGACTCATAAACGGATTTGATATTCTTAATAGAAAGCTATAGCATGAGTGAGTGAAGCGCAAAAGGGTACTTCACCTACCATGGTGGCAATAAGAAATGCTATAACCAAGCTCATGCTCTAGTTTGTCTGATCTTTGATGTGAGTTTATTGCTTTATGTTGTGTAGTGTTAACAAAAGAAGTCGTTCCGCAGACAATTATTCCAAATTAAATCGTTTACTAGCCTTAAAAGGCATAACGTTTCAAAAGTCTGTGAAATTACCCGCTTATGTAGACAATGATGACATAATTGGAAGATTTTAAGCTCCGCTATAATCAAGTAGAAGAACATTAAAGAGGAGATAAAATAGAGAACAATCACTTGATTTCATGTAGTTCAGTGTTGATTGGCAGATTTTCCAAAATGTATTTCCCTTCGTAGTGGTTGGGCGTGTACCTACTATTCGGGAAGGTTTGGTGTCAAATTGGGGCTGTGCTGAAATGTTACAACTTATATTGAGAAGCCAATTATGGTAGCTACATCTCCTCGAGATAACCGACCTGAATATTGGTTTCGTACAACAAAAGGGTGCCTTCCTAAACTTCTAAGAGTTTTGACAGAGACAGAAAAAAGCTATACAACGCTCTGAAAGTATTGATTTACTGCCCGAATCTCAGTGGTCTGCCAGAGCTAATTGAAAATATCACAACAGACAAAATTAACTTATGTAACCAACCATAAAATCAAACAATCAAAAAGCAGAAGAAGAAGAAGAAGAAGAATGAGCTAGATCTACATATGTGTTTGGTTTAAAGGTCTTTCAAAGTCTTTCAATACTACGACAGGGTGTTAAATAAAAAGATGGAGACGGATGAGTTTCTGACGAGCCAATGGCTATACTCTTAAACTTCAGGGCAAACACACCGTAGTAGCCTTCCCTTCCAAAGAGATTCCAAAAGCCCTCGAGTTGAGGGCTTTGCGGTGGGTTGACTGCGTGACGACGTAAAAGGGCTCTGGTTACGAAACAACCAACGGTCTTAAGGAATTGACAGTTACTTATTTAATTATGTTGGTCAGCATAACAGTTCGAGGTGAACCTGAGCCTTAACCAACATCTTCGGATAACGACTTCGAATTCCAGTTTTACACTATAAGTCAGTTAAGGTCTTCTTCTACTTGATTGTGCCACCTAAGAAGAAGTCATCTCCTTCCGCGATTTCCCTGGAATGTGTTTTCGAAAACCCTGCGTTCCGTTGATGTTCATCCGCTCTAGACGGCCCAACCATCGCCATCGTAGCCTTGCGATGCGTACTCTTCTAGCTATGCCCATGTCGCGGTACAACTCGAATCTTCGCATACGGGACCAAAAATCATTCCGAGAATTTTTTTTCTTTCGACACGACAAAGAGTTTCCCCATCCGCTTTCAATAAGGTCCATGCTTCCACGCCGTAAAGCAGAAGTGGTATGATAATGGTAGTACAATAAAGGGCTACCATGGCTTTCTAGAGAGGGTTTTATTTTTTAATTTCCTTCTAAACCCAAAGAAGCAACGTGTGGGAAGAGCTATTCTCCGTTTGATCTTCGCACGATTTGCAACGGTTCAAAACTTAAAAGAAGCAAACTCAATGCTGTCTCTTGTAGTTGAAGCTTAACATTCTCCCATTGCCATTATCCATGAATGGTACCTGCATCCAAGAAACCGAAAAGCTATCTGTACACTGTACTTGGTATGTGTGTTAACGATGATCGTCGCGTCGTTGGAATGACTACATATTTGAAGTTGCCAAAAACGCCGCAAAATGCTTAGGTTTCTTCAGACGATGCAGGGAGTTCTTCTTCCCTTCTGATCTGGCTACAATTTATAAGGCCTTCATCCGCCCAAAATTGGAGTATAACTCCCATACCTGGTCAGGTGCTCCTCAAAAGTCTTTGCGCCTACTTGAAAGGGTACACAATAGAGCATTGAGATTGATAGGTGATAGTTGAATCGTAGAATCGATAGATCCTCTTGAACATCGTCGAAACGTCACCTGTCTCACTCTCTTTTATCGCTTTTTTCATAAACAGTGCTCTAGTGAAATAGCCAGTTGCATTCCTCCCCTGAAACAATTTAGCCGCAACACCCGCCTAGCTTGGAATGCTCATCAGTTTTACCTTGAGACCAACTTCGGACGTACAGTCAAGTATAGAGATTCGTATTTCAGTCGCACCACCCGAATGTGGAATGCTTTACCTGGCTCTGGGTTTTTCCCTGCATTACGATTCACAAAAATTCAAAAACAACGTGCATCGGTGTCTCCTTTCAAATCCTCTCCTATTTTCCTAAATGCTCGCACTGTGTTTTATATCATTAAAAGGGTAGTCATAACCCCTTGATGTGCACGTTAATTAGAAAAAAAAGTACTTTACCATTTCTCACCAGGAAGTTCATATGCTCGCCACAGAGCTTAACAAGAAAACCTTCACTCGTTATTTACGTTCATCTGATTGTTATGTAACGTAACGTGAAATGTAGTAACGTAAAATATGATTCAAAAATTATAACATTCTTTTAAAAAATGGACAAAACAAAATCAAAAAATTCAAAACTGAGTGTTCAATTTAACATTGAACAGCGTAACACGTTAAAACAAATTGTCCCTTAACTTTTTTTCAAAGGATTTTTGTTTCGTAATTCTGTTTGGCATGTGAACAATAACAGATGAAGCCTGTTCAGCCCCGTCGCGTCACCACAAAATATAATACCAACATAATACAAAGCAGCTTTATTAAAATAGTTTTGATATGTACTACCATCGATGGCACATAGGAAGGTAGGCTTACCAATGTTTTTCGAAATTATTTCCGACCCATCCACTCTTGTCGCCGCACCACTAAAACCAAAGTGTTCTGCTAATGAAATGGTAGGTACAATTTTGAAATTATAACATTTCAACAGAACTATATTCTGGGGTTTTGAATTTCATTACGGAAAATTTCACCCACACGGGAATTATATGGCATAACATTTGTGGTTTTCATTATTTTCCAACAGGCTTAACTCTGCGTTAAACTTTCATAACATTAATTTTTGATATTAAATCTAATAGAGTAAAGAACATATTTGTATTGGAAGTTCTAATATTTTCAGTGAATTCTGTCACAAGCTTAGAAATAATACTGTTGATGTGGTTGAAATATTAGTGTCGTATTTATTGGGTTTTGTTATGTTTGCTTTTCATTTTCTTTTTTTAATTCCATTGAAAGATTTTTGTTTTTATTTCTGATCTACTTGCAGGTGAGTGAGACAAAATCGATTGGGATTGATTAGGTAATGGCATTTTGCGGTGAGATTAAAAATGATTGCTCCTAATATCTATTTTCGGTAAGCGTTCAAATGAGGTTAAAGGCTTGAATGAGACTAAAGGATAAATGTTGGTGATTTGAATTTTAGCTCAAGGTTACTTTAAATTGAAAATGCTTTGAGCTGATCAAAGCTTACTTGTTGAACCAATTGAAAAATAAAATGCCGGAAAAGGAAGAGTTACGGAAAGTCAATATCGTAAAGTCTGATAGATCAGGATGAATTTAACGGCTTGCATACATTGAATGTGAAATATCGGCCCATTTCGGATCGGAGCTGTTCGGACGAGAGTCTCGGACGTTCGCATACATTGCTGCCGTTCTCTGACGATAACTGAAATTCTGGTTTTGAATTTATTTCTTGACGGCTTTCGACAAACGTGTTTTTGTTTTTCTATTTTATTTTTTATTTTATTTTTTATTTCTATTTAAAATGTATTCGAAAGGGGTGTCGTCCTAAAAACTAAATTTATAAGTTTTTTACTTTAGATTCCTTGTAGTAGTAACTAGGAAACTAACGAGCGACGTACGATAAATCGAACGATAAATTGATCGGACATCGGACGATGTCGGTTGGGGTGGTGTACGAGCTCTCTTCGCTCAACACATTATTGGTTCGATCGAGTTCGACCGACGGCGACGACGGCCGCTCATAACTCGAACGAAGTCTGATTTAGTGTACGCGAGCCATAAGTAGTCTGTAAAAAAGAATGGTTAACGCATCTTGTTGTTTACTATTTGCACAACCTCTTTTGACTAAGGGCTGTCTTTATAAGGCTCTTGATATACTTTAATGAGAGCTGTTTAGATTATACCTAAAACTACTTATTATATTTGTTGAAAAAAGTGTTTTTTATGCTTTACGATGTTCAACTCTGCAAAAATCGACGACGAACTGCTGTAACTAAGTTACACCATCGCCATACCCATCAGCCAACGACATTCAGAATTGCCAAAACTAAACAATTTTAAATAAACATTCATATTGAGACTTTGACAGACATTTCTATAACTATACTAGTGAATAAAGAAAGATCTGTCCACTTAAGATCTCTGATCAAACAAGTTGCTTGGGACTGATCTTAGACAAAAAACTGAACTGGTGTCCAATATACGAGAAAGATACAAAATAGACTGTATTCGTGTAACAGGATTTTTTGCAAAAACTAAGGACCAAATCCTAAAATCGTCATGTGGATGTATACTGCCATTGTTAGACCCATTCTATCATATGGCAATTTGGTCTGGTGGAAGGAGTTGAAAAAACCCACGCATTTCAAAGCCCTAACCAAATAAAAAAGAACAGCCTCTACATGCGTTATACTGCTGCAATGAGAACTAAACCAACCGCGAGCTTCGGAAGTAGTCCTCCATCTCACACCCTTTGATCTCTATGTTCAAGAATCGTCAACAAATAGGCACTTAGGCTAAATCAGTGAATGTCTAATGCACAGATTTTATCACTATATGGTTAGGTTAGGTTGAAGTGGCTGTCAGCCAATGAGTACATTGAGTTGATCACTTATTAATCTTCCATTACAGGACTAGCCGGTTAATCATCTGCTAGTCGAACCACGCGGAACTTTTAATGCATTTCGAAAGACTTGTAGGGTCTATGTAAGCTAAGTCGCTAGTATCATCGAAGAAGAATTCGCCGAGATGAGTTTTCCTCCTATGAAGTGGTGCAGGGCATGAGCAAAGAAGGTGTTGAAAGGTTTTTTCCTCCTCCTCATTCATGCAGCTTCTGCAGAATTTATTTGAAAGCACATCAAGTCCTTTGGCGTGTCTCCCTATTAGACAGTGTCCCGTAAGAACACCCATGGTAGAACCTAGATACAGACCAGACGGTTCCAGGGCTGACAAACTCTTCTAGCGTTTTGAGTCTACACAAGCCAAACTTTTTTGGTTGCAAGCCAGTTACTCGCAGTCCACCTAGTGTTTGTTATCCCTGATGCGTCTTGTCAAAGTAAGAGTTAACATTTGGCGATAGGTGCACCTATGTTGGCCTATTCTGAGCGTAGAAAAGTCGTCATGCCCTTTTTGGCTAGTTCGCCTGCCATACAGTTGCCTGGCATGTCCCTGTGCCCTAGCACCCATGAAAGGTAAATGTTGAACTGATTTAACATCTCCGTCAGAGATATCTGACAATTTTGGTTATCACTATATATGTAGACAACAATATCTGCACGGATTACATAACTCCATACCTGTATTGTAAAAAATCGTTTCCTAATAAACAGGATTGGGAGAATGAAACACTTCATGTGAACGAGACGTCTATTTCAATTTATAATGATGGAAGTTGGAACAAGAGCATGTTCCTTTTCAGGAAGCCTGAACCAGCCAGTTCCTTTAAACTTCCAAATCACAGCAGTGTCTTCCAAGCCGTGGTTTTGGTAGTATAACAAATGCTGCAAAACAGGTGTCCATGATGGCGGTATCACAACATGTTGATATCACTTTTTTCATTGATAGCCAAGCAGCAATAAAATCGGTTTCTGATAAACGGCAGCGTTGAATTTTTGAAGCATTGAATTCTACTCGGTTCTTATTACCCCATGTAATAATGCTGCCAAGATCAAAATTCAAAAAGGTAATCATACGCAACCGTTCCAGTTTCACATCCGAAGAGCTAGGACGTGAATTCGGAAACGAATATGAAAAGCTGAGGTTTGAGACAGTTGACAATTGAGAGGCTTAGAGGTCGTCAGACAAAATATCATTTATGAAAATGAGGGAGAGAATCGGAGACAAAACGGAGCCCTAGGGGACACCAGCGTTTATAAAGTGGGCACCAGGCTTGAAACCATCCAACGAAATTTGTATTGAACGGTTCGAAAGGTGTTTTCTAATCCAACGAAGAAAAGACTCATCGACAACAAAAGCACGCATTTTCGATAAGAGAGCTTGATGCCAAATTCTATCAAATGCCTAGCTAGAAAATGAGCCTGGCCAGAGTTAAGGACTCAGTATTTTTTGCACAAATGTTCGATCCATGAATGCGAACTGCACTGCACACTTTCTTGAATCTCACTTTCTATGGCTACTGGAAATAAAACTTCAAGAGAAAAATGGACCACCGTACCCAACTTAATTTAATGTGCTGCACGAATAAGCCCTCTTGGCAATGAATGGTCTCATCTTTTTTCTGATTAATTGCTCTTTGTCAAAAGCAATTGCTATTGGACACGATTTTTCATAAGATCATCATTAAAAAACACGCTGCCAATAATAGGGTTTCCCCTTTGGCTCAACAAATTATTTTCACATTTCAAAATCGTGTCTAATTAAATCGAAGAATGCAGATTATCTTCAGGGCTGTCATTTGCAATCGCGATAAACCAATTTTATAAATTTGTGTTTATACCTTCATAATGCATTACCGAAGGTTTGTAATAAAAACCAGTTCATCGTGTATTACTTAACAAAGGTGTAACTACGCTCTCACAACTAATAAGGGCAAATTATATAATATTATATTATATTACTCAGCTTTGTGCTTTCCAATAATTAAAATTATAATCAACCAGAAACCTTGCATTGCAATTATTGGCGGTGTGTTATATCGAATAGCAATTTTCATCGTTATTTTAAAACTTCATATAAAAAAAGGAAAAATAAAAACAAGGCCAGTTATCCCAATCAGACCATAAAAATAAAATCTATATGTGCAGTGCATTATGTCCAACCACCATCTCCACCACCACCATAGCGCTCTCCAATGATGGTATATACAACGATGAGTACAACACGAATATTTGTCCTAATTTCAATTTGTGAAAGACACAAAGCCGGAGATTGCCAACGGTCGCCGACTGCAAAAATAAAATTTGGAAACAAAGGATTTATCAAAATGCCAGTCGCATGTTCTATGAATTCCTGACCCAATTCAGTTTCTTCTGTTCTTAGTACACTGCCTTGCCTCTATTCTACCCTAGCTATATTCTTCCTCTTCTGCACTATCCAAAAAACAAACTTTCTCCCTAAACTAATACTGCGGAACAATTTTACTCTTGTAAACCGCAACCACAATCCTTTCCGCTGTATTGGTTCTTTCGTTTTTATTTTCTAGGTTCCGTATAAAGCACTTGGGATTGAATTTTTGCTTTTTGCCAAGTTCCCATTTAGTGTCCTAACGAAACCCCTTTTCAAGGGAATAAAAAAAAAAATCGATTTAAAAAATATTTGTTGGAAAAACTGTGTATTATTAACCATAACAGAATACAGATATGGGGGTTTGTGTTCCCAAGTTCAATCATTCACTAGAAATAGAGAGCATCCGCAAGAGTGTATATGTATTTTGTGAATTAAACATGCAAAAACACAATCTACTTCTATATTTTTTTTCTCGCAATCAGTGGTACCTACAGTCGTTGGAAATTGTTCCGCATGTAAACATAAACAGGAATTGTTTGGTTTCGATTGTAAGAGGAGAACCGGAAACCTTTTCGAATCCTTTTCGTTGAAGTGATTGTTATAGTAGGTCAGTTCTTGTATGGAAACATATTTAGTTTGCTATAAAGTCAAAATCAAATTACAGGCAAAGGGCATTGTTGAAAAACATCTTTGAACTTCATAAAATTCTTGATGAATTTTGAAAAATTCTTGAAAGAAATTTTATACCTATTTTAAATCTCTTTGGAATTTGTTCATTCCCAAAATTTGTTTTCTGAACTATGTGATGCTTCTTTTTCAAAGGCTGGGGTATGACTTGGGTTTCGGCTGTCCAACTTCAAAAAAATGAATACGAGGAACGGCAGGTTTAATTTTAATTAACTCTAAATTTATTACAATATTTTCTCTCAGGATTAGGTTTACAAATTTTATATTCAGTTTTACAAAAATAACAAGTTTTAACTATCTCTTTAGTAAGGTTTTGGTGCTGGTCCATGGAACGGCTGATATCGATCCTCACTGGTGTAGTGGCGATGATTTCTTTGTGGATACGGTTGTATACCACGGCTCTGTTCGGTGGCGGTGAACTTCTAGCTCTGCGTTAGGCAGGGCGCTCTATCGGCAGCAGCAGATTTAATAGCGAAGGTG
This sequence comes from Melanostoma mellinum, assembly GCA_914767635.1. Classification (NCBI taxonomy): domain Eukaryota; kingdom Metazoa; phylum Arthropoda; class Insecta; order Diptera; family Syrphidae; genus Melanostoma; species Melanostoma mellinum. The sequence continues at coordinate 24,355,628 of OU612058.1, forward strand.
TGCGTTGCGTGAAGGGCAGAGCAATTTACTGACGGCAGCGGGCTGCGTAGAAAGTGCCTGCGTTGTATGTTATATCAAACGGCAGAGCAATCTATCCGCGGCCGCGGACTTCGCAGAAATTGCCTACGTTTACTTAGATGCAAAACACTCTGTTGGCGGCGGCGGACTTCTTAGAAAAGGTCTGCGGTTGCGTACTGCGATGAAAACTCCCTCTGGGCTCTGGGAAGACGCAATGCCTAACCAAGGAAAATCTAAACGCCCGGCTGAAAGAAGCCACAACGTTTGAATTTCCTCTACGGAGGCTCAAAACCGGCAAAGACCGAGCAAGGAAAGTCAAAACGCCCGGCTGAAACAAGCCACAACGATCAAATCTCCTTTGCGGTGAAATGAGAAAAAGTATCAGGTAAATTCAATCTGCCCGGCTGAGAACAAGCCACATAGAAACCTATAAAATCTTTTTTCTGATTTATGTTGATTTATGTTTAGTTTAGTTTAGTTTAGTTTATTTTCGTTTCATCAAACAGAGAAATATTCTGTTACAGACTAATACAAGATTTCTTATATTTCTAGAATTTAAAGTAAAATGAATATAATAATAAGAAAAATACAAATTTATTTAATGTAGATTAACATTTACAATATTAGACACATATATTTTAAAGGTATCTCTAGAGCAATTATCAAAAATATCTGTTCTGCTACAAACAAAGTAAGTTTCTCTGATGCAACGTGTTATTGGCTCGTTAAGGCCATAATTAGTACGATGAAAGTATTCTTTAAATAACTTATTATTTCGAAAATTTCTTTGAGAAACGTTAAATCTTATCAAAGCGAGTAAAGGTGGACATTTTATATGAAATGTTATAATATCTCTAATGAACATAATAGAGAAGCATGTTCGTCGATTTTCAAGAGTTTTAATATCGAAAAGCAAGCATCTTGATTTATAAGCAGGCATACATGTACGTCAGTTTAGTTTAAAAATTAGATATCTGGTAAACCTTCTTTGAACTTTCTCAATTCTTTCGCAAGAGTTATTATAATAGGGGTTCCATACAATACTCGAGAACTGACCGTACTAATGAGTTATATAGTATCTTGACAGTATATGGGTCTGTAAATTCCCTTGTATTCCTACGAATAAATCCAAGCAATTGGTTAGCCTTATTCACCATATAGTCAATGTGGCGTACGAATGACAGTTTAGTGTCAAGAACAACTCCAAGATCTTTTTTCTTTCAACGCGTTGAAGGTTGGTAGAATTTATTCCATAATTGAAAATGATAGGAGAAGTTTTTCTGTAGCAGGACATAATTTGGCATTTAGATACATTTAAATGAAGATAATTCACAGAACACCATCTTGTCAAATTTTCCAAATCTTGCTGAAGCAGGTAGCAATCGGATGGAGTTTTTATTTCTCGGTATAATTTGAGATCATCTGCGAATAACAAGGAGGATGAAGACAAGAACACATCCGGAATATCGTTAATAAATATTAGGAAAAGCAAAGGTCCCAAATGGCTACCCTGTGGGACGCCTGATGAAACATTAATATTAGTTGAAAAATTGTTACCAATCTTAACAATTTGGATTCTTTCTGTAAGGTAAGAAATCAACCAACGCAAGACTTTAGAGTGGAATCCAAAGGCTGACAATTTATGTATTAATACTCTATGGTTTACCCTGTCAAATGCTTTCGCAAAGTCTGTGAAGATTATATCTGTCTGCGAAAAATTTTCGAATTTGTTTATTATGAAGTTGGTAAAAAGAGATAAGTTGGTTGCTGTAGATCTACCGGATATAAACCCGTGCTGTAACTCCGATATATGTTCTTTAACTTCAAAGGGAAGTCTATTACAAATAATTTTTTCAAATAGTTTCAGCAAGGCTGAAATTTTACTTATGGGTCTATAATTAGTTACATCCTGTTTAGACCCTGATTTATGAACTGGAGTTAAGAAGGAGACTTTCCAGCCTCTATTCATTGACTGTGCCACTAAAACCGAATGTGAGCTGTATCCGGTGAGTGACAATTTTGCATAGAAAAGATAGGATGGGTATTGCCAATGTATTTCCCAATAAGAAAATGCACAAGAAGTGATAAGGCATAGAGAAGTAAACAATGTTTGACCTTGGAGTATGTATTCACTTTGAATTTTAATTACGTGCGAGTGATTTCAATAGAATTAATAAAGCATTTTAGGAGGGGGTAAGAAAAAGAAATTTGGACGCTTCGCCACAACTACCATCAGGTTTCTCTGACTACTTAACAACGCAATATCTATTCAAAGTACAAAATTCTATCATTAAGGTTGTTACAAATGGGATGCCACAACGAAGTTCAAGCCCTAACACATTTTTGGGATCAAAGACTCTTCCCCGACTTTGAATGACCTACTGAGGAAACCCTTTTCATGGTAGCGTAGTAACTCTGGCAGGGCCTGTCAATTCCTTGAGAAAGGCGATACACATAAAAAAAAGAAAAATACCCTGAATGTGTCTGAGATTCTAAGTTCTAATTTCTAACTCCCTTGTAGAAGCGGAGGAAGGGCTGGAATTACGTCATAGTCACCTAAAACTAACTGAGTTGCAACGAAGTGAAAAAATTTATTTTCATAGTCCTTACAACCCACTGCTCCTAATGGGTCTATTCAATTGGAATATAAACACAATTTCAACTCATTCTATGGTTTGTCCATTTAAAATTTATCCTTTCCCAAACCTGGAGGTTTGTCGACGCTTTCAGAGTTCAACGTGGTGACGTGGCGTATCTTTAGTGTGAAGCTGTGGTTTATTAAGGTCACAGTACCATCACCGTTGAAGAAGAAAAAAATCGTTTGATGATCTAACAAAAAATATCATTCACATTAGTGATTGACTCGCTCTAGTCTTTGACGCATGAATTGCCACTGAATATCATTTTTCGCATTCCAGAGACCTTAGCGGTACTATGCTCATATGACCGTCTTATACACACTCATTTGTATGTAGAACATTGCCATAACTTTTTGAACTGGAGGTAAAAGTTCCTCTCAAGTATTAAACAACCTACTTTTTAATCCATTACGAGCTTTCAATGCCATATTCGCACAGTAATCATCGACCTTAATTGCAAAAGTCAATGACATACTTTCCGTTAAGACTCTTAATCAAGTCATCAGTTACAAAAAATACCTAAAGACATTACATTACCTAAAGCATGTGTTCATGAATCATGAAAGCAACATCAGTGCTAATCATGTAGATGTAGACACTATGACAAGTCGCGTTGGCATCATTTTCCTGAGTTCATTTGCCATGCAAAATTGTCTTTCTTTACCAAGATTAAAGATGCACGTATGATGGATGGTGAGATGAAGAGCAAGGGCAAAATCCACCAAACCATCTCAATACTTCAATCAGAATATTAACTCATAAGGTAGATCTTTCAAAATTGAGTTCGTGTGCGAGTCTCTTTCAACTTAAACGATGTAATGTAAACTTTGTCACGAAGAGCCCCCATGAATCCACTTAGAATATTTAATTTGGGATTAGAAAGGTGCACCTGTGATTTGAAGTGAAGGACAAAATTTCGAAATCGATATCGCACACCGTTGTGCCGTTCTCTTCAGATTAAATATTTTTCAAATGCATGAAATGCAATCAAATGACTCTTCCAATAATGTAATTGATCGTTAAACGTGCCAATCATTATTTCTTGTCTGTGACATCTTCTCATAACACGCTACATGTCCTTGAGCTTTACATGCTTAGCAATCTTTTATATCAATTACGACATCCATGACCTTTCGTAATACCATTACTATCCATAAAAAAGTAGCCCTACTTCCCAATGGCCATAAACGATTCCCATTGAAACCCAACCCACTGACCAATGAAAAAAAAAAATCACATATGTCCTTGTTCAGAAATCATTCACCCACAAAGTCACAAAAAAAGAAGAAGAAGGAAAAAAACACTCAGACATTAGTGTGCGTGTCGTCTATTTGCCAGCAAATTTTTATAAATTGTTGATTTACCATTTTTTGTCTACACATCCGGTTATCATTACGCTTATAAGAAGTTCGAATAGCATGCTTTTCCAACAATCCATATGCTTAGGCTCTCATATGTCTTTAAATCAGCCTTTTCCTTAACATTCATATTTATGTGCGTAAGCCGATGGTCAACAACGACTTGAGTATCTTTCCAAAATGCGATCTTATAGGGAAACTTTTCTGTTTTATTAGCTACCCTAAACACCCCCAAACACACAAGCATACCGACATACAATAGCTATACAAAAAGAAAAAAGAGTCAAAAAGGATTTTGAGTCTCATAGTCGTTGGGGCATTGTTAGTGTGACGCCATTTGGGTAGAGCCTCAAGCTTAAGTCTGGTTGGAAAATTGAATTCTGGTCCATTCTTCTCTTTTTCTCTTTGATAGAAAAAAGAAGATATTCTTTGGATAAATATGAGTTATGGACAAAAGGGGAAGAGGTTACCTTATTGCTATTCATTATTCTGATAAGAAGTCCACAAATAATTTATAATTCAATAGGATTTTCATTTTGTTCGTTTTAAGATTATTTCTTTATGTACGTTATTGTTGTTGAGATTTTTATGACGTTTGCTCGTGATAAACAAATAAAACCTTTTCGACATACATGGGTCGACAGCTGGAATAAAAAGAGAGATGAAATAAAAGAGATTTAAAGTCCAATAAATTAAGGATCCACGCAAGGTGAATAGGGACTGAAAAGTTTAAAATTTGTTACATGGATTTGGATTCAAGAAAGTTTATAATTATTACATGCGGGTGACAGTTTTTCGGTTCAATTAGTTCCCGAAATTGTGACACAAAAAGGTAAAGTTTTTTTTCTGGACAGACGCCAAGGACGAATTTAAAAATTGGATATTGGCGAAGTGACCACTATTGGGCGCCAGTTATGTACATATATGAAAATGGTTGCTTTCTTAAAGTATATCAGCTCATTACCTGAGAGCTCAGTGACTAAGGAACTGTTTTTTCGTCTTGGGATTTTCAGGACATTTCAATTGGAGCATTTCGTTCGAATATGACATATGGCTCATACTTTTTTTAATTGGACCTCAAAGAACCATGGGGTAAAGTGGAGACAGGAATGAAATTCGAAGGATGTGATGGTCGTCTTATACTCGTGTTTTCAATGCTACTAAATCAGTAAGTAAATAAAGTGCCACCAATAAACTCGTGGAGCCAAAGGTCCAACGTAATTGTAAGACCTACAATTTTAAAAAGGTTCTCAACGGCTACTTGCACTTTTCGTGACAGAGTAATTTCTGTCTTGGTCTTGACGCCAAGCTTCTTGAGCCAGCTTGTGATCAGTTGGATGGGAGCATGCACCAGCTGGATCTGCATGATATGGTCGAATGGAGGTATCCGTGATGAATGGAACTACAGTATTGTATACCTGATACAAAGAAGGGAGAACTCATAATTGCGCCAATTATAGAGGAATAAGAGTCCCTAACGTCACTTATAAATTATAAGCCCATAATCGACCAAATTTTTACATTACGGCTAGTCTTGAAAAAAATTTGGGAACAATGTCGATGTACAAATTTTTTTTTTCAATTTTGAAGAAAATAACAGACGAACTGTACACATCCTTGTCAAGTTTTGGCATCCCTGTGAAATTCGTTCGACAATGCAGGATTCACGGTGCTCCGTCAAGGTCGGTAAAGAACTCGCCGAGACCTTTGATGTCGAAATTGGTTTTACTCAAGGCGATTTCCTTAGCATCATATTTTAAAAGACATTCAAATATACACACCAGAGGCAGGCATAATCCTCCAAAAGTCTGCACAACTACTCGCTTACGTAGAAGATATTGACGTAATGGGAAGAAGCAAGAGACAAATTTGTTGAGGGCACCAAGTATATGCTGCTATCAAACACGGATAGAGAACATTGACGAATCAGACAAAATGTCATAACAGACAGACATAATTTCGAGGTAGTACATAAGTACAAAGGCTTTGTCTACCTAGGACCCACTATAGATACAGAAAATAACATCAGTGCGGGGATTAAACGGAAGAGAGTTCTTGACGATCGCTGCTTCTTTAGGCTAAGACGAAAGTCTAGAAATAAAATTCTGTCTAGAAAAACCAAGGAAACCCTTTATGACTCCTTGATAATCCCAGTCCTGCTATACGGCGCGGAAGCATGAACCTTATCTAAAGCGGATGAGGAGGAAATCCATGGTAAATTCGAAAGAAAAATACTCCGAAAGGTTCCGTATGTGAACACAATGTGTCCAGAAGAAGATGCAACAACGACCTGTGTACGCAGCGATGACTGAGTACACTGCATGAAACACTTAGGCCGCAAGGGCCCATTGTGATATTACAGAGATCAGCAAGTTAATCACCTACTGATCTCAGAAACCCGATGTAAGATTAAAGAGTTGATAGCTTATTAATCTTCCATTACGGGACTAGCCAGTTAATCACCTGCTAGTCGAGCTCCGCGGAACTTTTAATGTTTTTCGAAAGACTTTTAGGGTCTATGTAAGCTAAGTCGAAGAAGAATTCACCGAGATGAGTTTTCCTCCTATGAAGTAGTGCAGGGCATGAGCAAAGAAGTTGTTGAACGGTTTTTTCCTCCTCCTCGTCCTTGCAGCTTCTGCAGAAATCATTGGAAAGCATACCAAGTCTTTTAGCGTGTCTCCCTATTAGACAGTGTGCCGTAAAAACACCTATGGTAGAACCTAGATACAGGTGGTTCAGGGCTGACAAACTCTTCAAGCGTTTTGAGTCTACACACGGCAAAGGCTGGAACATGTGAAGCGAATGGATACCAACGCAACGAGAAATTGTTTAAGGAAAAGACCGAGTCTTAGGTGGGGGAATGAAGTGGAAGAAAACCTCAACCGATTTAGAGTGCAAATCTGAATAAGACTCGCCCAAAATAACAATTGTCATCGAAAGATATTATAAGAGGCCCAGGTTCAACCCAAACTGTAATCTCCACCTTATTAAGAAAGCAAGTAATTAGTCACTCTCAGAGGGCTGGAATATCCTCGCAAAAGGGGAGACCAATGGACAAAAAATGTATGTATCTGATTCTTTAAATCTTGCACTAAGGGCTTTTTAGTGGTTCTGAATTGACTCCCTTATGGAATCTCTTAGCCATCCGTCAGCCTGTCGCATGTGACGAATTTTTCAATGACTGCAACTCTTTATTCCTATCGACTCTTTTACAAATAAGTCACCACTTTTTTTTTGTTGAAATTTCTTATCTGCCAGACAACAACATTTCCATGTCCATAGTGCCATTCTGTTCCTGATCTCACCAAATAAATAATCTGTCTAACCTACATGCTTATGTCACTCAACAATAAGTTTGCCCGTAAGTGTTTGTGAGATAAGAACCACAACCTAATTAGTTTTCTCTGCTTGAATCCCTTTGAATAATAGCGCATCAAATCACATAAATCTTTTCATTAAATAAACCAACAGACCGAGCAAACACAAACCTCCGCTTAAAATGAAACAGAATTTCACGAATTAAGTTTGCAACATTTCCATGCATTTGCATCCTTTAGAAGAGGAGTATAGGGCTAAGGCACATCTGGTGGAAAGCTATACCAAGTTACCTACCTTTTTGTCTTTGTGGTAATTGTAATCTGCATTGTAATGCAAAACTCCCATGGAAACTATTCTCGTTTTTTTTTTTTTTTTCTTAAAAACCAAAATATATATTTTTAACATCGCTTTTAGTTTTTCCTTGTCTTTTCCCATAGCGGTCTTTTCTCTGTGAAGAATTTAATTGTATTACACTCTATGAATATAGAATTCAAACGGAAAAGTTTGCTTTGCATAAAAACATTTCGCAAGCAAAAGATCCTGTTGCCGATTCTTACTTTTTTTTCTTCTCATTTTCTCAGTATTTTTTCCTTCTCTCGTTGGTTTAAATTTACCAGCTAATTTTATTTGCTTCAATTTATGGGAAACGAAAACAGTCAGACGCAGTGTACCATTCCCGGTTGTACACAAACATGAGGCCCAGGAAATATTCGTAGTATGCGCAATCTTAGGAAAGCTTTAATGAATTACAATTGCAAAAATACTTTTGTAATTAAAAGAGGGAAAGGAAGGCGGTGGATAAATTTGTCAGAAAACGTTGCCATTACTTTCAAAGTTTCTTCAATTGCACCAGTTTAGGATGCTAAATATAAGGAAAAAAAATGGAAGCTCTCGCCAGAATTATTTTAAAATTATAAAACCAAACCAATCTTTACTTTGTGGGAAGAGAGAACCTTGACAGTCTTTTATAGAAATAAAATTACGCACGAATACATTTTCTTAAAGCGAAGTTTAATTTTCACAATCCAGTGATTCGCCTATCAGAGAATTCTTTTGGGTTTCTTTCTTTTTTTTTAATTGACTTGGAGTTGCTTTGAAATTTCAAATATTGTATTGCAGTACTCTAACCAATAGTATGTTTCCTCCTTACTCTGAGAGGATGAAAAGGAGAAAAGTTGAGATTAATAATTCACCTGTCGTAATTATGAGCGATTTGATTACATTTTGATTGAAGAAACAAATCGAAAGCTTTGAATAAAATCAGTAAGCAAACAATAAAAACAAAATCAATAATTAAAACTCATCCATCCGATCTGTTAAACAAAGATTTGTGTTCACTTCATACGATGAACCCACCAATAAGCTCATTCCGCTACTGACTAATCGCTTTATTCCTTTTTATTCCTTTGAATGACAGTTCAAAGTATAAATAAATTTAAATCGAATTGCAAACACAACAGCGAGTTTCAAAAACACAGTTCAGGACGTGTGCACATTGCAGACCTCTGGCAGTCATTATCCCTTTGCTTATGTCTGTCTATCTATCTGTGGTGCAATTATTATTTATCATTTTGTTTGCCATGTCATCTCATTGAACATACAGCTAGAATAAATGCTCCAAACTCAAATGCTACCAGCGATGTTACATGTGTGTTTTTTCTTTTAATTAGGTAATTCAGTGGCTCTTGCTACAATCTGAGTGCTTTTTGAAACACTTCATCTTCATCATCTCATCTGCTTTATATACATATTTTTAAAGCTAAGCCTATTTAGTACTTATGGAAAACATAGCAGTATGAATCAGGGGTAAATATCCCTCCCTACCCTGTGCAAAGGACCTAAATGTCGGCCCGTTTTACTTCCAGATAGCAACCTTCTTTTGTTATAGCTTTCCAGATGCTCGGGAAAAGCCAAAAGACGGAGCCATGATAAGGAAGCTAAGGTTTAAAGTGTTTAAGTGCTTGGAAAAAGATAAGCGACTCGTGGCAACACCAATAACCTTTCTACATTACTTTCTGCTACGCGACAGCAAAAATGTTTTAGTCTTCTTATTAACATTGGGAAGCATTTGTTTGGTCTGGAATGGAGGCATACCATCTACGATTGTGATCTTGACAGATTCAACCATCGATTGAAGCCCTCACTCAAGACCCCGGCAGAACAGCGCCAGTTCAGAACCTGAGAAAGCTGTCTGAGATCTTTCCCTTGCAAGTTCTTCACCGAACTCAGTTGTATTTATGCCGTGACGACCTGAAACCGAAACGAGACTCGAAGAATTTAGTTTTCCGACCACATTCAGAGAGTTTTTGAAACTGTGGATCACTTTCGAAGTACATTGTTAGAGAGTTGAGTAGAGCCGTAAGTACAGCTTTGCTGTCGCTGCAGACACAAAAACTTCTCCCCAAACCCATCGTAGCGTAGCCATTTAGTAGCATACGCTTCCGCTTGGAGAACGGATGAGTTTAATCCTAAGGAGTCGTGCAGCCGTATGTAGCCGTTCTCCAGAAAGGCACCAGCACCAGATCATTATTCGGTTTTGGAACCATCTGTGAAGATTCGATTACAGTCCTTTCCAGGCTCAGATTCTGGAGTGCACACGTCCTGAACCGAGGGAAAGCTGACCGTGTATTTTTGATGCAGCCTTGGAATCGTCGTGTCGGACGGCATATTTAATAGACGTGAGTCAAAAAAACATGCCGCTAGCGGGTTTCACATAGCTTCAGTGTGATTTATGCCAGAGATCACATTTTTTATATCGAGAAACCGTCTTGAGAATACACATAGGTATCAAGGGAAGGAAGATTCAGAAGTGAGTCGAGAGCAGTACCCTTGTGCAAAATATGCACCTTATTCATGGTTTCATTCTTTTTAAAAATTTAAATATAAAAGGGAAACTAAACAACATTCTAACAACGCTGTAATGCCATTTAATATAAATCATTCCTCTGAAACCATCTAAAGGTCGGTCTGTCCATTGGTTGTCGGTGGAGTACTCCCAGCACATCAAATGAACCATTCAACTGTTAAGTATTCACGGGTGATGGCGTCTGTATAAAGACTTGGACGTTGCCGTTATTTGGTTTTCCAAGTGATGCGCGCTTTAAACCTAAAATGATGTCCGACCATCAGGATTAAGGATGTTGAGCAATCATTACTCGTAATTTCATCTGATACTCCTACTCCTTCACTCCTCTACACACCAGCAACCTCACTGTGTTAGACCAGAACATCACATAGATATCGCAGTGTTATCCTTTAACAAAATTAAGTAAGACATCCCTTGTACTCTTCCTTCTTCGACATTATACTTTGGCCTCCCAAATATTATTTGTCTCTGCTTTTAATGATAACAGACTTTGTTTTTTAGCTCTTGAAATACCATTGCCATTGCCAATACGACGAATATAGCATTTGTTGGATTTTTCAAGTGGAAAATGTGTCCATCATGCTCGCGTAGTCATTTATTTAGGCATTACAATTGGTGGTTAAACCTTGTGGTGCTTCATTTATTGAGGTTGTCCTCTTACTTTGTATGCGAGATGAAAACCGGGTTGATGAGATGGGTGATGGGGTTGGGTTGGGTTTGGTTGTAAGTACACAGAGCCTTTAATTCGTCAAATACTGTGTTTATTTATTTATCGTTAATTGAAGTAAAATAAGACCATTGACAATGGAAATGAAAACTAAACAATAACGAAATTGTTATCGTTGCAAGCTTTTTAGGGGTTTTATCTCGTCCATCATTATCGCCCAACCACAACCGTTTGTCATGATGATGATGATGGTTGACTAAAGAGTTTCCATAACGCCCAATGGGTACTCGATGGACTGTATAAAGGACTTTATACTTAGGTGTTGGTTTTGTTTCGTAGGATTTTCAAATCATTTGCATATTTTTATCAAAGGCAAATGGTTTCATCGTTTTTATTCAAGACAGAGTTGAAATGGTTGTATAGAAATGGGGAGGTAGAAAAAATTATGAGATGAATGATCAAGTAGGATGTGCTTGCTTGTTGAGGATGGCGATAATTATTCTTTATGGAGTCAAATTCATTGTACTTTCAAGGATGAAAAGCAACCTAGAGGATACAGGACCGGAATGTTAATACAAAAAAAAAAAGTTTTATATTCAGTGACTTTGTTGAATTTGATGTAATATCTTCTTGAAATGGGAAGTGCTTCGGATTACTCTTTTTTATTATTATCGCAATAGACCAAAAGTCCACAGCAAAAGTATTTTGTGATGAAAGGTTATCTAAATTCTGGAATGGTGATTTGTTGGATAGTAGCATTTTCTTGAAGCATTATTTGTTTCTTCTGGTGGGGATGAGGATTTTTGTATACCCATGCCCTATAATTTCTGTTAATTAATTTAATCTATAATCGCTTTGAGCGATATTCTTCATATTCGATAACTGAGATCATTTGTGGTCTGATCAAAGTAAGCAGACAATAGGCGATGTTTCTGTTCGATATAATCGCTTTATTACAATTGCCCTCTTATGAATTCTTAGTGTTTAACATCAAGTAGTTTACAGAAAGAGCTGTAACAACGTGCGTTCGATGGACTAGACAGTAGATAAGATATATTAAGTTATAACTATTAAAACACATAAACAAATACGGACGTTTCTATATGCACCCACGGTGTAGTTGGTGAAAATGATGTTAGGTACACCGCATTTTGGAGATATTTCTCAAAGAGAACTAATTGCAGTCGTTTCAGTTGAAAATCACCTGGCGTTGCCAGAGTTTGCGTGATTTTGAAGATGTCACTAGTTTTGTGGTGTAACACAAGCCTACTTGGAAGAAAAACTAGTTATACAAAGGATGAGTCTTAAAACGCTTAATAGCACCTCTATCTGTAATGGAATCTGTATTTTGGATTGTCAGCCGCTTCCAGATGGCCTAATTAGAAAATAAACTTCTTCTTCTTCTTCTTCATTTTCGGCGTTACGAGTAGTGATCTTGAAGCGATCACAACTCTCCCACTTTGCTGCTTCACACTAGTGATCCGCCTGTGGGGTACGCCGCGTTGACCTCAGAAATCGTCGGCAAGCCTCCCGGTTTTGGATTGTTCCATGTCTGAGGCCAACCAAATGCTGCTGTTTTTGCATTTGCTTGTACCAGGAGTGTTTTGGCCTGCCTTTTCTTTTTCGTCGCGAATTTGTTGAAACGTTGTACGATATTGCCTTTTTGACGGAGTTCTGCGGATCTCTCCTTTGAACATGACAATACCAACTGAGCCGGTCTGCTGAATTTTGTCCAAGATGGTACTTTTGACATGAAGGCTTCCACGGATCTTAGTACTTCTAATTCGATCAAGCTTTGTTACTCCTGCTGTTAGAAAATAAACATATTTTTAATTAAAAATTAGATGACATTTCACTGATTTTATAACTTTGACATTTTAATAACTCTTAAATAACAAATAGAAAAATATTATTCTTAAATAAATGTGTTCAGGAACTTCTAAATTTGTGTTTCATGGGTCACTATTAAAAAAGCCTTAAAGCAAATTGAATATGATTCAATAGCAACTCGCGGCAGAGCAATGAAAGCAAGATGTGTTTCTTCTTGCGCTTCTAAGATTCTCAAGACACGCTAGGTAGCGGTTGACGGTTTTGCACGACATAGAAAATTTGTCTACCATCAAAGCTTTCTATCAAAGCCGCTATTGAGGAAAAAGCATTTTGGTTATATTTACCAGAAATGGTCTTTGTGTTCTTTGCTTTATGGCTTTCTTCTTTGTTCAAAACAGTTATCCTTTTTTATGACTAAAGGTATTATGAGAAGAGTTTAGCCAACAAAAATTTGTTGTATTGTTATGTATACATGGTATCACAATAATAGAAAATACGAAAAAGTAAATCCTGTGATTCTGACTGTCTTGTCTCTATGTCTGTTTGCCGATTTTCTGTCTGTCCGTAGTATATTGATCTATAGCCTGAACTACTTGACCGATCTTCTTCCAAGGTTTAGTGTTTTTTAAGGACTGGATAACCCAGGTTTTTTGAAGTCTCATAGAGTTGTCAAGGAAACCTGAGCCAACTCCGGGTAAAGCTCAACGAACGAACGAAATGTATGCATGCGAACCCGAATCGGGATAAATTAAATTGACTTAACAAAAATATTAACAAATTAAATAAGTTACAATATTAATGCATATTTTCTTGAAATTAAGGAAAAGAACAAGAAATAACTCAAAACGGTTTTACACGAAAAACGAAATTGGTCTTTCAGCGCCTACCACAACGCACGTCAACCAATAACTAAACCTTCGGCTTTGGCTAACACTTCGGCCTTTTTTGGCCGAAGCCGAACGTTTAGCCGATTGTGGTTTTTTTTAGCCGAATGTGGCTGAAGCCGAAGACGAAGCCGAAGCCGAAGTCAAACCGAGCCGAGCTTCGGTCAGACACTTGATTTTGATATTGTAATTAGCACACCATCACAAGATCGTGCGACTCAGATGTGCTTTTTTGTAGACGTTTCTATTCAGATATTATAGAAGTCTTACATTTTCCGCACTGATGTTGTTTTCCGTGTCTATATGGGATCCTAGGAAGACGAAGTCCTGTACTATACCTCGAAGTTTGTCTATTGTGACGCTTTGTCCAATTCGTCGATGTTGGGTGCCCTTATTTGATGACAACATACATATACTTCGTTTTACTTTCATTAACCATCAAACCCATTCTAATAAAAGAATATTGAGTCTAATATTTGAATTTTTCTGATTTTTTTTTATCTTTATGAAAAAGGGACGATATTTGGCAACTCTACCTTACATAAAAATGGAGACTGAAAAATAATTTGAAGAGAATTCAGTCAAATTTTCTAATGTTGGCCATATTTCTGTGAGACTAAGTGCGTTGAACATTATAAAAGTGATGAGCTAAGGAATAGAAAATTTTTAAGTTTGTAATCGAAAAGCCTTTCAATGCTTGTAGGGTCTAACATTTTAGTTTTTTTCTCTTCTTAAAATGGCCGCTCTGGCAAATCTCACACTACTACAGCGACATTTATTTCTTTTACTTAGGGGGTCCCAATAATTGATTTCAAAAATTAATTTGGCCCCCCAACCTGCTGGGGAAAAGATCATCGAATAACTGGCACCCCAGAAAAGTAACGAACATATTTTGTGGCACATTTCAAGTCCTATGGTGTTGCTACACATTTCCTTAAAAAAATATTCGACCACTTAAATAACTTCAGAACACAGGTGAACCATTCACATGTGAAATATTTTACCCGACTCTATGTTTCCACTACATTAAAGTTAACAAGATTGTAAATTGTAATAGAAGTGTACCCCTATTTTGTTAAGTGATCGGTATTTGGTTTTTGTAACGAAATACGGGTATTCCAAGCTCCATGAAACAAGCAGTCTTTTGTATGAAAAAGAACTCAAAACTTATCTTTTTTTCCATCATATAACTTTAATTTTCCTAAATTTCGACCTTATCCCAAAAACTTATTAGCGTTGAATTTTTAAAGCTACGGGTTTCTATTAGAATCTGTCCACTCTTCTTAGTTCAAGTTTCTGTTCATTAGCATGACAGGAAATATCAAAAACTAATTACTAGCTCAGACTTAGGGTCAGTTTGTTCACCACAGTGGATTAAATCAGCAATTTGATTATCAAGGATTGTTCTTCATTCATGATTAAGAATCTGTGATAACCAAGACGTGTTTTTCACCTTTCTTACGACTTGGTTAAGACATCACGAATTATTAAAAAATCGTTTCAATTTCCAGTCTTTAAGTTAACAATTAATCAAGAAAATTCTACAAATATGTAAATGTATGTGTGTTTCATTGTTGTAGGATTCGTTTTTTAAAATAAATGCGAAGATACTTCGATTTTTTATTGTGATATATCAGCCTGAACAAACTAAAATTTAATTGATCGTTGATTAAATGGAGCTGATCAAGGAAAATCGACTAGCTAGCAAAATCTAGCTGTGATCAGAGATTCCTTGTTAAATATTTCATGAACTAGCCGAATGCATGATAATCACTTCGAATAATCAATAATTTAAGATAATCAAATCTCCAAAGTATGAAAAAAGTGTCTTGCCCTTGGAATCCTTTATAAAAAGTTCCACAGTCGAATCCAGGATGGTTGAAGTTGGGGCTTATGCTTTTAATGAAAAATAAGAACGTATACGATTTCAAGGGTTTGGAAATTATTGCAGCTAAAATGTAACGGCGATAACCAAAAACTTTTTGAAATCCTCTCATCAAAATTAATCACATGTGAGCCATCTTACATACCTATACCAACACCTCAACCATGATCATTGCTTTATGTTTAAAGCTTTTTGACTGTGCCAATGTTTCTTTTTTTCCTCTTCCGTCAAACAGCCCATAAAAATAAAAGACGAATCAGCTCACCAAAGTAGAACAATGTGATCGTTAGGCATGGCGTTAAGATGTTTCTACACTCTGCCAATGACTTTGAAATTTCTTGCCAGTCTCATCAGAAAAAACCGCATATACCGATATACCTATGTAAACATTACCTCCACGAGGTTACCTATTTTTTAATTGGCCCAAAAGTGTATGTGCCCGTGGTAAAAACTCCTGCTGTGTTCTTGTCTTTTTTTTTTCTTATATAGTATATTTTTTATTTGTTTCTTATGTCGGCCTTGTTTTGGGGATTCATTATGCATAATAAACCACGTTGACTTCTGAAGATTGCCGTGTACTCTTTTTGAGGTATTTGAGGCTGGAAAGCCGCAACTATGACTAAACGAAGATACATCTTTTATTAATGCACGCCTAAGTACGTCAACAAGTGACGGCAATAAAGCATTTCTCTAGAACATTAAACACTGTTGCGTTGCGGTTATTATAATATATTTCATGGTTATTATGGTAATAAGTTTCCTAGCGTTATGGATAGATTAGCATATTACCGGTTAATTCGAAACTCACATCAACAAATGGGGTTAGTTGTTTGAGATAATGGAACCGTTGAGTGGGTATGTGAATTAAGTCGATATGTTATGTACTTTTATTTATGTATGTGATATGTGTGGAAACATCTAGCTTATACAGCTTGACATGAAAGTACCTACCAAATTGAAAAAAAGAAGAAAGATTATTGTTAGGAGTTTCTTCTTGGATAGCAGGTAATTTGAATTTTTGTCATTACAAGAACTTTTTTTATTTTTTCACTGACTGATCTGAAGGGAGGCATTTCTAAATGCCTTGATCAAAGTACAACTTCGGTTAGATAGTTCAAAAAGAAGTAGCAATGAATGAAGGTTGTTATTTGAAGGATATAAATCGCTTATATGTAAGTTTATGGCCGTGAAAGTAACGCTCCTTTCACATTACACGATTTCGCTCGTGCGGGAAAAAATCGCCCGGGCAATTTTTCTTGATCGACTGTTGAAGAGTACGAGACCTTTCACATTGCACGATTAGAACACGGCCACGTTTTGTAATCGTGTTGCAGCCGTCCAGTACTACTAGAACCGCACGGCTACCGTATCGCCCTCTAGCTCAGTGGCCTACGTGACCAAATGTACGCTTTCACACTAGACGGTCTTAAGTCGTACGGGAATCCATAGTTTTCATCCAGACCAGATCAAATGTTCCGATGAACTGATAAAAATGTACGATTTTTATCGTTCAATGTGAAAGTAGCAAAACCACGATTAAAAATCGGGCGATTTTTTCCCGCACGAGCGAAATCGTGTAATATGAAAGGAGCGTAACTGTTGGAGAAAACTTCCAGCCCAGCGTGGTTTCGTAAGAAAGATGTAATTTAATGCCAGGTTCTACAAATAAAAAAAGGGGTCATATCATAACTGAACCGGGAGCCTCAGGTACTAGCGAATTCCTCATATCCGTACCTTGCAAGGAATGAAGGGGACCTTTAGTTTTTTTCCGATTCAGAATGGCTTATGGAGAAAGCCCTTTTCATGTCAATGAAATTATTAAAGGTCTTGCCAATTCATCGCGAAAAAACTCTGCTCTTGTTTTCTGTTGGCATTCGAACCTAGAACTTCCCACAAATATGATAACCATTACGCCATGGGAACCACACTTCTTGAAAGTGGTTAATTTAAAAGTTGACACAAATATTCCTTCAGCCTCCTACCATCCATAAAACTAAATTCAAATTAACAAAATGATTAATTGCTATTTTTCGCTGACTGCTGTGTGCAGAGGACTTAGATGAAATGCTTAACTGAAATTAATTTTAAAAATTTTTTTGCACGTACCAACATTTGTTGACTTTTTCCGATTGTGTTTTAAATTCTGCAAAAGAATTAATTAAAATTAAATTTCTGTCCAAACATTCTGACGCATGGTTTACTCTTTTAATTGGCTAAGTCCGAACGTCACTCCGAGGAAAAAAAAAAAAAAAACAATCACCACTTCTCGCTTTACTACAGCTTCCTTTTTTTTTTTAATAATAAATGCCATTTCAATCTGTGCGGGTCGTCTCCAGCTCCACGACCAACAACGACGATGACAAAAAAAGCAAGAAAAATTAAGATGAGGACCTCATTTATACAGTAGTTCTAGAAAGGAAGATCCAAAACCTTATTCCTGTCTGTTCCTAGCATTAAAAAAAGAAACAATTAAAAAGACGTATCCTATGTATTTTATTGTCTCTTTTCTCGTTATAGATACAATTGCAGCCAATTATAGTTCACTCCTGGCAAAGAAGCTCTTTTTGAGTAAGTTCATGTCATCACCATCATCGTTAAAGCTACCACCGGCGTCGTTGCGGTTATTTCCATCGTCGTCGTCGTCGTCGTCGCCGTTGTCTTTGTCAACATTATCACTCGGATTGGTCATCCCGCCTCAATCGTGTGGGGTAAGTAGCTTTTTTTCTGCTTCTTCCGTTGAATACTTTTTCTCTTTATGCTTTGGACTTTCATTCGAATCACTTAATAAGCAAAAAACGACCAGGGTCATTTACGTCCGCAATTTCTATATTGTTTCTCAGTCTCTATTGCATTATGATGATGATGATGATGATGATGGTAGAGTCGTATATGTACATAGGACAAAACCATACCATGTACATATACCAACGGCGCTGCGTCGGCGGCTTCTAGCTCAAGTCTATGCCGGACACAACCCTTAAAAGAAGCTGAAATTCAATCTGTGAACTTTTTTCTTTCTTGTGTAATGCAAAAGCCATCCACATGGCTACAGTTTGTGTCTATCTGTAGAAATACACACATGCACACGCTATATGAACAGAGCGAAACTTACGATACGATTGTAATTCGAGAGATGTACTCGATTCAGTGGAGGTCAGTTCAACACACTCCCGCACTTCATCTTTGCCCTTATATTTAGAGTTTTGTAAATAATTGTGAACTGAAATCAGATATATAATTGTAGTTTGTCTAATGTGTCACACATCACATACGTTATACATAAATGATTACACAGTACAAGGGAAGAGCCCCAGAGAAGCGTCATGGCCATGGACTGGACTGCAAAGTTGACAGTGGACAATGAAGATTTTCTCTGCTTGAAGAAAATTGAGTAGGTTTGTTATTATATCAAAGGTCTTCGGGTACGGGTGGTCGTCGCGTTGTCTGTCGCTGCTCGGTGGAGGCAGACTGAGGTTAAATTGAGTTTCTGGTCGATGGGGCATAACTTTGAGGGCAACAACAGCAGTGTCTTTGATTTCAAAAAGTGAAATCAATTTGTAATTGAAGACCTATTGCTCGGAAGATGATATTAATATTTGAAGCACTTGTGAGACCTCAATTCAGGTTCTTCTATGGAGACGTGGATTATGTGATTGATAGTGGAAGGGAAATCAAAAAATTTAGTTAAAGTTTAAAAAAGAGTTCAAGAGACTTTGCGTTTCTAACTAAGCTGTTTTGTTTTCAAAAAATGGTTTGTGCCTTCGCAAGCTTTGAACTCCAGAGCTATACTATAAAAAAGTTCTTTGGAGAGATGGACCTTGTTAAGGTGTTTAGTAGAGTAAATCACTTAGTTTTAATGAAAAGGTTAAAAGCGTATGCTTTTGATGGCACTTTACTCAAATGGCTTACCTCTTATCTCAGCAATAATAATAGGTATATTCTAAAAATGGATGATCTTGAATCATTTTCGATTAGAATTTATTCCGGTTTTCAGAAAGGAAGTCATCTAGGCCTCCTATTATTTGACTTATTTATAAATAATTTCCTATCCATGACTTGACCGTGCGTCCGATTATGCATGCATTGGCTCAACTAGTGCCATGTGCCAACAACACCAACTGCAGCTTTGGAAACCTTTCTGTCGCTGGCCCCCCTAGATCTTTTTACTATGGCGGCCAAAAGTGCACTGCGACTCAAACAATACAACAATTGGAAAACATGCATATCAGGCCATAGAACCATCATGAACCATACGGATAAAGACATAAAGCATATCGAAAGTCTTTCTGACAAGAGAAAGCTGGGAAGAAAACATGGTTATAAAAGAAAATCACATTTCCTTCTTCACAGATGGTTCCAAAACGGACGAAGGGTTTGGATCAGGTATGTTCTCAGAGTACCCAACTATGAATAGATCAATAAAGCTTCCTGACTTCTGCAGTGTCTTTCAAGCACCTAGCTATACAAAAATTGATCAACAAAAATATTGACTTCTTCGTAGACAGTCATGTGGTCATTAAAGCTTTCTTATCCATTACCACAAAATCCAGGCTAGTAGACAGCTATCGCAGTATCCTTAAACAGTTCAGCGAAACAAACACAGTAAGTTTAACCTGGGTTCCAGGCAGTGTTGCCAGATTTTTCAGGAAGGATTCCCCATTCGAGGGTTGTACATTCCCCTTTTTCCCCATTTGTGCCAGAGACATTCCCCAAAAATTCCCCTCGGTATTAAAAACAATGTGTATGTTCGCTTGATCCTTTAATTCTTTTTAATTTTAACGTCGGTAACTAGATAATAGACTTATTTCAAAATTTATCATTGCCCTAACTTCTTGCCAAGATTGTTCGCCTGGCAGCGGCTGAAGCCTTTCTTTTTCGTAAACAGCCATGAAAACAAGAAGTTCTCTCCATTCAGATGTTAGTTTTTCTTCATTACAATTAGGATCTTTTAAGGAAAACAATAAAGTTTGCTTGCAATTTATTCTCTTCGAAGTCAAAGTAATTTGTGGAGAGAGAAACTTAAAAGCTTCAAAACCAGTTTGAAATCCGAAAACAAAGTGGTAATAGTAAATTCATTGACACAATTTTATATTCAGATGAATACGTGTATCACAGATAGATCTCGTGTTACAAAAGCAACAACGCTTACAAATGTAAGTTGCGGGGCAAGAGAAGTAATGGTGTTCCTCTTGTTCTTTATTCCTCTAAGGTGTAAGTACATGAGATGTTTGTTTACGCACTCCTATTTGTAAATCGGCTGGCTTTGTTTGGTATAGTAAGTAAGATTCTGCTTTTCCCCATACTCTGAGTGGATTCCCCTTTTCCCCTTTTACCAAATCTACGACCAAAATTCCCCACAAAAAGGTGAATTCCCCTCAATCTGGCAACACTGGTTCCAGGACGTCGTGACATAATAAGTAATGAAATGGCGGGTAAGCGGCTAAAATCGGGTCACCACTCGAATCCAGTGAAACGAACACCTCAGTTCTAAAGACACTAGATCAAGAAAAAACAGAATTAAACATCATTTTCTAGAAACCGCCAATGACAGGCGTCCATCTTTAGAAACATGCCGAGTCTCCAGAAACCTTTGGCCAGATATTTCCAAAAAAAAAAAAAACAGAATTTCTACTCCAGATAAGCAGACCTCGGCTCTCTGTTGATTTGCATTCTCACGGGCCACAACTCGTTGGGTACCCACATATGATGAGAATGGGCATTAGCACATCCAACTCCTCCCACCTCCTCATCCTCTTTTTTTCCCGGGGAGCACAATGGATCCTTGAGATCCGAGTGAGGTGCTGCCACTCGTGGCTGAATGCGCTTGAAAGACTTAACTTTTTGAATTTCGTTTGAGTTCCCGGCCATCACGCCGTAACTGGAAATGAAATCGCAGATGAATTTAATAAGGCAAGGATCTCCAGCAGCTTTTTCAGGACCTGAACCAATGCTTCTTCTGCTGGGGTCTTCAATCGAAGATTGAATCTGTCAAGAGCACAAATGTAGATAACACGCCTCCATTAGATGCAGATAGACTAAACGTATGCTCCTCAACGTTAGAAAAAGAACTGCAATATTTTGGCTATTCCGTATATCAGAAAAGATTGTAAAAAGCTGTTTTATGTTGCCAAGGGGCAATTCTCTTTTACCAATTATTTAAACGTGTTCGGCTTATGTGATACCACACTATGTAAATCCTGGGGAGAAGATGATGACACTGCGGAGCACTTCTTCTGGGAATGTCCTGCATTTTCTGGCATCAGGTTAAAAATACTCGGCGCAGACATTATGGATATGGTATTTTAGGCTGCTTGCTAATCATATAGCAACGTCTTTTTTCCGGCCACCTGGAAAGCCCCACTAAAAGAAGTTTGCTATCTGGAAGTACAATGGACCAGTATTTAGGTCGGAGTGCTCTAGTCAGTCTTTTGAAAACCAATGACAGAAAAAAAGCACTCAATAGGAGCTCTCCAAAAACAATATCGCTTCTTGATGACCTCTTCTTCAGAATTTCAATCTATCACCTGTTACTTACCTCTATTGAATGATTTTCATTCAAACTACGAGTATTTCCAAAAACTCTTGAAAACAGCTCCAATCAAGTGTTTTTGGTGTATACTCTTTTCAAAATCTACTTAAAAACTTTTCAAAGAAAAATATTTCAAGAGCTTCTCGATTTCCTCTTTAAAAAACATCTTAGACTACTTCGGTAGATGTTCTAAATGGTGAAAATTGTTCGGCTTGTTGCCAAAACCTCCGAACAAACGAACTTATTTTATCGGCTTCTAGTGATAACACTAAAACTGCGATGTTCTATATCCCATCTTCTGATTGAAATTAAAAATTTTTTTGTTACCTCTTGTTTTTGTTTCATCACTGAAAGGTCTAACTTATGGATGGGAAACTATGTAATAGTTCGCTTGCACATCATAGCACGTATCTCATTTGTAATAAGTCAACAAACTTTACAGTTGATGACTAACTGTCTTTAGTTTCTTGCTTTAATGGCGAATCGAGCGTTCCACTTATGCCAAGTATAAAGCTTTAAATGTAACTTTAAACGTTCACAACTTAATTTAGGATCAGTGCTGCAATTCAATGCAAATTGAAACTAATATTTAACTAACAAAACAGATTAAGTAAGGCTAAGATTTATGAAAGAATGAAAAAAGAATTTGCCAGAGCTATATTGATCCAGTTAAAGCGTTTATTTTAAATAATTACATTCGATGCATTCATTACATTGGGTTACCTAGGCCTAGGCCTATCTGCGCAAATGATTGCTCAGTAATTTGCATTAAATCACGTTATTTAGACTGATTAATAGGAATGCGAATTTGCAATACCTTACCGATAAATAAGGTTTAGATATCAGTTCAAATTACCGGTTTGTCAAGCTTCATTTAAAATTCCAAAAACAAATTACCATTTCATTGCCACTTGACTCTGCTAAAATATAATCAATTCTAATGAAAACACAATTTCCACCTCTGCATATAATTAAGTTGGTTTACATACATTACCACCGTAATTTCGATTGACAACAAAAATGGACATTTAAGCTAATACGTAGGACTCTCCTATGTATGCTCGAAAACACACATTTCACCTATGAAAATGAAATGTAATGTCTAATAACCATCCATTTGATGAATACCACACTAACCGAAGCAGGCTTTAGAAGCAAAAAATTAAACTAAAAATTGATTAGATTTTGTGGCAAGGACACAGAAACTAAGAGTAGAACTTGCACATACTTTATAATTAAATCAAAACCAATCACCACAAATATCAGAATAGAAATAAGTAATTTTTGATTTTAAATTACACCTGTGTTTTCCAAAAAAAAAAGGGATTCCTTTATGACATTCGATCATCAACTTTTCTGTTTATAATGAAATGCGGAAGTGGAACGGCCTTCATTCATTCCTTCTTTACCCACGAAAGCGGAAGGAGTGTGTTCAACATCGTCATACGCTCTGTTCACCAAGAGAAAAATAAACGAAGAAAAATCAAAGGACCATATCTTGTTTTTGCCTTTCAGTACTCAAGATCCAGATGTGGAACTCACACACTCAGGTTGGCTGGTTTTTCCCCCTCATATTGGTAACGCATCAAATTTCAATTTAACCAGGCATGAGGCGTCTTTCTTTTTGATGAAAAGGTACTGAGGTAGATTTTTCCCGGATTACAAAAATACCTGTAGACTCAAAGAAAATTTTGGTTTTTTCTAAATTTAGAACTGGGATTATCATTGACATCTTCAGTAGTTTAAGATATGCTATTTTCCAAATTAAGAACTTAAAGAAAGTCACGATTGGAATCTTTTATTCTTGTCTGTCATAGAAAGGGTCTGCAGCACTTTTCTTACATAATTTCTTGTTTTTAATGCCATTGTTTGCTGTTGGAACGTTGTGAGTACCTTATGGATAAGATTCCTTACAATTTGGTCGCAATAGTTTTTGGTTTTGTTTGACCTTATCCAAGTAAGATTTGTTTTGCAACTCTTCACATTCACTTTGTTATTATAATTTAGATCACTAACCTGGCGCTGCGTGGCGTAGTCGGGCCTAGGTGATCGAATTGAGTCTTCTTTTCATTTCCGGCGTTACAAGTAGTGATCTTGAAGCGATCACAACTCCCCCACTTTTCTGCTAGTGATCCGCCTGTGGGGTACGCCGCGTTGACCTCAGAAAGCGTCCATCGGCAAGCCTACCGGTTTTGGATTGTTCCATGTCTGAGGCCATCCAAATGCTGCTGTTTTTCCATTAGCTTGTTCCAGGAGTGTTTTGGCCTGCCTTTTCTTTTTCGTCGCGAAATTGTTGAAACGTTGTACGATATTGCCTTTTGGACGGAGTTCTGCGGATCTTTCCTTTGAACATGACAGTACCTACCAACTGAGCCGGTCGTGCTGAATTTTGTCGAAGATGGTACTTTTGACATGAAGGCTTCCACGGATCTTAGTACTTCTAATTCGATCTAGCTTTGTTACTCCTGCTGTCATACGAATCATCTTCATTTCGGCTGCCGTCAATTTGCTCTCATACTTTTTGTACATTGTCCAACATTGTGAACCGTATGTCAGAGGTCAGAGCTGGACGGACAACTGCTGTGTAGAGTCTTCCCTTTAGCTAAGGGGGCATTTTTCGATCATAGAAGATAGCGGAGTTTTCTCGCCATTTCATCCACCCTACGCTTACTCGATGATTGATCATTGATGTCGTCATCACAAGTTGCTTCTCTTTTGATCAAAGATCCCAGATATTTAAACTTTTCACACTTGGGAAGCACATTTCCATTCAAATAAATGTCTGGAATAGGCTTGTCTGGATCAGAAAAAGGGCAGCACAGGTATTCAGTCTTTTTAGCGCTAATACGGTACCCATTTCCTCCCAGAACATCATCCCAAACGTCAGGTTGCAGGGATATAGGATCCT
Source organism: Melanostoma mellinum (assembly GCA_914767635.1). Taxonomy (NCBI): domain Eukaryota; kingdom Metazoa; phylum Arthropoda; class Insecta; order Diptera; family Syrphidae; genus Melanostoma; species Melanostoma mellinum. The sequence continues at coordinate 24,380,530 of OU612058.1, forward strand.
CGCTTATGATGGCTCCATCGTCAGCAAAGAATAATTGTTGTATTTTATTGTCCGTTACTTTTCCTTCGAGCAAATAATCCAGAACAACAATAAAGAGCAGTGGACTCAGGACACTTCCCTGATGTACACCTACTGTTATTTGGAATTCTTCGGTGACTCCAGCTGGGTTTCTCACTTTTGTAACTGCTCCCTCGCACATGTCCATAATTATTCGCACATAGGCTTCAGGAACTCCTCGGTGTCTGAGGGCCACCCATATCAGATCTCGTGGTTGTCGATCGAATGCTTTCTCGAAGTCAACCAACACAATATGCAAATCCTCTAAGGCATCTCGGTGTTAATAATGATCCTTGTACTTTGGATTGCGTCTGTAGTTGACTTACCCGCTATAAACCCGCATTGGTCATCAGACAGCCTTATTATTTTCCACAGTCAGATATCCACAACCCGCTCAACGATCTTCATAGTGTGGGACATCAACTTGATCGAACGAAAGTAAATTAAGTAAAGTAGTTTCCGTTCCAGTGCAAATAAGGATAAGGGCTCGAGCTCAAGGGCAATGAAGCACTCGAACAGTCATAGAATTTTTGGAACCGGTCCAGTATTTTCCAAGTTTCCGGCTATATTCCCGATGCCGATGAGGGAATATGGTAAGTAAACATAAAGCCTTTGTCATTTCAAAGGTTCTATAACATTTTTGTTCAACATTTTATTGTGTCAGTAGTTTTAGAGAATTTCAATACAAACGCAAAGTTCACTTTTAACGTTCCCCTTCCAGTAGGAGTATGAGGATGAAATATATATATATATATATATTAGATGACCCACCCGGCGTTGCTCGGGTCTAACTTATTTAAAGCGTTGTTCACACCAAACTGTCTAGAAACAAAAACTAAGAAGACTAAGTTTAAGAATGCCCGAAAATTTCTAGTTTTCCCATTTGTGTTGGAATTTGGTTGTGAAATATAGGCTATGTAGGCGAAAATGTAAGTTTTAGAGTTCCCGTTCCCGTTGCGGTTCCCTTTCCTTTTCCCGACCCATTGAAATTATGTGGAAGTTAGAGCTCTTATAAGTGAACCCAAAAATTAAATTGCCCAAATCTAATAAAAATGTAGCTTAAACCGATCTTTTTTATCACACCAACAACATATGGGTTATTCATACACATCATATAAAGCGATTGGAACGTGAATCTATGGGCAAACTAACTCCTAATCCAGCTTCTGTATCCCAAAAGCGAAAAGCTGAATCGTTAAATGATGATACCGAGCCAGCGGCTAAGCAGAACAAATCAAACGAAGAAGGAAAGCGAATAAATATCAAAGCCTGTCGAGCGCTTTGAAGACCGTCAAGAAAAAAGTACTTCGTCGTTAAGTAATCAGAAGAATTCCTAGGAGATTCTTATCCTAAAGCCATGTCCATTCGAGTAAATGGATCACTAAATCGAAGAGTGCTTGATAAATGGTTGGGAAGCATTCTTATCGAGTGCTCGTCGCAAGTAGGTTGCATCTTTCTATCAAATGAATAAGAATCTAATAAACGAAATTTCCATGTCAGTTTTAAAATAAATTAATAATCTAATATATAAAATTCTCGTGTCACAGTGTAAATTAAAGAATAAAGGTTAATGGTATATGACCCTTATCACTTAGGGGTATGGAAAATAATTAGTAGCCGATTCTCAGACCTACTGAATACGCATATAAAATTTGGTAAATATCGGTAAAGCCGTTTCGGAGGAGTACTGTAACTAACATTGTGACAGGGAAATTTTATATATATAAGGATAACTTCCTATTGCAACACTCTATCTGAAAAAAAACATCAAAAAAAGTAAAGCTATGGAAACCTTGGGGCCTTAACAATTTCCAGGACCCACAATTTTATGCCGAATCCGAGTAGCGATATTAGAAAGCGTATTCCATTGCAGTGTGTTATTACTCTTGGAGGACTAGTTATTCCTTGCGGAAGGCGATAACCGTGTAAAACATTTTTTCCTTGATATTTTGGGAACCGCCGAGGATGTCTTACGTATGTCTTACCTTCCGAACTAACTGGAAAATGACAAGTAGAAGTTCTAAGGACTAGGGCGTGATGGTTGAAACATTATACAGGAAAGGCCAATAACGAGTTTATTTCAAAAAATGCAATAATATTAAGTGCAAACATTCCCTTTCATTGTTATGGAATAAAACTTCATTTAAGTGATTGCCTTAGCGGGCTTCACAATAGTGCGCTCGCTCACTTCAATTCTCCAATGCCTTTTTGATGGCGCCAGGTTGAAGCTCACAGACTAATTGGGTGGTAGTGTCTTTGAATGCTATAAACGTTTCTGAAGAACTATTGGCATATCACCTGTCCTTCACGATTCCCCCGAAAAAAAGTCAAAAGGTGTCAAGTCGCTGCTATAAGAGACGATCAATTGAGATTTGGAAAACCCACTGTTTCACAGCAATCACTTTGGAAGAAAGACTTCAATATTTTTCAATGTTGTTCAAGCATAAAGTGACTCTTTTCGTTCCGCGGTGGTATGGTATGTAAAACTGACTCTCTCTATCAAGATGCGGCTGTCAGTGTCACTATAACTATTCATATGTTCCGAAGTAGGAAAAAGACGAGAAATACGAAAGAGAAACTCGTAAGAGATTTGTCTTGACTACTCCTGAGTTGTCAAAAAAAGCCTTGGTTTTCAGTTCTCAAAAAAACGCTAAGCCACAAAATCATCATCTCACATCCTTGTCATTTCAACAAATATACATGCGATTTGATAGCCCTGGTCATGAACTGAACTCGCCCCACAACAAACCCAATGCTACTTCCGGGCGAAATGAAGGCGAACCCAGAGCTCAAAAAAACACTACAGTTCACACACTGAGTTTGGGTTCTTCGAAAAACGCTTTGTGGTGACCACAGAGCAACCTCAGGGCTTCAAAGAATAAACCTTATTTATGACACCCGATAAAGTTTAAGTTATCCATTCCCCGCAAATCAAAAACACTTTCTGAGTATGGAACCGAATTCTAAAGGTTTTATAATTTTGGATTTAATTATTTCATTACGAAAAGTTTTCATGACTTAACTACTCAAATGTCTTTTGGGGTCTAAAAAAACAACAAATCTTTCTCATCCGCACCTCAAATATTTGCTGATGCTTGTTCTTTTCATTACTTCATTTGCTAGATGGCTTCCAAAGACAAACAAGCTACTTTTTCGGAAAAGCACAGAAACTAAAAACACCAAAAAGATTAATTTTTGAAAAACGAATTTAATCCCAGTGAAACACTACTCTTATTTTTTTTTTTATTCTCTAAACTTTCTGACTCCGACACAGCCGAAAGGCATAAATACAAAACTTTTCTACATAAAGCCATTTATTATGGAGCAGCCACAATGATAAGCAAATTAGCAGCGTTAAAAGTGAATGTGTTAGTCTGAGATGTGCATAGGGGGTTGCTTCATATACGAGTATGATGATAATGTTAGGTGGTTTTCCGGCAAACTCTGTTGAGTCTGTTGAGTATTGTCTTGATGTGGAATTTCTCCAAAGAGTCACGTTTCCAACAGCAGATCACAGATCACACAACTTCATTGACTATTTTCTCGCACAACAGCATTGCCTTAAACACAAGATACACCGTATTCCCAGCTTTACCTTGCGACGTTGGCTGTTGGTACACATCATAAAAATGAAAGGGAATTTCGCTGCAAAGCTGATTTTCAACCGTGTCTTCTCCTTTCTTTTTTTCCTACTTTTGCCATACCACCATTGCTAATCTGTACAAAAAATAAAAATAAAAGAAAAGATAAAACAATTGAAAATCGGAGATGTTAACAAATCGCAAGACACTTAATAGAAAACTCGAGGAAAAACTTTTCGTGTGCAGTTGGCTTGTACGCTCGTAATTAAAGAGTCACAAAGCAAAGTAAGCAGCAAAATAATATCCTCAAGTAGGTACGGTAAGGTAAGGTAAGGTACCTACTTGTTTAGCAAAAAACATGTTGCCTTGCCAGCTAAAAAATAATACAAAAACATAGTTGTTAACCCAGCAATTTGAAACTTTTCGTGACTATGAGAAAATTATACCAGCACATACCTCTATAGACTATTTGTATACGAAAAGGAAAAAGATGCTCGCCATTGTTTCATGCAGAAGCTTCTGGGTTAAACTGCAAATTTCTAGCAGATGGAAGATTATAAACGAAAGAAAACGATTTTTAAGGATGGTGCAGTTTAAAATTTATTGAAATTACAACGACGACATCCACGTCTGCGAATGAAGAGAGTGCATTATTTTTATTCTTGGGATGGTTGGTTGTAGTTCCCAATTGCTTATTTCATTCGGGAGACTTTTTATAGACCACTTCCTCTGTTAGAAGAACACAAACATTGCAGTTTTCAAAGAAGGATTCACTGAGATTTTTAAACAAGCTGGAGCTTTGTATTGCCGTAAAGGTTAACTACAAGCGCCGAGCATAAATGAACAATTCAAATTCAATGCCTGATTTCCCTAATGAGCCCTTGAATTTTACAAGGATGAGATTTTCTTTATTATTTGATGAAAACATTCTACGTTTCCATACAAATAAGCAAATATCTTGGAGCTAAAAGCTCGGGCTGGGCCAAAGCCTAGCGGAAATGCATTCCTCTTAGCTGTTGATTCGTGGAACTGAGGGTAGTTGCATAATTCTCCGCCGGTAATTGGGTAAATGGGAAAGCACTTTTCAAGGCAGTTTTAGTATTGTACTATCGGGGAGCTTGCCATAGTTCCTTTATTTGCCAACATCATCCTCCTACGTTAAAGTTCGATGCTCTATCGTCTGTCTATTCATTAAACCAAAGGTTCCATTGCATTTATTCTTTGATTATTGAGAGCCATAAGTTAGGATGATTAAGGATGATTTAGAAGGCAGCGTTTCCGTATAGTGTAATGCATACATCAGTAATAAAAGAATTTGTTTGCAGTATCTAATAAGTTCCTTCCAAGTTCACAGCCATTCTCTTCCATTCAAAAAAAATCTGTGGTTTTGGAATTCATTCGAAAATTAAGGGGTTAGCTTATGCTACACATAGATCATGATATGGTTTATCAACTTAATTTTTGAAATACTCTGCATAGTGCAAAAAACCTTACATACATTATCTTTGAGGCAAAACATAACTTTACAGATCAACTCTTTGATTACAGGATGAGTATTGAAGCCCTATAGAAAGGTTTTGCTGATGAGCTAGTGTACTGTTGTTCGGGTGAAACACGTGGTTTGTTTTTGTATTTCCTGCAAAATATCCACCTCCAGAGGATATCAATCATTTCATCCAGCTTCTTCAGCAGCTTCAATTCTGATTACATAAGATGGGTGTTTCAGCTCAATCTAATAGTATTGCCTCGTGGTTGACTCCAATTTTTGTCTGAAATGAGCTAGAGACTTAAAAATTTGTTCATGTAATCTCTGAATCTAGAATTGGGGTTGAACCTAAGTCATGAAAGCTGCGTCCAGTTAAGGACTAACAAAGAGAAAGCCTGTATCACACTTCCGCACAACGAAATAAGTCGCTCTTCGGTTGAACAAAGCTTAGAAATGTTGGTGGTTATTTTAAAAAGGCTGTGTGCCCAAACGGTGCGATTTTGGAGGAAGTTTTGGCTGGTAGCTTTAACCCAGCGCTCCGGGAAGTGATGCTAGTGGCCAACTCCCATACAACGTCGTACGGTCCGCGCAGACTAAGAATATGGCTTTTGAGCTCGAAAGTGAATAATTAAATAACTAAATAATTGAGGTGGTGCAAACAGAGCGAGGAGCCCCAGAGCCGAGCGCGTTTCTCACAACCACGCCTTGTGAGGAAATGGAAGGGACCTACAATTTGATGCAGGTTCCGAACAGCTTATCGATAAAGCGGTTTTTCATGGCAAAGAATTTACTTACGGAGGACTTGCCAATTCATCGCCCAAAATAGTTTTACCTCTGTTGGAAATCGAACCATGAACCTTTGGGTTAACAGGCAGCCATGCTTACCATCACGCCACGAGTACTACCGTGGCCGGAAATGTGAGACTAAATCTACGAACACGTTTCTACACTTCGATTACCGGTGGGCGTTACAAATGTTATTCAACTTTCTTTTGATGAGATTGATGACATAGATTTAGATGACGTAGCATGCCCCACAGATTTTGCCGCAATCAATCTTCAAACCGCAATCACTCCAAACTGCCAAAAAGAGTTATTAGTCACTTTGGTAGTGTCAATTTGCAAATTGACCTCTTTCTACAATGTTTTATGGGGACTTTGTGGGACTGATGTTATATCGAAAATTTGGAAACGTACGCATCAAAGTTTGCGGGGAACTGGCAAGCCAAGAGAATTACACCGTCATGCAAGGTTTCATCTCCACTTATCCGTTCGTATTTGGCATAGAATTTTAAATTCTTGAAATTCCCTAGGCCCCGAGACTCACCAAGTTTTGTTGCACCCTCTATTTCTTTTTTCATCTATTTATTTATACAAATCTCAAATCCATGGTTGTCTAGAGTTTTGGTATTCAAAACTTTCTGTGGGGGAAAAGTGAGTTACATCTCGAAAAAATCGAATCTTCGGTGTAGATTTTATGTTCCCTTTCCAAGTGAAGCAAATTCGCTTCGCTATGAGCAAGATTTGAACGCTGACCTAGAAAATGACATATGCTGATGTGGTGCCCGTTGCGGTTAGTATGTCTGCCTGTTACATAGAAGGCTCGAGATTCTAGTCCCAGAAACCCCAACAAAAAAAAGGTTTTTCCATGAGTATCCCCGCACTCCAAAATTTCTCCAATTGTACCTTATTTCATACTATGAAAGGCGGTTTTTTGATTACCGGTCGGAATTGGCTTAAAATTGCATATCCCTCCCGTTTAATCAGAAGGTATGGTTGACCCTGATTAAACCCTGATTATTACTTATTTGACATATGGTAAAAAGCCAGCTGCCAAAGGCCACAATGTCGTGATGAACTGCTGTTAGTCTTGGCAGACAAACTTAGTTTCGGAATAACTTGCTGGAGAATCGACTGTCATATTCATCAATTGAGCTGACGTTGAAACTTTACCACGCTACCGATATTCAAATCTTTTTTTTTCGTGACTTATTGCTTTCCTTTTTAATAGCTTAAGTGCTCAAACAAGATAAACCAATAGGGTGGCACAATAGATCATGGAAGCCCATGGACCTAGCGCATTTCTCTCAACCTCATCTTGTGGGGAATGGTGCAAATTTCTGACCACAGCTTTTGCACTCTATACATCCAAACAACAAGCATACAAATCGATCTCCAAAACACAATTCAATTTTAAACGCAATGAATTTAAATGTCATTCGTGTGATTTTCGAAGTACAAAATGAATTAAATAAAATATGTGCGTTTGAACTAAAGTAGAATATAATCAACTCTTTTTTGCACATAAAAGCCAATCCTGCTAATATCCCAAAATGCTTATCGTGCTCGCACACTCAAAGTTCAGTTCAATTCAAATTTATTTATTCAAGTCGTTGCCAATTGATAAAAAAGCCAATTGAAGTAACCCCACGAAGTCTATTGTAATATTAACAACCTCATTAAGCAAATGGTTATTGACAAGCACTTTACAAAGTCCATGCAATGTCAGTTCATCTCACTAAAGTAAACATTCCCTCAATCGAAAACCAAAATGAACGTCAGAGAAAATTGTAATCAAAAGTCTCTCCAGCACCCACAACTATGCCGTGTTAACATAAAAAACAATTTCCCACTCTGAAAAGAACCAAAATTAAAAGCCCCAAAATATATTTAATTGACACAAATATGATTACATGCCTACAGGAATGCATATAATAACGATAATTTCACCTGCGGGAATCGTTAATGTTTCGCCGGTTTATATGTATTCTTTTTATACACCCCTTCGCTTTTGGTGTGCCATTTATCTGCTTGGCACGAGTCGAGAAAATGTCGATTTATAAAAAATCGACATATAAGCTCTGGTTGATGGTGGGAGGATGGGGATGAATGGATGGACTATGAAGTTCTTCGCTCTGAATTGGTCAGGACAGCATATAATATAATAGCGCATCACATTTTGCGTGGCCAAGAAGGAATAAAAAGGACTTCAGTGTTGAGAGTTGATTCGATTTATTCCTGCAGACCTTGGCAAAACATGAAAATGTTTTCCCAAGTCCCAAGAGGTGATCTGATCAAATGACACTTTTATGATCGTTTTAAATTCCTTATCAGTTAATTGCTTTTGAGAGTATAAACATGAATCTCTCACGCTCTTGCTATTCCTCTGCGTCTGGTATATACACAAACATATAAACCAATCTTGAAGAGGGCGATGATGTTTTGAAAGGGGATGATGGGTTTTTTCCCTTTTGATTATTTGTTCAGCGGTGGAAACATTCTCACAGAATTAAGTTTTTTTTTATTGGGGGCTTAATTCTTATCACAAAATTGCAATCTCTCAATTATATTGGCATGCTCAAGAGATACGGCGAAACGAGGAGTACAGGAAGAGATGATTTTAAATTTTACGATGACAATTTTTCTGAGGAATTGCAATTTCCAGTTATTTTATACAATCAAAGTTTGATTGGCTTCTTCTTAAGGTGTCCATCAAGGCTGAGGAGAGAGACTTTACTCAGAATATACGGGGTTCTTTTGTATTTATGATTCTTGACGCAATCTCATAAGATTGTTTAAATTTCTCAAGAAAACTTAATTGGCAGTGCTGCGACCGCAGAGTTTTATTACGTTATCATTATCACTTATTTTGTAACAAGCCAGTTATTTATATTTTTAGTTTGCAAAAACAAAATAAAAAACAAGGGAAAAATGAAGACAATGTTAAAGAGCATGATTTTGATGAATCCAAATTCAAATATGTACTCCCATTTGTTAGTTCTAGGGTGACAAAGGGAAACCAATTAAAAATTGGCTTTTCGGATTGACAATTCTCCCTCTTATAAGCCTCAAGCAGGTGTATGGAGTTTGTGGAAAAGGTTGGTAGCTTTGAATAGGCCTTTGAATTTTGTCTACGAGATGTTGACATCTTGCAAACTCTTGTGGGAGCAACTAATACTGCTATAAGTATGACACTAATGCTAGGACAAAACGGCTTACTGACTTCTAAAAATAAATAAAGAACTAGGGTGGCGCAACGGGACCTAGCGCATTTCTCACAAGCATTGCCTTTGTGGTGGAATGACAGGAGACCAACAATTTTCTGCCAATTCTGAAAGGCTAATCAAGGAAGTACTTTCATGGCAATGAATTTACCATCGGAGGACTTGCCAATTTCTCTCCAAAGGTGATACGCGTTTACCTTTTTGCTTCGGTTGAGAATCGAACCTCAAACCTCCCGGTCAACAGGCAGGCATGCTAACCACGTCACGGGTACCACTGATTTCTAAGACTTCACATTTTGTTGTTTTTGAAAAGACTGACTCATCAAATCCAATTTCATGTCAAAATACCTCATATTTTTCGTTTAAGCACTTTTAACACAAATCCAGGCAGCATTCCAAAATGTCCGCCCCGGACATTTAGATTCTTTTCGACAAATCTTAGATTCCGAACATCAATAATTTCACACTTACTCGAAAGCAATATTATGCTCAAACTTTTATTAGTTTCAAGATCCAAGCCCACTTTGACAACACGAAAGTCTCATTTGAAATTTCTTTCAGGACACCTATTTTGAATATGACAATTGATTTAGACAAAACATCTTGCCATGTCCTTTTTCTTCGACTATACTCGTTTTCAACCTCACAACTTAACCACCTGTTGCGTTGATCTAGGAATCGGTAGTCTTTTTTTGATGACTTGATCCAAAAAGATACTCATACAATTAGAATTGTTACTTAGCACCATTTCATTATTGCAAGTGTTTAATTTTCGCTTGCCTTTCCACTTGGTTAGCTTGTGATTAGGCAAAATAGGCTCCGCATTACTTTTTCCATCATCAGATGACCACTTTTTGAAGTTAACTACAGCATCAATATCTCTTAAAAAACTTCGGTACCGAAGAAATAGAAATACTGCCATTTTTCCATTTATGCAGGCAATCGACAATCGCTATGTTTTCTTTTGTATTGATGCACGGTAACCGTGGCGTAATGGTGTTGCATCGACATTCTGATTTGCTGAATATGATATCACTTTTGAAACGAGATGGTTTTTTGACGTTTGGCGACAGTCTGCCATTTAGGGGAGAGCGGGGCTAGTATAGACTAGAAATTTACTTATCTTAAAAAAACTAAGAGAGATATCAAAATGAAGAAAAAAACCTTTTTATAGAATATCATTTCTGCTATTTAAGAAAATCTTTTCTCAATTCTACAAAACCACATCAAATTGGTCAACTGACCTCAAAACCTGGGTAAGTTGGTCAAGGCTATTGGAAGAGTAGACTTTACTTTTATTTCCACTAAAAGCAAAAATAATTTTATTTGAAGCTTAAAATTATAAATAAATACACTTCATAAGAACAAGATTCAAAACAGTGATTAAAAAAAAAAAAAAAACTAAGTTAGGGGCCAGTTATAGCAATCAGAAAAACGAATCAGGAAAAATTTTCAAATGGAATAATAACTATGTTTTCGTTGCAATTGAATAACAAATGTTATACCAATCGATGGCAAATCACTCATAGAATTTTTTGTACCCAAAAAAGATGTAATAGAACAAATATTTTCTGTTTAATTTGTATTTTTCTATTTTCCTGTTCCAATTCCATCAGGAAAATTGAAAAATACAATTTTACGGCAAAGTATTTCTTCAATTGAACATTTTCTTGAGAAAAAAAAATTCTCTGGTCTATTTTTTTTTCCGGCAGACGGCTTAGGGCCATGCTTGTAATTCTTTTTTTTAACTTTAAGTTTATACTCTTTCGAAAAAAAAAAAAATTCTCTGGGCTATTTACTATTGATTATATGTATAACCTTTGTTATTTAATTGTAACAAAAACATAGTTATTATTCCATTTGAAAATTTTTCATGATTCGTTTTCCTGATCGCTATAACTGGCCCTTTAACAAACCAGATCCACTCCGTGTGGCATCACGAAATAAATAAAAAATAAATAAAGTTAAACAAGCGTCTTAAGCCACTTCGTGTGATATAGCAAACTGAGATCTTGGAAAAACCTTTGGTTTCGGCGCTCTTGTGGTTTTCCGCACATAATGTCATAATTTTTTTTTTTTTTAATTATCAAGCAACAAAGATTAGTCAACTTGCCCGAAAAAAAAAAAAAAAATAGTCAACAACCGAACGGGGTAAGGTCCTTCAGCACTCAACGATTTTTTTGGCACTCAGATATCAATATTAAAAACAAATACCAGATGTTAACAATGGCCACACTAACACTACTCTTTTTCCGAAAAAATTTTTTACATTGAACACAAACAATCACAAGAAAGAAAAAAAGACAATATGAGAGTCAGCAAGCAGGTGTATTCGATGTAGGTGCAAAAACTTGAGTGAAATAATTTTCTTTTGAAGTTATTGCCTATTAGTCTACTTGCCCCATGGGCGAACTAGCCCCGCTTACCCCTACTGTATTGTACGTGTTCAATTAGGGTAGTTAGCGTCATCCGACGAAATCGAAATATAATAAATGGTTAAAGTATCTGCCTGTTACGTTTGAGACTTGGGGTTCGAATCGCAGAAACCCTCAGGAAAAAACAATGTTTCTCCACGAGTATCGATTTCCGGGAGGAAATGGCAACTTCTCCGGTAGTAATTCCATGCCACTTTCTAGATTACTCGTGTGAAATCGGCAAAAAATGTATTATTCCCTTAAAAGGTATGGTTGAGACAAACGCGTAAGACCATATAGCTCACCGCTCTGTTGTGTCACCTTGTTTATTTATTTCAGTTTGGATAATTACATCTCCAGACCTTCAGGGTGTTGTTGAATGATATCAAGGATATATGGGTCATACCTCATCTATCAATCATAGTAAATGTTGTAAGAGTTTGGTCTTGAACTAATGAAATTTATTATAAGCACCACCGTTTCATTTGTTTTTTAGCTTTACAATTCGCAACTCTGGCACAAACAATGTGTCCTTGAATGGAATAAAAGGTAGCTACTATAATTTTGCAGCAGATAAACTTACACTTTACAGTCCTTCAGCATATTATGGCTTTCTTGACAGTGCTCGATGAACCACACAAAGACCCAAAGAGACTTTTATCAAAAATGCAGCGTGCAACTGCTATCGCGAATATATGCCTGGTTGAAAACCTTACAGCCATCCACCCAAAATCTTTCGATAGTTTTTTTTTACTTAAAAAAAGAAGCTTTAGGCTTATTAGCAATCCCTTATAAGAAACGACTGCGAGAACACTTGATTTTTTACTGTAGAAACGGGAAGCTTTTTTACTCTCCTGCCCGCTTTGTCTTCCAAAACATCTGATTTAAAGTGATATAACCTTTTGTGAATATCGTATAGATAAATATAGCACTGCAAAATATTTCATGCACACAACGTTATTGCCAATCCCCTAACCTTTTCTACAAAAATCTCGAAAGCAAAAGAAGGCGGAACGAAGCTTCCAAGGTCAATTCAATATTCAGAAAACATTCCACAAAAAAAAAAAATTACTAATTCACCAAATTTACCAGAAATCATAAGTTTACTTTTGCCTTTAATCATTGTTCATACAATTGATTATCCATTACATATGGCGCAGTGAAGTAATTTCTATTGATTGATGATTATAATTGAATCAAGCTACCCCTTTAAAAGAATAAGTATTTCTCTGAATTGCCCTCTCCGATAAGTCTGTTAGGCCAGCACATGGAATCAATTCTTATGTATAATAAATTACAGAATAATTTGTTTCCATTCCAAAAAAGAGTTGTATCGTAAATCATGATACAATACTCTTAAGGCTTTGTACTCATACAAAATCAATAAGTTCCATAGCTTCCCTTCATGTGTTGGGTAGTTTTTCAGTTGAAGTTGAATATCGTCTCAGGTGGTAATATTAGGCATTTCCCATCCCTTGATTTCAATCTAGAAAAAGAAAAATCCCAGTTCAACGCCAGCAAGTGTACAGGGAGAAAAAACACTGTAGACAACATTGGTGACTGGCTCGTGCAATGAATGGGCGTTTGCTGGACACGTGCCAAAGTACCACCTGCAAGAAGAAAGAGAGTAAATTAAGATTGAAGCTTCTGATTTCAGAAGATTTACATGGCACAGGTGGTTAGAATACATAAATGATCATTCCCAACATCAATTAGTTTAACCACACTGGATTTCGGTTGAAGAAACGAAAGGCACATTCGGCTTCTGTTGGATACTGACACATTCCAAGTCTAGATTGAGTGCCATTCACTTTCATTTAGAATGGGTTGAAATAAACGATCTAAACGAGTGCGCTGCTTTGATTGCAACTGAAATATGCACTTGAAGTGTGACAATTTGTGCTTCACAGTAAATTTTGTAGTGCTATATTCATACATTGTGAATTTGTATTCTGTCTTAATAAGCTATCAGCCACACTGTCATAAAAAAAAATTTGAAGGAAGAAGGACGAGGATGAGCAATCCATGGCTCCTTCAGATTTGTGTGCATTGGTAGTCCTTGATGATAGAATTTGTACAGCGAATTGAAATGAAGTGTAGAAAGTTGAGTAGAATCTCGAAATAGATTAGTATAAATAGAGGAATACAACAGAGCTCAGATAACCCCGATAACATTTATCTCAACCACATCTTGTGAGGAATGGAAGGGACCTACATTTATACCAGTTTCGATTCAAACCGGCTTAGTGAGAAAGCTCTTTTCATGGCAGTGTTAATGCACTTTCCAATTAAAGTTTTAGGTTTTGGCACTCGAAAGTCCAACATCCACTTAAATCAGACTACCAGTAAAACACATACTTACAATTACACAACGGGCACCACACTTCGGAATTATAAATACATGCAATTCAAATCCTAATTTGCATGTTGTTAACTACAACGATGATCACTGAACTGTTTACATTCGTGGAAGAATTACTAAAAGCTTTTGCCTGCTTAAAGCATCAAATTATGTGCACAACAGTGTTGTCGCCATTTGCCTGCAACGCATGTCATTGCGTTCAATGACATAATAAAGTTCAAATTATTTACTACCCACCGAGCAATAGAGGCGGTCATTGTGCGGCAAATGAAAGTAGCCAAAATGATTTTCAAATTAGATCGGAATAGCCCTGTTCACACTGTACAATTAGTTGGACAAACTTGGGCTTGAACGACCAATGCTTGATAGTGTGAACCCTTCAGACGACCGCTTGTCCAACTTGTTGGATGGTTTTCAAATAGTGTAGAGTGGAAGAGTATGTGACATAAAGTTGGACGACAAACTTGATAAGTGTGAATGCAAACTACATCTGACCATCCAACTTCCATCAAACAAAGTCTGTCCAACTAATTGTACAGTGTGAACAGGGCCAATGGCAACAGAGTTGATGGTTGAACTTGAAAATAAACAATGTTCGCTATGATCATCAAATGTACTGAAAAGCTATTTGGAATTTTAAGTTCCAACGAAAAGAAAGGTGTTATTGTAATCCAAAATGTAATTGTTCACATGAATGGTGGTGTTTGCAGTGATGTTAAATTTTGTAAAGTTTTGAAAACGTGTAAATACCAAAGCAACTTTTAAAGGCAACTTTTACGGCGAGTTATGCCTGCTCTGAAGTTTAAGCAAAGAAACTGATGGGCTGGTTGCAACTAAATGGGTGTTTGTGTGGTTGTCTCTTTTGTGGTTGAGTATCGTTAACAACTAAAAAATCTGAAAATGTGAAACAGCTAATTGGCAAGACGCAGAACTAAAAATTTTGGTCATAAAAGATTAAAATGTAGTGATGAGAGTTTCATGGTTGAATAGTTTTCGGTTTTCGAGGAAGGTTGATTTGATGAATTCAAGGACGAGATGCAATGTGCTTTCGTCGAGCCGAAGTGCTTCGGCCAATCCGCTTTACATGGCCGAGCCATCGTAGCCTCCCTAAACGCATTCTTTAAGCTATACCTATGTCGCGGTATAGCTCATACAGCTCGTTGTTTTATCTTCTTCTCCACACATTGCCCTCGCATATGGGACCAAAGATCATTCGCAGAATTTTTCTTTCAAAACGATCGCTTTCGATTTAGACCACGCTTCCGCGCCGCGGAACTGGCATGATTATAAGGTCTTATAAAAGGTTACCTTGGTTTTTCTTGAGAGGGTTTTGCTTCTCAATTAGCTTCTTAACCCAAAGAGGCAACGGTTGGCAGGAGTTATTCTTCGTTTGATCTTCGCACCGATGTTGTTGTGCGTGTCTACAGCGGATCCTAGGTAGACGAAGTCCTGTGCTACCCCGAAGTTATGTCTGTCTATTGTGACTTTTTGTACAATTCGTCGATGTTGGTGTTGTTGTTTGATGACAACATATACTTCGTTTTACCCTCATTAACCATCAAACCCCTATGCTCACAAAAGCCCCAAAGACTTCTTCCCATTACGTCAATATCGTCTGCATAGGCAAGTAATTGTACAGACTTTTGCAAAATTTTTCCTTTGGTGTTGACGTTTGAGTTTTGTACAGTCTTTTCAGGTATGATGTTGAAGAAACTGTATGACAGTTTATCGTCTTGCTTAAAGCCTTTTTCATCATCAAAGGTGTCGGTGAGTTCTTTACCGACCTGGACGGAGCAGCGTGAATTCTCCAAAGTCATCCTGCATTGTCGTACGAGTGTTGCAGATATGCCGAAACATTACATTGCTCGGTACAGCTCGTCTCTGTAAATACCTACAACCGCTTCTGGTATCCGACTAAGAATGGAAAACTGGAGAGAGCTCGTCCGAAATCAAAATTGTTATCGTCCGGTGTTAGTTGAAGCTTAGGTTCACCCCGAACTGTAATGGCCACCTAAATACGAGATAAAATACTACAGTTTCAGACGAACTTTTTGAGATACTATCTTAATCTTTGTTTTGAAATGATATTTTAAGTACGATTTCTTCTCAAATTCTGCGTTTGAAATTATTTCTCCAGTCAACTCTTTCAACTTATAAGGGTAGTGAGATACTTTAAGTGGTGCGCTTTTACATCAAGGTACAATAAAATGTAGAAGCGAGCTTTGCAACAGATCTTAGACGCTTACGAGATAACGATTCGGTAGCTCGTAGTCTAAGAAAAGTGCCTTTGCTATCGGAAAAAAATAGAAAAAAAAACTAGAATTCGCCAAAGAAGATCTTAACACCAATAATTAGGGTGGTGGAACAGAGCGGGGAGCATCGGGAAATGATATGTGATTACCACTTGTGTTCACCGGTTGAGTGCTTTCGGGTCGCTCGATAAGATCTAAGCAAGTAAAGTTTCGTAATATCCGTTCTGGCCCTTTCGATGCCTGTGTGCCCCGGGGAAGTCTTCTAGGACCTCTTCTATTCTCTCTTGCTATCAATTATGCTGTTTGCTGATGAAAGCAACATTTTTAAAAAGATCACTGGGTCCAAGCTTTCAGTTTGGTGTTCAAAATCCAATTATTAAAGAAGTTTCAGGACCCTTACGTTACCTTTTTTCTGTGTAATTGTATAGTCTGACCTCATCAGCAGTATCTTCTTAAAGGCGTTCCCTTTTTATAAAACCACTTGCCACTCAAGAACTGAACCAGGGCAACATTCAAAAAATAATTTCATTTTCTTTGAGTCGTTCGAAAACCAAGTTATTTCCTATGCCTAATTTCATATAACCAACGATCCTGGTAAATTTGTGGTAAAATACAAAAAATGACTGTCCTTCAAGCCATTCAAGATGTAATGTTGATGGTTAAATTCACTACACTTGTGCTACCGCAATTAAAATACCTTCCCTTAAATGCCTTTTACATTCTCTTGCATCGTTGACGTTAACATTGTATGCTGTCTGCAGCAACATCTTCATTATTTGTCTTAGGTACCAATTCCGCTGTCGAAGTGTTTGTCATCTGATGTTGGGAAAAGCGTTCAGCACTTTGAATTTAATGATGCGATTAATATGTATGCATCTCTGAATACAATTTGTCGTTGCCAAGTACACAAGAGATATTTATGCCTATGTATGTCTCTCGTTTAGTCCAAACAAGTCTAACATTGTTATTATGATCATCACTGACCTCTCCTTAACGACCTTCTACAACTCTCAACAGCATTTCTGTATTTGCTTTCGAGGGAATCTGTTTAACTTTCCCCCAATGGATACTCGAAACGACGATGACGACGATGATGATGATGATGGTGATGGTGATGTCCTTTCCCTCTTTCAAGCTTTCCTATACGCACCAAAGAGCTGCTGCACTTAATCAAGTTCGAGAATTTGTGCCCGCATTATTTATGTCTTCGTGTTTGCATGTGGGCTGCTGCCTGTTGGGCTAGTGCCTGATGGTAGATGGCGCGTTCGATTCTCCATTTTCAAACAATGCAAATCCCTCTTGCTCTTGAAATTAAAGGACTTTGCACACATTAGCAATGTATCATCTAATTAACATTGATTAAATGCCTTTTATACACAGTACGCACAGAGCACAGTACACATGGAACGTGATACATGATGGATAAAACGATTCATGCTTTGGGATCATCATATCGTCAGATTCTATGCGAAATGCCCTGAAAACAACACGACTGCACCCAACAAACAACCAAAGAGCTTCTATTAACGCCCCAACGAGAGATAGAGAGGATAATTTCAATATTTTATGCAAAACTTTCCTAAAGCATAGTCTTGTTTTTGAAACATGTACTTGTGCATATATGTATGTGTCTGTGTATATTAAATAAACTCAACAATGGTGATGGTTATGGGGCTTCCAAAATCCACCGGATGATGATGGTGGAATTTTGGCCAGAATTATGCTCGACTTGCGCAAGTTATCACGTTCATCCGGGTCTATCTCTATTTTTAGAAGAGATTTCCTATGATTGCTTTTAGTACGGAAGCCACTCGATTTACATAATTGAAAGACAATGGCAGATTAGTGATATCCTATTTAATTTTTATATATTCATCGAAAACCTGGAAGGAAGTTCAGGCAGTCTATGCTGAAGAGAAAAGACATTTGTTTCATTGCTGGTTTTCTTAATTGTGTAGTTTTTTCAGTTTGAATTTTCAATATTCAGTCTATCGATTGATTAAAATATCGAAATGATAGATACTTCGAAGAACAGTCTTACGTTTCTTAAGGCGATTTCTTTTACCCTCAAAATAAATATGTATGAATACTTTTTTCTTGCAGAAGAAAGAAAAATAAAAAATAAAAAATAATAATAACATCAGGAGTGTCTCTAATTTTTACTATCATCAATTTGAGCATCATCCAACGAATAATTTTCGTTTCTCCATCAAGAGTCATTGACAACCATTGGACAGGAACTCAAAGAATAGCCATCCGACTATAGAAGAGTGAATGCAGTAGAGAAGAGTTTCGTTATAACGTCCTGTCTAAGGAATTCTCTTTGAACTAGCTATCTCAAATTACTTCATTCAATATACTTTTCTGGTAATTAAACGATATTGTAGACGACTTGATGTTCCTGGGAGAGTGTCTGCTGCTGAATGTTGTCGTTACAATTTGCAGTTTACACTAAAATTGTAGTTTTTTCTCTTCAGGTGGAGTGCTTTTGTTTTTTGATTTCTTCTTTGAGATTTTATTGACCAGTCAATTTTTTTTTTACTTTTTTTTTTGAATTCTTGCAAAGGATATTTTCTTTTCTAAGGAAATACAAGCTCTGAGAACGGACAGTTAAACGGAAGCGTTTTATTTCTCAGAAGTAAAAGAAAAGAGTTGAATGGACGATAAAGTTTGAAAACTTAAAAAATTCAACTTTTTATGTAACAACTTTTATGTGAGCAATTGATTTGGATGTCCTGCTTTCGTTAACTGGCTTTCTTAGGTGAAGTTATGTCTGTTTGCACATTTGCTAAGCTAAATTCTTATAACAGATTTCTTTTGGACTTGTAGACAACTTAGAACAGGATGCATACTGTAACGTTCACTAGGTTCGAGAACAAAAAACTTTAATTTCAACTATTTTTTTTTGTACTTCAGTTTCACCACTTTTCTAATTGATATACAAATTCAATTAACACAACAAAATAAGTTTACAACTTTATCTCTTAAAAATCCATCTTTACACAGTCCCAAAGCTGGTAATATTCGCAAAGCTGTCTTACTTGGGTTTCAACTTTCTTGGCGGCAAATATTGGTCAGATCGACTTGGCGTATGTAGTAGAGTTGTCGGGCTGCGGTTGGCCCGATGTGTTTAATTATGTTGACATCAAGCCTGCGCCAGCAGCCTCTTTATATAGAAGCATAAAACCAGTATCGAATTTCTGCAAAACACTGTCATTAGCGGGTTTTTTTCAAGATCTCTAGAGAGATTGAGATTTTGTATAGGTTTTCAGACGTTTACATAGATAAACCAAGAGATCAGACGTTAAGTAGGCGTATTCCTCTATAATTGCGCATTTTGTATCTTATGTCACTAATTCCATGGAAGAAAAAATACAAGTAGATGCTGTGTACAACGACTTCAGTAAGGCTTTTGACTCTGTCAACCACCAAACACTTCTGAAAAAGCTTGAAGTATTTGGATTTCACACTAATTTGCTAAGTTGGCTGGCATCTTACCTCACTCATAGAAGTCAACAAGTGCAAAAAAATAATACCTGCTCTAGGAAAATTATTTGTTCATCAGGTGTTCCTCAGGGAAGCCACCTTGGCCCCCTTCACTTCATTATCTTTATTAATGATATTGTTTCAGTCATAAGACATTGTGATTGTCTGATTTACGCAGACGATTTAAAACTTTTCTTAAAAATTAAAACTTTTGAAGATTGCCAGTTGATTCAGTCTGACCTTAATGGCTTGTCAAATTGGTCCATATAAATGGTCTAAGACTCAATATCAAAAAGTGTAATGCAATTTCTTTCTCACGAAAAACACTCAATCTATTATTTGACTATGCTATCGATTCTTAGCCAGTAAATCGTCTTTCACAAGTAAATGATTTAGACATTATACTTGATTCCGCTTTTTCTTTTGAATAACATTTTGAATACCTAATCTCTAAGGCCAACTCGTTTGTGGGATTCATTAAGCGAGATGCAAAGGATTTCAGAGATCCTCATGTACTTCTTTATTTATATAACTCTCGTGTAAGATCAGTTCTAGAATATGCAGATGTTATTTGGAGCCCTGCATATAAAGCTCATTCTATCAGACTAGAAAAAATTCAAAGGAAATTCACCAAATTCATATTTATACAAATGCGCTGGAGTTTTTCTCCTGATTATAAGGCTGGATGCCAATTGATTGGCATAAAATCTCTAGAATCTCGAAGAAAAATTCATGGTGTTATGTTCATTAGAGATTTACTGTGCTACCACATAAAGTGTCCATCTCTTCTTGCACAGGTTCCAATTTACGTTCCCGCTAGAACACTAAGAGCTAGAATTTTTTTATTTGAAAGAACGCACAAAACATGGTATGGAAGTAATGCGCCCTTATCCAGATCAATTCTTTATTTCAATGAAGTGTCTTTAAATATTGATTTTTCATGCCTTACACGTAAAAATTTTAAATTCCAAATATTGTACTTAATTACATTTTAAGTTATTTTTATAGGGCCTACAATTTAATTGTGTATATGTATCTGTTAGCTGTAAAACTGCTTGAAGATGAATAAATAAATAAATAAATAAATAATTGGTGTAAGGTGTAAGGTTTTCCATTCATTGACAGCTTTCTCCTAACTAGCTGCCTTGGAAGCTTCAGCGTCGAGGTCGCCTACAAATGCAGTTTGATTTGATTTAAGCTTACTAACGAGTATGGCTACTCTAATCTTTTTTTATTAGACATTTATAATACTCTGCTTTTAGCGATGACATTGATTATTATTATTCTTTAAGAAACATGTTTTTAAAGTTAAATTTAAAGTAAAATTAAAAGTTATATTTAAAGTTTATTTTAAAGTTAAATTTAAAGTTAAATTTAATGTAAAAAATAAATTTAACTTTAAATTTAACTTAAAATTTATCTTTAAATTTAACTTTAAATTTAACTTTAAATTTAACTCTAAATGTTTTCGCCTTTTTTAGATACCGGCTTGACAAAAGCAGTTTTCCATTTGCTCGGAAAAATCCCAGCAGAATAGGAAAGATGTTTACGCAGTGGTTTTGCCAGCGTAGAACAGCACCTCTTCAGAATAACGGCGTTGATACCAGAGGACTCTCGCAATCGAGTGAATAAAAAAAAAAAATATGTGCTTCATCACAGAATTTACAAGCTCGTGCTCAGGTAGAACCAATATACTATGAGGAAGTGTCGAGTTGGCAGCAAATTGAGCTGCCAGCAAATTGGCTTTGCCGATGGAGGTAACATATGGAGAGTCATTGAAGACGAGCGTTGAGACTGATGACGTGGTCGAGTTCTTAGTGTTCTTGACAAAAGATCTAATGGTTTTTACTTCCTTTTGGACGCAATAGTATTTTTTGCTTCACTTTTTGGTAATGCAAAAACTTAGCCTTTTGTATCTGAGCATTACAGATATTTCTGGCCCGTTTGAAAAATTTTGATTTTTTAGTGTAGGGTTATCAACATTTTCGTCGAGAGAGCGCAATGACCAATTAAAATTTCGAAAAAATTGTCCCAATTGGCTTTCTCGTATTGCCACACAATTCTTTTAGGGACTTTTTCTTTTTTTACCGTGACGGAAAACGAAAAATCTACCGATATGACACAATGGTCCGATTTGTCTAGAGGAGATGATTTTATAACCATGTATTTTTCGGAATGAGAAATAAGTCAAGAGTGCTGGCTGCGGCCTTCAATATTATGGAGTCAGATAGCGCATCAAAGTCATTAGAGGTTGAATTACTATCTAAATATCATCAATTAAAGCAAAGGACCTGTAGATCTTTTTCAAAAAAAAAATTATTTACTCAAAAAATAAGAAAAATCAAATCCACTTCTTGGCACTTTCAATGCACCTACGATCTTCTGAGCACTTTGTAGAAAAGAAACTAATCTAAACCACAAAGTACCTCGCGCCGAATGTTAAGCAGTACCTTCGTCAGCCTTCCACTGTCGGTGGTAATTCATGGATTGATGTTCAATATCTATATTGGTGTAAAGTCTTGTATGTTTTTAGTTAAATAAATGCTGTTTTTTTTAAATACATACGATGTGCCGCGTTTTGCGATTTCTGCCAACGCAGTCTTGAATATTGACTGACGATATTGTTGTTTTATCCAAAGACTTTTATATCCGAAAAGTCGTCCTCCATTCTCTCCATTGTATCACAAAATGTTCAAAGTATGTCCCGTAATGTTGCGTAATTCGTCAGATTCCAGTTTTTAAAGCGTTGAAAAACAAAAAAAAATCTCTAGAGGTTTCTTTGAAATTCTTGTAAATTGATATTTCACATTAAATAATTGAAATATTGCCATAATTCCAAGAAAAACCGTTCTCTCTTAAATTCATACTCGTAAACCCGGAAAACTACTCCACATATAGTATACCAGGTTTTGATCGAACTGATGAGTTTATTATTATACATCAAGTAATAAACCCCGGACGGTTTCTCCAGGCTTTTCCAAGGAACTCCATTGAAAACTCGATAGGTAGGTACTTTAAAAGCTGTTTCCATGTGTGTGCTCAACTAAAAGAATGTCCCCTATATCAGCTATCGTGACAAAATTACAGTGTACTGCCAGGGCCATGTGTGTATTTAAACACCACCCTATTTCGATTAAAGAATTTCCATGACACAATTTTCCCGAGAACGGACTTTATACTCGTATTTTTATTTCCTTTTTTTTTTGTTGTTCAGTAAGTGCTTTTTCTGAATTAAGCAATTAACATTTGCAAATGTACTCGTACCTACTCGAAATCTCCCCCAAAGACATAAACTGAACTGAATAGCTCCCTATCGTGCCCTTAAGTACCCAACAAAATAAACACGACTTAATATAAATCTGGCATTGATTTTGTATAATAGTAGGTACTTATATACATTTTGCAAGAAATCAAACATATATATCGTCTGAAGTCTGAAGTCCTGGCCCGCTCAATATCCTACGCAAATAGCGTGTATGGAGTTAATTTTATGTATGGCAGTTATCTAAAGCAACTAAATGGGGCATCACTTATTCATTTAAAAACATTCCACCATAAGTTGTTCTTTCGGATTAGCTAAAGCATATAATTTACTATACTTGACTACCTTCATACATACTTTGTTTTTGAATAAAAGTGTTGATATCTCTATGGCGGTGTATACTGGTAAAAGTGTATCTAGATCGTGAATGGTTCCCTGATGC
Source organism: Melanostoma mellinum (assembly GCA_914767635.1). Taxonomy (NCBI): domain Eukaryota; kingdom Metazoa; phylum Arthropoda; class Insecta; order Diptera; family Syrphidae; genus Melanostoma; species Melanostoma mellinum. The sequence goes on from OU612058.1 coordinate 24,403,876, forward strand.
GTCGTTTGGGAGTGGCAGCGTGTGAACTTGACATGTAGGCATTCGTGCAGTAGTAATATCACACATCCTATTCCATTGGCTTATACTCAATTTGTTAATCTAATAGTGTTACTTGAACGCGCATAGACATCCATAAGTTAGGGTGCACTTACTCCAAATGTTGAAGGCTCTTCTCTTTGCATGTGCGAACCCATTGCTATTACATTCGTTAATCAATTTGAATACAGTTTTGGTGAGTGGTACGAATGGTTGTTGGTACTAAACACATAACTAACGATTTCTTCATTACATTGACTAATTAAGTTGTTCGCTCTCGGCATTAGTCGCACTCAAGTAAGGTTCTCGTTTGTGATTATGAATCAAACTACAAATCACACTAAAATTGTGAAATGTGAATTTATGTAGGTGCTGTTGCGTAAAAGGATGGAAAAGAAAATCAAATCAACACAGATTACATGCAATGTTGATTTTGTAACACTCTGGTTGTGGTTTGCATAATGGTTATGTACAATTCAAGCAGGGAAGTAGGCGTCTGTTTGTTGATGACAGGGCGCTATTCGAGTTGTACTTTTTCATTATGCAGTTGCAGAAGTGGTACCAACTAGAAAATGGCAAATGGACGAGGGTAAGATAAAGTTAGGTAAGCGGGTCGACGAGTTAGTCTTTGGTTTTAAGCTCTGTTGCAGTCTAGTTACATTTCACATAAAATAAATAAATATTAGCGAACGCCGGACCCTTGCGCAAAAGCATACTTAGTGAGGAGGGGACCTACAACTGTTTGCCGATTCCGGGAGGCCAATCGAAAGCGCTTTTCATGACAATGTAGTTACTTTCGGTAGTCTAGCCATTCCTCGTGAAAGCCGACCCCCGTGAAATTTTTATCTGTTTTGATTCGAACTTCAAATCTGACAGGCGGACGTGCTAACCATTACGTAATGGGAACTATGTATAGCCTTTAAATAGGTTTTCCTTTTCATTTTTTTTTTTTTTTTACTGAGGGATGTGAGCGTAAACAGGCTTCACTGCTTTAGAAGAGGCTTCCATTTGTGGGAAAAGTTGAACGACTAGACATTGAGACATAGCTAGATTCATACTCTTGAAACAAAAGACTTTCATAAGGACTAAGGGAAGGCAATAAAAAACATTATGTACAATAACCAGAGCTCGGATGATCTCAACACAACTTTTCCATTGATAATGCAATAAATAAATAAATACAAACTAATAGGGGGGCTCAACAGAGAGAGTAGCCACAGAATCCAGCGCATTTCCCTCAACCATGCCTTGTGAAGGAATGGAGGGGATCTACAATTTTCTGCCGGTTCCGAACGGGTAATCGAGAAAGCTCTTTTCATGGCAATGAATTTACTAACGGAGGACTTGCCGATTCCTCTCAAAATAGGATACCCATACAAATACATTTGTGCCTCCTCTTGAGTTTCGAACCATTAACCTCTACGCTAACAGGCTGATGTTAACCATCACGCCACGGGTAATACTCAAATTTGATCCTAGAACAATTTTTCCACCTAAAAACGCTACAAAATAAGAAGGAATTCGTTAAATTTTCCTTCACATTGATGCTTTTGTTGCTTCATTTAAATTATTCAAGCTGACTGCTGACGACACGAAAACCGTTGAGACTGTCTCTAGACCTTAAGCACGAGTAGATCTACTAGCCAAGCGGAACACACGCAATGCCCACAGCTAGTTCTGATTAATTTTGTTTTTATTATATCACACCAACCTTATGCGGTTGTGCTCTGTTGTAAATTCATGTACAGTTTTGTAGTAGATGCACTCTTGAAATACTTTTTTTTTTTTTAATTTCATACTCCAGTGCGGCTCGCAGCATTATCTGTAATGCTTCAGCAGTCATTTTCAGTGCCGTGCTAAGATGTTTCAATTTAAAACTGAGGTTAAATGAAACTGGTCAACCGGCTAACATCTAAATACCATGCCGCGTTGCCGCTGCCATGCCGTAGTCAGTGGCTGGTGTGGTTTAATTATTAGTTCCGCTGTTGTTTTGAATTGACGTTTTTGTTCTATTTTTTTCATTTTAATGTTAGTGGGATGTGAGGCATTGTGTCTTATTTGCAGAAGTTAGTGGTGTTTCTGTTTTTATTGTTTCCCTTACACTATAATTGCAATGATACTGGGGATAAGATAAAGAAATATTCTCAGAGTTCTGTTAAAGTGTGGTTTTTTATTGGACCGTAGTAGAGGCTCTGTCATGAGAAAACAATCACAGAGAGGAGCACAATAATTGTGGACTGAAGACTGAACTCTACCTCTTTGATCTGATCTTTGACTATGTTATCAGGCTATAACAACAAAAATAATTGGCAAGAGGTTAATATGCAATTAGTAAGAGCCATTACGAATTGAATGATAAAATTGTCTGTTATTAATACAAGAATTTTTGAATGCGTCATTCTCTGTTGGTCTTTAAGTGTTTCATGTTTCAATGAATTAACAAAGGTGGAGTTTTATTATAGAACACCTTGATTTGATTGTTATTGTTTCCGAAATATGTACGTTGTGCAAAAGAAACTGTTGTTGACAATGTTACTGTGTTCTCTTGTTTTAGAACTTCAAAGCCAAATGAAGTATGACTTGCATAAAAGCATTTTGAAGCTATGGCACTGGAACAGTTAACTTTACAATTTTTTGATTTATTTTTCAGATGTTTAGTCGAACAAATTATCGCCCCGATAGGCACTGTAAAAATGCCGCTTTTGCTTCAACGTAATGCTGCATCGGTTTGTGTGTACGATAATATAACGTGAATGACACCCAAAGCAATAGCTCCACTTTGCTCCTCTAAATCTTAATCATCTTTTGAGCTCATATAAATCGAAAAAAGCAAAAAAAAAAAAAATTGCATTCAAATTAAAGCAAAGTAATTAATACAAAGTCAAAGTAAAAAAGTAATTGCGTTTAAGGGTAACTTGGAGGCTAGGCTGGCCCCAGCTTAGAAAATGTCGTTTACTGAAAAGTAACATCAGTTTGAAATCACCCCATGTTGAAAGAGCATCAATAAAGCGCACAAGCTTCTACAACGAAAAGAGAATCAGGGGTACGAAGTATGCCCATAGAGTATCCCATTTTTGAGCCAAGTCTCCTTGGAGTACGAGGCATAAATCCTCCCAATAGTTTTTGGGTTTTCTCTTACCGGTATTTGATTGATTGTTGATTGTGACAAAGTTTGGGCAGTTTGTCAGTTTGCTAGACAATCTTGTTTTTATTTTCAGTTCGTCACTTTTATTGTTGAATATTAAGTTGACGCATCAGGTGAACGCTTCACGTTAATATAAGATAATATAAATAAAATATATAATAAAATTGCAATATAAAATCGTGAACTACACTCTTCCATTCCTTCATCTGTTATTTTAAATGGCATGGGCAAAATAAGCCAAAAGCATGAAAACTAAGGAACTTTATTTAAATAGAGTATAAAATTTAACTTAAACATTAACCTTATGTTTTTCGGATTTTTGAGTTGCCAAAAAATGAGCTAGTATATGTGAAAGTTTTCATCCTACCTTAGGAGGAAATCATCTCAGTTTCAATTTAAATTGAGCTGTCAGATCAGTTCTCAGTTAAACTGACTCTCTACTGCTCACAGGTAAAATGAAAGCTCAACTGAACACCGGACTAACGTCTTATTACACTGCCTTTTTTAACAGAACTCAAAACTGATCGTTTAAAAATGCCTTATAAGTGAAGTCTTTGCCAATTTAAATGTGAAGCTTTTAGCCAAAAAATGTACATATATGTATATGACGAACTATAGCTTTTATAACCGGAGGACATAAGGTAACTGTGAAGCTTTTGATATAAGGAAGCCTTAGATCCTACGCAAAATTATTCGTTTATGCCGAAAATCTATAGCATGACCTTCTTTTCTCTGTACGATGTCCAATTGAACATGGCACCACCAGTTCCACTTCTTCAAGACTTCCATGTTCGTCACCCTTATACAGGGTGATTCGCATAAGGTGTGACAAAAAGATAGGGTGTGTAGGTTGGACCTAGACAAGCAAAAAATCGTATGGGAGGGGGGGGTCCATTTTCCCCCGTTTAGGCGGGAGGGGCAATTTAAGAAAAAAGTCACTAAAAATTGGAAAAAAATTATTTAAAAATAACGGTAGTACCTACAGAGTCTTACTATAGCATTTTGAAAAGCCAAAAACATAAACATTAATTTAAATTTAAAACTAAGTTGTTCAAGTAAATAGTTTTTGAAATATTAATTTTCAAAGTCAAAATTTTGAAAAAAAAACATAATTTTTTTTCTTAAAACCACTTTTCTTCCAAATTTTACGTAATTAAGTAGAATTTTCTTGGCTTATTTTCAATGCTCTTATTTATTTTTGATCAAATACAAGAAACCGGATGTCAAAATAACTTGTAGTTTTTGAGAAAACCAAAAATTACAAAAACGACTTTTGTCAAAATTTTTTTTTTAAAGTTTTTTTTTTTCGTTATTGGATTCTTAAGTGAACTTACGAAATAAAGGATGGATTTTCTCTTTACTTTTTTTATTGAGAATTCACTTAAAAGTCCAATAACGAAAAAAAAAAATTAAAAAAAAAAAATTTGACGAAAGTCGTTTTTGTAGTTTTTGGTTTTCTCAAAAACTACAGGTTATTTTGACATCCGGTTTCTTGTGTTTGATCAAAAATAAATAAGAGCATTGAAAATAAGCTAGAAAAATACTACTTAATAACGTAAAATTTGGAAAAAAAAAGTGGTTTTAAGAAAAAAATAAATGTTTTTTTTTCAAAATTTTGACTTTGAAAATTAATATTTCAAAAACTATTTACTTGAACAACTTAGTTTTAAATTTAAATTAATGTTTAAATTTTTGGCTTTTCAAAATGCTATAGTAAGACTCTGTAGGTACTACCGTTATTTTTAAATAATTTTTTCCCAATTTTTAGTGACTTTTTTCTTAAATTGCCCCTCCCGCCTAAACGGGGGAAAATGGACCCCCCCCTCCCATACGATTTTTTGCTTGTCTAGGTCCAACCTACACACCCTATCTTTTTGTCACACCTTATGCGAATCACCCTGTATAATGCATCTTTTTGGAAATGGTACCATATCATTGTTTTTAAATCCTTCTTTCCGCTTGTCATTTATTGCATATATTTAAGACCATTCTGATATCCTCAAAGCCGTTAGTTAGGTCCAACACAAATGAGGCAATTATATTTTTCTTTAGCACGTTAGTATTGCAATTTTATCACCTTTTTGTGATATTGCAGCAAATCTCCATATATATCTCGATTTTCTTCACAGGGAACCAATTTTGTCCGTTGAGGTAACCAAGTAACATACAACTTACTTAATTATAGTATTCAACCATCATATCAAATTCCTCACCCATACTCATTGTTACGGGCACTTATACTTCCGTGTACGTCAGGGGAGGGAGGAGAGAGCTGAAAGTGAAATACAAGGGGTTTTCCAAACAAGAGGGCACTTTGCCGAACACTTCACCTTTAGTTTAAGATATATTTATTGGAACCTTAGATTTACAATTTTCTTTAATGTATGTCTTTTAATCAAACAACCAAGTAAGTACCAAGTAACCAAAAACAAACACGTCGCGTTGAGAATAAAATGTAAACTTTGAGTCGACCACGTCGGTTGAGATGTGAAAATCTAACTGAGTCCGTTGAATGCCAAGATTGAAACTGTTTATGACCACGTCGTTTGAGTATCCAAGTTGAACTGAAGAAAAGGCGAAGCCAAGCCGTCAAACCAAAACCACCCCGATACTCGATCCTCCAGCCATTCGTCCATGAAGAATGCGCAGCGTCACCATAACTCCCACACGTGCAGGGAGTCCAAGAGCTGATACCAGCTCCATGCCTTAGTAATCCACCGGCACATGAAATAGAATGTGCCGACTCCAGCGATAATGGCACCGATCCTAAGTGGCGACATTGTATTTCTCGTCTTTTGGTTATACTTTTTCCCATTGCCATCGATGCCACAGTATTTATACAGAATAAACACTGCCATCCTATGGCATATGAGAATCCAAATGTTTATCCGATACCCACAGCCAAGTAGTGGCGATATGGGTCAATCGTCTCAGGCACAAGTATCGTACCAAAGCATTGGCAGATACTTTTCTATGTGCGGTTGTGTGTCCATATACACATTATGCTGCGGCTAGGTTGACTGTTCACGATCGGTCGTCGTATGTTGTCATCTGAGAGGTGGCTGGCAAGTAGGTATATCGATGGGTAGGCGGTGAGGGTGGCTTGTGTAGTTGGTTGGCTTGGGTGGCTAATGACTAAATAATGTGTCGTCAGCATTCTGCGTGCTATGGCTATTCGGTCGTTGACCGAACATTCTGCCCGGTTGAACCATTGGGTTCAAGGAAAAGTCCCTGATGAGGATGATGCGTTCGTCGCTACAATGGACTTAAAGGTATCTACAAGTTACCTTAGTGCAGAATGTAGGATGGGTCCGCCATCGTAGGGGGTAGTAGGCGGATAGATGAAGTTCCAACGGGAACTATGGGTCAGCTTCGGTATCAACGAGCCGGCAAAGTTTCTGCACCGGTCGTCGACATTCTCCATATGCGGTTTGTAAGGTGGCATTCCGGGCCAGCCCATCGCTGCCCGGATGCACGGCTGTGACTCGACCGACTCGCCAGTGAGTGGGAGGTAGGTTGTCATGTCGTACCAGAACGATGTCCCCAATTTGGAGATTTGGCTCCCGTTTTTCCCATTTATTGCGTGTCTGAAGGGTTACCAAGTATTCGTCAGACCAACGCTTCCAGAATTCTTGGTGGATCTGCCTGATCCACTGATGCTGCTTGAGCCGACTGAGTGGTACTTCTGTATTGGCTGGTTCCGGGATAGCCAACAGAGGTTGCCCAATGAGGAAGTCGCCAGGGGTGAGTGCGAGCTTCTCGTCTGGATCATCGTGTAGAGGAACAATAGGCCGGGAGTTGAGGCAGGCTTCAATCCGGGTCGCCAAGGTGTGGAACTGGTGGTACCAAAGTGATTGCGAACCCACCAGGCGAGTTAAGTGATGTTTCGCTGATTTGACGGCAGCCTCCCAGAGGCCGCCTTGATGAGGAGCACCCGGTGTAATGAAGTGCCACCGAGTGCCAGCATGAGCCAAGTGCTGCTGGTTCTGTTCGCTCTGAAACGTCTTCAAGTCTTCTTGTAGGTACCGGTTGGCACCCACGAATGCGGTTCCATTGTCGCTGTATAAGTCTCGGCAGCGACCACGTCTGCTGATGAACCGAGTAAACGCATCTAAGAATGCCTGTGCGGAGAGGTCCTCGACGGCTTCCAAATGGACAGCCTTTGTGGCCATGCAGATAAAGATAGCCAGGTAGCCTTTCACTGTAGTGCGAGATCTCTTCGTCCCAATTCGAAGTGTAAAAGGGCCACAGTAGTCCACCCCGGAGGCCAGGAAGGGGCGGGTGGCATTGACTCGATGGCTAGGCAGTGGAGCCATCTGTTGCTTGATCAACTTCCCTCGATGACGTCGGCAGATGACGCATTTGTGGAGGGCCGTCCGGACCAGTTGTCGGCCATTCAAGATCCAATACTGCTGCCTGAGCGTTTGCAGCATCAATTGGACTCCACCATGCATCGTCGTCTTGTGGGTGTGCATGATGAGGAGCCAACCCAGGGCTCCGGCCTTCGGAAGCACGATCGGGAACCGTTGCTCATGTGGGAGTGCGGCATGAGTGAGTCGTCCTCCAACTCGGAGCACTCCACTGGGATCCAGGTAAGGGTTGAGTGAGAGTAGGGGGCTAGTGCTCGCCAAAGTAGCCTGAGTCCTCACTGCACGTATTTCGTCTGGGAAGGCGCTTGCTTGCTCCAAAAGGATGAGTCGTTGCTGGGCTTGGTGAAGCTCGTCCGCTGTCACCACCCGGGTTGTCCGTGCCTGTCGATTCCGCCATCGGAAGATGTAGGCCACGGTATGTAGTAGTCTGTTGAGAGAACTGAAGCGTTCCACAAGAGGAATCTCAACGCCATCGCGACGACGAGTTGTGAGTGCTGGGCATCGAATGGCAACGCCAGCGAAGATGTTTGGTTTCACCTCAGTTGAGACCTGCGTCAAGTCTTGGTCTCGTAGCTGCCCGGTTGGGCTGAGGGGAAGTTGACCAGTAGTTAACCAAGTGGGACCCTGCCACCATAATGGGTGCTGTATCAGCTCAGTTGCCGTGACACCCCGACTGGCACAGTCGGCGGGGTTCTGCGTGGTGCGAACATGGTTCCAATGTTCGGGAGGAGTGATGTCCAAGATCTGTCGGACCCTATTGGCAACATAGGGTTTGAGCGTGGAGGGCTCTTTGCGCAACCCGCACAAGACAATGCTGGAATCTGACCACAGGTAATAGGGGGACGTCCGAAGTCCTAGAGCGCGGCAGGCGCTGTCGTAAGTTTGGGCCAGGAGGTGAGCTGCACATAGCTCGAGTCGAGGGATGGTAGCGCCCTTGATTGGTGCTACCCTGGTGCGGGCAGTCAGTAATGAGACGTGTACCCGATCGCCTGCTTCTCTGGTAACTACATAGACGACTGCGGCATAGGCACGGGCGCTGGCATCGCAGAACCCATGTAGAGTGGTGACATGCTGGCTGTGCATGCCTAGCCACCGGGGGACACGAACATGGTTGAGTGTCGTAAGTGCGTCTCGGTACGCGGTCCAGGTTTTGAGCAGCTCGTCTGGCAATGGGGTATCCCACGTGATACCGGATGTCCACAGTGTCTGGATGAACATCTTCCCGACAATGACTACAGGAGCAAGCAGTCCCGTGGGGTCGAACAATTGTGCTATCTCGCTGAGCACACGCCGCTTGGTGGGTACCGACTTAGGAGGGTCCAGGGTCACCAAGAAGAAGAGCTCGTCTGCTGTTGGATCCCACCGCAAACCAAGAACTGTGGCGGTCGGACATTCTATAACGAGCTCTGTGGAAAGAGAAGGAGAGACATTGTTAGTGAGTAATTTAGTTACCTCTGCGCGATTAGAGTTCCATTTGCGCAGTGTGAAGTGCCCACTCTTGAGCACCTGATCCACGTCTTTCGCCAAGGCCACGGTTTCCTTGACGCTGTTGCAGCTTGTGAGAAGGTCGTCCACATAAAAGGCCTTCTCGATGGTCTCCTTGGCCGCTTGCGCGCGGTCCGGATCTGGGACGATGCGGTAGTTGTCCTCTGCACATTGCACCATGGAGCGAACGGATGTGTAGGGACTTGATGCCATGCCATAGGTGACCGTCGTAAGTTGGTACACCTCCAGGTTGTCTGTAGGGGATTCACGCCAAAGAATCCGCTGATAGTCCCGATGCGAAGGATCCACCAGGATTTGCCGGAACATCTTCTCTATGTCGGCGGTTAGTGCTATCCTATATCGCCGGAATCGCAGGATCACATTGACGAGTGAGTCCTGGATTGTCGGACCAACCAGCTGGGTGTCATTGAGCGAGACACCAGTGGTCGTCTTGGCTGAGGCGTTGAACACCACGCGGAATTTAGCTGTCAGAGCGTGGTGTGGGATGTAGTAGCAGTTGGGGTGGTCGCCATGTTGACCAACCCGTTTCATGTGTCCAAGACTCTCGTACTCTCGCATGAAGTCTATGTACTTTGTGCGGATCTCTGGATTGGTTTGTAGTCGGCGTTCTTAACTGTAGAACTGTCGAAGCGCCGAGCGATAGGAGTCTCCAAGAGCGGGGGCATCCTGCCGAAACGGGATCTGAATTGTATATCGACCGTCTGGCGTCCGGGAGTGGGTCTTCTGGTAATGGCGGCTGCATTCGTCTTCTCGGGTGTCATCAACGGGCACTTCTTCCAAGTGCCAGAACTTCTGGACCAAATCCTCTAAGGTCCGGTTGGGAAAATCTTCCACTACCGGTTGGCAGTGCAGCGCGCGAAGTGGTTGTGACTGCGTCAAAGTGGCTGGGCCGAACACCACCCAGCCCAAGTGCGTTTGTTGCGCATGGGGCTCATGAGGTCTTCCATGTATCACCTCTCCTCGTACCAGCGAACCCCAGATGTCGGCGCCGAGCAACATGTCGATGGCGCCAGGAGTTCCATAATGTCGGTCGGCCAAGGCAAGGCCGGCCAAATGCTTCCATTGCGCTGTGTCAAGCTGTGCTCCGGGAAGGTTTGCGGTGATGGTCGGCAGGACCAGTACCTTCAGCGGGATGCAAAAGTTGGAGCGGGTGGACCGAAGTGACAGCGTCACTTGGCCTTGGGTCATCATCTTGGGAGAAGCGCCAATGCCCTGGATGGCGACTTCTACTCGGGTTTGTGGGAGGCGTAGCCTGTGAACAATATTTTGCGTCACAAAACTTACCTGCGATCCAGGATCGCATAGTGCGCGAACCAACAACTGGTGCTTGATGTCACCGTACACGTAGGCGAGGGCTGTGGCTAGGAGTACGGTGCTGTTGGGATTGATAAGTCAATTCCAACGCTCTTCTTCTTCGGATTCAAACAGCTCTGGTGGTCCATGCCGCCCTTGGTATTTGCAGGGAGACGTGCTCGGCCCTGGCAGCTCCACTGCGGCGGTGTTCGCGGATGCAGTCCTCGCGTTGCTCGATCCGGCGGAGGATTCCTTTCTACACAACATTGTGTGGTGTCTCCCGTTGCAGTTGCGGCATGAAGTCTTTGATGGGCAGTCGGGAGCGTTGTGACCGGGGCGGAGGCAGTTGAAGCAGCCTCGCTTGTCTCGGGTTTCCTTGAGCCGTTCCATGATTGTCATGGCTCCAAAGTGGCGGCAGTGTGTAATGGTGTGGGGGCCCTTGCAGCAGGAGCAACCCCCTCGGTCACTTGCTGTTACGGCGGCGTGGGTGCGGACCACCGAGGGCCGACTTGTTGTAGCCTGTACAGGCCAATCTCGCTTCTTACTGGTTGTGGTGGTTGGGGCTGCTGGGGCTGCTGGGGCCTGTCCAGTCAGGCTGGCTGCTCGGTGCTCCAAGTGCTGGAGCAGCGCCTCTACCGTAGGCAAGTCCTTGGGGTCGCTATTGTAGGACCAATGTTCTGCCGTGACCTTAGGCAGCTTTGGCTCGACGAGTGCCGTAATGACGACATCCAAGTTGTCGACATCGATCTTCATCACCCTGAGAGACCTGTAGGTGCCTCTCACAGTGTCCACAATTCTAAGTAGGGCCGCTTCCGTCTCAACCGGCTCGGGTCGCAGGTGGATGATGCGGTTGATGTGGGCCCTAGACAGCTTCCTGGGGTTGTCAAAGCGGGTCTTTAGCTCGCTCCAGAGCTGCTCGTATCCGCCGCCGTATACATTCCCCACCAAACCCACAGTCTGGCAGTCGATCGCGGCCCTTAGTTTCTGCAGCTTATACGCCTCTGGTACACTGGCCGTGTGTACCAGAGACTCGAAGGCATCTCGGAATGCCAACCAGTTCTCGAGCTTCCCATCGAAGCTAGGGATCTTCACCGGGTCGAGCTTCATGTCGAGCCGGCTCTGCTGTGGGAGGAAGTGCCCATGTCCATCTACACTTGCTCGCGGGGTGCTCAGGTTGAGGCGCGCCAACCGCCTCTCGATCGTCACCTGGGCCTCGATCTCTTGGGCTTCGATTGCAGCCCACAGCTCGTTGTGAGACTTCATATCCTCTTCACTTAAATCATCATCCATGAGATCTTCGTGGGCATCCACGAAGCGAGAAAACATCTCGTTCAATGATCGCTGATGGGCATGGAGCTGAATCTCATCCCATGTTTCAGCCTCTGGGTCATGCACCTTGACGTGGAGGCGCTCGATGCCCATGCATGCCGCCTGTCTCTTGTTTACCGCACCTCTTGACATCGTCCGGTTGAGTTCACTTTTCACTTGTTTCACTTTGCACTGTTCCAGTTCACTGTTCTCTGCTGTCTGTTGGGTTCACGCGGATACCCAGACCACAATTATCGCCCGAATTAAACTTGCAAGTGCTACGATAGCACACCAAACCACACAATATGTGGCCACGCACATCCACAATTTACTTATTTACTTTCACTCTTCCTCACAGGAGGCACCAAATGTTACGGGCACTTATACTTCCGTGTACGTCAGGGGAGGGAGGAGAGAGCTGAAAGTGAAATACAAGGGGTTTTCCAAACAAGAGGGCACTTTGCCGAACACTTCACCTTTAGTTTAAGATATATTTATTGGAACCTTAGATTTACAATTTTCTTTAATGTATGTCTTTTAATCAAACAACCAAGTAAGTACCAAGTAACCAAAAACAAACACGTCGCGTTGAGAATAAAATGTAAACTTTGAGTCGACCACGTCGGTTGAGATGTGAAAATCTAACTGAGTCCGTTGAATGCCAAGATTGAAACTGTTTATGACCACGTCGTTTGAGTATCCAAGTTGAACTGAAGAAAAGGCGAAGCCAAGCCGTCAAACCAAAACCACCCCGATACTCGATCCTCCAGCCATTCGTCCATGAAGAATGCGCAGCGTCACCATAACTCCCACACGTGCAGGGAGTCCAAGAGCTGATACCAGCTCCATGCCTTAGTAATCCACCGGCACATGAAATAGAATGTGCCGACTCCAGCGATAATGGCACCGATCCTAAGTGGCGACATTGTATTTCTCGTCTTTTGGTTATACTTTTTCCCATTGCCATCGATGCCACAGTATTTATACAGAATAAACACTGCCATCCTATGGCATATGAGAATCCAAATGTTTATCCGATACCCACAGCCAAGTAGTGGCGATATGGGTCAATCGTCTCAGGCACAAGTATCGTACCAAAGCATTGGCAGATACTTTTCTATGTGCGGTTGTGTGTCCATATACACATTATGCTGCGGCTAGGTTGACTGTTCACGATCGGTCGTCGTATGTTGTCATCTGAGAGGTGGCTGGCAAGTAGGTATATCGATGGGTAGGCGGTGAGGGTGGCTTGTGTAGTTGGTTGGCTTGGGTGGCTAATGACTAAATAATGTGTCGTCAGCATTCTGCGTGCTATGGCTATTCGGTCGTTGACCGAACACTCATAACATTTTGCTCAAAGTCTTCACCCTTTTCGAAGGAAAAAAAAAATTCTTTGGTGCTCCCCAACTCCTGAGCAGCTGACTCAGATCCATTTCTTAGATTTCCGTAAGTACGCTCCTGGAACATGCTTTTCAAGTATGTTTCCTGCATGCATTATCGAGAGCGTTCAACTCTGCTTACCTTGATTTGCTCTTTGGAATCTTTATTGAAGTAGTTCCACATCATACTGAAGACCGCATTAGGTTCATTGACTTGAATAAGATGGAAATTCGAAGAGACATACTTGGCATTCTCTATGACACGACGTTAAGATAGCTTCGACTGGACAACCTTTCCTCAATAACTGAACATGTCTCAATACTTCCTTTCGTCGCTTTATATGCATGTAACAAATCTATATGCTGCAAAATCCCAACTCATTCAACTTTTTGCTGTAAACTCGATTTTCTGATTGGTAACCTCATCAGATTCAGTCTAGGCTATAAACTTCTTGTCCTTATGTTAAATTGGGAATCCGATTGTAATAACCTGAATAAAAGGTTGTTGTGTCCTTATTACAATAAATAAATAAATAAAGAGTATTTTTACCAGTTATGAAATGATTTTTGTATATTACTTCCTCATTTTTATTACCAACTGAAAATGTTGAGCTAAAGCTTATGCTAAATTTTATATCTAATCCTTCGTTTGAGCTTTCTTATTTACACAGAGTTTGATAATCTACTACATATTTAAAAGACATATAATGAGAAATGTTTTTCATTTTATTTATTTCAGGGAATCATACGCCTTCGCTGATGCTAAATGTAAGTAGAATACCCACACTTTTGACGAAATACTTATTAACCAAAAACCATACCCTTTTTTTAATAAATGTGATATATGCGTGTGCGATTGTTTCCATTTATTACTACTTATGTGGGTTACTAAAGAAAATGACAAACATATTAAATCAAAATTGTTTTTTTTTTTAACAAGTGCATTAAAATAAAATTTCATTTTTCACTTATTTACCAATTCACAATATTTCGGATTTATTAAGCAAACTTTAAAAGAACCCGAATAGTAAAAGTATATCTACCCTTAATACCTACAAAGATATTGTGTACCAGCCAACCCATTTAATTAATGGTGAATTTATTTAAAGAGGCATTTGTTGGTCCATTGATTTGTTGATTTATTTGTGCTTATATTGGACGTGAATGCAAATACAATTAAAAGCAACGAAACAAATTATGGAAAGCTCATACTCAGCTTTATACTCAGACACACAAATTATAATTAATAATAAAACCGAAAGTAGTTTGTACTTAAATTTAATTAAGTTTCATTGGCATGATATGTTTGATGTTGTTTGAGAATTAATTAAAGCAAGGAATACCAATTTAAAAGTTATTAAAAAATAATACTATGGCACTTAGCTTCTTATCTCTGGGTAAATAATTAAAAAATATTTTCATGCAGGTAGGTATATCAATTATTTTTTAGAAAAACAATTTATCTATATGCAGGTGGTATTTTATATTTAATCGCATTTTTCAACCGAGTAGGCTTTCTATGTATATAATTAAATGATTTATCTACAAATTCGAAAAAAGCAAAAATCAACCTAAATTAGTTTTTGTGCATGCACGAATTGATATCTGGAATCAGAAGTGTTTAGGGGTTTATTATAAATTTCTTGCTGCCGGAAAATAGGCTAATGTTATTAAAAGCTGTGTATAGTTAGTTATTCAAATCAGAAAAATTCACACTAAATGCAATGAAAAAGGAGGTCATTGAATTGTCCTCATGAGAAAATCCCAAATGACACACTAAATTCGTTGAAATTTGATTTTTTTAGTAAGTTCAGGCTTATTAGCTTAATTGAATAATATTTTTGTAGGTTGCTCAAAATTATAGTTACCAAACGAAGAATAGTTTTTGAATATATTGCCCAGCTTTGCAATTCAATTTTCGAAGTCCTAATAAATTTGTACATGTTTTTGAGGTATGTTGTTTTTTTTTTTTTTTTATTTATTAGTTTGATAAACTCTTAACATTAACAAGTAATACATTAATAATACTTTAAATTTAAGCAATATTTTATATAGCATAATTTTTTAAAAGAGGTTTTAATAAAAATTTAAATCTATTAAGGTTTGTTGCAGTCTACGTTACTAGGGAGTCCATTAAACAGCTGAATGCATTTATAAAGTAGGTTGTTTTGAGTAGCTGCTCTTCTGTATAAAGGAAGTCTGAAGTCCCCAGTATTCCTCAGATTGTAGAAGGAATTTGTTATGTAGTGCACGTTTCGTTGTAGATATTTGGGATACATATCATTCATAATTTTAAAAATCATCACAAGCGCATTAAACTTAAGTCTTTGTTCAATATTTAACCATCCGAGAGTATTAAGCATATCCTGAATTGGTGTTCTATATTCGCACTTAAGGACGGTTCTCATTGCTCTGTTCTGTAATACTTGCATCTTTCTTATATTATCACTATTTGACATGTATACTATCGACGAACAGTAATCGAAATGTGGAAGAATCAAAGTGTTGTAGAGCGTCACTGCACAATTAAAAGATATAAACTTTCGAATTCTTTTGAAAAAACCGATTTTTTTGATATTTTAACGCATTGATTATAAACATGTTGGTTAAATTTAAGTTTATTGTCGATAAAAACACCAAGATACTTAATTACATCTACACATTCGATGAGTTGATTATTTATAAATATGTTGGCATTTGAAACACCGTTGTTTAAACACATGCATTTAGTTTTGTCTACGTTTAGTTTTAGTTTATTTTTACACAGCCAGTTGCTTATATTTTCAATTTGACTTTGCATTACACTCTCACATGCCTTCAAATCGTCTCCAACAACATAAATCAGCGTATCTTCTGCAAACAGTGATATTTTAACGCCAAGATTAACTGTTATTTTTTCTGAAAAGGTTTCATTTATTTTTACTTTTTGGAATCTATCAGTAAGATAACTTTTGAACCACTTTTTTCAATATCACGGATACTATATTTATAAAGTTTTTCAATCAATATATCTCTGTCTATTGTTTCAAATTCACGTTTTAGATCAAGAAAAACACCAACAATAGTTTTACCGCTATCGATTTCTTTTTTCCACTCGTTAATAAGCCAACATATAGATGTTTCGTATGAATGACCTTTTGTAAAACCCGATTGTTCTAAACACAGTATATCTTCTTTTTCAATATAATCCGTAAGTTGATTACACACAACTTCTTCGAGAATCTTTTCATAGGTCGGAAGCATGTTTATAGGCCTCCATTCTTCAAGGTTCTTCGGATTTTGTATACTTTTTCAATTGGCACAACAACTGATTCTTTCCAGCTTTCTGGGAATTCGCCATTTAAAAGTGAAAAATTAATAATTTTTAATAATTTTGGAAGAATTTCATTTACACAGTCAAGAACTATACCACAATTTAGACCAAAGCAGTCCTTTTTTTTATTCATAGATTTGATTGACTTATTTAGCTCTTGAAAATTGATCAATTTAAATCTGAATGCACTTCTACGGATTGAGATATTATCATTATATTGCACTTGATTTATAATTCGATTTATGTCTTGGACACTTTTTACAAAGAACGTGTTAAACGCGCGCGCAATTTCAATTTCTGTTTTGATAGACCGATCTCCGATTTTTATTTCTTTTACCTCATTTATTTCAGTTTTTAATATTTGACGCTTCAAAACTTTCCATAAACCTTTCTGGTCACCAGCACAGTAGTTTATCCTAGATTCGATAAAATTACATTTTGCTTTAACACATTCGCGTTTATATAGATTTCTGGACATTTTATATATATTCCAAGCTTCCAACGTATTTACAAGTCTAGCACGATCATAAGACGAAATTTTTGACTTCTTCAAATTATACAATTCAGAGTTATACCATTCAACCGAGTTTTCACGTATTTTCGACGATTTTGTGATACAAAGCTGCTTCAATACCTTCTTCAATTTTTTTTTGCGTAGATCATTTATTTCGATTATGCTGTTGAAGTTTTCACAATTTAAAGCACTAACAAAAGGGTCATGACTATATTTTATGTATTTTCTTTTATTATGATTGGTATTTTTAAATGCTTTCGTAAATAACTTAACACCCAAGGTTTCATGATCAGATATTTTCCACTCATCGCAGACGCTAACGTCTATTTTCAATGTATGATCAGCTAGCAATTAATGTTTTGGATCTTTGAGTTACTCTTCTAGGTTGCGATACTAATTGTTCAAGGCTAGTGTTGATCAAAAAATCATTTACCAAGCTAAATTCATAGTTATTTTTTTGTTAAAAAGTCTACATTAAAGTAACCTAATAGCAATACTTTTTCGTTTTCACTTGTATTGTTTAAGAACCATTCATTTAGAACCTCAAAAATTCACGTACATGCATATTTTTTTCTGATCTGATGTTAACGATGAATTGTCCGCAACGACATAAGAAAATCAGTTGCATCTAAGGTGGTAGAAATTTCACATAGTAAAGCACTTGATCGCACATGAACGCAGTTTGTCGGGTGTGTTAAAATGGTTTCAGAAAAAAATTCCGAACAGTTGTTCTGAAAAGTACCTCGAAACGAAAACCTCCGAATAGTACAAAATCGGAAACATTGCTAGGGCTGTAAATTCTGCACACATATGTAAAAAACGGTATACTCATTTAACTGCTAAATAAGCAATTATGGTGACAGATTTATTTGGGTTTACCGCTGTGAGAAACACCAATATCCAGTTATTTATTGGCTTGCTTCACTGCTTATTCGAAGCCGATAGTCACAAATAAATGAAAAATACCATTATTGCAAAAACAATGCTCTTCCGAAATGAAATCTTCCCATTTTATTTTTCGAGACCGAGGGTTTGGGAACTAAGTCAAAACCAATAATTTTGTACAAATATGAAAAAGTAAATGATCATAGATCAACCAAAAACACATGATTAAAAAAAGCCAAAAAAAAAACGTATTCATTTGGCAACACTTAAAAGCAAAGTACCCCACTTTACCTTAACTGAACACATCAAAGTTAATGTGTCAAGTTTATATGAAGAGTAAACACTTTAAAAATACATAGAAGTGTTTAACCAATGCAGGATTGTGAAATCTATCAAATAGAAGTATACCACTACCTTTCCGCGAATGTATCATTTCGTTTGCATTTTTCAAGGAGCAAGAAATCTAAAGCCGGATTAAATGGATTAAATATGTGTGTTTGATTTTTTGGGCTTTCCTCACTCTAATATTTAAAGACTATTTTATTGAAATGTCTCCCTAACTGTGAAAAAAAATCAAGCCAGTGAAAACAGTCCAAAAAAAGATTTTTCGGGATTATTTTAGAGTTTAAGTTTAAAATTCGATGAGAAACTCCTCGAACTAAAATTATGAGCTCCACTTGTCAGGAAAGTGCCCCAAACGTTTTCATAGTTTGAGCATAAAGACAAATTGTTATATGACAAAGAAAAGTATTGCTATCACACTTATATGGCAGCCTGTGCCATATAAAGTATGGCAAGCATGAATATAATGAACTAGCCATATAAAAATCGATTGATTTTATATGACTTGCGCTTGTCATACAATCGCCATTCTATGTTTTTTTATTCTTATTTCTCTACTAGCTGAGCCGCCCGGCTTTGCTCGGGTCTGTAGTTTTAAGCTTCCTGTTCTCGTTTTTCCTCTTCCGTGGGAATTTGGGGATGAAATATAATCTTTCTTACTGTGGGACTAATGTGGCATCTTAATGCTGAAAGAATTTTTGAAATCTGTCCAGTAGTTCCTAAGTTTCCGTTCCCAACCCCGTTCCTGTGAGAATCCTCTGTTTCCATGGAAATAAGTGAATGAAATATAGGTCTATGTCACTGAAAGATGATGTAACATCCTAGAGTTGAAAGAATATTTGAAATTGGTCCAGAAGTTTCTAAGTTTCCATTTCCAACCCCGTTCCTGAAGGAATCTTCCGTTCCAGTGGAAATGTGTGAATGAAATATAAGTCTATGTCACTGAGGGATAATGAAACATCCTGGAGTTGAAAGAATTTTTGAAATCGGTTAAGTAACTTTATGGTTCCCGTTCTCGTTCCCGTTTCTGATCCTGTGGGATTATAGGGATGAAATATAGTTTAAGTTACTGATGAAGGCAGATAATGTAGCACCCTAGTGCTGAAAGAATTTTTGAAATCTGTGGAGAAGTTTATAATTTTCCGTTTCCAACCCCGTTCCTGTGGGAATATGGGGATCAAACCTTGACAGGAACCATCTCTGGACTAAACTATGTCTACCCTGAAAATTTCATAAAAATCCGTTGGGTGGTTTAGGAGTTTACCCCGGACATACATACATACATACATACATACATCCTATTTTATATATATAGATTTGTAGTTATTTCTTTATTTCTATTTGTACGTTGAATATACGGAGTGCTTATGTCAAATCTTTTATTACACTTGCATACTCGTACATAGATGTAAATCTCAGTAAAAATTTACAGAGATAATAATGGCAAAAAAGAAGATATGTATGTATATGCCTTTATTTCTACAGGACTTGAGACAAGACGAACATACTTACATGGTGATAGTTATGATTTTGTATTACACTACACCATACATATATGGCTCTTGAATCATTGTCATATATATGGAAGCATATACAAATTCTGCCAAATATATATGACTATCACACTTATATGACGATGTTGTGCCATATTTTTTTTGTCGACTTGTCATATTTATTTGATAGTGTAATACCGCCTTTAGAATTTAAAAAAATAACACCCTCTTGGCCATTTTGCAAATTCCTCGAAAGTTTTTAGTCTCCCATTCTCGTTCCCTTGGGAGAACAGGGATGATAATATAGCCTGTCCTACTCAAGAATAATGTAGCATTCTAATGCTGAACGAATTTTCTAAACCGGTTCAGTAGTTTTAAAATTTAACTTTAAAACGAGCCATCTGTGGACTAAGCCCTCAAAATTCCCTCAAAATTCATGGGGTAGGTAAGGACAGGAGTCTATACCGG
Source organism: Melanostoma mellinum (assembly GCA_914767635.1). Lineage (NCBI taxonomy): Eukaryota > Metazoa > Arthropoda > Insecta > Diptera > Syrphidae > Melanostoma > Melanostoma mellinum. The sequence continues at coordinate 24,423,928 of OU612058.1, forward strand.
ACATACAAACAGACAGACATCAATTTTTATATACAGGGTGTTTTTAATACGATGCGACATTAGCTTAGGACGTATTGATTAAGCCAAATAAAAAAAAAAAGTACTTGGTTGGAAAGGTACTATGTTCAGAAACCCCGTTTTGCTCAGAGAATGAAGTCCAATCAGCGGAAAATCCCAAAAATTTGTTTTTATGGAGGAAAGAAGCTTTTGTTTTGTTTTATTTCTCAAAAGCTAAAAATTATTTTCTCGTTCGATTTTCTGTGTTTGACTTAAAATTATTAACGAATAGTGACTTTACAAAAAAAGAGTGAAGCTTAGTTAAACAAGTAACAATTTTATTTGAAAAAAAAAAAAAATAAAAATTTAATTTGTTATATCAAAATTTTGAATCTTAAGACTTGGTTACTCAAAAAGTATTCTCTAAATCAACGGAAACTAAAGTTTGAATGAAAGAACAAATCATTGGCTCTTAAAAATTTTATATTAAAAGGTTAAGTGGCTTAATCGAGTTTAAATACATTTTTTTTTTTGGAATTTAAGTCATTTTTTATAAAATCACCCCTCCCGCCAAAACGGATTGAGATAGACCCTACTCCACTACACAATTTTGTTATTATTTGGCCTAACCTTTCTGATCTTAGCACCGTAAGCAAAACAGACTATATGTACAAGCTGACCTGTTCTTGCTCGGGTCTAATTTATTCGCATTGAACTGCAAAGAAAATAAAAATAGTCAGGAACTACAGCTGAGCTAAACTGAAAATTATATGAAAGTTTCTAGTTTCCTTTTTACGTCACCGTGGGAATATGATTATGAAAAAAGGTCAATGCTATCACCAAAGTATGAAATATTTTTTTTTAAATCCATCTTCTTGAAGCTTAGTATGGAACTTTTATTTTGAAAGATTCTTGAAATCATTCGTGTAGTGTTTAGGTTTCCATTCCAGTTTGAATATAAATCAGTTCTCAGATCTATTAAAATCGGTCAAGTCTTTTTGGAAGGGTACAAACATTAACACTCGCATACGAGAATCTTATACATATTATTAAGAGAGAAAAAGATAGATAGAAGTACTGTTTCCTTCGTACTTAAACCAATAAATTTGATTTTTTGAAGAAATGTTGAGGTTCTGAAGAGCTCTTTGAACTTGAATGCTTTATGTATATCCTGTGATCTCTCTGGCTAAAGTAATTCTTTCATAAAATTTGTCTGTAATATTTAAACAAGAGATAATTAGTCACCAACGCGGTCTGTTTATCAATTTTAATTATTACATATTTAAAATACTTCTTTAATTACAATTCATGTTTTATTGGCTTGAACACGGAGTAAAAGGAGGTGACAGTGGTCTGGCGAGGATTAACCTTCACACAATTTATTAATTTACACAAATTGACTCTTATCACACCAATAGGCATAATAATTAATATCAATTAGTGACCACGAGTCGGTTGACAAATGTAGATTTATGCATATGAACTGTGATTACACTCGTTCCTACATGAGTAGTCAGGTCTTAAATGCAGAATTGTTAATCGGATATACAAAACCTATAAAGTCTCTGAAAAAAATGTTTGTCTGAAAGTCATCGAAAATGCTTTGACGAAAGAAAAATCTATTATCTTAACTGCACCGAACAAAATTATGAAACAAATCTCAAAACAATTATCAACTTAAAATTGTGTTTTCAGTTTAAATCACACCGAGACCCAAACGACCTATACAAAATAAATTCTACATAATGCTACGCGGATCAAAGGGTCATCAGTCATCAGCATCACTCATCAAGCCTCTGGGCCAACTGCGGGAAGAGTTAATTTTAGAAGTAATTTATTTGACGATCTCATGTGACTTCTGTTTTTTGTTGAAACCTTTCGTCTATGCCATCGGAGCTCAAGAAAGGTTAACAAATTTAATTTCATATTCTCTGTACTCATGCATCGTTTTCTTCGTTCCTGAACTCTTAAGCCGACAATATACTGTATAAGTTCGCTTATTAGATTTTCAATTACCATTTTGAGTGAGGTGAGGTGTTTTGAACGATTCTACTGAAAATAATTCTGATTTAACCTGCCAATTTTCAGTCATTCACCAGAGAATAGCAAGTAGCAAGCTTCTAAGAGGATGGAAATCAATTTTTTAATAGCTCTTGCTCTAATGTGGATATTTAGCACAGTGAAGCTTACTCAATTATTAATATTGAGGACTTTTGTTTGTGTAGAATAAATTAGCAATTAAGATGTAAATGAGCAAGGAAAAGTGAGATTTTTTCGCAATTGAATAAAAAAATCCACTTACAAAAAAGACTCCGAATTAAATGACCGGATTATGGTGTATAGTTGCGTGATACGATTACATTTAATGGTGCGACTATAGTTACTGCAAAAATTAAAACCAAATTGCGTTGAATATCTGTTTGTCATTTGTGTGTTCGGGGTGTGTCCAAAAAGTCTTTAAATATCACTTACTGTGTACTTTGACGAGAAAAAAGCTTTTCAAATTGTTTTTTTTAATAGCCGTGTTTCATTTGGAGAGGTAGTTTTCTACTCGCACGTAGATTAATAGTTTTTTTTTCTTTGTTTTGAAGCAATTTAAAGAAGATTTAATTGTTTAGTTCTGAGTCAAGTTGATTTAGATAATTTGGAATTAAACTAAAGTAAAAAAGAGACTGGGTCGGATGTACTTCAATCAATTCAATTAGGACTATTCTTAAGTGAAACTGGGTTCATTGGTTAAAAAAACATTTTATCACTCCAATAACAGCTTATACTTTCTAGGATAAATTACATTTTTTTCATTACTAAAGGATCGAATTCCTTCACCCTGGTCCAAGCCCTGAGACTTATTACAAATCTTAACCTCATTTCTTTATGATACTAATGCAGATTGGGTATTTCCTTCACTGTTAAACACGTGTGAGATCCAAATTGTGCTTTTTATGGCCAGCATTTTGCTTATGATGCCTCACTCCGTTGTAGAACATGCCTTTGTGCCGTCAAGAGGCTTTGTCAAACAAATCGTTTTGCAGTGTCACAATTTTAGCCCGAACTTAAAGATCGGCAAACTTCCCTGACAAGGAATTAGTTCTTATACTTAAGTGAAAACTAAATCTGTTGGCAATTTGTTAACCCTCTGCTGCACGCACTATGATCCAATGAGAAAATAAATTATTTGTCGTCGATTTCGTTTTTCATTTAGTTTAATTAAGAGAATGAAACAAAAAAAAAAAAAAATTGTTTAAACAAATTTTATTAAAAGTTAATAACTTTCGCCATATATGGCTCCTTGTGCAGTTACGCACTTTTAAAAAAAAAATAAAAAAATACAGAATTCCGTTCATTGACTTGGCAACAACAAAGATTTCTTAAATATAATTATAAACAAATAACTTATTAAAAAAAAAACTTAGCTTTATAATAGTAAATAATATTTACAGTAAATAAATTAAGTATAAAATGGTGCGAAACTATTTCTATCCTTGTTCAGGCGCAGATTACGTCTACATTTCTTACATATAATGAATATATGGACTTTATAAAATCCTTCACAACTAGCTTCCCCAATAGACAGGATTGGGAGAATGAAACACCTTACTTGAACGAGACGTCTGTATCAATCTATACCGACGGTTCAAAAATGGAAGCTGGAACAGGGGCAGGTTTCTTCTCAGAAAGCCTAAAACTTGCCAGTTCATTTAGACTTCCAAATCACAGCAGCGTCTTCCAAGCCGAGATCTTGGCAGTTACAAACGCTGCTAAACAGGTGTCCATGATGGCGCTATCACATGCTGATATCACTTTTTTCATTGATAGCCAAGCAGCAATAAAAGCGATTTCTGCCACTCTTGTCAAATCGAAGCTTGTCTCTTGCTGTCGCGAAGAGCTAAAGGTTCTTGGCACGCAGCATAACGTTAGACTCTGCTGGGTTCCCGGTCATAGTGGTATACCGGGAAACGAAAAAGCGGACGAACTAGCGAGAAAAGGATCTACCAGGATCTCTCATTGATAAATCGATCAGGATTCCACCCTGTGAAATGAAACAGATCATTGGTAACAAAATAAAGCAAAAATCCAATGAAAGATGGGAATGCCTAGACTCCTGTGTTACTTCCAGGAAACTATGGCCGAAATATGATAAGAAAGAATCTGGAAAGCTGCTATCATTGAATAGACCTTCACTGCGAATGCTTGTCAGTATCATAACTGGACATAACCTACTGGGTTATCACAAAAAGAAAATGGGTCTTTGCACCGATGACCTATGCAGAGGATGCAATGACGAAGACGAACACGAAGACACAAGTCACTTCCTTTGTCAATGCCCAGCACTCTGTCATACTAGGAAAAAATTTCTAGGAAATTACTTTTTGAATGAACTAGAAGAATTATCAGACGCTCCAAAAAGCAGCCTGTTGAACTTCACCAAGGCCACTAAATGGTTAAATACCGAGCAGACATAAAATCATAGGTTTCTAGGACGTTACAATACGTCAGGGTATCACAACGAATCTACATTGATCTAAGTGTGACGGAAATAAGACCAACCGTCAGCCCATTTTACCTAACCTAACCTACATATAATGAAAGACCTGTATTTGCAGTTATTTTGGCATTATTGTCTTGTGTTTTGCCATTCAGGAAGGTGTTCAACAGAGTCCAAGTGAACGGAATTCAGCGGAAAATCTTGACGTCAACAAAATTTTTTTTGAAGAACCAGGTGAAACAAACAGGAGTTTAAGGATTTGACTTTCTATTGATTTGTTTGCGCTTTGGAGTGTTTGAAGTGCTTGAAGTTGAGGAAGGTCGCCCTCTTTTCGAAGACTTTTCAACTCCCAGCAACAATATATGACATCCATAAAAATAGTTGGAAATGGACAAGGAGCCATATTTGGACGTTGTCAAAAACTCGTCGTATCTTGAAGTTGACGAAGATAATTGACAATTTTACACTTGAATTCGCTAACGAATATTGAAACACTCTAAAGAAATATATAATTACCTTCTAGGTACTCTGTAGTCAATAATAATCAAACTTATATTTCAGTATTTTCGCACTACATTTTAACTGCGCGCACTGTATAACTTGACAGCGGTTTTTGGCGATTGTGCAAAGAAAGATGAAACTAAATGTACAAATACATATTAAGAAATACCTATTCTAAGCTGGTACCTTTCCTGTGGCAGCTGTGAAATCGCAGTAATCGACATTTAAAAATCAAAATCCTTATATGGCTCCTTGTTTCGCGCGAATTTTCAATTTTCACATCACAAATCCATATTCCCCTGGCCAAAATTTTTTTGCGCTTCGCTTTTTGCTTTATCTCCGGTACAAAATACAATGTCGCACGCAAAGAAAATCCAAAGTTCGTAACGCGAATTTCACACTATAGTTTTATAAACTACTAAAAAACTAAATAACAATTTTTTATTTGTTCCTATTTTTCACAATTTTAATTAAAGCTCTTGAAGAACTTTTTTTTTAATATAAAAACAATTCGCAGAACTCTTAGGCATGGTTTCATGGTTTATATTTTCGTTGTTTTGAATTATTTAAGTCTCCAATAGTTTTTGTTATTGCATAATGGAAATGTTTGTGTTCATATTTATAATAACCAACGGTTGTTTACAACGTTTCATTCAGTTAAATTTGGTCGCTCTTCGAATTTCTTCATATGAGTTTAATTCCCATAAGAAAGTGGACTTATTTCCCACCGGTCATGGGAACTAAGTCCACTTCATCAAAGTGTACTTATTTCTCACATAGTGGGAAGTAAAACCATCAGTGGGGTTATTTCCCGTGGCCTTATGTCCCCGCACCGTTGTATTCTCCCCCTGAAACAATTTAGCCGCAAGACCCGCCTCGCTGGGAATGCTCATCAGTTTTACCTTGAGCCCAACTTCGGGCGTACAGTCAAGTATAGAGATACTTATTTTAGTCGCACCTCCCGCATGTGGAATGCTCTACCCGACCCTGTTTTTCCCCTAAATTACGATTCAAATCGTTTCCCATTTTCCTAAATGCTCGCACTGTCTTCTTACAAAATTAAATGGGTAGTGATAACCCCTTGGTGTGCGCGTTAATTATAAAAAAAAAATGAAACTGGCAAGGTATTCAGCTTTAATTTTTTTACTTTTGATTTCTCTCTGCCATTAGACGTTATCATCATCGCAAAAAAAAAAAAACTTTTGTTCTAGCTGCAGCACCTTTGTTCTCCATTCTATGCAGTCGAACCTCATAGCTCTAGGAATAAGCTTTCCTCAATAAACTCAACCGTTCAATTAACACTTATCCATCCAATTTTTTATTTTAAACAGCAGCTGGGTCCGGAATACCCACTGTCGATCGTTGTGTGATCAACTGTTTTGGCTGTGAGTTTCATATTATGCTGACTGTCAAGTATTTGTAGGTACCTACATTTGAAGCTCTTTTGTTTCGTCCCACAACGCAAAGTCGAAATCCATTGCCTATCAGACGTGTGTGGGTATGAATATAGAACAAAATATGCTGTCTTGATAATATTTGATTACAAATCGATGAGAAGATTGCTGACGTCGAGCACATATTATACCTCTACTCGAAAACAGTTTTAAAGCTATTTCGTCAGCCGTCAGAATGAATGTTACCTCCATTCGGCATTCATTTGCTTGACTCTTAGAATTATTGCCTTAATTCTACTCTTCGTCTTCCTTATCACAACATGATATGTTTCCTCTCCTTTTAAACTCATTTGCTTTGCGTAGCTTAATTGGCTCCATCAATTGTTGGGCTGCGCTCAGTCATCTTAGATCAAGAGGGTTTACAAATTTGAAAGACGTTGTTCGTTGTAACTTTTGTTTCCATTTGCCTACAAATAATAAGCTATATCCTTTTAAAAACCTTTAAGTGTTTCGGAAGAAGCATTTTTATTTCTGCGGCAGTTTCAGGTGGGAGGTCATCTTTGAGGGCTTACCCGCCATAATAATTTATCTATTTGTATACCTTGATTAGAACTTAAATCTTGTGGTCGGTCGGTGGAGTATACCTACTATATTCACATGCGACAATCGTTAATTTCTATGAATTCTTCTTCTTTTTGGGCCTATGCAAGACTTCTGAAGGGAATTGAAAAGACCAGTTAGTTAAGCAGAACACTAAACGCCATTTAGAAAAAATTAAAATAGTGTGACGCAACAGAGCGACGCACCACGAGGGCTAACGCTTTTCTCACAACCATGCCTTTGTTAGGGAGGGAATGGAGGGGAACTATAACTTTCTCCCGATTCCAAATGGCTAATCGATGAATCAATGTCATTAATCAGAGGACCTGTCGATTCGTCGTAAAAGGCGATAAAATCATTTTTGGCTTCTGTTTGCGATTTGAACCACAATCCTCCCATAAGCAAACATGCTAATACTCTGTCAAAAAAGGGTATTTCAAAAGTCTTAGCTAGAACCATTTCTGTTTAGTTAGTACCCAGAGCTCTAATTAACCTACCAGGAGGGAATCCAAGCTATGTTAACCGACGTTCTATATATTTGATAGGTACTCGAAATCTGCACAGTCAAGAAGATCAACTAGCTATTGAAAACAACGCCATCAAAGTCATCATTGTTTCTTGACTCCAAAAATCCCTTCTGTAGTGAATTTAAAGGTATAAGACTACAAGACACCTAGCTATGTAGGTACTTCATTTCATTAAAAAAAAATATTGCACGTCAGCAATAAACACTGTCACTTATAAAGCATTTGACTGACTTCAGGACCCTTGAGTTTGTCACACAGACAAATTGAGACAAATTTTACATTTATTTTCTTCAGAAATGTAAAATGCACAGTCTACTCTTTATCCTTGTCCACACTCCAACACCAGCAACAACAGGAGCACAATAAAAAATACAACACGACGCAAGTACCAACAATTTTTTCTTTCTGTGAGGAATAAGTCAGATTGCCATCGGAAGAAAGTTCATTTCTCACGCTCCTAGGTTGATTCCGTATTGGACGACTTGCTTGTTGTGAACAATTTGTCCTAAGCGTTACCATATCAGAACATGTCATCATTAGTTCGCACATAAGTGTGCGACACAACGAAGAGACCTGCCCACCCGCCAGCATTGTTCACCATGCATTGGTCGTTCTTACAATATTCCATTAGCCCCCTTTCAATTCCTCTCTTTAGACATATGAAAATGCGACAGTTATTAGTTTTTTGCACAACATGTGATCTCATAACCCTTATTCAGTGCAGACACTTTGAAGAATAACTTAATCGTTTAAAATGTGTCAATATTATGGGTGCTATTGCTATACAATGTACATATACATACTTTAACCGGCGATAGATTTAAGATTCATCTTCAAGCACATCACACAGATGCACACCCTAAGGGATGATAAATAATTGACAATCAATATAAATACTACTTTTATTCATGATGCCCGAAAGGAATTTATTCCTTGAACGTTTTCCTCTTCCGTATCAGATGAATTATTGGCATTATTCCGCTCCATTAACCTTTCTCAAGGATTATCATTTTTATAACGTTCGAATTTACAGACCTTGTCCAGTGGAAAATTGAGAGGCAAAAAGACAAACGATAGTTTATCGCTGACATTCCACACTTTCTGCTCCTCATTGAGAGAGGTGGATATGGTTATGTGGATGGTGCAATAGGAGACTGAGATATAAAAGAAATGTTCTGTGGCAGGTTAAAGTTAAGTAAAGATTAACTCTTCGAAATGAAAAAGAGATAAAGGCGATATCATTGCAGTAATACTCACAAAAACAAGGACAAATTATGCTTTAATTTCAGTGGACATAGAAAGCTAAGTCTCCCACTATATGAAAATCTGTTATTAAAGCAAAGTAACCGATGCAGAAAAAAACAGAAAAAAAGGTTTTATCCAGCTAACGATTCAGTCGAAAAGAAATATGTAGCAATCACTTTTAAAATGGAAAGATGGACATACATATACTTTTCTATTTATTTTTGTTACATGACTTTGAGTTTAATAAGCAATTCTTAGAATAGCAAACGGAATAAAGCCAAAGAGATTGAGTTTTTCTAATTGCACTGAGAATCTTTTCGTGTAAAGGTTTTTGAATTCGGTAGTGAAAAGCTTTTCATCGCAAACATTCCTTACCTTTGAATGTTTTAAGAATATCTTCGGCTTAACAGTGCAAATGCAGTGTTTTGCTCATCACATAACGAAGTCAAACATCTTGGAGTAATCCTAGATAACAAACTTCTTTGGTCAAAGCATGTCGAGTCTTAAACTACTAAAGCACTATCAGTCTTCTGGCAATGTAATGGGGCCTTTGGCAAGACATGTGGTCTTTCACCGAAAAAGGATAAGACCAATCATCTCCTATGCGTTAGTTGTTTGGTGGAATAAGCTCTCGCGTGAATACGTTATTGCCTCGTTTGTCAAACTTCAAAGAACAATTTGTCTTGGTGTTACTGGGCCTTCCCTAGCACACCGGGAGCTGCTCTCGACGCACTCCTGGATCTTCCTCCCCTTGATACTTACATCATGGGTGTACTCTCAAGACTTTTTCTCGATTGAAGAAGCGCTGGAGCTTTGAGGAACTTGCAAACATCATATCTTTTGACTCACGTCTAACGGATATGCCGTCTGACACGATGATCCCAAGGCTGAAACAGCGTCAAAAATACTCAGTCAGCTTTCCTTCGAACTGTTATCAAATCTTCACAGATGGTTCCAAAACCGACGAGGGGTCTGGCGCTGTGGCTTTTGTGGCTTTTGTGGAGAGCGACGACACACGACTGCACACCTCTTTCCAAGCGGTGGCGTATGCTATCCTAATGGCCTTGAGCCACGTTACGAACAATGGTTGGACGGGGAGAAGTATCTTTGCTTGCAGCGACAGCCAAGCTGTGCTCAAGGCCCTTCTCAACCCTCTTACCACTTCGAAAGTGATCCAGGAATACAAGAGTTCTCTGAATGCGACCGATAGACTATATTCCTTGAGTCTCATTTGGGTTCCGGGCCATCACGGCGTAACTGAAAATGAGATCGCCGATCAACTTGCTAGGCAGGGATCTCAGACAGCTTTCTCAGGACCTATACCGTCCCTAGGTCTGCCAGCGTCCTCAGTGAGGGCTTCAATCAACGATTGGATCTGTGAAGAGCACAACCGTAGATGGTATGCCTTCATTGGATGCAGACAAACCCAAGCGTATGCTCCCCAACGTTAGTAAGAAGACTGCAACATTTTTGCCACCTTGTAGCAGAAAAGACTGTAGAAAGCTTATTGGCGTTTCCAGCAGGCACTTCTCTTTTGCCAAGCATATAAGTGATACCACGCTCTGTGAATCTAGAGAAGATGAGGACACTGCAGAGCAAATCCCCTTGTCAATGTCCTGCTTTTTCTCGCATGAGATTACAGATCCTCGGCGCAGACATGGTGAGAGTAACCTAGTAACCTATGCTCCTTGGCATGGCAGCGTCTTTTGGCTTTTCTCCAAAAAACTGGAAAGCTATGACAAACAGAAGGTTGCTATCTGGTAGTACAATAGACCGGTATTTAGGTCTGAGTGCTCCAACTGGTATTTTAAAAACCTCCAACAGAAAAATATGCAAGTGGTGGGATATATAAGTCGTAGGACTATTGCGTGGAAGATCGGAGTTCAAACCTGAATAAGATCCAAAATGTTCAGTTGGTATTTTGTATGCCTCTTGTAAAGACGTCATATGACGAATTAAAGAACTGTTCCTGACTAGTTTAAGCTATCAGCTCTTCTTCAGAGTAAACTAAGGCTCCTGGAAATTTCTTCAAGTTTCAAAATTCAAAAAAGCACGGTGTAGGTGAGACTCCCCACACTCAGCAGTTAGTAGTGGGGATATATGACGCAGCTGCCAGCGACACGTCTTTGAATAGCGCTCTGCCCTTTCAGGCTCACCGTGCCATAAAGAAGCTTCCCTTTTGTTTTATTTTTATTTAACGTGACCCATTTTCGTGTCGTTTTAGGCTCACTCCGTTCCATAAGAAATTTCACTTAAAAAATCGCAAGAAATAAATCAAAAAGGCCTTGAGTCGTATGTTCTATTAAATCACTCGACCGATGATAACATGCGCCCGCGGTTCTTAATTCGATTTTTAAAAAACGTTCTCCCAAGATTCAGAACTCGTATCATGAATTTTCGATAAATCTTTTCAAAAGAATAAAAAAATATCTTCCCTATTGACTTCTTGAAATGATTTGCTCGACAAGCATTACAAATTACAATTAATTCCCCATTCCTATGAATTGCTTTGAGCTATATTCTGAGAACACGAAGACACATCCGCGTACACAAGCTAATCACATTAGTAGTCCCATTCACGTACATCTCCTTCACATCAATTCACAATCACAATGTGCTTTATTCTATTCAAAATAAAAAAAGTCTACTCCTAACGCAAATTATATAATTGTACAATTGCCTACTTTGTTGATTAGATTTTCTTTAAAACTCAACCGACCTAAAAGTACACGTTTTGTGTGTCGCCAACCATCAGTGAGTTGAAAAAAATAAAAATAAAAGCAAAATAAAAAATAAACATAATTAAGTTAAATATAAAATAAAACTTTACATCCTCTGCAGACGAATAGGTACACAGACTAAAATTTTAATCTGGTATTCACAGCATGTCCTTCTCTAAATACCATACCTCCTCCACCCAGCCAGCACGTATATGTATACTTGAAATTTATATTCACCTTGATGGTACGTGCCGAGGACACTGAGTGAAAAGACGCGACAACCATCGTAATATGTTGCCACTTGTGGTTGGTTGTCTTTGATTTTATCACTGCGTCGTCGTTGTGTCTTCTTGTTTTTTAATAATAACGGTCGGTACACAAACACAATTCATTACGATACTTTTATCGTGTTTGAATCTCTCAAACTGAAGTTGTCTGTGATCAGTTGTGGAATAGGAATCAATTGATGTTGGTTCGGCCTTGACATTGCCGCTCCTATTGTTTCGAACGTTCGCTGTAAGGAATTTATAAATGAATGGCGGTAGCCGAGTTTGTTTAGCTATTTGAGCAGTGGGTACTTGAAGAAAAGTTTTTAACGTTCTTCAAGCTCAGCTTACTCTGCTCGAGGTGACCTAGTTTCGTGTCCTATAGAACTATAATTGCTAAAGAACAAGCCAAGCTCCTTTAAGGGTCATGTATGGGAATGGTGTTTTCTACTAAAGCTTTTGTTTTATCAAGAACAGCACGTTGTCATGATTAGGAGTTCTATGATTTTATAAGAGGTTTGTTTAGTGCTCAGTAAATTGTTCAGTGACACAAGACAAGCAAAGGTTCTAGGATGTTCATAATAAACAGTCGAAATATGTGATTATTCTCCACCTCTGAATTGTCACAGAGAGGGTGTGCCTTGATACAGATTACACCTCATAACATTAAGTTTAGCAACAACAGGGAACTTACATTTAAAAGACGAAAATCCGTTAGTAAATTTCGTTACCACTGCACTACAAAAAGGCCAGCAGTACTTAGCAGTTCGTATACTTAAAAGTCCTATAAAAAGTTTGCACAAGACTTTTTGTGAGGAATTGGCAGGTATTTAGAGAGTATTTGAACACTGAAAAGGCATTTCTCACTAATCTATTCGGAATAGGAAAGAACGTTGTAGGTCTCAAAGACGCATTTGACTTTAACACTTGCGTAACACTAACCTCTATCTTTATATATATGATATAAATTAATCGTAATTACATAAACTTTGGAATAAAAATTCGAATTTTCCTTGAAAAGGCAAATATCCTCTAATAAACTTCGGCCCAACTGTACTCCAAAAGTACTCTTATCGTAGTGGTCAGCTAGGTATTGGTTTTATTACGTAAGGGTTCAGATCTCAAAACTAAAAAAACCTACGAAGGTCTTTTACAAGAATCGCTTTTCGTGTGAAATTTGCAAGAATTTCGACAGTATTTGAACACTGAAAATCCATTTTTCACTTTGTCATTCGGAGTAGGAAAGAAAGTTATGGGTCCCTAAGACGAGTAATTTGACTTCATCACTAATATGACACTAACGTCCATCTTTGATGTGTCACAGAGATGTGCTTGCACTGATATTAATTACTCGTGGTTACACTTAATTTAGGAACAATCATTCGAACTTTCAAAGGTGCAGATCCTTTAGTAAATGTTGGCACCACTGTACTTCGATAGTGACCGATGCGTAGCAGTCATCATTTTTAATTGGACTTCGGGACTTAGGTTAGGTAGGTTTGGTTAAAATGGCTGTCAGGAAAACAAACTGACACATTTAGACCAATATTTGGTCCATTGTGATACCATAGAAATTATGCGAGGGAGTACCTCACTTAACAAAACCATTTGGAGCTTTTAATAAAGCGAAGGAGATGCAGGGAATCTGTGTTCGCAAGATCGCTTGGATCATCAAGCAAATATTTCCCTAGGTGCTGTTTTCTTTTAAAAGAGAGTGCAGGACATGAGCAGAGGAGGTGTGAGATTGTCTCCTCCTCCTCTTCATATAAGCAACTTCTGCAGAAGTCATTAGAGGAAACACCAAGTCTTATGGCGTGTCTTCCTATCAGACAATGTCCGGTGATGATATTTATTACGGAGCTAACGTGCAATCTGGTTATGGATAGCAAATGTCTTGTGCGTTTTGGATCTAGTCCTGGCCATATATGTTTTGTTGCCACACACGTGGTGATATTGTTCCACCTATAATTTGTTCTATCCATTGCCTCTTGCTTTAGCATAAGTTTACATTTAGCGATTGGTATACCGATATTCAACCTGCTGGTTGAGATCGGTAGAACGGTTCCTTCTCTGGCGAGTTCATCTGCTTTGCAGTTATCCACGATATCTCTGTCCCCCGGAACCTGAATAAGGTGAATATTGAACTGTTCAGCCATCTCCTTGAGAGATAAGCGACAGTTAAGGGCGGTTACTAAGCTCGTAGAAACAGCGCGGAGTGATTTGAGGACTGCTTGACTATCTGTGAAAATCCGGATATTCGTTGAGGACATCACGTTTTCTTTTAGCCATGATAGGACCTCTTTGATCGCCAGAATTTCCCCTTGGAACTCGCTTTAAAGGTTTGGAAGGCGGAACGGGAGACTTACGTTAAGTCGGTTTGAGTAAACATCCCGCAGCCTAACCCTCCTTCGGTTTTTGAAGCATCTGTATAGAAATGAATTAAATCATCTCTAAAAATTCTTCGTCTTCCCAGATCGTTCCCGGTGGGATTGAAACTTGGAACTTATTATAAAAAAACAAATTGGGGGTTGGTGCAGTCAGAGTAGCAAGGGATTGATCCGAATAAATTCAGGATTGACCGATGCTAGCTATTTACGGTCCATTGGGAGATAGCTCTCATGCGAATGGCTGTACTGGCGGCGAAGTTCGGGGCTTAAAACTAAAAAATTATACGAAATTCTTTCAAAAGTATCGACGTTCGTCAGAAATTGTCAAGTTTTCCGAGATCAATTGAACGTTGCCATGAAAAGCACTTTCTCAATAAGCCATTTGGAATAGGAAAAGAAAGTTGTAGTTTCCTTGAACGCGTTGAGCTTTGAAACTCGGCCATGATTATCAACCACCGTTTTTTTAAGCTGTGCTTTAGTTGACGCCACGGCTTTTATATTAATCACCACACATCGATTCAATTTATGTTGCTCTATGTCAACGGCTATTATTTGTATGTGCAATGTGGTCTTACAATACGATTGAACCTCGCCACTTCACGTAGAGTTGTGACCACATCTGCGAAATTTACATCAGGGTGAGTCTAGCAACACCCGTAATATCTTAAATGGTTCCCACAAGTGTGAATGCATACCTCAGGGGTTACACGACTGGAGATCTAAAGATGGAGCATGTACCCCGCCAGGCGAACCACTGCAAAACGTGTACAATCAAGTACAATTGCACAGGTCAGAGATATGCTGCTAAATTTGTATAGATAGACAGTGAGGTCAAACAATTCTTAAGTCTTATTCCCTTTAACTTTTACATTTGACTCTTAGTTAAGTATGACGATAAGGCGCATGAAAGCAGTGCAAATTTACATACATTCTTCTAATTTGAAAGTTTGAGATAGATTGCAGTACATTTTGTCATAAAGTAAATTTATCAAGCCGTAAAAGGTCTTGGAAGAGCCTTTCTCATTAAATGACATCAAATGAGGCCATTCGGATCGTACTTGCCCTTTTCAAAAAGAACCGAATCATCATCAATCCAATCTTTTCTAAGTTTCTATAAGCAAAGCCATTCGACCAGTCGTTTCACCTTTCGTCTTTTTCAACACACACAAAAAAAAATTCAATTCTCACTCTCTCTTCTCGAGGAATAGAATTTCAACAAGTTGCTCATTCGGTCCACAAAAAACAAATTTCCACTCCAGACACTCTGGAGTGAAGCTAGGTGGGGGATCTAATGCAAAACAACTTGTAATATAATTATGTATGTATGTACATCATGGTGATTCCGAAATCCGAATGTTCACAAATATACCTATACCTACATTTATATATGGAAAACATGAATGGGAAGTCGAGTCATTGGAAAATAATTGTATGCTAATGTGAGCGCGATCTAGTTAGAAACCACCATATGAGGTTGGAAGCTTGTGTTTTGTGTGGTTTGCTGATGAGCCTCTTTACCAGATACCCATCTACTAAAGTGATAGTTATTTTGGTCTACAGAAAGCACCCGCTGCCAAAGACGTCTGGGGCTTGTGTAATGATGGTTGATCATTTGCAAGAGTTGGTTCCTTTAAGCTACTTAAGGTTAAATGGGAAAATTCTGCTTAAATGTGAATGGAAATTAACACTGTGGCTAAGAGGCACATCTTGCGTGAGGTTTGAAATCAGAGTAGTTTGATTGTGACCATATAACACGAAATGGGTAATGGTTTTCAAGGTTACTAGACATGAGTTGGTATACCATTTCAAATGGAAGTCTAGAATTGTCACAAGAATGACACTTATATGTAATAATAAGCATCACCAGACCGTTACTATTGTTACGAATAATATTAAGAAGTACCTACACTGTAAGATGAGGTTCTGGGTGAGGGCCACGTGCCCTGCTGTCGGTGATACCAACTCTTTTTAAATGCTTCGGGTCTCCAATACTAGATGGTTTTCTTAAAATTGTGTGTACAGTAGTGTAGAAGTTAAGCACCATTATAGTTTATAGGCCTCAGTTTTCCTCACGTATGTTGCGATAAGTCCTTTAAGGCCTTTATAAATAGCCCTGTGAGAGATGAGATCTTATAATCGTTTAGAGTGTTTGTGTGACAATTACTGTCACATTTACTATGAGGCTTGCAGTAAAATGGTCCTTAAAGTTATCTCTTATTCTAGAGTAGAAAAGCAAAGTGTGGTTAAAAATAAGCTTACGTGCATTGCGCTTAACTTAAAATCGAAAACAAATCACAGGTTTGTCTAAGCTTGTCTACAATTTTATGTCCACTTGTCCAGAAAGCACAATAGTAGAATCTTTTTGAGAATCGATCAAGGAATTATGAGAAGATCTATTTCCATTTTTAATGGAAAATTGAATTGAATTGAATTGAATAGATTGGTTAGAACATCACTGGGGTTGTCAGGTGATCCTTTTTTAAAAATTGAAATTGGCAATTGGGGTTGGCAGTCTTGGTAGACTATGCAAAGTAATCAAACCAATAATATATACGAGGTGTGTTCAGAAAATACCGGAAATTCCAAAATTGTTGAATTTTGAACAAAAACAGCGGCGAATGGGAGTTGTCACTAAATTAAGTATAAGGACTTGCTGAAACTGAGCTTTTAAGAATCGTAATGCAAGGAAAAAGCAAGGTCTGGTAAGGCATTCCACCATTTGGTTTGTCGTTTGTGAAATATGAATTTTTGAAAAACTTGACTATACGTTCGAAGTTGGGCAAGTAAAACTGATAGGCATTTCATGGAAGGCAGGTGTTATGGCTAAATTATTTCAGGTAAAGAACGTAACTGCCACAGAAAAAGTAAGCTAGGAATACATCTTGTGATGTGCTTTTTTCTCTTAAGCTGGGGTATGCTCACAGGTATTCCAAGGAGACCCCGCTAAAATTGGGAGTCTCTGGGCACACTACGTACCACTGGTTTTCCTTTAGTTGAAGAAGCCTGTACTGCAGATTGTTACTTTTCCAACACGGGCTGACTTCTGTCTTCATGTATTTTTCAGGTTGCCTTATAAAGTTATCTACACCTAGTGCGTGTGAGTTCTATGGCGTGAGGGAAAAATGTCATGTGACAACATGGTATGCGTATAGGCTGGCGGCAGGGTGTGTATTTGTAACTTCGTTACAATCTGATGGTTAGCATGTCTGCCTGTTAACCCAGAGGATCGTGAATTTTGCCACCCTATTTTTTTAAATTACTTATCGCCAATTCCAAAAAAATGGCAAGTCCCTTAAAAGTAATAACACATACGGAGTCGACCAAATTTTTACATCGCTCAAACGTGTTTTGGTTCAGGACTCCCATACCATCGTGGCGTCACATTTTTTATTTGTTTATTTAAATTTTTTGTATTTGTTTTCGTTACTGACTACCAAATGTTTCAATGCTACCAACACTCTTTGCCACACATTTCGTCATTTAAGAAATTAGTAAGATCCTTTGCATTCCTCCCGCACACTCCAACGATGTCAAAATTTCTTCAAACGTCAAACTTGATTAGACCGCAGTTGAAAACTTTTCCAGTAGTCTTATGTCAACCCAATGAATGATCATCATTGTCATAGTTCTACAACTAAAAATTGCAGCCTTCGCTTTGTGCACTTTATACCGATTCTTTGGAGTTCTTTTTCGCTCTCTCCATCAAAAGTCGACGGATCCAAACTAGCCGCTAACTGGATTAAACTTTCATATACCAACAATTTTGAAACTTCATTACCCACATGAATAACAAGTGTTATATACTTGCAGAGCTATCTTCATTTTGCTAGTTGTTGTTGTTGTTATTGATGCTTTTTCTGCTCCTACTTTTTTGTTTTCTATTGTATTGCCACCATTCATTGTGTATTCTCTTCACAGAATCATGTCTACAAATGCAACAGTGCTTAAGGCCACAGAAGTAGTCGTGCCCTCAAACTACACCACTTACCAAAAGTTCTCACTGAAGGATATCAAACAAGCAGTAACGCCAACGTAACGACAATAGTATCAACGCAAACATTACCAAAGCCAGCTAAACCTTACTCAACTGGCAGACTGTAGTTGTTGAAAGGACTATGCGACTATGCGAGGACGACGACGTCTACGTCGCCGGGGCAAAATTGAAATACATGTCACAACAAAACGTATGCATAGCAAAAAACGCAACAAAAGCCAACAAAAATTAAATAAAGGCAAATGCCAAACTTTGAGGTATACACGTTGTGTTTCCTCTGTGCATCCTGTGCCTGTTTTCCAATGATGCATTTGAGACTTGAATGCCTCCCTTTTAAACCCCAAACGAAAGTTTTTTTTTAAACTTTTTGTTTGTTTGCTTTTTCTAAAAGAAACGTTTTTGCTTCCTAATTTGTCTTTCACTTTTTTGTGTTTTTTTAACTGTTTTGGTTTTTCTACGTTTGAAATTTTTTGAACTGCGTTCTTTGTGAAAAAAGAAAAATCTGAAATTCTGTGTGCTTTATGTTTGTGTTCCTTATTTTGCGATTGGTGTTGCTGTTTAGTCGTTCAGTTTTTTTAGCTTTAAAAAATACTCGTCTCTACTAACAAAACAGCTACTCTAACATCATCCAGAGATAGTTAGAGCTTAGCTATAAAACGAGTCAACATTGCATCATCCTTTGTTGTTTGACTTTGATAATGGTTCGTTATGTCGCGTGGTAGAAGTTTGAAATTCTGTTTTACGTTTTTATAGCATAAATGTGTGATTTTTTATTGAGTGAATATCAATTAAGGGTTTGTACGTACACAAGCAAGGGTTTGCAATGTATCCAGTTGAAAAAACAACTTGGTTCGCAAACACAAAGATCTACTATTTGTTGTGTCCTACACCAAGTTCGATGGCTCTGAAGGGATTTTTATACATTTTTTTTAACCATAGGTATAAATGCATTTTAAAGGCAATTAAAATTTACAAGTTGTAACGCATTTTTTTTAAACAAAGTGGGAAAACATGTATTTAGTCACAGGGCTTTTAGTTAATTGGGAGTTTGACTTTGGGCTTCCTTGTTAGTAGGTATTTTGAGATGGAAAAGGTTGCTCTCGCAGCAACATATTGTTACATATAATCCTACATTTTTAAAACACGAACTCCAAGATTTTCGCAAATTGAGTTGAAAACCTACAAAACGCCAGAATAAAATCATTAAAACTTCGAATGACGCTTTATTCAGTTAGTGCTATATAAAATCACTTTGGAGAATGTCCCTCTGTTACATGAGGACGGATCACGTATCTTCAAAGTAGAAATTTGAAAACGACTCTTTAAGGAGACTTTTCACTAACTTAAACTAAATAGACTTGATAAATATAATAATTGACAAGTGTTTTTTATTTCTTTTGAAATTACATGTGGGCCTGTATTGCTTGCTCTGGACGGTTTTTCTATTTTTGATAGCAGTAATCAAAATATTCCTTAAACTTTCTTATTTCTTATTTTTTCAATTTGGCCCCAGCCAAATTCTTTATTCATTTATTTATTTAATTGCAGTATCTTTTACAATAGACTTTAGTCCTTTAAAGGCTAATCATTAGCAATTACGGCGTTATCGAATAATTGTGACGGAATTATGTCATTTCGCTCACGCTAGCGAGGAATCTAGTTACACAATTGGACATTATGTCATCAGTAATCGTACCGAATTTCATTCGAAGCATAAAATGCTCACTGATATGTTCATGAAATGAAAATATAATAAATTTTTTGCACATTTTTCTTGTCTTAGCCCAGGGTCAATAATTTTTGAGACCAAAAAAAAAATTATAGTAGGATGGAAGCCATTGGAAGAGATAGAAAATAAAACAAACAAAAAAAGGAAAAATAAATTACGGGCGATCTGAGGTGGGGAGGGGGAAGTGGGAGAGTTTTTAAGGGTAAAAAGCGGTTAATCTCGACTTCCGGTAAAAATACAAGTCTTAGGAAAAAAGTTAAATAACAAAGTTGTAGCTAATATAAAAAGCTACAACTTTTGTATTTACACTTTTTCACATAACCTCAAAATTTATGTGAAAAATTCGAATAGCTGAGTTTTTGGTTTTTTATTTTTATCTTTTGCAGAAAAATTTATTTTTTCACGAAATTTGGTCAAAACTAACCTTTGTATGTCTCAAACGTACAGTAATTTTTTTGATTTAAAATGTTTTTTTTTCACCTTATGTTGACTTAGTAACGAAAAAGCACCCTAATTTTCAATCGAAAATTCCCATGTCAAAATATCTGCTTTTATAAATAATTTGGTGTGTTTTTTGTTCGTTGAAATCTCTTCTTTCAGATGGTTTAGAAAAAATTTACATTACTATGGTAAATGTTTTAAGAAAATGCAAATAATGAAAAAAAAACCCAAATCCGAATTTTTTTTTTATTTCAAAAAAATTAAAAATTTACAGTTTAATTATGTACTAGAAAAACGTAAGATAGTAGTGTATTTTGATTAGCAATTTTTTGTTTATCAGTATAACTTGAAATCTTATTTTTGTCTAGTAATTGAAGTGTAAGCTTTAAATTTTTTTAAAATAAAAAAAAAATTCGGATTTGGGTTTTTTTCAATATTTTTATTTTCTGTGTAAAAAAAGATATTTTAAATCAAAAAAACTACTTAATGTTCGGGACATACCAAGGTAGGTTTTCACCAAATTTCGTGAAAAAATAATTTTTTTTGCAAAAGATAAAAACCGAAAAACTCAGTTACCTATTCGAATTTTACACATAAATTTTGAGGTTTTGTGAAAAAGGTGTTATTACAAAAGTTGTAGATCTTTTTATTACCTAGGATTTTGCCGTTTAACTTTTTTTCCTAAGACTTGCAGTTTTGCCGGAAATCGAGATTAACCGTTTTTTACCCATAAAAACTCTGCCCCTCTTCCTTCCCGACCAATGATCGCCCGTAATTTATTTTTCTTTTTTTTTCTTTTCTTTTTTTTCTACCTCTTCCAATGGGTTTCATCCTTCTATAATTTTTTTTCACTTTTTACCATTTAAAAAATTATCGACCCTGGTCTATCTTTGTAATAAACGACGGTAAATTACTTTGCCCCATATTCGTTTTTAAGGAACTGCCCTTAGTCAGTACACAAGCTACCAAGAGAGTCCAAAAAAATCCTATCTGTTCAAACCAATTGCTTTCGTTGGCAATGTTGTTCATGTACACATCACGATCATCTTGAAGACAATCACTACCGTCAAGGCAGCAATCAAGATTTCTTTTGACAACAACGTTCGAATGCACTCAATGTTCTAATTTTTAGGGAATTCTCATTACAATTGTTTTTTTTTTTTTACAAAATAATAAATTTTTATTAACCAAATAAAGTGTAATTAGTATAAAGAAACATCAGCGACATCAATAGAGACTACAAATATGCTAGCAACTAGCACAGTTTTAGATAGCTACACGATACTTAAGATCACGTATGATGTAATCCCAAAACTAGCTAGATCACTGATGCCGCTCGCTTTCTTGGGAACGTGAGGTGTAATTCGGTCTCTGTTTTCTTTTTCACTTTAAGGTTATTATGTTATGTCTAAAATAGGTTAGTCTGGATCAGAAAAAGGCTTACACAAGAACTGAGTCTTTTTTGGACTAATACGGCTTTCATCACATTCTTAAATTTTTACCCATTCTTTATGTGCTTTTTGTTTTGATGTTCATAGGATCAACACTTTTGATGGCTCTATCTTCAGCAAGAGTTAGTCGATGTGCCTTTTTGTTACGTATTTTATTTTATATCAATTAATCAAGTAGGTATCAAAATAATGAACACAGGACTCAAGACGCTTGCTTGGTGTACACCTATTGTGACTGGAAATGCTTATGTGATTCCAGGGGGTTACCTAACCTTCATCACCGCCCCCCGACGAGGGAAGAAATAATTCACCCTTCCGCGGGGCAACATCTCAGCAATCACATCATGTCTATTTTTGTACTTTCTATTTCTCAATGTGTGTTTAGTAATTCGAATCTATTTTGAACAGCTGTCAGTTTTTTTTTCTTCATTATAATTGATATTCCACTCCAACTCTGATAGTGATGTTCTGCAAACAAACATAACACCTTAATCGAACAATGTTCTAAGAGCAATGATTTGGCGACATGAAAAATCTTCGTCCGTAAACATCGTACCTCAGAAATTTCCCTAAAAAATTAAGGTACATCAGAGATTTTTTGTCTCATTTGAGAGTTCAAAGAAGCCATAGTGCGATCGGTGGCGGCGCGGCGGTGCGCACAGACTTTCAAAAGAGAGCTATAAGGCAGTGGGGTCTATTCCCATTCAGTGGCAGGGATAAAAACGAGTACCTTCTTTCATTGAAAAATGAGTACCTAATACTATATCACAGCGGCAACTTTTGACAAATGGTATTCTAATGAATGCGAAGAATTCAGCCTTTTTATTAGTTTTTAAATCAGGTAAGTTCTTTTTGTAAAAATTTATTTTTAAACTCAAAGTTTCAAAACCAAAACAAACTAAGAGAGTGTATTTTTCAAAACAACCTAATCCAAAAACGATTTGACTAAAGAACCAATGAAGACTTAGGTATGAGTTCATCATTGATTTCTCAAAAAATCTCACTAGCTTTCGAATACGGTACAATAACTTTGTATCTCATGAAACTTGCCATCAGCAGACTCCCATTTTTGTCATATTATTGTGAGCTTTACTGTGCAAGAATAGGATTTGAAAATCCGTCTTGAGTCGGAAGAGCCACTGCTAAATGGTTTCTTTTCGTGTTCCTTCCTGTTGCTATACTGGCATAATTTGTTTTTTGTCTCTAAATGAACAAGAATTATATTTAGAAATCAATTCTTCCGGTTGCAAGCAAACTTAGGGCAGGAAAATGAATTACAAAAATAAGTTCAAAAGCATTTAATGAAACAGGTATTTGAACAAAAATATATCTACGTAGCAGTTTTTTTTTTTTTTTTTAAAAGTAAGTAAATTTTCCATAAAAAAAAGTTATCTAGCAAATTTGTAAAACCCGCGTTGTATACTACACCCCCCTCTTAACAATAACTGTCGCCCTATTCGAACCTACCTCCAATGCCCTTGCCACCTCAAACACTTTGCAGCATGTTTGTGGTTTTCTGAGCACTAACGCCTATCTTTTGTATGCTATGAACTTACATCCGCTTCGATGAAAATCCTCCATTTTAAAAGTACCCTCCCCTATATCCATTCAGGTTTCCCGTGGGCCATCAACATCACATCCTCTCACTCGGTCAAATGATGAGCTTCAAAAAACCTTCATTTTTGGAAGCAGACCAAAAGAAAATCCATCCAAACAAAACCTTCACAAGGACAAAGAGCTTAAAACTGCTGCCCATTGCTATCTTAAATCGGATTCCTCCAACAGTAAAACTCTTAGCCTTAATAAACCAATGTCTGCAAAAGAAAAATCCGCCATAGATCATCATTCTAGTTGTGTCTTCAATCAGAGCCATCACCATCGTTCCAGACAAATGAAGATAAAACCATTGCAATCAACATCTAACGAAGACCTTAGCCAAACGATGATTACCGATTCAAAGCAAATTCGATTACCGTCTTGGCAATGGTTCGAACGAAAAAATTGGCATCAACCTTCAGCTGTTTCATGGCAACAAAATAACGTAAACAACTTCGACAATAACAACAACAACAAACAAAATGGCCAGCCATTGTCATCGCCAACAAAGAATGACTTTTCTTATTTACCGGAAAATTCTATTAGCGACGGTATCGCCAACAATGTTAGTGATCCTTTGTGTTTGTCCCAAGGTGAAGTTGTGAAACACTTAAAGCAGGATACAACCGAACGAACCATGACGATGACAAAATTGGTTGAGGCAACAACCGAAGAAAGCCAACACCAACACCTTAGTTGGCAGCCATTGCAGCAATTTTCTTCCAATGCTGCTGCTGCTGGTGTTGCTCCTACTGCACCTTCCGCCTCTATGCCTTATTCGGATTTGTATCCTTTGCCGTTGGGCCGACCAAAGCTCGGCCAGGCAACCACCGAAGAGGATAATTTCGTTTCAAAACGGAAACACTCCTCCTTGTGCTTTAATCAAAGGTAAGATGAATTTTTAATTTGCCTCGGGCGATTTTCATTTTCATTATCCTTTGCAAAGGCCCCGCATTGTATGTATGAATGCCGTGTGTGTTTGTATACTTTGTATAGCTCTTTTTTTCTGTCTTGAACTAAGTCCTTTGGTCTCGTTGTGTCTTTTCGCTTGTGAACTTGTTGTTTTATGTTCCACCCAACAGGTTGTTTATTTTTTTCCTTTTTTTCATTTTTAACTTTTTTTGTTTTGCATGATGCTTTCGTTTTGTGTTCTTCTTTCTTTAAAGGAAATACTCACAAATGCATACACATTCACATGTATAGAACCCTTTCATATATGCCGTACTCCAGATATTAGTTGCCGTTGTGGGATTTTCATCAAATGCTACAAAATATTCTTCGTCATAGAAGATGTGAGTTGAAAGAGTTTGAATTGAAATGCTCGTTGGTATACTAATATTGATATATGATTCAATTGAGAAAGAAAGATGCTGTTTCATTTGCAGGACACAAAAGCAGTTAGCTTTTCACATCCTCACTACGTGCTTGTAGAAGTCACTGTATCTATCTACCAACGATGAAGTTTGATTTGACCATTTCAACGAAGAAATTGAATTTGATTGAAATGAAGTATAATAATTAAAACAAATTTTGATTGAATTGGACACATTTTTAAGCTCTCGAAATATGAAAGATAGATGTGTCAAATTTAATTCTTTGAAAACAAATTGAAATAAATCGAATCAATTTTCAGTATTTTAGGCATGAATATGATTCATTGAATATGATTGAATTGAGATCACTCTTTCGCTCCCTATTAGGTAATTCACATATACCACATAAAAATCAAACCCTAAGCTTCGGAATCTAGGCTTCGTGTAACTAAGCTCGAGCTTAATCGCGAGAAACAATGCTTTGTAAAAACTAACGTCAAATCTTTTCATTCAACTGAAATCAAAGTTTCTAAAAGTTCAATCTTTTATTTCACAACAAGTTATACGCGCCCTAGCTTGGGTGATATTTATTAGAACGTGAATATGTGCAACTTCAAATTTTGAATGAACAAAGTTGGTCTGGTTTGAGTTGACCAACGCTTTCAATGTTGTTCAATCAGACTTAGAAAAAATTCTCAGAATTAAAGTCTATATGCATGACGATTCTTAGGCGGCATAAATAGATGAACGAATGTGATTGAAACATTTTTTCAATGTGATAAAATCGATTTCGTATGAAATTGATTTAAATTGGATTGATAGTAGTTTGAACTTGATTGAAAGAAATTGATTTGATTTGAATAAGTCAACAACGGAAAGAATCATAATTAGAAAATAAGCCCACCAGATTCAATGAATTCAACAACACCATGTATAACGTCACTGCCCCTCAGAACAGTCATTTTTGGGTGAGTCTAAGAACTACATAAGGCAACCCACATCGATAACTACCAAAAGAGCAAACAAATCTTGAAAATCTTTTCATCCGTAAGAAACTCCATATTCCATCAGGGAAAATGTATATGTATCACCGTCGCCGTCGTCGTGGCCTTTCGTTCTTTATTGTAAGACTATTAAACAGGTCTTAGATTAGTTTAGTCGCCACATGGTTAAGGGGTGGCCGAGGCAGGAAAAATCTCTGAATCCTTTTGAGTGTTTTTTCTTCTTTATTTCACTGCATCATCGTCGTCCTGTTGCTTACTTTTTCTATGTTTCTACGTACTAACGAAGACTGTAATGCAATTTGGATAGATTTTTGCCCGGTTTTCCATGTAACTTTTTTTCTCGTCTCCTGTTGTTTCCTGAAGTTTGACTTTTTTTTTGTTTGGTTACTTTTCCCTTTTGTTTACATCGTTTCTTTGCGTTTGATGTTTAGGAGTGATGATGTGTATAAGTGAATTGGGGTGTTTCAAGTGCTCTTTTCAACTTTATCCAAAGATTGGATGGTTGTGCTGGTTGTTGTATGTTCGTGTTGTTCATACTTCAGCGTTGAGAGCTTTGAATAATCATATTTTCCAGGGATGTTTGAATGTGATTACGTGGGTAACTATGGAACTAAGTTTGTTTGTTTTTACTCGTTTATTTTTGTTTTGATGCTTTGTTTTGCGTTCATCATTGTTCTCTGTCGGTTTATTTTCTGTTTTTCTTATTTTTTATGTACATGAATAAAGCAAAATGGCAAAGGACATGCGGAACACAATTTTACAATTAACTCTTGAGGTTTCCTGTAGGTGAGTAGAGGTATGTACCTTTTCTCTTTTAACGCTGTAGTTGTTTTAAACCAGAACACAGTGTTAGAGAAGAAAAATTGTCTGAGTTTGATTTAAAAATATTTTCATTATTTTGGTGAGCTCGCAAAAAATTCAACGAACAAAAACTTTTGTAAATATTTGCAAATAGTGGAAATGATGGGATTTGCTTTGAGTTTTGCCTTAGCTTATGTTGTTGATGATAGTTTTGCTACAGCAACAGCCGTCCCACAGACAACACCAGATTTACTAATTAAGAGTACCTCGTTATTTGGAGGAATTTCAAACCATTCAAATAAAAACAATTCGTTTTTTCTTAGGAAAAAGGAGACATTTATCGTTTGAACAATGAAAGTTGAAATTTTGTATCAGTATATGAGTCTACCATAAAAATCAGAAACGTGCTTTGAATTTCCCTATAAGGCCACAACAAAGCAAGTAGCTCATTAAACCTCAGAGTTTGTCCTCGAATACCAACTCTCTGCATCCTTTAGTTGACAATTTTCATCTTCATCGTGATTATCAACATCATTCAACAAACATTTAAACGTATCTACACAAAATGAGCGTATACACGATTATAAAGTTTTGTAAGGACTCAATATGTATCCACTAAATACAAACTCTTGCTGGCATTGGCATCAGTTCAGTTTTGTATATATGAGGAAAGGAGAACTTTGTCCCAAATTAGTTTATTATGAGATTAAATTAAGTGCAAACTGTTTTATGGTACTGGGAGTTAGACCGTTTGCTCAAGAGTCTTTTTAATCCTCAACGTCATGTGGGTCGTTAGAGAAGCAAACAAAGTTTAAAGCCTGCTTGCTGATGGTAAGCAGTCTAATTTGTCCCACTTAACTTGGGTTATTCAATATACTAACATCTGACAACCAGTTGATTTTTTTAAAGCATAAACACACAAAGCAAGGGAACGAACGGAATGTCTCATTAAAAAAGAAGTTAATTTTTCAACAAGCACTAATAAAAGTTAATAGTTTTAAGTATTCGAGTTTATAATTTACAAATTGGATGCATTGAGGTGTTATTATTGTCCTAATGAGGTCCTTTGGATGCAATACACTTTTTACATACCACAGGTAGTTTGATGTTTGTACCTTTTTTGGAACCAAGTGGAATGGCTAATTTAATAAAAAAAAATCTCATCGCTTTCATAGGCCTTTGTTTTTGTTAAGTGAAGGTATACCTTTATATCTACATGTAATGGTGGTTTCAAACCAAAATGAGCTTATATGCGATAAAAGTAAACATAAAACTCTCAAGTTTATATAAAAAATGTCAGATTCGCTCAAAATTAATTTCTTATCATTGCCAAGAGAATTTAAAACATACATTGGAATAGGTTTTTTTATTTAAGAATCCTCCATTAAGTGCGAGTAACTTTTCATTTAGGGTAAAGCAATGAACTGATTGACCAGACCACAGATCAGGTTACTTTATACTTTGTTGTTAATTTTCGATGATGGTCCGAGCAACAGGAATTTCAACAACAAATTACTATAAATGCATGATTGTATCCTCTTTTTAGTCTTGCTTTAGGGATGCTCATGGAAAAAAAACATCGATGTTTTATTCGATGTGATACATCGTAACCTTACATCGATGTTTGTCGATGCATCGCATAAAAACATCGATGTTTTCGACGTATCGATGTTTTTTGAGCAAAGCGTACGCGTCGCGTGTGCAGCTGCACATCGTGTAGTCTATCTCTCGATATATAAAGTAAAGGAGAACAGAGCATTTTATGTATGACATGAATTAAACATAAGTGGGGTTCAGGCTATCCAATTTTTTTGTCAAGCATCGAGTTTGTCAAACAAATTTGATAATATGGCCGCTCATCAACAGGCTTGTCAAGTTTGTTGGATGGTTTTCAAATTGTTTTGATATTTTTGCAAGTTGGACAACAAGTTGGATGAATGTGAACGCAAGTCGTCAAACTTGGAAGAAATTTCATTTCAAAAATGTTTTCAAGTAATGGACATCGCACGGAAAGAATATTTTTCTTTGTTCGGTTGGTAGGTACATTGAAAGAGGGATTTATGATGGTGACAGGTAGTGCACCTCGCAAGGCAACATTTTTTTTCTTTGTTGGTTTGATAATGAATTTTATTAGGGTTGTAGGCAGTGCACCTCGCAAGGAAAAAATGTTTTTTTTTTGTTGGGCAGATTTTATTATAGTATTGTGCACATTTATGATGTTTTCAGGTAGTTTACCTCTAGTTCCTACACACTGTCTTTTGTTTTTCTTGCTTTTCTAAAATTTCATCCCTAAATTGCTCTGCTACTGCTATGTCCTTCGTGGTTGAAATTCAGACCAGAATGAAGTTGGACAACAATTTGGATGAGTGTGAACGCAATGGGTTTTTTCCGTCAAACTTTTCATCTAACAAATTTGACAAACAAATTTGGTAGTCTGAACCCCGCTATAAACAGAACACTGAAATCGATTTGGTTAGGTACTGTAACTGTGAGTTGTGAGTGTGTATTGTACGATGCTTGCCTTATTCAATATGGATCGAACGAAATACACCATCCCACTGATATGAAATACCTAAATTTAACTGTAAATTTGGCACTTTGAGTGAGTCTTTTCAATACTTGCTTCATTCGATGTATCGAATAAAAAAACATCGATACATCGGTGAACATCGAAAAGGTGCGAAACATCGGATTTATTCGATACATCGAATAGTAAACATCGATGTTTTCGATGTATCGATGTTTTTTGAGCAACCCTATCTTGCTTACGTATTCATGGTACGCACACGCAGTGATCTGCCTTAGTTTCGTTTCGTTTTTTTTTTTTTTTTTTTTTAAAATGAAAGTTGAAATGGATAATAACATTACTGTTTGCAAATCCAATAAAGGTGGAAGACAGTTATTCATAAATGGATATGGTAATCATTATACATTTGCTGTAATACATAAACCTAATATCCCCAAAACAAATATATTTAAGTAGTGAATCATGCGATCAAATCGCGCGCGCGAGTAGCGATTACTACTTGAATATATTTGTTTTGGGGATATTGGGTTTGTAGATTCTCTCTTTGGTGATTTTGGGAGTTGGGGATTTTCGTTTGGGGATTTTGCTTTTGGGGATTTTCGTTTGGGGCTTTTGTTTTGGGGCAAACGTTACCAACCCTAGTTTCTCATTTTCAAAAAATTGATATTTTTGAAATGACAGAGTATAGGAGAGAAGCATCTCGGGCGCTCAACTCCTGCTCTTAAAACTTTAAACGCGTTTTTCTCAAAACTGAGTTTTTAAAATTTGCCGCAGCTTTAACTCACGCAAATATTAACGAATCGTCTTGAAACCTTGACTGGATACTCTCCATATGTTTTTACATAAAGCCATCTTCAATTTTTACGATCGGATGAAAATTGTAAATTTTGCAGCCATCGAAAGACGAATTTTTTACGAAATTTGGAACTCCTTTTTTTAAATTCCATTTTGCCAATTTCCAATTTTACACTCTAATTATATATGGCTGTATGGGAAAAAGGGTCTACTTTAACGCCATTTTTTTTATTTTCTTGTTACAGGTACCAGAAAAAATGAGGCGAATTGACGTCTTCTAATTTAAAGAAGTTCAAAACATGGTTCATATCTCTCTAGGATTTCAATATCTTAACTCGAAATTTCCTGACAATTTACATGAATATGTGTATAGTAAACTCCTAAGATTACAAAATTAATATTTGAAGCTATATTTTTTTTCACGCCTTCAAAAATTTACCTTCATTTGAGCTCAAGAAACTAGCCGAGCCCCTTAATACATTGGAAACATTGATTGTTTGTTTCTATGGTAGCACAAAACATGAACGATGAATTGCTAGAGGTGAAACGGTAAATGCTGTGTGGATATCTTTTGAAGGCATTGTAAATGCTTTAGAAGGAATAAAAATCGATGCCAGTTCTTTTGATAAATAATAGTCATACTTGTGCTTCTGGGCTTTTGAAAAAATCTTAGATTTTGATTTAATAAGTTGGATATATTTTTGCAAAATTGTCATGTTTAAAGTCAAAAATTTGACTGAAAATTTAGAGACGGAAGAGTTAATTTTTTTTTTATGCTTCATTACTGATTTGAAGCACAATCGAATTATTTCAAGAAACGAACGATGATGACATTCAATCAAATGCTTTAATAAAAAGTTCATCATCATTTGCTGAAAAACTAAAGATAAGTCTCGAAAACGATTTTTTGAAATATCATAGACCGCTTCGCGTCGCGTGGGTTACCAAAGAGAATTGATGAAAATTCTAAAACCGTATTTATATTTGATCTGGAAACATTTTATAGAAAAGATTTTAAAATGGTTTTTCAAGTTTTTACTCCACACGTAAAAGATAATTTAACAAATAATTTAACCATATTCGAACTTTTCTCAAAATTTTTTAAAATACCTGCTTCTAGAGCGAATGTCACCATAATTAGTCAAATCTATTGTATTTAGAATTAGATCGTTTGTTTTTTAAACAAGATGTGGGCTGCTACTTATCGGAACTGTTCTCTTTATTTGTGAAAAATGCTCAATTTTCGACAATATTGTCAACGAGGTATTCAAATTAAGAGATGTGATCTCGTAAGCCTTCAAAATAGTTTGCTACATGTTAATTGCTCCTATGTCGTCGGCTTCTTGTAAGCGGTCATTTAGTGAACTTAAAATAGTTCTCAATTATTTACTTACGACTAGGGGGAGTGATAGGCTGAATTCATTTATGCTAGTTTATTTCTGAAAGGATATTGTCGATTATATTCAACTTAGTGAGATTGTCGAGCAATGGGCATTATTAAAACACCGCAGGGTTGGACTTTAAATTCAAAATTAAGAACTATTTTTTTTTAACTAATGATATAATTTTTAAAGACTGAAATCAAAGAATGAGTCCTCTATTTTCTCATACCAAATATTATATTATAATATTATTTTTTATAAATACTTTAAACTGTTGGTTTTGTTGTTAGATATATGTATCGTTATCGTTATATTTTTGTTACGAGTTGATTTTTGTTATTAAGTGAATTTTTGTGAATTGAACACTTTTGCGTTTTTAGTTACTTTTAAAGCTTATTCATTTATATTTTTTGATGTAGTCGGCAAATTCTTAAAACTCGTCGACATTTGTCGCTCGCCAAGGGTACGCCCCTAGGTGTTGTAACCAGAATGGTCAAAAAGATTATCAATGGGATTGTAATAGAATGAATACCTTGGAAAGGTTTTAAAAATCTGATTCCATGTGTTGGAAAATAGGAAGAAAATTAATAAAACGATATTGACTAGCAAGTTGCCAATTGTGTTTAGTTTTCACATTTTTTCAATGTTAAAAATTAAGATTTAAGTTGAATTCGCCAGACGATGTAACTTGATTCCGAAACGCGTCGCTTCCTAAAAGAAACATCAAACGCAAAACATAAAATTTAGTTATTTATTTATGTAAAATATTTAAAAAACTGTTTCTTTTTACATTTATTTGAAGACCATAATGTCATTTACCCTTCATTCCAAACAGTCTCCAATGTCTCTGATACCAAAAACAGTGCTTCTCCATTCGCGCCTTTGCATTTCACAGCTTCCAGTTGGGGATTTAGCTTTTCGTGGTTAACGATTCGAAATTTTAACGATTTAATTTTAATCTGTTGGATTTTTTTATAAATCGTAGGGTATTTTGAAACTGAAAACACTGTTAGAAATTTTCATTTCCCATGGTCAAAAAAAGTCACTTTAGGCAACAACAACGTTGACAAAAATTGAAAACAAAGCAAATGCTGCGAATCCAAATCAGTGCGTTTTTGCACGCCTTGTAGCTGCGATTTTGAGACCTTTTTGTGTGAAAAAAGAAAAGCATTTAAAGCGAAATTCATCCAAGCAATTCAAAACCTACAGCCTGTAAACAACAAGGTATTGGATAATTGGTGTGGCAAAATGCGAAGCCAGCCACGAGAAACACTACGTTATGTTCCATAAGTAATAAAATTCAATGCTCTTATTAATAAAGCCATAGCACCTAGAAAAGTTTTAGTTCCGTTCGTTTTATTTCATTTTGAGAAGAGATTGAGCCCAACATTAGCTATGGAAAGCTGATACTTGATTCCTGAGTATGAGTGAGAGGTATAGTACTTACCCAAATTATTTATTGGTGACCGTGACATTATGGTATAACCCGAAGAAATATTTATTTGTTTTTTCAAGAGTATCTCTTTTCACGATGAATTATCATGTGATTCGAGAATAAGACACTGCAACGAAAAGATGTTTCTAACATAGCCGGGCATACTATGGTTGGTTCCTGAAATGCGTTGGGAACCTGAGCTTTCCGGGCCTTGTAGGCATGTCCACATCAGAAATCAGGTAGCACAAGCATTCTTCTCTTTGGCAAATACAGTACCAACCTTTTGAAGGAAAAACTTCTAGTCTATCATCAATTATTGTGTGTTGCAGGGATAAAGGATCACTGCTTATGATGGCTCCATTCTCAGATCGTGAGCAAAAATTTATATATGTAAAGTGTGCCTTGCAGCAGATAGTAAAGAATTTGTTAGATCCTACCTAACATTTTCTGAGCTTTAGAAAATATATAAGGGAGCAAACTTCTAGACGCCTGCCCTATTTAAAAGTCAATTGCTTCAAAAATACTGTGTGTATCCACGCAGAGTATTTCAAACAATCAATACTGAAGCTCAAATATGACAACAAATAAGACTTCAATAGTTAAAAACCTTCTGAAAACACCTTGAGAACTTTCTACTTTGCTTTTTAGTTTGACTTTAATTTTTATAAATTTTCTAACTATTAACCGCCATGAAAAATTTCTACTTTGTGTCACTCTTCCATAATTCAAATTAAAGTTTTGTTTATCCTTTTGACAAAATAATTTTTATCAACAACCAGCAGCCATAGAGAGAATCCAAAAAATGCTCTTTAACTTATTACAGCCTTTGACATATTATACAGACCAAGCTTCCCATGCACATGCACGCTGTCGGAAAAATACTCTTGCTTACATAGCATACTCGTAAGTGTTCTTTGTGAAGTAAAACACTGTCCAAAGCTGTGGTGTTTATTCTGTCTTGAACATTATTCTAATTTTTATCGCCTGTGGCGATGCGATGACAATAACAGGACTTCTGGTTACTTAATAAAAGTTTGTCCTTTACAGTTCTGTGCTTTTTGTTTTGTTGTTAAAAACCTTTAAACGCCATAACTACATAGGTAAGTTTTTAAAAAATGGCCAGACAGTTTTGGCTGTAGTGACGTGCGTTATTTTGTGATATTAAATTATTTTTGGCTCCAATTTTTTGCTGGCTTATGTGAGTTTTGCGCAGCTCCCAAGTTGAATCAACTTTCAACTTTTTTAATTTGAAAGCTTCAATTTGCGTGCGAGAATAGTTTCAATATATCGAAATAAAAACTCTGTCTCTCTTTGACCACGTAAGACTCAGCGATATTTCAAAACAAACACGAACAAGTTAACCAAAGCGGTTTTCGTAATTTAAATATTTTGCTTGAGTCCTTAGAATCTTGAGTCTACCTTCTTTGTAAAGCAATAGTAGTGCCTTTGTCGTTAATTCAGAGTCAGTCATTCTTAAAACCATAATCAACGCAATCTAAAACAAAGTACATACCTATACCTAAATCCTGCTGCAGTGTTTCAAGTATTTTGTCCAGTGTTGCCAGCTTAGTGGAATTCCCACTAGATCTGGTGGTTTAGACGTGCCTTTCGGCGTGAAAAATTTGGTTTTAGTGGCTGGTGGATTTTTTAGTGGATTAGATTATTTGAGTTAGTGGTCAGCTTCGGGTTCAACCACTAGTTTTTTTTAAATTATTTTTCTAACCTGTGAAGTTGCACAAAATAGGGAAACTAAATAACATCTATCAGATTTTTTTTATTTCTCTTTGTTGTGTAGATAGATAGATAGATAGATAGATAAATTCATTTTTTATTCAACTTTCACTTAAAAATAAGTTCAACTATCAAAAGTATAAATACATAAGTGTAATAAAAACTAATCATTCAATAACTTGGTAGTTAGAGTTGAATGACGAACGAATGATAACACCGAACTCAAGCCTGTCGGGATGTAAAGGATTCCCCGAAAATTGTTTTATAATTTCTTGAATGAACGAATATGAACCTTATTAGTACTGTTTTAAAGTTGATTTGATTTGAAGAAGTTTTAATTATTTACTTACTAAGTCAATGAGTTTAGTAAAAAGTATAGTTCGCTATTGTTTGTTATGTAAAATATTATTTACCTACTTTTACGTAATGTTTTCCTTTTTTAGAGTAACAAAAATAATTATTTCACAATAACAATAACGTTGTTGTTGTTTTGTTTTTAAATTACATATATTCAGGTAGGTAAGTAGTTGTTGTCTTTAAGTTATTTAGTGGAATTCTGGTGGTTTGAGAGGCCATTTATGTTTTAGTGGTTTCTGGTGGTGTACGCTGCCGCATTTGGTGGGTTGGTAAATATAAAGTTGGCAACACTAATTTTGTCTATACACTGTGTTTGGAAACAAACTAAGCTCACATTTTAACACAATGGGGGAACAATTCTTTGTGAGGGAGCCGATTGTTGATGACAGCAATGTTGCAAATTGACAGCAAGTCAGTCTTCCAGTCACTTTTCAACATGGCTTTTTGTCGTGCGTTTGCCCTGAGGGCGGAACGTGTAATTAAAATGGTGGCAATTGTTTCCTCTGCTTCACGAAACACTTTCTGCCAAACGGTCCCAGTCAAAGTAGTCGTAGTCAATGTCGATGCACATAAATGCAAGAGAAAGGCACAGAGATGTGGAGTTTCCTTATATAGTGACTGTAGCACTAACTAAAAGACAAAACTTTCATCGTATACAGTATTTCATTGTGGAAAAGAAGATGTGCCCAGTAGGCATTGCATTTCTATGTTACTAACCGCATGAAATGCATTGTCCTCGTCATTGTCTGGAGAAGTATTGTCTGCTCAGACAATGTGAACAAAAATTAAAACAATAGTCGTTTGTATACTGAACATATATTCAAAGTTAGGGTTTTGAAGCTTAGCCACAGCCAACTATTCTCTTAAATAAATACTATATTCTTATTTGCCGTTGTGTTGCCGCTAAACATTCCAAATTTTAAGATGTAATTTGCATTTGTATTTGAGGCTCAACTTAACTTTATCATTAACAATTAAGAAGAAAAAAAGAAGATAAAATTATTGAAAAATAGGTTATTATTGAGGGTGGTGTGATAAGTGCAAAAACAAATTCCTCTTAAATGCCGCCGGTGCTGCCGTTCGTTGCAGTTCATTTGGGAGCAAGTTCCACAAACGAATTGCATTAACGTAAAATGAACGTTCCGCAATGTTGTGAGAAAAGTGAGGCAAAATTAACTTTAAACCTCTCTGCGACTGGGCAAAATGCAATGTTTCTCTAAGATAGTCAGGACACAAATCATGGATGGTGCTATGGAGCCTCAACAAGGTTCTGAAAGTTAAAAATTCATCTAATTCTTTGCCGAAAAGAGTGTGTCGTAAATGAGACACACCAGTGTGTCGGGGTATATTATGAATAAAACGAAGACAATCGTTAAATGCAACATTAAGTTTGCGTTTACACTCACAGTCCAAAACAGAACAATTGAAAGTAAAGTATGGCAATATCAAAGACTTTATTAGCTTTTTCTTCATGTTAGGTAAAAGCAATGCAGAGGATATTCTGAGACTTCGTAATCCTGAGTATATTTTCCTAATTGTATCTGATATTGCCTTACAACAACTAAGATTGCCCTTAATCTTATATCCTAGGTAGGTTACATCATCTACATAAGCTATTACTTCATTATCAACAGCTACAACAGGGAAATCTAAGGGGTTACACGCATATCTAGTGCATATTGTTGCTTCAGACTTAGAAGGATTAAGTTTCATGCTGTTTTCAACAGCCCCACAAAGAAGATGATTTAAATCATCACTAAGTCTAGCTATGCAGTCCTCCATCAATCCAATAGGCCGAAAAATATAAAGAATAACGTCATCAGCATACAAATGAGCTTGGCTATTGTAAATTATGTCAGGGAGATCATTTATAAACATTGAAAAAAGCAGAGGACCCAAAACCGAACCTTGAGGTATTCCCAGGTTGGTAATAAAGGGATTTGAGATACTAGCTTCAGTTTTAATCCTTTGAACTCTATTCGCTAGATAATTATATAGCATTTTCACTGATGAATTAGAAAAATTAAAAATCTGTTTGAGTTTATTGAGGAGGATAGAGTGGTTAATTGGTAAAGGCAACGCGGTATGCATTTGTAAAATAAATGAGGGCTGTGAACTGTAGAGTGATTTAATCGGCAATGCAATGGCTCTCAAGCCTTTTCTCATTTGGGTCGTCATAAAAAGATTTGGTGCTCTTCACTGGTATTTTAAAAGCTCTTGAATAAGGCTTGTTAGCACTGCACATGCACATTTCTGTTGAACAGAGTTTAGTAAAAAATTTAAAATTAAATTGTCATACTGATTCTTTTGAAAAATCTGATGTCTATGAAAAACGAATTCATACACAGCTTTGACGAAATCGATGTTTTCTCTTTAATCTGACAAATAAGTTTGCTAACAACTTTTCCGATAAATGATGTATTCAAAACGAATCGATTTCTTTCGAGGAAATCAGAGATGTAAGGGCGAAAACACTACACCCCTACAAGAAATCAAGTTCCACTTTATAGCTATTTTCTAAACACTGGAAACTAGTACTTTCGTTTTACCATAGAATAGACAATAGTCCACAAACTTTCAACTATGTTTTGATATGATGACGTGAAAGTGTTTCAGCGTTCAGATATACAATTAACCTTTTCCATTTAAATTAATTTTCCAAGTTACTGTGTTTCTTAATGACATAGACTGCCTTGGTTTCTTATTCAACGCCTTTTAAGAAAAATATCAAGGACTAACAACAAGAGTAATCGACCTGATACAATGAATTCTTCATGACCAAATGATTACCTGAAAGTTGAAAAGTTTTCCAGATTCGTGCTCATTTAAGCTGAATAAGGAATTCAAAGTGTTTTTTCTTTTCCTTAGCTTGTCAGAAGAGTGAAAGAAGAAACAGACAGAAACCCTTACCATCATCGGCACAACTTGAATTTTCTGTAATTATTGATTTTCCCCGGGTTAA
Organism: Melanostoma mellinum; assembly: GCA_914767635.1. Classification (NCBI taxonomy): domain Eukaryota; kingdom Metazoa; phylum Arthropoda; class Insecta; order Diptera; family Syrphidae; genus Melanostoma; species Melanostoma mellinum. The sequence continues at coordinate 24,461,569 of OU612058.1, forward strand.
CATTGAGGCCAAGTTAAATATTCGTTTAAGCTCACACAGACAAGAAAAAAAGTTGTACCGATACGCAAGGTGCGTGTAACTACGAAAGCAAAACCTTCCTTATTCTGAATTCCAAATCCAATGGATAGTCTCACTTTCATCCTTACAATGGTTAACTTAATTTAATTTAATATAAATGCAAATCCCACATGAATTTCCTCTTCTTATAAAAACACGAATGCGAAGAGGTAAAGAAAACTCGACATAATATGGAATTTGAATAAAGTTCATTACAAAGATAACCAATTTAGAGTCGAGTCCATGGCCTTGGAATTGTTAAATCGAGTTGAGGGAACATTATGAGTGAGGGCGGGTATACAAAAACACAGAAGTCCTTGTGGAAGTTTTACCTGCAGCATAAGTTTTTATTTACCCTCTTTTCAATTGGCCTTCCGGCGAACGAACATACCTTCATAATCCTCAAAGATAACCCAAAAGCGTATATATGTCCCGGCATAAAGATACAAATTACATCACTGAGTACATAGTTCCATTCATTTTAACAAAAAACTTGTTTTCTTTTTGTCAATTTTAGCTCTTCAACAAACAAGACTGTCTGGGATCATCAACAATCGAACAACAACAAAAGCAGCAATTCGTTCGAAAATCTCTCCGCTGCCGCTGATAAGAAATCTCCAGGCAGAGAGCATAAGACACTCGCAGAACGTCTACAAAATTTTCACCGATCGCCAGATTTAGTAACTGCGTGGCAGCACTTAGACTCGTTCAGAAGTGAACTCTTATCGGGCGTTAATCCAAATCGTACATCGTTTTCAAAATTTTCAATCACTGACATCAGTGGGTCAAGCGATAACGACGTCGCATTTCATAGCCGCAGTCAATCACCATTGACTTGTCTACAAACTGATGACTATTGCAATAGTTTTGCTGGCAAGGGCTGCCTCCCAACCTCCTCGTTGGCAGCGTGTGGTGCTGACTACAGCACTAAGTGTCCCCCACACCCAGTACTAACCAATGAAGATAATTTGCCCCTGAACTCACTACCGCTGAGCTTTATTGATTCAAAAAGTCAACTGCCATCGATTGATAAGTGGAAGACTACTTCGACGCTAGAAAGCTGTCACTATTTAATTTCACATCCACATGAAGCAGTAGTTTCTATCGATGAGCCCAGACGGAAACGTGTAGTGCGTAGACGTATTCGGAAGCCCTTACAATCAGAACCTGACACAGAAAAGCAGCCGCAGCAAGAGCAGAAATTCACCGATTATGCCTGTCAGAAGGTAGACCAACTTTTCGGAGGTTGTTTAAAAGTAGTCACTGGAGTTGCATCCACTTCCAGTGAGCCGACCACAGCTGACAGAGGAACCATCATCATGGGAGTTCTGCGGTCGATAAAACTAAAGGAGCGCTTGGCTATAAGTCTAGGCGCTACCCTCATCCTCTTCACCCTGCTGCTTGTGATAGACGTCCAGATGGATTTCGGTGTCACCAATCGACACCTGATGCCATCGCATGCAAAAGTTCGCTACGTCAACGAAGAAGATAGGAGCGGTGTGTTCCGAGATTTCAAAAGGAAGTTCCTGCAGAAGAGGTGAGTTCTTACAATATGCTCTATACGTATATGTAGTATTGTATTGTGTTTGAGTAATTATCACACAGAAGTTTGTGTAATTGAGGAAAACTTTTATCCCAGAGTCAGAGCTGAGGGACTATACGACCCTTTTGAATTGAAAGGCGACTTTGAAGACAAGAAAACTTTTGTCCAGAATAGTTGATGCGTCGTGTCTGTCGTTTAAATTTCATTGTTTTGTTACTCTCTTGTTCGTAGAGAAAAGCGCAGTGCTTCTGGCCAGAGCGAGGAAAGCATTAATTAGGTCTCAGGTCTTTACTTGCCTCCATTGCATGACATCGTTTTCGTGTTTTGTTTCTTTTTTTTTTTTGCGTAAGTTTGCAAAGAGTTGAATTCTTACAATGACAAACAAGCTTAAAAGAGTACTTGAGTTGGATACGAACGCCGAGCATAGTGGAGGATGTCAACAGAGCATTGTCATGGCTGCTAGTGTTGATGATAACTTGTGAAGTATTTATTTTTAGCTAAGCAAATTGCCATTGATTTCCGAAATGCACAAACAGAGCATGTCACGTGAAATCAGGTTCGCGATAGGAAAAGTCATCAATGTGGCGCAGTGGGTGTTGTTTCCTTGGCTAATTAGTTTGTAGGAAATATGTCAAGTTTCCGTAAAGAAAGTAGAAAATAGTTTTCTGACGAAATGGAATCTCATTTGGGCATTTTTTCAATGGAAACGGTGAATGAGTTGTATAAGGTTTAGAGCTTTTAATATGATGTGCTTTATGAGTTTACCAGTTTGTTTCTTAAAATATTGGTTTTCTTCGATATTTCGTAGGCATTAGCAGGTACTATGAAGGATTTTGTTCTCAATTCAAGGATTTTATTTGTTACCTTATCATAAAACCAAGAGGCTTTTAAATTCACATAATTGACAAAACTGTTGCAGGCTTCTCCGTTGATTTTTTAGTGTTCTCAATTTTTTATATTTTCTATTAGTATTTTTGGACTTTTTTCTTCTTTACTCCATCGCATTGCGTGTATCAAATATATTTTTTCATCAATATATTTTTTTATAAATTGTTAGACACGGTACATAGAAGGTGTTTTTTTTAGAAGTATAGAGCTTCGAATTGAAATAAAACACAAGAAAATCGTTTTAATGACCATCATTTCATCTTTATTCGAAGGATAACTTTAATGTGTAAATATAATTTAGGGCATGTGGCCGCCGCAGCTGGCTCGAATAAAGCGAAGTCTAGTGGTCCAATTTTTAACTACTGTTTGGAGCATTTGAGACCGTGTGTCGGCAATAACGCCACGAATGCCTAACATTTCTGGTTTGTTAGCCTAATCGAGCGTCTTCACAAACCTATCTCCCAATGAAAATAATCCAGTGGAGTCAAATCACACGATGAAATTATGAACTCATCGAATGTTTCCTTCAATAAATCGAAAGTGACGTGAGCATAGTGTGGCATGTAGCGTCATCTTGTTGGAACCGCATCTCATCCACATTTTTGCCATTCAATTCGGGAACAAATTAGTCGGTTATCAAGCCTCTATACCGGTCTCCATCAAAGGTAACTGGAAGCAATATGGCCCACTGAGTCCACCAGCCCATAGACCACACAAAGTCAAATAGTCAGTTTTTGTGGATGTAATGGCGTCTCAAGGTACTCATGTAGATTCTCTTCACTCCAAATGCGGCCATTTTGCTTCTTGACGTAACCATTCAACCAAAAATAAGCCTCATCACTGAACAAAATTTTGCGATGAAAATCAACATCGAAATCAATCTCATTTTCGGCCCATAAACTAAAATCACGACGCATTGCATGGTCTCGCGGCTTTAATTCTTGCACAAGCTGAATCTTTTAATATCGTAAGCGAAGGTCTTTGCGCAAATCTTCCATGAAGTTGGTGGACAAAGCTCCAATTGCTATGCACGATATCGAATCGATTCATAAATTTTGCAAGCGTTGTTCTTTTCTCAACCCATTTATGATAAAACGGCAAACCAAATTGAACATTAATGAGAGTTGGCCAATTTGACCACTAGATGTCAATTTTATATACCTATTTGAAAAACCAACTTCTAAAAAAGCACCCCATATTTGGTATACTTTCCAATCAGACTTTGTGTTTTGTTCGTAAGCAAGCGTAAATTGAATGCTTTACTTGGTAATATGGACAGGAAAATGGTGTATGTAGAGTTTGGGAAAGTCATGGCTTACATCGTGGCTGTTAAACGCTTTCTCAACGTGTTCTTCTAAGACGCAATGTTCAATTTGTGTTTACCGACTCATATACAAAAAACACAATGGATATTTTCCGTAAGTTTTACACATCTAGTGGAATGTTTATACTTTTGTGTATCTACATTCTAGAAAACGTGCGTCCTGGGGAGTATAGGATATGCTGAAAATTTATCAAAAAAGCTGTTGATATTCTCTGGAGTTTTCTTTCGAATAAAACCATTTACAGTAATTACAACAACTTTAAAATGATAAGTATGTATGCCAAATTCGTAGATATAGTTTTTACTTGCGATTATAGGTACTATAAGGCAAGTCTTGCAATCGTGCAGAAAAAAAATTTTGAGATAACAATTAAATACGACATTACGACGATAGAGAATACGAAAAAAGTGGGTCCTGCAATTCTGTCTGTCTGTCTGTATGTCTGTATGTCTGTATGTCTGTATGTCTGTCTGTATATGGATCTACAGCCTGAACCACTTGACCGATTTTTTTCAAAATTTGCAATTAGGGTCTATGGAGCAGTCTACAGAGGGGTTTTTGGAATTGGGTCTCTAGGTCTTGAAATAACGGTACCTGTCATACAACCGATATGATAATACTTACTTTTCTCGAAAGCGGCTCCAACGATTTTGATAAAATTTTGTGTGAAGAATTAATTTTTGATAGTCTTTCTTATGATGTAAATAAAAATTTTGGAAAAAGTATAAAAACGGTACCTCCCATAGTACCGTTTTTTTCAAAACCGACTTTCTCGTTAATGGCTTGCACGATGTTTACGAAATTTTGTATTTTAGAAGTTTTAAGTTGTTTAAGGAAAACTGCATAACAAGATTTAAAAAATTTTAATTTTTGAAATTTTTAAAAAAAATTTTAAAAAATTTAAATTTTTTGAAATAACTTTAAAACCATAACTTAGATTTTTCTCAAATTTTTTGTCAAATTAACTTTTGCTAAGATCTTAAATTTTGCATACTTGAATTTTACAAAACTTTTTTTTTAAAAAAATGTAAAATAAAAAACCGTTATTTTTAAAACTGGTCCAACGATTTTGATAAAATTTTTAGCGTTTATATGTATTAGAAATTGCAAAAGAATGGCATTTTTAGATTTTCGCTTGAATTTTTTTCAATATTTTTCGTGATTTAATAAATTTTTCCTAAATAATGTATACTTGGCAACCCTGTACCACCAAATATATTATAAAGAGCGAACATCAAAACCTTTTACTCAGCCCTTAGATTTTGATATCGTATTTAGAACACAATCGCAAGTTCGTGCGACCCAGTCGTGCCCATTTTTTTTTCTGGGATAAAAATCTTAAAAGTCGTACCAGTGGTAGAAGAAGACCAAGGTTAGAACCTCGGTAAGATCGAATATGCTCCTGCATAAGTTTTACTGCAATGGAAAGTGATTTTTCAGCTAGCATTTCTGAGAAATACGGAGAATGACTTGCAGACAGCAAATACGATGAAGAAATTATGTTAAATGGAGTCATTAATCTAATAGAAAAGAATGGACTGCTAATCAAGAAAAGTTTAACTAAATGCACAAGGCCTGTTTCAGCGGTACTACATCAACTACATCAATAACATCATACAACAACATCTTACATCTACATCAGTTACATTTTTCTGTTTCAGCACTACAACTGGAAGTGTTGTATGATGTAGATTTTTGATGTATTTGATGTAGATTTGACATTCCTACATTATATTTGTTTTTGTGCAAACGCTTGACACGACAAATTTAAATAGAAAGAATTTAGAAAATGGATTTTGATATAAATATTTTTGAATATTCATATTCATAATATAATATTCGAATAATAAATTTTAATTTGGAAGATCGATATTTTGTTGAGAGATACAGAATGCCAAGAATGTGTATTGAATTTTTGGTGGAACGCTTGGGGGTATTTATTGCACATCCAATAAACTGCAACCGTTACACCCTATCACCGCTGCAGCAAATATTACTCACACTTCACTTCCTGGGAAATGGAGGTCAATATCAAAGGCATCCATTTGTCCCTGCGTTTTTATTAAGTGAGTTATGTGGTAAATAAAAATATTTGCATTCTAGCAATAATTGGTTTTGATTTTTAATTAGATGAAGAAGTGCGGTGGCCCGAAAATTCAAACAGTGTGGCTCAAGGTTTTTTTTTTAATATAGCGGGTATGCCATTGGTTGCTGGAGCTGTTGATGGGACCTTGATACCAATAGATGCACCATCGGTTAATGAACAGGCGTTTGTTGATCGAAAAGGTCATCATTCTATAAACGTGATGGTAGTTGCTGGCCCTGATTATCGGTTTTATTCAGTCAATAGTAACTATCCGGGTTCTGTACATAATAGCCGAGTATTGCAGTGCAGCAAATTTTATAACAAATTTTAAACAAAAAATGGGCACGACTGGGTCGCACGAACTTGCGATTGTGTTCTAAAAACGATATCAAAATCTAAAGGCTGAGTTAAAGGTTTTGGTATTAGCTCTTCATAATATATTTTGTGGTACAGGGTTGCCAACAACACATTAATTATGAAAATTGAATTAAATCACGTAAAATAATGAAAAAAATAAATTAAATATTCCAAAGGTTTCAAGCAAAAATCTAAAAACGCCATTCTTTTGCAATCGCTTATACATATGAATGATGAAAATTCAATCAAAATCGTTGGAGCAGTTTTTCCAAAAACGGTTTTTTATTTTTCACTTTTTTTTAAAAACTGTTTTTTAAAAGTCTAGTATGCAAAGTTTTAGATCTTAATAAGAGTTGTTTTGACAAAAAATTTAAAAAAAAATCAAAGTTATAGTTTTGAAGTTATTTCAAAATATCAAAATTTTTTAAAAATATTTTTAAAAATTTCCACAACTAAATTTTTTTTAATATTGATATGCAGTTTTTTTGCAACAGTTTACGACTTTTTAAATCTAAAGTTTCGTCAAGATCGTGTAAGCCATTAACGAGAAAGTCGGTTTTGAAAAAAACGGTACTATGGGAGGTACCGTTTTTAGGCTTTTTCCAAAAATTTTTTTTACATCATAAGAAAAACAATCCTAAATTAATCCTTCACACAAAATTTTGTTAAAATCGTTGGAGCCGTTTTCGAGAAAAATAAGTTTTATCATATCGGTTGTATGGCAGGTACCGTTATTTCAAGACCTAGAGACCCAATTCCAAAAACCCCTCTGTAGGATGCTCCACAGACCCTAACTGCAAATTTTGAAGGAAATCGGTCCATTGGTTCAGGCTGTAGATCCATATACAGACAGACAGACAGACAGACAGACAGACACACAGACAGACAGACACACAGACAGACAGACAGAATTGCAGGACCCACTTTTTTCGTATTCTCTATCATCGTAATGTCATGTTTAATTGTTATCTCAAAATTTTTTTTCTGCACGAATGCAAGACTTGCCTTATAGTACCTATAATCGCAAGTAAAAAATTAGATGAATTTGGTAACGGGCAACGATTATGAGGAGGATGAAGTTGAAAGATTTAGCGAAGACAAAAACGAAAATAGCGCAGTTCAAACATTGAACTTAATTTGTCAATTAATTTGTCGTTTCAATCTTATTTTCATATTTTATTTTCGATTATGTTTTCAAACCATTATTGTAATTTACATATATCTACATATGTACATAGATAGATACTAGATATGTATTGTTAAATATCGAAACATAACTTATCCATACAATATATTTGAAAAAATGAAACCCCATGTTATATTCTTTTTTTATATTTAATTGTCAAACAAAGTCCACAACAAAAACATAACGTAATGCATGTACGTTAGTATATTTTCGTTTGAAAGCCGTCATTTTTTATGCTACAACAAAATTTTTCTGTGTAAAAATGTATCACAAACTAACAACAAATTGTACTACAACAATGTAGCATCAAAAGCTGTGAAACAGAATCATAAATTTTCTAAGCTACATTGATGTATTACAGCAACAAGTACAACAAACCTGTGAAACAGAAATGATGTATTACAACTGTCAATATGCTACATTGTAGTTGATGCAGTACCGCTGAAATAGGCTGAAATCTTCGTTATATCCCTGGGCAATAGAAACTTGTTTATTTATTTTGCTCTACCCTTTTCAAATAATGATTTATTAAGTGCTATAAAAATGTTCGCAATTTTGTAGTATCGATTTTGTTCAAAGATAAACGTTAAAATACTTCGAATTGCCCGATTGATCATTTACTTGACAAAAAAAAGTCGAAAAATATCTAATGCATTAAAATAGAAAAATATTTTCAACAACCACTCGTAATAAACTTATGCTAGTTTTTTAATTGATGGTTTCTTATTTGGTAACACACAACACATTCGGTCTGAGTTGTATCTGATACAAAAGTGTCATGGTAAAAGTGATTAAGATCCGAAGCTACAAACTTTTCTTATACACCTGTCTTGTGTGGGTTATTACGCAACGCACCTTCACTCTTAAAGTAAAAAAGACATTCCTTGTATTTTGTTAAAAAAGTTACGTTACATTTTTTATGATGAAAAATATTACGAGACTTGGTCTAGAGCACGTACGTCAAAAAAAAAATTGATCTTCGTTAAGGAATCGTCTTCTTTACCCTTTTTTGGGACTATGATCACAGTGATCTTGAAGGCGGCTCTCAAACTAATCTTCTTCACACTTGTGATCCGCTTGTTGTCTAACCTAAGTGCTCCTCAAACGTCTTTGCGCTTTCTTGATAGAGCACAAAATAGAGAGTTGAAAATGATGCGTGATAGTTCAATTATTCTAGAATCACTTGATTTTGAAACAATTTAGCGACAACACCCAGCCCACAAGGAATGCTCTTCAGTCTCACATTAAGCCCAACTTCGGACTAACAGCTAAGTTTAAAGATTCGTGTTTGATTCGCTCAACACGAATGTGGAGTGCTTTACCCAATTCTATTTTCCCCAGCTTTATGATCTGCAAGGTATGAATATCAATGTGCATCGGTGTCTCCTTCTCAATTCTCTCTTATTATCTATATTATCTAACCGCTCGCACTATATTTTAATAACATCATAAGGGTATTCATAATCTTAAACAAAAAAAAATTATGGCATCAGAAAGTGTTGACAAGCCTTGGGGTTTTTGATTGTTCCATGTCTGTTTACCAATCAAATGCAAATTTAGTTGTGTTTACCTGTACCATGAGTGTTTTAGTCTGCCTTTATTTTTCTTTCTTCGTCTCAACGTTGTATGATATTGTCTTTTCGACGGAGTTCTCTGGATCTCTTCTTTGATTATGACAATACCAAATGTGCCAGTCGTTCTCTATTTTCTCCAAAAAAAAATATTTTTGATGGGATGGCTTCCACCAAGATGCACTTTTAAGAGTCTGCACCCTTTAAATCTTCCAAAACCGATTTCCCTTGCATTTTCTTAAAGCATTCATAATCAAAAGTATTATACTAAAATTATATGGTGATTCGATTAGTCTTACTGTACCTACTTTTGGGTGACGTTTACGTAGTTAATCAAATCCTTGATATGACGATTTATTGTTCCAGAAAACTTTCAACGCGTTTTTCTCTGAATGACGTTTCTCTTCGGCTTGTTGATAAAAGTGTATTTTCCAGGTTTAAAACTGAAACTTTCACGAGAAATTGGCAAATTCTCCTTAAGTAAATTCATTGCCATGAAAAGAGCTTTCTCGATTAACCGTTCGGAACCGGAAGAAAATTGTCATTCCTTCACAAGGTATGGTTGTGAGAAATGTGCTAGGCTCTGGGCAGAGTTAATTGATTCGCAAGTGTATGTACGTATACGTATAGTCGTATAGTGTACACGCATATTGTAAAAAAATCCTTTTTTAAAGAATATTTTGAAGTGTGGCATATTTATTTATGTATTTTTTTGAGACAGGCTTTAAGTCGTTTATTCACCGTGTAGAAGAAAGCGGAAACATTATTTTGGTTCCCTAAATTATTGCATTTAGTCTTTAAAGTAACGTTAGGGAGCTTTTCCAGCATGCGGTTGTTATGGTTTACGTGTTGTGACTTTTTTTTTGCTTAACTTAAGGAAGAACGTGTAAAGTACAATAATGCACCTTAAAGGAATGTTGGGCTTTATTGTTTTTGGTTCCCTGCTCACCTCAACAAAGTTGTAGAGCTCTTTCGAAAGCAAGAGAAAACTACACTCCTGGGAAACAGTGAAAATAATAAGAAACCATGTCGAAAACTGTTGCTAGCTGCAACGGTCGGTCTTTTCTCCTCCACCATCACTAAGCATAGTGGAAATGGTTGCACAATATCCTTTTTTCTACTTTTCCTTCTTTGCCTGGTGTAAATAACGATAAAGAATAATGGCGGCACAAAACCGTCTCATTCCTCGCCCAGTGCACCTCAATACCGATTTCAACATCGTTGCAAATATGTAGTCATAAGATAATATTTTTATTGCCGCCATGAGAACTTACGAAGATGTAGGGTTTAATTTCAGCGAACAAATTTTTATGTTCAATGTTTGTATTTACGAACGCTGAGGTTGGTTTGAGCGCGCGATGCCTAACTACGAAAGTATAATAATAGTGATTTCCGACATTAAAAAATATGATTATTATGTTTTCTGTAGCAAAAGGGTAGACAAAGAAAAAAACAAAATTCTTATTTCCGAGGCACGATTACGATGTATCGGGTCTTGGAATTCTGCTGTCCTTATATCCTTCTGTAGCTATGTAATCACGTTTAAGCTCTAAAATTACCCAGAGCACAAGGAATCATAAATTATTTTTTATTGATATTGAAAAAGCCGAAACTAATAAAGAAAATGTGAAATTTTATGACTTGATGCTCAAAATAAATGAAAACCCAACACGATCACAAATAATTTGTTTCATTTTGCTTTCCCTTTTAGCAACTCATCAGGTTCAAAAGAAGCTTCCACAACAATTGTTTCCAAAAGTCAAGGGAGTTCGAATGAAAAAATAATTGCAACGACCACAAAAAAACCATCCCCTCATGATCGATTTGAAGATCTTTTGAAAGTACTAAGAGATGGAAGCAGTAAGTTTTCGAGTGTTATTGTTGACAGTCACCTCGAAGATGATAAAGTCAACCCGACGCTAGCTGAAGTTATGGACATGAAAATGAGGTAAGTGAAAATGTTTTACATGTTTCCGTTTTTTATAATTCAGTTTATAAATTTTCCTTAATGAACGAGGTTAAGAATAAATTCAGCACTCAATAAGTACTCGTTTTTGAAAGCTGGCACTTGTGCTATGAGTTCATTACTCGCCTGCCTTTCTCCCTCTATGCAACCCTATTCTGGTTGTGACTTTACAGCTCTATCATCAGTCTTTCACTCGAGCAGCTACATCACACTTTTTGTTTTTCGAACGTACTCGAACAGGTTATCATTAGTTTTCATTTCGCTCTCAAGAAAATCCAACCAAATGAAAAACTTTTCAAATTCTCAATAACCACAACAGGCTTTAATTCTCCTGCAACCCACCTCAATCTTTGATTGGAGATACGAACATCATCGAAACGTTCACGACACTCGAACATCGTCGTAATGTTTCTTGTCTCTCCTTAATTTATCGTGTTTTTTTACAGACAGTGCTCTTATTGGATTGCCAGATGAATTCCTCCCCTTAAACAATTCAACTGTAATACTCGCGCTTACAGGAATGCCCATCAGTGTACACTTCCTTGAGTCCAATTTCGGACGTATTGTTAAACACAGAGATTCCTTCTTCAGCCGTACCACGCGAATGTGGAATGTACTGCCCAGCTCCAATCTTCAGAAATTTAAAACTAATGTGCATCGGTATCTCCTTTTAAACTCTCTCCCTTTTTCCTAACGTTCGTACTGTGTTACTTAACATGCTAAGGGTAGTCACAACCCCTTGAGTGCGCGCAAATTATATAAAAAAAAATAAAAAAAATAGTATGAACCTCTATGCATTCTATTCAGCAAAACCAAAGTCAATTAACTGCCTCAATTCTGATCATGAGTTTCTTACACAATATTCTACAATCGCTATCCTTGAAGCTAAAGCTAATTCCCTACAATAGCGTTCCCTTATGTTCTCTTTTGGTTTTGAAATAGAAATTTTCAATCATTTGATATGAACTCCAGCCTCAACCAATATTTATGACAAATGCTATTGTATACATTCACATTCCCTCTGAGCTCTCCCGTTAGAACACTAGCAAAATGTCTGCACCACACCTCACTCTCCGTGTCAATTGGTACTTCGATTCCTTTAAGGACTAACTCAAAATTAATAGAAATTTCCATTGGCTTAAAAATGTGCCCAGGCCTTCTCAAATTACCTTATCCAAATGTCGTTTAAACAGAACGATTAGAACAAGCTATGGGGACAAGAACAACCCTCTACCGATTGTAAAATGTACATGGGTGGATAAATATCATTTACCCGATCCCATCTAATTTACGTGACTCAATTACAATGGATTTATGTTCAGTTTCTCACTCCATGCTTATCTATTATAAATTTGGATTTAAAACATTTTGCTGAAGTTGCCGCACGTTTTTGAATCACACACCCACACACATATATACCACACCCACAAATATTCTTTAACTCACAACCACAATTTAAGTTTGCCAAGATCCCTTGAGGGTGCATATTATGCATAAATTTTCTGCAACGGTAGCAACTATAGGATGCATGCTAACAGGTGAATGCGAAAGAGTCAACTCCCATGTTTCTGTGTATACCTATACATTGCTACTGTTTCCATGCCGCGCCGAGCCACTTTGGATGCTTTGTGCTTTTTAAATCCTTGCAAGAATAAATTAAATGACTTTCTTTTTTTTCTGTTCATGTTTTTTCTTTGCAACGTTTGAATCCTTTGAAAGAAGAGAGGCGCCTAGCTGATGCGGCATTTTTTTTTCACGGCCTCAAGCTCAGGGCGTGTGTTCATCGTTTGTGTGGATATTAAAATAATTTTTCTTTTTCCTATTTCTCTATCGCTGAGCTTTGGCAAAAAGATTGAAGGAACAAAAATATTAAAAAAAAAAAAAAAAAAATTCAACAAGAAACGCAAAGATAAAAAAGTCCTTAGTTCAACCAACTCAACAAATGGTGGCAGGACCGCAGCGACGACGCACGGTGTGGTGGGGAGGTGTGTTTTTATATGGCACCATCATACTCTCATTAAGAAATGGCTCTGCCATCAATGATTGCGGTTGACATGCTGCGTTGTTATAAAATTTCTTTTGCATCGTTGAGTTCGTGATAGAATGTTTAAAGACTCTGTAAGAGCAAAGTTGAATCTACAAACTTTCACTCACTCTTTGTGAGTCAGCAACTAATCGCCTTTAATTTTTGAAATAAGTTCACAACAATGTCCTTCTCACTCTACCTACTTACAGTATTCTCAAGCTAAGTTCAGAGAGGTAGTTTTTTTTTAGTTGTAATCAATAAAAAAAAGTTCGGTACAAAAAAACGTTGCTGCATGCAATTAACTGGAAGAATACTCAGTGCATAGTTAATAGGAGTGAGCTCTCAGCTTTGCACTTTGGTCTTCTTCCACTTTATTGCGCCACCTAAGACGAAGTCTTTCCCTTCCGTGTAATATGTGATAACCCGTCGAGCCACAGCGTTGGTGTCCATCCACGCCACATGTCCTAGCCATCGTAGTCTAACGATGCGTACTTTTTTAGGTATGCCAATATCACGGTACAGCTCATAAAGCTCATTCTTATATCTTCTTCTCCAAACAGTATCTTCGCAAACGAGACCAAAGATCATTCGGAGTACTTTTCTTTCGAAAAGACCAAGGGTTTCCTCAACTGCTTTCGATAACGTCCACTCTTATATCAGTCTTAACAGGCGGGGGCTTAGTTATGCATTGTTTGATCTAGGTTATGGTATGCTTCATGGGTTCTGTGGTTAGTTTTACCAAAACAAATATTTCTACCAAACTTCTTCACCAAAATATGAGAGAGAAGTTTAAATGGAACGAGAGAGAAATTTAATCACTCGTCACCAGCAATCTTATTTTTTTTTTTTTTTTGAGGTTACTACAGTTCTTCTATTTAACTGAAATGTTTTAACCTCAACCATTTGTCGAACTGGTTAAGAAAACAACAACTAAACTTTTGGTTTAGGGTTTATCTAGACTAACTTTTCTAAAGCCTGCTGTCTATTAAGGGAAACTTTATCTTGTCAAATTATAAGAACATTGCTTCTTTGGATGTATCAACTGTAAGACCAGACCAGATTGTTCTTATTTCCTTGTGACATACAACTTTGAACCTTAATAGTTGTCTCTTGTTGTTAATCCAGATTTCTATTGTCTCCTTGTGATTGGTCCAATTTATTTTGAATTTTGTTCGAACTTGAAACTTTGGCACTGGAATAGTTCGCGTATTGATGGATGTCCTGCGCAGAAATTTTTGTGAAAAGCGTTTCGAAAAACATTGAATAGTTCTTACCAGTTCTAACCTGAAATATTGTCTCATAATCTAACAAAATCTGTGTATCCTGCTTAAATTCCAGCTTATTTAAAAACACTTGTAGTTGCTCTCTCCATTCCCAATACGAATTTCATATAGTTTTACTATATAACAACACTGGTGAATTTTAGCACTCAAAATCGACCACCATCCACAACCCCCGCGTTCCCCGCATTGAAGGATGAGTTTTAATTGCCTGAAAGTTTGCGAACTTCTGTTTTCACTGGCATCTCGCACAGCGTGATTGTAAATGATAAAATAAGTGTGTATGAACGTTCGCATTATGTAACAACAATAACAATTAATTACACATATCATACATTGTTGGTAGGCGCGTACTCGTATAATGTTTGTGTCATAAATGCCTACCTTCCACCTGGCGGTAGACGCATCTGTTAACATAGATAGTATTTCTTTGGACGATATAGGGTGAAGTGGGCTGTCCCTGTCATCGTGCGATTTGGGTAAAACACGCGATATAATGGAATTGTTTATTTAAAAAATGGAGTTTATAACTACGCTAGCTAGGTAAGGGTGCGGTACACGGAAATGAATCTAAAGAAAGAGTACTTTTGCCATGTTTTTTCATACCACTTTCTCGCAATCTGTACAAAGAAGGTTGCTTTTGTATGAGAAGAATTTTCTATAAGTACGAATATTTTCTTTTTATAGATTTCTGCTGAATTGGGTCTGATGAAGAAAGAGTCAAAGTGGAAAATGAAACAAAGCTTTAAAAAAGTGTTTTTTTTTTTAAATTAAAAAAAGGCTCAATTTTGATTGAAAAAATGAAGAATGAAAAAAGATAACGAAAACAACACAAAACTGAAATAAGTAAGGCTCCTAATTTCGTTTCAAATGTTTTGTTTCGTGAGAATAGACGCGATTTGTTTTATTATTGTCTTCCATTTACGCAAAATTTTGTTCACTGAAAAGACTTCAATTAACTTTGTTATTTCAAAATTTGATAAGCTCTTTAAAGCATTCATTTGCTCTCATCTCTTTTTCGTTTTATTTTCAAATAAATATTCCATGCAGATAATTGTAAGCTGTAAATCGTCAACAATGTCAATCTCTTTCTCATACCAAGTTAATAGTTTTCAATGACTTAAGTTAAACGAAAGGGATATCTTCTAATTCCTAGCTAATCGAACATACCATAAGAAAAAAAAACTTTATGGGGCAGTGGTTTTCTGTGATTTTTGCCTTCGTTATGAGCCAAGATGGTAAATTACCTATGTTAAAACACGAACAAATTTTGAATGAATTCTAAACATTCCAAAAGCTAACTACAACTCCATTCAAGTTTTTTTTTCATGAATTTCCTTTCAGTTCATTGAATTTCCTTCCATTTGTTCCAAATTTGATAATTCTGCAATTTTAGTACATCACCTTGCTGCTTGCTCTGTCTTATTCACCGCTCATTCATACCCCATTTTACCCTATACCTACAGAAGGTATGTATTCATTGAATTACAAAAGGGTTGCGTGTAAAAATTCCTTTATGTGTCTTCTTATTGTTATTGATGCTTATGTTCTGCTGTTCATTTGTGTCAACACAAACTCATATCCTTAAAGCTTTTTTTTCGTTCGTGTGGGGGAAGAAGGCTTACAGGAGATAGAATTGTATAGCGAATTATCATTACATAACGCATAATCAACTCATCAGATGCGTTTAATCTTGCTTACATTCATGTAAAACATTAAAATCATCTCTGATTGGAGCATGATAACGATAAAAAAGAAGAAGAGGAAAAGCGAGCAAGTAAACACAAAATTCTTTGCTTATTGTACATATTTGCAGGTGCTCCTTAGTTTTTTTTTTCGGAAGATAGAGACACACACTTTAATGTTTTTATAAGGAGTTGTGATAATGACTGGCAAAGTAACCACCCCAATTCTTGATATACCAAAAAGACTTGTAATAATTAAGTAATTTCGTTAAATTGGAACCAACCTTAATGTAGTTTGGACTTGTTATTAAAAAAATGATTCAGAATTATGAGCTTATTTTGTAAGGGCCCATTTTTCATTCTCCTGGCAAGAAAGTGGGTAACTATCTTAGCAAACAAATAAGTAGGTATGTATAGTATATTCTATTTTGCAATAAAAAAATGTCCTTAAGATATGGATGTTCAATGAATATCCAAAATACATCTTGACAGAATTGTCAAGATCAATTCTTAAAAATAATTTTTTGACAATTTGTTTATTCCTGAGGAATTATATTTAATCTTCCCTGGAAGGAGCAGATAAATTTTTTTCTCTCAATAATTTTTTTGATTTTTTTAATTTTTGAAGAAAAAGGACTTTTTCACTTTGCCACACGAAATCGGAAATTATTTGCAGGTGCTACCCATTCGTCAGTGGATATACTTGAGAGAAATGCGCCCTAGGCACCAGGACTCTCTTAACCATCTTGTGCCTCCCTATTTGGGTTTTTATTTAACCTTTTTCAAAATAGAACCGCAACAAACCTATCTCTTTTTGTCTCAGAATCTAGTCACTTTATGAACAGCTAAGTTAAACCAATATGTGTTGTGTTTTTAAACTCTTTCCGTCTAGGTGGTTAGCAGAAATAACCACCTATTTATTTGCGTTTTTTATGATATAGCGACATCTATTGGTTAGTGTTTTTATTAATATGAACGACACGAGCTTGTTACATTTGAAAAGTGCCAGTTTTAATACTCTGACGGTCAATAGAAAAGCTAAACTATTAAACGAAAACTGGTAAAATCAGAAATGCAAGTATTTTATTTCATTTGCAAGTTAATATTTACAAATATGATATATTTTTATGCTCAAATTGTTGAAATATGAAAAACTTTGCATAGTAAATATAAATATAACGAATAAACATAACAGATTTTTGAAAATTACACCTTATTTATAGTGGTTATCACCTTATTTCTTCACAGTGGTCACCCACAAAAACCACCCCATATCTGCCCCCCCCCCCCCCCCCCAATCAACCCACTTTCGAAAAAACCCCAAATCTACTTAAAAGAAAGCCTATGCAATACAGAATACAGAAAAAATTTAGTTTTACACTGAACATAAAAAAGTGTGACTGAAAGAGCTAAGAGATGTACTATTTCAACTGGTCACACTCTGTTTTCGTTTTCCGTTCTCTTGAAATAATAATAAGGCCTGCAATTTTTCAATTTACTGATTATTTTCACTCTATTTCGGGACGGTTCATATCAGAATAGCCAAGTTAACACTAAACAGTTAGTTGGACATACTTCGTTTGACAGATGTTGGATGGTCGGATATAGTTTGCGTTCAGACTTACCAAACTTGTCGTCATATATACTCCTCCACACCGTCCAAATTCTAAATTTTCAAAAATATTTGAAAACCATCCAATAATTTCTTCAAGCGGTCGTATGAGGTTTCACACATTATCCAACATTGGTCGTTCAAGTCAAAGTCTGTCTAACTTATTGTACAGTGTGAACTCCGTTAATCAATGATCTCTCAAATTGAGCAGAAACGAATGAATGGCATTTGAAACTTTGTAGGTCGCGTTATTCAGTTAAATGTTATGAGGAAGTTTTGAAATGGGGTAGTTATTTTCAAATCCAATTTACTAGAAGGCTGTCTCAGCAATCTAAGACAATCATCGTAAAATTAATTTAGGTTCCAAAACAACGTGACATAACAGAAAACCAAATGGCGGTTAAGCTGACTAAAATCGAGTCATCTTTAGAAACATATCGGCTATGCAGAGACCAATGGGCAGATATTTGTAAGGAAAAATAAGAATTCTTGCTCCTGTTTATTAGGCCTCGACTTTCTCTGTTGATTGGCATTCTAACGTATCACAACTCATTCGGTATACACATGATGAGAATGGGCATTAGCACATCCGACTTATGTAGGGGATGCCAAGACGAGGAAGCAGAGGTGGTTCCACTCCTTCTGTGATTATCCTTGCTTGCGCCATACTGTAAGAAAACAGCCAAATGAAATTACTTTTTCGACAATCTAGGTGACATCTTTAACCTCCCACTGAACAGCATCCTTAAATTCATCCAGAGCTCTAAATGGTTCAGTGGGGGCTCTCAATTCCAATCACTCAATTACAAACCCAATCCTCTGCCGCCCCTCTCTCTTCTACATCCTCATCCTATGTTATCCTGGGAGCAAAATGGATCTTTCAGATCCGAGTGCGGTGCTGGCGTTACGGACTTTTTACAAGCCGCCACGCCGGCCGGTGCAACTTTCATATAATGGTAATCCACAGCCACTTCAAGTCTCCTGATTTTATCTTCCCATTATTGGAACCAATGTTTGATCCTTCAAATCATGAAAATAATTCGTTCTTTTTCTTTAAATTTCTTTCTTTCAGAATGGATGCTTTTGTGATGAAATTTGTTAACAATACCTGGCATATTGACCTTATTATGGGAAGTTTTTCACAAGGACATTGGAAACTATTACGATAAATTTTGAGTCATTGCGGATTGCATTGATAATGTTGCGAACCACTGCTTAAACCAAAGTTATATTACATTCACTCTGTACGCAAAACTAATTTTTTCCTATCTGCATTATCGATGGTTATTTGATTAATCCAAAAAACACTCTCAAGACTTCGTTGTTTTTCTTTAAAAATTATTGGTGGCAACTTGTCACAAAAGGGTGATGTTCCTTGAAATCCTGACTGCTAATCATCCTTTAAGCCTTAGTTGTACCTTCAGTGCATTCCGATTTCTCGTTTGCAGTTTCATTTTGGAGATCGTTGTCAATACCAACTTTGAACAATTCTCTCCGACAGTAAAGTTTTATGTGGTAAACAACAACAAACTGAAAAGTGTTATTTAATGCTTATTTGTCACCAACAGCTCTTTTATGCTGCCAGCATTATACGTTTAGAAATCACTTTAAAGTTTAAACTTTACACTAACTGATATATTCAATAAACCACAAAATTCAAGTAAAGTTTGTGTAGAAAATCTCCATCACCTTTAAGGAGAATAAAATAAAATTTCATCGTTAGTAGATACTTTTCCTTATTTCCTCTGCTTTTCATGAGAAAGGCACTCAATGTGATATGATAAGCTCTCCCAATATCAACTCAGACTAGAAAGTATACAAAAATTCTTATTTATCAATTACCATTTTTCCTTCAACACTTTCTACTAAAGCAAATCGGAGGAAAGAAAAAAGTTTCCAAACTAAAAACGTCTCGGACGGGATACGCACCATAACAGCGTCTTATACGCCAACAACTTTTATCAATATCAATTTGAAAGTTTCGGTTTTGTGTGTTGCTTTTCCTTCCTTCCTCCCTTGCTTAGTAATTGCGAATTGCGATATAAAAATTGGGTTGTAGAAGTGGGGAGATGAGAAAAAAAAAATCAACCAAAATAACCATCAACCTCAAAAGGTACCTACTTTGCCCATTCACAGTCGTAAAATGGATCAATAAATCAATAAAAATAAAAAAGAAACCTTACACCTAGTATAAAAAAATGTAACGATAAAACTTTGAAAACTCCAAGAAATTTTAAATTAAGGGAAAAAATATGTCCGAATTGAGTCACTTAGCGACGAGGGTAGTGGGCTTTGCACTGCAATGAGATAAAAATGTCTTTTCAATAGTTCTGAATGGAATTTCCTTGAAGAAAATATATAAATTTGAATGTGTAAAGTGCACGAGTCTTGAGCATCATCAGCTTAAGGGATCTGTAAGGACGAAACAAAAGATTTGAAATGCCACACATTGCACATAAGACGTCTATTTTTCAAACAACCCAACACACCACAATGATTAAATCAGTGCTGATTGCAAAATCAGTGTTGTACAACTGATGTGTGTTCTCTCTTCTGTCATTGTCGTCACCGTCAAAAGCATGAAAGTCATTTGTCTTCACAGCTAAAGCCCAACGAGGACATTACAACATTATATCAAGCAAAAAGTCTAGGATTGTCCTTCGGGAGTAGGAAGGTCCCTATGAGTACAAGTGTACACATTAGTGTGATAGGTTCGCCTCGAATTAACTATTGTGAACGAGGTGAAGTGGAAATTCGAAATGGCATTTCATGTCACTCGCTGTCAGAGGATTTTCTGGTTTTCAGAATTTTTGTAATAACGTGTTCTAGAGCAAAGTTTTATTGGTTGGTTTCAGGTGTAAGCGATGAATGATGTTTTTGTGTGTGAAACTATTGTTGGTGGTTATTCGCCTGATTACGTTGTGATGGCCACAACTTGATGGAAATTATTCTGACCATCAGAAGACAGTTGTTGTGACTGCGAAAATCCCACAGATTGTCTAGGCAGCCATGTTGAACTCTGGACTTACTACCGTAAGTGCCCACACAACATACTTTTAAAAGAAAGAAGGAAAGATTTTTGGTCAGCAGTAAAAGAATGAAATGGAAAACTAGCAGGTGATGGGTGCAAGCTTTAAATTTTTTGACCAAGCTGGATTTTGATTGTACTATACTGCTGCAGCTTTCAAACTTAATTCAGGCACTAAGATGTAGAAGGAGCTTGTTACACGTGTTTTTTCTGCTTAAGGCAACGCGTAAAGAAGTGCGAGAAAGCGATGCGATGCGAAATGCGTTTGGATGCGAAAAAAATGTTTATATGAAATCTTGTCCACGTAGATGCAGTAAAGCGATATTTAATGCAACTTGCTAGTCTGCCACAAAGTTTTCGCAGCTACTCGCACAATTTCAGGTGGCTCTATACGAGAAGTGATTGCAATTGAGTAAAACAACGCTACACAAACGATTTTAGTGAACGAACTTTTTCGCATTTTGAATCGCTTGTTGCATCGCTTCTCGCAACGCTGGGCTTTCTCGCACTGCTATATGTTCAGCCTAGGAGTAGCGAGCAATTGGTTTTTAACAATTTGTGATATTACAATGGAAAGTGATGTCCTTTCTTTTATTTGAAACTAATGTTTTCATACTTGGGTACAAGTTTCAGAAGATTTTATAGACTTCTCTTTTCAATTGCAAATCGCAAACCGAAAGTGACACAAAAGACAGCAGAATCGACCTATACAAATATATTCCATGGGACCTATTTTATTTTATGTCATTATTTATGGTAAGCCAAAAAGTAAAACACAGGATTTTAACAACTTAAAATAAAAAATAAACGTAAATTTCAAATCATAAAAATTGTGTCTCTCTTTATTTTTGCATGAGGTTGGCAAAAATAAAGGGTTTTCCAATAGGTATGATATGATATTGCAGAAGCGTTCAAGCTCATTTGTAGTATGTCTAAATCTGTCATTTGTTTTTTAATGTATTCAGAAGTGTTTACAATTTCACTATTCGACCACCGTAAACGTCGTGAACTTTCTGATTTTGCCTTGGAACAACTTGAAATCGATAACGATTTTTTAAGAAAATCATCTTTTCCTATGAGGTTTACTTTCATTTGACTGGTGCAGTAAATAAACAAAACTGTTGATGAAAATCCACAAAATATTCATGAAAAACCATTACATTCACCTAAATTGACAGTTTGGTGTGGTTTTTGGGGTGGTGGAATAATACACCATTACTGTCAATGGAGAGCGGTATAGATCGATGATATCCAAATTTTTGTGAGCGAAATTGGAAGAAATTGATTTTGAGAACATTTGATTTGGACAAGACGGGTCTACGTGTCACACAGCAAATGCAACAATTGAATAATTACGAGAAAAATTTAGAGATTCGATTATTTGAGGAAATGGTGATATTCAATGGCCTCCAAGAAGTCGTGATTTAACACCATTAGACTATTTCTTGTGGGGTTTTTTGTCATTGGCATTTCAAAATAAACCAGATTCTCTTCAAGCCTTACAAGTCGATATTGAACGTGCCATTTATGATAAACGACTTGATTAAGTGGAAAAAAGTGCTCGAAAATTGGGTTCATCGATTTGATGCTGCAGAGAAATCGTGGTGGCTAAATTGTAATGATTGAACTGCAAATCAAATAAAAAATATTTGAATAGCCTTTACAAAAAGTGTGTTTTTTTCAAAAATTAAATCATATCACTCTGGAATTGGAAAACCCTTAATTATACAATTTTGCACCTTTTTCTACACAGAATTAGGAATACCTACCACTTATATGTTTTATGCTTTTGTAGGGTTGATAAGTCTGAAATAAGTCTCCTAATATCACTCCAATCAGTTTGAGTACTTGGAAAACCACCCAATGGATTTTTATGAAATTTTCAAAGTAGACATAGTTTAGTCCAGGGATGGTTCCTGTCAAATTTTGATCCCCATATTCCCACAGGAACGGGATTGGGAATAGAAAATTAGAAACTACTCCACAGATTTCAAAAAAAAATTTCAGCACTAGGGGTGCTACATTATCTCCCTTCATAAGTAGCTTAGACTATATTTCATCCCTATAATCCCACAGGAACAGAAACGGGAACGAGAATGGGAACCATAAAGTCACTTGGCCGAATTCAAAAATTCTTTCAACTCTAGGATGTTGCATTATCCCTCAGCGAGAAAGACTTACATTTCACTCACATATTTCCATGGGAACGGAAGATTCCCACAGGAACGGGGTTGGAAATAGAAACTTAGAAACTTCTGGACCGATTTCAAAAATTCTTTCAGCTGTGTGACGTTACATCATCTTTTAGTGACAAAGACTTATATTTCAATCACATATTTCCATGGAAACAGAAGATTTCCACAGGAACGGGGTTGGAAACGGAAACTTAGAAACTACTGGATAGATTTCAAAAACGAGAACGGGAACATTAAAGTTACTTGACCGATCTCGAAAATTCTTTCAAGTCTAGGATGTGACATTATCCCTCAGTGAACTAGATTTTTATATCACAATCACTCACATATTTCCGCTGGAACGGAAGATTCCAACAGGAATGGCTTGGAAACTTAGAAACTTCTGGACAGATTTCAAAGATTCTTTAAGCGGAAAAACGAGAACGGGAACCTTAAAACAACTGACCCGAGCAAAGCCGGCCGGCTCAGCTAGTTATGTATAAAAGAGAATGGATGAAATATTGAGTACAACTAAGACTCCGAATTAAAATTAAAAAAAAAAAATTATCTTCAAACAAATCTGTCTGAAATGGTAACAAGAAATTTTCCTGTGGTTAAATCAAAGAAAGTGTCTTGCTTGAATCAATAGCTATATCCGGCCACAATTTAGATTTCATTATTTACACTTGTCTTATACAGTTGTCACTTTGATAACAAGTATTGTTTATTGCGGTAGTATTGAATTAAATTTTCAACATTATCAACTGTTACAAGCCCAAATACATTGAAAACACGTTAACTTTTGAAATTGACTTCAAATTAGCAGACAATATAGTGGGGGCCATAATTTCCGCTCAATGGCTTCCGGTCTAATATTACTTTTGGACCAGATAGCCCTCCCTTTCCGCAGTTGGCTCCCTGTCTCTACTCTGTGATGCAAGTGAAAAGATTTTGCTGATTTGATCACTGCTAGAAGTATTTGTCAAGAGTTGATAGAAAACGCCTACGGTCGTTTATCGCGTACATGGATGCTACTAAAATAAACGCAACAAATATAGAAAACGCCGAACTGCCTAAGAGTATGCAAAAAAACGAGCAATAAATCTCTCCGACATTTCATAGTTGAGTCAGATTTTTTTAAATTTAATTTGAATCTGAAAACTCTCATCTCCATAATCACCAAAAATCAATCCAGTAATATGGAACGGTCACCATCGGCTTTGGATTGTATGAGGTCGTGAACATTCAATCCGCAGTTTTTCATGCGAACCCACCAATTACCTGTTTTAATAAGACTTTATTTCTTTATTATTTTATTTATTTATTTACTTAAATCAACTATTGGGAGATTTTAGAACACACTCTACCTCTCGAAGGCCATTGACCGTGCAAATGATTTTTTACTTTTTGGAAAATAGAAAAGAAATTCTGAAGCTGAAACTGGGAGACCAATGAAGATGATAAGTGTGTTTCCACTTGAATAATATGCTCCTTAGCGTTCATTTTCAAATTTGAGGTTTCAAGAAAATCGGTTTAAAAAATAACTCTTTTCCTCCTTTTCAACAAAATTTTGAATTTTTCCTTTTTTGGTTCTTAGTAGAAATGTGCCTTCGAATGCAGCTCAATTTTGAAAATGTCTATGCCTTAAATGCAGCAATAACTCGGCTAATGGTTTTTTCCATTAGTCGTCAATAGTCTAAAGCATATCTTTGTGGACTAGTCCACGTTCACCAGAAAATATCTTTAGATATTTTTCTTACAAAAAAGTTAACAAGGTGTTTCTTACAGTTTCCAACGATTTGAGATCCTTTAAAGGAACATCTGGGCTTATTTGGGGGCACACTGCTCAACTTAAGTTTCTAAAATCATACCCTGTGAATCTTCTTTTGATGTTTTCGATTGTTTCCGAAGAGTTGAAGGTATGGTCATACAACACAACATTATTCAATTATGGGTTCTATTAATGAAATATAATAGTTTTCAAGTACAACTGCTTATCTTCAAGAACTAGAATATTTTCACAATCTCTGTTAGTGAACTAAAAAAAAAACCTAATTCTATAAGGTTAGTCGTCGATGAGCGATAGGTAGTCTTTCATTTTCAGAAGAAGACATAAATTCTTACACTTCTTCGTTCGGTTCACACCATAGGAGCTCCTTCTATATTAGGATATTTCACATCCTAGCACACCTACCTACTCGTGCACGACACTTTGTATTTGCTTGGTTAAAACAAATAAGAGCATATAATTGAATTTAATCTCAAAAGCATCGTCTGGCAAAGTTGCCAAACAACATTTTGTAAATTAAACACAACTTCGACGAGTATAGGTACCAGATAACCACCACCACCTGCACCAAATCATATTTTAATATTTTCTGCAGCAGCATTCTAGATTTTATTTCTCAATAACACACATATTGTTATTCAATAACCTCAATTTATCATCATAAATCGATTTCCTTCCTCATCTCCTAGCTAAGTGACACTTTTGTCAACATCAACAAAGATTGTGTGATTATGATGCTGAGTGGTTGTGTTGTGAACATGAAGCCATATCAAAACCGATTTAGCCATTGTATGCAGAAGTACAAATATAGTAGTGTACCAAAATGTGTTTGCCAACTTATTGAATCAACATACCTCTATTGTGTTTGTGTTTGCTTAAACTACTTGGACATCGAATAAATGTACTTAAATGTGTGTGCAAATAGAAACTAGAGAGTCCGATTTTCAGTGCTGCTGTGACCTAAAATTGAAAATTAATTGAGAGCCGAAAGGCTTTCATCTGATATTGAACAAAGTTTGAAGTTAAAGTGAGAATGACAGGAAATGAAAGAACAATCTAGATCATGTGAAACATTTGATATCCTTATTGCCGTTGGACATTCTATACTGTCATGACCGTTGAATGTTCCACGAATAAAATGACCTATTTCGTGAGGTTATCTGAGCTCTCGTGACAAAAAATTTTGTCAATATTCTCTAAACCCCCAAAAGCTCAATTAGCTGTTGTTCTAGAATTTTCAATTAAAACGAATCGCTTAATTGAAAAAAAGAAAGTGTAAGCAAAACGTCAAGTTGTCTGCTACCACTCAGTCATACACCGAAATTACTAGTAATGATGCAGTGGATTGAAATGACTTCCATCCACATCATCATTTAAGGTTCCCAAAATCCATTATTCGGTGCATCCTATGTTCTATTCAAAAACTTTTCAACGTTGCATTTGTGCAATGAACGCGCCAAAATTTGTCTTCATCGCAGTTCACAGATAATATTCTTCAAAATGTTCAACCATGTGTCCTTATTTAGCGCGGAGTATCTGCCACATACCATTTTCCCTATGATGACATCTTTTCGTGGTGCCAAACAAAAGCAAAGTACCTACCAGAAATAGCAGCAGCCACCAGCCATCAGCAGCAGTGGCGTCAAAGTTCGCGCCAAATTGAGTTCTTTGGGTTGCAATGCAATAAAAGCAAAAACCATCGATGTCTGTTATTCTCCGACAGCAGCTGTTACACTATACTTGCACTAGTAGAATTCGGCTTCCTATAGTCTTGCAATTTTCCAACAGAAAGAATGGGTGTCGACTGCTACGACGACGACAGCGACGGCAACGGACACAGATATCTTTATACGACCATACCACAAAAGTCCAAAATGCTGCATTTCAAGGATCTAGAATTTATGATGATGGGCCATGGTGGAGGTGGTGGTGGATGATGGTAGTACTGCCTTGGCACAGTTGCAACAGTAACCATCCTATCAAACGAGGACATTTTGCTTAAGTTTATGCACTGCCACATGACAAAGTTGATGACATCGAGTTCTGCATGAAGAAGAGCGAACTATACGTCACCGATGGTAATTTGCAAAGTGTGGTTGCAACTGTATTAAAGTAGTCGGAAATGCAGCCTTGAGGGACACACTGTCATTCGTAAGGGTATGCATGTATGTATGTGGCTTTGGGGGCCGGCTGTCACCAAAGCTGCCCAAACCATCGATCATTTTTCGAGGCGATTGCTAATGTTATTTTCTTATTTAAAGCAAAAGTTCTTTTTTCTTTTGTTGCATTATATGGTTGCGAAGTTTAAAAACTACGTTGGCCTTATGCCAGAACAAAGTGCAGTCAGCCAGCTGTGTAACAATGCATCGTCAATCATAGTTCTTGTAGGTAGCTCTCTAATTTTTGTTTTCTTTGATGTGGTTTTACGAGGCTGACCGCATGTGGATGGCGTCAAGAGATTGGAAATATTGGTCACTGTATTTGAGATGTTTAAGTTAGAAAATGGTTGATTATTATAAATTATATAATGGCTGAAAGAAATCAATAATGTGCTAGTGGGTAGGTACATATTTTCTAAAGGCAAATATAACAATCTTATAGTATTCAGTGTCCTCACATAACTATACAAGTTGAGTGACCATAAAAATAATTAGCTTTGTTGTACTGATACCTTCTCATCAAATTTTAGTTTTATTTAGAATACCTGGAATTTGAGTTGGTCTTACTTAATCACAAGTTAAGACAATTTGCAGAAGTAAAAAAAAAAAAAATTAAACAGACAAGAGCAGTTTATCAGATTAGACATAGGTAGACAGCCCACAAAATAAATTTATGGCTAGAACGAAGTGAGATCTAAAAGTAAATCTTGCACATGGCTTGCAGCTCTGCCAAAAAGTTGCTCATACGCCATAGTGAACTTTGTCTTTAGGGCCGGTATATTACCCCCATTTTAAGTTATGTGTCCACTTTCTAAAGTGTCCCTTATTTTTCGTTTTAGATTTTTTTCGATAAAAGCAGATTGATCCCAAAGTAACATTTTAGTTCTTTTAAAGATCTTTCTATACTTCCAAAGGTCGCAACGATGAGCATTTGAAATAAGCTCTGTTTGTATACTCAATTCAGTTTTCCAATTGAAATCGGATATCTTTGGATTCTTTGAATGAACAAAAATATAATAATAGCTTTAGAGTATAATCAGAGCCTTACAGTTGGGCTTAGCACAAAATATGGGACCTTGGAAATCGAAACACCTTCACCTCCTTTTCCCTCCAAAGACGAGAACCTGGTTAGATTTTGTCTGGTGAAGTAATATACCTATCTGTAGTAACCCTCAAGCAAAGATCAAATTTCAAATGCAAATTTGTATGGTTTCTTAGAATCTAAGTTTTTCGTGGAATAACCTCAGACCTAGCTTCCTAGTCGTTGTGGCTATTATCATAAAAAAAAAATTAGGGATCAGAGAAAAAAAGCCTTAATACCGTCGCTGAGGCTTGAATGATAATGCATTCAAATCTGCTGAGTCCACGTTAAGAGTATCGAAAATTTAAATTTAAGTTTTACCCTTCGAAAAGAAGCCCCACCCGGACTGCTGTTAACAGCCTTAAATCAATTTATGATGGGTAAGAAGAGAAATAAAACTTATTTAAACTAAATTACGACTGGAATAAAATAAGAACTACCAGCAAACGTAAATAATGAATAATTAGAAAAAGACACCTTTAAATGGGTGACAAATTTTCCTTACACAATGCTTCAGTTAGAGATTAGTCTAATCATTTCTCAAAATTTCTTTACTAATTCGGTTGTTAGCTTAAATGATTTTCTTTTAATTGGATAAAAATCAAAAGCCATTTTCTTCATCTGCATATATGGTAAATAAAATGGCTTGAAAGATGCGCTGCAAGTTGATTGTAGCTTAAGAAATGATAGTTCCCTCAGGTTTTTGAGGGTTTTGGTTCAGTTTACTAGTCTGAGACCAGTCATAATCATAAGTTTTTATTTATTCTCAAATAAGTCTTGAAAAGGCTATACAAGCAAAATAAGCAAAAACAATCTATTGTGATGTGTTATGAAAAATTGAAGAAGAATAGCGGCGGACCTGAAATGGACACCTGAGGAACACTACACACAATTTTTAATAATTCCGACTTACAGAATCTGTTGAAAAGTTTTCGATGAAAAATATGATTAAGAAAAAATTAAAATCTGTTAATTTTTCCTAAAAAGAATAGTGATTTTGAGATATTTAATAAGAGTATGGTGGTCGATATAATCAAAAGCTCAGTCTCAGTCACAGTCGCAGTCGCAGTTGCAGTCTCAGTCTCAGTCTCAGTCTCAGTCTCAGTCTCAGTCTCAGTCTCAGTCTCAGTCTCAGTCTCAGTCTCAGACTCAGTCTCAGTCTCAGTCTCACTCTCACTCTCAGTCTCAGTATCAGTATCAGTCTCAGTCTCAGTCTCATTCTCAGTCTCAGTCTCAGCCTCAGTCTCAGTCTCACTCTCAGTCTCACTCTCAGTCTCAGTATCAGCCTCAGTCTCAGTCTCAGTCTCAGTCTCAGTCTCAGTCTCAGTCTCAGTCTCAGTCTCAGACTCAGTCTCAGTCTCACTCTCAGTCTCAGTATCAGTATCAGTCTCAGTCTCATTCTCAGTCTCAGTCTCAGTCTCAGTCTCAGTCTCAGTATCAGTATCAGTCTCAGTCTCAGTCTCAGTCTCAGTCTCAGTCTCAGTCTCAGTCTCAGTCTCAGTCTCAGTCTCAGTCTCAGTCTCAGTCTCAGTCTCAGTCTCAGTCTCAGTCTCAGTCTCAGTCTCAGTCTCAGTCTCAGTCTCAGTCTCAGTCTCAGTCTCAGTCTCAGTCTCAGTCTCAGTCTCAGTCTCAGTCTCATTCTCAGTCTCAGTCTCAGTCTCACTCTCAGTCTCAGTCTCAGTATCAGCCTCAGTCTCAGTCTAAGTCTCAGTCTCAGTCTCAGTCTCAGTCTCAGTCTCAGTCTCAGTCTCAGTCTCAGTCTCAGTCTCAGTCTCAGTCTCAGTCTCAGTCTCAGTCTCAGTCTCAGTCTCAGTCTCAGTCTCAGTCTCAGTCTCAGTCTCAGTCTCAGTCTCAGTCTCAGTCTCAGTCTCAGTCTCAGTCTCAGTCTCAGTCTCAGTCTCAGTCTCAGTCTCAGTCTCAGTCTCAGTCTCAGTCTCAGTCTCAGTCTCAGTCTCAGTCTCAGTCTCAGTCTCAGTCTCAGTCTCAGTCTCAGTCTCAGTCTCAGTCTCAGTCTCAGTCTCAGTCTCAGTCTCAGTCTCAGTCTCAGTCTCAGTCTCAGTCTCAGACTCAGTCTCAGTCTCAGTCTCAGTCTCAGTATCAGTATCAGTATCAGTCTCAGTTTCAGTCTCAGTCTCAGTCTCAGTCTCAGTCTCAGTCTCAGTCTCAGTCTCAGACTCAGTCTCAGTCTCACTCTCAGTCTCAGTATCAGTATCAGTCTCAGTCTCATTCTCAGTCTCAGTCTCAGTCTCAGTCTCACTCTCAGTCTCAGTATCAGCCTCAGTCTCAGTCTAAGTCTCAGTCTCAGTCTCAGTCTCAGTCTCAGTCTCAGTCTCAGTCTCAGTCTCAGTCTCAGTCTCAGTCTCAGTCTCAGTCTCAGTCTCAGTCTCAGTCTCAGTCTCAGTCTCAGTCTCAGTCTCAGTCTCAGTCTCAGTCTCAGTCTCAGTCTCAGTCTCAGTCTCAGTCTCAGTCTCAGTCTCAGTCTCAGTCTCAGTCTCAGTCTCAGTCTCAGTCTCAGTCTCAGTCTCAGTCTCAGTCTCAGTCTCAGTCTCACTCTCAGTCTCAGTCTCAGTCTCAGTCTCAGTCTCAGTCTCAGTCTCAGTCTCAGTCTCAGTCTCAGTCTCAGTCTCAGTCTCAGTCTCAGTCTCAGTCTCAGTCTCAGTCTCAGCATCAGTCTCAGTCTCAGTCTCAATCCAGCTTAACGTCGGCATCGTAGCTCCGTTTCGCCACTTTTACCCCTACTAAAAACCCAAAAAGATTCAAATAATAAATCATTACGAGGCGAAAGGATGTACATGTACAACCCACGATTGAGTTATGAGTGTTATACGAGTATCCTTTCTCTGTGTAGCTGGCTATATTCCTACTCAACCTACTTTCCTTAAAAGATTATTTCAAATAAAATGCCGATAGACGATAATTGGAAATGAATGTGTAATTCTTCTTCATGTATTTTTTCAAGCGAGTCAATTGCTCCATTAAAAAATAAATGATGTTTGTTTCATTCACCTCTTCTTTGTATTATTTAATTTTGAAAACACTGATTGGTTCCAATTCTACTCTCAGAATGTCAGAATTATTCTTAGCTATAAAACGCATACACCTACAAAATCCTCTGCTGTTGTCTTCTTCAACGAAAAAGAAAAACCTACATTTCTCCAATTCCGGTAATCATAATAAAATCAATCGCAGAACTTCCAAGCATCATCTTCTACTTCATTTCTCATTCTACAAAATAAAACAATATAAAGTTTTGAGCAAAAAACACAATTGATGCCACCTGCAGCCACAAAATAGTTCTTTTCAAAACAAAAATAAATTACTTATTATTATTTTCGGGAAGCAGAGTGTAGGAGGGAGTTCGAGTTGCTCTTCCATTAAATTAAACCTGCACGTTTCACCAATTTGACTACAAAATTAAATCGAAGAAGAAACAGGGACGGATAACAAACAAAGTGCGACCCAAGGCAAGGCAACGCAAACGCACATTGGCACACCGGTACATGGTACACGCACAAGGAGCAACGACAGCAGCGAATTGAATTGGTATCACATTTTACAAATCAAAGACAAATCACACACTTGATATGCTTTCGGTATACAAAATCCATGGTTTGGTCCTTGTTGGCTTAAGGGAACTCAAACATTTTGCAAATGTGTGTCGTCGACATTTCAGCTTACCTCCATCTCACTCCTCATCGATACTTTGTCTCCGATTATTCGAAGTTTTAAAGGAAAGTTTCAAAAGGACCAAAAGCAGCCCATACAATGTTCCGAAGGAATATTTGGCAATGTGTGCAGGCAAAACGATTCTGGCCCTCATTTTAATTTGCCTCTCGTGTTCAAGGTTCAAAATGTACTTTTTTCGTTGGGTCTTTGATTTTGCTAGTTTTCTATTTTTCTTCTCAATATACAAACATTACATTCTTATAGCTTTGTGTACTTTTTACTGATTCTTTCACCTTTTTTTTTGTGCCATTTCAGCAAGAATGCAACGAACTTGGAAAAATTCCAACTGGCGATATCAAAGAAAGAGCTTTACCGTGAGAACGACACAGTTGTGGATGCCGTCATACGCGACATGGCCAATTTACCCATTCAGCACGTATGTAAGTACCCTCCCCCAGCCTATACCTACACTACCATTGTACCTATCTATGGTACGCGCTCACGCTCACCCCTATTATTCAAATTGTTTGCAAATTCGTTTCACCCTCATCTTTAAGCATTTGTGGGAATAGGAATCATATCTATATCAGGGTGTACGTAGACTTTCTTTTAGTTCTTGTAAGTCTATCGAGGTTCTTCGATCAGTTATCAACGGAAATTCACTGCCAAGGGATTGGTGGTGCACAGGCTTCTAATTTGCCCTCCAAGTTAAGGCTCGTTATCGAAGATGTTATCGTCGTCTTTGACGTTTCCAATCATTGACGAAGGCGTTTTATGAAAAAAAAAGTTTATAAATTTCCGCCCTTCGGATGCGTTTACCTACCTGTATCGATTTGAGCAACTGAAAAAAAAAGGAAAATCTTTCTTATTTTGCTTTTGGAAAAAAGGAGGAACTTCTAACGCTTATAGTGAATTTTTATACATGCTATTTGGTTTGTGTGTATGAAGACATGGACAATGGGGATGAAAGTTCGAAACATTACCTATTCCCTTGACTTCTTCGACTCAAACCAGTTATGTTTCTATTCCAAGCTGAAGCTAATAATAAAACAATTACACTTGCTTCCAGCTGACTTTGCTCACAGTCATATTAACCTAACCATCAATTAGCTCCGAACATAGGAAACTAATTTTAAAGTTCGGCTAGTCATTGTCTCAAAATACGGTGAATGGAAAATGATTTCTTGTAAATGTTCCTGTGTATAAAGTGGTTCTGTAATGGAAAACAAAGTAACCTTTTAGCTTATCGCTCGACTTGCATTATAGATGAGTTTGAAAAGTAATAAGTGTGTATCGCACGAAAATGTGTACAGTAGAACACATTTTCGTGATACCTACAATGTCTTTACCTGTTTCTTGAAAGCTGCAGTTTATCACATCGCATTTTAATTAAGCTTTAACTGCCTAGATTGCATAGTAATAATGACATACGAAGGTTTGAAAGCTAAGAGAATATTTACCATATTAAAAGGTCTTTATTTTGTGATTCACACATTTATATTTTTAGTGTGATGACGAACTGAAAGTAAAGTTATGCTGATAATGTCGTAAGAATAAAGGAACAAACGGTTGTTGAAGTATACATACTGAGGCTGGTTCAATTATTGAGCACGCCTTCAGTTGGTAATAGAAAAGCAGTTTATTTTTTCTCGTTTGATTTTACCCTGATTTTTTTCTCCGCTCTGAATGTTCTGATTGAAATACTTTCGAAATCAGTTAAATAAATAAGTGCACTCGTTTGACATTAATTATCACATGAAGCTACCTGCATAAAAAAGGATTCAATTCACGCTTGGATACTCAACCCAACAAATCTTGATCAGATGGCAGCGAGGATTTGGGGAATGGAAAAAAGAATCAAGAGAAGAAAAAACATTACATTAATGTCTTTTTTAATCACTGTTGTCGTTGCAAAAAAGCACCATAGACCACATTCTCGCCTAATCTTTAAAAATGACTCGACGTCATTAATATTCCGATATACAATTCTTCATAAATCTTCACAAATTATAAATTGTTTCTATCAAATAAAGTAAATAGACCGTTGACAAAGAACAGGGAGCCCCGAGCCTACAGTCATTCTCTCAACCATACCTTGGGGTATGGAATGGACCTACCGTTTTCTGCCATTTCCGAACAACTAATCGATGAAACGCTTTTCTTGGAGTAAAGTCACGAAGCCTTTATAAACACTTATTTTTTCTTAAATGTTTCTGGGACCTTAAAACCTCCACGTAACAGGCTTACACGCTAACCATTACGGCACGGGCACCATTTCCCTTTCAAAAAGAATCAGTTGTTAATTCAACGATAACGTAGATTGTCTACGAAAGAGCTTGTTCCACCAGATAACGAGCGCATAAGAAATGATACGTCTTATTACAGAGCCAAATGAACCTTAACAAATATATAAAATAAATAGGATCGCACAACAGAGCGAGGAGCCCCAGGGCCAAGCGCATTTCTCAAAAGCATGTCTTGTCAGAGAATGGAGGGGACTTGCAATTTTCTGCTGATTCCGAACGGCTAATGGAAGAAAGCGCCTTTCATATGGCAATGAATTTACTATCGTAGGGCTTGCCATGTCCTCTCGATAAGTGGTACACGAGAAACACATTTTTGCCTCTGTTGGGATTCGATCCACGAACCTCTGGATTAACGGGCGGACATGCCACGGTGCCACTCCATGTCTTATCAAAAGATCCTATACACTGCCTAAGGACTGACAATTCCTTGTCAGTTTCCGACTCAACATATTGGAATATAAGAAACTTGCTATCTTGGATAATTTCAAAGTTTTGTCTTTAGTTTGGGAATTCCTTTTTCTTCAATTGATAGTTGACTTGTTTTATTGATTGGGATTCAGTCAAATCGGTCATTGTTCGACTTGGTTTTTTGGGTTCATTTTTAGCACACCAGATTCCAAAAATATCCAGCAAAGTTGTCCAAAGAACACACTGCTTGGAGATTGGATCAAGCTGAAAGGACGGCAACGTAGTCAGAATAATCTTGGTGGTATTTATTTAGTTCGATCGTCTACATCATACTTTCCCTCACAATGCGATGGTTGTGAGAAATGTGCTAGGCCGTACGGCTCCTCGCTCTGTTGCGCCACACTATTTGTTTATTTATTTATCGTCTACATTATGTTCTCTGGCAGCATTGCACAAACCATCAAAACAAGACTTGTCGAAAGCATCCTCCATGAAATTGCTTACTGTAAAATCTTTCTTGTTAAGTGAACAATCAATTGCGTAGACAAGATTAGAATAAGCAAAGCCAAATAGATTAAGACAGATTTAGCTATAGAACAGTTCTGGAAAGGATTATTTTCAATAGGCAACCCTGGAGAGGTAAAATTGTATTTTAAGATGGAGACAGAGTTGACAGCATGTAATTATTAATTTTACTTAGCGACGAAATCGCTAAATGAGACGTCTTGGGCAGCAATAATTCGAGTTAATGACACGATTTAGAGCAAAAAGGGTGTAGATTGTACACAAATGAACACAAATTTTCTAATTGTGGTTACACTGTTGCAAAAGTTTCAATTGTAGATGACTCATGAATGCAGCTAAACTGTCAACGGCACCAGACAAATCTTATTCATCTCATTATTACTCAAATTCATTGTAAAGGATTGTAAAAAAAGTGAAACTTTAACAACGATGCAACGAGACAAGACTAGTTCGTGAATACCCATACCCCTAATGTTTTTCACAGCTTGTTCAACAGTCTGGCTGATACTTGTGGTGAGTAACGTAATGGCCATGGTGTTAGCCTGTTACATTAGAAGTTCGAGTTTTGCATCCCAACAAAAAACAAAAAAAATTGTATTTCCATATGTGTCACCTTTTGTGAGTAGGTACCTCGAAAATTCTCCCATAGTATTTTCTTTGCCATGAAAAACGCTGTCTCGGTTAGCGGTTCTGAGTCGTCAAAAAAAAAAAAAAAAATAGTTGGCCCCCATCATTTCCCAGAAGGTATAGTCGTGAAAAATGCTCTGAGAGCCTGGGGCTCACGGCTCTGTTGCGACACCTTTTTTTTTTTTTTTTTTGGGAACAGAGTATCTGGATATTATATTCTTTCATTTAACAGTAAATTATTTTTCTTAGATCTCAATGAAACCTTGAAACTCTCAATGGAATTGAATTTCACAGTCAAAATTGACTATTCCAAAAAATATTGTTTCAGATTGTACTCCGATGAAAAAAAAAAACTTGAAAGCAATTTCTTGGAAAGTGAACCATAGGACATAGGACACAAAGTGTGTGGTCGTTTCATTTTAACTGTGTTTTCAGATCCTCTCGCATTGTAAAAGGTTGGGTTACCTAGTATGAGACATGTGTCGACCTTTAGAAACAAATAAATTAGTTTTTTTCTTAGAACTTGTTCGTCCTGTCAAAAAGCTCTTATGCTATTTTTTCCCTTTAAGAAAAATAATGAGATTTCTTCAAAGAGACAGTTTATACTTAGCTCACTCTGGTGGACAGTTCGGGATGAACCTTGGCATTAACCAACATTTTTCGCAACGCCAAACTCTCTCCAGTTTTTCACCTTGCTCTGGTTGTGCTGTCTGTGGTGAAGTCTTTCCATACGCGATTCAAATCCAACGTGTTTTCTAAAGCCCTTTGAGCCAGAGCTTTGATGTCCATCCACTCTGCATGTTCTAGACATTGTAATCTTGCGATGCGTACTCCTTCAGCAGTTCAGTTCATACAGCTCGTTGTTGAATATTCACCTCCACACATTTCAAATACGTGACCAGAGATCATTCAAAGTATTTTTCATTTGAAACGACCATGGGCTTCCTCTTCCGCTTTAGATAGGGCAAATGCTTCCGGGTCGTATTGCAAGAGTGGAAGGAGCAAGATCTGAGAACGGACTACCTTGGTTTTACTAGAAACGATCTTATTTCTCGATTGCCATCTTAACCCAAGAAAGCAGCGCTAGGAAAGAGTAATTCCCCGCTTGATCTCAGCAGTGATCTTATTTTTCGTCTCTATATTGCGTATCCCGCAGGTAGACGAAGTCCTGTGATAATTTGAAGTTTTGTCTGTGTATTTTGATTTGTTACGAGAGACAGTTAACAATTATGTGACAAAAAAATCCACCTTGTCTCCACCTAGCTTTTCTCTAATGAACTGTGATACACTTTGCCTCATGTCCCGATGAAAAATAAAAGTATTTTCTCACTTATTTAACAATTTTGTTTTTCAATTTCAGATCAAAAAGACGGTGGTACTCAGTTGAAACTGGTGATCGAATATACAAGCGAAATCAAATCATTGATGAAGCCTATGAGGTAAGAAACAATTAATTTATTCCATAAAAACAAAACAAAAAACAAATACACTTTTTTCGACCAATAAGCCACATTAGTACTTAATTCTATTCAAAAAATGCTCACTCTCATCTTCGTCATCTTTTTCCCCTTTGAACA
This sequence comes from Melanostoma mellinum, assembly GCA_914767635.1. Lineage (NCBI taxonomy): Eukaryota > Metazoa > Arthropoda > Insecta > Diptera > Syrphidae > Melanostoma > Melanostoma mellinum. Next base: position 24,498,491 of record OU612058.1, read on the forward strand.
AGTTTTTTCACCTGTCCCGGACGAGCTCAAAACAGCGAAATTCGGCTTGCGGTGTCTTGTTCTATGCAAATTTTCCAAAAATGGCAACTTATATCCTCCGTTAAGATAATGGTTTTTCCGAGAACTCTCCTTTTGGCTACTCTTACAAGCTGGACATCGAGTCTAACGAACTAAATAGATACTTAATTCGCATCTGCGACTATCGAATGCAATATTTTCCTATGACATATGTCAAGCCCACAATGCTCTATAAAGCTTTTACTTACAACGCTTCTTAGAATTCCAAAAGCATCTTGCCTCATCAAGCCGCCTATCTATACAGTAGACTTATACTAAGATAGTCTTATTCAGTGCAGTAGCTTTTAAATCGCCCTTACTCAAGCCTTCACAAAATAGAACACCATTCCAGCAATTTCGGATTAAACCACTCATGAACACACAATATCCATTCCATCATAGCTTCAGCCCTTTTATTTCACTACTTATCCACACTGTAGCACTCCATTATGTCTTCTCGCAGTTGACATTGTATTATCACATAGACTTAACATTTTCGATCGAAGGATTACCCATTTATCCTTTTCGTCATTTTTATTGTTACCTTATAGGAATAAAAAAAAAGATTAAATAAAAGTAAAATAATTTTTTTCATCGATTTCCCTGACAGTATCGTCCCCTCTTTGTTGTGAATATTCGTCAATTTAATTTCTGTCTTTCTTTTTTTTTTATTTGTTAATATCGCACAGATTCCCGCGGGAGCAACAGACCTTGCCGAATCACTTCTACTTTACGGATTACGAGAGGCACAATGCCGAGATTGCCGCTTTCCACTTGGACAGGTAAGAACAAATATAAAAATTGGGGGTTTGGGTAGGTATTTGTTCTGTAATTTAATCGAAACACTACATGGGTGTCCCACCAAAAGCAAACAAACTGGTTGTAGGGATGTACAAAAGTCCTTTGTTGGAAGTAAACGACCAGACTATTGGCCTTTAATCGTCCTCGAATATTATTTATTTTTGTGCAAAAAAATTGAAATTTACAAAACTGTAGTTACAATAAAAAAGGATTTATTGCTTTGCTATGCAGTCGTTTTGTCTATAGACATTACGGTCAATTCAGACAGGCTACATATCAGGTTTTAGGATTTGTTGCAGAGACAGGAGAACTGTCAAATGTTTTTTAATTACAATCATATTCGTAGCATACACGAGTAACAATGGAGGTTTGCTTTTGAACAGGCGTAGAAAATGTAATGTGACATTCTACGTCCGTTGTCCAGTGCGACTCGCAATTGATTTTGGTTGTAAAAGAGGATGCATAAGGTAATTGCCTCATAGGACTTTGTCATGCTCTACACAAATACTGTCAGTAGAATCGTGTTTCCATTCAAGTTTCCCGTCGTTTCAACATCATGTATTGTGAACTGTGTGTCGATTTCCTTGTATTAAAAGTAAAATTAAAGTCAATTAAGCATCTTCAATGATTACATAAGAAGCATGTATTCGCCAATAAATAAAATAAATTATTCAGAAACTTTCCGACACCAATTTATTTAAAGAAACAATCAAAGAAGGCTTAAATATTTTTTTTTTTTTGAGCTGGATTATCTGAAAGATTTGCTAGGTTTTCACTGAACCCACAAAATCCATCTTCCTTTTTACCATACGTCCTTATTTCGCAACGTTCAAAACGACTCAAGTTTGCTTACAAAATAATCGTGTTTGAGAATCTGAAAAAGTAAAATAGCTGTCTTTCAATCGCTGAAAGTGAAGTTACATGAAACAATCTCTTAACGATACAATCGACAGTAAACAAAATTGGACAATAATCGTTTAAAAAGTTACGGAATCAGGGCCCTCCTCGCATTTGCAGCAGATGAAGCATCATTGGCTTCAAGAAAAGGTCTCTAATTGGTCTTTTCTGACCTGTTTCAACTCACCAGCGTAGTTAGAGCAACTACGAGCATCGTCTTTCGCGAGGAATAGGCAAGTCCTCCGAAGCGCTTTCTCGATTAATCATTCGGAATTGGCAGAAAATTGTAAGTGCCCTCCATTCCTTCACAATAAAGGCAATGATTGTGCCTCTGTTGCGCCATCCTATGTATTTATATAGTTTTTTTGAGCTTTTGGAATCCCAAGGTACCTCTGTCGAACAGAGCCATCACTGCTTGCTTACACTTTTATAACTGCCTATGAGAGTGTTCCTCATCTGGATCCTTGTTCAGCTTCATGGCTTAATCCTGCTAAAGCAAAGTTTTAATGACCAGTTTACCTTGAACGAACAATAATTGAGTACAGACTGTGGAGCCTCAATTTTTTTCTACAAATAGAAATGAATGGACAAACATCATATTAGTTCTAAGCATGAGGAAGAAAGATCATGAGATGCATTCGTCTGAGAAAAAATGAAGCCATAAGAGAAAAACTACTGTCTCTACTGGGGATCTTTAAAGACATCTTCTGCCGGCTGTTTAAAGGCGCATAAATGTCAATCAGGTTGAGTTTCCCAGCTTGGTCGTGACCATAAATGACGTCCTCCCGACCAATGCAATCATAACTTTGAAGTTTAACCTTCCAGTTTCATATGAAAGCCAACCTTAAGATTATATGGGAAGTTACAAACGCCTCATTTACATCTAATGCACAAAAAAAGAAGATTGCTACCTTGGTAGTACAATGGATCAGCAATCATCCTGCGTCCTGGAGACTAGTACTTGCCTCCATTTTTTTAAAGAAATTAATGTTGTACCAAACTTCATCCAGCAGGATCGGCTTTGGACACGCAAAACAACATCAATGCATAGAACTTCTCTTGGTTATTGCTGATACCTTAGGCTAAGATGGCAATTGAGAAATAAAACCCCCTCTAGAAAAACTTATATAAACCCTTATAAGATCCTGATTATCCTTATCCTGTTATACAGCGCAGAAGGATCTACCTAATCTTAAGCGGATAAAGAAGACCTTGTTTGATTCGAAACTAAATTTGGTTATCTTTGGCCTCGATTTTGAAGACAATGTGTCGATTAGAGGATTCTACAACGAACGGTTTGAGTTCTACTGAGTTGTAGAATATTAGGTTTTGTGAGAAAAATACACATCAACTCTCCGGGTCAACGGGTTTTCGAAGCATACTGTAGAGAAAAAGCGATAGGAGAAGACCTCTTCTTGAATGGTGCAATCAAGCTGGCGATGTATTCAAAACAGGAGAGAAATCAGCTGAAATCGAAATTGTCGGTGAAAAATTTTGGTTCAGGTTCAGATTCACCCTCAACTTTAATACCCATCTAAGTAAGTAAACATGGAAGAACATCACAGCTACCACGAGGCGCAGCAAAATAAGAGAACTGCAAACATCTTTTGTTGCAATGCCATCGACTACATTTGAGAAATAAAAAAGGTGGCTGGCACATATGAAAGTTGCTGCCACCCGAGTCTGTGCCTATGGTACATGGTACAGTCGCAGTCGAAGAGACTGAAGGTGGCTTTAACGAAGGAAACCTGTGGAGCGAAAAAAAAATTTGGTTCTTTTCTATCTTTTTCATACTCTTTGTCCTAAGAACTACCGGCAGAGGACCTAATACGACCAGCGACCACCTGAGACAAACGATATACTTAACTGGTTAAATACACACACAGGGGTGCAAAATACGTTATAGGTTTGAGGTTTGAATCCAAATCCATACATTCTTTTGCGATTGATTGGCAAGTCCTCCGATGGTTATTTCATTGTCATGAATAGCGCTTTCTCCATTAGCCGTTTGAATTCGGTAAAAAATGTAGTTTCTCTCCAATCCTCAGGAGTTATGGCTGTGAGAAATGCGCTGGGCACCGTTCTTTTGCCCCACTCGTCTCATGTTTCTATATTTTTCAGTTTGCTCATCGAAAAAAAAAAACAAGTTTACACCGAATCTCATACTCATACGTCAAAAGTCTCTATCCCAATCCTGTAAGTTGGTTCAATTAACATATCAGACCATAGAGATGGTTCTATTAACGTAAATAATGTCTCATTGTCATCTCAACTTGAACATTCGTGACATAAACAAAGTAGCAAAAAACACAAACTGACTGTTCATGTGCTATGAGGATATCTGTCTGAGGATTTATTTTTTCATATTTGCATTTCCACCTGTGCGTGTACGTGTGAAGCATTATTTTCACGATGACTTAATCGTATCGTGCGTTGTCGTCACTTTGTTGTGTTAGATTTGAAAAGGGATTGTTTTTTCGTAGGTAGGTAAGAAGGAACAACAAACCTGATTTTGCCGAAATTTTTAACTAAAAGCGGTTTGTCGTAAATCTTTGCAGATTGTCCTTGATTGTCCTTTTTTTGTGAACTTGAAATATATTGTTTTTAGTTATGATATTCGTGGTTTTTTTTTAATGAATAAGTCTCTGAATACCTACCTTTCTCTGAAGGAGCACCACTTAGTAGTCATTGTGTTAAATACCACAGTCAATCATGAACGGTCTGTATAGCTTCCTTTGTTTGATTATGTTGTAGCGCAACAGTCCAGCAATTAAAATGTTTTGATTGACACTTTATTGGTATCTGAGACATTCCCTTACTTCCGTTATGGAAGCATATTATCCACACAAAACCACTTACACTTTGTGGCACGGATATAGGCAATGATAAAGTCTTCAAACAATCGAAGGATCCAGTTCTCACGCTGTGGTAATGTTAAGCATTTTCTACAGCAGACATTCGTATCATTATTGGCAATAGCAATTCCTTTGCAGAACTGCATCCAGGGTATAATTTATTCGAGTAGTCTTAATCGCTTAAGCCGTACAATCAGAGTTCAGTTTGCTTTTCCCATTCATCATGTGTATAGGGTTAGCGACTGTGAGGCGATTAGCGTTAACATCTTTTCCGTCTAAAAAACTCTACTCTCAGTTTTAATGACCTTTTGCTACAACGAAAAGATTCATTTGCATAGTTAAAGGCTTAAATTAAAATCAAAACATTTCATAAGCTTCTTCTATTTGAGTCCTTCCTTTTTTTGAGATTTGTTTGTTTGTTTGTTTTTTTTTTTTTTTTTTGTCAACATAATTTTTATTTCACTTTACGATGAGAGAAATATTGTGAAACAATAAATTCCTCCAATTTTCTTGTCTCTTCAAATCAATGTCATCCCCTTATGCCTGGTGCTTTAACAATGCTTACTCATTTGAGGGTAAATAAGTTGTAATCTTTTAAGTGTTTTCGAAAGATGCTGCAAGTGTTTTTTGAACATGTCTGCATTAATCTTCTCCCATTCAAAGATTACAAAGCAACTGAGTAAACACAAAACGATTTGTATGTTTTAATCCCAGATTTTAAAACGACATTCTTGCAACGGTCGTCCACATTGTAGAAGCATTTTCAAATAAATACCAACATACCACTCATGCTCTATAGTCTATACATAAACCTTTTGTGAAACGACGAGTTTTTTGTAAGCTCTCTCATTTCATAACTTTTTTGTGAAACAAATTGAATTCCAATCGTCTGACAAATTTGTGACATAAATGAAATGAGAAAAAAATGAAAAAAAAAAAAAAAAATTTAAATAAAATATTCTGTCAGGATAAAATGGCAAAAGAAGAAGAGAAAAGGAGACCATATATCCCTGGGACATAAGACAGAGACATGTTATAACTTCCTTAAGCCAACACACAGACATGTAAAAGAATAAACTTGAATAATTTATTTGATGAATTTTTAAATTTCATTGCTTGCTTCTTTCTCTTTCCTGATGATGGAATTTTGTGTGCTGCGAGAGTAGGTATAGCCATCAGGGTGCAAACCATACGGCGGAAGTTATTATGTAACCCTCACGACAACGCCAATTGATTTATGCGTCCTTGCAAAGGAGACCAAAAAACAGGCCCATGGGCGGCGGTGGGCGGTGGAGATGTGAGAGGGAGACTGAGAAGCTGCTATAAGAATACCGCACCACACAGGAAGGTGTTGGCCAAACTTGGTCCATTATGCGGTAGAAGGACATTATTCTCCGTCTGTCATCGAAAAGCGACGAGCACTTGTCTTTGATACGATGCGATGGAACAAGGAAGGCGAGGCTTTTGTGCAAAGCTTTTACTGTTATGGTGCAGGTGAATTAATTATTCCAACGATGTTTCTCCCAACAAGGACCAGTGGAGATTAAAATGAGATGATGAGTGTCATCATTTTGGCTCTTTGCTAGTTGTTTGGCAGGACAATCCTTGTGATTTATTATTTGCAATACAATAATGTAATCGTAAATTCTATTACCAGCTAAGAATAATGTTATTTGTTTCCTTATTTTTTTTCCTTATTTTCTTGTAACGAGACAAGTTTAGATCAGGGCCATGCGGACGGATGTGATTTTGGTTGGCTTGATTTGGCTTTTGTTAAGGGTGGAATGGTTAAGGAAACCGCTAATATTGGTGTAAATTACGTTATTCAAATTATTGTTATTAGAGGTATCTATGGGGCCCATAAAATATGGCAAGAGATTTATGGTGTAACTGTTATCTGTAGGTCTTAACAGGCTGTAAATTTTTATGTCTTGTTGTACCTGCACATAAAAGAGGGTGTCATTTAAATGGGTGGCTTTATGGCTTAGAAATCCATGCAAACTAGACTTTCATACCGATGATGGGTGGTGCGTGATGATGGTATTCGTGACACCATGAATCATTGCTTTGGTATTGAAGACATAGCACATGCTTTAGAACTAAAGCTGGGGCGGGAGTCACCGAGGTATTAAAAGTCATGGTGTGCTCCAATATAAAAGCGTTTTAAGTTTCTTTATCTTTATTTTAGTCTAGTAAGTCAACCTGCTAGAACACCACAGTACGTCAACCACTCTCTTCTGAGAATGGAGCCATCATAAGCGAGGGTTGCACATTCTACGATAAGCTGACAAATGCAACAAAATCAGCACTTGGTTGTCCGCAGACCGAAAACAATCCAAAAGGATTGCTGCCTACCTCAGAGTGTCATAATTATTGTGAAGGAAGGAGATGGCATCCCTGCAGTGGGCTTTGCAGACGATTAAGCTACCCCTTAATAAAAGATTCATCAAAAAGATTTGATCGGCTCTGAATACAATACAAAACTCGTGCTCAGACGAACACCTCTCGGTCAACTAACATACGGTCATTGTTCCATTCACAAAAAGGGAAAAATTAGGTCTTCTAATACCCCCTCTCCCAAGTCAAAGTGCCTTGTGATCACACTAGACAGCGAACTATCTTGGAACCCACTGCTAGAAGGCGTCTCCAAAGTTTCTATGGACTTGCCGCAGCATATGCACATGCAGGATATAAATTGGGGTCAGACACCCAAAATCATATACGACCTAAAAATGTCAGCAGTTCGTATCTTTCGTCAAGGGCACATCGTCTCGAACCCAAACCCGGAGGAATACCCTGCGATGATCTATAGTCTATGTAGGAAAAATTTAAACTTTTAGTTGGTGCTTGAATGTTTCCATTACCGTATACAACTTCAAACTCAAACTCTCTAAATTCATTGCTTATAGAAATGACGTAGACAGCACAAAGAAATACTTTATAAGGCAAGATACAGTTTGGTACACTGACGAGTCAAAAGGAACCTGGCGCAGTGTACGTATTTTCAGCGACTCACTTAGAACGAACTGTTTAGTAAGTCTTGGTTGTAATTCGCTCATTTTCTAGGTCATCATCAAAGTACAAAAAACAACACAATCTTCATTTTGTTTGACAGCAGAGCCACCCTAAAAGCACAGTTTACCTGTGATAAAATGCAAACTAGTTGAGTCAGCATTTATGTTACTTTCCCAATTAGCAAAGAATGACTCTGTTATCCTAACCTAGATTCCAGCACACAAAGGCTATAATGGTTATGAAAATGGCTAAAGCCGTTCAGTCGGTCCTGACCATTCTGTGATGTTAATAAAACCACTTCAAGTACACAGCCAAGAATATCCAAATGAAAGAATCCAACTAGGTTTAACGTAAATCATCTTGTCAAACCTGTTCAAAACTTTTTTAACAGAGTTTACTTAAAATTCCTATTAAGCCGCAATAGGAAAATCCTCAAAACTTTCACCACCCACTGAAGAAATATCTGCAACAAAAGCAGGATGCAGTCTCTTTCTGAAGACTATGCCTTGAAAATAAAGAAACATATTTCTGCACATCATTACAGAATGCTCAACACTTTTCGCTCTTATAGCACGGTCACTTACTGAGCGGCAAAGCAGCAGAGTGGCAAAATTAGAACAAATTTGAAAGCTCAGCTGAATAACTATGCCGTCTACCTTTCAATTTTGTCTTAATTTTGCCACTATGCCTTTAGAAAGCAAATACTTGACTTTGAGATCATACTCTGGATAACCTTAAATTCATCCCCACAACATATTATTGCCTTCTGATTCAAATCAGGAGGAAAGGAACAGCTCTGAAACTTTCCATGGGTTGGCACAATAGATTTTATCGCACTAAATTCAAAATGTTGTAAGCTTATGCTGCGAAAATGAAGACGGCATTTGCCCATTAAGGCTTTTTAAAGGCCCTTTTAGACGATCATTCCAGTTTCAGTTTCAGCTAAGATATCAGTTAAACTTATGTCTAAATGCGAAGAACTGAAGACTTTAACTGAAAGTCAACGGAAACTGAGACTGATAGAATTCCTATAGGTTGTCAGTTCAGTTATCAGTTAAACCGACCTTCGGCTCCCACAAGCAAACAGAAAGCTCAACTGAGCACCACAATGAATTTTGAATACACTGTCATTTTAACTGAAATGACAATGAACTGATAGATGAACTGACAACTGATCGTCTAAAGGCCCTTTAAGACGATCATATCAGTTTCAGTTTCAGTCGAACTGATGTCTAAACGCTTAAAAATGAACTGATAACTGAACTGACTACTGATGGAATATCCATTACCTACTTTTCTGTTCAGTTCTCGGTTTTCTTTCTGATTCTGTTTTTATCAATTATAACAAAGTTCAATTGATCATCGAACTGACGTCTATTTATTTACACACTGAACTGAGAACTGACCGTCTAAAATGGCCTTAAAAGCTTAAAGGCCCCGACCCATAGAATCCATTGCGTCCGTTCGCTGCCGGATTCAACTGACAGCTCGATTAAATACACGCGACCTTATGAGATGTGACCCTTAAACATCGGATGCAACGGAAAAAGTAGATCAACTTTTAACTTTTGCGTCCAGCAGAACTGATGACATGCGCAGTCAAAACCATTTTGAAGTTTTCTCTTCACACCGCAACGGATTCTATGGGTCTCCCCGATCCGTGGTGTCCGGTAAAACTCACTGCTGTCAGTTGAATCCGGCGGCGAACGGACGCGACGGGTTCTTTGGGTTGGGGCCTTAACTAATAGCTCAACTGAAACTGAAACTGATATGATCGTCTAAAAAGGCCTTTAAGACTCAAGCAGAAATGGCGGGCCTTAAATTGTCCTTTATTACTCGAAGTAAAAACAACTTAATGGCTTCCCAGGTTTCAGAGTTCAACTTGCGTCTTTTTCCATAGGCTCGGTTCATACATACCACATACCCTGCACTTATGGTCGAATTTATAATACAAAAGTAGGTTGTTGACTCATCTGGAGGAAGCAGATTGAAAAATTACAGTAAAGTCGTATCACAGAGTTTCAAGAATTAGATTTTTAAATCTTCATGTATATGAATGTAAAAGAAGTTGCAAATGTTGCACGCACACAAATAGAAAACCTACAACAATTTTTTGAAATCTCCTCGTGTCCTTAAGAAGCTCAATCGTCAAACCGAGAAAGAACCATATTATAATAATTTCAATTCAAACGTGACCGCACCACGATTCTCACTCGCAATAAAACTACGTCGTGAAAATACCATCTAATCTTCAACTAGTGCCTTAGCTTTTGCACCAATCCAAATATAAAAAAAACTATAAGAATGTTAATGTGACCATTTGCCAAACTCCTCTCTAATTATTGTCTTATGTGGCGAAATTATTCTTCCACTTAACCCGCACATTGTGTGTCAACCGCACACTGGATCTCGTATGCACTTAATAGTCTTGCAAAGAGGTCTTTCTCCTCCAAGTATATCCACATCGCAGTGCGGCGCGGCTACGGGGCTTTATTATAATTTTCTAAAGTAGAATTCTAACCTATAAATATGTAAATACCGCTGCATAAATCATCGCCTCTACATTTGCGAGCAGCAAAAAGCTACGCTCACTCACCAGTCTCTTTAGACTTTAACCCCTAGAGTTGTATACCGTTTGTATTTATGTTTTAAGAAAGTATAGGGAAACTATGCATCCCTATAAAATATTTATATTCACCCAACACTGTATTTTTGTTCTTTTGCAGGCTCATGGGATTTCGTCGTGCAATGCCAGTAACCGGTCGCCTATTAAACATAACCACAGATATTTACCAGGTTGCTGATGATAATTTATTAAAGACATTCTTTGTATCTCCGTCCAACAATTTATGCTTTCACGGAAAATGCTCATATTATTGTGATACATCGCACGCCATCTGTGGTAATCCGGACACACTCGAGGGATCCTTTGCGGCTTTTCTGCCAGCGTTCGAGCAAACGCAGCGAAAGGTAAGAATAATGTTGTACATTAGAAAATTATTATTATACGTCGTGGTTGGGAATGGTGGACGCAGAGAGAATATGGGTGGGTAATGATGATGCTATTATAGTTACTGCCATCGCACACTGGTGTCGCCGACGCGACGGCCGCTTGAAAATCATCCTCACACAAAACATCCTAAAAAAAACTGAGTGGTGTAAAAATGTCTGCAAAATAGTTTTACCGCATTTTTTTTCTCCTTTTTTGTTTTCACAACCTGCAGAAAAGTCCTTTGTTCGTTGTATGTGGCCGGGGTGTTATATTGTATTAATTTGCTAAGTTGGCCAGAATGGCGAGAAAACCTGCAAGGAGTCGGTGTTAAGTTTTTTTTTATTTTCTTTTTGTATCCAGTCTGCTGCGTCTTACGACATTTTGGTGTGATTAAAATGCTAATTTTTAAATATTTTTCCTCCAACATGTGAAAAAAAACTCTTTTTTCTTTGAAGTCAGCAACAAAAGGAAAATGTAATGTCTGGAGGTGTGGGCGTCAAATTTAATTTTTCAGAATAGAGATTTTAAACCAGGAAGGAATTGTAAATAGTTTATTCAAACTAAATAAATGAACTTGAACTTAAACTTAAATTAAAAACGTGTAATATTCGAAGTCCTTATTGGTTTGATGATTGATGTTTCCATTTTCACGAATGGTTCCATTCGCTATCAACTCTCCATTGTATTCCGTCGCTTTTTCAATATTGTTCTTTTATTAACATTGTAAGGGTCTCCTCTAAAGGAGTGGTCGAAACCATTCGTTCTCTCTTTTTGTGTGAGATATTTTCATTTAAGAAGCATATCCCACACTCTTCTTCGCTCCACCTCCATCCATCCTACTAGTGAGAGAAATACGATAGCCTTCGGGGCTCTCCGAGCCAATCTATTTATTTATTTAATAACTTTAATACTTCATTATTTTTAAAAATAAATTTTTACAACTTATGACACCATGTATTTGCAACCTATAGCTGGGCGCCACACTTTGCAAATACATTACTTAAATGTCTTAAAACTTTAAGATAAGAAAACCACATATTTATCAAAACAAATTTTTATAAAATTCGAATTGCTTGGTCTTAAGCTAAACTTTGATAACTGCTTTCAAATCGGCTTGCTACAATCGTTGGAAACACCAGTCGTAATCATAAAAGTGAAAATTTTGAAACAACATAATACTACCCTCGGACAATTATATTAAAAAAGTTGGAATTTTGCCGGACATTAAAGATCGCCTAGCTTTACACATCCAGTGCGGTAAGAGCGACAGCATTTGCAGCTCTGGAAACATTAATGTCGCTGGCTCAGCTAGATTTTTTTTTAACTATCATGATAACTGGAAACTTTTCAGTGCAATGAACATCATTACTTTAATTTGGATACCCATGACACGGTAGCATAACGAGTAATGGACTGGCAGCTAAGCTGGAGAAAAATCTGGGCAGCACTAGAATCATCTGTACTCAAGTCGAGAGAAAAAAAAAATATGCAAAGAAACGGTCAAGTAGTGGTCGTCATATGAAACTTTTCGGGTTTCATGGAACCTATGGCCACCAGAGACTACAAAAAAAAAACTCGGCTCTCTCCGTTGATTGGCATTCACAGGGGTTAGAACTCTTTGGGTACCCACATGATATGAGAATTCGCACTAACTCATTTGATTTACATTCCTGGATGTAGAAGATGTCACAACCAAGAAAGAGAGGAGCAATCAATGACTTGATTACTCAAAAACTATTCACAAAATTAGCTAAGCCTTTAACGGCCACACCACTCTCAGGCCACATAACGGCTATACTTGGGGTAATTTACTACCCTTTGGTAAGAATGCGGTCGGACAAGATTTGTAAATGTTTTAAGACTTCTAAATAGTTGTGTCATGTTCGTTGACAAGTTTTTCAATATTTGTCATGATTTAACTTGGTTTATTTATATATAAATATACAATTATTTATAATCATAGTAGTCTGTAAGAGATTTACTCTGTTTGATGAATAAACTAAACTAAACTAAACTAAAAAAACTAAACTAAATTATATCTAAAAACTGGTCATATGAGTGAAAATTGTGGGAAAATGGCTTTTTGGCAAAAAATTTACAGTTCCGCCATTTTGCAATATTAACGACTAAAATTTTAGAGTGGTTCGTAAAATATATACCACTACCACAAAATAATAAAAGTATTCACCAATTATTCAAAAAGTATGTTTATTTTGATAAATTTTACTGCACTGCGGTTATGGCCACACAAGGGTAACTCGTGGCCCCAGTCCCAGAAAACTTAATATGAAGTAAAGTCAAATCTCGCACATTTTTTTCGCCGGCAGATGCCGTTTGAGGTTTTTATTTAAAAAGGTTTAAGACCCCCAATCACCATTAACGGCCAAACTTATATGTTAATTAAGGAACAGAGTATAAGCTTTCAAAATCAGTGCATAGTGTGGTAGCTATAAGGGCTTAGTTGATTTTCAGTGTTATTTTTAAACTAAGCAATTTTTTTTATAAAACCGCCCCTCCCGTCTGAACATAGGAAGATACACTCTCCCTCTTGGTTTTTTCTTGTCTTGACTCAACTTTGAATTATTTTCTATCCATTTCCTTCTTTTGAAATATCATCCGGTCCCTTCCGTGAGTCAACTTTTTTCCCTTGGACGTGTAACCAGTCTTTAGTGTTAGTGGCTGTATGAACAAATTAAAGGTGATCCAATTGCAGATTGATTAACGGCGTGCAAAGAGCACAAAATAATAAAAACAAACACACCTATTTGCATTATTATTATTTATGCTGAGTTAGCATTGTCTGAAACCCTTAATACTAATTCAACAACCTTTCCTCACAAACTGAGTGTATAGACTGCAAAGTTAGCTGATTTCAGTAAAAACAACTTTAACGATACATTAAACCAACAAAAAAGAGAAAAGCAACCTAACATTTAGAGCAGAGCACTACCAGAGCTGATGTTGCGATTCCACTTCCACTTCACGAAATCCCATTGCCGTAGCAAAAATACAAAAAAAAAACTCCAAAGCAAAAATAAAAGGAATCCTTTTGGTCGCCCTCCAAACTATCTAAAAGAGGATTTCAACAATAATATGCACAACAATACCGGTGTGCCCACATTTTATTTTCAAATCTCGAACCAGTAGTTGCCCTAGACCACAGAGAAAAAGAGAGAGAGAGATAGCATAAATGTTAAAAAAAAATTGTTGAATAAATTATTCTTTGTATAAACCAGTCGCCTACAATGCAGCAATGTAACGGATGCATTCCACTTCTCGTTTTTTAGGTACATTTAAATAAGTTACATCCACCTACAATGATCCTTGCTGGTTAGGAAGCGCAACTTTGACCTATTTGAAAATGCAGAGGTTTTTTACAGTGTGGCTGGGTGTTTTTTTATTTCTCTCTTTTTTTTGTACTTTGTCGATAGTTTTTTTTTTGTGGTGCCAAAGGGTGAGTTTTTTTATCTCCTTACTGCATTTAAATAAAGTCTTTTTCAATACAAATTCCCTGCGCACAGACAAAGGTGAATGGCTGAAATAGACTTAAAGGACCTCTTTGAAGAGTTTTTTTATTTTTGTATTTTATTTTTTGTCTATGTTCCTATGCTTGTTTTTGCTTCTCTGGTTGGCCTTTATGTCTGTGAAAACGAAAATATGCAGAAGAGATATCCTTCCCGGGCATCCTTCACTTGGCAATTAAAGAAGCTTTGATTTTTTAAAATTCAATTTAAAGTCTTTTTCGTTTGACTGTGTACCAGGAAGCAATCCTCTTTGTATAAAAAGGCTCAGATCTCGAAAAACTTGCTTCCGAAAAAATAAAAGGCGGTAAATGCGTTTGAAAAAAAAAAAAAGAATGGGGATGATAAAATTATTATGTTCCATTAGGGTGTGTCGTCGCCCTCATAAATCATTAAGCCGCTACTGCCCGTCGTAATTTTGGGGTCATTATCAAAGGCCGTAGCCTTTTGTCTTTCACTTTTCGTCTCGTTTTTTTTTTTTTTTTAATTAAAATGCAAATGGCTTTTATTCTTTCTTGTTTATCTCTTCTTATCCCAAAGTTTTAAGCGCCTAGCGAAATAAAAATATGAACCTCCATCGGGGAGAGATTGACATTAGCAAAGTCTGGAAACAAAGGAGACGCTTTTAATCGAAATCTGATATCAACAAAGTTTTAAATGTTCTTCTTTAATTTTATGTATATCAAGTTTACCTATTTATTTTCTGCAAAGGTCACATTGAGACGCAATTAAATGTTCACTTAAAAAATTTCAGCGACATGATCTGGCGAGGGCGACATAGAAGCACTTGAGAAGTTTTTGAATTTTAATTGTAGTGCAAACGCGTGTATAATTTACATAGACCCGAAGCCGAAGCCGGCCGAAGCGAATCGATAAACATTTTCAAAGGAAATAAATTATTCAATTCATGGCGGGGTAAAGTTTTCTTATTTGTTTGCTTTTTGTTGTTCTTTTTTTGTGTTGAGGCACTTGGACGTGAGGTTAATTAGTTTAAATTTTACTCCACTCACTTCGCTGTTATAGCCTTAGTCCTGGAATATTTTGTATATTTTTTAATCCAATGTTCCTTTAATGCTTGGAGCGATTCAGATTAAGTTACCCGAGAAAGTGGACCTTTCTCTACGCTTCACATATTCCTAGTGGACCAACACTCCAAGACTCCTACAGAAATAAATATAGAATCGTTGAGGTAAACTCACTCTCTATCATCGTAATGCTGACTAAAGTCGCAACAAAGCTGTTCGCCGGCGCCGCGCCGGCCGGTCTGTTGTTTTCAAATGAAATTGCACATAAGGTTCCTCTGTACACATCACCTATACTGAATGGAGTATTTGTAATAAACCATACCTTTCCATAACATATTACTTCTGCAATGACAGTTTACAACGAGCATCATCAAACATAGCTATTCACCGAAACGTTGCTAAAGAGCCGTAGATAGACAGGCTCCTTGGTAATCGCTTCCCTTTATTTAAGTAATCTCTTCAAAAATTACTTCAACTTCTTAAAGTTTGATATTAAAATAATCCAATTCAATTCAACTTCCGGTGTTGGAAAAACAGTCTTATATTAGCTGGATACCCATTTCAATTCTGCCATCCACCTTTTCCCTTTGCTAATACAATACACAATAATATTTAATAGCTTTGTTCGTATTATTTAAATAATAAATGAACCGTATAATCCTGAATTGGTTTTAATATTCAATTGCAGGTCTGGAGACATCCTTGGAGACGATCCTATCACAAGAGAAGGAAAGCCCAATGGGAGACCGACGCCGATTACTGCACGATGGTAAGTCCATAGGAAAAGGTTTTGTATTTGTGTACGAACATCAGGAGCTACTGGTTGCTCGTTGGTGTTTATTTTTCTCTTTCTTTTTTTATTTTATATTTTTTTTTATTATGATACCGATTGTTAAGTTCTCGTTTTATTGCCCCAAGAAAGGATCCAGACAAAGCTCAATTGAATGAAAAACAAGCTTTCTCTCTAATATTTCTAAGGCCGTTGGGTACCAATCTTACTACGCCTTTGAGCGTCCAACCATGGCAAATGCTAAGGCCATGCAACTCCTGAGTGGTGGTGCACTATGATATTTAATGCTATTACGATGAATGAATGCAAAGAAGTAATAAGAATTAGAATAAAAAGAAAATTTTAAAATAGAGTCCTTTGAAATGAAAAATGCTGCTGCAGATAACCTTAATAATAATTTAGAAATAAATCCAAGCTTAAAACAATGAGTAGCTCTAGCTAGTACACTTAAGGAACGGACTTGGGGTGGATAAGCCATTTATTTTCAAACTATTGAAAAATTCTTACACAACATTTTATTTGATGATAATTTAAGAAAAGAAAAGTTAGTTAGATAGTTCTGAAGAGTTTTTTTCGCCAAAGTGATTCAGGACACAGAATTTGTATGGACCCAAACATCAGAAAGAATATCAAAAAGAATCTGCGTCTGTCGTTTAAATTTTCGGCAGTAAAAAAACGTGATTAAGACCCTAAAAATTTTAAATATTTTTAAAATTTACAAGAAAATTGTAGGTCACTTCCACTCCTCTCACGCACGGTATGAATGAATGAATGAAAGAATAGGGTGGCGCAACACAGCAAGGAGCCTCAGTGTCTAGCACATTCATAGGCGGATCCACAGGGGGGGGTTATCGGGTAAGGATTCCACCCTGCCCCCCCCCCCCCAATCGGACGGGACGGAAAAATATATCATGAGCAAGAAGTAAAGGAGAAGTAATATTATTATTCTAAAAATTCAGGAACTTTATCGATTATAAAAAAAATAATCGATATTCTTGAACGACTTGCTATTGATAACCGGAAAAATATCGACAGATTGATGTTTGCATAATATGTGATCCGATAAAAAGGACTTACTAGATAAAAAATCGGTTGTTGGATCATGATTACATTACACAAGTTCTTTAACTGAATATTCATGAAGAGCAATCAGAAATTGTAACATTATTTCACAAATATAAATTCAGAGAAATGGAATAGAATCGTACGTAAGCGCCTTTCAGAGCGTGCCGTGTAAGCTTTCACATTTGCGAAGAAGATGCCTTTTCTCGGATCGCGTCACATATAAATTTTTTACATGTAAAATTTTTGATCGCAAGATACTAGCCAGTAAAGCATCAAGCGCATTTTGGATGTTCTGGCCGTGAATTAGATGTCTCCACATCTTGACTTCTGACAGAAAATTTTCTTTTGAACAATCCGATATATCTTAGTAAAATGTGTAGAGGTCAGCGCATTTCTTTTCGTTAAATTCTTGTTTAAGAAACAGTTGCCCGAAACTTTGGAAAATGGATTTGTGTTCCGAGAACGGACTTTTGAGTTGGGAAATGAACGTATCAAGAAACGGAATGTAGAACGAAATTCTGTAGTCTTCAATACTTTGTGCTTGAACGTTGCAACGGTTTTCTAGTTGATTGTAACGGTGCCGGTGGCGGTGCGAGGCGGCCGGCCGGCGTGGCAATTTCATTGTGATTTCGTATTCAGAACAAATTCTAGCAACGTGCTCATAAATAAAGTGAAAAGTAGAATCTGCGTTTTCGCGTTTGTACGTAAATTCATTCAAAGCGTCGCGTCATCTACCAGCTTAGTAGATTCACCCAGATCCTGGTTTTTAGATTGCGATTCCCGACTCAAAGGAAAACAATCGAATTAACTGGTTTCATAATGTGACAGGCGATTTGGAATTCAACCGTCGAAATCGCTGTCAAAAGATGCAATGTAATTTCCACGTTTTGATTTCTTCCAAAGATTCAATAACAACCGGTTGCAATTCAACGTACGTTCCAACTGCTTCATGAGACTGAGCCCACCTGGTAGGACAAACAAACTTCAACTTTTGTTTTTTTTTTCTCACTTTGTTTGTCATTTTTGAAACTTCTTAGTGTAGAACGTCTTGTCTTTTAGGCCGGTGAAAAAATGCTTCAATCGCTCCGATAGTTCCTAACGCATTTTTGATTCCTGACACTTCGCATGCTGCATTGACTGCCAACCTAAAGCTATGTGCAGCGCAATGTACATTAATTGCCAGGGGACATCTCAGATGTGCCTGTGCACCAATGAATTGGAACCTCATTGCCGGAGCTCCGTCGAATCCTTGGCCATACATATATGAGCAATCGACGCCAACATCATGTAAATAATTTCTGATTGAATCTGCTAAACCTCGTACATATAAATAAAATTTTGAGTAATAGACCCCCCCCCCCCCCTACCCTGTCTTAATCCTGGATCCGCCACTGTGTGCATTTCTCACAACCATGCCTTGTAAGGGAATGAAGGGGACCTACAACTTTCTGCGGGTTCTAATTAGCTAATCGAGAAAGAGCTTTGAAAAGAGTAATAGGTCGGTGAATGCAACATTCGAATTTGATTATGGCGTTGCGTTGGTCGGATGAGTGATTTCAAAGACATTTGACTAATTCAAAACATTATATTGATTTCAATATAGTTTATTTTAAAAATATTTTGTGTCTTATTCAAAACCAACATCGCCCTTAAAATTTAACCACCTATTACAACCTCTAAATAGGAAGCTAAATTTATTTCGCTTTTTCATTTACAATTCTGCAAGAAGTTTGCATAGCTCTGATTTTGTATTCAATTCCATTTTGTATTGACTAAAAAGTTCGAGTATTTGGTTCATTGGACATAAAAGAGCTTTTCGTTGAAAAAGTGTCCTCGATTACTATATATCTAAGTTTGCTTATAAGAAAGATAGTCGTATGAAAGTCTGATTTGAAGAAAATTCTGATCTTATTCAAATTTGGAGTGAATCACATACTTTTTATTCAAAATCGGTTTTCTCAATAATTTCTTCCACTACTTTGACGAAATCTTTTATTTATGAAGTCTTGAATTGTTAAACATTTGAAAAATTTGTATATTTGAACTTCAAATGACTATGAATAGCACCCCCACATGATGAATATCTTGTGAATTTCTTGCGCTAATTGATTGCATTGTTTTATTATGAATTTTATCGTTTTTCAATTCTCAGAAAGATTACAAAAAAATTATCATAGTCCCAAGCGGAATTGTTGGCGCTATAGGAGTGTGTCCCAATTTCATATTAAAATTCTTGTCTTGGTAACGAATGGGGATCTATTATAAAACATTCATCACCGTCCGACCTAAGAACAATAATACTGTTTCTAAATTGAATTCTCACAACACATGTATTTTAATTGAATAAAGTATTCAGAAAAAAAAAATTCTTGTATGTTTTTAATTTATTTATTATTGGAAAAAGTTACATAGGCGAATGTATCCTTGAAACAGCTTCAGAATATTTTATTTTATTTTATTTTATTTTTTTCAATATCTTGTATGGCTATATTTAGTGTGGAGCTAGCAACCCTGTATCGACTAAAAATTTATTTTTTCAAAATAAAAAGCCTTCTACATAGCCATTCAGACTTAAGATTTTAATTTTGTACTTAGCAAGACTTTTTTTCAGTCCCATCGTGCTATTTGTGTGCCCATTGCGGCAAAGTCGTAACTCACACCTGCGAGGTAGTACGGTCCACTGAAGCTGATATTTTTTCATAAAATTCGCGTTTTTCCCAGTTATTTTGTAAATAACAACAGCTACGGAAAAATTATAAATGACAATTTTGTTGAAAACCTAATTTCCCACAAAAAAAGTCTGTAGGGCCAAATTACTAATTAATAAATCAATATTAAGCGAGGTATTAAGCCTTGAATTAATTTTTGGTTCAGGTTCAGTGGCTATTTAGTAGCAACACGCTTATATGCCTCAGCGTAAAAAGTCGGTCCTTTACTGAATGGATATATAAACTTAGAAATGCTAAACCTATACAGTCGTATTTATAATCCCATTCCAAAGTATGTCTAACTTTGGACAGCTCTTAGAACAGTGTCCAACTCCAAATCGTATTTATAAACACTTTCATCGTTGTCTAAGGAACGTCTAACTTTAGACACCGAAATTGGTTGTCTAAACTATGGCTAAAGTGGCATTTGCTACAGCAAAAAACAATTTTGTCGAACATGTTATAAAACACTGTTGAGAGCTCTAAGATTGAAAAAAATAAGTAGTTTGAGGTGCAAAAATACTACTTTCAACAATTTAATTTATAAATTGCACAAATTTCATCGTTTTATGAGACTTGGAAAAACTCTAACTCAAAGTCAAATCAGCTGCTTTTTTGGTCTGGTTCAAGTGCTACGCCACACTCTTTCAGAGCCATTTTGTTGTTGCACTCGTATATCAAAACACAAAAAATGGTACTGCACGGATACATCATGAACGCCACCATTTAGTTTTTCATTCGGAGTTGACAGTTTGAGAGGATGTTTAGACAACTGTTGGAATGCATTTATAAATACGAAATTGGCTAAGGGTTGTCCAACTCTTTAGACACCGTCTAGTTGGACAGTTGTCTAAGGGTGTTCTAAGCAAATTTTATAAATACGACTGATATTGTTCAAATCGACCTTATTTGAGGTTCGGCAAAGATTTGCTTATGGAAGCCGCCAAGTTTTTCAAAATTCTCTTTTATAATTTCTAATTTTATTTCTAGGTTCGGGATATTCCGCCATACGATGAAGGGAGGCGCCTTTTGGACATAATGGACATGTCTGTATTTGATTTTTTGACCGGAAACATGGATCGACATCATTATGAAACCTTTAAGTGAGTATCAAAAAATGCTATTATGTATTAATAAAAAAAAAAAAAACCGCCTTTGCATGAGATGTAAAAGAAAAGGCTAGGGATGTATAGTTGGGGACAAAGATTTTATTAGAAAAATAGTTTTTTTTAAGTGGTTAGGGAGAGTTGTAGAACATTTTAGATATTGTGGTAACTAAACTCTTGTGTGGCTGACATATCTTTGTTTCAGAAATTAAATTTTAAATTATTATAAATAGTTTAAACAACTAACTAACCAAAGTCATACATTTTTTCTTTGCCTATAAAGATGATGCTTTTAAATGCTCTCACGGTACGGAAACTCAATATCGTGGCTATTCAATTTAAAAATATTGACTGAAATGAATTGCCCCTACCTGGAGATGCTGTGGTTTTAACAAATTGCAAATTATAATTTAGGCATGAACATGGCACTGCATCGACCGGTCTCCTTTGATTCCAACCTTACACTATTCGTCTTCAGTTTGAATCAAATAAGTTTTCATTTTAAAACGCCGTAAGGCTCATTTTGATTTGAACTCTCTCGTCTTAGAAAAGGCTCACTTGGAGGTCTTAATACAGATTGGAAAAGCATGATGGTACAGAGAAAGTTGTTCCAAAGTCATTAGTTCCGGGAATTATGAACCACTACGGTTGATTAGAAATGCCGAAAACAAAATTCGAGGCTTTTGGCGCCTGGAAAGTTAAATTTTTTTTATTTTCGTTGAAAGATTTTAGTCCGAGCAGTGGTCTTGTAAAGGTTAGCATGTCTATCCTGAGGGTCGTGGTTCGAATTCCAACAGAGGCAAAAATGTTTTCCCACGTGTATCGCCTAAGACGTAATCTTATTGTTTCAGGCATCCATAAAAGCTTTTCAAAATTGTGGAAAATCAACGAAAAATATTCTGTTCGGCTTATAGAATCCAAAATTGGTGCATTTATTGATCATTTTCGCACTAATTTCACTTTCTCTGTTCAAAAAGAAAAAAATTAACTTTTAATTGGCCTTTCGGCATCATCGGTCCTTGTTTCTTACGAAGTTAGAGAGGACCTACTGCTTTGGAAAATTCGAGTAATGTCGATTTCAAGCCTGCTGACTTATTCTTGGTTTCTAAAAATAGATCGATTAAACATCGACGACAATTGGTTGGAAGAAGACGTTGCAATTTATCCACCATACAGTTCACTTAACCATCAAGTTGTTGCAAACCCAATTTGGTTCTGCTAACTGCCCCTTCGTTCATGCAACTTATCGCCTGTCGACTGCTTTTTAAAGGGCTAATTCTGTAAGGCTATGGCTTATGCCGACAAACCAGGATTTCTTGAAACATCTGAAGTCAATATTCTTACCACCATTGACGCCATACTGCACTATTTATTAGAAATTGAGGATCACGAATCGGGAAAGTTTGTCATAGTCTGACATGGAAGGTGGGCGAGTCTAAGAATCCTTCAAATTCGTGTGACGTCTTAATACCCACGAAAACTATTGAATCTGTGTGTTATTATTTGGCTGTCATTATTTCTTCCTCTTTCTCTAACAATACTTCTCATATTCTTAATACTCCGTAATAAGAAATGGCTAGCTTCATAAAGTCTCCATTTTGTTCGTTTAGTTGCATAAACAACACTGAATGAAGGTTTTCCCATTCAATGTCTGAGAAGAATGAACGCTAAACCACAATCCAAAACTAATCAAAAGCTGTGTGTAATCAAAACTTCTGATCACAAACAATAATAATAGTCTCCTTCAACACCAGCTGCATCCATCCATTGCGAAGAAGACTGTTGAAAAACAAATTTTCTTTTGTTCATAACCCAGATAACAGAAGTTTTAAATGAAATCTTAAATGCAACAAAATGAAACTTAATTTAAATTGATTTTGTTTTCAACCTCAACCGCAGTCAGCACTATCAATCTGGCTCCAATCAACTTTTTGCCGACCCCATACTCACAGCGGACGATATTAAACACGATTAACTTTTCTTCTTCAACGGTGACAAATTGCAAAACGATTTTCACTATCCACTGTCTCAGAACAAATTTGAATGATACCACCTGCATCGCCTTAGGGATTACTGTGCAAACGGAAGAATACTGAATGAAAATAAAATAAAAAACTATTATCAGCTGGGATATTGAAATTAAGGATATCGTTTCATCGTTTTTTTTTTTTTTTGTTTGAAACAAAAGGATAACTTTTCTTCCTTAGGTTGAAAGTTTTGCACAAATAAAAAACTATCGCTCGATAACTTTTCCAAACATACTTGGGCTTACATTAGGGAAATTGTCTTCAAATAACAGACGTAGGTAAAGGTATGTCAAGTCTCAGTGAAGAAGTAAGTGGTGGCTTATTAAAATTTTGAGAAAAATACAAAAACATTTGCATTTGGTTATCGCAGGAAGAAGAAGTATGTAGAAGTAGGAGTTATTTCTATCTGGGAAAGGAAAATACGATTTGAATAATACTTAATATGGATGTAGGAAGGAGGTAATTAACGAAGACTTTAATTGGATTATATTGTTCTGAAAAGCTTATTTCAAACTTTGCTACTCAAGATTACACTCACTGTTTAAATGTTAAAAAATTAATATATGGGGTATTCCATACCAAATCGACCACTTTTGAACCCGACCCCTTTAGATTTTGCTGAAACCTTACCATTCTTTTCTACCCTTTGAAAAACATTTTTGAGAATTTTTTCAAAGTTTTTTGTCCAATCTCAAAAAAGTTATGAATTTTTCAAAAAAATTGCTTTCTTATTGTCAAACAGCCATAACTTTTTTAAAAATTTACTTTCGGGAACATTTTTTTTTTTCAAATTGTTTGTTTTTGAATAAACTTTTCGAAAAAATACACGAAAAAAATTTAGCATGATCAATTATATAAAATAATCGGTTTTTTTGAGTAAAATCGTCATTTTTTTGAAGTTCGCCATATTTTATTTTCTTCATTTATTTTCTCAAAAAATCTTCAATCAATTTGACAACTATTTTCACTAATTTCGGAGTGGGCCGATTTTTTTTTATATTTTTTTATTTATTTTAAAAAAAATCAAAATTGAAAAAAAAATTTTTTTTTCGTAAACTTTACTCGGCACTAGTACGATAACTTTGGCGACAAAAAATAATAACGGTTTTTGGTGGAAGGGTTCAATACAATCATTTTTTACTACAGGAGGGAGGTCTATCTCCCCCCGCTTAGGCAGTAGGGGCAATTTTATAAAAATTGACTTCAAAAAATATTGTTAAGGAACAGGAACATTTACAGATACAAATTATACTTTTTATGAAAGCCAGAAATCTGCACTTTATAATAAATTTTAAATGAAGTGGTTTCAATTTATAGTTTTTGAAATAACTAACTTCAAAGTCAAAATTTACGAACAAAAGTAAAAAAATCACTTTGAGTATTATGTTCCTCATGATTGCAAATGAAAATAAAAAAATATAGATGTTGTAAGTTGCTTCAATAAATTTTTCATCAAACGCTGCAAACTACTTTTTTCTATGTCTTGTAGTTTTTGAGATAATTGAAAAATAGTAAAACTATTTCTTCTAAAACTATTATTATAAAAGTTTCTTTTAAGATTAGAGACTCCTTTAGTTTTAAAGAAGAAATATACTTTTACTATTTTTCAATTATCTCAAAAACTATGAGACATAGAAAAAAGTAGTTTACAGCATTTGATAAAAAAATTATAAAAGCAATTAACTACATCTATATTTTTTTATTTTCATTTGTAATCATGAGGAACATAATACTCAAAGTGATTTTTTTACTTTTTTCGTAAATTTTGACTTTGAAGTTAGTTATTTCAAAAACTATAAATTGAAACCACTTCATTTAAAATTTGTTATAAAGTGCAGATTTCTGGCTTTCATAAAAAGTATAATTTGTATCTGTAAATGTTCCTGTTCCTTAACAATATTTTTTGAAGTCAATTTTTATAAAATTGCCCCTAACGCCTAAGCGGGGAGAGATAGACCCCCCTCCTGTAGTAAAAAATGATTGTATTGAACCCCTCCACCAAAAACCGTTATTATTTTTTGTCGCCAAATTTATCGTACTAGTGCCGAGTAAAGTTTACGAAAAAAAATTTTATTTTCAATTTTGATTTTTTTTTAAATAAATAAAAAAAATATAAAAAAAAGTCGGCCCACTCCGAAATTGGTGAAAATAGTTGTCAAATTGATTGAAGTTTTTTTTGAGAAAAAAAATGAAGAAAATAAAATATGGCGAACTTCAAAAAAATGACGATTTTACTCAAAAAAACCGATTATTTTATATAATTGATCATGCTAAATTTTTTTCGTGTATTTTTTCGAAAAGTTCATTCAAAAACAAACAATTTAAAAAAAAAAATGTTCCCAAAAGTCAATTTTTAAAAAAGTTATGGCTGTTTGAAAATAAGAAAGCCATTTTTTTGAAAAATTCATAACTTTTTTGAGATTGGACAAAAAAATTTGAAAAAATTCTCAAAAATGTTTTTTAAAGGGTAGAAAAGAATGGTAAAGTTTCAGCAAAATCTAAAGGAGTCGGGTTCAAAAGTGGTCGATTTGGTATGGAATACCCCATACATAAATATGGAAGTTTTTCATTTGAACTTTGTTTCTTACAACTTGGCAGGTGATTTAATTAAGTTCTTGTGCCCTTAACGGTTCTCTGATAAATACACTTTATTGGAGTATAAGAAATTGATTATTACGCTTCTTTGTACCACAAACTACCTCAGTCATTACAAATGAGTTGGTGAATTGAATGGGGGCCAAATGAATAAAGTGATTATTTTCATATTAAGCTCCTTTGTAAAAGGCGAGCTAAGGATTTATGAATATTTATCGTTAAATCGATAGATTTCTTGTTGCTTTTCTTTAAGTTCGTTTTTGCCATTCGTTTTCGCGAATTTGAAACGATTGAACTGCATCTGTTTATATTTGTGCAGTATAAATGTGTTAAGACTGAGAATGAAAGGAGTTTTTTGACAGTTTTGCAATAAGTTTTAGAAAATGTCCAACAGTTGAACATAAGTGCGACGATAGCTGTCACCACAGGACACTGTCTTTATTGGAAGACATGCCGCAATACAAGGAGTCGTCTCAAACGATTTTTGTAGAAACTTTATGGATTAAGATGAGGAGGAAGCTATTTCCCACCTTCTCAGTTCATGCTCCGCTTTAGCTCACAAACGTAGGATAAACCTAAGTTCGTATTTTTTTGACACTAGTGATCTTACTCACATCGACGCCCTCCGTATCGCCCTTCACTGTAAACTCGAAATTGTTCCATTAGGTTAAGGATTCATAAGATCCATTGCGGTGTCACAATTGGCCCAACGAGCCTAAGTGTGTTAGCCGAGCTAACAGCCATTTTACCCAAACTAAACTAAGCAACAGTTGAAACGGTTCCAGACTTTGTACAAATCTGTTTGTAATGAGTAAGATTAAGTTGAGCTTCGTTCGTTGTTTACCATTGCCTAACAATTCATGAATGGACATCTACGCTCCGGTTCGAAGGATTTTTGAAAGCATACTGAGCACATCGTGGGGAAATCGTGAAAGAGGAAGATCTGAGGTGGCATGAGTGGAAGAAGATCTCTACCGAAATAAAGTTAAAAATTGGAGAGAGCTTCCCGAAATCGAAGTCGTTATCGGAAGATGTTGTTTGAGGCCCAGGTATACTCCGACGCGACGTGTAATGTCCACCTTAGTTAGTATGATCTTGTCTCATTATCAGATCGTTGGTAGAGCCAACAAGACTGTCATAAATGACATCACATAGATGTATCAACTCCAAACGTGAGCCCTATTTTTATTTCCTTCTTTGGTAGGCAATGCAAAACTGGGTGAATGTCCGTCTCAGCCAATAATTTTTTACCAACGATTTCTTTTTCTCGTGTACTTTCTCCCTGAAGTGATGGTAAGCTCTTCCCTTTGACAGCGCCACCTAGGCCTCACCTTCAGTAATTTCCTTTCAGTGCGCGTTGGAAAATTCGTGAAACTGGAACGTTAATGTCCATCCGCATGCACCTCTTCTATATCTGCACACGGCCACGGAACAGGTTGTTCAGTTTTTTGGTGAATCTTTGCCTTCAAATATTTTCTTAAATTACATAATCAAAAATTAACCAAAAATCCCTACGAGACTTTTCTTTTCGAAGCGATTAAGGCGTTCCTCAAGTCTAGAAACTCATTTTTTAATCGCACAATGTTGAATGCTCTATGCTTTTCCCCTACATCTACGGCTCATAAAAGTTCAAATCCAGTGTGCATCGGTGTCTCTTGCCTATTCGTCTCCTACTTTCCCAAATGCTCGCAATGTGTTCTATTACATGGTAAGGGTAGTCATAGCCCCTTGGTGAGCGTGCCAATCATAGAAACAAAAATATCCCCGCTTTAGAAAAGGTTGTTCCTGATTTTTTGGGTATAACAGAACCAGGATTTTGAGGGTCCTATATAGGGCTTACTTGTGTTCTAGAGAGTATTTAATTTTTTAATTTCCTTTTTATCCCAAAATAGCAGTAATTGATAAGAGTTATTTTAACTGTAGAGATATTGAGTTGAAGTTTGAGTTTTGCACAGCTTTTCTGGTATGAGGTGAAAAAATGTTATACCATTGCGTCGAATTATTCACGTTTTTTTGGTGATTTCTTTACCGACCTTAATGGAACAGCGTTATTTCTCCCATAAGTTCGAAGAATAAGTCTCTCTCCTTTTAAATCGGAAGAACGGCATTTTTGATAATTGTGGAAGGTTATGGGGGCATTCTGCTTATCAGTTCGGTTTGCGTCATCATAAAGCGTCTGCAAAGAATGGATGCTGGTATTTAGAGGCTTGAGTTTGAAGACAACCTTCCCCACCCCCGAACATTCTTCTACCTTCAATCCGCTCTTTTTTCTCCTAATAGAGAACATAAGTTTTTCTAGAGCTGCTGTAAGCTCACCACAAGAGGTCCTGTTCTCCTGGTGGAAGACCCTAAACGACTCTCAAACCAAATTCAAATTTCGGAATATGTCACTTCTGGTGTTTCTGGTTTTTAGCCACTGACGCTCATTGAGTATTCTCTAAGTCGAATTCATAGTCTGTGACATTCATCAGAAGCTTTATCCAAACACTGAGTTTTGGGCATTCCTACATTACACGCAGAGCATAAGAGTGACTTTTTTCCAGTAGTAAACACTCGTTCTTACTTATTCGGAAAATTAACTCTGGTTGGACGAAATTAAGGGTCGAATTACCGCACACGTGATCGAGTAGTACGTGACTGAATTGTTTTTGGAACAACCTGTCACGCTATCGAGCCCTTTAATACCACAATTTGACATTTTTTCTCTACTATTTGAACGAATTGAGGTCGATAAAAGATAAGCAGACTGATGTTGTGCAATATTTAGCAAATTTTGAAAGAAAAATGGTGCTCAAGCATTCGATCACTGCTGCGGTAATTCGGCTTCAGGACCCATTGTTTACCGTGAGGAATTAGAGTAAGCACAATCAGCTCTTACTATCAGTTGCAACACATGAACTCCGACGAGTAAGCGCCAACCATTGGCCATCCAGATAGTCCACGGCCATGAATCATTCGAACGAAAATCTTTCATTTCAATTTGGATTTCATTCTTTGAGCTTTGTTATCAGTAAAAGGCAGCCCACTGCAATGTCACGAAGAAGGGACCCGAGAATCACTCTGAAATAAACAAAATCATCTTTTTTTTGATTTCCTACAACCATAAGCAATGAAAAACAATTTATTTAAAATGCGGTGGAATAGAAAATTGAAGTTTTGTGGCCCCAGGTGAGACAAAATGGATCCTAGCTCCTCAAACAGCAGAAATTTGAATGAAGCAAATGTGCATAGCTAGGTAGCATGACGGTCTCAACGTAGGATATTTATTGAACTATTATCTGAATCCGAAAGTAAAATGACAAAAGCCACATTAAGTATAGTGAGTTCGAACGGGTTTAATAGTTTAAACTCAGGGAGTACATTTTGGTGTATAAAGTCGACAAACCATAAAACATACGTATATTGTTTTGAAGAGCCATTCAAAGGATAGATCCAGCAGAAGCACACAACTTTATGCTATAGAAAACCGCTCACACTTTAGTTTCTCTAAGGAATTCAAGGAATACCCAACCTATTTCTTAACGTATACTCGTATACCTACATTGAATCGTTTTGTATGTTTTCACAGTGCGCTGTGTATTTTTATTAGTCCTTGTTGCGCTCCTTATGACGGCAAGCCAAAAAGCCAGGTGCACTATGTGAGAGGAGGCATACGTGTCTGAAGCACCACTTCCATAGAGGTAAGGTGAATGGTGTATCTATACTTTGAAAAGAGTAAGAACCTAATGCATAGTACCTATACTCAAATCAGTAGGGGATATCGTATACGAACGAACGAAGATTCAATGCTGACGACGACGAGAATGGCAATGGCATAAACGACGTGGTGCTATCACATATAAAATGAATATTTTCAACCTTTTGAAATTTTAAGACCGGAGAAAGCTACACGTATCCCACTCTGTCGTTGTCGTGTGGTGGAATTTTATTACCAATAAGGCAACCATCAGCCAGATGTTAACTTTGCCACAATTGCGTTGGCTTAATAGTGCCACTGTAACTGTTGCCAACTTTGATCGGAAATCGAATTAAGGTATTGGTACGAGTAATGGTTTATCCATGCTCACATTGGGAATAGCGCAATGTGTTCTTTAAATACACTACCTAATTTATCCATTTCCCTCTTCAATTCAAAGAAGTAATTTTACTTTGATTTAAGTTTAATTTGGTGTCGCTGCTTCAACATGTGTGGCACCCAAGCTAAATTTAGATCAGATGGTGCCTGTGAGTTTCAGTTTCTATCAAAGAGAAATTGTTTTTTTTTTTTTTCTAATGCAATATGAGTTCCTATACGCATAGAATTTGATCGCTTTATGTCAATGCCACTTTGTATAAAGAAACACTATTCTACTCTATTATAAAACACAGACTGCTAGTGAAGTTCCAACTCCACTTAAGACTGGCAAAGGCTTAGAGGCTTTCGATGAAGCCATAGGCGTTGCGGGTTTATAAATCTTAGTCTCGTAAATCATCGTCTTAGTGTTGGGATCTAAAGATAACATGAGATTGATCTTAATACAGCGATTAGGACTTGAAAGGACTTAGCGAATGTTCTCGAAAGTTCTGGGTGCGGCTTCTTCGTTAATCGTTCTAACGTTGGTCCATGGTATACGAAACAACTACTATCAAATTATCATTTAATCTGCAAGTTGAGAAGTTGTACGTGTCAAAACAACAAAAGCGTCAACTTAAGCAATGGAACAGTGTATCGAAGATGTATCGTAAAGATCAGTTTTTTGCTGAGGGAGAGAAGAAGCATCGAACCACACCAACATTGTGCATTTCCGATGCAACCTGACTTTTGTGGTTTTGATCATATTGCCCGTCGCTGAGATTGAGACGGCTACACAGGTACACGGGTACACGTCTGGATGAGATGAAAATGATGTAGAGCCGTTACCATACAGCATACAAAACAGAAAGGCTTCACATAACGTGTGATTAGGTAGAATTTAGGTGAGCGTCATATGAAATTTTGAACCTTAAGTTAATGGCGCTATATCGTTCGCTTATGGACAATTCAGAAGCCAATTCTTTAAATGACGTTACGTCTTTAATTTCGCAACTTCAGCCTTCTGCTAATTAATTCGGCCACGAAATATACATCGTCATGAATGAAAAGTCGCCACGCCGTCCGTCGTCGTCCTGAGGACAAGCACGTGTGTAGTGATATTGAGTTTAGCCATGATTTTAGTTAATCCATAGTGATGATAGAGAATTAGACTAGTGTACGCATCGACGAGCTAGAGTCAACGAAAAACAAGGGTCCTGCAATTCTGTCTGTTTTTCTGTATGACTGTTTGTCTGTCTGTCTGTCCGTATATTGATTTAGAGACTGAACTGCTAGACCGACTTTCTTTAATATTGTAGGGCAGCTTACAGAGGAGTTTTTGAAAAAAGATTCTCGAAATGACGGTTGGTGCCTGCCAAACAACTTTTATGAAAATACTTATTTTTCAAAAACGACTTCAACGATTTCGATTAAATTTTTTATGCAAGGATTAATTTTAGGTTGTCTTTTAGTGTAAAAAAAAATTCTGGTACTTCTTATCGTACCGGTTGTTTAAAACCGACTTTATCGTTAATGGCTTACATGATTTTGCCGAAATGTTGTATTTTAGAAGTCCTTGATCATAAGAAAGCTCGCATATCAACACTCATAAAATTTTACTAATTTTTCAGAAATGTTCTTAGTTTTTGTAATGTTTTCAAAATTCAACTTCCGGCAAGATCTTAAGCCTTGCATATTTAACTTTTTAAGAAAATCGTTAAAAAATGAAACAACGGTGTTTTAAAAATCTGGTCCCCCGATTTTAATCAAATATTTTATGAGCAATTGCAAAAAATGGCTCCTTTTGGTTTTCGCTTGAAACCTTTGGAATATTTAATTAAATTTTTTTTTAGTATTTTGTTTGATTTTATTCAGTTTTCATGATAAATGTGTAATTGGCAGCCCTGTACCACCAAATATTATGCAAACGAGCTAATACTTAAATGTTGTACTCAGCCTTGAGATTCTGATATCGTTTGAAGCAAACAATTGCGAGCTCGTGCGACCCAGTCGAGCCCATTTTTATGAATCAAATTGTGAAGTTTGGACCTATTACACAAGGTCAAGATCCTTAGATTATATAAACTACACTTGTATAGGAAACCAAACAAGTCTACAAGGCAAAAGTCACTTACTTGTAGAATTTATCCACTGCACACAGAAATTTCTTACATTTGTCAAAACTAACTTGTTCCTTTTACAAGTACTTGTTGTTTTCTGCTAGTGTCGAAATAGTGAAAAATAAAAAAATTAGTCAATAAGACTAACATTTCGTTTAAATTTTAAAGACCTTCTTAAGCTAAAGAATTTAATCTTATTTTTTTTTTTTTACAGAGTTTATGGAAATGACACGTTTCCCTTACACTTGGATCACGGTCGTGGATTTGGTAAACCGTTCCATGACGAACTAACCATTTTGGCACCAGTGCTTCAGTGCTGTTTGATACGAACTACTACCCTCACGAAGCTATTAGAGTATGTATCGCAATAACCAAATGAACACACGAATATATAAAATTTATGTCAACCAATTTTTTGTATCCTTTTTTTTCAAACAAGTTTTCACAATGGACCAAAGCATTTGTCCGACTTAATGAAAGAGTCAATGTCTTCTGATCCAATTAATCCAATTCTGTGGGAACCACATCTAGTGGCGCTGGATCGCCGCGTTGGTATTGTCCTGCAAGGGATTCGGGATTGTTTGAAGAAAAATCCCCCAGAGGAAGCAGAAAACTCCTTGGATGATACATCATAGCGGTAAAGAGAAAAAATCTAAATAAAAGATTTTTGTTTTTAAGTTTCTTAAAAAAATTATCAATTTTATCAAAAAACAAAAAAATGAAAAAATGAAAAAAATATCCGTCACGTTGTTAAGTGTAATATATGAAAAAATGTTTCAAACGTTTTACTATTCCTGATTAAATTTAAATTATAAATAAAAAATAAGATAAAACGTTTCAAGGTTGATAAAATAGACGACATAAAAATAATGATACCAAATATTTGTGTAGAAGATAACTAAGAATTTATAATTAGTACTTTTGTTTAATAATTTTAAGTAAAAGAATAATAATTTTTATTAATCTATCTACGATTGAAAGAAAAAAAAAACACTTTTAAAATTATATAAATTATTTTCATAACTAATTTTTAAGAAATAATATTCATAAATTATATATTTTTTGGCAGCTTTTTAAGCACACTCGAAATTCAATTATTGGATAGAAATGTTGTAAGTATGTAGCTAGTGCCAAATATTTCAAATTGATTTTGTTATTTTGTTAATTTTTTCTTTCACTGGCTGGAGCTACGCAAAGTCAATTAAGTAAAGAGCTTGAGTCGTTGTTTACTTCCTTTTTTGAAATTGATATATCTTTTAGTGCTTCTCTATGCTTTACTATTTTTATTTCTTATATCTCTTTGAATGAGCAATTCCTCCACCGGAAAACAACATAATTCCTTAAGTTTTTGGTTTAAATAATAATTCGAAAAGGTGTCACTTGAGGATAAGTAGTTTATACCTAGCAGCTGTTTTTTGTGACTGACAGAATGCACAAAAGTACAAAAATTGAGCTTACTAGCTGAATAAAAGAATGTAAGTTACTCAAGAACAGGAGTATCCCATAGTTCATGGTCAAAGCTCACATTTTTGAAAGGCAATGTCATGGCCTCTCACAATCATCCTTATTGCAGTAAGCTTTTTACTTAAACGTCTGGAAAGTAAAAGAGCTCAAGACACGACAGTAATGTTTCAATATATTAAAACTGAAATCTGGCCGATTCTATGATCATCATTATTTCGACCATAGTCTCAAAAGTTATTTTATTTCAACGCCAATTGTGGCACCCAGAGCTTTGTTATCTTATACTGTCCTTTTACTGAAACACCAATCGTAATAAGAATGAGTACCTAAGTTAAAAAATAATTGAGGTTATTTCTTCGAGTAGAATATGAATATCGTTGTCATTTTCCATATAATTCGAAAAAACACTGGGTATCATTGTCTTCGGCTCGTGTCTTAACAAGAGACTGCCGTTTTACTACAGGGGTTTTTATTTTTTAGTTCCGAACAGAAAAGTGAAACGTCAGAAACGTTCTTTTTTCAAATCAGCAACACCTGAACGCTCAAAATGCTTTTCTTTTTTATTCAGAACAATTATATGACGGGGCATCTAGAGCAAGAGTCTGAGCGCAGGAGTCTTCAACTGCACACGCTCAGTTCAGAACACGTTCACGCTGTTCGTTCTCAGTTCTGTTCACTGTTTCGAACCAAAAAAGAAAAACCCCTTACGTTTGCGTTGTGACGTTCACATTTAAGTGTAGGGTAGTGATGTGTTTGATGTTGTGAAGGCATCTTTACCTCCTCAATTCAATTGAATAATATCAACTGTCAATAGAACTGTGTTCTTCTGAAACTCCTTCTTTCAATGGAATCACAGATTACAGCATGACAAGAGGAGAGTGTTGTACCTCTAAAGTACTACGATTTTGACAGTTGAAGTGAAAGTTTTTGTAGAACCTGAATAAATAAATAAATAAGGCAGTGCAACATAGCGAGGAGCCCCAGTGCCTAGCACATTTCTCACAACCATTGCCTTTGTAAGGGTATTGAGGGTACCCATAATTTTCTGCCGTTTCCGATTAGCTAAGCGTTTTTCATGGCAATGAATTTACTGTCGGAGGACTTACCAATTCCTCACGAAAGGCGATACTAGTTAAATACACTTTGGTTCTGTTGGTATTTGAACCACGAACCTCTGGGTTAATAGGCAGACATGCTAACCATCACGCCAAGAGTATCACAACTGGGACAGTAATGGATCAAGTAAATGCTTAGGCATTCTCTCACAAGTCACAAGACATTGTTGTAAGAAATGCGCAAGGCTCCGGGGCACCGCCCTGGAATCGAAGAATCGGCATAAAATTACAAGTCCATTAAGTGCAATAGGCCTTCTAGCTGCTCAAGTGTTGGAAAAAAAATGCAAGAATTGTTCTCCTTGCTCTGAAAAATTCATTTGCAGGCTTTTAGTAACAATAATAATAATTTTGACCTTCAATAAATTAAATAACGAAAATAACTGTCGTTTCCTGACAGTTTTATGTATGGCTTTAAATTCACAATAAGACTCTGTTCACATCTGCCATTAACAGGTTCTTCTTCTACCTTTTCCGGCTTTACGAGCAACGTGATCTCGAAAAGCTGACAGCTATCCCACATGAGTGATTCACACAAGTGATCGGCCATGTTCTTTGAAAAAGGGCTTTTCCTTGATAAGTTGATTCAAATACATTCTAGCATTTGAATCTTATTACATAACAAAAATATTCTTGACACATAAAGCCACACATAGAGCTCAATGTGAAAAAAATGTATTTGATCAGTGCGAAGCTTCTGTTTTCAAAATAGTTTGCTAAAGATTAAATGAGTAACTTCGCATCAATGTAAAAGTTTCCCCCTGCAAATTTTAGGAATCTGTTTTCAATTATAAACATGTTTTTGTTTACAATTTCTTCAATTCGTTTCCTAAAAACAAAGGCTTATCAAATACAAACAAAGCAAACCTATCAGCTCCCAAAGCTAAACTATCAATTAATCTAAATGAGTATCTTTAAACTAAAGCATGTTTATTGTTTATGTTATTCATCACTTACGTGTTGTTTGTGCGCAGTTTTTTTGTAAATATTATTTTGTAAAATATTTTTTTGTTTTCTTTATAACGTAATAAGACTTTTTGAATTAAGTTTTTATTTAAGTAGCTTATAGTTATGTTTTATTACCTAGACTAACGAAAAGTAGGCACTCTTTTTTTGTTTGTTTAAAATTCAAACTTAAATATATTCAATAATTTAATAAAATAAAATATAAAATTCAGTGAAACGAATTATTGTAAACGACCTAGTTAAATGTTGACAATACACAGATATTTAAACGAAATTTAAACAATTGTGAATCTTGATATCATATCTAATTATAAAAACGAAAAATTAATTTAAAATATTAAAAAATCGTTATAAATTATTCTGAACTGAAATATAGTTGCAAACAATCGATGGAATTTAATTTGTACGACTGTTATTAATTCAAAATGTAATTTATGTAGAACACATATTATTTAAGACAGAAGAAAACCAATTATATGATAAATCAAAAGGAAAACAAAAAAAA
Organism: Melanostoma mellinum; assembly: GCA_914767635.1. Lineage (NCBI taxonomy): Eukaryota > Metazoa > Arthropoda > Insecta > Diptera > Syrphidae > Melanostoma > Melanostoma mellinum. Next base: position 24,534,163 of record OU612058.1, read on the forward strand.
AAAACAAATTTATTGTAATGTTAATTTATGTACCTTTAAACTAAAGAAAGATGAAAATAGAAATGCGGGATAAAGCTGAATGGACTGTATGGCAAAACGGATTACTACAAAATAAAAATATATTTGTTATAAATGGAAAATGAATAGATGTTTTTTTTTTTTACTGAATAAGATACTTTGGCCTTATGGGGGGACTGTGAAAGGTTTGTCTTCAGATCCAATGATGTCTTGCAAGAAGTAAGTGTGATTTGTTGGACATATTTATGAATAGCGTGACTAATCGCTATACATTCATATAACCCGTATCTACGAACTTTTTCCCACACGCAACTAAAATAAACAAATAGAGGGTCACAAAGGAGTTCAAGGAGCCACTGGGCCTTGTGCATTTCTCTCGGCTGTTGCATGGAATGGACATATACATTTTTGCAGATTTAAAGAGCCCTTTTCGTAGCAGTGTAATTACTCTAGGAAGCCTTGTGATGCTCATGGGAAAGCAAAATATAAACTCGAACTCCGATAGGCACACTTGCTAACCATTACGGCAAGGTTACCACAACAGCAGGATACATGGCAGCTTTTGATTTACTTTCAATCAAAAATAATGGTTTGGAATTTGTTATCTTGCAAGACGAGATTGAATTCTTCTTCATAAAAAAACTAAGCCTTTACTGTGAAGCCTAGTACTTTCTTTCTAGTGGAGAAATTGAATTTTTGACATTTTCGCTCACCAGGAAACACTTTTTTTTTTTTTGATTTTTAGAGCAGGAAATTATCACAAGCAACAACCACACTAAACATAATTTTTTTCTGTTGTAATCAAACTATCAAAGCTTCACTTCGTGTATGCAAGATTTCCGTATATTTTGCACGTGAATGGGGTCCACTGGTCACGCCTCGTGATCGAAAACTCTACAATTTGGTCTCCGCACAAATTTTAAATTCATATGAATTCACGACATGGTTTACAACTGAGTACAAGTCTTGAGCGCGATACGCTTAGTTAATTTTTGTTTGAGTATTTTTAACAGTGAAGAGGCAATTGGCAGCACTGTTTTCTTTGACAGTCATGTTTGATTGATCTAAATGTTTGGTGTTAGGTCACTGCGTAGAGCAGAAAGTCAACTGCGGCATTGTAGTGCTATTTTGCCCACAAGCTAAATTCGACCGATCGATTCGTTTTCTTTTACCCTCCACTGGCGAGCCCAAAAATATATAAAAAAAAGATTGCTTCCAACCAACTGGCAATAAAATTGCCCAGGGTTTTCTCTCTAATTAACTTGTATCAAAATTACTTTCAGGTTTGCTCTTTGTCAGGACAACTGGACACCCGAGACGGCTATCAGCTTCAGATTTTTGAAAAACGTGTTTTGGGCCTAAAAGTTGGCTTCCAAAATTTTGCAATTAAACTCTAATAGACAAATTACTACAGAGTTGTGTGAACGATGTGAATGAATGAAAGATGATTAACGACTTAAAGGACAAAATTTTAACCGCTTTACTGCCGATATGCGACACCAAATGCTCCAAAGAGTGATGATTATTTCTTGATTGTCCTACTTATGATGTAGAAAAAAAAAATTGGAAAAAGTCTTAAAACGGTACCCAGATAACATATCCATAGATTGAACTATATCCGAACCACCTGAATGCATTATCAAATTAAAGTGGCTGAGAATTATTTTTTAAATATTTGGTTCGTTCATTGAACTTTACTTAGGGTTGACCTAGGTCTCCCCTATGAGTTGTCAAAAAATGTTTAGGTTTTCAGTTCTCAAAAAACTCTAAACTACAAAATCACTACACATATCTACACATCCCTGTCATTTGAAAAAAGTAAGTGCGAAGTAAGGTTACACAAAAAAAATTAAAACGCTTTGTGGTGATCACAGGGCTTCAACGAATAAACCCAATAATTTGTAATTACAAATTTTCTGTCGCTTCAACGTCTAACGAAAACGACGCAATAAGGAGAAAGTGTCTCAAAGAAGTATTAAGGGAATACATAATTTTTGGTGATCAAATTAGTTAATTTTGTAAAATAAGAAGTGTGTAAAATCGCGATAAAGCTAAAATCAATACTCATAATACGAAATTCAAGAATAGTAATTTTATAACATCATACTCACTCTCATCGCTGTTTGACCTCCGAATCACTTACCTACTCAAGTTCGATTCCCGAGTGAAGCCAGATTGTTTTTTTAATTTCTCATTAGTTACGTCCCATTTTCTTATCGTATTTAATTGGCGACTGTCGTCCAATAGGGTTTCAATCTGAGAACAGTTCGAAGAAAGTTCCTTCTACGGCGTTGAAAATTTGAATTCATAGAAAACTCAAACGTTAAAAGAAAAACAATTAATATCAAAAGAATCCTACCAAAATTTTTACGTGAAAGCGAAAACAAATGATTTTTTAAGGAAAGGATAGTGCGAAAAAGATACGATCGTTACCCTTCTGCCTGGTTACTATTCCCTAAGTTTGCATACTTTTAGGAGAAAAAATTTTCTAACTTGTGATGGCGCGATTACGGGGCTTAGTTTTGGTGTCATTAGTCATAGATTAGGTTTAATTTAATAACAACTTTTCGATTAATTATTTCAAACTGAGATCAACCGCTCAAGTAGTGGGAAAAGCTCTTATGAAGAAGGATCTGTAACCAGAGAAATAATTAAGGTCTATGCAACTAAGTAAATATATGAATTTTCTTAAAACACGACACTAGTTTTCAATGCCCGCTGTCTGAAGATCGTAAAAAAATTGTTGTGATTAAGCAAGGCACTTAAGACCATGAGAACAGTGAACCCTGCTTACATTTGCACATTCACCAAATATTCACTCACAAAAAAGATTCGATTTCTTATACTGGATAATAAAATGAGACTTCTGAAATAAATTTGTATTTTTTTCCCAAAAATAAGAACTGGAATTAAAAAAAATTGCACACGATGCCGAAACCCGGGATTGAACCGGGGACATTTAGATCTTCAGTCTAACGCTCTCCCAACTGAGCTATTTCGGCTCATAATTTCATGGGTTTATTGTTTAATATAAAACTAGTCTCAATAATTTTAATCACTGTAATTTGAGATAGGAAATAGGTACCTAGAAAATAATCACTACTTGTTCTATATTTTTAATTAAATCAACTTGAATACAATTATAACTCTCATGAATATTATCTGCCTCAACCAATAGTTTCAGTAAACAATCGTATAGCTATACTTCATAATAGAGAAAGCTTAGCCTAAATAATGAGGCAGAGAACCTAATTATAAATTTATAAAAACAAACCGGGCTATTATTTGAGGTAACCCAATCTGTTGAATAATGCAAAATAAATAAAATAATAGAGTATTTCTTTTTGGTAATTATGTTATGAGATGAAATTAAAACTGTTTGAAAGCAATTGTTTCGGTTCATTAGAATTATTAAATCATAACATTTGTGTTTGAACAATTGCGGGAAACGACCTATCAACAACAATTTCACTTAATGAGCAATAAAAAAATATAAAATGTATAAAACGATTGACCTTTAATTGAGGATTCAACCCGGTGCAAATGTGGGGTCATCAGTTAATTATTGTTTAGCCATTCGGCCTTCTAACACTAAGCCAAATATAATAACATTCCTCTTTATCCATTTTTTTCCTGTTGAGATTTGTTTTATCTTTCCACTATTTTAAAAAGCAAAGGTTTTCTTGTTTGTTTGTACTGAAAAGGGCTCCGAAACTACTGGACCGATTAGAATAAAATTTGCAACACAGATGGTCTATAGCCTAGAAAGTAACACACAGGCTAGATTTGATAACCATCATATTCACTCGGGAGTGGAAAGTAGAAATTAGTGTTTGTATGCTATGGGCTCCAAAGCTACTTAGCCGATTTGAAATTGGACTAGAGATTGTTCAAGGCCTGAGAAATGATAAATGCAATATCTTCTCCCAATAAGCCATAGTAACAAAAAATCTTACTTCTTTTAAAGGAGACAATCAAATCAAAAAGAAGTCATTTTAAGACTTTCAAGGCAAAAGGTATACATATTTGGGAAGCTCTTACTGCTTACCAATCATAAAAAGTTAGTCAACACTCTATGCCTTGAAACAGACCTCTTTACGCCATGGGAAAATACAAATGATAACATCAATAATTCCACTAATAAATGATTTGTTTTTATCTTGGTATACAATCCTTTTCTAAACTAAACGTAGAGTAGGTACTTACTTAGATACAATAAATTCAATAAAGGATTTGTTGGAGCAATTTAACTCCATAAGTACCTACTAATTTGAATAACGAAAACGATTACTTGTTTTGAAGATCATAAATATTGATTTACTGACCTGATAAAACACGACAAGCAATTCTTTCGTTATCCAAAGTCCAATCAAAAGTTTGTTTTCTTTTTGCATAATGTGAACAGCAAAACAGTATATTTGGATAAGTTTCAAATACTAAATAGAGTATCATGTTGTGTTGGATATAGTTCTGTTTTTAGTATGGGGTTTCGTTATTAAATCAAATTACCATTACGGCATATGATAACTTCTGGTTCGAATTATAAATTAAATAAATGTAATCGGTATCGTTAATTAGTGGAGCGAAGCTATCTGATTACTGATTGTGATTACATTTGTTTGTATATCTAATCGAGACACGATGTAGTGTGACGGACGTCATTTGCTTTGAGCTACTTTTTAGTATTTAAAATAGTAAGTAGGGAGAAACTATGCATGTACAGGCTGAATCATAATTATGGTGTTTTCTTTTTTTTTTTTAATCATTGGTTATTTTGACACCAACAGCTACTCCCTGATAGATATTTAAATAAAGAAAGTCCGTTTATCATACCCCCACGAAAGGAAATGTGTCACCTTACGTTTGAAATATATTAGTTTTAGAAGTGAATCTCAACCCTCCATTATCTTGCGAAGGCCTCATTGCATTACCTGAGGGGTTTGGACAGGTTTGTTGCATAGGGGCCCGGTTGTAGTTAAAATGGCAACGCTCGGAGCTTTTTGTGGGGAACCGTGAAGAGTCATATCATCCAAGCAATAAATGAGCTTCAGTCCGGAGCCCACAAAGCTAAGAAAAATTGGAGCAGCAAAACGCGCTACTGCAAAGCCATCCGGGACTGCCAGTTGAGTCAGTCAATCGGAATATTTGCTATTAACAAGAAAGCCATAACATATGGAACAAAGAGTTAGTTCATCAAGAAAACCTACTATCGGAGAAATTGCCAGTCCATCATGCAAAACATTTTTCGATTTGGTGTTTCTGGAACCTCGAGCTTCCCACGCAACAGGCAGACTTGCTTAAAATTGGCACCACTTACTGAGAAGGTGTGTCAAAAAATCCTCACACAAAATCACAGCGCTTTGATTTGTTGTAGGTACACACGATGCTGTTCCATATTTCACAATAACATGAAACCAGACAGGACAGCTTGTGTCCCACTGCAATTAATAAATAGGCCACTTTAGTAAATATATCACAATCAGATAATACATTAACCATATCATGCATCAAATTGTAACAACTTATCTTTATTGTCTGTAAGTGGCAAGTGCAGTATATAGTGACACAAAATTAGCATAAGTGGCTACGACTTAGGTCACACATAGTCCCACATATCGAAGAGCAAGTCAAGTTGCTAAGTGTAGACCGGCATTCTGCGTCAGTAAATCAACCAACACAAATCATTCTGTATTCACTGATTGCAACGAGAATATTCATCAGCGTGGCCGCGCCTCCTAAGATTTCCTTTCGGACTAGAATTTTTCACATTCCACATGGTTTGATCGGGCGAGCTGTATTTTCTCAAGATTAGTTTAATTCGAACAGTCATTGAATAAGCGCGTTTGACTCTCTGAGTATTTACAAATTATAGTGATTTATTTGAATAATTTTGAGCTAGTAAAACAAAAAGTGAATAAAAAGTGAATGCAAAAATAAACAGTATTAAAATTCAATTTTTTATCAATATACAAATCAAATAAAATTATTGCAGCTATTTATTGAGGTAACTACTGATCTTATGCGGACTTTTTCATTTTATCTTGTAAGGGACTAAATCAAACAACTTGGAATTATATCTACTTAGGCTTGAAGTTAGACTTGTTGTTTACATTTTATTATGTAAATATGTTTTGTAAGAAAAGTCTTAAGTTTTCCCACACCAATTCACTAGACTAGGTTAGTTGCAATGCTGAAATAGCACCCATTCGCTTAGCGATTTCGTCTCGGAATAAAGGAGGAATGAAGAGTGTTTTGTCAGTTGATAGACGAAAGGTCCTACTATTGGCTATCTACGAGCATCTGCGATTCATTTTGTTATCAATTTTTATCAAACCATATCAATCTGGTGCAGTAAAGTTAAGAGTTTTGTTTTTCGATTTAAATAATCTAACCTTTGTATACCAACCAAGGTGTGACACCAGCAAAAGTCTGATGCTTCAAGGTTATTGCAACTTGACAAAATAGTAAAACTGTGTTAAATAAAATATTCAGTAAGATAACGTCAAGCTATTGCTTGAGTATTGTCCGAGAACTAAAAAATTAGCTTAAGGTATCAGGATATAATGATTTTCTGTAGTAATTCTCTTTTTAATTTGATAGTACCGAACGTGGGATGAACACACATTGGCTTATAATATTTCTTCTATGAACATTAAATGATAATATTTCCTTACCGGAATAGAACAAATAAAATTGTGAGCGGAATACAACTCGGAACTATGTTTTGCATTTTGCAGCAGCTCGAACTTCGAAAGGTTTGCGAAACATGAACAATGAGCATATATCGAAGGTTAATTGGACAAAGTAGTGTTGCAGTATAATTTAATATTTTAACAAAACGTCTACTACTTTCGATACTCCATATTTGTATCGGAAACCGTAGCAAACAAAGCCGTGGGTGCAGCTAAACTATCTCCAGTAGAGCTTTTGCCTTAACGTCTGATAACATTCCGAAAGATTACAACACAAAAGCCCTGAGTTTGATTCGATTCGTCTGTTGAATATATATATATTTTTTTTTTCATTTTGAAAACTGAGTCGTACTTATTTTTGCAATTGTCGTGATCTTCTACATGTGCTCATGTACTCCGAATGATCTCTGGCCCGTACTTACAAACGGGCCAGAGATCATTCGGAGTATATTTCCTACGAAACGGCCGAGATAGCGTCCATTCTTTTGGGATATATTACAAGACTTCAATGATCAGTTTCAGATCTTCAGATCAGACATTTCAAATGACGAAAAACTTAAGAGCTTTTGAGAGTTATTTAAAAAAAGAATACTTCCATTTTGGAGGGTCCCATAAGGATTGCTTTCAAATGAATATTAAAATTATATACACAAAAAAAGTTTGGTTTGTTCAATGTCTTATAATCCGTGGACGGCTGCTACGATTTTTGGTTTGTTGTATTTGTCTCCCTCCCGAATAAAATAAGAACTTCTGCTCTCAAGGCTTCGTTCCATCTCCATATTTCCATAGAAAAGTCAGCTTTAAAGCAACTGGGCTAATTTAAAAAATTATTTTAGCTTTAAAAAATAAACAAATATTTTGTAACTCTGCAGTAATGCCCGGAGGCCCAACGCAAAACTCCCAAATTGCTCTCAACCATATCGGATTCCGAGCGGGTAATCGAAAAAGCTCTTTTGAAAATCGCCAATTTCTCGCGAAAGCAAAAGAAAAAATTATTTTCCACTAATGGTTCTGGGACCCCGAACGCTCGAACTTGTAGTGTAACAGACAAACATGCTAACCATTATACCACGGACACCATATTTTAAAAATAGGTTGCTACATTATCTCTCAGTAGCAAAGACTAAACTTCATTCACATATTATTTTCTCGTGTGAACGGGAAACCAAAAACTTTCAGGCGATATTCAGCCCATCAGATGTTGTTACTGAACATTTTTGTGTGATACTGCTTTAAATGAATTAAACCCGATTGGTCAGCTGGTTTAAAAAAAATGAGAAAATTTAATAGTTTCTAATATTCTCTTTTTAATTAGATGACCGACTGGATCTAATTTATTTAAAGCAGTTTTACCTAAGCTTTCTTTGTTTTAAAAAATAAATCTGTTGCTAATGCCTATGAAATTTCAATTATAGTAATAGAAGCAATAGGCCTCACAATTTTCTACTGAAAATGGTTCTGCACTTTTTGTCCACCGATTGCTTAAGTTAAATATATGCCAAAATACACAAGTACAGGGTGAGCTAAAATTCAAGAAAGCCAACGCTTAAATTATTTATGGAATCGTTCACGTGGCTCGCATCGCAATAGCGCATTCTGCCAGTCCAACGTACCTACTGCTTCGATGAAATTCACCTTATGTCTTAAATCGTTCTCGGATTGTTAGCTTAACATCGCATCGGTACTTCAGATCCTTCCTTCATATTTGTCCTTCACAATTCTTTACAAGAAAGCCCACAGGAGTCAAATCGCAACAGTGAGGCGGTCAATTCCGGTGGCTGCTTCAATTCGGTAAAAACTTTTATGCAAAAAAACTCTTCTGACTTCAGAGCGAAAACTTGAAATAAGGTTTTTTATATTTTCGAGCGTTGTTCAAACGTAAATTGACTTATTTCGTTCCACAAAGGTAAGCTACTGGCTCTCTGCCAAGATTTTACAAACAGCTTACAGTCAACATCGCCTAGGCCTATAGTTTAAATCGCAACCACTATTTCATTTCATTTATTTCATTTTCATTTCTATTTAATAAATACATCTTTTACTTGGGCCTTATGGCCTATAATTATTAGTAAAAGTTAATAGCAAAATCTGAATTAAGTTAATTTCAAAGTAAATATCAATATGTTAAGAAGAATGACAAGATTTAAAGATTTAACAAAGAATTTAAATTTTCATTGAAAATATTTTATATAAATTTAGTTTAATTTTAACTGAATTAATGTACTGCAAGTTATCTGAATAGAGCTGCATCAAACTGCTTGGTGCCGCGAAGTCTTCTTAGAGAGTAGGGTAAATTGTTCCACTGCCTGACAACGTTCACGAAAAATTGACGCTCAGAGTTTCTACAACTGAATCTCGGTTGTAGCAACATAAAAGAGCGAGGTGATCTTGCGAAATGTATTTTTGCAGAGAGATATGATGGTTCATTGATACTAATAATATTATTCAGTGTTTTCAGAGAAAAATAATTGAAGTATTGGTAAAGGCTACAGCCAAGAATATTATTCGAGTAGTTAGACACGTGGTCGTATCTTCAGAGATTGTAAACATAACGACATACATTATTGAAAGCCACATTTAAGTTTCTTTTAGTTTCAGAATTATGGGCACTGAAAATTTGGTAACCGTATGTGATGATCGGTACGACTAAAGTTTTTGCTAAGTAAAGTCGAATAGGTTGAGGGGTGAAATGCTTTAATAGGGAAAGACTTCGTAAGGCACCATATATTTTGCCAATTACCATTTTGATGTGATCATCCCAAGTGAGGGTTGAGTTAAATAAGATGCCAAGATTTTTGACCTTCTCAACATACTCCAGTTGTTCTGTTCCAAGATAAAGTGCAGGAAGATAGCTGAAATCCAGTTTGTTTTTATAGATTACAATGCATTAAGACTTCCTAGGATTAAGGCAAAGATTATTTGTTTCAGACCATGCTAGTATGCTTTTCAAGTCAGTATTTAATTTATGAGCCCCATCTTCAATCATACCTAGCTTACAGCTGAGTCGAACTTGAACATCATCTGCGTACAAATCAAGACGAGTAGTTCACCTGAACAGGAAGGTCATTTATAAAAATTGAGAATAACAGAGGACCAAGAATTGACCCTTGGGGAACCCCTGTTGCAAGTTTTAAGGGCCGAGATACTTTTTCGTCTATCACAACTGCTTGGTTTCGTCCGCTAAGGTATGAACAAATAAGGCTCGCCGCTGTGTTTGAAAACTGAAACTGATCTTTTAATTTTGATATCAGTATCCTATGGTCAACTGTGTCGAAGGCCTTGGAGAAGGTGGGCCACTAGATGGCCCACCTTGCATTAGTTTTCGTGTTATTGAGCTCTGAAGCGTTAATTGATTCTTAAAGGTGATTCAGCAAATATTTGGTCAACAATCCTTTGTTGCTATTATTAGAAAAATAATCGAAATTGATATTTCGAACAAAAGCAACTTTATTTTAAAACAAATTTATAATTAGAAAATAAAAACATTAAGCTAGTCCACAAATTATCTCTTGCTTATTTTACCAAAAACAAAAAACACTATAAAAAATAATGATTAAAAAAAAAAAAAAAAAAATGGAAATATTAAAACGGCAACCTTGAGTGATATGGCACTCTACTTCTGATTGATATTATTGTTACATGTGTGGTTGAAGGACGTAGATACACGAATAATGACACTCAACCCATTCAGGCCAATTTCGGGCTTACAGTGAAATATAGAGATTATGAGTACACTTGTACACTATAATATACAGAAATTTAAAAACAATGTGCATCGGCAAGTCTTTTCAAATCCTTTCCTAATTTCTTAACAGCTCGAAATTTGGTAATAACATAATAGCGGTATTCACAACTCCTTGATGTGGGCGCATAAGGGTGTGCCTTATTTAAGAGGTTCCTCAGACTAGATGCCTTGATTCTTTTTCATTTGAAAACAGTATATGTAGTTATTACTAAAAAACTAAGTCTGAGATTATTTAAAAAAAACATTAAACGTTCGAAATGTGGTAAGTTGCCATCTACCGACAAATGTACAAAAATATTTTTCGGTGCGAAAGCGGCACGGGTTCCCGTCATTATAGCAAAGTGAAATTTGGTATTTGTATACCCCCTGCCTATATAATATAGGGCAGGGAGTTTTTTTATGAAATGAAAGGGTTGCGTTTCAATATATAAAATATATTGTATGCTAAGTACCAGGTACCACTGTGACACTTTTGTCACACTAGTACTCTCTATGTGTCTGATACTGAACATACAAACTAATATAAAGAAACGCATACCCTCTTTACTGTAGGTATACTACCAAAAATATCGTATTTAAAAACTCCTTTCTTTACCACCTAGAGGACTAGGGGCATTTTTGGACGTGACGTATATTCACAATAAGAAAAGAGTCCAAAAACATTTTGGCGAGGTCTTAATAGTCACGTTGAGTGCTTATTCGAACAATAGCACAACCAAAAAAGTCCAGAGCGTTTTTTGAACTCTGTTGCAGTACCTTTCCCTTGTCTTCCCTTGTGCCTTAGTATTTTTTCTACAATGACGATCAACGATTTAAAAAATCTCGCATAACATTTTCTCCATCAATAAAAACAAAATTGTTTATTGAGTTTTCTTGACGTCACTAAAAACACTACGGCTATGGTAATGAGGTCGATAGCATTTTGAGTAAAGAAATATTTTGCGCACACGTTTACGATAACGACACTATTCCGCTTCAAATTGAAGCTTCCGTGCGTTCGATTCAACAACATACGGAACAACCTTCTGTTGAGATGACAGAGAAAAATTAAAATGCGCCATCATGTAGTTCACATAATTGTGTACGTCATGTAAACAAAAAACTTCCATAAAACTGATGGTATACAATCAAATCTAAGTTAGCTGGGGGCCTCAAAGTACGATTCGTTCTTGCGATAACAACTTACTGTAAATAGATTGATAAGCCGAGATGAACATAAACAATGGCCTAGTAACAAATAGGAATTATCTGTTGTTTTGAATGACCTTTTATTAAGTTCAATTGATATCAGGGAGTACTCATGCAACCGTGTGTCAATCAACGTTGTTTTTATTTTTAAAGTGTGGATGCTCGCAAGTTGCATTATCTATCAGTAATCGTTTTTAAACAAGTGGCTGATGTTCTTATGTAAGATATGTAAACAAGGTTTATGAGAAGTTATATCACTTTATATATACATTCGAAAAGGCTAAAAGCAGTGAAATACATTATCTTAGAAGACAACATTTTATAATCTGTCAAATCACTCAGACTCTTTGATAAAAGCTTGAACTTAGTTACTTATCAGCGTAATCATGAGAAAATAGTTCGCAAACATTCAAAACAGTTATGACAGCCACAAAGTAGTGAGATCTTTGAAGATGTTCTAGAGGGCGGACGGAACCCTTCAAACATCTTTAAATATCACAATACTTTTGATTCTTGATTGAAGAATTTTTGTTTAGTGTGTCATTAGCCGAGTTCACAATTAGTTGGACAGACTTTGGTTTGAACGACCAATGTTTCATAATGAACCCTAAGACGACTGTTTGTTCAATTTACTGGATGGTTTTCAAATGCTTTTGAAAATTTTCAAGTTGGATGGAGCGGAGGTACGACTAATAATGTTGGATGACAAGTCTGATTGATAAGTCTGAACAGCGTTACCGCTGTGCCACTTTAGTATCAAAATGCCACTTTTCTTCAGGCTGTGCCACCGAGCTACCACTTTTCAGTCTGTGCCACTTTTTTAGCTTTCCCCACAAGTAAAACTAAAGTAAGCAATTCAGATTAAAAAAAAAAATATTCGTAGTCATTATCAAATATCAAATACTTTAAGATGAAATATTTAATCGATTGACATCAAAAATGAAAAATTTTCTATTTTGAGGCATTTAAACTTCAAATTTATCAAGTCGAAACAAGAGATCACTTATTTAAAACTAGTCCTAAAAGGTAATTGAACAATATAAATTTTTAGAAATAATTTTCGAAAAATCGATTCTTTTTTTCTATCTCTAATCTTATTGTTTATCATTTCAAAAAAATGTCCTTAAAATGTTAGGTCAATAGAAGCAATATTCTTAAAGTAATTGTCTTATTATAATCTCCTGGCCTTTAACGCTCTAACACTAGTTCATAAGCTTTAGAAGCGTTTTCCTCATAACTACTTTTTTCAAAGTCCGTGTTCACTGTCTTTTCAAAACTACTTGAGCTATTCATTCCAAACTTTATACACATTTTTGACATATAAAATACCGCTCCCCAACGTTAAGTAAAAATTTTGTTTTCTACCCCCAAAAAGGCGGAATTTTTAGTGGAAAATAACAGTTTACACTTTCAATGGCCGCCAATTTATTTTTGAATAAAAAATAAAATTATCAGAGAAAGTTGGGTGGAAGATTTGGTCATAATTTGGCTAATTTTTCTTGATTTCTTATTTTCAAATAATTTCCAGCCGAGTTATGGTGAACACCGCAAATTGTTTTTTTCTCAAGACGTTCTGGGGAAGCTCTTTTACCGGCTTGTTCTTCAATATTTCTGCATGAAAAAATTACCTTTTAACTGTCAAAACTATGCTCAATAACGTACGAAAGGTCCGAATAAAATTAATCAATCCATATTTAAGAAAAAACTTCACAAAAAAGTCTTTTTTTTACCTTGAAGCCCAACCAAGCTTGAAGCTTAAACCAATTTTTTTTTAAATTGTCAATATCGAATAGATTTGGTTTAAAGTGGCTAACATTAAAAATAGTTTGAATGAATACCTTTTTCTGACTTACCTATATGAATTTGTTGCAAAAATATTAACTTTGTCTCATAGCAGTGGCTGCGCTGAGAGGGCTTTTTCCAAGCTAAATTTGATGAAAAATAAACTCACCAGCCGATTAAAAGTTGAAACTTGCGATTATGATTTAAGATTATGTGCTTTCTTCAACTCCTACGAGTTCGTTAAGATGTGTGAAATTTTTATCAATAAGTCAATTTTCATACATTTATGGTGTTGTTTTGTTTTTTATTTCAAGTGCCACCTTTTTTTCTCGAGTGCCACTCTTTTTGCAACTTTTCGAAAATATCCAACGGTAACGCTGAGTCTGAACACTACGTCGAACCATCCAACATCCATTGAACGAAGTCTGTCCAACTAATTGTACAGTGTGCACTCCGCTATACACAATACTGGATGTCGATGGCTTTTACCAGAGTCCTTTGCTTTCTAACATTTTTTTGTTTCATGAAACTAAAAAAAATTCTGTATAATCTCTACTTTTAGCTTCCAAAGATCAGCACAAAGAACATCCAAAATGCAACAGAAACACTATATAGTGGACATTCGTTCCGACACCATCAGTACCCCCACTGCCGAGATGCGTCAAGCAATGTTTGAAGCCGTTGTTGGCGATGACGTCTATGGTGAAGATCCAACAGTTAAGGAACTAGAAGCAAGAGGCGCACAATTATTTGGCAAAGAAGCTGGTCTCTTTGTTCCCAGTGGTACAATGGGAAACCTGCTGGCAAGTAAGTATATTTGTCTCTCCTGGGCGTAATTCGTTCTCATTTTATTTTTTCAAATAATTGTTGAATCATCACTAATGCATTGCAGATTGTCTATAATATTCGTGCCCCTTTGGCAGTTATGTAGTGCCTATTATGAGGCATCGTATCCGTTCAAAACAAAACAAAAGTGTCATTATACGGCAACCAAACCCAAACCAAACCACAATCCACAACCAAACCGAAATCCAAATGAAAGCAAACCGATAACCGAGTAGAGGAAGCAAAAAAAAAAATATTATAAATTTTTCATCGAATCTCTTTGCCATAAGCCCCAAAATCCAAATCCTTTCGGCAATACAATTATGTACTTTCAATTTCCAAAAAAAAAATCACCTACCTCCATCGATAAAGTCTTCGTGTTTCACACCGACCTACAATCAATATTAAGCACCACATCCTACCTGAATCAACCAAGGAGCGCTCTATCGACATCACCATCGACTCTACCACTACTATACCAACAACACTGCCGCCTGCTGCAGCCGCAGGGATGAAAAATCATCAAAGCAAGAAATGAATAATTTTAACAACAACCAAAGCCCCAGTTTATTCCTGTAAATCGAACGCAATAAAACCACCTGAAATCCATAACAATTTATATGACTTACGATACAGATCGTCTCCCTGCGGGCGCGACGCCTCTAATGTCAATACACCACCATAAAAGCTGCTGCCGGTGGTACTGCTACTGCCATGTGAGGATACAGAGAGCTCCGGGGCCTTGAAGCGAAGCCCCAACATTGTGAAACGAAGCCACACGCTGCGGTTCTCATATTAAATTCATAGTTACGAATATAAATTCCAATCGGATCCTGATGTCTGCCATTCAAATAAAGTTACGCTCGAGCGGGCCGAGTAGGTATAGGGGGAAGCCAGGAAATGAAAATGGTTTTGTGTTGAGATAAAGGGTGAAGGTATATTGTATATAAACCTACCTTCGGTACATTTAAGACAGTCGTGTCTGCACCATTCCGGCCCATCATCATCTCAGGCTGTGATATGATCTCATTTCTATTTCTTTGCCAAGCATATAGGGCAATAAAACGGCGACCATTAATGTAAATCTATCGGTTGCATATGTGGTCCGTTTAGAACCGAACCGGCTACGTTTAACCCTATTACAAGATACACCTCCTACCTATCAATATGATTTGTTTTTATATTTTGCTTACGGTGGATCCGACCCTTCTCCTTTGCAGCAGGCGTTATGTTTACTATTGCCAAAACACCGCAAAATTGGTTCAGATGGATGAGGAGCTATTGAAAGTTTAAACGTGCATATAGTTGATCTTTCGATAGAACTTTCGAGTGCAAGTTAAATACATAAATAGTTTGTATGGCAATGGCAAAGCATCAAATATCGTCGGTATGCTGCAAAAAGAGCTCAAGTCCACTTTTTTGTTATTTGGACTTAATGTAAAAATGTCATAGTCTATGCCGTGTAAGAAAATCTCATGTCTATTTTAATTAGTTTTGTAGTTATTGTATTAAAACAATTCTTTCTATGTCCAAAACATCCAATTGTGTGGTGCAAAAAGAACTCAAGTGGACCTGGGTTTTTCTTACACAAATTTTTTCGCTATATTTTTAATGCAAAAAAAGCTCAAGTCCTGAAATTCAAAAATACTAGCAGAAAAAGATTTCATAGCCTACTTATAAAATTGTTATGAGGGGGTTTCCCAAATACCTTTTCTATAGTTTCTTTTGAATTTGCATTTAGGAAAGTTATTATTATCGATTGTTGTCAATGCGAGAAGGTTGAGCTTTTAATTTTGCTTAAAAAAAATGAATTCTTCTAGTCCAAGTGCTGTTCTACTACGGCTGGCATTAAAAAAAGGTAGAAATCTTGGTTCAGTATATAGCATGTTTTTTTTAATTAGAAGCCAAAATACCTTAAGGGCGTTCCAATGAAAACCGGGATAGAAATTTGTGCATTCCCATTACTTCAACTGCTTCAAAAGAAGATTCCACAGAATCAAATGGTACAGTTCTTGACCTTTTCAAATCTTTAACGATGGAGATCTTAAATTTGAGATTGTATTTCATGTTTAGATATTCAAGAGTCAATTGTTGGATGCAGCAAACCAAATTGAAAACGAATGGGATGATTCAAGCATTGACCAAGACTTTTCAGGTGACGACGATGACCTGGATTATATCCCTGAAAACAATGAAACAAGTGATGATGATGATATAGAAAAGGCCACGGTTTTGGAAGCACCTCAAGAGCCCACCACATTAACACTGACTGAAAAAAAGAATAGAAGGTGGAGAAAAGCGTATCCAGAATTATGGAAACGTAACATAAGGCATGCAGATATTATAAGAGGTAAGACTCCCAAGAATTCAAAGTGTGAAAAATGTCGCTTCAGATGTAAAGACAAATTTACGAACGAACAGAGATTAAGATTGTGCAAGGACTTTTGGAAGTTGGCATATCAACGCCAAAAAGATTTTATTTTAAAGGCGGTCATCGAATCAAATATACAAAGGTCCCGTGGACGTTCTTCAATCAAAAAAGTCAATCGTAACGTGGCGAGATCATACTTTTTTGAAAATGAAAACTCCAAAGTACGGGTCTGTCGTGACTTTTTTTGTGAAACTCTAAGCATTTCGTACAGTACAGTGAAAACGGCATTTAAATACAAAGGCCCAACTGGAGTGTTTTCTAAAGAAGATGAAAGGGGTAGATCCAAAGCTGCAAATAAAACATCGGATGAAAATATAACACGGATTAAGGACCACATTGAAAGCTTTCCAACTGTAGAGTCTCACTACTGCCGCAGGACTTCAAAGAGGATGTATTTAGATCCCAATTCTGAGTATATCTAAAATGTATTCCTTATTCCTTGACAAATACAGAAGTGACGCGTCAATAAAACTACCTTCATCTACAACCTACAGGAAAGTTTTCGGTGAGTACTACAATTTATCGTTCTTCCATCCAAAAAAAAATCAGTGTCAGGCATGTCAGAAAGGTAAAGAAACCCAAGATGAAGATTATCTGGCCCATTTAAAAAGAAAAGACGAATGTTCCTCTGCCAAATCCTTGGACAAAGAAAGGGCCATGAAAGAGTCCAGTTTCATGTCATGCACATTCGACTTGCAATCTGTGCTACAAATTCCAGCAAGTGACGTAAGTCAAATGTACTACAGCCGAAAACTATGTGCATACAATCTAACCATCTACAACGCTGCTCCACCAAACGATGCCTTCTGCTTTTTCTAAAGTAGCGAAATTGGCTCGTGCTTGTATAAATACTTGCATCAACTTTCTCCGGAAATAAAAGAAGTGTCTCTTTTTTCTGATACTTGCAGTGGTCAAAATAGGAATAATAATATTTCAATATTATTTCTCCATTTGGTTCAAGTTTTAAATTTGGATATAATTGAACACAAATTTTTAGAAAGCGGTCATAGTTATATGGAGGTCGATAGCATGCACAGCGCTATCGAAAAGCAGAAGAAGAATGTTCCAGTTTATACGATTCAAGACTGGCTTGCTATATTTCGACTCGCCCGCTCCAAAAGACTTAAAAGCAAAGGAAATCCGAATAATATAACCCAAATGCGGTATACAGATTTTCTGGATTTATCAGAACTATCGAAGACTATGAAAAACAAAAATTTGGATGAAAACGGAGAAAAAGTGAATTGGTTGAAGGTAAAATCTTTTAGGTACCAAAAGATTAAACCTGGTGTGATCGAGTACAAGTACGATCACCATGGAACTTATAAGGAACTGCGGGCTTTCGGTAAAGGTAGGCCCATGAATTTGAAAGAAGTAAGTATCAACAAGGTGTATAAATGCAGCCTTCCTATAAGTATTGAGAATAAGATTTACTCAATCTGTGCAAGTCAGGAGCCATCCCGGATGAGTTTCATCAATGGTATAAAAGTTTGAAAACAAGCAAAACCATCAGAAATAAAGCTCCGGAACCCGATGTTAATGATGATTCTGAATCAGATGCAAATTAATAAGCTTACCAAAATAACAAACAATTTTTTTTCTTCATAAAAAGCCCATGTGAAAAAAAAAAATATTTTTCTATGCAAAAAAAAACCCATGTCCAAGACTCATTTTACTTTTGTATAAAAAAAAAAATTGAATAAATTAATTTAAATACAACTTTTTGGTTTCAACTTATTTACAAATGCTTTTACTATCAGATTACAATATCAATTTTCAAATCGAAACTAATTAAGATTTTTACAGCGGCCATAAACTTTAAATTTTCAATAGCTCAGAAACACAATTATGTGACTTGAGCTCTTTTTGCAGCATACCGACGATATGTAGAAAGAGAACAAAAGACTGTGTCTAAATGTCAAGAATACTTAAATATACTTGGTAAGCAGCGGCATGGCTATCGGCATTGTCAAATGGTTCCGAAGACTTCGATATGCATTTATGGAGGTGAATATAATGGTCTTACCAATTGAAACGTTCATTGGGTATCCAATTTGAGTTGAGCCTTTGATTATTTTATCAATTGAACACTGAAAAGATTGGCCATATTCATACAGATTATTTCTAGTTAGTCAGTCACTCAACGAAATTCACAGTTATTTATGTACAATTGCATGGTTTTATCGATTGATTTGGAGCGGCGCGGCGGGTGGTGACGAGTGAATTTCTTAGAAACAAGCCCCTGAGGCATCACGAAGAGGACCTACACTTTTTGGCCGATTCCGAATGGGTAATCAAAAAGCGCTTTCATGATTTTATTCATTAAAGTATTAATTAAATCGGAGGACGTCAATCCTTCGCAAAAAGCGGTACCTACCCATGGAAAAATTTTAGGGATGCGAATCGCAAATTCGCCACGTAACAGCAGTCATGCTTAATGTTACCTCAAGGGCAAGCGAATGAAAGCTGTTAATGATAATATCTATCTTTTTTAAACTGTACCTTTAAATCATTTTGCGGTTATTTGGTAACAAATGAGGCCATGATAAAGTAAAATGATAGTTTTGCGAAGATAGTCATCGGTTCAAAACAAATAAGTTACGGTCGGTCGTTAAACTAAAACACTATTTTTACAATCTCACCATAAATTCACAAGATATTTTACTCAACTGTTAGGTTCTCATGACCTCGATTAGAGGTTATAATGAACTAGATTCCACTTGAAGACTTGAAGTACATAAGTACTTTATCATTTGAAGCGTGAAATTGGAACAATAACAGTAGATCGCTTATTTATGATCACTATAAAATAAGAAACTGATAACCAAATGCTTGAAAGAAGTGGACACGCTTTGACTTTTTTCTTTGATATTTTATATCTCCCCAATCTATCTGCAAGATGTTGATACAAATACATTGCAATTATTTTTGTTTGGCTCCAAAGTTCCTTAAAATTTTTTTATATCGATCTTGAGATTGGAAACTTTCAGAAAACACCTTGCACTGTTATCGTATAGTTGACGATGATGACATAGCTATACCATTTACAGTGTTTTCATATTTTTAAGGGCAATAAGCTCAAATACCACGACTTGCGTGGCTACCAAAACGATCTGACCAAAGCTAGATTTAAAACGTTGCCGTTGACGTTCGATAAAACTGTTTCGAAACTAACTAGCGACAATCTTTCTGATGCTTGTAGTAGAAGCAAGGACTGAAGCTCAGTTTGCTAAAACTTAAAAATAAATTTGAAAAATCAGTTCTTACTTTCAAATGCCGCACGAATTTTTGGGGTCAGATTTCCGTTTTCAACGTCGGCGTCGTTTAAATTTATTGATTTGAAGATACAAAAAAATTGTTCGAAGTTTGAAGAGATTCCGTTAATCCTTATAAACATTATAAAATTAACAGTTAGCGCAACAGAGCGTGGATATCGAGAGCCAAGTGCATTTCTCTCAACCAAAGCATGGAAGCAATGGAAGTGACTTACGGTTTTTCCCGATTACGAATCGAGAAAGCGCTTTTCATGCCACGAAATCCCTCCCTCGCGAAGCGTGTAACCCATAGAAAACTTTTAATCCTCCTTTATGTTTTTGGAACTCCAGTCTTCAACCTCTTAGGTTACATACAGACTATCTATCCATTACACCACGGGCACCACCATTTGGGCCTTGTATCGAATCATGTGGTTATGCGATGACGCGACGTATACATATATGAACGCCTGATCGACTCATAAAATAAGGGTGGCGCAACAGAGCAAGTAACACCTGGGCCTAGCGCATTTGTCTCAACCATGTCTTGTGTCAACCATGTCTATGTCTCGAACGGCTTACCATGGCAATGAATTTACCAACAATGAATTTACCTAGCGAAAGTCGGTACCCGTGGAAAAACATTTTCGCCTCTGTTGGGATTCGAAGAACGAACCTCTGGGTCAGGCAGACATGCTTCACGTCTCTGTTATGGCCCGTGACCGGTTCGGCAAAAACTATTTTCTCGAACTACTCTGCAATAATCTTACGTTTCTTACGTTACTTTAATGGTGAGGTGTGTGTGGGTTAGGGGTGGATTCAAAAAGAAGAAGGACATTGCGTCATCGTCGGTGATAATGACATAGTCTTTCATTTAGGATCATCGCATCGAAATGCCTCGGGTCCGAATGTACGTCTTTTTCAGTTATCCGTCTCAGTAATGATCAACCTAACTTCTTCATAATTATAGCTTTTGTTGTTGGTGTCTTTTCTGCGTATTGTGTAGTCGCTCTGTATTTTTAACTCGATGCATTATCTTCATATAATTTTTGATAGAAACATCACGAAGCCATAATCTAATTGGGCTACAAAAAAGTACTAAATCACAACTTGTAATACGAGACGAGTTCCCTGTTTGAGTTCATTTAAGAGAATTATTTAAAAGAGAAAAAAACGATGGAGAGGTAAAAATGATTGGAATAAAATAAACTAATGAGGATTTAATCAAAAAGCTGCTAGAGGACATTAGGAGCATTATGATGTTATTTCTATCATTTTCAACAGCTCTAAGACTGGAGGTCTTCTTAACGCAATCATGTGTGCAAAACTCAGTTTTATCTTTGGCGCTTCTTTTGAGGTTTTGAATTTAAATATGCTAACTTTCTGGACTCTATCGCCACTTGTTTACACAAAACTCCTTTCAATGAACATATTTCTTCACTCAATTCATTCATGAAACGAATAAACAGAAAAAATAATAACAATCCCTCTTTTCTTTTTATCTTTCTTTTTTTAGTAATGGTGCATTGCAGTCGTCGGGGAACGGAAGCAATTGTCGGTGATTTATCTCACATATTCCTGTACGAACAAGGTAAGGATGGCTTTGCGTTAATAAATACAAAAGACTTACTGCCTCTTTGCGGATAATGTCCGTGCCGACGCGACTCGACGATGTTAAGATATTTCCTTTTAACACTCTGTTCTCAAGAATATTGAATCAGTTTTCCAAAATGAAATTTATTTGGGTCGAAAATATTTGAAAACGATATTTTAGAAGCTTTTTGTGTGGGCTGTGCACTGCACACGTATCTCTTGAGGTAAAAAGAAAATAGTATTTATATACCTTCCGGCAAAAGGCGTTCATTGAAGGCTTTTGTGTTCTCCTCACCTTAAGTAAACGGTTACTTAAAAAAAAAAAAATCTGTTACGAAAGACTCATTTCAGAACAAACAAATGTTTTGTGGGGTGAAAAAGTATTCAGCTTGTAATTGAAAACAAACGCCAACCAAACAATAATCTTTTCATATGAAAATTACTAATGTCTGCTGCATTTTTTCCGCAGAAATATTTTCCCATTTATTTTCACTGTTAAGTTGCGTTAGCTGGAAGTGGATAAATTTTTTAGTGAAAAATTCAAAATCTCTTCAAATGTAAAATGTGTTAAAAGTTTCGTCTACAACAACCTAAAGCTTATTATCTTTTACACAACCATTATGTATTCCAAAGAGGCAGGAAAAAATTTTTATGTTGTGTGAAAGGCGTTGCTAGTTTTTAATGGAAGCTTTTTTATACATGGGTTTTTTAAGAAGAAATAAAAATTATGGCCTAGAAATCATTGAACCGGTGAAGGTTTGTCACCAGTGGCGGCTGGTAGGTTAACGAACTGGCAGTGCACTTTACTAAAATATTAAAATAAGAAAATTGAAAAAACAACAATTGACATAAAATGTGTTAGATCTTTATTATTTCATTATTTTTTATACATTAAATCAATGCGACGACATTTTTCTGAAGCGAAATGTTCAATCACCTTTTTATTAAAATCAGGTATTGTTTGTATAAAATTTTTTTCAATACTTAGCACAGAAAGTGCATTTAGCCGATCTTGAGACATGGTATTTCGGAGAAAAGTTTTGATTCTTTTCAGTGTCGAAAAACATCGCTCGCTCTCTACCGAAGTCATTGGTATAGTGCACAGAATTCGCAATAGTTTCACTGACTCTGAAAATGATTCAGTCAGGTCATTATTATAGAACAACTGTAAAATTGCAATTGCACTATTTGCGTTGGTGAAATCGTCGCGACTGTATATTGCGGAGAGTTCGTTTTTCAATTTGTACTTGTCCAAAGCGGCGTAAGTGGATACTGTGATCGTGAAATCTTTGTCGGGAAAAGTAGAACGGTATGTGGTAAAGTTCTCGCAGTAAAATAATTTTGCTGCTATCAAATGATTACAAAAATTGAATCTGTCTTTCACTTGGGTAATAATTATATCACACACTTCTTTTGCTATGACAGAACTAGACGATTTAAACCTTTTTTGGGGCGGTTCTTCAAGTTGGTCTATGTTGTCACGTGCATTTTGTACACTGATTTCAAAATCATTAATACAGTTTTTTATGTGAACCAAATCAATATTTCTTTTTTGCATTTGTTTAAATAAAATTTCACAATGTGGCAGAATAGATTGAAAGAAATCAAGCCAGTATAAAAAAGTACTGTCGTTCAAATATCTTAGGAGCATATCAGCCTGATTTATAGAATTGGTATCATTTTCCGTTTCTATAATGGTGGTCATGCATTCTTTTAAAAGTTCCCTGTAGCTATGTACTGAATCAACGGTCCGAGAATTAAAGTTCCATCTCGTTTGCGGAGCAGCTGGAATCTTTTTTGATACTATAGCTTTCAAAACTTCTGTACGCTTCGGCGATCGTGAAAAAAACTTTGGAAAAGCTTGAAGGTTTGCAAAAAATTTCTGTACGGTTTTGTTTTGACTTACACTTTTTTCTATTATTAAATTTAGTTGGTGGGCGTAACAATGAACGAATGAAGCATTTGGATAGATGATTTTTACTTTAGCCTGTACTCCACCAACATTCCCGCTCATTACAGCGGCGCCATCGTAACATTGCGCTATTAATTGTTGCGAAGTTATTTGAAGCTCACGTAATTCTGTTATAATAACAGAACTAAGTCCTTCAGCGGTATGGGAATGCGGAGTTAGATATTTCCAAAAGCGTTCGTGAACTTGCCCGTTTTCTTCGTATCTTAAAATCATAACCATCTGCATAGTCGTCGATACATCGGTAGTTTCATCAGCTTGAACTGCTACGTATTCAGATTTTGCTATAATATCCGACAGCTCTTTGTGGTATACACTTAAAATTGAGTCCAAAATATCGTTCTGTATAGTTTTTGACGTGCCTTTGAAAACTGTTGACGACTTCAGATGCTCCTTCATGACTGTATCCAACTCTGATACAAAGTCTATTAACCCACGAAACACCCCAGCATTAATAGACTCAATCGTTTCATTATGTCCTCGCAAAGCTAACTCAAATGCACCACAAAACTTGACACAATCAATAAGACGTGATAAAATGTACCTGTTTTTATCAACTTGTCCATTATACTTTACTGCTTTACTGCTTCTATACACAGAATCAAGCTGATTGCGAATGTCAACCGTGCCTAACACAGAGAAACTCATTTCATTTTGTAAGTGTACTTGCGAAGAATCATGTTTTTTTATTTTTTCACTGAGATGCGTCAAATCCTTTATTCCAGTTTCTGTCCAAATCGATTCTCCGCCAAAAATAGTGCAAGAAAAACAAAAGAACGCGTTAAGACGCTCACATCCACACAACCATTTCTTTCTATTATACATTTCACTTTTAAAACTTCGCATAAATGCTTTGTTTTTTGATTTACACTCTTGTTTTAGATTCAAAAAGGGCCGTGGTGGTCCGGCCAATTTTATGTTCTTTTTGTTTTCAAAGGTTTTGTTATTTTCTTTAATAAAGTTAATGTTTATACTCATTTTCACTAATCACTAATGCCACACACGGTATAGAATGAAAGTTCTGATAAGAAGTGGAAACAGAAACTAAAAGCAATTACCTCCAGTAATATAAACAAAGAAGGATTAACGCATCACACTTCACACATACAGTAAAACTACACGAGATGTAGAGCATGTCTGCGGTCGTCGTTTCATTCTATTCTCAATACTCTATTATCTATATTGTCTATTTTCTGCACAAAAGGCAAATGAAAAATTATGAAAAAAAACTTTTCCGCGTACACAGCATGTGTACGCGGAACTACATGACTGCATACGCAATAGTGCAATATATTACTTTCGATGTGTGTACTGTGTGTGCTCTTGGCAATCTTCGTTTCTCTTTTCCCGTGCGGCGCTCGAGAACCGACTTATTACTTGGTACATTTCTATGAAATATTTTTTGTTTCACGCGTCAGGCATATTACTCGTATCTCATACAAGTTATATTAGCAGCCCTCGTGCGCTCGCCGAAGCGCACGAGATTTTATCTTTACATGAAAATAAGTTTTAATAGTTTGGTAAAGCTCTCAAACTGTTTCACATAATTTGAAATTGAATTTTTTACACCCCTTTGTATGTTTAAAAAATAAATATTAAAATGGTCATTTAAAAAGTTGATGTTATGTTTTGTAAATTTTAAAACTGGTGGTTCAGCGCACGAGCGCACTTAAGGTACAGCCGCCACTGTTTGTCACTATGTTTAAAAATGATATCGAGCAAGTGGTGGCAGCCGTTGACTCTAATAAATTTCAGTTGACAGGCCCAATTTTTGCAGCATTTTGGGCCTGACATACGGAAATAACGGCAATAATGTGCCAAATGTTTCAATCGTCTCAGATTTATTTGCGTAGACAAGCTACATCACATTACGCCACAAAATGATCCAGCCTCCAGCGGTGTTTAATCGCACGATTTTGGAGTCTACGCCACAGGATCATACGATACGCTAAATAATGCACTCACCGAAAGTTTTCTTCGGCGTTTTGTTGAAAGTAAAGGACGCATCCACTTCAATATACTTCAATTACATACATACATAAGGTGGAAAGCAGAGCGTGGAATCCAAAAGCCTAGCACATTTCCAACAACCATGCCTTGTCAGGGAAATGAAGAGGACCTTCAATTTTCTGTCGATTCCGAACGGCTTTATATGGCAATGAGTTTACAATCGAAGAACCTGCCAATTCCTCGCGAAAGCTAATACCCGTGTAATCCAATGGAGTCCCTGTTAGAACTCGAACCACGAACTTCCCATGTTATACAGTCAGACATGCTAACCATTACACTACGGGCACCACATTTCACAACTCAGGCACTAAAAAGTCATTTAAGCTCTGTAATGTTCCCACTTGACTGGAACATTATGGTTTGCTTCATTTTTGAAAATTTTTGACGAAATATTGGGCAATGAACAGTGACTTTTTGAGGATGTACAGGCGGCGGCGTTTTAACAATGAAACAAACGAAAAAGTGAGCTTCATAGCTGAACAAAGTTTTTTTCTCGAAAACCGGGATCGGTGGCCATCTTGTTTTCGGACCATTCACAGAATTTGCGACACGCTGCCTCAATTATTGCACAAGTTTAATTTTGTAAGGCAACAAACCGAGATCTTTCCGCAAAATTGTCCATAAAGTAGATGGGCACAGCTACAATTGTTGCGAGCCATAGCGGATGGACTCATTCGAGGTTCGGCCACGGCGCGGTGGCCGCCTCTGTGGATGCGCAATATCCACTAGAGTAAACGTTGCGCTATATTGATCTATGTTTGCTCGCCTCGAACTACCGACTTTTGAGGGTGATTCTATCGACCGAATACTGGACGCAGCTCCACCTTAACCATTGCTTTGATTATAAATTTGCAAAATCGATTCTTTTCTTTTACAATGGCAAATTAATCAGAAATTAAGTCACTGCTGTCAAAAAGACCGAGATAATTGAACCCTTTATATGCCTGCTTCTCTTGACTACTATTCTGCAAAATTGAATCGAATAATTAGCGCAAAAGTGTTGCTACCCGAATGGCCATAGAATCGATCTATTTAATGTGCCTTCCTACAAATACTGTCCATTGTGCATCTATTGAATAAGAGTTTATCATTATCTACCACCACTTATGGTGCAACTTCTTCAATACACTGTGAGGGTCAACCACCACCCTTACAAAAACACGCTGATGGTGATTTTGACATTGAAATTCGATAACAATAAATAATCATCAACTTACGTCATGTTTACGAATGTCAGACAGTAAGTGAGTGTTTATTAGCTGTCAATCAATCAGCATTCAACTTTTACAAGCACCCACATTGCGAAAAATTCCCTGCCTCCCTTTATTTTGTATACTAACAACTGCAACACGCTAAAAATAATAAAATATTTACTAAATATAAACTTTCTCATTGATTGGTTTGAAAATGTTGTGGGTTGCGGCCCACTCATATGAAATTTGACTTCACTTGTTCGCTGCAACTCTCCACAGTAAGAAGGCGTTTTCTGCGCTGAAAATAATTGCTGAAGGGTCCCTTTGATCGTCCTCGGATAAGGCATCAGGCATGCACCCTTTTCTTAAACCTCACATAGTACTCCATGTCGTCGTCTGCTATAGTGCGAGTGCGGTGATGGTTTGAACATTTTTCGGATTCAACTCGACTACACGTAATCGCCTAATTTACCTTTTAGACGTGATTACTTCAAGAGAAAAATTAGAGCAATTACTGCAGGCTGGTTTCTTCAAACCCCGAACAACAGCTGCTGCTGCTGTGCATTGAAAATCGCCATGTCATTTGAAGGCGCTGCTATACTCGTTCTCTATACTTGCCTCATATACGACTAAGGCACTCCCGATACAAAGTGCTGGTAATTATTTTTCGCACGCCTGTTGCCACCCCCGCCCCACTTTACCACGACCTGCGAATATAAGTGCATCCCTTCGAGAGTATACCGCTTTACACGACATTATACACACACAATACACAACACCAGCTAATCTTTTTCATGCTCGTTCTATGTTTTAATTCTTTTGTTTTTTTGTTCTTTTCCATGGGGGACATTTTGCACAGGTGGCGCTGCACAAATAGCCGGTGTGCAATTAGCTACCATCAAAAATAAGCCAGATGGGACGTTCTGCCTGAAAGAACTGAAACGGAAAATCCGCTGCGACGACTTCCATGAGCCTATTACAGCATTGGTAGTAGTGGAGAATACCCACAATATATGCGGTGGCAAGGTTGTGCCAGTAGAATGGATCGACCAACTTGCGGATATTTGTAAAAAAAGCTGCACAAAAGACGATAAAGGAAGCGGCATTGCCTTGCACATGGATGGAGCTAGAGTGTTTAATGCAGCCGTGGCAATGGGCAGCACTGTGGAACGCATTGCCAAGAACATCGATTCCGTGTGCTTTTGTTTGAGCAAAGGACTTTCAGCGCCAGTGGGGTCGATGTTGGTCGGATCAAAGGATTTTATCATTGAGTAAGACAAAGACATTTTTTAACAATCGTTTTCAGAGCTTCCTTTTCTTTTGATTTTGATTTTTTTGGTTTTTTTTTTTTACTTTTACAACCAAGTCTTGGAAGTGTTCTTAGATGAATGCGCGCCTTTGAGGTAGTAGATGTGAAATTAAATTGAAACAGGAAAATACTTTTCTCTTCTTTTTTCTTCATTCTCCCTAATGCCTGCCACAAAAAGAGGGTGCATTCATTTAACTGCTTAAATTGGCTTTTATACTAATTAAACGGTTTTTAACTTTTTAATTTTGTGCAAATGGGTTGGGGTGGGAATAAGGAATATATACTTGTTTTTCCTTGTAAAAGTGTGTGTGTGTGTGTGTGTGTTTGATTTTTGTCTTTGAAGTTGGATAGAAGCCATTGATGAAGACATTATGTATAGCGATCGTTCAGTTTTTGCGAGGAATTGATAAAATCAATTTTAAAGTTCAGGGAGTGACAGAGCTAGGGGAAGAATTCGTAGATAGGCCTTTTTATTGGGAGTACTGCTTAAGTCGACAGGATGCTGACAGTACATTTTCCTATATGTGCCCTCATCTTCAATGTGTTTTCCCAACAGAGGCTTCTATAATGTCAAACAGATGATTTAGAGTTCTGGGCACTTCGTACCACAATTACAGTTTTTGGTAAGGAACTCCTTGCTTTGAAAGGATTCTCCATTTAGCGACGTCATACAGACAGTCATCGACGTTTACAGCCTCGATTTACTGCTAGTTAACCAGAAAAACTCACATGTCAAGCCAAGCATGTTTATAACGCAACTTTAAACTAAACCTGGAAACCCTAATTCCTTTTTGTTGTCTCACAAAAACTATGTTTCGCAATAATAATAACCATCCGCTTTTCATGGTGACTTAATTTTTTTTTTCAAAACCTTCATTTTCTTCAAAACTTAACAACTACGTTTGGGCCTAGAGGGCAACTTTATACCAAAAGTCTGACAACATTCATGATACAGTTGTTTATTGTGATGGTTAAAATGTGTGTAGGTGTTTCAATCCTTTTTTGGTGAAAGACTTTATTAAGTTTTGCCCTCTCAACCAAAGAACCTTTTGTTGTCGGTTCTAACTTCGCAAAAAACATTCTTCATTTGGAGGATTCTACTAAAGCCAATTGCCAAATACAAGCATTTCTTAAATAAATAAAAATAAATAAATAGGGTGGCGCAACAGAGCGAGGAGCCCCTGGGCCAAGCGCAATTCTCACAACCATGCCTTTTTTTACATTTTTGCCTCTGTTGGGATTCGAACCTCGAACCTCTGGGTTAGCAGGTGGACATGCCAACCATCACGCCACGGGTACCACGTTTCTTAAATGAGTTAAGAAATTCGTAAATATTTTAAAATTAAATTTAAAGAATTTTTTCCACAATTATTTTTAAGAAAACAGGAAAATTAATGTTGTTTTCATTTATTTATGTTTCAACAAAAAAAAAATGTATTCACAATGAGAATAATTTACAAGTGCGTAAGCAAGAAACTTCACAAACGGAAGTAAATAAGCCACAGGCCGGACGCCAGGGCTCTAATTTCGCGCAAGGTATTTACTTTTCTTTCAGCCTCTGAGATTCAATTATGCCGCCTTGAAGTTATAACCACCACTTTTCCATCGTCTGAACCACAAAAAAGGGAAGGATTACAAAGCTGGTAGTACAATGGAACGGCCATTGGTCTCTAAGTGCTCTCACTTAGTAAAACCTCCTTAAAAAGAGAAAAACAAAGTTAACTAAAAAACTCAAATATGTGTGATAACAATAACTTGATAACCATACCCAGAACCATTGCAAACATTATACAAGTCGAAATCTACTCTCACAAGTAGAATATGCTCATTTCTTCAGAGAAAAAGTGTGCCAGTATCTCCTCTCTGGAAGTTATAGCTATAAGAGTGTAAAATATCTCTACTCTAAATATATCCTAGCTTCGCACTTGTAGAGTTGCCATTACTTTTTGACAAGAAGCTTAAGACTTGTATGATGCAAAAGCTTTTTTTTTTAAATTTTCCAATCTTCTCAATAAGTCGCAATTTTCATGATGGGGATGGTTTCAAAAAATTACTTCTTGTGAATTTAGCCCAAAGTTAATTGTCATGTTTTACAATATCAGACTTTGCCCTGGTGTTCTAGAAACATTCTACACTTGCGTAACTAACTCAATCCCTAACTGTCTGTGAACTTAACTTATCATAGCATACTGCTCCTTATCATGGCAGCGTCTTTTGGCTTTTCTCCGAACATTTGGAAAGCTATAACAAAAGAGGGTTGCTATCTGGTATAGTACAATATACCGGTATTTAGGCCTGAGTGCTCCAGTTGGTATTTTAAAAACCTCCAACAAAAAAACAAACTCGGAAGAATGTTTTGAAGTTTTGTGGATGTGTATTTTGAGCTACATTTTAAGACTATTTTCTTAAAATTTTTTTGAAAAGTAATGCAGTTATAATATGCTGTCTTCGGAGGTGCCAAAAAAGTTCACCGGCTGCTAACTTAATCACGGCCAAATGAGTAGCTGAAACAAAAACATTCAAAAACGTCGGATGTATTTCCTATGCAATGATCAAGTACTTATTAAAAATATTAAAAGCTAAAAATATGTCGTAGTTCTGAAAAAGTTTCATTTTTTGGGGTAAAAAAATTTCTATTTCATTGTGCCAAATTGACAACCAATCAAAAATACCATAGGTTAGTTTCTGTTATAAGTCGATCGGTCTATTTTCCTTTAAATTGAAATGACAACAAATTTTGAAAAATTTTATTGTCGAGAAAAACGTGTTGCAAGTTTCAACTTTTGCGTCTTATTTCGCAGGTCGCTCTTTAGAACACTTCCGTTCAAAAACTTTTCAGGATACGACCCTGGTGCTTTCACGTGATATTTTAACGAGAATATACTACCGAATAAACCGGAAACAAAATCTATTTTTTCTAAGAACGTGTCTATATGCATCCGTGGTGAAGTTTGTGTAGGTGGTGTTACAACGCATTTTTGAAAAAATCTTTCAGAGAGAACCAACTGCAGTCAATTCAGTTGAAAGTTTCCTATCTCCTGGTGTTGCCAGAGCTCTTGCGAATTTGAAGGTGTCATAAGTTTTGTCATTGAAATGCAAAGTTAAAATAATTTTTTTTTATTATAAACTTAGCGAATTTCCGCTCATTAATCGGCGCAGATTTTTAGCCATTATTTTTCTCACTGCAAGTTCTGTGATTGCAGGTTTAAAATAATTTTATTTTTAGTCGCAGAACATGCAGTTACAAGCTTGAAATTCTCCCCCGAGTAAAATATTTTTTTTTTAACTTTACATATCAAAGACAAATCCAATAATATCTTCAAACTCTGCCGAGTTCTGGCTACGCGTACGCCAGGAGATTTTCAATCGAAACAGTTGGAATTGGTTCTCTTTTAAGATTCCTCAAAATGCGGTGTGACACCACCTACACCAACTACACATTGGGTGGTGCATAAAGACACGTCCTTTTTCTAAAGTTTCACACTGGTATAGCCCCTTAATAAAGTTGTTGAAGGGAGAAAATAGATATCAGTGTTTAAATTGTTTTGTAGTTAGATACTAAAGTTGCGGGGTAGTAAGGCTTCTAAGATCAATTTTATATTAAGTGAAATGATTCTGTATAAAAAAAAATACAGACCTTAATTTTCATGCAAAATATTGTAATTTTAGTTATAAATATATAAATTATAAATATATAAATATTGATAACAGTATAATAAATAATTTGAATTTTTTTACAGAGCCAGACGCCTGCGCAAGGCCTTAGGAGGTGGTATGCGTCAGGCTGGCATACTTGCTGCTGCCGGACTAGTTGCACTGAGTGCCAGTGTAAAAGTACTCAATGAACATCACAAAAGAACCTACAGAATAGCTGAAGGTTGGTATTGAATTCCTTTGAGCTTTCCTTTTTTCTCTGATTAAGTACCTCGATAGAGTTGCCAAAAAATAAAATAAAAACATTTCCATTTTAAGTTTACTGATATCTTTCATTTTCTTTCTATTTTTGTAGCCATCTACAAGCTGAAAAGTCCATTTATAACGGTTGATATTGACAGTGTTCAATCGAATATCCTTCTGATCCACATCACGACTGAAAAGATAACTGCATGTGAATTTGCCAATCGACTGGCACGTGTAACCGACAAAGAACTAGCTGCAGGAGTTGTCGAAAACAAAAGCAACCCCAAATGCGGTATTATCCTTAAGGTCAGCACAAGAGATTGGGAATTTGCACGAGCTGTTCTCTACCAACAAATATCCGACATGGACATCGATTTGGCCATCAAGAAGTTAACCTACGTTATAAAAGAATACGACACTGAACTGTCTCAATGACATTCACCCAAAAATAATACCACCCTGTGTAATGACAGAATATTGACATAAACTTTACAAAATAAACATAGAAAATTAGTTATCCTTTATATTCGGGAGCTCAGAGGGTAAAGACTGGTACCGTAGATGGTATACTCATACATATACAGAAGCTGATAGAGAGTAATCTTCTTGTTTCCATTTATGGCATGCGAAAAGTTTGCTTTTAATGAGATTTATCGTCGATTCTGCTGCTGTTTCTGTTTTTGGGGAAAAACACCCGCAGTCCCACAACAAGTAGTTACACAGCCACTTAAACATCGAAGGCACACTCTTGTTAAGGGATTTGTTTCCAAAGGATGGGAATGATGAAGTTTGCTTGGGATATAAGGGTCTGATTTGTCTCGAAGGATAATGAAATAATTTGCAAAGTTTCTCGATTCTCAATGTCTGAGGACGTCTTATATGCTGCTTTCTTCTATGATGCCTGGGTGAAGTTCGTTTGAGCGTAAGGTGTGAGGTATACCTTTGTCAGCTTGGTTGGTTAGTTATACCAACAACAAGTAGGTTTACTGGTTCCCAAGCATTTATTATTATGCTCTCATTGTATTGCTCGACATTAACTTTGTTGTATACTATAAGGCCAACGACACGCTAGTATGACCGTAATAAAACAAGCAAAAAGTAGCTGCTTTGAACGGTTTCAATAAAGTTTTGGCTATAATAACCCTTCAATGATGTACCAAAAAGTTTTTATATTGTTGTTATATTATTTGAATTACATCGGAATTATTTGGTATGTAAACATACCAATTTAAGAGAACTCTGGTTGTGAACCATCAGGGAGGCGCAGCTAATTAAAATGAACGACTGATTTGTTCATATCAATTCTTCTGACACTCACTAGCTATTGAAGAAAATATATTTTGTGGCAGGAAAATTACTCTGGTAGCCGATCCAGTTACCATCCACTTAAAGGGTAGTGACTGACTAAACCTGATTCTATGAAGATTTCAAAAGAAAGTATGAGCGTTTGGTAAACTTTAAAGAAATGAAAAGAATTTGTCCATGAACATTTTGTTTTCATTTTCAACAATTTAGTGAAAGTTAAGTAGGTATAGAGCTTAGTAGTGCATTCCACATTGACGAAGTGCGGCTGAAGAAAGAATCCCTGTAGGTCTGATATAAGCCTTTTAATAAATTCTTTTAGCGGCATTGTGCTCAGTGACTTCTTACTAAGATAGACATATTCTAGAAACACACTACTGAAGTTTGGAGTGCTTCTTTTATGTCTGATATAACCCAAGAGCTCAACAAGTATAAAATAAGTCTCATTGTGGACGTTTATGGGGTAGGAGCTCAGGAAGAAGCACACATGGAGTGAAAGAAATGTCAATTTCTTCTTCCATAATTGAAGAGATTGATAGATTCATTACTTTTTCCTTCAAATGAGTTACCATATTTTATTTTTGCCTAAGAATAATCAGCAGTACCTACTGCTGTCTGCTGCATAAGACATTTTGTAAATAAATAAAATTAAAACGGTGGCGCAACAGAACGTGCTGCTCCGGAATCAAGACCATTTCGCACAACCATGCCTTGTGAGCGGATGGAGGGGACCTTCAATTTTCTGCCGATTCCGAACGGTTATTCGAGAAAGCTCTTTTCATGGCAATGAAATTTAGAATCGGAGGACTTGCCGAATCCTCATTAAAGGCGAATTTTTTTTGTTTTGATTCAAACCAACCAGGCCTACATTCTAACCATCACGCCATAGGCCCCATTTCAGTAGACATTCCATAAATTGAAGCAAATTTGAAAACTATAAATGATGGCTTGCAACGAGTTCTTTCCAATAAAGTTATTGCTGAATTCATTTAGTATTTGGATGATTCAAAACATAAAAGATAACAATTTTAAATGATTTGGTATATGAATTGTGATCTTAGAGAATTTGGTAGAGTTTCAAAGAATAAATATTTTAGATGCATTTGACATAGTTCCAAAGCGAAATGAAAAGAAAGGAAAGAACTTTTTAGAGCTGGTCAGAGTTGAAGGACCATTACCATTACCAAAGTTTAAGTTTGGTTCTTTGATTTTTCTCAGAGACAAATTTAGGACTGAAAACTTTCTTGGAAATATAACCGTCAGATCTCGCGTGATTTCTTAAAACTACGGAATAAAATTTGGATTAAGTATTTCAACCAGGGCTTTGAAAATAGACCTCATAAATTCTCATGATTGTCATCATCATCATCAAATATAAAAATGAATCGCAAAATGTTATGGTAAGCGCATAACTCAACAACGCCTGGACCAATTTGGCCAATTCTTTTTTTTGTTGTGTTTATTCTTGCCAGGAAAAGGTTCTTATGAAAAAAAAAAAAAAATTTGAAAAATTGGGCGGATATTCCCACAGGAACGGGTTTTAGAACGGAAACTTAGAAACTACTAGACAGGTTTCTAAAAAGATTCCAGCATTAGGATTGCTACATTATCCCCCTACATTAGTAATTTAGATTATATTACATCCCTATAATCCTACGGGAATAGAAACGGGAACGAAGACCGAAACCTTAAAGTTACTTGACCGATTTCAAAAATTCTTCCAACTCTAGGATGTTACATCATCCCTCAGTGACAAAGTCTTATATTTCACATATTTCCACGGTAACGGAAGATTCCCACAGGAACGGGGCTGGGAACCAAAACTTAGAAGCTACTGGACAGATTTCAAAAATTCTTTCGTCATTGGGATACTACTTAATCCCAAAGTAAAAACGATTGTTTTTCATCCCCAAGTTCCCATTTAAGTGGAAAAAGGAGAACGGGAACCTTAAGACTACAGATCCGAGCAACGCCGGATGACTCAACTAGTTTATTATAAAAATAGTTCTCTCCTGTTAGCATTTGGTGGTTCAGGTTTCTGTAGATTCATCTGAAATTTGAGGTTTGATGGTCTTTTAAAAAAGTTTTGGTTTTGGATATGATCCAGGGGAATTTTTCCCGCCACTCTGCTACGTTGTCTTCTATTAAAGTAGTGTTGTAGTGAGATCTTTAGATGTTGCTAACTGGTTTTATTTTCTGAAAGGAAATTGTTTTATAAGAAGCGGTTTCCTTGGTATTGATTTGAGGAGGTTATTCTTATTCTCCCTTCTCCCCATTACTTTATTTAAATGTGCTTCAGGGTTTTGAATGTAAAAAGGGCACATGATCGATTCCACAAGAAACGCATAGGTTGGGGCTGGGTTTGATAATTGGAATAGTAGCTTAAAAAAAGTCTTGGAACAGCTTTAAGTTCTTCATTTCGGTTAACTTAAAAAACCGGCACAGAATAACACATACAAGCATTAAATGCTTAGTATTGGTACCCGTGGCGTGATGGTAAGCATGTCTGCCTGATAACCCAGAGGTTCTTGGTTCGAATACCAACGGAGGCAAAAATGTTTTTTTATGAGGAATTGTCCTCAGTAAGTGCATTGCCATGATAAGCGCTTTCTCGATTAACCATTCGGAACCGGCAGAAAATTGTAGGTTCATTGCATTCCTTCTCCCCGGTCTGTTGCGCCACCCGATTTTTTATTTATTCAGATGTTAGATCAATATCTAAGCGTCAATTTGGGTTCAGAGTTTCAGTGTCAGAGGAACGCCGAGGTTCATAAATTCACTCACTTCTTCTATCTTCTTCTCTGTCGGTTCTCATGGATCATAGTTATTAATCTGAATCTGAAGTAAAAGGGCCCTAGCCATCAGCGCTAGCATGAAGAGTGGGTATCATGGCCATCAAACGAATTCTGATTCTGGTTTTAAAATGTAGGAGAAAGTTTAGTCGTTCTTAAAAATTAATGTGGCGTAGTGGTAAGCATGTTTGCTCTAACGAGAGAGATCCGATAAATACAACAACATCTAACTGATGAGCCCATTGTTGTACCCCGGGCGAAACGCATGGGAGTGAAGGTCATTAGAACTTTTCATTTTTGATTTAAAAATCATTACACTCCGTTGTAAATAATAAATTCTTTTATTATTTTCACTTTTTTCAATAGATCCGATAAATATCAATTCAGGAGGAAGTGTCAAGTTCATCGAAAGTAATTACCTACACATTGCCATGAAAAACACTTCTTAACCTAGCTGTTCGGAATCGGAAAAAAATTATCGGTCCTTGATATGCGTCAGGCCCAAATTGCGCAGCTTACGTAAAAATCTTAGGTAAATGGTAATTCTCTCAGACGTGTGGTTTTCAATTTTGCAATACTTTTTTCAGAATGAGTTCTTTGACAGATGTCACTTAATCTATGCACTTATCAGTTTGGTTTGCGACTTTGTCGTGGAAGAATTGAAGCCATACGATCAATGAGCACACTGAGCGAGTTTTAAACCTGTGCGCAACCTCCAAGATCAGATAATTTCACACCCCTGGACTGTTTTTTTGTGAGATTATGTAACGTAGCTTGCCTATGCAGATAAGCCCGAGATGGTGGACGCCCTGGACAATAATTATCGTCATGCTGACACATCAGGGCTCCAATTGCTGAAAGATATGTTCGAATACAGGGCCACTCAGCTGGAATTTATTCGGACCAGCCGCGGCAGACGTTTGCCCAAAAATCATTTTAAAAACACTGTGACAAACACTTATCTTTATAATTAATAGTTTCCCAATTTGGCTATTCAGCAGGCAGCACCAATGGAGAAGGTTGTTTTGATGATGATACCTTGACTTGCATGCTTCCCATGTGACGTTTACTAAAGTTATATGAACTGTTTTCTACAGAGACAATGTGTAATTATTTAAACTGTTAATTGTAACTCATAACAACTAAAAATAATTTGCCATTCAAACCCCTCAAACCGTCGACGAAGTCTTTATAAAATATTCAACATCTCTTCGCACGATTGGGAAGGAAATCTCTGTGTTCCTTCTTTAATGTCTTGTTTTACACATAAAACGCTTCCATTCATCTTTTAAATCCGCAACGCTCAGTTGGGTTGAGTACATCAAGACTCAAATAAAAGAATCATCCAACTTTCTGTATTAGAAAGTAAACCCTCACGTCTTTAAACTTTACTCTCGAGCCAAAAACAATCACAGAAACTTACAACTGACTCAAGAAAAATTGCAGGAGTAAAGTCTTTGGGGGTGCGGATCTGCTTGACTTTGTTGGAAAATGTTTTCTTCTATGCTCTATGCAATCTACAAAAGCTTATCCCCTTCAAGAACATCGCCTTCCACTTGAAGAAGTTGGGAAAGAAAGTCAAAATAAACAAAGTGTTGCCGGAATTTTTAATGTACACGCCTTATGAAGCAGCTTGCAGCAACACTTCCTAATTATCACCGGCGAGATTCAATGTGCACATTTATTGCACTAGCTTCAGCACCCGTTCATTTGCTTTGACTGCAAATATTCTTTTGCAGAACAACGTACATACATATTAAATATCGCAAATGGTAGCTATGGTAGGTAAGTATAGTATATACTCCATGGAGTTCCTTGATTCCTCCAAGCCAGGGCAGTACTACCACTTTTATGGCCACATGGGCCCCTTGAGCTTTATTAAATTTTGTTGACTTTGTTTGTCCGGCAATGTGACAAGACTTGTTTACTAAACTAATCTTTCCACTTAACCTTTTAAAAATGGATTTAGATGAACTAAAGAGAATGAACTAGATCGTTCAAATGAACTGAGTCAACCGATCATTGAAATGAACTGAAGTCAGCAGGATAGTCTTTTTTTAACTACTATCGCCATTGCTGTCGTAATGCCTATTTTTACTTTTGCTGAGCATCCAATTACAATTTCTTCATTTTATGAAAGAGGAAAGAATCCTTTTCGGTAACAATAGAAGGTACCTGAGTTGGCGCATTAAGCCCCAAAGAGAAGTGTTTTTCTTGGAGCGTGGTGAATAAACATGATTAGCGGCAGTACTTACGAGGATTGCGCTATCATGAATATAATACGCATTTCTTATAGAGCTGGGAGAAAATCCGAAATGAAATAATGCCAAGAGTAAGAAAGCCTGCATCGTCAAAGAATTGCGGGTAAATGCAGCCCTGAAGCTTACCTTCTGTACATTCGGATACTATGTTTATGCTTCCTCCCCAAAAGTGCTTCCATCGTGCTTGCCATTCACAATTATTATGGGTACTGCTAGTGCCATGGTTGATATGGAAAAGGGAGTGTTCTTCACTGTTCTGCCGTCCGTTGATAGCCAAAGAAAGGAAAATTAATGTTAGTCGGTTTTGGTTTGGGAAATTCTCTCTTTCGCTTGTGCCGTGTCACTATGCTTTCTTCAACTTCGACATAAGGACTCAAAGGAGAGTGGTGGCAGTTGATTTTTTTTTTTTTTTGTCTTGTTTGAAGTAAACTTTGGTATGGGTAGTGTACTGTTGACTATTGTTGACTTTGACAAAAGTAAAGTGCCAAGCCAGTCTAGCAGTAGAAATCATCGTAATGAATAAAACATTAGAGGAACGAGTGTTACGAGTTGATGTTCGTTTCAGTTTTTTTTTTTTTTTTGTTTTGCGGAAGTGATTTAACGGCGTTGCAAAGTAACACAATATATTTTACTTGATTTAAAAAAGAAAGAGAGGGATTTAATGGTATATGTACTTTTCCAGACATTGACAAGGTACTACCACCACAAGAAAAATAAAGTTGAAAACAATCAGTAATTTTTTTTTCCTCTGTTTATTAAAATTGTAAGCGAATATGTAAGGGAAATTATGTACAAGAGAAAAATACAACAGCATTCTATCATCCGCTTTTATAAAAGTGTAGCCTTACAGTACCTTCTGAAACCAGCTAAGGGGAAGCCTTAGTTTGAAAATAGCTACTCAGTAGAGGATATTTATATACATGAACCCTTTTCTTATGTTTAAGGCTACCTCTTTTTTCATATCATTAATAAAGAAACTCTAACTACTATACTAACTCATTGCAGGACTGCGTACAACACCTCACTTGCTGAAACTAAATTGAGCAAGAGTGTGGTGCCCGGATGCTTCGGACATAAAATTTTACTAATGAAAAAACATGTTTTCGACTGTTATTTCTTTTCCTGAGGATTTGGTAATATCTCCCCCGGTAGTAATTTTATGCCATGAATGGTGCTTTTCGATTAGTCAATGGCTAAAACCTTTCGCGAAGAACCGACAAGTCCTACCAATTGAGTAATTACTTTACCATTAAAAGCGGTTTTTCAACTACCAATTTCGAATCGGCAAGAATTTTCTCAAAGTATGGCTCAGAGAAATGAACTAAGCCCTGATGCTTACCGAGTTTTGCGGTGTCACCCAATTTGTTCATCTCTTTCATATACTAGTAAACGTGAGTCTAATTTAATTCAGTCTAGAAAAAGCGAAGGCTTATATTTTAGGTATATACACCTACGGTCCTCTCGTCACGAAGAAGAGACAGCAGTAATTTTTTTATGAGAACTAGGAGCTATTGCCAGATCCATCCAGCGATATTTTAAAAAAAGCTTCATCAGACCTATTTTTAAATTTGAGACTACTCAGCTTTGAAAAATTTAGAATCTCATCCGGCCTTAACTTCACAGTTGAGAGGATGAGGGCTTTTAACACAAACCTTTACTTATAGAAAACACATACGCTCGAGGTTTGCTAGATCTAGGAACTTTTTCCTTTTCTGTAGGTACTTACTTAAGGTGGCGCTTCAGTTTGGGTTGGATCAAGGCGTCAACAAACATGCTTCTCCAGCCAACTCGGTCCCTGCCTAGCTGCCTCCTGTTTTGCACGCCAAGCTGGTTGAGGTCCTCTCCTACTTGCGTGCGCCACCTCAGTCGCGGTCTTCCTCTACTACGGCGTCCCTCGGGATTGGATTCGAAGACTTTCCGGGCCGGAGCGTTGGTGTACATTCGCTCTACATGACCCAGCCATCTAAGCCGCTGGAGCATGACTCGTTTGACCTGGTCAGTGTCGGTGTACAGCCCGTACAATTCTCCACTCTCCATCTATGCAGACGGGACCAAAAATCACCCGAAGAATTTTTCTTTCGAAGCATCCTAAAGTGTTCTCATCTACCTTTGACAAGGTCCATGCCTCTGCACCATATATAAGAACAGAGATATTAAGTGTCTTATACAGGGACACTTTAGTTGTTCGAGAGAGGACTTTACTACTCAATAATTCTTAATAATTGTTAGTAATTCTTAGTTTGATATCATCGCTGGTGTCGTTGTCTGAATTAATAGCGGCGCTTAGGTAGACAAAGTCCTTAACTATCTCAAAGTTATAGCTGTCAATCGTGACGTTCTGTCCAAGACGTCGGTGTTGGGTGTCTTTTTTAGATGACAGCATATACTTGGTCTACTTGTGGTACCCGTGGTGTGATATGGATAGCATGTACGCCTGTTAATCCAGAGGTTCGTGGTTCGAATCCCAACAGAGGCAAAAATGTTTTTTCCACGGGTATCGCCTTTCGCGAGGAATTGGCAAGTCCTCCGTTAGTATTCATTGCCATGAAAAGCGCTTTCTCGATTAGCCGTTCGGAACCGGCCCAAAATTGTAGGTTCCCTCGATTCCTTAGAAGGCATGGTTGTGAGAAATGCGCTAGGAACGGCTGCTTCTCGCTCTGTTGCGCCACCCTATTTATTTTATTTATATACTTGGTCTTGCCCTCATTGACCACTAAACCCATCTTCTTCGCTTCCGTCTCAATGCTCATAAACGCGCCATTGACATCACGCTGCGTTCTTCCAATTATGTCAATATCGTCGGCATATCCGAGTAATTGGACGGATCTTTGAAAGATTGTGCCTCTTGTGTTGACGTGGGAGTTTTGTACTATTCTTTCAAGAACGATGTTGAAGTATAATCGCATGGCAGTGCATCACCTTGTCTAAAACCTTTTTTTTTTGCCATCGAATGTATCGGTGAGATCTTTTCTAAAGGTAGGATTTTCAATTAACTGGACCATTCAGATTCAAGCTGCGGTCCATTGTCCTACCAAATAGCAACCGTCGTTTCATATATCTTTTCCGATGTTCGTAGAACAGCTAGAAAATGATGCCGTTCGTTACAATGAGCCTAAGCTATTAGCTCCTGCGATATCTACGCCTTCTTACCCGTGGCGTGATGATTAGCATGTTCACCTGTTAACCCCGAGATACGTTCTTCGTGGTTTGAATCTCAACAGAGGCAAAAATGTTTTCCACGGGTATTGCCTTTCGCGAGGAATAGGTAAGACCTCCATTAGTAAATTTTTTGCCATGAAAAACGATTTCTCAATAAGTCGTTTGGAACCGGCAGAAAATTGTAGGTCCCCTCGATTCCCTCACAAGGCGGGGTTGTGAGAAATGTTCCTCGCTCTGGCGCAACAAATTTAGTTATTTATTTATATCTACGCCGAGTGTCTATGAAAACAGTTTCGAGTAAATGTAGGACATTCTTAGCAGAATTGCTTGACGTTGGTAGTGTTGCTTAAGTCTAGTAAGTCTGAATGCTTGGCAAAGAGAAGGTGTCAGATATAGATACCTTTAGTTTTGATCATACAATATTGTCCTTTTTTTATTTTTTGAACATTGTACATATTTTGTATCAACGCTTAAAAAAGTTCCAAAGAAAACGATATAGTAAACAAATTACAAAACACATTTGTCTGAGGCGACTGTTTGAATAGTGTATCTGCCTTTTAAATGATTTTTTTTTTTTAAATATAAATTAGAATTTGTCCTCTTCATACATTAATACTAAGGGTGGTACAACAGAGTGGGGTTCCGCAGCCTCAGGGCCCAGCTCATTTCTCTCAACCTTGCTTTGTCAGGAAAGGGGGTGACCTAAAATTGTTTGACGATTTCAAACGGCTAGTCCCGTAAGCGTATTTCATGGCTTTGAAATTACTGTCACATAACTTGTCAGTTTTTGGTTAAAGGCGATATCTGTCTTAAACATTTTTGGTGTTTCCGGGACTTGTAGCTCGAACCTGCCACGTAACGCCACGGGCACCACCTTTGTCCTATTGTAATCACAATTGGTAGTTCATGTGTGATTGTGTGATTTCTTTGCCTTACAGCACTGTAGACACAAAATAGAGAGTACTCTGTGACTGAAGACATTGTGATCCCGAAGTCACCATTGCTCTACCACTTATGTACCCCACTCCTATCACAGCCCCAACCTTTGCGATACCCCAATGTGTGCATACACCATAAGCACCACTTTCAAATTCGTAATAAATTCGTAGAACGTGCGATTTAAAATCAGGTTCATAAAAGAGGGCGAATCATTCTTATTGATAAAAAATTTCCTGTAACTTAAGAGCAAATTTGTTTAAGCAACCAGAATCTATGCAGAGTTAGAAGAAGAATGACAGAATATTGAACAATTTATGATGACATGAAAGAAACACATCATCAGATAACCTAAATAATCAGCCCTGATTGAAAACCTTTCAGAGTTCCAAACGCACGACCCACCATTTCAAAAAAAAAAACTCTCCAACATAAAAGAAATATTCTTCATTCCTGCCCCAATCCTCCTCATAAGAAGTTGAATCCTTAATTTGAATGAAAGACAAAAGCGAAAATTCTCTCATTGTAACTTCCTTGAAGTTGAATTATATCGAACCAAGAGGAACAAGAAAACTAATAAGGCGCGCACGCTAAATCTAAATGAAATCGAAGAAAATATTACATACAATCCACTATTAATCGCGCTCTCAAAAGGATAATATTTATTCTAATCGCGTGTCCCGCGAATGAACTGATTGAGCTCATTTCTTCGAATCGTGAAGCGAAAAGAATTTCCTCTTTTCTCGTCTTTCTATTATACTTCGAAGATATACGATCCCATATCGAACTACTACTGCTTCTTTTGCTTCTTCTTCTTCTTCTTCTGCTGCTGTGAAAGTCGTCTGTTGAATCTTTTTTTTTTGTTTTATTCGATTCGATTTCTTTATCGGCTCTTTACATTCAGTAAATTATGGGGAAGTCCTCTCTAGAATCGATAGACTACTACATCCTTTTACAGAACAAACATTTAAATGTCTCAATTTCCTTTAGATTTAATCATTGTTCTTCGTTGTCCTTTCGATCGATCTATAACGGTTGTTGGAATGGTAAGGGACTTCACTGTTGTTAATACCCCCGCTCAGATAGGGTGCAGTTTACTTGTTTGGTTGTTCTTGAACTAAAATCGTTGTAAGATGCAAAACTCAGTGGAACCCCCAAAATTCATTGTTTATTATTTCAAAAAGCCTGAAACGTTGACGATTAGCTGGTAGAACAAGAAAAAGGCTTATGCTTTTAGACAGTAATACCTCATACCACACCTAAGCAGCCACTTCTTGAGAAGATCTAGGACTCGCCTCACTGAAAGCTGTAAAAAGAAAATAAATAAAGTACGCACAAAACCATAGCGTGCTATTAAAACACTTCCCCGGGTCAAAGCATAACCATCTTCTTTTGTCAAGACCGTTTTTGGTGTCACATTCCAAGGGGAACTCAAGAGACAATAAATGAGTGGGTGTAGTCGCCGGGTGCAAGTTCCAAATAAGATGAAAATTTTGAAACTGGTTCGCTTTTTGCTATCACATAACCATGCCGTCGTCGTCGTTGTCATACCCAAAGCGTCTTACTTAAAGTATAAATGTAGGTATATAGCAACAGAGTGTAAGTGTAACCAGTAAAAGTAGATTCATCGAAGACGACATAAAAAGGGACATCTTTCCGATATTATTTTTTATCGTTTCTCGTTCCGGTCTTCTAAGATGGAAAAATTTTAATTGAATTTTGTGTTTTCCTTTTCGGCTGAGTGGATTTCTTACCACTGCTACTTCTGCCCCTGTTGTCGTCTTCTTCACTTGCTCTCTATAAGAATAGTCTGTCATTCAGCTGCTGGTGGACTGTTTCCTAGCGATACCCTTTTGTGATTCGTTCAATCTCTCAAAAATCTCTTCCCCATAGTAAGATATTTATTGCACGGGTTCTAGACGTTGTTTTTTTTTTTGTATTCATTTTTGTAGGTAGGATTCTCCGCTATTTTGGCTCTCAACTAACATAATAGTATTAGGTTCTTTGGAAAAGTGATACACTTTCAAAATTAAATGCGAAATCGTAACAATGCGGCGATGACAGAAGAGTATTCTGTTTTCGGGGTTCGTTTTTCAAGCTAAACTCCGGTTTTCATTTGCCAAAAGTCTTTGAGAGGAAGTTAATTTTTTAAAGTGGACTCCTTGGAAATTACTTGCTACTAGCAGTGACTGTTCAGACTATCTCGTATGATGGACAAAATAATGTCTCTTTCAGATCAG
Source organism: Melanostoma mellinum (assembly GCA_914767635.1). Classification (NCBI taxonomy): domain Eukaryota; kingdom Metazoa; phylum Arthropoda; class Insecta; order Diptera; family Syrphidae; genus Melanostoma; species Melanostoma mellinum. The sequence continues at coordinate 24,578,762 of OU612058.1, forward strand.
ATTAAATTGATTTCAGTGTGTTTTATTCTTCCCTTCCTAGGAATTGCTTTGTGAACATTTTGCTAAACGAATTCTATTGCAACCTTTTAGGTATATGATGGCTCAATTTGAGAAAATGGGCATGAGTTGCTAGTTCGTAGAGATGAAAGCAATTTGTTGTAGGACTTTGATTTGATTGAGAATACCTAATTCTTTTTAACTTACTCAAAGTACCTACTTATCTGATGGAGGAGTAGATAGCAAAATGCTTTTATCAATTGTTCATTGAGAATGTAAAGGTAGAGTGAAAACAACACAAGTTTGTATGACGAAATAAAATAATATTCAATCAATTACAAATCGTCCAATATTCCAAAAACCATAAAAGCCATTAGGGCTTAGGGTACCTAATACCTATGCTATGGGTTTTGGAAAAATAGAAAGTAGTAATTAAGATGACTTCAATGTTCGTAAGTGACAAGTTCAAACCACATCACCAAATTGTTAATAATGCAGTATACTTCTTTCTTTGCTCTTGTGAATGAAGAGATAGCCAAAACATCAGGCATGGAACAATCTATAATCGGGAGATCTTATGATGCTATCTGAGGTCAACGTGGACTAAGAAATAAGCGGAAAGTAAGAGAGTTGTGATCTTTTCGAAATTACGGTGCCGTGGTATAATTTTTGCCTGGTCGTCCGGACTAACTCTTAGACTCAGAACACTAATTGTAAATGACACGCATCTTTTTTGTATAAGTTAATTTTCGTGACGCATGCTTACCATGTAGAAATTGGACTAAATTGGGGATTATGGTTCGAGCCCCAACTGAGGTAAAAGTGTTATTCCACAAGTCCTCAATTAAAATCATTGGCATGAAAAACGCTTTCTCGATTATCCGTTCGGAACTGACAGGAAATAGTAGGTCCCCCCCATTCCTGCACAAGATTAGGTTGTAAGAATTGCGCTGGGGCTCCTTGCTCTGTTGCATACTTACTTACTTAGGTGGGCATTACAGTTCGGGGTGAACCTGGGCTTAAACCAACATCCTTCTGTAACGACTTCGATTTCGGGCGAGCTCTCTCCAGTTTCGCACTCCTAATTGGTTAAGGTCTTCATCTACTTGATTGCGCCACCTAAGACGAGGTCTTCCACTTCTGCGATTTCCCTGCAATGTGCTTTCGAAAACCCGTCGATCCGGAGCGTTTGGATCCATCCGCTCTACATGACCCAACCATCGTAGCCTTGCGATGCGTACTCTTCTGGCTATGCCCATGTCGCGGTACAGCTCATACAGCTCGTTGTTGTATCTTCTTCTCCACACATAGTCTTCGCATACGAGACCAAAGACCAATCGGAAAATTTTTCTTTCAAAACGACCAAGGGTTTCTTCATCCGATTTCGATAAGGTCCATGTATCCGCGTCGTAAAGCAGGACTGGGATGATCAAGGTCTTATACAAAGTTACCTAGGTGTTTCTGGAGACTGTTTTGTTTCTCAATTGCCTTCTTAACCTAAAGAAGCAATGGTTGGCGAGAGTTATTCTCCGTTTGATATCCGCACTGATGTTGTTGTCCGTGTCTAGCGGATACTAGGTAGACGAAGCCTTGTACTACCTCGAAGCTATGTCTGTCTATTGTGACGTTTTGTCCAATTCGTCGATGTTCTGTGTCCTTGTTTGATGACAGCATATACTTCGTTTTGCCCTCATTAACCATCAAACCCATTTTTGCCGCTTCTGTTTCAATACTCGCAAAACCACATATGACCACGCATTTTTCCTCCCATTACGTCAATGTCGTCTGCGTATAGGCGAGTAGTTGTACAGATTTTTGAAAGTTTATTCCTCTGATCTTGACGTTGGAGTTTTGTACAGTCTTTTCAGGTATGATGTTGAAGATATCAAATGACAGTTTGTCCCCTTGCCCAAAACTTTTTTCGACATCAAAGGTCTCGGTGAGTTCTTTACCGACCTTGACGGAGCAGGGTGGAATTCACAAAAGTCATCCTACATAGTCGAACGAGTTTTGCAGGAATGACGAAACTAGGCATGGTTCTGTACAGCTTGCTCTGTTGCGCCACCCTATTTATTCGACCGGGATCTAGACCAACTCGATCGAGATCTAGGACCTTCCGATCGAGATATAGACCAGCTCTAGACACATTCGACTTGAAGTTTGACTTTTATTTTGTTTTGTAAGTGATTTTTCCATTGACTCTGATTTTAAATGTCGGACAAATCTGTTTATCATTCTAAAAGGGTAACTTCCATTATACATATGTATTTAAAAGGATTCTGGAAAGTCATTGAGGAAACAACGTGCTGTTCCTAGGCCGTATGCTTGGTAACAAATTTTGAATCACACAAGTTCTGAACAACAAGAAGCAACTGGCGATGGGGCCAGGGGTCTTCAAAGCCTTGAATGAGTTGATGAAAAATCAGAAATAAGTTTGAGTACTTCCAAGGCAGAATTGAAATGATTTTGGACTTCATGTCCACTAGTTCACGGATAAAAAGTTCGTTTCCATTCCACTCTTTCAGTCCCGTTATTGGCTACCTCCAGTGTACCCCAAGGCAGCCATCTTAGACTTCTCTTTTTCATTTTTCATATTCTTCTGTCTCACTTTGCGCTGATAATGAAAAAAAAATTTCAAAGTAATCTCCCTAGATCGGGACTCTCCGTAGATTCAGTTCGACCTCGATTCATTCGTTACTTGATGTAGTAAAAATTTCTTTGAATTAGACATTGCCAAATGCGAGTAAATAATTTTTTCTCGAGAAAGTAATAAACCTCCCCCCAGTTCCTATCATCTTCAGAACCTTCCCATAAACCGTGTGCAGCTCTTTCGTGACTTAGGTGTTCTCTGTGAAGGCGAATTAAATGTTCGATATCATATTGACGAAGTCATATCAAGATCTAATTCCGCCATTGGTTTTGCCAAGAGATGGTCAAAAGAGTTTCTCAAACCCCTTGTCACCAAATCCCTCTATATCTAATCTATTCTATCCGAGGATCGAAAGTGTTCAGCGTCATTTTCTGCTCATCTTCGGGATGGATCTCTACGACAGCAACGCGACGCTAGAAACTTTCTCACCCTGCCTCTTTATCGCGAACGTCTCTAAATTATTGCTATCCACTCCCTAGAAGTCCGAAGGGATCTGTTTGACATTATCTTCATTCGCCGCCCTCTTATTGGTAACACTGACTCCCCAGCCTAAATGTCTTCCTTTTAAACAGTGTGTTATCCTTTTAGTTTAACCTGTGTCCTTTTAGTTTTTTTTTTTCTTAAGCTTCAATTAGTTTAAGCTTTGTATTGATGAAGTACTTTTAAGCTTGTAAGTAAGCTAATAAATGAAATGTAGGTCCCATATCAAAATTCAGATTCATAAAATTACTCTGTTTTTTTTTTTTAAGACCAGGATGTGGTGCGGCCAGACTACTTGTGTTTTTGTTGATATCGCAACAAAAGAAGTGGTTAGAGTTCAAAACTTTTGGTTCCACTAGAAAAATGCTGGTTGCATCGCAGTCAAACGTAGCCACGAGTAAGTTTTGCAATGTAATACTCATAGTTCTGCAGAAACAAAGCATTAGCGGGACATGATTCCTCAGTTTTCTTTAAACAAATAAAAAGAGTCGTACAACAGAGCTTGGGGAGCACTGGTACCTAGCGAATTTCTTACCTTATTAGGGAGAGAAGGAACATAACATTTTTGCCCGTTGCCAACGAGAAAGTGCTTTTTATTGCAATGAAACTACTATCGGAGGACATGCTAATACATCCCGAAAGATTTTTGTTTGGGATTCGAACCTTGAGACCTCCTCGTAGCAGACCGACATGCATCATTACGCATCACATGTTATGCGAGCAAATTAGTACCTTAAATCTTAGATTTCTGATAGTGAACAATTTTTAATTTCTGGCATGTTAGTATGTTGCAAACGAGAAAAACCATTTTCGCCTTCCTGATCCTAAAAAAAGTTGTTACACTTGCAATGCAATCCAGAACATGGAATAAAAAAAACTTAAACTTTCAACGCTTACAGGAAAAAATAAAAATGCTTTCGAAAAGTCAACAGCCTTTGCTGCAACTGGAGTAGTATTCAGTTTCCACATAATCACTTTCAGCCATTTTTTCGTTTTGTTCATTAAATCTTCAAGCCAATCCACCAGCACCTACTGCAGTATCATGTGTCCATTCAGTTTCACCCTTATTATAATATGTACTTATGTACACCAAATGCAAAAACCAACTTACTCAATTCAACCGTATCATAGCTCCACTGAAAGCATTTTAAAATTCTTTCCGAAATCACCTTGCATACATTACTGTTGATGTTGAGCCTCTCTGGAACTTATTTAACTCCTAGGTATAAGGTATAAATATCTGTGAATTGTGAGCCTCGTCATTATCTTAGTCACCCCATCTCAACGTTCTCATTTTGCTCTATCGCATCGCATTAGTGTCCTTTCATGTTAATGGTGCATCGTCAGGATTTATTACCATGACGAAATTATTTTCGGAATTTTTTAATTTACTGAATGAGTTACATTTACATTTAACGTGATCCAATTCATTGGGTGAATCCATTCCATAGCCCTTCTACTGCCATTGTTCTATATTACAATGAACTGAATGCTATATCAGTAAAGGACATTCAAATTAAAGATAACGATTCAGTTGGTTCTACTGGCGCGTGTATTTTGCTTCACTTAAATATTTGTATGTGTTGAAAAAATTTATGAAATTTCATTGGAACGTGTTTTAGATTGTCAAAAAGTTCGTAGTTTTGAGATTCTTCGTTGAAAAACGTGGTGAGTGCAAGCGGTTGTGTTTTTTTTTTTTTTTTTTAAGTAAGAAACTGAGATGATGAAAATTATGTCGAATTATTCTCGTCTGTCTATCAACGACCTTGTGAAATGGAATGCATCGCATCTTTGTGAACGATCGTCATAAAGCCGACTTCAGTTGTTATCTTGGATAATCTTTGGGTGCTCAATTTTACTTTTGAAGCAACGAAATGATAGTCATAATAGAATTTGAGTATACAATAGACTCTTCTTTTTATGAAACTTGCCCACTTGCCGGGGCACAGCTTGACACATAATGAATATTGCTGCTGGCGGTTTCAGAAGAATGTTGAATAAAGTTGGGGCATTTTTGAGACGCCTTTTCCTTGTCAGCAGTCTTAAAAGACAAAGAAAAGAGTAAACTCAGACGGCCAGGTGCTGTGACTCAACAGAACGTGACTGTGGTCTAACTCTAACTCTAACTCTAACTCTAACCCTAACTCTAACTCTAACTCTAACTCTAACTCTAACTCTAACTCTAACTTTAACTCTAACTCTAACTCTAACTCTAACTCTAACCCTAACTCTAACTCTAACTCTAACTCTAACTCTAACTCTAACTCTAACTCTAACTCTAACTCTAACTCTAACTCTAACTCTAACTCTAACTCTAACTCTAACTCTAACTCTAACTCTAACTCTAACTCTAACTCTAACTCCAACTCTAAGTCTAACTCTTGTTACTTTTCAAACGAATCTCCCTACATCTTCCGAAAGAAATTCCCCAAATTCTCAAGTCTTAGCTTAGAAATGCGGAAAGAATAGGTACCATTTATCTTGTCATTCATCGACGAAGTCCTAAGGAATACCCAAATCAAATAACTTACCCTAGCAACTACGTCATAAAAAGGGTTGGGGAAGAATTTAATATTCTGTTTTATGGCTTGAGGTGTGGCTGGACGAGTTCAACACCAAAGACACAAATAAAAACTGGGCGCGCAAATGCATAAAGTAGGAGTCAACTGTTCAATGTGTGCGATGATGTAGTCAAAGAATAAAAATGCCTCAGAAATGAATGTTTCCCAATACCTCGCTCTCGGTAACATAACTTTCAAGAATTTATTGAAAAAAGGCGTGTGAATGGGAGTACGTTCGTGATGTTTTTACATACAGAAGGACAATGGCTAAGAAATTTACTATTTCGCATGATTATTCAAGAGTGGTTGTAGCGTTGAAAATGAATTGACTAGAAGTCAGTTTTACATCACATGCATGTACACTGAAATAATAATAAGACTTCATCCACTCTCAGTTAGAAGCCGCAGAGACTTTACGGAAAATCATTTCACACGTCGACGTGTCGCTTCCCAACTTCGAGGATGGTAAAGAAATGAAGTCACATCCAATTAAGTTTTTTTCGAGTCATTGTGATGTACCCTTTTATAACCTGCTCATAGTTGAATTGGATAATGAATGACTTTGCCTGCAAATCTTATTCCCAACTTATAGGTAGTTCGTTGCTTAAACACAACGTATTTAAATAATATCTGAGTGTATAACCCCATTGAACAACCCTTCACCCGAATGCCTCTTGGTTTGGGGTTCACAGCTAATCCAAAAGTAAAGTCATCCTCCAAAAAAACTCTTTTCGAAGTTATTTGCATATTTAATTTATTAAGATCCGATGTAATTACTCAACAAGGATGACGGCAATGAGAACGCAAGAATATAGGCGACTTCTCTCCGATTCCAAAACGGCTCTGCATAACGACGACGGAGACGACGACGACGAAGACCAAGTCGACAACGTCGAAAAACTTTTGCCCCGGAAAGATGATGATCCATAAAACATTTTCTTCCTGGCTGCCTTAAAGTATTAGGGTAACATTGCTCCCTTGCACTGACTCGCCTGTATATATCTATTACGTTTGGTTTTTGGAAGCTCTGTTGGATTGGGTTTTTTCCTTCTTTTTTTCTCTCTTCCTTTAGCTTCATTGCAGTCGCTTATACTTACCACAGCAGCAACGTATTATGCACTTAATTTCATACATGTTTGTAAATGCAGGAAAATTGTATCGCTTAGGTTGAGAGATTTCCAAGTAATTTCACGAATATTTCAAACAGTTGAGGAAGAAAATGCCAAAATCATAAAAATTTAAACAGTTGCTCGTTTGAATTAGCTGACGGAAGGGCTTCCTGGTGAAGGGTTTGGTAATATTCGATTTTAGGAAGAATTTACCCACAAATTCGGTTATGAAACTCATAAAGCACTCCATGAGTGAGGAAATGGATGTTAAGTTGGGGTGCGTGGTGTGTACTGGAAACAACCTATATCCATTTTTAGTCAACAGACAGAAAAACTAAATCCTCTTAGATGAATCGTGGTTCACTGCTTAGTGTAAAGCAAATTATATTCTCGGTTAATAATGAAGACTGATGGACTGCTTTTTATTAAAATGAATTTACTTTCACCGAGATTATGCCTTCACATTTTTTCGACTTTCAGACTCTGGCATAGCAAATTTAGCTGGTAGATAGTGTGAGTTCATTTCAAGGTCGAAATTTTGGGTTCATATTAAGAATTCATAATTAAGAGATTAAGAAGTTGAAAGCGAAATCGAAGTGCACCAAATCAAAGGACGAATTTTGTTGAACGATTTTGTATTTTGACGTAAAAAGCTGATATTTGAACCGATTTTAACAATGACTATCGCCATCTAATGACATCAGAGGAAAACATTCAAAAATATAAGATATTGCTGTTAACAGCGTCTTTGAAATAAAAAAAAAAAAAAAAAAACAAAATGGGCTTTGGGTCGCACGAGCTACCGATTGTGTGCCAAATACAGTATTAAAGTTTTGAGGCTTCACGCTCTTCATAATTTATTTGGTGGAATAGGAATGCCAACAACTCATTAATAATGTAATTCGAGTTTTTTAAAAATCAAGTATGCAAGTTTTAAGACCTTGACAGAAGATCTTTCGACAAAAAATTTGAAAAAATAAAACACACATTTTTTGAAAAATATAATTTTTCTTTTAAATGAGTAAAAATTTAAAAAATTTAAATTTTTAGAATATTGATTCGCAATCTTTTTTGAACCATCTAGGAATTCTTTCATATGACATTTAGTCTGAATCATGTAAGCCATTTACGTGAAAGTCACATTTTCAAAAAGACCTTATACTATTAGAAAAAAATAGCATTATAAGAAAGACCTTTCAGGAATCATCCTTCACATGCAATTTTATAAGAATCGTTGGAGCTGTTTTCAAGAAAAGTAAGTATTATTATAAAAGTTGTATGGCTGGTACCGTTATTTCAAGACCTAGATACCCAATTTCAAAACTGCTTAGCCTGTTCAGACTCAAATTGTAAGATTTGAAGAAAATCGGTTTAGAGTTTCAGACTGTACATTCATATACGAACAGACAGACATGCAGCCAGACAGACAGACATACGGTCATACAGACGTACATTGCAGGACCCACTTTTTGCATATTCTCTATCATCATCGTAATGTCATATTTAGTTGTTGTCTAAAATTTTTTTATCTGCACGTTTGCAAAGCTTTCCTCAAAGTTCCTTCAGCCGAAGACCCTTTTCGTGCAAGTTCTTGTGGATTGTATTTCAAAGATATGTGATAAGCCTGTGTTTTATATCGAGAAACCGATTTCAAAAACACAATTTCAAGAAGATTGTGTTTAAAGTTTTGAGCGCTAAGCGGAGCTTATAGACCCTCCTTTCACTTACGGCTTACAACTAACTCTCTCCAATAGAGCTAAGGACTTGAGTCTAGTTTTAGATAAAAAGCTGTGTTGGAAGCTAAATATACAAGTAAGAGTGAAAAAAGCTACAGTAGCACTCTTTTCATGCAAAAAAGCCATAGGAAGCAATTGAGGCTTTCAACCCCGCATAACACATTGGCCTTACATCTCAAACATCAAACCCATCCTCACTTATTGTGTTATACTGTTACTCTAGATAAAGTGGACTGTACTAGATAGAGCAATATATCGAGACAAGTCTTAGCAAAGTCCAAAGTTCAGCGTGCATGTGTATGAGCGTTGCCCTACGCACCACTCCTTCAGCGGCATCATTCTTGGAAAACGAATATTATACGGGCGCGTTCAAAAACTATTGAAAGAGGGTGCCTATTGATTCGCACATTTTATTAAGCATTCAATTATTTTGCTTTTGACACAATTATTTTCGTTTACTTCGCATTGCGTGTTTTGTTTTTCTGTTACTTAGATTTTCGATCATTTCGCCGCACAGTTACTTTGCATTTCTTATCTTGCTAACCATTTGTTTCGCATTTCCATTGAACTTACAAATGATTATTTGGACTTTATTTATCTCGATAACTGTTTTTTCGCATTTTGTCTCGACGGTAATCTTTTGTTTTGGCATTCAATTACTTCGCTCATTATCAGATTATTAATATGGATATGTTCAGTTTTGGTGTTCAACTGAATGTTTTTGTTAATAAAACAATGCACCCAATATGTATTTCGAAACTTGATACTATTTCTGACTAATTGGTTCTGAAAATGCTTCTTAAATATGATATATCTTCTATGATTCTAATAAATTTTCAATAAAGTTTGATGAAAAGCTTAGAACACTGTTAAAATAACCGGTAGAGTTCAATTTTTGATTATTTCGCCATCGTTTGATTGGCATTTTGCATTTTGTGGATGAAAAAAGAGGCTAGAGGTGTAAAAATTCGCGCGAATTTTTACACCTCTAGCCTCTTTTTTCATCCACAAAATGCAAAATGCCAATCAAACGATGGCGAAATAATCAAAATCTATATAAACAAAAGCGAATTAATCGAAAAACTAGACAACAGAAAATGAGATGAGCCAAATATAAAGTAATCAAAGCCCAAATGATCTTTAAACGAAACGAATTTTAAGCGAAGCGAGAAATATCGAAAAATAAATAAACTTAACAAACGAAAAATTTAACAACAAATTGCGAAACAACAAAATGCGAAACAATTTTGGCGAAACAACAATAAACGAGATAAAAATGACGAATCGTACCATACCCATTGAAAGAGTAGGTTGTTTTTGTCTATCCAGACGGAATGAAATTAAACATCACGCTTCGTCTTCCAGATCATTGTAGCGTGTTCCAAGCGGAGGTGATGGAAATAAGCGAAGCTCTATCTTAGCTCAGAGAAAGCATGATATCCATAAAGGATATACCTATGCATCTTCTCAGACAGTCAGCCGACCGTCAAATCCCTGGCATCAAATTTCTTCAACTCTATCTTAGTTCTAAGCACTTAACTGCCGATTATCTCTCAGGGTTATGTCAGAGCAGCTTAACATTCACCTGTGCTGGGTGCTGGGACACAGAGACATACCAGGAAACTACAAAGCAGATGAACTCACCAGAAACGAAACACTTCTGCCCTTCTCACTGAAAACGGAAAGTATTGGCATTCCGATCGCTACAAACAAACTCCTGTCCAAGCACGACGCATAAAAGAAAACTAATCTGACATGGTCAAGCAGTTTAACGTGTAACGCAACAAAACAGATCTGGCCCAAGCTAGATCTTAAGCGGTCGGACGGCTTGATCTCTCTCAAAAGAAAACACATTAGTGCGACGGTAGGTATCATCACACTGTCTTATTAGACGACATACCCCAAGGCTATGAGTTGCCTCAAACGACTTTTGCAGAAGCTGCATGAGTAAAGAGGAGGAGGAAACTATTTCTTTACTTCTCTGTTCATACCTAGTATTAGCTCACAAATTGACGGCATGCGTCTCTACCGCTTTAATGTCAGTTCGAATTGGTTTCATTAGGATCCATTGAGGTATCTTAATGACTCAACTAGCCTAAGTGTGTTAGCCGAGCTAACAGCCACTGTAACCCAACCTAACCTAGAAGACGTGAAACCCTTGTAACCCCTAAAGTGACTCTTACAGTTAAACAAGTGCACACTAAAATAAAAGACCAACATAAAAAGAAAAAAAAAAAACCACTAAATGTTGTACGGTTACGATTATTGAACGCCATCAAAGAACGCTAACGTTTCACATTTACACGTAAATGACTTACTCACAAGAACTTCGAACAAGGAAAATATTGGAAATTGTTTTCACTCCAATTAGGTGATATCTATATCACAGTCAGTTTTTATTGATTGTAATTTTTAAGTAGACTCACCGCCTCAAAATTGTTAGCCAATTGCCTCAGTGAACTCTGTTGCTATTATTTTTGAAAGTTAAACTAAAAAGAGCATCCCTTAGATGGATTTGATGAAAGCGAATAGTCCTAGGTTTTAATCTTGTGTCTTTTACTAGTAAAAAAGTCTAATTAAGTCATTATGCCAGTTTCCTTCGTTCTCATTATCCCCAAATTTGTGTTATCAGTTCAATTATTACACACTACATACTTCTTTTGTATCATACTCCCCATTGCCTCGAAGCTGCATACAATTCGTCATCATTTCAATAAAAAATATTGACAAGAAATTATGTACACCAGAATACAATCCATTACCAATAACTTATCTATTAATAAACACAGTCTGTCTGAAATCAATAACGAACGTTACTAAAAATAAATATGTAATAAGGATATCAATTTTTAATATCGGACACTTACACACATTAACGATATAATCTGTTTAATTTTGTTATTTATTTGAAAGTCATTTAGACGTTATCTGGGACTAGGACACATTCTATTTTGACGTTGTTATTATTTATGTATAAAATAATAACAACGGGTCTTTAATTAAGTTCGGTTGATGTGCTTTTTGCTGTGTTGTTTGTGCACTTTAATCGAATGTTTACAAATGGAGTGCACTTTATTTGTTTAAAAAAGCGGCAAACGGATTACATGTTTATTGATTCAGATAAAATTAAGGGGATAAAGTTCAATCATATATGTGTTATGTTTTAAAATAAGTGTACATAAAAAAACAATGGTTCTTACTTGCTAGTTTGCTACATAAATGTTAACCCGTGGGTCAATTCCCGATCTGTGAAGCTGTGAAGTGAAAAAAAAAAAAATATCATTTCAGTTTTCATTCAGTTTTTTCATTTTATCACTTCACGAACCCACTCTAAGCGATTGCACGATTTCTGCCCACAGAAATTTAGGTGGCGGAAATTCGCAGGGTGGGGAAATTTTTTACTCTCTTTTGTGCACTGCTACGAAAAATCGCTGTGCTGGAACGACATATTTTTCAAACCGTCTCTCGTCTTCATCTGCAATATATTGGCTTAGCCGTTCCTTTAGTTCAAACTTGGGATGCATTTAAGTACTAACTGAAAAAATTTATTTTTAAATTTAAAATTAAAGAGGAAAAACTGTCAGACTTTGTGGTATAAGCCTGGGATACATGCAAATCTTGTGATCAATAATTTCGTTAACGGTACAGAGCTGCCATTCATATTTAAAGAATTAATTATTCTTCAATTTAGAGCTTTGGAGATATGTCTCCTTTTTTTAAAACAAATAAAAAAACACAAGGTACATTTTTCTTCTGATTGGAATTTATTCGCTGAGGAAAATAGCAAGGGCTTTCTGGGCAATGCAGCATTCGTTTTTTCTTAATTTTTCGAAAAAAAAAGAAGATATTTTCGATCGGTTTTCTGTGTTAGACTCAAAACTAAAAGGTGCATCGATTTTCTTAAGGTAGTAGGTAGTCCAGAATGACGGCCGAAATTTAAACGTGTTTTCTTTACAATTTTTTAACAAGAAAATAATATGCGATCGTTTTGTAACTTACATGTTTAGTTTAGTACTTTAAATGATATAAAAAATTTTTTTTTTACTTAATTTGATTAATTATTCTAAGCAAATAATACTTTCATTATTTAATCAGCTATGCCCGGCGTATATAGCAATCCTTCTTTTTCCTCAAAATAGTTATTTGTTGCAGCTTTAAGAGCTCTGCGTAAGGCCCCAGCTGGCCTCTGCAGTTTTCTCCGCCCTTTGGTTAGGTTAGGTTAGATGAGGCTGGCGGTATACGGAAACCGACAAGTTTAGACTACGGGTCCATTGTGATACCACTGAGACCAGCAGGTTGATCACCCTCTGATTCCTATCTAGGGAATTAAAGAGCTGAAGCACCCTCTAATAGAACCTGGTCTAACGAGTTATTCACCAGTTAGTCAAACCATTTAGAATTTCGTCCTACTTTTAAGGTCGTCGAAAAGGTAATTATCCAGATGAGCTTTCCGTCTGTGAGCAAGTGCAGGGCATGAGCAAAGGAGATGTTGGATAGTCTCCACTTACCCTCATTTCAACAAAAGTCATTTGAGCAGAAACCTTGTCTTTTATCGTATCTATACCTATTAGGCAGTGTTCTGAAAGGACACCAATAGTGACTCTAATGTGCAAACAACTTAGATTCAATGAGCGCTTTAATACTTTCGATACTTTCAAGCTCACTCATAACCAAATTCGTTTTATCATAAGACATTACTCTACGTCCATCTACTGCATATCTTCTCAGAGGCGTCCTGCTAAGCAAAAGCTTAAAAGGTATGCCTACATTGCTAATTTCAGGTCGAAGATGAAAAGTTTTTTTTGTGAGTTCGTCTGCCATGCAGTTGCCTCACGGGCGTAGGCAAAGGAAACATTCTAATAAACTTAAGGGCATATTTTTGATATGCGGTCCTTCCGAAAAAAGAAAAAAATCAATGTTTCAATCCATTTCACTATAGACTACTATCTTAAGGAACATGTGAACCCTACCCTGGGTAAAATTTTGTAAAAATTTTATTTAAGGAAAAAAAAAATAAATTGTCTTTCAAAGTTTTTGAAACTTTATATCTTTGAAAGCATTCATGAGATCAACTTGAACTAAAATTTAAATTTTTAAAATTAGCTTCCAAGAACATTGTAATATGTGGTAGTACTTATGTAGTTTATTTTTAATAGTTTTTTTTTTTTTGAAATTCTATTCAATTTTTCTGTAAAACTGCCACTCCCGAAAAAGACCGTGACTAAATTTGATGGCTATTGGACATGACTTCTGTCAAAAAATGCAGCTTCACCCTTGTGGATTCGAAATGAAAGGGTGTAAACATTTTTTAGTGTACACAATTAAAATTTACTCATGTGGAATCTGGCCCCTGACGTTTTGTTTGAAAACACTATCGGTGTTCCTTATCCCGGTATCCCTTACACAGTGAATACATTTTACGAACACTTGTCTCAATTGTTGGTTTAAGGCGAAAGCATGCGCAATAAATAAGCGTAGGTAGTTGGGCTCATGCTAGTATCATAGCAAAAACAAAAACCGGTTTCGCGTCAAGATTTTATACGACAAACTTAAAAGCCAACAAAAAAATGCCCTACACTACACTAGAAAATCGCCTTTCACAACGAACGAAAGTTCCAACGAACTGTAGAAAATCAATACTTTTCGGGAACAGCAAAAGTTTTGCGATCTACTTACTTCCTTATCCAAAAATATTATCAACACGAGAATCTTTTGCTGAGTAAGTTCGTAATTAAGGACTAATTCTTGTCAGCAAGGAAGTTTCCATAAAAAAAAAAAGAGAAGACAATCAATGGAGGGGAGCAAAATCAGGCATAAGACATTTCTTTCAACGATGTGAATTCCCAAACAGCTAGTTGAGACAAAGAATTTTCAGACCATTATTTTATCTCAAAGGATTTGCCGAAATCAGCAGGCAAATGAAAATTTGGTAGTTTTTGAAAAGAAAAACTACCGAAAAGCCAATTTCGAGTTGACCAGTTTTTAGGTACTTAGAAGGTCTTTGCCAAAGAAAAGCGAGAAATATCGATATGAGCATTGTCCCTATGCGAATTCCACACAAGCTTCGCTTTTGAGCTCGAGTCGTACAACTTCGAGTTCTTATTCTATTATGCAAATGACTTTTTCAAATTTTTCAATTTGCAAAAACAACATACGTACCTAATATTTGTCCAAAAGGGGCTCAAAAGAAATTATACTTTCTCATGCATACGCGAAATGTTATTATTTACCTCTCCTGAGGCCAAGGCAAAGAGTTAAAAGCAAACCTCAATCTTATAAATATATGTGTACTTATACCTTAACAGGAAAATTATATCACAAGGATGGAAACAAAAAAAAAAATGTCAAACCAATTGTCCAATTGTAAACCCACTCAATACGCTCGAATGAACTTATGACTCGCACGAAGGTTATCATATATCAAACAACAAAGAAACCTGAGACCAACCATCACTTTGCCGGGTTACTTCCCACGTCGTTCGCCCCAAAGGAATTATGGAAAAACATTTGGCCGACTCCTGCAACAGAGTATATAGAAGGAGGGACTGATTCATTCATGAAGAAAAAATTGTTATTAGTCTCCAATCCCTTGGAGCAATATATATTTTGTTTTTTTTTCAACTTCTTTCGTTTTCTTTAAAACAACCCCTACAAAGAAACCGATACTCAACTGAAGGAGCGCCTATCCGATCGCTGCCATCGGAAAACCTCAAAGGATTCATTCAACCATTATTATACGGAATGGTTAGTAATAGGCCAAGCGACAACCCAACATTATTTTTATTACAGCGTTTGAATCTTTGTAACGGCATAAATGGATGGGGTCCATAGTTGTAGTAGGTATAAGGTATATCCCATCTCAACCGCTCTGAGTTATCGCTGTACCTACAGTACAAAGGTCTCCACTCTATCCCTACATCATCGGCGTTGTCGGCCTCGGCGCTCGGCGTCGTCGTTTATTCCTAGTCGTGTGTGTATAAATTTTGAAGTTTTGAAAATAATAAATTGAAAACTGAGTCAGTTTGTTTTTTAAATCCCACAAAATATATAATATCCCACACACATTCACATGGAAGACAGATAAAATGGGTCAGTGAATTTCATCCACATTGTGGCCAAATTCCCGTGTCTTTATTAAATTTGAATAAATTGCAGGGAAAGCAACCGAAGAAAGGATACACATGCGACGACATCCCAACGAAGCGAAAAGTGGCGAGTGTTTCACCATATGAGTAAAGGCTAATGCTGGGTAGCTATTTTTCCTTGGGAATAATCCTTTTGCGGTTTTGAGGGATTTCCGTTCGTGCCCGGTGGTGACTATTCCTTTCATCGAGCAAGAACAAAAAATATACATACTCGTACATATAAAAAAAAAATTATCTAAGCAGGTATTATATATGAGATGGGGAAAAAGTAAAGTAAAAACATTTAAAAAGCCTTCGTCTTTCGTAATCTCCTGTGGGTGGATTGAAATAATGTGTGTATGTGACCCTTCAGCAGAACTGGGACGTCTACTCTTATTCTCGTTAATATTAACCACTCTCCCATAACTATTTATCCCCGGCCGAATGATTTGAAAATCTATTTTGTGGAATGGGATCGCAAATTGATATCCTTTTGCGTTTAGGGAAAAGGTATAAAAATATTTATGAAAATGTATAATTTCCCAAGAAGAAGAAGTAACTAAAACTGTGAACTGTGAACTCAAGGGATTACTTTCAAGGTGTATTCGATGCTAATGGCCTTTTATTTAAGTTATATTTTCCTACTCTTTTTATAAATGCGGAGGGAAGGTATAGGCATACCAGAACCAATACACTTAAGGGCATGAAAAATTGAAGAAAAAAGAAGAAAAAATTGTTGGGAAAATTCAACTATGGTCGACCTTTAACTTGTTAAAAGGGTTTGAGCCTTTTGATGAAGGCTTAGCAGGCTTTCTGTTTGTGAAGGACAAGTCAATTGGATTGTGTGATAAGAAAATTTAAAATACCTATTCAAATGATGTAATGTGACACATTAAGATGTTAAAGTTTTCTTTCTAAAGGGGCAAGTATATGTTACATGAATGAAACTGAGTTTAATTTAAACAAAAATTGCGATTATAGAGAAGCTCAATGAAAGGGTTTCGAAAATCTGTGTGTAAGTACGCCTGTGTGTCTTTAAGTCTTTTTCCATCGTTGGTATGCCAGTGTGTTCTTAAGTCTAATTTCTTCGACTGAACTAAGCAAGCCGTACAGGTCAGCGGCATCTCAATAAACTTGAAACTCCCTGGAGCAACATTTTTTAACCTGGTTTTGATGGGTGAGTACTTAGGTACGGACTCTCGTAACTACCTAGTCAATCTTAGAAACCTTGACAAATTTAGGCCTCACCCTGCTTTCACCTTTTTCTAAATTATCGAGTTTTGGTTGATTTTTTTTTTCCACAAAATTGTGTGTTTTAATCCAATGACAAGGCCTGTCAATAAGACCCATTTTCAACGATTGTTTTCCACGAAATGTCTAAAAAGTCAGACCATCATTCTAATCATGAATTTCAATGGCTCTTAAAACAAAAGACAGTGTCCGAACTATTTCACTTTCTAATAATTTCAAATCATTTGAAAGAAGCTTTCGAAGGGAACGTTCAATGGGGGCCATCTATTTATGATGGCTTTGATCAAAAATAAAAAAGTAAATAGAGTGTCGCAAAAGAGCGGAAAGCCACAGGGATTAGTGCACTTTTCACAACCATGTGCAGGAATGGAGGGGACCTTCAATTTTCTGCCTACTACGAACGGCTTATCAAGAAAACGCTTTTAATGGCAATAAATCTACCATCCATTCCACACTCATGGAGAAACACTTTTCCTTCATGTTGGGAAACGAAATTTCCGCGTCACTGGCAGACATGAAGACACCTTTACGCCACGGACTATTGATTGACTTGTATAAACAATTAGAACACCGTTAAAATCAAAAATTTTAATAATTACTGGCCCCTTGGAATGCAAAAAAAAAATGTTTTGAGAGTAAAAAAGAATTATTATTAATTATTCATTCTTATATTATATCACATTAAAGTGGAAGTTAGAGTTTTTTTCTTCCTAAAAGAGTAAGTAAATAACAAGTCAAAATATTCAACAAATCAAACCTTATTATATCTTTTTATCTTTTTATCGAATTCAAGGCCGCTTAACCCTCCTTTACCACCCGACAAAAGTCGTGTCCACCAGACCTGGGGTCGAAATTGACCCCACGATTTTTTCTTTGAAAGTTCTTTGATAGCGATGGAGATTCTCGTTGACCAGAATGATCCTGTAAAGTTCAATAATTACGAAAAGTAGTATCGTCCATTATACTCATCCATCTTTGGATTTTCTGAAAAATTACCTTGATGAATTGTGCTCCGAAACCAAACAAACAAGTGGTATTGCTATCAACACAAAATAACTGTGAGAAAGCCACTTCCGGTCATCAAAGTAAACCTGCAATTATGCTTGATTATAACCGCACCAAAGGCGAAGCCGATGTATTCGACCAAATGGTGTCGATATATTCATGTACACGTCAAACAAATCGCTGGCCGATGGTTGTATTCTTCAACTTAGTGGACGTAGTAGCCCTAGCAACTATCATCATTATCCGAAACTTCAATCCACTTAGAAGAAACAAAAATTTGCTCAAAAGTGATAAGGTTATTGAACTAGCAGAGGATCTGATGGAGTCAGAACTGAATAAATGTTAGCAACCTGACATTGGGAAATCTGCATTGCATGCTCTCTGTATTTTGGGGATAGTTCAGGAAGCATTAACAGTCCCTGAAAGGTTCTCTTGTAAAAAGGGCAGATCTCAATTTTGCCCAAGAGCAGACGACAAGAAAAGTAGAACCACCTGCGATGGATGTGGCAGATGTTGTTGCCTTTGCAACACTAGAACCTTATGAGTGGAATGTCTCCCGGAACTGCCTACAATTTCAAGTTAAATTCTAAACATAAACTATATTACTTTTATAATTCTTCTTCTTCTTTTTCATTTCCGGCGTTACGAGTAGTGATCTTGAAACGATCCTAACTCTCCCACTTTTCTGCTTCAGACTAGTGATCCGCCTATGGAGTACGCCGCGTTGACCTCAGAAAGCGTCGGCAAGCCTCCCAGTTTTGGATTGTTCCTATCTGAGGCCAACCAAATGCTGCTGTTTTTGCATTTGCTTGTACCAGGAGTGTTTTGGCCTGCCTTTTCTTTTTCGTCGCGAATTTTTTGAAACGTTGTACGACATTGCCTTTTGGACGGGGTTCTGCGGATCTTTTCTTTGAACATGACAATACCAATAATACTTTTATAATAAAGTATTAATTTATTTTTTATTTTTTTTTTTTTTTAGTACAATTATCAACTCCTCATCATTCAGACAGCTCTTCTTAAAATATCTGTATTACAAAACTCTTTCAACCCAGAGCATATTGCAATGAAATGATATTTATCTTCTAGTATTTTCATGTTACAGAGGCTGCAAAGTATTGAAAGATCAGATCGATGCTGCTTGTAGTTCAAATCCTATCCCACACTTGCCCTCCATATAAGAGAATTGCCATTGCCTTTCACTTTGTCTTTCCCTTACCCGTCATATAGATACTCATAAATTCTAATGCCAAATACTTCAAATAAGTTTAAGTTTTTTGTTTGGAACTGGTAAGACTTGTAAATTTCTTTATTTAGTTGCAGTTCACGTAAAAAATCCAATTTTTTTTCATTATTGACAAGATTATTAAAACATCGAAAGAACAAAGAACATCGATGTATCGTTGTTATGATGTTTGTCGGAGACCATTGATGTTTTCCAATATCGATGTTTATTTAAACGATGTTGCAACCCTACTTGCAGTCTCTAATTCCGAGTTTCTTATTCGTTCGGTATTTCAATTATGTACTTTTACGTCCATAGGAAGTAAGGTAAGAGAATGCAAACAATTTTCTTATTGCAGAATTAATTTAAACAGCAAGCCTCAAGATAAGCTATAACAAAAGGCTAACAGAAGAGAAGATCTGATGATTGTAAATGCTCCCGCTGATCCTGTAAAAACCATTACACTGTGTCGTCATCCACAAAGCAAAGAGTCTTTCTTTGCATCCGAAACAAAGTTTTTGCTTATGACGATTCTCATTTAAGGCTGTCTCATTTACAATAGTTTGTCCCCTCCCATATAGCAGGACCTCCGACAGTCAATGAAATTTTATAAGGGAATGAAACGAATAGTTGAAACAGCGACGCACAATCAAGAACTTCGTAACGCGCTGAACAAATTCTTTAGTAATTCCACATTTATTTATCAAAGTAAGAGTCGTATAGTTTATGCTTTTGTTTTCTTTTTTTATGACCAGTTAACACGAACTTTTCGCATTTCTGTAGGACGAAAGGACAAAAAAGCAAAGCTATGCAAAGAAAATTTATACATAAAAAAAAGGTATTTTACTCCCGCGCTAAGGAAACAAGCTAATTATGCTAATGTTATCTTTATTTATGAATTTGACGAAGAGTTGTAAATTTTAACGATTGTTCGTCTGATTAAGTGAAGCCTATTGCCAACGACCACCGACCACTGCCAACGAAAGAAGTTAATTTTAGGTGGTGCTGATTAGGAGTGGGACACTCTCTCATTGTGTCCTTGTTCGAGTAGTGGTGAGTCAAGGTTAAGAACAACTAAGCAGGGCTCTTATTTAGATAGGTATCCTCTATAGTCTATACTAATCAGTGTATCTAGGTGCAATTGATTAATTTCCTCCAAGGGTAGGGTAGCAACTATTCTATCATCACATACATTTCACTGTCTACGAACCAAAGCAACGGCAGAGAATATAAATTGATTTCGATATAACAGATTAGTTCAAAATTGAATCGGATGGTTTGACAGCATGTCATGTCATTCATGTTACACGAGCTTGACTTGATACAAATCAATATAAATTTTTGTGGTTTAGTAGATTTCACTCATACTTCCCTTCAAAGATGAACCCTCATAATTCATCAGAAACTCGTTAAGTTTCTCGTTGTCAATGAGGAAAAAAAAAGAAGAAGAAGAGAAGAATGATATCCTGAACGGAAACATTTTTCAAATATTCCTAAAAATCCCACCCAGACTTTCAAACCATCCCAATTCCTTTGAATTCATTCCCAAAGTAGAAATGCCCTCACGAAGGCAATTATAAGTGATTAATGATGGCAATAATAATGATGACAATGCTTAAATTCCTTAATCGCAGTTTAGATGCTATTCAAGCGTACACAAAACCGAACTTATTCCACAAACAAATAAAAAAGAAGCATGGCAACATTATTCGCAATTCACTTTAGGTTCTATGAGTAGAAGATGCGGCATATCTTAGGAAACACATGTTATAGAAAGAGCCATAGTCATCTTCTGGTTGTTTTCTTTTATTTTTTTTTTTTACTGTACTAAAGGTTGATCAAAGTAATCCTGCCAATTGATTCTTCGTTTGGTTTATTAATCTTTTATGAGATGTTCATGTCAGTTGGAAGCTTCCCACAGTGGATACCTGAAGCTAGCCAGCACAAACTTTCGAGAGAAAATATTGTACTGGACATTGGAAACCGTGGTGGTTGGTTGGGAACAAATTTTTTGCCCCTGTACGAAGATAGTCTACAGAAAAATTTGTCTGTGTGTACTTATGTACGCAAACGCACGTAGAATTTGTACTTATCTCTTTGATAGTACGTGGAAGTGGAACATAATAAAAAAGATTTTATCCCGTGTGTCACAACTCTTTGCTTGGAAAAAAGAAGATTAGATCAATAACATAAAGTAGCATTCTAAAGGTGGTGCTAGTGGCGTAGTGGTTAGCCGGTCTCCTGTTTTGTTGTCCAGTACTTTTCAAGGTCTCGTTACCGGTTCCGAGATATACCTAGTCTATGATACTAATGCATCAAGTACAATCCATCATTCAGACGGCAAAAGAGTTTTTGAAATTTGTTCAGTAGTTCTTTAAACCATAGCTAACTTCAAAATTTCGCTTTTTCGGGTGCCGAATTTTTGTTGAGGTCGCTTTTTATAGGACGTCGCATTGCAAAATTTTTACTATGGTTTTTTTTTTTCCTTAAAGTAACTAAGGAATTAAGGAATTTTAATTTCAAAAACCGACAATTTGGATACAATCAATAAAACCAGATCCGTCAGAAATGGTAAGGATGCGTGCGATATGTGCTATTGCTTAGTACAAAGAAGGACTGGTGTAAACGACTGTAAGAATTTGATTGGAAGATTGGACCTTCTTAAAAAAATACTACTGCAATTTATGCAGGATATACCAATTTTCAACTCAAACGACTGCAAAGAGCTCATCAGAAATTACTGAGGGAAATCCTTTTATTGAAAAACGGGCTACATGCAATAAGTTCTTTTGAAATTGACCAGGAAACGCAAGTTTGTTGATTATATCTCTTTAAAGTTTTTGTTTGCAATTCAAGGCGAAGACGTTTTCCTCTGAAGTTTTTTGTTTTCTTTACAAAAACACTGGCTTATTCGGAAGCTTTTGCCAGAAAGCAAAAAGACGTCATATGTCTGTTAATTTCATTAAAAACCAGGTTTGTATGAAAGAAGAAAAGTTGAAGCTAAGCCGCGTTCTGTCTTTGAGATTGCAATCCTTAACCCAGTTGGATCTTCCAAGGTAATGTTACAACACGGGACTGGTTTCCGTTTTTCAGAGTTGGTACTCAAATGAACACTTTTGCTGTGTCCATTTTATTCCAGATTGTTATAAAATGGCAAATCATCATTTTCTTATTGTAATCCTTTCCTTTCGTGTATTTGTGCTAAATTTTTCTCATCAAAGGATTTTCGTCTTGTTTTTTGTTTGGTTGGACTCCGCTTGTGTACTGAAATTTGGTTACTTGCGATTTTCCGTTGTAGATGAATCGGTTAGTTCCTATGCAAATTGCTTAGGTAAAATAAAATACCAGTTTAAAAATAAAAAAAGAGGGCTTAACTTGAGTATACCCCGAATGGTACAGACAACTTAATTTTATTTTCAGATAAACTAATTAAAATAATATTTTTAACAAGTGAATCCCACGATTGCTGAAATTGGAACCAATGAAGACTATGCCTGACTTTTTGCAAAACCATCAAACTAAAATTTAAATTTAGGTACAAATCAACTGACAAAAAACTGATTTTGAATGCAATGAACCAGTTAAAATAATAAATAAAATAATAAATACAAGAAGAATTCAGAAATCTCTTCTCTTTACTTCTTATCCTTCTCAACTTTTAATCCACAATCACAAGCAACTACAAATAATGTCCCTACTCAAATAGAGTTCAATAAATCGCAAAAAACTCCCAATGCTAATATAAAAATGGGCACGATTGGGTCGCACGAACTTGCGATTGTGTGCTAAGTTCAATATCAAAATCTTAAGGCTGAGTAAAAGGGTTTAGTATTCGCTCTTAATATATATATAGGGTTGCCAACTACACATTGATTATGAAAATTGAATTAAATCACTAAAAGAATTGAAAAAAAAAAATAGTAGGTAATAAATTAAATATTCCGAAGGTTTCAAGCGAAAATTTAAAAACGCCATTTTCTTGCAGTTGGTAATACACATAAACTCTACAAATTTCATCTAAATCGTAGTAGCAGTTTTTAAAGAAACCTTTTTTTTATTTTTTATTTTTTCAAAAAATTAGTTTTTAGAAATTCAAGTATACACAAATTTCAAGATCTTTATGAAAGAAGTATTGACAAAAACTTTGAAATAAATCAAATGGTACCGAAAACAATTTTTTTTTTTAAATTAATGAAAATTCAAAATCTTTCTTAAACAACCAAGGACCTCTAAAATATGAAATTTATTCACATTATGAGAATAGCTATTCAGTAATAATCCCTCACCCAAATTTTTTATCAAAATCGTTTTAGATGTTTTCGAGAAAAATAGATATGTATTATCATATAAATTGTATGGCAGGTACCGTTATTTCAAGACCTAGAAACCCAATTCCAAAAACCCCTCTGTAGGTTGCCCCACAGACCTAAACTGCAAATTTTGAAGAAAATCGTTCAAGCGGTTCAGGCTGTAGATCCATATATAGACAGACAGACAGACAGAATTGTAGGACCCGCATTTTTTCGTATTCTCTATCATCCTAATGTCATGTTTAATTGTTATCCCAAAATTTTTTTCTTCACGATTGCAAGGCTTGCTTTATAGTACCTATAATCGCAAATTAAAAGAATCATTTCCTTATACTATGCTGTGAGCAGAACCTTCCAGCTCCTTTTGTTTGAGTTTCGAGATAGGTACATGACAATCATTGTCGAACTTACATTGGAGTCCTTTAATAATCGTATCCGGATAGTGTTCCGTTGCTTTTTACTCGTTCGACATTTAGCAGAGGCTAAAATTAATTCTACGAGAAAGCTGTTTAAAGGTATCCAAGAACTTTTATATACCATTACTTCGTCACTGGCATGGATCAAGTGATTAGCTAAGAGAAAATTTATTGTTTTTCTCTTTTCCGTGTGCTGAAATTAAAGTATCAGTTTCAAGGAAAATCGAAAACAATATACTCTCATCGTTTTTTTGTTTTTGAAAGTTGAATTTTTATATTTCGCTGCTGTTGACTGTTGTTGGTAGCAATCTATAAAAAATTATCTGAAGTTAAAAAAAAGTTATTGGACAAAGTCTATTCTATAGGTTCTTGAACGTGCACATTCATCAACTCGAAAAATCCACCCGCAACTGGGCCGTTGTTCCGAATTAAGAAACACGAGTCAAAAAAACGAAATCCATAGCAAAGATAGTCACTACGAAAATGAATTCAAGAAAATGTCAAAACAATAGCAAAATTGTATTTAAATGTTTTTTTTTTTAACGACAGCGATTATCGTGAATCGTAATAGCAACGCAACGGTAACGAAAGGTTTTTTTTTTTTTGCTTGAAGCGTTATTTGAGATACGGGCCCTTGAGCCGAATGACCTTATCAGTAATCGAGTGAGTGAGTACTGCTTTCTTTCGAAATTTGCTCTTTATTACACAACATCAGTCTTGTTTTCATTTATCGACTTTAATAGGTTGAAATACTTATGAAAAAATATTAAATTGTGATACTAAAGTACTCGATCACGTGAGAAGTAGTTCCGAAAACACATACTTCAGTCACGTACTACTCTATCACGTATGCGGTAATTAGACCATTGAATCCAAAAGAACACCGACTAATGTTAGCGGTGCTAGTTCTGTGACTTTTGAAAAAGAAAAAAAAAAACGGAAATCTATGGAAACAGCAAATGTATACATAAATTTTATTTTCGATAAGTTTATGTTCAATTTTTCTAAACGACGAAAATCAACAAATTGTATTTACTGAAGAATTTATAAAGTCGTTCTCAAATCCAAGCATCTATCGCAGTTCCTTCTTTCGGATGAACCATACTTTTTTAATAAGATCGTAACGATTTACAATTAATTGGCAGCTCGACTCAAATTTTTTCCACAGCTGTGAGTGATCCAAGAACTGCTAAATGATTTCAAATCCAAAGGTCTAAGAACTAGAGCAAAAAAAAAAGTAGAAAGACTTTAAAAACGAAATGGAAAATGAAGCTTTCCCAGATTTCAATTGTTTCTTTAAGTCTCATACTTAAATATCCAAATTCATTTCTTCGAGAATGATTCCTATCCTCCACATCACGCACAGTTACTGATATTTTTTAACAATTTTCTAGTTGTTAGCAGTTGAACTTGGCTCAATGAGATGTTTTCTTTGATAGAAATGTTTTCTTTTTAAAAAGGAAGCCATGCAAACATAATAGACTATTTATTCATTCCGCGGCTACATATGAAGAGATCGTGCTATAGAAAACTTCCTCCTAATTTTGTATGATTTTCTGCTTGGGATTCCAAAAAGTTTTCTTTACAAAGGCTTCAAACAACCATTAGCGAATCTGAAAAAAAAGTAATAATAAAGAAAAGAAAAGAAATAGAAACGACAGCGTGTAACAAGGAAAAATTTTTCTTTTATTGTACTTTTTCTTTTTTGAATTCCTGAATTCTTTGGATGTTCTTCAAACAAATACCAATCCCTCATTCAAAAGTATTTTTCTGCTAACGCATACACATTATGCAAACAATAGAAATGCGGCAATCAGATATCATTCAACTATCCCAACAAGAGCCCGCGGGATAAGGAAACGATGACTGATAGGAATGCTCCTTCACACGTTATGTGCGTGTGTGTCTTATTCCTTGTCGATGTGATGACACGATTTACGAATCTCTATTTCTATACTGGAATGCCTGTGCACTAACAGACACCACTCACCCTTTGTTTATAGCCAGATCTAGAGGAGTACCTACAACGATATTCGCAATTGTCACAAACTGGTTGTAGAACCCTGAGCGTGAGCACATTGAATGGGCTTATAGCAGGAACACAACACATGGAATGGGCTTATGGGATAGACAGGGAGCTATGTGTTTGTGTATATATACGGAAAGTCCTGCAAAAGCGCGTTTGTTAAATCAACAAATTTTATGGGTTTCACGGAATCATTTATCCCTTGTCGAGCACCTCTCGTCACTTCCGTTTTGTCGATTTCATGTCTGTGTTCGTTGGGTGTTGGTCTTTTATCCTTTCAATGATAAAACTCAATTTTCCCCGGAATAGTTTGTTCGTTCCTGGGTTTTTCCAAATGGAGTTGACGCCGCCACCGCCACCACCGCCGCGCCGCCGGCATGGTGTTGTATTTTGCGCAACAGAAAAAAGGTGAGAGTCACAATAACACACAGTATGGGGGTTTTATGTAATTGAAATGATGATTTATATGGTTATTACCACCTTGAACAATAGAAAAATGTTTACGACCATGCAGAGGATAGAAAAGATATTCTATTTCGTATGTGCTTTATGAGCTTAGGTAATAAAATTACGTTTACGTATCGTAGTTTCATTGAATAAGCTGTTATTGGCATTTTATGCTGTTTGGTATTTACAATTTTAGTTTCGTGCGATCTCGGCAATGTTCCCTTGGTCGGAAAAATAATAACTTCTTTCTATAAAATTGCTTGTGACAGAAAGATATTAGTTGATAGTTTACAACACTTGTTAAATACTTATCCTCGGCACACAGGATCTATAGCCGAGTCGTATGGGCATAAAATGTCGTTAGTTAGTTAGGTAATCGTTTCTCGAACTGGTAGATAGGTAATCTTTAAGTTTTGATATTATTTGGGGTACCTTTGTAAAAGGAATACTAAAATAGTTCACTTTTCAGTTGCAAGAAGTGAACTGAGCCACAAAAGCCGTGAAGCCTTTTTCAGTTTCAGCGACTTCTGAATGCTTGGGTTCTATTTTCTTTTCTTTCTTTGAGTATTTATTATACCTAACCAATATAAAAATTTTATCCACGGGTATCACCTTTCGCGTGGAATTGGCAAGTCTATTGCCATAAAAAGCACTTTCTCAATTAACCGTTCGGAACCGGCAGAAAATTGTAGGTCCCCTCCATTTCCTCCATTAACTCACAAGGCATGATTGTGATAAATGCGCTAGGTCCAGGGTCTCCTCGCTCAGTTGCGCCACCTATTTACTTTTTTTTTTATTTATTTCCTGTTAAGGGCCAGGCTTCTGCATTCACTAAAACTAAACTAAACTAAATTTAGTAGTGACTTGTTAGGATGTCAACTTATATAGAGAACTAGCTGACCCGCCCGGCGTTGCTCGGATCTAAGTTATTTAAAAAATTGTCAGGAACACCCGATGGACTGAGCTGAAAATAGCCGGAAAGTTTCTAGTTTCCGTGGGAATATGGCCATGAAAAAGAGTCTATGTAAGGGATAATTTAACATCCTAATAGGTATCAAATGAATTTTTAATATCGGCTCAGAATTTTTCGAGTTTTCGTTGCCGTTCCGGTTCCCTTTCCTATCCCCGTTCCCGTGGGATAACTGGTATGAAAAAAATTTGTGAATCTATTCTCCTAGCCAAAAAAAAATTAAAAAATTTCATCGAAATCGGTCAAGCCATTTCGTAAAATATCATAGATACCAACTGCAACGCCATCTGCTAAGCCAATTCTAAGTAAAAGATCCATCACAATCTGTTGAAAATTACGGGCGTTAGAAGGAAACAAAATTTTAAGATTAAGAATAATTTATACTTACAACACAATACCTAGCCGTTGTTTGCGTTTTGTTGCGTGTTGAGTACTTTTGAGGTTGTGTAATAAATCACTTAATTAACTAATCATGCAAACTGTATTTAATAAAATAGGAATAAATAATTTTTGTCCAGCAAATTAATAAGAAATTTACTTGAGAATATAGTTTATATGACATTTACACTGAGACTGTAAAATCTAATACATATGTAAAGTTCTAGTGTCACAGGTCGACGTGCTTGCAAAGGTAATATTAACCTTCACCTAATATAATTAATAGTGTCACAGTGTAAATTAAAAAAACAATGTTAATGGGAGATGGCCCTTATCGCTAAGGGGTATGAAAAATAGATAGTAGCCTACATAGCTGGGCATTAACTCGTTAATCCGTTAATCGTTAATTAACGAAGTTAACATTTTGATTAACGGATTAACTTTTAAGTTAACTTTGAAAAATGTTAACGGACACGTTAACTTCCGTTAATGTGCAGAAGTCCGTTAATCGTTAATCCAATGCCTACTATTGACCGCACGAAACCGCGGCG
Organism: Melanostoma mellinum; assembly: GCA_914767635.1. NCBI lineage: Eukaryota > Metazoa > Arthropoda > Insecta > Diptera > Syrphidae > Melanostoma > Melanostoma mellinum. The sequence continues at coordinate 24,606,998 of OU612058.1, forward strand.
CGGCGCGAAAAACAGGTTCAGACAAGTATGAAATGACAAGTGCCGGGCGGCTCGTGGCAGCGCGTGAAACAAAAACAAAACTAGATATATTTGGCCGGCGCGTGCGAGTGAGAAAACTGCGAAGAATTTTTTTTCGTTTGATCATTTCATTACTTACATATGTCGATTTCCTTTCACCAATTTGCAGTCGATTTTTTTTTTTAAAGGAATTTGACATTAGAGCCGGTGCTTACAGTGACGAGTGTTTTGTTTTCGAGTGTAATTTAGTTAAAAATAGTGTATTGTGCAGTTTAGTAATTAAAATCGTATCATGGAAGATATGGAATCGAATTCATTATTAACGTTAACTTGCGTTAATTCTTCCGAAATGTAACGCTTTAACGTTTAACGAAGCTAACTTTTTTTGTAGCGGATTAACGATTAACGAAGTTAAATATTTGATTAACGGTGCCCAGCTTTGGTAGCCTATCCTCAGACCTACTGAATATGCGAATAGAATTTCATAAAAATCGGTCAAGCCGCTTCGGAGGAGTACGGTATACCTAATATATCAAATTTTCGTTGAAAATCCTGGAATTTTGTTAGTTTTAGAACACACCGTAGCACTTATCAGAACTGCGGGAAACATTTGTAGTAATATTTAAAAAAAATTATGAAAGGAGAAAAATAAATGACAAAAGATGCGCTTACTCGTTTGCAGAAAATAGGACTTGATGATTCCACTGCTGAGCAGCTACAGAGTTTTAAAAATAACGAAAATTTTCTATTTGACTCAGCGTTTAAGATTGCGGACTTATCTTATTTTTAGAAAGCACAATACGGGATTTCTATCAAAAAGCTGTGGCCAGTAAGAAATTTATTTTACTTTGTGTAGCAAATTTTAAGCAAATCTCTCAGCCTCCCTATCTAGCTCAACGCTGCTCCAACATACATTAAAATTTATAGGGGAAAACATGTATGTATAAACCAAAAATGTTTAATACCGATTGTAATCAGAGTGAAAGTTGCCAATCAGTACTAAGTCCAGCAGCTTATATGGTAAAGTTATTGGAAATAGTTAATAAATTTAAACCACTAAATTAATAAAACACAATTCGAATTAAATACAAATAAAGAAGCAAACTTACACTGATATCACAAAGAATTCTCTGAGTAAAAAATGTGATTTCAGAATTTATTTCAAACAAATTAAATTGATAAATATGACATTACACTGAGACTGAAAAATCTAATATATTTAATTCTCGTGTCACAGTGTAAATTAAACAAAAAATGTTAAGGGTAGATGGCCCTTATCACTTAAAGGTATGGAAAATAATTAGTAGCCGATTCTCAGACCTACTGAATACGCATATAAAATTTGGTAAAAATCGGTCAAGCCGTTTCGGAGGAGTACGGTAACTAACATTGTGACAGCGAAATTTTATATATGTACTAGCTGACCCGCCCGGCGTTGCTCGGATCTAAGTTATTTAAAAAATTGTAAGGAACACCCGCCGAACTTAGCTGAAGATAGTCGGAAAGTTTCTAGTTTCACGTTGCCGTTTTTTGGAAATGTTGTCATGAAATATAGTCTACATGTATGTATGTAGAGGTAATAAAACATCCTAGTGTCGAAAGAATTTTTGATATTAGCTCAGAATTTCAATAGTTCCCGTTTCCGTTCCCGTTCCTTTCCTGTCCCCGTTTCCGTGGTAATTCTGGGATGATAAAATTATAAAACTATTCTCATAGGCACCAAATATGTACGTGTGTATGTACATATGTTTGTAATAAGAAATTTACTTGAGAATATAGTTGATATGACATTTACACTGAGACTGTAAAATCTAATTTATAAAATTCTCGTGTCACAGTGTAAATTAAAGAAACAATGTTAAAGGTAGATGACCCTTATCACTTAGAGGTATGGAAAATAATTAGTAGCCGATTCTCAGACCTACTGAATACGCATATAAAATTTGGTGAAAATCGGTAAAGCCGTTTCGGAGAAGTTCGGTAACAAACATTGTGACATGGAAATTTTATATATATAAAGATATAAAGATATAAGGACTAGGACCTAAGGAACATATGTAAAAATGGTGTTTTTCTTGGAAATATCATGTCAAAGGCTCCTTCAAACTCTACAAGTTTCATTGAATGACAATGGGGCAGGGGCCTGTAACACAAAGCTACCTTCACACTTAGTATTTTAATTAGCTTCATCGCATATTTTTTCAATAAAAATATAAATACTGTGAACTTTAAGGTTGCTTATCAGCGAAAAGCTAAGGTCTTCAATTTTTTTTTAAGTTCTTACGTGGAATCCTGTTATGAATGATTTTCCATTCAAAGGAAGGAGAAATTATAGTGGTAAGCGCCAATCTAAAGTAAAAAATTAATGTGCCTCACCAGTTTGACGATACTTTTGTGTTATAATAAAAAAGTGCAGGGCTGGTTGAGCAAAGGGGCAAACAGTTGATTGGAAAACCAATGGCGACTCGTCGATCAAGTACATTACAAGAACGCATTTCTCATTTTAATACAAAAGCATAAGTTTTGTTGTGAATCGCAATACTCATCTGTAATAGTCGAATTCTATTCTTTTTTAAGTTTAAATCATCCATAAATTCAATGTACTTTTGATATTAATAAAGGTTTGGGTACCGTTTGGTTATCTCACCCCCCCCCCCCCCTGTCACTGTCAAACAAAAGTTTTATTTCAAGTCTCGTCAACGTTAATCACAAGGTATCAGAGTTGGCCGAAATATCACTTTTTAGAAAAAACTACATTTGTTACGTCTGCTACGTAGTTTATGTAGTTAAATGTAGTTAAATGTAGTTAAATGTAGTTAAATGTAGTTAAATGTAGATAATGTAGCAGACGTAGTTTGAACTATTCTCTTTTTTTCTATATTAACTACGTCAACTACGTGTATGTAGCAAATGTAACAAATTGTAGTAAATAAAGCGTGTAGTTTATTGAATTAACTACACGTAGTTAATGATGTAGTAAATGTAGTGTAGTTTATTCGGCCAACCCTGCAAGGTATGCCCAAACTTTCTTGATGCACAATTTGCCATATACCCATATTGCTCAAATTACTTCACCTATTGGCTACATTGAGCATACTTTGCTAAAAAGCTGTAGCTCTTAAATTCGACATCTTACAAAATAGTTATAGTTTTGACACTTTGGCTAAGGGATATATTAAGCCACTTAGCAACTCATTGAAACTTATCATTGAGGAGCTATACCCCTTCAAATAAAGAACTGCTCAACTTCCTCCACTCTACCCTACTTAGTTGGAATGAAACACATAAGTAAGTGGAACGTGTCGCGTTGAAAAATATTCATTTGAAGTGGAACCTTCTTCGTGGAAGAAACTCTTTAAGAGCAAATTTAATTGAAATAGAGAAATAAATACAAAAAATTGCGTTGTGCACGGAGCCGTACGTGGGAAGTTTAAGGCACTTGTAGCGTTTTTCAACAATTTCTAACAAATGAATTACTTCGTGTAGTTAAAATATAAACCTGCGATGCGTTTCGGAATCCACTACGTCTTCGGGCTTTGAGAAGCATAATGTGGTCAAAGCTTTTTTTTTATTGTTTCTGCTTGTTCTTAAGTGCAGTGATTTTTGTTGACGCATTGTAGCTTTGTTGTTACATTGTTATCCTTTTCCTACTCGTGGTATGGATAGTTTTTTTCATAAGAGGAAAGAACACAATCATAAACTACATCGCCTACTCAATAAATCCATCGTAAGCTTTGATCTACGTACACCAATGCTCAAATCATCTGCCCTATACTCTCTAAGGCTTTTTTAACTTCTAAGCACTTTTAAAAGACTATTTTTCAATTTCTTAATTTAACAAATCCAATTTACCTTGCGCCATCATCTTCCTCTATCATCTTTAAAATCCGTTCTAAGTCGTCATTCTTCCAAGCATTAGACACTCTACAGCTTTGTTTAGTCTCCGGTTTGGTTTTTTTTTCTTTGTCTAGTCAAACCTGAAATTCTTTTTCGCACCTGATTTTTTGAACAAACACACAGACATACGATCAAATTTAACAACATATTCTAAATAAAAAAAAAGCCTATTGTCCTCTGTTAGGTATTACCTTCCAAAGAAGGGATTCAATCTTTCGCAGCCTTGGGTATACAGACATAAACGAAAACATCCCTTTTCTTAAAAGCTGTTTTAATTTACTTATTTTTACTCTTCTTTTTGTGAAAACCGAATTCTAGCTATGGCATAGGCCAAACAGAACAACAGTTTTTAAATAAACCATCAGTTTCCCTTGCTTTCACTCCTTCTTTTTTTTATGGGATAAAAGGAACTTTTTTGACTGACATGACATGGCGATGATTCGTTGTTAGGAGTGTACGAGTGATGGAGGTTAAGTTAAGTCTTAGTGTCAAAAAAAAAGGAAATATAAAAGAACAAATAAGTGCTTAGGCGAAAAACTTCTTACTTAAAAAATAAATAAAATCCAAAATCGATTCAAAGGCATTTTCTAAAGCTATACCTCATACAACAGAAACAGAAACTGGAGAAAAAAAAAATTGCATCAATTCTCTCTGAGTGAAAACACACCCGCAATACCTATCTTGGGGCTTCAGCGGTCATATGAGTTTTCCTGACAAACAATGCATGGGAAGCAGTGGACACAATGTGACAATGTCTATTGGATTTGAAGATAACAGACAGAAAGTTGATTGCTTTTCCAGAGAAGGGTTTGTTTTGCGGTGGTGTAATGAAGCTGGCAGCGGTCAACACATACATACCTATAGAGGTCATTTTACACTCTTGTTTAAATAAAACTTTTTAAGAAGCTGAAAAGAACTGGTGTTACAAAAAGGGAAAACTAGTAATCAAAATAGAAAAATACATCGCAGGGCGTAAAGCGTAAACGATTTTCTGGCGTGCAACGGTAAACAACAAATTTAAATTCAAAATTATTAGTCAAGAGATAAAAGCCTAAGGTGATATACATATGCTCTGGACTCAACTTACACATCAAACAAAATATTTTCCTTGTTGTGGAATATGAATTGGCATACCTTAGAAAAGAAGTTCCCTAAAAAGGCCTCTTTTGTCTGGAATTTTATTAAGTAGGCTAAACTATGTCAGAAAGTATCTTTTTTCAAACATGGCCAAAGGAACAACTTAATACAATAAAATTTGTCTGAGTGAACCGAAGGGGAATAATGAAATGAAATATGTTGGAAGTTTTAATTTTGAAAATGCTTCATTATCATTCAGAGCGAAAAACACACTCTTTATTTTTATCCAAAACCGAATTTTCTTGGAACTGCTTACATGAGGTTTCTTGAAGTAAATTTGAACTTTTAACGTTTAAAAAAAAAAATGAATACAGAACAAAACCAAAAAATCATGATGACGGTGTATGACACCTCCACCACAATACCGTTTTTTTTTTTCACATTCAGGGTAAAACTAATAACCTTTTACAGGAGAAATAGGTGCAGGAAATAAGTCCCCAGGTACTAAGTCTGCTGAGGAACTAAATTCTCTTTGTACAGGGAAATAAGTCCCCAGGAACTAAGTCCACTGGGATTCTAAGTTCTCACTTAATGGGAACGAAATCCACTTTACTAAAGTGGCCTTTGTTCCAATGTACAGTTACAAAAAACTGTGGATTTTAGTTCCCTCTGAATGTGAAGTAAATTCTTATGTTTAGCCAGAAAAAAAAGTAGTTATTCAAGTATTTTTGAATTTTATTAATATAAAAAAATACTACTTCTATCGAGATACCAAATTTAATCAATTAAATTGTAAAATTTTCGAATTAAAGGTAATATTCTTGAAGTAGGTATCTGTTCAGTTTATTTCGAAATTCAGCTTTCGAGTTTTGTAAAATATATTTTAGATAGATAGATAGATAGATAATGCGATTTATTTACTGTATCTGTTATTACAAAATATTTCAAAAAGACAAAACAATCGTCAAAGCTTGGCTATGCGCCGTCTGCCCGATTAACATCATTTAGATATGTAGATAAATATTGTGATATGTACATTTTAAAAAAATCTACTTGGAAGTTTTTATTTATTTGTTTTTTTTCCCCCTTTTTTGGATTTGTAGTTAATCTAATTTTAATATTAAAAGGCTTCATTAATTATTTGATTTCTGTATGACATTGCAATTTTGTAGAATTTGTACAGTTGGTTGTTATTTCTTTCGCAGTATAGAATGGCTAAGATTTCTTGTTCTGGTATGTAGTTGGTGTTAAAGGTATCTCGTCTGATTTCACACAGAATAGGACATTTTCCTAGGAAGTGCAAAACATCTTCATGTTCATTTAGATTACAAAGACTGCAATAAATTGGTAAATCCTCCCTATGAGGGCTGAAGTGAAGACTAATCAGCTCCCCTCTCATTTTAAAGATGGTTGAAATTAAATTGAGATCGTTTTCGGGGCGGAAATAGTTTGCATCGCAAAGATTATGGTTTAGCCGGCTGTAGGTTTGTCTAAAGATAGAAGATGAAGCTTCGTTTATGAACTCAGACCTTAGCTGTTCATCCGTCATGGAAATCGTTTCAAGAAGCTGTTTTCTATTTTGATTTTCGTTTCCATCAAATAATCTAAAACTTAAGTGACAACTGTTTGCAAGCTCCTCCCACTTCTTATACCAATGATTTCGTTTTCGTATTGATTGAAGTGCCAACATTTTTGGATACCTTTCCTCTGGCATATTTAGAACCCTTACGATGTTTTCGGCATGCAAAGTTAATGTTTTTATGAAAAGTGGTGACAATCCTGTTTCAATTGGAATCATGTAGTTCGGTGTTGTTTTTGGAAGTCGGAAACATCTTTTAATAAAATACCGCAATAGTTTTTCAACTGATTCGTATTTTACGAAACCCCAAGCTTGAGCTGCGTACAACATTATAGATTCTGCTACTGAGACAAAAACCTTGTATTTCACAGTGTGACTAATAGCTTTGTTCGAAAAACATTTATTCCAAGTGGCATTGATTGCACTCTTGGCTTTCATCAGCTTATCCTTTAAATAAAGTTTCCATGTTGAGATTACTGGTAATAATCACTCCCAGATATTTATAGGACTTCACGATTTCAATCTCTTCTCCTTCAAAATGCCATTTTTCACCCCTCGCGTTTTGTCCTGCACCTTGCCTAAAGATCATCACCTTAGATTTTTCCAGATTGACTCTTAAATTCCACAATTTGCAGTACGTTTCAAGTCTGTTGATCATTAGTTGGAGCGATTGGGGTGTATACGCAAATAACGCCACGTCGTCAGCAAACAGGAGAGCTTTGATGACTTTTCTCGATACCTCTATTCCGCAGGGAAGAAATTCGATGAGGTCGTTAATAAACAACGCAAAGAGACTCGGACTTAGTGTGCAGCCTTGTTTTACACCCATTTTACATTCAAACCAGTCTGAAATTTCTGTCCCATTCCACACCGCAGATATATTCTTGCTATAAATATTTTCAAGGACCTTACCGAATTTGGCTGACATTCCCAATCTGTATAGTTTGAAAAACAGGGCTTCACGATAAATTGTGTCAAACGCAGCTTTGAAGTCTACGAAAAGAACGTATAACTTCTTTCTTTGATCGATAAAGTCGTTGGCTATACTTTGAAGGACAAAGATGTTGTCGATAGTCGAATAGCCACTGCAAAACCCTGCCTGAAATTCTCCAATCAAATTGTTGCTTCCTATCCACGTTGTTAAACGATCGTTCAGTAGAGCTGAAAAAACTTTATATGAAGCATTGAGGAACGATATTCCACGATAGTTTGCCGGGTCAGATATATTTCCTTTCTTGTGAATAGGGCAAATTAGACTCTTTTTGAATTCTTCTGGAACCTCTCCCGTGTTCAAGATTTTGTTATATACATCTAATAAGCTATGCTTTAGTTGCTCTTTCCCGTACTTTATAAATAAAATAAAATAAAATATATTTTATTATTCAGTTTATGTTTTAGCCGCGATTTTTTGGATTGTTTTTGAAATCTGAATTCTGAAATACATAAACTGAATAATTAAATATTTTCCAAAACTCGAAAACTGAATTTCGAAATAAACGAGTTTATGAAGGTAGGTAGGTACTTACATGTTATGCATAGGCGAAATAAACAATTTTTTTTTATATAATTAACGCGCACATCAAGGGGTTATGACTTCTCTTATAATGTTATTAAAACACAGCGCGAGCATTTAGGAAAATAGGAAAGGAATTTAAATAGACACCGATGCACGTTACCTTTGAACTTTTGTGAATAGTAATGCAGGGGAAATACAGAGCCAGGTAAAGCATTCCACATTCGGGTAGTGCGACTGAAATACGAATCTCTATACTTGACTGTACGTTCGAAGTTGGGCTCAAGGTAAAACTGATGAGCATTCCTAGCAAGGCGGGTGTTGCGGTTAAATTGTTTCAGGGGAGGAATGCAACTCGCTACTTCACTAGAGCACTGTTTTGTGAAAAAAGCGATAAAAAAGAGAGAGACCGGTAACGTTTCGAAGATGTTCAAGAGAATCAATGGATTCTACGATTGATTAGTTGTTTGTATCCACATGATGTGGTCACAACATTGAACGTCACATTGACAAAATAGTATTTAGTATTTAGTATTTATTTATTTCTTATAAAACTAACACAGTAAGATAAATCTTATAAGGTAGTGTAGGTTTACTATTTAACATTTAGCTCAAATATAGTAATTATGAAATGTTTCAATACTTCAATAATAATTATAAAATGTATCACAAAAAATGAAAAAAAAAGGAAGTTAATATACCTAATAGATAAGAAAGAAAAGATTAAGATTGAATGTGAAGATAAAGAAAGAGAGAAGTATGAAAAGAGGGAAAAAGAAAAAGAAGAAAAGAATCTTAAAAAATTGAAGTTAGTTGCTGTCGTTAGAGAAGAAAGAATCTAAATTGATTTTGAAAGTTTTCGTGTCTCTAATATCTCGCAGGTATGAAGGTAGTGAGTTCCACAGGTTAACAGCGGATACAAAGAATTGTCTTTCAGAAGTTAGACATGAGAAACGTGGTAAAATTAATGCTGTGGACCTACTTGATGTTGGAAATCGGAGCTTTTCAAAAAGATAATTAGGTTGGCGTGTTCTTATAAGGTCTTTGAAATGTGGCGGGCATTTCTCCTGTTAATCTTGTAATTCTTTTAGCCATAAAAATGGTGTGTAAAGCCATTTTCCAAGACCGTGTGTTGGTACAATGGGGCCTTATCACCAAATTTAAAAATTCCGTAGTGTATTGAATATCGACTGTAACATAATCGTACTTATAAAAATAAGTTCAAGAAAACATAAGAAAAGGTCTAAGAACTAACAGTAGTTTCTTTCTTTAATTTTTGTTGTTTGAAATTCATTCTCACTTTATGCTTCCCAGTGTGCACTTATTTCCCATCAGGAAGTAAAGCTAGTTCTCACTCAATGGAATAAAAGGCCGCTTTGAAAAGTTCAAGTGGATTTCGGTCCCATAAAGTGAGAACTTAGACCTTCATTGGACTTAGTACCTGTAGACTTATTTCCGTGCACCGTAAAAATATTGGTGCTGTAGTCAGGTACAGAGAAAAACTACGGCCAATTTTCAGATTTAAGATGAAGTTCAACTGGCGTATTGATGATAAGTTCATTAAGCCGAGTTCTTGGGTTCAAACTAACACAGCTGTAGAAATCATTTAAAAAATGCTTGAGCATATCTGAAAACAAAAAGAAAACACCAGTATAGATATTCAAAGACTAAGAGTTGTATTTAAGGGGCTCGGCTAGTTTCTCATTTTCAAAAAATCCATTTTTTTATTTTTCGATAGGTTAAGATCTCAAAAATGATGTCCTAAAATATGGGAATGATGTCTTGGATATTCTTGGAATGGCAGAGTACAGAAAAGAAGTATCTCGGGCGCTCGAACTCCACCCATCCAAACGCGCCGGGGCGCCCGACAGCTCCCTCGTCCTTAATGTACTTTAATTCTTTGTATTGCCTGCGGCTTAGATTTTTGAATGCTCAAGGACATCTAGATCCTTTGTACTCCTTTCCTGTTTGTTGAAACGAAAACTGCTCTGAAATCATTAAACACGTTTTTCTCAAAACTTCATTTTTCAAGTTTGCCGCAGCTGTAACTCATGCAAATATTAACGAATCGTCTTGAAACTTTAACTCCATATGTTTTTAAATACAGCCATCTACAACTTTTTAGATCGGATGAAAATTGTAAATTTGGCGACATCAAAAGACAATTTTTTATACGAATTTTTTTTTAATTGCGGCCATTTTGTCAATTTACAAGTTTTCACTCCAATTAAAAAAGCTGAATGGGAAAAAGGGTCTTCTTTAACGCCATTTTTTTTTTCATTTTTGATGTCTTATAATTTCAAAGAGTTCAAGACATATCCATATCTCTATTGGGTTTCAATATTTTATCTCGAAATTTCCTGACAATCTAGATTATATTCATGTATAATAAACTCCAAAGATTACAGAATATTTGAAGCTATAGTTTTTTTCACGCCTTCAAAAAATCACTTCCATTTGAGCCCGAGAAACTATCCGAGCCACTTAAAAAATTAGCTTATTACACTCGTTGTTCAGCTAAAGGGTGTCTAAAGACTAACTAAAACCCTTTGAAATAGTGTGGCGTAGTTCTTGAACTAGGCCAAAACCCCGATGTGAGATTAACGAGTTGATCGCCCATCGGTCATTTCGGGACTAGCCGGTTAATCACCTGCAAGTTGAACCACGCGGGACTATCAAGTTATTTCGAGAGACTTTTAGGGTCTATGTAAGCTAAGTCACTAGTATCGTCCAAGTATAGGATTCACCGAGATTAGTTTTCCTCTTACAAAGATGGTGTTGAACGATTTCTTCCTCTTCTTCTTCCATGCACTGCAGAATTTATTGGAATACAACGCAAGTCTTTTGGCGTGTCTTCGAATTAGACAGTGTCCCGTATGAACGAACACCTATAATTGATGATCCTAGATACAAGCAAGGTAAACAAATTCTTCAAGCGTTTTGAGTTTACACGGCCAGACTTCTTTGGTTGCAAGGCAGTTGTTATCCTCAGTCCATCTAGTGTTTCCTATCCTTAAAGCGTCTTGTCTAAATATGATTTTACATGAAGCGATGGAATACCTATATTGCTCCATTCCGTGTGTAGGGGAGTGGTCGTGTCCTGTTTGGCAAGTTCGTCTGCCATACAGTTAACTGTTACGTCCCTGCGCCCCGGCACCCATTAAAGGTGAATGTTGAACTGCTTTAACATCTCCCTGAGAGGCATTTAACAATTTTGGACCGTGATGGATTTTGTAGAGACGGAGGCAAGAAATTTAAAGGCAGCTTGTTTTGGAGCATATGATGTTTTCTTTGATCCAAGACAGCATTTCTTTAGTTGGCAGAATTTAAGCTTGGAACACACAACAATGATCGGGTAGGCGGAAGAAATGACTGAAGTTCAGTTTTTCTGAGAAGATTCCACTTCATGCACGTTCAGTGGTTTTTGAGCCATTGCATCGGTGTAGTAGTATATTGCATTTTTATGTCATTTAAGCCATAGTCTAGACAACCAATATCAGTGTCTAAAGTTACACACCTACTTGACACCTACGATAACTTGGTCTATCAGATCAGTAAGTTCTGCTAAAGCATTGTTAATAGTGCCAAGGAAGGTATTGCTGCAATTGAGGGCGTCATCAAGAAGACTTGAATGAGACCATCTGCCTTCATGCGCAAAAATTGCTTATAAGCTCAAAGCCATCATTTTATGGAAAACTTGGCGGAAGGATCTTTTCTTGTTGGCTTACAAAATCCAATTCGAACAAGAACATTGAAAATATTTAGATCGAAAAAATTGAGATAGCTATCGTTTGAAGGTACCAAAACTTGTAAGACGTAAAATAATATGTTGAATGAAGTAAATTTTATGTCAATGAATACTAAACAGAGTAAAAAGTGCGGGGTTCTCAGTGTGCTTTTCAACCAGCCCCAGCTTCCGACGACTGATGCCTCTTATCAGTAATGGAACCAGCATTCCAATTGTCGTTAAAAGACAGTTTTGGATATCTTTGTGTAGCTGTAAGAAGAGGAACGTAGCACAACCGAGGTTGAGGCCATCAGGACACCCACAAAACAACACAGACTTGCAACAGTTTCCAGATCGAGGCCAACATCAAACTAACCTTCGTCCTCATCACCATTACAGGTAAGTCTGTGTTGTTTTATGGGTGTCCTGATGGCCTCAACCTCGGTTGTGCTAGGTTCCTCTTTAAACGCAAATCAGCACTGCTCGAGTCTAACAAAACAAACCATTTATTTATTTCAATTTGCCTTTTTAATTAAAATTTATGAAAACCGTCGACTCAATGAAGCGGAGCCCCTTCTGTGATTGCTGATTCTTAAACGAAAATGACAGTTTTAGAATTTATAGTAATTATGTGAACCAATTATTGCAAATCAAGTAAACTTTTCAATAATATCAGAGGTAACTCAATTTATTTTAAAAGTGCAGACGTTATGTGAAAGTATAGTAAAAATAGTTTGAAGTGCGACTGGGGTACTCTTTTGAAAATAATAAAAAAAAAAAGCATTCGGATGCTCCTATCTTCGCAGCTTTCATTTTGACGTGACGATAGATTTACCTAAGTATAGACAAAATAAAAAAAATAAACCTTTTATTTTGCGAAACAGACGGAAGTTTTTCAATCAAATTGAATTCCATAATTTCGGTTACGGGCAAGAGTGTTCATAATGGCTGCTGTACAGGTTTGTTTTTGTCTGTGTATTTTACAAAATAAAAAAAAACTTCCATAGGCGCAAAAGTAAAAAGTTTCAAATTTTAAAAATTTTCTTTCGAAATTCAAACGATTCGAAGGTTGTGAAAGTTCTCAAACGTGTTTTACATACCCTTATCCAATCGAGAGTGAATTCCTTTTGTTATTTCAAGCACCTGGCGTCCTTAATGTGTATAGCTGTATATATTTTTTTATATAGGTAAGTTCTTGGTTCCTTTATCCTTTTCCGTCATGGTTTTCCTTTTTTTTTACTTTTTATAGAAAAAAATCGCATGTTGGAAAATGGGGCATGTTTGTGAATACAAAAAAAAAAGTTTGAACAGTTCCAATTGAAAAGGAATTCGGGGAATAATGAAAACCAAATAAATTCATGGAAAGCGAAGAAGTTTGTGTTGTTGAATTTACTTCTGCGGGTCTTGGTAGCGTAGCTTTAGACTTTTGAATAAATTCATTTTGAAATAACTCGGCCAGCACTTAAAAAGAATGTTTCTCTCAGTTGAGGTTGTTCGTTTTACAAAGGGCCTGGTTGACTTCTTGGGTAATGTGTGAGTAATACAGATATAAGATATGCACCCCTGGCATATATACAATATAGTTATTCATTTCTGAATATCTAAAAATGTTCCCTGATATGGTTATGACTTCACATTAAATCAATATTTAAAAATTATAGGTATATACTTATTTTATTAAGTTTAAAATTGTAAAATTAAATTTCAATAGCAGTGTTCTGCTAACTAAATCAACTTAAACTAAAATAAACTAATCTAGACAACATTATCTCGCCAAATATAGGCTTTAAACGGGTTTCAGCTTCATTATTGAGTGAGATTAATTTGATAGTTAGTTTTCAAATGATTTTTATTTCATAAAAGTTACAATAAATTTGGTATGTCTTTCATTTTTTTCAACATGGGGTCTGTCAGTTTGCTATTATTAATATTTTTTTATTTAATTGTTTAATTGAAACTTTAAAAAAGTTCATCTAAGATTCGTTTCTTGTTTTTAAGTCCAAGCTTGATGAAATTGTAAAGGGCTTCCCAGTCCATGGCTCCATGTAGAACTCCTATTATTTCCTCTTCATTAAGGTACCTTCCTTACACCAAGTGTACTCCTTCTTGTTTCCACTAAAACAGGACACTTTCCCAAGAAATGGAACACGTTTTCACGTTCATTTTGATTACAGAGTCCACATTTCCCAAATCATTCCTGTGAGGGATATAGCTCAGGGGAAGTATCTCCCCTCGTGCTTTTAAAACCAGTGACATAAGATCTGTAGGATACTTCGCCTGAAATAGTTGTTAGCAGGTTAAAATTGAGCCTTGTGTATTTGCCCCTGTATAATGAACTTCTGGCTTTAAGAATGTAGTCCTCTCTCTTTCTTTTATCGACTTACGTTATAAGGCTATAGAGTTCGCTTTTCCATTCTGTCGTTCCGGAGTTGAAGTGTATGTCCACAGTACTCGGCTAGCTCCCTCCAAGATTCGAACCATGATATTTGTTTTTAAATCATAAGCATTGTGAAATTGTGATTCTCTTCGGTAGTCTCCTATCATCCATTGCAATAGTTGTTAAAATGTAGTCCACCTGTTTTCTAGAGTTGAGATGAATAAAGCTGGAAGACCTGTCTCTAACATTAGTATGTGATTTGCAGTACTATTTGGTAGCTTTAAACTTCTTTTTAAGAAATAACGCAGAAGCTGCTCCACTTCATCGAACTCCTTATGGCCCCAAGCTTGAGCTGCGTAGCACATGATTGCTTTAGATGTGGTTTCAAAAATCCGATATTTGGATTTGTATTCAACGTCTTTGCAATGGAATACAGTCTTCCATGTGGCGTTCAATGCGTATTTAGATTTTGCCAACTTTTCAAGCATGTGGCTTTTCCAGTTCAAATTCCTATAGATATCCGCATACCAAGATAGTTGTATTCATTTTCAACTTCAATGCTTTGGGTTCCAAATTTTCAGGTCAGCGGCAGTTTCGGCATCCAACGTTACGGAAAATCATAATTTTGGACTTGTCTAGGTTTTCCTGGAGCCTGTGACGTGCTTTTTGCTTTCCAGCCGAGGTTTTGCTGGTCGGATTAGCCAGGGTCTTTCTGAAGAAAAACACGAAACTTCAGGATAATGTCTTCACCTTAAATGTACCAACTCTTTATTATACTAACACAACTAATTACTCTTAATTAACACGGAATAGAATATAAACTTAGAACTAACTACGGTGTCGTACAGTCCGTACGGATAGCCCTCGGTCGTAAGGATTTACGGTTGGAAGCCTATTTGTAGCTAACGCCCTGACCTGAAACAAATAGAGAAAACCAGGTACGTTTACGGCCCCTTGGTGGCACGGAGAAACAGCAGGCAATAGCTCTGGTGGATCGGCAGGTTTATATACGGCCGGCAATAGCTCTGGTGGATCGGAAGGTTTATTTACGGCCCCTTGTGGCACGGCAGAACAGCAGGCAATAGCTCTGGTGGATCGGAATGTTTATTTACGGCCCCTTGTGGCACGACAAAACAGCAGGCAATAATAAATTATAAATAACAATTATTTCTTACCAAGTCAGCTGATTGCTATGCATGAACGGCGGCGGGATCGTGTCTTTTTCACAAATTTCAGGTTACCTATATAAATATTTCTGAAGGAATAAAGTGTGAGTTATACTCTGCGAGTAAACACTCCAATGTGTCGTGCATTCATATGACTGTTGTGTGGGTGGTGCGACGATGATACGTTGTACATTCGAGATTCAGTGCTGTCGACTCCGGTTGTACTATGGTATCAAAAGTACTAGATAGTAGAAAGGTATCAAAAGTAAAAGGTAGCATGAACGCTTCGTTACAAGCCTCCAATTATTGCAGTACTCAAAAAACCTATTGATCATTAGCCGGAGACTACCAGGCGACTCTGCTAACACCACAATGTCATCCGCAAACATAAGAGCCTTAACTAAAAGATTTGCTGAAACACGAAAACCACCTTGCAAAATCTCTTCTTAGAAATGTATAGGTCAAACTTCAATTCAGTCATTTATCATAGAAATTTTACATTAAAACTGTTGAGCAAATAAAAACGTGGCTGAATTCTCACGAACATACTTGATCAACATTGTTCATATTTTACCAACAATTCAGAATTGTTGACGAAACACAAACGTTGTTAAAGTATATGGACATGTATGTTTCTATTATCACAACCGTTGTTGGTTAACAATGAAATTGAAAATGACGTTGTTGATTTGAGCAATGAAAATTGTAGCATTTAAATAAATAAAATGAAAATGCCAGCTTGTTCAATTTAATTATGTTCGTGCTTGACGCAAAAACAAACAAGTTTCATGTTTGATCTTACCAAGGTTTTTTTTCGGTGTAGTCATCAATGAATAGGGCAAATAATAGGGGACTCAAATTACATCCCTGCCTCAGACTTATTTCTACTTCGAATTGCTCTGATACTTTGCTTCCAAAAGCGACTGCAGAAGTTATTGAGCTATAAAGATGCTTCCAAAACGTTTACAAGCTTTGAAGATACTCCTTTATCACACACTTTCAACATAAGTGCAGTCCTGTCTATAGTATCGAAAGCCGACTTGAAATCAACGAAAAGTCCGAAGAGTTTTCTTTTGGATCCAATGAAGATTTCAGCTATATTGGTAAGCGAATAGATTTGGTCGATTGTCGAGTAATTCTTTCGAAAACCAGCTTCTCAGTAAGTAGTTGTTATGAACGCAATCATAGAGCCGTTTGGACAGAAGTTTTGAGAAAATTTTCTTTGGTGAATTCAATAGTGATATTCGATATTCCTCATTCTCTATCTATAGTTTGCGGCCACTTCCTTGTCACCTTTTTTGAAAATTAAGCAAATTATGACCTCTTTAAAGTAGTGTGGTAGATATGCTGAATCATACGCTTGGTTTAAGGCTTTTGTTAGAGTTTCAATGAAAATTGGGGATAGTGTTTTATAGAATTCTTGAGGTAAGCCATTTGTTCCTTGAGACTTGTTGCTTTGGAGTTCCTTCAATACAAGTTGAACTTCTTCGCACGAAAAATTTGTGTCCAACTCATTATTCTCATAAAAAGGGCTGGCAAATTGAAAAGATGAAGAAGGACTGTTTCTGGTTAACATTTCATAGTGATTTGAAAGATCGTCGATTTGAATGGGTGGAATAACTAGATTTAGGAGACGGGTAGAGCTTACTTAGCTCCGGGCACTGCGGTGTCTGAATGAAACCTATTGTGCAAAGTGGAATGACTTGTTTGCTTTGTGTTTTACTTAATTTTTTAATTTTTCAGAGCTCCGCAGCGTTTCTGGAACCAGCGAGGTCTTCCGCCAGTTTTCTTGAGTATGTTTGGCATCTAAGGCTTAGAAGCTCTTTGAATTGCTTATTTACAGCTTGATATTGATCTTTGAACAAGACATTCTCCGGATATCTTCTTAGTAATTATAGCCAAGCAAAGGATTTCCCACGAGATACCATGCAATCTTTATCAAACCAATTTTCGC
The DNA here is from genome assembly GCA_914767635.1 of Melanostoma mellinum. Classification (NCBI taxonomy): domain Eukaryota; kingdom Metazoa; phylum Arthropoda; class Insecta; order Diptera; family Syrphidae; genus Melanostoma; species Melanostoma mellinum. The sequence goes on from OU612058.1 coordinate 24,624,306, forward strand.
GGTATTTTATTTGATAGATAAATACCTTTTCTGCGGTGGGCTCCCTACTTTTATTTAAATGGCTGTCAACAAGCAAAGCACTTACATAGACCTAATAAGATCTCGTATTCCCGATCCAAAAGAAGGGAGGATCCATTCATCGACCATATCATGTGGATTAGCTGGTGAATGCTGCTTTCCAACTGATCTCCAGCTGCCTTGAAAAGTTCTGCATCAAGGGTATCTGCACCTGCAGTCTTAAGTATTTGATTTAAGTTTACATATGGCAAAAAATAAATAAAATAAAATAAAAAATAAGAAAATAAACAAAACCATAATTCAATCAAAATAAGTTAAATTGAAAAATAGTGAAAATTAAAATCCTTAACTCTCAGTTATGCCCCCAAACAGAGGCTATCTATAGCAAATAAAGTTGAAATTTGTGTTAAACTCTGCTATATTAATCTTACCTACCGGGTCAATTAATTTAGTATGTTCACCTACCTACCTGCTCCAGTAAATAAAAAATGTAAGAAACAAAAAACACAAGCCCACACTCATTTAATTTACACATTAAAACAACATCCTTTGTGCGGCAGTTACTCTCAGCTAAGCTTGCTGTTACTGCTAGTTTATTAAAATCTTTCTCACTCCAAAGAAAAGTGAAAATGCGAAAAATGTATAAAGACTGCGATAGAGGGACAATAAACGTTTCACTACTAGGGAACAACAAAAACGCTTATAATCACTTCTTTCAGAAAGTTCATCTTTTTTTATTCATTTTGCTAGAGAGAAGATAAACCTATTATTCACCTCTCTATCCTGAGTCTGAGTCAGGTTGAGTCTTGTTTTTGTGTCTGTAGTGTACGATACCCCCACGACCACAGGTACCAGCTTTGGCTTAGTATTTAAAAATTAAAAGCTTTCCCGCTGCTGCAACCAAGGGCGCTCATCTTCCCTCGAAGGGGATGACAGATAAACCATTGAAAAAGTAATTTTCAACTAGAGTTGTAGTAGAAGACAAGGAGCAAGGAGTTGGTTGTGGGATGGATGGAGCATTGTTACTACTTCCCCCCATTAGTAGAAAAACAAACAAAATGAAATCGATTCGCTTGCCGCGTGCCACGGTAATGAAGTCATTATTATCAGGAAATAAAGTGGAAACAAATTCACACGAAGGACGGAGGATAAATCGAAAGGAGATAAAATCTCAACAACTTTGTATACAGTTCAGTTGAAGGTTAGACGGGGGTTTTTTTTGCTTCTGTTTGTTAGGAGTTGAGTGGTATCGGATTTTGAACTTAATGCATCAGAAGTATGATTGTGCATTGTTAATTTTTAAGTTTCTTCTTCAGTTGTTTGTTTTGAAAATACTTTCCGATTACTTCTCTTCTCTTGGCATTGGATATTTAAGAGGGCGATTTCCGATTTAAAATAATGAAAAATTTAAGGAAAGAGTTTTTCCCTTACTGTTTCTATTGAAAATTCTATCATATCTGAATAAATCAAAAAAAACAAATGCACAATTTAAATCTTTACAATCTTTATTAGTCACTTGGGTATGTGATCGCTTTGAATGTCTACAGTAGAATGAAAGCATAAATTGAAACAAATGGTAAGATTCGATGAGCTGCGATGTGGGAACGTGCGAATCGTGGGAACTGGCCATTCAGCAAGCGAGTAGACAGTCCACGCAAGACTCGTATTTCGTCCAGTGAACGTCCGGACTTGAGCGTTCACATCACAGCTCTCGTTACAAATAAAAAGTTATTATGAAGATATGATGAAACCCAAATGGTTGCGTACTACGCAGTTTTGAGTTCCAACATACACCCCTCCTTGAAGGTTCCTAACCTTCAATTTAAATAGTTGCTTGAAAGCGAGAACCTCTTCTCCGAATTGGAATTTGTAGTGCGGCTTGATGTTTTCGATATCGGCAAAAAATTACTATCATTCCAATGGTGATCGCCAGCAACAAGTAGCTCAAGCCATAGTGATGAAAATCATGTATGTTGGCGGGTGGTAGTTCATCAGAAGTCATTGCTCTCTTAAGGTCTTCTATTTCCTGTGAAAGATTTTTAACATCTGTTTCATTATTATTTCTTACCGTCAAGGGGGAAAAATGGTCGTCTGTCAAGTTGCGATTTCTGATCCAATTGCTTAGCCTTGCACTTGGAACAAATGACTTTGTTATAATAGTCTTTAAATTTAAATGACCATTAATTATCATTGTATCAATTTTAAGGGAGCATATGTTGTTAAAGCCAATCATTCCAGTGCCTGATAGAGAAATGCTTCTTGTTTGGCCATTGCAAATCAGAAGGCCTGTTACATTGTTCATCACCGAAAATATCCAAGAGTCTGTTTGCCTCAGCGCATACCAATGATCTTGTGGAGGCACTTCCTTTAGATCACATATTTCCAAAGCGTTGTCCTCGTGGTTTAATAGAGCCATTTCGCACACTTTAAAATCTTTGGAGTGAACTCTAGTAGGCACAATCTGTCTGCAAAGATGATTTCTCGTTCCTATTAGTTTACAAGAATTGAATTCAATATAGGAGAGTCCAAAATACTTATCTCTTGCTAATGTAACCGCAAGGTATGGAGATGTTACATCGACGAGTAGGCTCATGTTGTTGTGAACAATTGGCAATGGAATGAGGTTAAAAACTTGGAATTCTTGATCTTCGGCTAACGGGATTAAGACTTCAAACACGATTGTTTCATGTAGTGTCCGTCCTTTGACTGTTATTAGTTTTAACATTTCCAAGGCCGAAACACTGGGCAGCCTCAGCGATGAAGGTAGATTTCCTTGAATCAGTTGCAGTTGACTACTTACTTGCATTGGTGTTATTATCTGCGGGTTGATCTTCGCATGATTTAAGTCCAGGATAACATCTAGCAGGACATCTTGAGTGCGTTCGTAATTATTAAGCATCATACTTAAATACGTAGTGAGCGCAAGAAAATGTTGATTATTCACAATTTCGTTTTGTTGTTTTCCAATTGTATTGAAAGTTTTTGTCAAATATGTATTTAATGTGTTAAAGTCATTTTGAACTTCCAATGAGTTGCGCCTCAGTATATTTGCCGTAGAGTCTGCAATGGAGCTCTGTTTTCGGATGAGAGAATATAAGTGTTGATCCTGTTTATTTGCCAATTCAATTTGATTTTGAATATGTTGAGCATCTTCCTGATCTAGCACACCAAACAAACTATGCGCTACGCTTCCAACAAAATCAAATGGAGATCTACGATGTCGCATTGAACTCTGGGTTGTAGTATTGAACCCGTTTATAAGATCGTTCTTTTGGTCAATGTTTATTATTCTTTTTCGAAGAATGTCGATTGTCGAATTGCAGTGATAAATTCTCTCCGATTTATCCGCCATACAAGCCTTTTCTAATTCCCTTAAATACCCTTTCGTTTCGCTCAATTCAAGCCAGTAATTGGTCAGATTGTAGTAAACGTAAAGACTCCAAAAATTGTCAGCTACTCGCAGTGTTCCCATATCTTCAAAATAAATTCCAATGGCCTTATCTAGGTTGCTTATTACCACTTGGCTGTCTATGTTTGTCGAACTGATTGGTGCTACAAAAAATGCAAAGAGACAAGATATTAACACAAGTCCTTTTGTTATTTTTCCACCTTGGGATTTCCTGGATATTGCAGGTTTGGTTGAGTCTGCTTCAACTGTCAATAGAGGAATTTCTTCTTTCTCAATTGGATGATCTGTCTTGACAGTTTCAGGATATTTTTTCGCTTCTTCTACCGGCAAAGGGCACAAATTATGAATGGCTCGCTGTAGCACACCTCCTTGGGTTTTGATATTAGCAAATCTTGGTATCCTGATGCTTCTAAGGTCAAAAAATTGATTAATATAATCCTTCCACTTACTTGCGAGATCCAAAGGAAGCTCATCATCCCACGAGAAGTTCGTTTTCCACAAATCTTGAACAAAAAGCCTTCCAAGCATTATTGCAGGACTCAGTAAACCTAAAGGATCAAATAAACGAGCGAGGTCAGATAACACGCTTCTGCGCGTCACAGTCGCTTCTGGCGTTTTAAATTTTTCAGAATTAAAACCAAATTCAAAACAGTCAATGGTTGGATTCCAAATTAATCCCAAGGTTTTAATAACGTCAGACTGATGAAACCTTACCAAATTTTCTTTATGTGCATCAGGGATGTTCTTTAAAATGTTTTCATCATTAGAACAAAATTTTCTTAATTCAAATTTACCCTTTTCTAGAAGTAGTATAATCTCCTCAAGGAGTTCTCTAGCCTTTGACACTGAGTCTGCTCCAGCAAGTAAATCATCCACGTAAATGTTTTGACTTACTGTTTGGGATGCGTTTACGTGAACATTTTTGTATTGTTTTGCAAATTGAACCAGACATTTAGTTGCTAAGTATGGAGCGGAAGCCGAACCATAAGTCAAGGTGTTGAGCCTATAAGTCCTCAGAGGTTGATCATTTTTTGTTCTCCAAAGAATAAGTTGAAAAGCTCTGTCTTCTGGTCGAAGTAAAACCTGTCGATACATCTTGCTGATGTCTGCTGTGAATGCATATCTTTTTAATCTAAATCGAAGGATTATTGAAAACAAATCAGGTTGAACTGTTGGTCCGATTCCCAGAACATCGTTTAGAGAACTTCCAGAGGATGTTTTCGCTGAACAGTCAAAGACTACACGCAGTGCTGTTGACGAGCTTTCTGGTTTCAAAACGCAATGATGCGGGATGAAATAGTGTGTCTGTGGAATATCCGAGTTCTCTATTTGACTCATATGGCCCAATTGTTCATATTCCAATAAAAATTGTGTGTAGTGCAGACGTAATTCATTGTTGAGTTCCAGTCGACGTTCCAGTGAAATTAACCTTTTGCGTGCCTTTTCAAAGGATGCTCCTAAGGACGATGGATCTTTTTTGAACGGAAGACTTACCATGAATCTTCCACTGGGTAGAATTTGTGTAGTCGAGTTGAAGAAGTCTTCACAATTACGCTCTTCATTGCTCATCCGTTTAATTGGAGAATCATGACTTTCACACTCCCAGAATCTGCTTACAAGTTTTTCGATTTTTGAAAGAGATGGTGCTGTGGCAATGCTGCATACAGCATTATGTTTGGTACCTTGAGCACCACCTGCCACAATCCAACCCAGTTTCGTGTTTCGAAGTAGTGGAAGTTGAGGACCAATAAAGATTTCTCCTGGAAGTAAAAGATCAAAGAACAATTCAGCACCAATCAGCAAATCAATTTTTTGGTTTGTCATAAATCCTGGGTCTGCCAACTGTATGTGAGCAGGTAGGTCACGTAATTCAGTGTGACTGTCATGCGGCTTATAGTCAGTTATCTTAGCCAAGATCGTTGCTTCAATATTGCCTTTGAAGCTTCCATTTCGCGATTGAAATGAGAGTTCTATGGCAAATTGTGTTGGCGTTCCATGCCCTCCAATCCCACTTATGGAGGTTTCGGATCGATGCTTCTGAATTCCTAAAGCATGTGCAAAGGCTGCTGTCACAAAATGGATTTGTGATCCAGAATCTAATAACGCACGACAGGGAAGTAATGTGCCACATGCGGACCTTACGTTAACTAATGCTGTTGCTAGATAAATGCTACGGTGATTGGATCTGGAAGTGCTAGCTGCGTTTGACGACTGACCTTCCACCCCTTGACCTTGTTTTATTTGCTGGTTTCGATCACCTATGGAAGATATAGTGTTGGCATTAGAAATTGGGTTAGAAATTGGTTTTGCCTTTAAATTGTATCTATTTTCTTTTTTGTAGTGCAACAATGTATTGTGTTTGCCATTGCAAAGAAAACACCCCCTTGCGTTGCACGAATTGTGAGTATGACCCGATCTCAGACAAATTCTACAAATTCCGATTCGTTGAACAGACTTCTCACGATCAGCACCTGAAAGAGACAAGAATTTTTTTGCATTTATATATTTTATGGTTACCTAAGCTGCACATCACGCAGCCGTTGGATTCAATTGCTATGGCGGTTGTCTTCCTTTTTTCATCGGAATGCGTGATGGTTTCAAGCGTCTGAAACCTAGATTCGATGAATTTCAGCAACTCTGATAGCGATGGACTGCTCCTTGGGTCATCTAGGGACTGTTCGAAGAGGGTCCTGCTCTCTTTGTCAACTTTTTTCAGGATAAGGTGGACGACTATTGGATCCCAGTCATGTGCTGCGAATCCTAGATTGATCAGGGCCTGAATTCCTTCCTTTGTGTTGTCATGCAATTTCCGCAAGCTAGAAGCAGTTCCCGATGCTGATTGTTGGGACAATAGTTTTTCGAGCTGTGCACACAAAAGTAGCCGTTTGTTGTCATATCTATCCATCAGTGTCTTCCAGGCTGCTTCAAAATTACTGTCTGTCGCTGGAAATCCTTGAATCAAACTGAGTGCTTCACCTGTCAGATTAGTCCTCAAAAAGTACAGTTTCTGGGCCGGCGAAATCGGTTGTTCAAGGATCATTGGTTTAAATAAATCATAGAACTGACGCCACTTAAGGTAACATCCGTCAAACTTTGGAAGTTCAATTTTTGGTAGCTTCAAAGAAGCAATTGCCATTTGATGATCCGATGTAGTACCTTTTGTTGGTAAGCCAGTCAGTCGAATCTCTAGCTGTTTTTGAAGGTGAAAGTAGATGTTGACATCTTCTTCTTCCAAATCGCCATCCACGCGTTGAAAAACTAATTTTAATTGTTCAAAATTATCCACTAGGTTCTTCACTTTAATTTCGAACATATGGGGATAGGTATTTTTTAGTTCCGTACTGCAATTATCCAATGAGGATTGAAAATGCCTTGACAACATTTTATACCTATCCCTTGTCGTAAGTGCTCTGGTCATCTTCATCTTGTCTGCTTCTGTTGCTGCTGCTGCTGGTTTTACCGATGATCCTGATGGAGTTGCTGCTGGTGGCTTCTCCATGGTCTGGTTTGCGTCCAGGACTGGCAGACTGCTCAAGCGACTGATGATGTCCGCTTTCATATTTTCATAAGCGCCTTTTATCTTTTCGTAAAAATCCTTCGTGAAATACTCGTGATGAGGTTTATCTGAATACTTGTCACGGATTTGGGTGTCGTTTGTGTCGAAATAGTCCCATAGATTTTCTAGTCTTTCCTTTTTCTGTAACAGTTTATCCTTCGTTTTTCGGGTTTGGCCATCCTTACCGTAGTTGCGGACAAGATCCAAAATTTCTTTCCCCGTTGCATCTTGAAGATCAGAGAGCTCTTCAAGACCTTCTGGAAACACTTCATCGTTCGACATATCTTTTTGTTTTTCTTTTTTTTTTCTTTTTAAACAGAACACTGATTCTACTGACTTATTTTTTTTTTTTTTTTAAACAGTACACTGATTCTACTGATTTATTATATTTTTTTTTTTTTTCAATGAAATTAATTAATTCACTAATTAATACAGGTACACTTAAAACTTTAAGAAGAGTGTCCTGTCACGGTCGCCAATGAATAAATCAAAAAAAACAAATGCACAATTTAAATCTTTACAATCTTTATTAGTCACTTGGGTATGTGATCGCTTTGAATGTCTACAGTAGAATGAAAGCATAAATTGAAACAAATGGTAAGATTCGATGAGCTGCGATGTGGGAACGTGCGAATCGTGGGAACTGGCCATTCAGCAAGCGAGTAGACAGTCCACGCAAGACTCGTATTTCGTCCAGTGAACGTCCGGACTTGAGCGTTCACATCACAGCTCTCGTTACAAATAAAAAGTTATTATGAAGATATGATGAAACCCAAATGGTTGCGTACTACGCAGTTTTGAGTTCCAACAATATCTTTTTGATTCTTTTTCTATCAAAGAAAGTTCAAAGCCAATTATCAGAAAATAAAAGCCCCTTACAAGTGGAAAACATGATGGCAACGATCTCAATTATTATTATAATAATTATTATTGTTGTTTTTTTTTTTTAGTTAGCTCCTAAAGCTTGCATTGCTCAAAATGCAGAAAATTGTAGGTCCCTTCCTTTCCTTCAAAATCGGAATGCTTTGGAGAAATACGTCAGGCCACGAGCACTCCTCGCTCTGTTGCGCCATTAAAATTTGTTTATTTATTTTATTTATAGCCGGGTTAATTGAATACTTCGTATATGTCCTTGAAGAAGAAGAGGGTACTTCTTTATTGAAAGAAGTTGTTCTGTAAGCTCGGGTATATAATGATTGAAATAGTTAAAGTCATTCCAAGTGCAATTGTCTAAAAAAATCTAAATTCAATCTTTACAGAATGAAGTTTTCAAATCATGTTTCTTTCCATTTTCAAAACGATCATGATCATGACAGTTTTTCAATCTTGTGTTGGAGAATTGCTTAAAACTCAACAATGCTAAGTCCCAGTTAACTACCTTTTCATGTAAATGCATTATATTATTGAAGGTTGTTTTTTTGCGTGAGGCTTTCAATCTGGCAATACTTTTATGGAGTTGGTTTTTTTGATAGCTGTTACTTTATTTATAATACATAGAAGAATTGAAGCAGCTTAAAACAAAGTCGCTGCTGACGCCTAGCTCAGTGTATAATTGAATACATCAAAATTTTTATTTATTTATTTATTTCACATACGAGCAATGAGCTCAACAGATTATACATTATTACAAAATAGGTTTCAATTTCTTAAAAATAGGTAGTACAACTTATTTCGAAATTTATCTCTTGAGAAGGCTAAATCAATGTGAGCACAAATTTCATTAAATTCTCTAATTGATCTTGAAATTGGTTCACTCATGCCATAATTAGTTCTGTGCCATGATTGAAGAAGAAGATTTCTATCCCTCAACGGCCTGTCTGGAGCATAAATACAAATTAAGGACAACAAGGCAGGACACTTTATAAAAACTATGTCATGACTAGTTCTACGTGATTTGAGCGACTGCAAACCTAGAAGACTCTGCCTAGCTGTGGAATTGGGATGAAAGTACCATCGCATTTTTTAAAATGCATACTTCGTAAACCTATTCTGAACTTTCTGAATCAAAAAGTACGCCTAAATTCTTAAATTTTTCAGTTCTCTGAAGAGGGTTGCAATCAAGATAATATGAAAACTCTTGCATATGAATCTTTCTTGAGAGAGAAATCACAAAACATTTTTTGGCGTTAAGATTCAAGCAATTAAACACACACCAGCGAGATAGATTATCAAGATCCAATTGGAGTTTTTGGCAATCACTAATAGAGGTTACTCTCAGAAAAGTTTCAGATCGTCTGCGTATATGAGGCATTTGCTGAAGTAAACACAGTTAACAATGTCATTAATAGATATGATAAAAAGTAGAGGACCTAGATGACTACCCTGTGGAACACCAGAGGTACAATTTATCTGCCTTGAGGTGAATTCGTCAATTTTGACTTTTTGAACCCTTTTTACGAGAAAGGAGATCAGATCCATTGAAGGAGGCTTGAGGGGAAACCAAATGATTCCAATTTTTGAAGCAGTATTTTGTGACAAACCGAATCAAACGCTTTGCTAGAATCGGTATATATAACATCCACTTGGTCTTTATTTTCAATAGCGTCAACAACGAAAGAAGAGAAACAAGTTGAATTGGTGATTGTTGATCTTCCCGAGATGAACCCATGTTGGGCATCACTTATATATTCCTTCACTAGGAAATCAAGTTTTTTTTTGACAAGGCTTTCAAAAAACTTGGGAATTGCAGATAGTTTACAAATTCCTCTGTAGTTCTCTACATTGTTTTTGGAACCCGATTTAAAAATTGGAATCAAGAAAGAGGATTTCCATTCATCTAAGAACAGTCCAGATGACAATGAAGAATTAAAAATGATTAGTAATGGAAGAACCAGAGAACTGGAACATCTTTTCAAAATTATCGCAGGAATACCTTCAACGCCAGGTTTAGCGTTTGGCTTAAGATCATGCAATACTTCTAAGACATCTTTGAGATCTAACTGTAAGGACCCTATACTTACTTTAGGATTATAGCCGGAATGATGAACTAGATTTTCATGTGAGTTAGAATAGACCGATTCAAAAAATTGAGCAAATAGCTCAACCGTGTTTTCAATTTCATCAGACTCTTGATTTTTAATAAACATAGAATTCGGAATCCCGAGCGATTTTCGTTTTGAGTTTATATAAGACCAAAAACTTTTTGGGTCGTTTTTTAAATTGAATTCAACCTGCATACTTAACACATTGATCGATGCACCATAGCGAAATAAATTGTCGGTTCTTACTAAACGCTAAATTAGTTCAGTCTATGTATAAATAGTATTCTAAGTCAAAAAATTTTACAGTATTTTTAACTTTATACCGCGACTCTTTCATTGCTTCCCCCTACCCGTGGTAGGAAGAAATCAAATTTAGTCTACGGAATCAGCTCCAACTTTCGCAATACAAAAAACTTATACGAATCTTTTGAGTAATCGTCAGTAATTGTCACGGTTAAAGTAACTGGCAAGTGATCAAATACAAAACAGTTTTTGGAAACTCAGTTTGGCTTGCCTTTTAATCGTGAAATATTTGAAACTACACGACCACCGGTCGGTTAATTATTGTTTCGCATCGAAATCGCTCTTTACATTGATTTTTACATAGTTTCGAGACTTTCAAACCCGTGAGTAACCTCAAAAACCGGTTGATTTAACACCGATGGACTATATTTCTTGTGGAGTTATGTGTAGTCGCTTCATAATGAAACTTTATTCTAGGTCACATCAAATAAGATGCGTTTTATTTCTTCTTGTGAACCACACGTCAAAAAAAGCACTCTTTGCCTTCACCCATCATGTCTCTCTACTTTTTCCACATTCAAACAACTTACTCCTTCAGGCGTTTTCCTTTACTCTGGCATTACAATTCCCAAACCAATCACTTTCCCCTATCAATGTACATTCTCGCCCTTCGTCATTTTGTCCAATAGTTTAAATTTCCAGAATTGAAAGCACGCAGCTCCATTTTCTTCTGTGAACTCTTTTTGGGTGATCCTTTCAAGCTGTCGTCGTATTTAGGTGCAGTTGATTTGTCAATTTAAGTTCTCTGATATCCCTGAGGGCGATATTTAACACTTGATTAATTGATTGGCTTTTAGGGAACGTTGGCTGAACAACCTCAAACCAATATTACGGGGTCAGAAAGTTGGCTGGATTTTTAAAAAATCAGCAAAAAGAGGCAAATATTTCACTAACAAATCTTTATCGTAAATATTGAAAGTAGCAAGTAAGGACACGGAATAGTTGTTTTTTGAAAATGACATCCTGGGCACCATCGCACTACAAACAATCCTCTAACCTAAAAGCTTAGATTACCGAAAACTTGCTGGCACATAGCTCTTGGAGCAGTCGTCATTTCTCCTTAAGATGGGAGCTATGGTTGGAGTATAGTAGTAAACTCTATTCTTGTGAGCTGCATTGGTCTGATGTTACTGTCGCAGATTGCCTCGGCCCCGGCCGATTTTCAAAGAAATACGATCTTCCTGTGTATCTTTTGTTCTTTTTGATCTTTGGCCTTACGAAAGCTTTTGCTTGAATTTTTTGACCCAAGACCTAATCACACTTTCACTGGGACACTGATTTAGGTCTTGTAGCTCGCAATAACTTTTTTACGCTGAACGCACGATGTTCACCCGTGAAGTGATCCAAGTAAATATATAATGTGCCGCAGCAGGGCTAGAAGCCCTAGGGCCTAGCGCATTTCTGACATCCATGCCTGGTAAGGAAATAGAGTGACCTATAATTTTCTGCCGGTTCCGAATGACAAATCGAGAAAGCGCTTCTCGGCTAACAAACGGGGGCTTGCCAATTCTTCGCGAAAGGCGATATCCATGGAAAAACATTTTGGCTTCTGTTGGGACTCGAACCACGAGCTTCTGGGTCAACACGTGGACATGCTAAGCCTAACGGGCACCAGCCATCCATGTCAACTAAACTTCCGCGAAACGAGCTACTCATTCCCACTTCTCGCACCCCAGTAACACAAACTACTGCCGCTTAATAGTTCTTCAAGGATCGTACGTCCGTATTTCTCAACACAAACTTTTTGTACTAAAAAAGAAGAGACGGATACACATCTGGATCACTCAGACTTAATTGCCAGTCCAATGTACTAATAGGGTAGCAGCCTTCCTTTCTTTGCGGTGCAGTAGATGGAGCTACAGAACACTCTGACCGCTCCACCACATCCCTCTTCTCAACGCAAACACTGTCATATGGTAGGCATACGAAATTGTCCTCAGAACTCCCATCTAGCTATCCATATACCGTTCATGTTTAAAAATTTCTGCAGTCAATTTTTACTGTTGACTGCTTCAATTTCTTTGCCTACTCTCTCTTTGAACACCATACTTTGAACTCAGCGTAAGCCTCTTAAGCCTGGCCAGTCTGTAACGCTCTTGTTAAAGCTTATCAAATCTTATCACAACAAAAGCCGTTTACAGTACGTTTTCAAAGTTTATGTTCCTTGACTCTGAAATTTAGCTTTCTGTGTACAATTTACGAGAAAGAAAAACACTGTCGGCAGTTCAATTAACAAAAAGCATGCAATTATTTGAATTAGAGCACTTTACTCATATTTGAGCTATTTATAAACCCACTTCCGTTACTCTAATAAGTAGACACACGAAGAAATTTCTTCCAAACTACCGAGAACTATGCCTAATGTTGGGTATAGTTTATTTACCATCATACTTAATGATCGTTTTTTGTAGCGTTTTTTCCTCAGACTCGATAACCGTAAGCAAATAACAAACAAATATGGAGTGTGCCATCCATGAGCTAACATCGTAAATTTCATAAAATTAGTACCTTCCCACATGCGATAATCAAATATACTATAAGCGCGAAGGTTACTTATCCGTTATCACATTTTTTTATTATATGAGTTCAAGAAACGCAAGCAAATCTAAAATACAAAGAAAAAATGGGGTGCTACCGAGACCATGACTTTGCTTTCCCACAGAACTAAATTTTTTTCTTTTTTTTTCTTTTCATTAAAACAAGTGCAAGAAATAGTTAAAACAGACGGTCCCAAGTATCTCGAAAAAAAACATGAGCCCCTACCAACTACCATCGACGTCGCCATCGTCGCGTCGCTCGGTTGTATAGGCACGAGAAACGTTTGCGTTTTTAGCGCAATTTAAAGACTCCCTTATTGAGCGCACGCGAACTTTGAGCACTTTTGCACTATAAACTGACAGCAGAAGTCATTTTGTATAATAAACAAAAACGTCACCCCCAACTTTGTTGGCACCTATAGGTGGATGGCTGGCCCTGGGCCTGGCCCAGGCTCTGGCACTGGCTCGTAGAATAACACCCAAGACCCAACACTTGGAGGCACACCATTGACGACAGGTAAACTATTTTTGTGCACCACCACCACCGCCCAAACAATTGGCACAAACAGCTTACAGTTCGTGGTCTGATTTTCTGATATCGTGCCAAGCCATCACACAATTATTGTTACTCAAGGCTTTTAAGAGTCGTTTTGTGCAGGAACCAAAGGTAAAGGAGACCGTACAAGCACACGGATAGCCAGATTTTACTGTTTGTTGAACTGGCAATGTGATAGTTACTCCTTCTATTTTAAACTTCTTTGCTGAAGTGTTGTTTTCTCAATTAGTGAGAGAGAAACTCTTGCGTAAGGATAGGTATTTTCAGATTTATGATTCAGTGCTGGACTTAAATAACTGCTTCAATTACAAAAAACATTGATCACCAACACGACAATGTTTGTGCGCAGAATTTGTTAAATCGGGCTTATGACTTTTTATCATGCAAACGAGGTTAAACAGGTTGCAGTGAAAAACTGTTTAAGAAGAGGGGAAAGTTTATACAGGTCTTTTGGTTTTTAGCCTTATGAGTTAAGTTAAAACTTTGATTAAGAATTTTATGTAATGAAACGACTTTTTAAATGGTTGTGCACATTCCCAGGTTCTAAAAAGTGGGCCTTGTACTTACCATAGATATATTCAAAACATATACATACAGAAACAGATAATATTCTGCTTTACTGAAAAGATGTAGAATGAATTTTCCAACAGCAAAAATACTCAGAATTTAATTTCAATTGTAAGACCTGTGAATCCACATAAAAGCAACCGTATTTAACCTTCAACGTCATATATGGAGTTATGGGAAGGATATCATTCAATTTCGTTTTTTCTTTTTTCGTTAAATGGTTGGCAATTGTCATTTGGAAATTATGTCCAATTTGATTACAAATTCGGAATTTGCATCAGAAGCATAAATAATTGAACCTTGTCCTAGCTCCTGGGAGGGAATGTGTTACACATGGCGAAAGTGCCTATACCAATGGCAACCTTCCGTCAATTTGTATTTTTACGTTTAATCCACAGAGCAAGCAAATAAGCATATCCGACATGATAATCACATGGTGCTTGCTCATAGAAGGTTTTTTTTTTGTATCCCGTGAATGAAAGTTCAAGGTGGCTGCATCATTATCATCAACATGCAGCTCTCGTCCAAACAACTATAATTATTTACAATTACGGTGGAGGTTTTTCCGTCTTCGTTTCCGTTCTCTTTTCATTGTTGGGGTATTTTCCTCAGTTGCAGGGTTGTTATTCAGCAACCATTAAGGCAGTAGCCGTGTCCTAATGACTTTGTTTTTTAAGGTGAGAAGATTTGCATTGATTTTTGAAAGCTTTTTCCTTAGCTACTCTAACTTAAAGACCTAGAGATCTAATTTCGAGAACTCCTTGTAGACGTACCAAAAAGCCTTAGGTAAATAAAATAGTGCAAGAAACCCCACGCACTTTCGCATTTCTCACAACCATGCCTTGTAAGGGAATGGAAGGGATCTAAAATTTTCTGCCAGTTTCGAACGGCTAATCGAGAAAGCGCTTTCCATGACAATGAATTTACTAAAGGAGGACTTGCCAATTCCTCGCGGAAGGGAATACTCGTGGATCAACATTTTTGCCTTTGTTGGAATTCCAACCTCGCACCACTTGGTTAACAGGATGACATTCTAACCACCACGCCACCGGTAACCCAAACCAAAAAACCTTAGGTACCAAGTTGTAAAAGTTGTGTTGACATAAAGAAGTCAACCCAAACTTACAGGGGCGGCAGAACACTATTTTTTTAGGTGGGGAGCATGATAGAATAAAATAAGGTATGGTAGTTTTATATATGCATAAATATACATATATATGCATATGTATACATATACAGCTGCGGTCAAAAAAATAGTAGTATAGAGCTTATGAAACAACAAAATTGAAAAAAACTGATCAGTAAATTCTAATTTAAAAAACCAATAACGTGGTTTTCAAAGTGGTGTTTTAAGCTTTTATTTACAAAAAAAAAAAAAACATCAGTTTAATATTATAATCCGATAGCTGCAAGTTTATTGAACAGATGTTGAAATTCAGCGGTCAAAAAAATAGTAGTATTAGGAAAATCTACCTTGAAATGTTACGAAATCGAAAAATTAGGTCAAAGTTTTTATTACAATATGTGGCTTATTGTTCGTACTTTTAATTAGTATTTAGTTACATGTCCCTTGTTAGCTATAACAGCAGTACAACGACGTTGAATAGAGTTTATCAGTTTTCCACATCTTCCTTGCTTATCGAACTCCATGATTGCTGTAAAGCTTCCCATAGGCCTGTGTTGTTGCTTGGTTTGAATCTAGAAACATATTTTTTTACATCGCACCTAGGGATTGCAATCCCGGGAGGTTTTTTCAATCCCGGGATTTCGGGATTCAGATATGTCAATCCCGGGATCCCGGGACTAGTCCCGGGATTGGCTTAATATTTTAGACAGTTAAAAAAATTACTTGGTTGATGGCTGATTTATATTTAAATCTATTTTTGTGGTGTTTCGATGACAAATTGGTGTGAAAACCTTTTGCTTCTTTTCTCTAATGATTTTAACTCTTTTGTGCAGAGCTTGCATAGAGATTTTGTAGTTATTTAACTAGCTTCAAACTGTTTTTTAACTCGTCATTTTATGAGAAATTCTTATAGTTAAAAAACGTAAAACATTATGAAGGAAATGCACATAAACTAAGTGGTTTTTGTTTTGAAATTAAGTTTAAATTTAGACCATCTTTGAAAACAGATAGCACTCAAAAATACAAAAGAAAAAATAATGTACAAAGGGATTTAGAAAAAGAAAAAGGATACCCAAAAACTAGTTTACTAATTTTTTTCTTTTAAGAATAGTCAAATAGATCAAAAACAATGAAAAGAATGGAAGTCTCGAAAAACATACGACGAAACATACGAACTAGTTTGAAAGTTCTCAAAACACAATCTAGTTTTCAACCATTTTTAAGCCAATGATAAAGGTCTAGTAGATACTCAAAATATGTTCTTGCAATTAGGATGCTTTAGCCTTTTATAAATCGAAAATCTGCTCTCACAAATGAAAACAAGATATTTATTCACAATATGGGCTAAAGTAGCTTTTTGGAATAAAAAGATATTACAATTATCACAAAATAAAGTTTTGAGTTTTGGTACAATTTAACCCTAGATCTCCACAGAAAAGTGAATGTTGAGTCGATTTTTGAAAGAATTGCAAACTTTCGCTTATTTTTTAATTAATCTATTCATTTTGAATACTTCTCCTTAACTGATTGTATGTTTCTCTTTTCCTTTAAATATTATTTTCATTTTGAATATTTGAATACTTTCTTCATGTGTTCTATTCATTTATTCATATACAGAGCTATGCACACAGGAACGGCAAACTTTTTAACTTTGTTTTGGAATACACCCAAACAGTGATTTACAGTGAAAAAATTGTTATTAATTATTATTATTAATTCAAAACCAAGTTGAAGCCAATTTAAAATTTTTTTATCGGAAAAGTTTGACAAAATAATCAACAAATCAATCCCGAAAATCTCGGGATTCTACGATTCAAATCCCGGGATTTTCGGGACCGAAAAAAGACTCGGGATCCCGGGATCCCGGGATCCCGAATCCCGGGATTGCAATCCCTAATCGCACCACAGGTTTTCGATGGGATTAAGGTCCGGAGACTATGCGCGCCACTCTATCACATCTACTCTACTTTCCTGGAACCATTGCTTCTTGCTGAAAGACCCATTTCAGTGGCATTTCAATTTCAGTATACGGTAGCATTTCTTCCTGCATTATCCTAACATAGAGATGCTGATCCATAATGCCTTCAATCCGGTTTATGGGTCCCACTCCGTAGAAGAAAAAACATGCTCATTCCATTATGATTGTAAAGCGTAGATTATATTTGGTGTTAGGAGGTCTTCTTACATATTGACGAAATCCTTTTCGTTACAATTGAAGTGTAACGGTTTTTCACTATCAACGCAATACAAAGTCGAAAAATACCAATCTGTGCAATGCTTTTACTCGCACTACTATTATTTTGACCGCAACTGTATATACATACAATATAAACATATATGAATATTCCGTGAAACGTACGTTTTATTATACATATTTTTAAAAAAGGATGACTAAAATCAAGGAGAAAAAAAAGGATAAGAAATAATGCATAACGTTGATTCTATGACCGATAAATAAATGATTCAAATTACTTGGTCAGTCTCAATCAACCAAAAATTAGAATAACAATGTTCAATGTTCATAGTTTCATAACATTTTTTTTTTGCCTCATTTAACTAAAAAAAATTGGTATATTTCCAAAGCCAGAAGGTGGGGTGCACCCCATGCTCCGAAAATTTAGGTGGGGTCTATACCCCACCCACCCCATATCTTCTGCCGTCCCTGCAAACTTATATATCTGCCCTTAGCGACAAATTGACTGAAAAGATCTTAAATTTTTCTTCCAAACTAATCTTACCATGTACGCGACAAGTATCTTGGGCGACTTGATTGCAGGACAGTTGCACAAAAGTGATCCAAAGTGTCATCATCCTTCCCACTGGAAAGCCGAGTACCAACTTTGAAAATGCTTGGTTAGCAGGAATGTTGCAGTCTTATCACTTGTGATGAAGTCTTGACCTCTAGTCTGTTCACATCCAAGTATAGTAACTTCACAGATGCATTCGTCGAGAGAAGCTCTCTCTAATGGTAGTTTGACAAGGCAATCGCTAAGAAGTGAATCTGAGATCATGTCTTGTAATGCCACACTGGCCTGGAAGTTAATCAGAGAAATCCTGCATTCCTGTAGCAGATTCAAAGCACATTTAAAGGATTGAATGGCTGCTATTTAGCTTTTATTCGCAATGTTGCTTGTGGCAATTAGAATGGCGTGAAAGCATCAGATCCACCATCGACCGATTTTGAAAAGATCCTTGACCATCTTTCCCTGTTTTCAGCCGGTCCTGGTCTGATACTTGAAATGAATGGTCGTCTTAGATTGAGTCTTGAAATCATCTCAATCGACGGTATATTCATTAGACGCAAAACAGTAAATATTTTATGCGATTTGTGAGATCATCCATACTCCATGGGAACTTTCTACGTTTCTTTTGAAGAACTAACCAGCCCTTCAGAAGGTTGAAAGAAAGTCGAGGGAAAGCCCATTTTTAGGAGACAATCAGCAATCGTGAAACTCAGTGAAAAAACTGATGGATCCGATACATTGTCTCTGCAAAGGCAACTGGTTTGCATGATAAGGAAGAATGACAGCATAGAATGTCTGGATGTAAGAGTTTGATCCGTTGAGCAGAGAGTCAACCAGCATGGGAACAGAGGAGTTGACTGAATGCTGCTCTTTTTCTGTATCCCTTTCTTTTTATTTTCTACTTAGCTGAGAGCTTAGATGATGTTTTGACCCATCAAAGATAACCCAGAGGAAAGGGACCGCACTTGCAGTACAAACCTTAATTTATCTGTGAACCAAGACAAATTCTTAGTTGGTTGTCTTCTATTGCTTCTTGTCATGTTGATTACTTCATCCAGTCTACCAGGTACCAGCCTTTGCAAAGCTGA
This sequence comes from Melanostoma mellinum, assembly GCA_914767635.1. Lineage (NCBI taxonomy): Eukaryota > Metazoa > Arthropoda > Insecta > Diptera > Syrphidae > Melanostoma > Melanostoma mellinum. Next base: position 24,643,191 of record OU612058.1, read on the forward strand.
CTAGTTGTCAACATTGTTGATGTCTTAAGTGGATACCTAGTTGCTTAACATTTTGCTTTTACTACTGCACCGTAGGAAGGTTTCAATTTACGGCTGATCACAGCACTTCAAGAGATCAGTGTGAAATTCATTGATAACAGGGGATGCTAGGGCTTGGTAGACTGCCCAACTCAATCGTGGCTGAGGTGTGTTATTGCTTTCGACACAAGATTTAACTGAAAAGGGAGGAGCCTGAGGTGCCTAAAAATGTATCTGAAATAAAAATATTTATAAGAACTAGAGCCTAATCTACCTACGTATAATAAGCTTAAGAACTTTATTTTTCAGTTTAACAAAGACTGTGATACAAGAATGAAAAATAATGGACCTACTTGATCACCTTGAGGCACATATTAAGAAGTTTAAAGGTATTATGTAGCAGTTTTGCTAAAAAGTAATTTCTGTAACATTATTCCAAAATCGAGAATGTTCATCGAGATGGTCTGCACTGAAAACCGATTTTTGAATGGTTTCTCCCATGAGATGGGAAAGATCAATAAATTGTACTTAACATTTTCGTTTGCCACGACACAACACACAACTGAGTTGGGTCTCGTCACTACTCTGTATACTGAAGGCTACATTCTCCATTTAATCGATTATGTGTCCTCATTCACGTGAATCATCTTCTAAGAAAAACTCCACATCTGAAATGAGAGACTAAATATGCAAATGATATATAGGTTTTTATTCTTATATAGCTGTGATTTTAACAAAATAAAGCAAATGATAAATTATAGGTTTTTGATAATTATACAGAGACATTTATCTTGATTTTGACAATCTTTAAAATTTATTAACAGTAGAATTAAAATAAAATTTTTTCAAACATTCTTAGAATAAAACCAAGTTTAACATTAGTTAAATATTGAAATTCTTGAAGCTTTTAACAAATTAAAATTAAAATTTTATAACGCTAGATCAATTAAGCATTATGATAAATTAAAATATCAAGGAAATATTCTTTTAAATATTATTTGCTTTGTTTACCATGGTACTGACATCCACGGTACTGTCAAATGTCAGTACCGTGGATATAATTAACCTAACTAAAATTCTCACACGTAATTTAAATGATTGGCAATATAATTTTGAATTCACATGTGAATGTATATAATTATTCAGTATAATTGACCTAATCATTCTATTAACACGCCTGAATTTCAATGCCATGGTACAGACCGATAATTTTAAAACACAACAAAATATTTCTATTTTAACATCGAGTCTAAAAACAACCACACAGCTATAAATTGTACACAAATAGTCATTCTTCAGAATGACACTAGAGCGAGGGACAGAAACTGGATAAAAGATGGCGTTTAAGCGGGAAATATTTTAAATTTGAAAATTGAAGAAAATCCAGGACATGAAGCAATGACCATCATTTCTTTCTACTAGTCAATTTTGTGATACAATTGTTGCATAATTTGATGAAATGTACAATAGGTTTTAGTTATAAAAGCAAAACTTTAGATTATAATACGACTATTTATAGAAATTTATGTATTTAATTCGAAAAACGAAATTCGGACATGCCACGGTACTGACATTTTGGATATAATTTTGCAAATTCTTCGTGATCCATCAATACTTTATGCTTCAATATACATTGTCGACAGTAAAATGCTATCAAATTCATCATAATTATCATTTTTTTTTATAAAAAGAATCATGCCAAACAGTAAATACAGTCCTAGAGATAAAAAATCACTGTTTTATAAGAATCACCCATGTCTACAAATAAAAAGAATTTATTAATTTCCACGAAAATAAATAAAACAAACCATTTAACATCCCTGCTTTCTGATTTTTTGATTTTTGTTTTTCGCTTCAGTTTTTCTTTCACAAAAATAATTTGTTGTTTGTTTGGCTCGAATCCAATCAATTTCGGTTGTAAGTTCACTACTTCCTCGATCCTTGCCACCGCGCATAAATAAGCAGCAAAACATTGTGATTCCATGTTTTGACCTCTTGCACTGCACAAAATCTTTGTTTTTGGCTCTACACTCTGGATATACAATTCAAGTATCGCCCTTTCCGCTGTCCGTTGCATGGCACGTAATCAGCCCCTAGGTCCCAAGTGGAAAATGAGCATAATTCTGCAGCTGTCTAAAGCTGGATATATTCTGTTGTTTTTTTCTTGTCAGGTGCTGTGTTCGTGGAAGAAAGTAACACCGGGTGAAATTATATTGCTTTTCGGTCTTAAATATGGGCTATCCTGACCAGTCCAACACTTTCTCAGAGCCTCTTATTGCTGTGTGTGTGTGTATGTGTGTTGGAGTTGTCCAGGGCAGGGGGAGGCTTTTTCATTTGAAATTTATCGCCCAATCACGTGCTTAGTGTTTAAGTCAACAAGAGTTAGTTGGTTCGTCTTCATCCACATCCACATGCACGCGCGGACAGAGGAGTATCAAGATTTTAAAACAAACGAGGCCACCGGATGCCCGTGTAGAGCCTGATGTATTGGCCACTATATACTGAACCACAACTGACTAATATCATGTCTGTGTTGTATCAGTGGTTTATTACTTAATTGCTGAGCACAAGAATAGGGCAGTTTAAGGAGGAATATCCCTTAACCGTACGATATGCTTGCATAGGAACTAAATTGAAATATCTACAAACTACGAGTGTAAAGCCTTCTAACTTCACAAGAAATACATATACATTCAGTAAGGTATTTATTTATTTTACTTCCTAGAAGGAACTTCACTTTCATGGAAACTACCAAACTGGTTAATTGTTCCTGGAAAGAAAAGAATGAGAAAGGAAGCAATTATTCAAAGAAAACTAAAAGTTCAATCAGGTGGTAAAATGATTGTGTTTGTGTAAATTGTTCGAGAAAGCCAAAACTTGTATACTTCTTTCACGCTGTGGTAGGACAAACACAAACAATGCCATTCACTCATTCAGAGGCTTCTTTGAGTCTGCTGAAGATGCGGTTATGAATAAAAGAACCAAGGTGCAAGTGTCTATGACCTTCCCTACTGATTTACCTTTGTAATGTTCGGTTGAACCGAGGAGCGACGCGACTCTGAGGGGTGTACAACTCAGGCTCATTAATGACTGTTGGTATTCGAGGGTCGGAAAGAAATAAAGAAAATCAATTGATGATAGACCAAAAGTTATGAGCTATGAGACCAGGGTGGCACTCGTAAGATCGAAAATCCATTCGCAGTCTTCGTGAGCCAGGTTAAAGGATTCTGGATGGTCCGTATCACGCACACGAGTTCAAACTACCGGAATGTCGCGGCAAAGCAATTTCCCCACGTATATGGGGTGGAAAATAAAAGGCCAGCATGTGAGAGACTTGTAATTGTAATCATATACATATTAGAATGCAGATAAATGAAGCCGATGCGATGGTGTAAGTCTTGCCAATTTAGTTAAGGGAAACTTAGTAGATCACTGATTCCGTTTTGGAACCTTAGCAGTTAGCACAGTACTCTCATCATTTTCAACAAAGGTTTTGGAACCGAGAACTTGATGAGGCTAGAATTCGCTTGCCGAAGTCGTTCTGAATTGGAAACTTACTTTGACTAGCTAAGTATTTCAAATACGTATTTTGTACTATCAAACTTGAACTGAACATGTTAAACCAATAAAATGCACTGCACCATACCTTAATATAAGTATACGAATTCAAACCTAATGCTCCGCGCAATCCTGAAGAACGATATATTAAGGCTTACAAATTACTTGTTCTTTCTTGACAATAAATACCTCATATATAACGACATTCATAAGTAATAATTTCATTGTGCCTATACTGCTGAACTTGTTTGCAAATCTCCAACACCCCATAACAACAAAGTCCTCAAATGAGAATAGAAGAAATTAATGCTCACACATCTTCCACCTAATCACCAATTTTTAAAAGGATCTTTTATTTCCCCCCTTAAACGATTCGTCGTCATACCACGATGAGTTAAAACAACATCATACCATCCAACCAAGACTGTAAGCCAAGGCTGCTGTGCCCATATCAAACTTAATCCATTGATGGATCATTCACTCTGTAAATAAAGAAGAAGATTGAAGATTTGTCAGACAAGAAATGCAGAACGGAGAGATGAGGTGAATTTAATTTGAGAACATATTTGACATTTTGAGATAATAAACAAGAAGAAAACAAGGACTGGGTATGAAGAGGTTTGATTTTGGCAAAAAAAAAAAAAACTGATGGTTATGAAAAGGAAGTCTTTAAACAGGAATATGAAGAAAGAAAAGAAACTTATGTGGGCGATGGTAATAAGGAAAAGCTAATGAAGATCTAAGATAAAACAAAAAATCTTTATTAAAAATTCTTTCTAAACGAGGCTTGACAACTTTGTATTAAATTTGAAAACGCACCATTTTACTTTTCATCAAATTTTGATTGTCTATTTATTCAGTTAACTCAGCGCTTTCATCATCGTAAATTAAACGAACGAGCCACGTCACAAAATTATAAAAATAATCAAACAAAATTTGGAGATGGTGGCTGAACCTTAAGAGTCCTAACTCCAATTTTCTATCATAAGCCTCGCACTAGTAGACAGACACTTGGTTATTGCAACATCAAAAGAGTGAAAAACTGCGGAGGGGGCTCGCCAGAAATCAAAGTCCTTGTAGGAAGATGTTTGTTGAGGCTCAGCTTCACCCCGACCTGAAATACCCAACAAAGTAAGTAAGTATGTATATTCGTTGTGTGATATTGCCATGTGAGTCAGACAACTATTTGGTCGAAAATATCCCTGCCGTTCAGACGTCCAAGGCAATCGATTCGAGTTAGTTAATTCCACGGTGTCCAATTCGGTGTAACGAATCGATCGTTGCAAACGTGCCTGCAGTGGACATGTTGAATGAAGTCGAGGTCCAATCAAAAATGCCAAAAATAAATGGTTTTTGAAATATCTCAAATGGCTTGCGTTTTAAAAAAAATTGTTAGGTTTTTTTTAGAAAAACCGATAGGCTTTTGCGTTATACAAAAACAAAATTCCAAATTTTCAAAAAATTTTTAACAGTGCTCATCAAACTATGGTCGGTTATTTAATAATATTTCAAGACTTCCATCTTGTTTATAGATATGTTAAAAAATTTAACTGTTGTTTAAGAAAAAAAAAGCTACACAAAAAAAAATTAAATAAGAAAGAAAGTTGAATAAACAAAATAATTAATTTAATACTTCATGTACATTGTCTCAATCAGAGAGATAAAACCTAGCAGATTATCGGAAAAGTTTATTCGTCAAATGATTTTCTAGAAACAACGAATCATTTGATTTTTAGTGCGTTTATTTTTTGACCAGATTCTATAAAACCGTTTCTAATTGAAAAAAGATCTTTATTCATGCTGACTTCGCTATGATCAACCAGATGAACATGATAGTCGACGAAAAGATATTCATGCCAATGACAGAAATGTTTTGGTATTTTTTTAGACAACAGAACACTGAACTCTGGGGCCTAGCGCATTTCGCACAACCAAATCTATTAGGGAATGGAATGGACCTTGAAGTTTTTATCGGTTCCGAATGGCGAATCGAAAAAGCGCCTTGAGTGGCAACGTGTGGAAAAACATTTTGGTTTCTGTTCGGAATCGAACCACGAACCTTCTACGTAGCAGGCAGACATCATAACCTTTACGTCACGGGCATACGTTTGACGCACAGATTCATAAAAAGTTTTGGCCCTAATATCGATTCCTGTTGATGCACATGCAATGCATGCACATATCAGACCTAATAGTCTTGGTGAATCAATGCCCCCATTTGCTTTTTAGTCACTACTTAGTGAATTCTTCTGATTAGTTAGAAACAACTAAGAAGCAAGTTGACGTAATGTAAACATTTTAATTTAGTTTGAAGTATGACAAACAGCTGTTGAGTAAACATACGAAAGGCCACAAACTGCAAAGTGAAAAAAGTCGTTCAGTTCTTAAATAATTTTTATCGAGTTGAAGGCAGCGAAGAAATATGTAAATAAAGTAATTTAATTTAAAAGGCAAGGTTATTTAAGGTTCCCAAAAACCAAATGTTTCTAGTTTTTTGTTTGCTTATTTGGACAGTTCAGGATTGACTGTGTTTGTAGTGCAATTTCGCATTTACAAATCTAGTTGAATTTCGACTAGTGACAAAAAAAGTGAACGCTCCCAATGTCTGCACCAAGTTGAGAATTTGACACGGTCGGTGTAGAGCAAAGAGTTAGAAAAATTTCTCTTTCATTTCCAGCAATGGTTCGACGTTGTACATGGCTACTACACTTACTTTAATTTTAACAAACTAATTTCGCATTTAAAACTAAAAACTAGAGTTTCAAAAGAGATCAGTAAACAATTATTATTTCACCACTCCCCACTTTAATTATTACTGAGTCCTGAACGCCGCGCCGGCCGCAGCAATTAAAAAGCAAAAATAAAGAAACCCTAAGGATGCAAGTCATGTGCCTCCCTCCTATGCACAATTCGATTGCCTTAGTACATACTGCTGTTGCACGCTGCGACACAAATTAGATGGACATGCAATAAAGTTAATTTTCTAGCAACGCTGCTATCTGCCATAAAAGCATGAACAATTCACGATTTCATTGGAACCTCGCTCTCGCCGACATGCCGAACTAATTGCTTGTAAACATTTAGTTTCACGAAACCACCGAACCACTGGCACCGCACGAAATGCAATTTGTAAATAACGAAGCTACGGCGCAATCAACCGTACCAATTAGTTATAAGAAAATCATTAAATGAAACTCAGACTAGCCGAGAAGAGTGTGAGTTTTTGTTCCAGTGCATTCGGTGTCAGCTTCAGAGATCCCATTCCAATATTTTTCTTACATGAAATGGTCTCCCTTGATAGAGTTGCCAGGCACTTAACAAATAAAAAACAAAGCAACGCCATAGCATATTATAAACTCTAGCAAAGTGGGGGCCTACTTACATAAGTCCCAACCAGTGATTCGACCACTATTTTCGAGTACTATTTTTCGTTCAAAACTCGATCTATATTACACAACATTATGTCTCATGTGGCTGTTCATTTATTTACTACAATCGTTCAAATACTGAAAGAAAGAAAGTCAAATTGTGGTAATATAGCGTTCGGTAACGCGAGAAGTAATGACGAAATCACATAATTCAGTCACGTATTCCTCGGTCACGTGTGCGCTAATTCGGCCCCAGGATTGTATATGTTCGAAGTGTAAATCCACTAAAAAAAATCTCCAGTATTTCTCAAAACAGCATAGGTATTTGTAAAAACCAAATCGTTAGTTACAGAACATTGGCCAATGGCTTTTTTAACAAAGTGTCGTTGTTTCAAGAAGTGTTGTTGCTTAGGGCCCTTTATTTAAACGTTAGCCTGGTTGTGCGGTCTGCGGTGGTCGAATGAGCTTTCTTTTTGCAGCCGAAAGTTAGTTTGGAGCTTGGACGGTCAGTTCTTAGTTCAATTTTCAGTCGGTGTAAATAAACGTCAGTTCGATGTTCAACTAGCTTTTATTTTATTTGTAAAAAATCAAAATCGGAAAGAAAACTAAGAACTGAACTGAAAACTTATGGGAATTCCATCAGTTTCAGTTTCACTTGAATGGTTTAGATTTTGGCATTTTGACATAAGCTTAACTGAAAGCTTAACTGATACCTCAACTGAAACTGAAACCGAAATGATCGTCTGAGAGCCCCTTTACATTTTAAAAAGCGAAATTTGTGGGAATACCTCTTTTGAATTTACACGTTACAAACTTGTTGAAATAAAACTAGCGTTTGGTAAGCCAGGATTTCAGTTTGTGAATTGAAAACTAGGAGTTGCTAAAACCAAAGATTAGGGAATAAACTAACTTTTGTTTTTGGTGTAATAGGCCACTGGTGGGACTTTTTTATATCGCTCTTTCAGCAATTACCTTCGAATCCAACAGGCTTGATGACATTGAAGTAAGCCCCACCCGTGGCCGAGATTTAGTCTTCTTATCTTATGCTCTTGGCACATTTTTTAGAGAGTAACTTATTTGTAGTATCAAAATAAAGTCTCGAAGCGTCTTTTTTCAAAATTTGAATTTCTGATATCAAACAAGTGCTATCCACTGAAAATATCTCAGGTACCTTATTCCTTCAAAATGGTAACCCTTGTTGCGATTCTTCAGATCGCATGACAAGAAAACATTGGCTACCTTACCACTTAGACACGATTGCGAGTGTAGCAAAAAAAGGGACCCATTTTGTTGGCATTCCAATCCAACGGGCCAATTTAATTAGTTGTGTTTTGTTGGATAAATTTAATTTCGTATTCATAGGTCAAAAGCTTTGTACCTACACCTTGAACCCCTCTGGCCCGTCCTTTAGTTTGAAAAACTAAAAACTACTAAAACAAATGACTGTAAATAGATCAAGTGGATAGAACTCCTTCTATGGTCACACGTATTAAGGCAGACTTTCCAACGAAACCATTTATTTCAGGGAGTTCAGAGAGTTAATTATCATACTTGAGGAAAGTAAACAGTCGTCGCCCCAAAAAAAAACCATTTCCAATTTTTAGGGTCATAGAAAGAGGATGGAAGGACTAGTAGGTAGGTAGTACGTATGAATCAGGAGTTACAAAAAGCAAAATAAAAACAAACAAAAAAACTCCTAAATAGGGTTATGGATGCTGCAAGAGGTACTTACCTCAAAAGTTTGTATATCATTTGAATTAAACAGAACAATCCACTGTTAATTCTCTTAATTAAAAGGGTTGTTTTTTTCGGTCTTGTCCTGTTTGTTGAAAATAATGATGAGCCCCAGAGTTAATGACAAGTGTTCTCATATCCTAAATTAAAGACTCTTTTTTTGTTTTCTTTTGGTTTTTGTTTTAAAAAAGAATCACTTGAGCGCAGCATCCATCAATCAAGTCTGTAGCTTTATTTAATACGCACAAGTCGGTAGATTAATGATGGTGGATTGTCTCTCTTAATTGATTTCGGATTGTTCTTCAGAAATATAATTAAGCGCTATAGAGTTGAATTAATTGAGATATCATTGTAAACTATAACTGAGTCAATGTTATCATTTATCAGAGTTTTTGACTTATTTGCAAAAAAAAGAAGACCAAACAAATAAAGCTCACAAGAATTCCAACAATTAATTGAGGTTTTGTTTAGAGATTGTCATGACAATGGGATTGTAAAATAGTACGTTTCTTTGTTGGTAGAACGAAAAAGAGTTAATTTTTTAAACGCACTCTTGAGTGGTTTTACTGTTTTAGATAGCAATGACTGGTTTGGGAAGATGATAGTTGGTTGCGTTAAAGAACTAGGAGTGTGCTGAAGTGTGAAGTTGCGAATACTTTGTAGCTCTGTTTATATGACCAAACTTTACAACTCGATGAGAAGTAAAGAGGATAAAAGGCCTGAAGATAAATTTCGGTTGACCTGTGACTCTGTGAGCCAATCCTCCAGCAAATATTGTAAACTGTAAAGAAAACGATCGACTGAGACGGATACGATGTTGATGTGTGATGAATGAGGCTCATTGATTGGCTGCGTTTGACTTCGAAGTTCAAGTCCCAGAAGAATTAAATTGTTTTTCCACAGGTATCAACATTGGTGTATGGGCTAGAGAGTCTGCCGGTTATATGCATTGGGTTCGAATCCCAAACAAAAATGTTTTTCCACAGGTATCGCCTTTCGCGAGGAATTGACAAGTCCTCCTTTAGTAATTTCAGTGTCATGGAAAGCGCTTTCTTGATGAGCGGTTTGAAATCGGCAGAAAATTGTAGGTCGCCTCCATGCAATCACAGGCATGGTTGTGAAAAGTACGCAAAGGCCTGGGGCACCCAACGCTTTGAGTGTATAAATGTATCGCTCTTGGCGAGGAGTTCACCGAGAGTAATTTCAATACCATGGTAACACTTTTTCACTTAGCATTTTCTCAGTTTTGCTTGAACAAAAGGACATTGCAATATTTACAGACCTTAGCCCAGATGGCAATTGCTTCATTTTGATAATTAACGGGTAAGTGCAGCTTCATTTATCGGTATAATCCTTGTAAAGTGACACCCGCATTCACTTGTAGGCCGCAATGGTTTGTCAGACAATGTTTGTCATCACTTTTGGGTCCTAACCGAACTTCAAACTCAGCAGTCCTTATAGAAGTGATGGTAAGCATGTCCGTCTGTTAACCCAGAGGTTCGTGACTTGAATCCCAACAGAAGCAAAAATGTTGTTTTATCGCCTTTCCAGATTAATTGGCAAGTCCTCTGTTAGTAAATTCATTGCCACGAAAAGCGCTTTCTCGATTAGCCATTCGGATCCACCAGAAATTTGTAAGTCCCCTCCATTCTCTCACAAAGACAATGGTTGTGAGAAATGTGCTAGGCCCTGGGACTCCTCGCTCTGTTGCTCCACCCTATTTATTTATTTATTTAGTTGAGGCATGCAATAGATTTGAGTATTCCTTCAGTAAGGAGAGCAGACAGAAATTTAGGTATAGAATAATCGAAGAAGAATCAAGTATAATCTAACATAATTGTGTAAAGCAGAACTAGAAAGCGAACAGTTAATGTCGAGGTTCATTATCCCAAGAGAGCGAGAGGTTCTGCTATAACCCATCTTAGGCCGGAGGAAGATTAAAAAGTGGTCTTGAAACTATTCAATTAAGGAGTAAAGACGGGCCAACTTCAAGATTTTTACAAGGAAAGAGTTTGTTTTTTATTTCTTTTTCAATTGGGACAATGTCACGCTTTCAATTCAAAATTATTCCACAAAAATCGCACACTGCAGAAGACAACTCTCATTGGCCTCCCTTGGAAATTCATTACCCATTAGATTATACTTTCACAAAAAATAAGAATAATTGTCATCTCACTACTTGAGTTTTAGAAACCGTTCTTCTCTTAACTTAACATGGCTTGTAACTTTTCAATTGTAAGACATTCGTACAAACTTCAACCAAAGTCCTTCGATGCCTGCCAAGCTAAAAAGTTAATTCTGCTTTAATTAAGCAATTTCGTTAATTTGAACGATGGCGAAGAGTTTCAAATTCCAATATTGAACTTTTCTCTCATTGCACATCTTACTACACAGTACACACCCCCCATTCTATAACGAAACGAACATTTTTGAATTATGGTTCACTCTTTTGCTGATTGAGTCGAAGTTCTTGGTTCGTGTCACTAATTTAACTGTAATTTTGTGACTTTTCTTTTGAACTGAATGGAAAGGAAGGCAGCGAAAAGAGCTTTCTCACTACTTCAGAAATGTTCTGGTCCTTTTGGGCAATGTTTTTGAAGTGAAGTTGCGAAATAGTTGAATAGTTGATGGCATATGTCTGTGTATACGGGAATATGTTCATATTAAACCTCTGTCTACCAAAAACATTACGCTCCAAACTATGGAGTATCTTGCCAGAAGCTGATGTGCAATACTTGTGGTGGTGCTCCCTTCTTTTTAAGTTTCAAAATTGATGATAGAAAATGGTTGTGATGTCACAATCACAATCTTGGACTCCCTGGGGCGTGAGGTCACCGACGAAGTTACTGCCGACGCCGACGCTATATAGCGGGCGAACAAATAAACTGACTGGAAAGTATAACGTTATGGTTCTTGAAAAGTTGAAAAGTAATTATTGTTTGGCAAAGTTGTGCGCCTCACGAGCACTTGGAAATAGTGCTTATGCCACTCTTAAGTTGCATCTTTAGTTGGCAGTGATTGCACAAGTGATGAAGATATGCGGAAGCTCTATGGAGTGTGTGGCAGAACTTTTCCTGTTAGAAGTATACTTATACTGAAGATATAATTTTTATTACATAAAATCACCTGAGAGGAGTGCATTTAAAGGAAATTGAGTTAAAAAATGAACTTCTCCAGTTTCTTTCTTAAGCATTCAAAGAGTGCTAAGAGCTTTGCTAAGCGACAAACGGAATTTTAGAAACGTGTCCTGCTATAGTTTTTCGAAAAACTTGTATAGTATCTTCATTTACTTTAATGAGGACGAGTACTTCAAAGTCTTTGTTCTAGCACGCACTCATCTAAAAAATTCAGATTTTAAATAGAACTATACACTACGTAGTTTGCACATTCGGGTGAAATCTTCGCTTTATCTGAGCTCTAAAAGTCTGACAAGTCTTGATTGCGAACGATGTAGATTTTATCGCTTCTATAGTAAGCGCTGTATCTACTCCTTAAATAGATAGGTTGAGTTATTTCTTATAAAGGCAATTCACCATAAGCTTGTGCATTCTGAAATTTTGCTTAAAAATTTGTAAAATAAAACGACATTTACTTATATAGATAAATAAAAATAAATAAATAGGGAAACGCAACAGATCGATGAGCCCCAGGGCCTAGCGCATTGCTCACAACTTTCTGCAAGGGATTGGAGGGGACCTACAATTTTCTGTCGGTTTCCAAAGGCTAATCGAGAAAGCGCTTTTCATGACAATGAATTTGCAAAGGGAGGACCTTCCAATTTTTCGCGATGGCGATACCGTGGTAGGTTAAGTAGGATTCCAAGGTTTAAAGCATTATTTGAGTTGAGATGAAACAGATGCATGAGTTATACAGTCACAGGGTGTTTTTTATCGAGATAATAGAGGAAATGATAAGGCCAATAATTGAGTTGAACAAAAGGTGGGGCAGAGGGGACTATCACTTTGGAGCTAATTATCAAGGTAATTTGAAGGTTATGATTTGCTCTAATAGAGACGCCCATTTAAATACTGCGGTTGTTTTAATAAAGCCCAAAAATTGTCAGAGCACATCCATTAAGAAATTTCTTTTCAAAATCTTTAAATATTCAAACACCAAAGTACATAAAGAGTTTTTCAAAATCTGTAAATATATAAATTTTCGTTGGAAAAGAAAACGTCTAAGTTTTGCTTTTAAAAGATCTCAATGTTTCTAACATCATTAGACGATGAATGTTCCAAATGCGAGTCTATAGCCATTTAAGTTTTCGAACTTTACTTTGACTTTCTTTTTGTATCAGTAATCAAAAAAAGGTAATTCCATTTGGAAAAATCATCTCGAAACTGCAGCTGAACGGGTTTCTTTGTTCTATGTCAATTTTGTCTGAATAATTTTTCCATTATGTTAAATATTCTAGAAAATTCAGAGATTTAATTGAGACCCAGAGACTAGATAAGGGCACACTGCTATAGAAATCCGCAAATTTAAAACAGTGTAGTTACTTTAATCGAGCAGGTAGGTGGCGAAAGCATCGGGAGTGTTCATGGTGTTACTATACGTTTCATATACAATGGCCCGACTATCGTAGCCTCGCGATGCGTACTCTTCTGGCTATGCCCATGTAGCGGTACAGCTCATACAACTCGTTGTTGAATCTTCTTCTCCACACATTGTCTTCGGATACCAGACCAGATACCATTCGCAGTATCCACGCTTCTACGCCGTAAAGCAGGACTGGGATGATCAAGATCTTATACAGGGTTACCTAGGTTATTATAAAGTTACAAAAGCAACGGACGGCAAGAGTTATTCATTATTCTCTGTTTAATTTCCACACTGATGTTATTTTCGTGTCTATAGCGGAACCTAAGTAGACGAAGTCCTGTACAACCTCGATGTTATGTCTGTCTATTTTGAAGTTTTGTCCAATTCGTCGATGTTCTGTGTCCTTGTTTGATGACAACATATACTTCGTTTTGCCCTCATTAACCATCAAACCCATTTTTGCCGCTTCTGTTTCAATACTCGCAAAAGCACCTATGACATCACGCTTTTTTCTTCCCATTACGTCATTGTACATACTTATGAAAGATTGTTCCTTTGGTGTTGAAGTTTGAGTTTTGTAGTAGCTTGTGTAGCTTTTTTCAACATCAATGGTTTTGGTTAGTTCTTTGCTGACCTTAACGGAGCAGCGTGAATTATCCAAAGTTATATCTTGTAGTCGTACGAGTTTTGCAGGGATGCCGGGACTAGACATGGCTCTGTACAGCTCCTCTCTGTGAATACTGTCATATGCGGCCTTGAAATCGATAAAAAGATGGTGAATATCCACATTTAATTCTCGGGTTTTTTCCAAGATCTGCGGTAATGTGAAAATTTGGTCTATTGTGGACTTCTCTGGTCTAAAACCACATTGATAAGGACCTATCAAGTTGTCGACGTGAGGTTTCAGACGTTCACATATTACAGGAGACAGGATCCTACAAGCGACGTTCAAGTGGCTTATTCCTCTATAACTGGCGCAGATGTGAGGGTCTTCCTTTTTTAGGATTGGGCATACGATACTGAGGTTCCATTCATCGGGCATGCTTTCTTCTGACCATATCATGCAGATCAGCTGGTGCATGCTACTTTCCAACCGATCTCCAGCTGCCTTGAAAAGTTCGGCATCTAGGCCATCTGCACCTGCAGTCTTAATTGATTTAAGTTTACATATGACAAGCTTTACTTTTTCTAGGTCGGGAGGTCGGCATTCTTGATCATCGTCCAAGCTGAATAGGGCAATCTGCCTGACAGCGGAATTTGTCTCTTCATCGCCGTTAAGTAGTCTGTAGAAGTGATCTTTCCAGATCTTCTGTTATTTAAGTGATTTTGTTTAATTGCAATACTCAGACACAGAAAATATGTCGACTTGTGCACCAACAACTATGTTCAAATGCAGACAAGGACATCTCAAGGTTTGAAAATAAATGTTATCGTTAAATGTTTTTTTCTTAAACCAATCTTGTATGGTCAGGAGTAAGAGTAAGACGGACGTCCTTAAAAAAATGAAAATATTTGGGGTTGAACTGACCTGTGATAATATTTTGCGACTTATTTTGATAAAACACTGATCATTCAAAACGTTCTTCCCAGGAACCTACGCGCGAACTTTAAGGTGAGAGGCGGAGATTTTCATTATTGAAAATCCATTTCAGTATTACATTAAAACTTCAATACATAAACATGTAAATCAGACGTGTAGTTAAAAGATATTTTCTCTACCAACCTTCAAGGCAACATACTATCTGCTTGACAATGAGAGAGTAGCTTATTAAAATTATTATTTTGAGTCTATAGCTGCCGAAAAACTAAGAAGGTTTTCACATATAAGAGGTTCAGTGCGTGCCTAATAATAATAGCACTTTGAAAAAGTAAGCCTTAATAACTCAAAATCTTTTTTGAAGACTAAAATATTTGACTTTTTTTCTTCAAAATTTTGAATTTGAGACAGACTTGACTTGACTTGACTGCGCTTGCTAGTAGGTTAAATATTTTTTTTAGGAAGCCTAAGCCAATTTCTCATTTGAGCACCCATAGCACCCTGGTACCCGAGGCGTGGTGGTTAGCATGTCTGCCTGTTAACCAAGAGTTTCGTGGTACGAGTCCCCTTTCGCGAGGAATTTACAAGTCCTCCGTTATTAAATTTTGCGATTTGCCGTTCGGAACCGACAAAAAACTGTAGGTTAGGTCCCATCCATTCCCTAACAAGGCATGATTGTGATAGGCTCTGGCGATTATCGCTGTGTCGCGCTACCCTATTTATTAAACGATTTTAAATGGAACCCCCTCAATTCTGAAAATTTTCTTGCTTGGACCTAACCTGCCCTTGTCGTATGGTATTCAAAACAATCTGTAAGCCATACAATTAAATTAATTTGAATAAATCAACAAAGCATTGTATACCAAAGTGTTTGCAACTTAGAATTTAAACAAGAGCAGACTCCTTGTAATACTCTTCTATACACACTTTCACAGATATCAAGTAGTCTCTCGCTTCAACCACCCTCTCCATCAAGTACCGTGTTTTAGATCTTTGTTATCCTAATACCTTCCTTTCACAGTAGGACCAGGTTATTTGGGTTTCAGGATACAAGTACCTTTGCACGTACCTATACTAGTTTGAGGGACATGTTAAATTACTTTGCAGAATCCCAATTAGTTCCGCATTTCGATTGTCGAAACCAAATATCCAAAAACAACCAAAATGAGATTAAGCTGGAGGTATTCAAAGGTTAAACAACACCCGCCCAAAGCTACACACAGCTTCTTTTCAAAAAAAACAAAAACCCCTACTTACTATTCGTCGGTTGCTAGGTTACCTACTATAGTCGTATGCATAGAATAACGACAATATCGCCAATGGATGCTGCAAAGCAGAAACAAAAGGTTTGTAATCTAAAACAAAACAAAAGTCCATGGTTGTGAACCATGTCAGTGTATGCTATCGCAAGAGAAAAGATATCACTCCTTTCAAAGTGTTAGGTATACACTCCAAAAAAATATCTGCAACTAGAACTGACCCGACATAATCCAATTAAATGGCATTACACAAAATGTAACTAATACCTCGTTAAAATAATCAAGGACGGACTTTTTGTCTGAGTAGAAAGAGTCTCCAGATAAACCTACGCCTGGTCGTCCCTTACACCAAAAGGTTAAAAACAAAACACTAAACTCATACAAAGGTGGATACATATACTCTATAGCTATCGATCCGGAAAGCCCAACGTTTATATTCTCGTCTTGCGAAGTTCTACTCCGCACAAAAGCATGAAAGGATATGTGTGTACTCACAATACCCAACAACACCACCCTTCCACACAATACCGACAACGCCACAACTTTTAGTGAAAGAATAGTTCTACCATGTTGTGTGTACGCTTAGAAGAGTTGACTCTGGTGAGATAGTGTATCTTGTTTCAATTAGAATCGTACACGTCCCTGGATTAAGCAGCTGGACAAACTTTGGATTGTCGTGAGTAATTCATTCCATTTTGCCAATAAATGAAACGAATGTTTGTCCTGATGGTTGTGATGGTTGTGGGACATGGAAAACACTATCAATGCAGGGCGTAGCGACGCGACAGCGACGGCGACGCTGCCACGCTTAATACGACACAACCCCGTCAACATCACGAAATGCATCAGATACACCATGACAGTGATTTATCTTCCTTGTTTTTTTTTTCAAACGATTCTACGATGAACACTGCGGTAGATGATTTGTGAGCACACGAAGACTGATGCTATTGCTCACTCACATCTCAAATGCGAGTAGATAGCTGTACTGAGAATTCTTGGGAAAATAATCTTGGCCATTGAACAAGCATCAGATGGATTTGGAAATATTTTTTAATTGGAATCCCACAATCAGTTTTGTCTTCAAAAGACGCGATTTCTATTCAATTGAATTGTGGCAAATGATTTTGTAAGACTAAAACTTTCTTAGATATTGTTTCTGATTTCGAAAAATTGTTTTTCAAAAGTGTCAAAATCAGAAACTGTGCTGTGTTCATGAACTGAGAAGACGGTTAGTTTCATACGCAATGACATTTTTGTAATTAAAGTTTTGGACAGGAACTTATCTATTTTTGAATTAACCGCTGAGGGACAACACACCTTAGACAAGGTTGTTAGTTTGGTCAATTTTGGCCAAATCTGGTTAGTATTTTTTCCCTTGGTCAATAAATTGGAGTGGCACAACAGAATTCGGGAAGCCTCATGGGCCAAGAGTATTTTTCTCAAACAAATCTTTTGAGAAAGTTTTTGCAGATTCAGAGCTGCTAACTGAGAGAGCAGCTTATTGTATGTTTCTTTTGATTCGAGCCTCGAACTCTCAAATAACTAGCACGCCACGGGCAAAACATCTCCCTCAAATAAATTTTCATAAATTTCATTTGGCACGTCTTGAAAAACTTGTGAGTGTAAAATTTTTACAATGCAACAACCCACGACATCCAAATAGCAGCATCAACCCAGGGAGGGCTTAAAAAACTATTCGTTCGTTTTTAAAAACTTTTTCGCCATTAAAATGTCACGCTAGAATACCAAAGAAGTAAACTTCTTATATTCCTACTTAGGTATACAGAGACATTATTTTGTTTTCACTAAGATTCTGAGCTAGCGAGACGCTTCTTCTTTTAGTCAACCTGCTGTGCGTGTGTGTTTTTTTTTTATATATAACTAACGCGCACATCAAGGGGTTATTGTTATAAAACACATTGCGAGCATTTGTAAAAAAAAGGCGATTATTTGAAAGGAGACACCGATGCACGTTACTTTTGAATTTTTGTGAATCGTAATGCAGGGGAAACACAGAGCCAGGTAAAGCATTAAACATACGGGTGGTGCGACTAAAATAAGAAACTCTATACTTGACTGTACGCCCGAAGTTGGGCTCAAGGTAGAACTGATGAGCATTCCTAGCAGGAATGCAACTGGCTACTTCACTAGAGCACTGTTTGTGAAAAAAAAAACGAAAAAAAGAGAGACACAGGTAACGTTTCGACGATGTTAAAGAAAATCAATCGGTTCTACGATTGAACTATCACCTATCAATCTTAACGCTCTATTTTGTACCCTATCAAGTAAGCGCAAATATGTTTGAGAAGCACCTGACCAGATATGGGAGTTTTACTTCAGTTTTGGGCGGATGAAGGCCTTATAAATTGTAGCCAGATCAGAAGAGGTGAAGAACTTCCTGCATCGTCTCAAGAAGCCTAAGCATTTAGCAGCGTTTTTGGCGACTTCAAATATGTGGTCATTCCAACGAAGATCATCGTTTACACAAATAAAAAGTACTGACAGCTTTTCGGTTTCTTCGATGCAGGTACCATTCATGAATAATGGCAATGGGGGAATGTTAAGCTTCAACGACAAGAGACAGCATTGAGTTTTCGAAGCATTGAATTCTACTTGGTTCTTATGACCCCATGTAACAATGCAGGTCAGAATTCAAAGAGCTTATCATACGCAACCGTTCCAATTCCACATCCAAAGAGCAGGGACGTGAATTTGGAAACGAATATGAAAAGCTGAGGGTAGAGTCATCAACAAAATACTTAAGCGGATTAGAAGTTTCAGACAAGAGATCATTAATGAAAATGAGGAAGTGAGTCGGAAGCAAAACGGAGCCCTGAGGCAACAACTTGTATTGAACGGTCGGAAAGGTAGTTTCTAATCCAACGAAGAAGAGAAACTCATCGATACCAAAGGCACTTATTTTCGATTAGAGAGACTGATGCCAAATTCTGTCAAATGCTTTAGAAATATGAAGCGCAATAATCTTACGTTCTCCAAAACAATGTAAAGATTGGTTCCACTTTTCGGTGAGAAAAGCCATCAAATCACCAGTGGACCGTTTGCTACGAAAGCCGTACTGACTCATTAAGAAGCTTTCGCTCTTCAAGATATTTCATAAGTTTTTTTTTTAGTTTATCAACGTTTCCATGACCTTGGAAAGAAGGGATGTTAGTGCGATTGGGCGGTAATTGGAAGGGAAAGAAGATTCGCCTTTTTTAGGGACCGGCTGGACAAAAGCAGTTGTTGCCCATCTGCTCGGAAAAATCCCAGCAAAATAGGAAAGATGGAAAAGTTTACGCAGTGGTTTTGCCAGCGTAGAAGAACAACTCTTCAGAATAATGGCGGGGATACCATTTGGGCCAGCGCATTTATGTATATTGAGATCTTAGAGGACTCTCGCAACCAAGCGAGTTCAAAAAAATATCTGCTGCATTACAGAATTTGTAGACTCGAGCTCATGTGGAACCAATATGTTATCAGGAAGTGTCGAGTAGGCAGCAAATTGAGCTGCCAGCAAATTGGCTTTATCGATGGAACAGACATACGGAGAGTCATTGAAAACGAGCGTCGAGTTCTTAATATTCTTTACAAAAGATCAAAATTGTTTGCTTCCTTTTGGACACAACAGTATTTTTTGCCTTACTTTTTGGTAATGTAAAAACTCAGCTTTTTGTATCTGAGCATTACAGATATTTCTGACCATTTATCTTTAAATTTTCGAAAACTACTTTCTCTATCCCTAATCGCCTCTTCACAGCTTGAATCAAACCACGAATTCTCTTTCCTGCCTTTATAAAGCACAATAGTCCATATTTGACCGCCATACAAATCGCTCTACAAATCGATGTAATAGCCATCGACGCAATTCGAACCTCTCTAACTTTATGAAATGGTGATGTCATGCTGAAATTTCATGAGTGGTTGCAAGGTGTAAAATTGTTCTACCAAACCGCATGCTGCATTAAAATGATGATTTTTTTTGTTGCAACCTTCCTGTAGTTAGAGCTTTTTTTACAGATTTGTCGTCTCTTCTTCTGCGGGAAGTTGGTTTTGATGGGATTGCAGATGATGATGGCATGGCTTAAAAGGTCATGGTTGTTTGGACAATACCAAATTGAATAACCGTTCGACACAAGGAAACTTTCGACACAGAAATTTACCATCTCAGCTATCTCTTCAGGGATGCTCAGGTTGGGATTGTGAGCTTGATGCCTTGTTATATTAGTATCACTGAACGTGATTCAAGTAATGCAGTCAGCAGAGTCATGTTGGAAGGATTCTCTAGTTTCATCAAGAAAAATTGCAGCATCTAAGGAGTTTGACCTGAAGTTTCTTTCAAATGAACAGCAAACGCTTGAACTCAGTCTTGATAATTAATTTTTTTCTTTTTATTGATGGTTTTCGGCATACATGATCTTTGACCAATAATTTGGATGATGCTCCTGAAAGCAACTGTATGAGGGACTATTAAGCAGCTAATGTTGAGAAACTGACATCTGGACAGAGAAACCATCAAAGATTGGTATTTCAAAAGTACTAGGCCGCTTATGGTGCTCTACACTTGCTTTGTTGGGGTTGAAGCGTTATGAGAATGTTGAATGTCGCCCTCTTCGCTACACTTTATAATAAATTCATATGTCAGAAGTGTTCGGTTTTTAATTAACATACACATCACATCCATTTGAAAATAGGACAGACGAGTTGCTTCGAATTGGCATCTACTACTACTACTGGATGCCATCCTTGAAGTTATTTGTGTAATTGCAACCACTTGATTTCCCTGAACTGTACCACAAGAAAGGTGGTACTAAAATGGACCGGCAATTAGATCTGAGTGCTCAGGATTAACATAAGCATATTCTTGCAAAAAAGGAAGACACCATCGAAAACTTAAATAGCTAAAAACAGTATTTGTTTCTGCTCTATTTGGCGGCCTGGCTAGCCTTGCTGTTTAACATGATTCTAGCTCACTTTTAGCCTAAAAGCTTGGAAGTAAGATCTGAACTATAACTTTTCGGATCGAAAAGCGTGTTGTGAGGCCTTATGTTCCCACACAGTATTCCAAAAAACGTCATTTAACTGCCAATTTCCCTTCTTTCCATTCTTCCCTATCGAGTGCAAAATGCAATCTCATTTCCATTACCCAAAAAAAAAAGAAAGGCAAGTGCAAATAAAACATGTCTACATATTCAACTTGAGGCATGTAACTATGTGAATACGCCAGAGACAAAATAGGCCTCCCGCCGTCATCGCTGGCCATTCTTAAACTATGTCGCTGTATTAATGGCACAATTTAAAGCTATTTTACATTATCACGAAAAGAATGACATTAATCATGCATATTATTTCGCTCAATTTACTCGGCCCATGGGAATCAAATATAAATCCTTTTTTGAGGGGACATTTCTGTCGTTCATCAGCCACCAGATAGCAACTCCGCTCCGGTCCACATCGAATTATGCAAATTACAACATATTCCCAACAGGCACAAAAAAATAACAAAATGTATTTGGTTTTTCAAAAGAAAAAAAAGGAGGAAACAAATTAAACGAAATGTCAGTCGATGATGCAAATATGAAATAAAAACAAAAAAGAAAAAAAAACATGGACAGAGAATCTGGAGAAAAAAATGGAGTGATTTTTTGTTTTGTTTTAAAACGTTCACGAGAATCATCAACGTCATCAACGCTTGAAGCCAAAGTGCCCTTGTATCACACTCTGGATGCGATGTGAAAACGAAGTTTGTGTAATTTGACCATTATGCAAGACATACATGAAATTCGAAATTCCAATTCACTTTTCCGAATCGTGTAAACACATGTGTATGAATACAGTGCATATCGGAACGGACGTACATGCTTCACTTGGCTGTTTCAGAGTTGATCAAATAAGGGACCGAAGTCTTTTCAATGAGGGCAAATGAAATTAATAAAATGCACGAGCTGCTTGGAATGCTTATAGACTATTTAAAAGGGATACTCCGATTGACTCGATTGAGTAGCATTTTGGGATTATTTCAATTTATTTATTGGGATTATTGGAATCGGACTTAGTCAAACTGAAAACTTTTTATAACGATGTTGTGACACTTAAACTGTATTAAAAAAAGTGCTACTAAACTGGGTATCAAAGATTTTATTTAGAATCAATTTTGTCTCGTAGAAATGTGGGCAATTTTCAAATTGTTTTTATATCAGAGGTGTCAGTGCCAGTGCCAGTGCCAGTGCCAGTGCCAGTGCCAGTGCCAGTGCCGCTGTCAGTTCCGTTACTAGCAAATATCAGCACCAGAGTCAACACAAGTATTAGTTAGGCTATAAAGGCGTAAACTAGTATCAGTCTCACTAAAGCTACAAGTACAATTACAAGAACCATGACAGATTTGAGTATCAGCTTCATCAAATCAAAGTTTTTCACGTGAAGATATTTCTGCAACGAAATATGTTGCTGTAAGGCTTAAGCCCGAAACACCTGAACAAGCTAAGCTATGTCCAAACGCTTAACCAGTTCAAGTGTTAATATGTTCATCTGACCTCATTTCAAGAAACACGTCAAAACAACTTGAATAAAGGAGCAACAGAGTTCAAAATAGTCAATGAAAAAAAAAAAAAAGAGAAATACTCAGGATATTCGTTCGCCAAAGTTGATAAACGATGGTACTCGAAAACACCTTCTTGTGGATGACGAAAAACTTGCACAGGTGGCGACACTATTGTGATGGCCTTCGAAGATAAATAAGAACTCCGAAAAAGGCCAAACGAGGTACCATGTGAGTTTTGGAAAAAGATGCGTGTTATCGGTCTTCAAAAGCTCACGTTTTTCATATCTAAGCTTATACGAGGATACTTTGCTTAAGCAGTGAAAGGACCCGTTGCGTGATGGCTAGCATGTTTGCCAGTTGACCCGAGATTCGCGGTTCGAATCCCAACAGAGGCAAATATGATTTTCCAGGGGTAAAAAAATTCATACGTTAGTAAATTCATTGCCATGAAAAGCGCTTTATCGATTCGCAGACAGAAAACTGTAGGTCCCCTCCATTCCCTCACAAAGCATGGTTGTGAGAAATGTTCCTCTACTTCTTGTGTTGTTTTGCTGCTCTGTTGCATTTGAAAAACGCACTGTCATAACGAAAAGTCTTACAAGGATAAACTTACACATTTACATTCACAAAAACCTACACTGCATCCAATGTACCGAACGAAGGTGCACCACATGACGGATACAAGGTTCATGTCATACAAAAGCTAAGCCAGCCATCGAATGAAAATCAACTCCCTTAGGAACTAAAAAGGCTTAAAATCTTTCACTTCCAATGAATTCCCATTAAACATACAACCTATGGCAGAAATTGTTGCGTAGATATACGTTCGCCTGGACGTCCCCAAAAGTGCTTTACGTTTTGAGAGCATTGTTCATTAATGCCCAACCGCGTTAGCATAACTTTCCAACTGCGATAACAGGTAATATTTTCTAATCAATATGAAATCAATACAGCCGACTTCTGTCTCCATTGGTGTTTCGCTCACTGCTTGTTAAATGCTTTTAATTAAACGTACGACCAATGTGAAATACCCGACTGTGTATAGC
Organism: Melanostoma mellinum; assembly: GCA_914767635.1. Taxonomy (NCBI): domain Eukaryota; kingdom Metazoa; phylum Arthropoda; class Insecta; order Diptera; family Syrphidae; genus Melanostoma; species Melanostoma mellinum. Next base: position 24,666,794 of record OU612058.1, read on the forward strand.
TCGAACCTGTGTAGGTAAGGTACTCGAAACTTGAATTGGTTTTTGCTGAATGGGTCTTTTTCAGTTTTTTTTTTTCAATTTGGCTTCATGGATAAATTAATTGATATCCAACACCGTCGTCGAAGCTGTCTCAATTAAATGGTGATTTTTATTCTGCTTCAATTTGGAACGGGGACATACTCAAAAAAGATTCTATTTTTTATTTAGTGTCAAAGGTTTTTCCTTGTTTTTTTTTTGTTTAATGGTTTGTTCTGTCGAGTGATGTTTTTTGGACAACTGGCCTATGTGACTACGAAAAAGAAAACGGTTTTAATTGATTTTTGTGATAACAGGCAAATTGAGTTAAAGTGTTGCTGGGGTAAATTATTTTAGTCAAATATTGTTGTTTTGATTCAGTTGATGTTCATTAGGTTTGCCCTTAACAAAGAAATGAAAATTGAGGCCTGTTCTCTAAATTGCAATCGGATTTTAGAACATAAAAGTTTCGAGAACAAAATAAATTTCCAGGCTAGGTCCCAAAACCAGATGAATAAGGAAAAACGACAAAATACTGAGAAAAGTTTGGGATTTTCAAATTTGGACTGTGCGAGGCACATAGTTTTCGAAGAATAGCAATCATGTGAATACACAAGTTTTTTTTTTCTAATTTTTGTTGACCTAGTTAGTGAGTTCAGCTTTGGGGAATGCATTCCCGGAAATTCGAGAATTGACGAAATGTTCTATGAGTTCTTTCTTTGAATACGAAAATGGGAGACTTTGCCGATTACAAAAAAATATCCGGTACTCAATTATTACCGAACAAAGAATTTTAAATCAACGTGTATGTAGATTCCTGAAAGTCGGACCCTATTTCGATAAATGAATACACATACATTTCATATGAAAACTGAACACACATAATCTTTTGTTTTATCCTTGAAGGGATGTTTTGCGACTTTAAAAATATCCTATTTCTACCTTTACATAAAAAAAAACACTGCTGCCGAGAAATTGAAATGGTCGAATAGTTATTGTTACTTAGAATGCAATTCAATAAGACGTGTATTGCTTTGATCTCTCAAAAGGAAATCTTAATTTGTTTCTAATGAAAATGTCTTTCAAATCATAATTGAAACATATGAGTTTTCTTTGACAAAAGATGTTGGGAAAAAGACTAATGAAGTGCTCCACAAAAACTCAGATATGAATATGAAAATCCTTTTCCATGCAAAGTAATTGCGAAGAGGTCTTACTCTTTTCTTTTCATTCATTTTCATTTTCATTGGAATCGTATCAGAATACTGTTGAAGGGTTTTAATTGAACATTGAACGTCTGGCTAAACTATCAGTAATGAATGAAACAACATAAGATGCTCGAAATAAACAGAAAGTTCTTTCAAAAAAAAAAGGAATGTTTTCATTCCTTTTGTCGAATTTCGGGGGAACAAATTAAGTAGTTTCGTCTTTTTTGTAGCTCGTGACACACATACAATACAAATATTCAGTCCTACGTTATGGGTATGCCTAGTACGCTGCTGATGCGAAATGAAATTTTTCGTGAGTCTCCATATCCACGACGAAATCGAAAACGTACACTCAGCAAAAAATATCTGTGTAGAATATAATCAGCTGTTTAAGAAAAGTGTTACAATTAAAGTCAAGTATATAGTTCCCACCAGAAATAATGAAGAAAATAATCTATATGAACAAAATAAACTTAAAATTTCTTTTTACCAAAGCAATTTGTTTTTCTTGGTTTATTTATTTTTATTTTGGGTCTACTTTGGTCTCTTTTTTCAAAAACTATACTTCTATTTTGCGAAAGTGGTTATGGTTCGGCGCAAAAAAAAAAACAATAGAACTGTCAAAATTTCGCAACCATTCATTAGGTTTGTTCGTAGGTCACCACAAAGCGTTTTTTGATGAACCTAAAGTCGCCCTGAATGTTAAATTGAGTTTTTTTTTAGCCCTGAGGTTGACCTGGGTTTTCCCTCAACTCGCCCTAGGTTTTTGCTGTGGCGAGTTGAGGGTTGTCGAATGACATGAATTTTTGATTCAAATGACAGGGATGTGTGGTGATTTCGTTACTTAACGTTTTTTAGAACTGGAAAACCCAGGTTTTTTTTACAACTCATAGGGTTGTCAAGTAAACCTGGGTCAACCCTGGGTACAGTTCAACGAACGAGCCTATTGTACCGGGAGATTAATTATGAACGGAAAAGTTTGGAGAGTTGTAAAAATTGTAGTAAAAAAATCTTCTACAACTATCCATCCATAGAACCCATTTCACAAAGCAGCAGCGTACTGCACAACGAAAAGGACAGCGAAATTTTCCGTTAACGAATCCGTCTTGTCATTTTTGTATATGAGATTTTCCTTTTCGTTTCACCAGCGTCCTAGGCTTAAGTATAAACCACTTGTGTCTCAGACGCACAGTGGGGCTGAAGTAGTTGTTTTGTGCCAATTTGATAAGTTAAAAGAGTTTCTTTGCGTTTTAAATTCTTGTTCAAGAATAATAATGAGCTCAAGTTTAAATTGTTTTAATAAAAGACGAGTTTGACGGTCGCTACAGATAAAGTACGTGTTTGCACGATCGTTGGTTTTATTTTCGTGTTAGTTATCAAAGATGGGAATATAAAAATATCCACGGTGCCGCAATTGGACAATGAATTCGGCTTAGCTAAATTATGAGAAGCGATTTCTCGATCTTGGTATCAGCAGAAAGTTGTAGGTGCCCTCCATTTCCTGACAAAAGCAATGGTTGGGAGAAAAGCGCCAGGCCAAGGGATTAATCACTCTGCGACTACTATGTTGTTTGGGATATCGATACCCATCTAAGAAATAAAGCAAAAAAAAAAGACAAAAGGTGTCTTATGACACCGAATAAGTGATGGAACAATTTTTGAGGATATTGAAGGAATATAGGAAATTTGGTGTTCGTAGTTCGTAGATGGAAATCGCAGATGAGCAAATATGTGGGTTCAATATATGCATTTAATTCTTTATAAGCTTTGTCAAGATTTTTAAATCTTTCTTTGTCTTATGCAGTCAGACAGATATTCAAATGTCAAAAGAAGAAGAAAACCAAATATTAACCAATTCCGAACAATCAAACAAAACAGATTCAGTACCCTTTACGGAAAATTAGTCTTCCGCACATAAACAATGGAGTATTTGGTCATATCACAGTCCAAAATACGCAATCCGTACGGACAATTTTGTAAGCCACCGTTGTTATTCCAACCAGCCCTGTTCTTTAATCCTGTCGTCTGTCGTCTGTCGTCTGTTGTCTGTCGTCTGTCATCTGCCATGTGCCATCTGGCTGAAGCTTTACACCAACAATGTGCTTCTGCCTTTAGGAATTACCATTTGGTGCATTTTTATTGTTTGTTGATGCACGCTAAGCAAATTTTGTTGGGAAATTTTGAAAATTAAAAATTTTAACAATTCAATTTTGATTGTAGAGACTCAAAATGCATAAAAATACGTGCCATAAGGAACTCCGTAAGCGAGATAAACTCATCTCCGGCGTGGTTAATTCATTTCACAATTTCAATCTGTCATTTGAAGAAAAGAAGCAATTGAACTAAACTTCAAAATAAAATCCAATTTTTCTATGTTAGGCTGACGCAAACTTAATCATGGCACAGCCTTAGCTTTGGTAGATCAAGTACACCCTCTATACATAATTCAGTTAAAAACTATATCCGACGCTAATGTTGAAAATCAAGTAGGTAGGTTCAAAACTGGTCAAAAATCAGTTTTGTCAATATTCCTCTCATATTAACAGCTTCTTCCATATGACTACAAGATTAAACTAATTTGTAACGTCTATCCCTTAAGCTTGTGCTTGAAAACTAGCAGTTGCAATTTATTTGCTTGTTGTACAGAAAGAAAAATCCTCAGAACCCTTTTACTTTGGCAACAAATCACATTGCAAAGAGCTCATCCCCGAAAATCCCCAATATTCCATCACAAATATATTTCCTGTCAGCTATCCGGTCACCAATATACCCTAATGGTCACCAATGTATCTTCAAGCCAGACAAAAATACACCCCAAATTCAAGGCTCATCAGTGTCGTTAACAGCCCACCCATTTCTGCTCCCACCACTCCATCTTCCGTGCTTTCGAGCAATTCGTCTTATTTGCGTGCCAAAGAGCAAAGATGTCCCGAATATACTATATGACCCCAAAGAAAACGACACCAGAAGTTAGTGTGAAAGTTGTATGCACAAACACAAAGTCATGAACACAATAAAAAAAAATTGGAGCTTAAGTGCGGGATGTTTCATAGTAGCTTTTGCTACACACAATCATAAACAAATTACCCTATTCCAAGAAGGGTTTGTGGGTGTATAAGAAAATAGAGTTCAATCTCGTGAATACGGATAGAGTGTGTGATAAAAAATCAATTCTTCTTCCTTTTTTTTTTCGTTCTACTTGCAAAGGTGAATCGAAACACGTTGATCGGCTTCGTAAAGGGGATTCTTATTTAACAATGAAAAAGTGAAATCAACTTCAAGTCACTCACAGCGCATAAATTGTGTAATGTGAACGTGCGCCGAACGCAGCTTCAAACATCAGGATATTATTACTTTCACTTTGACGCTTTTCTGATGACTTCAAAGAAACTTTTATGTACTGTTCTCTTGTGGTGTTAATTGCACGTTAGCTAATTGCAGGAAGTCAAAGCGCATTTTTAATTGCCTTTCAGGATGTCAGAAGAGAACGAAATCAATAAAGGTGGAAGGCTATCGACATCACTCTATACAAAATGTAGCTTTTTCAGTTGAAAACTTCCGGCCAAGAATAAAATCAACACAGAAACACGAGATGTAAACAAAGAGTAAAAAAATAGTTGGATATCCATCAGGATCACTTATTAAGTGTAGCGTTAATAAAGTATAGGTATATAGGAAAGCCAAAGCTTTGCATACGTTTAAATCATCTTACTATGAGCCCGCCGCAGACGTTGACTCTTAATAGGCCGACAGTTTGATCGAACTCTTTATCAGTATGGGAAAATGGAGATGTATAGTAATGCGAACTATTCAACCGATAAAAAATAAATTTGGTGGATCTCACGACTACCTTCAAGGTTCAAGCTAAGCCAACCCATCTATTGGCTTGGTGCCAAACGATGGTGATCAAACGATCATCTGACTAAAAATTTGCAGTCTCAAAAAAGAATACCGATGTTACAAAATCTATAAACTTGAGATACACGATATCGATATTCCACAACGAGTCTTTTTGCATGAGATCATACTATGGTGCTTGAAAGTGTTCAAACCAACATTCGTTAAAATTGTGAATCTTTTTCGGGGAAAAAGGGCGGTCTGAAAAATTTTCTAGGGACTTCAAAATTTCCACGTCGTTACCAAATACCAGAATGTCACTGTATGAGACGCAAGACACTACGTCAAAAGAATAAAAAGAAATAGACCAAGGTGACTCCTTTGTGGAACGCTAGGCTAAGCAAAGCACTAAATAGTCAACAAAAAGTAAGGAAGTTTGAATTATTAAAAAAGGAATTGAAGTCCTATCAAATGCGTTTAGCTTCCTTATCTTGACATAGTATAAAACAAAGTCGTTTTCCGCTGTTTGTCCCTATGTACACTAAGATCTTTGAAACTAAGCAACGGATTTTGGTGCGTTTTTTGTTTTGTTTTTGAAATAGAAAAAATGACTCAAAGGGAATATGCCCATACTCCCGAAGGAAAGGAAATGGGAAAAGGAACAAGAACTTAAAAATTCAAAATTAAAAAATTCATTCACCTTTGATGCAACATTTTAGCAAAATTCTTTTGGTTCAAGACTGGTCCCTTTAAGAATCTGAGCCAGGAAAGGATTGTTATCGATATTTCCAAACCCGATGATGGATCTGGCGCTGCGCTGGTGTCTTTGTGGATAGCGATGACATATGACTGCACACTTCATTAGGTGTGCCAAGCTGCGTTTAAGGCTCCACTCAACCGTCTTACAACTCCTAAATTGATGTAAGAAAGCAAAACTTCTTTGAATGCGGTCGGAAGACTAGATTCTTTGAGTCTCTTTTGGGTTCCAGGCCTTCAGGGCATAACTGTAAAAGAGATTGCGCATACGAACTTGTAAAGTAAGGATCTCAAACAACTTTCTCAGCACCTTAACCTTAACCAGCGTTTGGTCTGGCAGTGTCCACAGTAAGGTCTTCAATCAACGATTGAATCTGTCAAGAGCACAACCGTAGATGACATGCCTCCATTAGATGTAGACAGACTAAACGTATACTCCTCAACGTTAAGGAGAAAATTGCAACATTTTTCTATCTCGAAGCAGAAAATATTGCTTGAAAGCTTGTTGGCGTTTCCACGGAACATTTATCTTGCCAATCATTTAAACGTGTCAGGCTTAAGTGATACCAAACGAGAAGATGATGACACCGCTGAGCACTCCCTCTGTGAATGCCCTGTATTTTCTCGTATCATCAGATACTCGGTGCAGATACGGTGAGAGCTGGTAACCTAGGCTCCTAATCATAACAACGGCTTTTGGCCTTTCTCCAAATATCTAAGGCAATGACAAAAGAAAGTTGCCATCTGGTAGAACAATGGACCGGTATTTAGGTCTGAGTACTCAGTTGGTATTTTAAAATCTTTGACAGAAAAAAATGTAAAATATTAAATTTTGGCTTGAATATCTCAAAACAACGTTGTTGGGACACATTTTATCCCCGCCTATTCTCGCGGCATTAAACTTAAGACTTTCAGACAACGCAGTTTAGCCCAGCGGATGTTCCTGATAGTTTTTGGTTTTTAGGTAATTTCGTGTGAACAACACTTTTGAATAAGTTAGACTCAAGCAACGCCGCGCCGCGCCGGGTGGGACAGCTAGTTCATTGTATAATTTTAAGGACAATTGGTCGAAGGTCAGTCTAAATGTCTGGTCTTGTATTCATTTATGATAAAGAAGAAGATAGAAGATTGTTACCCGTCGATTTTCTTTGCTTTAATCCGTGTTCGTATAATGGCAGATAGCATTCCTTTCCCAAAAGGGGATAAGCCTTCGCAGACTTCCCTTCCAAACAGCTTGAGAATACATAAGAGCCTTCAAATAGGGCTACGATTTATTATATTAAAAATGGTGCGATACGAGAAAATTTCTAAAGACTAGACAATACTCCAGGCGTTAAAGAAATTTTAAAAATATACTTGAGGGTTTAGTCTTTCCTTGTAAACGGAATCATATTCGGACCGGAAGAAATGTCGAGTATTTAAGAGAAGAAAGATAAAGAATACTTGATATTCACCTCATTCAATGAATGGGGTTGCAATTTCAACCCAAACACTCAAATGTGTTTACCCAGTTCCTTCAAAAAGAGCCACAAAAATGACTTGACTTGTATTGCAAATGTCAGCAGTGCCCTTCAAAGTGTTATTATAAATGAAGTTAGCTAGCTGGAGAACACGTCTGATTTTCTTTTTAAACAATACATTGCCTTAATTTTAAGTGAACAGCCCATTTGCATAACATAGCTAGAGTACAGGCTTTGAGAGAGCCTTTAGAGTCGGAGAAAGAGTTGTTAAGCGAAGGTCTTCTAAGTTTAGTTTGGTTGATTGTGCGAAACTTTTAGTTCTTTGGTAAGCTACGGCTGGCGAAAACTTTGAAGCAATGCAATCCTCGAGGAATGGTTTTTGAAGTGAAAACTTTCTTAACATCTCTGCGATTTGAAAATTTATGAAACGAAAAAGCGACGGGAAAAGATAAAGACACAAAAATTCATAAGACGGGAACTTGAGTGGGAACGATTGGGAACCGGAACAAGATTCATTTTCAGAGGAAACCCGTAAATATTTTAAGTAAATTGAAAATGCTTATCAATAGGGGAAGTGGGGGCAAGACCGCAAATGGGGGCAAGATTAAGTCAATATTATTTGTCTGAAGTCAAAAAATGGATGCGAACAAATTCAAAATCAATGGTTACTGAGTTACTGAGTATCAAGCTCCTGAACTATTCGGTGTCGCTTAAATGAACTCTGCCATCATTCAGACCGCAGTTAACGCATTCAAAAAGACAGGAATTTATCCATTAAACAGTGACGTGTATGAGGACTGAATTTTTGAACCAGCAGAAACCACCAACTAGTCTTTTTATGAAGAACAATCTTCCACAGAAGTAGCTGAAGAGCTTATCACAAATTCTCCATCACAAGAAGTTACTGAAGCATCCATTGGAAGGGCACGTTCAATTGAACCGCCTGCAACGCACATAATTTTCACTCAAGAAAACTTTGTTAACAATGACTTCGTCGATGCCTTTGCTGCCCTAGACAACACTCCATCAAGATCAGCATCAACAGCTACAGCCTTCATTTTATATATCATAAAGAAGATTGTTAAGATACCTTTTGGGAAGAGAGTTTCTTAGCAGAGAAAGTCAAGGAGGGGAAAAACGGCAATATTGACAAGTTCACCATATAAATCTGAGTTGGAAGCTCTAATTGCTGCTACCAAAGATAAAAAAAGGCACCATAAAAAACGCCAAAAAATTAAACGTAAGGCAAAAAGGACTGTTGCCGAAAGTGAGGCTGTGGATACTAGCGTTTCAGATTGCAGTTGCATCTTCTGATTGGAGCTTCATTCCAAGTCAAATCCAACTGATGGCTGGATAAAATATAGCATTTGATCTGGGTGGGCTCACGAAGCTTGTGCTTGAGTTGGAGAAGATGAAGATGTCACATGTGCAACTTTTGCAAACAGTTATTTACATTTTAATGTTAAGAACGGTAATGTTTTTTCAAAGCCTAGTATCTTTTTTGAAAAGTAAATTTTTTTATTTTTATAATCAAAATTCCTAGATGAAATGTAAGACTTTGTAAATAAAGACTTTATGTTAATTAAAAGATGTTTCATAATGGTTTTTGGGGCTGTCAACCACTAAATGTGCGGTCTTGCCCCCACTTCCCCTAAAGATTGATTTTTAACTTAGAGAATTTTAAAAATTTTGTTAAAATTCAGGATAGGTCTGGAAGAGGTTATGTACGAGGACTCTTAGGACAAATATAATCACAAATGACGAAAATAGTTTCTGAAAAATAACTCATAAATTTGTCAATTTAAATGGAAAGAGAATACGAGACGATGTCAGTCAAATTTCTTAGAAGGCCATAACTTTTAAGAAAGGTCAGTTGGAATAAGAACTTTGTGCATCGTTAAAAACAGATGTTGCTTCGAAAGAAAACAGGAAATTACGCCTAGCTTTGAAAACTTTTAGAACAAAATTCTAGAATCAATTTCTTCAACGGCAATGTTCGTTTATCCTTTTTTTTTTTTTTGTGATTGCATTACCTTTGCTCAAATATTCCTTGTGTGGTCAGTAAAACTACACTCGACACATTAGCTCAGTCTCTATGTCCATAACCAAAGGAAGTGCACAAGAAAAAAGGAATTCATTATAATTTCCATACACAGTGATGTGTTGGGTCGCCTTGCGAGACTAGCTGGCTGTGGTGGCAAGTCTCGAAGTGGTTACAAAACGAGCAGTTCATATTGTATATTGCCACACCCGAGACATAAAAGAAAAAAGAAAAAAAAACACCTCACATGTCACCTGCCACCTTTCCATTAATCCTTCTGCCCATGCAGACTCGAATAGAAATTGAGTTTTCTCGAACATTTTGATATGCAAATCGACACCGGAACAATTGAAAACAATCATCATACATTTATGCATGAGATTGTTCTTTGGGAGATTTCGCCCCTTACATAAATTTTGATATTGATTTTGCATAGAGTCCTGTTGGGGCAAGATGTATGTATACGAACGTAACCAAAAACCCATAGTGCAAGTTGGTACTGCAAATATGGACGCATGGACGGTAGACAAAAAATGGCAGAGAGGAGTTTGGGGGGCGTGTAAAAGTACCTGCTAGTGCTTTGTCTTATGGAAAATTTAGTTTCAGAATCTGATGTTGGGTACACCTGTTATGCAGACGTTACACGATATGTACGTGTTTGCGGAGGATGTTTGTTACTCGACCTTTCAACTACAAAACTGGACACCAGGCGGATTATATTTTGATTCCTTTTCGATACTTGGGTGTCGGAAATTGGATAGAAACCAAACGAATGGTATTTTAAGCAGCAGTTGTTGCTGTCTGGTCATTCAATGAAGAAAATGAAGTAGGAAATGTGGAAGGAGGATTTATTGTTCTGATTGTATTTGAAGAGTCAACGGTGTTTTGAAGAAGAAATGGTTTTGGGAAATTTTAGGCATACTACTATGGGAAGTCATTCTACTGAAACCGTATTTGTTTTATGAGGATATGAAATGATTGATATCCAAATTAAACATCCAACTAACTCAGTTCGGAAGTAATGGAATCGTTCTTAACGCAATCAAATAAGGAAGCAAAAATACTATCCAAAACAAAAGTTGAATTTTCGAAGAGGACCTTGTTTCAAATATCTCCGTTCGTTTATGTTTGCTTATGCTTTTAATATTTTGGACTCTATGTAGGTACTCTGTGGGTTGTTTCATTTAGTGTTTTGTTTGGGTTGTTCCTGAACCTGCCTGAACCAAAATGCTCTCTATTTGTTTGTGAAACATTTTTGTGATGATTTCTTAAATTGACTTTGAGGTTTTGATTGCAGATCTTTTACCAGTTAGCATTTGTGCAAAAAGAAAAGTGTTATGTTTCATAAATCAGTTCTTTTATTTGTGGCTATGTACCTATTTCTGTATTATTTTGAAGTTGATATATATACTTCTTCTTGTTCTTCTACTATTAGAATTATTATTATTTTTCCGTAGTTACGAGCACTGTGATGTCAAAGCGGACCACTGAGCTGCTTGACTGACACTAATGATTTGCACTTGGGGTACGCTGCGTTGAACTCAAAATGCGTCAGCAAACTTCCCGGCTTTGAACAGTTTCATGTCTGAGGCCAATTAAATATACAGACTTCGTTGTACATTTGTCTGTACCAGGAGTGTTTTGGTCAGCTTGTGACCGGACATTTGCGCGAATTGCACTTTTAATCAATTATTTAAATTTTGGAAGTAAGATCCCAATATTTTAACACACCGCCAGAAAAATTAAAATGGCATTAGAACAGAAACACAATCCGAAAAAGACAAATTCAAGAAAAAAGAAATTCGGATGTAAATAATGCCGACGGAGAAGACGGGTGCGCAACTTAATTATGAAACAAAATTTCGAATCGAGTCCACTCCTTAGATAGTCTAAGAGGTGGACTCGATTCGATACATTTTTTAATTCGATTCGATTAAAAGGGATAATCAAATCATTTTAAAATCATAAGCACAAATAACTACGCAGTGAAGCAAAAATCTATTCTATCTTCTTTATATATATAATAATTCTGCTGTACCTGTGTATGTCATTGAACTTTTCCTAAACAGCTTGACCGATTTAAATGAATTTTTCTGTATGCGTTTGACAGGCGGCATGAATGGTTTAGATTCACAAATCAGTTCGGCAAATGGAGCTACAGTTGCAGTTGCTGTTCGCTAGTCTGGCTAAAAATCGAGAACCTAAACGGATTTATCTTGTCTTGATCTTGAAATGGTCGTGTAGGTCTAGAGAAGGTTTAAAAGCTTTTATTTTATCCCTATAATCCCACGGGAATAGAAACAGGAACGAGAACGGTAATTTTCAAGTCACTTGACAGATTCCAAAAATTCTTTCAACTCTAGGATGTTACATTATCCCTCAGTGACATAGACTTAGCTGCGGTCAAAATAATAGTAGTATAGAGCTTAAGAAACAAAAAAATTTAAAAAAACTTATCCGTCAATTCTAATTTAAAAACCCAACAACGTGGTTTTCAAAGTGGGGTTTTAAGCTTTTATTTACAAAAAAAAAAAAACAATAGTTTAATATTATTATCCGATAGTTGCAAGTTTATTGAACAGATGTTGAAATTCAGCGGTCAAAAAATAGTAGTGATAGGAAAATCTACCTTGAAATGTTACGAAATCGAAAAATTAGGTCAACATTTTTATTACAATATGTGGCTGAAGCTCGTACCTTTAATTATTATTTAGTTGCATGTCCCTTGTTAGCTATAACAGCAGTACAAAGACGTTCAATAGAGTTTATCAGGTTTCCACACCTTCCTGTGCTTATCGAACTCTATGATTGCTGTAACGCTTCGCAAAGGACTGTGTTGTTGCTTGGTTTACATCTAGAAGCATATTTTCTTACAGCGCTCCATAAGTTTTCAATGGGATTAAAGTCCGAAGACTGTGCGGGCCACTCCATCACATCTACTTTACTTTCCAGGAACCATTGCTTCTTGCTTAAAGACCCATTTCAGCAAGAAGCAACTTCATTTACGGTAGCATTCAACTTCAGTATACGGTAGCATTACTTCCTACATTATCCTAACATAGAGATGCTGATCCATAATGCCTTCAATCCGCATTATGGGTCCAACTCCGTAGAAGAAAAAACATGCCCATACCATTATGATTGTAAAGTGTGGACTAAATTCGGTGTTTGGAGATCTTCTTACATATTGACGAGATCCTTTTCCACCCCTTAAAACAATTAAAGTGTAACGGGTTTTCACTATCAACGCAATGCAAAGTGGAAAAATACCAATCTGTGCAATGCTTTTTCTCACACTACTATTATTTTGACCGCAACTATATATTCCATTCACATATTTCCACTGAAACCTGAAGATTCCCTCAGGAACATGGTTGAAAATGGAAACTTAGAAACTACTGGACAGATTTCAAAAATTCTTCTAGGATGCCACATAATCCCTCAGAAATTAAGCGTATAATTCATCCCTTTAATCCCACGGATTTAATTAAATAACAAATAATAAGATTATTGGATTATTAGTTTTTAAGAACTCTTTTGATTTTCGACTGGCAAGAATAGAGATTTAAATTTTTTTTATTGTTTTTATAAATGTTACTTTTACAATAATCCAAGCAATTTTTTCATATGACATGACCGCACATTGAACTTGATCTATATTCGCAAGACAAAAGGAATTGATTTAAAGTGATACTATACACTTTGACCTAAGCTATGACAGCGTCTTCTAGCCCTTTTTTAGAGATAAGGATCTCGAAGGGATATTGAGTCCGAATGCAAATGAAGTGGAAGTTCTTTGGTTATTATGTGGACAAGAAGAAATGAAGACTCGAAGAAAATTTTAATTTTACCTCAGACGCAATAAGGGTATTGTAAAACCACGTGGTGGTCCCTGTGACCATGCTGAACGGTGCAGATAATGACACTTTGATGTACTCAACAAGTGTCAAGAGGAAAATATTGGACCAACTCCCAAAAATATTTCAATGATGCGAGAATACTTGGACTTTTTTCTAGTACTCAACTCCTCCTAAGGTGAACCGTACTCCTCGAACTACTTAATAAATAATCTCGCCACTGACACTTAGTCGATTAAGCAAATCTCAACCCCAAAATCGCTTTAATCTTTCGGACTCTTTTTCTTTATCCCTTCTCACTTCACATCCGAAGTGAAGAGAACATCAAGATGACGAGATTTTGTCGTTGTCCAGCCTTTTTCATCAGACCTTTACCTTTCAGTGTGTTGTCCGCAAGGCCCCTAACCCAAGCCGGACTAAACTAAAAAAGAAAGAAAACATTTTTTCGAAAAACGAAGAACCAAAGAAGCTACGTTTTGGAAATTTAATAAACATTTGACGAAGGACTTCTTCGTCCAGAGAGTTACAAGAAAGAGAATATGAATAGAAAAACAGAAACATATCAAAATGATCCTGGCTTAGTGTTGGCGACCCTCCTCAACGGGTCTCCACCTTGCCGTGGTGAGGAGGCTTACGCTGGAAATCTCAAGCAGGACGGCTACGGTTAGATGCTCTTGAGTGGAAAATCAGCTACCAGCGAGGGTTTCGGGCAAACTAAGTGAGACCCACCCCTATGAAAATTTATGGAAAGAACACAAAAAAGCAACAAAAAAATAGCGGGGATATACGCTAAAATGTCAGCAGATGTCACGGCTGCTGGCTTGGGCTTTGCCTTACGATCTCAATATCGTAAGGAGAAGTCGCCAGTGACTAACTTTTCTTCTTTCATTTTTTCTTTAGTTTGTTTGACGATCTTACTTATAATTTTGGATCTTTTTCTTTTTTCTTTTTCTTTTTTCGTTCTTTTCTTTTTCTTTTTCTTTTCCCATTTTCTTATAGATCCAACTTACAAAGTAATCGAAGTTCAACACAACAAAAAAGAAAAAGCTGATTATAAAATGAACAACCAAAAGAACGATAATGTTTCCAAGATGACCGAGGAAGAGGAAAATCTCCTCCTTGACCCATTCTCCAGCTTGGGTATGGAAGATGGAGCCAGTGGTGAGGCAATCATTGTTGATGACATCAGTGATGCCAGCTCCATAGCGGAGTCCGACACCTCAAACCTATCGTGCGTGTCCAGGCGGAGTAAAATCTCCATCTGCAAGCGCACGGTCAAAAGGCTGGGTAAAGTTAACTGGAATGACATGACTGACATTGAACGGAAAAGACTCCACAACGCACGAGCCTTTTTAGACAGGGAGAACTTGGGAGAAGACGGGCCTACTGCTAGTCTAGCACCAAGCCCCCTGCAAGGTATGACCGACAAAACAGACAAGACGCACGACACACGAGCCTTTTCGGACAGGGAGAACTTGGGAAAAGACGGGCCTACTGCTAGTCTAGCACCAAGCCCCCTGCAAGGCATGACCGACAAAACTGACAAAACGCACGACACACGAGCCTTTTTGGATAGGGAGGGCTTGGGAAAGGATGGGCCAACTGCTAATCCAGCACCGAACCCTCTCCCCCTTCTTGGTAAGAGTGTTAAGACTTCGATGGGTCCGCCTGCTCCCTACGTTGATAAAATTCAGCCGAAGAAAAGGCCAACCCCATCGACGGCTGATGCGGAAACAAAAACGTTTACAGGACACAACACGAAGGACAGACAGACAGACCCTAAAGTACGGAAGCACAGCGGAACTTCTATAACCCAGTGTTGGGTAACGAAGTCTTTGCTGAGGGGAAGGAAGAACGGATGCGTGAAGGTAGTGTAGAAGGCCATAGCCCTCCGCAAGACCTGAACGTGACCGGGGAATCCAACCCCGAAAACCCGGCACTAAACAAAACGACGGACAGTCTGGCAACTGTCATCGACAGAAATGCCGGACAACGACGAGCTAGGGTCCTCAGCAACAACGAATTACTACGGAGACAAAGACGCAACGCGGAAAGGACCGTCAGACGCCTATCGAAGAAGAATCCCGAATCTTTGACGGTAAAGGCAAAAAAGGCGCTGGTCAGGTCCGAACAAAGACTACGGACAGTGACACCAACAGACATAACAAAACGAACTGGACAATACCCAACAGACAAAAAACAAGCTGGCTGCGAAGCAAATACTGAGACTGGCGAGGTGGCCTCCCTGCCCCTTGTCAAGACCGGTATACTGAGCTGCTCAAAAAGAGCAAGAAATGCCAGCTCCTCCCCAAATAACTCCACACCCAACAGAATATCTAAGAGGATTAAGACCTCCTCAGTCCCTGCTACAAAGGGCCACCAGGTCGCTATCGCCGATTTTGGAAACCCGACCGCAAACTGAGTGAAGACGAATGGCAGTTACTTGAACTAAGAATCCTGGAAGAGGTAAACGAGTCGATCGTTAAGAGTAGGCAACCGCCACTCTTCGGGGACCTCACTACCGTCCATGGTTTCAAGATGATGAACTGCGAGAATGAATGGACCCTTCAATGGCTCCAGGAATTTGTGAAAAAGACGGCAGCTCCCTGGCAGAATGCCGATTTACGGCTTGTGACTGCCAGTGAGATAAAAGACCTAAACCGACCAATAGGTAAACTGTTGGTCAGAGGCCCCGATATTCCCCGCGATCGGCTGGAAAGGTACATCCTTTCATTAAATGCCGAACTTCTGAGCGACCAATGGAAGATCATGAAGGTGGAGAAAACGGAGACAGGAACTGAAGTGATTGTGAGATTGAACCACAACTCCATACCACTTCTAAGACAGGTCAGCTTTAAAGTTCGAGTTGGCATTACCCGATGCAAGCTCAAGCTGATAGCTAGAAGCAAAAAACAGGTTAGTAAGGCGTTGTATATAAAACAAAATATGTCATGGATTTGAAAATAATACAAATAAATCTCCAACACAGTAAAGCCGCCTCCGCCAACCTGGTCTACCTCATGGAGAGTAGACAAATTGATGTAGCTCTTATACAAGAACCTTGGATCGCAAGAGGAAGAATTAAGGGCCTACACTCCAAAGAACTCACGCTGTACAAATCAAATTTTGTCAGCCCAGACAGTAACCATAGAACATGCATAGTAGCTAGAAAACAGTTAAATCTCTTTCTTCTAACTACTTATAGCACAATAGACCAGACCGCGGTAAAGATGGAACGCGTAGGACTTCCATCACTAATTTTGGCTTCCATCTACATGCCACATGATGGAATTGAAGGACCACCAGCGGAGATCACTCACCAACTGGTAGAATACACAAGTAAGAGTAGACTAGATATTATTATGGGCTGCGACGCCAACGCACACCATGTGCAATGGGGAAACACTGACACAAATTCTAGGGGGGAACTCTTATTTGAATTTATTTTAAGAAACAATCTTTTGGTTATCAATAGAGGTAACTCACCTACCTTTGTTACAAAAAACCGTAAAGAAGTACTTGACATTACCCTCACTAATAACTCGGACACTTGTCCAGTAGAACAGTGGAAAGTACTAGAAGAACTCTCTTTCTCAGACCATCGTCTGATAAATTTTATCACTCCCACTACAGATTGCCCAATCAAACCATTTCGTAATAATAGACGTACTGATTGGGCTACCTTTAGTAAGGAGGTGGACGATAACATAGATTCCCTTAATACAAATAGGAACCTTGAACCGCAAAGCCTTGATAAGTTGACTGCAGAACTCACAGGGATTCTGAGAAATGCCCTGGATAAAAGCTGTCCTCTGATCACAACGGTAAAAAAGAACAAAAAACCAATTTGGTGGAATAATGAGCTGAGCAGCATTAGGAAAGAAACTAGAAGACTTTTCAATGCTGCCAAACGGACCGGCTCCGAAATTGACTGGGAACATTACAAATCCAGCCAAAGGAAATTCAAAAATGAAACTCAACGAGCAAAACGCTGCTCATGGAGAAATTTTTGCAGTGAAATCGAGTGTACGAACAAATCGGCCAGACTACGGAAAATCCTCTCCAAGGAGACCATACCACTTGGTTCTCTGAGAAAACCGGATAACCACTGGACTGAATCCCCGGTCGAGAGTCTGGAACATCTGTTCGATTCGCACTTCCCTGGATGCAGCCCTATAGAGAACAGTGAAATAGAAAACACTATGTTTTCTAGACACGAAATCCCGGCAGATATCGTAACGGAAGAGAAGTTGGAATGGGCTATCAACTCCTTTTCACCTTTTAAATCTCCGGGTCACGATGGCATTTTCCCCATGATGCTGCAAAAAAGCAGCAGGAAAGTCATCCCACATCTAAAGAACATTTTTGAAAATAGCCTCATATGGGGCTACATTCCCAAAATATGGCGGGAAGTTAAAGTCGTTTTCATACCGAAAGCCGGCAAACCCAGCCATATAGAAGCAAAAGACTTCAGACCTATAAGTCTGACCTCTTTTATACTGAAAACGTTTGAAAGGCTACTTGATTTACACATCCGTAGTTGCCTGAAACCGGAAGTAATATCTACCTTTCAACATGCCTACACAAAAGGACGTAGTGTGGAAACAGCACTTCACTGTGTAGTAAGAACCATAGAAAAAACGCTGCTAGATAAAGAATACACACTGGCAGTTTTCCTGGACATTGAAGGAGCCTTCAACAATGTACAAAACAGTGCAATTGAAAAAGCCCTAAATGAAAGCAAAACTGTCAAAGCTCATTACGATTCCTTAAATCAAATACGGCTTCGGTCATAGTCCCAACTTTTCTTCTTAAAGGCTGCGTTCACACCAAAACTCGCAAAGTCAGATGTGCCCCAATATCAAATGTACCCCAGTTTACCCTACTGCTCTATTTTTCCAAGAAGGTATTTTTGTTGTGAACGATGTCTCGTCTGACTCAACTCACCTTTGGAGTTGTTATATCTGCTTCACTGTGATAACAGGTTTTTCCTGCTAAGTCTTTGGTTTAGTGATTTGAAAGTCCTGTCGATGAAGCTGTTCGTTCAATAGCCCATCACAATACTGTCGCTAGATGTCCAAAATTTTGGTGTCATCAACAAGATGCTGTCCTTGAACATCATTACTTAACTTTGGCGAACGAATCTTCGGAGAATTTCTCCTTCTTTTCTCTGTTACTTTGATGATTACTCTTTCCTAATATAAATTGCTTCAGTTCCTTGAAAAGCCTAGCTTTCATCAGCAACCGAGGCAGAAAACTCTTATATTACTTTCGATACATTCCCTGATCTCTTTGCTTGGAACTGGGTGCACTCATTCTTCGTTTTTGTCTTGCAGAATGTGTTTTACATTTCAAGGCCAGCCTTTTCATCTTTATTATTTGGAGGGCACTTCTACCAGCCTTGAAAGCCGCTTTAGCTTCATCATTCCACCACCATGTTTCTATAGTCCCTATAAAGTTCCCAGCAATGATTTGGCTCTATCCACATTATTATTTCTTGTTGTTGCGGTAGGTACGCTGCGAAAAAATTTTTTTGTTTTAATAATATCTATAAAACAGCGTTCCCTGAAGTTGACTTTTTAAGAAGTGCCATCACTTTGATTTGTGTAGCAGCCCGTTTTGATATTCTTTTTACTTTACCTTTGTTTTGTTGTATTTGAATAACTTCAATCACTGGCAACCATTTCCCTACAGCAACTCAATTACACAAAGTCTATTACTTAGTTATGTGTACGGGTATGGTGTACCCTTACCTCAACTCCTTATCCTTTTCCCAAGCTTATACATATGTATATTTGCCGTTCTCACTTGGCATTAAATAATTTCGTTTTGCCATAGCACACCGAATAAATCGAATTTCAGGTAATTTTCCATTACTTAATTTATTTTCATGACACCGCACTCACAGATGGTGCTGCTTTACACAACAGAGAGAAAGAGAGAAAAAAAAGTTCCCAACTTTGAATAAAAATTCCATCCATTTAACATTTTGCTTGATGCAGTTCAGCAGTTCCAAATTGAAAGCGTCTTTATATTAAGATGGCAATGGTACTCCCTCTACTCATGGATGGTTTTCATTTGACGACTTAAAGATTAAATTCACTTGGTTTGACTTCAATGAGAAATATCGTGGAGCTAATTTCATCTTCGTTTGGTATGCTATCGTGGCTTCGTAGATTTCTCGAAATTATATGTTCTCTTCTACTCTTCTCCTTCGCAAAATCCAAGTAAATTGTAGTTTATATTTTATTAATTTTTGAAATGGAATAAGGAAATAAATCCAGCGCTGGATTGGAGGTTAGTTTTTATGAATATTGATGATGGAAACCATTGTGTGGGCGCGATTGTTTATTTATTGGTTTTTCGAATTTAGTTCAATTCGGATTCAACAAATTGAATAGCAAGGCAGTTGTCATTATTGGATTTTAATAAACAGCGAAGTAGGTACCTGAGACCTGAGAGTTGAGTAATGCCAAGAACATCGAGCTTTTGAGCTGGAAGTCGAAGTTAGAATTGCAGTACGATCCAATACGCTGTCATTACCATTAGCGACGAGCTTATACAAGTCCTCCGAGAGTTATACACACTCCCATTAAAAGTGCTAAAAGAAATGGTTTTACCAACAAAGGTACTTTGCCCCAACGCAACGACACCGATGCCGACGCTGACGTGAAGAATAAAGCTTTGACATTCCCGAAATTCGGTTGAATTATATGCTTCTCAATGTAGGCCATATAAAATATTCCACAAGCAGACTCCACTTACTTTCCGGCCAATTCATCTGCAAAAGCTTAATTTCCGCCGAGAGCCAAAATATCTTATGCACGTCAAAGAGGGAACCGTATAACAATTCTACGACTATACTGCATGTGGAACACCGGGGGTCAGACATTTTAGAGAAACGGAATGGTCCCATTGTCAGATACAAACTGGCAGTTGAGTATTGACAGCAATGATATTGGTTAGATTTATGGTTTACAGTCGTTTTGAAGCTCCAACCAACACCGAGAAACCAAGTGAGCCAATAAATTTCAGCCTCTACGTCCGGACACTGTGCGGTGTTCACAATTCGATATTCAACACTCGGCAGATACGAATTATCATTGCATGAAAAAGCACATTCATATGTATGAAAGGTGAGACAGAAACGCAGTTGGAAAATTTTAAATTTTAAGAAGAAGGGATTATGAGGCAACAGGACACAGCGGGATGTTTTTCATTACATTGGCTCATCAGAGAAGGTAATGCATTAAAAGAAATATGCAAATGTTGAGCTTTGAGAATGTGAAGCAAAACCTATATCAGGTTACACATTTTGGAGATTGTAGCAGAGCTTCTATTTGATGATATAACTTCTGGTCAGTTTTCGTTGGCTTTGCAAAGGCTTTCACGACAAACTCCTTTTGGGAATCGAAGTTTTCAATAAAAAGAAGATTTGATTTTTGTTGGGAATCTAATTATAGCTATCGTACTTCAATAGGGTAAGTTAATCTGGTAATAGAATGCCAAAAAGTTTATAGCAAACGAGGAAAGAATAAAGGCCATCAAAATCCAGACTATGTACGTTAGAATAAAGGAGAAATGACAGTGGGAATGCTCATATTTATTTATTTATTTATTTATTTATTTATTTATTTATTTTAACTATAACTACAGATACACAAATGCTCGCAGTTATTTTGCATAATAATTAATACTTTAAAGATTATAATTAATGCCTAAGCCGACTATAAAGCAATAATTCCTTTTTGAATTTATAGGAACTAAGATT
Source organism: Melanostoma mellinum (assembly GCA_914767635.1). Classification (NCBI taxonomy): domain Eukaryota; kingdom Metazoa; phylum Arthropoda; class Insecta; order Diptera; family Syrphidae; genus Melanostoma; species Melanostoma mellinum. The sequence continues at coordinate 24,687,739 of OU612058.1, forward strand.
GAAAGAAGTATAAGTATTGAATTGTTTACATAATAGAGAAAAAGGTTCATTATTCAAATAATTTAATGTTGTTCCATTAGTTCGCAAAATCTTAAAATGTCAACTTTCCCGAAGGGGCACATTTATTTTTAGTAGCGAAAACAGATGAGGTGAACTTATTTCACCCTTCCAAAGTTTGAATATAAAGGTGGTGTTAAGTGATGACCTCCTGTTCTCAAAGGTATTAAGACCAATCAGCATAAGTCTCGAGCGATATGGAGGAATATGAAGACGATTACCCCAGTTAAGATGAGGCAGAGCAAATATAAGACACTGTTTTTGAACGGATTCAATTCGAGCAATGTGACAAGTATAATACGGGCACTACACTTGACATCCATATTCCAAGGCCGAACGAATCAGCCTAATGAATAAGTTTTTTTGTGACATAAATGGGTCACTGAACTCTTTAGACCAACGTTTAATCATTCCCAGATACGAATAGAAGCTTTTGCAGTTATGGAATCGATATGCATTCTGAAGTCTATTTTTGGATCAAAATAACTCCCAAATCAATAAAATAATTTACTCTTTCTAGTTTCGAGTTACTTATAAAGTAATCATTTTTGAAAGTATTCCTTATTCTATCAAAGGTCATTACTTTGCATTTCTTAGAGTTCAGTGTGAGATTGTTGTTATTGCACCATTGTAGTAAATGATCGATATCAGATTGCAGTTGAATGTGATCAGCATTATTTTTGTATGAAAACGAGATTTTCGCATCGTCCGCATATAAATGTATATCACAGTATCTTATCACAGAGGGTAGATCATTAACAAATATCACAAAAAATAGTGGACCCAGGTGGCTTCCTTGTGGAACCCCGGATTTAACTTCTATTACACAGGAAACTTGAGATTTGAACTTAATGTATTGAGTGTGAGAGTTACTTTTACTTTCAATCCACTGAACAAGATTTGGAGACCAACCGAAATTTGAAAGTTTTTTAACTAGCAGCTGGTGAATAAGTTGGTCAAAAGCTTTCGAAAAATCAGTGTATAACACATCCCTTTTTTAGTCCATTCATAAATCCGTTTGTGATGCAAGATGAGATTTCCAAAAGATTTGTAATGGTAGACTTGCCCTTGACAAATAAATGTTGTCGGTCAAGTATGTGCGATTTTGTTCCGTTAATCAACTCTTCGATTACGATAGGTACAAGTTAAATAAATAACATAAGGCTTGAGCCATGTACTGAGAGCTGTTTATTAATATGCAGGACGGGACATTATCCGGTCCAGATGAAAATGAACTTTTAGAACATCACTTTCCTGAATACATGGTAATGGTAAATCGTTAATTACGTTGATGCCAGAACTAATTTTATGCTGTGAGGTCAAACCATTATCACATTTGTAAATACCTTTAAGCATTTCTGCAAACAAATCACAGATTTCTACACTATTTTTTAAAGATTTTTGATCCAAATTCATGTAAGATGGAAATTCCGAAACTTTTTTTTTATTTTTGACAAATTTCCAAAAAGAAGAAGGATTCAGCAGCAAATCGTTTTTTATGGAACTAATATAGTTTCTATATGCAGCCGCAAATTGTATTTGGAACTCCCTTCTTAATCTGCTGAACTTCTAAGCAATTGGAACAGTAAACTTGAGTTTTAGTTTGTTGTGTAGTCTATTTTTTTTATTTTTAAGCCTCTTAAGGATAGGTGTGAGCCAAGGAACACGACAGTTGTCAACAATTTTGATGCGACGAACAGGTACTGTTATCGGAAAGTTTTAGTTTAGTTTAGATTAGTTTAGTTTATTTAGTGAATGCTTAACAACTGTAAGATACAATATCTTTTAAGGTAATTATAAGCTAATTTTACAGAAATGAGTTAGATAGAAAAAGAAAAAATTAATCAAAATTAAAAATTAAAAATTATGAACAAAATTTTAAATTCCAAATAAGATTTACAAAATCATTTATATATTACTTCGAAAGTGATTTATTAATCCATGATTATCATTTTTGTCCATAGTTTTAGTTGAAGACGTTTTAAAAGAGGAAGATGAAGAACTTTGGGGCGAGTTCAAAGCAGGGTTAGAACTTTTATTGCGGGAAAGGGGCTTTTTCGGTTGGTTAGACGTCATGAGTATGGGTGTTAAATTTTATAGAATTAAGTCAGAGTGTTGGTACCAGCAATAAGTAAGTGGGTGATTTTTTTTTTATGTTTATTATTATAATTTCTTATGCATATTTATTTGCTTGTGTTAGGGAAGAGAGAAAGGGGAAAACACTGAAAGCACTTCAATTAGAATTTCAAACAAGGAAAAATTAAATATTTCATTTGAGATTATGGCTCAATTTAATGAAAAGTTAACACTTTTGCCAATAAAACAGCAGAAATAAATACAAATTTACTTATGCGTGAACACTAAGCACAAATTTGCAAATTAGAATGCAGTTTCGATCAGAAAAATAGCTATAATGTCACCAGAATCAAAAACACGTCTACTCAGAAGCTCATTATATAGCCTAAGCAGTTATACAGGGTGATTCACATAAGGTGTGACAAAAAGATAGGGTGTGTAGGTTGGACCTAGACAAGCAAAAAATCGTATTGAAGGGGGGGTCCATTTTCCCCCGTTTAGGCGGGAGTCATTATTATAGTTTATTATTATAATTTCTTATGCATATTTATTTGCTTGTGTTAGGGAAGAGAGAAAGGGGAAAACACTGAAAGCACTTCAATTAGAATTTCAAACAAGGAAAAATTAAATATTTCATTTGAGATTATGGCTCAATTTAATGAAAAGTTAACACTTTTGCCAATAAAACAGCAGAAATAAATACAAATTTACTTATGCGTGAACACTAAGCACAAATTTGCAAATTAGAATGCAGTTTCGATCAGAAAAATAGCTATAATGTCACCAGAATCAAAAACACGTCTACTCAGAAGCTCATTATATAGCCTAAGCAGTTATACAGGGTGATTCACATAAGGTGTGACAAAAAGATAGGGTGTGTAGGTTGGACCTAGACAAGCAAAAAATCGTATTGAAGGGGGGGTCCATTTTCCCCCGTTTAGGCGGGAGTCAAAAGTCAAAAATTTTGACTTTGAAAATTAATATTTCAAAAACTATTCATTTGAACAACTTATTATAAAATTTAAATAAATGTATAGGTTTTTGCCTTTTCAAAATGCTATAGCACGACTCTTTAGGTATTACCATTATTTTTAAATAATTTTTTTCCCATTTTTAGTGATTTTTTTCTTAAATTGCCCCTCCCGCCTAAACGGGGGAAAATGGACCCCCCTCCCATACGATTTTTTGCTTGTCTAGGTCCAACCTACACACCCTATCTTTTTGTCACACCTTATGCGAATCAACCTGTATAAAATGTCATAGAAAGTATCTGTTGCTTTGTTGACATCCAAATAATGGAAAACAAGATCCCATTGAAATTGAGAAAGTTCCATATTCAGTTTTAAGAAATTAGTTTTTTTTTTAAGTCAAATTCATAGACATGGGTGCATTGAGCATTGCTAGGTATTTCCAATAAAACTTCAAAGCATGGGTGGAACCTAACATCATCCACTAAAGGGCCACGATCTTTGTAGAGTTAATCCGTTAACGTCATCCGTAAACACTAGATCGAGAAAGTTGCCTATTTCATTTTTAAACAGGTTTATTTGATTTAAGGCTAAAGAACTGGTTGAGTCGACGAAAGAAGTACTTTCTTCAGAGGTAACGGATGTTGCTGATAAAAATTTGTCGTCTTCTTCAAGTACCTCCCATTCAATGTTAGGTCGATTAAAGTCACCAATAAGTACTAAGCGATCGTTGGGCTTCATCGCAGAAACGATATACTATTTTATGTTTACTATTCATTGGTCGTAAAGTTCAGAACTCAATTTTTATGGAATTTATATGCAGACAGTAAATAGATGAAAACCATTGAGTAAAGTTGTTACACATACCATTTCCACGCATGTAGAGGGTAATGAAACAATTTTGGAGTTGTAGCAATTTTTGATGGCAATTAAGACTCCACCACCAGATTGTTTACTGCTTGTAAGATGAGAGCGATCCAACCGATAGGTTTGGTACGAACTGCAGAGTATATCATTGCCTAGAATAGGTTTATCTAGCCATGTTTCAGTTAGAAAAATAGCATCATAATTAAGTCCAAGACTTGAAGAAAAAATTGATTTTAGCTTTGTCTTCAAGCCTCCAATATTTTGATAAAACATTGAGAAATAACTCATTGAGTTCCGCGAGCATTCGATCTTTTTTTGGCTGCAGGACGTCGTTTCCGAAAAGGATGAACTACAGAGTTTAGTTGCCAGAATTTTTCCTCAACTAACAAATTGTAAATACATATAAAGAACAGTAGGAGTAAAAACTTGCTGTGGAATGATTTTCACCACCAAATTTTTTGAAAAGGTAGAGATTTTAGCAACTTATTTAAGCTTAAGCAATTCATGCATACTAACTGAAAGTGAAGTTTCATCAGACAGTCTGATCTGGCCATTTCTACTTTTTTGTGAGGAAAGTTTTTTTCATTTTTCAAAATACAAATTTCACCCTCGTTTAAAAAGAAATTAATGAGCTCTCTTGTCATGCTCCTCAGAAATAGTACTTCACACCTTTGCCATTTGTATGGTTTGTTGCCTTTGAGGCGACGATGAAGCGTTTTTTATCATTACAGAGATGTCGATTTGAACAGTGTCGTTAGCCTTCATCATTGGGTCGGGATGGGGGATGGTCCTTCCATCGTGTTTAACCAAGAAGCAAGAACGGAACTCTCTTGGAACCAAACTGGGTCTTGCAACCCTTGTACAGCGTGTACTTGGCTTCCTTAGAAGAAATGCGATGGATGGAAGGCGTCCCTTGACATCATAGATCAAACGGATTTATTTGCCGGTCTTCTCGATGATGATGACATCCATGAATTCAGCTTGGAATGAAGGATCGGTGCGTATCTTACCATCCACTTTGAGCATTTTTTTTTTTTTTTCTATTGGCGGTTTTTAAAATACCACCTGGAGCACTCAGAACTAAATACCGGTCCATTGTACTACTTTGAGCATACTTTAGATGATTTCTTAAGAAAATCATTAAGGGAAGTGATTTCCTCAGCATTTGAAGGCCTGTTGATGGACAAGGAGCATAAAATCCTCCGAGTTTTGTGCAACATCCATCCTTTTGGTGCTTTAACGCTTCAAATGGGAGAATAAAAAGGGGTGCCTATTGATTCGCACATTTTATTACGCATTCCATTATTTTGTTTTTGACACAATTATTTTTGTTTACTTCGCATTGCGTGTTTTGTTTTTCTGTTACTTAGATTTTCAATCATTTCGCTGCACAGTTACTTTTCATTTCTTATCTTGCTAACTATGTGTTTCGCATTACCATTGAACTTACAAATGATTATTTGGACTTTATTTATCTCGATAACTGTTTTTTCGCATTTTGTCTCGACGGTAATCTATCGTTTTGGCATTCAATTACTTCGCTCATTATCAGATTATTATTGTTGATATGTTCAGTTTTGGTGTTCAACTGAATGTTTTTGTTAAACAATGCACCCAATATGTATGTATTTCGAAATTTGATATTATTTCTAACTAATTGGTTCTGAAAATGCTTCTAAAATATGATATATCTTTGATGATTCTAATCAATTTTCAATAAAGTTTGATTGGAAGCTAAGCAAATTGTTATAATACAAAAGTAACCGGTACAGTTCAATTTTTGATTATTTCGCCATCGTTTGATTGGTATTTTGCTTTTTGTGGATGAAAAAAGAGGCTAGAGGTGAAAAATTCGCGCGAATTTTTACACCTCTAGCCTCTTTTTTCATCCACAAAAAGCAAAATACCAATCAAACGATGGCGAAATAATCAAAATCTATATAAACAAAAGCGAAGTAATCGAAAAACGAAACAATACAAAGCGAAACGAGCCAAATATAAAGTAATCAAAGGCCAAATGATCCTTAAACGAAACGAATGAAAAGCGAAGCGAGAAATATCGAAAAATAAATAAACTAAACAAACGAAAAATTTAACAACAAAATGCGGTACAACAAAAAGCGAAACAACTTTGGCGAAACAACAATAAACGAGATAAAAATGACGAAACGTACCATACCCAATAAAAAGATGTTTGTCTAATAAAATAAATTTATTTGGCGACTCTTTCCCTTATATTGAATACAAAGCCCGCTAATCCTGAGTCAGAGTTGTTTATTCCAAAACACAAAATTTCATGTGCGGCAGACAAACAAAGTCCATGGAGTGACATACCAATTTCAATTTATTCGAAGAGGTTTAAATTTAAAAAAATAGTAAAAGAAAATACTTTCAATCCACAAAGAGTGCCAAGTAGAATAACCAGCATTACTATTATTAACATTGTTAAGCCAACACTGCGCCTAGAATTGCCTTGTGTTACAGAAAATCGTTGCATGGCCAAAAGCAATTTATTCGAACGCCCATCCGAAAACTCTTGTAAGGTGTGCAAGCTTATGTTTTGGTTCCTACCAAAGCCCGATACGTGTGTGTCTGTGGTGCAGTTCATCACCATCGTTGAGCCAGAGGACATGAAACTTTCTCTATACCCACAACTAGAGAGCCAAGCGCATCGGAAAAAGGAAGCCTTCTCGAAATCAGATATTTGCATTTGTAAATTAAAGTCGGAAGGGGCTGGTGGTCACAACACCACCTTTAATCAGCCCTCCGCATTGCAATCGAAGAGAATTAAGTTGTTTTAGTTCCCTTCTTTTTTCTGTACAACACAGAAGGAAGGCTTCATCCTGGGTGGGTGCTAGTTGTCGATTTGATTCCTTCATAGCATGCACACGTATACATATAGGCACTGTTAACAGTGTTTCTCCATTATTCCCAGCAACAACAATGGGGGGTGGTAACAATAAATTTAGCGCACACTGTTATTAAGGTGAATGGCCACCATTCGGAGTTAACGAATAAATTAGCTACAAGGAACTCCTTATACCACACCTGTGAGCTCTGTGAGTCTGACGTGGCCACGAAGAAGACTTGTCCTTCTCCTTTCAGATCACGACTGGCATAAACTAGTGAAGTGAAAGGAAACAAATTAACTCAGAGGTTTTAATTCGCTAATGCAAGTTGTTGTTGCTGTGTTTTTGTTTGTTAGTGAGGTATATTATAAACCGAGCTCCTTTAGCAAGGACGTGAGCTCAAGTTGATTTCTGAAAAGTTCTCCGGCATGATGGCTGGCCTTAAGCCTGAACACGTAAGCTATACATATGCGTGCACACTTTTCTGATTGATGATTGTTGTTGCGGTGACTGGACGGTCTGATGGAAGAATGGAGGTGGCTGAATGATGTCGATTATATTCCGTTAATTCGATTTAAAAGCACCCTTTATGTTACTAATTATTGTTTCAAACAGGAAGGCAAAAGTTGAAAGGCAGTATACTTTATTGTATGAATTTAACGGCTGTTCCTATAAATAGGGCGGAGGCGGATGTATGCACTCGTAATTGCAAAACCACGAAGTGTGCATTTAAAACTTTGTATATTTGAGTACTGTTATTTATGAGTTTTTTTTTATGTTCCACAAAGTGCGAAACTTGAATATGCTTAAAAGTGCAGCATAAAAAAAAATTTTGAGTGCTATTTATGAAGCCTCCAACCCGCAATGCCTGGACCTGGGGCTGTGCGGTTTAATTCATTTGGATAAAATTGAATGTGAAATTAAATGTTCATTAATAAAACAACTAACTATTTTATATTTCCGAGAAGAAACTTTTTGTTGCGTGACAGGAATTGAAGCAAAAATAAAAACCCCTTCAACTTTAAAAGATTCGAGCAATTTTAAAACAAAGATAATGCTGACTGTCTTATAAATATTTAGTTGTGAGTGTAGGCATTTCGAATGATTCAAAGGACAATTCAATGAGCAAGGGTTATGAACTTCAATGATGATTCGCAAGGAAAGTAAGTCCTGTAGGGCTGGTAAGAGAAATACAAATTCATTTTCTATTTTTGTCTCAAAATTAGATATGCTAGTGGTTAGTTTCTTATTCTCTCCTGTTTTGCCGAAAGTGATGCCCTTTGCGTAATGGCTAGCGTGTCTGACTGTTACGTGTGAGAGGCTCGAGGTTCGAATCGCAGAAATATCAAGGAAAGCAAAAAAGTTTTTCCACGGATATCGCCTTCCGCTAGAAATCGGCAATTTCTGCGATTATATTTCATTCCAAGCCCTTTCTCAATTGGCCTTTCATAATCTCCAAGAAAGTATATGTCCTTTTCATTTCTTCAAAAGGTAAAGTTGAGAGAAAAGCGCTATAAATCGGTGCTCTTTGCCCTGTTTCACCACTCTTTTTGTTTATTAATTTGATTTGCTGTCTTTTCCATTTGCGTAGTCCACCTTCTGGCGCTTAATCATATGCCGATAGTAGAAAATACCGAAGGCCACTGCCAAATATTCTTAAAAGTCCTTAATAAAAACGGTTTGAGGTGTAAGGTGAAAGTCTGATGCCTCACTTCCAATTTGATATTCTTAACGAAATCAGAGTTGATCGAATATTTTAAATAACTCGAAAACGGCTGCCCCGGTTTTTTTGTGTTATATTTGATTTTTATTTCATCTATATGTTTCCAAGACTAAGTGAACTCATAAACTTATTTCCAGGTTTCAAAAATTCATAGTCTCTCGACATAGACCAAACTTCATCAACATATTCTCACGAAAATATGAAACGGAAACTAAAAACTTAGACAATCTTTGACTCAGCCTAGTGGGTGTTGCTGGCTATTTTTGAAATCTTGATAGTATTGCGTGCACAACGTTTTGGATATGTTTCAGCTAAGCAATGCCCGGAGGCATTCTCAACCTTCTAACTACTTTAAAAGCGATCCAGAAACCAGGAATGCAAGACCCTTCTGAATGAGGTCGAAAGACTAAATTCTTTGAGTCTCGTTAGAGATCCAGGCCATCACGGCATAGCTGAAAATAAAATCATTGATGAAATTGCGAGGCAAGGATCTAAGACAGCTTTTTCAAGACCTGAACCGTCGCTTGATCTGCCAGGGTCCTCAGTGAGCGGTTTAATCAACGATTGGATCAGTCAAAGCCGCAACCGCAGATGGCATGCCTCCACTGGATGGTGCAGTCTAGTATGACAAACGTATGATCCATAACATTGATAAGAAAACTGGAACAGTTTTGCTTTCCGTAGCAGAAAAGAATTTAGAAAACTTATTGGTGTTGTCGCGGGGCCCTTCTCTTCTGCAAAACACTTAAACGTACCACTCTGTGAATCATATAGAGAAGATGAGGACACCGCGGAGCACTTTCTCTGTGAAAGTCCTTTACGCTTTCTCTGGTTCATATGGAAGTTTGTTCCTGACATTTTTAATTTAACTAAAAACGTGCTTCTAATGAGTGGGAAGTTCGGATATCTTGTGATGACGACATTGATTTTCGAACAAGCATAAGCTGGATAAAGTGCAAGACAACTTCTCCTATATCCTGAGATAGCGTCAGTTAAATTGAAGGATTTCGTAAGCATTTCAAAAATGTTTTGCAGAAATCGCAAAAAACGTAGACATTCAGTACTCGGGTTCTACCTATTCAAAATATTTAAGACTTTCGTCTCTTCTTCGAAACGTTCAGAACAATAAAGGCACTCTAAAAATGCCAGGTAACTCTGAGTTTGTGTTTTTTTTTTTTTTTTTTTTTAACTAACGCTGTCCTGAGCAGTAGTAACAAGGCTTGATCGCAATAAAGCATTCGCCTTTACAAAAAAAAACACCAGTGAACACATTATAAATGACGCAAAAGAATTCTACTTTGCCAAAAAAAGGTTATCCCTTTACATACCAGTGCATAGACATCTGCATTTGATTTTTTTTTTTTTTTTTAACTAGATAAAGCGAAGGTTCATCACCTTCACTAGCACGTCGACCTTCTTTTGTGCTGTAGATTTTCCTCAGACATGAAATAATCGAGAATCAGAAGGCTTGCCATGGATTTCTGAGATCAAATGAGCGCATCTGACGGGTGAATCACAATTGAAAAGCAGATAAATGGTGACAAAAAAATGTGTAGACCAAATCCGAAGTTTTCTACTTATTCTACTTATAAGTTAAAAACACATTAGTTATTTTATATTTTTAAATGTCTATGGTTTTTCAGGCTCTACAAAAGTTTTTAGTTTTCCGTTCCCGTTCCCGAGTGAATTTGGAGATTAAATACAGTCAATCTAACTGAGGTCAATGTGGCATCCTATTGCAAAGAGAATTTATGGAATCAGTCCAGTAGTTTTCAACTTCCCGTCTCTGTCGAAATCAACAGGAACGTTTCGTCGTGGTTGCGGATTGTAGTTAACGTTGTTTATTATGTTTACACTCACCACCACACACTGTAACGCTGCACAGACACGTTTGTTATGTTTACTTGTAGTGTGTTAGGTGTTAGCTCTGGAAACTGCCGCGAGCAAGATTGCAAGATTATTTATAAAGTTTTGTTCCTTGAATCTTTCAAAACAAAAAAAAAATTGATTAGTTGCTTACTTCTGACAAGTTCAATCTAAGAGCTACAGCCGCTTGGATGCAAGCTCGATATGCCCAACGTACCCCATTGGTGAGGTAAGTTCAAAAAAGGTATGGGCAAATTGACAACTTAGCAAATCTAACCAAACTAAATATTGATTTGAAGTGAAATAAAATTTCTGTTGAGCAATACATTTTTAATATGTACATTGTTTTTTCGCGAAAAATAATTTTTTTAACTAAACATAATTTTAATTTAGTTAAAAGTCCAAAAACTTACAACAAAAGTGAGATCATGAAAAAACGGTTAGAATAATACAAAAGAACCATACACTTAACTAAAGAACAATAAATTTATGGAAGATTAACACTTACCTGTTAAAAAACAATAAAATTGGACAAAATATTCTGACCTTCAAAAATTTTACTTTTTTGTAATAAAATGAGCAGCTTCCACTTGTGATTCTACCTTGTCACCTGTAGGCTGTAGTTGTCACAATATCAGTTCCCCTCAAACAACTCCTTCTTTCCGTTATTTGATATTTGGGCCTTCAGTGTATAGCTTTCGTGGTACCTGTGCTGTGTAGGTTAGCATGTCTGCTGTTAACCCAGAGGCTAGTGGTTCGAATCCCAACAGAGGCAAAAAATGTTCTTCTCGTGGTATTGCCTTTCGCGAGGAATTAGCAATTCCTCCGTTAGTAAACTCATTGACATGAAAAGCGCTTTCTCGATTAGGTGTTCTGAACAATCAGAAAATTATATAGGTCCCCTCCATTCCCTCACAAGGAATGTTTGTGAGAAATGCGCTTGGACCTGCGCTCCTCGTCCTGTTGCGCCACTCCAATTATTTAAATTTTATTTGTATAGTTTTCGAGATATCTCGTTTGCTCAACTTGATTCTATGCTTAACTATCACCGCCTTACTACAGATACCAAACTTTCTGTTCCTACCAAGTCTATCTCGATTGTCTCAATTTCATTGGTTTTCGTCTTCTTACTGATGATCAGAAATGATCAAAATGGTCAGAGATGAAAATGCGGTCTGATGTTACTGTGAAAAGCGTGAGTTTTCCCATTTATGAAAATGTTGTAAATGCCATTCAGCATCGCTGTTATAAGACTATTTCCTAGTCTTTCTTCTGTATAAGAATGTAGTAAGATCCAATACAAACTTACCTCTTGAATAATTCTATTTGCAGTAGGCTTTTCTAAGCGAGGATTACCCCACTTAAAGTAAAATAACTTTTTCTTAATTTTTATGTTTTATATTTGTATATTCATTGAATTCTCTGTTTGAAGTTTCATCATATACCTAATTCCTTTTATCTTTGTGATATTAACATAAGGCATTCTTTTTTTTATAAAATTTCATTGATTCTCGAAACAAAAAGTACTTAAAAAAGTGAATTTCATTTTTCTCATTTTCTCACTGGCACTCAAATGCAAATTCAAACAAATTTAAAACGTAACATTGCGCTACTAAATCAATGAACTTAACCTTATTCAGAAGTCACACAAAAAGCCATGGATATGACGTACACTTTTTGATGCAGTTTCCATATTTTTTGTTCTCAATAAATTTTTGAAAATAAATGACATGTTTACATTATAATGTGTTTTTAATGAAGTTTTGAAATATTTCCCTATGTTTACTTTTCACAATCAACACAAAAAACCAATAAAAAAAAAATTAAACGAATTTTCGTTTTATATTCCTCTTAAAGCACATTTTATATACCGAGTATCCCTACGTTTCTTTATCTAATTTTATAATACACATTTTTATGTTACTTAACTTTAACTGCATTTACTTAACTCCTGTTTTATGATAATGGTATAAATATTTATTTTCTACACAATCACCATAGTTGTCCTTCTTAAACTAAGTTTTTTTTCGATATGATTTGAAATGTTTGCCATGATTATGTATTGTTTTTCCAGTTTTTTTTTATTTATTTTTTTATTTAACTTGCTTACATGTTTTGATATTCTTGTCATTTTTTTAATTTTGATATATTTTTGGAAATGAGATTGTTTTTTATTTTTTTTATTCTCAATAAAATTTGCTATATAAAAATATGGTAATCTGAAGGTATATACAGCAAAAGCAAGTTAAAATGAAGACTACATTACAAACACATATATGATTCAATTTGTATTTACATTTAAGAAACAAAAGTTAGAAAAACAAATTACTTTAATTCAACTTATGGTTTGTATGATTTAAATTTTATGACTGGCAATGCCTATTACGGTTCTCTGTACAAGTAAAAGTTTTATCTCAGGCCTAGTGATTGGGTTAATTGACTGAGTTTGAACAGGACAAGTACAATTACGAGCACCGCCAAACTGCATTTTGGTTTTGATGAAGAACTCAATACTGAAAAGAAAAATATGTAGAAGGATAAGATTTTGTGTTTCCTTATTATTTTAAATTGAAAAACATTTAATGGACTTAAGTAAAGTCAAAAGGAAGTATCTAATTGACATGCATCTTTTTTAAACACTGTTTTTAAGTACCTTCATACAAAGTTTGTTAAGATGTTCCCGAAAACTTATTTCCTTCTACTCAATACAAATTGAACTTACCTAACAACATTGCCTCTCTGTTGTCTATAACTCCCGGCCGACGTTGAAGCACACTTTCTTTTCCACCCTTCCACAACACCGGTGATATGCTGGCCAAACATTTAACTCGCATCGCTCCGTCGTGAAAGTGCCGGCCATCAACAGTCAACTGCAGTCCTAATGTCGACGTTATCAAACCATGCCTGTGTACCGTATCATTATACTTCACCAAGGAACTCGAATGTATCAGCTAAAATGGCAAAAAAAACAAATTTAAAATTAAGTTCCTATTTTTTAACAGCAACATTAAAGTCACAAAATTCTAAGTACTAAAAAGGCGCACTATGTTTCAAGAGAATTAAAACAACACTCAGTGACTGAACTCGGCCGAAAGAGCGAGCTCAAAAGCGCACACCTCCTTAAAAGTTTCACGCATTATATTGTAACCCTGGTAAAGGAAAAAGAAACAAAAAAGAAAAAGAAAACTTTACACTTAAGTCAAGAGGTGACCTTTTTTGAAAATACTCTTTATTTTTAATGCAACATTAAGGTGGTATTTCCAAGGCTAAAGTTCTTCTTCTCTGTCGCAACTCAAGTGCGGAATTTATCTTGTTTTCCGGCAGACTAGTTTTTTACCTTTCTCCCTTTGGAACTTTCTCTCGAAACTTTTTGTCCACTTATTTCGTAAGCTTTTGTCCTTCCTGCCCTAATACCAAACCAATGGACGACCGACCGACCGACCGACGACGCCGACGGTTGCTCTTGGGTAAAAATTAATTTCTGAGAACTTTCAATGTAATAAGTAAAACAAGAAGCCAAGGGCTAGTAAAGATGGAAGAGGAAATTGATATTATACTACACGTATAATAGTGAATTCAATTACCTTAAGGTTCAAAACTTATTCCAATGCCGGGTAAATAAAGCTTTTATTAAAAAGGAGATGGGTTTTTATGGAGATATCCTCTTTGTAGTTAGACTGTCAATGGTGATCGCATTGTTATACATTTGATAAATAATTTTGTTGTTAAATTTTCTTCTCCCTTCTTATCTAGAGTTGTGGCATAGGGCTTTTTGATGTAGCACTTTCAGTTCCAAACAAAAGGTTACTTACTGCAACTGCTCCGGAACTTGAGAAATCGAGCTCTTAAGTGTGAAAGACATCTTGAATCATTATGATTTGAGCAGACGTAACAATTTCAGTCAATTATAGAAACAACAAAAACAGTTAATAAATTTGAGCCTTAATTTCGAAAATTGTCTCAGAATTTTGATAAAATAGGAAATTCGGATACTCTGCTTTTATGCAAAGAAAAATGGCTTAATTTCAACCACCATGAATTTGATTGTTACTCTATACGTCTTGTAGAAACAAGGCAAATGGGAAAAGATTTAAAAGGAAACACCGATACAAATTATGGAAACGAAGAGATGAAAAGTACTTTCCACATTCGATTAGTGCGGTTACAGAAAGAATCTCTCTGAATTGACAGTACGTTTGAAGTTGGGCTCAAGGGTGATCTGACGGACATATCTAGGTGTGTTAAGGCTGAATTGCTTGAGGAGAATTATGCAAATCTGGCAATATGACGAAAATAAATAAAAATCAAAAAACTAGCGACATTTCGACAAAGTTATGACGTCAAAAATGTTCAGCGATGCGAAGATCCCACTCTTCCATGAAAAGGTTTGAAAAGCTTAAATAAGTTAATGGAACACCAGCTCCAAAAAAGGGGGGTTTGTATGTTCTGTAGGTGATCATTGGTTTTAGACCACAATAAACCAAATTTTCACATTACGGCAGATCTTGGAAAAAATCCGAGAACGTAATATCGATATTCACCATCTTTTTATCGATTTCAAGGCCGCGTATGACAGTATCTACTGAGACGAGCTGTACAGAGCCATGTCTAGTTTCGGCATCCCTGCAAAACTCGTACGACTATGCAGGATGACTTTGGAGAATTCACGCTGCTCCGTCAATGTCGGGAAAGAACTCACCGAGACCTTTGATGTCGAAAAAAGTTTTAGGCAAGGAGACAAACTGTAATGCGATTTCTTCAACATCATACTTGAACAGATTGTAAGAAACTCAAACGTCAACATCAGAGGAACAATCTTGCAAAAGTCTGTATAATTACTTGCCTATGCAGACGATATTGACGTAATGGGAAGAAAACAGCGTGATGTCATAGGTGCTTTTGCGAGTATTGAAACAGAAGCTGCAAAAATGGGTTTGATGGTTAATGAGGGCAAAACGAAGTATATGCTGTCATCAAACAGGGACACAGAACATCGACGAATTGGACAAATCGTCACAATAGACAGACATAACTTCGAGGTAGTACAGGACTTCGTCTACCTAGGATCCGCTGTAGACACGGACAACAACATCAGTGCGGAGATCAAACGGAGAATAATTCTTGCCAACCGTTGCTTCTTTGGGTTAAGAAGGCAATTGAGATAGAAAACCCTCTCCAGAAAAACCAAAATAACCTAGTATAAGACCTTGATCATCCCAGTCCTGCTTTACGGCGCGGAAGCATGGACCTTATCAAAAGCGGATGAGGAAACCCTTGGTCGTTTCGAAAGAAATATTCTCCGAATGATCTTTGGTCCCGTATGCGAAGGCAATGTGTGGAGAAGAAGATACAACCAACGAGCTGTATGAGCTGTACCGCGACATGGGCATAACCAGAAGAACAAGCATCGTGAGGCTAGGATGGTTGGGCCATGTAGAGCGGATGGACCCAAACGCTCCGACTCTTTGGGTGTTCCAAAGCACATTGCAGGGAAACCGCGGAAGGGGAAGACCTCGTCTTAGGTGGCGCAATCAAGTGGATGAAGACCTCAACCGACTTTGAGTGCGAAACTGGAGAAAGCTCGCCCGAAATCGAAGTCGTTATAGAAGGATGTCGGTTGAGGCCCAGATTCACGCCGAACTGTAATGCCCACCTAAGTAAGTATGTGAGTAAAGTGCGTCACCTCTAGTCTTTTGCATTCGAAGAAGGGAATGCGTTTCTAAAGGAATATAAAATTCTGAGAATACAGTTGTAAGAAAAATGATTTACTAGACTGGTGTAACGTGAAACAAGAGATCGGTAGTGAAATATGAAAAAAGAGGGCGGATGACAAAATAGAGCCCTGCGGTACACCAGCATTTGTTTAGTGAGTTTCAGTATATAGCTGTGTACGACTTGAGCTTTTTGATTAAATAAAAATAAATAGGGTGTCCTAGCGCGTTTCTCACAACCATGTCTTTTGAGGGATTAGAGGTCACCAATAATTTTATGCCGGTTCCGAACGGCTAATCGCAAAAGCGCTTTCACGCTAATGAATTTGCTAACGGAGGACATGCAAATTCTTCGTGAACGGTGATTCAGTGGAAAACGTTTTTGCCTCTGTTGGGATTCGAACCACGATCCTCTGGGTTAGCAGGTGGACATGCTATCCATCACACCACGGAAACCAATTGGTAGCAAAATACTAAAATGGCAGATAGCTTACTCAACCCTGTAAAGTCGACGTGTAAAAGGAAATGGTTGCAAAGAAACGGGGTGTAAGAATTTTGAAAGATTACTTTTGAAGGCTGCTTTTTGGTGACAGTTACTTAAACCACACCAACTGCCACTAATAATTCCCTACTCAACTTGGAGTATGGACACCAATGCCGTTTCTACTCGTCATAGAAGAAGCTAAAAAAGTCCTGTTCGTGAAAATAAAACTGCTGGTGTACATAGAGCTGTATTAAAATAAAGAGATTAGTTTGAAAGGACCATATTCCAGCTGATCTGCATTATAAGGTCGTAGGTCTGATGAATTGAACCTCAGCCCAATCCATAGAAAATGAGAAGGTCTCAATCTGTTGAAGGAATAAACCTCATTAGCCTTGCATTAGGCCCTAGGGCACCCCGCTCTTTATCCAACCCTATTTATTTTATTTTTATTATCATTCACATACTCATACATACCGCTTGTGTCTGTGATCGTGAATCTTCGACCCTCGATACAGTCTACGCTGTTTCAAAAAAGTAAACCAAAAAGGCATGTTGCTTATTGCGTCTCTCTCAAATTGAGCTCATGTTTTTTCGTCTGACCGAATGTGCACAGTGCATTAGCAAAAGTAAGTTATAAAAGAATCCTAGCTGATTTTGACCATTATGTCTGCGTCAAATATAAGGGATTTGAAAAACCATACCAAATGATAAACTCAATTCACCCAAATCCACAACAACACGGAACACTTGGCGTTTGTCGTATGCAAGACATAAAAAAAGCAACGCAAATAGTCTGACCAAAAACCCTCGAAGGTCAAAATTGGCAGAAGAGAACTTAGTGCACGGTTGGTTGAGATGAAATTATGCTTGACCGATAGGTTTCCCGTATTCCATGTGCTCATTCTCATATCATTCCCGTTTGCAAATGTCTTTTCGCATGAATTCGACTCATTTGTCGGCAGTATCCAATGTGATGTGTCCGAGGTCTGCATGTGTAAACCTATCCTCAGAAAATAATTTAGACACAGCCTTCTATCTATTGTTGTTATATTGGAATGGTAAAGGGAAACAGAAAATGATTATCAAATGCATTAGGACAATTGTACTATACTGCCACGGCTCACGGACAGGCGACCAGATTATTTTGAATTGTGTGCTTGGGAATTTCGTATTATGAACTCCGTTGGGCCGGACTGTCATTTCAAACTGATGACAGCAGTTTCAGTTTATGTTGTTGTTGCTTTTGCTTTTGCAGAGGCACACACAAATAACAGGAGGTAGAAGATGCGAGGTATCTCGTATAATGGAATACAAAAATGTCCTCTTTTCCTGTCACAGCACCAAATTGTCAGCTTAGTCAATCAACTCGTGCGGAAATTAAACTTCATGGATTTAGAATTTTAAATCTAATCACTGTTTCGCATCCAATAAATTCCTATTCATCACCCTTTTCTGGTCTGGAGGTGACATTTCACATTCGCCACGCAATGTTGTCCGTTGTCAAAAAGGGCCCGCTCTTTGAAATACCTATACAATTAACTATATCTACCTTTAGCGTGTACCTAACTCGATATTACAGACACTTTGAAAGAGGTTTAAAGCCCAACATTTTAGCCGCAAATTCGTTTAATTTCTACCCCCTATACCCATCCATATCCCTTCACAAAGTCTCCCGGTTTGGTGTTGCAATTTATCCAGGTGACGGAATGGTGGACGGGTACTTTGGGAGAGCTCCACTTTTAGGCCGGAAATAGAAGAGAAAACACGTTCCATTGACAAATTTGCTTGGGTGAGGGTGATAATATTATTCATTCTCTCGATTCCATCAGAAGCAGCTCTGCCTCTGGGGTACGTGCTATATCTTCAATCGGTTGTGTCGGTTGGCCTGACAAAAATTGGAGAACTGTTAGACAGGTCTTCCTATTTTATGTCAGTGCTATCACGGAATATTCAAATAAAAGAATACTTGGGAGTTTGTTCTCTTATGGCAATTTTAGTTCATAAACGATTGTGCTTCGTTTCTCATCCACAGAGGGGTTCGTTCAGGTTGGTGTGGTATTTGAAGTGATTTGCATGGAAATTGCACAATTTTCTCATGCACGACCGACAATTTTCCATATTTTTTTTTTTCTGTTTGTCCTGTTTTTTGTTTTAAATCATTTTGAATTAAAAAAAAAAAACGATTGTGGTGTATATTGGAAGTTGGTTTGTCGATTTTTAACGGAGTTTCGCAGTTGAAACAAAATTTGACTGACGAACATGGACAGAATAAAAAAGAAACATTTATAAAAAGTTTCGTAATGTTTCCCTTCACAGCTCTAAGTGAGAGATTGCGAAAAAAAAGAAAGTTAAACGCCTAGCTATTGGACTTCAAACGGAAAAAGAACTAGATTTTATGTAAATTTCATATGAGTGTTTAAGAAAAGGAAATTTAGAACAAGTTACAGTTTTATTTCATTCTTTCCCTCATCCCTTTGCAGATCGATTGTTTGAAGGCCAACCAATTTGATGTTGGATTCACAGTGTATCGTCAACGCCTGGCATTAGTGAGAGAAAAGATTGTCACATCTCAATTGTCATAAGCTCGTTTCGCAAAGCTCAGTCGAAGCGATAAGGGACAAAGTTGGATTGTAGTAGAAATACCAAACCTACCATCTTGGAGAAAATAAGGCACGACTGACTCAATATGTATTCTTACGATCAAAGGAAAGATCCAGAAAGCCTGTTCAAAAAGACAATGCCATATAACGTCCAGACACAGTGGTGAAGAAACTAAAAGAAAGGCAGACCGAATCATTCCTATTAAAAGGAAATGCAACGACATCGTCATTTGGTTGACATCAGACATTTATTAATCCAAAACTGGGATACTTTCCGACGGCTTCACCGCAGCGTTTGGATAAAAATTTTAATACTTCTTATAACATTAGCTTGTTCAAAAATAGATTTAAAAGTCCAGCGCAGTCCTCACCTCGCTGAAATTCTAAAGGTAACCTTGATTTCAAACCTTCAACGAAAGAAATTGAACCTATTTATTTTTTGTCAAAACAAAGCAAACGGAAGGTTCGTAGTATTACACTAAAATATTTCATTAAAAAAGAAAATTGATTTCGATTGAAACTTTGAATTCACCCAAGATGGCTTGTCTTAAACACCTTTGTGAAACAAAATACAAAGTATTTTGAAAGTCTTACGGTAGAAATGTGTTGACACTTGACATTTTACTTTGTGCCTGCGGCTGCATAAGACGTTGTTTGTATTTTTCTTTGTTAAAACAATATGTTTCCGTAACAAAAAACAAACCCTTGTCAAATTGTTGTATTGTCGATGTCAATACAAAATTGAAGATTGCCATTTGCTGTTCTTTTGTTGTTAATTTCGCATTTTAAAACCTCATTCGCACCACAATACACATTCAAAACTCAATAAAACATGAAACAAATCAGAAGATATTAAAAGACATCCAATAAAAAACATTAGCAGTGAAGCTAAACGACAGAGACGGAGACATGCGGCCCTATCGAGATAACTGTCGTAGCGGAATTTCCTCCGATTCGGAGACATTTTGCTTCGTGGTAGTTCTCTGATCGTCCGATTCATCGTCCTCCGATAAGTTTTTGCTGCGGAAAGTTTTAGTTTTGGAAATGCAATGCACTGCCGCATTTGTGAAAAGCCTCTTACGATGACAACTACTGCGAGGCAAAATTGAATCTTCGAAAAAGGATGTGTTGCTGAGAAAACTCCGCTTCGACGGTTGCCTCGATAGGGCCGATGATTTGCAAACTTTTTATGAAACTTTCTTTATGAAGATTTAGGAAAACATCTTAGTTATAAAACTTGCATTGTTACTGTGAAGTTGCGTTGTAAAATCCATGATGTTGATTTTTCTTTTTGTCATATATGAGTTACTCTATTCGAGATGCAGCTGCAAGCGGCAATACCAACTCGGATCTCAAGGATCCATTGTGATCCCCGGATAACAGAGGATAAGGAGGTTGGGGGCGGGAGGTAGTAGAGGATTGGATTATTGGGGTTGGAAGCCCCCACTGAACCTTTAAGAGCCCTGAATTAAATTTTTGAGATGATGTTCAGTGGGAAATTAGAGATGTCGCCCAGTTCGTCGAGGAAGTATTTTCCGAGGGCTTTTTTCTTAGCGTAAGTCAACCTTGGGCACTCACAGAGCAACTGAAATAATCCTTCCTCTGCCCCTTCGCATTGGCATCCTCTACATAAGTTTGATGTGTTGGTGCCTATTTTCATCATGTGTGATGGGTACCCAATGAGAATGCCAATCAACAGATAGAGTCGAAGCCTGCTAAACTGGAGTATAAATTTCTTTTTTATTGGAAATAGTGGCTTTAGAACTGAGGATTTTGGATAGCTTGTCCACCACGATTTTTTGGAACCCAAATCAAAGTTACGATGTTCTTTGAGCTGAGCAGTTTTAGATTACTGCGACAACTTTCCACTAGTTTGGATTTTGTAACAATGGATAAGATTGCTTTAATGGCCACCTAGCTGTCTATCAGCAGGTAAATATATTTGTTGACCAAGTTTAGAGTAGCCAGATGTCTTGTGGCTTCACAGAGTGCAAGTTCTTCTTCTTTTTCATTTTCGGCGTTACGAGTAGTGATCTTGAAGCGATCACAACTCTCCCACTTTTCTGCTTCACACTAGTGATCCGCCTGTGGGGTACGCCGCGTTGACCTCAGAAATCGTCGGCAAGCCTCCCGGTTTTGGATTGTTCCATGTCTGAGGCCAACCAAATGCTGCTGTTTTTGCATTTGCTTGTACCAGGAGTGTTTTGGCCTGCCTTTTCTTTTTCGTCGCGAATTTGTTGAAACGTTGTACGATATTGCCTTTTTGACGGGGTTCTGCGGATCTCTCCTTTGAACATGACAATACCAACTGAGCCGGTCGTGCTGAATTTTGTCCAAGATGGTACTTTTGACATGAAGCGATCTTTATGTGAAAGAGTTCCGATGAATTCTCTTCTTTTTTGTCAAAGCAACTTACTATTGTCCTTGTCAATATTATCCACCTTGTCAGTCACCGTCACTTCTCCCGGCTTCCTTCAACGTGGAATATCGACGAGTCTTCTCCGTATATCTTTTTTTTCGACAACTATCAAGTGTTTCTCTATTTGTTTTCGCTTGACTCCGAAACGCAAACGGCAACCCACAATGGTATGGATTACCTACTTTTGTTAGTTCCAACTAAAGTGAGCTGAGAACTTAATCACTCAAGCGCCTTGTGACAAGCGATCAAACGATAATCCGATAACTTTAAGTGATGTCTTGAACAGCTTCACACAATCAATGTTATCAAGTGACAGCTACCACTAGCTTTGTCATACAAGTATTAAAATTAATTAATGCCTAGTTGCTAAATCTATCAGAATGAAAGGTGGGTAGGTTGGTATGCCCGTGCCCAGTAAGCAAGCAACACTAAGCAACACACCACAATATATAGAAGAACGCAATAATCGAATGCTAATTAAATATCTATTTAATTCATTTGGAAAACGTAGGAATGTATCCCAGGAAATGACAAAGCAGACTGGAAAGTAGATTTGCCAACAATGAGAAAAAACCAAGTATTTCTAGTTAAAAGATACTGCAAAAGTCGGGAGGTCTTATTGATCTATTTGTAAGAGAGTAATCTGACAAAATGCCTGACTCTGCTCCCTCGTCCTTTTTGGATCCGTCTGTGAAAACGCAGATATGATTTGCTTCAATTGATATTTTCGGCCTCTCCGTTTCCAAGATATGGCGCTTTTTGTGTATTTCCAATAATAAAAGTGCGATTTTTGTATTTTGTTGAGGTTTTAGTTTTTGGCATTAAAGGACTGACCTTCTTTTTGAAACACCCCAAAAAAATTTTTCGCCCTATCTTGCTCCGCTTCCGAGATATGGCACAATACATTGCATTACTCATTAGCTCCTCAGAAGTTGCGAGAGATGTCTTGAAGTTACTGAGCTGCTGAGTAACTTGAAGGCAATATCACTTCATCTAGTTTGATTTTATTTTTGTTTTGTAAAAGTTCAAACACTCGTCAGAACCAATTCAATAATTTGATTGAAAAAAACTGAAAAGTTTGTATTTTGTAAGTGCGAAGGAAACTATTATAACGTCCACCGCATTGAACTGGGAAAAATTTATTAGTTATTCAAATTAAAAATAAATTTAAAAAATAACTGGAAAAGCCGAGCTTTACTTTTATCAATGCAGAACACTTCAAAGCATCCAGTATCATATTTCTGTTAGATTCGATAGGCCAATGGGCAATATAATCAAAATTTAATGCATCTACTTGTTACTAATACGTATGAGTCATCTAACTTTTCAAAGCAATATTTGTTTGCTTAAGCAAATTCAAATGGACAAACGAATATGTAATTCAAATCGACGGATATGTATACATCGTTTAACTCATAATCATTCGTATCATAGGTAGATGCTAGAACAGCGTAATTCTGATTAAAACTTAATTAAAATATCTCATCTCGCTTTGTGCTAATTCGAAATCCCAATTGTGGCTATAATCGCACCAACCTTTATATTTTCAGGTTGCTTGTCTCTACACCACTATTAAAAACTAGTACTGCACTCACTTTAGCTATAGACACTACACTACAACTACATACAAATTCATTTCGATTTCAATCCATTTTAATTAATCGCAATTCAAGTGAAGAATCCTTTTCATATACCACGCGTGCAATTAGCAGCGCATCACGTTGGAGTCGTTCGTACAGTTGAGTATTGGTAGGTATTTTCATGTAACACCTGCAGCTGAACTTAATCAAAATTCCATGGCAATTTTATGGAATATGCTGGGTTTTTTCTCATTGTTGGCAAATCTACTTTCCAGTCTGCTTTGTCATTTCCTGGGATACATTCCTACGTTTTCCAAATGATAGATATTTAATTAGCATTCGATTATTGCGTTCTTCTATATATTGTGGTGTGTTGCTTAGTGTTGCTTGCTTACTGGGCACGGGCATACCAACCTACCCACCTTTCATTCTGATAGATTTAGCAACTAGGCATTAATTAATTTTAATACTTGTATGACAAAGCTAGTGGTAGCTGTCACTTGATAACATTGATTGTGTGAAGCTGTTCAAGACATCACTTAAAGTTATCGGATTATCGTTTGATCGCTTGTCACAAGGCGCTTGAGTGATTAAGTTCTCAGCTCACTTTAGTTGGAACTAACAAAAGTAGGTAATCCATACCATTGTGGGTTGCCGTTTGCGTTTCGGAGTCAAGCGAAAACAAATAGAGAAACACTTGATAGTTGTCGAAAAAAAAGATATACGGAGAAGACTCGTCGATATTCCACGTTGAAGGAAGCCGGGAGAAGTGACGGTGACTGACAAGGTGGATAATATTGACAAGGACAATAGTAAGTTGCTTTGACAAAAAAGAAGAGAATTCATCGGAACTCTTTCACATAAAGATCGCTACATGGCAACTCTAGGTAATTGAATTCTTTATCCCAGTGTCACCGTCGATCAACTCACACGTTGCCGACGACGACGACGACGATGACGGCACGCAGTCAAGACAAATCAAGAGAACTTTCTCATCACGTCAATTCGAGCATATCAAACGCAAAATTCCCATTTTGCAGACAAAGCACAACGACTGCGACAACGACAACGACAATGAAGATGACACACGACAGCATATCCACTTGTTAGTTGACAATGTCACAATTTCAAACCCAGTGAAATCGTGCATAAGAAAAGCAATGGTTTATAAACTTCTATACATACAATATTAAACATACTCGTATATTATTATATTCTCTCACAGAAGGATTAAATTTACCCTAGTGAATACTAACGAAATGTCAGACCAAAATAAGTTGCGGTGGTTTTAGGGTGCGGAGAGTTTTCTGGCAGAGACATGACATTTCAAACTACTAGCTATATACGGATGTGGTTGTAGAAGGCATGAAAATTTCAAAACCAACATACCCGCATCCTACACCCACAAAACTATTTCAAAGATTAAATCTGCAAGTGTCTGGTAGAGTTGATGGCATTGAGATGGCACATGGATGGTCGGGGTTTGGAGTGAGCAAAAAAAAAAAATTAAACAGATGGAACGAATATGGCTTCCTTTGTAAATCCACAAAACAGTAAACAGGATATAGAAAAAGAAGTGAGAAAATGTGACAAAAAATAATAACTTCTCTATCCCGGTCGTAAATAGGCTCAAACCTCACCCTCAGTATATAGTTCCAATGTGAGATTGGAACAATGCTGTCTGTTGTGTTTTCTTATGGAAATCACTTTAGCTATGGGAAAAAAAATATTTTCCTCGAAAATCAACTAAACATAAGCTAAGCATGTCTTATGCCCTTGGCAAGAAAAATATGTCGTTTTGCATCCCAACAACTGTCTCTAAGACAGAGAACTGGGAAGACGATAAGAAGTTCAAAAACATTTTTCAATCCCAATGTTTTTGCCGACTGAACAGCGTGTATATGAACGAGAGACAAGATTTGAACCAAAGAAAGAACTTGTTAAAAGGACAACAGCTCGAGGAGTTAGCCGCAGGAACTAGTGTATGTTATCTCTATCATTTCTGTCAGTATGTTTTTAAGTGTAGGTCTCAAGAACGACGGGGCCTTAGAATCGTCTGAGGATGATGTTTTCGACTGCGTTATTCCCAGAGGGCTTATTTATTCTTCATTTTTCATAATATTTAATCAGAGTTATCATTGTGGACGAATTAAATTGAAAGTTTTAGTTAAAAAAAAGAAGCCAGTTCTTACGCCACAGGTATGAGAGTTCAATTTGAGATGAAATCCTTGCATGAGAAACAAACAGCATATGGGAAACCATCTTTGAAAATAAAAAAACCATCGGTGAAAATAAAAAAAGGTGAAAAAACCATAAATGAATAATTTCTTTACATTTGAAGGAATTTTCTCTTGTCCTAGGGATTGTCTTTTGAATAACAGAGCGTGTATTGGAATATTTAATGTAAGGAGTGTCATAAATCCCAGATTTAGGAAAGTTCGTCGGCCAAAGAGCGATAAGCTGAAAGATTTTCTGACTACCGTTGATTTAAGTTCTCAAACAAACTATTTGAAATAAGACAACCTCTTTTCGGTATTTATGCAGATCTATCAAAAATCAATTTCTTCAGAAGCGACAGAGCTAAGACGTAAGACTTGAAATTTGCAATTGGAGCAAGTATCGCAAGAGTTTCTTCTAACGACTTCTGCAGAAGCTGTTAAAATGAGAAGGAGGAAGAGACAGTCCCACACCTCCTCTGCTCATATCCTGCACTGTCCCTCAAAAGAAAACTGCATCTATGAAGATATTTCCGTGATCTGGCGAACACAGATACCCTTCATCTCTTCCTTTATCAAAAGCTCCAAATGGTTTTGTTAAGTGAAGTACTCCCTCAAATAACTTTTGCGGTATCACAATGGACCTAATATTGGTCTAAGGGTGTCAGTTGTTAGGACATGACCACGCACTGAGCTCCAGGTTGGGGGTTGTGCGTAGGTTTAACTTCCCAGCCACGTAAAAAAGATCTAGTTCCGAAACAACCAAATAGCCTCGGATAACGATAATGTTTTCAAAGTTGACGACCCAAGCAAACGAAAAAAGGACAATGACCTCCAGATCTGCACGTGGATTATGTTACAATGGATAATTAGCGGACGCCCTGGTCTGCTGCAAAGCAGACATAACCGCCATTCAAAAAGTGCGATGGAGTGGACCGGACATAAAGAAGATGAAAAACTGTGACATCTACTATGGCGACTGCTACAGAGAACAGAAACAGCGGTTATTTGGGTGCGGATTTGTCGTTTGAGGAAGACTCAGGCTATGTCCTAATTGGAGTTGAATCGCGCGATTGAACGATGAACTTCGGTCGGTCGCGTTGCTTGTTGGTAGTGCTACCACAAAGAGTGTCCTAATACCAGTCGCAAGATGCTCATAAGATCACGCGACCAGGCTGCATCAAAAAGAAAAGAAAAACCTCAAATAAAATATATTGTTGATGCATCAGCTGATATGATATCTAACGTAATTCTCAACGGCATGAGAAATTTTGTTTCTCATAGAACAAAAAGTATCATCCCCAAAGAGAATTCGTGGTTTGATTCAAGCTGTAAAGAGGCGATTCGGGATAGAGAAAGTAGTTTTCGAAAATTCAAAGACAACCCTACTGTAGAAAACCGAAATTTGTTCAAACGGGCCAGAAACAGCTGTAATGCTCAGATACAAAGGGCTAAATTTTTACATGACCAAAAAGTAAGGCAAAAAATACTATTGTGTCCAAAAGGAAGTAAAAACTTTTGGTCTTTTGTGAAGAACATTAAGAACTCGACCACGTCATCGGTCCCAACGCTCGTCTTCAATGACTCTCCGTATGTCAGCTCCATCGACAAAGCCAATTTGCTGGCAGCTCAATTTGCTGCCAACTCGACACTTCCTTATAGCATAGTGGCTCCACCTGAGCTCGAAGTTGCAAATTCTTTGATGAAGCAGATATTTTTTCGAACTCGCTCGGTTGCGAGAGTCCTTAAAGATCTCAACATACATAAATCCGCTGGTCCAGATGGTATCCCCGCCGTTATTCTGAAGAGGTGTTCTTCTACGCTGGCAAAACCACTGCGAAAACTTTTCCATCTTTCCTATTCTGCTGGGATTTTTCCGAGCAGATGGAAAACTGCATTTGTCCAGCCTGTCCCTAAGAAAGGCGAATCTTCCTCTTCTTCCAATTACCGTCCAATTGCACTAACGTCCCTTCTTTCCAAGGTCATGGAAACGTTGATAAACCGTCAACTTATGAAATATCTTGAAGAACGAAAGCTTCTTAATGACCGTCAGTACGGCTTTCGTAGCAAACGGTCCACTGGTGATTTGATGGTTTATCTCACTGAAAAGTGGAACCAATCTTTACATTGTTTTCGAGAAAGTAAGATTATTGCGCTTGATATTTCTAAAGCATTTGATAGAGTTTGGCATCAGGCTCTTTTATCGAAAATGCGTGCTTTTGGTATCGATGAGTCTCTTCTTCGTTGGATTAGAAACTACCTTTCCGACCGTTCAATACAAGTTGTGTTGGATGGTTTCAAGTCTGATACCCACTTCATAAATGCTGGTGTGCCCCAGGGCTCCGTTTTGTCTCCGACTCTCTTCCTCATTTTCATTAATGATCTCTTGTCTGAAACTTCTAATCCACTTAACTGTTTTGCTGACGACTCGACCCTCAGCTTTTCATATTCGTTTCCAAATTCACGTCCCTGCTCTTCGGATGTGGAACTGGAACGGTTGCGTATGATAAGCTCATTGAATTCTGACCTTGACAGCATTGTTGCATGGGGTATTATGAACCGAGTAGAATTCAATGCTTCGAAAACTCAATGCTGTCTCTTGTCGTTGAAGCTTAACATTCCCCCATTGCCATTATCCATGAATGGTACCTGCATCGAAGAAACCGAAAAGCTGTCAGTTCTTGGTATGTGTGTAAACGATGATCTTCGTTGGAATGACCACATATTTGAAGTCGCCAAAAACGCTGCTAAATGCTTAGGTTTTTTGAGACGATGCAGGAAGTTCTTCACCCCTTCTGATCTGGCTACAATTTATAAGGCCTTCATCCGCCCAAAACTGGAGTATAATTCTCATATCTGGACAGGTGCTTCTCAAACATCTTTGCACCTCCTTGATAGGGTACAAAATAGAGCGTTAAAATTGATAGGTGATAGTTCAATCGTAGAATCGATTGATTCTCTTGAACATCGTCGAAACGTTACCTGTCTCACTCTGTTTTATCGCTTTTTTCACAAGCAGTGCTCTAGTGAAGTAGCCAGTTGCATTCCTCCCCTGAAACAATTTAGCCGCAACACTCGCCTCGCTAGGAATGCTCATCAGTTCCACCTTGAGCCCAACTTCGGGCGTACAGTCAAGTATAGAGATTCTTATTTTAGTCGCACCACCCGAATGTGGAATGCTTTACCTGGCTCTGTGTTTCCCCTTCATTATGATTCACAAAAATTCAAAAGCAACGTGCATCGGTGTCTCCTATTAAACCCTCTCCTACTTTCCTAAATGATCGCACTGTGTTTATAACATTATAAGGGTATTCATAACCCCTTGATGTGCGCGCTAATTATAAAAAAATAAAAAAATAAAAAAATAAAAGCCGGTTGTGATTTGGCAAGTTCCACCACTTGTACGTTGTACCCAGAGCAGCGAAGCCAACAAGATATTTTTTAACCCATACACATACCTACATAAATAAAATTCACATAAATTTTAAAAAAATTTCACTTGTTAAATTGTCTTCGAATTCCATTTTCACTTGCTATTTGCTAAGAGCAACGCGACGAAAATCAAATTGGTTGATTTGAAGCAACCAGACTACTTTTCGTAGTGTCGGTCGCACGATTATACACTTTGAATATGAAAAGCTTTAATGATAAAGCTTGAACGATCATGAAACAAACATTTGCGACCGTGCTACCCCATAGTGCGATCGCTTTCCTGTGTTAATAAGGACACACAATAGGGTTATTATTGTTTGATATTTTGATCGTCCGATGCAGCGCCCGTCGCTCGTTGTTCAGTCGAGCGATGGCTGCCAATTAGGACATTGGGTCAGGGATAAGGTGATTAGCCAAAATCCAGTCAATGAGCGTATAGTGACCATCCGCATCAGTTCTAAATTTATTTAAATTTAACCTTATATGCGTCCACGCCCCCACAGAAGAGAAAGACGACGATTCTAAAGACTGTTTCTACGAGCTCCTCGAAGAAACGTATGAGTAGTGCCCTAGACACGACGTGAAAATCGTTCTTGGCGATTTTAACGCAAAACTAGGGAAGGAGAACATCTTTGGAAATACAATCGGTAAGCATAGCCTCAACGACAAAACCTCCAAAAACGGACTGAGGCTAATCGATTTTGCTGCGGGGCTAAATCTTGATGTAAGTAGTTCACGCTTCCCGCATCTCAAAATTCATAAAGGTACATGGCGATCCCCAGATCAATTAACCGTCAACCAAATTGACCATGTTGCGATCGACGCAAGGCACTCTTTCAGTGTGTTAGATGTCCGAACTTTACGAGGGGCCAATTTTGACTCGGACCACTGCCTTGTTATAGCCAAGGTACGAATGAGGATATCCTGTTTACGACCAGCACGGTTTAACGCTGTGAAGAGATATGACGTCGGAAAGCTACAATCGCAAGAGATTGCCAATGCCTTTTCCAATCGAGTATCTTTTCAATTATCCTTGAATCCCATGCCATCAGCATTAAGCATTTGAAGAACAGGGGCAGCAATGCCAAGAAGCCATCAGAACCGCTCCCTCTGAGGTTCTGGGTTTCACTCGGTCACCAAAACAAAACCCATGGTTTGATGGAGAATGCAGGCAGGTAAGTGCAGTCAAACAAAAAGCACAACAAATGCTGATGCAAAATCGAACGAGGGCTGCTTACGATCAGTATAACGAGATTTTCAAGGAGAAAAGAAGGGAAGAACACCGAATTCTCAAAAAGAAAAAGAAGCTGAATGAGAAGCGCTCGTTTGAGGAAATTGAGAGTTTTACCAAGACAATGAAGTCGTTACAGATGGATGTTTGTTAAGGACCAGGTTCACCCTGAAGTGTAATGCCCACCTAAGTTAGTAAGCAAGCTGTTGTGCCGTTCAGTGCGTGGTCGTGCATTTGAGGCAGAAAAATACCGCTCAGCTTTCAATTATGTTACTTTTCCGATCAATATGTGGCCGTGCCCTAAGACAATTTTTTTTTTAAATGAAACAGATTTACTCAAGATGTGTTCTCTCTAATGAAGAAGTTGTGCTCAAAATAACCACAGTTGAAATTTAAAACAAAAACATCAAATGAAACATTGGTATCTTAAAAAACCTCCATTGGTGAATATAAAGACTCAAAGGAGCCTTATACATCGTCTAGAATGCAGATTAAGCTGGCAAAGTTTTGTTTATACGACTTATCGAATCAAACAACATCTAAAAACATCAAGACAACTTGTAGTTCGCTTCAAAATAGCCCATTTTTATTGGAACAGTTCTGATCATTAAAACTGATATCAAGTTTAATAAGAATTTGTCAAAAAGAATGCACACTTCTAAGGACGGTGCAAATAAGACTACACACCTCATAAGGCAACAAACTCATTCATTTTGCAGGGAGGTGCGTATAATGTTCAAATAGCTTAAAGCTACGTTCTACGTAACAACGCTGCGCTTGCAGCTGTGCTTAAGGCTTTGCGCAAGCCTCTTGCTAATTTGAAAGCGATCCACAAATACAAGAATCTTCATGAAGACTAAATTTCTTGATTTTTGTTAGGGTTCCCGGCTATCACTGTGACTCATATCATCTATTGTAAGTTGAAACTCTTTGGGTCAAAGGAACAAATGTTTTTAAACAACATTTTCGTTTTTCTGAATGGACTTCGTTCTTAAAATGCATTCAACTCGTTTGTATTATTCTCATCTCTCTAACTAAGTCCATTAAAAATAGGTTTTCTGGTGAAATACAACGCTGACTATGTTTTCTTCTTTTTGAGGAAGAAGAAGAATAAATCGATTAAATATCCAGGTTCCCATTGAAAAATTTACAGAGAATGAAAAAAAAGTATCAAAGACGTTAGCATAGTATGTTCATTCAACGTTTCCGCATGTCCTAATGAATCTGCCAGGCCATTAGCAAAAAAAGACGAACAAGAAAGAGGAGGAGCACACAATCTTTTCAGGATATCTCATACTCATCTCTTCAAATTTTTCATTCGAATACACGTAATTGAAAAAGTAAACTCCAGTCATGCATTTTCCCAGCTTAGCTTCAACGAATTTCATGAGAGTTCTTTTGTGTGTGCGCCAGCCATAATGTTGTTGGGGAGTGAGAAGTTTTATCCTGTTGGCTGGGTCATCTCATAATGGCGATTTTTTGAGTTCTATTTGAACAACATCAATAAGAAAAAATTCATTCAAGACTCAGGAGGTAAATACCTACTGGTTAAAGATACATTTTGCGTGATAGTAAATCATTGGTCGAGTCCGTCGAATATCCAATCCTGAATCCTTTCATATAAAGGGATTCAAAGAGCAAAAGTTTGAGCAACAGTAAGCGCGCATTAAACACTGCGGGTTGCTTCCTGCATACGAGATAGGAAAGATGATCAAGCCATGAGAATCCTTTTTGGAGGGACTTGCATTATGCCTTTGCTGCTTTACGTGCAGCAAGGCGATATACGAGTAGTGTTGAGCTTATGCAGTTGTTGTTTGAATTTAAATGAGTAGTTCAAAAGTTATGTCTGCTTGGTAGTGATTGTATGAAACAGGAGTAGAGCGTTATGATGATTTCTATACAGCTACCTCTCATATATACACTTGAGTATAATCCAATGATGACTGTGGTGAAGCTTTAGTTTATCTCATCTAAATGCATCGGCAATGGCTGGGGTTTTTGAGTTGATAAAACTATGGCACGTTCCGTCAGTGCAGTGAGAGCGACTTGTAGGGGATCTATAAATTTACAGCATGCATTCGTATTTCTTCAGAATTTTTAAAGCCGACTTTGTGTATATCAGCCACGGAAGGAGACCCTCCAGAAGTGGGGCTGATAAAGATGCTTTGTGCAAAATGAGATTTTATTTTATGGTTTGTGTTTGTTGTGTTGGCATTCAAAGAAACCAGGTAAAAAATTTTACAAGCATTGCTTGTATGTATTGCTTGTTCTCTTCTTGAGAACAATTTAAAAAAATTTCTTTGCCTAAGTCCAAAGACAATTGGCAGTTGTGGTTTTGTTTGTATTTGAATGGAGCGAGATTCAAAAACCAATGCTATTTTTGAAAAATTAAATGTTTCGTTGTTATGTTCAGAGTCGGAATATTTAATTCGTAAAAAATAAATTGTTTTTTTGATTTTATTGTACTTTAAACTAAAGTCTTTACAAAATAAAAGTGCTATTCAACGAAAAATTCTACAATAAGGTAGGATTATTACTACTTTAAAGTTCCACTGCATAAAACCCTCATTCTTTGGACCCGTTATACACTGTTTTATGCAACCCAAACGTAAAATAGACACAGCGGATTTATCTCCGACAAATTCACAAAGTTCTAAAAAACTTTCATCACAAAACATAATCGAAAAAATGTCCTCAGAAGTATTGCAGTTAACCCAAATTAAATCCATTGTTGATGGTTGCCTTGAGTCACACTTGAGAAACATCGCCACAAGGGATGACATTTCAGCCATATCCAAAGAAATACAGCTGCTCCGCTCCCAAAACTCTCAACTGGTGGAGCGTTTATCCGTTATGGAAGACTATTGTAGGACTTTGGAGAAGCAGCTCGAAATTATTTAAAGTAAATCGACTGAAAAAACTGTTGTGATGCATTTTCCTTCAGACAATAAAGCAGACAAGGTTGAATTTGCTAAACAAACTTGTCTGGGCCTTCTCGATCTAAACGGAAATGCAGAATTTACTTTGAAAAGCACTCAAGAATTCACCAACCGACACAGCAAAAAAACTACAGTGGTTTTAAATTTGCAAAACGAAGAGACTGCAAACAAAATCATCGGAGCCGCGTCAAAGTTAAAGGGAACAGGAATATTTGTACATCGTGAGCAATCTCTTATTTTTCGTCAAAAAAGAAGGACACTTTTTGGTATAAAAACAAAGCTATTGGAGAAAAACCCGAACCCGAAAATATTTATTAAAGGATCAAAACTACAAATAGATAATTTTGTTTTCCCGTACGAATCTCTTCGAGGCTTAAGAATAAAAACAAATGCAGAACTGTCATATATCAAAACAACGTTTGGAGATGAAGCATTGTGCTTTTTTGACAGCAGCAATTCCAGCAACCTAGTAGCAGCAGTGCCACCTGCCGGTGATAATATCAACAATGTTGGTTCGAGTACAAGCTATATGCGTAGGGAAAGATAGGACAGGGCTGCCGTCTGCCAAATTAGTAATTGCAAATTCTCAATTATATGTTACAATATTACTGGACTTAAAAACAAACTTCTTATGCCAGAATTTTTTAACCTTATTTCAAAGTATGATATTTTTATATTATTAGAAACTTTTTTGGAAGAAGGAAAGGCACAGCAATATTTTAAATACTTTTCAGAGTATAATCTTAAAAGTATTCCCGCAATTCGAAATAATAATCTTGGGAGAGCTAGTGGTGGCATATTGTGTGGCCTTAAGCATAACATACCAAATATTAACTTTAATTTTAAAACTATTGGAGGCAAAATAATCATTGATGTTTTAATTGATTCCAAACATTTTCAAATAATTCCTATTTACCTAAATTTTAGTGGGTGGAACACAGATTTTGAAGAGTTACAAAATTTTTTGTTAAATTATAGTCATGAAAATATGATGATAATCGGTGACCTAAATGGTCGTATAAGCAATTTCCAGAACTCTTCGCTCATGAATAATGGCGCGTTTTTCTATGAAAGAAATTCTTTCGACAAAACTTTGAACACAAACGGAAAGGCTCTTATTGAAATGATTGAAGACTTCGGTTTTTTGGTTCTAAATGGTGTCTCTCAAAGTGATGAAAAAGGCTGCTATACGTTTGTTTCCGCTCAAGGATGTTCTGTCATTGATTATTGTTTGGTTAGGGGAGATTGGCTCAATATTGTTAGCGATTTTGAAGTATTTCCAGCAAATTACTCTAGTCATCTTCCTATTAAAGTAGCTTGTGAGCTTTATTCTCAAGATAATCAAACTCAGGTCGAAAGTGTCACAAGGGTTAGAAGATTAAGATGGGCTGAAAAGCATTCAAGGATTTACAAGCACAGACTAAACCAAAATATATCCTCTGTAAACCTCGAACTTACACGCTCTGTGGAGGACGAAACACAACAAGTTTTACAGATTGTGAGGCAGAGTGCGGTGTCCAACCCAACTTTGACCAGCCCTTTTTCAAAAACTAATTGGTATGATGAAGATTGTAAGAACAGGAGAATGAAATCCTTCAAGTTCTTAAAACTTTTCAGAGACACAAATAATGAAGCTTTTAAACAACTCTATTTGCAAGCAAACAAAGAATACAAAGACCTCTGCAGTAGGAAAAAAAACCAATTTTTAAGGAAAGCGGCGAATAAACTTGTTAATTGCAGGGACTCAAAATCTTTCTGGCAAAACGTTCAAGTGCTTAGTGGTCGCCATAAGTCTACTGCGTCTAATATAAATCTAGATGTGCTGGCAGAGTTTTTTCGAGAGCTTCTGCTACCCGACCCAAACCAGTCCCAAATTAGTTTTGCAATACCATACATAGCTATCCCAGAGTTGGATTCAGATTTTACTATGCAAGAGCTTCTTGCGGCGTTGGAAAAAATGAAAAATAATAAAGCTTCAGGCACGGATGGTATTCCAATTGAGTTTTTCAAAAATGCAACTCCTGAACTCGTGGAACATGTTCTTCGTCTTTTTAACAAAATGTTCAATGAATATACTTTCCCAGATTGTTTTCTTTCGTCAAGTATAACAGCAATTTTTAAAAAGGGAAACCCAAATCTTCCCGAAAACTATAGAGGCATTGCAGTGTTAAGCTCCTTAAGAAAATTGTTTGCGCAGGTATTATACATCAGGCTGAATAGTTGGGTTGAAAATAACGAAATCATCACTTGCTTCCAAGCAGGCTTTCGTGCTGGCCTTTCGACAGTCGACCACATATTCGCCCTGACATCAGTTGCAAGACGGTTTATTGAAAAAAAGAAACCTTTGTATGCTTTTTTTGTAGACCTTAAAGCTGCTTTTGACACTGTTAACAGAAGATCTCTTCTTTTTAAGCTCGCTGCTGCAGGTCTATCAACAAAATTCATATGGATTTACGAGCAGCTCCTTGCTAATATGTCTGCAGTTGTGCGAAATGGCAATAAAACATCACAACAATTTTGCTCTAAGACAGGTGTCCCCCAGGGATGCGTTTTAAGCCCACTGATTTTTTCGCTTTTTATTAATGATATCGAAAACCATATTCCCGGTGGCGTTTACTTTGGCGATTTATTTATAAAGGTGTTACTATATGCAGACGATCTTGTTTTATTGGCGGATAGCCCACTTGCACTGCAGTTTCAAATAAACAAACTAAAAAAGTATTGTGATACTTGGGACCTCAAAATTAACACAGAAAAGTCAAAAATTATGGTGTTCAGATCGCAAGCCCGTTCTGAAAGTACTGCTCGGAACTGGACTCTGGATGGTGTTAACATTGAAGTTGTAACTCAATTTAAATATCTTGGCTTCCTGATAACAAATAATTTAAATACCCGGCCTCATATAAGGCTTAAACTTGCAGATGCGAAAACTGCTATCAATATAATGTGGTCGCAATTTTTTAAAAACAAATTTGTTGACCCAGTGTCTAAGTTCAGGGTTTTTGACGCCACAGTCAAGAGCTGTTTTTGCTATGCAAATGAGGTGTATGGGTTTCAGCAGTTAGAGGAAGTGGAATCTATCCAAAGATATTTTTTTAAACGTATTTTCAAACTGCCTTCTAATACCCCAAACTATGCCATTCATGTAGAATCAGGGCTTCCATACATATTTATTAACAATTTGAAGGCAAATGCAGATTTTATAATCAAAGTTATTCAGAGACCCGAGACCAACCTTCATAGAAAAATACTTCTAATATCTCTTAGATGTGGGTATACCCCCTTCAAAAATTGGCATGAACTTGCCACAAGTCATAACTTTGTTTTGTCCCTGAATCTTGGCAACACGGAGGAATGGAAGACCAATTTTTACAACTGCATTTCAATTGTAGATGAAAACATATTTCAACTCTGCCTTGATAGGGCTAGAGGTTCATCTTCAAGAACTACATATAGCCGCTTAAATCTGTGTCTGAGTGCAGATAACTATTTCAGGGAAGAGTTTACAATTGCAGAAATGAGCTTGATTTTTAAATTGAGAACGGAAATGATTGAACTTAATTATAGGCCACATAGAAACGATTTAACTCCTATTTGTGCACTCTGCAATCTTAATGAAAATGAAGATGTGTTTCACTTTATGGGGGTTTGCCCCATTCTGCAAGAGTTGCGTAGACTTTATTTCAATAAAAGTTTCCTGACTTTTGAAGAATGCGCCAAAGTCTTGAATGGAGATTTTGGCTGGAAGTTGCTATTACAATTTGCTTTCCATGCCAGGAATTATAGGAACACTTATTTGAACATGTTTTGAACCGGAAAAAAAATATTATCCTCGTTATGTTCTAGCTCAACAGAAAGCCCAAATAATTTTTGTTGTTTCGAACTTATCGATAATTTTTGTTTTAGCTAAACTAAAAGCCCAAAAAAAAAAAAAAAAAAAAATTGCAGTTCTTCACCTGTCTTCCTCGTCATAATTTTTGTTTTAGCTAAACTAAAAGCCCACCCTGTTTTTATATCCTCTATAATCTAATGTCTGAATACTTTACTACCGTATTATTTTTGTAAAACCTTCTTTTTCATGATTTTCTGCTAATTCATACGCTAACTAATACGCTACTATTAAACATATTAAAAAAAAAAATTGTTAAATAAATAAAAGAAAAAAACATAGTTAATTTAATTTTTGTAATCAATTAAACCTAGATCTTGTAAAAAATAAAAAATTTATATATATATATAATATTTAAATAGAAATTGTATAATCTCTTATATTAAATGTTTTATTAATATCCGGCAGACGGCTTTAAAAGCCATGCTTGTAATTCTTTATAGAAAATATCTTATGCTACCCTTTAAGAAAACGAAAATAAAGAAAAATCTAAATCTAAATCTAAAATCTAATATTTAATTCGCTCATAGGGTAAAGAGTCATAGGACAATGGAAAAAGTAAGCCTCTTAAAAATACTCAATAAAAAAAGGCGATGCTTCCTTTATAAAATTTCTACGGAAACAGCTCAGAATTTCGGATTTTTAGAGAGAAATGAGAAGTATATGATATCATTTAAGAAGGACAGAACATCGAAAAATAAGATGAAGCATCACAGAATATAGTCACGGGTTCATGGTTGTTCAGGACTTTGTCATCCTATCATAGAAATATTCAATGATTTCGTAGTTATTGTTTTTTTTTTTTTTTTTAAATATGTGAGAAATAAAGACAATAAATTGTGCACGATTCCTAAGATGGAGCTAGAAGGAATCGTACTCCTAACCGAGCTTCTCAATGAAGTCAGAAGTAAGTTACACCATCCTAATATCACGGTGTTCCTGTATACCGATAGTGAAGTAGCCCTTAGTTGGGTACGTAGGTAGTAGCAACACTTCCAACAGCAAATTTGTTACTAAAAGTGTTACCAAAATTCGAAAAATTATCAGTCCGGGGGACATACATTACGTTAAATCTGAAGATAATCCTGCGGACCCGGCTTCTAGCGGACTAACTCCTGAAAAACTTATTAACAACCGGATTTGGTTTGATGGCCCAGCTTGGTTATTGCTTGATCAGGTTCCACGCACCCCTTTAAAGAATATGCAAATAACCATGACGCATGTGACACAAATCTTGGTTGATGAAGAAAACTTTATTGAAAGGTTCTCCTGCTTCAAGCGCTTACTAAGAGTGACCGCCTATTTCCTTCGATATGCCAGAAAAAAGCAAATACGTGAGAGCGGTCCTATCTCAGCTGAAGAAATAACCAATGCCAAGACAAAAATCATCCTATTTCAGAAACATCTTTCATTTAAA
The DNA here is from genome assembly GCA_914767635.1 of Melanostoma mellinum. NCBI lineage: Eukaryota > Metazoa > Arthropoda > Insecta > Diptera > Syrphidae > Melanostoma > Melanostoma mellinum. The sequence continues at coordinate 24,726,063 of OU612058.1, forward strand.
AACGGAATAGAGCACTTCAAAAAATCAAAAACTTTACCGAAAAAAGCTGGATGATATCCCTAACTCCAATGTTTAGTCCAGGCGACAACATCCTTTGCGTTCTCTCGGAACTAACCTCCCGGAAAGTCATAAGCATCCAACAATCGAAATCTTTATTACCTCATCACAATCTACAAATTTTCTTTAACTTCTACACATCAATTGCTCTAAGAGTCTATAATAGTCTACCTTATTATATTAGAGAAATAAGAATTGAATCCATCTTTCTTAAAAAAGTGAAACTTTGGCTTTTAGACCTAAATTATCAAGATGTTAATGATCTCGTATCTGTAATTATTTAACTATGTTATTTCTATTTTTAATATAACCACTAAATTATTGTTATAAGCCTATATATCTTGTATTATATTCATGTTAAAAAAAAAAAAAAATTGTTTAAGAAACTTTTTATTTCTATGTTATATGAGTATCTTGTCGTGACCCCACATCACTTTATATCTTATTGTTAATCTCGTTTCCTTTTTTAAGCTGCTTTCGGCTCTAGTTCCTTGTGTTCTATAGATTGCAGCTCTTAATTTATTGATTAATTTGTATTTTATGCTATTTCATGGTACTCTGTATAAGTTATCTTTAAGAATCAATTAAATAAAAATAAAATCGTTTTGAATTGAATTTTGAATTGAATATTGTTAACCAAATGTCACTAAGTTGATCTAATAATACGTCAAACACACCTAAATCCCCACCACTACGGAAATTCACTAACTGAACATTTAATAAGAGAAGAATTCTGGATTCCTGCTGTAATGTCACGAGTCAAGAAATGTATTCGAAGTTGTCAATTATGCATTCGATAAAAGGCGCAAAGCCGATTATGGGAGACCTACCCGCAGAACGGATAACCCCAGGACCACCGTTTAGTAAAATCGGAGTTGACTTGTGTGGCCCTTTCTCCATATCAGAACGGATATGTTCCTAGCGGCCTCTACACGCTTAGCGAACAGGCGGTGCTGGCCATCCCTGGTGTTCTCGGATAATGGTACAAATTTCGTTGGAGCAAAAAGGAAGATCAACCAAGAATGTGTTTTTAGGCTACCAAAAACTGCATGGAAACACTAGCGATCCAGGAGATTGTTCAATTCCCCTTACAGTGGACTGTGGGAGGCTGCTGTGAAATCCATGAAACATCTTATGAATGGCTAATATAACCAATCTGACGTATGAAGAATTCAACTCATTATTATGTCGAATTGAAGGAATCTTGAATAGTCGACCATTGCATCCAGAATCAACGGAAGTAGAAGATAAATCTGCCCTTACACCTTTCCATTTCATCACACAACGAAGCTTCAGAAACTCTGCAATCGATGCAAGTCTATCAACTGTTGTCCCAATCACAAAACGCTGGCTACAAGTGAAACAACTTCAACGACAGTTCTGGGAGCGTTTTCACCTAGAGTACCTACATCAATTGCAGAAGAGAAATAAATGAAGATTCGCAGCTCGAACACTCGACATAGGGGATCTAGTACTACTACAAAAACCAAGTATTACTCCTGCCGATTGGAAAATGGGTCGAATTATTGAATGCTATCCTGACACTAAAAGGAGATGTTCGTAAAATTGATGTCAAGAATACCAAACGGGATGTAGTACATCGCGCAACAAATCGCTTGGTTCCCCTTTTCCCAGAAGATGCTCCTTATGAGCCAATCGTTTTCTGAAGAACTATACCCAAAGGCCTACATGGTCATTGCATTTACTAAGGATATATTGTTCAGCAGGGTTTCTGTTTCCGTGTCCCTTGTCTTCATGGCAGCCAATAACATCTTCGTATATCTTCCCAACATTTGATTGGAGTCTCAGCTAGGAAACAGAGCCTCTTCCTTTTTTTTTTTTTTTGATATTCTTGTAAGACTGCACAATTTCTTCCAACTGCCAAGACCCCATTTAAGGGAACATATTCACTGTAACATTCTACTCATTCTCACTGTATTTTTGGATTCAATGCTAGGAACGCTTACATTGTGAACTCTTCAACGCGTTTCCCAACAGTTGTGTTTTCAAAAGGATACCAGTTCATATCTTATCTTGGTCCTTTCTGTAGCAGAAACGTTTAAAAGCTTTGAAATTTAAAAATAGATTTTTTCGTCTTCTCAAATTTTTTCCCGTTCGAAACTTCGAACTGTCGTATGTTCCAACGAAAGTACGATCCTTGGAAGTATGATTCATCGACTATTGAAACTGTTGCACATCTTAAGTTTGCTTTGGTGTGATCATTTTTGAGGTGTGCAGTGTGCACGACCTGGGTGTCGAACGATTTTGCATCAATTTTATTAATTCCGTCTATGTTCCTATGATTGGACAAAGTCAGAATATTTTACCAGCTTCAAATATCTAATAACTTATAACTTTGAAATTGTCCTTCTTTTCACAAATAAAAGATCATTTTTTTTTTAACATAAAATTGACTTTTAGTTTCCCAGAAAAGGTTTTTATGCGATGGCGATTCTTCTAGTCGTTGTCTGCTAAGCCTAGTTTTCCAGGACCTAACTTGAGGATACACCAATTAATTCATTAGGTTACTTGAAATCCATACAACTTACACTGCAATCAATTATTATCCGAGTTGTCATGCAAACTATTGGTTTCTTATGTCCTTCGGTTTTCTAAAGAAAAACTTAGAATTGCTGTTGGGAAAACTCTGTATCCCAGACCCCAGTGTTATAAGAAACGAAACAAAGTGCAAATAAACTCACTTAAAGTTTGAAAAACTTCAAACTGAAGTTTTTCTGGTTTTCGATTGAATTTCAAGAAAGTTATGATTTTTGATTTTTGAATTCCTCCGCCGAAGGAAAGAAAACAAATGACACAAAAAAGAAAGAAACAAAAGCAAAAATAAATAAATCAATCTTGAGGATAGGAGCAGTAGTTCGTTGCTTGGATGGTTGGTACACCTACACCTATTAACTTTAACTTGAGGTGGAAGAAGACTCAAGTATATACGATAAAATAAAATAAAAATAGCACTCTTTTCTCAAACTGAAACTTGTTCTACAGCAACAAGGACCAATGCGTTGAAGGAAATTTCAATTATTTTACCAGCACTTTATAAAATGGAGCTCAGGAAAGTTGCTCCTTGCAGCATACTCAGTGTTGTGCATAAAAATAAAAAATTGAAACAGGATAAGCTCAAAACCAAAAATAAAAGAAGGTGAAGAAATCAGCTAAGCAAAAACAACATTAAGGACTTAAGGAGACTATAGAAAAAGTTGTGTCCAAGCTTCAGGGTGTGGCGTTTGGCCAATTAAATATAAGTCGAAGTTAAATCGAGAATTGCTGGTCCCATTGCAAATAGTATAGTCGTAGTCGTAGTCGTAGTGTAGGATACCAGACACAGAGGCATATATAGTGAGAGACTAAACGACTGGTTATGTCGTTGTCTTAATAATCCCTCAAGCTATGGACTCCATGTTCCTTTGCGCTTCGTTTTAATTTTGATGTTGGAGACGCAAAGTCTTATATAAAGTCAAGTCTTCAGCGAACAAAATAACAAAAAGAATAGCAAAATAGTGTAATCGAAGTAAAAGCACCCGAGAGACTTATCGCTGGGTAAAGTACCATCAGCTCAACCAGCAGTTTCACTGCCAGAGGCTTCCAAAGGATCACTGCAGCACAACAAATATACAAGCGGCAGAGAGCAAATGGTGGTATATATAAATACCAGTCGCAGTGGTGTGGCACTAAACCGTGATGGTGGATCATAAAATATTTAAAGGATAAACGATAAATGGTGCAACGGACAGCTGTGAAAAAAAGAAGAAAAAAAAAACATAACCGAAGGACAAAGTGTTTAAGTGAACCAAAATGTCCTTTAGGGACAGCACAGTCGCCTCTAAGCTAGATTTTTGTATGTGATGCCACAAACAGTATCTTAGACCATGCACTTTGTATTGCATCAGCAACGGCTTTAGGTTCAGTATTCCTATACTGTTGAACGTTAAATATTTGCTCCAAGGGATAACTAGGTATTTATATTTTGTTTACTTAAAAATAAAATAACGGGGAAGTTGGTGTGCTGGGTAGAAATAGATTTTTACAGACAGTTTTTGCAGTGATTTTTACGAACGGCTGCTTAATTTACTAGAGTGTTTTGTACTGTCGAGGCAAAGCTGAGCTATTTTTTCTGACTTTTATATATTTTTTTTTTTTTGTAATGTTGCCATTGTAGGGATAGGCGTATAAGGTTGTAGTTACGTTTCATGTTCGTTGTGAGAATTTAACTGAAAGTTCGAAAACCTGCCAAGCTTCTCAGTCAAGCAAGTAGAAGTTGGCAGTTTTCAAATTACAAGGGACAAGTGAAGATTATAGTCAGGAAATATGAGGCTAGTGATCTGACACCGATGCATTTGGCGTCAACACCTCAAATAATTCGCAATAAGCCGCACAAACACTGAAAAAGCGGTGGATAAGGATAAAGCAACAGTCAAGTGAACAGAAAAGCCTTAGAGCAATGATTTAAATCTCAAACTTCAAAGCGAAAGCTACTTGGCTTCAAACAACGAATCTCTGAGTATACCAAGTACTACTGCTTTTGAAGTGGCTAAGAATATTATAAGTGACATTTGGTGCCGTGTTGTGGCTAGCGTGTCTGACTGTTGTTATCGGCGAAGTTAGAAGTTCGAGTTCCAACAGAAGACAAAAAATATTTTTCAACTTGAATCGCTTTTTACGAGGAATAGGCTCCGATAGTAGTTTTACTGCCACGAAAGGCGTTTCTTATTTTAGCCGTTGGGGGCTGGCAAAGAATTGTAGAGATTTCAAACCGCATGCTTTCCTTACAAGGTGTGGTTGTGATGAATGCGCTAGGTCCTGGGGCTCCTTACGGGTATGGTACGTTTCGTCATTTTTATTTCGTTTATTGTTGTTTCGCCCAATTTGTTTCGCATTTTGTTGTTAGATTTTTCGTTTGTTTAGTTTATTTATTTTTCGATATTTCTCGCTTCGCTGTGCATTAGTTTCGTTTAAAGATCATTTGGCCTTTGATTACTTTATATTTTGCTCGTTTCGCTTTCTATTGTTTCGTTTTTCGATTAGTTCGCTTTTCAGGGGCGTATCGAGGCTCCAAGCCATGGGGGGGTTAATTTTAATGAAATGCCGACTATTCTTCAGAATTTGCCGACTGCTTCAAAAAATAAATCTATATCTATATACACATATAAAATAGGATGTATGTATGTTTGTATTTATGTCCATTATAGACTGGCTTCTTATGAGATTTTCAGGGTAGACATAGTTCAAACCAGAGATGGTTCCTTTCAAGGTTTTATCTCCATACTCCCACAGGAACGGGGCTGGGAACGGAAACCTAGAAACTACTGAACAGATTTCAAAAATTCTTTCGCCATTGCGATGTCACATAATTCCACAGTAAAAAAAACTTATATTTTATACCCATATTCCTACGGAAGCGGAAAAACGAGAAAGGGAACCTTAAAACTACAGACTCGAGCAAGACCGGGTGGCTCAGATAATAAATAAATAAAACTATTTAAAAACGTAAAAGTGTTCATTTCATTTATTAACATAAAATCAGTTTATAATTGCAATATACCTAACGATATAACAACAAAAAAATTAAAAGTATTTATAAGAAATAATATTACAATATAGTATTTGGTATGAGAAAGAGCACATATTCTTTGATTTTAGTCTTTAAAAATTTTATCATTATTCAAAAAAAAGTTCATCAATTAGAATTTAAACTCTAACTCTCCGGTGTTTTAATAATGCCCATTTGTTGACGACCTCACTAGGTTGAATATTATCAACAACATCCACTGAGGAATACAGAAGCATTAATGAATTTAGCCTATCACTACCAATCGTCGTACGCAAATAATTAAGAACTATTTTAAGTTTACTAAATGACCGCTGACAAGAAGCCGACGTCACAGGAGCAGTTAACATGTAGCAAACTAGTTTAAAGGCTAACGGAATCACATATCTTAATTTGATTACCTCTTTGACAATATCATCGAAATTTGAGCATTTCTCACAAGTAAGAAGAAGAATTTGCAGTTCCGATCACATCTTCTTTAAAAAAAAAATGGATCTAATTCTATGATAGATTTGACTAGTTCTATGTTGGCTCTATTTGCTCTGGAAGCGGGTATTTTAAAAATTTTTAAGAAAGGTTCAAAAATGGTAAAATTATCTGTTAGATTATCTTTAACGTGCGAAATAAAAGTTTGAAGAACCATTTTGAACTCTTTTCTATAAAATGTTTCTAGATCAAATACAAAAGCAGTTTCAGAATTTTCATCAATTCTCTTTGGTAACCGACGCGTTCTATGATGTTTTAAAAAATCGTTTTCGGGACTTATCTTTAGTTTTTCAGCAAATGAAGAAGAACTTTTTATCAAAGCATTTAATTGAATGTCATCATCGTTCATTTCTTGAAATAACTCCAATGTGCTTCGAATCAGTAATGAAGCGTCAAAAACGTTTAACTCTTCCGCCTCTAGACTTTCGGTCAAATTTTTAACTTTAAACATGAAATTTTTGCAAAAATATAACGAACTAATAAAATCAAAATCTAAGATTTTTTTCGAAAGTCCAGAAGCAGAGGTACGATTATTGTTATCAAAAGAACTGGCATCGCTTTTTATTCCTTCTAAACCATTTACAATGCCTTCAAAGGATATCCACACAGCTTTTACTGTTTCAGCTCTAGCAGTCCATCGAGTTTTTGACAAATTTTTCAATTGCAAGGAGTTTCCAATGTTTTTGAATTTTTCTTGCATACACTGAAAACGTTTTGTACTACCATAGAAAAAAAAAAAACAAACAATGCTTCCAAAGTATTAAAAAACTCTTTGATCAGCACGCTTGAATTGCATGCTGTTTCAACGAAAATATTTATACGATGCGCTTGACATGGAATGTACGGGATTTTCTTACCACATTTTTCTGACAATTTTCTCTGGGTAGGGTACCATTATACTTCCCGGACATATTTTTGGCAAAGTCATAGGATTGAAATACAATATTCATCACTAATCGAGACTCGAATTTTCGGTGAAGCTGTGATAAATGTTTTCACTTCACAGCTTCACAGATCGGGAATTGACCCCCAGGACCCTGATTATAGAATTACTAAGTTGAGACAAAAACGATTCCATTCGTGTTTTTGGTTGAGATCACTCGAGTCGGCATTGCAATCGGGGAAAATCTACTTTGTTTTTCTAACTTAATTTGCCGATTTGTTATTTTTTTGGCAACAAATCCACTGTCACAAACACTTCCATTCGTGTCTTTTTGGTTGAATTGACTTAACTCGACAAATCTACTTTGTTTTTCTTCCTCGATTTGACGACTCGGAAAAATTCGCGCGAATTCTTACACCTCTAGCCTCTTTTTTCATCCACAAAAAGCAAAATACCAATCAAACGATGGCGAAATAATCAAAGATCGAACTGTACCGGTTATTCTAGTATTTTAACAGTTTGGTTAGCTTCTCATCGAACTTTATTGAAAATTGATTAGAACCATCAAAGATATATCATATTTTAGAAGCATTTTCGGATCCCCGTGCAGTGTCGGGTTAGAATAGCACTGCAGCGCCTCCCCGCTTGTCGTAAAAGGCGACTAAAGGAACAATCATATCTAGACGACTAACATCAAAGTGAGTCTAGCGACACACATACCACCTAAAAACTCTCCCCAAGTATGCATGCAGATCCCGGGGCTTACACGACTGGAGATCACCGGTGTAGTAAAAGGGAAATCAAACTCATTAAATGGAGCATGCATGTGTCGAAAAGGATGAAAGAAAATTTTTGAAAAATTTTGAGCATTATGGAAGTACTTGCAAACATAAGAAGCACTACCCCGCCAGGCAGTTCCATTGCTATGCATGGAGCTGATCCTGGACCGAGCAGCAATGTTCGGGTCAGAGCTATACGGATTCCGGGGGCTAGCAAAGTAATGCGACGAGTTGGACGAAAATTTAGAGTCGCGAGTTGGAACGTTGGAAGTATGACTGGTAGAAGTCTTGAACTCGAAGAGATGATGAGATGGAGGCGAGTGGACATCTTGTGTGTTCAGGAAACGAAATGGCGAAACACAGCAAACAAAGCCCGTTTCTTAGATGCAAAGACCAAGGCTTACAAGATGTTCTACTATGGAACGGAACAAGGTAGGAACGGAGTCGGTATCATCCTTGACCAAAGTTTATGTGACAGCGTGTTGACCATTTTGAAGTCCAGTGACCGTTTGATGTCTCTTAAATTGGTGATGGAAGGAAAGGTCTGGAATATAATCAGTGCATATGCTCCCCAAATAGGGTGTGAGCAGGAGGAAAAAGATGCATTCTGGCTTGATTTTCATAACCTACTTAAGAACATCCCAAAAGAAGAGTATTTGTTTGTTGGAGGAGATTTGAATGGACATGTCGGGAAGACAAACGAGGATTATGAAGACTGCCATGGAGGTTTGGGATTCGGCACCAGGAACACTCCTGGTGAAGATATTCTAAGTATGTGCAAGTCATACGGTCTAATCGTACTAAATACCATGTTCATCAAACAAGACCGACACCTTATCACTTACAGCAGTGGAGGAAATGAAACCCAGATTGATTACCATTTGGTAACCAATTACATGAAATCTCGGGTGAAAGACTGCAAAGTGATACTAGGAGAAGCTGCCGCTCAACAACACCGTCTTCTTTTAACAGAATTTTTTACGGATGCGGTAAAGGAAGTCAAACAAACAAAGGCTCCTAGGAGAATCAAGTGGTACAATCTGGAGAAAACCAAAGGACAGCAATTCATTTCGTATATGCAAAGTCAGCTGTGTAATACCATCGACGCAGTTTCAAATGCATTCACGGCACAAAATATGTGGGATCGCCTACAACGAACCTGCTTAGAGAGAGCCAAATCACTGTTAGGAGTCTCAAAAGGACACCACCAACAAGCTAAAGAAACCTGGTGGTGGGATGATGAAGCTAAAGCAGTGATTAGAAAGAAGAAAGCAGCTTTCCAAGCTTGGTCGAAGTGCCCCTCAAGAAATACAAATGAAAAAGCGCGTTTCAAAATGGAATACAAGAGTTGCAGAAAAGAAGCGAAGAAGAAGTGCGCCCAACTTCAAGCAAAAAGCACGGAGGGCCTGTATCGAGAGCTGGAAGAGATTTCTGCCCCAGCTGCTGAAGCAAATCAGGCAATCCAAGAGCTAAGACAAAGCAACTTGAATAAGGGAGCAACCATTTTCAAAATAGCCGCTCAGAGAAGGAGAAATGCGCAGGAGATTCGTTCGCCGAAGTTCATCAATGATGCTCAAGGAGTACTACTTGTGGATGACGACAAAATTCTTCACAGGTGGCGACAGTATTGTGATGATCTTTTGAATGAACAGTTTCCTCGGCGCCACTTTCCAACAGCTGCACCTAACTTTACGGAAGTATCCGACGTCACAGTCGAAGAAGTTGGGGAGGCAGTTAAGAACTCCAAAAAAGGCAAAGCGATTGGGCCAGACGAGGTACCATATGAGTTTTGGAAAAATATGGGAGACATCGGGTTAAGATGGCTCACGATTCTCATCTCCAAACTTGTAAGAGGTGACAGTTTGCCTAATCAATGGAGGGAAAGTTTTCTTCTTCCAATGTACAAGGGAAAGGGAGATACCAGAAGCTGTGACAACTATCGTTCGATCAAGTTGATGTCCCACACTATGAAGATCGTTGAGCGGGTTTTGGATAGCCGACTGCGGAAAATAATAAGGCTGTCTGATGACCAATGCGGGTTTGTCGCGGGTAAGTCAACTACAGACGCAATCCAAAGCATAAGGATCATTATGGAAAAACACCGAGATGCCTTAGAGGATTTGCATATTGTGTTGGTTGACTTCGAAAAGGCATTCGATCGACAACCACGAGATCTGATATGGGTGGCCCTCAGACACCGAGGAGTTCCTGAAGCCTATCTGCGAATAATTATGGACATGTACGAGGGAGCAGTTACAAAAGTGAGATGCCCAGCTGGAGTCACCGAAGAATTCCAAATAACAGTAGGTGTACATCAGGGAAGTGTCTTGAGTCCACTGCTCTTTATTGCTGTTCTGGATTATTTGCTCGAAGGAAAAGTAACGGACAATAAAGTAAAACAATTATTCTTTGCTGACGATGGAGCCATCATAAGCGAGGATCCTACATCCCTGCAACGAGCACTTGACGTTTGGATTGATGTTCTGGAAGGAAATGGGTACCGTATTAGCGCTAAAAAGACTGAATACCTGTGCTGCCCTTTTTCTGATCCAGACAAGCCTATTCCAGACATTTATTTGAATGGAAATGTGCTTCCCAAGTGTGAAAAGTTTAAATATCTGGGATCTATGATCAATAGTGAAGCATCTTGTGATGACGACATCAATCATCGAGTAAGCGTAGGGTGGATGAAGTGGCGAGAAAACTCCGCTATCTTCTGTGATCGAAAAATGCCCCCTAAGCTGAAGGGAAGACTCTACACAGCAGTTGTCCGTCCAGCTCTGACATACGGTTCACAATGTTGGACAATGTACAAAAAGTATGAGAGCAAATTGACGGCAGCCGAAATGAAGATGCTTCGGATGACAGCAGGAGTAACAAAGCTTGATCGAATTAGAAGTACTAAGATCCGTGGAAGCCTTCATGTCAAAAGTACCATCTTGGACAAAATTCAGCACGACCGGCTCAGTTGGTATTGTCATGTTCAAAGGAGAGATCCGCAGAACCCCGTCAAAAAGGCAATATCGTACAACGTTTCAACAAATTCGCGACGAAAAAGAAAAGGCAGGCCAAAACACTCCTGGTGCAAGCAAATGCAAAAACAGCAGCATTTGGTTGGCCTCAGACATGGAACAATCCAAAACCGGGAGGCTTGCCGACGATTTCTGAGGTCAACGCGGCGTACCCCACAGGCGGATCACTAGTGTGAAGCAGCAAAGTGGGAGAGTTGTGATCGCTTCAAGATCACTACTCGTAACGCCGAAAATGAAGAAGAAGAAGAAGAAGCATTTTCGGAACCAATTAGTCAGAAATAATATCAAATTTCGAAATATTGGGTACATTGTTTTATTGACAAAAACATTCATTTGAACACCATAACGGAACATATCCATAATGCGCGATTTCACAAAATCTGATAATGAGCGAAGTAATTGAATGCCAAAACAATACATTACCAAAGAGACAAAATGCGAAAAAACAGTTATCGAGATAAATAAAGTCTAAATAATCGTTAGCAAGTTCAATGGAAATGCGAAAAAAATGGTATGCAAGATAAGAAATGCAAAGTAAGTGTGCAGCGAAATGATTGAAAATCTAAGTAACAGAAAAACAAAACAGGCAATGCGAAGTAAACAAAAATAATTGTGTTAAAAGCGAAATAATCGAATGCGTAATAAAATGTGCGAATCAATAGGCACCCGCTCCCTACATTGTTGTGCCACCCTATTTGCCACCCTGTCTGTAAAAATCTAATTTATTTGGCTTCTTTGCAGAGGAAAGTGCTGCTGTGCTAGTCATGTCCCAAAATTGGTCTCCAAATTTAAATTATAAATTATTTAAAAAGAGCTTACATTTTCTAACCTTTCACCATAAAGTCAGAATTTAAGGTTGGTCGTTTCGCCTTCGTTGTGCATCTGCAATTTATTTTACAGCAACGACACGGCTATGTTTAACTACCCACTGACGCGACATTACGCTTCATCCCTTATCTACATTGTATTTTGAATAGGGCTAAATGCGAATCACTCTTAAACTGAGACAGTTGGGATTTGAATGTTACTTAGTAAACGGAAAATCGCTATACTGTTAATTATTTTTCAACCGCAAATTTCAAGTTGAAAAGTCGTTCTTTCGTAAAAAGATTGCCTAAAACCCAAGTTTTTACGTGATGTGGTGATCTGTTTTATTGTTTCCTTCATTTTATAAACTTGGTGAGAACATGGGTATTGAATCTAATAGTTCAGGACCCATCACCGAAATGGACTCCAGAAAAGTGGAAAGGAAAAGAGTGCACTTTTTCCCTCGAACAAATAATTTTCAATTCCACAACTTTAACTATGTCTTCGCCCTTATCCTGTGCTCTTGTCTTTTACCAAGAAGAAGCCATATCAGCATTATTTTTTCAGCAATCTACTGCTGCTGTTATTAGTAAAAGAGTCTCCAGAACTTTTTTGGGATCTACCACCACTACTGTTTGAATCTCCAGCCGTCCACTGGCTCAATGCAGAAATACCTTTCCTTGGATTAAGCCACCAGCTGATGGACTAAGGCTACTTTTTACTTTACTAGCACTTTAAAGCCTTAACAAAATGAAAATAAAAATTTGTAACATAACCTGAAATGTGTCTGTTAAAATTTAAAGTAAAAAGAGTTTTGATTGAAGATTTTATGTAAATCTATATATATAAAATAGGATGTATGTATGTATTTATGTATGTATGTCCGGGGTAAACTCCTAAACCACCCAACGGATTTTTATGAAATTTTCAGGGTAGACATAGTTTAGTCCAGAGATGGTTCCTGTCAAGGTTTGACCCCCATATTCAATTTCAATTTCAATTTCAATTTCAACCCCCATATTCCCAAAGGAACGGGGTTGGAAACGGAAAATTATAAACTTCTCCACAGATTTCAAAAGTTCTTTCAGCACTAGGGTGCTACATTATCTGCCTTCATCAGTAACTTAAACTTTATTTCATCCCTTTAATCCCACAGGATCAGAAACGGGAACGTGAACGGGAACCATAAAGTTACTTAACCGATTTCAAAAATTCTTTCAACTCTAGGATGTTTCATTATCCCTCAGTGACATAGACTTATATTTCATTCACACTTTTCCACCGGAACGGAAGATTCTTTCAGGAACGGGGTTGGAAATGGAAACTTAGAAACTTCTGGACCAATTTCAAATATTCTTTCAACTCTAGGATGTTACATCATCTTTCAGTGACATAGACCTATATTTCATTCACTTATTTCCATGGAAACAGAGGATTCCCACAGGAACGGGGTTGGGAACGGAAACTTAGGAACTACTGGACAGATTTCAAAAATTCTTTCAGCATTAAGATGCCACATTAGTCCCACAGTAAGAAAGATTATATTTCATTCCCAAATTCCCACGGAAGAGGAAAAACGAGAACAGGAACCTTAAAACTACAGACCCGAGCAAAGCCGGGTGGCTCAGCTAGTTTTTAAATAAAAAAGAAAATTCAAACTAAAACCGCAGTATGAACAACTCAACTAAGTTTTAAATTTTAAGAAATACAAAAATAATTTTTGTTTGACACAAAACGAAAAAATATTTCAATTTTCTTTATTGCATATCTAAACCTGGATGTTTTTCGTAAGCTTTTACAATAGTATAAGATTTTATCAACTAGTTTTCACAATACGAATTGCGATTTCAATTGATAAATTTTATCAATCGTAACTCAGTTGATAGTTGATGTTCGCTATAAATCTGTGCATTTTACGTTTTAAAAATTGAAAAAAGTTACTTATTACTTCATATGAACCGATTACTTTCAATGACATACATAGCAAGAAATCGCTGGCAGCCAAACATCACGATACACATGCATAGGTTCACAAAAACACTTTGAAACATTGAAAACTTTTGATAATACTTTTGACGCAACGGTTTTCAGAAATATGCATTGCTTTTTCAAGGGTATCTGTTTTCATTGGCGAAGATATGACATGTCCTTTGAGAGCTCACTTAGCCGATTGGAATGATGTTGAATGTTGAGGACTTTTTAAAAAAAATTCCACCATGCAAAATGATGATTCTGAGAAGTGACAGCCACTTTTCGATTTTAAGTGCGAACGCACTCAAAAAGCAACTAAAATGACAAAATGAAAATATTTTTTGAAAGCCATTCTTAGATGTTTCACTCACCCTAATACAACACGTTATACTGAGCAGAAACAATTTAAGGTATTCCATTGGCTTTAAAATTGAGTCCTCTTACTCGGAAACCTTTGTAAAGTGACATTATTTCGTTTAAACTCTTTGCTTCCTGACTTTTTTAATAAATTTTTTTCTAACCAAGACCTGGAAAATATTTTGCCATTTTTTTTTAACACTCTTATGGCTGTTCCACTTTGCGAAGCTTTTCAAGTTAATTTTGGTTCCATGAAAACTCTTAGACGAGACCTTATTAAAAGTTAGATATGGTTGTTTTAGTTCGCCTTTTTCGCCTTGGAGATACTTACAGCCCGGAAAAAGATAAGAACGGACATGCATTACATCATTTAAAGTTGAATATCTCATTGGCCATTTAGAGACCAGATTTTAAATTCAGAACATAAAAACAACTGGAACAGCATTTATTTGTTTTTGGGTGAAAAATTTTTTCTTCCTAAAATATGAACTAAAAGTTTGCAAACACTCAATTTTCCCGATTTTGAAGGTTATTACGAAACAACTGGGGAAACCCGTAATAAAATATGGTGCAAAAAACCCCCATAAATGAGAGAGATCAAAATATCAATCTTCTTCTTTGTTTTTGAGATAGTCAGTCACTACTTTAAGTCTTTTCGAGTTTTGAATTCAACAACAAACCAAAAAACACACCCGCAGTTTATAATTTTTAAAACAGAAAGTAAAGCATATTACGCCTTTAATTTCAACATAAAACCCAATTTAAAGATATTTTTCAAACTCCATTTTTCGAGTTTTAGAATTGACCGCATAGAATGGAATGGCACAAAAAAAATCCACAAAATAGTTCTTTTATATATCGCTGGTCGGTACTACAGACGTAAAAACTAAGTGCATCATCCATCAAACTGTGGCTCCGAAGGATTTTATACTCTTCTGTGCTATCCTAACAAACGATTAAACTTTTCTATACAATCGTTTGTTGGGAAAAAAAGAAGAAATTTTGGTTTCGTTGGTCAAATCTATATTTCAAAAACTCTTGATGGGTTTTTCTGCTTTGTGAGGACAGAAAAAAATTTAAAAAAAAAAAAACTAAACTTACCGGTTCGTCGTTGATAAACCACTGTAGATGCGATGCAGGATGTGATTTGCCCGATGTACAATTCAGATTTAGTGTATCGCCAATCTGATATTGAAACTGCTGACCCTTTATATGGGGACCATCGCGTGGAAGATCTGAAAAAAATGTATGAAAAAGACAATCAATAAGATAAAAAGTCAAAAATTGACAACCTAAAAGGATAGATTTGAAGATTATTTCAGTTGAAAAGCTTGCATATGATTTTTAACAAACGCATAGTTGGTTTTTGGAATAAGGCAGTTATTATCTTCAATGGAAATCAAAGTGCTTGCAACAAATGTGATAAATACCTACTCATCCATCTTTCAACCCAAAGTGACTAATGAAGTACGAGTACATTTTCAAAAAAAAGCTATTTAAAGCTTCTTTCCTTCTTTTGAACAGTAAATTTTTTAAAAGGAAGATATAAGTTAATGGTAAGGCTTGAACTTTTCAAAGAAATTGGTTATGAACGATGTATGAACTTTTTGGGAATCTCAGGTTTCTCATGAAAGCTGAGGTTTCCTCTTTTTATCTGTGAAAAACTAGAAGGGTTTGAATTGTGATCTGATGCAGTCTGAGGTTAATTGAATCGAATTGCGAACTTGACTAATTTCAATATACATGTATAAGCAAATAGAATTGTACAAATATTTGAACTCAACGCTATTCAGTGCATAATGTTAAATATAATGACTTGGTTGTTTAATGTGATATGAGAACCTATTTTAGGCGGTTTTACGCCCATGAGACTTGGCTCGAGTCCCAACAGGGGCAAAAATGTTGTCAACGCGTATCGCCTTTCGCGAGGAATTTGCAAGTCCTCCATTAATAGATTTGGGGTGAAAAGCGCTTTCTCGATTAACCGTTCGGAACGAGCAGAAAATTGTGGTTCCCTTAATTTCCTCACAAGACATGGTTGGGAGAAATGCGCTAGGTCCTGAGGCTCCAGGCTTTTTGACGCGACCATATTTATTTATTCCTTTTATTTTCGACGTGGCTATTTTCAATATCTCTGTCTCTTTGCTGATACGAAAAAATTGTACTTATTTTTCATTTCGCTTGCGTGGGCCGCATGAAATGGGATTGATTTCTGATTGACAAAGAGTAAGAGAGAGTTCGGGCATTAACCGCTTTTGAACGACCTAAGAAACCGAAAAAAATCTTTTGGCTGAGATTTCAAAATGTCTTAGGACTTGGTCAACCCACGTTGAACGGAGTCAAAAACAAAAAGGGAGACCTTTTTTAAAGACACATGTAAGAGAGGTAACCAGTATTTGAAGGGCCGCACATTCGAGAGCGCCCGTGCGTCGAGGGCTTGGTATCCATTAAAATGTCTGGCGTGGATGTAAAAGTGCAGTTTTTACCACCATTGCATAAAAAAGTACCTACTTCAAGCTTAAATAATTATCGTCCAATATCACTTTCAGTATTTTCAAAAGTCTTCGAAAAAGGGATGAAATACAGAATAATTTCTTTCTTTAAAAGAAATAACTTTTTCAGTAGCCATCAATACGGATTTTTGAGCGGTAAGTCTACGGAAGATGCTCTATTAAAATTATGTAGTGAAATTAACCTTAGTTTGAACAACTCAGAGATACCCTCTTCCCTGTTTATTGATATAGCCAAAGTCTTTGATACAGAAGATCATACCCTGTTACTCAGTAAATTGAACAAAGCTGGTATTAGAGGTAAGGTATATGATTGGTTTGCTTCTTATCTAATGAACAGAAAACAAAAGGTAAGAATTCAAGGCAAATTAAGTTCTGATAGCCTTATATACATGGGCGTTCCTCAAGGATCGGTTTTGGGTCCAATTCTGTTCTTAGTTTTTGGCAACTCTCTTTTTATTCAACCATTTAAAGGTCCTACTCATTAAAAAACTATTTCCAGTTAGTTATTGATGTAAATACTGATTAAGAGATTCTTCGCAAATGGTTTTATCTGCATCGTCTTGTCATTAGTGACAAAACAAAATTTATGATTTTTAATTAAATGGGATATGTCTGTGACGATATAACTTTTTCATACTATTCCCCTAGTTGTTCAAAGTTTTCACTAAATGATTGCAAACATGTTTCTTTAACTTTTATTGAAAACTTGGTATGTTCTAACAGTTGTTTTGAAATTAAGCAAGTCGAAAGCTTTAAGTACCTAGGTTTGTTATTAGATTTTCGGATGAGTTGGAAGAACCATACTTACAACTTTAAGGAATATCTGAATAAGGTTGTGAGGCAAATATATCATTTGAGTATCTATTGCAGACAACCTATTCTGAGCTTAGTATACAATGGCCTTTTAAAATCCAAACTGCAATACGGCTTCTCCTGCTGGGGTGGAACACACTACAATAAAATCGGACCTTTATTAGTCAAGCAAAAACATGCCGTTAGAACTATTTGCAGAGTTAACCGCCGAACTCCAATCTTTGATTTATTCATAAACCTTAAAATTCTGCCACTACAGCATTTGTATTTTTATAAAGTCTTAAAAATATTCTTAGAAAAGTCTGGCTATCTGGCTGCAAGGACGTTTGAATCTCATAATTTGCGAGTCAACAATAGACATCTAGTTTTTGTACCTGCAGTCAAAAAATCACTCTTTTCTCACTCCTACGAAGTAAGTGCACCTCGACTTTTTCATAACCTGCCGGAAAGAATCCGATGTGGTACAAACAAATCTTCATACTCGTATTTAAGAAATATTAAGAGTCTACTGTTTTTATTGAACTTTGATGTAATTAGTAGCTTACTGAATATGCTAACTTAAATATTAATACACAATACGATTTAAAAAAAAAAAACTCTCAAATTTTTCTAGTGTCAATATAATTATGTAATTATTTGTATACAAATTCGTGATTAAATCCCTGTTACTTCTTTGATAAGATCATCATCAATATTTTTAAAATTTGTATGTTGTAACTTTATATGCGGTAAATCCAACTCTTGTTCTAGGACAACCGGATGCACCTAACTATTTTATTGCTAATTTCTTATTTTTTAAATTTACTGTTTTATTTTTATATAATGTATAATAAAAAAAATATTTTAGCAATTTTGAGTGGCTTGCCGAGAAAACAATTTTCATGGCAATGAAATTACAAAAGGAGGACTGGTGAGTTCCAAGCTAAATGAGATGTCTATTGCAAAAAATGTTTGGTTTTCGTTTGGACCTCGAACCTTAAACCCCAACGTAACAAACAGACATGCCAACCATCACTCCAAGGATACCACTTATTGCTTATTAGGAGAATGTTAAATCTGCTCTAGGTGAGTTAAATCTTATATTTGTTCATAGGCACCTACAAACTAGCTACTTAACAAGAATAGCTGCCCACCAGCGTTGAGGAGCTAAGAATTTTTGTGTTTTCGCATGAAATTACTAGGCAAAAAAACTTTTCTGAGCTCTGAGTCAAAGTTATGAAGACTTCAGTATTATAATCTATCAAGCTTCAGGAACTGGTAAGAAACTAAAAAGAACCTTATACTACGAAATTTCTCAAAGCAGATTTTGTACATATAATTAATATTTATCAAAGTGATGTATATCAAAATGATTTTTATCATTCACACACTACTTGGGAGCTGTACCATCATCCTGCAAACGTCATACCAACCTACTTGTTTCCGGGAAACATTTCACAAAGTCTATCCTGCCAATGAACATGACATACATACGTAAATATACCTCCTTAATTAAAACACGAAAAACAAGATCATACATTTCAGAAATGTGTAAATTCGCTGTAATAAACAAATATAAAAAAAAAATCTCAAAGCAGATTTTTGTAGAATTGTAATGTAGGTGAATTCAATTTCATTTATGTCACATGAAAGAATTTTGCATTAAATTATGTAACCAGAAGTAACATCTGCATTACAATATCAAAGCCAACGAGACTCTTTAACACGAAAAAAAAAAATTAAAAAAAAGTGGTGTTCAACATCAGAACATGACTACCAACTGCAATCTCTCTCGCTTCACATAAGACAAAACAAAACAAAACGTAAAAAAAGAACACCTCCAACCACCGAAAAAGCAAAAGAAGCAAAATGCGGACACCAAGGACATGGACACTATAGCGGGTACAATGCTATAGTACAGTACCGTACAGCTGCAATGTTTTTATACTCCATTTAGCAAAAAACAAAAAAATCTGTTCAGTTTCCGTAGACTGCTGTCACCATTGCTACAGCCAAACATACTTTCCTACTCACGGAGACACTTCGTGTATACGTACATTTACTTTTTTAATTCCAGACAAAAAAGGATGTTTCATGACTTCTTTAATGCCCTTGTGTCATCCTGGGAAAAGCGTTCCCGAGCCGAACCAATTACAGCTCATAGAGAAAAAATTGAATTTTATATCCCAGTTGTATGTTTTTAAAAATGACGACGGACGATTTAAAAAGATTTTGCAGACGAGTGCTGGTTCTTCTTTTATATTATTGTCAATTCAAGTAGATATGTAGATAATTATGCTGTACGTGAAAAATTGAATGTAATTGAGGTACACAATGGCCAAACGAGGCTGTTATATTTTTAAAACGAAGGTATATATGTACCAAATCCACATTGACCATCTTTTTTTTTGCTTTTATTGATAAAAAAACATGCATCAAAATAATCAATTTCAATTGCTCTTTCCAAAGAAACAAAGTGTTTAAAAAGTCCTTTGAGAAATAGTGTTTTCCTTTGAGACCATTCGTGTGTGTTTGGATATCTGCCTAAACTTAAACAAATTCACATTTCATTGGTAGGGAATTGGAAGTAACACTTAGACGAGAGTGCTTTCTTGTAGGAAAATTGCCAAAATCACATTCGACAAATATTTTCATGACGTCAAGCAAAGAAATTCAATTTATAAAGCCACACACACTCAAAATTTCTGCAAACATTTATTGATTTGAAGCACTAACTGCATTTTGTTGTGTGTTTTGTGTCCGTTGGATGCAATCAGTTGGTCGATTTTGAGAAATAATTTTACCAACAGCCTTTTGTGGTATAAATTCTTGGAATTGGCAGAGTTCTTTGAATTATATTAAGTTAAAGGTAGGTACGTACTCAAGACCATAAGAAGAGCTACCAATTGAATAGAAATTTGAAAGTATGATTGTTTGCGTAGTCATTGAATAAATTGACTTTTCGAGTTCTCTGTTAGAACCTGTCCATGTTTATCAAGTTTCTTTCTTTAATTAATGGATTCAATAAAAAATAATAACATTGAAAGCGTTTGGCCCTTGTTGAAATGAAACTTCTAGAAACTAAGAATTTAGCAGTCTATTTAAAGATGCTAGTTTCTTCTTCAGAAGTGAGAAATTTAGATCGTCCTCAAAATGAATTAATGTACGTGTCGACCCTCAATCAATCAACCAAATACACCATTTCGCCATTGACTGCGACGTTAGACACTCCTCCAGTATCATTCGAAATGTTTGATAGCCCTACTTTGACTTTAATGTCAAAATACGAATGCAGGTTCCGACCTAAAACGCGCCATTTCTATAAACTTTTGGAAACTTTTAAGGAAAGGCAACGAAAACCTCCCAAAACAAGGAGTCGACAGCTCATGTCTGTAGTCTGTTCCAACGTTACCGGAGAGGTATTCATTTTATAAGCTTTCAGATCAGCCATTTCAATCAAACTTGTTGGCCTAATAGCAGCGTCTTTCAGACAGAGATTTTGTCAGTGATGAGCAATAAAATCAATCTTTTGAATTTAAATAAATGTCTGTCTACTGCTGTTGTAGCGAATATCGATAAGGGTTCCTGGCGCTGAGCACTAAGCTAGCGTGTCTGTTGGGTTCTGGGCACTGCGGTGTTACAGAAATGGAAAAAATGAAAACTAAACAATTTTTACGAACTGGATCCGAAGGACTCGGAGGACACCCTTGGTCGTTTTGAAGGAAAAATACTCCGAATGATCTTGGTCCCGTATGTGAGGACAACGAGTGAAGAGTACGCATCGCGAGGCTACGATGGTTGGGCCATGTAGAGCGGATGGACCTAAACGCTCCGGCTCGAGGGGTTTTCGAAAGCACATTGCAGAGAATTCGTGGAAGGGGAAAACATCACCTTAGGTGGTGCAATCAAGGGAAGAAGACCACAACCAACTTAGAGTGCAAAACTGGATAAATCTCGCCCGAAATTAAACGTGATGGTTGCGGTTCAGGTTCACCCCGAAGTGTAATGCCCACCTGAGCAAGCAAGTAGGATCCTAAGAACTTTTGAGTGAATCGCTACCAAACGTCAAAGGATCCCTGTTGATCTAAATTTAAGACTTTCTGAAAATGTCATCAACATCGGTTATTGTGATTCGGAGTCTGTAGATTGCCTCTATGTGCTTACTTTTGTTTATAGTATAGAACGATATAGTATAGAACGATATAGTAGAACACATCGCATTGCGGTCACTTCCGGGTCTATTACTGATTTTCTATATTTTATCATTGGTAGCGATTGTTAAGGAAATGATTGCGATACAGGACTATGTAAGGCTCAACTACGCACTGACGAGTAGTACCTTAATGTATATCAAATAGTCTAGAGGCGTTAAATCGCACTAGCTCGGTGCGGCGGTCAACTGACCAATCGTTAATTAAACAGCTCACTGAACTCGCCTCTCATTGTGTCCATTGTTAAGCGTTATATGTGAAATTTCGCAGAAAAAAAGTTTGTTACTATCGCACCGAGAAGAGCTCACCATTCACAGTAACGTAGAATTTTGAATCATATTTTAAGAAAGAATTTGTCTAATGAGTGCACCAGCCAATGATCCGCATCAATCAGTGACTTTCCAGGTAGCTCTAATAATGCTCCTGGCTGCTATTCACTTCAAATACGACAGTTTTGGTTTTTCACGTTTCCATTCAACGAGAAATGAGTTTCGTTCAAAAATGGAAGAAGTGCTCGATGGGCTTTCTAAAGAGAGCAAGTATTTTGACTATAAAATTCAATAATCGTTTGAAAGACGATTCACTGTAAAATTATAGACCAAACGAAGATATTTGACAGTGCCAAAAAATACAAAACGTTGATTTTGCAAAAAAAAAAAAACAGAAAAAAGCCACCCAATACCTTTATTCGCAAACGAGATGCACTTCGAAAAAAATGAGCACGAACTTGTGATTGTGCGCGAAATCAATCGATCTATCTATCTCCTATCTTCTATCTCATTCTTCTATCTTCTATCTTCTATCTTCTTTCTTCTATCTTCTATCTTCTATCTTCTTCTTCTTTTATCTTCTTTTTCTATCTTCTATCTTCTTCTTCTATCTTCTATCTTCTATCTTCTATATATATAAAAATGAATTGCTGCTCGTTAGTCTGGCTTGAACTGGAGAACGGCTGAACGTACTAATCTTATCTTGATCTTGAAATGTTCGTGGAGGTCTAGGGAAGGTTTAAAAGGTAAGTAAACATGAAAAAAAAAGAATTAGAATATAGTAAAAGTAACAATTTCTTTATTTTTAACTGTAATGAATAAAAAATTAAACCCAAGCAATACTTTTGTTTTTTCTTAATCGTTTTTGACAACAAAAAATTAAAATAATAAATAAAAAATAATAAGATTATTCAATTGCCTGTTTTTGAAAATTATTTTAACTTTTTGACTGGTAAGAATTTAATTTATTGCCCATGAGTACAACAGACTACATTTCATCCTCAAGTTCAAACAGAAACGGAAATGGGAACGTCAAAGAGTCAATTTATCAAACTAGATTACTGAAAGCAACCATAATATTTTAGATTTACAGCCAATCTTTGTGAGGGAAGATTACCGCTACGTGCGCGAGAACTTTCTGTACTTTTGTGACTCTTTCTGATAGTGACATTCCAGGTAATGTGCTTTTTCCAATAAAATTTTTTTGATATTCTGTGATAGTAACAATTTAATAGTAATTTAGCAATTTACGATAACGAGGAGAAGGCGACCTGACTTAGGTCAAGGATCTCAATTCAGAATTTTCTTCCAGGACAGCTGGTTTCCTTCAAATCAGTCGACACTGCTATGAACCAGGATAACGTAGTCAACTATCCCACGGAAATTCTAAATTCACTGAAATTGCCTGGACTGCCACCTTTGCAGTTAAAAGTAGGATCAGTTGTCATCATGCTGCGTAACATTTATCAGCCTCGACTATGCAAAGGAACAAGACTGGCTATGAAAAAGCTGATGATGATGCGAGAGCTTTAAATTGACTAACAGACTGTATAATAACATGCTTTTTTATTAAATACGAATTTGTTTTGTTTGTTTTGAAATTAATTTATACAAAAGTATAGCGAATGTTCAAGGTAAATTGTATTTAATTTACAAGGAACTTTGTTTGTAATCTGGTATATTCTTGTTTTTTTAGCTTTCTTGAATGCTTGTTCACCAATTGATCGATTGTTGATTTATTGTAACCATTTGTATCGGAAATTTTTAGAATGGTGTTGTATTCCTTCATGTAATTTGCAGATGATAATGGTAAAGTGCAAAGGCACTAAATCATGAAGGAATACAACACCATTCTAAAAATTGCCGATACAAATGGTTACAATAAATCAACAATCGATCAATTGGTGAACAAGCATTCAAGAAAGCTAAAAAAACAAGAACTTTCAACTTTGTTTAGCCAAGGAATGGAAGCCTCATCCATTAAAGAACAAAGAGTTGCATTTCCATATGTGCCATCAATAACAAATACTCTTTCTAAAAACTTTGCCTTTACTTTAAAATTAAACTCATATAGCTTCTCTTTTTTAAATTGTTTCCATATAAACCAAAAAAGAGCGTGAAGCTGATGATGGCACGTCAACCGTCGCCGAAATGCATCAAATAAAGTTTTTTTTTAAATAAAAATACAAAGTTTTTGTTTGTTTTTGTTTTTTGAAAACATTTTTTTCGTTGTAATCAATAAGGAAAGTTTAACTTAAAATAAAAAAAAAAACAAAAGTATAGGTCTTTTATTTATCGGAACACAAAAAAGACATTTTTGATACATATTCTTAAGTGTATACTATTGACTCTGGCGTATACGTACTGTTTTTTTTTTTGAAGTTTTATTCTGATAATAAATTTTAACTAATTTCAATACATTTTATATTAAGAGTTCAATGAGAAAAATTTTAGTGGCTGATTGTTGCTGAATTAATTTAATTATTAATTATTTCGTCTGTTTCAAATCAAATTTATTGAACTTATCCCTCAGTGACATAAACTTATATTTCATTCACATATTTGCACGTGAACGGAAGATTCCCTCAGGAAAGGAGTTGGTAATGGAAACTTAAAAACTACTGGACAGATTTCAAAAATTATTTCGGCACTGGGATGCCACATAGTCCCTCAGTATCTTATAGGGCCCCTACACTACACAAACCGTTTGTGAAAACATATGTATTTCATTTTTGTAAAAATCTTTGTGCAAATGGTTTGAGCAGTGTGTAGCATTGTTGAGTGTTTCCGCAAAAAATTTTAAGAAATTCAAAAAATTTTTAATTTTCCGTGTTTGCACAAACATCTATGAATTTTGCTCAAACAGTTGTCAATTTTAAAGAAGTAAAGATCAATTATATTGTATAAATTATATAAAAATTTACCGGTGGTGTTGTGTGTTAAAAGCAAAGTTTATTGCAATAATTTAAGCAGCACATGCTAAATCGGTCATTGCTCATAGGTCTGATTGATATGAAAAACGTCAAGCAACAAATATCTCTCAAACATGTTTGTGTAGTGTGTGGCGAACCTTTTCGCACAAACACACGTTTGTACAAACGTGTTTGCGTTAGGGATGCTCATGGAAAAAAAACATCGATGTTTTATTCGATGTGATACATCGTAACCTTACATCGATGTTTGTCGATGCATCGCATAAAAACATCAATGTTTTCGATGTTTCGATGTTTTTTGAGCAACCTTACATTGCTCGCGATCTTCGCACCGGGACTTCAAAAACTACTGTCAGTTTTCGTCGCTCTGATTGGTCAAAAAAGTCAGAAGCTTCAGCTGAAATTGAAAGTGAATTAATAAGCCACGAAAATATATTTTTGAGGGTGTATGATTTAAAATTTTTTTTTATCAAAATTGATTTAATTGAATTTAGTTTGCATACTACCTTACATAAATACTTGGAAATCGAATCCCCTATTTTAAACTAGGAAAATCTGTATGTTTTCTAATTACTTTTACCACTAACTATGTAGAATCGAGAGGTGAATCACAGTACCATTTTATATCTGACACAGAGCTCAAAATTGCGTTCTTGAACTGACAGATTAAACTTCGAAGATTCGAAACTGCGACGAACGCGAGCATTGATAGCGTACTAGTCGCATGTGCAGCTGCACATCGTGTAGTCTATCTCTGGATATATAAAATAAAGGAGAAGAGAGCATGTTATGTATGACATGAATCAAACAGAAACAGAACACTGAAATCGATTCGGTTAGGTAATGTGACTGTCAGTTGTGAGTGTTCATTGTACGATGCTTGCTTTATTCAATATTGATCGAATGAAATATACCATCCTCCCTCTGATACATAAATTGAAAAAGAAGAGAGCATTTGAAATAAGTTTGACTGTAGACTTAGGTACTTTGAGTGAGTCTTTTCAATGCTTCCTTCATTCGATGCATCGAATAAAAATACATCGATGTATCAGTAAACATCGAAAGGGTGCGAAACATCGGTTTTATTCGATACATCGAATAGTAAACATCGATGTTTTCAATTATTTATCGATGTTTTTTGAGCAACCCTAGTTTGCGTAGTGTAGGGGCCCTATCAGCGTATATCTTATCCCTCAGGATTAAAGCTAAAGGCCCAAGCAACGCCGGGTGGCCTGGACCTATTTCAAAAACTCTGTCATCGTTAGAGTACTTCATTGCCCTTGAGTAACATAGACTTTATTTCATCCCCATTCTGCCACTAGAATGAAAGCTTGGAGACCGATTTACTTAACTCTGATAAAAATAGGTCCTGAGCTACGCCGGTAGGGCCAGCTAGTACGATATAAAAATCTTAACGCTGAGTAAAGGGTTTAAGTATTAGCTTTTTATAATATATTTGGTGGTACAGAGCTGCCAACTACACATTAATTATAAAAATTTAATTGAATTACACAAATTTGAGAAAAAAAAAATTTAATTAAATATTCGAAAGAATTTGAGCGTAAATTTAAACCGCCCTTCTTTTGCAGTTGCTAATACATTCAATCGTTGAAAATTTAAACAAAATTTTTGTACCAGTTTTCGGGACTGCAGTATGGCAGGTACCGTTATTTCAAGACCTACAGACCTAATTCCAAAAACTTCTCAGACCCTAACTGCAAACTTTGAAGAAAATTTAAAAATTATTGTACCTTTAACCGCAACCAAAAATTAGTCGCACTTTCCAAAGAGAAATAATGGAATTAGATCCGAATATGATATTTAACATGTCCGCATGTTCGTGATTCGAATCCCAACAGAAAACAAAAAAATGTTCTTCTACGAGTGTCGCCTTTCGCGAGGATCTAACAAGTCATCCTATAGTAAATTCATTGCCATGAAAAGCGCTTTCTCGATATCCGTTCGAAATCGGGGAAAAATTGTTGATACACTCCATTTCCTCACAATGTATGATTTTAAGAAATGATGTGGGCCACGGTAGGCACCTACTCCCCTTTTTGTTGTGCCACTCTATTTATTTCTAATTTTATGGTGGTACATAACTTCTTTATGGCCTTCGTCCCAGAAAGGGCAATAATCAAATCGTGTTAAAAAAAGCTACAAATATAAAGTTGTTCAGTAATTATAAAAAACGTCTTTTTGTTTTTCAGGGGAAATCAGCAAAATGTTTAAGTATTTCATTTAGTTTTGGGTTTGCAACTCGAAAAGTGGATATTTAAACTTAAAACGTTCATTCAATAATTAAAAAGAGAGAATTATGCATTTGGGTTTTTTAAATACTCATGTTCTCGATAATTCCTTGATAAACTTTAAATGTCTCCTTTTTCAAAAAATGGGCAAATACCTACATTTTGTCAATTTTTGGTGAATTCTCATAGTTCTGCTGTTTAAAATCGTGTTCTCCAAACACCAAATCGGCTGATTGTTTTAATTATGACTCCAGTGCCCCTGGAACGAAATCCTACTAATTCATAGAATTTCTTTCCATTTTCTACGGTTTATCGCCGAATCGATAGTTGCAGAACAGGGGCACGGAATTTTAAACTTCAAACTACGATTTGAGAAAACTACATGACATAAATGGACTTCGAGTCATACTAATACTGGATCCAGCAGTATCCTGTAAAGTCCCAAATCCCTCCAAAGCAAAGCAAACAGTATTTTAAACAAACTATTACGGAAGTGCTTTTCAGGTCTGAACCAATGACAAAGAGATAGCATAGAGTCCATTTTCAAAACAATCTTACAGCTTTTAAATAAATTAGCTCAATTTTTTTTTTCCAACGATTACTGTATAAGCCTAACGGGATATTAATGTTTTCTTTTTAGCTATGAACGTATTAGAATGCACCGACAACAACGTACCTACACATTCCTTTCTCTCGAAATAAAATTTCACGATAATGCGTAACATCAACGATTGCCTACTCCAGTACTTTTTAAACTAGATCCGGCGAGCAAATCGTTCTGAAAGTATTCCGCAGACGTCGACTGTGTATGTTCTGACACATGCCGGTCCTCATTTCAAATGAAAGGTAATTGTTTTTCAGCTTAGCAGGCATCTGAATCTATTACTTTTGATTGTTATTGTTATGGGAATCTTGCGGAAAATGTTATGACTACGGTTGGAATTATAATTTCAAAGGATCAACTCTTAAAGCAAATACAAATCTAAAAACAATAGTTCCAAAATAAATATCACCTTAATACAAGCGATAGTGGGATATTCTTAAAACCCACATCCAAACTATAAACCCTGTGGATTATTATTACAATTTCAAAACTATGAAACAGCAAGAGAACATCCGATGCCTAATCGTTTAACAAATGACTGCTCCTTTGAAAAAGAAAAAAGTCATAACATCATCCTCCCGCCTCCCCACAAGTAAAACGAAAGAAAATATTTTATTATGGAAATAAACAATAAAAAAGGACTTAAATAAAATATCCATTCGTGTAATTGAAAAGGATAACGAGGGTGTGTTTGGTTTGTTAAGTATTCTTTTCAAGGACGATGTCTCACGGTGATCTACACCTTCTTCTATTTTTGCATTAACTTGAAAGAACTCAATAATAAAGTGCTTTATACGAGAAAAGCCATTACATATGTAGGTATATGTACCTACGAAGCATATACTAAATAAAGCCCTTTTCATGAAAGCTCCACAGAGAACAGAGGACAACCTTATGTGTTGTATAATATAATGAAAGCCATTCAATAAAAAGGATCCATGTCATTGTAATTGGATATGAATGGATGTGAGTGTGTGTTTACCCTTTTTAATTGCGCTGGTCGTTGTTGCTGGCTGGCATGTGGCATAAGTATTATAAGCCGATTAAACTGTCTTCTGATGAAAAACAGAATGAGAATGAACGGCCAACAACTGAAGGCATTGCTGTGACTTTTGTTTTTCCATTCAAATTTTCCTGCCAATTAATGGACTTTTCTCATTCACACAGATAGGCTATGTTTGTACAAAGGTACTATACTTACATACAATATCCATTCGTCCTTCACCCTGGACAGATGAAAAGTTTGGTGCTTCGGCGGATACTTCACATCGATATAGACCGGTTGAGTTCAGTGTCAGTCCTCGTAGAAGGACTCGCCTGCTATCTGAGTGCTCGTCCTGAAGTTACAAGAGATTTTTTTTTAACAATTTAATTGAAGTCGTCCTTTTGGTTCGTTTTTTTTTTTTTTAAATATAATACTAAAAATAAACCCTCAATGCGCAAACAAGAAACAACCTCACAGCATAAATATTTTGCTTTTGTATGCTGGCTGCATTAAAAGGGTTTAACCTGAAACCCCATTAGGTATACAAAGATCTCAATATTCTTCCACCGTCCGTTTATGGAAAGAGGCATTATAAAGAGATTTGAAATATCAGAGTACCTACGTATATACCATACACGTAACAAAGGTAAACCATTTTAAGCACCCAACTTATGTACGCAACATATCACGTTTGTATACTTACAATAACACGTATTCCATCCACTGGAAAGCTATGCTTTTGTGGATCAGATTTTGGTACGAAACGATAGAACTCCTCGTTATCCTTGTACCATTTGACTGCATAGAGGGCTTCACCCCCATCGCTGCTATGTTCGGCACTGTCGACAACCCCACTGCCGCCGTTTGACGTGCTTATACTACTACTTCCACTAAACGTATTGTGGTGGTCCCGCAGGCGACTTGGCTCATCATATATCCTATAAGAGGATGATGCTTGTGTCTGATATTGTTGCGGTTGCAAAGAATGTTGTGGTTGCTGCTGCTGGTGGTATATTCGGCGATATTGATGGGTTCTGATTCTTCTGTATAGGCCATCATCAGAATCCATATCGATGTAAGTATCACCACCGTTGTTACTGGTACCTCTTCCATCATTGCTGTTTGCACTACTATGTCTCGGATTACCGCTCAGCATGTTGCTTCCATTCGGTCTACTCAGTTCGTATTGACACTCAAGGAATGTGGATTCACCACGTAGTTTATAGGCGGGTATTGAGACCTTAACTAAGCGGAGACCCGCAAGACCTGAAAAATGTAAAAAGATAATGGATTTAATTACATCTGACGTGCAAAAGCATGTAACGAAAAGAAGTAAGTACGTTCAATAGCGAAAATAAACGATTGTGAAAAAATCTCAATATCAGAAGAGCTTTGTGGATGTAGAAATGGATGTTCCTTAACTGGGCAAGTGCCAATCCAACTAAAGAACTTTTGGTCAATTGGAAATGAATTGAAATGAACGCATAGTTAATAATGTAATATAGTGCCGGCAGAAGTTTCAATAACAATAGGAACTAACAGAAGAAAATGTCATTACAGTTTGGCCTATTCTGAGGAACTTTTAATTACATAATGTAACCTTGAACTACGTAAGTGAAATGTAGACTACGATGGACGCCAAAGTATTTTCTCGAAAAACTGTTTTTTTTAATGTGAGAGCTGAGAGATGACTTTACTTAGCTCTATTGGTTGTAAAAATCAATGCTGTTTTTTGAATTTCCACTCAATTTACCAGTGTTTCCTTACGATGGGAAAATTAAGTGGAAAATATAATACAAAATAAGCCGTGATCAAAAATGAAGATTAAAGGGCACACAATCGACACAAGCACAGAATCTGCACAAACATAGAGTATGTGAGGTCCTACTTATTGATTTTTGAAATGTTTGCTTTGGCTGCTGAATAAGGCAAGCTTTTCAAATCCTGGTGACGGAACTACCTGGATTATGTCACAACTTTCTGAGAAAAGGTCCCTCGATTGATGAAAAATTATCGGAAGATTATGTCCACCAATGTTCATCAATAAACTATGAAATTCCGAAATCTGAACAGATTTCAGCAGTATTGTGATGGTCTACCAAAGGAACATCTTGGATCTACCATTCACTAACAGCCCCTAACTGAACAAGATATTCGTTATCTCCAGTCAAATAAAAAAGTGAAGTGAATATAAAAAAACGCTAAGATGGCCCATAGTTTTCGTTATGCAATTTAAAGGCGTAATATAGCCTTGACCACAATTTGAAATCAGTCAATATAACTGATGTAAATCGTAGCCAAGGATTGAAGACGAATAAAAAGAGAACTGCTTCAAAACGATGAAATAAGAACAGCCGACGTAGTTAAGTTCTACCCGCTCAAATTAAACATCGACAAAACAGACGACTAAGAGGGATAAAATGATTCGATTGTTTGGCTTTTAGATACGACCTAACAATCAACTATGCAGCCGATGTGTCAACAGCGATGAGCACTGTTTTTTGATATTCCAATGAATAAGGGCTTTGAGATTAAACGTCAGGATTATGTTTAGCAAATTGAAAAGGTAAATTGCCAACATTGATGCCACTAGCATTCCTATGCATTCCTTATTCTAAGAAAATGTATTGTAAAGTGTCCTTTTTATGATTGATCTCCGCCATTTTTGATTTTTCAAAAGCCTGTCAAAAATTTAGTACCCCTTTTCAATTCTGAAAGTTTTGTAATAGCGTCTGCAGTGGCCTTATGAGATCGTCGATCAGGAACGATATAGCGTTCGGGATTCTCACTCAGACTATAGAGAGTTTTAATTGACTTGTTGAATGACAAGTTTTTTCAAAGCTCTCATGCGTGGGTAAGCATCATTTTTCAAAGTAAGATTTTTTCCAATGATGCAAATGTATACCAGCCTAACTGACTGCAAAAAAGCTTTTCATAGAGTCCGTACTGAGAACCAGTCTTGGATAATCTATAGGGTTTCAATTCTTTTTCATTTTCTGACAAAAAAAAATGTTTTATCGCTGACATCTGTGGCATACAGGGGATATTCTTTTAACCATTCTTGTGAAAGGGCTATGCATAAAGTTTGAAGAATGGAAATATAGCTTATTACCAATTCTCATAAGGAGTTTCGAAGCGTAGGTATTTATTGAATTTGAAGTCCCTTGACATACTCATTAAGCAAAGGATTAGATTATCATTAAATTGAAATGATCAAATAGCATAAGCTCCCGGAATATATAGCTTCTTTAAATCATAATTTGTAAGGAATGGTGGAGTTCGTTGCCAATTTCTAACGGCTCAATAAGAAACCCCTCCTCACAGCAGTGTAGATAATTATGCTAGGAAAAAAGGTACCAATGGAAAAGCATTTGGATATTTCAGGAATTCAAGCCTTGAACTTCCACTCAACAGACAGACATGCCAACCGAATCAATGAGTAATTACAGCGAAGAGCCCCCAGGCACATTTTTCTCAACTATATACATGGAGAGGAAAAACAATTTTTTGCCGATTCTGAACGGCTAATCGAGAAAGCGCTTTTTATGGCAATGAATTTATTGCCGGAGCACCTGCCAACTCCTCGCGAAAGGTGATACCCATGGAAAAACATATTTGATTTGTTGCCTCTGTTGGGATTTGAACCACGAATCTATGGGTTAACAGGCAGACATACTGACCATCACACCACGGGCACAATAGCACAAATTAAAATTTTTAAAAAAATCTCACGTTATTTTTATTTAAAAACAAACACACACAAAACTATGAAAACAAAACACTCGACTAAGTCCTTAACTTAATTATTGTACTTTAAGTAGATAAAAAAAGACACATACTTTTGTTTTGCTCCTCAATAACACACATCCCCGTTATCTCAATAGTGAACATCCATTGCTCTTCTAAATATAAGCCATTTATTCACTTATGTCAGCTTAGGTACTTAACTTAAGCCCACAGATAATCGAAATGAAATCAATACCTACCACTACCCGTCATACCACATCATCTCCCTTATCAATACGAACCCAAAACTAGCAATACAATGATGTCTTTAACAAAACCAGTGAATCACATTTCACTTTTCCTCGCATATCCAAAACCATCCGCAAACAATGCCATATAATCCTTCTTCATCCTATATTGTATTCTACTGAACTGAATACTTGTTTCTAACACGATCCATCAATCCATTGGCCCACTTATACGACAAACAAAGCACAGATAATCTTCACTTAATGAAAAGTAAATTACAACAAAACAACAAATCAATCTATACCAACCTACACATCATACATACGCATTTGATTTAAGTGTCTCATGCCAAACCTACGCCAAAAACGAAGCCGGAATTTCCAAAACATCCCTAGCCCTAGCCCATGCCATAGTTGCAAAAAGTAATTAATCTTTTACGTCTGTCATCGTTCTTGTCTTGAAACACTCAACAACAGCAACACAACTATAAAAACAACAACAATAGGAAAATCAACGACTATCAAATCTAATTTTTGTTCTAGTTGAAGTTTCAACAAAACCCCAATACAAATAGTAAAAGAGGAAGCAACGTTTGTAAAATGATCCAATAAATCCTTCTCTGCAACCTCCACTTTAGAATATAGTACCAACAAAGTGTCGGTTAACTCAGTGGAAAACATCTTACAAGGCATCGTTAAACAGATTTTGAAAATCATCTTACGGCATCGTGTATTTAAAGGATTGGTTGCCATCATTCGATGATCTGATGGAATAGCTAAAAAAAACCGCAACCCGCAAATCCAGCCTCAGAACTAGGCACTTTCGACAAGACATCTTCTTGTGTGAGTGGGTGTGTGTTGAGTAGAGGGTTGTTGCTACGTACAGGCAGTGGTATTGTGGTACTATCGACCCACAAAAGAAGGCTCATCAGAATTTCCTCCTCGGAGAATTTTTTTTTTCTTTTCTTGAGCATACAGTATAAATTAAATTTAAATTTAAATCAGGTCAAATAGTAATTTGTATACCTTTGCCCAACGAACTGAATAAGTAAGGACCATTTGCTGTTGTAGCCCTTTTCTCATTTCAATGCGGTACCTCGCCCGAACAGGTCTACCCTCTTAGTTTATCGTTTAACAACAATATTCGTCAGTTCTGCCACTGAATAAAAAACATAGAGCAGGAGCTGTATGCCTTATCAAACAATAAAAAAATCAGAAGAACCACACAGTGTATAAGTCAATAGAAATCCATTTACAAAATCGATTTTATGTGTAACCACATTTGACAAATAACAACCGAACCTGGAAACAGGACCTATTTCGTTGATTTTGATGTTCCGATTGTGTGATGAGTAAATATGTAAATAAAACTTTTGGGTTTAGGACAAGCCAAGGTCTGTGCTCAATTCTCTTCATTACAGAAGTTGAAGGGACCATCGATTGTTCTACGGTTCCAAGAAAGAACTTTTCATGGCAGTTTAACATTTCGGAGGCCTTCAAAACGTTTTTCTTAAGGCGAC
The DNA here is from genome assembly GCA_914767635.1 of Melanostoma mellinum. Lineage (NCBI taxonomy): Eukaryota > Metazoa > Arthropoda > Insecta > Diptera > Syrphidae > Melanostoma > Melanostoma mellinum. Next base: position 24,760,048 of record OU612058.1, read on the forward strand.
ACGGTTGTAAGAGGAATTTTACAGGATATCAGATCGCAAAATTGAACTCTGATTTTGGGATAACGCTGCACACGTTCTAATTAAATTTTTTATTCGGCCAATTGATGGGAGTAAATATCGCATTCCCAAAACTAATGAAGGATTGCCACGTTTTTTCCATTTCATTGAATTGCTATGAAACGTGTTTAAAAAAATTTAAGCTGCAGCGAAAGTTTCTGTCGTGTGCAATATTTTCCAACGAAATAAATTTTCATTTCTGGGAACCTTCGAGTGAGTCATTAATTAATTCTTGTTGTGCATCAGCGCATTTTTATGACAAGAAACTTTGATTAAATTCTTTGGCTTTGGTTTTTAATTTGATTTTTGTAGAAAGATGTTTTTTTATCTCGAAATGGTAGTAACAAATATTATATTTCATTACTGTTAATTGGTTTAAACTAAAAAACCAGCCTGAAAGCAATGTGATAGATTTGTAATGAGATAATTTTTTTCTTTGGAAACTTCATAAACTCTTGATGTGTTCATTTGAAATGTTTTTTTTTTTTATGCCGGTGGAGTAAATGTAAGCATGTCTTTCTGTTACACAGGATTTCGAGGTTCAAGTCTCTGAAGTACCCAATATTCTGTACTTCAAAGAAAAGTCTTCCGCGAGGTCCTGACATCATAATCACACAGCCATGAAAAGTTCCTACTTACTCAACCTTCAACAAAGTTTCCTGAAATGGGTTGGGTTCCAAGATTTTTTAAGCCTTGTCTAGCCACGTTATAGGTAATGTAAGATAATAAGATGTGGCTGACACACTCAGGGTCCATTGTGATACCACTGAGACAGAAAGGTTGATCACCCTCTGGTTCCTTACTAACCTTACTAGGGGATTTGAAATTTAAAACACCCCCTAATCGAACATGGACTAACGAGTTGATCACCAATTAGTCAAACCATTCACAACTTCGTAAGAAAGGGAAAGACTTTTAGGATCTTTGATGTCAGCTAAATCGCTAGTGTCGTCGAAAACGTAATCACCTAGGTGAGTTTTCCGTCTGTTAGTAGGCGCGGGGCATGAACGAATGATTGTCTTCTCTTTCTCCCAGTCCATGCAGCTTCTACAAAAGTTATTTTAGTAAGGACACCTATGGTGGAGCTCTTATGTATACGATCTAAATTCCTATCCTATTATCCTGTGAGGACACCTATGGTGGAGCTCATATGTATACGTCCTCTTCTTGTCCTCTTACCCTGTAAGGACACCTATGGTGGAGCTTATATATAGATATACGATTTAAATTCAATAAGCTCTTTGAACGATTCGAATCCACACATGGCCAGATTTGTGCCACGCTACATACTCAAATCTCTTGTGAAAGGCTTTGGGTAAGGTTTTGAATGAAATAAGTTAAGATTACTTAGGCCGACCGATCCAGAGAAAGACAAAGGTGTAACGGCGCGTGGCGGTTGGAACAACTTGTTTTTGCATGGGATTCCAGGTCCAGAATCCAAATTGTCAGCCGTCCGCAAATATTTACACAATTATAGAAAGTGCATTCTCACTTTGGAGATGGGAAAAAATAGTAGATCCAAGTCATGATTGGGAAATGCCATGGTGCTTTTTTTATTTACAAGGCTCCATACAGGGCCCAGCTACAAAATGTTCAGTATACACACGAACACAATAATGTGAGCACACCTGCACAGGTGCATAGGAGCTGTAAAAATTTCATTGCTTAATTCTTGCGTCTGAGGCTTCAAACGCAAATTCTGCTTCCTGTTTCAAAAAGAGTTCAACAGAATTAAAAAAAAAAAATGATTACGCAGTTATGCAGTATTGTCTTTTGTTGTTAAAGTTTAACATCATTGCCGTTATCCATGAATGGTTCTTGCATCATCAATCAATTAGCACGGAATTGACAAGTCCTTCGTTAGTAAATTCATTGGAATGAAAAGAATTTTCTGGACTAGCCGTTTGGAAGCAGCAGAAAATGGTAGGTCCTTTCTTTTCCTTCGCAAGGCAAGGTTGTAAGAAATGCGCTAGGCCCCGGGGCTCACCGCTATCTTGCGCTACCCTATCATTTGCATCAAAAAGACGGAAAAGCTTTCACTCTTTGGTATGTGTGTGTAAACTATGATCTTCATTGGACTGATCACATATTTGAATTCGCCCAAAATTCAGCTAAATTTCTAGGTTTCATTAGACGATGCAGAAAGTTTTTCACCCTCTCTGATCTGGGTACAATTTATGAAGCTTTCAACTGCCCAAACTTTTGTATGATTCCCATATCGAGCCAGGTCCAAAACAGAATTTAAGAACTGAAAGGTGATAGTTCAATCGCATTGAACTGATATATTCTCTTGAACATTTTCTAAACGTTTCTTGACTAGCTCTTCTCTGTTGTTTTTTTTTTTTACAAAAAGTGTTGCCAGTTGCATTACTCTGAAAAAATTACACCTCCCTCCTTCAAAATGCCCAATGTCAAACGTATAGTCAATAATAGATATTTTAGTCCGACTTGTCCAATGTGTAATGGTTTACCATACTTACTCTGGTTTTGGTTCAATGAAAAAGTCTTTGGTACAATAACTTGGGTACATTAATTTGCGACCATGAATCAAAAGTTGACGCAAGTGAACTGGCCATATGGATAAGAAAATTAGACTCGTTTGAACTTTTCAATTAGTGGCCCGTTCTTGCTGGAAGACTTATTTTTGAAGTCATTCCTCGCCATCGTCAGCAACAATTTCTAATTCTTAGATCACAATACGGCTTCTGAGCAAGATTCATAGTGCGGTTACGGCCAACACATAAAGGACCATACATAAGCTCTCTATAGTAGATCTTTTAAAGAGTTGACTAAATGAAAGACTCTTTTCAAAAATGGAATACAATAAACAAAATTTAACTGTTTACGTGTTTGTAATAAGAGGAAACATTTCCACTTATGTAACACATTGTCGGTCAAGTGGCTGCCTCAGCTGACTTCGCAATAGCGCATTTTATTACTTTAATCTTTAATGACCTTGTATGTTTTGGACTGTAGTTCATGGATTACTTAAATGATATTAGCCTTAAAATCCTTAATCGTTTACGGATTATTTCCATAATATCGATCCTTCACCGTTTTCTACAAAAAATTCCGAATCAGTGAAATTGCAACTCCGAGGCTTGTTATACGGCTTGGCAATCTGTAGTGCAAATGATCGATTGTGAACCAGGATCGTCCAAACCAATGTAATGTAAGAATCGTTAAATATAAAAGAGACTAGAATCACCCTGCACTGTGCATTTGCATATTCGCTTCAAGTTCTAAAATACACTTAATTGTATAAGAGATTACTATGCATAGGGGAGAGTGGGGCAAGGAGGACCACTTAAGCTTAAGACACTCCTAATTTTTTTTCTAGTCCTAAAACGGAAGTAAATTTTTTTTTAAATAGTACTCCAACCTTTGAACTTCATCATAGTAACCAATCAGAATAGTTGAACAGTTGTATATAGACTATAGAGATATACACAATTTTACAAACTTATCTTGAAAGTCTGTCTTGCCCCACTAGCGGGGCAAAAAGGACCTTTGAATGGGGCAAAACGAACCACCGATTTCTTTTACCATTTTTGTATGGGCTGGATCTCAGTATTGCTGTTTTTCCTTTTTTCCTGCCTTTAATAACTATAGTGCGACTTGAAGAAGCCTTAGGAAGTTGATGGACCTGTGATACTGCTTTCCACGGAAATAAAGATAAGATTGGTGTTTTATTTGTTTTCTCGTTGAGAATCGCAACTTGAGGAAATTCTGTAGCAGCTATATCCGCAGAGTTTGAAAATTCAACGGTTAGTTCGCCTAAAAGTGCTGCGGAAGTTCAATATTTGTTGTCTCAGCAGGAATATAATCGTCTCCTGAAAAAGCGTTTGGGTCAACAGGATAGAGTCCAGTTTTCCTGAAATCATTTATAGCATTATTAGGAACTGCTTCCTTAAGGTATGCTTTTTCAAATCGACCGGCTATTTGAAATTGTGAGGACACTCTTGAAGGATGTTGCCTTAAAAAAAATTTTAATTGCTTCCATAGCTTTCTTCAATTCCTCATTGGTCCAACTAGCACCCTAGTCGTTTTTCGACCGTATGTTCGAACCATGTTCAAAGATATAAATGTTTTATTTTAACTGAGTACCTTAATAGGTGGTTAGTACATAAAATATGTTGTGAAAAACATCCTCGTGAGGGTCAATGAGTAAAACATACTTATCTAGTGTTGTTGTTTTGCTTTGAAAGTCGAACCAGCAGCAAGTGGGGCAAAACGGACTACCAGTCCTTTTTGCCCCATTACGTACTGGTTTCATTTGCCCCATAAGGAGTTTTTTAGAAAAAATATTTTTATTTTCCTTAATATTATTTATTTGCCTTTATATCCAGCTGCTTAAAAAAGCACTTAAAATTATCAAACAACTTAAAATTATCAGAATGTTTGGAACTATCAACTGGTTGCATAGGATTGGTTTTGCAGATTGGAATTTTTTTTATTGATAGACCGTTTTTAAACTTTCATCTTTTAAACCGGAACTAAATTCAGTTTTTCAGTGAAACTAAGGGATGTGTTGGGAAAGAAGGTTTCTTATTAGTTCTAGCAATTGAATATAAGATGGAGTTAGGAACCATGGTAAAAATCGGTTTGGTTCTTTTTGCCCCGAGGTATTTCTTGCCCCACTCTCCCCTACAGATGAAATCAATTTTGGTAAATGTACCTATTCTTTATATTCTTGTATTTAAGCCACGTCACAGATCGAATGATGTCTTATGAAGTATGATTTATGTATTAAATATATAACGTCATTTTGATAATGTTAAGACCTTTCGAGACACTTGAATAGTTGTATAAGAATCAGTTGTAATAAAGCCTTGCAAAACGAATCACATCATCATCCTTTAATTTTTTGGACTAAAGCTCTTACAGTAATTAATTAAACAAAAAAGAAGTTGTTCGAAACGTTATTCTCAGCATACCTACGTACAACAGGATCCGCGGGGTTATATGATATTGTCATTTCATTCGAAATTTCTACCGAAAAACAACTGTCAATTTCAAAATAAAATGCATGACTCAAAAAGAGAATACCAAGTGGCTAACCTTCTCTTTGAATAGTAAATTTCAATAACGTGGTCTTAAGACTTGTCGTCTGAATCGAATTATTGTACAGCGCACCGTGGACTGTGCATAACCAGAACAAAAATGTCCTTTTCTAATTTTTTAGCACAACACTGACTTGCTGGCGTTGCCATATACGTAGTGTCTCTCGAATCTTTACATCTTTTAACTTAACAGATCATATTTTAGCTCAAAAATGACCAGGCTTGGATTTTAGTCTATTTAAGACGATTATCGTTTAACCGTGTATCATCGTGTGTGTATCGGCAAAATATTGCTTCATGTAACTTCGCTTTCGTCAATTGAAGTATCGCTACTTTGCTAAAGTCCTATAAATCATCGTAACTTGTTATAGTAATTGAACACAGTACCTAGAATTAAGACGACAGTCGTTAGTTATGGAAGTAAAGGCTTTTAGGAATACTGTCGCCTAGTTCAGCAGTCAGTAGGAAGATAAAATTAAAAAAAAAAAAACTCTAATGTTAGTTAAAAATTCTTTCCACTCACATGCCTTTTCTATGAGTGTGTATGTATTTGACATGCTTAACAAAATACTAACAAAATATATCCATCTAAGAATTTTTTTTCATCCTGATAACACACCCTGTCAGATTTGTGGCTAAGTTCAATTCAAAATCTTTTATAATTCACCGATTACAAAGCCCACCACCTTGATGTTTGTATAGGTCTGTAACACCTGATTGCCCTAAACTCAGGCATCCTTATCCTGCCTATCATTACCACACAATGAGGCAACCCAAATGATCTAATATCCTCAACGTTATCGGGCCTCAAGAGACATCGACGAAACCAAAAAAAAAAAAAAAATCAAATCTAATCGATTGATTCTACTCCACACATGAATGTAGGTGAACTTCACAGAAGAAAGACCACCTGGATATTTTTTCTTCTTTGGTTGTCATTAATGAATTGAAAGCCTTAAATGTGTCAAGGCAAAGCCAGTATGGCAGTACAAATAGTAATATGGCAGCATCATTACAGGATCTAAGTTAACCACCCACCGCGTCGGTCGGTTTTATAAATAAAAAAAAAAAACACCCACACATGAACCTAAAGTATTAAAAAAAAAAGAAGTGCTTTTGGCATAGCAAAAAAATTGATTCTTTTGCTTAGACAGTCAACAACAGTAAGTTTTTTTTTAACTAGAGGCATTGTCATGGGGCTGCCGCATTATTGCGTCACTCGGATTTTAAACAGTCTTTGCTGTTTTTGAATCTGAGAAAAGATCCTTATCAAAACGAATACATTACTTTTCTTGACTTTAGGTAAGATAAGAAAATAGGCAGTTAGAACAACAAAAGTTACCACCTCAACCAGCACTCATGGTCGTTGCGTGCGTATATCTCCATGGGTACATTAGACTTTATATACCTACCTACACCTCAAAGCTGCGGGGCATCGCCTTGATTAAGAATTCTATGGATTTGAACCACTTTTATTGTGTAGATTCAGGTGAATTATGGATTCGCTCAAAGTAGGGATGTCAGTATGCTATAGCCCAGCACCATCAGCAACAGCAGCGAGGGAATAGGTTTTGAATCTGAAGGAGGAGGTAGAAGGAGGTGTATTTGCCAAATATAAATTGTGCGTAGCAACAATTTGATATAATTTTTGTGTTTTTTGTTTTTTTTTTTCGGCTATCAATATATAGAGGTATATTGTACTCGTACTAACAACAGTTGGCTTTTGCTCTTTTCAGTGCTAAGCTGTGAAAATGAGCTTTTTCTTGTGTTGTTTGGCCAAATGGTCACATTACAATGATGGAATGGGAGCCATTATGAGCATTTGTTACAGTTGCTGGTTGCGGTACAAGTACGGGGTGAATGATTAATTGTTATCCGATTGCCGTAAGTACCGAATTGTGGCAAAATGCGTGCTGTTATCTCGAGGAAAACCATTTATAAATTATTTTATTGCTCTTACTTATCAAGTAAATATGTGTACTGCATTGAAAAGGGCCAACGTATGTATTTAATCCTGGATGAACTTTATTTACAACCCCAATCTCATTGCCTTTAATAGAACTTAAAAGGAAAAAAAATAATTCTTCTTTTTTTTAAAAAAAAAAGGGTGATGTTCAACAGGAATTTGTGGGAATGGTCAGCTTTAGCTGGGAAAAATGAGAAATTATGTTTTCTGTTTCTTTTTTTTCAGCTGAGACTATACAGACTATAGCACCATCACGTTTTTTAACAAACACAAAAAGTAATAACACAGATGATCACAACTGCACAATTTCCTCGACATGGGCAGACATTTTTCCAACAACTACAAAAAAACACATACTTTTCCATGGTTTTTTGCAAAAAAAAGGATTACACTCAAATTTTTAAAAATTGTGTGATATGGCGCTAAAGCTTTAGTCTATAACAACCTGTGGTTCCAATTTTTTGAGGATCGGCTGAGTAGTTTGGGAAATTTCATCAACAAGTCGCCAAAAAAAGTCAGTTCGAGAAAAAGGAGTTAAAAGTTTTCTTTTACGAAAAATACCTACTCAAAAGCCAACCGTACAGAGTGCTCGGATCTTTATAAAATTTTGGAATAAATTTATATACGCATACTTTTGAAATATACAAAAAAGAGATTTTTTGAAAATTCTAAGGAAGGAAGACAACAATACATTAGAAGAAACATCCGAAAATCACGCATTATAATTTGCACTGAAAGTCAGGCAGCCTTAAAGGCCCTATCCTTAATCAAAATCGAATTCAAACTAACTGGAACTGCCTGACATGTATATTTCAATTAGCCACCCACAGCAAAATCCTGAAGGTGTATAGGTTAACGAAGAGGCTGACTGCTGGCTAGGCTTGGCTTTCAACACCAATTCAAAGGCCTGAAACACAATTGCGGTTACCCAATCAGTAGCATTAAACATGAACTGGCTTCTTGGCAACGGCAGAACATGATCCATACCTATAGCAACTCTACTGGCCACCGCACAGCCGAAACTATTCATCGACTTATCTCAAAAACGTATGAAGGAAATTCTTGAAAAAGGAAAACGAGACGCAAATTTACATACGGACTTCTTCAAAACAACGTTTGCCGGGTCAGCTATTGTAATTTACTTATTTAAGAGGCATCACACTATCATTCCAAATTCATTTCGATTTCTTTCTTACACTGACACGTGAAACACCTTATAGGCTTCTATTTTAACATAAAAAAAAGTGCCTCCGTCCACGCACTTATTAAGAGTTAAGATTAATCTCAGGGTTCTTCTCTGCATTATATTTCGTAAGGATTTGGTATTTGAAATAGAAGTTCGTTCAGCTTATGGAATGTCACTTGCATATTTTTCGAAATTCGAAATGCATTTCTCCTTATTCAGAATAAGCAGTAGGGCCTCAGCTCAAGCGAACTTGCTCATGGAAAGCACAATGTGCTTTGTTATCGTACGCAATGAATTCTCTGAGCAAAAAATGTGATTTCAGTATTTATTTTCTAACAAATTAAATTGATAAATATGACATTTACACTGACACTTTAAAATCTAATTTATAAAATTCTCGTATCAAAGTGTAAATTAAAGAAACAATGTTAAGGGTAGGTGACCCATATCACTTAGGGGTTTGGAAAATAATTAGTAGCCGATTCTCAGACCTACTAGTTTGGAACTGCCTGACATGTATATTCCAACAAGAAAAAAACTCATTTTATTTCGAGCTAGTATATTTTGTTACTACTTTTGTTCTTCACTTACGGCGCGCGTGCTTAGCCAATTCACCAGGTAATAGCAAACGAACTGCTGTTTGGATTTGCCGTCTAGTAATTGTCGAACGTTTATTGTAATGAGCCAATCGAGATGCCTCAGCAGCAATCCTCTCAAAAATATCGATCACAAAACTATTCATGATACTCATGGCTTTTGATGAAATTTCAGTATCAGGATGAACTTGCTTCAACACTTTGTAAATATAGATTGCGTAACTCTCTCAAATACCACCTTAAGAACATGGGCATCAACCAGGACGACAACTGCATCAGTCTCGGTCTCGAAGACACAGAAACAGCTGAACACATTTTATGTGAATGCCCTGCCATAGCCAGATCCAGGCTAAGACTATTACAAAAAGGATTCACTATAGTCCCCTTGGCATTAGAAACAACTCTTCTTCGAATATTCTTAGGTTCTAACACTTACACGACCTCAACTTCGGTTAAGCAACTTTACACTTTACGTGTTTAAACCAAAGAGAACAACTCAAAAGATCTTTCAGGTCGACGTGCTAGTAAATGTACTCTACCTTCAATCTATCTAGAGAAAAGAAAAGATTAAAGCAGAGGGAAGACAACTTAACAAAGACCCACAGGCACCCAGCAGTTCTCCAGCCGATGTGCTAAGCGTTATCCACCCCATTTTACCTTATGATCGACCGACCGACCATTGGATTTAATAATAGATTTCTTACGCACTTTAACAGATTCAATTTATCACACTGCTAAAACTTTAATATTCTGAATGTAAGAACTTAAAATAGCGTCTCTTCATAATATCTGCCCGCAAACTAATTTGGGCATTGATTCAGAGACAATATGGCTCCAAGATAATGAAACTGTTGACATCCTTGGCGAGGAAAGCTTTGAAAGATGATACTTTTCCACTTTTAAAATCTTGGTGAACTAAATACGAATGACTTGTCGATTTTTCTCAAGGCGTCAAATTTTCTCTATGGACAAATATCTCTCATTTGGGATATCGAAACATGCTTAAACATATAGTCCTCGATTCTTCAGTGGCTGATTTCAAGCCAGCACACTTTTAGGATTTGAGATTTACGCAACGCAATCACACAAAATCTCTCAAACCACCTCCGGCACACAGTAATCATTCTTAATATTTAAACTCAAAGGGATTATTGGATTGGGCTGGCTGGTTTGTCTAAAACCGCATTTTCTGCCTACTGTAGACAGGATAATTTTTCAATTTTAGGACCCCATTCACTGATTTCAATCTCAAAATCCAAATTTCGGAATCTGGGTTGAAAATACAGCACATGTTATCGAGTAATACTTGACGGAACTTAGGGGTAGGAATCTTCGCACTACAATTCACCTCTCTTATCATTAAGTGACCGAAATTTAACTATTCACATCTGAAGCCGACCGATATTGTGTAATTAAGCGTGATATTTCAAGGAATAGTGTCAACAACTCACTCCATCACTTATGCTTTATGACTGACGTCATAACTGGAGTATAAGGAAGCAACGTCCTTTTGTATGACCGTTAAAAGATTCTTCTTGCAAACTTCTTTGATTTTCGATGTGATACCAAAGTATCATCGCAGAAAGGATTTCATCGACTGAATATTCCAAAAACTCGCTGCTTTCAGGCCTGGAGTTCTTTTTGGAAAGTGAAGTTCTTATTTCTTAATGAGAAGAACTTTCTATCAACAACCCTTAGGCTATAATTTTTCTCATTTGCTTGTATCAACTGTCGTTTTGATTTTCAACAGTGGCTAAATTCTAAGCTAAGCGAAAAGGTTGCAACAGACATCTCTGAAAAGACACTCACACCAGTATTTATATGCTGTAAAGTTGAAATTACGAATAGAATAAAATTGCATGTTCACAAATTAAGCGGTTTCGGCATATTCTAATATTTAAATTTATTCGTAAAAATCGCACTTAAAGAAAAAAAAAATATATAGAAAGTTTCTTCGCCCAACACTGTCCGCAATCAACACATCAGAATAATTGTAAAAGTTAGTTTTGCTAGTCCCATAATCTCTACAAGAGTTCTCCGTCATAAATTTGCTCGCTCACAACTTCATAAAAACTCAGACACCGCACTTCCTTGCATAACCATTAATATATTCTGAAAATAACAATTTCCTTCATCGACCAAGTTACTAAGGACCAAATCAACTTCCTCATCACATTCACTTCATTCTCATATCTTGCTGCGATAGTACTATTCTTCGCACCGCGTCCTTGCCTACATATCTGTACACCTCTAAAGAAGAATGTTTATGTTTCTTTCTTATAAATTCTTCCACCTTGGTCCTAACTATGTATCTATAGTATGTACTGTACATCGCAGTACTTATATTATAATGGCTCACAATTCAGTGCTGCATACTGCTGACTTTGGTATCTTACGTAATCTTCCGCTAAATCGCAACTTAAACCAAGGTTCCGGAAGTGGATGGATGCTGCTGCTGGCAAAGGAATTTCTTACGTTTTTAAAATGAAAAGCATATCAAGGACGAAGACAAAAATGAAAAAGACAAAATTATATTTACAATCTAGGAAACGGAATGGTGCATGGGAATATCTTCTCTCCCTGTTCTCGGAGGAGGTAAAATTGTGAAATATTTTAATGCAGTCTTATGGAATCTGGGCCCAGTTCATTCCATCAATTTCCTTTTTAGCCTCTTTTGATGAAAGGAAATATCATTGTAGTGCAAGTAAAGACGGGAAGGGACTTACATAGTTTGATGGCAATTTTTCAATACTATTTCATTTCTCGCATAAAAATGTTCTCAAATATCTGAACCTGAGCGCACCAGAGCTGAAAAACGGCTTTATGTACATTTGTGAAAACATTTTTTATATCATCGTCATATACTTACAACGATAGTAGATGGTTCAAAAAAAAAGGCTTTGTTTAAAAAGTTGTGTAAGAAACACACACATTAAAAGTTTATAGAAACCGGAATGAAAAACTTTTCCTTCGTCCAGCTGTGCTCTCTGTCTTCTGTCTCGTAAATACATAAGTCCATTTAGACAATGAAGAAAACACAATAAGGTTATATCCAGAAAGAGAAGCCACTGGCCATTGACCACTGCGCCGGGCCAAGGCTGTCCAGAACGCACTCCACATGTGATGTTTCGAAGACCATCAGTATAGTTGTTGGGTTTTATCTCTTCCACTGAACTCATACATGTGTACGGACACCCTCCACTGAATTAAAATAACATCATGACATAAAAGTTTCCATCTTTGTCAACACAGAAAAAAAAATAAATCGAAAGATGATACAACAACAAAAAAATGAAAAATATGTTTCTTTTCAGAAGTAATAAAAGCCAACTTGAAATTCAAGGCTTGGGCATCGGCAGATAGAATTTGTGGTAAAGAATGTATCTACACGAGTGAGAGAATCTTAACAACTGCATGCAGAGCTTCGATTTTTTGTGTATTTATGTTCCAAATCTGGTATCTCTCTTACCATTGCCACATAAGTGACTCTCGAGGGAATAAAAAAAATCCCCTCAACCATGCCGAAAATTGCTTTTGATTGTGTTTTTCCTGCAGTTAACTATAGGGTCTGGTTGGTCGTTGCCGCAAAAGACGAAAAATCTCTACTCCTAACATCCTTCTTTGGGGAATCATCAATAAATTACCAACAAATTGGATTAGTTCCTTGGTATCTAATTGGTTTATCGAGAAGATAAAAAGGCGATTTTTTCACTCGATGAGTTTGCCTAGGCAAGGCATTTAATATATTTTAAGCCATCTCAACCGCTCTGGCTGCTGAAACGATTTATGTTGCCTTAACTTTGATAGTATATACAGAGGGCAAGAGCATTTGTGAGGACTTTGTGATGAGTTTGATTCAATCAGATATCAAAGGGAAATCCTCATTTATAAGGATGGCGTAAGCTGGATGGTTATGGTTAGCTTTGTAGTTGAACCTTTATCAATCATGGAATATTTTTAAATTATTTACATAGAGATTATCATTTGCTAGTCAATACAGCGAGGCTTTAAAAATAAACTCTTGTTCACACCGATTCTATAAATAAACATAAAATGGAGTTTTAAATGACTCCACTCATTTTTTACCCGTTGGGAAAATGGGAACGGGAACTCGAGATATTCTTATAAGTTGGTGATTTCCTACAACTTTCACAATAATTCAGAGCAGCAGACAAACTAGCCGACGAAGTTAAAACCTCTATTGAATCGTTAAGAAAGAGAAAGTTGAAAAATTCGTTCTGAAAACGAACGCCTAGGTCGGGAACGTGGTTCGTGGTACACAGACGATATTGAAAATCTGTGAAGGCGGGTTAGTAATGCTAGGTTTCCACTTGCCATTTTTTAAATGATGAATGAATGACCTGGTTTCCTGTCATCGAGTAAAATGACAAGTGGAAATTGCAAAAATTGACAGTCATTGAACTGACGAGCAGCGTCGGTCATTTTTTGGCAGTAAATTTGAATGACAAGTGCAAATTGGATGATTGACAAACGAAATGTCACTCCATCATTCACTGACATCGATATTTTTTTTGGCATCGTGTTGAATCTTTTGTCAATGAACTGACGAGTAATAACACGAGAAAACATAAATAAATAGTACTATGGCATGAAAAAATTCAAATCATTTTAGTGACATGTGGAAACCCAGCATAAGTCCGTGATTTTTTTAACTTCCCGCCTCTTAATTGATAGGCAACGCTGCTCCCGTCCAAATTCATCTGTCAATTGACTCTTGTCAAAAATTTGCTGAGCTGCGACACTTAGTTTGTTTTTGACAACCGTTAATATAAGACTACCGCGTTGACTGAGAAGAAAATGGAAAAAAGAGATTCAACCCGAGAAGCCCACTGAGCTGACTGCTGTTTGGTCTCCAGTGTTCTAGATCCGTAGAAGCACCAACGTTTTGTTCACAGTTACAAAACAGCTCGTTCTTGTTCTTGTTCTTGTTCTTATTCTTATTCTTATTCTTATTCTTATTCTTATTCTTATTCTTATTCTTATTCTTATTCTTATTCTTATTCTTATTCTTATTCTTATTCTTATTCTTGTTCTTGTTCTTGTTCTTGTTCTTGTTCTTGTTCTTGTTCTTGTTCTTGTTCTTGTTCTTGTTCTTGTTCTTGTTCTTGTTCTTGTTCTTGTTCTTGTTCTTGTTCTTGTTCTTGTTCTTGTTCTTGTTCTTGTTCTTGTTCTTGTTCTTGTTCTTGTTCTTGTTCTTGTTCTTGTTCTTGTTCTTGTTCTTGTTCTTGTTCTTGTTCTTGTTCTTGTTCTTGTTCTTGTTCTTGTTCTTGTTCTTGTTCTTGTTCTTGTTCTTGTTCTTGTTCTTGTTCTTGTTCTTGTTCTTGTTCTTGTTCTTGTTCTTGTTCTTGTTCTTGTTCTTGTTCTTGTTCTTGTTCTTGTTCTTGTTCTTGTTCTTGTTCTTGTTCTTGTTCTTGTTCTTGTTCTTGTTCTTGTTCTTGTTCTTGTTCTTGTTCTTGTTCTTGTTCTTGTTCTTGTTCTTGTTCTTGTTCTTGTTCTTGTTCTTGTTCTTGTTCTTGTTCTTGTTCTTGTTCTTGTTCTTGTTCTTGTTCTTGTTCTTGTTCTTGTTCTTGTTCTTGTTCTTGTTCTTGTTCTTGTTCTTGTTCTTGTTCTTGTTCTTGTTTATTTATTTATTTATTTATTTATTTATAATCCATCTATCGAGTTCATAACTCTTCTAGACTTAACAATATTTACATAAACTATATAGAAAAAAGTAAGAGCAAATATTAAACAATAAGTAGCAAAAAGAATTATCTTACATATGTACATATATATACAAACATGCTACGATACTAGACTCAAAACAATAGTTTTGAAAACCTCTCTGCTTAAACATAAGTCTATATTTTGATAAACGCAATTAAATTCATGACTTGAACGTGAAATCGGATCTGATCTACCGTAGTTTGTATAAGATCGGGGAACAAAAAACAGAATCGGCCTCGTCCTCAACTGTCTTGAAGGAGCATATAAAGAAAAAAAAGAGAGAAGTTTAGGACAATCAATTCGATTACAGAGAACATCTCTAGCAAGCATAACTAAATAATACTTCCTCCTAGCTTCGAGAGTCTTTAAATCTATTAACAGACATCTTGCATTGTAGTTAGGTAAAATATTATCAACCCAATTTAGTTTACGCAAAGCGTACCTCGAAACTTTTTTTTGAACGGATTCAATACGATTTATACCCACCCTATACAATGGACACCATATACAACATGCATACTCAAGAAGTGATCTTACAAGTGAAATATATAAAGATTTAATCGTGTAAGGATCCAGAAATTGTTTTGAGTTTCGCATGATGAATCCAACTAATTTATTAGCCTTAGAAATAACGTAGTCCAGATGCAAGTTAAAGGATAGCTTTGAATCGAAAATAACGCCAAGGTCTTTTTGTCTATCCACTGATTCAAGTTGAATGTCAGAAATGACGTATGAATGATCTATAACATTAGGCGACCTGGTAAAGGTAATGCTCTTACACTTTGCTATATTCAAAAATAATCGATTTTCAACACACCAAGCTGACACTTCATCTATATCACGTTGAAGTCGATAACAATCCAATTCACACTTAATTGGCCTAAAAAGCTTAAGATCATCTGCAAAAAGCAAACATTCCGAATATCGAATTCTTGGTGGTAGATCGTTTATAAATAATATAAAGAGGAGAGGTCCTAAATGACTCCCTTGAGGAACACCTGAGTGATTAAAAATTTCTTTTGAAAGAACCGTTCCAATTTTTACATATTGTTTACGATTGGTCAAGTAATTTTCAAACCATATAAGTAGGCTAGAGTGAAAACCTAACAATTTCAGTTTTTTTAGCAGAATATCGTGTTGAACTCTATCAAACGCTTTAGAGAAATCTGTATAGATAGCGTCAACCTGATTTCCACGTTCAATACCTCTAATGCAGAAGTTAGAAAACAAGGCTAGATTAGTCACTGTTGACCTACCACTAACAAAACCATGTTGATCTACTGATATACTTGAACTAACCTCATCATAAAGACATTTCTTCACAATCGCTTCAAAAACTTTCGGTATCAACTTCAGTTTTGAAATGGGTCTGTAATTAATAACCTCTTGTTTTGAACCTGATTTATAAATTGGACTTATCATCGACAATTTCCAGTCATCTAAAAAGTTACCAGTGGAAAGCGATAAGTTGAAAATTTTAGTAAGTGGAGCCGCAAGACTTAAGGAACACTTCTTAAGTAAAGCCGAGCAAAAATTATCAGGGGTTAGTTTGAAATCGGACTTCAAAGATGAAAGCTGAATCAAAACCTGGTCCACTGACAAAGTTAAGTTTCCAAGATTAGTTAGTGTTTCACCACTTTGAATTTCGTGCGAATGAGGAACGGGATCTAGAACAAAGTTGGACTGAAAATAAGACGCAAACATATCACATATAACGTCCTCACTATTGGATGACTGATCAAGGTAATTCATGCAAGTTGGAATCCCATATGACTTACGTTTTGAATTAACAAATTTCCAAAAGGCTCGAGAATCACTTTTAATATTATTCTCAATATTACGCATATAGCTTTTATATACAGATTTTTTCGCAGACTCATATTCTTTTCTACATCGTATATATCGAAGGTGCAGGCTAGGATCTTTTCTGTAATTTTTATGTGCCTTAGAAAGTTTATTTTTAAGGTTACGTAATCTATTATTGAACCAGACAGGCTTATTTTTATGTTTTCTCTCTTTAAATGGAATAAACAAATTATATGCTTCCTCAATAACAGCAGTGAAAGAATCGTAACACTCCTTTAAGTTACGAGAACGAAGAGCTTCATCCCAATCGATGGCGTTAAAAAAATTATTCAATTCATCATAATTAGCTTTGCTGAAATCCCGAACAGAGTAAAACTCACGTTTATCAAAATTTAGCTTATCGAAATTTAAGAATTTTAAATCAAATTGCAAGGCAAAATGATGCTTTCTATTTTCAAAAATTGGAGTTTCTGATTTAACTAAATTTGCTTCAACTTCAGTATTAATAAAAACTAAGTCTAGAATTCGTCCTAATAAGTTTAAAACATAGTTGATCTGGTTTAAATTAAAAGACAGCATATAATCAATGAAACTCGACTCCAATTCATTTGAGACGTTGAAAGGAAGTAAACATTTATCTTTTTCAGAGTAAATCCATTTTATATATGGGAGATTAAAGTCCCCTAAAATAATTATATTAGAACTAGGCCCTAACATATTAAAGACTTTAAGGATGTTATTGATATGCATCTGATAAATACTCATATTAGAGTCAGGTGGAATATATGATACAATAATATAAAGATTATTAACTCCAAATGGCAAGGTTACTTCCACACATAATTGTTCAGCAGTTTTGAATTCAAGTGGAATTTCTCTACATATAAAATATGATCTTAATGCTAGTAAAACACCACCACCTCTGACTAATCCAGTATCTTCAAACGATCTATCTCTTCTGAACACATTGAAATCAGCAGACCGGCATAGTTCAGCGGAAAGGACATCTTCAGACAACCATGTCTCAGTTAACGCAATAATGTGATAAGGGCAACAGGATACAGCAACGTAGAAATCCATCGTCTTAGTTTTCATACCACCAGCGTTTTGGTAATATACAGAGAGCATATCAGTAGTGGTATGAAGAGCAGGAGAGAAGTTGAGGCTATTAGTTATTGAGGTTCTCTCAGCTGTCGTTGGGTCTTCGCTTCTTACTTCGAAAAAATTCGTGAACCACAGTATGCGTAGGCCAAAAAGATACATCACATAGCAAATTGAAGAGCTCTTGGTTCCTCCCAACTTTGATTTCGAAGGAAGAGTACTCTTTCTCTGGCGACATCACAAATTTACGGATAGAGAGATTTGATAAATTAATTGATGAGCTCTTCTTAGCAATGTAACTTTGTATCAAATGCTCCGAAGTAGAATGAGAAAGGCGGGATACAAATATACTCCTTGCGGGTGGTAAAGCGATGAGTATGTCAACATTCGAGGGGTCCGAGATCAAATTAGTTTCACTCAAAGTTGTATTTGAGATAAGGAGCTCCTCGTCCACAATGGAACTTGTCGAAATATTCAGTGGTTTGGCAGAACTTAATACACTGGAAGAATAGGATCTTAAAGTAGAATCACTTACGTGGGATTGCACATCTAAGCTTCTGACTGATCCAGAACGTAGTACCCTTGTACTTGACGTTGAAGGCAATTGACGTAGTTGATCTTGTTGACTATGCTTTTTTTGTTGTTGTTGTCGTTTTTGCTGTTGTTGTTGTTGCTGGGGTTGTTGTTGATGTTGCTGTTGTTGTTGATGATGTTGCTGTTGATGATGTTGTTGTTGGTGTTGCTCTTGTTGTTGTTGTAGCTGTTGTTGTTGATGATGTTGCTGTTGTTGATGTTGTTGTTGCTGTTGTTGTTGTTGTTGTTGTTGTTGTTGTTGTTGTTGTTGTTGTTGTTGTTGTTGTTGTTGTTGTTGTTGTTGCTGTTGTTGTTGCTGTTGTTGTTGCTGTTGTTGTTGATGGTGCTGCTGCTGCTGCTGCTTCTGCGGTTGTTGTTGTTGTTGTTGTTGTTGTTGTTGTTGTTGTTGTTGTTGTTGTTGTTGTTGTTGTTGTTGTTGTTGTTGTTGTTGTTGTTGTTGTTGTTGTTGTTGTTGTTGTTGTTGTTGTTGTTGTTGTTGTTGTTGTTGTTGTTGTTGTTGTTGTTGTTGTTGTTGTTGTTGTTGTTGTTGATGTTGTTGTTGTTGTTGTTGTTGTTGATGTTGTTGTTGTTGGTATTGCTGTTGGTGCTGCTGCTGCTGCTTCTGCGGTTGTTGTTGTTGTTGCTGTTGTTGTTGTTGTTGTTGTAGTTCTTGCTGCTGCTGTTGATGTTGTTGGTGTTTATGTTGTTGTTGTACGGGGATTGGCTTGGGTGAAGGGGTAAGGAGAATTAACGGAGGTTGAGATGCCACTACTGGGGTCAGAACATCCGGTTCAATGCTTTTAAAGGAATTCGACATAACACTTGTGCAGGCAACGTCAAAGTCGAAAATTTCTTTTAACTCCCTAAAAATTGAGTTCGCACTTGTAAAACAGTTTTTTGAGCTTAACAATTTTCCAATGTAGTTTATCTACTGAGATCTTATCATGATCCTGACAGTAAAAGTGAAAGCCAGGAACAGAAATAAACTTATCAGCATCTTTGCCTTTGAGACCAACGCATTTAGCATGTACTTGCTGAAGGCAAACATCACAAGACACCATTATGTCGCTATCACTTGTAAATTTTTTGCACACTAAGCAATTTAATTCGCTCATTCTCACTTGGGCGTTTTACGTGAGCTACACAAAAAGTAATTTTTTTTTTTTTTTTAATAAGAGTGGCTCGGCAACCCTTCACTTTGTTATTGAAATTGATAATTAATCAAAATTTCCTTAAAACTTGAACAACTTTTAAAGTATTTGACACACAATAAAGTATAACACCTTTTCTTAAAGCTGAAGTAATTCTCTACAAGTTTTAAGTAAGAGAATAAGATAAATTGCACTCTGGGCAAAGTTTTGAAAACACTGTTAATGTTATTATTTTTGACACTGTTAATTGACAAATATGAATAGTCACAGTTTATAATAAATTAATTTTGCAGTTCGCACACTAGCACTATACAATCGAAGGACCCAGATGTTTTATTTGATAGGGCTACTTATAAAACCGATCAACGAAAACTAATAATGCTATGCAAACGGCTGAAATTTATGAAATTCGAAAAAAATTCGAGAGCACTAAACTGAACACTTGATGATAAGACAGGGTTACCACCAGTTCTTGTTCTTGTTCTTGTTCTTGTTCTTGTTCTTGTTCTTGTTCTTGTTCTTGTTCTTGTTCTTGTTCTTGTTCTTGTTCTTGTTCTTGTTCTTGTTCTTGTTCTTGTTCTTGTTCTTGTTCTTGTTCTTGTTCTTGTTCTTGTTCTTCTCCTCCACCTTCTCTCCCTCCTTCTGATTCTCCTTCTACTTTTCCTCTTAAGCATGATCTCGAATCCATCATACCTCCCCCACTTTCTGCTTCACACAAGTCACAACTACTAGTAGTGCACGCTATGTTGACTTCAGAATGCACTATGCTCCATTTTGTTTAAGATTTACCCGTGAGGATAGTTGTCGCTATCTTGTGTATGGAAGCTATTGGTCTATACTTTTGCCTGCGTTGTTTATTATTTACGTACGTTTATTTTAAATCAAAGAGGGCAACGATCGATTGAGACCCAGATCCAATTCAAGTATCTCTTTCCCAACCCTAATTAAGTAAAATCTTAAGAAAATGTTGCTTTTTTATTTGTTTTCCGCTTTTGCTGGAAAATAAATTGATTTATTTTTACCCTCTAAACTCTTTTTATGCCATATTTCTCAATGGCTCTTCTTTTCTTTCCTTCTATGTATTAGTTCTCATTTTCTGTCAGGTAAATTCCATGTCAACATTTTTGAAACAAATGAATTTACTTATTAGCAATTGGGAAGAACACAGTGTCGTCTCGGTGGCATCGTCCTAATGAACATACATGTATAACGTGTAACTATACACGTTGCAGGCAGCAGCCGTTGCTTTGGTTGGTACAATGGCTAATGAGCACCATCACTAATTCTGCAAAATTAACAAGAAAAAAAGAAATTCTTCCACAAAAATCATCTTTACACACCTGCTAACTAAGAAAATAAAGGAAAAGCAAACCAACACAACCTAACCAACCCCCATTTTGTTATTAGATTGCCCAAGAAGAATCCTCTGGAACAAAAAAAAAAAGGCGGATGTATGTGTGTATCAACATGAAAGAATGATGTCATGCAAAACTGCAAAAAAAATTGTTTGTTTGAACCCATCCTCATTATGCCTTCTTGAGAATGTTTTAGGAGAAAGGGAAAATGGCTAAAATGAGTAATCGCTGGATAAGAAGCAGGTGATGAGGAACTTTAGTTCCTTTAAATATGTGTCAGATCTTTAAGAACTTTTGTAAGAAGTTTTCAACGGAACTTTGTTGGTTTCAGATAGTAACGAACTAAGAAATTAGGACAGCATTTTTTATTGAAGTAATGTTGACTAATGACTAACTATGGACAACTTTTGAACTCCAAATGTTAGTGGT
Source organism: Melanostoma mellinum (assembly GCA_914767635.1). Classification (NCBI taxonomy): domain Eukaryota; kingdom Metazoa; phylum Arthropoda; class Insecta; order Diptera; family Syrphidae; genus Melanostoma; species Melanostoma mellinum. The sequence goes on from OU612058.1 coordinate 24,781,058, forward strand.
GTCACTTTTACACATTCCTTATTCGATTTGAGGATATATATTGACAAAAAATCACTAAGACTTTACATTATTATTGCGAATTTTAACAGAAGCATCCTTTTTTTAACCCGCCACTAGCTCATCCTTATTGCAACCAAAAGATCAATATTTGAACAGAGAGAAGTATTATGTATTGATTATAATGGTACTTCATTTCATGCTTATTCAAAGGGCAATTTATCAGAACATTATTGTTCGGAATTAACCAGGTCCTTCGGATTTCCTGTGGTTATAAACTGGTGTTATGGTGCGCCGGGAAAGCACTCATAATGTTTTAAAACACAGTGCGAGTATTTAGAAAAATAGGAGAGGACTATACATATAATTAAACCGATGATCGTTGTTTTTAAGCTTTTGTGATTTGTGCTAGGGGAAAGACAGAGTCAGGTAGAGAACTGATGAACATTCCTAGCAAGGCGGGTGTTGCGACATAATAGTTTCAGGGGAGGAATGCAACTGGCTATATCACTAAAGGACTGTTTGTGAAAAAAGCGATAAAAGATAGTGAGAAAGATAACATTTCGACATTGTTCAAGAGAATCTTTAAATTCTACGAATGAACTATCACGTATCAGTATAAACGCTCTGTTTTGTATCATATCAAGAAGGTGTGAAGAAGTTTGGATGACACCTGACTAAATGTGAGAATTATACTCTTGTTTTGGACGGATGTTGGTTTCATAAATTGTCAGACGGGGTGAATAATTTTCTGCAACCCTGTGTGAGTTTCTTTAGACAGCTCTAAACAAGCTCACCAACTGGGCAAAAAACTGTGGGCTAAATGTCAACCCTACAAAAACAGAACTTCTTATCTGTTTACGAGAAAACGTAACATTCCAGATATACTTCCTCCCTCCATAAATGGTATACCAATAAACTTATCTGGTACGGCAAAATATCTCGGAACTGTTCTTGATCGTAAACTTAACTGGAAGGAAAATTTAAAAGAAAGAGAAAGGAAAGCTCAAATCGATTTCTACTTGTATAGTAGAATTTTTGGGAAAAAATGAGAACCTAGTCCAAAAACCATTCACTGTTCGTATACATCCATAATAAGACAATTCCTCACATATTCCTGTCTAGTCTGGTGGCCATCATTAGAGAAGGCTTCAAACCTTAAGACCATGACTAAAATCCAAAGGCTTGCATGCATTGGCTCAACTAGTGCCTTCAGAACAACACCAACTGCAGCTCTGGAAACCTTCCTGCCTGAAAAAAAAAATCAAACATAATTTTCTAAAAACCACCAATGACAGGTGATCATCTTTAGAAACATGCCGAGTATCCTGAAACATTTGGCCAGATGGTTCCAGTCAAAAAACAGAATTTCTACTCCCGCTAAGCAGACCTCGGCTCTCTCTGTCGGTTGGCATTCTCAGTGGTCACAACTCTTTGGGTACCCAGTACCTACATGATGAGAATGGGCATAAGCACATCCGACTTATGTCTGTGAGTATCCTAGCTTGGCCCACACTAGGAAAAAAACTCTCGAAGGATACTTCTTCGACGAAGTGGGTGCTATCTCTGATCTCCCATTGAGCAACTTCCTGAAATTTACTCAGGGCTTCAAATGGTTCAGTGAGGGTTCCCTACTCCGATAAACTAACTACCAACCCAACCCTTACCCTTCCTGCATTGTCTCAAAAAAACTAAGCACTTGGCAGCATTTTTGGCTCACGACTTCAAATACATAAAGTGGTCATTATAACGAAGGCCATCGTTTCTGCTTTTACAGCTTTTCGGTTTCTTGGATGCAGGAACCATTCACAGATAATGAGAAATGCTTTCGATTTAATCTCTTGGTGGTAGCAAAATGGTGCTCAAAACAGGCTTAAAATGGAAGATTCGGCTAAAATTGAAAAAAGTAAGTAGCCTGTTTTCTGTTTTATGGGATTGTTGAACACGAAGAAAAAGCTGTCCAACAAATTTTTTACGGCAACCATGAGATCTCACCAAAAATATTTTGAGTGTTTTTTTTTCGCTTTGGGCTTGCAATTCGAAAAATGGCAGCAAGAAAGTCTCCCTTATCCTCCATAAATCCATGTCCTTGTCTTTATTCTTTCTTCTCCTTCCATATTATAAAACAATGTCCGCTGTTTGTCTGTATTCTTAGAACTGTAGAACTACGTAACGGTTTTTACTAAGATTTTTTTTTCAAATAGATAGAGCGATCCAAGATAAAGGTTTGCATGTATATTTCATCCTCATATTCCCATAGGAACGGGAAGGGGAACCGGGACGAAAACGAGAACAGCATTGGGAATGGGAGCGGAAAAGGGAAAGGGAAGGGAAACATTCACTGGAACTCATAAACTGCTATTTCGAAATTCTTACACCGTTAGAATGCTGTTCCATCCCACATTCCCACGGGAACGAGAACGTAAACAAGAACTAAGTGTTGTGCATTGTAAAAAGTAACGATTTTAATGAAATTCAGAACAAAAATGATCTTGATCGTGAGAAATGACAGGGGATTTTTCGTTTTCATATTCCTTTTTGAACGGAAACAGGAACATTTCCGGGAAACAGGAACATTTCCGGGAACTTGGAAAATACTGGACGGATCCCAAAAATTCTTTAACTGTTATAGCGGTTTATTGTCACTGAGTAACATAGACTATATTTCATCCCAAATTTTCCACTGGAATGTAAGATTGGAAACTACTTTTTCGATCACCGACCGCGGCCTGAGGTACTACTCGATTCGATCACCGGCCTAAGGTACGCCGGGTATGCATTTAAATGAAAGACAAGAAAATTGCCTACAATTTTACAGCTTGGATTGGTATCGCAATGGATAGTAGTTATGAGCCTGCAACGTGGGAGCTCGAGACCTCGCAATAACCGTTTAACTTTCGCAAATAATTAGCCAATAAGCTTGGTACCGCGAATAATTATTCCATATTAGAAAATTCTAGTCAAACTGTGACGTAAATGGGCCAAAATGAGGAGGTATTGGACACTTCAGATCAGCAGTTCTGATATCTGTTCAACTTTGTTTGAAATCCAAAGCACAAAATAAACTTCTGGTATGGCAACGCTAGGGCTATCGTCTAGAATGTACAATGTACATAGAAATGCGAGCTATGGACCAACATTCCCTTGGAAATCATTTATTCAAAGAAATAAGGAAAAAGAAAAACAAAAATAGACCATTAGAAAGTCAACCCGAACCATCTCAAGCCATGTTGTTATTCGAAGCTGACGCACTAAGAAGGACAACTTTTATTTTGTGTTTTCTTTTTTAGAATAAAACAACACCCGTGTCACATTTTCCCTTCTGCCATCTTTCGGTACATGGAATTAAATAATGAGTTTGTGTGTGTAACGGTGACTGCTTTCCTTTCCAATGTATAAACTAAGGGCTAACATAAAAAGTTAAAAAAGCAAAAAAGCCGACAGAATTTTATCTATGGTTGAAGAAGTATAGGATGTAACACAACTGCAAGTTATGCTGGTACATGAAGACTGTGATTGCGATTCACACAATAAAGATAAGGCAGTCGGGTTTTTCATTTGAAGTTGATTCAATGTACCTATGCCTAACGCATTGTTTCAATCAGGTACACAGGTAGTAAGTACACGTGTGTTCCTAAGTTCAGTGGAGTATTGTTGGGCTATGACAAAAAGGACATTGTCAAAGCTCTACACAGTAGCTTCGAGGACAATGAAAGACTTTGTAATGCTCGCAGTAACATTGTAATTATTTTGAAGACTCATCATGTAATTCAAGAAAAAGCCTAGAGTACTGAAAAGACGACGGTCTACATTAGTTGATAACTATAAAGATTATTTTAATTTTTTCAAGTAACGTCTGAACACTCCTCTTTCAGCAGCTCTACAAGAAAACCAACGAGGGGATGAAGAGCTATAAAAGTAAGTTTTAATAATGTAAGCTGCACAGATTCATTGTTTTCGCCACAGCAGTTCGACTTGAAATGAGCAATTCAAAATTATCATCTTCGTTGTTGTTAAGACACAATAAGAAATCGTTATCTACTCTCAATGGCCGCGCTAGTTGGTTGAGACATCAGAACATGATTACAAGTTTTTCAGGTTTTAAGGAAAGTTTCAGTGTAGAACTCTTGAAACAATTGGTATACACCCACACCAATTGCTGGCAAAAAACCATTTGATTTTTATTTGGCTCAATCCCTTTATTCGTCCTGTGTTTATTGTGTTAACATTGACAAGGCTCTTCAAAGCAGGTCGCGTACATAAATCTTTTGAGTGCAGAAAAACAATTTTGTGGGATTTTCTTGATTACTGTAGCAGAACATGAAAAGCATTAAGACGAAAAGAAATATCAAACCTTCCATTTGATCACTTTTCATTCAGCAAGCAAGTATATAGAACCATCAGGTCCCTCTCCACTTGACTAAACACCAATTTCACTTTCTCCTTTTCTTTGTGTTGTTTCAACACTGTTTCTTCTGACGTTATCTTAAGAGGGAGGATATTTTTACTTTCTTTTGTTAATTTACGTTTATTTAAATTAAAGTTGACAGGGGACAGTGTTTCAGGTATTTTAGGTGGGTGTACCAAACCGACCTACCTTTTACCGGGGGCATTGTCGCATGACTACATAATCGTAGGTACTTTGGATTGAGATTACACGCTCACTTTGTTAGAAATCACTTAATCCTTTTCTAAATTACACCAATTTGGGGGTAGACTTGAGATTTATTGAGCGGCAAATTAAAATTAAGAACTTTTATATATGTACGAATGTATATATATAAAATATTCGTCTTCTTTTTTGTTGGTCCAATCTTCAAGTGGCTGGCATAAGACGTTAACGTAAGGCGTAGGGCGTAGGGCGTGAAGCGTAGGAGGCGTGGTGCGTACAAAAAAGTATTAAAAGTATAGAAAAAGAGTAGCTGGCGTTGAGTTGGAATTTTCTGCTTACTTAAGCTGTAAGAGTCGTTAATTTTTATGAAGATAAACTGCCACTGGTTGTTTGGGTTAAAGGGAAAAATCTTAAATGGGATAATTATAATCCTTTTAAGTTGTCATTCAGTTGTTGGGGTTGATTGTCTTTGTTATGGAGTGCTGCACGGATTAATGATTAATAAGGGTTTAGAATACGGATGGTATACATTTATACTACTTTGGTTTTTCTTTTTTTGTTTGGGTTATTGTAAAACCGATTTTCAATTTGGATGTTTAAACAACTCAATAAAAATTGGAAAGCAGCTGTGGTTCAATTTCTAGTTTTGGTGGAAGCTTATAATTTGGGTGGAAGAACGTTTCACTGATCGATGACTTTCATAGTTCTGATTTTTTTTTTTTTTTTTTTGAAAAGCTTTGATTTAAAAAGTCAAAAAATACAAAAGCTTTGTTCTATTCCAGTATAACAAAATTAGATTTTTTCGAATCTTCACAAATTTGGAGTTGGAAATGCCCTAAAAACTTTATATCAAACAAAATGTACAAAAAACTTTCCGGAGCAAGTCCCAAACACGTTTCGGGAAAGCAAAGGACATTCAACAGGATGACAACTTTTTTTCTTTTCATTTACATGCATCGGTAGATTGAATTTGGATAGAAAATGAAATTTTATGCATTTTTATGATTTCAAAGGTGCATTTGATTCGGTCAACAAGGATGCACATAGGTGGTTCTGCGAGCATTGAAACAACAATGGTCAATGCGGTCAAAACAAAATATATGCTGTCTTCAAAAAAGAACAGAGACCATCCACGTAATGGACAAAATAATATCACAGACAAAACTTCAAGTTAGTATAAGAATTCGTTTATTGCAGGGAACTCGTGGAAGTGGAAAACCTAGTCTTAGGTAGCGCAATCCAGTGGAAGAAAACATCAACCGACTAAGAGTGCAAAACTGAATGGAGCTTACCTAAAATCAGTGTCGGAGGATGTTGGAAAATGAAGTAAGAAGCTATAAAAAAATAAGTAAGGTACATGCGATAAGGCAACGACGTATGCTGATTCCTGATTCAAATAATGATCCACACTTCTTGTGAAAAAAGTTCAAAAAGCGTTGAGTTATCATTCAACTGTAGATGTCTTTTAAAAGCACTCTCGTACTACAATTTTTGGATTAAAGCAGACCTTTAGCTGCTTTTGATATGTAAGTATGTAGCCCCGAGTGCCAAATAGCACTTGAAGGCGTTTCTACGGCGATAGTACATATTAAAAACTGGCCATGTCGACAGCTGGAAATTAATTGAGCGGATTCACAGTGTACAAAACCAACTAAGGTATAAGATCTTAGGCATGCAACACTCAGAACGATTTCTCTAAACCAACTTTTATACTTGTGGTAAAGGGTACTATAAGGTATTTTTGCAATCTTGCAGAAGAAAAAGGTCTAAAAAACGATGTCCACAATGGTACCGTTTTTTAAACCAAATTTCTCGTTCACTACTGTCACGATTTTGACGAAATGCCTACATGAGATTGCGTCTCAATATTTGGGAAATTTAAATTTTAAAAATTTTCTTAAAAGAATTTTAATTTTTGTGAATATTTTCAAAACCGTATCTTTGACTTTTTAAAATTTTTTGTCAAAACGTGTTCTAATAAGACCATAAGACTTGCAAGCTTGGTTTTTAAGTGACTTGTTTTCAAAAAAAAAAAAAGATGAAAAATATAAAACCGTTTTCAGGACATACGATTTTGACCAGATTTTCAGTTTTAAAGTACGAGCAACTGAAAAAAAGTGGTACCCTTGACGTGATGGTTAGCATGACTGCCTGTTTACCAAGAGGTTCGTGGTTCCAATCCCAACAAAGGCAAAATGTTTTTGCACAGGTGTCACTGGCAAGTCTTCCTTTAGTAAACTCATTGCCATGAAAAGCGCTTTCTCGATTAGCCATTCGGAACCGGCAGAAAATTGTAGGTGAACTCCATAGGCATGGTTGTGAGAAATGCACTCGGCTCTGAGGTCCCTCGCTCTGTTGTTTTATTAAACTGAAAGAAAACTGTGATTTTATATTTTCGCTAAGCACTTTTTGTTTTTGTTTATACATATTTTGTGATTTTATACAGTTTTCATAATTAATGTATAGTTGGCAGCTCTATCGGCGATCGAATATTTAAGCCCACAGACTCAAGATTTTGATTCTGTACTTAGCACACAATCGCAAGTTCGTGTGATTCATTTTCTCTAGCTGATCTGAGACTTGTCATTTTTGAAGCCGTTTTTCAGTTTAACTCAAAATCTGGTCGACCGATTTTTATTTTTTAAATTGGTGTACTACTTGCTTAACGCTGGCGCTGTGTATCCACTTGTTTTAAATTCAAAGCAGAAAGCAGGAATATGACAGGCACGAGATAGCAGAGCAACGGCCAAATTTTGTATTGTGTGCATTTAGTAGCATACTTTTATATACACACAACAACGAAGTAGCAAAATGGTGGAAAAACATATGCAGATGACAGTTCCCTCTGCTTTAATAGCTGCGATAGATACCCTGCGAAAAAAGTATGTATGCTATCTATCGCAGACTATGAAGATAAAGCTACTATAGTGGTCTACACTTGCGATATTCAGAGGCTGCCGAATACCTGCGATAGATTTAAAGCTTGTGGAGACCAGGAGTAAGTAAATGACCAGGTACCTCCAAAAGCTTCTTTTTTCCAACTATTAGTTTTGCGAGACAGAAAACAGTTTTTACACTTCAAAGCGATATAGAAAACATTTTGGAATCGATGTTTCCTTTTCAATTCGACATAGAAAAAATTTTTTTAATTTATGTTTTCACTTAAAAATGTCATAAAAAACAAAAAAAAGCTTTCGGGGTTACCTTGGAACACATTATAATTTCACATGTTGTAAAGTGCACAACATTATACATACTTGAAAAGATTACCCAAAAATCAAACGTCTTTCAAAAATCTGGGGCCATATTACCGCAATAGAAATCGAGTGAGTGAGTCATTTGAACAAAAATACATACCATTTGACAGCCCTTAATTTGTCACAGAAAAAACCTAGCTCAACTCAAATGCTGAAAAACCGTTAGTTTGACATTAAGCCGAGTTTAGGTTTTTCAAAAAACGCTTTGTGACGACCACAGAGCGACCCCACGGCTTCAAGGAAGGAACCTATATTTCGATCAAGTGTGCGGTAATTCGGCTCCTGTTCAATTAATCAAGTCGATGACCTCAACAGACTAAAAGTACAAAGCTGAGCAGAGCTCGCCGAAATCAAGGTCGCTATCGGAGTATGTTGGTTGAGGCTCAGGATCAACCCCAACTCTAATGCTCACCTAAGTTAGTAAGTAAATACAGTGTTCCCCCAAGTTAAAATACCAAATAAGAAATTGAAATGTTTGTCATAAATAAAAAATATAGATCGAAGAAAATTTAATCCCACTGCAGTCTGTCAGAGTTAAACAAAAAAAGTCGTCTCAAAGGGTTTATGCAGAAGCTGTAATGAATGAGGACGAGGAGGAGTGATTTCCCACCTTCTCTGTTCATGTCCAGTTTTAGCTCACAAACGTAGGATACACCTATGTTCGTATTTCTTTGATGACTCTAGTGATCTAAGCCACATCGACGGCCTGCGTCTCTTCCGCTCCATTGTAAGCTCTAAATGATTCCATTAGAATAAGGATACAACAGGGCCATTGTGGTATTACAATGAGCCCAACGGTCCAAAGTGTGTTAACCGAGCTAACAGCCACTTTAACCTAACCTTACCTATAGGTATCCATATTTCTTTCATGGCCTTCGTCTTTACATTAGTGGCTTTAAGAGCTTTCGAGCAGCAAATGAAAGCAACAACAATGGTCCCAATTGGTTTAGAACAAATGGTGTGAATCTGAATTTTAGAACAAAGACGTGTAATGACAATGAAAAGATGATTCGGATATTCTTGATGTTCCTGTGCATCAACCATACAGTGAGGCAATCTGTTTAATAAAAAATGGTGGTTCAACAAAGATCACTTCTAACGCATTTCAAGAACCTAAAACTATTTGCCAAAGCCGATTGCGAACAGCTAGGTTAGTAATAGCTTTTTATGGAAGTAACATTATTCATGGATGACTTTCTAACTTTTAACGAAACTCGAATTGATTTGAGGTTTCAAGAAGTGTTAATATTAAAGTGCATTTACAAATAGGATTATGAAATCTCGAAGGCAAATGTAGGCAAGAGCATTAAATGGTTCACACTTTAACGTTCAGCATTCTTCCAAGCAATTATTGCATTTGGTCTAAAAAGCTTACATCAGAAAATTGCTCGATTTACTTCAACATCAAACGGTAACTACTCGTCAGTAAAAAAGCAGGAATAAAACCTTAATGAGTGTAGGCGTACAGAAAAATGTATCTGAAATAAGTAAAATTGAGTCATCTTTGACAGCAGACATCTGTTGGGAAACTCCTTGCCTAGCGAAACTTTCAATGGCTACACGAACCATTTCCCCTCCTTGTGTTCAGAAATGTATTTCTATATCTACAGCCAGACTCTGTGAATTGAGTTTGAATTTACAGTTCTTAACTTCATCAGCTGACTTGTGTTACAAGCGAACTCTTTAATTACGAGACTTCAAAAAAATGCAAACAAATACCTACTTACACTTTCAAAATCACGCTCTCTTGTTGATATAAAATATGAATAGAACCATTTCCATTCCCCTAATCCATTAGCCATTAGCCATCATCCATCAGCAAAGTCATTTAGCATCATGGTGATCCGATTGAATTTTGTAAAAAAAAACTCCTAACAAAACCGAATTAAAAATTTAAATCTGTTTCAACCTGTCTATGAAATAAAAATGTTTTCAAAGCAAATTGACTGCAATCCAAATCCAATACAAGAACGTCTAAAAGCTCTGCTGCAGCTTAAATGAGACTCATTTTCGCTCTGCTCCAAAAGTGTTTCCTTGCTCCTTTCAACTCAACTGTCACAACCAATTTCTTTCAATTGGAAATGAATAACAGCTCCATTACCGCCTCGTCTGCTCCTTTTTTCCCTTGCTGTTGCATTTGTCAGTGCTTGAGGCCAAACACTACGAAAAAAAATAAGCATGGAACTCAATGCAGACATACGAATATCCATATATACATATTTCCTATTTGCATGACCTCATTGAAAGCAATTCAGACCCCATTATCTTGCAGCCCTAAAGCAGAACACGCACACATGTTCCCACATTGGACTTCACACACTCAGGTCGTCATCAAACATACTGTACCCTCACATTTAGTACTCGATTACATTTCATGTTCGTTTATAAACGTTTTAATTTCCACTTTTTACCATTTTCCATTACCGACTATGCATTTTCCTTCTTCTTTTTTTTTTTGAAGCTGGTGCTAGATGGAGAGGAAAATGCATTCCTCCGCTCATTTTGCTGCGGTCGGGGAAAGAAATAATAATACACTTTCATTTTGCAGAGGGACCCTCAAAAAAGTGCTTTATTGCAGGTCGCACAGCCTGACAAGCTAGGTCTATCCTACAAAAAACGAAAAGGAACCAGTTTATCATCATACTTGGTAACACTCGAACAGCATTTTTCTGTCTCTTGACATCATTCTAAGGACTTTCAGTCGTTTAAACTGTGCGACATACACACGGTTGGCGTCTTTTTTAATGTCGTAAAGTTGTCATCGTTTTTTTTTTTCCTCTTTTTTAATTCCTATTCCATGGCACGACTCCTTCGCATCTTAATTCGCCTGTTTAGGGGTGGTTTCAAAAAGGCGGGCTAATGATATTGGTAATGGTTTTTAAGTAGTACCTAAATCTGATTGGAAGTACCAATCGAAACTTTTTTATTCGAGAACCACTTAAACAAAAACAGAAGTCCAGAAAGTGCCTAAAAGCAAATTCATGTACTTAAGGCCGATTGAAGGATTGATGATTAAAAAGCGAAGTTCTTTCAGTATTATATACATTAATGATTCATCAGAGTGTTTGATTTAAAGATAAGCCACACGAATTGTTGATGAATACCGAGATTAGGAAGATTCGATGCTGAAAATAGCAAAATAAAAGAATTTGTTTTGAAATTTTCTGTCATGTATTGTGACAAAGTAGAATTCCTACGGTAAAAGCTTTTCGTGGAAACTTTAGATTTATCTATGCAACTTTAACCTTTAGCAGTATCTTTCCCATAATCCAAAAAGCCGGCGGGCTAACGTCTAGTTGCACTTTGTCTCTTGAACGTTTGAAAGCAATGGTCTGTCAAATACTTGTGAGACACGCCTCTAAATTATTCAATGGAATGTATTTGTACAGTCGGAAAAGAAAGTTTTTTATTAGTCGTAGCAAATCTAACTTGCATAGGGGGCCAGTTAAAGATATCAGCTAAAATTGTATTATTCTATTTTCCTGATGCTGTTTCATTCGAACTTGGTCCTTTTTTTATATATATAATTAACGCGCACATCAAGGGGTTATGACTACCCTTATAATGTTTTAAAAACACAGTGCGAGCATTTAGGAAAATAGGAGAGGATTTCCCGTGCAGTGTCGGGTTAGAATAGCACTGCAGCGCCTCCCCGCTTGTCGTAAAAGGCGACTAAAGGAACAATCATATCTAGACGACTAACATCAAAGTGAGTCTAGCGACACACATACCACCTAAAAACTCTCCCCAAGTATGCATGCAGATCCCGGGGTTTACACGACTGGAGATCACCGGTGTAGTAAAAGGGAAATCAAACTCATTAAATGGAGCATGCATGTGTCGAAAAGGATGAAAGAAAATTTTTGAAAAATTTTGAGCATTATGGAAGTACTTGCGAACATAAGAAGCACTACCCCGCCAGGCAGTTCCATTGCTATGCATGGAGCTGATCCTGGACCGAGCAGCAATGTTCGGGTCAGAGCTATACGGATTCCGGGGGCTAGCAAAGTAATGCGACGAGTTGGACGAAAATTTAGAGTCGCGAGTTGGAACGTTGGAAGTATGACTGGTAGAAGTCTTGAACTCGAAGAGATGATGAGAAGGAGGCGAGTGGACATCTTGTGTGTTCAGGAAACGAAATGGCGAAACACAGCAAACAAAGCCCGTTTCTTAGATGCAAAGACCAAGGCTTACAAGATGTTCTACTATGGAACGGAACAAGGTAGGAACGGAGTCGGTATCATCCTTGACCAAAGTTTATGTAACAGCGTGTTGACCATTTTGAAGTCCAGTGACCGTTTGATGTCTCTTAAATTGGTGATGGAAGGAAAGGTCTGGAATATAATCAGTGCATATGCTCCCCAAATAGGGTGTGAGCAGGAGGAAAAAGATGCATTCTGGCTTGATTTTCATAACCTACTTAAGAACATCCCAAAAGAAGAGTATTTGTTTGTTGGAGGAGATTTGAATGGACATGTCGGGAAGACAAACGAGGATTATGAAGACTGCCATGGAGGTTTGGGATTCGGCACCAGGAACACTCCTGGTGAAGATATTCTAAGTATGTGCAAGTCATACGGTCTAATCGTACTAAATACCATGTTCATCAAACAAGACCGACACCTTATCACTTACAGCAGTGGAGGAAATGAAACCCAGATTGATTACCATTTGGTAACCAATTACATGAAATCTCGGGTGAAAGACTGCAAAGTGATACTAGGAGAAGCTGCCGCTCAACAACACCGTCTTCTTTTAACAGAATTTTTTACGGATGCGGTAAAGGAAGTCAAACAAACAAAGGCTCCTAGGAGAATCAAGTGGTACAATCTGGAGAAAACCAAAGGACAGCAATTCATTTCGTATATGCAAAGTCAGCTGTGTAATACCATCGACGCAGTTTCAAATGCAATCACGGCACAAAATATGTGGGATCGCCTACAACGAACCTGCTTAGAGAGAGCCAAATCACTGTTAGGAGTCTCAAAAGGACACTACCAACAAGCTAAAGAAACCTGGTGGTGGGATGATGAAGCTAAAGCAGTGATTAGAAAGAAGAAAGCAGCTTTCCAAGCTTGGTCGAAGTGCCCCTCAAGAAATACAAATGAAAAAGCGCGTTTCAAAATGGAATACAAGAGCTGCAGAAAAGAAGCGAAGAAAAAGTGCGCCCAACTTCAAGCAAAAAGCACGGAGGGCCTGTATCGAGAGCTGGAAGAGATTTCTGCCCCAGCTGCTGAAGCAAATCAGACAATCCAAGAGCTAAGACAAAGCAACTTGAATAAGGGAGCAACCATTTTCAAAATAGCCGCTCAGAGAAGGAGAAATGCGCAGGAGATTCGTTCGCCGAAGTTCATCAATGATGCTCAAGGAGTGCTACTTGTGGATGACAACAAAATTCTTCACAGGTGGCGACAGTATTGTGATGATCTTTTGAATGAACAGTTTCCTCGGCGCCACTTTCCAACAGCTGCACCTAACTTTACGGAAGTATCCGACGTCACAGTCGAAGAAGTTAGGGAGGCAGTTAAGAACTCCAAAAAAGGCAAAGCGATTGGGCCAGACGAGGTACCATATGAGTTTTGGAAAAATATGGGAGACATCGGGTTAAGATGGCTCACGATTCTCATCTCCAAACTTGTAAGAGGTGACAGTTTGCCTAATCAATGGAGGGAAAGTTTTCTTCTTCCAATGTACAAGGGAAAGGGAGATACCAGAAGCTGTGACAACTATCGTTCGATCAAGTTGATGTCCCACACTATGAAGATCGTTGAGCGGGTTTTGGATAGCCGACTGCGGAAAATAATAAGGCTGTCTGATGACCAATGCGGGTTTGTCGCGGGTAAGTCAACTACAGACGCAATCCAAAGCATAAGGATCATTATGGAAAAACACCGAGATGCCTTAGAGGATTTGCATATTGTGTTGGTTGACTTCGAAAAGGCATTCGATCGACAACCACGAGATCTGATATGGGTGGCCCTCAGACACCGAGGAGTTCCTGAAGCCTATGTGCAAATAATTATGGACATGTACGAGGGAGCAGTTACAAAAGTGAGATGCCCAGCTGGAGTCACCGAAGAATTCCAAATAACAATAGGTGTACATCAGGGAAGTGTCTTGAGTCCACTGCTCTTTATTGCTGTTCTGGATTATTTGCTCGAAGGAAAAGTAACGGACAATAAAGTACAACAATTATTCTTTGCTGACGATGGAGCCATCATAAGCGAGGATCCTACATCCCTGCAACGAGCACTTGACGTTTGGATTGATGTTCTGGAAGGAAATGGGTACCGTATTAGCGCTAAAAAGACTGAATACCTGTGCTGCCCTTTTTCTGATCCAGACAAGCCTATTCCAGACATTTATTTGAATGGAAATGTGCTTCCCAAGTGTGAAAAGTTTAAATATCTGGGATCTATGATCAATAGTGAAGCATCTTGTGATGACGACATCAATCATCGAGTAAGCGTAGGGTGGATGAAGTGGCGAGAAAACTCCGCTATCTTCTGTGATCGAAAAATGCCCCCTAAGCTGAAGGGAAGACTCTACACAGCAGTTGTCCGTCCAGCTCTGACATACGGTTCACAATGTTGGACAATGTACAAAAAGTATGAGAGCAAATTGACGGCAGCCGAAATGAAGATGCTTCGGATGACAGCAGGAGTAACAAAGCTTGATCGAATTAGAAGTACTAAGATCCGTGGAAGCCTTCATGTCAAAAGTACCATCTTGGACAAAATTCAGCACGACCGGCTCAGTTGGTATTGTCATGTTCAAAGGAGAGATCCGCAGAACCCCGTCAAAAAGGCAATATCGTACAACGTTTCAACAAATTCGCGACGAAAAAGAAAAGGCAGGCCAAAACACTCCTGGTACAAGCAAATGCAAAAACAGCAGCATTTGGTTGGCCTCAGACATGGAACAATCCAAAACCGGGAGGCTTGCCGACGATTTCTGAGGTCAACGCGGCGTACCCCACAGGCGGATCATTAGTGTGAAGCAGCAAAGTGCGAGAGTTGTGATCGCTTCAAGATCACTACTCGTAACGCCGAAAATGAAGAAGAAGAAGAAGAAGAAGGAGAGGATTTGAAAGGAGACACCGATGCACGTTGCTTTTGAACTTTTGTGAATCGTAATGCAGAGGAAATACAGAGCCAGGTAAAGCATTCCACATTCGGGTGGTGCGACTAAAATACGAATCTCTATACTTGACTGTACGTCCGAAGTTAGGCTCAAGGTAAGACTGATGATCTTTCCTAGCGAGGCGGGTGTTGCGGCTAAATTGTTTCAGGGGAGGAATGAAACTGGCCACTTCACTAGAGCACTGTTTGTGAATAAAGCGATACAAAAGAGAGAGACAGGAAACGTTTCGACGATGTTCAATAGAATCAATTGATTCTACGATTGAACGATAACCTATCAATCTCAACGCTCTATTTTGTACCCTATGTACGCAAAGATGTTTGAGAAGCACCTGACCAGATATGGGAGTTATACTCCAGTTCTGGGCGGATGAAGGCCTTATAAATTGTAACCAGATCAGAAGGGGTGAAGAACTCCCTGCATCGTCTCAAGAAGCCTAAACATTTAGCAGCATTTTTGGCGACTTCAAATATGTGGTCATTCCAACGAAGATCATCGTATACACACATACCAAGTACTGACAGCTTTTCGGTTTCTTGGATGCAGGCACCATTCATGGATAATGGCAATGGGGGAATGCTAAGCTTCAACGACAATAGACAACATTGAATTTTCGAAGCATTGAATTCTACTCGGTTCTTATGACCCCATGTAACAATGCTGTCAAGGTCAGAATTCAATGAGCTTATCATACGCAACCGTTCCAGTTCCACATCCGAAGAGCAGGGACGCGAATCTGGAAACAAATATGAAAAGCTGAGGGTCGAGTCGTCAGCAAAAAAGTTAATCGGATTCCATTTTTCAGACAAGAGATCATATATGAAAATGAGGAAGAGAGTCGGAGAGTGTGCTTTGCACCACATTTTCATGTGGGTGCCTTATTTAAAATTGATGAATTTGTTACGCGACCATTTGAATGTTATAAAGTTGTCTTTGAGCAGGCTCAAGGTCAAGTGGTGCCTTATTTGATTTCTATACAGGGTGTTCCATACTTCGTGTATTATCCTTTGGGGTGTGATTCTTGGTCATATTCTAAGAAAAAAAAAAATGTTCTACAGTAAAGCTCAATTCTCAACTTTGACATCACTTTTTGACAATTTGAGAAAAGGCTAACTTTGATGTACCTTGACCTATGTTAAATTCGATATCTCTGTCAATAGTAATGGTAGAGACCTAATCATAGTCTTAAGTTTTTGTAGAAATAACAACCCTTAAGACTGTTTTTAAGTTGAGCTTTCATAGGTTAAGGGTTGCCAGATTTTCAACTTTAAGTGCTGTTCAAATTTTCTTCCCGAAACAAAGTTTTGACTTTGAGGTCATTTTTTTGCTGAAAATACCTGGTAAACATGGAGTTTCTATATTTTTACAGATGAACTAAACAATAATAAAAATAACTTATTAATAAGTGCACTCAAAAACCCATACATTTTATGATATTTGAAAAAATACAAAATGGGTAAAATAAAAAAAAAAAGAAGATAAAAAGATTTTTAAATTTGAGGTTTGTTTGAATAAAACAATAATATGGGCACTTTTAGTAGTTTTTTTATGTATTTTATACAAATACACAGTTATAACAAGTGCTCAAAGTGCCCTATTTCGTTTTGAATGCATGCCAGAGCCCGTTTTTGAATTTCATTGTAGGTATTTGCTCTCGATAACTCTTTTCTTACTTGTAGTCTTGTAATCTTTGAAACTGTATTTAAATTAGATTCCTATAGGCTAAGGGTTGCCAGATGTTCAGTAAGGATAAAGTTCCTGGTATATTCGTTGTGCTCTTCTTGAATTTCCATTGTAAATTTCATATAAGAAAAAAATGTCTGCGTAGGCACTTTGACCACTTGTTTTAATTGTATTTGTATTAAATACATAAAAAAACTACTAAAAGTGCCCATATTATTGTTTTATTCAAACAAACCTCAAATTTAAAATTCTTTTTATCTTCTTTTTTTTTTTTTAATTTTACCCATTTTGTATTTTTTCAAATATCATAAAATTTATGGGTTTTTGAGTGCACTTATTAATAAGTTTTTTTTATCATTGTTTAGTTCATCTGTAAAAAATAAAGAAACTCCATGTTTAACAGGCATTTTCTGCAAAAAAATGACCTCAAAGTCAAAACTTTGTTTCGGGAAGAAAATTTGAACAGCACTTAAAGTTGAAAATCTGGCAACCCTTAACCTGTGAAAGCTAAACTTAAATACAGTCTTAAGGGTTGTTATTTCTAAAAATTAAGACTATGATTAGGTCTCTACCATTAGTATTGACAGAGATATCGAATTTAACATAGGTCATAGTACACCCAAGTTAGCCTTTTTTCGAATTGTCAAAAAAAAAGTATGTGTTGGACCAGACAATTTTTCTAATCGGTTCAGTCGGTTTTGAGTTTTTCGTTCCCGTTTTCAATCGATTGCAAGAATAGATGAAATAAAATCAAAACAGCAGTTGAGAAAAATCTTGGGACACCCTAACCATTGTTATCGTATGGAGTACTTTCATATTTTTTTTTTTTTTTTTTGTCAGGAGTAAATCTTCAAAAGACACTTAGTAGTATTCGATACCAAGTAGTGTGGGATTCTTACCCACTAAAAACTCCTCATAATCAGAACCAATCTATAACGATCGACAACAGATTTTTCTTTCTCAATAATATTATCGCTTTAAGGGAAGCTTAAGCTTTTAATGCTTCCCATGACTTTTAGGCCATTAGCTCGTGTGGCTTGGTTCTTCTTAATCTCCGAACATTGTCTCTCGTATTTAATACGGACTCCATTTCAGAGTTGATATGACTATGCAGTCGCTGATTGTGTGATACAGCATGTTTTCTTACAACTTCTGTAACCGTTTCTATTTGTAGGTCACGATGTAAATCGCTATTTCTTATATACCATGGTGCATTTACTATTCCACGAAGGACTTTGTTTTGGAACTTTTGGATGATTTCAGTATTTGTTTTCTTTGAACAGCCCCATAATTGGATTCCATAGGTCCAAACAGGTCTAAGTACTTGTTTATAAAGCATTATTTTATTTTCGACAGATAAGTCCGAGTTTCTACCGAGTAACCAGTACATTTGTCTATACTTCAAGTTGAGCTCTTCCCTTTTCTTTTTGATATGCTCTTTCCATACTTTCCGTACTTTCATATGATTTTTATTATATAATTTACTTTTGAGTATAATGTCTGCAAAATCTTCTGGTTCATTTTGATGCTTTGCTTTTAACCTAGGTCCAACTAAAATTGGACAGATATTTGTCCAACAATATGATCAACTTGCTCCAACTAAGAGGATATATGTAAATTTCAATCAAAAGTGAAATGCTCAACAGCTTTGGAAGTCCTCAAACTCGTATAGCATCTTTTATCACACATAACTTATTTATGCCATCACTCTGCTACTCCGTAAAAGTTACTCCTCTTATGTTCTCAGTTCTGCACTATTTCCAAAGTAAATAATTAAGATTTTACTATCACCACCGGCTGCTTCTGGACATAATCCACATTACTAATTCATATAAACAATTCAAATAGAACTCACAGAATCAGAAACTTACTCCATCCGACAACCGAGCGTATTTTACGCAGAGCCATAAGAATTAAAGCCACACCTTACCTAAATTGAACTTAACACATAAGTAAACGGCCGATTTGGCCAAAACTTTCTAAACTACAAAAACTTTGTTCTTTCTGTAATAAATTTTGATGGCAATGCAAAGTTTTCCATTTCAGTGCAATTAATTCACCGATTAAATGCAAGTTGGTCAACCACATAAAGTTTCTGCCTCGGGGTTGAACAAACATAAAAAAAAAAATAAAAAAGTGAATCTCAATCTATCTACCAATACCAACTAAATTGTCCTTCTGGTAGTGACATTCAAATCGAAAGAGGATAGCGTAGCTCCAGTATCGATGGAAGTTAGAAACTTTTCGGTTTCGGGAAGGAGGTGTTAGGTGGTATACCTACAACTATATCCAAACGAAATTTAAAATTTATTTTAGAAAACCGGAAAGCTCAGGGTAACTTTTTGGTGCTCTTAATCAACTACTATATGCAAAGGTTATCTTTTTGAACTTTCAGATTGGGCGATAAGAGGGTGTGACCTTTCTGATATGAGCATATTCAAACCTTTTAAAGCGAATATAAAAAATATATCGAAAAAATATTGAGACTAGAGAATTGAAGCACAGAGCAAAAAGCAAATTTATACATATAAAGTTTTTTATTTTTTCTAGTGTGTGTTTTTCAATGTCTGACAGTAGTTTTTACGGAGTTGGTCTTTCTGATAATGGATTTATGTTCAGTTTGAAATGCCATTTTTCCGTGTAAGAATTGAGGCCACGCGAACACTGGGCACTGCGTTCATTTGGGAAATTGTCTCGAAATGAAATCGCTGTTCACGCTGATTTTTGCATAATTTCGAGTCTCAAACCTCTTAACTATCTCCAATATCGGGCTATTTAACACCGCATTTTTTGTGGAGTGTTATGCACATTCTCTTGTCTTCATAAGTAAGCCAGAGACGATTGACGCTATGGTAGAGAACATTCTTTGCACTGTTCCAGCCATACGGCCAGAAATGTTGGAAAAAAGCCCCCGATAATTACTGGCAGGAATTTGTTCGAGCAATCCGCGACGGACAGTTGCCCGAAATCATATTTACAACATGATGGCAAACCCTAATTTTTATAATTAAGCTAAATTTCGGATTATAACAGTTTCCACACGTCTTGCAATACAATGCACAAAGTCTTGCAATCCCTAATCTATACTGCTATAGCAATGAAGTTGCTTAGACTACGATGATACGAACCTTTGACAACTAAAAAGTTTTCAGAACTGTTTACTTGTGGCTCCTAACTATTTCGAAAATTTACACTTTCAGTTTTTCTTGAGGTCAGGAGTCTTTATGGCAATTTTTTGGAATGAGAGAAGCTCTACAACATTAGCGAGTTTTTTTTTGTGCCGCCGGCCGCTACCATGCAGTACCAGACAAAAGAGTAACAACCTATTCTTTGAGGAGCAGTAGAGGACAGTGGTTCCAATGTCACGTATAATGCTATGGCTGGTTGTCAAGTGTAAACTGGAAGAAAATAAGACTACACATGGCTGTATTCAAGCCCCGTAGCACTACACTACTGGTGACTTTTTAACAAGAAAGGAATAAAAATGAAAAGAGAACAGACGAAAAGCTGAGCCTTGAAAAACATGAGCGTTCAAACAACAGATATCAAACTTGTGTTTGTCTGCGGACGCGGACAAATCCTTGATCTTCAGAAAATAGCCGCTCCTCAATCAAAGAAACGGTTAAGTAGAGAAACAGACAGTATGTTCATTTTTTAAAAAGATTTGATAAAAAGCGTAAACCAATTACTAGTTCATTGTCCAAACATTTAACTTCTTTGAGCGACGAAAGCGAATCAATTTTTGACGATTTTGATGAGTTACTTGAGTTCATTTCAAGAATGGTTTCCTGCTATCCTCGCACGGAAAGTGCAACTGCCACTTATTTAAGTGTCAATTGTCTGAACTTGCAAGGAAATCACTGTAATCCTCCACTGGATCCCAGCACACAAAGGCTATGTTGGTAACGAGAAGGCAGACATCTTAGCTAAGGACCTGAACCCTTCTGCGATGTAAATAAAAGCACCTTCAAACATACTGCCGAGAACATCCTACTGGAGGAATCAAATAAAGCTTGGAGTAACTCATCTTGTCAAATCTGTTCAAAACTGTTTTTGCAAGAATATCCTGAAAAAAATATCAACATTCCTACTGAACCTCAATAGAAAAATCCTAAAAAATTTGCACCTGACTACTAACTGGTGATTGTTCTTTGAAGAAACACCTTCACTAAATGAGTCTGGTATAGCGGACTCCATCTGTAGGCTGTGCCTCGAAATGAAGAAACATCTCTGCACATTATTACAGAATGTCCACCACTTATCCGCCTTAGAAAGCAAATACTTGACTATGAGATCATCCGCCTAGATAAACTCAAACTCGTTCACCCACAGAAGATTGCTATAGTTAGGTAAGGTTAAAATGGCTGTCAGGAAAACAACTGACACACAGACCAATGTTAGGTCCATTGTGATACCATAAGAATTAAGCGAGGAAGTAGCACATTTAACAAAAGAGAGAAGATTGTTCAATTCAGGAGCAGGAGTACTGCACTGAAACCTCACATGGGCTGGCACAATAGAAACGTAAATAATATTGATATGGAATAAGTTTTTGTTTCTTAAATCTTTAAACGAAGATGTCAAAAATATTCGTTTCCAGTCGAATGTTCGATTTTCTGCTCTAATACGAGCCTATAGCTTAGTAGTTGCTGACTTAAAACAATTCTGTTGGTTAAAGTTCGAGGTCTGAACTTTTGAAACGTTCATGGCTTTCGTCGTTGGCGAGGAGCTTGCAAGTCAACCTATAGCAGTTTCCTAGCCATGAAAAGCGCTTTCTCACTTACCTGTTCGGAATTGAAAAATGTGTACCGCCGTGCCCGAGCACTCCTCGAAATGATTGTTCTTTATTTCATTAATTCAATTTCGATTAATAACTATAATCTGATTGCTTGGTTTGATGAATAGTATAAACTAAAATAAAATTTTACAAAACTTTTACAATTAATCCGTGATAAACTAATTAAGATAACAGGTTCCGAAGTTCCGATCTTGTGACATTTTCAAAAACGCTTTCTTCAAGATGGCGGGCGGAATACTCTCTTATTTGCCATTCTAACAAATTTTTACATATCAATGGTACTACAATTTCTCTATTTTCTATCATTTCAATCATGCAGATCTCGTACTGCCACTGTGTGAACTGTGACTCATAGTACCGCAATCACATCAAAAACCACTCAAAATCAACTGAACAAACTGTTGTCCTGCATTCTTGACCTGTTTGGTCGCAAACATGAATCATTCATATTGAATTATTATTATTCGTTATGAGTTTATTGAAGGTATACGTAATCCACTTCCAGTTCACGGTGCTCAATGCTCCGTGATTGTAAATCCACACACTCTATCCCTGAGCACATTTTTTTCCTACCTCTGATTCAAAAGGGTAATGGCCACCGGCCAAGTTATTACATCAATAAATTTTCAATAACGAGTACCTTCAAGGCACAAGAATGAAAGAAAATTTGTGCCGCACTGCATAGATTTGATTTTTTTTACTTACTTTATATACGCAGGTGAATTCTGCCAAGAAAAAAGTTATTGTGTTGAGCACTACTCAAAAACAGTTTTCCAGTACAGTGACCGCCTGTACGTAGTCATATTCAATCAAGGTAGCCATGTTTTATTGGTATTAAAAACAGCAAATGTTTATAAATAAGGCTCACCATCCTTTTTGACCAATATCTACTGGATACAGAAACGAATCCCACATTTGTCTAAGACTAAAAGCGTCTTACATGTAGCTAAAGAACTTTCATTAAAACTGTTTCCTGTGAAATTCTCCTTCGGAGCCTTGGGAGCTAACTTCGGGTTATTTAAATACTTTTTAGGTCATACCCCGCGACACACAGTAATTCTCTGACTGAATGAGTCTTGGTGGTCAACTTATTGGGGTAGAGGGTATGTATGTATGTATGTATGTACAAAAAAGAAACAACCAGAGTGTATAAAGGAGGTAAAAGTTTGATTTGTTTCACTGGATCACAGCACAAGGAATTCGGATGAAAATTCAACAGCCACAGGGGTGAATTTCCAACTTCCATAGTCTGTTGTGCTTCTTCACTGTTCCTGTTCATTCACTTTTTTCAAGGACCCTGCGTTTAGTCTTGCTACAGAATTTATTTATATTTTATCATTATTTCTACTTTCATTTTTTTTTTTTTTTTTTTGAGCTCTAGCGCGGTTAAATGTCCCCAAGGCGGGAGGTATTTCCTCAAAATTATGATAAAAAGAATGCTTTGTAATAAAAATGGATGTTAAAAGAAATAGGTACGGAAATGATTGAAATTGCGAGAGTGACTCTGTTCTTTCATTCTTTTTTAGGTTTTTGTCTTCTTTTTTTTCATGGCTGAAATCGAGATAAAACGGAAGCGGGACACGCTGGTGCTGGTGTAGTCTTTTGGAGCGTAAACAAATTTTCAGGTTTTGATTTTCAAAGACTTTATGATTTATGATGTTGTGCAATGCCGAAATTTGATTTCTGATTTTTTTTTTTTTTTTGTACCCCTACATCCTACATATCTCTATTCCAGGGTCAAATTAGAAGGGATGCTTGACTTCCTTTATCTGGCATACAATAATTTGGGATTTTTCACGCTCATTTTCATCTTAAAAATAAAGTAACAGACAAAAAAAATTGTTATCCTCGGTGATTACTCATAATGACCAGCGGTATCTCGTTTTATCTTTCTCACTGGAAAGATCATTTATCACATTTCTTTTCTGTTTGGTGGTGCTCCTCTCGCGCAACATTTTTATTTTACAATTTCTTACCGCAACAATATTCCTTCTTTTTTTATTCTGTATCTGTTCTTTAAATTTATGAAGTCATGCGTTTAATACTCAAGATATTGATCGTTTTAAGTATTCTTTTCTTCGTAAAGTTGCGACGGTATAGTGTAGTGGGTGAAGTTTATTTTTATGCTTTTTCTTTTTCATGCTCCATGTCAATGTTGGAAAAAATTTGGATTACATTTGCTTTAGCAGTTTTGATGGGTTGTTGTGGGTTGTTGTTAGAATGGGCGACGAGGGACAGACACATTTCGAAGAAGAAGACAAAAAGGGGCTTCTGTAAGTGTCAAAATGAGGACTTGTTCTGTTCATGGTATGCGAACGAGCGAGTGAGTGACAAGAGGGGTATATATACTCTATAAGACGATTGCTTGTAAGTTGATTGAGTGACATTGGTTAAAGTCAAAGGCTCACGATGGGAATATTAAAAATAATAAGGACATGAACAATATTGAGGAAAGTTGATGTTTATTTATGTGCCGTGGTGTTTGTGTGCTGTTGTGTTATGTCTTATGTGTTACAAGGAAACTCAAGTGAGTGTAGACTTAGTAAATTGGTACTTGTCTAGGCAATGATTAGAGTTTGTTTAGTTGATTTATTGGTGAGTTCTCAATTTTGCTTTTGAATTGCAGGGAAGCATTTTTGTTCAGTTGCTACTGTAAGCTGCCAGATTTAATTCTGTATTCAGACCAATTCATTTATTAAATTATAGTTCCATCAATCAATCAATGAACTTAGTGCTTATTAAAATAATTTGTGTCTCCCTATCCCAATGACTAATATGTCAAACATTTGCTTTTGTCTTATCAAAACCTGTACCCTTAGCATGGAAATGTATGGAGGTGTACAATCCAAAGAAAATACTGAAAATATAATTCTCCGAATAAAAGTGATTGAATAAAAGATAATTTGTTTGAAGGGCTCAAGCTTCAACTTCTATGTTCCTAGTTGCTAAACTCGCACATACATATGTGTGTAGTTGGAGAATTTTGAGAATGCCTCATTTGTATAGGACAATGTCAAGGCAACGTTAAAGTAGGAATTTTAACAGTTAAGCATTTTGCTAACTACCTTCATTGTTGTCGAACACCGTTCAACATCACGTACTCGTGTGGAAATGTGAAAAGAAGAGCAGGGCAGATTGGTTCAAAATGACAAATTTTTACTGAAATATTTTGGTAACACTTCGTATAGCCTTTGATCCTACACTTTATCCCTGCCAGAACCCGTTGCCGGTTTCGAGAGAAGTTCAAAGTTCAATTAACAGAAACATCCAAGCAAAAAATGTTTTCTTCTGGTATTGTCGTCCTACAAGAGTAATTACACACTGCCATGAAAAACACTTTCCAATTTAATTGTTTAGAATTGTCCTTGGGAATGCAATTGGTCCAGGGGTTCTATTCTAAACATAGTCCTTCTCTTACAATCTTCCACCAATTTTGTCGATTAATTTTGAATACCAAGTTGATAGAGGTTCTTTTCCCACTGCGCCGTCGGTCTTTGAGTTAAGTATTTGAAGATGTTAATAACATATTCATGGAGCAATGATGCTCCTAACAAGGCAAGCCCATATGTAGGCACTTATTTGCACTCTTCATCATTAATGCAAATGTTAGAGGTTAGTAAAAAAATGCCAACAAAAGCACAAATGAACGTATTCGATCAAGGACATTACATTTAACGAAAATTAAGTAGATACTGGTTTTGATTTTTAACTTTAAACTTCTTTTACTAAGGTTAAAATCAAAAATAATAAAGTGGGAGTTGTAAAACCTACTCATAGTTCTGTGGTGGTAGCAATGCAAAAACTCTTGATCACGTAGTTTTTGAGATCATCCGCGATAGTTGAATCCTATGTAGGAGAGCAGGTCGGGAGCATCAATTGAACCTGTTATAATTTGATGGAAGAATAATAAATCAATAAATAAACTTTCCACCCTCGGCTTTGAACCCATTCTGTTGAGATGGATTTCCTCTTATTTAGAAAACCGTTTTTACAGCGTTCGGTTCAGATCCGCCTTATCCAGCCGCTTTTTAGCTACATCCGATGTTTCTCAAGGCAGCCATTAAGGCTCTATCCTCTTCATATTAGTATTAACGACATTGAAATGATCATCAAACACTCCTCTTTCTCTCTCTATGCGGACGATACAAAGCTTTACCGAGTCATTTCTTTTTCTGAATACTCTTCCCACCTTCAACAGGATCTCGTCGATTTTTCAATATGGTGCTCCGAAAAACTGCCTGGATGTTTCCAAGTGCCAATCAATAACCTTCTCACGTAAACGCATCAAATCATCTCCCCGTCTCTATCTTCTACAGTCAAATAATTTTCCCCGTTGAGGTGATCCGTGAACTTGAGATTATTTGCGACCATGAGCTGAATTTCCTCAAGAATATCGACGATGTATTTCTTAACTTAGCACTTGGCCTCGTAAAACGATAGTCAAAAGAACTTGCAGACCCCTACGTAACCCGATCCCTTTACATTTCATTTGTTCGTCCGATTCTTGAATACGATTGTCAAGAGTCTGGTCGCCTTTACAACAAGCCCACATTGCCAAAATTGAGAGCATACAATGCCGTTTCCTCAGATTTGCTATTTGAGGTCTTTATTGGAGTAATCCCCTGATATTACCTCCTTATCAAGACCGAATCAAACTCCTCAACCCCAATACGCTGAAAGATCGTAGAGAAATATTTGACATTCTCTTCATTCACCGAATCTTTGTGGGTACCATTGTGTGCCCAGCCCTTAACGAATCCATTTTTCTAAATACTAACACTCGGAATTCCCGTCTCTTCTAACTTCCCACTCTTCTTGTTTTGACTTCAATGTGAGAACTCCCTGCCAAAAACTTCGTCTCCTTAACCCTCTAAACTAGTTAGCTTAAGTCTTCGCCATTAAGTTCCTTAGTTTTTAAAAAAATACCAAAATTAAAAAAAAATGAAAAAAAAATTCAAGAAATTACGTCATTTATTGCATTAATGAAAAGCAAAGGGCCAAGGTGACGCTCTTGTGGCACACTAGAGAGACCATTGAAAGAATTTGACTATTGTTACGATTGTTAAACAATCTAATCTGATCGATTTTTGCACAAAAATCTAGATTTTAGGTGTCGTAGGTTGGAGGTGAAGTGGACATTAAAACTTTCAAAGAAAATACTTTCAATACTTTCAAGGAAAAGAGTTTCAACTGCATTTTCAAAAAAGCAGAAATAAATAAATAAGTAAAAGAATTGGCTGGGGTAACAGAACAGGGAGTCCCGTGGCCTAGCGCATCTCTCACAACCATGTCTTTAGAGGGAATGGCTATTCGGAAAGCATTTTCCTGATGTGAAAACAAATTTGAAGAAGTGTTTTTCTGGAAAAACTCCTTAAATTAGAAAAGTATCTAAGCTCACTTCTTCGCAATATAAATTGAAACTTATTGTGAGTATTGGCGGTAACAAAACCAAATTTTTCGTCGCTAACATCTTCGTCACTTATATTCGGCTGAGCACGTTAAAGTTCACCACGGCGTATACGTAACCTTTTTTTCTTAATTTGACCTAGACTTTAATTTTTTTATCAGGGTTGCTTCAAAATTTGAGACTTCTACGGAATAAGGTAAGCATTAATCTAATAGAAAATTTGTGTATTAAATATTGGGGTTCTTATAAATGGTGTTTCCTTCAAGAAGAAATAAAACGCATATGTTATGTTATGGCCAAGAATTTAGCTTTATTATGAAAATAAAAGATGATTTCGGGCCAGTGACTGGCTTGAATTAATTTCATTCCAGAGGCCCAATTTTTGTCCTTGAACCATTTGGGGCAGTATGTAATGTATGTGTCAATCGTCCCGGGCTTGTCTACGTAGACATAACACCATAAAATAAAAAAAAAAACACGGTGCTTAATCGCAAGATCTTGGAATTCAATTCAATTCAAATCGAGGTCAAAAGCGATTTGGTTACGAGACAATTTACCGGACGTACGCAGTGCTCAGTGGTCGTGCTGTTTCAATTATTCCACGATAAAGTGGCAAACTAAACTGAGCATAAGCGACACCTGACCAAATCCGAAAAATATGGAAAACCAGATGTTTTAAGAAAACATACTTTCCATGTCTTCGTTTTCAAATTTATTACCAGGGACAGGTTTTTGTTAGCATTGCCTTTTTTGTGTACTGACTTTATACAGAAAATTTTCACATCTACATCTAAATATGGTGCAGTGTAATAATCTCCGTCGTGCTTAACTCCCTTGTTCTTAAGTTAAGACTCAGGGGGCTGTTTCTATAACAAAATTTAAAAGTCTCAGGTTACAGAACCTTTTTAAGAGACCAAAATTTATTTTCGCAATGAAAGTAAAGGTCACACTCTTTGATATATTTTCATTGCACAAGGACGCAGCTCAAAATTATCCCCGAGTTCGAACAAAAAATACTTTTTGCTTAGACACGATCGATGATACCTAAACGATGACCAAAGTAAGCCTTTCATTCTATGGAAGCATATTTTAAAGCAGCAGTGCAGCAGTACTTCATCTACTTCCAAACTTCCAGCCAATTTATTGCATTGAATAATACCAGGATGAAGACAAGCGTGTTTCCATGTACCTAATCATTGAGTGTTCTCATCAAAAACTATTAATTATGATTTAAATTTCACTCGTTGTTCCTCCTTTTGTAATTAAATACATAAAACAGGAAAGAAACACGTTGATAACACGAATTAAAGTGCATATATTGTATTTCCGTATTTATAATTCTATATATACGCTTTCAATAAAAGGTGCACTCTGTGCACAGAGAGAGAATTCGAGTCAGAGGGGTGGAATTATTTTGCAATACGACTGCTAAAGTTTGTTCCTTTGTAAAGTTTGAAAAATTTATTTTCCTGTAGAAAATAATACACAGTGCAAATAAGAGGACGAAGGAAATGTAAGCCCGAGAAATATCATCCTCTAGAACAAGTTGGATGAAGTTGAATTTTTCTCTGAGTAAAACTTTATAAGTACCTAGGTATAGTACCTTACCGAGTGCTCAACTTATACACGTTGAAGAAATAAATTGAATATTAAATTAAAATTCATTTAGGAGAGTATTTAATATAAAAATTATAGACAAAAATTAAACTATTTTCTGTTTGAGTCATAGAAAGTGGAGGTAGTAGGTACTTAGAATGGTATGTACCTGATATGCAGATGGTATTAAGTGCGATTTGTAGAGCCTCCTTCAACACTGATCGGAGTTCACATTACCATCAGGGTCTTAGCTAAGCCCCCAACATGGCAACAATGGACATCTCTTTTGACTTTGAACGAAAACATGCTTCTATTGTCTGATAAATCAAATCAAAAAAAGACACGAAGTTGAGGATTTGATAATTCTTCTATACCAAAGCACTTCCCAATCTATAATCTTGCCTGCAATTTCCAATAACAATAAAAGGCTTTTCTCAATGCATAATTCGGATCATATATTCCATGCAGATTCTTTACTGACTCAAGTATCCCCTAGCACAAGTCTCTTTCTCTCTCTCTTTCTCTCTGTCTCTCTTTAAAACGACTCAGCCATTATGAACGTTGAGCTGTTGTAACTCCGCAAGGCTTAATGTACAAAAGGGATGCGACACTCTTGTACTTGAAAAAAAAAAAAAATCCTAAACCCATTTCGCATACTTGTTGTCTCGAGGAGCAAAAGCACTACTGCAATATGTTACATACCTACTCCACCACAAACATACTTGAGAACAATAAACAAAAAAAAAAAAGGAAGAGTTAAAAAAGCAACTGCATCAAATATCACATCAGGACGTGGGTTGATGTTGCTATTCACTTCTTTTTTTTTTTTTTTTTGTTGTTTCGTTTTTTTGTTTTCGAGTCACAATAAATGGCGTGATGTACAGTTTTAGTTTATGGCTAAGCGTTCGTGAAAATATAAACAACAGCGAGATGGGACCATTGTCGCTATTTCCAACGTTGCCATTGAGCGGAACCGCTACCGAATACAATGCTCAAGCACTTGCATGCACCATGAGTAATTCGATTAAGGATAAGAAAGGATCCGCATAAAACAACAACCAACACCAAAACCAACAAAAAAAAACAAAAACTACAAAACACACTCCTTAACAATTTCTACTTTAGATGTAGCATAGGTACCAAGTTCTCCTTCTATGCTGCTACTATGAAATATATATATATGTATAGAGTTTGTGTCGTCTCTCACATAGAATTTATATCTCCGGGGATGGCGTGATGTAGTTTGGTACTTCAGATGCCGGAATGAAATTCCATGTCAAAGTATCTTAGAATTTATTTCGGTTTTCATATGGAGACGAGGAGAAGATATATCTACGAGTATGTGAAGTTTATTTATATGTACGAGAGAAAAATATGCAAGTGAAACGGATATCCTTTTGGGATTGGGATATAGGTATGTGTGTCTGTCTATACAACGAGACTGGATAGAGAACTAAAGTGACTTTGTCATTTCAACTGCAGTGGGCGTAAGCAATTATGGAAATGCAATTCCTACAAAAAAGAAGGACTTTCAAGAAATATTTCGGAGGAATTATCATTTTGTGAAAAGTTAAATTGGATGTGTCAACTGTTTCCTTTTCGAAACATAAAAGAACTTCCTCGTATTATTTAGTCTTTTATTTCCTTAATCAGTGAAAGCTGTGATGCAATGTCACTTATCTTCTATTCAACGTTTACCTCCTTATAACATACGTGGCATGATTCTCATTATAAAAGAAACTTCGTTAGCCTTAACCATTTGAATTAGAAAACTTAATATGGCAATGGGAACCGAAACAGTATTACCAGTGCTTTCGATATTTGCCTTTGTAAGGTCCGTTCTACAAGTTTTATAAGGGAACTTCCACAACTGAGATGTATAAAGACTGCCTTAATTGGTTACTAAAAACGATAAGATAATTGCTTCTATGTAGCTTCTTAAATTAATGAATATTTAGGGTGGCACCAGAGCGGGGAGCCCAGGGGCTGAATGTATTCCTTACACCTTTTAAAGAAAACCAAAAGTACCCAAAGGCCTTCTTTAAAGCGCATGAAAAGAGTTCTGGTACTTTCACAAGAAAAATATTCCCAATGGTCTTTGGTCTCGTATGTAAAGATAATGTGTGGAGAAGAAGATACAACAACGAGCTGTATGAGCAATACGCCGACATGAGCATAAAATCCAGTGGAAGAAGACCTCAACCGACTTAGAGTGGCAAAACTCGAGAGAGCTCACCTGAAATTAAAGTTGTTATCGAAAGATGTGAATGTGAAATTTACGCCGAACTGTAATGCCCACCTAAATAAGTAAGTCAACAGACCACCTAAGTAGAGGTTTTACAATTTGATGAAGTAATTAGTTAGAAAGGGCATGACGCATCAGGACCACCTGAGTGCAATTGTTTCTGCTTCAGCAAACCATCATTTACCGTCGAATTTTTCAGCCGTCTGATTACTAAAAATTTAACTAAGAATTTTTATAAAAAGTAGAAGATGTTTGGCTTTCAAACTGCCTTGCCGTTATTTCGATTGACATGCGTTTGAAGTTATAAATAAGCAACAGAGCGAGGAACCCAAGGTCCTAGCGCATTTCTCACACCCATGCAGTGTGAGGGACCTAAAATTTTCTGCTGGTTTGGTATGGCTGATCGAGAAAGCACTTTTTATGGCAATGAATTTATACTAACGGAGGACTTGACAATTCTTCGCGGAGGACTATACCCGTTGGGAGTTGAACCACGTACCTCTGCATAAACATGCAGACATGCCAACCATCACGATACGGGTACCACAAGTTATATGTATTGATTGAAGATAACTTTAAAGACTATTGACTCTCTGAGTTGCCAATTCGGTGAAGTTTGAGCCTTATAGAATGAAATATTTTTTTGTTTATCGTTTGTATCTACTTTACTTTGTTACACTGCCATGGTCACTCACTTATGGAATCTTTTGTTTCAAATAGTTAAAGGAATTGCAGGTCACTAAGACGCGTAAGGCTACAAAGCCATGTGCCACCCAACACTATTAAATCTCCAAATCCAGTTTTGCACTCTTTGTCGGTTGAAATCTTCTTGCATTTGGTTGCACCATCTAAGACGAAGTCTTCACCTTCCAAGATTCCCTTGCAATGGGCTTTCGAAAACCCGTCGTATTGGAGCGTATCGGATGTAACCAACATCCGCTCTACATGGCCCAGACATCATAGCCTCACTATGCGTACTCTTTTGGCTATGCCCACATCGGTCACGCTACGATCCTGAATTTATTCGGATCAATCCCCTGCCACTCCGACTACACCATCCCCCAATTGGTTTTTGATAATAAGTTCCAAGTCTCAATCCCACCGAGAACGACCTGGGAAGACGAAGAATTTTTGAGAGATGATTCAATTCATTTCTATACAGATGGTTCAAAAACCGAAGAAGGGGTAGGCTGCGGGGTGTACTCAAACCGACTTTACGTAAGTCTCTCGTTCCGCCTTCCAAACCATTGTAGCGTGTTCCAAGCGGAAATTCTGGCGATCAAAGAGGTCCTATCATGGCTAAAAGAAAATGTGATATCCTCAACGAATATCCGGATTTTCTCAGATAGTCAAGCAGCCCTCAAATCACTCGGCGCTGTTTCTACGAACTCAGTAACCGCCCTCAACTGTCGCTTATCTCTTAAGGAGATGGCTGAACAGTTCAATATTCACCTTTTTTGGGTGCGGGGCACAGAGATATCGTGGGTCACTGCAAAGCCGATGAACCCTCCAGAGAAGGAACCGTTTTACCGATCTCAACCAGTAGGTTGAATATTGGTATACCAATCGCTACTAACCTTATGCTAAAGCAAGAGGCTATGGACAGAACAAATCACAGGTGGAACAATATTTTCACGTGCATGGCAACAAAACGTATATGGCCAGGACTAGATCCAAAACGCACAAGACATTTGTTATCCATTACCAGATTATAAATTAAACAATAACAAAAAAGTTTTGTTATTGTCGTGGTATTTGTCCTGGAGTTGTTGTTGTTCAAAATACAAAATTTTATAAGTGTTGGTGTATTCCGAACAAAGCTTGCGTCTTAGAAGGGTACGGCCGTACCTGGGCGAAACGCAACGTTTGGAGTTATAAGGTTGATCTTCACGATCATTTAGAATGCCTTAAAGAAATTTATTTCTTTTTTGGTTTTGTATTTTAAATATTACCAGATTGCAAGTTAGCTCCGTAATCAATGTCATTACCGGACATTGTCTGATAGGAAGACACGCCATAAGACTTGGCGTTCCCTCTAATGACTTCTGCAGAAGTTGCTTAGATGAGGAGGAAAAGGAGACAATCCCACACCTCCTCTGCCCATGTCTTGCACTCTCTTTTAAAAGAAAGCGGCACCTGGGGAAATATTTTCTTGATGATCCAAGCGATCTGGCGAACACAGATCCCCTGCATCTCCTTCGCTTTATTAAAAGCTCCAAATGGTTTTGTTAAGTGAGGTATTCCTCGCATAATTTCTATGGTATCACAATGGACCTAGTATTGGTCTAAGTGTGTCAGGTGTGTTCCTGACAGCCATTGTAACCTAACCTAACCATGTCGTGGTATGCTTAGAAGATGGGAAATTCATTTTCAACTATTAACTGTGAATTGGGTTGATTCCTACAGCTTAACATCCTCAACCATCACACCGAAACCAGCATTGATTATACTGGCATATGACAACTGTGATGTGCTAAACGTGGCGTTTTGGGTTATTGTTTTTGTGCAAAATAAGTTTTTGCACAAAATGTCCATGGCTTTAAGCTTGCGCCCAATTTGTGGGTGAAAGTTAAATTTCAATAGTCCAAAATGAGAGTTTAATGGTTTATCATCAACTGTTCATCTAACCTCGCATCTAATGACAAAAAAAGAAACAAAAAGCTTCTTCACACTGCCACCCATTCGAGTAGGTACACTCAAAACCCCACTGGACAAGCACAAATTAATTAAAAACAGATTTACAATTTCCACTCATACTTCATTTCTCTTCTTTTTTTTCTACCTCAGCTAACAAAAATTTGGTCAGGGACATTGTAAATATCCGCTTATATAACTCAAACAATCTGAACCTAAATCTGAATAAAACCCCATCTCTATGGCCTTACCCTAAATGGAAAAGGATAAAAACATAAGAAAAAAAAAATAAACAAAAAGGCCTTTCATTTCTGTGAACAAGGGCACATCTATTTCCCCAGCAGAGTCTATAATGTGGTCGCTTTTAATCACTATCCCTTCGATCTTATTTGACAAAAAGTGCTGCTTGAACTATGCGACACTACCTATACCTACTCGATTTCAGTATCAATCGACGTGAACTCACTTGGTTGCAGTCTTTGTGGCAATGATGATGAAGAAGACGATGATGATGACGATGATAATGATGACAGTTAAGCGATAATATATAACGTGCCTCCTCAGCCTCAGCCCACTTTTCGTGCACATGTATTGGTTTTAAACGGATTTCCAGTTCAATGCGGTCTACATTTTGGTTCACCAAGTCACCGAGACTTTCAACCAAACGTGGTTGGTTTATCAAATATAATAATTTTAACTGCATGCAGTAATATTGTCATACACGTCTTTTAATGCAAGCACGAATGCGCCCATAGATGGAGTTTCAGATTGAAGTTGGAATTCGGAGAAGAAGAAGGAATAGAAGATAAATGTTTAACTTGCAACAAATAAATCTAAATTTCAAATACCTTCCCCACATTATGTTCGAATTGATCGATTTTCTACAAGGAGTAAATTGCTGCTTGTGTGCACATTTATATAAAGATGTAGATACGAGGTACAACTTTGTATTACGCCTACAAACTAACACGACACTCATATAATGTTACACTATGCATGGCTTTCGTGGTTATGCGATTATGTGCGGTTGAAGCAATGAAAAAACAATCAGCCTCATGGGGTGGAGTTTGGTTAAACAGTTTGGGTTCAGATTTGCAATTGACTGTGATGGGACTCTTAAAGAGAATGGGAGAATAGAGATCTAACTTTCGGTTCAAGGCATTGCAATATCGTAGGAAACGTTCGTGGTATGCTTTTGGCATACTCAAGTTCATCTTGAGTTGGTCGTCGTATACAGCATTCCTTTCCAAATGAAGGGGTAGTTATGGGAAGTTTGGTTAAAAACGTTGCTGCAAATGAAATTTCATTTTTTCTGCTTCATTTCAATTAAAACCGACAAGAGCTTGACAAACAGCTACTGTTGGGAGAAGGTATTTTCAGTTGTTTTTGTGTACCTTTTCAATTCATTTTTGTTTCAACAGGGAAGAAAAAAAGTGTCTCTTTTTTATTAAAATTGTGCATGTACGCTAAAGAATTTCTTTCTCTATAGGAAAGTTAAAGTCACAAAAGAACTATTCCCAAAAAGTGAGTCTTGCTCGCCATACTTTTATTACAAACGATTAATACCTTGTTCTCAAAAAGTAATGGACTCAAAAAGATGTGAGTATGCGACAAACTTCTTTTTTGTCAACCTGATGTTCTTTTTCTTCACTCCAAAAAAAAAAAATTTTTGTTTTATGTGTGATCGCTTAATCTCAGTTATTGTTTCACGAGTTTTGAGTGTTGCATTCTTCAGGTATCCAAAGAGGCAAAGATCTTGGAAGCGTTCAACTAGTCATAGAAAGAACAGAATAGATTTTTCTTTATTGGTGTCCAAAATCGCAAGTTGGGGGAAACCTTGAATTAGAGCCTATTTGATGGAAGAACATAAAGCTGTTTTTTTCGATAAATTGACTTTTCGGAATAACCGAGCCTTTAGCATTCGAGTTCGATCATTATTTTCAGTGACTGTCTCAAAACGAATTTCTCTGTAAGTCTTGGAAGTCACTCGTCCATTTTCCAAGCTGAATTCTTTGCCATTAACGAATGTTCGAGAATAATATGCTCAACGAACAAGAAAAAGAAAATAATATTCATTTTTTCAGACAGCCAAGCTACGCTAAAGGTGAGCTCACCTGTCATAAGATCCAATCTAGTCCAAGAGACAGTCATGTCACTCTCTGAATTAGCAAGGAAAAACACTGTAATCCCAGCACACAAAGGCTATGGTGGTAACGAGAAGGCAGACATCTTAGCTAAAGACGGAGCATCTAAATCATTCGTCGGTCCTGAACCCTTCTGCGGTGTAAATAAAAGCATCTTCAAAGTCAAACACACTGCCAAGAGCATCCTACTGGAGGAATCAAATAAAGCTTGGAGTAACTCATCTGGCCGGTCCCAACTTTAAATCATCTACATCCCTTGGTAACACAACTACTATCTTTCAGGCAGAGGTAATGGCTATAGAATTCTGTATTAGGGAATGCATTAGAAGAAACCTCCGAAGATCAAGCATCCTAATCTGCTCTGACAGTCAGGCAGCACTAAAGGCTCTGTCCTCGACAAAAATCGAATCAAAACTAGTTTGGAACTGCCTGACATGTTTATTTCAATTAGCTACTCACAATAAAATAACTCTTTCTTGGGTGCCTGGTCATGAAGGTGTACCGGGTAACGAAGAGGCTGACCGCCTTGCTAGACTTGACTCTCAGTCCCAATTCAAAGGCCCTGAACCCTACTGTAGTCTCCCAATCAGTAGCCTTAAAAACGAATTAGCTACCTGGGAACGACAGAACAATGATCAGCACTTGGAACAGCTCAAATGGCCATCGTCAGTCAAAACTATTCATTGACTTATCCCACAAACGTATGAAAGAAATTCTTGACATGAGCAAACGTGACGCAAGTAAACTTCTTCACTGGGCACTGCTCTCTCAAGTATCATCTTAAAAACATGGGCATCAGCCAAGATGACACCTGTCGTCTCTGTCTTGAAGACATAGAAACAGCTGAACACGTTTTATGTGAATGCCCTGCCTTAGCTAGATCCAGGCTTAAAATATTCAATAAAGGGTTCCCCAGTCCCCTTGATATCAGAAACACCTCTTCCTCGAAGATTCTTAGGTTCTAACATGACCTCAGCTTCGAATGAACAAACCTATACACTACGTGTTTTTAAACCTAAGGGAACAGCACAAAAGATCTTTCAGGTCGACGTGCTTGTAAAGGCAATTTTCACCTTCACCCTATCAAATTAAAAAAAAAAAAAACTGATCTGGCCAAACCGGTTAAAAACTCATTTTGCCAAAATATACTGAAAAAACATCAAAATTCATACTGAACCTCAATAGGAAAACCCTAAAAATTTGCACAGGACTACTAACCGGTCACTGTTCTTTAACGAAACATCTTCACCAAATGAGGCTAGTAGCGGACCCCATCTGTAGACTATGCCTCGAAAATTAATAAGCATCTCTGCACATTATTACATAATGTCTAGCACTTTTCCGCCTTAGAAAGCAAATACTTGACTATGCGATTATACCCCTAGATAAACTCAAACTCATTCACCCACAGAAGATTGCTCACTTCTGGTTCAATTCAGGAGCAGGAGAACTGCCCTAAGACCTCACATAGGCCGGCACAATAGGTTTCATTCAGACACCGCAGTGCCCGTAGCTGAGCAAGCTCTACGCGTCCCTTAAATCTAATCTAATCTAATCTTAAGCCAAATAAAGGTCATAATTGAAATAGATTTGGGCTTCATCGGTGTACAAGTAATTTAAGCTTTATTAAATTTACAGTCAAAATATGAGTACCAAGGATTGAGCCTTTTGGAACACCAGCTAGATTTTCATTAACAAAATGGGCTTTTGTTATTCCAAAGGTGCAATGTCGCATCGCAAAGACAAAGGGCAGCGTCTACAGGAGTTGAAGATCCAAACTACTCGTAATTTCAAACACTCCGTAAATTGAATCAATGTTCAACTTTTCAAAAATGCAGTCAATTATTACTTTTTTTGTTAATAAGAACATTTTGAATTCAGCCTTTTTTACACCGTTTTACATTTGATGCAAAAGTTATTATTGCTCCTGAAAACCTTCGTACTTTCATATTTAAATGATGTATGGAGTTGAGTATATTTTTGTAAGAAGCTTCAACATTTAGATTTTCTATCAATACTGATTGAATGAGCAATGAACACAGTTCTTAGTTTTTAATTTTGAACAGCAAACAATTTTTCTGAACCAATACGTATAATGACTTCACCAGCTTTCCTAAACTTGAACTTGAGAGAAGACAGGTTTTCAAATAAGTTTCGAACTGCAAGAATTTAGAGAGTTGAATTATTATCTTACGTAACTAGTTTAGAAAAGCTAGTTAGGCAAAAGATAAGTGCCCCGTGGCAGATCCAATCGTTGATTGAAGCCCTCACTGAAGATACTGGCGGTTGTCTGAGAATCTTACCTCTCAAGACCATGTGCAATTTTATTTCGAGTTATGGAGTGATGGCCTGAAACTTAAACGAGACTCAAAGAGTTTAGTCTTCCTAAGTAGTTAGAGGGGTGAGTAAGGACTCAAGCACAGCTTGGCTGTCGCTGCAAACATAGATATTTCTCCCCATACAGCCATTGTTATAGCCATTTGGATAGCATACGCCTCCGCTTGGAAGACGGATGCATATGAGTCTAAAGTGGCGTGCAGTCATTATGTCAACGTTCTCCACAAAGGCAACAGCGCTAGATCCATCATTGGTTGTAGAACTATCTGTGGAGATTCGATAACAATTCTTTCCTGGCTCAGATTCTAAAGTGGACCAGTCCTTTGGACTTTTTGACGCGATTTGAGCCTTGGGATCATTGAATCGGACGGCCTATCCATTAGACGTGAGCCAAAAGATGTGCTGCTAGCGAGTTCCTCAAAGCTCCAGTACAAATTGTGCCAGAGATCACATCTCTTTAAACGACAAATGGGTTTGAGAGTAAACTCTATGATGTAGGTATAAAGGAGAGGAAGATATAATAGTGTGTCGAGACCTGAGAGCTTGGGAAGGCCCCAGAACAGCCAAGACAAATTGTTATTTGAAGTTTGGCGAACGAGGCAATAACGTTTTTACGCTAGAGGTTGTTCCGCCAAATAACTGACGCACAGGAGACGATTGGTTTTATCATAGTATCATAATCGTATAGATCTAAAGGACCCTTTAGGGTGAAAGACCCATGCCTCGCCAAAAACTTCCTTATATTGCCAGAAGACTGACAGCGCATTAGCAGTCTTTGAATCGACAAATGAATCATTACTTTTGGCTGTAAAAAAAAAAAACCATTAAAAACCCCATAACAACTAAATTGAATTGCATTAAAAGGCTTTATATTATTTTGGTCAAAACATTTTAACTATTAGATTAATAGGAAAAAATCTAAAAGCATATCTGCTTGTGAGAGTCTCGAGGTTTGACTCCCAACAAAAGCCAAAAACGGTTGTCGCAGTTCGCGAAGAATTGCCAAATGATTTATTGAGTATTTTAACCTATAACCTATCTATAAACCAATTCACGCAAATTCTTAAAGTTAAAGCAATACTAACAGACATATTTTTCTTTTGAGGTAGTAAAAAGTTTTGTTTCAGATTAAGCTAGAGGCTGTATGCATGGTTAAGTAATTGTTTTTTTTTTTTTTTTTTTTTTCATGAGATTATTTAAGCCTCGGTGGCCAGCGTTTTTCCAGCAAATCACTAAGCCCACTCCCATACCATCATAGCCTAAATCTTTGCAAGCACGCTACTAAACAAAAATGTCTACTGAATGAACTTAATGGAAGTTTCTATGGGTATTGTGCTACCAAGAATATATATAAAAAAAGGCAATTGCTTTAAAGGATTTAAACGAACGCAAAATTTCACAATAAAAGATACAAAATCTTCATAGAGCGAATAAAAGTTTGCAATTTAGAAAATTATAATATTCCCCTCTAGTCGCTTCCCTTGAGTTTGTTCTTAGACCCCACCCTTCGCCAGCATCGTATAAAAAATATTTTAAAGAATCTATGCTTTTCGTCCAGACACGGATACACACTTCACTACATACATACATACGTCCCTACGTCTTAGATGGACCAACTTCCAAAAGCAAACAATGACTTTCCATGTTCCACTTGAGGGATGCAGAAGGAAACTCATATTAATTAGGTTATCTCCGAAAAAAGTTTTCTTCGTCCAAATAAGATGGGGGCACACTGGTTCCTGGATCTAACGAAGGCAACGGTGAAAAGAGAAGGGAAAAATATAAAAGAGTTCAAATAATGTTCTTGATTTTGATTTCCTCTTGCTCTTTGCTATTATTTTGTTTCGCAGATTTATTTGAGCAAAATTGGTCCAACAATTTTTTTGTTTTTTACTCGAATAAAACGAAGACAAATTATGTTCCTGTGTGTACCTACTTCTTTCTCTCTCTTTATTTGCTTCCTTGACAAAGGCACTCGCTTTTTCATTTTTATTTTTGATGCTTTGAAATTGGTCTTCAGGACTACTTTTGATTGTTTTTTGAAAAAGTTTTTTTTCTTATTTGAAATAAATATCGAAATCATTGACTCGAACTTAATTAAAATAAAAAAGAGAACAGAAAAATGAGAAGCCATCAAACCGATAAAAAAAATTATTCTTTGATGTTGGTACGAAGGACGCTATTTGTTCATAACAATCGCGTATCGATGTTTACCTCGTAAGACACAATTAAATATGCTAACTAGTTTTTACCGCAGCAATTGTTCAGTAAGTCGACTTTAATTGGCTATTACACATACTTATGCATAAGTAGCTAATAATAAAAATAGAAAAAATCAAATCGATAAATTGTTTTTGAAAGCAACTGAAGGAGAAATAAAAGGAATGAATTTAGTTATTTAAATGAAGGTTTTGAGGACTGACTGCCGTTGAATAAGACGAATTTCAGTTTCTTTGATGATAATTTAACAGTTTGTAGGTTTTTATTTGTTCTGTTGTTGTTATTGTTCACATAGCTTGCATTTCCTTTCTTTGCTTCGTATGCGTGTGCGGTTACTTAATTTCAATTTTGTATCATAAAATAAAAGCGAAGACAAAAAAACATTTTAATATGTCTTCTTGACTTTCCATCAACTCACTAGCAGCGAGGGAAGTTCAATGAACAAATTCATTACAATAATGTAATTGTTTTCTCTCGTTGTTCGTGCGTTTTCAGTTAGATTTCTATCACTCCTGGCATTAGATTATCGGGAAATCTTTCAACTAAAAGTTACTGCCATGTTCCGTATCGCCTCTGGTAGGTTCGACAGCAAATTACAATTAAAATTTAAATAAAATCGATTTCACTACATCTTAGAAAAGTAAAACTAACAGAAGAAAAAGCACGGCTGAGCTCAGGGGCGTAGCGATGGTCCAAGCCGTTGGAGGGATGCATTTTTAGTGAAATGCCGACTAGTATAAGAATTTGCCGACAGCATGAAAGAAAATATAAAAATATGTAAAACTAAAAGTAATTAAAAACATAAAAACATTCAATATATGAAATATGGTTTATGTTACTTTTTTTTGGAATCGGCCCAGTACTGTAAAAGTGAAATACGCATTGAAATTGGTACAGTTGGTTTTTTTTCTTGAATTCCCGTTCCCGTTTCTTTGGGAAAATGGTGATGAAATATGGTATATATGGTTGTCTACATAATAACCAAGGAACTTCCACTTCATTTGCATTCGAACCCAATATCCCTTCGATATCCTTATCTCTACCAAAGGCCTGGAAGACGCTGTCATAGCTTAGGTCAAAGTGTATAGTATCACTTTAAATCAGTTCCTTTTGTTTTGCGAATATAAAACAAGTTCAATGTTCGGTCATTCCATATGAAAAAATAGCTTGGATTATTGTAAAGGTAACACTTTAAAAAAATTAAATCTCTATTCTTGCCAGTCGAAAATCAAAAGAGTTCTTAAAAACAAATACATAATTCAATAATCCTACTATTTGTTATTTAATTAGCTGAGCCGCCCGGCGTTGCTCGGGTCTGTAGTTTTAAGGCCACCGTCCTCATTCCTGTTTCTATTCCCGTGGGATTATATTGATGAAATCTACGGTAAGTTACTGGGAGATTATGTGGCATCCCAGTGCCGAAAGAATTTTTTAAATCTGTTCAGTAGTTTCTAAGTTTCCATTTTCAACCCCGTTCCTGAAAGAATCTTCCGTTCCCGTGAAAATATATGAACGAAATATAAGTCTATGTCACTGAGGGATAATGTAACATCCTATAGTTGAAAGACTTTTTGAAATCTGTCAAGTGACTTAAAGGTTCCCGTTCTCGTTCCTGTTTCTGTTCCCGTGGGACTATAAGGATAAAATAAATGCTTTTAAACCTTCCCTAGACCTACACGAATATTTCAAGATCAAGATAAGATAAATCCGTTCAGCTGTTCTCGAGTTTTAGCCAGACTGACGAACAGCAACTGTGGTAACCATAGTGTGATGGATAGCATTTCCGCCTGTTAATCCACAGGTTCGAGTTCGAATTTCAACAAAGGCAAAATTTTTTTTTCCACGGGTATCGCCTTTCGCGAGGAATTGGCAAGTCCTCCGTTAGTATTCATTGCCATGAAAAGCGCTTTCTCGATTAGCCGTTCGGAACTGGCAGACAATTGTAGGTCCCTTC
Organism: Melanostoma mellinum; assembly: GCA_914767635.1. Taxonomy (NCBI): domain Eukaryota; kingdom Metazoa; phylum Arthropoda; class Insecta; order Diptera; family Syrphidae; genus Melanostoma; species Melanostoma mellinum. Next base: position 24,823,085 of record OU612058.1, read on the forward strand.
CATTCCTTCACAAGGCATGGTTATGAGAAAAACGCTAGGCCCTGGGGCTCCTCGCTCTGTTACGCCACCCTATTTATTTATTTTTTAACGAACAGCAACTGCTGCCTCTCTGATTTGTGAATCTAAACCATCCAGGGCGCCACTCAAACATGTACAGAAAAATTCATTTAAATCGGTAAAGCCGATTAGGAGGAGTTCAATGACATACACAACACACGTACAGCAGAATTATAAATATAAAGAAGATATCCAACTGATAAAATTAAAATCTAAGATTTTTCAAAAGCCCAGAAAGCTTAGCTACGACTATTGTAATCAAAAGAACCGACATTGTTTTTATTCCTTCTTAAGCATTTACAGTGCCTTCGAAAGATACCACACAGCTTTTATTTTTTCAGTTCTAACAATCCATCGAGTTTTTGACAAGATTTTCAATCGCAAGAATTTTTCAATGTTTTTGAATTTTTCTTGCATCAATTGAAAACGTTTAGTGCTACCATAGAAAAAAAACAAACAATGCTTCCAAAGTATTAAAAATCTCTTTGATCAGCACGCTTGAATTGCATACTGTTTTAACGAAAATATTTATAGGATGCACTTGACATGGAATGTAGGGGATTTTCTTATCACATTTTTTCGGCAATTTTCTTTGGGTACCTTTATACTTCTCGAACATATTTTTGGCAGTCATGGGATTGGAATACAATGTTCTTCACAGAGATACCTATTGATTTAAGTGTAAATGTGATGTTTGGAGCGACCTGCCATATTGATTTCATTCACGATTATTTTGTGAGTTCGGGTAGTCGGACGAAGATAGGTCACACCTCGCGGTCTTTTTAAAGACCCGTCCAAACATTTTTTCACTAATGGGCAATGTCGTGAAATCGGTAAAATAATTTGTCGAAAATTTCCATCGTCCTCATCGAAGTCCTTATGACCTAGTATCACATAGCGACAAGAGTTCTTAGGCTTTGGTCTATCCAATGAGTGAGATAGACTCCTTCTGTCCTTTTAATGAATTCCTCAAGGGGATCACTACTATGAAGCAGATGAATAGGAGCGTTGCAAGCACTTTGAGATCGCAATACTCGAACGGTCGTAAATGGAAAAGAAAAGGTTGTACCTATCTTTTGATCAGATCAAACTCTGGATTGAAAAATTTTTACTTGATATACTTCTTACGACAAAGATACACACATACAAATGTGTAAATTTGATTATGTTCATGCTAAGACCTCTGAGGAGAAGTAATTAGCATCTCATCTGGTATACTAAGGGTCTTGGTTGTTTTTGTTCTTAATCTTTCTGAAAAATCAGTCACTCCTTTTCGATACCGATTGAGTGCATCTAACATCAACAAAAGTCAACTTGTCCGATTTTCGCTAGCCAGATCATTTGTTCATTTATAAAACAAATTACACTATTGAAGATTGTCTAGGAAGTCTAGTAATAGTTCTTTTACAAAAATTTAATTCGACATCCTTTCTCTGACAAAGCCATTTATCGAGGAAAACAGCTCAATGTCATCTAAGCGCAGAATCAAAGCATTCACAAACTGATCTTTGATAAGCTAACGTCATCTTAATCGTTTTACTCTCCTCCTTTCAACAAATCAATTCGAACCACTACGATAGTACTTTCACTTTGAAGGCTGGCCATGGTGCAGTTGTTGAGTGTCCTATAGATAGGCCGGACGCGTGAACTTGAATCCCACTTTTTCTTCAGTTTCCATGTTCATTAGAAACTTTTGAATTCATAGAACTGGCTTCTCTAATTAAGAACTCCTTGCTTCTTGCAAAGCATTTTATGAATTTGAATTGAAAGCTCTTGAAAGAGAACGTTTAAAATTTCTTCAAAAGATTTAACCTCATTGTTTTGTCCAAGATCATTATCATCTCTTTGCTTAGCACAACTATGCTGATCTTTTCTAAATGAAAACCGCATTAGCTTCGTAAGAAGATGGCAAAAGCTACGTGATCCAAGAGCAGATTTTGCTAAAGACTAAAAGCTATGATTTGATTAGTGTTACGTCAAGGGAATTGCCTTGTTCTGTTTGTATGCATTCAATTATTTATATCTTATTACTTTTTAGTTAAACGCCAAAGATGCAGAAAAATCTTTTTGATTTAAGGACTGTGGTCGTGCTCAGACGATAGCAGAAGTTCCTTAAGGGATTGTTCTAAATCCAAGTTTGTGCGAACTTCTTTGGTGTTGTTTATAAAACTCTAACTCTAGCTGACCCGGCCACGCGTTGCTGTGGCTAGCATTTTTTTCATATGTTGTTGTTATTAAGTATTTAATTGGAATGGTAGGAGAACATCAGACCTGGGTACCACAATGCTTTTTCACATAGATGCTATTTGTAAAAAAATCATGGGGACCTTCATTACTGATTCTCTACTACCGTTACCTCTTACTAAAATGAAATTATTATTTATGAAAGAAGACGGAAACGTTAAAGCTGGTATAAAAATTTATTGGTTTTGGATTTTAAAGGGAAGGACTTTGAACATAATTGATCAAAATTTTCGTACAGTTATATACATAATTACAACAAAAGAATAAAATTTTAAATTGTTTATTATTTTTATTCAAGTTTGTAACAAATGAGTGAATTACATAAATAACATGTGATAATTAATATTATAAATAAATATTATAAAGGTTGGTTAGTTGGATAGTTTAAAATCTTCTTTAAAAATACTTTTAGTTTCAATTTAATTTAGCACTAATCGGTGCACAATATTTTTGGTTAACCTGTCTTTTGCTAAGACAAATAGGTTCGACGGCGTTCCTACACGTGAACATGCAACATATAGCTGCCCATGAGAAAAACATGGATTTTCCAAATCTAATCCATAAATGGACATTGTTTGGCCTTGAGACTTATTTATAGTCATGGCAAAAGCCAAACAAATTGGAAACTGTAACCTTCTGATAGGTATGTTAGAATCTGACGGTATCATTGGAATACGTGGCAACAGGACCACTTTTCCTTTAAACTTTCCAGTTAAAATGATTGCTTCCAGAATATTTCCGGTTATCTTTTTAATGACCAAACGTGTACCGTTGCATAATTGAGGTGGATTCAAATTACGCAGGACAATAATAGTTGAACCCATCTTTAATTGAAGATTATGTGGTGGCATTCCGAGTATATCTCAACAGTATCGATTGATTTAAAATACATCAGATCGCCTGGTAACAACTGTTGTATATGGAAGTTAATTTCATCAACATCTACATTTTTAGCTGCCAAAATAGCCCGGTGACTGAGCCAGTTATGATTCAAGTAATTACTCTGTATATCCGGAAAAATACTCTGAATCAATTCATTTTTTTCCTGAAGAACAGTGCAGAAATTGTCTGGCAGTTTAATGCATTGAGTATTTGGTTGCAGCTCTATTTCACCGTTCCCAACATCTAGTAACTGTTCGGAAAATATTTGTGCTGATGGATCATTTTGCAATCTCACGCGCATGTTTATGGTCAATCGAAGTATTTCAACACTTCGCCATAAGAATGATTGTTTTAAACATGCATTAATCTCATCCGCGATAGTAGAGCGAGGTATAAGGGTATAACTGGTAATGTCTGGCGGAAATCACCAGACAAAAGTAAGAGAGCACCACCGAAAAGTTTATCATTACCGTTTAAATCTTGCATAGTTCTATGCAATGCTTCGAGTGAATATTTGTGAGCCATTGTGCACTCATCCCAAATTATAATTGAACTCTTCCGCAACACTGCAGCTAACCCACTATTTTTTTTTATGTTACATACTGCATTTGGCTTATTTTGAATGTCCAATGGCAGCTTGAATGTTGAATGAGCCGTTCGCCCACCATCTAGCAAAGTAGCCGCAATACCAGATGATACAACTGCCAATGCAATTTTCTGTTGTCACCGTATTTTGGCAAGAATCAACGATATTAAAAATGTCTTGCCGGTTCCACCTGGTGCGTCCAAGAAAAAGAAACCGCATTGAATAGTTAATAATACTTACATGTATATAGTTTAATTACAGTATTGGATAACGAAACACCAATTATCAAAAAGCTCGAGTAATTTCGCCTGATTATATTCACTATAATATGAATTTAATTTGTATTTGATTTATACTTAAGTCAAGCTACACTTAGCCGGCTATACTTACTCCAAAAATAAAAAAGTATATTTCACTGTATTTCGTTTATTTTAAAATAAATTTAAATTATACTTATGTCTCAACAACATATGGTTGTCGATCCTAAATTGAAATGTAAGCTATCCTATCTTCCAAGTTGGATTAAACTGCACACGGTATCCAAATTTTTTAAAATCGGTTAATTAGTTTAGGAGTCCATCGCGGACAAACATTGTGACACGTAATTATGGTGGTCGATCATAAATTGAGATGCAAGCTATCCTATCTTCCAAGTTGGATCAAACTGCACACGGTGTACAAATTTGATTACAATCGGATAAGTAGTTTAGGAGTCCATCGCGGACAAACATTGTGACACGTGATTTATATATATTAAGAAGATGTATAGTCTAAGCTTTTATTTCAAATCTGTTTGCCAACAATAGACTTCAAGAGTACTGAAAAGCATGGGCCTACGAAAGAATACTCGATCTATGATTGCTTGCCAACGAGAGCATCCGTAGGTTCATGGCTCGCGAGAACATGTCCGAAAAGCACGTTTGTCACTCGGGGTAAGATTAATGGAGCATAAATTATTAATGCAAAAATTTATACTCAGATTTTTTGAACTACAAACCTAAAAATAGCATCAACGCTCACTTTCAATCGTGACATAATAATGTATGGGGTGAAGCATTTGCCAGCCCCAGTCAACAGATCCTCGACTAAAAATGACTTGGATTCTGGTTTTAAGATTCAAACAATGAATATTTTGTGTAAAACCATATAAAATAACCAAAAAACCCACGGGCTACACATTTCCGTTGCCGTATGTCAGTATAAACAACGCTTCTTGCGAAATGGTGGCCAAGGATGTTCCACCGCAAAATTCGTCCCAATAAACAGTTTGGAATGCGAAGAATGCTCGACATGTAACTACAAACTTGCCAGGATGGAGGAAAGTCTGGTTGATTATTTCCAGGAATGTTTAACAAATCAAACCGAGTCTATCTACTCCTAAGGTCAAAAGAGATAATCAACCTGACACATTTTCTTTTCTAAAAGAACCCAATGAAAATTTTTTATGGAACAGTTAAAATATCAAGTGAATTACAATTTTAGCAAATTTGAATGTAATCATGCAAATATATGCGAAAAAAAAAAACTTTGTTCGTCCCATTCAAAGTCACAGGTTCCACACTGCAGAACAGATCTCCTTATATGCAAAGCATTCAAAGATACTTTTTCGTTGGCAAAAGAAAAAAAAAATCGGGAAACTTTCTCGTTTTGAAAACGAAGAAGAACAAGTTTACATATCATTAGCGTTCTTAACTTTAAGCAAACGCTCCGAAAAATTCATAGTCCTTCAACAAAAATACACATTTACCTACTACATACCTTCCCGAACCTATACAAAAAACAAACAAAATTGGGAATAAAAGTGCAGTTAACACGGATATAGAAATGTGTGTTTGTATCGTTTGACGTCGACACTAAACACAGCTTTACAAACAACACGACACAGGTCGAAAAGCAACACCAAAGAGACACAATACAGAAAAGAAAATTAAAAGACAAAAAGGCCAGTTTTGTTTGGACATCATGAACGAAAAACAGTGTTGACATTATTCCACCTTTCGTCGATTCTCTGGCGTTTCATAACGTTGATGGAAGAGAATCCAATTTATTTTATTGGATCACTAACGAAAACAACGCAGAAACGAAATTGTAGCCTTAAGAAATCAGAATGACGAAGAGGAAGTTCATGCAAAATAAATTAGGTAAGAGCACGAACCGTGTCAAACGGCATGACCTTTTTGTTTATCTACCCAAGGAGAGCTTATATGAGTTTCCTCCTTGAACAACCATCTAATACCTCGAAGACTTGAACAAAGTTTATGTTATTATTCTTTTTTTTTTTTTTTGCTTTTGTTGTTGTTCCTTTTTTTGGTCTTTAAACGATTTAGTAGCGTAGTCGGTTGTTAAGGAAATGCGGGCCATAATTCCTACTTTGAAAGTTTACTGCTGCTGTCACACACAAACGGCGATAACATCCTCAATAAATGCCCATGTTTTGAGGGAATTTCACCTGTAATTGAATTTTACCAGATCCATCGTTTTATTTTATCGTTAAGAGGAGATTGAGTGTTAAATCAAACACACACTTAGAGGAAGACGTAAAAAAGCTGGTCGAATTTTGTCTGAATTTTTTCTTATTTTTTTTTTAAGAACTTTTAATCGATGCATCCCTTCTTTGATTATAACTAAAAAATCGAGAGGTTGAGAAAAAAAACTATTTTTGTTTTGCCTTCCTTTACAAAGAAAAAAATCTGTATACATACTAAAGCACACAACTGTCTCATTCGATAGATGAGATAACCACATAGAAAGAAGATATGACTTGAACCCTAACACAACATGAACAACTCGATTAAAATCATCTCTATTGCAGCTGGCATGTAACAGAGAAGGGTTCTGAATTCAGTAACAGTAAATTCAGCTATCTCTTTTTTCGATACGATGAGTGCTTTAGAAGTTACGAACTTTCATTCAAAATTGAACACATTCTACTCGTTTTTTCCATTAAAAAGCTTGAACAACCATTAAAAATTCATACCTTTTTAACCCTCGAAAATACATCAAAGACCAGAAAAAAAAGCCTTACCGAAGCTTCCTTACTCAGAAAAAAAAATTCAGATTCTGCGGCCCAAAAACATACAAAGTATTTTATGACTTTCACATGTAACAAAACATTCCAATTATTGTAAATCAATGGATAGGGGAGCACATGACACGCATATGCTGTGACAATTTTAAAATATTTCATCAACTTTTAAACTTTTCCAAGCAAAATCGAAATGGTGTTGGTTTATTTCAATCCAAAGAGAACTAAGCTACAGATTTTTAATAAGTTTGCGATTTAAAATAAATAAATTTGGGTGACGCAATGAAGCCCGGGGGCTTATCGTGTTCTAGAAACCTAAAAATGTTTGCTTTGCTGATCGCGAAGTGTATGTGTATTAACTCTCAGAGAAAGGTGATATGGTAAACTGGGGCACATTCATTATCGGGGCACATTCGTTAAAGCTATTTTCGACTGGATGCTTGCTGAATTAAGAAATAAAAATTGCGTTGAATGCATCTATTACTGAACTCACGAACACATTCCTAATTTGACATTAGTAGTATCGCATTCAAGAAAGTTGTGTGCAGTTTTGTGTTTTCCCACTCTCCGTTGCTATTTTGGATATGTGGTAAGTAGTGATTTTCTAAGTGAAAATATTGCCATATGGAATGCAGATTTCATTCATTACCAAGTATAATACGTTAGGAAGTCAAATATAATAAAGGGAGAAGTCTATTTCTAAAACTGCTAAGCACATGTGAAAAATTAAGCAATTTTGTGACGTCGGGGAAGATTCGGCATATGGCTTTGGGGCAGTTTGAGCAGGTGCCGAATGTACCCCGAAATTAAGTTTTGATCTTAGTCTTTCTAGTTTAAGTGTAAATATGGTTTGAAATAATAAAAGGAAAATCAATAGAAACTCCATTAACGAAAATTTCATGAAGAAGACAGTTGCGGATGTTTTAATGCAAAATGAAACTATTTCATCTGCAAGAAGAAAATACATGATAAAACGTCAGACTTTGCAATCAAGGCTTGAAACGGGACCCTTGGGAAGAGCCATCGGACTCCGAAAGTGCAGTGAAATTTCAATCGAAGAATACCTCCAAACTAGAGTTCAAGAGGAAGAACTCGTTTCTTATGTTAAGAAGTCGGCTTTTCATTACTTTGGGTTGACTTACAGTTCGTTTCGAAAGCTGGCGTATGAATATGCGCTGAAGAACATATCTATATGGGTATATCTAAGGATGCTTCGGAAGATTGGCTATATAGTTTTTTGAAGAGAAATGAAACCAGAAAACATAAGTATTGCTCGTGTAAAGGCAATTTTAGTTTTAAAACAAGTCACACTAAATGTTTTTCTTTTCTTCTGAATGAGTTATATATTAATATCAATATGGAAGTCATTTTGGATATTAAAAAATATTGTATGGAGCAATGACAAGTTGGAAATTTTTTTTTAATATTGAACAAAAAAACAGTGGACATTGACCAAAATAGATGAACAAAAATGACACCCAAAAGAGTAAGAAATGTGTCATATTGAACAAAGCTGTTTTCCATAACTTGAAAAACTAAAAGAGATATGTTGAACAAAATAGTTTGCGCCAATCTGCAATACCGAACTGAATTTTGTGAAAAATGGCCCATTGAACAAGATAGTACTCAGCCGACGATATGTATATGAAATGGATAGTTAACTCTTCATGTTTTCTTTGACGTGCCGGGGCACTTTCATCAAACAGAGGTAAGTTTTTAAAATGGTTAGAGTTCCAGTACGGTGAATAATATGAAGAATATTTCTTCCAAGAATTAATTACCACTATTAAAACTACCTGGAGAACAAAAAACAAGTTCTGTTGAAGGTTTTAAAAACGGCAAAATGGGCCTATGAAAAAAAAGTAACGAATGTGCCCCAGTTTACCATACTAGTGGAAAAACTTTTGGATGTTTCTGATTTTTGAACCTCAAATTCCTATGTACCAGGGAGACACCATTGGGAGAAGGTCACCGCTTTTGCGATTGAAAAGACTAAATTCTATACCCGGGCAAATTTTAGCATTCCTTCCAAGTTTATAAATAGCAATTTTGACATATGTACATAATTTATGCAAGTTTTTTTCATCATCAAATAGTCTATCAGACGGCAATCGCATCCATTTCATTCGATGGCACTCAGGTTGGCTTTCGATAAGGAGGAGGGCCGATTGGGACGTAAAAACTAATACGGTACTGCCGACCTCTATGTTGCGATTGGTGCCGTTTGACTTTCAATTATCGATGCACTTTTGCATCATAACTTCAACTTTCCAGTCAGAGGCTTGACTCAAAGTTATAACCACTTTGTTGCCTCTACCTCTGAAGTACTTCTATCTAACTGCCAGTGAGATACCGACCGTATTTGCCTTCAAGAAAAAGTTTTTTCCATAGTTGTGTTGATTTGATAATTTGAATTTCAATGCTGATGTCAAGAATATGTATGAGCTTAAGTTAGCCATTATTGACGAACATGCTGCCCAAACCCGGTCGGCCACCTAATCCAACAGGCGGAGGACACGATTACCGTACTTATGTTGATTCTGCAAAGTGTTCGATAAAGAATCTCAAGTTGTAGTACTTTTCTGAGAAAAAAGAAGCAGAATTATAGCTAATGTTATCGAGTGAGTGAGTGGCTTCAGTGATCGAGTGAGTCAGTAACCATTTTGAGATAGCAGCATAGGTGGCCTGATGTATGTTATCAAATACCTTTTTGAACTCATACTATAGTAACCACGATCCACGAATATTCACTGGCATATTTCGAGTTTCTATTAATTTACAGATGTCGCCGATGTCTCTTTGGACTAATTTCAATTTTTTGTTTTTGCAAGCGGAATACATTCCTTAGTCAGAAAAGACAAGTTTTAGTGAGGATTTCAGAAAGTTAAGACATTAAATGCACTCGGATACTTATTCGGGCCTCAACTTTCTATAACAACCTCGATTTTGAGTGATCTCTCTCTCTAAGTCGGTTCCACTTGATTGTGCTACCTAAGACGTGGTCTTCCTCTTCCGCGATTTCCCTGCAATGTGATTTCGAAGACCAGACGAGCCGGAGCGTTTGAGTCCATTCGCTCTAAATGACCCAACTATCGTGGCCTCGCGATGCTTACTCTTTTGGCTAAGCCCATGTCACGATACAGGTCATACAGCTCATTTTTAAGACGGGGGTTTCCTCATCCGTTTTGGATAAGGTTCATGCTTCTGCACCGTAAAGTTGGACTGGGATTTTATACAAGGTTACCTTGGTTTTTCTAAAGAGGGTTTTGTTTCTCAATTGCCTTCTTAACCCAAAGAACGGCTGGCAAGAGTTATTCTCCGTTTGATATCCACACTGATGTTTTGTGACGTTTTGTCCAATTTGTTGATGTTCTGTGTCCTTGTTTGATGACAGCATATACTCTGTTTTGCTCTCATTAACCATCAAAATCAGAAACTCCAGAAAACAAAAACATTAAATGCACTCGGATGGTGTTGTTAAAGAAATCAAGTTAATTGATTGACATATAGGCAGTTGCAATTGTCTTTTGGTGTTGTGATCGGTTGAACGAATGGGAACTTCATTTTTGCTTTCGGTTGGTTGCTTGTATATTGACTTGGGCGCTTTCTTACTAACAACTTTGGGACAGAATAATCCTCATTTGTAATAAATGCAAGAAAATGTACACAAAACTTCTTATAATCAGGGCGAAGTTCATGCGTCGAATGGAATTCCGTTCGAAAACTGAAGGGAGAGTGGCAAATCCCGTTTACGTGAGCGGTAATCCCAAATTCACATAATTCTGTCACGAGCTATTCTGTAATGTGTGACGTAATTCGGTCTCAGGTTTTGCTCGCAAGCTTTTATTACATGTAGAACCACTGGAATCACTACCCCAAAAATGCAGGTTGTTCGAGAACATGACGACGAATACGAGAGCCAGCGAAATACATAAATAATAAATATACCATGTGAGGAATGGAATGGAACTACAATTCTTTGCCAATTACCATGACTGATCGAGAAAGCGCTTATCAAGGCAATGAATTTGCTATAGTAGAGCTTACCAACTCCTCGCGAAAATTCAAACAGCCGAAAGAAAATGATTTGATTATTTGGTGAATTATTATTGCAGCTGCAAGAGTAAAAGTCAAGTTAGCCTGTACTTCTTCTCCGGTGGGGCCCCTGGCTGCCAGGCAGAATGGTTAGCATGCCTGCCTATTACGCGAGAAGTTCGTGGTTCGAATCCCAACAGAAAAACAAAAAACATTCATCCACGGGTATTGCCTTTGGCGAGGAATAGGCAATTCCTCATTTTAACTTACTTCCTGGTTTAAACGAAGAGATAATGATTCACTTCCGAAAAAAATTTCGCCTTCCTCTAACCAATCTACTTGACCTGGTCTTTTTGTGCATCTTATGCAATTTATAATGTAGCTTACCATCCCAGAGTGAAGCGATTCTAGGCGAAACAATAAGTTGTTACCGCAGACTCGCATGATTTTTGTAAAAATTGATAAAATATAATTTTTGTTTCTGCTAACAACAGTGATCCTGAAAAAATCCAACTTTCTAATAAATTATTCCCGCATAAAATCACTTACCTTGAAGCAAACTGTAGATGAGTAGAATGATCCGCGTATCGAAGGATAAATTCATTTTAAGGGCATAATCCTTTTGATGTACTGCCAATTGAAAAATTGCGTCTATCCACAAAACATGTAGGTGTAGGTACACTCAAACCCGAACAAAATGACAAAATAAAATGAACAAAAAAGAAAAATTCAAATTAAAAGAGAACACAAAATTAAAGGAAAAACTCGTTTGTGTAAATCTGTTTGCCAGAAAAAAGTTACGACTTCCTTCCGCTGATTTTACATACTGTACGAAAGCGGTTGTACTGTTTGCCACAGATGCCGGCTGGTGTGCGATAATGATACCCTTTTGACGGTATAATTTCCTCGGCAAACAAATTTAACAGCGACAAATAAAAAAAGTACCACCGTACGCACGATTCACTCATCCACGTGCACTTAGACACATTTTATGAAATTCGTTTCACTCATATTTCCTTCACTTTTGCTACGAAGCAAGGAGTAGGTTTTTTTATATTTTTATTTTGTTGCAGGGGTTGGAAGGGGTGCGAGGGGAGGTAGTTGGATAAAAACTCCTTTATGCTTTTATATTTTGTTCTTAATGTTTGTTGAGCAGAAACGTGCCACACAGCTTCTTTATTTTTCAGAACAGAGAAGCATAGAGAAGTTCGATGCTTCGTTTAACTTGAATGTTCTTATGCGCTCCTGTAATCCACTTTATAAGCCAGGCAATATGTATTCACCCATCCGTCGAAAGTTGTATTTTGAAGTGGTATAGTGATGTTTTAGTAGGTACCTACAATGGCACGTTATATCCACTTTATTCAAACCTTTAAGGGATATTATTTTTGGCTCATAATATCTTTACCACGAATTAAGCAGGCAAGGTCGTTCTATGTTTTTCCAATGATGAGAATCCCGATGATGACTTGTATAATGATTATATCTACTTTAATCAAGATGACTATGACGAGAAACTGTCTCTACAGCAGTTAGGCACCTAGCTATGTAAGTGTATGACGAGAAAATTATGTCATAACTTCGCCTGGGGTTCTGCTATCCTGTCTCCTTCTCAGCAGACACACTCGAACATAAGAAGGCGTTTTTCTTCCTGAATGCGCAAGGATCACTCATTCATATATGCGAAGTCAAAGCACGAGAAATAATAATGTCCTCGTAGAAAAAGGTCGACAATTTTCAAACGTGAACATTTTTTGTATGATGCGGAAAAAGGGCGCGATTTATAGTAGATATAGGTGCCTATGTTTGTATTTTGTTCAAGTGCAGTAAAAGACACACAAACTGAGCACAGACAGTGTCAAAGTTATTGTGCAGTTCTGATTAAATAATAGAGATGGGAATGCTCTGCCTTTGCTGTCACTCCAAGGCATTTATGAACCAGTTTCGTGTGTCACTTTTGAAATTTCTCATTCCGCTTCTGTTTTATTTTTGGCAAATTCTGTAAAGAGATAAAAGAAAATGGAAATGTAAGAGAAGCTGTGAAATTAGAAACGTTTTTAATTATTCTCAGCAGAATCTAAAGTAAAATGAACTTTTTAGCAACATGAAATATAGGTCCTTAAGATAATAGTTTTCTAAATAAAGGGAGCATAGAAAAGGAAGTTGTATAATGGGTTTGGTATTTACATACATACACACATATGTATGTATTTTCATCTTGATTAGGGGGCGCTTTACTCAACTTAATAGTAGTGATATTTATCTAACTGTACATAACTGTCTAATGTTGTAGTAGGTAGTTATCGATTAGGTTTTTTTTATATTCTCGCTTGATGTTACTGGTTTCGGTGCGATTTTTGAAATTCATGTCTTTTTTCGATTTCTGCTTTTTGAGATCTAAGAACGCTATTCTAACTGTTTTCAGCTAGTAGCACCAGGGCTTTTGATGGGGTGTGCTAACGAACTAAGCTGTCAAATGGATTTTTCCTTCAAAAGATACTTGGTGATTTTGTGGCTTAACAGTCTTTGAAATCCTTCAAAAAAATTTACCTTTTCAATAAAATAGTGGCTGACTTTTTTTTCTTTAATTTTTACTTGCTATTATAAGAATCATAAACGTTCTTCCAAGCCATAGGGTTTTTACAGTTGCGGAAGCTGGAGAAACATTGGTTGTCATAATTTTTACCATCGCGACAATATAAGTTTATGAAAACGCTACATTTTTTGCTGGGTCAGTGTGAGTATTCTCATAAGTGGCTGTATAACAATATTGACAGCGACAATAGCCGCTGCTGCGATTTGCAGAAGGGTCATCCCACGGTAACACCCGAAACGAACACTTTTCGCCAAAGTAAATGGTTAATCCTTTTCCTAAAATCTACAAATCTTACAATTGAGATAAAGCAACTACAAACGTAGAAAATAAAAAAAAATTAAAACGCTTAAATATCAGCATACATATCAACATCCTCTAGATTGTTTCCAAATAGCGACTTAACTTCAATAAGTAGTTCTCCGAATCTATTTAGTTTTTCTATATTTGATGAGACCGCCGATATTGTAAGAGCCATCTTAAACATTAAATCGAAACCCATGGGCTTTGATGAAATTCATCCCAACTTTGTAAAAATCATTTTACCTTACATACTTCCATTTCTGAGCTTTATTCTTAACAATATACATAGTTCAAACACGTAAATTTCCCCATGGCTGAAAAACAGCCAAAGTCTTTCCTATTCAGAAAAATCAGCTACCACTTCTGTCAAAACCGGAGTATAGGCCGATATCTATTTTGTCCTACTTGTCCAAGGTTTTCAAAAAACTTCGTCATCAACAAATTTCATTCTATATAAATAGAAGTAATTTCTAATAATCAATCTGGATTTCGTCCGAAGCATAAGAATGTCTATTGATAATGATGAGGTTACGTTCCTGACCCTTCTAGATTTTCTAAGGCTTCAACACAGTCAATCATTCTCGCTGACTACATATGCTTAAACACTTCTCGGTTTTCTTTGCCTTCACTTCTTCTTCGTATCTTTATGAAAGAACTCAAGCAGTTGACATAAACGGAAGGTGGTCTGATTTCTTGAATATTGTTTCAGGAGTCCCCCAAAGATCTATTTTGGGTCTTTTACTTTTCTCCATGTTCATTACTGATATTAGTGTTGGTGTCGAAAATTCTACCTATCATTTGTATGCCGACGCGACGACGCGACGTGCAAGTATACCTATCTGGTAAACTAGGACTTATTGAGCATGGAGCTCATCTATTGAACATCGATCTAAACTGAATACTCAATTAGGCAGAGTCAAATTTCTTCAAAATAAACCCTGCCAAATCCAAGTGTCTTATAATCAATAGATAGAAATTGGATCTGAGTTGTTTTCCGAAAATCTTCTTGGGAATATCCGCAATAGAGTTTATCGAAAAAGGAAAAAATCTTGGAATCTGGTTTGACTGTACGTTAGCTGGGAGGTTCACATTCAATCTGCTATTGGAAAAGTTTATGGATGCCATAGAAATCTATCAGCATCACAGGATTTTACACCCTTAAGAACGAGAATGTTGTTAGTTAAATCATTGATTATTCCGTTAATAACATACGGCTGTGAAATTTTCTCTTGCTGCAGTCATGAAAATAAAAAGAGAGGCTTTCTGACGCACTCATTTATCGGCTTAAACGTTACGATCATGTCTCGCCTTACATGAACAATATTCTTGGTTGCTCCATCGTTACATACTTTGAATATTTTACAGTAATGTCTTTACGGAAAATTATTTTAATTATTTTAACGAAAGAGCCAAAGTATCTCTTTGATAAATTAAGTTTTTGCAGATCTGTGAGATCTTCTTCAACAGTTCAGCCTCGTTTTAATTATTTAGTATCTGAACGGCAATTTTCCGTTCATTCTATCCAACTATGGAATCGCATGCCTCTTCCTTTACGAGTGCTGCACTCCAGAAACAATTTCAGCGACGAACTTCTGAAACACTTGGCCCATGCGTAATTATTTCTTATATTTTTTAATTTTTTCTAATAACTAATCTAAATAGTTGATACTTTTGTCTAATAATGTTAACTAACTTAATTATTATATTGCAATACTTGAAATGTTTACTGTCATATCATAAACTTTTACTGCTAAAGATTGTTAGGTCTATAGTAAAAGATATTCTTAGTGAAATAAATTGAAATTGAAACTGTTTATGTGACTGTCTGTCTGTCCTAATATAGACTTATGCCTGAACTGCTTGTCAGGTTTTCTTCAAAATTTTCAGTTAGGTTCTTCTGCAGGGCAGCTTGTATAAGGATTTTTGGAATTGGGTCTCTAGGTTTCAAAATGATAGTCCTTATTATTACTTATTTTTCTCAACAACGGCTTTATCGTTTCGAAGTTTTATACTTTAGAAGTCATAGATAGTTTATAAAAATTGCTTATCAAAATTTGAAAAATTTAAATTTTTGAAATTACATACTACTATATATTTTTTCTTTTTTTGTTTTATCAATACTTTTAAAATGGTAATTTGACAAGATCCAAAATTTTGCGTGCTTGGCCTGCAAATAACTTGTTTAAAAAAAAAAAAAATCAAATAAAAACTGGTCCAACGATTTTGGTAAAATTTTAGGCGTTTACTGTAAGAAAATGACATTTTTATATTTTCGTCAGAAACATTTTTTTTTTTTTTTTTGAATTTCTTATGCAATTTTATCATATTTTCATATTTTATGTGTAGTTGGCAACCCTATACCACCAAACAGATTATGATTATGAAGTACGAAAACTGAAACCTTGTACACAGCCTTAAAATTATGATATTCTTCTTAACACACAACTACAAGTTCGTGTGACTCTCAGTCGAGCCCATTTGAGTCAAAATTTGAGACGATTCGAAGCAAAATCAACAATACGACATAGAACTTTTTGTTTTAATTTAGGCAAAACTCCCATCTTTTTGGCGTAGTACAAGATAATTCTTCATCTTACTTGAAAATTAAGAAATTAACAGCTAACGTCAATGGGGAGGATGATTTAAAAGATGGGGTTTTAGGCAAAGGGTGCTGAGGTTGAAGTCAAAACTGTTAAAACTCAAATTAACATATAACATTACTCAGCATTCTGAAAATAGGTTCATTTGAGTTAATGTTCGGTGAAGGGGTAGTTTAAAGAGGCGAGGATTCTGTATGTTGCAAGGATAAGTGTTAAGGAAGATAGAGTGGTAAAGGGTTGTGCAGTCAACGGTCAAGTGAATATCGAATATTTTTCGTCGATCTTTCAACGTACTCATGCTGAGAAACTTGTTAGGGAGAGAGAATAAAGCGAAGAAATAAATCGAAGAAAACGGCACTGCATATTTTTAAATCTAGAAATGTAAAAGGGGGCAAGACTTGGCAAGCGTATTCAAGGATAATATCATCAATATGTGAGATGAAATTGAGCCCCTGGTAGCAAATGATCCCGAGAACACGAATATTCTCAACTGGTGTAATGGTTTGGTTATGAAGAATCTAGCAACGGAGAAGAGATTTGATGGGCTTAGTAATGAAGGCAATAGATTATCACCTGCAAGTTTTTAGAACACCAGGTAGAAAAGTTGTCGAGGTCTTGTTGAGAATGAATAAAATAGGTAAGCGAAGAAATTAACTTTTAAAATTTCGTATCATCTACGTAGAGTGAAATAAGGGAATGGTGAATATTCAATTCGAGATCATTAATAATAAAAATGAAAAGAATAGGACCTAAATGACTACCCTGAGGACACTGGAGGTAGCTAAATAATGGACTTGATAGCGAAGATCTAAAACGAACACTATACTTACCTTTTCCAAATAAGAAGAAATCCATTTAAAAAAAAATTGGTTCGAAGCCGATGGTGGATACTTCAAGAAAAAAATCTTTTGAAATTACATTGGCTTCTCCTGTTTCTCTGTATGACACTTGTCATTTTTGAGCCATTAAAGAGCTCAACTCAAAAAATACTTGACGGATTCGTTCAAGATTTGGCATAGAATTTCTTTGCATAATTGTACATAGTTATTATTGTTATTTTTTTTACAACAGGAAATAGACCTATTTTTAAGGCGAAACCAGGTATTTTCACTTATAAAAGTAACAATAACTTATAAAATTAAAAAATAAAGAAGAACTCGGTCAGGCAACATGCCCTATTCAACTTGGACGATGATCAAGAGTCCCGTCCTCCCGACCTAGAAAAAGTTAGGCTTGCCATATGCAAACTTAAATCATATAAGACTGCAGGTGCAAATGCCATTCATGGCGAACTTTTCAAGGCAGCATGAGATAAGCTGGAAAGGAGCCCAAATGATTTAAACGTCTGAAACCCCACGTTAACAACTTGGTAGGCGCTTATCAATGTGGTTTGAGACCAGAGAATTCCGCAACAGACAAAATGTTGACATTACGGCAGATCTTGAAAAAAATCCTGGGAATATAATATCGACATTCGACATACACCATTTTTTAACGATTTCAAGGCCGCGTACGTAAGTACTTACAGAGTAGAGCTGTACAGAGCCATTTCTACTTTCGGCATCCCTACAGAACTCGTATGTCTATGTCGGATGACTTTGTAGAATTCCCGATGCTTCACTAAGTTCAGTAAGGAAGTCGCCGAGACCTTTGATGTTGAAAAAGGCTTTCCCACCTTAGACGGAGAAGAAGTATAGCGTTTTAACTTTTGAATATCGGAGGATTCAACCAAGAGTTATACTATACACCGAATATTACAAAATTTTTCCGAGGCACCCCTGAAAATGTCTTACAATCGATCGATCTAATTAAAATTATAAAAAAAAACACTGAAAACTTTAGGAACTGATCTCTATCTGCGCCGCCTCACAAAATTATCTTAGCTGGGTCGTTTTCGGACGAAATGACTTACTCCTTTTGACTAATCCCTAAATGTTGCTATTTAACTACACACCTATTGGAGCTTTATCTTTTTTTTTTTACTCATACTGCGAGCTAGACTGTTTTTCATTCACGTAAATACAAAATACACAAGTCTATTGCTGTATCTTAGCAGTTCTCAGGAAAAAGTTAAGGCAAGTTTTTAGAGAAAAACAAAAACAAACAACAGTACTCTCATGATGTACTACGGCTCCTACCATCACACTGCACCCAATTATATTTGAATTGAACGTATGTTTTTTTATGTAAAACATCTCCAACGATAAGACACTTGGTCATGATAGTATATGTACCTGAGAGGCTTTTACACAAAATACCTCAGCGTTATCTTAAAGATAATTTGAGTATTATTGTTAAAGATGGTGTAAGCAATTTAAGCGGAAGAGGTATCCCCTTGGGTGGAAAAATATTTCTTAAAATTTATTTCGTTTGCTTGTTTTTATTACGAAAACAACAAAACAAAGGTACCCACAGAATCATAAATATTTTCTTCAGACATTTCTAGAGGAGCATTTTGATGATTTCCATATAATGCAACAAAGGAGGAAGGATAACGAAAACAAAACATGCTAACGTAAACAAAAACTTTTTACGAGCTTATGCAACCCAGAGCCCAAGAAAGCGACTGTATACGAAAAGAAAGGACACCAAGCGAGAATAAACGTAAACACCGAAAAAAAAGACAAACAACAAACAAAATAGGTACCAAATTCATATCCTGTCTCGCTCACCATTCAAATTCAAAAAGGCACCTACATAAGGTACAAGGTAGACAGCAGCGAAGGCGATTTATTTTTAATTTTATTTTATGACCGTTGCTTTTATGAGCCATGTTGTCAGTTCCGGCGTTTTTTTTTTATCGTAATGAATAATTTATTTACTTTTTTCTTCAAACTTGACAGTGCTACATTTTAAAAAGGATTCCAAGAGTGTCTTAGAGATGAAGAAGGATATGCTACGAGTAAAAGAACTAATTTTTCTTTGCGTTTAAAAGATAACCAAAAGCAAACAAAATTATTAAGCTCAAGGAAGAACTTTCATCGGATTTTTCTCGAAATTCGCAACAGATCACTGCTTGAGGTTGATGAAAATAAAAGTAAGCAAATTGAACAACTATTGGAGCTTCGCATAAAAGTGGTCGATTTACGACTTGAAAGCAGGGTTTGCTTTTCAAACAACATGTTTCCCAATTCCAAAAAAAAACCTTTTCATCTTAAAAAGATCGAAATTCATTTATCTTAAAACGTCTTTTATTACCTAGCTTTTGAATAGGCTTCTGGTGGTCACAAGTAACTCTACTTACCATTTGAAAGCGTATAAGATTTGAAGCTCAGAGTGTGATTAAAGTAACATATTTTCATGCGCATCAGCAAATACTGAGCATGATAATCTTTGCTCCATATAGTAACCTTTCATTTTAAATGCCTTTTGAGGCTTAAAAGTTACTTAAAAAACACTCACAGAGAGCAAGGTCTGTAGAAAGTGACTCTTCAAGATGTCTTTAAGATCATACTGTGAGGATTGGATCTTAAAACGGAGTTGTGAACAATAAAATCACTGCTAAAACACTGCTGCCAGAATAAGAACATAGACAGGATCGCCCATATAAAGGACTTTCGCGGAAAGCTGAAGCCTGCAATAAAACGATGGAGGGCAAGTGGTGTCAACAAATTAATGTCAACGTGTAAAATACTGGAAAAATCACTTCGTGGTCTCCAATTCTCTCAACCAAAAACCAACAGTATTTATTATTAAATTGGCAACCTCATTAAAAAAGGTGTGCTGCTAATTTCTCGGCCTCAAACGTTATCTGTCTGTAAATAAAACGCTTTTGTGGAGCGAAGGTGCAGAGTGTAGTTGTCTAAATTACGAATAAGAAAAAATATCTTCTAAAACACATTCCAAAACCAGTCTTTAATCGTAACTTCTTTTTTTTGCGATTAAGAAATAATGGAAAAACGTTTGTTTCTCGTGAAAGTCAGAAGGTCAATCCGTTTCACGGAGTTGAATAAAAGCCTCATTTTTTGATACCTATGTGATAGCAATCCATTAAGAAGTAATCCCACGAATTATTTTCTAAAATCAAAACTTCGACCTTAAAACCCAAACCCTCTCAATAGACTCGTTATTAAATTTTTAATAACTCTCCCTACATCAATTTCAAACCCACATCACTCCTACACCTAGATTCTTATTTCTACCTCCTTCATTTATAATACACACATATATAGTCGATCCTCTTTTATATCCCCTGCAATCAAAATTACATATGAAACCTTTGATTTTTAAGGCTCTCATTAAGCACTTTTCAGACTTAGGGTGAAGATAGAAAGGAATACGAAAACGTTATCCTCATGACAAATCGGTTTCGGTTTACTGTCAAGGAGAAACAATTAAAAGTTTCAACCGAGAACCCGAGAAAGGTTTCCCTTATTATTAAATTATTTACTTATTTCCTTATTTATGTATTCATCTTCAGGGTTGAATTCAGATTTCACAACACAGGCTTTTACTTTAAATAGAAAAATTCTGAAATTAACATATAATTACAAACTTTACCAAGAAAAAAGCTTTTCAATATGGATTTCAAACAGCTGAACAGAGTTACATACATCAATAGGCATTATCGCCTCATACATAAGAGGGATTGGTGAATCAAGCGAGAGTTTTATCAGGAATGAAAATGGTTTCTCATTTAGTTGCTTGAACAAATGCAGGTTTATCTTTTACTGTCTTCATTTTTTACATGTGCTTACAAGAATATGCACTTGGTCTTGTCCGATACTGAGTTGATAACGCTAGCATTTGTATTTAGGCATAAACAAATAAATGAATAGTTTTTTTTTTAGCTGGGAAGGCTTTAACAAACGCATTTCATTGTACAACAATACTTTGCTACTTTCGAAGGCCTAAGTGGTAAAGCGCTTATTGTAGTAAGAAGTAATCTTAAAGGACTAACCGATGCCTCAGAAAAGGCTAAGCGCGCGAAAAAAGCATTGAATGGTACTGAAATTCCATCTCCTAAATAAAGGTAGCTATAGACGTTCCAACCAGTACGCTTCTCCACAGCAATTTTCAGTATAGCATATTAAGCTCAATGTGTTGGTAAATTTTAATCTGGTTTTCAAAACACTGAGAAGCCCTATCCCGTGCCAGTGGGATAAAGAAGTGCCCGTAGCGTCGATAATATTGCTAATGCTGAGGCTTCAGTTGCAGAAAGCACAAATTTGTCTCTCACACTTCTCAACCGTTGGGCATCTCTGTGACGTCGTTGTGGCGAATTTTGCGAAAAATCTTGTTCTACATCTTTACAAGATTAAATTGACGCAAGAACGGAAGCCGCTTGACCAGAAGCGTCGTATGTTCGTGAAACTTGGATTTTCATCGAAAAATCATCTTCAGCGATGAGGCTCATTTCTGTCAGAATGGCTTCGTCAATGAACAAAATATGCGGTATTGGTCAATTCACACGTACTCCATGAGTCATCATTGCATCCCGAAAATATTACGGTTTCGTGTGGTTTTATGGGCCGGCACGGTAGTCGGTAGTCGGTAGTCGGTAGTCGGTCGTCGGTAGCAGCGTCATTGGGCCGAACGTGTTATCTCCCGAAATGGTATAGTCGCTTAATCGCCTCGGTCGTGCGAATTGAAACCTTAAGACTATTTCCTGTAGGGCTACGTCAAGTCTATGGTCTATGCCAACAAGCCAGCGACGATTGATGAATTTCGTATGAATATCGAACGTGAAATTGCAGCAGCATCGGCCGATTTATGCTTGAAAACCGTCGAAAATTGGATTCAGAGTCTGGACTTCTGCAAGCGTACCCATGGTGGCCATGCAAATTCGAGTTTGGCATCAAACGTACTTTCACAAGAATAATGAATTTGTTTTTTTTTTTTTTGTTTTATTTAAAAAAAACTTTTGTTGCGCTCTTATTAAAAAACCTGGATATATGTACACTCCCTTAAATAATACATAGAGTCCGTCCTTAAAATACGTTTATATACATAATATAGGAAGGGAGGGGTTTCGCTGAGTGTGACAAGGTCTAAGCTTTTGTGACGTAATATTCATAGGGGGTCACAGCGTGATAATGGGGGAGGGCGGAGTCAAAAACCCAAATATTACTGTGACGTATTTTATGGCGTCATATTTTGATATTTCAAATAAGTTCGAACGAGTTTATCAAAAATATAAACAGTAAAAATGAATGTTATCTTATCTCCTGGATGTTATTAAAAGAAATAGATAATTTGGAACTCTGGAAGAATATTCAACAAAGTAGCCAACCGATTCGCAAATGACAAAAAAATTATGAAAAAGGCTAGTTCCAAACCCCAAGCACAACACATGTGGTGTTCTTAAAGGTAGGTGGATCGATATTGTATGCCACTGTGTTCAAGTTCAAGTTCGATTAATTTCTGGAAATTAAAACCAACACTACGAAACTATATCAGCATTTAGCTCTTTTACTTGGGTCAGCACACAACATCTGGAAACGATCTTTTTGCAACAAGAATAATGATCAAAAAGTTTTCAGCAATCTACATATGTACTATCACTGTCAATTTTTCATTTGTCATCTGTCATCTGTAATCGGCCATCTGTCATCGGTCATCTTTCATCTGTCATCTGTCATCTGTCATCTGTCCTCGGCCATCGGTCATCTGTCAACTGTCATCTGTCATCTGTCGTCTGTCTATCGTTTAAGTTGAAAATAATAAAAATAAAAATATTTTAAATAAATACTATGAACTGGCCTCTTAAAAAATCTACCACAAGACGTTTGATTTTCTTTGAAGAGTGCAACCCTTTCCAAAGAAAGCTCAAAAAATTACACAGCTCTAATTAAATCAATAGATATCACTGAAAAAAAAGCTCGGAGGTTCGAGCAGGTACTCGTAAGATTTCGACCACTAACAGCATCTTGTAGAACATTTTAGCATCAATTATTTTTGTTTTCCATCACTTAAAAGTCCCTCATTTCCCCATTCAAATACCTTCTTCGCCTTGCTTTGTGGATTCTGGTGGAAAAGTCACTAAGCACTGAACAACGTCTAAGGAAATACCTTTTCAAATTGATATTCGGTCCTATAAACACCATTTAAGACCCACGACAACGCCACGCGACGTCATCCTTGTGCTTCGCTATTGACAATCATTTTTCGAGATAAAAATATCTTCCTATTCAATTTATTTTTAGGTACCTATGCCTACCTAGGCTTAAACCTAAATGAAAACTAATTAGAAAAGTCATCTTCCAAGGCCATCAGCATAATAATTATGACTGAAAGGGTTTCAAAATAAGGACAACGTTTTGCACACGTGCTTTCGATCCTTACCCTCAGACAGACTTACCTTTTCTGGGAATTATTTAAGAACTCCGTAGAAAATAATCCTTTTCCACCAAATATTTATTTACCAAGAAAACATAGAAAATATTCTCAATTTCTGCAGCACCTCTCAACGCGATATAAATAATACTCAACACTGTTAGACAGCCTCGCAAGCAATTCTCGCTGTCTAATTTACACCACATGCTCCAGATGAAGGGTGTAAAATGTATATCATTCTTTATACTCAAATCCATTCGCTCCCATTCCACGCCCGGCACCATCCCGAGTCGGGTGTGACGCCTTCGGGTATTCCGAAAATTGTTTTCTTAGCTCTCAGCGTTATTTATTTATTTTAACATTATTTCAATGTTTCTCCGATGTTCTCCTCCACACTTGAGTATGCCAAAGGATAAACAAAACAAATCACATATTAGGACTTAATTCAGCTAAACGTGTTAGCCAGTTTTTGTGCCTTCGGTTACTCTGTTTTCTTCTTCAATTCTTGTTTACACACTTAGAACACACTCGAAGCCTCTGGGCTGTGCTATGTTTTTGCCATGGTCTCTGCTTGCAAATAATAAATGAAAGTATTTTTTCACGTACCAATACCATTTTTCATTTCTTTCTCTCTTTGAAGCCGGTACCTTTCCGTCACGTTCGTAGAATGAAAAGCTTAATCCCTGCACGTAGCGCAATGAATGATGTGTTGTGTTTGACGAAATCATTGAAGAAAACAGCAACTGCGTGTGGCCAAATTTCACAAAAAATGAACGTGAAAAAAAAAGACAACATTGCTTTCCTAGAAATTCAATAAATCAAGGACCAAAACATTATCCTCCAGACTTGACAGAGCGAACGTTATGGGTTGGTACTTTGGTGCTCTGCCATGACATGCGAAGAAAACATGATACAATCCAAATCCACAAAACAGCGCCTAATAAAATATTCATCAAAAGTCAACCATACAATTACGATGAGAGAATAAACGCACTTGTTAAAGTAAATCGAGTAAAGGGAAAAGAAAAAATAATCCAAAGCCGAGACAAAAAAAAGGAAGAAAAAAAAACTTCATCCGAACACACAACCTTATTGTCTGCTGAAAGTGTTTTCATCGATTGAATTTGATTGATTGTCCCGGCAACACTTGCAGAAAGTTGGTTTGATTCCCTTTTCTTTAGGTGCGTTGTTCTTGTTCCCTTTCATTTTTATTTATTTTTATTTTGCCTTCTTCTTGTTCTTACTCCGGAGGTAGCTAGCTATATATTGTACTATATAAATGTCTTCCCGTTCCCAGAGCATCAATATCTTTTAATAATTGGAAATCAAGAAGAAAGACATCTCCTGAAAAAATATGAACTTTGTAAGCAGTGCCCCCATTTAGGTTGATTGATGTTTCACATAAAAAGTGCCATTATTCAATTTTAAAGTGTGTATAGGATTTCTTGTTCTTTATAAAGTTTTTGGGGAACTTTTTGTGGTAACTCTAAGACAAAAGAGCAGCTGATGCGAAAAGCAGACAGAGGACCAACATTTTTTTTTCCTTTCCTTTTTTATTCAGAAAGTGGTTAAGTAATAAAGCAATTTTTGTTGTTTTTTCCATTTTCCTAGAGATTAGAATTTATTACTCTACCAACCAAGTTTTTGGAGTGAGGTATGAGCATGAGTATCGAGTGTAGGATGCGGCCATCTGGAGTTAAGGAAAACATTTTAATCTGTGTGCTGGACTGGAAAGAAGACAGACACGGAGAGTGAGTTTGAAACCATCTCAAGCTTGTGAATGGAAGAGCTTTATATAAAAAAAAAAATGAAAAATCACTCACACAAAGTAGAGAAGATTGAGAGGTTTTTCAACGCTTTGGTGCCTTAATTTGTACATTTGTTGAACTGACACCGAGAGATGTTCATTTTAAGTCTCTTAGTAACCAACAACAAGCACTTCTTCTTTTATGGAAGAAAACTCTAAGAAATATTTTGCAAAACAATTTTTTGATTTGAAATGAGGATTCAAATCCGTTGGAAACAAGGTTTTCTTGATTATTGTTCTACTTACACCACCAGGGGCCCTACAGCATTTTTTCCTTTGGTATTTGATAGAAGTCGTTGATAGCCTCTGTTCGCCTGAGGTATCCCAAACCGTTTTGATCTGCTGTCGCTTTGCAATGAAGAGCCCTACATTACTAAAAAATTCGCTCCAAGGAAACAGCTATTAAAAGAGCATAAGGATAAAAAGTAAATGTGATTTTAAAAAAATTATAAATACGACTTTTGTTTAAAATTCGTCCTTAGGTTTGGTAGGATATGTTTTATCTCTCTGAAATGTTGGAAATTACAAGTCTATATTTGACTAATTTCCAAAAGAGGGTACCCTTCATTTCAATCGCTGAAAGGGCTTAACTGCGGCCATCAGTATGTGGAGCCACGAAGTTATGGATACTCAAATACAAAATATGACAGTACAAGACGGTGCGAGACGGACTTTCCTTAGGCCACTTCCATCCCAAATCTTGGCGAAAAAACCCTAGTTATTTCTAAGAGCAGCGAAACCTAATGATAAGCTTCCATATTTTTGACATAGCCTAGAGACGCCTTTTAAACTTGTTTAATGGTTTGGTCACTCTATTCTGGCAGCACGAGACTTATCGCACCATCTAAATTTTCGCGACTTGGTAAGTGAAAAGTGATGCAGAAGCGATTAAAGCAGACAATTCTGCTGTAAAGTTGTGTATTACGAAGCAACTTTTGTGCGGTGTAAGATCGGGACTTAAGTTTCTACTTTAAGCCAATAAGTAAACATTTCTTGAGTTCCGCAACCCCCGAATGAGGTTTCCTTACTGAAAGTTGATGAACGTCTGAATAACTCTGAACAAATAGAACAAATCTTTAGAGACCACGACAAGAAATTTTTTTAAAAAGTTTTTATGAAGAACATAAGTTGTAAGTTTGTTAGTTTTTGAATAAGCTATCACTGTTCTCAATGAAAATGAAGAAGAAATAGTTGGAGACTTTGTGGCAAAATTATTGAGGATCTAAGTTGAGGATTTTTGTCGAAGATTTTTGTTCTTTGATTTGAATTGAGAAAGAAGATATAAAGGCACGTATCACAACATTACTGTGGTACCCGTAGTGTGATGGATAGCATGTCCGCCTGTTAATCTAGAAGTTCGAGTTCGAATCCCAACAGAGGCAAAAATGTTTGTTCCACGGGCATCGCCTTTCGCGAGGAATTGGCAAGTCCTCCGTTAGAATTCATTGTCATGAAAAGCTCGGAACCAGCAGAAAATTGTAGGTCCCTTCCATTCCCTCACAAGGAATGGTTGTGAGAAATGCGCTAGGCCCAGGGGCTTCTAGCTCTGTTGCGCCACCCTACTTATTTTTTTATTTATCACAACATTATCAGACATTTTTTGCGATACAGAAATGAGTTTTGAAAATAAACTAATAAGGGAGTATTTTGGAGTAAAAACAAAATCTTTTCTACGTGTTTTCAAAAATTAAGTATTCAACAGTATGTCTAGAAGACGATTTTCCAAAATTAAAACTATTTTCGGAGATATATATGAGTTTTGTTGACGCGCCTTCAAACTCACTCGTCTTTATAACAAAACCTTTAACGCGTTTTTCTCGAAACCATCTTTTCAAAACGACGCTTAATTTTTTTCGAAACCAACTGGACCGATTTACCTGAAATTTTTTGAGAGTCTTCTTCTCTATGGTCGGAGCTACGTTCATCTACCAATTTATTCATAAAGTGACAAGAAATTAATTTTTTGTTTTAGTAAATCTGGCGATTTGTGAAAATTTTTGGCTTATACGTTTTGGTAGTTCCGATGAGTAATCCTTTTTGATTTCTTGTTTCGGATTGCTAGAAGTGTTCGAATCTTGGTCACGTGACAGTTTTTTTTTTTTTGAAATTCCCCATTTCACCAGCTGCTATCTTTTTCTTTTCAAATTTTTAGCCTTTCAATCTTATTTTTTTAAATACCTTAAAATTTAATTAATCACTCATGAAAAAATGATAGTTAAAATATTAATTGCACTTCAAAAACTACTTGAAACTCTTGCCTTTAGACCACAATACCCCCTTCAATTTTAAAAATTAATATCAAATTCATAAAAAACGAACGAATTGAATGAATGGTCTTAGAATAAAAAATCAACTTACTGTTAAAAATTTTAAAGAAAAGGACTGCATTTTTAAAAAAACTTTTTCGAAATGTACCAAAAAAATTAAAAATTCCGGGGTATGTATAACTAACGACATTGCTCCCTTCGTCGAAATTCAAAGAGCAAAATGGCTTGGCTGTACTGGATTGTTGCTTAGGAAGACATCGGGTGCTGCTAATCGCACAGCGCTGAATCACTCTCAAACTTTTTATTGTGTAAAAACAAAAAGCTGGTAACCTCTGGCACGACTCACGAGCTTTGACAATCTTGTTCTTTGAGACGAGATACGCCATTCGATACGATGATAACCCGCCATTATTGGTTCAAAATCTTATGCAAACCAGTCATGAAGAGAATGAAAGTTGGCTATGTACCATGTCCACAGACTGTCTTGGACTCAAAGACTTAAACTGCGATCACAGTCCATCGTCAACTATCCCTCGGTTAATAGCTTGTTATCCCCAAAAATAGAACCAATAAAGAGTTGTTATTGGATCTACACGGAGGATTCTAGAATGATAAACGATTGTTTATCTCGTGTCAGGCAAATATGCGCCCATTTCGCTAGCGTCTATTAGCTATACGTTACAAAGAATCGCGAGAAGATGTATTTGTGTCAGCTGTACTTGGTGTTCTGCTTAACCCCCATATCCTTTGAAAGCGGTCTATATTGGTTATACACATATAGGGAACTGCCTCTGAAAGCTAAATTCTTTGAGACTTGTTTGAGTTCCAAGTCATCAAGGTGCAACTAGAAACAAGACCGCTGAATCAGAACGACTGGTCTGCCAAAATGAGAGATTTCATGAGTAGTTGGATCTGACAAGAGCCCAAAGCTGGATCCGTAGAATGTAATAATCATGTGCTCCTAATCGTAAGTAAGAAAACTGCAATATTTTTGCTATCCCTTCGTAGAACAGAGTGTAGGTATCCTTTTTTTAAATTAAAGGTGCCTCGACACTACGCCGCGCCGCCCGGAATAGGGATCCATTTCATTCGGTTACAATACAGTTTCGCTTTCGTAAGGAGGAAGGCCGATTGGGACGTCCACACTAAGTCGGTAAAGTCAATCGGCATGTGCCGACTAATACCGCTCGGCATAGTGAGGACATACCTCAGCGCGCACATCAAGGGATTATGAATGCCCTTATAATGTTTTAAGAAACGGTGCGAGCATTTTTGAAAATAGAAAAGGATTTAAAAGCAGAAACCGATTCACGATAGTTTTGAATTTTCGTGAATTTGTGAAAAGGAAAAACAGAGTCAGGTAAAGCACTCCACATGCGGGTGGTGTGACTAAAATATGAATCTCTATACTTGACTGTACGTCCAAAGCTAGGCTCAAGGTAAAACTGATGAGCATTTCTAGCAAGGCGGGCGGGTGTTGCGGATATACTGTTATAGCATTTCGACGATGTTGGAGAGAATCAATCTACTATTGAACTATCCTACTATTGAACTATCACATATCAATCTCAACGCTCAGATTGAATTAAATTATAAAAGATTGTTTTCTTTAAAAAAATAGAAAAATTTTATTTGTTTCACAACATTTACTGAACAATATAAGTATACACTATTTTAATTTTAAATTTTCGCAACGCGTTTCAAAAATAAATCCCATTATCGGGCTGAACTATAAAACGCTCAGTTTTCTACCCTATCAACTAAGTGCAAAGACATTCGAGGATCACCTGACCAGATACGGTGTAGGCTTTATAAACTGTAGCTAGATCAGAAGTAGTGAAGAATTTCCTGCATCGTCTTAAGATTAAGAAACCTAAGCACTTTACATCATTTTTGGCAACTTAAAATATGTTATCATTCCAACGAAGGCCATCGTTTACACACATACCAATACCAAGTACTGGCAGCTTTTCGGTTTCTTGAATGCAGGTACCATTCATAGACAATGGCGATGGGGCGATGTTTCAATTTAATAAAATGGAGGTAGTTATTCTTTCAGCACGGCGGACAGCACCGACATTCTAAAAAATTTATCGCATCGCATACGTTTTCATGTAAACCTCAAAACTATGGCCTTCTCTTCAGAGCACGTGAATAAACAACGGAAGCAAATTTAAGACCAAAGCTCTATTCAGGGACTAAATAATTTAAAATTAAAAAAACCAACGAAATAGTTTAGCTGATTCCAAAACATTAAATAAGCGATACTTCTTTCCCGTATAGTCAACAAACAATTCGAATTGTCTTGGTAATCCAAAGGACGCCCTATAACGTTTAGTATCCTCCTGCTACTGTTAATCATTTTCTAATTTATCAAACCTTTGTTTCCCAAAAAGTGCTACTACAAATTTGAAAAATACTTCCCTTCAAAATTACGCACTAAATATTCGGTACCAAGACCCTTTCAACAGTCTAAATGGCATCATCAATTTTCATTCCTTGTCTCTAATTAAATTTTAACCAAATGCCTGAGGGATTACTAGAAATTCTAGTGCCCATCTTAGACAGGTCGCGCTCTCCAAGTTATTTACGCATATATTTTGTTGTAAAAAAAAAGAATTTTAAACAGCCTTCAAGACCGCAATTAAAATATCTCCTAGACGTCTCCAACCTACGGCACACAGGCCAATAGCCTATAGGCAAAAGGAATGAAAATGAAAAGAAAAAAAAATTCTCGCAATAAATTTTGCAGTTATTAATAAAAATTTTCACCGGAAGAGAAAATACTCCACCCATTATTTAATTTTTATTTGACGCGAGTTAGTCATTAGCCATTAAGTTGAACACTACCTCCCTGGTCGTCGCTATCGGCATCGTCGTCGTCGTCGTTTTTCAAAACAACCCCCACTGCGAGTTCACCTGTTTCCTTTTGCTAGAAAAGAATGAAATGAAAATTTAATAGCCACTTGCTTCTAATTTCATCCAACAAAGAATTTAATTTAATTTTTCTTCCCCACACGACCTCAACACTCGGTCTCGTATAGTATCTCTCTCTCTCTGTGCAAAGAGCACCCCACGCTCAATTGCCTGTTTTTTTTTTTTTTTGCTTTGCTTTGGCTTTGGCTTTTTGCACAGTATGCGCGACACAATAAATTTTCCGCGCCTTCTCTCAAATAGGCCAACCGCCCTCCAAACAGGAACACAGGACACAGCATACCACACAGTATAGCAACGCCCGCCTGTCGACTCAAAGCTATTGCAACATAACTTTAACTTCATGGCGGAAATTATTCGATGGCTTTTTATTGTTTCTTTCTCTTTTTTTTTTGTGCTTCGGCAGAAATATGGATAGACAAAACAGCGTTCAGTTATTTATTTTTATTTTTTTCTGGTATTGTCCAATCGATGTTTATGATTCCGAAATCTGCATCAAAGGATCACTGTCCTGCTTTGTTTATCAAGGGATGGACGGGTCATGGAAAGTATGGTGAGCATGGTGCCTGGGTTGGGTATGAAAAAATTTCAATTCAAAATTTCAATTACAGTCGAGATCGATGTTTGGTGACTTGGTATCACAAATTATTATGTGTTTGGGGCTGCTTGTAATCCAAACTAAATTGGAGGACTATTTCCTAAAGGGAGGCTGATTTGCGGGGTTGGAAAAATCAGTAACTATTGCAATCACAAACTCAGTTTCAATTCTTTACTCACAGTCACTTCAATCAGCAATCGAATCACAGAGGCCGTGCCATCCTACTCTCGTCATACTAAAACAAAGCCACTCAATTATTTTTCTGTAAGCCCAACTCTCTACTATTACCCCATATATCGGTATATCTCAAGGGCACAACATACGCTTATACGTTCGTGATTCTTTGAGAATAAGGACTCTTTCCATTGAATGAAGGAGGGGGCTTGTCATAATGCTGCTCGTCGACAATGTCGAACAACCAAATATTGACAAGCCTCCGATATGAATAATAATTATAGCACACACACAATATTTTTAGATTGGTCTGGCCTATATTTTAACGGAATATGACGAGGACATTGCCTCTGGCCTCATCATTGACACAACCTCACATATTCATATTTGGCCCTATACACAAAACACACCACACAGAACCGATAATAGTTTTCCGAGCTTTAGTGTCTACTTGTGAATGAAAGGGGCGGCATAATATTAATAAGGAAAATTGAAAAACAATGCCATTTATCAACTATGAACAAAAATACAATATTCCAGTGGCTGTTGGACCCTTCAAACGGGTGATCAGCACACCACATGCAACCATGTATAGATATGTACATATGAACTAAGGAGTAAAGTGGTGGGTATACAGCCGCAGCAGCTCAATCAAATCTACATTATAATTGATTTCTTCGTATTGTGTACTTACGCGTGCAAACTATGACAAGTTGTGCACACATGTTGTCGCACAGATGGTCGTATAGTATATACATATCCTGCCCTGACTAGAAAATTTTCAACAGGGTGCAACAAGAAGAAAAAATTACAGTTTAACTTTTGACTAGTTCAATTGAATGCAGATAAGGTAGACTGTGCGGGGGTCAGAAGAATTTTTTTTTTTATTTAATTTCCCTCACCAGCGGTAAGGATTTTATCAACAATATCTGCTCATAGTCTGTCTAAATGCTTCCGGGGCTTGAACTTAGATCTCCTGAGTGATGAACCGAGACACAAAATGCTACCAAGCGGATATCATATGTTGGAAGTATTGTCCAAAGTATAAAAAAATTTCAAAATTATTAGCATAGCTCATTAAGCTTGTTCTAACTGTGTAATCCTAGTGTCGCATTTTCCTCATTCATTCTAGGGAATTGACTTTATTTTGGATAAGTGTTAAGCAGACGTGTAAGTGGAACAGCCGTGAACCCTTCCAGGTCAAGACAAGACAAGACAAGTATTCCCTTTCGTACGCAATTTAAATTCCTCCGAGTGTAAAGCATTGCCATGATAAGCAGTTTATCAGTTGATCGTTTGGAATCAGCATAAAACTTTTGGTCTCTTACATGCGTTAGGCCCGAAATGCTTTGTTGCGTTACACTTTTTATTTATTTTTACCATGTAGGGTGTTCGTACGCGCAGTCCCCGAATTCTCTTGAAATTTTTAGAAAAAACTGCTTTCAGTTCTCTCGCTTAACTTTTTCGGCAAAAGCACTTACCAATATTTTGATAAAATTCTTTCTTATCCAACCTCATTCCAAAGAACCTGATTAAATCAACTTTGATTTCACTATGTTTTGAAACGACATCGAAATAAGGAAAGCGAAATCCAACAATCTTTGTACTTCTTTTCAACATTTGCACAGAAAGTCGGGATGAATACTCAGAAGGAATTTAGAATCTCAAATGAGGAACTGATACTGCAAGCAGCTCCCCTGAGTTAATCTGACAATGATAGCGATTGCTAATAGTGCAATTGGTCGTGTTTGATCCTGGAATGCAGCGAGAAGTCTGGTTTCTTTTCAACCTCCCAGAATAAAAATCTTTCTTTCGTAATTTAACAACTAAAATGTTTTGTATCGTTCTGCCAAGAGTATAGCTGT
Organism: Melanostoma mellinum; assembly: GCA_914767635.1. Classification (NCBI taxonomy): domain Eukaryota; kingdom Metazoa; phylum Arthropoda; class Insecta; order Diptera; family Syrphidae; genus Melanostoma; species Melanostoma mellinum. Next base: position 24,856,330 of record OU612058.1, read on the forward strand.
TTACATTTGTCTACCATGGCCAATAAATCAGGCCTAGACTCCAGATCCCTGCGTCTGACTGATTCTCACACGAAATAGGAAGCGTTTGAGGAGGTACTGGTATTTGTCACTTAAAGCTTCAAATGAAATTTTTCTCCCTGTGAACCAACTCATCAAACTCAACAAAAGAAAATATTTTTCTTCCTAGCTTCGTGGTGTCGAACAGTTCACCCTGTATTCCATCAGCAAAGCTCTAGCGTGTATTAAATCTTTATGCAGACAAGTGTAAACCTAATGGAACATTAATGGCTTAATATTGATTTTGGAAAAGCATTGGAATAAAACACAATTTGTGGTGGCAAATGCTATGCATCCCAGTGTATGTGTGTGTAATCTATGGGTACGAGTATATCAATCATCAACAGGAAGTCAAACGAATAAGCAATACGGAGGAGTTGAGGATAGGAAGCAAGGCCGGTGGAGTACAATGTGACAATGACAATAAAGATATCACGAGACAAAATCCAACGCTGAGGTAATTGTTGGATAAAAGAAATTAATTATCAATTATGTTTAATGAAGATTTACATATATGGTTCAATGAGAGTCAGAGGTGAAAATGACTGCGAGAAAACAAGCCAAAAACAAGTAAACCTAATGATAATAATTTACCGTTGAAGGAATGGGACTGGAACATATTGAACTTGCCTCATAAATGTGTTTTCAATAAAAGAAAAACATTTATGTGTCTGCGTATTAATTATTTCCATTTATGGTGAATGATTTTAACATCTTTACTTTGGGAAGAAGAGAAGAAATGAAAAGAATTTTCGTTTGAAGAGTTTACTGAGTTACTGAGCCTTTAACTATAACCCCTACATCATTACACAATTTTCTTCTTTTGAACAGCGTCATTCAATCAGTGGCAGAAATAATACGTCATGTCAGATAGGAGGCTATTTTGTATCAGTAAAAAAGTGTCATATATTTGTCCCTGAGATGCATTTTGTGCTGAATAAAGAAAAACTCATATCGACAGACATCTAAAGAGTAATTTCGTAATAGACGTTAAATAACTGAGAACGTTTACCTTATAATGTTTTGAATAAAATGTCTGTCCGATTTCAATAAGAAAAGAGTGCTGAACAGAAGACCTCATCCCGTGGAAAGTTGGCCTCTTTGTGACAGGGGCACGTATGGCAACAGCCCTTACTAATTAAGCTATTATACCGCTTATACAGCTATTTCAACGCTCCTTTGACGATGTATTGCGAAAGAAAAGCAATGAAGCAAGCCACAGTAAATATTTACTACTGCTACTGAGGGAAGCTCAACTAGGAATTTTCAATTTGAAATGAGTAGCAGAATAGAGCCACACAGTCTGTACAGTAAAAAAATTGCCTGAAATACCCCTGACCTTGGGTAAAAAAAAAATCATGATTTCGCATTAAAAAAAACTCCAAATTGTAAGTTTCGCTTTTATTTCGCAAAAAAAACGGTGCTAAAAACTCAATTAAAGGCTAGCATTGTTGTAATTTCAAAATTTTCATCTTTCATTGTTTGCCTGCGACCAGTTACGACAATGTTGTAAACACTAAGGTACCTCTCGGCCATCAACACTACTGACAGGGCAATTGAGACATTGAATAGCCGCTTTTGCAAATCCAGGGTGGCAAGATTTTGATGCCACTAAAACTTGCATTACATCCACAGGAGCTTCTTGGCCGACCGATCGAAGTAATTGTCTGTGAAAATGAAAGTATCGGTCAATTAGTTCTTCTTGTGGTATACTTTCGAAAAATGGAATTTTTGCGAAGCTTTCCATTATAGAATTTTAATTTACAGAAGAGGAGGGCATATTTGCAGCTTCCGATGGACAAAATAATCTGCCAATGTAGCACTCATTTGTTGGATTTGGCTCCATGTGTACCAACAATTTACCCAAGTTCTTTTGAGCTGCTGTCTTCAATACCATGCTTTGATCGAAAGAGTTTTCGTGTGATAAAATAAGTATTTGAGTATTTAATTTTCAAATTTCACTTTTATCGCAAATAAAATGCAGGTTTCGCTTTTATCGCTTCTATTTCGTAAAAACAAAATTTACGTACCCCTACCCTGACCTCTTTTATTGACAGCTGTTCTAAAGGTCTTTTGACGATGGTATTTTGCCTACCGAACTGGTTACTTTGAGCTTGCCTTCCAAACATAGCGGAGACAACTTTTAAGAAACACCGTCTTCATATCTGCCGTAAAATGAGCAAAGATTTTATATTTAAAAATTTGGTAACAACTAGCATTTGGAAGCACTGCCTGTTTCTTTGCATCCATTTTGATTCGCCTTCAGTAAAAAAAGAATGGTACGTATATAGTGTCGTAACAAAACTCTTAAACTTATTATAATCATAATTACGATGCATGGTTGAGAATTGATTGCCAACTCCTCGCGAAGGGCAACACCCGTTGAATGACAAGTCGTTGTTACTATGACTTCAACCTCGAGAGGGGCACTAAGGACAGGCTACATCATTAACCAAAAGTAATAAGGAACAGCCTCAGCCAGTAACTTTTCTTCAAAGTTTATTGGGATCGTTTGATTTATTGAATATGCATTCATAATAATCGAGCACATAAAAGAAATTTAAATTGGTTTGATTCGATTTAAATTCGCTAAAGTTGCTGAGTTTGGCGGAAACTATGGTTATCTTCTTCATTTTTGAACCTTTTCCTCCTTTCTTTTCGCCTAAGAATAAGAACTTGACAACACTTCCACCGGAAAACTTTTTAGAACTTCTTGCTTAAGCCGACAACAGCAGAATATCCAGTAAACGAGATACTAGAAGAGCTGAAAAATCCATCTGAACTGGATTTTTAAAACTGCTGGTTAACTATACGACAACGTTGCAAATATGATAGGCTTCAACATTGGAGATTTTTCAAGCCATGCGAATTCAATCACTGTTGAAATCTGCTTTAGTAGGTGCAGCAAATCTTAATATAATTTACGTGTCACGTTGTTTGTCCGCGATAAGGTCCTAAACTACCTAGCCGATTTTACTGAAATTTTGCTCAGAGCGTGCAGTTTCGTCCAACTTGAAAGATAGGATAGCTTACATTTTGATATAAAGTCACAATATTATTTTATTGCAAAATATTTGTTTGACATTCACAATTATCAACAACTGGATTGAGTTAGTATTCAATAGATGGCGCTGCTATGTAAAACCTACAAACGTGTCATATAAGCTACCATTCAATAGCCCCACGTGTTGGTGAGCCTTAAGTATAATGTGGTTTTCCATTGGTAAATAAGGATTTCTATAAAAGATTTAGTTTTTTTCGTTGCCATTGGAATATGATAACCAGAAAATTTCTTTTTTCATTGTGTAAGTGTTTTCTTCTTTTTAGTCGGTGTAAGGAGTTAAATCAAACTGACAGGTGATTGTGTTGGTGTTGGTGTTAGTGCATTGAGAAGCATCAATTTCTCTGTCTCCGTTCGTAAATAATTATTTCATTGTATTATGAAGTTACGGTAGTAGAGTATCACTTTTTTCATTGATATCCAAGCAGCGATAAAAGCGATTTCTGTCACTCTTGTCAAATCAGAGCTTGTTTCTTGCTGTCGCGAATAGCTAAGGGTTCTTGGCACACAGCATAGCGTTGAACTCTGCTGGGTTCCTGGTCACAGTGGTATACCGGAAAACGAAAAAGCGGACGAACTAGCGAGAATAGGATCAGCACTTGACCCTTCTCTCATTGATCAATCAATCAGGATTCCACTCTGTAAAATTAAACAGACTATTGGTAACAAAATAATGTGAAAATCCGATGAAAGATGGCATTGCCTTGATTCCTGCGTTACTTCCAGGAAACTATGGCCGAAATACGATAAAAACGGATCTGAAAAGCTACTATCATTGAATATATCACTATAAAATGGACACAACCTACCAGGTTACCACAAAAAGAAAATTGGTCTTTTCACCGATGACCTGTGCAGAGGATGCAATGACGAAGATGAACATGAGGATACCTTTCACTTCCTTTGTCAATTGCCACCAATCTGCAACTTTCGGAAAAAGTTTCTAGGAAATTACTTTTTCAATGACCTAGAAGAATTATCAGACACTCCAAGAAGCAGCCTGTTGAAACTCTTAAGGCCACAAAATGGTTAAAAACTGACCAAACATAAACTCATAGTTTCTAGGACGTTATAATACTCCAGGGTATCACAATGGATCTACATTGATCTAAGTGTGATGGTAATAAGATCATCCGTCAGCCCATTCTACCTTACCTAACCTACGGTAGTAGAAAATCTGTCATGGAGGTCACCATATTTATTTACAAATGGCATCTTCATCTGTAAATAAAGAGTGGTTGCCCCCATGACCGACCGATGTCCTCTTACTGTCCCTTTTAAGTAGTTGACTACAATGAAATAATATTACTTAAACTTTATAGCAACGCGTGGCTGGGTCAGCTAGTTATACATTAATTGCCTGTTTAAGACCTAGCAAACCAATGAACCCGTTATGAGATACAAAATGGGATTCGCAGATTTGTTAAATTGAACATGCATTCTTATTTTCAAACTCAAAAGTAAAAATAAACACAACAACACCCACAGGACATCGTAGTCCGTAGCATAACAAGCAACGCACAACCCGCTGTATTTGAGAAATGACTGATGCAAAAACAAATTAATTTAAGAAAAGGGGGGAAAGTGAAATATTTTTTGTCTGTTTGCAAAGAGTGAGAAAGTTTTTAAACTAGCACCAATTTTAAACTCTTTAATGCACTCATGCAAATCATTCTCATATACAATGCCTGTTCTTCAATTGAATTTTGAGCTAATAAATTTCCAACGATACCCCAGTTAATCCCCCGTGCCAAGTGCTTATGTCTAGCATATGATGGGATCCAAGGAGCCAATAATGACATTTTTATCACAAAAGATAAAAATGTTCAGCCCAAAAGGGAACTCTATTTTAATAAAAAAAAAAAAAAGCCAATGGAGATTTACTCACAAATTGGCCATAGAAAGAGTGCACATCAAAAAAGCCAATGGTTTCTATCGGAAGGTATATACTCCCACTTGGGTGACCGACCATCGCGCCGCAGCACTCTTCCAGAAACAGCAATAAATTTAAATTCATCCATAAAATTCATTCCACATACATATGTGTTGGTCCAATAAATCCCCAATAAATATGTATTTTTCCCACAGAGTCCTTGTGGCTGTTCGTACTGATTATTGTTTTACCTGTCAGTCGTTCCAGATGAAGGTGTAGAGTGCACAAATTGAGTTTGCTTGCGGTATTGTATATTTTGAATTAAATTGTGTAGATAGACGTAGAACGTATACTATACAGCAAAAAAAAAAACAAAGGTTTTGTTTTTTTATGATTGACCATGCATGTTTATGAAGTGGGTATAAATGTGTGTACCTAGCGGCGATATTTTATGGTGAAAACCCCAAACAAGTGGTTCTTTAAATTTGTTTTTATAAAACGAGTGAAACCTGTTTCCAGGGTAGTATGTGTATGTATATCTTTCGAATTAGGTGATCCAGCGCTAAGAGAAAATGTGGGTGAGTTGTTTTTATTTAGTTGATGTTCGAATTGCGGGCTTATTGAGTTAAAACAGTATTTGTAGTTTATTTGTTGCACAATAAAGCTAATTTGGAAAAATTTTACGGTGTGATACCCGTGGCGTGATGGTAAGCATGTCTGGTGATATCCCAAAGTTTCTTTGTTCGAGCTCCAACAGAGGCAAAACAATTTTTTCCAAGTTGTTTTTACCGCTTTTCGTGAGGAATTGCCAAGTCCTCCGTTAGTAAGCCCATTGCCGACAAAAGAGATTTCTCGATTAGCCTTTCGGAATCGGTCGGCAAAAATTATAGGTCCCCTCCATTCTCTCATAAAGGCAAGGGCAATTTGTGAGAAATGCCACCTCATTTATTTTATTTTACGTGTGCAGTGCATCACTGGAGCTTTTTAGCAATATTATACATGATGTTCCGCAATTCGTGCAACATATTTTGTTATGTGGTGCTTAGTCACATACTTAGAAAAAAATTGTTCTACTTTCAACTTTGACATCACTTTCTGACAATTTAAAAAAAGGCTAACTTTGGTATATCCTGGTCTATGTTAAATTCGATTAAATTCAAGAAGCTCATCCCAACTTATGCAACACCTACTACGGGACACCGTGTATAAAAGAGAAAGACTTTTAATCAATTTCACAGTAACAGATTGAAAACTACTTCATTTTTGGGTCACAAAGAAGCACCTTCTCGGACAGCACTGGTGGGAATATGATATGAGCTGTTGGGACAATTTATTGATGTGTAGAATTAAACTCCTAAACATGTTCCTCAAGAATAACTGAAAATAATGCTGTTGTGGTTGGTGAAGTTGGTGGTACCCGTGGCGTGATGGTAAGCATGTCCACCAGCTAACCCAGAGGTTCGAGGTTCGAATCCCAGCAGGGGCAAAAATGTTTTTCCACGGGTATCGCCTCTCGCGAGGAATTGGGAAGTCCTCCATTAGTAAATTCATTGCAATGAAAAACACTTTCTCAATTAGCCATTCGGAACCGGCAGAAAGTTTTAGGTCCCTTCCATTCCCTTACACGGCATGGTTGTGAGAAATGCGCTAGGCCGAGGGGCTCCTCGCTCTGTTGCGCCACCTTATCTATTTATTTATTTATTTTAGTTGATGAATATATTCGTCCTTTTTTCGTTAATCTGTCAAATGCACATTTTGCATAAAAGCTCAGATTTTAAAGTTCAATCAACACAAAAACTCAATCCAGTCGATCATCAACAATATCTATTTCGATCACTGTCATAGATCAAAATGATCAAGAATCTCCAGGGAAGCCGTATCAGTACACAGAATTGCATTTGGGAGTTAGAAACTCCAAGAGTTGATGTTGAAACTCCCATATCCTTCCTCAAACTATTAATGTTTGGTAGGCAGGAGACTGGAGCCACTTTAACGGTGGGTGGATTACGTTGTCGAAAATATTATATGCTATTGTACTGTCGAAATCAAAAGATATTGATGTGGACGCCGTTTATTTTCAGGAAAAAGGTGATACAACCTATAAAATGATATAACGGCTCTCTTAAGTGCAAAATTTACTGATAACGTCATTTCTTGATAAGGCAAAACATCTATTAGCTACTGAGATCTTAAAATCCTTTTTGGTCTAAACTCAAAATCCGACTAAAGACTTCAAATATGTTATTGGTGAAAAATTTTATGAAATGAATATATGGTCCTTTAAGCGTACCTATGTTCCATAAAACATATTCTTGCTTTTTAATATTTAAATTAGACTTCTTATTAAAGAACCCTGCATTACCTTGCTGTCACAAGTCAATGAATTAAACTGAATATGTCTTGAAATTCCTGCAACAAATGACATTTAATTTATCTATTCCAATGGTATGAAAAATCAACAAACACAGTAAATTTTCCAGATCGAGAAAGGTGCAAACTCTTGCACCACAATTTCTTGGTGCCAAAGTTTCGCGACTAAGAAAGGGCGTTTTCAAGAATTTAAATTTAGAGCACTACGTTTTAGTAACCTTTTTATGAGGACTGAAAATTGCATTAATAAAAATAAAAATAAATAAATACGGTGCCTCAACAGAGCGAGGAAACCCTGGGCCTAGCGCATTTCTCACAACCGTGTCTTTTGAGGGAAATGGAGAGGACCTACAATTTTTTGCCGGCTCCAAACGGCTATTTGAGAAAGTGCTTTTCATGGCAATGAATTTACTAACAGAGGACTTGCCAATTCGTCGCGAAAGGCGATACCCGTGAAAAAACATTTTTAGCTCTGTTGGGATTCGAACCTCGAACCTTTGGGTTAGCAGGTGGATTTCCTTACTATCACGCCACGGGTGCCACAAAAATTGCATTAATAAAGGGTTAAAATGCGTCTGGCAAGCAAAAGACTGGGCCTAGATTCCGTAACTTTTCTGATGATTATCGTTCAATCGTCTATTGTAGATTGCATTAGACTAACTTTCTTGCAATCAGTTGAATTTTTATGATTCCTTCTGGTATCACTCAGCCCACGCCCACGGTTGACAAAAAAAAACCTGCTAGATGGTAGAATTTTATATAATGAGGCGTTTATTTGCACAAACATGTTCAAAAATGTTGGTTATCACTCAATTCAAAAATTTGCTTCCAATTATTTTTGGTTGATTGTACGAATATAACAAGGTGGCAACTTTCAGTTTTGTATCTTTTTTACAAGACTTTAGCAAATATCGTTGGCTAGCATCTATAAAGTACGTATAATGCGAACCATCACTATTCTAGTCGAATATTCAAGTAAACCATTTAAACTTTTATTTTACTAATTTTTTGGGGACCTTAGCTTTTTTTCGTCAATACTTTTTTGCGAAGAAAGGCGAAGCAAAATATTTTTAAGTAGATTCTTCCGATGATATGACGTCCAAGAAACTTGCTTTGATGCATTAAAATACATACTAACTTCCCCTTAAGCCTAATCAACCCTAGTTACGTATTGGGGTTCGAGCGAACTCCAACGCAAATTTGAATGCTTATAACTTTTTCTTAATCATAATATCGACCTGGGATGAAAATTCAGTGAACGAATTTTATTTTTCTTTGTGTTTTTCATCGTTTTCTCATCAAAGCTTTTTAAGATAATTTTCTGGAATTTTTTTTGAAAAAAAAAGTCACAAACCAAACTTGGGGTTCGTGCGAACCCCACTATGGTTCCGACTTGTTATGACAGTCTAAAATAGCCTTCGCAAGATTGTGTTGTGTTGGTAATAAAACGACATGTTTACATGTTTGGTTTTAGAAAGTCAGAAAATACTTCTAGCTCAAAATATTTTATTCAAAGAGCCATATTCGATTTAAACAGCAGCTGCAGAAGAGTGTTTTGCAAACTTACCGATAGTGGAGATATCAGGAGCGAAGGCATAATTTTATAAAAATTTATAATTGTAAGAAACTATTGGTACTGGTTTTATTTTAGGACGAGTCAAAACTGTTTTCAGTAATTAAAAAAAAATATATAGTCACATTGTATATGTATGACTATTTTGAGGCCACATTTAAAAAAGTTAGAGAAAACACCGTTCAGTTTCCTGTTTAGTTTCGAAAAAAAAAACAGAAAATAAGGAGAAAATAGATGGATACGCACAGGAATGGGACATGGACTTCAACACACGATCAAGTAATAGAAAACTTCAACCAACGAAACTGAAGTCTTTAATCTTAATTGTTGGCTCACTCTATATTGCAATATTTCTAACCTAAGTAATTATAAACCATCTTTTCTAAGTTCTTATCTGGGCAGCACAGATCACGTATTGAACCCAAACTCTGCACTATCTCCCAACTAACAAAGTGTCATCAAATGAATTTAATTAGTTTCCATCTGCAAACATACTCCCCCAATTTATTTTACAGGACTAACGTGATGAATTTTAGAGCTGAAATTATGTTTTTTTTTTTAATTAGCTGAATTTCAAAAAAATGATTGAACGCTATCTTTTATTTATTTCTATGTGTTTGGCTTACACCGAAACACTTGCTAATTTCACAGCACTCACATGGTAGAGAGAATAGACCTCAAGACATTGTCGCTTATCGAAACAGAAGAAGGCGTAAGTTAGAGCACAAAATCCAAAAAGTCCCTCCACTAGGAGTTCAAGATAACACATAGCTCCACCGGAATGGTTTCAAAATTAGGTTCGAAGTTAAGTTTCATTAAGTTTCATTCTATTGAACTTCAATGCGAAAGTTATAAATTTTTGTAAATACATAGATTAAAACCAACGTCATCAAAATCTTTTGTGCATGACAATTTGCATACAATTGTAGTGCTTTGAAATGCGTTAGGCCCCGATGGTCTCATAGATTTAATGCGCCATCATTTTTCTTACATTAACTTCTTTGATTTGCGTTTTTGTTTTTTACAATATCAAATGTCTTTTGCATAAAATTTCTTTCTCTGAATGATACTTAAACACGTTTTGAAAAATATTTTTTTATTTTCAAAAGCATAAAAAACAAAAGTCCAGCTGAGAAAGTGCACAAATTGTTCTCTAGCCCTGTTTCTTGAGTACTGCAAACTTTTGATTATTTGTGAAATGGTAACTGTAGTGAGATGATAAACATGTTTGCCTGTTTTGTAGGAGTTCGAAATTTGAATTTCAAAAACCATAAATTAATTTTCTAAAATGATCGCCTTTGGCGAGGAGGTGGAAACTACTCCGGTTGGTATATCCTCTACAAGATGCGTATTCTTACTTAGCCTTTCAAAATGTGCAAAAAAATTCTAGGTCACGGGAATAAGACAGCCCCCAGGCATCCCAAGGTTTGCTGAACAACTTCACCACTTTCTAGAATTAAATTCAGTAGAGTAGAGTCTAATAAAATATTTCCATAAATCACCTATACTTACTGACCTCAAGGCCAAAAAAACTCTGAACACAGATTTTGCTCATTCCCTTCCCTCACTTTATTTATCTACTTATTTATGGCATTCTCATCATAATCAGTCAAAAACCTAATCCCTATCCAAATCAATTACCCAATTTTACAGCAAAAGTTGTTTTATTGAATTTAAATCTAAGCCGTGCTTCCTCAATATCCGTTTCGGTATTGATCTACTCTTTCTCCTCCATAAAATTCTCTTCCTTTACCGTTAAGCCCGCATCTTTGTTTCAAATTCCTTTTTTGTTTATAAAACGGAAGAAATTGAAAACAAAAAGTTTCCGTCTCGGGACATCTCACTTTAAAGGAACAAGCCCAGGAAACTCGTTAATATTGATCAATTCTAAATAATTTAAGCAGCCATTGTTTCAAAGTTAGCTACACTCTCACAGTCTACGGGGCAACAGGTATCCAATTTAGTCCCTGAATAACAAATTGAATTCGTAATCAGTTACTTGTCTTTCTTTTATATCCTTGAGAGAATTTTCTTTAAATTAAATTAAGGGAACCATCCAACCAAATGAAACTTTGAAACAAATTTTAACTTAGATACCATCACACCATCAGAGACCTTCACTTTTCCATTAAAATATTCGTCTATTGTGTTCATGGAACCCCGTAAAATCGATACAAACAGTAAACCAAAATTAAAGCAATTACCTACCCAATTCCCAATTCCCAACATTAAACCAAATACATCTCATTTCTCAATTTCCGACGAATGCCACTTTTACCACCAAAAAACAATTTCACGTAGGTAGTTGAGTATAATTAGTCAGACCTCAAATTGGGCCAAAAGCCAACAAAAAAGTACCTATACCTCTCTATTTCAATTTATTGCCACAGATTCACAATCGCGCACTCCTTTAATAAACATAAAAATCATAAATAAATTTACAAACTGAAAATATCCACAAATTCACTGCGACACGAAACCAAACCAAACAAAAAAAAAAAGAAAACGCAATCACACTATTAGCGCTCGACCACGAATATATAAACAACAGTTAAATCTATGTTACAACAATCTACTCACACCCGAAAAGGATCCGAATGAAAAATTGGCAAACTCAAAATTGAAAGGTAGCGTGTCAATTGAGCTTGTTTTCGAGCAACAATGGGCTGACGTAACTACAAGTAAGTCTCGATTGTATGTATACAACGCAACGACTCGATTGAAAGGGTTTTGGAAAGTTTTTGAGAAATGAATAAATCCTTCAACAGAATGAAGAAGAAGAAGAAAATATAAATTTTTTATAACATCCTTCCACAACACACGACACACCAACAACCAACTTACAACCGCCCAAAAACAAGGAAAAATAAGAAGTTACGAGTTACGACTTTATAGAGAGAAGAGAAGAAAAGGAGTGCCACAACACGACACACAATCTCAGAAAAGTCCGATTAATGATTAGACTCAATAAATTATTCACACAAATCTTTTGCAGAAAATTGTTTTGTTTGTTTTGCCGATTTGTATACCTTTTATTTATATTCCTCCTTGGGATTGTATATTATACCCGGGATTAATAGAGACAGCAGTGTAGACCTGGACGTCGGCCTTTTTTTCAGCAGGTGTATTAGTTGGTATCCACAAAAAAGGCAGTCGAACACAATATATATTTTTTATCCTTCCTATTTAGCTTTCCCGATGGGGTTGAAGGTCTTCTTCACTTCTAGCCACAAACGAAAAATAAAATGAAATAAGAACAACTTTGCAACTTTTCCAATTATTTTTTTATGTATTTTTTTTCTTTGCACACTTGCGATAGATGTCACTATCTATAGTGACAAATCACTTTTTGGATGTCACCAACACTACCTATGGGAACTTGTAACTTCTTTTTTGTTGGCTTAATTTTTTTCTTCCTTTTCTTGGTATCCCTACAGAATCAGATTTTAATTACAACTTTCACATAACTGCAGAGTTGGGATTATTATGAACACAAACATACGAGTAAACGGTTTCATATGACGAATACAAAAAACAAATAGTCCGAACGTTACGTTGGTAAACACTACTCCTTCCCGAAATAAATCCTACCGGACTAAACCGAAACAAGCTGAAGCGTAACGTTGACCGAGTTATTTTTTCTGTGTGTCTGATTTATCCTTGTGTTCTGAGATGTGATAAAACCGTTGGATGAAATACCATTCGCGTAAAGAGTGTTCCACAACGATGTGCATTCAGTGTGAGACTAGCGAAATTCCAAAAATTTGTAGTATTTAAAGAGTCCTTATCGAGGGGAAGAGCTTTTACCATTTTTTTGCATTGTTTTTGAAATAGCTTTGGAGAGATGAGTTCCAATTCCAAAGAACTCCCACTAGCATACCAGCACCAGAATATTTGTTTAAGAGACTTTTACCGAAGCTTGGGAAGAGTAGGTGTGCGGTTCAATGATCGGAGACAAAAACTCAGTCCTGAGAGCAGTTATTGATACAATTTAAGTGGCATTGGCAATGGCAAGGATAAGAGAAGAGAGTACCAACTACCAATGCAACATTCATTTCTGTGGGTTGGGTACTTTTTTGGGAAACTTTTGTTGGGGTGGTGGTTCGAGTTGAATGAAGTCTTGGCAAAAGTATTGAAGCTTAAATTTTAAGCCATTTCAAGAAGAAGTCAATAAGATTGCTATTGCATCAGGCTTTTTTTTACTGTGTCAAGGTCAGTAGGATTATGTTGCGATTGAATTAGAAGGATTTCTGCCAAATGCTCTTGCATTTCCATACTCCTATGATTGTAAGTGTCTGTAGTGTTTCCTGCCTGAAGGTAGAACGTATGTACATACCATTTTAGATGTGGAGACCCAGAAATTGATGTATAGAACGAATGGCAAGTGTGGATGAGTTCCGGATTTTGTTCTATTGAACCTTTCGACATACTCGTATTTATGGTGGAGTTGGTATGTATCTCCAAAACAAGCACAAGTAAGCAGATACACATAAATTCCATTCAGTTATAGCACAAGGATGTCATTCAAATTACTGAACAAAGTATTTTTGAACATTGTTGGAAGAAGAGAGTTAATTTTTACTGATTTGTGGTTGAACAAAAAAAAAGAAGCAATTTTTTAGCAAGTAATTTTGTCTGTGTCGTTATTTTCACATCCTGTCCAAACTTTTTTACCTATGTCTGATTGTTTTGAGAACTTTCAACCCTTTTGCATTATACTCAATGACGAAATTGGCACATATGCCATTATTTAATCATGACCAAATAGGAAACTCAAAAAAGTTATGGATTTTGTGAACACACCACTCAGACTAAGGACAATGTTAAAATAGCATTGGATTTGTGTGACACCATGTGGAGTGATGGATTTACACTGATTCTTACTTAACTTGGGGTCTCTATCGGCTTGAGGATACAAATTTTAACATTTTCGGTTAAAAAAAGCTATAAAATTTTTTTTTTTTTTTGTGGCCATGATTTTGTTACAGAAAATATAGCATCGTAAGTCTATGCACAAATTCAATTCAGCAACTATCAAAAGCTCCTGATTACTAGCACTTCTCCGCTGTTTGGTTCAAGGTTTAGAAAAGTAGTTTGACAAAAGCCGAAAAAAATGATCGCTTTTTGTGTTCGAGTACTGTTTAAATGTCACTTATAGTCTAGTTTTTTTTAAACTAAATAAGGTACGAAGATGGTAAAAAGCTTTCGAAAGTTATCTTTTAAAAGAGGAAACAATAACCATTCGCAGAATATTTTTTATATACAAATTTATTGTTTTCATTTTTTACTTTTATACTATCAAATTAGACTTATTTTCATTTGAAATATGTAATATATCAATACAAACGAAGTCAAAACTGTGCGAGCCTATGTTACTCGTAGTTCCTATTCGAACGTTAGATATGGTGCAAAAATCCCCACCAGTGGTAAGGGTAAGGCACTTTGAGTTGTTAATTAATAATTTATTATTAATATTAACTAGAATGTGACCTACTGCTGGACTGCATTTATACAAAGCAGATATTAGTGTCTATTATCTTAAACTGTAGACTTTCCTGTAAAGGTGAGAGGGGTCTTCGTATAGATACCCTTGGAAGATTCGAGGCAGGTGAACCTGCTTAAAACAGAAGGCTATGTAGGGTGTCCCGTTACTCGTGTTACATACTTTGGGATGCGATGCTTGGTTATATTCTAATGATATATTAAACTGTGGGCTCCACAGCGCCTTATGATAATGGAAAGATCGATTTCAATAGCTGCCAGTTTTATTTCGTCGACCGAAAATCTTCTTATGGTTGCAGCTCCTGCGTTAAGTCTTGCGGTTAATACTGATCCTGTTCCTCGAAGCCTTCGTAAGGTATTTCCAAAAACATTTAAAAAAGGAAGTCGTGTTTTAGGATAATAATCCTGGTATCTTCATAATGCTCTTCTTGAATTTTCATTGCAAATCCCATATAGAGTCGTTCGGGGTAAGTGTGCGCACTTTTGACTTTGAAGAAGGATTTCATGCAAAAGAAAGGATATACCCAAAAACAGTTGATTGAATATTAAACGGACACATTTTTACTACTATCGTTCAACCATAAAACTAATTTTTTTTTATAAATTTAGCTGTATTTTTATAAGAAAACTAGCTGTGCCCGCGACTTCGTCCGCGTGGAATAGTGACTTTCGGCAGCATTATGAATTTTTTAGGCTATTTATTTTGCAAATAAGACACATTCATGCGTTTTACTAAACCATTGTTATATTATTTTATTTTAGTATATGTTTGCACACGACGTTCTTATTTTTTCCATCTTTTGCGAAATAAAAAGGTTTTGTGGGATTGATACACGTGATTCTGCCACATAAAGTTGCCATGGGATTTTTTTCGAAACGAACACCTGCAACTCAAATCAGTGGGAATTAAAGGAAAACGGGGAATCGAAACGTCCAGTCATTATTAATGCCGCATCCCAGATGTGTAATTTGTAGCTGCGTACAATTCTGGATTACTCATTTTTGGCACTGGAACACCAACTTGCTGCCACTCCTAATAATCCTAAGAAATTGAGAAACTCTATAGGGTATGATGTGACTTGCTCAGTGTCCATTATATTGTCTATTGATAGACATTCGCCAACGTCCCCCAATACGTCAAACATATTTTATTAGTTTATATGGTTAACTATCTCATTAGTCGGCGCCGAAATCGCCTTTCAAACAGCCATTCCCGATTGCCAATTATTATTTGAAGATCAAGATAGACATTTCTTCTCAGGTCTAATGTATTTTCGACAGTTTGACAGAAATCACCCCGCAGTGAAAGAACTTTTATCGACCCAGCAGTCTTAAGGTTCCCGTTTACGGTGTCGATCCCGTAGAAATATAGGGATTACTTATTAAGCCTATGTCTTTCCTCAGGCTCTAGGCTATCTCTTAATTAAATTCCATTTAAATCGGATCAGTTTTCTGGGCGGGAGATGGTAACAAAGAAACACGAACAGACAGAGTTAATTTTGGATCTAGACTATCTCTGTACCAAAATTCATATAAATCGGTTCAATAGTTTGGGTGGTAAATATAAACAAAGAAAAACAGACAGACAGAGTTAATTTCGGATTTATAATGTTAATAAAGTCTTCCATTCCCGTGGGAACATGAGGGCGTTTTCGGAGGATGACTTGAAGTTTACATTACTCGGGAATAGTGTAGTATTCTAACGGTGGACATTTTTTGAAATGGGTGCTGTATTTTCCAAGTTCCCGTTCCCATGGGAATACAGGGATAAAACATATTGCATAACATATATGTCCTTCCTCAGGTTCTAGACTGTCTCTGTACCAAAATTCATAAAAATGGGTTCAATAGTTTGGGCAGTTAATGGTAACAAAGAGAAATATACAGACAGATTTAACTTCGGACTTATAATATTAATAAAGACTCCCGTTCCCGTGGAAACATGGTGACCGTTCCCGTGAGGGATATGGGGATGAATAAAAGTTTATGTTGCTCAGGGATTTTGGAGCATTCCAACGGTGGAAGAGTTTTTGAAATCGGTGCCATAGTGTCAAAGTTCCCGTAAACGTTCCTGCTCCCCTGGGAATATAGGGAATAAATATATGGCGTATCGCGTATGTCCTTCCTCAGGTTTTGAATAATCTTTGTAAAAAATTTAATTCAAATCAATTTATTAGTTTGAGCGGAAGATGGTAACATAGAACGACGGACAGACAGAGCTTCTTTCACACTTATTATATTAGTAAGGACTCCCGTTCCCGTAGGAATATGTGGATGAATTAAAGTTTATGTTACTCAGGAATAGTGTAGCATTCTAACGGTGGAAAAATTTTTGAATTCGGTGTTGTAGTTTCTAAGTTCCCGTATACGTTTTCGTTCCCGTGGGAATATAGGGATAAAATATATAGCCTATGTCCTTCCTAAGGTTCTGAGCAATCTTTGTACAAAATTTCATTTAAATCGGTTTATTAGTTTGGGCGGGAGATGGTAACATAGAAAGGTGATCAGACAGAACTACTTTTGCACATATAATAATAGTGAGGACCGGTTCCCGAGGGAATATTCGAATGAAATAAAGCTTATGTCCGTCCTTAAGTTCAGTCCAATCTTTGTACAAAATTTCATTTAAATCGGTTTATTAGTTTGGGCGGGAGATGGTAACATAGAACGACAAACAGACAGAGTTTCATTCGCACTTATTATATTAGTAAGGACTCCCGTTCCCGCAGGAATATAAGGATGAATTAAAGTTTATGTTACTTTGGGATAGTAAAGCATTCTATCGGTGGAAAATTTTTTGAAATCGGTGTTGTAGTTTCTAAATTCCCGTATACGTTCCCGTTCCCGTGGGAATTTAGGGATAAAATATATAGCCTATGTCCTTCCTCTGGTTCTAGACTATCTCTGTACAAAATTTCATATCAATCAGTTTGGTAGTTTGGGCGGGAGATGGTAACATAGAAAGCCGGACAGACAGAGGGACTTTCACATTTATAATATTAGTTAGGATTAGGATTTGGATTAAGGCAAGTCGAATTGCGCACACTTGCCCCTATGAAGGGGCAAGTGTGCGCAGGGTGTAGGGTAAGTGTGCGCAGGCTGTTTGACTTACGAATTCTCTATAAAGTTTCAAAATGTAGGTGATTTTCCTAAAAAAGTTCAATGCATAAATATTTACAACTAAAAAACTAATTATTTTTATCAAGATTATTGTTTTTTTTTTATTAACTTTTTTTTTATGAAAAAGCATAAACATAATAATAAATAATAATAAAATAAAGAATAGTCAACAGAACTTAAAACATTAATTTAAAAACATAACAATTAACATAAGAGGAACTTTATGTTTCATTAACGACAAACTAATATATTAATCATAAAATGAAGATTTTAACCAATCTATTGAAAAATAATAATTTTTGAATCGGTCAATTAACTTTAAGGTTCCCGTTCTCGTTCCTTTTCCTGAGTTACTGAGGGATTATGTGGCATCAAAGTACTGAAAGAATTTTTGAAATCTTTCCAGTAGTTTCTAAGTTTCCGTTTCCAACTCCGTTCCTGTGGGAATCTCCCGTTCCCATAGAAATATGTGAATGAAATGTAAGTCTATGTCACTGAGGGATAACATACTAAAGTTGAAAGAATTTTTGAAATGGGTCATTAACTTCAGGTTCCCGTTCTCGTTCCCGTTTCTGTTCCTGTGGGATTATAGGTATGAAATATAGTCTAAGTTACAGATGAAGGGAGATAATGTAGCACCCATAGTGCTGAAAGAGTTTTTGAAATCTGTGTAGTTGTTTCAAATTTTCCGTTCCCAACCCTGTTCCTGTGGGAATATGGGATTCAAACGTTTTCAGGAACCATCTCCGGACTAAACTATGTCTACCCTGAAAATTTCATAAAAATCTTGCTTAAATGGACTTGATGTTATAGTTTCAGACTTAAGGGTTTTTCCTTTTCTTTTTGTGGTCTTCTCCGATTTTGGCAAAGGACTTATGGACAAAAGAGCAACATGAGTAGACTTTTGTGTGATTAGCCACTTTCTCAAGGCAGACTCGCTGATTCCCACCTTCTATGCAGCCGCACGTTTACGTTAGCCAAGACTTATAAGCCTTTTAGCTCCATCAAATTGAGCTTGTGAAACTAGCTTTTTGTTCGAATTTTTTCTATCATACGTTCGAGGCATACCTGTTTCGTTTAAGAAAAATATAAAAATACACAGATATATAAACATATACAGTATACACATATTTGCAATCAAATACAAGATTATTCAGGAATTTTATGATGTGTTTTGATTTACTTGACTGTGAAAAATTAGTTTGGGGTAAGTGTGCGCATGCGTTCACTTACCCCCAAATTTTTGCGCACACTTACCCCAAATGCACTTTTCTATTGTTTTTACAAAAATTTTAACAAACAATTGCCAAAAACTGTAAAATCTTCACCCAAACGTAAAGACCATAAAGTATATTATAAAAAAAAATCCCTACTTACTGCATTGTAAGACAAACTCAAGTCACTGACACAGTTTGAAAATGAAGAAATATTTTAGTGAAGCGGACCTCTTTTTTCTTTTGTCTCTCGTCGAAACACCAAACACGACAGCAGCACTAACACAACTTACTTGAGCTTAGTTCAGATATCTACTGAATTACGCATACGCATCAACAGAAACCCGAATTTCATCCCTATTTTCAAGAAAACCACAGTGCGCACACTTCCCCGCTGCGCACACTTACCCCGAACGACTCTACGAATAAAATGTCTGCGTATTGTTCTTTCGTAAATGAAGGCATTTCAAAAAGTTCTCTCTGATAAACTGATGAACAAATTTGTTTTCTTATTAATATTGTGCCGTAACATTGTGCCAAACGACATTATGCCAAATGTAAAAATTTGGCAAAATGACGCTTTGGTAAAGTAACATTTGGCTGAACATTAGCATTTGGTACAGTGTCGCTTTTGTAAGGCTTCATAAGGCCCATTAGGTACCCTGACGATTTTTTACGATTTTTCAATATAACGAAGAAATGAAGGTACATTTGCTCAGATTTGTGAGTCGTGAGAACCTATACAAATGTATAATTCTACGAAAATACCACTCTTTTGTTAATAAAAAAAAGTAAATAATTTATTAATCACAAGCTAAATGACTTAATTTAGAAACTAAAAAAGTCATTTCAAATAATCGAATGTATAGTTTTTTGAGCATAAGATAAAGTAATGGTAAGAAGCTCGCCTGTGTGTGTAAAAGATTTGCAGCCGCCACCTTAAGTACAGAAGAAAAAGCTAAAAAAGAAAGGGGAAAAAATTGACAAGGAGAGTAATGGTTTGTGTTCTGAAAATTAAAAATTCGTGCTAATTTACGTACCCCCTTCGTTGGTGTCATGAAAACTGTGTCGCAAAAGTTCTCTTCTGCAACTGTGTTCCTATAAAAGGGTTCCTTTTATAGCGAGACAGAGCCCAAAGCCTTCCATATTCGTGATCATCTTTTTTTTTTGTATGTCTCTATGTCAAATCCAAAATATGGCCTTGTGACACTTTGGCAAAGTCATATAAGGCTTTTCGGAATCGGCAGAAAATTATAGGTGCCCTCCATTTCCTCACAAGGCATGGTTGGCAGAAATGCTCAAGTTCCCCGAACATATAATATGTTTTTAGATCTTCGTTTCTCTTCACTTTAACTTAAAGTTCAGTTGTTGTCATGTGTTAATAGATCTTAAACACTGTCATTAAAACCCTTAAAAACATTTTATCTGACGCGATACGAGTTGATGCCATTATTAGATTGTTATTTTGCGGCCTTGAGAAAGCTTTATTCTACCGCTATTTGGGCATTTGAGTTTCGTTTCATTCAACTCATAATAGATTTCACAATGAAGAATAAAATGGTTTGTTGAAATCGATAAAATAGGTGTAACCAGTTTCTTCTTTTGAAGAAAATACAGCTTAGGCAAAAGTGGCATTTTAGAACTCATCATTCATGAGTCGCCTTTTTTTAATTAATTATAATAAAAACAGCAAACTTTTCACCAGAAGGCAGATCCAAGGTCGCAATCATTTCAAGGGAATCATGATCATTTCAAACGAAATGCGGAAGATTATTGTAGAAATTTTTTTCATTAATAAATGAATCATTCATCATCTAATAAACGAATTTTGAGTTTAAATCCAAGCCAGGGGAGATGGTTTGCTTTGTCTTATGGGATAATTAATATAGTGGAATGCCACACGAAATGAGTTTTCAGTTGTTCCTTAATTTTTTATTTGTTTTTTTTTTTTTTTTTAATAAAGCTACTCAAGGGACTTTGACTGCCTTGAAAACTAAAACTTAAGACACCTCGCCAGAAATCGAATTCCATGACAAGATATGATCGTTGATCCCCAAATTTCAACACCCAACTGAAGTGCCCACTTATGGAAGAAAATATTATTTTTTCAACTATGGGAATTAAAATTAGAGTCCTATCTTATCTTCAATTTAGTTTAGTTATCGGGTTTAAATCTTTTCCAAATCTCCCTTTCCACCCGCTACTTTGTTCTGCTGAGCTATTCATGTCCTTGCAGTCAATGTTTTTCAGAAGTTCTTTCAATTGTTTATGCTGTGCAATTTTTAATGCTCCGAATATTAAATAAAAAAATTAATATAATTTTCAACAGTTAAAAACACTTGCGAATATACAATTTTCAGTAATGAAAACAAATGAAACTTTCACAGAACCTGTTGAAAAACTGGTAAAACTCTGTTCTTAGCGCCAATTACATTTGTGTACACACATTTTTACCCATGAGGCAAGAGTTTTCTCTATGAACCATTTCTTCCGCCATTTAGCCACCAACTTTGTGCACCTGCACGCGTACTTTGCTGTTTTTTAACTTGACCAGGCCTAGTACTTCTTCTGGGCTCTTAAGAGCTTTTATTAATTTGTTTGCATTCTTTAACTGAGTGAAACTAAGAGAACGATTTTGAAACGAATGCAAAAGCTTGAATATTTGGGCATGCGCCTTCTCAGCTCTCACTTTGGTGTGGATTCTATTTTCTATGTTTTTCTAAAAAACAAAAATTTCTGCTTGCAGGTTGTGGATATTGTATTCTATATGGTTGATTACTTGTTCGTGTGAAACTTATTACAATCACTGTTGCGAAAGATGATGGCTTTTCCTGGTAGGTCAGTTGTAGTCCTACTGAGGATGTGGTTGCACCGGCAGACACTAGTAAAAAAGTGACGAACGAGTGAAAGATTTTTCTGAATGAAGAAGGTAGCGGGATAAATTGGTTTTATTCAATGGAAGTATATTGTTATATGAACGAAAATTTAAGTAAAACAATAAATAGGGTGGTACAACAGAGCGGGGGCTGGGAGCCCAACGCATTTCCCATAAGCACATCTTGTGTGAAATGGAGAGACCTACAATGCCTCGATTCTGAACGGCTTATCAAGAAAGCGCAATGGCAAAGAAATAACTATCAGAGGACTTGCCAATTCCTCGCAAAAGGCGATACCAGTGGAAAAAAAAAATTTTCCTCTGCCGGGATTAGAACCACAAACCTTCGGGCTTACAGCAGATATCCTAACAATTACGTATCCACTAATTAGGATTCCACTGATTAATCTTATGTGCATTGTTAAAGTTGAAGACCCTATGATGTTGCAAATTCGCTTTTTTTATGCACCTGATTTATGAGGTTAGGTTAGCTTAGTTTTAAATGACTGTCAAGAAAACGACTGGCACACTTAGACCAATATTAAGTCCGTTGTGATAACAATTTATTCAATTGGAGTCTTTGATAAAGCGACAGAGATGAAGGCCGTCTGTGTTCACCAGATGGCTTGGATCATCAAGGAAGTAAAATCAGCAGTTTTGAAGCGTAGGACCACCTATCTCCTCATCTAAACATCTTCTGTAAAAGTGGTTTTTTTATAATTTGCATGCGCTCAAAGGGTTGTGACTACCCTTAACATGTTAAGTAACACAGTACGAGCTTTAAGAAAAAGGGAGAGAGTTAGAAAGGAGATACCGATGCACACTAGTTTTAAATTTCTAAAGATTGTAACGAGAGGAAAAAATAGAGCAAGGCAATACATTGCACATTCGCGTGGTACGGCTGAAGAAGGAATCTCTCTATTAAACAGTACGCCCTAAATTTTACTCAAGGATAAACTGATGGGCATTCCTAGAAGCGCGAGTATTACGGTTGAATTGTTTAAGGGGAGGAATGCAGCTGGCAATCTCATAAGAGCACCGTCTGTAAAAAAAAAACGATAAAATAAGGAGAGACAAAAAACATTAGGAAGATGTTCGAGCGTCGTGAAAGTTTCAATGGCGTTCGTATCTCCTATCATTTTAAAGCCATCATTTGAACACTGTTTTAAAAGATTAAGGTGAGTTGAAGGAGCACCAGCCCAAATATGGGAGTTATAAGCCATCTTAGGTTGAATGTACGTTTTTTAGATGACTGCCAGGTCATTGGGTGAAAAAAAAATTTCTTGCATTTTCGAAGAAAGCCTGAGCACTTTGCAGTGTTTTTGGCGATGTCAAGCATATGGTTAATCCACAAGAGGTGGTTGGTAATGCACATACCGAGGATTGAAAGGTGTTCTGTTTCAACAATGCAAGAGCCACTCATGGATAGTGGCCAGCATTTATTTTGTGGGTTTCAAATTTATAGCCGTCCAAAACAACTTGTAATGCGAACGGTTAAAAAGGTAGCTACTAATCCAGCGAAGAGGAAACTCATCGAATCCAAAATCACGCATTTTAGATAAAAGAGTTTGATGCCAAACTCTGTCGAATGTTTTTGAAATATCAAGCGCAATAATCTTACTTTCTCCAAATTGATGTAAATACTTGTGCCACTATTCGGTGAGATATACCATCAAATCACCAGTGGACCTATTGCAACGAAAGCCATACTGTCGGTCATTAGAAGCTTTCACTCTTCGAGATATTTCTTAAGCTGATAGTTGATCAGCGTTTCCATGAAGGAATGCAGAGTCTTATGGCGTGTCTATCTATCAGACAATGTCCGGCAATGGCATTGATTACGAAGCCAATCTGCAATCCGGTTATGGATAGTAAGTGTCTCTCGCGTTTTAGATCTATCTGTTTTGTTGTCACACATCAGCCTGATTTCTTTCTTCGTCACAAAAGTTTGGGAATGGCTCTCTTGTGATGTATAGAAAAGCTTAACTTGATAGTTTATTTCTGATAAAAATCTTTACGGTGAATGGGAATTTAAAAATTTGGTAGTATGAAGACAAAATTGCTTTTGTAATTGAATGATATCTGTACCATATAAAATAATTTGTATACGAAAATAATTTGCTCTATCCATAGATACATAGACGTAATTCAACATCCTCCTTCTTACACATTTTATACAAACATATGTACATAAGGTGGCGCCCAGTTCGGTAAGCCCCGGGTCCTGGCGCATTTTTCACAACCATTCCATGTGAGTAAACTTGTCAATTCCTCGCGAAAGACGATACGCGTGGAAAATTATTTTTGGTTTCGGTTTGGATTCCAATCGCGAACCTTACGAGTAACAAGCAGACATTGTCACCATTATACCCCAGTGGCTCCACTTTCTTACATATTAACTAGCCATTAATTTCTTAGTCCCTTGTTCACACAGGGTATTGAGGGAAAAAGAGAGCACATTCCACTTACTAACTTTTCTTATTGAAGCTGAAAATGTCTGCAAAAATACAAATTTTGAATGATGGCTCTTGTTTTCCTTTTTACATTTTGATTCCGGAGAACGAGCAAATTTAAATCAGATTTTTATAATTCACATTTCGATGTGCGCATTCTGTTGGCTTGGGAAATACTTCTTTCGATTGTAAATCTCTTTTGATATGTCAACTTTTCACGTTGACTTTGCTTCTTTGACTCTTCTCAAAAATACTAAAATAAACTCAAATTCAAAATTTATAAGCGAGCAATTGTGTGGTGGCTGTAATAGTAATAATTAAGTGTGTTTGCTTATTTCGTGGGAGATTCGTGGTTCAAAAATTGTTACCTCTGTCTGTCTGACTGTCAAGATCTTATAACCATCGAAGACGATCGAGACACCGCACCACTCACTGTCGAATATGAGTCCACGTCGGCTGACAAAGCATTCCTGCTCGAGTGTATATTTCCAAGATCTTCAATCATTACGGACTTTCTACTTTTTCGTTTCAAAAGACATTTAAAAAACGTGAGTAGGGAGCATCGTGTGTCAATTGTTCCACAAAGTTGTTATTATTGCGCCAATGATACAAGAGTGGAGAAGTAAGTTGAATCGTATTGACTTCCACTACTTTTAGAAAATAACATTTTAGATAATTTGAGAAAAAGAGAATGTACGGTAACATGCGCATTGGATCTTAAGAAAGCTTTTGATTCAATGTGGCCAGACGGACCTATTTTTAAAATGATTTCACTAAATTTACCAGTTAATGTTATTAAAATTCTAAACAGTTTTTTTTTGCAATCGTTACCTTAAAGTAAAAATTGGTTCACTTTTTTCAAATCAGATTCAAATTCATACTGGTGTACAGCAAGGTTCTTTTCTGGGTCCATTCCTTTATAATATATTCATTCACGACTTCCCATCTTCCATAGGACCTTCAAAGAGTATTCAATATGCTGACGATACAATCATTTATGCCCCTCACAAAAGACCTCATGAAGGACTTAAACTAATTAAATCCCACCTTGAGCATATAATTTCGTATTTTGATAAATGGGGAATTTCAATAAATTTTCAAAAATGCGAACTGATTTGCTTTAGAAATGCTTCCCCTAGAGGACATTACCTAGCAATTAAAGAGAGTAAACAGCTTCAACTCTTTATCAACGGTAATCCAATTCGATTAAAAAATCAAATAAAATATCTAGGAATAAATCTTCATCATAGACTAAGAATGAATCCCCACGCAAGACTCTCACTCAATAAAAGTAAAGTAGCAGCCGGTCAACTTAAATTTCTTTTTAGATCTAAATTTATTAATAAAAATACAAAACTTTTATTGTATAAGACTCTTATTCGTCCCATACTATCTTACGGTTTTATTTCTTGGTTCAAAATTTCTCCCACAGTAGCTAAGGAATTTCAAATTTTCGAGAGATATATTTTAAGAAATTGTCTTCGCAAATATAGAAGGCCTAATGGAAAATGGTTTAAAAACTCAATTTTATATAAAGAATCCAAAATTCAACCTCTTTTATATTATCTTTCTGACCGGGCAATTAAAAGAATTCAAAAATTTAGTTATCATGAAAACCCTCTAATAAAAAATATGTATTTTGAAAATATAAATTTTATGTTAGAAGAAAGATATTATATGTCCCCAATTAGCCTAGCTAACGACTCGTCCAGACAATGCCTCCAACTAAACAACAAAGAATATCTTTCTGGCTTCTTCACAAGGAGCAATCCCTTCACTTATAGAGGATAACATTTCTCTAACTATTCATCTTGAATTAATTTTAACATTAATTTATTACATTAAAATGTGTAGTGTGTTATTTTCGTTCATTCCTAGATTCGGAACTGTGCTAATGTCATTTCACTTGAATTGACTTTAGCACCTTTTTAGTTCTAAGTTATTATTATTCTTATTATTATTTTAGTCGTAAGTTGTAAATAAGTTTTTCTATCATTAGTCTTAAGAAAACCTTCACAAACTGTAAAATCTGTAAGTGCCCTTGAGCAACACTTAAAAATTTTTTTCTTTTTCTCATCTGATATATTAATTTGTTTTAAGTATTAATTTAAATAATTATTCTTTAAATCAAAACACAAATGTAAAGGCTAGACCAATTCAAAGTCAGCTACATTATAAAAACACTGTATATTTTACTCACATAAAATTTGTAACTATGAAAAAAAAAAGTCTCAATAAAAACTCAATTATCAATTATCACTACTTTTTTTTATTATAATAGATTTGGAGACACCAGTGCGAGCGATGACTTAAAGACTGTTTTTAAAATGCAAGTCTCAAGTCAGCATCTTAGATGAAGATTAATGCAAATTTAGCCACACATCAGTTCACTGCATCATCAGCAAGCAAGAAGATCCGTAGACAAGGATTCAAAGAGCTCTACTGATCTGTCGAAATTGCAAAGTTTCATAGGTTTAGAGGTGACATCAATTTTGTTCTCGGTTCTCGAGGTGGGTAGCCTGTCTCCAAATTCTCTATCCTTTGATTTTTGCATTTTTGCACTCCAACGTTTCCTATCCATGGAAAAGAGTGCGGGAATGATTTGAATAGTTGCAATTACTTGTAGCTTATCACAATTTTACAGTATATTCAATAAAATTATTACTTTACTATAAATTGCATGCTGTTATGAGAAAAAGAGGTTTTCCAAAATGCTTTTAACCGAACAGTTTGATTATGAAGGGAATTATCTTTTTTTGCCAAACGAAAACTTAAGATAGTTTATTTTTGCACAAGTCAAGAGAAATAAATATCTTTCTTAACCATAAAAAAACCCACACCCCTAAAAACTGGCACTGACCTATGGCTGGTTGGAAAAATAACATAGAATGTTTTTTGCATGCATTTTTGTATTGCGAAGGTTTAAACAAATTAGAAAAACAACGGTACCGCAGTGGAAATGTACCTCTGCAGTGCAGTGATCTTCTTTACCGTACGTACATATAGTACAGAGGATTAATTTTTATTTTGGTTACTTTAAGAGTTTAAGCGAATGACAAAAACTTTCGCTCGATAAGAATTAGTTGACGCAGATCCCGTAAAGGTAAAGGATTAAAACTTAAGCGTCCAACAAAAATATAAAATTATTCCGTGGCTTTCTGGTGAAAATTTTTTTACGTGCCTTTTGCATAAATTAAATTAAATAAAAATTGATAAGCTAGAAGTTCCCTAAGCCGTTCCATCGAATTTGATAAAATTCTAATTAATTTTAAATTACTAGAAGCTAGAACGCGTATAAATACATAGTTTCAAAATTATACCATTCTCGTTATATCAGTGGGGTAATATAAATTAACCCTTAAAAAAAGGGGGAACAATTGAACCAAATAACGAGACAAGTTTAAGAACAGGTGGAATCGGCTTACTCTAAGCTTAATTCAAGGCTAACATCATTAAAACAACGAGTACACTCGAAACACACACAAGAAAAAAACCAACAAAGAAACTAAAACAACAGCTGTTAGCAACAGAAGATCAATGTAGACATACATGATCGTTCAAATCAATCACACCATCCTACAATTCCGAAGAAAACTCTCCTCTCCACAACCATAGTTTATCCTCTCCTGAAATTTGCTCCCATCCAACCTTTTCTCACTCCAACATCCAATTTTGAGATAAACCAAAAAAAAAAAGAAATTAACAAATCCAAAACAAAAAAAAAAGCTAAGTAAAATTCTTAAATGTAATACTTTGATGTACAAATACATACAAATTTAATTTTTAAAACCAACAGACAGAATTAAAAGGCCAGTGAATCCAGTCAAAACAGTGCACCGTTTTCACCAGGAGTCGCAGTAAGCTTAATGGAGTAATAAGTACAATGATCATTTTTAAAGGGATTATATTTTTATATTTAACAACAAATGAATTATATCTGATTATAAGGAGGTTCATTAATACAAAACGATAAAACAAAAGAAATAAGAAAAGAAACTAAATTAAAATTTTGAGGCAAAAGAGTCAACGCCCAAGAGGTATAAAAACTATATTAATTTCTTTTTTCTAAACTGTATCTATTCTGATTTTAATCCATATCCAGTCCTTAAGATAAATACTTTTGTTTTATAATAGTTGAATTAAAAAATTTGAATTGTTGTACGTCACCATCTACGAATAATTAGAAAGTACATTTATATCAACACCAAATTTAATTTGTTCTTATGTAAACCGTCGGTCGTCTGGTTTATAAACTTAGACCTCATTAAATTGTTGTTGAATTGATGAAATTTAAGCCATTGTTTGGATTTGAAATAATAGGTTTCGAATGAATTTACTTTTTTAAGGAAAGATGAACATTTCTTTTTATAAAGTATCATTTTGCTTTTGATTGAATTAGAATAATGAGTTATTGAGAAATTTAAATTAGGATGTGAGATAGGAAGCTTGGTTGAGTAAGACCTTCAACAGAATGTTTTAAAACTAAATATATTTTTTTCGCCTTAGGGGTCAGGGCGGTGTAATGAGCGTTGGCAATGACCAAGGTGCGTCGAGATAAGAAATTTCTTCTTCTTCAGATGCAAGGGGAGGATATAGCTCCGAGAACACGATCACCTATGTTCTCCACAAGTATGGCAAGCTATTTTTAGGATAATAAAAATTCGAGTCCCACATCTCTACAATATTTAATTTTTTGAAATTTCGTCTTTGAATTCATAGGCCTGAAATAAAAACGTAACACCATCCATTTTTCAGTAGCAAGATCCCACCCCTCCGCCGAGCTAGGATGTGCGAGGACTAGCAGGCCTACCCGTTATTTAGAAAATGGACAACTCTTTCGTAGCTCAACTTTAATGGTCTGACCGACCTGTAGCAGTTCGATTAAAACGAGTTTGAGAATGAAAGAGCTTAACACTGGATTAGAATTGTCAAAAAAACTGTGTGTGTGGTTAACCCATTATTATTTAATTGGTTATGTTTTGAAATCCAACCGATTTAACTCTGTATGAGGATTTGAATAAGGAATTTCACAGACAGTTCACTCTGGCGAATACTTTTTATTTAAACACAAATATAGATAAAAAGATTAATATAATTAATTAATATGATCAATACAAAACTCATCAACAGATATAAAGGGTGGTTAAATTTCAAGGGCCGATGTTGATTTTGAATAAAACACAAACTATTTAGGAAATTATTGTAATTTTATTTTATTATGATATATTGGTATTACTCAATTATGTATGGAACAAAATATCGGCCAAATGGGCGCCGCGACCACGGCGGCACACCTCCATCCGATGGTCCAAATTTTCGATGACCCTGAGGCATAATGGAGGTTCTATGCCGTTAATGTGTTGAATTATCTCATCCTTTAGCTCTTGAATTGTTGCTGGCTTATCGACGTACACCTTTTCTTTCAAATAACCCCAAAGAAAAAAGTCCAACGGTGTCAAATCACATGATCTTGGCGGCCAATTGAATTTGTTGCGCAAAAGAGCCATTGTTTCGTTAGCTGTGTGGCAAGTGGCACCGTCCTGCTGAAACCACATATCGTCCACATGCATATCTTCCAATTCGGGCCATAAAAAGTTCGTTATCATCTCACGATAGCGAACACCATTCACAGTAATTGCCTGACCGGCCTCATTTTGGAAAAAATAAGGCCCGATGATGCCGCCAGCCCATAAACCGCACCAAACAGTCACTCTTTGTGGGTGCATTGGTTTTTCGACAATCACTCTTGGATTCTCATTCGCCCAAATGCGGCAATTCTGTTTATTGACGAATCCACTGAGGTGAAAATGTGCCTCATTACTGAAGATGATTTTCTTCGAAAAAATTCATAATAAGTCTGGATAACTTTAACACGTTGTTGGATTGTGTATCTCTCCATGGTTCAAATTGAATAAGTCTGAAATAGAAAAATGTCAAATAAAATTCGGAAAAAAACTTGGCGTTTAGGTGTAGTTCACATTCAACATCGGCCCTTGAAATTTAACCACCCTTTAGAAAGAATTATTGATTTAATTTAAATAAGAAAGTTCGTTACAACTATAGGAACACTAAGTCTCCTGCTCCATATTTTCAAACACATGAATTTTCAATCGGAGACAAAGATATCTCTTTGTTCTACAGGAAACCTTTTTAATATCATCGAATTTGCATTTTCAATGTCAAAATAAACTCCATCTCAAATCTGTAAGTAAGTGTTAGAATTGAGACTTTTCCTTTCTCAAACTACTACATAATGAGTCTCTGCCAAGATCTGTTACAGCATACCATGGACTGCCAAATAAAAAGAAAACACTACTACAATCACCGACACACCTAAGTAGATGAGTAGTTACATCCCATCTCGCTGGAGGGCTTTTCTCAAATTTAGATATTTTTTGTCATGTAAATGCTTCTTACATTCTCAAAAGAATTTTCTAGTCCTCGAGCACTACTTTGAACAATATGTTTCATTTAACTATCATGCAACGTTCCAATAACTCCTTTCACAACAGAACTAGAATACCTACTTACTGTTCAAAGGAAATGTGCAATGTTTTTGGTTTTGTGGTCATAAGGCAGTAGTTTTGGTCGATTGAAGTTGTTCGTAGGAAATACTATTGCAACAATTCTTATAAATTCTTCGATTTGAGGATCTTGTGGCTCTGAGTTCTGGTTCAGTTGAAATTGGGAATAAAGTGACACGAAAAAAACCATGATTTGAAATCAGAGTAAAATCGAAAAGATCTCATTGATGATTATGTAATGCCTATTAGGGGAATTGTTTTGTGCTTCACCGAATTTAATTCTTTTTTCGTTGTTTCATGTTTGTCACTTAGGCAAATCAAATATTTCAAACTAAAACAAAGGTTTTCATTATTGTTGTATTAGTTTTCAAGACAAGGTGATCTAGAATTTTGACTGGAAACAAATGGAAAGCGTTGTAACGAAGGAAGCTTTAGACTTTAGTAAAATTTTTTGGATCGTTTGTTTGAAAGTCCTAGGTAAAATGTAAAATAAGTTAACAGGTGTAAACTGCAAAGTTAAGGTGGAACCTTAAACTATTATGAATGTGACTTGTTTGGTATGTCAGAGTCGGTCTATCATTCACATTTCGACATCTCTAATTACTCAAAATACTCTAAATCAGTGTTTTGAAAATAGCTGGAAGCCAATACAATGGCCACAGAAGAACAAATTGGAAAAAAAAAATCTTCCTCTTTACTGTCAAAATCATCACCTATTTCATCGAATTCTATACAGAAATGCAATGCAGCAACTGGACTTTTTCTATATTGAACATTTTTCCCTGCAGGTTTTCCTACTACTGGCACTAAGGTTTTCTTGCTTGGCAAAGAGTGAGTGGCAGTCGGCTTCTAGAAGCCAGAATTACTCTTCCTATTGTACCATCAACAAAAAAAAAAAAACAACAAAATTCCTCTTTCAGATTCAATATCTTTGGCAAAAAATAGAGATAGAGAAGTCCTGCGAGAACATCCATGCTGTTACCTTGTGCACTTTTTCAATTCTTCTTTCCAATTTGTTTAGCTTTTTGTCTATTGAGCAGATTGACTGGACGAAAATTCGTTGTAGTTTTCTATTTAAAGATTGCGTTCTATATTTGTCTTCTATACTGAGCAAAGCAGCTTTATTTGAATTCACCGGAAGGAATGCTGGATACACCATGTTGGTTGTCCTGGTTATTCCTTTTGTGGTTGGGCCTTGCGCCATTTCCAAGTGAAAGGAATTTTCTTTGAATTTATTTATTTCTGCTCATGTATATATATCTTATCTCTAATGCATATTTCTTAAGCTCCAGCAGTGTAAAGGGAACAGTCAGAAACACGATTCTTATTTACAAAATATTCTTATATCAATAAAAACGCAAAGGATTTCCATTTAAAAGTGTTTATATACATAAATAACTCTTTGTTATCCATTTTTTTTTTCTTTTGTTGGAAGTGAGGAAGGTTGTGAGTTCACAAAGAGGTTAAAAATATCAGTTCTTTCTATTTAAGTTTTTGATTCGAAGTTTGAGAGCAATACAAAAACCATCATAGCAACCAGCATAGCTTACATGTTCTCTCAGTTTTATCCTTTATTGCCTGAAGGACATTTATGGTATAGTCGTTTGCCGTGGCATTAAACGGCTTCAGTTAGTTCGATTTTGTATTTGCATAAGAAATTAAATTTGGGAAAAATAAAAATTAAGTAAATTTTAAGTTTTACAAGAAATCTTTTTCGAAATTCTTGAAATATTTGTAGTCTTTCAACTATGAGTTTGGCAGTACTTGCGACCGTTACCGTTGGATCACTTAGCTCATCCTTTCAATGGCTGCAATTACACTTAATCAGTTGAGATTCTCAATAAAAACAACGCAATAAAAAACAACGCTCACGAGATGCCTGTCCCAGTTTCTGGACATAACATCTTACACGTGGGACCTCCAATGTATTTTTTCGACCAAGACTTAGCTCATAAAATTAATAGTTAAAGTAGGTCTCAATGAATGTCTGGCGGTGTTTTTTCTTTTTTTTTTTGAAAGTATTGCGATGCCTTGACCCTTGAGTCAGCGATGACTGATCTTTTAGATTTCTAGATCTTCGACTCCGTCTCTTAACCCATTATATTTCAATCTTTTGATGTTTTGGTCTTACGATCTTTCGAACCTTCTATTATTATATATTTCAATTTTTCGGTTTTTCGGTCTTTCAATCTTTCGATCCCTCGATCTTTTGATCCCACGACTTTTTGATTGCTCAATCTTTTTCGATTTTTCAATTGCTCGATATTTCTATTTTTCGATCTTACGATGTTTTGGTTTTTCGATCTTTGGATCCCTGAATACTTAAAGTAAACTCTTTCGTTCCATTCAGACTGCGATTATGTCGCCACGGCTAACTCACGTCACACCAATATTTTGTAAAAAGCACCGTCTGACCTTCATACCTACTTCAACCATTAACTCTATTAGCTTAATTTTGCTCGAAAAAATGCAACGGAAGTGGCAAGTACACGGACTTTGAAAGGTACCTTGGTTGCGTTGTCTCTGTATCGAGAATCTCTATAAATTAAGTGCAATTGTAGCCTCTTCGAGGGGATGAGCTTAGTGGTCCAACGATCGCCTCTTTGACTATAACACTAGGTGAAAATCGTGTTCACATGAGTTTACATCCTTAATTTTGGAATTTGAAGAAGGTTGTATGAATGAAATTTGTTAGAGAAAAAAAGAGAAGTCAAATATACCAAAAATTTTAAGAATTTGAAGGGATGAAATGTGGTGTCTTTTCATGTGTCTGCCGTTTATTATAGATGGACACAGCATCATGGATGATAAAAGATCGATTTTGAATTAAGAAAAATACAAAGAGGAATTCGCCAGCTCTCGGATCAGCTTCATCGCTTGTGAACACTTCTTAACGTGCCTAACGTGCCCGTCAGGCACAAACGCAATCAATCTTAAGAACTCACGTAATTCTTACGACGCCCATTCTTAAACCATAAACTTATCGGATCATTAACAAATTGACTCCAACTCAAAGCAAAAGTCGCACAAGAACTTAAATCGAGAAAAACAAGCACAAGGCGCAATTAAAGCAAATTTATTTAAGCAGTTAAATTATTTTTGATGCCCGTAGCATAATTAGCATGCTGACCGTTACGTGAGAGGTTCGCTGATCGAATCCGAACAGAAAATCACCGCGGATATCACTTTTTCGATGAGTCGTTCAAAATCTGCAAAAAAATAAAAGTCCCCTTCATTCCTATAATAAGGTGGGGTTGCGAGAAATGCGCTAGCCCCGCTTTGCTACTCTCTGGCCCTATTTGTTATACACTTATGTACATCTTGGAATGTCCGGATCTAAAATCTAAAATGAAAAGCCTTTTCGGTTCATTGATTCTAACTGTTGTTGTTATGGCTCTGTAAAACAAAATGATGTCTCGCTTTGAGAGTAGTCGAACTCAAACAGAGCGTGGGCATTACCCGGATTGTCGTTGTCAGAAATAATTCTTTGGGGAGCACATGGAGTTCACTAAAAAATTAAAAAATAGTATGAACAGATTACTGCGGTACCCGTGGTTAGCATGTCCGCCTGTTAACCCAGAGGTTAGTGGTTCGAGTCTCAACACAGGCATTGGCCTATTCCGTCGGACCGCATTCTGCCTGACCGAGCCCTTAAGCCATTGCTCTCTAAACGTAGCTAAGTTAGTTGTACGAAACTAAGTAAAAGTGACGAGAATTATAACAAAAACCATATTCTTTGTCAACTTCGAAAGCTGATGGAAGCTATGCGCTGCTCATAGTTAATTTATCAAACTTTATTTATGTATATTATGTTTAATGATCTACGAAACACAAACTTGATCACTCGGTTTAGGAACTTCTTTTTTAGTGAAACGAAGACCAATTTTTGTGAAGTGAAGACATTCCTGTCGAATCTGCAGAAGTACACCATTTTTGTAAGTGTAAAAGTGTATTTCGTTATGTGAAAATGCGATTGGGCCGTTGCCATACGCAGTTCTCTGGTTTGATGAATCATATATCCTACCTTCTCCTTATCTAGGTTAGGTTAGGTTGGGTAGTCAACCATCAGCCCGGTTGATCTTATAACCGTCACATTTAGATCAATGTAGATACATTGTGATACCCTGTATTTGTATATCCTAGAAACCTATGAGTTTATGTCTGGTCAGTTTTTAACCATTTTGTGCCTCCTTATCTAACTAATAATATAAATAATTTTTTCGAAATAGAACACGTTTTCTTACTAGTGCCACAAAAAATGGCCAGGACAGCATTTGCTTCAGCGCTGCTTATAGAGAATTGAATTTACATCGTTACTTGTATACCCTTGGCTTTTGCTTTTATCGCTGTATATCCTTTTTGCTTATCGAAAAATCAACGAAAGGCCCATTTTTATCGCGACATTTGAAAAAGTTGGATTAAATTAATGAGATTCGATTGAGATTAGAAACGTTTAGGTCCATCCGTAACATGCTTCTAATAATAAGTCCAATGATCAAACCAATTGAAATAGTTACATGTCTCTCTTTGACATCTGTTCAAGTTTACTGGAGTTGCTCACGCTTTATTTCAACAGATTCAAGTTGTCAGCTCGTAAACCGCTTTATATCATCACCCAATGATATTAAAATAAAGCTCTGCTTTCGCCGTTTTGTGATTCACACTACTCCCATCAGATATGGTTGGATTGGTTTTTATTAATTTAAAAGCTTCTACCACATCACCATCGCACCTAACCACGACTTAAAACTCTTTTAGTTTAAATGCTTGTCATCGTTGTTGCGCTTTTTTTTCAACAACAACAACATCGGAAATTGTTACTTATTTATTGAAAAAAAGTAACTATCCCGTTCATTTTAAACAAGAGTAACTGCATACTCGACCAGGAGGCAAGGAGATTCAGTTCTGAATTGCGACTTCCCATATGAAGGCCTCGAAATTATCCTCAATTCGCTAGGCAACGTTTATTCAATTCGGTGAAAAATTCAATCTATAAAGTTGTAAAATATAAAATGGCACTGTCAACAGCTTTATTAAATTTATATAAAAATGTGCATTTTTTTTTTCTTTGTTTAACAGCTGAGCCCGCCCTTCGATGATATTAGCGCAAATGGTCTGACACAGTGGTTGATGGTAGGCTTATTGGAAAAGGATGTGGTTTAATCGATTTCGGAATTTTTGTCATGCGATTTCATAAACGGTGTGATTCCCTTTTTTTGTCAAATGGATGACTGCAGGTATGCATGAATGTAGGTGTAAGTGGGTGACAATTGCGGCTGTCAAGAGCAATGCAGTTACACCGTCCGGTTCGTTTATTTATGGTCAATCAATGTTTTAAAATCATATTTCCGATAGCACTACGGTGCGGTAATGATTGAGGTTGAATGTTGAAGCTCAGTGATGCACTACGACTTGGTGTCTTCCTTATTAATATTGATATTCATTATGATCGTTATGACAACAATCAGCCCTTTAAAACATTGCTGAAAAGTGAAATAAAGCAGCAAATTGCCCGATTCCTTTTATACTGCTTATAAAAATGGTTCATAAAGCTTTCTGTGAAAAACCTCACAATGCCTTGAGTTATATAAAGCCGTTGTTGAGTTGAACCTGATGTAAAGTTTGTATTTTTAATTAAAATCCCCTGTCACCATAACTCATTGTACGTATTCAATGGAAAACGTAAAAGAAAAAATTCAGTGTGTTACCAAGCAACATACACAAAAGCAATTTCTATTAAGCTATTCCATAGCCGCTAATTAGTAATTATCTCTATTCAGCGACCAACAACGGCCCCATATAAAGCAAAATAAATGGCAAACAGACTAGAAGTAGCAAAAGAAACATGCACAAATTAATCCTCTTGGCCAAAATGAGTCATATTACAAATTGCGTCCAACTTCACTGCCATCATCATTATCATCATCGCCATCGTGACTACCGTCAATTTAGCCTTGTATCCTCTTTCTGGAAATTTATATACTTTTCTGTGTTTTACTTGCTTCTTTTTTTTTTCTTTTTTGCTTTTTTTTTGTAAGACTGGGACAATTTATAAGAACGGATATTTTATGTCCTCATACTGTTTTACAATGGCTCATGATGATGTATGAACATGTGTTGCGGGTGGCCCTTGGGGTGATCTTTTTTCTGAGATTGGACAATGGTGTGCTGTCGTACCGCTTGCTGTGATTGTACGTCGTCGGTTGTAGTATGTGTAGAAGGAACGGTCTGATAAACGACAAGGAATCAAAGTGAGGTATTTGAGTATATTAATTGGCTTCCGATTTCACTTTAATAAACCTTATGAATGACTATGAGATTGCGCCTACACATGATTTATTATTCCTGTGTCCAGTCGACAGGAAAAACGGTAGTATTGTCAGAAGAACAATTGGTTTTTTTTCTGTTTGCCTTTGTCATAGTTTGTAAGTGGGCTGACACGGTTTTTCGCCAAGAACTCTGGTTCGTTAGTAAATAAATAGAATCCTGCAAATATGTGAGAGGGATATGTGGTGTCTCCAATTGAATATTTATTAGATCTAATTTTTCTAATAAAGGATAGTTTTGTCAGATTAGGAGAATTGAAGCCGAGTGAAGAAATAATTACAAAAACTTTAGTTGGATGTTTGCGATTTTGTGGTTTTCAATGGTTATGTTAATGTTAGTGTTATTATTAGTAGATAGATAGATAGACAGTTATTTTTATTTGATTACATTTATAATTCTTGATCACATAAAGTATACAAAAGCATGACTTTTCTGCCGTCCGCCTTATTTTGTTTTCTGTTAGATTGTTGATTCCGAAAACTTGTCTTCTAATTTCTGTTAAAATCGGACAAATTCCCATGAAGTGCAAAATATCATCCCGTTCGTTCAAATTGCACAAAGATCATAGATCGGTAGGTCCTTCCTATTTGGTACGAAGTCTAAAGTCTAGTCTGAAGTCTGAAGTCTAGTCTAAAGAAGTTCGCCCCGCAACTTAATCATCGTCGATATTTCATCTACACTATTGACATCTTCAAAATAGTTTTTCTCTCCCAGGTTGTGGTTCAACTGACAGTAAAATTGTCTGTAAAGAGATCCTGATGCGTCATTTAAATATTTTTCTCTATATTTTGTATCCGCTGCTGATATTAGCTGGTAAAGGGACCTCTTCCATCATAGTCTGGACTATTAATATTTAGGACTATCTCACAGTCTCTAGCAAGGTCCATCCAATCTGCATACCAGCTTGATCTGGTTCGTATATCTTGTAGAGCTGCTATCTTTGGGAGCCGGTGATTATCCATTTTCATTACCTTCAAAACATAGTCCACTCTCATTTTCAAAGTTCGATTGAAAATGGGTGATAAGCCTGTTTCCAATTCTATTAGGCATATTGAGAGGCAGTCTAAAAATTCGTTTGATGTAGTACCGCAATAGTTTCTCCACTGTTTCATACCTTTTTGTCCCCCAAGTTTGCGCTGCGTAGAGCAAAATAGATTCCGATATTGCTTCGAATATCCTGAACTTACTGCTATGTGCAATATTTTTGTTGTAGAAGCACCTATTCCACGATGCGCTGATTGCGCCTTTTGCTTTTGTGAGCTTTTCCTTTAAATGCCTCTCCATACATAAAGTAAACTCCCAAGTATTTAAAATCCTTGACAATTTCAATGCTCTCCCCAATACATTGCCATTTTCGTTCATGCAATATCGTCCTCCTCCTTCCCTGAAGATCATTATCCAAACTCACAACCAGACTCTAAAGCATACAGTATTGTGATAGCCGGTTTATCATTAGCAGCAACGATTCAGGTGTTGGTGCCAATAGTACGATATCATCCGAGAAAAGCAATGTCTAAACTCAATGGCCTACGTTCTCAATCCTTGTGGGGTAGAAAGTCTACTAGGTCGTCAATAAAGAAAGCAACCAGACTTGGACTCATTGCAAAACCTTGTCTGACTCCTGATCCTGTTTCAAACTACCCTGACAACTCTTCACCATTCCATACTTTGGCCAATGTATTTTCATAAAGGTTTTGGATAACTCTTCCAAACTTTATTGACATTCCTATGCTATAAAGTTTATACATGAGGGCTTGTCTATCAACTGTATCAAAAGCCGCCTTACGCAATGTCCTAATTGGCAGCCATCGCGCGACTGAACAACGAGCGACGGGCGCTGCATCGGACGATCAAAATATCAAACAACAATAACCTTATTGTGTGTCCTTATTAACACAGGAAAGCGATCGCGCGATGGGGTAGCACGGTCGCAAATGTTTGTTTCATGATCGTTCAAGCTTTATCATTAAAGCTTTTCATATTCAAAGTGTATACTCGTGCGACCGACACTACGAAAAGTAGTCTGGTTGCTTCAAATCAACCAATTTGATTTTCGTCGCGTTGCATTTGCGTTAGCAAATAGCAACTGAAAATGGAATTCGAAGACAATTTAACAAGTGAAATTTTTGTAAAGTTTATGTGAATTTTATTTATGTAGGTATGTGTATGGGTAAAAAATATCTTGTTGGCTTCGCAGCTCTGGGTACAAGTGGTGGAACTTACCAAATCACAACCGGCTTTTATATATTTTATTTTAGGTTTTTCTTTTCTTTTCATAATTGAGAAGATAGTGTCGCGATGCCAATGATGCAGCCTGGTCGCGCGATCTTATGAGCATCTTGCGACTGGTATTAGGACACTCTTTGTGGTAGCACAACCAACGAGCAACGCGACCGACCGAAGTTCATCGTTCAGTCGCGCGATGCAACTCCAATTAGGACATATAGCCTTAAAGTCAACAAAAAACGTGTACAGTTTTTTTTTTTTTGTTAAGAAATGAATTCGCAATACTTTTAAGCACAAAGATGTGGTCAACTGTTGAATAACCTGCCCTAAGGCCTGCCTGGAATTCTTTCAAAAGCTTGGCATCATCGATCCATTTACTAAGCCGTCTTTGCAAAATTAAAGTGAAGATTTTACACGATGCATTTAAGAATGAAATCCCCCTATAGTTGGATAGGTCAGCCAAGCACCTTTTTTATGTATAGGAAAAATAATAGATTCTTTGAATTCTTGCGGCATAACCCCGGTTTCCAGTACATAGTTGTATATCCATGTTGACCTGTTGATTAATCCAACGGTACAATATTTGTAAAATTTCACTGATATACCGTTCGATCCAGCAGCCTTTTAGTCCTTTAGCATTATAACCGCTGAAACTACCTCCTGTTGACTTATCTCAGAATCCAAAATTGCGTTGTTAAACCCAGGAGCAGCGTATTAGAATAAGTTAACTTTTTCTTGGGCAGGATTCAACAAATTTTGGAAGTGTGATCCCAAAAGATTGGAACTTAGATCACAGTAGATGGTGTTTTTTTTTCGTTATTATTTGTATTTTTATTGATTCCAACAAGAGACTCCATTAGGGATAGTTGTGCAAAGGAGTTTTTCTCTCTATGACCAAAAAGAATTGGTTCTTAAGCCCCAGCAAACTCCTGCAGCCTATAAAAATGTGATTGTGCTGTTCGACTTCAGGGCGAATTTGAAAAAGTTACAATGATCTCTTCCCACCAAAGGTCGTTAAAGAAGACATATGATTTAGTGAAAACACAGTTTTTCCAAACTTTCGATAATGTTAAACTGAGATAACAGGTTTTTGGTGGTTTCACTGTTGGAAATCACAGACTGTACAAAAATACTTCCAGCAATGAGTTCAGGCAGATAGGGCTCTGGGCGATGTGTTTTTTTAGCGGACACTAAGCTCTCATACCACAACGTTCAAAAGAAAAAGACCACCTAGTGGCGTTCATATTCATATTTCCAAACTGTCGAACAAAGCGGTCATGCTTTGGTCGACCTACAGAAGGCATGACTCTAGTGCCTTGGATGTCACCACGTTCAAAATGGCCATACAAGCTAAATAAACGATATTTCGATGATTTGCAGTTTTAAGCAAAACTGTAAGAGCTTTTAAAGTAGTGAAAATACAAGAGATTCACAGAAGCTTAGCCGGCCGGCTGCATGATGTATGTATCTCAACCTTTCAGCTGGGTTTCACTAAGCCACAGTTCCATGAAGAGTGTAATATTCTGTCCCACGCAGCTTAAAGTAATACCTGACTACCTCAAAAAGAAAAAATCAATGCTACAGAATAAGCTTCACATTAGGAAAAAAAGAGCAGGCGTTTCTCAGAACGAAAAAGAAACTCCAAGAGTAACTACGGATAAAATTTTTTAAAAGGTTGCACGGCGAAAGCATAGTTCAATGAAAAGGTTGAAAGTCCTTTCAGGCGAACGTCGCACTTCTTCTTCAAAAATATCCGGATAAGGATTAATTTTCAAAGCTGAAAGTATGCAGTATACATACATGGCTACAACCCTTGCATTGCAACCCCATTCTTACATATCTTCCAGAAATATTTGAGAGTTAAAACATATTCAAAAACATCGAGTGCTTATATTAATCTCGAATGACCAGATTTTCCTCTTAAAGCAAAGTTAATGTATGAAGAGCTTCGATTTTCGAAGCATGTGCTTCATAGCACATATTCACAATAAGAAAATCACTTTCTTCTGCTGCAGGGCTGTTCGTTGAACACTTATGCACATTAAGATTTTGATTATCTACAAAGTCTATTCATCGAAACTAATTCATCAGACAGACTCATGCATGTTGTGATAGATTAATATGTACACATTCCTTGTGTGAGTACATACGTACATATGCTCGTATTTAGAATTTTTCAATTTCACTGAATCACAATGCTAAGGATTCTCTTGTTTAAGAACATAAAGTGAAAAATATCATTTTATTTAGCATTGCTTGCATGCGACGACTCCTGAAATGACAAAGGCAAGAAGTGGGAACGAATAAAAAAAAGTTGGCCTTTTAAATATGTTGCAGAGTTGTGCTCCTTATAGCACAAGTGCAAAACGCTTTTTCTAGGATAATCTGCATCTGTTACGACTTCAGAGATATCAGCAAAAAAAATCAAGAAAGAAGTTAAACGGGAAACAGAAAAGGGACGGACGAAAAGCCCCAAACACAGCCATGACTTTGCAACACAGAATTCGATTCTTTTTCGAATCCTACCAGCAGCACAAAAGGAGTGTTAAGGATGCTAAAAACGAGCTATAAACACTGTCAGCTTGGGGTGAATCTTAAACCATTTGCTTAGTTATTCATCAAAGCGTGTATCAGAATCCTTTGGGGTGGAAGAAGCATCCTTTAGTTGAAAAGTGTTGAAAATTCATGACTGTCTTGTGTTGGATTTTCTCTTCCTTTTTTTCTATGTTTTTTTTTTTTTTTTTTTTTCTTTTTTTCTGCTGTTGTATTTTAGTAAGAAAAGACGCTTGCCATGCGGTGTAGTGGTGCTCTTTTCTGCGTCAAAGACTTTGAGTGTACATTTTGGTGGCGGGAGCTCGATGGTAATATGTTATCCTCTTGCTCTTGTGTTTTAGAGTGTGCAATTTTCTAGACTTCGACTTGAAATGAAAGGAACTTAAAAAGCTTATACGATGATTGTTACTTTTCATTTGTTGAAGAGCATACATGCAGATGCACTCGCTTCGTTATTTTGCTAAGGATTGTGCTTTTGAATTTTTATGTCTGCTAAGCGCTCATGATAGAAAATAAATGATTGATCAAGAAAAGTAAAAGGAATCGGGGTGTTTATTTTTTTTTTTTTTTTTTTTTTTAATTTAAATCCTTTCATTTCAATGGTTTGGGTGGGATGAATGGATGAGTTTTCAATTCAAATGTTTTTGAGGCATTGCTTCTGAATCTGCTTGTTGAAGGTATTCATTTTATTCCATCTTCGTATTTATGTTAAGCTTTCACAAAAAACTGTTTCTCAGCTAAAAAAAATAACTTTTATAAATATGCTCCACCAAAGACCGTCTATCTACTATGTGGTCGCTTCCAAGACAGTAGCGAAGCTCTCAACTCGTAAAAGAACTTATTTACTGAGATGGGCATTACAGTTCGGGGTGAACCTGGTCCTCAACCAACATCCTTCTATAACGACTTCGATTTCAGGCGAGCTCTCTCCAGTCTCGCACTCTATGGTCGATTGAGGTATTCATCCACTTGAATGCGCCACCTAAAACGAGGTCTTCCCCTTCCGTGATTTCCCTGCAATGTGCTTTCGAAAACCCCACGAGCCGGAGTGTTTGGGTCCATCCGCTCAACATGGCCCAACCATCGTAGCCTCGCGATGCGTACTCTTCTGGCTATGCCCATGTCGCGGTACAGCTCATACAGCTCGTTGTTGTATCTTCTTCTCCACACATTGCCTTCGCATACGGGACCAAAGATTATTCGGAGAATTTTTCTTTCGAAACGACCAAGGGTTTCCTCATCCGCTTTCGATAAGGCCCATGCCTCCGCGCCGTAAAGCAGGACTGGGATGATTAAGGTCTTATACAAGGTTACCTTGATTTTTCTGGAGAGGGTTTTGTTTCTCAATTTCCTTCTCAACCCAAAGAAGCAACGGTTGGCAAGAGTTATTCTCCGGTTGATCTCCGCACTGATGTTGTTGTCCGTGTCTACAGCAGATCCTAGGTAGAC
This sequence comes from Melanostoma mellinum, assembly GCA_914767635.1. Lineage (NCBI taxonomy): Eukaryota > Metazoa > Arthropoda > Insecta > Diptera > Syrphidae > Melanostoma > Melanostoma mellinum. Next base: position 24,899,507 of record OU612058.1, read on the forward strand.
GAAGTCCTGTAATACCTCCAAGTTATGTCTGTCTATTGTGACGTTTTGTCCAGTTCGTCGATGTTCTGTGTCCTTGTTTGGTGACAGCATATACTTCGTTTTGCCCTCATTAACCATCAAACCCATTTTTGCCGCTTCTGTTTCAATACTCGCAAAAGCACCTATGACATCACACTTATTTCTTCCCATTACGTCAATATCGTCTGCATAGGCTTTTGAAAGATTGTTCCTCTGGTGTTGACGTTTGAGTTTCTTACTTTCTTTTTAAGTATGATGTTGAAGAAATCGCATGACAGTTTGTCGCCTTCCCTAAAACCTTTTTCGACATTAAAGGTCTCGGTGAGTTCTTTACCGACCTTGACGGAGCAGCGTGAATTCTCCAAAGTCATCCTGCATAGTCTTACGAGTTTTCGCAGGGATGCCGAAACTAGACATGGCTCTGTACAGCTCGTCTCTGTAGATACTGTCATACCCGGCCTTGAAATCGATAAAAAGATGGTGATTATCGATATTACTTTTTCGGGTTTTTTCCAATTTCTGCCGTAATGTGAAAATTTGGTCTTTTGTGGACTTCTCCGGTCTAAAACCACATTGATAAGGACCTATCAAGTTGTTGACGTGGGGTTTCAGACGTTCACATATTACAGCAGATCTTATAAGCGACGTTAAGGAGGCTTATATAATAGGCTTATATAAAAGGCTCTATAATTGACGCAATTGTGAGGGTCTCCTTTCTTAAAAATCGGGCATACAATACTGAGGTTCCATTCATCGGGCATGCTTTCTTCCGACCATATCATGCAGATCAGCTGGTGCATACGCCATTCCAAATGGTCTCCAGTTGCCTTTAAAACTCGGCATCAAGGCTATCTACACCTGCAGTCTTATTTGATTTAAGTTTGCATATGGCAAGCTTAACTCTAGGTCGGGAGGACGGCATTCTTGATCATCGTACAAACTGAATAGGGCAATCTACCTGACAGCGGAATCTGTGTCCTCATCGCCGTTAAGCAGTCTGCAGAAATGGTCTTTCCAGATCCTCAGTAGCGACTGTGGCTCTACAACTATGTTTCCCTGCTGGTTATCTCAATTTCCTCAAACGAGTGCTTCTCATGCTGCTTCTTTTCGTTTTGGGAATTCGGTGTGCCTCCCTTCTTTTCACCTTGTAAATCTCGTTATTAACTTGTAAAATAAGCCTCAACCAAAAGTAACAAGTTCACCATGTCTTTAATCTCTTCAAACAGCTTAATTATTCAATTTCGATAGACAAAAGTTCAAGGCCTAATTGAAAACACTTCCCATCAGCAACCAAATAAACGTCCCCAAATCAAAGCGCTCTCTACCCAAAGCTTCTAGGTTTATACAAATTAATTTCAATAAATAACACTGTTCTCCATGATCGTGCTCGTATGTGTGCTGTGCGAGCTTCTGCTGTGTAAAATTGCTTAACATATAAACGTTTATAGAATGCAAACCATACTCTAAAATTATCAAGCAAATTTCTGGTTTATTATGGCCTCAGAAAGCCACTTAGAATCACCTCCTTTTTGGCTGTTAGGGTTATCGTGCTCCAGCTCAATCGGTGCCCATCAATTATCTCCCATTTGCACACAGCAGAGAAACCAACCTTCTTCCCAAAATGGAAGAGTCTAAGCTAAAGCCAAAGCTCGACTATGCTGTTCCTCATGTCTGGTCCTAAAAACAATCGTTCCACCACACAATAGTATTTATTACCCTAAAATTATTACCACATTACAAAAAGATTTAAGACTCTATAAATGAAGGTAGGTAGGTATAGGTAGGTACGTACGCGTGTGATATGAGTTGGTTGGTTGGTATACCGTATACCTACCCACTACCTTACGTACATACTACAGATATACTCCCGAAAAAGGACTAAACGTAGGTACACAAAGGAACGAACGACCGAACAAAGCCCATTCAGGTGGTAAAGGTGGGTACTTTCTGAGTATAATGATCCTACAAGTTAAGTGAAATAATAACAAATCAACTTCAAGAATACAGTGCACACTTTAAGCCACATTCGAGTGGCCATCCGCCCTTTTCAGTGTATATATAGTACCTACACCTAAATATGCTCCTGCCAGTCTTCTTCTCTGTCTGTCCCCCTCAAAAAGGGATAAACTTTGTGAATCCAAGTTATGCATGTTAGTTATCATATGTTTGTATCTGTATGTGTAGATTGGAGCACAGGTACGGTACTTCACACCTCAAGAAGATACCTAGTCTGAGTTGAGGATACGTTGGGTGCCACATTTCTGGTGCATTTATTGAAATATTTAGCAAGTCCTTTTGCAATTTATGAATTACACCCAAATGGTGTACGTATATAATGTTTTGTAGGGATTAGTCCTGGAAGCATAAGCAAATGGCTATAAAGGTGGTGGTACTTTTGAATATTTGTGAGTACGGTGCTGCTCGGGTACGTTCACTTGGGAGGTGCTTTCGTTTTGTATCGTGTGCGCGTTGCTAATTGGTACAAAACACTTTTGTCCTACGCTTTTGAAAACAGGATGCTTTTGCATTATTCAATTCGAAAGCGAGACTATACCAAAATCCAACTCATTCTTTTGAGGAGTTCATACAAAAAATGCGTGTGTTATTTGTCGCCGCAAATAGTCGAATACATCAGCAACTTGATCAGGAAGCAAATTTTATTCCCAAAAAAAAAAAGGAGGTGTCCTTGGTGTAGTTATTCAACACGCTTTCACTTTGCGGGAGGTTCAAATCTCAGATTTTGCCAGATCTTCCGTCAGATGAAGTCTTGTTTATCGCGAACACCTGCCAATTAAAGCTTAATTTCACGGCGAGCCTACTCACAAAACGGAGTGTCAACCACCACCCTGGTTGCCCAGTAGCAATATTGAACTTGTTGAAGCAAGTCCACCCCTTTGCTAATTAGCGAGGCCGATCTACACCTCTTGCATTCGAAGAATGCCAATATAGTTTCCGCATTTGGATAACCACAGCCACCACGAAACTCCCACAAGGAGGCCTACCTCATTGATAGTCTCAGACAACGCCCCGCACCTCAAGCGAAGAACGTCGTCCAGGAGGGCCTATCTCCCGTGGTACCAGAGCTCAACTTCTGGTTCAACCTCGTAACCCGATGGTAACTTCCAGATAAGTACCCCAATACTCGAGGCCTGGCAACCTCAATGTACGCAGCAAGCCACTAGTCAAGGCAGAAACCAGCAGCCAGCCACGCGCACCTTAGGCTTTCTTAGTTTGTTTGACTCAAGAGCCAAACGTTTGCTCATAAAGGTAAAGACAAATATCTATAAATGTACCTAATTCTACGTTAGATATACTTCCTAACCAAACTCAAGTGTGTTTCAAATTCAAATTGCTATTTATGGTCGTGCTGAGATAAATCAAATCGGACTCTCAGGATGTGGACCTACATAAGTGTCTTTTGGGGAAAGAAGAACTCATGGAAAATATTTGTTTATTTTTGTTCACATATACCAATGATAATAATCTTTTGAGTGAGTGACGTACAAGTGTGCTGTCAACTTAAGAAAAAAAATAAAATAAAAATAAAATAAAAGGGGCTTCCTCTAGCATGAACCATGATGATGACAAAAGTCTTCTCAAAGTGAAAGATGTGAATTAGAATGCTGATGATTTGAAAGTGAAAGATGTTGATTAAATTAGTGCTAATATTCGTCTCTATATGTCTTGTGGGTGACTGGTTGTTTTAAATAGCAATTTTCAATGAAAGCTTTTCTGATGACCGGCAAATGTGCAGTCATAGCGATAGGTCCTCTGGCTTTTTGATGGATTGGCTTACCTGGAGAAGCTACGGTTATTTGAAATTGATATGTTAAATGATGGAGTATTAAGGTCTTTTACCAATAAATTCTTGCACTTGATTGATATATCGGTACATTAATTTCTGTTCGAACGCAATCTACTTTTGGGTGGTCTAACATAGGGTTCCATGTTTACTCCAACTCTCTTTCAAGCAACAGCTGAAAATTTGCTATCAACAGTTTAAATGCGAAGCAAGCGCATGATTAAATGAAAAAAATAACTCAGGTGAAAACTCCAGTGCGGGATTTAAGCTGTGCCATAAAAATGGCTTCAAATAGAGTTGGCTGCAAAATTGTACTCACCCAGGATCTCATCACAATTGGGTTATTTGTTTTCAACTCTGATGTGCAGTAATTAAAAATCTTTTGATTGAAGTTAATATTTCAACTTGGCAGTAGTTTTAAAGCGTTGGCCTCACTCAAAAATCACTTGATTTGTGCTTAATTTGGTTTGCCCTTTTGCTTCAGTAGAGTTGCAACCGCAGGACCTCTGGGCACTACGTACGATCCGTAAATTATTTCGAAGCGAAATCGCATAATTTACATGATTTTGAATCTTAAGCATGTGAGCTACCTCCAATATCAGGCAATTTAAGACCGACGATTGACGTCTTGGAAATAAATTTTCGGGGCGTTATTGCTGACATACGGCCCCAAATACTGCAAGTAGTTGTCGAAAATTGGGTCTTTCTGCTCGAATTTGTTCGAACCAGCCACGTCTGCCATCTCTTTGAAATCTTTTTCTTTACAATAACCCTAGATTCTTGGCCTTAAAAACCACATTGCTTTAAGAACACTCCATATAAATAAAGTACTAAAATTAAGGAGTCATAAATCTGGTATAAGAGAATCAAAATAGTTTAAATTTTTCTCACGTACCGTGTGACTCAAATCGAATCGTTAAGTGAATAGGTGTCGCGTGTCGCATTTGATAACATAGTGCTTCACTTAGATCTTAAACATTTTGCAAAGTTGAGAAGTCCTGCAGTGCCTTGATGGTTGTGGTGAGGGGTTTCGATGACGTTAGCTTGGAGCGTCAGTAGTGAGCGTAAGGGAAAGAGTTTTTCACTTAAACCAAACTATGTTTTCGAAAACAAATAAATAAATTGAGTGTTCTGCCACTTTTGCCAAATCAAAGAAAAAACCAGTGTGCTTTTGTGGCAAACGTTTTTGAAGATGAATGAAAAGCTTCGATGAGGTTACATTTAGTCATTGGTTAATGTCGATAAAACAGCACCTCTTGAAGCTTTGAAGCCCAATATTCAAGTCTTACCTACTTTCCCCAAATAGTTCAAAACACATTCACATAATTCTTCGAAACTTTCCCAACCATACTGAAAACTCATAAATTGTGCGCCACTTACATTTCTTACAAAAATTGAATTATTTTCTCTTTGCAACCAACACAGAAGAGAAACGATGTGCTGAATTATATGTCCGAAATGCCAAAAAAGCCAAAATTGACATTAGTCGTGGACAGAAGAACATCAAAGACTAACAACATCAATGTCATAAAACTACCAATTATATTTTTTAATATAATTAATAGGTCCCACCATATTCTCCTTTATAGCCAAGTCTAATAAATTACATTTTATTGCCATCAGATACAGTATTTTTCACCATAAATTCAAAATTACCACGCAACACACGCAAGACATTCGTGAGCAAAGGTAAACCTTACCTTTTTTGCCGTCGCGTCTTTGGTCAGGACTGGACGACTCGAAGTGGCGATGGCGGCAGTGGATTTCTAAGAAAACATAAAAAAATATTTCCTATTGATCGCCAATCGAATTTTAAAACCCGAACGTAATGGCTTTCTAACGACTGTTATCCTCATCTTCATCAATAATTTCGATTCACTTAAATTAATTAAAGACCATCAAAAAATATCCAACCGGGTCATGGCTAAGGGAAAGAACGCCATAACAGCTTATCTCTTCCCTGAAATTCGTCATAAGTTTGCATGGCTGTAATGGCAGTTTCTGTTGAGGTTGAAAAAAAAAAATAAACAAAATATTTGCTGCGCCCATCTTGAGCATATCATATTGAAAGATAATCTTCCATCATATGTCGATAAGTCATAACGTTGTTGCTTTGAGCCAGACACACTTCGACTTCTACGTATTAGTGGCCATTGTTAAAATCTCAAACCAGTTGCAAACAGAAGAAATGTTACAAAACCATGCAGAGCCCAGTTTTGTGGAGAGTGACACAAGAAATGTAACAAGGACATGAAATACCAAGTTGTGTGAAAAGTGCAATCTTTTCAATTCCTTTTTTTTTTTTTGTAAACACTTACATCAACAATTGTCAGTTTCAGATGTAAAATATTGCCTTCGTTTTCTATGAAACATTCTACAGAGTCACAGACACACATATGATAGAAGATGACTTTAATACCATCAATTTAATTGTCATAAACTTCAAGTGATTCCGATACATCTTAAAATATCATACAGGCCTTAAGGAGTCCAAGGTGCAGTCCTAGTTTAAGTAGATTGTTAGATGTTCTCCAAACATCGCTACAACAACTAACTCGGAGCTTTTTTTGTTCAGAAATTTATGTACATTTCAATGGACTAAAATTGAAAAATCTGTTGAATCTGTTGAGCCTATTCAAACACTCGCATTTCCTATTGTACATGTTTTGTTTTTTATTGTTTTTTATGTTTTTAACTAACTCGTCTCGTCCAACTATCGTCTAAATGCAGCCTTGAAAATTGGATGCCTATTTCCTTTCGGTTTCTATTTCCGACACGATTGAGTTTGCAAAAAAAAAAATGGATATACGGTTCCGTACTGCGAGTAATTTTTTGGGAAAAATGTTTCATTGAAAGCAGTTTTTGTAAAAACATAGTTTTATTAGTGTAACTAACTAATCTTGCTCTAAGTTTAAAAAGGACTTCTCTTCCGCAATTTTACCTGTAAAACCAAAGCTTACATCGATTGGAACATGATGGGCATATAGTGAGAGAACGCCAAATAAAATTTGAGTTCTCTCGCTGGCTTTCAAACTCCTAAATTTTTTCTGTAAATTCAATTCCACTGAATGTGATCAAGGATATGTATGATGGAACGTGACGAAGGCTAGATGACTATCTGGAGTCACTAAAGCATCCCAAGTTGCAGGATATGTTGTACACCAAGAAAGCGTCTTAAGTTCTCAGCCCTTCATTACAATCCTTGACATGCCGTGGGAAGATAAGGTACACAGAACACTAAGGCACATTTTCTGCTAACGAGGAGCCATCATATGTGGCATTTCTACATCCCTGCAAAAATAACTCAACCTCTGGGTAAAAGTTTTAGAAGGCAGTGGTACTCGTACCTCATTAGTCAAAAAAAAGCTTGGCTTTTGCGCAGACCAATTTCCTGATTCAGAAATGCATATTCCAGATTTTAATATCAATGGAAACTTGCTGCCCAAGTGTGAAAAAATTAAATATCTGATAAATGATCAATATTGAATCCACTTGTGGTAACGACGTCAATCATAGAGTATCCAAGCGTTGGGTGGATGAAGTAGCGAGAAACTTCGCCATTTTCTGTGATAAAAAAACATAACTAAAAAGTTGGAGAGAAGGCTCTGCACATCGTTGCACATAAAAAAATATGTAAATAGAGTGGCGCAACAGTGCGAGGAGCCCTTTGGTCAAATGCATTTCTCACAACCATACCATGTGAGGGTACCTACATTTTTCTTCCGGTTCCGAACAGTTAATTGAGAAAGCGCTTTTCATGGCAATGAATTTACTATTGGAGGACTTGCCAATTCCTCGCGAAAGGCGATACCTAACCATCAAGCCTAGGGTATCGTTGCACATACAGTTCACAATTTTTTAAAACATACAAAAAAATGAGAGTAATCTAACCGCCATCTAATTTTTCAGCTAGAGCTTATTTCGTGAAGTGTAACACCTAGGTCATATAGGATTTGACAAATAACTAGTATTATTTCTCCGTTGAACGAATATGGTTGTGTACACGCTTGAACAACGCTGTGAAATATTGCGACATTACTTTGAAAATCCAATGCCGATTTTGCCAAAAAAAAATTATTTTTCAGATGAAGCTTATTTTGATCTTAGCGGGTATGTAAACAAGCAAAATTGTAGCATTTGGGGGCACAGAAAACCCGCACGCATACATTGAAAAGCAGATACACCCAAAACGAGTCACTGTTTGATGCAGATTTTTGTCCAGAAGCATAATTGGGCCATTTTTCGAAATTGAGCAAGGAGTGGCCATTACAGTGACTGTGAATGTTGGACGAATTTTTGTTCCCAAATGTTGAAGAGGAGAATATTGGCAACATTTGATTTCAACATGACGGCACTACGTGCCACACAGCCGAAGATACACTCGATGTCTTACGCCTTGTTTTTGAAGATCGCATCATGAGCCGCAGAGCTAATGTCTGTTGGTCACTTCGGAGCTGCGATTTGACAACGTTGGACTATTATTTGTGGGGTGAGGTAAGAGATTAGTGTTTCTCCAACAAGCCAGAGATAATTGACGCTTTAAAGGACAATATTCGTGAAGCCATTGGTGAAATACAGCTGCACACAATCGATAATGTGCTTAAAATTGGACCGGTCGTGTAAGCTACTGCCTGGCCAGCCGAGGCAGCCATTTGAATGAAATTATTTTTCATTATTAACCGGAAGGATTGTACTTTCAAATGAAAAAATAGATTTGAAAAAATGTTCAGTAATTTTTTCTATAGCATTTAAAAAAAAAAAAAGTTGTTTGGCAGACCCTTTAGCTTAATCGTAATATAAGCCCCAAGACCCGTAGAAGCCTTCAAGTCAAAAATATCATCTTGGAAATAATATAGCACGACGGCCATTTACTATTGTCATGTTCAAAAGAGAGATCCAGGAAACTCAAAATGCAATATCATATAAAGTTCAGACATGATCGCAAAGGAAGAAAAAGAAAGGTAAACTAAAACACCCCTAATTCAAACGAATGCAACACCATGTGTATTTATTGGGCACCAAACAGGAAACAATCCTAAGCTTGTAGGCTTGCCGAAGATTTTTGAGGTTAATGCATCGTCCCTGAGTGGGTGGATCACTAGTGTGAAGCAGATACGTGGAAAAGCTGATTCGTACTCGTAACACCGGAATAAATAGAAAAATGTTGAAAGAAAATGTACGTGTGCAATTTACCCGTACTAGAAATGAATACTTCCAAATTTTGGCTTCTTATCTTGAGGCCAAAATATTCGAAGGTATGTAAAATGTTCACTCCCGTGGGAATGTGGGGATGAAGTATAATGAATTTTACTTAAGGATAGTGTAGCATCCTAATATTAAAAGAATTCGTTTGGCCATAAAACATGACAACTCTTCGGCCATCTAGTGCGCATCTTCTCAGAAGCTACCTTTTTTAACAGAAGTTTACATGTAGCGAACGGTTTTTCTTTGTTGTTCTTTTCTGGCCGCAGTTGTTCCTTTTTTTTTGCGAGTACGTCCGCCATGTAGTTGCCTGATATGTCCCTGTGACCCATGACAGAGTAATTTGAACTGTTCTGACATCTCCTTCAGAGAAGTTCGAAGGTTTTGGAGCAGCCTGACTGTCCGAGAAGAAACGAATATTCGAAGAGGACACAACATTTTCTCTGAGCCATTAGAAGACTCCTTTATCGCCAGAATTTCCGCTTGGAACACACTACGTAGGTAGGCGGAAGAAAAGGCTTAGATTTACTCGTTTCGAGAAAATTCCACTTCCGTCAATGTAGAAGTGTAAGACTTCAATATCCGACCTTAAAACTTATGAATTTAAGTGTCTGTCTCTTTTTGCTATCGCTTTTTCGTTTTATAAAATATTGTAAATCATAACGACAAAAGTTATCACTTTAAAAAACATGACTTCACTTATGATATAATATGTTATAACATGAACATCACTTATGCTCTAGTAACTTTCTATACGTCTATAAAAAAGAATTACTTTTGGGATGCCAAGTGCGTCAGACGGCTTCCATGGCGTAATGGTTAGCATGTCTGTTAATATCGGAATGGGAATATCGTGGGTCTTATCACAAAACATTAAAGAAAAAATGTTTTTGACTGGCGAAGAATTGGTGATTCTTACACTTAGTAAGCTATACGTTACGAACAAAGACTGGCTGAAGCTGTGCTTAATAGAGGGCTCCAGTTAGTATTTCAAAAGCCTCGGACACGGAAAAAAGCGTGGAAAACTGTCAATAAAAAAAAACTTTTCCTTAATCGTTTGCAAATGTGGTACAAAATTGTAGGTCAGTGAAATATGCGTCACGAAGCCTCGTTGTTTTTATAGCTTTTCATATACTTCCAGTTCTTAATGCCACTTTTGAATGGCTATGTTTTTGTTCTTTTTGTTTGTGGCTCTAATTGCCTCGTGGTACCCGTGATGGATAGCATGTCCGGCTGTTATTCCAGAGGTTCGTGGACCGAATCCCAACAGAGACAAAAATGTATCTTCCACGGGTATCGCCTTTCGCGAGGAATTGGCAAGTCCTCCGTTAGTATTCATTGCCATGGAAAGCGAATCGTATGGAGAAGATGATGACACCGCGAAGCCCTTCCTCTGTGCATTTCCATAGGTTTGGTGCGCCACCCTATAGATTTACGTGAACCAGACTGCAACTCCTTAATGCCACTTTTGAATGACTATAAATATCATTGATCTTAGTTCTGTTCATTGTGGGTCTAATTGCCTCTTCAAAACTAAGTTCAAAAACCGTGACTGAAATTTCTGTTTTCTTTTTTCAAGACTGACTGCTCACGGGTCTTAATCCCGCAGGCTTATTGCACTTCACCCTTTAAAATTAGCAAAGGCAGTTATTTCATTGTGTGGTTGCTTGTATTACTTCCTCCCTTAAGATGTTGCGAGCATTGTTCCTCATTTTTCGTTCTCCTATTCAAATTTTCTGCTCCTAAATATCTGCTCTTGACTTTTGACCTCTGTATTTTTGACTAAATTAGACACAGTTTACTAAGCAATTTTCCTCCATTTTTGCAAACAAGCAAATTTTCGAACTTAGTACAACTTAATGAAGCTATTTCGATTTGGGGAAGTCTCACGATTTAAGTCTCTGTAAACAAGTTTGGCTATTCAAGCATCATTCATTTGAAATTCATATTTATTCTATAAAGACTATAAGAAATTCTTCAGATACCACCAAAGAACTGTTATTGTCTGTATTCCTTATCATTACGAAGAAAAACCCACCTTGTTGACCCAGATGTAGTAATCATTGTGTTGTAGACCTTTTTATTGAAAATGAATTCATTACACAAAGCCAAAATAACAAAAAGAAAGAAACCAAATACATAATACATTCAAAGAAGAGGTCTTTTATTTAAACTGTATTCACCGAAACAGTTTTCCCCTAAACCCCTAAAACCACTTCACTATTCCTATCCGAACTTGAATATTTCATAAGTACAATACATTTTTCTCCTCTTGATCAAAAAATACTTCTAATCCTGGCAATAAATTCAAATTTCTTTGTTGCCCAACTTTCCCAGAACACGGTCTGTTATTACCGAATGTCCAGTCAGTAACTTCTCGAACCAAACAAAGAAAAAAAATAAAAAATAAAATAAATAAATAAAGTAAAGCACCCCTAAAATTTCCAATGAAAAAAAAAACCCAGAAAACAATCATGTGTCCTCCAAGGATATCACCTGGCAGCGGTAAGGACGATAACTACGGTTATTCGTTACTACGCTCCTTTCCACCTATCGGTTTCAGTGTGTCTTTCAATTTTATTTATTCATTTCCCATGGTGACCATAAAACTCGATAGAATTTCTTGTCAGTTGAATTATCAGAAAATAATTTACTCCAAGTGATATAAATCACTGCGGTAGTGTTCTCTTCATTCCTCTTCTCTTCTCTCTTTTTTTTGTGCGTAAGCATTGAGGCTGGGGAGACTTTTGAATTTGAATAGGCTAAACATAGGGTGGGAGTGTCTATATTATTTGTTTTTGGCTTTAATACTACTCACATTCCAGGATTAAGGTAAGTTTTGCTTTTTCTTTTTTTTTTTTTTTGTAAGAAACGAACTTTGCATTAGGGGAGAAAAAGTCAAACCGAGATGCTAGAGTTGTGTTTATGTACATGAGTGTCTTAGATTTGTTGCATAAATGGAGGCAGCTGACTGCCATACCAGACCAAGTAAAGCCAAAGTACGCCAGGGCGCTTTTAGAAAGGGAAACGTAAAATAAATAAATAATGTGAGGTAACATTCCTCTCTTTCAGTAATTCCATGCAAAATACACAAGAATGTGTAGATATTTTGACATTTGACTTCTTAATGATTTGACATGGAAATGAATGTGTACGATGTTTTGAATGACAAAACAAATATGCGTGGGAGACGGAATAAAAAGCATTTCAATGGTGTGTTCTAAAATAACTTCTGCCTGGGATGCTAACAGAACCCATCAGGCCATTAAAAAAGAAAAACTTGAGCATTTTAATGGATTTAAGGGAACGTAGGTGTATTGCCAATGGATTTATTAAAGGAGTTTAGGTTTTTGCAAGATTAATTTTCAACTCAAAAGAGGACAGAAACGCGTTGTCACATGCTATTTTAAATGTGCGGTTTAAAAATCGAGCAAAAGATACAATTCCTCATTCAATTTTGAATAAGTGTGGCGTCTGCCTAAAAAAAGAGAATTTGTAGAAAAATAGAGAACCAGTTTTTTTGTTAAACACTCTCTGTTTTACCTATGCCTTGGTTAGGTTAGGTGGAAGTGGCTGTCAGCCAATGAGTACATTGCCAGACACACTTCGGCCGCAAGGGCCCATTGTGATACCACAGAGATCAGCAAGTTAATCACCTACTGATTTCAGAAACCCGATGTAAGATTAACGAGTTGATCACTTATTAATCTTTTATACGGAACTAGCCGGTAAAACCTGCTAGTCGAACCACGCGGAACTTTTAATGAATTTCGAAAGACTTTTAGGGTCTATGTAAGCTAAGTCGCTAGTATCTCCGAAGAAGAATTCACCGAGATGAGTTTTCTTCCTATGAAGTAGTGCAGGGCATGAGCAAAGAAGGTGTTGAACGGTTTCTTCCTCCTCCTCGTCCATGCAGCTTCTGCAGAAATCATTGGAAAACACACCAAGTCTTTTGGCGTGTCTCTCTATTAGACAGTGTCCCGTAAGAACATTTATGGTAGAACCTAGCGACAGGCGGTTCAGGGCTAACAAACTCTTCGAGCGATTTGAGTCTACACAATGCCAAACTTTTTTGGTTGCAAGCAGTTGTTACTCTCAGTCCATTTAGTGTTTGTTATCCTTGAAGCGTCTTGTCTAAGTAGGAGTTTACATGTAGCGATAAGTGCACTTATGTTGTTCCATTCTGAGCGTAGGGAAGTCGTCGTGCCCCTTTTGGCTAGTTCGTCTGCCATACAGTTGCCTGGTATGTCCCTGTGCCCTGGCACCAATGAGAGGTGTATATTGAACTGATTTGACATTTCCCTCAGAGACATCTGACAATTTTGGACCGTGATGGATTTTGTTAAGACAGAGGCAAGAGATTTAAGGGAAGCTTGGCTGTTCGAGAAGATTTGAATATCCGTGGAGGATATGACGTTTTCTTTGAGCCAAGACAGCACCTCTTTAAACGCCAGCATTTCCGCTTGGAACAAACTACAATGATCAATGATGGAAGAAAAGACTGAGATTCAATTTTTCTGAGTAGATTCCAGTTCCCACACCTTCGCTGATTTTTGAACCATCGGTGTAGAAGTGAAAGTGTATTGCTTCATTTTCCAAAAGAGTGCCATTTTCCCAAGCTTCTCTTCCAGGTACGGTTACCTGGAAATTGTTGTCAAACACCAACTTGGGGGTGGTGTAGTCGGATCGATTCGGTATAAGAATCTAAAGCTATCTAGAATGGTAGTGTGGAAAATTTGATTATTGGTCCACTGTGATGTAGCTCTGAGTCGAGAAGCTGTGCTAGCTGCGACTTGTTTGCTGAATATATCTAGGGGTGTGAGATCTAGAAGTACATTGAGGGCGTCCGATGGGGTTGTCCTCAGTGCGCCACTAATACACAGACTAGCAGTTCTTTGAAGTTTGGCCAGCCTGTTGTAGTTGATCATCTTGTCTAGTGCGGTCCACCAGACTATCACCCCGTATGTGAGTATCGGTCTAGTTACCAAGGTAAACAGCCAATGGGTGATTTGGGGGGAGAAACCCCCTTTCCAACCAATGGCTTTTTTATAGGAGAAGAGTGCCACGTTGGCTTAATTTACTCTTTCCTTTCTACCTATGCCTATCTTCTGAAAGAAATTTCAGTTTCATTTATGTTTCGAAATTGTATCATTTTGATATGATCCACTTGATTATTTTTGTTTTAAGTTTATCAGACCCTTTGGCTAAAATGTAAGCGTTTCTACTTCAAACCATCGCCATTTTGATGTGAGCAATATTCGTGCAACTACCAACATTATACACAGGTATGAGTGCTTTAAGTGTTAATGGGAAAACTTTCTTTGCGCAGAACTCCTTAGGATTACTTTTTACTGAAGCTGGAGGCAGTATGTATGTAACTAACCAAAACCAGGAATTTTTGAACTAGGTGCAGCGAATTTACACCACCAACAACAATACTTACAAACGAACCTTCAAACCAGCTCCTTTCTGTAATTAATTATCAGAAAAGTTTGCTGCTTCGATGTACACGCCCCTTACCACACAACCGCTTTCCTCACCCATATGAATATACATCACCGTGTAGATACACTAACTGCACTTTTTAGGTAACTTCTTCCCTCGCAGATTCATAATTTATTTAGGAAGCAACATCCAGAACAACAGTAGCCACGCGGAAATAAGCAATGCGACGTAGCACCACCACCATCCCTTGGAAAACAAAAACCAAAGAAAAAATTCAACTTGATGTTGCAACTCAGGATGAAAATTAATTTTCGCAGGATTTGCTAAAACTTTTTAAACGTTCAGTTAAACAGATACCTACAGCTACATGTGTACAATTTTTATTCAGATTTTCCCCGCAACTTAAATGTTTTATTCCCGAACAACGCAAACTATAGACTAGAGGCAGGAAATGCGTCAAACAATATCGAGAAAAAAAACTATGTACACTGTGCAGGCGAGGGATATATTGTAGACGTAAATGAGTATTTCTGCTTAATTGACGATAAAATTTATCATCAACTTCTTCGCAGCGCGGTTGATTATTTTTTAAAACTGACGGGACGGGAATAAACCTCGACAATAAACTAATTTATTTTGATAAAATTTGAAACAAGCGCTTTTTGATGCTTCCGGCGGTGATTTAATTGGTTGAGTAATTATGAAGTGAAGTTGGTGTTTTTCTGATAAATTATCACAAAATTTTTTGAGGCGGCATTTCTAGTCGGAAACAAAGTTGAATAAAACTGAAAAGTTTCCACAACTTAAGTTACAGTTCTTAAGACAAAGAAGATCCCGACAGAAAAATATTCCAAATTGTAAAAGCTGTCTGTTTTTTACTCAGCATTGGAAGGCTAACAAAGTTTTGTATGCCTTTTCAGAACTTAGCATTTATCGTCGGTGGTAAGAAAGAGTAGTCAGCTATATGAAAAGAAGGTAGTCTGGTTATGAGCTCGAATCAAATAAAATAAGTAAGCCAGCGCAGTAAAAAGGGGTTGAAAAGGGCTAATGCTTTTCCCACAACCTCATGAGAGATGGAAGGGACATACAATGTTTTGCCGATTTCGAACGGCTAGTCTTAAAAGTGCTTTTCGTGGCATTGGATTAGTGTCGGATGACTTTGCAGCCTCTCACGAAAGGCAATACCCATGGAAAAACATTTTTGCTTTCTGTTGGAACTAGAACCTCGATACTCACACGTAAGAGGCTAACTTTGGTGCGCTTTTTTAGAGGTTGGTTTTTGGAATAAGAATAAAACTAACATATTATGTCAAACTGGACAACTCTAATGTCATTTATGTTCAATTTGATTTGCCCTTTTATATCAAACAGGTTGACAAAAGAACAACGTTTTCAAATTGTACAAATTTGTTTCGAAAATAATGGTTCAGTTCATGAAGTTTACAGCACGCTTTGTTAATTTCATGGTAGACATAATCGTCCATCAGAGCAATTAGTTCGTAAACCATGGATCATTTTCACACTACGTTTACTTTATATGATAATACGCATCTGCAGAGACGTCGAACAGGGCTGCAGAGCAAAGTGTTGAAGAGGACCCGAATGAATCGAGTCGCCACCGTGCACAGCAATTGGAACGTTGTCCATAAACTTTATGGAAGATTTTGCGCAAAGGCCTTGGCTTACGATCTTACAAGATCCAGCTTGTGCAAGAATTAAAGCCGCGAGACCATGAAATGCTTCGTGATTTTGGTGTTTGGGCCGAAAATAAGATTGATCTCGGTGCTGATTTTCATAGCAAAATTTAGTTCAGTGATGAGACTCGTTTTTGGTGTGAAGAGAGAAAACCTTGAGACGCCATTCCATCCACAAAAACTGAATGTTTGGTATGCTCTATGGGCTGGGGGAATCCGAAATGATGCTAGCGAGCCAGTTACCGTTAATGGAGACCGGTATAAAGTCATGATAGCCGTCTAATTTGTCCTGAATTGGATGGCGTGAATGTGGATGAGATGTGGTTCCATATCGTACGTCACAATCGATTTATTGAAGAAAACATTCGATGAGAGCATAATTTCGCGGAATGGACCTGTCAATTGGTCACCAAGATCGTATGATTTGACACCATTGGACTACTTTCTCTGTGGATATTTAAAGTCGCTCGTCTACGTGAACAAACCAGAAACGATAGGGGGCTTGGAAGCCACCGTTCGTTGCGTTATTGCCGACATACGACATCAAATGCTCGAAAAAGTGCTTGAAAATTGGACCTCTAAACTTGGTTTTATTTGGCCACATGACCGGTATCATGTTTCAACATTAATGGCATAAAATTATCCTTCCAACAAAGCTAAATTGGTGGTCATTTGAAACGATTTTCTTTTGTTTTATTTCAATTC
The DNA here is from genome assembly GCA_914767635.1 of Melanostoma mellinum. Classification (NCBI taxonomy): domain Eukaryota; kingdom Metazoa; phylum Arthropoda; class Insecta; order Diptera; family Syrphidae; genus Melanostoma; species Melanostoma mellinum. The sequence continues at coordinate 24,916,373 of OU612058.1, forward strand.
GAAGTTCTATACCTCTATAAAAAACTTATTTTACTACACCACGGTCACTTTATTTGGAGTACAAACTAGAATTGTAATCGATATACAACAACAGTTGGATTTTAACCTAACGTATGAAATTCTTTTTGACAACAACGCGGCTGCTAGATCACTGACATTGATATGAAATCCTATCTTGTTAGCGACTGTCACGAAATGTTTAGTATTGTTGGTGCTCAACACAAAGTGAGACTCTGCTATTGGTCTGGCTAACATATGTGTGCCAGAAAAGATCAAGCTAATCAATTACCCAGAAAAGGATACTCACTAGGCTTGTAAGCCAAATTTAACAGTGAAAATACCACCTTCTTAAAACAAGCCGAAAATAGTGACCAAAGTGATGAGAGAAACAAATGAGAGGTTTGGGTTCGTATGTCGTAGCCAGGGAACCTTATGCCATGATTTAACAAGCTGAAAACGGACAGCATCTCATTCATGAATGAAAAGTGAAAAGTCAGCATCTGTATGTATTTTGCTCATATAAAACGAAACTAAGACAAAGAATAGGATCTCAGGCGTTTACGTTTTATAGAAGACAAGGTCTTATGTAAATGCCTAATTGAGAAAACTCATTCACTTATTATTGACGCAAAATTGCAGATCTCTCTTTTCAAGATGCAACACACGAAGCTGATTTTCCATTCATCGGGAATCCTATCCTCCGACCATATCATGCAGATCAGCTGGTATCTATACATACTCCTTTTCAATTGATCTTCAGCTGCCTTTGAATCTAACTATTTCCTGTTTAAATTCTAGTTAACTGTTTCTAAATAAATTTCTTTTCGCAATTTATTTCTTAAATTTGGATTTTAATTAAATCTTTTGTGTTTATATTTACCAAATTTTAGTGTTAATAATTCAAAGGATTTCGATAGTCACTGATATTTGATATAGAGTCTGGAATTAAATTCTGAATGATGTAAATTAAAAACCATCAACACAAAAAATCCAAGTTGTAAACTAATAGTGCACTGTGGCGTATGAGTAATCTTTTTTTTAAGTTTTGTTGTGTGTGTGACTATGAAGTTCTAATGAAAATACCAAACCATGTGAAAATATGATGATGTCGAAATGTTGCATTTGTGGTTGTAAATGAATTCATTTTTTTATGAATATCCTCTTTATTTTTATTTTTTTTTTAAGACACTCAAAATGAAATTAGTTTTACACAATGCAGGCCACTGTGATTTCATTTGATGTGTACATTGTACAATGTACATATTTGTATATTTGTGTGCTGAATTCATTATGAAATGGAATTTATATTTATATTTCTGAGAATGATTTTCATTTTATAAATGAATTGCTTCCGCTGTCGAAACAAAATCACAAACGTTACATGCTGCAACTTTATGAATATTTCCTTTTGACAAACAAAATTACCTAGCCATGGTAATAAATTTAGATTTTCAATTAAATTACGTTAAGCAACATCTTTGTGAATCACATACCGAAACTGAATGACTAGCAGGTAAAATAGCATATTCAAGTTTCCCCACACCCGAGCTCTCTTATGGTTCCGTCTCCAATTGAAATGCCCCAATGTGTGTAAGCAAATTTTAATCAAATAATCTGGTCGGTGCCCAAAACTCTAAGACTCATAAATAAGACATGATACACACAAGCATTCATTGTCTCACATACACACATATTATTCACACTTATTTGTTCTATTCAGAAGTAAAATATATCATGTCATCCTCATTGCCTCTGCTACCCTCTCCAACAAGCATCCTCTTGGAGATGTCGTAAATTACTGGAGACTTTAGAATATTGTCTGCACTCCTGCTAATAGCATAAGTGACGACATGAAATAAGTCAGCACACCCATCCGACCATATTCTCCGCAGGATGCACGACCACCTCTGGGGAGTGCAGGTCAAATCTCTAAGTCACTCCGAAACTTAGTATCGCTTTCAACAGGATCATCGTCGTCTTTCTGAAAGCCATAGAGGATAATAAAGCACACTCTTCACAAAAAAAGGGGTTGACAACGTTTCTGAAGACTCTCCGACTTTGCCAAGTGTCAGAAAGAATACTCAATGTCCTCAAAAAAGGAATGAATTTCGATGTCGAATAACAGGAAAATAACGGCAGTGTTCGAAGACGGTGGCGCAGGCACTAAAGACTCAAAAGACTAATCCCATAACATGTTTCGCGAAGTGTGCTTTTCCAGAAGCTGTTCCCAATCAATTCGAAGAACGCGTAGAATGCTTCTCAAATTGAATAACACTACGGCTTTCACATACATACCTCGATGAACAAAAGACGTCCCCGGTCAGTAAGTAAATGGCGATGTATGTGGGTATTGAAAATCTATTCATCTATTAACCCATGGAGTGAGACAACAGCAACATCAACATGACCCATCACAATCAGAACTGGTTCAGATTGCAGCATCACTTCCCAAATTACAATGTTAAATTGAAATTTGTAGATGATTTCATTTCTAGGCATGTCATCATCATTATAATGACCAGCCGGCGTCGCCATTCAAAATACACACACACAAGCTCATGCAAGTGTCTGCATGAACGGCTTCGTATAAACATTCTTGTTAACATTCCACAGTAATTTATTATCCCAATATCGCATATAGTGTTCCCATATCCGGGACTAGTTGGGAAATTTGTGAATCTAGGGTGAAGGCTATTAGTGGATGATTTCATCCCTCATTTGCGACCATGCAACATATTATCGATTTGGTGTTCCCTTATTCGCGATTAGTACAGTATGCACACATATCGAGCTAGAGCTAGAGCCATCCTTGGCGTAACGTATATTATAGCAAAAGAATTCACTTCTGGCCAGGATGTGTGCTGCTTGCCTCTTTATATAGGGAATATAGGAAAAGTTCTCTCTGAAATGCCAGCAATGCGATAGCAATGAATTTATGAGACCGAACTATTAGTGCCAACTTATATTTTCTACTCCGGAGTGGCTCAGAGGGAATGGTGTTCACTTCATTTTCTGTTTTTGGTCTGATATGACCATGACGCATCTGGTTCCTTTCGAATATAGCTCTGTAAAATGGGAACCAATTCAGTGGAAATTCATTGAAGTGAATCCGAAATGCACAATGGATTATTTTGCAGACTTATGGACTATTAATGTAGTTAGTAATTTCAGTAATCAAATCCATTTGATGGTTGCAATTTAAGGATTTAAAATGTAATTTAAGTCTAAATTAGGGGTTAGCCTACTTTTGCTATTCATCTTTAAGAATTTGTAGTTTAATAGAGGATTGAATTTCAGAGCAATGCATAATGATGATATCTGATTTAGTGTTTATGTCTTTCTCATACTTTCTTTCTACTTAATTCTTCGGACTTATGGTGACCGTGAGTTTCTCGTGCGGGGCATATGGCCGTCATTACTTACACCTCATCGTACTGATACCTCTTCGAGCGTTCTTCATCAAATTTATAACTTGTATTGGATGCCTCACCACCCGCTTAGCTGAAAAATCGAGTTCCATTTCTTTGCTATCCTCGCTATGAACTAGTCAGGTTTTCGAAGCGTATTGTTAACACTCGCGCCTTCATATTTTATATTAAATGGGTTCCTGAATCTCTGCACAAAGCAAATCATTCGAATTATGGTTTGCCCAGAATTAAATAGTTTAAATAACTAGAAAAACTGCTTTCTAGTTATTTAAATTAAATTTCAGAAATAAAAACTTTGTTACCGATTATTTTCGCAAGCCGAACTTAAAACTAATGATTAAAATGCTGGAAAACAATTCCACACACCGGGAGCACTTCAGTGCTGTCTCCTGTAGCTCAGTCTGGTGGATGGGTTCGATTTGATATTCCCTTTTAATCCGATTCGATTAAAAGGGAATATCAAATAATAATAAAGTAATATCACGTACTTATTAAACTATGATGAGTGAGAGTACACGAGCGTACAAGCTCACTTCTAATATGGGCACCAGGAAACCTTTTAAGATGGTGGTTTGCCTTAACCAAAGCTGAAATAATAGTTACAGACGAAAGAAAAATTTCAATAGGAAAGAAATAAAATAGTACTAAATTTCTGAAGGAAATTATAGATTTTTATTATATTTGTAGGATGTCTGGGAAACCGTGGCCGAAACCTGGATTAAAACCCAGAATCTTTTCAATACAAAAGAAAAAGTACAGAGTTGTTTTCGAGGTTGGCAGAAGGCCAATTCTCGAAATAAAGTAAAGTTAAGAAAATTAAGTAAGTTAAGTAAAATAGAAAACAGATAAGTGCGTGTCGTTGAACACAAGGAAGATTGACTTGAGGAAAGTTTCCGAAATAAGAAGCAATAGTAGAAATAAAGGAAAACGGTCTCGAGTCCCGCAATCTAGGGAAAGGAAACGGTAGGAAAACGAAGGCCTAGTGGATCTAAGTTTTGCCCCAAATAAGGCGACTCTAAATTCGTTCGAAAAACCCTTGATTAGGAAGGATTTTTCGATACGAAAAGTAGGAAATAAATGAAATGAAACTACTTAGCTATTCTTTTGTACTACTCTCCTGGACTCCTTGAGAAAATACCTTGTTTGCACTCCTCAATTTTCCACCAATAAATTCCCGACCGGAATTTTGCCGCAAAGTCGATTCTTCAAAATATCGCCAAAAAACGATTTTCTTTCGTAGGCCACCTGCTGTACGAACTTTTGTGGACCGAATGTCACACAAGAAAAGTGTCTCTAATTGTATCGTCTCCATACCTCGGCACCAACTAACCTGAAAGTGGCTTTTCGAAAGTTCTAGAAGCACAGGTCTCCGGCTGATGGACCAGGTTTCCACTGAACTCTTCTACTACTTTCGAGTATCTCTGAAGAAAAGTATGTTACCGGGAGAGGAACGGTAGATAGAACTTGCTGTGGTAAATTTTACCGCAACAACTTTACTAGATGAACGAGATTCCCCACGCTGGTCTCTCTCTCTCTCTCTCTCTATCTCTCTCTCTCTCTCTCTCTCTCTCTCTCTCTCTCTCTCTATCTATCTATCTCTCTCTCTATCTCTCAATCTCTATATCTCTCTATCTCTCTATCTTACTGTTCCTCCTTATTTAATGGAGATATGAGATCATATTAGAGTAGCTCAGTCCACTAAGTTCCTCGATTTCAGCTACATGCAGTACAATTTTCATTGATAAGAAGAGTACTGGTGATGGTGACAGACATTATAAGGCCTTTGATAATCATACTCAAGATTTTAAAGGCCCCTCTCACAACAACGTGACACTTGTATGGATTCATTTGTGTGACCTTGATAAAAGCAAATTCATATTTCGATGGTACCTCCTGCAAACGCCCAAAATAAAATAAGTAAATAAATAGGGTGGCGCAACAGAGCGAGGAGCCCCGGGGCCTAGGGCATTTCTCTTAACCATTCTTTGTAATTGCTAATTCCCAACGGCTAATCCAGAAAGCGCTTTTCATGGCAATGAGTTTACTTAGGGAGTTCCTCAAAGGTGGTACACGTATAAAAACATTTTTGCCCCTGTTGGGACTCAAGCCACGAACCTCTGAGTTAACAGAAGACATGCTAACCATCACGCCACGTGTACTTGCGTACTTGTTAACTTGGGCTACACAAGAAGTTCTGAAGTATAATTTTTTGACGTCGATTGTGTCCTTGAAGACCTTTTATTGCTCCATGAAGATTTTCTACAGTCACGGTAATGTTTTCTTTTAATTTAGTTTTAAGGGTAGGCCATGCTGCTTTTTCTCTACTGTAGCCACAAATATATTACTCGACCCTGTACAGTTTAAGGTCTCGATGGAACTAAAATGTTTTTCTTCTTTTTTTAACAAAGCATTAAGGAAAACTGGTCGTTTTAAACTTGTACTTTTAATTGAGTTCCTTTTCTCAAAATAAAAAAATATTTTTTTACTCTAGCTCCTGCGATAGCTATATTCATTCTAATTAAAAATATGTAAACTTTTTTTATTTCAATGGCAATGATATTTTTATCATTTATATAAAAAAAAAAACTTCTGACATCTTCTTCTAGACCTACCCCTTTAAGTGGTTCAACAATTTTTGTTTTTTTGCAATAACAAGTCGCCTCTGGCTGTAGTACAGCCAGTCAGCCACAATCAAAACCATACCATTTAGGTAATTAAGGGGACCCACGCTTTTCTTGTCAATGATGTTACTATTCCTCGTGGAAGAACATTTTTTGTGTTCTGGACTGGACTACAAACCTTCTACGTATTACGGCTTGTTAACCGTTACGCTACGGGCACTTTGCTTGTTGTTGCAAGGAAAACGTGTAAGAAGAGCTTCATTTAAAATGAAAAACTCACTGTTGCTTCATGTCATATGAAAGTAAAGCGAATGGATAGTCAAACCATACAATTCAAAAACTCCAACCATATATTTCGTTATTCATTTCTCTACGTTTCATACAATCAACACCTTCAAGGTGTTATGGGTATGATTCATGCTTTTTAGATGCGGTGTGGTAAATGGTGTCAATTATCTGTATCTTCCTCTAATAGTGCAGTCAATGAAGCGAAAAATATGGCCTTACCTCCGAATTTTTTTACCTTGAACCGATTTGCATGAAATTTTGGAATTAGGCTCATCTTACCCTTAACTTCAAAAGTGAAAATGATTTGAACACCGCCACCACCCTGGGGGTGGTTGCCACGCCTTCTCGGGGGTGAATTTTTATTTTTCAAAATAACCTCAGATATCGATAGAAGGCCTAATTTTAAGCAAAAAATCAAATATAAAGTTTTTCATTAAGTCCAATACTTTTCGAGTTATTGGCAATTGAAAATTCGCAATTTGTTCACGTTTTTCATCTATTTATTGCAAATACCTCCAAAACTATACGTTTTATCGAAAATTTTATTAAGAACAAAATTGTAGCAGGTAAAACAATGAACAATTTGGTTTTTTATAAAGTATTCCAAGAACAATATTAAGCTAGATATAAAAGATCAAAGCCATTTTTTATTTTATCTGAAATTTAATCGTTGTGGTCAATGCCATTTAGCGGCGAGCAGATGCATTTTATGCATTCTAATACAGGAGAATGTTTTGTAGTGCTTAAAATAACCTTTAAAATGAGCACTATCAAAAGTTTTTTGCACGTAAAATAAGTGAGCTGTAGTGCAAATAAGGGGAGCATCTTATGTTTTTTCTTTCAAATAAAATTAAAATTAGGCCTTCTATCGATATCTGAGGTTATTTTGAAAAACAAAAATTCACCCCCGAGAAGGCGTGGCAACCACCCCCAGGGTGGTGGCGGTGTTCAAATAATTTTCACTTTTGAAGTTAAGGGTAAGATGAGCCTGATTCGAAAATTTCATGCAAATCGGTTCACAGTAAAAAAATTCGGACCTAAAATGCTTCATTGACTGCACTATAACTCCCCTTAACTAATTCTTTGACTGAAACTGGAAACATGTAGGTACGGGTCTTTGCAATACAGTGCCGAAAACAGCTTCGAAAACATAAATGTCATTCATACAGTTGTGTTGTCAAATGGCAATAGTTGGCGCTCATAAAAATGATTGCGGAAATTGTTTGTCGAATTCGGGTTGTAATTGGTTGAAGAGCTGAGGCATTTCAGCTGTTTAAGACCTGAGTTGTCATATTAAGAAAAACCCCCATATGACAATTGGAGTATAATTATATTTTTTTTTAGCTGTATGTATTTTGCTATGCAATGTATTTCTTTTTGGATATTTTGTTGCAAAAATTAAAGCTTTAGTGAAGGCCTTATCAAAGAAACTATGCTTTACAAATAGTTTTTATATAAATAAGCCTATGCATAAAACAAGCAACCTCTGAAACGCCAAGTGAGTAATCTGGCAGCTCGACTCACTAACTCAATCAGTAACCTTTGTTATGTAAATCGATTTTCAATGGAAAGTGACTCATTTCATTCACTCACTGTTAACTAAATCTCGGCACAGATTTGGTGAAGGTTTATTTATGCTACCGAAGCGTATCTCTCGGCTCAGCTAGTTTCTCATTTTCAAAAAATTGATTTTTTTTTGTTTTCATTTTTCGATAGGTAAACATCTCAAAAATTATGTTTTATTTATTTGGTATTATTTCATTAACTATACTCAGTAAGATACAATCGTTTTTAGTTGAGTAAGTTTTTTTTACAATTTTTCAAATATTAGAATGATATCTTGGATATTTTTGAAATGCTAGAGTATAAAAGAGAAGCATCTCGGGCACTCAATCTCCACCCTTCCCAACGTGGCGTAGCGCCCGACAGCTGCTTCGTCCTTAATGTGCTACAATTCCTTGTATTGCCTGCAGCTTAAATTTTTGAATGCTCAAGGACATCTAGATCTTTTGTACTCCCTTCCTGATAGTTGAATCGAAAACTGCTCTGAAAACTTTAAATGTGTTTTTCTCAAAACAGCATTTTTCAAATTTGCCGCAACTATTAACGAATCGTCTTGAAATCTTAACTGCATGTGTTTTTACATACAGCCATCTACAACTTTTACGATCGGATGAAAATTGTAAATTTGGCAGAAATCGAAAGATGATTTTTGTGACGAAATTTAAACCTCTTTTTTTAAATTGCGGCCATTTTTTCAATTTCCAATACTTCACTCCAATTATTGATGGCTGTATGGGGAAAACGGTCTACTTTAACGTCGTACCAGAAAATTTAAAAAAAAATGCGACAAATTGACGTCTTTTACTTTCAAGGAGTTCAAGACATAGTCCATATCTTTCTTGGATTTTAATATTTTAACTCGAAATTTCCTGACAATTTACATGAATATATGTATAATAAACTCCTAAGATTACAGAATATTTGAAAATATGGTTTGTCTTTTCACGCCTTTAAAAAATCACTTCCATTTGAGCTCGAAAAACTAGCAGAGCCCCTTAAATAAATCCTTTTTAATTTTAATTCCGAAAGTAATACGAAGAGCGTTGAAAAATAGAAATAAATGTTATTCAAAATCTACGCAAGCATGTACATTGGTTTTTATATCTGGCTGTGTGGTTTAAATGGAATTCTTAAATAATGTTTTTGAATTACAAAGTCGTTGTAATGATTTAAAAAAAAAAGTTTAACATCAAAACTATTGCAAAAACAAGTGAATGGTTTGGTTTTTCTTTAATTTTCAAAGTGATTTCTTATTTTGAAATTGTTGTTTACCTGAAGCTTTTTGTCAAAAGAAGGTTAAAAGTTTAGAAAAAACAAATTTCAGATGCTCATGTTTCTCACGAAAACCACATTTTTTAAATAAAAATTTCGCCAGCTTTGGACTGCAAGGTCTGTTTATGAATAACTTCGGGTGATTTGTTTAAGTTCTCTTCATTTTTCTTCCTTATTTATCTGACAACAATCACCAAAAAACCGACATTTTTCTTAAATTATTTTTTGATCAACTCAAGCAACCCTCAAAAAAATCAATCCAAAGCAAACTGAAAGTATTCGTGACGATAAGTGATAAAATCTACAGCACATGAAACTTATTTAGTTAGTGCAAAAGAAAACATAACTGTCAATAAAGTTTTTGTCACTTCCAAGTTTAAGCTCATAAGCCCTAGGTGTGTATCTTGAACGAAGATTCTAGAGGTCATTAGATGTCCTTATTTTAAAACGTGTGTCTTATAATTATAAACCTGATCCGCCTGGTGGGTCGTACTGTGATGTAATGTACAGCATCGAAACACGGAGCTCTTAATAGTAGGGGAGCCCAAGAGGGGATTTCGCGCGTTACTCGAGCGCGTCAGAAAATCATATGGGGAGAAACCTTGCACCATGTAATGTACTCCTACCATATATTAAACCTAAATGTTGGGGCGTTCGCTGAGAGCAGCCCGTCAGATTAGTAAAAAAAAGTCGATCATCGGAAATACTCGAGCGCGTCAGATTAAAAGATGGTAGGTTGATTACATCGAAAAGAGTGTATATTTCAATATTCTGACAATTTGTACATATTTTTTGATTGCATCCAGTAATAAAAAATAGAAACAGCAAAAAATTGTTACTTTAAAATTGTCAGACTAAGAGTACGCCCCCATATAATTGTCAGATTATCATCCTGGATGACAAAGACATCAAGTTGATCACCCTGTATAAAAATCTGACGCGCTCGAGTATTTCAAAGTCACGTGTTTTTTTTACATTTTTAAAAATCAGCCATGACTGATCGCCCCACTCAAATTGTCAGATTATTGAAATATACACTTTTTAGAGTACACTTAACATTCACTTTGAAAATCTGACACGCTCGAATAACTTTTTATTTTTTGTTTTTTTTAACCTCTCTTTACGCCCATTTGCCCCCAGTAAATCGTCAGATTAATATATATCCGTTATAAGAAAGACAAAGCGCGTATACTCTATGAAAATCTGACGCGCTCGAGTATTTCAATTTAATTGTTTTTTTTTTTACATTTTTAAAAGCTCATACACGCCCATCGCCCCACTAAAATGAAAAACTGCCATACACTTTTTTTCGTTTTAGAACGTAAACTTCACAATCCAATAAGTCCCCATGACGCTTTAGTAACTGCAAATTTAGCGGCTCGGGCTCCCCTACTATAATTAAGTTGCGAGAAGTATATGACTCAAAAAAATAGTTACGGTAAATAATTCGTAACACAGTAGAAAGTTGTAAACGAAATTAGGAACTTTACGGCAGCAGTACTCGAAATAATAGTCAATTGTGCATTTAATAAAAAAAAAAGTAAGTATCTTAGCTCTTAAGTTAAAACAAAATGAAATATAAAATAAAAGGATAGTACGATTTCCACACCCCTATTTGCTGAGCCTCGCTTTTGGAATAGGATTAACCATGTACTTTAATTCGACTCCGTCCTTTTATGTTTACCGCTATGGTCTAGGCATATAATTTTCAAATTAACACCACAAGAAGTAATACCCTGAAAACAGTTTTTCCTCTCATCTAATCCTATAACCCCCATTCGCGGATCTCTTTGCACTGATTTCTCTGAAGTTGCAGTGCTGGCACAACAACTAATCCAATAAAGGAAAACAAACTCGCCTTTTCTTCGCATTTAATACTTGTCTATAATAAAAGGTTTACATAGTGCGGCTTTCCATGGAACCGCACTGTGATTCCAATTTAATCCTAATTTCTACGGAATAACAATGCAATCGTTAGTGTTGCCTCACAACCAATTTGCAGCGTATAGTGCTTCCAGCCCCCCCATGTTAACCATAACATCCTATCTCTATATGTATAGTTACCTACATGTGGATGAAATCGCATCTAAAACGTGGTTCCACAAAAGTATGTTACGACAGAAATCCTTTTCAGATTACATTTTTTTCTAGCGACCAAAAGGAACATAGTATATTGCAATGGGGACTTTTTTCCTCATGCACGCAGCGTCGAAACTTAACTAAGGCCCACAACATAAGCTAAGTGATTTGCTTATAAAAAAAAATTCATATTTTTTTTTACCCTTAAACCAGATTGTGTCACTACAGGTACAGGACTTCATAGATTTGATGGCATTTAGCTATACGCTTTTTAATTCCTGAATCTCTACGAGGAGGGACTGAAAAAGAGGGAATGAAAAATTATGTGTAATTAAGCACTCGTCTCAAAAGACCATCATTGTGGTTTGTTGGCAGTCTTAGCGTTTCATATAGACACGCAACATGTCCGCACAGATTAAAGTTCAAATATTTGTGGCTACCACCACATATTCCAGCCGTTACCGTCGGCGTCAGTCGTCGGTCGTCGGTTGTCATCATTGCGACCAGGCTCCACGGATCTAAGAGCCTTTATGAAAGGTCACCCACCGCACACATCTCAAAGTCTATCAGGCAGGACCATGACAAGGCCGCCAACATACCACCCATTTGTGAGTAGGGCTTAAGTGTTACGACAATAGCAGATGCAGCAGCAGCAGTAGCAGAAAACAGCAGTCGACTGTGGTAGACCATATTATTATCATGCCTTGTAATGGCGGTGTTTACGTGCGAATGTTTTCGCTTCACACACAACCCTGACTGTGTATATGTAAGTGTGTTAAGGCCCACATTAGATTTAATGGTAACTAGCTGCAGGATATCATTTAAATATTCCGCTGTGTGCTTATATGTCCTTGCAGGTTAGGTTGGTGTTCCGCTTGCGGCTCTCCTTATGCAGAGATAATGCAATGTTCATGTGCATTTGCTGTTCACGCGCTTTTGTTGAAACTAATTTCCGTGCCGGTTAAAGTGTCCTCAGGATATATGATTTGGTTTAGTTTTCGGGGGAAAGTTTCCTTCTTTTTGTACTCTGCACTGTTCCATTATAAGTACATACGTTCGTGTTATTATTCGTGGCTATGTTCTGGCTGGAAAATGAGCGCAATTATGTTGGTGCTAACAAGAGGTAACGTACTCTACCACTACGCTAGTAGAAAGTACGAGCTATTTGCTCACAAACTCAGTAATTAGCGCTAAAACGGATGGTAGTGCAGTGTTGGCCTTCTATGAAGTCTTAACTAAGGAAAATGTGTTTATCTATGATACAGACAAGATGCACCAACTGTAGGCAAAAACTAATTCAAGACTATAAAATAGGATGCAGCATGTCGAGGAGGAAGCCCTAGGTAAATTAATACGAAAAGGACTAATCAGATTATTAAAATGCGTAATTCATAGATAACATACTCATACGTAGACTATATAAGATATTATCTTTCTAAGCCTTTTTATACAGAAATACACAAACTGTTATTCCACAGTCCTTAGCACTTCACTTATATCAACTCATAGTTTTTATTTTGAAGCTTTTTTTGTGTACTCGTATTGCGAGCTGAGCAAAGGAGATTGTTGCTTTTCATTTTAAACAAACAGGCCCACCGAATCTGATCAATATGGTTTCAAAAACGAAAATTGATTGGACAAAACACCACCTGAAAAAAAGTTCCACAGAGAGACAGAGAGAGTATGGGAAAAATCACGATTAAAACAATAAATTAAAACATAATAGGCTTTCAGAACGTTGCCTTTCCATTTAGTCATAAGAACAAAACATTTATAAGCCCATCTCGCCATTGTGTCTTTCACATGTTGATACAAAAATTCCTAAATGACTTGTTTGTCTTCATTTCTATTAAAACTTTACAGCTATTAAGGGCTGATGATATCGTCTATTAAGCACATCCCATACCGTTGCTTTCGAGAACTTAATTTACGGTTCCTCAGAGAGGATGCTTAACAAGTTATGGCGAAAAATAATTTTAAAGAAGAAAGTTTTCTGTTCCGAAAATTGTAAAGCTGAAGTTTAACTGCCAAAAGTTGTCAGCAACATTTTCTTACAAAACAATAGTCGTCTCGTGAATTGTGACCCTTTAACGCATTAAGGAATCAATTTATATATACGTATGTAGGTGTGGCCTGCTTCTACACGGTAGGTATTTTCGCTCAGGATTTTGTCTCTAATTTGGAATAAAACAAAATAGCTTCCCTCTAACGAACGTCGCGCGTCGCGTCGTCTATGGCATAATGAATCACAAAATCACACAGACTGTTGCATATGGCCAAGGGAGCACTTGCCTGTGAAAAATAATATCAAAGGTAATATACACAGCTACACAGCTTTGTGACATGCAATGTGTTCTGTTTAGCAACACCCAGACATGCGCTTATGTGAGTAGATTTAATTGAAACAAAAGGACTAAGTCGTGTGGAATGTTGCGAATTAATTTAAAAACCAAGTCACATGCAATACAAAACCACCCTCTCTTTGTCAAAGCCATAAGTGCTTTCAGGAAGGTATAACTGCGAGAGAGGATTTGGAATATGGAATATTGTTTAGTGTTAGCAATGTTAGAATTAACGAGTGCATAGGATTTTGAAATAAATCATTATCAAAGTAAGTGAATCGTCGCCTCTGATTAGTGATCCACACATTCCATTGAATTTTGTAAGGATTGTGAGGATAACTTATCATAAATCACCGTATACGATTCCACCATTCCATGTACAATATTCAAGAGCGTTTTGTATTTAGTATTTCTGACAAAATCATTCAAAACCTTCTCTTGCTTACAGAAAAATGATGGCAGCCCATTATTCGCAGGCTTTTGCTAAAACTAAGCAACGTTGGTATAAATTCTCACTCCACATTGAAATCATAAATCGAAGCTCACATCTTAACTTGATCAAACATTGTTCAAGGCGAAACATACAGGTACAGAAAATTTAGGTTCCAAATATCCAAATCTCTTGAGTGCTTAGAATTACCATTTTCAATTTGTAATGTAATTTACTGTTCTTGGAAAACCAATGTAACAGGACACAGACACAAATGTGTACTTTTTTCCCAACGAAGCTATCATATTTTCAATTAGGGACTCGAAACAACATAAAGAAATGTGCACGACAGGGTCGCACGAATTTGCGATTGTGTTCTTAAAAGTATGTCCCACCAAAGGAAAGTTGTTGTGGTCTGGACGCTTCGTGAAACAATTCTTAAATGTTTCTGCAATGTTTTTTGTTTCCCGTTCTGAATGGAAAACTACCTTTTTTCTGAAACATTTGCGAAAGAAGAAAGTGGAAATGCGAAGTGGTTTCTTTTTGTAATAGTAAAAATGTTGCGAAAAGTGTGGTATAACGAATTCTAGCGAAATTTTTATATCCACTTGAACTATCAATTTTCACTTCTTCTAACAATTTGCCACCAACTATGCTATAATTGCTACTTTTTTACAATACATATTCAAGCATTTAATTGAACTCGAGAAACAAAAAAAGTTCCCTTTAAAAATGGGAAACAGAAAAAATCAGAAACATTGCAGAAATGTTTCACGAAACGTCCACACAAAAAAAAAACTTTCAGTGCCGCCAAATAGCTTCGGCTGTTTGGCACGTAGCGCCGTCCTGTCGAAACCAAATGTTGCCAAAATCTTCCTCTTCAATTTTTGTGAACAAAAATTCGTTCCACATGGCCCGAAAACAGTCGCCATTGACTGTAACAGCCATTCCTTGTTCATTTTCGAAAAACGGCCCAATTATGTTATGCCGCTGGACAAAAATCCACACCAAACACTGACTCGGTTTTCCAATGTATGAGTACGGGTTTTATGTCACCTCACAACAGAGCGAGGAGTCCTTGGGCCTAACGTATTTCTCACGACCATGCCTTGTGAGGGAATGGAGGGGACCTACAATTTTCTGCCGGTTCCGATCGTTCAATCGAGACGTGTAGCGTTGTAACTCAAGACAAAGTGACATAAGGTCGGACTGAAACATTTAGCATTTAACATTTGGGTCGTAAATGACTTTCGTGAAATTAAAAGTGACTAACTTAATATCTTCTTTTTCTTCCTTTTAGGAGTTGGGAGCATCGTAAATCATGAACTCGATATACAGCTCTCCAGCTTCAGCCCTTTGGAGAGAGTTATTTAGACCTCTTTGAACATGACAATATCAACTCAGCCAGTCGTGTTTTACTTTTTCCAAAATGCTGGTCTTGACTTGAGGGCTTCTACGCGTCTTGGTACTACTGATGTAATCAAGCTTTGATACTTTTGCTGTCATATCTGCTTTGCCGTTATAGTTTGCGTTAATTGAATAATTTTTGCAATTTTCTTCCACAGAAAATTCCTACACTACTATTACGCAATGATTGATTCTTTGTTATTTATCATGGCCATAAATTCCAGATATTTAGACTGTTCACACTATGGCAGCACATTTGCGTTTAAAGAAATGTCGGAATCAGTCAATACAAGTACTCAGAATCTGTTTTGGACTTATACATGGTACCAAATATCTTCTAAGACTTTTACCCAGAGGTTGAGTTTTTCTTGCAGAGATTTAGGAGTCTCACAGATGACAGCCCCATATGCAATATAAATATTTGATGTACTTTTGTGTGCTTTACCTTTTCTTAATGTATGTCAAGGACTGTAATAAACAGTAAAAGACTAAAAACGATTTTTTGGTCAACACCTTCTGTAACTTGAAATGCTTTAGCCTATCCAGCTCGACATTTTACCATTCACACTGCTTATTCGTACATATCCCTGATCGTTGAAAGGTCTTTGGAAGTTTTCGTTGTCTGAGGACCGACCATATAAGATCTCGCGATTGTCGACCGAATGCTTTTTTATAGATAACCATCACAACATGTGAAGCCTGCATCTTTTATATTCTTAAGCAATAAGTGTTAAAATGAGCAAAGTGAGCCATATGTCTCTGATTCATTTGTAAATCTCATATGAGATTTATATGCATCTGGCAAAGTAGCATTTTCTTTTCAGAAGTTCTTTGCAGCTTCTCTCACTTTGACTTTGAGGTCAGGTTATTCCATTAAGTTAGGTTCAGCTTCTGGAAAATGCTCTCGAGAAAACTACTCGTTCAATACGTCATCAACTGTCCTTGAGCATCGTTAATTAACCTCGGGTCTCAAGAGTATTTCTCGAGTATCTTCTCGCGTCTCAAGAGTATTTCTCTTTCTTTAAGCGGCTATATTTTCAAGATAGTTGCTGCTGCATGAAGTCAATGTTTTTTTCGAAATAAAGGCCAATGTAAAGTTACTATCACTATCAGTAACTTTCAAAAATGAAACTATAATGGTAATGCAATAAGACAGTTTTTGGATCGACATTTGACTTCTTCTTATCATTTGAGTGGGATGAAATAGTCCTAGACTGAGTCAAGAAGCAACATCGCATTAATCCAACGAACTTCTTCTTCATCAACTATCAGAGTCCCAGTTCTATACATACTTTTCAGAACTACAAACCTCCTAGTAAGCATCCAAGAGTATTAATTTTAACCAAGTATTTTTTTTTTTTTTTTTTTGCATTTCTATAGTTGTCTTCAAACGGGTAATGTTCAATCTTGTGAATGAATTCAACATAAAGCCACGACTTGTTTTTTTAATTAAAAAGATTTCCCAAAGACGATGCGTTAAAATTTAAGGGTGTCCAATAAATTTGTGAGGTAATTAAACCTTCAATCAAAAATTTATGATACTTTCACAGCAAAATCCAAAAAATACCCCTGACCGTTATCTCAAAAACAAACACTTTAAAATGTCCCTCAAATAGTTTCCAAGAAACAACATATGCTTCGCAAGCAGTTAACATAAACTTCAAGCTATTCAAGAAACACACCATACATATATTATGTAAACTATTTCAAAATTTACGACCTCACTCCGAAAAGCTTTAGTCGAAGTTTCCCTCAGCAGGGTTTAATAACCGTTCACTAAAAATCATCAAATTCTGTGAGTATCCATTAATTCATTTGGAATGGAATAAATGATCGGTCGTATTATGTTGAGAAATTGCCCAACAATTTGTCCCCCAAGACCGTCCAAACGACCAAATTAAATTTGAGCTCAGAGAAATGACAACAAGGACGACACGACACTGAATGTGTGTTGTCTATGTATCCTATTTCCCATAGTTATATCATTCGGGCGTTCATTCAATCGCCATCGGACATTGAGGACCCTAATGGGATCGAACATTAAATATCCGAAATATAATACACTGGCGCACACACTCTATTTGTCTAGTAAGAGACATGACACTCATACACAACTCATATACACATGTGTGAATAACACGCACGCACTCACATCTCACAATAGCCAAAGGACTTTCAAATAAATTGAGTTTGACGCAGTAAATTGTTGTATGCCAAGACGACACCGAAATCCTCGGCGATATATGCTATGAAAATGACCGACAAGCTGTCACATATCCTTGCCTAAGCATCCGTATCCTGGATGCATCGCATTTGATGCCGCTTTCATTTCTTTGGCGCTCAACTATATTGGCCGAACAACCAGGCATACTATAGTCCAGTCTCAGTCCCAGGCACCATGGTTATTGTTGTCGTTTGACCATGATAATGACATGACACTGGATTTGGCCATAAAATTTAATGTGCCATGAAATGACCTTTCATAAATTAAGTATGATTAAATCAGATTAGGTCAGTTGTATCAGGATATGTGCTGCTGTTGTTGTGCTGTTGCTGTTGTCGTTGTTGTTGCTTTTATATAATATAAAGTATTATACATGTTGTACAAATAAAGTTCATATGTTGCTATAGAGCGCTGGAATGAGTGGAGAATTCCACCCCCAACTTCTACTGCTTTATACTTTTAACATTTTTCCCAAAAACTGAATTTGTTTTTCCATAGCCTGGTAAGCCATAGCCTAGCCTAGCCATAGCCACATCAATGGAAGTTGCTTTATACGATGATGGGTGATACATAGTTTGGGAACTTTATAACAAACTTGTCCATCTGAGAGTGTGATTTGTATAGAATGAAGGCATTAATGAAAAGAAGTCAGGAATTTGAGTACGATGGGCATTCCTGCTTTGATTAAAACGCTATGTTAAATCATCAAACGAGTATAGGGTATAGCGGTATAGGAAGAAGGAGTAGGTATGCTTTTTAAAATGACCAAACATTAAAGAATGAGGGTCGATTTAATTTTACAAATAGTAAGGACTAATGGTGATTTAGTACTTTTTAAGGTTCGAAACCTGAAACCCTTTAAATTATTGGACGCAAAAAGAAAAATGGGCTTTAATTTGATAAGAACATTGTGTGTGTATAGAAAAAAAAATTCTTCAAAGGATTCTTCTGGTGTAAATGAGCTCTCTTGCAGGTTTTAAATGCATGGCTTTGGTCTCCTCGTGTATTTTTCTTGCAAATTCTCATTTTGTTTTACAAATTGTATTATGTTGTCATTTGATACTAATAACATCAAAAGGAATGTTCAAAATATAATCAGTGAATGAATTAAAGAAGTCTGCTCCATTTCAACACACACCAATTAAAAATCAGCTGTTTAGTGTCGGAACTTATGACAGTTTCAATGTTTGATTTTAGATTACAAACAAAGAAGGAAACAATTATTTGTGTACAAACTGTGTCTTTAAACACACATCCAACTTACTGAAGTCATACAATCTCATATCCCTCTTAATAAATTGATCAAATACAAATGCTTTACCTGAAGAAAACGGTTGCAGTTTGTGTGACTCTCCTTGTTCTTTTTATTGAATGCTCAAGGTAACGAAACCCTACAAATGTTGTTTGATTATCTCTGCCCGAAAGAGGGTATATAATAAAGGATGATTGAAAGACTTTAGTTCACCACAGAAATATATACAGCTTTCATTTAGAAAAACGTCATAAGAGATGTCTTTTAAGAGCTTGAGAGCTCAAAATAGGACTACAGAGCAGAAATATTGCTGGAATGAATTTGTCATTATCATAACCTGGTAAATAATATCATGACATTTATTTCATTATATATGATTTCTGCCTCATAAATAGTGATAGAGAGGCGTTGTAGTTACTTTCAGATGGCTTTTCAATTCCTCGTGAAAGGTGATACCCCCAGAAAAAATATGTGAAGATTCTGAAATAAGAATTTCGGAACTCTCACCAAACAGCAAACATGCTAACCGTTGTGATGCTTCTTTTTCAAACGCTGGGGTATGACTCAGGGTGTCCAAGGTCTACCCAAGGAGGCTTTATAAGACTCCGGTTTCGGCGGTCCAACTTCTCAAAAATGAATACGAGGAAAGGCGGGTTCAATTTTAACTCTAAATTTATTACTATATCTTCTCTCAGGATAAGTTTTTAAAATTTTATATTCAGTTTTATTAAAATAACAAGTTTAAACGATTTCTTGAGTTAAGTTTATTTCTGGTGCTGGTCCACGGAATGGCTGATATCGATCCTCACTTGAGTAGTGGCGATGGTTTCTTTGGGAATACGGTTGTATACCACGGCTGCTCT
The DNA here is from genome assembly GCA_914767635.1 of Melanostoma mellinum. NCBI lineage: Eukaryota > Metazoa > Arthropoda > Insecta > Diptera > Syrphidae > Melanostoma > Melanostoma mellinum. The sequence continues at coordinate 24,936,142 of OU612058.1, forward strand.
TTCCTCTGTTCGGCGGAGGTGAATTCCTATCTGGCTCTGCGTTTTGTAGGGTGCTCTATCGGCAGCAGCGGATTTCTTAGCAAAGGTCTGCGTTGCGTGAAAGGCAGAGCAATTTATCGGTGGCGGCGGACTGCGTCGGAATTGCCTGCGTTGTATGAAAGGCAGCGCAATTTATCGGTGGCGGTGGATTTCGTAGAAAAAGCCTGCGCTTATTTACCACGATGAAAGCTCCCTTTATGGAGACACAATGCCTAGCTAAGAAGAATTCGATCGCCCGGCTGAGAACAAGCCACAACGACTAGACTTCCTTCACGGAGACTGAATGGTAAGGAGGATTCAAACGCCCGGCTGAAACAAGCCAAAACGATCGAATTTCTTATACGGAGACTGTCAAAGTCAAAAGGTAAAGAAGATACAAACGCCCGGCTGAAATAAGCCACAACGATCAAATCTCTTTTGCGGTGAAACGAGAAAAAGTATCAAGTAAATTCTTTTTGCCCGCCTGAATCAAGCCAAAACAAGTAGAAACTTTTAAAATCTTTTCCTGATTTTTGGTGATTAATTCACCTCTATTCATTGACTCTGCCACTGAAACCGAATGTGAGCTGTAACCGGTCAGTGACAATTTTGCATAGAAAAAATTAGATGGGTATTGCCAATGTATTTCCCAAAAATTAAATGCACAAGAAGTGATATGGCACTGAGAAGTAAACAATGTTTGGCCTTAGAGTAGGCATTTACTTTGTAATTTAACTATTTGCGGAGGATTAGAATAGAATTAAATATTGCACTGTTTGGTGCGGGATTTCGGCAGGAAAAAGAAATTTGACACTTCGTCACACCATTACGACACCGGCATCACTTCCGTAAGTGTATCCTTCAAAGATCACTACCGTCTTCGACTGTATAACACAGGCCATTCTTTGACTGTTCTTCAATTCATTTGCCTGTGGGTCCGTTCAAAGTTTTTTTTTTCAGTCTTTCTCGACTTGGTCTCAGATCCTTCTTGTCTTGAATTATAAGTATAATTAATCTGTTTCGGAAGTAAAGCTAAATAAAACACACATGTATTTATTTCATTACGTACTTTGAATTGCCACCAAGTTTGAAAAACAGTTTATTCAAATGGTCGCCTCCGGAAGATCCGCAGCAATGATGTGATTTTCAACCACTTTTTCGCACTTTTCGGGCAGTATCTGTGATACCCGTGGTGTGATGGATAGCATGTCCGCCTGTTAACCCAGAGATTCAAGGTTCGAATCCCAACAGAGGTAAAAATGTATTTTCCACAGGTATCGCCTTTCGCGAGGAATTGGCAAGTCCTCCGTTAGTATTCCTTGCCATAAAAAGCGCTTTCTCGATTATTATTATTTATTTTATTTATTTATCTCGGGTACAACTTGAGTAATATTGGCTTCTGATTCATCTAAAGCTAGCTTTTTGTGAGGAATTTCTTTCTAATATTTAGCTTTCGGATTCAGCATAAAATTGTAGGCTCTCGAAAAGCATTAGGCTCCGAAGTTCCCATAGCTTCATTTTGGCACCCTATTTATACTTTTTAGAGTTCGGGGACTATTATCATGAACACGTTCTCTTCGAAGAAATACGGACCATTGACACCTTCCGATCAAACAGTTGCTCTTACTCTTCGATCACTTGTTGATTTGTTGCTCCACATGTCCGCAAATTTCGCCTCATCGCTGATGAAAACATTGTTCGGAATGACACGATCAAATGCTTCGATCGCCGCTCCCTGAACTCAATAAATTCGAATCATCAGCAAAACTTTCACTTGCAACTGCAATATTTTCGATTTAAAGGGGATTGATTGAAGATTGACCCTATAAAGCGACGTCAGTAAAACAAACAAGTATATTCTCCAGGTAACCGATTTCTCACATAGTTAGTCGATCATGCCCACCATAATGATCACGAAGTGGGTAAAAAGTTGCCAAGTTTGAATAAAAGAATTTTGATAAGTTTTGATAATTTTAACGTTGTTGGGTAGCTAAACAATCCACTGCCGTAAATGGCAAACATTCGATCAATATAGTGACACTTCAATTGACAGATGAGTTTAAAAAGTGTCAAATTGCAGCGCTATCAACTTCAAGTCACGAAATGAATGATCCAGTACATTTAATTTACCAATCTTCGAAAATTATCGAGATGAATATGAATTCTGAAACCTGGGCTCAAAAAATAAGAGAACAAAAATCTTGAACAACACCAAAACATCGTATCCCAAATCAAAAAGACTACTAATTTTTTACTAATGATAGTTCTTTCTTTACAAAGTTGACGTTTTACGTTATGTTGACCATTATACCATACCATATTTATCACACCTCTAAATTACGTTATTGGTAAAACGAAGCCACGAAGTACTTTTCCAACTTCATAGCTTCTTACATTTTTTTTTTTTTTTGTAAAAGCTATAAAAACGAACCCTAAAGTTATAGACAAAAGCGTTCCAACGGATAGATAGCCCTAAATACTAAATCTCTTACTCTCGCCTCACTCTCTTCTCAATTTGAATTGCTGTACGTACATAGGTTAAATATAAAAAAAAAATTCCTCAAAATGTCAGCTCACTCTTTCCGCCGACGACACTAAAAACATCCCAATTTTGCTTTTATTTCCTTTTTCAATTTGCTACTTTGAACAAAAGGACTAAGTTGTTTCCAAAATAATGTGTTTAGCACTGAAAATTAGTGTTCATTGAGGCATACAAAAGGTTGAGAAGGATTCATAAAACACTTTGGAGAGCTTGAATCAAACTGTGGAAAAGAAGTAAATTTAGAATGACATGCCATGTGATTAAGGATGGAATTGGCTTGTTTATTCAACTTAAGTGGGTTCGCATGTTTATTTATTTATCAGTTTTAAGACCCACAGGAAAACCTTTTCTTTTTTTTTTGCTTTGTTTTTTCTTTAAATTCAGGCAATAAGAGAAAAAGCGAAGGTGATTTTCTTTTCTTTGTGACCAGTTTTATTTTTTATGACAGAGATCAGGATTTTAAGTGCAAAGGCCGTGAATGAGTGTTTAATAAGACTCGCACGGGGCACGGCTCTTAAGATACTCACACCCAGCTCATGAAGTGGAAACCACCAATTTCACTGAGTGACTTCTTCAATCATAAAACCTACCAGGGAAATTAATGAAAAAACTCATCTTATTATGTATGTGTAAAACAAAACTTTTGCACTAAAAACTCAAAACCTAATATCCTCGTCCATAAACGTTGGCCTTCCTTTGTTTGCTCCTCGTACTCTTCATTAACTTCATAATAAACCAAACAAATTCTATTATAATTCAGACAACTTACCTTAAATCGCAGCCACAAGTCGCACAACACCTACCCACTTGCGACACGACACAAAACACAACAAATCATTCGTGAGGATGTGAAAAAAAAGTTTATTGCAACACGAAAATACCTAATAATTTCCAGACACGTTCTTTACTGTCATCGTTCATAAAAAACAAATTCGAACGTAAAAAAAAAATTGTTGCAAAACTAAACACATCAAAATCCACATCGGAGTCATGTGTATTCTGTGCGACCCACCAAACGAAAATGCGAAGTAAAAGAGACCGTCACGCAATTGCAGAATCGACCGAATGGCAAACCCGATGGCTGACATAATGCCTATGTCCAGATTTGTCCCCCATTAAATGAAACGACTCATTTCGGTTCAATGCCTTATAATTACAACCCTCGCTCGCCTAATTGCTGTGTACAGTACAAGTATAAACATTCCGGAAATCAGTACACTACGACCAAATTTAATTATAACCGAGCGAGAGTATCCCGCCAAAGGGCTGACTTTGATTCTTTTTCCTGTTCATTCCACCAAATCAATGTCACACCGAACAGAAAAAGGAGAAGAAAGTTCCCAGAATTCCTTTTTATATAACAAAGCCTCGGCGGAAGTCTTCAATAGATATTCTCTCGAAGCAGGTTAACCTTACCGTAAAAATGGAACCCAAGTTCAGCCTTTTCGTCCGTTATCAATCACATTTAATAGAATGTCACTTGATTTCCTGAAGTGAATAACCACTTTTCCAAAGTTCTTTGCCTCCAGCTGGGAGTAAACGATTATTTCACTCTTCGTCAATTATTTTCATACTGTTGTACGATATTCAGAACTTTTTTCTTCTCATACTACTACTACGCTGCTGTGTATATGTACGTTCGTAGAGTCGAGAAACGTAGCTTCTGCCACGTGCTTCCGGTCTTACCAGAGGAATGTTGGCTCGCTGAAAAGGGATATTAATGAAGTTAAACTATGAGTGCTGGTTGATTTCAACATGATTACTGGGTGTGAACTATGAAACGTTAAACAATGATCCATCTTTTGGGCATGACTTATGATAGCATTGAAATGAGTGCAAATTTGTTTGACGAAAAGGATGGAGGAGTTTATTATGAGAACTATAATGGCTAAGGGAGGAAAAAGTTAATGAAAGGACAGTTCGTTATGATAGCCTCTATCACAGACCGGTATGCTAATGAATTAGTAAATATTCAAATTATATACGACGGCTGATAGCTGCCTTAGTGGACTTAGTTCAACGTAAGCCTCTATGTCACTAGAAATTTATGTTCCTGCTCGGGTTTTTCTTGAAAAAGCATGAATATCAGCACAAAAATGGCCTATACTCTTCTTTCTTAACCGGTTGTATCAAAGTAGTACATGATTTTCCTCCATTATTGTATCACAACTCATCATACCAAGACTCCCAGAAATCCCAAATGGCAATTTGAGCTTTTTTGCACCCATCCTTTGATCATTTTCTTTAAATCACTTTCTAAAGTAACCATAATTTCCAGCATCAAGCACAATTTAAATGTGCGGTTTCATTGCAATTGCAACACACAATCTCATCAATGCAGTTCTTCCGCTTCTTTTGATTTCAATTCAAGTCCAATTTAAATTCAGAATAATTTAATTAAATATATAACAACTAATTAAATGCATTCTTCAGTAACCACTGATGTTGCCACCCTATATAAAGAAAACACATGGGTTCTCTTCTACTCGAAAAGGGCTTGGTAAAAGCAAGCAGCCTAAGCTTTAATTTGGCACTAGAAAACCACTTAAGGATTTTCGGATGATTATTCAACGACAAAGTGTGCCAAATACATATAGATATAGTTGCGAAAGCAAAAGGGAGAAGAGAGTCATGAACAGCGTCAGAAACCAGCACGCTGCGGTGTAGTTAGTGCCATTTCCATTTGAATGAAATTCTCGTCTTTCTTTCAACATTCAACATTCAACATTCAGCATCAGCATCAGAATCCTATGCTTTGTGGATCATCGTTCATTGCATTATGACCAAATGCAATTATCTTCACAGGAATTTAATTAATTTTTCAAGTCTCGTCCCTAATGGCACCGCAGTGGATACGCAAGAAGATATAAGTGTTGCCCAGGAATTGCTGTTCTTACCCCAGTATGCCAATCCCTTTTGTGTTATGATGAGCTTTCCATTTAAATTCGTTATTTCTTGATAATCATTTCTGAAGTATTCATTTCAAAATGGTCTAATTTGGTCATTGGAATATTTTGAGAAGGAATGGAGTAATGGCGTTAATCATACCGAAAGGTAATTATTGCAAGATGTGTTTAAGTGCTTTTGATGATGGTAAAATAGTTTTCTAATCGGGAATTAAATAAATTTTTACTCTAATTCAATGGAGAATCGGTTGTTTCTTTTTTGGTAAGTCAGTGTGAATTGTAGAAACCCACTTTATCAGTAGGACTAGAAAAGCGATGATAGTTTATATTATAATTTGATTTGACGTCGTTAAACGTATGATCCCCGATAAAACATATCCCAGAAGTATTTAATGTTGGACTGTAAATATCGTCATAACTAAGCCCCATTGTGGCGCTGAACATTTTGTGCATAGCGATGACGCATATCAAAAATATCTTAGGGCACACACGCATATATCTTCGAATCGAATTCGCATGCTATCCAAACGGCAATAAGTTTCATAACTAAAAATTATGTATTAGAAAACGTATTTTATTCTTAAGCCTAGACAAGAAGAAGTATTTGTGTCTTCAGATGAGTTGTTCTTAAGGCTCAAATCAATCTTCTAACTTCTTCGAAGTGAATCCAGGCATGCATGACTGAACCATCACTTGGTCTGCTCGGTCCCCAGTGAGGGCTTCCATCAATGATCACATCTTTCAGGAATACAACGTAGATGACATGTCTCCGTAGATGACTATCGTATGCTTCCTAATGTGGCTGTAACATTGTTGCTACCCCATAGCAGAGGAGTTTGTGGAAAACTTGTTGGCGTTGCTACGGGGAACTTTTATTTTTCTAAATATTTTAGCCTGCTTCACTTAACTAATATTTTCCTCTATGAATCCTGAGGAAAGTATGATATTGATGACCCTAAGGAACACTTTCTCTGTGACTACCTCCCACATTTTTTTCAAACAGCGCAAACATGGTATAACAAAAGAAGTTGGTTACCTTTCAGTTCAATTTACCGGTATTTAGGCGTTAGTTCTCCGATCAGTATTTAAAAACCATCGACAAAAAAAGGCAAAAAAGCTTCTTTAATTGGAAACTACTGCCAGCACAACAGTGGTACACGTGGCGTAATGGCTAGCAGGTGCGCTTGTTAACCCAGAGGTTTGTGGTTCGAATCTCAACAAAAACCAAATATGACTTTTGGCGGGTATCGCCTTTCGCGAGGAATTGGCAAGTCCTCCGATAGTAAATTCATTCATTACCATGAATAGCGCCCTCTCGACTTGACGTTCGTATGTGGCAGAAAATTTTTGATCCCACACTTTCTCTCTCAAGTCTCAAGACATGGTTGTGAGAAATGCGCTAGTGACCCGGGGTCACTCCTCTGTTGCGCCAACCTGTGTATGTATGTCAGCACATTGAAAATGAGTTCTATTAACGCACAATGCAGTAGAGAAATTTGTGAGCCTTAAATAGCTCAGCCGACGAATCAATTCTAATAGAAATCAAATAGGAAACTTATATCTCTTCTAATCACTCTTTGAGAAAAAAATTCAATATGGTCCCCTTTTCTTTCTATTGGTGTTTGCGGCTGTACCCCCAAGGAACCTTACCCAACCAACCAAGCGCGGAAAGATCAATCTGCTTCCTTTTTAAGTGCCTGAATTTGGCATACACTAGGAAAGGTCGTCAATGAATGCTCTTTTGACAAACTGGGTGACATCTTTAACCATTCAATCAACAGCATCACAAATTTCCACCACTTTGGTCACCAACATAATCTCCTCCTGATTCAAACCTCCTGGGTTAATGACGGCAAAACGAAGTATATGCTGTTATCAATCAAAGACAGAGAACATCGACGCATTTTACGAAATGTCACAATCGACAGACATTACTTCGAAGTAATACAAGACTTCGTCTGCTTAATATCCGCTTTAGAAAAGTAGAACAACACCAGTGTGGAGATCAGACAGAGGATTATTCTCGACAACGTTTACTTCTTTGGGCTTAAAAGGCAATCGAGAAATAAAGTTCTCTATAGAAAAACCAAAGTAACCTTTTATAAGACCGTCATGATTATCAAATTCCTAATATATGACGTGGAAGCATGAGCCTTATCTTAAGCCTCCAACTCCAGGACAAAAACATAAACAATAATAAAAACTTTTTTTGTTATTGTTCCAATTATCTTAAGCGTTTGAGAAAACTCTTGGTTTGGTCCCGTATGTGAAGGCAATGAATGGAGAAGAACATACAACAACGGGCTGTATGAGTTGTACGGTACCGCGGAATGGGCAAGGGCATAGCAAAGCGACACAACTATGACTGGGACATTTAGAGTGGATGGTCATCAACTATCTCTCCCTCTCTCTCAACGGGTTTTCGGAAGCACATTGCAGGAAAATCGCGGAAGGAAAAAACCTCGTCTAAGCTGGCGCAATCAAGTGGAAGAATACAGAGCTCGCCCGACAACGAGATTTTTGGCAAAAGATGTTGGTTGAAGTTCAGACTCATCTCAAATTATAGCTCACCTAAGTCTTTTTAGCTATAAATCCGTATTTGGTTTTATCCTCCATAAGAATGAGAGAAATAATTTTACACTTCATTTTTTCTTTTAAGAAACGACGTCTTTACTTATTTTCTTAACTATTCAGTTATAGTTACTTAATTGTTTATTAATTTATTTTTAAATTTACTTATAAACAATTTTTTTATTTATTATATTATTTATTAATTAATTTAAAAGTTTAAATTCTTTTAATTTAAATCAATTTCTAGTAAATTCTTTTTTTTTAATTAAAATACAAGTTTTTCGTTCGTATTTTCTTCCAATAAAATACTTTTTTTTCTTTGTAATAAACTTAAGCATTGTGACAAATAAGAGAAAATATTTCAGTAGAAAGATCATAGATCAAATCTCTGTACCTATTCTATTACCTGCGGTGACAAATCTTTTGTGTAAGATTTACACAAAATAAAAACAAATATCATATCAAACGCCTTCTTCATGGCTTCATAAAAAGACCAGAATGTCGAGTTTTTAGGTGAAAAAGAAATCTATAACAGCTTCAATACGATAAGAAGGCCCTTATTGCGAGTGTCGCCTAGCATTCGATACGACAAGGGTCGAAAGCTTCGATAAATTTTTGTTTTGGTATTGCGTATTAAGGGTTTCTTTGACTGTGAATAGTGAAAGTAGCTATTGTCAATAGATGCTATAGTTTGACATTTGAGGTAATTTCAGTAATAGTCGAAGGCAAAAATACAGACGATAACGAACGAATTCTAAATTCTAAAATTCATCTCAAAGTATAATTACTCCCTCCTGAGAGGACCATTGAATTCCTGTTCACACAACAAACCCTATTCCTTCCATCGACTCAATTTTACAACCATTCACAGCAAAGATAAAAAGGTTCAGATTCATAGATGTTTTACACAAAATATTATTTATGTAGCATTTCCTTCAACGACGACAACTACTGTCTGCTTTTTCAAAGAGCACAACCAGGTACAAACACAAATTTTAGGTGCCCAACAACTTTCTCTCAGCAGTCTAGTTTTGTCCTTTCAACGAGTACAGCAACTTGTAATGAATGTCCTTTAATAGCAAAACGGACCGTACCACTGGCAGAGCCAAAACTAACTTTCGGTGTACAACTACTGCTTTGCTTGTTAACAATCCAAATGGAAATCGGTTATTATGAAATATGCGACGCACCCAGGTTCTAAGAGGGAAACACAAACCCAAAAGGAACATTCGTCCTGTTGACAGTGAGAAAACTTTATGTCATTTTGTAAATTAAACACGAACGAGTAACCAGAAGCCAGTCCAGCCAGACCTCTCTTACTGGCTACAGCAGTTGGGATTGGGATTTGGGGGTGGGATATAATAATTGTGCTGAGGAAAACGTTTGATATCATTACATACAAACAAGGAGAGAATTTCGTACCGGGAATGTTTTATTAAATTCTTCCCTACTGCAGTCGCTACCACCACCGACTGCATAGTTGAATGAGTACAATTCGATTTTGTCACATGAGTACTATTATGATTGCATGTGTGAGAGGAAATACTTTGCAGTCAATTCCAAATCAAATGCTTAATGAGAACTCAAGCCGCACAAAAATTTAAATTTTAAAACTGATTTTATGGGAACAACTGAAACTAAACAATTCACAAGCCCAACGAAACAATTCGAAAAAAAAAGAAATACATTACAAATTTTCCAACATAATGACACATCCTCTTGCTCATAAAGCTGATGAAGTCAGCGAGAGCAAAACAATTGATACAAATCCATTTATCATCTGCATGCTGTATTCTACTCCGCCCTTTCAAAGCAGCAGTGAAACCTAATTATCAATGTAAATTCTATTCCCGAAGGTACATACAGTGCGCGACAGCGGCGGCCACGGACGTCCAGCATGTTCAAACAATAATTTCCCGTTTGTAGATGTCAAACTTGGAGCAGGATATCATAACACAATTATATTATGCGCAGCGTCCAAGCCAGATATCACGGTATACCCAGTTGTGTTTGGTTTTGTTTACCCACAGGATGTTTTGTGGTCATTTCTGAAATGCTGCACGGACACCATGTCACAAAATCCTTTATGCTGTATTATTCAAAGTCGTCGCTTTTGCAGAGACATGCCTTCGTCGTCGTCATTCTCATCCTCATCGTCCTTGTCGTCGTCCCCATCCTCGTCCTCGACTTCGTCCTCAAATAATAATTGAAATCGACCTGATATTATTATTTTATATGTCAAAGCAATAGACACCTACCTACCTACCTACCTACACCTCATACGTACTTGCGATGCGTGTGTCTGCTTGTGCTAGTGGATTTGAATCATAAATGTCTACATTATCGTCCCTGGCTGTACACCAGTTGTTGTATCAATGAACACACAATGAACAGGGATTTTCATTAACCCTTATTCACATTGCTGTCCTGAAGCACTCATGATTTGGGCGTTGAGTCTTTGTGGGTGGCCCATGCCCACTCCCAGGATTATAACTTTCGTCGACTCATATTTATGTGTCCCTTGGAACTACATCAGCAGCCATTATCACATTTTTTTCACGGTAACAAAATTTATTCACCTATGTGTGTTAGCCAACCTTTTTGAGTAGTGGAAGTGGGCACAAACAGTCAGTATTGCTTCTAACTGGACTCAAATAAAAAAACTAGTTGTGAATTTCACCTCATTAGTTATTTCAACTAAAAAAATGAAATTTAACAAGCAGGTTAAATCCCCAAAGCCTTTTATAATGATTCAAATGAGTGAGAATTCTAAAGCTACAGTAACGCTTTGCTTCTTCATCTTTTATACTTTTTAAGTGTGGTGGATTCACTTGGGGTAAGTGTGTAGGACTGTTACGCCAGGATTTGGTGACTTGAAAGGGGCATTAAATGAAGCTCCATAGATAGATTAAGGGGACGGGTAGAGCTTGCTCGGCTCTGGGCACTGCGGTGTCTGAACGAAACCTAATGTGCCCTAAGCCCCATAAATACTTCCTTTGAATAGTTCAATACCAGCCGTTTTGAATAGGGCTTCATTACTGATGTTCCCGTATATTTGATGACATTCTTCAGAGTTCCTTCTTCGAATCTCTTTCTCACGGATCTTCGGAAAACAAGATTGGCTCTTATCCCGGTTGTGATGAAAATTTAAATGATCTTCGATTTGCCTCCAGAAGTCAACCCAATCAAAAAGGGTTCTCAAAAGATTATTGTTCATCACAAAAATGCAGCCTGTTCATTTCTCTTGGCGAAATCCACCTGAATAGAGGTGCACCCCGATCTCGTACCTTCGTGGTCCCACACGATAAATTTTATTAATCATAATTTTGCAAACAAAAATATATATTCCGACGCGAGCCCAGACCAACTTTATCCATTAATCATTCGGCTTCATAGGTATACGTGCCCAAATTTAGGGCTTGGTGTAGAGACCCCATCGCGCGCGCCAAAGGGTATAACAAAAAAACAGAATAACCTGGCTTTGAGGAGAGCTGTGTGTGGAAAATTTTTGAAAAGTGTAATTTATAAGGTAGGACCGACAGCGAAAACGACGATGTCGACCACAGAAATTCTTCACAAGGGTACGACACATACAGCTCTGTCACATGGGAAAGAAAATATCATCCCTAGAATGATGATACATATGCGAAGCATACGCTCATATGAATATGAGTATGGGTTTTATCTACTGGCTGGGGTGAATTTTGAGCAGCACGAAGTATTGTGGCGGTGAGAGTTGAGAGATGAACTAAAAGTTTATCATGACTAAATTTAACTCAACTGGTACCTAACGAAGGGAAGTTTTTAGCAGTAGAATAATGGTTGTTTCGCTAGTTAAGCGTAACTACCTTTTAGTGACATTGTGTAACAGCTCTTGGCTCTTACTAACTTATCTTTTAAATAAAGCTATTATATGCAAACATTGTACTTATATGCTTTATAATAGGTAACGCTGATGATGAGGTTATGGCACATTAATAATGAACCTGTTTGACTTTGTGGTTTTTATTGAAAGATAAATCTGTGTGTTGGAATTGAATTAAGTTAATATATTAAATTGTGTTTATGTTTGATGATAAATTATTACAGTTGTTTTCTGATAATGCAGAGTTCGAGAGATGCAAGTTTGCAGCAAATTTTTTCAGCATGATGTTGAGGAAGAAGTTTCATTGAGTACGTAATTCGTTTTATCTCTCCTTTAAAAAAAAAAAACTCCAAAACTACCAACCCCAAATTTTTAATTTTTTTTTAAGCAGAAGATTTGTGGGTTGTAAACTGAAAAGATTTCGGTGTAGCTGAGTTAAACACAGAGTAAGTAAAACGCGAGCAAGTCAACTTCTACCATCCTTAATTGGAGAAATCGCCTCATTTAGTTTAACGACTGTATCCGGCTTAAGTCTCAAAACCTTTTTTTGGGATTGCTGGCAAAATAATGTTTATCACGGCTGCTTTAAGTGAATCTATGAACATTCTCCACTGTGACAAACCCAAAAATATCCAAATCACGGTCGCTTTTTTGATAATAGACCAGGTGACGAAAAAATAACGACGAACGTTTCCCGCCGAGGATTGTCATTTGTTAGTCGAAACAAGATGGTAAGCAAAATGGCTCTATATCGTAGCAGTTGACTCTCTTGCTCTATTCTGTGGTTATGATTTACTTAAAGCTTTTACTGATTTTAAGCACAGTGATGGAAGGAAAATAGTGGTAAATAAGAGAGAGAGTGAGAGATAGAATTCATTATCAATGAGAAATCAGCTTTAAAAAATTTCCCAAAAATTTAATTTTGCTGAAGCTTCAGACAAATATTCGTTTTAACGCTTCGCGTTTCCAATCAATCACTCATTTTCCAAAGCCAGGAAAATGGGTTCATGAAAGATTTTTCTGCAGGCTGCCTTACGGTGATGAAGACATTAACTTCGCTATCAGGCAGAATGCTCGATTCAACTTGGACGATGATCATTAATGCCATCCTCCCAACCTAGAAGTGCAAACTTAAATCCAATAAGTTTGCAGGTGCAGATGGCCTTGATGCCGAACTTTTCCAGGTAACTGGAGACTAGTTGAAAAGGTGTATGCAATAGCTGATCTGCATAATATGGCCGGAAGAAAGCATACCCGATGAAAGGAACCTCAGTATGGTATACCCGATCCTAAAAAGGGAGGCCCTCACAATTGCGCCAATTATAGAGGGATAAGCCTCCTAAACGTCGCTTATAAGATCTTGTCTGCTGTTGGTTTGTCAAGATGGCAACTCTTGCCAAACAAGAAAAGTGTATTCAGTTTTTTTACTCAGTCAATTAAGATCAGTCAAAGTCAACGTTTGGTATTTTACTTATAAGTCAACTTTTGTGACCTCACATTTGTTATTTCATGGTCCTTCGAGTCATTTTTACAATATTAATGTTCAGTATTTTGTTTATTGTATTACTTGTGGAAATAAAATATTAAAATAATTTTCTCTAACAATTGTCTAAAAAAAAGCACAACTCATTTATCTACATTAGCGCACTCACACTTTCTAAAATCACAACGCATGCAAACTATTATAAATACTACCTCTACACACATCCTTCATACATAAACATCACCTTCTTCAAACCAACTGCACACACATATCCAACAAATAAATTCTAACACACTGCATCTACACAACTCACATTCATATACTACTCATTTCAAGAACAGTTGAACACACGGGATTATAGCACACTTTAATCATACACAACTCAGTTATACATAAGCGCATTCACAATTTCAAACAACACACCGAATGGAAAATATTATATTCTACAGACTTCTGTCATACACAAACAACATATTCCTCCACACAACTCAAAAATAACCTAAATGCACAAACACATTCAACAAATAAATTTCACCACACTCCATCCACACAACTCTGAACTCACGTTCATAGAATATACACATACTACTCATTTCACAGTTCCGAACAACACAACGCAAAGCATGAAAAGTTCTCGGTAGCAAACTGACAAGCTCAGAAAGAAAATTGCAATTAATTAAGACACACAAGATATAGCAGTATTTCGTGATAATTATTTTAATTTTAAAATTATGGCTACCGACCTACCAACTCTGAAAGAGAAAAGAGGAAGAGCACACGGCACAATTTCAAGACTGAAAAATTACATATTCACAATCGCGGAGGGCACTGATCAAATGGATATTGAAAGCCGTTTTCATAACCTAAAGGAAGCATTCGGCGACTTTTGTGAATACGACGACCAAATTGCAATGATTCCTAATGAATCATCTAACATAGAAGTCGTAGAGGAAGTATTTTATGCAGCTCAAGCTGCGTTTCGTCGCCACATTAACCCAGCAAATCAAAATCAACATGATGTTTCTCTAAACCACCAACAGCAAGCAACACTAGATGAGACCCTTAGTCTTCTTGCCTCACAGCAGTTGAACCTAATTGATGCATTACAAGATCGTCCACCTAATGGACTCCGAATGCCAACTCTAACAATCCCTCAATTTGATGGATCATATGCAACGTGGCCTTCCTTCAAAGATCTTTACAAATCCATAGTTCACTCTAACGCTAGACTTTCTAAAATACAAAAATTTCAATATTTAAAGGGCTTACTCATCGGAGATGCTGCTGATCAAATTCGTCACATACTCGTCACGGAGGAAAACTATGACACTGCGTGGGATAAGCTCTATAACAGGTATGATAAAAAGAAACAAATTATCAACAATTATATTAAAACATTCATCGACCAACCCCAAATTAAATTCGAAAGTTCAATTCAACTTAGGAAGCTAGCAGATATATCAGATGAAGTCATTAGAGGATTGAGTACTGTGGGACCTGATGCACAAAAACGTGATCCGTGGTTAATATACATCTGGCTTCAGAAAACAGACGACTACACCCGGCAGCTTTGGTCAATCAAAGCGTCAGATAAAAAAATTCATACATTCGATGAATTTATCCCATTTATAAATGAAAGGTGCGATGCATTAGAAACTTACACAGCACATAATCTAGTCTCTAATTTTAGTAATCAACAAAACCAAAATGCAAGGCAGTCACAAACAATAAACAGGTTGGAGTCAAATGCACAAACAAGTCGGTGCCCCAAAAGTAGCGGCGCTCATCCGCTGTTTAAATGCCAGTTGTTTAAAACATTGGTTTCCCCAGAGAGAAGAACACTTGTTACTCGTGCAAAGCTTTGTTTTAATTGCTTACATCATGGTCATCAGACACCATCATGCAACTCAACTTTTAGATGCCACTATTGCAACGAAAAGCATCATTCATCTCTACACCAGCATGAACAATTAAGAACACATTTCTCCGATATTCAACACATGCCTGCAGAATCGAATTCTACCAACAGTTATTCGCAAGCAACATCTCAAGATGAGCATCAACATCTATTGCCAACTCAATCATACTCAGCGTCGTACAACACAGAATCTTCCTATTCAACGCTTCTACCAACTGCTTTAGTGTATGTTCAAGACGAGCAGAACAAATCAAGACCATGCAGAGCTCTATTGGATTCTGGTTCCATGGTGTCATTTGTATCAGAGTCGTGTGTGCAAATGCTTGGCATCGAACGCAACCATCGTCGATCTGCCGTTTGTGGTCTTTCAACTGTTCAGGTAGCAGTCACGAAAGGCGAGGCAATTTTGCACTTAAATACATCAAAGGGCGTAATCAATATCATTGCCTTAAACCTTCCAAAGGTGACGTCGTCAATACCATCCACAGACATATCCACACTCGCATGGCCTTGGATTTACAATCAAAAATTAGCTGATCCGTTATTTTACAAAAGTCAAAAAATCGACATCCTCATAGGAGCCGACTATTTCTTCCAAATAATTGAAAACGGGCAGATAAAATTCTCACCTCAGGAACCCATTCTCCAGAAAACGATATTCGGATGGGTTGTGGCTGGCCCACATCGTAAAAGTTCAAATCAATTCAAGGAAAATAAGTTTGACTCTTATCAGATAACAGTTGATTGCGACATCGATAAAACTCTAACAAAATTTTGGGAACTAGAAACGGTACCAGCTAAGAGTGCACATTTTACTGACGAGGAGATGCATTGTGAGACTCACTTTAAAACTCACCTTCGCACCAACTCGTATGGTCGTTTCATTGTGCTTTTGCCATTTACAAAATCAACTGAACATCTTGGTAATTCCAGAAGAACTGCGGTATCGTGCTTGCTATCCATGGAACGCCGTTTAAACAATGATCCCGAGCTCAGTCAACAATATCGCAACTTCATGCTTGAATACATTGCTATGGGACATATGCAAAAAATTCCACAAAGTGAAGTGAACATTGCAGACAACAAGGGTTTTTGCTTACCTCATCATGCAGTAGTGAAACCCTCAAGTACAACCACCAAGGTAAGGGCTGTTTTTAATGCCTCACGAAAAACTTCATCTAATGTGTCCTTGAATGATATTTTGGGAGTCGGTGCTACCATTCAAAGAGACCTGTTTTCAATTTTGATCAACTTTCGACGGTATATGGTACCAGTAAGTGCAGATGTTACCAAAATGTACAGGCAAATTCATGTGGACCCTCAAGACTGGAACTACCAAAGAATTGT
The DNA here is from genome assembly GCA_914767635.1 of Melanostoma mellinum. NCBI lineage: Eukaryota > Metazoa > Arthropoda > Insecta > Diptera > Syrphidae > Melanostoma > Melanostoma mellinum. Next base: position 24,952,792 of record OU612058.1, read on the forward strand.
GTGGAGACATAATCAATCGGAAAAAATACAAGATTATTGGCTAACAACGGTAACATATGGCACGTCCTCAGCTCCTTTCCTTGCTACCCGTACCTTATTTCAAATTGCTGAAGATTGTAGTGTTGAACATCCAATGATATCAAGTATAATAAAAAACCACTTCTATGTCGATGATTTGCTCACTGGAGCTGATAGTCCTGAAGAAGCAACACATATACGAGAGCTGCTCAATAATATTCTAGGAAGAAGGGGTTTCGAACTTCGTAAATGGAAAAGCAGTTCAAAGGAGTTTATGAATAACGTTTTAACTGATAAAAGAGAATCGGAATGCATTGATTTTGAATCTGCGCCCACAAAACTTTTGGGTCTTTATTGGAATCCCAACGATGACTATTTTAGCTTCCATGCATCAATCTCCGAAAAACTTTCAGTCACAAAACGCACAATCTTATCTGAATCTGCTAAGATCTTCGACCCACTTGGATTGCTGGCTCCCGCAACGATCGTTTTAAAAATTCTCTTCCAACAACTTTGGATACAGCAACCAGATGGGAGGAAGTTAGATTGGGATGACATTATACCGGATAGACTAGCGGAGAAGTGGAGTGTTTTTACAACAGAATTCAAGTTTTTCAAACACATCAAAATTGGCCGTTGGATTCATACCACAAACTTTTTGAATAGTGAATTTCACAGGTTTTGTGACGCCTCGGAGGCAGCGTATTCAGCAGTTGTTTATTGCAGAACCGAGCACCAAGGAAACATCAACGTCAGAATAGTCGCTGCCAAAACAAGGATAATCCCTCTTAAGCAACAGTCACTCCCTCGTCTTGAACTTTGCGGGGCTGTATTACTTGCAAAACTATTTGAGTCTATTCGAAAAGCCTTCAACGAAGAAAATTTACAGCACATGACAGCGTGGACAGACTCACAAATTGTGTTGAGTTGGTTAAACTCTCAGCCTCGACGATGGACAAACTTTGTCGCAAATCGAACAGCTGCAATATTAAATATGTATATGTGAAGTGGATTGGTGGCGATACGTTTCAACACATGACAACCCTGCGGACATCGCATCTAGAGGAGCGTCTCCTAAAAATCTCAAGTCTTCAAAAATTTGGTGGCAGGGTCCTGAGTGGCTAAAGCAAGCTAAATCACAATGGCCAGAGAAAAAATTATTATCGTCATACCAAACAAAAAGTGAAGAAAAGCGAGTCAACATTCAAACATTTCATTCAACCGATGTCAAGTTCAATCTATGAGACAATTCAGGTAACATCACACTCATTGGAGAAAATTATTCGTATAATAGCCTACTGGTTGCGCCTCAAAAGCATTCTACAGTTCATGGTAATTAAAAATAAAACTCATAACAAAAAACCATTGCATTCTTTCAGTTTTCTATCGACGAATGAATTAAAGGCTGCTACAAACTGCTATTTACGTTGGGTACAACAAACCGAATTCTGCGAAGAGTTTAAGTGCCTTGAAGCTAAGAAATCAATTCGAAGCAGCAGCAAACTCGTTTCTCTGTTTCCGTTCATCGATAGCGATGGTCTCTTGAGGGTAGGTGGACGACTTCACAACTCTTCATATAATTATAATCATACTACCAAAACAACATCTTGCTACATCTCTCTTGATCGACCAATATCATAAACGATATTTTCATCCTGGGCCAACGCTTCTTCTTTCAATAATGAGGCAAAGGTACTGGATTATTGGGGGACGAAGTACAATCCGTCGCCACATACACAAATGTCTCAATTGTTTTCGACTCAAGCGCATCAAACAACAACAACTCATGGGAAGCATTCCCGAGCACCGCGTCAATCCAAGCAGACCGTTCTCGCATTGCGGCGTGGACTATGCTGGTCCTATCAAAATTCGGCAAAACAAAGGACGAGGTGCTAAAATCAGTAAAGGGTACATCGCACTGTACGTTTGTTTTAGTACAAAGGCAATACATGTAGAGATGGTATCCGACCTTACTACAGATGCGTTCATTGCATCATTAAAACGTTTCATTGGGCGAAGAGTAATCCCAGCAGGGATTTACAGCGATAATGGAACCAATTTTATCGGTGCGAAAAGAAGGCTTTCAGAATTGTACAAAATGGTTTTATCTACCAATTTTAACCAGACCGTAAAAACATTTTTATCTAAGAACGAATGCCAGTGGCATCTAATTCCCCCTGCCTCACCCCACTTTGGCGGATTGTGGGAGTCAGGAATCAAGGCAGTAAAGTCACATATGAAGCGCGTCATAGGTGATGCTGTGCTGACATTTGAGGAGATGGCCACACTACTAACACAGATTGAAGGAATTCTTAATTCTCGCCCACTATCTCAAATCAGCGATTCCGATATCAGCAGCTTAGATCCTTTAACTCCGGGGCACTTCCTAATAGGTTCAACCCTCACCGCACTCCCGGAAAAAAGTCTTATAGAAACGAACCCACAAAGACTTAATCGATGGCAACAAATTCAGAGGATGGTTCAATCATATTGGAAGCAATGGTCTCGTGAATACCTACATACACTCAACCAACGGTCCAAATGGAAAAAAGAATCTAAGAATATTGAAGTTGGCGATTTAGTTTTAGTACATGAAGACAACCTACCTCCACCAACATGGCTTCTCGGCCGAATCTGCTCAACACATCCAGGAAAAGATGGCATGGTACGTGCTGTAACATTGCGAACAAAAATAGGCGAGCTTAAGCGCCCCATCGTAAAAATTTCTAAGGTACCAATTGATTAAAGTAGACTTTAATAGAGGGGGCAGTATGGTTTGTCAAGATGGCAACTCTTGCCAAACAAGAAAAGTGTATTCAGTTTTTTTACTCAGTCAATAAAGATCAGTCAAAGTCAACGTTTGGTATTTTACTTATAAGTCAACTTTTGTGACCTCACATTTGTTATTTCAGCTGTAATATGTGAACGTCTGAAACCCCACGTCCACAACTTGATAGGTCCTTATCAATGTGGTTTTAGACCGGAGAAGTCCACAATAGACCAAATTTTCACATTACGGCAGATCTTGGAAAAAATCCGAGAACGTAATATCGATATTCACCATCTTTTTATCGATTTCAAGGCCGCGTATGACAGTATCTACAGAGACGAGCTGTACAGAGCCATGTCTAGTTTCGGCATCCCTGCAAAACTCGTACGACTATGCAGGATGACTTTGAAGAATTCACGCTGCTCCGTCAAGGTCGGTAAAGAACTCACCGAGACCTTTGATGTCGAAAAAGGTTTTAGGCAAGGCGACAAACTGTCATGCGATTTCTTCAACATCATACTTGAACAGATTGTAAGAAACTCAAACGTCAACACCAGAGGAACAATCTTTCAAAAGTCTGTACAATTACTCGCCTATGCAGACGATATTGACGTAATGGGAAGAAAAAAGCGTGATGTCATAGGTGCTTTTGCGAGTATTGAAACACAAGCGGCTGGGTTTGATGGTTTATGAAAGTAAAACGAACAACATGTTGTCATCAAACAAGGCCACCGAACATCGACGAATTGGACAAAACGTCACAATAGACAGACATAGCTTCGAAGGTCTTAAGCACATTTTAGTTAAAATGTGGAAGGGGAAGACCTCGTCTTAGGTGCCGCAATCAAGTGGATGAAGACCTCAACCAACTTAGAGTGCAAAACTGAGAAAAGCTCCCCCGAGATTGAAATCGCTGGCAGAAGATGATGGTTGAGGCTCAGGTTTACCCCGAACTATAACCCTCTTATCTCTTGTTGATTATATCAGGAAACGAATATTGTCTTTGCATTTCTGAAAAATGATTTCCACAGAAATTTGAAAGTATATAAAAGAGTCAAAGAAGCAAAACTAAAACAAAATTGAAATTGAAAAGCGACATTGCTCTGCGGCTCAGCTTTTAATTTCGTTCTAAATTTGGAGTTCCATCGTTCAGTATGTGGGCTGGCTATTAGACACCTAGGAGCTTTATATCCATGTCGAAAGCTAATATAACAACCACGAGTTCCTTTCTAGCTGTCCGAACCAGCCGTGGCAGTGAGTGTGCCTGCCTGTTTGGGGATGATAAAGGAACATATGGCCTTCCAACGCATACTTTTTTAGATACTGCCTCAAATATTAAGTCGCATACAGAAGTAAAACAATATTTCGCCTATTTTACCTAAATTTCAGTTTATGTGAAGCTTACCCTTCCTTTTCGTATAAAAAAAAAATCAAATTAATTGTTTTGTTTTTCTCTTTGCCTAACACGCAGAGGGTCGAGGTTCAAACTTCAGAAACATCCAATTTATCTTTCCACAGTTATTGCCCCTTGCAATGGATCAGCAAATGATCTGCTGGAAGTGTTACTGCCAATTTAAGTGCCGTTTTGAATCGCCTAAGATTTGAAGTCCCTTTATACATATGTCACTTGCTTACTTTAAGTACTTCCTGATCTAAAGCAATTAAGAACGGAAGTTTTTTTTATAACTATGTTATATTCAACACTCTCCCCTCTCTTTTTATTAAGACATAAAAGATTGGAAACAAGATGAACAGCATTTTTATGATTTTATTCGATTCGGTATCTGATTAAAAAAAAGCAATTCACACGTGATAGAATTGAAACCTTCAAAAATGTAGCTTCAAGATAAAGAGAATCCTTTGTTACTGAAGTATAAAGTGGAATCCTAAGTTCTAATGGAAAATCTTTAAAGAAACCATCCTTTGACTAAACTTTATTAACACACGAGTAGAGGGGCTACGAAGCAGAGCACAGAAAGAACTTAAACAGAAGAAACAGTTTAAAGCCTCCTATCTCATTTTCTCCGAAGTTAAATCATTAGAATTTATCTGCTTGTCTGAATTTCCTGGCGCTATTTTGTTTCATAAAATTTCCAAACAACGATACTAAGGAAGTGTTCAATTCAAAAAAAAAAAAGAAATTATTTTCTAATGACAAACGTTGGAAGCTGTACGAGTACATGCATACCTTTCATCTCTTAAATGAGCAAGCATACGGCGAAAGCAAATTTCGAAAGCTAGAGCCGACCTATTCCTAGGCTTTTGTTTATGAAACCTATACTAGTGTAGTGAGTGAAAGTGTTGTTTACACTGCAATGGGTACCTAGAGAGAACTCCCTTCAAAATAATGATGAAAGTAAATGAGAAGCTTGATTTTAACAAGAATAATGGGAAAAGAATCTACAGCTACTTCAATTGCAAGTACAAAAACATACAAGACAGGCAAAAAAAAAAATAGAAAATATATAAAAATATCTACATCGCACAACAGCATCCAAATTTTTTGAGTGTTGAATGAAGTGTAAAATGCCACCGTATGGTTGGTAGCACTTGCATAGTTACGTCGAACTTTGTACTTATAGGCGTAACGTTGAAATCGATGTAGATGTTGCTCTGCTGATGCGTTTTAGCCCAGAAAAAGCCCAGTGGCTTTAAAAATCTCGACCGACGTAGTTGTCAAAGTTGCTGCAGAGGTTGATGTGCGAATCTGTTTCTATCAAAGAACGGCAACGGGTCTATCAAAAGCAAAAATCACAAGGCAAAACAAAACAAAAACACATTTCCGCTTGCTGTGACAACCATTTTGAAAATATTGGCTCATTGACATAAAATAAAACAAAATTTATTGCATTTGATGTTGTAACATCAACTTGGACAGCAATGCACCTGCAAAAGCAAAATGCTATCTAGCTCCCTAGTGGAGCTGGTGTTGGCACTGGTGATGATTTAAGTTCTTAAAATACTATCAACCTTTGGCTGCTGGTGCAACCTGCTACACACATAAAGCTTAAGTCAATATTTATGTTTCATGAATCTCAAAGACAACACTCAGTTCGAATCGTCTCGTCAAATGCCAACAACACGAATATGGAATACCTCAGCGAACAATTTATTTTTACGGTATTACGATATTCTGTCATTCAAAACCAATGTGCATCGGCATCTATTTTCATCAATCTCCTATCCTATCCTTCTAAGCCCTCATACTGTTTTAAAACATATCAGAAGTATTAACCCCTTACGGACACTATTGTGAACCAGATTATTAACGGAGTCATGATTTAAATATACAGCATTGAAAATGGGATACTACCTCACCTCGATTTCAATACACCCACTGTTATCCTCGGGGAAGCAAGGAAACCAAGAAAGAATATCGGAATTTCATTTTGACAACTCAATACAGCTATTCTAAATGCGAAAGCATCATAACCGCCGGAGAAATTAATTTGTTTAATTTTTACTCCTACCTACAGTCGTTCGCACAAAATCTACTTAGATTTTGACGAATCAGATTCCGACTTTCAAATCAAATGCTTGTAGTCAATACTCTGGTTTTATATTCATACAATAGAGCGGAGATAGAGTTGTGTTTTGTTGACATAAGTGTATCGATATCCAGTGGCACAAGTCTTCGTAAAGGTAAACCTTGTTCTCAGAATCAGGTCGACAAAAATTTACGTGTGTAAATGTAAACCAGAATCAATTGCATAACAAATGTTTCAATGTTTGATTAGAATTTTAGAACCTAGTGGCCAAGCACGAAAAGTCGTCAATATTGTGTGATCTATGCCCGTAGAGAAAAGGCAAGTCTAATATGCAATTACTCCTACCACCCATTTAGTCTCACTTGTGTTTTGTACTCCTTCGTCCAGAGCGTAAATATGAATTTTTCAATTTTATTCTAAAAGTGAATCAATTGCGCAACTGGCATCATGACGTGACTGTTCGAAGATTTACCGAAATATGTAGATTCATTGCATTCAATTCCTAATATGTATGCACTCTAAAGCACCCGCTTTATTCATCACGTTCGACATCACACTATTTTGTGCAGAAACTTTCCTTTCGAGAACATGACAAATTTAGAGAAAGACTTCCCAGACAATCTCAATACTTTTCTGTTAGAGAAGATACCTGACCACTAGACAAACTCCACCGGGAACATACGAAAAAGTATAACTTGTCTTGTTCATTAATTATTGATCAATAATGCAGTCATCCATTCAAACGGGTTTGGTCAATGTTTTACTATTCCCGTCAAACGGAGGTTGACTGTTTTGTGGTTGTAAGGTTGCTGTTAACCAATTTTTTTATCCAAGTCATCTTTCCTTACAAGAAAGATAGATAAAGAGTGTTGGAGAAAATGCAAACGATTACAGCCTCACCAGTCCCATCCAAGGCACTGCACAGACTTAAATTAATTTTAAAGCTGATCAAAGTTGCAATGACGACGATATTCAGCTCCAGGACCAAAAGGGCAGCACACTAGGTATTCTATTTCACTCCGAAGAGAGTAGAGGGCAAGAACAAGAAAAAAACATGTTTAATTAAAAAGTCAAAGGGTATGCCGGAAATTTTCCACAAAGTCGTCTAAATTCAGCAATCCCCGGAGAGAGACAAAGGAATCTTATTCAAAAAACGAAGCAAATGCACTTTGCTTTGTATGTTTTCGTTTATAAAATTTTCATTACTTTCCAGCATGAGAAGGGCTTCCTGTTGTTTCTTATTTTTGTTGTTTAATTCCCCCATCCCTGAGTCCTAACACACAAAGTACATGTTTTTCGATAGCAAAATCTAACCGGTCACGTAAGAGACATTTGAGGGCTGATTTTCTGGACAGTTTGAGCTACAAAAGTTTTCCTACTGAGCCTTTCACAAAATGTCGCTTAAGCTTGAAGAAGGCATGACAAAAAGACAGATGCTTTCCTTGAAGAATCATCTTGACTGACAATTGGGGTAGTTTCTTAGTGAAAACAAGCACACTTGTGTCATGTTTCGTGATGAGGCAATTAAATAACCTCTAAAATAAAAATGTTTTCTTATCTGAGGGCAATCGATGGAGTTCAAACGAAAAAATGTGAAAAAATGTTAGAGACTGCGGAAGAGAACACCACAAAGGCAAATAAAAAAGAATCCTTCAATTACAGGAGTGTCCATGTCCAAATCAGCAAAACCACAAATTGCATTCAGGTTTTCCGCTGTGGTTAATTATTTTTGTCAAACAATTAAAATTTTCAGTCACGTTTTTGCTCATCTTTCACATTTCAACTCCAACCAGCAATTTACATTGCATCTGTCAGTTGGCAATGTTTTGAATTGTGCGATGGACGGAGAACAGAGTGAGGCTTTGACATCCATTACAATTTCGAGTCCATTTGTGTTACATTCGTGGACATAGTTTATTTAAATCCATCAAGGGAAAGAGCTTTATTTTAAATGGAGCTAAAATTTTGCAGTTCGAGAGAAGGAAGAAAAATATCCTTGGAGTCTATCATCTAGCGCTGGACGCTGCAGAACCAACAGGAAAGCACTCTCTGATAGTTGCTTCTTGTAGTTGGGATGAATCAAGTTCGGTGTCTGTTTGAAAGCTTACTAAATTTCAGCTTAGTCTTACTCAATTGGAAAATAATTACTCGCAACTGTTGGGACCAACCTCGTTCTTTAAAAAAAAAAAAAAAGTAAGGAAAGCTTCATCACGAACTTGTGAAACATAAGACCGATTCCGGCTCTTTAAAATGAAAAACTCTGTCGAGTCCTCATTCGAAGCTATTAAGCTAAATACAGAAACGACTGACTCTCCTCCACCAAACCACTTAATACTTAACTGTGACCCTTATACAATTATGCCGTTCACCCCAATGCTGAATAATTTATATCGCGTCTCACATTTTCGTTTAAAATATTAAAAAAAAAAAAATAAAGAAAATAATAATAATAATAATGTTAAATGATTCTTGCATCCATTCGAAAGAGTCCTTTACAAGTTTGATGGCTATACCCAAGTCACTCAACATGCCACACTTCATTCGCAGGCATAAGCGGCTTCATTAGTATGCATCACATGTTGAAAAAATAATATGTTGTTGGGTAGTATATGTATTTTTTAAAGCCCGAACAACAACCAAAACAAGAGCAAAAATAAACATTTTCCTAAGATTATTCAAAATAGCCGCACAACAGCAGTGGAAAAGTTTACCCAACTCAAGCCAATGCTTTTATAACTCCTGTTACCGGCACCTGTAACATTCAATTAAATTTTATTATAAGGCGCGTTCACATTTAAATTCCTTAAGCGTTCATTTCAAAATTCACCTTCTCCACCGAGGAGTCATGTATGTAAAACAAGGTTTTTTTTCTTCCTCTTTTTTGTACTTCAACCCTCAACCGAAACAGATATTTTGTGAGCTTTTCTAATCTTAGTCTGGAAAGAGTACGATTATGGGTAAAAGAAAAACATTCCCCGGGATGGCCAGGACTTTTGAGTGGTCCCCATTGGGAAAAGTTCTGTGTGTTTGTGTGTGGGTGAAATTCTTTTTTTTTTACTTCTGTTATCGAATGCTGTTTTTCTAATTTCAACTGCTTCTGTGGGTTTGGTATTTTCCTTCAGTCTTGTCCAACGATGCTCTACATTCGAAATTAATATATCACTTTGAGACTCGGTGATCCCCCTGTGCTTGGACACAGATAATAAGGTAGCACTGCTGGCGGGCAAATGCTTGGTGAAATGTTTTCTGAGAGGGCAAAAATCCGACTGTGAATTGACAAAGAGAAAATTGTACGAACACTGAACAACTATCACAAAATAGCATAGGACATTTGTACTTCCCCTTCGAAGCAAAAGAAAATAGAATCAATCGCAATTTTTATGAGAGACTTTAAAGAGTTTCCTTTAACCCTTACAGTTTTATTGTGAGTTTGGATTTAATTATTCTTTTGCATCGAACAAATGCGATATGCTAAAGGTAATCAGGGAATTCCTTAACAGTGAAGTCTTATACTTATACAACTGTTTCGTTTCAGTTTATGTTTACCTTTTTATGAAATCCTTTGTAGACTTTTGACCACAAGTACATACATATCTGCCACTCAGTTAAGGTATAAATCTTGATTTTTGCAAAACTAATCATTTTCTCGCAAGGTATCCTGTTTAGTAGGTAGACAAATGTCACTATTATCCAGAGCCACAAACGGTTAAGACGGTGTTATCGATTGCAAGTACACTCAGTATGCGTCTTCGTCATCATAAGAAGATTCCAGAGGAAGTTGATTTTTTGCTGGAGTATTGGGATTACTACCTCTCTCTCGCATAATAACGCCCGACGAAATTCTTATAGAGCTCAAAATTAGAGCTGGAAACTCCTGGTTCATCCATACATGGGGTGGCGCAACAGCGGAAAAAGAGCCCTAGGACCTAAAGCATTTCTCACAACCATAATTTGTGAGGGAATGGGCGGGGGGCTTACAATTTTCTACCGATTCCGAAAAGCTAATCGATATATTTCATTGCAATGAATATATCGGAGGGCTTGTCCATTCCTCGCAAAATGGGAGGCATTCTAGCCATTGCACCACGGGCACCACAAAAACGTCTGAAGGTGCCGAAAAAGTTTCTTTTTATTGCAACTTTGGATTTTTGTAGTGCGGTATCCCAAAAACGACGCAACTGATTGAAAACTGTAGTCAAAAATTAAAACGATCTGACAAGACTATGATTTGATGAAATTTTAGTTTGGATAGGTTGAGTGGTTTCTAAGAGTTTAAACAACAAACGGAAACTTTGTCATCTGATATCTTTGGGTGGTGCTATTTGCTTTACTTCTGTTTATGACCCTTTGTTTTAGCATGGAGAGTATTTTCAAACAAAAAATCGAATCTTGCTTTTCTGATTGCATTTAATACCAAAAGAGGTTGGAAACCATAGTGCCCTTTAAGGGGTTGGAAAACAAATTCTAATAAGACAGCACATTTCAGAAAATTTTAATGAGCTGAGCTCAAATTCGTTCACAGAAGTACTTTATCAAGTCAGGTTCTTGGGATTTGAAACCAAAAAGTAAAAACTAGAAATGTTTTGTTCTTCCATGAATGAATAATTTAGAGGCATGGTAGAATAGGTAGAATGGGCTGACGGTTGATCTTATTACCGTCACACTTAGATCAATGTAGATCCATTGTGATACCCTGGAGTATTGTAACGTCCTAGAAATCTATAAGTTTTGTGTTTGGTCAGTATTTAACCATTTTGTGGCCTTAATGAAGTTTAAGAGGCTGCTTCTTGTAGTGTCTGATAATTCTTCTAGTTCGTTGAAGAAGTAATTGCCTAGAAGTTTTCTCCTAAAGTGACAGATTGCTGGGCATTGACAAAGGAAGTGAGTGGTGTCCTCATGTTCATCTTCGTCACTGCATCCTCTGCAGTCTGCACAGGTCATTGGTGCAAAGACCCATTTTCTTTTTGTGGTTAACTAGTAGGTTGTGTCCAGTTACGATACTGATAACGATTCGTAATGAAGGTCTATTCAATGAAAGCAGCTTTTCAGATCCTTTCTTATCATATTTCGGCCATAGTTTCCTGGAAGGAATCTAGGCATTCCCATCTTTCATTGGATTTTCATATTATTTTGTTACCAATGATCTGTTTAATTTCATAGGGTGGAATCCTGATTGATTGATCAATGAGAGAAGGGTCAAATTTAGAGGCATAGAGTGGCCTGAAAGAGAGACCAAGTTAACAGGATCATTTAAGAAGATAAAGTTGTCACCACATTAATTTTAATTGTTAAACGAGCTATTCGGCAAGTTTCTCCGTCTTGTTCTAAACAAAATGCCGCAAGAGTTTAGCTGATTAATTAGTTAATTCATAAAAATCAGTCAACATGGCTCGGTAGAGTTCTTAAGTGTTAAACGTTTAGCAGAGTTGGATATGAAATCAAAAAAAAAAAATTAATTCTAATCGCTAAGCAACGACATTTTGAATTGGTTTCTGTTTTTAAAAGTCAAATTTTAATATTTCCCAGCCGTTGCCTGCAGCAATCTGGAAAAATATATCTGAAAAGAGGTATCAAAGATAAGGGTATCCAAAATAGCCTATCCGATAGGTTCTTGAACGTGCCTTTATAGTCACATTTCTCTGTCTTGTTGATGGTTTTGAATCAAGAAGAGTAAAACTAAGTAGAAAACAATGAAGATTATGCTCATGCTCATCTCAAATTGTTGAGCGTAAAATGAACGAAGTGCTCTATGAAATTCGTGAAGAAATTTATTTTTATCAAAGCTGATTTAATCTATTTGAAAGTGGTGCTCTGGTCGTTTTACAGCAGAACAACGCCTCATGATGAATTGCCAACCCAAGTGAACAGAAAAGTCAACACATGTTGAGATTCTCAATTGACAAAACATAGACAACAACCATGACGTCGCTATCATTTTCCTCTATTTTTGCGCATGTACGTCATCGAGACACGCATTTGTTGACTACCAAAAGTTCATCTTCCGCAATCTCTTATCTTTTTTTCGTATCAAGGACATAAAAACCATCGTAACTTCTTGTGCAGCTAAAAGAATCAAAACCCACTCTTCAAAAAAAACCTTCCTACTTCGTTTTCATAAGTAGGAGGGTTCCATTTACACAAGAGTAAAACTGTCACGGTATTCTGTTGAAAGAACAGAGTACGCAGAGACTTGTCGAAACAATTTTTACAAAAAACAAAGTCTGACACGGAGATAGCCTTGGGTTCAATTTGAAAAATCATATTAAGATTCCAGATTTATATTTTTGCAACTCAAATTTGAAAGGGTTTTTGTTTTTTTGGAAGTTTTTGCTTAAAAAAAGGGAAATAGCAAATCTGCTATGTTTTCTGATATGGTTATAGCTTAAAGTATATGCATCACCAGCGTATTTCTATTAGAACACTAAGGAATCTTAATCTATCTAAATTTTGATCGCCCAAAATACATAAAAATTGTCTTTTATTAAGACGGAAGTACTGAGCTAATATGAGCCGATAACTCAAGAAGCTTTGAGAAATCATAGAACGAATCTAAGCTCCCAGTTTGGAAACAAAGTTGACAGTCAAGTTATTTCAAAAAAATGTAGGCATGTAATCAAAGTACGAAAAATAAGTATGTAAAATGCATTTGTAATGTTCAATATTTACACAAAAACGCTTATTCAACAATCGCTAGACGCGATATCTCTACCAAATTAACAATCTTAGAGCCGCTTACTGCCGGTGTACCGTGTTGATCAAAACGTTCGCATTAACAACATCAATAAATGTCGAAATTGAACTAAAGTATGTGGCGTTGGTGTGCAACACCAGACCCTAAAAAAAAATCTAAAAACCCATTACTAAGCTTGCTTTTTTGATGACCTATGTCCTCCCTAAAGACTAAACTCTAGTTCATACTTGAGTTGCATTTACAAACTTAGTAAGCTCAATATCGTTTCATGCAATTACTTCCCAAGAACATAGGTATACAAAGAGTGTACCGAACGAAAAACTTCACATACAAAACGAGTAACAATAAACAAACCGAAGCTGCGATACGACCATAAAGTATGTCTTCGTAGTTACGTGGTCTTAAAAAATACACTCTCATCGCACATAACAAGGAAAAGCCCTTTCTTTTAAAGTAGTTTGGAGACTTGCAATAGCGCGCTAGTACTATTAAGTATCATGACACACAAGACTCATAAGACCACATATAGGAGCTAAAAAGATGTTTGATTTTTAAGCACAACAACAACAAAATGACGAAACAAATATAAGAAGAGTACAAAGAAAGTGAATAAGGAAGAATAAGTCGCTCTAATAAAAAGTCAAATATAAAGTTGCAAAGTGGAATCCCTGATGAACAGTAAAGAGACACATGAAGAATGTTGATGATCGAGAAATAAAGTTTGCATTCTTGGATAAATAGTTGGTGGTGCTCTCTCCTTTTTTTCAGCAAAGTGAAACAATTTGTTTTGTATATTTATTTTTGAAACAGTGCATATATCAGTCTCTAAAGGCAAAGCGAGTCCTCGACGATGGAAATAAATGGTGTTTCGGTGAAGGATGTGGGAATTTACTTTGAGATGTTGGCTATTTGAAGTGCAGATTTTAAATCCCAAATTGCAATTTTTTCTCAAAACAGAAGAATTGAAAAAGCAATTTCCAATTTAGAAATGAATCGACTTCGTAAGCGGTTGTGAAATGTCGCTGTTGGTCGTTTTAGCAACAGTTTGAAACTCAAAACTTGCAGAGAAAAGGCAGAACTAGTGTGATAGCAAGTTTAAGTACTGGGTTTGGATATCGCTAAGATGGTCGGTGGGTTTTTTCATTTTCATCAACCCTAAAAGAAAGTCCATCCGCAGAAGGATTTGAACTTAAGTGGTCACTGCATTTGTCTCACTTGTCAAAGCACAGTACTTTAAGTATACCTCAAATTAAAAAAATTAAATAAATAGGGAGGCGCAACAGAGCGATGAGCCCTGGAGCCTAGCGCATTTCTCACAGCCTTGTGAAGGAATGGAGGGGACCTACAACTTTCTGCCGAGAAAGCGCTTTTCATGGCAATGAAGTTACTAACGGAGGGCTTACCAATTTAGCTCGAAAAGCGATGCCCGTGGGAAATCATTTTTGCCTCTACCTATTCCTACTTCAAGAAAGTCTGGAAATAAAATTTTAACACTCTCCATAAAGCCATTATTTTGCATTCAAAAAGAACCGTCCCTTAATTATGTCCTACTTACCTTTAACCAAAAGAGGACGAACGACTTAGGCCAGATACACACAATTATGCGTACGTGTATCAACCAGCATCATAAAAAAGTTATTATTCCCTTATGTTCTTTATTTTCTATCCATTCAGTCATTGTAACTCATCCATATAGGATATAGCTAGGTTCCAACCACTCTACCGTAGTTGTCGTGTTGTCGAGTTGTCGTGTTGTCGTTTCCTTACTTCTTGTAATCCTAGCAAATGGCCACTTCCTGCTTTTATATTCGAACCCTCTCCGCTTAGTCGGATACATAGTTGTTCTATTCTTGATGAATCCTAGATTACTTTTCTCTCGATGAACATCCTCGCCTCAGCCAGCACCAGCAGTCTCTGTTTCAAAGGAATGACAAATAAAATGACAGTGATAATGATGTTGTCCTTATGAGTCCCGAATACGAGAGTAAATTCATAAAAGCATCGTTCTGTTGTGTTCTCTCATTCTCCATTCGTGTTTTATTTCATTTTTGTTAGTGAGTGTGTATTTCTCATTCGTTTTTCGTTCTGCAGGGCATGACTTAGAAATATTATTCATTCACTCCTTGCCTTCTTCCTGATTACCATATCATTTTCGTTTGACTAAAGAAAAAAGCTCTTATAATCTACTTCCTTAAGGAGTTATCATGGACATCATAAATGGGCCACGAGGACTAAGGAAACCTATTTGGCTAATCAGTGTTGTAGTTGCCATCATCAACACTTGAGTAAGGAAAGGTGCTAACAGCAGTCCTTATACGTTCTTTGCATTGTATTAGTGTCAGAAAGTTCTATATTGCCTTCTTCTTATGTCGCTAGTTAGCTAGTAGCCCCCACTTTTAAGCAACGACGCAGAACTATTAATATAGCTATGTGCGTCCAAGTAGCCATTATCATGAAGGACTAGGTAAACAGGCTTTTTGATGGTGCTTTGTTCTTTGAATAGGTATATATGAATGAAACTTTTGAGAAGGCTTGAACACATGTTGTGTTCTTCGCGTTTGTTTTCGTTGCTTGCATGCAGCACGTGACACGCATTACATTTCATTAAAGTCCTAAAGAAGGAAGTAAAATGTATTTTGACCAAAACAATTGAGTAGGTTGAGTGAATGAGTACATAGAGTAGGTAGGTATATTCAAATATGGCACGAAATAAAACAAAAAAATAAAAATGGAAAAGTAAATTCCTTTAAGGCCTATCAAAGCACTAAGTGAAGGGTCGCACAAAGAAAATCAAAAAAACTGGGTTGCACGTATTTAACCGTTTTCATTTCGCAGCCAATTTAGTTGAGAGACATGACTTATACTTTTTCCTGTCATCAAGTGGGTGCGAGAGATGTTTTAATTAATCTAGTGCTTTGACACTCTTTGTCTTTTTGTTTTGGTGTATCATGTTGAGAATTCATTTATGCATTTAGTTGGACGACGCGTCGGGTCTTAGTCAGTGAAAATATGATGAATGATGTCGGATAAAACAAATTAGGTTATTACTACTTCTTCGTGAGCATATTATGGCTTTTTGTGCCTCTATGGTCCTTCAACAAAACCCTGACGAATCATTGATTATTTCTGTCAAAGGCTTTGGGCTTGTTGGTCGAATCGAGAATGTGGAAGAGAAGCACCTAATTCTTTACAAACGGCTATAGTGTAAAATTATTCAATACTCGTTTCACACTTGCTCTGCATGATGAAGAGAACCACACAATTTTCAACGTATTGGACAACTTCTTCTGAATAAAGTGATTCTAGTCACATCTGAACTTTCATCAGAAGCAGACCTCCACTGCTCAAATGCGAACTGCGGTGATAGCACACGTCCCCTTCACCGATTCCACAGAATCCATTGAACATCGTTCGCAATTTGACTTAAAATGGTTGAATGATGAATTAGGACGATGCAATAAGAAGGATTTGCTACGTACACCTTGCCTTGACCCTTTTCAATTGACTGATCCGTTGACTTTGTGCATCCCAGGGCGCTTGGTTCCGATTGTCGATTTTACTATTCAAATTTATATCGATGCTGATGTGGTTGGGCTGTTCTAGGATGAATTGAACTTAAAAAAAAATGACTGACGCTCATAGAGCAAAATAGCTCCATTGTGAAACCACATAAGAATGCGAAGAAGTTTAGTTTAAACATTTGAAGCTATGTATAAATTTTGCCTCTTTGGGAGGGAAAGGCATGATTAGAAATGGCATGTGAAATTCTCCTCTCCTTATAGTCTATGGACCTTCTGTGGCAGACATTTGATGATTAAGACACCGCGCCTCGCAGCATAAGTCAGTATCCTTTTAAATCACCTGCTGCAGCAGTCTGTTATGAAACCTCAAACCTCAAGTGTGATCCAGACTTGGCAGATTTGTTTGACATCTAGACAGGTGGTGGTGTTAGTTCAACAAATGTTTGTAGCTATTCATGGCATCTTTAGCAGGATTTAAAGGATTGTCATGATTTACATGATATGCATGATTTGGACTTAGCGTTTGAAATATATATACCTACCTAACCAGTCATTCAAATAAGGCAGGGTTTTGTAGCATTCATTAGCTTTGCAGCTTCCCGGAATGTCTCTGTGCTTCGGCATCTAAAAGGGGATTACTTAATAGTTCTCTCATCTCCATAAAAAATCATGGACAACTATGGAGATGGTTACTGAGCTAGAGGAAAAAGCGCCGAATCATTTTAGGACTACTTGATGTGTGGATTTCTCGTGTGGATATTTTCTTTGAGCCAAATACGAGTATGATAACTTCGATCGCCTGAATTTCCAAATGGAGCACGCAACAGTGTTTGTGAAGACGGAGTTTAAGGATAATATTTAGTACTTATGAGTACACCGTATCATGAGCCCCATCTTCGGTTCTTGAACTATTTTCACAGGAAATCCTTATGGGCCAATGTTCATCTTAATGGAATTTTGACTACAAAGCTGTTGTCAATAACTGGTTTAAAATAGGTGACGACGTAGTGATTTGAATTTGAGAATGTATTCAGAATAAGGTTTTTTTTTCATGGTCGAGGTTTATACTAAGTTGGAGCACTCAAACCAATCACCTGCCGACTGTACTACTAAGTTACCTTTCATTTTTTTCTTTATTTCAACAAAGTAAGGCTTCTGAAATTTCACTTATAGCCTCAAGAGTAGCATTCAGAAGAAACTGGAAGACTGAGAGCAAAAAAAAGATGCCCGGCGCAGAAAACGAGCCCAGAAATACGGCTTATGCACTAAACACTCAACTACTGCACCCCTGTGGCCATTCAAAAAGAACTCTCAATATCTCGGAAAATAATTTCACTGTCATGAAAAGTGTCTCTTAACTTAGTTATTTCTGAATCGGCTCCTGTCCAATTCTCCCCCTAATCCTTGGAAGCAAGATTACGATGAGAAAAACTCGTCAGACTCTCTGAGATCTGTTCTACTGATCCTAGAAACCTACTTATTTACTTATTAATTTTGATGGAATACTCATCAGTCTGATATAATTTAATAACTATAATCCTTGTTAACTGCGATAGAAGGATCTTCATAGAGCTAGAGTATCGCGATTTTGAATTGCGATAAGTGCGAAAAGTGATGAGGGAATGGTCCTTTAATTTTTTTTCTAAATGGTGAATGCTACCATCAATAAAGTACAGTCTGCTCAAATTATTTGAGTGATGTACGCCACTGGTTGTACTCATTTGCCAAGTCGACCTATCTCCACCGGTTAAGGCAGCTAGCATCTTTCAACAACGCATTTCGGATTCAATCCTCTATAACTGCGGTGATTTTAGTTCTATTTTTGGATTTTCACCTGTTGCTTTGGTCTGTTGTATCTGCTCAACAGTTCTTATCGAGGTAGTCTGTGAAATCGTTGATTTTGAAATACATGTAACTTTTTTTATCAGACATTCGTTGAATTCTCTTGACTTAATTGCTATCACCCTTTTGTATCCTTTCAACGGGGATGAAAATTGTGTTTCGTTGAACACATCCCTTCAAGGAATACAGAGAGCCCCCCACCACTGGTGTGGAGCGCTTGTATTCAAAACCGGTAGCCATTCATTGCAAACACTTCTGTGTAATTAAGCACTCCCCATATGATAGCAAATTCAAACAGCAACACTAAAGAGAGACTCTAAAAATAACAACAGTCAGTCACACCCACTCTTCCAAAAGTCTTGCTACACAATTCCCTCTGCGTCTTTTCTGTTCTTTTTTTTTTTTTGTTTCATTAAAAAGCCTATAGAAACCCTGACAATCAAGTGCTCGAGTACATTGGAGACATTAAAAATGAATGCCCACTCGAAATTTACAATTTTCGTTTGCACCTTTACAAAGAGAAAGAACCCACAGCCTACATAAATGGCATAATGCTTAGCCTCAACCTGACTTCCATCCATCTCGTTGTTCCTATTGGAAAACAAAAACAAAAAAAAATCCCACATTTGTATCATTCTATTTCCAACTTTTACACCAAAAAGCGACAAAAAAAATCTAAAACACCAGCTTTATCCATCGGGAGATAACAAAAAAAAAGAAGAAGAAGAAAAAAAAACACGCATACCTGCCTCAACTAGATATCACTTTTAAAGCAGATTACACTAGAGATAACGCTCCCACCACACCACACACCGTTATTCTACCTGTTTTGCCAAATATCCATGTAATATTCCACTTCACTTAAAATAAACAAAAACGAATCAGACTTCATGAATTTTTGAAAAGTTTTTGAGTGGAAAAAAGGAGCCCCCAGAGACAGAGACAGAGACAGGAAGAGAGTGAGAGAGCTTCGAAAATCGGGGCTGGTGGCTTAAGTGGCGGTTCTTCTGGCATGCCAGGAATAAGGGTATTAGGCAACTATCCTTTAGAGGTGGTTTTCAATGCTACATCAACCGCAAAAATTTACAACTCCCAATGGAGACCTAAGCACGCTTTGAGATAGGTCCTTACTCCTACCCACTACATAATACCTACACCTACATGGTAGAGACAGCTATAGAAAGAACTCGATAAACCGTTTGGTATTTTAGATTTCAAATTCTTTTTGTTTAGAGTGTGTGTCTGTATATATGCTCTTGGTTTTTCGTTACCATTTTTTTGTTCTATATTTCGTGTTAGTTGTTTCTTTTTTTGTGCTCCCTTCAAACACTCTCAATTTTGCTTCATTCTCGGAATACTGTGAGAGGTTGTGGATTAGGTTTGAGTAGGTGGTTTCTGGTGATTTTTCGAATTTGCGTAAATATTAAAATAGTATCAGCTTTATCGTACAGGTATGCAAAATCCAGCTTCATGTGTGGCTAGAGCGGCAAAGTTTTTAAACTTAACTATGTGGAAAAAGGGAATTTCAAATTCGCTATGAAATTTACCATACTATGTTGGCTCTTTGTGTTTTTTCTTTTTTTTTTCTATTTGTTTTGATGATGAACACTATTGGAAAAACTGACTTATCAGTGGTTTAGAGGTAGATTTTAGTTGGAATGAGATAAGATACTGTTGCGCTTGGGAATTTTATTTGCTGTACAAATTCTTTTGTTTGGAATTCATATTTTGTGGCAAAGAAATAAAAGAAAGGATGTATATGTAACTACACTTATATCGTTCAAGGGTTACCATTACTATGAAGCCAACGATGCGGAAGATAGCTGAATGAGTTGTTATTGCTTCTGAAGATGTATATGTATACACAATAAATTTTTGTTATTTGAGCTAAAGAAGACGAAGAATGGTAAGAAACTGTCAGAAGGGTAGCTCGTTTACTGGATGTTACTGAAATGAAGTAAGTGTGGGAGGTTCTTGAAACTGATCATGGAAAGGGGAGACAATGTACTCAAAATTCAAGCTCCAGTAGTTTGGATCACTATTGGAAATGCAATATGTTGCAGAAAGTCCACTTAGTAGCAAGACTCTTTAAGAGGTTTAGTTTTCAAGTTTACAACACTCTTTCTAGTGATTGTCAATTGGTGATATATTTTGGTTCATTGCGGTTTGCCTTACTTGACACCAACGCCTGCAAATTCAGCATATCATGAGTCGGTTCGAAAAACTTTTCGAGTACTCTTTCAGTTAAAGTTATTTGAAGGTTGTGTTTTTAAACTGGCAACACTGTTTGTAGTTGTCAATTTCATGACCAAACAGGGTGGCGCAATCGGGCGAGGAATTGAGGGCCTAGCAATTTTCTCAAAACCAGGCCTTGTGAGGGGACGGAGGGTACATACAATTTTCAGCCGGTTCCAAACTGTTTATCCAGAAAGCACTTTTCATGGCAATGGATACACTAACGGAGGACTTGCGAATTCCTCGCGAAAGGTGATACCCGTGGAAAAACATTTCTGCCTATGTTGGATCCCCGTGAATGATAACGAAGCTTCACAACTCAGACACTTAAGTGGGCAGATTCCAGAGATTAACTTCATCCATATCTTTCCATGAGTCAAGTAAATGAACTAAAGTTCTCAGTCGGTTAATGGTTGGGTGTGTGCTATCTGGGTAGTCTCTAATTACAGTCAACTTGTCGTCGGCCGGCCAGATGCCACAACCGATAGAACTCTTCAACTGTGTTTTCTTTGCCTAATAGCGCTGGCCACTGGGTCTTGGTCTAGTCCAACAGAGGTGACTTGCTAAATTAGTAAGTGGGAGTATTGAAGTACGTGAAAGTAGTGCTCTAATAAAATCGACTGATTGCTTGAGTCTGAGTTTTCTCACATGAATTCGAGTGCTGAATCAACGGTGGACATCAGCACTTTAAAAGCAGAAACTCCTCAGTAAACTACTCCAAAAGATTACTACAATTAAAGATTACTACAATTAAAGATTAAAAAGATTACTATAATTAATTAACAGTTAAAATACTTTTTATATTTCCTCAGATGAACATTTGTTTCTGAATGCTTCTTTCGTCAGTGATATTTATAAATTAGATAAAAAAAAAACACGTGGATTATATCAGCAGCAAAACTCATCAAAAAAGCCACTCAATACTAGAAATGGTATTGAAAAAAAAGGATGATAATAAAATAAGGCGCAACAAAACAATGGAGTCCTCGTGGTCTAACGCTATTGAAGGACCTACACTTTTATGCCGACTCCAAACGGCTGAAGTGAGAAAGCGCTTTTCATGACAGTGAACACTATCGGAGGAATTCAAAGTTATTCGTATATGTCGATTCGATACCTGCCGTTTAAAACAGTTTTGTGTTCCTGGTTGGATTTAAAACTCGAACCTGCCCCCGAAACCGGCAGGCACGGCTACCATTACGTCACAGGCATCAAAATTGGAGTAAAGATGGTGGCGGATAGACTTCTGTATAGTCTTAAAAAACTGCGTCATATTAGTCGGACCCATATGTCCAAAAGAGTCTAGCGCTTCTGGTTAAACGTTTGAAGCTATGTAACGAAGAAAAAATCATGAGGAAACGAAGAATATGTGTTTGAAGTTATAAGCAGCGTTGCCGAAGTTGCACAATTTTGCCATTTTGGTACCCTTCAGACACGATTGGCAGCTTGGCAGCCTAAGTTCTTGTTTGGCTCCTTATGAGCTTGATACATAGCTAATATTTGAAAAAGCATTTCTTAAAATTTATAAAATTGATTGAGAGAGTAAGGCATTTTCTCTTACATCTGCGAACACTTATTTCAAATTCCCTGAACTAAATCATTTTTAACAACAGAGAAAGCAGCCCTTGTGTATGAAATCTATAGTATTTTGGATAACGAGGTAAGATGTCAGCGCTTCAGTAAGCGGCTTAAAAAAGTTTTTTTTTAAGTAATATTATAATACCAATTTACAATGAATTTCTTTTGTGTTTTTATAGTTTTTAAGTGTTTATTTAAGTTGTTCTATTGGTTAATGAAAAAAAATTAGTAAAGTCATTTAAACAAGACTGAAAGGAATTTTTTTTTTCCAAGTAGTGAAGCATACATATCGTGTGTATACAATCGTATATAATCGTAATGATACATAATGCGAAATTATGTGTTAAATATCTCTCTACCGTTGAAGGTAGAGCCCAAGGGCTCCTCGCTCTGTTCCGCCACCCTATTTATTTATATTATTTAAAGACACGGGTACTGCCGATATACCAAAGCCAGACGTGTGCCAGTCTCAGAGACTGACCTAGAAGTTCTTTTGTAATGGCTTCTTTTGACTACAAAAATAAATAGGATGGCATGGCGCAACAGAGTGAACAGCTCCAGGGTCTTGGGCATTTCTCACAACCATGCCTTGTGAGGGAATGGAGGGGATCTACAACTGTTCTGCCGGTTCCGAAAGGCTTATCAAGAAAGCTCTTTTCATGGAAATGAGTTTACTAACGTAGGACCTGCCAATTCTTCGCGAAAGACGATACCCACGTAAAAACATTTCGCCTCTGTTGGGACTCAAAGCCCGAACCTCTATGTTAACATGGCAGACATGCTAACCATAACAACACGCGTACCATATCATAAAGTGCAAACGAATTCATAAAGTGCAAACGAATGTTTGCCAAATTTAATCCGAAATGTATGACATTCTTGATACTTCTATGCTGAAAAATAGACTACGGTGGTTAAGCACTTATTGAAAAAAATTAGGGTTCATATTATAGAGATGCTCTCTGGCATTGCTTGATGGGGAGTTGTTTTCGTCCCGATTATCCCAAAACAAATAAAGGTCTAGTACCAACTTTGGCCGTACAGTCAAATGTAGACATTCATATCTTAGACGTACAACCCGAATGTGAAATGCTTCGCTCTATCATTAAATTGGTGTCTCTAACTTACTTTTCTTCCATTTTCCTGAATGATCACATTCTGTTTCAGATCATTATGAGGCCACTGAAGAATATTTGAAATGCGCCTTTGTTGGACAAAAATTCAAGCTGAAGGCGTTTTTTAGGTCTAGGGTTGCACCAACAACCAATACTCTGCAGTACTTTCAAAATAAAACAATTTTTTCTTCTTTTTCCAATATTGGAAAAGTACAAGAGTCGATTGTCACCAATATCACTGCTAATTGCTCTTGTTAAGGTACGAAACTTGAACCATTTCTCTACTGCAATACTACCAACCGACGAACCCACATCACTTGAATGAGTCATGTCTTTGAATACAAAACGCTCACATATTGCATGTCATGAATATAGTCATCAGAGAGTTGAGGCTCATAGTCCCAAAACCATCGAGCTCTGCAACAAATCAAAAATACATAAAATTACAAAAAGTAGTATGTGTGCTTTGGAAAACCAGAAGTAAAGACGTTCTCGTTCACCTGGAAACACTGGAACCACACTACATGTTGCCTGCTAGAACAAGTTCAACATCACAAACATTCCGGTGAGGAAGAGCGTATATCTGTCGGTTTACGCCGGTTGGAACTACTGAGAGAGAAATCGCTTTTAATGGCTGAGAGTTAACCAATTTTCCTACATTAGGCGATAGATACCAGTGAATAGATTTCTCGAGATTTGAAACCCGAACTACACCATAGTTCATTCATCGCGTTTTTGCTAAATGTGAGTAATGAAAAAATGATAGACTCCGAATATTCTGAGAAAACGTTTTTGCATCAATACCTCTGTTCATGCAATTGTGCATCTCTGCACTAAGAAAAATCTGCATCCAAAAAGGCTGTATCGATGAACCGAGCCGCCGCCAAAAATCAACCGAGGTTTATTGGCATCACTGCCATAAACTCTTCGTTGAGTTTTTTTGACAGCCGGTTTCATCGATACAGCACGAGGATGATGTCATCTTTCAATTCATTATTCATTTTGCATTGCACAAGTTCACCTCGCCTCCATTTCTCATTGCTCAGTTAAAACTTAAAAACTAAGATTAAACCAACCAATAAAAACTTAAAACTAGATTAAAAATATAATAAAACTTGTCATTAAGCAAAATAAGAGAATTTTTACTAAAAACAAGGAAAAACACGACGAGCACATATCGGAGATTCCAGCCGCCAATCAGCGACAACCACATTAAGTTTGTAATCCCATTTCTACGGAAACATTTGGTCCTTCGAGCCGGATTCGATATATATACATATATATCGCCAAACGACGCTCAACGCCGCTCAAGGCAAAAAACGTTCTTTTAAGAACTTGTTTTTTACAATACGTGCTGGAATACACGTTTTCAAACTACGCTCAACGCCGCTGAAGGCAAAAAACGTTCTTTTAAGAACTCGTTTTTTTTACATTACGTGCTGGAATACACGTTTTTTCAAACTACGCTCAACGCCGCTCAAGACAAAAAACGTTCTTTTAAGAACTTGAAGGAAGATACACCATTGCTTCGATTGGTGTCAGGGTACACCATTGCTTCGATTGGTGTCAGGAGGAAGAAGTCAAATCATCAGCAAGCAGCAGAAGACCAGGAGAAGATCCAGAAGGAGAAGATCCAGAACAATGTTAAACTTCATGTAAAGGGTGAGTGTGAATTTCGTTTTTTATTTCATATTGAAAGGCTTATGTAGTACATAGTTTCCGTTATTTCATACGGGTTTTTTTTCTCTTGTGCGGCTTGACGACGAAAAGTTGGCGTCACTCTCCATCTCTTTTTTTCATCGCGCAATCGGTCGAGATAAATTCATTTTGAAATTTAAGTCATTTGGCGTGATAATCTTGTTTTTTTAAAAAAAAAAATTCTTGAAAAAGTAAAAAATCAGTCGTTTCTCATCGGTTTTTCTGAAAACCAAATTTAAAAATTTTTTTTGTGCTGCTCGTGCTTTCACCTCGTGAGTTTTTTTGTGGTGGTCGTTTTTGATTATTCGTGGCGTGACTTCGTATATCTACAGTGTGAAAACTGTATTTTTTAGTACAGTTACCATCACGCTATGGTATAGTTTTTATAACGTACAGGAAGTTTTTTTTTTTTGCCGTAACGTCACAATTCCATTTCGTCAATTATTATCAACGGTGCTGGTCCTCAGGTTCCATTGGGACACATGATTTTTTTTAATTCTTTTGAATTTTGTATAGACCTGGTTCTACAATTCAATTTGAATTTAAACTCGTTTGAAAGGTTTTTCTCTCACTGAACTTGTGCAACTTGCTCGAACTTTTCAAATGTTAGTAATGTTTTTTCAAATTTAATTTTTCGAAAGCTCATTCATTTCTTTTGATATCGCTCTCTAATTCAATTGAATTTAAGCTCATTTTGGAGCATCTTTAAGATTCTTTTGCAATCGATCCTCATTATAGGATAAGTCTTCTTATAGACATTCCTCGCACCCAGTTTTTTTTTATATCGCTCTCTAATTCAATTGAATTTAAGCTCATTTTGGAGCATCCTTAAGATTCTTTTGCAATCGATCCTCATTATAGGATAAGTCTTCTTATAGACATTCCTCTCATTCAGTTTTTTGATATCGCTCTATAATTCAATTGAATTCAAGCTCATTTTGGAGCATCCTTAAAATTCCTTTGCAATCATTCCTCATTATAGGATAAGTCTTCTTATAGACATTCCTCTCATTCAGTTTTTTGATACCGCTCTACAATTCAATCGATTTTAAGCTCATTTTGGAGCATCCTTAAGATTCCTTTGCAATCATTCCTCATTATAGGATTAGTCTTCTTATAGACATTCCTCTCATTCATTTTTTTTGATATCGCTCTCTAATTCTATTGAATTTAAGCTCATTTTGGAGCATCTTTAAGATTCTTGTGCAATCGATCCTCATTATAGGATAAGTCTTCTTATAGACATTCCTCTCACTCAATTTTTTTTGATACTGCTCTATAATTCATTTGATTTTAAGCTCATTTTGGAGCCTCTTTAAGATTCTTTTGAAATCATTCCTCATTATAGGATAAGTCTGCTTATAGACAATTTTTTCACTCAGTTTTTGATATGGGTTTTCACTCAAAAATTCTCCAAGGATTTCCTGATCGTACACATAGTGCGAAATCAAAATCATCCATGGATCTCGGCCTGCTGCCTTTAAAACTATTTGTTCTCACGTTGTCTCTTGACACCAAGTTTTCTTTTAGGAAATGGTGCCTGTTCTACCTTGCCATTTTTTGTAGCTTGTTCAAATTGATCTTGAGCCATTCCAAGCTTGGCAACTTTCCTCTCACTCAATAATTTATTTTTTGAATTCGTATAAGATTCTCGGCCTGCCCACTCTGAAGCTATTTCTCCTCACGGTGTCCTTTTTGACTCCAATTTTTTTTTTGGGAAATGGAGCCTGTTCAACTTTGCCTATGTTTGCAACTTGTTGTAATTGATCTCAAATCATTCCAAGTTCAGCAACACTCCTCTCACTCAATAGTTTAGCTTCTTTCTATTCTTCTCACTATTGGAACTCAAGTTAGTAGCTTGTTGTAATTGATTTCAAATCATTCCAAGTCTAACACCACTTTTCTCACTCCTGGTTTTTAAACCTGAACTCAATTCTCGGCCTGCCGACTCACAAGTGGAACTCAAGTTAGTAGCTTGTTGTAATTGACTTCAAATCATTCCAAGTCTAACACCACTTCTCTCATTTCTTTTTTCTTAACCTGAATTAAATTCTCGGCCTGCCTACTCACTATTTGAACTCAAGTTAGTAGCTTGTTGTAATTGATTTCAAATCATTCCAAGTCTAACACTCCTTCTCTCATTTCTTTTTTTTGAACCTTTATAAAATTCTCGGCCTGCCGACTCACTATTTGAACTCAAGTTAGTAGCTTGTTGTAATTGATTTCAAATCATTCCAAGTCTAACACCCCTTCTCTCATTTCTTTTTTAAACCTGAATTAAATTCTCGGCCTGCCAACTCACTATTTGAACTCAAGTTAGTACCTTGTTGTAATTGATTTCAAATCATTCCAAGTCTAACACCCCTTCTCTCATTTCTTTTTTCTTAACCTGAATTAAATTCTCGACCTGCTATCACTATTTGAACTCAAGTTAGTAGCTTGTTGTAATTGATTTCAAATCATTCCAAGTCTAACACTCCTTCTCTCATTTCTTTTTTTTAAACCTGAATTAAATTCTCGGCCTGCCGACTCACTATTGGGACTCAAGTTAGTAACTTGTTGTAATTGATTTCAAATCATTCCAAGTCTAACACGACTTCTCTTTCTTTCCTTTTTTTTTAATTTTTTTTGTTGAAAATGTCACAATTGGACGACTTAATCCTTAATCCTTTTCCAAACGCTAGAGTCCATTTCAGACACCACGTCTTCAAAACCTTTTGCTTCCAATTATCAAGTCACTAAGGAAAACACTTATCAAAAAACTATAGCAATGTGAATGCATTTCTTGCGAAGGCGGGAGGAACTAGATGTAAAATTTGCTCGGCAGAGCATACCATATATGAGTGTCCAAAATTCTCAGCACTACCAGTCTCTTCTCGAATCGAAATTGTAAGAGAAAAGAAAATGTGTAATAATTGCTTGGGCACCAGTCATCAAAAGGCTTCGTGTTCTAGTAAACATTCGTGCAGTGTGTGCAAGAAAAGGCACCATACACTATTACATCTTGAAACCAATCCCCACTTCAGCTACAAATCAAACTTCAAATACAAATATACAGTCCACTTCTCAACCACAGGCTATACAAAATCGTCAAATTTCTGCATCCTCGCAACCTTTCTCTCCTCACGCAACATACCAAAATTTTGTGGTGACCTCTAGCAAAAGAATTCTTTTGGTTACTGCCTTAGTCAGTATTGTAGGAAAAGAAACAGTGCATATTGTGAGAGCACTCATTGATCCCGGTTCCGAAATATCCTTCATTTCGGCAACTGTTCAAAAACTGTTCAAAAAAAAAAACTACAATTTCTGGAATTAGTGGAAATCTCTCTATCACTTCAAAAAAACTGCTCTTTTGCAATTACTTCTGCTAATCCGCCTCAAGTCACTATCTCAGCTCAAGCTATTGTGCTTAAAACTCTCACTAACAATCTTCCCAGTACAACCTTCTCGGTAGTTAATCCTACCATTTTCGAAGGCCTCCCCTTGGCCGATCCCACTTTTAGTAAATCCTCTCAGGTGGATCTTCTGATCGATGCTGATCTTTATCCATCAATAATTCGCAATGGAATTAAACACATTTCCGACTCACTTCTCGCTCTAAACACTATGTTTGGTTGGATACTGTCAGGCCCAGTTCCAGATTCGTTTCAATCTTTCAACACTACCATCATTTCCGATAGCACTTCTTGCAATTTAGATACTCAAATGCGCAAATCTTGGAAGATTGAAGAATTACCCTCTACAGTTGTTCGTTCGTCACAAGACTGTTTCTGTGAAGAACTCTAAAAAAAAAAAAAAAAAAAAAAAAACACTTTCAGACGTGCTAATGGTAGCTTGTTGTAATTGATTTCAAATCATTCCAAGCCTAACACCCTTTCTCTCACTTCGTTTTTAAAAAAAAAAAAGCCCTACAACAGTTTTCTAGAACTGAAAAAGCGTTAGCGTAAAAGCAGATTTAAAATCGCAATACTACAAGCTCAAAAAATCACTATCCAACGGAACATTCTCCTTTAATAGAAGGTAAACCCATTCTCCAAAAGTGCTCGATTATTTCATTTAATTTATTCCCAGATTCAGACCATCTCCTTAGGGTCAACGGTCGGCTATCTCAGTCAGATCTTTCCTATAATAAATGACATCTCCTCTTTTTACCTCATAGCTCAAGTTTTTTCGGATCTCCTCACTTAATTCATTCATGAATTTTCTCTACATGGCGGCAGTTCTTTAATGCTGCGACTCTTGCGACAAAGGTTTTTGGATTTCCAAACTGAAAAATATCATAAAGACCAGTACTCGACTCACTTTTGAAGAATTCTCAACGGTCTTAGCTCGCATCGAAGCATGCTTAAACTCACGACCAATTTCATCCATGTCCACTGATCCTTATGATCTATTGGCTTTAACTCTGGGTCATTTTATTCGCGGTAGTCCACTTTTAGCATTTCCCGAACCAAATTTGGCTGACGCCAATTTGTCTCTCATCACTCAATGGGAAAAAGTTAAATACCTCCACCAACAATTCTGTCGTAGATGGAAAGACGAGTATCTAAAAGAATTATATCAAAGACATAAGTGGCAATCGCCTCAAGAAGATATCAAGTTAAATGACTTAGTAATTATAAAAAACGAAAATCTTCCATCCAGTGACCAGCGACTTGGGCGTGTTATAAATGTACACCCCGGCGCTGACGGAAGAGTTAGAGTGGCGACGCTCCGAACGCAAAACGGTGAAATAAGCCGTCCTGTTGTCAAGCTGTGTCTTCTACCCATGAAATAACCAAGAACAATTTTCAGTTCTTTTCAAATCATTATGCAACATTTTTTAGTTAATTTTATGTGCCTTTCAATATTGTATGAAAATGAAATCTACACTCGCTTTTTTTTCAATCAGTTCATTCAAAAGCTTTTTCTTGTGGTAAAGTAATTTTTTGGCGCTTCCCGCTCTTCATAATATTCAGTTGTTCATAGTTAATAGTAATTTTTTGGCGCTTCCCGCTCTCTATCATAATACTTTTCGCTACAAATTATATATTTGGCGCTTAACGCACTCATAGCTCTTTACTTGGCGTATAACGCCAAGGGGGGCAGTAATGTTCATGCAATTGTGCATCTCTGCACTAAGAAAAATCTGCATCCAAAAAGGCTGTATCGATGAACCGAGCCGCCGCCAAAAATCAACCGAGGATTATTGGCATCACTGCCATAAACTCTTCGTTGAGTTTTTTTGACAGCCGGTTTCATCGATACAGCACGAGGATGATGTCATCTTTCAATTCATTATTCATTTTGCATTGCACAAGTTCACCTCGCCTCCATTTCTCATTGCTCAGTTAAAACTTAAAAACTAAGATTAAACCAACCAATAAAAACTTAAAACTAGATTAAAAATATAATAAAACTTGTCATTAAGCAAAATAAGAGAATTTTTACTAAAAACAAGGAAAAACACGACGAGCACATATCGGAGATTCCAGCCGCCAATCAGCGACAACCACATTAAGTTTGTAATCCCATTTCTACGGAAACAACCTCTTTCCATATCTAAGATTCAATTAAACTTAAATAACACAGATACATTTTTGTAACTTTTTATTTGGTGCTTGGTTATCGTTAATCCGGAACAAGGAAGGTACCAAAGCCAGCTCGATGAGCTTCATAGTGCAATCACAATCTATGTATGCAAATGACGGATTTGCTGAACACACATTTCGACAATCAGACAAAATAAGTTTTGTTGCATGAAACCAATGATGTTATATGTATCTCTTTTTTCCCACAACCATGTCATGGCTGCGATATAGAAACACAAGGGCACGACACAAACCTGGTGATTTATTCATAATCCTTTCCCTCATCCTGAAAAAAAAAAACACAAACATCGTTGCTCACACTTTTTATCCTTCCGTGCAGATTTATGTTTCCCGACATAAAGTGGAATATGGATAGTTTTTTTCCGATTTTTAGTTTTTTTAAGGGGTGGGGGAGGAGGAAATGGTTGTTTTCAACTTTAGTGTTATGATACAATCCAAATGCATCACAATCGCGGTCAATGCAAGCCAATGAAGCGTAATATGTTTTTTAATTAAAATAATGCTTTGTACATTGTTCTTTTTTCACGGTCCTTTTTTTGTTTTTGTTTTTGTCAGACCAAAAGAATTTATTTACATTTTAGAAGCACTTTGGTGTGAACCAAAAAAATGTTGCACACATTTATATGTGTGTAGCATATCAAAAAAAAAAAAGGAAAAGAATTACATTGCCAGCCATAAACTGTCAGAAAAAATATTCAATTTTGTCATAATTAATTCCGAATGCTCAGTTTTTGTTTTAAATTGGAATTCGCAAAGATTAATGATACAAAAACCAAAATGAAAAGAAAAATTATTGGAACTCGACAGACTCACAATATCGTTGGTATGCGTTGTTTCAAACTTCTTTTGCAAATTGTTTTCATTTTTTAAAACGTATAATTGATGCAAGCAGATCGACATTCTAGCAGCGATATTGAGGCTCGAATAGTCATCCTTACAGAGTTGAATTATTGGGTCTCAGCGCGAATCAGATCAAAAATAATT
This sequence comes from Melanostoma mellinum, assembly GCA_914767635.1. Classification (NCBI taxonomy): domain Eukaryota; kingdom Metazoa; phylum Arthropoda; class Insecta; order Diptera; family Syrphidae; genus Melanostoma; species Melanostoma mellinum. Next base: position 24,984,323 of record OU612058.1, read on the forward strand.
TTACTTCCTCGAAAACAAATAAAACTCATCTCATTTCATTCCAAACTATGGTTTCCTTAAAATCAATAAATCTGGGAAGAAATATTTCCGTACATCATAATCTCACTGAAACTCACTCACTCACCTTGTCAGCTCATAGTTGTGAGTCAACTTCTTCAGACGATTTGTCAACCAAAAATGAGTTTGTGTTTCCACTAAAAAAGAAACTAACGTTGCGGAAAACCAACCATCCTTCAGAGTTCTGGTTTTAATTGAAAGGCACCCTCTGTGATTTCATTGGCCAACAATAACAACAGCAAAAGCATTCACCTACATTGAGGGTTTATGTCGATGCCACTAAGCCACTTTCAACTGCCACACTATCCACTTTGCTTCGTGCTTCATGTAAATATGAAAGGACGCTTGATTAACTAAAGCTGACGCCAAGCCCAGTTGAATCATGAATCGGGAATGCGAAACGGCATTCTTCTGCGAACACCATGTTCTGGAAATGTGCGTTGTTATCCTTTCTGCTCGTTCGCTGTTTAAAAATTTATGTATACTACTGTGAGCGTGACGCATATTACAATGCTCAAGAGCAGAATCGGTATATACGCGATGGAACGATGTTCGGGAATGAAATGGAGAATTCGTTATGGTAAGTCAGGGACACCATTCTGTTGGCCTGGGGTTTTTCCAAAGGAAGAAAATGATTGCTGTTGTGCTCTGGGCTTGCCAAGTTTTACTTACGAGGGTGATGTGGTCATGGTAATGGTTTGTGGTTCACATTGAGTCACGGTACAGAGAGAGGTGTGATGTGATTTTTGGGGTCGGGAAAAGTGCGGACAGGTTTGATACTATGGCATGTAGTTATTGCTATGACAACACAAGTACCTGTCTAGACGGTTTGTGATTATTTTTTGATTAATTCCTTCGAAAAGGGATGACACGAGTAAAGGGAAAAAATATTTTTGGCTGCACTGATTAAAAACAAAACGAATTTATTCATAGTTTTGCAATTGGAAAATACAATTTCGTTTTGCATAATTTTATGCAGACAAGAGAAGGAGGCAAAATGATGCTGTTTCTTGTGCAAAATTTCATGCAGAATCCTTTTTTTCTTGTTAAAAACTATTTTAGGCCCTTAGTCAGTCGATGAATTCATTTTAATTTGAAAGACGAAACTTAAAACAGGCGATCATTAATAATGGTAGGTACCAGATATTCAATGGAACAAAGCTAAAAAGCAATGTGCAATGTGGACAAGACATCGATACCGTTTGGTTGAACGGCCTTTTCTATGACCACTACTAATTTTAATGGCATGTTCTACCCAGGAACGTTTGTATCTTTAATCAGAATTTTCAAATTCAGAACGGCCTGCAACAGGGAGCGATGAGGCCTCCTATTTAATGAAGCGTTTACACTGGCGACCTAATTTGTTCTCCTCACCATGCAAAGCGTATGCTAACGACCTTATGGCGTGGAGTATATGTCCAAAGATTGAAATCATCAGATTTATTTTGCAGCGAGATAAGATTCAACAATATTGGGAGACGTCGGAGAAGATTGTGTTAGAACTCCGTTGGCTCGGGCCTCATGGGATACAAGAAAGAACTGGCGAAAGATGAGATCGTTGATCTAGAATGCCAGGCATTGAAGTAAAGTAGCAGTCAAGTTACTCGACATCTGGCAAGTTCACTATCTATATTTCCACAAACTAATGGATGCGACTCTAACCAGGGCTAGAGGAGCTCTTGCTCTGGCAACTCGACTGCTTCACAGCAGACAACTTGATAACAGAATGAAAGTGATTTGTTACATGGCCCTCATAAGACCAATGATTGTCTATGAGTGTACCTTGTGGTTCAACGTTACAGCGTGCAAATGGAAATGGAAGTGGAGTCCGGGTTTGAGAAACAGTGTCTGCGTACCTGTCTTGGATTACACAGAACAACCGAGTCGGAGGACAAAAATTAGTTTCTCAATGGGGTCCTTTGCAACGAGTCTTATATAAACAGAATCGACAACTTCACCATAAAACTGACTGGCCATACTGCGAGAGCGTTTACTTTGATAAATGGCCTGATATTTGGGGCTTATTACCCCAACACTGAACACACGAAGAATACATACTTCAGTAGATTTATCCCACCGTAAGGTTTCCCCTATTTTGATACGGAAGGGATACACGAGAAATAGGCGGTTTTGTTAGACTACCTTGTTTGCTGTAAGTCTGTGTAGCGACGGCTCTTTTATAGCCGCGAGGCCACCGCAATTGGTGGAGGCGTCGAACAGCTCCTTTGGTTCACAGTGAGTCAGTGACATTCAGCCGAAGCGGACAGACGTGCGCACAAGCAAAAATCCAGATACTGACGAGCAAAAAACCCACCCCTATAAAAAAGGAAAAGGAATTTTCGCAAGGCTACCTGCTGGCTACCTGCTGTGAATTCCTGGAACATTTTTAAAAAGGGTCTTTCCCTAATTACCGGCTTATATGTGCAAATACGGTTTTTCTGAAAATAGTGTTGCGCATATTAATAACCCTAATTAAAATTAATAATTATTTTTTATTTTTCCAGAGAAATGGGCGAACCATTTAATTCGGAGGCTGCATTCGCGTCATTAGAAGCGTTGCTAATCCGGATAGTCAACAACATTAGCCCTGAAGACGGACAACGACTTGCCGAAACAATCAGCAAAATAGTGCCACCAATCGCTTCCAAGGAAACAACTGAAGAAAAAATGGAGACCGAGGCTTCAGACACCGAGAATTCCAGCTCCAGTTGCGAATCATCATCGGAAGACGAGGAGGAAGAACGCTCTAATGAAAGCGTTGTAGACGAAGAAGATCTCCGAGAAATATCTCAGCCAGAACAAATCATTGAAGCTATCAGCTCTGAGGAGGACTTCAACGACTCACCACTACCCGGTCAGAAGAGGCTCCGAAAAATCAATAAGGCCAAAGAAATAAAGGAGGCAAATGCCACTAAGCGCCCTCAACTCTACACCAACTCCCCACCAGTGACCTCAGAACAGACAAGGACACCAAAACCAGCCAATACTGATGTTGCACCTTCATCGTCAACTGCTACCAAAGCACCTACAGCACCTAAACCCACTCCAACTGAACAACCAAAGGCAAACAATTGCACCCCGGCAATCAACGCAACAAAAGGACCTGGTATGCCACCTATATTTTGCTTCTCTGGCAGCGTAGCAGAGATCAGAAGGCATTGCAAGGCAAACAATCTGGCTGTAACTTTTAGAAACAGGAACACGAAGACTACAATCATAAACGCTGGAGACAGGACATCATTTGAAGCCATCAAGAAGTTCCTTCTAACAATGAAAATACAATTCAACTCCTTCACGCCAAAGGAGGACAGGAAAAATCTTCTTTTGCTTAAAGGGATTCACCATAGCTATTCAGCCATTGAAGTTGAGGATGAACTCCGCATCGAGGGACTCCCAATACTAAAAGTGACCCAGTTCAAGTCCAAAAAGGCACAAGGAAAAGTTTTCAACAACTTCGTCGTGGAAGTCCCTAAAACGTGTGATTTAAACGAGGTATACACGAAGACCCTACTAATGAACCAGAAGGTACACTGGGAGAAGCTGAAATCCAATGACGTCGTGCAGTGCCGCAACTGCCAGCGATTTGGACACGTAGCCACAAACTGTGGACGCCAGTACGTCTGCGTTAAATGCAAAGAAGAGCATCAGCCAGGGCAATGTAAGAGGACGACTAATACGGGACTAGACGTATGGTGTGCCAACTGCCAGAAGGAAGGACATCCAGCAAGTTTTAAGGGCTGCCCTACCCTGAAGGCCCGTTTGACAGAAAGAAACAAGGCTCTGGCGGAAAAAAAAGCTCAGAAAGAGTTTGCCACCACCTCAGCGTGCTTGGTAACCCGCCCAACTTTCAGCTATGCTGCAATAGCTAGGGGTAGCAGTGCCTCCAAATCAACAACAGTGCCAGCTCAACAACAACCAAAAACTCCAGCCAAAGCCACACCTACTCAAAAAGCACCGACCAGGACAGCCAAACCGCAGCAAGCTTCCCCATCTATGAATGACATCAACAGTGATGCCCAAAGAATCTTCGGATCCAACCTCCTCTCCATCATGGATAAAGTCCGAAGTGCCGTCCCAGCAAACTACATGCAGTTAAGTGATGGTGAGAAGTCCGTGGTGCTGGCCACCTTTATCTTCCAGTTATGCAATTGAAGAAGCTACGCATCCTGACGTATAACGTAAATTCGATATACAGCCTGGATAAGAGGACGCCATTTTACTTGTTTATGAAAAACAATACACCGGATATTGCCCTCATCAGCGAGACCAACGTGACCAAACGGAACAACATTGACGTTAAAGGATTTAAGACGTTCCGCCAGGACAAAAATGAGGGCCGCAGAGGGACGGCTATTTATATAAAGGACAGATTATCCCCAAATGCCACTGAAGTCACCATCTCAGGACTGCAGACGAGTGAAGCCACCGCCATAAAAATAACCCTTGGACGAGGTGAAACCCTCACGGTAATCAGCATCTACTTCAAGTGCCAATCCTCAGCGAGGAACATTAATAGTGACCTAAACATGCTCAACGGATTTCTCAAGCAAAGCACATATGGAATCATTGGAGGCGACTTCAACGCACGACATCCCTTATGGCTGGACACAGACACGGACACGGAAGGCAGGGCAATTGTGGATTGGCTAGATAAAAACTACAACGAGCACTCATTGGTGGCTATATCCCAACCGAAACCCACCTATCCCAGGACACCATCGACGCTGGACTTCTTCCTGGCTACCTCCAACCTGGTGCATATGCTACCAGAAATAAGGAACTTCATCTGTACAACAGTCTCCAGTGACTCGGATCATGAAGCTGTTCAAATTTCAATTAATCTTAATGAACCCATTACTCTAATTTCAGAACCACCAGAGAGCTTCATCAACTACAGGCGGCTGGATGTTGAAAGACTTCAAAGGGACATCGAAGAAAACCTAGCTCTTCCCCCCGCAAACAGAAACTTACTGGATAGAGAAATCGATGCTGCCATAGATAGCCTCGATAATGCTATATCTGGAGCGATGAACAACCAAAAACAGCCTAAGACATCAAAGGATAGGTACCAACACCTTCCTGAGTACATCCAGAACCTGTACGCGCACAGACAAAGGCTACGGAAAAGACTACAAAGGATTCATCAAAGGCACCTGAACACAGCAAACATCGAATACCAGACAGTGAGGAATGAGCTTCAGCAAGTTAACATCATGTTCCGGAACTCTATTCGACACCTAAACAACATCCAGTTTCAAAAGAGGTTACAAGCAATCAAACCAGGACCCGATGCCTTCAAGAACATCAACAGGATAATCGGAAAACAACCAAAGATCCCTGAAATTATCAGTAGCAACAACGTGGAAGTTACCTCAACCCAGGGCAAGGTGGAAGCCTTTGCAAACCACTTTGAAGGAAACTTCTCTCCAAACCCACCTGCCGATCCCACGTTTTTGCAGGAAGTAGAGGCATCTGTTCAACAAACCCTTCAGCCAAATCCGGATGTAGTGACCTTTGACGACACCAATCCAGCCAATGATCCAACCGACAGTCCACATCTTTGCACTCTAGAGGAAGTTGCAGAGATCATCGGAAACTCCAAGCCAAAAAAATCAGCTGGTCCAGACGGTGTGTCTAACAACATAATCAAAAGGCTCCCACATGCAGTGATGATCTTCCTCACCATTATTCTCAACAACTGCATCAACAACTGCTACTTTCCTGAGAAGTGGAAAACAGCAAAAATCGTGGCTATTCCGAAGAAAGGCGCTTCCAACCTAGTCTCCAACTACAGGCCGGTCTCACTACTCAACAACATCAGCAAGTTACTGGAAGAAGTAATCCTCCGGAGACTGAAGAAATTCTGCAATGAACATTCAACCATCCCTGACATGCAGTTTGGCTTTCGGGAGAAGCACTCAACGCTGCATCCGCTGCTTAAACTCCAACATGACATCACCACCTCCCTCAACAGTCATCGTGTCACCGTCGCATGCTTTCTGGATGTCGAGAAAGCATTCGACAGCGTCTGGATAGACGCCCTAATCCATAAACTCTATCTTTTGCAGCTACCTCTGTCACTAATCAAAATTCTCTATTCTTTTCTTTCTTTCAGGAGATTTTTCGTCCAAATTGACAACTACAAATCACACATAAAGGACATCGGAGCGGGAGTCGCCCAGGGATCAAAGCTTGGCCCCTTCCTCTACAGCCTGATGACATCTGACCAGCCGATACCAACTGGTTGTGAAAATTTACTTTACGCTGATGATTCGCTCACCTACGCTTCGTCGATGTCACCACTACTCGCCGTCAAAAAAGTAGAAGCCCACATCAACAGACTCTTCACGTTTTACCAGAAATGGGGCATCAGAATCAACCCCTCCAAATCGGAACTGGTTTGCTTCAGAAGACCCTCTAATGGAAGAGGCGCCCGGACTGCTTCCGTTTGCAAAAATCTTGCCCTGAAGCTTCCAAACGGATCCACCATAACTGCCAAATCAAACGTGAAGTACCTGGGTATCCACTTCAACGAGCTGCTCAAATTCAACCCACACTCCAGGAATGTGTTTAGAAAAGCCAGCTGGGCCTTCAACCGAGTTCATCCCCTGTTGAAGAGAAGAAATGAACTAAGCCAACCGACTAAATTACTGGTCTACAAGCAGCTCTTGCGACCAGTTATCAGCTATTCTTTCCCAGTCTGGTTCACTATATCCAAGACAGCCATGAAAGAACTTCAAGTATTCGAAAGAAAGATACTCAGGATCTGCACCGGCCTACACTTTGACCGACGGCGGCAAAAGCACTACAAAAACGAGCAATTATACTCAGCAGCGAAAATAACCCCACTGGACAAGTATTTAGTTACTTCAACAAAGAAGCTAATGCGGAGCGTCATAGACCACCCCAATCAACTAATGAGAAGGATGACCACCGAGCAACGACATCCTGAGCCGAGGTACCTCAGTGTGATGGAAACCCTGGACGACGACATCATCAAGGACAACGAGGACACCATATCGTTTTACGCTGACACAGGGTCAGCCTACCACCGCGGCTAAATGCCATTAAAACCCTAAAACCATCTTTAAAACCACCAAGGACAACCGGGAGTGAACACCCTGAGGAAGACAAAGTCAACCGACTTCTTTATTGTAATATTTATTTTTGACATGTAATTTTATATCTTATAATATTCTAATCTTAAGTCATTGTATACCGTTAGGCCCCCTATGTGCCAACAAATGTAAATTTTCCCAATGTTATCATATGTTAGTTGTAAGCCAAATTGTAAATATTGTTCAATAAAACAAACTTGAACTTGAACTCCTTTGGTTCAGAAGGGCAGTCTCAGATCGCAATCGTCGTGATGTTACCAAAATGGCTATTAAATTCTTATGGTTGTCCTAAAAAGAAGTTGATATTGATAGTGAGTCGCCAGCGTCTGGCTTATATAATTTTATAGTTTGTAAAAAAAATAATTGGGCAGGTTAGACTTTAAATTAAATTCTAAAAGACATGTTTTTGTTAAACAGGCGAATATTATTTTTGCCGAATTCTTTAAATAAACTTTTAATTTAAAAAAAAAAATAATGTTTTTAAATAAAAAATAACATTGAAACTGAAAAAAATATAAATAAAAACAAAAGAAAACATCATGAGACGCAAAATCTCGAAAAAATATCAAAACAATCAATAAAAGCTACTGCAGCTGTTCTTGTTTTAAATAGTTTTAAATATTTTAAGAAAATATAAAAACACATGGTCTAAATAACTTTTAGAGTTTTTAAATATTTTTAGTTCCAATTATAGTACTAAATAATAAATTTATAATATTTTAGCCGAAAGGAATAAGAAAAGAGCAATATTTTACGAGTTAAAACTTTCAGGTTGGCTGCACAGATTGGTAATGGCGTCCAAACGTCATATGTCAAAATGAAAAGTTTTCAGTATGCCATTTTGTCATGCAAAGGCTTACAAACAAGCAGCAATTGCAAATTGTTGAAACTATTATTAAAACTCGTACACTTTGAATGAGACTTCTAAGGACTGCTCTTGAAATGCGCACCGTTTGTTTGGACCATATTCGTCATAATCAACCTAGTGAATCAACAATTTGAGTTCTTATCACCAAATTTCCCATCAAATTTAACTTTAACCATTAGCTCACATGCGTACAGTGCGTTCTGAAGAGAATATTGCAGTTGTTGCGCCGAGTGTTAAGAAGGATCGTGCGAAATGTCAATTCGTTACCGTTCTTAGCAATCGGGTATGTGTTACTCAACCACATGGAGAATTTTACGTGTCGATTTGGATTCAAAATCCTATAAAGTTCAATTTTGCAAGAATTGAAGCCGAATGACCTTCAACAACGTCTAACTTTTAGTGAATTAGCCTTAGAGCAGCTCCATGACAACCCACTATTTTATCGTAAAATTATGTTCAGCGACGAGGCTCATTTCTGGCTCAACAGATTACGTAAGCAAAAGCTTCGCATCTGGATTGATAAACAACCACATGTTATACAAGAATTAACGATGCATCCTGAAAAAACTACAGTTTGGTTTGTGGGCTAGTGGCATTATCGATCCCTTTTCATCAAAGACAACCGCGGAACAAACGTTACCGTTAACGACTTAGACGTTAGGGAGTCATGATGCACGATTTTTTTCCCCACTTGGCTGAAATGAACTTGGTTGACATGTGGTTTCATCAGGACTATGTCATATGCCGCACAGCTCGTAAAAGAATGGACACGTATGAGGATGAATGAGAAACATGTTACTGGGAATGGACCTGTGATTTGGCTGCAAAGATTATCCGTTTTTATGCCCCTTGATTCTCAATTGTGTCAGGTTATGTAAAGTAGTTAGTCTGTAATCTGTATGGACAAGCTGAACACGATTAAAGCCTTACAAGATAACATAACACGCTTAGTTCGTGAAATACAACGAATGGATCATTTGAAACGAAGCCGCTGACAGCACTTACATGAATCTATCCTTAGAACGAAAATGGCAAAAGCCAATTTATCGACTCCAATAAAATTTTTGAATCATTCAAATTTTTGATTTTTAAAAATTCGCCCTTTATTAAGTTACTAGCTGTGCCCGCGACTTCGTCCACGTGGAATAGTGACTTTCGGCAGCATTCTTAATTTTTTAGGCTACTTATTTTGCAAATAAGACACATTCATGCGTTTTAGTAAACCATTGTTATATTATTTTATTTTAGTATATGTTTGCACACGACGTTCTTATTTTTTCCATCTTTTGCGAAATAAAAAGGTTTTTTGGGATTGATATACGTGATTCTGCCACATAAAATTGCCATGGGATTTTTTTTTAAACGAACACCTGCAACTTAAAGCGTCTGAGCCTTATTTATAATGTCCAAGCAGTGGGAATTAAAGGAAAACGGGGAATCGAAACGTTTTCTCCTTTTTTCGTTCCACTCATTATTAATGCCGCATCCCAGATGTGTAATTTGTAGCTGTGTACAATTCTGGATTACTCATTTTTGGCACTGGAACACCAACTTGCTGCCACTCCTTATAATCCTAAGAAATTGTGAAACTCTATAGGGTATGATGTGACTTGCTCAGTGTCCATAATATTGTCTATTGATAGACATTCGCCAACGTCCCCCAATACGTCAAACATATTTTATTAGTTTATATGGTTAACTATCTCATTAGTCGGCGCCGAAATCGCCTTTCAAACAGCCATTCCCGATTGCCAATTATTATTTGAAGATCAAGATAGACATTTCTTCTCAGGTCAAATACAGTAATGTATTTTCGACAGTTTGACAGAAATCACCCCGCAGTGAAAGAACTTTTATCGACCCAGCAGTCTTAAGGTTCCCGTTTCCGGTGTCGATCCCGTAGAAATATAGGGATTACTTATTAAGCCTATGTCTTTCCTCAGGCTCTAGGCTATCTCTTAATTAAATTCCATTTAAATCGGATCAGTTTTCTGGGCGGGAGATGGTAACAAAGAAACACGAACAGACAGAGTTAATTTTGGATTTGTAATATTAGTAAGGATGTCCATCTTCGGGTTCTAGACTATGTCTGTACCAAAATTCATATAAATCGGTTCAATAGTTTGGGTGGTAAATATAAACAAAGAAAAACAGACAGACAGAGTTAAATTCGGATTTATAATGTTAATAAAGTCTTCCATTCCCGTGGGAACATGAGGGCGTTTCCGGAAGATGACTTGAAGTTTACATTACTCGGGAATAGTGCAGTATTCTAACGGTGGACATTTTTTGAAATGGATGCTGTATTTTCCAAGTTCCCGTTCCCATGGGAATACAGGGATAAAACATGTTGCATAACATAATATATGTCCATCCTCAGGTTCTAGACTGTCTCTGTACCAAGATTCATATAAATAGGTTCAATAGTTTGGGCAGTTAATGGTAACAAAGAGAAATAGACAGACAGATTTAACTTCGGACTTATAATATTGGTAAAGACTCCCGTTCCCGTGGAAACATGGTGACCGCTCCCGTGAGGGATATGGGGATTAATAAAAGTTTATGTTGCTCAGGGATTATGGAGCATTCCAACGGTGGAAGAGTTTTTGAAATCGGTGCCATAGTGTCAAAGTTCCCGTAAACGTTCCTGCTCCCCTGGGAATATTGGGAATAAATATATGGCGTATGTCCTTCCTCAGGTTCTGAATAATCTTTGTAAAAATTTAATTTAAATCAGTTTATTAGTTTGACCGGAAGATGGTAACATAGAACGACGGACAGACAGAGCTACTTTCACACTTATTATATTAGTAAGGACGCCCGTTCCCGTAGGAATATGTGGATGAATTAAAGTTTATTTAACTCAGGAATAGTGTAGCATTTTAACGGTGGAAAAATTTTTGAAATCGGTGTTGTAGTTTCTAAGTTCCCGTATACGTTCCCGTTCCCGTGGGAATATAGGTATAAAATATAAAGCCTATGTTCTTCCTCAGATTCTGAACAATCTTTGTACAAAAATTAAATTTAATCTGTTCATTAGTTTGAGCGGGAGATGGTAACATAGAAAGGTGATCGGACAGAGCTACTTTTGCATTTATAATAATAGTGAGGGCCGGTTCCCGAAGGAATATTCGAATGAAATAAAGCCTATGTCCGTCCTTAAGTTCAGTCCAATCTTTGTACAAAATTTCATTTAAATCGGTTTATTAGTTTGGGCGGGAGATGGTAACATAGAACGACGGACGTCTGTCCTTCCTTAAGCTTCTTTCACACTTATTATATTAGTAAGGACTCCCGTTCCCGTAGGAATATGTGGATGAATTAAAGTTTATGTTACTCAGGAATAGTGTAGCATTCTAACGGTGGAAAAATTTTTGAAATCGGTGTTGTAGTTTCTAAGTTCCCGTATACGTTTTCGATCCCGTGGGAATATAGGGATAAAATATATAGCCTATGTCCTTCCTAAGGTTCTGAGCAATCTTTGTACAAAATTTCATTTAAATCGAGTTTATTAGTTTGGGCGGGAGATGGTAACATAGATAGGTGATCAGACAGAGCTACTTTTGCATTTATAATAATAGTGAAGACCGGTTCCCGAGGGAATATTCGAATGAAATAAAGCCTATGTCCGTCCTTAAGTTCAGTCCAATGTTTGTACAAAATTTCATTTAAATCGGTTTATTAGTTTGGGCGGGAGATGGTAACATAGAACGACGGACAGACAGAGCTTCATTCGCACTTATTATATTAGTAAGGACTCCCGTTCCCGCAGGAATATAAGGATGAATTAAAGTTTTTGTTACTTTGGGATAGTAAAGCATTCTATCGGTGGAAAAATTTTTGAAATCGGTGTTGTAGTTTCTAAATTCCCGTATACGTTCCCGTTCCCGTGGGAATTTAGGGATAAAATGTACAGCCTATGTCCTTCCTCTGGTTCTAGACTATCTCTGTACAAAATTTCATATCAATCAGTTTGGTAGTTTGGGCGGGAGATGGTAACATAGAAAGCCGGACAGACAGAGGGACTTTCACATTTATAATATTAGTTAGGATTAAGTAATTTGGAGTTCTCGCAGAGGATCAGTAATTATTTTATTTAAGATATTTATTTTTTGACCGTTCAAGTATTACGTAAGCACTACGGGGGGGGGGGGTCTTTGCTTTGCTTATTTTGGATGACATGGGGGGTAGGGGGGTCTAGAAGATGATGACGTCATCGGGAGTTTTTTTTAAGACTGCAAATAAAGTCAGACAAATCAAAATTATATCAAAAATTGTCCGACGATAAAATTGAAGCTATGAAGTCGAACATTTTAAACTTGCTTATTTTGGATGACATGGGGGGTAGGGGGGTCTAGAAGATGATGACGTCATCGGGAGTTTTTTTTAAGACTGCAAATAAAGTCAGACAAATCAAAATTATATCAAAAATTGTCCGACGATAAAATTGAAGCTATGAAGTCGAACATTTTAAACTTGTGGTCTTTATCATGCTTCCGTCAAGTCACTAAATTGAGCCGATGTGCATTATTCAAAACTTAGAGCACCATGATTTTGAATGGCTTGATGAGAACGGTGTAGACATTCCAAAATCGGACGAAAGTGAGCGGACTCACAACACTGAGCAGCAATCCAAACAATCCAATGTCATCGAAAATTTAAAATCATGGATTCGGGTTTCATGGACTGAAGACTGGATTTGAACTTAATCCAGTGAAACTCAGGTGGCATTGAGTGAAACTCAGGTGGGTGTTGATTCTGATTCATCAGAGTTCAACCTGCCTGGGTATAGCTTAGTGCCATTATTCTTTTCTTTCCATGGCCTCGCCTTATATGTCCGGAATGATATTGCTTACCAGCTTCTACCACAATACGGCCTCTGTTCTAATACGAACTTTAATTTCATGTGGTTAAAATTCACCGTCCGTAAGCATATCATTCATTATTGTTTCATGTATAGAAGCCCCAATTTAGATAGCAATTCAACCTATAACGAGTTTGATGCGCTATCTGACTCCATAATAAGAATTGTTTCCCTGTATCCTCACACTGAAATCGCAATTGCGGGCGATTTCAATGTACACAATTCTGGTTGGCTTCGACATTCTGGCCGGACAACACCCGAAGGAAAGTGTGTTGAGATCTTCGCTGAGTTTAACCAGTTAACTCAACTTGTTGATGAGCCCACTCGGGTTCCAGATATTGAAGGCCATGCGGCCAACACTCTTGACTTATTTCTCACTTCTCATCCCGAAAAATACAGGGTTGTAGTATCATCTCCTTTAGGCAAATCAGACCATTGTGTCATATCGGTAGATTTTTCGCTTTCCGTCACGGTAAAAAAAGATAAAGTCCCTAAAAGAACTGTGTGGCAATACGAGAAAGCCAATTGGGACGGCCTGAATAATTTCTTTCGAAATTTTAATTGGTCATTGTGCTTTCTCGACGGAAACGTTGATGCATCAGCTGATATGATATCTAACGTAATTCTCAACGGCATGAGAAATTTTGTTCCTCACAGAACAAAAAGTATCACCCCCAAAGAGAATTCGTGGTTTGATTCAAGCTGTAAAGAGGCGATAAGGGATCGAGAAAGAAGTTTTCGCAAATTTAAAGATAACCCTACTGTAGAAAACCGAAATTTGTTCAAACGGGCCAGAAATAGCTGTAATGCTCAGATACAAAGGGCTAAGTTTTTACATTACCAAAAAGTAAGGCAAAAAATACTGTTGTGTCCAAAAGGAAGTAAAAACTTTTGGTCTTTTGTGAAGAACATTAAGAACTCGACCACGTCATCGGTCCCAACGCTCGTCTTCAATGACTCTCCGTATGTCAGCTCCATCGACAAAGCCAATTTGCTGGCAGCTCAATTTGCTGCCAACTCGACACTTCCTCATAGCAAAGTGGCTCCACCTGAGCTCGAGTCTGCAAATTCTTTGATGAAGCAGATATTTTTTCGAACTCGCTCGGTTGCGAGAGTCCTCAAAGATCTCAATATACATAAATCCGCTGGTCCAGATGGTATCCCCGCCGTTATTCTGAAGAGGTGTTCTTCTACGCTGGCAAAACCACTGCGAAAACTTTTCCATCTTTCCTATTCTGCTGGGATTTTTCCGAGCAGATGGAAAACTGCATTTGTCCAGCCGGTCCCTAAAAAAGGCGAATCTTCCTCCCCTTCCAATTACCGTCCAATTGCACTAACGTCCCTTCTTTCCAAGGTCATGGAAACGTTGATAAACCGTCAACTTATGAAATATCTTGAAGAACGAAAGCTTCTTAATGACCGTCAGTACGGCTTTCGTAGCAAACGGTCCACTGGTGATTTGATGGCTTATCTCACCGAAAAGTGGAACCAATCTTTACATTGTATTGGAGAAAGTAAGATTATTGCGCTTGATATTTCTAAAGCATTTGATAGAGTTTGGCATTAGGCTCTTTTATCGAAAATGCGTGCTTTTGGTATCGATGAGTCTCTTCTTCGTTGGATTAGAAACTACCTTTCCGACCGTTCAATACAAGTTGTGTTGGATGGTTTCAAGTCTGATACCCACTTCATAAATGCTGGTGTGCCCCAGGGCTCCGTTTTGTCTCCGACTCTCTTCCTCATTTTCATTAATGATCTCTTGTCTGAAACTTCTAATCCACTTAACTGTTTTGCTGACGACTCGACCCTCAACTTTTCATATTCGTTTCCAAATTCACGTCCCTGCTCTTCGGATGTGGAACTGGAACGGTTGCGTATGATAAGCTCATTGAATTCTGACCTTGACAGCATTGTTGCATGGGGTATTATGAACCGAGTAGAATTCAATGCTTCGAAAACTCAATGCTGTCTCTTGTCGTTGAAGCTTAACATTCCCCCATTGCCATTATCCATGAATGGTACCTGCATCGAAGAAACCGAAAAGCTGTCAGTACTCGGTATGTGTGTAAACGATGATCTTCGTTGGAATAACCACATATTTGAAGTCGCCAAAAATGCTGCAAAATGCTTAGGCTTCTTGAGACGATGTATGAAGTTCTTCACCCCTTCTGATCTGGCTACAATTTATAAGGCCTTCATCCGCCCAAAACTGGAGTATAACTCCCATATCTGGTCAGGTGCTTCTCAAACATCTTTGCACCTCCTTGATAGAGTACAAAATAGAGCGTTGAAATTGATAGGTGATAGTTCAATCGTATAATCAATTGATTCTCTTGAACATCGTCGAAACGTTGCCTGTCTCACTCTCTTTTATCGCTTTTTTCACATACAGTGCTCTAGTGAAGTAGCCAGTTGCATTCCTCCCCTGAAACAATTTAGCCGCAACCCCCGCCTTGCTAGGAATGCTCATCAGTTTTACCTTGAGCCCATTTTCGGGCGTACAGTCAAGTATAGAGATTCGTATTTCAGTCGCACCACCCGAATGTGGAATGCTTTACCTGGCTCTGTATTTCCCCTTCATTACGATTCACAGAAATTCAAAAGCAACGTGCATCGGTGTCTCCTTTCAAATCCTCTCCTATTTTCCTAAATGCTCGCACTGTGTTTAACAACATTATAAGGGTATTCATAACCCCTTAATGTGCGCGTTAATTATAAAAAAAAAAAAAAAAATATGGGTAGCAAAATTTAAAAAAAAATTTGATATGTTCAAAAGATTATTATATTTTCTTTCCCTTAATCTATGTATAATACCGTATCAGTAAAATCGAATTTCAATCTTCAATTCTTATTTTGAAAACTGTTACTATAATAAATACCTAATATTAAAAAAAAAAAAAAATACATTAATTGAAAAATGCTTACGTAAGCATGGGGGGAGGGGGTATGTGCTTTGCTTACTTTTGATGACAAGGAGTATGGGGGGAGGTAAATAATTGTAATAAATATACTTACGTAATACTTGGTCGACCCCAATGTAGACAGATTTTATTTAATGATTGGAAAATGAATGAAATGAAAGCAAAAAAAAACACACACACAATTCCGAAGGGAGAAAATAAAAAACCAAGATACTCCTGTTATAGAGAAGTGCAAGAAAAAAATAAATAAATAAACTGGCACAACAGAGCGAGGAGCCCCAAGGCCTAGCGAATTTTCCACAACCACTGTCTTTGTGAGGGAATGTGGGGGCCTACTGTCTGCCGGTCTCGAATGGCTAAACGAGAAAGCGCTTTTCATGGGAATGAATTTACTAACGGAGGACAAATGCAGTGACAATTATGCATTTGGTTGGCCTCAGAAATTGAACAATCCAAAACCTTGAAGCTTACTTTGACCTCAGAGTCTACAAAAGCTACGATTTATAAATTCATTGCTTTATAGAAAGCTCAAAACGATTTAAATAAGAAGCATTTCCTCAAAATCTTGTGTATAACAATGGACCTTTTTATTGGTCTAAGTGTGTCAGTCATTTTTCCGACAATCATCTTAACCTAACCTAACCTGAATGTGAACAAGTATCTAGAAGACACTCATTTTAAAATATCCTCGAGTCAGTAAGCCACCACATACATTTTTTATTTATTTAATCGGGGCCTATTTAGGCAACAAATGTTAAACAAAAGAGGGGCCAAGAACCGGAGTACGGCATATTTCTCCAAATAAAATAGAGGGGGGCGGGGGGGGGGGGGTAGGTGCGTTATCGAAATAGAAAAAAATTATTTTCTTTAGTAGAATATTCATGAAATAGAAACTAGCAAAAACTTTAATATTCTCGCCTAAATTACCACGATTCTAGTGCACGTAATCGCAGAGATCAGAAAAAACTATTACATCAATGGCGCATAAATTACATGAAATCCAATGCGGACATTTGTGATCATTACCGTAGACAAAACAAAGCAAAGCAGAATGGAAACAAAATGGAGAACAACTCTTTCCAATAATACCCATCGTATATGAGAAAGCAATAGAGAAGAAAAAATTAAACTAATAAAAATAAAGTCCACTAAATCACAAATTTACACCAATAAAACATTCAAATTGACCATATGGCTCATAAAATGTCGCAATAATTTCAAAACAAAATACCCGGCCATGCCCATATTTTTCTGCTTTCGTTGCAAAACAAATTTATTACGTTTATTCAAGCGAATAGATTTTATGTCACACAATAGTAGCAGCATACAACAACACACTCAGCAGCGGTTAACGAACTCAAAAAAAAAGGAAAAAAAATATTTATATAAAAAAAACAACATATCCTTGCTGTCAACCGACACAATTCAGCATCCCGAACAACTAAACGCACCGGGCTTTGGAAAACCAAAACCCTTTTTTTTGTGATTCAAACGTTTTATTCATTTGGGTACTTTTGTCGTCATTTTTTTTTTCTCGTACCCTCCTGCCTACCGCATATGTTGGCAACAATATCACCTTTATTCTTATCCGCCTTATTGTTCTATTTCGCTTTCGATACCAACCCAATACCCAACCCAGGGCCTTGCCACCGCAGCCGCCCCCCTATAACAAAGGTTAGGTAATAAATTTGACAAGCAATAAATAATTTCTCGTGATGTAAATAAATTTTTACACGTTAACAGGATTTTCACATCCAAACACCAAATGGCAAATGGTGACGGCTTGTGTATTTCATTTTTTTTTCTCTCTTTTCCTTTTGCTTCTTTCTTTTTTTGGAGGGTGAACTGGGGAGTTCGTACAGGAGAGGGAACGGGCAATTTATTGCCATCGGTATTGAAAACCTATTACAGGTCTATCTCAAACTCACAGGGGAGCATGTTTCTTCGAGGAAGCGGCGAAAATTTGCCAAAATTTCTCATAACGGCAATTTGTTTTTCCTTGTTGCGATAAAGAAGAAGCCATACACGATACATATTCGGGCACAGCACAGCACATGTATTCTGTACGGCACAGTACATTGGACGAACTACAAAGTGATATTACTGCCATTATCGTTAGGCTGGCTTCTTTCAATTTATCATTACCGTGGCCGGAAGTACTCGTTTGCTTTTGTATTATGGTTTTATTGAAAGAACTTCTTAGAGGTGGAAGTTAGAGTAATTTAGAAGTCTCTTGGAGAGCGGCATATGGACAGAGGCAGTTAGTGATGCTGGGCAGTCTGAGAAATTAGTTCTAATGCTCTCGTTATGTTTCACGTTTTATCCCCAAATGGTTCTTTAGTTTGGTGATGTTCATAAAATTTGCAATATTATCTTCTCTTTTCTCTTTCTTTTCTGTCGGTCAGAAAATCTGCAGTGAATTAAATCAAGCACGTTGAATTTACTGCAAGTGATTGCGGGTAATGAAAGATTAGTAAGTGTTTCTTTTAAAACAACGAGGTTAATAAAGACATTATTTATGTTCTGTCTTTGCTTTATAAGGAAGAGTCTTTTGCATAAGGTTATGTGAAGTAGCTATGGTGTGTAGTCTTGTTTTTGGAACAATATTGGCGAGAAATGCATATTTTGATACCAAGCTGGAGGACGCGTTGATAGGAATAAGATTCAAAAGCTTTACCCAAGAGCATAAAACTATACGCCAGAAATATTGCGGTACAATCACAGTTCCTGCTGAACATCTACAAAGACAACATCCGTATACTGTTTAACAGTCATGAAAGCATACCTCTAGTAATTTAAATAGGCAGGATTTAAGACCTCACTCGAATCTAAAGGATGCATTGAGCTTTTTTCCTAGTGTGGGCCAAACAAAGGCACTCACAGAGGAAGTGGAATGATCCTTCCTCTGCCGCTTCGTCGTGGCATCCTCTACATTAGTCGGATGTACTAACGCCCATTCTCATTATGTCGGTATCGGTACCCAACGAGTTGTGGCTCGTGAGATGCCAATCAACAGATAGAGCCGAGGACTGTTAAGCTGGAGTAGAAATTCTGTTTTTTTTTTTTTTGGAAATATCTGGCCAAAGGTTTCTGGACACTCGGCATGTTTTATTTTAGACGTTGGTCAAGAATGCAGTCCTCCCGATTTGGAAGAAACGAAGCTTACAACAAAATTTTGTAAGGAAATTTTTTTAGAAAGGCGCCTGGTAGTCCCTTCTGCATAGCGTCCTTGGTCGTAATTCGTCATTGTTGAGGACCCTCGCTCGTCGTTGCCCAGCATTTTTTGTCGATGACAGTTCCCAAACAGTCCGTCGTTTTGTTGTGCGCAAGGTTTTCAGGGCTGGATTCAGCAGTTACTTTTGGGTTTTGCGGAAGGCTATTGCCTTCTCACAGATTTTCTCCGCCAAACCATCAACAGAGGCATCATTTCTGTTGTGTTTCCGTGCTTTCGGGTCAGTCAGTTCGTCCTTCGTGCTGTGTCCTGTGTCGCTTGTAGTTCTCTCACAAGCCGTCAACGAGGTTAGCCCTTTCTTTCTTTTAGCAGCGTAGGGAGCAGGCAGCCACATCAAGGTCTAAACGCTCTTGCCTTGAAGTGGGGAGAGAGTTCGGTGCTAGGCTAGGAGTTTGCCCATCTTATACTAAGTTCTCCCTGTCAAAAATGCTCGTCGTTGTGAAGTCTTTTACGTTCTATGTCCGTCATATCGTTCCAGTCTAATTTCACCAGCCTTTTTACCATTCGTCTATAGTTGAAGATTTTACTCCGCCTGGTAATGCAGGAAAGATTCGAGACTTCGGAGGTAGCGATGGAATTATCGTCACTGGCATTATCCAACGACGATAGTTCCACCACTGGCTCCATCTTCCATACCAAGGTTGGAGAAGGTTTTCTTCTTCCTCAGTCATTTTCGTGACATTATTGTTTTTGTTCATGGTGATTTCACAATTTTTTTCTATTTTGTGATTGTTAAAACTTGTTGTGACTTTGTTTAAAGAAAAAAAAACAAAAAAGAAAAGAAAGGGATCCAAAATTATCAAGTTAATCATAAAAAAAACAGACAAAAATTTAAAAAAAAAATCAGTCACTGCTGAGCTGATTATCTGTTCTGGAGCATGAAACCGTAGCCGTCCTGCTTGAGGCTTCAGCGTAAGCAATCTCACCACTGCGAGGTGGAGAGCCGTTGAAGAGGCTAGAGGATGGAATGGAAGAGTAGAAGATGGAGCACTTCACTTCTTTGGGAGTATCCACGCTTGGCCCACACAAGAATAAAAGCCCTCGGAGAATTCTTCTTAGACGAACTGGGTGACATCTACAACATTCGACTGAACATCTTCCGAAGTTTATTCAAGGCTCCAAAGGGTTCAGTGTGTAACGGAAATTGCTGTTCCCTCTTCACGAATTGGCGGTGTACTACCCTATCACTTTTCTTTTCGTTCCACAGGATTCCCGAAAAAACAAAGTGACCGAAAAATTAATTTCCTTTTTTTTTTTAATAAAACTGCTACGGTATTGAATGTACAAACTGCTTATGTTATTTTGAATCTTCAACCATGCAAATTGAATAGAGTCTTTTACGGTGCTCGGTTGAGTGAAACTTAATGGATAATTTTGATGGCAATGATATGATAGTAGCCTAGACTTTTCAGGCTTTAAGAAAGGGGTTATCACAGCAGCAGTTAGAGTAGAGTGGTAACCACGAAGAGTTCGTACACGAAACGAACGGAGGGAGGGTTTTACTCGGGAACCGATATCATTCGGTTCTTAAATTTAAAGATTAGCGATAGCGGTAGCAATAGAAGATTTTATGTGTGTGTTTTTGGGAAAATATGCATGTTAAAGTTGTACGGTAGTCCAGTGGCGTTTGCAATGACCCGCCCCACCGACGAGTTAGCAATTCGGCAATTGCAAGCATGCCTACTAGCACTCTGCCGACTGGACAACCTTCTTTCGCGGTCACTTTGTTTTTTCGGGAATCCTGTTAAACGAAAAGAAAAGTGATAGGGTAGTACACCGCCAATTCGTGAAGAGGGAACAGCAATTTCCCTTGCACAGGTGGCGCCCAACGTGGGGCCGAAAATATTTTGTTTAAATTCATATCGTTTCACCTCATACTTCTGAAATTTTTTTTTATTGTTGAATTTATTTTAGTAATGGCTGTGTCATTGAAGCTTTCGCTCAAACTTTTTATAAAATTTCTTTTGCTTTGAGATTTAAAAGAATTTGGTACCCAGATGAATAAGTCACGAAAGGTAAAGTTTAGAAAAACATACTTTTCGTTAGCTTGTTCGGTCGTGGTCCTATGAAGAACTTTCAACTTTTGTTTCGAAGTTTTAGTGTCCTGAAACCCTTGTAGGAGATACAAACCTTTCAGTTCTTGCACTTCAATCGAAATAGGAGTTGTGATAAGGTTTTTGCATTTGCTTGGGGGATTTCTTCGGACGACCGGGAGATATCGGTTCAGTGAAACCACGTCTCCGTCCGCTGCGCCCGTGTTATGTTCCGGCAAAAATGTAGCTTCAACACAGAGCTGTTACAAGAAGTATCATTATTAAAATCACGCAAAATATGAACAATATACCAAAAGTGATAACCAAGTCATCGTTTTAATCCTCCCCTATTGATCAACCTTTACAGCCTCCATTCCTTTGAATTCTCTATTTTTTTTTTTTTTTTTTTTGTCAGTGGATCCTAGAGATGCTGTCCACAATCCATCCTAACCTAATCAAATACCTCAGACTTGTAAACCAAAAAACTTGTGTAAAATACTTTAGAGACAGTAACCTGGAAAAGACCCTATAAATACAAAATTTTAAAAGTTAAACCATTATCTCATTTTCAGTAATTAACAACTGGTGGATATAGTTTTTGTGCTTTTTGCATCAGTTTAACTACACAGTCGTTTAAAATAGCTCGAAGGCTTCTAGAATTACTGTTACCGTAGCTTCCATTCAAACTTTTTGTTTCGGTGAATTCATTCAAACTGAACATTCTCACCTACGTGAAGTTGATTGACGCATGGTTTTACCTTTCAGACATTTTTGCATTCAAGCTTTTGCACTGAGAAACTGCGAAACTGATAAAAATTTCTTAATTGCTTTCGACAAAAAAAACCGCATATCCTTCCTACACCAATGATGGATCTCCACCCATAAACTGAACACGACAAATATGTCAAGAATCACGTGTGAGATCTGAAACATGCATAATGCCTCCAGCACACCCCTGACAAAAAAAAAAACGAGAAAATAAAGAAAACCATTCAAAAAAAAGTCATATTCAAAGACTTGAGCAAACTTTTTTAGAAAATTTACCACACCCACCAAAGGCAAAACATCATTTCCCACAA
The DNA here is from genome assembly GCA_914767635.1 of Melanostoma mellinum. NCBI lineage: Eukaryota > Metazoa > Arthropoda > Insecta > Diptera > Syrphidae > Melanostoma > Melanostoma mellinum. Next base: position 25,006,495 of record OU612058.1, read on the forward strand.
CAACAACAACTCATCGCAAGCCCATCGCACATAGCTAATATTCATACGAAGAGCACATGGCAGATTTAACACCTTGCAAACAAGGAAAATATCTTTTGCTTCTCTTTGCTTGCCATCCATCCAAGATTTAATTTTAGATAATAAAATCCCCATTACTGGTTTTGAAATGTGTGGTTGGCTGAAGAGATTTTTGTTCCCGTGTTCTACTTAAGCTGTATTGTGTAAGAACAACGGCAGTATGCACACTGTACACCACTATACTGCGGTATATGATGTTCCGTCTTGTGATGCGATAGCAAATGTTGTGAATTCAGATAGAAGTTTAATGAATTGAGGTTATTACAACTGAAGGAGAGGATCTTTGCTTGATGATGACTTAGGTCAGATGAGCTGAGCTAAGCATTTCATGATGAGTTTGTATACGTAACGTAATCAAGGCTAAAAAATAAATGAATTTGAGGTGAAGTTAGCTGAGATATAAATTGGCTTGTATACAGACGCACGTACTCTAAACAAAGAAACAAAAGTTCGAAGCATCAAAAAGGTCATAACCGTAAGCATAAATGAATCGAAATTTTTAATGTTTACGGTTTCAACAAAAATAATGATAAAGAGATGTGGTGTTGCTTTATCTTAAAAATGAGTACTATAAAAACTTCACTTTTTTATTGTTTAAACGTAGATTGGACTTTACAAAAGTGTGGCACTTAAGTTCGTGGGTGGTTTGAGTGCATGTTAATATAATTCTTTTTTCTCATTCAAAAGAAAAAGAAATTCAAGCGATTCTAAACAAAATTACGATTTCAGGGTTTGATATAGTAGGTACGTAATTAGCTTTCGTCTACAATGTGCCACTGCAAACGAAACAACTTTGAATCAGACCTCATCAAAAATCTTTTAAATTCATTCGTTAATTCATATTTCATTTAGGAATAAAATTATGAGGTTAGCTGTCATGTCAATGATGAAAAATTGAAGATATCAAAGTAGGTATTGCGTAAAAAAAAAAAAATGAAAGTTTTAGTCAAAACTAATAAAAAAGCCAATATCTCGAATGATCACTCGATTATTAAGATCACCTGCAAACATATGTAGATCAGAACAGGATATGGCGTAATGGTTAGAATGTCTGCTTGCTATATAGGGGGTTTAAGTGGTTCGAATCCGAACAGAAACATAAAATGCTTTCCACGGGTATCACATTTTGAGATTGGCAAGTTCTCTGATCGTAAAATTCATTTCCATGAAAAGGGCTCTCTCGATTAGCCGTTCGGAATCCGCAGAAAATCGTAGGTCCCCTCCATTCCTTTACAAAGCATGATTATAAGAATTGCAATGGGCTCCGGGGCTCCTTACTCTATTGCACCACCCTATTTACGTATGTATGTATGCAATAAATAAGTCAATATCTCGAATGATCACTCGATTATTAATATCATTCGACGCTTCGTTAAAATGCAAAATAATAACACACAAATCGACTCTTTTGAAACCTTTTAGGTAACATACGGGATTTTCAATTCTTATTATTCAACTAAACATAAAAGGAACAAGCAAGTTAGCTTCGAATATTCCCAGACATTGCACACAGCCACGAAAAACCAGGGCTGATTTTAGGAAACGACAAGCTATGTATAATTGACATAAAATAATCTCAGCTTTTATGGAGTTCTAAAAAAAAGCTTTTAACAGCAAAAAACTAGTCAAACATTAATATTTTTCATTGCCACAAAGATTTTTGGACATTATACATTATCAGCCACCAAGCACTTGCCGAGCGCGATAGTACCTAATGTTTGGACAATCTACGGTGTACATCAGTGACACCAAAAGCCGCCATTCTTGCCGGAAATATGCCGAGAATGTCCTAACTGAACTTCAGTCAGTTTAATGGTCCAAGGTTTGTTATTTAGCTTAGTATGCAGATTTACCAGTCTCTATGTATTTTGTCTACCGAAGTAATATTGGTTAAACCATGTTATGGTGTCTCGTTCTATCGGCAAAATAATCCCTTTTTGATAACAAGCTCTGTTTTAGTCTTCCAGTAAATTTTTTTATTTATCAAGTATGTAAGTATGTAATGATCGAACATAGGAAGCCAAAGTTTTTATAATTTATACGAATCCACCCTGAACTGCGATGGGCTAACCTTAACTTCTACAAAAAACACATCATAATTTATTGTTCTACAATATTTCAAGTCAACAGATGCTTCTTTTTATTAAACATTGGCTCTTCTTCATATTTTTCGACTTGAATGAATGTATGAATGAATAATTGGGGTTTTGTATTGCACTTCGGCCTTTTTAGATCTATTGTACCCCCAACTTCTTAATTGGTATTCCTTAATTTAAAGTACTTCATCCAGATTAGTTCCTCTGATGAAACTTAGTATCTGGTTTACGCTTGTGTATAGGTAAGAGCTTCACAGTCACCTAAGAGGTGGTCAGGAGACTCTTCCTATTCGTTGCAGTGTCTGCATTGGTAGTCGCTTGTATGCCTAGTACTTTTAGATGTTTTCTTAATCTGCAGTGTCCGGTTAAAAACCCGGCTAGCATTCTTACATTGCTTCTACTTAGTTTTATTGCGTCTTTGTAATGTTCTGTGTTAAAAGTCCCAAGTAGAAGTTTGGCTTGGCACATTTTGGTGAGGTCATTCCAGTGTTTGGCTCTGTTGTCTTTCTCCAACTTTTTTATTTCTTTCTTAATGTGGCTTTCCGTTATTCCACAAAAAGGTTCCGGTCCTATGAGTTTACTTTCGCGCATTTGCGTATTGCATAAAATTCTGCTTGGAATATGCTTGACATTCTTCCCATAGGTACTGAAATTTTTGTTCTTGGCCCAAAAATTCCTGTGACTTGCGAGCTCTCTCCAGTTTTGCACCCTAAGTAGGTAAAGGTCATATTCTACTTTAATGCACGACTTAAAACGAGGTATTCCCCTCCAACGATTTCCCAACAATCTGCTTTCAAGAACACGTCGAACCTAAGCGTTAATGTGCATCCACTCCACATGTTCTAGCCATCATGGTCTCATGCTACGTTCCAGGTATGACCATGTCGCGGTGCAGCAATAACAGCACGTTGTGTATCTTCTTCCCTATACATTTTCTTCGTATACGGGACGAAAAATCATTTGGAGTTATTTTCTTTCGAAACGATCAAGGGTTTCCTCATTCGCTTTCGATAAGCTCCACGTTTCCGCACCGTAAAGTAGGACTGGGATGATTAAGCTCATATAAAGGGTTACATTGGCTCTTTTACAGTGTTTTGTTTCTCAATAGCCTTCTTAACCTAACAAAGCAACGGTTGGTAAGAACTATTCTTAGTTTGATCTCCGCACTGATGTTATGTTCCATGTCTATAGCCGAACCAATGTAGACGAAGGCCTGTACTACCACGAGGTTATGTATTTCGATTATTACCTTTTGTTCAATTCGTTGATGTTCGCTGTCCTTGTTTAATACTTCATTTTGCCTTCAGTAACAATCAAACCCATTTTCACGTTTGCTTCTTTCCATTACGTCAATACCGTCTGCGTAAGCGAGTAAAGTAGTAAAACTGTACAAACCTTAAACCTAATACGATGCCTCTGTTGTTGACATTTGAGTTTTGAGCAGTCTTTTCAAGAATGATGCTGAAGAAATTGCATGACAGTTTGTCGCCCTCTCGGAAGCCTTTACGGAGCACCACGTATTCGCCAAAGATATCCTGAGATGCCGAAAATGAACATGGCTCTGTACTGTAAACGGGTTGAATTTTATCAATAGATCGAGAAAATAAAAGAGTTCTACAACGAAATAACTATTGTTTCTTTATTTTTTTAATATAATATTACTTTATTTCTTTCAAAACAACCTTTCAGTTGCGCGTACCGATTTTTACTGACTCGTTTTAACTATACCTTCTGTCGACCACCGGTAGCTACATCAATGTGTGAGTTGAGTGTTTCTCTTTGGGTGTATATGGCCTGTTACAGTACGGCTTGTCTCTGTGAATACTGTCACACGTGGCCTTGCAACCGATTAAAATTTTCGACAGGACGAAAAATGTGATCTCGAAGCGATCAAGACTCTCCCACTTAACTGCTTCTTCTGCTTCGCAAGTAATCTGATGTCTGATCGTGGAGTATTAAAAATTGTAAACCTTAAGAAATGACGCATACATTAGTGAAAAATTCTTCTTGACAATTCGAAATACTTCTATGAATTTAAAATTGAACAAATTTTGTGTTGGTATGTTTGAGACATCAATTCAATTTCTTTCCCCCCTTTATACATTCAAAGTTTCAAAAAGGTCATTGTATGAAACTTCTTCTTCGTGCTTCGTGCTTCGTGCAAAGTGTTTTAGTTTTTGAACTTTTAAGCAAAATGCAGGTCTTGAGTCCAAAACAAAAGACCAAAATGTCATGAGACTACAAATTTAAAGCCATCCACATAACAGCAATAACCAATTTCTCAAGTTACTTCAATTTTATCTTCCTCAGTTTTTTTTTTTTTTTTTTTTTTTTTTTTCTTTCGCAAAATGCCCAAAGTGCGTTGCGGATACCTGACTCTCGTAGTCGTAAGCAATGTAGAAAAGCCAATTTGTTTTCGCATCTCAATTCTCAATACGACAAAAAGGATCTGACTACAAAAATATTTTTCCATTCGGTTTTGATTTACATTGAAAATCCATTGAGTGAAATAGAAGAGTAACAAAAAGTTTCAGGTAATTCATTCTCCAATAGCAACTGACAAAGCCGATATACACATAAAGCTGCTGCTGCTGCTGCCCCGCAAGACTGTTCGTTTGTCGCCGATCAAAGAAATTTGATACAAACCAACAATAGATTCACCCAGCCAACGAAGGACCTCGTCAAAAGCAGAAATACAAAAAATAGGCAAATTTATTTAAATTAACTTATCAGCGGAAAATTGAGAAATAGATATGAATTGCAGATTCAATCTTTTGGCAATTTAAAGCTTTGTAATCCATAATGGGATTTGTTTGGATTGGATGCTGGCATCAGCAGCGTCGCCGTCGGTGTGTGGATCTGTGTGGTGGGTTTTGGCAATGTGCGGCTCAAATTTAACAGCCTGATGATGTCATCGGTTTCATCCATTGGTTTTACACAAAGAGCTTAAGAGGTTTGCTCTGTCTGAATTCATCCAAGGACTTGTTCTTTAGCTACAATTTTATTTGTACTTTTGTCGGTTGCGATATAAGCGGATATAAATTTTGGGGTAAGAAATTTGCATAAAGACTGCTTTTGATAAATGTATCTAAAATTGATATCGTTTTGCAATGGTTGTGTTCCGCAGATACGAGTATGTAGGTATTGTGTTGTGTAAGACGAAACTTTGTGTCGTACAATTTTTCACTTCGATGATTAAATTTCGGGTTTGCCAATCTACCTACCTATACCTGTGCGGTGCCCCTCCTCCTGCTCTGTCGCTCTGTGTGTGTCGTTGCTAATGTGTGCTGGATTTCCAAATGGAATTTATGTTAACGAAATTAATTTGGGGAACTGATTGCTTTTGTCAGCAACGCTGGTAATGAATGATGCAAGCAAAACTTCCTTATCGAAGTATGCGGATTGTGTAATATTTTTCTCTGGGCACATTTAAGAAGTACCTATGTCGCAAACGAATCAGAGGTTTAAAAAATAAGGTAAAAAAAAAGTGGAATATCGAGTGAATCATATTTTTCTATTTTTGTTTCTAAGCGGTCGTTTCCTTCCTGCGGATGACAAGTTGTACAACAAAGATCTTCCATCAATTCATCAATTCAATTTCAATGGTAAATAGTTTGTTCTTCATGTTTATAGAAACGATTAATCTCATTTATGTTCAAGCTCCCCTCATAATAATGATGTCAAAGACTGAGTGCCGCGTCTCAGCTCAGAGGTCGTTAATCATCTTCAAAATTCAAAAATTTCATCTTATCACCCACGAGTGCTTTCAGAATTACTTAAAATTTGTACACGTTTTCTGTGTAGGTACTACTTCTATTTTTTCGTGACATTCAATCGGCAAAATAAATTCCACAGCGAAGGTATCGGTAGGCAGGTTATGGTCGGCCAACTGGTGTGGCCAGTGCCTTTCAAAAAACACTATTTAAATAGAGATCATGAGATCTTTGAAAAAAAAAATACTCAATTGACAATTGCTTACGCTTAAAATCCGACTATGGTCACATTGAACGCAACTAAGAGACTGGATTATTAAATAGACTTTCAGGAAAATATTATTTAACAATACCTAGAGAGCTCCAGAACAAAGGATTTCCATGGGCTATAATAAATAACCCAACAATAAATCCAACTACTCCTCTTCTTTCAAGCGACAAAGATGAAATCCTTTTAAATCTAACATCGGAGCGAAGTCTCTATGGCGTGGATGCCTCAAAGGTGTCAAGAATAAAAGATAAGAAACGCCAACGAATTTTTTCTTGCCATCTTCGTCATTGTTCCGTTGTTATTTACGATTTTCGCGCGTTTAGGGGGAATCCGTGTGTTTTTCATGAAGAATGATATGTACACAGACTATCAATCAAAAGATGTATGGTTAAAGTGTACCGTTTTGTGAGCAAAAGCAGTACCTATGCTCGTTTAAGAGGATGTTTTCCAAATAAGCTTCTACTAAATTTGAAAAGTTAAGCGCCGTATTGTGTTTTGTTTTGTTTAAAACAAAGCGTGTACACATTTTTGTTGTTTGTACGCGTTCTTTGCCTTAGGGAGCAGTTTAAGTTGATGAAGGACGAGTTGGTTGCTTGTACCAAGTAAACGTTGGCGGCCGGTATTATAACTACTCTGTTAAAGTGTGGAGAGAAATATCGGAATCTACTAAATTTGCTAAACATTTTCTCTTCAAGCCTAAAGTAGAACACCTCAATTGCGAGAGGAATGTTTAAGGCATGTGGCTAACAATACACAGTTTACACTGTAAAGCAATGAAAATAAGTACGAAGTATTTTACACGTGGAATATTTTCAAACGGCTTGAATTTATGGATTTCCTGCCTTCTCATAAACTCACAGCAGGCTCATTATGATAAGGGATAATTGTTTGTGGAATTGATGAAGCACACGCGAAGGAATATTTTTGCACATACGTGAGATTTGTAGATTGACACATGAAGTGTGAAAATGAGGTTAGTCAAAAAGAAAACCATGTTTAAACCTAAGGATGTTTGGCGAAATCTTTTGTAAATTTTTTAGTTTCACTCTCTTTCATTGCTTTTTCATGAATAGTGCTCGAGTAAAATATCCAGCTACATTTCTCGGCTCTGTTTTTTTATGTTATTTTTTACTTGCGATTATAGGTACTATAAGGCAAGTTTTGCAATCGTGCAATGGTTAAAAAAATGAATTTCAACGATAGAGAATACGAAGAAAGTGAGTTCTTCAGTTCTGTCTGTCTGTCCGTAAATGCGGATCTACAGCCTGAAACGCTAGAGCGATTTTCTTCAAATTGTGCAGTTAGTGTCTGTTGGGCAACCCACAGATGGAGTCTTGGAATTGGATACCTGCCATGCAACCGATATGATAATACTTATTTTTCTCGAAAGCGGCTGCAACGATTTCTATGAAATTTTGTGTGAAGGGTTAGTCTTAGGTTGTCTTTAACAATTGGAAAAAGTCTAAAAACGGTACCTCCCACAATATGGTTTTTTTTTAAACCCGACTTTCTCGCTAATGGCTTACACGGTGTTGACGAAATTTCGTGTTTTAGAAGTCCTTAGTTGCTTAAGAAAGATTGCATAGCAACATTTGAAAAATTTAAATTATTGAAATTTTTATAAATTTATTAAAATTATAATGATTTTTTGAAACAACTTGAAAATTGTATTTTCAATTCCGTATAAATTGTTTGCCAAAAGAAATTTTTTGGCAAGATCTTAAGCTCTGCATACTTTACTTTGAAAAGAACTCTTTTTTAAAAAAAAATTTAAATAAAAACGGTTTCTGAAAAATGGTCCAACGATTTTGATTAGATTCTCAGCTTTTATATGTACATATTAGCAACTGCAAAAGAATGGTTTTTTTCGCTTGAAACCTTTGGAATATTTAGAATAATTTTTTTCAGTAACTTGCGTGAGTTCATTCAGTTTTCATAGTTAATGTGTTGTTGCTAACTCTGTATCACTAAATATATATATAGAGCGAACACTAATACCCTTTACTTAGCACACAATTCCAAGATCGTGCGACCCAGTCGTTCCCATTTTTTTAGTTATGGAGAGGCTCAAGCTTCAGTTCATTAGGGTTGGGAGTTTACTTGAAACAATGTCTAGCGTTCAAACTTTGTTCCGATCGTAGGTAATTTGCTCCACTTTTGAAGAAAAAATAAAATACTCTCCGATGCTACGAGTTTTTCGAGATGTACTTTTCCACATAGAAAATTTTGGGACCATGGACTGGAATTTGATATTATAAATTAATGAGTGAATGAAGCAAATAGGGGGTGCAACAAAACTCTGAAGTTTTGGAGCCTAGCTCATTTCATGGATCTACAATTGTATGCCTAATTCGAACGGTAAAGTGAGATGGTGCTTTGCATACGGCACTGTACTGTAATCCTTCTCACTTTCCAATTCCTCATGAAAGCCGATACGTTTTTGCACGGTTTCCGAATTCTCGACATAACATAAGTCTAAAGTTCAAACAAAAAATAGCAGAAAGAGATCATTGCAGACTGCCACCGCCAAGATGGCTGATATCACGACTTGGCAGTTTGGAATGATTGCGGTTAGAAGACTGATTGTGGCATGAAACGCAATTCCGCACAAAACAGTGCGTTCCTCAAAGTCCATGTCATCAATCTAACTAACAGAAAGTTAATGTAACGTCCACAGATAAATGGACCGTAGAAACGTATTCGTAGATTAAGTTTCACACTCTCGGCTACAGCAGCTACATTCCAGTCTGTGCAGACCTTTCAACGGGGACCTTGGGAGTTTGCAATTGTCATTTTTTTCTGGTGAGTTGGGTGTTTGATATAATACTGACTTTCTGTTATGAGTTCACTTTTATGTGAAAAGCCATTAGGTGGCCCACCCTTTACTTAAATAAGCTTTTTGAAAGAGGAAGAAAGGATTTTCTTTTTGTTTTGCTCAATTTTTTTTTTTTTAGTTTGCTCTGAAATTTCCTGAGTGAAATTTGAACCCTGTCCTTGTCGTATACCGGTAGAAGATTAAGTGAGTTCTCGTAAATTTTATAATGTTCTCGTTTATTTTATATAGCCGCACATGACACTAACTAAATATGAATTCAGATTGATCTACTTCAGGTACGATTTAAAGCACAGCCATAGTTGCTCAGCATTAACATCAGATGTACATACTTGACTCAAGAAATGGATAAGAACAAGGATTTAACATTTGACGATGCTTTGTGGACTGGAAAAGCAAGAGCGAATAAAACGGGGAACACTATACATTTCGATTTTGACTTATTGAATTCTGAAACAAATTAGGAACAATAATATTTGCTGGTCCTGTAAATGAGGAATGGGAGGAGCAAATATCTAATCGTTTTGCGTTTATGACAAATTATGTAGTATTTTTTAAAATAGGTATTCCGAATTTGATGCTAGTGATAACCTGACTTATGATTGCTAAGCCCAATGGAACTTGGCTAATATTGAACAGCGCATGAAAATTAAGAGAGAGTTGACGGGCGCTAAGATCAAAATACTTTGTATGATTATAAGAGTAACAAAGTTTAATAGAATTAGAAATACCGAGATAAATGAAAGCCTTTTTGTCAAATTTTTTGAGATAATGTTCAAAATGATTGAAGAGTTCCTCAGTTTTTTAACTCTGGTTGAACTTTAGCTATGGATTCTTTTTTACTGTACTTCAATTTCGGAAATCTTCTAGGATAAATTCAACAAATCTTGGTACCACCTTCAACTGCACTTTTACCAACAACTCATTTCATTAGCAATACCTTTTACCTTAACCTCAGTTTTGCTTTCGGCCAAAATACTGACCCATGGAAGCCGTAATATTTCACTACTTTAACTGTAATGGAATTTTACTAGAGCCGTTGTCTTAAAAAACGACTACTTCAGGTATTAGCTAAAGTTCTCTAGCCATGCATCATGATATTCAAGGTTATGGAGTTTAAGCAAACAGTTAAAGTAATTTAATTCTTTTGCTTCGGGTCTAGGAGTCACGGGTCTCTTAATCAAGTGTTGGATAAATCTGGAGGAAGAGTGTCCTTGACAGCTTGCTTGGATTTTCTGATGCTGTCGACGAAGTCTACGTAGGTCTTGCAAGGACGATAGAGTTTTTACTGACGTCCAAAAGTCCCCGATTGCTTTCTTCTACGACAGAGGAGACAGGGGGGCAACATAACCTTCTGCTGTCTGTTCCTTTCATTCTGAAAGAACTGGGATACCAAAAACTTTTACAGATCTTTCCTGATTTAGTATTCTTACTCATGGGAGCTTACATAATTTATTTATAAATAAAATAAATAAATGTGGTAGTAAAACAGAGCGAGAAGCCCCAGGGCCTAGCGCATTTCTCACAACCATCTCTTTTGTCTTGTGAGTTTATGGAGGGGACATTCAATTTTCTGCCGGTTCCGTAAAACTAATCGAGAAAGCGCTTTTAATGGCAATGAATTTACTAACGGAGGACTTGGCAATTACCAGCGATGAGCGATAGCCGTGGAAAAAGACTGTTGCCTCTTTTGGGAATCAAACCACGAATCTCTGAAGTGACAGCCCCACCTGCTAACCATCACGCCACAGGTAGCACAAGTAGAAAAACAACTTGGCCTTGAATCAGTACGCGTTGTTTTCCAAAAAGCACTGCGTCACATATTTATGAAGAACTGATTTAAATTTTAAACTGATAAGCCTTTGTCCAGACAAACACATAACCACATTGGGACTAGGATTTGCATAAGCATCGCAAAAAAATAGCACTCATACGCCCCACACAACCGTAGCCAAATGGACCAAAACCAGTAAATGGCTTGATTAATATTCAATTAACTGCAAACGTCGAAAAGATTAATATCCCTCGACAATTCAATATTTCCATTTCGTGTTCGATTCAAACACGAGCGAGCAACAATCACATCCACCAAACCCCATCCCATCTCTCTCATTCCCACTGAGAAAGGGCAAATAAAATTTCAATATAGATTCGAATTTAAAAATACATACATCAAAAAATGCTTTCGCACAACAGCGCACCATACACAAAACAAGTTTTCTGTTGAACCCAACGAAGATAATAAAAATTGAAGCTATAAATACTTAATATTTCATTTTGCGCCACAACCTAAACACTCTAACTCTCCGATTCAAAGTGGGAAGAAAATAATTTGTTTTGCGTTTCTGCCATTGACACCCTTAAGCACTCACGAAATCAATATTTTATTCTTTCAAAAGGTGGAAACCTTGATAACGAAAAATAAAAAAAATGTAAAAAAAAGAGAGAGAAAAGCCACAACTGTAACATATCGCTTGGTGTTAACTCCCAAGGCGTTGGTTTTTTTGTTTTCGTCTTCTCTTCATTTTTTTTTTTTTATCTTGGGTCTCAGGACCTCAATAATTACATCGAACCCTTATCTCATCAGAAAGCAACCGATAACGTACGTGACAAGTAATGTTATCGACACGAAGTTCTTCCCTCTAAAAGCCAACAACTGTTCCGCATCGATATAAAATACATCCAATCCACCCCGCATTGTGTTTATAGATTTGAAATGTTCGATTCGGGACACGATCCTTGTGCTATATGACGACCTTCTCTACTTGGTTGGTTGGTGGAATTGGCAACTTTCAATCGTTCGACCGACCACAGCCCACTTCATTTGGATAATCGGTTTTCTTTGTCGTACACCATAGTTCTCGATGGATCGGGGCTTTAGGGTCACAACGAACGTTCTTAGGCGGGCATTGTGTGCGGCACATGTAATTTATTCCAGCCCAAATTCATCCTCCAAGTTCTTTTCTTTTTATTTCTTTTGTTGGCTCTAACAATTATTTTAAATCAATGGCTTTCTCTGGAAAAGGATTTCAATTTGGGAATCTAATAACAAGTCCTCAAGAGTAAATGCATCGCAAGGGCATGAAAAATTTACTTACTTCGATACTATGTACTTTGAAGGAAAATAGACCCAAGGGTTTTTTATTAAATCTAAGAGCTGACCCACTTTACGCTTTCTTATTTAGTGAATCATTTTGTGAATTCAGAATTAAAAAAATATAAACAAGAACATGATAAAGTATCTATTTTGATATGGCTATAAAATTGAGTTAAACGAATTGATATACAAATTTTATTCCGCTCATATAAATTTACCTATTGTTTATATTTCCAATTGATAGAAAAGTTCAATTGACAATTGAATTTAATCAAATTATTAGGATTGCAAAGAAAAAATGAAGATGAATAATTCGACTGCCATTTGCAATGATTTATGAATATAACAATATCAACTAAAAAAAACTCTCCTCCTTAAAACTTCTCCAATCAACGAACGTTAATATTTTCAGCCGATTGTGAAATGAAGGATTCTACAGAATAAAAACTCATAAGCAATGAGTTTTGAGTTAAATACTTGTCTGGTACCGAGGAATTCCATAGAAATAAAACATTTATATATCTTCCAAAAAAATTGAAATGGAAATTCCTTCCTATCTTTAATTACAAAACGTACACAACTGCGTGGTTTGTAAGTGCTCTTGAGTAATAGATTCAACGCACAAAAGCTTAAAGACCCACGTAAAATTCGAAAATGTATGTGCATTGGCGTTGCATGCATCCTCTTGTGGTGTTTTGATAGACAATATCAAGAAAATTTAACAGAATTTAAATAATCACATGAAATCTCTTCAAACTTAAAACAGCTTTCCCAAAAATTGATAAGAGTCTTAACATATTCTAATCAAATTAAAAGAAAAACTTCAGAATATTGAACAATGCCAAAAAGCAACAGAGGTTAATGTATAAAAATTAAAAGACTCGGTGAAACCGGCCATTGAATTTTCTGCTTTTAAGGGAAAAGCTAGCTATCCTCCGTCTTATAGCTAGGTAACAACAGGGTGCATGCTGAGAAATTGGGTAGGTCACAGGCCATGAGCCCAGGAGGTCTATGTTCGATTTTCAGTGTTGGCTAATGGAAAGATATTCCCGGAATTATAATATCGATGACGACTTACAACCACTAATAAATTAATCTGATGATATGATTGACAACTTTGAAAAAGCAACAATTTCAACATCTGAATAATTGTGCTGTTGACAAGCTTTAGCCGAAATTTGTAGGTTTGAGTTTAAATTTAAGTTTAAGTTAATTTCCCTAACCAATGAAGAATAAGATTATAAGATTTATAGCTCTTTGGTAGATTATGCTTAGAGTTTGATTTAAGTTTTAAAATTAATAAAACTAGTACAGTAAACAGTTAAACTTAAAAAAAAATGTAAGGACGTTTAAACAATTTCCATTTTAGCTATTCTTTGCGGAAGTTAAAAGAAAGGAAGTGTGTCATGATATTGCTAAATTTAAGAGATAAAAAGTAGAGAAATATAGCGCACTTGAAAATTCCCTCAAAAGAGATGGCTATGAGCAATGTGGTAGGCTTCGATTCTGGCAAAACCATACCATCACTTCTGACAGTTATTAAGGCATTATTGAAGATGTCAAGATTGCTTCCTAACAAGAACCATGTTTCGTTCATGGCTTTCGATGCAGTTTGCAGTACGAAACTGTGATTTTCAGGATAGAAACCAAGGGCCTGTAGCGCAAAGTTACAAGTCTACAAGTCTAGAGCCGTTTGTAGAGTTTTCTCCAATACACTTACAGAGGAACAAGCAAATTTGTATATTTGTGCTACTGAATTTTTTTACCCTTCTCATAATTCACTTGTGATACAAGTATTTTTAGGTGTTACAGGCCTCATGCAGTCTCTGCTGGTAATTTCAAAGGAGTACCACAGAGGGCTCGATTTCAAGAAAACTCTTTATTTTTTTTATAATGACGATTTATTTTTTTATCTATAACTTGCAAGTTAGCTCCGTAATCAATGTCATCACCGGACATTGTCTGATAGGAAGACACGCCATAAGACTTGGCGTTTCCTCTAATGACTTCTGCAGAAGTTGCTTAGATGAAGAGGAGGAGGAGACAATCCCACACCTCCTCTGCTCATGTCCTGCACTCTCTTTTAAAAGAAAACGGCATCTAGGAAAATATTTTCTTGATGACCCAAGCGATCTGGCGAATACAGATCCCCTGCATCTCCTTCGCTTTATTAAAAGCTCCGGTTTTGTTAAGGGAAGTACTCCCTCGCATAGTTTCTATGGTATCACAATGGACCTAATATTGGTCTAAGTGTGTCAGTTAGTTTTCCCTGGCAGCCATTTTAAACCTAACCTTATAATGAAGATTTTATAACTAAAACCGAGCAAACTCAATATCTTTAAAGAATTTGTTACATTTTCAAAGAGGAAAAACGTTTTCTTCACTAAAAGTTGATTGAAGTCATCTGAAGGATTTTTATTCACAACTTGTGATTTTGTTTTTCTTCACTCACAGCTGTCAACTTCAACTGTCGATTTTCAACCCTCGAGTTGATCAACTTCCGATTTTCTGAACTCAATTTAATTTTATACAACATTTTACTTCTTTTGTCTGTTATTTTGGAATTGCATAATGTAAATAAAAATGTTTTTAAAATAAAAAAATATTATTTTGAGAGTCATCTAGTTAGTTTGACAATATAAGACGTGTCCATGGGTTGACTTGAAAAATGGGATGACCATGATTTCATTTACTGATTTCGCATTTCGAAGCGAACCACAATGATGCTGTTGGAATTGATAGAGGATAGTATGCCTTGCAGTGACACAAGGTACGAAATGAAAAGTAAAAGTTAAAAAGTATTAAATTATGTGTAGATTGCACGAATTACGACCAATTACCCAATTATTGATAGTTCTGAGGTATTTTGCAGTCAGGACAATACAATTGCCCATTGCTGATTTTATTGGCGTAAGCATATCAACAGTGCATCGAATGATAAAGCTGGTGTCGAACACAATTGCTCACCTTGAACCCCAGTTTGTTTGCATGCCCGAAACATGAAGAGCACGGTTAGAAGCGGCACTTGAATTTTATGCTAAGCCAAGTTTCCAAGAACTATTGGGGCAATAGTTTGCAAACATATAAGAATCCTATCCCCTGGTGGAAACGATGCAGAACTTTTTATAAACCGCAAGGGTTGGTTCTTTTTCAGACTGTAGTTTCTGCAGATCAAAAAATAATAGACATTGTTGCTCGTTGGCAAATAGTTTCTGCACAAATTGAATGAGAGCTAATAAAAGCTATGCCCCAGACTTTTGGTTTTATCCTTTTCAGGGTTCTACGCACGATCAAGGTATTTTTAATTCGTCAACTTTGAAACAATTTGAAGAAGGTGAATTTGAGCAATTCGTTATTATTGGTGTTTCTCGCTACTCAAACACTTGGCAACACCTTTTCAAAATGATTCAAATAATGTTGAAAATTTATACATTGAGTCGCAGATTCGTACTCGAAAATCAGTCGAGCGTTTTTATGGACGGTTTCTAGTATTGGCAACTGGGTTAAGATGTAAAGTTGATTATAATTGCTTGTGCCGTCCTTCACAAGATAGCCATTGACAAAAAGGACCACAAACTCCACCGGAAATCCTCGGATTCGATGAGTTATTTCGTAATACACATGATTCATCGTCTAAGCAAAATCAAATACCTTCAGCAATGTTTGGAAACGCCAGGTCCCGAATTCAATGTTATTTTCAGTAGATTTTAGATCAAGAACAAACAAGACAAAATTAAAAACCAAACATATTCAATACATATGTATCTGTGTACATAAATTGATTTTTACTATCTAACATTTTTATTACAAAACTAAATGTTTAAACTAAAAAAAAAAGACTTCTTTGCAACAGCTGTTGAAAATGGGCATTGTTGTTGCTCTCTTAGCATGTTCATGTTTTTTTTTTTTTAATTATATTTTCGAAATAAACTGAAGTCAACTACCGGAACTTTAGTTTTCAAAGCAATCGAGCACTCGAAACTCAAATCTAAAGTTCAAATTTATGTATCTGTCAAAAATAGCCCAAGGCAATTTTTAAAAACGCAAGTACCACCTTTGAATTTCAGTTTTTGAATAGAAATTTAAATTAGTGAAGAAAAACAAATTTCAACTTGTGTCTCAACTCTCTAGCTTGCCTCAACTCTACAGTTGGACAACTTGAGATTTTGAGGCAAGTTGAGAAATAGTGAAGAAAACGGCCCTAATTTGGATGGCATCCATCTCATCTAGTTGCATAAAAACTTTATCCTCCGATAAGAAATTGCTTCCCAAAATGCTCCTTCTTGTTTCTCTATAGCGTTGGACATTTTCCAATGAAGTGAATGGTATTTTCTCTTTCTCCTGAGTTACATATACATATGTACTGCACTCCAGATCAGGTCCGAGTGGTATAAAATATATTTTGAGTAATTCACTCCGCAGCCTGACCATTGTACTAATGAGTTGAACATTATTTGCATCTTAATTTGAGAAAGCCTGTGTGACAGACGACACCAGAGTGATCTTGCAATAGTATCCATACGGAACCCTAAAAATGTACTCGAAAATATCACCTTCTTTGTTACTAACGTAATCTCTGGTGATCCTTATGTCGGTAAGCTACTTCAAAAATTCGATGAGTCTCATGGTTGATTATTTTATTATTCAATTGTTTTCCATCGGCAGATCTATAAATCTCACTGGAATCATTGCTTCCGAAATGAACATTTGAGGAAATATATAAAAAGTGTTTTAACTGTTGAAAAATTATCTAATCTTTCATACGAGATGCAGAAAATGAACTGCAAAAATTTGACGTTTAAAATTAAGTGGACATTATCGGAGACATTTTTAAGGTCTTTTGTATCCCACTTAAAAAATTGCAGATAGGCTTAGTTAGTTTCCCTGATCTTTGTTTTCTTTACTTTCTCGCTTTGTATGAAGTCATGAAACTTGTTCACAATCAATAAAATATCATCGAATCTCGAGCTCAGTGGAAATCTTGGTACCACCTACATTACTTTAAGGAAATCCATTTTAAAATCTTCACACAAAACGAATTTAAACGCATTTCTGTTGTCTCATCAAATCGAAACTTAAACCACTTCAGTTGAATATCTTCCACAAAAAAAGACTCTCATGTAAACTGTTATACATGTACTCGTTGTATTTTGATTTTGAAACCGCAATCGATATTTTTCGAAATTGCAGTGCTCGTTTGCTTGTTCTATTGTAAGACAAGTTAAAAAAAATGGCCATTGTTGCAGGGACTTGTTTAAGTTCTCCCACAAAAAAAAAAAACATACACCCACACACACAAAGAGTTGTATGAAAGGAAGCACAAATTTCTAAGAGGCAGAGATCCAACAGGGCTTTTAAAAATTGTTCATCTTATGTTCAACGGAATGCTGCTTTTACTCGTTTCGTTTTCTTCTTCTTTTCTTTTTCAAGTGGATAAAGGATGCGAGTATGTCGAGAATATTGATTCAATATGATGGCTGAATGGCTGTTTGGTTGGCTCACCCCAAACCTTGAGAGGAGAAACAAGTACGAACAAATGGAGGATGCACAGCATTCCTAACGTTCTTCTTCGATGTCAAATTAAATGTGCTGACATGGCAATCCTTAGAGTTACATGTAAGTGACTTATTTGCATACACTCTAGTGTGTTTTGGGTGGTCTATAAGGATTGGATTTGCTTGCCTCGAGATGGCGTGCTTGAGATTAAGACTGCTTCTTTTTTTGTTTATCCAACACACACATACACAAACAGACATTCAACAAAGCCCGTCCACAATTGAATTGACAAGGTTGGCAAAGGTTTTCCTCTTCAATTTTTACTTTCGTTTCTGTTCAAAGGAAAAATATAAAATTTTATTTCGGGGTATTGGATTTTACTGGGTTGGTTGAACCTCATGATTATGCGATGAAATTGCTCCTCTTAACTCGTATGTGTTTTAGTAGAGTATATAGGGAGAGAATCTCTTTGAGGTCAAGTGGTTTAGAGAGGAGTGTTTTATGGTTTTTTATTGATGAAGATGAGGATGAAGATGAAGATGATGACGATAGTAGGCGGTTTTAATATGTTTTCGTTAGAACAGAGAAAGGTAATTGAATCGACGACACAATTTTTAAATTCGGTCAAAATTTCAAGTGCGGTTCTTTGCGAAATATTGCCACTTATATTGTGAACGATTCCACGTGTCGTTTTTTTAGTTAATTATGTCAAGAAGCTTGCAATTTTAAGGTCTAGTGGCTTTTGTTTTGTAATTTTGACTCGACGAAACAATTTATCATCCTCAATCGCCCGCAGGCTTCAAAATGGGTGGGTGGATGTTACATGGTGTGGCTTTAAGATACCATGATATATTTTTTTTAATAGATTCTTCGCTAAAGTATCATCCAAAATATTACCTCACGGATATGCCGTCTCTCAGCAGAAACTGCGAAGAAGTACTAACTTACTTAAGCAGGCATTACAGTTCGGGGTGAACCTGAGCCTTAACCAACACCCTTCTATAACGACTTCGATTAGGGCGAGTTCTCTCCAGTTTTGCACTCTAAGTCGATTGAGGTCTTCTTCCACTTGATTGCGCTGTCTTTGGTGGCGTCTTCTTGGTCTTCCTCTTCCACGATTTCCCTGCAATTTGCTTTCGAAAACCCGTCGAGCCGGGCATTAGGGTCCATTCGCTCTACATGTCGTTTTCTTTCGAAACGACCAAGGTTTTCCTCATCCGCTTTCGATAAGATCAATGCTTCCGCGCCGTAAAGCAGAACTTGAATGATCAAGGTCTTATACAGGGTTACCTTGGTTTTTCTGGAGAGGGTTTTGTTTGTCAATTGCCTTCTTAACCCAAAGAAGCAAAAGTTATTCTCCATTTGAATTTCGCACTGATGTTGTGTTCCATGTCTATAGTGGATCTTATATAGACGAAGTCCTGTACTACCTCGAAGTTGTGTCTGTCTATTGTCGCGTTTTGTCCAATTCGTCGATATTGGGTACCCTTGGATGAGAGCCGAAACTAGACATGGCTCTGTACAGCTCGTCTCTGTAAATGCTGTCATACGCGGCCTTGAAATCGATAAAGAGATGGTGAATATCGATATTACGTTCTCGGGTTTTTTCTAAGATCTGCCGTAATGTGAAAGTTTGGTCTATTGTGGACTTCTCTGGTCTAAAACCACATTGATAAGGACCTTAAAAGTCCGTTCTCCGAAAGAGTACTACCGCAAGGTAAGTGCTTTATTACTTACCCAATTCGAATTGCTCGGTCACCTTAGGCTTGGGTTGCACAAGCAAGCTGTCTTGTTTAGCTGCATGCGATTCAATTGAACTTAGCCCTTATAGACCTGATCCTACTGTTCTGCTTAAAAAACCTTAGCTCGATTAATTCTCATTCCACATCTTCTAAACATACAAGTAAAAAGAATGTACAACTTTTCGTACCGCTTCATCTCTTCTGAAATTATTGAATAATGAACATTTAACTTATTTCCTTAAAGGAACGATGGCAAGGCGAGCAAGCAATAAAATTATGTCTTGAAGTTTAGCCCTGCAACTCAACATCATTTGGAAAAATAACTTCCCCTCTACTTTATCCACCAGACATTTGAATTATTCTCATCTCTTGTTCACTAAATATTATTTCCCTTTTTTCTTTCATTAAGCTATCTCTTCATCCAATTACGACACCTGTAATGGCATAAGAACCCTCCTAAGCTTTCTAAGTTATCTCGATTAGAAAAAATATCCTCATTCAAGTAGAATTACGAATGTTGTCGGTGAGACTAAGATCCCCAGCGTTGACACCTCTGCGATTCTTATCGAACCTCAATCCAACCTTCCGCCCAGTGCGACACTAAAATTATTATTAAAGCACCGAAGGTGAACGCAAGAGAAAAAAAAGAACAAAACGATTCACATAGAGAGCCGCAGTCGTAGCGGAAATGAATACGTAATTAAATAAGTTAAAAAGTTCCCTCCAACAGGATGACCCCGAACAACTGGAAGGGCCAAATGATTAATTACACCACGCCACCAATTGGGTGGCTCGGCCAAGCCATGGACAAGTACTATAGTTTTGCTTTAGCTTTGTTCGGGCAAAAGAGTCATCATTCATCATGATGATTAATTTTATTTCTGGGCCAGCTTTCGAGATACGGCCGATTGGCCAATTAAGTAATAATATAAATGAACAATTCATTTATATCGTTTCCAATTGTGCAGCAACAGCAAGGCTATAGGTTACGCCGTGGACGAGGGTTGCTGAGGTGCGCTTTCCGCTTACACCAATATAATCGTCTGCATCGGTTTCTCAGAAATGCGAAATTAATATCTCAATTTTTCCCCTCGCTCAGATATGTAATCCATCGTTTTCTTGTATTACTGACAAAAAGTATGATCTAAGGATGATGGACGAGAAGTAGTCATGTAACATTGCTGTCGGGTGTGCTTTTGCATTGGCTTTTCGATTGACCTTAATCACCATAAGCCATATAAGAACATTGTTATATTTCAATAAAATAGAAGGAAAAAGTTATTATCACCATTTGCCTTTAAATATCACGTTCGAATTGTAGAATTATAATTTCAGCTCAGTTTGGTTTTGTGCATAACCTGGGATTAAACTTTACGAACTCCAATATCAAAGCGAAATTACATGTCACACTCGTAAACACCTTTAGAGCGATATTATGTGTGTAATCCTCTTTAACGGCATTTATGATTTATATAATTAAAATAATTAACATCGCTGATAAATCAAAATCAGTTGTCAGTGCTAAGTTTTACGCAATGTTCTTACTATAGGTAGTCACGCGACTCTTTTAAACGAAATCGTTCAGGGTAGTGAAAATTTGCAATCAAATTGATTTGTGAAGGACTCATTATTTTGATTTCCAAAGGGATATCATGTTATGGAAAGAACAAATGAAAGCCGATGACAATGGTGACTATGCATCATGCAGAACAAGTGCACACGTTTTGAACCAAAACTTTTATTAAAGAATTCTCACAGGAATTGGATTACGTAATACGTAATTTAATAACTTTAATTGGCATTGGCATCGTGCATTTGAAATAGCAAACAGGGTGATGTGTGAATTGCTGAATTGCCTGAAAATTGTTGATAGATTACTGCAGTTTCAAATAGTCATTAAAAGTTTTCAGTGAAAGCGATTCCATCAAATGCAACAAGAAGATTTAAAAATTTCTATTTAACTTTGTTTGTCGGTTATGTGGTAATTTCAAGGTTCGCAACACGAAGAATTGGCAAGTCCTCCGAAATCAATTTCACTGCAAAAGTGTTTAGGTCTCCTTCATTCTTCACAAGGTATGGTTGAGAGAAATGCGCAATGCACTATTCCAGACGGCTAAGTTTTGAAAAAGGATGAGAAGTTCAATGTCAAAGTACCACAAAAAACTTATAATGGCGCCAAGAAGCCAGGGGAATGCCAAGTTAAAGGAAAGTGGCTACTTCGCGAATAAAAGTACAGATAAAAGTACATACCTGAATTGGAATACAGAAACTGACAACTGCGAGGTGTAGGTGTGCTCAAAAAATGTGCTGACTCCTGATGCCGAGCTAGATACTCAAAAACTTCAATAAAAAAATAACTTGAAGGTCACCTTCATTAAATACTCATCCAATGAGGAAGAAAGTCTAAATACCAAAAATGAATATACACACTTTAGCTGTACTTTCCACCAAACCTTAAGATTCTAACTTTAAATAGTTTAGGACATCCAATGAGTTTAATAAGAAAATGGTAGATGTTGAGAAGTGATCAGTTATGGTTTATTTGATCGTTATTGAAGAAGCACAAACTCTTAAGCATCTAAAACGAAAAATGTCAATCCCAAAAAACTCAATAGGTGATGAATTCAGACCAATATCAATTCTGCCCTTTCTTGATTTGTTGATGGTCATGACAAATGCAAGACGGATCGGAAATTGAAGTCTTTTGAATTCAAACGGCATATCGGTTGGGATCATCGGGATCCTCGAAATGAGAACTTTCTCGCCTTTGAATTTTCCTTTCAGTATCGTCGCGTTAATTAGATCGTTCATCAATTTTCTAACCACCAAACACGTACTGGTACACAGTTTTGGTTGGTTTATGTTTAGAAGCATTATTACTACGGAGCCAACCTTTAAGCGCAAATTGTGCGATGGTAAGCCAAGCGCATCCAAGTATTTCAAAATTTCAACTGGATAGTTGGTGGCTTCATCTTCATTTTTGACGCCGTCAATAGATTTGAATGAATGCATTGTTCCAATGATCTTATTTTGAATTATGTAGTTCAGGTCATCTACATCTTTTTCTTAGCTCGCTAACTCAACCATTAATTTTTTTTTTTTTTGTTTTGTAGTTTGAAATAATGTTTGGAAATACATTGTTGATAAGTCTTTTGATGAGACAAGTCTACAGAAATTATTTGGAAATGATATCAATCTGCTTGATTCATCGACAGGTACTTGACCATTACCGATAGTTAGCAATTGCTTAGAGAAATCTTCAGCAGATTTATCATTAAGCAATGCAAATCTCATGTTGGTTGTCAGCTGCAGTTTCTTCACATAGCGTCATACATTCGACGATTTGAGGCAAGCGTTTATTTCGTCAGCAGCCGTAGATCTTAAAATTACTGGCAGTGTTTGGCGGAAATCGCCAGACAGTAAAATCATTGATCCTCCAAAACATATCGAGTTATTTCGTAAATCTTCCAATGTTCGGTTAAGTTAAAATCTTCATCTGGGACCGTTCCGATTCTCGATTAAATTCATCATTCATTTCACGATTTGGCGCTGGCATTTCTAACCTGATTAATTAACTACAGCACATGAGATAACACATATCTTCGAACAAGAGTAAAGCACGATTAATAAATTGTCGATTATGTACATACATATCTCCTAATTCATCTCAATATCGTTATTCATGGAACTGACTCGAATTTGGTGTAAAATATCTTCTGACTTATTATCCTTTGATTTGTGCCACAGGTTACATGGGTTTGATGGAAAACATGTCGAAATTATGATAGCGAATAATGTGCGTATCTGACTTGGAGATGCAGAGATAATGGCTTCAGCGATTGTCGTATCCCAATGGCTATCGGTTTCTAATAAATTCACTTCTTCACATGCAGCACAATATGTTGGCAATATTAAACCATTAACAGTCCGTAGTGTTTCAAATGACGTTGGCCCACGCACATTTACCAGAAACAACCGCAAATAGAAACATTCATCATTTTTTAGATGAACTGTATACAAACGACCAACACCGTCAGTATAAAGCACATCCGGATACCCAGGGACCGCATCGCCTTACTTCCGTCTTTGAAAAATCCTCGATGAAGCATTTCAAGTATAATGACGTGGAATCTCCGAGTAAAACAAAGTTCGTGCAAACGGATTGCTTTGGCAGATCTCGAGGAAATTGGTCAATGAAGTTGCTGGAGATGTTACACCAAGTTGCTTAGCATTCGAAGCCGTGCAATATACTCGTTGACCATTCTCCAGATGCAACGCCAAATGCACTTAAGTTTATTAAATAAGCAAAGGCTTTACTCAATAGATTATATTATATTTTTTTATATTAATTTGACACAAAAATCAAATTCATTTCTCACGATAAGTTAATTTGTTTTTTTAAAGAACAGTGTTTTGTATATAATGAAAGCTAACGCATTGCATTGATGTCGTTTCCATAGGAATGTTGGGATAAAAGGTATCATATTTCCGTCTCCTGGTCCTAAGCTCCCTCTCCCACCAATTTTCAGACAAATCGGTTCAGCCGTTCTTGAGTAATGTAACTAACACGACTTTCTTTTATGTATATAGATAGAAGATTTCATACAATAATTAAAATAGATTGATACAGTAAGATAAAATATTTTTTAAAGTAGTATAAACTTAATTATCTTATAAAGATGTGTTGTTATTCGTTTATTTAAGATCAACAATTTATGTTAGACAAAATTTTGAAATAGTAAGACTTTAGAAAATATAATAGAAAAATTAAAATGAAGAAGAAAAAAAAAGAGGAAAATAAAAATTAAAATAGATTGAAATTGAAATTTGTTCAATTTACATGTATCATATCACTACCTTTACTTTGCTATATACCTATATTTAGTTCCAAAAAGATTAGTACATATGTCTTATCATTGTTAAAGATCGGGGTAGACATTCTAAGTTATGAAAAATTGGCGCTCAGATATTAAAAACGTATACAAAATTCTATGATCTATCAGAAACATGGTAGCATCTTTTTATTCCAAAAATGTATCTAGCTGTGCTATTGTAAGCAACATTCAGTTTTCACTTGTGCTCATAATCACAATTATTAAAGATTCACGGCCATAGAGCACTATAGGGACGAGTAATGTTTTGGTCAAGATAATGCGAGTTTTAAATGGTGTTATTTGATTGTTATTTTGTGATTACTCTAAAGTAAACGGATCGCTGATTTTATCAGACAATTTCAAGACAGTTTTTTTGTGAAGGTAAAACCTTCATTTACATTTAAACAGTTGTAGCTCTAAAATTCTAAGTAAACAACTATGGACACTTCTACAAAGGAATAAATTACTAATCCATTAGCATACATGACAAGCTGTCAAGGTTTACTGTTTAGGAGCTATAACCACTTAGATCAAAAGTTGCTAAACTAACACCGCCTTACCCTACATCCATTTGCAGAAGAAGATAGAAATCATACATAAAAACAGTGGTTTTGACTTTATTTAAGCTTTGTTGGCTTTGTATTTAGAGCAGTTCTTCGAATTTGACTTCTAGCTTTTGAAATAACGTTTCTGATAAGGATTGCTATACTTTATACGGTCTTATCATTTCTGATAATCTTATTGGGGAAGAAAATCTTTTCAGGAATGGTCCCAAGAACTGGAGATTGGGCGGGTACTTTTCGGGAAGGTTCTGTTTGGTGTCCACTTAGCGGCGTCCAGATGTTGCAACTTATAGTACACGTCAATTAAATTATGCTTTCTATACCTCCACACGGTAACCACTGGGAACTAGAATAATTCGTTAGAAAAGGACCTAAAAATAAATAGAGTGGCACAACAGAGCAAGGAGCCTTTGGGCCTAGCGCAATTCTCGCAACCATGCCTTGTGAGGGAATGGAGGGGACCTACAATTTTCTGCCGGTTCCGAACGGCTAATTGAGAAAGCGCTTTTCATGGCAATGAATTTACTAACGGAGGACTTGCCAATTCCTCGCAAAAGACGATACACGTGGAAAAACATGTGGACATGCTAACCATCAAAACACGGGTACCATAATACCGGAAAGGACCTGCTTAACTATTATGTGCGAGTGTTGACAAAGGGTCTGTGAGTAATGACTGACTGCTCGAACCTCAGTGGTCTACCAGAGCTTTTTTGGGAATGTCTCAGCGGATTAATTCGACTTACAGAATCAGCGGTTGACTTCAGCAGTCAGAATACCAGAAATCCCCGAATGAGCAACTCCCACATATTTGGTTTAAAGGTTCTTCAGGGTCTTTCAATACTAGGAGAGAGTATTGAAGTAGAGATGGTGGCGGACGACCTCCAGCACCACAAAGTGTGGAGAAGATACAACAACGAGCCGTATGAGCTATACAAGCGCCATGGTCATAGCTAAAAGAATACACATCACGAGTCCATGTAGAGTGGATGGACCCAAACACTCCAGTTCGACGGGTTTTCGAAAGCATATTGCAGGAAAATCGTGCAAGTGGACTACACTTTCTTAGGTGGCGCAGTCAAAATTACGGAGATAGATTTTTAGGCATTCGAAGACTTTTACTTTTATTTCCGAGAATTTGGACACAAGACTAACTCCACCTCGGACACCCATAGTATGTGTAAGGTCACTTCCTCATTTCCAAGGCTCTGTTTACACAGTTTCACGTCCTTATTTCCTTTCGAGACATCAATATCCGTCTTATAAAGTTGATACCCTTTTATTTTTTTAAATGCTCCTGCAGCACCCTGCATTATGCGAGTTACACTTAAATATGCCCTACCGCGGTATTCCATTCTCTGTATGTAAATTTTAAATACAAGGTATTATGATGTGCACTGTCGTGTTTTGTCAACTTCTCATCTTCGTTCGCTATTGGTGATTTGCCTTTTATCGAAGTGATCCAACTGAAAACTATTCCGTTCCGTTGTGATTCCTATACAGGCGGTACAGCGCTACAGTAGCGTTGATGCAACTCGAGGCCCAATTAGAAAGAAACAGGATACAGAATACCTACATATTAATGGTTTTCTGTCAGCTTTCCTTTGAGAATGCTTACCTTTTCAATATTGTCTCATTTCTCCACACATAATTCATTTTTTTTTTTATTTTGTCTATGTTCCTATTACGGATTTATTCCTTGCATTCGAAAGGATACAAAACACACATACGTAGATGTCACAATGTGAGCAGAGCATTGTTAGTGTCTATTTGATGGATAATGATGATTTATTTTCCTACGTAATGATAGTTGTGAAACGGAAAGCTCCCACAGAGAGACAATGCTTCCGGATGGATGCTAAGAATGTTTGCTCTTCAGGGTGTTCGGGTTGATGGATCAGTGCTGACTTATGATGTGGAAAGATGAATGGCATAACGGGATCAGATTCGCAACTGATTTGATTGGAAAAGGCATTTGTTCATGTGACTGGCTGTTGAGAGATTAAATACTCTTGACACACCAGCTCCAAGTAATTGGATGTTATTCTTTGAAAACCAAAGTGTGTCCTCATACGGAACTTTAGAACGAAATCATTATTAGCCTTTGTTCCCCGGAGGATTGTCCATATAATTTGCTACAAAAAAAAATTACTGACAGCTAATTTTGAACTGATACACGAGTCCATGAGGCACATTGTTTATGTTAGCACACAATGAGTTCAGAAACCTTGAACATTTAGAGAATTGTATGTCCACACATCGAATAATGGTGATGGTGACAAGAAGGAGTGTCAAATTTATTGGCCTTTTGTCCTCATTTGTTGCCATTGGACATAAATTTTAGTTTGACTTAGAACAGCCAATCTGCGTTCTCAATTCCATTGCTTGAACTATATCAAAAAAAAAACCATTAATCAACACTAAGGCTTTGGCAAGAACCCCGCACAGCCTTAAGTGTGGGGCTCTGGTGTAACATGATATGAGGCGGTGTTGTTGTGTCCTTTAATGGGTCGGAAATTGAAAATAAATTTTACAGGTGAAAATAAATATCATTGTTTGTTTTGTGGCTTATTGAAGGAGGTTTTGTGGTCAAAGTTGATTTGTGTACTTTGAAAACAAACAGTTTATTTGTTTTATTTTAAGTGACAATAATCTGGACAGTTATTTTGTTTTCTTTTTTGATAAAGTGAATCTGGGCAAAAAATGGGTTTTCCTCTCAAAAGCACAGTGCAACTTGGTTTCAAATATTTTTGATACAAATTGTTTAAGAAAGGATCCATTCTAGTGCTTTGAAGTGAATATTCAATCAAAAATATCTCAATAATCAAAATACTTATACAAGCATTCTGAAAGAAGAACAACAATTGGAACATTTTAATCCTCCAGAAAGCAAACGAAATGTCCATTTAATTGAAAAATACTCGCCAGCTAGGCGAAATCACAAATGAAAGCATTCGTGCACGACCCTCTAAGGATGTCGTCATTAAATTAGACCGGCATACATAAAAGCAAAAAAAAAAAAGTAGAAATAGGAAATTTTTCGTTCTTAACAAAACGTCAGGATGCCCCAACTCATTTCCTGTCCCCTATAAAAGTGTACCTACCCATTCTAATTTAAGGATAGAGAATTCTGAACTTAACGCCCGAAAGGAAGCAAACTGTAAATGAAATACATGGTTCGAAAACCACTTAGTGTCTGAAGCTGATTTTCTTTGTGCCTATGTACGTTCAATCAATGTGTCTCCAAAAATTATATCCTTAAGTTACATCAAAGCTCTTCAAAGAAAAGAGCTCTACGAGTCAAGGGCGGGGCAAGAAGAAAAAAAATCAAAAACAAAATTTATCAGTCTAATGGCCGCCTTAAAAAATTAAAAGAAAAAAATTTCTTCTTTTAGGTTACCATTTAAGTGATTGCAAAACACGAAACTTCATTTGGAAAGAAAACTCTTACCGAAAGTAAAACGAATCCATAGCCAAAACCGAATCTCATGGCTAGGTACCTACTTCTCTTTTATCTTCTTTTATTTTCCTCTCTAGTCTTCCATTTCTGAGGGTGGGCTTTGCAATGTTTGTATCTGGTATCTATTTCAACTGCAGGGTTGACATTCATTCTCTATCACTACACAACCAAGACCAGCGCATAAGGATATATCCACTAGAAAAAGCATAGCCATCAGGGCAGGGAGAAGCAGATGCCACAGGAATTTTCCAAATGGTAAATTTTAAGGCATCGTAAATCAAAGTGGTTAGCAACGCAAAAGGATATTTCACCACAGGACCACTAGGTAATACCTACCAATGATGCCGCCACCACCGCCGCCGCCGCCGGCAAGAGGAAACATTTTTCGGTTTTTTAATTTTTTTTTATTATTTCTTTTTTGACCGACTTTTAGTTAAACCTGGATGAACGTTGGCTGGGAAGAAAGCCACAATCGTTTTGAATGACTTTTTTCGGTGCTGCCGTTCAGAAATTTTTAAATGAAATAGTAGTGCTGCGCCTTGCTCAAGGACAAAATCTTCAGAAGAAACATAGAAACAGTCAAATTCAATTAACTATAGGTACGCGTCATGTTGCGTAGTTGTAATTCGTTTTTTGCACGTTTCAAGCGCAGTACACGCAATAACCTTTTCCATTTTCATGGATCTACACCGACAGATGCACGAATAGCAGGAGAAAGAGAAAACCTCGGTTCGTGTCATGTTTTGTTACGGCACCGTGACGAAGAGGTCTTATACTTCTTGCAGCAATTTTGTTCGAGTAAAGTACTTTAGTTAAATCCATACATATTTAGATAAACCAAATTTAAGATAATATTTAAAATTTGTTTTAATTGCATACATAATGGAAAGCAACACTAATATATGATGGAACGAATGTTGAAGCAGTGGCTTTGGGAAGATAATCCAACAAAGCACAGTTAGTGCTTGGCTGCGCCGTTTTGAGAGTATGACTTGTTCCACCTTTAAACAGTGAAAATTGTGAGTAGGCAGCTTTCTATGTTGTGGAAGCTGCTCCCGCATTGTGGAGTCACAAGCTCTTATTCGCTTCAAGGCTTTTATCAGTAGACAGGGTTGAGATACATTCGGGAAAGCATCCATCATCTCTCATCATTTATTTTAGTGGAAAACATTGCTTACAACTTTTGCTAAGCACCGAAAATTGGTCTGTAATCGTTCTTCCAGAGCGGTTGTCGAAGTATGGGCTTTCATTTGTAATAGGAACCTTTTCCCGGCTAGAACAGTGAAGTGAAAGTGTCTTGTTTTATGGCTTATCTTTGCCGCGTAGGCAGTATATACTGTGGGGGTTACTCAAATTCAGTCTTCCTGCATGCCAGTCATCCAGCCAGTCTGCGATTGATATTGCAGCAGTCCCAGCTTTGTCTGACCGTGCCTTATGTTCTAAGGAGACTTAAGTAAAGCCAGTCGTGCAGAAAAATGTGATGAAACTTCCATCTATATAGAAAGTTCGAGAAAGCATCACCTAAACAGCTGCAAGTCACATGCTTACTTAAATTTCCAGACGAGTTCCTTCATGGTCTCATTGCAATGGAAACATGGCCAATTTGCCTAGGCATTGTTCAACAAGTTTAGGCATTTTCCAACCGGCTTAAAAAAACTGTGATCGAAATTAATAGCCACTATCAAGCCTTTGATATTTATGAAGGAAGCACTACCTTACTCATTGCTAGTATTTCAACTTTTTTCATAAATTAAACGAGGAGGTTTGTGCTCATATGGAGCACGCAGACCTTATTGGCGGTCCTATTTTTGTGATCTGCCACGCGATCGAGACTGAATTCTTCATTAGGCCTTCCATCTTTATAGTGATTGCTATAAGTTTAAAAGAAATATAGGACAATACTTGGAAAATACCTTAGGGCTTACTTCAAAGTTGAACTCGAACAACACGTTCCCCTCCAAATGAGAGCTTTCTCTGTCGTCTTAAGGTAGTCAATTACATTAGATTAGATTAATATGGCGGGACGGGCTAATGCAGCTC
Organism: Melanostoma mellinum; assembly: GCA_914767635.1. NCBI lineage: Eukaryota > Metazoa > Arthropoda > Insecta > Diptera > Syrphidae > Melanostoma > Melanostoma mellinum. Next base: position 25,036,758 of record OU612058.1, read on the forward strand.
AGGGCACTGCGGTGTCTAGTTGAAACCTGTTGTGCCAACCCATGCGTAGTTTCAGAGCAGTTCTTTTGCTCCTGAATTATACCTGAAATTGACGATTCTCTGTGACTGAATTAGTATCAGTTTATCCAAGGGAATAATCTCGTAATCAAGAATCCGCTTTTTAAGGCGAAGAAGCGCCTGACATTCTGTTTTTGTTTTTTTAATAATTAGCGGACACATCAAGGGGTTATTTCTAGCCTTATAATGTTATAGAATACAGTGCGAGCATTTAGGAAAATAGGAGAGGATTTGAAAGGAGACACCGATGCACATTGCTCTTGAGGGCCAGGTAAATCATTCCACATTCGGGTGGTGCAACTGAAATACGAATCTCTATACTTGACAGTACTCCCGAAGTTGGGCTCAAGGTAGAACTGATGAGCAGAGACAAAACGGAGCCCTGGGGCACACCTGCATTTATGAAGTGGGTATCAGACTTGAAACCATCCAATACAACTTATATTGAACGGTCGAAAAGGTAGCTTCTAATCCAACGAAGAAGAGACTCATCGATACCAAAAGCACGCATTTTCGATAAAAGAGCCTGATGCCAAACTCTATCAAATCCTTTAAAAATATCAAGCGCAATAATCTTACTTTCTCCAAAACAATGTAAAGATTGGTTCCACTTCTCGGTGAGATAAGCCATCAAATCACCAGTGGACCTTTTGCTACGAAAGCCGTACTGACGGTCATTAAGAAGCTTTCGTTATTCAAGATATTTCATAAGTTGACGGTTTATCAACGTTTCCATGACCTTGGAAAGAAGAGACGTTAGTGCAATTGGACGGTAATTGGAAGGGGAGGAAGATTTTCCTTTTTTAGGGACCGGCTGGACAAATGCAGTTTTCCATCTGCTCAGAAAAATCCCAGCAGAATAGGAAAGATGGAAAAGTTTAAGTTTATTTTGTTATTATGTGATGTGATGTGATGCTTCTTCACTATCGAGGCATAGTTGACTGATTTGGTATACTGACAAACTCATTTGTGTAGTCGTTTTTTTAGGGGAGAGCGGCTGGTTAACATTCCGGTAAAAGTTTTAATAGGCAATAGGAATTTTGATGTAAATTGGGTTTATTCTGGCATAAAAAGTTTTGAACAAGTTTGACCAAAGCAGTAACGCCAAGCTTCGTAAGTTTCTTCAAGCAGAATGTTTTTGGTTGTGTTTTTGAATTGTTTTGATTCAGGGCCGGCGGCGAATGGTTAAGAAACACTGTCTTTTGGTAGTATGTCAGCAATCTCATACCCATTGTTGCCCTTGTGTGTTGGATTCCAATGGAGGAAAACAGATTTTTTCGTAGCCGGTGCGAAGATTAACACGATTGTCAATTGGACTAGTTTGGATCTTATTACTGGTGAGCTCAGTGCTTGTGCAGCTTGGCTGTCTGAGAAGATAAAGATTGTGTTGTTTTTTGTGTTCCACCAACTTATTACTCTCGGACATTGATTGAAACCAAAGACTTCAGCCTGGAATATCGACGAATGAGTGCAAAGACTTACTGAAAAATTTGTTGTAGGTGAGTCGCTGATTTCCCGAATATGTGCCAGTTTCCATTTTTGAGCTGTCAGCATGCCAGACCAGAAGGTATTTAATATCATGGTCATCAAATTTTCGTGCAACCGATTTGAATGCGCTTTTGAAATGTCGTTTACGACCGCTTTTTATATTCATTCATCAAGCAACAAATCAAAAATACACGTTAGGCCTCGGCCACGCAGTAAGCGGTAGAGCGGCAGAGCGGCAAAAAAAAATTAAAACATATGAAATCACACAGGAGTGGCCACGCAATGAGCGGGCGGCAAAACAAAATTCTGAGCGGCAAAGCGGCGCCGCTCAGCAATCAAACATGTTTTAATTTTCTGAGCGGCAAACAGCATTTTATATTTACATATATCAGTGACGAAGCGTCCATATATTGAGTGGAATGAGTGCTTTCGTTAACGAATTTAAAAAGATCTTAGGTAATGGAAAAACAATTATAATGGCAATTTATGTAGACGATGGAATTGTGACTGGAGACGATAAAGCTCAATGGGAATCCGTGATTGAACATTTGCAAAAAGAATTTGAAATCGAACAAATGCCAGTTGGTTGTTTTCTTGGTCTGACCAGATATTAGTTATACGATTGGGAACGTAAGTCGATATATGTAAGGTACCGTTTTATACGTGAAAAATTCGAGGAAGGATGTTTCGAGTTAAAAAGTTTATCAACAACAGACTTTTTCAAGCAGCAAATCAAAAGATTCGATAGACATACGTAGGTATTGCCAGAATCTATCTGGAAATCTTCGTAAATTCAAAAATAAATGATTAAATTCACCAAATTCCGATCTTAATTGGTTAATCGGATGAACACCAAATCGTCTTCTTTTTTGTATACGTTTAAGTAATTTGTACACATACAAACGATTTTCCGACAATAAAATACGGCGAACTGTTCTTGACAACGGCATTTTAACTACTAATCGCTCAAAAGCAATCGCTCTCAGTGCCTGGCCATACGTCGCTTAGAGTTGCCGCTCAGCCGCTTAGTGCCTGGCCATACGCCGCTTAGAGTTGCCGCTCAGCCGCTCGCCGCTCTGCCGCTCTGCCGCTCTGCCGCTTACTGCGTGGCCGAGGCCTTACTTATGAATAAACGACTTTTTGCTTGTCTTTTTTAACACTGCTTTTATTCCAGAAAGTTAATAAAAAATTAATGACTACACATTAACCAAATCGAAAAAATCAGACACAAGCACCAGCATACAACATAATTATTGATTTTATCTCCCTGGTGGTGTGATTACAAGCGAAGCTATACGTCACATAAAGCTAAGCTGTAACTGTCCACACAGTTGCTAATTAATTAAAATTATGTTCAACTGCATAAAAGATACAACGCGGAATTTTGCAACCGCCACAGTTGCACAAGCTTTTCCCTATTCGTCAGAGCAACAAAAAAAAAAGAATAAAAAAAACTTCGCACCACATAGCGCTAGCAAAAAATTAACGTTACGATTGAAGCTGGAGCGGGCACTGAAAAAAATGATCTCAACCTCCCTACTGCCAAAACAGAAAATCATCAGCAGCCAAAAAAAAAAACCTCTTACCAAAAATGCTCATTTATCATCCATACACAATCCTGACTGAGCACTGAACAACAACTGCAGGATTCCTGTCCTGAACCCTTCCATCTTTGCTGCTCACAACGCGCGCTATCACCCACCGACAGGCCTGTCAGTTTAATTCGTTGCTTTGGTTCGTTAATAAATTAATTTCAGTCTTTTATGGATATGCGGGTGCTGGTGTGCCGGTGAATAAACGTAGTTACATACCTACAACAGCAAAATAAATAAAAGCAATACAGAGTAAGCTTAAATGCAGTTATCCACCAATCCATCTCCATCTCTTCCACCAACACGAACACTACCACACACCATCACCATCTGAAAAACGAGTAATAACTTTGATTTATGAGAAATCCGACAAAAAAAATCCATTTCGATTTTTCCTGCAAACGAGACGAGAAGCAAGGATTCGCCCTTCACACCCCCGCAGGTCGGTCGTCCTTCGGCCATCTGCCATATCAAGCAACCCACACCCTCTGTTCCATTTGGATTCGTTTTTAATTGAGTTTTGCGAATTGGACACTGACCGACACTTGTATATGATCGTTCGAACATGAATACCAACAACACACATACTCGTACAAACGACTCCACACCCACTCACAGTAAGGACCATAGAAAAAATTGAAATATGAATATTTATGTCACACAGATGTCCTAATTTGATGTCGTAATGACGACGGGTGGTACTGGATAGCGTGGCGAGTACAATGACGACAAAGCTATTGTATACGGTTACCTGATTTGAGGACTTTGCCAAGACGAAAGCTAGCCAATTTGCTAGTCTTCCATCAGAGGAAGTTTTTCAAGTAATTGGGTGGAAAATTATTTTTGTTTCCGGTGCAAGGACTTTTCCAAATGGAAACAACTTCCATTCAACGACCGAACGAAAAAAAAATATAATAAAATAAAAAGGTGACTGCTATAAACCAACGTGGACAGGACAATACATCTTAGGAGAGTACCGCAGCATCGCCACAGCCACCATTATACCGCCGGCACCGCGTCGCCGACAACGACGACAATGGCTTAAAAGAAAAGAAACCAGCAAGCCCAAAAAAAATGAAAAGAGAAAAAAAAACACAGCAGAAAGACATCGGTTTAGTTTGAAAAGAAGTTTTTCCCCATAGAATAACTTTGGCCCTCTGATGGCAACAATGCGATACATATTCATCCACTGTCGAGTGCCGAAAGTAATCCGGGAAGCTGGAGTATGAAAGTTTGTTGCCCAAAAATAAGGAAGTTTATACATTCCTTTGTTGCGAAAAAGCAAAGGATTTCTATCTGCATTTTTAATGGAAAATATTTATTTGCTCCTGCAAAATGGGTATGGTATACATTATACAACCGACACGATGGACGGGTCGGTTTGTTCACGGTGGCACTGGGTTGTTTGGGTGGAAGGAGGTGCGGAATCTTCGTGAACGTGACAGCTTGTGAATTGTTAGTTATAAATTTTAATTTAAGCAAATTGGGCTAAAGACGCTTTGTGGACGTTTTTTACTTATTCCCTTTTTTTTATTTGTTATTTGTTATTTGAAGGGTGTAGTCAAATTTATTGCGCGAGAGATAAATAAGCTAAATAATTTATTGGTAGTTTGTTCTTTAAGCGACGCTACAATTGTACAACGGAATTCGTTCCATTTTTTTGAAAGAAAAATACACACAAAAAACATAAAACGATTTATTTCTCAATAGGCTATTAGGCAAAGTATGGCAAATTGATTTGGGGTTTTAGTTGTAAGATTTTCCGAGAAGGATTTACTCTAAAAGTATTATATTTGATATAAGGATTTGAAGAGTCTGCAAGGGGCTTAAGGGGTAACTGCCTCAGACTTCACAAAGACCTTTGAACTTTGAGGGCTCTACTTCATGGAATCTATTTTGAAATGATTGAGTATGATATATTAGAATAACTAATCACACAAACTAATGAAGTGTTATGATCGAATAAGCCATATGATGCTTTAATATTAGGTCTGTGCTACTATAACTCCCTTCCGGGGTAAGGTGGTAAGAGCGCATTGGCAATTTGTATCATTAAATAGAAAACATTCGAAGTGGAACTAAGCTTTGCAATTAAACTTTGCGAAAAAAGACTGCAGCTTTTTACACAAATAGTGCTCTAGTGAATTAGCCAGTTACATTCCTCCCCTAGCCGCAACACTTGCCTCGCTAGGAATGCTCATCAGTTTTACCATTCGCCCAACTTCGGGAGTTTAGTCAAGTGTAGATATTCTTATTTTTGTCGCACCACCCGTATGTGGAATGCTTTACCTGGCTTTGCATTTCCCCTGCATTACGTTTCACAAAAATTCAAAAGCAACGTGCATCGGTGCCTGCTGTAAAATCCTCTCCTACTTTCCTAAATGCTCACACTGTGTTCTATAACATTATAGGGTTAGTCATAACCCCTTGATGATAAAAAAAATTACTTTAATTTGCTCTTCAGTACTGATCCACTCCAAGGTTACATTAGAAAACTATCTTCAAATACTAAGAAACTGACTTAAAAATTGTTGCAATTACACAAATGTCGATGATAAAAGCATCTCGCTCGAAGAAAATACAGGATGTCGTTGAAAATTCTCTTTATGAAGATTCATCAGCAGAATACAACGCTTCATCATATTATTCCAGTTTTCCAAGGAACTTTTTCGACACCGACTGAAGTGTAATGGAAAATTTTTTAATTCAACAATCATTTAAAAACAAAACAAAAAAAAGTCATTAGGATTCGTGGGACAGCTGTTGGGAACGAAAAAACGAACATAAAACTCCAAAAGCGGATAGTAGCTTTCAATTGTGTTTTTGGATTGAATCTTTTTTACGGCAATGAGAGTAAAATAACTGTGATAGAATGAAAAAGAAGAGACTATACATTCAAATAAAAAAAGAACGCTGCAAGCGCCCAGCAGAAAGTGTTTGTTTCTTTTCTTACATACGCCGTACTCTCCAAAAAACTTATTTGTATATTAATTCTAAAAAACGCGTTATTCCATTTGCATCAATTTTATGGTTTCAACGTCTTTTTTCCTTAAGCTTATGCCAACTTAGTTTACACATTCGATCCCGCAAAAAAATTAATTTCAATTGATGAGTAGCTAAAATTAAGTTTTTTCTGTAAATCGATTTTTTAGCAAGAAAAATGGACCGCGGAAAAAACTTAACCGATGAATAAAAAGGCAAAATAAAAGCATTTCGCGAATTAGGACTAAGCCAAAGAAAAATCGCCAAAAAGTAGAAAGAAGTCAAAATTTACGTCTAATTTAATAATTATAATAAATAATTTAAGAAGTCAAAAGCTACGGGAAAAAACATGAAAAGTGGAACTTTTAAGGCCACATCATTGGCCGATCTGCTTCTAATGCGCATGATTCTGCTCCTAAAATTAGAATCAAAACTGGTATCAAGTGTAGTGTGGCTACGGTGAAACGGATAATTAAGACTGCTAACAATCAAAAAGAATAAAAATCTAGAAAAAACCACTTGTGAACGAAAAGCGAAAGGAAAATCATCTCCAGTTTTGTAAAAAAAATAACGTCAAGGAGTCGAGTTATATTTTCAGATGAAAAAAATTCAACTGGGAGGGCCCAGATGGCTACAACTACTAATTTCATGACTTTCGTAAAGAAGAGCATTATTTAAGCCGTTTGGATAGTTGCAAAAGTGTCAGGGTGGGAGCAATTTCATACTATAGAACTTTTGAGATACATTTCCTTACATCGCGAATGAATGGCAATGTGAACAAAGGTGTGCTGGAAAAGGCCTTCCCGCAAATTGTTCACCTTTTCGGACCAATACCATGGTCATTCCAGCATGACAAATTGACAATGCACCAAACCAAGGTCGGTAAAGCAATGGATCCAGAACCAAAATGTAGACGTGTTGGTATGGCCTCCATATTCATCTGACCTTAACATCATTGTCTTAAAAAGTTAAGTTTTTGATTTAAAACTACACATCTTTTTTAAAAGTTATAATAAAATGATCCTTGGTATCAACAAAAAGTCAAACTTTGACATTTAGATATATTCAGATGAAGTGAGTTCATCTTACACCAATTTGATAGATTATGAAGATCATTTTGCAACAGAAGGCAGTCTTTCTCGGAGGTTATACAACGATAAATTTTTATGTCATCAGCATACATGAAACAATTTGAGTTGAGAATTCTGTCAGGAATGTCATTAATAAATAGCAAAAAGAGCAGAGGTCCAAGATGGCTACCCTGAGGAACACCAGATGTGACATAAATAGGCTAAGAAGGAATATTATTAATACAGACGTATTGAACACGATCATTTAAATATTGTTCTAATCAGTTGAGAAGATTTGAATGAAACCCAAAATTACCAAGTTTATTGAGTAAAACATCATGATTTACTCTGTCAAAAGCCTTCGCAAAATCAGTGTATATTACATTATACTGAATACTGATAGCCCTTCTCAAGACCATTTAAAATTTGGTTACAAAAAATGGTAAGGTTAGTGGCAATGGATCTACCAGCTAAAAAGCCATGCTGATGGAAAGAAATTTTCCCTGTAAGACTAGGAGTTAGCTTTTGATAAATCAGTTTTTCTAGTGCTTAAGGAATAATAAGAGTTTTACTAATTGGACGAAAGATTGAGATCTCTTACCTAATTCCTGATTTAAAAAAAAGTGTAATTGTTGATCGTTTCCAAGTACTTAGGAACTCACCTGTTTCGAGAGATTTAGTAAATATTAAATATCATCTGCAAAGGGACTGCAAGAGCTGTTCTACAAGTTTTTAAAATAATTAGAGGAATTCCATCAACATCAGGTTTCGTGTCTGATTTACATTCAAATAAAGCTGATTCTACTTCAGAGCTAGTAAAACTTATGCCACCAATACTCACAGACTCAAATGCTGGACAATTCAGATTCAAATCAGGATTAATGGAAGGACTATTTAAAAAACAGAGAAAACAGCAAGAAAATTTTCAGCAAATAAGTTACAATTAACCGATATATCTGAAGATCTAATACCATTATAGTGCATAGCACTGGGAATACCGTTCGACTTTTTCTTATCGTTAACGAAAATTAAAATTACATTCGATGGAAGATAAATATTGATTATATAAAAATTTGTTAAGTATTTCGAACTCTTTTTGCAAGGCTCTGTTTTGCTTTATTTTTCCTATTGTTAAGATTAACAAATCTTATATTAAACCAAACTGGTTTTGAACCATCTAATGCTTTTACCTTAGAAGTATATAAATAATTAGCACTCTTTCATTTTTTTAAAAATGAATCGTAGCACATATTTGAATTCAAGTTAATAAATATATTTTGCCAATCAAAAGTATTGAGGAAAGTTAAAATGGCCTCAAAATCAGATTTTCCAAAATTAAAAACAAAATTCGACACTGGTGTACCAGGTGTACAATAAAGTTTAACAATACTGCAAAATATTACTTAAGAATACTGTCTCGGCTGATCATGCGATCTTTCGGTTAGGTATTGTTTTACCGATAAACATTATGACCCTGAATGTGATTGCATTGATACAAACGATCAAAAATTATGTCGAAAAAAATTTCGATAAATCCCAACAGGTTTTTCTTTAAAGAATATTTTTGTCCAGGTCTTCAGTTTGAATACTCCTATGTTCACTGTATCATAATTTTTTCCCCGTACAAAGCAAAACCTCAGCTCGAAGTTTTCTGTAATTCCATAATTTCATACACATGCCTTAAAAGAGTTCTTTACAAAAAGAAGAACTTTCAATCACATGCCTCCTTCAATTACACCGAAAACCCCCAAATAGTATAAAATATTCTCTCTATGTTAAAACGGACACCACATCTGCCAACAACTTCGTCATCCTCCTCCACTAGCAACACACACACACAACAAAAATAAAAACAATTAAAAAAAGGAAGCAGAAAATATGAAAACATACGAAAGAGTACGATAGTTTTGAAAAATATAAAATTACCAAAACAACTGCAAAACTAATTCGACCAACTGTTTGCGTAGAGAGCAAAACAAACCTTCTGTATATGAACAGAAATAGCCAAACACCAGGCAGCTGCATGTTCGGTTCGTTCTTGTAGCTTTAGTTTCTGCATCTATAAAACCCAACGTCTTTCTGGTCAAAGATAAACTTTTCTGAATTCCTTGTGAATTTCTTGAATAGTTGAAGTGGTTGGGGTGTGTTGATAAAATAACATGCAGCCACATCTATTTCCACTGCTTACCCACAGCGGTGTGAAAGTTGGCCCAGTGTGCTACTGCATACACTCACACTGGCATATACTTTTATGTATAGGTATAGCTCCAACTCTTCTTCTTGCCATTTTAGTATGGTACACCTGTGAGCCTACACTACAGGAGCAGCTTCTACTTAGTTATAAACCGGATGCTTTTTTGGAATTGGAATATATACCCAAGGTAACCATGTTCGACAAAGTTTATGGGCTGGCATATTAAAACAATAAACAGACTTGTTATGCAATACGGAAAATTGGACAAAGAATTTATACCGCAATGTTGATTTAGCCAGTTATGGGTGAACATGGAAACGTTTTCTAAATTAAGGAAATTGTGGTGGTTTTTAAAACTATATGCTTATGCTTAGTTTTAAGTTTTGCGAAATATTTGAAATTCCAAGTTGACGTCACTTTATGACTTTTGAGATATTTGTGCACAAAGTTCTCGATAAGTCCCTTGAAGGCAGCCTTACTCAAAAGTTGTATGCATTTGTGATGTGGATTCAAAACTCAAAAGTTAAAGGAGGCATCAGGTATGTCGTGTTGAGTTTGATAATCATTATGGGGTTCTGACCGATTGTGGAATAAGGGACGAAGAAAGTATCAATTTAAAGATAAGTTCTCAAATTGACTGTGATGGTGAACAGTTACAGAACTAGGCGCCTTTTACAGCTTCTGTGTTGTTATCGGCAAAGCTGTTTCAAGGATTCGAATGCTAACAACGAGTGGCCATTTTTTGTTCTTTGGGAGATTCGTGTAAAAGCCAAATGAAGCTGCCATGATAAGGAGCCTAAATTACCAGCTCCGAGCATGACTGCTCCAAGTTTCTGTAACCTAATTCGAGAAAATGCAGGACATTCACAGAGCAAGTGCTCGAAAAACAAAAAGGACGTTTTCGGCGGTAGGTAAAGCTGGGAAGTGAACCCGCCTTGAAGTATTACAGTTTTTGTTTATCTGGAACGGAATCGTAACCATGTCAGCTCTCTGAAAGTCAGTTGGTCACATACTGAGTCATTTAGTGAGCTTGCCCTATGAGTGCTATATAATTATCACTTCGATGCACAACTTGGACTAGAAATGGTCTCAAACAACCAGGCAGAGTTAGTCGTAGTAAAGGAAAACACTTCTGAAACCAGCAGAACTCTACCTGTCTGCACAAACAGTATGGTGTTAAGTCACATTGTCTGCTAGAATGTAGAATCAGCACACAATTTTTTTCGCGAATATGTTGCTACTTCCTTACTACTGGTTGGGGATGACAGTAGCCCAAGGTTTTATCAGAACATGCGAAAAAAAAGTTTTAATCAAAATGAGTGCTGGTGGTTGTTGTATTTATGTTCAAAGCATTTCTTATCCAATCTAGTTCAACGTGTGTATACTGCAATAGGAGCATCCTCTAGAATTTTTTTTTTGTTCACGTCCTTGAGGAATATTCAGTCCTGTTAACAAAAATGGTTGCCCTTCATTTCTGCATTGCAATGTTAATCAAATTTGCTTTTAATTGCTACTTGCATAAGACAATTTTGTCTTTGCCAACTTACATTACTTATACAAAGTATTCAAACAAAAACCAGACATCCACTGTGGGATCTTCAACATCCAAAGCAATACGAGTGAATGCATCTTAATAGTTTTCCAGTCAACCAACGCACGTATATGTTACTTGCATATCATCCCCATGTAATTAATTTAATTGCTCAAAAAGGAAACCATTCCCCACTCATAAAAGCCACATATCCTTTTACATGATGGAAACAAATTAATGTTTTTTTGTTTTCCTACCCTAAGTTAAGAGGGATCACTCTAAAAAATTATAACCAGAACAAAAGTAGCTATTTTTATACAATTTCTAATTTTTCCAGAAAGGTTGGCACATTACTCTCGTACATAGATATTACCTCTAGAATAGTTCTCTTCAGTCCTTCGTTCTACTACGGCGAAAGTTTGAAGTAAAAAAGACTTAGTTATGCATACATATTCAAAAAGAAAATTAAATGTTCTCTCATATTTTTTTCAGCAATTGAACTGCAATTCGATGCAGTCGTTTTGTACTGCCTGTTAATTAAATGAAGAACCGCAGGCGTGGGAGATTTCAACTTCATAACTAAAAGGGTACGTTGAGCATTAGCAACTTAATACAAGTTAAATAAATCAACAGACTGGTGCGGAGAACCTAGGGGAGTATAATGCATTTCATGAACCTACAATTTTATGTCGATTAGGATAAGCCTGAAAGCGTTTGTCGTACAGAGCGAGATAGTTATTGAAAAATTATTTTATGTTTCTGGAATTCGAACCTCGAACTCCCTGGTACAGACAGATACTTTAACCACTTCGCTGCAGGCGCTTTGCTTCAGGACAGCAATAAGTTTCATAACTAAATTTTATCTAACACCCCATGATGTGATGTCAAGGTTCAGGATTCAATGATTAAACATACGCTGAAATTCCCGTTACACTCCTGAAGAGCAGGGACGTGAGTTGGCAGCGAATACAAAAATCAAAAATTTGAGTCATTAGCTAAACAATAGATAAGTACATATTTCAGAAAAGAAATCTTTTAACAGACTCAGAGACTAAACGGAGTTATATGGTCTGTGGGTGTGGCACACAATCGGAAAAAAGGCTTTTAGATCAACGAAGAAGAAATAGCCATTTGCATCAAAACAACGAGTTTTGGACAAGACAATCCGATGATGAACTTTTTCACGTGATTTAGAAATTTTTTCAAATGCCATAATTTTCTTCTCCAGAGCATTTTGAGGCTTGTTTTGAACTTCATCAAAATATCAGTGGTCTAGCAGAAGGATCACTGAAAAATGAAACCAATCCTTCAAAGTCGTACTGTCGATCATTGGGAAAATTTCGTAATCTAAGATATTGGACGGCATTTGTGGTTCCCTTTGGTGTAATATGGAGCATGTCTACCTGTCGCACGAAGGGTGTAATTTGAATTCCAAAAGAAAACGAAAAATGTTTTCCTAGGAGTATCGCATTAGCGAAGAACTGGCAAGTCAACCAATTGTAAATTCATTGCCAAGAAAAGTGCTTTTTCGATTAGCCGTTCGGAATCGGCATTTACTCTCATGGTTATGAGATATGCGCTGAGACCCAAAGTAAGTCTTGGAAAGGTCGTCCAAACTGAACTGTACATGTACCAAAAAATTTATATTAACTTATATCACATCATGAACATTCATGGAAGGGCACTTGAAGATCACATAATTTTCAAACTCACTCTGCCGCTCGATCATTGATTGAGCTCTACAATGTTACACCAGTTCCAGTACTGGTGGATGGATCCATTTTTACCGTAAATCCATCTTCGAAGTACAAAATGGTCACTTTGCACCGCGACCAATATTACCCGCTATCAGAAACCGAGTTTCAGCAATGTTTCGCCTTGGCCACAGAGAGACACCTATGCAATCAACACCGTCCAATTTACAGGCGAGGGTCAGAAATTAGTTCTTGCAAATTTAACTACCAATCCCTGGTCAACAGTCTCCGTCATGCCAGGTAACAACTGCCAACGACGGGGTCACTAGATAAAACTATGCAATCCAAATGAATATGGATTTACACTTTAAAGGAACGCATCACGTTGAATATCGTCTGCAATGGCACTATCACACAAACCACTGTAGAAGGGTCTGGCAAACTACAAATTCAACCCAGCTGTGTGATCAAGAACGATCTAATAACTTTACGGGGACATATGATCTACCCAACGTTTTCAAGGATGTCTTTTTCACCACAAACAAATCTTTCTGACATAAAATTACCAGACAGATTGGACACAGTACCTCATAAACAACTGATGGAATACAAAAATCATTTGCTGGGACTGCAATCAATCAAACAGCAGTTACACAACCTCACGATAGATTGTAGAGGGTAAACATAACAACCTATCAGATCAACGATATTCACCGATTCGCTGAGGGTTACCTTGGACTATTGGTACCAATCACGATACTGATTTTCGTCATGTGGAAGGAAGCTTAACCGTAATTACTAAATTACTACAGGGTGAAGAAGAAAATCATCAAGACATGTGCAGACAACACTAACCAACGCTCCGGTAGCCAGCGTTCGAAATGATCACTTAATTTTGAACAATAGTTCAACGCGGGCAGAATGAACAAACTTAATAAAATGTTCAGCTTCACTGCCTGTAATAGGAATAAGATATTTATTATAAATAAACAGCCTAACTGTATGCTATCCAAAATAAGTGCCGTACAGCTTCACGCTGAACTGCTTTTTCGATTCGACTAACATACAACGTGGCATTGTAAAAAATATTTGGAACTGATCGCGAGGTAAAGTTCTCAATGTCCTCAGCACAAGAACGAAAATGTTTGCCCAGTCTTGGACACGACAGTATTTTTTGCTCTGCCTTTGAGAATTGCAGACAGTTTTGGCTCGTTTTAACGGATCTCCATTTTCTATCGAATGCTATAGCTTTTATATTTTCAGAGACTATCAACTCATTTTCACTTTATTCCAGCTTAAATCGAAACAAGAATTATATTTAGGAACAATTTTTTTCGCTCTGTGGTAAACGAAGCTTATCATGCCATCAAGAAACACGTTAAGTATTACATCAGCTAATGCGTCAGCGTTTCTAGAGAGCAAGCAATTTCGATAGACATTGTATAGCCTCCCAATCAGTTTTTGAAGTCAAGCTTGCGACTTCAAACTTGATGTACCGAAAATACGTCACGATATAGAAAGAAATATATAATTTGTAGGATGAAATCGGCGATAGAATGAGATAGAATATATAACACATTATTATTTCTCGAAACCTATTGTAAGAGAGTGGTACTTGCGGTGTGATGGATAGCATATCGGCCTGTTAATCCAGATGTTCGAGTTCGAATCCCAACAGAGGCAAAAATGTTTTTTCCACGGGTATCGCCTTTCGCGAGGAATTGGCAAGTCCTCCGTTAGTATTCATTGCAATGAAAAGCACTTTCTCAATTAGCCGTTCGGAACCGGCAGAAAATTGTCGGCCCTATCGTGGTAACCGTCTGAGCGGAGTTTTCTCCGCAACGCATCTTTTTTTGGAGATACAATTTTGCTTCGAAGTAGTAGAAATTTTTCGCAAATGCGGCAATGCATTGCATTCCCAAAACTAAAATCTCCGCAACAAAAACTTATCGGAGAACGTCGGATCGTCCGATCGGAGAACTACCACGAAGCAAAATGTCTCCGATCGGAGAGAATTCCGCTCCGACGGTTACCACGATAGGGCCGTGTAGGTCCCTTCCATTCCCTCCCAAGGCATGGTTGTGAGATATGCGCTAGGCCCAGGGGCTCCTTGCTCTGTTGCGCCACCCTATTTATTTTATTTTTATTGTTAGAGAGTCCTTATGAGTGGAGACCAACAATATTGAATAAAGAATAAAGAATGCATTCATCTCTTTCTCTCGCCAATGTAACCCAATACATTAATGTGTTTATTACTTTATCGTATTTTTTTTACGTATTTCGTTTTATAGACTTTCAAATCTTAACAAAGTATAACTTAAGAAGAATTGGGAATTTCGTGCGCAAAGACTTTTGCGTGCGCAATTTTCTTTAGAAATTGCTATCGAACGTGGCTCCGCATTCTGTGAATATAGAAGTTCCTTCACCGAATTATCATTTTTTCATGTAGAGCCTAGCTTTTAGCAAAGAGTATTTGTCAAATTACTTAGTTTACAAAACTTGGTCACGAAACCAGGCTTCTATGATAAGCTGCTGCATTGTTCGGAACGGTTTGGTAAAATAATCGCAATCTGATAGGACATACCTCTAACATACTCTGCAAAATTTTGAAGCGATCGCTGGGGAATTGCACAGTGTTTTGCTGAATTTTCGTTATTAGTGCCAGTATAATTTTAGACTCCAAAATTTTAAGTAATTATTGTTTATTGACACATCTGCACTTAATTCAACAAGCTAATATGTTTCTGGGAATATTCGGAAAGAGCCATTCCTTTTCACATTTGCTATTACTTTAGCTTGAATCTGCTATGTTAGATGAAGCATTGTTCTATTTTGGGACTCCATGATTTTATAAAGCATATAATTCCCGTTGCTGAGCTTAATTCAATTCCGAAATAAAAATAATACACATCCATCAATTCTCCTATTTTTGTTTCCATTGAAACTCCAAGTGCACAGCCCAGCTACGGCTTTACCATTACATCTATGTACTTTTATTTGTTTTTCTTTTGCTTTCGATACTGTCTATAAAAAAAACATCTCCAACCATTCACAGGTTGAAAAAAAAAATTATATGACAGTATGAATTGTGTGTGAACAAAAGTTGCTGGAGCAGAGAACAAATTCATCAACAACATCATCATCGTCATCAAGAGGTTGTACTTTACATTGCATATACATATATGCAGTACTGAATCTGGTGGCAGGAATTCTCTAGTTGGGGAGGGGAGGAGGATAATGTGCAATGCTAATGAGAAAAGTTTCAACCGATCTAGTTGCATGTTTTAAGGATATGTACATATGTTATTAGAATTCATGGAGAGTACTCCTCTTGTCATCGATGTAGAACATGATAAGAAACATGTGTGCAAACAATTATGCTTTGACATGAGTAGTTTATAACAAAACGACTATAGAGATCCACAGTGCTCCTGAGCAACTTGAACCTAGGTATACTTATTGAAATGAATGTTTTTTTCTACTTTTTTTGTTTTTGTTTCTGCTTTTTTTTATATCGACAATGGAAAGTTTCATGAAGCAAATCAACTTCATTGGATGTGCTCACAAATGCATATTAATGGAAATAGGATAAATGTTTAAATTTCATGTTTTATTGTTAGTTTTTGTTTTTTCTAAACGATCCTAGCAAAACCCTTGAAATGAAATTTAAAAAAAGAAGGTTTTATGCTGAACACAAAATACTTCGATTGGCAGTATCACTTTCACGTGGTGTAATGGTTAGCATGTCTGCCTGTTTCTCAGACAGTCAGGCGGCCATACAATCACTGGCATCAAATTCCTTCAACTATATTCTAGCCTTTAGCTGCCGATCATCTCTCAGGGAGATGGCAGAGCATTATAGAGACATTGCAGGATACTACAAAGCAGATGAACTCGCCAAAAACGGAATACTTCTGCCCTTCTCACCGATAACGTAGAGTATCAATATACCAATCGCTACATTCAAACCATTGCTTAAGCAGGTCGCGTTAAAGAAAATTATATTAAGAGATTGTCAAGCAGTTTAACATGTAATGTAACGAAACAAATCTGGCCCAAGCTAGATCACAAACGTTCAAACGGCTTGATCTCTCTCAAAAGAAAACACATTAGTGCGACGGTTGGTGTCATTTCAGGACACTGTCTTATTGGAAGATATGCCGCAAGGCTAGGAGTCGTCTCAAACGATTTGGCGGAAGCTGTATGAGGAGGAGGAAAAGACTATTTCCCATACCTTCTCTGTTCATGCCACGCTTTAGCTCACAAACGTAGGATACACCTAGGTTCGTGTTTCCATAAGGTTGAGTATGCATTAAATCCATTGTGGTATCACAATGGGCCCAACGGGCCTTAGTGTGTTAGCCGCGCAGACAGCCACTTTAACCTAAACCAACCTAACCTAGAGGCTGTAGTCGATGAATAAGTAACACATTACATAAGAAAATGAATATATCGAGTGCACAGCTTATAGTTAGGGTGCCGTCTAAATACCTCTCTTCTCCTCGTGCATTTCTTAGTCACACAGTTTTTTTTTATATAAGTAATGCTGTTGAATCAAAAAAGTCATGTGCAGAACTCAGAAATAAAATTCTTGTCGAGCCATGTTAGTTCAATGATAGACTGCTAAAAAAGGCTTGGTCGACAAGAAGACGAACTGCCATGCGATTTCATACTTGAAAAGGATTTGCAAGCCTCAAACGTCAACACTGGCGATAATGGAAGAAAGTAAGCTTAAACGGATGAGGAAGCCCTTGATCATATCGAAACAAAAATACTCTGAAGGATCTTTGGTCCAGTTTGTGAAGACTAACTAAGAAGGAGATGATTCAGCAGCGAATTGTATGAACTGCATCACGACATGTGAGGATTTAGTGCTGATGGATATCAAAGCTCGGCGGGTTGTTGAAAGCGCATTAAAGGGAAAAGGAAGACTTCGTCTTAGGTGAGGAAATCAAGTAGAAGACTACTTAGGGAGTAAAACGGCATAGAACTTGCCCGAAATAGTAATTGCGGGCGAAAGATGTTTGTTGAGGGTTTCAAATGTAATGCCTATTGTAGTAAGCAAGTGAGACTAAATAAATCAATAAATAGAGTGGCGCAGCAGAGCGAGGAGCCCAAACCATGTCTTGAGAGGAAATCAAGAGAACCTACAATTTTCTTCCGATTCCGAATGGCTAATCGAGAAATACCTTTCATGACAATGAACTCACTAACGGAGGACTTGCCAATTCTTCGCGATATTCGTGGAAAAACATTTTTTCCTCTGTTTTGAATCGAACCACGAATCTCTGTAGAAAGTGAAAAGTGGAAAAAGGAAAGTGGAAAGTGGAAAGCGCAAAGAGGAAAGTGGAAAGTGAAAGTGAAAAAGTAAAAGTGAAAGTGTAAGGCCTAAGCCTTAGCCTTAACTGTTTGCGAGTTGCGTTATAAGCCAGTTGATTGGAATGCAAAAGAAAAAACTGCGTAATAACTTATGCGAGTTGATGTTTCAGCGGGATCAGTGCAAAACGAAATGACTATTTGCGAGCTAACTGTTGCGAAATAAATAATTTTTTTTTTTTTGAAATGTGCGATATCATCGTTTGCCAAATGAAATCCGCGAGTTGTTCGGCTCCCGACAGAACTACAGTGATTTCCAACACCTCCCCTTTGAACACAATGATCTGGAAAACGAAGCGGGATGTTTAAATTCATTTCATCTGAGTAAACACCACAACCTACTCCTTCGTGCGTTTTTGAACCCGTCCGTATAGAAATGGACGTATCCGTTTTCCAAGAATGATTGGTCTTCGCAATCTGTTCTGGATGGAATGGTCGCTCCAAAAGTTGTACCAAATTCGAGTAAAGTTGTGGTGTAGTCTGTCTCTAGCTTGCGGACTCCGGATTTGTTCAGAATGATGTAGGTCAATTGTGAGACTTCTTGTAATCAAATAGCCGAACTCGCAACCTCTGACACTTGTATTAATGATGAAGAGCATAGATAAGTTCAGTACCTCAAGTATCTGCAAAAAAAACTGTATCTTTAATTACGACTTTACTTATAGATTCTTTATGGATCCACTTAAAGAACCAGAAGAAGAAAAAAAAATGGGACTAGTTCCAGAACTCCTTGACTGTACATCGTCCTCCTTCAGTGAATGCTTTTGTTGGCAAAGACTCCGGTTTCGAATTCTTTTATTATATTGGTGACTAATTTTATGCAAGATTTTTAACGTGGAGCTATACAATTTGGAAATGAGAACAAATGGTGTAGACAAGACCGTCCAAGAATCATAGAAAAATAATGGACGTCAGCAGCTCCAAATCTAAGGACTTTTGAATAGTGCAGTCCAAAGACGTGTATTATGTAAATTCTCTACCAAGGAGTGAATGGCGGGATAGACCATTCAGAAGAAAGAATGACAGAAAAAAAAAACCAAACAAAAAGATAATGCTAAAACCCACTTTGGAACTTAACAACTATAAGTGAATCCATTTCTTCGTGTTCTACATAACATCACATCGCATGGACAGAACTACAACGATATGGCTGAAATGAAGTTCTCCATCGAGACTTCCGAAGAATTGTTTAAACAAACCGATGCAATAAAAAAAGAGAACACTCTAAAAGCAAAACGAAATAAAAAAAAAAAACAACAACTAACTCATCGTCATTGTCGTTGATTTCGTGTCCTGCATAAAGGATATCTCAAATTTGAATACGAAAATAATAATGAAATACTAGCGAGAGCTAAAAAGGGGGATGGAATATCGGAAATGGAAACAATATATGTATCATCTCCTGTCTCATCTAAAGGATTATCGTTGTGTAGTTACTAAACATTTCAGATTAATTTATTTCAAGCCTTATACAAGAATGAATACATCTGTTGGAAGTATCTCTTTGTTTGAGAGTGTATAGCTTTTCAAAAGGGAAAACCAGGTTATAGTGAATTACATGTTCTATGGCATATTGTTGGGTTTTCACAAGCACAAGAAGCTGCTTCTATTTGTATCCTATACATTAGCATACAAAAGGATGGACATTGGATGAATACAGAAATGCTCAATTTTAATGGTGGTCATCCCACCAGAAGAGGGATCTCCTTGCATAGTAGAGCCTTACATTGTGTTCCAAAATAAACATGTACCCATTGAACAACAAGGACCACTCTTGTATTGATTTCGACTGAAGCGGAACTAAGGCTCTGATTGCTGGTAACTTCGAACACAGGTTCCGAGCGACCTAAGTGAATTGATTCTGAGAGTTGAGAAAGGAAAAATAAAGAAATCGAAATAATATCGAGTTTATTATAAACCCAGTGTCTGGATATCTGCAGTTGAAGCTAAAATTATCATAAGGTTTCTCCTTCTCTATCAATGGTTTGAAAGGTTATAACACTCCAATAAGTAATCACAATTAAATTAATTTGTTTATAGAATACAACGAGAGTCGATATGGAACGCAATTACATCGATAATCTAATTTAGAAATAAGATATAAAAGAAAATTGGAAGCCCATAGTCATGGCACGTTTAGCTAAAGGACTGGTGATAAGACTTGTTTGGGAATATAAGAGAATGGGAAAACTTCAGATGGTTTTTATATGAGCGTTACTCTACATAAAAAACGTTATAAATTACTTAATATTTCTCAATCTATTGAATTGGTTGTTTGTAAAAAGTTTTCTTTATTGGCTAACATTCGCAAACTCCATCGGATATCGTGTGATTAACGATTTATTTAAAATGGCTGCTGATATTCGAAGCTGATAAGTAATTTTGAGGCTTTGGTCGTAATGTAGGTACGGAACCAAGATAAAGCTGAATCTGGATTCGAAGTTCAAGAAAAATCATGAATTTGTTGGGGTGTTTGCATTAGCTTGTGGCATTTCGGGAATTTTTTACTAAAATCAATGAAAAGCATCCTCGATTAACGAAGTCAGTGAATTTGATAAAAACAAAAAAAATGAAAAGGACAAACGATGCTGTGGTACTTCAAACCAGTGCACAATTGAAAGGGAAACAGGCGAAGCTGTACTGATTTTCGTTTAATACAATTGATATTTCACACCTGGAAAATCGATTAAATGAGGAGCGTTGTGAAGCCAACTGCGGAGAACGGTAAGACTGCAGGATTATCAATGTTTGCTTATCGCTGGAAAGTAAGTAAAAAATTCAATCCAAGCCTTAAGGCTAAAACTGCAAAAATATCACAATTCCATTGATGTTTTGTTTGTTATCCTGATTGACCTCAAAAAGACATTCCACCTTCAACAAATACATCATAGTATATTTGTTTCCAAAAGTTTGAAAGTCTCCGGTCTTTGATCAATAGGAAAGAGTAAGAGTGGGGAATAAGCTCAACTATCTTTTTCAACCGGAAAATGCCCCCTACATTGCGGCCTGCGTAACACAAAATTGCAAGTGCTTGTAATACAAGTGAATAATGAATAGTGTGAGAAATTTCTGTAACACAAAGCTACAAGTTTGCAGATCTTCTACAAGTGTAGTGGACAAAACCCTACAGGTAACTCTTGACTTGTAGCTTTGTGTTACAGACCTCTGAAGAGAAGGCATCGTACAGCGGTTTTGCACTCACATCTGGTTCACAATAATGGACAGTATATGAAAAGCTATTTCATATAAAAGCAGGGGTAACTTGATCGTATAACAAATCCCAAGAACCGTGGATGCCTTAAAGTCTTACTATTTGCAACAAAAAAAAGAGTTGGTATCTTCATGTTCAAATAAAAGAACAAGAGAACAATAAAAGAGGATATCATACAGCATCTTAGCACGATCCCGAATAAAGGCAGGCCAAAACAGCTGAAATGAAATGAAAACGACCATAACCCAGGGGGAATCATTATGTGAAACTGATAAGTGAACCCAGAAGATAGGAGTGCATAGTAATGCTTCAAATCGTAAGAACAACTTGTAAGGGAAACAAAAATCTTGGTAAAATAAGTGCATTCAGAAAATTTCAATTTTCAGAAATTCTAAATTTTTCTTCTGCGAGTCTCGGCTATGCGAGGTAAGATTATATCCGAAAATTCCAATGCGTTGAATGACTCCAATATAAACTGTTGATACCCATTTCAGGAAATGCTTTTATCGGATATCCCTTAAGACGCCGAAAACTCAAACAAATATAAACTTAGTAACTTGTACAATGGTTTGCATGTCTGCCTGACAACAGTATATAGATTGTTCTACAGCAAACTATATTTGGATCTTATAGTGGAGGGCTGTAAGCCTTTTACCTTGGAATCCAGGGCCAGTCCATGGATTTTCATGAAATTTTCGAAAATATGTTCTAAATGGCGTATAGAAAAAAGTTAAAAAACAAATTTTACCGCCCTCAATTTTTTAATTATTTTTAAAATTAATTATTAACTTTTAGAATTTTCTTTTATTTATTTAGGGTGTTTTAGATACGGTTATCCAAAGGCTCAGGATGGATTGGTTTGATCAAGACAAAAAAAAATTGTGTGTGAGGGGGGTCTTTATTCCTCCGTGTAGGCGCGAGGGGCAATTTTGTATGAAATTTAGCAAATTTTTTTTTTTTTAATTATTAAAAATCAACTAAGCCACTCACTTTCTCATACTGTAGTGTTTTTGAAAGCTATTTTTTTATTTTTTTAATAAAATTTTAATTTGAGTTCACTTAACTAAAAGTTTTTGAGAGATCAAGCATCAAAGTCAAAATTTTGAAAAAATAGAATATTTGTTTCTTAATTAATTTTTATTTACATAATTTTGCCTCATTAAGGCCCATATTTTCTTTACATATTCAATGTTTTTATTAATTTTTACTCAAAAGCAAAAAACCGAACAAAAAAATTTTTCTTCGTTTAAGATAAATTAAAAAAAAAGAAAGATACTTTTTTCCAGAAAACAAAATGTCGTTAATTTCCCGCTAATTGAACTTTATTCCCGGAAGTGAAATATGAAATGTGTTTTAAATAGCATATAAAAAAAAGTTAAAAAAAAATTTCATGTGGTCTTAACTTTAATATAAACTATAAATAATTATTAAAATTTAAGAGTGCGTTATCTTTTAATTATATTAGTTTTAAGTTAAATTTTAGAACTTAGACCTATAACAAACTTGATTTTTGGTCTCTTAGGAAAGCACATGTACTGATTTGTGCCCCAAATGCTGTTTCCGGTCAAATATGCTGTTTCCGAAAAAATATGGTTTTTAGCCAAATAAATACTCACGAATTTTTCTACGTGCATTCAGTATGCAAACAAACAAACAAATATATCAATAAGGGATGCATCAAATCTTATTTAAAAGAGAGAACACTACATCAGCATGCTTTCCACTTAAAAAACGCTTCTAGCCGTTAATTTTTCAGAATCAGCAGAAACCAGGTCATCCCTTCCATTTCTCACAAGGCATTGTTGAAAGAAAAGCTCTAGATCTCGTCTCTTCTCGAACATTCTTAGGGTTAACATCACACTTATTTCCCTGCTAAATATTGTTTTTCTCATAGGAAGTGCTCAGCGAATTTTTCGTTTGCTCAGTTTTTGACGGATTATTTCGGATTCGGAGTATGGGTTCTAGTATATCTATTTATATAATTTGCTCCTGATTTTTTTTCCTCCGTTAAATTGAATCCCTACTCTTGGGTTCATGTTAATATTTTTATGACAGTAACATTTCTAGATTCCAAAGAAAAATTTCTCTTCTCCCAACTATTGGCAAAAGTGGGTTGCTTGAGACTATAAACCTTTCTTAGAAGCCATTACATTTGAGAATTTCCATTTCCATCTGTCTGTCATTTATAGACTCTTGTACCGTTCAAGAGGATATCTGAGTTTCAATTTCCGCTACATACTTCAATCACACAATCAGTTTAAAACTCATTACAAAATGAAGACAGGAAGACAGGAGCGCGAAATCACAGGTAATACATAAAAGGTTTGGATAAAGTTTTTTCAAATAAATCGTTTTCAAGGCACCATTAAAGCGCTTTCAGTGCGAATTACATTAAAGCAAAATCTTTTACCTAGAGAATATGTAAAAGATTTTGCTTTTAAACCAAATTAAAAAAATCCATAGCATTAATTGTTTTCAACGGTTTTACTCTTTCAATCGAAATTGGATTGACAATATTTAATATACATACATTTGTACTCGTACTTCTTTTGAACATCAAAAAAATGTATTTCGGTTTTCCAAGTAAAAGCCCTTTTACTATGAATGAACTCGATCTTTTGACTTTACCATTTCAAAGGGCGAATCATTATTCAATTGCAATCGAATAAATGAAAACTAATTAGGATTAATTTCGGCTATTGAACAATACCACTGACGGTGATAAAACAAAAAAAGAATGAAACACAATTTACTGTTAATAATTTACTCTTGTAAATACACAACATCAGGGTTATGATTTTCGAATATGTGAATGCTTGGTTGAACAAGGCATGTCTGCTGATAACATGTATTCCACTTTTATTTAACAATCAGTACCTACAGTTTATTCAGAAATACTTATATTGTTTTGGTCATTATTCAAAACAATAAAAAAGTAAAATTGTTTCGAAGTATGTATAGTAGGGTGGTCCTTATTTTGTTTTTTTTCCGAATTTTTTTCCACGATAGTCCTAAATCGGTTCTAAATATATTTAAAAAAAATCATGCCAAGTTATAGCCCTTTATTTCAATTTTAACCCTTTAACCACCCAACTTTACTCGGAGATCCCACGTTATTATACTTGGAATGCTTCATCGAAAAATTTTCAAAGACGGAAGCAAGGCGATGCAGTCCCTGGTATCCGGTTGTACTTTATACTGATGCTCTTGGGCGTTTATATACTGTTCATCCAAAGAATGATGAATGTTTCTATTTCCGGTTGTTGCAGGTAAATGTGCGTGGGCCAACGTCATTTGAGACACTACGGTCTGTTAATGGTGTAATATTCTCAACATATCATGCTGCATGTGAAGAACTGAACTTATTAGAAACGATAGCCAATTGGGATACGACCAATCGCTGAAGCCATTATCTCTGCATCTCAAAGTCAGATACGCACATTATTCGCTATCACAATTTTGTTATTTTACATCGAATTCGAGTTAGTTCCAGAAATCAAGATATTGAGATGAATGAGGAGATACATAATCGTGCTTAACTATTAATCGAAGATATGTGTTACCTCATGTGTGATAGTTTATTTATCAGGTTAGGAATGCCGGCGCGTGAAACAAATGACGCATCCAATCGAGAATTGGAAAGGGAACGTGAATATGATCACCAGGAATTAAATTAAGTAGTTCAAACGAATGTATCCTGTTGAATTCCCAAAATAAAGAAGTTTATGATATTTTAACCGATGGTGAAAAAGGTGGCTTATATTTCCTAGATGCCCCTGGTGGAACTGGAAAAACATTCTTCACGTCAGTAGTTTTAGCCGCTGGCTGTTCGTGCGAGATCCAACATAGTGGTTGCAGATGGTTCTCCTGATGGAATAGCAGCCACATTGTTAGAAGGATGCCTTACGGCTCATCGGTCATTCAGCATCAAAATTACAGTTAGATCTTCAAACTTGAGATGTTTTGAGGAGCAACGATTTTACTGTCCGGCGATTTCCACCAAACACTGCCAGTAATTCCAAGATCTACGGCTGCCGACGAAATAAACGCTTGCCTCAAATCGTCGAATCTATAGCGCTATGTGAAGAAACTGCAGCTTGCAACAAACATGAGAGTTGCATTGCTTAATGATAATACATCTGTAGAAGATTTCTCTGAGTAATTGCTGACTATCGATAATGCTCAAGTACCTGTCGATGGATCGAGCGGATTGATATCATTTCCAAATTATTTCTGTAGTTTTGTCTCATCAAAAGACGCACTTATCAACAATGTATTTCCAAACATTATTTCAAACTACATAAATAATGAATGGTTGAGTGAGCGAGCAATTTTAGCGGGTAAGAATAAAAATGTAGATGACCTGAACTACATAATTCAAAATAAGATCATTGGAACAATGCATTAATTCTAATCTATTGACTGCTTCACAAATGAAGATGAAGCCACCTACTATCCAATTGAATTTTTAAGCTCCTTGAATGTGCCAGGCTTACCACCGCATTTGCTAAAGGTTGGCTCCGTAGTAATCATGCTTCGAAACATAAACCAACCAAAACTGTGCAAAGGTACGCGTTTTGTAGTGTAATTTACGTGACGATACTGAAGTGAAAATTCAAAGGTGAGGAAGTTCTCATTCCGAGGATCCCGATGATCCTAATCGATATGCCGTTTGAATTTAAGAAACTTCAATTTCCGATCCGTCTTGCATTTGTCGTGATCATCAACAAATCCAATCTTTAAAAGATTGTGGTTTGAATCTAGAACATCCATGTTTTTCCCATGGTCAATTATATGTGGCATGTTCACAGGTCGGAAGACTATCTGCGTTGTTTGTTTTTGCGCCTTATAATAAAACAAAAAATGTCGTGTATCACAAGGTACTTAAGTGAAGGGTAGCCTATGTATGTACTAAAATACAGAAACAACAAGGAATGATTTTTGTAGGTACTTAATTTTTTTGTATTTTTCTAATAAAAAAAAATTCAAAAATCTGCTTATTTATTGCCTTTCAGGCGGAACAGAGATTTTAAAAAATTCTTTCAGCATTAGGAGTGATACATTATGCTCCTCCATTAGTAACTTAGACTATATTTCATTTTTATACTACAGACCCGAGCAACGCCGGGCGGCGCAGCTAGTAAATAAATAAATAAACAGAGCGAGGAGCCCCAGTGCCCAGCTCATTGTCCATAATTACGCCCTGTGAGGAAATAGAGGGGATATACAATGTTTTGCCGGTTCCGAAGGGCTAATCGAGAAAGCGCTTTTCATGGCAATGAATTAACTAAGAGAGAACTCGCCAGTTCCTCGCTAAAGGCGATACCCGTGCAAAAACATTCTTGCCTCTGTTAGAGTAAACAATTGTCTTCAACGAAAAATAAAAATCAATGATCTGCGAGGTAGAAACGTGTTTTTGAATTTACCCTGCACTGAATCACTTTTAGGTGACAGTAATAGAAAAACTGAATGTGTATTATTATTTATTTGATTAATTAATTTTAAGAGATGTTTCTGTTCATGGTGAAGGAAAAAGGACAAAAAGAAATGAAAAATGGTTCAACTGCGGCCTATCAACCAATTTTTTGTAGAAATTGTTTCAAAAAAAACTAAATTGCGTCCATTGCATTGCATGCATCAATTTCAATCAATCAAATGCGGGAGCGCCACTGTCTCATCTTTAAGTCCTCCCAGTTTTGGAATACAGAAAACGCTATTATGCATGCGACGCAAGTTCTAATAAAAAGCCAATATCCTCGCTAAACATATACAGTTCTATATAAGTTGCCTGACTGACCATCGTATACGTTATACGCAACTAGAACTGCGCTGTTTGAAATCCGATAAAAGAAAATGATGAATGGGAATTAAATCGTTAGCTGACGTGCTATCGCTGCATTTAGAAAATTTTTTCGTAGCACTCTGGTAGAGGTGTATGTCAAGTAGAAAGGTGCTTTTCCTATCAGGTGTTCGTGATTTGTCCACATCGATATACAGGTGTGACGCGATACATCAATGGCAGTTTAAGTTGCACAAGCAGTCATGGCAGAAGACGGCTTTGACTTCACTGTGAATTTGTCATACACACCTACTCATACAACTCATCGCAACCCTATACAGTGATTTCACTAGACCATTCATTTCGGGGTGTAAGACAGGTAAAGGGAGGCTTAGGTCTTACATGTGAAAATTACTGCCTGTTTGCTGATTGAAAGTGGCATGGCTTGTTTTTGGTGGGGGCAGCACAACTTTTTGTATAGAGTCCTTGCTTACTCTGGTTCAAGCAATAATTGGTTATCTACACGCTGCTGGTAAACTAATCCATTTACCACTTTGTTGTGTGTGGGCTTTACTGCTTCAGTTTCTGTTTGTTTTGTGAGATCCTACTTTGCAGCCCTCAGTTTTTTGCGCTCACCCCTTTTAGAAAATACACAACGTTTTGTAGACAGGTACTTAAACAGTGATTCTCCCTGTGAAGCATTACATTGAACAGATCACTGTATTTGCCATACACCGAAAAATATAATTATAGCTGTCGTGTCGGTGTGACAATTTGTTACCTTCTAACAACAAAAGGAACAGATATAAATTATTCCACTAGCAGCATCAAGTACATCCATGCAATTCATTTTGAAGAAGCAAAGAGCGAAACAATTGTCACCATGTTGCCCTTATTTCATGGCAAATAGCTGTAACTATCATTATTCGCACACATTTCCCTATTGCCTTTCAAAATCACTTGATATTACAACATTGTGCCTTTCGGAAAGAGTAATTTAGGGGTTGCGCCCTTAGAAAAAGAAACGACAAGAAGATCAAGAACGAGAAGAAGAAAAAGAAGGAGAAGAGGCTCTGTATTTGAATAACCAGCGAAGAATAAGTACCCTTGTCAAATCTTCCATTAAATGGTAATTTCTCTGGAGTGTCATTTATTACAACAACAATAACAAATGGCAACAGCAACAACACCAAAAGTGAAGAACAAACCATCAACCTTATCTCGAGAATCTACTTATTTCTAAGACTTCCTTCTTCTCTTACCGTTATGTTGAGTCAAAGGTTAAGATAATATGCGACTCGATTTTAAAGCCAACCATCAACATTACCAACGTTGCCATTGCTGTCTCCGAGTTATGGGTTATGCTTCAGGGTGACCAGACTATATTTTTTCAGATTTAAGCAGATTAGTGTGCGAAGAAATAATATAAACAAAACTGAAACCTATATCTATACAGAGTATAGTTTGATAACTACCATGGACAATGGGGACTGTCGGGAGCGAATACATTTTTAGGTTCCCTCTCACCTAATTTCAAACTTAGTTGACCCGGTTTCACGGATTTGATGTATACAAAGCGTTTTTCGCAAAAATTCCCACAAAAAAATTGTCAGGGCTACATGAATCATGAAATCTCGTAACTTCGCGTTTTCGTTCCCGTGCGAATATGGAGATGAAATATGGTCTACGTCACTGAATAGTGTGCAACATGCATCCTAATGTTGGAACATCTTTAAAATTCGGTCAGCTTTTAATTTCTTGTTAACATCTCCGTGGGAATTTAATGTTTTTTTTTTTTTTTGTTAATTGTTACTACATATGCTAATCGTGAAGCAGACGAATAGAAACAAATTTAAAACCAGAAAATCGGTTCAGCTGTTCTCGAACTGGAAGATTTTGAACAAGCCTGACTTTGTCATATTCAGAATATTATACATACGGTGCGACAAAAGCTCAGGACGGATAGTTTGAATCAAGGCAAGGAAAAATCGTGCAAGAAAGGAGGTTCCATCTCCTTTTTCCTGATTAAATTGCCCCTTTCACCTTTTTTTTTTTTTTTGAACCAAACTATCCGTCTCAAGCTATAGTCGCATTTTATGCAAAAAACCCTTTGCATTTATTAAGACTAACTTTTCTGTAGACTATGACGTCTGTTATAGCAAGTGTTTGAGTGACAGCTTTTTTTCGATGACAACCAACGAAGATTACTTTTCTCACAAAGATTTTACGGAGTATCAACTCTTTTCAACCTGATATAAGACCTAAAAGATTATTTGACAGTGAAAAAATAACAGTAAGTACAAGCACACATGTCTATCTCACTGCTTTCCTTTACAAGCATAAGGTCTTGAAACCCTTGTTATACCTTTCAAATTTTAGGCCTTGATAAGATGTACATGGCAAGGAGTTTAACATCTTTGCCTATCAAGCTAAAGCTCAAATTTCAAGTCCCAGCAGCATTCAATCACCTTACTTACTTACTTAGGTCGGCATAACAGTTGGGGGTGAACCTGGTCCTCAACCAACATCCTTCTATAACGACTTCGATTTTGGACACTCTCTCTCCAGTTTTGCACATTAAAGTCGGTTGAGGTCTTCGTCAACTTCAACAACGACGAGGGCTTCTCCTTCCTCCTTCCTTCTTCCAAGAACATGAGCGTTTGGGTTCATCCGCTTTGCATGGGACAACCATCGTAGCCTCGCGACGCGTACTCTTCTAGCTATGCCCAAATGCCCATGTCGCGGTACAACTCGTTGTTGTACCTTCTTATCACCAAATATCATTCGGAGAATTTTTCTTACGAAACGACCAAAGGTTTGCTCATCCGCTTTCAATAAGCTCCATGCTTCCACGCAGCAAAGCAGGACTGGGATGGTCAAGGTCTTATACAGGGTTGCCTTGGTTTTTCTGGAGAGGGTTTTGTTTTTCAAAATTGCCTTTTTAACTCAAAGTAGCAACAAATTAGCAAACTCTCCGAGAACATTCACTATGTCATAAAAGGCACTCCCTCACTTAAACGTTCGGAACTGACAAACATATCTAAGTTCGCCTAATTCGCCTAAGTTCTTACTTCAGCTGTCTATAATCAATGCCAAGCAGCTTCTCTGTGCAATGAACAAAGAAGAGACCAAACCCTGACCAACTTCACCAACTTCTTTCCCTAGTTAATATTAGAGCTTCCTTGGGAATTGTTTCACTTAATACTAACCTATTTTTCCAAGCTAAATCTTAAGCGGTTGAATGGCTTGATCTCTCTCAAAAGAAAACACATTAGTGTGACGATGGGTCTCAATACTGGACACTGTCTTATTGGAAGAAATACCACAAGGCTAGGAGTCGTCTCAAACGATTTTTGCGGAAGCTGTATGGATGAGGAGGAGGAAGAGATTATTCGCCACCTTCTCTGCTCATGCCCAGCTCTAGCTTACACCAAGGTTCGTATTTTTTTGATAACCCTAAAAATCTTACTCACATCAACACGCCCTGCGTCTCACCCGTTTCATTGTACATAAGTTCGAAATGGTTCCATTAGGATAAGAATACATTAGATCCATTGTGGTATCGGAATGGGCCTAAACGGTCTTAATGTGTTAGCCGAGCTAAAAGCTTCTTTAACCTAACCTTACCTAGCCCAACCTATATTTTCTTGCGTAAACAGATCTCAAGAAAAGTCTTAAATTAATATGATCATCGAAAGAGTAAGCCTAAGTGGTTCATTTAACAGTGATGGGGTAGAAATTAATCTAGAAGTAAAAGTGTTATAACGACTTCTTTTAAATTGGATTGGATCTCTAGAGGTTTTTCATAACTGTTCATCCAACAAACAAAGAAAATTGAAAAAAAACATTTCCCATTTTTCAACTTAGATCATTCAATCATTCATGAACAAAATTTTATTCTTTCCTTTTTATGTCCACTATCAAACTTTTTTTCTGTGTTTGGGCTGTCTTGTGACACATCTGGTCACCCCAAAGCTGCAAGCAAACTTAAGAGCCTATCATTAAAATGCTTCTGGCAGATATGTAGTACCAGCAAGGCAGTAGCGGCATCACGGACGACGGCTACGATTACCGGTGGAAGCACTAACTATCATGGCAAGAGAATAGCGTTTCATTTAAACAAAATGTAAATCATCATCTGGTCCTGAATAGAGAAAATACCATAAACCACAGCATGAAGGAAGAACATGGCACACTAAGCCACGAAGAAGGATTTCACAAACACTGATAAATAGTTTACCTAATAGAAGCGTAAATTTGTTAAAGTCTGCTGAATATGGGAATCTGATGAGAGGAGAACGTTTGGTGTGCTGGATCTGGTATATACATATATATGAAGCTTCAAGAGCTAGCTCTATTTAATGCTCCTCCAAATGGGGAGGGCGAGGGTTAAAGTGATATTCAAAATTCGAGTGTTTGTGATACTGCGGTTGATGTAGAAAACTGCAGAGAGAGAATTTGTGGTTTCAAATGTTATCCACGCCATCAAAGCCGAAAAAGGTAATGGTTAACCAAAAAATAGCTGTATATGCTATTGAAAAGTAGAAAGGCTTCCTGCTCTTGATGACAGCCGAGAGAAAACATTGAGGCAAAAGGCCACTAGTGGTTAACACTAAATTTCCATCTTTTTTGAAACTTTATAGGAATGGGATACCGAGTATTGGGCAAGGAAGCTTGAAAAAGGAAATAATGAGGCTAAGCTTGTTCAAAATTTTAGAGAAAATGTGAGAAAAAGATGTTTTGATGTGTATGTGTGCATAGAATAGAAATGTACAACTACAATAGTTTGACAAAAAAAAAACAATGTGATTTTTGCTGCTGTTGACGAGGAGGTTGATGACTTTCATTTCTTCAGCATTAGGCCGGAGGCCCCTTAATTTTTTAATACTCAAAGTATTTTGTTTTTAACTTTATAACTATTAGCAGCGGAATTTCGAAATTGGAATGATCCTCAATTTATAGAAAATTCCTGTAGCGTTGTTGAACTGACATGAAAACAATTGCTTTTAACTTTAATTTTTGAATTCTTTCCCACACAGTTTGTCAGCATATAGAAGATAGGACTAGGCGATTGCTTCTCCGTCTGCTTGCAATGGTATTAATAAAGTGGTCCTTTCTTAAAGCTGTAGTAGGACCGCAGAGCGAGGGAGTGCCACAACGTCGACTTTCATTTGACTTGGAGTCAAGTGGAAAAAGTAAATAGAACAGATAGAACAAATGACAGAGAATCAACTGCTTATTAACTTATCTATTCTCAAAAACGTCTGAAAGCATTTCTTTTCGTGTCGTGTCAAGTTTCAGTGATGTTCGTATCTCCAATCATTTTAAAGGTTCTTCTCTGAACACTGTCCAAAAGATTGAGGTGAGTTGAAGGAGCACCTGCCCAAATATGGGAGTTGTACTCCATCTTAGGACTAATATACGTTTTGTAGATGACTACCAGGTCATTGGGTGAAAAAAAATTTCTTGCATCGTCGAAGAAAGCGTAAGCACTTTGCAGCGTTTTTGGCGATGTCAAGTATATGGTTATTCCACAAGAGGTGGTTGGTAATGCACATAACGAGTTCGGAAGCTGTTCGGTATCAACAATGCATGAGCCACTCATAGATATTGGCAAGTGAGGTAAGTTTCGCTTCAACGACAAAAGACAGCATTGAGTTTTTGAAGCATTAAATTCTAGGCGGTTTGTGATTCCCCACTGGACAATGCTGCCTCGATAAGAATTTAATGAATTTAACATACGTTGTCGCCCTAGATCCACGTCCGAAGATGAGGGATGTGAACCTAAGAACGAATATGAAAAGCTCAGGGTATTGTCGTCGGGAAAACAATTTAGTGGATTA
This sequence comes from Melanostoma mellinum, assembly GCA_914767635.1. Classification (NCBI taxonomy): domain Eukaryota; kingdom Metazoa; phylum Arthropoda; class Insecta; order Diptera; family Syrphidae; genus Melanostoma; species Melanostoma mellinum. Next base: position 25,069,575 of record OU612058.1, read on the forward strand.
GTAGTTTCAGACAGAAGATCGTTAACGAAAATAAGAAAAAGTGTCGGAGACAAAACGAAACCAGCATTTTTTATGGGTTTCATATTTATAGCCGTCCAAAACAACTTGTAATGAACGGTTAGAAAGGTAGCTACTAATCCAGCAAAGAAGAAGCTCATCGAAACCAAATGCACGCATTTTAGATAAAAGAGCTTGATGCCAAACTCCATCGAATGCTTTTGAAATATCAAGCGCAATAATCTTACTTTTCTCAGTTTGCCACAACTGGAGTCGGAGATCAATAGGGCTTAGTGCATTTCTCTCAACCATACCTTGTGAGGGAATGTATGGTCTGACAATGCTTTGCCGATTCCGAGCGTTTAAAAAAATAATCCCTTTTGATGGGGGAACTACCCTCGGAGCACTTGCTAAGTTCTTTTGAGGGTGATAATAATTGCATCTTTCTGGTATTCGAGCCTCAAACTCAAATCTAAAAGCCAGACGTGATAACCATTTGATTGACAATTGGTAGCCATATTTGCGAAGTTAGGGGGGAAAGCCTGCAAGTATCATATTGTGGAGGGCCGCCCTGCCATCCTGGTTTTTGATGGCAAAATCATTTTTATATGTTGCGAAGGAAACTACTAGGGCTACTATTAGAATCATGTAGTATAGGTATAGCTCAACCACAAGAGACGAGTAAGAAGGGTAGCACCCTCAACAGACCTCAAAATGAAATCGTATCAATTCTAATTACTTATGACTGCCGTACCGTCAGCATTCAGTACCAATTAGTTTAATTTTGTTTTATATGAAATGTTATGTACTTATTCCTATAAGCTCTTTTGTGCTTCTGTTGGCCTTTTTTACTAACCACTAACACTTACATTAATGACGAAGACGCTAGATAAGTGCGTACATATGAGCTAGCTCTAAGGTCAGTACCGCTAGAGTCTCTGAGATGCAAAAACAAACGATTCAAATCATTGCTAGGATTTTCAAATTCACACTACCAACAAGCCAAGGAAACATGGTGCTGCAACGATTAAGGTAAAGCTGTTGTTAGTGTAAGAAATCTGATTTCAAAGTAATTGAGATGAAATTGCTAGCCTCGAAACATAACACAAAAAAATAAAACAAAGCCTTGGCTTATAAAAGTTTTGTACCCCTCCGCATTATAATAAAGATACTGATTATCCTTTTCAGATTAGAAATGCAACATTTCAAGGATAATTTCCAACTTTGTATCCTGTCTCTCTCATCAACCTCAGGCGACTTTTAAAGTCGCCACCACCTCGTTCACAACAATAAACTACTTAAGACTGATTCACCCCCGAGATAAGAAGTCATTAAAATCAATAAACCTGTTTACCTACTTCCTTTAAACTGTGATTGTTTGACTTGCACCATTAACTTGTTTAATTTACATCACCACTCTTCTACCACTCTACCGCTCATCACCATCGCTATCGGACCATCATTTACATTTTTAATTTCTGACTCTGCCTTTCGCGTAAAAGGCAAAACGAAAAGAAAAGCATAACAAGAAACATAAAACGTTTTCAACCTTGTTCGTACCCTCATCCATTTCACTTTGTATCTCTCTGCATCGTACTGCATTCATATTCGTCGTTCATCTTTCGCATTAATCCAATCCAAACACAAATCGCCGCCGAAGAACGAAGGGCAAAATCGCCCCAAAGGCAAAACATTTATTCTGTAAAAACACGACTTATGCCCAAGGACAATGGTTTGAGTTTAGGCTGCGGACCCTCTGATATTACAAAGAAAATCACTTTATCCTGTTGTCCTGCCGTTGGATTTTTACTCAATTTTTTTTTCTTACCACTGCGAAACTTTTCTCACTCCTCGCGTTTTTTGTTCGTCTTCTTCTTCTTGTTTTTCACATTTTTTTTATTATTATTTTACGCTCTCTTCTGCATAATCTTTTTTTACTGACCCAGATTTTGTACAAGTACTGAGTAAAAGGATTATTCATTTAGGCAAATGGTGAAACTTTATATTCGCTAAGCAAGTCCGAATGGAGTTTGGATGAGTAATGACCGCGTGATGATAATAGAGAGAAGAGTATCTTCAAACAAAAAACCAACAAAAAAAATGAGTAGAATGCTTCAGATACTTTATTTGGAGAAAAGTTTACTTTTTATGAAAAAAAATTATTGATGGAATATTTTTGGAGTATTAAATGTTCGCACGTCGTTGGCAGTCGCAAAAAAGTTTTGATTTATGTAATGCAACAGGTACCCACTTTCCAATTAACAGACAACTGTTCCAAAACAATGCTCCGCATTTATATCAACAGCTTTTTTCTGCTAAAGTCCACCTCTGCACATCAAATTACTTTAGTAGTCACAACTCTGCGATAAAAACAATATAATAAATTAAATCCCTGTTTCCCTAAAACACCCACACTCACCCACGCTACATCTACAATTTGTTCAATTTGTGTTTTCTATTTGCCATCATGTCAAAACAGCTTAACCACATTAAAATCGACATTCAACCGCTTTGTAATTTTGTTTTGTGTCTTTCGATTAGTTGTTAATAAAAATCGCTATAGCAGCAATTAAAAACCAAAAAAAAAAATAATAATAAAATTCACGAACCCTTATAAACATGTCATCACTCAATTAATTGCCTAATGATGCCAGAGAGAATTAAATTTCCCATTAAAACGCTCATTACGGTGTTAATAGAATCCCATACAAATCGAATTATTGCCTTTTAAATAAACGAGTTCAATAAATTCTCTACACATAAATAAACCGTCCTGCCAGGCACTTTCAGCTCAGTCCATTTCCTAATTGAATCATAAACTCAAATGGCCAGCCGCCAGCAGCCTAATCGAAATTCACATTGATTATCTCCTTAAACTAAAAAAATAAAAAATAAAACAATCTCAATTCCCCCTTCTGAGAACCAAATAAAGACAATACAATGAGCTTTCATAGTTAACCCAGCTTCCAAATAGGAGAAGACATTTCAAATTGTTTGAACATAAGGATAATATCAATCTACTTATTGGATGTAATTTATTGAGGAGGAATTTAAATAACTTACTGGGAGCCCGCTCGACTTCGATGACTGGCTCATTAAGATATTTGTGCAACTGGCACGGCATTTTGCACTTGAAATACGAAATTGCGATACATGAAAATGTATACAATCAGCTTTGATAATAATATTGTAACGTGCGCTTAGTTCGCAAAAATAAAACTCTACCTTTCAATTTAATTCTACCACTTTATTCAGTATCTACTTTCGATATACACTTTATTGAACTCAACTCGACTTTTGGACTATCACTTGTATTTACTCTTAACTTTATCACTCTATAAACAAGACTGCCCTCTGGTTGCCTCGGGCGGGCTATTTATATCGAATGACATGCCATCTAGAACTCTCCAGTAACTTCTACATTGTCTCCACTCTACACTCTTTTGGCTGTCAAACATTTTCTCTCCTTCAAAATTTCTACACTTACACCAGTGCTGCCAGATGTGTTTTTTTTTCGGTTGAACGTTTTCGAATAAGAAATTGGTATTCAATGTTGGGTTCACGTTACACTGCCCCCTTCTTAAGATTGTTCGTCCCGAATAATTCCATCTGCAGCCTCGCCACTATATCGATGCAGCCGGTCACAATGAACTACTTTTAACTTGCCTCTTAGTCCTCTTTGGATGCGGTAAACCACGTCGTTAATCCTCGTGACAACAGTATAAGGACCTTCCCAGTTTTGCTGAAGTTTCGGTGACAATCCCTTTTGACGATGAGGATTATAAAGCCACACACGATCTCCTGCTTGGAATCCTGACGTTGTCGCTTTTGTGTCGTACCGTGTCTTCATCCGGTCGCTGTAGGTTTTCATACGTTCCCTTGTTCGTTTATGGATGTCAGCGAGCCTCTCCTTGAGGTCGTCCACATACTCGTTCGTGTCCTGTGGCTCCTCTGTGGGGCATCCAAATTTAAGTTCGCTGGGCAGTCGCATGGTTTTCCCGAACAGGATTTCAGATGGTGTTTGTCCTGTCGAGCTATGTACCGCACTTCTATATGCCATCAGGAATAGCGGTACGTGCCTATCCCAGTCTCTTTGGTAGTCGCCTACGACCTTGGTGAGGTGTTCTTTCAAGGTCCGGTTGAATCTTTCAACCATCCCATCAGACTGTGGATGAAGCGGTGTGGTTCTAGTCTTCTTAATGCCAAGTAGTCCGCACACTCCTTGGAAGATGTTTGACTCAAAGTTCCTCCCTTGGTCGGAATGGAGTTCCATAGGCACGCCAAACCTACTCACCCAGTTAAACACAATCTGGTCGACCACCGTTTTGGCCTCTTGATTTGGGATGGCATACGCCTCAGGCCACTTGCTAAAATAGTCCATTACAACCAGAATGTACTTGTTTCCAGCGTTGGTCTCTGGAAAAGGCCCAGCCACATCTACTGCAATCCTCTCGAAAGGCGATCCAACGTTGTACTGATGCATCTTACCTTGAATCTTCCTACCAGGTCCTTTGGTTGCAGCACACTTGTCACATGTTCGGCACCACTTCTCCACGTCATCTCTAGCATGCAGCCAGTAGAACCGATGTCGCACCTTCTCCAGTGTTTTATTAACTCCCAGGTGACCTCCAGAAGGTCCGTCGTGCATCTCCCGAAGAACTTCACTGACTTTCGATTGCGGTACGATCAGCTGCATCACATATGTTTTACCATCAGCGGACTCCCATTTTCGCCTGAGGACACCTTCTTGCACATACAGTGAGTCCCACTGTGCCCAATAGGCTTTGAGAACTGGACTCCTGTCGGAAATGTCACCCCATTCAGGTTTCTCCTCATTTTCTTTCCATGCGAGAATGGGTTCGATATCTGGATCTTCCTGTTGAGCAGTCCTCACTTCCTCATTGCTCCATCCGCTTATTGGATCAGCTCTTAGTCGCTGAGCAGTAATGATTTCTTTGTCTTCTTGCCGCTTGCAATGCTTGCAATCCACTTTGCAAGGTCTTCGGGATAATGCATCGGCGTTTGAGTGCAGCTTTCCTCTGCGGTGTTGGATCTGGTAGTCATAGGTCTGCAATCTTTCTATCCACCTTGCGACTTGACCTTCTGGATTTTTGAAGTTCAACAGCCAGTTCAGAGCACCATGGTCTGTCCGCAGAAGGAATTTCTGTCCATAGATGTACTTATGGAAGTGCTTTGTTGCCAAGATGAGAGCTAGCAGTTCCCTTCTGGTCACGCAGTAGTTTCTTTCGGGTTTCGATAGGACCTTGCTGTAGTATGCCACCACTTTCTCCTCGCCATCATACACTTGGGATAGTACCGCCCCGATTCCAACGTTGCTTGCATCTGCGTCGATGATGAATGTTTTGCCAGGTGTTGGATGTGCCAGCACTGGAGCGTTACAGAGGCGGTATTTGAGTTCCTGGAAAGATTTCTCACACTCACCTGACCATTTAAACTGCTTCCCCTTTTCGGTGAGCTGATGCAAACTCTTTGCAACTCCAGCAAAGTTCTTAACAAAACGACGGTAATATGTGGCAAGTCCCAGAAAGCTTCGGAGTTGATGTTTGTCCTGTGGTGTTGGCCAATTTTTGACGGAGTCAACTTTTTCAGGATCAGTCTTTACTCCTTGGGATGAGATGATGTGTCCCAAATACTTGACTTCGGTTTTGAAAAGTGCACATTTTTCTGGATTCAGTTTTAGGTTAGCCTCTCGAAGTCTCTGAAACACGGCTTTTAGGTTCTTGCAATGTTGGTCAAATGTTTTCCCATAAACAATGACATCGTCCAAGTAGACTAGGCACGCTTTCCACGTCAGTCCTTGAAGAACGCACTCCATTAAACGCTCGAATGTTGCCGGAGCGTTACATAGCCCAAACGGCATAACTTTAAACTGCCAGAGCCCATTACCTGTAGAAAACGCCGTCTTTTCCCGATCATCAGGGTGGATGTCAACTTGCCAATATCCGCTCTTCAAGTCCAGCGTCGAGAACCACTGCGCTCCCTCCATGGCATCCAGGGTATCACTGATTCTGGGCAGGGGATAGCTGTCCTTCTTAGTTACATCATTCAGCCTTCGGTAGTCCACACAAAAACGAGTGCTTCCGTCTTTCTTTTTCACTAGCACCACTGGTGACGCCCAAGGACTTTTGGAATTTTCGATAAGTCCGTCCTTTTTCATTGTTGTTATCATTTCCTCAACCTCACCTTGTTTGGCCAGTGGAAGACGTCTTGCGGGTTGACGAATCGGTCTTGCATCTCCTGTGTTGATGCGATGCTGCACCAACTGTGTCCTACCATATTGCCCCTTTTGCGATGCGAAGATATCAGTGTACTCTTGTAGGAGACTTTCAGCCATCCTTGTTTGTTGGTGATCAAGGTTGGATGAATTCAGTATTTTAGCTCTGATGGTTTCGAGCTCCTCCGGAGTTATAGTTGGATATAAGGTTGGATGAATTCAGTATTTTAGCTCTGATGGTTTCGAGCTCCTCCGGAGTTATAGTTTTTCTCGGAGCTTCGTCTGTGATCTTGGTAATTGCTGCAACCGATTCGCAACGTCCAACGACTTCTCCTTTCTTCAACTTTACATCGTACGGTCTGGTGTTTAGTAATCGTACGGGGACCATTTTGTTTTTCGGTGCTACCAGTGTTTTCCCAATGATGACGCTTTGGGAGGAACACTCTGGGTCTGGTTCCACCATGAGGTATCGAAGGCTTCCAAACTCACCCTCCAGTTTCGTCCAAACGAACACTTCAGAAGATGGAGGCAGAATAAGATCTTCCCTGATGACAGTTCTCAGTGTCAACGTACTTTCGTTCGAATAAGTCATTGGAAGTTCCTTATTTTGGTACTTCAAAACCTGATTACCGATGTCCAAAATAACTCCGTGCTGTTTCATAAAGTCGATTCCAATGATGCACTCGTCACATATATCTGCCACCAGGAATTGATGAGTAAACACTAGGTCGGCCAGTCGGATCTTAAGACACACTTCTCCATATACTCTTGCTGCTTCTCCCGTTGCGGTTCTTAGACGGTAGCTATTGGTGTTATGAAGCCACGTCGTCTTTACCAGGTCTCGACGTACTATGGAGGCTGTGGCACCGGTGTCGATGGTAGCCAAATGTTTGTTCCCGTTAATAGTAGTCTCCACAGTCAGACTTTTGTTGTCTCGTTTGGTCTGAGAGACCTGGATGGTGGTTCTGGGGCCATCGATACAAGAAACCAGCCTCTGCCCCTCGAAGTTGGTTCTTACGGGCTGATAGGCAACGCTGGTGTTGTTGTTACCTTGCTCTGGGTTGGATCTCTTGCTTCCACAATGTTGACAACTGGCTTTGTTTGGTGGTAGTCGGCATTGACGCTGTAAGTGCCCGGTCTTGTTGCAGTTCCAACATCTTGCTAGTCCGCTCCGGTTCTTTTGTATTTCAGCTCTTTGGCACGAGCATTCTTCGACTATGGCCTCTCTAAGTCGATGTACTCCCTGAGAAGCCTGCTCTGCTGCTTCAATTGTCAATGCGAATGCTAAAGTTTCGGAAAGAGTACGTGTTCTAGCAGTTCGCACAGACCTCTGAAGATGTATATCGGAAATGGCACGAACGAAGGACTCAACAGCGAGCTGGTTGATGATTTCTTCTCCAGCATCCGGGTATGCCAGGTGAACCAGTCTTTCGACGTCTGCTTGGAGCTGCTGTAGACTTTCACCCCTTTTCTGGACTCTGTTATTGAGTTGGACTCGGAAGACTTCTTTCAAGTGGCTATCTCCAAAGCGTTTATCTATAGCTGCCACGAGAGAACTGAAATCGCCGCTCTTACCAGCTGGAACTGTTTGAAGTAATTCAGCTGCTGGTCCTCTAAGAGCAAGAGTCAGTGCAATGTACTTGTCTTCGTCATCCCAGCCATTTGTTGTCGCGGCTGCCTCAAATTGTCTCTTGTAGACTGGCCAAGAAGACTGTCCATCAAATGTTGGGGGTTTCATCTCCTTTTTCTTTACAAACTCCCCAGCAGACTCTCGAATTTTGATTTTCCGGATCTGGTCCAATTCCTTGGTGAGAACATCACATCGACTTTCTACGCCTTCGAAACGATTCTCTACAACAGAAAGCTGTTTTTCCACACCTTCAACGCGTTCGTCAATGGCACATACATTTTTCTCAATGTTGCCCAATTTGCCTTCTAGAATGTTTTTCTGACCTTCCAAAACATTCTGTTGCGCCTCGAGTCTTTCGAGAATATTCTGTTGTTCTTTCTTTTGTTCGTTTCGTTGTTCTTCAATCAGCTTCTTTTGTTCGTTTCGTTGTTCTTCAATCAGCTTCTTTTGCTCGTTTCGTTGCTCTTCCAGATTCTTTTGTTGTACTTCGAGTCTTTCGAGAACATTCTGCTGTTCCTTCTTTTGTTCGTTTCGTTGTTCTTCAATCAGCTTCTTTTGTTCGTTTCGTTGTGCTTCAAGTTGTTCCAGAACATTCTGCTGTTCCTTCTTTTGCTCGTTTCGTTGTTCTAACAAAAGTTTCATCAAACTAGAAAAATCTACATTTTCACTTACTTCCTCTTCCTCCACTTCTGTTTCAAAAACAAAAGTGTTTACGTCTTCCCCTTGCTGTTCCAAATAGTTGCGCAAGCGCAGGACGAGCTCATTTTTCGATCCTGCTCTAGAAAGATTTCGCTCACCTAACTCACATTTAAGCTCAATGCAGTTGAGCTCTTCTAACAACTTACCCATTTTCACTGTATATAATTATTATTTTCTTTTTACTTTTTTTTTTTTTTTACACTTTACTAGTCAAATAAGTTTTATTTACACTTCTGACACCAATGTAACGTGCGCTTAGTTCGCAAAAATAAAACTCTACCTTTCAATTTAATTCTACCACTTTATTCAGTATCTACTTTCGATATACACTTTATTGAACTCAACTCGACTTTTGGACTATCACTTGTATTTACTCTTAACTTTATCACTCTATAAACAAGACTGCCCTCTGGTTGCCTCGGGCGGGCTATTTATATCGAATGACATGCCATCTAGAACTCTCCAGTAACTTCTACATTGTCTCCACTCTACACTCTTTTGGCTGTCAAACATTTTCTCTCCTTCAAAATTTCTACACTTACACCAGTGCTGCCAGATGTGTTTTTTTTTTCGGTTGAACGTTTTCGATTAAGAAATTGGTATTCAATGTTGGGTTCACGTTACAATATTTTAAGAAAGCTTCAATTGAAACAAATGTACTGAAACGCTTATTTGCCAAATTCCAAGCTGATAGTCAAATTATCGATTCTATTTACTTTTGCAACGTTCCAAAGAACCCTATTGGTAGGTGACAGTGTTTTACTTGATCAAAAGTAGAGACCTAAATGAAAAAGAGGAAGGAAAATGAATTCTCTCGTCGTCCATAAGGAAGCTCTAAGCGCCATTTTGGAAGTTACCGAATTCACAAGAGGTGGCCAGGGATGAATAAACCGGAAATGCAGTCATGTAGTAATAGTGTGATTTTATTTAACAAAATAATTAAAAATCATGTTTACAAATTCACAATATATAACATTGGCTTTTGCCGTCAGCCAGATGAAAAAGAGCATTATTTTGAAATGATTACGATATAATTTGTGTTATAAATATTAAATTAAAAGAAATATATATCTATCATGAACTAATATTGAAAGTTAAAATAATCTCATGTTTTTTTTAATGCAGTTATGCTTTTTTAGTGAAAATGGCACCCATAAAGAAGGTAATAGGGGTGGATGGCGGCTAAATGGGTGTTGTCGATTCAAAGACAAGTGGCAGACTGAATTATTTGAGCAATTTTGTGTGGTATTTCAGGTTTTCAAAAGGCAAACTAAAACGAGAATGAAAGTTCAAAGTTCCCAAACCAATACGAAAATATGAGGGATCATTAGTCGGGAAAACATTTCAATAAATTGGAAATTTTGTAATAAGAGATCGTTTACGAAAGATATATTGAAGCCCAATGGCACACACTAGAATAGTATTACTATACATACACATAAAATATAAATACACATACATTAATTTAAAATTACAGAACAGAACGCAAGAGCCTTGGAGACAAACACATTAATCCATCAACACCTTGTGAGGAATGGAGCAGACCAACTTATTGTTTGCCGATGTTAAACTGCTAAGTTAGAAAGCTTTTTTAATAGCCGTGGCGTTGTTCTCTTTCTCTGTTGCCCCAAGTGACTTAATCAATAGCGACAAATTGGTGTAACAGAGAAGAAGAACAAAAAAATAGTCACTTTATTGGCATGAAGTTTCAACAAATCGACCAATGTGAACGTCCTAAAAAGTCCTGCTTCCTTCTATTTTTGATAAGAAATAGCTTCGTTACTGACTTTTACCTACTCTCAGCCTGTGAGTGTGATGTCTTCCATCTTTTACAGAACTTAAATTGTATCTCGTCTGAACCAGAACAGATGGATTCCTTGGAGTTCCTAGCTGCTTTATTTACTTGCTTCGTTTCATTGTGACCCCAAAAAGCTATTTGAGGAAACTGTTCGTTCACTAGGCCATCACAATGATATCGCAGAATATTTTCTTTCTTTGAGAAAATTCGTGTCTCATTCGGGATTCGTGTCTCAGAGAACTTGACAATTCCTCGCGAAAGGCCATATCCACAGTGTAGAATCAGAGAGTCATATACCAAAGCAGTGCTACCTATTTTGTGTTTAGAAGCTAGATTCGACTGTGAACCCACAACCGGAGACCCAAGTCGCTATTTTTTTGTGGGTTACTTTGAAATCAATTTGAAAAACTCAAAGTTTTTAGTTATTTTGTAATGGTTGCTGTTCTCAATGAGTTTTGGGCTGTGTGATGGAGTTACACAGATTACTTGGCAGATACGAGGTACGAAGTGAATTGCAAAAGAGAATCATACACACTAGTGCACTAGTTTTTTGTTTAGTTGAAGTTCGGATTTTTGGAATCGCCGGAAAATTTAAAAAAAAAAAAAAGATTCCTTATCTCTGGAACCAAATATTACTCACTAAATCTAAGGCTCAGCTTTGGAACGCCAATGAAATACTTACAAAAACAAATTCAGCTTCGGGGCGATTATCATCCATAGATACAAGGTGGGTCAAAAGAAATCACTTGACTTGAAATCGGTCAAGCAGTTCTAAGGTTAATGTTCTCGTTCCCGTAGAATATATTTCATTCCTTTATTCCTGCGAGAAATGGGAACGGAAACGGGAACTTCTAAACTACTTAACCGATTTCAAGTCATGTGATTTCATTTGGCTCACCTTGTATAAATAACATTACTTTGAGCTCAGCCTCACATTTATTCACAGTTTCAACATTTATTCACAAATATAACTATGTAGGTAGTTATTTTGGGTAGCGAATCGGAAGACAAGTGTCAGAAACATTCGTTTTAATTTAATGTTTTTAAGTTAATTCTGTATAATCTACGTTTATTAGCGAAGCTCGCAGGAACATAGGCTTCGAATTGTACGCTATCGGTATTTGCAATAAGAGTTGTAAGCAAATAGATTTCGTGGTAGATTTTGTTGGTTGGAATTATCAAAAACAGATTTTTAGATTTTTAAAGACAACTCACCACTTTCCACAAATCATGTACAATTGTAGTTTTCCTCAGCATACATTTGTTTTCCAACAATCGGAAACAACTAACACAAAACCAACACACAAAACAATTTGAATTTTTACACACTATTGTATTGATCACTACAAATTAATTTAAGAAAATTAAACTAACACTCTTACACTGAGGCCAAATTTCGAAAAAATCGCAACTAGACACTAAAACACTTGGTACATTATTTAATTTGAAAGAAAAACGCATAATATGCAGATAAACACTTTTTTATACAACAAAGGAACAAATGCGCACTTGACTGGGCTTTTTTGTAAATATTTTGAGTTTCTGTGAATTTCTGGAGAAAACCCATAACCATTCCTATGCGACTGCGACGGCAAACTAAAAGACAAATGAGCGCTCGATCTTCGATCCTACTCCTACATAAAGAAAAAGCAAATGGCCGCTGCACTGCACTGCCGAGCCAGGGATGAATATTTGCTACATATGTAGCAGATTTACTTCATTTTTTTCAAATTCTTCTCTTACTACGTAGCAAATTTTTTCTACTTCGTTTAGTTTTTGCTTAAAATACAACTTTTCAATACCTACTTCTACTTTTTACTTTGCTGTAATGGTTCAAGCAAAAAAATATCTTATTTTTTTTTATAAATTTAAAAACAGTTTGATGCATATGTACAATCTTGTAAGAAAACATTGTTATAAAAATAACTTGTTAGAGCTATTATCATTCAGTTTTTCTTTTATTTGATGAGAAAATATTGTTATTTAACAATTTTATGCCATTTTTTACTATCTGCTACATTTTTTGTAAATCTACTTCGATTTTTTGAGGATTCTGCTACATATTTTGGGTTGCTCATATTCATCCCTGCTGCCGACTGCCGAGGCCGACCAGGGCACCAGACAACCATACTTTATTTTAACTTTAGGCAAAAGCAAAACTGAAACCGAACTTTCTCTTTTGTAAGATTAAAACTATACATATATGTATGTACTTACATTTTATACAAAATTGTGTTGCATAAGAATTCATGTTTCTCTTCTCTAGACTCTAGTGTCTCAGCTCTTAGTTCGCCGCATGAATATTCGAGCTTCGACCAGGGTTGGGACTTTACTGCAATTGCAGTAGATCTACTGCACTTTTCTCGAAAAATAAATCTACTGCCTTTAAATAAAATCTACTGCACTTTTATTCTTACTATAACTAAACAGGTCTTTACATTGAAATTTTAAAAAATTATATTAGTATGGATTCAGTCAGTACCAATGAAGGTTTAGAAAGTACCTTACATTATCTTTCCTTTACGGATATGGATTGGTATCGAGTTCTAGCGATATATTGCTTCTCACGACTTTGAAGAAAGCAAAATTTTTGAAATATAAAAATGTTTGATTCAATTTCATGTAGAAATTTGTGGTCAAATAAAAAAGCGTTTTAATTTTAATGATACACAATTAAATTTTCATTTTTCCTCTCTCACGACATCTATGGTCAAGTTGCCCTGATGTCTTAAATCTATAAATAGCTTATTAAATTTACTTTGTAAGTTATTTTTTGTAAATAAATAAATAAAATAAAATCTTCTTAAGTATTTTGATGCAAAGGTAGTAATAGAGGGTACTTATACATGTATACAATGACATTGTTTTGGCCATTGTAATGTCTTTTCCGTTCTATAATAAAAATCCTGAAGAACTTAACATTGTTTAGATGTCTTTGTTGGGAAACCAATATTTTTTAGATAAATATTATGACAGCAACTTAAAAATGAACAAAACACTTTTGAGAAAAAAAATTTTATAGTTTATGTACATGTACAATGTACATACAGTTGCGATCAAAATAATAGTAGTGTGAGTAAAAGCATTGCACAGATTGGTATTTTTCCACTTTGCATTGCGTTGATAGTGAAAACACTTTAATTGTTTTAAGGGGTGGAAAAGGATCTCGTCAATATGTAAGAAGACCTCCAAACACCGAATATAATCCACACTTTACAATCATAATGGTATAGGCATGTTTTTTCTTCTACGAAGTTGGACCCATAATGCGGATTGAAGGCATTATGGATCAGCATCTCTATGTTAGGATAATACAGGAAGTAATGCTACCGTATACTGAAGTTGAATGCTACCGTAAATGAAGATGCTTCGAGGATAGTAAAGTAGTGATGGAGTGGCCCGCACAGTCTTCGGACTTTAATCCCATTGAAAACCTATGGAGCGCTGTAAAAAAATATGCTTCTAGATGTAAACCAAGCCACAACACAGTCCTTTGCGAAGCGTTACAGCTCATGGAGTTCGATAAGCACGGGAAGGTGTGGAAACCAGATAAGCTCTATTTAACGTCTTTGTACTGCTGTTATAGCTTACAAGGGACATGCAACTAAATACTAATTAAATGTAGAACACTCAGCCACATATTGTAATAAAAATTTTGACCTAATTTTTCGATTTCGTAACATTTCAAGGTAGATTTTCCTATCACTACTATTTTTTTGACCGCTGAATTTCAACATCTGTTCAATAAACTTGCAACTATTGAATAAAAATATCAAACTAATGTTTTTTTTTTTTTGTAAATAAAAGCTTAAAACCCCACATTGAAAACCACGTTATTGGTTTTTTAAATTAGAATTGACGGATAAGTTTTTTTCAATTTTGTTGTTTCTGTTTGTAATTAAATAATAAATAAAGATAATCGACGACGTAAACTAAGATTGTTGGGAACCTTCGGATTCTGTGGGCCCTATAGAGTTTTTCAATAAGTTTTTATTAGTCGACGGACAATTTAAAAAAAAAGCAATAAATAGCTAGCAATTTTGACAATACTTTATTTTTTATTTTTAAGCTGATGTTAATATTAGTGTATGAATTTTTATGTGAATTTGTTTTAAGGAAAAATGTTTATTTTGTTATTTTAAGTTATTTATGTATGTGAATCTATGTTAAAAAATGTTTATGTTCTAAAAATGAAAAATCTACTGCAGAACAGTTGAATCTACTGCATTTTTGTTTCAAATCTACTTCGGGCATTTTTTCAAAAAGTCCCATCACTGGCTTCGACTTCAATTGAAGTTTTGTTTAACTGAAGAGAAGTAGATAGAAAGAGAGGCGTTAGAGAGCGCAGAGCGAAAATTCTTTGGGTTTATTGAGCAGTAAATACTAATTTTGGCATTTCTTAAAACTCGAATCACAGAACTGTTTTTACAGTCGGGATCATTGTATTAATATACTCTAGTAACATCACAAAGGGGAAAACGCTGGCTGGTATGTGGTACATAAACCCGTCTCAATTTGTTCCTTTAGCGGTTTTGAAAATTTTCTTTTGGTTGTTCAGTGTTCACAAAGATAGTGGATTGGATGGTATTTTCGTGAATGCCTGAACACTCTTCAAACTATTTTATGACAAGTTTAGCACAATGAAATAAATGTTTTGCCATTAAATCAAAGCAAATAGTTTTCATTTATTTTCATCTGCCTGGCTTTTATCAAGTTGCTAGAAAGTTTACAAAACATGCTTCTCAAAGTATTGGAAAATTATGCGTTCCACAGGTTCTACGATTAGTTTTTTTCTGATTTGAGAAGGTGGTACGCTAAATGGAGAGTATAGATGACAATAGCATCGATTTCTCTTCTATAATGCTACTACAGTTTATATTTTACAAATACAAAGGTCCGGACACCATTTCGGCGAGCTCCTAAACACGAGTTTCTAACAATGAAAAAAACTTCAGCTGAATGTGTACGCCTTTTAGTGACAGATAAGTGATTACCTCGCCAAGTGTCAATTGAAGTTCTCTTAAAAGCCCAATTATTACGAAAACGAATCAGGAAAAATGCAAATAGATTATCTACATATTGGGTTTGGTTTTGATTTGAAACACTAATGCTAAATTTCAATGACAAACACATACGACTTTTTTCCGTGCGCAAGGAAACCAGAGTGGTGCCCGCGGCGTAATAATAAGAATGTCTGCCTGTTACGCTGTAGGTCCAAGGTTCGGATTCCAACAGAAGCCAAAAATGTTTTTCCACGTGTATCGCCTTTGGCAAGGAATTGGCAAATCCTCTGATATTAAATTCATTGCCATTTAAAGCTCTTTCACGATTAGCGGTTCGGAATAGAAGATTGTAGGTCAAAATCAACAGTCTTCACTTCAATGTCATTCAGTTTCTCAGTTTCAGATGTAGACAATTGAACTACCTCTGAAGACGTTAAAAAAAAATGAGAAAAGACTGACGAAAGAACATTAAGAATTTCCCAACACAACGAACACACTTTTTGTATATTCACACCGATCTTTTCTCCGATATCCGATTGTGCTTCGCTTCATTTATAAGTAAGCGGCTAGTGGAAGAAAAATGACTCGATCTGATCGGCTGGTGGATGGAGACCTGAAGTTTTTACTTCATTTATAAGTGAACCGCTGGTCATTAACTAGATAGCCTCAGCCATAGAAGCATAATTGAATATGGGTCAAAAGAAGCAACGAAAATCAAATGAGGCAATTTTTACAATCTTCCAATTTGCCAAGAGTATTCCTTAGATCAAGCAGACTTGTACCTATATGGTTAAGAGTTCAATAAATACGAATGGTTCACGAAAAACTAAAAAAAGCACTGACAACTCAGGAAGTCTTAGGATGTGAAATATTTAACCTGCAGGACTTTGAATGGGAATCACAGCAAGATCAAGAACGTGACTCCGAAAACGAAAGTTGGAAAACTAGTTCAAATACCATGAAAGGTTACTTTTTGTCCCATTAAATCAATTATTAGAAAGACACTTGAGACATAATTCAAATCCACAACTCCAAACTCAATCCAACAAATTCTCACCACATTCAATCAAAACATCAAACAGTTAGATAATGGATAGTAAAAGAACATTAAGCTCAAAACAAGCAGTTAAATTCTACAGAAAATAAGTGTGTAACAAAAGTGGCAAGAAAAAGAAAACCCCCAACTGCAGAGGACAATTCTAGAAAAGTTTGCTCCTGCAAAAGAAAAATTCAGGCCAGAAAATTTATGTATTGTTCAAAGGTGACACTAACCAACCAACCAAAATGTTTCTGAGAGGCGCCCATACATACTGTATGCATTAACTTTTACACACTTGTTATGTGGCTTGTTGAGAATACCACTAAATGTTGTAAGGCATTGGGCTGAGTGGACATCACCATTAATGGATGTTTCCTGTGTGCTAAAACCCATATACAAGCTCCTAGTAGTATGTTGTACTTGAGTTGAATCAAGCCCATTGGCATAATGGGAATTTATTGACAGACGGACTCACAGTATGGCATGGAGGCACTTTTCTTATAGATGTGTGACTTTTATAGCTAGAGTCTCTTTAGTTTGTTGTTAACATTAATCTCTGGCACAAGTAGAGGATAGTTGAAGTGCTGCTCCTTTTGAAGAGGATATTTGCTTTTGCGGTAGTTTATGAGAACATTAAAAGCACGAAAACTAAAATGACCAGATTTCAAAACTTACAAATACAAATCACGAGTTTCTGTTGTCACACACGATGGCTATCAAAGTTAAAGGATCCAATCCCCCGAATAGATGTTCTCACAAGTGAGTGTTTATTTGGTAACGTTTTTAGACTTGATTCGCATTAAGTGGGCAATAGAGAGCTTATTAAAAGAACCCAGAGTGCATATAGCGGCCATTTTGAATGAAAGGACTAACTGTTCTGTGAATTAACAGGTGAATAGGAATGAGTTAACACTCTGTTTGTGAACGAAATGAAAGTGTTAATACATTGAATCAAATAAAAGATAAAAGCCAAGCATCGTATAAACCAAAGCGGAGGTATTTGCTTGTCGTAGTCGTCTACAACCTACATGCTACAGACGTTCACCTTGGAGGAATGTAATTTGATAAGTCAACCCAATCGAGTGTTCCTCTGAAATACCTGTGATATTCCACCTCACTTAACGAAGATTTTGAAACAAAAATTACTCTTCTCCCACAACTTAGCCAGCTGAGCGTATTTAGAGATAAAAAAGAAATATTCATACGCCAGAGTGAACAGAAGAAAATCTAATTTTGGGTTCGTTATGATTGCGTTAGACTCTTGGCTTCATCTTAAAATCTCACGCTAATAATTCCAAAATAATTTAAAATTCCGTATTTAATATAAATCGTTTGAATATTCAGACTCGAGACTCCCTGTCCTTGCTTTCCCAAAAGACATCAATCTACAAAAAAAAAAGGAGGAGAGAAAACAATACATTTTCTACAAACAGATTTTAACTCAATCCACATGCATGCAAAAAATATCTCTTTTGCAGCACTTCTCTTTAATCGAACGTCACTTTTCAACCAAATTGACAGATTCATTCACAAAATGATTATCGATCAGCACCAACAGTCTAGCAACTGTTGAAGCAACTGCCATGTGTTTTCTTTTTTATTTTTTCCTACTTCTTCTTCTGCTTTTTTTATGTTTTCAAATATATGTATATATGCGAGTGTGAACAGAATCAATCAATCTCAGTATAGCAAAGCCTTTAACCTTTTCCACTCTGCAGGGTGCACTAACACAGCAATATACGCTCGAATAAAGACGAACCGAGGAAGTCAAGTAAAGGTATTTATTTCCTATCCAAGAGAAGAACTGCTATGTTATGCGATGAATCCTTTTATTTCTGTGTCACACAGAGCACATTCGAGTTGATATACTTTTTTTTATTTTATTCCTTGAAAATAAGGAATATACCTACATAGGTACTCTGTGTGCAATCATGCACGCTAAAAGCACAAAAAGGAACAGGAAGGATGTGTATTTCTCTGTAGGGAATCTAAGAAAGCTTCAAGGAAACGAGGAAAATTATTAAATCCACATAGAGGTTGCACGAGTGCGCTAACTCTTACAATTGCGTTAGCTGCCTTAAAGGAAATTTACTTAAAATATGTTAAATTATAATGTTGTTTTGGGACGAGGTATCATGGTATCATGTAAAATATGTATTTTGACAGAATTTTTTTGTGCTTACCTTTAATTGTAGCGAATTGAATTTATTTCATCGGCAGTCGGTTGACCAGCATTTGAGCTTAACCTTTATAAATAGGTTAACTCCTTATAAAATATCTTAAAATTTTTGCTTTTGCTTTTAATACCATAGAAGTCACTCAACCAATTGTTTTTAAAGTCTAATAAGATCATAGTCAGAATTGGTTAAACCGTTCTCAAGATATCGCACGTCAATTGTTTATCTACACACACTACGATTTGACATCCTGCTTAAAGTATAGCTCCCTTAAACCTCAAAACGTCAAAAAAAAGTTCGGAGTTCATAGGTGGATCAAAATCAGTAACCCCTTAGCTGCAACGAAAATTTGTAGGGGAATTGTGCTCAAGATGACATACTTTTTGTTTAAAGTAAGAAATAAAATTTTCTACAAACCCTAGCATTAAAATCTTTACATAGTTAAATAATTAATGATTGTATGGAAAAAATAAACTTGGAATGAATAGTTTAAAGTAAAAAGAATTTATTTAAAAAAATTAGTCAAAAACAGTCCGAGGCTAAGGCTAAGATGACATAGTTGGGTATAAGATGACATACTGCATGAGGGTAAGATGACATATTGTAAAAATGCCTGCTTTATTTGGCTTTTCAGCTTCAGTCAGTATATACATAACTCACATTTTCAACTTAGATTTTCGGCCATTTAGCTTTCATAATTTTTGTTTTATGCTTGGTGAAATATAATTATGTACTTTAAATTTGCATTTAAATGTTTGAATTAAAAAGTTAGGTTTGTGTTTTTAGTAGGAATGTCATAGTATTTATAGTATGTCATCATGGACTGATAAGCAATATGTCATCTTACCCGATAGGAAATAAAACTTTTACAACCATTCAGGAATCAAAACATTATAATTTAGGAACCAAATCACACAAAAAATATTCTCTATACACATAAATGCAAACATAAAACACAAAGGATATAGAAAAACACTTAATTTTTTAAGCAATTTTGAAGTAAACAATGACTCGCAAAAAAATTTATTCTCTAGCTTTTTCCTTTGAGCCGATCACGATGACAGCAGGTAGTATACTGGCAGCAGGGTTGGCCGAATAAACTACACTACATTTACTACATCATTAACTACGTGTAGTTAATTCAATAAACTACACGCTTTATTTACTACAATTTGTTACATTTGCTACATACACGTAGTTGACGTAGTTAATATAGAAAAAAAAGAGAATAGTTCAAACTACGTCTGCTACATTATCTACATTTAACTACATTTAACTACATTTATCTACATTTAACTACATTTAACTACATTTAACTACATTTAACTACATTTAACTACATTTAACTACATAAACTACATAAACTACGTAGCAGACGTAACAAATGTAGTTTTTTCTAAAAAGTGATATTTCGGCCAACTCTGACTGGCAGCTGTAAGTTTATTCTGGCAAAACAGATAGAAAAAATGCATGTCTGGATATGTTCGAGAGAACTGTGGCGGCTTTATAAACAGAGAAAATACGAGTATGTCATCCAGTGTTACCGCGGGGACACTATAGTGCCAAAAGGGACTCATTTTTTTTAACTCACAAAATTTAGATTTGGCTCATTTTTTTACGAATCCAAGTTACCTCTATACAAATCATTCATCTTTACTCTGAAGTCAACGTTAATTAATATTTTCAAAAGCTTTGTTAAATTTTGTAGACAAAACTAATTTTGAGAAGAATGCATAGTGTAAACGTAGCTTTTATTTCACTCCTGAACACCTGAACGCTGTGTCAGCATTCAAACATTTTCTTTGATTCACTCATAGGGGCGCTTTGTTTGAGTGAAAGCAAAAACAATATTTTCTTTGTCAATTGTCTTTGTCATCTTTTTTATATTTTTCTTATATTCTTGCTTACATCCGTGTGCTGTATTAAATTTTGATTTTTGACCCGCACACATTCAGTAATCAGAATCAGCTGCGTATTTTCACGCATATGGTTTCTCCTCTGTATCTGCTCTGTGGTTTTAAGTAAATTGTAAATTACAAATTGCAAGAAACAGCTACGCAACGCAGGTACTTTGTTTTTATTCGCAGGTACTTTGTATTTATTATTGTGATATTTTTGTAAGCACAATGTGAATTGTATTTTTTGTTTTTTTTATGAATTTAATTTATTTTATTTTTATTATATATGTCTACTTACTATATATGCAAATATATAGGTTTTTCGTATTATTAAAATGAACTTAAAAAAAAACAGAAGGGACTCATTTTTTTTTCAAAAGGACTCATTTTTTCAGCCACTGGGACTCGTCAAAATTTGAGCCCGCGGTAACACTATTGTCATCTTACCTGAGTATGTCATCTTGAGCAGAACTCCCCTAAACTTGCATTTTTTACTGCTTTTCAAATTTCTACTGGTAGATTTTAGTTCGATTCAAAGGCGGACGTGTCTATATGCATCCAACACGAACTTAAAGGAGCCATTTAACGGGTTAACCTTTTTAACCTTTTTAATTAATTCAAGAGGGGAGAAATAAGTTGAGCGAGTGAGTTGTTGGTTCGTTTACAACGAAATCACGCAGTCATTTCTGATAAGGAAGGTTGTCTGTTGGTCAATCTAAAATTAGCTCAATGCTGTCGTTCGAGTTGAAAATCTCTTGGTGTTGCCAGAGATAGTGTGAATTTGAAGATGTTAGTTGTTAGTAGTTTGCGCGAATTTCAAACCACAATTTTTTCAAATGATCTAAATAAAACTATTTTTACCTTTCATTTCAGTTACCAAACTCGCAGTTAAAAAATAATGGCTTAAAATCCTCGGGCAATTGCTTTTCTAACTCCAAATAGTGTGGTTGAAAAATAAAACTATTTTAACTTAACATTTCAATGATAAAATTAATAACCCCCAAAATTCGAGCGAGTTCTGGAGCCATTTTATGAAAGAGAAAAAACTAGATTAACCCATACATGTGCTTCTTTAGCTGTATTCTGCTTCAACTCAAGATCTGGCTTCTGTTTCATTAATAACAAATTGTTCGCGGAACATTACTCGTAAACCACTGCATTAATTTTTTTAATAATTACTCAGACAACTTTACGGCTTAAAGTCTACATTTGCATGATGTTGATTCTCGTGTCTTTGCTAATTCATATTCGATTCATTGAACGATATTGCATATTGTTTTTAAATTTTTGTGAGTAGTAAAGCAGGGGAAAACCCGATTCCGGCAAAGCATTCCACATTCGCGTAGTGTGACTTAAATGTGAATCTCTACACTTGACTGTACGTCCGAAGATAGACTCAAGATGAGACTGATCAGCAAGGCAGGTGTGGCGCTTAGATTGTTTCAGGGAAGCGGGGAGCCCCGGGACCTATCGCATTCCTCACAAGTATTCTTAATTGTAGCCGGATCCAAAGGGTGAAAAATTTCCTGCATTGCTTTGAGAAAAACTATGCAGTTTGTAGAATTTTTGCGACTTTAAATTTTTGGTCATTCCAAGGAAGGTCATCGTTTACACGCATATCAAGTACTGACATCTTTTCGGTTTCTTCTATCCAGGTACTATTCATGAATAATGGCAATTCATGAAAAATAGCATTAATTTTATATCAAAAAGCTAACTGAACTTCAATTTCTTTTTTCTCTTCCTTTTTATTTTAAGATCTTCAAAGCTTCATTTGATTAAACTTAGTGGGAATCAAAAGTTTAGTTTTCATACTTCGTGTCGATAAGGAAATTTGGTCGTGTTTAGAAAAATTTCTATGACGGAACGAAAGCTATAGTGAGGCTCGGCGAGGTTTTATCGGATCGGTTTGAAACAAAATCGGAACAAGGAAATGGATATGAGCTGCTACCTATTCTATTTTAACTTGTTTTCATTGATGTTTTCCCAAGTGAAATAAGGTTTGTTGGAGAACAACTAAATATTTTGCCCCTTGTGGATGGGAAAAAATGTTCAGCTCATGATAATAAGAGCTGCTTTTTGTCTGAAGAATTTTTAATTTTTGTGCGATACCCATAGAAAAACATTTTTTTACATCTTTGATATAATTTAAAGTGAACCTTCCAGGTATTACGCCGAGGGCACCACCACTAGAAGGACAGTAGCTATCTTAATAGTTTGGAATTGGTAATTTAGTGTGAAAGTTAACCTGTCAAACGGTTTAATGGCGTTCTCTAATGTTTCTTAACAATTATTTTAACCAGCTGAATGGTTCTTCAAGTTCAATAAGAAAACAAGGAGTATTTTGTGTGGATGGCTTTTATAATCTGAATTTAAGCCCACCTCTGCCTCTACATGAATCGGATTTGGTAATTTTTATGCTCATTGCTCTCTCAGCTCTCACTCGTAAAAAGATCCCAACTTGAGCTTCTGTTGCCTGTTTCGACATTAAAATATCAGAATATAGTTTTCTTGAAAAGTGGCTATTTCGAAAAGCCTTCGTGAATTCTTCTTACTTTAAATTACCATTTTCTATTTTGAATGCTTTTCCTTAAAGTTATGACTTATGAGTTTAAAGAAAATACTTTGCTGAATTTTCTCTCATCCCATAACTACCCCTTAGATTGGGATATGAAAGCGAAGATGCTCCATGACATCCAAGGCAGAAGCAACACGAAGTTCTTACATTTCTCGGCAAAGGATCGTATTCCAGTGCATTCTCATCTGCATGCTGAATGATTTTATTGATTTATATCTCCGGCAAATATAAATGTATTCATTCGAGTATTCACAAGACTCAAGAGATCCTGACAAAAGTTGAAAATGTTAATCTCCATTCTAACAGACACACAAACACACAAACAAAGTGTCAGCAGCACAGTTCGAAAATATATACAAATTACTTGTGTTTTGTAATTTCATTCAATCGCATTTCATTCTAATCGAATTGAAAACAATTATCATTGGATTCCTTAAGGAGATGGTGTTTGCGCCAATGTTGTGCATTTTCTATTTCTCAATTATTACTTCGTGCGAAAAGGAGTGCGACGACGATGACAATAGCATCTACATATATACAGAAGCAACAACAACAGAGCAACCAAAAGTGCAAAAACGACAACCAAAGAACGAACGATACAACAATGGCCAACTTGTGTCAAGCATGGCATTTCTCTGGAGAAATTTAACAAATGTTTTCATTCTCGGGCTCCAGATCCAGAATCCTTTGAATGGGCACACACATGAAACTGTTTCACAATTTTGCAATCATCGTATTTTGAATGTTTTGATGTGAGCGCAGTTTGCATGCGAAGAAGGTGGTGCATAGCTTATGCAGTCAATTGGTCCTTTGCCTGGTGTTATCGTGGGAATCGAAGGAGAGTTTTTATGAGTACCCTAGATTGGGCAAATAATCGTATGAGTATTGCTTTTCAAAGCTGCATAGAAAATATTTAGCATTATTGCTCAGCGATGTGATGGCAACAGGAATGGTGACATTGATGGTGCTGGTGATGGTAATGGTGATGACAATGGCTATGCCAATGGAGATGGTTGAAACTATTAAGGCGCAGGGAGAATTGAAGTGTATATCTTGAAGGAGTGTGTTGCATTCTTTAGCAATGAGTTGGTTATATTGGTGTCTTAGATGGAAGTTTGTGGAAACAAGTGTGAAGTTTAAATGAGTACCAAGGCTTTAAAGCAAATTTCAGCTGTGTTCCTCTAATCAGTGTGTAAGGATAATTCGTCAGGAAGTAATTATTTGACTTCATCTTTAGAAAGGACCTTCTTAATATCACTTTCAGTTCAAATTAAATTTCATTAGTGCTTCTCATCAACTCAACTTACCCCCTCCATGCTCAAAATCATATCTCACCCCTTAAAGTGAAAGACCCTTGCCCGCCGCCTGCCTTGTGCTTTTTAGCCGTTTTAAATGAGTTGGCTACCTTTTGTTTTGGTATATCCATTAAAGCCCTTTCCCCTAATTGAAATTAATAGCCCAACAGCCCAAAATCATTTATTAATTCGCAACAATTGACTTCTAACTTTCAAGAAGCTCAGTCGAAGGAGGTTCGTCTTCCTTTTTTAAGACAAAGCTGTGTATGTATCGGAAGTCATGACATAAATTAGCAAAATAATTAGTACCAAACCCATCATCAAACAAGGTTTGTCTTTTGAAAAGCTATCAATCGTTTCCACTCTGGTAGCTCTAGACCAAAATTTCATAGAAAAGACTGAAAAAGAAAAGAAAATCATAAACATCCACAACTTAGAGCAAAGATTTCTAAGTAAAATTTCTTTTGATTTTGTTTAATAAAGCGAACAGAAAACGATTTTACTTCAAGGTTTTTTCTCATTATTTTACTTAGTCTCGTAAATATAGTAAGCGTTGAGCTCTTAACTGCTTTTGAACAAATCTACTGCAATCCCGGCGCCTTTTCAAAAACAAACAAAGACGAAGGGGGATATAGGCATTACGTTTTTCTGGGTAATGGAAGTTCTCTGATGGTTTTTTGGTTGACTTTCACCAAACAGCATGTAAAAAGGAAAATCCTGCTTTTTATGTTTGTTTATCATGGTAAATCATATCCAAGCAACAAAATGGTTATCCTTTGGTGCTGCTTTGTCTTTTAAACTGGTGCACCAGATACTCTGGTGCTAGTCAGTCTCTCGGTATGAGCTTTTGTTTATTTGGCCGTACAAATGAATACATTAAAGCTCAAAAATGAAACATTTTATCAACTGTGAATTGTGCAGAAAGTTGACAGTCTGCAGAAAGGCCGTTTTCTCCTTATGATACCTTGAATCATATGATAAAGGTGAATTTTTTGAGTGGGGTTTTGCTGTAACTGTAGACCAAATACTTCTTAGTCTGATGCAATCAATATAATTTAAGAAAACGAGGTACAACAGAGCGTGGAACCCCGGGGGCTAGTTTATTTCTCTCATCCATATAACTTGTGAGGGAATGGAAGGGACTTACATTTTTTAACCGAATCTGGGAAGCTGATCGAGAAAGCACTTTTCATGGTGTGAAATGATTATCGGAATAATTGCTAATTTCTCGCCAAAGAGGAGAATGGAGGAAAAACTCTTTTTTCTTTGATGTTTCTAGAATTTGGAGTAACTGGCAGATACGCTAACCACTACGCTACCGGACACCATACTTATGCAATTGCTCTTTGCAAAAGCGTTGAATTTTGCAACTGAGACAAACGGTGTTGTTCACGCAAAGATGTTTGTTTTGACCATTCTTTACAGCGAGGTGAGGAAAAGACTGAAGACTAAACTCTCTAAAAATCTGTTGTCATGGGAGTAGTATTTCATACCAAATCTGGTATCAAAGTGGATATTCCGCAAATGGTTGATGATATACACTAGGGCTAGTATGCCATCAAATATATAGTTCAAAGCAGAGAGCAAAACTTCTATATTTTCCTTCATCATCAAAATAAATACCGGTGGTGTCAAATGACTTGATGCTTTCATTTGCAGTACTTTCCAAGCAGAAGTACTTGCAGTCTGTGAAACCACAAAACTCCTGGCTACTCTAAACTTGATCAACAAAAATATTGACATCTTCATAGACAGCCAGGCGGCCATTAAAGCTATATCTCATCTATTGTCACAAATTCCGAATTAGTAGAAATCCGTCGCGCCAATCTAAGATAGCTCAGCTCAACGGACATCGTAAATTTAATTTGGGTTCCAGGACAGCGTGACATAACAGGAAACAAAGTGTTGGATAAGCTGGCTAAAGTCGGGTCAGCACTTGAATCCTGTGAAACGAACACCTCAAGCAACTAGAACAACAAAAAAAACAGAATCCAACAAAATTTTATAAAAACTGCCAATGACAGGTGGTCATCTTTCGAAACACACCGGGCTTCCAGAAACTTATTGCTAGATATTTTCAAGAAAAAAAAAACAGAATTCTCGCTCCAGCGTAGCAGGCCTCGACACTGTCTGTTGATTGGCATTCTGATGGGTCACAAGTCACAAGTCATTGGGTACCCACAGGATGAGAGTGGCCATTAGCACATCCGACTTATGTAGGGGACGCCAAGACGAAGAGGTAGAGGAGGGATCATTCCGCTTCTGTGAGTGCTCTAGTTTGGCCCACACTAGGGAAAAAAGTCGTCGTAGAATACTTCCTCAACAATCTGGGGGACGTGACATCTCTAACCCACCACTTAACGCATCCTTAAATTCATTTAGGGCTCCAAATGGTTCAGTGGGGGCTCCCAACCCCAATAATCCAGTCACAAACCTTATCCTCTGGCGCACCTCTCCTCTAACATCTCATCCTCTGATATCCGGGGAGCAAAACGGATCCTTGAGATCCGAGTGAGGTGCTTTCGCTTGTGGCTGCCCACCCCATCTAACCTAACCTAATGAGTAGGAACTTACGAAGAAATGAACCAGTTACGTCGCGTCGAGCGGATTTTCCAGGATCAGTCCGATATAAAACAAATGAGTTTCAACCTTCAGACTGAGTTTCTCTACTTTCAAATGGGTATGTACAGGAATCGTAGGGTTTTCTGAGTGCTTCCAGTTTGTTTGCTCTTTTCTTTTAAGATCAAGTCTTTTGGCTGAACTAGATGTTCCGATGTTTCTGTAAGATATTTGAATCAAACTTTTAAATAGTTCTGTTTCGAATGGGCTCAATAGATCATAAGCTCTTTCGGCCTTAGCTCTCCATTCCACCGAAGGAATTACTGAGCATTTGTCTAGGATTTCAGTGAAAAGGCCTGCTTTGAGAGCGTGGGCCAAGTTTCGATGAGATTACCAAGCATATACTGCGTATAGAGTATTTCTTCAAAGAGACCTCGTTTTAATTTGTTGGTTAGGCTGCGTTAAGAAAGATTTAGTTTGTCACAAACCATTTATGTGGTTATTAGACTACAATCAGTCCTGCAACATTTGAATAGTTTCACTACAACTTAACCACTCAAACGCACCTCCTATCCAACAGTGCTTACTGCTCAGCTTTTGAGTTACATTTAAAGCATTGAATCTTATTTCAAACCGTTGTTCTGTCGAACGCAAAGCTGAAACCAAAGTTTTTTATTTTTAGGTGGCAAAAAAGTTCATATTAACATCGATTGTTCCCCCAAGTTCACCAGCGATTCAATTCAACGAGACCTTAAAGCGAACACAACATTAATTCATATCCCATAAGTAGAAATGTTCAGTTGCAATTAAATTTGATTAATTACGCAAGGCATCAGATTGCATTCGATATAGGGCAGCAAAAGTACATACATATTTTGTGACACAATTAGCTTATTTTGAGAGAAGTTGAGAGCACCCTTCATTCTCATCCAAACTGCACAGAGAGAAAATACCCCAGCATTGCGGGAAAATTCACACAAAGATAATTGTTGGTGAAATTCAACTCAACTACTTTGCTATTGGAAACCAAAAACCAACATTCCAGATGGCAAACAATGGCAACAGAGTTGTCATAGTCACCGACAAAAGCCCCGAGGGCGACTTCGTTACTGATGCTGATGAAAAACGAAGCGTATCCTTTTGCTTATGTGTACAATGTACATTCATCGGCCGCATGGATTTGCTGAAGGAGTAAAGTGTATTTCCGGTGTAATATGGCTGTCCCATTTGCCGTTGCTATTTTGTATAATGTTACAAGCTTTCTTGAGAAACAATATCCTTCTCTACTACAAATCGACCATCTACGTAGTCATAGCCATCGTCATATCGTCATCATATCATCTCCGTCTGTCTGTGTGCACACTTCCTTTCTCGTATTTGCTTAAAGACATTACACCCAAAGTTGCAACATTTCAATCTGTTGCGGCATATAAGTAGTCCGGCTTATATATGTACATACGTGTGTATATGATAGGCTTTCTTTCCTGTGTACACGCACGCATACACTTTATCTGAGCTGAGAGGATGACACAAAGGAAGTTAAAGATGGAAAATCGTTATGCTTTAGCAGGATAATAATAATAATAACTGTAGGCGACTAGCGCTAGGTAGACATGATGTCAGCTACACACGACTATACTACCATGAGGGACGTGCTGCCACACTCCATTAAAGAGACAACAAACGAAACGAAATTACATTTTACAATAACTATGCCCGTGGTCACGTGGTGTGACTATATACGGTATACAGATACACACATCCACATCTTTATTGTGCGGGTGTATTATGAAAAACACACCGGTGAAGAACAATGTTAAAGTTTTTACATCACTTCAAGTCTGGCTCATTGTTTTTTGTGCAAGCATGGATGAGATCCTCCTTCCTCGCAAGGAACAGAAATTCAAGAAACATGTTTGTTTTTCTTCTAATTTTTTTTGTCATTTTAAAGTTTTAACAGGATGGGGGATATACAAGACGCCAGCATCTATTATGACAAGCAACGAATAATTGTCAATTAAGGTTTTGGTGCCTTGTTTGTTTTGACGTGTTGAAAAATGTTTTTCTTGTTTCGAGTTGGAACACGTATCCTTGGAAAAGTTTTTGACCTCATGTCTCAGTTTATGTTCTGCTTATACCTTCAGAGATGTGTATCATGTACCTGACTTTTGTAGGCTCTCTAACGACAATAAACAATAAATTATTTAATCTGATTAAGAACAACTGTTAAGGAGAGTCGATAGCCCATACGCAGCGATGTAGGAGGAGAATTCTTGTTGAGTATTGAGTTACAAGGCACAAAAAGAATATTTGAAAAAATTACATGATATCAGAAGGAGACATTTTTTGTTTTTGACTGCTCCACTCCTAAGCCGTGGGGAACATGGAGTCTTAGCAGTATGTAAGTAGTTCTGTTCTTTCCTAGACTAAACTCAGCTAAAATAAGAGCTCTACATCTTCTGCAGAAAAGTCTATAAACTGCAAGTGACACAAAACTTCCACAAAGCTTTAAAGTCATTGCCCTTCCTTCTCCCTTTAACCCTTGACAAAAAATATAAATATAAAACTTAGTTCTCACGTTTAAAGTCCTTCAGCCATTTCTGTCATAACCGTTACTGATGGTTCGTTTGGCGGACGATGAAATGAGGAATGACTGACGCAGTGATGTGCGCACTCTGGTGCTGCTGTGTTACTCTAGCTCAGCCATTTTCCCAGTTTGTGCATTCGTTGTTTTTATGGTAGCAGATTTATTATATGAAGATTTTTAGGACGGGTTTTATACTCGCTCTCCAAGTGCCAATAAATTTTCGCATTCATCTGAAGTGAATATACTACTAGCTGGGCTTGAAGAGCCATGAATAGACGTTACTTTTCCAATTGGCCCTTTTGTGCGTTGTGGCCACTTTGTGACTGTTTGCTAGTACAAAAATGGTCCCCCAATGGTATATAGCAGCAGCAGCAGCAGCGTATAAGAACAAGAGAACGGCGGTGGAGGTGGAGGCTTGAATGGAGTTTGAGGTATTTTGAAAGTTCGAAGGGCTTTCATAGTATTGCGTGGTAACGACGCAATTAGACTCCTCGTTCTCTCTGTTAAAAGCAATTCGCCAATTGCTGTTGGTGATGGTGAATGCCGGCTGGCTGGACGCACTTGAGATTTTGTGGGGAACGTCTATTATGAGAGGATTGGAGCTTTTATTGCTTTTTATTGCCTCATCAATTCTTGTTTTCGCAGCAATAGAAATATTATTGTAAAGGATTGCCTGGGATGAATTTATATCGTATACAACGCTTCTTCCAATGAAAGAAATTCAACGCGAGCAGAGGAAGAAGGCGTACAGATTTGATGAATTTAATGGGCTATTGTGTAGATATAGATGAATGTAGGATTGTAGGTATTGTTGTGCCTCTGGTGCTTTGTTTGCCTTTGGAAAGTAACAATTAAATTGAGTGTTTTGCTAATAAAGTTGATTCTTATCAATTCTGAGAGCTCCTTTTGTGTTTATTTATTTCAGGAATATTAAGCGTTTATCGATCTGATAGTAATAACATCTTTTTTCGCAAGCTGGTATAATGAGGCGCATATAATCTTAAATAAATAATGTATATACAAGGCAACCAAACGGTTAGCAATATGAAATAGGGGAGCATCCCCTTTTGAAAAATATTAACATAATTGGGTTGGTTTGCGGTGGTTGACAAATTACTGCCGGATTTAGCTTTTCATGAGGTTTTAAAATTTTCGAAGAAATAATAGGTCCTTATAGTAAGGCCTGATATCTGGATTAAGATACACTGGTGATTGAGGTGAAGCGTGAGGCAAAACTTTTTTGCGAAATCTTCTACATGTTTGCTATCTGGAGATTTGTATCTCCTAAAATGGTTGGCCTGGAACTCAATACAATATTTTTAAACAAAAAGTCAGAAATTTAAGGCGTACACACAGAAAAAAACACCCATGTAAGATTAACATGAAAAAATGTTGTTTTAAGCTCATTCTGTCATTTCACTTCAAATGTTGATTTGCCATTTTTTCAATTTAAAACAACATTTTTAGCTTTTGGTTCAACTCAATTTTCGTTTGATTTAACGTTTTTAAATGTTTAATTTTAATCTTAATATAAAAAATGTAATTTTAACATGATTTCCAAGTTGAAATATTATTATTGATATAAAAATTAACTTTTAGTCGTGAATCTACATCAGATGACCTTGAATCAAAGTATAATGATTTTGAAATAAAGTCTTTTCGTGTTAATTCAACAGTTCAATTATTTTTAATTTCTGTGTTATTTTCCCTTTTTTTGTGGGCTTGTCTGCCTTTTTAAAATTTATTTCATGATTACAACATTCGCGTACAATCAAATTACATTAAATGCCATCATATTCTATTATTTGATTCAAAGCACATGCATTTTCTCCATATCTTGTCTTCAGTAAGAAGTAAACAGTGAAAAATATAATTTCAAAGTGCTTTGACTAATAAAATTAAAACATTGATTTCTAGTGTGCAAAATTTTCATTATAACAATACCTATACATTTATTTGGTGAAGAACAGGAACTCTCCTTTATTTTCCCTTTTTCGTTTTGTAAGTGTGTCTGCCTTTTTAGAATTTAGAATACATTTTACTGTGGGTTTAATTTTAGGTGACAACCTAGGGTTAAATTCAATACTAGGATTTATAAAATCATTAAACTCGAAGAGGTTTTGTAGAGTTTGTCGTCGTGAGCGTTGTGAAATACAGAAAGATAGTGAAGAAATTATGACTGCATTGAGAAACACGGAAAATTACGCAGCAGACCTTTCTTTGGATGAATTTCAAGAAACAGGTGTAAAGGAAATTTGTATTTTCAATGAACTCCAAGCTTTTCATTTGACCGATAATAATATATCATTAGATTTAATGCATGACCTTTTTGAAGGCGTTTGCATTTACGATATTTGCAATACATTAAAGCATATGATAAGTGAAAATATATTTTCCTTAGATGTTTTTAATAGTCGTAGAAGATTATTTTCATTTGGGGAAGACGAGGTTGGTAATATTGGACCTGATACAACAAACGACAGACTTCATAAATTCAATCTTAAAATCACTGCTCGGCAACTTTGGACATTAACAGATTTTATCCTTCCGATAATTGGCGACCTAGTTCCAAAATCAAATAGGCACTGGAATTTATTAATTGTCCCGGTAAGATTGTTGGACAGTCTTATGAAAAGTGAATATAGTGAAAATGATTTAGACGCATTGACATTATTAATAGGCGAACACAATAAAATTTATTTGAAGCTGTATGGGCAACTTAAACCTAAGATGCATTTCTTAGTGCACTATGTTACTTTGATTAAGAAATGTGGTCCTCCCAAACTCTTATGAAGCTCTAGATTTGAAGCTAAACATAAAAACACAAAAAATATATAAATAACATCAACTCTAGAATTAATGTTCCGCTAACACTTTGCAAAAAAGCACAAATAGGATTTGCGAATTTTTTAATCGATTATAGTAACGGAATTCCGAGTACTCTAGAACTAAGCTCAGATAATGCTATTCATCCAAAAGATAATATAAATTATATATTTGATCACATGAACGTAGAGGTAGATCCAAAAAATGTTGTGTTTTATAAAAAAATTGTGTTTTGCGGAAGTATATATCAAAAATTCAATGGAAATATATAAGATTTTGTACTTTGCTATAATGTCTCCTAATATATTTGTTGTATGTTGTAAAATAAACTATAAGATTTTTGATAATCACTTTCAGTCGCATGAAATAGGCCTATTAGAAGAAAATTTTTTATTAAAATTAACTAAAGGAATTTACAAGCCCACCAATGAACTTGTTTCCAACCAATAATGGGAAATTATACTTTAGAAATAAGTGTTTATATCTATTTTTATGACAGTTATAAATAAAATGCTAGCAAAAAATAAATAAAATAAATAAAAACTAAAACCAATTTGAACTTTCTTTCAATCATATAATCATTATCATATATTATAATAACAATTTTCATTGAAAGACTTTAGGTAAAAGTTGTAAGTATACATTACATTGGGTCAAAAAAAAGATTTAGATTTTAGATTAGATTTAGATTAGATTTAGATTAGATTTAGATTTATTGTTTGCTTTCTTGTTTTAAATACAGATTTAAGTTACAAAAATCATTAAGCATGGCTTTGCCGTCTGCCTGATTGACATAAAATTAATAATTTAATAACAAGTTTGTTTTAATGTACATACATAATATTCAATTCTTGAATTTAAAAATATTTACAACGTTAAAAGCTTTCAGTAATAATTTTACTACGATAGTTGATAGCTGTTTTATAGAAGTAAAAAAGTTGTTTAGTTTCGCTTTCGCTTTCGCAGTTTAAATAGGCTATAACTTCTTCCTTAGATTTTGTGTCGGTTCCTAGAAAATATCTTCTTATTTCTTTAAGGATGGGGCATCTTCCAATGAAATGTATAACATCTTCTCTCTCAGCTAAATTGCAAAGACTACAATAAATTGGTAGATCGGGACGATGTGGGATATAATTAAGGCGTATTAGCTCGCCTCTTATTTTAAAAACGGCCGAAATTAGTTCCTTGCTGTTGTCATTGCGGAAATAATTTTTTTCGCACAGATTATGATTTAAAATGCTGTATGTAGCTCGGTGTATGGACGCTGAAGCCATATTTAAGTAATCCGCTCTGTATTGATCATCGAGTTTGGCAATAAGATTGACAAGCACATCCTTGCGGTATCTTTCGTTTCCAAAAACCATATTGCCTTCTAGTCCGCAGTTCGTTGCTAGCTCTTCAAGTTTCTTATACCAGATACCAGAGCGTATTCCTTTCAATTACCATCTTCGCAATTATTTTCGGAAGTCTATCGTCCGGCATATGTAAAACTTTCACTACATAATCTACATGCAACTTTAATGTTTTAATATGAAGTGGTGACAGTCCTGTTTCAATATAAATCATATAGTTAGGTGTTGTGCTTGGTAAGTTAAAGCAACGTTTTATGTAGTATGTAAGGAGTTTCTCTACTGTTTCATACTTGCAATATCCCCACGATTGCGCTGCGTACATCATAACAGATTCTGCTACAGCTTGGAACACCTTGTATTTTACGCTGTGGTTAATCAATTGATTTGAAAAACATTTTTTCCATGTAGCCGCTATGGCACTTTTCGCTTGTATCAGTCTTTCCTTTAGATGAGGTTCCATGCTGAGATTACTAGCTATTGTTACCCCGAGGTATTTATATGTTTTCACAACTTCAATGGACTTTCCGTTGAGGTGCCATTTTTCATTTCTGCACTCTCTACCAGCTCCCTTCTTAAAAATCATAATTTTTGATTTTGTAAGGTTAACCGTAAGATTCCATAATCGGCAGTACAAATCGAGACGGTTAATCATTAATTGTAAGGACTCTGGTGAATAGGCAAACAGAACCACATCGTCTGCAAATAAAAGTGCTTTTATTAAATGTCCTGCAATCTCTATTCCTCCAGGTAAAAAGTCGATGAGGTCATCGATGTACAAAGCAAAGAGATATGGGCTTAGTGTACACCCCTGTCTTACTCCCATATTTGTTTCAAACCATTCCGATGCTTCGGTCCCGCTCCACACACTCGATTGGTTATCCTCGTATAGGTTTTCGATAACTCTCCCAAACTTTTGGCTCATTCCAGCGTTATAAAGTTTGAATATCAAAGCTTTTCGATCGACATTATCAAAGGCTGCCTTGAAATCAACGAAAAATGCGAATAATTTCTTTTTCTGTTCGAGGAATGTTCCAGCAATGTTTTGCAGTACGAAAATGTTGTCTACGGTTGAATAACCACTCCGAAAACCTGCTTGGAATTCTTTGATCAGATTGTTGTTCTTGATCCAAATTGACATACGCTCCATTAAAAGTTTTGTGAAAATTTTGTATGATGAGTTAAGGAAAGATATTCCACGATAGTTTGCGGGATCATCTATATTACCTTTTTTGTGGATCGGATATATTAGGGCTTGTTTTAACTGTGGCGGTATGTTGGCTGTTTCCAGCATTCCATTGAAAAGCTCCGCTATTTTAACAATAAAATTGCTTGTCGCATACTTAAAAAATTCAATTGGTATGCGATCGGCTCCAGGTGCCTTCCCATCTTGAAGTTTTTTCAAAACATTACAAATTTCTTCCTCCGTAATAGATGCATCTAATATTTCATTTTGAATTAATGGCTTTGCGTAGTGAAACGGCAGTATACTACTTTGTGGGTTTAATATTGTTTGAAAGTGGTTCCGAAGTGTCCTTGTGTCGAGCTGGGT
This sequence comes from Melanostoma mellinum, assembly GCA_914767635.1. Classification (NCBI taxonomy): domain Eukaryota; kingdom Metazoa; phylum Arthropoda; class Insecta; order Diptera; family Syrphidae; genus Melanostoma; species Melanostoma mellinum. Next base: position 25,104,797 of record OU612058.1, read on the forward strand.
ACTAATTTGTGGTGCCCTACAGTTGAATTTTTTAATCGAACACCAGAACTCCTTTGTATTTTTGCAGTTCATCAATTTTTGAGCTTCGTTTTCAAAAAAAATTTTTTTCTTCTTCATACACATTTGCTTAAAGGCCGTGTTCGTTTGGCAGTACATTCTTTTGAAGAACTGATCTCCAAACTTTCGAAAGACTTTTAGCCACCCAAAAGATATTTTTCTCGCTGCTTAACACTCAGTGTCAAACCATTTTTCTCTGAAAACATATCTGTTTTGGTGAGTTGGTATTTTTGCAGTGTAAGACATTTTTATTAAATTATCGATATCCAATATCTCACATTGAACAATTGTCTGCAAGTTGACGTCAAGTTTCCGTTGATAATCAGATGCATTTGATTCTTTCCACATCAGCTTATGGGGTAGTTTCATCGTTCTTGTATTTTCCCTTTCTGTCGGTGAGGTACTTAACTCAGCAACAATAGGCATATGGTCTGAGAACTGCTGCGTCAAAACTTCAAAATCACTTACTAATGATGTCCATAAACCTCGTACCAAGCAGTAATCGATGACTGAACATCCTTGTTGTCCGATGAACGTATACTTTCCACTGGAATCTGAACTACTTGTGCCATTAAGTATATGAAATCCATGCGAATCACATAATTCTAGCAATTTAGCTCCTTTTGCATTTGTGGTTTCATCTTCTGATTTTCTCGCTTTGCCTGCGAATCTATTTTCTCTTCCCTCATCTTTTCCTATTCTGGCATTTAGATCACCAATGATCATCATGTCGTCGTACTTACAGTGTTCAATTGCTTCAACTAGCGCACCGAAATCTCTTTCCCAGTAGCTACAGTTGATATAAATTGGTAGTATATATAAATGATTAGTTTCAAAAAAAAAAAGATTTAAAGATTTTCGCATAGCAATATTTTTGCGATTGTTGTTGAATTTGGAACCACCCTAACGACCAGCATTTTAAGTGCAATATAAAGTTATTTTACTTGAGGGAAGTGTTAATCCAACGTGAAGTTTAATATAATTTTAAAGTGGGAACCATTACGTTTTAAGGACGATTTTGTGTTCATTCATTAACGGAAGCGATTGTTTTTAAGGGAATCATCGTATTAATTCATAGCGAAGTTAATGTTATTTCAACAACAAATTAACCACATTTTAAAAAGTTTCTCGCTTTGATTCAACGAGATTGTTCACTTTGTTTCATGACGGGAATCGAGTTGATTGAAGATGAAATGAGAATCATTTTCACATGTGAATAAATTTATTTCAAAACAAATTATGAGTTGATTCAAAAAGGTATTCATGTCACTTTAAGCTTAATTCATGTTATTTTTACAACAAATTTAAGCTCATCTTTCAAACTCGTAAGCATGTTAAATCAACGAGAAACGGTATGAAAGCAAAACCATAGCTAAAAAATGTTGAAACATGTTTATTTATTTTGATTTTACATTTTTTTTTTTTATATATTTGTTATTTTTCTGTGTGTAGGCTAAGAAAACTTATCGGAATCACACACAATTCAAAAATGAAGCCCAAAAAATTTATACTTTTACTTATTGGCAACACTTGATTAAAGGCACTGATGATTATGAATTCCGATTTGTTTCGCTCAAGAATCTGAGCCAGAAAGTTATTATGTTCTTATTAAATGTATTTGCTAATTTATATCTTAAGCTAAGTGTACACGATTGGTAGGTCTGACAATCATTGTCAGATCTGCAAACGTCTGACAATGTGGGCAAATGAGCTGACAATGAGGGTGATAATGGAATTTGTGTGTACACGGTTTGCAGAAATCTACAAATATCTGCAAGTTTATTGCCAGCTATTTGGCTGACAATTTCGACAAACTAAATTGGGCAAATAGCTGGCAATAGATTTGCGGATATTTGTAGATTTCTGCAAACCGTGTACACACAAATTCATTTGTGGATCTGCGAATTCATTTTCAGTTCATTGTCACATCGCATCTGTCAAAAAATTTCAAAGCTAAAAGTGAAAAGAACATAGATTTTGTTTTTAATCGTTTAATATTCAACTAAAAGTGAAATATCAAAAAACAATATGAATGGATAAAAACGTTGCAATCGCAACTATTTTGACGGCGTATTTGTTAGAAAGCAGCGATGATGAAACAGCCAAACAGCCGAAAAAGATGTGTCGTAAGGTATAGACGAAGGATTGGGTGGCCCGTCGTGAGCAGGAGGGATGCTACGCAAAATTGATGGTGGAATTGCGAACAGAGGAACCAGAACTGTACCGAAATTTATTGCGAATGGATTACAAGCAATTTGATCACCTTTTAGCTTTGGTGGCTCCACATAATATACAAAAAGAGAACTACTCCAAGGTTTTTTCTTATGTCGTTTTCATAGATCTACAGAAAAAATTAGTTTTCATTCGGTCCGAATGGAAAGCTAGCGTTAAGATTAGATTTCCGAGAATAGAATACAAATACGAGTATGTACAAAAAAATATTTCCCTTTGTTTTATTTCGATTTTACGTTAACCGGCCAGCGGATTACATACAAATTTAGCTAAGTTTTTGATGCACCGCAGTCTGAATTCATAGCAAGACTTTTTCGCCTCTGTGAGCTCATCTGGAGCATTATAAATTTGACTACGCGGTGTCATAAATACTCGTCGTCTGAGATCTTCTGCTACAGATTGCAAATCTGAATGAAAACTACTTGCAGGTGCAGTTTCGTCTAGAAAACATTGGTATGAATATTGATTCAATACCGAAAATAAATTCACTTACCAGTGACTTCTGATACCAAAAAAGAATAAACAATCTTCTCTGAGTCGGAAACATTCGAGAACTTCTTTTGTTCATCTGTTTCACCAAGGAATATTTTAAATTTGGTTTCTGCTTTTTTGGTTTCGTTGGCTGTGTGTGTTTTATGAACAAGAAGTTTGGATATTAATCCTCAACAAACGGCTTCGTATCCTGATTAGGTTTAGTTGTTTTAGCCATCTGGAATAATCGCACTATATTCATGTGGAAATGGTCGTTCTGCAGAAAGATCATAAGTGACACACAGAAATGAATATAATGATGTTATGTCATCCATTTCACTGGTTATCTCATCTTTTCAATATGAGTTAGCATCCATAACTAAAAAAATTTTCACGTAATTAACTCATTTTCTATTAAAACAAAAATCACCTTTAAATTTGCGATGAGTTTTGTAGTTGACAATCCAAGTGATTTTTTTCCCCCTGTAATCCTTCTCAGATTTGTCTGCCAATGAATAAATTTGAAAATGTTCCTCAAACTGGGTCTGCAAATTTATTTATTGCCAGACATTTGCAAAAGCGTCAGAAAATGAACAAAATTTGTGTACACACGATTGCCACATTTGCAAATTAATTTCTTTTCAAAATGATTGATGAACAAATTTTTCTGCAAAAAAATTTGGTGTGTACACGATTGTCAGCTTGCGTGTACACGATTGTCAGATATCTGCAAATTAATTAGCAGATATTTGTCTACAAATTAGCAACCAAATTGTTTTTCTGCAAATTCATTTGGTGTGTACACGATTGTCAGCCATTTGAGACAAATTTTTCACTGACAAATCTGGCAATATTTGCAGATCAGGCAATCGTGTACACTTAGCTTTATACATTATGTTCATCTATCACAAAAAATGTAATTTCAAAGTAATAATTGAGATAAGGTTCTTTTTCGACCCCCTTTTCCCCTCTCACAAACACAATTTTTCGAAGGTTTTTCTTGTAGCTTTGCCTTTGAACTTTTCGAATTAATCTGTGATAATTGTAAATTAAAATTATACTTTTTTCAGTTGTAAGGTAGAGCTATACAATTTCTCTGAATAAATTATACAATACTAGTTAGGTACAAATGTTGATAATTTGAGCTACAATAAATACGATATCAACATTAATAGCTCACAGATGGTAGTTGAGAGCGATGACATAAGAGATCACATCTATAGCTAGGCACACCTGGGTCCGTTTCTTGTCTAAAGTTGTTATAGCCCACGTTACGAAAAATGCTTGGACGGGAACACGCATTTGTGTCTTCAGCAACAGCCAGGCTTTGCTTAAAGCTGGCTTTGCAACCTTCTAACTAATTCGATGGCTTCGCTAAGATTAAGCGATACTACCATTTGAGCATTCCGTAGAGAGATAACAAAATGAACTACTTTTAGTTTGGTCTACGTTCTGTGTTTTCCATCTCTAGATGACGTTGGCGACAACGGCAACACTTCTTATTATTTTTAGTTTTGTTGTAAGCATTGCAACAAAATGAAAATTTTCGTGCTGAAACTCTATGTCGTTTAAATGTTTTTTAAAGTCTTTCCTTATCTTTCTCTAAGAAGACCAAAGCATACAATCATCTTGCTTGATAATGAAGAAGAGATAATATCATCTATGCAACATTGTATACAAACAATATTACCTCTGTTACATAAATATTGTGGTGATGGTGACAGAGAGCCGTAACAAATTAAGTGTGGACATGGTAAAGGCTGAATTATGTATACGCTGCAGTTTCAGTCTTTCATGTAGCCAAGTTCATGAGGCCGTCAAACCAAATAAGGTATTCCTAGAAGCTCGCAACATCTATAAAAAAATATAATTAGATCAAGCGTTGCTTTGTATTCTTGATTATAAGTTTATATTAATGTAATTGATTCAAAATACATGTGTGTGTTGGTTTGTAATGTTTAATTTTTACCACATGTTCGGTTTTTTTTTCAAAAATGATCTGGCAACCCTGATCACAGGTGACAGATGACTTGCTTCTCAGCAGACTGCTGCTTCAACAGATCGTTCTCTTTTTATATTGTCTACAGGGTGTTTCGCAAATGATGCGACAAAAGTACATAGGTTGGGTCGAGAACGGAAAAAAAAGGAAGGCGGAGTGACTATTTAACTCCTTTCAGGTGCAAAGGGCGATTTCTTAAAAAAAATTGAAAACGACTGGGTCGCACGAACTTGCGATTGTGCGAGTGCATAATTCAACATCAAAGTCTAATGGCTAACTACAAGGCTTTAGTATTCCCTCTTCATAATATATTTGGTGGTACAGGGCTGCCAACTATGAAAATTGGAAAAAAATCACATAATATATTGAAAACAAATTAAATTAAATTGAATTAAATATTGCGAAAGATTTTAGCGAAAATTTAATCTAAATCTTTGGAGCGGTTTTCTTTTAAGCCGGCTTTTTATTTTTCACTTTTTTTAAAAACAGGTTTCTTAAAATCAAGTATGCAAATCTTAAGATCTTTTTAGAAGTTGTTTCGGTAAAAAATTTGAAAGAAATCAAAGATACTGTTTTGAAAATACACATTCTAAAATTTAAAAAATTTAAGAAATTAATAAGCAATCCCAAAATTATGATTTGACAAAGGTTGATATGAAATCTAAATAAAAAATCTTACGATACCTTAAATATAAAATTTTGTCAAAATCGTGTTAGCGATTAACGAGAAAGATGGTTTTTGAGAAAAACCGGTACAAAGGGAGGTACTTTTTACACTTAAAAAAAAAGTTTCTGATATTACCAGAAAGACAATTGAGGTTACATAAAATTGAGGTCACATAAAATTGTATCGAAATCGTTGGAGTCGTTTTTGAGACAATTGAGTATTATCATAAAGGTTATACGGCAGGTACCGTTGTTTCAAGACTAAGACACTTAATTCCCAAAAAAGCTGCCTCACAGGCCGTAATTGCAAATTTTGAAGAGAATCGGTCAATCGGTTTTGGCTCTAGATCCATAAACGGACAGGCAGACTTTAATCGCCATCATCGTAATGTAGTACTCAATTGTTATCTCAAAATTAATTTTTTTGCACTATTGTTAAATTTGTTTAAAAGTACGTATAATCTCAAGTAAAAACTTCTTAATATTAAAAACTATATCACATGTTTTTGAAGCCTAACGGCCTGTTTTTCACATCATTATTTAACTCTCAATATTTTAACAAAAGAATTTTGAGTAATCAAGCAATTCAAAATTTGAAAAGTCTAAGCTTTTCCTTCAAATTACATTTTTTCAAATTTTTGGGTTATTAAATGTTTTTTTTTTTTTAATATAATCAATCAATCAATAATCAAACGTATTGGTTATGTATGAGTTAGACACTGCCGACTGCACACCGAATGTAAAGGTCTTTCTTAGTTTTTGAGAAACTAGAGAAAATAAAGCGTCCTTTTTCCAAAAAATGCTTTTTGGGTTTCACGTAATTAAGTCAGGTTTAAATACTAAAAAAATAAAATTCAAGAACATCAGCATTGGTTTTCTCTGGGTATAAACCAAAGCCAGGAGACTTGCTGAGGCTTCCTGATGTCAAGAGCCTCACAAGCGGACCGCTGAGCTGGTGTGATAAGTGGGCAAGCTGGTCATCCCTTTGAGATCAATATATGTACTCATGGTGTCGTTGAAGATGGAGAAGAAGAATGGAACTGGCCGATATCCCAATTTTTAATCTAAAAGTGTGTGTTGATAGAGTAAGTTTGACCATGGTCTTAGATTGGATATTTTGGTGTGACTTGACGGCTGTATGAACAATCGCACGATGAATGCGATATTTGTACTTTGAATCATACAACAAGATATCGTCCCGTCTGTTGAACCGAGTCTTAAGGTGAATTTTAGAATATGAATTAATCGCCTTTCTCTCAAACTTTCTATTCGTCTTTTCCATAAAGGTATCCGATATGCTGCTTGCATTTTTTTTGCACATAAAATTTCATTTTAGGCCTTGCAAACCTTTAACCGTCCCCGCATTATACTTGGTTTTCGGCTGTTAATTTTTTAAGTTTTTGAAGTCGCGTAAACAAATTTATCGATTGGGTCAGTTTGTAGAAATCAGTTGACAAGGCTATTTATCTATTCGAGATGTCAACTCACTTTAAAGCTCAATTGAATTCTATAAAAATGCCAACTAAGCGTGAGAGAATTTTTATGTTTGCATTTTCGTTCTGCTTTTCCTAATGAAGCCATGCTCCGTTCGAAAGCTAAATGTAGGAAAAAAAGCGAATTATTTCTTAGTGCATCCTTCGAAAGATTCGAAGGATCGAAAATCGAAATCGAAAGAATCGAAGAAGTTAATGCCAACAGTTCCATTGCAAAAAGCGTCCATCAAAGAATAAGGTTCGCATGGATTGAATGATTTTTTCTTATCTTCGATTTTTTTTTTTAATTTTATGGCTTTGTTGTCGCTGCATTGGTTTTCAAAAGGACTTTTTTTTGCAATTCACGTCCAGATGATTTGATTTTTATTTATTTTTTTCTTCTAGAAGTGAAAACTTCTATCTACTGAATTTAAAAAAATGATTTGAAGTAATCCAGGCCAGATAACACTATCCATTCTCTCTTTTGGATTTTATTTTTACTGTCAGATGTCAACTTGTGTTGTTGTTGTTGTTATTGAGTGCCAGCTTTTATAGCATAAATGGTGCTAAATTTAAATCCTGAAGGTGAATTATTGAACTTTTCTTATATTCTATATACTGACTCTATTATTTACTGAACAGCATTTCCCAACCAGTAACCATCCCACTGTCCTGCCCTTATGAAGTTTTGTCCCAACTATTGTATTTAAGCAGTTCTTTCAAATTGGCAGTTAAATAGTAGGTACCTATTGTTTGACGTATACCCTGTCTTTCAAAATTATACAAGTCGTCGCATTTCGCATAAGCTACGAAAAGATTACATGTGAAAAAATACTACTTATCATCATTCCGCTTCTTCACTCTCTGTTCTCGTAAAGATAACAATCTTTTTCTTTCCCACATTCCTCAAACTTTCTCCATCAAGCCCTCCGAAAACTTTACAATAAGTAAACTGTGGTTTTGTGTTGACAGTAATAAATAGTTCCACTTCAATTCAAAGTATTTAAAAGAGAGACTGCAAAGAGCGGTGTATGATGCCTTACATATATTTTACTTTTTAATCGTAATTTAAACAACTCCACATGTTTCAAACAATAATTGAATATCTTTCTTCCTTCAAACATAACTTTTCTTAAACATTTCTGCTAGAAGACGTCATGTACTCTAACATGATTAATTGAAGTGATTATGTTTGAGTCTCAAAGTACTTTTTGTAGGTACGTATGCTGGGAATGTATTTCATGATTATGTTAAAGTAGAAGTTCTATAGCACATACTTTTCCGCAACCGTTATTCTTCTCTCATATCTCTTAAATTAAAACTCACCCATCAGTTATTTGTTGAGATGCATCAAAAGGATTTTATTATCCCACTACTACTACTATCGTCATCAACTCACAGGAACATCAACTTAAACGAGAAAGCGGGACCTCTCAAGCTCCCTATATCCAAAGCAACAAGAACTAACCCGCCCAACATCTGCCGTACAATCATCATCATCATCATCATACTTACAAGCAACTTATACGAGTATGTGCGGTTCAGCCCAAGCGATGATAATCCTTGAAACTTAAACTTTTTCCTCACAGAAAATGAAACATTGAAGTGCTTATGTTACCCACAAGCTTTCGATTTTCACATTCAATTTCTACCAAATATACGAGTAAACAGTCCCTTGTGGTGCAGCAGCACAACTAAATGGAGGACACCATACCAAAAACCTATTCTGTGTCTGTCTTATACCCACAATGTTCTGTGTGAGTTTTTATCGTACTGTTGCAACTTGAGAACTCCAAGCGTGAGTTCATATCTTTTTGATAACCCTTTGGCTATTAAGGTGCATTTCGTGAGAACTCTTTTGAGAACCAAACAAAAGGATAACACATCACTTTTTGTGTGGAGTATAAGACTAAAAGGGATCCTTATCTTCTGCTGGCACAGCATGCGGAGTGTATTATAGTATGAGTAGGTTTGTGGAGGGTGTGGAATAACAAACCCCAAAGAATTTACTCCTTTTGCATTCATAAATCCATTACTAGATACATCTTTTGCAATCAAGTGGAGTCCTTATCCTTTTGAACTCGAAAGAAGGATGGGAAATGAAAAAAAAATGAACAGAAGAGTACATTGTACCAGGAAGACTAACCTCTTGGAGGTTTAATTTCACCAGCAATAGTTATTGCCACTGGAATTGTTTCAAAAAATCTTTAATTCCAATCGTATATCACTGATTTATCAAGTATTGCTTATGTCGGTTTCTTTTCGCTGACACGGCATTTTCGGTGTAAAGTCCTTTGAGATCTCGTTAAAGACTCTCAATTTTTGAGAGACGAGTGTTGCAAGCCAAAATCTTAAGTTAGGGGGAAGATGACTCTCGAGTCTTGATATCTTTTTCAATTGAGTTAGATCGAGCTTGGTGGAGCAGGGAACACAATGCAGTGAAAGTATGTATTTTCTTTTTGTCTTTTTTCATACACGTCTCACGTTGGACGCCATTGTCATGGAAATTAGTTCTTTCCCTTAAAACTACTCAAACGCCTGAAGAATCGTTTGAACGCAGTGTGATCAGAGAATAACTTAAAGTGGTAGACCTATAGCTTCATTTCTTTCGAGCTCCACGCTGGGCGCCAATTTTGTATTTGTTTTCGTTCGCCGAAGATAGCACAATGTGAGTTGAATAAAGCACATTCTTTCAACAGATTGATATTTGCTCTTCGAGTTGATCGTTCTCTTCCCCAATCAATTCAGTCAAATTTAAAACAGATCAACAACACGCTTCGTGAAATTCACATTCAAACCGGTCAGATGATCCCTACTCAAAAAAAAAAAACATCAGCAAAGGTAGCTGTATGTTGGATGTGGCAAACTCTCAACCTGAAACTCAAGCACAAATTGTTTACATTTCCTCGATAGATCCTTCATGGGGTTCTTGGTCACCCATGATGTTGTTGATGATTATAACTTTGCTGATGCACTAGGATACACCCTTGTGTTAGATAACAACAGAGATGATTTAAGAGTCCTGTTTTTTTCTGTGCGAAACTGTTTCTTTATTTGTGTAGCTGTAGGTAGGTGACGGTGGTGGGTGGTGTATGCGAACAAAAGACGAAGGCACATAAAAAATAAACTTCAATTCCTTGGCCTGCACAGCACATCGCACGACAAAACTCACCACCAAGTGGATTCGAGTGCCTTCAAGGACCCATCGAAGCTTCCCTCTTCTATCGCCCTTTACTGTTCTAGGCAGCTCATGTGATGTGGCAGAACAAATCTAACTTGCGATCTGAAAAGGATTTCATGAGTGTGCCTGGGCATGTTTATGTTATCTGAAATTAAATCTCGACTGAGAATAAAAATTCTCGTTATTATTGTATGAAAGTGTGACTCCATTTCTCATAATAATCATCGTCTTATCGCCCGTCGTGTGTTAGGGTTAGTGTAGGCGTTGAGCTTTCATCTTTTTTTCTTTTTCTACTTTGTATCTTTTTTGAGAGAGAAGTATCTTAAATTCTAATACTTAAAAACTTGTTGTTTGTCATATACATAAGAGTTTGCACTAGATTTTGTTATTCCATACATCTCGGTGGACGTGGATAGTAGAATGGGAATAGTGAAGACCGTCTTCATATAGAGAGAATAAGAGGAAGCAATCGGTCGCGTCCATTGCCATTCATATACAGTTGGAGTCGAGTTGTTGTTTTGTACATGGAACTTGTCTTTATAAAACGAAAAAGGGTACAGTTTCAAGAGGATTATGGCATTCAATTTGATGATTTATTGAAAAAGGATGTGACAGGGTTAATTTTTGTGCTTGTCGTGTATAATGCCTATGGGAAGGTTGTTTCTCTCTTTTTGGTTACATTTTTTCGGGTTAGTGTCCCTTGAGGACATCGAACTTGACAATGTTTTTCAAAAAGAAAAATTAATTCCTGTGCGCTATTGATGTTTACCCTGTGCGGTAGAGTTCCTTTTTCGAAGGGTTTAATGACGACCATTAATGTTTAACTTCTGCAAACAAACACACACAGGAAATAATTGTTTTGTTTAAAGCCATTACAACGATAAGAAAGGAAATGGCTGATGTGCTAAAGGGTTTTCTATCGGAAAGCAATAGAGAGGTTCACTGAGCTTGTGTAATGGTGGATTTTTTTTCGAAACAATTTTGATCCAAGTTTTGATAGACAATTATCAAGAGTTGAACAGATAGTAAGACGAGATAGCGCAAATAAGTGAAATGGATAAGGATTTTCATTCCTCAGCTTGAGGCAAGTTAATAAATAAAACCAGGATCATTATCAACAGAATGCTGATGTTGAACCATAATGTTTGAATGGAAATCCCCTTTCCGTTCCCCATTTGAGAGAAAATCGCATTCATCATGGGCGACAGTGTAAGGATATCGTTTTAACCAAAGTAGTGCTCCGCGTAACACAAAAAAGTGGTATGGTTTTTTGCAACTATTGCTTTTTAAACTACAAACAATATATGAGCAATGCCATAAGATGTCATCCCATTCTAAATTATGTCATTTTAGTCAGGTTCTAAACCATAGACGAAGCAGTTGAAGAGACCATAGTGAAGTTTAATTAAGCAACGTTTTGAAGATATCGTCGAAGAAAGACTAATGAATGATGATCGTCTTAAAAGTTGTGCGATGAAAGCTAAGGATCATAAATAAATAAACAGGGTGGTGCAACAGAGCGAGGACCACGGGGCCTTACGTATCTTGAGAGGGAATGGAAGGAAACTACAATGTTCTACCGGTTCCGAACGACTAATCGAGAAAGCGCATTCCGTGGCAATAAATTTACTAATAAAGGACCTGCCAAATCCTCGCGAAATGCGATACTCGTCGAAAAACGTTTTTGCCGCTGCAAAGAGTCGAACCACGAACATCTGGGTTAACAGACGGGTACCACAAAAAAATAAGGATCAGCTTGAGTGAAATCGAAAGACAAAACACAGTATTTGAATGAAATAATCAAAAAATTTTGCTTATACATATGTAGAGCCTACTGATTTTACAGATTATTCCACTCAGGTTGAGAAACTGAACTAGAGACTCCGATTGTAGTTCTCTTTCATTTCAAGGAGTCTTTCACAGGTTTTCTGATTATAGAATACATTACGACTGCTATTGTTTTTCAAACGAAGACTTTTGTCTGCTAAACTTATTGAATGGTCTCACGAGGAAGGCGAAAGCTTTTGTCACTGGAGTGCGTTCTGTTGTCTACTGGCAACCAGTAGTACTGTAAAGATTCAATCATGGGCTTTTTCTCTTTCTTTTTGTGAGAAGTTTTATCAGTAACTAGAATGGACCTATTTATGTTTAATCAGTGACGAGTATCAATTCAAGTGTTAACAGGTAGATCAAATAAATTTGCGCCTTGTAGAGGCAACATTTTCTACAGATTTTTCCATAGCTCTTGTCAAGTTAGTTTAATTTAGTTTAGTTTAGTTTAGTTAAGTTTAGTTTATTTTGCCAAAATGGTTACTGTGGGTTAGGTTATGTTAAGGAGATAAACATAAGCTGTCGCGGACTTTTTTATTCATCTTTTTAAGATATACAATTCTGTAGTACATAAATTCGATCTATCTCGTAAGGTTTTGCCAGCGTTTGCAATGTAAGCGCAGAAAAATATGTTTGTTACGACATCACATTACAAATCTTTAAATTTATCGACTTTTGTTTTGTTTTATTATACATATAAACCTTCCTCTTGAATCACTCTATTCATTAGAAAAAATCGCATCAAAATCCGTTGCGTAGTATTAAAAATTTAAGCATACATAGGGACATGGGGACAGAGAAAGCGACTTTGTTTTATACTATGTAGTGAGTTAAAAATTTAAGCATACATAGGGACATGGGGACAGAGAAAGCGACTTTGTTTTATACTATGTAGTGATTGAACAAGTCAAAATATTTGTTAAATGTTTTTGAACATCTATTGAAACATTCATGAGAAGCATAATTAGTCTTTGAGTTGCTCTCCTTTGTATAGATAGCATCAACCTGGTTCCCTTTTTAAATTTCCAAAAGAATGAATGAGGTATAATCTGCTAAATTGGTAGTTGTAGATCTACCTTAAAGAAAGCCATGTTGACGCTCGCTTAAAACTGAAATTAGCTCCACGTTCAGCTTATCAGTTACCAGTTTTTCAAATAATTTGGGAATTGCTGACAGGATTGCAATACCTCGATGATTTTTGATGTTGGATCTGTCTCCGTTTTTAAATATTGGCGTTAGAAACGAGTTACGCCACGTGTTGGGACATATCCTATCAGACGAAGATTGGTTGAAAAGCTTAGGCAGGGGCTTGGAAATAGTTTCAGCGGTGTTTTTTAAAAAACAGAGGAGGAATACCATCGGGACCACTACCACTACCTTTGTTAACATTTATGGTTCTAAGGTTACGGATAAGGTCTTCCATAGTGACTAAAACAGGGCTACAGCTAACATTGTGATCCATAATATAATTAAAATCATTGCTGCCAAAAGTGATTGGATTTGAATATACAGATTCAAAATAAGAAGCAAAAAGTTCACATATATCAGATGTTTCCGAGCTAAGACTACTTCCATAGTTTATCGTAGAAGGGAAGTTTGTTACGGTACGTTTATTGTTAATAAATTTATAGAAGTGACGATGATTCTTCTAAATAAGAAATCCTGATTCGACCACGTATCGATCATAACATGTTTTGTCATATGACTTGAATTCAGCGTCATAGCTGTGAAAAGTTTCGTAATCAGTAGAATTTCCCGAGGCTGTCCATTTACGATGAGCTTTATTTTTACACTTTCTTATTTAAATGTAAGTTAATTGATGATATAATCAACGTTTTAAAAAATCTAAGAATAATTTCTTCTTATCAATATTCGGACGAGTCTTGTCGCTGTAGAAAAAGATAATTTTGGAATTTCGTCTTGTCGAAAACACTGGTTTTATTTAAAACGATAGGTGAAGTCTCTTCTAAAACTAAACATTAGTAAACACAAGATCAAAAACGTTTGGAAAATTATTTTTTAAACTACAAATTTGATTAGATCCGTTTTTGGTATAAAAGTCGATTAAAAACGATTGCTGCTCAGTCGTTATATTGATTGGATCGAAGATTGAGCTATTATCTTCGCAAGGTATCCAGTTCAGTCCAGGAAGATTAAAATCGCCAAAAAGAAAAAAGTCATCATTATCTTCGAGAGAAGACAAAACAGATAATGCAGTTATAATTGTTGTCTCGTAAATAATAGCAGGCTGACAGGGATGAATATAGCAACAGGCAATGTAAATATTGTCCTCGACAGAAACCTTGGCCCATACTTGTTGGTTCAAATTATTTTCAGTAGACGACGGCTGGAGAACAACAGGAAAACAGGAAAGGGAAGTATGAACTCCCAATAATACACCGCTTCCTTTGATTTGATTTGAGGCTAGAGTCCGATCGCATCTAAAAACCTGCCACGATAATTCAAAAATTTCCGCATCAAGGTGATCATTTCTCAGCCATGTTTCGACTAGCACAATAATGTTGAACTCACATAAAGAAGTGGCATGACGAAGCTCAATCAAAATACCTCCCATACCCGATATGTTTTGATAAAAAATTCTTAACTCCTTCCGAAGTTGTGTCTGATTCCTTGAAAATTCTGATTTGTCGTGGTACTAGACTTGGAAGGCAGACCCCTCTTTACCACTGGGCCCACTGGGCACATGCCCAGGGCCCCGCACTCGCAGGGGCCCCCAATTGCTGAAACATCACTTAACCTCTGGCCTATTTTCAAAAAAAAAAAAAATTCTTTTTTTTTAGCAACAACCTTTGTTGAACATTTTAAATCACATTTCCTCCGAAATTATTTTCAAATTAAAACAAGAAAAAAGAAAATCTGGTCACCCAAGTAATGATCAAGGCAACGAAATCATACACACACTTGTGTTCGTTTCAGGGTGCTTTTAAAAATCCAATCAGAAAATACATTCTTTCGTGTATCTTACGATCATTGTGTTGTGATTGGAAAACCTCTTGTGTTTTGTGTATCCTTCTGACGTTTGCGATGGTCCGAAAGGGTTACTATTAATAATTTTTGCCTGTTTTCACTAATTGTTGGTTTTTTTTTTTGCTGTATATTGTTAAATGTAGTAGTAGGAGTTGCATTTGTGTAGAGATGAACTGCACTCAATTTTTTAAGATTTCAAAGTAAAGAAAGAGGTTTTGTTTTTGTACAATGAGATAGATGAAAGATAGCGCTTCTCACTGTTTGTTCGATCGTTTCAGATATAGGTAGTCTGGTAGCGTTGTTATGCGACTTTGCTCATTTGATTTTCTTATCATCGTTCTTTGTCAAGTTGTAGTGTATTTTCAATTCGTGCTTTTAGTGTTTTTGAGATGTATAAAAATATACTTTGTCAAATTAAAATATGTCTAAGCGATCATATGTAAGTGGATCCGGAAAAAGAAAAAAATCCAAACAGCAGAAAGAATTGATCGAAAAATTACCAAAATTGACATCCATCTCATCGATGGAGTGTGTTGACTGCTCATTTAGGTCTAAAACAAGTTGTAAAAAGTCTTTCACAAACAAGATGGATGGATGAAGAAGCTTTAATGTCTATCGCCAACGATTTAGGACAGGTTCGAGAGGCCAGGCAGGAAGCTCATAGTCTTTGCAAAAAAATGTCCAAGCTTGAATTTACCATACTTACAGAGCTTTGGAACTCTGTAATGCAAAGAACTAATAAAACAAGTACTTTACTTCAAAAACAAAATATTACTCTGGATGTTGTAATAAATTTACTGAGTGCAATCGATGGGTTCATAATTGGGCTCAGGGACAATTTTGATAACTTTGATTCATCAGCCAGACAAAAAAACCCGGATTCCGAATATAAGGACTTTTCGGAAAGGACTAGGTGTAGAAGCTCACGCCAGACCTTTTTTGACGGCTCTGAACCCTCAGTAATTTTGACTGAGAAAGAAAGGTTCAAAATTGAAACTTTTCTTCCCATCGTTGACACTCTAAGTGTTCATTTGAAACAGCGACTAGGATCGTATACGAAGATTGGCCAACGTTTTGACTTTTTTTTCGACTAAAAAATCTGAATACAGAAGAATTAAAAAAATACTGTAAATCTTTTGCTGAATTTTACACTGAAGATGTGAACGAAGGTGAACTACATGCTGAATGCCTTAATTTAAAAGAATATTGGAAAATTAGTCATCAGGAAAGTGAAAAAACTGACAACTTTCTAGAAATTTATAATTTTTTAAAAACAAACAAAACTGAAGATGAATTTCCAAATGTTGAAATTGCGCTAAGAATTTTTTTGAGTATGATGGTGACCAACTGCAGTGGTGAACGTTCTTTCTCCAAATTAAAAAGAATAAAAAACGAACTGAGAACAACAATGGTTCAAGAAAGATTGACAAGCTTGTCGCTGATGTCAATCGAAAGCGACGTCCTCAAAGGTATCGATTTTGAGGATATAATTAATGATTTTGCTCATCTCAAGTCAAGAAAAAGACTCCTTTAATAATAATTCCTCTTCCATCTTTATCCATATATATATTTTGTTCCATAAAATACATTCTGAATTTAATTTTCTGTTATTTAAATTTTGTTCATTTTTGAGTACTTATGTGAAATATTTATTAATTTGTTTTTATTTTTACATCGTTTACGTTTGTGTTAGTGTTTATGCTAAGACATGAACATGCTGCAATAACTATTTATCCTTAAAATAAATTAAAACACATTATTTATTAAAAAAAAATTATGAAAAAAATATTAAATTCTTTGTTATTTATTTTGAATTCTCATATGAAATATTTATTATTTTGTTTTTTTTTTACATTGTTTTTGTTAATGTTTATGCTAAAACATGCAGTAGTTATTCATATTCATATTGAATTGAAAAAATATTATTCATTTAAAAAATAAAAGAATAACTATTAATATAAAGTTGTGTGATTTTTTCTGCATACCTTTATTACACAGCATAACATTTTTATTTAATCATATAGGGGCCCCATTTTCAAAAAGTGCCCAGGGCCCCCAAAAGGGTAAAGACGGCCTTGTTGGAAGGTAAAAATTCGCGTACCAAGTATTCATGTGGCAATTTGTTTGAGTTTTGTAGCACGTGAATGAATTCTGCGGGAACACTGACCTTAAAGTTGAGATGTTGTAACTCGGATCTTTTTAAGTTCCAAGGAACTATTTGGTTGCAGACAACATCCGAACATCCAAGATTATTGTCAGTAAACCTTACGATATCAGCTTCCGTGGTTCCATGTTCAGCATTTTGAATGTATATCTGCTTTCTCTTAGTTTACTATTCTCTATGATAAGGTAAAATACAGCCTCCATTAGCAGTAATGATTCTCACTACCCAAAAAAAAAAAAAAAAGCCCAAATTACTACATGTATATTCTACCTGTTGGTTTGCTATCAAATGTGATTTAAGACAGCTAATACAATATTATTATTTTTCTGGATTAACTGGCAAAGGTATTCGCAATGACAGTAGCTGGTTGTTATCTTTGTAAGAGATTCATCTGAATCCAGCTGCAGCGGACGTTAAATCTTTGGTAAGCTATGATACTTCGAACTGATCTTGAGAGCTTGCTTTTGAATTTGTCTTTAGTAGATTCAAGGATCGAAAGCAAAATTCTAAAAACTGCAGTAGTACCTTGTTGACTTTGGAATGAGACGCTTCTGTAAATATTCACCAAGTGTATGACAGTCCAGTTGCTTTATCAGTAAGTTTTTGATGCTCATTGGATCCAAAAATTTTAGTTTTTTCACCTAGGTCTTTTGGCTAAAAAAACATTTTTTGTAATTATTTCAGTCTGGAGCCTTCGCCCGTGAAAGAGACTTGTAGGTGGCGCCATTATTTCATTCGACAGAAGCGAAGCCTTCTCATAGCTGTTCCTGATAAATTTCCCTGACTTTTTTTTATTAATTGGTAGGTTATAACTTATGACAAAGTCCCAACCATAAACCAGCTACTGCATCTACTTGCAGTAGAAACCATCGAACTTTTTGGCAGCACTACCTACTATCGGAAGTCATTGGGCAGTGATGCTGACATTGAGTGCTTAGTCGATAGGTCGGACGTGTTGGCTCAAGTCATGCACCGGGTTTGTTCCTTTCTTTCAACCTCATGAAAAAGATCAAGTTGGACTCGGAAATGTACAAGGTTAGGTACATAAGCCCCTGTGGAAACTAGAACTATTGGGATGGCTAAACATTAAAGCTATGGAGACCTTGGGCCTAACGCTTTTCAAGGACTTACAGTTTTATGCCGATTCCAAACGTCTTAGTTGGAAAGCGCTTTCCGTGGCTATATGTGATAACTTTCGGAGGACTGCCCATATTTTTTTTGGCATTGAAGAAAATTTCGTTGTACAGTTTAAAGAAGTCGTTACAAGTTCATATCGGACCTTGAAATCAGTAAGGTCAATTTAGATGTGGATGATTTGGAAACAATTTGAAAAACAGCTATAAGATGGCAGTGAGGAAAGAATTTTAATGGCCAACGATAGTTATGTTAATCGGGCACCACTAGCACCGCCTGGTCTTGTGCAAATGCCCATATCTTTTTTAACTTCCACTTACTTCTTCTCCCAAAAGTCATTCATGCATTGTAGTAAAATCTTCAGCACTTCACACTATTGCAAATTCCGTTTTCCAAAGGACACTTATGACAGATGACTGCTGCAGTGGATTTGATCTATGTATTTATTTTTTAAACACTGAATTTAAGAGGCCTTTTACAATAATGATTGCGTTCCCAATGATATCCTGATAATTGTTATGCATACACAAATTATTCAGATTTACTACCATTTTCTTCGAATAGTGTTCTTTAAATCAAACACGAATGTACTTTGATTACCCTTAAAATATACACCACTCTCGTTCCAAATACCCTACCAACTGACACACCTTTCGACTCAGGATTTATAATTATTGCCAATGTACGCCCGGAAGGCTGCTGCCTTTTAATTGCCTGTATTACTGAAATAATTAACTTAATAATGTCTTCATTAAAAAAGGAAGAAAAAAAAATAAACAAAAACAACCTGTTGGGTAGTATTGGTAAAACCTTCATTTAGTACACTAAAATCGCTCTGCCCGCGCCCCCAGGCTTGCATCGCTTAAACATCAGTAGAACTCCAAATATACTTCCCTAATTGTTATTCACTTAAAAGCTTAACAGCTGCCAAGCCCAACGCCTCCTTGTTTCACAACTTCGCGTACACGACGTGTACCTACTCTACAACAAATACAAAAAAGGTCACTCAAACTTTCAAAGCTAAGCATACGATACAAGTTGAAAAAAAAAGAAAGAAAAAATAAATAAAAAGTCTAAAGGAAAGGAAAATTACACTCGAATTTATAGTCTCATAAAATTTTATCGGACTTTTGAATATAGCTTCATAGGTTGGTTGGTGTAATAGTTTGTGAGCATGCCTCTAGCGTCACAACTGGCCTCTACAATGTCGCTTCATTGGCTTTAATGTTACACTCTAGACAACCCCTTTTGTTGGTCTCCTACATCAATGGATATACGAGTACACAATTTGCTTTAATTTTTTTAAGCATTTTCGACCTCTAAGGTCTTGAAAACTGATTATTTGGCCTTGTCATTGGAAAAGGCATGCTGCTGCTTTTCATGAGTTCAAAGCTCAGTAGGCATCTGCTTGTGTTAGGGTTTCGTCAGATTGATTGTTTTGTAAGTTCAACAGACGCGTAGATGGTGTCACAGAACAGCGCGTACTCTTTAGTGGTTGGTATGAATTTCAGTATCGGCATTGAAGACGGAAACGTGACTCCGGCCGTTTTGGCTTTTTAATACGTGATTGTCATGCCACAATTATTTATTATGCACGAACTCGGTTTCTTCCAATGAATGAAAGCCTTTAAATTGTACTGTGGAATCCGATTTGATCCTTTTGTTTGTTTGTGTATAGGTTGCATGTCTTTATTGAAATGAAAAAAAAGTGCCGCAGAAACAACAAAAAGCCAATGCTAACTGATTACTTGCGTTGTCCTGGTTAGTCGTTGGCTTATTTTGTTCATTTTATGCCTTTAAATCGAATTGAATACTGGGCGAAACTGCAACGTCCGGGCGGACAGACCGAATACACTTGTGTATTCCGGTAACGCTTTGCTTCTGTGAGGGATTGAGTGCGATTGGTTAAATTTGATGTCGAAACACGAATCGAATGGAATGAACGACACGTGATGTGCGGAATGGAATACAGCGAATTGCATTGTTATTGCAGAGATAAGGCCATGTTTTTGCTGCCTTGTGTAAAGGAGTAAAGGAATTGAATCGATTTTATTCGCCGACACCGAGGCACATTCATGGTTGAAATTAAGAGAAAACGAAAAAAATCATTTAAGGTTCATTGTTGCTTGGTCGCTTAGTTAGGCTCTCACATCGATTTTCAAGGGTAATCATGGTGAATTGTGGAAAGAATTAAATGCATAAAGCTACGTTCAGACGGCATATAAAAGCCGCACATATGTGCGGTTCTGACGTCATTTTTACGTCATAATTTGCGAGTATTGACGCATATCGTCTGAACACCCTTTTGGGACAGTCCGCACATGCACGCAAATGGTTTGCGGACGATGTGCGACGGCGAAACCGCACATAAATGTGCGGCTTTTTCGCAAATCGTCTGAACACCCTCGCACATTTTTTGTGACAGTTTGCGTGTATGTGCGTGCATGTGCGATCTTCAAAATCATGTGCGGTGACACGAAAATAGGACAACGCAAATGTGCATATTTTACGCAAATCAGTAGTAGTTGCACAGCATAATTGTGATCGGTTTTCAATAAAAAAAAATTATAAAGTGAGCGAAGCGAAGTGTGTTGGTAGTAGGCTGTTTTTATTTTCATGAGTACAATACGTACTGAAATAATTATTTTGTCTCTTGAGTATTATGTTCTTTTTTTTTATTTTGTTGACTTGAATATTTTATTTAATTTTTTTTTGTTATTTTTTTTCTATTGATTAATTATGAAAACATTAAAATTGATTGCAGATAAATCATATCCAATGCCAAAACAGCAGTAGTAACCCACTTTCTTTTCGAAATTTTCAAATAATTTCAGCACTTTTATATTTATGTACGGATAAGCTTCGTCAACAACCACAACCCATGAATAAAACACAAAATTCAAACAATTTATTGAATTAACGCAAACCTGCATATGAACGCAAATGGGTGATGTGCGGATTTTTACGCATACCGTGTGAACATGTCGCACATCGACCGAAAAATGTGCGTATTCATTTGCGTACATTTGATGTGCGAGCAAATCAACGCAAACTAATGTGCGGCTTTTGGGACAGATTCCGCACATCGTCTGAACACCCTTATATGCGAGTTTGCGTACACTGATTTACGTATAGCATTTGCGTTGAATTTACAACTTTTTATGTGACGTCAGAACCGCACATATGTGCGGCTTTTTATATGCCGTCTGCACGTAGCTTAATTGATTCAGTCTGTAATTAAAATTAAAATTACCAGACAATGACAGACAGCTTTTTGCCGAGGAAATTAAGTAGAACATTCTTTTACAAGGAACGATTTCACTCGCCTATAAGAAGCGGAGAACTTTTGTTTAGTGCCCAGAGATTAAAAAGGAGTAAAGTTAAGCTTAGACGGATGTACTTATTCAGGGCTAGATCGAGAAATATAACGTCTACTGAAATTCTTCGACACATGAGCAGTAGATGTCGATTTGTATTTCCTTTTTAGCCCTTCATAGAAACAGCAGATTTACCTTAGAAATTCCATCATGCGTTGCATCTTGCATGTCATACCTAGCAGTTAGTATTTTATTTTTATTATTTTTATTATTCCACCAAACAACTGACGCATTAGGAGATGATTGGTCTTATCATAGCCGTATAGATCCAAAGGACCCTTTTCGGTGAAAGACACCATGTCTTGCCAAAGGCTCTTTTGCATTGCCAGAAGACTGACAGTGCTTTAGTAGTTTTAGACTCGACACGTTTAGACCAAAGAAGCTTGTTATCCAGGATCACTCCAAGATGTTTGACTTCATTTGAAAAGGGGATGTTGACAGATACACGAATAATCATAAATATTTTATAAAATGATCCTTCACTAACAAAAGGTTGGTAAGTTACTTCTCATTAAAATCGTTATTTTCAAAGGAGAATAAGTGAAAAGTTAATAAGATTATATAACAGAGTTCGCGATAGCCCTTCAGCCTGATAGAGGGGATCTGCAAGCTAATTTTTGGTTACTCAGAACGGCTAGGCACACGGTCACTTACTGAAACGAAGCGACAAAATAAGAACAAAATTGAAAGCTGAGCGTCAGAACAATGTCGCTTGGTTTTCAATTTTGTTCTTATTTTGTAAGAGAGAAAGCGATGTTCATGTCTGGAAATTGAAAACTGGAAATTATTATAGCTGGACTTGTTCAATTCTCTCAAAAAGTGATATCCGTTGAAAACAATTGGATGTTTTTGGAGTTCGAACGTAAGCTACTGCGTGACAGGCAGGCAGACATACTAACCATTTCACCACAGGCATCACTTTTAAGATAAGTGGGAGAGCTGTGATATCGTCGAAATTACCATACCCGTAAAGTTAAAAAAGGAAGAAGGAAGAATCACTTTTAAGAAGTATGTTTAACAGCCCTAGAAAATTAACATTTTTTTATTAACTCTGAAAATTCATACTTTATTTGCCGCCAATATTTAACTCCTGCCTGGCTTCATTTCGGTAGATAACATTTTCCGAATTATTAGCATTGCTTCTCATATCTGATAGGTCCTCCATCTAAAACAACTAAAATTGTGCAATTGGATTGACGACTTATCCTCACCGTATCCATACCATTTTCTTTTACAGCCGGCTGAAATAGATGCATACGTTCTCAGATAGGTTTTTGTTTATTGTTTTTTTTTATGAACTTACCAAAACGTGATATTCAAAATACGTTTCTGGGTTTTTAGTCAAATCATTTGGAGAAACAGAATCTGACTTTTTAACAAGATTCGATGTCGGAAGACCTAACGTGAGGGCAATCAATGCAAACCCAAGTAACAACTTCATTGTGTAGTCTTTAAAGTATCTGCCTGATGAGGTTTTTACTTTATTTAATTCAAGAATGATGATGTGCATCTGGTTTTATACATTTTCCCCCAGTTCAGATTCAACGGGTTTTTTCAGCTAAAATGACCTGAAGTGAACTTAACGTTTGTTATCATCAATAAGTGACTCATCGTTCTTATTAAACCGTAATGAGTATTTTCTGATTGACATCAGTAAGCACTTTCCCGATGCTACAAATTGATGCCACTGGTCCCCCAATGAATCGGCAAATAACACTGGACTGAGGTGGTAGTTCTAAGAAAATGGCTTAATCACGATTGACTGATAAGAAAGCCAAAGTTTAATTAATAATAATACTCTAAACATTGTGATATGAAAGATGCACTCAGCGAGAACCGATAGAGGTTTGAAAAAATAAAATGCGTTTTTACTTGTCCGTAATGAACTCCCCATAAGGTTTCAAATCCCATAAACATCCATCCAATTGGCAAAGTCCTCCGAGAGTAGGTAATAATACCACCATGAAAAGTGCTTTCTCACTTAACAGTTCGGTATCTTGTTTGTTGAGTTTTTACTGCATTTTTGAGTTTTAAGTCGCTTCTACTTATAATTGACACAAAATAAAAGCCATTGATTCTTGATCAAGAAACACCATTTACGCAGTTGTGGGAACGAAACCCAGATTATTCACAATTTGGTATCTAATCTGCTAAAGTTTTAAATAAAGGATGGCAAAGCGGTACTGGATGTGGATTAGCTGCATTGCCTACAATGATCTTGCTTAGAGATAGTTCAAGGCATTGATATTGGTTGGTTTTAAAAGCACACTTCCAAAAAACCAATGATGGATGGAGCCTTGACAGTGATAAGCCAAAAAAATAAACAAATGTAACCTTCAAAAAAAGGTCAAAATGCCTCCAAAATAAAATTCTCGTTTTGGAATTAAGCATAGAAGCTGCAAAAAAGAGCTGATCACTCTAAACAAAGAGATTTTTTTCTGTTGGTGATTTTTAAAATACCTGCTGGAGCACTCAGACCTAAATACCCGTCCATTGTACTACCAGTTAGCAACCTTTTATTTGTTAGCTTTCCAAATGTTCTGAAAAAAGCTAAAAGACACTGTCATGATAAGAAGCCTAATTTACCAGCTCTCACCATTTCTGCGCCGAGTATCTGTAACCTCATGCGAGAAAAGCAGGACATTCACAGAGGAAGAGCTCTGCGGTGTCCTCATCTTCTCCACAAGATTCACAGATTGTGGTATCACTTGAGCCTATAACACATGTAAATACTTGGCAAAAGAGAAGTTCCCGCTGGCAACGCCAATAAACACTCTTTTCTGCTACGAGCTAGCAAAAATGTTGCAGTCTTCTTACTAACGTTGGGGAACATACGCTTGGTTTGTCAGCATCCAATGGAGACATGCCATCTACGGTTGTGTTTTTCACAGATCCAATCGTTTATTGAAGCCCTCACTGAGGACGATGGCAGACCTAGCGACGGTTGAGGTCCTGAGAAAGCTGTCTGAGATCCCTGCAAACAAAAAGTACTATGAGGGCATTTATCGGAAGCTGGTAGAAATTCCTGCTGAAGTCCTGTGGCAATCAAAGTAATTCAAGAAACAAGACAAAACAACAAGTCAAAACTTAGTTATGGGACCACAATCTCTAAAATATCTGCTCAAAAAAGAAATACTCTCAAGATCTTTGAAATGTCTGCTCAAAGGAGGAGAAATCTCAGGTAATTCGATTTCATCAGCGAAACCTAAGGAAAACCAACTCCTCGACAATCGGCAACATTATTGTAATTTTCTCGACGGTACTTAACGAAATCTGAACCTAACTTAAAGGAAATACCCAACATCGCACAGTCGCGAAGATTAGTGTGGTGCTTAGGAACTCAGACAACAGTGAGTGAATGCTACTTTTCTTTCAACATTCGCTTTATATTGAACAACATCAGTCTGCTGCTCATTTATCGAACTCAATTCGTTCAAATTCTGATGAAAGAATGTCAAATTGACGTCCTAAAGTGCTCGATAACCGAGAGGTAATGAAAAAACACATGATTCAGTCACGTATTACTCGATCACGTATGCGGTACTTCGGCTCCATCTTTGCAGATCGTTGGGTTTGTATTGGCTCCTTATTTTAAAAACCGTTTGTCCGAACGTTAAGAACCTGAAAATGTGGATACCATAGAACAGTTATTTCACAGCCTTAAGAGATAGGCAGGAGTCCATGATAATAGAGAAGATAGCAAAACTTACGCTGTGGCTGCTACAGCGTAGACGCCAAACGCCACGGGCACGACAAGTGCATACAACACCTCTTCAGGATAATTTTGAGGATATACCAAAGGCCAATTTCAATAGCCTATCTTCTATCGGACTTCAATTCGAGTTTACTTGTTTTGTGTATTAAACACGTTCACATTAAAATGGGGTTACTAGTAAAAAACTTTGAGAACCCCTGATTACTACTGCGGAGCAGACAAGTGAGGGAGCTGTGATGCCTTTTAAATAATAATGCCACGTCGGCTTCGTCTTACAAAAAGGAAAAGGAGAAAGCCTATACCATAGGTTAGGTTAGGTGGAAGTGGCTGTCAGCCAATGAGTACAATGCAGCACCTGCAGAAATCATTGGAAAACACACCAAGTCTTTTGGCGTTTCTTCCTATTAGACAGTGTCCCGTAAGAACACCTATGGTAGAACCTAGATACAGACGGTTCAGGATTAACAAACTCTTTGAGCGTTTTGAGTCTACACACGGCCAAACTTTTTCGGTTGTTATCCTCGAAGCGTCTTGCTTAAGTAGGAGTTTACTTGTAGCGATAGGTGCACCTATGTTGTTCCATTCTGAGCGTAGGAAAGTGGTCGTGCCTTTTTTGGCTAGATCGTCTGCCATACATTTGCATGATATGTCTCTGTGCCCTGGCACCCATGAAAGGTGAATGTTGAACTGATTTGACATCTCCTTCAGAGACATCTGACAATGTTTGATTGTCTTCTGTGACAGCTTGGCTGTCCGAGAAGATTCGAATATCCGTGGAGGATATGACGTTTTCTTTGAGCCAAGACCTCCTTATTCACCAGAATTTCCGCTTGGAACACACTACAATGATCGGGTAGGCGGAAGAAAAGACCTTTACCATAGTGAATAACGAATTGCGTTCTTCTCAAACAATTACTCATTACGGTAGCTTAGCTTGTATTGCTCTCTGAGTTGAAGCATGTTCTGAAGCAGTCCTTCAATAGCTGAGCTTTAAAGCAGGTCAATTTTGTGTATACCATCTCAACCCGAATCATGGGCACTCACGCACTTTCCCCTTGAACAAAGAGATGTTTTTTTCGTCATTTTGTTCTTCATATTTAGAATACCTGTTTCCAGCTTTGAGACTTATGTCTACTGGTCGTGTAAAACCAACGTATTAGCTTCAAAACAAATCGAATCACTTATGGCCAAATGGACACGCAAATCAGTTCTTAACTCAATAGGTGCTAGCATGTCATGCATGTAAACTCAAATTAGTTTCTGAGTGTTGTTCCTATGACATCAGCCATTTTATTACTAATCAATGATGGTTAGAAATAACTACTCGCATTGTTTGTTAGATGACACAAAGCAAATTGGCCTGTACTCTCACGTCTCAAGTGTCAGAAGTGTTAAATGTTGAGTAGTGACCTCAGAAATTAAGCAATGGTCCGGATATTCTCTATTTTGTGGCAAACGAAGGTTAACGCATAAATGTTTGAGGGTTTAAAAGAGTCTCTTTTAGGTTGGTTGTGCACTTATTCGGGATTCTGTAACTTTTTCTTTTCTATCGTCGTTTTTATTGTGGTGCAGACATAGTCTGTTTTTATAGTGAAGTAATGATGTGGTACCCGTAGTGTGATGGTTAGTTTGTCTTCTGTTAACCCTAAAGTTCGTGGGTCGAATTTCAACAGAAGGAAATATGTTTTTTTACGGGTATCGCCTTTCGCGAGGAGTTGGCAAGCCCTCTGTTAGTAAATTCACTGCCATGAAAAGCGCTTTCTCGATTAACCTTTCGGAACCGGCAGAAAATTGTAGTCCCCTCCATTCCCTCACAAGGGCAATGGTTGTGAAAAATGCGCTAGGCCCTCCAGCTCCTTGCTATGTTGCGCCACTCTATTTATTGATATTTTATTTTATAATGATGTAAGGAATAGATTTGACAAAGTGTGGCCGTTAATTGTGTAACGAATAGAAAAATGACGTTATTAAAGGACTCATAAGAAGTTGACAGTAAAATTTTATTTTTCGAACTCTGTGAACGTTATATGTAGTTGTAATTCAAAATTTAAGCAGCGACCAGCTGGCTTTCGGCTGACTACTGACTGATGATTTGTTTCAACCTTTTCTCGTCAGAAGAAGTCATTGTTGACTAAGGCCCACATCTCGACCTAGTTCCGCTTTGTTATTTAACGATCCTTATGTAAAAGTGATGATGCTTATTCATCACACTTTTTATCTCAGTGAAAATAGTGTTGACATCTATTGTAGATATGAATAATGAGGCCAAAACAATAGTTGTCTTAGCTCCTGTTTCACATCAGTGTGATAATTTCTCAATGAATTTCAACAAAAACTTGTGACATTCAATCAGCAAAAGTGAGAACAAAAAAAAATATCACAAGGTTCATTGTACATAGACATACCTACCTGGAAGAATAATCTTCACATCAATAAAACCTACACCATAACCCCCGCCACAGATAAACACATTTTTTGCAGAAAAAGCACTTCACTCTACGAAGCACACGAAACGAAAGTCCTGAGCAAGGAGCAAGAGCAAAGAGCAACAAAAAAGAAAAAACGGCAATTTTGTGTGCATAAACTCCTGTGTTGTATGGCACGCGTTGAACGACAGGATATAAAGATAATCAGTAGCTTATAATACTGAGCACAGAAAGGACACAGACAAAAAACAACAAAAACCAAAAATAAAAACAACACCAACAGGCGACTTGAAACCTGTTCAAATTTATTTTGATACGAAAAACTAATTAAGGTCACACGAAAACGATGTTCTTCAGGTTCTTAAGGGTGAACGATTCGACACGACATCATCAGTGAAAATTAATGGGTTCGATCTGGGCTTGGCCATGTTGCTTCCTTCTGTGTGGTATATGTGGTATGTCCATCCTCTGGTTCCACACCAGTACCAGCACACGGCAAAAAAGCTGATTTAGTTTCTTGTCAATATTATTTATTGAGTGGCCGTGTAATGTGTGTGTTGCTGCGTTGCCATTAACATTTTTGTAGTCTCCTTCTTTTTTGCAAATGGGGGGAGGAGTATGTTTGGGGTTTTGAGATTTTAGGTCTTCGGTTTTCAATAAATTAGGTAGTCAAATAAGATTGATAAAAATGCGTGCGTTCTGAATTTGTATATTAAAATAACAACGTGACTCACGCTGTGATATGACGAATGAGGGATACTGTCTCTTCCTGTGGACTTTATAAATGGTTTTTTGAATAACACAAGTCAACAATATGATATCAGTACTAGATTTTCTTATTAAAGTATGCAATTTGTCACTTAAACTTTCATTTACATCGAAGATAGATCTGCCAGTTTTCCTAAGTTGTCTTAAAGCTTCACAAATCCTTTTAAACATCTAAGTTGATTCCCGTTGGAGGACTTGTATGGTCTCCAAGTAGCCTGGATTTATTCTTTTGCTGCATTTTTCTCATCAATTACCTCAACAATCGTTATGAATTATACCAATTAACAAAATGTGTGATAGAACAGCAGTTTCATATCAACCGCCTTATTTCCCTCCTAAGCAACTCCAGCAAAATTCTCGATGAAATTATTCCTTTGAGATCGTAGAGTAAAGTACTCTGCCGATTCTTTTCGCCCAAACATCATGTCAAATAAGGAATTTGACTCTTTAATGAACTAATTACGAGGGTAATTTGACGTTCATCGGAGGGCCAGGCAAATCAGTTATTGACTACTGCGTTGTTGCAAAAAAATGGAGAGATATTATTAAATCGTTTACTGTTGTTGCGAAAACATTCTCAGAGCACATGCCGTTGGTTGTACAAATTAGTAAGAAAGATAGTATCGAGCATTGCTCTATTAGTCTCCCCTTAAAGCCTTTGTGGAAAGATCATAAAAAGGAAGCTTACCAAAATAAAATTCAAAGTGAACTATTGAGAAATAAAACCACTACAGAACATGCAACTACCGAAGAACAGATAAATATTCTCACTCATGTTATCAACACTGCAACAAATCCAAAGCACGTCAATCAAATATCAAATATATATACCTGCCGACATAAATGGTTTGACTATGAATGTCGCGCAGCTAGAAATCTTTCGTTTTCCCTTTTGAAGCTAGCGCAAAGAAACAATAACCCCAGCGATCCTATAGTTTCAGAATATGTTCAAGCAAACAAGAATTAAAGGAATCTATGCAAAAACAAAATTATAGACTATTATAAATGTATGGCACGAGAACTTTCATGCACTACCAATACTAAGGTTTTCTGGGACAAAATAAAACAGTTGAATGGCTCAGTCTTTGTACGCGGATCGCACCTGAATGCTTCAGTTATAGGGAACTATTTCAAAGTTTTAAACATATCTCCTACCGCTTATGACATTCAATTTGCAGAACCTTTTATTCAAGATGATATACTAGATCAGGAAATAACGTTGAATGAACTACAGCTAGCTATAAAGCTCCCGGCCCTGACCGTATTGCAAATGAGTTTTACAAAAACGCCCCCATTGAATTCAAAAATCATGTGCTCGTTTTGTTTAATAAAATTTTTGAAACTGGAATTATTCCGCAACACTTCAAAGATGCAATTATCTTTCCCATTTTTAAAAAAGGCGATGTAAACATCCTAAATAATTACAGAGGAATGACCTTAATGAATTCAATCGCTAAACTATTTGCAAACATTCTTTTGACACGTGTTAACTCTTGGGTTGAAAGAAAAAACATTTTAAATAAATTTCAGACAGGTTTTCGAAGAGGATTCTCAACTGTAGATAATATATTTACACTAACTACAATATCGAACTACTGCTTAAGAAATTGTCTTAAGCTCTACTTGTTCTTTGTCGATTTTAAAGCTGCGTTTGATTCCATAGATAGAAATGCCCTTTTTTTAACTTTCGCAGAATAGAATGTCGACCAAATTTCTTATAGTGTTGAAAAGTATGTACACTAACACGCGGCAGAGGGTGTGGGATGGTGTAGATTTCTCTGAATGGTTTGAGACGTTATCGCAATTTTCTTAGACGATATAACTTCTAACTTACCTGCAGGAATCCAGATTGCTGGCCTCACCATCAAGGTGCTTCTTTTTGCAGACGATATTGTTTTATTTGCCGAATCTCTACAAAGTTTACAGCTAATGATAAACAAACTAAACAATTATTGTAAAATATGGAACCTAACTGTGAACTTAGAAAAATCCGAAATTATGATTGTCCAAAAGAGGCAAAGCAAACTGTTGAAAAATGAAAAATTATATTTCAACGGGCAGGTGTTAAAGACAGTGTTGGAATGTAAATATCTTGGGTGATCTCCTAAATCTAAATGGTACACCCTACAATAACGCCACCACAGCTCTTTGTAGTTTCTGCAATCTCAAAGCAAAGGAAGATTGCTTCCATTTCCTAGCCATATGTCCTGTATTCAGAGAGCTTAGATTGATCCATTTTGGTTGTCTTACACTTATACCCTAGATCAAACAAAGATAATTTTAAATGGCGCAAACTGGACTAGCCTTTACAAATATTTAAAATCCGCTAAAAGTTACCGGTATATTATAATTAACGAATATGATTAATGTTATCTGCTAAAGAGAAAATTGAATTTAAATATCATATTTTTAGTTAATAATGGAATATAAAAGAAAAAATTTTACTTAAACTAATTTTATATAGAGTCAAAAACAGCAGACGGCAACACCATTGCCTTTTTTTTATAATGTAAAAATCTATTTTTATTTAACAAAAACACATAAAACTGTAACGAAAGAAATAATAAAAATCCTAATCTAAAATCTAATCTAATCTAATTTACGCTCCACCAACTGTTGAGATACAAAAGCCATCAAGTAACAAGTTTGGAATTAGGAACCGTATCTTTTCAACATCCTTTTATATAAAGATAAAGTAGTTTAAATGTTTTGCAAATGGAGGCACTGGTTTTGTGGAACTGAACAAAAGAACAAATCGAAATTCAGGGCCACTAAGTTTCCTCCGAATGTTGAGTCACATGTAACATGATCTACCGAAAAGTAGGTAACTCACACAAAACGATCTAAGCATGCTACTTTTATTTGGTCTACGGAAACATTCAATTTTGGCATTTGAGATTTGAGTAACTTGTGTTTGTGCTTTGTGGTAGATTCTCACTTCAAATCGAGAAGTGATTGCCACTTCCTACCATCAGGATCTAACATTTGCAGCGCATCCCATACGGATGTTATTGTAGTATGTGAAGTAAAACTGTGAAAAACATTGCTGCATAGGACGTTATAAATTAGTACTTCTATATTTTCGTAGACATCCAAGTATGTAGTTATAAAAGTTATCTCTCGCTATTCACCAAGCATAAAAATCTATGGAAAGTTTCAGCAGCAAACTAAGACTACTCCACGCAAAAAACGCATGCTTATTCCAGAAAGATGATGAGATTTGTCGATACTGTGACTTGAATTTTGCCCTGAAAAAATTCTAGTGCTTTTGTATCTAAAAAACGAAAAGATCCAAGTTCATCAATAACTCCTTAAAATATCCAGTGACAACAATGAAAACTTGTAAGATTTCTAATAATTTCGCATAATAAAGTAGAACTTCTATATTCAAAATCTGGCAAGCCTCAGCTCTCTTTATCTACTGCTCGGCATTCGAAGTTCGTGTAATCCGTAGCGTGATGGTTAGCATAGCATGTCTGTTGTTAACCCAGAGGTCCGTGGTTCAAATCCCAACATAGGCAAAATTGTTTTTTCACGGATATTGCCTTTCGGGAGGAATTGGCAAATCATCCGTAAGTTAATTCACTGCCATATCAGCCTTTTCGGAACTTGTCAGTTGCTCTGCTTTCTTGTGTCTGTCATTTTCTTGCTTTCTGGTATGAATTTGAAGCAAGTGGAGACACAGCGTGAGATTTAACATCTTCAGGATCTCCTAGCAATTAAGGCAGTCTTATGTATTTCAGCTCATCCTTCACTTATCTGTTCTCATTAGTTGAAAATATTTTAGGGTTTTCAAATGCATCATTTGGCTTAAGGAAGGGCGTTTAATTTCTTCTTTTGTCAGCACGACTGGTTTTTTAAATCCAGTCATTCTGAAACCAGAATTCTTAATTATTGGATTAACATTGGGCTTTGAAGAGCACAGAAGAGTTCGATCAGCGAAACTCATCCCTTAAATAATTATAAACAAAGGAACATCAACAAACGTTGAAGAACGGTTGAGCTTTCCTTATAATCGTTTTATTTTATGGCACTTTTGGTCAAAAAAAAACCTGCAATAACTGTTATAATTTTTCTTCTTGGTTAACCGTGACGCAAACCCAACGAGCTAAAAGTTCTACTTGAAGCTTTAAGTTCAAAAAAATGAAAAGCTTATTAACACAAAAATTGGGTTTGAGTTTGAGAATAGTTTGTTGGGTTCTGTTCCTAGAATTTAACGAATGGTTGTAGAACATAATCATCGAAAGAAGAAATACAAATATGACTCAAACCACGTACTCAAGATGTCTCTCAGATCAATAGAAAGAACACAAAAACTCAACGAACAACTGAGCTGTGCAAGCGAGACACAACTAAAAACAAATATCCAACGAAAAAGAATGAAGATGATAATTAAATGGCGTTACCCTCGTTAAACCATATAAAGTTCGGGTGTCGGCTGTCATTTTGTTTCCTCGAATTTCAACCAATTGGAAATTCAATCAAATAATCAAAGTCTTTTCAAACATTCTTCAAACAAATTTCAATTGAGTTGCAATAAATTTAATTTACATTTCATTGATTATCGTGCAATTATCTTGTTCTGAAATAACTTGTGTTTTTTTCTGTTTGGTGTATTTTCATGTAAAACCAACACTCATCCGTTGTCTCTATCAGAGAGATAAATAATGCAGCCACCCTGCTTGCACAATATTTTGTGATTTCTTTCTCAGTTAGTATTTTTTTCTCGCTCATTCATTTTTTCTTGGTGCTTGCTTTTGCCTCAGTCGTTAAAGAGATCGAGACAAGAAGTGAATGCGATTTTTGTGGTCGTCGTCTTCGTGTGGGTGATTTAAGAAGAAAAAAAACTTTATAAAAATTGTGCCGTCGAAATTGGATTTAATCTATCTAATCAATAATGAAAAGTGAATTTGAAAATTTAAATAAGAGTGTTCAATGACCTGTTCTAGAACAGTTTCAGACAGAAAAGATCAGACTTTTGGTGTTCAATGAGAAATTTTCTGTTCTTTTCTGATCTTTTTTGTGTTCAATGAGCTGTTCTAGAACAGTTTAGCACAGCATTTTCTGCACCTCCTCTTGAGCAAGTGCAAGTTTGGTGAAAACTGTCAAAAGCAGCTGTTGACTTTTTGCTTGTAGTTTTTTAAGCGCATTGTAGTTTTAATTTGTTGTAAAAAGTTCAAAAAAATTTTAAGAAATCAGGAAAATAACACCTAACCTTGTGCTGAAAATAAAATTACTTATTCGTGACGAAAATACGCTAAATTAAATTGATATCTGAAAAAGAAAAATTGGTGGTTGTTTTTTTTTTCGTTTTTGTTGTTGCCTTTTTTGACAAGTTTGCTTGTTCTAACTTGCCTGACGTTTTTCACTGCTTCTGTGCTGTGCTGTGCTGTTCTGATCTTAAAAAAAGCCATTGAACACATCTAATGAATTGTTGTTCTGTAATTCTTTCGAGTAATTGACGCGACTTATCCTTTTTGTGTTGCAAAAGGATTTTTTCAAGCGATAGTTCGGATGTAAAACAGAGATAGTATAGTGCTTTAACGTGCGTGCGAAGGCGACATAAAGTGTACAGAGACGTCGTCTTCGTCGTCTGGAAAAGGGTTAGACAACCCTCCCCCTTAGTGTTTTGTGCCCCAAAGGCTCTGTGAATACCTAATTTTTTTTGTTTTTAGTATTTAATAATAATAAATTGTTGTTCCTTGATGGCCTCCTGTTTCTTATTTTAATCTCGAATTGCAATTTCCAAAGATAATCCATTTGAATATACATTTAAACTGGTACTAGAAGAAGGATAAGAACTGCTAATACCTCAGAACAGGGCGCTTCCCAGCCATAAATACACATAAATCGACCGGTGAGTAATATCAAAAAAATAAAATCAATATTAGTTTTTTTTGTGTGCCTCATTATGTGCCTGGAACCACCATAAAGAAAATATTACTGCTGAATGAATTGAAAGTTGAAAGTCAACGGGGGTGTTTTCAGGAAAACAATAGGAAAAGGTTTTGCTTTGCAAGCAGAATGAACGAAGCAGTCCTATCTGTCATCGCTCTTGGTACTTGGTACTCGTTGCAAAGAGTTCACTTTGCATAGAAATCGCAGACGCCTTGTCTGGGACTCTGGACTGGGCTGGGGGTGAGTGCACATGATGCCTGATTGTTTGCTTCGTCGGCGGCGCGGCGTGGTGGTGTTTGTTGGTTTGTTAGTCTCCTGTGATCCGTCATCAATGTGAGGCAAAAAAAAAAGATGAAGAAGAAAAAAAGAGCAGCATCGGCGACAGTGACAGCCAGTGAACCAAGAATGGCTTCACGAGCTCACCAGACAGACGATGTCGTCAACGATGGCGTTGGCAACAATCGCAACGGAAATGCACTCTAAATGGAACTGCTTGCGTTTATTTTTTACTACATTTCTGCCAATGCCTACGAATACGAACCAACTACCAAAAGAAAAAATTGAAAAATTTGAACTACTGTCTACTGTGTCGCTATCGGTCGACCATGTGCCATGAGATTTGAGCGACAAAGTGGTTGTGGTTGATGCAGATATTTTGTAAAAAGCAAATCCATCGTTATACGGGCGACGCAACGGCCCAAATTGGAAAAGCGAGTGATTCAATTAGGTTTTAATCGATATTCTGGTTTTCAATATCGAGTTTCTATAAAAGGAACACTCGCAGTGCAGAAGATAATGTTGGTAATCTTTTGGTGTTCCAATTAGCATTTTGTATAGGTGTTTTAAGAGTTTGGAAACGAGGCTAGCCGGTGATTTGAAGCCGGGTATACTTTTTGATCAACGGGTGGGGCAGTTTAAATGTGCGACTACTGGATTCTACTACCGGTTGTTATCTTCCCAGATATGTAATCGGAACATGTGTCTGAGATGTCTGATCTTAAGTCTAGAACTTTTTTTGTAACACTTATTATCACACCGGAAGTGTGGAGGTTACGCAATTACGTTGACGTGTAGATTTAAATCTCTTGTAATAGTTGATAAAATATGAAGAGACGTCAGGGGTGATCCTGACTGATGTTCATGTTTTTAACATGATATCTGAGAGAGCATTGTCGAGTGAGGAAGTCTGTAAGTAACTTTGCGTCTCATTTGCTCATGCAAGAATTTCTTTCATACGTCTTTGAGATAAGTCGATGAATAGTGTTGACTTTAGTTGTTCCTGATGTGAATCGTGTTTTGCCTTTCACAAGTAATCAGTTCGCGTTTAATGCTACTGATCTTATTTCCGTCACACTTAGATCAATGTAGATCCATTGTGATACCCTGGAGTATTGTTACGTCCTAGAAACCTATGAGTTTTATGTTTGGTCAGTATTTAACCATTTTGTGGCCTTAATGAAGTTTAACAGGCCGATTCTGGAAGTGTCTGATAATTCTTCTAGTTCATTGAAAAAGTAAATTTAACGTCCAGGTATGGAGTTATGTAATCCGTGCAGATATTGTTATCTGCGTATCGTGATAAAATCTGTGCGTGTCCTGTTTGGCTGGTTTTCCAGACATTACACTGATTTAGTCTAAGTGCACTCTTTGCTGCCGCTTCTTGAACATAGAGATCAAGAGGTGTGAGATTGAGGATTACTTCCAAGCTTGCGGTGGGTGTAGTTTTCATTGCACAAGTTACGCAAATACAGGCTGATATGGAGGTTTCTTCTCATACATTCCCTAACACGGAATTCTTTAGCTATAACATCGGCTTGAAAGATAGTTGTTGTGCTACCAAGGGATATAGATGATTTGAAGTTGAGACCGAAAATCCTTGAAGCTACACCGTTGTTAGTTTTTGAACCGTCAGTGAACCAAATGTATTGGAAGTTAGTTGTAAGAATTACAGTGTTCTTCCATGCTGAGCGGTTATGAAAATGAAAAGATTACTTCCAAGGGATGGTGTAACATTATGCGTTTAGGCATAAAGTCCGAAGAGTGAGCTGCAGGCGATTCTAATATTGGGAGTACCTACCTGCAAAAAAATAAAATAAAATAAATAGTGTGGCGCAACAGAGCGAGGAGCCCCTGGGCCTAGCGCATTTCTCACAACCCATGCCTTGTGGGGAAATGGAAGGGACCTGCAATTTTCTGCCGGTTCCGAACGGCTAATCGAGAAAGCGCTTTTCATGGCAATGAATACTAACGGAGGACTTGCCAATTCCTCGCGAAAGGCGATACCCGTGGAAAAACATTTTTGCCTCTGTTGGGATTCGAACTCGAACCTCTGGATTAACAGGCGGACATGCTATCCATCACACCACGGGTTCCACGGAGTACCTGTAGAATGCTCATATGTTTCTGTAAGCTTTCTTCACTCAAGTTGTTTGTGAGATGAAGCTTTAGTCCGCTTAGTGCGGCAGTATTTTTTACTCTTTTGTTTGGCGGAGGAAAATTGATTAAACTTACAAAGTTGGGCAGTTGCGCATCGCATTTGTGATACCTGCATCTTTTTCTTTTCCAAAGCAAACTTGATCTGTTTTTTGACACCAGACCAGCGAAGCAAGGGTTATGATTTGTAGGTATGATAATAGTGAGATATTTTCAGTAATTCATTTTTGGCCTAGTTCTCAATTTTTTATCAAAGAGTCTAGAACGAGCCCAAAAAGCATTAGTTGCTTTTGCTATGGTTTTGTCAAGATGTGGTTGTCAATTGAGTTTGCTATCCAGATATTTGACCTCTTTGGAGACAATTATTTGAAAACTATTTAGGGAGAGTTTTTGAAGATCGATTTTACGTCTTCCGGTGATAGGAATGATGACTGTTTTAGTGGGGTTGACCTGTAGCCTTTTGTTATTGCACCAGTCATTGACTTTGTTCAGGACACGTTGCATTTGGTTTGTGACCTGTGCTTCTTGATTGCCTTGAATAGAGGTGACCAGGTCATCAACGTAGCCTTGTGTGTCGACCTATTGAAGTCGTCCAGGAGCTGATCTATTACAATTGACAATAGAATTAGTGATAAAAGACCCCCTTGGGAACAGCCTTGAACTGCATTAACTGTTATTGATGTTTGACCTAGTGTGGTGGAAATGGTTCTGCTACTAAACATAAAGTCAATCCATTTAATGGTGGGTGTGTCAGTTTCTTTGGCAATTGCGGCGATTTGAATTGATAAAGTCGTGGTATTATCAAAGGAGCTAAAAATGTCAAGAAAATATCAGAGTATGATTAGCAAATGCATTCTCAATTATGCTGGCCAGCTGATGTAGAGCTGTAGCGGTCTACCTACATATAGCGACTTAGTCTCTGATATCTTTAAATTTAGGATACTCAAACAAGACTAGACTTCTTCTTTTTGCGTTGCGAGCATGATATTCCTTCTCTGAGACCAACTAAATGCAATCTAGACCCGATGTACCCATCTTTTTCTGAAACTCGTATGGTATTTTATCTGGATCAGTACTTTTGGAAATCTTAATACACACTAATTTCTTTGACTGTGATGTCGGGTATTTCCGTTAAGTTAGGTTCCTCTTCTGGAAAGTTATCTTTAGGAAACTGTTGTTCAAAAAGTAATCACAGTGCTTTTGCCACCTGTGCGGAATTTAGTCGTCGTCTATAAGAAACTGTCCTTGAGCTTCTTTTCTGAGCTTGGACGAACGAATTGCCTAAGTTTTATTGAGTGTCCATTTTAAAGATTATTGCTTCTTATTGAAATTGTTTTGTTGTATTTCTTGAATAGCTTGGTTTACATCAGCATCAACAGCCATGCAGAAACCTCTTTTAGCTCCCTCTACATGTCGTCCGTTTTTCTTTGCTTAGAGTTGGGCACATTTCTTCTTCGCTTCTTTCTTGCTGCTTTTATATTCCGTTTGAGCCAAGCTTTTTCATCTTTGTTATTTGAGGGGCATTTTGACCATGCCTTAAAAGTCGCTTTTTTCTTACTTACTGCTTCAACTTCATCATTCTATCTCTATGTTTCCTTAGTTTGTTGGAAGTGTACATTTTTCAGTATCCGCCAAATTTTTGTCAACACACACTTCGACTTTTTGGGTGAAAGGCCTCACTTTCTGGGCTCAGCAGTGATAACCCTGTATGAGGTTAAACACGGCTGTCATTAATTGTAAACTCCTGGTAAATAAGACCTTCCGTCCGCCGTAGGTACTCTGTTATGTTAGTCCCTCAAAATGAGTACCTGCTTATTTTAAAAGCGTTTTGAGGGTTCGTTTAAGCTTACACGCTTAAGTTATAGGAATCCACATTCCAATAGCATCTTTTTCATTTCAATCAAATGCGTCGATTTCCAAACTTTATGCTTTTCAGTTTTTCTCCAAAGCAAAAGTACCTCAAGGAACTAGCACAAAAGATATTATTCAGTCAGGATAACGAAACATATCCCAGATAACTCTCATTTGTTTCTCATCACTGTAACTATGGATTTCATGGGACTTGAAACGTGGCATTTTGCCTAAAAGTATCATTTTCACTTTTTCACAGAGAGAAAAAAAAGAGTTATGTTAAGAAGGGGCTTCACTGTAGAGACCATTTACAGCAAAAATAGTTTGCACAGAAGAGCCAGCAAGTTGTGGGCATAAGTTGAAGAACTAAGCAGGCTATTTGCTCTGCTTCTGTCTGAAAGATGAACTAAATATAATGGAAAACTGCCCTCCTCATGTTTAGTAGGGACGATGGATGCATTTTTTATAGAATTCTGAACCACAGACGGAAGTGCAGTGGTGTATCTTGTTGAAAACTTTTTTTTCTTCAGCAATAAAATAAATTGGAAC
The DNA here is from genome assembly GCA_914767635.1 of Melanostoma mellinum. NCBI lineage: Eukaryota > Metazoa > Arthropoda > Insecta > Diptera > Syrphidae > Melanostoma > Melanostoma mellinum. The sequence goes on from OU612058.1 coordinate 25,144,008, forward strand.
GCATAAATAGGGCACAGTTTTCCACTGAGTTCGCGAGATGGAGAAAATTTTAATCAAACTTTGTTTTCGCTTGAAGGTTTAAAGTATATGTACAAATTAGAAAATAAAATCCATCTCACTTCGCTGAACATTTCTTCTTATTTTATTTCTCAAGAGCTCCTCATTTGATGCTTGAAAACAATCCAATTATTTGGTTAACAAATCTACAAACGCCGTGTTGTAAGTTACTCATGCACATTTAATAATTCACACATAAGAACAAATTACAAATTTATTCCATATTCGAGAGAGTGTATCTGCAAATAATTGTGCTATAGTTTTTCTCATGTTCTTATCTGCAGATATTTAAGAGGAGATTTATTTGAAAGTAGGTAGGTAAAGGTATACTCACAAATTGAGTTCTTGTTTTTTTTAGTAAATGTATTTGAACCAACTTAATGGATCTTGGTTTGTGTTATAATGGAATTTATTTATTTAGAATGCTTCTAATTGGGCCTCCAAGGAACTAGGGGAGGTGGAGAATTATTGTAGCCCAATAGTGGAGGAAGTAGTGTAATAAGCTAAATTAAAAGCTTGTTTATATTTCCCTCGTTTCCATTTTTTTTTTTTTTTTTTTTTGATTCTTTTGGTTTTTGTGCTACAATGGGGGAGAATATGAATTAAGTCACGATTATGCAAAGGTCGATAGACTGAATTTGATAGATTTTAGAACGCTGGTAGTGGCAGTAATTTTTTTAGATATCAGCTTGTCTAGTTTAAGTAAATTATAATTTAAATGCCACAACTGTTGCAATAGAAATCTAGCACTGCAAGACTGAGCGCAGAAATTCAAATGAAAAATTGTCAAAAACATGCGCAACTCGAAACATGCAGCGTGTAATAGTGAGAGCATATTTGAATACAAGATCAAAGCGAAATAAGCGAATAATGCGCTATGTAATAGCAGACTAATTGATATACGTACATATTTTAATACTTAGTGCAAAGTAAGGAAACTAAGGCTGTGAGGGTCCATTTTTACTTGCGATTATAGGTATCAAAACCTTGAAACCTTTGGAATATTTAATTTGATTTCGTTCAATATTTTGCGTGATTTAATTAAATTTTTGTAAATAATGTGTGTGTTGGCAACCCTGTACCATCAAATGTATTTTGAAGAGCGAATACTTAAAGCTTATACTCTGCCTTAAGATTTTGATATCGTATTTAGCACACAATCGCAAGTTCGTGCGACCCAGTTGTGCCCATTTTTTTTTTTTTTTTTCTTGTACAAATTAGCGTTGACGCTGCACTCAGTGTGTAAACTTTTCATAACTCGTCATTGAAGCGAAAAATACGGTCTTACCTCCGAATTTTTTTTTACTGTGAATGATTTGCATGAAATTTTGGAATTAGGCTCATCTTACCCTTAACTTCAAAAGTGAAAATGATTTGAACTGCGCAACCACCTTGGGGGTCAAAATAACCTCGGATATCAATAGAAGGCCTAATTTTAAGCCAAAAATCATAAATAAAGTTTTTCAAAAAATCCAATACTTTTCAAGTTATTGGCAATTGAAAATTCGCAATTTCACGTTTTTCATCGGTTTTTGTAAATTTCTCCAAAAGTATACGTTTTATCGAAAATTGTATAAAGAACAAAATTGTAGCAGGTGAAACAATGAACAGTTTGGTTTTTTTATAAAGTATTCTGAGTGCAATATTAAGCTAGATATTAAAGATCAAAGCCGTTTTTTATTTTGTCTGAAATTTAATCGATGTGGTCAATGCGATCTAGCGGCGAGCAAATGCATTTTATGCATTCTAATACAAAAGGGTTTTGTAGTGCTTGAAATAAGCTTTAAAATGAGCACTATTAAAAGTTTTTGCACGTAAAATAAGTGAGCTGTATTGCAAATAAGGGAAGCATCTAACGTTATTTCTTTTAAATCAATGGGCTTCATAAGTGCCATTTCCACCATTCAGAAGTCAAAGCATTTTGAGGCAACAAAGACCGACTCTTGTTACTTTGGTAACGGGGCGGAGAGTTGATGTAGTGAACCGTAAACATATGCTGGCGGTAAGTTTTTCAACGTGTTGATGGTCAACTAGTGATGGGCAAAATCAAATGATTTGAATATTCGAGATATGTTTTAATTAGTACTCGAGTGCTCTAAAAAGATTAACTTAAAAGTTTTATTTTAGTGAGTGGATGTAAAGTGAAATTTTATTTTATTTCGCTTTTAGGGTCGCAATGGTTACGGTAATGTAAAGGTGCGTACACATAATGACGGCGGCAGTCGAATTAATTTTATTGGTTTTAAATTCGAATCGACTTTCGGTAAGCAGGACGAGAGGTTGGGGCGTCCACACTAATTTGATATTGCCGATCAAATGTTTTTCTGATGCTTTGTAAAACAAAAACCACACCACAACCCCACAAAAGGAGGCGGATCTCAGTTCATTATGAAACGGACAAATGTGCTGGTTCGTCAAGTTGCTCAGGAACTATTCAATCGATCATATTCAAAACTATATTTAAGTAAAATAGAAAACTCTTTCGAATGCCTCATCCATGGCCAAAAGTAGAAAAAAAAAAATAGGGTTGCGCAACAGAGCGAGGAGCCCCTGGGCCTAGCGCAGTTTCAGTTTTAAATTCATTTTTATTGTTTTTCACTTATATCTACTTACTTGCTAGCAAAAATGTTTAAACTAGCTTAAATAATAACTTAATTAACTTACTGACCCTAGGCGGGTACTCTAAGGGCCAGTTGCTCAATCGAATCATAAATTTAAGTTCTACTTAAAGTTCTACCTTAGTATGGGGATTTTATGTAGAACTTAAGAATTCCGGAACGTCTCATACAAAAATGAAAACTTTATGTAGAACTTTATAATTCGATTGAGCAACTGGCCCTTAATTACACAATAACTTATTTCTAATGCCTTTCGGCCTAAAGATATAATATATATAATTCAAACTAGAGCTAATATTAAGAACTAAGAAAGTTTAAATGGAGGACTTGCCAATTCCTCGCGAAAGGCTATGCCCGTTTAAAAAAATTGTTGCCTCTGTTGCGATTCGAACCACGAACCTCTAGATTAACTGCGGACATGCTGTCCATCACACCATAGGTACCACAGCCAAAAGGAGAAGGCACCTCTAAAAACTGGATAAAGTTCAAAATTCAGTTTTGTGATGAAAAGTTAATTTTGTATCGCTGTCATCTTTTATTTTTATTAGCTTTTGCTATTTTTAACCACACCGGTCTAACCAGTTGCATAGTCTCTCCATCTTTTGATTGATTTAAGATCATCTCTTTGGATTTTGCAGTGTGCTTTGTAATTAACCTCGGAGAATAGGAACAAAAATTTGAATTGCGTAAAACTTTTGGACAATACTGTATGTGGTACGACAAAAACCCTAAAGCCATGATTTTTCCTCCCAGTCCTGCTTGGGACTTAGGTCTTGTCCTAAGAGGATATGAAAATCCTTGGTCTTTTCGAAAGAAAAATACTCCGAGTGGTCTATGGTGCTGTTAGATAGAAGATTGAACATCGCGACATAAGCATAGCTAGAAAATTACACACCGCGAGTTGAAACGGCTGGGACTTATAGAACGTGTGAACACCAACGCCGGTATTACAAATAACGATAATCGCGTTAATTCTGTCGTTATCGTTAGGTAAAGATTGCATGTTTTACGACTGATTTGGGGTTCGTTTTGTTACCGTTCTTACCTTGCCATGGAACCACTCTTGTTATTCACTATCAGTGAACTTCAAAGCTTTGTTGTTGTTTTGGGTCTCGTTTCTCAAAGCTTCCCTAACACAAATATAATTTCGGCTGTTTAAAGGTCAAAATCAAATTGTCCAAGTTAATGCCCCAACTTTCAAATGTTTGAATCTGAATGAATGCGTTAGGTTGGAATTGTTCATCGTCGTTTATTTATATTCCGAGGCATTAGTGCAAACAAAAGAAGACTGTCATCATAGATAAAAACAAGACGCAACACTTTCTTCTAATTACCTTAATTACAAACGAATAGTTTGTTCGCCTCGCGACTATGTATGTAGCTAAAGCCTCTGAAAGCGAACCTATTCAGACATCAAACAATACTTATCTTTTTCCCCCCTTGTCTCTTCCTTCCTACCCGTTTTCCCTTTTGGATACAAGAAACAGTGGAAAAGAAGAAAAACATTTTTTTTAATATCTAGCCATAGTATGCCCATCTACATACAATGAAAGAAAGTTTTCTTATTCTCAGATTTTCATTCAGTTGTGTTTCGCTGTAATTGCGGTATTGTAATGACACAGGGTGTTAAGTGCTAAGACACATTGTGAATAATAAGCACGGTGTGATGTACTTGTTGTTAAAAGCGGGAAACTCTTTTCTTTTATATTTTTCTTGGAGGGAAACATTAAAACCTCATATTTCCATTACTAGCCATTAAATTTAGAAAACAGGAACAATTACTTTTATGTTAGGTTTTACTTTTATTATATTTTTTTTTTTTCTTTCGTTGGTAAAATTGACGTACATGTTAAAAATACTTATACGTATGTGGTTTAAAATTTTCACTGCAATAAGGACGAGCAAGGAAGGAATATGATATAATAAAGGTTCCCATATAAAACTATTGCAGTGGGGTCTGTTTGCCAAGTTTTTTTTTAAGCTAGAATGCAAATTGTTAACTACTGAAATGTAATCCTTATGGCTGAGCAGAGGAAATGCTAAATTATAAAGAACCCATTTCATTGTTAAGTGCCAGCCAGACGGATAAAATTGTGTTCAGTAGGTACAATGCCTTCGATTCGGATGTTTTTTTTTTTACTTTTATTTCCCAAAGTAGTCTTTAGTTGTTTTTTTTTTTTTTTTTTTTTTCTAGGCTCTGCGGAGTCAGCACCAGGATGAAGGATGAAAAAGAATGTGATTGTGTTGATAAATGGAACAAGGTAGAGAAGTTTATTTGCATTCGTGTTGTTTGGATTAAATTTGATGGGGTTGGGTGCTCGTTAGATTTTATTGGTGGCGCATTTGGGAATCAGTGCCAGAATGGCTTTTTGAGTGGCAATTATGTCATGTTCGATGCGGTGTTGTTAAAAATTTAGGTTAGAAAAAAGCCAAAATTGTTTATAGTTCAAATGAGATGAGATGTATTAAAATCACTTTGACTTAACGGTTGAAGCTTGGCGAACGTTTGCCTTTGAGTGTTTTCATTAAACAGCAAACAACATAACGACTGTCCATCCAGTTCCACGTGCCGTTTTTATTTTTGTTGCTGTGTCTAGAAATTCGAATTAATCATTAATTATTCCGTCTTATCAAATTTGTTCTCGAGACTGCAACCATCAAATTCCTTTTAGTTCATTGGACTTTAGGTAAGCTCTTCGGGATTAGATGAATTTCATTTAACCAAACAGGATACAAACTTACACTGGGCACGTTCAAGAACATTTTGTATACACTATTTAAATTGATTGCGAAAATTGTATTAAATGTACATAAGTTCAGTACCGAAAATTCTCGATTACCTTTAGACAGCTTTTTGGTAGAAATGGGTGTGTGCCTCTGCTAAACGCTTAACACGTAAACCATAGCAAAAACCTATCCCAAATACGATAATTGAATCCCATATTATTGCTCATCAACAATAGGTTCGTTCGTTGAAACCCAAGGGTCGCCCTGTGGTCACCACAAAGCGTTTTTTGAAAAACCTAAACTCGCCCTGAATGTCAACTTAGGGTTTTTTTTAGCCCTCTGGTTGACGTGGGAAACCCAGGTTTTTAGACAATTCATAGGGTTGTCAATGAAACCTGGTTCAACCCTGGGTAAAGTTCAACGAACATGTATGACATGGCTAACATTTCTGTCCGACTGGCAATCTTTATTGGTTTAATGAAATCAAAACCTTAATCATTACTAATTACACACAGCCTGGTATTTAACTTATTTATCTTCTTTTCGGTCTCGAAAGCCTCACAGATTGTCGATATTTAAAAAGTTTATTATTGACTTGAAGTACAAACAAGATACTAGTGAATGGAACGCGTCGTTTCTTCTGAGCCATTTGAACGCCGTAGAATTGACTGAATTGGACCGTTTGCTACGGACACCTGAACGGCAGCAATATTTTCGGCACTTCGACCGATTCTATTTTTCTGACTGACACGGCAGCATCATACAACGAATATCAAATTTTTGCACTAAACTTGGTATCGTCTGTCTACTAGGGCAAGAATTATGACCGAAAATTCGGGTTGACGCACAGTGCGGCGGAATCCCCAAAGTGCGGCCAAAAAAAAAACAATTTTTGTCAGACTAACCGTTTCCGAGTAATCAAGCTTTGAAAAATGGTATGTTTTTTTTTATTTTGCTCTTTTATTTTGGAGTTTCTTAACTCACGTACAAATCAATATGTGAAAAATTGCAAACATGTTTCTTAAAGGAAATTTAATTTTCTAAAAAAAAGGTCTTTTATTTTGGAGTTTCTTAACTCACTTACAAATCAATATGTGAAAAATTAATTGCAAACATGTTTCTTAAAGGAAATTTAATTTTCTAAAAAAAAGGTCTTTTTACACTTTTTCACAAAGTGCTTCCTTCAGAAGTTAGTCCCAATTAAAGTTGAAAAAAATAAAACGTTCTGGTTTTTTTTTTTCATTGCATTTTTTTTTTTTTTTTTTTTTTTTTCATTTTTTTTATTCAATGTAGGAAATTGATAATTGGTAGGCTAATTATATTACATTAAGAAATTGGCTTCGTAGGAATCCGCATCTACATCAGCTTTTGACTCTAAGGCAGACGAAGTGGATCAATTTTCCGGTTCTTTTTCATCGTCTAGTACAGATGCAGCTCACTATCAATTTGATTTCGAAAAAACGGTATAAAATTTGAATAGGCAGCTCTTGGCAGCTGAATCTTTTTTTATTTGGTAGACAATAAATACAATTATCATTTAAATATGGTTTCAAAGCAGCGTTTTGCAGCGTTTTAATGCAGTATCATTTGAAAAGTTAAATTTACGGAAAAATTACGTGAAAAAATGACACTGTTGTTTATGTTTTCCCTGATTCACTACTTAACAATTGATAATTAGTACTTTTTTTACATATTCTACTCACCTTCAGAATTGGATTCCATTTTGTCTTTTTTGATTTTCTTTAAAACACACAATCTTACACCATTTTAACCACTCACAGTATATTAACTTTATAGAGAAGCTAGAGCGAAGGCCACATTCCAACTGAGCTTAAAGGAGGGGCATGACGAATGAGTCATCACTATGAACGGTTTTAGTTTCTTGAAGCATCAGTGCAGCCAACACAAGGGAAAAAAACCCTAAACAGAAACTTTTTTTTTTTACTTTTGGCCGCACTTTGGGGATTCGGCCGCACTGTGTGACGGTCTAAAAGTTGCGGTTACCGATTCTGAATTTTGGTAGAAAATTTGTATAATGTGCTCGTTACTTGTATACCATGTGTTTACCGAATAAATTGACGACAGTTTGATGATTAGTGTTCACAAATAAAATTCAAAGTTGTCAATTCCCCTTTGGAAAACTTTTTAACAACTTCTTGTACATTCCCGGTGCCAGTGGAATGGTTAGCCAGCGGCACCGAACTCCCACGGGACAAACATGTCTGATTGTCCCGTGGAATCTCGAGGCTCAAATGCCAGAAACTTGTTTTTCATTTTTTCCCCGAACAATTTCGCAACTCCTCCAAAATAAATCAAATTGCTACAAAGAGCACTTTATCACTTAGTCCTTTAGAATCGGCATAAAACTTTATATCCTCAATATGTGCTAGGCCGAGAGGTTTCCCGAGTTTTGTTGCGCCACCTTTTTATTTATAAATAGTCCTTAAATCTTTAATAGCAAGAACTGCTATCAGAAATGGCTTATAAATCGTTAGTCCAGTGTTCCATAATAAAATGTAAAAATATCTTGAAAAACTTCTTATATTAAGGACGTTAACTCAGCACTTGGCGGATCTAAAATATTGTTCAATATAAACCATGGATGTGACTATGTATGACATGATTAAAATTTAGTAATAATTCCAATATTTGCGTTCTGCAGAAAACTGCATACAAAAAGAAACTATTGAAAGAATATTCCATAATTTATTCGACTTACTTGCATAATTAATATCTTCTACGTTGAACCAAAGCTACTACTGAATATGCGTTGGTTTAATATACACCTATTCTGTGGTAATTATTATCCTTGTTCCTTGACGCAGCTAACGCGTGGCTGCATTGCATATTCAATTTTGCTTTGGGTGTTCTTAGTTTCTTAAGGGAGTGGCAACAGAGATTCGCTTATATGTAGTCAGCGGTATAAGTGTGTTTAAATTAGATTAAAAGAGTCTATAGAATTATTTATTATAATAAAGTTTTACTTACACAACCTATCCGTCCTGATCTTTTGTCGCATCTTATGCAAAATACCCTGTTTAATTCTTTTGCATAAACTTTGAATCCAAAAGAACCCAGAACACAGTGAACTTTCTACACTTTTATAAGTCTTATAGGGTGTTTTTGAACTCATTAAAGTCAGGGAGGACTGAAACGAAAAGAAAGAAGATAAAGATGGATTACAGTTAAGCACTCTTAAAAAACTTCATACATCTGGTAATGCGGTGTAAAGAACCGTGATATGTGTTTCCTAATCGACGTCAGCTACATTGAAATGGTTGTCATTTGTGTCAATATTGACATACTCTCTCCGAGATTGCCACTAAAAACAATTGTCTGAGAGCAGTGACTGATCTAACAATATCGACACAACTTACAATTGTCTAAAATCAGCATGAGGTTTTGACACACCTTGTTGGAGTACGCCTATTGATTTATCAAATAAATATACAAAACAGCAATTGAATTGAAAACACTATAAAATCGATGAACTTTCTCACTAAAAACATAAATAATGACCACATATACAGTACAGACTTGTAATGCTTGTTACTCGCATAAATCACTTTGCTTGCACCCGGTAAAAATAAATTTCTGTCTGCTTAAGTGCTTTCAAAATATGTATACTCCACCAACAACAACGAACTTGGCACCTAACAATAATCAAAGTTATAGGAGGTACCTACTGCCTCAACCACTTGAATTATGTTGATGATTTTCATTTTTTTTTTTTTTTTTAACAAACCCTCCCTCCTTGGCACTTTTCCCAGTGCAAAGATTCATTAATTAATCAAAAATTCAAATTAGCTCTTTCCTTCTTCGAGCCATGCATTTAAATTCAGTCAGAAGAAGAAGAAATCTTATATTTCGATGTCATTAAAACAAGAAAAAAAGTAATAATTTCACCACATGTAGTTCAGCACGTGAAAGCATGCTCAACGCATATGGTACGCCATGTCGATGTCGATGTCGGTTTGTCGTGTGTGTAGTAATTGATTTTTCAATACTATTTCCTTCTTCGTTTTTTGTGGTTAAGTAACGAGACTAGAAAAGAGCACTTTGAAATAATGGGTATGAAAATGGATAACACAACACAGTGTGACAGCATAATGCAACTGAATTTGATTTTTTTACCCACTAAAGTAGGTAAACAATATTCTTATCTGCCCTGAAATGACACAACAACAAGAATACTATGAATTGTGACAGTGACAGGAATTGTGGTGACTTTGAACGCTATTTTCTTAGAATTAATGCAGACAACAGAGTCTGAGATATACCTACATGCTTGTGATTTGCATTGGGAATGCATTTGCGAGCCACAGAGCACAGAATGGCACACAGCTACTGGCTCTGGCAGCAGGCAAGTTCATATCAATATTATTGCGCACTTTGAAGGAATAAGGGTCATTAGGGTGTCATTTTAATAATAGAATACGATTATTCTTCAAGTGTAATAAATTATGCATGCCTGTGTATTGTGCTGTAAGTGGATGTCCGTAGAGCAAGCCATTGACCATCAGGAGGGACTTTTGACGGACAAAGAATTGCATGATTGGTGAAAAGTAGGCAAAAGGAATCGATATGGTTGACCTTTAGTATTTATATAAATATGAGAACCATTTTTGCATTGAATTGCATTAACAATGGTTTTTTCACTTTTTGCTCATTTGCATTTGGTTACAAGTTACAACACCGCAGTTGGGTTAAAAAAACTTGATTTCCATGATTTTCTTATTTTTTGTTTGTAAAAAATTGCTGTCAATTAGTTGTACCTAGTTTAAGTTTTATTTGCCGAAAAAAAAATTGTGAAAAATAATCCATATAAGTATAATTTTGTTTTTTTAAGTTTTATAAAAAAATTGACTTGATTACTCAAGAACTATTTCCTAAATCGCCTTAAAATAAAATGTTGATTAAAGAACAAGGTATTAACTTGCAAAAATATTACAGTGTGTGCTTTTTTAAACTGCCTTAATTTAAAGTGAATTTTTCATAAAACTGCCCCTTTCGCCTAAATGGGATAAGATAGACCGGCTCCTCACACACGATCTATTTTTTTGTCTGGACTCAATCTATCTGTCCTGAGCTTTTGCCGCACCGTATTCTAAACACCCTAAACACACTAAACACCCTAAACACCCTTAACACGCACTGAGTCAGGTAGATCATTCCACATTCGGGTGGTGCGACTAAAAACTGAATCTCTATACTTGACTGTACGCCCGAAGTTGGCCTCAAGGTAAAACTGATGAGTATTCCTAGCGAGGCGAGTGTTGCGGTTAAATTGTTTCAGGGGGAATGCAGCTGGCTATTTCACTAGAGTACTGTTTGTAGAAAAAGCGATAAAAGAGACTGAGACAGGTGACGTTTCGACGATGTTCAAGCGAATCGATTCTTCTACTGAACTGTCACCTATCAATCTTAGCGCTCTGTTTTGTACCCCATCAATAGGTACAAAAATGTAAGTGAAGCACCTGACCAGATATGGAAGTTATACTCCAGTTTAAGGCAGATGAAGGCCTTATAAATTGGAGCCAGATAAGTAAGGGTGAAGAACTTCATGCATCGTCTCAGGAAGCCTAAGCATTTAGCAGCATTTTTGGCGACTTCAAATATGTGGTCATTCCAACGAAGATCATCGTTTACACACATACCGAGTACTGACAGCTTTTCGGTTTCTTCGATGCAGGTACCATTCATGGATAATGGCAATGGGGGAATGTTAAGCTTCAACGACATGAGACAGCATTGAGTTTTCGAAGCATTGAATTCTACTCGGTTCTTATGACCCCATGAAACAATGCTATCAAGGTCAGAATTCAATGAGCTTATCATACGCAACCGTTCCAGTTCCACAGCAGGGACGTAAATTTTGGGATCGAATATGAGAAGCTGAGGGTCGAGTCGTCAGCAAAACAGTTAAGCGGATTAGAAGTTTTAGACAAGAGATCATTTATGAAAATGAGGAAGAGAGTCGGAGACAAAATGGAGCCCTGGGGCACACCAGCATTTATGAAGTGGGTATCAGACTTGAAACCATCCAATACAACTTGAAAGGTGATTTCTAACCCAACGATGAAGATACTCATCGATACCGAAAGCACGCATTTTCGATAAAAGAGCCTGATGCAAAACTCTATCAAATGCTTTAGAAATATCAAGCGCAATAATGTTACTTTCTCCAAAACATAAACAATGTAAAGATTGGTTCCACTTTTTGGTGAGATATGCCATCAAATCCCCAGTGGACCGTTTGCTACGAAAGCCGTACTGACGGTCGTCATTAAGAAGCTTTCGTTCTTCAAGATATTTCATAAATTGACGGTTTATCAACGTTTCCATGACCTTGGAAAGAAGGGACGTACATAAGTGCAATTGGACGGTAATTGGAAGAGGAGGAAGATTCGCCTTTTTTAGGGACAGGCTGTACAAATGCTGTTTTACATCTGCTCGGAAAATCCCTGCAGAATACGAAACATGGAAAAGTTTACGCAGTGGTTTTGCGAGCGTAGAAGAACACCTCTTCAGAATAACGGCGGGGATACCATCTGGACCAGCGGATTTATGTATATTGAGATCTTTGAGGACTCTCACAAACGAGCGAGTTCGAAAAAAATCTGCTTCATTACAGAATCTGCAGACTCAAGCTCAGGTGCAGCTAATATGCTATCAGGAAGTGTCGATATATCAGCAAATTGAGCTGCTAGCAAATTAGTTTTATCGATGGAGCTGACGTACGGAGAGTCATTGAAAACGAGCGTTGGGACCGATGACGTGGTCGAGTTCTTAATGTTCTTCACAAAAGACCAAAAGTTTTTCTTCCTTTTGGTCACAACAGTATTTTTTGCCTTGCTTTTTGGTCATATCCGTTGAGAATTACGTTAGGTATCATATCAGCTGATGCGTCAACGTTTCCAGCTGAGAAAGCACAATGACAAATTAAAATTTCGAAAGAAATTATTCAGGCCTTCCCAAATAGCTTTCTCGTATTGCCATACAGTTCTTTTTGGGACTTTATCAATAAATGCAATTATTTGGTTGAAGTCTGAATTTCTATATTCAAAGACTTACTGACTGTCTTGAAATGCTATTCACGGCCTTTCACGAGGAACTAGCTAGTCCTCCGAGAGTAATTGCACACAGTCGTGAAAAAATCTTTCTGGCTTCGCCGTTTAAAAGCTGCATAAAATACGAGGCCTTTGAAATGCATTAGATCCCGAGGTCTCCAATTTTCCATTTTTTTTTTTAACTTTATTCGAGGTACTAAGGTAAGTTATTTCATGTTGTTCATATTTTCAACATCTTAATATCTCCAGTGAGTTTTCTTACATTTTTTTTTAGTTCAATTAAGCAAATTCTGTTAATTGACTAACTCAAGAACAGAGTTGCTTGAAGCATTTTGTCTTTCCAAATGATGACAAGAAAAGATAACAAAAGTTTGTGTATACTTTGTTTGGAATTCTCATATGCCAAAACAAGGTAATCGCTCAAAGATAAGAACGAAAACCACACAATGTCACCATCAACTTGCTTCACATTAATGACAATGAGTGTTTTATTGTTTCAACAGAAGTGAATGACACTTAACAACAAAACGTGTCCTCATTGTAATAAAGACTTTGAGTAAGTCTATCTTAACCGAAATATAATTGCCAAAGTTATGTCTTCAATTGCAACCCATCCACCTACCCCATTTATAGGAAGTAAACTGCGTTTGGTGTCAAACTATTGCGTAATACCCACCCCCTAAATAGATTATCACGGCTCATTGTTATTCCATGGCTAGCATTTCAGTTGCTTGGCCTATTGAATATCAAAATCATAGTCACGACGCGATGCGGCGCGACGTCGGCGTCGAGGAAAGACTCGAAGTGCTATGAGAGTGCGAAAGCGAATAGGTAGATATACTCCTTTTGCGCGAACCGTAGTTATTAAGAAGTAGACGAAGAAGAAGGAGTGAATAAGTTGGTCTAATTTCCGGTTGTATTTATTCGTATCACGAACTCGAAGTTTTGAACCAAGACACTAATTGTGTGGAGAAAGGTGATTGATATCTCGGCCTCTTTCCTTAATCGATGGAAGGAAATTATTGACCTGTTGTGTTGAGTTTCTGCATTGGAGTGTTTCATTTATCATCGTCTTAGTTGTTTCTTGTTTATAGCCTTTAATTATTGGATTTGCACTTAATCTAGTCAGTTTTTTTTTTTTTTGTGCCGACATGTGTAATTATTTATGTGGTGTACATTTTGAAACTTAGATCATATGGTATTTTTGTTTTGAGATCTCCAAAAAGATTTTAGACGAATTTTGTTTATTAAGAAATAAAGAAACTTCTTAGAATGAAGACCCTCAAGACCTAATACTGAGAAAAAGTTTTCAACGTCTTTACTTTTAATGGAGGAGTTCTTATTAGATTGAGGGTTTGGTTTTTGTATGAAGAGTTGAAGACGTTATTTTTTTCTTCAAGAACAATGACCGATTTATTTTTATCGTATTATGTTGTTGGAAAAAAAAATATTTTCTATTGGGCTGTCCACAGGATTTTAGCATGCTTCACGAGACTCAGCTTGTTGGCGACTTAATGTTTGTGTTTTGCAAAGGGGCTCCGAATCGATAAAAGTATGTGGTTTCTATCTATCGCAGAAAAATATGCAAAGGCCTAACGGTTGTCTGAAATTTTTACAGTTTCTAGGAAAATATTTTTTTCTTTTCTCTTCTTCGAAAGCTTTTGCTTAACAACACTTAAGATTACGTGTAAAGTGCAGTGTTTCCTTATGTCGCCATGCTCTTCAAAAGGACTTAACCAGACATTCTGTCTGCCTTATATATTTCATGACAGTTTTGAATAATTCTCAGATGTTTGAGTTTTTGGAAAATGATTATGAATTTTCGTTCTCAGACAGTGTAGAAAGGTGAGCAAATTATACAGGGTGATTCGCATAAGGTGTGACAAAAAGATAGGGTATGTAGGTTGGACCTAGACAAGCAAAAAATCGTATGGGAGGGGGGGGTCCATTTTCCCCCGTTTAGGCGGGAGGGGCAATTTAAGAAAAAAGTCACTAAAAATTGGAAAAAAATTATTTAAAAATAACGGTAGTACCTACAGAGTCGTACTATAGCATTTTGAAAAGTCAAAAACTTAAACATTAATTTAAATTTAAAACTAAGTTGTTCAAGTAAATAGTTTTTGAAATATTAATTTTCAAAGTCAAAATTTTGAAAAAAAAACATAATTTTTTTTCTTAAAACCACTTTTCTTCCAAATTTTACGTAATTAAGTAGTATTTTTTTTGGCTTATTTTCAATGCTCTTATTTATTTTTGATCAAACACAAAAAACCGGATGTCAAAACAACCTGTAGTTCTTGAGAAAACCGAAAACTACAAAAAAGACTTTCGTCAAATTTTTTTTTTTTAATTTTTTTTTTTCGTTAGGTCCAACCTACACACCCTATCTTTTTGTCACACCTTATGCGAATCACCCTGTAGAATTGGGACTGAGAAGTCTGCTTAGATTAGGTTTAAATCGACTGGCACCCTTATAAAATGTGCTTGATTCCAAGGGCTGAACCCAAATGAAGCAAAGTCTTGGAAGTTTTGTTCGACAGGGGACATAACCTCCTAATTATGATTATACCCAACAGAGGAGTATAGCTAGGCAAAATTCGATTGGGGTGTTACAGAAAAATGGGTTTGAGCTCGGTTCCATAGCGTGTATGCAACGGTTTTCCTAAAACATTTAAGCAACTCTCCCACGGTGTTACGATACTTTTTTTACAATCTCATTCCAAAGTATGTTTAACTTTAGACAGCTCTTAAAACAGACAGCTCCAAAACGTATTCATAAACTCTTTCACCGCTGACTAAGGAGGCTGAATGCTACAGATTAGAACAAGCCTTTTTAAAAAAACAAATCAAAAAATCCAATCCAACTTTTTTCCTAAGCTTAGGCAAGTTTTTTTCACCAGTGCTCACACCCTGAGTGTCTTAAGGAAGTCATCATAGACCGATCCCTTTAAGTTCCTCGTTTATTGTGCACATTCAAGTGATAGAATTGCATAAACTTGTAATCAAACTGCAGTAACAAAATAATTAAAAATAAATGACAGAAATTAAAGATCTCTCGACAGTCAGCACTACTAGCGAGCACACAATTGTACCAACAATTTTAGTTGTGATGCGTCATTCACAACTGAGTGTATAATACTCCAACGTTCATCTTCTGTTTCTACGAATTACGGACACTTAAGCTTGTTAAACATACAAAAACCTCATCAAACTCACATAACATTGACCACCAGAGTAATTGCCCTTTTCGTAGACTATAGGATTATTACACAACTATGCATAAGCAACCGCAACTGTCGCGTCGCGCTTAAATTTCGGGCCCACAAATTACGCCATCAAAGATCGTCGAGGTTACTCACACTATTTGCTCTTGCTCTTCCTCATTACTTCCCAAAGCAATTTATTTGTCTCACATAAACATGCAGCTGTTGTTAGCCCGATGTTTATCTTCGCCTTGAAAGCAATTGACGCCGAAGCCTCTCTAAGCCATCCACAATCCGACGACTCCAACACTCCATGCCACGAAATGTATCAGTCTCCACCTTTTCCCCCTTTCGTACTGTTCACTTGCAAGGAGTATTACATCATTCCTCCGAAATAATTTTAATTACCGCAAGGAACAGCGCCTGAGTTTGGTTTTATTTTCGTTTTTTGTAGGTACCATTTTTTTTTTAAGGCAGAAGCGCAAAAACTATGCAAGGCACGAGCAAGCAATTTATCGACGATTACTCTTCACATATTTTTGTACTTAAAACTTAAAGCATCTGCGGCAGATACAAGCTAAAGAAACACGTTTCTGAACGCTTGACTGACTTCCATGTTGTATCTGTATCTGGAGTATAGTGTGCTTCTTTATACATGTGAAATTGACATGTTAAAGTATTGCTCAATGAGACCAATCATCAATCAAGCTAAATATAAAAGACGAACACATAATTTAAATAATTTGTTTCCGATAGGGCGTCAACGAACGGAACACAACAACTCTCAATCATTGTGATGACCGTAAAAGTGTATTACATTGTTGCTTGAGGTTCAGATATGACGAGCCGCCAAGTAGGTCAGACGGCATTTGAATTTTTTCTCTCAAAACGACATCCCTAACAACCTTCATTATGCAAACGATAACAGTATTCGCCTTGTGTGCTATTAAACTCATGTTTAACACTTAGAACGGAAGGTCATTACGAGAGGAACAACATGGCTGATGGCTTCATGAGCACAAAAAAATGGGAATAACATTTTAGTCACACTTTCGGTTTCAATTATTATTTCATTTGTTTGTTCTCATCATCATTACCGCCAACGGCTTGTAAACAAACACAATAACATTCTTTGTTGTTAACAAACCTACTTGGAGTTGATGAAAACGAAAATGTAGGTAACAAGAGCGGTCTTTGAACTTTGTTTAGGCGGGTGGAATGAATTATTTGTATTAAATCGAGTAAAACATAATTTCAAGTTCAAAAAATGTCAGATGTTTGGATTCGGGTAACAATTTAAATAACGAGTCATTCAAACTTTTAAAATAAAAAATAGAAACACTTGACTTTATGACTGTGTAACACATTTATCGTTAGTCCACATTGAGTCATTCAATCGGAACTCGCGGCGGGCGGCAGTAAATACTGTTGTCATGATTCAGTAAATTGGGAATGCAATTATTTAATAAAAGAAGAAATTCAAACAAACGTAGAAATGCTCCAAGTACTATTTGATTTATCGCAATAAGCAGAAAAAAAAGAATTCAAATTCCGTTTGGAAAATTTGAAGTGTTTTATTTCAATATGTGTGTTTCACATGAGTGTGCCTTTGACGTATAATAGAATCAACCCACTCGAAGAAGGTCAAATAAAAAATTAGAAATATGAACAAAGAACTAAAGAAGATAAAAATGAGAATGTGCTTGACGATAGTTGATGCAAATGAAAGCCAACTCTCACAAACTAGAAAATGTCTGTGATGGCTTAGGCGTATCGAATAGAGCAAGTAAGTAGCACCGATGCTCGTAAGGTGCAGGGAAATAAGTCCACATGTACTAAGTTCACTGAGGGACTTAATTCTCATTTGTACAGGGAAATAAGTCCACAGGAACTAAGTCCACTGAGGGTCTAAGTTCTCACTTAATGGGAATGGGAACGAAATCCACTTTAAAGTGGCCTTTTATCCCAGCTCCACTTCCTTATGGGAAATGAGTACACACTGGGAAGTATAAGGTGAGAATGAATTTCCAACAACAAAAATTTAAGAGAGAAACTACTGTTAGCTCTTAGACCTTTTCTTATGTTTTATTAAACTTATCTTGATAAGTACGAGTATGCTACAGTCGATATTCAATACACTACGGAATTTCTAGATTTAGTGATAAGGCCCCATTCTACCAACACATGTTTTGGAAAATGGCTTTGCATACACCATTTTTATGGCTAAAAGAATTACAAGATTCATAGGAGAAATGCCCGCCACATTTCAAAAACGTTATTTTGTCAGTGAGGGATTTTATGAAATTTTTGTTTTTTTACTAAACTTCGGTGACTTTTCAAATTAATCACCTAAATTTGAAATTAACTCTTGTGAAACTTAATTGGTGCATCATTTTGTGAGATTAATGATTGTCATTGGCTGATTTAAGGTTTAGGAAAGTTACCTACACTCTTTTGTTATTGGTTTAGTAGGACAACTTTTCTACTACATTATTTTTGCCGTGGGTATAAAAATATACAGTTGTTTGTTTCAAGTCCGGATGTAAATAGCTGAAATTTATCCCAGTTTTTTTTTTTTCATTATTCCTAGAAATACTGAGTCGTAAGCTCCGAAAGCCTTTGTTTGAAAAGTCATCGATTAGACTACGTCCGAACCAGCCGTGGCAGTCATATGCCAGAAATCATATTTAAATTATAATGCCTGAAAATTGTCTTCCGAATGAAGTAAATTTCATATCAATAAAAAAATGGTCTTTGTTTTATTTCATTTCAAAGTTCTATACCTCTAAAAAAAAACACCCTTTATACAGCTTAGCCTGGAAAAACAAACGATCTATTTTCTACTGAATATTTATTTGGACCGATAACATCAACTCGAAACGCAGCAGTTCTGAAACGATCTCCGTCTCATCATTTATTACACCTAATTTGCTTAAATTCGATGAACCCTATAAACTCCCGGAAGCAGAAAAAGCTCATTAATGTCAGCTATAATTGGTTCTGTCTTGATCTTCATATCGAATGATTTAAAACGCTTAAAATATTCATATTCATTGATTATGTATTCAAATCAACACCAACTTGAGGTGATTGAGATGTTTTTGTGAATCAAAATAACACAAAAGCTGAGAACTCGATTTAGGAATATGTACGTATAAATAGATAGCACATCTTTTTAATCCCTGAAGACAGCAGTTCTCATCAAACTATTGATTGCAAAAATAGCCGAAAACTCTTGAGTAAAACACGTTACATCTCCAAAGCATGTTTCATGAGTCCTGAATGATTTCGCAGATAACTTGTAACTCGATTGTTTCCATCCACAAAAGCTTTACCAATGTCATGTAAGTCTCAATCTCCCAAATCCATCAGGAACCCTAACTTCAATTTCGTGTCTTTGAAAAGTATTTTATTCCTTTTAAAATGAAATTTCAAGGGAAACTTTTTCGGTCTCAAAAAAGTGCATGTCTCAATTAGAATTCGTTTGCCTTTAGGTTATCCCAACCCCAGTTGTCGAAAGTATAGAGAGTGAAGGCTACCAATCGATGTCCGATGATGACATAACTGTAGAATGTGAAAGAAAAACTTTTCAGCCTTGTTTCATGACAAGCAAACTTTTGCTACTCTATCTGAATTTTTGGTCAAAAGAGTTATGGAATGTCATCCATGTCATCCAAAAAGAGAGCAAAATGTTAAACTGGGATCTATGGATGGTGAACCATGGAAAGGGAAATCTAGGAAAAATTGTGTCACAAAAATGTCAATTCGCATTCAACTCCAGGGCAGACAAAAATAACAGATTCCGAACAAAATTTTCGAGCATTTACATGTACTTAACATCCCTTTTCATTTATAAGGGTGAATAGAAATAGAATCTACCACCTTCAAGAACAAAAAAAATTTCCCTGGGAAGTTAATTGATAAAAATAAACATTTATAATTTGAATTCCTCCCTCGATGCGAAACTGAAACTTTTGATTGGGGAGTGTTACCTACATAATTATGCTGACCAATCTACGCATTTATTTTGTGCCCATTGTTGTTTTATAAACACCCACAATTGGTGCTATTGATACCCCATTTTGCTTTGCAATTCCGGAGCCCCTAAAAGTCTCGGACATGAAATTCGACCTCGAATTGTTTTTCTTTTCTTTTTTTGTCTTCGTAAACTAACCAGGCATTCATTATTTATTGTCCGTTTGAGGTGGGTAGGTGTTTTTTCTTCTCTTTTTTTTTTGTCGAGGAAAGCTTGATATGGTGTGCTTGCATTTGTTGTATTTTTTATGATACATTCACATATACATTGAGGGGTCGGTCTCATGTCACATGCATTGGGGTTTTTGCTTCAGATAGATAGTCAGTAGGTCGACCGGTGTTTTTGATTCTTTTTTTTATGTTTTATTGTTACGGGCGTTGTTGACGCTGCTGTGAATGTATTTAACGTCAGTTTTCTATACTGAATGGCACTGGCGCTTCCGAAATTTGTTTAACATAAAATCGTACACTCTTTTGTTTTGCTTTGATATGACAAACATTTCAGACGATAGAGGCAATTGTGGAAATGGAACATGGCCATTTTCAGGTGGTTGTTGTGGGAAATGTTAATAATTGGGGTTGGCTTATGCATGGGCATGGGTATGGAATTGGGTTGCATGGAGAGGTCAGGGATTAGAGCTGTATCTCATTTTGAATTAATGGCTTGTTTCTTTGGATGTCCGTCCGACACAAAGGCGCATGGCAAATAAGTAGGTGTAGGTTAGGTACATATATACATAATTATATGGCACTGGTTAGCAAAGAAAAAATGTGAAAGAAGATTACGTGTGATTATGAGACAACACCTCCAAGAAATCTGCATTAAGCTTCTCCCACGCACAAGGTGTGCATTTGAAAGCATTCGTTACATGCTTGTGTTTTAAATAATAGAAACGGTAAAGAATCAAGACAAACTTCTGTGGGCTCAATAGAATGGGATTATTTTTTAAATATTTGTTTGGAATAAAAAGTTTAACACCTACTCGTGGGTCGGTACGCAAACAAAAGTTATTTGAATGAGACATTATAGCTCTATTTTGCTCAATAATAGGTAATTAAATTTTTTATGCATAATTCCAAGATTTTTGTGGGATGCGTGAATATTAGGTGTATGCGTGACACTTGCTTCACTAAACTGTGGAATTGGTAAAAATAAGCCGCGAAGATATGCTGCTTTAGGCCTCGGCCACGCACTAAGCGGCAGAGGGGCAGAGCGGCGAAAAAAAATGAAAACATATGAAATCACACAGGAGTGGCCACGCAATGAGCGGGCGGCAAAACAAAATTCTGAGCGGCAAAGCGGCGCCGCTCAGCAATCAAACATGTTTTAATTTTCTGAGCGGCAAACAGCATTTTATATTTATATCAGTGACGAAGCGTCCATATATTGAGTGGAATGAGTGCTTCCGTTAACGAATTTAAAAAGATCTTAGGTAATGGAATAACAATTATAATGGCAAATTCAAAAATAAATGATTAAATTCACCAAATTTCGATCTTAATTGGTTAATCGGATGAACACCAAATCGTCTTCTTTTCTGTATACGTTTAAGTAATTTGTACACATGCAAACGATTTTCCGACAATAAAATCAATCGCTCTCAGTGCCTGGCCATACGCCGCTTAGAGTTGCCGCTCAGCCGCTCGCCGCTCAGCCGCTCTGCCGCTCTGCCGCTTACTGCGTGGCCGAGGCCTTACTCTCCAATAAAATTCAAAAAAAGTAGCACCTAGAAGATTAAGTACGCACCGATAATAAGTCTTACTAGATAATTTCTTCTCCAATAGAATTTCGGAAATTTCTTGACCTGGTACCCTAAAAAGTGCTCGGAGCTTACCATTTCCTAGTGCCAATCAACTACCTTCTCATGCAAACGTATCAAGTCTCTTCGTCTTCTTCATCTTCTTCACAGTAAAGCCATTTCATCATTCCAGGCAATGCATGATTTGACGTCTGTAACACAGTTACAAGTACTTGTTAGTCAAGCGAATTACGACAAGCAATATCTGTAACACAAAGCTACAGAAATTTTTGCTTGGTCTTCTCCAAGTATAATGGACATAATATATTAAGTATATCTATTGACTTATAAACTTGCAGCTTTGGGTTACAGGCCACTGGGAATCATTTGCGACCAGGATCTCAATTTCATTCACTTGCTCGCACAAAAACATTCCTTCTTTGTTCTTAGAAAGCAATTTTTGGCGTATTCGAATTTGTGGTAGTTCCAATTAAAATCGTCGTTCAAACACTTACCAAATACTGACTGCTTTTCGGTTACATTGATGCAGGTATCGTTTATGGATAATGGCAATGGGAATGACAAAAGATTCGAAAACCCAATGCTGTCGGGTTCTCGAATCTTTGAATTGTACGGGGGTTATTATCTTCTTAATATATATAAATTACGTGTCACGATGTTTGTCCGCGATGGACTCCTAAACTACTTAGCCCATTTTAATAAAATTTGTACACCGTGTGCAGTTTGGTCTAACTTAAAAGATAGGATAGGTTACATCTTAATATACAGTCGCAATATGAATGAATGAATGAATGAATAATTGGGGTTTTGTATTGTACCTTGATCTGTTTAGATCTATTGTACCCCATCCTTCTAAGTGGTTTTGCTTAATTTAAAGTACTTCATCCAGATTAGTTCCTCTGATGGAACTTAGTATCTGGGTTACGCTTAGGAGTTTTAGCTCCCTCTCCTCTACGAAGTAGGATCCTAGGTACTCCTTCCTTTGGTGTATTAGAGCTTCGCAGTCACCTAAGAGGTGGTCAGGAGCCTCTTCCTGCTTGTGCATTATCTGCATTGGTCGTCGCTCTCTATACCTAGTACTTTTAGGTGTTTTCTTAGTTTGCAGTGTCCGGTTAAGAACCCGGCTAGCATTCTTACATTGTTTCTATTGAGTTTTATTACGTCTTTGTAACGTTTTGTGTTAAAAGTGCAGAAGTTTGGCTTGGCGCATCTTGGGGAGGTCATTCCAGTGTTTAGCTCTGTTGTCTTCCTCTGACTTTTTGATTTCTTTCTTAATGTGGCTTTCTGTTATTCCACAAAAAGGTTCCGGTCCAATGAGTGGTGATGCGGCTCCTGCCTTTGCCAGTTCGTCTGCCTGTTCATTGCCTGTGATTCCTACATGTCCTGGTACCCAGTAGACTGTAACCTTCTTATTACTGCCCGCAGTTTGTTCAGTTTGTCAATTCATTCGCTGACAATTTTTTTTCAAATGACACAGTGACCGAAGAAAAAGGTTTTTATGTATTCATATTTCCACAGTAACGGGAAAGAAAACTCAAAAACTGCTCGACCAATTTCAAAATTCTGTAACTGTTAGAATGATATTTGTTCCCATATTCCACCGGGATCATACACAAGAACAATCACGAAAACTTAGAAACTGCTTGACCGATTTTAAAAGTTCTTTCGTCTTTCAAATGTTAAAATGCTTTGGCTAGCAGTTGACAGTTACTCCGATGGTAAAATTCATTGCCACGAAATCGCTTTCTGGACAAGCCGTTTGGAATTGGCAGAAAACTGTAGGTACTGTAGGGCATGGCGAGAAATGCGCTAGGTCCTGGGTCTCCTCGCTCTATTGCGCCGATGCAGCCTTATTTATTTATTTTAATTCTGACGATAATTGGAACAAGAAACTTAAAACTTTCAGACTATTTTCAGCTTACCCCAGCCGGTTTTTCTAACAATTTTTTGTTTTTTAGCAATTTTTATTGAACAACGCTTTTGAATGAGACCTGCGCAACGCCGGGCGTGTTAGCTTCTAACCCTATATGTCTACGCTGCCGGAGTCCCGATTTAAAAAAAAAGGGTGGCGTCGCTAGGCTATGGAAATCTTGGGGCCTAACGCATTTCAAGGACTTAAAATTTTATTTTATATAGATTCCAAAAAGTAATAAGTGAGACACCCCTTCATGGCAGTGTCTTGGACCTTGGAGTCTCGGAGGAATTGCTAATGTCTCGCGTTGAAAGGCAGTCTTATGTTTCTGATGGAATTCGAACTTCGAACCTCCCACGCCATGGCAAAGTCCGAATTTTATAACGAAAAGAAATGTGCACAACCCTTCCAGGTCTTCGTTTAAGAGTTGGGAGTTGGGACATGAATTATGAAGACGAATTTGAGAACATGAGGGCTGTATACTCAGCAAAACAATTAAGCTTCAGGCAAAAAAACCATTTGTGTAAATAATGAAGATAGTTGGGGAGAAAACGAAACCCTGGGTCATACCAGAATTACTGAAGGGATTATCAGGCTTTGCCAACCTTTTAACACGTCTTTAGTTTGAAACGCTCTGTGGAGAAAATTTCCAATCCTCGTTGGATTGGAAATTTTCTTAGTATGGTTTTCGACAGCAGAGTCTGATGCCACCATCTATGCCTTAGAAATATCAGTCAATAATCTCACTCTCTCCGAAATAATGTAAAGATTGACCGCTCTTTTCGCTGCCATCATAACACCAATAGACCTTTCTCTACAAAAATGTCGGACTGTCGGTTAGTAAAAAGCATTCATTTTCCAAGATATTTCGTTAGTTGACAGTTTACCGACGATTCCACCACCTTAGAAATAAATTACGGTAGGAGTAAGTAAGTAAGTAAGTAAGTAAGTATTCATTTTATTGGTATATTAATACATCATTTACAAATATTTATAATGAATTTAAAGCCTTGGCTTTGCCGTCAGCTCGGTTGGCAGATTAATAAAAAAGGATTTAATATTTATAATTGAAAAATAATAATAAAAGGAGAGTTATCTATTCAAATTCTGTTATAAGTAACTTTCTATATTTTAATATGTCTTTCAAAAAGAGGTAAAGTTTTTTCCAAGCAGTATAGTTTAACAATGTTATTGTTTCTTGCAATGTAAGTGATTTTTTTCCGAAGTATGAAAGTCGATATTGTACAAATATGGGACATACACTAATGAGATGGAAGCAGTCTTCTTTAGCTTTCAGATTACACAATGAACAAAATTGATGGAAGCTGTTATTATATGGTGTTCCATTAATTCCAAGGACTTCACATCTTGTCTTGAAAATCAGAGATATTTCCTTATAAGTGTACGCATCGTTAAAATAACTTGCTTCCATTAAGTTCAGTTTCAATTGAGAATAAAGGATTCTGCTTTGTGACTTTTGAGCTTCTTTAATGAATTCAATCCTCACTATATCTTCCTGAGTTTGGATTATTTTGTAGAGCCGTTCTTTAAAATGCAACAAATTACTATAATCCAGTTCCAAGGTCTCTCCATAATAATTTCCTAAGTCTTTCCACTTCGCCATCCACCAGTCCGCATTTCTAAGTTCGTACAATGCCATTTGTTTGGTTAGCCGATTTTCTGGATGAGCAAGTACCCTTAAGATGTAGTCTGCATGCAGCTTGAGAGTGAATGTGTAGATTTTAGCTAGACCCGTTTCGAGATGTAGAGCATAAGTTGGCGTTTATGCTCTACAGTTTCTTCAGAAAGCACCTTTGAAATTTTTCTATTGCCTCAAACTCATTTATTCCCCAAACTTGCGCAGCATAACATAGAGAAGACTTAACAACAGCATTAAATATCTTGTTGTATTTTGCTGACAGTGCAATACGCTGATTCGAAAAGATATTTTTCCATGACATGTTAAGCAGGCTTTGTGATGAAGTAGATTTCATTGCTATATGTTCATTATAGTCCATGGTTTTGTTAATATTAACTCCTAGGTATCTATACTTGCTTACAATCTCCAATACATTTCCATTGAACATCCAAGTAAATGCAGCATGATTTCGGGTAGATCTAGAAAACGTCATTATTTTGGACTTGTTAATATTGATTGTAAGCCCCCATTTAACGCAATAATCAGATAGTCGATTTATCATTAGTTGTAAGTTCTCAGGCGATTCAGAGAGAATAACCAAATCATCAGCATACAAAAGAACATTAATAGTCAGATTAGCGATTCGGATACCTCCAGGCAGACAAGTTTCAACATCATTGATGAAAAGTGCGAAAAGAAGAGCACTTAGAAGGCACCCTTGTTTAACTCCGGTGTCCGTTTCAAACCAATTTGATAGTTCTGCCCCATCCCACACAGTTGCTTTTGATTGAGTATACATTTCCTTTATCACATGAATGAACTTCGTTGACATACCCAATAGGGAAAGCTTATAAAAAAGAGCATTTCGGTTGACAAGATCGAAGGCAGATTTAAAGTCCACAAAAAACGCATATGTCTTCTTGTTTCTGGCTTGTGCTGCTTTAACTATCGATGTTAAGGTAAAGATGTGGTCTACAGTGGAGAAGTTTTTTCTGAAACCCGCTTGAAACTTTGAAATTATGTTGTTACCTTCAGCCCACTTTTCAAGCCTGTTGGCAAGCACACCACAAAATAATTTAGCAATAACGTTCATAAACGAGATTCCTCGATAATTTTCAACATTATTTGTGTCACCTTTTTTATGGATCGGAAAAATGACTGCCTTCTTGAAAGATGTTGGAACTTCTTGTTTATTTAGGATGTCATTAAATAAAGCTTTGAGTCGGGAAGTAAGTCCTTCTGTACCGTTCTTGAAAAATTCATATGTGACTCCATCTTCTCCCGGCGCCTTTTCATTTTTCGCTTTAAGAATAACAGCATTTATTTCGGCAAATGTAATTTCCGAATCAAGTATTTCGTCGGACAGCAGAGGTTCAGCGTACGAAAACTTAACATCTGATCCAGCACATAGTATATTTTGGAAGTGTATTGATAAATCCTCAGCCGTTACTCCTATCCCTATTGCAAAATTTGAACCGTTTATCTTTTTCGTCACTTTCCAAAATTCTTTTGCGTCTTTCGTTTGACCAAGTGAATATGCTTGTTGGTTTTCATATTCTGTTTTTTTCTGAAGACATAAGTTCTTATATCGCGAGTTTTCTTCGATGTACCATTTTCTTAAATTTTGGGAGTTTGAATTTCGGACTGCATTCAGAAGATGAAAAGATTTCCTTCTTGCTTTCATGCATTCGTTGTCAAACCATAGGAGTAGGAGTATATTCGACGTTTTAAGGGACAGACCAAATAAATGATGTTTTCTGTAGACTCGGGAAGAGTCGGGAGGAAAAGAAGAGAAAAAAAATTGAATTGTGTGAGAGTATCGAGTTAGCAGCAAATTCGGCTTACCGATCGAATAGTCATACGAAAAGTAATTAAAGACAAGTTTTGGATTTCTGAAGTGTTGGATTTCTCAATGCCCAATGCCTTCGACTTACGCATTTTATCATTACGTATATTTTTGGCCCGTTTCATCATAAGTATTTCGTTTTTTTCTGGAACAATACCCTTGAAGTGATGTTAAAAAAAAATTAACTGCTAATGCCTTGCTAAAACTTTCAAATAAAGAAAGTCAAAGCAGCAACAAATCGCACCTCATATCCGTGTCGCCAATTTGTCGTGTGACCCAAACGCCACTATCAAATCCCACTAACCAGTCTATAGCCATATTGAGGAAAAAGTAACAACTTCAATATGCAAATGCATATATGTAGGCATATACATATATCAAGACAAATGGTCACCGAATGAATGTTAGTCATAAACTCCAAAGTTGAAACAATTTGCATAATGCATTACTCATTCGAAACAAGGCGCTGCTAAAAGACACCACGTGAGCTCTTCAAAAAAGGCAATTTACTCACTCAACGAACGATTAATTAATTAAATGCAGCTCCAGCCCAACTGCACTCGGAAAGAAGCAATTTATTTATGAATGCGCGCGCACTTGCAATTGAAACCCGACTCGAGATCGAGATTATATTCTTTTTATTTGAATTTCCTGCTGACTCAGTTCGCAAAGACCACATATCCGACCGATTGTTTACTTTCAAGATCTACATGGATTGTAACTGTAACTGTAAGAGAACTCAGTGTTTGTTTATGTTTAAACAGTTCCTGTTACATTACCATCTGTCAATTTGAAACTCAAGGCCCCGGCCCATAGAACGCGGTGCGTGCGTGCGGCACCGCTTCCAACTGACAGCTCGATTAAATACACACGTTCTTATGAGAGGTGACCCATAAGCACCGCGCGCAACGCGCCGCACGCGCCGAGTAGCCGAACTTCTATTTTGCCGCGGCTCTCACGCGGTGACAGAAGAGAGACATGCGCAGTCACAACCAATTTGAAGTTTTCTCTTATATGGAAAAAATGACAATGGGCTCGTTCAAGAACCTATCGGATAGCCTATCTAGGATAGCCGTATCTTAGATACCTTTTTGAACGATCTACAACAGACAACAGCTGTGAAATATTAAAATTCGACTTTTGAAAACAGAAAAACATTCAAAATATCATTGCTAGACGATTATAACTTATTTTTTTCGATTTACCACACGTAAACAACAACAACAAGCTATCCGGATACGATTCTTGAACGCCCCCATTTTGACTAAATTTATCTGTCAAAACACCGCAACGGATTCTATGGGTCACCCCTATCAGTTGCGCGCGGCAAAACCCACCGCATCAGTTGCCGCGCCGCTTCTACCGCACGCACCGCGTTCTATGGGCCGGGGCCTTCAGGGTTCAGGGGTTGCAGCAGCTGTCACAATGAACCTGCTGTTGAGTGCAAATCCTTGAAAGGAGAACTTATCAGTTCACTTTTTCTTTTGTTTGGATGGATTTTGTGTAGTTGGTTCATCGTTTATAATACTTTTGGAGTGTCCTTGTGTTAATGTTGGTATAGAGTGCATTTTGTAGGTATCCTTTTGTGTTTTAAATTCTATGCAGGATTGCAGGTGGTTTTTTGAAGAGAAAAATAAATTTATTTGAACACCTAGTTGTCTTCCTTTTGCTTGATATCAAATGAATCGTCATCTAGGATGAAAGGATAGCAAGTTTTTATTTTACAATTCATTAATTCAGGTTCTGTTAGGGTTATATAACCTTTCAGATTATTCTGACCTTAGTTTTTATTTTAATGAAAGATAATAAATTGGAAAAAACTTTTCTGACAGACTTTTTTTTATCTCTTTTCAGACAGATTCAAACAGGATAGCCGTAAAAATGATTAAAATGTAAGTTTTTTCGTTGAATTTGAGAAGCTTTTGTCGGAATGGGAATCTAAGCGTAGCTTTTAATGCATAACCTGTATGTTTTTTTTATTGATTTACTTAATAAAATGCAAATCTATCGCAATCGGAAAAGGAATTAGTCCTTTCAAGAAAAACTTTACCAAAACTATGATTAATCTTTGGTTTAGTTTTTTATACGGAATGTTTTGCATATGAAGTTAAAAGAACCCAAATAAGTCAAAAGTGAAAAATAAAGTATGTTTTTTTGAGTAAAATTGTTCGAAAATTTTTTATCATCCCTTTTTTTCAAAATTGAATGTGGAAAACCTTCTTAGTTTGTGAGAAATTAAAAAAAAAAATGGAGTGTACTTTTTCCAGAAAGCCTTTATTTTGGGTTTGCCAATTATTGGACTTTATTCTCTGACAGTCTATGATTATTGTTAACTTGGAGATGCAGCTTGGCGCCCAAGTGCTCCAACTGAAAGTGGCTTCATAGTGCGACTGTTGAGCAATGCTCAAAGAACAAACTATAATGTTCTACAAGTAAGAACTCACATTCAGAATCTTAGTGGGCTTATAGAGTTTATGGGGTATGTCTGACGGATGAATTTTACTAACAGAATCTACGATGAAAAGATCGTAGGTCAAGTAAATATTTTCAAGAATACTCGATTTCAATTTGGAGTCGATCGGTCAATTTATCAGCAATAATGAACTGCAATAATGAGCTGTGTCCACGACTTCGTCCGCGTGGAATAATGACTTTTACGTTATCGCTCCCGTGGGAGTATAGGGATAACATAAATAGCCTATGTCCATTCTCAGTTTCTAGACTATCTCTGTACCAAAGTTCATATAAATAGGTTCAATAGTTCGGGTGGTAGATAATAACAAAGAAAAACAGACAGACAGTGTTAATTTTGGAGTTATAATATTAGTAGACTTGAAACGGTGACATAGAAAGATGGACAGACAGAGTTACTTTCACATATATAATACTAGTTAGGATTTTGAAAAATTACGTTTTTAGAAAAAACGGTTTAAAATGATCGCTTTTCATTCCGCTTTCACAGGGTTTTTATACAGATTGGAAGCACAAACTATCGAATTAGCCAAAAAAGGTAGATTTTTTGAAAGTGTCACACTGGTATAGCCCCTTAAAGGTCTGTCAGGTTTATTTTGATATAGGTACTAGAACATGATATTGAATTAAGGCAAATGAAACACTAGAAGCTCTCCGAGACTGCAAGGAGGGGGAGGGGGGGAGAGGGCGTAGGTCCATTAGTTAGTTTAGTTTAGTTAGACTTTTATTTTCATCAAAAAAAAAGTTTTTACAAGTTTATATGTACATATATGAATTTACTAAGTCTATTTGGTTTGGGCTATGGCCGTCTACCAGAATGACAATTGTTTTTTCGATATTGACATAACTAGTTTCGCAAAAAAAGAAAAAAATACAATAGATAAATAAAATAGGAAAAAATTGCAAATATTAAAAATTGCTTTCTATAATGCAATCTCTATAATTCAGGGCATTCTTTGTAAAGTTGAATAAGATATCCCAGTCATTTGCTCCCTTTAAAAAATTGAATGTCTCATTTTCGCTCAGCGCCAACTTTCCAAAGAATCTTATTTTAAATTCCTTCAAAACTGGACAGAAAGCTAAGAACTGTAGGACATCTTCTCTTACTCTCATATTGCAAAGATCGCAAAGTATGGGGAGATCCGATCGGTGAGGGATATAATTTAGCTGTGCTATTTCGCCCCTTATTTTGAAAATTATGCTGATTTTCTCAATCGAGTAATTATTGAAGAAGTAAGTAGGGTTGCTCAAAAAACATCGATACATCGAAAACATCGATTTTTACTATTCGATGTATCGAATAAATCCGATGTTTCGCACCCTTTCGATGTTTACCGATGTATCGATGTTTTTTTATTCGATACATCGAATGAAGCAAGTATTGAAAAGACTCACTCAAAGTGCCAAATCTACAGTTAAATTTATTTCATATCAGTGGGATGGTGTATTTCGTTCGATCCATATTGAATAAGGCAAGCATCGTACAATACACACTCACAACTCACAGTTACAGTACCTAACCAAATCGATTTCAGTGTTCTGTTTATAGCGGGGTTCAGACTATCAAATTTGTTTGTCAAATTTGTTGGATGAAAAGTTTGACGGAAAAAACCCATTGCGTTCACACTCATCCAAATTGTTCTCCAACTTCATTCTGGTCTGAATTTCAACCACGAAGGACATAGCAGTAGCAGAGCAATTTAGGGATGAAATTTTAGAAAAGCAAGAAAAACAAAAGACAGTGTGTAGGAACTAAAGAGGTAAACTACCAGAAAACATCATAAATGTGCACAATACTATAATAAAACCTGTCCAACAAAAAAAAAAAAACATTTTTTCCTTGCGAGGTGCACTGCCTAAAACCCTTATAAAATTCATTATCAACCCAACAAAGAAAAAAAATTTTGCCGCGAGGTGCACTACCTGACACCATCATAAATCCCTCTTTCAATTTACCTACCAACTGAACAAAGAAAAATATTCTTTCCGTGCGATGTGCATTCCTTGAAAACATTTTTGAAATGAAATTTCTTCCAAGTTTGACGACTTGCGTTCACATTCATCCAACTTGTTGTCCAACTTTCAAAAATATCAAAAAAATTTGAAAACCATCCAACAAACTTGACAAGCCTGTTGATGAGCGGCCACATTATCAAATTTGTTTGACATACTCGATGCTTGACAAACAAATTGGATAGCCTGAACCCCGCTTATGTTTAATTCATGTTATACATAAAATGCTCTGTTCTCCTTTACTTTATATTTTGAGAGATAGACTACACGATGTGCAGCTAGGGTTGCAAACGATACATCGATGTTTTTAAAAAATCGATGTTTTGGTCATAGACATCGATGTTAACATCGATGTTTTGAAAAACGATACATCGCCGATACATCGAAGGCAAAACTGAAAACATCGGCAAAAACATCGGCATCGCACATTCATTTCCTTGAACATTCCCTACACGTATAAAGTGTAATTCTTAAGCAAAAAAGTTTCTGATCACTGAATTGCAACAGCAATCTACCTACAAACGAAAAATAGCATAATCAAGAGCCTGTAGATCTTTTGTTAGTTAGTAGGTATGAAAACTATTTCTAAGAAAAGGGCAACCTGTTCAGTGAAAAATAGTTTTGTAAGAATCGCGGCTCAAGGACTTATTCACACAGACATAAGACGTAACTGGTGACAATTGTAGTTTAATTATATTAAATGAGTGCACTATTCCTTTTCAATTCCCGGAACAAATAGAGAAATGCAAAGTACTTCATTCATGTTTCGTTTGAGTTGCGACTTGCGAATTGTCAAAGTCACGTTACGCTTCTTATGATTTGAAGTGAGAATCGACTCAAGAAGCACCAACACATGTTACTCGAATGTCAAAAAGAAATATTTCTTCAAGGAATATTTTTAATAGCCATAGGTGTTTCACTCACCCAAAGGAAATTACGTTAAACTGAATAGACACAATTTTGGATGTTCCATTGGCTTTTAAAATGAGTGCTTCTCCGAGTGAAACCAATGGAAAGCGACATAAGTGTTTTCAAAGAAAATCATATGAAATCTGTTTTTAAAAAGCATGCAAAAATTTTAATGATTTATCTTCCCATCGTTGCCACGTCCATCTCAAGTGAGCGTTTGTTCTCGGGAGTTGGGGCAAGAACTACTCAGGACAGAAATAGACTTCTGGGGACAAGACTATCAAA
This sequence comes from Melanostoma mellinum, assembly GCA_914767635.1. Classification (NCBI taxonomy): domain Eukaryota; kingdom Metazoa; phylum Arthropoda; class Insecta; order Diptera; family Syrphidae; genus Melanostoma; species Melanostoma mellinum. The sequence continues at coordinate 25,176,554 of OU612058.1, forward strand.
GCTTCTTTTGATTCGATCTCAAAATTCTTGGGTTTGATCAAATGATTTGAATATTTGTAATATTAATAACGTTCAAATAAATGTTTTGTATCGCAATTTGCAAATGAATCCTGTCGATTTGAATTTGGAACTGGTAAGACTAGTAAATTTCCATATTAAGCTACAGTGGCCGAAAATAAAGCCAATTTTTTCATTATTGACAAGATAATTAAAAAATCGGCAAAACATCGGAAAAACATCGATGTATCGTTGATGACATCGATGTTTTTTTGACATCGATGTTAGTCAGAGACCATCGATGTTTTCCAACATCGATGTTTTTTACAACGATGTTGCAAGGTTGCAACCCTATGTGCAGCTGCACACGCGACGCGTACGCTTTGCTCAAAAAACATCGATACGTCGAAAACATCGATGTTTTTATGCGATGCATCGACAAACATCGATGTAAGGTTACGATGTATCACATCGAATAAAACATCGATGTTTTTTTTCCATGAGCATCCCTAGAAGTAAGTGCTGTCCTTCAGGTGATGGTTCAATTTTCTGTAGTAACACCTATACACTGACGATGAAGCTTCATTTGCGAATCTGTCGTACATAACACGCACTAAGTTTTCTAACATGTCGTTGAGACGTTGGGCGTAACTTGAAGACTGGTTCCACAATCGGCTACAACTTTTTCCCATTCCTCCCAGGCTCCTTTTTTAGATTTAATTGAGTTCAACAGAATTAGTTTTGGAAGTCTTGAATCGTCCATCTTTTCCATCTTTAGGACCTTAGCTACATATTTAAAATGTAGATCTAATGTGCGCATGAACATTGGTGGAGTTCCGGTTTCAAAATGTTACATGTAGCTTGGAGTGTATTTTGGAAGACGAAAAACCCGTTTTAAGAAATAACGAAGAAATTTTTCAACAGCCTCATATTTGTTGTACTCCCATATTTGTGCTCTGAAGCACTGAGACTGAAGTTTATTGGAATAGCTTATACTTGGGGCTATGAGAAACATGCCTGTTACTCTCTCTCCAGATTGACGAAATTACTCTTTTTGCTTCTGAGAGTTTTTCATTAAGGTGAAGAAACAATTCATGTAAACAGTCATTTTTTGAACTAATAATACTTTCTATTTAACGGAAATGAAAAAAAAAAACCTGAAAAATGCAAAAGATGGTTTGAGATGGAATCAATTCAAATATTTATTCCTTGCATACGCAAAAGCAAATTGTTTAAAAAGAAACAATTATAGAACACTGAATGGCTTTAAACGCAAATAAAACAAAAACTCTGACGTCGAAATTGTAAACAAAAACAAAAAAAAAATATTATTTTCTTAAAACCGAAGGAAATTATTAAAAAATCCACTTTGAGAAAAGCATTTCATCTTTTCAATGGAATCTTTTCTTTTATATTCCAGAATTCACAAAGAACATCATCGTAATGCAAAAAAAAAGAACAAAATTAAAACTAAAATAAACAAACAAAAATGAAAAGTTCCCTGCTGCGAGCATTTGATTACATAAGTTGTCCATTACTACAGTTGATCTCCGCATTGCTCAAACAATCACATCGAAATCATACTCATTTGCACCACCAAGTCGCCGACAGACACTTTACAATTTTGTTTATTCTTCGTGCCAAATAATATTAAGCGGAATCAACGAGGAGGCAGACTTGGTGGTCATAACCTCTCCCCTTCGCATAATTCGATCAAAACAATTTGATGACTGTTTTTGATTATGAGTAGGTTCATGCTACAAAGAATCTTGAATGGAAATTTGATTACCGTTATCATGACAAGCTTTTTCCTCTCATCTATCTAATTGAGTAGTTTCAGTGGTAATTTCTATTGATGTGTTAATGTAAGACTGTCGTTCGTGTCGTTCTAGATAATATAATATGTGCCTCGATTTTGAAACCGGATCAATAACGTGCTCTTCACGTGAAAGTGCCATCCACATCCACACCCATCGAAAAAGTATCTACGTTGTACGTATACCTACTGGAAAATGTTCTAGTTTCTCAATGGCACTATGGTTACCTTAATTAGCTGTGACATTATGATTTTGTGGTATCGACATGAATCTGGGGATAATTGACTGGGGGTGTTTCTTTTTTTTATGCTTATTGTAAGGGTATTGAAAAGAGCGATGTGTATCGCACCTACCTTATTATGGCGAAATAAGCTTGAAGTAAATTGGGTTATTGAGTTGGCATTAAAAAATAGGTGAAGTGAAAACAGTTACTAAAGACGACATGATTTTCAAGTCGGTACTACACCAAAAGATTAAATTAATTTTTGTCGAGTGTAAATGTTGTGAAAAATCAACTGTCGTTTTAAGAAGCACTTCTGAATAATAAAACTGATTATGCAATGCAACTTCCAAAACTGTACAGAAATTCGATAAAAGAATTAAAAGTTATGAAAGTTCGATTGCAAAAGATTTTCATTCAAAGACAAAAAATGCCATGATCTTACTTTACATTAAAAATACTATCTTGTGTAAAAATATGCGAATATTCGATCCGATCGCGGGCAGAGATGATAAAAATCGGACCATAAAACTTCAAAATTCACACCAATTTGAGTACCTACCTCAGCAAAAAGTTTGACCACGGTCATTAATTAATGAAAGTCCAGGAAACTAATCAGAGCAAGCGTTCTGAGGCGAAGGGCGTACCTGACAGGCCGATCAATTGACAAGTGGGTGAGCTGTTGTCCTTTTAATAATACAATACTCTTGGAATCGAAATCGGTCCCCTCCACTAAATCACAGAGGCAAGAGTTATGAAAAATGATCTAGGCCTCAGGGCTCTTCGCTTTGTCGCTCCACCCTATATATTTTATTCTATTCTGTTGCAACCCAACTTAAGAAATAAGCCTTTTTTCAAGCAGTGCAGCAAGATCGCAGGCCATAAATTCTGACAGTGGGTTTTGTTGTTTGCCTTCCAAAAGAAGCTGCATGGACGAGGAGGAGGAAGAAACCGTTCCTTCTTTGCTCATGCCCTGCACTACTTCATAGGAGGAAAACTCATCTCGGTGAATTCTTCTTCGATGATGCTAGCGATTTAGCTTACATAGACCCTAAAAGTCTATCGAAATACATTAAAAGTTCCGCGTAGTTTGACTAGCAGGTGATTAACTTGCTGATCTCTGTGGTATCACAATGGGCCCTTGCGGCCGAAGTGTCTCAGGCAATGTACTCATTGGCTGACAGCCACTTCCGCCTAACCGAACCTTGCCTTCCAAAAAGTGCAACGGTGTTATTGGGATCATAGTTGTATCGTGATGTGAAAATAGTAACATGAACTGTGTCAGCATATTTTATTTTTAAGAGTATTTAATTTTTTTTTTTAATTTTTTTAAATGTATGCTTAATATATACTTTAAAACGATTGACCGTTATTGCGATAGGCGTTTTACTAAATCGCCTAAACTCCCACAGCTAATTTTTTTTAAATTCGGTGCCCCTCATTACTTCAAAACTACTGCACCGATCTTTTTGAACACTATTTCTGTTCATAATAGTGACGAAGAGCTTTTTTTCTAATTTGTTGATAATTGTTATTTAACAAAAGGGAATTAGCCACGCCTTTTTTTTCGAGACACGTCCGAATAATTACTAACATTGGTGTATTTTTAAATATTTTTTATGAAAATTTTACACAACGTTCTTAAAATGTTACTATTTAATGTGTTTTTGGTTTTAATAAAGAAATTTGAAGTAGTTTTGAGATAACAATCAAACATGACATTACGATGATAGAGAATACGAAAAAAGTGGGTGAAAAGTGAACTTTTGAAAAACTTTTTTTTATTAAAAAATGAAAAATAAAAAACTTTTTTTTTTAGAAAACTGCCCTAACGATTTTTGTTAAATTTTCAACGTTCATAAATACCAGCGATTGCAAAAGAATGGCGATTTTGCATTTTCGTTTGAAACCTTTGGAATATTTAATTTAATTTTTTTTCAATATTCTGCGTGATTTACTTTAATTTTCATTATTAAAGTGTAGTTGGCAACCCTGAGCCCACCAAAAATATTCAGAGCGAATACTAAAACCTTTTACTCAGCCTTAATATTTTGATATTGTAATTAGCACACAATCGCAAATTCGTTCGACCCTGTCTTGCCCATTTTTTGAAAATACATCGACTTATCTATCAGTTCTGATAAAAATGTCTGAGGAACATTTTTTTGACTGGTGGAATTTTTCTACGTTTTTTAATACAATGCTATCATCAAGAACTGAAAGGCTATTCACTAGGGTGGGTCAACAAACTCGATTTTTTTTACAAGTGACACGGAGAAATTAAAAAATTCTCACCAAGCATGAGCTCTTAATTTTAATAGGAAGATCCTTCGCAGCGCAGTTTTGTATTTTTCTCTCAGTCCAATAGAAAAAAATTCATACCTCCTCATTTATCGATTGAACAGAAAAATGTTCCAAAAGAATTTTAAAGGAAATTTAATGCTCTACAAAAAAGGTATCTTATATTTTTTCCCTCACCATTTGAAAGATATTAAGGATTTAATTTTGATTAAGACAAATTTCATTTTTAATTATGAATTTTATAACTCGACAATAATTTTTTGTTTTTTTAGAAATCATTGAATTCTTTTTTAAAATCGACTCGAAACAAACCAAAAGTAGTCATGTGAATTCAGAAGACTTCTTGTGATTTCCACAAAGTCTCATGATCGGCATTCAATTAATTCATTTCTGGATTTGACAAAGATGATTACTGAAGTCATTTATTTGAAATACGTATACTGACTGCTTGATAATCGTTTTTAACAAATTCAAGCGAGCTGAACTCTCAAATGAATTGACTCTTTTACATCTCTATGCTGAGCTAATTTATTCAAATAGAAATTGTTTCGTCGCAAAGGTTGAGAATTATTTTGAACTACTAACTTGAGAATTGACGACTTACAAAAATTAACTTATGTTCCAAGTTTTGAGAATTATTAGAGTGTAATGAAATTCTCAGTAATGTATTCGTTTTTATGTTTTTGTATTGTGCTCTCTAAACCCACAAACGGTAAACGAATTAACCATCCATAAGCTAATTTGAAACACTGCTTTTTAATTACGAAATAAGCTTTTATTGCTTTTTGTTTTCTTTTTTTATTATTATTATTTATTTACAAAACGCATGAAAAAACTCATCTCGTCAAGGCGCACTCATGTGTCCTGGCTTTCTAGAATGTGTACTTCAATTTGCCTTACCATACAACATCTATCAAAGTAACCTCACTGTATGGCCTTCTTTTATTGTTATTTTAATGGAAGATATAAAATGGATATTAGCAGCCTTGTGGGGTGCTCACAAAAACACAAGTTTCACGAAGAGTTTCTATGTCCTTAATGCAGTAGACAACATCGTCAGTGTCAAAAATATTAAAATATGTGAGTCCATGAAGATGAAGTAGGTCATTACTATGAGGAATTTGTTTTCAGAAGTAGGCCTTATGAGAAGAGAGTACATAAATACCTACCATCTTGAAGTTGAACACATATGTAAAAACCTTCCCACTTCTCGCACTCTTTTAGTTTATTTTATGTCGTTGTACACAACTGCTGCGTCCTACTGGTGTCTTCTTTTGATTCTCACAAACAGGACTAAGATAAACATAAGAGCTTAGGTAAGTTGAAGTTAACCTCAATTTTCGATAGAGCATGTTAATTTTTGAGTTGTTTTTTTAATCTAAAGAGCCAACGATTATGTGACATTTGCTTTGCTTTCTTTGGTATAAAGCGGATGCAAGGTCCCAGACTACTTATAATCTTTCTCTTATTTGTGTCCGAACCGTCAAGTGACGTCGCCTTCCTTGCTGTTCCCTGCCCTTGTTTGATGTTTACATACTTCGTTTTACCTTGTTAATCGTTTTACTAATTCCCAGTGCTTCTGCTTGTAGCGAATATAAAAACTTTGTTGATATTTGAGTTTCATACAAATCTTTCAAGTGTGAATTTTAATGCATCGCATGACAGAATCATTTTGTTGTAAAATGTAAACTTTATCGACATAAATGGTTAGAGTGAGCTCTTCACCTTAATGGAGAAGAAGAAAGCGTTTTGGTTTTGTCAAGCAAACACTGATCAAGTTAAAGGATGACGCTGATGGTTGGCGTCAACCGCCAACTTAACCATTTGAACGGATTTAGTCAGTTTGGTTTGTTTTATATTGACGTAGGTCGTAGGAACTATTGGATACTAGGCACTTTCAACCAGAACTGGCATGCCAAACTTATTGTTCGTATAAGAGCAAATGTTGGTCATCAAAGAAAAACACAGAACTCATGGCTAGCTTGTCTGCCTGTTAGGTTGTCTGAGGTTAGGTTAACCCCAACAGAAAACAAAAATATTTTGCCACGGGTATCGTTTCGGAATTGGCAAGTCCTCCGAGAGTAAGTTTATTGCCTTGAAAAGCGCTTTCTCGATTAGTCGTCCGGAATCGGCAAAAAATTGTAAGTCCTCTCCATTCCCTCACAAGATATGATTGTGAGAAATGCTTTAGGACCGGGACTCCCGCTCTGTTGCGCCATGATGGTGTATCTGTCTATAGATTTTGTGAAATAAAGTTTATGATGATATAGAGATGAACAGTGAGTCTTTTATGAACGAACCTCTAGTTCAGAGCGACTTATTAAATAATATTTGTGCTCATTCATGTTTACCGATATATCGCAAAACAAATCACAAAGCCGCGAAAATTCGACGCTAATATGAAAGAGTTGCGACTGTTTCACCTCATTTATTATATCACCACTTTTGGATTTAGAAAAAAGCATGCTTCCGAAAACCGAAACACATGTCATCAATATTATATCTTACCCTCTGCTCGATTTAATTTAAAAAAGAAATTGAACACATGTTACTCTCGTGGCAGATCATTTGATTTCGCATTGAGCAATTTAACGTTTCAATTTGTGTTTCGTTAAACATTTACGTAAATGAATCTATTCTTTTATAAAAGCCATGCCCCCAAACACCATATAAAAAACCTACCTCAACCCTTCCGAAGCAGAAATCAAAAGCAAGGAGGACACTATGTCGTTTAGCACAAACATAACCCAAATCAAGTGGAATAACTGATAGCACAAGTGGGAGCGGATGATGTCTGTTCTCTCTTCTCACTTCACTGTCAGCTAGCACAAGGGATATTCTATGAATGTGCGCGCTAAATAGCCCAACAGGAGAGGATGTATGTAGATGTAAAGTGAATGGAGCAAAAACCAGGAAGGAAGAGGGAACCTACGAAAAGACGACCTAAATGCCCAACTCCTTCTGGCATCGTTTGTGTGACGTCAAATGTCATAAGGGTGAGAGGGTGGAAACGAATATGAATATGCTTTAGGGGGTTCCTTTTTTGTTGTTTTTCTTTTGAACAGTAGTGTATACGAGTACATATATAGCTTTCTCGTTCTGGAAGCATGAGTGGGTAGTTTTTTTAGTCAGAGAGCGGAAGGAAACCATTGATGTTAAACAAGAAAAGGAACCGAAAGGAATGTGAAGGTATACCAAATGTGTTTTTGGCTCTCTGAAGTGAATTTGTCTGATGGAACTTTTGAAAATGTTAATGTCCTTAGTGAAATGTCCTCTCAGAGGTATCTTAAAATTTTGTTTTTTTTTTTTTTCTTCAAATGTCATATGACGAAAAACTGGATGTGTTGAAAGTCGTTCGGTTTGAATCCAATTTATGGTTCTTGCGTTCTTCGAATTTGATTACATCTCTGGGAATATAATCTCAAAAATAATAGACTCCATCCCCAACATTTATAGTGATATCGATTTTATTTTCTATTTAATCGTTTAAAAAAAAAACCTAACCGCATATATCGAAAATTGAGCCTGATGGATTGTCAGCTAGCTTTGAAGTGGCAATATAAGTTCTGCAAATGACTGTAAAGAATTAACCTTGTTCAAGCTAGCTCGATGGGATGTGGTAGATGGGTGACTTTTGTTTGGTGAGTGTGCTGACAGGATTGGATTGAGGGTTCTAGTAAGTTCATTGAATATGTTATCGAATTGACAATGTTAAATACTGAATGGGAAATTGATTTTAGGGTGAGGATATGTGTGCAAAGCCATATATGACCTTTTTTTAACCGTATATGCATACAGAAAAGGATTTCACGCGACGACAGTCAAAATCTGATAAGGTGAAACGAAGTAAAAAACCATAGACCGGAAACAAAAATGTACTTACATGAGTCACTTAATTGAATGGGAGTGTGAGTCTACAGGGAAAATATTTAAAATCACATTTTTGATGATCCTTTTTTTCGAAAATGAAAACACAGATGTTTTTGATGCTTTTCATATCAAATTGTTTTCTTTTTTTAGAGATTCGACTTTCATCTTTTGTAATCTTTGTATTTTAGAGAGTATACGGAAATTCGATAGTCTCTTTGATATTTTCTTTAATAATTCGGTCTCCACTTCGTTTCGAGCGTTATAGTCCTTTTTTATATTCAAGGGCTTAATACTTTCATATGAGACTTCAACTTAAAAGGTTAAAAGGTAAATACATTTGAAGAAAACATTTTTCCAAGATGGATTCTGTTGACTTTTGACTCAATCCATTAAAACATGTTTGTTATTTTTTTTTTATAATTAGCGCGTACATCAAGGGGTTATGAATACCCTTATAATGTTATAGAACACAGTGCGAGCATTTAGGAAAATAGGAGAGGATTTAAGAGGAGATGCCGATGAACATTGCTTTTGTATTTGAATGTAATGCAGGGGAAATGCAGAGCCAGGTTAAGCATTCCACATTCGGATGGTGCGACTAAAATAAGAATCTCTATACTTGACTGTACGTCCGAAGTTGGGCTCAAGGTAAAACTGATGAGCATTCCTAGCAAGGCGGGTGTTGCGGCTAAATTGTTTCAGGGGAGGAATGCAACTGGCTAATTCACTAGAGCACTGTTTGTGAAAAAAGCGATAAAAAAGAAAGAGACAGGTAACATTTCGACGATGTTCAAGAGAATTAATCGATTCTGCGATTGAACTATCACCTATCAATTTTAACGCTCTATTTTGCACCCTATCGAGTAGGCGCAAAGATGTTTGAGGAGCACCTGACCAGATATGTGAGTTATACTCCAGTTTTGGGCGGATGAAGCTCATCATTGTGTTACATTTGAAGAAAACAATGATTTCTTTCTTTCTGTTTAAGAAGGTTTCTCTTTTGACTTAAAAAAACCGTCATTTGCCATTGTGTACACAAATAGAAAATCTAAGCTATCTCTTTTTTTCTCTTCTTCATTGTGAAACAAAACCATTTTCGCGTGAAACCAAGTATTGTGCGATCCTTCTAGATCTAGATTGTAATTTATCGTCAGCGCAGAGAGCAACAAAATTCGTTTGAGTTACGTATCATATGCGGAAAAAAACTGGGATGTATAACCTCTAAAAACTGGAACAAATAAAACGGATATACGTCCAAAAGCTGGAAAAACTTCAAAGACTAGCAATAATGAAATGAAGTGAGGGCAAAAAGCATGAAAATCAGGGGCAACCTATCGCTTGAGTGTGTTGATGGTGTGACAAGGAAAACTTTTTGTATTTGACATAAATCTTTCCTTCTCAGTGGAAATTTGCTAAAGTCATACCTGTTCCTAAAAATTCAAAGGGTGATGATTTTCGCCCTATCTTTATTCTTCCTTTTCTATCCAAAGTTTTCGAAAAACTTCTTCAGAGACAAATATGCCGATACCTTGATGTAAGTCAGATGGTAACCCTGCCTTATCATCTAGTGTTTAGTTTTGCGCTCTTGAATTTTTCTGATTTTTAATAGTATTCAATCGTTAAATATACCCCAAAAGTATTCTAAGATCGGTTTAACAACTGCCCATATCGAGTAAACATTTAATAACACCCGATTCTACTGTGCTAGTGCTAGTACTGAATATTAGTTTAATGTAATAAGTGATAATTTCAATTTTTCATTTAACAGTACCATTAACCTTAACATCAACAGTGCTTTTGAAACTTGCTTTATAGCGCAATTTATTACATTTCCTTACAAGGATCTTGCATAAAATCTCCCCAGTTTTCAAAAAAGGGGTTATAATTCTTTGTGTGTCTTATACTTTGGAAGTTATTCAAGTTTTAAGAAAAAATAGACTATTTATTACTTGTAATCTCAAAGCTTAAGGGTTGCCAAATCATTTATTTGTGTAAATTTATCTGATTAATATTTTTGTGTCGCTCACGTAAAACGCCCAAGTGACAATGAATGATTCAAATTGTTTAATATGCAAAAAATACACTAACGACATAACGGTGTCTTGTGATGTGTGCCTTCAGCAAGTTCATGCGAAATGCGTCGGATTGAAAGGTAAAGATGCAGATAAGTTTGTTTCTGTAAAAGGGTTTCATTTCTATTGCCAAGAACACGATAAAATTTCAGTGGATAAATTACACTGGAAAATTCAAGAAGCTTTTTGCAAGTGCTAATTCAATCTTTAAGGAGTTAGATGTAATTTTCGACTTTGAAACTTCTTGCACTAATGTAATGTCAAATTCGTTTAAGAACATTGAACTAGATGCTCTGACCCCGGTTGCAACATCTCAACATCCCCTTATCTTCCTTACCCCGTCACCCCAGCCTCTTCCCTTACAACAACAAATACACAAGCTATCTCTTGCAAAACAATCAAATTGCATCACGCAAAGTTTGGAATTGGAGTATCAACAACAACAACAACAACAACAACAGCTGCAACAACCCCAACAGCAGCACCAACAAAAGAAGCAACAACAACAACAGCAACAACAACAACAACAACAACAACAACAGCAACAGCAGCAACAACAGCAACAACAACAACAACAACAACAACAACAACAACAACAACAACAACAACAACAACAACAACAACAACAACAACAACAACAACAACAACAACAACAACAACAACAACAACAACAACAACAACAACAACAACAACAACAACAACAGCAACAACAACAACAACAACAACAACAACAGCAAAAAAAATCACGTCAACGTAATGTGTCTGCAAATTTAGAGCCGAGAACACTACGCTCAGGCGCTATCAAAAACGCCGGAAGCAATACTGGTATGTGTGGATTGGTTACTAGCGAACCACTGGACTCTCCAATAGCTTCCATTGCGGATGAGGGGTGCTCTAACCCGTTAGTTCCCAAACCGACATATACAGTTTTGCCACTTTCTATGCCTAGAAGAGATGAACCATTGGCGCTACCAATAATGGATTCTCGCCCATGTGATCCTTCCTGCTCATTTGAAGCCGAAGCCAACAGTGGTCCATTAACTACTGCTACCATTCGAAGCTCAAATAAAAATTCACCTGCAAGCAACAATACCAACGAAACAGTACCCATTGCCACATCAATTGAATCAAGTGAAAGGATTTTAGCTCAACGCCATCGAAAAATTGTGGGAATCGACTCTTCGGATACGTCATTGCAAGTAGTACCGTGCATGAAGTGGTTACACTTGTCACGTTTCGCCGTCAACACTTCTGAAGAATCAATAACTGCATATATGGCAAGTAGGTTTAAAATCTCTTCAACCTCCATAAAGTGCAAAAAACTTCTAAAAAGAGATGCTGATACTAACGAACTTTCATTTTTGAACTTCAAAGTAGCCATTCCGGAGAATCTGTTGAAACAAGCTCTCAATCCCTCTGTTTGGCCTATGGGAGTAGAAGTTCGTGAATTTATTTTCACTCCAAAAAACCTGAACAGCCGGAAAATGTCATTGGGAACATAGAAAAAGTAGAACAACCTGCGCAAGAAAAATCATTTCTTTTATATTACCTTAACGCTGGTGGTCTAAGAACCAAACTTCATAGAATGCTTCTTTTTTCCTCGTCATCACTATATGATGTGATTGCTCTCACAGAAACTTGGCTTTGTGAGAACCATCACACAGCTGAAATGTTCAACAGTCAACAATACAACGTTTTTCGGAAAGATCGATGTCCTGATACAACTGGAAAGGACAGAGGTGGAGGTGTTATGATTGCAGTGCGATCATCGTTTTCATCCACTAAAGTTCCATTGCCATCAAAAGGTACAGATTTGCAGTACGATATTGATCAGCTAATTATTAAAGTAAATTTAAATGAAATTCATGATGTGTACATTGCTGTAAGTTATATACCACCAGAGAGTTCTGTTGAAATTTACAAACTTCACATTGATAATTGTTGCGAAGTATTAAAAAATTTGAAAGAGAACCAACATATTGTTATAGTTGGAGATTTTAACTTGCCATTTGTTAAGTGGATTTTTGATGAAGACGATCTCTGCTTATTACCCTTCAATGTAAGGAATGATTGTGATAGTGAAGTTGTCGACAGATTGACAGCGTATGATCTTCAGCAAATAAATAGCTTCCCTAATAACCTTGATCGTATTCTTGATTTGATTTTTATTGACAAAGAACTTTGCGCTGATGTTAATCTTCCCTCTAACTTGCTGTCAAAATCAGACCACCATGTAGCATTAGACATAAGTTTCAAATACTACATTTATTTTAAAGCTGCTGCTCAAGACATTAACACTTATGACTATACTAAAGGTGATTTTGTTTCAATGTCATATTTTCTTGTTTCTTTTGATTGGATGTCTGTCTTAAGCAACTCAGATCTTAATAATGCATACCTTAATTTTACAGATAAGCTTAAAGATGCAGTCAATTTATTCGTTCCGAAAACTATTAAGACTGTCTCTAACAAACCGCCGTGGTTCAATAGAGAATTGCTAAATCTAAACAACCGTAAAAATAGAGCATATAAAATGTATCGAAACTCTAACAATAGTTCTGTGTTATATGAAAAATATTGCAGTGTTCAAAAGAGGTTTGATTTTCTAAATAAGTTTTTGTACAAGCATCACATTTTTTGTATTGAAAGCAAACTCAAAAGCAATGCAAAATGTTTTTGGAATTTCATTAACAGTAAAAAGAAATCAGTGGGCATTCCTAGCACTATGCATTTGTCGGGCATAACTTCATCCGACCTTCCAACAGTTTGCAATTTGTTTGCGCAGTTTTTTAGTTCAGTGTACACCCAGAGAAAAGTCGGTGTAAAATTAGCCTATTTCGGGGGCTGATTTCACCTTAGGCCTAAGGCCGTTTTGAGCCAGGTAAGGAATAGGCTACGATAGCCTATTTTCCTAAGGTGATTTGAAAATTTTCAACTTTACCTTATCCCTAACATAAACCTTACCTATTTTACCTATTCCCTGAGGTGATTTCCAAATTTCCCCTCCGAAGTTTTACTTAGCAAATAGGTAGATTTTACCTATTTCCTAACATGACTCACCTTATTTCTTGGGCAAATTTTACCTATTTGCTAAGGCAAATTACCTTATTCCTAAGGCAATTTTTACCTATTTCCTAAGGCAAATCACCTTATTCCTAAGGTAAATTTTACTTATTTCCTAAGGCAAATTTTACCTTTTTCCTAAGGCAAATTACCTTATTCCTAAGGCAAATTTTACCTATTTCCTAAGGTAAATTTTACCTATTTCCTAAGGTAAATTTTACCTATTTCCTAAGGTAATTTTTACCTATTTCCTAAGGTAATTTTAACCTATTTCCTAAGGTAATTTTTACCTATTTCCTAAGGTAAATTTTACGTATTTCCTAAGGTAAATTTTACCTATTTTCTAATGTAAATTTTACCTATTTCCTAAGGTAAATTTTACCTATTTCCTAAGGTAAATTTTACCTATTTCCTAAGGTAAATTTTACCTATTTCCTAAGGTAATTTTTACCTATTTCCTAAGGTAAATTTTACCTATTTCCTAAGGTAAATTTTACCTATTTCCTAAGGTAAATTTTACCTATTTCCTAAGGTAATTTTTACCTATTTCCTAAGGTAAATTTTACCTATTTCCTAAGGTAAATTTTACCTATTTCCTAAGGTAATTTTTACCTATTTCCTAAGGTAATTTTTACCTATTTCCTTAGGTAAATTTTACCTATTTCCTTAGGTAAATTTTACCTATTTCCTAAGGTAATTTTTACCTATTTCCTTAGGTAAATTTTACCTATTTCCTAAGGTAATTTTTACCTATTTCCTAAGATAAATCTTACCTATTTCCTAAGGTAAATTTAACCTATTTCCTAAGGTAAATTTTACCTATTTCCTAAGGTAAATTTTACCTATTTTCTAAGCTAAGTTTTAAGTAAATTTTACCTATTTCCTAAGGTAAATTTTACCTATTTCCTTAGGTAAATTTTACCTACTTTATAGGTCATTTTAAAGCTGAAAAAAAAAGTTATTTTTAAAGAAAAAAAAATTTGTATTAATTTTATAATAGTATACATATTTATTTTTTTAAAAATATTTAAGTTAATACATTATATATATTTATGCAAATGTTACTAGTCCGTACGATTTATCAGCGGAGTAGTGTAGTGTAAATGTAAATGTAAATATTTATACATATATTTTATACTTTAAGTAAGTAATGCATTGAAATTGTTGATTAATGTTTAAATTAAAACTTTTTTTACAACTTTAAGTAAGTAATGAATTGATATCGTTAATTAATGTTGAAACAGAAGGAATTTTTTTACCATCGTGAATATTAAAAAAAAAAGATTCAATAAAAACCCATACTGAAGAACATTGAGTAGGGTATTCAATATTTAAAACGTATGCAAGCTTTAAATAAAAAATAATACAATGCAAATACGTATCCAATTTAAATTTAATGTTGTCCAAAGAAACGACAAAATTTTTATATTTAAATTTCTCACCAATAACAAATATAACGGGTTGAAGTTTCGTGCCGGATTTTGCACATTCTTCCTGTTTTTGTTTAAGGACCTGTTCAATATGGCTTGCATTTTCAACTTCAGTGGTGAATGATTGCCTGGAGTCCTCGATTGTAAATTTCTTGAACTTGCCTTTGAACTGCTGCGATGATGGAGGCAGCAATCCATGTAACAAAGTTGCATAAGCAATGTTAACATTATCTGAAAATAAATTAAAGCCTCATAAGAAAAATAGAATAAACACATTAATTAAAAAAACAATTGAAAGACAAATATTTAATCAAACCAAGTGTTAAAATAGAGTCATTTTACCTATGTCAAGGTCAGCAATATTTTCTCTGACCTCATTGAGGTATGATTTGAGACCGCTACACTTCACCCTCTCACTGAAGAATTTGATGGCAATTTTTGAAAATTGCTCCCACTTCGAAAAATCAAACCCGTTGTTTGGCCTTAAGAAATCGAAATCCATGGCAATCTGTTCATAAAAATAAGAAAACACATTGAATGTTATGTTAAAATTTAATGTATTATTTGCTTTAAGAAAGGTGAAGAAATAAGTTAAAAAAAAACGAATATTGTTACCAGTTCTGGCGCTCGTGAAAATTTGTAAAGCGGCCATTCTTGGAGGACTGTCTGAATGTCGTTGTCATTACTCTGGCTTATCATATCCCTCCTCATTGACATAGTTTGCTTCCATTGCTTAATAACGGTGTCCCAGTCGCGGTTTTGTTTTAGCTCATCGCAAATTTTTTGCATTTCGTTCGAATTTAGTGGTTCCACATAATGATCTTCATTGAAATGATCCTCCACTTCTACGACTTTTGCCATCTTTGATGTTGTGGGACTATTATAGAGCCTTTTGAGCGACCTGCGCTGTCCCCTATATCGATCGTACAGCTTACCCTTAGGGGGCATTTTGTTACAACCTCTAACAAAATATGAGCTCTGTAATGTAAACAATGCTTTTTAAAGCACATTATATTTTTTAAACTCTATAAACCAACCATGTTTTCCCTAGGAAAAATTTTTACAATTTCCCCTGCCAAGATTTCGCATTTTTGTACCGTCATTTTTTTTTTATTTTCTATATAATATTGTACAATCTTGTGGACTAACGTTGTTCGATTCTCTGGATTCAAACAATTTTTGAGGCGATAGGATTCTAAAATTGATCTCCCTTGCTCTGTTTTATTCAAAATTTCTAGTACAGTAACCTAAAATTAAATCAACGATTTTTTCACTCATTGCGATAAGTACCTTAAGACTCTTACCCCCTTATTTATAATCAAATCTTAAAGGTTTTTTAAGATTTTTAAGAGTCTCAACTATCTTAAACAAACACAAAAAGTGTCAAAAATTTAAAATTTGCTATCAAAACAAAGCGGTAAAAAAAGCTTAAATTTAAGAAACCTTCAAGATTTGATTATAAATAAGGGGGTTATTGTATGAGAAAATATTAATTCTTTTCCCTTGCAGGATAGCCAGCCAAATGCTAGGGTCTTGGATTTTAAATGTGTAAAAAGTTTCTACATTCTACTTAAAGCTTGCATACGTATTCAAATATCAAATGTATGCAAGCTTTAAATACAAAATAATACAATTCATATACCTTAAGTAAGTAATGCATTGATATCGTTAATTAATGTTGAAACAGTAGGAATTTTCTTGTCATCGTGAATTAAAAAAAAAAAAGATTCAATAAAACCCATACTGAAAGGCAGAGACTATGTAACAGAGTTACATAGCCAATATACAGTTTTTTTTATGTCTCGAAAATTTGTGCATCTTTCATGCTTAAATTTTGTGCGTTTGACTAAGAATTGTCTACAGCATTGAATACAGCATGAAAACATTGTTTTTTCTTGGCAGAACTTAATCTAATTTCAATCTGACCTGATCTGATCCCAAACAAAGTGATTCGTTTCTATTTTTCTGCCCATGACAGTATGCTCACTCTTAAAATTTGCTGTCGGCTCTCAGTCTATTAATAAAATCCCTTCAAACCCCAAAAATATAATTTTGTTAGCAAACGGCTCTTTAAACTTAAGATTTGAAAAAAGTTTAGTACCATAATTTGAATAGCCTATTTATTGAATATTAAAACTTAAATCTAAGGTTTATTAAATTTAGTTATTTATTATCGTTGTTTATATATGCAAGCACTTACATCAGAATCCGACGAAATGCTTGTTGGCGATGAGCTATCTAAGGTGTCAACCCACGATTCCACTGAAAGTTGCTTGGTCAGTTTGTTCGCTGGTCTCGGACTTAAATTGAATATTCCCTGTTTGCAATAAAAAAAAATTAGAAAACACAAATTAGAACTGAATGCATATTTGGAAAGGTAAATTTTGCTTACAAGTTCGTTTTGCCAGATTCCTAATTTATACTCAAAGATTATTTTTGTGTTAAAGTTTTGGAATTCGGAGAATAATTGGTCGATATGCCTTTCTTTTATAAATTTCAACCCATCAACATTGATTTTTTTTTCTGTGAAATACAAAAATTATGAGCAAATGAAATGAATATTCGTAAATTTATGAAATAAAGATATATAACCTTTAAGAAACTCATAAAGCTGTTCATAAAGCTCCCATGAAATGAGTAGATTGGCTAATTGTACGTCATCATCGCTTTCTTCTGGTTCTTCAGAGGGACTTATAGTTTCAACTATAAGACTTTGTAATTGGTTTTCATTATTGAGAATTGATACTTCGCCATCGTCATTCATAAAATATATTGATTCCGTTTCATCTTGAAGATTCACATCACTTGACTCATTATTTGAGAATGCTGCATTCATTTTGATTGTTCTCTACGAAAAATAGTGCTTTTTACGAATGAATTCACCACTATAAAGAAAATTGTGGGAATGGACAGGTAGTCCATCAAATGCTGTAATAAGCTTTAATATAAATTTCTCTTGTTTTGCTTTAATCATCTCAAATGACACATAATGATCGTTAAAAACTGTTGATATTTCCTGACAAAGCATATATATTTCTCTATTTTCATCTACAATGATAATTCGATTTAATTCGTAGAACGTCACATTTAAGTCATTGGTTATTGATAAGTAAGAACCCTTTTTATAGAGTGTTCCTAAGTATTCAATTTTTTCGAAATGTTTAGAACTCAGATTTAATATGTCGGAATTTAAGTGGTTTATATTTTTAATATCAGAAGACATTTCATCATGCTGTGAGACTTGAAGAAAATCATTCCTTGCACTGATTATTTGGTAAGCAAACTTGAATTGGAATTTCGTTGCAATTGAAAGTGAAATATTTTTGCGGCTGGTTGTAACTCTACTGTATGATTTCAGTTCTTGATGTTTTGATTCAAATAAAAACGACCAATAAAATCTTGGAAGTCCTGAAAACCGTATAATTCGTGGATAATGGATAAGATTGTGATGTTTAGGTTTTAAAGTATCGCCAAATAAATTTTGATATAACTCATTGTGTTTTTCAATAAGATGTTCAAGTTCATGTAATATACAGTCAGTACACTGTGGTAAAAGCAATATATCAATAAGTTTTATAAAAACAACAACGAACTCCCAAACTTTATCGTTTACTGGGATCAAGTGACCAATCATCAAAGGAAAATGGTGAATAAAAGTCCACATTTCTCTTGCTGAAGCATTCAGTCTTTTTCTTTTCAAATGTTGAACAGTAATATCTTTAAAGACATTTCCTTTCTCAGTATCTCCATAGGAAAATGTTAATTTGTATTGATTAAGTTCAGCTAATGTAAATACTTTGCTTTTTATGTAATGTTGTATTATATGTGAAAGATTATAATGCGCAACACCCTCAAAAATATCATGCATAAGATCAACAGAAAAGTTTGTTACAACATGAAAAGAAGGAATTTTGTTTAAAATTGAGTTTTCGTAAACTCCTTCAGATGGAGAGTCTTCATTGCAACATAAATTCTCATTATAATTTTCTTCAGATCTAATCAATGCTGAATCTTCCCTGCACATTACTTTTGTCAATGCATTTGGTGCTGTACAGAATCTGCAAAAGTAGTTAGAAGAGAAAGATTTACTAAATTCGAGAATCTGATTCAGTCCCAAATTATCTCCTAGGATTATGCCCAATATTAAACAAACTGTTGTTTTTTGCCCATTAAGAGTCAGTTCAATTCCTTCAACTTCTAGAGAAATAATATCTTGAACAAGCTTATACATTGTCAAACCATTTCCGTATGTTTTGATATCATGAGCCTTAATCAAGCCAGCTAGATAGATATCACTGACTTTAAAATAATGTTCGAATATGGGAATGGAAAAATATATTCCTGTTAATTTATGAACACCACTATGAGCTCCTAGTGGATTATTTACTTCGAAATCGTCTGCGAACAGAAAATCCGGTACCAACTTCTTATTTTTGTACATGGCTTTCTTTTGTTTCCATAATTCTCCGTTCAAAAAATTCCTTATATTAGATGGCCTGCTACGTTCGTCCAAAAATGTTGTTAGTACTTCTTGATTTTCTGCTTTTTCAAAAATTTTTCGGAATGCAAATTTTAAATCCATAAGAATACCCTTATCTACTTTTTCATCTAAATTACTTTGCCCGTTCACCATCACATAAGAAATTTCTCTGTTGATGTCAAATTCTTTCGGTTTCTTGAGTAAATCTCGGTTTTCCAGGAATTTTTCAAGCTTATACTCAGTATTCAATTCATTAAAAACTTTTTTATATTCTCTTACAACATGCTCAATCTTTTTTTTATCTTCATCGCACATTTCAATGGCAAACACAATATCTAGTAATGGTGATATAATTAAAGTTTCGGCTGCTTTTTGTACGGTAAATGCATTTTTTCTAGAAAAATTATTGTTATTGTATAGACTTAGAACGAATTGAAGTATGCTACTTTCAATAATGTTTTTTTGTAATGGCGTTCGAATTTTTTCTTCACCTTTATTAAATACAGGTTGTTCTTGTTCATTTTTGAATGAATCAGGAATATATTGTAGCTCGTTTAATAAAATACTAGAAGAATTTTTAGCTTTTGTGTTCAAATTATCTAGCGGAAGGTTCATATTTTGTGTTTCAACTTCTATGTTATCTAAGTTCTTTAAATGAGCACCTAAATGTTTTTTGTATGAAGATAATCCACTGAACATTTGCTGACATGATTTCTCACAGCATTTCATTTTGCTGTTTTTATCACAGCCATGTAGAATTTTTAAATGCATGAACAATGTTTTCAAGCAATTAAATTCTTGTGAACAGATAACGCAATGCATTTCACCTTGTTGACTAAAATGAGAATTGTTTTTTTTTTTAATTTTTTTTTCGAACTAAATTTATTAAGTTTCGCAAAGGGCCAATTTTTCAATCAACATCCTGATTGAGTATATTTATTCGATAGAAATTTTTTTTTTTTTCACGAAAAACTTATTCATTCAATAAATGAGGCATTCCATGAGAAGTTGAACCATTATAGGCTCATTTTGCCGATTTTACTGGTTACAATGATTTATACTGCGAAGCTTTAGCCAATTTACTTTAAAACAAAAAGGTTTTTTATCAGTTGAAACTTTGATCATTCTCTTCTAATTGTTATTTTAAGTTATTTTTTCATTTCAAAGAAAAGAAATTCCCACCATTCCCGACAGTGACAGAAGCTGCCCCAACCGTGACGCTACTTTTTCCGTTTTATTTCAGTTATGCAAAGTTTTTTTTTCTCATTTATTTTATATTATAGAAGCTTAAGGCATCATATTTAATATCACAAACAGTTGGAATAAAAATGTTAATTAAATTCGCAGAGTTTAATTAAAAACTGAGACTGTTTTAAAATCACTTCTTTTTTTTTGTCCCAGCCCGTGACCATGGAATGCCTCAAATACCTAAACTGTACATTTATTTCAAATATAATTTCAATTGCTAAGGTTCCGATCAAAGCTATCATTGAATCGAATCATGGGAAATGTTTGAATAGATTTTTAAGCATGTTATCCTTTGGCCAGGAACGTAAATGATGTACCAATCGATTGGAAATCACTGAAAGAATTTTTTTTTTACAAAAAAAAGTTCAAACGCAAGTTAATTTTTTTCTAAAAATGTGAATTTCTATTTCCATAATGGAAATCAATTTTCCGGATCAACTGAATTTTGATTTCCATCATGAAAATAGAAATTTAAATTTTTAGAAAAAAATAAATTTTGTCACAAAAAATTCTTTGAGTGATTTCCAATCGATTGGTACATCATTTACGTTCCTGACTAAAGGATAACATGCTTAAAGATCTATTCAAACATTTCCAATGATACGATTCAATGATAGCTATAATCGGCCCCTAAGAAACAAAATATATGCCAAAATTATACAAAATTTTATGAAAAATAAGAGTAATTTGTTTATAATTAAGCAAAATCTTTCGTTTGTGTTAGGGCCCGTTGCTGATTCGGAACTTAGCAGCCTTAAGTTGAACTTAAGAAATTACGATCTACATTTTGTATGGCGAAAACTAAGTTCTGAATCAGCAACCGGGCCTTAGAGAATAGAAAATTTCTGTCTGTCGGTTCAAAAATCAAATAAGTATACTATCCAAGTAACTAACAGATTATTTATCTGGGGATTGAAAAATTGGCTCTTAGAGAAAAAAAGTATTTTGTTTTTAACGAATTTAGTCATTTAATAGATAAGCAATGAAAAAAAAAATCGCTCACAGAAAAAAAAGAACAAACGTTTCCTGCTCATTAGACCAAGAATAATACAACTTTCATATAACGGAATTCTCTATAGCGATAGAAAAAGCCTCCCGATCCTAAGGGGTGGATTATAGCTATCATTGAATCGTATCATTGGAAATGTTTGAATAGATCTTTAAGCATGTTATCCTTTGGCCAGGAACGTAAATGATGTACCAATCGATTGGAAATCATTCAAAGAATTTTTTTTGACAAAAAAAATTCAATCGCACATTTATTTTTTTCTTAAAATGTAAATTTCTATTTCCATGATGGAAATCAAAATTCAGGGCAGGAATCATGTAACGCGATAGTTGAGTATCGCATTTTTTTTCTTATCTTTTTTGATGAGAAAACGATTTTGTGTGAAAAGGACATAATTATATTAAAACGACACCAAATAAGGTGTCGCAAAAAATGATCGCAAAAAAGTGATAATCACTTAAATTTGTCAGTTTACATAGAGCAAAATATCTGAAAACGACTATCAACTATCGTTTTCGCGTTACATAATTCCGGCCAAGTTGTTCCGGAAAATTGATTTCCATCATGGAAATAGAAATTCACATTTTTAGAAAAAAATTAACTTGCGTTTGAACTTTTTTTTGTAAAAAAAAAATTCTTTCAGTGATTTCCAATCGATTGGTACATCATTTACGTTCCTGGCTATAATCGGCCCCTAAATAAAATACACTTGACAAGTTTGCAAGCACAATCTTTTTGTACAAGCAAACTGTAGCGTTTGTACCAAAATTTTGCGAAGTATTGCATCTGTGCAAGTCACTTGAAGATTGATTGAATTTGAATCCTGCAAACTTGGGCAAGCCATGCTTAATTGATTTTGAGTAAAATTTACATTTGAAGACGAGAAAAAGATACGTATTAGAAGGAATAGTGCATGGGGCACGTGGTTCCTTGGAAAATGCCATAACGCTCGTATCACTTCTTCATCCAAATGTTTCATTTAAAAAACAATAAGGGACAAATTTTAGCTATCATCTTGCAAAAATTTAAGGTGATTCGCGATCATTTGGTACAAGATTTGCAAGCTATTATTTGCCCCTTATAAAATGTAAAAAGCATACCTTTTTTATGGACTTGTTTAAAATTTCCAGCGTGTTTTTATATTGAAAACTATGTATAAGTTAGTCGTTTTTGTTCTTAGCTAATCACTCACGTTGTACTTCTTACACAATTTTGACAGAGCTTGGTTTTCAAAATGAAAATGAACTGTAGCGTTTGTACCAAAATTTTGCGAAGTATTGCATCTGTGCAAGTCACTTGAAGATTGATTGAATTTGAATCCTGCAAACTTGGGCAAGCCATGCTTAATTGATTTTGAGTAAAATTTACATTTGAAGACGAGAAAAAGATACGTATTGGAAGGAATAGTGCATGGGGCACGTGGTTCCTTGGAAAATGCCATAACGCACGTATCACTTCTTCATCCAAATGTTTCATTTAAAAAACAATAAGGGACAAATTTTAGCTATCATCTTGCAAAAATTTAAGGTGATTCGCGATCATTTGGTACAAGATTTGCAAGCTATTATTTGCCCCTTATAAAATGTAAAAAGCATACCTTTTTTATGGACTTGTTTAAAATTTCCAGCGTGTTTTTATATTGAAAACTATGTATAAGTTAGTCGTTTAATCACTAATCACTCACGTTGTATCTACTTTTTACACAATTTTGACAGTGCTTGGTTTTCAAAATGAAAAGTTCAGCTCCTAAAAAATGAGTTCATACAGCTACTCGTTATTTTGTCTGTAACTCGTTACTTCAATGGAGACTAAGGCACTGTTCACATGAACGAAAAAATACATAAGTTCTGATAATTTGAAATAGCTAAATGAAATTTAAAATTTCACAAGTAAAAATAAAAATTCGTAACAATCACTAAAAAAGAATTCTGATGAGAATTCTGAATAGAAGCCCAAGAGTTCTAATCAATTTGTTAACTAAATATTTAAAAAATTATTAACAAAATTTTGTTAATATCTTTTTAAATAATAAGTTTAGAAAAAAAATTTACAAATTGTTTAGAACCCTTGTGCTTCTATTCAGAACATCAGAACTCTTTTTAGCGATTTTTGGATTTTTTTTTCGAAAATTTTTCTAAGTCTTTGGAAAACGAATTTTGTGAATAACTTTTTAAATATAAAGTTTAGAAAAAAATTTTCTTAACAAACTGTTTAGAACTCTTGTGCTTCTATTCAGAACTCTCATCAGAACTCTTTTTAAGCAATTTTTTTTTAACTTTGAAAATATTAACTTTTTAAACATCAAGTTTAGAAAAAAAAAAATGCATAACAAATTGTTTAGAACTCTTGTGCTTCTATTAAGAACTCTTTTTTGGCAACTTTTACGAATTTTTATTATTTTTGAACTCAAAGCTTGGTTTACGCTGTAATGGAAAAATTGAAAAAGCACATAGGCCACAATAACGCTCATGGCCTCAATTGGTAAAAGAACTTTCATGTTGATTGATTAGCAGTTCGTACGATAATTAAAAATGTTGTACAATTAAATCAATAGAAAATTATTGTAACCAAGAAATAAATGTAAAATTAAGAAATGCTTCAACCAGCTTGTTGTGCGTAATGGTAAAGAAAGGAAAAAGGTGGCTAGAAAAGCCAAATCCACAATGGATTGAAGAGCCACGTTACCGCGCCGCCGGCATCATCGTTTCAACGCAAAGCTCAAAAGTAATATTTTTAATTAATATAAATATGTACATATGTACAAACAAATAGTTAATGCAAAGTTGAAACGTGTCCCAAAAATAACTTAATTGTAAGATGGATACGATTAAAAGCAGGATTGAACACGTTTTCTATACTTAAAATACACAACATGAAGAGTTTTATACTTTTTTTTCTACGAGCGAAATAAAAACGCAAATATGTATATTGTAAAATATTGTAGGTAAAAATACTTACTTTGATATAATATTTGCTAGACACTGCTTTTCTTTATATTTACTTTTATATTCACTTTTAAAACTTTTAATACATATATAACATTTAATTGAAGACATGAACTGCACGCTGCACGCCACGAAGTTTTGGAAGTAAATGATGTAAAGCACGTTTCGAAAGCAACCATACAACGATTTTACCTTAGGACTAAGGCAATTTTAAAGAACTAACATAAAATCACCTTAGGAATAAGGTGATTTTATGGCGTCACCTAGAAATTAGCTTAGGCCTAAGGTAAATTTATGTTAGCTCCTAAGGTAAATTTATGTTAGCTCCTTAGGTAAACGGCGTCACCTAGAAATTAGCTTAGGCCTAAGGTAATTTTACCTTAGGAGTTAACATAAATTTGCCTTAGGCCTAAGCTAATTTCTAGGTGACGCCATAAAATCACCTTATTCCTAAGGTGATTTTATGTTAGTTCTTAATGCTATGTCCGCACCTGAAGTTAACCTGGGTTTCGTTCCAGTTTGGTTTGAGTTTACCAAGTAGTGTCCGCATATGCCAAAAAGTTTTAAGTTTATCTTTTTGTCTTAAGTTAAAAAGAGACAGACATAAAGTGTGAGCAGAACGTCAACGACGCGACGTATGAGAGAATTCATTCTCTCTCCACTCACTTCCACTCTCTTAAATGTCAAATTCAATGGAATATTGGAAATAGTGCATTCAGCGAACTTGGTTTCGAGTAGGTTATCACGAAACCCAGTGACTAAAAAGCTTTCGTTTTGTATGGCAAACCACTTGGTTATCATGTTGGTTTGGGATTGTTTTGAGTTAAACAAGTTTATCTCTCAGGTGCGGACATAGCATAAGGTAAAATGGAATAATTTTGGAGGGAAAACAACACGTGAGCGTATCCTTTATGCTATGTCCGCACCTGAAGTTAACCTGGGTTTCGTTCCAGTTTGGTTTGAGTTAACCAAGTAGTGTCCGCATATGCCAAAAAGTTTTAAGTTTATCTTTTTGTCTTAAGTTAAAAAGAGACAGACATAAAGTGTGAGCAGAACGACAACGACGTATGAGAGAATTCATTCTCTCTCCACTCACTTCCACTCTCTTAAATGTCAAATTCAATGGAATATTGGAAATAGTGCATTCAGCGAACTTGGTTTCGAGTAGGTTATCACGAAACCCAGTGACTAAAAAGGTTTCGTTTTGTATGGCAAACCACTTGGTTATCATGTTGGTTTGGGATTGTTTTGAGTTAAACAAGTTTATCTCTCAGGTGCGGACATAGCATAAGGTAAAATGGAATAATTTTGGAGGGAAAACAACACGTGAGCGTATCCTTTACGCTATGTCCGCACCTGAAGTTAACCTGGGCTTCGTTCCAGTTTGGGTTGAGTTAACCAAGTAGTGTCCGCATATGCCAAAAAGTTTTAAGTTTATCTTTTTGTCTTAAGTTAAAAAGAGACAGACATAAAGTGTGAGCAGAACGACAACGACGTATGAGAGAATTCATTCTCTCTCCACTCACTTCCACTCTCTTTAATGTCAAATTCAATGGAATATTGGAAATAGTGCATTCAGCGAACTTGGTTTCGAGTAGGTTATCACGAAACCCAGTGACTAAAAAGGTTTCGTTTTGTATGGCAAACCACTTGGTTATCATGTTGGTTTGGGATTGTTTTGAGTTAAACAAGTTTATCTCTCAGGTGCGGACATAGCATAAGGTAAAATGGAATAATTTTGGAGGGAAAACAACACGTGAGCGTATCCTTTATGCTATGTCCGCACCTGAAGTTAACCTGGGTTTCGTTCCAGGATGGTTTGAGTTAACCAAGTAGTGTCCGCATATGCCAAAAAGTTTTAAGTTTATCTTTTTGTCTTAAGTTAAAAAGAGACAGACATAAAGTGTGAGCAGAACGACAACGACGTATGAGAGAATTCATTCTCTCTCCACTCACTTCCACTCTCTTAAATGTCAAATTCAATGGAATGTTGGAAATAGTGCATTCAGCACGCTTGGTTTCGAGTAGGTTATCTCGAAACCCAGTGACTAAAAAGGTTTCGTGTTGTATGGCAAACCACTTGGTTATCATGTTGGTTTGGGATTGTTTTGAGATAACCCAGGTTAACTCTCAGGTGCGGACATAGCATTAGGGGTAGTTTGTTCGTTTTTTATTGGAAAAAGTAAGAAAACAGCGTCAAATAGTCATCCGAAAATGAGGATTCCTTTTAATAACATTTATTTTAGATCTTGGTAAAATTAGATATAGCGTAGGTAAAATTAGATAGGCCATGGTCAAATTTTATTTGGTTAAAGTTACAATGAAATAATGTGGGTGATGCAAGATCAAACATGAGCGTATCCTTAAAGGGGCATTTGAAAGGAAAATTGAAGTTAAATTAAATCATTTTAATAATTTTACGTTCTCATTGCATTTTTCACATCATTATCTCTTTTAAAATCAGTTTTTTAAGGGATTGTTTCTAATTACAAGTTTCCCTATAACAAAAAGCAAATTTGATAAACCAATGGATTATATCCATAGTTTTTTTTTTCATAAATTATTTCTTTAGCTCTTAAAAAAAATCTGGAGTCTAGATTTATTACACAGGGTTGATTTATTTTATGAAATAGGATCTTATATTAGAAAAACAAATCAAAGTGTGTTTTGTTTTATACTTAATTTGCATTTGGCTGAAGTTAAAGGCTTTATTCATTAAGGCGCAAATTATAGCTATATCATTGAAAAAGCATAATAGAAATGTTTGAATGGATTTCTTAGCATGTTATCTTTTGCTAAGAAATGCGAATTTTGTACCAATCGATCGGAAATCAACAAAATAATTGTTTGCCATTAAAAAAAGTTCAGACGGAATTTTTTTTCCGGAAAGATGATTCTGTCACTGAAATAGAAAAACCTAATTTTAACAAGAAATAAATGCGGAATTGAAATTTTTTTTCTCAAACAAAATTATTTGACTAATTTCCCATCAATTGGTATAACATTTGCATTCCTGGCCAGAAGAAAACATGCTAAAAATTCCATTTAAACATTCCAATTATTCTTTTTCAATGAAAGCTATAATTTGCGCCTAAACATCTCTTAGACATTTATTGCATTTATCTATATCCACTTCGGCTGCAGTATAAGGAATAATAGAACCCCCATCTAAATCGATTGATTTTTCGGTTTTCAAACAAAGTTTTCATGTTCTTGCATGGATAAATAAATATAATAACAAAGAAAAAGAGATTGTGAAAATATATAATTTTTATTGTTTCCTTTTTTTTAATTTTATTCGGAAATCTCAAGGCTTATGGACATATTCTATCGAACCAATTATTATTGATACAGTTTTATTTATACAAATGTATATCTCATAATTAAATAAAATAAATATAATAAAATAGGTAAAATTTATTTATTATTTTTTTCTTTGCTAAAATAAATTTAACCTAGGACCTAAGTTGATTTTACCTAAGACCTAAGGTGATTTTACCTAAGGCCTAAGGTGATTTTCCCTCCAAAACTCGAATCATTGTTTTTTGCGCTTTTGGTGGGAAAATCACCTTAGGCCTTAGGTAAAATCACCTTAGGCCCTAGGTAAAATTTATTTCAGCAAAAAAAAAAAAAATAAATTTTACCTAGGGCCTAAGGTGATTTTACCTAGGGCCTAAGGTGATTTTCCCACCAAAAGCGCAAAAAACAATGATTCGAGTTTTGGAGGGAAAATCACCTTAGGCCTTAGGTAAAATCACCTTAGGCCCAGGTAAAATTTTTTTCAGCAAAAAAAAAAAAAAATTAATTTTACCTAGGGCCTAAGGTGATTTTACCTAAGGCCTAAGGTGATTTTCCCACCAAAAGCGCAAAAAACAATGATTCGAGTTTTGGAGGGAAAATCACCTTAGGCCTTAGGTAAAATCACCTTAGGCCCTAGGTAAAATTTATTTCAGCAAAAAAAAAAAAAATTTTACCTAGGGCCTAAGCTGATTTTACCTAAGGTCTAAGGTGATTTTCCCTCCACAACTCGAATCATTGCTTTTTGCGCTTTTGGTGGGAAAATCACCTTAGGCCTAAGGTAAAATCACCTTAGGCCCTAGGTAAAGTTTATTCATTATTTTTTTCTTTGCTGAAACAAACCTGTGTAAAAAACAACAACAATACAAAATTTCGTTGAAGGCCAAGAAAATAAAACATTTGTATATTTTTAAAAACTATAATAAATTTTTTTTTTCCTTTATATTTCCTTTTTTTTAGGAAGAATTCAAAACTTTTTGCCGAACAAAAAAAAAAAATATCGTAAAATTAACGTAGGTAAAGTTGCCTTAGTTCTAGGCAAAATTATGTTAGCAAAATAACATATCACCGAAAAAATTCCCCAGGAAAAAATTAGCTTAGGCCATAGGTAAAATTGCCTTAGTTCTAGGCAAAATTATTTTAGAAAAAAAATATTTTAGCAAAAAAAAAAATCCTAGGTAAAATTAACCAAGGTCTAAGGTAAAATTACCTTAGTCATAGGTAAGAGTCTAACATAAATTGCCTTAGTTCTAGGCAAAATTATGTTAGGAAAATAACATTCTAGGTAAAAAAAATTTCTAGGTAAAATTAGCCTAGGCTTAGGTGAAATTACCTTATTTCTAGGCTAAAATTTTACAATTAATTGCCTTAGTCCTAAGGTAAATTTATGTTAGGAAATATTTTCCATACAAAAAAATTTACCTTATCCATCTAAGGCACGGTAGCCTATTCTAGGTAAATTTAGCTTAGGATTTTCGAGCATAAATTGCCTTAGAACTAAGGCAAAATTATGTTAGAAAATAACTTCCATACAAAAAAATTCACCTTAGGCAAATAAGGCAATTTTACACAGTCTTTTTCTCTGGGTGTATGTTCCCCTAAATGATGCAACAGTGCTTGATAGAAATGTTTCTTCGAGTTTGATGGATATCGGCTTATTAAATATTTCTATTGATGAAGTGTTAGAAGAGTTGTGTGCATTGAACTTTGATAAGCAACCGGGCATGGATGGTTTTCCTCCCATACTTTTGAAAAATTGTGCGCAGGCTATTGCCCTGCCTCTAACTATCATTTTCAATCGTTCACTCGAGACAGGCTCCTTTTTAGATTGTTGGAAGTGCTCATTTGTTACCCCTATTCACAAGGCTGGATCTAAGAACGAAGTAACGAACTATAGACCAATTTGCAAAATATCAACAATCCCAAAACTGTTTGAAAAAATTATTTATAAAAAACTTGCTACTTCACTAAAAAATTTAATTTCACCATATCAGCACGGTTTTGTTAGCGGTAGATCTACTACCACCAATCTTGCTATTTTTTCTAATTTTGTGCTAAGGTCCCTTGAAAGTGGTTCACAGTGCGACGTAATTTACACAGACTTTTCGAAGGCTTTTGACAAAGTAGATCACGCCGTTCTTATTTGTAAGCTGCGAAAATATGGCTTTCACTCAAATATGTTGAAATGGCTCAGTTCGTATCTAAGTGGTCGAACTCAATATGTTCATATAGACAAGTGCGTATCGCGTGCCATGAATGTAACATCCGGTGTTCCTCAAGGAAGTCACCTGGGGCCATTATTATTTCTGTTACTTGTTAATGATATTCCTAATGTTCTTGTTTAATCCCAATGTCTTATGTTTGCTGATGATTTAAAAATTTACTGCACTGTTAATAGCATATATGATTGTTTACAATTGCAAAAAGACTTATTAAACTTATCAATGTGGTGTGAACAAAACAAATTGCAATTAAATATCTCAAAATGCCAAAGTTTAACTTTCTGTCGTCGTCAGTCTTGTATAAATTTTGCTTACTTTATAGGAAATGTGCCTCTTAGTAAGATTAACGAAAAAAAAGATCTCGGAGTTATATTTGACTCGATGCTTACATTTATAAGTCACATAGACTACATCGCAGCGAAAGCTAATTCTATGTTGGGATTTGTTATTCGAAATTCGAAAGATTTTAAAGACCCGTTCACACTTAAATGTTTGTATTTTGCCTATGTAAGATCAGTCCTCGAATATTGTTGTGTAATATGGAGTCCGATTTATTCCACACATTCAAACAGACTGGAACGAATTCAAAAACGTTTCACCAGATACTTGTTCTATCTCTTACGCTGGAATATTGTTAGACCTTCTTACAATGCTCGCTGCCTGCTTTTTGGCCTACAAGACCTAGAAACACGTCGTAACGTGTTGTTGGTAAATCTTACGGTTTACTTCGTGTACTCTGGACCACACAATCATTCGTACCATTAAATGTACGAATTCTACTAGCAAAAACCTTAATTCTACTAGTGCTAACGTATGGGTGTGAGATTTATTCAAAATGCAGCTATGATAGCAAACGTAAGCTAAATGTTGTTTTTAATCACATAATTCGCTATACACTTTGACCTAAAGTATGACAGCGTCTTCTAGGCCTTTGGTAGAGATAAGGATCTCGAAGGGATATTGCGTTCGAATGCAAATGAAGTGGAAGTTCTTTGGTTATTATGTAACCAAGAAGAAATGAATAAAGTAATAAAGACTCGAAGAAAATTTTAATTTTAGCTCAGACGCAATAAGGGTATTGTAAAACCACGTGGTGGTCTCTGCGACCATGTTGAACGGTGCAGATGCTGACACTTTTATGTACTCAACAAGTGTCAAGAGCTTCAGCAACGATACGGGAGCAACAACATTAGCGGGAACTTGGAAAATATTGGACCAATTCCCAAAAATTTTTCAATGTTAGAGTGCTTCATTGCTCCTGAGTATTAAAGACTAGATTTCCTTCCCATATTCTTTCGGGAACGGAAAAGGAAATGGCTAAATAACCAGGAAACTGGAAAGTACTGAACCGATTTCAAAAATTCTTTCACTGTTAGAATGCTTCATTGTCCCTGAGTAATCTAAACCATATTTTATAAGAACCATTTTCCCAGAGGAACGGGAAAGGGAATTCAAAAAAAAAACCAACTGTACCGATTTCAATGCGTATTTCACTTTTACAGTACTGTATCTCAAAAACTATGTCAACGTTAGAGTGCTTAACTGTTCCTGAGTAACATAAACTATATTTCATCCCTATTCTCCCACTAGAATGGAAACTTGGAAACTACTTAGCTAAACTAACTCAATTCGATTAACGTAGGGCCTGAGCTACGCCGGGCGGATCAGCTAGTTTCATTTGAAAAATTTTCCTGATTCGTTTTTCTGATCGCTATAACTGGCCCCCTTACTCGCGTTTTTTGTAGAGATTTTACTTTTTAATGCATTCTTCCTTCCCAATAAGGAACTAACAACTTTTTTTAAATGCAAACTACATATTTGAGATATTTCAGAAACTTTACTATTGGCTCCTCGAATATGAATTTGAAATTCTAACAACGAATTGTATGAGCTGAATTAACTGTAATGCCTACAATAGTACGTAAAGTAAAGTGGTAATCAAAGTCATAAATCTAACTCTACGTAAGAGATTTTTAAAGCTGACATTCGTCTTTTTGCGATAGATTTCTTATCATCACCATTTCAGTGTACATACTTGCAAACGACACAATGTTACAATGTGACGATCAAATATATCCTTAGCCGATAGATTTGCCAATTGGATTTCCTTCAAAAGTTTGAGCTGTAGATATTTCAAGTTATGTAATTTGAGTACCAACTTCCTAACAAGCTATATTCGGCTTGTATGGTTTTTAATTATTTAACTTGAAACATCTGCAACCAACCGGAAAATTGAAAATTTGTCCAAAAAAAATATTGTCTTTCTGACCAATGTAACATCTTTTAAAAGTATCGAAACTTTTAAACTTCCTCTTCAAACTTTTCACAATCAAAACACTCTCTTCTACGTTATTGTTTCCACAAAGCTAACCAACCCGTTCATTCATAATTTGCAAAAGCATGGAACTCCCATTATAAAAATCAGAAAAATTCGCAAACTCTTCGAAAACTTGTACTTGTACCTGCTGACTTTACTTCAGTTCTATGAAGCCATAATATAAATTGGAATAAAATTCATTCCAATTTCTCAAATGGCTGCACATCAAAGAAAAGAAGTTCCTCCTTAGCTCACTCACTACTCCACTTCCATCAATACACATCTTTCATCATTCACATCAGAAACAACAAAAACCAAAAACAAAAAAAAAGAACACAAAAAGAAAAGAAAACTCTACTTCATGCGCACAAGAGCCCCACAAAACAACAACAAAATAAAAAAATATAATGACGAAATAAGAAGAACTCCTTTATGGAAGTTTTCATTCTCTATTTTGAAACATGTCTCGTGGTCGTGGTTGATTTATTTTGCGCTTCTTCGCTGCTTGTCATTTCAGAATATGTATACATCATAAAGTGTGGGCGAATATAAAACACTAAAAAGGTCATCTCTCCAGAGAAATTGGGCGGGAATTAGTTTAGTATACAAACAGAGCGTAATTTAAATTTAAAATTCATAAAATATTCTATTTTCAAAGATTAACCTAATTCCCTTTTTTTATTTTAGTCTATTTTCAGACGATTCCACAGAAACGATGACTGAAAAAAAATCATAATTGAGGCAGAATATAGAGATTTCGTCACCACCACACATCGCAATGTCTAAGTTACCTGATAACGATAACCATCGCAATGACATCTACGAGAACTTGCCTTGCCAGGCGATGTTTAATGAGTCCGTAAGGAAGATAAACAAAACTACTGCAAATAATTCGCTTTTGATGAACAATTGCAATCAGAACAGCCATCGCGGGAAGCACTCAACGCACTTGAGTACGAAGGAGATGCTTTATGCAACACCCTTACGCAAGTCAGATCGATATAGGAGTGGGGATCGCAGTCGGTTCCATAGGACTTCGGGAAGTGGCGGTAGTAGTAGCATAGACATTGAGAAGAATGAAAAACTTACCAACCTCGTGGAGTATAAACTTCTGAATAAAGACAATAAATGTCGCAATGGCAATCCTGATGATGACGATGGCGAAGTTACTGGAGATGCTGGAACATCTGCTTCTTTGACAAGTACCAATCAATTGGAGGATCGAAGAATATTGAATTTCCTCAAAGATACAACTCAGATTCATAAGAAAATGGAAATTATTGGAAGCGGTCGTGAAAGGGATTGCCCAAATGCCAGTTTCTCTTGTTTGGCACGAGAGGAGCACTTTGCGAATTTGGTGCAACAAAACTTCAACATTGAACCTCCCGCATTGCCAGTAGAGGAGTCAATAAATGAAAATGAAGCCAAAACACCGCCGATGGTTGAAGAAATAGTTGAACTTCCAGTAGCTGGGGAAGAAACAGTTGGAAACTTGGAAGTGTTCATGCACAAGAAACAATCTCCAGACAAAGAGGTCAATGGGATCATAGTTCCAGCTATTATAGGAATACAAACAAAACCTGTTTATATCCACAGAGAGTGGGTTCTTAAAAAGATAGCGCTTTGCTTGGAGCAGAGAAATGCTGGGAAGAAAGCAATCCCAGGTCTTCTAGGAGGAGCAGCAGGAGGGAAAAATGAGGTGGGTGCTACAGCTTACTTGTCCCGTTCTAAGGTCGCAGGAGCAGCTTCTATGTACCATGGTTGCTTGGTATTGGGCTCAAACGGCTCTGGCAAGACCTCCATTTGTCAAGCTATTATGAATGGAAACTCCGGCACCAAGGGCATCCTCAACCGAAAGCTCTTAGCCTGCTATTTGATAAATTCTCAAAACCCAGAATGCCATAGTTTAAGTTTGTTCATTCGAAAGTTAGTACTTCAGCTGCTCAGTCATTCGAGTCTTATCCACAAAGAAGACGGTGAAAGGTTGATAGAAGATGGTTTGCTCTTCCTGAAAAAAGAAGAGCAACAAATGGAATCCAAACTGGATGCGGCAATGAACAACATTTCACTTAAAGAAAATGCCGAAGAAATCCTGATTGCTGAACTGAAGAAAAGTGTCGACCAGGATGAATTCCACGAGCGACGGACATCGACTTCCCATCAAAAGAAGTCTATGATCCGCCAAAAATCAGCTCCATCTCCAGAACAGCACCATCAAGGCAGTGACTTGGACCCGAAAAATGCCTATTCGACTCATCCTCCTTCAACATCAGCAGGACATAAAATGTTTAAAGAAAACGATGACAGTGAAGGAGATGGTGCGAAATCTAGTCCTGGGAAGAAGATTTCCAAAATACCGGTTGCCATTAGTGCTAGAGTAGTTCCTAGTCCATCGTCAAAAACCAACAGCAATTCTATTCAACAGGGTGGAGGAGAGGACATTGCCGAAGTTGGAGGAGATGAAATGAAGGATGAGATCGCTGCAGCGATCAATGAAGATGAACAACCAGAAGCTGAGAAAAAATCTGAAGAGGACATTAGGAACCTGATTGATTTCAAGACGGCAAATGAAAGTCATTGCGAAATCACTCTTCTCATTGGAGAAGAACAATCAGATGTAACCTCTAGCATCCCACCACCTTTACCAAAGCCAAAAAGCTGTCGAACGATTATCGCCGATGGTTATTACGAAATGCTTATCTCCAATCCAGAGATATTTGAGTGTCTCAATGTGGACAACATCGAAAAGAACCCAGATGAGTGCTTTAAAAAGGCCCTGCTCTTTCCGCTATTGGAACTTACACCTCCGAAAACTGCATTATTACTTTTGATCGACTCAATAGACGAAAACTACATCAACGAAGGAAATTTGATCTCTACCCTGAAAGGACGCTGTTCAACAACACAGAAGAGCAGGAATGTAGCGGAACTTCTTTCCAATCATATTCATCTCTTCCCCAAGTGGCTGTTCCTGGTGTGCACAACCAAAAAGCAAACGAAACACATCACAAAAATGTTTACCGGCTTCAAAAAAATCACCTTGGACGATCTACGAAAATCGCATGTAGTCAAAGATGTTCAGGAATATATAATCAACCGGTTAAATTCAGATTTCAAAGACAGTATTATGCTGACTAAAGAGATCATAGAGTCCTTGCATCAATTGTACATAAAATCCAATGGGTGTATCCTCTACCTGGAGAAGGTCCTGAATGGCATTAAAGAGAACTTCTTCTCGTTTCGTGAAATCAAACTGATACCTTGCACTTTGAATGGTCTCTACTTGTACATTTGTCAGAAATCCTTCAACAAGAAGCAATATTTAAAGATTAGGCCAGTTTTGAATATTCTGCTGGCATCTACGGGCTTCGTGGATAAGTTGTTCTTGTTCAACTGTCTGCGAACACACAATTACACGATTGATGCGGATGAGTTTGAAAAGCGATTGCAGTTGATGCGCAACATTCTAATGTACGACAGTGCACAAAGGCGAGTGAAGATCTTTCACAATTCGTTCTGTGATTGGTTGGTGGATGTGAAATTTGCTACCAAGAAGTTCATCTGCGATGTCAATGAAGGACATGTGATGATATCCATGTATTACATGCTCATCAGTGATACCCTTTGTGCAAATAGTGTTAGAAAGTTTGCATATCATCTTATCAAGGCCGGGGAGTATCTCACCAATAAGGAAATAAATTTGGACCTGATTCTGATGCTTTTGGAATCAAGGATCAATTTGAATGATTGCTTTTATACGAATCATTTGAATTGTTGCTCGATTTGTGAGATGGAATTCAAAAATGATTCTAACTTTTTGCCAAAGACGAGGAATATGCTGGAAAAATTCCTCGGAAATGAGTTGAACGAAGAATTCGTTACTTTTTTGTGTGACTTCTTTAAACCAAGCTTGCCAACGGATGCCAAGATCTTAAAGTTACTCATTGAAACGGGAATCAATAATGCGGATTCTCAGGTAAGTTTCTTACTAGTTTAGTAAACTATCCTGAAATTGAATACATGATTTTCTTCTTCAATCTTATCTTTTTCAGACATCGTGCGACTCCTCACTAATGTCGCCAGAGCTTTCGGAAAAATCTCAAAACATCGA
The DNA here is from genome assembly GCA_914767635.1 of Melanostoma mellinum. NCBI lineage: Eukaryota > Metazoa > Arthropoda > Insecta > Diptera > Syrphidae > Melanostoma > Melanostoma mellinum. Next base: position 25,212,953 of record OU612058.1, read on the forward strand.
CTTTGAACTTGCTGATTTGCTGTTGTCAAGTGAAAAATCTTGTCTAATCGAAACTCAGCGTCCGACCAGTCCATCAGAGAAGAGTGAGCCACCACATCCAGATAGCCAGGATGACAACAACAGCACACTACATCAGCTGTCTGACTCGAACCGCATCGAACTACATAAAGGCAAAGCCCTTATTCACATTCTAGCAAACGATGGCAATCATCAGCTGCTTGAACGTGCTCTAAACGCTTGCAAAGGTCCAATTGACCTCGAAATAGAGGATTACAATGGACAAACTGCCCTTAACATAGCTTCCCGCAATGGTCATCTAGATGTGGTGAAACTCTTGCTGGGATTTACTCAGTCCTTCAGCGATGGAACTGGGCATGTAAAACGTGTCGATGTTAATCATGCCGATCGCGATGGTTGGACACCACTACGATCAGCTTCATGGGGCGGACATACTGAAGTTGTGAAGCTACTCATAGGCTATACTGGTTGTAAGATCGATCTAGCTGACAAAGAAGGTAGAACAGCTCTCCGGGCAGCAGCCTGGAGCGGCCACGAAGATATCCTCAAAATTCTAATAGAAGCTGGTGCAGATGTGAACTCTGTCGATCGACAGGGAAGAACATCTTTGATAGCCGCCTCTTATATGGGTCACTATGATATTGTGGAAATTTTACTGGAAAATGGCGCCGATGTGAATCACCTCGATTTAGACGGGCGCAGTGCTCTGTGTGTCGCCGCGCTCTGTGGATCCTCCGGCTATAGCAAAGTGATTTCTACTTTGCTTGAACATGGTGCGAACACTGATCAACTGGACAATGACGGAATGTCTCCGTTGCTTGTTAGCTCCTTTGAGGGGAATGCCGAAGTGTGTGAACTATTGCTAGAGAACGGTGCCGATCCCGATTTAGCTGATTTTATGGGCCGAACTCCCCTCTGGGCTGCCTGTACTGCTGGTCATGCAAATGTCGTTAAGCTCCTGCTCTTCTGGGGATGTGGCATAGATTGTATGGACTCAGAGGGTCGAACAGTTCTCAGTATCGCTTCAGCACAAGGAAATGTTGAAACAGTACGTCAACTACTAGACCGTGGTCTTGATGAAACACATCGTGACAATGCCGGTTGGACACCACTGCACTACGCCGCTTTCGAGGGATTCCATGACGTTTGCCTGCAATTGTTGGAATCGGGTGCCAAAATCGATGAATGTGACAACGAGGGTAAGACAGCGTTGCATCTTGCCGCACAAGAGGGACGTGACAAATGTGTTCAGTGTTTGTTGGAGATTCACTGTTCTTTCATCGATCAGAAAGCGCATGACGGCAAAACGGCCTTTAGATTGGCCTGCATAGAAGGTCATTTGGATTCTGTACAAATCCTTTTGAGGTTCAGTTGTGATGTCAATTCAAAGGATGCCGACTGCAGAACAACTCTATACATTCTTGCTTTGGAGAATAAACTGGATGTGGTCAAGTACCTGTTGGATGTGACCGATGTCGATGTCAACATACCTGATAGTGAAGGCCGAACTGCTTTACATGTTGCTTCTTGGCAGGGCCATGTAGACATGGTCAAATTATTGATTACAATGGGTAAGCTAACGTTTGATTAACTATTTGTGTATTCACTGACTGTTTCTTAGGTAACGCTGATGTGAATGCTATGGACCTGGAATGTAGATCTCCTCTGCATTCTTGTGCTTGGCAGGGAAACAACGATGTCATGGGTATACTGCTTTACTTTGGTGCTATGGCTGATCATGCCTGTAAGCAAGGAGCCACAGCTCTGGGAATCTCAGCGCAGGAGGGACACGAAAAATGTGTCACAATTCTGCTAAAATACGGTGCCAATCCATACAAATCCGATCATTGCGGTAGGACACCAATCAAGCTGGCTGCAAAATCTAATCGCAGCAACATTCTTAAAATCTTTGAAGGCTACACTAAAAGTAAGATACGCCTGATTAATTCACAAAAATCCTTTTATTAATGCCACACCATAACAAAACCAAACTAACACTAACTTCCTTTGCCCCCATCTGCCAGCAGATGAGTCTAACAATATTGATCCAACGAAATTCCATCCGAGCATGTTACGATCACCGGATAATCCCCCACCACAAGGATTCCTATCGCACCCGGCAGCTTCTAACCAACAGTCGTCCCCGGCTGCTGTTATTGTCAATAACAGTCTAATGATACCAAACAACAATAACATGCAATCGCCGAACATCCTTAATGCATCAACTTCGACACACAGTAGCAATAACTTCTACGAAAATACCATGCAATCAGACACGAGCAGTCTGCAGAAGCGCAAGAGTGTGATCTCTAGTCAGTCAACGGGCAGCAGTAATGAGGTGAGTTGTAACTAGATAATTAATGGTTTCGTATAAAAGCAGTACACCTTATTTGTTTCTCTTTTTTTTAGCAAGCTCCACTTTCATTCACACAGCAGCTGCAGAGGCAAACAAAGCTCAACTCAAGAAATAATCCCTTCGTACAAAATGCACCAGTGGTCAGTTCGAAGTATCCCAAAGGACAACATCGTCATTCACAATTGTTACCAGATTTGAGTGAACATCAAATAAATATGGGTGAGCTTTTTTGCATAAATTTTGTTATTCTATGTATTTCGGACGTGAACATTAAAAAAACTGTTAGCACTTGAAAACAAATGTTCACACATTTTTTAAGCGTTTACATTTTAGGTTACAAATTTGAATTTCTTTTGTAAATATACTAACTCTTAATTTCTCGCACTCAACAGCGGCATCAAATGAAGCAGATCTGTATGACATGGAATGTATGTCACCACTTTATGCTACTCCTCCACACTCACCCAGTAGCGAACTTAGTTCACCCGGACAGTTGCCATCTATAAATGCATTTGAAGAAATTGGCGGAGCTACTAGTGGTAATAATCATACAACCAGTGCAGGAAATGGAAGCAAATCTGGTTCAACTGATAACCACTTTGCGCGAGACACACATATGCGAATCATATTAGGAAACCTAAAAGACACCAGTCAGTCATCGTCAAAGTAAGTTAATTTTTTTTATCATATGATGGAGGTAATCGAATACTGGTTTAAATTTTTCTTTTTAGCAACAAATCCAAGCGAAGTGGCATCGCTACAAATCCCGCTATGCGAATGATTCGCAGTCGATTTGATTCTGCAGCTCAGCTTATTCGACGAACAAACAACATGCTGAGTATTTCTTCAAGCAATAATCAGGGCTCTTCAAGTATTGGCGTAAAGTCAGGCACTTTCCAGTGGCGCAAAGAAAGCCAAATGTAAATGTCTTAGCAATTCATAAATTGTTTTTTTTTTTTCTTCAGTAAGATTTAACTTTTACCATTTTTAATTTTTTTAAAGAAACACAGCCTGATAGAAAAGTGTTTTTGTGATAGCTCAAAATTTGTTTTTGTATTTATTTATTTTGTTTTTTTTGTGTGTTTTTTTACATTAACTCAACATCATCTAGCTTTTTAGAAGTTATTTCACACATTTCACATATTTAAGTCATGTTTTTTTTAACTTAAAGCATCGATAATTTAGACTTTAGCTATAGTTCATGTATCATTTCAATTGTTGCTAATTAAGATCGTTTTCGGACGAACTCGTAACAAAAATACGTTAAGTATAATATATACATATATCCACTTAAAAACACAAAAACAACCGATACTTTATAGTTTTGAAGTATAAAACTACTCGTTTAAATGAAAAGACCAAAAGTTGAAACGTTAAGACAAAACTTCCCTGCACCGAGTAGTAACACAAAGTAAAATCCATATACATTGCATACATATGTACATATTCATATGTATTTCAAAATAAACAACACATTTACAAAGTTTAGAGGCCTATTATTAAATTGCAAGAAGAAAAACAAAAAAAATAATCTAAATATTTAAGAATAAAAAAAGCATTAGTCGAACAATTGAATTTAAACATTACAATAATTATTTAATCAAAATGAACAGAAAAAAGCATACATAGGTATTTTATATTTAATGTAATTTAAGTTATTTAACAAAACAAATTTAGTTCACAAAAAATAAGCAATTTATTTTAATAGATTACTTTAGAGTTTATAGAGTTTAAATAAATTTGACATTATCGATACATAAACTTACAACATTATATTTATACAAAGTACTGATTTAAATTTTAACGAATAAACAAAAATTAACCAAACAAATGATTTTTATTTTTCACATACACACTTTTTGAAAATGTTTATAAACGTGCTCTAATTGAAATGTTAATATTATTTTCATTTCGAATAGGCGGTACATAAATGGAGTGTTTGGCACGCATGTCCTTTCCTTTTTTTTTCTTTTTTTAATTACATTACCCTTTACATTGCCTTTATGAATGTGAAATTCAAAAGTGAAGCAAATCATTTGGTGTATTTTCTGGGATACGAGGGATAGTTGGTTTCCAAAGAGTATGTTCTTCTTTATTCATTAAAAGATCAAGCATTGTTATCACGAAGGGTGTCCCAATGTTTTATTTTTGTGAAATTCGAAAATAGAACAGCCAACAACCGCTTGTAGTTTTCGCTCAAACTTGAACTATTGTTAGAACCAGTGTATACGAGATTTGAGGCTTCTTTATTATTCTTTTATACCTATTTTATTAAATAACGCTTAGTCACTCGTTTTGGCATTTTTTTACCAAAGGACAAAAGCGATAACGAACTCGAATCTTAAGTAATGTTAACGTCTATTTATTTTATTTTTGCAAGAAAACATCAGCTATCTTTTACTCCGCGAGTATCGTGATCTCGAACTTGTCTGCCTCACACTAGTTCCGATCGTGATATATGCCGCCTGCGTTAGTTTTAGAAAGCGTCGCGTCGACAAGTCTCCCGGTTTTGGATTGTTTCATATCTGAAGCCAACCAAATATTTGTTTTCTATGCATTTCGACATGTGCATGCTACATACACTTTTTAGTTCAATCTTTTTTATACTACACTAGTGATTTCCAGTCGTGTCTGTAAACTAAGGCTGTGCGTGTAAACATGTGGGAAAGTTTAAAAGTGGTATGTGTAGAGCTATTTAATTGGATTGGTCTAAATGATTTCACCTTTAGTCGCCTCTTAAGACAAATAGCAAGGCAGTGAAATAATGTTTTGACCCGCCTATCGACTTGTGAATGATCCCAATAGAATTTTTAGAAGCTTTCTTAATTTACATTTCTTGTTGCTAATCTTCCTCGGTTTACATACATACCTTCATATACATATTTACTTAAAGTACCTGGAGCTCAATGAAAAAGCATTTCTTCGTTTATGGTGCCAGACTACGAGGTGTATTGCTGTTCATCAGATCTACATGATCCAAACATCTCAATTACTGCACCTATACTTCTTTTTAACATATTCGGTGTCGCTATACAACTCGTAAAGGTCGATATTTAGCTTGATCTGTTAACTCTTTATGACCTTCCTCTTCTTTTCATTTTGATTTTAATTCGGCTACAGATCTCTCTCAATCTCAATCTCAATTGACTGCTTCACACTAGCTATCTGTCATTTATGAACAGCACTTTTGAAAACACTATGGTTCCTTCTTACCCTATCTTCCATTATGTTCATGCTCCTGCTCCCTGGACTGGAATGTTAAGGTCATATAATCTGACACTTTCTCGCAAGATTTTAATTTTAAATTCCAACGCAAATTTTGTATAAAAAATCAAATATGTATACGTATGTTTTTCATTACATAGAAAATGAATAGAAACATTCGTCAAAACTCGAAAGTATCGAACGAAGCTTTAAAAACCTCCAGGAAACAGTCTTTAAACGCCACCGAACCGAATCATAGGTCGCCAGAAGCCATACTCTGTAATTCGTTTCGAAAGCAAAAATTTCCGAAAACGAATATTTTGTACTCTTTATTTCTAAAGAGCATTCGAATCTACTACTTTTAAAAAAAGGCAAATCCGAAAACGATTTTTTTAATTTTATTTATTTATATTTATTTATATCTCAACCTGTTTTCAATTTGCTTTGATATTCACCCTTATTACGATAGGCGTTTCACTAAAACGCTTAAAAATGACAGAGCTCCAGCCGCGATAATATTTGTTTTCATAAAAATAAAAGTTCAGCCCTCTATCTGTTCCTCATTGCTCTTACCATTCCCTCAAAAGTTATTTTATTTAAACGGCAATTGTAGCACCTAGAGATAAGTCATCTTATTGGCATATTATTAAAACGCCATACGTAATAGGGGTGATTATTTTTGTTGCTTGAAAAATATTTCGAGACACGACAAATCTATTCCGTGAATGAAAACATTAACAAGTACTTTTTTTCCGATTCGAAAACTTTACAGAGAGAAACGAAATACAGAGTAGGGCCCCAGGAGCCAGGACTAGAATTTTAGTCTGTTATCAATTTAAAAAAATACTTCTTTCATCAAGTTTAATTTATTTTGGAAATTTTCCTACTCAAGTATTTTGATATTATTGGATGGCTTTTTGAATTGTATGTCGAAATGTTAGTCTTACAGAATACTGAAATAACAATACAGTGATGAACTATGTTTTTTTTCTCCTTTTTCTCTAATAGCGCTATGAGCATATTAATGTCTAAGCTCTTTCACTTGAATTTGAATTTGAATTTGAATTTGAATTTATTTCATCAATCAGAGAACATGAACTCTTACAGACTAATCAAACTAATTTACATAATGGAAGGTGGGTATATAATAATATACCCTTATGTCTTACTTCACAATAATGTATGCCGTATGATAAACTCACAAATAGTTGAAATAGTGTACTAGTGAAACAACTCTGCCCTTCAAATATGTGAATATGAATTAAGAAAAACACATTTTGAAATGCATGATATACGAGTAACCTCTCATTTATAAAAGCATCTTTTCTCCTTTTTGAGGAAGAAAGTAATTGGGAAAAGGCTCAAAAAAGGTACCAATCTCAATGGAAATACAACCTTTCAATTTGGAAAATTTTACTTTGAGCTCTCTTAATGCATGTACTGGCATACCCATAGACCTCTAGTATGTACTCTCCGTGATTCTCTCCTTCCGTACTCCTGTTCTAAAAAATTAACTTCAATCGTATGTACATGTATATAAATATGTATAAATCATACTTTCGAAGAAGTAGACATAAATACATAGAATTTATGATCATGCTAAACAACTGGTAAGCTAAGTTAAATTTGTTACCCCACCGGTGAATTGTTTGTAGAACATGCGTTGATTGAACCAATGATAAATTAAAAACACAAAAAATTGTCAATAGAGAAAAAACAATGCCAACATTCATGCAATACATTAGAGTTATGTTGCGGTTGTCGATTATTATCAATCGACTAGAAAATTGTCAATTAAGTATACTAAAGTGAATTAGAATCAACTACGTTCACTATGCCGAACACGGTCGACTTTCGACTCATTTGTTTGTAGATCCATCAATCGACAAGCGCAATAAGAGCTCGAGGATACATTTTCTTTCACACCAGCTAAACGAGTTATTTTTGAAGGAACTTTACCAAGTTAACAACACAACAAACAATTTAAAATCGAACTACAGGTCACAACATTACAGTAATTTACAAAAATAAACTTTATAAAAAAAGACATATACATATATATTTTTTAAGAAGAACTGTAATTGAAACGAATTTTTAGTGTTAAAGTAAAATTATAAACGCAATGAGGAAGTAATCAAATCAAAAAGCAATTATTTTGTTACCTCGTTTATGTACAGCGCTTCCAGTGTTGTTTTAGAGATTAAAAATTATATCAATATTATTTCAAAAGCATGCAGATAAAATTTGGGAGGCAAAAATAAAATATGGAATTGTTATGAAATTGGAAATGCAATATTTTATCTTTATTCTTTATTCTTTATTTTTATAAATTATTGAAACAATACTAGGAATGCAGCTATAATTTAAGCAAAATGCAATATTGTATGTTAAGAATGTTTTACTTGAAAGAGCTGTAACAAGAAGTAATTTAATGAACGGCAGGAAATTGAAAAAAATTGTTTTGTTTAGTTAATTTCAATCGAAATACAAACACGAATGATTACAGAATAGCTCTATACTAAACCTCAGAATAGCTATGATAAGTACTTTGTTGAGACAAAATATTAATTTTTGTTAAACAATGAATAACATTTAAAATATGTATTTATTTATTAAAATAAAAATACATATATAAAAATAATATCGGTTTTTTCAACATCGTTCGAACTTTTGATTTAAAGTACAAAGCTGGGGCCCAACTATGTAACTCGATTCTATTATAAAAATGTTCGAATTCGAAAGATTCGAACTATGTAATTCTACAAGAACGTTCCAATATACTAAAATCGAACAGAAAAGTAATACCAATTATGTTTTGTAAACTTTCGGATATTCGGTGAACTACCAATCTCGAAAGTCGAAGGCAAATCGAGTAAAATCCTTCGATATCAAATGTGTTTGCGAGTAGAGCTAAAAACACAGCTAAAAAGATTTGTCTGCCTCAAAAATGTAAGTAAATAATCAAAAAAATTGATCGTTGGGTTGTTGATTTTAATGCAATCATTAAAATCAACAACCCAACGACTATCTTTACTTTTTATACTTTTTATTTACACCACGTCGACGTCATCACAATTTGAAATGCTGGTCAATTACATGATTGTTCATCGGGACCTCCTGTTGACAAAAATAAATAAAATAATCATATTTGGAACAGAATTTAGTTTTCTGCGAATATTCACATGCGAAAATATATCTGTCTCTAATTCTTTTACGTTCCCGATTTTCAAAAATGCAACCAAATCGCAACGCTGTATATTTTTGTAATTATTATTTTTACTATGTTTGTTTCTTATTTTGAGAATGAGTCCTGTCAAAGAGCTCGAGGATCGTTCGAAAATCGAACATTTGTTGAAAAATAGTTGGCATTACCGGCATTCGATTCTGTTTTCATAGGTAGTACCAACTGAAAGTAGAATCGACAATTAGATTCGAATAGAACCAAGAGTAGAATCGAATTACATAATAGGCCCCCTGTGTCTTGGAAGGATTCTTTGCACTCGCAAAAAAGCAAATCTTTGCAAGTATGTAACAAATGTATGAAGTCTTACACCATTTTTCACTGACGAAAAGATTTACTCTTTTTAAGAATAGATGTACTCATTTTGTTTAGTAAACAAAGTGGATGGCACAACAAAGCTCGCAGGTCCTCGAGTCCTATCGCATTCCAATTTTTCTTTTCTTCGGAGCAGAGAAATATAGCTTTTACCTGCTTTATGACCAAAGCTCTGTTTCAAACAAAGATATTTGTATAAGCTTTGTTTGATGAGAAAAAATGAAGACCAGATCAGCTCAAGGCAGAATGAAATAATCAAGCAACTTAGAAGAGACAGAGCTGGTGCTTCAAATGTGTTTGTGTATATTTGTGTCCTTTGGAGCCCGTTTTTTAAGAACAGTTAATTGCGCTGACTGTGTCCAATAAGAGTCCAAATTCCGTAAGTTAAAAATATTGTTAAAATAAACATACATACACAAAAAAAAGGATTGTTAATTGTGCTATGTCCAAGGTCAACCAAACGATGTGTAATTGTTTAGAGATACCAGGAGTTTTTAGTTTTGCCTTTCCTTTTTCTTCTTGACATTCGTTTTAGAACTTTGCACCATATGATATTTCCTTTATTACCTCTGTTCTGATTTTCGATCGGATACCATATCCTCCTGTTTTACAATTTTTGCATTTCTCAATTCCGAACTCGTACCTTTTCAATTCGCTTATCCTTTTATAACGGAATTGAATTCGGTTGCTGAATTATGTAGAATTATTTTTTGCTATACATGAGAATATTAACATTCTCGTGTACTAAAACAGTAAACCGTTCCAAGGAACATAAAAATTTAATTTCCAAACCGTTTTTATAATATAAAATCAGTAGTGAATCCATTCGGAAATAAGAACACTATTTTAAATCCTTACGGATTCAAATTCCGGTTTTCGGTCGAAAATCAGAACAGCCATGTATGTCCAGAATACCCTTTAGAGAGGAGAGCTGTGTTCGCTTAGAGATCACGATCATTTTACGCCGGAAAAAGGAAGAAGGTGAGTTTATGCATCACCTTTAGATTTATCAAAAATTTTTGATAGTTATGTAGTCTCTATGTAGACTTTTGTTCTTTAAAGTTTATTTGTTTATTTTACTAAAATAAATCCGATTGTGAAAACTTCGATTTGCAACCAACTCTACAAACGATCCAAACGTCCCAGTTGAATTAGCACAGTCGATAAACCAAAAATTTCAACCAAAACAATGTAATCATTTTATTAAGCATTAGAGAGAACATTGTCATTATGTCTATACACAATAAATACAAATATAAATATAAGATAATGATGCAGCAAATAAAAAGATCCGCAGATTTCGATATTTCCAGTATAAAAATGATCTGAAATAAACATAAATACAAAATCGATAAGACTCTTTGTTATAATAGTTGATAAAAGTGATGGTAAATTGTGTGAGCTTCTTACTACCAATAAAGAAAAACTTGAATCTTTAAGGCCCTGTTGGCTCTGCATCAGTTTTTGAATGTGAAACTCAAAACTTTAGCAATTTTATGTAGCGAATGTTTTTTTTTTCTTGTTGAAAACAGTTCTCTATTCAACAAATATAAACTATTCGCTGTTATAAATTTACAAAAGAAGTCATACCTACCAACATATTCACGACTTTGAAAAAATATTTTATGTAATTGCTCCTTCTCCTGAAAATAAAAAAAAAATTACTTTAATAAAACAATATTTAATTTAAATAGACTTCGATTCTGCAAAAACCTTACAAGCCACAAGAACCAGGGCATCACAAATTTCTTAGTTAAACTGGAACGATGTAAAATGTTTAATGTAATATGTGAAGGGTCGTGAGGTTTGAGTAGAATCGAGGCACTAAACTGTCTTTTTGCGAACTAGATAATACCAATAAAAGATGAATCTCTACCTTGTTTACTCGACATAACGATTAAAGCCGTTGTGTGCCAGTAATTTATTATCGAATAAAAAAGGCTACATTCGCAATCTAATATCAAAATTTAATTACCTTTAGCAGTTAGCAGCAATCACTTCGATATCGCCTCCTTTTTATAATGCATTGCCTGAGAATTGGACGTACTAATAGTTTTAAAAAAAAGGTTTCTCAACCAAACAGATAAAATACTGAATCTATCGAGATGTATTTAACAAAATAAAATGTGACACAAAAATAAAAATAAAAATAAAGATGCAATAACAAAACAACAACATTACAAAAGAAAAGTTTTAAAAAAAAATCCACTTGGTGTTAAAATAAGAAACTATTGTCTATCTGATTTCAATCATCACACACTTATTCCGATTTGAGAGTTCATTCCACCATTATTTCATATTGACTGACTTCCTTGCACATTTCGTTGAATTCATCAACAAACTTTTTAAGCTCAGGCTATAAAAAAAAAGCAAAAATCTTGAAAAATCTTTCGATTGATTCAAATAAAAACTTACGTCATTCTTGGGGGGTTTCTTTTGACGTTTATTCTGATTAGCTTTATTATTTCTGCGTTTATAGTCTTCCTCTTCTTCTTCATCATCATCTGATACATCACTGTCCATGAACATAACAAAGTTGTTACGTAGCTTCCGCTTCCTCTTAAATGGTCTATTATAAGTTCTTACTGGAAGCTGTAATATACACACAATGTGTTTAATAAGATTTCTCCTTCTTAAAAGTTTGAGAAAAAAATTACTTACCGAATCATTAAATGTTGTCTCTGGTTCTGGATCTTTGAATAATTGTGATAAATCTTCAACGCCTTCGTTGAAACTATCCTTTCGAGCATCGTTATTGGCGGCCAAATGGTTGGTGTGTGGGTTTTCAATCATCGTTGAGCACAGCATTTGTTTGAGAGTTTTTTGTTTGGGCCTTACATCATCAAACACGGGTTTGATAACATTTTTATTTGACGCTGTTGGCAATAATTTTGCAGGCTTCAAATTTTGAAGCCGTTTAAGTTTTTCTTTTAAGTTTTCTTTGTTAGGGAGAATAGTCTTATCTAAGGTTACGTTTGTTAAATCATCATCTTCGTTGATGAGCTCGTCGAATCCAAACATGTCTTTAACATTCGATTGATCATCACCACCAGGTCCTACAGAGCTCTCTTTCACTGACTTGCTTGGACTCATAATGGAAGCATATTCTTGTACTCCATTGTGATTCTCATCATGGAAGCTCGCAAACAAATCAGTTGTGTTTTGGTTAGAAACATTTCGCTGAGACTTAAGAGAATTGTTGTTCTTTGATAACTTTTCTTCAGGAATTTTCGGTCCATAGGTGTGTAATGCCAGTGGTGGTAAATTAACAACTTCAATTATGTTAATTGCCTTCAATGGACTACGTGAACTTAAAGCCCTTCGTGTGTTGCCCAGGGCTTGAATAGCGTTTTCATTTGCAGGTGATTTAGCGCCAAGAGGTGCTATGTTCTCCATGTTGGAATCATTTGAAGAAAACGAAGACATCGATTTTGACTTATTTTTTGAGGGTGTCATTGGAATGTGATCAGAAGAAAATGATGGTAAATTAGCTGAGTTTCTTCCCAGGTAGAATAGACTTGGAAGATTATCATTATCCACGCGCCACGGTGATTTATTTCCAGCTGATGGCGAAAACTCTGGCGTATTTCTTGGTTCGGGAGTTTTGCGTATGGGTGTAGACTGGCTAACAATTTTCAGTGCCATGGAAAGCAACTTTTTCCTGTCCGTTATTGATTTCCTTTTTGGATGACTGACACTTCTGTCTGCTTGTTTTATCATTGCCGAACGTGCCAAATCACTAAATCCTCTTTGATCGCGTTTAGGCTCTTCCACTGGAACTACTTCACCCCCATCGTCAAAATGAAAGTCGTCATCTACCTCGATAGCTATCTCTTGAAGTGGTTGAGGCTTAGGCAACGGTTTCGACTGGGCAGGGGCTTGTTTGTTTTTGGGTACTTTTATCTTCTTCGCAGTCGCCTTGCGATTTCTCTTCAGAACTGGCCTCCCAAGTCCTTTGATATGTTTGGCAACAGTCACTTTACCAGTTTTGATTAATTTTTGAATTACATCGTCAACTGGTTTTATGGAATCTGAAGAAGATTGAGATAAAAATTCATAAACATTTTCTTGTTTTTTCTTTGTACTCCGTCTGCCACGCTGCTTGGCAGGCTTTTCATTTATTTTTAGCGACAAATTTTTATCAGAACGAGAGTGAAAGAATTTATGTGGGTATTTTGAAGTTGTCAAGTCAATTGAAGGCACATTTTCCATCTCATCATGGTCGGAAAAACATATAGAATCTTCAATGGATTTAGATTTATCATGTAAGTTGTTTGATTTGTCGATTTCTGTAAGCAAACAAAAAACATAGAATACAATATATAATAAAAATAATTAATAAAGGATTGAGGTAACAAGAACTGCTACTCCACAAAAAGCAAATGAAGACGGACGTAACATAAAATAGGTAATGACTTTAAACGGATTATTCGATTCAAAATGAAAAAATGTCTGTCAACAGCCCCAACCGTAACCAATTCACCCTCAATTTTGTTCTCAACAAGATTCAAAATAAATAAGAATCAAATGATAAAAATCTGTGGTGCTCTTAAAATTAAAGCCTTTCGTCGATAATAACAGAAATGGACGCAGCAAAAACAAAGGTGCTACAAAAAAATCACCTCTTGTGATCCGTCATAACATACCTCTTTCCTGTGCGGTCCCCAATATGAAATGCTTCGTAAATAAATATCTGTGCATTTGCAAAAAACTCCACTATAACACTTCAATTGACTCCGGAAGAAGTGCATCAGTCATGGCAATCTTCCGTATTCTCCACTTGAGAACACACCCATATGTAAGTAATGGCCATCGCTGGTGTGATCTTGTAAAACTTGCTGAAACGACGTTTCCAAATTTACAGTTTTATGTTATATATTGTTTTTCAGGTACTAAAATAAAAGAACCTGTACGGCTTATTGAATTGAAGCCAATTAATTAACCAACACCCAATTTAACGAAACAGTGCGTATTCTTGTATGAAATATAAAAGTTGTTTTCATCTGTTTTACCAACACCGCCAAGAACAATTTGACATAAAATTTTAATTATGTCTATTAAACTCTGTTAATTGTCGCACTTGTACCTGTTGCACCTAAATCGAAAGTACATATTTCCCAAAAAAAAAAAATAATGGATACGACTGGGTCGCACAAGCTTGCGATTGTGTGGCAAGTACAATAAAAAAATCTTAAGGCTGAGTATAAGGTTTTAGTATTCGCTCTTCATAATATATTTAGTGCCACAGGTTGCCAACTACACATTTGTTATGAAAATTGAATAAATCACATAAGACATTAAAAAAATTAAATTAATTATCCCAAAGGTTTCAACCAAAAATATAATAACGCCATTTTTTGGCATTTGCTAAAATGTATGTACATATAAACGGTGAAAATTTAATCCAAATTGTTGGACCAGTTTAAAAAAAAAAGGTTTCCTATTTTTCACTCTTTTAAAAATCAATAATGCAAAGTTTAAGATGTTGCCAGAAGCCCAGAAGGTCTTTTGACAAATTTTTTTTTAAAAAAATATCCAAGTTTTTTCTTTTAAATTTATAAAAATTTTAAAAATTAAATGTATTTGTATCTCAAACTGCCTGCTAAGACATCTTTAAAATTTAATTTCGTCAATTCGTAGGCCGTGATAGCCCAGTTATCATAAGCCAAAAGTCAAAGGTCACAAACATCCTTTATTCGCAAATATCTCGTTTTGTAGACTTAACGTAGAGAATTTTATTTACAATATTGTAAAAGACACAAATACCAAAAAACCCTTACTATGGGTAGATATTTGCGAATAAAGGATTTTTGTGACGCTGAGACCCTACACTGTACAGACAAAACGTATACATACTGTAGGGCCTACAGTATGTACGTTTTGAGACAACTTTTACGGTATCAAAATAGAAGTTTACACAAATTTACAGCTGGGTATCTCAAATTCTTAGATTTATGCCTAATTTTGACTAAAATGACTGGACACGAGAAAGTCGGTTTTAAAAAAAACGGGAGGTACCGTTTTTAGACTTTTTCCAAACCATTTTTTTACATCATGAGAAAGACAATCTAAAACTAATCATTCATACAAAATTTTATCGAAAGCGTTGGAGCCGTTTTCTAGAAAAATAAGTACATAATTATCATATCGGTTGCATGGTAGGTACATTTATTTCAAGACCTAGAGACTCAATTCCTTAAACTCCTCTATAGGCTGCCCCACAGACCTTAACTGCAAATTTTAAAGAAAACCGATCTACCTGTTCAGGCTGCAGATCCATATACGAACAGAAAGACAGACAATCAAAATTGCAGGTCCCACTTTCTTCGTATTCTCTATCATGTTTAATTGTCTCAAAAATTTTTTTTTTTACGATTGAGTTCCTATAATCGCAAGTAAACTTTGGGATTAAATTTGCAAAAGCTTTGGTGAACTTTCTATCTCTGATGGAACGATACAAGCCGCATATATAATTGTGCAATTATATACAGTAGTGTGAGTAAAAGCATTGCACAAATTGGTATTTTTCCACTTTGTATTGCGTTGATAGTGAAAACCCGTTACCTACACTTTAATTGTTTTATATGGTGGAAAAGGATGTCGTCAATATGTAAGAAGACCTCCAAACACCGAATATAATCCAAACTTTACAATCATAACGGTATGGGCATGTTTTTTCTTCTACGGAGTTGGACCCATAAAGCGGATTGAAGGCATTATGGATCAGCATCTCTATGTTAGGAAAATGCAGGAAGTAATGCTACCGTATACTGATGATAAAATGCCACTGAAATTTTCGTTCAGTGCTTCTTACTGAACGACAATTTCAGTGGCATGGTTTCAGAAAAGTAAAGTAGATATGATGGAGTGGCCCGCCCAGTCTTCATACCTTAATCCCATCGAAAACCTATGGAGCGCTGTAAAAAAATATGCTTCTAGATCTAAACCAAGCAACAACACAGTCCTTTGCGAAGCGTTACAGCAATAATGGAGTTCGATAAGCACAGGAAGGTGTGGAAACCTGATAAACTCTATTTAACGTCTTTGTACTGCTGTTATAGCTAACAAGGGACATGCAACTAAATACTAATCAAAGGTACGAACACTCAGACACATATTGTAATAAAAATTTTGACCTAATTTTTCGATTTCGTAACATTTCAAGGTAGATTTTCCTATCACTTCTATTTTTTTGACCGCTGAATTTCAACATCTGTTCAATAAACTTGCAACTATCGAATAATAATATTAAACTGATATTTTTTTTTTGTAAATAAAAGCTTAAAACACCACTGGTTTCTTAAATTAGAATTGACGGATAAGTTTTTTTAAATTTTGTTGTTACTTAAGCTCTATACTACTATTATTTTGACCGCAGCTGTATATTAATGCCCAGGAACTAGCATACATATTGTGGAATGGAGGGGACCTACAATATTTCGACGATACCGAAATGTTGATCGCAAAAGCACTTTCATGGCAATAAAATACTATCAGAGGATTTGCCATTTCCTCGCATACCCGTGGAAAAACATTTTATGTTTTGGGATATGAACCTCGAACCTCCCACATTGGCATCCAAAAACAAACATCATGATGTGCTCAATGTGCAATGTTCCTAGCTTCATTCATAATAAATAAATTTCATAATAAGCATTGTAACAGATCATCCCAGTTCTGCTTTACGGCTCGGAAGCGGATGACGAAACCCTTGGTCGTTTCGAAAGAAAAATTCTCCAAATGATTTTTGGTCCCGTATGCGAAGACAATGTGTGGAGAAGAAGATACAACAACGAGCTGTATGAGCTGTACCGCGACATGGGCATAGCCAGAAGATTACGCATCGCGAGGCTACGATGGTTGGGCCATGTAAAGCGGACGGACCCAAACGCTCCGGCTCGACGGATTTCGAAAGCACTTTGCAGGGACCTCGTCTTATGTGGCGCAATTAAGTGGATGAAGACCTCAACCGACATAGAATGCAAAACTGGAGAGAGCTCGCCCTAAGTCAAAGTCGTTATAGAAAGATGTTGGTTGAGGCCCAAGTTCCCCCCGAACTG
This sequence comes from Melanostoma mellinum, assembly GCA_914767635.1. Classification (NCBI taxonomy): domain Eukaryota; kingdom Metazoa; phylum Arthropoda; class Insecta; order Diptera; family Syrphidae; genus Melanostoma; species Melanostoma mellinum. The sequence continues at coordinate 25,230,147 of OU612058.1, forward strand.
TAATGCCCACCTAAGTAAGTAATTGTAACAGAATGGTCGTTTAATTAAGTTAACTGCTTAATGTGAAGATTGAAATTGTTCATTCCTTTGTCAAAAATGAAAAAGCTTTGGAAGAACCGATAGCAGCGCGTTTCTCTCAACTATAACTTGTGAGGAATGGGTGGATTTATAATTTTTGGCTAAATCCGACCAATAAAGTGCTGTTCACGACTGTAAAATTTACTTGCCAATTCCTTTGTTTCTGAAACACGAGCTTCGAACTCATGTTAACCATTATGCCAAGAGCGTAATGATTTAGGAACTTACCACAGAACTCAATGAGCACATAAATTAGATATTTTAAATTTTTTGGTACAGATTCAATTGAACTCTTTTTTTCTGTGCAAGTTTCTTTTTGATTTCAATTAAAAAAAAAACGGAAGCAATTGTACCCTATTCGATAATTCAAATTAATTTTAATCAAACAGTTTACAGAAAGACATCCTTGGTATGGTTAGCTTTATAAGATCAACTAATTAGTTATCTAAATTCTAAGCTTGAGTGCAGTCATCGTTTTTCAATGTTGTATTTAAACCATTTACCGGATATTTAAAAGAAAGAGAGCCGCGAATATTTATAAGACTATGGGAAAAATATGTAGGAACAAGAAACAATTGTTTGAGAACTTACCAATAGTCATGTTAGCTGAAGTGGCATTTACTTTTCTTGTGTTGAGAACCTCCTTTGATTGTTTTCCGCTGTTCTCTGTCGATGGCTGGCCTTCTGCTAACTCGAAAGATATATCCTTAAACGCCTCTTCTAAATTTTCTGGAAACTGTCCGTGTAATTCTTTTGTAGTTTCACAGTCCTTTGCAATACTGTTACGACCTTCAGTTTCTGGGATAGAAGAAATACCCTTGTCTTTGACTTTTGTTTTGTTGTCTGTCTTTATTGTTGAGTCTGTTTTCTGAGAGACTGTTTGATTTGCATTCAATCTTTGCAACCTTGTTATTCTTTGCAGGCGCTTTACTTTCACTGTAGGCGAAAGAATTAATTTATTAAGTTTAGATTGTTTGTTCGCTTCAATTTCTTTTTTATTTTCGGTATTCCCTTTCACTGGGCTGTTGTTTGACGCATCTCTGATAGCTTCTTCCGAGCTATGACCGACTTCCTGATTTAGTTCGTCTATTGCTTTAGAGTCTTTGGCAACACTTTCAAGACAACGCTCTTCGTTTGAGATGACTTCAGAATCAGTTTCATTTGCAATTGATATTCTGGCTTTTTTTAAGCGGCGCACTTTCACTTTAGGCCACGCATTTTTCTTTTTTAATGCATTGTTTTTGATTTTGTTAGGAGTCTCTTTCGGTTGCATTGTCGTTCGAACTTCGGTATCATCCTTCGATGGCAGGTCTTCTGGTAAATCACTGTCCTGAAATAATTCCTTTCTTGCTGCACAGCCTCCACCTGAGTGTTGGTCAGAATCACTTTCTTCACTTAATCTTTTAGATTTTCTTGAGCGCCGCGGTTTACCTGCACTAGATGAGCCGGACTCATTTCTTTTCTTTGTTATGTCTTTCCACGTGGGAGCCCGTTTCGATCGACTTTCGTCATTAGATTGAAACTCTTCCGAGCTTGAATAAGGGTCGTCTCTTGTAACAACTTCAACAGGTTCTTTGTGTGAAATGCTTTCATCGATGCTTACCTCGGCAAGGGTAGTAAGTCGTCTTTTGGCATTTTTGTTCAACTTCGAGGGTTGATTTTGATAAGGTGTTTTTTCGATCCTTATACTTGGCCAATCATTCATAATACCCTTGATCAATGTGTTTTCTTGTGTACTCCGATTATTTGCAAATTCTTTGTTCCTTAACGAAATATTAGATTTAGAAGAACTTTGAACACTGCAAATGTTGTTTCGGTATTTGTCTTGTTTTTTCGGGGAATCATTGAAATATGTGGTTAACGAATCTTCAAGTGTTGTGCCTGTCCAATCATCATGCAAATTTCTTATCAATGTGGTTTCTTTTGCATTTTGTTTATGGTCTTTAGATAAACTCATTAAACGTAGATTTTGTAGATTTTTATCAGAAGCTACTATTTTCCGAACACCTATGGACTTCCTTCGAGTTCCAATTCGATTTGCACCTTTAACATTCTGGTCACAACATTCTTTTATCTTAGTTTCATTTTTCGTCGGCATAATACCTTCTTTTTGGAATCTAGGCGTGTTTTTTTCTGTCGGACTGCTATTTTTGTTCAGATTACTTATATTGCCATGAATCGGGCTCAGCGGCGATCTTAGGTTTTCAGGTGACCGTAAATCTGTTTGCCGCGTGTTCGCCCGCATAGGTGTTTTTTCCTGTTCTTTGTTGAATGGTGTTGAAGTGTGTTTGAGAAAAGAATTAATTGAAAATGGTGTTTTCAAAATGGATTTTTCAGCTCCAGTGGTTCGTTGACTTTTCCCATTAGGAGTCCTCGGAAGCCTCAATTGTATTTTTCTTGCATGTGGACGGTCTGGCATAACATTATTGTTTTTAGTCTTTGTTACTTTGCCAGTTACTATTGTAGACTTATTTTTGTTTTCAGGCTGCGCATCCCTTTTTAATCTAGCCATTATTTCACAAGTGAACTTGTCACTTGTAATTAGTTCACATCTATTTCAATTATTACAGACACTATGGTGATTTCTTTTTTATATAAAATGCTACTACAATATAATGCGAAATATATTTTTACTTTATTTAATAATAATCCGTTTCAATTCAACATTTAAATCGTAAGAAATAAAAATTTGCTGCGTATTTGCTTCAGGTTTTCACTTTTGAATTTTTTTTTTAAATAATTGAAGTGCGTTGATGTGCGACGCGAGCGCACAATTTTTTTTGACGAAAATGGCCGATTTTTTTTCGTTCATTTTTCTGTTTAAGGGAATGAATATACTTTTCTGAATTAGTACACATTTTTCACGCTGCAGGCTGCTGCCAAACTTGGCTCAATTTTCGAGATTTAGACATTCACAATAATGAATAACTATCTAATTGTTTGCCATGTAGGAGTGTTCATGCTTATAATGTAAGATCCTACGGAAATCTATTTAAGAATTTGAGGCTTATGATGTTTATGAGGATCAATAAGCTGCTTTTTCAATGTTAAGGGGCTCGGCTAGTTTCTCGAGCTCAAATGGAGGTGATTTTTTGAAGGCGTGTAAAAAAAAACTATAGCTTCAAATGTTCTGTAATTTTAGGAGTTTATTATTCATATATTCATGTAAATTGTCGCGAAATTTCGAGTTAAAATATTGAAATCCAAGAGAGATATGGACCATTTCTTGAACTTCTTGAAATTAGAAGACGTCAATTTGCCGCATTTTTATGAATTTTTCTGGTACCTGTAACAAGAAAATATAAACATGGCGTTAAAGTAGACCCTTTTTCCCATACAGCCATCTATAATTATAGTGAAGAATTGAAAACTGACAAAATGGCAGCAATTTAAAAAAAAAAAGTCCAAATTTCGCCAAAAAAATCGTCTTTCGATGGCTGCCAAAATTACAATTTTCATCCGATCGTAAAAGTTGTAGATGGCTGTATGTAAAAACATATGGAGAGTATGCAGTTAAAATTTCAAGACGATTCGTCAATATTTGCGTGAGTTACAGCTGCGGCAAATTTGAAAAATGTAGTTTTGAGAAAAACGCATTTAAAGTTTTTAGAGCAGGAGTTCAAGCGCCCGAGATGCTTCTCTTCTATACTCTGTCATTTCAAAAATATCCAAGATATCATTCCAATATTTTAGGACATCATTTTTGAGATATTTACCTATCGAAAAATGATAAAAAAATCGATTTTTTGAAAATGAGAAACTAGCTGAGCCCCTTAAACTTTTCACGGTTTTGTTGTTAAAGTTTGTAGAATTATACGGTCGAATAGAACGTTCGATTGGAAGCGAATGTTTTTGCGAGCTTCTTTTATAGCGGTGTTATAGAAACAAAAATTTTGTTGAAAACTTTTTTCGACGTTTGGGGTATGTCAGATAAGAGAATGGACGAAGTTTAATGAAATTCAATAAATGAGTTTCTCTAAAACATTCGCTTCCAGTCGAACGTTCGATTCGCTACTTATAATACGGACCGTCTCTGTTCACGCATCGAGTTCTTGGCTAGTTTTTCCAAATATTTGTAGAATAATTTTCAATACAAATTAATATGTATTCTGCATGGAAAAATACAAACGAATACACGGGTTCTACGTTGAAGCATAAATATCCCTATAATAACGGCCATATTATTCACTCAATAAATTTAAACCCAATAGAAATAAACCCAGTTGTCAAAATTTGATCCCAGGTTTATATTTTGATCCCGGATTTAAAATAAATCCAGTTGTCAAAGTGACAAACGTCAAATCGTTGAAAGTGCTGCTGGTAAATAGATTTTTGTTTGAAGAAATTGTAAGCAATACTTTTCATTTATATCTTGCATTGTCGATTAATTAAATATAAATATTTATATTCTATCTTTTTCATGATGTTGCAGGTTCAAGAAATGGAAATTCCGCCAGTTGCTGCTCCACCAGACAATCGACAACATTTTCTGCCGGTTCGGAACGGCTAATCGAGACAAGGAATTTACTAACGGAGGACTTGCCAATTCCTCGAGAAAGGCCACATCCATGAAAAATCATTTTTGCCTCCGTTGGGATTCAATCCACGAACGTCTGGATTAACAGCAGACATGCTAACCATCACGCCACGGGTACCACCGTCTTATTAAAAAACATCAAATTCAGCGAAACCAAATACAGTCAAGCATACCAGTCAAGACTGCGTACACGTTACGACCGATCGATGGTCTAACTATGGGTAAACCTTGTATGTCCTACTTGAGTGTGAAGTAAGGTAGAAGAGTTTTGTTGTAGTTTTTCTTAAAAATAAATCAAACAATGTCGCTAATCAAACAAATTTTATTTTTCAACTAAAATAATCGACGGGGATAATGGATTGTTTGTCCCTGTTGCTATTGGTTGGACATTTGTTGCTGTTGTTGCTGTGGATGTCCGGTGTTGCCTCTGTTTTGTGGATATCCTTGTGTGATGTTGCCTCCCGGTTGGTTGTTCTGATACAAAAGAAAAGTAATCAAAATCAGCACAAAATTAATATTTCTGATTACCTGAGGTGGGTTTCCAGTCATTTGCATCACACTTGGATGCATAGGCATTCCGGGAATTAAGGACGCGTAAACAACTCCTTCTGAAAGATGCGTTGGCTGGGGCGGTCCTTGTTCCGATTGGTCAAATTTCAGCTCAGTGTGATAACCTCGTCGGAAATCTTCTCCGTAGTCACTGTGGTTTGTGTTGTGACTCAACAGACACAGGCCCCGATGTCTGTGATATCGGAGGCTGGTCTAGATTGATGTGGTATACCTGGGCGACGACCTTGCGCCGACTGTTGGGTTTGCATCTCCATATGCAAAAACATGTAAGTGAGTCTACGCAAATAACACCAGCAAACAGAGATAAGGACTTAAATTTAGAAAAACAAATTTTAATGCTAGGAATAATTACGTCAACAACTTTACTAACAAAACAAATTCACATCGGATGACGATTGGTATTGACTGGAAATATCACCCTTTCGGAAGAAGATTACATCTGCACGAGGACCACGAAGCGTTTTTTGGGTTGTTGTGCTTACAATAACCTGTTTTCGGGCAAGTATGGCATACTTTCAAAGAATATCGATGTGGCAGATATTTTATTGTTTGCAGTCATGAATCCGTGAGTTAAATGTCCACCATCAGGTAAGTCAAGGCCCATGATTCTATCGTGAGGTTGCAATGAATCCGTGTATACTGCCATATTTGCTGGAGAACCTGAGTAGGGCTGCACGTTCACACTCCATTCTTCAGGATTTAAATCGAAGGCTGCTAGTGCACGTTTTTGAGCGAGAACCTCAATCTGTTCAATGAATTGATTGCCACCATAATACCTTGAATTCAAACATACAACACAAATAAGTCTACTAAATTTTTTGAACTGATTGCATTTTGTTTGTCCTACCTTTTACCAGGAAGCCATCATTTTCAATCATTTCTAGGCCATATCGTTGACGTACTTTCTCCTGTTTGATTAACGCTGTGAGCTCATGATCGCTTTCTTCGAGTCCATCAAAAAGAATCTTTGAAATTCCAGCCATTTTCTGAAAACAAAATACAACAAATAATTTCTTTTACTTCACCTTACTTTTGACAGATTGGGTTGGGTTTGTTCGCGTAACATATATAAAGCACACTTTTTATGTCAAAATCTAGGTAAGTTTGCTTGATTTGGCTGCAATATTTGAAATTTCCCTATAGTATGCGAACGAACCGAAAATACATCCGGATATAAAAATTTGAACCCGACGACGCAATGCGGTTTAAATCCATCGGGTTTATTTGGAGTGAATAATATGGATTTGCGTTTGACAACTGGGTTTATGCGATTTTACATCCGGATGTAAATTTAAACCCGGTGTTATTGAGTGAATAATATGGCCGTAAGAGTGTAAACTTATTTGTTGAAGTCTTGAGAGTGGTCAGAATGTCAAGTTTTTAGTTTTTATAGCCCTTGTTTCCTTTTTAGGAACCGAAACCCCAGTTTATTTTTGTTAAGAAACCTGGTAAAGTTGAACGAAATAACCTTTTCTGACATTTTTCAAATACAAAGGTCTTTCGACAAGAATTTAAAAATTAAAAAAATGTCTGCACTTATTTTTTTACTTATCAACTACACAAAAAAAAAAAAATTAAGACCAAAAAAATTTCTTTTTTAATTAAAAAAAATGATTCTGAAATCTCTTTCTCTAAAAAAATTGGATTGACTGGTGAGAGATGATTCAAAAGGAGTTGAAGTTTAATGTTTTGATAAAAATATACATTTTGAACTAGAACTGCACAGGATAACATATTAAAATTTGAGACCAATCGGTCGAGTAGTTTCTTTTTTGGATCGCAAAGACAAAAAATGAGATTTCGAGATAGACGCGATTAAAGTTTCAAGTATATTCTTATGTTTTTCAATAAAATATAACCACGTTAAACTAACCAATATAACAATTGTTTCCCATTGAATTCATAAATTTGTGTCAGGCATTGTCGGTTCTTGGCTGTAGCTTTCCGAAATAAACTTCAATTTTCTTTGGATTTGGGATTTGGAATTGGAATGTGGTTTATTTCTCTAAATAAGAAAGAAATTCTTGTTAACAATAATTTATAAGTTATAAAGCAAAAGAGATTACATTTTTTTTGCTATCTATATAGAACGGCACAATCTTTAAAAATGGCGAAGGCAAAAGTGAAATTCACAATTTCTTAAAATTCTTAAACGCGTTATGTAGTTTTCGTTGCCAATACTTATCTGAGGCGGCTTCTATCAAAATTCAAGAAATTTCTTCTTTTACGATTTAACATTATACTGTTGTCTCTTTCTTAATAAATTTCGTCCAGAAGGGACTGTTTGTGTACTTTATCGATCGAATTAAATTAGGACTGTTCCATCGCTGACATCCCCACCCCCGTGAGCTGACCTGGAGGGGGAAGCCTCACCATTTTCTGGTACGTGGACATCAAGTACCGCCAACTTTGACACTGGTCTTCTTAATTCTCCTGAGTTCGTCTTTATCACTGCTGACCTGGCTATTCCATCCTTTCCGTAGTACAGTTTTAACACTCTCGCTCTCTTCCATTGTGATCTCGGGACTTCAACGTCACATACCAACACAAGGCTTCCTTGACTGATGGGCTTTGTGGGCAAACACCATTTCGTCCTTCGGGTTAACTCGGGGAGATACTCTCTGACCCATTGGTGCCACATACCGTTTTTTAAATTTTGCGCTATCCGCCACTGCTTCCTCAGACACATAAGTCGTGGCTCGAATGGTGCTGGCGTTTGTGTGGAGTTGGTACACCCTAGTAAAAAGTGGTTAGGCGTTAAAGGCTCAGGTTCTTCAGGTGTTACCGCGATATGTGTCAAAGGCCTGGAATTCACGATGTTTTCTGCCTCGATAAGAAAACTTTGTAGAGTTTCAAGACGAGGTGATTGTTCCTTGAGCATTGCATATAAAGCTTTCTTCACCGACTGAACCAGTCTCTCCCAGACGCCACCTTCAGCAGGATTCGAAGGGGTGTTGAATTTCCATTGAATTCCCAACGGGGAAAGGCCGGTCTTGATAACGTCTTGATCCAAGAACCTTTGGGCTCCTTGCAATTCTTTGGGAATTCCGACAAAATTTGTCCCGTTGTCGCTTCGAATTAATTTTGGCACGCCACGTCGGTTGACGAAGTTCCGGATACACACTAGACAGGCGTCGCTGGTAAGGTCTGTGGCCAGCTCAAGATGTATGGCACGTGTAGTTAAACAGGTAAACAGCGCGACCCAGCGCTTTTCTTTCTGTCGTCGTATCGATACTGTGATAGGACCGAAATAGTCCAACCCAGTATAAGTAAAGGCACGTACATAAGGCGTCACACGGTCTGGTGGCAAGATTCCCATTTGCGGCTGAATTGGTTTGACTCGGCGGACACGGCATTCCTGGCATTGTATACGTTGGGTATTCATCAGTCTTCTGATCGATGGGATCCAGAACTTTCTCCGTGATTCGCTGATCGCTGTTAACATGTTGATGTGATGGAATTTTTGGTGGTAAAATCGCACCAATAAACTCGTGAGAGTGTGTGTCGTCGGTAAGATGATGGGTTGTTTGGCTTGGATGGAGAGGCAGCTGGCGTTATTTATTCGTCCGTTCACGTATAAAATTCCGTCTGGGCTTAGACATGGGTTCAACGTTTTGATGCTGCTTGACGATGGTATAATTTTGCTGTGCGATAAAGCCGCGTATTCGTCTGGAAATGCTTCCTGCTGGACCAAACGACAGAGTCTTCTTTCAGCTGCTTCTTCTTCTTCTGCCACCAGCTCTCCTTTCACCAGCTCTTGTTTCGTTTTCTTTCTTTTAAGGTTGCCCAGGAATCGATAGATCCAGGCGATGGTCCGTTTTAATCTGGGAAACTTCGAAAAACGATTAATAAGGCTATTTAGAAAATTTACCTGCTGTGTTGCCAGTAACACATGTTTGGCTCGAAGCTCATCAGGGCTCTTGTCTACTTCTTTACACATCAAAGTTTCATCAGGCCATTTGGTTTCGCTTTCGTATAAAAATGCGGGTCCTTTAACCCACCTGCCACCTGGTTGCCATTGCACCGGAATCTTCGCCCTTGTTGCGTCGTCAGCAGGATTAAGACGCCCTGGACACCACCTCCAGTCTTCAGTCCTACTGACTTCCAGGATTTCTGCCACCCGATTTGCCACATACTGCTTATAATTTCTGTGTTCAGATCTTATCCAGCGTATTACAGTATGAGAATCACTCCAAAACCAACGCTCATTTGCTTTAATTGTATGTTGTTTTTCAATGGCTTCCATTAAGCGCACTCCCATTACGGCTGCCTGTAATTCCAACTTCGGAATTGTATGGAAGCGTGTTGGAGCGAGACTGCTTTTGCCTGCGATGAAAACTACTCTTATATCATTCTTAAGTATTATCCTCCAGTATGCCACAACTGCCATCGCTTCCTCACTTGCATCTACAAATACATGGATGTCCGTCTTACAATCTTTGAAGTCAGCTTCATACCAACGGGGCACTTGAAACATCTCGAGCCGGGGAAGTTCTTGAATGCACACTTTCCATTTGCAATAAATTTCATCTGATAATGGTTCGTCCCATTGTAAACCAGCCTTCCATGTGAATTGCATCAAGACTTTTAGTGTGATCATGAAATCAGCTATGAACCCGAAAGGATCAAACACGGACATCGTCAGACTCAGTGACTCTCTTTTCGTAGGCTTCCTCTGGAAGCTCAAAACCGCAGACGATACCTTGTTGAAGCTTAACTTGAATATGAACACATCGGGCTCTGGTAACCAGTGTAGTCCCAAGACTCTTTCTAATTTATTGTCGACTCCCACAGCTTCTGAGACGTCTCTTAGACTGTTCGCTGACGTCATTAGTTTCTTCGAATTCGATATAATGTTGCATAAGTCAAAACCAGCCGCTCGATGTATCTTTATGACTTCACTTAAAACTTTTATTGCTTCATCTTCGTTTTGAAAGCTATCCACATAGTCGTCGACGTAATGTCTCTCCACAATGCCCTTCACAGCTCTTGGATGCTCGCTTTCAAACTTTAATGCGTTTGTGTTCTTTGCATACTGGGCCATTGTAGGCGAACATGTAGCTCCAAATATCACCCTTTGCATTACATACACTTCTACTGGCTCCCCTGGATCTTCTCGCCATAAAAACCTTTGACTGTCTTGATCTCCTTTCGCTATGCTGATTTGGCTAAACATCTCCTTGATGTCGCCGCAAACCGCATACGGAGCTTCCCTGAATTTGAACAAAATCGATATCAAAGACTGGTTCAGATCTGGGCCTGTTAACAATGCCTTATTTAATGAAAATTGTTGTACTTCTGCGGCTGCGTCGAATACAATACGTACCCCCTTTTTGTTTGGATTCTTTACTCCAAAGTGGGGCAGATAGAATGTTCTCGGTGTTATGGACTCGACTTCGGTTGCGCTCAGTTTTCGCGCATAACCCTTTTTCAGGTAGTCTCTCATCTTAAGTATATATTCCTTGGCATATTCTGAGTCCTTTGCCATCTTCTTTTCGACATTCTTAAGGCGGTTCAATGCTAGAGGGTAACTATCTGGAAATGCGGCTAAATTATCTTTCCAAAGAAGTCCCATTTCATAGCGTCCATTCAAACATCTGGTTGTCGACTCAAGTAGGAACATGGCTCTCTCCTCTGCTCTAGACTTTACTGGCTTGGCTTCGGTGCGCACTCCTAGCGTTTCAACTTCAAAATAACTTCGCATTAATTCGTTTAAATCCTTGTTGATGTCTTCCTTCTCGTTCTCAATTCTTCTTAAATGAAGGGCATGGCGACGAGTCTTGTCGTTAGGTTCATTGGTTGAGATCGGTCCATACACCATCCATCCTAATCTAGTTCTAGAAGCGATGGGCCCAGTACTCAAGGGTGCGCGTGGACTTTCTAAGGGCACGGTGAGAAAGGCGTGGGCTAGGCTGATAATAATCTTCGGCTGAATATCACTATACTCTTTTAGTGGCAACCCTTCTAGGTGAATATTGCTCTTGTTTCGCAATATCTCAACATGACTAAAACTTTGTGTCGGCAGACACATGTTCTTAGAGGTGTATACATTAGACATCTTGTACTTCACTGCACCTTCTTCGACCCCACTTATCATGATCTCGACCACTTCGGATCTTTGGGTCACGGTCTTGTCATTTAGCCACTGTAAAACTAGAGAGTCCGGCTTGCCCTTTATTCCCAATTCTTGGGCGATAGTTTCGTCGATCATCGTAACGTTGGCCCCATCATCCACAAATGCATGGGTTTTGATCACTTTATTTGGACCATAAATTTGTACGGGTAAGATCTGAAACAAAATGTCTTTACCGTGATGGCTCTCAGCATGGCAGCTTCGATGTTCTTGCTGGTTATTAGTATTTGGGCGATCTGTAGTAGCTCTGACTCTATTGTCACTCATACTTCTTGTATTTTCCGAAAAACCTCTTCTAACCTCATGTAACAGGTGATGGTGTTTGTATACACAGCCTTCAATCCCACATTGCTTTCGTGAACGGCATTGACTGACTTGGTGACCAGCATTCAGACAACAGAAGCATATTTTTAAGTTCTTTACTTTCGACCAACGATCCTTAGTTGAAAGCCTTGAAAAAGAATTACATTCGCCGAGACTCTTACATCGTCCTTCACAAGCAAGGCATTTGTGTTGAGCAATACTAACGTAGGCAAAGCGGCGACCTCTAGCGGCATTAGTATTCGGTGGTGGAAGTCTTCGATTGGCACTATTGTTAACAGCTGATTGAGAAGATGGTAGTGTGTCAGAAACCATGTTGGCCAACCTCCTCAAACTGACCAGCCACTGACTGAAATCTATAATGGATGGTCGTCCTTGCAACTGCAGACACTTCTCTGCCCATTGCATTTGCTTTGCTGTAGGCAGCTTCGCAACTAGTTCGCTCAACAAAGTCGGATTGCAGATGTGGTGCTCACCCTCAGCATTCTTCAAAAAGGTTGTCACATTCGTGATTCTGTTCGCAAAATTGACCAAAGAAGCAAGGTCACCTTCGATGACTGGTGGTACAGCTCGAACCTTCTCAATCTGACTTCTAATCAGTTGCTCCGGTCGACCATACATATCTCCAAGAGTAGATATAATTGCATCTACGTTGTTGGAATTTGTCAGAAACGCCTCGACTACCTCTCTTGCTTCCCCTTTGATGGCATCTCTCAATCGCATGATGTTATGTAATGGGTTGTACCCAAATTCCACTGTTGTACTTTGGAAAGATTCATAAAATGTTTGCCATTCTTCTGGCGCTCCAGTAAACACTGGAAGGGGATATATCCGCTTCTGGCGCTGCTGTATCATTCCATGGTACAATTCGTTGTAGGGATTTAAAGGCTGTGACGGTGTGATACTTGGAGTACATTGGTATACAGGCTGTGCGGGTTGATTAAATAATTGCACCCGCTGTTGGCTTGACCCTGGCTGACTTAAAACGCTGTGTGGCAATGATGTGGCTGGCTGAAAATCGTTAATTGACGAAAAATATGGCATGCTATTGGAGGTGGAAGCTTGGTTATTGTTTTGCGATCTAGCCAGCTCATTACCCAGGCTTATGGATATGTTTTGCATGGACTTATTGGTCGCGCTTAACAATATTTGCATTTGTTTAATTTGATTAGTAAATTCCATTCTGACTTCATCAATCTTCCTACTGAAGTCATTAATACGCGATTCGGAATCGCCTTCTACCATATTAAAAGGTGTAAAAGTACTTACGGTTTCGGCAGGTGGTGGCAAATTGGCGGCAGACATGGTGGGCGGCGGCATGTTGGTGATAGACATGGTGGGCGGCGGCATATTGGCGACAGACGTGGTGGGCGGCGGCATATTGGCGACAGACATGGTGGCTAAACTGGCTGGCGGTGGCAAATTTGTGGCTAAACTGGCTGGCGGTGGCAAATTTGTGGCTAAACTGGCTGGCGGTGGCAAATTTGTGGCTAAACTGGCTGGCGTTGGCAAATTCGTGGCCGAACTGGCAGGCGGTGCCAAATAATCTGTGGCTAAACTGGCTGGTGGTGGCAAATTTGTGGCTAAACTGGCTGGTGGTGGCAAATTCGTGGCCGAACTGGCAGGCGGTGCCAAATAATCTGTGGCTAAACTGGCTGGCGGTGGCAAATTCGTGGCCGAACTGGCAGGCGGTGCTTTAGCAGGTGGTGACCTTCCCATTGGCATGTTGCTGGTTGCTGTGTCGTCGGACGTGACAAACTCCCGAAATCTCGATGCTGGAATGCCTTTGGTACTTCTTTTGCTCGTTCTCCTCGGATCTTGGGTAACCGACATGTACCCGGCAGAACCAGAAGCTTAATACCCGCAAAAACTCTTTCCAACGGCAAAGGAAAATGGAGTTCTGGCGGCAAAGAAAATGGAGTTCTGGCGGCAAAGAAAATGGAGTTCTGGGTAATTGGTTTAATACCCGGCAAACTCTTTCCAAATCGCAGCAAAAGAATTTTTAATCGAAAAAAGATTTCCAATCAAAAATGTAAAATTATGACTAAAGATGTCCAGGCAAACGAAATTCGGAGATTTCCAGCAAAAAATAGAAATAAAGATGTCGGTTCTTGGCTGTAGCTTTCCGAAATAAACTTCAATTTTCTTTGGATTTGGGATTTGGAATTGGAATGTGGTTTATTTCTCTAAATAAGAAAGAAATTCTTGTTAACAATAATTTATAAGTTATAAAGCAAAAGAGATTACATTTTTTTTGCTATCTATATAGAACGGCACAATCTTTAAAAATGGCGAAGGCAAAAGTGAAATTCACAATTTCTTAAAATTCTTAAACGCGTTATGTAGTTTTCGTTGCCAATACTTATCTGAGGCGGCTTCTATCAAAATTCAAGAAATTTCTTCTTTTACGATTTAACATTATACTGTTGTCTCTTTCTTAATAAATTTCGTCCAGAAGGGACTGTTTGTGTACTTTATCGATCGAATTAAATTAGGACTGTTCCATCGCTGACAGGCATAGTTACGAACCCGAGCAGCTGCAACTAGCGAACAATAGAGTGCAATTCGCGTAATCTTCACCTACCTTTCCTGACCGTAGATCTTTAAACACTCGGAATTTCTTCATTAAATTCTAACAGTAAATTTATTTTAAAGATTTTATACTTTAAAAAAATCGATTTTTCGAAAATTCTAGGCTTTTCACCTTTGAAACATGAATCCATAAAATTCTTCGCAAAAATGTCCGTCAAAAAAGTTCAACTTTTTATTCCACTAAAAAAATTTCTGTGGTATATGAGACCTTTACTTGTGTGGCGCATTCAAATTCTATAATCAATCACAACGAGGTGAGTCAAAAAAAAGGATATCCAAGAGCCACGTATTCAATAAGCAGGTCTGTAACACGAACCAACATTTATTTAAAATTCACCATCTGGTGTTATAAACAAAACGAAAATAAAACAGAAAGCGCATTTAAATTTCTTCTAACAACAACTAATACATTTTTAATAGTTTTTATAATTCACCGTTATAACTTATTTATTGAGTAAGAACGATGTTTACTCAATACTGAGATAACACGAAGAACTAAGCTCAAGCAAAGATCTATTTACTATCGACGAAAACTTTCGGGTTAGTGACACGAAAAACATGCGGAACCATTCCAGCTAATGTCGTAAAGAGCTCTTCCGATATATCGTGCGGTAGCAACAACTGCAGTGTGCTAAAATAATATAAATCCAATAAGAACAAAAGTATAACAAAAAAATTCACCTCAGATTGTATACCTCAATTCCGCTCCACCCCAAGATGCTGATTCAATCATAAACCCTTTTGCGCATTTGAATACCAGTTCCGCTCTTCTCATACACCACTGTACCGTCATTTCCTTAGCAATAAAATCATAAATAATTTTTAAATATACAAAACTCATTTCAACAAACCTCAGACATCTCATGTCTGAGCAGCGCTGGAATAGTCAATGTGGTGACATCATGACGACTGGCAGTTTTCAGAATATTACGCAGCCCCAATATCACTGGGTGTCTGGAGTTTATTTCGCTGGGACTGTTAAAATGTTCATCAGAGATCAAATGAAATATCACATGCGATTGTGATAGATTGGAATGCCTAGTAATGAAGAAGTCTCCGGTTTTGAGCTTAAGGTTAGCTTTGGTTGGGCTGCTCGAGTTTGAACCATTCAGCTCTTTCGTATCTGCTTCAATCTGTTCCAACTGTTTGTCAATTTGATCAAAGTGGAACTCGGTGGACATATTTGAATTCTTGACTATATTTTTGTTGGCCTGTGCCTGAATTGATGGGGTCAGAACTACAACACCACACAAAGAGCTTGAATATAAACCAAGAGCCATATTCAGTCCATTTAAACTACAAAAGAAAATGTCAAATCAAATGCATTTGGGCTAGTTTCCGTTCGGTACTTTTCATCTGAATGCAAAGGGCTGCAAAGATCGGTCACATCAGCACTCAGTATTCGAATGTTGTGCATGTGTTTCAATTGCGATCCCAAATGAATTGTGAAGCTTTCCTCCATCGAAGGCATTTGAGAGATGTACATCGAAGATAGATTTCCAAGCTGTGAAGCAGCTTGAGGGGAAGGAAGAAATATTTTGCTCACTTGACTTGTAATCCATTCGCGGTACTCGTTCTTTTGATGACCTCTTTTAGCTTCGAGTTCAGATTCGTATCGTTTTCGAATATAGTTTTGTGTCGCATATTGCTGGACCAAGAGATTATTAACATCCTCCGAGGTAGTCGAAATGTCCAATTGGTTGATTATTGCTTCCATTTCTTCTTGTTGGCGAGAATTGAGAGTGTCGACTTCCTTATCCATTTGGTTTACCATATCAGCAATAGCCTTAGCGTGATTTTTTTCTTTCGCTAAAATCACATCGAGCGAAGACGAATCAAGGCGAAATAGTCTATAACGTATATAAACATTGTTCAAGCTATTCTTACTTATTGTATTATTTATTCACCTGTGGAAACTTTGTGCAAAGATTTCTTCATCGGAAGGGCCAATCCTATCGGCAAACTGAATCAGTTCGTCTTTGTACAACTTTTCAGTGTCTTTGATTATAGTTTCTACGTCGATTTCGTTGGCACATACTTTTTGCAGAAGTAATTCATCACGATCGTCGTAAAATTTTTGGTTTTCAGATATAACAAACTTTTCTATTTCGTTCTTAAGAGCTGTTGAAAGCACATAGTGATTTGAAATTTAATTACAAAAACCAGAGGACTTTTTTTGAGAAACTTACGAATGTCAGCATCCAAATAACGCATCATGGGATCCATTTTGTTCACAAGAATAGAAACAATTTCTTCCTGGCATTTTTCGAATGGAATGGTTATAGGTTCTGAAATTTCTTTATCTGTGTTATCATAATTTTTGTATTTATAAACAAAGTTTATTATTTTTGATTCCATGTCCATTGTTGGTTGTTGACGATTGACGACACGCCTTCCAATTTTGACAATCATAACGTTCAGCTGCTTACAACCATTTTCAATTGTCAATTCAATAAAGTGCTACCAGGCTATAATTGTTGTTTGTTTTTTCTTTTCATAAGCCCACATAAGGCCGTATTCTAAAATCTTCTCTTGCTTAAAGGATTTCGTCATTTTTTCTACACCCAATGACATTTCCAAGCGACACTAAACTGCTGAGACATTAAAACATGAAAAAGAAAGACATGAGGACAGAAAAGTAATGCGAACAATTGAAAAGGTCTCTGATAGCATGATTCACCTCAAGAGTAATGTCAAACCAGACTCCGAAAACTAAAAAAATATAGTTCATTTAGAAACTTTAAATTTAATTTACATTCTAGTAAATAAAAACTGCATACAGACATAAACTACACACAACTATTCATTTTCATATTGCAGTAGAATTGTGAGCTTCTTAAAACGCAACCATTTCTAAAAAAAAAAAATATATAAAGTTGTAATAAAAAAAAGTTTGCAGACAAAAAATATGACGCTCTGGCATAACTCAAAATTCTGACGTTAGGCTGATTTCGTTTTATTTTTATTTTGGCGGGACGGGGACACTTGTCTGAAGAAAAATAACACATTTTCTAATAAAAATTTGTATCCCTTTACTAAGGGAATTAATCATTCAAAATTGCAACTAACGAAATGAAAGTATCATTGGAGTGGAAGCGGCGTGTCAAAGTAGAATATCTAAAGATTCGCCAGAAAAAACGATACAAACGTGCTGATGAGATTAAAGAATTGTGGATCAAAAATTGGTAGTTGCTCTTAACAATACATAGATCATTAGTTTTGCAATATGTTTTTCTAAACCAGGGACGAACATAACTATGACGAACAGGAAATCTGGTGTGAATCCAAAGTATGGGATCCGCAACCTATCGACACGCCACACATAGATTGCATGAAAAGTGCAGAAATTACAACTAGCGATGGTAAGGATAAAAACTACAACCTCGAATAGTCTTCATGTTATTTACATAGCTATGTCTGTCTATGCACACTTCTTTTAGGGACAAAGCCGCAAAAAGTACCAATTTGCATAATAAATGCTGTTACTCCTATTCCTACAATGTACACTTGGGCGCCAACTCAACAAAACTTTATGGTTGAAGACGAAACAGTTTTGCACAACATACCGTACATGGGGGATGAAGTTCTCGATCAGGATGGCAAGTTCATTGAGGAGTTGATTAAGAATTACGATGGCAAAGTACATGGCGACAAGGATCCATCGTTTATGGATGATAATATATTCATAGAGTTAGTTCATGCTTTAATGAAGAACTACTCTGAAGATAGTGAAGAAAATAGCGATTCTCCAAGCAAGGTTGAACCAGTGAAAAAGGATTCCACTGAAAAGAGTGACCAGCCAAAGGAACCAACAACAAGTGGTGGTGCCGAAAAGTTGGCTTTTCCACGTCCAATTATATTTCACGCAATAAGCATGAACTTTTCAGACAAAGGAACTCCCCAAGAGCTAAAAGAAAAGTAATTTATGTCCTTTTACTTCTTTTTTTCTCGAATTTAATAAATTTTTTGTTGAAGATACATTGAGTTGACAGAACGTCAAGACCCTGAACGTCCACAAGAATGCACTCCTAACGTTGATGGAGAAAAGGCTGAAAGTGTTTCTCGGGAAAAGACGCTTCATTCGTTCCATACACTCTTCTGTCGTCGCTGCTTTAAATACGATTGTTTCCTTCATCGTAAGGCATAGAATTTTGATTTTCTACTATTGGAAATTTAGAATTGTTTAGTTTACAGGTCTACAATCGAGCCATGCCGGACCCAATTTACAGAAGCGGCGATTTCCAGAGCTAAAACCATTCACAGATCCTTGCGGAAACACTTGTTACATGCTTTTGGTTTGTCTTTGTTGTGTTGTACTTTGTGTATAAACTTTTTATTTTTTATCTTCTCAAGGACGGCATGAAAGAGAAACTTGCAGCTGATAGTAAATCTCAGGCAGCTGATTCTGGAAATGAAATAAGTTCAGAAGATAGCAACGACAGCAACAGTCAATACAGCAACAAGGAATTTAATTCAGAGAACAAAGACAATAGCAACCCGAGTATAACGGCGTCGTCTGCTGAAATCAATTCCATGATAAGTAAGTAGGTTTTTTCAGTAGGGTCTTTCGAATTTAAGCTACTTAACGATGCAAAGTGCAGCTACAAAGCAAAGTTCGGTTACCTGCAAAAGCAGCTGATTGCCAAAGCAGAATGCAGCTACTTACCCAAGCAGCTACTTGCCCAAGAAGAATGCAGCTATTTGACAAAGGAAAGTTCTATCAGATTTAGACAGTCGTGTCCAAAGATAAATGCTCCTTTGCACTCAACCATCCTATGCCTTCTGTGTAAATTACAGAACTGATTGGCTATTCCGGAAGTTATGGCGGTTCGCGGGAAGATGGATTTCATTTATGTGTTGAGTTGACTGATATTTTTTTGTTTTCCTTTCTTTCAGCTGATATGATGAACACAATAACAACAAACAAATGTGACTGGACCGGCGCTGATCAATCACTATTCCGTGCTCTGCACAAAGTGTTTTTGAAAAACTACTGTGCAATTGCACAGGCTATGATAACAAAAACCTGTCAGCAGGTAAGTTTAAATTGGCGTGAATGGTGATGTATTTTAATTGCTGACATTGACTATAGGTGTATGAGTTTGCTCAGAAAGAAGCAGCAGATTTGATCATAGAAGAAATGCGACAAGATTTCACACCACCGCGCAAAAAGAAGAAGAAACAACGTCTATGGTCTTTGCATTGCAGAAAAATTCAATTAAAGAAGGACTCTACTTCGAATCACGTTTACAATTATACTCCTTGCGACCATGCTGGGCCATGTGACGCCGGCTGCTCTTGCATTCAAACACAAAATTTTTGCGAGAAATTTTGCAACTGTAGCAGTGATTGCCAAAATCGTTTTCCCGGATGTCGTTGTAAAGCTCAGTGCAACACCAAGCAATGTCCATGTTATTTGGCTGTACGCGAATGCGATCCTGATCTCTGCCAGACATGTGGAGCCGATCAGTTTAATTTGACTAGGATAACATGCAAAAACGTCAGCGTTCAGCGTCAACTGCGTAAGTGAAAATCAATTAGAATTTCTAAAATAATATTTTATGGCAAAATAAATTTCAGATAAGCATCTCTTAATGGCACCATCTGACGTTGCCGGCTGGGGAATATTCCTCAAAGAAGGTGCTCAAAAGAATGAATTCATCTCAGAGTATTGTGGTGAGATTATATCACAAGACGAAGCCGATCGCCGTGGCAAAGTCTACGACAAGTACATGTGTAGTTTTTTATTTAATTTAAACAATGACTTTGTGGTCGATGCCACTCGAAAGGGGAATAAAATTAGGTTTGCCAATCATTCGATCAATCCGAATTGCTATGCAAAAGTAATGATGGTCACTGGTGACCATAGGATTGGAATTTTCGCCAAGCGCGCCATTCAGCCTGGCGAGGAGCTCTTCTTTGACTACAGATATGGGCCAACAGAGCAGTTGAAATTTGTCGGTATTGAGCGAGAGATGGAAATCGTCTGAACCTATTTTTTTTTTATTGTAATTCTAACAATTTTAAATATAAAGACCAATTAAATATTTTAGCTTAAAACTTTATAAGATGTCTCAATAAAAAGTATGATAGTTTTGTGTGTACTTCAGCTAAAAGTTTTTGTACAACATTAGGCATTTTCTGGAACATTGGCTATTATAGGCTTTGGACGGGATTTGAAGATAAGTTTCTTTGTCACAAGTGCTCTTACTTTGTATTCGGTGCGTTGGGCTGATTTGTTCTCAATGGCCGTCGTTGAGTCGAGAAGCGTCTGATCAGCGGTTGCGTTTAAATTACTCTCTCCACTGAGTGGTATCGTTTCACTGAGATTTACACCTTCATTCGACTTTGTCTTTTCCAAGACGGCGTAAGGTTTCTCAATTTTTTGCTCCCTACCCTGCAGCATATGGTGGCCAATGATCATTATCTGAAAAATAAAAAATAATGAGATATATGTCATACCTCAAAATCAAGTATTGAGGGAGCGATGGAAACAAGTCAAAAAAAGGATTTAAGTTCTATCACCGTATCCAATCATAAAGGTTTTGCCATTCGTTCAGCTTATCAATTCAGCTGAACCATCGTCGACCAGATAGATTTTTATGATCATATATGCCACTTCCTCTACTTATTCCAGTAGTTGTTTTATCTTAACGGCAAAACTCTATACGCCATATTTGGATATGAAATGAAAGTTCAGCGTTGTCTAATTTACATAATTTTGTTTACCGATAGTCATTTTGACTAAATGAAAATTGCTGCTTTAGAACCGTTTTGTTTTACGGTCATTTTAGATCAACCCATTAGTAATCGAATCCAGAAAGGTCTTCAACATCCATATATTCAAGTTGGATCCGAATATAATGCTGGATTCTCTTTTATTTCGAATAGTTTAAGTTTCATTTCACTAAAAGACCGTACCTCGACTGTGGCCGAATAGTCTCTTTTGTCTTTTGAACGTTACTTCACCCTCCCACATTTGCTTTTCCAGAAACTATTATTGCCGTTTGCAGCTCAAAAATGCTCACTCGTTCAAAATTGCGCCCAATATCTTATTTTCACAGCCTCGAATAAGAATAAGGGCCTTATTGCGAGTGTCGTCTAACGTTCGATGCGACAAGGGTCGAAAGCTTCGATAAATTTTCCTTTTGGTATTACGTATCTCTATCGACAAGAAATTCTGTTAACTGTCAATTATAAAAGTAGTAATTGTGAATAAATTCTATAATTTGATATTTGAGTTAGTTTCAGTGATAGTCGAACGCAAAAATACAGACGATAACGACCGAATTCAAAATTGAAAGTATCGAACACTAAGAATTCGCAATACCAAATTTCATTTTCGATGTTCGACTGTCGACAACCGTCGTGTATCGACAGCCAAACGACACTCGCAATAGGAGCCAAAGGGTTTTTAAAAATTGATTGAATTGAGACGTTGAGAGTTAGTTGTTTTATTTAAACGGCAAAACTATGATGTATGCGATATTTGAAGAGGAAATGAAGAAGAAATAAATCTAAAAAATCTACTAGCACACTAGTCAGTGATCAACCCATTAGTAATCAAATCCAGAAAGGTCTTCATCATTCATATGTTCAAATTGGATCAGAATAAAATGCGATCCTCTTTTGTTTCGAATGGTTTTATTTCACTAAAAGATCGTGTCTTGACCTTTGTCGAATAGTCTCTTTACTTCACCCTTCCACATTTACTTTTCCAGAATGTTCACTTGCTCAAAATTGCGTCCAATATATCATTTTCGCAGCCACGAATAAGAATGGGTTTTTAAAAATTAATTGAGTTAAGAGGCTTTTTAATTTTCAAAATATTTAAAATAGTCCAATCAATGAAGTTACTCACCGGTTGCCCAAATTTGTTGTAATAAAGATCTCCAATGAATTGGTTAGACAATTCTTCGCCATCACGGGTTGCTAGGTCTCCTTGTAGTTCTATAATTGCCCACTCATTAAGTCCCGAGCTAACCCCAGGTCTTAAAAGAAAAATAGAAACAGTATTGGTGTTGAATAAAGACAAGTATAACAACGAATCAATTGTGGATAATAAATCAAGTGATTAAAGTTAAGTTATGGACGTATATATTTTTATACTTCAAGAAATCATCCTCTTCTGCGCCCTTAGATGGGCAGTGTAAACACATTTTCGGTGTTCAAAACCTTAGCCGATAGGCTATCTAGGGTACCTGTTTGTATCCATGAATGCCTTTTGTGTATTTCAAGGTTCGAATCCCAACAGAAAACAAAAAATGTTTGTCTACGAGTATCACGTTTCGCGAGAAATTGGCAAGTATTCCGATCGTAATTTTATTGCCATGAAAAGTACTTTCTCGATTAGCCGTACGGAATCGGCAAAAAATTGTAGGTCCCTTCCATTCTTCATTGTGAGAAATGCGCAATGCAAAACGACAACATACACAAACAAAATGAATTCTCAAATAAATTTTATTTCTCAACAAAGTATTTCAAAATTTATCCACGGAATTTCTTGAACAATGGATGAATATTTCCAGCGTTCTTCCGCTTATACTCATAGTAAACAGCATCGTCACCACCTGACATAGACCCAAGTCCGCCAGCCCTCTTAAAACCTGCTGGGCGGTATCCAGGCTCGCCAGGCACCTTTTCATCTTCACAATCTAAATCTGAAGCTGAAAGAACCTGTTGCAGCAACTGAGCTTGCTCTTCTCGCGTGTTGTACATTAGGTCAGGTTCAGTGTCCATGCCACTTAGATGAGTTATGACCTTGTAACTGTAACCCTGATTAACCAGGAACCGTTGTCGCTTACGTGAGTAGCTCATTTCCATTGTATCCTGCGAGACAAGCGTGTAGAAGAAAGCATTGTACTCTTCGGCAATCGCGCCTTTTTTAGCACGCAAAATACGTCCTAATCGCTGCGCTTCCTGACGACGTGATCCACCATGTGACGAAATCTGCACCAGTACATTAGCCTCGGGCAGATCGAAGCTGGTGTCTGCTACTTTTGACACAAAAATTGTATTCACCTTGGGGTTGAACTTGAAGTTCTGCAAAATTTGAATACGTTCGTTCTGGGAGGTGGGACCATAAATGAAAGGTTTGTTCATTTTGATAGCGTAGTGTTTGAGGGCAAAAACGTTATCACTAAAAACGATGGTCTTGTCGCCGCGCTTCTCGTGGTATTTGATCAAGAACTGACAACTTCGGAACTTTGAAGGATTCATGACATACAAAAGCATTTTCTTTGAAGTTTTTGTCGTAAGATATTCACGATAGAACTCAGGAGACATGGGGCACCATACTTCTGCGCACTGAACACGAGCGATGTATCCTCTTTTCTGCAATTCCAACCAATTTGCTTCGTAGAGCTTTGGACCGATGAGGAAATTCAAATCGGCAATCTTATCGTCCTCGCGAAGGAGGGTCGCTGTCAGCCCTAACTTGCAATGACTTTGAACAAGGGTCAGTACCCGACGGAACATCTTTGCTGGAATGGTGTGTACTTCGTCCAGCACCATTATTCCCCATTCCTGCTCTTGCAACCAGCGCATAGTTTGATCGGCTTCCCATGAACGCTTTTGAGTGTGCGTGATCATGGAGTAAGTCGTTACTAAAATACCACAACCCATTGGTTTGTCTTTAGCTTCGGAGGTAAATCGGCATATCATACTGTCGTCCGCTGTCGACCACATTTTGAATTGTTGTTTCCACTGTTCTACCGAGACACCACTATTGCACAGCACTAAGGCTCGCTTCCGGACTGTACAGCACGCAGTGACACCAACTAAAGATTTGCCTAAAATATTAAATTTTAATTGAAGTAAGTACATATTCGTTAGCTTTAAACTTACCAGCTCCGCAGGGAAGAACAATGACTCCAGAACGAGCTCTGCCGTTGCCAAACATTTTGCGCAGACTTTTCTCTTGATAAGGACGCAAAACGGCCGCTGGTTTCAGGTCGATGTTTATATCCGGATTGTGGGTATCATTCCGAAAGTCATATTCTGCCAGTAGTGGATGCTCTATTTCGATGCAGCGTTTTTGAATGACTTCAATTTTTTCCTGATTCACCTCAAAAGACACTGTTTTTAGGTTAATCTCATCTTCATCCTCTTCGTTGTCTATTTTCTCATAAAAGTTTGTTATATCATCCGGGACAACCGTGGCTCCAGCAACAGCAGCATCGGGTTCGGCGACAGTTGTTGTTGCTGCTGCTGCACTCGTTCCAGCTGCTGGCTTAGACCCAAAGGCAGTAATGGCTTTTCCGTCAGTGGAACCAGTGATGAAACCATCGCCTTCTTCTTCTTTCCTTTTTAAACGGCACGTTTGTATGACAGGGTCTTTGAGGAGTTTTTGCAGAATCTCAGGATGCGGACTCTCAATAAAGTATCTAAAAAGAACAAATCCTATTAGGTACCAGCGCAAAGTAAAACTACGCGAAATTTTACTTGTTGTGCTTCAAGACAAGTTTCACCTTTCCATACGACAATGTGCAAAGCCTGATGAACTCGACAATGCCTTCTGGAATACTAGTCTTGCTCAGTCGCCGCAAATACTCAATTATGTCGTGTGTTTGAAGGCCCACAGAGACCGCGGCATATAAGCTATATGCAGTAAGTTTATACTCGTGGATGTGCTCTGGACGACACACCGGCTCAGAAATGGCAATCAAGAAGTCATGTGCATGCTTATACACAGGAGAGAATGATTCCAGAAAAATGTGTCCATTGGGAGCGACCCAGAGAGGGCGGTTATGGTGATCTTGTTTGAGTTCCATTTGAGTGCGGTAATCTTTTGCTCCGTATTCATCTTCCAAGATATCCTCATCAATTTTTTCAGCGTTTTTAGATGCTGCCCCGGGGATGCCGTCAGACTCGTTACCCACCTCAGCAACATCATTATCTTCTACTAGTTGAGTGTATGCTTCGTCTTCTTGTCGACGTTTTTTACCTAAATACCAATTTTTATTAGCAAATAATTTGAAGAACCATTTTAGTTGAAGAGGTAGGGAACTGTCCTTGTTCCTGATATCAATTTGCAAAGTTACATCTTGAAAATGTGTATACTTACCAAACTTATCACCACTTTTTTCTTTTTTTGACTTTTTCGGTGGTCCCATTGTATTTTTATTATTTTCAAAAAATAGTTAGTAGATTTGTTGAGAAAACTTTAGCACTTTTGTCAGAGGAAGAAAAAACACGACCGCCTTGCCTTCAGCAACTTTTGGAATGAAAAATATACCTAACCAAACACACGCACGGGGGAAACGTCAAAGTAGGAAGTGTTTTTTAAAATAATACAAATATTTGATGTTAAATCATTGTTGAATAGCTTTTATAATTTGGGTTTTTTTCGTACTTACGATTTAACCAGAACCGGCATGTTTACTCAAATCCCAACAAAAACGGCAAAACAAAAATTAATGTCGATTTCCTTTCAACCACTTGCCGGCGATACTAATTTCGATTCGTTTTTGGGTGAAAGGAATATAAAAACGTAGCGATTTTTTTTTGTAAATGTGTGCGTGCGTACCATCTGTCAATTCAACAGTATTTCATTTTCAGTAGTCTGGTGTCGGGTCTTTCGTCTAATGAAACAAAATAAATGAAAATGGAAGCTCATATCAATTTATGTGATTACGATGTTGTCCTGAATTCAATGGGACAATGTTTATCCAATGGGGAATATATTGTGCTGCAAAACAAAACAAGTATGTGGTGATTTAATGTAACAAATATGTAATTTTTTGACATATCCAAACTGTCAAGCTAGTTGTGTGTGTGATAATCTGTGTGAGAATCGGTGTAGATTCGTCTCAAAAAAAGAATCGCCGCCGAATCGATATTTCTCCAAAGGAACATTTTTAAGCAAAAAATATCGCCGCCGAATCGATGGCGAATCGATACTTTTGGTGAAAGGAATTCAACATAAATTTTAGCGAAAACAAAACAAAAGTGCGGGACAGTTACCTCGTTTCCACTTAGAATTGAATCACACTTCAATTCGAATTAGTGCAAGTGTATACCTAGATCGAATTGAAATAGGATTACCCGATCCGATACACCTCTTGTAGCTGGATCGATTCAAAATAGTGTGTTGTATACCTATATTACTCGATTCAGTGGGTAAGTAGATACCTGCATCGAAATCTGAATCATAATCCGATCCGATTACCCGATTCTAAGTGGAAACGAGGTAAGTGATTACTGACAGTTGGAGTATTGAAGTTTTGGATTTTATTGGCATCACTTGTAAATGGTTGTAATGCGTACGTTGAAGGTTTGAGCAAAAGCATTCGTGTGTTTCATATCTATCCAACAAAAATGCTTTTACCGCTTTTACCCACAGACCCACAGAATAGAACCAGACAGAGTGAGACAGGGTTGTGTCATTTGGTTTCCTATTTTATCCACTGCGGTCATTTTAATTTGACGAATCTGTCAATTTCATGGCTACAAAAAGTTGTCCTAGGCTTGCTTATAAAACTGCACAACATTTCGCTTTAAAAAGTTTGATTAACGAAGTTCGCATTGGTCGATATTGTAACGTGCGCTTAGTTCGCAAAAATAAAACTCTACCTTTCAATTTAATTCTACCACTTTATTCAGTATCTACTTTCGATATACACTTTATTGAACTCAACTCGACTTTTGGACTAACACTTGTATTTACTCTTAACTTTATCACTCTATAAACAAAACTGACTTCTGGTTGCCTCGGGCGGGCTATTTATATCGAATGACACGCCATCTAGAACTCTCCAGTAACTTCTACATTGTCGCCACATTTGCTGTCTACTCTCTGTCTGTCTGTCTCTCTACACTCACACACACTGGCTTACAAGCAACGCCTGTCATTTATACCATTCCATTAAAGTGTTGCCAGTTGTGTTTTCGGTTGAACGTTTTTCGATTAGGAAATTGGTATAAAATGTTGGGTTCACGTTACACTGCCCCCTCCTTAGGATTGTTCGTCCCGAATAATTCCATCTGCAGCCTCGCCACTATATCGATGCAGCCTGTCACAATGAACTACTTTTAACTTGCCTCTTAGTCCTCTTTGGATGCGGTAAACCACGTCGTTAATCCTCGTGACTACAGTATAAGGACCTTCCCAGTTTTGCTGAAGTTTCGGTGACAATCCCTTTTGACGATGAGGATTATAAAGCCACACACGATCTCCTGCTTGGAATCCTGACGTTGTCGCTTTTGTGTCGTACCGTGTCTTCATCCGGTCGCTGTAGGCTTTCATCCGTTCCCTTGTTCTTTTATGGATGTCAGCGAGTCTCTCCTTGAGGTCGTCCACATACTCGTTTGTGTCCTGTGGCTCCTCTGTGGGGCATCCAAATTTAAGTTCGCTGGGCAGCCGCATGGTTTTCCCGAACAGGATGTCAGATGGTGTTTGTCCTGTCGAGCTATGTACTGCACTTCTATAGGCCATCAGGAATAGCGGTACGTGCCTATCCCAGTCTCTTTGGTAGTCGCCTACCACCTTGGTGAGGTGTTCTTTCAAGGTCCGGTTGAATCTTTCAACCATCCCATCAGATTGTGGATGAAGCGGTGTGGTTCTCGTCTTCTTAATGCCAAGTAGTCCGCACACTCCTTGGAAGATGTTTGACTCAAAGTTCCTCCCTTGGTCGGAATGGAGTTCCATAGGCACGCCAAACCTACTAACCCAGTTAAACACAATCTGGTCGACCACCGTTTTGGCTTCTTGATTTGGGATGGCATACGCCTCAGGCCACTTGCTAAAATAGTCCATTACAACCAGAATGTATTTGTTTCCAGCGTTGGTCTCTGGAAAAGGCCCAGCCACATCTACTGCAATCCTCTCAAAAGGCGATCCAACGTTGTACTGATGCATCTTACCTTGAATCTTCCTTCCAGGTCCTTTGGTTGCAGCACACTTGTCACATGTTCGGCACCACTTCTCCACGTCATCTCTAGCATGTAACCAGTAGAACCGATGTCGCACCTTCTCCAGTGTTTTGTTTACCCCCAGGTGGCCTCCAGAAGGTCCGTCGTGCATCTCCTGAAGAACTTCACTGACTTTCGATTGCGGTACGATCAGCTGCATCACATATGACTTACCGTCAGCGGATTCCCATCTTCGCCTGAGGACACCTTCTTGCACATATAGTGAGTCCCACTGTGCCCAATAGGCATTGAGAACTGGACTCCTGTCAGAAATGTCTCCCCATTCCGGTTTCTCTTCATTTTCTTTCCATGCGAGAATGGGTTCGATATCTGGATCTTCCTGTTGAGCAGTCCTCACTTCCTCATTGCTCCATCCGCTTATGGGGTCAGCTCTTAGTCGCTGAGCGGTAATGATTTCTTTGTCTTCTTGCCGCTTGCAATGCTTGCAATCCATTTTGCAAGGTCTTCGTGATAATGCATCGGCGTTTGAGTGCAGCTTTCCTCTGCGGTGTTGGATCTGGTAGTCATAGGTCTGCAATCTTTCTATCCACCTTGCGACTTGACCTTCTGGATTTTTGAAGTTCAACAGCCAGCTCAGAGCACCGTGGTCTGTCCGCAGAAGGAATTTCTGTCCATAGATGTACTTATGGAAGTGCTTTGTTGCCAAGATAAGAGCTAGCAGCTCCCTTCTGGTCACGCAGTAGTTCCTTTCGGGTTTCGATAGGACCTTGCTGTAGTATGCCACCACTTTCTCTTCGCCATCATGCACTTGGGATAGTACCGCCCCGATTCCAACGTTGCTTGCATCTGCGTCGACGATGAATGTTTTGCCAGGTGTTGGATGTGCCAGCACTGGAGCGTTACAGAGGCGGTATTTGAGTTCCTGGAAAGATTTCTCACACTCACCTGACCATTTAAACTGCTTCCCCTTTTCGGTGAGCTGATGCAAACTCTTTGCAACTCCAGCGAAGTTCTTAACGAAACGTCGGTAATATGTGGCAAGTCCCAGAAAGCTTCGGAGTTGATGTTTGTCCTGTGGTGTTGGCCAATTTTTGACGGAGTCAACTTTTTCAGGATCAGTCTTTACTCCTTGGGATGAGATGATGTGTCCCAAATACTTGACTTCGGTTTTGAAAAGTGCACATTTTTCTGGATTCAGTTTAAGGTTAGCCTCTCGAAGTCTCTGAAACACGGCTTTAAGGTTCTTACAATGTTGGTCAAATGTTTTCCCGTAAACAATGACATCGTCCAAGTAGACTAGGCAAGCTTTCCACGTCAGTCCTTGAAGAACGCACTCCATCAAACGCTCGAATGTTGCCGGAGCGTTACATAACCCAAACGGCATAACTTTAAACTGCCAGAGCCCATTACCTGTAGAAAACGCCGTCTTTTCCCGATCATCAGGGTGGATGTCAACTTGCCAATATCCGCTCTTCAAGTCCAGCGTCGAGAACCACTGCGCTCCCTCCATGGCATCCAGGGTATCACTGATTCTGGGCAGGGGATAGCTGTCCTTCTTAGTTACATCATTCAGCCTTCGGTAGTCCACACAAAAACGAGTGCTTCCGTCTTTCTTTTTCACTAGCACCACTGGTGACGCCCAAGGACTTTTGGAATTTTCGATAAGACCGTCCTTTTTCATTGCTGTTATCATTTCCTCAACCTCACCTTGTTTGGCCAGTGGAAGACGTCTTGCAGGTTGACGAATCGGTCTTGCATCTCCTGTGTTGATGCGATGCTGCACCAACTGTGTCCTACCATATTGCCCCTTTTGCGATGCGAAGATATCAGTGTACTCTTGTAGGAGACTTTCAGCCATCCTTGTTTGTTGGTGATCAAGGTTGGATGAATTCAGTATTTTTGCTCTGATGGTTTCGAGCTCCTCCGGAGTTATAGGTTTTCTCGGAGCTTCGTCTGTGATCTTCGTAATTGCTGCAACCGATTCGCAACGTCCAACGACTTCTCCTTTCTTCAACCTTACATCGTACGGTCTGGTGTTTACCCAAGCAACACATTTGCCTCTTATCTAGTACGTAAAGTGTTAATTTTATAAGAGTTTTCACGCCTTAACCAATCGATAAGACGTCGTTAAGACCCAAAAGGGACCAAAGGGGAGGAGCCAACTCCATGAAATGAAGAGTTCTTAATATATTCTTTTCAAGAACAGGTAAAGAGCACTTGGTTTTCGGTGATCTTTAGAAGTTGTACTTAAAAGGTTTTAAATATGTGTCTGATTGAGTGAGACAAATGAAATGAATAGAGACGAAAAGTTTCAGAACAACGGAAGAATAAGTTTCTTTCTCTTTTACACAAATACGAATTGAAAACAGTATTTGTGAAATGGAATAAACATAGAATGAAAGAAGAATATATTATTATGTGTGGATTATTTTCGTCAAAGACTAAGTAGATATTTTTCCCATAAAAGCAAAACATTAAATGCATATTTCCAGCTATTTAAACGTCGGTTTGATGTGCCAGAAAAGATTTACTTTGAAGACACACATTCTACCACCCTTAAAATAAACGCGCCTTCAAAAAAATAAGTTTTTATGAATAAATGGCAAAAAAAAAAAAAATCGAAATCGATTGACAATGATGCAAAAAAGTATGTCAAAGGTGTCTTAAAGTGTTGTTAAACAAATAAATGCTCAGCCTTACGTTTTAAACTACTGTTTTTTCTGAAACATTACAATTTATTGCATTTTAAGAATATATTTTTGAAATTAAGCAAAAATGAACATGGCGACTATTTTTTTTTCTGGTGTCTTCCCAACAATTAGTCCTACAGGGTGTATCATTTCTTTTGTTGTGCATCATATTACATATTTTTATAAAAATGCTTGATTTTATATTTTATTATTGTCCAACTCCTGAAACACACTCATAGACACCAAACTGTAAAATACAAAGTTGATACTTTTAATGAACATATTCAGCCTTATCGGGAGTTTCACGTGAGTAGCTTTTCGCCCGGAACATTTTTGTTCGCCCGGAATTTTAAATGCTATTAGGTCTGTTCTGTGTTCTGTTGTTTTTTTTTGCTTTTTAGGTCTGTAACTTCACTTCATTTACCTAAACTAACAAAATTCAGGTACTGTTCACATTTACTTTAACCAATCAGGTTTTAAAATTGTGACATTGAAATGTTTATAAATCGTTTTCGTATTTAATAACACTATTTGAAGTTACTGGGGTATTAACTATGTAGAATCGGCACTTTCTCTTGAAAATAAACTTTAACTTGTACTACTTTTTTGAATTTAAACGAGAACTTAAGGCGTTGCTTTTGCTTTGTCACCAAATAGAAAGCTATTTGGATCTTTTTCCAATATTTAAATATGGCTTTAAGATATATTTATTAAAAGTTTAAGTTTTCTCCTTTCGAATAGTTCTTTTACATATCGAACCTTAACAGCAATCATTCATTCTCTCGAAATTCTAATTTTAAAGGCACACTAAATACTCTCAGACTAAATTATAAAAACAAACATATCTACAATTGAATTTCTTTTCCAAAACTAAATTCTTTTTAAAGATACACCCTGTGTCACTAATTACCTTACAAATGCTATACCCATTCCATACACACACATCACACATTGACTTTTCGTATGACTTTCACTGAAAATATTGTTTTCTCTTTCGCGCTACTGTATTTTCAGTTTGTATAAGGAATCTATAGTACCTACCATCGAAAACAAACACGATCGATCAAAGCCATCTATGCATCTGCCGGCGCTCTAAAAAAATTACGGGGGAATGTTAGTACTTCAACATCACTTTAAAACTTTTTAAGAAGAGTGAGTGACAGATTTTCAACGACCTCTGAGCAAAAGCTACTTTAGAAGGTTTTAAATAAGTTCTGCAAAGTGTCCATACGAAAAACGCTTGTCAAGGAATTATTTAAGATATCCTTATGAGTTTTTGGTTACACCTAAAAGAAAAACCACCTACAAAGAGCTTATTAATAGGTACATAAGTGGAATAGTATTCTTAAGTATAAATTAAGTCCAAGTTAAGTGCTGAGTAATTTTTTGGTACAACTCTTAAAGAGCTTGTGTGTTGCTTGGGTAGTAATCGTACGGGGACCATTTTGTTCTTCGGTGCTACCAGTGTTTTCCCAATGATGACGCTTTGGGAGGAACACTCTGGGTCTGGTTCCACCATGAGGTATCGAAGGCTTCCAAACTCACCTTCCAGTTTTGTCCAAACGAACACTTCAGAAGAAGGAGGCAGAATAAGATCTTCCCTGATGACAGTTCTCAGTGTCGACGTACTTTCGTTCGAATAAGTCATTGGAAGTTCCTTATTTTGGTACTTCAAAACCTGATTACCGATGTCCAAAATAACTCCGTGCTGTTTCATAAAGTCGATTCCAATGATGCACTCGTCACATATATCTGCCACCAGGAATTGATGAGTAAACACTAGGTCGGCCAGTCGGATCTTAAGACACACTTCTCCATATACTCTTGCTGCTTCTCCCGTTGCGGTTCTTAGACGGTAGCTATTGGTGTTATGAAGCCACGTCGTCTTTACCAGGTCTCGACGTACTACGGAGGCTGTGGCACCGGTGTCGATGGTAGCCACATGTTTGTTCCCGTTAATAGTAGTCTCCACAGTCAGACTTTTGTTGTCTCGTTTGGTCTGAGAGACCTGGATGGTGGTTCTGGGGCCATCGATACAAGAAACCAGCCTCTGCCCCTCGAAGTTGGTTCTTACTCGTTTCCCTGATGGGAAACGGGCTGATAGGCAACACTGGTGTTGTTGTTACCTTGCTCTGGGTTGGATCTCTTGCTTCCACAATGTTGACAACCTGCTTTGTTTGGTGGTAGTCGGCATTGACGCTGTAAGTGCCCGGTCTTGTTGCAGTTCCAACATCTTGCTAGTCCGCTCCGGTTCTTTTGTATTTCAGCTCTTTGGCACGAGCATTCTTCGACTATGGCCTCTCTAAGTCGATGTACTCCCTGAGAAGCCTGTTCTGCTGCTTCAATTGTCAATGCGAATGCTAAAGTTTCAGAAAGAGTGCGTGTTCTAGCAGTTCGCACAGACCTCTGAAGATGTATGTCGGAAATAGCACGAACGAAGGACTCAACAGCAAGCTGGTTGATGATTTCTTCTCCAGCATCCGGGTATGCCAGGTGAACCAGTCTTTCGACGTCTGCTTGGAGCTGCTGTAGACTTTCACCCCTTTTCTGGACTCTGTTATTGAGTTGGACTCGGAAGACTTCTTTCAAGTGGCTATCTCCAAAGCGTTTATCTATAGCTGCCACGAGAGAACTGAAATCGCCGCTCTTACCAGCTGGAACTGTTTGAAGTAATTCAGCTGCTGGTCCTCTAAGAGCAAGAGTCAGTGCAATGTACTTGTCTTCGTCATCCCAGCCATTTGTTGTCGCGGCTGCCTCAAATTGTCTCTTGTAGACTGGCCAAGAAGACTGTCCATCAAATGTTGGGGGTTTCATCTCCTTTTTCTTTACAAACTCCCCAGCAGACTCTCGAATTTTGATTTTCCGGATCTGGTCCAATTCCTTGGTCAGAACAGAAAACTGTTTATCACATCGGGTTTCTACGATTTCGAAACGATTCTCTACAACAGAAAGCTGTTTCTCTACACCTTCAACGCGTTCGTCTAGGGCACATACATTTTT
Source organism: Melanostoma mellinum (assembly GCA_914767635.1). Taxonomy (NCBI): domain Eukaryota; kingdom Metazoa; phylum Arthropoda; class Insecta; order Diptera; family Syrphidae; genus Melanostoma; species Melanostoma mellinum. The sequence continues at coordinate 25,263,940 of OU612058.1, forward strand.
CTCAATGTTACCCAATTTACCTTCTAGAATGTTTTTCTGACCTTCCAAAACATTCTGTTGCGCCTCAAGTCTTTCGAGAATATTCTGTTGTTCCTTCTTTTGCTCGTTTCGTTGCTCTTCAATCAGCTTCTTTTGTTCGTTTCGTTGTGCTTCCAGTTGTTCGAGAACATTCTGCTGTTCTTTCTTTTGCTCGCTTCGTTGTTCTTCAATCAGCTTCTTTTGTTCGTTTCGTTGTTCTTCAATCAGCTTCTTTTGCTCGTTTCGTTGTGCTTCAAGTTGTTCGAGAACATTCTGCTGTTCCTTCTTTTGCTCATTTCGTTGTTCTAACAAAAGTTTCATCATACTAGAAAAATCTATATTTTCACTTACTTCCTCTTCTTCCACTTCTGTTTCAAAAACAAAAGTGTTTACGTCTTCCCCTTGCTGTTCCAAATAGTTTCGCAAGCGCAGGACGAGCTCATTTTTCGATCCCGCTCTAGAAAGATTTCGCTTACCTAACTCACTTTTAAGCTCAATGCAGTTGAGCTCTTCTAACAACTTACCCATTTTCACTGTATATAATTATTATTTTTCTTTTTACTTTACTTTTTTTTTTTTTTTTACACTTTACTAGTCAAATAAGTTTTATTTACACTTCTGACACCAATGTAACGTGCGCTTAGTTCGCAAAAATAAAACTCTACCTTTCAATTTAATTCTACCACTTTATTCAGTATCTACTTTCGATATACACTTTATTGAACTCAACTCGACTTTTGGACTAACACTTGTATTTACTCTTAACTTTATCACTCTATAAACAAAACTGACTTCTGGTTGCCTCGGGCGGGCTATTTATATCGAATGACACGCCATCTAGAACTCTCCAGTAACTTCTACATTGTCGCCACATTTGCTGTCTACTCTCTGTCTGTCTGTCTCTCTACACTCACACACACTGGCTTACAAGCAACGCCTGTCATTTATACCATTCCATTAAAGTGTTGCCAGTTGTGTTTTCGGTTGAACGTTTTTCGATTAGGAAATTGGTATAAAATGTTGGGTTCACGTTACAATATGTTGAAACGCATTTTCTTGTTCTCCTTCTCTGTTACCAAAATTAAATATGCAAGTGCCAATGTGTAAAAGTTGACCAAGAAGAGCGACCCTTTCACTTCCCTTAGCGTGCAATATCCATTTGCTTACATTATTGCTTTTTAAAAAAGCAAATTGAAGGAAAGAATCCAATTTTGAAAGTGCTTTTCGTTTTCTTTGCTACTAACCCTGCAGCTACACGATCAAGATATGGTAAGCCATCCCCATCAGCTTACATATACACTATGTCAAATTCCTTTTAGTGTTTCTGCTGTGACGTAGGCGACTTACAACTTGCCAGGCAAATGACTTTCAAGTTTCAATCGTCATTTTATATTTTCAAAATGGCACCCACAAGAAATTTGAAATTCAAAGTTTTTTTCAAGGCACTCTTTTCTCTTTTTGAGGGTACTTGACGAAGCTGTCAATTTCATGGCTACTGAAACTGCTTCTCGGGTGGCTTTCAATATTCCATACCAGTTGGGTTTCAATTTCGAAAAGTTTGGCTGTGTATGTAAGAAAGTTCGAATGTATTGTAACAGTCGTATTTATAATCCCATTCCAAAGTATGTCTAACTTTGGACAGCTCTTAGAACAGTGTCCAACTCCAAATCGTATTTATAAACACTTTCATCGCTGTCTAAGAAATGTCTAACTTTAGACACCGAAATTGGCTGTCTAAACTATGGCTAAAGTGACCATTGATACAGCAAAAAACAATTTTGTTGAACATGTTATAAAACACTGTTGAGAGTGTTAGGATTGAAAAAATTAAGTAGTTTGAGGTGCAAAAATACTACTTTCAACAATTACATTTATAAATTGCACAAATTCGATCATTTTATGAGACTTGGAAAAGCTGAAACACAAAGTCAAATCAGTTGTTTTTTCGGTCAAGTTCAAGTCCTACGCCACTCTCTTTCAGAGCCTTATAGTTGTTGTACTCGTATACCAAAACACAGACAGTGGTACTGCACGGATACATCATGAACGCTGCCATTTAGTTTTTCATTCGAAGTTGACAGTTTTAGGGGTTGTTTGGACAACTGTTGGAATGCATTTATAAATACAAAATTGGCTAAGCCTTGTCTAACTCTTTAGACACCGTCTAGCTGGACAGTTGTCTAAGGATGTTCTAAGCAAATTTTATAAATACGACTGTAAATGGCTTACCATATCTTGTTCGTGTAGCCCCGGGGTAAGAAAGTCAAAACTCATCTTTTGTATTTTTTTATAAAGTATAAGTGTCCCTTTAAGGATACCTTGAAGTGTACACAGTTCACTTCAAACTGTTCGGTTTCTATTGTGAATTCTCTTTGGGATTGTCAAAATTGTTTATATATTTGTTATAAACTTTCAAGTGAAAAAAACTTCTTCAGTTCCTATTTGAAAATTAAAAAAATACAATTTTATTTATTAAAAATGTAAAATTAACTTAATCAAACTCAAGCTTAAGAATTTGTAAAAACTTTAATTGAATATTCTTGCCAATTCCTGTACTTGTTGAATACACACCTTGGCATTGAAAATCCAGTTTGCGTTGTCGATTGTCCTTTTTGAAGAAAATGGCGATGCACGTTCACAAAAAATAAAAAGCAACAAATTACAATTGTTAAAAATTTTTGTTCCTGAAGGTCTTATAGGAATAAAAATCAATAAAAGGAGTAACCAATGTTCTGGAAAAATGAAATGGTATTATTCTTTTTTGGTTCGACGGCCTTATTTAATGGTCTTGGCTATCGGGGTGCTCTGCACGGCATGCCTTATAGTCTCCCTAATAACTAAATCATTTCCTGATTTCAATGATCCGACATTGGTAAGAATTAATTTGAATCATAATTCATTTGATCCAATTAACTCTGTTTTTAGGGCTTTGAAGCTCGTGGTACAAAAATTGGACAACGTCTGACGGCCTGGCGTAATTTGAGGCTCGAAACTGGGCCATCTGGGAAATTAGTTGCAGATCCGAATGACTTACTTTCATTCCAACAAGAATATTATCAAGATTTTGAACCACGGGGTCATCATAAGAAACGCCAGCGAAAGAAAAAGAAAAATAAAAAGAAGACCAATGGTGCAAACTTTTCGAAAAAAATGAAAAAGCTAAGGAAGTTTTCGTCGTCGGATACATATGCTGACCCAACCGAGTGGAATGGTGATACGGGAGTCTTTCACGACTACACCATTACAAATGACACAACGGCTGAAGAGAGTCATCATCATTTTGCCTATGGAAGAAATATATCATTCGTAGACGAAGACGAAGAACAGGAGAGAGTTCAATCGAAGAAGAGCACTTGGCGCATTTTGTCTCAATCAACACCACCTCCAATGTTTAATGGGGAAATTCACATCAACATTGATGGTTTCTTCTGTGAATCGCCAAGTAAGAGTTGATTTCCTTTCAATTGCTGTAGTGTTAATTACATACGTTAATTCTGGATATTTCAGATAAAGAGTTCTCGCATTTTGTTGTCGAACGAATCGGTCCAAATTCAACGGACTCGCTTTTTGATGTAAATTCATTATTGGCAATGTGCCAACTGGAGCACCAGATAAAAGCAATTGATGGATATGGGGACTTTTGCCAAAAAGAGATGCTCACTGACAATTGCTGCCGTCCGTGGTCGATACCAAACTATGTTGCAATGCTGTCCAACAAAACATCATGCTTTGATTTACTTGTATGTACATAATTCGAATATCTTTTTGAAGATTTAAAGATTATATTTTATTATTTTTGCAGCCGGAAGATGTAGCAGTTGTTCAGAGTCTTCTTCTGGGATGCTACGACTATTATTACAGCTTGAAATTGAGCTATGATTGTAGTGAATCAAGATGTAATGCACCGGTAGAGTGCACTCGTAACAATGCGGTGTTTAACATCTTGCATTATTTGACTGATTTAAGTTTTATTAAAATTAATGTTAGTTCATTTGGTGTTGTTGGTAGCGACTTATGGTTTTATCATAACTTTTTCTTTGCGTTTGCAGGAATCTAATTTATTTCTTAAGAACGCTATGATTTTTGTTCCTGTTGCTCAAACAACTAAAATTCTGGAACTATTTCATCATTGGGAGAACACGTGAGTAAAATATCAAAATATGGTTTTGCATTAAAAAAAAAACATTTTGTATTGCTTATGCATATTGCGTTTTCGAATCAAAGTGTTTTAAATTTTTCGTCGACTTGTTTTGGTCTGTTGTTTTTAATTTTGAACAATGAAGAAAACTTACAGCTAACTCACGATTTTGAATTTTCAAACAGAATGAAGTACATAAGCATAAATTTAGGTACTTTTACACTCGGTAAAGTTGTGAAATTTTTTTTAATCGATTCTTTTCTAGAAAAATTATTTTATTTCCATGAAATTTTCGAAATTTTTTTCTTTTCTGTAAAGCGTCTTAAAAAGGTCGATACGATAACTTAAAAACAAGTCTGTGTTACAAGTTTTGAGCAGAAAGTTTCTTCTTTCTTTCTTTTTTCTTTGACGATAAATCAATTACATATTACGACTTACGAGTCATCTTTTGATTTTGTCTCTAACTGATGATTTCTATGGGAACTTTTTCTGTTGCAATAAATTAGAGAAGAATATGAAGGATCTTGTAAACTAGCAACACACCTGGTATGGCGATTTGTGTGAAAGTCTTTTCCTTGTGTCCAACAAAAGCATATTAGTACATTTCTTAAGAAATTTTGGTGTTTGGATGTTGCTTCCAACTGTTGACTTATCGGTCGTGGAACTAATTTGCATTGTTTTATCATAACTATTTGCCTTAAGGTATAAATCACTAATCTGTGGTTCTCAAGTTCCACTCATCTCGCATTCACTGGTTTAATTTAAATTTTAAATATAACTACTAATAAAATGGCGGACAAACTGGCCAAAATCGGGTCTGAATTAGAATCCAACGAAATGAACAGCTCGGTTCTCAAGCCACTAGATCGAAAAAAACAGTTACCTACGAAAATTTAAAAAAACTGCCAATGACATATGGTCATCTTTAGAAATATGCAGAGTTTCCAGAAACCTAGGCCAGATATTTTCAGAACAAAATAACAAAAACAGAATGTCTACTCCAGCGTGGCAGCCACGATTCTCTCTTCTCACCGACATGGTGAGAATGGGCATAAGCACACCCGACTTATGTAGAGGATTCCAAGATGAAGAGATAGGAAGAATCATTCCACTTCTGTGTATGCCATAGCTTGGCCACACTAGGAAAAAAGTCCTAGGAGAATACTTCTTCGACGAACTGGGCGACATTGTAACGAAAGACACTTTTTCTAACCTATTACGTGTAAAACTGGGTGTTCCACAATGGTCAGTTTTAGGCTCTTTTCTTTATTAACGACCTACCAATTGTTTGTAAACATACTAAACTACACCTTTACGTTGATCATATTGCTCGGCCATTTAAATGTGTAGTTGAAAATGGAGGTAAAATTAATGAGGATCTTCGTCAATTTGTTCTGCTCGTAGTCTAGAACAAATTGATTATCACTTAATACCGAAAAGCCACTGTTTTTACCAATATCTAAGAATAAAATTGGATTTGTTTGCTTCCAGGATATTTACGATTCTTCAGCTAAACTAAAAGTTGTTTAAACTGCAGCTAATAGGGATTTTGTTTTAAACTGATAAACTAGTCATTTATTTTTCATTCAGGCAGTTAAATTATGGAACTCTCTACAAAGAAGTATAAGATCTATTTCTAACTAGCTGACCCGCCCGGCGTAGCTTAGGCCCTATTTTTATCATTTGAACGTTAAGTAAAGCAGTCTCTAAGCTTTCATTCTAGTGGCAGATGGGGGATGAAATATAGTCTATGCCACTCAGGGGCAATTAAGCACTGTAACGGTGACAGTTACTGAGGGACTATGTGGTATCCCAGTGCCGAAATAATTTTTGAAATCTGTCCAGTAGTTCTAAGTTTCCATTTCCTTTCGTGAGGGAATCTTCCGTTCACGTGCAAATATGTGAATGAAATATAAGTTTATGTCACTGAGGGATAAGTTCAATGAATTTGAATTGATAAAATCACAGACGAAATTAATTCAGCAACAATTAGCAACTAAGTTTTTTCTCATTGAACTCTTAAATATAAAATTTATTGAAAATACTTACAATTTGTAATCAGAACAAAACTTCAGTCAATAGTATATGTATACTTAAGAAAAAGTATACAATTTTTTTTTGTGCTCCGATAAATAAAAGACCTATTCTTTTGTATAAATTAATTTAAAAACAAACAAAACGAATTAAACAAAAAAGCATTTTTTTATGAAGATTGAAATATTATTATTAATTTAGGCACATCATGTTGCTTACTTACAAAACAGAGTTCTCCTGAACTACTGGCTATTTATAGATTTTAAATTTGATATTGACAGACACACACTGTTATTATACAGTCTGTTAAGCCTGAACTACATCGAAACACAAAGTAAAAAGTTTGTTGAAAAAGTCAAATGATATTCCGAAACTCCTCTATCAAAAACAAATTTGTATTTCTTCCTCTCAGTTTAAAAAAGTGTGTTTGAAAAAAGCTCGCACATATCGAAGCTTTCACTTTAGGCAATTTTTTGAAAACAAACACAATCAAATAATTTTGTTTATTTTTCTTGAAAGGTAGCGCTTTCATCACTAAAATCATGTAGTTTTCTAAACAAAAGCTCTTTCATAGTTTCAAACCAATTTTGAAAATTATAAAATTCAAGTAAATGTCAACTTTGTTTTCAAATTTTAAAGTAAATTGAAAGATATTCAATTAAATTTATTGAACATTAACCATAGCCAGCTCCAAAGAACAGAAATTTTTCTTTTTTGACAAGTTGTTTATTGTTTTGATTTAAAATATTTAACCATCAAAAAGCTTTTCGGAGTTTTTTAAATGTTGCCAACAGATGTCACGCAGTAATATGTGTGTATTTGAAAAGCTTTTACTTTTTTTACTTTTTTTACTTTTTTCACTTTGTGTTTCGATGTAGTTCAGGCTTTAGTCAATTTAAAGCTTTCTCATAAACTATATTTTTTGTTTTGTTTTGTGTTGTGGTGCGTACAAAGAAGACGGTTTTCCGACGCGCGAACATGCGACGTATAATTGTCCATGCGAGGAAAACTCCAAGTTGATTCCGTAAACTTCTAACGACTGTCCTTGTGATTTATTTATGGTCATCGCAAAGGCCATACGTACTGGAAATTGTAACCGTTTAAAATCGAATGGTAAATCCGTTGGAATCATCGGTATTCGCGGAATCAAGACATCCTCTCCTTTGTATTTTCCTTTCATGATTCTTGCTTCAATGACGTTATTCATCAGCTTTTTCACAGCCGGTCTTGTTCCAGGTTATGGAAGAAAGTTCTGAATGGTCGCATTGAGATCCTCGACCTAAGTCAGGTCGCCTTCTCCTCGTCATCGTAAATTGTAGTTGTTTAGGATCGAAACCTTAATTACTTTAAAAAATAAAACACAGACAGTCGTATTTATAATCCCATTCCAAAGTATGTCTAACTTTGGACAGCTCTTAGAACAGTGTCCAAGTCCAAATCGTATCTATAAACACATTCGTCGCTGTCTAAGAAATGTCTAACTTTAGACACCGAAATTGGTTGTCTAAACTATGGCTAAAGTGACCATTGATACAGCAAAAAACAATTTTGTTGAACATGTTATAAAACACTGTTGAGAGTGTTAAGATCGAAAAAAATAAGTAGTTTGAGGTGCAAAAATACTACTTTAAACAATTCCATTTATAAATTGCACAAATTTGATGTCTTTATGAGACTTGGAAAAGCTGTAACACAAAGTCAAGTCAGCTGTTTTTTTGGTCTAGTTCAAGTTCTACGCCACTCTCTTTCAGAGCTTTATAGTTGTTGTACTCGTATACCAAAACACACACAATGGTACTGCACGGATACATCATGAACGTTACCATTTAGTTTTTCTTTCGAAGTTGACAGTTTGAAGGATTGTTTAGACAACTGTTGGAATGCATTTATAAATTCAAAATTGGCTAAGACTCGTCCAACTTCTTAGGCACCGTCTAGCTGGACAACTGTCTAAGGATGTTCTAGGGAAATTTTATAAATACGACTGAGAGTATTTTTTTTAATTGGGAAAAACCGCACTGGTAAAAAAACCCAACGTTTATTACTTGCTGCCTTGCTGGCTATCGGAAGTAGACTAAAAGAAAATTCCCAAATGATTAATTATGTGCTCTTCTCATGGCACCAATACATAGATAAGTTAGAAGAATATATACATGAACTATATTATATTTGTAATATAAAAACTCGTACAGTGCTGTACGATACAGTCCCGACAAAACAGACGTTTTCCCTGCAGGTTTTATGCTCTTCAAATTCTGTCGTCCTATCTGGGTTATATTTCGGTTCTTATCAGCTTTCGATAAATGCTCTTCTTCTCTTGCACGCGTGTGTCTTGCTGGCACTCTCTTCTAATACTTCTCAATATCTGTAAAGATATCTGTCTTGCTCTTACCTTGCCTTGCCAAAGGTTAATAGCTTTCGATTAGTAATTAATAGCTTTCGATTTAATTAATGGCTTTCGATTACATCATCATCTCCCTACCTACCCTGATGTATTTAACATCTACTGGCAATGTGCAGATTTTTTGCACTGTCCTTGTAAGCTGTCCGGTCTATGTACGCAATACAACAGACCTTGCTATACCATCCCTGCTCTTTATAAGCTCTTGTCTTCATGCATACAAAAACAGCAACTCAAACCTTGCTAAACCTAATCCGCTGTCCACCCCTATCTAGAATCTTGACCGCACATGGTCCAGCGTAGTCCACTCCAATATGACGGGATGGCTTGTCTGGCCGCACCCTATCAGTAGGTAGCTCTTCCATAAGCTGTTGCTCCAATCGAAAATTATATCGTGCGCATACCGTGCATTTATGTATAATTACGAAGTTCACTGCGTAACCTCGGAATCCAATATTGCTGTCGTAGATATTGCATCATTGCCTGACTTGCTCCGTGGTTTGTCATACGTTGTGCATTACCAATTAGTAGCCACGCTAATCTTGACCCTTGCGGTATAATAGCGGGGTGCCGTTCATCATAAGACCCATCGGCTCTTTGGAGCCACCCTCCGACACACAATGTGCCTTTCGTGTCAAATACTGGCTTAAGCGTTTCAATCTTGCTCTGTCCGGTCAGCTGTCCAGTCTTGCGAAGTTCCGCTATGTCCTTACCATCAGCTTCTTGTTGCGCTTTCTGTATGAGATACCTCATCACAATAGTTTTTTCTTCCATTGAGGGTGCCTTTCGCCAATCTTCTCTGAAGGACCTCGGCTTTCTCCCCTTTCTCCCCAATCCGCTCGCTGTTGCCTTAACCCTTGCCTTGTTTATAAACCTGAGCACGTGAGACAAAATACTTAAAGCTTTCTCCAATCTCCAGGCATAATCAAGACAACCATCGACTCTGTTCAATAGATACAATGGGCTCCTGGCCTTCTATCGCTGTGCAAAGCTCTTTCATAAGACGCCCTATAAGCTCCGTTGTTGTTAAATTCCCGTTAGCTTGCTCACCTTTCTCAAACATCACGGCGTTATCTCTATCTGCATCTAGATTGCTTGCCAACCGCTTGCTAATTGATTTCCGCTTCCTTAATTCAAAACCTACTGTCGTTAGCACTCTATTCAAATCTGTTGCTAAACAAATCGTTTCTTCTTCGCTATCACAACTAGACACGCAATTATCCAAATTAAAATCGTTTCTGATTACCCTTTCTATATCTGGGTATGAAGTGCTTGCATCCTTACCGCATTGTAGTAACGCTCGTACTGCATTGTGAGCTGATGATGTCATTCCATATGTAACAACAGTCAACCAATACTCTTACAATTTTTCTTTCGGAGACTCCCACTTTCGGTAACTCCCACTGATGTGGTGCTATCCGTACTTGTCTGAACATCATCTTGATGTCGGCGCTGAAAGCTATCCGATGCCTTCTGCAACTCATCACTTTGTCATGTGGCCTAAGCTTTCATACTCTTACATGAACGTATTGCTCTCGTAAGGCTGGCTTACCAGAGTGTCGAAATTATCAGGTTCTGCGTATTTCAATGCCAGAACCTCATCAAGCTGTTCACGATCCAGGTTTGGCGATGTTCCAAACAATACTATACCGTATGCTATCTCTACTGTAGCTATCGCTCCTATTCCTTTCGCTTGTTTGCGGACCTGTAATCCTCTACCTTCTATACCAACTACCTTGCGCACTGCTTGCTCTACTAGAATACCAAATTCTTCGATTACGCTTTCCGGAATTAAATTTGGTTGTGCCCATGAATTCCTGAGCGGCCTTAAAAGCTTACCAAAAACCCCTATTCTCACTAGCCTCGTCGGCCACAAAGTGCTCTCATTCCTTACCTTAGTTTCCTTTTGGAAATTAAAAACATTCTTGTACAATTGCGCTTTTAAGGGGACCCGGTGGTCTAGAAATTTCAAAAAATCGTTTTTTCGTTTTTTCAATATTTCGAAAGTAAAGTATCTTAAGAATATACTGTGAAATTTTCATGCGGAAATTCCCAATATTATAGCTTCTACAGCCCATTAACCAGGTAGAGAGCGGTCCGCGCGCTCCTATACCTCAAACTCATTTATCTCGAAACGACATTTTTCGGCCACCGGGGGTGAAAATAAAAAAAACTATTTAACCGAATAACTTGAAATTTGGACTTGAAATTTGGATGGTTGTTCACAACATGTATGGCTATCGTCGGAACTAGAATCATAATTTTATTCAAACAATTTCCTATTGCTTACACTAAAAAACTAGTGAAAAACCCCCGATTTTACGAACTACTTTTTTCAACGTCCGCCATTATGTCAATTTTCAATTTTTTCGATTTTTTCTAATTCCGACTATAACTGTACTCTTTCTGATTAAGAATGTCTGGATTTTTTGTTTCAGATGAGTCTCGAAATGATCTACGGGGTCCGGATCCGATTTTTCGAGAGGGTCATCTTTAGCGGCATTTTTATCACAATACATATTGTTTTTAAAATGAAAACAACATTTTTTTACATGGTCAGAACATCGTTTTTTTTATTTTTCATAGCAAAAAAAAAAAAAATCATGAAAATAGGTGTTATTTTCGTGCGCTAGACCCCCCTTAATTAATTGATATTATAATCATGACTTGCTTTATGCTGCTTTGCTTACCGCTTGTCGCTCGCTTTCAAATTTGCTGAAGCGAACTCGCGAACCATTACGCTCTACTGCCCTGTAGCACTGACTTGCTACTGCCTGTACGTTAGCAGCCGCTTGCTTATCGATAAAATCTAGCATCTCTTTTGCAGTTGGCGTTTCCGATTTCCTCTGCAACTCCCATTGTCTTGCAGTGTCTATGTCGAGGCGCTCGTGAAGCATGTGTACCACAAACATGTCCCAGTGCTCGACCGGTAGCCCTTGCGCATGCAATTGACGCAGCGTCTCATGAGTCACATTTGACATCTTCTGGAGGTCAGCGGCTCTCGGGTTGACTTGCAATGCTTGCAACTCTGTGAACTGACGCAGCAAGGCACGACAGGTTTGGTAATTTGTGTCGTATAGCTGCTGCAACCTTTCCCATGCCTCATCGTAATTTCTCGCCGTCAGCTGCCATTCACCCATGAACTGAGCGGCCCTTCCAGTCAACGACTTTGTCAAGTATTGAAACTTGAAAGCCGGAGCCACCTGATCGTTGTTGTGGACCGCCGCGACAAAGCGATCATGGAATCCTTGCCATTTAGTCAAGGACCCATCAAATTGTCCCCAGGTATTGATGACCTCTGTCTGCGTTGGCATCTTTACTTGCACTTGAATTGCTTGCGCTGAAGTCGAGGCTGTCGCTTCATGTCTTTCTGGTTCGCTATCTAGTTCTTTCAGTACATGGCGCAGCTTTACTTTGGTGGAGAAATATATTTTCTCGGCTCTCTGCATCTTTTCGTCTAGTTCTAGTTCTTTCAGTACATGGCGCAGCTTTACTTTGGTGGAGAAATATATTTTCTCGGCTCTCTGCATCTTTTCGTTCACACCTTCTGTCCCTTGCTTGCTCGCTGTCCAATTCGCAATGTTCTTTTGCAGCTTTACCCAGTTATCTTCCAGGTGCTCTAGCAGCACCTGAAGCATATCTCTATCGCTATCGTCAAATCCTTGCTGTTTGGAGTAGGCAGCTACCCTCTCCATTGACAACATGAAAAGTTCATGCATCTGTTCATACACCATATCGATTGCTGTCAATTATATATAAAAGAATAATATAAATATATGTCCCTAATGCACAACCAACTTGACTAAACCTTCCTAAGTGATCAGCGTTCTGTGAGTTACCTATTTATATTTTTCTTAAAAATGCTAGCAGCTAATCTTCAATCTCTTGCCCTGTAAAAAAGACCATCTGTCAATTTTTTCATATTCTTTCTAAGCTAGCGCTATCGAATTGCATGCAGCTTTCGGTTATTGCCTTGCCCATTCGTCGAATCTCGTAGAAATTCGGAATAATTTGTATGTAACCAACATTCAAAACTGTCTCTATTATATAAATATATTTGCCTCTTGCCTCTGAATCGCTTGCGGTTGGTTACATCGCTTGCTCGCTATCGGCCCTATGTGCACATTATTATATTTACTATCTAATAATCACTACGTACTTGCGTCACTAAATTCTCTATTTTTATACCCATTATTTATTGTTTTAATCATATCAATCATGCCAATTATGCAAATTATGTCAATCATGCCGGCCAACAATCACACATACATTTCACTATAAAATAATTGAAACAGGCGCGATGCCAATGTGTTGGGTTGGGGTCGAAATCCTGACTCCCAAAATCCCGATTCCCAAAATCCCGACTCCCAAAATCCCGAATCCCAAAATCCCGACTCCCAAAATCCTGAAAAGTACTATAATTTACACTACTTTATGTTTTCCATATGATTTTATTATATCAAACGATGAGAATCAACAAGAACTAAGTTCTAGTACCCTTTTCATAAAATAAGACCGCACTGGTGGCAATTTTCTAGTACTATTTAGCATAGTCCCTCAAAACGATGAGAAGCAACAGATAGCGTACAAAATTTTTTAAGAAAATGTAGGAAGTGACTTGCGTCACTTTGAAATTCTATTGTAAGCGTTCTACTCGCTCAAATCGCATGGGAATGGTTGAAAATGATAGATAAAATCTTCAAGAATTTAATTTTGGGGAAAAAAAATAATATAAAAAAAAAAATGCAAAATTTGTATGGACTTTTCTGAGCTGAAAAAACTTTTTTGTTTTTTGACTTTTTTCGGCCGGAAAGCGTTTAAACGCTTTGAAATGGCAATCGAGCATTGTACACCAAAATTCAAATAAAAAAATTGTTTTTCGAGTTTTTGGAAATAATAGCTCCAAATTCGGAACCCTGTTTCCGCAGGGTTAGGCTGCTCATGCTAGATATGAAAATAGCAAATAATTTCCGTATGCAACAGCTTTCCGCATGGCCCGCTTCGCGGGGCTCATTATTTGAACCCTGTTTCCGCAGAGTTAGGCTGCTCATGCTAAATATGAAAATAGCAAATAATTTCCGTATGCAAGAGCTTTCCGCATGGCCCGCTTCGCGGGGCTCATTATTTGAACCCTGTTTCCGCAGAGTTAGGCTGCTCATGCTAAATATGAAAATAGCAAATAATTTCCGTATGCAAGAGCTTTCCGCATGGACCGCTTCGTGGGGCTCATTATTTGAACCATGTTTCCGCAGGGTTAGGCTGCTCATGCTAAATATGAAAATAGCAAATAATTTCCGCATGCAACAGCTTTCCGCATGGCCCGCTTCGCGGGGCTCATTATTTGAACCCTGTTTCCGCAGGGTTAGGCTTCTCATGCTAAATATGAAAATAGCAAATAATTTCCGTATGCAACAGCTTTCCGCATGGCCCGCTTCGCGGGGCTCATTATTTGAACCCTGTTTCCGCAGGGTTAGGCTGCTCATGCTAAATATGAAAATAGCAATTAATTTTCGCATGCAACAGCTTTCCTTATGACATTCGCGCGAACTTGAAGCTATTATTTTCAAAAACTCTAAAAACCTTTTCTTAGAGAGATTTGACAGAAAGCATTTAAAATTTTTGAAAATAATAGCTGCACAAAATTAGAGCAAATATTTTCAAAAACTCGAAAAATTTTTTTTTTTTTTTGAATTTTGCTGCACACTGCTCGATTGCCATTTCAAAGCGTTTAAACGCTTTCCGGCCGAAAAAAGTCGAAAAACAAAAAAGTTTTTTCAGCTCAGAAAAGTTCATACAAATTTTGAATTTTTTTTTTTTTTATTATTTTTTTTTCCCAAAATTAAGTTCTTGAAGATATTATCTATCATTTCCAACTATTCCCATGCGATTTGAGCGTTTAGAACGCTTGAAATAGCATTTCAAAGTGACCCAAGTCAAGTCCTGCATTTTCTTTAAGAAATATATGATTTTTGTTAATTTTACATGCTCTCCAAAAAAAACGCTCCCTGCCTATCAATAAGCTAAAAAATATATATTTCTCAATTATTTCTTAAAATTGATTAAAAAAAATTATTTTTTCCAAACACTCCCTGCCTGTTGGTAAGCTATTTCTCAAAACGCTGCCTGTCATGTTAGTAAGCTAGTCCTTTACCGCCTTCCATCAATTCATATCAAAATCCTCAGAGAAAACGCTCCCAATCTGAAAAGTACTCAATACTACTCTTAACAAGCTTAAAAGTACTATCCGGCAACTGAAAAGGAGCAAACACAAAAATCCCGACTGTATCAGAAATAAAAAGTCGGGATTTTGTCCACCTCAATTTTCGGCGAAAATTCTTCTAAGTTGTGTCGGGATTTTAAAAGTCGGGATTTTGTCCCTTTCCCAATGTGTTCATATGTGCATTTGGCATTTGGTCGGTGCTGTACTTGTTTTATCGCTGCTTGCATGCATATAATAATTTGTATGTAGCCAACATTCTGTTTCTATTATATAAATATATTTGCCTCTGAATCGCTTGCGGTTGGTTACATCGCTTGCTCGCTATCGGCCTTATGTGCACATTATTATATTTACTATCTAATAATCACTACGTACTTGCGTCACTAAATTCTCTATTTTTATACCCAGTATTTATTGTTTTAATCATATCAATCATGCCAATTATGCAAATTATGTCAATCATGCCGGCCAACAATCACACATATGTACATTTCACTATACACATAAAACTCAACGCAAAAAAAGAACGCTTTGCTACCTATTTACGCAGCACAATACCTATGTATGTAGTTTTAACACAGCACTGACCACTTTCTAGAAGGATTTTTTTATATTTTTAATCTTTTTACCTTTCCTGTTTTTGTAAATTTCTAAATCCTTGCGCGTTACCCTTGCTTTTTTAATCACTCACTAAATGATTTTTAGTCCTTGGTTTGCACTTAATATTTGCTTTCCTATTGCGTTTCAATATATATTTTTTACTCAAAGAATAAACCCAATCGCACTTGTGAATAAATTTTTTCAACCACTGCTTTTGCTGTCTGAACAAGTAATGATCGCGCATTGCGCTGCGTGCTCTCCGTGGTTCATGTTAGATGTTAATGTTTACACAGCAACAAGGCGCATGCCCATTGCTATCGTATACATACATATGTCCATACGCTTGGTGAGAGCACACAAGAAAATTTAAAAATTGTATGCATCGGTTTTTTGTACATACTACATAGTCACGTAGGCCATCGTTATGAGGGGTAACGATTTCGCATTATATGGAAATTGCTTCTTGGAATGTAGAAGAGGAAAAACAAAAAAGAATTGAAACAGGCGCGATGCCAATGTGCCAACAATCACACATACATTTCACTATACACATAAAACTCAACGCAAAAAAAAGAACGCTTTGCTACCTATTTACGCAGCACACAGTGATATAAAATAACGATACCTATGTATGTAGTTTTAACACACAGCACTGACCACTTTCTAGAAGGATTTTTTTCTATTTTTAATCTTCTTACCTTTCCTCTTTTTTTGTAAATTTCTAAATGCTTGCGCGTTACCCTTGCTCTTTTAATCACTCACTAAATGATTTTTTGTCCTTGGTTTGCACTTAAAATTTGCTTTCCTATTGCGTTTCAATATATATTTTTTACTCAAAGAATAAACCCAATCGCACTTGAAAAAAGAAAAAACCAGTTGTGAATAAATTTTTTCAACCACTGCTTTTGCTGTCTGAACAAGTAATGATTGCGCATTGCGCTGCGTGCTCTCCATGGTTCATGTTAATGTTTACGCAGCAAAAAGCCGCATGCGCATTGGTATCGTATACATACATCTGTCCATACGCTTGGTGAGAGCACACAAGAAAATTGAAAAAATGTATGCATCGGTTTTGTGTACATACTACATAGTCACGTAGGCCATCGTTATGAGGGGAAACGATTTCGCATTATTTATGGAAATTGCTTCTTGGAATGAAGAAGAGGAAAAACAAAAAAGAATTGAAACAAGCGCGATAGTTATATATAAGTCTAATATAGAAGATTCCACAGAAGTAGATAACAAAGAAGCATCCTCAGTGGAGCTTCCGCTGTTTGTTTTCAAAACAGAAAAATAAAACGTATCTTGTATTTTTGATGCCACTCAAGTTCCCTTATGGAACTTAGTGGTATACTCATGAACTAAAATAAACAATGATCGTTGCCATTGTGCAACGATCAGCAAATTGAAATATAAACATACTCAATCAGCATATTGAATTATAAACATTTTCGATCAGCATATTGAAACGTAAACACATTTTTCTTGTCGTCTCAAGTATCCCTTATGGAACTTGATGACACAGTATATTTCACGAGTCTCATATACTCCTATTGTAAGTTAGCTTAAGATGAACACGAATAAAATCAGTCTTAGTTCTAAGGCTGTGTAAATCGTTCATTTCCAGTGAACGAATCAATCATC
Source organism: Melanostoma mellinum (assembly GCA_914767635.1). Classification (NCBI taxonomy): domain Eukaryota; kingdom Metazoa; phylum Arthropoda; class Insecta; order Diptera; family Syrphidae; genus Melanostoma; species Melanostoma mellinum. The sequence goes on from OU612058.1 coordinate 25,280,995, forward strand.
AATCGTTCATTGGAAAGATTCGGTCATTTTCATCAATCAATCTTTCAATCACTTGAACTGGCTGAGGCGATCGACCGAAACTGAAACCAATAGACGCACGAGAACAAGGAACGACCGAAATTGAAACCAATCATTTGCTGTGCCTACCTACATACATATAGTGTGTCTACCTACATCCTACATACATATAGGTGCAGTCGAGTCAACATCGAATCAAAACAGAAACGTAGTCAAAACCAATAATATGGTACTGAGTTGTAGATAAGGGGTGGTTTTCTTTTTTAGATGTGCATATATACAGACACACATTAGATTCATTTTACATTTTCAGTGAGAATGGCTTTAAAAATTCGAAGTAGAAATCATTCCATATCGCTTTAAAGATCTAAATCTATCAAATTTTAAAAGCTGAAAATATAAAATAAACAAAAGTATGTATATGTGCTTCATCTGAAATAAAAAACATCACCCACCTACTCAGCAATAGCATCATTCTATGAGAATCAAACATCAAAGTAGACAGAGTAGTGTAGTACTTGTTTGATTGGTTTCAGTTTCGGTCAATCGTTTCGGGTCTCGTTCAAACGATTGGTTTCAGTTTCGGTCGTTTGTTTGGTTCAAGTGATGGGTGATTGGTTTCAGTCTCGTTCGTTCGTTTCGTTCAAACGATTGTTTTCAGTCTCGGTAGTTCATTTCGTTCAAACGATTGGTTTCAATCTCGGTCGTTTGTCTATCGTTCAAGCGATTGGTTTCATTTTCAGACGTTCGGCTCGTACAAATGATTGGTTTTGGTCTCGGTCGTTCGTTTCTATCAAATGATTGGTTTCAGTGCCCCTGTTCTGTAACTATCGTATTGGCGATAAACGGTGGAAAATGGAACAAAATTCTATGAATTTTAGGATTTCGTTCCTTTTTCCACCGTTTATCGCCTGCTTTTATCGAGGCGATAGTTATAGAACAGGGGCACAGTTTCGGTCGTCTTCACCCATCTCATACAGATACAGCATATAATAGTAAAATACTGAGATTCTTTCAGTGGCGTTCTATGGAAATGATTGAAATGGTGATTGATTGTTTTACTTTTGTATAGTTGCAATCATCAATCATTTCCAGTGAACGGGTCGAAAAGACCGAATCAATAGCGATTGACACAGCTCTAATAGTTCAAACTCTGAAGTACACGGTTGTTTCGATTTAATAATTAAACTCGATGCCAATGTGTTCATATGTGCATTTGGCATTTGGTTGGTGCTGTACTTGTTTTATCGCTGCTTCCTGCTTGCATGCAGTGAACTGTGTACTTATATAAATTTATCAATATATTTGCTGTGGCTGTGGCTTTCGTTTAAGAAGAGAAAAAACAATCGTCTCGATTGTTCTATTAGAATTTTATTTTCTGTTTTTGTGGCTATGTACAGCTGCGGTCAAAATTATAGTAGGTAGTATAGAGCTTAAGAAACAACAAAATTGAAAAAAACTTATCCGTCAATTCTAATTTAAAAAACCAATAACTTGGTTTTCAAAGTCGGGTTTTAAGCTTTTATTTACAAAAAAAGCATTAGTTTAATATTATTATCTGATAGTTGCAAGTTTATTGAACAGATGTTGAAATTCAGCGGTCAAAAAAATAGTAGTGATAGGAAAATCTACCTTGAAATGTTACGAAATCGAAAAATTAGGTCAAAATTTTTATTACAATATGTGTCTGAGTGTTCGTACCTTTGATTAGTATTTAGTTGCATGTCCCTTGTTAGCTATAACAGCAGTACAAAGTACAAAGACGTTAAATAGAGTTTATCAGGTTTCCACACCTTCCTGTGCTTATCGAACTCCATTATTGCTGTAACGCTTCGCAAAGGACTGTGTTGTTGCTTGGTTTACATCTAGAAGCATATTTTTTTACAGCGCTCTATAGGTTTCAAATGGGATTAAAGTCCGAAGACTGTACGGACCTTTCCATCACATCTACTTTACTTTCCTGGAACCATTGCTTCTTGCCGAAAGACCCATTTCAGCAAGAAGCAACTTCATTTACGGTAGCATTCAACTTCAGTATACGGTAGCATTACTTCCTGCATTATCCTTAACATAGAGATGCTGATCCATAATGCCTTCAATCCGCATTATGGGTCCAACTCCGTAGAAGAAAAAACATGCCCATACCATTATGATTGTAAAGTGTGGATTATATTCGGTGTTTGGAGGTCTTCTTACATATTGACGAGATCCTTTTCCACCTCTTAAAACAATTAAAGTGTAACGGGTTTTCACTATCAACGCAATACAAAGTGAAAAAATACCAATCTGTGCAATGCTTTTACTCACACTACTATTATTTTGACCGCAACTGTATGTATGTTAGAGCTAACGTGTTTTGAGCTTTGACTTATTGTCTTACATTTTATGGCTTTCAATAATATTTTTATATATTCGCATTTACCTGTGACCTTCGTTGGCTTGCACTTTTTTGTAGGTTAGCTTGCTTTTTTCCTTTCATTTGGCTGGCACTTTTTTCTTAGTTTACACTCTCGCACTGTTGTCCGCTAGCACACACATACATATACCCAGCTCGAATTGGACCAAAATGTTTAGGATCGAAACCTTAATTACTTTAAAAAATAAAACACAGAGTATTTTTTTTAATTGGGAAAAACCGCACTGGTAAAAAACCCAACGTTTATTATTTGCTGCTTTGCTGGCTATCGGAAGTAGACTAAAAGATAATTCCCAAATAATTAATTATGTGCTCTTCTCATGGCGCCAATACATACATAAGTTAGAAGAATACATACATGAACTATATCAATATTTGATTTCAGGAAAGTGTTATGCGACCTTTTGAATGTTAATAAATTTGTTTTTGAGCAGGCTCAATATTTGTAATATAAAAACTCGTACAGTGCTGTACGACTGTATCGTACAGCACTGTACGAGTTAATTGTCACTATCACAGAATATCAAAAAAAAAAAAAATTTATTGGAAAAAGCACATTTTTTTTATTTTATTTTTATTTATTTTATTTTATTGGCTACTTGTATTTTAAGATACAAATTATCTTATTAAATAATACAAGTCTTGAGGTGTTACATTTAGCTAATATTATTTAACAATATCTATTATTATATAATTAATAAACCAGTGGAATGAAATTTAAACAGACCACTTTACATTGCATAATTCAAAAATAATTTTTTTTTTTTTTTTTTTTGCATAATAATTAATCATTATTTTCATAAGTTATATAATTCATTTAAATTAGGCTTTATATCAAACAATTTGTTTTCTTCTCTCCATATTATTCAAACATCACATGTATAAATGTATAGTTTTAAATTCATTGGGAAAAATACTCATGTAATTTTTTTTTAAAAAGATTAATTTCACCTATTCGTTTTAAATGCCTGGGTAGTGCGTTCCATAACCGAGTAGCATTTATGAAGAACTGTCGTTCCGAGGTTAAGCACGTTATACGAAAGTTGATGAGTTGCTCTGACCTTATTGAGGAAGATCTTTGTATTCTATCAAAGAGGTATCTAGGCTGATGTGATTGCATAACCGTAAACAACAAAACTAAAGTCCTATAACGAACGATGTTATCGAAAGTTATATTATACAACATTTTTGCAAAAGATGAGACGCTATCATATCTTTTCAAACCAAAGGCGTATCTAGCAATACAGTTGTAAACAACGTTTAGTTTTCTCCTGCTTATTGAATCACAGTTTCCATATATTTCACATCCGTAAAGCAAAATGGGAATAAGTAGAGTTTTGGCAAGTAAGATTCTTGCTTTTATTGGAGTAAAATATTGTGTTGGCCACAACGTACGAAGTACTCCATAAACCCTACCAATTGAAATGTTTATATGGGTATCCCAGGTAAGTTTCCTATTGAAAACCACACCTAGATTTTTCACCGTCTCAACGTATTCGATTGGGAGGCCGTTTAGATGAATTTGTGGAAAATACGACAGATTCACAGGTTTCTTGGAAATAACAATACATTTGGACTTACTATGATTCAAAAATAAACCGTTTGTGCGACTGTAAGATGAAATTGTTTCCAAGTCTTCATTTATTATTGAAACTGTATCTTCAATCAACCCTAACGGACAACTTTTATATAATTGAACATCATCGGCGTACATTTGTGTTGTTGTGTGAGGGATACATAGGGGAAGTTCATTAATGTATAATGAAAACAAAAGGGGGCCGAGAATGGATCCTTGGGGTACTCCATTACCTGGAATGTCACTATAAGTGTGTTTAATGACCTGCTCTAGATCGATCTAGAGCAGAAAAAAGCAGCTTTTTGGTGTTTAATGAACATTTTTCTACTCCGAGCAAGAACTTTTTGTGTTTAATGACCTGCTCTAGAGCTTTTAGAGCAGCATTTTCTGCACTTACTTTTGAGTAAGAGCAGATTGGAGCAAAGTGTCAAAATCAGCTGTTGACATTTGATTCAAATATTTTTGTTTATATTTTGCGTTTTGCAATCTTGAAATTTTGAAATCGAATTTGACTTAAAATCAATTGAATTAACATCGCATGTTAGTTTAGATTTGATTCCAATGTTTCCGAATATTGATTTTTATTATAATAGGATACTAAACATAATTTTGCAAACTAGCTAAAGTCACAAAATGTTTGTTGCTTTCTTATCAGCTGATTTTTGGCACCAGCTGACTCTGCTCTAAGTTGCCTAACATTTTTCATGTTTCTTGCTCTGCTCTGTGCTGCGCTGCTCTGCTTTTTTTTCATTAAACACACTGTATCACAAAGAATCACAAAAGCACAGAAAGCTCTCGCGCACGTAGCGGTAATCTTCTCTCACAAAGATTGGTTGTCAAATCTTAAATATTATGGTTGTTTTGACGAGCCACATTAATTGGTCGAATATTCAAAATTCGCGCCCTCCCGGCCATATTTTAATATCTCGTTATTTTGTTCATGAAAAATTTGAAGCCGAACGGTCTTTTATTTTTCGCCCCTTTTCGTTTTCTTTTTCGAAGTTTTTAAACTTATTATTTTCGTTATCTTAAGCTCGAAATAAGAGCAAATTTATAAAAACTATTATAAATTTTCATGGCGTCCGAGCAGGGACAAGTTTAAACTAATAACTTGGTTTTTAAAAAATAATAACTAAAACTAATAGTTAGGAACGTATTAAACGTACACATACACATATATATATACGCGTCGCGAAGTTGAGAATCGTGTTTATTGATTAAAAATCAATTAATAAATCAATCAATTGAATTAATCCTACGCCGCGTAAATTGAACATTCAGTGTCATCAACTTGTGATAATTCCTCGTTGGACCAGCAACCACCACCAGCAACCACCATCAGCGATTGCCGAAGGAGTACCTACCACCCTACACATCAATTCTTCAGCCACGAGAAGTGTCGCAGGACATTTGGAAAGTTTAAAAAAAAAAATCTAAACAAAAGACAGGTATTCACAAAAACTGAAAGTGTCCAAAATAATTGCCTATTTTTTGCGGCTTTTGACGTTCAGTTTTTGTTCTTTGCATTTACATATACATATATAAATTGATGGTGAAACAAATAAACAAGTGCGTGGGTTGATTTAAAAGTTTAATAAAATTTATTTCAATTGTTTTATTCGACAAATAAAGCTAAAATTAAATTGTTCAAACACTTAGTACATACATATATAAATACATAAATTACTAAAAGTGTTAAAGTACCGCGTTCTTTGTCACCGCGCCGCCGCCGTCATCGTCACATTTCGCATTCGCATACACACACTCAAGCTTATTTCACGATACGTTTTCAAACAATAATAATTCGATTGTTTTAATATTAAATTAGAATTTAATCAATCAAATTGTAAAAAAGCCGATTACAGTGAAACCCGCTTAAGAGAAAAGGCGAATTGTCACAGTTTTTCTTTCACTTAAGCGGGTTTTTCACTTAACCGAACCCCGGTTAAGTGAAAAAAAATTTCACTTAAGCGGAGCCCTGATAAGTGAAAAAAAAATTGCACTTAAGCGGATCTTAAAGTTCCATTAAGCGGAGGCTTAATGCTTCATATACACAATAAACAATTTGATGTATTTATCTTTGGAGTTGCCTGGAAAAAATTTATATAAAATGGTTTGAATAAATAACCACGATCAAATAACAAAAAAATAATTTATTGGATAACAAAAATTACATATGTATGTATGTACAATGGAATTCATAGGCAGTAGTACACTAAATATATTACATAAATTAAATTAAATCACATTTAAGTTTTGTACGTTAATTCGTAGGAACAAGTTTAACATCAGGTTTCAAAAATTTTTGAATACAATTAAGTCCATTTTATGAAAATGAAAATAATCTTAAATTTTTTTAAAAAAGTCATCAATTTTCGTTTGTGACAAAGTCTGAAAATGGCAATTCAACATTTTAAATTCAACTTCATCTAAGACTAGATCTAGCTCATTATCCCCATCAGAGAACTGCCTTAGAACATTGAGAGACTTAAAAGCCTCTTTGATTGTTGGTTTCTTAATTATCAAAATTTCCATATCTGAATCATTGTCAGATAAGGATCTGTTAGCATCAAGCTCTTCGAATGGTAGTGCTGCTTCATTAATAATGTCTTCATCCGTCATATCACCAAAACAAGGAAGATATTGATCTATATTTACAAGATAATCGATTTCTTCTCTTATTGCTGTTGGAAAATTAGTTTCTTCTTCTTCGTCGTCTGGTTCAACTTCTTCTAAGTCTTCGTCTGTATTAAAAGTCAAACCAGCTTTCCGGAAACAGTTCTTTATGGTCAATGGGCTAACCATCCACCAGGCCCTTTTAACCATTTTCAACGCAATCAGTAAATTAATTTTTTTTGAAAAATCCGATAAGGATTCTCCACTATCCAAATGAAGAAGTTGCTTCTTTGTAATACATCTTCTGTAATGGGCCTTAAAGCAGTGTATAATTCCCTGATCCATAGGTTGCATGACAGAGGTGGCATTCGGGGGTAAAAATTCAATTCTAATATTTTCCAAGTTAATTGCATCACGATCAAGTTTGTGGCAAGATGCATTGTCCACAATTAGCAAAACCTTTTTTTCCTTTGCTTTAAATGTTTTGTCCAAATCTTGCATGATCATCGTCCAAATTTTACTTGTCATCCAAGCTTTGGTGTTGGCATAATATTTCACGGGAATTGTGCTTTTTTTAAAGCATCTCGGATTATGAGATTTACCTATGTACATATTTAGAAGAAAAGTTATAAGCAAAAAAAAAAGAGTGTGAAATGTGTTTATTCTTAGACTACACACCAATACAAAAAATCTTTTTGTCTGTTCCAGTCGAATTGGAAATGAAGAGGACCGTGATACGGTCTTTTGGTAGCTTAATTCCTGAAGGTTTTTCGCATCTATTGACCAATGAACCCGTCGGTAGAGCCTTGAACATTAACCCGGACTCATCAGCATTATAAACGTCATCTGGGTTGTAGCTTTGACGAATGTTTGGCCAAATATTTTCCAACCAATGGTTAGAAGCAACTGTGTCAGCAGAATTTTTTTCACCACAAAGCTTTTTGAAATGAATGTTTTCTCGTTTTTTCCACCGATCTAACCATCCATTTGTTGGTTCAAAATCGACGTCCAGCATCAAGGAAAAACTTTTTGCTTTATCCATAAGCATTGGCCCTGTTATAATGGCATTTTTTGAACGCATGTCTTTAAACCAGATAGATAAACATTTATCCACTTTCTCTTGTGCTCCAGTGCGTTGACGTTTCCTTGACAAATTTTTATTCTGGACAGCAGCTTCCAGGATTGTATCTTTTTGTTTGATAATTCTCGATATCGTCGGCGCACTGCAATTGAATTTTGTGAAAATATTTTTTCTCGTTTCTCCCTCGTCGAGCAGTTTTAAAATCTTCACTTTGTCTTTTACAGACAAACAAACCAATTTCTTGGTTTTACGCGGCTGAAATAGAAAAATAGATTATGAAAATGTAATTTTCTCTTTGCTAAATGTCGAAATACATAATATATACGTACCTCTTGAGACATTTGAAAGATTTTTGAGTGCAAAAGCAGAAAGCAATTTGTTTATAAAATGTGAAAACGATTGTGACATAATCAGAAATGCAAATGTCATTTTCGTATGTAGTCATAGAGGAATAAAGAACAAGAGGGCAAGCTCTCTCTTGTTCTTTATTCCTCTAAGTTCGTGGTGACAATGAGGTGAAGGTGAAAATTAAAGAAGAAATGAAAGCGTTCAGGAAATTTTTTGTTCTGTTCGATAAAATTTTTTTTTTCACTTAAGAGAGTTTTTTTCAATGAAAAATATGAAATTTAACTGAATATATGTTTCAGGTATCCGGGTTTTTCACTTAAGCGAGTTTCACTTAAGCGGAGGGTTTAATAGGTAATTGGTCTACAAATACTCGGGGATGAAAAAATTCTTTCAGATAAGCGGGTTTTTCTCTTAAGCGGGTTTCTCTAAAGCGGGTTTTACTGTAATTGAATGCAATTGACATTTGTTTACATTTATTTGACATTTCAAATTTAATTTTTTTTGACAGTTCACTCACTCGCTGAATTTTCGCTGAGTTTCCAGCTGTCAAGAGTGATCGTATTCAGTGATCGAAAATTACTTTGAAATTTTTCATGCGAAGAGTGTGTTCAGCGATTAATTTTTAAATAGTAAAAATTTTTTTTGTTTACGTTAAACTTATTTCGCTTTGCAAATAATTAGAAACTTTCAACAGTTCTGAAGCAGTTTATTGAAATTTATTTTCGTTTTCGTGGAATTCTCGTATGAAAATAAATTAATTTTTCAACGACTTCCAATTATTTAATTCATAAACTGTGGTAAATCGAACAATTTCCAGATAAACTAATTCTTGGAAAGAAAGTTATTTCGAAAGTTTTAAGCGAAGTTAAACAAAAAATTAATCAAAATGACGAGCAAGAAACGGCAGGCTTCACCTAAACAAAACGCAGAATTAGAACAATTAAGACATCAGCGACAAGTTCTTAAAAATAATATTGTGCGAATTAGAACGGCCTTAGAGGAAAAAACGATGTCACTTAATCCAATAGAATTGGAATGTCGGTTAGATATTTTGAATTCATACGTCGATCAGATCATGGTTTGTCAAACTGAGATTGAATCAGCTGATCATAGCGACGTATTCCGCGGAGAGTTAGAAGACATTTGCGTCAGTGCAAAAGCTTTACTTGTATCTAAAGTAAATAAGGGTCGTAAGCCAAGTGGACTTGAATATTCTTTTAGCAATCCACATCACTCGCGCCTTCCAAAAATGTCTCTCCCGAAATTCAGTGGGAAATATTCTGAATATAAAAATTTTATTAGCCTTTTTGAGAGTCTAGTAGACAATGATCCAATGCTTCCGGATATTGAAAAGTTCAATCATTTAATATCTTGTTTATCGGGTGAAGCTTTAGGAACAGTTAAAGCGTTCCAAATAACGGAACAAAATTATCCAAAAGCTTTAGCAAGTTTAAAAAAGGTTTATGACAATAATTGCCTTATATTTTTCGACAATGTGTCTACTCTTTTCGAGCTAAAAGAAATTCAAAAGCCATCAGCTTCTGCATTGCGCAGCATGATAGACACTGTTTCCGCAATTTATGATTCGCTTCTTTCACTTGGTGATGAAAAGAATATCACAAACGCGATCATAATTCATTTAGTAATGTCAAAGGTTGATTCGATGACAAGATCAAAGTGGGAAGAGCAACTAGATTTCAGTACACTTCCTTTATGGAGTGACTGTGAAGCCGCGCTGAATAAGCGATATCAGCATCTTTCTGCTGAAGAAGCCTCGTCTTCAAAGAATAAAATTTCTGATAGGTCATCAAAACCAAAACATGAGATGAACCATAACAGAAACCAAAGGGCTTCGTTTGCTTGTGTAAACCAACAAGCAAATAAATCGAAATGCTTATACTGCAATTCAAGTGATCATTTTATAACGACATGCCAAACCTATGCTTCAATACCTGTGATGCAACGATTTGAGTTTGCGAAAAGTGTGCCTGTTTGCATCAACTGCCTTCGAAAAGGACACACAGTTTCAAAATGCAAATTAACTCGGTGCAGTGTTTGCAATAAATCGCATCACACATTATTGCACCAATATCAAACTACGTTTAATAGCACACCGTCACAAGGAGCTTCGAGCTTTCAAGCTATGCATGCCTCAGTTTCAAAAGATCAAGTTATTCTCGCTACTGCTATTGTTCAAATTAAAGGCAGCAGTGGTGAATATACGCTAGCTCGAGCGTTACTTGATTCAGGCTCGCAAATCAATTTTGTAACTGAAGAGCTTGCACAAAAATTGAAGCTGCGAAAGGAACAAAAAACTTTAAATCTTCTCGGCATCGGTAAAGCAAATACTATAGTTAACAAAAAGGTTCATGCAGAAGTAAAATCAAGATTTAACGATCATTCGTTTTCTGCTGACTATTGGGTAATGAACTCAATATCGTCATATCAGCCGGATCAAGCAATAAATATTACGAATTGGAATATACCTTCCAACATTCAATTAGCTGATCCTTACTTCAATAAGCCTCAAAAAATTGACTTACTAATAGGAGCGGAAACATTTTTCGAATTATTGTCGGTCGGTCAAATTAAACAAGGCCCTGAATATCCCACTATTCAAAAAACACTTTTGGGTTGGATTAAAATATCCCAAAGGTACAAATTCAAATACCAAACAATGTAATTTGGTATGTCAGTCTGAAGAGCTACCAGACTTAGACAAAATTGTGCAAAAATTTTGGTTACTGGAAGAAATTCCTGGAGAAACGAAAAAGTTTCTAACGCCAGAACAACAGTTGTGCGAAAAACACTTTGTTGATAATACAAAACTTTTGCCTTCCAGTCGTTTCGAGGTTAAACTACCGTTTAAATCATCTCCAAACTCGCTTGGATCATCGTTTGAAACTGCCAAACGAAGGTTTCTCGCACTGGAGCGAAAACTATCCAAAGATAGCGAGTTAAATGCTATGTATATGGATTTCATGAAAGAATATCTTTTGTTAGGACATATGTCACCGACAAATAATGAAATCCCGAAAAGCCCGCACTATTTCATTCCACATCAGTGTGTTTTGCGCCCGCAAAGCACAAGTACTAAGCTGCGAGTTGTTTTCGACGCTTCAAGTCGAACCTCATCTCAATTATCTTTGAATGACATCTTAATGGTTGGGCCAACCATTCAAGAGGAGCTATTTTCGACGTTGCTCCGTTTTCGAATACACAAATACGCCATTACGGCTGATATTACGAAAATGTACCGGCAAGTATGCATTGCTGAAGAGCACTCGATTTATCAGCTCATAGTGTGGAGGCAGCATCCGTCCCAACCACTACAACATTTTCGACTAAACACTGTAACATATGGCACGTCTCCAGCGCCATTTTTAGCAATACGGTGTTTAAAGATGTTGGGCGATGCTAATGAGAAAATATACCCTACTGGTTCAAATATAATTCGAAGAGATTTCTATGTAGATGATCTCTTAACAGGTGCCAATGATCTTGAAACTCTAAAAATAATAAAGTTTGAAATTCAAGAAGTCCTTAAAAAAGGCGGGTTTCAGTTGGCTGAATGGTTCTCAAACCATCCAGAGTTTTATAACACTGCGAGTACTGAAAAATCAATCAAATTTAATGATTCAGACTCTACCAAAACTCTAGGAACTTGTTGGCATCCAAAAGAAGATACTTTCAGCTTCAATTTGGAAAATAATTTTCATGATCTACGAGCTACTAAGCGAAACATACTATCAGTTTCCGCTCGTCTTTTCGATCCTCTTGGTTTGTTATGCCCCATAGTCACCAAAGCAAAAATCTTACTGCAAGAGCTTTGGATTGCAAAAATTGATTGGGATGAGTCGATTCCATTGCGCCTTGATACAAGTTGGCAAAATTTCAAAACCAATTTATCTCAACTTGGCGAGATAAAAATTCCAAGGTTTGTCGAAACTCATTCGAACGCAAAAATACAAGTTCATGGGTTTGCCGATGCTTCGATAAGAGCTTACGGTTGTTGCATTTACATTCGCAGCCAAAGCTCAGACGGTATCAAGTCGACGCTCCTAACAGCAAAGTCTAAGGTGGCCCCTTTGAAAACAAAATCGCTTCCGCGATTAGAACTTTGCGCAGCGCATACTCTTGCCAAATTATGGACAAGAGTAAAGGCGATGTTGAATCTTGACGTTGAAGAAGTTATTTTCTGGACGGATTCCGAAATAACACTGCATTGGATAAAAACACATCCAACTGCCCTTGCAACCTTTGTTGCAAATCGAGTGTCCGACATCCAAGAGTTGACCCAAAAAGTATCATGGAAACATGTACCAACAAAACAAAATCCAGCAGACATTGTGTCAAGAGGCTGTAATGTGGATGAACTAAATGCGTCCATTTGGTTTAACGGTCCAAAGTTCTTATTGCAAGAACCATCATCGTGGCCGGTCAATACGCATTTTGAGTTGTCTCCAGAGCATAAAGCCCTTGAAAAACGGAAAACAAACATAGCTCTACTAGCAGTAGAAAAACCTCGAACCAAACTTTTAGAAGTTATTGAAGAAGAATCTTCATATATCGACTTGGTAAATACATTTGCGTATGCAATGCGATTCTTAAAAAGATTAAAAAACAAAACAGAAGTTCTCGAAGAATCGCCAACGGCAAAAGAGTTAAGTCTGGCGTTTCTTAAAATAGTCGAAACTATCCAAAATTATGAATTTGCAGATGAAATTCAAAAACTTAGGAAGAAAGTTTCATTACAACCCAGTATTCAAAAATTAAATCCATTCATTCACAATTATAGTGAAGAGAATTTTTCGTTTTCGTTAATTCGAGTTGGCGGTCGTTTATTAAACGCACCGATTGAATATGATGCCAAATTCCCACTTCTACTGACCAAAAATTCGCCGTTTGCAAAAACATACTTAACGTATCTCCATCGAAAGAATTACCACGCTGGATCTCAAGCGATGGTGGCATTGCTTCGAGAAAAGATTTGGCTAATAAATGCCAAAGAAGCTTGTCAAAAGGTTGTACGACAGTGCATACATTGTTTTAAGTACAAACCAAAACTTTTAACCCAAATAATGGGCAATTTACCAGCGGATCGATTGCGAGCACAACGACCGTTCTTAACATGTGGAGTAGATTTCTGTGGTCCGGTATATACCACGCTAAAAATTCGTGGCCGGCCACCGAACAAAACCTATATAGTTGTTTTTGTTTGTTTCGCATCAAAAGCAGTACATTTAGAATTAGCTACTAATCTGTCTTCTGATTGCTTTATTCTCGCCCTTAAAAGGTTCATATGTCGCCGAGGACTTCCAAGGACGCTGTACTGCGACAACGGGACGAACTTCGTGGGAGCCCAACGGATACTGAAGGAAGTCCAAGAAGAAGTCGAGCGAGGGAAAGAACACCTTCAACAGTTCGCAGCAGAGGAAGGCTTCAGCTTCGCCTTGATACCGCCCAGGGCACCGCATTTCGGAGGCCTATGGGAAGCGGCGGTGAAGTCGGCGAAAACGCTGTTACAGCGTACAGTGGGCAACGCTCTGCTGACAACCGAAGAGCTACTCACGGTCCTCATCGAGGTCGAGGCCATCCTCAATTCAAGGCCAATCGGACCACTAAGCGCCGATCCCAGCGACGGCGAAGCGCTTACTCCAGCGCACCTATTGATCGGCAGCAGTTTACGGTCGCTGCCCCCAGAACCAGTGCCGGAACAGCAAACGGGTTGCTTGAAAAGATGGCAGCATCTATGCTGGCTCAAGCAGCAGTTCTGGCAGAAGTGGTCCAAGGAGTATCTGCTTGGCCTTCAAGCCAGATCCAAATGGGTGCTGGACCAACCCAACCTCACCGTGGGCAAGCTGGTTATTATCCACGAGGACAATACGCCCCCCCAGCAGTGGAAAACCGGACGAGTCGTGGCGGTCGTCGAAGGGCAGGACGGCAAGGTCAGGGTCGCCGACGTCAGAACATCCAGAGGGATCCTGAGACGTCCAATAGTCAAACTGGCCGTACTCCCAATCGAAGATGATTGAAGCCTTGCAGCCTTTCAACGTGGCCGGTGTTTTGACGAGCCACATTAATTGGTCGAATATTCAAAATTCGCGCCCTCCCGGCCATATTTTAATATCTCGTAATTTTGTTCATGAAAAATTTGAAGCCGAACGGTCTTTTATTTTTCGCCCCTTTTCGTTTTCTTTTTCGAAGTTTTTAAACTTATTATTTTCGTTATCTTAAGCTCGAAATAAGAGCAAATTTATAAAAACTATTATAAATTTTCAATGGTTTCTTTCAGAAATCTTGTTTGATAAATTGACTATTTGACGTTCCCATTTCCGTTCCTGTCTGAATTCGAGGATGGTATATAGTCTACTGTCTCATGGGCAATAAATAATAAATTCTTACCAGTCAAAAAGTTAAAATAATTTTCCAAAACAAACAATTAAATAATCTTATTATTTGTTATTTATTATTTTAATTTTTTGTTGTCAAAATCGATTAAGAAAAAATAAAAGTATTGTTTGAATTAATTTTTTTTTCATTACAGTTAAGATTAAAGAAATTGTTACTTTTATTATATTCTAATTCTTTTTTTTATATTTACTTACCTTTTAAACCTTCCCTAGACCTCTACAAATATTTCAAGACCGGGATAAAATTAATCCGTTCAGCCGTTCTCGAGTTTTAGCCGACCGGCCCGACGTAGCTCAGGCCTTACGTGGGTGTGAAGTGGGGATGCAATACAGTTCATGTTACTCAGGGACAATTAAGCTCTCTAGCGGTGACAGAATTTTTAGAATCGGTATAGCATTTTCCAAGTTCCCGCATACGTTCCAGTGTCGGTTCCTTTTCCATTTGGGGATGAAATATAGTCTATGTTACGTCGTATTGTAATTGCGAAAACCGTATTGAAATCAGTTCAGTGGTTTTTGCATTCCGGTTCCCGTCCCTGTGGGTTAAATAATGCTGATGAACTATAGTCTATATACTCAGGGACATTGAAGCAACCTAAGAATGAAAGCATTTTTGGAATTGGTTGACTATATTTTCCAGGTTTTTGGCTATGTCACCATTCCCGTTTCCGTTCCCGAAAAATATGCAAAGAAAATAATTATAGTCCTTGTTAGTCAGGAGGAAGGAAACACTCTAACGTTGAAAATTTTTTTGGAATTGCTCCAGTATTTTCCAAGTTCCCGCTTAAGTTTTTGTTCCCGTTCCGTTCTCGTGGGAATATGGGGATAACATCGTACTGTAATAGCGACGAAAATTTCAATTCGTTCCAGTGGTTTTTGAATTTCTTATCCCATTCCTATTACCGTTCCTGTGGGAATATGAAGATGAAGCTTAACATTCCCTCATTGCCAAAAACGCTGCTAAATGCTTAGGCAGCAGGTGTTCCACTAACCTCTTTGCGCCTACTTGATAGGGTACAAAATAGAGCGTTAAAATTGATGGGTGGTAGTTCAAACGTAGAATCAATTGATTCTCTTGAACATCGTCGAAACGTTGCCTGTCTCACTCTCTTTTATCGCTTTTTTCACAAACATTGCTCTAGTGAAGTAGCCAGTTGCATTCCTCCCCTAAAAAATTTTAGCCGCAATACCTTTATACCTATACCTTTTACCTTGAGCCCAACTTCGGGCGTACAGTCAAGTAAGGAGATTCTTATTTTAGTCGCACCACTCGTATGTGGGTGGCCTGGCTCTGTATTTCCCATATATTACGGTTCACAAAGGTTCAACAGCAATGTGCATCGGTGTCACCAATTATTTCATATCCTATTTTCCTAAATACTCGCACTATGCTCTATGACATTATAAGTGTAGTCATAACCCCTTGACGTGTGCGCTAATTAAAAACAAAACAAAATTTTTTTCTATGGCACTCAGGGGTAAAAAATTAAAAAAATTTAAATCTTTATTCTTTTCAATCAAAAAATTAAAAGAATTTTTCAAAACAAACAATCCCATAATCTTATTATTTGTCAACTATTATTTTAATTTTTTGTTGTCAAAAAAAAATTCGACGTTGGACGACTACAATCGCAAGAGATCGCCAAGTCTTTTTCCGATCGAGTCTCTTACAACCTCTCAAGGAGTCTTATGCCGCCAGCATCAAGTATAGAGAACCAGTGGCAGCACTGCCAATCAGCCATCAGAGATGCCGCCTCTGAAGTGCTGGGTTTCACACGGCCACCACAACGAAACCCCTGGTTTGACGACGAATGCCGGCAAGCACATGCAGCTAAACAGGAAGCATACAAAGCGGCGCTGCACAAAAAGACTAGAACTGCTTATGAGCTCTACAAGCAGAAGAGGAGAGACGAACACCGGCTTCTCAGACGGAAAAAGAGAGAGCATGAGAAGCGCGCGATCGAGGAGATAGAAGGGTGCCACAGCAGGAATGAGGTTCGGAAGTTTTACCAGAAGGTAAAAACAACAGCCTCGGGCTACAAGCCCCGAGCCGAAGCCTGCAAAGACGATCAAGGGAACATCGTGGTGGAACCGCAGTCTATGCTGAGGATATAAAAAGACCACTTTTCCAAGCTCTATAACGGCGATGATGGACCCAATTCCGCTGTTAGAGAGATAGAAACATTCGAGTTAGGCGACGTAGACCAAGAATTCCGCCAACCCGACCTGAACGAAGTGAAGACAGCAGTGTCCAAGCTAAAGTCCAACAAAGCTGCTGGAGCTGATGGCCTCACTGCCGAATTGTTTAAATCGGCCGGCGATGACCTGGTCAGGAGTATGCACCAGCTCATTTGCAAAATATGGTCGGAAGAAAGCATGCCCGATGAATGGAACCTCAGCATCGTTTCCCCGGTCCTCAAGAAAGGAGACCCTCTGAACTGCACCAACTACAGAGGTATCAGTCTTCTTAACATCGCGTACAAGATCCTCTCTGCCGTATTGTGTGAGCGTCTGAAGCCATTCGTCAACAACCTGATAGGTCCTTATCAGTGCGGCTTTAGACCAGGAAAGTCCACCATAGACCAAATCTTCACACTACGGCAGATCTTGGAAAAAACCCAGGAGCTTCAAATCGATACCCACCACCTTTTTATCGTTTTAAGGCCGCATATGACAGCATCTATAGAGAGGAGTTATATAGAGCCATGTCTAGTTTTGGCATCCCTACCAAACTTGTCCGATTGTGTAGGATGACGATGGAGAACGCACGCTGCTCCATCAGGGTCGGAAAAGATCTCACCGATACATTCGATGTCAAAAAAGGTTTTAGGCAAGGCGATGCACTGTCATGCGACTTCTTCAACATCGTTCTTGAAAGAATAGTGCAAAACTCCTACGTCAACACAAGAGGCACAATCTTTCAAAGGTCCGTTCAATTGCTCGGATATGCCGACGATATTGACATAATCGGAAGAACGCAGCGTGATGTCAATGGTGTGTTTATGAGCATTGAGACGGAAGCGAAGAAGATGGGTTTAGTGGTAAATGAGGGCAAGACCAAGTATATGCTGTCATCAAGAAAGGACACCCAACACCGACGTCTTGGACAGAACGTCACGATTGACAGCTATAACTTTGAGGTAGTTAAGGACTTTGTCTACCTAGGCGCCGCTATTAATTCAGACAACGACACCAGCGCTGAAATCAAACGAAGAATAACTCTTGCCAATCGTTGTTTCTTCGGACTAAGAAGGCAATTGAGTAGTAAAGTCCTATCTCGAGCAACTAAAGTGTCCCTGTATAAGACACTTATCATCCCGGTTCTTATATATGGCGCAGAGGCATGGACCTTGTCAAAGGCAGACGAGAACGCTTTAGGATGCTTCGAGAGAAAAATTCTTCGGGTGATATTTGGTCCCGTCTGCATAGATGGAGAATGGAGAAGAAGATTCAACGACGAATTGTACGGGCTGTACAGCGACACTGACCTTGTCAAACGAGTCAAGGTCCAGCGGCTTAGATGGCTGGGTCATGTAGAGCTAATGGACACCAACGCTCCGGCCCGGAAAGTCTTCGATTCCAATCCCGAGGGACGGCGCAGTAGAGGAAGACCGCGACTCAGGTGGCGCACGCAAGTAGGAGAGGACCTCAACCAACTTGGCGTGCAAAACTGGAGACAGCTAGCTAGGGACCGAGTTGGCTGGAGAAGCATGTTGGTTGAGGCCCTAGTCCGACCCGGACTGTAGCGCCACCTTAAGTAAGTAAGTAAGTTGTCAAAAACGATTAAAAAAAAAACAAAGTCATTGTTTGAATTTAATTTTTAATTCATTACAGTTATGAATAATGAAATAGTTTCTTTTACTATATTCCAATTATTTCTTTTCATCTTTTCTTACGTTTTAAACCTTCCCTAGACCTTCACGAACATTTCAATACCAAGATAAGATAAATCCATTCACCCGTTCTCGAGTTTTAGCCAGACTAACGAACAGCAATTGATTTTTATATATATAGATAGATAGATAGATAGATTACACTCGCTTTAAAACTTCTTCTCTATCTCTTACTTGAAACATTTTTTTTTAAACTCAAATTATGTCTAAATTAAAAAAAAGAACTCTTTTAAACCAACGTTAAAGAAAATAAGCATCAGTTTTATTAGAGTGTTTCTTATTCTTCTGAATCAATCATACCCGCCTAAATGTATACCGATATAAAGGTGATTCCTTGACCTTACCATTTTCCAGAAGAACTTTTCTTGACCTTATAGCAGGTTGGCACAGATTTGAATAATATGTAGTTTTTGGTTGCTTTATGGAATGATCGTAACTTCTTGATAGCACAGTCGCTTCTTGTTTATCCTTCATATTTACAGGATGAAACATTTTTCTGAACTCCTCAATTTTTTTAAGGTAATATGTTGAGGTCTGTGAATCTGAGTTATGAGCATCTGACATTTCTCGCTGTGCTCTCTTTTTTGAGTAAAATTCACCGGGTGAGAAAAAGCTTTGATAAGTAGATCTTTTTAGATCCTGACATAAGTTTTTAACCAAATGGACATCGACATCAGGTTCCGTAAAATACTTCTCATACAAACTTGGCTTTGTCTGCTTTATCTTCTTCAAATAATCTTGATATTCTTCTGTTTCAACGTTTAGTATGTTCGGTTTATTGCAATTTTGATGTTTCTCATGAGACTTTTCAAATATAATGTTGTTAGCAAAACGTCCGGTTATAAGATTGGGGTCGGTTTGACGAATATGAGGTGCCCTCACTGAAAATTTATCAACTGAAATCGTCTTGAAGTGCTTCTGATAAGTTGTAGCACTACAAGAAGTTTTTTCCATGCTTTTTTTTTAAGTCACAAATATCGGAATTCTGATCATTTGGGCGGAAAAATCAAGTTTTTTTTTTGAGAATAATAAATGATTTTGATTAACGAAATACTAACTTTTGAATGATTATTTTCAGAGAACTAAAAAACGAACTAGTACAAGTTGTTGCTATGGATTTGGGCCTTAAAAATACTCTATTTGATGAAGCATTACTCACTGATGGATGGCTTGTTGGATTGGGTGGTTTTTCAGTGATGGTCTGCATGTGGTTGTATACGTCATCATTATTTGTTACCGGAATGACGTGCATAGCAGTGATATTTTCTTTAGGATTAGCCTATTTTATTTACACATTAGTATTCGAAATGACCTTCTTCCCATTTATGAATTTACTCGCTGTGGTTGTGATTATTGGTGAGAATTTTGGTTTGATAATTTTAATTTTGTTTGTGTTAAACTGTGGGTTAAATTTTGATTAGGAATAGGTGCCGATGATGCATTTATATTCCTGAAAATATGGCAATGTATATTAGCAGAGCGGATAACAAAGTCTTCGAGCACAAACTCTCATTCTATATCGGTGATGGACACAGAGTATACGGAAACATTGCAGTATTTGATGGCATCAACATTAAGTCACTCGGCGTTGTCGATGTTTGTTACTTCATTGACAACAGCTGCAGCTTTTTTTGCATCCTATGCTTGCTCCATTACTTCAATAAAATGTTTTGGGTGATTATTTCTTTGGATTTTCCATTAAAATAGAATATGTTATGCATGTTTTTGTGTCTTTAAAGTATTTTTGCTGGAACAGCGGTTTTGTGTAATTTCGCTCTGATGGTGACATGGTTGCCAGCTACTGTTTCAATAATGGAACGTATAACATGTGATTGTGGAAAGTGCATATCACGAACTATCTTTCAAAAGATAAACAAGTCAATTAATCTTTTCTGTAGAACGATAGAAGAATTAACCGTTAATGCCGTTCTCAAGTTTTCCGCCCTGTGGGTTGTTGTTTTTAGTAAGTAGTCACTTTATATTTAATCCACAGACTATTTATTTAAAAATATGTTCTTACTTAAAGGTGCTATTGGCATTTGTAGTGGAATTGTTGTTTTATATTATCCTGGCATTCAGCTGCCAGAAACATCTGAGTTTCAACTTTTTGTTGATTCACATCCGTTCGAGTTGTACGATTCGAAGTTTAAAAATGAATTTTCATTTGAAAAAATGGTTCCAGTGAGTATATCATATTATTTGCATTTGAATTGTATTTCTCATTGTCTTTTCAAACAGTCCATAGATAAATTACCTATGAGGTTTGTGTGGGGAATTCTTCCGATTGACGATGGTGACTACGCGAATCCGAGTTCTCATGGAAGTCTACACTTTGACAATAATTTTAATATATCATCGAAGGCATCACAACAATGGCTATTTGATTTTTGTGAGCACATCAAGCAACAGCCATTCTATCAGGTCACATTGGGCATGCTTTTGCCGAATTGTTTTATCAAGAGTTTTATCTCATATATGAGTCGAATGTAAGTGCACAAATATCTCAAAACATTCTTGTGTTAATTACATTAATTTACAGATGCATAGACAGCATAGATCTTACAGACCGGACACCATGCTGTGACACCTCCAAATTTCCATACAATCCAGAAGTTTTTGAATATTGCTTACCACGGATAATGTCTTCCCTATATGCCAGGCCAAAAATTTTTAAACCTGGAGTGGCAGGGCCAAGATTCATGGCAGCGCCAGATTCTATGCAAGATGAAAACTCCACACAGATTCCACCAATCGTAAAGGCTATTGTACTTGAATTCGAAAGTAATGTTTCATACTCACTGTCATATCCGACAATTAAAGAGTTTGTGAACTCTGTTGAGGCATGGTTTGAAGCTGAACTTAAGACTGCACCGCCTGACATGCAAGGCGGATGGTTTATAAGTGAATTGGACTTTTATGATCTGCAAGATACTCTTTCGAAAGGAACTGTTGCAGCGATAATAATGTCGATGATGGCCGCCTTGGTTGTTTTGTTGCTCTGCACACTCAATGTGCTAATCAGTTTATATGCAGTTATAACAGTGACTTTAACTATCTTCAGTACAGTGGCCATTCTGATACTTCTGGGATGGAAATTGAATATTTTAGAAAGCGTTTCGGTGAGCACTGCTATTGGTTTGGCTGTGGATTTCAGTATACATTATGGAATTCATTATCGTCTCTCGCTAACCAACGAACGGGAGGCTGCAAGTCGATATGCTTTAACACGAATTGTGGGACCGTCGGCGATGGCGGCTCTTACAACAGCTCTCGCTGGTTCATTTATGATGGCCTCTGAGTTGTTGCCATATATTCAAATTGGAATCTTTTTAGTCGTGGTAGTGACTGTAAGCTGGTTATTTGCTACGTTTTTCTTGATTAGCCTGCTAAAACTAATCGGTCCTCAATACGGGTTCATGCAATTCAAAATTCCTAAATTCAAGAAGAGACCGAAAAAAACTGGAGCTGGCTATTATGAAAGGTAAGTTTTTTTCTTCAGTTTTTTGGTTTTATTTGTTGTTTTGACGTTTTGCATTTTTGTTTAAAGAAAACCAAGTCAAGCAATTGCCAGTGAACAACTTCTTACTCCTTCGAGTTCAGCAGTCGGAGATCTACTTAATTCAGAAACTCATGAGTTGGATTCTCTGACATCGAATTCGCTTATCAAACCTATGTCGGATTGCTCGCGCCCGCCAATTGACTTGGATCGCGCCTTCATTCGAACAGCCTCAACTGCAAGCAACTGCAAAGCAATTGAATATCAAAGTCCGTCTACAGGAAGTGCAATAACCGTGGTATTGTCCGACGATCCCAATTACAAAGTTTAACGCTCACTTTTTACCCAAGAGACTTAGAATCGTTCTATTCGTAACAGTCAACTGAAAATTACAAATTTTCGTTCCCTTCTCAACATCGCTGTTTGTTGGAAGAAACAAATCAATAACTATAATTAAAAACCTAAAGAACAAAACGCATAAGTTGTTCAATCTTCCAGTTTTCTTAACTTTCTTCCCCCAAAGTTGCAGTGAATAAAACGGTCCTAAAATTCTGCTTACTAATATTTTTTTCCTTCGGCATAGAATTTTGTATACATTTTTTTTAAAATCGTCTTTGTAAAAAATACTTTTGCACTATTAAGAGAATTTTTACTGTTTTATATGCAGATGACTTATATAGGAAACTAATAATAGAAATAAAAGAAAATTCAGGTGAAACCCTGAACTGAGCTGAGGCATTTAGTACTTAAAATAAAAATATACATTGTGTTTGTTTACAATAAAAAATATAAAAGTAAATAGTTCTACCGTTAGTAAACTTAAATATAAAAATTAACAAAATATTCAATGTTAGTGTTTGTAACGATAGAAATGTTTTATGTACTTTATTATATATATATATAAATATATATTTACTGCAGAGAAGAAAAAACTGTTATTATAAGCTGAAATTAAAGTAATAATTATGTTCTTAGAGTTTATTGAAATATATTTTACTTTAGACCGCATGCCAAACTACGATCGGTATGTTATTAATGCAAAGCAAATTAAAAAAGCGACTCAAAAAACATTCAGTATTTCTAATTTTTAAGTATCTGTTGGTTTCTTTGGATGCAGAAAACTAACAACACAAAATAATATTAATAATAACAATAAAGACAACTATGTATTGTTAAGTGTTTATTGTGGTTAAACATGACAGTGAATAATTTAAATAGCATAATTTGTTTTATGTAAATTTAACTGTGATAAAAAAATATGTTTCGTGTAAAAATATGTCTGTAGTTTCATCTTTGTGTTCCAAATTTTGTTCGAATAACATTGCCTTTCATCAGTTGTGTGTGTTATGGAATATGTTGCCCTTATGTTGCAAGTCCCCCAAACAATATCTAACTTTTATCAAAGAACCAGTTGATCAGTAGTCTAATACCGTTTCGATGCAATACGTGATGGAATGTGTCTTTATGTCTATTTCTTTTACCAAAATAGTTAAATTGGGTATGGCTTACCAAGTATCCCTCCTCTTTAGGTCATCTTAAAAACACGTCGGGATGAATTTAAACAAGAGCTTTTCTCACAGCCATGCCTTTTAAGGGAATGGAGGGACCTGCAGTTTTCTCCCAATTGCGACTGGCTGATCGAGAAAGCGCTTTTTATATCAATTAATTTATTTGCGGATTCCTGGCGAAAGGTGATACCCGTGAAGAAACATTTCTTCTGTTTCTGTTGGGATTCGAATCACGGAACAGGCAGACATGCTAACCATTACGCCACGGGCACGCGTTGCTTCGCACGCCGAAATGCTTCGTAAATGTGTCATCTTCGGAAACTCATTGAGATAAAAGTTTTCACAAAAACATTGGTACAAATAGAGGGATACAGAAGGTTGGGCAGTAAGTAAGTAAACTAAGTGATAGTCGATAGCATTATACCATTGGTAAATTTAAAAATGTTTCAAAAACCAATTTTTCTTTTTGGCAAGAGGTAGTTTACTTGTTTGTTTGTTGAAATTTTCTTATAATGTGTAATTTGTCTTGAAACAAGGTTTTAAATTTCCTTCACTTACATACATATATAGTCCCTTTACCTGCTTTTACAGATGTAGAAATTAATAAAAGCAAATATTTGCTATTTTGATTTTTTTTATATACAAAATTCATGGTTGAAAGGGAACTCTTCCTTCATTGAGAAAATACTTCGTAACGGTTTTTCAAATTTCGGCTGCTCCTCCTGATCAATTGTTTATTCCACACCTCCGAACTGGTTAGAAACTAACACTCCTGACGCCAACCACCATCAGTACGCTCTCCAAGGGCATTATATGAGTCACAATATTTATCAGAGCAATAAGGCTTCATATTGAACACTTCGTCTGTAGTTTTTAAAAAATTGTGCAGACTTGTACAAGACAGAATAATTTTCCCAACATTTGTGGGATGAAATTCGATTGCCTTACCCATCGAGCATCGAGCTACTAAAATCCCAAAAATGTTTTCCGTTACATTTCAGTCATGCGAATGTCTAAACTTAGAATCTTCTTCAATGAATCCAAATATCTTCATATGAAATCAAAGCCTCAAGGCCTCATCAAATTCATTCTTAAGGAAAAAATGCATTCAAAATAGCTTGGTACTTTTTTATCAGAATTGGGAAATTTTTCATTGGTCAATGGCCTGAGGTTAAGATTATTACCCAAGATTTGTTTGCCTATTTTATGCATGCCTCTGGCTATCGAATTCTATTACATCAACTGCAGTTAAATTGTAACTGGCGTCACAAATGCTAATAAGACGATGCTATAATATCCTTATAAAGTTTACATATGTACATACGCGGAGCCTGAGTTTTATTTTGAAATATCGTCTGCCTTCTTTACTAATTGGGTTTTGAATGGTCACTTTTATTAAACTCTTTTTAAGGGGTGAGCAACGTATTTAAAAATTTTTTGCTGTTTTTTTTAAATTTTTTTTTTGCACCATTAGTGGACCTTGATCCAGAACAGTTCTTGGAAGAAGAATAGGTTACATTGATAAACACCATAAAAGAAAATGAAGACCCCCATTTCCGTCATTTTCCTTTCCCTTCCCAAATACCTACCTTTCTGTTCCCTTGGTTGGTTCCTGTTTTCTTACTTCAATTCAATTTCCCATCCAAATCCTAAAACCCTCTTTTTTATCTCCCCCATATCAGCTTTCCTCCTTTCCTCATGCTACTATGCAGAAAATAAAAGTAATTGAACTATTTGAACATTTCTTTACTTCAATTTACATTGATTCTACCCGAAAAATATTTTCCGCTTTTTAAGCCACACAATATAGAGTTCCATTGATCAAATTTTTCCATTTTACAAATACTCAACGATATCACATTTAATGGAAATATTTGGGCAACTTTGTCCAACAACACTACGACCGCGATAGTGTGGCTGTTTTTCTGTTAAAAGTTTTCTAAATATCGGCAATATTGCAGTTTCTCCATCTAACAACTCAGACTCGGAACTTGCGTTGAACATTGAGGATTCGGTTTTGATGCGATGTTTCCGCTTGTCGGGAGCTACATTAGGGGATGAATGGTGATGGGCAGCGTGCTGAATAGTCTTAGCCAGCTTTCGTTGTTGTACGCATTGTGTGGCTGGTGGAGTTGGCTCTTTCTCACGTTCACTGTCTGTTTCACTTTGACAGACTGTGCCTTTTTGGGGCTTGTGACGATGTTTATTGCGATTCTTTTCAGACACCGATCTTTGAATGGGTGACGTAGTCTGGTCATATGGCACAATGTGACTGTGTTCTATGCACCGTTGTGGATTTGGGTAATTGCGTGGGGATTGTCGTGAGTGTTGTTTTGCATGCGATAGGGTATGGGTATCCCAGAGGTCACTCTGTGAGACAACAAAGCCAGATTTAAGGCCGGCGCCCATGCTCACTCGTCTGTTTTCAATTGGCGCTGCAATAGATAAGATAACAGTTTTTACAGTTTCATTGAAACAATTTTTTTTTTTAAATCAACACACTTTTTGAAACATTGTTGACTTTAGCATGTGGCCCGCCATGTGGACAAGAGCCATTTAAATCTGTGCTAGATGTGGAAAGCACGTTGGCAGCAGAACTGCGATGGTTTTGATTGTGTTTCGTCTTTGGCGTTGGTGTTTGACTTCCGTTTTCCTTTGAAAATATATTTCCTGTCAAAAAATATACTTGGGCTATTGAAAAAACAAACGGACATACCCGAATTTCTCTTGTTGAATCTGATTTTGAAAGATTAGTAGACTGTCTTCGATCTCGTAGACCCGATTCTTCCCGCGTTATGTTATTAAATTCCTGTTTCTTCGCTGTTGTAATAGCTCCAATATTTGCTTCGGTTTGTGCTGACACTGAATTTCTTTTCTCTATTACGGGCGTCCTTTGTGGTATAATATGTTCTTCGGGTTTGGGAACTGGTTTTACAATGAGGTTAGCTTGTAACGGCTGTTGTATTGTAGCTGTTTCTTGTAACTTTGTGATGGAAGGTGTTTTCTTTTTTCTGAATAAATGATTAAGAAAGTGTGTTTGTTTTAAAAAAGAAGTATGATATATTAATTTCTTACGGGGGCAAAGATGGAGCCACAGTGCTAACTGAAGAGACCGAGACCAGTGCGTTATCCATTTCTACGTGAGTAGACGTAACACTATCGACTGACGTCAACTCTGTGATTTCTGTAATTTTTTGAGAAAATATTCAAAGCATATGTAAATAAAATATGTACATATATATAAAATAAAGCACCCTTACCGGTTGTGCTCGGCATTTCTCTTCTAACTGGTGGGGCTGATAATCGTGCAGAATCTACCAAAACCGGTTCTGTGTCGCCAGTACACGTTACACCATCGATCCATTTTCTTGCTTCCGGTCCTAGTTTTCGTATCAATGTCTGAAGCTCTGCTTCTTTTTCCATTAGCGCCTTTCTAAACCGACTGTTCGTATTTTTGACATCCTTCAGTCTCTGTTCTAGCTCGCAAATGGACGAGTCACGTCGGTTCTTTGACATCGGCCTAAGTGTTGCTCTAACTCGTTTATCCACCACACCTTGAGGATTTCGTTTTAATTCGACAAGCTTGTGGAGTACACATAAAAGTCATGGGTTAGTTCAGAAAAATATCTAGTCTAGAAAGACAAGCAAAGCTTGGGATAGATGTGAAAACTCTACAATGTGATGTGAGGGATAAGGGGAAGAAGACAAACATTTTTGACAAAATCGGACAGAGCACCATTGAAATGCAAAACACTGAAAAGCTAAAACTACAAAACCTCCTTACTACCAGTCTTACTTTCGGTACGAACACCAAACACAACGTTGCTGTCGTACAAAAAATTATAAAAAACGATAGTAAAATGAAAACTAAATCCTTTCGATCGGATAGCACTAATGAGATGGCAGCACCAGCAATGCATGTTATGAATACGTTGTACACTGAGAATCCTATGTGTTTGGAGTCATTGAGGGCTGGTATCGATACGTGACGAGTCTCCCAAGCCAAAAATGCGCCAAATACCTGAAATACAAAGCATTATATACATAGTTTGAATGAAAAGTTCAAAAGCAAAATTCAACCAGCAGGAGCCCCTTGTATGCGTAGATAATTCCCACAAAAATGGTTATGTGTTCGGATTGGCAGTATTCATTTTCGGGAATAACAAGGACATCTTCCAAGGTTTCATGGTGCTATCAATCGCCAAAAAGAAAAAATCATATTTCAAGATTTGTCGCCTTCTTAAAAAAAAAAACTGTCTCACCCTCGGTTCCAACTGTTTTGTGTCTCGATAAAATGGATCTGCTACCTGCCACGTCGTAATAATAGCTACATCGAGAAAAATTAAAATACCCACAACCATAAAAAGTTGATAGTCCTTGATGACCTTTTTGTTAAGTTTTAAATCTGTGAATATGGAATGAACACGCCAGGTTTTTGAAAACATAGCTCCAAAGGCTAGACTAAAACCAGCCATTAAGAGCCATGCTCGGGCAGTACAAATGTAGGGGAAGGCTCCAATGCTGCTCAATGTCGTGTCTAGGCCAAGAAAAACGACGCTCAAGTAGGTCAGCATACAGCCAATTATAATCAAATTGTTGAGATGTGGACTTGACATTTTTATGTACCTATGGGGGAAAAAAAATTCAATTAACATTGTTTCCTATAGCAAACTTCATTTATGTACCTTTGATTGCGATACTTTACATTGAAAGCAAGAAAGATTAATGCAATGAGTATGCCCACAGAGGAAGCACTCGCAGATACCACGTAGATCTTGATGTTTACTTGGCTATGCTCAATGTAGATCAAAGTTCTGTCCTTTGGCGGAGTTTTTCCATTCTAAAAAGAAAAAGTTTTAAATTAATTCAAAAGCAAAAGAAAGTATTTACTAAAAAATTACATAACTTAAAAACTACGAAGTCTCGTGTCTCAAGGAAATTTTTTGACCAAAGTTATAAGTTTTATTGATATGAAAGGGAAACTCAACCACTGAAACTAAAGACAATTTAAATATCAGTCTGTTCTAATATTCAAATTTTCCATCTGTCGTACCAGGCAAATTGTAGAAGTGCAGAAAAGCTAAATTAGATTCGTTCGGAGTGATTTAGTCTTGCTCTTAAAAAAGATTCGTTTTTTTTTTTCATTTTCAACCCCCTTAAGCTCTTGAGGGGTTAGGGGTAGTCAGGAGCGTGAAAAAATGCCATTTTTAATATTTTTTCTACTAGTAATCAATTTTTTTTTTTACAAAAGTAAAAATATGGTATCATTTTATCATATTTTAACATTACTTCACTAAAATTTCAAAAACAAATATTAACTGTTTTACAAGTTATGGCGGACTAAGTTCAACAGGTTTTAAATATGGGTCCTTGCGGTGACCACTGTAACTCAAAAGCCGCTCGATAGATTTGAATGAAACTTATACAGTTTTTAGAAAACATAGAAAGTTAGTGCCTGATTACCCACTATCCACATCAAAATACGCATATCAACCTGGGAAATCAACGGAAACCGCGTTGAATGACCTAGTTACGAGGATCGAACATTCTATCCGTAAAAAGGAAATTTGCGTAGTTGCATTTCTCGACATAGAAGGAGCCTTCAACAACACTTCCTTTGTGTACACAGACCGTGCTCTAAGGCACCACAACGTTTCACAAGTGATTCGCAATTGGATAATGTCCATGCTAAACAGCAGAATTATCCACATCAATATCGAAGAAGTGGAAATTTCAGCACTAACAACAAGAGGCTGCCCACAAGTTGGAGTCCTCTCACCACTCATCTGGTCAATAGTTGCAGACAGCCTACTAAGATTACTTGCAACCCTATGCAGTGGGCTTTGCAGATGATCTAGCAATTGTCATACAAGGTTCATCAGAAACACTAATATCAAGAAGACTTCAGACAGCTCTGAACACAGTACAAAGCTGGTGCTCAGATGAAGGTCTCTCTTTCAATCCCAGTAAGACAGTTATTGCCCCATTTACAAAAAGAAGAAAACTAAATCTAATACCCCCCAATATCTATGGGGAAACAATACCATTTTCCAAGGAATCAAAATACCTTGGGATCATCCTATAGACAGCAAAATGTCATGGAACCCTCAACTAGAACGCATTTCCAGGAGAGCAGAGCAGAAGCGTATACGGGAAAAACTGCGGTCTAAAACCTAAAATGATTTACGACCTATATAGGCTGGTAGTAAGACCAACAATAACGTACGCAGAAACAAAAGAAATAACGGCAATCCAAAAACTTGAAAAGATTCAAAGATTGGCAACAACATGCATTACTGGATGCATGCGTACAACACCAACATACGCTCTAAAAGTCATTGTTGGACTACCTCCAATTCACCTCTTCATAAAAATGCAAGCAAGACTGGTGACACACCGTCTTTTCCATCAAGGACACATAAAATCACATCCATACCCGAAAGGACATCTGTCGATAATGGAAAGTTTAGAAAAACTTAATACCTTTAGTATGTGCTTGGATGCTATTATTTCCATGTACAATTTCAAACTCAACTTCTCCATTGTCATCCCCCTTAGGGAAGACTGGGAGAGCACAAAACCTCATCCTTCAAGGCAAGATATGGTCTGTTATAAGGACGGCTCAAAAATGGAAACTGGTACAGGTTCCGGCATTTTCAGCGACTGTCCCAGAACGAACTTCTTAGTAAGTATGGGCAGTCACTCGTCCATTTTCCAAGCTGAAGTCTTTGCCATTAACGAATGTTCGAGAATAATACGTTCATCGAACACGAAAAACAAAATAATATTCATTTTTTCAGACAGTCAAGCTGCACTAAAGGCGTTAAGCTCACCTGTCATAAGATCCAAACTAGTGCAAGAGACAGTCATGTCACTCTCTGAACTAGCAAGGAAAAACACTGTAATCCTTCACTGGATCCCAGCACACAAAGGCTTCGATGGTAACAAGAAGGCAGACATCTTAGCTAAAGACGGCGCATCTAAACCATTCGTCGGACCTGAACCCTTCTGCGGTGTAAATAAAAGCACGTTCAAACATACTGCCAAGAACATCCTACTGGAGGAATCAAATAAAGCTTGGATTAACTCATCTGGCCAAATCTGTTCAAAACTCTTTTTGCCAGAATATACTGAAAAAACATCAAAATTTCTACTGAACCTCAATAGGAAAACCTTAAAAATTTGCACAGGACTACTAACCGGTCACTGTCCTTTAAAGATATCTTCACCGAATGAGGCTGGTAGTGGACCTCATCTGTAGACTATGCCTCGAAAGTGAAGAAACATCTCTGCACATCATTACAGAATGTCCAGCACTTTTCCGCTTTAGAAAGCAAATACTTGAATATGAGATCATCCCCTTAGATAAACTCAACTCATTCACACACAGAAGATTGCTAACTTCTGGTGCAATTCAGGAGCAGGAGAACTGCCCTGAAACCTCACATGGGCTGGCACAAAAGGTTTCATTCAGACACCGCAGTGCCCAGAGCTGAGCAAGCTTTACCCGTCCCCTGAATCTTATCTAATCTAGTGCCTGATTGAAGCTATTTTTGGTTTTTTTTTTTCAAAATTAGCAAAATGGCGGCATTAAGAATTTTTTTTCTCTGATTTTCGGGAAAAAATCAATAATAGATTGTTTATAAGAAATCAAATTTTTAAAAACAAAAAATTCCTTGGTAGGCACTAGCTTTTTATGTTTTCTAAAAACTGTATAAGTTTCATTCAAATCTATCGAGCGGTTTTTGAGTTACAATGGTCACCAGTTCAAGAAACAAAGTTCTGAGAAAAACGCATTTAAAGTTTTAAGCTACGTGCAGACGGCATATAAAAAGCCGCACATATGTGCGGTTCTGACGTCACATAAAAAGTTTTAAAATCAACGCAAATGCTATACGTTAATCAATGCACGCAAACTCGCATATAAGGGTGTTCAGACGATGTGCGGAATCTGTCCCAAAAGCCGCACATTAGTTTGCGTTGATTTGCTCGCACATCAAGTGTACGCAAATGAGTACGCAAATTTTGCGGTCGATGTGCGATGTGTTCACACGATATGCGGAAATATCCGCACATCACCCATTTGCGTTCATATGCAGGTTTGCGTTAATTCAATAAATTGTTTGAATTTTGTGTTTTATTCATGGTTTGTGGTTGTTGACGAAGCTTATTCGTACATAAATTTAAAAGTGCTGAAATTATTTGAAAATGTCGAAAAGAAAGTAGGGTACTACGGCTGTTTTTGGCATTGGATATGATTTATCTGCAATCAATTTTAATGATTTCATAATTAATCAGTAGAAAAAAAATTAACTTAATAAATTAATAAAATACTCAAGTCAACAACAAAAAAAAATTAAATAAAGAGACCCGATAAATACATACTTCAATACTTATTGTATTCATGAACACAAAAACAGCCTACTACCTACACACTTCGCTTCGCTCATTTTTTTTTTAATTGAAAACCGATCATAACTATACTGTACAACCACTACTGATTTGCGTAAAATATGCGTTGTCCTATTTTCGTGTCACCGCACGTGATTTTGAAGATCGCACATGCACGCACATGCACGCAAAGTGTCACAAAAAATGTGCGAGGGTGTTCAGACGATTTGCCAAAAAGCCGCACATTTATGTGCGGTCTCGCCGTCGCACATCATCCGCAAACCATTTGCGTGCATGTGCGGAGTGTCCCAAAAGGGTGTTCAGACGATATGCGTGAATTTTCGCATATTATGACGTAAAAATGACGTCAGAACCGCAAACGTGTGCGGCTTTTATATGCCGTCTGCACGTAGTTTTACAGTCTATTTATGTACAGTAATGAAAGCTGAAAATAAAGCAGAATAACTCGAAAGATATTTGTTGGATTCACTTCAAACTTTTAGAGAATTTTTTTTAAGATGCTAAACTTTACGAAAATGCAAAAAAATTTTTGAACATTCTGACTACCACTAACCCCTTAACATATTGCAGCGGTCTCTACCGATTAGTCTGGATCACTAGTTTCATTTTTTTCACGAAAACGCTTTGGTTTGGGAGAACCTTTACACGCTTTTTGTTTTACAAAAAATCATGAAAACGGTTTTTTTCTAAGCAAGATGATTAATTACTTTGCTCCGAAGTCAAAAGAACAAAAACAAACACTACCATATTGTGTATTGGTGCGCCGAGCATTTGATTGCGAGTTTTAGTTCTGCAAAAGAAGATATGCGAAACACTTACCCAACGCACTGATTTCCCCAGTGTCAAGTCAAGGTGATTCAACTGCGAATGGTACTCTCCGATCTTTTGTTCCTCTCCCAATTGGAATTGCTTGATAAGAATATTAGCCTTGCGTTCATTGTTATAAAACCGTACCGGTCCCTAAGAAACATAGATATGAAGTAAATTGGAGAATTTTATTTCAAATGTACTCTTACAGTTACTCCTTCAAAGCTTGTGTTACGTAAAGCTTCTAGAAACACACTTTCCCAATCCTTGACCCGATAATCGAATTGAGATAGAAAATCGTCTCGCCTCTGAGCAACATACTGTATAGCCAAAGCAGCCGCCCATATTCCATCATAAGTGTAACCATGGAATCGGGAATATTCGTTCCCTCTCAGGCTATCATATTCCGCCAAATATTCATCTGCAGTCTAAAATTTGAGGCACTAGTTTTATTGGTTTCAAAATAAGTACGATGAGATACTCACTATTCCGGCAATAGTTATGTCTCCACTTGTAGAAAGCGGCAGTAGATCCACAAGAATAACTCCTTCCATTGCTTTGGTTATTTCCTCAACAGTGCATTCGGAATCTAGAGTAGAGTTCCACCAACTTACAGAATATGTTGCCATAATGAGCCATTGATAAGATCTTCCGTACATTTCTAGTCTACAATCATTGAATCATGTTTAATATGGAGTTAGTTATTTATTATATGGCATACTTACTTATAAGCTTCACAGAAAACCTTCCTTGCGAAATGTTCATTAAAGTTGCCCAAGATGATTCTGACATCTTTTTCCCTGAGCTTCCTCAAGGATTCATTGACATCATTTACAAAACTTTGCGTTTCGACCACGTCACATCCCATTGCATCCAAGTCGGCGACCATATGATTGTGTGGCAATGAATATCTTGGTTCGTTCTGATATATCGTACCAACTCGTGTCCAATTGAATTCCTTGAGCAGAGCCAGGCGAGGTGCATTGAAGGCATTCTCAGACGGAACAACTCTGAAGAAATTTGGGAATGCATCTTTGGTGAACATAGGATGTGTGTCGGCATACGATAACTGAGTGAGATGCCAATGTTTGCTGGCCTTAGCTATGGGATCAGTAACGTGTGTACATGCAGCTCCAAACAACATAAGCTTATTTGGTCCGGAGTGCATCATGTCAAAGAAGGATTTAACTCCCACAGCGGCATTGCACTGAAGTTATAATTTACATATGATTAACAAAGTTACTATAGCTATGGATAATTTCTGATTATGAAAACACAAACCTCGGTGTCATTCCACCACATGTGCAAGCGATATTTTGTGAGTATTCTTGGATGTTCATTTACATGTGAGAGGGCTAACTTGACACTAGGCATAACACCTCGACCAGTATCGGAATTTTCAACTCCATCACCGTAGGGAAAAAATCCAGCTATGTATACATCCGACCTTTTAGCAGAGCTCGCTCGATTAGAAAAAGTTTTTTGGGGGAAGCCAAGGAATAACACTGTGCTTACTAAAAGCAAACTTGCGATCCTGAAATAAAATAACGAAAGAAGCAAAAATCGGGACCGTTAAAAAAACCTTATATGCAGCCAGGTTGCTTGGAATTAATCAATTTCTAAAGATAACCTGCTCTAGTTAGGCGTGAATACTATTTTTTCGAAAGTCTTGAGAAGTGTTCTTTTTAAAAAAATACGCAGTCGGATATATATTTTTATTTACAGCCCGGTTTCGAAAAAATTATATCTCGGAGAAAGACTACTAAGAAGAGTGCTGGCTGACAAAGAGCTTAACCAAAAGATTTCAGTATCTACCAGTGAATTTTGAAGAATGGTTATGGTTAAAGTTTTACATTCTTGATTCAAAAGAAGAGTTCTTCCACTTCATTCGTCATGTAATACACGATTTGTTCTCAACGATTTCACGATTGAGTGGAGTATCTTCTTGACCGAACTGTATTTATCCTATTACCTTCGTGTATCACTATACTACTCCATTTAAACACTTGTAGCAAACAACAATTTCCTTCCATTGCTAAGGCAGACTATCACAATCCTTGTGAGCCTGGGGATGAAAAACATTAGCTGTCTACGCCTAGCTTACTTTGCAAAGGCAGAAAGACTATCACCTCACCTCGTAAGAGTTTAGAGACGACTAGGTAGCGTGAGCCATCTCAGCTTTTTTCAAAATTAAGTTTTCGACTGTGATTCGTATACTTCGTTAAAGTTTGGTTTTCTTCCGTAAATTCAGGCATTTACGCACTAACGAGAAAACTGTTCATTCAAAATAAAATTGTATACACTTTTTCGTTATTCACGTTTTATTGTTAGGAAACTATGAACAGCTTTTTTGAAGATGATAGCTCTCATCACGTGGTACCCGTGGCGTGATGGTTAGCATGACCATCTGCTAACCCAGAGGTTCGAGGTTCAAATCCCAGCAGAGGTAAAAATGTTTTTTTCACGGGTATCGCCTTTCGCGAGGATTTGGCAAGTCCTCCGTTAGTAAATTCATTGCCATGAAAAGCGCTTTCTCGATTAGCCGTTCGGAACCGGCCCAAAATTGTAGGTCCCCGCCGTTCCCTTAAAATGCATGGTTGTGAGAAATGCGCTAGGCCTTGGGGCTCCTCGCTCTGTTGTGCCACCCTATTTATTTTATTTTTAGCTCCCATCAGCAGCTTGAGCATACATTTCTTCCAAATTCAAATACACACAGTACCTCATGCTGTTTGTTCGGAGTTGAGCTTGGTATCGCATCATCTCCTCTGTACTAGTCTAACCGAAAGACACTTGATACATTTAGGATCTAAAGATTGATTATAAGCAAATAATGACATCGTTTTGATATCGCAATGAATCTCAAGGGCCTCATTGTGTCAGCCAAGTAAAATCAGAAAACTCACGTCCCAAAACGCACTTATCTAATTTAAAGTTAAATAACTTAAGAGCTGCTTTCAAGAAGTTTTCAATAAAACTTATTGGCAATGCGTCTTTTGAAGGGTCCTTTGAGAATAGTTGTACCCTACCCACCCTATATTTATATATGCACTCTAAGGTTGATAAAGAGAAACAAAATAACCAACAAAGCATTATTTGTTGCATTTCTAGTGTTAAAAATAGAAGAAGGACAAATTTAACAACATAGTTCCTTTGTTTTAAACGCTTAAATACTTGAGACATGTCAATATCCGCCAAAGCCCCTCTAGCATTTACGAAGCCAGGTGGATGTATACATTGTTCACTACGAACAAGTACGCAATAGCATACTTATGCTAAAATAGGGAATCGATTTTTCCTACAATACCTTTTTGGGAAAAAGTGGCAAAATATATTTTTTAATTATTTTAAGAAAAATATATACACACATTCTATAGTTAATATCTATAGTTTCTTAACAAACTAGAAGTTAAAGAAACTCAACCATCGTTCTGATGGGAAAAGTAATTCGAAATCAATTAAAATGACTTAATCGATGCATGTAATTATGTTTATCTTTTGATAAGAAATTCACCTTCATGTTTTTGAAAATAATTTTTACAGATTTTTTTGGTATGATTATGTACACTAAACTGAGTTTTACTTTAGAAAATTAAAATTTTGATATCAATATTGATTTTTCCAACTAGGGACCTTACTTTAACTTTCGTGTTGTCCTGTGTGAATTATCCATTTTATGTTCACTAATTTTGTTTTCTATTTGCTAGGATTATTGTTTATTTTAATTAAAAATAACTTTAGAGATCATTTTTTGTTTTTTTAAGTTCTTTTTTGCAGAAAGAAAAATCACTCCGTTACAAGAGACACTGTATACGAATTATACCTCAATGTGAACTGATAAAGGATGTAAAGGAATTTTGTGTATCCCTTTCGATTGAATATAAAGTTTGAAAAGAAATTGAAGTTAAATTTATGAATGGACCATAAGTTTTTGTACATGCGCGTTAGTGGAATTAGATTGAAAAACAAATTCTTAAAATGTAAACAAACACTTGTGCATGGGTTCACTATCAGGCATGACCTCAAATTACAAGGACGTTCGTTTGCATTGTTTATATGGAAGACAAAAACAGAGAAGGAATATTGGTCAACAGGTTAAATGAAGAGCGCATGTCTTTGTTTTTAAAAACAAAGTGGAAGACAATGGGTTTGTCAAAACATGCGAACAAAACAAAATGAACAGAGATGTATGTAATTATTGTATAAATGTATATGCAATACTTGCCCCCACGACGGACGTTATTCTCATGACCTTAATACCTTATGTTGGTAATTTCCTGGCAAATCATCAAAGTCCTCATCGAAGTTCCATAGATAGAAGCAATATGACGTCGAGTCGTTTTAAGTTTTAAGTTTAACTGTTTCGACAGTAGTCCTCGTATACAATAGTAGCAGTCAGAAAGGACTTTGGTATAGAAAACATTTCAAAACATCAACTTGCATTCGGTCTCTGTCTATAGAAAGTATTTCCACCCCCGACAAAGATGAAAACAACTCACGAAGCAAACAAAAAATGTACTAAACGATAATAATTCTAGTATCCTCAACAATTACAAAACCATAACAACGGTTGCCACAACATACATGCTAGATTGTGGTTCTGATTTATTTTTGTGTTTCATTTAACAACAATCAAGTAAGTTCCAGGGAAATATATTAATTAAAAAAAAAATACAGTGAAACTTCAAATGGAAGAATACACACCAAGCAGATATAAAATTCAAGACAAAATTGGTGAAGGAGTTCATGGATATGTGTTTAAAGCCATAGATCTTCATGCCAATAAGATTGTGGCAATAAAAAAAGTAGCACTTAAAAATAAATTTGGAAACATATCTTTGAATACATTGAGGGAAATAAAAGTGTTGCAGATGTGTAAAAACGACTACGTGAGTTACAGAAAATATTGAATATTTTAAGATTCTTTTTAAAGCGAAATTCAAGATTTTGTCTCTGAATGATATTTTTCCGGACTTAATTGGACTATCATTGGTGCTGGATTATATGCCAGAAACACTGTATAGCAAATTGAAAAATGATTTGAATCCTTTGAGTCGCCAGCAAGTAAGAAAATTTTCCTTGATGATGCTGAAAGGGATCGAGTACTTGCATGGGATGGGTATAATGCACAGGGTAAATCTAAGATGTCCTTCATAGAGAGGAAAAAATACATGATTATGTAAAATAATGTGTTTAGGACATCAAACCGGCAAACCTGTTGATAAGCGAGAATGAAATACTTAAAATAGCTGACTTTGGATTGGCACGGCTGTATTTTCCAGATGAAGAACATAAGCTTTACTCTCCACAAGTCTCAACCAGATGGTACAGATCGCCAGAGATCTTATGGGGAAGTCAGAAATATGGACCAGCTGTTGATATGTGGGCAGCTGGATGCGTGATTGCAGAAATGCTGAGAGGTGTTCCACTCTTCGCGGTTTGTCATAATACCTGTTATTTATTTTCAGCTTTAATGTTCATGCTTTTTCGAGTATATAGGGAACAACTGATATTGAACAACTGGCTCTTGTGATAAGAACTCTTGGAACACCCAGACAAAGTGAATGGCCTGAATTGCAAACCCTACCGGACTTCAATAAAATTAGGTCGGTATACAAAAGCGAAAAGAAAAAAGGGATTTGTAAAAATGATTTGATATTTTCAAGGTTTCCGAACGCAGTGGGAATACATTGGGACAATTTATTTCCTAGCTGCACACGGAGTATTGAAGTAAATCTAGTTTCAAATCTGGTAATATACAATCCCAGAAATAGGCTTACAGCATCCGAGGTATAATATTTTACTACAACATTATTATTTCATACAAATTTAATTATTTCCCATTTGTAGGCCATATGCCATGACTACTTTTGCTGAAAAAACATTTTTTTGTGAGTAAAACCAACATCAACGGCTGAATTGTATTTGAAAAATAAATTCCACTTGGCTTGGATCACTTGAGTGCTTTGAATTTTTATCTAAGTTTGGCTGGATATAAATTAATTTGGCTGGTTAAATAAATCAGCACTCATTTACAATTCGTGATTTTTTTAAGTAGTTGTAAAGTAGATGATAAAAATTGTATGTACATGTCTCCAAGTTGTGGACAAAAAGATTTTTAGTCAATGGTACGGTTGCGCTCGGTCTACCGGCTGCAACATTTTGTTTATGCTGACAGCAGCAACTTTCAAAAGTTGCTGCTAAACTGAAGGAGTTTTTTGACAGCAAATTATGCTACATGTTATTGATTTAAGTAGCAAGCATTAACTAGCCTAGTAAAGATTCCCAAAATAATGCTTGATGTTTTCCTATGTATATTTAACAGTGGTAGACATGTCGGATTACAATAGGTTTCGATTACCGAAGGCACACTGTATTTAAGTAGAACTCTTAAATCATGATTTTGGTTAGATGGTTATCACAGTTGCAAAAACAATACGTTGTCCATTTCTATTTAAAAATGTTTGTAAAAAAAAAAACAGTAGAACCATACACACATATTTTTTATTACTTTTGCTTACCAATTTTCGTTAGTCTCATTAACACAATTTGCTATTTTTGGTTATCTTTTTAATCAAAAACATGTTCTATTCAGTCACATAACCTGAGTTTTGATTTTGTAAACGAACGTATAATACTATCTATCCACTCAATATAAAATGATGTTTTTGTGTACACAGCCGGTGGAAATCCAAAACACGCTTGTCCATTCGAAATAATTCCAATGGCGTATTCTTCAAAATTGGATCTTACAATCAAAGGCCCTCCCGAATCACCCTGTCTTGCAAAAGAGATTAAAAACATGATGACATTAAACAAATCCAATAAAATAATCACACCTGACAAATATCCTGACGTCCCGCAGGATCACCTGCACATAAGTGTTGATCAGTCAAACCAAAACGAAATTTCCTCTTTTTATCATGATAAGCTTTACAAAACTCCTTTGACACCACTATCAAATTTATTTTTTGTAGCACCGGAGTTGTTGAACCAGCTGAAAATAAATATTTCAAATAAAACAAAAGCCAGTTCAAAGTTAAAAAAAAGACTTACCGAACTTAGTGGCCCCATAGCCAATAGCCGTTACTTTGGATGTTGTCAAAGCGAATTTGTTCCAAAGGCAAATTGTTGATTTACTGAGAGATCGATTAGATTTGATTTGGTACTACTATTCAGGTTTATATGTTAATTTACAAATTATAAGGTTACCTTGAAGCTCTAGAAAGCTGAATAAGTGCAACGTCATTGTATGCTTGTGCATCATCGTACCCGGGATGAACAAAATATTCTTTAACAGTATGCACTTCGTTGTAGGTACTGTTAAGTTTGTTTCCGCCAATTTTAATTATGTCTGGAAGTTTTCTTTAATGTTATTGCGATTAAAAAATCGAACGAGAACCAAGATTGAACAACAAACCCCTCATTAAATACACAATGCGCTGCAGTGAGCACGAAATTAGAATCAATCAGCATACCCCCACAAAGATAGTCTATTTCACCAGTTTCATCGTTTCTCCAACCAAAGGCTGTCTTTTATGTTATTTAAAATTAATTGTTATTCTATTTAATTGCGGTATATTTCAGAAAAGTGCTCGGCCTACCATAAATGGGAACTCATCAAATCTACTTGACACACCATGAGTCGCAGACTCCGGATGAACATCGTAATCATGTGAAGCGAACAAATGGATACAAACACCATACTCAAATGTTAGACAAAGTATAAAGTTTGCTATACTTCTTACTTTCATTTTTTATATCGACCAATCCACAAGTAACAACCGAGCAAACTAATTCAATATAGAAACTGAACTATATGTTATGATTTGAATTCAAAATCGGGTTATTGGGATGCGATTGTTGTCGGATGGGTTTTGTGTTTTGTTTGTCGATTGGCAAATTTCATTTGAAGACAAGTAAATAAATTACAGTAATGAGTAAGCCTTTAGTATGTTGACAATATTCTAACGAAAACGATGAAAAATTGTATTCTCATATGAACAGTCGTTATCGAAAGTATTCCAACGTAATTTTTCTTATTCAAAAAAATTTAATTTCAAGACACAGAGAGCATGTGGGAAACGCATTCTTCAAGCTTCAAAATATACGAGTACATATGTACAAATTTTAGATTGAAACACATCACGGAAATTAATGTGATTTTCCATTAGAAAAGTAAAACTAGTTGTGACTTATAGATTTTCAACACAGCTTACATGTTCTTTAAGGGCTAGTTGGCTTATATAACTCCGCAGTCAGGATCAAGGCCGTGTGGAACTATGCAAATTATGCTGGATTTAAATATAACTGCTACTACAGAAGTGCAGAAAATTAAAGCAGGACGGATAAAGATTTTAAAGAGAGAACGAGTAAAACTATGAACATGTTCATCTGCACCTATAATTTTTCATCCGCATCCTATAACTAGACGCATCCACCATTTTCCCCACCCCATAAATGCTTTGCTTTGATGTGGAGTTTGACCTTTATTTTCGAGCTCAGATCAGAAAACATGATTTTCAGATATTGCGGACTTTATAAGTTCGGTGTATTTTTTGTACTTCTGGTCTGGGCATAGTACAAATAGGATGCCTTCACCCGATAAGCTGTTAAGGCCAATCCCGCATCAATAATTCCTGTATATTCAGTTAAATTAAAAACTTATCTTATTTCCTTGATTTTGTAAGCAGGAATTTGCAATTGCTGGTTGGTCATGAATTTGAAGTTGAAGTCCTATGGTAGCCACAATGGTTTTTTTTTTTTAAAACCTAAACTCTCCCTGAATACCAAACTGAGTATTTTGAGATGGTTGAGAACAGCTACACTGAAAGTTACTCTTTGTTACAGTTTCTCTTTCTGTTTTCATTGACCGTTTGAATTTAATCTGAGTATTTATTTTTGTATTGCAAATAACCAGAAACCTTTTTTTCTG
Organism: Melanostoma mellinum; assembly: GCA_914767635.1. Classification (NCBI taxonomy): domain Eukaryota; kingdom Metazoa; phylum Arthropoda; class Insecta; order Diptera; family Syrphidae; genus Melanostoma; species Melanostoma mellinum. The sequence continues at coordinate 25,322,511 of OU612058.1, forward strand.
TATAATTTAGGCTTAAAGCCTCGCGTAAACCAATGCGGTGAGATCGTGCGATGCGATTGCGATAAGTCAAATCCCTATGCATTAAGTCAAACGTCCATAAGATTACATAGGGATTTGACTTATCGCAATCGCATCGGACGCACTCACCGCGTTGGTTTGTGGAAGGCTTATGGCACTTTCCATTGGTTTCACTCGGGGAAGCACTCATTTTAAAAACCAATGGAACACCTAAAATTGTTTTTTCTCAACTTATGGCACTTTCCATTGGTTTCACTCGAGGAAGCACTCATTCTGAAAACCAATGGAACACCTAAAACTGTTTTTGCTCAACTTAACGTGTTGGCTTTGTGTGAGTGAAACATCTATAGCACATAAAAAATATATCCTGTGGAAACTTTTCCTTTTGACATTTGAGTAACATGTGTTAGTGCTTCTTGAGTCGATTCTCACTTCAAATCGAGAAGCGGCTGTCACTCCTCAGAATCATGAGAAGCGATCTTTTTGCACCAATGGAACGGTTTGAGAATGCTTCTGGACGCTCCTGGACGGTTCTTTTCGTCCAATGGAAAGTGCCATTAAGGTGTTGGCTTTATGTGAGTGAAACACCAATAGCACATGAAAAATATTTCCTGTGGAAAATTATTATTATGTATAAGTGCTTCTTGAGTGGATTCTCATTTCAAATCGATAAGCGGCTGTCACTTCTCAGAATCATGAGAAGCGATCTTTTTGCACCAATGGAACGGTTTGAGAATGCTTCTGGACGCTCCTGGACGGTTCTTTTCGTCCAATGGAAAGTGCCATTAATACATGTTACTCAAATGTCAAAATCAAAAATTTCTCCAAGGAATATTTTTTTAGAGCCATAGGTTTTTCACTCATACAAAAGCAATTACTTTAAACTGAATAGAAAAAATTTTGGGTGTTCCATTGGTTTTTAAATTGAGTGCTTCCCCTAGTGAAACCAATGGAAAGTGACATAATCATAGCGAATTCGAAAAATGATGTCGGTTTTGTTTTTTGTGCTTTGATCTACATCCATCTCGCTATACTCTTCTGCTTTTTAGAACTTGCATGTAAAAGCGTTTTTCAATGAAATTCGGTAGATTTACCCTAAAATCGTTAACTACTTTCAATTGAACATGATTTTAGGTTTTTTGCTGGTATTGGCGGTTAAATTGATGTTCACAAAAATGAATTCATATTTTCACGTTTTGTAATTTGGTTTTTTCCAGTAAATTATTGATTTCTAACTTATTTTCTCGTGTCCTCATAATTTATAGCAGTTTTTCAACCCAAGATGAAAACAGTCGCTTTTCCCCACGAAGTTTCAACAAATTGACTATTGTTCCATTGGCTTTCAAAATGAGTGCTTCCCCGAGTGAAACCAATAGAAAGCGACAAAAGGGTGGGTAGTGTGAACAAAGTATTACTTTCAGTTCTCACCATGAGGTGGCGCAGCTCATTTGTTGAGCCGTTTCGAAACGTCAAAATTAAAAGTTGGATTTGAAAACAAACATTTTTAAATGCATAAAAGCTGTTGTTTTAATTTTTATAGACACCTTAGTCAAATTGTTAAATTATGGCCTTTTCTGAATCATTTGGCTTAGGGAACAGCACATTCATGAATTTGGAAACAGAAGTTATAATAGCACTGAAAGAACATCCAAAAAATCTTGCAAATAAACCCGAAGAACTAAAGCATTGTCCAAATCGCTTGGATATCATTGATGAATCTCCTACAAATTCCAAAAGTAAAGCGAACAAATCACGATCTCGCCATCAGGTAAGTCAGTTTGGTGTACAAAGAAGGAAGAAGTTCCAAAAAAGCCGATCAGAATCAACACTTCAAAGTATCCAACCAATTGCCGTGGAGCTGAGCAAATCCAAAAACATCACTAAAGACGACAATTATTCCGAGTTTTTTAAGAGTGAATTTAGCATAGAGCAGAATCAAACTACAGAGAAAAAACCAAACTCGTTAGTGAATACTTCGCAAGTTGAAGCTGCTTTCAAGTCGCATAATGGAGGAGATCCTGCAGCCGGATTTGGTTTTGAGGAGAGTAAAATGTTCTCAGAAATATTTGCCAATCTAAAATCTCAAATCAATGAAAACGTAGAGGATGTGAACACTTCTGAAGTACTTGATGTTCCAGTTTTCTCTGCAGATATTCAGGAAATACTCAACTGCAGTAGCCACTCCATGGATGAAAGCTTGAAAATTTCTGATTTGTCCGACGATGATTGGAAAGAATCACTGAAGCTCTCAGAATTTCAAGACGAATCTATCCACGGAACAGAATTCAAAGAAGATTCTTATCATGAAGCAGAAAAAGTGAGTAAATCAGTTGAAACTGAAGAAATATTCAACATTGACGACGCCACATTTATCTGCCCAGATGAAGATGGTAAGGATTTCGCTGAGAAAACAATTAATGAAATCAAAGTTGAAGTACAACAGGCTCTACAAGAAAACCAGGATCAAAATTCTAAAACAAATCAGAATTCTAAAGGTTTATCAGCAATTGAAAGTTGTTCAAAACTAAGAGCAGAACTGGAACTAAATGCCATTACTTTGAATCATTGTGAAGGTCCACCAAACACAACTTCTGCCTTAAAAGAGGGATATACAATAAAAGACAACCTAGAAAACTTAAAAAAGATTTCAGCTTGGAATCTTCCCAAGTCTGTCCTTGATGAGTACGAAAAGAAAGGAATCAGAAAAATGTTCGATTGGCAAATCGAGTGTCTAAGCAATCCCAAGGTAAGTCTGAAATATTCAGAACGTTCAATCTGTTTTTAAACAACAATTTGTCTTTCCTTACAAACTTTAGGTACTTTTTGAACACTGCAACTTAGTCTATAGTGCTCCGACATCTGCCGGAAAGACACTAGTTAGTGAAATTCTTCTTATCAAAACTATTCTTGAGCGAGGTAAAAAGGTTATAGTGATTCTTCCATTCATTTCCGTGGTGCGTGAAAAAATGTCCTACCTTCAAGATCTTCTCATCCCATCTGGCTATCGTGTTGAGGGTTTCTTTGGTGGATACACACCACCTGGGGGTTTCGATAGCATCAATGTGGCTATATGTACAATCGAAAAAGCCAATTCCATTATAAACAAACTCCTTGAACAAGGTAAACTAGAAGAAATTGGCACTGTTGTGGTAGATGAAATTCATTTGATATCAGACCCAGGACGAGGATACATTTTGGAACTTCTTTTAGCCAAAGTTTTGTACATGTCGCGGAAACATGATCTCCATATTCAGATTATTACCATGTCTGCAACATTGGCGAATGTAGAGCTACTCAAAAAGTGGCTTAAAGCTGAACTGTACATCACAGACTACCGTCCAGTAGCTTTGCAGGAGATGATAAAAATAGGCAAAACTATCTACGATAGTAATTTGGAAATTATTCGAGATATAAGTACTTCGGATTTTGAGGCAATTAAAGACCAAGACCATGTCGCTCAGCTCTGCATTGAGACACTAATAGAGGGTTACTCAGTGATTGTTTTCTGCCCGTCGAAAGATTGGTGTGAGAATCTCAGTGTCCAGCTAGCGGCTGCGATACACACGATCGGCAAAAGTGGTTCTGAAATGGGGAACAAACTTAGATCGCACATAAAACGTGACGCAATCGAAGAAGTGAAGAAACAGTTAAAAGATATTCCAACAGGTTTGATTGGTTTTTTTTTTTTTAATTTCTGAATTAATCTTTGTTTTTTTTCCAAGGTCTTGATTCTGTGCTGGAAAAAACCATTAACTATGCTTGCGCATTCCATCATGCAGGCCTTACTACCGAAGAACGTGACATTATCGAGTCATGTTTCAAGAGTGGAGCACTTAAGATTATTGTGGCGACGAGTACGCTAAGTTCTGGTGTTAATTTGCCAGCTCGGAGGGTGATTATTAGGTCACCATTATTTGGAGGGAAACAAATGAGTTCGTTGACGTACAAACAGATGATTGGGAGGGCTGGAAGAACAGGAAAGGTAATTTCATCATTTTTCAATTTTTTTTTTGTTTTTTTAAATCGAAGTGAGGTTTGGGGCTTGTGCCTAAGGAAGACTATAAATGGGTCATTAATGAACTACTTTTGTTTGCTTTTGACTCATCTACTCCTTTACTAAACAGCTCATCTTTTTCCCACTGAACAGCTCCTATTCCCACTATGTAACTCATCTATTTCCACTAGAGAGCTTTTTATTTATGAATGCCCTTCACTTAGTTCTTGTTTTGCAATCTTTTGAATATGTAGAGGAGTACTCTTAGTAAAGGTCAGCTTGTCTACCTGTTATCCGGGATTTTGGAGGGTTTTTAAATATTGTTGATAACTTTGTTTTAAAATGAGTTTTGACGACAATCCTTTAGGGTGTGAATAGCACTAATTAAGCAAAGATATTGTTTATCGTATGATTCGAATATTGTGATGAACTTAATTTGGAAGGATTATTTAGTTTCATTCAATCTTTCACCTCCTTAATTTATCTTTTTCAGGATACGTTAGGTGAATCAATTCTTATTTGTACCGATGCTAATGCCAGAACTGGAAAAGATCTTGTTTGTGCAGCTTTGAATCCGATCACTTCTTGTTTAGAGTTGGAGAGCAGTGTAAGTTAAAGTAGCAAAACATTTTTATAAAAATGCTTATACTTCATTGCGTACCTATTTTCAAAACAGACCCATTTGAAGCGAGCATTGCTGGAAGTTATTTCTTCGGGAGTGGCAGCAACTAAATCTGACATTGAAGACTTTGTAGCTTGCACTCTTCTAAGCACTCAAAAGACAATTGTTAAAAATAACTTCGAAGAAGAGGAAACTAACAAAAACAAAAGTTTCATTTTTGATTCGATTGATTTCCTTATCGAATATGAATTCATTCGGATGCAGCATGATGAGGAAAAAGGTATCCACAACTACATAGCCACTCGTTTAGGAATGGCTTGTCTAGGTATGATATGATTAAAAGTTTTTTGTTTTCCTTATAATAATGGATTGCATCTTATTCTCAGCTTCTTCAATGCCACCAACCGATGGGTTGATCTTATTCTCGGAACTTCAAAAGTCTCGTCGCTGCTTTGTTCTAGAATCCGAACTGCACGCTGTGTATCTTGTCACTCCATACTCTGTATGCTATCAGTTGCAGGATCTGGATTGGCTACTTTTTCTTGACCTTTGGGAGAAACTGTCCCCAGCAATGAAAAAAGTAGGTGAATTGGTTGGTGTCAAGGAATCATTTTTGGTGCGTGCAATGCGTGGCCAAACGAAACTGGACTACAAACTAATGCAAATTCATAAAAGGTAAGGATTTTGAAAAAAAAAAAGAAATAAATCAATCGATTTTTAATTTTTGAAGGTTTTACACGGCATTAGCTCTCCAAGAGCTGGTTAACGAGACACCGGTAAATAGCGTCGCCACCAAATACAAATGCACTCGCGGCATGCTTCAAAGTCTACAACAAATGGCTTCAACTTTTGCCGGTATTGTTACGGCATTTTGTAATTCCTTAAATTGGTCGATGCTTTCGCTGATTGTCGGGCAATTTAAGGAGCGTCTTTTCTTTGGAGTACATCGTGATTTAATTGATTTGATGCGTTTGCCAGATTTGAATTATAAGAGAGCACGTGTGCTCTTTGATGCTGGCATCCAAAGTCTCATAGATTTGGCAAATACCGATGTCTTTACAGTTGAAAAGATCTTACACAATAGTTTAAGTTTTGATACAGCTAAGAAGCTAGAAAACGAAAACGACTATGAAAACAATCAAAGAAATAACTTTAGAAATTTCTACATAACAGGAAAAGCTGGACTTACTGTGAAGGAAGCGGCCAAGATGCTAGTAGACGATGCTCGTCAGTTTGTCCAATACGAAATAGGTGTTGGGAACATCAATTGGACTCAAGATAAGATAAAGCATCAGGATAATCCAGATGTAAGCAGTTGTTTGGAAAGCTCAAAAGATGCTGGCAGTTCGAAACGAAAAATAGAAACGAACTGCTGTGATGCATCGCCTCCAAAATTGAATAAGATTGAAAATGGTAAGTCAGTAACATTTGGTGATAGTCTGATTGGGCAAATGCAGAAGAGTGGGACTGGAAATGATTCAAAATGCAAACAGGATTATTGTGGTAAGAAACCGGGTGAAAGTATTGCCCCAGATAATTCCATGGTAGTGCAAGCCATATGTAATAAGAAAATGACTTCGTTGCCTAAAAAACAAAGTGTGAGTCCAGCTTTGAACAAAGACAAACTCAAGTCTAAGAATCAAACCGAAAATCACACAACGCAACAAAAAACTTCAGCAAACAAAGCTCCAACTGCAGCTTATACTAAACCAACGCGTGGTTCGAATGAAAATGATGAAAAGATTGGTATTTCTTCAAAAAGAAACTCGGTAGAAAGTGACAATCAAAAGTCAGTAGACCCTCATCTTCCACTTGCCAAAGAACAGCCACCAACTCGCTTACCAAAATCAAGTTCCAATCTACTTGATGAAAAATCGAAAGCCAAAGAAAACAAACTGAGAAATTCACCAGTGATACGACCTTCTGGTAGTTCAAATACAAAACCGAAGACCATAAATTCTTCAGAAGGCAAAGAAAACAAAATCCAATCAGACGTCCACTCAACTCCACGTTCTAATAGATATCCTTTAAAAGCAGAAGAAAGGGATCAGCTTCCCGCAGTTAATCTACAACGAGAGAAAATAAAACTAAATAAAGTCACCCAACAAACTGGGAAGCCGTCTTTAGGACCATCAGTCCGACGAAGTCCTCGAAATCATTTGCCAAGTTCTACAAGAATTGAACAATCGGCGAATACCCTTCATGAAAATGATCTTTTCAACGATGAAGTATCATTCGAGATGAATTCAGAAATTGCCAATGCTATGGATGACAAACAAAAAGAAGAGCAACAAGAACAACGTTCTCGTAAGTCGCTAAACAAAAGTTCAGATGAAATTGCAGCCTCCCAAGAGATGACATTCCAACCCAAAACACAAAGTACTCGTCTGCTTCGATCATTCAAGGAACGAACCGAAATTCCATCTAAAACTCCAGCTCGACGCACACCTCTTAGAAGAAAAAGCGAACAGGATTCTACGCCTCCCCCCAAATTTCAACAGCAGCCACCTTTAGAGCCACCACTAACAAATAAATCGAATACATTAGAAGTATCTGATATTTCACTTGGTAATTCTCTTATGCAAAATCCAATTCAACTGAACGCTTCACACATATTGAGTACTTCCAAGACAGAACCAGATGCGTTGTCCCTCGAATGTATACACATTTTAGACATTTGTGGAAGTCATATGCTTTTTAAGAATGCTCTGAAAGACCTCATGGAGGTAAAAACTCTTGGGCTTTCAGTTGGAATTGAAAAACAGGCCAGTAAACAAAAACCATTGATTGGTGCTAATTTGTTGATAAACCAAGTTGGTGGTAACAAAGACAAAGCAGACATGGACTTTCAAATTGATGATTCGTCGTTTGTTACTGGAGTTTCAATGGTGATCAAAGAGAACGTATCGTATTTCCTGAATTTACAAAATGAAAATACCGGAAAGGGTGTCACGAGGGAAATGAAAGTTGATGTCCTGAGAAAATTGTGTCAAAACCCAGAGCTTACTTTACAAATATATGATGCAAAAGAACACCTCAAAATTCTACGTCAAGTTGTTCCCACTATTGACGAAATACGTTGTAAGGTCGAAGATCCAAAAGTTGCGAACTGGCTCTTGCAACCAGATAAGACGTTGAGCTTTGCAGATATGGTGAGTTTACTTTTTATTTCAAGTTGAAAAATTGCTAACAAAAAATGTTTATCGCTCATAAAAGGCTCAAATGTTCGCACCCGAATGCAAAGGACTCGTGAAACTTGCGGGAAGTAGCCGTGGCTATAACAGTATTGGTTTGGACCTGAGCAGTGCAATATTTGGAAAGATTCGATCGTCCATAGAAGCATGTGTAACGATGCACATACTAAGAGAACAGGTTGAGAATCTACAACGAATAGGAAGTGGGCAGTTGCACAAATTCTTCATTGGTAAGTATTGTTTTCTGATCAAAATGATAGTTAACAAATTGTTTGTAAAATTTCAAGACCTTGAAATGCCACTTCAAAAATCTTTATGTGAAATGGAATGCTATGGATTTCCTGCAAATGAGTCTAAAATGAGAAAGCTATTTCAACAAATGATGGACACCATGAAGAAACTTGAAGTTAAAATCTTTGAGACTCATGGTTCTAAATTCAATTTGGGATCAGCTTCTGCTGTTGCTAAGGTAACTTTGAAAATCCAGTCTTTAAAATGTGGCCGTTTAATGTTTCAGTAATTAAGAAAGGTTGTAGGACTACATCGCAAAGGCAACGTTCGTGTGTCTACGTCTAAGCAGATTTTGGAAAAAATTGATTCACCTATTGCACAAATGATCATTGTACACAGGAAAATAAGTGTTGTTATGACCAAAACAATCCAGCCACTTTTGCGTTGTATCGTTGATAACAGGTAGTTTTTATTTTTTGCTAGAACCAATTGACCGCAAAGTTTTTAATATTGTGTAGAATAAGGAGCAACAGTATTACTTTTACAAGCACGGGCAGGATTTCAATGCAGGAGCCAAACCTGCAAAATGTTGCCAAATGCTTTCAAGTCGTTATCGGCTGTAAGTCAGTTGAACAAACCTTCAATTATTTTATTTAAAGGAAATTTTATTTTAAAGCTTCTGAAAAGTTGGAAATTTCATGCCGCAGTGCATTTTGTCCATCGAATGGCCGTTGTTTAGTTTCCGCTGATTTTTGTCAGTTGGAGATGAGAATTTTGGCTCATTTGTCACAGGTTAGGTTGGTCAATATGCTATAGTTTTTTTTAAACAAGGAATGATGTTTTAGGACCCTTCACTCCTTCAAGTGATGAATTCTGAAAAGGATGTCTTTACCGCCATTGCTGCAAAGTGGAACAAGATACGCGAAGATGACGTCTCCGAAGAGCTACGCAATGGCACAAAACAGATTTGCTATGGAATCGTTTATGGCATGGGAATGCGAGCTTTAGCCGAGTCGTTGAAATGCAACGAACAAGAAGCAAAAACTGTGTCTGAACAATTTCATGCTGCATATCCTGGAATTCGGTTGCAAAAAAAAAAAAACAATTTCATCTGAAAATGGTTTTTATTTAGTTTTGTTATATTTTTAGCTTATATGCAGAGAAAATTATAAAGTTTGCCAGGCAGAATGGATATGTGGAGACAATAACAGGGCGAAGGCGCCATTTAGACAATATTAACAGCGGCGAACCACAGTTGAAAAGTATTTCCTTTATCTTTTGCCTAAAGTTAGTTGCTTTCAATGCTTTCTTTTCAGATCAAGCCGAACGTCAGGCTATCAACTCAACTATTCAGGGATCCGCTGCTGACATTGCGAAAAGTGCAATCTTAAGAATGGAGAAGAACATTGGCAAGTACCGCGAAAAGATGGGCTTAACAAATCAATGTGTTAACTTAGTACTTCATCTGCATGACGAACTGATATTTGAAGTTCCTGAAGATAAAGCAAAGAAAGTTGCTAAAGTTTTGAGCATAACAATGGAAAATTGTGTTCGATTAAGTGTTCCACTAAAGGTGAAGCTGAAAATTGGTAAATCTTGGGGTGATTTGCAAGAAGTTAAATTGTAAATAGTTTATTGTTTTAATTTTTGAAGATTATTTATTAAAATGGCATAATAATATACACAAAAGTGCTGTTTCAAAACAAAGGAAACAAAATATTAGATTCTCACAAGCCTTCCTTCTGAGCCCATTCAGTCCAAGAGCCTTTGTATGCCTTTGCGCTGCAACATAGAAGAACGCATTGCTATAAGAAACAATTTAAATAATTTTCTATAAGAACTAACTTGACAAATCCATGGTCATCAGCTGCGAGCTCTGCAGCCTTCTGAGCACGACCCCCGGCATGACAAGAGAAGATCAGGTATGCGTCTTTATTAGGCTTTGGTCGTTTGAATGAAGCCTTAAATACATCATCGGACATAGATAAAGCTTCATCCAGCTCTGGAACTATGAAACAAAAACGGATTTTTGAGTGTCAGTGTCTATGGCACACATTATTAATAAATAAAATCAAATGATTATCTTATCAATATTCCTAAGGTTAGTGATACTGTTTTATGAAACAAATATCAACTAAACAAGATCTTAAATGATTTTCTTACGTGGGATGTTGATACTGGCAGGAATAACGCCGGTCCTGTCCAACTCGTCGGGATTTCTTACATCAATAAGGTATGCTTCTGGATGATTAGGAATGTCCTTGATGTCTTCGTATGTTGCCATTTGTTTGTTGTATTTAAATTGTTAAATTAGTGAATTATGAAAGTTTAAATAGTTCTCATTAATGAAAAAGCTGGGTAAATACTGAATACTGAATAGAATACTGCAGTTAGCGCGTAAATGAAGAAAATTGTTCTTGTATAAATAATCAAATGACAGGTAAGTAATCCCACCTTACGTTACGCAAACTACAGTAGGTGCCATATATGGTGGAAGGTGAAAATAATAAAGCCTTTAAATAAAGCTTGCAATCGCGCATAAAAAAAAAAATATAATGTAATGTAATTGGTTCGTTCGTTGAACTTTACCCAGGGTTGACCCATGTTTCCTTGACAACCCTATGAGTTGTTAAAAAACTGGGGAGGATTATTCCGTTACGTTTAATACGACTATCGTTTAAATGCTTAGTACTAAACTAACGTGTTAAAAACCAGTAAAAGTTCTCGAAGTATGTAAGCTGAAGAGCGAAACTAAATATAATCGACGATATACGATCGAACGAAAATCCTGTAAGAAGTTACGGAATCTGGGCCCTGGGTTTCCTAACCATCAGAAAACGCTAAAGCACAAAATCACCACACATCCCTATCGTTTGAATAAAAATACATGCCATTTGACAGCTTTCGACCTGCCCCAGCAAAAAGCAAACTAAGGCCAAACCCCGGGGCTCAAAAAACACTCTGTTTGACATTCAAGGCGACTTTAGGTTTCTCAAAATTCAAAAAACGCTCTTTGGCAACCCCAGGGATTCAACGAACGAAGTCAAGTCGGCAGGCCTTAACGTCCCCTAAGGGCTCAATTTTCGTTTTCTTACGTTCGGTGCGTTCAAGAAACGCTTTGTGTCGATTACAGGACAACCCCAAGTCTTCAGGCTTCAGCGAACAAGCCTAGTAATCTATTGTAGTGATAGGTGATGTCATGTGTCATGTGATGTGGTATGGTGATGTCAATTTCCATTGATCGAAAACGGATCCACTGGGCTCAGAGGAGATTACTTTCTCTGCTTTAAAAACATTTTTGCAAGCCTCGATTCGGAATCACTCTCACTCACGGCGTACACCTGTTTAGAGCTTGAAATGTAAAAATTGAATTGTGAATAATTGAAACGATACTAGCCGAATTTTATTGGGAATTTCTATATTCACTTGCGAGTCTCAATAAAACGCTTTATATGGCTATATTCACTTATCAAGTTCACTTTCACACAAACTCCATTTACCAACCATGTTATTCACTTCTGCAAGTGAGTTATTTTTTTTTTTCACTTACGCTATTCACTTATATTCACCTAAGAGTTGTTGTTTTTCCATGAGCGATGTTTTGCTCAAGTGAATATAAGTGAATATACATTCCCAATAAAACTCGGCTATAGATTCCCAAAAAAAACTCGGCTATTGAGAGTTTTAAGCATGAGGATTTGTATCAAGCATATACTAAGTACATAAATGCTTCTACGCATGTATTATTTCAGTTTTTTTTAATAAATAGTTTTTGTTAAAAAAGCCAACTAGAAATTGGCCTTCAAATGACAAAAGATACTCACGCAATAACAAAAAAAAGCATTTATTGTTCCTTCCATTGAACACGAAAAAATTGTTTTTTTTTCGATTGTATTTTTTTAAATCGCGATGGTTAGCATGTCCACCTGCTAATCCAGAGGTTCGAGGTTCGAATCCCAACAGAGGCAAAAATGTTTTTCCACGGGTATCGCCTTTCGCGAGGAATTGGCAAGTCTTCCTCCGTTAGTAAATTCCTTGCCATGAAAAGCGCTATCTCAATTAGCCGTTCGAAACCGGCAGAAAATTGTCGCAAGTAGCAACAGAAATCGGCACCAAATTAATGGTTTGAAAACTCATGATTCGAAAATCAGCCAATCATTGGAATCGATTTTAATAATTGAACTAAAAAATTTTGTTTTCAAAAATTTTAATTTAAATTAAGTAGTTCTTGGATTGAAACATTCCCGTATTCGAAAGCTTCATCCATTTATAGCTGCAAAAAAAAAAAAAAACAAACAAAAAATCAACTTTTAAGATTTAACTCATCAAGATTCAATCACAAACAAAAGCTACCATTTTCATAACTAGGAAATCCGAATCGAGTCGTTTTCAATTCAATAATTTTTTGCCAATCGGACTCTGTACAAACTCAAATATTACATTTATGATAATACTTTGAATATCTTTTTTATTTAAGATGCATCTCGGTGTTATTTGTGATAATTTCTTTATTTCTTTTTATTTCACATAATAAATAATCTAAAATAAATCGTGAACTTATATAGCTTTAACAATAATAACATTACTAACGAAAAAAAAGTCTCTTCGAACACATAATGAAATTTTTATTTTTTTCAATTTTCCCTTTTTTGTTTTACTTTTACAAAGCAAATTAAAAAAAAAAAAATACAAATTATTATCGATTGCACTTTACAGAATTTTTTGTTTGACAAAAAAGAAAAATATTGCAAATAAAACAATGAGAAATATAAAACGATCAGAAAATTAACTCGAAACATAACGAAAACTTTGTGCATATGTTTCCAACTTAAGGACCATGGACAGTTTAGAAAAATAAAGCCAGAACAACCAACAAAATGTTTTTTTTAATAATAATTACTATCTAAATTTTGTTTTATTGAAATGAATGATTTTATTGGTCTATTTAAAAAATACTTCTTGTATAAATTGATGTAAGACTGAAAATAAGAAAATACAAATAACAAAAAAATTGTAAATTATGTTTACCTAACTCTCATTCCTTTTTATTTCATTCCGACCCACAAATTACAACAATGTATGTATGTATTTGTATATAGTTAAACAAAAATATATATGTTTTTATACATTCTTTCTGTTTCTTTGAAGTTCCTTTTGCTGGATTGCATGCATGTAAATATGTTGCATTATTTTTATAAGTTATAATAATTTGCGTTTTAAGCTTTACAAAATTTGTTTAAATATTTTTCGTTATTTTTTTTACCTTTGTTTACAAAAAACAAATTTAAAAAAATTCATATACACATAAATAGAAAACTATTGTTGATGCTGTTTTGTTTTGTTTTGATAAGGATTAGCATCGTTTGGATGGTGGAACAAGATGCTCAGGCAGTACATTCGGCAACTCATTGCCATCCAGCTTAACGTTGATTAAGTGCATAGCTAGAGCGAATTCATCGACGTCAAGGAAACCATCACCGTCGACATCAGATAACTTCCATATTTTACTCAGTACCGAGTTGGGTAGTTTGGATTTGATCAGTTCCTGTTTGGCGGCTGTAAATGATGGGATATTTTTATTTGTTCATTTTGTTGCAAATAAAGATAAACTTACCAGCACCGGAAATCTTGCCATCTATGGGGTTCAGTGCTTCGAATAGTGGATCTGTTCGTGCCTTGTCTCTACTGCAGATCCAATCAAGTTCACCGCATCCGGCATCAATGCCTTCTCCCTTTCGGTAGCCGAAAGGTGAGATTGTGTCATCCACAATACCTTCAAATGCGCCGCCTGAAAAAATATGTATAAAAAACCATTATAGCATTTATGATGCGATGCAAGTAATTAAATGGAACACGGTTGTCCCGTCTCACGAATTAAAAAAAAAAGGTAGAAATATACACAAACAAACGTGCTGCACGAGTCTGATGTTTGTTGTTAAATTGTGCGTGTGACAAAAAGACGTCTAATGCATCAGTAATTTGAGCACAGTGCCATAAAGGAAAGTGGTAGTCTTTTCTTTCTTTACTCGTATATCTTGTTTGTGGCGTTAATTGAAACTTACTTGAAAGGAAAACTAGGCGTGCATGGCAATCAGTTACATTTGAAACAATAAGTTAAACTCAATGGATACTTATTGCTTTTCTGTCAATAAAATAGGTAAACACAGCCAAAGCCGCTGTCAGACATTCTTAACTGATAAAGGTTATTTATAAAAGGTTAAGGGTTATTTATAAATAAATTATTAAGTACAAAACGGCACAGCGTTAAGGTATGAAAGAGCGAAAGAGACGCGTCAGTCAATTCTGTAACTAGCTTCCATTGGTTGACCTGACTTTTCTAGTTGAATTATAGGTTTGTTCGTTGAAGCTCTGGGGTTGCCCTAGGGTCGCCACAAAGCGTTTTTTGAGAAACCTAAATTTGCTCTGAATGTCAAATTCAATGTTTTTTGAGCCATAGGTTTTCCCCCAACTCGCCCTAGCTTTTTGCTGTGGCGAGTTCAGAGCTGTCAAATGGCATCTATTTTTTTTTTAATGACAGGGATGTGTGGTGATTTGTGGTTTAGCGTTTTTTGAGGACTGGAAAACCCAGTCTTCTTGACAACTCATATAGGGTTGTCAAGAAAACCGGGGTCAACCCTGGGGAAAGTTCAACGAACAGACCTTATGAAACGTGCCCGGCAACTTCGATGTCAGCGATTCATGAGTAGCTGTGTTACTGTCGTCTTAGAAATTAAGGCAATTTTTCAGCGGTCGAATTACCGCATCAGTGATCGAGTGAGTGAGTATTATTTTTCTTTCAAAATCGGTCTACAATTACACAACATCAGTCTGTTGTTCAATTATCCAGTTCAACTCGTTCAAATTGTTGTCCTAAAGTATCTACTCGATAACCCGTCAAAAGGACATAATTCAGTCTTGTACGACTCGATCACATGTGCGGTAATTCGGCCGCTGGTTTTTTACGATAGTCTTCTTAAACGTTATCGAATCCAGGGCTAGCTGGTCTAAAGTCAGTCGAAAAAATTACAAACATTTTGTGATATTGTTAGGAAAAATGTAATTCTTCTTCCTTTTCTGGCGCATGCTCGCAACCCCTCGAAGTAATCTCAAAGAGATCATAGCTCTCTCACTTATCTGCTTCGCCCTTAGGTTTGTATCTTTACTCACCCGCGGGATCCCAAAACGTGTATCTTTACTTTTTTTTTTTTTGACGTAAATGTGGCAAAAAAAGTAGCCCAACTTTTAACTTATGCGTCCGGCAGAACTGATGACATGCGCAGTCAGAGCCAATTTGAAATTTTCTCTTCACACCGCAACGGATTCTATGGGTCACCCCAATCCGTTGTGTCCGGTAAAACTCACTGCTGTCAGTTGAATCCGGCAGCGAACGGACGCAACGGATTCTATAGGCCTCAACCCATAGAATCCGTTGCGTCCGTTCGCTGCCGGACTCACCTGACAGCTCGATTAAATACACACGATCTTATGAGAGGTGACCCATAAGCATCGGTTGCAACGAACGCAACGCAAAAAGTAGCCCAACTTTTAACTTTTTGCGTCCGGCAGAAGAGAGACATGCGCAGTCACAACCAATTTGACGTTTTCTTGTATATGGAAAAAGTGACAATGGGCGCGTTCAAAAACCTATCGGATAGCCTATCTCGGATAGCCGTATCTGGGATACCTTTTTTTTTGCTGCAGACAACAGCCGTGAAATATTAAAATTCGAATTCTGAAAACAGAAAAACATTCAAAATATCATTGCTAGACGATTATAACTTATTTTTTTCGATTTCCCACACGTAAACAACAACATCAAGCTATCCGGGTACGATTCTTGAACGCCCCCATTTTGACTAAATTTATTTGTCAAAACACCGCAACGGATTCTATGGGTCACCCCTATCCGTTGTGTCCGGCAAAATTCACAGCTGTCAGGTGAATCCGGCAGCGAACGGACGCAACGGATTCTATGGGCTGAGGCCTTTATGGGTCGGGGCCTTCCGGCTGTTTGTGAAATCAGCTGATCGAAACATTTTGATCGAATTCAAATTTATATTTGAACTAAAATGAAAAAAATTGAGACTACAAAACAAAGAGAGACTTTGTGAGTTTTAAAATTCAAAATAACATAGTGTTAACTATGCAATGTAATATTGCTATGAGCTCATTTTAACACGTTTCTGAAACAAAACTTTTTGTATGTTTGTTTACTATCTCTACTGAGAGTACATGATAAACGTCATTCAGAAACATCCCAAATGCGTATCTTTACTTTTCAGTTCGGATGCAGATTACAAAAAAACAATATTAAAAAGCTCGAGCCCAAACTTTTTCCCGGGCTTTTACCAGAAGTAAAGAAACAAACCTAATGTGATCCGCCAGTGATTTTCTGCAAACCAAATCAAATTTAATCTAACATCTGATATTAGTTTGATTGATTCCATGTTAAATTCGATTTTCAGATTTCAGATTGCAGAACAAAAAATATATGTATCCAATAATATTTGAAGCAAATGTCAACAACTAATTTTAACACGAATCTGTTCTTCGTCAATAGAAGAAAATGGAGAACATAATGTTCTAACATGATTCAGACAGACTCGTTAAACAAGAAACACTCTTTTTCGCAACAGAGAGTTGGCCATCAAACACCAAAAAGCTGTATTTTTCTGTTCTAGATCAATCTAGAATAATTCATTAAACAAAACTAATGATGTTGCCACCCACAATGTTATATTTGACCTTACAGTATCTCTATCAGCTAATACGACTTTGAGTTACTTAAAACTTGGAGTCAAATAAATAAAAAGGTTTCCCTGTTTCTGAACGCTGTAACAGAAACAAATCTAAAAACCAAAAATGAAAATATATTTTTTCTGACCGTTTTTTCTGACAGTTTTACCAATTCACAATCCATTTGCGTCAGAAAAAGATCATCAAACTGTTAAAAGTAGTCTGTTCCTTTAAATATAAATATATACATATTCAAAGCGTTATCTTTATGACTAGACTTATTTGTTCAAAATGACGTGTCGACCCTTCGTTTCAAAAGATTAAACAATTTCAATTACCATGTGTACATACATTTATGACGATAGAAGATGCAAACACACAATTTATTCTATAGTGTGATATAAGTAACATAGCATATGTACAATGTACATATAAGCATTCCAAAATCGCTACTTTAATTTCTACAAAACATATTTTCTTTCTTTTTTCTATTTTACTTTCAAGTTCTTCGGCTTTCCATGAGCAAAAGTGAAAATTCTTCTTCAGCATTATCGTTAAAAATAGACTTCAGAGCCTATCTGCTTTGTGTTGTTCCCAACAATTCATGACATTTTATTTCAACTTGAAACGATTTTCGATTCATTGTTCACTTACATAAATGATGTGTGTATGTGATAATAAGAAATCAGCTTTAAGGTTCAATATTAAAGGCCAAGTTCAAGCAAAGCTACAACATTGAGTGAAAATTGTTTACCTCTGAAATTAAATGTAGGTTAGGTTTTTTTTTGTTTTTAAAGTAACACCCCTTCCCTTCCTGAATGTGATTCGATCAAGGTTGGTGTACGCTTAATTGATTATTAGATTTTCTTTCCAAACATAGAATTAAGTGAAGGTATTTTCCATTATTAAATAAGTGAGAAAGAATGATTGAAATGTATTCAGTAAAGAAATCAACTTACAGACTGTGGAAGTTCACCCTGCAGTCTGTACATTAGGTTCACGTAACCTTGTCTATTATTTAAGTATTAAAATGAACATACAAAAACGGTTGACACTTTAAAGCAATGGTTAGATTAGAAGTATCTACGAAGGCAAAGCTCAACAGTGATTGACATAATATGGGTTCAATACAAAAAAAAACTTTAAAGTCTTGATGAGTTTCTTATTGGAGTGGTCTTTTTACACACATTTACAACTTGTAAATAAGGGTGTTCTAAGCACAATACCAAAATCTTAAGACTTAGTAAAAGGTTAAAGTATTCACTCTTAATATATTTGGTGTTACAGGGTTGTGCCAATTACACATTAATAATGAAAATTCAATTAAATCACGCATAATATTAAAAGAAAAAATTAAATTTTCCAAAGGTTTCAAGCAAAAATCGAAGAACGCCATTCTTTTGCAGTTGCTGATACATATAAGCTTTATATCAATTCTACTAATACATATAAACAAATGATGATATGCAATCTTTCTTGAACAACTTGCGACTTAAGTACAAAATTTCGTGAAAATCGTGTCAGCCATTCACTAAAAAGTGGGTTTAAAAAAAAAAAACGGTACTATAGAAGGTACGGTTTTTAGACTTTTTTCAAAATTTTCAATCTAAAACTAACCCTTCACGCAAAATTTAATCGAAATCCTTAGAGCCGTTTTCAAAAAAATAAGTATTCAGTCTTATTATGAGTTTCACGTGAACAGCTTTTCGCCAGGAACATTTTTGTTCGCCCGGAATCTTAAATACTATTATGAGTTTCTCCTGTACCAAATTCCACTATACATTTTTTCCGCTTTTGTTGTTCCCTTGTTCGCCTCACAAAAATAAGTGAAATAAATTTCTCTCAACGTTTTCACATTACACGGTGGAAAATAGCTCATGATAAGGGAATTTTTTTGAACATGGAAAATTTCTCTCCCGAAACTCATAATAAGGGAAAAGTGAAATGGGATCTTTATCGAGGGGAATGTTGTTCACGTGAAACTTATAATAAGACTGATTATCATATCGGTTGTATGGCAGGTACCATTATTTCAAGACCTAGAGACTAAATTCCAAATATCCCTCTGTAGACTGCTCCACAGATCCTTAATGCGAATTTTGAAAAAAATCAGTCCAGCGGTTTTTTAATTACAAGCTTCAAATCCAAAATTTTTGAAACAAAAAACTTTTTTTTAATAAAATGCTGCTTTATTAGATAAGTGTAAATTTTTTTTTTAAATAATTAATGCTCTCATAGGTACTGACTCCTGAGTCAAACACAGAAAACCGAACGTGATATTCTTTCTTGGTTTTTGAGATAAATAAAAAAAATTAAAGGTACTTTCCCCAATCAGCGCAGCGGTAAGGTAAACCCACAAAATTTGTTTTTCTAAAAAAAGTAGCTTTCATTCTATTTTTATTTTCCTGTTTTTGCCTCAGAACTAATAAGAGCATTGATTAAAAGTTACCCTTAATAAAGTAAAATTATGTAAAAAAAAATAGTTTGAAAAAAATTAAGCTTTCAGAAAGGCTATAATGTACCTAAATTTTTTATAAAATTGCCCCTCCCGCCTAAACGGAGGGAGATAGACTCCTTCTCATACGATTTTTCCTTGACCCCTTCCTATCCGTCCTGAGCTTTTGTTGCATCTTATGCAAAAAAAACTGCAAGTCTTACCCTAAACTGAGTTTTTTTAAAACAAATCTAAATTTGTAACACAGTAACAACTTAGGTATATTGCTTTTTCTTTTATGCATTTTGTACGAAGTACATCTACATCTACATGACAAATAGTTGCCATTACTAAATAAACAATATGAAATCATTTAGTTGATAACAAGCTCTTGAGCTCGTGCGTGTGGAGAGATATAATGAGACGGAAATAGCTCAGACAAATCTAATTGATAAAAAATAATTATTTTGATGTGTCAAACTGTCAAGAGGAGACAACATAACACCTTGGCGCTTAGTATTGAAGAGTCGTAAGACAAATTTCTTATTAAAAATAAAAGTCAAATAGATGTTATCTAGAAAGATAATAAAGTAGGTATGTACTTAAATATTGTGTTTGAATTGGAGTCGAAAGAAACAAGATTGCAAAAACATTGAAATTAGGTTAGTGTCTGATTGATAAAAATCTGTTTCAATGTTAACACAAGCTAAAAGCGGAAAACAAATAGTCTCCTCATTAAATATTTCACATATGCTTCACAGTCCACACTAGTGATCATCCGATAGCAAAAAGTACGGAAACAACAGCCACACTTTTTGATAGATAGAGTGATAAAGCATAAAGGTGTCTATATGCACCAAAAAGGTATAGTGGGCTGGTTCGTTGGTGTAGCACCGCATTTTGAGTGGAAAAAGGTGGTGTGGGCTGAGCTGGTGTTGGTTCGTTTTAAATCGCTTTTGAGTAATCTCTCAAAACGTTTCAGAGAAACGAATACTTTCTTGTAGCTTTACGCCGCATTTTGAGTACCTAATATGAGAAGAAGGAAGTCGTTTCAGTTGGAAGTCACGTGGCGTTGCCAGAGTTCGCGCGAATTTGAAAATGTTAATAGTTTTGTCATTTTGATGGTTAAAATAATTTTATTTTATAACAAGTTTATTTTATTCGGACGGGAGTTTTAAGCCCTTATTTTTCTAACTGCAAGTTTTGCGATTAAAAATAAAATAATGTTGCTAAATGCAAATATAGCGATTGAAAAAAGAAAATTATTTTAACCCTTCATTTCAATGACAAAACTAATAATAACGTTATACTCGCGCGAATTCTGGCGTAGGGAGTAGTAAAAGGGAGATCAAGCTAAAAAAAAATGAAACAGGACCTCAGTGTAGTGTTGAAGAATTTGAAAGAGCAGTACAAGCACTTAAGGTAAAATAAGTCACGTATACGTGACTTACTGACTTACTGACAGAAAACACATCACATCCCCCTTTGCATCCTGTTAAAAGTTAAAGTTTATTTAATTCTAAAAAGTAAAAATTTTATTTCAATGGCTTACAAGCGAAAATTCTGATTCAATGACCCAAATGGACGACGACACAATATACAACGTTGAAGCAATGACCTTCCACGCTGAGGCAGCGTCATCCGATCACCTTGACTAGTTGCTCCATAAAAAATTAAATTTCTATTGCTGTCTATATTCAATATGTCTGGGATGTTTGCTTGAGAGCTTGAAACCCTTCTTACCAAAGGCATTTTTTAACACCAACGGTTACATTATCCCCACAATCACAATGTCTATGAGACAATCCGAGACACTATATTAAATAAAAAGCATAACTACCAGACAAAATACATTAAGAGAATCAATGAAACCAATTGCAATTTCGTTCAAACGTTTATCACCAGTACCATCACGACAAGGTTAGTTTTAATTAATAGACGTGAGCTTTTATTTAAATACTCGTGATCGTTCCTGATCTGGATTTGCTCTATTCAAACGGGAGGATACGAAGCATCTGCATATTTTTACACGCGTATACCACAATCATTCTATTAAATGTTCTTTCAGCTACTATCGTTTATCGTTTCAACCGGAAGCAAGAATTATGGATTATTCTGCTTTGTCATTTTAATTAGAGATGTTGATGGTATTTATGAATTTATTGAGTGGTTTTGATCTTTGGCTACATAAATATTGTCCGTTTGTTAATGCAAAAATAATTATTGTTCATGAAAAGAGCAGTGCAATAAGTAATAGGGTGTTGTAAATCTTTCACTTGTCACCAAGATTTGACATGTGTGTGGTTGATGAGCTAAGTGCTAAATATGAAGATGGTATGAATTATGTTATGAAGCTCAATCTAAATGCTAATTAAGCCATTTAGAAGCTCGAAGCTCGAATCAGCTAGGCCTTGTAGTTGTTATAAACTGCTGGGGTGTGGATAATAGAGTCTAAGGAATGCAATAAACACTAGCAAAATTCTAATTCTAACTTTTAAAGGCAATCAAATATTTCAGTAGTAGAAAGCGAAAAGAGTATGTTTCAATGATTTTCATCGAGAATTCTTTCTAAAAGCCTTGATCTTTCCTTTTGATATAATGAGAGGCGTTGAAAATAGACTGCTGACTGTTCAATTTTAAATAGACTACCTTTTTTTGTAGACATTTTTAGGTGGTCAGCCAAGCCATTAATCATCAAAACAGTACAGTTATACTGCATGATATGGTTACATCACCATTAACGTATGCCCAATCAACAATGACCCGTCAGGGAGTCACTTTATTTATAGATTTTTTTGTAAAAGTGAAAGTTTCATGGTCATGGGAATTCACATAGGTATCACTAAAAATGGAAAAGTTTTAGTTTAGGTTAGCTTTTTTGCTTAGCAATTGCGTAAGAGACAATGTCTTATAAGATAGGTACTCCCTGAAAACTAAATAATTGCTTATTTTTCTATGCTATGATCGCTAAACAATAACTAAAGGAAAAAAATGACAAATCATTAATCTGCAGAATGTAGCAAGCCTACACCAAGTTTACTTGTAAATTTTGAACAAGTGAGTGCTGAAAGTATTCATAACCAGTACCGTAACTAGCTTTTTATGCACCCGGTGCAAGCTTTCAAAACTGTGCACCTGAAAAATGCTCTAACCAGGCTTTGAAAATAAAATGGGCAAATGTGCATACAAATAAATCTATCTATTTATTGTTTACCAAAGTATATAAGTACCACCTACTTAGTATATTTCTTTCAGATAAAAATTGTTAATTCAAAAATATTTGCTCAAATATAGAAAAACAAAGTACTCGATAGTAACCCAAGGCTGTCCTTACTTTAAGATTACTTAAAGATTTACGTTCCGCGTTTATCTCATTGCGAAGTCCTTGATTACATTTTCATATGACAGGAGCCGTGCTATGTCGAATTCAATCGACAAAATCGCTAGGCCAGACAATCTTTCTTGACCCATCGTCGAGCGCAGGTATACGTTTTTATTAATTTGAGCTCACTGAATGATTTCTCATTTCTCAAGCTACAGTCACTGGCATCGTTAAAAATATCTTTATAGCGACTTCTATATTGGGAAACATTTCCCTTAAATCCAGTTCCACTATAGCTTAGAGAAGACCCATACTTGGCTGACATTCACATTTATCAAATAATGTAGTTGCTTCAACTTGACTCTTCAAAGTTTGTATTTTGTGGCATTTATATCTGAAAAATAGTTGATATTTACTCAAATTAGCTGCATATTTTGTTTTTGTTCTTCAACCGAATATGTAGTAATGTGTTTTAAGGTCAAAAAACCCAAAGTTGTATGTCGCGTAATTTTTCGAATCGGAATTTTAATTCAGAAATAATTGTATCTATTGCTTCATTTATCTGAATTTTGGAACTTTGTTTGCTGAGTAATGGCGTAGCCGGTGCCTGAACTTTCACTTAAATCGTGTCTTTACTTTCTTTCGCCGCTTTTTAGGAAAATTGTCTTTTATGTCACATTGTTCACAAATTCTTTTTGCCTTTTCTACAGTCTCGCGAATATTTTGTATCTGCCTTGTAAGTCCCTTGATTAGTTCAGAAGCTTTGTCGAAAGTCATAGTTTTATACTGTAGAGCTATACAGGTTACATATGCCGCCCCATCTATTTTTGCACAAACTTGATTTCCAACGGAAACCAAGTTCATTTAAGATTTCATATTGCAATGTAAACACACGCTTGCACAAACTTGATTTCCAACGGAAACCAAGTTCATTTAAGATTTCATATCGCAATGTAAACACACGCATTCTTTTTGGGCACTCGTAATCGGATACCCAAAACGAATGTGCAATTCTGCTGACACATTAAAAACTAAATAAGAATAAAGGCATTGATAGAATTAAGGAATGAATAAGAAGTCAGTCTGAATCAACAGCTCAAAGAATAAAGTTCTTTTTAAAAACCTCAATCGTGATAGTAATTACTTCTCTGGCGCAGTCGGTAGGATTTTTTCAAACAGAAGAAATCCATACGAGAACGAAGTTACGCGAAAACAACTTAAGATTGTTAAAGTGTTAATCTCAGTGTTCAGTGCGTGGCAAACAAAATAAAATTGTGAAGCACGTATACGAAAAGTGAATAAACCAAAAAGTGAAGTTTTTGGATATAAGAAAATAATTTATTTTTCTTTCTTTTTCTTGAATTGCATTGACGATTCAAGGGAACTAAAAAAAAAGAAGAAGTAAACAATCACGATTAAAAGAAAAGACAAAACATTAAAATTTTGGCCGGTGATTCCTAACATCATGGACCAAGAAGCACTTAACCAACTAGTAGCGGCTATTCAAGCTCTAGCGGTGCGTCCTCAACCTCCACCAATGAATCGCACAGTACAGATCATAAAGGAGATATCATATATTCCCGAGTTTGATGGACAGAGTGAAAAATTAACCCAATTCGTCAGCGTGGTGGAAAACCATATCAACGGAACCAGGGCGGAGGAAAAACAAGAAATATGGAGAGCCATCTACAATTCCAAGGTAACAGGAAGGGCCAAAGAATTACTGATCCACAACACAACAACAACATGGGAGGAAACCAAAAATCTACTAAAGCAGCACTTCCGTCCAACAACAAGTTACAAGGAAATCGCAAACAAAATAACCTACCTTAAAACGACAATGTTAGTATACGCACTAACCATACGGATGACACCAGTAGCAGCGACCCTAACAGTCAACAAGTTAACGACTAACAATGGATATACCACTATTAACATGGGACAAACCGAACTGATAGAAAATACAAGGACAATACTGCATATCATAAACACGGACGACCTAGAACACACTTTTAATTCTATTAAAGGAAATGTAGAAAATCTTCAAATAGGAGACGACTGGACGATAAGCAAAATGATAGAAAGCATACAAGCAAAACTTCAGGCAATAGGAATAGTAAAAATAAGACAAAGAAGAGGACTTATAAATATTATAGGCACAGCACAAAAATGGATGTTCGGAACAATGGACGATATCGACAGACAAGAAATAATAGAACACTTGAAAACAATAGAAGAGAACGATAATAACTCAATATTTAATTTAAACAAACAGATTAAAATAAATTCATATTTTAATGACACAATATTTGACCTAAAGAATATTATAGAAACAGATAGAAAACAGATAGCCCAGGTATACAAAGAATTAACAGAAAATGAGAAACGAATGATAGAACAACAACTTAAGATTAATCAAATATTAAAGTTACGTTTTTTGGAAGACAAATTGAATCAAATTGTAGATACCATAGCTCAAATAAGATTAGGTATAATTCACCCAAGCATAATGACGTCAGAAGAAATGACAGAAACAGGTTTAGACATTTACAAACTTAAAAACGCTAGAGTAGGAGTTTTAAGATACGAGAAAAATAGAATTATTATAGCAATGAAAATCCCGAGTACCTACAAACGAGTAGATTTCAAACTCATAACAGCAATCCCTACAGAAAATAATCAAGAAATAATAATCAAAGATCAATTTTTTATAGAAATGAATGAAACAAGATATGAATATAACGAAAAAATTTTATATGAAAAAGAACTTATAAAACTTAGCAACTGCATATCGCATAACAACTGTAAATTAAAAAAAAATAGCCTTATCGAAATAAAATCATTAGACGACTACACTATTCTCTGTAAAAATATGAATAATGTTGAAATAATAAATAAGTGTGATGATCGTAAAATAAAACTAAGTGGAAATTACCTAATTGTATTTAATAATTGTTCAATAGAAATACTAAACCAAACATTTGGCAATATGAATATTCAACATGTAAATAGATTTTTCTATAACGAAAACATAAAGTACAATTTTACGGAAGAATTAAATTTTGAAGAAATTACTCTGAAAAACTTTGTAAACCTAGAAAGTATAAACTTACTTAAATTTCATAAAAATGTACACTATTCAGTAATATCAATATTATTTGTAACTTTGATTGTTCTTACAATTTTTATATTAAGAAAAAACAAAAAGCTAAAAATTTTAATCAAATCAAATGTCAGTAAAGAAACTCCCAAAATTCAGGAGAATTTTAACCTAAAGGGGGGAGAGGTTACATATGCCGCCCCATCTATTTTTGCACAAACTTGATTTCCAACGGAAACCAAGTTCATTTAAGATTTCATATTGCAATGTAAACACACGCTTGCACAAACTTGATTTCCAACGGAAACCAAGTTCATTTAAGATTTCATATCGCAATGTAAACACACGCATTCTTTTTGGGCACTCGTAATCGGATACCCAAAACGAATGTGCAATTCTGCTGACACATTAAAAACTAAATAAGAATAAAGGCATCAGTGGCGAAGCGTCCATATAAGTCGATTATTTCCGACTTACCTTTTGAAATTCACATCCGAAACATTTTAGACTCCTGGCAACATGAATCAAACTTAATCATACACATGAACTCGCTGCCAACATTTTTTTAACAACTACCACTTCCACTCTGCTTTCCGTTTTATTCTACACACATGTTGGCTCTTCAATTCACTCCATAAACAAACACAAAACTTTAGCAACATACAAGGTAACCCCAAATATTACGTCTTATAAAACTTGTTGCTGGATAGAACAATTTTGTGTTCTCTCCTCTTTTTTCTTTTACCAAAAAATATGACGGTAGAACATCGGCTTATTTTCTTCCATAAGAAAGCATGTATTGAACAGAGAAAAGCCTAGCGCTAGGCACCTCTCTGTTCAATACATGCTTTTTTATGGAAGAAAATAACCCGGTGTTCTAGCGTCATATTTTTTGGTAAATCTGTTGTTTGTTATCTCTTTGTGCTCTGAGCACGTGAATATAGCGCCGGCGCAGTAGCCCAGTGCTTCTTTGCAACATTACTTCTGCACACTTTGGTGTTTGCATGATATTGGTTTTATAAAAGAAAAATCGCTTTCCTTCGTATTTCTTCCCATGGACACATGCTTATAAACAAAAATGTATATTGCAGTGAACAGGTTGCAGCTTGAGGTAGGTCTCTGCTTGAAGAGCAAGAAAATAACACGCTGCTCTCCGACTTATTTTATGAATTTGTATGTGCACTGCACTGGACTCATGTGTCAAAGCTCAAAGGTTTCAACTTTGATAACAAATATGCGTGGATATTAGATCTCATAGCATAAAGCATATTTTTGGGAGAAAACGCAAAAAATAATTGGAATTTTTCTAAAGTGGCACAACTGGCCTAAATCAATTCAGTTCCCAATGAGCCGTATTTTATTTGAAAAACGCTATTTGCCAGCAGAACGCAGTGCAATACTTATTTAAATTGATTTAGTGCTTTTCGTGATTTTTTTAAATATTACAAATATAGGCTTTAAAAATTGAAAAGTGCAAAAAGTCTGAAAAGTTTTCCGATAGTAAGTTTCAGTGGTTTGATTATGACCTTAATATCTGTTGACTGTTGCTTAACTGATTTTCACTTAGAGGAAACAAATAGTTTTAATAATAAGCTTAGTTTTATGAAAAAAAAAGTTATGAAGCTCTACCTTATAGCAAAGTTGGTTTGAAATATTTGACTTTTTGGTTTGATGCGAAGACAAACATGGCACAAAAAAAATTTCAAGTAAACTTTTTTTGTTGGTGACTAAGTTTCCTTCGAGTTACCATTTGGAATTATTCACCCCTCGCCACTGAAAGGCATTGATAGAATTAAGGAATGAATAAGAAGTCAGTCTGAATCAACAGCTCAAAGAATAAAGTTCTTTTTAAAAACCTCAATCGTGATAGTAATTACTTCTCTTACATTCGCTTTATCAACACATTCCAAAATTTTATCCCAAATTTGGAGAGTACACATGAAATTATAATTAATTTGGTCCATTATGCTTTTAGCTGTCTGTAAGGATTGTTTCCGCATTGCAATGCATTGTAATCATTGGTAGTTAGAATATTTAGCACACACCAGATTTGGGGTATTTGCGAGTTCAAAGCTTTGACTGCCCTAGCTTTAGAGGCCCATCTAGTGTCGGCGTGTTTTTTCAAAGAAATATTTAAGTGTTTCATTAAAGTTTCCCATCTGGCCGTTGAATTCGTAAAAGAAACAAAAATATTTCTGAATTATTCCAAAAAATGTAATCATGTCAGGTGTG
This sequence comes from Melanostoma mellinum, assembly GCA_914767635.1. NCBI lineage: Eukaryota > Metazoa > Arthropoda > Insecta > Diptera > Syrphidae > Melanostoma > Melanostoma mellinum. The sequence continues at coordinate 25,350,394 of OU612058.1, forward strand.
ACACTAGCAGTGTGTACGCCAGATAAATTCAAAGAATGCGCTGCACACGGCACACAATCAGCATTTTCATTAATTTGTTTTATTTTGGCTTGGACTTCGTTTTGTTTACCGGCCTTATTACTACCATTGTCGAAGCCTTGGCCACGAAGATCTTGAATATTCAATCCAACTACTTCTAATTTCTCTAAAATCTCTTTCGACAACCGACAGCCCGTTTTTTCATGAGACTGGATGAAGTCTATGAATCGTTCTTCGATTGTAACTTTCTACTCGGATACTTTTACGAATTTCAGTATTTGTGACATCTGTTCTTTATGCGATACATCTGGCGTACAATCAAAAAGTATTGAAAAGTATCTTGCGGCACAAACATCGTCTAAAATTTGTTTTTTAACCTCAGAGGCAAGAATTTCCTACAAGCTCGTTTTGAATATAAAAAAAATGGCGTAAAATATGAAATATTTCCTTTATGAAGCGATTCAATATGTGCTCTAAGTTCAGGGTCGAATTTTAAAATCATATCCGCGGTTCTTAAGAAAACTCCAGATCCTGATTCTCCAATGGTCATTTCTGCGCCCCTCCAGGGTATGCACAACACATAATTTATTCAGTACCTACTTCTAACAGAAAAAACCGTTTTTTTACTTTTTAAATAGGTAGGTACGTAGGTATGCGCGAATGCAATTTGATAAGAGCTTTCAAATAAATATTAAAAAAAAAAAGAAATTCTCGTTTTTAATTTCATCCAATTGCAGCTAATTACGACCATTTCCACGTTAAACGCAATCAAATGATTGGGAACAACATCCCATAGAGACACACATTCAATCACATAGCAACATGGCCAAGCTAAGCAATCAGTAAAATGCCAACAGGTCAACTGGCAAATAATGCCGAACAAAACGCACATCATACTTCAACAGAAACACAGAAAGAACAATCATTTTTGTTTTATTTAATATTGCTGTTCATCACAAAATAGACGTGAATGCTGGGTGCATTCACTAAATGAGGTCGTCGGCGTTACCTAGAGTAATCCAACACGAGCCAACCGCACGCAAATCAATGACATGCTGTGCATTGCAATGTGCATTTGATCATATCAAATAGGCAACGTCACTTCATAGAATCAAAATGAAATTGAAAATCATTCAAATAGAAAAAAAAATTAAATCATTGCGTTTAAAACAGAACACAGCGAATTAAGTCCATGGTGGTAGTAGTGTGGACTATGGAGTTGAGGTACCTACTACATAAATATACATACTCCCAAAAAAAGAAGAACAAGTACTTTGACTTGCCTAAATAAGTGACAGTTTTTCCACCTGAATTTGTGCTTTTTAAAAACAACGTGGCATCGATTGCTCATCCGTTACTCACATCCATCACATTTCACATGAATTAACGAGTTTCACCCTCTCTAGCTTTTTTTGTTAGTGATGTGTGTGTTGCATATATGTATGAGAAATTAACGAACCGTGCCGTGATTTGTAGTTTTGCTTTTCACGGTGAGTAAGTGAAACAGTTGAAAATAAAAAGTAAAACTGTCGATGAGCATCGTGTAATTGTTTATGCAAGGTGAGTTGGATAGACAAATCTCATTTTTATCAGTCATTGTCGTTAGCAAGTTAATGTGAAAAAACTCAAATATGCATTAGCTTTTTAGAATGTGGTTTTCAATTCGGAAATCTCAAGTTTCAGTAGTTTTAAGGAACTATCGTAGGTATTTAAATTTTAAGTTCGCTAATGTATTTTGAGAGTATGCTATATAAGGGAGGCCCAGTATCATTTGATCGCTCAGAAAACTCAGAACTCAAAGTCCTATTTAAGATTTATTCTTTCTCAATTTTTCTCAAATTAATGTAAGACTTTGTGTGTTTTCTTAAATTAAATAATGCTTAAAATATGTAATTATTCTTACTACAAAAATACTGTAAATAAAAAAAAAAAAACTTTTGTCACTCGGCAGGCGACAGCTACATAGGTATGTCATGTCCTTATTCAAGATTTTCTCAAAACTCTATGTACTGTTTACTATATTGAATAAAGATCTATCTATCTATCTATCTATCTATCTATCTATCATTTGATCGCCGCTTCGCACATGGGGTTAGACGTGAACACTTATATCGCTTTCCATTGGACGAAAAGAACTGTCCAGGAGCGTCCAGAAGCATTCTCAAACCGTTCCATTGGTTCAAAAAGATCGCTTCTCATGATTCTGAGAAGTGACAGCCAATTTTCGATTTGAAGTGAGAATCCACTCAAGTAACATGTATAAGTGCTTCCGAAGATTCCACACTAAGCCGATCGGCAATTCCAAATTATTGTGGATGTTCCGATCGGCCTTCTTTCTTACGTTAAGCCGAACTAAATTCGACCTGCATGAAATAGATCCGATTTGCGCTCGGCAAACTGTGGCCGCACCTTTATGCACGACCAGATCATTCAGCAGTAAGCTGGCGTTAGTCTGTTAGTTTTCTAACAATTTAAGTGGTACTAAGCATAAAGATGATTTCAACTGCTTTTTGACGATTCATTTGTCAACTTACCCCTTACCTCTTTAGAATTTTCGATGCGATTTTCGAAAAATCGATTTTTTTATTGCGTTTTTCAAAAGCATATATATTTAAAAGAATTATACTAAAATTTTATAAAGATCCGTTTACGTTTATTTTAGGGTGACGTTTACTTGTTTTACTTAGCTACCTCAGCCCCCTACTAATACGAATTTTCTTCGTCAAAGCAAACTTTACATTTACATTTTTCTCGGAACGACGTATTTCGGTGGCTTGTTGATAAGATCTGAAACTATTCACGAACGCACTTTACCAAATATACTATAGCTGGAGCGCATTATATAGGATTTTTGAAATTTAGAGTGCAACTAATTTTTTTTTGGAAAAAAAAACAATGAAAAAACTTGTTTTTTAGTTTTCGTAAAAATGGATGCTTATCTTGTAATTTTTGAGAAAAAAAACTAAAATCCTAGGATATGGTCTATAGCTATAGTCGTAAAGAACATGTGGTTAAATTTTCAACAGCTCACACCCATCTTTTTTACTTGCGATTATAGGTACTATAAGGCAAGTCTTGCAATCGTGCAGAAAAAAAATTTTGAGATAACAATTAAATACGACATTACGACGATAGAGAATACGAAAAAAGTGGGTCCTGCAATTCTGTCTGTCTGTCTGTATGTCTGTATGTCTGTATGTCTGTATGTCTGTCTGTATATGGATCTACAGCCTGAACCACTTGACCGATTTTTTTCAAAATTTGCAGTTAGGGTCTATGGAGCAGTCTACAGAGGGGTTTTTGGAATTGGGTCTCTAGGTCTTGAAATAACGGTACCTGCCATACAACCGATATGATAATACTTACTTTTCTTGAAAGCGGCTCCAACGATTTTGATAAAATTTTGTGTGAAGAATTAATTTTTGATTGTCTTTCTTATGATGTTAATAAAAATTTTGGAAAAAGTATAAAAACGGTACCTCCCATAGTACCGTTTTTTTCAAAACCGGCTTTCTCGTTAATGGCTTGCACGATGTTTACGAAATTTTGTATTTTAGAAGTTTTAAGTTGTTTTAGGAAAACTGCATAACAAGGTTTGAAAAATTTTAATTTTTGAAATTTTTAAAAAAAATTTAAAAAAATTTAGATTTTTTGAAATAACTTCAAAACCATAACTTATATTTTTCTCAAATTTTTTGTCAAGTTAACTTTTGCTAAGATCTTAAATTTTGCATACTTGAATTTTACAAAACTTTTTTTTTTTAAATGTAAAATAAAAAACCGTTATTTTTAAAACTGGTCCAACGATTTTGATAAAATTTTTAGCGTTTATATGTATTAGAAATTGCAAAAGAATGGCGTTTTTAGATTTTCGCTTGAGACCTTTGGAATATTTAATTGAATTTTTTTCAATATTTTTCGTGATTTAATGAAATTTTCCTAATTAATGTATAGTTGGCAACCCTGTACCACCAAATATATTATAAAGAGCGAACACCAAAACCTTTTAGTCAGCCCTAAGATTTTGATATCGTATTTAGAACACAATCGCAAGTTCGTGCGACCCAGTCGTGCCCATTTTTTATATTAGTCTTTTCCCTTCTCTGTTTGTACAAAAATTTAATAAAATAAAAAAAATTTTCTTGTGTAAAAATTTGTGAAAATATCTTCTTTTTTGCCAGTTCAATGTTCGAAGACAGTAGAACCTTCGGAAACTTGAAACTACTGGATAGACTTCAAAAATTCTTTCAGCATTAGGATGCCACAGTGTCCCACAGTAAGAAAGATTATATTTCATCCCCTAATTCCCACGGAAAACTAAAAACGAGAACGGGAAACTTAGAACTAAAGACCCGAGCAAAGCCGGGCGACTCAGCTAGTATGTATATAAAAATACATAATCGTAATTGAAAAATATAAATAATATTACTACCAACTCAACATGATTCTGCCCCACTGTGCGGCGCGGCGTGCACCTAAAGGCCCATCTACATTAATAGGCATGAGTTTTCTCAATCGCGCTTGACGGAACGAGCATAAGAACACAATCCCCCTAACATATAGCCATATTGGAGGTCAGAATGCGTGTTATATCAAGGGAGTATAAAAAATTGAGGACATTTGCACTAAGTGCATCAAACTCAATCGAGACTGTGTTTTAAAATGAATTCTTTTCTTTTGCCGAAAAAGTTATACCATATGCAACGTTAGGAATGGAGGCGGGTAGGTAATTATTTATTTAGGGGTGCAAATCTCAAGAGGCATGGGATATTTGCAGCCGTATTTATAATCGCATTTTAAACCCCGCGAAACTTTAAAACACGCTTATTAAAACAAAAATCGTATTTATAATCATTTTTTGTCAGTGAAAAAGGGCTGATTAGCTTAATCGCAGAAATGCGTTTTTTAAGCGTGTTTTAAGTGTGTTTTAGCGTATATATGTCATTTGATTTTGAGTATTGAGTTTTCATTCAGTGGTTTATTTACATCTTTGAGAATTTTAAAAATAACTAAAATGGAAATGTACTCAAATAACATTAGCTTTTTAAATAATTTGGATGTAGTAAATGTCTTTTCAATTAAAAGAAATATGCATTGTTTTCCTTTTTTGTAAATTGGTTTCTTACAAGTTTTCCAGCTGGGAAACATTTTTGATTTTCCCTTTTTGGACAAAACAACAAAAAATTAAAGCCAAAGAATAATATAGAATAGATATATATATATATTTATATATATACAATAACGTACATATATTGTGTGACCTACATTTCATCTTCCATAGCTAAGAAAATATAAACAAATTTCTGTTGTCAGTTTTAACCATTGAGAAGCAAAATTAGAGAGTTATTTTATGATTTTGACATAAGGGATGAATAACTATAATGGGTGATGAAAAGGATTATAAATAAGGATTTTTTATTCACTGATTAAAGTCTTAATAAGTTCTTATTCACTGCATAACTAATATTCGTTTTAAGCGTGTTTTAAATCTAATAAACACGGCTGTTAGTGTTTATAGACAGTATAATGAATAAGGATAAGGAATACTATTTGAAGATTCTGATAGAATGAGTATTTCAAGGAGTTTTAAATTTCACCAGGACAACGACCCAGAGGCAAACGGGTATATTGTCAGAGAATGACTACATTATAACTGTCCTAAGGACACCCTCATCTCCGGACCTGAATCCAATCGAGATTTTGTGAGATTTTTGTGAGTTCGATAAAACCCAATAGAAGTGCACTGAAGACACATGTACAAGAAAAGTGGAATACACCCGAAAAATTATTTAAAAAAAGATATGCCCCAACTGAACGGAGTTTTATCCAATGAGGGTATCACACAAAATATTAATAATATTAATATAATATTAATCTTAAAACAGATTAACGAAAAAATTCAAAGTATTACCGAATAGTAATGTAGCAATATTTTTTGAGTTATTCAATTTTTTTATTTATGAAATAACATCGATTTTAAAGGAGGAACGTTTTTTGTGTTAAAAGTGCAAATGAGGGTTTTTGTAGAAAAAAAAAACCAAATATCAATGGCACTCACTGTAAGTCAGAAAGAAGTAAAAATACACGTTATCCTTTAATAACAAAACTTTCAAACTTTCCAAAGCACAAACAGACTTTCCAAAAGAACTCTGGATGCTTATGAAAACGATTGCTTAGATATGGCTTGGCAAAACGAAGTAACTTTTCTTTGAAAATACCAATTTCGGAAACATCAACCACCATAAAAGATCAAGCTAGGCCTTCAAGAGTGCGTATCGCTAGAAAGAGTTAGAAGTTACAGGATCCCGCGGGTGAGTAACGATACAAACCTTATGTAACTATTGACCTAAGTTATTCCTATAAGGCTTTTACACTTTGGAAAATTACCGGTTAACGGGTGTGTAAAGTTCATCTAATGTATATATACAGCTACAAAATTGTCCATGAATTAATCAATTAAACGACGAAGGTTAGACACAACAATTACATATGAAACGAGGTCAGTTATACATATTACATTGCGTCGTCGCCGTCGGCTTACACACCACGTAGCGCCTATTTGATCTGATTTTTTTTTATCACTTAATGCAATACACATAACAATATTTTATAACAGGAGATAGAGAGCACTACAATGATAATACATCAATTGGAAAAGTTTCCTGTGGAGCATCTTTGGTTCTCGCGTTTTTAATGCATTTAAATTGCTAAACATTCACCAGACTAACGACAAGTCTTCGTCTAAAAACTTTCTGCAGTGCCCATGTGCCGGAGTGCGATGTAAGATATAAAAATTAAATGTGACAAACGATATGACATTCTCAAGCATCATTTTCTATCTTTCTACCACCTTACGTTTTGTATGTAATCTTTTTTTTCTACTGTACAAAGTATAATCCATGTCGCCATTGCAATAAAAATGCATAGAACTATGAGACGATCTGTTTAACTCAAAAGTCAAAATGCTAATGAATTTGCTAGTGACACAAAGAAGACGACGCTAGAAGGAGCTAGTTTGTTGGAAACAGACAACAGACAGCGGGTGGGATTATTAGATGCATTTTTTTATTCCTAGTCCGATGTGACCGACCGGATATTAAGTAATTTTTAAGAGCAGATAAGTTGCGGTCTATTGTAAGAGCTCCCTTTCGGGAACATTTGTCATTCATAACTATGCGATACGTCAAGTTCAATATTGAATCACTTGACAGAATGCACAAGCACACAATGAATTTGTGCCTCCAATTGCACTTCAATTGGACACGCTGGAATACCCATAAACTCCGACGAGGCGGCCGGCGATGAATCGAACGACGACGACAAAGTTTTCATCGACATTGTATATTTTCCGACGCAGGCAACTTTAACAAACGATTTAGTTCATTCACTTGTGTTCTGTTTTTTTTTTTTTTTGTAAGTATACTCATTTACTTTTTTTTGTGGAAGAAATGTGGATAAATCTAAAATAACATATTGGCGAGTAGTGATATCGTACACGCGAGTAATTTAAAATTATCATCACATTTTTTGGTGTATGTGTGTTTTGTTTGTATTAATGTTGATATAATATATACGATCAGCAGAGAGAGAGAGAGAGAGAGAGAAAGGGAAATAAACTTTTTTTCTATACATTTTTAAGGTAGAGATTAGTGTTTTTTTAAATTAGTCATTACCATGACGTAAGCGTTTTACCTGCTGCAGTGTTTGGTGTATTCCTGCCAAGTCTTGGATACCTATGTGTTTCTCTATTTTTGTTGATTTAACGCAATTGGTATGTTTACGGAATTTTGTTTGAAAAATTAAATTGAATAGTTTTTGGTGTAAAACAGGAAATCGCACTGTTTTTTATTTCATCGGAAGCATTGAAGTCACTTCTGTTATTTGTCGAAGCCTTAAAAAACTACCATTAAAGTCATAGAGGTATCTATAAACAACAAGAGGGAGCGCCTTTACTTCTCTTGCCCCGCAAGCCGCAACTTCCTTTTGCTTACATTGTTGCTTTTGTAACATGTGATCTATCTTTGATGCACGTACCTAATGCTAATCATTACTGGTTTTGAACTCCAAAAATAAAGTGGTGTTTCTAAATAAGCTTGTAAACGGATGCAATTGTGGGTGTGGGGACCTACTACAAACATATGGATGCGGCTCTGGCCAGGGCTAGAGGAGCTTTTGCTCTGACGAGGCGACTGTTTCACAGCAGTCAACTTGATAGCAAAGTGAAGGTGATTTGCTACATGGCCCTCAAAAGGCCAATGATTGTCTATGGGTGCCCTGTGTGGTTCAATGTTACAGCGTCTCAAATGGAAAAGATTCGGGTGTTTGAGAGACGGGTGGTATGCGAAATGCTTTGTCTCAGTCTCATGAGATTGAGCTCTGAGAATGAGCTCGAGATTGTGAGATAGAGCATTTGCAATGAGACAAAGCTCAATTTGGTATGCAAGAGCTTTGTCTCATCTCACTATCTCAGTCTCAAAATGTCTTCTTCAAGTGAAAGTAGTGTTTGTGATAACTCTTCAAAAAAAAACGTCATTAAAAACGGAGTAATTCCATAGCCCTCGTCGCCAATGAGTACAGTTGATGAACTTTCAAGGAGAGTTTGGTAAATTTCAGAATTTTTAAAGATTCTTGAATCATGTACCGACCCTGGCCAAGAGATGTCAACACTCGTAAATAGTGTTCTGCTCCGTTGCAGGTCGCTTGAACATTTATTGAATGAAAACCTAACACAAAATAAAGAGAATTATTAATTATATTTTTGAGAACACTCAAACTTTGTGTTATCTACCTTTTCTATTTACAAATTCATCACTGTGACGGATAGGCTTTTTAATGCGCACGTGCGTGCAATCAATTGCTCCAATACAGGATGGGAATTGATACTTATTTAGCCAAATTACTTTTTCGGCGTCTGTCTGCTCCAACGTATTCGGAAATTTAATCCAGTCCTCTTTCTTGCTTACAATTTTTTCACCAACTTCGATGATGATCCTAGATACCGAACTTTGGTCGATTCCGAAATCTTCAGCAATTCCGCTTTGGAAACCAGGATCAGCAACGAATCGTAGAAAAACCATCATTCTGGTTTTATTAGATAAACGACCACCCCGAAAAGTATCACTACTTTGAAAAAAATAATCAGTTAAGGCCTCAATTTGAGTTTGGGTAAACCTATAAAGAATTTTATAATTTCTTGTTGACTCAACAGGAGCAAAAATATTCATGTACTCAGCCATTGTTATTCCTGAGACAACTAATTTCCAGTCTCAACATTTTACGAGCTTTGGCTCATTTTAATGAGACAAAGCTTTTTTTCTGCATACGGAAACATCTCAAATGAGATAGATCTATAAAATGAGATCGATCTCATTTTTGTGAGATTTGTCTCAAAACAATTTTGCATACGAAAGCTAGCAAAAGCTCAAAATAATGAGATTTGAGACTGAGACAATGCATTTCGCATACCACCCACTTGTCTGCGTACCTGTCTTGGATTTCACATAACACCAGAGTCGGAGTACAGAAGATATTATCCTAATGGGGTCCTTTACAACGGGTCTCAAATAAGCAGAATCGACAATAGCTTTATGATAAAACTGACTCGGAGTCACACTGCAAGGGCGACGACTTCGACCAATGGCCTGATATTTGGGGCTTACTACTCCAACATAGAATATATGGAGAGAACACGTTTTGGTGGATTTGTCCCACCGGAGGCTTTCCTCTATTTTGACATGATAGGTTTGATTCAGGATAGGTTGGCGGTTCCGCTTATCTACCACGTCTGCCGTAAGTCCGTAGAACAATGGCTCCTTTACAGCCGAGACGTTGCCGCAGTAGGCGGAGAAGTTGAAGAGCTCCTCTGGTTCAGTAGGGCGGTCTCAGATCGCGATTGACGGGACGTTTGTAAAATGTCAAAACTGTTCTGGTGGTTGTCTTAGCAACATATTGAAAATGTTACTGATGGAGGGTCGCCAATGGCTGGCTTGCAAAGTTTTATGGTGTAAGACTTAGGGTATAGGGGGTGGGCACTGTGGCAAACAACAAAATCACAAAAATAAAAAATAAAAATAAAAAAAAAAACATAATAAAATCAAAAAAAGTTACAAAATACAAAAAAAAAAAAAGCAAAAGCTCCTGTGGCTGCTCTAGTTTTAAGTAGTTTTAATTAGTTTTAAAAAAACAAAAAAAAAAAAAATGATCCTTCAAACTAAGTTTTTAAAAAAAATTTCTTAGTTTTAACTAGCGCTAGTTTTAGATTCATAAGTTATCTTAAGGCCGGAAGGCATTAGTAGTAAGATATTGAATAATTTAGAGTACTCGCTTAGGGTCAGTAAGTTAATTAAGTTATTATATAAGCTAGTTTTACACATTTTTGTTAGCCTATAAGTAGATATAAGAAAAATTTAATAAAAATGAGTTAAAAATGATGAAATGACCTACTACCTCTCTGCCGATTCCGAACGGCTAACCGAGAATTTGTTAATGCAGGACTTGCCAATTCCCCGCCAAGGGTGATACCCATGGAATAGCATTTCTGGTTTCTGTTAAGATTGAAACCACGATCCTCCCTTTACCCATGGGCCATACTGCCAGGCAAAGTTTTTATGACAGGGCTGTCAGTGGTGCTAAAAAAAATCGAATCAAAATGAACGAAAGTTTAATTTACGAACTAAGCTGGGCTTGAGGTCGAATTACCGCATACGTGATCGAGTAATTATCGCGACTGAATTATGTTTTTTTTGCATTAACTCTCTCGTTATCGATCATTTTATTACCACAATTTGACAAAACACATTCTTTTCTTTCAACAGTATTTGAACGAATTGAAATCGATAAATGAACAGCAGACTGGTGTTGTGCAATAAAGAGCGAATTAAGAATGAAAAATTGCACTCATTCACTCGATCTCTGATTTTAGGACAAAAGCATTTTATTCATTCATAGAAAAATTTTTAAGTGTAATAGTCACAGAGTATATGTAATACTCTGGCATCCCTACCAAACTTGTCCGATTGTGTAGGATGACGATGGAGAACGCACGCTGCTCCATCAGGGTCGGAAAAGATCTCACCGATACATTCGATGTCAAAAAAGGTTTTAGGCCGGGTTATGCACTGTCATGCGACTTCTTCAACATCGTTCTTGAAAGAATAGTACAAAACTCCCACGTCAACACAAGAGGCACAATCTTTCAAAAATCCGTCCAATTGCTCGGATATGCCGACGATATTGACTAAATTGGAAGAACGCAATGTCAGCGCATTGAGACGGAAGCGAGGAAGATGGGTTTAGTGGTCAATGAGGTCAAGACCAAGTATATGCTGTCATCAAGAAAGGACACCCAACACCGACGTCTTGGACAGAACGTCACGATAGACAGCTATAACTTGGAGGTAGTTAAGGACTTTGTGTACCTGGACGCCGCTGTTAATTCAGACAATGACACCAGCGCTGAAATCAAACGAAAAATAACTCTTGCCAATCGCTGTTTCTTGGGACTGAGAAGGCAATTGAGTAGTAAAGTCCTCTCTCGAGCAACTAAAGTGTCCCTGTATAAGACACTTATCACCCCGGTTCTTATATATGGCGGAGAGGCATGGGCCTTGTCAAAGGTAGACGAGAACGCTTTAGGATGCTTCGAGAGAAAAATTCTTCGGGTGATATTTGGTCCCGTTGGCATAGATGCAGAGTGGAGAAGAAGCTACGAACTGTACGGGCTGTACAGCGACACTGACCTTGTCAAACGAGTCAAGGTCCAGCGGGTTAGATGGCTGGGTCATGTAGAGCGAATAGACACCAATGCTCCTAGGGTTGAAGCCCTAGGGTCACCCTGGGGTCGCCCTGGGGTCGCCCTGGGGTCGCTACAAAGCGTTTTTGAGAGACCTTTTTTGAAAAAAAATTTGTTTTTATTCAAATCACAGGGATGTGTAGTGATTTTGTGGCTAAGCGTTTTTTGAGGACTGGAAACCCTATGAGTTGTCAAAAAAATCTGGTTCAACCCTGGATAAAGTTCAAAGAACGAACCTATTTAAAATCAACGGAACGGAAGGGCGTTCATTGGTGTTTTATATCTCGCTGAAACTCTAAAAATTTATTCATTAAATAAAATAAATTAAATTTTTGATAAATTACTTTTTTTTTAATTTGGCTTAAGAGTTGTTTTTCTCATCGATTACATTCCAAGAAATCGGATGCCAAAAAAGCCTTCGACTTTTGACAAATTAAAGAAAAAGACGAATCATTTCTTCTGAAAAAACACGTTGTCTGATTCTGCTCTCAAACATAGACCATAAGGTTAATTTATGGATTCGTTCGAGTGAATTAGTCTTTTGATTGACCAAAAAGTGAACAATCAGAAAACAACTGAAACCTTAATGTGTTCATAATCGCAATTCTTTATTTACACAGGATCTAAAAAATCCTTAGTCTGAACACATTTATGTTTATTAGGTTAAAATTTCCTTCATTTTCAAAGTTTCAAATATTTTCAATCGAAAAAAAAACATTCCAAACTTTAATTAATTGTTACTAATTCCATTATCTAGATTCTAGAGTCTACGTATGTTTGTTTAAATCTTAGCAATCTGGTATAATTTACTTATCATATTTTCAAGAAACCTTACTAAAGTACAACTTTAATATCCGACAGTATAAAAAATAAAAATTTGAAAGAGAACAAAAAATCAAACTCTTATCAGAAAGATAATTTTGGCCTGACTACCAACCAAACTTTATACAGTTTAACAGTGCAACGCCCAAGTAGTGTGTAATCAGAATCAACAAAAATTGCGTAACCATCGTTTTCTGTAAAAAAGAGTGTGTGACTAAATTCTTTTATTTATTTAACTTATCTAAGAGAACTCTATGAATGTCTTTTCGAAAGAAACAATTAATTTTCTGTTATCGTTTTAGCTGTGACTATTATTGTAAAGCAGACTCCGTTAAAACCTCTTTTCTTAACTGGGTCAAACATTTCACATTCGAATGAAAGGAAACAACAACAAAATTATAATAATAATTCTATCTACAACAATTCGAAATGAATTCAGTAACACGGCTCTGGGAATGTTGTAATTCCTGGTTGCTGAAAGAGTGCTAAATTCAGATCATTCACACTCTGAAAGTGTACCAACTTTAATACCTGCGACATCTGACTTATCAACTCTAATCTGAGTGAAGTTACGGTGATGGTGTATGATGGTGATGGCTGATGAATTATGAATTCGGCTTTAAAATCGATAATTTTTCACATTAATTATTACCGACTTGGTACTATAGTCGGTTCCATAGACTGCATGTGCCTCTGCTAGTCTATATCGAGTGAATGCGAATAGATGGAATGAGTCACCAAGTACAAGAAAATAGCTTTCGTCATTGTGGCTTACACATGGGAAAACAGTTGAAATGTAAGAATGAAACTGGTTTTAGCTTTTGCTCAGGTAAATTTGTTTCTATTTAAGAAAAAAAAAAAAAGTTGGAGGAGCAATTGCTTGTTTGTCCATCTGTCAAGGTTGTTCAACTGCTCGCGAATTTACTTTGCAATCTGTTCAGTTCTGGTGAATTCATTAAGTTGTTATATTTTCCAATTATTATAAACATTCAATTAGAATAAAAGAAGCAACGGTATTAAACCAAAACAAAGAAACCGCTTTGACTTTTGATCTGACCTCTTCAGTCTAAAAACAATCAAACACTTAACAAAATATGTTTGAAAAAACGGCAAATAACCAAACCAGATGCGAGAAATATGCAAAAAATGTCGTAGTCTTCTTCAAGAATCACAGGCGCTGTAAAATCTAAAACACTTTATTATAATTAGGGACTTGAAGTTGAAATAGTGTAAGAATGGCTCGACTGTCTCACGCAGGCACTTTAACATATTGATAAAATTTTTAATATAGCAACTAAAGGGTTATCTGTTTGGCAATGTGTTGTCCCTTGCAATCTCTAGCAACCGTTTGATCTTCAATTGGTCAAACAACTAAAGGTGTAGAATATTGGCATATTGTGCATAAATTCTCAACATATTGGGTCTGAGTAGGATGGAAGCAGACTCATTGTGGATAGATTTTCACAACCTACTAAACAAATATTCTAAGAGAAGACGTTTTGTTTATTGGCGGAGATTTGAATGGACTAGATCACTAGACCATCAGATAAACGAGGATAATATAGACAATGGAAGTATATAATAAGGCAGAAGGAACTCTCCGGGTGAAGATGTTCGTTCTAAGTATATGCAGTTACAAGATCTTAATCTAGGTTCGTTCGTTGGAACCCTGGGGTCGCCCCGTGGTCGCCATTAAGTGTTTTTTGAAAAACCTAAATGCCCTGAATGTCAACCTGAGTGTTTTTTGAGCACTGGTATTGAGCTGGTCTTGCCCTCAACTCGACCTAGGTTTTTGCTGAAGCAGGTTGAGGGCTGTCAAATGGCATGTATTCTTATTCAAATGACAGTGGAGTGATGAAGCTAAGCATTGATAAGTAAGGTGAAAGCTGCCTTCGAAGGATGGTCTCAGTGCCTATCAAACAATAAATATAAAAAATGCTCGACACGAAGTGGAAATCAGAAGCATCATCAAATAAACAAAGAACAAGTGCGTCCGATTATTCAGACGAGCTAGCCAAAAAGGGCACGACCACTTTCCTACGCTCAGAATGGAACAACATAGGTGCACCTATCGCTACAAGTAAACTGCTACTTAGACAAGACGCTTCGAGGATAACAAACACTAAAAACTAGATGGACTGAGAGTAACAACTGCCTTGCAACCAAAAAAGTTTGGCCGTGTGTAGACTCACAACCAGACTTTGTTAGCCCTGAACCGCCTGTATCTAGGTTCTACTATAGGTGTTCTTACGGGACACAGTCTAATAGGAAGACACGCTAAAATACTTGGTGTGTTTTCCAATGATTTCTGCCGGAGCTGCTTGGACGAAGAGGAGGAGGAAACCGTTCAACACCTTCTTTGCTCATGCCCTGCACTACTTCATAGGAGGAAAACTCATCTCGGTGAATGCTTCTTCGATGATACTAGCGACTTAGCTTACATACACCCCAAAAGTCTTTCGAAACACATTAAAGGTTCCGCGTGGTTCGACTAGCAGGTGATAAACCGGCTAGTCCCGTAATGGAAGATTAATAAGTGATCAACTCGTTAATCTTACATCGGGTTTCTGAGATCAGTAAGTGAATAACTTGCTGATATCTGTGGTATCACAATGGGCCCTTGCGGCCTAAGTGTGTCAGGCAATGTCCTCATTGGCTAAGAGCCACTTCCACCTAACTTTACCTAAGTGCGTCCGACACCTAACTCCAAACAAAGAGCATGGAAGCAGTGAGGCAATCAAGCTGATGCCCCACGCTTTAAACATAGTTGAGTGGGTATTCGATAACCAGTTTCAAAAAATAATAAGGTGTCCTGCTAGACCAATGCGGGTATGTCGAAGATTAGTCAGCTAAATAAGAAAATCGTGGTACCTGAGAATAAAGTGGTGGGAAAACTTCGCTATATTCTGTGACCAATTTCAGAATCGATTGATTCTCTTGAGCATCGTCGAAGCTCTACCTGCCTCATGCTCTTTTATCCTACCCGTGGCGTAGTGTTCAGCATATCTGTCATACGCGGAATTCTTAATTGAAAGCCCAACAGAAATATTTTTCCACGGGTATCGCCTTTCTCATTGGCTGACAGCCACTTCCTCCTAATCTAACCTATCGCCTTTCGCGAGGAACTGGCAAGTGCGTCAATAGGAAATTCACTACCATGAAAAGCGATTAGCCTCTCGGAACCGACAGAAAATTGTAGGTCCCCTCCATTTCCTTTACAAGGTATGGTTGTGAAAAAAGCGCTAGACTTTGGGGCTCCCTGTTCTTTTGCGCTTTTCATGCTTTTCAAACGCTTCAGTTGCGTTCACCATCAGCACTCGATTGCGATTTATTAGAAAGGAGTAAAATAAATTCACTAAAAGGTCATTCCCACACCAGGGAGAACAAACGGTGGCGAATATAACCTTTTCTGCATTTAAATTGTTTCCTTCCAACATCAAAGACATGCTATGTTCATTTTTGTCAATCCTATGGTGCTCAGTAAAAATGTCTTTATTGACAAAAGTAATTCATATCTGTTAGTTTTTGCAGTTTAGTAAACTATCAAATGACGATTATTTTCTTTCAGGTGAAAATTGCTTGAAGTGAAGAATAAACGTAAAATGCAAAAGTTGGTAGAAAGAATCACAGTATTTGAAGTAAGTACAAGATAAAAACTGAATTCAAAAGGAACCTTAAATACAAAATGACGATCCATTTATAAAATTTTTAAGAGTGGTTCGTCATCAAAGAAAACAAAATAACTTATTCAGTCACTCATTATTTTGTCGTTTTACTTTGGACCAATGACTAACTCTTAGCATACACATGATTCATTCTCAATGTTAAAATCAAAATGTTTAAACGTTGCTCCAGTGTGGCCTGTTAAAAAAAAAATAACCAAAGTCTGTCAAGGAATGTGCTGTTGTGCCCTAATATCGCCATGGAAACTCCAAAGAGCAACCGCAAAGAAAGTTTTTTGCCCTTTTCTTTGATAAATCAACCAAAACAATTATTTCCGGCGATGCATATTGCAGAAGAGTCATCAAATATTGAGGTAATGTCCCTCTATTCTACATTCCAACATAAGGCTTGAAAAAGAAAAGAAAAAACAAATAAATTGGCCAACTGTTAGATTAAAAAGCATTCCCCAAGGTGAACCTTATCAGAAGCATGGGCTTATACCATTTCTGACGTTTAAAATTGATTTTGGATTGCATAACAACATGCCAGTTATAATAGAATCATGACACTCTTTCGAGAACTATGACCTGTTGTTGATATTGATTTTGTTTTTTTGTTGTTGAATCGAAAAAGACTATGCCAACTCATGCACGCAATTATTTGAGACTTACCTTTGACCATAGGCTCGGAGACTAATTGTTGTTCTTCGTGTGGAATCATCTCCATTAATCGAGCAATATCCTTTGCCAGCATATTGTCCACAATGTCCAGCAGATGTGGCTTAAGCGTATGGAACTTGGTAAAGTCTTGGTGTTGTAGGATGTCTTGCATTTTCTTGATGTCAGGGAAGTCGCCGGGTGATATTTGATGTTCCCTCTGCAGGCGGTCGTAAATTTGTCCTAAATTCTTAATAAGATCCTTCTTTTTGCTGTCCTTGCCGAACATGGATGGCATTTCTTTTCGAAGTTCAGCAATTATGTAGGCATGTACTTTGGCCAGTCGAGCTCTTTTGATTAGATCGTTTAGCTTACGTAGGGCAGCGTTTCTCGGCAGCGATTGCAGATCTCTGAACAGATCCTGCTCTTCATCTTCGAAAAGTCGACGATTGGCATCAAATCGCAGTGGTTGATCCCAAAATGAGCCGATGTATACTCGGGCAACTTCAGGTGTTTGTAATACTTTGCCCAGTGACCACATAAGTGCTCCATAGACTCTCATTAACTGTTGGTGGTCAATCATGTCGGCTTTGTTGAGAATGATTCGAATTTTATCATCGTGCCCTCTGAGTGCCTCTATTGCTCTGCGGAATTCGTCAGAAATGTCTAGTTTGTGAGCGTCGAAGAGAAGAATTATCCTGTCAACGCGCTCAGCGAACCACTCTAAGACTCCAGTAAAATCATAACCGCGGTCAATACGTTGTTTTTCACCCGACAGAATTCCAGGAGTGTCTACGATAGAAATTGCCTGCAGTACCGGTGAAACCACCGTCGAACATTGGAACCGATTCAAGAACGCATTGCCATATTTGCTGAGTGGACGGAACTGCCTCTTTGGGTCAACGACCAGCGCATTACCGGGGATAACGCCCTCCTTTTCGTCATGCATAACAGCGATAAAGCGATCTGTGGTTGGCTCTGGTCCAATTCGAATGCCAGGGAAATCCCTTTCCAATAGATAACGGATAAACGTCGTCTTACCAGTGGAGTACTGTCCCACAAGCAAAATCATAGGTTTTGCATCGAAATCAGGATCTTCCAGTTTTGGCGAATGGAAGTCATGGAACTGATAGTGCTCCTCAAGCGGAAGCAGCTTACTGCGATAGATTTTTTTGAGCTCACCGATGACATTTTCCACCACTTCTTGGTGGTTTTTCTCGCGCTTTAGAAAACTGAACATTTCGCGTGTTTTAACAGTCGTGTGACTTTTTTCCGGTAGACAAAATTGGAACTACTTTTAAGGACAAAAAAGAAAAAAAAACCACAAACACACACACACAGTATTTCCACGTCTATCGAGAGTCTGACTAATTCGCGCACGCACCAGCAGCACAAAAATTATGATAAAAATAAGAATGAGCCAACTTTTGAGAGCAGAAAACTCCCTCGAATGCAAACGAAAGGCGAAATGAAGAAAAAAATGTTCCTCTTTTTTCTGGTTGAACTGTCACAAATAATTACGTCAGCGAGGTGCGAAGTTGAATCGGTTATATGGATAGAGAAATTGATGACGTTGTCAAATTTGTGACAGAAGTTTGAGTACAGGTATGTGAACTTTGATGGTAGGGTAGTTCAAAAGAATTTTTTTAATCAAGGGGATTGTTTTAAGAGCAATTCAAAAATTTATTCAGTTTTAAAAGCTCGAGCGAAGTTTTTCTATGTTTTGTTTCATTTTTCTGGTCAAATGAATCACTGATTATAATTTTATTCCTTTTTGCTCTGACCATAGGATAAGACACAGCTTCAACTCAACGACATTTTTTTTCCGGCTATTTGTGACTACAGATTTTAAAAACAGCTTTGTAGTGATTTCTCTCTCACCAGTTTAAATTCTTTGCACGCAGTTTAAATTCTTGAGTGACAAAAACAACAACAAAATAAGTGGATAGACCGGATAAACACCACCGCTTATTTCTTAAGTGGATATAAATGGCAGGTTGATTCTCTTCCTTCACTTTTTATTGTGTGTGTGTGGCTTTCTTCTTGATGTTACCACGTTTCCACTTAGGATTGGGTAGTCGAATCGGATTATGATTCAGATTTCGATGCACTTATCAACTTACCTCACCGAATCGATAATCGAATTCAAATTGAATCGAATATGCATGTAAGTGTGTGTGTGGTGTGCAATTGACTGGTTCACTTAAATTAAAATTAAAAAATAAAAACACCAACACTCTCGACTAATCGATTACTCGACATAGATATATACACACCCTTTCGAATCGATCCAGCTACCATAGCAGTATCGGAGGTAATCCGATTTCAATTCGATCTATGTATACACTGGCATTAATTCAAATTGAAAAGTGATTCAATTCAAAGCGGAAACGTAGTATGTATTTCTTCTGTGATCAAAACCTACGATCATATACCGATTCAACTACCTGATCAGCTATTGGAAGTAGGGTATTTGTAGGAATGCGCTAGCTTTTTGAATCGCTTCTCTAGCAAAACAAGTGGAACGCAGATTAAACATTTCAACAGTATTTATGAACTCGTCCAAGTCGAATGACAGACATCGGTAGCTGCAGCTGTTTTTGTTTACAAAAATTTCCAAACAGTCATGATGTAATAAAATAATTTTAAGAAATCAGAGATGAGGCTCACAAGTATATTATTGAAGCCGAAAGCCTCTGCAGTTCTCACAGCTTACCTCAAGCAATGTAACGAACCTCCTTGGACCTCCTATTTCGTAAAGGTAATTCAACTTGAAGCTTTTAAACTGTAATTGATCTTTTCTAGTTTTTCAGCTAAAAGACGTCGAAAATGATCAATACGGAAAGTCACACTTCAATTGGACCCTAGACACTGGAGCTAACTATCATATTCTTCGAACAGGTTGCTATCCCTATCTGAAATATCATTGCAGCAAACGGGACTATCAGGATCTGTCCATTGAAGACAAATTCTTCAGGTTTCTCAAGATAATCAATTTTGGTGAGTTAAGATTGCAGCTTTGTACTACGATCAATCAGTTAACATAAGATGTCACGAAGGTCTGCCGATGCTGTTCTATGGTTTAGCAGCCATCCGCCTCATAAGTCACTCAGAGGTAGTAATAGTTGATGGAAATACAAAAGTACCAATATACTTTCTCTATGAAGAGGACAAGGGTTCACGGTTTTGAGAGTTTTTATATAAAAATTAAAACTAAAACTTTGATACCGGAATTACTACAGACTAACAGGTAAATTTCAAATCAACATCTCTCTGGATTCTCGCACACTTCATCGTAACTCTGGAACAATAAATGACTGATAGAGTTTCTAAAGCTCTGTAAAGAGCATGGAGCTGGACATTTTATTATATTCACAATGCTGGGGCTCTCAGTGTCACTGTCTTGGTAATAAACCAACTGAAAAATAAACTAAATTAGATTTTCAATTCATAAAGTTACTTTGTCTCACTATATACTCACTCTGACTTCGTATTGTTCAGAGAATACTGAGTTTTCATGCAGTTCAAAGACCAATGCTGATGTGAAATCTGGTAGTTTTGAAGTTTGATTCATAATTCCCAGTGAATTCATTACATTGACCAAAGTAACATCATGGCCCGAGTAGAAAAACAGGCTTCGATCAGGCTTTAGTGTTCTATTTACTTTATCTGCCATATTTTTGTACACTTCGCCCACGAATGCCCCTCCTCTAATTTGTTTCATATAATCATTGTCTGTAAATACTGTGTAGCTGCGTTCTGCTAATGGCAGTAATTTTTGTGGGTAGTATCCCTCAGTCCACTCGGGTAACTTAAGTCCCATATCCTCTTCCGCTTTAAGAGTGTTGTATAAAAACTCTACGTCAAGTACATTTTTGATTGGCTGAAAATAAATTCAATGATTTGAAGAATAACAAAACAGCAACAACATTTTAATCTTACTTTTCCAGTTAGTTCAGTCAGGTTCACGTAAAGTTCTGAGCTGTCATCATTCAACTGAGCCAAATCCGGTGGCGGATTCGAATACATTTCCTCTAGCATTGCTTCGTATTTGAAGCAAGGCTTCTTCTGAGCAATGAGCTTGAATAATGAAAAAAAAACTATGTTGATAAAAATACTAAATAAAACTAAGCCAACGTACAGTATCGTCCATGCGGGGTATAGATGTAACTGGCACTGGTTGCCAGGGCAAAGGCAGGAATGAGTTACTTTCATGTGGTGGCATGAAACCAGCAAGCATAGCCTGGGCACTCATCAAACAGCGTTCGGCATAGCTGCTTCTTACATTCATATCCAGTTGAGAGTACAAACCGCTTTTGGAAAGCAATGCCCCATAACGAAGACGTAAGTTTTTGCCCAAATTATAGGCCTGTAAGCTGCCTTTCTAGAAAAAGTTATAAATTATTCTTTAAATTTGTTTAATTATGTATTTTGTAGGTTGAGTTATATTTTTGGCTATGTGGAACAAGTGGTAGGTTCGTCTTCCTTTCACGAAACAATAAAGCTAACCTAAAATGCTGGATTTCTCTCAGTAGAAAACACATCAGTTCGATTTGTGTCGTTACGGAACACTGCACTATAGGCGGATATGATGGAAGGCTGGGAAATTCCTCAATTAACTTCTGCAGAAACTGCATGGATGAGGATGGAGAGGAAGCAACTCTTAATCTGGGTTCAAATTTTTATGCGATCGTAGTGATCTTACTGATGTCGATACGTTGCTTCTTTACCTCTTAAATGGAAGCTTCAAATAAAGTGTTTCGATTATTGAAGTTTAGAATAGATCCTCTGGGTATCATGTTGATGTCAGGCCAGTTCAACGTCTCCATAACCTAAACTAATGGTTGTCTTTGTAATGCTAACTTCCAAATCACAGCAGCGTCTTCATAGCCGAGATCTTGGCAGTTACAAACGTTGCAGGTGTCCATGATGGCGCTATCACAAGCTGATATCACTTTTTTCATTGATAGCCAAGCAGCAATAAAATCAATTTCTGCCACTCTTGTCAAATCAAAACTTGTTTCTTGCTGTCGCGAAGAGCTAAGGGTTCTTGGCACACAGCATAACGTTAGACTCTGCTGGGTTCCTGGTCATAGTGGTATATCGGGAAACGAAAAAGCGGACGAACTAGAGAGGAAAGGATCAGCACTTGATCCTTCTCTCATTGATCAATCAATCAGGATTCCACCCTGAGAAATTAAACAGATCATTGGTAACAAAATAATGCGAAAATCCAATGAAAGATCGGTACTATGGCCGAAATACGATAAGAACGGATCTGCATAGCTGCTTTCATTGAATAGACGATAAATAATAATAGAATAAACGAATGCTTATCAGTATCATAACTGGACATAACCTACTAGGTTACCACAAAAAGAAAATGGGTCTTTGTACCGATGACCAGTGCAGAGGATGCAATGACGAAGATGAACATGAGGATACAACTCATTTCCTTTGTCAATGCCCAGCAATCTGCCACATTAGGAAAAAATTTCTATTCAGTTACTTTTTCAATGAACTAGAAGAATTATCAGACACTTCAAAAAGCAGCCTGTTAAACTTCACTTAGGCCACAAAATGGTTAAAAACTGACCAGACATAAACTCATAGGTTTCTAGGACGTTACAATACTTCAGGGTATCACAATGGATCTACATTGATCTAAGTGTGACGGTAATAAGAGCAACCGTCAGCCCATTCTACCCATCCCTACCCAACCCAATGCTGGGTGTACTAAGAAGTATGCAGTTTTCGGAGATAGAAAAAAACTTTCTAAAACTTCAAATTTCTCTCCAGGGAAATGTATACTAACTCTTCAACAATATTGAATGGATGATTTATCCTACAAATATTACAACCCTTCTACTAAGAAAATAGCTTTTCATTGAGCCGCGTGAAGAACATTTCATTTTTGCCAATTTATTTTGTATACCAATGAATTGGATATTTTAAAAGGTTCTCGGAAATTATTGTTGCCACAGAAAATGAATTTGAGTTAAGAATTTCGTGTATATTTTTTTTGTGATAGTGAATTAAATCATATGAGCTATCTCATCTTTGATATTTAAAGTTGATTTAAAATGAACTTAAAGAATTCAGTAAAAAATGCAAAATAGACCATAAAAAGCCTTTTGCAACTCACAAATGCAAACTAATAAAAATCACACCAACAACAACATGAAATCGTTATACGGTTTACGGAACCATCACGCTTTTGTTTGAAAAATTTCTTTTTATAAACTTTTTGTTTTGAGAGTATGAAACTTTGCTTTTTATCTTTATTTCATACAATACACTTCGTGTAGGTATGCTAATACACCACTTTTGTAAATTAAAAACAATCTTAATATAGATTCATCAAGTAAACTTACCATAGTCAGAGCTCCTAGTCCTCCAATCCATTCTCTCTGTGCGTGCGGATCATTGGGATAGAAACTTGTTGGATTCTTCTCACCGTGCCTAAACAACTAGTTCAATGGTTTGTTGATATTTTACTTTCCAGTGTCAAGTCATTGTAATGTAAGAGAAGAATGTACTTACAATAGCTGCCATGCGAATAGTACTATCATGCACACTTTGCTTCTGGCCGATAACAATGTATGACGCTAGAATTGCAAAGATAACACCCGCCAAAATGATCACAGTAACTTTGGTAGCGCATCGCTTTGGACATTTGTTTTTCTTTGATATCGACATGATAATTGTCAATGTTAACAGCGTGCAGCAATCAACAGAGGAACAGCTTAAATTGAATGACTAGATTAATGTAAACATTAAATAATTTAAGTTTATTACGTATGCTTACTACCCGTTGTTTACTTCTGTGTTATCTAATGTCATCCACAATTTTTTTTATAACAATTTAGTAGTGTGAGGTTGCATTAATTTTTCTATTAATTTGTGCAGGTTGTTAGTGAAGTAAAATTTTATAACATTTTTCACGCGCAGAAAAAAAAAACATATGTAAACAAAATTAAAAGCAAAGTCAAAAATGAAGTTTATTGTTCACCGAATCACATGCTCTCTATGGAATGTCACTGCATAACTGACTTAAATAATTGGGCTTTATTAGTATTGTGCCAAAAGTAATTTGGTAAAGCTTTTTTGACACTTTGTATTAAGCTTTTTTGTTGTTGTTGCTATTTTTTTCGTATAGAATGATGAAATGGTTCTGTGAAATGAATTGGTTTATCAACTCGTGTGGATAAACTTTCAGTAGAACATTATTTTAAAAGATGCTGATAAGTCTCAGTGTTTGTTACATAGTACCTAATATTTTTTTTCGATTATAAATTTGTATGTAAAAACATCGGGTACACTCAGGCGTATGAGAGTTATTTTTTTTTTCAATTAAGCTTATAATAGGTATACTGGGTCTGGGTGGACAACTAGTCAAAGTTTCCCATTTGTGCGTTAAAAAACGAAGAATCAGGAAAATTTCTGATCTGTATCAGAAAGGAGAGATCAAATCACTCTTCATTTGAATTTGAATTTCGATATTAGAGTTTATCACGAAATGAAGAAGCGACAAATGCAGAAATGAGCACTTTATTGCAACTGTTGTCTTCCTATTATTGTGCAATCAATTTTAATGTTTGTTGCAAGAAAACCTAGTATTTTGTGTTAAAAAGAAAATTCTTTTGTGCGTGTCCCAAACGTTGATTTTCATTGAAAAGTGGTGTTTACAAATATTATTTTTTAACGTTTTTTAATGACCAATCTGATTAGCAGTCATTAGGAAAACAATTGTTTTTGTTTCTCATCGGCTTTTTTGGTAGCAATGTTGGAAATGAAAACTAAAAGCGCCGTATTAAACAATGGTAATTGTTCTCCTACCAACTAATTTCGTTTAATATCTGCGAGAATAGATTCGTTAAGTTGGCGGTTTTAAAACGTTTCAGTTGAAAATGTTTGTCTTCATTGACGCAAACAGATCTCTTTTTGTGAAATTTCAAATGTTTCATTTAAAAAAAAAATTAGAGCAACTTTCGAGACGAGGAACAAATTAGTACGATAGAATGAGTGCCATCAGTGATCGAATGAATGAGTAACTATTTTGAAATTACATTTGTTGCTCAACGTATTGTATAGCTATTTCAAATTGTTCAAGTTATATTCTATTACAACAAAATAATCACTGATTATTTTGCATCTCTTTTTATGTTGACTGACATCATCTGTAATCAGATTTAATTAATTTAATCTTTTTTGTTGATAATTTTAGATTATTAAATCAGATAAGATGCTCTCGGGTGGTTTGTTAGAAGAAATCTAGTAAATTGAATCTTAAAATTTTAGGATTATCTGTTGGCTGTGTCAAATGCGTCTGTTTTCATTCGGTTGGTTGCTAACTCCTTCATTAAAACAAATTTGCATTCACTTGTATAAAGCATAAAATAATCAACCTTCCTAATAAATACGAGAGGTTTCGGAAAAATAATTTTTATGCTGGATTCCTAGGCCTCATAAGAAACACCATTGTTTTTTAGCAGAACCCTTTCCAGGTCGTGAAACAATATAAAGCAAGTTTTGCAATCGTGCAGAAATAAAGATTAATATAATAAACATATGAAATTTCGGTGATAGAGAATACTGAAAAAGTGGGTCCTGCAATTATGTTTGTCTGCCTGAACCGCTTGAACAATGGGCAGCCTGCAGAGAGGTTTTCGGAATTGGGTGTCCAGCTCTTGAAATAACGGTACCCGTCATGTATATGATAATTCCATTTTTTCTCGAAAACGACTATTTATGTTTTATGTCTTTCTTTTGATATGAAAACTCGTGCCTATTTTGGAATAGCTTTTTCGCTGTGGTATGGAATGTGTGGTAATTTTGTGGCTAAGCGTTCTTTTTTTCACAACACATGGGGATATCAAGGATCCTTATATGTCAACACAGTGTCAACGAACTTAAGATTCAGAGAAAGTAGAAAATTGGTGCACTTTTCTGAACAATTATCTTCTCACCACTACTCCGAGACTCATCAAGGCTCATTCCTAAAAAATCAAAGAATTAAAGAATTCACGGCATCACTAGAAAAAAAAAAATTGCATATCAACTTGCTCCACATCCGTTTCGTTTATTTTAACTTCATTTGTCTTACAATCATATCAATCCATGAACCACCGTTTCCCGTTTAATTTTTTCAACAATCATACGATGAACTTGCCTTGAGAAAATGAAGTCCTATGACCAAATTCACTATGCAATTAATGCAAGCAATTCTGTTTGTGAACAGCCACCAAAACTTAATTTGGCTGTCGCAAGGTTTTTTTTATAGTTAATTAATAACTTATAATGTTAAATGTTAAACATTTAAGAAATTGGGAGAGGATTAAGAAAGAAACACCGATCCGTGTTGCCTTTAAACTTTTGTGAGTCGTAGTGAAAAAACAAATCGGGTAAAAGCAGTCCACATATGTATAGTTAGTACGAATAAAATATAAACAGGACCTAAGTTGGGTCATAGCTGAAATAGATCGGTAACACCAACCTCAACACTGTCTAAAATTTGACGTTTCATTCATAAAACTGTTTGCAATTTTCTTTAAGTGACCGTTTGCTTCTTCTTCATTTACAACGCCTCGAGGAATGGATCATACCTTCCTAACTTATTTCTTACATCAACCCCAACCCTTTTGACGACGCTGTGCTGTGTGCCCCGTCCGAACCGTTTTCGTAGTTTCGTCAACTCTCACATATTTCGAAGACACGATTTAAGCGCGTCGTAGCTTTTAGGCCAGCTTTAACATTCTTTTTCCACTCCACTGTTCTGACAGATGCACTTCTTCTATTCCTTAATCCCTGTTTGGTCAAACTCAGCATTTTGCAAAATTTTCTGCACAGTTTTTTTTTACTTTCATATAAGCTGGCCAGTGCCAAAAGATCTCACCTTGATCGTGAGATAATGCGTGCTTAGAAACGAAAACTAAGCTCATTCGTTCAACAGACTAAAGTCCTATATTTCATACTGTAGTTTTCTTCAGTTTTTTATAAAAAACAAAAAATGAAACTCACATCAATCAAAATTTTATTTGTTTCTAAATCATTTTGTTTTATTTCTTATATCAGACTTTGTGCAATTTATTTTGTATAGCTTTTATTTTTAACTTAAGCCATTTTATGATCTTTGAGATATACTTGAATTTATATCTCATGCGGAGCTTTGAGGTTCACACGATTTTTATACGAATAAGCATAAGTATTCTAAGAAGATTGTATTAAGCAACCAAAATATGTCGCGAAAGAGGCCACATGAAGAAGAATATGTTCCATCGTTCGAAAATGATTTGTACTTGCTTCCTGGGTGCTTTGTATGTCCTTGCCAACAGCCAGAACAAAACGAACAATATTGGTGCACTCTAGAACCACTCATTCTGCAAGATAGTAATTTTGAAGGGCTGTTTGTTGCAGATACTTGCGGAAATGTATTCTATAATGGTTGTGTAAGTTATACATGTGTTGAGGAAATCGTTTGCAATTCACATGCTCAAATGGAAACTGATGATTTGAGCGACCCTGAAGTAGAGCGAAGCAATAAGAAGACGAGATACAGAACCAGTTTTTCTAGAGAAGAAGAAGACCATCGTGATCCATTTAAAAATGAAGAAGTTCTTGATTATACCGTCGAAGAACCATCCGATGAAGAAAGTTCAAAGAAAACATCAAAGTAAATTTTGTGTTGTGTGCGTAAGATTGAACTTTTTGGTATTGTATTAAAGGTTATTAACGAAAATATTGGGACTTTATTATTTTATCATGGAATATAATTACTAACTGAAAATTGGAAGATAATTCATGTTGTGTCGTAGCCAAATCTCAGCAATATCCCAGTACCAATTTATGTGCGTTAATTAAGACGCAAACCCTTTTCAACAGACTCTTTTTTTTTAAACAATTATCAGAATCAAATTTTAGATACTATATTAAGGGGAACTCGAATTACTCACATGTACCATATTTGTATGTACATATGAACAGATTTGTTTTTGGAGTTTTTTATTAAATGACCTTCTCTTTAACATGAAGCGCAAGTTTCTTGGCTTATGAACCAAACTTGGTTACTGATCCGACCAAAAATCGTGTGGAAATGTTGGAAACGACCAAGGGTTTTCTCATCCGCTTCACATAAGGTTTTTTAGTATTATTTTTGTTCAGAGTGTCCAGAGCGGGACCTGTATCAGACCTGTATACTGAACATTTTATCATTACACCACGGCCGCCCGTTACACATAATTTTATGCATCTGCGCCCTATAAACTAAGTTGCGGCTGTCTAGTAAGACATTTTGTCGATGTTCTGTTTCTTCCTTTGGTAACAGTATATACCTTATTCACACTTTCTTCTTCGCATAACGTCAATATCTTACTTACTTACTTAGGTGGGCATTACAGTTCGGGGTGAACCTGGGCCTCAACCAACATCCTTCTATAACGACTTCGATTTCGGGCGAGCTCTCTCCAGTTTCGCACTCCAAGTCGGTTGAGGTCTTCATCCACTTGATTTTGCCACCTAAGACGAGGTCTTCCCCTTCCGCGGTTTCCCTGTAATATGCTTTCGAACACCCGACGAGCCGGAGCGTTTGGGTCCATCCGCTCTACATGGCCCAACCATCGTAGCCTCGCGATGCGTACTCTTCTGGCTATGCCCATGTCGCGGTACAGCTCATACAGCTCGTTGTTGAATCTTCTTCAATAACGTCAATATCGCCTTTTAATTTTTGCCAAATCTTTTCAATTATTATATTAAAAAAGTCGCAGTGCACTGTGTCGCCTTGTCGAAGTCTTTTTCGAAGTATTTTTCTAAGAAGTTTAACTTCTTCTTGGCGTGGGGTCACCATGCTTACCTGCTAATCCTTACAGATTTTGCTACCTGGGCATGATCTTTACAAAAAATGAAGGATTTAACAAATTCATTGTTTATTTTGTTAAAATTAGGCTTTTGGTGTATAATTACGAATCACAATTTTTTTTTTACAAAATAATAAATTAAATACCTAATTTTTAAAGTTATTTCTAATAAGCGTAGTAATTTTTTTTTAACACATTATAAAAACAAAGAAATTACTGCAACGTTTGTTCCTCTTCCCGATAAAGATTCTTCTCATCAGACCATTTTTTACTCGCTGTATAACACACCCAAAGTGACATTGGAATCATCGCCAAGCCCACGGGCATTAAGAACAAAAGCCAAAACCTTTTAGGACCAGGTCTTTCATCACTCGTATCGTAGTCTTCCCAGTAGTTTTCGTCGCTGTGGTCATAGTTCATACTGTTTTCTATACTGAGAAACGCTTCTCGTATTCTATGTCCTTTGTAGCTAATTGCAACACAAGCATAGAATCCTTCGTCTTGTACAACTACTCCGTTCAAAATAAGTTTACTCAAGTAAATGTCATCGTCGACATATTTCTCTCGTGCTGTTTGCAATAGTTCGTATACTCCACCGTTGTATTGAACTATGTGTGAGTTGAAATTCTCCTGACCTAGATTATATTCTGTGGCATCTTCGGTGTCTGGTATTCGCCTAAACCACTTTATTGTCGGATGTACTTGACTCTGAACCCGACATTGAAAGACCACTTGGGAACCAATAGTAGCTGTTTTGTTCTCAGGAAAATCATCGAGGAATTCTGGCACCATAACCGTCGAGTCTAAATAATCAGTTAAAATGAGACGTTAAGTCAAAGCTTGACTTGATTGAAGTTAAGAACTTACTCTTGACATCTAATTGAAATGTTCGAACTAATTGAATATCTAAGGTTCTTACATCATCCAATTTGTACGGATATATTGTGCATTTGTAGAGACCGGATTGTTCTTTGGTTAAATTCTTTAAGTGGAGCGATTGGCAAAAGTTTTTATCACAAGGCAAATGTGACCAGTTTTCAGATCGGACGGACCGACAAGACTTTTGATAAGTATCATCTCCACATGGCTGTTTAAATCGTTTAACAAAAAAACAGCTATTTAAAAATTTATTCTGAATAAATTTCTATGAAAACATACCTTAAAATACCACTTAGTTTTGATTCCATTGACGAGTTCATCGCCGAATAATCCTTTTACTGCACAATTCAGTTTAATGTCGCTTCCAGCTCTTTGTTGAATTAATTCTGTGTTTTCTGTAAAAAGAAAAAGGATTGATTTGAGTTGTTAAGTAAAAGTGAATTATTTGTGCATTTTATGAAATAAAAGATGGTGTTTCAACTAGCTGGATAAAACTATCTTACATTTTTTTAAACTAACTGTACGCAATACTAAGAAAAGACTTGATAAGATGTTTATGTTTCATTGAAATAAGTATTTGTGCACTTATTGTCAATGTTTTGCACAAAAATAAAACTGTCTAATGCATGTGAGACACAACATGAAGTATAGGCACAAAATTGTGATTGTTAAGCTCGTTCGTTAATCTGTGTTTTCGGTTTTTAAGAAACCCTTAATTGCAAAATCACCACACATGTAAGAAATACATGCCATTTGATATACCTGCTTAGTATCTGTACCCGACTTTTGCAGTGTCTCCAAGCAAAGGTACTTGCAGTGTGTGATGCTGCAAAACACCTGGCTACGCAAAACTTGATCAACAAAAATATTGACATCTTCATAGACAACCAGACGGCCATTAAAGCTATCTCATCAAAATTTTCAAATGGAATAATAACTATGTTTTCGTTACAATTGAATAACAAATGTTATACCAATAAATAGTAAACAGCCCAGAGAATTTGTTTTGTCAAGAAAATGTTCAATTGAACAAATACTTTGCCGTAAAATTGTATTTTTCTATTTTCCTGATGGAATTGGAACAGGAAAATAGATAAATACAAATTAAACACAAAATATTTGTTCTATTATATCTTTTTTGGGCACAAAAAATACTTTGAGTGATTTGCCATCGATTGGTATAACATTTGTTATTTTATTATCGAAAACATAGTTATTATTCCATTTGAAAATTTTTCCTGATTCGTTTTCCTGATCGCTATAACTTGCCCCTTAGTCGAATGCTTTCGTAGTAATCTTAGATTGCTCAGGTCTAAGAATATCGTTACTTTAATCTGGATTCCAGGACATCGTGACATAATCGCCAATTGGTAATGAAATGGCGGATAGGCTGCCTAAAATCGGGTCAGCAGTCAGTTCTAAAGCCACTAGAACAAGAAAAAAACTGAATCAAACACAATTTTCTTTAGAAACACGCCGGATCTCCAGAAAAATTTGGCCAGTGTCCTTCTGTGAGTGTCCTAGCTTGGCCCATCCTAGGAAAAAAGCTCTCGGAGAATACTTCTTCGACGAACTGAGCGACATCTCTAACCTCCCATTGAACAGCATCCTGAAATTTACTCAGGGCTCCAAATGGTTCAGTGGGGGTTCCCTACCTCAATAACCCAGCCACTAGCCCAACCCTTTACATCTCCAATTTTCACACTTCCTCATCCTCTATTTTCCGGGAAGCACAATGGTTCCTCGAGATCCGAGCTAGGTGCTGCCACCTGTGGCTGCACCCCCATCCAACCCAACTTAACCTTGTTATCTGAACTCGCCCCAGCAGTGCTACTTTAGAGCGAGTTGAGGGGAAACCCAGGGTTAAAAACATTCAGTTTTACTTTCAGGCCAATTTGAGGTTATTCGAAAAAACGATTTATGTCGAGCACAAGTCAAACCTAGGGTTGGAATGAACAAACCTTTTATAGCATCCATTTTAGGAGTTTTCACTGTTTTCACTAACAAGTAAAGCACCGTAGTTCCTGCGCACAATTAAAGATCGAAAACGAGATGCTAGCTGGATGGACTTAATACTTGTTTTTTTTTGCTTTCAAAGAAATCACAGAAAGAGTATCAATTCTCAACTAGATCTACAGCGCAAGGATCATATTATACTCATCACCAACATTGTTTTAATTTTTCTGACGCTTCCTAGCATTTTACGACAATTGTTGGTAGCTTTTGAATTTGTAAATCTGACCTCAGTTTCCAAAAAAGGTGTATCTGCTTCAACGGTTTACTTAACTTTCAATTAAAAGAGATTCCGAATGGCATTTGTTTCCATCACCGCCAAAAGTACATTCAAATTTTTTGATAAACCGTCAAAAAGAAAACACACTACATATTATATTGAAAACAACATATTCACGTGGTTGTGATGCTGCTAAGTAAC
Organism: Melanostoma mellinum; assembly: GCA_914767635.1. Classification (NCBI taxonomy): domain Eukaryota; kingdom Metazoa; phylum Arthropoda; class Insecta; order Diptera; family Syrphidae; genus Melanostoma; species Melanostoma mellinum. The sequence goes on from OU612058.1 coordinate 25,382,509, forward strand.
CCAAAAGCTAGTACTTTTCCATAAAATAAGCTTTACGATTAATTAACCTAAAACGATTGTTTCCAGTTTTTGGCGATGTATATTGACAAAATTTAAAGAACACACTTGCAACATACTTTCGGAACTCACCACTATAGTCCACATACAAAGCGTTTATGATCTTCACTGTACTAATCCAAAGTATGGTTCGTAGCATCAACTGTTCATCAATTTTCATTATAGTTTTACATTTATTTTAATTATCACCGAAACGTTGCTGTAAGAGTAACTGGAAAACCGCATTTCAGGAGCGTTTCAATCAATCTCCTAATGATTTTTTTTTTCAAAATGTTTTAACTTGTTAATTTCTATTTCTGTTTACGGTTTATTCTTTTTCCGCTGCTTGTAAAATGTATCAACAATGAATTAACATTCGCTCATTTGAAGATAACCACTCCGATGTAAATCTGTTGGACTCACTGGCGGAATACACCTTTCATATTATTATAGTTTTGCTCCCACAAAAGCTCTTGGTGTGGTTTCACATTGACCGGTTCTCTGGCGCTGGCTGGCTGGCCTGGCTGATGTGATGGTTTATTTTGTTTGGAACATTTTTCAATATATTTCAAATGCCCTGAAATGTGTTTATTTGAAAACTGCCTCAACCCCTTTAACTGCGACTGATGAGACGGGGCTGTTTGCTGTAAGACTCGTTCCACTGAAACCTGAAATAAATTGATAGACGAAGATATTTGTTTGTTTTCATTAATTCGATATTATTTAAACATTTTATTGATTATTTGAAAAATCTGCATACACATTTGAACGTTATTCTTTCATTGAGTATATTTATCCATTCGCGCCAATAAATTAGGTGTTGGCGGGGCCAAATGGCCACTTGAAAACTATGTGCACTGTGTTTGTGTTTGTATACCTCTCGAATCGGATCGAAAAAGATATCATAAAATATTCCAAATGAAGTTATAACAGGAAATAATTATGCTCATCCTTATGTCTATTTTTAAGTAATTGCTTAGAGATTGATTCTACGTTCTCCCATTGATCTTCGATTAAGTTTATACGATGTTATTCATGAAAAGATTGCAAAACCATAAATATAAATAAAAACATGTCGAAACATTTCGACACAATAACAGTGGCTGATGAAAGCGAGTAATTATATCTACAGTTTAGGATTCATAATTAAATAAACAGAATAGACATGCTGGTGATTGATGATTGATTTGCTTCGAGTATTTCTTTCACTTTGGCAGTATTTAAATTTTGTTTATTGTTTTGAATAAGTGGATATTTCCAGACTACGTAAATCCAAGATTAAGACAAAAAAAAAGCGAATGGCAAGATTGTTGACAATTCGTTTGTATTTTTAGAAGGTCAGCACAACTGTGATGTTTATCAAAGAAGAACAAATGAAACCCTTGTAATGTGTATCATTACCATTTTGTTTAGTGATATTTGGGGAGGTTGTCGCAAAGCACTGACTTTTGCTGAAATTTTTGATGGAGGTGGTGAATGAAATAGAACAAAAATGGGCTGGAGAGTTGAGTGGCATAATTTGAAAAAAGATAAACACATATCTTCTTAATATACAGGGTGATTCGCATAAGGTGTGACAAAAAGATAGGGTGTGTAGGTTGGACCTAGACAAGCAAAAAATCGTATGGGAGGGGGGGGTCCATTTTCCCCCGTTTAGGCGGGAGGGGCAATTTAAGAAAAAAGTCACTAAAAATTGGAAAAAAATTATTTAAAAATAACGGTAGTACCTACAGAGTCCTACTATAGCATTTTGAAAAGCCAAAAACTTAAACATTAATTTAAATTCAAAACTAAGTTGTTCAAGTAAATAGTTTTTGAAATATTAATTTTCAAAGTCAAAATTTTGAAAAAAAAACATAATTTTTTTTCTTAAAACCACTTTTTTTCCAAATTTTACGTTATTGAGTAGTATTTTTCTAGCTTATTTTCAATGCTCTTATTTATTTTTGATCAAACACAAAAAACCGGATGTCAAAATAACTTGTAAGTTTTGAGAAAACCAAAAACTACAAAAACGACTTTCGTCAAATTTTTTTTTTTTAATTTTTTTTTTCGTTATTGGACTTTTAAGTGAATTCTCAGTAAAAAAGTAAAGAGAAAATCCATCCTTTATTTCGTAAGTTCACTTAAGAATCCAATAACGAAAAAAAACTTAAAAAAAAAAATTTTGACAAAAGTCGTTTTTGTAATTTTTGGTTTTCTCAAAAACTACAAGTTATTTTGACATCCGGTTTCTTGTATTTGATCAAAAATAAATAAGAGCATTGAAAATAAGCCAAAAAAATACTACTTAATTACGTAAAATTTGGAAGAAAAGTGGTTTTAAGAAAAAAAAATATGTTTTTTATTCAAAATTTTGACTTTGAAAATTAATATTTCAAAAACTATTTACTTGAACAACTTAGTTTTGAATTTAAATTAATGTTTAAGTTTTTGGCTTTTCAAAATGCTATAGTAAGACTCAGTAGGTACTACCGTTATTTTTAAATAATATTTTTCCAATTTTTAGTGACTTTTTTCTTAAATTGCCCCTCCCGCCTAAACGGGGGAAAATGGACCCCCCCCTCCCATACGATTTTTTGCTTGTCTAGGTCCAACCTACACACCCTATCTTTTTGTCACACCTTATGCGAATCACCCTGTATATAAACTACGTGTCACGATGTTTGTCCGCGGTGGACTCCTAAACTGCTTAACCGATTTTCATCCAATTTGTACACCGTGTGCAGTTTGATCCAACTTAAAAGATAGGATAGTGGCTAACGTAACATCTCAATTTATGTTACGTTAGCCACAGCAACGCGTGGCCGGGTCAGCTAGTATTTATACATATTGAATTTCCAGACATTTATGCTTTGAGATTTTTTTGAATGATATAGGAAACGCAGAATAAATCAAAAGAAGTGAATTAGAGCTTGATTCGAACCTAGATTTTTCACATACTTTAAAGCCCTACGCAAACCAGTGCGGCTTGCGTTTGCGATGCGATCGCCGTCAAAATGAAACACATGTAACTTTGTGGCATAGAGGAATAAAGAACAAGAGGGAAAGCGTTTACTTCTCTTGCCTTGAAACTTCTCTGCTTGTGGACGGACACCGTTGTGAATATGGGCTTTTCCTCTTGTTATATCTCCTATGTGCCTTATGGAGTAGCGCAGACCTACGCGGCTGGCGGTATATACAAAAAAAAAAAAAATACGTTCCGGAGACCTAAATCGCATGTCGCTCTAGTTTGCGCAGGGGTTAAAGGAAATGGTGGATATACAGTTTGTGTTAAAGTTTCGATGCACAAACAAGAGTAAGAGTTTATGAAAAATCTAATTTCAAAACGATCTTAAAATCATTTTTCTTAATTTATTCGTCGTTCGTTGGTCGTACTCATGTATCGATAACGTTTTTATGGATGACGTAGTAGTGCTAGTGAGAGGTAAACAGCTATCTTTTTTGTTGTGAAAGAATATGATCACGTCATCAGCAATATAACTATTTTGTCCATAAGCTAAATTAGACCATGAACGCACAACCGGTAACCCAAGTCGCCATTTTTTCGTCGGTTAGTTTAAATAATCATTTTTTAAATCGAACGTATTTTCGGTTTTTAATTTTTTTTTTTTTTGTAGCAGTTGAGAATGTTGAAAGTTTAAATCAAAACTGACACAATTGACATTATTTCCTATCAAAGTGTAAACTACAAAAAAAGAGGAAATAATGAAACTCAATTGCAGCCGGATGTAGCCGTTAATTCGAATTCGAATAAGACGGTATCTTTGATTTCACCAAAAAATAATTTGACAGACAAATAGGGTACGAGTTGACTCTCTGTATTAGCTACCATATGGATTGGAATTGGCCCATTGGGTCGGTCTGGTGAGAATAGTTGCAGTGGTTTTTTTTTCAATCAATAAGCAATAAAAGTTATGTGATGTTACGTTCGGCTAGATTTTGCTGTATGTAATACTTAGACCACAAATAGTCCCTTGTGATACCACTGAGATCAGAAGGTTGATCCCCCTCTGGTTTCTATTTAGTGACTAAAAGCTATGCAAAAGAAAATGATATTTTCCTTGGCTTTTTAGACCAATGTCAATGGGGGCGTTCAAGAATCGTATCCGGATAGCTTGTTGTTGTTGTTGTTGTTGTTGTTTACGTGTTAAACTTTTAACAAAGTCACACAGCCATTTCAACTAAAAAGCTATCTAAAGGTATCCGAGTATCTTTGGTATACCTTTGTATTCAAGTGATCAGCTGATAGAAAATTTATTTTTATTTATTTTCATGTTGATTTTTTGTTTTGGTGTGCATTTGTTTTAGCATAAGAGTCTTTTAAAACGCATGGAAAATCCAAAAAAAAAAATAGGTTATAATCGTTCAGCAATGATATTTTCAATGTTTTTCTGTTTTCAAAAGTCGAATTTTAATATTTCACAGCTGTTGTCTGCAGCAATCTGAAAAAAAATCTGAATCGTTCAAAAAGGTATCCAAGATACGACTATCCGAGATCTATCCGATAGTTTCTTGAACGCGCCCAATGAATCGCACTGACTAATCGCATGCGATAATGCTGAGGCATAAAAGAAATTAATTTGATGTTAAACAAATGGCCGGCAGAAAATCTTCATATGTAGTACATTTGATCGTTCGTTTCGCGAATGAACGAATGAAAATTTATACAAAGTTTATACAGGACTCACTCTAATCTAATACTTAATTCAAGTAAATAAAATAAATAAATATTGTGACCCAACAGAGCGGGAGCCCCTGCGCCTACCGCATTTCTCTCAAAAGGCGATACCCGTGGAGAAAACATTTTGTTCCTTGATTTTTTTTGGGATTCGAACTTTAAAAACCTTATTGGAAAAACAGACACGAATTTGAGTAAAGAAGATAAAAATATGCTTCAACGTATTTCTGATAAAATTTTAGAGACAAAAGTGCTTCACCACCACTTCGATTTCTTGAAATGGATAATTTTGAGCTTATTCATGAATATTTTTCTTACGCTAAACAACTCTACAATAATACTGGCATCTAATATACCTACTTAAGTTGATTAATCTTAAGCTTGTTCAGAAATACTCTTACGTTAAAAAACTCTTCAATAGTGCTGTCATCATACCACCTCGTGCACTGCACTAAAACAATGACATAAATTTAAAATGAAAAGAACAAAACCGTTCAAATAGCTTATATTTACAAAATTAACATAAACACTAAAAACTTACCAAACAAATTCGGTTATTTATAATCCAAGTTGTGCGAATACTTCCGAACTACTTAACACAATAAAAACTTATTCACTTCTCCTAAATCTTATCACAAACAAACCCCAAGCGCCTCGCCAAATAATTCCATGCCTCCTTTTAATCAATATACAAACCGATATAAAGATATGAGGGTTAACAAAAACAAAAAAGAAACGGGCACCAGTTCAAATATATATTGGGGAAAAAACAGTAGTCTGTATAAACGCGATATAGATTGGATTGGAGTATTAATACTATCTGTTTCACTTTTTCTCTCCTTTTTAATATACATACACGCAATATAATGTTTATTAATATTTATTCTTTTATCAATATTTCTTATCGTGTTCTATACGCTAAGGCTAGATAGTTAAGTAATTAATATTTCCGTTCGAAGATAACACTGTTTGTATTAATCAAAGCCTGAGAAACTTTATATCGAAGTCTCCACTTTCATGTATACACAAAATAAAACTTCAAACTACCTTTAGCGGTGGCGTAATCTCTCCTGGGATTATAATAGTCCGTGTGGTATATCTTCCCTAGAGCCAGAAACAGAAAGATATGAATGCAAGCCAATAAAAAAAAATACGAAACTAAATTGAAAGACCGATGTTGATATTGCCAATGTTTGTGAGTGCTCCCGTACAACTACCGAGTTCTTAATATTTACATCAGTACTTGTGTGGCTATTTCTACAACATTATTATCACCATGATCGGTATGTATAAATATTTACACACAAGTTTCGATTATTATATTTCAATAGAATGCCACTGGAATGGTTAGATTGAGTATCTATCGAGTGTAGTCAATAAAATGTGGTTACGGTTAAGTCTTATCACATAATACAGTTGTTTTTTGTTTTTTTTCCCCCTAGACAAAAGCACACACGTTAACTCGACTAAACACCAAAAGGCAAACTTCTAAATTCGAATATCGAATCGCGCATTTGAACCAGTGAACAGTGAACAGACTCAGGCCCTCGCAGTTCGAAATAATGAAATGAAAAAAAAAATGATGATCGATAAGTATTATCCATGGCGAATGCTAAATCAATTTAATATAAGAACAGCACAGCGCATTAATAGAATAGGTAGGCACCTACCTATCCGTGAGCAGCCGCGCTACGATCGGCGAGTTCAGTAGTGGCAGTGGGTTGTATCGAATCGACCAAAACCATATGCCTTCAATCCAAACTGTTTGTCATGAACTAAGCTAAGTCATGAAGAAATTTTAGTTAAACATTGGGGTGGAGTAGGAAGGGAAGCAACAACCCCTTCAACAATATGAAATATTTTTGTGTGTATAAGGTATAAGCACACGTAAGCTGACATTTTAACAGAATTTAATTCTTATGTTGTTATGGATTGGAAATTTAACCAAGTATAAGTTGATCACCTCAAGACGACAAGACTATGATCTGTTGATTGTTTAGCTGTGCTTAATAAAGTCCGAACAAATAAAAAACAAAATAATTATTTGCCTAACCGAATGGGGGCGAACTTGTGTCGTGTCTTTATGGTGTTTATGGGCTTGTACAATGTGAAGGAAATAATGATTATAATAAATTGTAAATTGCATTGAAGTTGTTTACATCTGATGGCGTTTGAATTTTATCAAACCATATTTGTTAAAACTCTTGCAGCAAAATTACCATACTCGTGTCTTGTTAATATAATAAATGGAATGAGATTTCTATTAGACTATGAAACTGACAAGTACATACAACACAAAAGTTATCCGTAGAGGTAAAGTTTTCGGAGCCATTTTAACTTGTTTGTTAAATACTACAGGTATTAACTGCATTCTGAGAGCGTGTAAGAGATTTTTAGGAGCAAATTTGAACAAAAAAGACAGTTTTTTGTTCAAACTGTTGGAAATCGCAAAGTGCCTTTCATGAAATTGTAGCCAACAAACCATCACCTCGATTATAGGATCCGATAAAGGGGCTGCTGAAGCAATCCTCACCAATTTTGTCTTTCCGAATCCCCATTAAATCCGCTGGTGAGAAGATGAAAGATTGTCGATGAAATATGTCATGAGTCTATCCTTTGGTTCTTAACGCTGGAAGGTTGTCCGGTGTTCAAAATTAAAACTTAATACAATTCAGTTTTTTAAAAAGCTCACTGCGATTCTTCCTTAAATGTTCTTTTATTTTTATAAAAAAAGATACTTGCATTGATTAATGCCTGAGTAGTATACCTCTACCACTAACGACTTGCAAGAATCTTCGTAAATTTTTTTTTTACAATATAAGATTTTCAATTAGTTATTCTAGATCAGTTATTTCAGGCAGAAAAGAGTCTTCTGATCTTTTTTGTGTTCAATGAGCTGTTCCAGAATAGTTTAGCACAGCGTTTTCTGCCAACACTTTTAAGCAAGATCAAGATAGGTAGATGAAAACTTTTAAAAGCAGAGCAGTTGTTTACTTTTGCAACGTAGTTTTTTCAGTGCAGTGTATAATTTTAATCTGTTATGAAAAATTGAAAAATACATATAAAAAATCAGAAAAATAATAGCTAATCTAGTGCTGACAATGACATTTTAAGGTAATGTTCAGATTAGCCCAGCAGGGCAGCAGTAGTCTAACACACAGCTATAGTGTGCAATGTAGTCTAACACACAGCTAAAGTGAAAATCTACTTGTAGAATTATGTCCTTTACTCTTGTAGACGAGTGAGCAAATTTGCAGCTTTGTTTTAAAGAAATTTTTGACACTTGCCATAATTCACTTCTATTACAAGCTTTTTAGGTTTATGTTACAGGCCCCAGATGATCCCAGATCCAATATAAATATCTCTTAAGGAAATGGAAATTTTTTGCAAGATTGAATATTAAATAGGGCCACTTTGTGTGAATTCGCAGCTTTAATGTAAAAATACTTACCTACTTTCGGCCGTAGGAACGTCGATATTTTTGAACTGCGAACCTAGTCTTAAAAATATAATGCTACCGTTTTTCACTAAAAAGTTTTTTTTTTTTGATACTTTGTATTATTAAGTATCCTTAAATGAAAAGCAGAAAAAAGCATTCACATTTTTAGTTTACCCAGAATTTGCGCAACACCCTAGGAAATTGTTAGCTTAATAACACCAGTACTGCGTTCCTAAATAGCTTCGATGTTACGCGATGCTGTAGTGTCAAAATCATCGTTGTTGTTGTGTATGTTTGACTTTGTTACAAAATCATGATTGCATTTAGGAACGACTCGATGTTACACTTTGTTGGTCTGTCAAAAATAAGAATAAAGTATGTCTTAAAATATAAAACCAGATAAAAGAAACATGTTTTTGATGAAGAAAAAAGAATTCTGAAATGAACAAGATTGAAAATTAATAACTGCTTACAGAATTTTTAAAGATTAATGAAAAAAAACCAAACACAAATCTGAGCAACAACAATTTTAGAGGGGTTTGACAGATCAACATCGAAACTTAAGTCCCAGAGATGAGTTGGAAAAAGTTACGAAACGTAACATTCTGACACTTTAACATTGCATTTAGGAACGACATCGATGTTACATCGCGTAACTTTTTTGCATTTAGGAACGACATAATGTTACCGGATGTTACATCGCGTAACATCCAAGAATAAAAGAACAGACCACAGCACACAAAAAAAGTTGTCTACACCGGGCGCCACCTATCTACGAGCATGTTTTTCGAACCGCTGAATCCGAATTTTAAATTAGTTTCGGCCGTACCCCTCCAATTTGGAGTACATTGCCAGAAATTGTAAAAAATTGGGAAAATTGGAAGTTTTCTTACGGCAAAGGGAGGGTGTACGGCCTAAAGTGTCCTAAGATTCGGATTCAGTGGGTTGAAAAACATGCCAATAGCAACGCATATAGGTGGCGCACAGTGTACAGACAACTTTTTTTTGTATTCCGGAATAATATATCAGCGCTTTCGGAAAATCGACTTTTTCCGCCTTGGCCGTACTCCTCCAATTTCGAGTGCCAAAAAATCGTAAAAAATTGGGAAAATTTAAAGTTTTCTTTCGGCTTTTTGCAAAGGGAGGGGTGGTGTACGCCCTAAACTGACTTAAAATTCGAATTCAGTTGGTTGAAAAACATGTCATTAGCAACGCATATAGGTGTGCAGACATTTTTTTTTTGTGTTCCGGTGTAATTTACAGCAAGAAACATGAATCAGCGCTTTCGGAAAATCGACTTTTTCCACCTTGGCCGCACAGTGTGACACTATTGATATCGAAGGGAATCACAATTCCACCACTTTTATCTGCATAAGGCTAAGGCCACGCAGTCAGCGATAAGCGAGCGAGCGATTGAACGATCAGCGACTAAGCGACAAAGTCGAGCGACGAGTGGCCTTTTCGTGAGCGACATTTCTTTAGCGATTAGTTGTTAGTTGTTGTTGCACAGCAGAGATCAAAATTTCTATATTAACTTTAACCATCTGGTTGCTCTTGACGCTAAGCGATAAAATAAAAATTAGAACAAGTTTGGTGACAGAGCGACGTCGCTCAGTCGCTTAAAAAAATCGCTCATCGCTCGCTCAATGCATGGCCAGTTCAATGCAATTTCATTTGTTTTAATTTTTTCATGTCGCTCAGTCGCTCGCTCGCTCGCTTATCGCTGACTGCGTGGCCTCGGCCTTACACTAGGAATCCGCCTGTGGGATAAAATGTTAACATCAATATGCATCGGCAGGCCTGCGGATTTTGTAATGTTGCATGTCTAAGACCAACCAATGGTGATGTCGTTGCATTTGTAAATGTATTTCTTTTGAAAAGCCTACCCACAGAAAAATAACAAAATGGCAATGACCAACAAGCTCTTAAAAAAAGAAGCACTCCGGGAGTGCCGACAGAAGTGAAAACAGATTTGAATTTTAAATATTTCAATGTACAGGAAAATCTTTTATAATATATGTAGAGTAGATGTACATATAGAAGAACATCAATGAAACTTATGAGTTTTCATTCACAATTTCATCTCTTCTATTATCATTTCTACAATCATCGTATTCTAATAATGAAATAATAGGTCTCTGATAACTTAAATAGGAATCGAACAATTTTGTCTCGAATCTATTTAAATATATCGCAAAGACTGCATCAAACGTCGCTTTATATTTCGTTGTACTAAGGCTGCGGTCATTCGTCATTGTAAATTAGTGTTCTTTTAAAAATTAAAAAAGTGGCAAATTTGTAGCATCGGCGAAGTTGATGTTAAAATCACCACTCAAAATCATTGGGAAATCATCAAATCCCTTCCCAATTTTATCGTGAAGGTATGCAGAAGCGTCTTCAGACTAAATAAACAAATTTTTATATAAAAATTATCGTATTGCACTTGAAGACGTATTCGGTGAATTATAAACGCCTACTGTTATAATTTGCTGTCCATTTCCAGAGTGGCAAAAACATTAGTACTAAACATAGGTACTAGTGTACCTCGTATGCAAATCCATATGATTTGAGCAAAATATGGCAGTTGTATCAGACAACCTTTTATAGATAGCTACTCCTGTTGCTGGACGATCGTGCCTTCTGAAAATTTCAACTAAATTGGAATCTGGAATATCATATCTATATTTCTTCGTCACCCTTGTGAAATTCTGTTAAAATCAATACATTCAATTTTTTAACGATAGTGTCTACAGATCTCGTAACTGCGCTCGTAAACTTTGACAATGAAATGAAAAAAAGGACAATGCATTAAGTTTAGAAACGAAATTAATCAATATTTGAGTAATGGTTTTCAAACTATTTTCATGCAACCGTTTCAATTCCATCGATAAATCATCGCGATGAGTTGTTGATCTCTTTTAATTTGTTGTAAAGTTCGAATCATCGACCTCCTACTCTGCTATGATGAAATTTCCAGCTTCACTCATCCACTTCATTGTAATGGTAGTAAAATATTTGGTGCTTTTTTTCTGCGTTGCATAAATTTTTCTCTGTCCTTTAATTAGTTTCTTTCTTCTTTGTATTTCTCCGAGTCGGTAAATAATATTACTAGGTAATGTTCCTTTACATTCTTGTAAGTCATTTAGCAGCATCAAAATTAAGGTCTTACTTAGCACAATGGCAGAGTCGTTGGCTATAGTCGATCTTTGACTTTCGAGCAAGAAAGACTTCAGCGGAGACAGTGTTGTACTAATAGTATATTTTCAAGTGAGTGCAAGTTCAAGTGCAAAAAAAGTTATCGATTTGATAACTGAAAAGTTAGCGAAGTGGTAGAGTGGCGGACTCTGAAGCCAAGGGTCGTGGGTTCAAATCCCACTCAGAGGCGACAAAAATTTTAGAAGCTTTTTTTCACAATCGGGCGGTTGAAAACGTCATTGATTGGGAAAAAAAGCAGATGGTAAAAGAGAAGAAGGCAGGGGCATCGAAAGATGCCTCTGCGAGTAAAGAATTGCTGGAATCAATAAATTCTACAGCAGCGGCAACAACAACAAATACAACAGCAGCGGCAACAACCGCAAAACCGATAGCGGCAACAACCGCAACAACATCAGAGGCAGCTGGAACTGCAGTTAAGAGGAGGCGGCGCCTAAAGGTAAAGCCGAATTTAGTGCCCCGAAAGCAGAAGGCGAAGGGAGCGGCAGAGGAGGTCGATGACGATTTAATGTCGACGGACACAGAAAGCATCGTAAGTCTCAACTCGACTTACGATTATGAGTCAAACGGTGGCGAAGGCCGTTATACAGGTAGCGGCAATTCGTTCGCTGCCTTGGCAGACAACGACAACAACGAAAACAACGAAAACAACGAAAACAACGAAAACAACGACAACAACGATGAAGATGAAAATCGGATGCGGTTTCTCACCGAGACGCTGGGAAAATTAAGTAAGGAAATTGCCGAGATTAAAGAAAGGCAAGAGGCTCGCAGGCGAGCGGAGAAGGAGGCGCATCAACAACAGTCGCAGTCAAAAGTTGATGCGCCAAAACAACAACAGCGACCAGCAGCAGCAGAAAAAACTGCAAACAAAAAAACTGCGCCCGTGCAGCAACGCGGGACTACAGCTAAAAAAGCTGAAATAATTAATAAAACTGCTACCAATGAGCAGCCACGGGGGACCGCGGCTATAAAAGCCGCGACAACGAGTCAAGCCCAAAAGCAGCAGAAGCAGCCAGCAGAACAACAGCAGCAGCCAGCACAGCAGCAGCCAGCACAACAACAGCAGAAGAAGCCACAAAAAAGCAGGGTGCCCCCTATTAACACCCTAAAAATGGAGTTGCAAGCAACGAAAAATATATGTAAGTCCGCCATTGGCGATAAATTTACTATAAAACGATTAGGTCAAGATCGGCATGCGATCCAATGTGAAAACATTGGTGACCATAAGATCGTTCGGGAGTTGTTGAAAGTGACAGCCACCGAACATTTTACTTTTACTCCCAAAGAGGAGAAACCAAAATGTATGTTGTTGAAAGGGGTAGAACCTACCTCTGACCCAGAGGAGCTCTTAGTTGAACTCCGCAGGTTGGCGGGCGACGATCTCGAGTTCATCGGGGTCAAGTCGTTCACCACGGCCAAGGCAAGACGGGAGAAGCGGCTATTGCCGATGTTCCTCGTCACTTTATCACCCAATAGCCGTCTGGAGAGTCTAAGGAAAATCTCCGTCCTGGACTACCAGATGGTAAGATGGGAAAAATTAAACAGGCACGGGGACATTTTACAATGTCTTCGCTGCCAACGGTTCGGTCACGCCGCATTCAACTGCCAAATGCAGTCGAGGTGCGTCAAGTGTGGAGAGAACCACAACGACAAAGAGTGCAAGCTCGGTGAGACAAGGGTCGAAGACAAGACCCTACTGAAGTGCGTTCTCTGTGGTGGAGATGGGCACCCTGCTAATTATCGGGGTTGTCCTCGATACCAGATTATTAAGAAATCAAAAAAAGCTGCTCCAACAGCAACTAAGGATGAGGGAAGGCAAACAGCCAGACCAATTCCAAGGGCCGTCGTTCCCGAAGTCTCCTACGCCCAAATGGCGTGGGGGGCTGGGAAAACGGCACAGCCTCCTCAGAAAGCGGCCGCACAGCCATCTGTGTCAAAGGCTGCTACTGGGGAGTCAGAGGTGATGGTCGCTCTGCGTGTCATTCAGGCACAAATGAGTGAACTATCGCGGCAAATAAGTGAGCAGGCGCGTAGGGTGGATTTAATCTACCGTGCAGTGCCTTCGCTTGCGCAATTTTTGGGTTAACGGGCGCGCTGCCGGAGAGGCCTTTCAAGATCCTAGCCGTGAATGTGAATTCGCTGGTTAGGGTAGAACGACGAGCCAACTTTTCTGAGTTGTTAAAAGACCAACGTCCCGATGTATGTATGGTTGGCGAAACTAGGCTAAACCAGCATCACAATCTGACGAATAATAATTACAATATCGTAAGGAGGGACCGACCCAACTCGACTTTCGCGGGTGGGGTTGCGATCTTCATACGTAAGGGCATTGCTCATAAGGTAATATATAGTGGTGAAGTACGCCGATTCCAGTTGCTGGAAGCGTGTATTGTATGCATCCCTCTCCAACAGGGGAGGCGCTTGTATGCGGTCGCGATCTATGCGCCGGAGGCTTCTCAAAATTCATGTTTTATAACAGAGCTTGAAACACTTTTTCGATGTCTGAAGCTGAACTCAGAAGAAAACTATTTCCTTTTGGCCGGTGATTACAATGCTAAACACCAAGATTGGGGAAATCAATTAGCCAATCCAAGGGGGACCCAGCTATTCAATTGGCTGGGGCTCCACAGCATTGAGTGTAAAGTCGATCTGCTGGCTACTGACAGGCCTTCATATCCTCGAAGTGGCTCTTATTTGGATCTATTGCTTTTAGACTCAAGACTGAGACTGACCGACGACATTCTTCGACGGACGAAAAATTGTTTGACGACGGTTGAGTACGACAGTGACCACTGTGGACTTGCCGCCGTCATACTGCTTCCGAACGACCTTGTGGAACTGGAGGAGTACGTGCCGACGCACTCTTACAACTACGGTAAGACACGTTGGCCGCGCTTTTCCGGTGCCGTCTCAAGGGAACTTCGTTCGAACGGTATTGCGCCACCATGCAACAGGAATCTGTCGAACGTTGAGATCGATGGATACCTGCAACGTATGGAGGATGCAATCCGTAGTACAATGGACAGGACAATTCCTAAATATAGGCAACATGACGCTACGAACATGTACAGAAACTCGACAATAGACGCACTTTACAAACAAAAAAGTAGACTCCTGTCGAGACTCAAATTCTTGCACAGGAGGTTTACTGACCGACACGATTTGGAGATTAGAACTCTGAAGTCACAGATCAAAAATCTCCAACAGTTAATTAAAGAAAATTACAGAATATCTATATCTCTTTTCTGGAACAACAAAATTCGGGCTGTACAATCCAACAACCCGAGTATGTTTCCGGAAATAAATAAAATTTTTAGGAGAAAAGATCAAAATGACCTTCAGGGTATCAAACTCCAAAGGACGACAGAGAACAAAAACTTACTTTTGACAATAGGGATAGATCCTGATGAGGCCATCTTGGATGATGACCACTTTATAGTGGAAGATGCTCAAGAGAAGGTAGAGACTGTGGGTGCTGTTTTCGAGCGAGTATATAAGGTGAATGAGTGCATTCGCCCGAATTACGACCTCGAGAACAGAGCCTTCGTTGGACACTTCTATCTTAGAGACGAGATCTCGCATTGGCGATCCGAGAATCCTGGTTTCACTAGGTTCAATGATGACCGACTTGCAAATGCAGTCATCGCCCAGCGAAACGGGGATAACACCCTGTTCGTTTCTAAGATGGACCTCGAGAACATCTTTCACAAAATAAAGAAAAAGAAGTCAGCAGGAGTCGACGGCATACCCAATGTTGTGCTGCGAAACCTCCCTGCGGAAGCGGTGGACATATACACCACGTTGTTCAACAATGCGCTGAATAATGCATATTATCCAGTGCGTTGGAAGACGGCAGTGGTCCATCCTCTCCTTAAAAAAGGTAAGGATGGTTCCAATCCAGCAAATCTCCGGTCAATTAGTCTTCTACCGAGTATCAGCAAGGTATTTGAGAAAGTTCTCAATAGAGCTCTGTCCACATGGGCTGAGGACAAACATATTATTCCAGAAAATCAGTTCGGTTTTAAGGCGGGCCATGATACCACACATGCCGCGTCTAAACTAGTATCAGATATTCAATGGAACAAAGCTAAAAATCAGTGTACGGGTGCATGTCTGGTTGACTTGGAGAAGGCTTTCGATACCGTTTGGTTAGACGGTCTTTTTTATAAGTTGATCAGATATGGCATGAGTAAACCACTACTATATATTCTGAATGACATGCTTCATGGTAGAACGTTTGTTGTGAAAAGTTGCAATAGAACTTCTACCAGAACTTTTAAAATACAGAACGGTCTGCAACAAGGAGCGGTGAATTCTCCTATTCTATTTAGCATTTTCACCGGCGATCTAATTGGTTCTCTTCACCATGCTATAGCGTACGCCGACGACCTTATTGCGTACAGAACAGGTCCAAAGATCGAAGTCATCAGAATACTTTTGCAGCGTGACTTCGATAAGATCCAGCAATATTGCGATGACTGGAAGTTGAAAATCAACGTCCAGAAATCGGAAACAATTGTGTTTAGAACCTCGTTGGCTCGGGCCTCATGGGATACGAGAAAGAACTGGCGAAAGCTGGTGATCGTTGATCTACATGGCAACCCACTGCCAAACAAAGTAGTAGTCAAGTATCTCGGCATTTGGCTAGATCAGTATCTATATTTTAACAAACATATGGATGCAGCTCTGGCCAGGGCTAGAGGAGCTTTTGCTCTGACAAGGCGACTGTTTCATAGCAGTCAACTTGATAGCAGAGTGAAGGTGATTTGCTACATGGCCCTCATAAGGCCAATGATTGTCTATGGGTGCCCCGTGTGGTTCAATGTTACAGCGTCTCAAATGGAAAAGATTCGGGTGTTTGAGAGACAGTGTCTGCGTACCTGTCTTGGATTGCACAGAACACCAGAGTCGGAGTACAGAAAATATTATCCTAATGAGGTCCTTTACAACGGGGCTCAAATAAACAGGATCGACAACTTCATTATAAAACTGACTCGTGGTCACACTGCAAGAGCGATGACCTCGACCAATGGCCTGATTTTTGGGGCTTATTACCCCAACACTGAGTATATGGAGAAAACGCGCTTCAGTGGATTTGTCCCACCGGAGGCTTTCCTCTATTTTGATATGGTAGGGCTGATTCAGGATAGATTGGCGGTTCCGCTAATCTACCACGTCTGCCGGAAGTCCGTGGAACGACGGCTCCTTTACAACCGAGACGTCACCGCAGTAGGCGGAGAAGCTGAAGAGCTCCTCCGGTTCAGTAGGGCGGTTTCAGATCGCGATCGTCGTGACGTTGTTAAAACGTCGAAAATGTTCTGGTGGTTGTCCGACCAACAAATTGATATTGATGATGATAGTCAGTCGCCAATGGCTGGCTTACAAAGGTTTAGCGTGTAAGTCTTAGGGTATAGGGGGTGGGTGCAGTGGCAAACAAAAAAATCACAAAAATCCAAAAAAAAAAAAAATTACAAAATACAAAAAAAAAAAAAAAAAAATTATAAAATACAAAAAACCCAAAAAAAAATTACAAAATACAAAAAAAAAAAGAAAAAAAAACACAAAATACAAAAAACCCAAAAAAAAAAAAATACAAAACACAAAAAAAAAAAGAAGCACTCCGGGAGTGCCTACAGAAGTGAAAACAGAATTGAATTTTCAGTAAATATTTTAATTGTAGAAGCGTCTTCAGACTAAATAAATAAATTTTTATATAAAAACTGTCGTATTACACTTGAACACGTATTCGGTGAATTATAAACGCCTTCTGTTATAACTTGCTGTCCATTTCCAGAGTGGCAACGACAAACACACAAATCGCCGATATCAAAAACTAGTGTACCTCGTGTCGTATGCAAATCCTTATGATTTGAGCAAAATATGGCAGTTGTATAAGACAACCTTTTATAGATAGCTACTCCTGCTGCTGGACGATCGTGCCTTCTGAAACTTGCAACTAAATTGAAATCTGGAATATCATATCTACATTTCTTCGTCACCCTTGTGAAATTCTGTTAAAATCAATAAATTCAATTTTGTAACGATAGTGTCTACAGATCTCGTAACTGCGCTCGTAAACTTTGACAATGAAATGAAAAAAAAAGAGGACTATGTATTAAGTCTAGAAACGAAATTAATTAATATTTGAGTAATGGTTTTCAAACTATTTCCATGCAACCATTTCAACTCCATCGATAAATCATCGCGACGAGTTGTTGATCTCTTTTAATTTGTTATAAAGTTCGAATCATCGACCAATGCGTCTCCTACTCTGCCATGATGAAATTTCCAGCTTCACTCATCCACTTCATTGTAATGATAGTAAAATATTTGGTGCTTTTTATTTTTTCTGCGTTGCATAAATTTTTCTCTGTCCTTCAATTCCTTTCTTTCTTCTCTGAATTTCTCTGAGTCGGTAATATGACTAGGTAATGTTGCTATTACATTCATTAAGATATTTCTTGGTTCAATGGTCGAGTCTTTGCTTTGCAAATGACTACTACCTACACACTACACTACAAATACTAAATAATCTGCATTCATTTTGCTCTCTGATCTGCTCAGTGGTGTATCGTGTATGTGTGGCCAGCCATTTCGGAATGAAGCCGAAAAATATGCAACAAAAAAAATGGTGTCGGTCGCGAATTCATTGCTTTACCCCCATCACAAAAGTGCCAAACGCGCCTAAAGAAGTTTTCACTTCAAAAAAAAAAAAGCTACTGTGGCTGCTCTAGATTTAAGTAGATTTAAGTAGTTTTAATTAGTTTTAATTAGTTTTAAGAAAACACAAAAAAATGATCATGAAAGCTAAGTTTTTTAAAAAAATTTTCTTAGTTTTAACTAGTTCTAGTTTGTAATTAATAAGGTATCTTTAGGCCGAAAGGCATTAGTAGTAAGATATTGAATAATTTAGAGTACCCGCCTAGGGTCAGTAAGTTAATTAAGTTATTGTATAAGCTAGTTTTACACATTTTTGCTAGCATGTAAGTAGATATAAGAAAAGATTAATAAAAATGAATTTAAAATGAAAAAATGAGAGTCGTTGGCTATTAAACTCAGGGTTTCAGGTTCGAATCCCAGCCGCGGCGACAATTTTTATTTATGTTTTCACTTTAAATAAACAAAAAAATGCAAGTCATGGCTGGGAATCGAACCTGAGACGCTGGGCTATGAAGACTTTACATACGAATTATGATGAGCCAAAAAATGGTGTCGGTCGCGAATTCATTGCTTTTACCCCCATCGCAAAAGTGCCAAACGCGCCTAAAGAAGTTTTCACTTCAAAAAAAGAATCCGGTTCTTAATCACCCTTATTACGAATGGCGTTTTAATAAAACGCCAATAAGATGACTTATCTCTAGGTTCCACAATTGACGTTTAAATAAAATAACTTTTGAGGGAATGAAGAAGAGATAGAGGGTTGAACTTATATTTTTATGAAAACAAAAATTATCGCGGCTGGAGCTCTGTCATTTTTTAGGCGTTTTAGTGAAACGCCTATCGCAATAAGGGTGAATAACTTCATCCAAAAACCAACCACACAGGGTTTCTTGCCAGTCGCTAGCAGTTACAGCACCAGACTCAAGCAGCCCCTTTGCACTATAGACTCCTGGTAACTGCCACAGTTTCACACAATCCTCTCGCAATAGTTTTTTTTTTACAAAGCCAATAAATAACAACAATAAATAACTCTCAAAATTAAATTTGGAGAGACAAGTCTGATTATCGGTTCTGAGATCATTCGAACTTCAATGAATAACATTACAAGAGTGTTGTTATTGTAAGGACATGCGCAATATAATTATGAACCTATATTACCTCGTTTTAACTATCTAAAAATGAAATGTTACTTAGTTTTTGTGTTTCAATTAATAAAAATCAAAACAGGTTTAGCTTTTTTTTTGAAAACTCACTTTTCTATTTCACCTAAGCTTTTGTTCGACTTTAGAACATTTTCAGTTAACAAATCCAACAAAATTTCTACTTTGATTTTATTTAAATTATTCTCCTCCTCCAACGTTTTGATTTTACGATTAATTCGTAAAACATCGTCAATGTCCCCCTTCTTGGAAGAGTGTATCCATATTCCATCAGCAAATTTCAATTCTTTATTACCTAACAGCAAAGATATGTTTTTGTATTCATCCAAATCTTCACTAACAGCAGGTGGACATCCTATGTTACATCGACCAGTTCTTGCAGGTATTGGTTTTGATTCAAACTTCTTATTAAAAAGCGGCATGCTTTTATAATAATAAAAAAAATATCGGATTGTATTTGATTGAACCAATACAGAAAATCTATTAACTTTCCGAAAAACTGCTAGCTTTTGTTTAAACTGAAAAAATGATGGTTCGATTTGTTTGTCGCAGCTCCGTCTCTATAGTTACACTTGCTGACAACAATAAATAAAAACTACTCGATTTAGTTCGACTAAAACCCATTTGTGTCACACAAATTTTTAGTTCATTAACAAATAATTAAAAATGTAATCAATTTGTCAATTATGACAGAATCAGTCTTACTACCCGATAAGTAAGTGCAAAAAAATTGTTTACGTTAAATAAAAAATATTTGAATTTTTGCTCTTTTGAATGAAGGCATTTAGAGGAAGTTAAAAATAACTACGAGCAGTTATTGCTGACAATTTCCCACGAACTGGATACTTGTAAGGTAAATAATGACCGCTATTTGTTATAATGTATAAATATAAACATAATGTAAGTATATTGAATTCATTCTCTTACATACAAATGTTTATTTTGTTAGAAAGAGCAATCCCAAATCAAAGAACAGCTTTTAACAGTGATTGGGGATAGTAGTAAGGTTAATTCAAAAATCGATATAACTCAACCGACCACAACTCAGATTTGGGAAACGGCCCGCCAACATGAACAGCTGAGTGAAGATGCCATATCCAATTTGACTAAACAGGTGCAGCACTTGAAAGAGGTAAGAGATGTATAAATGTAGTTTTTTAATTGTTAATTGAGTAAAAGAGGATGCAAATAAGATCTCTTGTGAGATTTACGAGCAGATCGATGGCTATTTGTTATATTTTGTCGCTCTCATTAAATCAATTTTCCAATAGAAACTTGTATCTTGAAAATCTTCCTCGCCAAACATTCTTGACAGAAATATTATGTAGGTACCTACTTTTGTTATATTACTCAAAGCAGCTATTCCAATTCATCTTAAGGACAACCCGATGGAATGTCTTATTCGCGGCAACTCCTGTCGTGTCCTAGTCCCCAAAAAAATACCAGTTTTTATTTTAACCGATATAAATTTTGGAAGAATCATCTCTAGTTTAGCCAGCAGTCGGCCTGTTAAAGTCCATTTCAAAGGCTTTTTGGTTGAACTATATTGGTTTCTTTGACAACCCTTTATGTTTTGAAAAAAGTGTTTTTCGGTTATCAAAAAATACAACGAATTGCACAAAAACAATTTGAAATGGAGGAACCTCAAAATTGCAATCTATGATTTTGAAATGCATTGAGGTGTTTGGCTTTTACCAAACCCATTAATCATCTTATAAAATACTTTTCATATAGGACAAAAATGTTGGACCACTGCAATCACCAATGCTATGTCGATGTTAACTGAAATGCTTAGCTACATCAGTATTTAAATTTTAATTTTGTCGCTTGAGTACTCGACCAAGAAGACTCAATTTTTTCTTTTTCTAGAAAATAAAACTTCTTAATATTCTTGGATTCAATTTTTAGAACATTCTTGCAGGAACGCACTACCATCAAACAGCTATGGAAAACTTCTCAAGATACCATCGCCAATCTAGAGACTGAGATTCAAAATTATCGTAGACAACTTTTTAAGCCCAGCGCATTTACTGAGGTCTGAGTAGTAATCTATATCAACAGTTTACATAAGCTAAAGTCCCTTTCCAAGATTAGATCAAAGATAAGTATTGCAGTACGATCAAAGGTCTTGAAAACATCATTGCAAATCAAAAGAACGAACTCTCCCAAAAAACCAATACTATTCGTAGGCTTGAAGACGAAAAAAGCAAATTCAACGACCGTATCAAAGAACTTCAAGCGGTTATTCTTGGTAAGCATTCTTCCTAACAAAGCTTACATCTCTAACAACGATTTGTATCTCTTCCAAAGAAAAAGAAAACAAGCTCGCTGATAGTCAGCAGTGGGAAAAAATGAATTCTAGTCTGAAGCAAAAATTGCTATTAGTATTACAAACAAATTCCGAACTTGAGATGTCAACTACGTTAGCAAAGGGCATGATCGATGAACGCTTTGTACGAGAAAAAAATGCATTGGAAAAGCTTCAGGAGGCCTTGGTTATTGCAGAAACTGCGGTCGCCGAAAAAGAAGAAGCACTAAAACGAGAACTTGTTGTGAAAGAAGAATGTGAAACTCTAGCTACGACAATTGGCCAGGTGATGGAAGAAGCTGCTCGAAAGGTCGAAGAAAAGGAAAAGGTACTTATCAAGAAACATAACGAGGTAAATCATTTGAAACATGAGTAGATTTGATTGAATGTTTTTGATTTGAGTTTAAAAGGCAATGTTAGAACTGCAAAAGCAGGTAATAGCAACTCGTACCGCAAAAGCTCAATGTCTTGAATTTGAACAAAAGCTGAAAGATGTCGTCAAGGAAAACAACAAACTCGACAGCGAACTTCAACTTGCATCGAAGGCAATAGTAAGCTCTTAATTTTAGAAATATTTTCTCTCAAAACCTTTGACCTTAGATTGAACTAGAAGTAAAACTAGAAGCTACGGAAAATCTTCTAAAAGAGGACAAAAAATCTGACATGATCGTTGAAGAACGAGAGCATCAGTTGAGGCAGTACATCGAAAACAACCATCAGTTAAAAGAAAGGTTACAAAATAAACAGAGTCTATTTTTCTTTTTTAAAAGCTTTTTTTGTAGATGGAAAAACACAATTGAAGATGTAACTAAAAAACTCGGGAATGAAATTGAAAGACTTCAAAAGGAAAATTCAAATCTCAAGGCACAAATTCAGGTTCACCGACTGAAAGCCAATACATCAGCACAATAAAACCATATTTACTTTTTTTATGCTTAAATTAAAACAAATAAATACAAAAACAAATTAAGTTTGACCAGTTGTTGTTCGTCCCGGAAACAAACTAGGAAACCAATAACTCGTTTCTTCGTCTTGTTCGTCTACCCAACACAATCCTTCGCTGAGCGTCTTTTCGATACCTTGCTTAGCACGATACTCTGTCCATCTTAAATGTCAAAATAAATAAATATTAGCTATGACAAGTAATTTTTATTTCAAAAAAATAGATTACCCTAAATGTTTAACAAGTAATGCAATGGTTACAAAGCCTTGTTCATTATTAGATGCAGCTGTTAGAATGGCAGCCTCGTCTAAGCTCAATTCAGCTGGGATAGACTGAACCATGTACTTGCCTTTTGCGACTTTGTAAACTGTGAAGCTGAAAAAAGATTTCAAAAATAGTAGGACATAAAAACAACTGCCATTTCTACCAACAGCCATATGTTGATTGCCTTCGAATAACTTACCCATTTCCAAAGATACTAAGTTTCTTAGTAGCCATGAGAATGTCTTCTTGTGTTATTTCTTGATGAGCAGCATTTTTGCCACGAGAAGCTACCAGTCGGTTTCGTAGCTCACCTAACTCCATCAAACCTCCTGTGATTTAAAAAAAAATCATAACAGCTCTAAATGTCTTTTTTCAACCAATTAAAAATACCAGTTTTCTCGTTGAGTGCTAGACAAACTTCTACCACTTGGACACCCAGTTCATAGTAAAAATCACCCATTCCCAAAACACTCCAGAACCCTTTGCCCGTAGCCAGTGGATCAACGCCAATTGCTGCACACATCTCTTGAAACTGTCTACGAAACTGGGCATTTTTTCTGATTTCGCTTTTGTGGCTCATTGCGAACTCTTCTAGTTTAACCCGAAATACTTCAAGCTGTTTGGTCATTTGTTCCATTTGGGATTCCTGCATTACATTGCCTTTGTCTTTGTATTTTTCAGCTTCATACTGCTGCTGCTGTATTGCTCCCAAGCCAGCACGGCGTCTCATTGTTGCCGCAAAGTTTTATCGATTTTACGTTCTTAGGTTATTATTAATAATTATTTATTCTAATTATTTTGGATGCAATTTTTAATAGGATGGTTTAAATGCAAAATTAGTATGAGTAATGTCAAACATGTAAATAAATAATAAGAAAAGTCAAAAGCAAATGCAATAAGAAGTCAAATATTCCAGTGAAGTGGTCTTTCCTTTCCATGAACCGATTGGATTCATATTACCCCGTTCCCACTACCGGATCGAGTAATCCAATCGAACTGGAATGAATCGGAATGAAATATTGATACTCCTGTTGTTCACTTCTGCAAGTAAGTTATTTTTTCCACTTACAATATTCACTTTAGAGTTGTTTTTTTTTCATGAGCGATGTCTTTCGATGTTTTGCTGAAGTGAATACAGTGCCCCTGTGCCCCTGTTCTGTAACTATCGCCTCGGCGATAAACGGTGGAAAATGGAACGAAATTCTATGAATTTAGGGGCCGATTATAGCTATCATTGAATCGTATCATGGGAAATGTTTGAATAGATTTTTTGGACGTTATCTTTTGGCCAGGAACGTAAATTATGTACCAATCGATCCGAAATCACTCAAAGAATTTTTTTTGACAAAAATAAGTTCAAACGCACATTAATTTTTTTCTAAAAATGTAAATTTCTATTTCCATGATGAAAATCAATTTTTCGGAACAGCTGACTCGTAGTGTCAAAAAGTGAAACAAATCGTTCCAGTTTGGAGAGTTTCGATTTCTCTCGTTTCACATGATGGAATTCTGTCATGTTTTTTTTTTCGTCATGAAATCAATCAAATGAAATAAATTTCTGTTGGTTGGATGATGGAATTAAAATGATAGCTATAACCGACTTGCCAGAAAATTCCAATGATTTGGTAAAATGATGGGCATTCAATGATAGCTATAATTGGCCCCTTAGTATGAATTGAATTTAGGATTTCGTTCCATTTCCCACCGTTTATTGCCTGTTTTTATCGAGGTGATAGTTACAGAACAGGGGCATAGATTCTCAATGAAGCTCGGCTATTTTTGTTCACTAATCGTTGCGATGTTTTGCAAACGTGAGTATAGATTTGCAATAAAACACGGCTAAAATTTATTTTCCCTTATGTCATTTGATACGGTTTCTCATTGGTAAAAAAAACTAATCTTTTTTTGATTCAAATTTGTCAAAATGTCAGTTATGACACTATTTGCGATTTATTAGCGTAGTTCACACTGTATACCAACATTGGTCGTTCAGACCAAAGTCTATCTAATTAATTGTATAGGTTGAACTGCTCTATTGGCAAAAAATAATTGTCTTCTTTTCTTTTTTCTTTTCCGATCTCGACTTTTAGAACGATTTACTGGTGGATTTTTGTGCTTTTTAATCTTTATCCGTGTAAATCCAGCATAATGCACGTTTTTACTACGTACAGCTTTGCCATTCAAATTTGCCAATAGAATTCGCTGGAAATCGATATAAACCTTTTTTTATATTAAAAGCGCTTGCGAACTGATAAAATGAAAAGTAGCCTTTAAGACAAAATTGGTAGAATTCAAAAAATCGTGGGTAAGACTCCCTACTGCTTTATTTGTTTTTTTTTTTTTTTTATTGTAACTTTTTTCATTTCAGGTGGAAAGGTTACAGAAGTTATGCAAATTGGAATAAATTATGGGGTTGAAGATAGTACCTATCAATAAAAAAAAGTTGAAATTATTGATAGGCGTGTCAGGCATGCGTTGGTGTAAATAAGTACCATTTCTAACGATTTGTGGTACAGCGGTGTAATATTCGTCTGATGCCGTTTTCGTTTGGTAAAATTAGAGTACCCTTTTTTTAAAGTACTCTGATTTTTACTCTGAAAAAATTTCTAGAGTAGCAAAACTTGAGTACCCTTAGAGTACTCTTTTCTCCCAAACGAAAACGGCATTATAAAAGATAAATAAAAAAATACAACACCACCCACAGATGGACTGATACATACTATCACAATTATATTAAATTTTAGGAATGTTCGAACTTTTGTGTCTCAAAAGTATTAAATATTATTAAAAAGCTTATAAAAAATGGACGGTAAAAGTATTGACCGCTTTTTCGACGACACTTCAATGCCTTTACATAAGAAACCCCCTTTACATTTTTTTTTGTGTATCCCTCTTCTACTGTGTCAAAATCGCCCCTTTTCTTTTGCGTTATCAGAAATACTGTGATTTATATCGCAAAACTTATATCCGAAGATGAGGAGTATAACGAACTGGACATCTTTTCAAACTTTCCTTCTTTCAAGAATCACCCATTCTCTTTTGTCGGTTATCACCACCACCATATGAATTTTTCAGATTTTTGTCAATTCAGAGTATTTACTTTTCAACCTTTGCAGAACTTCCATTAAAAAAGTACTTACAGTTATCATAGAAATGCGAGTGAGGGATGAGAGTTCAATCAACTCAAATTATTTTCACTAAAAAGTTTTCGAATTTGGGGTCATACAATTTATGATATTTTAGTAAATATGCTTGATATAAAATTTTTTTAGATATACCAATCTCTTGTCTGGACCACGCGTACCTCGTAGTTTTCCTAGGTTCGCGAAAAATGTTCTTAGTGAAAATAGTTTTTTAATAGCACGAAGGCATCCGGAAGGTCTTGTAACAAGGAGCTAGTGCGAAAGGTGTTTCCAATGGCTGCATTTTGTATACGGTTCCACCAATCTTCTTCGCTCCATACTTCTTCTATGATTCATATATTCGTTTTTCATAGTCACTTAATAATAAAGCTACAACTGCCAACGCACATGCCCATATCCTGGTTAGTAAAATTATCCTTTATCCGGAAGAAAAAACTGGTTTGTAATTTTCATTGTAACAGGAAGTTATAAAATTTTAAATTTATTTAATTAAATTTACACGAATTAAATTAAATATTTAAATTTTTGTAAGAAGTTTCCCTTTTCAATTATGTACTAAATAGAATCCATCAATTCATAACTAAAAGATTAACGATTTACTCAAAAATAACTTTTCCAACATCAACTGTTGAAAGAATTTAAATTTCTTTCTTCTGCTTTGAAAGTAAATACATAGGTATATGTATATGTACCAAATTGAACGAAATATATCTTGAACTGTACAAAATGAAACAAAAACTAGTTATTCATACATAATCACTTAAAATCTGCTTCTTCATATTTATACATAGTTGTGTATATGTTCAAATAATCGATTATCTCCAAATAAATAAGACCTTACTTAGATGCTAAAACATTATCTTATTCTATTATTTTCAAAGTATTGCTTGCTTAAAATGTCTATTCGTTTTGTTTTCCAATTTATTTATATATGTGAAATAATTATGAAAAGATTTGCTATTTTACTTCAGTAAAATATACCATCAAAAGATTTAATGTACATAAAAGAGAAATAAAATACTACACCTAAATGAAGCATTCATTTTTAGTAAAATGCTTGTCTAAGTGCCGCACTAGTTATAAGAAATGCAGATCCAATTAACATGAAAGTAATTATCTTAAGAGCACTTGGCCTTCCGGAAGAATCTGAAATTAGAAAAGAAAAAACAATAATTACAATCATGACATTATTTTCTGTCCGGCGAATACGGCAAGAAGGTAAACAAAAACAAATTTGCATAAAAATGAACATTCGGTCGCTCCCTCACTGAACTTTACCGGAAACGAACGATATAATGCCAAAATCATAACGCAGGATGGACAAGTGCTACACGCTACACTCCAACTTGTTTCTTGTTTTCACTGTCAAACTTACTGTTTTTAGCTGCCATGCGTGTGCATGTTCTTTGCTCTGTTGATGCCTGATAACCAAACTTGCATTGACAAATTGAATTTCTGCATTCGACTTTTTCGGGATCTTTTTCTAAATGGCACTCGCCCGCTTTCGTACACGCTTCACCAAGACCTGCAAAATAACATTGGTTACTTACTTTTGTTTATTTGAATAAAAAATTACAAGATGGGTACCTTTTTGATCCACACATTTTCCACCGCTAAAATGCTGACCGTCAGCACAAACACATTTCTTATTCACACAGTTGGCAAGCAGTGGTTTACATTGCTCTGTCTCAATACATTCGTCTTCAGGTTCGACAGCTTCCAAGATTATTCAAATATTAGACTCAATAAGTTTCAGTACTAGACGAGAAAGCCTTACCTTGTTTGAGGCATTCATCCTTGAAGTGGACATAGCCTTTTCGACATTGACATGCCTTTGATTTCTCACTTTTACTTTCCGTTGATCCACAAGCGGCGTTTTCAGGTAAACATTCTGCATCTTCACTGCACTCAGCTCCGATACCTTTAATTGACAAAAGTTGAGAGGGATGTACTTCAACTCTAGAAATATAGTACATACCTTTGGCGCATGCTCCTTTGTTTTCAATAAAATTGTCCTTGCATATGCATACTTTCTGTGAAGAGCAAATTGAGTTTTCTACTTGGCAACTATCGCTTGTTTCACACTGTGCGCCTAGACCTTGTTTATACATACAGAGCTGACTGGACTCATCGAATTCAGCAAAGTTTTCACACGTGCAACGCCTTGGAATGGAAGGATGACAGAAGGCGGGTCCGAATGGACTACATTGACTGTTTGAAGTGCACGATAATTGGTATTGAATGGCTGTGGATGTAATAAAATAGGGTAAGAAATTTCGTGTGGAAATTGAAACGTACGTTTTCTGCAAGCTCGAAGATTACGTTCATAAAAGTAATTCTTTTGGCAAAGACACATATGAGTTGCTTCATCGAATTCAAATTCACATTCATCAACACTTTCGGCTATCTCTCCCAGCTCTATAAGAAGAAATTAAGAAATTAAGTTGTAAAATTAATGTAAAACTAAGTCCAAATACGAAGTCTCACCTGCGTAGCACTTTGCATTTTTGGCGTAGTATCCCTGCTTGCAATAGCAAATATTATCGGAGCAAATTGAATGGGGTAGACCTTGACATGACTTGCCGTTGTCAGTACAGCTGCTGCCATCTATAGAAGATCCAAAGAATCTTCAACATCAGCAAAATAAAATGAAACCTGTTGATACTTACATCGTTTATCTTCAGCATCTTCATCAGTGTTTGAAAGGGTTGACAGTGTTTTGTCTTCTTCGTCGCGAGTTATTCTTCCGGTTCCGGTGGATGAAGCTGGTTTTTCAAAAGAAACGTCTCTTTTTAAGATACTTAACGGTTTTAACTCATAAGTTTCAAGGCTAGTTTGAACGGCAATTTCCCTTTGGCTACGTGGGAAATCACCGTTAGTACTAGTTGATGCACAAATAAGATTTTTACACTTGACATTTGAGCCAAGTTGATCACAGTCAGTATTAACAACGCAGGTGTCGTTGATTGCTAAACGAAATTAATTGAAAACAATACAATGAGACTGGATTTTGTTTCAAGCTACTATCCTTACCAATAGATTTGCGACGGCAAATACTTCCATGTCTGTTGTAATACCCATTGGCACACTCACAGGTCTTATTTTTACACATAACTGATTGACGATCATATCCAAAATGGCAGTCAAGGTCCTTTAAAAAATATACATATTTAGTTTTAAATTTGAAAATTTAATACTTCTTAATTGAGTTTGATAGATATTAATCAATTGAAATGAAATCTAAACTTATTACGATTGTTGGTAAAAAATTTGACTGCAAAACGATTTTTTTAATATTCTGTTCCCACAAAATAAACGCAATCAACGCATTAACTTTTTTATGCTTTTGATTGGTCAGAAGCTTAGTATTTCGTTTGATATGTTGTAAGTTGGACTTTATGAAAAACTGAGCTTTGAGGATAGCGCTCAATGATTTCTTCTTGAAGATACAAAGGTTATGAAATTGACAGCTGTTTCCCGATTGAAATTTCGGCAGAAAGTCATTCTCAAACCATGCCGGAATGAAGTATGTTGTCTTACGATTGAACAGCGTTGGGAAATATTCAAAACTTATTTTGCAGCCAAAACAGTGCGTTTTTTGAAAAGGAGTTTTGGCCACCAGAGATGGCAACACCATCTTCTCCTGACAAAATTGTGCGGTGAAGGAAACAAAGCAAACATAGCGTAAAGTATGTGGGATTATCTAAAACAAAAAAAAAAAACTCGGAGAGCTCCAAATCATTGCTAGTGACTTAAGAGGAACACTTCTTACAAGCCACATCTGGTGGTGGAAGGATGCTTTTAAAGTTGTGACAAGTAAAAAGAAATCGATTTTAAAAGCATTGCCAAATATTAGAGGCGGAAAGGCATTATTAAAATATGGGTATAGAAGTTTTAGAAGGAAGTTGATGCCGTATTTGTCCTAAAAAAAACAGAAAGTCTGTTGCCCGTTTTCTGTTATTAGTTATTAGGTCTGTTCGTTGAACTTTCCCCAGGGTTGACCCAGGTTTTCTGGAAAACCCTATGAGTTGTCAAAAAAAACCTAGGGTTTCCAGTCCTCAAAAATCGCTAAACCACAAATCACCACACATCCCTGTCATTAAAAAAAGATACATGCCATTTGACAGCTCTCAACTCGCCACCTCAAAAAGCTAGGGCGAGTTTGTGGAAAACCTAGGTCAACCCTACGGCTCAAAAAATACTCATTTTGCTTTATGGCGACCCCATCATGGCGACCCTAGGGCTTCAACGAACAAACCTATTCCTACTCCTGATAGTTATTTAAATTCACTAATATGAAAAGTTTAAATACCTACGATCCGTGATCAATAATACAGACATGGTAAACATTACACCATTATACACGCACCACAAGCGATATTTGAGAAGTGATTGCCATAGTCACTTTTATTGGTTTTCTCTTCTTCCAGCCCCTTACAGTTCGACGTTACTTTTTGATAAAAGATACCTTTTAACTCAAAACTAGACTATTGAAAAATTCCCACAAATAATCTATAACTTCTACAAGTCTACAAGGTCAAGAGGCGTTGGAAGTCGCAATCTCAATTCAACGCTGTCATACATTCCCATAGTAATTTAAGCTATTCTATGCAGTTTTTTAATGTTCTCTAGTTTTCCACTAATTGTGAGCAGGGCTCTGAGATATCAATCGGTTCACGAGATTTTTAATTTTCACTACCGTCAATATAATATTTTCACTTTTCTGCTTCTATTCGCTCCTTATGAGAGGGCGGAAAGCTGTGTTTCGTTTTGAAATTTCCACTAAAAATTCAGTTTTTCCCAATTGCCTTCAAAGTTTTCGTAAATTTTATTTTCTACGAAAGAATGTGCAGGCTTCAATCAATGAAGCTTGGTTTCATTTTAAATGGCAAAACCATTGCCACAATGACCTGCATTTGGAATAAGACTCTTTTGTTTTTCAAAATACGTTTCGTTGCGACCGCAGGCAAACAAACAACGAACCTACTGTTCGATGAAATTCATGTTATGTGAATATAAAGGAATACCAACTCACCGTTTGACAGGAATATCCGAGACCATTTAGTGGCCTACAACGTCCCCGTACATAAGTAAAACCGTCATTGCATTCGCAGACCCCCTCATTACATTTAGCTCCAGATGGCATAAGATTGCATTGACCACTTTCTTCACATTTGTCACCATACAGTGACGTCTTCAGACATTTTGTGTAGTCCGACGAGAAGACATGGTCAAACTCACACTGGCATGTGCCTAGAGTTGAGCATGTGGACTCCTCCGAAGTGCATTCGTCATTTGAGTTACATGGCCAGATAACGCTATGTGATGCTGAAAAGTATTAAAAAAAAAAATAGAATCATTACTTTTTAAACCGCACAGAATCATAACACAAATTTGTTTTGAAATTAGTACAATCAAACCATCAACCTACCTAAACTCAAAATAACTTTCGAAAGCAAAATACAACTTTTCTATTTTTAACCTTCATTTTTATATCATGAAAAATAACTGACTTTAAGCATGCAAAACCATTATCCTTTCGCGCAACCCACTGACAGGGTAAGGGTAAAGTATCTAGTGAATAAATCGTCAGATATAAAAAAATTTTAATTGCGGCATGGGTGTTGCAACAAACTGCATGCGGTACAGCCCGTCGTAGACAGCCTTACTAGGGCCAATTAAAACCGATTGATTATATGAATTGGTGCAATTACACTCTAGCTCTGCTACAATGAACGACGTGTAAAGGATGGTGGTTTTTATATTTACTGCGGGTAAGAAGGGGTTTTGTTTTTAAGTGAGTAATACAAAACTCCTATATCCTGCGTTAATCACACTCGCGGCATGTTGATGTCGTGCCGACACTACACTGTATAATAGCTCAACATGTGTATCGTGGCAAGTATAGCGCTGTTGCTACAAAAAAACATACAAAGAAAGCAGGTCGGCGGAGTCGTCGATGCGCTGGATATTGGACGACTTCCAGATTGACACTGTTGGAATTAGAAATAATTCAATCAATACCTACACCTTTGCTTTGTAGACCCAATTACTTGATATATTATTCGTTGATGTGTGTCAATTCGGAAAGTATACACAATAAGCCTAGTAGTTTTATACATCAGCAGAGCAGAGCAGAGCGAGAGCGCAGGAATTACAAATGCTATAACTTCATTCATATTGATTGATTAGTTAATTGTAGATAAATTCTGACATACTATAGGCGCCAAAGTCTTTAAGGACGTTAAAGTTGAATGAAGCATACCTACACGTTTCTGTCTTTTATTTTTCAACACGTGAGGTTCAATGTTTTGCTGTTAAGGACTTTCTGCAAAAGAAAACATAGCATGGACAAGATTCATAAAAAATCATTGCATTAATAATATAAAATGACGCAACAAATCAATTGGGAAAGTATAAATATGTACAACTCCTAAGAGGTTCAAGCACCCAAACTTGTTGTGAAATTGCAAAGTTATGATTTCTTTTTGTTTCAAATTATATAAGAATATTGAAGCCTTCCTCAAGAGAAATGCAAGAAAGCAAGGAAAAGAGCACAGCTATTCAGAATCATCTACTCATTTCTGACAATTTGAAAAACTTAAACTTTACTGTCGAAGAATAAATTGCAAAACCCTGAATTCCCTCAAAAAATACTAACTAGAAGTTAACACATCAGGAAAAATAACATTAACGAGGAGAAAAAAAAACATTGAGGGAGGTGTAGTTCTCAGAACTACAACTGCTGAATTGGAGCATTTGAAAGTTATTCAGAAGGTCAACTCGCACGCCCTTTCCCTGAAATGTTGTCTGTGATGTCTGATCAAAGATAGCGTCATATTTGAATTGACGGATATATCGAAACACGTTTACTTTTTCAAATTGATCTTTAACCAACCGGCATCAAAATGGCGACGATTGTTTCTTGTCGAAGGTTTCCGGTCTAATTCAGCTTGTGCACAAAATGACACTACGATACCGCAATTGACTCTCTGGTTCTACTCCGTGTTTATAACGATAATGTATAGGTATATATCGCACCCTTAGAATAAAAGTCACCCAACTCAAAATTTTTCTTCCGCTAAGCTTTCAATTTTGTTCTTATTTTACCGCTCAGTCAGTACGTATGAAAGTAGCTTAGCATTTGTAAAAAATGAACAATAAAGTCTTTGGTCAGTTCATTGCGAGATTAGAAATTACAGGAATTTTGAGTTCGGTCACTTTCATTTTAACGGTGCGATATAAATAAAATTAAATTAAGTAAAATTAAATCTTGTTTTACAAGACAGGTAGAAAATAAATAAAGCTCAACTGCAGTGGAGCAGTTTGACAACTGTGTCTACTTTGTAATTACTTTGAGATTTGCTTTAAAGCTTTTTTGTAAGTTCATCAATCCGATGAAAAATCTACCTGCAACCTCGTTATCACCATAATCTTTGTGTGCTGGACTGGAACCCAATGGAGGGTAATATTCCCTGCCAGTTCGTAAAGTAACAAAGTTTGCTGTTCTGGCTTGGATCTTATAACAGTCAACAGGGGCAGCTTGAGACTGTGTGAAAAGATGAAGAGTGTTGTTCTCGAAGAATTTAACATTCCCCTTACATCAGTTGATGGCAAACACTTCGGTTTAGAATATAGACAAATGGTAATCACCAACTAATAAGACATACTGAAAAGTTCGTTCGAGGTGATTCGTTGGAAATTAGTCGCTGAATCTGGCGTACAGTCACGTAAAGTGATAATTTAAGTAACAACTTAATACTCACACACAGAGTTGAATCAAAATGCAAATGAAAACGAAAACGTTGCCCACAAAATGTTAATTGAAAACAATGCATAAATAAATCATCAGATCTGAAGCCCAGCTATTTATTAAAACTCATTTTAAAAATTAACCGTTTTTGTTTGATTTTATTCGAAATTTAAACAAAGAACCGGTTGCGGATAAAACATAAAGGTAAATCCTGCTGCGATGTATTTTGATTTATCTATTTCTGCAATTTGTATCTCCATGGAAGACGGGTCTTTATATAGATTTGGTTTTTATTTTTATTGTTTTATAACAAATCCGGTAGTAGTCGAGTAGTAGCGAATCTTTAAAACATAAAAAAAATATAAACACTGTTGAAAATTGAAAATAAAAATTATTTCCCTTCGGTTTTGATCAGTTTCCAGATAATGATAGTGGAACAGCATAAAATATGTTTTATAAAGAAATTGACTTTCGTTACAATTTAAAACCAACAATTGTAGAATTGGATTTACTTTAAATGCAAATATGCTGCCAGCAGATCTGCTTTTTCTAGGTAAGTCTACAACTCATAAAACAGAAATCTCAATTTATTTAAAAATTAAAAGTAAGCTTGAACCATCCAAACACCTCAAATCTTTTTGTCCATAAAACTGGGAAATAAATTAATGAAGCAGGCAAAATTACACTTAACAGATAATAATACTGATGAAAATTCATTAGCATATCAGCCTTTTAAGTGGGAATTCGGAATCCTTGTATTAATATCTCCGAAAATAATTATACTGCCATGAAAAGCGCTTTAGCCGGCATACATTTTGGTACCTGAAGAACTTTATACCTCTCGAGGCTGTCCGAGTTTTGTTTTGTTGCGCCACCTTATCTTTTTTTTATTTATTTATTTTATTTGATTCTTAGGTCTAATGGACTTTGAGAGCGCGCACGTAACTTTTTTAATAAATAAAACAAATGTAGGTATCTCGGAAGTAACGAAATAACTTTTCACTTGAACGTTATTTTTTGTTACTATTGTAAAAATTATGAAATCTCTCTGTCTCTACCTTTCCGTATCAGATGAACGTTTGTATATGGGAAAATGTTTATTCCAGTTGATAATTGAAAGTTCAAATACTCATAAAAAATACTTAAAAAATAAAAACACATGCTCAAGAAACAAAAAGTCCTTGTAACATTGTTGCAGATTAAATTATTTCACTATAATCCACTCAAGAGCCGATTTTTATCTTTTAGTAACTGCATTGTAAATCTTATCGAAGAGAAAGGCCTGATAAGAGGAATCACCTAAGTGAACACCTGTTCTGATAAGATGAGTATTTCAAATTATGACGTTTAACAATGAGTTGGGTTTCTAAGAAAACGAAAAAACATCACTTTCATAAAATGAAATTGAACGGCTTTCTTGCTACTTTATTTTAAATCATTCACACAACAAATTTGGAGATTCTGATTGATCTCAATTCAATGGCTTCAGGGATCAGATCATTCATACAATCATAGAGTTGTGAAGTCATAAATACATATGGATGCATATAGCTCAGTGTATAGACATAGACAAATCTTTTGACACCTAGTTAAGAAAAAACTTAAAAGTATTGCACAAGCAAATTTAATGAAAATAAACAGGAATGAATATGTGGATTGTGGAAGCTTCTTCCATTAATCTCGAAAGAGTAAATCCTCAAGACTGATGAATTTATCCTCTTAGATCAACACGGTCATTGAACTCCGTATCTTTCAATTAACGTTGGTATAAAATAACAAAATAAAACACTTTTCATACATAATGGCACAAATAAACTTGAATTTTTTACACTAATTTTCCAAGTATCGCTAGAATCATTTTCTTTCTGATTTAAGCAACTTCATCTTTAAGAATTAAATACCTTGAAGCAACGACGCCACAAGAAGCACAATAACTAAGCACTGCTTCATGGTAACAATATGAACCGTCTGAAGTCTTAAAGAAAACTAATGTGAAAATCTTTCATTCGATTTATTCTTCAATTGAACAAATGGCTCGACCGAGTTAATCAATATGAAATATCTTATCAGTTTATAATTTGTTAGAATTTTATTTTATCCTAAGCAATGTGAATGAGCAGGTGGATTTTTCATTTTACAACTTGTTGCATGGTACCTATAACTATTCTTTATACTAAACTCTTGTCTAACTACCAATCCGATAACCAAAAAGTTTAATCGTGAAGATTGCAATAATCTGGAATTCTATTTATATGGTAAAACTACTACCAGGTGTAAACTTCAGTCCTGCAGAATAGTTGTATTAAACGAGTATATGGTAATTTGCGAACGGACTTATCATATAATTATAATTATGCTCGCAATGTTTTATAATATTATAGGGGTATTCATATCGTCTAATAACTAATAATATTGCAAGTTACAACAAAAAAAAAAAACAGAAAGGCCATGTATTTTGGAGCGTTATGAGCACAAGAAAGTTTTAATAAGTCCCAGAAATGTAAGCTTGTCCAAACCATGAAGCAGAAGAACACACTTGTTGATGGCATGTTATTGCGACGAGTTTATTAAGCCTCATTTCTTGTCCGACTACGAGTTTTACATTTTTGTCTTTTTTTGTAGAAGAAGAATTTAAGACACTTTCCAAAAATTTGTATTTGTATCTTTGATATTTGTTATGCATTCGTGAACAGTTTCTTCGCTCGCTTTGCGACACTACTGTTGACATTGATGTTTATTTCTTTAGATATCTTCGCAACTGTAATCAAGTATGTTTTAATATCTAACAATCCTTGAAAGATAATTTTTTCAGGGCATGATTGCATTCCTCCTATTATACTAAAAAGTGTAGTTCGTACTTAGCATTCACGTGACAATACTTGTTTTTACTTTCTTTGAAATCTAGTAAATTTCTTTTACTTTGAAAAGATCATTTATCACTACAGCTTTTAAAAAAAGGGGATAAATGTGATATAAAGAACTAGATTCATTTTCAAGCTTTCAAGCATTCTTAAACTAAAGTCTGTGGCCAACTGGCTTTCAGTGTAAGAAATATTAATAAGAAGAAAATATCCATAAGATAGTTTTGTATATATTCTCTTTGTGCTTGTGTTGGTGTTATTACTAACTATTTACTAAAACTTGTATTGATGATGAAGAGCGTAGATAACTGCATATATGACCTTGCTCTAAGTTCAGTAGATACTACTTATTTTATGAAATGCAAAAAAAGGGGACAGATATAACCGTAACGTTTTAGACGACTGTCGTCTAAATGTTGTTGGTAAAAAAACGTGTTTAAGAACCTATTAGAATTTCCAAATTTATAAGATGACAGCTCAATAGCTTTCCATTCGATGAAAGCAAAATTGCATGTTTCAATCTTTTGACTGTGCAACCAACGATAGATAGAAAATGTTCGTGAATCCTTCCGACATCAGAAAATTAATACATTTAGAACACAAAAAACGCCCGCGTTGCGATGGTTGACACATCTAAAAACAAATAGAAGTCTTAAACCACGGACCGAGCTACGGAACACCTTATCGAATAACTCGAGCTACGGAACACCTTATCGAATAACTCGTGCCGGACCGGAATCATGTAAATTTGGTATTAGAGCTCTCGTTATCTAGTAATCTAGTAGGTACAGTGGCGGATCCAGGACTTGTGGGGTTCTATTACTCAAAATTTTATTTATTCTATAAATATCATTGCATTGCATCTTTTGACAGCGATTTCGACAGTTGAATTCCAAATCGCCTGTCACATTATGAAATCAGTCAATTCCATTGTTTTGCCTTTGAGTTGCGAATCGCAATCTAAAAACCAAGATCTGCGTGAGGCTACTAAGCTGGCAGATGACGCTTTGAATGAATTTACGTACAAATGCGAAAACGCAGATTCAATTTTCCATTTTGTTTAGGAACATGTTGCTAGAATTTGTTCTGAATACGAAATCACAATGAAATTGGCACGCCGGCGCCGTTGCAATCAACAAAAAAATCGTTGCAACGTTCAAGTACAAAGTATTGAAGACTACTACATATTTTCTTTCTGCATTCCGTTTCTTGATACTTTCATTTCTCAACTCAAAACTCGGTTCTCGGAACACAAATCCATTTTCCAGTTTCGGGCAACTGTTTCTTAAACAAGAATTTAACAAAAAGAAATGCGCTGACCTCTACACATTTTACGAAGATATATCGGATTGTTCGAAAGAAAATTTTCTGTCAGAAGTCAAGATGTGGAGACAACGAAAGCACGGCCAGAATATCCAAAATGCGCTTGATGCTTTACTGGTTAGTATATCTTTCGATTAAAAATTTACATGTAAAAAAGTTTATATGTGACGCTATCCGAGAAAAGGCACCATTTAGGCAAAAGTGAAAGCTTACACGGCACGCTCTGAAAGGCGCTGATGTACCATTCAAACCCATGTAAAAAATCGTTTCTCTGAATTTATATTTTGTGAAATAAAAGCGATGTTACAATTTCTGATTGCACTTCATGAATATTCATTAAAAGAACTTGTGTAATCAATCATGATCCAACAACCGATTTTTTACCTAGTACGTTCCTTTTATCGGGTTGAGTAACATATTCAAACATCAATCTGACGATGTTTTTCAGGTTATCAGTAGCAAGTCGTTCAAGAATGTCGATTATATTTTACGAGTCTTGGCAGTACAACCTGTAGCTATAGCAACTCCAGAACGATCATTTTCGACGTTGAGGAGGATCAAAACTTACCTGAGAAATACGATGGGATAGGAACGATTAAATGGTCTTGCTTCTTTAAATATCCATACCCATATTGAACTTACCAAGGACGAAATTCTAGTGGAATTTTTCAAAAAAGTGTTTAAGGTAGCCTGCTCTTCAGATTTTTTATGAAATGTAATTATAATCAAAAAAGTTCTTGAATCTTTAAAATAATAATATTACTTCT
Organism: Melanostoma mellinum; assembly: GCA_914767635.1. Classification (NCBI taxonomy): domain Eukaryota; kingdom Metazoa; phylum Arthropoda; class Insecta; order Diptera; family Syrphidae; genus Melanostoma; species Melanostoma mellinum. The sequence goes on from OU612058.1 coordinate 25,421,063, forward strand.
CCTTTACTTTTTGTCTTGCTCATGTTATATTTTTCCGTCCCGTAACGAAATTTGAAAATTAGAAGCCGGTAAATGTTACAAATAACATCTTTTATTTTCCCGATTGGGGGGATCCGCCTATGAGTAGGTACCACAATTAGACATTGTCTTATCAGTAATCGAAATAACTTTCATTCGAAGCACGAAGTGCTCACTGATTATGATGAAATGATTTATGAGAAGTTTTGTGCACATTTTTCTTGTGTTTATAACGACGACGGTAGAAAAACATTTTATACCAAATTTGACAGCAAGAAAGTGCTCAAGTCAATACACGAGCAACCAACCGAATCCAAAAGAGAAGTTCCCATCCGTTCAAACTGATCACTTTCGTTTTCCATGAACACATTTACTGAAAAACAATCGGCATTCGGCAACCGTCTAGGTGTCAATTAACAAGATTTTTTTCAACAACACCACACCACCTGAACGCGTTTATTCTCTCAACTTTCTTTAATGCTCACTGAAAGTACTGAAAGTGTTTTTTTTTTACAAAGAAGTGAATTTTGTTTATAAAAAAAAATGAAATCAGCGATATCTGTGAACAAATAGAAACTTCACTAGTAAATATTCGATGTTTCTAGTACAATTTTAAATAGCTATACGTTACGTGAGATCACGTATGCTGTTATATCAAACTGTTAACTCACTTACTCGATCACTGAAGCCACTGGCTAACTCGATAGCGTGAACTAATTTTGTTATTCCGTTCCATTTTGTATTCAAACTGGTTCGATCTGAGTCCTTGCCAATAGAACTTTTAATGAAAAAAGTCTTTGACACGATTGCTGTTTGAACAGTATAGACACAATGATTTATAGTTTCAGTGTCTATTCTTAATCAATAGTCTCTTTTTGCTTCGGTTTTTTATTCCTCAACTAAAACTTCCAATAAAGTCTAAAAATCTACTTAAACATCTATTTCTCAATTACACAACAATGCACGCGCGCTGTCCATAACATTGATTAAAGACTTTTGGAAAGCCATGAGCCAGCTTCCAGAGAATTCCAAACCCCAAAAACACTATACGTGAATAATTACATAAAACAAATATTAAAATTCATGTGCATTTTATATACCTCGTTGAATGAAATGTCCTTGGGCTAATAGACATTTTTTTACATACCCCCACTGGATATATAGCTCAATAATATAAAAAAGATAACTGAAGTTTGAACCGCCACTATACTCTAGTAGTAGAGGTATATGAAATATGAATAAAACAAAAACAAAAAAAGGAAGAAAAGAACAACTGACGGGACAAGTTCACTCACTCGTACATCACCACGAGTTCACACACTCTCAATTACCATGTACGCGGTAGTGTGTAGTAAGTATATCTCACTATACACACAAAAACATCAACTGAATAATTTATTACCTCAATAATAGTCTAATCAATATTTTGTTGTAACTATGTATTTACATATTAGATTGAGTTCTTTATTTCTATTGCTCTATGATTCCATGTGTTTGTCTAACCTGTAGATTTCGATGAGCACCTTACTCGTACAGCGAGCCTACTTCTTGTAATGAGGGTAAGAAAAAAAATTCAATAAAATAAACAAAACCGTCGTAATAAAAAGGACATCATTAAAATACTTGGGTGTTACAAGTTTTGGGAAAACTAATTGCATTCGCCTTCGATGGGAAAGAAAAATGAAAATCCATAAATACAAGTCCTTTTACCTTCGGGAATTATATTCAAATTCTGGAAGCTTGATGAATTATTCGATTTGGTTTTTCAAAAGGAATATCTTTTTTTATGTTTTGTATCCTTTTTAATGAACACACGTCACTTTATTGCTGCTTTTTATATTCAATCACTTTTATACAGCACAACAGCACGTTTTGGTTTTAAAGTGAAATATCAATCACTGACACGCGCCACAATTGAATTTAAAATGCTATTTTAATGGCATCAAACGTTATATGTACTTTAATTCACGACAATTTAAAAATAAGAACAAAATGCCAACACACAAAGGCTTTGACTATCGCACCATTAAACAGACTACTATCTCGATGGAACAAACAGGACGACTTGGTTAAATATACATACATATATAGTGTATATGGAATATTTTTTTATTATTGAATTGGCTTAAATGGACGAGAGTAGTGTGTGACAACACAGAACACAACAAGCCGAAGTCAACCTCGAGAATGGAATAGTAAAAACGGTGGAAAAAATAAATACCTACATACAATATTTTTAAATATAAATGTGTCTACCACAACGGCACGAAGTAAAGGAAACAACCGACCGAACGCTACTGCCTATCCGCCGAAAATGGGTCAGGTTAAATTTCTATAATATCGTCCTCTGATGTTGTTATACTTTATCCAACCATTATTGTTTTGACCATTCATCCAGTTTGGTTTGGTGTTGTTGGAACTTTAACTTTGGATTTGGACCGCGACTAGTCGCATTCGCATACAAGTGAAAGTGCAGCTTGCGCGTTTGTCGATTCTATCCTCTTTCCCCAATACACCGACACGCCGACCAACGTGACGATGGATAGTATAGTAACCTGCTTTTTGATTGTAAGGATAAGCGTGTCTAAGGATATCAGGTTGATAAATCGTGTTTGTGTGCTTAGTGCCCATTAGCTGCTCGTATTTTAGATTTAGTTTTTGTCCCTAGGTGGAAAAACTAATGCCGTACACAATTGTGGGGAAAGTGTATAGAAAGAAAAGCCTCTAGGAAAAAGGATGTGTTGTTTTGTTTTGACATTTTAATTTACGATCTATCGGCTTTTACATACAAAAGGAGTTATTTTGAAACTGTTTTTCGAATAAGTGCTAAATTATGAATAAGCTGCTAAAAGAAAAGGAGTACAGGGGGTTGCACGTTATTGTTCTGTAGGTGCTGGTTGGATGAACGTTTAGTGTTTTCTAGAAATAATTTGTTAAAAACTTCCTATATTGGGGAAAAAAATAAAGCACGATCGGCTCAGTTAGTACTGACATTTGTCATATTTAAAAAAGAGATCCAGAGAACACCAATGTCATACACAGTTCAGATACGATCAAAAAGGAGAAATACTGCGAAATATGAATTTTCCAGACATATGGATCAATTCCAACCCGATAGGTTTATGGATGCATTCTGAGGTCAACACTGCGTACCCCACAAGGGAATCACTAGAATAAACCAGTTAAGTGGGTGAGTTGTGATCCCTTATACAGGTCACACGATGCTCGCGACTCCAAAAAAGAAAGAACTAGATGAGGCCTACCAAGTGCTGACGTCGTTGAGTTTGTTGGGATCAGGAATGTTTTGGTATAAAGAATAGGGAAATGTACATAAATGGGAATGGATTTGAGAACTGAATTGATTGATTGATAGGATTAAGAGTCTTAGACAAAAACAAAACAGATAAATAAATAAATAGGACAGCACCACGAGGTTCAAAGAGCCCAGAATCTAGTGCATATGTCTCAACCAAACCATATCGCAAAAGGATGGAACCCATAAAAAGAAGTTTCTGACAAGAGATCATTTATGAAAATAACGAAACAGGGCTCTGGATCACACCAGACCTAATGCGCTACATATCGGACTTGAAACCATCTGATGCATTTTGTATTGAGCGACTTTATAGCGGTAATTTCTTATCCAACAAAGAAGAGTCTCATCAATTTCAAAAGCACCCACTATAAACAAAAGAGCCTGATGGCAGACTTTACCAAACGCTTTAGAATTATCAAGGGCAATAATCTTACATTGTCTTAAACAATTCAAAGATTGGCTTCACTTTTCAGTGTTGTAAGTCATCACCATCATAAATCACCAGTAAGCCTTTTGCTGCGAGAGTCGTGCTGTTCTTTCTTCAATATAATTTACTAGTTGTCGGTTAATCAACGTTTCGAAGACTAGAAGAAATGGACGTTTGCGTATTTTGACAGTAATTGGAAGGAGAGTAAAATTCATCTTCGTTTTTAGGAGAAAAACTTTTTGTTTTTATTTTTCGTGTTGAGAAGTGGGAGGTAGGCCAAGAGTGTTGGGCGCATAGCCTTCAACATTTTAAACCCGAATGGACTCATAATACAAAACGGTCGAATATAGAGCTAAAAAAATTAAAAAGGAATCCCATCTCCCATGACCTTAAATTGTTGAGATCTGATGAGAACTGGAATAGCACAAATCAAGCCAAAGTCACTAATTTTATTTTCATTTTTCATTTACAGGAAATCTCTTTGCCTCGTGTGGTAAAAATGAACACAAAATCATTGAATTCAATTGGCAGCTTATGAAATTCTTAAAGCAAGCGTTTTTAATATTTTTTCCATTGATTTTATCAAAATAAGCCAACAAACATAACACATATAATAATAGCCACTATAACTTATCATTACATTAATACGTATAGAGAAAAGAGTTCAACCCTTTTTTGTCTACCTTAAACGTTAATTAGATCTCGTGTGTGTTTTGTTGTTGGAAAAGTATTGTAAAGAGGTAGTGCCAAATGGAACCTTCATTTTGTTGCACAACGTACGGGACAAGTAATTAATCAAATCAGTCATTAGTTAGCAATTACAGCACCAAAAACAGTGGGATTTTAGTACATATCACTATCATTTATTGAAGTAAATTTAGTTAAATACCAATATAAGTTATGAAAGGCCAATACTTAAACAACATTTATTTTAGTGCCTATTATTTTGTTTTTAAAAGCGCAGTTTCTGTGTTAAAAATGTCATAGTGCTGATTTAAAGTTCAAGAGCAGTAATTGAATGTCTGGAATGCGTTGAATGTCGTTTTTTTTATTTAATTCATTTGATTTTAGTTTTTGAAATTGTGACACGCAGCCAGAATGAGTCATTACTTTCTTTTGAAATTTCAAACGTAAACTGATGAACTATTCAATTGACTACGCGATAAACTTCAGACGATGAAAATCACAAGACAACAATCAACGATCAGAGAATCATTCAATACAACTTAACGTAAAAAGTAGAAGTTAATTTGGAACTTTTCCACAGCGTAGAATTCACTGGGCGAAATGTGTGGGGCTTTCGGGTTCATTTTGATTGCCTTCATCATCATCATCGTCGTCTTGTGTGTCACAGGTGTTTGGGTGTGATGATACATGATATGTAACTTCTACGTTTAATGCAGAAATATCTCCATTGATATATGAAACATGCGTTTGATTTTGCTCCAATGGTTGGACTTTAGAAGAAGACCAGAGCTTTGTACGACGTGGTACTCCCTCCCACACTTAATGTCATTTTTCTATTGAGGCGTTTGTGAGTATAAGTGGCATTTGTGAGTATAAGTGCCTCGATCTTAGTCAGCTCAACGATTTATCGTTTGGATGAACGGAATCTTGGAGTATTATGGTAAAAGGTAATATTATTTTCATTTAGACTCAACAAAGACGTTCGTCAGTATGTTCAAACCCAATTTCACTATTTCAAATCAGAAACGGGAGCTTTTTTTTTCAAGTTCTGCTCCTTCGAATCTCAGAACCATTTTTTTCGTGAGGAATTGGCCTCTAAAATTAATTACATTGCTATGAAAATCATTATAGTTATGATTTTAGCAGGTCCCTGAAATGTTTTTTCAATCAATTTTGCTGAGGGACTAAATCCCGTTGTAAGTAGCACAAGCCCTTATCTTGAGATAAGTTAATGAAGGTAAATTGACGACGTTGCAATCGATGCAATAAGGCACTTCGGTTTTGACTTTTGGTGTTGACGTAAAAGGATCAAATGACTAACGAAGGCAAAATAAAGTATAATGTACTGTCATCAAACAAGGACAGAGGACTTCGGCGAAATAGAAAAAATGTCACAATAAACAGAGATAACTTTTTGGTAGTACAAGACTTGGTCTGCCTAGGATCCGCTTAAAACATAAATAACAACATCAGTGCGGAAATCAAATGGAAAATAACTCTTGCCAACCGCTTCTACTTTGGATTAGGAAAAAAATTGAAAGTAAAACCCTCTCTAGAAAAATTTAATTATCTCTTTCGAGACCTTCATCATCAAAGGATGAGGAAACCTTTAGTCATTTCGAAAAAAAATATACAGATTGATATTTGGATGACGATATGTGGAGAAGAAAATTCAGCAACAAACTGTATGAGCCGTAATATGTGAATAGCTAAAGCAGTAGGCATCTCAAGGCTGCGATGGCTGGGACAAATGTAGAGAGGATGGACATCAACGCTCCTTCTTGTAGGGTTTCCTGCACATTGCAGGAAAGTCTCGAAAGTAAAGACCTCATATTAGGAGGTGCAATCAAGTGGAATAGAACTTCAACCGACTTAGAAATCGAAATTATTGGCAAAAGATGCTATATAAAGCCCAGACTCACCCAGAACTGCAATCCCCTTCCAATTAAAAAAAAATGCTTCAGGTTCAGAGGCTACCTGAATTTCATTCACCGATTGGGTAAAAATCAGCGTTTTGGATGATGTACACTACATACAAATAAAACACATAGAAGTTGGGAGTTTTCCTACTTACTTGAAATATCTATTTTTGGAACACAAAATGTCATTTTGGAAAGAATAATTCATTTTACACATTATCCAACTTCAATTAAGTTTATTAGCACCTCGATTCATTCGACTTCCTTGGCTTTGGGTTGTTTGCTCTCCCCTTCCACTTCATATCCATGTATGTAAGAATGACTAAGTAGCGTATAGTTCATTACTATTACTCAAATAGAGCTGCTGACTATATGGCATTCCTAAAATAGCTCAAATATTATTAAACTTTTATAATCATACAGAAAAAGGCGGACAACACAACACATTTACCACGCATTTGAACAGGTTGCAATTGTAATGAATTTATTCCCAAAACGGCCTTCAATGCCACATATTAACACAGAAGCATATGCTTCCGCAGATAGTTTTAGCATTAAAGCCAAATGCTAGTAATTTTATTATCTTTTAAAGTAAATATGATTGTTCGAGTATACTTTAGTAAAAATTGTGTCAGGTTCCTTAACTGTATTATCGTTCCTTCTGGCATCCACAAACAATAAAATTTCATAAAAGAAAAAAAAATGGAATGATTTTATTAATTGCTTTATAAAGCGAACGAACTTAAGAAAGAATGTTTTTGAAATTCTGCACTTTACGTTGAAAAAGAAACCAAAGAAAAAATACTAAAATCCTTCAAATAAAATCTGAAGGAAAGAAGACGCTGAACCAAAGGCAAAATGGAAATTATATCCCATTCAGGTAGGAAGTATCCTCTTGTAAAAGTTGAAAGACAGTCCCTTTCAGAATTTCAATAGATATTTTTTAGGGGAACAAAATCAATATTTTAAGTGAGTTTTATTGTATTTGCTTCTGACCATTGAATAAGAAGTCTTTAGGTTCATTTTATATGATTAAATTATAATCAACTGTTTCACGGCTCACTATTAGTTATTTCATTCACATATGAGGCCATGAGATCAGAAGTGGCGTAACCCAAATTCATAGGCTTGAGATATTTGCGATTAAAGGTCTCAAGGAAAAGAAAAAGCAAAAAGCAAAAAGAAAGAAAACCATATACAACTCAAAAATATCATAATGTTTAATATTTAAGTATTAAATTTGTACAAAAGCATAAAAAAGAAAGGATTTTTTTGTGTATATTTTCCTTGGGTTGCACCAGTGAATCTACAAGTAATAGATTCCTTCGTTGAACTTTACCTAGGTCACCTTGACAACACTGTGAGTTTTAAAAAAAACCTAGGATTTCGGTACGTTAAATCACGAAATCTCCACACATCTCTGTCATTTGAAGAAAAATATATGTAAGTGGGTAACGCCATTTTTGTATTTGAAAAAGTTCCGGGCAGGAAAAATGTTTTGTCATTTTCTACTTATAAAGGAAGTAATAATGGTTTCCGTTTTGTTCGAGTAAAATATATTTTATTTTTCTTGGTGGTAGTGCAATAAACCCGAAATTGAAAAAAATGAGGAGTAACACTTCGGCGAATGCATGCTCCTTTTTTATGTCTGTTACAAATACAAAAGAGTCCTACTTACTTACTTAGGTGGACATTACAGTTCAGGGTGATCCTGTGCCTTAACCAACATCCTTCGATTTCGGGAGAGCTCTCTTCAGTTTTGCACTCTTAGTCGATTGAGGTCTTCTTCCACTTGATTGTGCCACCTTAGACGAAGTCTTCCCCTTCCACAATTTCCCTGCAATGTGCTTTCAAAAGCCCGACAAGCTGAGGCGTTGATGTCCATCCGCTTGGCATGTGTCAGCTATGGTAGTCTGGCGATGCGAACTCTTCTAGCTATGTCAAGTCGCGTGTCAGCTCACACAGCTAGTTGTTGTATCTTCTTCTCCAAACATTGTCTTCGAATATACGGGACCGAAACATCACTCGGAGTATTTTTCTCTCGGAGAACCAAGGGTTTCCTTGGCCGTGGTGCGGCCGAGGTACAGTGGTAGAGTGTTCAGTAGATAGGCCGGACGCATGGGTTCGAACACCGCTCTGGGCATCTACTTTTCTTTCAGCCTCCCAGTTTCGTATGGACGCCGCCCTTCAAGTGATATGTGAAATAACTAACACAGAAAAAAGGGGAGGCTGCTACCCTGGTAGTACAATGGTCCGGTAATTAGGTCTTAGTTCTCCAGATTAGCATATAAGCCTCCTCTTTAAATTAATATAAAAAAGGGTTTGCTCATCCACTTTCGGACCATGCTTCCGCACCGTAAAGCAGGAAAGGGATGATCAAAGTCTTATAGAGAATTGCCTTGGTTTTTCTAGAGAGAATTTCTCAATTGCCTTCTTAACCCAAAGAATCAACGATTGGCAAGAGTTATTCTCCGTTTGATTTCCAAACTGATGTTGTTTATCGGACCCTAGGTAAACGAAGTCTTGCACTACCTGGATGATATGTCTGTCTAATGTGACGTTTTGTCCAAATCGTCGATGTTCTTTGTCTTCATTTGATGGCCATGGCAACATATACTTCGTCTTACCTTCGTTAACCATTTGATCCAATTTTGTCGCCTTTGCTTCATTACTCGCAAAATCATCTATGACATCACCATTGTTTCTTCCCATTACGTCAATATCGCCAGCATAATCGAATAACTGTATAAATGTGAATTCTCTAAAGTCATCCTGCATATAATCGTACGAGTTTTGCAGGGATGCCGAAACTAGGCATGGCTGTAAACAGCAGCATTAGAATCTATAAAAAATGGTGTATGTCGATATTATATTCCCGGGCTTTTTTCTTAGATACGTAATGTGAAAATTTGGTCTACTGTGAACTTTTCTGGTCTAAAACCAAGTTGTTATGAGCGACGTTAAGGAGGCTGATTTCACTTTGATTTTCACAGTTGTGACCTTGAAAAAATGTCACAATAATAATAATAATGTGAGAATCGTTCTTTTTTTACAATTCTTTTACAAAAGAGATGCATACTTCAAATTTAAAATGTTAAAAATATCAGCATTTATGTACGTATATAGTGTAAATTACTTAAAAGCAAAAAAAATCAGTTTCTGGTTCTGCTTTTAAGTGAAGAGGATCTTTTCTCATTTTTGTAGAATGATTAGATAAAGGAAAGCAGTATTTTGAACTTCAACATTTTATTTGAAGTTTATAAATTAACATTTTAGCATCTAACATGTGCTTCGCCTTCAACTTGTGTGGCCTTTGACATGAAATCACCCCATTTCTGCTTTTCAGAACTTCCATAGTTTCCATATATAAACATGCTTACTACATAGGATGCTGCCATTGAGTAATATAAATAATTCCATTCACTCTTCAGACCCTAAAAAAAAAAAACAAAGTGCTTTAATTTGTTGCAACTGATCCAAGACTAATACAGTAACGATGGTCCTCGATTGTTCGATGGACGGTGAATTGAACGTTCATGGGATTTTAACTTACATCTGTGACAACACTTGAAATAGCAAGTGGTGCTAGTATTCCACTTAAAGTCGCTGCTGAGTTCGAGATGCCTGTTAATAGCCCGGCGAATGCTGGAGCCATATCTATGCAGCTTACCCAATAAGCTCCTGTAAATGATACATCAATTGAAGCACCAACAACACCTATTAGGAAGACGATTATCATGCGATGATCGCACGTAAGAAATGTGATGATCAAGAAAGTTATTGCAGTCACAAAGTTTCCTATAAAAAATATATACATATATACATTCAGTCGAAAAAAAATGGTATTTCTTTTGTAGATATTACCTCCACAATAGATAATCCTCCGGAAAATAGTCAGGTCTAATTTTGAGCTCTTGTAAAGTCCATCGAAGGTAAACATTACAATCAATCTGGAAACTATTGCACCGACATAAAGAGCTGAGGAGTAGTATCCATTCTGAAGAGAAAAAGTCACAAAATTACCTGTTCGCTAATTTTAAGAAATACGAACCTTACCTCCCTCAAGGTAAAGTGCATAGTGTCTCGAAGATATCTTGGCAAACACAAATTTAAAACTATGAGCCCATAACTGTGACATACATGTGTCACTACAAATGTAAGAATGGCACCAGATGACATCATTTGTCTCCATGGAATAGCTGGGACCTTAGATTAGTCAGTTGGTTTTAAATATGACAAATTTAATCAAAACTTTCAAATGAAGATGGTGCAATTGACATTTGTATAATTTCCGATATGATTGTTCAAAGTTTTCGATTCTTAAGCGCCCAACAGACGATCAATGTTACTTGGCAAGTATTATTGAGGTTTTCTCTTGTCAAGTAAAATTGATGAACAATCGCCAATATTCAATGAAAATTGACAATTTTTTCCTGCTGTAGTTTCCTCATCGCAGTACACAACGACACGAGTGACAGTGAAACTTAACGAAAACCAAATCAGATTTGATTTTCGTCAATGTTTCAATTTTACTTGACAGTTGAAGAGCCTACAAACGATCAACATTCAAGTAATATTGTAATGAAACATTGATAGGGTAGGGCGCTTTAAAACAAAAAGTCAACAATGTCACATGCCCGTTCTTCTTCTGAAATCACTGTATTTGCTTAAAAATTACTATTTTGCTGTTGTCTCGCCCCTCTTTAAGGTACTCAATTTCCTTTGATGAAACCCATGGGTGCGTATCCAATGTACTATGTACTAGAAAAAGGCATATGATACCTAAAACCAGCGACAGTCCACCTAAGATGAAGTTGAATAATATAATCTAGCTGAGTTCTCGTAGGTATTAAATTATAACTGTTACCAATAACATAAAACACATAGGTCCATCCCCATTGGCACAGCGAACTGCTTGTAGGAAAAACTAAGATTGATCCAACTGCATACCCACCATAGGCAAATGACATTAAAGCTGCCCTTTCACTAGGATGTGCCCAAACAGTGTACAGCTGATAAATAGAAGGAACTGCAAAGCCCTATGAAAATGACAAGAATTATAAAAAAAATGGTTCTCATACGCCACAGTTTACGAAGGAAACATTGACTTTGAAACGTTAAATGATGATAAGATTCTTATCTTATTTTTTGTTTCTTTTTTTGTGTTCTGTAACCTTTTTGTATAGGTACAATATACCTTTTCTTGGAAGGATATAAAACATGATGTCAGGATAATGAATTATTAGAGCAAAACGAGTTAAGATTAGGAAAAATAAGTAAATTGATGAGTTTTTTGTTTCAGCTTGTGCGGCTAAAAAAGAAAGGCAACCTCAAGTAAACTTTAGAGAAATATGAGAATATCCTTGTTGTAATGGTAAAAGTTTGCATCGTTTTTTTTTTTTTAATTCTTACGATCAGTTGCGTTTAATCACTGTCACTTTAAAATTTTGCTTTGATCTAACAATAAAAAAAAGATTAAGGTGGCACAAGAAAGTGAAGGGCCCCGGGCCCTATTGTGTTTCTCACAATCATGCTTTGCTTTTCATGGCAATGAATTTAATATCAAAGGTCTTTTCAATTCCTCGCAAAAGGCGATTCCCGTGGGAAAACATTTTTTTTTTCTGTTGATATTCAAACCACTTAGTTTTGGTTTGGGATAGCTTTGAAAAGCCAGAATGAGTTATGTTTCTAATCAATCACTGAAAAGATTTTAAGAACGTTAAAAGCCTAGATTATTCACGAATTCACAATGAAACGATGGAAATGTAGTTTATACTGATTTTCAGATGCATTAACTGTTATTTTTATATCTAAAATTAAAGAAATTTATTTATTACGAATAAAAATAGTAAGTCCCAACTGTCAAGTTCTATTCTCGTTCATCGCTCCTTGAGTGTATTTTTACTTTAACTACATATATGTATGTATGTGTGGTCCCAACTGAAGACCTCGCATCAGCCAGGTAATCAGTAGTTACCACCAATGAAATATAACGGTAATCGTTCTCCATTGCAAAAGTTGTGAATTTTACAAAACTCAATGAAATACTTCACAGAAACGACGCGACGACGAAGAAGCTATGTATATATGTACAAATATATGAAAAATAAATATAAAGGTGTGTTTCTATAGGGGTTTTTCTTTTTTAGTTCCGAACAGAAAAGTGAAACGTCAAAAACGTAAAAGTATTTCTTTTTCAATTCAGCAACATCTGAACGCTTAAAATGCTTTTTTTTCAGAGCACTATGCGAGCGCACTTTACGTGCTCGAAATAAAATGACGGGGCATCTAGAGCAAAAGTCTGAGGGCAGCCAACTGCACATAGCTCAGTTCAGAACACGTTCACGCTGTTCGTTCTCAGTTCAGTTCACTGTTCGAAACTAAAAAAGAAAAACCCCATATATGGTTTGGGTCAATGCCCAGCAGATGGCGGAATCATGAGGTCATGGAATCAATACCGGCAAAGAACAAAAATAAACTTATGTGTATCTTATCTGTTCCGGGAACAATTTTTTTAAGCTGGAAAGCCATTCAAATCGGAAAAAAAATTTCTCAAAATCGAGAATTGCTTTATCAATGAATATTTTTTAAAGTTTTTTTTTTGTATTTTGCTTACAAAACCAGGTATTGTTAGCACAAATAGAAGTTCAATACAAAATATTTTTCATTGCAATTTTTGAATGTTATTTTAGTCAGATCAACTCTTCCTAACCATAGAGAGTCCATCTAGACTTAAGAAACTACAAGGGATCAAAAATCTTTGACAGAAAGGGAAAGTCTTTTCTTCAAACACAATCATAAGTTCATAATATATATGTAAAACTTTTAAGCATAACTTACCGCAATAAATCCTTGCAGCACCCTAAAAGTAACCGCTAGCCAATAGTCCATTTTTGCCATAACAGGTATAAGCATAAACACACCAGCCTGTCCAATCAATCCAATAAGAAGAAAGAATTTTCCACCGAACTTATCAGCCATTCGACCAGCTAATGGCTGCACAACCATATATCCATAAAAGTAACTGCTAAGAAATACCCATTGCCAGTGTTTAGACCACGTTAGCTCTCCTCTCTATAAAAATAATAACACATTTTCAAACATATTCCTTTTTCTAATGATCGTCAAAACTTGCTGGAACATACTCCTCTGTTGGATCTTCATCTTCAAAAAACAATGAACATGTTGCATCCACTCGAACTATTGTGTTTGATAACATTTTAGTCTGATTCTGAAAATGAGTTTTATTGGTTTTAATCGGGTCTAAAATTATTATTTTCACATTTTACTCCACTAGGTTTGATCATGCACAAGATTGCAAAATTTGGAGCATTATTCATGCACAGCTGTGCCACCATAATAAAAAAGGCACATATTGTGTAGACTAGACGCCACGAAGGCCATAGTGGCGAAACCTGTGTTTCCATCAAACGCTGGTAGAAAACAAACAACAAATAACGTTAACTCAAGCCTAAATTAAACCGACTTTACCGAATAGCAGACGAAGAATGCTTATGGGAACTAATGCTTTTTTTCAATTTCTTAGTTGGAAACGACGTATTGCTCAGCCACCGCAAAAAAAAATAATTGTTTTTTAAACTTCATAAGATATTATTTGGTTACACTAAAGAATAGCTTAGACAGACCTTATCGAATCCAAAGAATGCGTTGAATTATACATTTTGACACGTTCAAGCGTAGCAGTAATTAGTGTATACAATTTTATTGTGAAAAAACTTAACCCAGTGTTTCAATCGTCAGTAGAGTTTTGTAGTTTGTTCTAAGATGAAAGGGTTCTAAAATAAAATAGAAGCGGTACTCGACTTGAAGTTGAAGTAAACGAAATTAAATAATTTCAAGAGTGCTCTGAAAGCAACATCAGCAAAATATACTAAGAGGTTGCGAATAGGCAAAATAATTGTTGCTCTCAGATGACTTCAGAGTATGTAATTGTTTTCAGACAAGAGAATATCTTCTTTTATCTTCGTGGTTTAGAGGCACGGTGTTCTGCTAAGGTGTCTGCATTGTCGTTACCATTATAACCCTTGTGTGCTAGGGAAAAGGTAGAGAAAAGTTGAAAGTTGTAAATAGGAATAGTTATTTCCAAGCACATATTGAAGGTTTCTTTTTTTTTTAACTGTCAGTGATCGTAAGGTGACCGTTTAAATTTGGGTTCAGTATGATGTGCTATATATGAAGAGAAGTCAGACTGATTTGGGTCGTAAAATTAGTTCACATAACTATATACTCAAAAACGATTAATTAAGGTTTTAATTTGAAGGTGCAAACCATTTTTGTGGTACCCGTGGTGTGATGGTTATAGCATGTCCACCTGCTAACCCAAAGGTTTGAGGTTCAAATCCAAGCAGAGGCAAAAATGTTTTTTCACGGGTATTGGCAAGTCCTCCGTTAGAAAATTCATTGCAATGAAAACGCTTTCTCAATTAGCCGTTCGGAACCGGCAGAAAATTATAGGTCCCCTACATTCCCTCACAATAAGGCACTGTTGTGAGGCAGGCTCCTCGCTCTGTTGCGCCACCCAATTTATTTATTTATTTATTTTTTAACCACTTTTAGAAGGAGTTGACATGTTCAAAATCGTAAGAAGAAGACGATTTAATATAAAAAAAACTAGGTCCTAATTCAGCGTTGGGTATTTACTAACTAAAAGAAATAGTGCTACTAGTACCATACTAAGTAGGTACTAAGCATGCTCATAAATGTAATTTCTTAAGTAAAATGCACTATCCATTGGCATTAGTAAAAATATAGTAATAAAATAAAGAGTGGCTCAACAGAGCGAGGAGCCACAACCATTCCTTATGAGGGAATGGAGGGGACCTAAAATTTTCTGTCGGTTTCGAACGGCTAATCGAGAAAGCGTTTTTCATGGCAATGAAATTACTAACGGAGGACTTGCCAATTCTTCGCTAAGGCGAAGATAATATAATAATATTAAGTTAATATTTCAATTCTAGACAAAGTATTTCGTTAGGCCCCCTATGTGCCAACATTCTTACATTATCATTTTTTAAATTCTAAAATTATCTAGTATAATTATCAATTGTATATATATATCATTTTTTCTTTTCTTCTGCGCATCGTCGAGAACCACATTTTTTGCGGACAATTACAAGACCATCATGCGCAATGCAATCTTATATATATTTGTATCATGAATGCAAAAGTAAAGTCATTGAGTGCGTACAAAAGAACCTATCGGATATGCTATTTAAGATGCCTCGATCTGCGGAATACCTTTTGGAACGACTTTGAAAAGAATCGAAATTAAATTTTTTATCAGCTGATCGCTTGGATGGCAAGTTAAAGAAAAATTCTTGGATATCTTCAGATAGCTTTTCGGTTGCAGTGGGCTTGTGCCTATGCTAAATGCTTAACGCGAAGCCCTTAACAAAAAGCTATATGGATACGTTTATTGAGCGCCCCTGTAGACCGTTCTTTTTTAATTTCGATGTTACGGTATGTAGCATATTCGTTGAAATATTCGTCGCTTAATGTAAAAAAGTTAAGAAATGTAACATATATGTCATTCCTAAATGTAATCTTGAACAGTCAGAATGTTACGGATTGTAAATTTTTCAAACTCAACTTTGGAAACTCTCTTTTCCATCAAAAACAAGTTTCTCTATGCTGTGCCCGTGTTCTGTAACTATCGCCTCGGCGATAAACGGTGGAAAATGGAACGAAATTCTATGAATTTAGTAGGATTTCGTTCCATTTTCCACCGTTTATCGCCTGCTTTTATCGAGGCGATAGTTACAGAACAGCGGCACTGGGTTTATAATTTAAGAAATATTTTATTTCTACTTTTGACAGACCAACAAAATGCAACATTCAGTTGTTCCTAAAAGTAAACATTAAGGCCCCGACCCATAGAATCCCTTGCGTCCGTTCGCTGCCTGATTCAACTGACAGCAGTGAGTTTTACCGGGCACAACGAATTGGGGTGACGAAAAGAGAGAAAACTTCAAGTTGGTTTGACTGCGCATGTCATCAGTTCTGCCGGACGCAAAAGTTAAAAGTTGGGCTACTTTCTATGAATTTAGTAGGATTTCGTTCCATTTTCCACCGTTTATCGCCTGCTTTTATCGAGGCGATAGTAACAGGGGTCTTTCACAAAAAAAATTTGATTTGGTTTATTTAAAATTTACAAAACAAACAATAATAATGAAATATAGAAATTCGCGCATCAGTTTTCTATTAAAAACAACTTTGAAAAAGTTATCGTATGTCCCAATGGAAATTGATGAAAAAAAAAATATACACATGTAGACCCTACCTAATGGCTACGTTTTGTTAAGTAACGCGGAGTGAAATGGAATTGAAAAGTTAATCCAGTAACAAACGTAAGCACAACGCAAACAAACAATTCCGTCAACCGTCAAGTCATGTGGTCCGTTCCGATTGGCTGCATATTGCATTTGACATTGGAATGTTTGTTTATGAAAAAATAGGAAGAGCAATTTTATCAATTTTAAATGCCTCTTATATTTTTCTTTCTAATTTTAAATAATGTTGGATTCTCGTACCTCGATTGTGGATGCAACAAAGTAAATAGAGAAGATGTTACCAATGATGCTACCATAAGTAAGGTTCCTATACCAAAAGCAGAGGGACAACAATTTTGTGGTACCTCAAATCAGGAAGATTCCTGCCAGAAACCGACAAAAAAGTTGAAATTCGATGGCATGTCTTTGATTCCTGGGGGAAAGTACCAAATTGGTACTAATACACCCCACTTCAAGGCTGATAATGAAGGTCCCGAACTTGAGGTTAATATCAGTAGTTTTTACATGGACAAGTATGAAGTATCGAATAGACGATTCCGAGATTTTGTAAAGGCTACAAACTACAAAACCGAAACAGAAAAATTCGGGGATAGCTTTGTTTTTAAAAGATTTTTGTCTGAAGAAATGCGACAAGAGTACAATGATTATAGAGTTGCGAGTGCTTTATGGTGGTACAAAATTAAAGGTGCCGATTGGAAGCATCCCTATGGACCCGAGAGCAATGTAGAGGGTAATTTTCTGTTTCTTCTTAAAATAATTACAAAGTCCATTTCCCTACTACCGTTTTATTTTATTGTACTGTTGTAAAATTATCAAGGATGTACCTATCATATAAATGTTGCTATTATTATTTTTAGACATTTTGGACCATCCTGTCGTGCATGTTTCTTGGAATGACGCAAATGCCTTCTGTGCTTGGGAGGGAAAACGTCTACCTACAGAGGCTGAGTGGGAAGTAACTTGTCGTGGAGGCAAAAAAAGGAAGCTATTCCCATGGGGTAATAAACTGATGCCGAAGGATAAGCATTGGTGAGTTTATATCGTTTACAAAAATAAAATAAGACGATAACAGTTTGTAAATTTAAAGGGTCAATATTTGGCAAGGTGAGTTCCCAGATAATAATTCCAAAGAAGATGGATACGAAGGTACTTGTCCAGTGGATAAATTCCCTCAAAATGAATTTGATATGTTCAATATTGTTGGAAATGTTTGGGAGTGGACATCAGATCTCTGGGACGAAAATGAAAAAAGTACAGCTCCTAACAGAGTTAAAAAAGGAGGGTCATATCTTTGTCATGAATCATATTGCTATAGATACCGCTGCGCAGCTCGTTCGCAAAATACTGAAGACAGCTCGGCGGGTAATTTAGGTTTCCGTTGTGCTCAAGATCTTTGAACATAATTTTGAGACAACAAATAAAATCTTTTACACGAAATTTGAATTTTAAACAACTCTTAAAATAATGTTTTTGTTAGAAGTGGAAATTCCAAATTCCCCCAATAGCAGTAGAGGAGACGCCATCTTACGTGACTTACACAGAGACGTTAGGGCTTTTCAACATGGTAACGACATCCCTTTCAACATTTTTGCAGGACTGATATCGCTTCGAGCATCGCTTCGGGCACCGTTCATCTAATCGCTTTCTTGTTAATTATTTTGTGCAACTTTTCTCTTGTGAGTTAATTGCCGCAACGACTTAGAAGTAGCCAGTTGCATTCCTCCCCTGAAATAAAAAAAATAGCCGCAACACCCGCCTCGCTAGGAATGCTCATCAGTTTTACCTTGAGCCCAACTTCGGACGTACAGTGAAGCATAGAGATTCGTATTTCAGTCGCACGACCCGAATGTGGAATGCTTTACCTGGCTCTGTATTTCCCCTGCATTACGATTCACAAAAGTTCAAAAGCAACGTGCATCAGTGTCTCCTTTCAAATCCTCTCCTATTTTCTTAAAAAGCTCGCACCGTGTTTTTATAACATTTTAAGGGTTATCATAACCCCTTGATGTGCGCGCGTTAATTTAAAAAAAAAAAAAAAAATTCAAACCACATGCTGTCTTTTTTAGATTAAGTCAAAATACTTAAATTAACAAATTTATTTATTCACATCTTCAAAGCACATTCGATAAAAAAAAATTAAATATATGTATGTAGAAGCAAAAAATATTGCTAGATATGATCTAGGGAGTAAGGGATGGAAACGCTGTTTCAAAACAAACTTTCAAAAATTTCAGAAAACCTTTTTTTGAAACTAGTTACACCTAATCAGTTGAACGTTGTATTAGCATTCAAATAAAAGCGAACCAGACGCGTAACTAACACTAGAATCACTCATATCCCGGCATTGACTACTTTGTGCGTATTTAAGAAACTTAAAGCTCATGTTATTGTAACCTTTCTTTTGGAGCACTTTTACACAGTTCAACAACACACCGATTGGATGACGGCCACATATCGTGTTGCTATACTTGCGAAGATAATCAGTAAATGCTGTTGGGTTAAGAGTCTCAATGATGTCCATGCCCTGAAATCCATTAAAATTTAGTTCTTTTTTTATTTATTTGTTTTGCAAATAACCTCTTTGTCTAGTTTCTCAATGGATTTGTGGATAGATCCACAAGACTTCTCATAGTATGTATATCCAAAACGTTGACCCCAGTGGCAGAAATCAGACGATATAACAAAAAGATTTTGGGGATCTGTCAAATACGGAGCAAGAAGGTCCCCATATAAAGATTCTTGTTCGGGTGACAGTGATCCCACCAAAATAGGCACTATGGTGAACTGATCTTTGAAGCTAAAATAAAAACATTATGGATGTTTTAACTTGCTGCTAAAACAACTATCGACCCAACTTACTCTTCCATAACTTTAGCTATGTAGGGCAAATGCATTTCAATACTATGCTCATCTTCGTCCGTTTTCATGTCCATCCATGAAAAATGACCAGTTTTTTCTAGTTCAGCGTTGATTTGAGGATCAATTTTGAGATCATACAAAGGCGTTTTGTACTTTTTGGCTATGGACAACGCGCAGCCACGGAGTCGAACGTGATGTGATGGTCCAAGAATAAAAATTCGTTTCCTATGAGTATTTATAACAATAAAAAAAATGTATCTAGGATACTTTTGATTGTTTCATAGAATTTACTTACACAACAGCGGGACTAACTTGACGATAAGCATAAGCCCCACAAGCACCGCAGTATGTGTATCCTGCATGACTGTCAAAACGAAAATTTCATAATTAATATTTCATTATGTTTCATAATAAACTTACGGTGCAATAATTGCACGAGCAGGGCCATGTGATAATTCGGCACCACCAAGCCAGCGGTCTAATTGACGCGATAGCTCAGTGCCTTTAAATAAATAGAAAAACCAATTAGTTCATGAGATCAAATGTACCAAAATTCGAAAAATATTTATCAAAAGGTTCTCTCATTGTCAGAATCTAACTTTTTCAGTAAGTCCAATAAAGGAGAACAATTCAAAATAAAAACAGTTTAAGATCAAATAAATAAATAGGGTGGCACAATAGAGCTCGGAGAACCCCGGGGACAGTGAATTGCTTTTAGGGACATTGAAGCATAAGCTACCAGAATGGGTCAAATGGTTGCAGAGTGTATAATAGTTCATGCTGTGATCAAATAAGGTGTGAAAACATTCGAAGAATTTTAGAAAGTCATGTATCCTCTTAAGAAACGGAATATGACATCAGTGTGGAAATCAAACAAACAATTACATTCACAAATCGTTATTACTTTACGTTAAGGAAGCAAATTGGGAAAAGAAATTTCTGTCGAAAAACCAAGGTATCTCTGAAAGAGCCTTGATCAGTCATGCTAAACGGCGCAAGAACATGAACCTTACGTTAGGGGGATGAGAAAACCCGTCATTTGGCAAGAAAAATACGCAAAGTGATCTTTGGTCACGTTAGCAAAGACGATCTTTTCACTTTTTCACTTAAACTTTGTGAAGTGAAGGCGATTTCCCCCAAGAGGTCTATCGCCGTGAAAAGTCGCAAAAATGGGTGCGTATCGTTATATGCAAGAACTTTACCGCAAAAAGCAGAGCGATGTTATGCGTTACTTGCTTCGTATTCGAGTTTGGCAGTACCGCCAATTGACAAAGTTGCACCATTCGCCCAGGGCAACTCGCCCCGACAAGGCTAGTCGTTTTGGATACAAGAACAAGCAAGGGTTCGTCATTTACAGAATTCGTGTCAGCCGTAGAGGTCGCAAACGTCCAGTGCCAAAAGGTTGCACCTACGGTTAACCAAAATGCCATGGTGTGAACGAATTGAAGCCTTCCCGTTGGTTGCAATCTATTGCTGAGGAGCGCGTTGGTCGCAGACTTGGAGGATTGAGAGTTCTCAACTCCTACTGGGTTGCTCAGGATGCTTCCTACAAGTATTTCGAAGTCATCTTGATGCGTGGTCTCAAATCGGCTGGCTCACAGACGATTGGAGGCTCTCGTCGTGCTGCCTGGAAGCGCAAGAATCATCTACATTTGCGCAGATGTTTTATATTTTTACCTCATGATTGTGGTAGTAATTCAACAAAAAGTTTTATGAACTCTACCACGGCAAGGGCATAGCTAGAGGAGTACGCATCGCGAGATTGCGATGACTAGGATATGTATAGTTGATGGATATCAACGATCAGACTCGACGGGTTTTCAAAAGCACATTGCAAGGAAGTCGCGAAAAAGGAAGACCTTGTCTTCGATGTGGATTAGGAATGGATTTGTGGTTTTTTTATTTTTTTTATTAGTGGTTTCTTAAAATGCCTAGTGACGAGTAAGATGCTCACTTTGGTGTTTTCATACTTTGTTTTCATCATCATCATCTTCCTTTATTCGGCATTACCAGCAGCGTGATCTAGAAGGGATCACATCTCTGCAAATAAAAGTTGTTTTCATCAAAACGCATAAAGAAATTAGAAAAGTCGCTAAATTACACAAAATTTAATGAAAAGAAAGAAATGAGTATACACAATTTGTTTAACTTAATCATCAACATTCATTCTTTTTTTAAGTTCATCCAATTCGTGATTGGAGGTTTCTGTAGCCGCCCTAATTTGTTCACCAAGTTTGCTAACTTCATTACGATTAATCTTGAGATCCTCTAAGCCATGTTGAAGTTGACTGCAAGCTTTAAAGAAACTACTCAACTCGGGTATATCACCAAATTCGCCTGGATGCTGCCGAAACTTTGTTCCCATTATCTCAGTAAATCTATCAAGGCTGTGGTTGAAAAATTTTTCTTCCAAAACTGAATCTATTTCTGTTTCATTAGCTGACAAATGTAAATCTTTTATACGATGCTTTAAACAATTAAAATTAATTGATTCGAATGCTTCTCCAGCGGCTTTAAAAAGTTCATAGCTCTTAGTTAGTTCCGATCGCATTTTACTTATGTCAGCGTCAAAACTTTGAGCAGATGTTTTATTGAGGGATGTTGGTCTTTTAATGTTTTCAAAATCCGTAAAAGATTCCGGATGGATTTTTTTGTTTAACCGAGTGGAGTCAGTTGATGAAGCGCTGGGTAGGTTTGTTGAATTTGCAAAATTTAGTTGCTGCTCTTGGCTGAAGTATTAATTTTTTTTTATTAGAAACTACATATTACATAACTTTATTTTTACCTATCCTCAGCTAGTCTTTTAAGTTCGTTACGAACGATTTCAAATGTTTGGGGTTTTAGATCCATAAGGACGATACTTCTTGATTTATTAAAATATTGCTCAAATTATTGCTTGTATTTAAGGATGTCGAGTTTACTGAATATCTCAAAAACCTTTTTTACAGAAAATATGACAGAAGTTTTAGTTTACTCTGTCAGAACGAAAAGATGTGGTTTACTAAACGAATAATAATAAATGTCGCCATAGCAACGGGAGGTTAATGATGGCACTTTTTTCAATCCTTTCCCTCGTATATGCTCATTTTCATATTCCTTGTTAAAATAGTAACAGGAAATAATAGTGACAGAAAAATTCAAGTATACATTGAACATGCCATCAAATGAAAACAAAAAATTATTAGTGGTGTGATTACTAATTGATCAATAAATTTTGATAACAAACAAACAGGTAAATAACGTAATTAAAAAACATTCACATTATTCATCAAGTTCTTGTAGGTACATATATTTATTACTGATAAGTGCACAAGTTGCGTTGAGACTTTGATGAAAATTAAACAAGATAGGTTCCTTCAATTTTAATTCCATGAAAAGAATAGGTACAGGACTGGAGCACCGAATAGCGATTCCGTTCTTAAGGAAATACTGAAATACCTACATACATACAGGAGGAATTGAAAATCTTTTAGGAAAATACACTTCATAATACCAGAATGGTTACGCTATTCTTCGCTGCGCCTTAACCCCTGCAATGCCACCTCTGATGGTCTACTTTTGATATTTCTTTGTCTATGACGAAAACACTACATTAACCTTTAAGGTTCCATAAATAGAGACTTCCGTATGAAGTCTTTCTCTACTGGCTTAATAATAATTAGTAACCTACTGTTTTAAAGTAAAATAGGTATTAGCTGTTATCAGTTTCATCACAACGATGGGGTACTTATGCTTACAAGAAATTAGAAATGGAATAAATTTTAATAATTGAAAACACTTAACACAAATAGCAGAGCCCTCGCCCTTAATTTTTTATGACTTACATGAATCAGAATACCAGCTGCCTGCATGCGATGCACTTCGTGACATATTTATTGTTTTTATGGTTTATTGTTGAATAAAGAAAGCCCTGAGTGATAAAGCAAACGCTAGCCGTACGAATTTTTTCCTTCAAATTTTAACTAATAAATTCAGTCAGTTTTCTTTTTAATCAAGAAAACCTGAGGCTGCTGCACTGAAAACAAAGCACTGTCCTATTTTTATTTGACACTTTACAGACTTGTCATTGTGAGTGATGCCATTTACTGTTTCAGAAATTAGTTTGAAAAAAGTTCTTAAATTTGGGGGTGTTACTTGAAGCACATTTTTATCCCATACTACGAAATAAACTAGTTCCCTTTTTTGCAATTTTCTGTGTTGTTGTTTTTGCTTTCCCCTGATTTGATTATTAATGTATGAAATAACTGTCCACTGGAAATGATTGGTACTTCTTTTGCTAAAGACATGAATCAAGACAAGAATCCCTCCATCTACGCTGATCGCGTACTGGTTCAATTATTAAGTTCCAATAAAACGACAGTCTTTCTATCGACCCAAACTTATAACTCATTGTTATGTCCACACTTTTTTAATAGTACACCTGCGATTGGGATAGAAAAGGAAAGAGAATCAATGAAAACTACAGTTCTAGCTTTCCAACGTCTAAAAGCAGAGATTCCAGATTCTATAACCTTTTGACGATTTATCGTTCAATCATATAACGTTGATTGTATATTCAAAAGATTGTTTTATATAATTTGGCTTTCAGCGGTTGTTTGAAGACTATTTTACTATCGTCTTGCAAATTTTCGTAGCTCTGGTTTTAGCACCTTTTTCGTACACCTAAAATTTTGACGATAGTTGTTGTCTAAAAGAACAACCCGTATGGATAATGGAATTGGCAAAGAACAGAGACCATCAAATGGTCCTGCAATTCTATGAGATGCGCTCTTTTAAAAATCTTGTCCATTTGTGTCTGCCTACTAAAACAGCTCCATTGAATGTGGTCCTATTTTATATGAACAATGTTTTGCATAGTTATCAGGTGCCCGACATCTTTCTGCTTCCGTTTTTTTTTTCATTTTTTAGTTTATATAATATACTTCTATTTTTAGAAAAAGAATGCTTCCATTGAAAGTGCAATGCAGTGCATGCAACACGAACTCAACACGAATATCGGCCGAACATCTCAACTGGAAGTGGAAAACGCAAAGCTAAAAGAGTCTCTTCTGGAGAATAGCAAAGCTATGGCTAAACGTCATCAGGAAGAAATTCTTCAAATGCAAGACGTATTAAAGAAAGCCTCTGATCAAAGAAATTCAGATAATGAGAGACACATGATGGCGATGTCTGCGTTACTCTTGTTGCAGGGCAACTTCAGTCCGCCAGCTTATGGTCTTTTTGTGTTTTAGAATATCTAATGCTTGTTTTCCAATAATTTCGTTGGCTTTTGATATTTCTTCGGTGGCCATTTCCAGTGCTTGTCGTTTTGTTTGGCATATTTTCTTTTCCGCTTCTATCTCTGCTATTAAATCGGACTTCATTTTGGGTTTAGTAAGAAAAGATTCAGGCCACAAATACAATTCAGTAGTTACCTTCATTTTGTCGTATTTTTTTAATTTTTCCTGCAAATCGTGAATATGCTTTCTGGAATCGTTCAGGTGCATATCGTTCTTACGCTCGATATTCTTAAGTGCAGACATGTCGGACACTAGTTTTTCGTTGTGCTCTTTGATGGACGAAAGCGTCAACTTGAGCGACGCTAGTTCATCGCGCAAATGGTCACATTTCTTGACTTCATGGCTTCGTGAACGTTGAAAGCAATGGATAAATACTTATGTTCATTTTATGACAAAGAATAACTTACCACTTTTCGGAATAAAGATTTGCTTTTTCGCTTGATAGTTTGTCAATTTGTGATTGTAACGCAGACATCGCCATCATGTGTCTCTCATTATCTGAATTTCTTTGATCAGAGGCTTTCTTTAATACGTCTTGCATTTGAAGTATTTCTTCCTGATGACGTTTAGCCATAGCTTTTTTTATTTATTTTTGTTATTTTCTTATATTACCTATATTCTATGAATTGTTCTTAAAATTGATAAATATATATATTGTAATTTTAAAAAAAATGCAAAGTAGAAATAGTTGTAGTTGTAGCGAGGAGTAGGCCTAGCCCTATTCAGTAATTCGTTTCGAAAACAAAAATCTACGAAAACGAATATTTTGTACTCTTTATTTCTAATTGGATTCGAATGTACTACTTTCGGAAAAGCAAATTCGAAAACGAGTTTTTTTTTTTTATTTACTTAATTTTTATTAAAAATAACAATAGACTTGCCCTTCGAAACGAAATACAGAGTAAGGCTCCAGGGAAACCTCGTTAAAAAAAACGTCATCCTGTATTTTACCTCCTGGGTGATGCGGAAAGAAATACACTAGAATAGTTTTTCTCTTTATATTTGCTTACTTAACTATGCTTTCCTATGTTTTTTTTTGTAATGTAGTACCTACATTTTTATCTTTTATTAATTGTCCTGTTTAATTTTTAATTTTTACAAAACCTTCTCTAGCTAAGTTTTTCCGAAATACCCGTTAAAAATTTTTTTTACATTGCTTTCCAGTAAAATCCGTTACAATTTCCTTTTGCAACAAAATTTAAAAATTGGTTCTTTAAAAACTGCTAATTTGCACAGTTTTTTGATTTTAAAAAATTTTGAATGAGACTTGCAAGTCAACGTCGCAATTTCATTTTTCATATCAAAACAATTACATTCAAAGACCTACCACACTGAAATACTATGGCACCAAAACCGATTTTGGTTGCTATGGTGACTTTCATTCTTTCAAATTAAAACATGTATATGCCTTTCTTTCCAACCCATTGCGCATTTGCCCGCCTAAATGATATATTCCACATCAGCATTACCAGCTGATTTAAGTATGACAAGTGACATCAGCGCCACCAAACATACAAAGAAGGAGATAAAAAAAGCTGTCCAGTAAAAGTACTATAGTTTAGATATACAAAGATACCTCTGGAATAAAAAATAGAGCTGTCATTTTTGAAACCCAATTCAAATTCAAACATACTTTTTGTTTGAGTTTATTTTATTAGAAAAAGATGTTTTCAAATAGTTTCTCAAATAATTGCCCAGAAGATGATTATTTTTCTAATATAACATACGTGAAAAACATAGAAAGTATAATTCCAAATAGTGAATTGACCATTAACATCCGCACCAATGGTGTATCCACGAAAAAACAGTGTTTTGTTTATGCAGAAAAAATTGACTTCAAAGGCCTAATTGTATGAGAATTTTTATAAGAAGGGCATATCAAGAATTTTAGTTTTATTTCAGCAACTTCGACTAACAGACAAATCTGATCATAGGAAAATGTACATCTCTACCGTGGACACGAACTCTTTCAATCAACTCAAACAAGATCAATCGCTGCATGTTACATTTTCTGGTTTTGTTGATAATTTAATCAAAATACTTCAAGATTGTCAACGCGGGCAGTTGGAGATTGATCTCACACAGAACAGAGACCATCAAATGGTCCTGCAATTCTATGAGATGCGCTCTTTTAAAAATCTTGTCCATTTGTGTCTGCCTACTAAAACAGCTCCATTGAATGTGGTCCTATTTTATATGAACAATGTTTTGCATAGTTATCAGGTGCCCGACATCTTTCTGCTTCCGTTTTTTATTTTTATTTTTTAGTTTATATAATATACTTCTATTTTTAGAAAAAGAATGCTTCCATTGAAAGTGCAATGCAGTGCATGCAACACGAACTCAACACGAATATCGGCCGAACATCTCAACTGGAAGTGGAAAACGCAAAGCTAAGAGAGTCTCTTCTGGAGAATAGCAAAGCTATGGCTAAACGTCATCAGGTAGAAATTCTTCAAATGCAAGACGTATTAAAGAAAGCCTCTGATCAAAGAAATTCAGATAATGAGAGACACATGATGGCGATGTCTGCGTTACTCTTGTTGCAGGGCAACTTCAGTCCGCCAGCTTATGGTCTTTTTGTGTTTTAGAATATCTAATGCTTGTTTTCCAATAATTTCGTTGGCTTTTGATATTTCTTCGGTGGCCATTTCCAGTGCTTGTCGTTTTGTTTGGCATATTTTCTTTTCCGCTTCTAGCTCTGCTATTAAATCGGACTTCATTTTGGGTTTAGTAAGAAAAGATTCAGGCCACAAATACAATTCAGTAGTTACCTTCATTTTGTCGTATTTTTTTAATTTTTCCTGCAAATCGTGAATATGCTTTCTGGAATCGTTCAGGTGCATATCGTTCTTACGCTCGATATTCTTAAGTGCAGACATGTCGGACACTAGTTTTTCGTTGTGCTCTTTGATGGACGAAAGCGTCAACTTGAGCGACGCTAGTTCATCGCGCAAATGGTCACATTTCTTGACTTCATGGCTTCGTGAACGTTGAAAGCAATGGATAAATACTTATGTTCATTTTATGACAAAGAATAACTTACCACTTTTCGGAATAAAGATTTGCTTTTTCGCTTGATAGTTTGTCAATTTGTGATTGTAACGCAGACATCGCCATCATGTGTCTCTCATTATCTGAATTTCTTTGATCAGAGGCTTTCTTTAATACGTCTTGCATTTGAAGTATTTCTTCCTGATGACGTTTAGCCATAGCTTTTTTTATTTATTTTTGTTATTTTCTTATATTACCTATATTCTATGAATTGTTCTTAAAATTGATAAATATATATATTGTAATTTTAAAAAAAATGCAAAGTAGAAATAGTTGTAGTTGTAGCGAGGAGTAGGCCTAGCCCTATTCAGTAATTCGTTTCGAAAACAAAAATCTACGAAAACGAATATTTTGTACTCTTTATTTCTAATTGGATTCGAATGTACTACTTTCGGAAAAGCAAATTCGAAAACGAGTTTTTTTTTTTTTATTTACTTAATTTTTATTAAAAATAACAATAGACTTGCCCTTCGAAACGAAATACAGAGTAAGGCTCCAGGGAAACCTCGTTAAAAAAAACGTCATCCTGTATTTTACCTCCTGGGTGATGCGGAAAGAAATACACTAGAATAGTTTTTCTCTTTATATTTGCTTACTTAACTATGCTTTCCTATGTTTTTTTTTGTAATGTAGTACCTACATTTTTATCTTTTATTAATTGTCCTGTTTAATTTTTAATTTTTACAAAACCTTCTCTAGCTAAGTTTTTCCGAAATACCCGTTAAAAATTTTTTTTACATTGCTTTCCAGTAAAATCCGTTACAATTTCCTTTTGCAACAAAATTTAAAAATTGGTTCTTTAAAAACTGCTAATTTGCACAGTTTTTTGATTTTAAAAAATTTTGAATGAGACTTGCAAGTCAACGTCGCAATTTCATTTTTCATATCAAAACAATTACATTCAAAGACCTACCACACTGAAATACTATGGCACCAAAACCGATTTTGGTTGCTATGGTGACTTTCATTCTTTCAAATTAAAACATGTATATGCCTTTCTTTCCAACCCATTGCGCATTTGCCCGCCTAAATGATATATTCCACATCAGCATTACCAGCTGATTTAAGTATGACAAGTGACATCAGCGCCACCAAACATACAAAGAAGGAGATAAAAAAAGCTGTCCAGTAAAAGTACTATAGTTTAGATATACAAAGATACCTCTGGAATAAAAAATAGAGCTGTCATTTTTGAAACCCAATTCAAATTCAAACATACTTTTTGTTTGAGTTTATTTTATTAGAAAAAGATGTTTTCAAATAGTTTCTCAAATAATTGCCCAGAAGATGATTATTTTTCTAATATAACATACGTGAAAAACATAGAAAGTATAATTCCAAATAGTGAATTGACCATTAACATCCGCACCAATGGTGTATCCACGAAAAAACAGTGTTTTGTTTATGCAGAAAAAATTGACTTCAAAGGCCTAATTGTATGAGAATTTTTATAAGAAGGGCATATCAAGAATTTTAGTTTTATTTCAGCAACTTCGACTAACAGACAAATCTGATCATAGGAAAATGTACATCTCTACCGTGGACACGAACTCTTTCAATCAACTCAAACAAGATCAATCGCTGCATGTTACATTTTCTGGTTTTGTTGATAATTTAATCAAAATACTTCAAGATTGTCAACGCGGGCAGTTGGAGATTGATCTCACACAGAACAGAGACCATCAAATGGTCCTGCAATTCTATGAGATGCGCTCTTTTAAAAATCTTGTCCATTTGTGTCTGCCTACTAAAACAGCTCCATTGAATGTGGTCCTATTTTATATGAACAATGTTTTGCATAGTTATCAGGTGCCCGACATCTTTCTGCTTCCGTTTTTTTTTTCATTTTTTAGTTTATATAATATACTTCTATTTTTAGAAAAAGAATGCTTCCATTGAAAGTGCAATGCAGTGCATGCAACACGAACTCAACACGAATATCGGCCGAACATCTCAACTGGAAGTGGAAAACGCAAAGCTAAGAGAGTCTCTTCTGGAGAATAGCAAAGCTATGGCTAAACGTCATCAGGTAGAAATTCTTCAAATGCAAGACGTATTAAAGAAAGCCTCTGATCAAAGAAATTCAGATAATGAGAGACACATGATGGCGATGTCTGCGTTACTCTTGTTGCAGGGCAACTTCAGTCCGCCAGCTTATGGTCTTTTTGTGTTTTAGAATATCTAATGCTTGTTTTCCAATAATTTCGTTGGCTTTTGATATTTCTTCGGTGGCCATTTCCAGTGCTTGTCGTTTTGTTTGGCATATTTTCTTTTCCGCTTCTAGCTCTGCTATTAAATCGGACTTCATTTTGGGTTTAGTAAGAAAAGATTCAGGCCACAAATACAATTCAGTAGTTACCTTCATTTTGTCGTATTTTTTTAATTTTTCCTGCAAATCGTGAATATGCTTTCTGGAATCGTTCAGGTGCATATCGTTCTTACGCTCGATATTCTTAAGTGCAGACATGTCGGACACTAGTTTTTCGTTGTGCTCTTTGATGGACGAAAGCGTCAACTTGAGCGACGCTAGTTCATCGCGCAAATGGTCACATTTCTTGACTTCATGGCTTCGTGAACGTTGAAAGCAATGGATAAATACTTATGTTCATTTTATGACAAAGAATAACTTACCACTTTTCGGAATAAAGATTTGCTTTTTCGCTTGATAGTTTGTCAATTTGTGATTGTAACGCAGACATCGCCATCATGTGTCTCTCATTATCTGAATTTCTTTGATCAGAGGCTTTCTTTAATACGTCTTGCATTTGAAGTATTTCTTCCTGATGACGTTTAGCCATAGCTTTATTTATTTATTTTTGTTATTTTCTTATATTACCTATATTCTATGAATTGTTCTTAAAATTGATAAATATATATATTGTAATTTTAAAAAAAATGCAAAGTAGAAATAGTTGTAGTTGTAGCGAGGAGTAGGCCTAGCCCTATTCAGTAATTCGTTTCGAAAACAAAAATCTACGAAAACGAATATTTTGTACTCTTTATTTCTAATTGGATTCGAATGTACTACTTTCGGAAAAGCAAATTCGAAAACGAGTTTTTTTTTTTTTATTTACTTAATATTTACTAAAAATAACAATAGACTTGCCCTTCGAAACGAAATACAGAGTAAGGCTCCAGGGAAACCTCGTTAAAAAAAACGTCATCCTGTATTTTACCTCCTGGGTGATGCGGAAAGAAATACACTAGAATAGTTTTTCTCTTTATATTTGCTTACTTAACTATGCTTTCCTATATTTTTTTTGTAATGTAGTACCTACATTTTTATCTTTTATTAATTGTCCTGTTTAATTTCTAATTTTTACAAAACCTTCTCTAGCTAAGTTTTTCCGAAATACCCGTTAAAAATTTTTTTTACATTGCTTTCCAGTAAAATCCGTTACAATTTCCTTTTGCAACAAAATTTAAAAATTGGTTCTTTAAAAACTGCTAATTTGCACAGTTTTTTGATTTTAAAAAATTTTGAATGAGACTTGCAAGTCAACGTCGCAATTTCATTTTTCATATCAAAACAATTACATTCAAAGACCTACCACACTGAAATACTATGGCACCAAAACCGATTTTGGTTGCTATGGTGACTTTCATTCTTTCAAATTAAAACATGTATATGCCTTTCTTTCCAACCCATTGCGCATTTGCCCGCCTAAATGATATATTCCACATCAGCATTACCAGCTGATTTAAGTATGACAAGTGACATCAGCGCCACCAAACATACAAAGAAGGAGATAAAAAAAGCTGTCCAGTAAAAGTACTATAGTTTAGATATACAAAGATACCTCTGGAATAAAAAATAGAGCTGTCATTTTTGAAACCCAATTCAAATTCAAACATACTTTTTGTTTGAGTTTATTTTATTAGAAAAAGATGTTTTCAAATAGTTTCTCAAATAATTGCCCAGAAGATGATTATTTTTCTAATATAACATACGTGAAAAACATAGAAAGTATAATTCCAAATAGTGAATTGACCATTAACATCCGCACCAATGGTGTATCCACGAAAAAACAGTGTTTTGTTTATGCAGAAAAAATTGACTTCAAAGGCCTAATTGTATGAGAATTTTTATAAGAAGGGCATATCAAGAATTTTAGTTTTATTTCAGCAACTTCGACTAACAGACAAATCTGATCATAGGAAAATGTACATCTCTACCGTGGACACGAACTCTTTCAATCAACTCAAACAAGATCAATCGCTGCATGTTACATTTTCTGGTTTTGTTGATAATTTAATCAAAATACTTCAAGATTGTCAACGCGGGCAGTTGGAGATTGATCTCACACAGAACAGAGACCATCAAATGGTCCTGCAATTCTATGAGATGCGCTCTTTTAAAAATCTTGTCCATTTGTGTCTGCCTACTAAAACAGCTCCATTGAATGTGGTCCTATTTTATATGAATAATGTTTTGCATAGTTATCAGGTGCCCGACATCTTTCTGCTTCCGTTTTTTTTTTTCATTTTTTAGTTTATATAATATTGTAACGTGCGCTTAGTTCGCAAAAATAAAACTCTACTTTTATTTAATTCTACCACTTTATTCAGTATCTACTTTCGATATACACTTATTGAACTCAACTCGACTTTTGGACTATCACTTGTATTTACTCTTAACTATATCACTCTATAAACAAGACTGCCCTCTGGTTGCCTCGGGCGGGCTATTTATATCGAATGACATGCCATCTAGAACTCTCCAGTAACTTCTACATTGTCTCCACATTTGCTGTCTACTCTCTGTCTGTCTGTCTCTCTATACACTCACACACACTGGCTTACAAGCAACGCCTGTCATTTATACCATTCCATTAAAGTGTTGCCAGTTGTGTTTTTTCGGTTGAACGTTTTTCGATTAGGAAATTGGTATAAAATGTTGGGTTCACGTTACACTGCCCCCTCCTTAGGATTGTTCGTCCCGAATAATTCCATCTGCAGCCTCGCCACTATATCGATGCAGCCTGTCACAATGAACTACTTTTAACTTGCCTCTTAGTCCTCTTTGGATGCGGTAAACCACGTCGTTAATCCTCGTGACAACAGTATAAGGACCTTCCCAGTTTTGCTGAAGTTTCGGTGACAATCCCTTTTGACGATGAGGATTATAAAGCCACACACGTTCTCCTGCTTGGAATCCTGCCGTTCTCGCTTTTGTGTCATACCGAGTCTTCATCCGGTCGCCATACACTGTGGCCCATGTCCCTGTTCTATTAGGTCTATCTGTCAGCCTATCCACCTCTATGTTTGAATCACAGACATAACAATTTCGGAACCACTTCTCCACGTCACCTCTAACATGCAGCCAGTAAAAGCGTTTTCGCACATTCTCCAGCGTCTTGTTGACTCCCAGGTGGCTTCCTGTAGGGCTTCTATACATCTTTTGTAAAACCTCTTTGATTTTCGATTGAGGAACAATAAGCTGCATTACAAAGGATTTACCGTCAGGAGATTCCCATTTGCGCTGGAGTACACCTTCTTGCACGCGAAGCGAGTCCCACTGTGCCCAATAAGCTTTGACAACAGAGCTTTGGTCCGAAATGTCGTTCCAGTCAGGTTTCGTGTTGTTCTCTTTCCATTTGAGAATCGGTCCGATGTCTGGATCCTTCTTTTGAGCAGACCTCAATTCTTCCTTGTTCCATCCGAATATGGGTTCCACTCTCATCCGCTGAGTCTTGGTCTCTACTTTCCGCCAGCAATTCCATTGGGGGTTTTCTACCTGATGTCCAATTCGGTATTGATAAGTCTGCGGTCTTACTCTACAGCTCGCGGATTGATTTTCTTGGACTTCACAACGTCGACAAGCAGTTTCAGTTTTAATTGGTGGCAACCGGTATTGTCGCTGTAAGTGCCCCGTCTTATTACAATTCCAACATCTGGCAAGTCCGTTCCGCTGGTTCCTTTGTAGCTTAATTCCTGGGCATGATCCAGCCTCGAATATGGCTTCTCTTTGACAATGTACCATTTGAGAAGCTTGCTCAGATGCTTCCATCATTAATGCAAACTCTAGAGTCTCAGAAAGAGTTCGTGTTCTAGCAGTTCGCACAGATCTCTGAAGATGTTTGTCAGAAATGGCACGAACGAAGGACTCAACAGCCAGATGGTTGATGATTTCTTCTCCAGCATCCGGGTATGCCAGGTGAGCCAGTCTTTCGACGTCTGCTTGGAGCTGCTGTAGACTTTCACCCCTTTTCTGGACTCTGCTATTGAGTTGGACTCGGAAGACCTCTTTCAAGTGGCTATCACCAAACCGTTTATCTATAGCTGCCACGAGAGAACTGAAATCGTAGCTCTTACCAGCTGGAACAGTTTGAAGTAATTCAGCTGCTGGTCCTCTAAGAGCAAGAGTCAGTGCTATGTATTTGTCTTCGTCATCCCAGCCATTTGCTGTCGCAGCTGCCTCGAATTGTCTCCTGTAAACTGACCAAGACGACTGTCCGTCGAATGTTGGTGGTTGTACTTCTCTTTGCTTTAGACAATCTCCACAAGTTTTCCGTAGCTCCATTTTCCGCATCTGGTCTAGTTCTTTAGCCATGTTTTCGATTCGTTTCTCCAAAGTGGCAAGCTGACTTTCGCATTGACTCTCAAGCTTGGAAAATCGTTTCTCAACACATTCAATGCGTTTTTCTAGGCCACAAACATTTTTCTCAATGTTACCCAATTTGCTTTTTAGAATGTTTTTCTGACCTTCCAAAACATTCTGTTGCGCCTCAAGTCTTTCGAGAATATTATGTTGTTCCTTCTTTTGCTCGTTTCGTTGCTCTTCAATCAGCTTCTTTTGTTCGTTTCGTTGTGCTTCCAGTTGTTCGAGAACATTCTGCTGTTCCTTCTTTTGTTCGTTTCGTTGTTCTTCAATCAGCTTCTTTTGCTCGTTTCGTTGTGCTTCAAGTTGTTCGAGAACATTCAGCTGTTCCTTCTTTTGATCGTTTCGTTGCTCTTCCAGACGTCCGAGAATATTCTGCTGTTGCTCTTCAATCAGCTTCTTTTGTTGTTCTAATAAAAGCTTCATCATACTAGAAAAATCTACACTTTCACTTACTTCCTCTTTTTCCACTTCTGTTTCAAAAACAAAAGTGCTTACGTCTTCCCCTTGCTGTTCCAAATAGCTGCGCAAGCGCAGGACGAGCTCATTTTTCGATCCCGCTTTAGAAAGATTTCGCTTACCTAACTCACTTTTAAGCTCAGTGCAGTTGAGCTCTTCCAACAACTTACCCATTTTCACTGTATATAATTACTATTTTCTTTTTACTTTTTTTTTTTTTTACACTTTACTAGTCAAATAAGTTTTATTTACACTTCTGACACCAATGTAACGTGCGCTTAGTTCGCAAAAATAAAACTCTACTTTTATTTAATTCTACCACTTTATTCAGTATCTACTTTCGATATACACTTATTGAACTCAACTCGACTTTTGGACTATCACTTGTATTTACTCTTAACTATATCACTCTATAAACAAGACTGCCCTCTGGTTGCCTCGGGCGGGCTATTTATATCGAATGACATGCCATCTAGAACTCTCCAGTAACTTCTACATTGTCTCCACATTTGCTGTCTACTCTCTGTCTGTCTGTCTCTCTATACACTCACACACACTGGCTTACAAGCAACGCCTGTCATTTATACCATTCCATTAAAGTGTTGCCAGTTGTGTTTTTTCGGTTGAACGTTTTTCGATTAGGAAATTGGTATAAAATGTTGGGTTCACGTTACAATATACTTCTATTTTTAGAAAAAGAATGCTTCCATTGAAAGTGCAATGCAGTGCAT
The DNA here is from genome assembly GCA_914767635.1 of Melanostoma mellinum. Taxonomy (NCBI): domain Eukaryota; kingdom Metazoa; phylum Arthropoda; class Insecta; order Diptera; family Syrphidae; genus Melanostoma; species Melanostoma mellinum. Next base: position 25,456,723 of record OU612058.1, read on the forward strand.
GCAACACGAACTCAACACGAATATCGGCCGAACATCTCAACTGGAAGTGGAAAACGCAAAGCTAAGAGAGTCTCTTCTGGAGAATAGCAAAGCTATGGCTAAACGTCATCAGGAAGAAATTCTTCAAATGCAAGACGTATTAAAGAAAGCCTCTGATCAAAGAAATTCAGATAATGAGAGACACATGATGGCGATGTCTGCGTTACTCTTGTTGCAGGGCAACTTCAGTCCGCCAGCTTATGGTCTTTTTGTGTTTTAGAATATCTAATGCTTGTTTTCCAATAATTTCGTTGGCTTTTGATATTTCTTCGGTGGCCATTTCCAGTGCTTGTCGTTTTGTTTGGCATATTTTCTTTTCCGCTTCTAGCTCTGCTATTAAATCGGACTTCATTTTGGGTTTAGTAAGAAAAGATTCAGGCCACAAATACAATTCAGTAGTTACCTTCATTTTGTCGTATTTTTTTAATTTTTCCTGCAAATCGTGAATATGCTTTCTGGAATCGTTCAGGTGCATATCGTTCTTACGCTCGATATTCTTAAGTGCAGACATGTCGGACACTAGTTTTTCGTTGTGCTCTTTGATGGACGAAAGCGTCAACTTGAGCGACGCTAGTTCATCGCGCAAATGGTCACATTTCTTGACTTCATGGCTTCGTGAACGTTGAAAGCAATGGATAAATACTTATGTTCATTTTATGACAAAGAATAACTTACCACTTTTCGGAATAAAGATTTGCTTTTTCGCTTGATAGTTTGTCAATTTGTGATTGTAACGCAGATATCGCCATCATGTGTCTCTCATTATCTGAATTTCTTTGATCAGAGGCTTTCTTTAATACGTCTTGCATTTGAAGTATTTCTTCCTGATGACGTTTAGCCATAGCTTTTTTTATTTATTTTTGTTATTTTCTTATATTACCTATATTCTATGAATTGTTCTTAAAATTGATAAATATATATATTGTAATTTTAAAAAAAATGCAAAGTAGAAATAGTTGTAGTTGTAGCGAGGAGTAGGCCTAGCCCTATTCAGTAATTCGTTTCGAAAACAAAAATCTACGAAAACGAATATTTTGTACTCTTTATTTCTAACTGGATTCGAATGTACTACTTTCGGAAAAGCAAATTCGAAAACGATTTTTTTTTTTTTTATTTACTTAATATTTATTAAAAATAACAATAGACTTGCCCTTCGAAACGAAATACAGAGTAAGGCTCCAGGGAAACCTCGTTAAAAAAAACGTCATCCTGTATTTTACCTCCTGGGTGATGCGGAAAGAAATACACTAGAATAGTTTTTCTCTTTATATTTGCTTACTTAACTATGCTTTCCTATATTTTTTTTGTAATGTAGTACCTACATTTTTATCTTTTATTAATTGTCCTGTTTAATTTTTAATTTTTACAAAACCTTCTCTAGCTAAGTTTTTCCGAAATACCCGTTAAAAATTTTTTTTACATTGCTTTCCAGTAAAATCCGTTACAATTTCCTTTTGCAACAAAATTTAAAAATTGGTTCTTTAAAAACTGCTAATTTGCACAGTTTTTTGATTTTAAAAAATTTTGAATGAGACTTGCAAGTCAACGTCGCAATTTCATTTTTCATATCAAAACAATTACATTCAAAGACCTACCACACTGAAATACTATGGCACCAAAACCGATTTTGGTTGCTATGGTGACTTTCATTCTTTCAAATTAAAACATGTATATGCCTTTCTTTCCAACCCATTGCGCATTTGCCCGCCTAAATGATATATTCCACATCAGCATTACCAGCTGATTTAAGTATGACAAGTGACATCAGCGCCACCAAACATACAAAGAAGGAGATAAAAAAAGCTGTCCAGTAAAAGTACTATAGTTTAGATATACAAAGATACCTCTGGAATAAAAAATAGAGCTGTCATTTTTGAAACCCAATTCAAATTCAAACATACTTTTTGTTTGAGTTTATTTTATTAGAAAAAGATGTTTTCAAATAGTTTCTCAAATAATTGCCCAGAAGATGATTATTTTTCTAATATAACATACGTGAAAAACATAGAAAGTATAATTCCAAATAGTGAATTGACCATTAACATCCGCACCAATGGTGTATCCACGAAAAAACAGTGTTTTGTTTATGCAGAAAAAATTGACTTCAAAGGCCTAATTGTATGAGAATTTTTATAAGAAGGGCATATCAAGAATTTTAGTTTTATTTCAGCAACTTCGACTAACAGACAAATCTGATCATAGGAAAATGTACATCTCTACCGTGGACACGAACTCTTTCAATCAACTCAAACAAGATCAATCGCTGCATGTTACATTTTCTGGTTTTGTTGATAATTTAATCAAAATACTTCAAGATTGTCAACGCGGGCAGTTGGAGATTGATCTCACACAGAACAGAGACCATCAAATGGTCCTGCAATTCTATGAGATGCGCTCTTTTAAAAATCTTGTCCATTTGTGTCTGCCTACTAAAACAGCTCCATTGAATGTGGTCCTATTTTATATGAACAATGTTTTGCATAGTTATCAGGTGCCCGACATCTTTCTGCTTCCGTTTTTTTTTTTATTTTTTAGTTTATATAATATACTTCTATTTTTAGAAAAAGAATGCTTCCATTGAAAGTGCAATGCAGTGCATGCAACACGAACTCAACACGAATATCGGCCGAACATCTCAACTGGAAGTGGAAAACGCAAAGCTAAGAGAGTCTCTTCTGGAGAATAGCAAAGCTATGGCTAAACGTCATCAGGAAGAAATTCTTCAAATGCAAGACGTATTAAAGAAAGCCTCTGATCAAAGAAATTCAGATAATGAGAGACACATGATGGCGATGTCTGCGTTACTCTTGTTGCAGGGCAACTTCAGTCCGCCAGCTTATGGTCTTTTTGTGTTTTAGAATATCTAATGCTTGTTTTCCAATAATTTCGTTGGCTTTTGATATTTCTTCGGTGGCCATTTCCAGTGCTTGTCGTTTTGTTTGGCATATTTTCTTTTCCGCTTCTAGCTCTGCTATTAAATCGGACTTCATTTTGGGTTTAGTAAGAAAAGATTCAGGCCACAAATACAATTCAGTAGTTACCTTCATTTTGTCGTATTTTTTTAATTTTTCCTGCAAATCGTGAATATGCTTTCTGGAATCGTTCAGGTGCATATCGTTCTTACGCTCGATATTCTTAAGTGCAGACATGTCGGACACTAGTTTTTCGTTGTGCTCTTTGATGGACGAAAGCGTCAACTTGAGCGACGCTAGTTCATCGCGCAAATGGTCACATTTCTTGACTTCATGGCTTCGTGAACGTTGAAAGCAATGGATAAATACTTATGTTCATTTTATGACAAAGAATAACTTACCACTTTTCGGAATAAAGATTTGCTTTTTCGCTTGATAGTTTGTCAATTTGTGATTGTAACGCAGACATCGCCATCATGTGTCTCTCATTATCTGAATTTCTTTGATCAGAGGCTTTCTTTAATACGTCTTGCATTTGAAGTATTTCTTCCTGATGACGTTTAGCCATAGCTTTTTTTATTTATTTTTGTTATTTTCTTATATTACCTATATTCTATGAATTGTTCTTAAAATTGATAAATATATATATTGTAATTTTAAAAAAAATGCAAAGTAGAAATAGTTGTAGTTGTAGCGAGGAGTAGGCCTAGCCCTATTCAGTAATTCGTTTCGAAAACAAAAATCTACGAAAACGAATATTTTGTACTCTTTATTTCTAATTGGATTCGAATGTACTACTTTCGGAAAAGCAAATTCGAAAACGAGTTTTTTTTTTTTTATTTACTTAATATTTATTAAAAATAACAATAGACTTGCCCTTCGAAACGAAATACAGAGTAAGGCTCCAGGGAAACCTCGTTAAAAAAAACGTCATCCTGTATTTTACCTCCTGGGTAATGCGGAAAGAAATACACTAGAATAGTTTTTCTCTTTATATTTGCTTACTTAACTATGCTTTCCTATATTTTTTTTGTAATGTAGTACCTACATTTTTATCTTTTATTAATTGTCCTGTTTAATTTTTAATTTTTACAAAACCTTCTCTAGCTAAGTTTTTCCGAAATACCCGTTAAAAATTTTTTTTACATTGCTTTCCAGTAAAATCCGTTACAATTTCCTTTTGCAACAAAATTTAAAAATTGGTTCTTTAAAAACTGCTAATTTGCACAGTTTTTTGATTTTAAAAAATTTTGAATGAGACTTGCAAGTCAACGTCGCAATTTCATTTTTCATATCAAAACAATTACATTCAAAGACCTACCACACTGAAATACTATGGCACCAAAACCGATTTTGGTTGCTATGGTGACTTTCATTCTTTCAAATTAAAACATGTATATGCCTTTCTTTCCAACCCATTGCGCATTTGCCCGCCTAAATGATATATTCCACATCAGCATTACCAGCTGATTTAAGTATGACAAGTGACATCAGCGCCACCAAACATACAAAGAAGGAGATAAAAAAAGCTGTCCAGTAAAAGTACTATAGTTTAGATATACAAAGATACCTCTGGAATAAAAAATAGAGCTGTCATTTTTGAAACCCAATTCAAATTCAAACATACTTTTTGTTTGAGTTTATTTTATTAGAAAAAGATGTTTTCAAATAGTTTCTCAAATAATTGCCCAGAAGATGATTATTTTTCTAATATAACATACGTGAAAAACATAGAAAGTATAATTCCAAATAGTGAATTGACCATTAACATCCGCACCAATGGTGTATCCACGAAAAAACAGTGTTTTGTTTATGCAGAAAAAATTGACTTCAAAGGCCTAATTGTATGAGAATTTTTATAAGAAGGGCATATCAAGAATTTTAGTTTTATTTCAGCAACTTCGACTAACAGACAAATCTGATCATAGGAAAATGTACATCTCTACCGTGGACACGAACTCTTTCAATCAACTCAAACAAGATCAATCGCTGCATGTTACATTTTCTGGTTTTGTTGATAATTTAATCAAAATACTTCAAGATTGTCAACGCGGGCAGTTGGAGATTGATCTCACACAGAACAGAGACCATCAAATGGTCCTGCAATTCTATGAGATGCGCTCTTTTAAAAATCTTGTCCATTTGTGTCTGCCTACTAAAACAGCTCCATTGAATGTGGTCCTATTTTATATGAACAATGTTTTGCATAGTTATCAGGTGCCCGACATCTTTCTGCTTCCGTTTTTTTTTTCATTTTTTAGTTTATATAATATTGTTACCTTTATTGTTTCAAGTTACCTTGCTTCCCGTCGTCGTCTTTCTCAGCTTCAACAACTCACAACCAATATATATACTCTTAACACTTGAATATGATTTGAAACACTTTTTATTTCCAAAACTAAGTGTACTTATAAAATTGAATTTAATGAAACGCAAATGGACTGTATCTTTTATCTAAATTGTCTTTTTCTTCTATCAAAATTTTCTTACTACTTCTGTCTGCTGCTCGTTGTCGACTGACTCTTTCTCCTCTTTCTTTTCGCTTTCGTCTAGATTTTCATTGTGTGTGTGTAGTGTGTGTTTTATTTTCTTTTTTCTCCAACATCCTCCCCAGCGGTATTGGAGTTTGGAGTCACTAAGATCTTCAATACCCTTATTTTGAAAATTAAAGGCACATATTTTTGTTAACGGTCGTCTGTATATTCCTGTAGTTGTTTGAACTTCAACTACCCTAACTACACCGTCGTCACCAGGAAACACGTTCGTCACCAGTCCTCTTGGCCAACATCCTCGCGCTGCGTTATTGTCAACAACAAATACCATGTCTCCAATCTTAACTCCTTCACCTTTTTGTAACCATTTTGTACGGCGATTAAGGGTAGGCAGGTACTCTTTTCTCCATCTTTGCCAGAAGTGGTTGGCTAAATGTTGAGTAGCTCTCCAATTTTTGCGCAAGAGAAGGTCTCTTTCCGTGAATATACCGATGGGAGCGGAAGCTGATGAACGTCCCAAAATGAAATGGTTTGGTGTTAGCGCTTCCGGTTCATCAGAGTTGGTTGGTACGTCGATCAATGGCCTCGAGTTTATGATTTGTTCTGCTTCAGTCATCAGTGTGTATAAGGTCTCATCGGTTGGAAATTGTTCGTTGAGTATTGTTTTCAATGTAGTTTTGACAGAACGTACAAGACGCTCCCAACATCCACCCATATGGGGCGAGGCAGGTGGTATGAAATTCCATTTGATGCGGTGAGTTGTCGAGTATTTTCCTATTTCGTCCTGGTCTAGTTCGTCAAGACTTCTCTTCAACTCCTTGTCAGCACCACGGAAATTAGTTCCATTGTCCGAAAATAATTCTTGTGGGCATCCCCTTCGAGCTATGAAGCGTCGTAAAGCCATGATGAATGCATCTGTAGATAGACTAGTCGCGATTTCTAGATGTATAGCTCTAATTGTCAAGCAGGTGAAAAGAACGCCGTATCTTTTTTCATGGCGTCGTCCAATCTTGATCGTTACCGGTCCGAAGTAGTCTACTCCGGTGAAACAAAACGGAGGTCTTCCTGGTGTCAATCTAGCTGATGGTAGTGGACCCATGATGGTGGTACCCGGTTTCGTGTTTGTCAGTTTGCACTTATTACATATTCGTCTTATTAATTTCAATGTTGGTCGGACTTTTACTTCTGGTGCAACTCGTTGAGAACTGTTTCGTGTCCTATGTGTTTGGCTCGTACGTGATAATGTCGAATGAGAAGTCTCGTATACACATCATGTCCGTGCAATATATATGGGTACTTGAGACACTCCTCTCCTTCTGGTAATTTGCGAAGTCTTCCGTCTAACACCATTATGCCATTGTTTGAAAGAGCTGGTGATAGTGAGTACAACTTGCTGCTTCTGTCGACTGGTTGATTAGCTAGTAGTCTGCGATATTCTTTTCCGAACATTTTTCTCTGTGATTGTCTTATCCAGAGAAGCTCAGCATCGTTTACTTCGTCCACAGTAAGTTCTCCTCGAAGTTTTTGTCGTCTTGAGTTGCAGTTTCTTGTGTATCGTAAAATCCAGGTGGTCGCACGTATTAGTCTTAGCCAGTTTGAAAATCTCGACACGTCTGGTAGTTCATAATTTGGGATTGTGTTTCTGTCTGAAATTAATCCCACAAATTCCAATTCTTCTTCACTTGAAGGGGTTTTTAACTTGTTTGTAGGCCAATTTGCTTCGCCCTGGTACAGGAATCCAGGTCCTTGGAACCATCGACTTTCTTGATTAAATTCTTTAAAACAGCTACGAGTTGCGTCATCCGCAACGTTGAGGTTAGTCGGTAACCATCGCCAGTCTTTGGCTTTCGTTAAGCTGGATATTTCGCTCAAACGATTTGCGACGAATTGTTTATATCGTTTTCCTTCAGACTGTATCCAATACCATACAGTCGCTGAGTCAGTCCAGAAGACGAAACGTGTAAATTTACGATCGTGTTCTTGCTTGATGTTTCTCACCAGTCGGCTACCGAGAACAGCAGCTTGCAATTCAAGTCTAGGTATCGTCATGTTCGGTTTCAGTGGTCTAACTTTCGCTTTTGCTGAAACGAAAGAAACATTAATTAAATTTTTGTTTAAAAGTCTTACGTATGTCACTGCGGAATATGCTTCTTCGCTGGCATCTACAAAGCAATGCAGCTCTACTTGTTCAGCGTCCAGGAATATGTCAGAGTAACATCTGGGAATTTTAACACGTGATATTTTCTGCAAGTCGGATAACCAGTTGGTCCAAAGGTTTTGCAGTTCGTCCGGCAGTTCCTCGTCCCAATCAATCGCAGTCTTCCAGATCTTTTGTAATAAGATCTTTCCGACGACAACAAAGTGCGCAACAAATCCCAACGGGTCGAACACAGACATGATGATCTTCAAACACTCGCGCTTTGTTGGCATTCTGTCAGCGCTTAACAGCTCCGGTTCAATTTTACAAAAATTGGTGTTAAAGGTGAAGACATCCATCTCTGTATCCCACATTATTCCCAACACTCTGCTGCTTTGTCCACTTTTGTCGAAATTCACTTGTTTGTGTGTATTTGCGGGCATCAAATGAGTAGATATGGATTTCAGAACTGTCGCTGACGAGCTGCACCAATTGCGTATTTCAAAACCGCCACAGCTGTGAATTTTTATGACGTCATTGATAAGTGATGAAGCTTCTTTTTCGTTTCTTGCTGTCCCCAAGTAGTCGTCCATGTAGTGATGTTTCTTGATGGCTTTTACTGCGTCTGGATGCTCCTCGATGAATTGCTCTGCGTTGCGATCCTTGACGAAGATCGCTGTGCAAGGTGAGCATGTTGCACCGAATGTCATTGCTGTCATCATATAAGTTTTCGGTTCACTTTCTCTGTCCTCTCCTCGCCATAGAATCAGTTGACTGTTACAGTCGTCGTCACAGATTTTCACGCGATGGAACATTTCTTTGATGTCGGCTGTGAACCCAATGGCTCCTTGACGAAATCGATGCAAAACGCCCGGCAATGATTTCAACAGATCTGGTCCTTGCAGAAGTAAGTCATTAAGAGCAACTCCGTTACATTGAGCTGCAGCATCAAAAACCATCCTCACTTTTCCTGGTTTGTTTGGATTTAAAACAGGAAAGTGTGGTAAGTAAAACTGTCGATCACTTAGTCGATTTGTCGTCAACAATTCACTCAAGTAGCCTTTGTTGATGTAGTCGTCTATAATAGCATTATAAGCAGATTTTAGGTTGTCGTCCTTATCTAATCTCTTTTCGAGCAAAAGAAGTCTTCTGTGAGCCACTGTCTTGCTGTTTTTGGGTACTGCTACATTGTCGTGTTTCCAAAGGAGACCAGATTCCCAACGTGATTCGGAAGTTTTCTTTGTCTTGTTCTCTAGAATCTGCAACGCTCGTTGGTCCTCACGAGATATTTTGTTTCCGTCTGTCATTGATGTGATGTCATCTATGGTCCAGAAGGATTTCACCAATTCGTGTAGTTCGTCGTCCTCTAGCTTTGCAACAAAATTAAGCTCATGAACTTGTTTTGTATGTCGCGTTGAGCCGTCATTTCCGCTAACTGTCCAGCCTAGCCATGTCTTACTGGCAATTGGTGAATTCCATCTGTCATGAATTAACTGCCTGGTTGCTGTTAAGAGTCCGTTGTTTTCTCCTATAAGGATTGTTGGTTGTCCACTGTAGCTTTGGAACTCAATTTTTTGTAGATATGGCCATTTTTTTATTAGTGTGTCTCTGTCGACTGATTGATGAACAAGTGGAAGCTTCTTAACTGTTCTGACGTCTCTCAGCTTGTAAAGCTTTGAATTTTTGTGCGTCCCTCGAATTGAAGTTGAAAAACAGACAGAGTTGGTTTCCTCTGCTACATCACCATTGAACCACTTAATGGATAGTGGCGATGAAACTCCCTTAACCTTCAACAATTCAGCCACATCACTTCTCATCAATGTCAAGGTTGCTCCAGGATCCAATATGGCTAACGTTTTTATGGACACGTCGTTGTGCTGTAGATATATTGGCAATATGCGAAGTTTTGTCGTGACGTCTGTAGCTGAACTATGCGCACACAACTCTGTAGTCTTGGATGTTTGTTTTTCACTTTGTGGTGCATTCCTGTTTGAATGGAGAAGAGAATTATGAAACCTTTTACAGTTGCTCACCTGACATTCAGATTTCTTTTTGCAAACAGAAGTTGTGTGGCTCTTTTTTAGACAGGAAAAGCAAAGCAACGCTTTCGTGACAGCTTTCCATCGTTCATCGACTTCCATGCTCCTGAATTTCTTACACTTCGTGACATCCTGACAATTTGAGAAGCGGATGGCGCAGCTATCATCTTCTTTTTCCAGCATAACAGTGTTCACTCTACCTCTCTTTTGCTTTATTGCAGCTGTCGAATAGTCAGTGTATACTCGTAATGACGCAGCGTGTGATTTCCGTTCAAGCCAATTAGAAAAGTCTCTCAAATTATATTGTCTTTTCTCATAAATTGAGTCCGACCATAGTATGTGCAGGATTGGTGGTAACTTCCTTTCCAACTCCTCTATAACTTGAGGATTGGCTAAATACTCCGGTCTGTCTAGCAGCTCGATCATCGTCGTCAGATTTTCAACAGCAGTAGCAAAGTCTATTATCGATGTCGGATTGCTTTCTTTTGGCGCGTCTATTTTTTGTGTCTTTGCAATCAATGATTTTATCATTACGTCTGGACGACCGTATTTTCTATCGAGTATCGTCATTACCTTCTCTGCGCTATTTGGCAAAATCAATAAAGAGCTCACTGTCTCGAAGGCTTTATCTTTTAATGCACTACGCAGCCTTGTTACGTTTTCGCCCGAGGTGAATTTACCAATTTTTGTCGTGCGGTAGTATTCACTTTTGAATAACATCCAATTCTCGGGGTTACTGCCGTCAAACTTTGGCAAATCCAATTTGGCTTGTCTTGCCATAAACGTAGTCATAAGGTCCAGGTAAGATGGTCTTTTTTCTTCTTCATCTTCCTGTTCCTCCGGTACACAATTCCTTGATGATATATTTTGTTGAGTTTTACTTTTTCTCAACTCATCAGTTAGCTCATTTATTTTTTTCTCTAAATCTAGTAATTTATATTGTGAGCTGGCATCACTCATCTGATCCAAATGTACTAGATTATTCTTTTTGCGCCAGTTGTCAATTCGCCAGTTGTCAATTCTTTCCGTATCAACATGCCGTCCTGCTCGCACGTTGTCAACGTCATTCATGCTGAAACATGTTCTTGTTTTTCCATTTGTTAGAGCATTTATTGGTTGCCTTCTTTCGATTTTCGTGATGTTATTGTCATTTGCTACACTATTCGCACCACCACTAGCACAATCATACATCCCGCCGTCGTCATGCATATGCTTGTCTTGCAAATGCAAATCACGGAATGTGTTTGTGGCGTCGTCGATTCCACCATTTTGGAATCCCAACAATGTCGAGCAAGATACCGACAATTCTCTAGCGACTTGCACCCTGCCATCAACCTCATACCTTTTAAGGTGTTCCGGCAGCCGACCTTTATTTCTTCTGCCGCTTCGTCTTGGTTCAGACATTGTTGGATAACTTATTTTTCCACAGAACTACGTTGTATGTGGCTTGAAGGACCAGAAAATGTTACCTTTATTGTTTCAAGTTACCTTGCTTCCCGTCGTCGTCTTTCTCAGCTTCAACAACTCACAACCAATATATCTGTGCTAATAAATCAAAAGAGCTTAAGTCGACTTAAGTGAGAATCGTGTTTTCAGTTTCACATATTTTCCATTCTGTTTACCTTTCATTTCGTCTGGGTCCCGTTACCATACGACAAAAAATAGCCGTTAAAAACAAAAAAAACAAAGCAACTTATGTTTAAATAGGCAAAAAAAGCATTTGCACAACAGCTTACGTCTATATTGAGCTCAAATTGATCAAAACAATAAGAAAATATATTTTTTTGAAACGGCTTAAGTCATGATATAAGCTCTTATTACAAGTTAAAATCAAAAGAAAGTATAGCTTATGTAGACATAGGTTTTTTTTGAACGCAAGCAAATCGGATCATATGATCACTTATGTCGACATAAGCCATTTAAAAAAAAGTAATTTCGAACCAAACTTAATTAAATAAAACAGCTTAAGTTCACATAAGCCATTTTACTGATTTAACTTTTTACAAAACACACATCTTAAGATGACATAAGCTATTTAACCGAAAGTAACGGTTGTTTTTAGCGAGAAATAAGTGATGATGCAGATAGAATCATTTGCAAAGAGTTCGTTGAAGGATAAACATCTCCCATAATTTGGCTAAATAAAATCTTTTTTTCTAATCTTTGTTCCGTTTGTGCCAGCTTCACATACATCATATGCACCTCATTTTAAGATTTATTCAAATTGAAATAAGAAGAAAAACTTCACATCATGAACCGATCAAAAAAGATACTTTTTATGGCATTAAGAAAAGATGCCCACCAAAAATCAGTTATTAACGACAAAAGTGAAGTTATAACGAAAGAACAAATAGGTGAGTTTTTTAATGAAGACTTGATTATCTGCTGTGACTTACAAAGCATTGTTAAATAAAATTTCGATATTTTTGATACAAAGCTGACATGCCCTTGACACGGAATAATTTTTTGGAAGACGCCGAATATTTTGAGAGTCCAGTTGTAAATGAAACAGCTTCATCTCCAATGTTTGATTATGACGATGACGATGACAGTATGGAAGATCCTATTTTTGCTCCCAGTCCCCGAAGCAGCAGCATTAGCAGTAGTGATTACAGTGAAGGAACTAAACAAGCTGCAGCTCTTTTGGAAAGAGCTTTAAGTGAAGATCAGGAAATTTTGGTGAGTAATAGTGTTTGTGAAGGGATAATTACATCCGAAGAAAAAGATGAACGTGTTAAAGAAAACAGAGCTACAAAGAAATTAAAACGAAATACTGGAAAAGCCTACACAACAAATACTGGAAAAGTTATCAAAGCCAGAGAGTTTAAGCCTTTAGTGGATTGTCGCATGAAGTGTAAGAGGAACATTTCTGAAGAAGATCAAAGAAATATTTTTCGAGAATATTGGGCGCTAGGAAACTATAACCTTCGACACGCTTATGCATCTGGTCTGATTATTGTTTCTGAAACGAAGACAAAACGGAACACAAAACATCTTATAAACCCAAGAAATCGAAAATTTTCAAACCAATACTTTCTAGAAGTCCATGGAAAAAGAACACTCGTTTGCCAAAAGTGTTTTCGGTCCACTCTCTCTGAAACGGAACAATTTATAAAACAAGTTGTTAAAAAGAAGATTAATTCACCAGGAACAACGACTCAACCTGACCAACGCGGATGTGTAGTTACTAACAAAATTAGCCCACAAATAGAAAATGAGATTCGGGAACATATCAACTCTTTTCCAGCTTATGAGTCACACTACACGCGAAGAGACAGTGCGTGCAAATATTTCCACAGTGATTTGACGCTTTCATCGATGTATAGATTATACTGTGAAAAATATCAAACAGTAGCTTCAATTTCGACATATTCAAAAATATTTAAAACTATGAATATAAAATTTAAAAAGCCCAAGCTTGATACCTGCCACAGATGTGAAATTCTAAAAACCAAAATAGAGATTGGAGCAGAGGATAAAGAACCCATAGATGCATTACGAAAAGAGCAGGAGGAGCACCATATGCTAGCTGACCTCGCATACAAAAGCAAGAACAACGACAAAATCATTGCTAGGAACGACGATTCAGTCAAAGTGTACACATTTGACTTACAACAGTGTCTTCCAACTCCATTCCTGCGGACAAATATTTCGTTCTATAAAAGACTTCTGTGGACGTACAATCTTACAATCCATGACTGTGTAACAAACCAAGCATATTGTTATATGTGGGACGAATCTGTTGCAAATCGTGGAGGTAATGAGATAGCTTCATGTGTGTTTCAGCACCTGAAAACAGTCCCAAATACCCTTAAACACCTGATCTTTTATAGTGATTGCTGTGCAGGTCAAAATAAAAATGGGTACGTAGCTACAATGTTCGAAATTTTTAGCACGAACTCAAGCATTGATGTTATCGACCACAAATTTTTGGTGCCCGGACATACGCATATGGAATGTGATGTTGATCATGCTGCCATCGAGAGAAAAAAAAAGGTATCTTCAGTAAAAATCCATCATCCAAGGGATTGGTTTCAGCTAGTTAGATCGATAGGAAAAAAGCCTTTCATTGTCCATGAAATGAGCCGAACAGACTTCCTCGACTTTGCGAAAATTTCAAAGGAAAGGTTCATTTGGCGCAAACAATCCGAGGCCAAGAAAAAGTTTGTTTGGCGAGAAGTTAAATGGTTGCGATTTACCAATGATTTTGGAACTATTCAATACAAAACAAGCCTTGAGGAAAACGAAGAATTTCAGCAACTTAACATTAAAAAGCGGGGAAGCAATGCCGTTGGAGTTGATGATATTCCAATTTGTTACTCAGAGCCTAATAACATAAGCAAGGAAAAGAAAAAAGATTTGTTAGACCTACTGCCTGTTATTGAAAAATCATACCACGAATTCTATTTGAATCTTAAATCTGATGACCTTAAAAATATTCATCCTGATTTGACTGAAGAAGGAAGTGAAGATGAAAATTAAAACTAAAAATATATTTTTGTATTAATGTTTTGAAAAAATAAAAGATGTTGAAAGACCAAAAAATGAATTTTAAAGTGCTGTACCATAGCTATCAATAATAATATTTACGTTTTTAGTTTATACTTAAATTGCTCCAATAAAAATAAAAATTGTTTCTTCGTTAGTTACTACTTTGTTTGGTGATTCACTTACATGTTTAACACTTTAAGCTTATATACTGGTTTGTATTTTTACCGAGTTTTTTAAAAAGGCTTAAGTGGAATTAAGAGTCGAAAACATGAAATAAAATTTCTTTGAAACAACTTATGTCTCATAAGTTGTAGTGTAAATCAAAAAGCATTTTTTTGAACAAGCTTAAGTTTAAAAAATCTTTTTTTATTAATTGTGTGGTTGTTTTTTAACAACGAAAAAATATGTAATTTAAGGGTACTATAAGCATGTATCTTGAAAAAAAAAATCATATGTCTATTACCAACAGTTTTAAAGTAATCACTAAAAGTGTTTTAAAAAACTAGTTCACAAAACTTCATTTGATCATACTGAAAAATGATAAAAATTGACTTAAGCTCTTTTAACTTATTGCCACAGATATATACTCTTAACACTTGAATATGATTTGAAACACTTTTTATTTCCAAAACTAATTGTACTTATAAAATTGAATTTAATGAAACGCAAATGGACTGTATCTTTTATCTAAATTGTCTTTTTCTTCTATCAAAATTTTCTTACTACTTCTGTCTGCTGCTCGTTGTCGACTGACTCTTTCTCTTCTTTCTTTTCGCTTTCGTCTAGATTTTCATTGTGTGTGTGTAGTGTGTGTTTTATTTTCTTTTTTTCTCCAACAAATATACTTCTATTTTTAGAAAAAGAATGCTTCCATTGAAAGTGCAATGCAGTGCATGCAACACGAACTCAACACGAATATCGGCCGAACATCTCAACTGGAAGTGGAAAACGCAAAGCTAAGAGAGTCTCTTCTGGAGAATAGCAAAGCTATGGCTAAACGTCATCAGGAAGAAATTCTTCAAATGCAAGACGTATTAAAGAAAGCCTCTGATCAAAGAAATTCAGATAATGAGAGACACATGATGGCGATGTCTGCGTTACTCTTGTTGCAGGGCAACTTCAGTCCGCCAGCTTATGGTCTTTTTGTGTTTTAGAATATCTAATGCTTGTTTTCCAATAATTTCGTTGGCTTTTGATATTTCTTCGGTGGCCATTTCCAGTGCTTGTCGTTTTGTTTGGCATATTTTCTTTTCCGCTTCTAGCTCTGCTATTAAATCGGACTTCATTTTGGGTTTAGTAAGAAAAGATTCAGGCCACAAATACAATTCAGTAGTTACCTTCATTTTGTCGTATTTTTTTAATTTTTCCTGCAAATCGTGAATATGCTTTCTGGAATCGTTCAGGTGCATATCGTTCTTACGCTCGATATTCTTAAGTGCAGACATGTCGGACACTAGTTTTTCGTTGTGCTCTTTGATGGACGAAAGCGTCAACTTGAGCGACGCTAGTTCATCGCGCAAATGGTCACATTTCTTGACTTCATGGCTTCGTGAACGTTGAAAGCAATGGATAAATACTTATGTTCATTTTATGACAAAGAATAACTTACCACTTTTCGGAATAAAGATTTGCTTTTTCGCTTGATAGTTTGTCAATTTGTGATTGTAACGCAGACATCGCCATCATGTGTCTCTCATTATCTGAATTTCTTTGATCAGAGGCTTTCTTTAATACGTCTTGCATTTGAAGTATTTCTTCCTGATGACGTTTAGCCATAGCTTTTTTTATTTATTTTTGTTATTTTCTTATATTACCTATATTCTATGAATTGTTCTTAAAATTGATAAATATATATATTGTAATTTTAAAAAAAATGCAAAGTAGAAATAGTTGTAGTTGTAGCGAGGAGTAGGCCTAGCCCTATTCAGTAATTCGTTTCGAAAACAAAAATCTACGAAAACGAATATTTTGTACTCTTTATTTCTAATTGGATTCGAATGTACTACTTTCGGAAAAGCAAATTCGAAAACGAGTTTTTTTTTTTTTATTTACTTAATATTTATTAAAAATAACAATAGACTTGCCCTTCGAAACGAAATACAGAGTAAGGCTCCAGGGAAACCTCGTTAAAAAAACGTCATCCTGTATTTTACCTCCTGGGTGATGCGGAAAGAAATACACTAGAATAGTTTTTCTCTTTATATTTGCTTACTTAACTATGCTTTCCTATATTTTTTTTGTAATGTAGTACCTACATTTTTATCTTTTATTAATTGTCCTGTTTAATTTTTAATTTTTACAAAACCTTCTCTAGCTAAGTTTTTCCGAAATACCCGTTAAAAATTTTTTTTACATTGCTTTCCAGTAAAATCCGTTACAATTTCCTTTTGCAACAAAATTTAAAAATTGGTTCTTTAAAAACTGCTAATTTGCACAGTTTTTTGATTTTAAAAAATTTTGAATGAGACTTGCAAGTCAACGTTGCAATTTCATTTTTCATATCAAAACAATTACATTCAAAGACCTACCACACTGAAATACTATGGCACCAAAACCGATTTTGGTTGCTATGGTGACTTTCATTCTTTCAAATTAAAACATGTATATGCCTTTCTTTCCAACCCATTGCGCATTTGCCCGCCTAAATGATATATTCCACATCAGCATTACCAGCTGATTTAAGTATGACAAGTGACATCAGCGCCACCAAACATACAAAGAAGGAGATAAAAAAAGCTGTCCAGTAAAAGTACTATAGTTTAGATATACAAAGATACCTCTGGAATAAAAAATAGAGCTGTCATTTTTGAAACCCAATTCAAATTCAAACATACTTTTTGTTTGAGTTTATTTTATTAGAAAAAGATGTTTTCAAA
This sequence comes from Melanostoma mellinum, assembly GCA_914767635.1. Lineage (NCBI taxonomy): Eukaryota > Metazoa > Arthropoda > Insecta > Diptera > Syrphidae > Melanostoma > Melanostoma mellinum. Next base: position 25,473,709 of record OU612058.1, read on the forward strand.
TAGTTTCTCAAATAATTGCCCAGAAGATGATTATTTTTCTAATATAACATACGTGAAAAACATAGAAAGTATAATTCCAAATAGTGAATTGACCATTAACATCCGCACCAATGGTGTATCCACGAAAAAACAGTGTTTTGTTTATGCAGAAAAAATTGACTTCAAAGGCCTAATTGTATGAGAATTTTTATAAGAAGGGCATATCAAGAATTTTAGTTTTATTTCAGCAACTTCGACTAACAGACAAATCTGATCATAGGAAAATGTACATCTCTACCGTGGACACGAACTCTTTCAATCAACTCAAACAAGATCAATCGCTGCATGTTACATTTTCTGGTTTTGTTGATAATTTAATCAAAATACTTCAAGATTGTCAACGCGGGCAGTTGGAGATTGATCTCACACAGAACAGAGACCATCAAATGGTCCTGCAATTCTATGAGATGCGCTCTTTTAAAAATCTTGTCCATTTGTGTCTGCCTACTAAAACAGCTCCATTGAATGTGGTCCTATTTTATATGAACAATGTTTTGCATAGTTATCAGGTGCCCGACATCTTTCTGCTTCCGTTTTTTATTTTTATTTTTTAGTTTATATAATATACTTCTATTTTTAGAAAAAGAATGCTTCCATTGAAAGTGCAATGCAGTGCATGCAACACGAACTCAACACGAATATCGGCCGAACATCTCAACTGGAAGTGGAAAACGCAAAGCTAAGAGAGTCTCTTCTGGAGAATAGCAAAGCTATGGCTAAACGTCATCAGGAAGAAATTCTTCAAATGCAAGACGTATTAAAGAAAGCCTCTGATCAAAGAAATTCAGATAATGAGAGACACATGATGGCGATGTCTGCGTTACTCTTGTTGCAGGGCAACTTCAGTCCGCCAGCTTATGGTCTTTTTGTGTTTTAGAATATCTAATGCTTGTTTTCCAATAATTTCGTTGGCTTTTGATATTTCTTCGGTGGCCATTTCCAGTGCTTGTCGTTTTGTTTGGCATATTTTCTTTTCCGCTTCTAGCTCTGCTATTAAATCGGACTTCATTTTGGGTTTAGTAAGAAAAGATTCAGGCCACAAATACAATTCAGTAGTTACCTTCATTTTGTCGTATTTTTTTAATTTTTCCTGCAAATCGTGAATATGCTTTCTGGAATCGTTCAGGTGCATATCGTTCTTACGCTCGATATTCTTAAGTGCAGACATGTCGGACACTAGTTTTTCGTTGTGCTCTTTGATGGACGAAAGCGTCAACTTGAGCGACGCTAGTTCATCGCGCAAATGGTCACATTTCTTGACTTCATGGCTTCGTGAACGTTGAAAGCAATGGATAAATACTTATGTTCATTTTATGACAAAGAATAACTTACCACTTTTCGGAATAAAGATTTGCTTTTTCGCTTGATAGTTTGTCAATTTGTGATTGTAACGCAGACATCGCCATCATGTGTCTCTCATTATCTGAATTTCTTTGATCAGAGGCTTTCTTTAATACGTCTTGCATTTGAAGTATTTCTTCCTGATGACGTTTAGCCATAGCTTTTTTTATTTATTTTTGTTATTTTCTTATATTACCTATATTCTATGAATTGTTCTTAAAATTGATAAATATATATATTGTAATTTTAAAAAAAATGCAAAGTAGAAATAGTTGTAGTTGTAGCGAGGAGTAGGCCTAGCCCTATTCAGTAATTCGTTTCGAAAACAAAAATCTACGAAAACGAATATTTTGTACTCTTTATTTCTAATTGGATTCGAATGTACTACTTTCGGAAAAGCAAATTCGAAAACGAGTTTTTTTTTTTTTATTTACTTAATATTTATTAAAAATAACAATAGACTTGCCCTTCGAAACGAAATACAGAGTAAGGCTCCAGGGAAACCTCGTTAAAAAAACGTCATCCTGTATTTTACCTCCTGGGTGATGCGGAAAGAAATACACTAGAATAGTTTTTCTCTTTATATTTGCTTACTTAACTATGCTTTCCTATATTTTTTTTGTAATGTAGTACCTACATTTTTATCTTTTATTAATTGTCCTGTTTAATTTTTAATTTTTACAAAACCTTCTCTAGCTAAGTTTTTCCGAAATACCCGTTAAAAATTTTTTTTACATTGCTTTCCAGTAAAATCCGTTACAATTTCCTTTTGCAACAAAATTTAAAAATTGGTTCTTTAAAAACTGCTAATTTGCACAGTTTTTTGATTTTAAAAAATTTTGAATGAGACTTGCAAGTCAACGTTGCAATTTCATTTTTCATATCAAAACAATTACATTCAAAGACCTACCACACTGAAATACTATGGCACCAAAACCGATTTTGGTTGCTATGGTGACTTTCATTCTTTCAAATTAAAACATGTATATGCCTTTCTTTCCAACCCATTGCGCATTTGCCCGCCTAAATGATATATTCCACATCAGCATTACCAGCTGATTTAAGTATGACAAGTGACATCAGCGCCACCAAACATACAAAGAAGGAGATAAAAAAGCTGTCCAGTAAAAGTACTATAGTTTAGATATACAAAGATACCTCTGGAATAAAAAATAGAGCTGTCATTTTTGAAACCCAATTCAAATTCAAAAATACTTTTTGTTTGAGTTTATTTTATTAGAAAAAGATGTTTTCAAATAGTTTCTCAAATAATTGCCCAGAAGATGATTATTTTTCTAATATAACATACGTGAAAAACATAGAAAGTATAATTCCAAATAGTGAATTGACCATTAACATCCGCACCAATGGTGTATCCACGAAAAAACAGTGTTTTGTTTATGCAGAAAAAATTGACTTCAAAGGCCTAATTGTATGAGAATTTTTATAAGAAGGGCATATCAAAAATTTTAGTTTTATTTCAGCAACTTCGACTAACAGACAAATCTGATCATAGGAAAATGTACATCTCTACCGTGGACACGAACTCTTTCAATCAACTCAAACAAGATCAATCGCTGCATGTTACATTTTCTGGTTTTGTTGATAATTTTATCAAAATACTTCAAGATTGTCAACGCGGGCAGTTGGAGATTGATCTCACACAGAACAGAGACCATCAAATGGTCCTGCAATTCTATGAGATGCGCTCTTTTAAAAATCTTGTCCATTTGTGTCTGCCTACTAAAACAGCTCCATTGAATGTGGTCCTATTTTATATGAACAATGTTTTGCATAGTTATCAGGTGCCCGACATCTTTCTGCTTCCGTTTTTTTTTTTTATTTTTTAGTTTATATAATATACTTCTATTTTTAGAAAAAGAATGCTTCCATTGAAAGTGCAATGCAGTGCATGCAACACGAACTCAACACGAATATCGGCCGAACATCTCAACTGGAAGTGGAAAACGCAAAGCTAAGAGAGTCTCTTCTGGAGAATAGCAAAGCTATGGCTAAACGTCATCAGGAAGAAATTCTTCAAATGCAAGACGTATTAAAGAAAGCCTCTGATCAAAGAAATTCAGATAATGAGAGACACATGATGGCGATGTCTGCGTTACTCTTGTTGCAGGGCAACTTCAGTCCGCCAGCTTATGGTCTTTTTGTGTTTTATTTATTTATTTATTTATTTATTTATTTATCTACAAGCAGTCTTTCAGCTAACAGATATAGTGCTCCAAGAATAAAATATTAAAATATAAATAAGTACAATAAATCAGTCTTAAATTTACTTCTACTAAGGATTGAAAAATCAATTTCTGAAGGCACTTCATTGAAATCAGCTATAGATCTTGATAACGTTTCATTACATCCATAAACTGTTCTATGTATTTTTTGAAATAGGAAAATCCTTGTTCTCGTGGACCTGGCAGGTACATGTATAGGTAATAGCGCAAGGAGTGTTGGACACTTTATGTGGTAGCATAGTAAGTCTCTTATAAGCATTACACCTTGAATTTTTCTTCTTGATTCTAAGGATTTTATTCCAAGCAATAGGCACCTAGCTTTGTAATCAGGACAAAAACCCCAGCTCATTTTGTTGAAGATGTATTTTGTAAATCTTCTTTGAACTGATTCTACCCTGTCAGAATTAACTTTAAACGCTGGACTCCAGATTACATCAGCGTATTCCAAACGCGATCTGACAAGAGATGTATACAATGTTAATAAAACATAAGGATCTCGAAAATCTTTGCCATTACGTTTTATGAATCCAACTAACGAGTTAGCTTTTGGTACTAAGAAATTAATGTGGTTCCTAAAATTTAATGAGGAATCAAGAATAACACCTAAGTCCTTAATGTTTGAGACACGATCTAAGACATTAGATTCAATTGTGTAATTGAACCGAATACTGGTACATTTTCGAGTAAATGAAATAATGTTACACTTTTTTATATTAAGTTTCAAGCAATTTTCGTGACACCAGTGTGTAAGAGAATCAAGGTCAGATTGAATCAATTGACAATCACCTAAGCTGTTAACTGTCAAGAATAGCTTGAGATCATCCGCATATAACAAACACCTACAATATTTGAATGCAGATAAAATGTCATTGATAAAGATTATGAAGAACAATGGACCGAGGTGGCTACCTTGGGGTACACCCGATGTACATTGAATTTCCCTTGAAAAAGAATTTTCAATTTTAACCTGTTGTTTTCTACAAGAAAGATACGAGGATATCCAACGAAGGATTTGGGAATGAAATCCAAACATCTCTAGTTTAGCAAGGAGTATTTGGTGGTTTACAGAATCGAACGCCTTACTAAAGTCCGTGTATACCGCATCGACTTGAAAACCACTTTCTATAGCATTAGTTACAAAAGAAGTAAAATATGCCAGATTTGTTATAGTGGATCTACCAGATACAAAACCATGCTGTACTTCAGATAAATGTTCGCTTGTGAAGAAATCTAGTTTATTTTTCAGGATACTTTCAAACAATTTGGGAATCGCAGAGAGTTTGCAAATACCCCTATAATTTTGAATATCACTTTTTGAACCTGATTTATGGATCGGAACTAAATAAGAAAGTTTCCATTCTTCGATGAAGATTCCTTCTTGAAGAGACTTATTAAATATCATAAGTAAGGGAGTGCAAATAGAGTTACAACATTCCTTAAGCACTGTGGCAGGAATGCCGTCGGGGCCAGAGCTAGAACTAGATTTGAGAGATGAAAGTGCTATATTAACTTCATCGAAACTGAACTGAATGGATCCAATATTAATGCTACTGTTCAATTGTGAGAGTGAACTTTTATTAAAACTAGATACGGAATAAACCGATTCAAAGAAGTTAGCAAATAATTCGACTGTAGAGTCTAAGTCCGAGGATTCGACGCCACTGTAATGCATAGTACTTGGAAACCCTACTGATTTTCTTTTAGAATTTATAAAAGACCAGAATGATTTAGAATTGTTTTTGATATTGCTTTCAATATTTAGAATATAAGCTCTATAAAGAAACTTGCTAAGAACCACAAAATCTTTGCGTAACTTACTAAAGTGTTCGTAATCAGGTTGACTTTTAGATTTACTATATTTTACGTATGCTTTTCGTTTTTGTTTTTTTAAATCGCTGAGTTGTTTATTAATCCAAGGTGAATTCAAGGACTTCTTTTTTGTAAAAACCGGTATATAGTTATCAAAACCCAAAAACATGATTTCAGTGAAGCGATGATACATATTTTCTAGATCAAGACATACAAATTCAGTTCGCCAATCGATATTGCAGAAATAGTCATTTAGACCGGTAAAATTTGCTTTAGAGAAATTATACGATTTTAAATCCTGTATTACATTTTTTGATACATATGTATAAAACTCTATTTCGAAGAACAATTCCGTGTGATGAATAGAATCATTCAGCAAGGAAAAAGGAACATTATATAATTTAACTCTTAAATCTTCACAACATACGAACACTAAATCCAATATCTTTCCTAAAGAATTGAGAATATGATTAAATTGCATCAAATTTAAAGAATATAGATAATCTATAAAAATAATTTCAAAAGTTTGTTTCATGTTAAACGGCAGTAGCATTTTCTCTGATTCTGAATATTTCCACTTTAATTCAGATAAGTTAAAGTCACCTAAGACACAAATATTGTCTGAGGCAATGCAAATATTGTTGATAAAATCAATATTGGATATATGTTTTTCATACAATTCTATAGAGCTACTTGGAGGCACATAACTTACAATAAAGAATAGATTTGACTTATGTGGCATGTTTACTTTCAGAGAGATGCAAACCTGTTCAATGTCTTCAGATGGCAAGGTTACTTCTGTACAGCACAAATGCAAGCGCACAGCAACAATTATCCCACCTCCTCTATCACTAGCTGATTGACAACGATCACGACGATAAGTGCTATAAAGTCTACAATCAAAAAGTTCTGTGGAAGCGATTCCATTGTACAGCCAGGACTCGACTATGAAGATTATATCATAATAAATATTGCTCGTATTTTTAAAAAGATCAGATACTTTAGTTCTGAGACCACTAGCGTTATGATAATATATCTTTAACGATGATAAACGAAGATTTTGAGTAGACGGTTTAAATGAATCCGCATGTAGAGCATCGTAAGATTCCCCTTCAGTTAACGTGGGGTCTTCGTTTCTTGCCACGAAAAAAATCGTGGACAACCGTATGTAAGGGCCAGAGCGAGCTGTCATTAAGCATATTATATAATACGAGATCCCTTCCAACTTTAATCTCGAAAGAAGAATAATCTTTTTCAGGAGACATATTAAACTTCCTTATGTTAATGCTTGATAGATTTACAGTTGATGGAAGTTTTTTTGAAATATATTTTTGTATCTGATCTACAGTAGTGGTTTGGGAAAGCCGAGAAATAAAAATGCTTTTGGCAGGTGGTAAGGCTATGAGTTCTTCCAAGTCAGATACATTCAAGGCTGGATTGTTATCAGTGGTTGGTATTACTAAAGTGTTAGAAAACCCCTCATCCGCAATGGAAGCTATTGGGGTATCTAGTGGTACTTTAGCAACTATTCCACTGTAAAGATCACACACTGGGGTAGAGCCACTTCCAACGTGTTTATTTGCTGAGTTTTTGGACGTTCCAGATCTTAATACTCTTGGTTCAGAAGTTGTATGATATTTTCTTTGACGTTGTTTTTGTAGTTGTTGTTGTTGTTGGTGTTGCTGTTGTTGTTGCTGTTGCTGTTGCTGTTGCAGTTGCTGTTGCTGTTGCTGTTGCTGTTGCTGTTGCTGTTGCTGTTGCTGTTGCTGTTGCTGTTGCTGTTGCTGTTGCTGTTGCTGTTGCTGTTGTTGCTGTTGTTGCTGTTGCTGTTGCTGTTGCTGTTGCTGTTGCAGTTGCTGTTGCTGTTGCTGTTGCTGTTGCTGTTGCTGTTGCTGTTGCTGTTGCTGTTGCTGTTGCTGTTGCTGTTGCTGTTGCTGTTGCTGTTGCTGTTGCTGTTGCTGTTGCTGTTGCTGTTGCTGTTGCTGTTGTTGTTGTTGTTGCCGTTGCTGTTGCTGTTGCTGTTGCTGTTGCTTTTGAATTTGCAGTTGTTGTTGTTGTTGAGGTTGTTGTTGCTGTAGTTGTTGAATTTGCAGTTGTTGTTGTTGTTGCGGTTGTTGTTGCTGTAGTTGTTGAATTTGCAGTTGCTGTTGTTGTTGATGTTGTTGTTGTTGTTGTTGTTGTTTTTGTTGTTGTTGATGTTCTTTTTGTAGCTGTGGCTGCTGCTGCTGTTGCTGCTGTTGTTGGTGTTGTTGTTCTTGTTGTTGTTGGTACTGTTGATGTTGTTGCAGTTGTTGTTGGTTAGGATGTTGTTTAAGCTTTTGAAACTGTGGTGTAGAAGTCAGTTCGTCCAAATCTCGAGGAGATGTCAATATAATGAGAGGTTGTCCTACCGGCGGTGGGGTTGGAGAAAATATACTACTTTCAGTATTTATATATCCTTTATTCATGATGCTTTTTTCCATAACATCAAAATCAAACGTATTTTGCAGTTCGACGAAGATTGATGAGACAGATTTGAATAGTTTCTGCAACTTCACAATTTTCCAATGAAGATTATCCACTGAAAGTTTTTCATGCTTGCTGCAGTAAAAACGCAAACCGGAGATCGATGTTACTTTGTCTACATCCTTTCCTTTTAATCCAAGACATTTTGCATGAAATTGAAGAAAGCACACTGCACACGACAAAGCTATCTCATTAGAGATTTCATTATTGCAAATTGTGCAATCCATGATTTTTTTTTTTTTTTTTTTATTAAGGCGTTTTACGTGAGCGACACAAAAAAAAAAATTGCTTAATTTACAAAACAGCAAGAGGCAACTCTGTAAAAGTACAAGAATATTCACTTAATGAGCAAAAAGTGCAATATCTCAAAAAGTATGCGCTTCACAGAAATTCTTTACCCAGCTTTGGAAAGCTATCACTATTTTCAATCCAATGCACGTAACACCAATCACACTTTATATCAATTGGGGAAAATAGTACTTTACCGTTTTACGGGTGCAAATCAAAATAATACACTAAGAAAATTGGTCTCTTAACGTTAAAAAGTTGTGAATGCCAATATAAACTGAACTACACTAATAATATCTATAATTTAGAATATCTAATGCTTGTTTTCCAATAATTTCGTTGGCTTTTGATATTTCTTCGGTGGCCATTTCCAGTGCTTGTCGTTTTGTTTGGCATATTTTCTTTTCCGCTTCTAGCTCTGCTATTAAATCGGACTTCATTTTGGGTTTAGTAAGAAAAGATTCAGGCCACAAATACAATTCAGTAGTTACCTTCATTTTGTCGTATTTTTTTAATTTTTCCTGCAAATCGTGAATATGCTTTCTGGAATCGTTCAGGTGCATATCGTTCTTACGCTCGATATTCTTAAGTGCAGACATGTCGGACACTAGTTTTTCGTTGTGCTCTTTGATGGACGAAAGCGTCAACTTGAGCGACGCTAGTTCATCGCGCAAATGGTCACATTTCTTGACTTCATGGCTTCGTGAACGTTGAAAGCAATGGATAAATACTTATGTTCATTTTATGACAAAGAATAACTTACCACTTTTCGGAATAAAGATTTGCTTTTTCGCTTGATAGTTTGTCAATTTGTGATTGTAACGCAGACATCGCCATCATGTGTCTCTCATTATCTGAATTTCTTTGATCAGAGGCTTTCTTTAATACGTCTTGCATTTGAAGTATTTCTTCCTGATGACGTTTAGCCATAGCTTTTTTTATTTATTTTTGTTATTTTCTTATATTACCTATATTCTATGAATTGTTCTTAAAATTGATAAATATATATATTGTAATTTAAAAAAAAATGGAAAGTAGAAATAGTTGTAGTTGTAGCGAGGAGTAGGCCTAGCCCTATTCAGTAATTCGTTTCGAAAACAAAAATCTACGAAAACGAATATTTTGTACTCTTTATTTCTAATTGGATTCGAATGTACTACTTTCGGAAAAGCAAATTCGAAAACGAGTTTTTTTTTTTTTTTATTTACTTAATTTTTATTAAAAATAACAATAGACTTGCCCTTCGAAACGAAATACAGAGTAAGGCTCCAGGGAAACCTCGTTAAAAAAAACGTCATCCTGTATTTTACCTCCTGGGTGATGCGGAAAGAAATACACTAGAATAGTTTTTCTCTTTATATTTGCTTACTTAACTATGCTTTCCTATATTTTTTTTGTAATGTAGTACCTACATTTTTATCTTTTATTAATTGTCCTGTTTAATTTTTAATTTTTACACAACCTTCTCTAGCTAAGTTTTTCCGAAATACCCGTTAAAAATTTTTTTTACATTGCTTTCCAGTAAAATCCGTTACAATTTCCTTTTGCAACAAAATTTAAAAATTGGTTCTTTAAAAACTGCTAATTTGCACAGTTTTTTGATTTTAAAAAATTTTGAATGAGACTTGCAAGTCAACGTCGCAATTTCATTTTTCATATCAAAACAATTACATTCAAAGACCTACCACACTGAAATACTATGGCACCAAAACCGATTTTGGTTGCTATGGTGACTTTCATTCTTTCAAATTAAAACATGTATATGCCTTTCTTTCCAACCCATTGCGCATTTGCCCGCCTAAATGATATATTCCACATCAGCATTACCAGCTGATTTAAGTATGACAAGTGACATCAGCGCCACCAAACATACAAAAAAGGAGATAAAAAAAGCTGTCCAGTAAAAGTACTATAGTTTAGATATACAAAGATACCTCTGGAATAAAAAATAGAGCTGTCATTTTTGAAACCCAATTCAAATTCAAACATACTTTTTGTTTGAGTTTATTTTATTAGAAAAAGATGTTTTCAAATAGTTTCTCAAATAATTGCCCAGAAGATGATTATTTTTCTAATATAACATACGTGAAAAACATAGAAAGTATAATTCCAAATAGTGAATTGACCATTAACATCCGCACCAATGGTGTATCCACGAAAAAACAGTGTTTTGTTTATGCAGAAAAAATTGACTTCAAAGGCCTAATTGTATGAGAATTTTTATAAGAAGGGCATATCAAGAATTTTAGTTTTATTTCAGCAACTTCGACTAACAGACAAATCTGATCATAGGAAAATGTACATCTCTACCGTGGACACGAACTCTTTCAATCAACTCAAACAAGATCAATCGCTGCATGTTACATTTTCTGGTTTTGTTGATAATTTAATCAAAATACTTCAAGATTGTCAACGCGGGCAGTTGGAGATTGATCTCACACAGAACAGAGACCATCAAATGGTCCTGCAATTCTATGAGATGCGCTCTTTTAAAAATCTTGTCCATTTGTGTCTGCCTACTAAAACAGCTCCATTGAATGTGGTCCTATTTTATATGAACAATGTTTTGCATAGTTATCAGGTGCCCGACATCTTTCTGCTTCCGTTTTTTTTCATTTTTTAGTTTATATAATATACTTCTATTTTTAGAAAAAGAATGCTTCCATTGAAAGTGCAATGCAGTGCATGCAACACGAACTCAACACGAATATCGGCCGAACATCTCAACTGGAAGTGGAAATCGCAAAGCTAAGAGAGTCTCTTCTGGAGAATAGCAAAGCTATGGCTAAACGTCATCAGGAAGAAATTCTTCAAATGCAAGACGTATTAAAGAAAGCCTCTGATCAAAGAAATTCAGATAATGAGAGACACATGATGGCGATGTCTGCGTTACTCTTGTTGCAGGGCAACTTCAGTCCGCCAGCTTATGGTCTTTTTGTGTTTTAGAATATCTAATGCTTGTTTTCCAATAATTTCGTTGGCTTTTGATATTTCTTCGGTGGCCATTTCCAGTGCTTGTCGTTTTGTTTGGCATATTTTCTTTTCCGCTTCTAGCTCTGCTATTAAATCGGACTTCATTTTGGGTTTAGTAAGAAAAGATTCAGGCCACAAATACAATTCAGTAGTTACCTTCATTTTGTCGTATTTTTTTAATTTTTCCTGCAAATCGTGAATATGCTTTCTGGAATCGTTCAGGTGCATATCGTTCTTACGCTCGATATTCTTAAGTGCAGACATGTCGGACACTAGTTTTTCGTTGTGCTCTTTGATGGACGAAAGCGTCAACTTGAGCGACGCTAGTTCATCGCGCAAATGGTCACATTTCTTGACTTATGTTCATTTTATGACAAAGAATAACTTACCACTTTTCGGAATAAAGATTTGCTTTTTCGCTTGATAGTTTGTCAATTTGTGATTGTAACGCAGACATCGCCATCATGTGTCTCTCATTATCTGAATTTCTTTGATCAGAGGCTTTCTTTAATACGTCTTGCATTTGAAGTATTTCTTCCTGATGACGTTTAGCCATAGCTTTTTTTATTTATTTTTGTTATTTTCTTATATTACCTATATTCTATGAATTGTTCTTAAAATTGATAAATATATATATTGTAATTTAAAAAAAAATGCAAATTAGAAATAGTTGTAGTTGTAGCGAGGAGTAGGCCTAGCCCTATTCAGTAATTCGTTTCGAAAACAAAAATCTACGAAAACGAATATTTTGTACTCTTTATTTCTAATTGGATTCGAATGTACTACTTTCGGAAAAGCAAATTCGAAAACGAGTTTTATTTTTTTTTTATTTACTTAATATTTATTAAAAATAACAATAGACTTGCCCTTCGAAACGAAATACAGAGTAAGGCTCCAGGGAAACCTCGTTAAAAAAAACGTCATCCTGTATTTTACCTCCTGGGTGATGCGGAAAGAAATACACTAGAATAGTTTTTCTCTTTATATTTGCTTACTTAACTATGCTTTCCTATATTTTTTTTGTAATGTAGTACCTACATTTTTATCTTTTATTAATTGTCCTGTTTAATTTTTAATTTTTACAAAACCTTCTCTAGCTAAGTTTTTCCGAAATACCCGTTAAAAATTTTTTTTACATTGCTTTCCAGTAAAATCCGTTACAATTTCCTTTTGCAACAAAATTTAAAAATTGGTTCTTTAAAAACTGCTAATTTGCACAGTTTTTTGATTTTAAAAAATTTTGAATGAGACTTGCAAGTCAACGTCGCAATTTCATTTTTCATATCAAAACAATTACATTCAAAGACCTACCACACTGAAATACTATGGCACCAAAACCGATTTTGGTTGCTATGGTGACTTTCATTCTTTCAAATTAAAACATGTATATGCCTTTCTTTCCAACCCATTGCGCATTTGCCCGCCTAAATGATATATTCCACATCAGCATTACCAGCTGATTTAAGTATGACAAGTGACATCAGCGCCACCAAACATACAAAGAAGGAGATAAAAAAAGCTGTCCAGTAAAAGTACTATAGTTTAGATATACAAAGATACCTCTGGAATAAAAAATAGAGCTGTCATTTTTGAAACCCAATTCAAATTCAAACATACTTTTTGTTTGAGTTTATTTTATTAGAAAAAGATGTTTTCAAATAGTTTCTCAAATAATTGCCCAGAAGATGATTATTTTTCTAATATAACATACGTGAAAAACATAGAAAGTATAATTCCAAATAGTGAATTGACCATTAACATCCGCACCAATGGTGTATCCACGAAAAAACAGTGTTTTGTTTATGCAGAAAAAATTGACTTCAAAGGCCTAATTGTATGAGAATTTTTATAAGAAGGGCATATCAAGAATTTTAGTTTTATTTCAGCAACTTCGACTAACAGACAAATCTGATCATAGGAAAATGTACATCTCTACCGTGGACACGAACTCTTTCAATCAACTCAAACAAGATCAATCGCTGCATGTTACATTTTCTGGTTTTGTTGATAATTTAATCAAAATACTTCAAGATTGTCAACGCGGGCAGTTGGAGATTGATCTCACACAGAACAGAGACCATCAAATGGTCCTGCAATTCTATGAGATGCGCTCTTTTAAAAATCTTGTCCATTTATGTCTGCCTACTAAAACAGCTCCATTGAATGTGGTCCTATTTTATATGAACAATGTTTTGCATAGTTATCAGGTGCCCGACATCTTTCTGCTTCCGTTTTTTTTTTCATTTTTTAGTTTATATAATATACTTCTATTTTAAGAAAAAGAATGCTTCCATTGAAAGTGCAATGCAGTGCATGCAACACGAACTCAACACGAATATCGGCCGAACATCTCAACTGGAAGTGGAAAACGCAAAGCTAAGAGAGTCTCTTCTGGAGAATAGCAAAGCTATGGCTAAACGTCATCAGGAAGAAATTCTTCAAATGCAAGACGTATTAAAGAAAGCCTCTGATCAAAGAAATTCAGATAATGAGAGACACATGATGGCGATGTCTGCGTTACTCTTGTTGCAGGGCAACTTCAGTCCGCCAGCTTATGGTCTTTTTGTGTTTTAGAATATCTAATGCTTGTTTTCCAATAATTTCGTTGGCTTTTGATATTTCTTCGGTGGCCATTTCCAGTGCTTGTCGTTTTGTTTGGCATATTTTCTTTTCCGCTTCTAGCTCTGCTATTAAATCGGACTTCATTTTGGGTTTAGTAAGAAAAGATTCAGGCCACAAATACAATTCAGTAGTTACCTTCATTTTGTCGTATTTTTTTAATTTTTCCTGCAAATCGTGAATATGCTTTCTGGAAACGTTCAGGTGCATATCGTTCTTACGCTCGATATTCTTAAGTGCAGACATGTCGGACACTAGTTTTTCGTTGTGCTCTTTGATGGACGAAAGCGTCAACTTGAGCGACGCTAGTTCATCGCGCAAATGGTCACATTTCTTGACTTCATGGCTTCGTGAACGTTGAAAGCAATGGATAAATACTTATGTTCATTTTATGACAAAGAATAACTTACCACTTTTCGGAATAAAGATTTGCTTTTTCGCTTGATAGTTTGTCAATTTGTGATTGTAACGCAGACATCGCCATCATGTGTCTCTCATTATCTGAATTTCTTTGATCAGAGGCTTTCTTTAATACGTCTTGCATTTGAAGTATTTCTTCCTGATGACGTTCAGCCATAGCTTTTTTTATTTATTTTTGTTATTTTCTTATATTACCTATATTCTATGAATTGTTCTTAAAATTGATAAATATATATATTGTAATTTAAAAAAAAATGCAAATTAGAAATAGTTGTAGTTGTAGCGAGGAGTAGGCCTAGCCCTATTCAGTAATTCGTTTCGAAAACAAAAATCTACGAAAACGAATATTTTGTACTCTTTATTTCTAATTGGATTCGAATGTACTACTTTCGGAAAAGCAAATTCGAAAACGAGTTTTATTTTTTTTTTATTTACTTAATATTTATTAAAAATAACAATAGACTTGCCCTTCGAAACGAAATACAGAGTAAGGCTCCAGGGAAACCTCGTTAAAAAAAACGTCATCCTGTATTTTACCTCCTGGGTGATGCGGAAAGAAATACACTAGAATAGTTTTTCTCTTTATATTTGCTTACTTAACTATGCTTTCCTATATTTTTTTTGTAATGTAGTACCTACATTTTTATCTTTTATTAATTGTCCTGTTTAATTTTTAATTTTTACAAAACCTTCTCTAGCTAAGTTTTTCCGAAATACCCGTTAAAAATTTTTTTTACATTGCTTTCCAGTAAAATCCGTTACAATTTCCTTTTGCAACAAAATTTAAAAATTGGTTCTTTAAAAACTGCTAATTTGCACAGTTTTTTGATTTTAAAAAATTTTGAATGAGACTTGCAAGTCAACGTCGCAATTTCATTTTTCATATCAAAACAATTACATTCAAAGACCTACCACACTGAAATACTATGGCACCAAAACCGATTTTGGTTGCTATGGTGACTTTCATTCTTTCAAATTAAAACATGTATATGCCTTTCTTTCCAACCCATTGCGCATTTGCCCGCCTAAATGATATATTCCACATCAGCATTACCAGCTGATTTAAGTATGACAAGTGACATCAGCGCCACCAAACATACAAAGAAGGAGATAAAAAAAGCTGTCCAGTAAAAGTACTATAGTTTAGATATACAAAGATACCTCTGGAATAAAAAATAGAGCTGTCATTTTTGAAACCCAATTCAAATTCAAAAATACTTTTTGTTTGAGTTTATTTTATTAGAAAAAGATGTTTTCAAATAGTTTCTCAAATAATTGCCCAGAAGATGATTATTTTTCTAATATAACATACGTGAAAAACATAGAAAGTATAATTCCAAATAGTGAATTGACCATTAACATCCGCACCAATGGTGTATCCACGAAAAAACAGTGTTTTGTTTATGCAGAAAAAATTGACTTCAAAGGCCTAATTGTATGAGAATTTTTATAAGAAGGGCATATCAAGAATTTTAGTTTTATTTCAGCAACTTCGACTAACAGACAAATCTGATCATAGGAAAATGTACATCTCTACCGTGGACACGAACTCTTTCAATCAACTCAAACAAGATCAATCGCTGCATGTTACATTTTCTGGTTTTGTTGATAATTTAATCAAAATACTTCAAGATTGTCAACGCGGGCAGTTGGAGATTGATCTCACACAGAACAGAGACCATCAAATGGTCCTGCAATTCTATGAGATGCGCTCTTTTAAAAATCTTGTCCATTTGTGTCTGCCTACTAAAACAGCTCCATTGAATGTGGTCCTATTTTATATGAACAATGTTTTGCATAGTTATCAGGTGCCCGACATCTTTCTGCTTCCGTTTTTTTTTTCATTTTTTAGTTTATATAATATACTTCTATTTTAAGAAAAAGAATGCTTCCATTGAAAGTGCAATGCAGTGCATGCAACACGAACTCAACACGAATATCGGCCGAACATCTCAACTGGAAGTGGAAAACGCAAAGCTAAGAGAGTCTCTTCTGGAGAATAGCAAAGCTATGGCTAAACGTCATCAGGAAGAAATTCTTCAAATGCAAGACGTATTAAAGAAAGCCTCTGATCAAAGAAATTCAGATAATGAGAGACACATGATGGCGATGTCTGCGTTACTCTTGTTGCAGGGCAACTTCAGTCCGCCAGCTTATGGTCTTTTTGTGTTTTAGAATATCTAATGCTTGTTTTCCAATAATTTCGTTGGCTTTTGATATTTCTTCGGTGGCCATTTCCAGTGCTTGTCGTTTTGTTTGGCATATTTTCTTTTCCGCTTCTAGCTCTGCTATTAAATCGGACTTCATTTTGGGTTTAGTAAGAAAAGATTCAGGCCACAAATACAATTCAGTAGTTACCTTCATTTTGTCGTATTTTTTTAATTTTTCCTGCAAATCGTGAATATGCTTTCTGGAATCGTTCAGGTGCATATCGTTCTTACGCTCGATATTCTTAAGTGCAGACATGTCGGACACTAGTTTTTCGTTGTGCTCTTTGATGGACGAAAGCGTCAACTTGAGCGACGCTAGTTCATCGCGCAAATGGTCACATTTCTTGACTTCATGGCTTCGTGAACGTTGAAAGCAATGGATAAATACTTATGTTCATTTTATGACAAAGAATAACTTACCACTTTTCGGAATAAAGATTTGCTTTTTCGCTTGATAGTTTGTCAATTTGTGATTGTAATGTAATATGTCGTATAATAATTAAAACAATATATAAAGTAATTTTATTAATGAACTTTTATTATTGAACTTTTAATCTCCGCGTGTCTTGTACTTTACTTCTCTATAGGTTAAAACTCAACTGACACTTGTCATAAATGTCATCTACCAGAACTGTCACTATAAATTAAGGTTGAAATACATTGTTAATAAATTAAGGTTGAAATACATTGTCATATTACACGCTCTTTTTTTTTTTTTTTTTTTTTTTTTTTTTTTTATATATATAAATTATTAACAATAATTTTCTGGACCAGGCTACCACCTATGACTGTTACAACTTTTACCAGTCATATCTTTGCGGCGGTCTTACAGTACGACCGCTACGCGTTCTATACTCTTGTTTAACATTAGGATTCCGAATGTCTGACTGAGTGCTTGCTTCACTATCACTTCCCGAGCTTGCTTCTGAATTGTCACCTTCAGCAGTGTCATAATCCGATGAAGAATTATTTCCCACATTTACTGAAAGATCCAATTCATCTGCACTCACATCACTCACGGGAATATCAATTATTTGATTATCATAAGCATTATTATTTATAACTATTTCTGGTACTGGATCGACAATTTGAATCTCTGGCAAATTATTTGATTGTCCCGATTTTACATTTTCCTCAAACATCAAATCACTAGCGCTAAAATCTTCATTTTTAGTTTTTGCTATAAATCTACGGTTACGTCTAAAATGATTTTCAAACGAATCCTTAATAATATATGAACGTTCATTAACTATTCCAACAATTTTTCCGTAGTGCCACTCCTTTCCATTCTTCTTGAAAATCATCAAATCTCCCAAATTCAATGATGGCAATGACTTTACGTTTCGATCATAGTAATATTTCTGCTTCTTTTTTTTAATTTGAATTTTTTTCTGAATAATACTTTCATCCATGTTGTTTCTAACAAGCAGTTGTTCCGACACTGGCAATTTTGTTTTGACCAATCTACTGAAGAATAGTTCCGATGGAGTGAGTTGCATGCTTGCCACTGGTGTGGTATTATACTCCAATATTCTGTATTGATATTGGTCAACCTCATTTGCCTCATAGCAACGCTTCAGAATGTTTTTTGCAATTGCTACTCCCTTTTCGGCTAGACCATTACTTTGTGGATATCTGGGGCTTGAATATTTAAATTGAACATTGAAGTTTCGCGAAAATTTTTCAAACTCCGCTGAGTTGAATGGGACGTTATCACTTTTAATTATCGATGGGTAACCAATTTTATTAAATATTGTACAAAAGATATCAATAATATGTGCTGAGGTCTTATTATCTACTTTGGTTGCTACTAAATAATTTGAATATGCATCAAAGATTGAAATGTAATCACGACCAGCATATTCAAATAGGTCCACCGATACAATGTGATATGGATATTTCGGATTGATCTCTTGCATCAATGGCTCTTTTTGATTATTCCGTTTGAATTTTTCACAAATATCGCATGATGCGATCATTTTCTTGATTTGTGTGTTCATTCCAGGCCAGAAATACAACATTCTTGCTCTCGCTAGTGTTTTTTCAATTCCCAGATGTGGTTCATGTAACCACTTTGCCATTTTGCTTTGCAACTCCGTCGGAATCACCAGTCTGTGATTTCGGAATAAAAGTCCATTTTCAAAATGCAATTCAGATTTCAATTTGTGAAAAACTCGGCCAAAATCATCTAATGAACGGTAATCTGGCCAGCCATTTATTACGTAGTCACATACGCGTCTGAGATCTCTGTCCGATTCTGATATTTGTTTATAATAATCATAATTATCTCTTGATACACAAACAGATTTTGTGACGGCATGAATGACTCCGCTCAGTTCTGTTTCCTCATCACTTGTCTCTAATTGTGCACGAGACAAACAGTCAGCTAGTAACATATGTTTGCCCGGCTTATAGACGATTTCCAAACCCGGATATCTTAGCAATCTCATGAACATACCCTGTAATCTTGGTGAGACACCATCAATATCACGCAAATTTAATGTTTCAAGTGGCTTATGATCGCTTTCAACAATGAACCTATGTCCATAAACAAAATTATCGAAACGTTCACATGCAAATACCACCGCCAAAAGTTCCTTTTCTATTTGCGCCCATTTTTGTTCAGATTTGCTGAGAGTTCTGGAAGCATATGCAACCGGATGCTCCTCTTGCACTAAGCCTGACCCAAGTCCATCTTTTGATGCATCCGTCTGAATCACTATTGCCTTTTCAGGATCAAATGGTCTTAGAACGGGATCAGATGTGATTATTTTCTTGATAATATCAAGCTCAGCATCGTGTTTTTCATTCCACTCAAATGGAGTATCTTTTGTCGATAGCAATCGTAGCTCCGCCGTCAGTTTAGACAGAGTTGGAATGAATTTGGCCAAGTATTTACATAGACCCAATAAGCGACTAACACCATGCTTATCAGTTGGTTTTTTTATTTTAAGTATCGCCTCAATATGTTTTTTTGCTGGTTTAATTTTACCCTCCGACAGAATGAATCCCATGAATTTAACTTCCGACCTACGATATTGAATTTTATCCGGATTAAATTTAACATTATTCGAGCGGGCACGCTGAAGAACTATGTTCAATATTCTGTCATGCTCTTCCCCACTGGAAGCTGCTATTCCAATGTCATCAAAGTACACAAAGACCCCCGGTATGTCAGCAAAAATCTGTACCATACGTCTTTGAAAAATTTCCGGTGAAATATTCAGACCAAACGCAAGTCTGTTGAATTTGTAGCGACCAAAAGGTGTCATAAACGTCGTCAGTTCCGAACTCTTTTCATCCAGTTCCAATTGCCAAAACCCATTTGAACAATCCAAAACCGTAAATATATTTTTATTAGCCAGTTCCGAAGTCAAATCATCGATGGTAGGAATCAAATAATGTTCACGCTTAAGGCACTTATTGAGTGGCTTTGGATCTAAACAAACGCGTAAATCACCATTGGACTTTTCTACAACCTGCAAGTTGTTTACCCAATCAGTTGGGTGAGATATCGGAGAAATGATACCTGATTCCACCATTTCATCGAGTTTCGGCTTGAGTTTTTTGACAATTGTGTCAGGAAATCGCTTTTTATAATGCATAACCGGTTTAGCGTCTTCTTGTAAATGTATAGTGACTTTTCCCGGAATTTTTCCAAGTCCAGTGAAAATATCATTGTTTTCACTTACAAACCTTTCTTCCTCCTTTGAGTTTTTAATCAAATCTACATTCACTGCCTTAATCAACCCAAACTCAATGCAAGTTTCAAGCCCCAGTATCGGTTCAAACGTGTCATCCACAACAATGAATTCTGTTATTCTTTCGATATTTAATTTAAAATCCCACATTTTAATTTCAGCAATACCAAAAATCTTAATTTTATTGTTACTATAATCGAACACTGGAAAGTCATTTTGCTCATATTTCATTTTAATTTTCATTTTCTTGATGATTTTCAATGGAATGCAATTGACATCCGCCCCTGAATCAATTTTGAATTTGACTATCTTATTCCCTATTCGGTATGCCTTGGTCCATTGTTTTCTTTTTTGTCCGATTGAACTTATTCTAAAAACATAATTTTTAACACTAAGAATTGTTTCTAATTTTCTACGTTTAATCACTACATTACCTGACGATGATACATCGTTCCAACGGAGACTGTTAACAGCTGACTTGTCATTTGATTTCGGCTGAGATTTACCCGATGATGACATTTCCCGATTCTTTCCATTGCTTCGACACATTCGGCGAAAATGACCCCTTTTTCCGCATTGGCACGTAAAGTTCCTGGCTGGACACTTGCTCTTGTGTTCTCTGTCCCAATCACCACCACAGTTGAAGCATGTCTGTCTCTTGCCCATGTTAATTGCATTAACTGAATCGGTGTCTATGTTTTCCGATAGTGTGTTACGGATACCTGTGAAAGAAACAAAACAAAAAAATAAAGATTTAACATCTTATAATAAAAATTTTCACGTCCATAATGTATGTAGATGTAGTACGCAAATCGTACTTACCTGGTGTTTGTTTACCTTTTTGTTGTTGTTGGTAGTGTCCTTTTGGTGTACCTGAAAATAAAACAAAACGAAACAAAAAGAAAAGAATTCATACTTACGAAAACCAAAGAACCTAAATAAGGAAATATAAAAGAATAAAGAACGTTCCTAAATTTCAATATTAGCCGGCATGGCTTCTGTGTTCTGTCTCGGGTCTCGGCAAATAGTAAATTACTTATTACTCAATGGCTAGGGGTCATGGAGACCCCAATTATAGAGTGCCAAGTAGGAGGCATGAATTGAAATTGCAACAGGCGACGCTAGCGCCATAGTGGTCATCGTTCGATACCACATAGGGGCGGCCGGTGGGTTATGCGTGATGTAGGGAAATGTTTATTGTACGTATTTGTTCTATTAGTTATTATTTATTTATTTGTATGTTATGTATATATATATTTGATTATTTTTATGTATTAAATTATTATTATGTATTGTATTAGTTATACTTTATGTTATTTATTTTCAGTAGGTATAGTAGTGTTATGTCAAGTATCGTGGTAGAGTTATTTATTTATTTATTAATTTATTTATTTTATATATGTATTTATTTATTTAATTAGTGATATTTAAGTGCAATAAGTTAGGTATTTAAGTTTTAGAGAGTTATATTATATATATTTATTTTTATTAGGTTAAGTTATTAATAGGTATTTATATTATATTATTGTATTGTATATGTTTATTTATTATTATTGTAGAAAGATTTTTATGAATATACGTGCAATATAACATACCGCGTTTCCAATGTAGAAAAAGATTCACTTGCGAGCCTGAAGCCGGCCAAGAAAAAAAAAGCTTTTAAGCCACAAAAAAAATCCGACTGGCAATTTCAAGGCCATCTATTGGGAAAAGTCTGAGTTGAGATGGTTGAAAGAGGGAACCGTTCGACTTTGAAAACTTTTTTTAAAGTCAAACTCAAAGTCGAAGAAGTTCGTTTAGGAAATTTTCTTTTTTGGGGTGTAAGTTTGAAAATTGTCATTTTAACGTAATTTTCGTTTAAATTCTTTTTTTGAAACACTCATAGTGTGCGTTTGTGGAAAAAATAAAGAATAAAACCAAAAATAAAAAAGGAGAACGTTGCTGGTTTTCAGATTGAAGAAATACATATATGCCCACACATTATATATATATATATATATATCCCCAATTTTGTCTGGTGAGTGTTGAAAGTGTTCGTAAATCATATTTTGTGTTAAATTATTTCCTTTTTTTTTGTATGGTAGTTAGTTTTGAGAGTGTTATAAATGTTATTTAAATGTTTTAGATTTTCCCCCTGGCGGTCTACGACAAGGCAAAGGTCGTGGCCGCCCATCTTTTTTTTGGATACCCTCATTTTACACCACTGTGGATATATTGGAAAAGTTGAATCTACGCTCATCACGAAGACAATCAACCACAGAAAAAAGACAGCTAACAAGAACGAAAAACTGGAAAAGTCGTGGCCCGTGGGAGTCCCGGGTCCCCCAAGTAAAAGTGTTTTTTTTTATTTGAAGTGGGGGTAGTGCAAAAGTACAAAAAGGGGGGGTAGACAAACGAAAAACAAAGCACCAGCAGCAAAAATTTTGAAACTAACAAAGAGCACATACACTTTTCAAACAAGGAATCCAACAACAAATTTTGGAAAATAACGAAATACACGAAACGAAAAATATACATATACTTACAACAAAGGAAGTCGACGTTCACCTGTTGCCAAGGTGGCGGAGCGCCCAGGTGGCCGATACAATAAAAAGAATGCTGGTTGCTGTATTAGTTTTAAGTTACATTTTGGCGTGATTTGGTTATGATTTTTAATACTTTTCTTATTTTATTCGTCTTTTCTTTATAATTTTTTTTACATTCATTTTGTGTTTGATTTTGATTTTTTTTTCTGGTTCATCTTGTGGGTGTGTGTTATAATTTGCGTAATCTGAAGAGAAACAAAGTTAGGGATCCGTTACCAAGCCGGATTTTTCCTGCGGGGGCTGCATCGTTTTTCTTTATGGCCGGTAACATAGCGGCTAAGTTAACTATAGGGAGCTCCTTCTAGTTAGGTCCATTTAGTCGGGGTGCGAACAATTCCCCAAGTGGCCAGGGTGGGAAAAGTCGGGGTTCGGTGGCGCCGATGGTTTCCCTAAAATAAGAATAAAGAAAGAAAGAGAAAAACAAAACTGTTAGAAAAAAAAAGAAAATAAGAACATAGAAACGCAAGAACCACAGAACATATAAGAATACCAAAGCAATTATAGAGGTTTAGAAATACCCAAAACACAAACTATATAGAGATGCGAAAACAAGTAAAAATACAAAAACAACATAAAATTTATAAAAATACAAAAACAACACAAAATTATAAAAATACAAAAAAAAACAACAAAAAAACATAAAAACACAAAAACAATATATATATAAATAGTTAAGAGTAGGGTAGTTTTAAGGTTGTTTTTTTTCTTTTATATCATTTTCGTTTTTTTTTTTGTTTTTGATAAATTATTTCTTTTGTAGTTAGTTTCATTTTAGTTTTTTTTGTTCAATTTTAATTTTATTTCATTTTTTTTTTTTGCTTTTTAAGGCTTTTCTTATTTTGTTTTGAAACCTTTGTGATTTAAGTTTTGTTTAGTTTCTTTTAATAAATATGTGTTCATCACGCCAAATTTTTTGAAAACAAGTTTCACTGAACATGATGGCGTGGTAGGAAACATTTTCGGTGGGGTGTGAGCGGGCGGTGATGTGGTGAGGTGGTTGAGATGTCTGGGTTCTGACAGTTCGGTTTTCATAAGGGGAATCCAAACGACAAGGCCGATTGGGTTCTAGGTTGTGGTTGGGAACAGGCCACCCTGCACTACCACCAGCAGGGCCCAACGTGAGGTGTACTTGGTGTTCTTTTTGTGGTGGTTAATAATATTAGGCACGATTTATGTTTTGATGCGAGGCGAGGTGCAGTAGAGGAGGCAAGACCCACCCACATCCGGCGAGCTAAGCTGTGCTCCGCAAGCGTGCCAGGTCTCCTCTCTGTGCATTCCTTCCCCTTCCCAAATTTCCCCTCCTATCGTTCATACCTACCTTTCCCATTCTTGTTTTGGTCTCTTTCCTTTCTGTTTCCTAGCCTTTTCCTGGTTGTTTCCTTTTCCGTTCCTGAGTGTGTTCGATTCCTAAATCCTACCTTACCCTAAATCCTACCTTACACT
Organism: Melanostoma mellinum; assembly: GCA_914767635.1. Lineage (NCBI taxonomy): Eukaryota > Metazoa > Arthropoda > Insecta > Diptera > Syrphidae > Melanostoma > Melanostoma mellinum. The sequence continues at coordinate 25,497,888 of OU612058.1, forward strand.
ATCCAAATTCCAATCCTAATTCCAATTCCTCTCCTTTTGCCTGTCGTCCTGCATCAAATGGCGCCCAACGTTTATGTGCAACGTCCTGGTTGTCCTGAGCTTCAAATGGAGCTCAGACCTGTTGTGCAATTGTGTTGTCCAACGTACGGATGAAATACGCTGTCGTTCGACAGTGTTCAGACGTACAGTCCTGTTTTTGTTTTTTTATGTTTCCATACCCCATCAGCCAGTCACAAACCGTATGTCATGTTATGGATAGCTCTTTAGCAAGCTATAACATTTGCGACGGTGCGTGTCTAGGTTGATTTTCCTACTGTTGTGTTGTCAAGTTGTCTTCGCTAGCGGGAAGAATTCTTGTATGTCTTCAATTGGAAGGTCGCTGACGGACCATTTGAATTGCGACATGAATTCAACCTGCTGACGAAGCAACTCACCTTTCTAATTCAATCCCTATAAAGTTCTCTTCAGAAGCTTCAACACTTCGTAAGTCATGATCTGGATAGCTTTGAGCATGCCGGATCATTTGCGACGAAGATGTTGAGGCCGATGTTGACAACTATATCCTATCCTAGTAATGTATAAATGTCGTTCAAATCTTTATGTTTTCACCTCACGTTGGAGAAATAGTTTCGTTCAATGAAAAAAGAGCTGTCAGAGATACCTCCACGTAGAAAAGAAAAGACATCACCTCCCACTGAAAAACATCGCCTCAACCACCCCCGCAAATACATATAGAAACAAATTTTCAAACATACAAACATTTAAGCATTTAAACACAAATAATACAAAAATAAAATAAAAAAAAAAATTTTTCTTTTGATATTTAGTCTGTTGTTATTTGTTAATTTATTATTGGTGTTGGTTATGGTAAGTGTTTACATATTCAATTTTGGTCGTTTTGCTTTTGTTTTTTTATATATATTCCTTTTTTTTAAAACCTTGTTCTTTTTAATTCTTAGTTTAGGTTGATTTTAGTGTTAGTTAGTGTCACTCGTATGTGAATATTTTGTTAGGTAGTGATAGTTTCTTTATATTAATAATATAGAATTAGTTGTCCTTATCGGTCTGTTTAGGAAGAAGAGTATGAGCAAGAAAGAAATAGAGATAGTGAGCAATATAGTTACCAGGTCTGCTAGCAGAGCTCTTCAAGAAAGTGCAAATATGTTACAATTCGGGGGACGTTCTCCTCCAAAGCAGTCAAGTGCAAGAAATTCAGTGGAGAACGCCAATCAAGTGGACTTCTCGGTTCCACCACCGTCTAAGCACAACAATAGCGCGGACTCTCTTGAAGGACCGGCGTATAGTCTGATTAGTGGATTAGGCACCGAAAGAAACGGCGACGCCAGCCAAGCAACTGATCAAGATAATCATAGCCAGCCACCGGTCAGAAGAGAAGTCGCTCAGTCGAATGAGAATGGCAGAGAGAGTGGGCGTATTTCAGCTGAGTTGATGCTAGCTATCGACACGGCTGTAAATACGGCTCAGAGGACATATGCTAGTTCCCTTAAGGACGAGATCAATAAGTCCCTGGATGACAAATTAGAGAGGTTTCTGAGCAGACTTAGCAACAATAGTGCTACAATGCAAGTAGGAGCATCGAATGCTCAGTCTATTCCAAGCAACCATTCTCAGCTGGACCCTCTAGCGAGACCATTCGGTCCCAGTTCAGAGCCAGAGAGGGAGGGTAGAGCTGAGCAAGGCGCGTTCCAGACGGTGTACTTTCACCACCAACAACAGCAGCAAAATTTCCAAAGAAATCCCCCCAGTTGGTCACAAGCATACGGAAGATCGAGAAACATACCCGTAAGAGTCGACAAATGGGGGATAAATTTCAACGGAAAACCTGAGGCGTTGACGGTGGAGGATTTTGTATTCCGTCTGGAAACGCTGCAGTGTCAGTACGAGTGTTCCTGGGCTGAGGTTTTGCGAAGTATTCATCTCCTCCTCTCAGGTGAGGCCTATGATTGGTTCTGGCAATACCAGCGGTCCAATGGTCGTCCGGATTGGCCGATGTTGAAGAGTGCGATGATGCAACAATTCCGCAGTTCCAAGTCGGACTTCGACATCGTGCGGGAGATCATGGATCGTAGGCAGGGCACCTGGGAGTCGAGTGACGAGTTTTTTGCTTCCGTTAACAAGCTAAAGTCTCAGCTCAGGATACCGATTCCAGAGGCAGAACTGGTGAGAATGCTGAAGAAGAATTTAAATGAGAGAATCGGGAGGATGGTATATCCTCAATCTATCTTTAGCTTGGACCAGTTGAGAATGGCCTGCAAGGAGGCTGAGTATGCGTTCCCAGTGAAGGAGCGAGAAACACTTAGGCACCCCAGAGCTTCCACATCTAAGTATGCGGTGCATGAGCTTGAGATGTACGACGAGGAAATGTTTCGTGGTGAGGAAGAGTTGGCAGCTTTCCAACATACCGGGGCTAGACCAAAGCCAAATAGGGGAAATAGCGACCCTAAAACAGCGATATGTTGGAACTGCAGGTTACAGGGCCACCTCTACCAAGACTGCGAGGCCCAGAGGAAAATTTTCTGTTATAAGTGTGGAAGAGAGAATTGCATAACACCGAAATGTCCTAATTGCAATCCGGGAAACCTGATCCGGAACGTGACTTTTTCGGGGGAGTCGCGTTCGACACAAACCCCTTAGAAAAACCACAAACCTCCTTAGAAACACCGTTAATAACTAAAATACTGCAGAGACCTCAGGAAAGTAAGCAAAACCCAGTAAAGTTAGTAGAAATTAGGCCATTGCACCTGAGAATAGCTGAGTACAAAAAGGCTAGAGAAAGAATTTTTGGTAGTGCAAACATAGTTTCCAATAGAATTTTAAAGACAAGAACCCGGTACAAACTAAGAAAAGAAGTTAGGAAGAAAATCGTATCCACAATATTGTGTTCAAATTCAGACCCGAGACCTTACGCGATGGTTAGGATCGGTAACCAAGAGATTCTTGGGCTGCTAGATAGCGGCGCAAGTATCTCCATTTTAGGAAAAAATTGTGATAAAATTGTTAACGAATTAAAAATACCGGTTTTAACACATACAGCAGCAGTCAAAACCGCTGATGGTAAAAATCAAGCTATTGTAGGTAAGATCGAAGTCGATGTAAGTTATAAAGAAACCACAAAAACAATTACATTTTACTTGGTGCCAAATTTGGACCAAGCCTTATATCTAGGAATTGACTTCTGGAAGGCTTTCCATATAGCTCCAGGAGTCGTCAGCGAGATTTCGGTGTGTGAGAGCCCGGCTGATTTATCGAATGCGCATCAGCTGTCTCTCGAGCAAACATCGAGGTTGGATGCTGTAAGGTTGAAATTTCTTGACTATGAACGTCATGGTCTTGGAAGAACGTCATTGATGGAGCACGTGATAGATACTGGAGAGGCAGTTCCTGTTAAGCAGCGTCACTACCCGGTGTCACCAGCGGTACAAGCCGTGCTGTATCAGGAAATAGACCGCATGCTTCAGCTCGGTGTGATTGAGGAGAGTGAGAGTCCTTGGTGCTCACCCGTTGCACTCATCAAGAAGCTAGGTGAAAACAACGCCGTAAAATACCGGTTTTGCCTAGATGCTAGACGAGTTAACGCGGTGACGAAGAAGGACGCTAATCCACTTCCTCATATAGAAGGACTCCTCAGTCGGTTACCCGATACATACTTCATAAGTAGCGTTGACTTGAAGGAGGCTTTCTGGCAAATACCGCTGGAGAAGGAAAGTAGAGAGAAAACTGCGTTTGCGGTTCCGGGAAGACCCTTGTACCATTTTAAGGTCATGCCTTTTGGGCTGTGTAATGCCGCTCAAAGATTATGCCGTTTAATGGACAAGGTTATTCCTGCACGACTCAGGGACCGTGTCTTTGTGTATCTTGATGACTTGCTCATCATAGCACCGGACTTCGAGACCCATATCGACTTGCTAGAACAAGTAGCTGACTGCCTTAGGAAAGCCAACTTAACTATAAATCTCAAGAAGTCGAAGTTCTGCTTCAAAGAACTGAAGTACTTGGGATTCATAGTAGGCGGAGGTAAGTTAAAGACTGACCCGGCGAAAGTCGAGGCAGTCGTTGACTTTCCTCTTCCGAAAAATCCTAGGCAGGTACGTCGGCTGCTCGGTCTAGCAGGTTGGTATAGACGGTTCATAAAAGATTTTTCAAGCCTTACAGCACCACTTACGGACACTCTCAAGAAAAGCGCAAAATTCGAGATGTCAAGAGAGGCTATAGAAGCTTTTGAAAAACTTAAGAAAGCTCTAACCTCAGCTCCGGTTCTCACACACCCCGATTTTAGTAGGCGTTTTTATGTGCAATGCGATGCGTCAGATACCGGAATAGGAGCAGTACTGTTCCAAAAGAACGAAAAAAACGAAGAAAGTCCAGTGTCCTATTTTTCACAAAAATTGAACTCATGTCAGCGAAACTACAGCGTGACCGAGAAAGAGTGTATGGCTGCGGTAATGGCAGTTAAGAAGTTCAGGCCCTATGTCGAAGGCATGGACTTCACCATCATCACAGACCATTCCAGCCTTAAATGGCTGATGACGATGAAGGACCTCAACGGTCGTCTGGCCAGGTGGAGTCTGGAGTTACAGTCCTATGCTTTCGACATAGAGCACCGAAAAGGAACTCTTAACGTCGTGCCAGACACACTTTCTCGGGCACACTTAGAGAGCATAGAATTAGATCAGGTTGCACCAATGATTGATCTTGAATCAGATCAATTTCTTTCGGATGAGTACACCTCATTAATTACCACAATAAAAGAAAATCAAGATCAGCTACCGGACCTCAAGGTAGAAGACAACTATGTATACAAAAGATCTTTGCCTCGAGGTGGAGACGAAAGTACGGTAGAACATACATGGTTACTGTGGATACCAGTGGGTTTGACTGACGATATTATCGCCAAAGCTCACGAGCCACCTAGTGCGGCGCACGGTGGCATTTCAAAAACTTTACACCGTATTAGACAATTCTTTTATTGGCCGAACATGACTGTTCAAATCCGCCACTATGTGTCTAACTGTGATGTTTGTAAACAGTGTAAACCGTCCAATCAAGTTCAGCGTCCACCTATAAGTAACAGTTTCGTCACAGATCGTCCTTTCCAAAAATTATATGTCGATTTTTTGGGACCTTACCCAAGGTCAAAAGCGGGAAACGCCCATATATTTGTAGTCCTTGACCATTTGTCAAAGTTTGTGTTTTTAAAAGCACTGAAAGTAGCGAATTCAAACGTAATTATAAAGTATTTACAAAACGAGATTTTTCTCACATTTGGAGTTCCACAAATACTCCACTCCGATAATGGAAAGCAGTTTGTTGGAAAAGACTTCCAAAACTTTTTGAAGAAGTATGGTATTAGACATTTTCGAACAGCCCATTATGCACCACAATCAAACGCGTCGGAGAGAGTAAATCGTACGTTACTCGCTGCGATAAGATCTTATATAAAAGACGATCAACGCGATTGGGATTTACATCTCAACGAAATCGCGGCGGCACTTAGAAGCTCTGTACATTCAGCGTCGGGGGTGTCACCATATTTTGCTTTATTTGGCACCAATATGATGACACACGGCAGCAGCTATGAGCTGGCACACAAGTTGAGAGTGTTAGAGGACGGGGAATTTGCAATACTACCGAGACACGAAAAACTTCAGTGCATAAGAAATAAAATCAAGGAAAGTATACTAGAAGCTAACGTCAAAAGTGCAAAAGCTTATAACGTTAGATCACGCGAGGTAGCGTATTGTCCAGGCCAAGAGGTTTACCGACGAAACTTTGTGCTTAGTGACAGTACAAAGTACCTAAACGCCAAATTGTGTCCAAAGTACACAAAGTGTCGGATAGTTAAACCCATTGGCAAGAGCATGTACGAGTTGGAAGATTTAAAAGGAAAAAGAATTGGAGTTTTCCATGCGAAAGATCTAAAACAATAAGCAATAGTAAATTCTGTGATAAACTTTGGTAGAATGTAAGAACGGACTGTGATAACACTTGACTACGATGATTAAACGTTTACGTAATGAAATATTTTAGTTGCCCGCTGTGATAAACCTTGTTAAAAGTATATAAAACGAACTGTGATAACACCTGGTCACGATCGTAAAATAACAATCTGTGATACAACGTCACGATTAGATCAACCCTCTGTGATATTTTATTTTTAGGCTTAAAAGCCAACATAAAATTCTGTGATATGACTTAGCCAAGAACAAATCAATCTGTGATATTACACCCAAATCACGATAAAAAAGGCCAACATAAAATTCTGTGATATGACTTAGCCAAGAACAAATCAATCTGTGATATTACACCCAAATCACGATAAAAAAAAAAAAAAAATAAAATGTGCAATACGAGGGTAGTGCAATGAAATGTCTTTCTCAAACTCTTAGGTGCAATGAGGCTTAATAGACTAGCAGGTAGACCGATGTGTATATGTGTATATCTATGTTAATTTATTTTATTTGTTAGGCTTATCTATGTTAACTTATTTTATTTGTTAGTCACATTTATGTTAATTTATTAAAGTCTGTTAAGAGTTATATTTTTATATAGAGTTTATTTATATTAAGTATGTATGTCCTATTATATGTTAATTTATTAAACCTAGTTGTAAGTATAGTTCCCTATTTATATATTTATTTACCTATCTCTAAGTCTGTGATATTTACAATCTAGTTCTAAGTATATAGTTCTCTATCTTATTTTTTTTTAAGTATTTATAAGTTATGTGATATATATGTAGTAGTCTTGAGTATTCCATGGTGATATTAGGTTAGATTTTATGTTAAGCAATTAAGTATGTATATATTTGTATCGTTAAGTGATGTCACAGATTAATGTATTTTATTTATTCGTATATTCAGGTAGTTAAGTGTATATTTTTTTTTTCTGTGATATCAATTACGATTAGGCTAGTCATTATTGTGATAATAGGATAAGTAGTTAGGTTAATAAATTATTTTGATGTTAAATTATTCGTATCTGTTATAAAGTATAAGGTCCTAATGTAAATATCACCATGTTCTAGTATAATATATATATACATATACACACATCTACACAATAATAATATAAATGCGTAATGGTAAAGGAAGGCAATAAATTATGTTTCCTTCGAACTGAAAACAAATATATAGATATATATAAAAATAGGACACTCACGAATATACTCCTACAGGAAGACCGATGAGGTTGGTGTTGGGTTATTGGTATTTTTATTCCATGTGTTAATTTTGTATGTTGTTTGATGTTTGTTGATGTCCAATGGTGACTGGATGCAGCTACCAGCTTTAAATGAATCTAATAGAAAAAAAAAAAATTAAAGCAGCCGTCTAGAAAATAAAAACCAACAAAATCATAACCTGACTGCCCGGCTTAGCGAGGGTTCTTCCCCACGTTTGCCTAGGCGCAGGTAATTACCATGGTAATTTGTTTTGGAACATCAATATAGCAGCTACCAGGAACAAATTTCATCACAGAGTACCTGAAAGACAGAAAAAGTAGTAGCAACTCCAAGCAAAACAATTCAATTAAAATTGATCAATACATACCTAACCTAATTGCCCGGCTGAACGAGGGTTCTTCCCCACGTTGGCTCAGGCAAAGTATCCTTCCACCGACGGATCCTCCTACAGGTATGGTCTCCGCCGGTGTTTTTGTTACGGATACCTGTGAAAGAAACAAAACAAAAAAATAAAGATTTAACATCTTATAATAAAAATTTTCACGTCCATAATGTATGTAGATGTAGTACGCAAATCGTACTTACCTGGTGTTTGTTTACCTTTTTGTTGTTGTTGGTAGTGTCCTTTTGGTGTACCTGAAAATAAAACAAAACGAAACAAAAAGAAAAGAATTCATACTTACGAAAACCAAAGAACCTAAATAAGGAAATATAAAAGAATAAAGAACGTTCCTAAATTTCAATATTAGCCGGCATGGCTTCTGTGTTCTGTCTCGGGTCTCGGCAAATAGTAAACTTATTACTCAATGGCTAGGGGTCATGGAGACCCCAATTATAGAGTGCCAAGTAGGAGGCATGAATTGAAATTGCAACAGGCGACGCTAGCGCCATAGTGGTCATCGTTCGATACCACATAGGGGCGGCCGGTGGGTTATGCGTGATGTAGGGAAATGTTTATTGTACGTATTTGTTCTATTAGTTATTATTTATTTATTTGTATGTTATGTATATATATATTTGATTATTTTTATGTATTAAATTATTATTATGTATTGTATTAGTTATACTTTATGTTATTTATTTTCAGTAGGTATAGTAGTGTTATGTCAAGTATCGTGGTAGAGTTATTTATTTATTTATTAATTTATTTATTTTATATATGTATTTATTTATTTAATTAGTGATATTTAAGTGCAATAAGTTAGGTATTTAAGTTTTAGAGAGTTATATTATATATATTTATTTTTATTAGGTTAAGTTATTAATAGGTATTTATATTATATTATTGTATTGTATATGTTTATTTATTATTATTGTAGAAAGATTTTTATGAATATACGTGCAATATAACATACCGCGTTTCCAATGTAGAAAAAGATTCACTTGCGAGCCTGAAGCCGGCCAAGAAAAAAAAAGCTTTTAAGCCACAAAAAAAATCCGACTGGCAATTTCAAGGCCATCTATTGGGAAAAGTCTGAGTTGAGATGGTTGAAAGAGGGAACCGTTCGACTTTGAAAACTTTTTTTAAAGTCAAACTCAAAGTCGAAGAAGTTCGTTTAGGAAATTTTCTTTTTTGGGGTGTAAGTTTGAAAATTGTCATTTTAACGTAATTTTCGTTTAAATTCTTTTTTTGAAACACTCATAGTGTGCGTTTGTGGAAAAAATAAAGAATAAAACCAAAAATAAAAAAGGAGAACGTTGCTGGTTTTCAGATTGAAGAAATACATATATGCCCACACATTATATATATATATATATATATCCCCAATTTTGTCTGGTGAGTGTTGAAAGTGTTCGTAAATCATATTTTGTGTTAAATTATTTCCTTTTTTTTTGTATGGTAGTTAGTTTTGAGAGTGTTATAAATGTTATTTAAATGTTTTAGATTTTCCCCCTGGCGGTCTACGACAAGGCAAAGGTCGTGGCCGCCCATCTTTTTTTTGGATACCCTCATTTTACACCACTGTGGATATATTGGAAAAGTTGAATCTACGCTCATCACGAAGACAATCAACCACAGAAAAAAGACAGCTAACAAGAACGAAAAACTGGAAAAGTCGTGGCCCGTGGGAGTCCCGGGTCCCCCAAGTAAAAGTGTTTTTTTTTATTTGAAGTGGGGGTAGTGCAAAAGTACAAAAAGGGGGGGTAGACAAACGAAAAACAAAGCACCAGCAGCAAAAATTTTGAAACTAACAAAGAGCACATACACTTTTCAAACAAGGAATCCAACAACAAATTTTGGAAAATAACGAAATACACGAAACGAAAAATATACATATACTTACAACAAAGGAAGTCGACGTTCACCTGTTGCCAAGGTGGCGGAGCGCCCAGGTGGCCGATACAATAAAAAGAATGCTGGTTGCTGTATTAGTTTTAAGTTACATTTTGGCGTGATTTGGTTATGATTTTTAATACTTTTCTTATTTTATTCGTCTTTTCTTTATAATTTTTTTTACATTCATTTTGTGTTTGATTTTGATTTTTTTTTCTGGTTCATCTTGTGGGTGTGTGTTATAATTTGCGTAATCTGAAGAGAAACAAAGTTAGGGATCCGTTACCAAGCCGGATTTTTCCTGCGGGGGCTGCATCGTTTTTCTTTATGGCCGGTAACATAGCGGCTAAGTTAACTATAGGGAGCTCCTTCTAGTTAGGTCCATTTAGTCGGGGTGCGAACAATTCCCCAAGTGGCCAGGGTGGGAAAAGTCGGGGTTCGGTGGCGCCGATGGTTTCCCTAAAATAAGAATAAAGAAAGAAAGAGAAAAACAAAACTGTTAGAAAAAAAAAGAAAATAAGAACATAGAAACGCAAGAACCACAGAACATATAAGAATACCAAAGCAATTATAGAGGTTTAGAAATACCCAAAACACAAACTATATAGAGATGCGAAAACAAGTAAAAATACAAAAACAACATAAAATTTATAAAAATACAAAAACAACACAAAATTATAAAAATACAAAAAAAAACAACAAAAAAACATAAAAACACAAAAACAATATATATATAAATAGTTAAGAGTAGGGTAGTTTTAAGGTTGTTTTTTTTCTTTTATATCATTTTCGTTTTTTTTTTGTTTTTGATAAATTATTTCTTTTGTAGTTAGTTTCATTTTAGTTTTTTTTGTTCAATTTTAATTTTATTTCATTTTTTTTTTTTGCTTTTTAAGGCTTTTCTTATTTTGTTTTGAAACCTTTGTGATTTAAGTTTTGTTTAGTTTCTTTTAATAAATATGTGTTCATCACGCCAAATTTTTTGAAAACAAGTTTCACTGAACATGATGGCGTGGTAGGAAACATTTTCGGTGGGGTGTGAGCGGGCGGTGATGTGGTGAGGTGGTTGAGATGTCTGGGTTCTGACAGTTCGGTTTTCATAAGGGGAATCCAAACGACAAGGCCGATTGGGTTCTAGGTTGTGGTTGGGAACAGGCCACCCTGCACTACCACCAGCAGGGCCCAACGTGAGGTGTACTTGGTGTTCTTTTTGTGGTGGTTAATAATATTAGGCACGATTTATGTTTTGATGCGAGGCGAGGTGCAGTAGAGGAGGCAAGACCCACCCACATCCGGCGAGCTAAGCTGTGCTCCGCAAGCGTGCCAGGTCTCCTCTCTGTGCATTCCTTCCCCTTCCCAAATTTCCCCTCCTATCGTTCATACCTACCTTTCCCATTCTTGTTTTGGTCTCTTTCCTTTCTGTTTCCTAGCCTTTTCCTGGTTGTTTCCTTTTCCGTTCCTGAGTGTGTTCGATTCCTAAATCCTACCTTACCCTAAATCCTACCTTACACTATCCAAATTCCAATCCTAATTCCAATTCCTCTCCTTTTGCCTGTCGTCCTGCATCAAGTGCTATTGCCGCAATCGACTGTTTCGATGCCAGAATGCTTTTGTGAACATTTGCTGATTCAAACGTTTTGCATATGTCCACCACACGATCCAATGCTTCATCACGACCATCGAGCAATTTCAACTGAAGTTTCTTGTCATACACCCCAGTAATTATACGGTCACGCAGCATCCGACCTTCGTACGACAATCCACATTTGCAATTGAATTCACAGCGTTCGATTTGTGCTCGAATTTCCGTCAAAAATTCAGTAAATGGTTGACGTTCCTTTTGAATCATATTGTTGAATTTATACGATTCCATTGTCACATTCTTTTGCGGTAAACAATGTGCATCAAATGCCTCCAACACCGTTGCTAATGTTCGTTGGGCTACATCTTCCGCTGTTACCGCTGCTGCTGTAGATGTTGCTGCTGTCACAATTCTTGTCGTTATGGTCGTACCAAGCAATTGGTCTTGTGATCCATCGTTTGGAAATAGCGTGTTGTAAATGTTGGCACCTTTTGTTCCAATCAACCACAGAAAAATTGCAATTTTTGTTGATTCTGGTTGACCGTTCTTGTCGTTGGCAATCATATACACCAAAAAATCACGTTTCCAATTCTTCCATTCCAATGCTAGACTTGAACAATCCAGTTCTCGCAACTCCTTCCGTGTGTCAGTCATTTTTTGCTCAAAATTCCGCTGAATATGACTTTAGCCCATGAAATAATTTTCGAAATATAATTATTACACCCCAAATTTGCCCGATGATTTGCCTTTGCGGTCCGATGATTCTATTTTGTTGACGATTTTTCCCGATGAAATTGCTTTTGTTTCACAACGATGAAAGTGTTTCACACAAACACGTTGCAATCCAATGCTCCGATGACAAAATTACGAAAGTAATCCTTATTCTAGCTGAGAACTAGTTTTAAATTTTACCTCAGAGATCAGTATCCCACTTCTGACACCATGTAATATGTCGTATAATAATTAAAACAATATATAAAGTAATTTTATTAATGAACTTTTATTATTGAACTTTTAATCTCCGCGTGTCTTGTACTTTACTTCTCTATAGGTTAAAACTCAACTGACACTTGTCATAAATGTCATCTACCAGAACTGTCACTATAAATTAAGGTTGAAATACATTGTTAATAAATTAAGGTTGAAATACATTGTCATATTACATGTAACGCAGACATCGCCATCATGTGTCTCTCATTATCTGAATTTCTTTGATCAGAGGCTTTCTTTAATACGTCTTGCATTTGAAGTATTTCTTCCTGATGACGTTTAGCCATAGCTTTTTTTATTTATTTTTGTTATTTTCTTATATTACCTATATTCTATGAATTGTTCTTAAAATTGATAAATATATATATTGTAATTTTAAAAAAAATGCAAAGTAGAAATAGTTGTAGTTGTAGCGAGGAGTAGGCCTAGCCCTATTCAGTAATTCGTTTCGAAAACAAAAATCTACGAAAACGAATATTTTGTACTCTTTATTTCTAATTGGATTCGAATGTACTACTTTCGGAAAAGCAAATTCGAAAACGAGTTTTTTTTTTTTTTATTTACTTAATATTTATTAAAAATAACAATAGACTTGCCCTTCGAAACGAAATACAGAGTAAGGCTCCAGGGAAACCTCGTTAAAAAAAACGTCATCCTGTATTTTACCTCCTGGGTGATGCGGAAAGAAATACACTAGAATAGTTTTTCTCTTTATATTTGCTTACTTAACTATGCTTTCCTATATTTTTTTTGTAATGTAGTACCTACATTTTTATCTTTTATTAATTGTCCTGTTTAATTTTTAATTTTTACAAAACCTTCTCTAGCTAAGTTTTTCCGAAATACCCGTTAAAAATTTTTTTTACATTGCTTTCCAGTAAAATCCGTTTTGATTTTAAAAAATTTTGAATGAGACTTGCAAGTCAACGTCGCAATTTCATTTTTCATATCAAAACAATTACATTCAAAGACCTACCACACTGAAATACTATGGCACCAAAACCGATTTTGGTTGCTATGGTGACTTTCATTCTTTCAAATTAAAACATGTATATGCCTTTCTTTCCAACCCATTGCGCATTTGCCCGCCTAAATGATATATTCCACATCAGCATTACCAGCTGATTTAAGTATGACAAGTGACATCAGCGCCACCAAACATACAAAGAAGGAGATAAAAAAAGCTGTCCAGTAAAAGTACTATAGTTTAGATATACAAAGATACCTCTGGAATAAAAAATAGAGCTGTCATTTTTGAAACCCAATTCAAATTCAAACATACTTTTTGTTTGAGTTTATTTTATTAGAAAAAGATGTTTTCAAATAGTTTCTCAAATAATTGCCCAGAAGATGATTATTTTTCTAATATAACATACGTGAAAAACATAGAAAGTATAATTCCAAATAGTGAATTGACCATTAACATCCGCACCAATGGTGTATCCACGAAAAAACAGTGTTTTGTTTATGCAGAAAAAATTGACTTCAAAGGCCTAATTGTATGAGAATTTTTATAAGAAGGGCATATCAAGAATTTTAGTTTTATTTCAGCAACTTCGACTAACAGACAAATCTGATCATAGGAAAATGTACATCTCTACCGTGGACACGAACTCTTTCAATCAACTCAAACAAGATCAATCGCTGCATGTTACATTTTCTGGTTTTGTTGATAATTTAATCAAAATACTTCAAGATTGTCAACGCGGGCAGTTGGAGATTGATCTCACACAGAACAGAGACCATCAAATGGTCCTGCAATTCTATGAGATGCGCTCTTTTAAAAATCTTGTCCATTTGTGTCTGCCTACTAAAACAGCTCCATTGAATGTGGTCCTATTTTATATGAACAATGTTTTGCATAGTTATCAGGTGCCCGACATCTTTCTGCTTCCGTTTTTTTTCATTTTTTAGTTTATATAATATACTTCTATTTTTAGAAAAAGAATGCTTCCATTGAAAGTGCAATGCAGTGCATGCAACACGAACTCAACACGAATATCGGCCGAACATCTCAACTGGAAGTGGAAAACGCAAAGCTAAGAGAGTCTCTTCTGGAGAATAGCAAAGCTATGGCTAAACGTCATCAGGAAGAAATTCTTCAAATGCAAGACGTATTAAAGAAAGCCTCTGATCAAAGAAATTCAGATAATGAGAGACACATGATGGCGATGTCTGCGTTACTCTTGTTGCAGGGCAACTTCAGTCCGCCAGCTTATGGTCTTTTTGTGTTTTAGAATATCTAATGCTTGTTTTCCAATAATTTCGTTGGCTTTTGATATTTCTTCGGTGGCCATTTCCAGTGCTTGTCGTTTTGTTTGGCATATTTTCTTTTCCGCTTCTAGCTCTGCTATTAAATCGGACTTCATTTTGGGTTTAGTAAGAAAAGATTCAGGCCACAAATACAATTCAGTAGTTACCTTCATTTTGTCGTATTTTTTTAATTTTTCCTGCAAATCGTGAATATGCTTTCTGGAATCGTTCAGGTGCATATCGTTCTTACGCTCGATATTCTTAAGTGCAGACATGTCGGACACTAGTTTTTCGTTGTGCTCTTTGATGGACGAAAGCGTCAACTTGAGCGACGCTAGTTCATCGCGCAAATGGTCACATTTCTTGACTTCATGGCTTCGTGAACGTTGAAAGCAATGGATAAATACTTATGTTCATTTTATGACAAAGAATAACTTACCACTTTTCGGAATAAAGATTTGCTTTTTCGCTTGATAGTTTGTCAATTTGTGATTGTAACGCAGACATCGCCATCATGTGTCTCTCATTATCTGAATTTCTTTGATCAGAGGCTTTCTTTAATACGTCTTGCATTTGAAGTATTTCTTCCTGATGACGTTTAGCCATAGCTTTTTTTATTTATTTTTGTTATTTTCTTATATTACCTATATTCTATGAATTGTTCTTAAAATTGATAAATATATATATTGTAATTTAAAAAAAAATGCAAATTAGAAATAGTTGTAGTTGTAGCGAGGAGTAGGCCTAGCCCTATTCAGTAATTCGTTTCGAAAACAAAAATCTACGAAAACGAATATTTTGTACTCTTTATTTCTAATTGGATTCGAATGTACTACTTTCGGAAAAGCAAATTCGAAAACGAGTTTTATTTTTTTTTTATTTACTTAATATTTATTAAAAATAACAATAGACTTGCCCTTCGAAACGAAATACAGAGTAAGGCTCCAGGGAAACCTCGTTAAAAAAAACGTCATCCTGTATTTTACCTCCTGGGTGATGCGGAAAGAAATACACTAGAATAGTTTTTCTCTTTATATTTGCTTACTTAACTATGCTTTCCTATATTTTTTTTGTAATGTAGTACCTACATTTTTATCTTTTATTAATTGTCCTGTTTAATTTTTAATTTTTACAAAACCTTCTCTAGCTAAGTTTTTCCGAAATACCCGTTAAAAATTTTTTTTACATTGCTTTCCAGTAAAATCCGTTACAATTTCCTTTTGCAACAAAATTTAAAAATTGGTTCTTTAAAAACTGCTAATTTGCACAGTTTTTTGATTTTAAAAAATTTTGAATGAGACTTGCAAGTCAACGTCGCAATTTCATTTTTCATATCAAAACAATTACATTCAAAGACCTACCACACTGAAATACTATGGCACCAAAACCGATTTTGGTTGCTATGGTGACTTTCATTCTTTCAAATTAAAACATGTATATGCCTTTCTTTCCAACCCATTGCGCATTTGCCCGCCTAAATGATATATTCCACATCAGCATTACCAGCTGATTTAAGTATGACAAGTGACATCAGCGCCACCAAACATACAAAGAAGGAGATAAAAAAAGCTGTCCAGTAAAAGTACTATAGTTTAGATATACAAAGATACCTCTGGAATAAAAAATAGAGCTGTCATTTTTGAAACCCAATTCAAATTCAAACATACTTTTTGTTTGAGTTTATTTTATTAGAAAAAGATGTTTTCAAATAGTTTCTCAAATAATTGCCCAGAAGATGATTATTTTTCTAATATAACATACGTGAAAAACATAGAAAGTATAATTCCAAATAGTGAATTGACCATTAACATCCGCACCAATGGTGTATCCACGAAAAAACAGTGTTTTGTTTATGCAGAAAAAATTGACTTCAAAGGCCTAATTGTATGAGAATTTTTATAAGAAGGGCATATCAAGAATTTTAGTTTTATTTCAGCAACTTCGACTAACAGACAAATCTGATCATAGGAAAATGTACATCTCTACCGTGGACACGAACTCTTTCAATCAACTCAAACAAGATCAATCGCTGCATGTTACATTTTCTGGTTTTGTTGATAATTTAATCAAAATACTTCAAGATTGTCAACGCGGGCAGTTGGAGATTGATCTCACACAGAACAGAGACCATCAAATGGTCCTGCAATTCTATGAGATGCGCTCTTTTAAAAATCTTGTCCATTTGTGTCTGCCTACTAAAACAGCTCCATTGAATGTGGTCCTATTTTATATGAACAATGTTTTGCATAGTTATCAGGTGCCCGACATCTTTCTGCTTCCGTTTTTTTTTTCATTTTTTAGTTTATATAATATACTTCTATTTTAAGAAAAAGAATGCTTCCATTGAAAGTGCAATGCAGTGCATGCAACACGAACTCAACACGAATATCGGCCGAACATCTCAACTGGAAGTGGAAAACGCAAAGCTAAGAGAGTCTCTTCTGGAGAATAGCAAAGCTATGGCTAAACGTCATCAGGAAGAAATTCTTCAAATGCAAGACGTATTAAAGAAAGCCTCTGATCAAAGAAATTCAGATAATGAGAGACACATGATGGCGATGTCTGCGTTACTCTTGTTGCAGGGCAACTTCAGTCCGCCAGCTTATGGTCTTTTTGTGTTTTAGAATATCTAATGCTTGTTTTCCAATAATTTCGTTGGCTTTTGATATTTCTTCGGTGGCCATTTCCAGTGCTTGTCGTTTTGTTTGGCATATTTTCTTTTCCGCTTCTAGCTCTGCTATTAAATCGGACTTCATTTTGGGTTTAGTAAGAAAAGATTCAGGCCACAAATACAATTCAGTAGTTACCTTCATTTTGTCGTATTTTTTTAATTTTTCCTGCAAATCGTGAATATGCTTTCTGGAATCGTTCAGGTGCATATCGTTCTTACGCTCGATATTCTTAAGTGCAGACATGTCGGACACTAGTTTTTCGTTGTGCTCTTTGATGGACGAAAGCGTCAACTTGAGCGACGCTAGTTCATCGCGCAAATGGTCACATTTCTTGACTTCATGGCTTCGTGAACGTTGAAAGCAATGGATAAATACTTATGTTCATTTTATGACAAAGAATAACTTACCACTTTTCGGAATAAAGATTTGCTTTTTCGCTTGATAGTGTGGCGAATCTATTCACGAACCTCCTCAAACTTCGTCGTCTATTCTTCCTCAAACTTCGGAACTATTTCCACAGAGAAGAATAGACAAAAATCAAACGACTGGAAGGACGAATAGGTTTGCACCCTTCGCCCTCATAGCTGCAAATATATTTTCCTGCACATGAATTCAACTACGCAGTAGACGATAAGTTCGTTGCAATTCAAATACGACGCCTTGCAGTTTGTCTCCATCGGTCTACACAGCAAGTTCATCCAACGAACTGCGGACAACCAAAGCCACAATGTATATATGTATAAACATACATTTCATTTTACTATTTTAAGTATCAGTTAGTTAAGTTATCTTAAGTCTGTAGTTATCAAATTAGTATCAGTGTGTAAATAAAGTATATACAAAGTGCACACTGTGTGTATCAACTAAAGTGACATTTCTCATTTCATTGTGTGTCTCGTGGTAGTCAGAGACCACAAATTGGTGACCCCGACGTGATGTGATTTGCTAATAACAATCACAAACACAAAAACACGCGCACACGCAAACACGCACACACGCACAAACACGCGCCCTCGCACAAACACGCGCACACGCACAACCACGCTAATTTTTTCTAAAAATACCAACCTGCATCCATTTCTCAACATGTCGGAGGACTTGAGTTCACCAGCCTCGCCAGCAGGGCGAGAATCAGCACTGGCGCAAATCTCATGCCAGTCTCGTCCAGCTACAGCCACCGCGAGAAAACTCAAGCCCAAGTAACTGCCTTGCTGTTTGAATCCTAACTATAGGAAAACAGCAATCGACACACATCCAAGACACACCGTGGATCCCCGACTCTTTTTCCTCGACTAAACGACCAACAACAAGTTCTTTATTGACTTCGGCGCCATCATGTCCAGCCTACGGCCTCATCATTCCGTAAAGGTCAACCAAAGTCCAAACTGGTACTATATGCTCGCCCATACATCACACATCGGCACATATGGTACCAAACGGACATCACCATACACGGACCAGAGACCACTCACACATGCGTTCACCTACAACGCATCGGACAGACAACTTTGGCAGCTCAAGAGGGATGAATATGAGCAACCCAAAAAATGTAGCAAAATCTTCAAAAAATCGAAGTAGATTTAGAAAAAATGAAGCAGATAATAAAAAATGTCATAAATTTGACAAATAACAATGTTTTCTTATCAAATAAAAGAAAAACTGAACTATAATACATAGCTCTAACAAGTTATTTTTATAACAATGCTTTCTTACAAGATTATACAGGTGCATCAAGCTGTTCTTAAATTTATACAAAAAATAAGATACTTTTTTGCTTGAACCATCACAGTAAAGAAAAAATTAGAAGTAAGTATTGAAGAGTGGTATTGTAACGTGAACCCAACATTTTATACCAATTTCCTAATCGAAAAACGTTCAACCGAAAACACAACTGGCAACACTTTAATGGAATGGTATAAATGACAGGCGTTGCTTGTAAGCCAGTGTGTGTGAGTGTATAGAGAGACAGACAGACAGAAAGTAGACAGCAAATGTGGAGACAATGTAGAAGCTACTGGAGAGTTCTAGATGGCATGTCATTCGATATAAATAGCCCGCCCGAGGCAACCAGAGGGCAGTCTTGTTTATAGAGTGATATAGTTAAGAGTAAATACAAGTGATAGTCCAAAAGTCGAGTTGAGTTCAATAAGTGTATATCGAAAGTAGATACTGAATAAAGTGGTAGAATTAAATTGAAAAGTAGAGTTTTATTTTTGCGAACTAAGCGCACGTTACATTGGTGTCAGAAGTGTAAATAAAACTTATTTGACTAGTAAAGTGTAAAAAAAAAAAAAAAAAGTAAAAAGAAAATAATAATTATATACAGTGAAAATGGGTAAGTTGTTAGAAGAGCTCACTTGCATTGAGCTTAAAAGTGAGTTAGGTCAGCGAAATCTTTCTAGAGCGGGATCGAAAAATGAGCTCGTCCTGCGCTTGCGTAACTATTTGGAACAGCAAGGGGAAGACGTGAACACTTTTGTTTTTGAAACAGAAGTGGAAGAAGAGGAAGTAAGTGAAAATGTAGATTTTTCTAGTATGATGAAACTTTTGTTAGAACAACGAAACGAGCAAAAGAAGGAACAGCAGAATGTTCTCGAACAACTTGAAGCACAACGAAACGAGCAAAAGAAGGAACAACAGAATGTTCTCGAACGACTCGAAGTACAACAAAAGAATCTGGAAGAGCAACGAAACGAGCAAAAGAAGCTGATTGAAGAACAACGAAACGAACAAAAGAAAGAACAACAGAACATTCTCGAAAGACTCGAGGCGCAACAGAATGTTTTGGAAGGCCAGAAAAACATTCTAGAAGGCAAATTGGGCAACATTGAGAAAAATGTATGTGCCCTTGACGAACGAGTTGAAGGTGTGGAAAAACAGCTTTCTGTTGTAGAGAATCGTTTGGAAAGCCGATGCGATAACCAGTTCTCTCTTCTGTCCAAGGAATTAGACCAGATCCGGAAAATAAAAATTCGAGAATCTGCTGGAGAGTTTGCAAGGAAAAAGGAGATGAAACCCCCAACATTTGATGGACAGTCTTCTTGGCCAGTCTACAAGAGACAATTTGAGGCAGCCGCGACAACAAATGGCTGGGATGACGAAGACAAGTACATTGCACTGACTCTTGCTCTAAGAGGACCAGCAGCTGAACTACTTCAAACAGTTCCAGCTGGTAAGAGCGGCGATTTCAGTTCTCTCGTGGCAGCTATAGATAAACGCTTTGGAGATAGCCACTTGAAAGAAGTCTTCCGAGTCCAACTCAATAACAGAGTCCAGAAAAGGGGTGAAAGTCTACAGCAGCTCCAAGCAGACGTCGAAAGACTGGTTCACCTGGCATACCCGGATGCTGGAGAAGAAATCATCAACCAGCTTGCTGTTGAGTCCTTCGTTCGTGCCATTTCCGATATACATCTTCAGAGGTCTGTGCGAACTGCTAGAACACGTACTCTTTCCGAAACTTTAGCATTCGCATTGACAATTGAAGCAGCAGAACAGGCTTCTCAGGGAGTACATCGACTTAGAGAGGCCATACTCGAAGAATGCTCGTGCCAAAGAGCTGAAATACAAAAGAACCGGAGCGGACTAGCAAGATGTTGGAACTGCAACAAGACCGGGCACTTACAGCGTCAATGCCGACTACCACCAAACAATGCCAGTTGTCAACATTGTGGAAGCAAGAGATCCAACCCAGAGCAAGGTAATAACAACACCAGCGTTGCCTATCAGCCCGTTTCCCATCAGGGAAACGAGTAAGAACCAACTTCGAGGGGCAGAGGCTGGTTTCTTGTATCGATGGCCCCAGAACCACCATCCAGGTCTCTCAGACCAAACGAGACAACAAAAGTCTGACTGTGGAGACTACTATTAACGGGAACAAACATGTGGCTACCATCGACACCGGTGCCACAGCCTCCATAGTACGTCGAGACCTGGTAAAGACGACGTGGCTTCATAACACCAATAGCTACCGTCTAAGAACCGCAACGGGAGAAGCAGCAAGAGTATATGGAGAAGTGTGTCTTAAGATCCGACTGGCCGACCTAGTGTTTACTCATCAATTCCTGGTGGCAGATATATGTGACGAGTGCATCATTGGAATCGACTTTATGAAACAGCACGGAGTTATTTTGGACATCGGTAATCAGGTTTTGAAGTACCAAAATAAGGAACTTCCAATGACTTATTCGAACGAAAGTACGTCGACACTGAGAACTGTCATCAGGGAAGATCTTATTCTGCCTCCTTCTTCTGAAGTGTTCGTTTGGACAAAACTGGAAGGTGAGTTTGGAAGCCTTCGATACCTCATGGTGGAACCAGACCCAGAGTGTTCCTCCCAAAGCGTCATCATTGGGAAAACACTGGTAGCACCGAAGAACAAAATGGTCCCCGTACGATTACTAAACACCAGACCGTACGATGTAAGGTTGAAGAAAGGAGAAGTCGTTGGACGTTGCGAATCGGTTGCAGCAATTACGAAGATCGCAGACGAAGCTCCGAGAAAACCTATAACTCCGGAGGAGCTCGAAACCATCAGAGCTAAAATACTGAATTCATCCAACCTTGATCACCAACAAACAAGGATGGCTGAAAGTCTCCTACAAGAGTACACTGATATCTTCGCATCGCAAAAGGGGCAATATGGTAGGACACAGTTGGTGCAGCATCGCATCAACACAGGAGATGCAAGACCGATTCGTCAACCTGCAAGACGTCTTCCACTGGCCAAACAAGGTGAGGTTGAGGAAATGATAACAGCAATGAAAAAGGACGGTCTTATCGAAAATTCCAAAAGTCCTTGGGCGTCACCAGTGGTGCTAGTGAAAAAGAAAGACGGAAGCACTCGTTTTTGTGTGGACTACCGAAGGCTGAATGATGTAACTAAGAAGGACAGCTATCCCCTGCCGAGAATCAGTGATACCCTGGATGCCATGGAGGGAGCGCAGTGGTTCTCGACGCTGGACTTGAAGAGCGGATATTGGCAAGTTGACATCCACCCTGATGATCGGGAAAAGACGGCGTTTTCTACAGGTAATGGGCTCTGGCAGTTTAAAGTTATGCCGTTTGGGTTATGTAACGCTCCGGCAACATTCGAGCGTTTGATGGAGTGCGTTCTTCAAGGACTGACGTGGAAAGCTTGCCTAGTCTACTTGGACGATGTCATTGTTTACGGGAAAACATTTGACCAACATTGTAAGAACCTTAAAGCCGTGTTTCAGAGACTTCGAGAGGCTAACCTTAAACTGAATCCAGAAAAATGTGCACTTTTCAAAACCGAAGTCAAGTATTTGGGACACATCATCTCATCCCAAGGAGTAAAGACTGATCCTGGAAAAGTTGACTCCGTCAAAAATTGGCCAACACCACAGGACAAACATCAACTCCGAAGCTTTCTGGGACTTGCCACATATTACCGACGTTTCGTTAAGAACTTCGCTGGAGTTGCAAAGAGTTTGCATCAGCTCACCGAAAAGGGGAAGCAGTTTAAATGGTCAGGTGAGTGTGAGAAATCTTTCCAGGAACTCAAATACCGCCTCTGTAACGCTCCAGTGCTGGCACATCCAACACCTGGCAAAACATTCATCGTCGACGCAGATGCCAGCAACGTTGGAATCGGGGCGGTACTATCCCAAGTGCATGATGGCGAAGAGAAAGTGGTGGCATACTACAGCAAGGTCCTATCGAAACCCGAAAGGAACTACTGCGTGACCAGAAGGGAACTGCTAGCTCTTATCTTGGCAACAAAGCACTTCCATAAGTACATCTATGGACAGAAATTCCTTCTGCGGACAGACCACGGTGCTCTGAGCTGGCTGTTGAACTTCAAAAATCCAGAAGGTCAAGTCGCAAGGTGGATAGAAAGATTGCAGACCTATGACTACCAGATCCAACACCGCAGAGGAAAGCTGCACTCAAACGCCGATGCATTATCACGAAGACCTTGCAAAGTGGATTGCAAGCATTGCAAGCGGCAAGAAGACAAAGAAATCATTACCGCTCAGCGACTAAGAGCTGACCCCATAAGCGGATGGAGCAATGAGGAAGTGAGGACTGCTCAACAGGAAGATCCAGATATCGAACCCATTCTCGCATGGAAAGAAAATGAAGAGAAACCGGAATGGGGAGACATTTCTGACAGGAGTCCAGTTCTCAAAGCCTATTGGGCACAGTGGGACTCACTATATGTGCAAGAAGGTGTCCTCAGGCGAAGATGGGAATCCGCTGACGGTAAGTCATATGTGATGCAGCTGATCGTACCGCAATCGAAAGTCAGTGAAGTTCTTCAGGAGATGCACGACGGACCTTCTGGAGGCCACCTGGGGGTAAACAAAACACTGGAGAAGGTGCGACATCGGTTCTACTGGTTACATGCTAGAGATGACGTGGAGAAGTGGTGCCGAACATGTGACAAGTGTGCTGCAACCAAAGGACCTGGTAGGAAGATTCAAGGTAAGATGCATCAGTACAACGTTGGATCGCCTTTTGAGAGGATTGCAGTAGATGTGGCTGGGCCTTTTCCAGAGACCAACGCTGGAAACAAATACATTCTGGTTGTAATGGACTATTTTAGCAAGTGGCCTGAGGCGTATGCCATCCCAAATCAAGAAGCCAAAACGGTGGTCGACCAGATTGTGTTTAACTGGGTTAGTAGGTTTGGCGTGCCTATGGAACTCCATTCCGACCAAGGGAGGAACTTTGAGTCAAACATCTTCCAAGGAGTGTGCGGACTACTTGGCATTAAGAAGACGAGAACCACACCACTTCATCCACAATCTGATGGGATGGTTGAAAGATTCAACCGGACCTTGAAAGAACACCTCACCAAGGTCGTAGGCGACTACCAAAGAGACTGGGATAGGCACGTACCGCTATTCCTGATGGCCTATAGAAGTGCAGTACATAGCTCGACAGGACAAACACCATCTGACATCCTGTTCGGGAAAACCATGCGGCTGCCCAGCGAACTTAAATTTGGATGCCCCACAGAGGAGCCACAGGACACAAACGAGTATGTGGACGACCTCAAGGAGAGACTCGCTGACATCCATAAAAGAACAAGGGAACGGATGAAAGCCTACAGCGACCGGATGAAGACACGGTACGACACAAAAGCGACAACGTCAGGATTCCAAGCAGGAGATCGTGTGTGGCTTTATAATCCTCATCGTCAAAAGGGATTGTCACCGAAACTTCAGCAAAACTGGGAAGGTCCTTATACTGTAGTCACGAGGATTAACGACGTGGTTTACCGCATCCAAAGAGGACTAAGAGGCAAGTTAAAAGTAGTTCATTGTGACAGGCTGCATCGATATAGTGGCGAGGCTGCAGATGGAATTATTCGGGACGAACAATCCTAAGGAGGGGGCAGTGTAACGTGAACCCAACATTTTATACCAATTTCCTAATCGAAAAACGTTCAACCGAAAACACAACTGGCAACACTTTAATGGAATGGTATAAATGACAGGCGTTGCTTGTAAGCCAGTGTGTGTGAGTGTATAGAGAGACAGACAGACAGAAAGTAGACAGCAAATGTGGAGACAATGTAGAAGCTACTGGAGAGTTCTAGATGGCATGTCATTCGATATAAATAGCCCGCCCGAGGCAACCAGAGGGCAGTCTTGTTTATAGAGTGATATAGTTAAGAGTAAATACAAGTGATAGTCCAAAAGTCGAGTTGAGTTCAATAAGTGTATATCGAAAGTAGATACTGAATAAAGTGGTAGAATTAAATTGAAAAGTAGAGTTTTATTTTTGCGAACTAAGCGCACGTTACAGTATTTTAAGCAAAAAATAAATGAAGTAGAAAAAACTTGCTACGTAGTAAAAGAGGAATTTGAAAAAAGCGAAGTAGATCTGCTACATATGTAGCAAATATTCATCCCTGATTGCTCAACTATATTTCTCAGTTTACAACGGATATAGTCCACGTGAATGGAGAAAGCAACATCGTGGCAGATGCACTCTCACGCATCAATGCCATACCTATGCCAGCATACATCAATAAGAACGATGATACCTGTGCTCATCAAGCTAGCACATCATCACATCACAACAAAACCTCACAGTCGAGTCCAACAACAACCATATTCCAACCACAAACACACTAGTCCAGCTCTAATCCAAGTGCAACATCAATCAGCAGCAACATCTAGACAACAGATCCCATCAACAACCATCCGTACATTCAACAGAAGCACCAGAAAACAAACTTACACAAAAAAAAAAAACACATTTCAACATCACAAAATCCTGGAATCAATTTTCAACCACATCCGCAGCCGTTCAAATCCAGCCAACATAGATTTTCACAACACGAAACACCAATACAACAGTCAATAGCTTAAATAATTTCAATTTAAAAACAATCAACAAAAACTCAATTTTACAAAATAATTCGCCACAACAACAGCATTCTACAAGTTTGACAGCAAAGTCTCAGCCAGAACCACAACCAACTATAAAGAGACGAGTGACTTTCCGTCTGCCACCGCAAAGTTCAGGGGGGAGTAGCTGCGGCGAATCTATTCACGAACCTCCTCAAACTTCGTCGTCTATTCTTCCTCAAACTTCGGAACTATTTCCACAGAGAAGAATAGACAAAAATCAAACGACTGGAAGGACGAATAGGTTTGCACCCTTCGCCCTCATAGCTGCAAATATATTTTCCTGCACATGAATTCAACTACGCAGTAGACGATAAGTTCGTTGCAATTCAAATACGACGCCTTGCAGTTTGTCTCCATCGGTCTACACAGCAAGTTCATCCAACGAACTGCGGACAACCAAAGCCACAATGTATATACATCGCCATCATGTGCCTCTCATTATCTGAATTTCTTTGATCAGAGGCTTTCTTTAATACGTCTTGCATTTGAAGTATTTCTTCCTGATGACGTTTAGCCATAGCTTTTTTTATTTATTTTTGTTATTTTCTTATATTACCTATATTCTATGAATTGTTCTTAAAATTGATAAATATTGTAACGTGAACCCAACACTTTATACCAATTTCCTAATCGAAAAACGTTCAACCGAAAACACAACTGGCAACACTTTAATGGAATGGTATAAATGACAGGCGTTGCTTGTAAGCCAGTGTGTGTGAGTGTATAGAGAGACAGACAGACAGAGAGTAGACAGCAAATGTGGAGACAATGTAGAAGCTACTGGAGAGTTCTAGATGGCATGTCGTTCGATATAAATAGCCCGCCCGAGGCAACCAGAGGGCAGTCTTGTTTATAGAGTGATAAAGTTAAGAGTAAATACAAGTGATAGTCCAAAAGTCGAGTTGAGTTCAAATAAAGTGTATATCGAAAGTAGATACTGAATAAAGTGGTAGAATTAAATTGAAAGGTAGAGTTTTATTTTTGCGAACTAAGCGCACGTTACATTGGTGTCAGAAGTGTAAATAAAACTTATTTGACTAGTAAAGTGTAAAAAAAAAAAAAAAAAAGTAGAAAGAAAATAATAATTATATACAGTGAAAATGGGTAAGTTGTTAGAAGAGCTCAACTGCATTGAGCTTAAAAGTGAGTTAGGTAAGCGAAGTCTTTCTAGAGCGGGATCGAAAAATGAGCTCGTCCTGCGCTTGCGTAACTATTTGGAACAGCAAGGGGAAGACGTGAACACTTTTGTTTTTGAAACAGAAGTGGAGGAAGAGGAAGCAAGTGAAAGTGTAGATTTTTCTAGTATAATGAAGCTTTTATTAGAACAAAAGACAGAACAGCAGAAGGTTCTCGGACGTCTGGAAGAACAAAGAAACGATCAAAAGAAGGAACAACAGAATGTTCTCGAACAACTTGAAGCACAACGAAACGAGCAAAAGAAGCTGATTGAAGAACAACGAAACGAACAAAAGAAGGAACAGCAGAATGTTCTCGAAAGACTCGAAGTACAACAAAAGAATCTGGAAGAGCAACGAAACGAACAAAAGAAAGAACAACAGAATATTCTCGAAAGACTTGAGGCGCAACAGAATGTTTTGGAAGGTCAGAAAAACATTCTAGAAGGAAAATTGGGTAATATTGAGAAAAATGTATGTGCCCTTGACGAACGAGTTGAAGGTGTGGAAAAACAGCTTTCTGTTGTTGAGAATCGTTTGGAAAGCCGATGCGATAACCAGTTCTCTGTTTTGTCCAAGGAATTAGACCAGATCCGGAAAATAAAAATTCGAGAATCTGCTGGAGAGTTTGCAAGGAAAAAGGAGATGAAACCCCCAACATTTGATGGACAGTCTTCTTGGCCAGTCTACAAGAGACAATTTGAGGCAGCCGCGACAACAAATGGCTGGGATGACGAAGACAAGTACATTGCACTGACTCTTGCTCTTAGAGGACCAGCAGCTGAATTACTTCAAACAGTTCCAGCTGGTAAGAGCGGCGATTTCAGTTCTCTCGTGGCAGCTATAGATAAACGCTTTGGAGATAGCCACTTGAAAGAAGTCTTCCGAGTCCAACTCAATAACAGAGTCCAGAAAAGGGGTGAAAGTCTACAGCAGCTCCAAGCAGACGTCGAAAGACTGGTTCACCTGGCATACCCGGATGCTGGAGAAGAAATCATCAACCAGCTCGCTGTTGAGTCCTTCGTTCGTGCCATTTCCGATATACATCTTCAGAGGTCTGTGCGAACTGCTAGAACACGTACTCTTTCCGAAACTTTAGCATTCGCATTGACAATTGAAGCAGCAGAACAGGCTTCTCAGGGAGTACATCGACTTAGAGAGGCCATAGTCAAAGAATGCTCGTGCCAAAGAGCTGAAATACAAAAGAACCGGAGCGGACTAGCAAGATGTTGGAACTGCAACAAGACCGGGCACTTACAGCGTCAATGCCGACTACCACCAAACAAAGCAGGTTGTCAACATTGTGGAAGCAAGAGATCCAACCTAGAGCAAGGTAACAACAACACCAGCGTTGTCTATCAGCCCGTTTCCCATCAGGGAAACGAGTAAGAACCAACTTCGAGGGGCAGAGGCTGGTTTCTTATATCGATGGCCCCAGAACCACCATCCAGGTCTCTCAGACCAAACGAGACAACAAAAGTCTGACTGTGGAGACTACTATTAACGGGAACAAGCATGTGGCTACCATCGACACCGGTGCCACAGCCTCCATAGTACGTCGAGACCTGGTAAAGACGACGTGGCTTCATAACACCAATAGCTACCGTCTAAGAACCGCAACGGGAGAAGCAGCAAGAGTATATGGAGAAGTGTGTCTTAAGATCCGACTGGCCGACCTAGTGTTTACTCATCAATTCCTGGTGGCAGATATATGTGACGAGTGCATCATTGGAATCGACTTTATGAAACAGCACGGAATTATTTTGGACATCGGTAATCAGGTTTTGAAGTACCAAAATAAGGAACTTCCAATGACTTATTCGAACGAAAGTACGTCGACACTGAGAACTGTCATCAGGGAAGATCTTATTCTGCCTCCTTCTTCTGAAGTGTTCGTTTGGACAAAACTGGAAGGTGAGTTTGGAAGCCTTCGATACCTCATGGTGGAACCAGACCCAGAGTGTTCCTCCCAAAGCGTCATCATTGGGAAAACACTGGTAGCACCGAAGAACAAAATGGTCCCCGTACGATTACTAAACACCAGACCGTACGATGTAAGGTTGAAGAAAGGAGAAGTCGTTGGACGTTGCGAATCGGTTGCAGCAATTACGAAGATCACAGACGAAGCCCCGAGAAAAACTGTAACTCCGGAAGAGCTCAAAACCATCAGAGCTAAAATACTGAATTCATCCAACCTTGATCACCAACAAACAAGGATGGCTGAAAGTCTCCTACAAGAGTACACTGATATCTTCGCATC
Organism: Melanostoma mellinum; assembly: GCA_914767635.1. NCBI lineage: Eukaryota > Metazoa > Arthropoda > Insecta > Diptera > Syrphidae > Melanostoma > Melanostoma mellinum. The sequence continues at coordinate 25,526,683 of OU612058.1, forward strand.
GCAAAAGGGCAATATGGTAGGACACAGTTGGTGCAGCATCGCATCAACACAGGAGATGCAAGACCGATTCGTCAACCTGCAAGACGTCTTCCACTGGCCAAACAAGGTGAGGTTGAGGAAATGATAACAGCAATGAAAAAGGACGGTCTTATCGAAAATTCCAAAAGTCCTTGGGCGTCACCAGTGGTGCTAGTGAAAAAGAAAGACGGAAGCACTCGTTTTTGTGTGGACTACCGAAGGCTGAATGATGTAACTAAGAAGGACAGCTATCCCCTGCCGAGAATCAGTGATACCCTGGATGCCATGGAGGGAGCGCAGTGGTTCTCGACGCTGGACTTGAAGAGTGGATATTGGCAAGTTGACATCCACCCTGATGATCGGGAAAAGACGGCATTTTCTACAGGTAATGGGCTCTGGCAGTTTAAGGTTATGCCGTTTGGGCTATGCAACGCCCCGGCAACATTCGAGCGTTTGATGGAGTGTGTTCTTCAAGGACTGACGTGGAAAGCTTGCCTAGTCTACTTGGACGATGTCATTGTTTACGGGAAAACATTTGACCAACATTGTAAGAACCTTAAAGCCGTGTTTCAGAGACTTCGAGGGGCTAACCTTAAACTGAATCCAGAAAAATGTGCACTTTTCAAAACCGAAGTCAAGTATTTGGGACACATCATCTCATCCCAAGGAGTAAAGACTGATCCTGAAAAAGTTGAATCCGTCAAAAATTGGCCAACACCACAGGACAAACATCAACTCCGAAGCTTTCTGGGACTTGCCACATATTACCGACGATTCGTTAAGAACTTCGCTGGAGTTGCAAAGAGTTTGCATCAGCTCACCGAAAAGGGGAAGCAGTTTAAATGGTCAGGTGAGTGTGAGAAATCTTTCCAGGAACTCAAATACCGCCTCTGTAACGCTCCAGTGCTGGCACATCCAACACCTGGCAAAACATTCATCGTCGACGCAGATGCAAGCAACGTTGGAATCGGGGCGGTACTATCCCAAGTGCATGATGGCGAAGAGAAAGTGGTGGCATACTACAGCAAGGTCCTATCGAAACCCGAAAGGAACTACTGCGTGACCAGAAGGGAACTGCTAGCTCTTATCTTGGCAACAAAGCACTTCCATAAGTACATCTATGGACAGAAATTCCTTCTGCGGACAGACCACGGTGCTCTGAGCTGGCTGTTGAACTTCAAAAATCCAGAAGGTCAAGTCGCAAGGTGGATAGAAAGATTGCAGACCTATGACTACCAGATCCAACACCGCAGAGGAAAGCTGCACTCAAACGCCGATGCATTATCACGAAGACCTTGCAAAGTGGATTGCAAGCATTGCAAGCGGCAAGAAGACAAAGAAATCATTACCGCTCAGCGACTAAGAGCTGACCCCATAAGCGGATGGAGCAATGAGGAAGTGAGGACTGCTCAACAGGAGGATCCAGATATCGAACCCATTCTCGCATGGAAAGAAAATGAAGAGAAACCGGAATGGGGAGACATTTCTGACAGGAGTCCAGTTCTCAAAGCCTATTGGGCACAGTGGGACTCACTATATGTGCAAGAAGGTGTCCTCAGGCGAAGATGGGAATCCGCTGACGGTAAGTCACATGTGATGCAGCTGATCGTACCGCAATCGAAAGTCAGTGAAGTTCTTCGGGAGATGCACGACGGACCTTCTGGAGGCCACCTGGGAGTAAATAAAACACTGGAGAAGGTGCGACATCGGTTCTACTGGTTACACGCTAGAGATGACGTGGAGAAGTGGTGCCGAACATGTGACAAGTGTGCTGCAACCAAAGGACCTGGTAGGAAGATTCAAGGTAAGATGCATCAGTACAACGTTGGATCGCCTTTTGAGAGGATTGCAGTAGATGTGGCTGGGCCTTTTCCAGAGACCAACGCTGGAAACAAATACATTCTGGTTGTAATGGACTATTTTAGCAAGTGGCCTGAGGCGTATGCCATCCCAAATCAAGAGGCCAAAACGGTGGTCGACCAGATTGTGTTTAACTGGGTGAGTAGGTTTGGCGTGCCTATGGAACTCCATTCCGACCAAGGGAGGAACTTTGAGTCAAACATCTTCCAAGGAGTGTGCGGACTACTTGGCATTAAGAAGACGAGAACCACACCGCTTCATCCACAATCTGATGGGATGGTTGAAAGATTCAACCGGACCTTGAAAGAACACCTCACCAAGGTCGTAGGCGACTACCAAAGAGACTGGGATAGGCACGTACCGCTATTCCTGATGGCCTATAGAAGTGCAGTACATAGCTCGACAGGACAAACACCATCTGACATCCTGTTCGGGAAAACCATGCGGCTGCCCAGCGAACTTAAATTTGGATGCCCCACAGAGGAGCCACAGGACACAAACGAGTATGTGGACGACCTCAAGGAGAGACTCGCTGACATCCATAAAAGAACAAGGGAACGGATGAAAGCCTACAGCGACCGGATGAAGACACGGTACGACACAAAAGCGACAACGTCAGGATTCCAAGCAGGAGATCGTGTGTGGCTTTATAATCCTCATCGTCAAAAGGGATTGTCACCGAAACTTCAGCAAAACTGGGAAGGTCCTTATACTGTAGTCACGAGGATTAACGACGTGGTTTACCGCATCCAAAGAGGACTAAGAGGCAAGTTAAAAGTAGTTCATTGTGACAGGCTGCATCGATATAGTGGCGAGGCTGCAGAAGGAATTATTCGGGACGAACAATCCTAAGGAGGGGGCAGTGTAACGTGAACCCAACACTTTATACCAATTTCCTAATCGAAAAACGTTCAACCGAAAACACAACTGGCAACACTTTAATGGAATGGTATAAATGACAGGCGTTGCTTGTAAGCCAGTGTGTGTGAGTGTATAGAGAGACAGACAGACAGAGAGTAGACAGCAAATGTGGAGACAATGTAGAAGCTACTGGAGAGTTCTAGATGGCATGTCGTTCGATATAAATAGCCCGCCCGAGGCAACCAGAGGGCAGTCTTGTTTATAGAGTGATAAAGTTAAGAGTAAATACAAGTGATAGTCCAAAAGTCGAGTTGAGTTCAAATAAAGTGTATATCGAAAGTAGATACTGAATAAAGTGGTAGAATTAAATTGAAAGGTAGAGTTTTATTTTTGCGAACTAAGCGCACGTTACAATATATATATTGTAATTTTAAAAAAAATGCAAAGTAGAAATAGTTGTAGTTGTAGCGAGGAGTAGGCCTAGCCCTATTCAGTAATTCGTTTCGAAAACAAAAATCTACGAAAACGAATATTTTGTACTCTTTATTTCTAATTGGATTCGAATGTACTACTTTCGGAAAAGCAAATTCGAAAACGAGTTTTTTTTTTTTTTATTTACTTAATATTTATTAAAAATAACAATAGACTTGCCCTTCGAAACGAAATACAGAGTAAGGCTCCAGGGAAACCTCGTTAAAAAAAACGTCATCCTGTATTTTACCTCCTGGGTGATGCGGAAAGAAATACACTAGAATAGTTTTTCTCTTTATATTTGCTTACTTAACTATGCTTTCCTATATTTTTTTTGTAATGTAGTACCTACATTTTTATCTTTTATTAATTGTCCTGTTTAATTTTTAATTTTTACAAAACCTTCTCTAGCTAAGTTTTTCCGAAATACCCGTTAAAAATTTTTTTTACATTGCTTTCCAGTAAAATCCGTTACAATTTCCTTTTGCAACAAAATTTAAAAATTGGTTCTTTAAAAACTGCTAATTTGCACAGTTTTTTGATTTTAAAAAATTTTGAATGAGACTTGCAAGTCAACGTCGCAATTTCATTTTTCATATCAAAACAATTACATTCAAAGACCTACCACACTGAAATACTATGGCACCAAAACCGATTTTGGTTGCTATGGTGACTTTCATTCTTTCAAATTAAAACATGTATATGCCTTTCTTTCCAACCCATTGCGCATTTGCCCGCCTAAATGATATATTCCACATCAGCATTACCAGCTGATTTAAGTATGACAAGTGACATCAGCGCCACCAAACATACAAAGAAGGAGATAAAAAAGCTGTCCAGTAAAAGTCACAGAATAAGGAATATACAGAAGGTCATCTTCATCCAAAAAGTTCATTTTGCCTACAAGCTAAAACTTAGCGGAAGCCCCCGGGCCGGAAGCCCCCGGGCAGGAAACTGAGGTCAGTGGAAAAAGACGGTTGAGGTGAGATCAACTCCGAAAATTTAACGTTTTTTATTTTGTTGCAAAAAAGTCGGTATTTTTTCGCTTCCTTACAGATGAGAATGTAGAAAAACTCATTTAAGTATCAGATATAAACTCTTCTTTCAATTTTTTCCAATATTTCACTCAAAAATGGAAAAAAATAACAAAAATTGCATACTGATGCAGACACTCTATTAGATTTCACAGTGCATACTAGTGCGCACATAGCCTTAAACTCACCACTGGATAGCACCTGGTGTGGTAGCCCAACTGACAGAATGATTTGCGCAGCCAATTGTTTTTATTTCAAAGCAAATTGAATCAGAAGTGAAAATTGTGCATTCATTTTCGGCATTTCCATTTAAAAGGTACCTACCATTTTTCCATCTTGTCTTCTGAACGATAGCAGAATAAAATATATAGGCACAGTAACCACAACGAAATTGAAAAGATAGTACCTATAATATCAAAATCACTTATAAATTTGCATAGTTGTGTAAAAAAAACATCAATTCCTTATTGAGGAACATGACTTTTATTAAAGGTGGGAGTAACTTAATTAAAAAAAGCATTTTTATTCTTACATTCTTACATACTTGATAAAACAATAAAATATAAAATATAAAATATATAAAATATAATTATTGTGTTTGTTGCAGACTTACGACGACTTCCATGGACAACCTGTACACATCGTTTACATACAAACTCATCCGTATTGTAGCCCACCGTTTTGAAACTAAAGATGTTGTAAGTTCAACGAGTGTCCTTGACAACTAGAAAACTTCCGCCAACTCTATTCTTATTTTGATTACAGGTAACATTCACAAAGCATTCGAATATTTGCTCCTAACTACTCTAATCTCACTGATATGATAGTCAGTGGGTCCCGAACTGTTACCATTTCTTGTCAAAAGAAAACCAGAAACAAGAGATGAAGTCGCTCAATGCTAAGATTGAAAGTAAATTCATCAGTTCGGGCGAGTGTGGATGAAAACGAAGAGGAGAGTAAAGCATCAATGACGGATTTTCAACTTGCTGAAACGGATTTGATTAAATGTCTACTAATATCAAACATAATTCAAAGAATATATAGATAATATATAGATAACAGCACGGTCAAATCCTGCCTCAAAATTTTTATTCGAATCGCACGAACAAATAAGGATTGAGGTATGCAAATATTCAAATCGAAGGACCTAATGAATCGCTTGTTCAAAAACTTTGTTATAGGTCTTCAGATTGTTGATACAACAGTGTCAACTCCTCGATTCTGTAACTATCCACAGCATCTTGTTGTTAAACTTTGCCGAGTTCTTTGCCAGAGTCTGTCGTTTGTTTTAAAACATCTCTAAATGAACAAAGTCGATCGTCTTCAAAACTATCTGTTCAATCAAGAAAACATTAAGAACAATTGAATAACTGTTAAAATTGAATCGTTGCGAGTCCTCCGTTCCCTGATGGTACTTTTACCGGACAACGTTCTGTACAAGGAATTTCTGCCTGCGATCCATTACATGTTAGAATGGCATTTTCATCATGTTGTTTATGAAAGGGGTGGTTCCTGTTTTTTATAAGACAACATGCATTAGCTCTGCTCTGTGCAATTTCCAGTGGCTCAAACGGCTTTGAAGTAAGTTCAGTGCTGGGAGCTTGGTTTTCACAACCCCACACAGTTGAATAGTTTTCCCAATCAACATTGCTAACAACGTGTTCATGCTCTGTCTTGGCTAATAATAATAGTAATAAATACTAATTTTGAAAAATTCAGAGTTCCTGAGAAAGCATTTGAAAAAATTCCTGGAATCTAACGCATTATTGCGATTTATAAACTCACTGAAAACGTCGTCGATTGTTCTGCGCTTGAAAGATGCAATCGATCGCAGAAACGTGTATCCAGCATTAATGTCTGGTGAAGGTGATGTTTTACGGGTAACACTCCTGTTTACGAGCTTATTGGAAAAGGAATCATTTCAAATAAAAACACTGACAGCTTATATATCTCATCACATTTATTAGACCTGACTCATTATTTTTAAAGTCATTAATAAAATCACTTCTAAAAGAATATTTAACGAGTTTTTATGAATCCTGCACAGATACTTTGAATTCGATAAGGTGTTTGTTGATCATTTTCAAGCGGCAAGCTATCGCGATGATTTGTTCAGTTCTTTGGTTTTCATTCCGTTGGCACAAAAATATGACAAGTGTGGCGAAGGAATATTTGCTCTGAAAACCTTGTTTGTAGATCTGTCCCAGAGCATGAACCATGTCACGATATGCATCTGCTTTCGGTGTGTTAGCAGCACTTTCATACTGCAAACAGAGACGAGATCCCATTTTGTTGTCACTGTTGACTGTCCCTTGCAATTCTCCTTACATGGTCTTTCGCTTCAGTTGCTAGACGAATGAAACTTACTAAAGCTAAAGCAGCACCTGAAAAAGCTATTTATGAAAATATTAAATATAATGAAGTAAGATATTTATAAGTGTTCTAATGACGAATAAAAAAGACTTGCCTTTTGGTTCTTGCGATTTCCTCAATAAATTTATTTACTTTTTGCTGTCTGTCAGATGTCAAACTCTTATTTTTTTTTTGTGTGAATTTCACCTCAGCAATGAACTTTTCAAATGAACTATTTCCTGTTCACTCAAGTTCATTTTTGGGAAATTTGCGGGTTTGCGGGTGGAGATGGTGGGAGATGACCTTCTGTATATTCCTTATTCTGTGGTAAAAGTACTATAGTTTAGATATACAAAGAAGAGGGAGAAAAACATTACCAAAAGAGAATTCTAAAAATATTAAACGAACTGAGTACAAATAAAAATAAAAGGAAAAGCAACCGCAACCAGACTGATTTAATTATTTTTAATGTTTCGGTGTCAATTAAGTTTTGTTTTCATTTCAATTTATTTATACTAAGATTTCCGATTGTAAATTTAGAACTCTACCACTTCATCCCTTTTGAATTTATTTTCTTTTGCGTTCAACATAGGACCAGAGCAGCAGCAGAGCGAGAGCAGATCCTCAAGATTTCGGTAGCAGTCGTCTTCTGTGTCTTGCAATTGGTTCCTGGTTTCCTAATTAGATTTTAAATTTACATAGGTATTTTTCTTTTTCCTGTGGCAGCTGGCTTTAAAGAGCGTGAAAAGCAAATCTTTATTTTGTTTTTATTTTTTTGTGAAAGAAATCGTGTGAAAAAAATCAAACAGTTAAGGACAACGACCAAATTGTGTGAAAAATTATAAAAGACGAAGAACTCCAACAAATGCAAAATCTGAATTTCAAATTCCCGTAAACTCTCCACAAAGTAATTATAAAAAAAAAACAAACCGCGAGAAAAGTGGCGACAAAAACGAAAGAAATAGTTTTTCTGAGCTGTTAGTTGATTAGTTCCGTTGCAGCGGCAGCCGTGCAAACTCCAAAGAAAAGCTTATATATTTATATGTGCAACTGTCGTATTCGTATTGTTATTCAACAAATTGTACCTACCTGCATAACTGGCGGAATATGCAACACGCTCCATTACAAAATACTTTAACCGATGCACCTTTGAAGACGCAAACAATGGAAAGAGGTGAGACAAGTAAAGTGAATTGGTTTATAAAATGGGAAGTAGATATGTTACTATATTTAAAACATTATAAAACCTACATAAATACAACACTTTTTTTCTTGCATTAGTTTTCAACTTTGGTCCGGTAGATGAAAAAGAATGAAATAGGCTTACCTGACGACCACATGGGGTGTTAATTCTACTTTTCTGTAAAACTTAAGTTAGTATGGTTCTTTCCTATTTCGACAGGTTGATTCAGCAGTCTTACAAGTGAATAGGTATAATAACTACTCATTTATGTATCTTTTTCTGTTGTGACTTAAGTTGAATGTTATTCGAAATACTTCTTTTAAATTGGCAGATCCATTTTGGATCTCACATACCTAGTCCTCATATGTCCATTAGTTATGTTCTTACTAGAGTGTTCTTTTCACTTACTAGCTGCAAATTATAATACCTCATCAGCTCAGTCATAAGCTTTCATGCACCCTAGGACTACTAAAAAGTTAATCGTAGTTGAAGTTCCAGTTCAAAGAAAAGTTGAAGTTCCAGTTCAGAGAATTTCAAAATATGTCTAAGGATCCTAAAGGATCTATAAAAGCGGATAAAATGAGCATATAAAAATATGCTGCGCTGCAATTGCAATTGTCAAATAGTAATCGGATCGAAAGTCGTTAGTCTTATAGGCATCGTGATTTATTTTTCGTTTTGATAATCGATTTTATTTGTTTTAACATCAGGAATAAGTTACACAATAACCAATAAGTGTTGAATCGATTGATAGACTTTGTAAACTGATTATTATGATCGACAACCGCAATTAGCATCCAGACTTTAAAATTCCAGTGCATCACTTATACAAAGGCTTTATAAGTTTTACAGAAGCTTTGTTTACGAAATCACAAGTGTTTTTAGTATTGAAATTCAAGTTTTGAATTATTACTTTCACTTTTCTTCGATTAAAAACTTGTAACTGCAAACGCATTTCTTCACTTCGACAATAACAAAAAATAGAGATAAAGAATTGATAAGGACTCGTTTCTGATTTTTTTTAACCCCAAGTTGTTGCATAACACTGCAACACAATCGCCCAACTTGTATACGTTAAAACAACTACCTAATAGTATTTATGTTTGATGCTGCTGGCAATCGCAAGGAGCGCTATATATAGTGATCCAGCGTCTAGGGAAGCTTTTGAAAAAGAAATGCTGCTCCCTATAAAACCAGAAGCATTCAGATGCCTCGAGCCTCACTCAAGTTTTGGTTTTCAAAACGAAACCATCCAATGTCGTTTCCACGTTGGCTTCGAGTTAACTCTAGAAATTAGGTTCATTTTTGTTATTTTAGTAAGGTAATTCCAAAATAGTTACTATATTCGTTCAATTTATCTGTCATTGTCGTTTATTTTGTTCGTCCTGTAATATTTAATGAAATGAGACATCTTTCGTATCCATAATTAAAATTAGTTCAAAGCTTCTGAACTCATTCAAGTGTAACAATATCAGCCAACTTATTGTCATCCAGTTGTTTGCAATCAAAACAAATTAACTCACATCAATTTGTAACAACCACCTTATTATAGAAGCCAGGGGCCTTCCTTTGTAAAACATTAGAATCAAGATTAGATAGCAAAATAACAATTTCAAAGTGCAATCTATCGTAACTTTGCTGACTTAATGTTAATGTTTCAGTAGACGTTTAAATGATTTTTTTGAATCGTGTTTGCTCTTCCATGGATGGAGAATAAAAAATAATTTAAAAATAATGTATGCTGATTATTATTTTTCGACCTTGTATTCTTTTATGTCATCTAATTTCAAGTCAAATTTTTCCTTTTTTGTAGATAAATTGATTGCGAAACAACTGACGAAGAACAAACTACCGCCGTCGTCACCACCAACACAAATGGAGTATGACCTCAGTGAGCCAAAAAATTCAGACAGCTATAGCAAATCAACAATGGTAAATATAAAACCAGTCAGATTATCACATCCGTCTGAACACAGTGTAGATGTTATGGATTGTGCCAAAGCCGCACAAAAAAATTATCACTATGAAATTATTCCCGCTCTTGACAATTGCCCGGCATCATCAACCTTAGAAAACAACCTACACTCGACGCCAACACCAACATCGGCTTACCATAAAGATGGACATTATTTCCTCAAGCTGTTAGCTAGTGAAAAATCGCGTTTGATGACTTTGGCCGACGAAGCAGAGCGTGACATGTGTATGTTGACGACAACGAGTGGCAACATTGAGATATCCGATGAAATCTTTGGCATCCTACGTGCAGTCTCTGGCAAAACAAAACTCTTAGTCTCACAAAAGTTCAAACAATTTGAAGGTTTGTGTCATAGCAATTTGAATCCCACTGCAAATGAAAAGTTTCCAACGACAATTGAAGATCTATTGGGTTTCTGGGACATGGTTAACCTTCAAATTGAACACATTGATTCATTATTTCAAGAACTCGACCTAATAAAGTCGAATAACTGGCAACCTACCAAAGACATAACGGCTCCTTTTGTGCCAACTGGGTCAAAGCTCATGAAGAAACCGGTTCTTAAGAATGGCAACAACAACAACATTATAGCTCCAAATAAATTATCGCAGAATGCACAACTGATGGCACAGAAGCGCGACACACAACGCAAGCAATTGATTGAAATGAAGAGAAGAAATAAAATTGCGGCCGTAGATAAGGGGCTTGTCTCAAGTCCTATTGAGATATACGTCAGCGAGAACTTTTGATACACGACACAAGTAGTCACCCATGCACCGAAAAGTACTTTTAGTAAGAGGCTGGCACTTGAAACTGATATTACTCATACATGATTTTATTTTTTAAAAAAACACACATAATTCACTTTTATAAAATAAGCCGTCATTGGCATTGTTTTGAAAGAAAAGAAAAAATGACTGCAACCGAAGCAAGACTGGTTTTCTTTTTTACAAAATTTAAAAACTCGATTTTAAACATGTTGGTTAGATTCATTTAATAAAAAAATTTTTGTTTGCCAAATTGTAAATTATGCGTGTCAAATTTTTTGTTATAATGATAAGAAACAATGACGGTATTAATCTTATAAAAAAAAAATACAAGCAATTCAAAGACTTAAACATAACCATTAACATTTTTGATATACATAAATAAATTTTCGTACATTTAGTAAAACAGTTGTTGTTTTCTTCGTTTCGTGTGATGATTTCAATCATTATAAAGGATAGGTTTTTTATCTGTCATTTTCCACTTAATTCAAACTTTAATCATATAACAAAAACTCGAAATTAAGATTTGGTCTTTCGCCTTAATTTTATACTCATTTATTGGACATGGTTTTTAGTTCAAGAATTCACAGTAAATTTTTTTAGGGGTTTTGAAACTTAAACTCCTACGTAAATGGTAAACATGCTAATTATTACGAAAAGGTCCTCACATCAATTATGAATAATGCACCAAAAAAAATTTGGTTCTCTTTCATCACATTAATTTGATCTGGTGTAACTAATATTTCTTTTTTAACTTCAGTTAGGTGGGCATTACAGTTCGGGGTGAACCTGGGCCTCAACAAACATCTTTCTATAACGACTTCGATTTCGGGCGAGCTCTCTCCAGTTTCGCACTCTAAGTCGGTTGAGGTCTTAATCCACTTGATTGAGCCACCTAAGACGAGGTCTTCCCTTCCGCGATTTCCCTGCAATGAGCTTTCGAAAACCCGTCGAGCCGGAGCGTTTGGGTACATCCGCTCTACATGACCCAACCATCGTAGCCTCGCGATGCGTACTCTTCTGGCTATGCCCATGTGGTACAGCTCATACAGCTCGTTGTTGTATCTTCTTCTCCACACATTGTCTTCGCATACGGGATCAAAGATCATTCGGAGAATTTTTCTTTCGAAACGACCAAAGGCTTCCTCATCCGCTTTCGATAAGGTCCATGCTTCAGTTTACTTTAACTCAGGACAATATCAAACTTTGCTGGCCTTGTTTTTCATTTAAGCTTTGATCATTGCCGCCATGGTTAGCATGTCCAACCAGAAGTTTCTTCATAATAAATGTTTTGCAACCAATTTTTAAAGCTTTTTAATATTTTAATTATTTTTAATAGTAACAAAATTTGTGGCAAAACATTTACTATTATGCTTCTTTTTTGGCATTCGTATTCCGAAATTTTTATGTATGGGCCAATAATTTTGTACTTTTGAGAGACAGTAGGTAATTGGGGTCTTTAATGACTTTCAGCATTGGTTTGGGAATTGTTACCCGAAGTAAGACGTTGTTGGTCAGTTATTTTTGTTAGGTTGTTGCAGAAGGAGTAGACTTCGTTCTGTCGTTCTGTGTGTCCCAGCCATACTCTCATGGTAGCAGTGTTGTATCTATTCTTGGAAGGTTCAGTGGATATTTTGCTGGAACGTGCCTTAATATGGTTGAAGTAATACATAGTTTTGCAAGTACATAAAGTTTTGTTAGTCAGTTCGTTGAAAAAAGCTTTTACATATTTCCGATAATCGTTAGTGTAGTTGCTTTAGAGTTTAGACACTGGTTTCAGTTAACATTATGTTTGACCGCGGTGTCCGATGCCTTGTTTCCAGGAATTACTTTTTAAATTTAATCATCAACATTGAGAAAAGATAAGACTTCGGTAGTCGTTTTACTAAAAGGAAAACCTGCGGGTGCAACAATCGATGTTTGAATTTCTTACTATTTCGTACAATTTATTGGATATAAGTCAAAATATAAACATTATAAATTATTTTTATTGTTTTTTTTTCGCAAGCTCAAAGAACCTCATCCGGATTCGTACTATTGTAAAGCGTATACAACTTTTTACTGAGAACTTCTCCAATTCGTCTTTCGCTTGATAGGGGGACTACCCCACGACTTATTTTAAGGTTCGCTAGACTAGTTGGTCCTTCCGGATTGTTGGCGAATTCCTTATTAAAATAAATTGAAATTTGAAAAATAAGACAATATTGTAAAATAGTTATCTCCTTACTTCTAACAACTTTTTGGGACAAGGATATTGATTTAAAATTGACTGAGCGACATCCAGTGTAACTTGAGGAAGTCGGTTTAGATGCTGTTGCCAGAGTCTTCCTAGACCATTTGTTCCTTCCACGCGTACACAATCTTTATTGTCGTTCAACAGATATTGATTCGAGCTGGACGCCACAGAAGACTTTTGTTTTCTAACAAAAAAAAAAATTAATCTTGGTAAAAAAGTAAGAAAGAGGAACTCACCTATATGGAATCTCTGCAACAGCTTTTGTGAAGCGTATCAAAAGATCAGTTAGTTTCTTTAAATCATTTACAAAGAGAACACTGCATTCGTAGAGAATTTGCAATTCTACAAAGGAGGTCTCTCTGTCAAGAGTGTTTGTGCATTTTGGCAAAACCCCAACTACAACTAGAGATAGCTTCATTTCTGGAAAATGGGTTTTAAGACTACTGATGATTTCATGGATTGATTTGTTTTCTACGGAATCATTGAATTCTTTGCCGCTGAATATTCGCAGGAGTTGTGTTTCAACCACGAACTTTTCATTTAAATTGTACTGAAACTGCTGTGTTAAATATGTCTTTCTTTTTTAAATACAATCAAAGTATCTTACAAACTGATTATCGTCTGCCGGATTGAATATTTGTTGACCAACATTGCGCTCCCATATAATTATCCGATTACATTTCTGCTTGCGTATAACGTGATAGATTGTTGCATCAGTGAGCAAGCTTAGTAGGGATTCACCATCCACTGGCTGCAGTAGATCTTCGTCAATAACAACACGGACATACTAGAATTAAAACAAGGAACAGAATTGCAGTGAATTGTTTCGGGGTTTTGAGATAATAGACTTTTAGACATTCTCCTGGTTTGATGCGTTTTTGCTGCTCTTGAATTAATTTCTTTTTGAGTTTTTCAGAATTGTTGATAGTATTTTTAGACATTGTCAGAATTTTATTGTAAAATAATCGCTCAAAACAGTTCTAATTTTTTTAAATTTTTTGCCAAACAAACAAATGTCAAATAATTCCAAACGATAACAACAAACAAATAATTTTCCAATAATTTCCAAATGTCAGCACAGGGATGAAACAGAGCACAATGCTCCCAACACCAAATAATTTGATTTCTTCTCGTTGAGATCTGTGGAACGTATTCTTTGCTGTTTGCACCACAGGTGTGTGTCACTTCAAATGGTTACATAATTTCCATTTTGACAGCGGATAAAAAAAATCGGATATAAGAATCAACAAAGAAAAGCAAGTTTTAAAACCAATGGTGGCGTGATCTTCATTTTGGATTTAGAAACTTCTTACATACAGTAATATCTTCCCTGTTTTTACTGCAGTAAATTATGACAGGAAAATGCTTTGTTGTGGTTCCCCAAGACGAAGTTCACATTGGTCGATTTGTTGAAGCAACAAATCGATCAAAGTGATCACACTGTTCAACGAATCGACCGCAAGTCAATACCGACAAATTGGTGTAACAGAGAAGGAGAACAAGAAAACAGTCGCATTTATTCGCACGAAGTTTCAACAAATCGACCAATGTAAACTTCGTCCAAGGGAAATTTTTACTGTGCTATCTATAAAACTCTTGTCAGAAATCTTACCATTGTTCTTTCTTTGCCATTTTTAAAATGCGAATTTTTATTGTGCTCAAAAGTTAATATTTTTGTATTTTTTTTTTTTTTGTCAAAAGGATTAATATTTAGTTAAATAGTGACACTTATAAATATTCATCTACGCCAACGTTGGAAGCACTTGCAGTTTATATCCGCTTATGAAATAAACGGGGATGTTTATCCACGCTATCCGCTTATTTTATTGTTGTTTTTAGCACTCAAGAATTTGATCCACAAAAAAACGCACCGAATAAAAGGATATAAAAGGTATCTAGATCGCCTAAACTAAAAACCATGAACGCCCTCATTGTGGTGTTAGCCTAAGAATAGTGAAATCGAAAGGGAACATACCTCTCAAATAAAAAATAGAGCTGTCATTTTTGAAAACCAATTCAAAAACATACTTTTTGTTTGAGATTATTTTTTATTTTTTTAGAAAAAGATGTTTTCAAATAGTTTCTCAAATAATTGCCCAGAAGATGATTATTTTTCTAATATAACATACATGAAAAACATAGAAAGTATAATTCCAAATAGTGAATTGACCATTAACATCCGCACCAATGGTGTATCCACGAAAAAACAGTGTTTTGTTTATGCAGAAAAAATTGACTTCAAAGGCCTAATTGTATGAGAATTTTTATAAGAAGGGCATATCAAGAATTTTAGTTTTATTTCAGCAACTTCGACTAACAGACAAATCTGATCATAGGAAAATGTACATCTCTACCGTGGACACGAACTCTTTCAATCAACTCAAACAAGATCAATCGCTGCATGTTACATTTTCTGGTTTTGTTGATAATTTAATCAAAATACTTCAAGATTGTCAACGCGGGCAGTTGGAGATTGATCTCACACAGAACAGAGACCATCAAATGGTCCTGCAATTCTATGAGATGCGCTCTTTTAAAAATCTTGTCCATTTGTGTCTGCCTACTAAAACAGCTCCATTGAATGTGGTCCTATTTTATATGAACAATGTTTTGCATAGTTATCAGGTGCCCGACATCTTTCTGCTTCCGTTTTTTTTTTCATTTTTTAGTTTATATAATATACTTCTATTTTTAGAAAAAGAATGCTTCCATTGAAAGTGCAATGCAGTGCATGCAACACGAACTCAACACGAATATCGGCCGAACATCTCAACTGGAAGTGGAAAACGCAAAGCTAAGAGAGTCTCTTCTGGAGAATAGCAAAGCTATGGCTAAACGTCATCAGGAGGAAATACTTCAAATGCAAGACGTATTAAAGAAAGCCTCTGATCAAAGGAATTCAGATAATGAGAGACACATGATGGCAATGTCTGCGTTACAATCACAAATTGACAAGCTATCAAGCGAAAAAGCAAATCTTTATTCCGAAAAGTGGTAAGTTATTCTTTGTTATAAAATGAACATAAGTATTTATCCATTGTTTTCAACGTTCACGAAGCCACGAAGTCAAGAAATGTGACCATTTGCGCGATGAACTAGCGTCGCTCAAGTTGACGCTTTCGTCCATCAAAGAGCACAACGAAAAACTAGTGTCCGACATGTCTGCACTTAAGAATATCGAACGTAAGAACGATATGCACCTGAACGATTCCAGAAAGCATATTCACGATTTGCAGGAAAAATTGAAAAAATGCGACAAAATGAAGGTAAGTACTGAATTATATTTGTGGCCTGAATCTTTTCTTACTAAACCCAAAATGAAGTCCGATTTAATAGCAGAGCTAGAAGCGGAAAAGAAAATATGCCAAACAAAACGACAAGCACTGGAAATGGCCACCGAAGAAATATCAAAAGCCAACGAAATTATTGGCAAACAAGCATTAGATATTCTAAAACACAAAAAGACCATAAGCTGGCGGACCGAAGTTGCCCTGCAACAAGAGAAAGCCATTAAAGAAAAGGATAAACAATTGCTCATTCTTGGCGAGCAGATCAAAGGTCTACAGCTAACAATTGAAAGTCTTCGGAAGGACATTCCAATGCAATTGGAGTCAATGAGAAAATTTGCTGACTCAATTGAGAATAAATATACTGAAAGTATGTCAATATTTATGAACTTTCATAAAAATCGTTATTTATTTATTTTGCTTTCAGAAATCAACGCTTTAAGCCAGAAAATATCTTCTTTGCTGACTTAATGTTAATGTTTCAGTAGACGTTTAAATGATTTTTTTGAATCGTGTTTGCTCTTCCATGGATGGAGAATAAAAAATAATTTAAAAATAATGTATGCTGATTATTATTTTTCGACCTTGTATTCTTTTATGTCATCTAATTTCAAGTCAAATTTTTCCTTTTTTGTAGATAAATTGATTGCGAAACAACTGACGAAGAACAAACTACCGCCGTCGTCACCACCAACACAAATGGAGTATGACCTCAGTGAGCCAAAAAATTCAGACAGCTATAGCAAATCAACAATGGTAAATATAAAACCAGTCAGATTATCACATCCGTCTGAACACAGTGTAGATGTTATGGATTGTGCCAAAGCCGCACAAAAAAATTATCACTATGAAATTATTCCCGCTCTTGACAATTGCCCGGCATCATCAACCTTAGAAAACAACCTACACTCGACGCCAACACCAACATCGGCTTACCATAAAGATGGACATTATTTCCTCAAGCTGTTAGCTAGTGAAAAATCGCGTTTGATGACTTTGGCCGACGAAGCAGAGCGTGACATGTGTATGTTGACGACAACGAGTGGCAACATTGAGATATCCGATGAAATCTTTGGCATCCTACGTGCAGTCTCTGGCAAAACAAAACTCTTAGTCTCACAAAAGTTCAAACAATTTGAAGGTTTGTGTCATAGCAATTTGAATCCCACTGCAAATGAAAAGTTTCCAACGACAATTGAAGATCTATTGGGTTTCTGGGACATGGTTAACCTTCAAATTGAACACATTGATTCATTATTTCAAGAACTCGACCTAATAAAGTCGAATAACTGGCAACCTACCAAAGACATAACGGCTCCTTTTGTGCCAACTGGGTCAAAGCTCATGAAGAAACCGGTTCTTAAGAATGGCAACAACAACAACATTATAGCTCCAAATAAATTATCGCAGAATGCACAACTGATGGCACAGAAGCGCGACACACAACGCAAGCAATTGATTGAAATGAAGAGAAGAAATAAAATTGCGGCCGTAGATAAGGGGCTTGTCTCAAGTCCTATTGAGATATACGTCAGCGAGAACTTTTGATACACGACACAAGTAGTCACCCATGCACCGAAAAGTACTTTTAGTAAGAGGCTGGCACTTGAAACTGATATTACTCATACATGATTTTATTTTTTAAAAAAACACACATAATTCACTTTTATAAAATAAGCCGTCATTGGCATTGTTTTGAAAGAAAAGAAAAAATGACTGCAACCGAAGCAAGACTGGTTTTCTTTTTTACAAAATTTAAAAACTCGATTTTAAACATGTTGGTTAGATTCATTTAATAAAAAAATTTTTGTTTGCCAAATTGTAAATTATGCGTGTCAAATTTTTTGTTATAATGATAAGAAACAATGACGGTATTAATCTTATAAAAAAAAAATACAAGCAATTCAAAGACTTAAACATAACCATTAACATTTTTGATATACATAAATAAATTTTCGTACATTTAGTAAAACAGTTGTTGTTTTCTTCGTTTCGTGTGATGATTTCAATCATTATAAAGGATAGGTTTTTTATCTGTCATTTTCCACTTAATTCAAACTTTAATCATATAACAAAAACTCGAAATTAAGATTTGGTCTTTCGCCTTAATTTTATACTCATTTATTGGACATGGTTTTTAGTTCAAGAATTCACAGTAAATTTTTTTAGGGGTTTTGAAACTTAAACTCCTACGTAAATGGTAAACATGCTAATTATTACGAAAAGGTCCTCACATCAATTATGAATAATGCACCAAAAAAAATTTGGTTCTCTTTCATCACATTAATTTGATCTGGTGTAACTAATATTTCTTTTTTAACTTCAGTTAGGTGGGCATTACAGTTCGGGGTGAACCTGGGCCTCAACAAACATCTTTCTATAACGACTTCGATTTCGGGCGAGCTCTCTCCAGTTTCGCACTCTAAGTCGGTTGAGGTCTTAATCCACTTGATTGAGCCACCTAAGACGAGGTCTTCCCTTCCGCGATTTCCCTGCAATGAGCTTTCGAAAACCCGTCGAGCCGGAGCGTTTGGGTACATCCGCTCTACATGACCCAACCATCGTAGCCTCGCGATGCGTACTCTTCTGGCTATGCCCATGTGGTACAGCTCATACAGCTCGTTGTTGTATCTTCTTCTCCACACATTGTCTTCGCATACGGGATCAAAGATCATTCGGAGAATTTTTCTTTCGAAACGACCAAAGGCTTCCTCATCCGCTTTCGATAAGGTCCATGCTTCAGTTTACTTTAACTCAGGACAATATCAAACTTTGCTGGCCTTGTTTTTCATTTAAGCTTTGATCATTGCCGCCATGGTTAGCATGTCCAACCAGAAGTTTCTTCATAATAAATGTTTTGCAACCAATTTTTAAAGCTTTTTAATATTTTAATTATTTTTAATAGTAACAAAATTTGTGGCAAAACATTTACTATTATGCTTCTTTTTTGGCATTCGTATTCCGAAATTTTTATGTATGGGCCAATAATTTTGTACTTTTGAGAGACAGTAGGTAATTGGGGTCTTTAATGACTTTCAGCATTGGTTTGGGAATTGTTACCCGAAGTAAGACGTTGTTGGTCAGTTATTTTTGTTAGGTTGTTGCAGAAGGAGTAGACTTCGTGTTGTCGTTCTGTGTGTCCCAGCCATACTCTCATGGTAGCAGTGTTGTATCTATTCTTGGAAGGTTCAGTGGATATTTTGCTGGAACGTGCCTTAATATGGTTGAAGTAATACATAGTTTTGCAAGTACATAAAGTTTTGTTAGTCAGTTCGTTGAAAAAAGCTTTTACATATTTCCGATAATCGTTAGTGTAGTTGCTTTAGAGTTTAGACACTGGTTTCAGTTAACATTATGTTTGACCGCGGTGTCCGATGCCTTGTTTCCAGGAATTACTTTTTAAATTTAATCATCAACATTGAGAAAAGATAAGACTTCGGTAGTCGTTTTACTAAAAGGAAAACCTGCGGGTGCAACAATCGATGTTTGAATTTCTTACTATTTCGTACAATTTATTGGATATAAGTCAAAATATAAACATTATAAATTATTTTTATTGTTTTTTTTTCGCAAGCTCAAAGAACCTCATCCGGATTCGTACTATTGTAAAGCGTATACAACTTTTTACTGAGAACTTCTCCAATTCGTCTTTCGCTTGATAGGGGGACTACCCCACGACTTATTTTAAGGTTCGCTAGACTAGTTGGTCCTTCCGGATTGTTGGCGAATTCCTTATTAAAATAAATTGAAATTTGAAAAATAAGACAATATTGTAAAATAGTTATCTCCTTACTTCTAACAACTTTTTGGGACAAGGATATTGATTTAAAATTGACTGAGCGACATCCAGTGTAACTTGAGGAAGTCGGTTTAGATGCTGTTGCCAGAGTCTTCCTAGACCATTTGTTCCTTCCACGCGTACACAATCTTTATTGTCGTTCAACAGATATTGATTCGAGCTGGACGCCACAGAAGACTTTTGTTTTCTAACAAAAAAAAAAATTAATCTTGGTAAAAAAGTAAGAAAGAGGAACTCACCTATATGGAATCTCTGCAACAGCTTTTGTGAAGCGTATCAAAAGATCAGTTAGTTTCTTTAAATCATTTACAAAGAGAACACTGCATTCGTAGAGAATTTGCAATTCTACAAAGGAGGTCTCTCTGTCAAGAGTGTTTGTGCATTTTGGCAAAACCCCAACTACAACTAGAGATAGCTTCATTTCTGGAAAATGGGTTTTAAGACTACTGATGATTTCATGGATTGATTTGTTTTCTACGGAATCATTGAATTCTTTGCCGCTGAATATTCGCAGGAGTTGTGTTTCAACCACGAACTTTTCATTTAAATTGTACTGAAACTGCTGTGTTAAATATGTCTTTCTTTTTTAAATACAATCAAAGTATCTTACAAACTGATTATCGTCTGCCGGATTGAATATTTGTTGACCAACATTGCGCTCCCATATAATTATCCGATTACATTTCTGCTTGCGTATAACGTGATAGATTGTTGCATCAGTGAGCAAGCTTAGTAGGGATTCACCATCCACTGGCTGCAGTAGATCTTCGTCAATAACAACACGGACATACTAGAATTAAAACAAGGAACAGAATTGCAGTGAATTGTTTCGGGGTTTTGAGATAATAGACTTTTAGACATTCTCCTGGTTTGATGCGTTTTTGCTGCTCTTGAATTAATTTCTTTTTGAGTTTTTCAGAATTGTTGATAGTATTTTTAGACATTGTCAGAATTTTATTGTAAAATAATCGCTCAAAACAGTTCTAATTTTTTTAAATTTTTTGCCAAACAAACAAATGTCAAATAATTCCAAACGATAACAACAAACAAATAATTTTCCAATAATTTCCAAATGTCAGCACAGGGATGAAACAGAGCACAATGCTCCCAACACCAGATAATTTGATTTCTTCTCGTTGAGATCTGTGGAACGTATTCTTTGCTGTTTGCACCACAGGTGTGTGTCACTTCAAATGGTTACATAATTTCCATTTTGACAGCGGATAAAAAAAATCGGATATAAGAATCAACAAAGAAAAGCAAGTTTTAAAACCAATGGTGGCGTGATCTTCATTTTGGATTTAGAAACTTCTTACATACAGTAATATCTTCCCTGTTTTTACTGCAGTAAATTATGACAGGAAAATGCTTTGTTGTGGTTCCCCAAGACGAAGTTCACATTGGTCGATTTGTTGAAGCAACAAATCGATCAAAGTGATCACACTGTTCAACGAATCGACCGCAAGTCAATACCGACAAATTGGTGTAACAGAGAAGGAGAACAAGAAAACAGTCGCATTTATTCGCACGAAGTTTCAACAAATCGACCAATGTAAACTTCGTCCAAGGGAAATTTTTACTGTGCTATCTATAAAACTCTTGTCAGAAATCTTACCATTGTTCTTTCTTTGCCATTTTTAAAATGCGAATTTTTATTGTGCTCAAAAGTTAATATTTTTGTATTTTTTTTTTTTTTGTCAAAAGGATTAATATTTAGTTAAATAGTGACACTTATAAATATTCATCTACGCCAACGTTGGAAGCACTTGCAGTTTATATCCGCTTATGAAATAAACGGGGATGTTTATCCACGCTATCCGCTTATTTTATTGTTGTTTTTAGCACTCAAGAATTTGATCCACAAAAAAACGCACCGAATAAAAGGATATAAAAGGTATCTAGATCGCCTAAACTAAAAACCATGAACGCCCTCATTGTGGTGTTAGCCTAAGAATAGTGAAATCGAAAGGGAACATACCTCTCAAATAAAAAATAGAGCTGTCATTTTTGAAAACCAATTCAAAAACATACTTTTTGTTTGAGATTATTTTTTATTTTTTTAGAAAAAGATGTTTTCAAATAGTTTCTCAAATAATTGCCCAGAAGATGATTATTTTTCTAATATAACATACATGAAAAACATAGAAAGTATAATTCCAAATAGTGAATTGACCATTAACATCCGCACCAATGGTGTATCCACGAAAAAACAGTGTTTTGTTTATGCAGAAAAAATTGACTTCAAAGGACTAATTGTATGAGAATTTTTATAAGAAGGGCATATCAAGAGTTTCAGTTTTATTTCAGCAACTTCGACTAACAGACAAATCTGATCATAGGAAAATGTACATCTCTACCGTGGACACGAACTCTTTCAATCAACTCAAACAAGATCAATCGCTGCATGTTACATTTTCTGGTTTTGTTGATAATTTAATCAAAATACTTCAAGATTGTCAACGCGGGCAGTTGGAGATTGATCTCACACAGAACAGAGACCATCAAATGGTCCTGCAATTCTATGAGATGCGCTCTTTTAAAAATCTTGTCCATTTGTGTCTGCCTACTAAAACAGCTCCATTGAATGTGGTCCTATTTTATATGAACAATGTTTTGCATAGTTATCAGGTGCCCGACATCTTTCTGCTTCCGTTTTTTTTTCATTTTTTAGTTTATATAATATACTTCTATTTTTAGAAAAAGAATGCTTCCATTGAAAGTGCAATGCAGTGCATGCAACACGAACTCAACACGAATATCGGCCGAACATCTCAACTGGAAGTGGAAAACGCAAAGCTAAGAGAGTCTCTTCTGGAGAATAGCAAAGCTATGGCTAAACGTCATCAGGAGGAAATACTTCAAATGCAAGACGTATTAAAGAAAGCCTCTGATCAAAGGAATTCAGATAATGAGAGACACATGATGGCAATGTCTGCGTTACAATCACAAATTGACAAGCTATCAAGCGAAAAAGCAAATCTTTATTCCGAAAAGTGGTAAGTTATTCTTTGTTATAAAATGAACATAAGTATTTATCCATTGTTTTCAACGTTCACGAAGCCACGAAGTCAAGAAATGTGACCATTTGCGCGATGAACTAGCGTCGCTCAAGTTGACGCTTTCGTCCATCAAAGAGCACAACGAAAAACTAGTGTCCGACATGTCTGCACTTAAGAATATCGAACGTAAGAACGATATGCACCTGAACGATTCCAGAAAGCATATTCACGATTTGCAGGAAAAATTGAAAAAATGCGACAAAATGAAGGTAAGTACTGAATTATATTTGTGGCCTGAATCTTTTCTTACTAAACCCAAAATGAAGTCCGATTTAATAGCAGAGCTAGAAGCGGAAAAGAAAATATGCCAAACAAAACGACAAGCACTGGAAATGGCCACCGAAGAAATATCAAAAGCCAACGAAATTATTGGCAAACAAGCATTAGATATTCTAAAACACAAAAAGACCATAAGCTGGCGGACCGAAGTTGCCCTGCAACAAGAGAAAGCCATTAAAGAAAAGGATAAACAATTGCTCATTCTTGGCGAGCAGATCAAAGGTCTACAGCTAACAATTGAAAGTCTTCGGAAGGACATTCCAATGCAATTGGAGTCAATGAGAAAATTTGCTGACTCAATTGAGAATAAATATACTGAAAGTATGTCAATATTTATGAACTTTCATAAAAATCGTTATTTATTTATTTTGCTTTCAGAAATCAACGCTTTAAGCCAGAAAATATCTTCTTTGCTGACTTAATGTTAATGTTTCAGTAGACGTTTAAATGATTTTTTTGAATCGTGTTTGCTCTTCCATGGATGGAGAATAAAAAATAATTTAAAAATAATGTATGCTGATTATTATTTTTCGACCTTGTATTCTTTTATGTCATCTAATTTCAAGTCAAATTTTTCCTTTTTTGTAGATAAATTGATTGCGAAACAACTGACGAAGAACAAACTACCGCCGGCGTCACCACCAACACAAATGGAGTATGACCTCAGTGAGCCAAAAAATTCAGACAGCTATAGCAAATCAACAATGGTAAATATAAAACCAGTCAGATTATCACATCCGTCTGAACACAGTGTAGATGTTATGGATTGTGCCAAAGCCGCACAAAAAAATTATCACTATGAAATTATTCCCGCTCTTGACAATTGCCCGGCATCATCAACCTTAGAAAACAACCTACACTCGACGCCAACACCAACATCGGCTTACCATAAAGATGGACATTATTTCCTCAAGCTGTTAGCTAGTGAAAAATCGCGTTTGATGACTTTGGCCGACGAAGCAGAGCGTGACATGTGTATGTTGACGACAACGAGTGGCAACATTGAGATATCCGATGAAATCTTTGGCATCCTACGTGCAGTCTCTGGCAAAACAAAACTCTTAGTCTCACAAAAGTTCAAACAATTTGAAGGTTTGTGTCATAGCAATTTGAATCCCACTGCAAATGAAAAGTTTCCAACGACAATTGAAGATCTATTGGGTTTCTGGGACATGGTTAACCTTCAAATTGAACACATTGATTCATTATTTCAAGAACTCGACCTAATAAAGTCGAATAACTGGCAACCTACCAAAGACATAACGGCTCCTTTTGTGCCAACTGGGTCAAAGCTCATGAAGAAACCGGTTCTTAAGAATGGCAACAACAACAACATTATAGCTCCAAATAAATTATCGCAGAATGCACAACTGATGGCACAGAAGCGCGACACACAACGCAAGCAATTGATTGAAATGAAGAGAAGAAATAAAATTGCGGCCGTAGATAAGGGGCTTGTCTCAAGTCCTATTGAGATATACGTCAGCGAGAACTTTTGATACACGACACAAGTAGTCACCCATGCACCGAAAAGTACTTTTAGTAAGAGGCTGGCACTTGAAACTGATATTACTCATACATGATTTTATTTTTTTAAAAACACATAATTCACTTTTTTAAAATAAGCCGTCATTGGCATTGTTTTGAAAGAAAAGAAAAAATGACTGCAACCGAAGCAAGACTGGTTTTCTTTTTTACAAAATTTAAAAACTCGATTTTAAACATGTTGGTTAGATTCATTTAATAAAAAAATTTTTGTTTGCCAAATTGTAAATTATGCGTGTCAAATTTTTTGTTATAATGATAAGAAACAATGACGGTATTAATCTTATAAAAAAAAAATACAAGCAATTCAAAGACTTAAACATAACCATTAACATTTTTGATATACATAAATAAATTTTCGTACATTTAGTAAAACAGTTGTTGTTTTCTTCGTTTCGTGTGATGATTTCAATCATTATAAAGGATAGGTTTTTTATCTGTCATTTTCCACTTAATTCAAACTTTAATCATATAACAAAAACTCGAAATTAAGATTTGGTCTTTCGCCTTAATTTTATACTCATTTATTGGACATGGTTTTTAGTTCAAGAATTCACAGTAAATTTTTTTAGGGGTTTTGAAACTTAAACTCCTACGTAAATGGTAAACATGCTAATTATTACGAAAAGGTCCTCACATCAATTATGAATAATGCACCAAAAAAAATTTGGTTCTCTTTCATCACATTAATTTGATCTGGTGTAACTAATATTTCTTTTTTAACTTCAGTTAGGTGGGCATTACAGTTCGGGGTGAACCTGGGCCTCAACAAACATCTTTCTATAACGACTTCGATTTCGGGCGAGCTCTCTCCAGTTTCGCACTCTAAGTCGGTTGAGGTCTTAATCCACTTGATTGAGCCACCTAAGACGAGGTCTTCCCTTCCGCGATTTCCCTGCAATGAGCTTTCGAAAACCCGTCGAGCCGGAGCGTTTGGGTACATCCGCTCTACATGACCCAACCATCGTAGCCTCGCGATGCGTACTCTTCTGGCTATGCCCATGTGGTACAGCTCATACAGCTCGTTGTTGTATCTTCTTCTCCACACATTGTCTTCGCATACGGGATCAAAGATCATTCGGAGAATTTTTCTTTCGAAACGACCAAAGGCTTCCTCATCCGCTTTCGATAAGGTCCATGCTTCAGTTTACTTTAACTCAGGACAATATCAAACTTTGCTGGCCTTGTTTTTCATTTAAGCTTTGATCATTGCCGCCATGGTTAGCATGTCCAACCAGAAGTTTCTTCATAATAAATGTTTTGCAACCAATTTTTAAAGCTTTTTAATATTTTAATTATTTTTAATAGTAACAAAATTTGTGGCAAAACATTTACTATTATGCTTCTTTTTTGGCATTCGTATTCCGAAATTTTTATGTATGGGCCAATAATTTTGTACTTTTGAGAGACAGTAGGTAATTGGGGTCTTTAATGACTTTCAGCATTGGTTTGGGAATTGTTACCCGAAGTAAGACGTTGTTGGTCAGTTATTTTTGTTAGGTTGTTGCAGAAGGAGTAGACTTCGTTCTGTCGTTCTGTGTGTCCCAGCCATACTCTCATGGTAGCAGTGTTGTATCTATTCTTGGAAGGTTCAGTGGATATTTTGCTGGAACGTGCCTTAATATGGTTGAAGTAATACATAGTTTTGCAAGTACATAAAGTTTTGTTAGTCAGTTCGTTGAAAAAAGCTTTTACATATTTCCGATAATCGTTAGTGTAGTTGCTTTAGAGTTTAGACACTGGTTTCAGTTAACATTATGTTTGACCGCGGTGTCCGATGCCTTGTTTCCAGGAATTACTTTTTAAATTTAATCATCAACATTGAGAAAAGATAAGACTTCGGTAGTCGTTTTACTAAAAGGAAAACCTGCGGGTGCAACAATCGATGTTTGAATTTCTTACTATTTCGTACAATTTATTGGATATAAGTCAAAATATAAACATTATAAATTATTTTTATTGTTTTTTTTTCGCAAGCTCAAAGAACCTCATCCGGATTCGTACTATTGTAAAGCGTATACAACTTTTTACTGAGAACTTCTCCAATTCGTCTTTCGCTTGATAGGGGGACTACCCCACGACTTATTTTAAGGTTCGCTAGACTAGTTGGTCCTTCCGGATTGTTGGCGAATTCCTTATTAAAATAAATTGAAATTTGAAAAATAAGACAATATTGTAAAATAGTTATCTCCTTACTTCTAACAACTTTTTGGGACAAGGATATTGATTTAAAATTGACTGAGCGACATCCAGTGTAACTTGAGGAAGTCGGTTTAGATGCTGTTGCCAGAGTCTTCCTAGACCATTTGTTCCTTCCACGCGTACACAATCTTTATTGTCGTTCAACAGATATTGATTCGAGCTGGACGCCACAGAAGACTTTTGTTTTCTAACAAAAAAAAAAATTAATCTTGGTAAAAAAGTAAGAAAGAGGAACTCACCTATATGGAATCTCTGCAACAGCTTTTGTGAAGCGTATCAAAAGATCAGTTAGTTTCTTTAAATCATTTACAAAGAGAACACTGCATTCGTAGAGAATTTGCAATTCTACAAAGGAGGTCTCTCTGTCAAGAGTGTTTGTGCATTTTGGCAAAACCCCAACTACAACTAGAGATAGCTTCATTTCTGGAAAATGGGTTTTAAGACTACTGATGATTTCATGGATTGATTTGTTTTCTACGGAATCATTGAATTCTTTGCCGCTGAATATTCGCAGGAGTTGTGTTTCAACCACGAACTTTTCATTTAAATTGTACTGAAACTGCTGTGTTAAATATGTCTTTCTTTTTTAAATACAATCAAAGTATCTTACAAACTGATTATCGTCTGCCGGATTGAATATTTGTTGACCAACATTGCGCTCCCATATAATTATCCGATTACATTTCTGCTTGCGTATAACGTGATAGATTGTTGCATCAGTGAGCAAGCTTAGTAGGGATTCACCATCCACTGGCTGCAGTAGATCTTCGTCAATAACAACACGGACATACTAGAATTAAAACAAGGAACAGAATTGCAGTGAATTGTTTCGGGGTTTTGAGATAATAGACTTTTAGACATTCTCCTGGTTTGATGCGTTTTTGCTGCTCTTGAATTAATTTCTTTTTGAGTTTTTCAGAATTGTTGATAGTATTTTTAGACATTGTCAGAATTTTATTGTAAAATAATCGCTCAAAACAGTTCTAATTTTTTTAAATTTTTTGCCAAACAAACAAATGTCAAATAATTCCAAACGATAACAACAAACAAATAATTTTCCAATAGTTTCCAAATGTCAGCACAGGGATGAAACAGAGCACAATGCTCCCAACACCAAATAATTTGATTTCTTCTCGTTGAGATCTGTGGAACGTATTCTTTGCTGTTTGCACCACAGGTGTGTGTCACTTCAAATGGTTACATAATTTCCATTTTGACAGCGGATAAAAAAAATCGGATATAAGAATCAACAAAGAAAAGCAAGTTTTAAAACCAATGGTGGCGTGATCTTCATTTTGGATTTAGAAACTTCTTACATACAGTAATATCTTCCCTGTTTTTACTGCAGTAAATTATGACAGGAAAATGCTTTGTTGTGGTTCCCCAAGACGAAGTTCACATTGGTCGATTTGTTGAAGCAACAAATCGATCAAAGTGATCACACTGTTCAACGAATCGACCGCAAGTCAATACCGACAAATTGGTGTAACAGAGAAGGAGAACAAGAAAACAGTCGCATTTATTCGCACGAAGTTTCAACAAATCGACCAATGTAAACTTCGTCCAAGGGAAATTTTTACTGTGCTATCTATAAAACTCTTGTCAGAAATCTTACCATTGTTCTTTCTTTGCCATTTTTAAAATGCGAATTTTTATTGTGCTCAAAAGTTAATATTTTTGTATTTTTTTTTTTTGTCAAAAGGATTACAGCCGTATTAATAAACGTGGAGTAGCGAAGGGTTAAGCCTTATTCCATGGACTAAGTAGAAATTGCTATTAATAAAGGAAAATTTTTGTTAACTGACGTCTACTAAGTTATTCCATCGATGAGGGTGGTTTAGCGACGGAATAACCAAGAAATATCTCAAATTGCAAAATAAAAGAAATTTTTGAATTGAAATACATGTGCTTACAAACATGACTTTGGTGGTGAACCGCACTAGTTCTATTTTTATAATTTTTTTTCTGTAAATTCATAGACTAGTACTAGTAGAAATTTAACAGAATTGTTCTAAAACATTTGTTTATGCGCAAAATCAATCAGCCCCCAATGTCTTTTCAGCGTATTAGCCGACTCAACCGTGTTTTTTTGGCACGGTCACCAATTACTTGCGTCTTTTGACTGTGTGCATTGCACGAAACCGAAAAGGCCCGTGAGTGCATCCTGAAGGCTAATCAGTTGGCCCTCAAATCACCAACCAGCAAGAAGGCACTGTTCTTGCAGGGTACACGTTTTGCCCGTACTGCTAACAAGCACATCGGTAAAGGCACCTGGAGTATCCTGCTCGCATACACTCGTCCATACGTTCGATCAAAGAGACGGATATCTGAACGCAATCGTGGTCGCAGCTCGCAGGAGTACCTTTGGTTGCAAGAACTAAAAATGTATGTTCTATGCTTAAATACAACCAAACTAATAAGATATGAGTGGTTGAAAATTAAAAAACAAATTTTCGTTTGTTTATTATCAAGTAAACATAAAAGGAGGTAAGCGGTTTCGCTTTTTGCTTGTTGTCTGGTTAGCAAGTGTTGACTCCAATAGTTGACAAGTTGTTGACCTCGTTACTGTGCTCCGAGCACTTTCTTCAATTTCGGCGATCCACTAGAAGATGTGGCGCGGTTGAGGAATATCACTTTGCTGAAACGACCCAAAAGTTATCAAAAAAAAAAACATAAATGGGTCTTCTTCAGTGCGTAAGGCTTACTTTTTCCACTCCTCTCCAAAACCAAATCGATGAAACGATCCTTTTTTACTGCTTTAATGAGTTTTGTCAACAAATCTGGCCCTCCAATCAATTTATCATAATGTTCTGGTCATCCAAATTTAATGCAAGAAACTACCATAAACTTGGCATCTTTCCGGGCCATTTAATCGGCCATGAAACACGATATTTCACATGTGGTCACAGCATCTAATCTAATTACAGCGAAATATGCAAACCAGACACACTTTAAATTTGTTTCTCTAGAAACAAAAGAATTATCAACTTTCTAAATAAATATTTCAAGTTGCTTGTCAACAAAGCAGCAAAAATAAATTTCCCTGAGGGAAATCTCTGGTAAACGTCACTTTACTATTCCGGGAACAATTTATTTTTATTAATGAGAAATTTTAACCCATGCACTAACTCTTATTCTGTGGTTTAGTGAGTCTGTAGAATAAGAGTGGAATAAGCGTTTTTTATTAATATGGCTGTTAATATTTAGTTAAATAGTGACACTTATAAATATTCATCTACGCCAACGTTGGAAGCACTTGCAGTTTATATCCGCTTATGAAATAAACGGGGATGTTTATCCACGCTATCCGCTTATTTTATTGTTGTTTTTAGCACTCAAGAATTTGATCCACAAAAAAACGCACCGAATAAAAGGATATAAAAGGTATCTAGATCGCCTAAACTAAAAACCATGAACGCCCTCATTGTGGTGTTAGCCTAAGAATAGTGAAATCGAAAGGGAACATACCTCTCAAATAAAAAATAGAGCTGTCATTTTTGAAAACCAATTCAAAAACATACTTTTTGTTTGAGATTATTTTTTATTTTTTTAGAAAAAGATGTTTTCAAATAGTTTCTCAAATAATTGCCCAGAAGATGATTATTTTTCTAATATAACATACATGAAAAACATAGAAAGTATAATTCCAAATAGTGAATTGACCATTAACATCCGCACCAATGGTGTATCCACGAAAAAACAGTGTTTTGTTTATGCAGAAAAAATTGACTTCAAAGGACTAATTGTATGAGAATTTTTATAAGAAGGGCATATCAAGAGTTTCAGTTTTATTTCAGCAACTTCGACTAACAGACAAATCTGATCATAGGAAAATGTACATCTCTACCGTGGACACGAACTCTTTCAATCAACTCAAACAAGATCAATCGCTGCATGTTACATTTTCTGGTTTTGTTGATAATTTAATCAAAATACTTCAAGATTGTCAACGCGGGCAGTTGGAGATTGATCTCACACAGAACAGAGACCATCAAATGGTCCTGCAATTCTATGAGATGCGCTCTTTCAAAAATCTTGTCCATTTGTGTCTGCCTACTAAAACAGCTCCATTGAATGTGGTCCTATTTTATATGAACAATGTTTTGCATAGTTATCAGGTGCCCGACATCTTTCTGCTTCCGTTTTTTTTTCATTTTTTAGTTTATATAATATACTTCTATTTTTAGAAAAAGAATGCTTCCATTGAAAGTGCAATGCAGTGCATGCAACACGAACTCAACACGAATATCGGCCGAACATCTCAACTGGAAGTGGAAAACGCAAAGCTAAGAGAGTCTCTTCTGGAGAATAGCAAAGCTATGGCTAAACGTCATCAGGAGGAAATACTTCAAATGCAAGACGTATTAAAGAAAGCCTCTGATCAAAGGAATTCAGATAATGAGAGACACATGATGGCAATGTCTGCGTTACAATCACAAATTGACAAGCTATCAAGCGAAAAAGCAAATCTTTATTCCGAAAAGTGGTAAGTTATTCTTTGTTATAAAATGAACATAAGTATTTATCCATTGTTTTCAACGTTCACGAAGCCACGAAGTCAAGAAATGTGACCATTTGCGCGATGAACTAGCGTCGCTCAAGTTGACGCTTTCGTCCATCAAAGAGCACAACGAAAAACTAGTGTCCGACATGTCTGCACTTAAGAATATCGAACGTAAGAACGATATGCACCTGAACGATTCCAGAAAGCATATTCACGATTTGCAGGAAAAATTGAAAAAATGCGACAAAATGAAGGTAAGTACTGAATTATATTTGTGGCCTGAATCTTTTCTTACTAAACCCAAAATGAAGTCCGATTTAATAGCAGAGCTAGAAGCGGAAAAAAAAATATGCCAAACAAAACGACAAGCACTGGAAATGGCCACCGAAGAAATATCAAAAGCCAACGAAATTATTGGCAAACAAGCATTAGATATTCTAAAACACAAAAAGACCATAAGCTGGCGGACCGAAGTTGCCCTGCAACAAGAGAAAGCCATTAAAGAAAAGGATAAACAATTGCTCATTCTTGGCGAGCAGATCAAAGGTCTACAGCTAACAATTGAAAGTCTTCGGAAGGACATTCCAATGCAATTGGAGTCAATGAGAAAATTTGCTGACTCAATTGAGAATAAATATACTGAAAGTATGTCAATATTTATGAACTTTCATAAAAATCGTTATTTATTTATTTTGCTTTCAGAAATCAACGCTTTAAGCCAGAAAATATCTTCTTTGCTGACTTAATGTTAATGTTTCAGTAGACGTTTAAATGATTTTTTTGAATCGTGTTTGCTCTTCCATGGATGGAGAATAAAAAATAATTTAAAAATAATGTATGCTGATTATTATTTTTCGACCTTGTATTCTTTTATGTCATCTAATTTCAAGTCAAATTTTTCCTTTTTTGTAGATAAATTGATTGCGAAACAACTGACGAAGAACAAACTACCGCCGGCGTCACCACCAACACAAATGGAGTATGACCTCAGTGAGCCAAAAAATTCAGACAGCTATAGCAAATCAACAATGGTAAATATAAAACCAGTCAGATTATCACATCCGTCTGAACACAGTGTAGATGTTATGGATTGTGCCAAAGCCGCACAAAAAAATTATCACTATGAAATTATTCCCGCTCTTGACAATTGCCCGGCATCATCAACCTTAGAAAACAACCTACACTCGACGCCAACACCAACATCGGCTTACCATAAAGATGGACATTATTTCCTCAAGCTGTTAGCTAGTGAAAAATCGCGTTTGATGACTTTGGCCGACGAAGCAGAGCGTGACATGTGTATGTTGACGACAACGAGTGGCAACATTGAGATATCCGATGAAATCTTTGGCATCCTACGTGCAGTCTCTGGCAAAACAAAACTCTTAGTCTCACAAAAGTTCAAACAATTTGAAGGTTTGTGTCATAGCAATTTGAATCCCACTGCAAATGAAAAGTTTCCAACGACAATTGAAGATCTATTGGGTTTCTGGGACATGGTTAACCTTCAAATTGAACACATTGATTCATTATTTCAAGAACTCGACCTAATAAAGTCGAATAACTGGCAACCTACCAAAGACATAACGGCTCCTTTTGTGCCAACTGGGTCAAAGCTCATGAAGAAACCGGTTCTTAAGAATGGCAACAACAACAACATTATAGCTCCAAATAAATTATCGCAGAATGCACAACTGATGGCACAGAAGCGCGACACACAACGCAAGCAATTGATTGAAATGAAGAGAAGAAATAAAATTGCGGCCGTAGATAAGGGGCTTGTCTCAAGTCCTATTGAGATATACGTCAGCGAGAACTTTTGATACACGACACAAGTAGTCACCCATGCACCGAAAAGTACTTTTAGTAAGAGGCTGGCACTTGAAACTGATATTACTCATACATGATTTTATTTTTTTAAAAACACATAATTCACTTTTTTAAAATAAGCCGTCATTGGCATTGTTTTGAAAGAAAAGAAAAAATGACTGCAACCGAAGCAAGACTGGTTTTCTTTTTTACAAAATTTAAAAACTCGATTTTAAACATGTTGGTTAGATTCATTTAATAAAAAAATTTTTGTTTGCCAAATTGTAAATTATGCGTGTCAAATTTTTTGTTATAATGATAAGAAACAATGACGGTATTAATCTTAAAAAAAAAAAATACAAGCAATTCAAAGACTTAAACATAACCATTAACATTTTTGATATACATAAATAAATTTTCGTACATTTAGTAAAACAGTTGTTGTTTTCTTCGTTTCGTGTGATGATTTCAATCATTATAAAGGATAGGTTTTTTATCTGTCATTTTCCACTTAATTCAAACTTTAATCATATAACAAAAACTCGAAATTAAGATTTGGTCTTTCGCCTTAATTTTATACTCATTTATTGGACATGGTTTTTAGTTCAAGAATTCACAGTAAATTTTTTTAGGGGTTTTGAAACTTAAACTCCTACGTAAATGGTAAACATGCTAATTATTACGAAAAGGTCCTCACATCAATTATGAATAATGCACCAAAAAAAATTTGGTTCTCTTTCATCACATTAATTTGATCTGGTGTAACTAATATTTCTTTTTTAACTTCAGTTAGGTGGGCATTACAGTTCGGGGTGAACCTGGGCCTCAACAAACATCTTTCTATAACGACTTCGATTTCGGGCGAGCTCTCTCCAGTTTCGCACTCTAAGTCGGTTGAGGTCTTAATCCACTTGATTGAGCCACCTAAGACGAGGTCTTCCCTTCCGCGATTTCCCTGCAATGAGCTTTCGAAAACCCGTCGAGCCGGAGCGTTTGGGTACATCCGCTCTACATGACCCAACCATCGTAGCCTCGCGATGCGTACTCTTCTGGCTATGCCCATGTGGTACAGCTCATACAGCTCGTTGTTGTATCTTCTTCTCCACACATTGTCTTCGCATACGGGATCAAAGATCATTCGGAGAATTTTTCTTTCGAAACGACCAAAGGCTTCCTCATCCGCTTTCGATAAGGTCCATGCTTCAGTTTACTTTAACTCAGGACAATATCAAACTTTGCTGGCCTTGTTTTTCATTTAAGCTTTGATCATTGCCGCCATGGTTAGCATGTCCAACCAGAAGTTTCTTCATAATAAATGTTTTGCAACCAATTTTTAAAGCTTTTTAATATTTTAATTATTTTTAATAGTAACAAAATTTGTGGCAAAACATTTACTATTATGCTTCTTTTTTGGCATTCGTATTCCGAAATTTTTATGTATGGGCCAATAATTTTGTACTTTTGAGAGACAGTAGGTAATTGGGGTCTTTAATGACTTTCAGCATTGGTTTGGGAATTGTTACCCGAAGTAAGACGTTGTTGGTCAGTTATTTTTGTTAGGTTGTTGCAGAAGGAGTAGACTTCGTTCTGTCGTTCTGTGTGTCCCAGCCATACTCTCATGGTAGCAGTGTTGTATCTATTCTTGGAAGGTTCAGTGGATATTTTGCTGGAACGTGCCTTAATATGGTTGAAGTAATACATAGTTTTGCAAGTACATAAAGTTTTGTTAGTCAGTTCGTTGAAAAAAGCTTTTACATATTTCCGATAATCGTTAGTGTAGTTGCTTTAGAGTTTAGACACTGGTTTCAGTTAACATTATGTTTGACCGCGGTGTCCGATGCCTTGTTTCCAGGAATTACTTTTTAAATTTAATCATCAACATTGAGAAAAGATAAGACTTCGGTAGTCGTTTTACTAAAAGGAAAACCTGCGGGTGCAACAATCGATGTTTGAATTTCTTACTATTTCGTACAATTTATTGGATATAAGTCAAAATATAAACATTATAAATTATTTTTATTGTTTTTTTTTCGCAAGCTCAAAGAACCTCATCCGGATTCGTACTATTGTAAAGCGTATACAACTTTTTACTGAGAACTTCTCCAATTCGTCTTTCGCTTGATAGGGGGACTACCCCACGACTTATTTTAAGGTTCGCTAGACTAGTTGGTCCTTCCGGATTGTTGGCGAATTCCTTATTAAAATAAATTGAAATTTGAAAAATAAGACAATATTGTAAAATAGTTATCTCCTTACTTCTAACAACTTTTTGGGACAAGGATATTGATTTAAAATTGACTGAGCGACATCCAGTGTAACTTGAGGAAGTCGGTTTAGATGCTGTTGCCAGTCTTCCTAGACCATTTGTTCCTTCCACGCGTACACAATCTTTATTGTCGTTCAACAGATATTGATTCGAGCTGGACGCCACAGAAGACTTTTGTTTTCTAACAAAAAAAAAAATTAATCTTGGTAAAAAAGTAAGAAAGAGGAACTCACCTATATGGAATCTCTGCAACAGCTTTTGTGAAGCGTATCAAAAGATCAGTTAGTTTCTTTAAATCATTTACAAAGAGAACACTGCATTCGTAGAGAATTTGCAATTCTACAAAGGAGGTCTCTCTGTCAAGAGTGTTTGTGCATTTTGGCAAAACCCCAACTACAACTAGAGATAGCTTCATTTCTGGAAAATGGGTTTTAAGACTACTGATGATTTCATGGATTGATTTGTTTTCTACGGAATCATTGAATTCTTTGCCGCTGAATATTCGCAGGAGTTGTGTTTCTGTTAAAAAAAACACTTGTTATTAAACTACTTTGTAACTTTGATCATAATCTTATCTAGTATGCTATTTGTATGTACATAGTAATTGCTTACTTTTTATTTTGATTCGTCGTTAAACTTCCAAATATATTATTACTTCTTTGTTCTTTAATTCAGCTTTTTATTTCATGTATAGTAAAATTCCAATAGGTTATGGGCCCAGAGGACTATAACCAAGAAAATTTAATTTAAATTTAATGAAAGAAAAGTTTTGAGATAGTTTTTTTTGTTTCTGTTTTTTGCTGTTCGCATTTGTTGCGATTTTTTCTTTTTTGAAATTGAAATAGCATTTGTTGCGCAACGAAACAAAATAGTCATCGTTGGAAAATATTCTAGAACAATGTCGAATCAGGAGTCAATCGAAAAACTTCGTGGAGGCGAAAATTTTCACGCATGGAAATTTGCCATGCAGAATATTCTCGAATACAACGATTTGGAAGGAACAATTGCAGATCCGGTAACAGAAAAAGATGCTGCAAAGCTTCGCAAAGCTAAAGCTAAGATTGTTCTCTCCGTTGATGAATCACTTTATGTGCATATTCAGAATGAGACAAGCGCATTTGAAATTTGGAAGAAGCTACAAAGTCTATATGAAGACAATGGACTTACCAGGAAGATTGGTCTTTTGCGAAAACTTATTGGGGTACGTTTAGAGAACTGTGAGTGCATGACGGATTATGTCAATCAAATATTTGGTACAGCAAATAAGTTGGCAAGTATTCAATTTCCGATTTCTCCAGAATGGTTAGGAGCAATATTGCTTGCTGGTCTGAGTGATGATTTCAAACCCTTCATCATGGGAATTGAAAGCAGTGCTGTAAACATTACAGGAGAAACTATAAAAGCAAAGCTTTTGGATTGTGATTACGGGAAAATAAATAAGAGTGAAAATGCATTTTTTGGGGCGAAGAAGAAAATTCCTAAAAATTTTGTTTCTAAAGGAAATTTTAAATGTTATGAATGTGGAAAGAAGGGACATATTTCCAAAAATTGCCTAAATAAAAAGAAGCCCCATTTTGGTAAGGCAAATGAAACCAAAAATGCTTTTTGTGCAGCGTTATCATGCCGAAATGAAAAAGATAACTATTGGTATATTGATAGTGGTGCTTCGAGGCATATGACTCCTAATAAAAAGTGGATGAATGATTCAAAAACATCTTCCATTGCAGAGATAGTTACTGCAAACAACCAAAAAATGGAAGTATCTAGCATGGGGAATATTTCAATTTTATTCGGCGAAAAAGAAATTGAAGTCAATGATGTTCTGCATGTTCCCGAACTTTCAGCAAATTTACTTTCAGTTGCAGAAATAGTAAAACATGGTAACAAGGTGATTTTTAATAAAGATGGATGCAGTATTTTTAATGCAACAGGCGATCTTCTGATCAAAGCGGAATCTTCAGGAGGTATATACAAAATCAAAGGACATGCTTCATGTATGTTTACGAATGTATCATCCAAGTTAATGACATGGCATAGACGATTAGGTCATATAAATTATAATGATTTATGTACAATGAAGAATGGTGCTGTGGATGGAATAAATTTCAACGAAGACGTCCATTTATTGAAGAAATGTGAAGCATGCTTCAAAGGTAAGCAAACTCGTTTATCGTTCAAACATACCGGCAAACACGCAAGGAACTTGTTAGACGTCATACATAGCGATCTTTGTGGTCCAATGGAAAATAAATCACTTGGAGGTGCAAGATATTTTTTGACCTTCATCGATGATTTTTCGCGAAAAGTTTTCGTATATTTCTTAGAATCTAAAACAGAAGTTTTAAATGCATTTAAAGAATTTAAGCAAATGGTTGAAAACCAAACAGACAGAAAAATTAAAGTGATTCGGACGGACAATGGTACTGAATATGTAGGAAAGAATTTTGAATCTTTTTGCAAAAGTTATGGTATCATTCATCAAACTACGAATTCATATACTCCAGAGCAAAATGGAGTTGCTGAACGTTTCAACCGGACTATTGTGGAACGAGCAAGGTGTATGATCTTCGATGCTGAGTTAGAGAAATCATATTGGGCAGAGGCTGTTAATACCGCAATATATATAATGAATAGGTCAGTCAATAGTTCTTTCAATGACAAAACTCCACAAGAAATTTGGACTGGTACGAAGGTTGATGTTAGCGCGATGAGGATATTTGGATCACCAGTCATGGTTCACGTTCCAAAACAAAAGCGACAAAAGTGGGACCCAAAATCAACAAAAATGCTGTTTGTGGGATACTGTGAGACGACAAAAGGATACAGGTGTTTTGATCCAAAAACGAAAAAGATTAAAACTAGCCGTGATGTCGTGTTTGTTGAAACAGAAGCAAAAATAATCAACAGTGTTCCTCTAGATGATAGAAAGGATTTGGATTCAGTGGGGGAATTTCAGAAAAAGAGTGATGAAGTTGAGGCTTTAAAAGATCTTCAATTTCCATGTGAAGATAAAAATGATAATGGAATTATCGAGGATAGGAATGAAGAACTTATCGAGGCAGACTCTGAAGAAGAGAAAATGAATTCATCACAGCCAAGAAGATCAGAACGGACCCCAATTCCTCGAAAATTTCAAGATTTCGTTACTTACTCGTCTTTTGAGAATCAAATGAGTTTCGACCCAGTAACCATCGAAGAAGCAATGTCAAGTGAAGATAGTCAACAATGGGAAATTGCTATTCAAAACGAATTGAGGTCTCTTAAAGAAAATAATACTTGGACACTTGTAGATTTACCACATGGGCGAAAAATAGTTAAATCAAAGTGGGTTTTCAAAACCAAGCAGGACGGTAATGGGAACGTCATATGTCATAAGGCTAGATTGGTGGGAAAAGGATTTTCTCAAGAGCCTGGGATTGACTTTAACGAAACCTACTCTCCAGTAATTCGTTATACTTCCGTTCGTTTTTTGATGGCGTGGGCTGCTAAAACTGGGATGAAAATAGACCAAATGGATGCTGTGACAGCTTTTCTGCAAGGTGATTTAACGGAGGAAATTTACATGGAGCAACCAAAGGGATATAGTGACGGGACTAATCGGGTATGTAAATTACACAAATCAATTTATGGTCTGAAGCAAAGTAGTCGCCAATGGAACTTAAAACTTGATGCCGCATTAAAGTCATTTGGGCTTATACAATCAAAATTAGATCCGTGTGTTTACTTGAGTAAAGAT
This sequence comes from Melanostoma mellinum, assembly GCA_914767635.1. Classification (NCBI taxonomy): domain Eukaryota; kingdom Metazoa; phylum Arthropoda; class Insecta; order Diptera; family Syrphidae; genus Melanostoma; species Melanostoma mellinum. The sequence continues at coordinate 25,565,926 of OU612058.1, forward strand.
GGTAAACTAATTACAGGTGTTTATGTGGATGATATTTTGATTTTTTGGCGGAATCCAACTATTAGAGATGAGTTAAAGAAATTTTTGTGCAGTTCTTTTAAAATGAAAGACTTAGGGAAAGCAAAAAGTTGTATCGGACTTAATATCACCTATGATAAAAACTCTAATGGGATTTGGTTGGATCAATCTAAATATATAAGTGAAATTTTAATGAGATTTGGAATGTCAGACTGCAAACCAGTAAGTACGCCAAGCGATACAAATCAAAAGTTATCTTTAGCAATGTGTAATGAAGAAAATGAAACAGGGAAGGTACCGTTCCAAGAAGCCGTTGGTAGTCTCTTATATTTAGTACAAGGATCCAGGCCAGACATCGCATTCGCTGTAAATGATGTAAGTCGATTTAATTCAAATCACGGAAAGGCTCATTGGATTGCAGTAAAACGTATCTTAAGATACTTAAAAGGTACGATAAATTTAAAATTGCATTTTGAAGGATTGGAAGACCTTAACGGTTTTTCGGATGCGGATTGGGCTTCCGATATAGACAAACGTCGTTCGTGCACGGGATTTGTTTTCAATTTATGCGGAGGTGCTGTATCGTGGGGAAGTAAAAGGCAGCCAACAGTAGCACTGTCAAGCACTGAAGCTGAGTATATGGCGTTATCAGCAGCTGTTCAAGAAGCGATCTGGCTCAAACAGTTTGGAGCAGAAATTCACGAAAGTTTCAGTAACCAACCCATAATGATTGGATGTGATAGTCAAAGTGCGATTAAATTGGCGGAAACGAATTCTTTTAAACCAAGATCAAAACATATTGAGGTTCGTCATCACCACATACGCGACCGTATAAATGACAAATCTGTTGCTGTATATTATATATCAACTGAAGAGATGGCAGCTGATAATCTAACGAAGGCAGTTCCCCGTGACAAACACCATCTGTGTGTGAAAAACATGGGGCTTAGTATCAAAAATTAAATATTATATAATTTCAATATTTTAATAAGTGGGGGTGTTGAAAAAAAACACTTTTTATTAAACTACTTTGTAACTTTGATCATAATCTTATCTAGTATGCTATTTGTATGTACATAGTAATTGCTTACTTTTTAATTTCATTCGTCGTTAAACTTCCAAATATATTATTACTTCTTTGTTCCTTAATTCAGTTTTTCATTTCATGAATAATAAAATTCCAATAGATTCACCATCCACTGGCTGCAGTAGATCTTCGTCAATAACAACACGGACATACTAGAATTAAAACAAGGAACAGAATTGCAGTGAATTGTTTCGGGGTTTTGAGATAATAGACTTTTAGACATTCTCCTGGTTTGATGCGTTTTTGCTGCTCTTGAATTAATTTCTTTTTGAGTTTTTCAGAATTGTTGATAGTATTTTTAGACATTGTTCAGAATTTTATTGTAAAATAATCGCTCAAAACAGTTCTAATTTTTTTAAATTTTTTGCCAAACAAACAAATGTCAAATAATTCCAAACGATAACAACAAACAAATAATTTTCCAATAATTTCCAAATGTCAGCACAGGGATGAAACAGAGCACAATGCTCCCAACACCAAATAATTTGATTTCTTCTCGTTGAGATCTGTGGAACGTATTCTTTGCTGTTTGCACCACAGGTGTGTGTCACTTCAAATGGTTACATAATTTCCATTTTGACAGCGGATAAAAAAAATCGGATATAAGAATCAACAAAGAAAAGCAAGTTTTAAAACCAATGGTGGCGTGATCTTCATTTTGGATTTAGAAACTTCTTACATACAGTAATATCTTCCCTGTTTTTACTGCAGTAAATTATGACAGGAAAATGCTTTGTTGTGGTTCCCCAAGACGAAGTTCACATTGGTCGATTTGTTGAAGCAACAAATCCATCAAAGTGATCACACTGTTCAACGAATCGACCGCAAGTCAATACCGACAAATTGGTGTAACAGAGAAGGAGAACAAGAAAACAGTCGCATTTATTCGCACGAAGTTTCAACAAATCGACCAATGTAAACTTCGTCCAAGGGAAATTTTTACTGTGCTATCTATAAAACTCTTGTCAGAAATCTTACCATTGTTCTTTCTTTGCCATTTTTAAAATGCGAATTTTTATTGTGCTCAAAAGTTAATATTTTTGTATTTTTTTTTTTTTGTCAAAAGGATTAATATTTAGTTAAATAGTGACACTTATAAATATTCATCTACGCCAACGTTGGAAGCACTTGCAGTTTATATCCGCTTATGAAATAAACGGGGATGTTTATCCACGCTATCCGCTTATTTTATTGTTGTTTTTAGCACTCAAGAATTTGATCCACAAAAAAACGCACCGAATAAAAGGATATAAAAGGTATCTAGATCGCCTAAACTAAAAACCATGAACGCCCTCATTGTGGTGTTAGCCTAAGAATAGTGAAATCGAAAGGGAACACATACCTCTCAAATAAAAAATAGAGCTGTCATTTTTGAAAACCAATTCAAAAACATACTTTTTGTTTGAGATTATTTTTTATTTTTTTAGAAAAAGATGTTTTCAAATAGTTTCTCAAATAATTGCCCAGAAGATGATTATTTTTCTAATATAACATACATGAAAAACATAGAAAGTATAATTCCAAATAGTGAATTGACCATTAACATCCGCACCAATGGTGTATCCACGAAAAAACAGTGTTTTGTTTATGCAGAAAAAATTGACTTCAAAGGACTAATTGTATGAGAATTTTTATAAGAAGGGCATATCAAGAGTTTCAGTTTTATTTCAGCAACTTCGACTAACAGACAAATCTGATCATAGGAAAATGTACATCTCTACCGTGGACACGAACTCTTTCAATCAACTCAAACAAGATCAATCGCTGCATGTTACATTTTCTGGTTTTGTTGATAATTTAATCAAAATACTTCAAGATTGTCAACGCGGGCAGTTGGAGATTGATCTCACACAGAACAGAGACCATCAAATGGTCCTGCAATTCTATGAGATGCGCTCTTTCAAAAATCTTGTCCATTTGTGTCTGCCTACTAAAACAGCTCCATTGAATGTGGTCCTATTTTATATGAACAATGTTTTGCATAGTTATCAGGTGCCCGACATCTTTCTGCTTCCGTTTTTTTTTCATTTTTTAGTTTATATAATATACTTCTATTTTTAGAAAAAGAATGCTTCCATTGAAAGTGCAATGCAGTGCATGCAACACGAACTCAACACGAATATCGGCCGAACATCTCAACTGGAAGTGGAAAACGCAAAGCTAAGAGAGTCTCTTCTGGAGAATAGCAAAGCTATGGCTAAACGTCATCAGGAGGAAATACTTCAAATGCAAGACGTATTAAAGAAAGCCTCTGATCAAAGGAATTCAGATAATGAGAGACACATGATGGCAATGTCTGCGTTACAATCACAAATTGACAAACTAGCAAGCGAAAAAGCAAATCTTTATTCCGAAAAGTGGTAAGTTATTCTTTGTTATAAAATGAACATAAGTATTTATCCATTGTTTTCAACGTTCACGAAGCCACGAAGTCAAGAAATGTGACCATTTGCGCGATGAACTAGCGTCGCTCAAGTTGACGCTTTCGTCCATCAAAGAGCACAACGAAAAACTAGTGTCCGACATGTCTGCACTTAAGAATATCGAACGTAAGAACGATATGCACCTGAACGATTCCAGAAAGCATATTCACGATTTGCAGGAAAAATTGAAAAAATGCGACAAAATGAAGGTAAGTACTGAATTATATTTGTGGCCTGAATCTTTTCTTACTAAACCCAAAATGAAGTCCGATTTAATAGCAGAGCTAGAAGCGGAAAAGAAAATATGCCAAACAAAACGACAAGCACTGGAAATGGCCACCGAAGAAATATCAAAAGCCAACGAAATTATTGGCAAACAAGCATTAGATATTCTAAAACACAAAAAGACCATAAGCTGGCGGACCGAAGTTGCCCTGCAACAAGAGAAAGCCATTAAAGAAAAAGATAAACAATTGCTCATTCTTGGCGAGCAGATCAAAGGTCTACAGCTAACAATTGAAAGTCTTCGGAAGGACATTCCAATGCAATTGGAGTCAATGAGAAAATTTGCTGACTCAATTGAGAATAAATATACTGAAAGTATGTCAATATTTATGAACTTTCATAAAAATCGTTATTTATTTATTTTGCTTTCAGAAATCAACGCTTTAAGCCAGAAAATATCTTCTTTGCTGACTTAATGTTAATGTTTCAGTAGACGTTTAAATGATTTTTTTGAATCGTGTTTGCTCTTCCATGGATGGAGAATAAAAAATAATTTAAAAATAATGTATGCTGATTATTATTTTTCGACCTTGTATTGTTTTATGTCATCTAATTTCAAGTCAAATTTTTCCTTTTTTGTAGATAAATTGATTGCGAAACAACTGACGAAGAACAAACTACCGCCGGCGTCACCACCAACACAAATGGAGTATGACCTCAGTGAGCCAAAAAATTCAGACAGCTATAGCAAATCAACAATGGTAAATATAAAACCAGTCAGATTATCACATCCGTCTGAACACAGTGTAGATGTTATGGATTGTGCCAAAGCCGCACAAAAAAATTATCACTATGAAATTATTCCCGCTCTTGACAATTGCCCGGCATCATCAACCTTAGAAAACAACCTACACTCGACGCCAACACCAACATCGGCTTACCATAAAGATGGACATTATTTCCTCAAGCTGTTAGCTAGTGAAAAATCGCGTTTGATGACTTTGGCCGACGAAGCAGAGCGTGACATGTGTATGTTGACGACAACGAGTGGCAACATTGAGATATCCGATGAAATCTTTGGCATCCTACGTGCAGTCTCTGGCAAAACAAAACTCTTAGTCTCACAAAAGTTCAAACAATTTGAAGGTTTGTGTCATAGCAATTTGAATCCCACTGCAAATGAAAAGTTTCCAACGACAATTGAAGATCTATTGGGTTTCTGGGACATGGTTAACCTTCAAATTGAACACATTGATTCATTATTTCAAGAACTCGACCTAATAAAGTCGAATAACTGGCAACCTACCAAAGACATAACGGCTCCTTTTGTGCCAACTGGGTCAAAGCTCATGAAGAAACCGGTTCTTAAGAATGGCAACAACAACAACATTATAGCTCCAAATAAATTATCGCAGAATGCACAACTGATGGCACAGAAGCGCGACACACAACGCAAGCAATTGATTGAAATGAAGAGAAGAAATAAAATTGCGGCCGTAGATAAGGGGCTTGTCTCAAGTCCTATTGAGATATACGTCAGCGAGAACTTTTGATACACGACACAAGTAGTCACCCATGCACCGAAAAGTACTTTTAGTAAGAGGCTGGCACTTGAAACTGATATTACTCATACATGATTTTATTTTTTAAAAAACACATAATTCACTTTTTTAAAATAAGCCGTCATTGGCATTGTTTTGAAAGAAAAGAAAAAATGACTGCAACCGAAGCAAGACTGGTTTTCTTTTTTACAAAATTTAAAAACTCGATTTTAAACATGTTGGTTAGATTCATTTAATAAAAAAATTTTTGTTTGCCAAATTGTAAATTATGCGTGTCAAATTTTTTGTTATAATGATAAGAAACAATGACGGTATTAATCTTATAAAAAAAAAATACAAGCAATTCAAAGACTTTAACATAACCATTAACATTTTTGATATACATAAATAAATTTTCGTACATTTAGTAACACAGTTGTTGTTTTCTTCGTTTCGTGTGATGATTTCAATCATTATAAAGGATAGGTTTTTTATCTGTCATTTTCCACTTAATTCAAACTTTAATCATATAACAAAAACTCGAAATTAAGATTTGGTCTTTCGCCTTAATTTTATACTCATTTATTGGACATGGTTTTTAGTTCAAGAATTCACAGTAAATTTTTTTAGGGGTTTTGAAACTTAAACTCCTACGTAAATGGTAAACATGCTAATTATTACGAAAAGGTCCTCACATCAATTATGAATAATGCACCAAAAAAAATTTGGTTCTCTTTCATCACATTAATTTGATCTGGTGTAACTAATATTTCTTTTTTAACTTCAGTTAGGTGGGCATTACAGTTCGGGGTGAACCTGGGCCTCAACAAACATCTTTCTATAACGACTTCGATTTCGGGCGAGCTCTCTCCAGTTTCGCACTCTAAGTCGGTTGAGGTCTTAATCCACTTGATTGAGCCACCTAAGACGAGGTCTTCCCTTCCGCGATTTCCCTGCAATGAGCTTTCGAAAACCCGTCGAGCCGGAGCGTTTGGGTACATCCGCTCTACATGACCCAACCATCGTAGCCTCGCGATGCGTACTCTTCTGGCTATGCCCATGTGGTACAGCTCATACAGCTCGTTGTTGTATCTTCTTCTCCACACATTGTCTTCGCATACGGGATCAAAGATCATTCGGAGAATTTTTCTTTCGAAACGACCAAAGGCTTCCTCATCCGCTTTCGATAAGGTCCATGCTTCAGTTTACTTTAACTCAGGACAATATCAAACTTTGCTGGCCTTGTTTTTCATTTAAGCTTTGATCATTGCCGCCATGGTTAGCATGTCCAACCAGAAGTTTCTTCATAATAAATGTTTTGCAACCAATTTTTAAAGCTTTTTAATATTTTAATTATTTTTAATAGTAACAAAATTTGTGGCAAAACATTTACTATTATGCTTCTTTTTTGGCATTCGTATTCCGAAATTTTTATGTATGGGCCAATAATTTTGTACTTTTGAGAGACAGTAGGTAATTGGGGTCTTTAATGACTTTCAGCATTGGTTTGGGAATTGTTACCCGAAGTAAGACGTTGTTGGTCAGTTATTTTTGTTAGGTTGTTGCAGAAGGAGTAGACTTCGTGTTGTCGTTCTGTGTGTCCCAGCCATACTCTCATGGTAGCAGTGTTGTATCTATTCTTGGAAGGTTCAGTGGATATTTTGCTGGAACGTGCCTTAATATGGTTGAAGTAATACATAGTTTTGCAAGTACATAAAGTTTTGTTAGTCAGTTCGTTGAAAAAAGCTTTTACATATTTCCGATAATCGTTAGTGTAGTTGCTTTAGAGTTTAGACACTGGTTTCAGTTAACATTATGTTTGACCGCGGTGTCCGATGCCTTGTTTCCAGGAATTACTTTTTAAATTTAATCATCAACATTGAGAAAAGATAAGACTTCGGTAGTCGTTTTACTAAAAGGAAAACCTGCGGGTGCAACAATCGATGTTTGAATTTCTTACTATTTCGTACAATTTATTGGATATAAGTCAAAATATAAACATTATAAATTATTTTTATTGTTTTTTTTTCGCAAGCTCAAAGAACCTCATCCGGATTCGTACTATTGTAAAGCGTATACAACTTTTTACTGAGAACTTCTCCAATTCGTCTTTCGCTTGATAGGGGGACTACCCCACGACTTATTTTAAGGTTCGCTAGACTAGTTGGTCCTTCCGGATTGTTGGCGAATTCCTTATTAAAATAAATTGAAATTTGAAAAATAAGACAATATTGTAAAATAGTTATCTCCTTACTTCTAACAACTTTTTGGGACAAGGATATTGATTTAAAATTGACTGAGCGACATCCAGTGTAACTTGAGGAAGTCGGTTTAGATGCTGTTGCCAGAGTCTTCCTAGACCATTTGTTCCTTCCACGCGTACACAATCTTTATTGTCGTTCAACAGATATTGATTCGAGCTGGACGCCACAGAAGACTTTTGTTTTCTAACAAAAAAAAAAATTAATCTTGGTAAAAAAGTAAGAAAGAGGAACTCACCTATATGGAATCTCTGCAACAGCTTTTGTGAAGCGTATCAAAAGATCAGTTAGTTTCTTTAAATCATTTACAAAGAGAACACTGCATTCGTAGAGAATTTGCAATTCTACAAAGGAGGTCTCTCTGTCAAGAGTGTTTGTGCATTTTGGCAAAACCCCAACTACAACTAGAGATAGCTTCATTTCTGGAAAATGGGTTTTAAGACTACTGATGATTTCATGGATTGATTTGTTTTCTACGGAATCATTGAATTCTTTGCCGCTGAATATTCGCAGGAGTTGTGTTTCAACCACGAACTTTTCATTTAAATTGTACTGAAACTGCTGTGTTAAATATGTCTTTCTTTTTTAAATACAATCAAAGTATCTTACAAACTGATTATCGTCTGCCGGATTGAATATTTGTTGACCAACATTGCGCTCCCATATAATTATCCGATTACATTTCTGCTTGCGTATAACGTGATAGATTGTTGCATCAGTGAGCAAGCTTAGTAGGGATTCACCATCCACTGGCTGCAGTAGATCTTCGTCAATAACAACACGGAAATACTAGAATTAAAACAAGGAACAGAATTGCAGTGAATTGTTTCGGGGTTTTGAGATAATAGACTTTTAGACATTCTCCTGGTTTGATGCGTTTTTGCTGCTCTTGAATTAATTTCTTTTTGAGTTTTTCAGAATTGTTGATAGTATTTTTAGACATTGTCAGAATTTTATTGTAAAATAATCGCTCAAAACAGTTCTAATTTTTTTAAATTTTTTGCCAAACAAACAAATGTCAAATAATTCCAAACGATAACCATTGTATACATATTAAATAGTAAACTCGATTTGCCAAATAAGAATGTATTGGCCTGCGGCACCGCAGCGCTGCAGTCGCTTGAGAAATGAAGAAAAAACGAACAAAAATCGTGTGGAATGTATTTAAAAGAGCGCGCTGAGAGTTGTTTTAAGAGAATGAGCACATGCAAGGTTAATTAGGCGGGAATCGTATTTTGCAATTTTGTTTTGATTTCCTTTTGATGGTATATGATAAAGTCCTTGTGAAGGATTTTCGCTTTCTTAAGTGTATGCATGCGAAAGAACTGCTTTGAGATGAACCATATGCTTTTGCATTACGTCATTTATTTTGATTCAATTTGCCTGTATACGGAGCAAATAGCCATGTTGCATTATTTCACTTTGAATCAAATTGCTTTGAAATACTTTCCTACTGAAAAATTTATTAGAGGAAGATTTTTTCAGTATGTATTTTTAGGTTTTCTGGAATTATGGATTGAATAATTTTAAACGCAATATAGTGAGTATAGGAACCATTTATTTTAACGTAACCTGTTACTATTATAGCAGAATACAATGACAGGTGCATTTAAGCATTTTAGCATTGTATATGGAATCTATAGTACTTGCGAAAACGAAAATGGTCCCTGAAAGCCATCTATGTATCCGCCGGCGTACTTACATTCCCCTGTAATTTTTAGAGCGCCGGCGGATTCATAGATGGCTTTGAGGAATCGGTTTTGTTTTCGATAGTTCGATTCAAAATTCAAAGGAGAAAAACGTTAGTAATATAGAAATGGGAACGTACTTTTGTTATTAGTCAAATAAGTTCAGAATATACCAATATAAGACAATTAAGGCAAGGAAAACTTAAGAAATAACTGCAAAACTCTGCAGAAAATATACAAACGTCAATTTTTCTCAGGTCACAGCTTGAAATTTTCACAAATAGGTAGACATAAAGCAATTTCAAAATATTAAGGGGAGCAGATTTTCTTAAATAGCTTAAAAATATAATTTTAGTTGGTTGTTTGATAAATGGAAAATTTTACAAGCTTGTTCTTTGATTAAAAAATTGAATAAATTTTAAGTATGGACTTAAATCATAGGGCTTGTAGTAAGAATAATAGTGAAAATATGTGAGCGAGTTGAAACAACTTGGCTGATTTTTAAAAAATTATTTTTACTAAGGGATTGCACAAACCTACAGATAAATATTTCAATTTTACAAAAAGTCTCAAAATGACCCATTTTCTCATGGTATGTTGGGTAGAATCCATCTTTCTTGTCCTAATACCATTGTGAAGAGGGAAGGATTCTTTAGTTGTTTGTTTGTAGGGAACAGGCTCCAAAACTACTGCGCCGATTTGAATGAAATTTCAAACACAGATGATCTATAGCCTAAAAAGTAATATAGGCCATAGTTCATCTCTATATTTAGTCGGCAACGGAAACGCGAACGTAAATGAGAACTTAGAAAATACTCAACCGATTTCACAAATAAAAGAGTAGTACATATATAACAGTATAACATTTTTCACTAACAGAATTTTCATATTACAAGCTTGAATACATTAGTGAATTGAACAACCTTTAAGACATCCTCTAAGCTCAATGCAAAAAAAATATTTTTACTGCATTCAGTTGTTAAAAAAAGTACCTTAGTTTACATTGACCTGCAAATAAAAACGAGAGATTTTGGTATTAGAAAGCATTTTTGTAAAAACAGCTTATAACATGCAAAAAAAAATGTATTTTTTTCCAAATCACCTTAGGGGGTCGTTCAAGTATTACGTAAGCATATTTATTCCAATTATTGACCCCTCCACCCCCCATGTCGGCAAAAGTAAGCAAAGCCCATACCCCCTCCTCTTAAGCTTACGTAAACATTTGTCAATTGATGTATTTTTTTAATGTTATATTTTTATACTTGTAGTTTTCAAAATAAGTAAACAAATTTAAGATAGAAATTTGATTTTACTAATAGGTACGGTATTCAACATAGAGTAAAGGAAAGAAAATATAAATCAAAGACCCCCCGGCCCCCTGTAGTGCTTACGTAATACTTGAACGGTCCCCAGGAGGTAAAATACTAGATTCGTATTTTTTATAGAGGTACCCCAGTAGGCCTAATCCTATATCGGATATCGAAGCGGATGGATCAACGTCTCCTAGAGAATAGTCTCTCTGAAAAGTTTTGGTCGAACAAGCAGCAAGATTTACTAGAGAGCCACAAGGCGAAAGTTTGTAAGAAGACGCGTTTGGTTTTGTGAATGATGATGTAGAAGGAAATGCTGCTTGTTCTTCGGTGGGTATTTGTGGAGTCTCGAAACTAATGTTGCGACTCTGGGACTTTAACGTCGAAGTAGGTTCCTTGGAAGTAAGGAAATTTTGAATTAAAAAACGACAAGATTCGTCGCAAAGGATTTCGGTGCAGTTGCAAATCGATGTTGAAGACATCGGCAGCACATCTTTTTTAAACGCTTGTCAAAGGATCTCACGATCACATCTTTGGAATAAAAATGTGATTCGCAAAATGTGATCCTTTTCTGAGAAGAAGCAGTAGCTGAAACATTTCCATGTTTCAGCCAAACAGATCTTCTGTAATCCGATGGGATTTCGAAGAACGAAACGCTTGGATGCGTTACCGTACCAACGACGCAATTTTGGAAACAACAATATTTCACCATTTTTTTTAAATTTAGTATTTTTTTATTTCAAATTACAAGTCGCTACTCTAATAAAAATCAATAGTATATAATAATACAATATAATGTTTTATATAAAATAATCGAATAATAAGTATAATAATACAATAAATATAGAGTAATCAATAATAAATAAAATAACAAATTTTGATTTCTTAAATCTATCACCTCAATAGCACCTTTTAAATTGAAGACTTTGAAAATTTTTATCACGCTTTAATGTTTTTAATTTTTTTTTTTTATTTTGGCCACTGAACACTTTAACAGAACTTTAATTATAGCTATCACTGCACTAAAAGTTTTTTCTTGTTTTTATTGAAAAATAGCACAACAGATACTAAACACATACACCTCTGGCACTTTAAAACTACTTAAAAAAAACACGCGAAAGTAATGACTTCAAATATATGTACCCGATCGCATGAAACTTTTCAAAACGTACCTAATAACGTACCTAATATTAATATTTATTTGATAATATAGTGCTGAAAAAGGTAATGATGATAAAAATTATGATAATAATAGTAAAAATACAATAATAAAAAAAGAGTTCAATAAAACCAATTAACGATATCAAAGTTTTGAAAAAAACTGAAATCGCCAATTGAAGCTTACTACCAAGAGCAGATCTTATTGCTCGTTCAATTTCACAGAATTGTTCAATTGCACTTCACTACGAAATGTTAAATTGAGAATAAAAGCCAATATTTCAAAAAGAAATGTTCGTTAAAGAATATAGCAAACTAACTTTGAAAACTCGCGCACTCAAAATGTATTTAATTCAATTGTAGAATTGGAAAATAAATCAACCGCACCAAATGACTGTGTAACAGAGATTGGTTTTTGTAACGTTCAAAAGTTGCACATTTAGTGAAATAAGCGCCAAAAGTTTCACCTAAGTAGATGAAATACATATGAGCTTAATATACTACACAGGACCATAAATGATCAAAATACGAAAAACTTACATCAATGTACGTACCCACATTGAGTAAAACTCCAACCTACCTCACTAACCCATAAGCAAAATGTTCCATGCAAAATCAAGGTCATTTTTTATTTTCTTTCATCTTACCAGAATGTCTATTTTTATCCTTGGTATTGTCCTGCCCATATCGCTTTTGCTTCCTTATCTCCTTTGCACCATACGTATACATGTATCAAAAACATACGTCCGATCTACGGTTTGCTCTTTAGTCGTTGCTCACTCAGCTGACCAGAAAAATTCATTGTTTACAAAACTGAATTTCTCTTTCAACTTAATAGCATCCACAAACACTCTCATCAAAAAAAGAAAAAAATTCAAGTGGAACGTATTGTATTGGTCGACGACGCTTGGGGCGCCACCAGTCAAAAAGAAAATTGAGTTTACTATTAAATATATATACAATGATACCTCTCAAATAAAAAATAGAGCTGTCATTTTTGAAAACCAATTCAAAAACATACTTTCATTGTATATATATTTAATAGTAAACTCAATTTTCTTTTTGACTGGTGGCGCCCCAAGCGGCAGAGAGAAACCAATGTTGAGTGCGTTGAGTGAGTGCGTCCAATAATAGAAAAGGATGCAAAAACCGAGTATATAATCGACGTGGACGGTTCTGATTGGTGGTAGCGCGGTCGAACGATGTGCGTTGCTATCGCGTTAACGGAGACCAAAGAATAGAACCCGTGACGGTGATAGCCAACGTAGCAACAGAGACTTGGCATCGGCATTCGACAGTCACAATACGAACGCCACCGAGTGAAGTGAACACCGGCAAAATAAACGCTGCCAGCAGCAACAACAAAGATTTCTTCTGGCCGCCGTCAACTATTGTCGCGATGTACCTTGTATGTGCTCCTCGAAATTATTTTTGAAGTAAAGTTTAATTAACTAAAGTTTAAAAAAATAGAAAATAAGAAAAAAACAATGAACGAAAAACTATCACATTTGTGTATTGTCTCATTGAAGACAACCCTAGTTGGATTGATTATCCATTCGATTTATTGAGTGCTAAAGATTAAAAAAAAAAAAAAACAAGAAAAATCATCAGTGCTGAGGGTATTCGCACAAAGGGTGGAAAAATCCCACAAAAAATTGCAGTACAAATTGTTCGTCTTTTAAGTAAAAGTGTTGAAAATAGTCGGTGAGTGTATCCTTGTTCTTTGTGTATAGTTTTCGTATATCCAATAGTTTTGTCAATTTGTTCCTTCACGTTTTCCTTTTTATTTTACACCTTAGAAAGCTCGACATCGGCGATCACCGACCGTCCTACGGAAGTCGTGATCGCCTCTCTTTTTTAATTGATTCCCGAGAACTTCGATAAAAAAAATCAAGAAAGAAGAAATTGTTCACGAACTTCAATCAAGAAATCTCCAATCAAGATACATTTATAGATTTGTTACCTGTGTGAATTTGAATAATCAAGATAATTACAAAAAGTAATGCGCTTGTTTCAGACTAAATTTAATCTAAAATAATTGTAAAAATTCGCAGTAATTGGTCGAATCGAAATATAGATAGAGGCATAAGTATCCGGTTTCTCCCTGATTGTTTTTAATAAGAGCGTTTTTGCGCGTGTCTGCATCCGTAGCCCCCCCATTGAGCTCAATTGAGGTAGGATAGAATTGGACATTGATAATTTCGAGACACTAAGAGTGTATGGTGGAAGGGTAGAAGCTGGGTAAGGCCCAAGCATTGTCCCAATTACTTGAATTTGTTCTACTTTTCTTTTACATTAAATAAAGTGTACTACTTGTTAAAAACTAAAACGTAATACTTTAAATAAAGTGTACTACTTGTTAAAAACTAAAACGCAATACTTTAAACAAAGTGTACTACTTGTTAAAAACTAAAACATGATACTTTAAATAAAGTGTACTACTCGTTGAAATTTAAAGCATAATTCGTAACATATAGTATGCTTCTTATTTAAAACTAAATAAAAAGAAACTTTCATAAGCTAATGGTTTGATGTAAATCTACGCAATATATACTTTTATGTAATAAAGATTAACATGTTTGTATGCCGTCATGGTTGAATTTATGTTTTTTTTTTTCAAGCGTATAGCTTGAATATGTGCTAATTTTCTATTTCAGGGGATGTGAAAGGTGACGTTTTCGGTGGTGATGTGATGACGAGCTGAGCAATCGCAAAGGTAAGCGAAGGTAAAAGGGAGAGGTGAAAATCTGCCGACGCCTCTCATGGTAGGGTGGGTCATAGGCATGTCGAATAACACCTCGACGCCCTCTGGTGGTAATGTCCGTCCGTTTTTAACAGATTTTTGTTTGAATGTTCGCATTCTTTGGTGGAATTTATTATGGCATGATTGTTTTGCTAATAGGTTGAATCCTCTGTGGTTGTGGACAAGATCCCACACCGTCCGGCGAGCTCGAGCCGAGCCCACACAAGCATGCCAGTTCGCAACCACGGGGAACAAAAAGTTTTTTTTTTTGATTTGTTCAACACGGCCTATTACAAATGGCGCCCACAACGTTAGGCGATTACACATTACGCCCACAACGTTAGTCCTTTGTTTCCGTCTACCTTTTCCCAATTTTAGTATTCCCTAATTGTTTGTGTTATCCTCTTTGGAAACTCGTATGTCGTGATCGGGAAAGTCTCAGACATACCACTTTCATTTGCGACGAGATAACAAGAAGAGGATAACAACAACAATTAACCTTTGTTTAATTGTAATTACCCATCCCTTAACTTAACAAATTTTACTTTTCTATCTTCTTCTTTTTACTTTTCATTTCCTTTTTTTTTTATTGTTTTCTAACAAAGTTTTGTGTCCTGTCGATGACGTAGTGTCGCACAGTTGCACAATAACTTTCTTTTTGTGTTTTGTTATCCAAATGTATTATGTCTTCTATCTAAGGTCACAATTTGCGAATGCATTTGGATAGCAACAATTTATTTTGTCTTTTGTCTCGAATGTTTGTTAGCTCTACTTATACTTACCACTCAGAGGGAATTTCAAATAAAAACCAGTCCGTCCGAAAGTCTTTCAGATCTCAAAATGTATACTTACCTCGCTCAGTTCACACACGACAAATCATCAATCATCAATCACCAGATAAGTTGCCCGAAGCATCCCCACAATGCTTCATGAAATAAACAACAACACAAGTTATTTTTGAAAAACATTTTTTTTGATTTGATTATATATTTGAGTAACAATTCTTAAATATAATTACAATTTGGATTTTTTGAAAAAGTTTCAGACTTAACGAAACCAGTTGTGAAAATTTTTTTTGTTGCTTTGTTGTCTTTGTCAGAACGAAGACTTAGAAAAAACTTTATTTTTTTAGAAAATAAATTTTTTTTTTCCTTTAAGTTTTTGGTTTTTTTTGTTTTTTGTACCTTTAAGTTGAAAAAAAAAAAACAGGTTCACAATTTTTTTCGATTGCTACCTAGTTTTTTTTAAATTTACCTCGTTATTTTTTTTTGTTGTTTTTTTTTTGGTTACTTTTGGTTTTGGGTTCTTTTCATTTTTCGTTACTTTGTTATATTGTTTTTGCTTTGTTTTTTTTGGTTTTCATTTTTTCTAGTTATTTATTTATTATTTTATGTTCATTTACATAATCCTTTTTTTTTACTACATAATCCTTTTTTTTAATCGTTACTTCGTTACATTTACTGAAGTTACGTGAATAACACTCATACCTATATAATACACTTACCACTTTATTAGCCAAGTTTTTGCCTTCAAAAAAAAAAAAAATTTTTTTTGTTTTCGAAACATCATAAATAAATTACACTTTTTGCATCGTGTGCCTTTTTTTTGAGTAATAATTAACTCAATAACAATGCCTCCTAAGACTGGAACAATAAAGAAAGGTTCGAGAGAATCAGCTAGGCTGAATACGAATGGGCAAGAGGGCAACAATCAAAGCCCCAGAGTCCCAATCAACCCGTCACCAGCTAATGTTACCAACATCCAATCAACCAGAGCAGGGTTTTCTAGTATGACTCGACCGGCCAACCGTAGTTCCCTTTCGAATGAATTGGCTGACCCACTCAATTCACGTCCTCTCTTGGATCGAACGCCACCAGCCATTAACAATCCATCAGGTCAGAACCAAGATAACACTTTGATTGACACTTCAGGCCTAGGACCTTTGAATACCTCCTCGGAGTCTAATTCAATTTCAGCTCCTACATATAGTAGTTTGAGTCACTTAGGCGCAACCTCTGCAGAGCCAGACCCTATCATCGAAACCATTCGCAATATGCAAATTTCAGGTAGTGTTAACGCAGATGCGAACACAGAGCAAGAATATAGTTCAGTCCCTAACGATCTTAAAGCCTACATCAATTATGCGCTGGTGAATGCCTTCAGTTCTTATACCCGATCCATGAACTCAAGCATATCCGAACAGGTGCAGAAAAGCGTTAGGGATAATTTTGTTGAGTTCCTAGGTGATATTAGGAAAGCTACTTCCCCCTTGAGAGGAGAAGAACCTACAAATAACACTAACCAAAGTTACACCGCAAATAGGAAACCCCCTACGCAAAACCAGAACCAACAAAAAACTAAACAACCGCAACAACCAAGGTCAAACCAGCAGAAATCAACCCTCCAACATAATTCTTTAATCCCAAACAACCCACAACAAAATTTCAATAACAACACCACCACAACCTCAAATAACACCCGGAGTGAGGACACGTGTCCCAATGATGTATCATTCCCAAGTGTAAGTATATCTGCACCAATGATAGCATCTGTGCAAGATGATAACGATGACGATCAGACTTCAATGGCAATTGACCAATTATCGTTCCGAGACAAGGACGAAATGTACGACTTGGCGGAGATAACTCCCACGAACCAAATCCAACCCTTCGAGTCATTGTCAATGCAGACTATACATACTGTGGAGGAAGTCAAAACATCCCAACCAAACTCTTTGAAAACAGAAACTGACACCTTGGTAAACGACGAGATAGCAGACATCGTTTCAGAAAACGAGCAGCGCCATGAACTATCAAGTGAGGGCATTAAATTCCAGGTGGGCGGAGAGGTGAAACGCGTTCCATTAAAAGTATCCTCTGCAAACACATGCTTATCATCGGGATTTGAATTTCCGTCAATCAAGACCAACTCAACCATTATCGCATCCGAGACCAATCGGTTAACAAACAATTTGCTGCAAGACATGACTCAAAGTACTCACAGTCTGGACTTGTATAATATCCGTCCACCTTCATGCATGGAATCGCTGAGTATGTCCGGATGCTTTGAAGTTCCGCTAAGCCCACAGTTGTCGCGCTTAAGGAAAAAATCCTTACCACCAGACATTATGGCAAGAAGAGCAATCACCCCAAAACAGAAAAGAAAACTGGTTAAAGATCGCTTCAATACCTACACAATTGCAGCGGACTTTGCTCTCAATGAGAACTACAACGGAGAGCTGCAAGAACTCAATTTTGATGCGGAGGACGATGAAGTGTTGCAAATTGAAAATGTGGCTGAACAGGCAACACAAGAAAACCGACAACTACAAAAAATGAGTCCGCCTTCGATTCAAAAAAGAACATCCAATCCCGACCGTTACCGCACACGCACCTTAAGTTATACGTGTGATCAGGAAATAAGTAATCGTGATGTCCAATCTATTGATGCGAGCAATGACCTCGGGAGTCGTACATCCACTGACGACTTATCTGGAGAAATGTCTTACATATCACCATATCGTAGAACGGCACGCCCAACATTTCCTAGCAAAGCACTGGTTAGAAATATCACAAACATCGCAGTCAGTAAGACATCACAATTGAAGAAACTGCTCGTGACCAGCATCAAGCAAAAGAACTTAAAGCCGCCGACTACTTATGCTACCGTTCTGAAGAAATCAGATACGCCATCCAAATTGAGTTTAGGCTCAAATACATGTTTGATTAACAAGGAAGCAAATCAAGCTGAGGTAGTTGCAGAACTAGGACCTCCACCATCACTTGAACGCCAGGAAACTTTTGTTCAAGACGAGCCAACAATCACTGATGTGCCAATACCTGTTGTAGATGTTGTGTTCTTACCCTCACGTGCTGCTAAGCTACCTTCGAAAAAGGCGATTGCTAAAAAGTTGAAGCCACCCTGGTCAAAAGTTGCTCCCTTAGTTGAGAAACCTCCGAGACAAGTATCCATGCCCACCCGACCTAGTACAGCAGGCATCGATAACAAACGTAAAGGCCTTACAGGTGTTCGTAAATCGCCTAGTGTACCAACGGCACAGCAACGTTCGAACAGCAACGCGACAATTCGTGCAACACCGTCGATACAGCCGCTACGAGCAAACCCTCCATCGACAACCCCACCATCGCGCAGCAATTCTAGTCTGACCACTCCAACAAAAATAAATCAAATAAGCAGTCGTATAGCGGGTATATGGAAGAAGGTCGATGAAGCCAAACGCACCGCAACAAAGATATCGACAGTGCCATCGACAAAGCAGTCAACCTTGGCGGCTAAAACGCCTTCCCAGCCAAAATCAATAGGGAAGCTGAATCGTAATTCAACAGTCCCCAAGAAACAGCCAAAAAAAAACAAACGCCTACAACTACAGTTGCTACCGGTTCGAGAGGTGCTAGTTACCTTCACATGTCTCCGACGAAGAGAACTCTTTTATCACCATTTGATTAATTAGTTCATAACTTAGTTAGTGTATACTACTTACTTAGCTAGTAAGCACTACGAAACCCTCTCAATGTTGATGCTAGTGATTGTCTGGTGGTGATGTACCCATTGACCATGTCTTGCAATCTCCAATAGCATCAAAGTTGACAGTGTTTCGTAAACTCGATAAATTTTAGTTGGGTAACAAAAGCAAATCAAATTCTTCGCCGCCTAGTTATTCGCTACGAATAATTGCTGTGACCGCAAGTCATTAGCCCGGCTTTCGAGGGTTCTTCCCCACAATGCGCAGAACACACTTGACAGAAATAACCTTCCAAAAAAATAAAGACTTCTGTTCCTTTCAATAGCAAAGGCACATAAATACTTATTTATTTGCAATTGGTAGGTACATAAGGGTATTAAATACTAAGAAATAGATCAGATAAAATCATTGAAAACAAATAGCCGTCCTCTTCCACTGTCCTCGATGTCGGAAAGTCCTTCACCTAGTCCAGTGTTTTGTTATGGACTCCTGGATAGAAGAGGAGAAATTAGCGGCAATGAAATGAATGATTGAAAATAAAATACCTTTCCTTCTACGTGTGGTCAATCGTCACGGCAGTGGAGAATAAACTTGGCCAGTGCGACCTAAGCTAACTAATATTGATGAGGACAAGATTGCCAAAATGTACTCCCAGCTGCGTCAGGAATCCTTCGCCACGGGATCTCTGCCCATCACAGTTCGTCACATTGAGAGTGTGATACGAATGTCAGAGGCTCACGCTTGTATGCATCTCAGGGAGAATGTCCAAGAATCTGATGTCAATCTGGCCATTCGAATGATGTTGGAAAGTTTCATCGAAGCACAAAAATTCAGCGTAATGAAGAAAATGCCAAACACATCCCAGAGATTCCTCTCCTATCAGAAGGACTACTCCGAGTTGTTGTTCTTTATTCTGCGTCAGTTGACACTGGATCAATTGGCCTATATTCGTTGCAAAGAAGGACCCACCGCCACTCATGTCGTAATTTTGGAGCGTGACTTCCGCGATCGTGCCAAGCAATTGAACATTGAAAACATAAAGATTTTCCAGAGCCTGTCGGCAGGGAGACGTAAATGTCTCGATTCGTATTGGTGGCACACTTGATAGCATTTTTTTTTGAAGTTCATTCTCAAGGCTTTGTAGCCGATGAAATGTTCTGGTCCAGCGTGGATTTCTTCATCGCTGATGTCGCTCATTTTTGTAAGGTTGAAATGGGTGCTTTAATAAGAGGAGGAAAATGAAAAGTGCTTTTCATTTGATATTTTTTTTTGTTTATTTTTTTTTTTTTTTGCTGTCATTGCTGGCGGCGGATGTCATTTTGAGGTCTAAAGGTTCGATTTCTTTTTGACATTTAGGGTCGAGTTCGAATTCGAATGTCGAATTCTCGAACCTCTCGTCGGATGTCGTAGTGGTCGGCAGAGAGAAACCAATGTTGAGTGCGTTGAGTGAGTGCGTCCAATAATAGAAAAGGATGCAAAAACCGAGTATATAATCGACGTGGACGGTTCTGATTGGTGGTAGCGCGGTCGAACGATGTGCGTTGCTATCGCGTTAACGGAGACCAAAGAATAGAACCCGTGACGGTGATAGCCAACGTAGCAACAGAGACTTGGCATCGGCATTCGACAGTCACAATACGAACGCCACCGAGTGAAGTGAACACCGGCAAAATAAACGCTGCCAGCAGCAACAACAAAGATTTCTTCTGGCCGCCGTCAACTATTGTCGCGATGTACCTTGTATGTGCTCCTCGAAATTATTTTTGAAGTAAAGTTTAATTAACTAAAGTTTAAAAAAATAGAAAATAAGAAAAAAACAATGAACGAAAAACTATCACATTTGTGTATTGTCTCATTGAAGACAACCCTAGTTGGATTGATTATCCATTCGATTTATTGAGTGCTAAAGATTAAAAAAAAAAAAAAAACAAGAAAAATCATCAGTGCTGAGGGTATTCGCACAAAGGGTGGAAAAATCCCACAAAAAATTGCAGTACAAATTGTTCGTCTTTTAAGTAAAAGTGTTGAAAATAGTCGGTGAGTGTATCCTTGTTCTTTGTGTATAGTTTTCGTATATCCAATAGTTTTGTCAATTTGTTCCTTCACGTTTTCCTTTTTATTTTACACCTTAGAAAGCTCGACATCGGCGATCACCGACCGTCCTACGGAAGTCGTGATCGCCTCTCTTTTTTAATTGATTCCCGAGAACTTCGATAAAAAAAATCAAGAAAGAAGAAATTGTTCACGAACTTCAATCAAGAAATCTCCAATCAAGATACATTTATAGATTTGTTACCTGTGTGAATTTGAATAATCAAGATAATTACAAAAAGTAATGCGCTTGTTTCAGACTAAATTTAATCTAAAATAATTGTAAAAATTCGCAGTAATTGGTCGAATCGAAATATAGATAGAGGCATAAGTATCCGGTTTCTCCCTGATTGTTTTTAATAAGAGCGTTTTTGCGCGTGTCTGCAACCGTAGCCCCCCCATTGAGCTCAATTGAGGTAGGATAGAATTGGACATTGATAATTTCGAGACACTAAGAGTGTATGGTGGAAGGGTAGAAGCTGGGTAAGGCCCAAGCATTGTCCCAATTACTTGAATTTGTTCTACTTTTCTTTTACATTAAATAAAGTGTACTACTTGTTAAAAACTAAAACGTAATACTTTAAATAAAGTGTACTACTTGTTAAAAACTAAAACGCAATACTTTAAACAAAGTGTACTACTTGTTAAAAACTAAAACATGATACTTTAAATAAAGTGTACTACTCGTTGAAATTTAAAGCATAATTCGTAACATATAGTATGCTTCTTATTTAAAACTAAATAAAAAGAAACTTTCATAAGCTAATGGTTTGATGTAAATCTACGCAATATATACTTTTATGTAATAAAGATTAACATGTTTGTATGCCGTCATGGTTGAATTTATGTTTTTTTTTTTCAAGCGTATAGCTTGAATATGTGCTAATTTTCTATTTCAGGGGATGTGAAAGGTGACGTTTTCGGTGGTGATGTGATGACGAGCTGAGCAATCGCAAAGGTAAGCGAAGGTAAAAGGGAGAGGTGAAAATCTGCCGACGCCTCTCATGGTAGGGTGGGTCATAGGCATGTCGAATAACACCTCGACGCCCTCTGGTGGTAATGTCCGTCCGTTTTTAACAGATTTTTGTTTGAATGTTCGCATTCTTTGGTGGAATTTATTATGGCATGATTGTTTTGCTAATAGGTTGAATCCTCTGTGGTTGTGGACAAGATCCCACACCGTCCGGCGAGCTCGAGCCGAGCCCACACAAGCATGCCAGTTCGCAACCACGGGGAACAAAAAGTTTTTTTTTTGATTTGTTCAACACGGCCTATTACAAATTTGAAAACAAAGTTGACATTTCCTTCAATTTTATAATTTTCAAAATTGGTTTGAAACTATGAAAGAGCTTTTGTTGTGAAAATAACAGGATTTTAGTGATGAAAGCGCTACCTTTCAAGAAAAATAAACAAAATTATTTGATTGTGTTTGTTTTAAAAAAATAGTTCAAAGTGAAAGCTCCGACATAGGCTAGCTTTTTTCAATCACACTTTTTTAAAACTGAGAGGAAGAGATTTAAATTTGTTTTTGATAAAGGAGTTCGGATATATTTTTGACTTTTTTAGGAAACTTTTTACTTTGTGTTTCGATGTAGTTCAGGCTTAATACGTCTTGCATTTGAAGTATTTCCTCCTGATGACGTTTAGCCATAGCTTTGCTATTCTCCAGAAGAGACTCTCTTAGCTTTGCGTTTTCCACTTCCAGTTGAGATGTTCGGCCGATATTCGTGTTGAGTTCGTGTTGCATGCACTGCATTGCACTTTCTATGGAAGCATTCTTTCTCTAAAAATAGAAGTATATTATATAAACTAAAAAATGAAAAAAAAACGGAAGCAGAAAGATGTCGGGCACCTGATAACTATGCAAAACATTGTTCATATAAAATAGGACCACATTCAATGGAGCTGTTTTAGTAGGCAGACACAAATGGACAAGATTTTTGAAAGAGCGCATCTCATAGAATTGCAGGACCATTTGATGGTCTCTGTTCTGTGT
The DNA here is from genome assembly GCA_914767635.1 of Melanostoma mellinum. Lineage (NCBI taxonomy): Eukaryota > Metazoa > Arthropoda > Insecta > Diptera > Syrphidae > Melanostoma > Melanostoma mellinum. The sequence goes on from OU612058.1 coordinate 25,588,950, forward strand.
GAGATCAATCTCCAACTGCCCGCGTTGACAATCTTGAAGTATTTTGATTAAATTATCAACAAAACCAGAAAATGTAACATGCAGCGATTGATCTTGTTTGAGTTGATTGAAAGAGTTCGTGTCCACGGTAGAGATGTACATTTTCCTATGATCAGATTTGTCTGTTAGTCGAAGTTGCTGAAATAAAACTGAAACTCTTGATATGCCCTTCTTATAAAAATTCTCATACAATTAGTCCTTTGAAGTCAATTTTTTCTGCATAAACAAAACACTGTTTTTTCGTGGATACACCATTGGTGCGGATGTTAATGGTCAATTCACTATTTGGAATTATACTTTCTATGTTTTTCATGTATGTTATATTAGAAAAATAATCATCTTCTGGGCAATTATTTGAGAAACTATTTGAAAACATCTTTTTCTAAAAAAATAAAAAATAATCTCAAACAAAAAGTATCATTGTATATATATTAAATAGTAAACTCGATTTGCCAAATAAGAATGTATTGGCCTGCGGCACCGCAGCGCTGCAGTCGCTTGAGAAATGAAGAAAAAACGAACAAAAATCGTGTGGAATGTATTTAAAAGAGCGCGCTGAGAGCATTGTATATATATTAAACATTGTATATATATTTAATAGTAAACTCAATTTTCTTTTTGACTGGTGGCGCCCCAAGCGTCGTCGACCAATACAATACGTTCCACTTGAATTTTTTTCTTTTTTTGATGAGAGTGTTTGTGGATGCTATTAAGTTGAAAGAGAAATTCAGTTTTGTAAACAATGAATTTTTCTGGTCAGCTGAGTGAGCAAGGATTAAAGAGCAAACCGTAGATCGGACGTATGTTTTTGATACATGTATACGTATGGTGCAAAGGAGATAAGGAAGCAAAAGCGATATGGGCAGGACAATACTCTCAAGGATAAAAATAGACATTCTGGTAAGATGAATGAAAATAAAAAATGACCTTGATTTTGCATGGAACATTTTGCTTATGGGTTAGTGAGGTAGGTTGGAGTTTTTCTCAATGTGAATACGTACATTGATGTAAGTTTTTCGTATTTTGATCATTTATGGTCCTGTGTAGTATATTAAGCTCATATGTATTTCATCTACCTAGGTGAAACTTTTGGAGCTTATTTCACTAAATGTGCAACTTTTGAACATTACAAAAACCAATCTCTGTTACACAGTCATTTGGTGCGGTTTATTATTTTCCGATTCTACAATTGAATTAAATACATTTTGAGTGCGCGAGTTTTCAAAGTTGATTTGCTATATTCTTTAATGAACATTTCTTTTTGAAATATTGGCTTTTATTCTCAATTTAACATTTAACATTTCGTAGTGAAGCAATTGAACAATTCAGTGAAATTGAACGAGCAATAAGATCTGCTCTTGGTAGTAAGCTTCAATTGGCGATTTCAGTTTTTTTTCAAAACTTTGATATCGTTAATTGGTTTTATTGAACTCTTTTTTTATCATTATATTTTTACTATTATTATCATAATTTTTATTATCATTACCTTTTTCAGCATTATATTATCAAATAAATATTAATATTAGGTACGTTATTAGGTACGTTTTGAAAAGTTTCGTGCGATCGGGTACATATATTTAAAGTCCTTACTTTCACGTGTTATTTTAAGTAGTTTTAAAGTGCCAGAGGTGTATGTGTTTAGTATCTGTTGTGCTATTTTTCAATAAAAACAATAAAAAACATTAAGTGCAGTGATAGCTATAAGAAAAGTTCTGTTGAAGTGTTCAGTGGCCAAAAAAAAAAAAAAAAAAACATTAAAGCGTGATAAAAATTTTCAAAGTCTTCAAATTAAAAGGTGCTATTGAGGTGATAGATTTAAGAAATCAAAATTTGTTATTTTATTTAGTATTGATTACTCTATATTTATTGTATTATTATACTTATTCGATTATTTTATATAAAACATTATATTGTATTATTATTATTGATTTTGATTAGAGTAGCGACTTGTAATTTGAAATAAAAAAATACTAAATTTTAAAAAAATGGTGAAATATTGTTGTTTCCAAAATTGCGTCGTTAGTACGGTAACGCATCCAAGCGTTTCGTTCTTCGAAATCCCATCGGATTACAGAAGATCTGTTTGGCTGAAACATGGAAATGTTTCAGCTACTGCTTCTTCTCAGAAAAGGATCACATTTTGCGAATCACATTTTTATTCCAAAGATGTGATCGTGAGATCCTTTGACAAGCGTTTAAAAAAAGATGTGCTGCCGATGTCTTCAACATCGATTTGCAACTGCACCGAAATCCTTTGCGACGAATCTTGTCGTTTCTTAATTCAAAATTTCCTTACTTCAAAGGAACCTTCTTCGACGTTAAAGTCCCAAAGTCGCAACATTAGTTTCGAGACTCCACAAATACCCACCGAAGAACAAGCAGCATTTCCTTCTACATCATCATTTACAAAACCAAACGCGCCTTCTTACAAACTTTCGCCTTGTGGCTCTCTAGTAAATCTTGCTGCTTGTTCGACCAAAACTTTTCAGAGAGACTATTCTCTAGGAGACGTTGATCCATCCGCTCCGATCTCTCCCTCTCAATTTCCTTCGCCAGGATACTACTCGTATTCTCTAGGCAACGAGGATTCAAATAATCCGGTAACTCCCTCTCGTTTTCAATCTGGATATTATGCTTATTCATATAAAGCAAAGTCCAGAATAATTTCGAAACGCGCTGTTGCTCGCAATATTCTTGCCATCCGCACGCGCAAGTCCAAACATTTTCTAAAAAATCAATCGGACCATCTAATAAGGCAGACTGTGTTGAAACAACTGAAAGACGCGACCGAAGATGTCCGAACTTTTGTTTTAACACAATGCTTTCACCAGAAAAATACTGGCTGGCGATTAGAAGAGAGGGACTTGAATTTGAAATTACATTATAAATCGCCAGCTGGCTATAAACACTTCTTGGAAACCGGATTTAAAACGCCAGCGATAAGCACCATTCACTGAATACCGTACCTATTAGTAAAATCTCTATCTTAAATCTGTTTACTTATTTTGAAAACTACAAGTATAAAAATATAACATTAAAAAAATACATTAATTGACAAATGTTTACGTAAGCTTAAGAGGAGGGGGTATGGGCTTTGCTTACTTTTGCCGACATGGGGGGTGGAGGGGTCAATAATTGGAATAAATATGCTTACGTAATACTTGAACGACCCCCTAAGGTGATTTGGAAAAAAATACATTTTTTTTTGCATGCTATAAGCTGTTTTTACAAAAATGTTTTCTAATACCAAAATCTCTCGTTTTTATTTGCAGGTCAATGTTAACTAAGGTACTTTTTTTAACAACTGAATGCAGTAAAAATATTTCTTTTGCATTGAGCTTAGAGGGTGTCTTAATGGTTGTTCAATTCACTAATGTATTCAAGCTTGTAATATGAAAATTCTGTTAGTGAAAACTGTTATACTGTTATATATGTACTACTCTTTTATTTTATTAAATTTCAAATTGAATTTCGGAAATCTTTTCAGCAGTTTTTAATTCCACTTTGCGTTCCCGTTTCTGTGAGAATATTGTGATGAGATATAATCTGTTGTTTGGGGATGATAAAGCACTAACGGTGAAAGAATGTTTGAAATCGGTTGAGTATTTTCTAAGTTCTCGTTTACGTTCGCGTTTCCGTTGCCGACGAAATATAAAGATGAAATATGGCCTATGTTACTTTTTTGGCTATAGATCATCTGTGTTTGAAATTTCATTCAAATCGGCGCAGTAGTTTTGGAGCCTGTTCGATACAAACTAACAACCAAAGAATCCTTCCCTCTTCACAATAGTATTAGGACAAGAAAGATGCATTCTACCCAACATACCATGAGAAAATGGGTCATTTTGAGACTTTTTGTAAAATTGAAATATTTATGTGTAGGTTTGTGCAATCCCTTAGTAAAAATAATTTTTTAAAAATCAGCCAAGTTGTTTCAACTCGCTCACAAATTTTTCACTATTATTCTTACTACAAGCCCTATGATTTAAGTCCATACTTAAAATTCATTGAATTTTTTAATCACACAACAAACTTGTAAAATTTTCCATTCATCAAACAACCAATTAAAATTAGATTTTTTATTTATTTCAGGACATCTACTCACCTCAATATTTTTAGGTTATTCTATGTCTACCTATTTGTGAAATTTTCAAGCTGTGACCTCAGAAAAATTTACGTTTGTATATTTTCTGCAAAGTTTTGTAGTTATTTCTTAAGTTTTCCTTGCCTTAATTGTCTTATATTGGTATATTCTGAACTTATTTGACTAATAACAAAAGTACGTTCCCATTTCTATATTACTAACGTTTTTCTCCTTTGAATTTTGAATCGAACTATCGAAAACAAAAACTATTCCTCAAAGCCATCTATGTATCCGCCGGCGCTCTAAAAATTACAGGGGAATGTAAGTACGCCGGCGGATACATAGATGGCTTTCAGGGACCATTTTCGTTTTCGCAAGTACTATAGATTCCATATACAATGCTTAAATGCTTAAATGCACCTGTCATTGTATTCTGCTATAATAGTAACAGGTTACGTTAAAATAAATGGTTCCTATACTCACTATATTGCGTTTAAAATTATTCAATCCATAATTCCAGAAAACCTAAAAATACATACTGAAAAAATCTTCCTCTCATAAATTTTTCAGTAGGAAAGTATTTCAAAGCAATTTGAACCAAAGTGAAATAATGCAACATGGCTATTTGCTCCGTATACAGGCAAATTGAATCAAAATAAATGACGTAATGCAAAAGCATATGATTCATCTCAAAGCAGTTCTTTCGCATGCATACACTTAAGAAAGCGAAAATCCTTCACAAGGACTTTATCATATACCATCAAAAGGAAATCAAAACAAAATGGCAAAATACGATTCCCGCCTAATTAACCTTGCATGTGCTCATTCTCTTAAAACAACTCTCAGCGCGCTCTTTAAAATACATTCCACACGATTTTTGTTCGTTTTTTCTTCATTTTTCAAGCGACTGCAGCGCTGCGGTGCCGCAGGCCAATACATTCTTATTTGTCAAATCGAGTTTACTATTTAATATATATACAATGATATTAAATAGTAAACTCGGTCGCACTGGCCAAGTTTATTCTCCACTGCCGTGACGATTGACCACACGTAGAAGGAAAGGTATTTTATTTTCAATCATTCATTTCATTGTAATGGACACCTGAAATGAAGAGGACAAGCTAGCGACAATGGTTCGGGGAAATAAAAATACCTTACCTTCTACGTGTGGTCAATCGTCACGGCAAATGTTGTGTATCTTTGGGTTGGAGATTTCCGAGTTTTTGCTTCTATTAGCGTTATTTTGGAGTAAGAACGTGATGGACCTTACATCGTCTTTGCCATAGTATGAACTACAGAACAATTGCCGTCCATCTCGTCCTGCTCGCCCCGATTCTTGATAGTAGGCAGCGACATTTTGCGGAATGTCCCAATGTATTTCAAACCATACACTCGCCTTACTGACACCCACTCCAGAACTGTTTGTTGCATAAACAACAGTATGCCTGCCTGACATCTAATGTTCTTGAGTTTGAGATTTGAGTTTGAGATCGGCATGATAGGCTACTGCCTTTATTTTTCTTTGCTAGGACACTTCATGTGCGACACGTTCTACTGCTTCCCTTGTTCTGCAGTGGATGATACCACATCCGCGTTTCGCAGGGGATAGGTTTTTGTCTTCACCGTCCAGGCAGTGGAGAATGGACTTGGCTAGGTGCGCATAATCGTTCTCGATGGAATTTTTAAAAAGGCAATGTCATAGAAAAAGGTCCGTTCTGAAGCAAGGCGTTTTGAATGTTGTCACGGGGCACTATAACTTTGGTTGTGTTAGAATGTCAGCTGCCTCCTGTTTTGAAGCAGTGGCAGCGAGGGCGATCCAGGGAGTGTGACACAATGTGCTTCATTGACAGCTATATACGCTGTTTTGTCGTATTTAACCATGTGCCCGAGTAAAGCCTGAAAGGAGTCGGTGGCAGCCCGTTCAGGTGTGGTGTGTAGAAGCCGTGTTGTTGGGTTACGCTTTTGAGACCTACCAGCACTCTGTCGCGATCTTTAATGGGCATCTTTGAGTTTGACGATTCTGAGGATATCCTAAACTTATTAAGGGAATAAATACTTCATTGAGAGGGAAACGAAAAATACTTTTCATTTTGTATTTGTTTATTTTTTGCTGTCATCGGCATTTCTAGCGGCGGATGTCATTTTGAGGAATGCCATTTCGATTGGTTTTGACGTTTAGGGTTTAGCCGAATTCGAATTTCGAATCTCGAATAGGAACTGACTCTCGTCGGGGGTCGTGATGGTCGCTAGGGAGAAGCCAATGTTCGAGTGAGCGCGTCCAATTAAAGAAAAGGACGCAAAATTAAGTATAGAATGAGAATCGGCGTGGACGTTTCTAATTGGTGGAAGCGCGGTCGAACGATGTGCGTTGCTATCGCGTTAACGGAGACCAAAGAACAGAACCCGTGACGGTGTTAGATTAACGTAGCAACACACTTGGCATTGGCATCGACACAGTTGCAAGACGAACGCCATCGGGTTAACACCGATACCGACGAAACAAACCCAGAAGCGACAACCAAAGATTTTCTCTGGTCGTCGGCTCGTCATACGTCATGTTGTGTTATACTTTGTGCGTGCTCCTCGAATTACATAATCAAAAAATAAAGTTTGATTAACTTTCCAAAAAAAAAAAAAAAAAAAAGATATTGGTAAATAAAAAAAAATCAGTGAATTAAATATAGACCCTTAAATTTGTGTATTTCCTCATAGAACATAACCTTCGTTGTTGGATTGAGTATCCATTTTGATTAAGTCATCTTACTTAATGAGTGCTAAATATTAAAGAAAAAGAAAATCGTCATCGCAAGAGGTATTCGCACAAAGGGTGGAAAAATCCCACAAAAAAATTGCAGTGCAAATTGTTCGTCTTTTAAGTAAAAGTGTTGAAAATAGTCGGTGAGTGTATCCTTGTTCTTTGTGTATAGTTTTCGTATATCCAATAGTTTTGTCAATTTGTTCCTTCACGTTTTCCTTTTTATTTTACACCTTAGAAAGCTCGACATCGGCGATCACCGACCGTCCTACGGAAGTCGTGATCGCCTCTCTTTTTTAATTGATTCCCGAGAACTTCGATAAAAAAAATCAAGAAAGAAGAAATTGTTCACGAACTTCAATCAAGAAATCTCCAATCAAGTACATTTATAGATTTGTTACCTGTGTGAATTTGAATAATCAAGATAATTACAAAAAGTAATGCGCTTGTTTCAGACTAAATTTAATCTAAAATAATTGTAAAAATTCGCAGTAATTGGTCGAATCGAAATATAGATAGAGGAATAAGTATCCGGTTTCTCCCTGATTGTTTTTAATAAGAGCGTTTTTGCGCGTGTCTGCATCCGTAGCCCCCCCATTGAGCTCAATTGAGGTAGGATAGAATTGGACATTGATAATTTCGAGATACTAAGAGTGTATGGTGGAAGGGTAGAAGCTGGGTAAGGCCCAAGCATTGTCCCAATTACTTGAATTTGTTCTACTTTTCTTTTACATTAAATAAAGTGTACTACTTGTTAAAAACTAAAACGTAATACTTTAAATAAAGTGTACTACTTGTTAAAAACTAAAACGTAATACTTTAAATAAAGTGTACTACTTGTTAAAAACTAAAACATGATACTTTAAATAAAGTGTACCACTCGTTGAAATTTAAAGCATAATTCGTAACATATAGTATGCTTCTTATTTAAAACTAAATAAAAAGAAACTTTCATAAGCTAATGGTTTGATGTAAATCTACGCAATATATACTTTTATGTAATAAAGATTAATATGCTTGTATGCCACCATGGTTGAAATTTTGTCTTTTTCTCAAGCGTATAGCTTGAACATGTGCTGATTTTTCTATTTCAGGGGATGTGAAAGGTGGCGTTCTTTCTTTTGGTGATGATGTGATGACGAGCTGAGCAATTGTAGAGGTAAGCGAAGGTAAAAGGGAGAGGTGAAAATCTGCCGACGCCTCTCATGGTAGGGTGGGTCATAGGCATGTCGAATAACACCTCGACGCCCTCTGGTGGTAATGTCCGTCCGTTTTTAACAGATTTTTGTTTGAATGTTCGCATTCTTTGGTGGAATTTATTATGGCATGATTGTTTTGCTAATAGGTTGAATCCTCTGTGGTTGTGGACAAGATCCCACACCGTCCGGCGAGCTCGAGCCGAGCCCATACAAGCATGCCAGTTCGCAACCACGGGGAACAAAAAGTTTTTTTTTGATTTGTTCAACACGGCCTATTACAAATGGCGCCCAACGTTAGGCGATTACATATTACGCCCACAACGTTAGTCTTTGTTTCCGTCTACCTTTTCCAAATTTTAACATTCCCTAATTGTTTGTGTTATCCTCTTTGGAAACTCGTATGTCATGATCGGGAAAGTCTCAGACATACCACTTTCATTTGCGACGAGATAACAAGAAGAGGATAACAACAACAATTAACCTTTGTTTAATTGTAATTACCCATCCCTTAACTTAACAAATTTTACTTTTCTATCTTCTTCTTTTTACTTTTCATTCCCTTTTTTTTATTGTTTTCTAACAAAGTTTTGTGTCCTGTCGATGACGTAGTGTCGCACAGTTGCACAATAACTTTCTTTTTGTGTTCTGTTATCCAAATGTATTAAGTCTTCTATCTAAGGTCACAGGCCAGAATAGAATTGCGAATACATTTGGATAGCAACAATCTTTTTGTCTTTTGTCTTGAATGTTTGTTTGCTCCTACTTACCACTCAGAGGGAATTTCAAATAAAAACCAGTCCGTCCGAAAGTCTTTTAAATCAGAATACGTATACTTACCTCTCGCTCAGTTCACACACATCAAATCATCAATCACCAGATAAGTTGCCCGAAGCATCCCCACAATGCTTCATGAAATAAACAACAATACAAGTTATTTTTGAAAAACATTTATTTTTTCAATACAATTTGGGTTTTTTGAAAAAAAAAATAAAAAATTTCAGATTTCGGTTATCGAAACCCGTCGTTATATTTTGTTTTTGTTGCTTTGTTGTCTTTGTTAGTTCGAAGACTTAGAAAAAACTTTATTTTTTTAGAAAATAATTTTTTTCTTTTAAGTTTTTGATTTTTTTTTGTACCTTTAAGTTGAAAAAAAACAGGTTAACAATTTTTTGTTCGATTGTTACCTAGTTTTTTTAAATTTGCTTCGTTATTTTTGTGTTGTTTTTGGTTACTTTTGGTTTTGGGTTCTTTTCATTTTTCGTTATTTTGTTATTACATTGTTTTTGCTTTGTTTTTTTTGGTTTTCATTTTTTCTAGTTATTTATCTATTATTTTTTTTTGGTTATTTACATAATTCCTTTTTTTGTTTACATAATCCTTTTTGTTTTGAATCGTTTTTTTTTGTCACATTATTATTGAAGTTACCTAAGTAACATTTATAGTTATATAATATATCACTCACGGCTTAATTTATCAACTTTCCGCTTTTAAAAACAAAAAAAAAATAAAAAATTTTTTGTTTTCAAAACATCGTTATAAATAAATAACATTTTTTTGCATCGTTACATATTCATTTTTGAGTAATTAACTCAAAAACCAAAATTCTCGATTAGAAAAAAAAATTTTTCTCTCCGTTGGTGACGGGGGCGATAGTACCAACAATCTTGCTTCATGAAACCATTATTTTTGTTTGTTCGCAATATGCAAATTTCAAATAATGCTAACGCAGATGCAAACATGGAAAATCGAGAATTTAGTTCAGTCCCTAATGATTTTAAAGCATATATCAATTATGCGATAGTGAATGCTTTCAGTTCCTATTCCCGATCCTTGAATTCAAGCATATCCGAACAGGTTCAGAAATGCATTAGGGATAATTTTATCGAATTTCTCGGTGATATTAGGAAGACTACTTCTCCCTTGAGAGGAGAAGGACCTATAAATAATACCGACCAAAATTACACCGCTAGTAGGATACCCTCTACGCAAAACCCTCACCAACAAAAAACTAAACCGCAACAACCGAAGTCAAACCAGCAGAAATCAACCCTCCAACATAATTCTTTAATCCCAAACAACCCACAACAAAATTTCAATAACAACACCACCACAACCTCAAATAACACCTGGAGTGAGGACACGTGTCCCAATGATGTATCATTCCCAAGTGTAAGTATATCTACACCAATGATAGCATCTGTGCAAGATGATAACGAGGACGATCAGACTTCAATGGCAATTGACCAGTTATCGTTCCGAAACAAGGACGAAATGTACGACTTTGCGGAAATAACTCCCACGAACGAAACCCAACCCTTCGAGTCACTGTCAATGCAGACTATGAATACGGTGGAGGAAGTCGGAACATCACAACCAAACTCTTTGGAAACAGAAACTGACACTTTGGTAAACGACGAGATAGCAGACATCGTTTCAGAAAACGAGCAGTACCATGAACTATCACGTGAGGGCATTAAATTCCAGATGGGCGGAGAGGTGAAACGCGTTCCATTAAAAGTATCCTCTGCAAACACATACTTACCATCGAGATTTGAATTTCCGTCAATCAAGACCAACTCAACCATTATCGCATTTGAGGCCAATCGGTTAGCGGACAATTTGCCGCAAGACATGACTCAAAGTACTCATAGTCTGGACTTGTATAATATTCGTCCACCTTCATGCATGGAATCGCTGAGTATGTCCGGATGCTTTGAAGTGCCACTAAGCCCACAGTTGTCGCGCTTAAGAAAAAAATCCTTACCACCAGACATTATGGCAAGAAGAGCAATCACCCCAAAACAGAAAAGAAAACTGGTTAAAGATCGCTTCAATACCTACACAATTGCAGCGGACTTTGCTCTCAATGAGAACTACAACGGAGAGCTGCAAGAACTCAATTTTGATGCGGAGGACGATGAAGTGTTGCAAATTGAAAATGTGGCTGAACAGGCAACACAAGAAAACCGACAACTACAAAAAATGAGTCCGCCTTCGATTCAAAAAAGAACATCCAATCCCGACCGTTACCGCACACGCACCTTAAGTTATACGTGTGATCAGGAAATAAGTAATCGTGATGTCCAATCTATTGATGCGAGCAATGACCTCGGGAGTCTTACATCCACTGACGACTTATCTGGAGAAATGTCTTACATATCACCATATCGTAGAACGGCACGCCCAACATTTCCTAGCAAAGCACTGGTTAGAAATATCACAAACATCGCAGTCAGTAAGACATCACAATTGAAGAAACTGCTCGTGACCAGCATCAAGCAAAAGAACTTAAAGCCGCCGACTACTTATGCTACCGTTCTGAAGAAATCAGATACGCCATCCAAATTGAGTTTAGGCTCAAATACATGTTTGATTAACAAGGAAGCAAATCAAGCTGAGGTAGTTGCAGAACTAGGACCTCCACCATCACTTGAACGCCAGGAAACTTTTGTTCAAGACGAGCCAACAATCACTGATGTGCCAATACCTGTTGTAGATGTTGTGTTCTTACCCTCACGTGCTGCTAAGCTACCTTCGAAAAAGGCGATTGCTAAAAAGTTGAAGCCACCCTGGTCAAAAGTTGCTCCCTTAGTTGAGAAACCTCCGAGACAAGTATCTATGCCCACCCGACCTAGCATAACAGCATCAGCAGGCATCGAGAACAAACGCAAAGGCCTTACAGGCATGCGTAAATCGTCTGGTGTACCTACGGTACTACGACGTTCGAACAGCAACGCGACAATTCGCGTAACACCGTTGATGCAATCGCTGCGAGCAAACCTTCCATCGACAACTCCACCATTACGCAGCAATTCTAATTTGACCACGGCAACAAAAATAAATCAAATAAGCAGTCGTATAGCGGGTATATGGAGGAAGGTCGATGAAGCCAAACGCACCGCAACAAAGATATCGACAGTGCCATCGACAAAGCAGTCGGCTTTGGCAGCTAAAACGCCTTCCCAGCCAAAATCAATAGGAAAGCTGAATCGTAATTCAACAGTCCCCAAGAGGCAGCCAAAAAAAACAACCGCCTACAACTACAGTTGCTACCGATTCGAGAGGTGCTAGTTACCTTCACATGTCTCAAACGAAGAGAATTCTTTTATCACCATTTGATTAATTAGTTCATAACTTAGTTAGTATATACTACTTACTTAGCTAATAAGCACTACGAAACCCTCTCAATGTTGATGCTAGTAATTGTCTGGTGGTGATGTACCCATTGACCTTGTCTTGCAATCTCCAATAGCATCAACGTTGACAGTGTTTCGTAAACTCGATAAATTTTTTTTTGGCTAACCTATCTATAATTCCACTTTTCTTTATATGTCGTTATTCTATACGAATAATTGCAGTGACCGTAAGTCAGTAGCCCGGCTTTCGAGGGTTCTTCCCCACATAAACAATTAATTTTTACGCGCAGGGGTAGTTTACTTAACAGAACTAACTTCCAAAATTAAAAGTTGGCTATTCTCTTCTATAACAATGTTTTTTTTTTTGAAAATACAAAACTCGGTCTGTTCATTTTACAGCAAAGAAAAAAAAAAAAAAAAACTCAAATAGTTTGCAAAGATAGGACACACTTTTACGTCTAAAGTGTTACGACAGAACTGTGCGTCGCAATGCTAAGCACTCCGCCGGTACCTCCTAATCAAATGCTGTTTGCCTAAGATCACCTGTGGGTCATAACGATATCGTAACCCATCGACACTGTCATAGTCGGACTTGTAAAGAAACACATGTGGTAGCGAACCAATTACGATGGTAATTAAAACTTTATATTTAAAACAAATACATAGGTCCATAGGAATTTTACACTCTATGAAATGGATTCAAAACTCGTTGGAAACAAATAGCGTCCTTTTCACTGTCCTCGGTGTCGTCAGGTCCTCCATCTAGTCCAGTGCTTTGTAATGGACACCTGAAATGAAGAGGACAAGCTAGCGACAATGGTTCGGGGAAATAAAAATACCTTACCTTCTACGTGTGGTCAATCGTCACGGCAAATGTTGTGTATCTTTGGGTTGGAGATTTCCGAGTTTTTGCTTCTATTAGCGTTATTTTGGAGTAAGAACGTGATGGACCTTACATCGTCTTTGCCATAGTATGAACTACAGAACAATTGCCGTCCATCTCGTCCTGCTCGCCCCGATTCTTGATAGTAGGCAGCGACATTTTGCGGAATGTCCCAATGTATTTCAAACCATACACTCGCCTTACTGACACCCACTCCAGAACTGTTTGTTGCATAAACAACAGTATGCCTGCCTGACATCTAATGTTCTTGAGTTTGAGATTTGAGTTTGAGATCGGCATGATAGGCTACTGCCTTTATTTTTCTTTGCTAGGACACTTCATGTGCGACACGTTCTACTGCTTCCCTTGTTCTGCAGTGGATGATACCACATCCGCGTTTCGCAGGGGATAGGTTTTTGTCTTCACCGTCCAGGCAGTGGAGAATGGACTTGGCTAGGTGCGCATAATCGTTCTCGATGGAATTTTTAAAAAGGCAATGTCATAGAAAAAGGTCCGTTCTGAAGCAAGGCGTTTTGAATGTTGTCACGGGGCACTATAACTTTGGTTGTGTTAGAATGTCAGCTGCCTCCTGTTTTGAAGCAGTGGCAGCGAGGGCGATCCAGGGAGTGTGACACAATGTGCTTCATTGACAGCTATATACGCTGTTTTGTCGTATTTAACCATGTGCCCGAGTAAAGCCTGAAAGGAGTCGGTGGCAGCCCGTTCAGGTGTGGTGTGTAGAAGCCGTGTTGTTGGGTTACGCTTTTGAGACCTACCAGCACTCTGTCGCGATCTTTAATGGGCATCTTTGAGTTTGACGATTCTGAGGATATCCTAAACTTATTAAGGGAATAAATACTTCATTGAGAGGGAAACGAAAAATACTTTTCATTTTGTATTTGTTTATTTTTTGCTGTCATCGGCATTTCTAGCGGCGGATGTCATTTTGAGGAATGCCATTTCGATTGGTTTTGACGTTTAGGGTTTACTGCCCGAACACAATGGTGTAGCTGTAGCTGTAGTACGTCGCGCTGTCAAATTAAAAGTCAGAGTGCAGCTGAGGAATGTAGCACAGCTCGTCCACAATGGTGTAGCGCAAGATGTCAATTTTGCTGAGCCATTTTGCTTTGTTTTGTTTTTTTTTCTTTGTGAAACGTCAAAATGTAGCGCTGCAGCGCGCTCAAAGTTGAAGTTGAGTCAACTTGTACTACAGCTTCAGCTACCGCTACAGCTACTACTACCATTGTATACATATTAAATAGTAAACTCGATTTGCCAAATAAGAATGTATTGGCCTGCGGCACCGCAGCGCTGCAGTCGCTTGAGAAATGAAGAAAAAACGAACAAAAATCGTGTGGAATGTATTTAAAAGAGCGCGCTGAGAGTTGTTTTAAGAGAATGAGCACATGCAAGGTTAATTAGGCGGGAATCGTATTTTGCAATTTTGTTTTGATTTCCTTTTGATGGTATATGATAAAGTCCTTGTGAAGGATTTTCGCTTTCTTAAGTGTATGCATGCGAAAGAACTGCTTTGAGATGAACCATATGCTTTTGCATTACGTCATTTATTTTGATTCAATTTGCCTGTATACGGAGCAAATAGCCATGTTGCATTATTTCACTTTGAATCAAATTGCTTTGAAATACTTTCCTACTGAAAAATTTATTAGAGGAAGATTTTTTCAGTATGTATTTTTAGGTTTTCTGGAATTATGGATTGAATAATTTTAAACGCAATATAGTGAGTATAGGAACCATTTATTTTAACGTAACCTGTTACTATTATAGCAGAATACAATGACAGGTGCATTTAAGCATTTTAGCATTGTATATGGAATCTATAGTACTTGCGAAAACGAAAATGGTCCCTGAAAGCCATCTATGTATCCGCCGGCGTACTTACATTCCCCTGTAATTTTTAGAGCGCCGGCGGATTCATAGATGGCTTTGAGGAATCGGTTTTGTTTTCGATAGTTCGATTCAAAATTCAAAGGAGAAAAACGTTAGTAATATAGAAATGGGAACGTACTTTTGTTATTAGTCAAATAAGTTCAGAATATACCAATATAAGACAATTAAGGCAAGGAAAACTTAAGAAATAACTGCAAAACTCTGCAGAAAATATACAAACGTCAATTTTTCTCAGGTCACAGCTTGAAATTTTCACAAATAGGTAGACATAAAGCAATTTCAAAATATTAAGGGGAGCAGATTTTCTTAAATAGCTTAAAAATATAATTTTAGTTGGTTGTTTGATAAATGGAAAATTTTACAAGCTTGTTCTTTGATTAAAAAATTGAATAAATTTTAAGTATGGACTTAAATCATAGGGCTTGTAGTAAGAATAATAGTGAAAATATGTGAGCGAGTTGAAACAACTTGGCTGATTTTTAAAAAATTATTTTTACTAAGGGATTGCACAAACCTACAGATAAATATTTCAATTTTACAAAAAGTCTCAAAATGACCCATTTTCTCATGGTATGTTGGGTAGAATCCATCTTTCTTGTCCTAATACCATTGTGAAGAGGGAAGGATTCTTTAGTTGTTTGTTTGTAGGGAACAGGCTCCAAAACTACTGCGCCGATTTGAATGAAATTTCAAACACAGATGATCTATAGCCTAAAAAGTAATATAGGCCATAGTTCATCTCTATATTTAGTCGGCAACGGAAACGCGAACGTAAATGAGAACTTAGAAAATACTCAACCGATTTCACAAATAAAAGAGTAGTACATATATAACAGTATAACATTTTTCACTAACAGAATTTTCATATTACAAGCTTGAATACATTAGTGAATTGAACAACCTTTAAGACATCCTCTAAGCTCAATGCAAAAAAAATATTTTTACTGCATTCAGTTGTTAAAAAAAGTACCTTAGTTTACATTGACCTGCAAATAAAAACGAGAGATTTTGGTATTAGAAAGCATTTTTGTAAAAACAGCTTATAACATGCAAAAAAAAATGTATTTTTTTCCAAATCACCTTAGGGGGTCGTTCAAGTATTACGTAAGCATATTTATTCCAATTATTGACCCCTCCACCCCCCATGTCGGCAAAAGTAAGCAAAGCCCATACCCCCTCCTCTTAAGCTTACGTAAACATTTGTCAATTGATGTATTTTTTTAATGTTATATTTTTATACTTGTAGTTTTCAAAATAAGTAAACAAATTTAAGATAGAAATTTGATTTTACTAATAGGTACGGTATTCAACATAGAGTAAAGGAAAGAAAATATAAATCAAAGACCCCCCGGCCCCCTGTAGTGCTTACGTAATACTTGAACGGTCCCCAGGAGGTAAAATACTAGATTCGTATTTTTTATAGAGGTACCCCAGTAGGCCTAATCCTATATCGGATATCGAAGCGGATGGATCAACGTCTCCTAGAGAATAGTCTCTCTGAAAAGTTTTGGTCGAACAAGCAGCAAGATTTACTAGAGAGCCACAAGGCGAAAGTTTGTAAGAAGACGCGTTTGGTTTTGTGAATGATGATGTAGAAGGAAATGCTGCTTGTTCTTCGGTGGGTATTTGTGGAGTCTCGAAACTAATGTTGCGACTCTGGGACTTTAACGTCGAAGTAGGTTCCTTGGAAGTAAGGAAATTTTGAATTAAAAAACGACAAGATTCGTCGCAAAGGATTTCGGTGCAGTTGCAAATCGATGTTGAAGACATCGGCAGCACATCTTTTTTAAACGCTTGTCAAAGGATCTCACGATCACATCTTTGGAATAAAAATGTGATTCGCAAAATGTGATCCTTTTCTGAGAAGAAGCAGTAGCTGAAACATTTCCATGTTTCAGCCAAACAGATCTTCTGTAATCCGATGGGATTTCGAAGAACGAAACGCTTGGATGCGTTACCGTACCAACGACGCAATTTTGGAAACAACAATATTTCACCATTTTTTTTAAATTTAGTATTTTTTTATTTCAAATTACAAGTCGCTACTCTAATAAAAATCAATAGTATATAATAATACAATATAATGTTTTATATAAAATAATCGAATAATAAGTATAATAATACAATAAATATAGAGTAATCAATAATAAATAAAATAACAAATTTTGATTTCTTAAATCTATCACCTCAATAGCACCTTTTAAATTGAAGACTTTGAAAATTTTTATCACGCTTTAATGTTTTTAATTTTTTTTTTTTATTTTGGCCACTGAACACTTTAACAGAACTTTAATTATAGCTATCACTGCACTAAAAGTTTTTTCTTGTTTTTATTGAAAAATAGCACAACAGATACTAAACACATACACCTCTGGCACTTTAAAACTACTTAAAAAAAACACGCGAAAGTAATGACTTCAAATATATGTACCCGATCGCATGAAACTTTTCAAAACGTACCTAATAACGTACCTAATATTAATATTTATTTGATAATATAGTGCTGAAAAAGGTAATGATGATAAAAATTATGATAATAATAGTAAAAATACAATAATAAAAAAAGAGTTCAATAAAACCAATTAACGATATCAAAGTTTTGAAAAAAACTGAAATCGCCAATTGAAGCTTACTACCAAGAGCAGATCTTATTGCTCGTTCAATTTCACAGAATTGTTCAATTGCACTTCACTACGAAATGTTAAATTGAGAATAAAAGCCAATATTTCAAAAAGAAATGTTCGTTAAAGAATATAGCAAACTAACTTTGAAAACTCGCGCACTCAAAATGTATTTAATTCAATTGTAGAATTGGAAAATAAATCAACCGCACCAAATGACTGTGTAACAGAGATTGGTTTTTGTAACGTTCAAAAGTTGCACATTTAGTGAAATAAGCGCCAAAAGTTTCACCTAAGTAGATGAAATACATATGAGCTTAATATACTACACAGGACCATAAATGATCAAAATACGAAAAACTTACATCAATGTACGTACCCACATTGAGTAAAACTCCAACCTACCTCACTAACCCATAAGCAAAATGTTCCATGCAAAATCAAGGTCATTTTTTATTTTCTTTCATCTTACCAGAATGTCTATTTTTATCCTTGGTATTGTCCTGCCCATATCGCTTTTGCTTCCTTATCTCCTTTGCACCATACGTATACATGTATCAAAAACATACGTCCGATCTACGGTTTGCTCTTTAGTCGTTGCTCACTCAGCTGACCAGAAAAATTCATTGTTTACAAAACTGAATTTCTCTTTCAACTTAATAGCATCCACAAACACTCTCATCAAAAAAAGAAAAAAATTCAAGTGGAACGTATTGTATTGGTCGACGACGCTTGGGGCGCCACCAGTCAAAAAGAAAATTGAGTTTACTATTAAATATATATACAATGAAAGTATGTTTTTGAATTGGTTTTCAAAAATGACAGCTCTATTTTTTATTTGAGAGGTATCATTGTATATATATTTAATAGTAAACTCAATTTTCTTTTTGACTGGTGGCGCCCCAAGCGTCGTCGACCAATACAATACGTTCCACTTGAATTTTTTTCTTTTTTTGATGAGAGTGTTTGTGGATGCTATTAAGTTGAAAGAGAAATTCAGTTTTGTAAACAATGAATTTTTCTGGTCAGCTGAGTGAGCAACGACTAAAGAGCAAACCGTAGATCAGACGTATGTTTTTGATACATGTATACGTATGGTGCAAAGGAGATAAGGAAGCAAAAGCGATATGGGCAGGACAATACCAAGGATAAAAATAGACATTCTGGTAAGATGAAAGAAAATAAAAAATGACCTTGATTTTGCATGGAACATTTTGCTTATGGGTTAGTGAGGTAGGTTGGAGTTTTACTCAATGTGGGTACGTACATTGATGTAAGTTTTTCGTATTTTGATCATTTATGGTCCTGTGTAGTATATTAAGCTCATATGTATTTCATCTACTTAGGTGAAACTTTTGGCGCTTATTTCACTAAATGTGCAACTTTTGAACGTTACAAAAACCAATCTCTGTTACACAGTCATTTGGTGCGGTTGATTTATTTTCCAATTCTACAATTGAATTAAATACATTTTGAGTGCGCGAGTTTTCAAAGTTAGTTTGCTATATTCTTTAACGAACATTTCTTTTTGAAATATTGGCTTTTATTCTCAATTTAACATTTCGTAGTGAAGTGCAATTGAACAATTCTGTGAAATTGAACGAGCAATAAGATCTGCTCTTGGTAGTAAGCTTCAATTGGCGATTTCAGTTTTTTTCAAAACTTTGATATCGTTAATTGGTTTTATTGAACTCTTTTTTTATTATTGTATTTTTACTATTATTATCATAATTTTTATCATCATTACCTTTTTCAGCACTATATTATCAAATAAATATTAATATTAGGTACGTTATTAGGTACGTTTTGAAAAGTTTCATGCGATCGGGTACATATATTTGAAGTCATTACTTTCGCGTGTTTTTTTTAAGTAGTTTTAAAGTGCCAGAGGTGTATGTGTTTAGTATCTGTTGTGCTATTTTTCAATAAAAACAAGAAAAAACTTTTAGTGCAGTGATAGCTATAATTAAAGTTCTGTTAAAGTGTTCAGTGGCCAAAATAAAAAAAAAAAATTAAAAACATTAAAGCGTGATAAAAATTTTCAAAGTCTTCAATTTAAAAGGTGCTATTGAGGTGATAGATTTAAGAAATCAAAATTTGTTATTTTATTTATTATTGATTACTCTATATTTATTGTATTATTATACTTATTATTCGATTATTTTATATAAAACATTATATTGTATTATTATATACTATTGATTTTTATTAGAGTAGCGACTTGTAATTTGAAATAAAAAAATACTAAATTTAAAAAAAATGGTGAAATATTGTTGTTTCCAAAATTGCGTCGTTGGTACGGTAACGCATCCAAGCGTTTCGTTCTTCGAAATCCCATCGGATTACAGAAGATCTGTTTGGCTGAAACATGGAAATGTTTCAGCTACTGCTTCTTCTCAGAAAAGGATCACATTTTGCGAATCACATTTTTATTCCAAAGATGTGATCGTGAGATCCTTTGACAAGCGTTTAAAAAAGATGTGCTGCCGATGTCTTCAACATCGATTTGCAACTGCACCGAAATCCTTTGCGACGAATCTTGTCGTTTTTTAATTCAAAATTTCCTTACTTCCAAGGAACCTACTTCGACGTTAAAGTCCCAGAGTCGCAACATTAGTTTCGAGACTCCACAAATACCCACCGAAGAACAAGCAGCATTTCCTTCTACATCATCATTCACAAAACCAAACGCGTCTTCTTACAAACTTTCGCCTTGTGGCTCTCTAGTAAATCTTGCTGCTTGTTCGACCAAAACTTTTCAGAGAGACTATTCTCTAGGAGACGTTGATCCATCCGCTTCGATATCCGATATAGGATTAGGCCTACTGGGGTACCTCTATAAAAAATACGAATCTAGTATTTTACCTCCTGGGGACCGTTCAAGTATTACGTAAGCACTACAGGGGGCCGGGGGGTCTTTGATTTATATTTTCTTTCCTTTACTCTATGTTGAATACCGTACCTATTAGTAAAATCAAATTTCTATCTTAAATTTGTTTACTTATTTTGAAAACTACAAGTATAAAAATATAACATTAAAAAAATACATCAATTGACAAATGTTTACGTAAGCTTAAGAGGAGGGGGTATGGGCTTTGCTTACTTTTGCCGACATGGGGGGTGGAGGGGTCAATAATTGGAATAAATATGCTTACGTAATACTTGAACGACCCCCTAAGGTGATTTGGAAAAAAATACATTTTTTTTTGCATGTTATAAGCTGTTTTTACAAAAATGCTTTCTAATACCAAAATCTCTCGTTTTTATTTGCAGGTCAATGTAAACTAAGGTACTTTTTTTAACAACTGAATGCAGTAAAAATATTTTTTTTGCATTGAGCTTAGAGGATGTCTTAAAGGTTGTTCAATTCACTAATGTATTCAAGCTTGTAATATGAAAATTCTGTTAGTGAAAAATGTTATACTGTTATATATGTACTACTCTTTTATTTGTGAAATCGGTTGAGTATTTTCTAAGTTCTCATTTACGTTCGCGTTTCCGTTGCCGACTAAATATAGAGATGAACTATGGCCTATATTACTTTTTAGGCTATAGATCATCTGTGTTTGAAATTTCATTCAAATCGGCGCAGTAGTTTTGGAGCCTGTTCCCTACAAACAAACAACTAAAGAATCCTTCCCTCTTCACAATGGTATTAGGACAAGAAAGATGGATTCTACCCAACATACCATGAGAAAATGGGTCATTTTGAGACTTTTTGTAAAATTGAAATATTTATCTGTAGGTTTGTGCAATCCCTTAGTAAAAATAATTTTTTAAAAATCAGCCAAGTTGTTTCAACTCGCTCACATATTTTCACTATTATTCTTACTACAAGCCCTATGATTTAAGTCCATACTTAAAATTTATTCAATTTTTTAATCAAAGAACAAGCTTGTAAAATTTTCCATTTATCAAACAACCAACTAAAATTATATTTTTAAGCTATTTAAGAAAATCTGCTCCCCTTAATATTTTGAAATTGCTTTATGTCTACCTATTTGTGAAAATTTCAAGCTGTGACCTGAGAAAAATTGACGTTTGTATATTTTCTGCAGAGTTTTGCAGTTATTTCTTAAGTTTTCCTTGCCTTAATTGTCTTATATTGGTATATTCTGAACTTATTTGACTAATAACAAAAGTACGTTCCCATTTCTATATTACTAACGTTTTTCTCCTTTGAATTTTGAATCGAACTATCGAAAACAAAACCGATTCCTCAAAGCCATCTATGAATCCGCCGGCGCTCTAAAAATTACAGGGGAATGTAAGTACGCCGGCGGATTCATAGATGGCTTTCAGGGACCATTTTCGTTTTCGCAAGTACTATAGATTCCATATACAATGCTAAAATGCTTAAATGCACCTGTCATTGTATTCTGCTATAATAGTAACAGGTTACGTTAAAATAAATGGTTCCTATACTCACTATATTGCGTTTAAAATTATTCAATCCATAATTCCAGAAAACCTAAAAATACATACTGAAAAAATCTTCCTCTAATAAATTTTTCAGTAGGAAAGTATTTCAAAGCAATTTGATTCAAAGTGAAATAATGCAACATGGCTATTTGCTCCGTATACAGGCAAATTGAATCAAAATAAATGACGTAATGCAAAAGCATATGGTTCATCTCAAAGCAGTTCTTTCGCATGCATACACTTAAGAAAGCGAAAATCCTTCACAAGGACTTTATCATATACCATCAAAAGGAAATCAAAACAAAATTGCAAAATACGATTCCCGCCTAATTAACCTTGCATGTGCTCATTCTCTTAAAACAACTCTCAGCGCGCTCTTTTAAATACATTCCACACGATTTTTGTTCGTTTTTTCTTCATTTCTCAAGCGACTGCAGCGCTGCGGTGCCGCAGGCCAATACATTCTTATTTGGCAAATCGAGTTTACTATTTAATATCATTGTATATATATTAAATAGTAAACTCGATTTGACAAATAAGAATGTATTGGCCTGCGGCACCGCAGCGCTGCAGTCGCTTGAAAAATGAAGAAAAAACGAACAAAAATCGTGTGGAATGTATTTTAAAGAGCGCGCTGAGAGTTGTTTTAAGAGAATGAGCACATGCAAGGTTAATTAGGCGGGAATCGTATTTTGCCATTTTGTTTTGATTTCCTTTTGATGGTATATGATAAAGTCCTTGTGAAGGATTTTCGCTTTCTTAAGTGTATGCATGCGAAAGAACTGCTTTGAGATGAATCATATGCTTTTGCATTACGTCATTTATTTTGATTCAATTTGCCTGTATACGGAGCAAATAGCCATGTTGCATTATTTCACTTTGGTTCAAATTGCTTTGAAATACTTTCCTACTGAAAAATTTATGAGAGGAAGATTTTTTCAGTATGTATTTTTAGGTTTTCTGGAATTATGGATTGAATAATTTTAAACGCAATATAGTGAGTATAGGAACCATTTATTTTAACGTAACCTGTTACTATTATAGCAGAATACAATGACAGGTGCATTTAAGCATTTAAGCATTGTATATGGAATCTATAGTACTTGCGAAAACGAAAATGGTCCCTGAAAGCCATCTATGTATCCGCCGGCGTACTTACATTCCCCTGTAATTTTTAGAGCGCCGGCGGATACATAGATGGCTTTGAGGAATAGTTTTTGTTTTCGATAGTTCGATTCAAAATTCAAAGGAGAAAAACGTTAGTAATATAGAAATGGGAACGTACTTTTGTTATTAGTCAAATAAGTTCAGAATATACCAATATAAGACAATTAAGGCAAGGAAAACTTAAGAAATAACTACAAAACTTTGCAGAAAATATACAAACGTAAATTTTTCTGAGGTCACAGCTTGAAAATTTCACAAATAGGTAGACATAGAATAACCTAAAAATATTGAGGTGAGTAGATGTCCTGAAATAAATAAAAAATCTAATTTTAATTGGTTGTTTGATGAATGGAAAATTTTACAAGTTTGTTGTGTGATTAAAAAATTCAATGAATTTTAAGTATGGACTTAAATCATAGGGCTTGTAGTAAGAATAATAGTGAAAAATTTGTGAGCGAGTTGAAACAACTTGGCTGATTTTTAAAAAATTATTTTTACTAAGGGATTGCACAAACCTACACATAAATATTTCAATTTTACAAAAAGTCTCAAAATGACCCATTTTCTCATGGTATGTTGGGTAGAATGCATCTTTCTTGTCCTAATACTATTGTGAAGAGGGAAGGATTCTTTGGTTGTTAGTTTGTATCGAACAGGCTCCAAAACTACTGCGCCGATTTGAATGAAATTTCAAACACAGATGATCTATAGCCAAAAAAGTAACATAGGCCATATTTCATCTTTATATTTCGTCGGCAACGGAAACGCGAACGTAAACGAGAACTTAGAAAATACTCAACCGATTTCAAACATTCTTTCACCGTTAGTGCTTTATCATCCCCAAACAACAGATTATATCTCATCACAATATTCTCACAGAAACGGGAACGCAAAGTGGAATTAAAAACTGCTGAAAAGATTTCCGAAATTCAATTTGAAATTTAATAAAATAAAAGAGTAGTACATATATAACAGTATAACAGTTTTCACTAACAGAATTTTCATATTACAAGCTTGAATACATTAGTGAATTGAACAACCATTAAGACACCCTCTAAGCTCAATGCAAAAGAAATATTTTTACTGCATTCAGTTGTTAAAAAAAGTACCTTAGTTAACATTGACCTGCAAATAAAAACGAGAGATTTTGGTATTAGAAAACATTTTTGTAAAAACAGCTTATAGCATGCAAAAAAAAATGTATTTTTTTCCAAATCACCTTAGGGGGTCGTTCAAGTATTACGTAAGCATATTTATTCCAATTATTGACCCCTCCACCCCCCATGTCGGCAAAAGTAAGCAAAGCCCATACCCCCTCCTCTTAAGCTTACGTAAACATTTGTCAATTGATGTATTTTTTTAATGTTATATTTTTATACTTGTAGTTTTCAAAATAAGTAAACAGATTTAAGATAGAGATTTTACTAATAGGTACGGTATTCAGTGAATGGTGCTTATCGCTGGCGTTTTAAATCCGGTTTCCAAGAAGTGTTTATAGCCAGCTGGCGATTTATAATGTAATTTCAAATTCAAGTCCCTCTCTTCTAATCGCCAGCCAGTATTTTTCTGGTGAAAGCATTGTGTTAAAACAAAAGTTCGGACATCTTCGGTCGCGTCTTTCAGTTGTTTCAACACAGTCTGCCTTATTAGATGGTCCGATTGATTTTTTAGAAAATGTTTGGACTTGCGCGTGCGGATGGCAAGAATATTGCGAGCAACAGCGCGTTTCGAAATTATTCTGGACTTTGCTTTATATGAATAAGCATAATATCCAGATTGAAAACGAGAGGGAGTTACCGGATTATTTGAATCCTCGTTGCCTAGAGAATACGAGTAGTATCCTGGCGAAGGAAATTGAGAGGGAGAGATCGGAGCGGATGGATCAACGTCTCCTAGAGAATAGTCTCTCTGAAAAGTTTTGGTCGAACAAGCAGCAAGATTTACTAGAGAGCCACAAGGCGAAAGTTTGTAAGAAGGCGCGTTTGGTTTTGTAAATGATGATGTAGAAGGAAATGCTGCTTGTTCTTCGGTGGGTATTTGTGGAGTCTCGAAACTAATGTTGCGACTTTGGGACTTTAACGTCGAAGAAGGTTCCTTTGAAGTAAGGAAATTTTGAATTAAGAAACGACAAGATTCGTCGCAAAGGATTTCGGTGCAGTTGCAAATCGATGTTGAAGACATCGGCAGCACATCTTTTTTTAAACGCTTGTCAAAGGATCTCACGATCACATCTTTGGAATAAAAATGTGATTCGCAAAATGTGATCCTTTTCTGAGAAGAAGCAGTAGCTGAAACATTTCCATGTTTCAGCCAAACAGATCTTCTGTAATCCGATGGGATTTCGAAGAACGAAACGCTTGGATGCGTTACCGTACTAACGACGCAATTTTGGAAACAACAATATTTCACCATTTTTTTAAAATTTAGTATTTTTTTATTTCAAATTACAAGTCGCTACTCTAATCAAAATCAATAATAATAATACAATATAATGTTTTATATAAAATAATCGAATAAGTATAATAATACAATAAATATAGAGTAATCAATACTAAATAAAATAACAAATTTTGATTTCTTAAATCTATCACCTCAATAGCACCTTTTAATTTGAAGACTTTGAAAATTTTTATCACGCTTTAATGTTTTTTTTTTTTTTTTTTTGGCCACTGAACACTTCAACAGAACTTTTCTTATAGCTATCACTGCACTTAATGTTTTTTATTGTTTTTATTGAAAAATAGCACAACAGATACTAAACACATACACCTCTGGCACTTTAAAACTACTTAAAATAACACGTGAAAGTAAGGACTTTAAATATATGTACCCGATCGCACGAAACTTTTCAAAACGTACCTAATAACGTACC
The DNA here is from genome assembly GCA_914767635.1 of Melanostoma mellinum. Taxonomy (NCBI): domain Eukaryota; kingdom Metazoa; phylum Arthropoda; class Insecta; order Diptera; family Syrphidae; genus Melanostoma; species Melanostoma mellinum. The sequence goes on from OU612058.1 coordinate 25,615,039, forward strand.
TAATATTAATATTTATTTGATAATATAATGCTGAAAAAGGTAATGATAATAAAAATTATGATAATAATAGTAAAAATATAATGATAAAAAAAGAGTTCAATAAAACCAATTAACGATATCAAAGTTTTGAAAAAAAACTGAAATCGCCAATTGAAGCTTACTACCAAGAGCAGATCTTATTGCTCGTTCAATTTCACTGAATTGTTCAATTGCTTCACTACGAAATGTTAAATGTTAAATTGAGAATAAAAGCCAATATTTCAAAAAGAAATGTTCATTAAAGAATATAGCAAATCAACTTTGAAAACTCGCGCACTCAAAATGTATTTAATTCAATTGTAGAATCGGAAAATAATAAACCGCACCAAATGACTGTGTAACAGAGATTGGTTTTTGTAATGTTCAAAAGTTGCACATTTAGTGAAATAAGCTCCAAAAGTTTCACCTAGGTAGATGAAATACATATGAGCTTAATATACTACACAGGACCATAAATGATCAAAATACGAAAAACTTACATCAATGTACGTATTCACATTGAGAAAAACTCCAACCTACCTCACTAACCCATAAGCAAAATGTTCCATGCAAAATCAAGGTCATTTTTTATTTTCATTCATCTTACCAGAATGTCTATTTTTATCCTTGAGAGTATTGTCCTGCCCATATCGCTTTTGCTTCCTTATCTCCTTTGCACCATACGTATACATGTATCAAAAACATACGTCCGATCTACGGTTTGCTCTTTAATCCTTGCTCACTCAGCTGACCAGAAAAATTCATTGTTTACAAAACTGAATTTCTCTTTCAACTTAATAGCATCCACAAACACTCTCATCAAAAAAAGAAAAAAATTCAAGTGGAACGTATTGTATTGGTCGACGACGCTTGGGGCGCCACCAGTCAAAAAGAAAATTGAGTTTACTATTAAATATATATACAATGCTACTACGCATTGTGTTCACTCTTATGGCATTTGCCTACTTTCGACTTTGACAGCGCGACGTACTACAGCTACAGCTACACCATTGTGTTCGGGCAGTTAGCCGAATTCGAATTTCGAATCTCGAATAGGAACTGACTCTCGTCGGGGGTCGTGATGGTCGCTAGGGAGAAGCCAATGTTCGAGTGAGCGCGTCCAATTAAAGAAAAGGACGCAAAATTAAGTATAGAATCGGCGTGGACGTTTCTAATTGGTGGAAGCGCGGTCGAACGATGTGCGTTGCTATCGCGTTAACGGAGACCAAAGAACAGAACCCGTGACGGTGTTAGATTAACGTAGCAACACACTTGGCATTGGCATCGACACAGTTGCAAGACGAACGCCATCGGGTTAACACCGATACCGACGAAACAAACCCAGAAGCGACAACCAAAGATTTTCTCTGGTCGTCGGCTCGTCATACGTCATGTTGTGTTATACTTTGTGCGTGCTCCTCGAATTACATAATCAAAAAATAAAGTTTGATTAACTTTCCAAAAAAAAAAAAAAAAAAAGATATTGGTAAATAAAAAAAAATCAGTGAATTAAATATAGACCCTTAAATTTGTGTATTTCCTCATAGAACATAACCTTCGTTGTTGGATTGAGTATCCATTTTGATTAAGTCATCTTACTTAATGAGTGCTAAATATTAAAGAAAAAGAAAATCGTCATCGCAAGAGGTATTCGCACAAAGGGTGGAAAAATCCCACAAAAAAATTGCAGTGCAAATTGTTCGTCTTTTAAGTAAAAGTGTTGAAAATAGTCGGTGAGTGTATCCTTGTTCTTTGTGTATAGTTTTCGTATATCCAATAGTTTTGTCAATTTGTTCCTTCACGTTTTCCTTTTTATTTTACACCTTAGAAAGCTCGACATCGGCGATCACCGACCGTCCTACGGAAGTCGTGATCGCCTCTCTTTTTTAATTGATTCCCGAGAACTTCGATAAAAAAAATCAAGAAAGAAGAAATTGTTCACGAACTTCAATCAAGAAATCTCCAATCAAGTACATTTATAGATTTGTTACCTGTGTGAATTTGAATAATCAAGATAATTACAAAAAGTAATGCGCTTGTTTCAGACTAAATTTAATCTAAAATAATTGTAAAAATTCGCAGTAATTGGTCGAATCGAAATATAGATAGAGGAATAAGTATCCGGTTTCTCCCTGATTGTTTTTAATAAGAGCGTTTTTGCGCGTGTCTGCATCCGTAGCCCCCCCATTGAGCTCAATTGAGGTAGGATAGAATTGGACATTGATAATTTCGAGATACTAAGAGTGTATGGTGGAAGGGTAGAAGCTGGGTAAGGCCCAAGCATTGTCCCAATTACTTGAATTTGTTCTACTTTTCTTTTACATTAAATAAAGTGTACTACTTGTTAAAAACTAAAACGTAATACTTTAAATAAAGTGTACTACTTGTTAAAAACTAAAACGTAATACTTTAAATAAAGTGTACTACTTGTTAAAAACTAAAACATGATACTTTAAATAAAGTGTACCACTCGTTGAAATTTAAAGCATAATTCGTAACATATAGTATGCTTCTTATTTAAAACTAAATAAAAAGAAACTTTCATAAGCTAATGGTTTGATGTAAATCTACGCAATATATACTTTTATGTAATAAAGATTAATATGCTTGTATGCCACCATGGTTGAAATTTTGTCTTTTTCTCAAGCGTATAGCTTGAACATGTGCTGATTTTTCTATTTCAGGGGATGTGAAAGGTGGCGTTCTTTCTTTTGGTGATGATGTGATGACGAGCTGAGCAATTGTAGAGGTAAGCGAAGGTAAAAGGGAGAGGTGAAAATCTGCCGACGCCTCTCATGGTAGGGTGGGTCATAGGCATGTCGAATAACACCTCGACGCCCTCTGGTGGTAATGTCCGTCCGTTTTTAACAGATTTTTGTTTGAATGTTCGCATTCTTTGGTGGAATTTATTATGGCATGATTGTTTTGCTAATAGGTTGAATCCTCTGTGGTTGTGGACAAGATCCCACACCGTCCGGCGAGCTCGAGCCGAGCCCATACAAGCATGCCAGTTCGCAACCACGGGGAACAAAAAGTTTTTTTTTGATTTGTTCAACACGGCCTATTACATCATTGCCGCTAATTTCTCCTCTTCTATCCAGGAGTCCATAACAAATTTTAAAGTAAATTGAGGCGTATTCAATTAATATTATTGAACTTTAACCATAGCCAGCTCCAAAGAACAGAAATTTTTCTTTTTTGACAAGTTGTTTATTGTTTTGATTTAAAATATTTAACCATCAAAAAGCTTTTCGGAGTTTTTCTAATTTTGCCAACAGGTGTCACGCAGTAATATGTGTGTATTTGAAAAGCTTTTACTTTTTTTAGTTTTTTTACTTTTTTCACTTTGTGTTTCGATGTAGTTCAGGCTTTAAAGAAAGCCTCTGATCAAAGGAATTCAGATAATGAGAGACACATGATGGCAATGTCTGCGTAAAGCCTGAACTACATCGAAACACAAAGTAAAAAGTTTCCTAAAAAAGTCAAAAATATATCCGAACTTCTCTATCAAAAACAAATTTGTATTTCTTCCTCTCAGTTTAAAAAAGTGAAAGCTCGCACATATCGAAGCTTTCACTTTAGGCAATTTTTTGAAAACAAACACAATCAAATAATTTTGTTTATTTTTCTTGAAAGGTAGCGCTTTCATCACTAAAATCCTGTAGTTTTCTAAACAAAAGCTCTTTCATAGTTTCAAACCAATTTTGAAAATTATAAAATTCAAGTAAATGTCAACTTTGTTTTCAAATTTTAAAGTAAATTGAAAGATATTCAATTAAATTTATTGAACATTAACCATAGTCAGCTCCCAAAAACAGAAATTTTTCTTTTTTGACAAGTTGTTTATTGTTTTGATTTAAAATATTTAACCATCAAAAAGCTTTTCGGAGTTTTTTAAATGTTGCCAACAGATGTCACGCAGTAATATGTGTGTATTTGAAAAGCTTTTACTTTTTTTAGTTTTTTACTTTTTTCACTTTGTGTTTCGATGTAATTCAGGCTTTACAATCACAAATTGACAAACTATCAAGCGAAAAAGCAAATCTTTATTCCGAAAAGTGGTAAGTTATTCTTTTTTATAAAATGAACATAAGTATTTATCCATTGTTTTCAACGTTCACGAAGCCACGAAGTCAAGAAATGTGACCATTTGCGCGATGAACTAGCGTCGCTCAAGTTGACGCTTTCGTCCATCAAAGAGCACAACGAAAAACTAGTGTCCGACATGTCTGCACTTAAGAATATCGAACGTAAGAACGATATGCACCTGAACGATTCCAGAAAGCATATTCACGATTTGCAGGAAAAATTGAAAAAATGCGACAAAATGAAGGTAAGTACTGAATTATATTTGTGGCCTGAATCTTTTCTTACTAAACCCAAAATGAAGTCCGATTTAATTGCAGAGCTAGAAGCGGAAAAGAAAATATGCCAAACAAAACGACAAGCACTGGAAATGGCCACCGATGAAATATCAAAAGCCAACGAAATTATTGGCAAACAAGCATTAGATATTCTAAAACACAAAAAGACCATAAGCTGGCGGACCGAAGTTGCCCTGCAACAAGAGAAAGCCATTAAAGAAAAAGATAAACAATTGCTCATTCTTGGCGAGCAGATCAAAGGTCTACAGCTAACAATTGAAAGTCTTCGGAAGGACATTCCAATGCAATTGGAGTCAATGAGAAAATTTGCTGACTCAATTGAGAATAAATATACTGAAAGTATGTCAATATTTATGAACTTTCATAAAAATCGTTATTTATTTATTTTGCTTTCAGAAATCAACGCTTTAAGCCAGAAAATATCTTCGGAAAATAAAGAGAATTTTCCTGGAAGAAGAACGATTCGGTGAACTCTTTAATTTTAATTGTAATTTATTGTAGACTTATTTGTTTGATAGTTTTATACAAGAAACGCAAACAAAAAATAATTATACTATTTCTGAATCTTCCTTTGATTTGATTGCCGCTCCAACGTTTACTACTTGTGAAAGGTCTAGATTTTTCTTTAACCGTTCGCGAATAAGCTCAGCGATTGCCTTCTGGGTGCGTCTGTCAAGTTTCTCCAGTTTTTTGGCAACGTCTCGTTTAAGATCCCAGTCAGGTTTGCGAGGCGCCAGATTGGCTATGTCAATTTCATCAATTACAATCGGAGTTTTTAACATCTCCAGCTGCGATTCGACTTCTTTTTCTATTTCCCCGGTGGGCCCCTGCTCTAGAATTTCATCGCTGATATTTTCATCTTGAGGTTTATAGCTTCGGAAAACTGGTCTTGAAATTAAAAAATAAACCCGAATCGTTTTAATGTTAATCTAAAACCAAAGAGTAAAATGTTAATATGTACTTAGGTAGCTCTTGTGTTTCGCCTGAAGTTTTGTCTGGATTTTCGGTCAGTTGTCTTAGGCGTTTTAAACGTTCTTTTCTCTTGAGAGATTCCTCTGTGAGTAGTCCAATTTTGTTTTTATTTGCATCCATTTGATTTATCGCTAGTGAAATTTGTTTCCAAAAAAATATAAGAAAAATAAATCGTGTCCCTTTATAACTTTTTACGTTTTGTTTACAAAACTAGACAAACGTCAGTTTTTGAGTTTCAAGTGCTGAATACAGGGAAGTTATCAAAATAAATAAAAATCTATTCCAATATTTTTTTGCGTTCCCAAGCGGAATGAATTGTCTTCACCAAATAGTAGAACCAGAGAGTCAATTAACACAGAACGCTCTTTACAGTTCCTCTCAAATCTTTTTTTTATACAAAACACAACAACGAATTAACAAAGTTATGGAAAAAACATATGCAGATGACAGTTACTTCTGCTTTTAATACCTGCGATAGATACCTTGCGATAAAAGTATGCTTTCCTTTGCAGGTTATGAAAATAAAGCTGCTATAATGGTCTCCACTTGCGATATTCAAGGGCTACTGTAAATGCTGCGATAGATTTAAAGCATATGGAGACCAGAGGTAACGGATGAAAGTTTAATTGATTAGTGACATTTCCAAAAATGTATCTGCAACAACATTGGAAGCACTTGCAGTTTATATCCACTTAAGAAATAAACGGGGATGCTTATCCACGCTATGCACTTATTTTGCTGTTGTTTTTACCACGCGTGCAAAAAAACCACATGTTAGTCGATTTGTTAAAACTTTGTGCAAATAAAGTGACTGTTTTCTTATGCTGGGTTTACATGCATCTGCAACTGCGGAAGTGCAGAAAAGTAAAGCGAGACGGATGAAGATTACAAAGCACAAAAGTTAAAAAGAGAGACGAATAGGATTATGGTTGCAGATGAAAAATTATGGGTGCAGATGAACATGTTCATCTGCAACCATAATTTTTCATCTGCAACCATAACTAGGAAGTTCGTTCCCTCTCTATCAGACAAGTATGAATTTTGCATCTTGTGTCTTTTTCCGATTTTCATCTGCACTTGCAGATGCATGTAAATCCACCATTATTCTCCTTCTCTGTTAAACAAATTTGTCGATATTGACTTGCGATCGATCTGACAAATTTGTGTAACGGAGAAGAAGAAAAATAAAACAGTCGCTTTATTTACATGAATTTTCAACAATTCGACCAATGTGAACTTCATCATATACCTCGTTTCCACTTAGAATCGGGTAATCGAATCGAATTATGATTCAGATTTCGATGCAGGTATCTACTTACCCACTCAATCGAGTAATCTAGGTATAAAGCACACTTTTTTGAATCGATCCAGCTACAAGAGTATCGGATCGGGTAATCCTATTTCAATTCGATGTAGGTATACACTGGCACTAATTCGAATTGAAGTGTGATTCAATTCTAAGTGGAAACGAGGTAATACTTGAAAGTTTTTGAATACAAGTGTAAATATTAAATGCGAACTGTACACGTACTGAAATCTCTACTGTACTTCAGAAATGTCATAATTTTGAACAGCTGTCAACACATAACACTTTTTTTATTTACATTTTGCAAAAGTTTAATTTTAGACCGGACAAAACGGGGGATCTACAGTTTATCACAATTCTCAAATTTCTTTTTATACTATTGCTAATTTAGATAATTAAGTAACAAGTTTCACTATCTCACTTAAACATGAGTTTCGGTAGAATCCTACTTTTTATAGGTTTACTATCTTGGCCAGCATGTGCCGATTATAGTGAAGATATGTGGCAGGATCCAAGTGCATGGGAAAGACATTCACCGCCACAAACCTGTCCTGTTTGTGAAGAGGCGCCTGAAAAAGGTGTCGCAACAATATTTTTTTACAAAAAATTTATAGCTAATATTTTTAACAGAACTACTCTAAAGGTAAGGCAAAGATTTTTTTTATAATGCAAATGACGTCATCCTTTTTAACTACAGTTGAACACAGAAAATGGCCAGTTCGAGAGAACACTCTCGTTTTACTTAACTCCCGTACAATTAGATATAATTGAAAATCCAACAGGCATGAAGCAGTTGACTACTGTGATAACATCTATTCTAGAAGCAGCTAAAGATACAAATACTCAACAACAGTCCAACAGCAAAAGCGGCAATAATGATGCTATTTGGTTATGGGCTTTAAAGAACCTTTTGAATGGTTTGTTTCAAATAGTTAAAATTATGTTCCAAAATCTTGGTGTAAGCACAATAACATTTGAATTCGAATTTGAATATATTGTCATTTTTTCAGCTCACTTTTCTTGGAATTGCCGTTGTGTTTACCACATTGTTTGTTTATAAACGTTGGAAGAAAAACCCCGCTCTTTCAATTTCGCTAGTGTTTTTGGATTTGGTATACTTCAGCTTCTACATTGGGGAACACAAAGTAAGTCAAACACGACAGTTAATTAGTAAGGCCTAATGGTTTTAAACTTTCTTTTTAAATTTTTGAATAAGGCTGTACTAACAGGATTGAACGAGGCTTTCCAGATTTGGGTTGATTTTTTTCGAAACAGCTCTGATGTAAGTGCATTACAAGCTAGAAATGAAAGGCCTTAAAAATGAAATAATGTGATGTTCTAACAGATTCGATTCTTAATTTTTATATGCGGGGTTGGATTGTGCATATGGTTTGTTCATAAACGTTTTGATAGAAGCCTTGTGTTTGCAGTGGCGATAGTATTTTTCCTTTTCGGATACTTCTTTACCTATGTGGAATGTAATAGAGTAAGCACACCTATTTTATTAATCGCTTTAAGTAACACTGTAATCAATATAAACTGCCTGTTTTTTTAGAAACTAGCAGCTGATAAGCATATTCAATTTCTTCGAGAAACCTCCACAAAAAAAGAAAGTGGCTACATGGCATGGCTTTCTTCGAAATTTGGTTGGACAACAGAAGATGACCATATTGAGAAAATTCGGTAAATATTAATTTGAAACTAAAAAACTGTTTTTTTTCGAGTCAATACGTTTTTGTTTAATTTTTCAGGAGAACTGCTAAAATGGATACCGAATTCTGTAGACCGGATCATGTTCTTTTTATGTATGGAAACGAAATCTTTTTCAATCAGTTAAAGATAATAATTGAAAAAATTATCGAAACATCGATGACTCTTCAGAGTAATGAAAAGTTGATTTTATTTTGAAAATGTAATTTCAAATTTTGTTTTTTAGGCACATTACCTTTTCCTATTAATTGGTTCTCACCGATTATTGTTCCAGCTCTCTTTATGATCTTTTTAGGAAACATATTTCAACATGTTTTCAATCCAGCCACATGGTTTACGATACTGAAACAATATAATCAACAGCAAAATTACATTCGCAATGATGAATCCTCAAACAAACAACATATATCTGGAGATATGTCATCAGGAGACAAATTATCGGGCAAAAATCTAGAAAAGTTTTTAAATATATTAAACTCTAAAGTTGAAGATGTTGAGGATAAACCCGATACTGAAGAATTGCTTAAAATAAAACAAAAAGCTGCAGAGAAGCAACAAAGTATCGTTAGTGATGGACATTGCAGTTCAATTAGTGATGAATTACCTAAAATCAAAAAAATAAAAAATAATAAAACTGAACCTAAAATCGAAGAAAAAATTTGTGAGACGAAAAATGGCGTTACCAGTGAGATAAGTTCTAGTCCCGAGATAGGAAATGAAGAAAATCTTAAGAAAGATAACTAAAAGTATTTGTATTTTTGTTACATACGAAATTTTTTACATTCTTGAAAATTTATATTAGATAATTTAGTTTTAAGTTTAATACTCAAAGTTAAATTATTCTGTTTATTGTAAATATAAAATTATGTTTTTTAAAGTTTTCTCATACACTGTGTTTGTCTTACTTCCATAAATTTAAATATTTAAAGAGTGTCGAGTGTTGGAAGAACAATGAATTGGTATAAAAAAACCCACAAATCGTCGAGTTTGGAGCTCTGTCACGCTGAGTTTTGTAACAAATTTTATATATACTAACGTTCGCATTCTCCTTTCAGCGTTAAGAGATCGGTGATTTCGAAACTACTATGAAAAAAGTTATCCGCAACCGGTAATACCGCTCGTCGACTCCAGAAAGCATTGGCAAGCTTTTCAATTTTGGATAGTTGATGAACTTTGGATGTAAATACTTTATCTTTCACTCATATTATGTCGCATTCCATTGGACGAAAAGAAAAGTTCCGGGAGCGTTGGAAGACATTCTCAAAGCATTCTATTAGTGTAAAAAGATCGCTTGTCAGGATTCTGAGAAGTGACAATATTTTTCGATGTGAAGTGAAAGCCCACTCAAGAAGCACTTGGTAGTGATCCTTTGAAAAGCATAGTAAATCATTTGGCTCTACATAAACAAGCAATGCAACCACATAGTTTTTCCTTTGCTCCCTGCATTTTATATACAAAACGAGTTGCTCATTTACAAACACAGCAAGCTATTTGATACGATTAGACCATGCGACTTGCAGATACTTAAGAGTAACTTTGGCAGGGTTCCGTAACCCACAACTTTTTGGCAATCCTTCAGTTTTTTTTAAATCTAGATTGTTTAAATCTGAAAAAGAACTATTTTCTACGTGTGCACATCAAATATGGAGAGCATATTCACTGAAGTATTACAAATCCTTTCCTGGCATCACCAATAAAAGAACATCAAACATTAACAATATTAGAAATAGAATAAATAGAAATGGTCAACAATCAACATGCCAAGGTCCACTAGGATTATACCGATTTCGTTTTTACATATCATGTAAGCTTTTGTTCTCACATAAAAAACAAAATAGCACTTTCCTGTATTTGACTACTTTTTTTTGAACACACAAGATGTCTACTCGCATCCTCCTCATCAATCATGAGCTCGCTCAGTATTGAGCTCCATTACTGGCTAAGCTGATTTTAGGATTCCTGAAAGTATGAAAGGTCGAAGCTACGAACTGAAAGAAAAGAAGTGGTCGAATACAGGAAACGGTCCATTTTTTTTTTATGTAAAAACAACAAGCTTTTTGTTGCGTAATGAACATTTTCTGTTCCGATTAAGAATATTTGGTGTTTCATGACAAAATCAGGTGCTAACATTTACCTCAAATATTTTTCTGTATATTTTGTGTTTGCCTAACGTTTTTCAAGTTTCTTGCTCTGCTTGAGGTACTCTGGTAAGCCTTACAAAAACAAAACTTTAGATTCCAACTGTTTTTTTAAAACTTTCCATTACTTTCCTTTGTTTCTGTGAAAATTAAGAAAAAGCTATAGTTTAGTTTTAGTTTAGTTTAGTTGGTTTTATTCAATCATAAGTTTTTTTCAAAATTTAACAAAAACAAATGGACTTAGCTTTTGTCGTCTGCCAGATTGACAATTTAAAAAAGAACTAATAAAAGTGTAACAAGTATTTAGTTTAAAATTTCAGAAACTTCCCGTCATAATTCTTTGTCTGTATGCAAGAGCGATTTTGGAAAATAAAAACAGTTTCTTCATATCGACTTGGTTCAATACATTAAAGCAATCTTCATCCGTTAGAAAACTTTTTCCAAAGACATGCAATCTTGTTTCCTGTAGTAAAGGGCATTTTCCAATAAAGTGCAGGACATCTTCTCGTTCTTTCAAATTACACAATTCGCAAAGGCATGGTAAAAGAAAAAACTATATTATCTTGTAATAAATAAAACGGATTTGCTCGAACACTTATAACTCGAGAACGACTGGGCCGATTGTCATGGTTTTTGATTTGTTGTATTTGTTTCGGTTCCGAATAGTAGAGTAATTATTGGAAACATTGGATTCCTCGTGAAACTTTTAAAACTATTTTTTTTTTTAAATATTAGGATGCAATTTCTGTATTTCATCCCCACATTCCCATGGAACGGGAACGTGAAACTAAAAGCTTTCATGGTATCTTCAGCTTAGCCCATCTGTTTTTCTTGACAATTTTTTTTATTTTGTCTGAACAACGCTTTGAATAAGTTAGACCCGAGCAATGCCGGGCGAGTCAGCTAGTTAAAAAAAACGCATGTTTAACTATTTAATGTATATAATTTAATATATATATATATTGTGTATATATATTTTTAACAATAATAAGTAGTTTATTTAATATGTTTTTCTTGTATTTATGGTATTTTATATTTTTATAGCTCAAATTTAGGTTATAAAAAAAGTGTTGATGTATATTAGCAAAGAAATTGTTTTTTTTTATTTGTTTAGCATAATAATTTACTAAATATTAAGAACTCCATGCACCATATTCTGTTTTTTAATTTATATTTGATAAAATAACTATCGCTTCGCTATAATCTATCGTCTAATTGCTTCTAGTCCTACAGTTTTTTTATTATTATTTTCATTATTCAATTTTAATCAAATGCAATTAGTCAAAGTTATTAAACACAATTTATTTGTTTTTAATTAGACGCGTTTTATACTTTCAACCAAGCAACAAAAATATGAAGTTAATTGTTTGCCTTTCGTTTTAAATGTTTATACAATCTTTTTTAAAGACTTGTTATAATTTATTCGTTGTATTTATCGATCAGTTTTTTTTTTTTAAGTCCATTTCCTATGCAATCAGTGTTTTGTTTTTCTTTGTTTAGATGTATTTTTTTTATATTATTGGTTGAATTGTGTATAAGTTAATAACCATTTTCTCTGCAAAAATGCATTTTATGTATATATGTTTGTTTATTATGTGTACGTCTTTTGTTTGATTAATAACAATTATCAATTAATGTGTTGTATAACAAAATTATTTCCAGAACAAAATTAGCCAACAGAATGATTTTAATTAGCTACAAATTTGACTTAAAAATCTAGTAAATATTAAGGCAATACACTGGAATATGCTATTAAGACGTTTTTATTTAATTTTTTTGTATGTTCAAATGTTAAATGTCTTGTTTTGTTTTTTAATTAAACCTTAAAATACTAATAAATTATTACTTTATAGTATTGTTAAAAATGTAACTAACTCTTATTTTATGTTTGTGTTAAAGCTTTCATCAAATGTAGACAAAAAAAGAGGCGTCTTGAATTATTCAATAATATTTACAATAAAAAAAAAACAAGTTCTTAAGTTGTTCTTTTTTGGGCGTATCGCAAATTTTGTTTTTTTTTGTTGTAAAAGGTTGTTTTCAAGAATAAAGTAGAAACTTAGTTAGAGTAGAATTTCTTCTACTTTAGGTACACCTTCTTTCAAAATATGTGTGTTATTTTATTTATTAAATTTGTTGGTGTGTGTGTTTTGTTATTGGTAAAAAAAGGAACAGATATTTTATTTTTATTTTGATTTTTAAGTTAAAGGTTTTGTGTTATTTAATTTATACAGATTTATTTCATATAGTATTTGTAAAAATAAGTTTAACTATCGACTTGTGCAACAAAAGCTTAAAATTATTAATATTAAATAATCACAATATTATTGGTAATAAAATACATATTAAAATATTTTCAATGAAAAAATCTTATTCACAATTGGTCCACTTTAAAAGTTTTATAGAAAAATCAACTTAAGTTTGGATCGTTAAAGACAAAGAAAGAAGTTCATTATATTAATAAAGGTACTTACATACTTAATAATTATAAGATAAGAAGAAATAAGTGAGGCTTAGGCTGCACAAATGTGAGAGGTTTTGGTTATTTTATTCAAATGAGTTTCAACTTTTTATTTGGCTGGTTAAATAATTCGTTTACCGTGACTCAAATTTGTGTATAAAAATATTATTAAATTGTAACTTCTTTCCACAAAAAGAAGAGTTTTTTCATTCACTAAGCATAAGCAAAGAAATATAACATCAATAAAGTAAGACTTTTAAAGTTTGTAAGTTACGAGCTTTCCTTTCTAATTTGTTCTTTATTTTAAAATTTAAGTTTAAAAAAATGTTTAGGTTACACAGCACTCAATAATTCCAAACGTTGTTCGGGTATAAAACGACTTATCTCGTTCTGCGGAGGTATGGTATTGTCTATCTATCAAGATTTTTAGCTGGAAATTGGTTGTTAGTTTCAAAATAACCAATGATTTGAAAATATACCGCTAGATGACCCTGCTTGTACTCTTTATAAACTGTTATTCAATTTTGGAAATGTACGTAGTTAATTTACCAACAGACTCTTAAAGTATGAACCAAATATAAAGCTGGATTCGTATTAAGATTGGTCGCAGGAATGAGTGGCTTAAAGCGTATTTATAGGTTGTGTCAAACTGGAAACTAAAACACACCCCGAATTTCGGCCACGCCATTTACACTTAAGAACTTCTTTACAGGCTTCCTCTTCATTACCTGAACTCGCCCCAGCAAAAAGCTAATGCTACTTCAGGGCAAGTTGAGGGAAAACGCAGGTCTCATAAAACACTCAAATTGACATTCAAGGTGAATTTAGGTTTTTCAAAAAACGCTTTGCGACCATAGGGCAACCCCAGGTCTTCAACAAACAAACCTAAAACCTAAGTCTTGGCTAAGGGCTTTGCTGGATGCCCGGCAACATTGAAAAACTAAAAAGGTAATAAAATAGCTAGATTAGGAGTTTCAGATCTAAGTAGATTCCAACCTGGGTATAAAGTTCAACGAAAGAACCTCCGAGAAAACAGAATCTATGGAATACATATCTCTGAGAACTTATAGTAAGTAGCTTTTCGACATTTCCAAAAATAGTCCGATGAAATTTGAAAGTCCCTCTGAATGACTTAAATATTTTTGAATATGTTTTCGCCATTCAAGTTCATGAAGTCATGAACTCGACACTCACGAAATTGATAGAAAATAGATTTAACCAACGATTTAGTAAAAAAAATAAATAACGGATAAGCTGACTCTCATAAATCAGCAAAAGCATGGTCTAATTTTAAAGAAATTGAAGATGTCCTTTTTGAATCAACTTATTCATACCTAATGACCTTTTCATTCCTTATAAACCATGAAGCCAACTCGCCACAAACACAAGTCCAATACTCACTTATATAATAACTTTAACATAGCTTGGCTTACAAAAATTGCAATTCTTTTTCAACATAAAGTGTAAGATTTACATGCATTGGTCTTTTGGTTAAACGCTTTAACAATTCATAATCAATCTGTACATAACAATAAAATGTTCAATAAGGTTAATTAATCTTAATATCTGATAATAATATTTGAATTTCTAAAATTTTTGGAAAAACTTTTACTAAAAATTTTAAGTTTGAGAATGTAAATTTTATTTAACAGCAATTCCATAACAATGTTTTTTTATTATTATTTTAAATACACATATTTTCTTTTTTGATAAACTATGTACAGTTATGGTTCTATGTTTAATAAGAAAAAAAGAACTTTTATGTTTACACACATGCGCAACACAAGTTATAATTTTTGATGGTGATTCGAACATAAACAGTAATGGAAAAAATAATTTAAAATAAATGGGGTGGCAGATCAGGAGCCCCGGAGTCTATGATATTTCTCTCAATCATGCCTTGTGAAAAATAAAGTGGGAATGCAATTTTTTGCTAAACGTCTAATTGATAAAGCGCTTTTCTTTGCAGTGTAGATATTTTCGGAGGACTTGTCAAATTCCGCAAAAGGCAAAACAATTGGATGTTTATGCCATTTAAATCTTGAACTCCCCCGTTGCTGGCAGATGTGCTTATCATTACGACATGGGCGCATGGGCCAAATGAAAACCATAAAAAACATAACATAACATAATCACAACATAATATAACATACAAATAGGAGAAACTTGCTGATTATGGAATCAATTTCGATTTTATTTATTACTTTGTGGAGTAGATTCTCGAGAAATAAATTATTTCCAAATCTAAGTTTTAAACTTGGTATGGATCTTAGCTGGTAGGATACTATCTTTTACAAACACCTACTAGCAAAAGAATCAGTTTTAGTGTGCCAGGAATGTAAAAACCTCAAGAATATTATTTTTACTGACTGACAGACAGGAAAACATTTTTTTACCTCCTTTGATCCCTTTTGTTTGTTGTTTTACATTTTCTCACACAGACGAATAATGTCTTTGAGCTGATTTGATTGAACTTAAATCAAACTACCTGCATAAGGCGAACATTTTTATCGTTAAAGCAAGTTGATGTTTTACAAAAAACATAAGGTCTGTTCGTTGAAGCCCTGGGGTTGCCCTAGGGTCACCACAAAGCGTTTTTTGAGAATCCTAAATTCACCCTGAATGTCAAATTGAGTGTTTTTTGAGCCATATGTTTGCCATAGGTTTTCCCCAAACTCGCCCTAGCTTTTTGGTGTGGCGATTTGAGGGCTGTCAAATGGCATGTATTTTTTTTTTAATGACAGGGATGTGTGGTGATTTGTGGTTTAGCGTTTTTTGAGGACTGGAAAGCCCAGGTTTTTTTGACAACTCATAGGGTTGTCAAGAAAACCTGGGTCAACCCTGGGGAAAGTTCAACGAACAGACCTATAAATTGTGTTCGCCACATAGTGTACTTCAAGAAAAATTAGAACATAACAACCTCAATGAGTATTGAAGGAATGCTAAAAGGGCCGGATTGGGAGGTGAATTTATATCTTGAGCTAATAACAGAGGATGGTCCTGTTTCGGCAAGATTTCGATAAGTTTTGTATGTATGTGGGATGTGGGTACACAGCTTCTACGTTAACCTACATAATTTTTTTTTTCTATTGTGAAGGGCAAGGTAAAAAAGTCGATTAGTTTCTAAGCTCATCGAAACTCACGTAGCCGCGAATACCCAAAAAAAGATATTACGAAAAGAAAACGGTAGTAGGTACATAGCTTACACGAGTTTTGCTTTGCTTTCCGATATTGTCAGAGGTAGGTGAAAAGGTTTCTAATGGATTATGCGTTGCGGAATATGTCATTAGATATTCGATTCGTTAAAAATGTTATCCAAGTCGAAATAAGGGTATCTCAAATAGCCTATCCAATAGGCCCTAAATCTCCCCGCTTATTAACATTCCGCGGTCTTAACGTGCTTTAAACTTAAACTTAAGCTTCTTTCGCAAACGACAAGAATCGATTCATCCGTTGACAATCATCATAAACGTAATAAAACAACAATACAGGACACAACCATGATAGCGGCAAGGGACTGTATGCAAAATTTTGATCTTTCCAATATCCATGCTCAATATCTAAACAGAAAAAGGTGCTGGTTTTGTAGAGATAAGAATTAGTACACGCTGTAGCAGTGGGAAGCTTAAAACGTTGTTTTTTGATCTGCCTCTATGAAAAGATAAATGTAAGACTTGGGAATTTAGTGCTTAAGCATTTAAATTGGAACAAAATAAAAGAGATATTAAACAAACTAAATCAAAACAAATTAATTGATTGTTTTAACCTACAAACTGGCCTGACCATTTGAACATAATACTTCGTCAAATGAAAAGAATTTTCTTAGACAAACTTGTAGTGGTTTTGTCTTAGCAGGAAAGTTTGATAAATCCAAAATTATAAATAATATAAGAAATCAATTAGTGCGTTTGAGTATTTTATACACTTGCAAGAATGTAATAAGTATTTCTGAAAAACTAAATCAATTTTTTTCTTTTATCTTTTATGTTAAAGCATTATTTTGTTATTGTTAAGGGCTTTTATATATGTAACAATGTATGTCTCTATATATCCATCGGATTATAAATAAATATTCTTTACGTATTTTTTAAGTATTAGTTTTAGTAATTTGAAAATAAATATTTATAATGTGATCGAAATTTCCCTTTTTTAATTCTTCATTCTTGTTTACCTTTGTTGTAAATATACATTAATATGTTAATACATACTTCATTAGTCACAGTTCTTAAAATGTCACTTTTTAACTAAATTGATATGTTTACAGTTCGTTTTATATATTTGCAATTTTTCAATTTTGTCTGTAGTTTTACCTTCGTATATTTATGTATGTTTGGGCAGAGAAATACATTTAGTAATTAATTAGCATAAGCAAATTAGCTGAGCAATTCAAAACAAAAAGAATGAGAATAAGAACATAAAAATGAATTAATTTTTATTTTCAATTCAATTAATTGATGTCTGTAGTCTGTACTCCATTTCTTTCGGGTATTTACCATATAAATTCATTTCAATGAAAAATTTCCTATTTACATTTTTTTTTATAGTCAAACAATTTCGTATTGGTATACTGCATATGACAAAAGTGCATATAATATTTTGGCCTAATAAACTGACAAATAACTTTCATTAATGGACCGATACTTTCGGAGGGCATCTTATGATCTTGCGTTTTTCAGAGCCTTGAGAGTTCATCATGTCAAAATTGACAAATTTACAAATTTAGTATTTAGTTCTTTCCCTTGTAAATATTATTAGCTTGACATAATTAGCTGTTTTTTTTGCATCTACCGATGATTCAAAATTATGATAATTGAGCTAAGCAATTTTAGAAAAAAATAAATAAAGAAAGCTTCAAAGGTTTTAGCGTTTTAGGAAACACACAAAAACTGTAAGCACTTTAAAGCTGCACAGTTTTAAGAAAAACAATCCAAATTGGCTCTGAATCTGCACACCGTTTCCGGCCATCTCTTACTATCACTATACACAAACGGTTTGTTAAATTATTTTCCTATGCTTATTTTGAATATAAATGTGTTTATTTTTTGTGTTCTATTTTATTCTAGGAATTTTTTCTTTTTGGTGGTTAAATGTTTGATTAATTCTTTTAGGGCTCACCATCAATTGTCAATCAAGCTTGAAGGTGGGCGATTATACTTGACACTGGTTTATTTACAAACTGCCACATCTTTGTATAGAAACGACTCTCTTTTTCTAAAACTTTTTTTCTTTTTTTTTTTTTTTCAATTATTACTCATTTCTATAGAACAGAAATACTAACGAAAATAGTTACATATTTGAAAACTTAAAAAATTAAAGTAAAAACAAATTACAAATGTACCTTACATTAGCTTACATTACGTGACACTTCTCTTTGGAATTTCCACTTGTGCCTTCACCTCCGGCTGCACTATCAGCAATGGATCCATTGGTTTCTTTCTTTTTCTTCTGCTTTTGTTTTTTCTGTTTTTTGCCATCAAGTTGAAGGGATACACTGCGATTCTTCTCCATGTTGAGCAGCTCCTTTGAAATAGAACAAAAAATAAATGTATTGCTAAGGAAATTTGGCCTTCTATGATTTTCAATACAAGATCTAGGTTTAAACTTTTATAAGTATCACCCAATGGTCGTATCACTATACTAATTTTTTAATGGACCATTAAAACCATGTCGTTTTACAGTCTTAAAAAGTCCGAAAAGCTTTGTGTAAGAAGTTGGCTCCTTATTCAAGCCTCTTAAATGTTCTTGAAGATTGAAGTAGCACCAAAGAACAAAACAATTACAGCCGTATCTATAAAGAACTTTTAATAATTGATTGGATTTAATTGCCCTTTAAGTTACACTTAAGTAACGAATCCGTATTGATAATCAAATTTCACATTTAAGTAACCTTGCTTAGAGCCCTCTCAACTTAAATGCCAATAATGGCGTTTAAAGGTCTCTTAAATCCAAATTAAAAATTCATCCTGACGTTTCGGGAAAATCGGTGTCAATTTTGATCTGTTGTTTTGGTAATATAATTTCTAAAAAGAAACTTTTCTTAAAACAAAAATATGAAAGATTTTATTCGCGATTTAAATGTTTTCAAAGTGCTAAGAATTTTTCAGATGTCATGATTAATAAATATAAACCTAAAAAGCTGGCACAAAAGCTCCACAGAGCTACAAGGCCAAACGCGTTGCTCTCGCAACAACCATTCTCGTGAGTGCGGTTCTGAAAGGTTAAATTGGAATAGCATTCTTCAAGGCATATTTTCCTGCTTTGAGGTGATACCTACCAGAGAAAAATCATTTTGGATGTTTATGGTGGTCGAACGCCCACGCAGTAGTTATGCTTTAGCCATGGATGTCGTGTGCCTACAACCAGAGCTAAGAGATTGTCAGGGAATTGCAATTTTGCTTGGCAAACAAAGATTGCTCCATGGTCGAGCGGTCGATTTGCTTCTCATAATAAGGGCCTAAGACCAACAATGCGTTGCGTTAGTTTTGAATGAATATTCAAAAGAAATTCTCATCTCATTTTAGGTTGATGATACTCGTACATAGTGTTATTTTTTTTTTTTTTTTTTTTGATAAGCAAAAAGGCACCACCGCAGAGAAAAGCAAAACCGTTAGAGAAATTCTGAGTTCAGATTTGAATTTGATGCAAGTTTCACAATATCTAAAATATTCTTCGATTCCAGCAGCAAAACTTTTGCTAATCTGTGGTATTGTTCAGATACTAGGTAAATCAAGGCCAATTGAAAATGACTCGCCTGGAATTCTTTGATCACTGTACCGGGCACTGACTTACCTTTTCATCATTGCAATAAATTTCACAATATAAAAATTAAGAATAATTGATTTAAAAATAAAAAATAAATAGGGTGACGCAACAGAGCGAGGAGCCCCTGGGCCTAGCGCATTTCTCACAACCATGCCTGGTGAGGAAATGGAGGGGACCTACAACTTTCTGCCGGTTCCGAACGGCTAATTGAGAAAGCGTTTTTCATGACAATGAATTTACTAACGGAAGGCTTGCCAATTCCTCGCGAAAGGCGATACCCGTGAAAAAACATTTTTGCCTCTGCTGGGATTCGTACCTCGAACCTCTGAGTTAGCATGCTAACGATCACGCCATATTTTTTAATAATTGATTTAGGAAAAGTTGTAATCGGAACGAAGTACCTACCTACTTTTTGAGAAAAAAAGTTCTAGTAACGTTCGCTTTATAAACATAAAAACAAAGAACTGTAAAGAGCTAAGGATTTATACATATACATACGAATATTAAAGCTATAACCTAAGGAAGAAAGAAATGTTGTTTTGCCAATAGAAGCTTACCTGAAATAATTCGGTGACATTGTGGTTCGTTTTAGCTGAAGTCTCCATAAACGACACGCCCCATGATGCAGCTTCATTTTGACCTTCAGTTTGTGTGACTTCTCGTAGTTCGGCACTTTCGTCACATTTATTACCCACTAACATAACAGGTATCTGAGTAATATCTTGGCCCTTGAAATTTTTAAAAAAAGAGTCATTTAGTCCTTGTTCAAACTACCTTAGGTCCAAACGTAATGTGTTCGTATTGTGAAACACTTAAATGGAATGTTTAGTTTAGTTCAAAGTTTAGTTTATTTATTTTAATCTACGATTACATATTCCACAGGTTTCGAATAAAACACATAAGTTAATATCTTAAAGTATAATATATAGGTGATTTGATTTGCAATTAACTAACTAAGAAAAGAAATCAACTTATTTTTAAATATATTTCTGGGCAAAGATATATCTAAATTAGAATAATACAAATTAAACAACTTAAAACTTGCAGAAATGGGCTCACGTTGGCCATATAATTTGAGGTGTGAATTCATTGACAACAGTGGTCTCGCTCTCAAAGACACTGACGGTGCGTACAAATTCAAGCAGTTAAGCAGAGTCTCACTTTGAATTGTCGAACATAATATATCTCGAATGAACATAATGCTATACATATTTCTTCTCGTTTCAAGAGTTTGAATTCCCAATAAGAGACATTTTGAATGATAAGAGTGAAGGGTACCATTATCATTGATATCGAAGAAGTTTCTGAGGGCATATCTCAAAAATTTCTTCTGAACACTTTCGATTCGATTTTTATTAAAAATGGTGGTAGAACCCCAAACAACACAACCATACTCCAAAATGGGACGAACAATACTACAAAATAAAGATTTTATAGTATAAGGATCTTTGAAGTCAGAGGAATTCCTTTTAACAAAACCAAGCAGTGAATTGGCCTTTGAGACAATACTATTAACGTGTAAGTTGAATGTAAGATTTACATCAAAGGTAACACCTAGATCCTTAAATACCTCAACAAATTTAAGCTGACTACCATTTACTGAGTAGTTTGGAATAATGTCAAGATGTGTCCTGTTGAAATTCATACAGGCACACTTGTCAATATTCAACAAAAGATCATTAGATTCACACCACTAAACAAAAATATTCAAATCGTTTTGTAACAGCAAACAGTCACATACTCTTAAAAATTTTGATATCATCAGCATACATGAGACAGCACGAACTCGTTAAAAGAGCTGGTAGATCATTTATAAACATTAAAAATAACGAAGGACCTAAATGGCTTCCTTCAGGAACTCCAGAGGTCACCTGTATTTCCTTAGAATAAAAGTCTCCTATTGCAACATATTGTTTCCTTCCAAATAATAATAAGATCCAAAACATTGAAGCAATGGACCATGAAATCCATAAGCCTGTAGCTTTTCTAAAAGAATTTATAAGTTAACTCTACTGAACGCTTTTACAAAGTCAGTGTAAATCACGTGAACTTGCTTTCGGCTTTCAAGAGAGCTGATACAGAAATTTGAAAATTCAACTAAATTTGAAGTCGTTGACCTAAAAGCCCTGGTAGCTACTATCTTTTAAGTATTGTTTTGGACATTGATATATATTTCAATAAATAATAATAATAATATTTATGCATAACTTAAGATACATACTTGGTGTTACTTATTATAGGGGAATTGTGCTCAAGATGACATACTTTTTGTTTAAAGTAAGAAATAAAATTTTCTACAAACCCTAGCGTTAAAATCTTTACATAATTAAATAATTAATGATTGTATGGAAAAAATAAACTTGGAATGAATAGTTTAAAGTTAAAAGAATTTATTTAAAATAATTAGTTAAAAACAGTCCGAGGCTAAGGCTAAGATGACATAGTTGGGTATAAGATGACATACTGCATGACATACGGGTTTTCAGCTTCAGTCAGTATATAACTCACATTTTCAACTTAGATTTTCGGCCATTTAGCTTTCATAATTTTTGTTTTATGCTTGGTGAAATATAATTATGTACTTTAAATTTGCATTTAAATGTTTGAATTAAAAAATAAGGTTTGTGTTTTTAGTAGGAGTGTCATAGTATTTATAGTATGTCATCATAGACTGATAAGCAATATGTCATCTTACCCGATAGGAAATAAAACTTTTACAACCATTCAGGAATCAAAACATTATAATTTAGGAGCCAAATCACACAAAAAATATTCTCTATACACATAAATGCAAACATAAAACACAAAGGATATAGAAAAACACTTAATTTTTTAAGCAATTTTGAAGTAAACAATGACTCGCAAAAAAATTTATTCTCTAGCTTTTTTCTTTGCCCCGATCACGATGACAGCAGGTAGTATACTGGCAGCTGTAAGTTTATTCTGGCAAAACAGATAGAAAAAATGCATGTCTGGATATGTTCGAGTGAACTGTGGCGGCTTTATAAACAGAGAAAATACGAGTATGTCATCTTACCTGAGTATGTCATCTTGAGCAGAACTCCCCTAGGCTATTGTCCTTACACAAAACCTACCTAGTTTTAAAAGTATACTGAAAGATCTATTTTTCCTAATTATAAAAATTTAAAACTTTTTCATCTGAAGTCTGAGTCAGAAGAGAAAGCAGACAGAGTATTTTTCGTTAAATAAATTGTATTTAATTGTTGAGTTACCTTTTAGTTCTTAAAGCGTACATCAATAGTCCGTCAATCCGTGAACGGTTCTATTCCATTTTATTATTGATGAAATTCTTTTTTTACGACTTGAAATAATAAAATAAAAAAACTGGCGGATTGTAAAACATTGGACGGCACTCCGTTGAGCTTTTTAAAATCAAAAGTTGTGTACAAAACTACATATAAGGTGGTTGATTTCGGAAGTACACACAAAATGACCCTAAAAATACCTAACAGTATTTTTGTGTGCATAGCTATGCAATTGGAAAGTACAAATCCAAAGAGTTTTGTTTCAATCAGGGCTAAAAGCTTCTTCAAGCGTATTGTTATTGCATCAATAGCAGCTAAGATGAGCTTGAATAACATTCATTGTATTCGTTTCGCCCATTAAACGCCTGCAATATATGTAATAGGTATCCGCTTGCCAAATGCTTTCATACATATCTGCTTACGTTCAAGGCAATATCATGATAATAATAAATTTATCAGAACAGAAAGCCTGCCAATTTCCGTTTTGAAATATTTCTATTTGCCAAACACAATAATCCACTCACCTTTAATTCTTTAATTAGACTCCAAATAGGTCGCAATTCCTCTAGACTTTGTTTCGAGCACATCGAGTACACTAATATAAAGGCATGTCCTTTAGTTATAGATAGCCGCTGCATCGCAGGAAACTGATGTGATCCTGTGGTGTCCGTTATTTGCAGTGTGCAAATATTCTTATTACAGCTAATGACCTGCGTGCAATAAGGATAGACACATACATATACACATTACATACGTCATTACACGCTACTTTTCTTTATTAATGTTCTGTTTTCTGTTTTGTTATCGCAGAAAATAAGCAAGTTTAGGGATATAAAGAAGGAGGAGTTGAAAAAAATCAGGATACATGGTTATGCACTAGCACATATAGGGATAACAAGGAAAAATAACACAACCTCCGCCCATGTCATGCGTCAATGGTTAATTAATTGGTCTAATAATCAAAAGGATTTGAGACGACACATAAGACGGAAATAGACACACGAGCCCAATAGATAAGGGCCGTCTTGAACACTCACTTATTAATATTAATTATTAATACGCACTCATGTCTTTTTTTTTGGACGCCCACAGCTGTCGACACTCAAAAAAAAAAAGACCAGATATTCACTTACCTGACGGTATGTGTCTTCAATGGTCGGTATGTAGCTCTCACGAAACGTCCCTTTTATAAAGCGTAGCACGAGTGAGCTCTTCCCGACACCACCCGCACCAAAAACAACCACTCGATAGTCGTTGCTTTGTTCGGGCATGTTTGACGCTGGGGAATACGTTTTTGATGATTTTAAGTTAACCCGTCTTCAAAAGAAAGTCTTGGGTATCTCACAGGATACTCCTCTTTGAACTTTTTTGTTCAACTCCTTGGGGGTTGTGAGTGGAGCGCAAAATACAATTTGCACTAGGCCACACTCAATTAAGATCTGATGCCTTTAACGACAGCAGCAGGGCAGATATAATTATTGTTAAATGTCAACATGTGGGAGTCCCTGTATCTGTATACAGTAGTAACAAGGGGTGATATATGTATAGAATTTTTTTTCTTTATGCTTTTGTTTCTTCTTCTTTTTTTTTTCAAATGCAAATTTTCCTTTCACAAAAACTGTAGTATGTTGCTTTTAAGTGCGGACACTAATTGTATATTTGGCAAAAATAAAAGATAATAATCAATTTGTATTAATTGAATTATAAATCACTTGCGATTTATGTATAAGCTCACACGTTTTAATTTTTTTTAGTTAGGGGTGAAAAGAATGAAAAACGCCTAAAATGCAGCAATTGATTTTGTCATTCGATGTACACCGGTTGGCAGAGTGTTGATAAACAAATTATTTATGGCTATCGCACTAAACTCGAAATTTTGCAGCTTAGGGTTGTGAACTTTGTATTTTTTGAGAGGGTTTTCGTATTGTTCGAATTAAATTACTACAATTCGTTGATTTTATAAATAAGAACTTTTTTCTCACGCAAACATCCTGCAATAGAGATGTATGAAAATTATTTTTTGACACATAAATTACTTGCTCTTAGGCGCATGTCCTAATTGAAAAATTTCCTCAACTTCTTAATAGAGGAATTTTTTTCGTTTGCTGTCACCAATAGCCATAAAGGTTGCGAAAGTGGATACAAAATTGGAGTACAGGGTGTTTTGGTTGAAATTGTATTAGCAAACGTTTATATTTTCTATATTTGAGCATTTGGTTTTTGTGCTGGAACTTAAAAATGGAATGGAGAGGTTTCATAGCATTCAAAAAATTTCCAATGGCTAGGTGAGAAGGTGTGGTACCCGTGGCCTGATGGTTAGCATGTCCACCTGCTAACCCAGAGGTTCGAGGTTCGAATCCCAGCAGAGGCAAAATGAAAAATTGTTTTTCCACGGGTATCGCCTTTCGCGAGGAATTGGCAAGTCCTCCGTTAGTAAACTCATTGCCATGAAAAGCGCATTCTCAATTAGCCGTTCGGAACCGGCGAAAAATTGTAGGTCCCCTCCATTCCCTCACAAGGCATGGTTGTGAGAAATGCGCTAGGCCCAGGGGCTCCACGCTCTGTTGCGCCACCCTATTTATTTTTTATTTATTTTTTTTTAGGTGAGAAGACACCCCTGATTCTCGTCAGAAGTACATAATATCCGCATAAACAATTTTGGGTCTTACTGCTTGACCTTGAACCCCAAACTCCCAAGGAATAGTTCAATATTCTAATCATTACAACGCGGCTACAACAGCCTTAAGAATTTTCTGTCCCTACGGTTCCACCAGCAGAAAAGAATAAGAGACTTTTGGACAGTTTTTTTAATCTCTAAAATTTCAAAATACATATCTATGAAGTCTTATTTTTTAGAACAAGAGGTTTTGAACCATTGTATTTTATTTGTGCCTTAAAAGACATTTTTAGCAATACATATATCTAAAAAAAGGCAAATATATTGAAGTTTTTTTGACTTAGATTAGATTAGATTTAGGGGACGGGTAGAGCTTGCTCAGCTCTGGGCACTGCGGTGTCTAAATGAAACCTATTGTGCCAGCCCAAAACTGCCCTGAAACCTCACTTTCAGGGCAGTTCTCCTGCTCCTGACTTGAACCAGAAGTTAGCAATCTTCTGTGGGTGAATGAGTTTGAGTTTATCTAAGGGGATGATCTCATAGTCAAGTATTTGCTTTCTAAGGCGGAAAAGTGCTGGACATTCTGTAATGATGTGCAGAGATGTTTCTTCATTTTCGAGGCATAGTCTACAGATGGGGCCCGCTACCAGCCTCATTTGGTGAAGATGTTTCTTTAGAGAACAGTGACCGGTTAGTAGTCCTGTGCAAATTTTAAGGGTTTTCCTATTGAGGTTCAGTAGGAATTTTGATGTTTTTTCAGTATATTCTGGCGAAAAGAGTTTTGAACAGATTTGGCCAGATGAGTTACTCCAAGTTTTATTTGATTCCTCCAGTATGATGTTCTTGGCAGTATGTTTGAAGGTGCTTTTATTTACACCACAGAAGGGTTCAGGACCTAAGATGTCTGTCTTCTCGTTGCCTTCATAGCCTTTGTGTGCTGGGATCCATTTTTTGACTTACTTGAATAACTAATGATAACTAGTAATAACCTCTAAGTTAAGTCCTTTGAAAATGGATAAGGTAGGTATTGTAAGGCTTGAAATTTTTTAGCGCAACTGAGGGGGAACTCAACGATCAGTTTGTCCTGCAAAATTATAATGAGCGTGTGGTTCGTTGAAACTCAATGGCAAATCCCGGAATAAATTAAAAAATTATAATTAACAAGACTTTGAATCCAAAATAGACTTCAAAAACATTCTTGTCGCAACAGTTATTTTGATATCGGGATTCTGGATTTTTCAGACTTAGAATATTCCTAAAGCTTCTCCCTACTTTTTATAGCGTCGTGGCAGTTACTAGAAGCGGAGTTCAGTAGGAAAAGCAGTAGCAGAATTGAAAAAAAGAACAGAAGCATGCTAAGGCTTTTGAAGGCCTCTTGAAACCGTTCCTTTGGTGAAAGATTTCTTTTGACGATACTGAGAAAGAAATTCCTTCTTAGATTTACAGCCAGACCCGCAGAATATTTTTGTGAGTTCCAAAACGAAAATTTTTCAAAGGAATATTGTTTGTTATTATTATTATTATTATTATTATTCTTTATTTTTTCAATTAAATGTACAATATGACGTAAAGAATACGGACATGGCTAATTTGCCGTCTGCCGGATATGACATTATAATATTGTAATTTAATAAAAAAAAATAGCAATTTGGAAATATAAATACAAGAATTTAAAAAAGTTATACAAAAAAAGAAAAGGATAAAAAAAAGAAAAATTTTCTACCTACATGTATTCAACTAAGGTTTTACATTTTCCAAATGAGAAAGCGAGAATATTTTCGATTCCTCTACAATTTTAATGATTTGCAACATAAACAAGAGATCAATTTTAACAGTGATTTGAAACACAAAAAGTAATAATTTTGAAATGATTCAAAACATAAAAGTGTATTATTGCATAAAGCAAACTCTTCAATTTTTAAAAACTATTTCGGTACGTTAGGGCATGCTTGCAGAATTTATAAAATATAGACCAGCCTCTAGCGCCATTGAGTAATTCGTGGAAACTATTGAGAGACAAAAAACTTTCTTGGAAATACAGTCGACGAATTTCTTGCAAAATTGGACAAACTGCTATAAAATGATAGACATCTTCTAACTCACGTCTGTTACAAAGACTGCAAATTTGCGGAAGATCAATTCTGTGAGGGATGAAATTAAGGTTAAGAATTTCAACCCTAGCTTTGAAAACCATGCTTATCAGCTCTGATGAGTTCTTATCGTTGAAGTAGTTCTCTGCAGTAGGCAACCGGTGATTTAGATTCCTGTAGATAGTTCTGGAAGAAGACGATGATGCTCTGGTAAGGTGCTGATCAAAAAGACTGCCGTCTATTTTTGAAATAATGTTTGCAAAAATGTCATTCCACTCGTACAGATTTGCTTCGGTTACTGAGCACGTGAGATCATTGGATAGAGCATATTGATTCCATTCCCTGAAAGGTGATGCATTTGTTTGCAGCAGTCTCAACATTATTTTCTTATGGAGACTGTTGTCACTTCTTCTTATCACTCTAGTAATATAGTTTGAAACCGCTTTGAGGTTCCTAATGTAAATTGGTGGTAGCCCTGTTTCGACGTGTATGGCGTAGGTTGGTGTGGAATTTGGTAATCGAAAGATACGTTTAAGAAAATTTCTTTGCACCTTCTCAAATTCTTCAATGGGGGTAACTCCGAAAGCCTGAATACCATAGCACATACAACTGTTAATAGTCGCATTAAAAACTTTAAATTTAGAGGAATGATCAATGTCTTGTTTCGCAAAAAATGTGGGCCACATTAGATTCAGTGCTAGCGTAGCTTCACTGCTTTTTTCCTTAATATGCTTATTAAAATTAAAATTGTATGTTAGGAGAACTCCAAGGTACTTAAATTCACGTACAGTGTTGATTAGCTCACTACCAAGCCGCCACGTTTCTTCAGGAGCTCTATTTCTTTGTCTGTTTTCGAAAACCATGGCCTTTGTTTTCTGTACGTTAATGCGAAGGTTCCATGTTCGACAGTATTCTTGCAGTTTATTTATTTGGAGCTGTAACGAAAACGGATTGTCAGCCAGTAAGACCAGATCATCTGCATAAAGTAAAACTTTGATGAGAGTTCCCGCGAAGATTACACCACCCGGTAGGATGTTTAAGACGTCATCGATAAATAGTGCGAATAACAGCGGGCTTAAAATGCATCCTTGAGGAACGCCTGCGGTAGTTTCAAACCAGTTCGAGAGCTTGGATCCATCAAACACCGCTGCGTTTGAAGTCTGGAGAAATTTGAAGTATAGTTGTAGAAATTTTCGTGACACTCCCAAAGTTGATAATTTATACAACAACGCTTGTCTGTTCACTGTATCGAATGCAGCCTTAAAATCAACAAAACAGACATAAAGTTTTTTGTTTTTTTCAATGCGATTCCTAGCTATGCTGGTCAAAGCGAAAATGTGATCGATTGTAGTAAATCCTGGTCGAAAGCCAGCTTGGAAAACGCTAAGTAGATTAGCTCCTTCAATCCAGCTACAAAGTCGTTCATATAAAATTCTAGCAAAAATCTTTCTCAGGGAGTTGAGAATCGATATTCCTCTATAGCTCTCAGGTAGAGAAGAGTCTCCTTTCTTAAAGATGGCGAAAATAATAGCTTTGGTGAAATCAGACGGAACGCAAGCATTGTCATAGAGGTGGTTAAAAAAGTCCAGAATGTAGTTTTTCAGAACATCGTTTGAATTTTTAAAAAACTCGACTGGTATTCCATCACTTCCAGGTGCTTTGTTGTTTTTCATTCTACTAAGCACATTTTCCAGCTCTCTCGCGGATATCGTTGTATCTAGTTCAGGTACCAACGTGTTCTGTAATGCAAAGCTGAAAGTATGAAGATTCTCCTCGGCCGACAACAGAGTTTTAAAATGAGCAGCTAGAGTCTGAGCTTCGAGAGAAATCTTCATACTTTTATGCCAACCACTAACTTCTCGTACATTGTTCCAAAATTCCTTTGAATTCTTGCTGAGTTGAAGCTGGTGTACAAGATTTGTGTGATAACTCGTCTTCTTAGCTATGCAAAGTTGCTTGAAATCCTTGTTAGCTCTCAGGTACATGTTTTTGTAGTGGGCAGCATTTGTTGTTCTAAACAGCCTTAAATATTTAAATGAAAGTTTCCTCAACCGGTTACAGTCCTTGTCGAACCACTTTCTTATATTGTTTGTATTTCGCAGAATATGGCCCTTATTGCGAATGTCGTCTAACATTCGATGCGACTTGAGTCGAAAGCTTCGATAAATTTTCCTTTTGGTATTGCATATCTCTATCGACAAGGATATCTGTTAACTGTGATTAATAAAAGTAGTCATTGTGAATAAATTCTATAATTTGATATTTAAGTTAGTTTCAGTGATAGCCGAACGCAAAAATACAGACGATAACGACCGAATTCAAAATTGAAAGTATCGAACAGTAAGAATACGCAATTCCGAATTCCATTTTCGATGTTCGACTGTCGACAACCGTCGTGTATCGACTGCCAAACGACACTCGCAATAGGGGCCTATGTTTGTCGGATCTTTACGTTAGTAACCCCAACTAAATGATATCAGTTTTGTATTTTTTGTCTGTTTTGTAAGTACTACTCTTCAATAAAAAATGATGGTATCCATAGGGAAACGTTTCTTTCCGAGCTAGCCAGATGTTTTGTAATATTATTCGGGAAGCATTCTATGAACTGCGAAAAGAGCCTGACTACTGCATTCAAGTTTGTAACAGCGTTAAATAAATTTTTGCTTGCTCAAGAACGTAAAAATTGTATGCAAGAATAAAAATATAAGAATACATTGATATTATTAATTTGTTAAACGTGGAACTATTTATTTATTTTGACTTCAAATGACTGGTGGGAATGAAAAGCAGCTTTAGGTATTGCTTATAAATTGTTTATTTTTTGTATCTCATAAATAGGTAATTCGCAATTTAATAGTTTTGCAACTTTAGCTTGGGTATAACATTCATACTAGTCAGTTCTTGGAATAGCAACTTACAGGCATACGGCATAGAAATTTTGGAAACATTTGCCGACGATTGACAATAATGACACCACGAGCAATATGCTAGCCGCCCACATGTTTTGCACACGTCCACATCAAAGGCATCTGAAGAGATCATAAGTCGTTCCATTATCAACATACTAGCTCCGTATGAAATCAAGCAATCACGTTCCATTTCACCCAAACGAAGCCCTCCTTCTCTACTGCGACCTTGTGTTGGCTGTCTTGTTAGAACGGCTTTAGGACCCCGTGCACGAGCATGCATTTTGTCTTGCACCATGTGCTTCAACTTTTGATAATAAACTGGACCCGAATAGATATATGCCTCCAGAGGTTCTCCAGTGATTCCTGAATAAAAAACATCCTTACCCATATAATTAAAACCATGTTTGAAAAGTTCATCTTGGATGTCCTTGCACTTGGATCCTCCAAAAGCAGTGCCATAGTGAAATTTTCCCTCCAGAAGACCTGCTTTGCCACCCAGCAGCTCCAGAGTTTTTCCCACAGTCATTCGAGAAGGAAAGCCATGAGGATTCATCACCATATCTGGACATATGCCATAGTCATTGAAGGGTAGATCCTCTTGATCGACAATCAACCCAGTTACACCTTTTTGACCGTGACGTGAGCTGAATTTGTCGCCAATTTCGGGGCGCCTCGTTTGCCGGAGAAGAATTTTAATTAGGAAATCCTCATCCCCATTGGCTGAAACCATAACTTTTTCGATGTAACTTGGCTCAGGGCCTTTGTATGATATTGGAACTGCCGTATATGGAGGTGCTGTTTGTCCTGGTTCTTTTTGCTCTATTGGGTTGATGGATATTACAGCAGGCATTTCCTTGTTAATCAGTATTTGCTTGTTTACCACCATCTCTCCTGGTGACACTATTCCATCAGTATCCAGAGCATCGTGCTTAAACACAACCTAAAAATAAAAAAAAATAAAAAAATTTGTTTCGATTGAACAGTTCGATAGAAAGTTACCTTATTGGTTGTAGAATCTTTTAGGGGGCCCATGATTCTATCATAAGTTTGATTTGCATATCGCTTTACTGTACATTTGGAATTTTTGTAGACCAAACAACGACCATAGCCCCGATCAATAGAAGCTTTGTTTAGAATAAGAGCATCTTCGATGTCATATCCAGAATAACTCATAACGGCAACTGTAGCATTTTGTCCAGCAGGAAGCTTGTCAAAGTTCGTCAACTCAATAGTTCTCGATTTGACCATTGGGGCTTGTGGATACACCAAATTGTACATCAGCGTGTCAATACGATTCTTTTGATTGTATCCAATCACACCCATAGCTTGCTTTCCCATAGCACATTGGTAAGTGTTTCTGGGACTCTGATTATGGTGGGGATAAGGCACTAGCCCAGCACAGACTCCCAAAAGAGTAAAAGGTTCGATCTCCAAATGGGTTGTGTTTTCAACGCTGATTTCTGCTTCGTTCCACGATATAAACGAGTCGTTTTCCTCATTCACATCAAGGTACTCAACAAGCCCGTCGGTGAGAAAATCCTCAAATTTACGAACGCCTCGCTTTAATTCGTCTATGTGAAACTGCTGCACCATAAGCTTTCCCTTGACAACGATTATGTATGGACGACACAAGCGTCCACCGTCTGTGTGAATATACACACATCTTTGCATGTGGGAAGTGTGAATCGACACAAATGGCCCCACTAGACCTTTCCGCCGCATCATTCGGAACACCTGAACCAGTCTCTTGTAACAAATCGTCACTCCGAGGATATTACCATTGATAAAGACCATAAAAACTTTTGGGTTATTGATGGCATCACCTCCTACCAAACGAATATCCTCAACGCCTGCGTTGAAAGCCAGTCGAATAACTGGTGCCTCGTCCACTTCTGTGGTGATGTGCGTCATCAGTGCCAAATTTTTCACCAGTCCACAAGCCTCACCTTCTGGAGTGTCTGAGGGACAAAGCATACCCCACTGACTAGGTTGAAGGGAACGCGGACCAGACACTTTGCGTGTCTTCTCAAACTGAGAATTAACGCGAGTCATCATACCTAGTGCAGATATGTAACTAAGGCGGGAGAGAACCTGAGTGACCCCCGCACGTTCCATTTTGAAACGCTTGATTGTCCAGTTTCCAGAAGATATTGCCGATTCCAAGCCGACAGTAATCTGCGCAGCACGCATGTGTTTTACAACATCGAATTGAGCTGCCTTGACTTTCGGGATGTTTTTATCTGCAATTGTTTTCAGTTCCCAATTGAGTCTTTTGAATAAATCCTCAAACATAAGAGAAATCAAAGATCCAGCTAATTCCATTCTTTTGTTGCCATAGTAATCACGATCATCGAAAGCTTCGCTATTCAATTGGGCTGCCATTACTCGGCGCACCATTAGTGAAACATAAATCGATTTAATTTGGAAATTGAAATTTTCAACAGGAACATGAGCCAGGATTGTTGTAATCAGCAAATCTCTTGCCTCGTCTGCCGGAGTTTTAAGCTTTGATGCCGATGTTTGAAAACGTTTAGCAACTAGCTTCGATCCCATGTACTCCAACGCTCGTTGTTGTGTGAAAATTTTCAAATGAAACGCTTCCAGGAGAGATGCAGCGAATCGGTTTTGCGTTTCCGTATCTGTTCCAATCAGAGACATTATTTCTTGGTCGGAAATGATTCCCATAGCTTTGAAAATAATTACAACGGGAATGTCATCTGTCATGGAATTATGTTTTAGGTAGTATTTTCCATGTTTGGCCAACAACACGGTTCGAGATTTCTTTTCGTGGGTAGAACTAGTTACCTGACATTGTATGGTTCCGTTGAACTCTTCTGTAATCATCTTATTCCATGACAGCTGCTCTTGTATGAGAACTACTTTCTCCTGACCGCGCACCACAAAGTAACCACCTGGATCTAAGGGACACTCATTCATCTTGGCCAATTCATATTCCGATTTTCCACTCAAAACACAATTCGAAGACCTTAGCATAATTGGCATCCGTCCAATCAGTAGATTATTCCTAATAATTCTCTGTGATCCACGAGTGTATTCAATATCAACAGTTATTGGAGCAGAGTAAGTTACATCTCTTAACCGGCACTCGTGTGGGGTAGTTGGTTTTGTTATGTTAAAACCATCTTCGATATCAGGAGTGCCTACCCTAACGTCTAAATATTTTAAGTAGAACATAGGATCGGCATCGCTTAGCACAGTCTGGTTAGCTTGAATAATTTTTTTAATATCCAAATTGACCAAATGATTAAACGAATCTATATGCTGTTTGACCAATCCTTTAACTTGCAGAAATGCTGGCACAAGCTTCCATTTCTCTTCGAGTGGCTTGATTGGTTTCGACCAGGACTTGGGGTCACTATCCCACTGGTTGTTTTTTTCAGGCATACTATAATTTAAATAACAATTTGTTAAATCTAATTTCTATTTAATAACTTTACTGATGAAACTCACATGGCTAAGGAAAAGAACAACTTTCGATTCAAATGTTTTTTATTTCAAATTGTTTTCCAAAACGTCAAGTTGACAGGTGAGCAGGGGTGTGTTGAGTTAAGTTTGTACAGTGAGATTTTTTTTTTTTTATAAAAAAAAAGAAAAAGTATCTGACGGTGGATTTACATGCATTTGTGTGCAGATGAAAATCGGAAAAAGACACAAGAAGTAAAAATTATACTTGTCTAATAGAGAGGGAACGCACCATATGCACTTCCTTAGTTATGGTTGCAGATGAAAAATTATGGGTGCAGATGAACATGTTCATCTGCACCCATAATTTTTCATCCGCAGCCATAATCCTATTCGTCTGTCTTTTTAAGGCCGGCCACTGACTACACAATATAACTGCGCAAACTGACTTGAGCAAAAATCAAATCGTTTTGATTTTTACACAGTTAACTGCACAAACAACCCCATTCACAACACAAATGAACTGCGCAAACTCCAATTTGAGCAGTTATATTGTGTAGTCAGTGGCCGGCCTAACTTTTGTGCTTTGGAATCTTCATCCGTCTGTCTTTACTTTTCTGCACTTCTACGGTTGCAGATGCATGTAAGCCCAGCATTATATGCATCTGCCACTGCAGAAGTGCAGAAAAGTAAAACGGGACGGATGAAGATTATAAAGCAAAAGAGTTATAAAGAGAGACGAATAGAATCATCCGCATCCTATAACTGAAGATGTGCAGATGGTGACTTCCCTCTCTATCAGACAAGTATGAATTTTGCATCTTGTGTTTTTTTCCTTTTTTCATCTGCACTTGCAGATGCATGTAAGTCCACCATTATAGGTGCAGATGAACATGTTTATCGCCTTCCATAATTTTTCATCCATATGCATTATCCTATAACACTTGGTATCTTCCCTCTCTATCAGACAAGTATAAATTTCACATCTTGTGTCTGCTTCCTTTTTTCAGCTGCTCTTGCAGATTTTTTTAAGCGAATAGACAAACAAGATTTTAAAATTCCTTTAAATAACACCCCTGAGCTGAGATAAATACTGGGGAATTTAATATCGCTTTGTTAAAAATTTCGCCGTTTCGCCGCCAACTCCGCATTAAACTGTCATATTTTGACATTTCAAAACGATTGTGACGTGTAAAATTGTTCAGTGCCTGTAAAAAGTAAAGTTTTAACTCGAATTATTTGTAATAACTTATCTTATTTACTTTATAAAAATTAAAAAAATAATACATTGCTATAATGGGCTCCTTCCGTCGTGAGAAAGAAGACGAAGATGAAGGTATATTTAATGATTATTAAGCTAGTTCTTTTGATGGCCGGGTTTTTTTTTGTTAGTGAACAGAATGATGTTTTTTTATAAATTTGCTTCACAAAGTGTTAAAATTATTGTGAAATATTGAAATAAATGCAATAAGCGAAGTAAATTTAATAGTCTTAAGTATTGAATTTTATTTTTAAGTCTTAAGTAAGGTTTTCTTGAATCAAAAAAAAAAAACCTATCATGTCAGCACCGATCAGACATGTGAGGCGTTTTTTGTTGTACAAGTAAAAGTAGCAGCACCGATACACACCACACACCTTACAAAATATTAGATAGATTAGGTAGGTGTAATTATTGGTCTCTGTAGAAACTTAGCTTGCTTTAAAAATTTTAATAAGTTTGGAACACATGAAAATGAACGCTTGCCTTACAACACTAAGATTGCACAAGAATTACAAGAATATGAAAATGGCCTTATGAGCTGTATCCAATTGACTTAAATCTGTTTCCCCATGAGTACGTCATATGAGAAATGAACAAGTTTAAGCTACCATTGTCTTTTGCATATCAGGATTGTCGAATCCGAACATCGAAGTTCTTTGCCTTGTTTGATAACAGCAGACAGTAAATTCTTCGTTTTGTCCATTGAACTAATTTCTAAAGGTTATACTAACCTACGTATGTATCTATAGCATGAGAATAGATCATTTTGTTGAAAGCCTCTACCGGGTCCATTGTGAACCTTGCAAGTGTAGCGTGTGTTCACCGTCCTGCAATTTTTGTATGGATCTCAAAACTAGGCAAGGTTTCGTAAAAACTCGTCTTTGTAAGCCTTCGCATGCGAAAGATTGAAACTTTCTTAAAGTGAGGCTAAACGACTAGCAGTTGACTCCTCCACTTCTATTACCATCCACTATTAGGACAAATAAGCATTGTCATAGCAACTCATTACTTATTACTCTTTTCAAATAAAATAAACTCACCAAAACGTAAAACAAAATATTGACGTTGTTAGTCGTAGAAGTGTCAAAATGCATCATTATCGTCGTTTGCGAATAAGTTTGGTTTGCACAAATAATTTGTAGGTAAATCTTTCAATTTTCATTTTTTTTTAGGTCAAACCAACATCTATCAGAACTTGGAAAAAACATCTGTTTTACAAGAAACACGCACTTTCAATGAAACACCAGTCAATCCGAGAAAATGTATTCAAATTTTGACTAAAATTCTATATCTGATCAATCAGGTAAGAGTCTCCTCACCTTTGTTGAAGTTAATCGTACACAATAATAAAATTGGCGGTTTTCTCATCAATTCTAGGGCGAACAATTAGTTTCTCGTGAAGCTACGGACTGCTTTTTCGCCATGACAAAGCTTTTCCAATCCAAGGACGTTGTTCTACGTCGAATGGTGTATTTAGGCATTAAAGAGCTTAGTTCGATTGCTGAAGATGTGATCATCGTTACCAGTTCCTTGACCAAGGACATGACTGGCAAGGAAGATCTATATCGTGCCGCTGCCATTCGGGCCCTTTGCAGCATCACTGACAACACCATGTTGCAAGCTGTGGAACGTTATATGAAACAGTGCATTGTAGACAAGAATGCAGCAGTTTCTTGTGCTGCTTTGGTTAGCTCTCTGCGTCTAGCAAGTCAAGCGGGAGATGTTGTAAAGCGATGGGCTAATGAAGCTCAAGAAGCCCTCAATAGTGATAACATAATGGTGCAGTATCATGCTTTAGGATTGCTGTATCACATTCGAAAATCTGATCGCTTGGCTGTTTCAAAGTTGGTCAACAAGTTGACTAAAAACTTCTTAAAGAGCCCCTATGCCGTGTGTATGTTGGTGAGACTGCAAAAAAAAAATGTTCATTTACTTATTTTTGTTATTGATTGACAATTTTTCAATTCTAGATTCGTATTTCATGCAAGTTGATTGAAGAAGAAGACTTCACCAGCGACGATCTATCGGACTCTCCGATGTTTACTTTTATTGAGGCCTGTTTGCGTCACAAAAGTGAAATGGTCATCTACGAAGCGGCTCATGCAATTGTTAACCTGAAAAATACAAATGCTCGTGTTTTATCGCCAGCATTTAGCATTTTACAGCTTTTCTGTTCTTCTCCAAAAGCTACTTTGCGTTTCGCCGCCGTTCGTACGTTGAACAAAGTGGCTATGACTCATCCAGCTGCGGTAACCACTTGCAACTTGGACTTGGAAGGTTTGATAACAGACTCGAACCGTTCAGTTGCTACTTTGGCTATCACTACATTGCTAAAGACCGGCGCTGAGAGTTCTGTGGAACGTCTAATGAAACAAATCTCATCATTTGTGGCTGAGATCTCAGACGAGTTTAAAGTGGTTGTTGTTCAAGCCATATGCGCTCTTTGTACAAAATATCCACGCAAACACACTGTTCTTATGAACTTCCTTAGTGGCATGTTGCGCGAAGAAGGTGGCTTGGAGTATAAAACTTCCATTGTTGACACGATAATCACAATAATTGAGGAGAACGCAGATGCAAAAGAATCTGGCCTGTCGCACTTGTGCGAATTTATCGAAGATTGTGAACATACTTCGTTGGCTGTTCGAATTCTACACCTTTTGGGCAAAGAAGGGCCATTTGCTAGCAATCCATCGAAGTACATTCGGTTTATTTACAATCGTGTTATTCTTGAGAGTCCCATTGTAAGGGCTGCTGCTGTTACAGCTCTTGCACAGTTCGGGGCTTCGTGTCCAACACTGCTAGCGAATATCATGGTTTTACTGGGTCGTTGTCAAATGGATCCCGACGATGAGGTGCGCGATCGCGCCACTTACTATTGGCAAATTTTGCAATCTGACAAACAGGATCTCTACAAAAGTTACATCATTGAGCGATCAAATTGTTCTCTGCCGTTACTAGAGAAAGCATTGATTGACCATTTGAATGGCGACTTAAGCGAACAATTTGATTTGGGTATTGTGCCAAAGGCAGCCATCATCAAAGAAGAAGTGTCCAACGAAACCATGCTTATTTCAAATGGTAAGATTGAAGACACGGTCTGAATTCAAATGCAATTACTACTTTATTTGACTGCTTTTTGGTGTGACCTTAAACACTACCTAATCTGCAAAACATGTTTCCATTATGTGATGCACACTAAGCTGACCTAGCGAGGTATCCATTCGGAGCGGTGAATTGTCCGCAACGTCGAACGAAATCAGAAAGAAAAATTGCATTAAAATGTCAGAAATTTCAGAAATGAAGCACTTGATCGCACCTCAATAGTTCGCCGGATGCGTTAAAATAATTCCGAACGTCGAAGCAAAAACTTTGGAATCGTACAAAATCGGAAAACTCTCCTCTCCGAACGGATACTTTGCTAGGGCCAAATATGTGCTGAATTGAAAAACTCAACTCAGTTTTGGTGTAGGTAAACTGATCTCAAGCCAACTAAAGTAATGTTCTTTTTCAGCTCCTCGAGTACCCAAAATTACACGCGAAGAAGAAAGTGCTGCTCGATTAGCACAGCTGCCTGGAATTGAAGTTCTCGGCCCGATCCACAGGACAACAGCACCAATACAACTCACCGAAAGTGAAACTGAGTACACCGTGCAATGTGTTAAACACATTTTCAAAAACCACATAGTATTCCAGGTATATATACATCTATCGTTGGTTACAAGAGGTTTATATTTATTTATTTTTTACCTTATTCCGTAGTTTGACTGCCTAAATACGCTATCCGATCAAATATTAGAGAACGCTCGAGTTGAACTTACCATTCCAGAAGGATTCACTACAAGAGCTGTGATTCCTTGCCCCAAGTTGCCATACAATGATCTAAAGACAACATTTGTGATTGTGGAATTCCCTCCAGATGTTGGAAGCTCTGCTGGTATGCAAATATTTTTTTTTAACAAAATCCAATAATGACAATTTCACGAAATCCTAGCAACTTTTGGCGCAACGCTTCGATTTGTTGTAAAAGATTGCGACCCAACTACTGGCGAACCGGATTCGGACGAAGGCTACGATGATGAATACATGTTGGAAGATATGGAAATAACCGTTGCAGACCAGATACAAAAATCAAAGAAGAGTAATTTTGCTGCTGTGTGGGATGCGGCGAATACCGAGGGTATTTGGTTATTTGAAAAATGGCAGTAGAAACTAATGATATCTACTTTTTCTTTAAGAATGGGTTGAAGCCGAAGATACTTATTCTCTTTCCGCTGTTAATACACTCCAAGAGGCCGTTAATACGATATTGAAATTTATTGGTCTGGGGGCTGCCAATATGTCGGAGAAAGTACCGGAAGGCACACACACGCATACACTCCTATGTTCTGGTATGCTTTTTAAAAAAATTTTGTTTTGTAATTTACTTTATTCAACATTGTTCTTTTGTTTTGACAATAGGCACGTTCAGAGGCGGGGCAGAGATTCTGGTAAGAGCCAAACTAGCACTCTCTGAAGGAGTGACTATGCAATTGACCGTAAGGACTACAGATTCCGACCTAGCAGAGCTAGTAACTTCAGCAATAGGATAAAACTTCTAGGAGCTTTTTAAGCGCACTGCTGGAGCTTCACTGTTAATTTTCCGACGTTAGTTTATTTTTTTTTTAATACAAGCAACACATATGTATGTAAACATTCAATAAGTATAAATAGAGCATTTACAAGGAATGGATGGGTGCATTGATTTATTTTTTAAATAAAATCATTGGATTCATTTTTATGTAGTGCATTATAAAAAATAGTTATATTATATTATAAATAAAAACAAAACCAAGCAAATTATTTGTGGTTTAATGTTGCCAGTTATATCTGATTCAAGTTATATCTGATTAATTTCCTTTTCCTTGTTGGAGACCAAATCCATTCGAGCCGATAAGGTAAAGAAATTAGGAAGTAATGTGTGTGGTAAATTTTTTTTCCCTTGCCTATTTAAAACCAAGTCAAGACAAGAGGAGAAATTGTGATCGTATAGAAGCCTAAACAACCAATAAGCCATGAAGCGGAAGAATTTCAGAATTAAACTTTTTTTTACAGAATCTTAGGCTATTTATCAGTTTGAGGTCGCTGATTTTAAATCTTCCCTAAAATGTCAACCACTTGCTCTTTTGAGAAACAAATATGTGCAACTAAGTAAATAAATAAAGAGGGTGGCTCAACAGCGAGGAGCCCCAGAGGCTAGCACATTTCTCACAACGATGAGGGAATGGAAGGGAGTACAATTTTGTGCCGGCTCCGAACGACTAATGAATTTACTGTCGGAAGACTTGCCAATTCCTCGCGAAAGGCGATACCCGTTGAAAAACATTTTTGCTTCTGTTGGGATTCGAACCACGAACCTCCCGGTTGAAAGCAAAAATGCTAACCATCACGCTACGTGTACCACAATATGTACAACTGATGGTCATATTTTTGTAGTAGTTACCCTTAACTTTTATAAAGAAATCGTTTTTTCAGTGTCCACGTCAAAAAATATTTGCAAGGACGATCCGAACTCTTTCTGTGACATCTGTAGTGAATCAGCCCTATCACAGACTCCATCGTAATCGAAAAAAGTCTAAGTTTCCCAATGTAACTATCACATAATCCATTCGGAGTGGAACGAATTTCGGAATTCGTAGATTCGGTGTCCCCAAATCCAAGTGGAATGTAAAATCGTCGTCTTTATATACGAAAGAAGTTGTGTTTTGGAGAAAAATGTGAATGATTTTGCACATTTGGCGTAAAACAGCTGATTTCGATAACCAGCATGGCGGTATTTAGTGTGGGAACTGGGTATGCTTTCTTCGATTCCATTCGGATTTTGTGATCACAAATTTTCGTAGTTCGTAACTTAACTTTCCGTGTGGAAGGCTGAATATATTTTCATTCAAAAACTATAGATTAAATTATGTCCGAGTGCGTAAAACAGGTGTGTTTGGATTACTATAAAATGTCTACTCCTTTTGATTCCCGCGATAACCAAAAAGTAATGGATGCCTCAGCTTAGTTTCTAAGAATTTTCAACCAAGTTGAGTGATCAAATCGAAATCTGTTTTCTGATATTGAACTTGGTTAGGTTGGCTTTGGCTGCCAGGCATGTTTTTTTTCGAAGCTTTCAATAAATTTTGCATTTATAGTGTAAGCAGTAAAATATTAGAAGCCTTGCAATGCCATGGATATTAAATACAACTGACCAAGTTGTAAAGCACGATATTTTTTTCTTTAGCTTTTGCCCTTTTTTTAAAGTTGTTATCGCCTTTTAGTTTTTGTACTTACTCTAAAGTTTTTTTTTCGATGAACAATTCTTATTTGATCAAAAATTAGGCTACCATGGTAGAAAGGAACTGGCAAGTGGCCTCTACTTGTTCACGTGCTTACTGCTTGCTGGTGCTAGTTGCATTCCTTATTCAGAACTAAGAAATAAAGCACGCGAACTGGAGTAACCATTTAAAAAAATGTCTTCTTTACTTGGTTTATTGTCATTGAATTTCAAGAACAACAATGAACTTTCTATGAGTTATTATATTAACTCTAATCAACTGAGGGTCTGCTCAGGGTTCTGTTGGATTCATTAAATCAATCCCTTCTATGGCATTTTCAAGTGCAGCTACTTTTGTAAATATGTATGTACATAGATTATTTTATTCCAAATACCGTAACTCATAATCGTTTATATCAATGGGCCTTTTTCAACTTCTTGATTCTTTTTATTTTTTTTATGTCTAACCTTATTTACGAAAAATCATAATTTATTCTACCCTTCACACCATATACACCATACAAATAAGTCTCATCACTACTGCGCAACTAAATTGAACGGTGATCCCAAAATATGCTCATCGCCCCACTTTGTAGCTAAAATATATTCTCCCGGATCCTGAACTTGATAGGTAACTTTGTATATATTTCTGCCCATATGTTTTATCACTACTTCATCGCATTGTCCTTTTGGCCCAAAAATTCCAACAAACAGTATATTATTGCCAGCCTCGGAGCCATCCATTATAAATTCGTTGCGTTGATTAACTTTAATACATTTCAAGCCATCACCGCAATATGTTACCTTAGATGCATCAGACTTGAATACAGGTACTGAAAAATTAGATAGGAAAAGAATGTTAGTTAGTACAAATTTGAGATTTTCAAAATTCACATCAAACTATTGCCTTGGGTTATTGTGTCCAATTCGTTTTCTCCAGAAATAACGACAATCATGTACGGTGATTTAGGTAGTGTTACAGTATTGCAATAAATATGAACTCGATACAATCCAAGTTGATTTAAGTTAAATGAAACTTCTAAGCGTTCTGGATCAATTATTCTTAGTGGAATATAAGTTAACACACCTGATGGATTTTCTAGCTAAAAAAAAAAAAAAAATTACCATAGGATTCAAACGAACTGAGTATAAATATTTAATTAACCTTGACTTCAAAGTTACCCTTGACACTGTTCCTTTTGATTATAAATGATACATCAGTGTTTATTCGCACTGCGCCATTTGGAAAATGAAATAGTTGGACCCGACTAACATCGGTTAATTCCGGAGCAATAAAAACACTGTTGTTATTTTGTGGATAGACATCTGTAGATATACAAAATTGATAATCATGTTTTAGTCGAAAGCTGAATCATAAAATTAAAAATATTAAAGAAAAGTTTATGTACATATAATAGGGCGGATCGAAAAACCACTTTTTTCGCGGATCGCTTCGTAATAGCAAAAAACAGTCATTATTAAGTATAAAACTAAGAAATCCGAAGCCTGGGGGCGGACAAATGATGTCTTCAGTTAACGCATCGAGCTCAAAGTTTTTTTTTCACGGGAAAGATGCACGCACGTATCCGACCGACTTCGTTATTACATATCTCAGCTCAGGAGTGACCAATTCATTTGAAATTTTGAGGACTTATTTTACATAACAAAAGGAGGTTCTTTTTTAAATTTTAGCTCTCCAGGTGATCTAGAAGCTAAGATAAACGCAAAAGAAGTTGATGAAATAACGTAATTTTTGGCATTTTTTGTATTTTTCTCAGCTTTGAACGACTCTACGTGGCACAATTTTGCAGTTATTGAAACGCAGTAAAAAAGAAATTTTTTTGTGTTTTCAAGAGCTTTACACTCATATAGCTAAGTATGGGATTTTGATAAATATTAATCAAACTACAGTGCAAAACGTGCGAACTCTCTTATAGTCTATTTCTATTAATTATGTCGTAAAAAAGGGCATATAAAGGAACTCGAAATTGAATGGACTTTTATTGCATGAATCAATTAATGGGTTAATTTTAAATAAAAAACCGAAAGTGCTATTAAATAAGAGGGTGCAAATCGGAGATATGGGTTCTAAACCATCTTCATTCGTTTTTTCAATATATCTTGAAAACGAAGCAAAATTTTGATGCAATTCCTAGGACCTTTTTTTAGAGAGCAAATTTTCCCATCGAAGTGCATCTTTTTAGAGACTATAAATAAAAAAATTTTATCCAAAATTATAAAATTCCCGACAGAAAAAAGTCAATTTTTGCCAGTTTTTGAGTTTTGTCAGTTTTTTTAATGGCATTTCTTTCTGGTTGCAGATAGGTATAGACAATGATCCGTAAAACAGAAAGTAAATAAAATTTTCTTTAAAATGCTATATCAGAGAACTTTTTATGTTTGAAATTCACTGAAATATTGTAACTTAAAAATTTACTGACACTATAAAAGTATGAAAAACGACAATAAATGTCTATATTTAAGTTACAATATTTCAGTGAATTTCAAACATAAAAAGTTCTCTGATATAGCATTTTAAAGAAAATTTTATTAACTTTCTGTTTTACGGATCATTGTCTATACCTATCTGCAACCAGAAAGAAATGCCATTAAAAAAACTGACAAAACTCAAAAACTGGCAAAAATTGACTTTTTTCTGTCGGGAATTTTATAATTTTGGATAAAATTTTTTTATTTATAGTCTCTAAAAAGATGCACTTCGATGGGAAAATTTGCTCTCTAAAAAAAGGTCCTAGGAATTGCATCAAAATTTTGCTTCGTTTTCAAGATATATTGAAAAAACGAATGAAGATGGTTTAGAACCCATATCTCCGATTTGCACCCTCTTATTTAATAGCACTTTCGGTTTTTTATTTAAAATTAACCCATTAATTGATTCATGCAATAAAAGTCCATTCAATTTCGAGTTCCTTTATATGCCCTTTTTTACGACATAATTAATAGAAATAGACTATAAGAGAGTTCGCACGTTTTGCACT
Source organism: Melanostoma mellinum (assembly GCA_914767635.1). NCBI lineage: Eukaryota > Metazoa > Arthropoda > Insecta > Diptera > Syrphidae > Melanostoma > Melanostoma mellinum. The sequence continues at coordinate 25,659,651 of OU612058.1, forward strand.
GTAGTTTGATTAATATTTATCAAAATCCCATACTTAGCTATATGAGTGTAAAGCTCTTGAAAACACAAAAAAATTTCTTTTTTACTGCGTTTCAATAACTGCAAAATTGTGCCACGTAGAGTCGTTCAAAGCTGAGAAAAATACAAAAAATGCCAAAAATTACGTTATTTCATCAACTTCTTTTGCGTTTATCTTAGCTTCTAGATCACCTGGAGAGCTAAAATTTAAAAAAGAACCTCCTTTTGTTATGTAAAATAAGTCCTCAAAATTTCAAATGAATTGGTCACTCCTGAGCTGAGATATGTAATAACGAAGTCGGTCGGATACGTGCGTGCATCTTTCCCGTGAAAAAAAAACTTTGAGCTCGATGCGTTAACTGAAGACATCATTTGTCCGCCCCCAGGCTTCGGATTTCTTAGTTTTATACTTAATAATGACTGTTTTTTGCTATTACGAAGCGATCCGCGAAAAAAGTGGTTTTTCGATCCGCCCTAACATATAAGGCAAAAATATATACTATTACAGTGCTTTTACAATTTACACAGAATTTTTGGATCGGAGCAATATCTGATTCTTGTAAATATCATCAAATCAATAATGAAGCATGTGACAGAGCAAAATGCATCTAATCGGAGAGCATTTTGGCTTGAACGTTTTAGGCAAGAAATCGGTTTAAAATTTTAACAGCGCTGTTTCGCAAAAAAAAGTGCTCATACGCCAGAGTAAATAGGGAGTAAGTATATTTCGCTTTAGGGCAAGCAATTTTCTTGTGATGTGATGTGAGACGCTTTGTTAAGACTATTGAAGGAAATTCCAACACTCTTAAAAAAACTAGCCACGTCTCTTGCCGCTATGAGGATTCCAAAAGCAACAAGGAAATATTCAAAATACTCACATAGTCTGCCTTCTTCTCAATTTTAGAAAAAAGAAAGTTTTGAAATAATTTTTATAAAGTATTTTAAAGCAACTTGTTTCCACCAAGGTTTCATAAAGCACGTGGAAAGAATGAAAATCTTATTAAAAGGAAAAGAGTCTGTGGTTTCAGTCCCAAACATGTGCATTCAAAAATGATGTTAAAAAATTCAATCAATGTGGTTGACACAGATGTTGATTCCTTTTCTTAATCAATAATAAACTTAAGGCCATAATTTTTCAACATACAAACATACACTTTTAAATTTCATTTTGGTGTGGAATTTAAAAAATCAAATTTTCATAAACATCCTAATCTATTTTCAGCAGTTCGAATACAAATCGAAATAATTTTGATAGTTACATGTGCACCAGCAAACGAAACATTTTATTTTACACAAAGCAATTGTTGCATACTAATCCTTGAAGTTATAAACTGTAGTTTTTGTTTCTTTCCAGGACCCTTTCGACTGTAATTTGAATAAAATAATAAATAATCGCAAAGTGTTTATAATCAAATACGAATAACATAGACTCTGCTTTAAAACCTAAATATTGTTTCCTCTATAGTTACAGTATACTCACCCATGTCAGGTGTTTTCTGATATTTTCCAAAAACAACATCATTCGATTGTTTGGCCTCACTATTCGTGCTTAAGCGAATTTCCTGAGATACTTTGAACATCTCGCTTCCACCTAAAAATTTCCTGCAACACTTTCGAATGATTAAAACCGCACGCGACGCGTTAAGCCAGTGTGGTTGAAAATTGTCTGGAAAGTGAAAATAAAATACAAAATATTTCGAAAAACTAAACGACAACCAGATGTAGACACAAACACACGCACAACAATTTATTTATTTCTATTCTATTGAGAACAATAACTTAACAAAATCTGAATCTGTTTGTCTTTCCACATCAAAATTTTAATACAAACTGATCAGTTTGTATTTTCGAAAACTGAAAAAGTCCACCTAAAGGTTGAAAACGGCAACATACCTCTCCACTTATATGTATGTATATATTGGAGGAATTACATTCATACAACATACAACTTTATATTCATACAGACGTATAGTATTTGTACACAAACAGATCAAGCGACAGAAACCTCGGTTGAGGATGCGATGGTGGATGAGGATGACTGTAATCATCGCATGGGAGGGGATCCCCTGAGATGCTTTTTCTAGTTTTCCAAAAATAAATTTCATAATTTATTTCTGATGAAACACGAAAATGGGGGAGGGTCGTAATGTGAAGTATTGTTATTTAATTTCTTTTAATTCTGACAAAACAAACATGACCAGATGTTAGAGCTTATTAGTTAAAGCAAATTTATAATTATATATAGAAAATTTTATTTAAATTGGGTTTGAATGGTGCATTTTTCGTGTCACGTGGTGACAATAGTTGAGCGGGGTGAATCAGAATTGTTTTCTTGATGCAGGCGCTATGTTTGCATTACAACCTTCTTCTTGAAATTCGGAAATGCGTCAGTCAAGTGAATGACAACTTGGCTTGGTGTCCATAAATTGTTAGATACTTGCTGAGCTCAACTACTTATCAATCCATGTGCAATGTCAACTGTGGGTTGCTTTGTGAAAAATAAAAAAAAAAATAGGGTGGCACAACAGAGCGAGGAGCCCCAAGGCCTAGCGCGTTTCTCACAACCATGCCTTGTGAAGGAATGGAAGGGACCTACAATTTTCTGCCGGGTCCGAACGGCTAGTTCGAGGAAGCGCTTTTCATGGCAATGATACTAACGGAGGACTTGTCAATTCCTCGCGAAAGGCGATACCCGTGAAAAAACATATTTGCCTCTGTTGGGACTCGAACTACGAACCTCTGGATTAACAGGCGGACATGCTATCCATCACACGCACCACCCCGGATATTGCTTTGTTACTAAGTTATATATATTTCATAAGAAGCTACTTGTGTTTATTGAAATTTCATATTTACTCGCTCGGTATCTCCAAAACAGGCAAGTCCTCCGTTAGCAAACTCTTGGCCTGAAAAGAGATTCATCGACTAGCCTTTCGGAATTGGCAGACAATTGTAGGTCCCCTACACCTGCGCTAGGGCCTTGGCCCTGGGTTTCCTAACTCTGGTGCGCCACCCTATTTATTCACTTATTTCAGCTTTGGTTTCCATAATCCTTTTATTGAAGGTGGAGTCATACCATGCAAAGGAAGTTATTCTTGCGGCAAGCAAAAGTAAAAACTAACTGAAAACAAAAGCTTCTTGTCTGGTTGGACAGCCGGAAAAATCATTCGGACCTGATTAAAAAACAATTAATAGAAGTGTAGTTTCGGGATACCGTTTCTCTTGCATCTCGTTGAACTGAGTTGCAGATCTGCACTATACGCCATTTCTCCGAGTAAAATCTTTATAGTTTTTTCTCAAGATCGAAAAAACATTGTTGTCAACTTACACAAGCTCTCATCTCTATACATTGTTCTCATCTCAGTTTTATGTTTGAGCGGATCTCATTGTTTGTAAAATATTTTTATGAACAAATTTTTCACAAAAAAGGTTTTTGAACTTTAAAAAAAGTTAGTAAGGGTAGAAAGGTAAGCATGCTTCATGAAATTTAAGTACTTTTGTTTGGTTTAAACTGTAGAAGCTAAGTACAATTTTGCAAAACTACAACAGGTTATTTTTGGTTTGGAAACACCCATTTGAAAAAAAACGTATTCTCCTTTTTCGATGTTATATAAGGATCTTGATCTCTCAGAATGCGTCGGCAAGCCTCCCGGTTTTGGATTATTTCGTTGCATTTGTCTATACCACGAGGGTTTTGGATCGCCTTTCTTTTTGTTTCTTCACGATAAAGTCTGAATGTTGAATTACAATGTCTTTTTGACGGGTTTCTCTGGATTTCTCTTTTTTACAGATCTTGGTATTTCTTGTTTATCTGTCATACGGCCAGATATTTGTACATTGTGAACCGTACCGTGACTATGTAGATAATCTTCTCTTCAGCTAAGGGGAATTTTTTTAAGTTTTCTTGCTAATTCATCCATCCTGGACTTACTCGATGATTGATGCCGTTATCATAAGTTGTTCCACTATTTATCACAGATTCAAGATATTTGAGCTTTTGACACTTGGCAAAAGTACAATTCCATTCAAATAATTCTCTAGAATAGGTATTTCTGCATCCGAAAATGGGCAACGACAACTTATGGACTAATATGCTGCCCATTACTTTACAAAACTTTTACACATGCTTTAAGTGCTTCTTGAAGGAATTTTGGAGCCTCAGTTATGATGGATTTATTACCAGGAAAGGATAGTTGATGAACTTTGATGATTTGTACTTTATTTTCCAATACGTGGTTAAGGACTGTAATAAAGAGCAAAGGACTGAAGACGCGCTTCCATGGTGTAATTTAATTTTTAATTTTGGTGGGGGCAAAAGCCCCATTTATTAAGCTTAATACAAGCTATTAACTTACAAACTAAGAAACTTAATAGCCAAGACTTACGAACTAGTTGGACGGCTTAGGAGACGAAGTTTTAGGCAGGCCAGGGAGTACTCATATTGAAGTCAAAACAAGAGGAGTGTTAACATTCCTCAGCTTTCGGGAGATGGGTTCATTGGAGCCGTAAGAGGTTCGATGGGTGGGAAGATAGAAGAGACGGGGATTCCGGGTGTTACGAGGGTTAGTATTTCGAAAAATGAATTCGTTAAGGGCTGGACAGTCAATGGTACCTGTGAAGATTCGGTGAATGAAGAGAACGTCAAATATTTCTATTCGATCTTTCAGCGTATTGAGGTTGAGGAGTTTGATTCGGTCTTGATAACGAGGTAATATCAAAGGATTACTCCAAATAAGACCTCGAAGAGCAAATCAGAGGAAACGGCGTTGAATGCTCTCAATTCTGGCAATGTGCACTTGTTGGAAAGGCGACCAGACATGACAAGCGTATATTCAAGAAGCGGACGGACAAATGAAATGTAAAGGGATCGGGTTACGTAGGGGTCAGCAAATTTTTTGAACCATCGTTTTACGAAGCCAAGTGTTGAATTAGCCTTAAGCGGCCCATACACACCACACAAGTGCGCACACCGTTGTGTGCACACCGGTGTGGCATTTCGCCATACACACCACACCAAATGCCACACACTTCAGCACCATAACCCACACCGACACCAAAAATGAAAACTATTTCATTTTGTTCGCACCGTGTGGCACACCGAAAATTGGTGTGCAAACCACCCCACACACGTACCACATTTATTCACACCGACACAAGTGTGCACACTTGTGTGGTGTGTATGGGCCGCTTTAAGGATTATATCGTCGATATACTTGAGAAAATTCAGCTCACGGTCGCAAATAATCCCAAGGTCCCGGATCACCTCAACGGTGGAAATGATTTGAACGTTTAGAAGATAGAGACGGGGAGGAGATTTGATGCGTTTACGTGAGAAGGTTATTGATTGGCACTTGGAAACATTTAGCTTTAGGCAGTTTTTGGAGCACCATATTAAAAAATTGTCGAGGTCATGTTGGAGGTGGGAAGAGTCTTCAGAAGAAGAAATGACTCGGTAAAACTTAGTATCGTCTGCATAGAGAGAGATAGAGGAGTGTTTGATGATAATTTCAATGTCGTTAATACTGAGAATGAAGAGGAGAGGGCCTTGGGGAACACCGGATGTAGCTAGAAAGCGGCTGGATAAGGCGAGTCTGAACCAAACGCTGCAAAAACGGTTTTCTAAATAAGAAGCAATCCATCTCAACAGAATGGGTTCAAAGCCGAGGGTGGAAAGTTTAAAAAGAATAATGTCGAATTCCTTTCAACAAAAAAATCGATTGCAGTCGACTGCAGTCAATTTTTTTTTCAATGGAATTCATTTAGGAGGGAAAAAAAATCGACTGCAGTCGATCTCTTTTTTGAGACGGATTTGCCCACGGATTTTCACACACACAACAATTTTGACAGATCGAAAACGGCAAACAAAAACATCAGTATATGAAAAAAATTAAAGGAAGCAGGATTGTTTAGTATTTAGTTGTGAATTTGGAAAACAATTGGTGAAAAAAAATATTAAAATTGTGTGCTTAACAATATGAATGTAATTGTTTTGTTCCATGGTGCTTGTTTTTCTTCATTAGTCAGTTGGACACACACACATTCATAAAAAAAAGAATGGCTACTTTTTCAATTTCCTAAATACCCAAAAAAGAATCGAATTTAGTAGCGACTGCAGTCGACTGCAAATTGGTGAAAGGAAATCGACATAAGTTTGTGAAAGATTTTACCGAAGGCTTTACTAAAGTCAGTTGAAATTACATCGACCTCCTTTCCATTCTCCAAGGCTGAGAGGGAAAATGAGACAAAGTCAACGAGGTTTGTTGTTGTTGACCTGTCTTTGAGGAACCCGTGTTGTCTAGAGGAAATGAAAGATTTGCAACGAAAACTTAAGTTTTCATACAATATGCTTTCGAAAATTTTGGGTATATGCGATAGTTTAGCGATGGGACGATAATTTTTCACGTCGCACTTAGGACCTTTCTTGTGTATAGGGGTTATAAACGCCGTTTTCCAAGCTTGGGGGAAAACTCCAAGGGATATGGACAAGCTAAAAATTTTTGAGAGGGGAAAAAAAGAGCGGAGGAGCATTTCTTAAGAAATATGGCAGGTATACCATCGGGGCCAGGAACATACTCATCATTTAGGTGATTTAACTTTTCTTCAATTAGTACTTGTGTTGTAATACAAGTGAATTATTACAAAGGCAAACATTTATGAAACACCTAGTTACAAGTTTGCTTGCTCTTATACAAGTGTAATGAATAAAATCCTGTTTTACTATTCTTCGCAGTCGGCTACCCAGTACCCGCTCAGTGATCTTCAAAGTGTACTGAAAACTAACTTTCCCTCAAATAGGTATTAAATAAAAACTAGGTAGGTCTAGGTAGGTATGTATACTTACATAATAACAGTTATTATTTTTTGGTCTATTGCTTATGGGTTTATTTAACGTATTTTTTCAAACAAACAAAAATGGAGTCATCGTGCACTACGAAAGGCTTAAGTTTTTTTTTTTTAAATTTAAGAATTTAAATTTTAGATTTTGCTTTGCCAGAAATTCTTCTATAAAATAGTTAAATGAATCAACCCATGGTAAAAGCTCAGATACGTCACTGTCATTTTAAGTTTTACTAGGTAGGTAGGTATACAAGAGTGCTCAATTTAGTATATTTATTATTATTTACTAGGTAGGTACTCTACTCAAAAGTAGATATCTATGGGTTTAAATATACATACATAGGTATGGATCAATTGATTGCATGATAAAAGAAAAAAACCCTTATCTTAAACTATGCTAGTTGGACTACACTTCTTTACATAACATTACATTCGGTATACCTAAAAGAATTGGTATCTTAAGGTTTCTGTAGCTGCACCATTGTATATTTATTATTTAGAATAAATATACAATGGCTGCACCTCTTCCAATCGAACCCAACAGGCAACAGCCAACATCCTTTTCATTCATTCATTTTACCTGGAAGCTTTTTTATCAATTTTCCCATAGCAACATTTCTCCATTTCCACTTCCATGAAAGCCATTATCTTGCTCTTTGCCATGCACAGTCCAACAAACTACGACTTCCCCTCCGCCTAATGATGATGATAATGGCCTCGCATTTAGGTACATACACACAAACCCACATTATTTATGTTTGCTTTGCACAACAAAAACAAAATCTCATCAGTGGTTCCGGCAGTATTATTAAATAAAATACTTTTTCAAATTACGATTCCACGGAGCAGCAAAAAAATGCTGATGATGATTGCAACTCATACTGTGCTATAGACCGATAGCCATTATCGTTAAAAAAAAAAAAAACTATACAACCCCCTCAGCCAACCCTCCCTTTGCTTTTGCTCCTGCTCTGCTCCCTGCTGTTGCTGTTGGGTCGCTTCTCTCTATTATGCTATCCCGTCGAAAGAGACAACAACACCTGCTGCTGATGAAGATAATGACCGCAAAGTTTTTCTTCCATAATAATTCCGTTGGTTCGAAGAGGAACGTCATTAAAGAAAGAACTGCGTATGCTCATTGCCATTAAATAAATTACATCATTTATTTTCAGACAAGAAGAGCAGCCAAGAGTCAGAGCCAACTAGTCTGTTCAGTCGCACTGCTCTCTCCCACTCTGAACTCCATCCAACAAAACTTATTGGAGAGTTCATTGCAGTTTCAAACTTCATGCAAAGAAGTGCTATTTTGTAACTTATCTCGCGTTAAAATAAATATCTTTTATTCCCAAGGAATTTGCCACAAACCATCTTTTTTTCGATAAGAAAAACTACACAGAACAGGCAGAAAACCGTGGAGCAAAGTGACAGCGACGCCGCCATCGCCATCGTGTTGTTTATAGATCTCGGTGTACAGAAGACCAATTGACAAATGGAGTTTTCTGTGCTGGTGCTTTGCTTTTACTCTTGCATGTCAGTGTTGGAGATGGTTTTTAATGATCATTGAAATTCAATAATTACAATCATTAGTGCACTTAATTAGTTTGATATCGTAATTGTGTGTATGCTGGTGCAGGTATTGTTTTTTCGCGTTGCGAATACCTATTTGTGTTTATTTTTTGTTTTGCTGCTACTGCTACTTGCTACTGCACTTGTCGTGACTCCTGTCAAATTTAGTCCAACCAAAAAGACTTTGGAAGTCAACGACGGACAGGAATCAACCTGGCTGTTGATTGGTCATGGATGTAAGTTTTGGAAAAGGCGGCCATCTATGATGATGATGATGATGGCGATGATGATGACTATGACCATTATCTGTAAAGTTTGATTGGGAATCCATTTCGTATGTGTTGTGTTAGTGCGGTGCGTTGATGATGATGTTGAATGCAGGATGGCAAATCTATCTCATTTATTCAAAGTATTGACATTTCAAGTTCGCATCGCACAGCGTACAGAGTACATCATCACCATTAATGCGAATATAAATTTGTTGCTGTTTTCTTTATTGCAAATCTCTCACATCATCATCATCATTAAAGAGAGCAGCTAAATTACTTTCGTTTTAATCTTGTTTATATTTATTTTTTCCGATTGTTTTCCGTGTGGTTCTTCCATTTGCAAAACGACACTGAATACTGAAATCTGTGCAACAAAAAAGGGCCGCGTAAACGGGGTTTGTATAAAAATTTACTTAAATTTATAAGTGTAGTGTATATTGTATCTTATCAAATTTAATCCCAGAATGAGTTTCTGAGGTTTTAAGAATTATTCCTTTTCGTTAAAATTGCTTTGAAAATGAATACGACAGACCAACATGAACATGATTTTTATAACCAGACGTGATGGAAACAAGTTCAGTTCTCATTTTCAATTGTGAGGCCCATCATTTTGCTTTTATCTCCCTCTTGCCTGTGGATGGGAAATATGATGCTACGGATAGGTACAATGAATTTCTTTAAGGTTTTGCTGGAATTAACAAGAAATCGTGAAATGCCAATTGCAGTTTAGAATTGTATACCTATGACCTTTTAAAATCTACTAAGCAGGTACCTTAACTTATCTACATACATACGTCGCAAATAAGCTTATGTCGTTTTCCATTGGTAATCCGGAAAGACTCTCCGATCCGGGATGCCAAAGTAACACTTTTAATTGATTTGAAGTTTCGTTGCTTGGATTGTGTATCGGTGTGAAACGTCGTGCGCTATTTTTTTTCATTCACTTTTTTCATTTTTTTCATTATTCACTGAAAACGATAGGAATATGTCTTAAAATGTTTTTAGAACTCATCTCACAAAATTAATTAATTAATAATTGTTTTCAGGTCACTTTTTTTCAATTTTTAGAGGTGGCAAATCACATTTGTCAATTTTGACGTCAACAGTGTTTCAGTGTGTGAGTGCTTCTGGTTTCGCTTCCTTCTTCAAATCAAGAATCAAATTTCTCTTCTTTCGAGGAGAGGAACTGTCATTTGATGCCAATGGAATGATTTGAGAAGCGTTCAGAAGGCTTCCGAACGACCAATGGAAAACGACATTAGTGTGATGAATAGTGAATCATTTTTTCAGTCTGCAGAGCTGATTAACGAAATCCTGTGATATTTTTGTTTGTGTTGGTAGGTACTTAACCCTTAAACCCTACTCTGGGGTCCAGCGCCATTGCATTTTCTTGCATTTTTTAAAAACTAAGCAACTCACACCAGTGCCATCCATGGAATTCTCATATTATCGCAGCAGACGTCTAAAAACCAGTCATTTAATAACTTTCGAGTAGTGCAGTTGAAAATATTTGAGCCTCAGGGTCCCATAGACCCCAGGGTAGTGATAGTTAAAGTTTTTGAACAGTTTGACAGTGTTTCAAGACGAGCGAAACGATGGCCATTGGCTATGTTTTATGGGATCTTAAATATTGTTGGTGTGAACTCGTATGTCCTCAAAATAGCGTGCAATAAAGCTCAAATAAGTCAAAATTTCTTAAAAAACTTAGCGTTGGAACTCATTAAACCCCAAATGGAGGAGAGGCTTACTTGGCCTACATTGCCATCCAATCTCCAGGTCCTCATTGGAGATATTTTAAAAAAGAAGCGAGTGGGGCTGAGTCAACATCTTAAGTCACAAAATAGATGTGCCGTCTGTCCACGAGACAAAGACCGCAAGACCGAAATACGATGCAGCAGTTGCCGAAATCCACTGTGTGGCGAACATAGCCGCTCAGTGTGTCATAATTGTCTTGATCTAAACTTTTAAAACATTTTTCACAATGAAACATTTCTATCTTTTATGTTTAGTAAATAAAATTTTTGATTACATTGTTTTTTTTTTATTAAATTGGGGATGGGTGGGGTTTAAGGGTTAAAGATCTAGGTATTAGACATTTATGCAAACTTAAAAAAGAGGAGATGCATAGATAACCTACCTACTAATGTACATAACCTCTTACCAGTTTTGCACTTTAAGGGCAAGGAAATGTACTGAGCAGCAAAGCGTCAAGGATTTAAAATTAGAACAAAAATGGTTATGCCGCTCAGTAGGTCAGTACGTGGCTGTGCCCTAAGCCGATAGATGTCCTCTACCACTTGATTGAACCACCTAAGAGGTCTTATCCTTCGTGACTTCTGTGCAACGTGCTTTTGAAAACCCGTCAAACAGCGTTGATCTAAGCCTCTTATACCTACATGTTATCGTGGTCCCGCGATGAGTACTTTTCTGCATATGCTCATGTCGGTCGCGAGACAGATAATAGGTATACAGTTCGTTGTTGAATTTTCTCCACATATCACTTCACGACAAGGACCGAAAAGTCACTCGAAGTAATGACCAAGGGTTTCCTCATCCGCTATATAGTGTAGTCAATGAAGCATTTTAGGTCCGAATTTTTTTTACTGTGAACCGATTTGCATGAAATTTTGGAATTAGGCTCATCTTACCCTTAACTTCGAAAGTGAAAATGATTTGAACACCGCCACCACCCTGGGGGTGGTTGCCACCCCTTTTCGGGGTCGAATTTTTTTAAATTTTTTTTTTTAATAACCTCGGATATCGATAAAAGGCCTAATTTTAAGCAAAAAATCAATAAAGTTTTTCATTAAGTCCAATACTTTTCGAGTTATTGGCAATTGAAAATTCGCAATTTTTTCACTTTTTCATCTATTTATTGCAAATATCTCCAAAACTATACGTTTTATCGACAATTTTATAAAGAACAAAATTGTAGCAGGTAAAACAATGAACAATTTGGTTTTTTATAAAGTATTCTAAGAACAATATTAAGCTAGATATAAAAGATCAAAGCCATTTTTTATTTTGTCTGAAATTTAATCGTTGTGGTCAATGCCATTTAGTGGCGAGCAGATGCATTTCATGCATTCTAATACAAGAGGATGTTTTGTAGTGCTTAAAATAAGCTTTAAAAGGAGCACTATTAAAAGTCTTTTGCACGTAAAATAAGTGAGCTGTAGTACAAATAAGGAGAGGTAAGGCCCTTTTTTTCGCTTCATTGACCGCACTAATAGATGAAGTCCATTCATTACAGCCGTATAGCAGGACTGGAATGGTCAAGGTACTACAAAGGGTTCTCTTGGTTTTTCTAGAGACGGTTTTATTTCCCAATTGCCTAGCAGTAGTAGCGATTGGCAAGAGTAACTCTCCTTTTGGTCTCCGCACTAGTGTTATTTTCCTTATCTGTAGCGGATCCGAGGTAAACGAAGTCTTGTACTACTTTCAAAATCATGTTCTCATTTAAATACCTAACATGGAATCAGTTGATCTGTTTTCAAAAGTGTAGGTATTTTTACTTTTTCCATTATGAGCAACATTCAGACGCATGTTTGGTTTGGAATTCCTTGCACCCGCGATTCTAAGCTAATTCAAAGTGAACAAAGTTATTCAAATGTAATCTTTCAAAGACCTATTTTTTTTAAAAATGATTTTTATTTATTTACATGTAAACAAAACATGTGTCTAAATGTTGCACCCGATAATGGAACGGCCCTTTGATGGGTCGCAAAATACTAGTTTCAATTTTTCTTCAGCTGACTTTTGGCACTTTGGTCTGACGTTTTTCCAGTTTTCATTCCATGACTCATTTCATGGTCTTTTTTTCTCATAAAATACAACTTAGTTAATCACTATTCAAAAGCATGCATTTAGTCTTATGATATTTTCGCGAGGAATTGGCAAGTCCTCCAATAGTAAGTTAATTGCAATGAAAAGCGCTTTCCCGATTCGGAATCAGCAGAAAATTGCAGGTCTCCTCCATTTCCTCACAAGAAAATGGTTAAGAGAAATGATACTAATGTTCAGTTATCCTTCTTTTTTTCTTTGTCAACATTCTTTAACAATTCATTAAAATGAAACTGCAGTAGAATAAGCTTAACTTTATCGTGAAACTTACATTATACCTATTGCTTAATTTATGTTTAATTTTTGATTGGTAATTATGTTTGCATATTTTAATAATAAAAAACCTCCTCTTCTTCAAGTACGAAAAATTTGGAAAGAAGCGCCGACAGTGGGAAGACACCGGAGTGCACGAACTCATCAAACTTTGGAAGTGCTGTGCATATGAACTAAGGACAATTAAACGAAATGGACACCTTTATGTTGCTATGGCCAAGCAGTTATCTGCAATAGGAATACCAGTGTCCGCATTAGAAGTTCATTTCAAAGTTAATAATTTAACACAACGTTATAGGTGAGAATAATGATTGCTTGAACTTGGACTTATTTACTATCAGTTTAATTCTACAGACAAGAATCTAAAACATACGAGACTACAGGAATAGTGAGTACTTGGAAGTTTTACAGTTTAGTGGATGATGTTTTCAAAAGCTTATCCGGCCATACATCTAATACACCCGGATTCAAATCGTAAGTTATATCGAAAGAAAAAAACGAAACTCAACTTGTGTAGTAATTGTATGGCTGAATTTTTCAGTGAAAAAAGAGTAATGACACCCGCAAGTAATGCGAGCAGTATATCCGATTCGTCAGTGTGGAAAACTTCAATGTCCGAGCCAGAGTTTAGCAATAACTCCGAACCTTTCTACAAGTACGTAAATGCATACAAATTTTATTTAAAATCAGAGTAAAATAGAGTTTTTTTGTTTTGCTGTTATTAACGTGACTGCTTTACTATAGACAAGAATATTCGATGCAACCCCGTCATTATATGGAGCCCTCCTCGCACGGAAACTCCACAAATCCTGCCGAGGTTCCCGCCTTCATGAATAATCCTCGAATGAATGAGGGTAACATGAATCCAATGACACCTAGCGTGCCAAACGGAAGTGACGATGACTTTGTTGGTCGACTGAGTAAAGTCAAAAAGTCTGATGACTACGATAAGCTGGTGGACATTGTTAAAAATATTGTAGACAATTACAAGACCGGACAGCCGGATAAAGTTGATTCATTCACGGACTTCCTAAAATCTTACTTAAGAAAATGGCCAGATCGAATGCAAGATGAGGCTATCAATCACATAACAAATTATATCATTGTCAAGAATATGGAGCACACAATTGGTAGCGCAGCTGCTAATAGACAATAATAAAACGTGTAATATTAGGAATTAAAATAGTCAGATAAATTGACTTTGTATTTTTAGGACGTAGAGCACATTAGAATGTACTTAAAATTTAATATAATACAGAACATTAAATAGATTTTAATGAAGGAATGTTTTCTTTGAATGAGGAACGGAAGAAAAATGAAACAAGGTATTAAATATTTTATTTAACAACTTTATATTTATCTTTGGTGCATATAGTAATCGATGGCTGTTGAGAATGCCGCGAATCCGAGAGCTCCAATCACACCAGCTTTAACTCCAGCCCTCAAGCCGATTATGCCTCCAGTAACACCACCAGCATAAGTCCCATTTTTCCAGTCTGTTGTTCCTCGATACTATTTAGACACAAAATTTGAGGAATGAAGATAACATTGAGAACATTCAAACATACCGACTCAATAGTGCACTCAACGGCAGAAAAAACAGCTCCAATCATGGCAAAGTTCTTTGCATAAGAATGCGTTGTTGTTCGCATTTCTTTGAAGATCTGTCGGGCAGTCTGTTGTTTTTCATTTGCCATTGGGTCGGCAATGTTTGGATTTACTGACGCACTAAACAATCCAATTGCAGCACCCAAACCATATCCTTGAACATCACAACAGCTTCAATTACGTTTGTCATTACAAGACACCGTGTTCTTTACATACCCATAACACATGCCATCACTGATTTAAAACCACAGCTTTCCAATGTTGATTCAACCAGCTTTTCTTGGTCACTTTTTATTTGAACCGGTCCAAGATTTTTAGGTATAATTATGTTTTCTCGATATCTGGAAGTTTTTTTTTTTTTTTTGATAAAGTGTGTTTTTATTTATGGTTATGCCATTGAAATTGTTTCACCTATGAAAATTACCAACAAAATGTTTTGCCATCTCATCCAGCTCTGAATTCTCAAAGAACACAGCTTTTTTTGGTTGATCATGTTTCACCGGTGGTGGAAATAAGGACATTTTAGTTAAACTTGACTGTTTTTAGTCAGTGTTTAGTTAAAAGATTTCTAAAATTTTTTGGATTTTACAAAAATATTTTGACAACCGTAGGGTAAAGTGACATATCACATATGTGAACCTGTCATGCTGACAACTGACATTCCAAAATAGAAATATTCCAATAAAAAGTGCGTTCCAGGAAAACTTTTTCGTGGTATCGTGGATTTACATGCATCTGCAAGTGCAGAAGCAAATAAAAAAAGGAAAGTTGTAAAATTAGAATTCATACTTGTGTGATAGAGAGGGAAGACACCTTTAGTTATACATTGTGGATGGAAAATTATCCAAACTGACCAAAATCCCACATTCACAGCCATAATCCTATACGTCTCTCTTTTTAACTTTTGTGTTTCATAATCTTTATCTGCCCCGCCTTACTTTTTGCACTTCTGCAGTTGCAGATGCATGTAAATCCAGCAGAACATGTTCATCTGCACCCATAATTTATCATCTCTGCAGCCATAATTGCACTCGTTCCTCTTTTTAACTTTTGCGCTTTATAATTTTAATCCGTCATACTTACTTTTTTGCTCTTCTGCAGTAGCATATGCATGACCAACTCTTTAGAGACCGAAAATAAATAGGTTGCACTACAGAGAACGGAGCCCTGATGGAGCCTAGCGCATTCATTTCTCAAAATCATACCTAGCGAAGAATTGAGGATATCTACAACCTCTTGCCGATCCTGAACTGCTAATCGATATACAGCTTTTCATGACAATGAAAATTATTATCGGAGGACCTACTAATTCCTCGCAAAAAGTTATATACCGATGGAAAAACAGTTTTTGTTTTCTATTTGGATTCGACTTTCGAACCTCCCACGTAACAGACAGACATTCTAAACTGATATCATTAAGGGTTATAGAAAGCTTTTAGTTATTTTACCGCAAAAGATAACAGGACATCACAACTCTTACGTAAGCAGGGAAGTTGTAACGGGATTTGTACGGTTTTCTTTAGCTTATAAATCTTGGCAGAATTACATAATATTTGCACCTAAATACGTAAGACATTAGATATTGGCAATAGTCAAGCGAGTGTTGAATCACTTTGCATTATTTATGGGGAATGGAAAAGGGATTAAACATATAAGTTAAAGTAAACCAAGTTCGCGTGTTTGGAAAAGGATTTTCCTAGATTTCGCTATTAATAAAGTCGAAATCACTAAAAAGTTGTTTCTTCATCTTCAAACTACTCAAAATGTTTTTTTTTTTTTTTTTTTAAGTAAACATTTACGTAAAATATATAATTATTTTTACTGACTTTATCACAAATTACACAGAATTAATCGCCCTAAATTTTATTTTTGGAATAATAAAATAATTTAAAAGAAATAAACGAGCTTCTTATCTCAAAAATGCTCTCACCAAACAATAACCTTGGTTATTTTATCAATTATTGTGCTCAGTTAAAGGCATACAGAAGCAAGAGTATGGTGCAGATTCCAATGACAAGTCCTAGGATCATTGAATCTCGACGCTTCTTTATGTTTATTCTTTGGACCAAGCTAAAAGAAATCACAAATGGTGTAGAAAGAGAAAAGTAATTATTTTTTGTTTTGATTGTACCTAGAAATCAAAGGAAAGCGGTTGGATATGTCATTGAATCGGGTCTGAAGACGTTTGAACGATTGCCTCTGCGAAAGTAAGTGCTCTTTTGTCTCCATAGCGATGCTTATCTGGTCATTGATTAAAGTGTTCGAGCTAAGTAAAACCAAATATTTAATCAGTCTTCATTGCCCACACGAATATATTCTTAGACCTTACCTATTGATGTGGCTACTTTCCTTCAAGTACATATCTCTCCTGCTCAACCCAGAACTGGATGGACTGTTGAGATTTGTAGAGAGCCCTGATCCACGTAATAGTTCCTCTCGTTCCATTCGTGTAGTGTGATTTGCACATATCTTATTGAATTCTTGTCGATAGCCTTGGAGTATTTCACGGTGTCGTTGTAGGGTATGTATCGCTGCGGCACCAGAAGTTGGAAGTTCAGACATGTTTTCGTTTAGCGCCGACAGCTGGATGATGATTTATTTATCATCTTTGTTTTTGTAAAAAAAAAAATTATAGTCAAACCTTATCGAGCATTTGAGCTATTTCTTCAGACAGGGAATCAAAGACATGTTCTCCGAGGAGAGGTGATGTGTCTGCTGAGCTGTGACCCGCACTGGAGCCTGCCCCAATTTTGCTGAATGCTACAAGCTTCAGATCGATCTCATTTTCGAGGTGTCTTGCTTGTTTACGGAGGGCTATGTAAACAACAAAGAACTTACTGTAAACTATGCAAATGAAATATATTTTTGTTTGCTTACCATCGTAGTTAGAGCTGCTCATTGTAAAAACAAAACTTCGTAGGCAAGTAGGCAGTTAATTCGTGTCTGACGATTTTGACGTTAAAAAAAAATGTCATCAACTAGAAAAGCCCTGGAATTTTGTATTTTCATTCCCTAATCTTACCCGATTATTATTGTACGGGAAAATTCTATTCCTTCATAGAAAAGAAAGATTTATATTTAATGTTTTTCTCTGTTTCCTAAAAATATGATATATTTTAACAAAAGCAAGTAGAAACTGCACTATTTTCTATTTTTATTTTAAAATTTTTCCTCAGGGAAATGAAGTAAACATTCGATTTAGAATTTGGAAAACAATGACGTTCCATTCCAGGTTAAAGTTTCCAATAAATTGTCAGTTTTATTTTACAGAAGCGGCCAAAAAATGAGCCGTTTTTTTTATTGTGAATTTAAACCAAAACTAATTTAAGGGTTTTTTTTTTTTAAACAAATAAACTTGTAAGACTCGTTTCGAAATAAAGAATATGGGTTATGAAATATTTTTTCTGAGAAAAAAAAGAAGCCCTGTTAAACTTTCATCGAAATTCAATTTTTTTTTGTCGAAAACGCTAACTGAATGAAGAGATTGAAATAAAAGTTAATTTTAATATACCTACCTATGTAGTAGTTTTTTCAGCCAAACAATTCTACAGCTCATAAACTTTAGCTTGATGTAAGTTTAAGCTTCTCGTTGCCACGCAATTCTATTATCAGCTCGGGAATGGATTTTACCACAGAACACAAAAACAAGTCATTGAACACTTTTACCTGTTTGATTTGTTTTTGTGTTCAATACTGAGCTGATTAGGACCGCAGTCAATAAAAGGTTTCTATCAAATTTCAGCAATCATATAATCAGTAGATGTGGAAAACGCTGCATTTAATTATTCATTCCCCATAGAAATGTGATCCCAAGTTTGAATATCTAGGATCAATGATCATGATCAATAGTGAAGCAACTTGTGATGACAACTTCATTCATCGTGTAAGCGAAAGGTGGGGGAAGTGGTGCCAAGAACTTAGCCATTTCGTGTGATGGAAAAATGCCCCTAAGCTGCAGGAAGGACTTCACAACGCGAATGTGCTTCCAAAACGACAAAAATGCACCTAAGTATTGCAGCCATTTAGTAATGTTGCTGCTCACTAAACAGTACAGACTTTGGGTTGTAACTTCAAACTAAAAATCTGCTTTTGGCTTTCAGAGGAATGATTTTTTTTTTAATTTTCTAGCAAGGAATTAGCATAAGCAAAGAAAAACAACGCTCTCCTCTCAATGAACTTCAGAGTTTCACCTAGTGAATACAATAGTTACAGTACATTTACTTATTCAATTAATAATTCTTAGGAACATAAAAAAAACTACTTAAAAAAGTATTTTTATTTATCAAAAACTTTGCATCTGTCCCATATTCATATTCTTTGTTCATGTGCTCTTGTATTCTTTCTTTTGTTTGTTGTTGTTTGAGAAAACGGGTAACAAAAGTACTCACTCTTTTTCGAACTTATAAGGCACCCAGTTCCTTCTAAATATTTATCCATACGTTAAGTGCTTAAGTGATGTAATTTGGTGTTCTGTACTTTACTTCCAGCACATAGTCCTCTGGAATCTTTATTCTTTAAGGGCCACCCATATTCACATGTTGCACATCCTCTAAGGAATCACTACGATTTTCCATAAAAGTCGTATAATTATAATTGCAATTACTATAAGATACATAAAAAACTACATAAAAGCGAACAAAGACATGAATGAACAAATGACATAGTATACTACGGATAAACACAAATAATCCATTCATGGAAAAAGGTTACACCTTCCAAAATCCAAAAATTCCGGATACTCTTATGAATCATGGTCCATACTCCAGACTTTTATGGTTGCATACCAATCAATACAAAGAAATGTGTAACAAATCTTTTTTTTTTTTTTGAATAGGTAGCAAGCATTCGCAGCTTTGCACAAAGGTAAACATAAAAAAAAACTGATACAAAAACAAAACCAAGAACTGAATGCTCCTTTCTCAAAATGTTCATATTTAAAGCATAATTCAATGTATGTCTGTACATCTATACAAGGAACAGCTTAAGTCGTGACAAAGAGTCAAACGGCCAAGTGGCCATTCGTGGTGTTAACAGTCAGAAACAAGACTTAGTTCAGTGCTTCAGTCTTAACGAGATGGAGCTTTCAACGTCTCTTCTGTGTTTATAGTACACAACAATCGAGTGTTTGAGTCGGTATTTTATATTTTAACATTACACTAGCCTATACATCCAACGAACGGACGCGCGACAGTGATAGGTGTTAAATGCTATTAAATCCGATTAGAGGGAGGTGTTTAAATGTGAACGAAAGAGATCTAAGGGTGAATCAAAACAATAGTGATTTGAAACTGGGTCAATTAATTTAATCCAAAGCGAGCCGGTTGCGTCAACGAACGAATGCAGACTAATTTGTTGTTTTGTTTTTCCAGATTTGTGGAGGTAAATCGATACTATAATAGCATGTGTTGTAACATAACTAAAAAAATGTGTTTAAACATCGCCGTCATTATATGAAGTGATGGCTTCTTGAATTGCAACATTTATGCAATGCATCAGAGTTGCTTATAAGTGTTGTTACAAAAAAGTTGGTGACAGTTGATGTGAGTGTTGCCAACTGATTTGATTAATAAAGGCTGTGGATATCAGGGCTCTGCAAACTGTAATGAAAATCATTGAACTTCATAGTCCCAAACGTTCTTAGTTTTTTTTTCGAGTGCATTCAAGTTCCGCAAAATCTATAGAAAATATTTTTTCTTTTAAGTTCTTATTTATTTAAATTTAAGATTTGGAAAATAAAATGCTTATTCAAAAGCAACTTTTCCGATGAGAATGAATCTTAGAAATTATTCACCGATTTTCCCGCTGAAATTCAGCTCATTGACAGCTTCTTATACTGGTGGCGACAGTATACATAATGTATTGTGATTATGTTTTGAACAAGCTGTTTCCACAGTAGCACTTTTCATCAGCCGCACATATGTAACTGGCTGTGATGTCAGTCGAAGAGGTAAGTGAACATTTTGTCGGAATCGTGTAAGCCATCAACGAGAAAGTCGTCTTTAAAAAAAAAATGGTTGTCTTTAAGAAAGATTTTTCTTCACATAAAATTTTATTGAAATCGTTAGAGTCGTTTTCAAGAAAAATAAGTATTATCAATTATCATATGTGTTTTATGGCAGGTACCGTTATTTCGAGACCTAAAGACTCAATTTCAAAAACTCCTTTGTAGGCTGCCCCACAGACACCAACATCAAAATTTGAAGAAAATCGGTCAAGCAGTTCAGGCTGTAGATCCATATACGGCTAGACAGACAGAAAGACAGAATTACAGGACCCACTTTTTTCGTATTCTCTATCATCGTAATGTCATATTTAACTGATATTTCAACTTTTTTTCTGCACGATTTCAAAACTTGTCCAATAATATCTATAATCCCGCACGATTGTAAAGAAAGAAAAAGAGTTAGTATTTGGTTGGCATGGAACAATCCGAACCCGGGAGATTCGCAGAGGTGACGCTTTATGGGGTAAGCCCAAAATGGGACAGTGATTAGTTTGACTAGCTTGTCACTATCGTGATATCTTTATCTTGTGCCACCAAGAAAAGTTCGTTTATTTTTTCAATCCACTTTTTCAATTGAAATCACTTTAATTTTAGACTCGAGTTACATATGTATGTTTTCAATTAAATTGTTTTTAATGGAATTTTTTAGCTAAATTCAATTGAAATGAACCAGCTTTTTCTGTAACAGCCATATTATTGACTCACTTCAAAACTAGTTTTTACATAGAACTAGTTTTCAAAAGTTTCCTAGTTTCAAGTTTTGAACAAATCGGTATTATTCAAAAAAATAATGACGTATAAAACCCGAAATCGTAAAACTAGTATTTGATAAAACTAGAAATTCATGAAACTGGAAATATCTAGTTTTAAGTATTTCAAAACTAGTTTTGAAGGCTCTTTGTATTATTCATCAAAGGCAACAGAGATTAAATTAATTTCGAAACGTCATCAAATAATTTGAGTAAGGAAATAATTTTAAAGATGGCGCGTAGAATGATATTCCACGAATTGGGGCTTCGAAATAGAAAATTAAAAAAGACTACGTACATTTATTTTATTTTTATATATGTACATACATATGTACATATGTATTTCTCGTTCAAGATGCGAATAATATTCGTGCATACATTCAAACGTTTGAAAATTACAGATTTTTTTTTTTTAATTTTCTATTTCATTTCCAAAATCACAGCAGCTTCTTTGATAGAACTAGTTTTTTTTACTCAAAACGAGAAATGATTTTCAAAACTCGAACTAGTTTTTCTTCAGAAATGAATAATGCCAATTTTATTCTAGAACTAGTTTTGATTAGTTTTTGCAAAACTTGAAACGAAACTAGTTTTACCTGAAACTAGTTTCATTTCTAGTTTTACGAATTCTCAATAATATGGCTGTAAGATGATTTTAACTAAATTTGTACCTTTCTACAATTCAAAGTAAGCCTGTTTAATTGTGCCATAAAATTCATGGCCAATTTTGTACAATTTTTTAACATTGACATAGATGATGTCAATTTGATACAATTTAGTAAAGGTCTGTTCTACTGTTTGTTTGTTTTTTTTCGTAATATCTTGCCACTATCCTCTCTCTTTGCTATACGTACGGACGTATGAACAAATATTGAAAAGATTTCAAATGCAAACGTATAACATACTTATTTGAAAAGTAGAAATCATAATTAACAGCTGCAGTTGTCGCCACATTTATAAGTTTATTAATTTGGAATGAAGTTTTGTTGAACGGCATTGAAAGTGAATAATGTTTTCTTAATGTCAATTGGAAGAAAACAGAACATTAAACTTGATTTGTAAAATCGAGGGCTAAAACCAAAAATGGTTTGATAAACAAAAACATAATGGTGGATATTCGTCTAAAGTACTTTTTATTTGTATGGGAAGGTACCCTCAAACCCTCTAGTCATTATTTCAAAACGATCCACACCCCAACGATCCCAATGAATCCAAAACAAAATATGTTTACCTTCATTTCTAGTGAATTAAAAAAAAAATATGAAATTGTTTACCGGAAGATGAATCACAGTTTACAGCTGCTGATTCACTGATTTCTGAAATTTCTGTTGAAACACTTGTTAAGTTTATACTTGCGACCAAAATTTCGAAGTAATCTAGTTTCGATATTAATGTCTAAAGAAAATATGTTTCAATAAATTATTATTCTTCTGTTTATTCTGTTCGAATCCAGTCGTTTCATTTTACTTTGCTAAAAGGTTATGGGCCCAGACCAATAACGGATTGAAAATATAATTACAGAAATTGCTTTAAAAGAAAAATGTCTTTTTCACAGAATTTGGGAATCCATCAAATGGAGAAGCTGACTGGTTCAGAAAATTGGTCAACATGGAGCTTTGCGATGAAAACCCAATTAGAGCTTGAAGATACTTGGAAATGTATCGAGAATGTTCCAGGCGAAGAGTTGGATGTTGCTAAGGACAAGATTGCTCGTTGTAAGATGATCTTAGCTATCGACAAGAGTCTATACGTTCATGTTAGGAACGCAACAACTTCCAAAGATGTTTGGACATCAATGCAAAATCTTTTTCAAGACTCAGGCTTGGACCGGCGTATTGGCTTGCTTCAAAAATTATGCTCTGTGGTCCTGGCAGAATGTTCCTCAGTAGAAGATTATGTAAGTCAAATCATTGGAAATTTTTCGAATTTTCATAAGAAAATGAAACCCAAGCATAACAAAAAAACTAAATCTCGTTGCTTTAACTGTGATGGCGTTGGACATTTTGCTTCAGATTGTCCATCTAAGTTGAAAGGGCAAGATTTCAACCCAGGAAAAGGTGGTTCAATGTTTGCAGCGTTTCAAGCAGAGTCCAGTAATCATGAATGGTGTTTTGATAGCGGTGCAACCGATCATATGACGTCTAACAAAAATTTTTTCAAAGAACTTAAGCCATTCAAGGGTGAAATCAAGACAGCGAATAACATGACAATGGAAGCTATTAATAAAGGTGACATATCGTTGGCAGTTCTAACTCCCAAAGGAAGGTGTGATATCGTAGTTCATGATGTTCTCTATGTCCCCGAATTGGAAGTCAACTTGCTATCCATAAAGAAGATTGTGGATCATGGGAATGTCGTCATTTTTGACAAAGATGGATGTCGTGTCATGAATTCTTCGAAAGAAGTCATAGCAAAGGGTAAATCTTCAAATGGGTTGTACAAGTTGGATATTGCCACAGATCAGACGGCTTTCGTTGCTAAAAGTAACCTGGACAATATTTGGCATCGAAGATTTGGTCACTTGGGCCAAGAAAATATGAAGATACTTACACGAGGCTTAGTTAAGGGTATTGATTCCAACCTGGATTCTCTTTCGACTTGTCAGTCATGTGCCGAAGGAAAGCAGCACCGGAACAGTTTTCCATCAGAGGGGTCAAGGTCATCAAAAGTTCTTCATATAATCCACTCAGACGTGTGTGGTCCCATGGAAGTGAAATCTATTAAGGGAAGTAGATATTTCGTTACTTTTATAGATGATTTCACGCGAAAAGTATTTGTATACTTCATGAAGACCAAAGATGATGTATTGAATTGCTTTCGTGAATTCAAGGCCGAAGTCGAGAATCAACAAGATTCAAAAATAAAAATTTTAAGAACGGACAACGGCAAAGAATTTACGAACAAAGCTATGGAACTCGAGTTGAAAAAGTCCGGCATTGTTCATCAAACAACAGTACCCTATACTCCAGAACAAAACGGTTTATCAGAAAGGATGAACCGAACACTTATGGAAAAGGCTCGAGCTATGTTGTGTGACGCTAATATGCCAAAATTTTTTTGGGCTGAAGCAATTAATTGTGCTAGCTACATAGTTAACCGTTCGCCTCATAGAAAGCTTGAAAAAACGCCTGAAGAGTTATGGAGTAATCGTAAACCAGATGTTAGTTGTTTTCGTGTATTTGGTTGCACAGCGATGTCACACATTCCCAAACAAAAACGTCGTAAGCTAGACTCGAAGTCTGAAAAATGCATTTTCATTGGCTATTCAAGTACTTCAAAAGGGTATCGTCTCTACAGTTTACAAAAGAAGGATGTTTTTATAAGCCGTGATGTAGTTTTTCATGAAGACAATTTTCACTATAAGAACATGAAAAATGAAAATACCAAGCAAGTTCCAACGTATACTGCTGTAGTGGGGGTTAATCCATTCAAGAGCCAGGAAATTCTAGCTGTGAATAGCGATGTTGAGTTATCTTTATCAAATCTAGAAGCTGATGACGTAGTGGGGGATAACGAAGAAGATGTACTTTCGACAACGTCACCAGTTGATCATTATTTTCCTTCGACAGCAGATTCTTATCCCAATTTGGAGAATGAGGAGGAAGATGACGTTACGACACAATTACAAGAAGCTCCAGAATCTATCATGAACCGCCGAAGCGAAAGAATCTCAAAGTTGCGTAAGGTTGTATACAACGTTGAGAAGGTAAATGATTTTGAAGATCCTGAAGATTTGGAAGATGCTTTATCCAGAAGTGACAAAGAAAAATGGATAGAAGCAATGCAGTGTGAAATGAGGTCATTTGAAGAAAATGATACCTGGAAAAGTGTAGACAAGCCCGCTGGAGCCAACATTATTAAGACAAAATGGGTATTCAAGACGAAGAAGGATGAAAATGATGTTGTACGGTACAAGGCTCGATTAGTGGTGAAAGGTTTTACACAGAAGAGAGCATTATCAGCGAAGTACAATCTTCAAATTCAACAAATGGATGCTATTACTGCGTTTCTCCAAGGTGAGTTAAGTGAAGACATCTATGTTGAGAAACCGAAGGGACTTTCGATAGGAAGAGAAGGCCAAGTGATGAAACTCAATAAAGCTGTTTATGGTCTTAAGCAGTCAAGTTTAGTTTGGAACACCAAGTTGGATCGAGTTCTTCAAAAGTTTGGAATGAAGCGTTCACAAGTGGATCCTTGTATCTACTTTCATCGAAAGAACAGAAGCATGACATTTTTAGCAGTTTATGTTGACGACATCCTTATCTTCACTAACGAAACGACATTTTGTGAGAATTTGAAGCTGAACTTGATGAAGGAGTTCAAAATGAAGTTCTTGGGAACTGCGAAGAATTGTTTAGGCATTCAGATTTCTCGTGACAAAGATGCAATTTATCTAAATCAAGAAAATTACATATCTGAGATGCTAATAAAATTTAACATGAATGAATCAAATCCTGTAGCAACTCCTATGGATATCAACATAAAACTAACAAAAGAGATGTCACCCAAAACTCCAGAAGAAGAAAAAGAAATGGCTAAAATTCCTTACCAGCAAGCAATCGGAAGTTTATTATTTGCAGCACAGTGTAGACCAATAACGGATTGAAAATATAATTACAGAAATTGCTTTAAAAGAAAAATGTCTTTTTCACAGAATTTGGGAATCCATCAAATGGAGAAGCTGACTGGTTCAGAAAATTGGTCAACATGGAGCTTTGCGATGAAAACCCAATTAGAGCTTGAAGATACTTGGAAATGTATCGAGAATGTTCCAGGCGAAGAGTTGGATGTTGCTAAGGACAAGATTGCTCGTTGTAAGATGATCTTAGCTATCGACAAGAGTCTATACGTTCATGTTAGGAACGCAACAACTTCCAAAGATGTTTGGACATCATTGCAAAATCTTTTTCAAGACTCAGGCTTGGACCGGCGTATTGGTTTGCTTCAAAAATTATGCTCTGTGGTCCTGGTAGAATGTTCCTCAGTAGAAGATTATGTAAGTCAAATCATTTCAACAGCCCAGAAGTTGAACGAAATTGGATTCGCAGTAAACGATGAATGGGTTGGAAGTTTACTGCTGAAGGGTCTTCCTGATGAATATAAGCCCATGATCATGAGCATCGGTTGCAGTGGAAAGCAAATAACAGCAGATTCCATCAAAATGAAATTGCTGCAAGATGTTAAATTTAATCCGACATCATCTAACAGTGCGCTTATGTCAAATAGAGGAAATTTTTCGAATTTTCATAAGAAAATGAAACCCAAGCATAACAAAAAAACTAAATCTCGTTGCTTTAACTGTGATGGCGTTGGACATTTTGCTTCAGATTGTCCATCTAAGTTGAAAGGGCAAGATTTCAACCCAGGAAAAGGTGGTTCAATGTTTGCAGCGTTTCAAGCAGAGTCCAGTAATCATGAATGGTGTTTTGATAGCGGTGCAACCGACCATATGACGTCTAACAAAAATTTTTTCAAAGAACTTAAGCCATTCAAGGGTGAAATCAAGACAGCGAATAACATGACAATGGAAGCTATTAATAAAGGTGACATATCGTTGGCAGTTCTAACTCCCAAAGGAAGGTGTGATATCGTAGTTCATGATGTTCTCTATGTCCCCGAATTGGAAGTCAACTTGCTATCCATAAAGAAGATTGTGGATCATGGGAATGTCGTCATTTTTGACAAAGATGGATGTCGTGTCATGAATTCTTCGAAAGAAGTCATAGCAAAGGGTAAATCTTCAAATGGGTTGTACAAGTTGGATATTGCCACAGATCAGACGGCTTTCGTTGCTAAAAGTAACCTGGACAATATTTGGCATCGAAGATTTGGTCACTTGGGCCAAGAAAATATGAAGATACTTACACGAGGCTTAGTTAAGGGTATTGATTCCAACCTGGATTCTCTTTCGACTTGTCAGTCATGTGCCGAAGGAAAGCAGCACCGGAACAGTTTTCCATCAGAGGGGTCAAGGTCATCAAAAGTTCTTCATATAATCCACTCAGACGTGTGTGGTCCCATGGAAGTGAAATCTATTAAGGGAAGTAGATATTTCGTTACTTTTATAGATGATTTCACGCGAAAAGTATTTGTATACTTCATGAAGACCAAAGATGATGTATTGAATTGCTTTCGTGAATTCAAGGCCGAAGTCGAGAATCAACAAGATTCAAAAATAAAAATTTTAAGAACGGACAACGGCAAAGAATTTACGAACAAAGCTATGGAACTCGAGTTGAAAAAGTCCGGCATTGTTCATCAAACAACAGTACCCTATACTCCAGAACAAAACGGTTTATCAGAAAGGATGAACCGAACACTTATGGAAAAGGCTCGAGCTATGTTGTGTGACGCTAATATGCCAAAATTTTTTTGGGCTGAAGCAATTAATTGTGCTAGCTACATAGTTAACCGTTCGCCTCATAGAAAGCTTGAAAAAACGCCTGAAGAGTTATGGAGTAATCGTAAACCAGATGTTAGTTGTTTTCGTGTATTTGGTTGCACAGCGATGTCACACATTCCCAAACAAAAACGTCGTAAGCTAGACTCGAAGTCTGAAAAATGCATTTTCATTGGCTATTCAAGTACTTCAAAAGGGTATCGTCTCTACAGTTTACAAAAGAAGGATGTTTTTATAAGCCGTGATGTAGTTTTTCATGAAGACAATTTTCACTATAAGAACATGAAAAATGAAAATACCAAGCAAGTTCCAACGTATACTGCTGTAGTGGGGGTTAATCCAATCAAGAACCAGGAAATTCTAGCTGTGAATAGCGATGTTGAGTCACCTTTATCAAATCTGGAAGCTGATGACGTAGTGGGGGATAACGAAGAAGATGTACTTTTGACAACGTCACCAGTTGGTCACTATTTTCCTTCGACAGCAGATTCTTATCCCAATTTGGAGAATGAGGAGGAGGATGACGTTACGACACAATTACAAGAAGCTCCAGAATCCATCATGAACCGCCGAAGCGAAAGAATCTCAAAGTTGCGTAAGGTTGTATACAACGTTGAGAAGGTAAATGTTTTTGAAGATCCTGAAGATTTGGAAGATGCTTTATCCAGAAGTGACAAAGAAAAATGGATAGAAGCAATGCAGTGTGAAATGAGGTCATTTGAAGAAAATGATACCTGGAAAAGTGTAGACAAGCCCGCTGGAGCCAACATTATTAAGACAAAATGGGTATTCAAGACGAAGAAGGATGAAAATGATGTTGTACGGTACAAGGCTCGATTAGTGGTGAAAGGTTTTACACAGAAGAGAGGTATTGATTATGAAGAAACCTATTCACCTGTCGTGAGGTACTCTTCTATTCGATATTTGATAGCATTATCAGCGAAGTACAATCTTCAAATTCAACAAATGGATGCTATTACTGCGTTTCTCCAAGGTGAGTTAAGTGAAGACATCTATGTTGAGAAACCGAAGGGACTTTCGATAGGAAGAGAAGGCCAAGTGATGAAACTCAATAAAGCTGTTTATGGTCTTAAGCAGTCAAGTTTAGTTTGGAACACCAAGTTGGATCGAGTTCTTCAAAAGTTTGGAATGAAGCGTTCACAAGTGGATCCTTGTATCTACTTTCATCGAAAGAACAGAAGCATGACATTTTTAGCAGTTTATGTTGACGACATCCTTATCTTCACTAACGAAACGACATTTTGTGAGAATTTGAAGCTGAACTTGATGAAGGAGTTCAAAATGAAGTTCTTGGGAACTGCGAAGAATTGTTTAGGCATTCAGATTTCTCGTGACAAAGATGCAATTTATCTAAATCAAGAAAATTACATATCTGAGATGCTAATAAAATTTAACATGAATGAATCAAATCCTGTAGCAACTCCTATGGATATCAACATAAAACTAACAAAAGAGATGTCACCCAAAACTCCAGAAGAAGAAAAAGAAATGGCTAAAATTCCTTACCAGCAAGCAATCGGAAGTTTATTATTTGCAGCACAGTGTACGCGACCGGACATATGCTTCGCAGTAAACAAATTGAGCAAATTTAATAACTGTCCTGGTAAAGAACATTGGGCTGCTGTGAAGAGAGTATTCAGATATCTCAAGGGAACAAAAGCAGCCAAATTAAAATTTTCAAGAGATGGCTTTTCTGCGTTCAAAATTTATTCTGATTCAGATTGGGCAAGTGATTGCGATGAAAGAAGATCTGTAACAGGCTACGCTTGTATCTTACAAGGAGGCGCTGTGTCTTGGGCAACAAAGCATCAGCCAACTGTTGCTTTATCCTCAACAGAAGCCGAATATATGGCTCTTTCGGCCTCAACTCAAGAAGCAATGTGGATTCGTGGCCTCGAGAATGAACTGAATCCACTTTTTAATAACTCGGCCATGAATATATATTGCGACAACAAAAGTGCAATTCATCTGGCATCGACAAGCAAGTACTTATCAAGATCCAAACATATTGATGTTCGACATCATTTTGTACGTGAAAAAAAGAACATGAATATTATCACTTTCACTGGAATTGGAACTGAACTTATGGTTGCAGATAATTTAACAAAACCTGTTCCAGCTGAAAAACATAAATTCTGTTGCAACAACATGGGTTCATATTTGAGGTAAATTTTGTTCGAGGGGGAGTGTTGAAACACTTGTTAAGTTTATACTTGCGACCAAAATTTCGAAGTAATCTAGTTTCGATATTAATGTCTAAAGAAAATATGTTTCAATAAATTATTATTCTTCTGTTTATTCTGTTCGAATCCAGTCGTTTCATTTTACTTTGCTAAAAATTTCAAATGTATCTCATTGGGCCCTTAGATCAAATGATAATAGGTCTGTTCGTTGAACTTTCCCCATGGTTGACACAGGTTTTCTTGACAACCCTATGAGTTGTCAAAAAAATCTGGGTTTTCCACTCCTCAAAAAACGCTAAACCACAAATCACCACACATCCCTGTCACTAAAAAAAAAATACATGCCATTTGACAGCCCTCAAATCGCCACAGCAAAAAGCTAGGGCGAGTTTGGGGAAAACCTATGGCAAACCTGTGGCTCAAAAAACACTCAATTTGACATTCAGGGTGAATTTAGGTTTCTCAAAAAACGCTTTGTGGTGACCCTAGTGCAACCCCAGGGCTTCAAAGAACAGACCTAATAATAAGAGAATCTATACAAATGGGCCTGTTCCTTGCCTTATTCACCAATATATCAGAAGAAGCATGACCAGCTTACACTCTGTATGTTCTGCACAAAGTCCAATTGAATAGTACATAAATGCTTCATTCATGAGGAATAAGCTTTTGAAATTACTTTCGACCAAATTGTAAAACATAAGTA
Source organism: Melanostoma mellinum (assembly GCA_914767635.1). Taxonomy (NCBI): domain Eukaryota; kingdom Metazoa; phylum Arthropoda; class Insecta; order Diptera; family Syrphidae; genus Melanostoma; species Melanostoma mellinum. The sequence goes on from OU612058.1 coordinate 25,690,124, forward strand.
TAGGAAACAAAGAATCTGTACCTACATATATGTATGACAAAATTTTAGATAACAAGTAAAAGATTGTAATTTTATTATCGAGTTATTTTTATACCTTAGGGTGGAGAGGATGCAACTGTTAGCTTACACCTTCGAATGAACTAAACAGAGCTTTGCTTTCCATAAGCTAAAACGATTGGATTCGATGGTATAGTCATCGTCACTTCGATTGATATCGAACTACTTGTTATCTTCTTTTTCTTTGTAATTATGTGAGCAAGGCAAAATATCAATTCCTACATATGTACTTACCAAACAAAAGAATACTCTGACTTTACCCCAACTTCGTGAATGTTGATAACGAGCAATATCAGTGGATTGACGTTATCTTATCATTTATTTCACGAACGATAAAAGAAAATATTCGTAAAAATAATAACACCTATTCATAGCACTCTGTTTAGTTCCTAATCATTGAAACTCGAAAATACTAACAAAATTTTTAAGGTCTGGAAGTAAGTTTGTGGTGTATTTTGTGTCGTTGTTTGTGAAACTAAAATATCGAAATATTAAAAACAGTGCGGGAAAATTATTCTTTATTTTGTCCGTGGTTGAAGAACCAATATTGTCCGATACCAAGCCAAAACAATTTTTATTTGTGTGTAACGTGTTTAATGTTCATGTTGGACTATGAACTATTTCAAATTTAAACAGGTGAGTTGCAATACCGTCCTCCCAAAAATAGTGCCAAGCTCTCTATGAATTCAATGCATCAAAGCAGAAGATATTTGAACTGCTATATTAATAGTTTTGGTCCTTGGTGTCCCTGTGTATAACTCTTCACTTACTAAGCCCCATGGGTTAATGACATCCTTCCCCCCACCCGTTGGACTTCGAAGGATACTTAAAAGGAAACAATTATTGTAATGGTTCATGGACCAACCCTTCTGTTGGTGATGTACATAAGTAGGTTATCAGAAATAGAAACATTTCAATAAAATAAATACATATACGGTAAATATTTTGATTGAGAAAAAATAGCTTTGTTCACTAAACTGCAAATAGTGCCTGGTTGCTGGTGTTTAAAAGCAATTGCAATCACCCAATCCCATAAAATAAAACTACAACATCAACTATAAACCGAAATATTTAATCAAACCTAATACCGGAATTTATTACTCGGTCAATAAATGCACTCTCAAAGAAAAAAAAATACTCTTCGTAATGGAGATGCCGGGGTTTGAACCCGGGACTTCTCACATGCGAAGCGAGCGCTCTACCACTGAGCTACATCCCCATACAAAATTTCAGAGCCAAAATATTATTTTGATATGGAGGTGGAAAACTCAATTCCATTTCCAAAATGAACAATTTTGAATTGTAGTTGGCATAGATAGACTGCTAGCGAAATCAGGTTTCCATACAAACATAAATACTGTCGATAATCGACAAACTCAGGGCTCAAAAAACATTCAGGACGTGTTGTGGCCTTTCAAAAAACGTTTTGTGGTGACCACATAGAAATTCTTCAAGAAGGGCCACACGGTGAGAAGATTTTTCTAAACTTGTCCCCAGCTTCTTTTAAGGAATCGCACTGCCGTACATAGTTGATTTACATACATATGAAGGCTTATTGTAAAGCATTACAAAGACCAAATGCTGTTGATTCTGCTGCTGATGCTGTTTTCAGTTTGACTAACTTTTCACTACTTACTGACCTTTTAACTTGATTTTCAAAACAGTGTCCATTTTTGTTTCATATTCTGCTGGAAGTTTATTTAAAGCGTGAGTATATCATGAAGTACACACCAATAGAAAACCAGAGGAAAAAGAGTAAACAAGTGTTTTACGGAACGGAGATAATGTTCTTCTAAAACTGCCGTATTTAAAAAGAAATTTCAGAGACAGAGTAATGATACATTTTATATGGCTTAAAGTTGTGTCGATACATCTTATAAAATTTCTTTATAAATACGGCTGTAAATTGTATTGTGTCAAATCAAATCTTGCTACACGAATAAAACAATTTCAAAAAAGAAACGAGCTTTTCAAATGCCACCTATTTAAAGTATTTTTAACATTTTAAATTTAAACGTTCATATACAGAGTGTTTTCTGTTTTGCATAAGATGCCACAAGAGCCCAAAATGAATAGGTCGAAACTAAAAAAAATTGTATGAGAGGAGGGGTTGGCGTCTGTCTGTTTCCTTCGTTTAGGCAGGAGAAGTAATTTTGTAAAAACTTTACTAAAAATAATTTAAAAAAATTAGTAACCTACCATCACATGCTATATTGGTTTTGAGAGCTAATGCTTGGTTTGTTAGTTGAAGCTCTGGAGTTGCCCTGTGGCAAAACGTTTTTTGAAAAACCTAAACTCGCCCTGAATGTCAAGCTGAGTGTTCGATATCTGGGTTTTTGCCCTTAACTCGCCCTGAAGTAGCACTAGGTTTTTGCTGGTAAATGACAGGGATGGGTAATGATTTTGTGATGTAGCATTTTTTGAGAACCAAAAACTTAGGTTTTTTTGACAACTTAGAGGGTTGTGAAGTAAACCAGAGTCAACCCTGGGTAAAGTTCGACGAACGAACCTACTTTGTACTTCGATTAACTTTTAAATTTAAGTTATTTATACAATGGCAAATCATTTTTCGTTTCAAGTTTTTTGAATGCACTATTTTCCTTTTCAGTTAATTTTAATAGTTGCGGTTATCTTGCCAACATCATTTGCTCAACATGAGGACATTCCCTATGAGGATGTAAAGAAAATCTGTGAGACATGTAGCTGTATGGACGCTCAAGATGCCGATAAGAAATACCATCACTTGTTGGATTGTTCGACAAAGAACTTTAATCACATCCTTGCAAGATGGCCCGAACAATTTGGCTACAATCATAAGGGTAAACAACAGAACACAAGTCATTGTTAAAATTATTTTGAGTTTTTTGTTTCGTAGGAGTTGAAATCATTGCAACTTTCTCGGGCAATAAAATACCCATCTTGCAGCAATTGCCGGCGACAAATGGAACCTTGTCACTAAGTTGCCGAGAGTGCAGTATCAAGGAAATTCAAGCTCCAGCCTTCATGGATGTGCCCAATATAATTCGATTAGATTTGAGCTGGAATAAGCTCAAGTCGGATGCGCTGACACCGGATGTTTTTCGTGGACCCTACAAAAGTACAGGCTATGAACCAATTGCTTTACGTGATTTGGATTTAAGTCACAATCAAATTAGCTCACTTGAAAAGCTATTGTTTGAACACACACCTGACATTGTCAAACTTAATTTAGGCTGGAATCGTTTGAGGATGTCGGACATAGGAACTCCAACTGCCATTTCTTCAGCTATTTCATTAGAGGTTTGTTATGGTTTTCATTAAGTTACAGAACATCATTCATATGAAATCAAGAGTCGTTTTAAAGATACAATTGTTTTCATTCATTGTAAAGGCCCCTTTTAAGTTTAACGCATTAAAGTTTGCATTTATATGTCCGCTGTAATTGAATGTTTAACTGAGAGCTCATTTGAAATGATCGTCTAAAAAAGAACCAATATTTGTCTGAAACTAAATGTTAAATTATTTCTATGGTGAAATAATTTGAATTAACGTCATTCATTTCTTCGTGTGCTTTTTACTTCGATGGCAAATAATCGGCCCTATCGTGGTAAACGTCGGCGTCGGAGCGGAATTCTCTCCGATCGGAGATATTTTGCTTCGTGGTAGTTCTCCGATCGGACGATCCGATGTTCTCCGTATAAGTTTTTGCTGCGGAGATTTTAGTTTTGGGATTTGGGAACGCAATGCATTGCCGCAATTGTGAAAAATTTCTTAAGACGGCAAATTCTTCGCAGCAAAATTGAATTGAATTGAAGATGCGTTGCGGAGAAAACTCCCCTTCGACGGTTACCCCGAGAGGGCCGAATGCTTACTATTTTACGTTTGAACAAAATTTTCTTACTCTCCAAAAATATAAAAAAAAATTTATTTCAAACAAACGGACAATTAAATGGCGAACAAGAAAAGTCTAATTTAACTTGTGGACAAAACATTTCCCAGTTGACTCTCTGGCTCTACCCTGTGCCTGTGGCCAGGCCAATTGAGTGACTTTTTAGATCATCTTTTCTTTAAAGCAGCATGAATTTACACACGCGAATGCATTTATTTTATTGAAGTACTGTGCTGAAAATGCCTTATGTACAAAGATGATATTTTGTAAATTTTTATGTCCGTTTTATTTCATTTTTATTTATTTAAACAAAATTAAATAACAACTTTTTCCAATTTCAGTTTCTAGATTTATCTTATAACGGTCTTGAATCGTTACCTACAATACTGTTCGAAAGCTTAATGAATTTGAAGACCCTTTTACTCCAGGGAAATAAATTTAAATCGATTCCCGCCAAACTAAGCCTCATCGGCAGATCTCTAGAAACTTTCAATTTTGCCAATAATCCTGTACAAAGCTTAAGTGAAACTGATTTCACTGGACTGAAGGTAATGCGAACACTTAACATCAGCTATATGAATGAACTTACCACAATCAAGAATGGAACATTTACACATTTGGAATCTGTAGAATTTCTATACTCCAGCCATAATCCTTTCCTCACTTCATTTGACGTCGATGGACTTCTTCATTGTAGAAACTTAACACTTGTAAGTCAAAATAAAAAATTAAAGTTAGATATAATTTTTCGAGTAGAAAAAAAAACTTACGCTTTTTATATTTTCAAAGCATTATCCTTAATCTGATTTTTGTAATTCGTCTATTCTAAGCTAGATAATCAAGTAGTTTCCCCTTTTCAGCTAGATGTTTCCTATTGCAATATAGAAACAGTCAACATCAACGTAGATCTCTCCAACCCATTGCCAACGAATTTGACTGCCCAATGGCCAAAACTACAATCTATAGGAGCTGTTGGTAACCCATGGATTTGTGATTGCAAACTAATGCGAATACTTGAATTCTGTGGATCTGAAGTATTTAAAAACGACAAACTGGCACGATGTCAATCGCCTTTTGGATTGTCTGGCATCCGAATCTCAAATTTGACGTCAGAATTTGTGTGCAACTTACCAAAGGAATACATTCTACCAGAAAACCAAGATCCACCAAAGTTCTTGCGTCGAAGTTACATTGTTCTAACGGTAGTTACAATAGCATTGTTCATTTTAGTTGGCCTATTGATAGGTTTTGTAGCCGTTTGTATACGTCGCCGATTAAAACGCGAAGATTTTGGTATAGCTCCGATACGATACACGAGCGTTCGAAATCAATATGCGATGTCAGTCACTAAATGAAAAACACATCATAATATTGATGTGTTGTATTGCCAAAGACATTTTTAATAAGTTTAAAAATAAGAAAACCAAGTGTTTGATTTAATATAAACAATTTTTAATTTATTGAAAACATTTTAAACAAAGTGTATACTTAAAGACTATGAGTAAATAATTTTTTTTTCATAATTTTTTGTTTTTGTATGAGTTTAAATGTGTAGGTATTAAATAAAGTCGTTTTTCTTTTTTCTTTAGACTGTTTTAACGTCGTAAGGGCATAACAGAAAAAAGTGTCAAACATAAATATGCCACAACGGCTACTAACAATAAATACATTTTTGTTTCATTAAAAACGGAGTTCCCAGCCTATTAAGAGAAATTTAAATCCCGTTAAAATTATCAATTATATAAATACGATTACAAAGATCGACAGAAACACATACACAAATGTACGCTTATCCTTAAAAAGCAAGTAAAAATATACACAACTAAAATATAGGAACAGCAAAAACAATAAGTAAATAAGTTAAACATTTACAATCAGACACTTTTACCTTTACATTTTTGAAAAGTTTGTACAAGGTATTCATTTTTTGTTTTATTAAAAAACTTACTAGCTGAGATGTGTTAGCAATAATTTTTATTAAGCTAACTATGGCTTCTTTAAATAAAAAAGAACAATACTACAACTTTTGTAAAGAATACTTTTAAAGTGCTGCCTTTTGAGAAGAAAAACTAAAGAGACAACCATTGTGAAATCAGGCGAAAGCAGAAGTAGAAGTAAACAATACAATTAGCATCTTTATTTACATTTCTTATTTCGATTAAATTAAAAATTGTTTCCATACACATTCAAACTAACTTAGCTGTCATAACAGAACTGCAAATCAAATGAATTTTTTTACATTCTACATTCTCTATAGCTAGAAAAATTCGGCAAGACCAATAGCTCGAAAAGGAATTTGTTAAGAGTCCACATTGTCACACTCACGGTCGTATTTATGATCCCATTACAAAGAATGTCTAACTTAAGACAGCTCTTAGAACAGTTTCCAAAATCAAATCGTATTTATCAACACTTCCATCGCTGTCTAGGGAGTGTCTTACTTTAGACACCGAAATTGGCAGTCTAAACAATGGCTAAAGTGACATTTGATGCAATAAGGAACATATTTGTTGAATGTATTGTAAAACACGATTGAGAGCGTTAAGATCGAAGACATTAAATATATTGAGTTTCAATAATACTATTTTCAATAATTTCATTTATAAATTACCCAAATTCGATCATTTTATGAAATTTGGAAAAGTTATAAAAGCAATGTTGTACTCGCATATCAAAATACAAACAATGATACTGTTCGGATACACCCTGGACGCCACAATTAGGTTTGTCATTAAAAATTAACAGAATTCAGGTACTCCTGTGAATATTTGAGGGCTGATTTAGACAACTTTTGGAACGAGTTTATAAATACGAAGTTGGTTAAGACTTGCCCAACTTCTTAGAGTTGCAGTTTTCTTAGAGTGCTAAGAGTGTTCAAAGCAAATTTAATACATACGACTGTCTATAGTTAAAGAACTAAATTGATTTTTTTTTTAAACTTAAAACAAAGTTGAAGTTTGAATTAATTAGACTAAGTTTTTAATAATTAAACTATAACTGGACTAGAAGTTTAAGGCTCTGGGGAAAAGCAAACCTTCTACATCAGTTGATTTCAGCATAGTCATCACTATATCTGTTAACCACGTGTTTTTATGTTTATTTGTTATTTTCAAAGTTATAAAATAACAATCTGGTTAACGGAAGAGCAAGGTTGATGAAGTGAACCTTAAGTTGTCTTTTCATATTGAAAAGTATGTTATGTCTTAATTTGATTATATTATCTTAAGTTCATGATAATATTACCTTCATGTTGGCGACCCCCGCCTGCGACCCTTAGATACAGAAAGGCTCTCGTAAGAGGCGTTATATGTATTTCAACAACTTAGAGTAGAGAGAGTTGTTGCTTGCCACCTAGCTTGGAAAAAGATATTTGGTATCCCATTACATATAGTTAAAATACATATTTGGAAACATTGAAATCAAAACTAAACTAACATCTGATGTGAAATTCGACTTCAAGTTAATTGCAAAACATAAAAAAAGAGTGGCTAAATCTTGAAATCAAATCAAAATACTCAAAGCTGTCTGTAGTTGAACGCAAAGTATATCCTCTGCTCTATATCTCAGCAATAAATTAAATTATGAGGGAGTTAATAATCAGTTAAAAATAATAGAACAATTTAGCGATTGCAATATTTTTACTAACCATGTTCAAGATACAGTTGATTGTAAATTTGGTAAGAAAAAACAAATTTTAATTAACAAATTTAATCTTTTAATAGGTAGAGTCAATCATTAAACGAGTAAAAGAAGATTTTATAAAGAAGTAGAACCAGTAGAAAATTTTTAAGTTTGGAATTTACAACGAATTAAATTTGCATTACAACCAATGAAAGAAAAAGTTATCCAAATTGCTTTAATTAACATTGAAAAAATGGCAGCTCTAATATATTTCAATGATGCTGAATGATAAAGCTAGAGTAAGGTATGAAGCTATAGAGAGAACTGATTATGAAGATCTACCTAACATCACTGTTATAATGAAAAATTTTAGAGGACCAGCGAAAAGTCTTAAAGAAAAGAAAACTTCAGTTATTTTCAGTAAAGCTGATAAGAGCAAAAGAATTGTAATACTTGATAAGCAAGAATATATTGAAATAACTGAACAATTTATTAGAGCTGGACCATATGAAGAAGTAATTTTAAATCCTTTACCAAGAATGATAAGGAGAACTAAAGAAGCTATTTAAAAAGCAGTAAAAATGACCCTTAAGAAAATCAAATGTTTTTATTCCAGTCTTACCACGTTTATGTTCTCAATTGAAATTACTTAAACCAAGAAAACGAATAAGACCAATAGCATCAACAACTGGATCAATATTATCAAAACTTGAATATTGGTTATTAGAAAAACTGATTGATTTTATTATTAAATTAAATTTAAACAGCATCAATAAATAACGGAATTGAATTAGCAGAAAAAGTTAAGAACCTTAAAATAGCTAGCAACGGAATTCAAGTTCCATTCGACGTTGTTTCATTATATATAAATATTCCAAATGATGAAACTTTAGACTTTCCATTGTATCATTGTATATAAATTCTATAGTACTATTACTGGAACTGTTAATGGGGACAAAGTGGAAATTGAATGGACACCACAAAAGTCTAAACGCATTCCACAAGATTATATATCAAGAGCAGGAGGTGGATATGCGTTAGAGCAGGAAACAAATAACAACAATATTTCTCCTCTTCAGATGTAGTCTTTAGGTTTTAAATGTACACGTATAGTGAAATGTCACACGTATGTGAATGCCTTTCGGCAAGGCATAGCAATTGATGTTTCTACGGTCTATGGTATGGGCTTTGTATATAGAAACTATAGTAGTATAAAAAGACAGCTAAAAGTTACTAAAAGTTTACTAAAAAAAACGGAAGCAGAAAGATGTCGGGCACCTGATAACTATGCAAAACATTGTTCATATAAAATAGGACCACATTCAATGGAGCTGTTTTAGTAGGCAGACACAAATGGACAAGATTTTTAAAAGAGCGCATCTCATAGAATTGCAGGACCATTTGATGGTCTCTGTTCTGTGTGAGATCAATCTCCAACTGCCCGCGTTGACAATCTTGAAGCATTTTGATTAAATTATCAACAAAACCAGAAAATGTAACATGCAGCGATTGATCTTGTTTGAGTTGATTGAAAGAGTTCGTGTCCACGGTAGAGATGTACATTTTCCTATGATCAGATTTGTCTGTTAGTCGAAGTTGCTGAAATAAAACTAAAATTCTTGATATGCCCTTCTTATAAAAATTCTCATACAATAAGGCCTTTGAAGTCAATTTTTTCTGCATAAACAAAACACTGTTTTTTCGTGGATACACCATTGCACTGTGGTTCCACCGTAGGCCAAAATTAAAAAAATTCATTGCAACGGTTATAATAAAAACCCGTTATAATAAGCTGAGAACATCCTAAAGTCATAATAAATGAAAACCTAAATGCCGTTAACTATTTACTTTTGAAGTTATAATATTGCAAACACATGACATTTGAATTTTAGTGCTCCAAATGTTAGTAAGACTTCATTTGTTGGTTTTGACGTTTTCTTATCTATTTGTGGAGCGTTTCTTTGATGTGGATATATTATTAAAAGGTTAAACCTCCACAATTTTTTTTTTTAAATCAGTGTTAGACTAAATATAAACGTTTGCAAACTGGGCTTCGATATAAAAACATAAAAAAAATGGAAAATCTTAATGTTATTTGCCTTAAACTTTTAACTGTTATGCCCCGCACTGCCCCCAAAGTGTTATATATTGCCAAAAAGGTCATTAAATATTTTATTTAGCACACGTTCAATCAGCTGCGGAAATTTGCGGATTGATTTTTAATTAATTTTTAAGCGAACTAAGAAATTTATTATTTTTTCAACTTTAATCGAGAATAACTTCTGAAGGAAGCACTTTATTGAAAAATATCAAAATACCTTTTTTGTAGAACATTAAATTTTCTTTTAGAAACATGTTTGCAATATATCGCATATTTTTTTTTTTTGTTAATTAAAATAATTCAAAGTAAAAGAGCAAAAAAACATACCTTTTACAGGATTTTTTCCTATCACAATAGCTAAACTAAAGCAAACCGATCTTGAACCCTTTTACCGCCTTTATCTCAAGACACCTAAGAGATACATCAAAACTGATGGCAGATTCGTAATCAGAGAGCCCAAATCATTAAAGAATGAATAGTCCTTAGATGTTATCAAGTGAGTAAGTAATTATGGCCGCCTTTGTTCGAGAGTGGAACCACTGTGCATTGGTGCGGATGTTAATGGTCAATTCACTATTTGGAATTATACTTTCTATGTTTTTCACGTATGTTATATTAGAAAAATAATCATCTTCTGGGCAATTATTTGAGAAACTATTTGAAAACATCTTTTTCTAATAAAATAAACTCAAACAAAAAGTATGTTTGAATTTGAATTGGGTTTCAAAAATGACAGCTTAAATGAATTTGTTAATTCTTGCTATGCATGGTATAACATATGAGCCCATTTTAAATGTCAACAGCTGATTTCGACACTTTGCTATTACTTAAAAGTAAGTGTAGAAAATGCTGCTCTAACGTGATCTAGGACAGGTCGTTAAACACAAAACATTCTTGCTCGGAGCAGAAAAATAGTCGTTAAACACAACAGTGCTGTGCAAAACTTTTGCAACTATCAGAAATACAACATATTTGTTGTTGAACCGAAATCTTTTTCCATTGCTTTAGACTTAAAATGTATCAACATTGCTGGAAAAATTAGGAGCCACTAATCTGTAGAAAAGTACAACAAATGCAATTGCTTAGCAATAAAAATAATACATTTGGTTTTTTTGATAAACAACTAATATAATTTTGAAATCAGTAAATTATGTTAGCAACAAATTTTATTAAAAACTAGCTGACCCACCCGGCGTAGCTCAGGTCCTACGCTTATCAAATTGAAAGTTAAGTAAAGTAGATTCAAAGTTTCCATTTTTTTTGATTTAATTGACAAAAGTGACATCTAGGAAAAATGCCATAACTCGGGAACGGGTCTACCGATTTCAGATAAATCATCTACCAACATCCCCTAAGTTACCACAAAAATTTAGTTTCATTCGGTTGAGCAGTTCTCAAGTGATGCGATCACAACCAACCGCACACTTCTTTTTATAAATTAAGTGCAGAGAAATGATCGGAAATATTCCTCAGAAATTAAATTAAGAATGAGTGACTTCAAAAAAAAGGTCTATCCTAAGAAAAAAAGTTCAATAAAATGTTCAATACAAAATTCTACAATTTGTAAGAGAGTTAAGGGTTAAGCCTGGAAAGTTTGTATCTCATCATAGAGGAGGAAGACCACGTAGTGCCCCAGGAAAAAAAAAACAGAAAAACGAGTAACTTCTTCCAAAAATCACCTTAAGCATCTTGAAAAGAAATCAAATTTAAACTATTAATTAGCGATTGACTCATCTATAATAAGGTGCCTTGCACTACCTGCCCTATTAGGCTACTTCCAAACATAGAAAAAGCCATTTATTAAAAAAAAAAATTAATAAAAGCCCGTTCAGATTTTTTTTCCTCTTTTAAAAGAGCCATTGTAAATAACATTTATGTGTGAATGAATTATACCAGTGTTGAAAATTCAAAATAATAACAACAATAGTGATTTTGTGTTTTTATAAAAACTACAGGTACTCCTGTGTACACACTTTTCATATAAAAATGCAAACTATTCTAGTTCCTGTACACTTTTAACAAATATTTACGTACTAGATTCTACTCTAGAATATCCTCTTTTGCAGATGGTGCATTTTGTTGTGGTAACTCAAGACGAAACAAATTAATTGCTTCTTTCTGTGCAAGAAAATTTCTCATTTCGGCAAAGTTATCTCGTTCTTTGAGTTTTTTTGTGCGTTTTTCGACTTCATCGGCAGACCCTTCACTTTCACAATCAGAGTTTTCTTCTGATCCTTCATTTGTAATGCCTTCGGGAGCAAACAATTCATCGACATTGATTCCTTTCGCTGCAAGGACCCGTCGTTCTTTTTCAAGCATCTCTTGACGAATCGGATCAATACGATTTTTAAGCTGTCTCAGTACTGGTTTGAATTTACCCTTGGTAATGCGCTTTTCAAAATTAAGAATCTCTTTGTCAGTACTTTCTGGCGGTTCGTTGTTCATTTCGTTCTCATTGTGGTCGTTTTCTTCAAACATATAAGCATAAAAATCATCAGCTTTTAAGCCATCGCTAACAGAATTGTCATGAGATATTTCTACACGCAAAAAGCTTTCGTTACCATCACCAGGCGCATCGATGCTTGGGGATTTCTTTTCATCTAACAATCTATTGTCTAACTTACTACTTAAGAACTTATTGTAGACTAACATTAAACGGTGAAAATCATCAAAACATACCGACAATGTGGTTTCGATTGAACGCATACTATTTGCTACGTCAACCAGGTCTTTGCTTTCGTCCTTTTGCACAGCTTCGGTTACGGTGAGTCTTTGAAGGGCTTCGTCGAGTTGTTGACATTCTTCAGCTACGGCCACCATGCAGGCACTTAGCTTGAGGGATGAATCTTGGAGAACTGCAACCGGTCCGGATTTGTTTTGCATTGCTTTAGTTTGATTGAAATCAGTTGCGTCGAGTTGTTTCTTTTTGCGTAAGTCAATTGACAGATTTTTGAAGTGGGTTTCTTCTTCTTTGACTAGTTGGTGAATTTGGTATTCGACATTGGACAAGTCTTTACTTAGGCTGCTAAGAGAGGGTTTTTGAGAGATTGTCAGTGCCAAACGAAACAAGTACTGCGACTGCACGTAAGCAAATATGTTGTAGAAGTCCTGAAATAAATTGTTTACATAATTTTGAATTTAATATTAAAGGTTCTTTAACAACTTTCCCTATTCCAGGAATGTCATTCATGTGACGACTCACCTTAATGCTCTTTGGATTATAGTCGGTGATGTTGTTTTTAAAGTAGTCACACTCCTTGAGGTTTTCCATTGGCGAGTAATGCTCCGAAAATCTTGCAGGTATGGGATAGAGTTTTTCCAATTTGCGAGTCGCATCAAAAATAACCTCAATAACTTCTTTGATTGATGTTATGCAGTCCCAAGCCCTTTCAATTTGTCGTGACCTATTTTTTTCGCAAGAAATTCGATAAAATCGTTTTTATGATCAAAGAACTCAAAATATACTCACTCAATCAATTCGGATGCTTTCATGACAAGCACTTCATTGAAATAAGTCATATTCCGACGAATGCAATTGCCAAACTCATCAATTGATTTAATCAATTTCTCCAACTCTTGTTCAACGACTTTGTTTCGAAAAATAAACACATTTTTGACTAGATACAACGCACTAAACCCACCGGTAACAATTATCGATGGGATTAAAGTTATTTTAAGAGTTTTTGGGGTTATGAAATGTTCGAGGATAGTCGAACCCAACAAAATGCAGGTGTTCCGGGCGGTGAAAATATCTGCTGGTTTTTCGATTGCACTTTCTTCAAGAAAGGACAAACAATGCTCCAATGATTCTACATGATCGGCGAGTAGACGTTTCGAATAAAGAATTTGATTTATGATCTTGTGGGTGACCTCCTGGTTTTATGAAAATATTTATTAATAAAAGCAACAAATTTAATGTGGGTAATAATTACATGCTCTTGCTTGAGTTCGGCAACTTGTTTGGATAAATCAAGCTGCAAAAAGAAATTATTTTGTGTTGATAAAACTTAAGGTTGCTATTGAAATAAGTTTTACCTTCATTTTAAAATGTTTATCTATTTAATAGCTTGTGACTTTTGAAAGCAATCTTCATTACTTATCTCTTCATAACCTTAAAAACGCACTATTCACATTCAGTATTCACTTTCTTCAATTTAATTTAAGACCAAAGGTTCTGAAGACAAAATTAAAAAAAGATTGTACCTGTATGTATTTAATGTTTGATATTTTATGTCGATTTCCAGTGGTACACAAAAGCACTTTTAAAAGTGCTTTTTTGCTCGAAATACGTTACATGTAGACACCAGATCACTTTTTTTTTGCCCCGAAAAAGCACTTTTACGAATCTCGATTCAGAGGCAAGATTTACACGCACTTTCACGTACACCAACGCAAAACATTTGACGTTTACCAGTTTGCAGTTTGATTATTTTGCATTTTTGGTTAAAGGACTGTGAAAGAGAGATAATTAAAATAAATAATAAACTATTTTGTGAAAATGGATCGCTCAATTTTAGCTGAAATTATCAAAATATTTATCAGTCGTCATCTAGTTCTGATTCCAACAAAGAAGTGTTTGAAATTCGGAAATTCCTTACACAAAACGAAACGCAGTCTGTGAATAATATTGTTCAGAGTGTTGTGTACAATTATTCGGATGAGGAGGTTTCTTCCTAGTGCATTTATTAATAAAGTTTTGAAAACATTCTTTCTATATAAATTGAAGAACAAAACAAACGGGAAGAGTTGGCTGTCAAAAATAGCACACATACAATGATAAAAAAAGAATTTTGTCTTTTCTGTTCCAGTGAGCACGAAAAAAAAGCACTTTTTTAGAGTGCTTTTGTTTTTGCAAAGGAAATCGACATTATTTATTTTATTTACAGCCTACAAAGTACAAAACTAAGCGGTGACAATTGCTGTTGCTTTCAACATAAAAAGCGACAAAGATACAAATAAGTGCTGCCAAGCCAAAGGACTAATAAATTCGGTGATAGGTACAGTAAGCAATGAAAATTTAGGATCGCATTTAAAAACTCGCGCTTTGATTGATGGTAAATTTTAAATCAGCGTCTTGATAAAACCGAATTGAGCAAAAATATGATCTATTCCTGCTGTTTGACAAAAAAAGAAAAAAGAAAAAAAGAATAAATAAATTAATAGGGAGAAAATTTCACAGCTTATTGCAAGACAAACGTCAAAAGAAACTTTTTTTTATAGCTTAGAGTACTATTGAAAATGAAATGAGAAAGAAAGGATAGCCATACGTTGCTGCATCTTATTACAAAAACATCTAACTAGAAATAAGAAATATGTATATATATAAGCAACAAGCTAACTAGAATCGTAATGAAAAAACCTACCAAATAACCTGCAGTCTCATTTGATTTAAGTTTGCATATGGCAAGCTTAACTTCCTCTAGGTCGGGAGGACGGCATTCTTGATCATCGTCCAAGTTGAATGGTGCAACCTGCCTGATTTCCAGATCCTCAGTAGCGACTGTGACTCTATAACTATGTTTCCCTGCTGGTCTTTACAGGCATGAGTTCGGGGTTTGCCACCCTGGCAGGATCTTTTTACCTTTTGGTAAAACTTCCGAATCTCGTTCCTATCATGGCACCTCTCTATTTCCTCAAACGAGCGCTTCTCATGCTGCTTCTTTTTCTTTTTGAGAAGTCGGTATTCTTCCCTTCTTTTCTCCTTGTAAATCTCGTTATACTGATCGTAAGCAGCCCTCGTTCGTGTTTGCATAAGCATTTGTCGTGCTCTTTGCTTGGCTGCATTTGCCTGCCTGCATTCTTCATCGAACCATGGGTTTCGTTTTGGTGGCCGAGTGAAACCCAGAACCTCAGAGGCAGCGGTTCTGATGGCTTCTTGGCATTGCTGCCACTGGTCTTCGATGTTTAATACTAGTGGCATGGGATTCAAGGATAATTGAAGGGACACTCGATTGGAAAAGGCATTGGCAATCTCTTGCGATTGTAGCTTTCCGACGTCATATCTCTTCACAGCGATAGTTCGTGCTGGTCGTGAACAAGATATCCTCATTCGTACCTTTGCTACAACAAGGTAGTGGTCCGAGTCAAAGTTGGCCCCTCCGAAAGTTCGGACATCTAACACACTGGAAGAGTGCCTTGCGTCGATCGCAACATGATCAATTTGGTTGACGGTTAATTGATCTGGGGATCGCCATGTACCTTTATGAATTTTGAGATGCGGGAAGTGTGTACTAATTACAACAAGATTTAGCCCCGCAGCAAAATCGATTAGCCTCAGTCCGTTTTCGGAGGTTTTTTCGAGAAGGCTACGCATACCGATTGTATTTCCAAAGATGTCCTCCTTCCCTAGCTTTGCGTTAAAATCATCAAGAACGATTTTCACGTCGCGTCGGGTCTAGGGCACTGTTCATATGTTTGTTCGAGGAGATTGTAGAAACAGTCTTTGGAATCGTCGTCTTTCTCTTCTGTGGGGGCGTGGGCGCATATTACGCTAATAATGGTGAGTTTAGCCCTGATGCGGATGGTCATTATACGCTCATTGACTGGATTTTGGCTAATCACCTTATCCCTGAGTCTTCCTCTAACGACAAATCCGCACCCAAATAAGCGCTGTTTCTGTTGCCTGTAGCAGTCGCCATAGCAGATGTCACAGTTTTTCATCTTCTTTATGCCCGGTCCACTCCATCACACTTCTTGGATGGCGGTTATGTCTGCTTTGCAGCAGTCCAGGGCGTCCGCTGATTATTCAGCTGCACGTAGTCCGTTAAGAGATCTTACGTTCCACGTGCAGATCCGGAGGTCATTGTCCTTTTTTCGTTTGCTTGGGTCGTCAACTTTGAAATCATTACCGTTATCCGAGGCTTTTGGTTGTTTCGGAACCATATGCTTTTTTCCGTGGTTGAGTAGTTAACCCTACGCGCAACCCCCAACCTGGAGGGCCAGGTCCTTTTGGACAATAAAGGGCTGGAATATCCAGTGTCAGTACCCTGCTGCAGGGGTGTGAGTGCTACCGTTGGCTCACCAGGAGCTCATCCGCCACCATCTCTACTTCAATACCCTGTCCTAGTATTGAAAGACCCTGAAATACCTTTAAACCAAATATGTTGGAGTAGCTCCTTCAGGGGTTTCTGCTTTTTTGGCCAATTCATCCGCTGGGAAATTTACACGAAAGCTCTCGTAGACTACTGAGATTCGTGCAGTCAGTCATTGTTCGCAGAGCAATTATAGTGATGATCACAATTCTTTTGTTCCGCAATCTTTTGTCAACACTCGCACTTACTGTGAAACCAGACGCGACGGGAAAAAATCACTAAAACAATGACAAAAATAAATTTTTTCGTTATCGTGTTCCATTGGCAAAACACGATACGAAAGCTGTATGTTGGACAAAAGACCTTGGGTGCCTTTTGCAATGTTCTTATAATGCGTACTAGTTCATTAGTTCCGGTCGATGGCAGCAAGAAACTCATCAACCGGCCCAGTCGCCACGCCTGTGGTCTACTACGTCCTTAATAATGTCGAAATCCGACAGCGAGTTCTGGAATTGGCTCTGCCCTGAAGATGTGATATTTGAAAGTCGGAAAGAAAAATGAACTGAATTGCCATAACTAAGCGGCATCTGAAAAAATATGGAATTTCTGCGATCCTCTGTAGTGAAATCTAATGTGACTATCAATAGCGTTTTAATTTTAAGGTAAGGAAGTTATATTCTTTTTACAAAAATATAACAAAAGTGGCTATTTTTGCCCAATTCACTGCTCCTGGCTGTTCTGTAAGGCATAAGTTACATTTCGGACCAGAATAATTTTCAGTTCGCAGCCTACAGCGGTTTCCTTCATTCAACGCCTCTATTCACAAATAAAAGTCAAACTGTTATATTAATATTAAATATGATTTTGTTTATTTTATTTTAACAAATTTTAAACTAAAACTCAACAAAAACAACGAAGTGATAAAAAATAACATAAAATTAGAGAAATAAGTTGAATGAATGAGCGCATGCCAATCGAAAAAAAGGAATTCTCCAACTAATTTTTTTTGTTGGTTGAATTACAGGTTTCGATTGTTCGAAAATTGAGTTCATGTTTTGATAATACATATTTTTTTGTCCCCATCCTGAACTTTTAGTTGTAATTATTTTTGGTTAAAAAGGTAATTATGGTGAGGTATTATTTTGAGACGGGGCTTTATAGCTTATTACTCCACTTGTAGACCTCAGGGATTGCCGGTGGGTAGTTCAGTTCATACATTTGAGACTTAATGAAGGCTTCCTTGTCTTTGGGTTCTGGTCTAACTGTAGCAAGGCCTGTATCATAAAACAAAAATGGTGAAACACATTCGCATTACTTTTTTTTAAATCAAAACTCACCATTTTTATAGGCGTACTCCATAATCTTCACAGCTATCTCAATAGAGCATTGTGTGATCGCAGAAAGTGGTGGGTAGAGACTTCCTTTGGCTAAATCTTCATCTGAGCAGATTTCAGCCAGTTTCTCAGCAGAAATAAGGAACACTTCTTCCGGAATAGTGAGCATACCAGCACAAATCACTCCCAACGCAACTCCAGGGAAAATATAAGAATTGTTGCCCTGCCCTGGATAGAATGTCTTGCCATTGTATTCGACAGGATCGAATGGAGATCCCGATGCAAATATACATTTGCCTTTTGTGTGAGTGTATGCCTGAATTGCAGTGCATTCAGCTTTGACAGTTGGATTTGAAAGGGCGAAAATGATTGGAGTTTCGTTAAGTTCAGCCATTTTTTCTAGAATCGCTGGTGTAAATGCTCCTCCGATGGCAGCTGCTCCAATCAATATGGTTGGTTTAATGATATCCACTGCCTCTGCGAGGGTATCAACAGGTGCGTGCTCATGTGCAAAGTGTAGCTTGTGTTCAGAGAGCCCACCACTGGGACGATCTTTAACGATCAGACCCTTGCTGTCTACGAGCCAAACATGCTTCTTGGCTTCCTCTTCACTAAGACCTTCTTTTTGCATTGCCATAACACAGAGATTCGCAATTCCCAGAGCAGCTTCACCAGCACCTTGGAACAAAATAGTGTTCTCCTGTAGACTTGTGTTTTTGATTTTCAACGAAGCTAAAAGACCAGCCAGTGCAACAGAAGCGGTTCCCTGAATGTCATCATTGAAAACACAATTTGTGTCCCGATAGCGGGACAATAATCGGAATGCATTGGCATTGCCAAAATCTTCAAATTGAACCAAACAGTTCTGACCGAACCGCCTGACAACAGCCTGCATAAATTCTTCCAGGAATTCATCGTACTCCGCACCAGTGACACGCTTCTGTCTTAACCCAATATAAAGAGGATCATCCAAAATGGATTGAGTATTAGTTCCCACATCCAATGTTATGGGAAGACACTGATGTGGTTGAATGCCAGCCAATGCAGTGTAGAGGGATAGTTTACCAACTGGAATGCCCATTCCATTAGCTCCTAAATCACCTAAGCCAAGAATACGTTCTCCATCAGTCACAACAATAGCTCGAACATCAGTTTCTGGCCAGTTCTGAAAAAAATTAAGTTTTGAATTTCAAAAGAAAAAGAGAGAAAGAGTGGCATTCATGAACTTACCTTCAAGACATTGTAGACGTGTCCCTTATCGTTGATGGTAATGTACATCCCCTTTGGGTTTTGGAACACCAAACTAAACTTTTGACATCCCAATCCGACAACTGGAGTGTAAACAATGGGCATAAGTTTTCCGATGTCAGCGGCGAGGACATTGTAGAACAATCGTTCATTGCGATCAGCTAGCCCATTGAGGTAAATGTATTTATCCAAATCGTTCTCCAAGCGGTCAAGCAAGATCAGAGCATGTTTTACTTGCTCAGGTAGAGATTTGACGACAGCTGGCAGCAATCCTTGCACGCCCAACAATTGTCGTTCTTCTAATGTAAATGCAAGACCCTGAAAAGAAAACGAGAATGTTTTGCTTTTAGGTCATTTTCATGGACTTAGGACTTGTGAATAAAGACGAAATCAAGCAAAGCACAATTTCAGCTCCTTAACTTTCAAATTTATATCTCTCATGAGAAGTTCCTATTTCAAAATATCTGGTCAAAATTGGTTCGACATGAAACGTCTCGCAGACCTGAGTTCTCGCTGAAGGAAGAGCTTGAGCATTCCAAAGTCGTCCTACAGAGTATCGAATGAGCTTTATAAGAATACCAAAACTGGACAAGGCTCTGTACAGATCGTCTTTGTACTGTCATATACTGTGCAATATATAAGATCTATGCGACTTTAAAGAGGTTTATTCCTCTATAGTCTAATCATGAGTCTAAGTTTGGCCACTCGAAAAGTTCGGACATATAAAGTCAAAAGCGACGAAAGCTGCTTACTAATAGCTGTGGTAAATAAATATGTAAATACTCTATCCACGTGTTACAATTACTTTCGAGTAAAGTTATCCTTCTCACAACACTTGATTATGAAACAGATCATATAGTTTTGCCTCAATCAGGAACGTGATTAATGTTGATCATGTTCCACACCTCCAACTCAATAAACTTGTAATATCGGTTTGAATATTTGTGTTTCAGTTACCTTCGATTTATTCACTCAAGTGCATTGCCATAGAGACAAACGAATATAGAGCAAAAATACACTATCAAGACAGCTCTGTCTTGATAGTTAAATGAAGTTCAATGTCAAGTGTGTCTCACTCCTAACAGCGAAAATACCTATCACATTAGTTTGTATAGGTAAAAATATGCCGATCGGTTGCTATTAAACTTTCAGCGAATCGTATTAATGTAATATTTATAAGCTGTTCGGTCAGCTGATGAAATTTTGTATACCGCCTGAGGAAAATTGCTCATGCAACAACACAAGGTTTGTGGATGAGCGCGTAATCTTTTGAGGTTTTAATTCGCATAATCTGGTTTATACTTTTTTTTTTTGAAACGTTAAGTAAATGCGAAGTTGGATTGCAGTTACAAAAAAAAAAAAAAAAAACGTGTGTTGTACATAGTTGAAAAAAACATATTTCATACTTTCCTGAGATTGTTGGCATTGATTAAGCACAAGCGATAATCGTGCTAATAATTTATTCATGCGTTTAGTAATTACTACCGTGGATTATTTTTTTTGTTTTTCAATTTTGTGTGTCATAACTCATAACACTTTGAAGTATAAGTATGGCAATACAGCCTATTTCACTAGGGCACTGTTTGTGAAAAAAAGCGATAAAAAAGAGTGAGACAGGTAACATTTCGACGATGTTCAAGAGAATCAATCGATTCTACGATTGAAATATCACCTATCAATTTTAACGCTCTATTTTGTACCCTAACAAGTAGGCGCAAAGATGTTTGAGGATCACCTAACCAGATATGGGAGTTATACTAGAGTTTTGGGCGAATGAAGGCCTTATAAATTGTAGCCAGATCAGAAGGGGTATGTGGGCATTCCAACGAATATCGTCGTTTACACCCATACATAGTGCTGACAGCTTTTCGGTTTCTTGGACGCAGGTACCATTCATGGATAATGGCAGTGGGGGAATGTTAAGCTCCAACAACAAGAGTTTTCAAAGCATTGAATTCTACTCGCTTTTTATAACCCCATGTAACAATGCTGTCTAGGTCCGAATTCAATGAGCTCAACATCCGCAACCGTTCCAGTTCCACATCCGAAGAGCAGGGAAGTGAATTTGCAAACGAATATGGTTATTGCACTTTAAGGAAAATTAAATGATATTTTACCTGATTAAAAGAGTCATTTCTTTCTTGACGGACAAAACATTTTTTCTACATGGAACTTTTTTTTAGAACAGAAAAGACAATCAATCAAGTTCTTGGTTTGTAATGGTTAGCATGTCTGTCAGTCTCGTGGTATATTCTGCTATTTCAAAAAATATTAGAACAGATCTAAAGGTTTTTCAAATGACCCTGATGCAAGCACTAGCTGAAAGTAACTCTCGAATAAATTCAAAGTCAGCTACATAAAAAAAATCTTGAAAAAAACAAAATGCTTTAATTTTGAGGTTCCCAACAGAAAAAATTGTAGATAGATGGTATTGGTATCGCCTTTCGCGAGGATTTGACGAGTCCTTCAATAGTTAAACATTGTCATGAAAAGCGCTTTCTCAATAACCCATTCGGAATCAGCAAAAAAACTGTTGGTCCCCTTTATTTTTAAACACGTATGGCTGTGTGAAAAGCGTTAAGACCCAGGGCTTTACGCTCTAGTGCGGCGCCATATCTATTTCAATAGCCTTATAAAAGTGGTAATAAAGCGAACCTACACCTATCTCGTAAAAACGAGCTTCGCGCTTTCTTCGATGGCAGTTTAAAATCAATGCACTGTAGAAACACAATTAACAATTATTTTGCAACTTATACGAGTAACGAAAAACAAAGAAACAGACTTCAGGGAAATCTATGTACATATTTTCTATAGGTTTCACAATCTTCAACAGTCCCTACATTTGCAGTGTCTCGTCTAAAGAGCGTCAAAATATTATGCAATTCTTTCATTGTTAATTACCCTTCATGGAAAAAAAAATGGAAACGACTAAAAACCCGTAGTACAACAAAATACTATTGCATTATCTTAGAATTCATAGCTGTATATGTATATACGTAGGTACAACAATGATTCTACTATCTTTAAGAATCTACTCAAAGCAAATAACTCTATCACTGAACAAACTTGAAAACAACAAGCCAGTTTGTTTTTTATACGAATTTTGATAAGTTTATTTGCAAATCTTTTTTATAATTGAAATGGAGTTTGAAGAGTTAAAAATTCCCTCTGTGGTTTCGTAGAGTTACAAGATTTATTACTTTTTAGTTTTGTAAGCTACTATTATACGAAAGTCGAAAACACAATACAATTTCTTTGATTTTTTAGGCGGCTGCTTTTTGAAGATGACTAAGGTAGATAAAGTTGATTAACATTTGTTGGGTAGTTTCTCCTGTTAGCTCAACTTTACCTACCAATCGTTAATGGCTTCTCTAAGTTGATATTACGAATGGAGTCAAAGTCAAAGTAATTTAATCGGGCTTTGGATCCGATTGCATCTCTGAAATCAATAAAACGAGTAACTTTGATCTACCTCCAAATATAGAGTCATTCCGGTAGTAATTTTTTTTATTGAAATTTTTAACACAAATATTTAATAACAATCAGATGATCTTCAGTCATTTTCGCTAACGATGCAGTGTCTCCAAGTCGATTTAGTGTTGTGATACTCTTAATAAGTACTACAGAATCTAGACTCTAGAGCGATATATGATACATTAGTGAAAATAGAATTCTTAATATGCGTCAAGCATTTGATACATTTTGACTGATGAAAACCAACCCATTTTTATTGATGCTACTCCATGCATCCTTTGAAGAATCCAGATATATTCTAATGTTCATTATTCAAGCCCATTATCATCCTCATATTTATATCGAAAGCCCTTTCGAGATCACTAGTTGTACCATAAATAAAGAAAAAATTGATATCGAATCACTATAAAGTTATTGCAAATTTGAATTACTGAATGGAGATGATTGTGTCTAAATACACCCTATTTCAACACCCTCGCGCAACAGAGCGAGGAGCCCCTGAGCCTAGCGCATTTCTCACAACCATATGCCTTGTGAGGGAATGGAGGAATTGTGTCTAAATCATTAAAAAAAATTATAAATAAGCGCTAACCAAATAATCACTTAAAAGAAAGATCAAATGATAATCCTGCTTGTATCTGTGATCTGCTATACTTATAAATTGGTGAAAGATGTGAGTGTACTGCTTCCCATTGAACCTGAGTGTGGATAATTCAAGTTTATCTTTTATACGATGTCAAACCTCAAAAGATTAAATATTGTTTCGGTCATGTCTTCACCGGGCGAGGGTGTTTGTTTATAGATCAGTTAATCACCAATTTAACATTAAATTAAGGAAGATAACTATTAGAGGGGTGAATTTTATGATAAGTGGCCAATTTCTTGTAGTAACGACAAAGATCAGATTCTGAAAATTTATAAGTAACATCTAAATCATGAAATTGGACATTCACATAGACGTGTGAATGTCCAATTTCATTTATTTATTTGGAGATGCTACAACGAGCTTGAGGGTCCATTAAAAAAACAGCTTTCGGAGGGTACTTTTCCTACAAACTTGGCTCCCATATGTCAAATCCTTTGCAATTTATTTAAAAACAATTTTCTCAATTTTCAGGGTAGACTTTTACCTTCCTACGAGGATGGGTCAATAAGTCCGTGACTTTTTGAATGTATAAAAAGTTATTTTATTTTTCAACGTATTCTCAAAAGCCAATAAGTCATGAACTTACTGGCCCACCTTCCTACATGCAGAGCAGCACAATATAGTTATTGAGATCAGATTAAACTGTTTGCGGTTATATTAATCTCACAAATCACAATCAAACCTGAGCCACATGTCCTCATTGCATTTTGGTTTTTGCAAATAAAGGTAAATAGTTCATGTCCAAATCTTTGGAAAACATTTTGAAAACGTCTCATAATTCATATCAGAGATTGTCACTAAAGCAAGGTTTTAATTTTAGCTTTTATTGGCTTTCCAGCGATGGATATCATATATAACAAGATAACATGAAAATAACAAAAAGATAAGTTTAATAAGTTAAACTTGTGTTCTTAATCTAAAATCTCTCTTGTCACCTAGTTATGTTAACAATCAGTCAAAACACTGGTTTATCTTTACTTTGGTAAATAAACAAAATCAGCAAACAGATAAGGTGAATGAATGCCGGCTTTTTTTGCTTCGTTTATTGATTGATTCACACAAACTGATTACATATTTACTCAGATACTTCCCCAATTCAAACAAGACTCAGTTTTCTATTGTGCTAATAGCTAATGTGTGCTTTGAAAGTGTTTATAAATTTAAAAACATACACCCACCAATGCAAATTGCAGTAGGTACTCATTAGACTATGAACTATCATAATTTGAATTGTGAGCTCAGATACTTCCTGGAAACAACAATATCAACGGATATTTGTCATCGAAACAAAAAAATATCCAACAAAAAACAGGAAAAAAATAAACAACCAACAAAAGTTAAAGGTTATAATAAGGTGAATATCTCACATCACGGCATTTCGCTTTCTTTCGAAGAAGAACTCGTTTAATTGCATCACACATCGTGACCTTGATCACTGTCACCAATACTTTGATAGAAACGTATAGCCACGTAATAGATTAACTCATTCGGTGGTATTCCGCTGGTTATTATATTCAAGACTTTGGGTTGGGTGTATCTTATAAAAAAATTAGATAGAATCTCACGTACGTATGTGTATAACCCGCATGCGTACTTTAAAAATTGTTCTATCATCCCTAAACAAAGACGAATAACAACAAAAGTAAAAAAAAAAAAAATTAAACCATCTGCTTCCGCGAGAAACTTTTTCATTAAAGCGCATGAAATATCTTTTGTTGTGAGTTGAGACTCATGAAACGACAAACGAGTGCAACTGAATAAGCCGTGACAACTGACAACACGTTTTATGAGAGATATGCTGAGTGCTGACTATAAAAAAGTATGCTGTGCTCAGCTCACATTAAATCATAGCAAAGGTAATGACACTCAGGGTGACCAGACCAGCCTATTGACTGAAAGAATATGACAAGTAACTTTGTTTTGAATTATCAAAATTGGGCAAAGTTAAGGGTCATTAAAGCATCGATTAAGCTAGAGCCATTCCCAATGAACCACACTTGCACTTTTCATTTAAGGAACCTTTCAAAAATGAGACTTTCGCATTAAAAACAATTTTATGTGAAGACAGATCTGTACCAATTTAAGCCATTGGCCCGCTCGTAAGTAAAAAACAATTACAGATCATGAAGCGGCAATCGCTCCCATTAAATATTTGAGGTGAATTGCTTACTTGCAAATGATTACAGGAACAGGTCAAACGAAGGAAGCTTAGTTTGTGCAGACGCTCTTTTGCAAGGGCTTTCCGGGTCGTCAGATAACCACCTTTTTAGTTGCAATATTATCATTAGAGAGCTTACCAATGCCGAAAAGCATTTGGGTATCATGCTGGGTTTTGACCTAAATATCATAGTTCGAATCCATTTTTATCACTCCACGAAGAGTTTTACACACAAAGTAGTCTCAATAAAAAAAAATATCGCGTACGTAACATGAATCAATTGTGGTACCCGAGGTGTGATGAATAGCATATCAGCCTGTCAATCCAGAGGTTCGTGGTTCGAATCCCAACAGTATCACCTTTCGCGAATTGGCAAGTCCTCCGTTAGTATTCATTGCCAAGAAAAGCGCTTTCTCGATTAGCCATTCGGAACCAGCAGAAAATTGTAGGTCCCTTCCATTCCTTCACAAGGCATGGTTGTGAGAAAAGCGCTAGGCCCAGGGGTTCCTCGCTCTGTTGCGCCACCCTATTTACTTATTTTTAACATGAATTGAAGAATTCTCGAAAAAAGTACGTATACGCCAGAGTAAACAATTTCCTTTGGCAAGTACAATATTTACTAGCCCTGCTCATTACTTGGCACATTGTAATTGTAATAATAAGAAATGTTACGTCAATCTTCGCAAATATTTTTTTTACTACTTTACGTATCGAAAAGAGGGGGGAATCACAAACAAATCCGGCACTGAAATAGCTGTCAATAGAGCTCGAGAAAACTGGTAATCATCTTCGATATTTTAATATGCAAGCGAACAACAAGTATGTCAGTACGATTTAAAAGCCACCGATACTACAACATGGATAATATCTGAAATGCCCATCGTAAGCTATAAAAATTAATAAACACCAAATTAATTGTTCGAAAAGGTTCTTTCCCTTTTTTTTCTCAAGGTATCAACTGGAATGGATGAAATTTTACGAATAACAGCAAAAGGTTGACAAGATTGCACAGAAATCCGTTTCTTTTATGTAACTTCTTCTTTCCATTTCCGGCGTTACGAGTAGTGATTTTGAAGCGATCACAACTCTCCCACTTTTCTCCTTCACACTAGTGATCCGCCTGTGGGGTACGCCGCGTAACTATTGCACACAAAAATCACCTTAAAAAAGTGTCTACGATTAAATTTGGGTTTTTAAAGAGAAATCTAGAAGCCAGAACTTAGCTTGAGTTGCGTTTCAGGCTTACAGATTCAACTGACCTTTTTTATTTAATGAGTTAAAGAAAATAAAAAAAGAAAACGAGAAAACAGTAAAGCATACATATTATATAGGTTACTACTTTTGACATTTACCAAGAAAAATAAAAACAAAACACACAAAACACCTACAATGGCCACACTAATTAAAAGCAAAGAGCATATGACCAATATGACCATTACTCCACCGAATAAATTCGAATAAATGAATGAACAATAAATTGATAGTGAACCCTGTCACTAGAGTTTGTTAAAGGGTTTAATCAAAAATAAATTTGTCTGGTATAGATAGACTCAACAATAATATTTTCAATTTGAAAATAGTCTCCTCCTTGTTCAAAAGTCGGGTATTGTAACTATGTACGTGTTTAGCACTCCTGTAGCATAAAACTATGAAAGGATATTTTGGTCTTTTGCAATGTCAAAAAAATAACCGACTATTCATGCTGATTCATCTGCCTTCTCATATAGTTTATGTTTCTTA
Organism: Melanostoma mellinum; assembly: GCA_914767635.1. Taxonomy (NCBI): domain Eukaryota; kingdom Metazoa; phylum Arthropoda; class Insecta; order Diptera; family Syrphidae; genus Melanostoma; species Melanostoma mellinum. The sequence continues at coordinate 25,717,402 of OU612058.1, forward strand.
CAAACTGTTGGTTGGCTTTTCTGAGAATGCAAATGGGAATTTACATAGCTTTGTTGTATTGCGAATTTGAATATGAGTGTGCATAGTTAAAAAGAAGCTGTTTCGAGGAAATTCAAATCTATTCCCAAAAGGTAATCGATTTTTCATTCAGACACGAAAACCCTTAACGGACCCTGTATACCACGAATATTCACATATCGATTTTCACCGACTGCAATTTAAAATGAAACTACTACGCTGCTGCTGGAAATTTTCCATCATCCACTTAAAGATTTATGTTGCATATCCTACCTTATTGTATCGCTTCTTTTGCAGACGATCCAGTCCAGATAAACTGCCAGTTACTTCGTTGTCTCCACTTGTACCCCAAAGACCCAATCGATCACGGTTATTTTCTGAAGCCATTTTCAAATCTGTTTCACTTGTGGATATGCCCCGTATGTTGTCAATATAAGTACTATACGCCCGATAAACGTTATTAAAGTATAAATTTGAATTATTATTGTTATTTGTTCTATTCGGTTGATGTGCCAGAAAATGCGAGTACGACGACGTCGGCAACTGAGTGTTTCGATTCGAACTAATTTGGCAAAGTTTTGCCACACCGTCTGCGAGCTCGCACCCCACCATGGTCGTATGATTTTGATGGTGTGCTTGTGCTGGCGCTGATTGTGTGACAGTATTTGTAGGGCATAACAATCTATTGTTGGTGTTGTCATTTGCCGAGTTGCGCATATGATGATGAAAATTGTTGTTGTGGCAACAGCAATGAGTGGGGATTCCATGTGTGATGTCATTGTTCGGTGTTTGGTGAGTGCCGGTAGTCATACCGCCAACAGCTGATTGATTCATTTGATTGTTGGAATAGCACTGACATTGGTGATTGTTCACTGGAATGGTTGTTTTATAGATTTGTGTTTCTGTTTGTTGTTGTTGCAGCTGATTGGAAACGGAATTCATTTTGCCATTTCCGCTGCCAAGCAGGTGTTGATGGGTTAAGTGCTGCTGGCCATTGTGCTGCTCCATATTGACAGAGGCATTGGCCGAGGGGGAATTGTGATCGCTAAAAAGAGAGTTAATGAATGGAATTAGAGTAGGTACTAGTTAAAGATTCAACGCATTTGTGATTTTAATAGGTAATCTTTGCAATGTGAGTAAGTGAAGGATTTTTGAAAGTAAGGTTGCAATCAAATGTGTTGATTTATTTGAAGGAACCGTGACTTAATGATAGGTTTTATGAAAAAATGATTAACAGCTGTGAGAACTTTTGAAGGTTATAAACTTTTTGTTTACAATTTTGTTTTAAAAAAACAATAGTTTTTTTCCGAAGACACGCAAGCTGACAAACACAATACCGACCGACCCCATCCCCATGTCGAAGTGACGTTAAGCTTATTGAAAGAAACACAAGGTTTGTTCGTTGAAGCTCTAGGGTTTCTAGCGTTTTTTGAGAAAACTAAAGTCGCCCTGAATGTCAAATTGAGTGTTTTTTGAGCCCTAGGGTTCACCTACGTTTTCCCTCAACTCGCTATAGATTTTTGCTGTGGCGAGTTGAGGGCTGTCAAAAGGCATGTATTTTTTTTAATGACAGGGATGTGTAGTGACTTGTGGTTTAGCGTTTCAAGAAAACCTGGTCAACCCTGGGGAAAGTTGAAAGGACCTACACTTATCTTTGATGAACTAACGCCGTTTTTTTTTAAGGCAGTACCGGAAAAATTGTCAAAGTAAAAGTCAGGGATGGTTATCCTATTGATAAAAAGTATATTGTATTTAAAGTGAACGAGTGAATGGGTAAAAGCTTTTTTACAACTGGAGCGCTAATTTGGGATGTGGGATGACGAACTCATTTGCATTGCTTATACTTTAAATTCTACTTAGTAGTAACTGCTCCAAGCTTAAGACTGGGAATTTTAGTCCATTAGAAAATGTTCAAAGCGTTCTTGGGCACCAAAAAGTTTTAAGCGATACTTAAAAACTGTGAGTTTCACAAAAAATTTAAAAAAACATATTTTGCTATGCACACAACTGACTAAATGTATATTTTTTTTGTTAAATTAAGTAAGTTACAATAAAAAAGGCCTAGCAAACCCAAGGCCTGACAACCATGCCTTTTGAGGGAGTGGAGGGGACCAACTAATTTCTGTCGGTTCCGAACGTCTAATCGAGAAAGCGCTTTTCATGTCAATGAATTTACTAACGGAGGACTTGCCAATTCCTCACGAAAGGCGATACCCATGGAAAAATAATTTTGCCTCTGTTGAAATTTGAACCACGAACTACACCACGCCACGGGTACCACAAAGTTAAAATCAAATAAATTTTTAATTTTTAAGTTTAATTTTCGTCTTTTTTTACTGTAACTATCTTGTTTTTAATTTAGCGGCAAAAAGTAGCTTTACAAATTTAAAAGAATTTTACAAAAAGAAAATATTGTTTGTCTTCCGATGCTGATAAGACTTTTTGTATATAAGTTTTTCTTAAAACTTTATTATGGAGCCTAAACACCCAAAAATCTAGTTATGTACTTAAACTAAACCCGGTTATTTTATTTAAGAAAATATCAAATTTGAGTTCTGACTTAATAAAATAATACGTTATTGACTAAAATTGTCATACTTACATTAAAGCCAACAAGCTAAGCTTTTTTGAAGCAATTCGACACCCATTCGGACCAACGATGTTTCGTGTTTGATTTAATAGGAACATTATTCAATTCTTTAGTTTTGTTTGGTTTGGTTTGTATTTACTTTTTTGTCTTTTATTCTTTTACTTAAGTGTTTTCGTCGTGTTTGAGTTTATCAATTAGAAGTTTGCGCCAATCCTTCTTTACAAAACAGATTACTTTAGCAATGAAAGACTCAAGGCAAACAAAAATAGTTTAAAGTGGGACGAAGGAACCAGAAAAAACACTTGGGAATCCCAATTTTGCAAAAAAAAAAAAAAACAAAACGACCACAGTCACGTTCCTGCACAAAAATAAATGAACAGAGTTATGGAAAACGAGAATTCTTCCACGAAATACCTATTCATGAAACATTATAATTCCATTCCAATAAAAGACAGACAGACAGGTTGCTATTCATTGAAAATCACAACTAATGACGACCACAAAAATCTGACGCAATACATTCACTTTGATTCATAATAAAAAAAAATCCAACAAAATTACAGAATTTAAAAAAAATCACTTAAAATTTAAACTGTGAAAACTCGTATATTATGTACTAGTTCAACTGGACTAGTAACACAAAAATTATCAAACTTAGTAGCAAATCGAGTCTGGAGCGACGGGATGTATGTAGTAAAGAGAAATTTAAATCAAGGTGTTGGAATTATTCGTATTATCAATTTTTAACAGATAAGAACGAACGCGTGATGTAGGTAATATGAACTTTGTTTTTGATTTTCATACATAGAATGGTCACACGCGATAGGTGGGTGCTTATCTATGTCGGAAGATTCAAAACAATGTATTCAATAAATTTTCATCAGCTGATGTGGCTGACTGCGTATAAGATGACTATACTGATCCCACTTTAATTTTGGATGAGCAATTCAAAAACTTTATGCTCCGCTCCCACTGAGTATTATTTGAGGTTTTCGAATTCCCAAACTAAACAAGACTGAATAGAAATGAAGTACACATAGACAGGTAGAATGTTTCCTGAGTATCGTATTTTCTAATCATATTAGGCAGCTTAGACTGCAAAAATCGATAACATGTTTGAGTAATTTTCTGGTACCCTGCGATGGTATTTTAGTTCCTCAAGCTAGTTCATTAATTTATTGTAAATTGAACACAAAGGCTTTGTTTATAACGCGATTTGATAATAAAGTTTGAAGTATGATACCTATCACCTTTTGACATTTGTTGAAAAGTTGATGCGCATGACCGTTTGTGTAAACAACAAATGCATGTTTTTGTTTGGACTTTAATCTTGCATTCAGAGAGATAGACTTTATTGAAATAAACAGGTCAAAACGTCTAGAGTCTAGACTAATGTGTGATGTACTCGGCACCAAAGGTCTTTTCAAGCACAGGTCCCTCCGGTTGATAAAGCCAAGTCGAGCGATTTTTTTCCAGACATTAATCTCCTTAAGTTAAAGAGGACCAAAGGTCAAATACTTTCACTGCCTGTTTTGAATGGTGTTGTGTGAACAGGGTGTTTTTCACTATACGGAATTACTTTGGGAAGCCATTCTCGAAAGAAAGCTTAATTCATTTTTCGGCTTCAAAAATACAAATAAAACATTTTTGATAAACATCTACATATTTCATTGCTTGGGCTTTGGTCATTCGGTGTGAAAAAAATATTATTCAAATGGCCTCCTCGGAAAGATTCACAAGAAGCAATATTTTAAAAGTTATTTTTTAAAACTGTTTAACACATTTCGGGCGGTAATACTTTTAAACTAATTTGTTGTTTGACTGCTAAGCGATCCATTATCGTAAATATCAAACACAAAGTAATAATATATGACACTTAAAATAACAGCTCGGGCCCAATTACCTGATGCGTTAATGATGCTATAATTCGATCCCTGATTTTTACAGGTGTCAAAATGCCAGGCTACCAACTGGAAATCAGTGACTCGACAACAAAAGTGGAAGATGAGTTTTTCTCGTAATCGTAGTAAATCTCAAGCTTTTAGATTTTACTTCCTAATTCAAATTCTGTTGGACAAGCTTTCTTTTGGTTCTCTTTGCCCTGCTTCATATATGTACATAAGCAAAGAAGATTAAGATCAATGTTCAATCAGCTTTCCAACAACAAGGAACAAAGTATTTAGTTCTTTGTGACATTAATTTCAGGTGGTGTTCAATAAACGAATACGGCGAATAGCTTTTTGTTATTTTTAACGTGTAAAACATTTAGCAGAGACACCAACCCATTTCTAGTAAAAATATGTGTACGAAATATACTATCCGAAATCTTCCAAGTGATCAGCTGATATAAAATTTAGTTTCGTTTCTTAAAATGTTAAATTTGTTATTATGGTTTGCATTTATTTCAAAATCAATGTCATTTAAGATGCAAGAAAAGACAGTTCTGTACTGATTTGGTATCGTTTGGACAAGATGCAACTCAAGACTTAATAAATGGTGGTTTTTAGACGCATATAATTTAATGTTAAAGCAAAAAATTTTGCTTTATTTTCTATAAAGACAAGGGCTTGCCATTTCGAAAATGATGACGGCCAAGTGGCTAGATGGAAGAAATTCCAACCGAGAAGCAAAATATTCGACTACTTGTATCATTTGGGGCCAGTCCCGTATACCAAAAATAACGCCCTGAATATTCTCTTCCAATGCTTCAATCTTGTTTGGCTTATCTGCGTTGACAAGCATATTCGCCTAATGTTTAAAACGTGTCTAAACTGCGCTTCACTTTGTTTTCCGACTTTTTAGCAGCAAATTTCAGCAGAATGACTGCTTATTAGCAAAAAAAGAGCACTGCTCAGTATAAGCTTTGAGTTTTTATACATAGAGGAACCATGCTAGCTTGCGTTAAGACGTCGATAGATGTCACCAAGTAAATAAATCGACATTTGAAATTTCAAAGCAACAGTTTTCTTGTGCATTTCTCCATATAAATGAAGTTTTCCCTGCTTCCCTTTTCCGCTGCCTTTATTTAAGTCAAATTTCTGTGGAAAGCATTCCACCAAAAATTTCAAATGTCGATTTTATTTACTTGGTGACATCTATCGACGTCTTAACGTAAGCTAGCATGGTTCCTCTATGTATAAAAACTCAAAGGTATAAGTATCATAAGTTAATAACAAAGAATGAAATAACTTCATTTAGCTAATTTGAGAAAGTATTGGCATATTCCTCTTTACTTCCTAATTTACATATACATACATATCTGGCCTAGTCGTTAAGTTTAACTAGTTTAGTGTTCAGATGGGATCAACTCATATACAAAGCACAACTTTTTGTTTTCAACTCCGGCAAAGTTTTCGTAATCACCTCCGTAAGTTAACCTGTGGTTAAACAGTTTAGCCATCAGTCTAAAGCTCTCAAGAATCGCTTAGAGTTTCGATGTGACGTATATGACTTACGATTTTCCAGCCAACTTTCTATCTAGTAAATTTTGTGTTTGTTTTTATGTTCAAGATGGTGCTAATGAAGAAACTATTACACCCGTATTTATTAGATTTCCCTAAATAGCTCTGAACAGATGAATAGTTATGTAGTGAATAGCACTCTATTCTACGTTGAATAAATTCTTATTTATAGACCTATTATAGTTATGATGGGTATATCTACCTATTGAACAGCGGGTGCGTAAGAAAACCACTAAAATGGGAAATCAATATAAATTGTTGAGTCACCTAGGTATACTTAACTATCGAAAACAAAACGGTCATTGAAAGCCATCTATGTATTCGCCGGCGTACTAACATTTCCCTGGCATTTTAAAATGGCGATGACAAAAACCTATTCAGTCTCTATTCTACCTAAATCGGCGTTCAGCCTATTCTACCTCTACGTTACGTTCAAAAAGTTTTATATATACATAGGTTTTTCTGTTCATAGATATTATAAGAGGAACATAGCGCTATTCACTCCCTATTATGGGTTTATAAATAAGGCTGTTAAAGTTTATTTTTGAGCAGTCTTTTTACCAAGCTTGATTGTGTGTATATAAAAAGTTATATTAACCAATCAAGCTTTAATATTGGCTATCTAAAAATATACAACAGCTGATAATTAAAAAGGGTTTACTCGATCCATTTTCAAAAATCAATCTCAGGGGCCTGTAAGACAAAACTACAAGTACATACTATAGTAGTACAAGTAAATTATGACAAGTTTTGTCTGTAACACAAATATACTGGCTGACTTGCACTTCTACATGTGTAATGGACATAGCTTCGTATTACAGGCCCCTCATCACGAAAATGCACGTATATTTTAAAAACTACAACAAATGATCTAAATCAAGTTACTCGTAGTGTATATACATATACAATGAGTACAATTCAAGCTATTAAACAGTTTACCGCTAATATGGGTGTGTTTTTATTGAGTATCTGTGGAATTCTATGTTATGACGGACTCATTGGCCCATTGACTTTATGTTTTTTTGCCATGCACTTTTTTTCTTTTCACAGCATAAAAAAAAAAAAAAACAAAGAACAGTGCTACGGAACCCCAAAGAGTCTTAAATCGAGTACGGTACTATTTTGAGAATGAATTTACAAACCCATAACTAACTTAAGTTAGAAAAAGTTGTTGTGTTGAGTGCTTGAACTGCAGAATATGTTTAAAAACATCCACCGCTTAGTGACGTCAAAGCTTATCTCTGGCAACAACAGTGCGTCTTATCAACCAACAATACTCGTATGTAGAGTTTAAACTGTTTTTGGTTTAGCAATGACTAGTTCCACACATTATCCATTTTGAAAGCTAAATTCACTTATTGCACGGCCTTCATAGAGTTTATTAAAAAGTTCCCACGACTGCATCCTCTTCTTTTATTTTCAGTCCCCATTCTAAAGCATACACGTCCATGATGTCATATTCCAATCATAGCTTTGTTTTGATACAAACAACGAACAACCTAATTGACACTATAATTTTGCAAACAAATTTGAACAGAAACATTTCAATTCATTGTGTACACAGAGCTTGTGGCGGGGTCACCATGGATTCTGAATTGAATCAGCAAAAACCTTGTAGGTCTAAGGTAGTGTATACCTTTCGCAAAAACTTAGTTTTAACTAATTAATCACTACTCGATGACCTTGGTTTAGTAAGTTGTTGTTAAATTTTTGCTAAGATGTTTTAAAGTGACTCAAACTCCCATCTCAAGCAAGTCACGATGTATTTTTTTTTTGTTGTAGTTGCTAAGTCAAACATACTACACAGATCTACACAGAGTTAAAGTTTGAATTGTAGGGGGTGGATAGTCTTTTTGAATATTATGTAGGTAACTAAATATAAACGTCACTGTTATTTCGAATAAAATTCCACGAACCACTTTAGAGTAAACAAGAAAATGAACTACAACTAAACGTCAAAATAAAAATCAACGACTGCGGAATTGAAAAGTTGGTTCCTTGCTGTAGTCTGTGCATTTTGTTATCTCCTACGTCATATGTAAGCATTTTTATTTTACTTATTTTACTCCTCGGTCTATTCTATTTTCGAATTCATTATTTTTCTGCCAGAGTCGATTATTTAATGAACCCGCGCAGGGCAGAAATACAATTACCATCAGACAGAACCAAGTTGTAGTTCGAGAGCGCATAGATAAATATTTTTATAAAGAAAATACACTTACCCCTCATGACCGCGGTGTTGCACGGACTTCTTGTCCTTGCACATTGAACTAGAGTTTCCCATTCTATACGTAGTAGTTTGAAAAATACACTTTTGAACTTTTTTTGAGATAATTTCACAAAATGCACTTTTTAAGTTCGCTTAAAAGATTCGCGATTACTGATGTAAATCGATGATGAAATTAAACATGCTATGTCGGTAAAATCCAGTCTGAAACTGAGCTCACCTGGCTAATTGTTTTCAAGTGTTGTGTGGTTGTGTCTCGCTCAATAACTTTGAAGTTGCAAAAAAAAACACAAAAAACAGAAAAACACGTTGTGGTCGACGACGCGACGTAGGAGCAGCCAGCGTGTTGCCCGTCTACTCTCTGGACGGAGTTTTTTTTATATTGTTAATGAGAATATAGTTGATATATATGTCATTCAATAAATTAACAGTTATTTTTTTAAACATTAACTCGCCGCTCCAAAAATAACAATGCAAGTTGAACAGGTGATTTTGAAGAATCCATTCACTTTTCGGATAGTTGATGTAGTGTAGGGTAATACTTGTACATGTGGCTTCATTAACGTACGAGTTTCGTATAGAAATACAAATAAGAAAGTGTGGTGTTTCTCAAGAAATTAACCTAGTGGTAGATGAAGGTAAAGCCATTGTTTTAATAGTTATTCATAATGTACAAGACTTTGCATAGGGTAGACTATGGTTGCGTTGCCAATTATGTCGCACTAAATAGAATTTTGCATTAAAAATTGGAGATATATTTTAAGCACGTTGTGAGTGACAATAAAGCACTTCATTTAATTGTTATTTATTATCGGTTCTTAATTAATCGGGAGCTTTGTCAAGTAAAATAAGGCAAAATCAAAAATATCAAGTTTCGGGATAAACGTTTGCACGGTATAGAAGTTCATTTCAATTTCTTCTCGAACCCTTCAATACACCTTTGAAAGAGTTTTTTAGACTTAAGTTAAGAGATTGTTAAGCAACATTACCATAATGTGAGAACTGATTATATGGGAATATCGAATTAAGGTCCCTATTATGAGTAGCGATTTTGCGAGCTTCTTTTATAGCGGTAATATGGGTTGTAGAAACAAAAACTTTGTAGAAAAGTTTTTTTTTGGCATTTAAGGTATGTCAGATAAGAGAATGGACGAAGTTTAATGATAACAATCCAATAAATGAGTTTCTCTAAAACATTCGCTTCCAGTCGAACGTTCGATTCGCTACTCATAATAGGGACCTAAGTACATAATGTAGCATGCTTTCGACTATACATTGCTGGGTTTTTCTACTATTCAGCTTTGACAACTTTCATCATATGAGTACGTATATTCCGGCATTCCGACTAGCCGCTAGGCACAGCAACGTGGTTTTTAATAACCGGTTTTTGAAAGATACAATGTGTCCACCGCTAAATAGTATCTAGATTTTGGTTAGTAGTTTCTTTATTATTTTTCAGTCGCATTCATTAGATCCTTTGAAAGAAAACCTTAGACAAGTTTTAGAACGATGTCCAAATCCAAATCATTTTTATAAACATGTACATTGCTGTCAAAGTAGGGCCTAGTTATAGATACTCAAATTGGTTGTATAAAATTTAGTTAAATTGATATTTGATGCAATAAACATTTTTTTTAAATATTTTAAATTTTTTTGTTAATACGAGTGTCACTGTTTAAACACGGGTTACACGGGGCTACTTGCTGTGCACTTCTCACCGGCCATCGGCTGGCAGTAACAGCAGCAAATTAGCAATAGCAAGAAAAAAGCTGGCATGGTTGAAATTGGAAGCCAGGGGGTCAATTCCCGAACTGTGAAGCTGTGAGGTGAAAACATTTATCACAGCTTCACCGAAAATTCGATTCTCGATTAGTGAAAATCCAACCTCAAATGTAAATTTTTCTTCATAAGATAAATTTCTTTTCACTGCCGTATGAGTCGGTGAAAAATTCAACTATGAAAAATGGACGCAAAACTCAAAGATGAAAAATCCAATTGCAATCCAATTGAAATGAGAGAGAAAATGAGAGAAAACTGTCAGAATTTATCATTTAGAACGTATTAGTACTTTTTAGATCCGGAATCGCTTAGAGTGGGTTCGTGAAGTGATAAAATGAAAAAACTGTATGAAAACTGAAATGATATTTTTTTTGCACTTCACAGCTTCACAGATCGGGAATTGACCCCCAGGTTACATTATTGGCTCCTACTCGCCAGCAAACAGCTGCAGTAAAGAAAATTGACTCTTAAACCGCAAATGGCAGTTAGCATCGTTATATTTTCAAATTTTAAGCCTATTTAAAATGTAAGCAACAAATTTTGCGAGAATAATTACTACGTGTGTCTATATTTTTTTGTATTCTCAGTCGCTGCTAGCTTGCCTGCTACAAATTAATCTCCACCAGGTGCTCCCCGCTGGCAACCAGCCCTGTATTATCAGTCTGTACCTACTTACGTCGATTTCCATTGGCATTTATAATAAAGATATTCATCCTTACGTATTGCCCAAAAATTGTAAGCTCAAAAAAAAGCTGCTTTTCGAACGCCACATTCGTCTTTTTATGTTACTAACGTTTGTGTCTTTTTCATAGCTTCAAACTCATTCATCGCAGTATGAATAGCATTTTTCACCAGAGTTCTAAGCTCTATCAAAAAATTTTGGAGCAAATTTGAAACAAAAAGAAAATCTTTTCTTTCTTTTTAAGAAACGTTTATCTACGAATAACTCATATTATTGAATATCTGCTTCAGTAAAGCATAAGTATAAATAAATTATAAAGTATAAATCGGCTTTTCGAGATAACCGCCGCGCTGCGCCGCGTCGCGTCAGAGCGGAGAACTACCACGAAGCAAACTGTCTCCGATTCGTAGGAAATCGGAGAGAATTTCGCTCCGACGACGGTTACCTCGATAAGACCGAATATAATCCATAAAATATTCAAAAATATTTTAGACCCAAAAAAATATGATGGATTGTATGATGCACATAATAATTAAATATATTTTACATTTACATTTACATGAAACCTTCTTCTTTAGTGTTTCTGTATGCTTTTTTTAACATTTTATTGATTGTGTGTATTTTCATATATAAAGTAATAGGACATCCGACTGACCTTAACTTGCACGCAATTGAGGTGAATTTATTGCTGTTGTATGTACATTTCATGCTTGAAAGCAATTGCTACCAACCAACTCAGGCAAATTGTAGTATAATTTATTGACTGCAAGATCTTGATGTCAATAGCATTGCAAATCAATAAAATATTAAATTTAAAAAAGAAGAAAAACTTTGCGATGTATTTGTTATGAGATTTTCAGATTGGCGAATTGTTAATTTTGATACTTTGGAATAATACGCCACTTCTTTCAAATAGTAAAACAATATCCGAACCGTATTTACATTCGAATATCTGTACAAACACCAAATCCAAGATTAAACTTTTTTTTCTGATTTTATATTGGAACTAAAGGATGAAGACTAAGGGCTTTCTATTTTCATGAAAACAAACGTAGTTTTTGAAAATTTCGTAGTGAATTTTCAAACTGGAATTCACCCGAGCCTAAACTTCTGTTTAAATGTGAAATCGCGATGTCTTGGCTGGCTTATGATGCTTCTTATTTGGGGTTTCAAGTGGTCGGTCATGATTTCAAGACATCTATGGCTGTATAGGGTGAGGTATCCATATCCGCCAAATTTCATTATTTTTGTTTATTCTTAGGCCGCGTTTCCATTTGCAAGAAAACTTCTGCAAGAAATGTCTGACAGTCTGTTCGGCAGAGACTTGCAAGTGGAAACTGAGAAGCAAGTTCGATCGCGACAGTTTTTGCATAAGTTCTTGCGAGTATTTGCGAGTGCAATAAATTGCAGGTTGAAACAGGTTTGCATTGACTCGCGACAGTTCTTGCAGCTTACCGAAATAGTTTCGTATATATTGCACTCGCGGCTGGGTTGGTTTTTGTTTACAATAAAAAATGAGCCCAAAGGGAAAACGTGAATTGCCTCGCGAAGAAACATTACGGTTAATTAAAAGTTACGAATGTACATAATCCGTAATTATGGAATAACCGACACGAAGATTATAGAAATCGAAAAGAAAAATTCAATACTTAATAATATCACGGAAGAGTTCCTCACAAATGAGAATGAAGTGTATCGGAAGCTTCATAATTTAAGGAGCCAATGGCAAAATGAATTTAAAAAAAGAAAGAATTGAAATTGAATCACGGAATAGAGTGTTCTGCTTTTCTATAGTAGGTCCCACTTTCAATAACAAAACTTCCAAATCAACCGCGGTCATCCGAGTGAAATTAAAGTATTGCTGAGCGTCTTCTCTATTTAGTTCTTTCAATAAATTAAAGAAGTCACGAGCTTCCCGTCTTCTTAAAATCCAGTCGCGCACCCAAGTTGATCTCTTTTTCTTTTTCATCAATAAAATTATTGCAGCTGCTAAACGTTTAGATACGTCTTCTCGCCATGATTTGAATTTTAAGGAAATAACGCAATTTCTTGCGACATCAATGACTCTCCAGTGTAGATACCTCTGCAATAAATTGCAACAGTATGATGCGCTAGCTTCTTGCAAGACATTTATTGCAGAAGAAATTGCAAGAATTCATATGGCAGTGTAAACGCTACTGCAAGAAACTTCTGCAAGACTTCCGCGAGTTTACTTGCAAATGGAAACGCGGCCTTACTTACTTACTTAAGTGGGCAATACAGTTTGAAGTAAACCTGGGCCTCAACCAACATCCCTCTATAACGACTTCGATTTCTGGCGAGCACTCTCTAGTTTTACACTCTAAGTCGTTTGATCACTGTCGATTTGAAAAGATTTAAGTACAGTTTTGGGAAATATTCCATCCATCCAAGGGATCAGCACACTAATCTTAGGCAGTACTCCATAACCATCACCCGAAAGATTTGATTGACCGACACTACCCTGCAAAACGTTTGTCGGACTACAGGAAGAAAATTTGTATGTTTTTCTGTGGTTGTTTACTGTAGCCAGTAGGAACCGATAGTGTTACTGGCTTCTGCCAGCCGCTGGTAAGAAGGGATTGCAAGTAATCCTTCATGGCCCGTGCGCCGTGCTTACTTTACAAACAGAATTAAGACATATTTAAAAGGAAACATATCTAATTGTCATATAAACCTTGGGTCTGTGAGCCCAAACATGCGAATCATTCAAAAATCCGTGATTATTATTAAATAATTTAAATTTTAAGAAAGAAACTATTGTACATTGTTTCAACAGAAATAAACAAAACCTTAATTAAACTAAGCATCCACGATCCCATGAACGACATTCTCATAAAAGCTAATAGATGATAATATATATATAAAATATAATAATTTATCCAAACCGAAATGTGTTCTGATTGAAAGTAAATAACAAACTAAGGCAACGTTTTGTTTATTTCATTTCAAACACAACATTAGTTAGTATCTTACTTACTTAAAAAAATCGAAATCTTTTGTAATACTTACCGGAAGGTCAACCAATAACCCAAACCACCAATATTAAATCTTTTCAAGCCATATTAAAAAAAACACCATTTTTTATTAACAATATCATAGCATATTTTTATTGAACGAGTAAAGAAATTTTTTTTTTATTATTATTAAGAAAAACAAAACAAATAACATACAAAATACATAACATATTTAACAAAACAATTAAAAACAATTTCATTTAAAATATAACATCATTTTAAACATAACAGTAAAAAACTAAAGTGTCATTGTAATGCTCTATAGTGTAATACAGTTCATCTTCAGTCGTTGATAATGCATCGCAGTATTTCTTGACTACTACATAGAAGCACATCTTCTTTCTCATTGATGAGAAGACTTTTTGGATTCCTGTAACGAGAAGAAACAAAAGTTTAGAATCTTCTTTCTATTCACAATTTTAAATGACAAAACAAATACAAAAAGTTATTTCATTTCAAACCAGTTTTGTAATAAGACAACACAACAATCTTTAAAAAGTTAACAATTTTTACACGCTAACAGCCATGTTCATAAACGTATTTCAAAGCTAACCCCTCGATAAAATGATAAATTTGTTCGCCAAACGCATTTCATCGAGTGATTACCTTTGAAATACCTTTGCGAACATTTCTATTAGTTCACACCAGTTTCTATTCATTCACTTTGTACTGAGCGAAACATAAAAATTTATTTTGTACATTTTTTTTTCAGCTAGAATTATTTGTCAAAAAAAATATTATTTTGCTGTACAAAAATAATTTTGCTGTGAAATTTAGAAATTCAAGGGAATACAAACGATAGATGGTGGACGATGCGTTTGAATAGGCCTCCCTTCATCAAGAACAATTCAGAAGACCACAAGTACGATGGCAACAAATTTAAAAAGAAAATCAAGGAAAAAATAATAAATCAAATTTATATAGTGGTGCTCCTGGGTCCTCAAGAGATGCTCCGCTAAATAGAAAATTTCTAAACCACCAACACTTTAAGAAAAATGCAACTCAACACTTTAAACAATTAAAACACTTTTACACACCAAATTTAGAAAAAATATTATTTATTTAAACCAAATTCAAACACCAACAACAAAATTATTTTATTCTTTTTCATTCAACTTACTATTACCAGCTTTATTGAACCAACCCATTCGATTTTTTTCTTCCTAAAAAGACAAAAGCTTACACCCAAACTTTAACTTTATTATTTTCAAATAAATTTACCTTTTCTCTTCTTTTAAATATTTCTTTTTTATTTTCTCAGCTCCGCTTCTTCAACACGTGTGTTTCTGAAAATAAAATAATTAATAATAAAATTTTATGAGGAATTCGGGGTCCTTATATAGTCTGGCATTGAACCTGACATACTCTGATTAAAAAACAAAAACTAAAACAGCAAAGTAGAAAAAACAGTAGATTTGAGGTTTTCCGGTCATGGGTAGAGTTTTTTGTCCAGTGCATTGGTGCAGGTGCATGGTGCATGATGCATGGTGCATGACGCATGGTGCATGGTACATATTGCATGGTGAATGATGCATGGTACATATTGCATGGTGTGGATTGCATGGTGCGGATTGCATGGTGCATGATGTACGAAGCATGGTGTATTGTGCATATTGCACGTTACATGGTGCATTGGGTAAAGTGCATATTGCATAGTGCGCGAAGCATGGTCTATGGTGCGTTTTATAGATTTTTTGACATTATAAAGGATGATGGTACTGCATTTTCATCCGATGCACAATGCACCAAACACCATCTCCCATGCAACACATATGATGAGTTCTGCTTGTACCACATAGCGGATACCATGCAATATTACTCTAAAAACTTTCTTCTACATGGTCCATGCACCAAGCAAAACGCACCATGCACCATGCACCATGCAACATGCCGAATGCATCATGCACCAATGCACTGGCGTAAAGTTCTACCCATGACCGGAAAACCTCAAATCTACTGTTTTTTCTACTTTGCTGTTTTAGTTTTTGTTTTTTAATCAGAGTATGTCAGGTTCAATGCCAGACTATATAAGGACCCCGAATTCCTCATAAAATTTTATTATTAATTATTTTATTTTCAGAAACACACGTGTTGAAGAAGCGGAGCTAAGAAAATAAGAAAAAAAATATTTAAAAGAAGAAAAAAGGTAAATTTATTTGAAAATATTAAAGTTAAAGTTTAGGTGTTAACTTTTGTCTTTTTAGGAAGGAAAAAACAGAATGGGTTGGTTCACAAAAGCTGGAAATAGTAAGTTAAATTAAAAAGATTGTAATAATTTTGTTAATGTTGTTTGAAATGGGTTTAAATAAATGCAATTTTTTCTAAATTTGGTGTGTTAAGTGTTTTAAATGCTGAAGTTCATTTTCTTAAAGTGTTGGTTCTTAGCTACATAATAATTTAATTATAGTTAATAGACTTTCTATAAAGCGGGAGCACCTCCCGAGGACCCAGGAGCACCACTATATAAATATGATTTATTATTTTTTCCTTGATTTTCTTTTTAAATTTGTTGCCATCGTACTTGTGGTCTTCTTATATGTTTTTGATGAAGGGAAGCTTGTTTAAACCCATCGTCCACCATCAATTGTTTGTATTCTCTTTCAATTTCTTTATTTTCAAAGCAAAATAATATTTTTGTTTGACAAATAAACTCTAGATGAAAAAAAATATACAAAATAAATTTTTATGTTTCGCTCAGTACAAAGTGACTGAATCGAAACTGATGCGAACTAATAGAAATGTTCGCAAAGGTATTTCAAAGGTAATCACTCGATGAAATGCATTTTATCGAGGGGTTAGCTTTGAAATACGTTTAAGAGAATGGATGTTAGGTTTTAAAAATTATTAATTTTTTAAAGATTTTTGTTGGTTTATTACAAAGATGGTTTTGAATGAAATCTTTTTTTATTTATTTTGTCATTTAAAAATTGTAAATAGAAAGAAGATTCTAAACTTTTTTTCTTCTCGTTACAGGAATCCAAAAAGTCTTCTCATCAATGAGAAAGAAGATGTGCTTCTATGTGGCAGTCAAGAAATACTGCGATGCTTTATCAACGACTGAAGATGAAATGCATTACACTATAGAGCATTACAATGACTCTTTAGTTTTTTACTGTTATGTTATATTTTAATTGAGATTGTTTTTAATTGTTTTGTTAAATATGTTATGTATTTTGTATGTTATTTGTTTTGTTTTTCTAAATAATAATAAAAAAAATTTTTTCTTTACTTGTTCAATAAAAATATGCTATGATATTGTTAATAAAAAATTGTGTTTTTTTTTAATATGGCTTGAAAAGATTTAATATTGGTGGTTTGGGTTATTGGTTGACCTTCCGGTAAGTATTACAAAAGATTTCGATTTTTTTAAGTAAGTAAGATACTAACTAATGTTTGTGTTTGAATTGAAATAAACAAAACGTTGCCTTAGCTTGTTATTCACTTTCAATCAGAACACATTTCGGTTTGAATAAATTATTTGAATTCAGTGATAGATGAGTGCGCAATGCACACTTTGATATTACTTCATCTATTAGCTTTTATGAGAAACTATGCCCCTTAACATCGACTGGTTTTGGGAGGGTTAATTTATTGGAACTTATTTCCTTACGTTATTGTAGCTGCCGAATGAATTATTTCCCCCTTTTTTTAGTTTACTTTAATTATTATCATTCACCTCACGTTAATGTTTTCTTTTTTTTTTTTGTATAAATTTCGTCTTTTTCTGGGAAATTTAATTTGCTTTTCTAAAGATTTCCTGTTTTCAACAAAAGAAACGAAAGCAGAACATTGCAAACATTTCTTGGAAGTGATTCGACTCCAAAGATTTTGTTTGTGGAGTTTCTGTGTTGGACACATGGTTTGTTATGGAGTTTAACCCACCAAAAAGCAAACAAGAGCTCTAGAAAGAATTGCATTTCAGAGTTTTTATGTGACAATGAACTGCAAATGCTTTTCAAAATTGAATGGAATTCGACTATGAGAAAGAAAGCAGGGCAAAGTGAAGCTAATGTTAGAGTTATCCTGATATTTCATTTACCCTAAATAAGCTTCAGACAGTAAATTCTGTTATGAAGCAAATATTTTTTCGAACACGCTTGGTAGCGAGAGTCCTCAAAGATCTCAATATACATATATCTGCTGGTCCAGAACCAGATGGTGTCCTCGCCATTATTCTGAAGAGGTGTTCTTCTACGCTGGCAAAACCACTGCGTAAATTTTTCCAACTTTCCTATTCTGCTGGGGTTTTCCCGAGCAGATGGAAAACTGCATTTGTCCAGCCGGTCCCTAAAAAAGGAGAATCTTCCTCCCCTTCCAATTACCGTCCTATTGCACTAACGTCCCTTCTTTCCAAGGTCATGGATACGTTGATAAACCGTCAACTTATGAAATATCTTGAAGAACGAAAGCTACTTAATGACCGTCAGTAC
This sequence comes from Melanostoma mellinum, assembly GCA_914767635.1. Lineage (NCBI taxonomy): Eukaryota > Metazoa > Arthropoda > Insecta > Diptera > Syrphidae > Melanostoma > Melanostoma mellinum. The sequence goes on from OU612058.1 coordinate 25,735,624, forward strand.
GGCTTTCGTAGCAAACGGTCCACTGGTGATTTGATGGCTTATCTCACCGAAAAGTGGAACCAATCTTTACATTGTTTTGGAGAAAGTAAGTAATTATTGCGCTTGATATTTCTAAAGCATTTGATAGAGTTTGGCATCAGACTCTTTTATTGAAAATGCGTGCTTTTGGTATCGATGAGTCTCTTCTTCGTTGGATTATAAATTACCTTTCCGACCGTTCAATGCAAGTTGTATTGGATGGCTTCAATGATAACCACTTCATAAATGCTTTTGTGCCCCAGGGCTCCGTTTTGTCTCCGACTCTCTTCCTTATCTTCCTAAATGATCTCCTTTCTGAAACTTCTAATAATCTTAATTGTTTTGCTGACGTTTCAACCCTCAGCTTCTCATATTCGTTTCCAAATTCACGTCCTTCACGTTTCAACCCTCAGCTTCTCATATTCGTTTCCAAATTCACGTCCCTGCTCTTCGGACGTGGAAATGGAACGGTTGCGTATGTAAGCTCATTGAATTCTGACCTTGACATCATTGTTACATGGAGTAAAAAAACCGAGCAGAACTCAATGCTTCGAAAACTCAATGTTGTCACTTGTCGTTAAAGCTAAACATTCCCCCTCTACCATCATCCATGAATGGAACCTGCATTCAAGAAACCGAAAAGCTGTCAGTATTGGGTATGTGTGTCAACAATGATCTTCGTTGGAATGACCACATATTTGAAGTTGCCAAAAATGCTGCAAAATGCTTAGGTTTCCTCAAAAGGTGCAGGAAATTTTTCACCCCTTCTGATCTGGCTACTATTTATAAAGCCTACATCTGTCCTAAGATAGAGTACAATTCACATATCTGGTCAGGTGCTCTAAAAACATCATTGTGCCTACTCGATAAGGTTCAAAACAGAGCATTAAGAATGATAGGTGATAGATCAATTGTTGAATCAATTGATTGTCTTGATCATCGTCGTAATGTTTCATGTCTCAGTTGCATTCCTCCCCTTAAGCAATTTAACCGTAATACACGCCTCGCAAGGAATGCAAATCAGTTTTACCTTCAGCCCAATTTCGGTCGTACAGTGAAATATAGAGATTCATTCTTTAGCCGTACTAGTCGGATGTGGAATGGCGGAACCTGTACCACTTTCCATTTTTGAGCCGTCCTTATACCAGAACATATCTTGCCTTGAGGGATGAAGCTTTGTATTCTCCCAGTCTTCCCTAGGGAGGATGACAGTGGAGAAGTTGAGTTTGAAGTTGTACATCTGAATAGCAGCATCTAAGCACATATCAAAGGTATTAAATTTTTTTAGACTATCCATAATCGACGCATGTAATTTCGGGTTTGGGTATGATTTTATGTGTTCTTGATGGAAGAGACGGTGTGTCGCCAGTCTTGCTTCCATTTTTATGAAGAGGTGAATTGGTGGTAGTCCTACAATGCGTCCCTTGGCTTTCTACTTCTTTGTCTCTTGAAATAGCCCTTTACTCTGATTATTTCGACTGCTACCCTAAGTTCAGCAGGTCGAAATGATGATGGTGGAACCCTAAGTTCAGCAGGTCGAAATGATGATGGTCGAAATCACATATTTTACGAACGCTAAACTAGTTTCAGAGACTAGATATTAAGGTTGCCAGGTGCTGGGAAGTACCGCGTATGTATCTGCTTGTGTGTGTCCTCTTTTTGTACATTGCATTTGCCAATGTTTCTATCTATCAACGAGGTGGTAGATGGCTTAGTTGATTTCAAATAATTTTTGTCAACTTCTTATAACATTGCCACTCTCGCCTTTGGTAAGCTTACTGTTAACATTAAATTCACCTCATTTGCAGCTGGCAAGTATAAGCAACGACTCTTAGGCCGCGTTTCCATTTGCAAGAAAAATTCTGCAAGAAATGTCTGAAAGTCTGTGCGACAGTGATTTGCAGGTGGAAAATGCGAAGCAAGTCCGATTACGACAGTCCTTGCATAACTTCTTGCGAGTATTTGGAAGTGCAATAAATTGAAGGTTGAAACAGGTTTCCATTGACTCGCGACAGCTCTTGCAGCTTACCGAAACAGTTTCGTATATATCGCGCTTGCGGCTAGTTGGTTAAAAGTTAGTACCTATGTGAATTGTCTCACAATCACAATTGAACGTTACGAGTGCAATCCGTATTTATGGATTGTGTATGGATGTTAAAAGTCACAGCGTCAAGAGGATATTGAATTAGAGTGTCCTGCTCTTTTAAAATAGAGCCCACTTTTAATAACAAAACTTCCAAATGAACTGGGTCATCCAAGTGAGATTTAAATATTGTTAAGAGTCTTCTATGTTTAGTTCCTTTAGTAAATTACAGAAGACACCAGCTTCCCGTCTTCGCAAAATACAATCATGCACCCAAGTTAATCGCTTTTTTTTATATCCATAAAATTATAATTGCAGCTCCTAAATGTTGACGTATTCTCGCCATGGCTTCATAATTTCAAATAAACTACCAAATTTCTTGCGACATCAATGACTCTCCAGTGTAGATACCTCTGCAATAAATTGCAACAGTATGATGCGCTAGCTTCTTGCAAGACATTTATTGCAGAAGAAATTGCAAGAATTCATATGGCAGTGTAAACGCTACTGCAAGAAACTTCTGCAAGACTTCCGCGAGTTTACTTGCAAATGGAAACGCGGCCTTACTTACTTACTTAAGTGGGCAATACAGTTTGAAGTAAACCTGGGCCTCAACCAACATCCCTCTATAACGACTTCGATTTCTGGCGAGCACTCTCTAGTTTTACACTCTAAGTCGTTTGATCACTGTCGATTTGAAAAGATTTAAGTACAGTTTTGGGAAATATTCCATCCATCCAAGGGATCAGCACACTAATCTTAGGCAGTACTCCATAACCATCACCCGAAAGATTTGATTGACCGACACTACCCTGCAAAACGTTTGTCGGACTACAGGAAGAAAATTTGTATGTTTTTCTGTGGTTGTTTACTGTAGCCAGTAGGAACCGATAGTGTTACTGGCTTCTGCCAGCCGCTGGTAAGAAGGGATTGCAAGTAATCCTTCATGGCCCGTGCACCGTGCTTACTTTACAAACAGAATTAAGACATATTTAAAAGGAAACATATCTAATTGTCATATAAACCTTGGGTCTGTGAGCCCAAACATGCGAATCATTCAAAAATCCGTGATTATTATTAAATAATTTAAATTTTAAGAAAGAAACTATTGTACATTGTTTCAACAGAAATAAACAAAACCTTAATTAAACTAAGCATCCACGATCCCATGAACGACATTCCTGGTTGTTGCATTCTCATAAAAGCTAATAGATGATAATATATATATAAAATATAATAATTTATCCAAACCGAAATGTGTTCTGATTGAAAGTAAATAACAAACTAAGGCAACGTTTTGTTTATTTCATTTCAAACACAACATTAGTTAGTATCTTACTTACTTAAAAAAATCGAAATCTTTTGTAATACTTACCGGAAGGTCAACCAATAACCCAAACCACCAATATTAAATCTTTTCAAGCCATATTAAAAAAAACACCATTTTTTAGTAACAATATCATAGCATATTTTTATTGAACGAGTAAAGAAATTTTTTTTTTATTATTATTAAGAAAAACAAAACAAATAACATACAAAATACATAACATATTTAACAAAACAATTAAAAACAATTTCATTTAAAATATAACATCATTTTAAACATAACAGTAAAAAACTAAAGTGTCATTGTAATGCTCTATAGTGTAATACAGTTCATCTTCAGTCGTTGATAATGCATCGCAGTATTTCTTGACTACTACATAGAAGCACATCTTCTTTCTCATTGATGAGAAGACTTTTTGGATTCCTGTAACGAGAAGAAAAAAAGTTTAGAATCTTCTTTCTATTTACAATTTTTAAATGACAAAATAAATAAAAAAAGATTTCATTCAAAACCATCTTTGTAATAAACCAACAAAAATCTTTAAAAAATTAATAATTTTTACACGCTAACAGCCATGTTCATAAACGTATTTCAAAGCTAACCCCTCGATAAAATGCATTTCATCGAGTGATTACCTTTGAAATACCTTTGCGAACATTTCTATTAGTTCACACCAGTTTCTATTCAGTCACTTTGTACTGAGCGAAACATAAAAATTTATTTTGTACATTTTTTTTCAGCTAGAATTATTTGTCAAAAAAAATATTATTTTGCTATACAAAAATAATTTTGCTGTGAAATTTAGAAATTCAAGGGAATACAAACGATAGATGGTGGACGATGCGTTTGAATAGGCCTCCCTTCATCAAGAACAATTCAGAAGACCACAAGTACGATGGCAACAAATTTAAAAAGAAAATCAAGGAAAAAATAATAAATCAAATTTATATAGTGGTGCTCCTGGGTCCTCAAGAGATGCTCCGCTAAATAGAAAATTTCTAAACCACCAACACTTTAAGAAAAATGCAACTCAACACTTTAAACAATTAAAACACTTTTACACACCAAATTTAGAAAAAATATTATTTATTTAAACCAAATTCAAACACCAACAACAAAATTATTTTATTCTTTTTCATTCAACTTACTATTACCAGCTTTATTGAACCAACCCATTCGATTTTTTTCTTCCTAAAAAGACAAAAGTTTACACCCAAACTTTAACTTTATTATTTTCAAATAAATTTACCTTTTCTCTTCTTTTAAATATTTCTTTTTTATTTTCTCAGCTCCGCTTCTTCAACACGTGTGTTTCTGAAAATAAAATAATTAATAATAAAATTTTATGAGGAATTCGGGGTCCTTATATAGTCTGGCATTGAACCTGACATACTCTGATTAAAAAACAAAAACTAAAACAGCAAAGTAGAAAAAACAGTAGATTTGAGGTTTTCCGGTCATGGGTAGAGTTTTTTGTCCAGTGCATTGGTGCAGGTGCATGGTGCATGATGCATGGTGCATGACGCATGGTGCATGGTACATATTGCATGGTGAATGATGCATGGTATATATTGCATGGTGTGGATTGCATGGTGCGGATTGCATGGTGCATGATGTACGAAGCATGGTGTATTGTGCATATTGCACGTTACATGGTGCATTGGGTAAAGTGCATATTGCATAGTGCGCGAAGCATGGTCTATGGTGCGTTTTATAGATTTTTTGACATTATAAAGGATGATGGTACTGCATTTTCATCCGATGCACAATGCACCAAACACCATCTCCCATGCAACACATATGATGAGTTCTGCTTGTACCACATAACGGATACCATGCAATATTACTCTAAAAACTTTCTTCTACATGGTCCATGCACCAAGCAAAACGCACCATGCACCATGCACCATGCAACATGCCGAATGCATCATGCACCAATGCACTGGCGTAAAGTTCTACCCATGACCGGAAAACCTCAAATCTACTGTTTTTTCTACTTTGCTGTTTTAGTTTTTGTTTTTTAATCAGAGTATGTCAGGTTCAATGCCAGACTATATAAGGACCCCGAATTCCTCATAAAATTTTATTATTAATTATTTTATTTTCAGAAACACACGTGTTGAAGAAGCGGAGCTAAGAAAATAAGAAAAAAAATATTTAAAAGAAGAAAAAAGGTAAATTTATTTGAAAATAATAAAGTTAAAGTTTAGGTGTTAACTTTTGTCTTTTTAGGAAGGAAAAAACAGAATGGGTTGGTTCACAAAAGCTGGAAATAGTAAGTTAAATTAAAAAGATTGTAATAATTTTGTTAATGTTGTTTGAAATGGGTTTAAATAAATGCAATTTTTTCTAAATTTGGTGTGTTAAGTGTTTTAAATGCTGAAGTTCATTTTCTTAAAGTGTTGGTTCTTAGCTACATAATAATTTAATTATAGTTAATAGACTTTCTATAAAGCGGGAGCACCTCCCGAGGACCCAGGAGCACCACTATATAAATTTGATTTATTATTTTTTCCTTGATTTTCTTTTTAAATTTGTTGCCATCGTACTTGTGGTCTTCTTATATGTTTTTGATGAAGGGAAGCTTGTTTAAACCCATCGTCCACCATCAATTGTTTGTATTCTCTTTCAATTTCTTTATTTTCAAAGCAAAATAATATTTTTGTTTGACAAATAAACTCTAGATGAAAAAAAATATACAAAATTAATTTTTATGTTTCGCTCAGTACAAAGTGACTGAATCGAAACTGGTGCGAACTAATAGAAATGTTCGCAAAGGTATTTCAAAGGTAATCACTCGATGAAATGCATTTTATCGAGGGGTTAGCTTTGAAATACGTTTAAGAGCATGGATGTTAGGTTTTAAAAATTATTAATTTTTTAAAGATTTTTGTTGGTTTATTACAAAGATGGTTTTGAATGAAATCTTTTTTTATTTATTTTGTCATTTAAAAATTGTAAATAGAAAGAAGATTCTAAACTTTTTTTCTTCTCGTTACAGGAATCCAAAAAGTCTTCTCATCAATGAGAAAGGAGATGTGCTTCTATGTGGCAGTCAAGAAATACTGCGATGCTTTATCAACGACTGAAGATGAAATGTATTACACTATAGAGCATTACAATGACTCTTTAGTTTTTTACTGTTATGTTATATTTTAATTGAGATTGTTTTTATTTGTTTTGTTAAATATGATATGTATTTTTTATGTTATTTGTTTTATTTTTCTAAATAATAATAAAAAAAATTTTTTCTTTACTTGTTCAATAAAAATATGCTATGATATTGTTAATAAAAAATTGTGTTTTTTTTTAATATGGCTTGAAAAGATTTAATATTGGTGGTTTGGGTTATTGGTTGACCTTCCGGTAAGTATTACAAAAGATTTCGATTTTTTTAAGTAAGTAAGATACTAACTAATGTTTGTGTTTGAATTGAAATAAACAAAACGTTGCCTTAGCTTGTTATTCACTTTCAATCAGAACACATTTCGGTTTGAATAAATTATTTGAATTCAGTGATAGATGAGTGCGCAATGCACACTTTGATATTACTTCATCTATTAGCTTTTATGAGAAACTATGCCCCTTAACATCGACTGGTTTTGGGAGGGTTAATTTATTGGAACTTATTTCCTTACGTTGTTGTAGCTGCCGAATGAATTATTTCCCCCTTTTTTTAGTTTACTTTAATTATTATCATTCACCTCACGTTAATGTTTTCTTTTTTTTTTTTGTATAAATTTCGACTTTTTCTGGGAAATTTAATTTGCTTTTCTAAAGATTTCCTGTTTTCAACAAAAGAAACGAAAGCAGAACATTGCAAACATTTCTTGGAAGTAATTCGACTCCAAAGATTTTGTTTGTGGAGTTTCTGTGTTGGACACATGGTTTGTTATGGAGTTTAACCCACCAAAAAGCAAACAAGAGCTCTAGAAAGAATTGCATTTCAGAGTTTTTATGTGACAATGAACTGCAAATGCTTTTCAAAATTGAATGGAATTCGACTATGAGAAAGAAAGCAGGGCAAAGTGAAGCTAATGTTAGAGTTATCCTGATATTTCATTTACCCTAAATAAGCTTCAGACAGTAAATTCTGTTATGAAGCAAATATTTTTTCGAACACGCTTGGTAGCGAGAGTCCTCAAAGATCTCAATATACATATATCTGCTGGTCCAGAACCAGATGGTGTCCTCGCCATTATTCTGAAGAGGTGTTCTTCTACGCTGGCAAAACCACTGCGTAAATTTTTCCAACTTTCCTATTCTGCTGGGGTTTTCCCGAGCAGATGGAAAACTGCATTTGTCCAGCCGGTCCCTAAAAAAGGAGAATCTTCCTCCCCTTCCAATTACCGTCCTATTGCACTAACGTCCCTTCTTTCCAAGGTCATGGATACGTTGATAAACCGTCAACTTATGAAATATCTTGAAGAACGAAAGCTACTTAATGACCGTCAGTACGGCTTTCGTAGCAAACGGTCCACTGGTGATTTGATGGCTTATCTCACCGAAAAGTGGAACCAATCTTTACATTGTTTTGGAGAAAGTAAGTAATTATTGCGCTTGATATTTCTAAAGCATTTGATAGAGTTTGGCATCAGACTCTTTTATTGAAAATGCGTGCTTTTGGTATCGATGAGTCTCTTCTTCGTTGGATTATAAATTACCTTTCCGACCGTTCAATGCAAGTTGTATTGGATGGCTTCAATGATAACCACTTCATAAATGCTTTTGTGCCCCAGGGCTCCGTTTTGTCTCCGACTCTCTTCCTTATCTTCCTAAATGATCTCCTTTCTGAAACTTCTAATAATCTTAATTGTTTTGCTGACGTTTCAACCCTCAGCTTCTCATATTCGTTTCCAAATTCACGTCCTTCACGTTTCAACCCTCAGCTTCTCATATTCGTTTCCAAATTCACGTCCCTGCTCTTCGGACGTGGAAATGGAACGGTTGCGTATGTAAGCTCATTGAATTCTGACCTTGACATCATTGTTACATGGAGTAAAAAAACCGAGCAGAACTCAATGCTTCGAAAACTCAATGTTGTCACTTGTCGTTAAAGCTAAACATTCCCCCTCTACCATCATCCATGAATGGAACCTGCATTCAAGAAACCGAAAAGCTGTCAGTATTGGGTATGTGTGTCAACAATGATCTTCGTTGGAATGACCACATATTTGAAGTTGCCAAAAATGCTGCAAAATGCTTAGGTTTCCTCAAAAGGTGCAGGAAATTTTTCACCCCTTCTGATCTGGCTACTATTTATAAAGCCTACATCTGTCCTAAGATAGAGTACAATTCACATATCTGGTCAGGTGCTCTAAAAACATCATTGTGCCTACTCGATAAGGTTCAAAACAGAGCATTAAGAATGATAGGTGATAGATCAATTGTTGAATCAATTGATTGTCTTGATCATCGTCGTAATGTTTCATGTCTCAGTTGCATTCCTCCCCTTAAGCAATTTAACCGTAATACACGCCTCGCAAGGAATGCAAATCAGTTTTACCTTCAGCCCAATTTCGGTCGTACAGTGAAATATAGAGATTCATTCTTTAGCCGTACTAGTCGGATGTGGAATGGCGGAACCTGTACCACTTTCCATTTTTGAGCCGTCCTTATACCAGAACATATCTTGCCTTGAGGGATGAAGCTTTGTATTCTCCCAGTCTTCCCTAGGGAGGATGACAGTGGAGAAGTTGAGTTTGAAGTTGTACATCTGAATAGCAGCATCTAAGCACATATCAAAGGTATTAAATTTTTTTAGACTATCCATAATCGACGCATGTAATTTCGGGTTTGGGTATGATTTTATGTGTTCTTGATGGAAGAGACGGTGTGTCGCCAGTCTTGCTTCCATTTTTATGAAGAGGTGAATTGGTGGTAGTCCTACAATGCGTCCCTTGGCTTTCTACTTCTTTGTCTCTTGAAATAGCCCTTTACTCTGATTATTTCGACTGCTACCCTAAGTTCAGCAGGTCGAAATGATGATGGTGGAACCCTAAGTTCAGCAGGTCGAAATGATGATGGTCGAAATCACATATTTTACGAACGCTAAACTAGTTTCAGAGACTAGATATTAAGGTTGCCAGGTGCTGGGAAGTACCGCGTATGTATCTGCTTGTGTGTGTCCTCTTTTTGTACATTGCATTTGCCAATGTTTCTATCTATCAACGAGGTGGTAGATGGCTTAGTTGATTTCAAATAATTTTTGTCAACTTCTTATAACATTGCCACTCTCGCCTTTGGTAAGCTTACTGTTAACATTAAATTCACCTCATTTGCAGCTGGCAAGTATAAGCAACGACTCTTAGGCCGCGTTTCCATTTGCAAGAAAAATTCTGCAAGAAATGTCTGAAAGTCTGTCCGACAGTGATTTGCAGGTGGAAAATGCGAAGCAAGTCCGATTACGACAGTCCTTGCATAACTTCTTGCGAGTATTTGGAAGTGCAATAAATTGAAGGTTGAAACAGGTTTCCATTGACTCGCGACAGCTCTTGCAGCTTACCGAAACAGTTTCGTATATATCGCGCTTGCGGCTAGTTGGTTAAAAGTTAGTACCTATGTGAATTGTCTCACAATCACAATTGAACGTTACGAGTGCAATCCGTATTTATGGATTGTGTATAGATGTTAAAAGTCACAGCGTCAAGAGGATATTGAATTAGAGTGTCCTGCTCTTTTAAAATAGAGCCCACTTTTAATAACAAAACTTCCAAATGAACTGGGGTCATCCAAGTGAGATTTAAATATTGTTAAGAGTCTTCTATGTTTAGTTCCTTTGGTAAATTACAGAAGACACCAGCTTCCCGTCTTCGCAAAATACAATCATGCACCCAAGTTAATCGCTTTTTTTTATATCCATAAAATTATAATTGCAGCTCCTAAATGTTGACGTATTCTCGCCATGGCTTCATAATTTCAAATAAACTACCAAATTTCTTGCGACATTAATGACTCTCCAGTGTAGATACCTCTGCAATAAATTGCAACAGTATGATGCGCTAGCTTCTTGCAAGACATTTATTGCAGAAGAAATTGCAAGAATTCATATGGCAGTGTAAACGCTACTGCAAGAAACTTCTGCAAGACTTCCGCGAGTTTACTTGCAAATGGAAACGCGGCCTTACTTACTTACTTAAGTGGGCAATACAGTTTGAAGTAAACCTGGGCCTCAACCAACTTCCCTCTATAACGACTTCGATTTCTGGCGAGCACTCTCTAGTTTTACACTCTAAGTCGTTTGATCACTGTCGATTTGAAAAGATTTAAGTACAGTTTTGGGAAATATTCCATCCATCCAAGGGATCAGCACACTAATCTTAGGCAGTACTCCATAACCATCACCCGAAAGATTTGATTGACCGACACTACCCTGCAAAACGTTTGTCGGACTAAAGGAAGAAAATTTGTATGTTTTTCTGTGGTTGTTTACTGTAGCCAGTAGGAACCGATAGTGTTACTGGCTTCTGCCAGCCGCTGGCTGGTAAGAAGGGATTGCAAGTAATCCTTCATGGCCCGTGCGCCGTGCTTACTTTACAAACAGAATTAAGACATATTTAAAAGGAAACATATCTAATTGTCATATAAACCTTGGGTCTGTGAGCCCAAACATGCGAATCATTCAAAAATCCGTGATTATTATTAAATAATTTAAATTTTAAGAAAGAAACTATTGTACATTGTTTCAACAGAAATAAACAAAACCTTAATTAAACTAAGCATCCACGATCCTATGAACGACATTCCTGGTTGTTGCATTCTCATAAAAGCTAATAGATGATAATATATTGTAACGTGCGCTTAGTTCGCAAAAATAAAACTCTACTTTTCAATTTAATTCTACCACTTTATTCAGTATCAACTTTCGATATACACTTTATTCGAACTCAACTCGACTTTTGGACTATCACTTGTATTTACTCTTAACTTTATCACTCTATAAACAAAACTGCCCTCTGGTTGCCTCGGGCGGGCTATTTATATCGAATGACATTTCCTCTAGAACTCTCCAGTAACTTCCACATGGTCTGCAACTCTCCACTGTCTTGGCTGTCAAACATTTTCTCTCCTTCAAAATTTCTACACTTACACCAGTGCTCCCAGATGTGTTTTTCGGTTGAACGTTTTCGATTAGGAAATTGGTATTCAATGTTGGGTTCACGTTACACTGCCCCCTCCTTAAGATTGTTCGTCCCGAATAATTCCATCTGCAGCCTCGCCACTATATCGATGCAGCCGGTCACAATGAACTACTTTTAACTTGCCTCTTAGTCCTCTTTGGATGCGGTAAACCACGTCATTAATCCTCGTGACAACAGTATAAGGACCTTCCCAGTTTTGCTGAAGTTTCGGTGACAATCCCTTTTGACGATGAGGATTATAAAGCCACACACGATCTCCTGCTTGGAATCCTGACGTTGTCGCTTTTGTGTCGTACCGTGTCTTCATCCGGTCGCTGTAGGTTTTCATCCGTTCCCTTGTTCTTTTATGGATGTCAGCGAGTCTCTCCTTGAGGTCGTCCACATACTCGTTTGTGTCCTGTGGCTCCTCTGTGGGGCATCCAAATTTAAGTTCGCTGGGCAGCCGCATGGTTTTCCCGAACAGGATGTCAGATGGTGTTTGTCCTGTCGAGCTATGTACTGCACTTCTATAGGCCATCAGGAATAGCGGTACGTGCCTATCCCAGTCTCTTTGGTAGTCGCCTACGACCTTGGTGAGGTGTTCTTTCAAGGTCCGGTTGAATCTTTCAACCATCCCATCAGACTGTGGGTGAAGCGGTGTGGTTCTCGTCTTCTTAATGCCAAGTAGTCCGCACACTCCTTTGAAGATGTTTGACTCAAAGTTCCTCCCTTGGTCGGAATGGAGTTCCATAGGCACGCCAAACCTACTCACCCAGTTAAACACAATCTGGTCGACCACCGTTTTGGCTTCTTGATTTGGGATGGCATACGCCTCAGGCCACTTGCTAAAATAGTCCATTACAACCAGAATGTATTTGTTTCCAGCGTTGGTCTCTGGAAAAGGCCCAGCCACATCTACTGCAATCCTCTCAAAAGGCGATCCAACGTTGTACTGATGCATCTTACCTTGAATCTTCCTACCAGGTCCTTTGGTTGCAGCACACTTGTCACATGTTCGGCACCACTTCTCCACGTCATCTCTAGCATGTAACCAGTAGAACCGATGTCGCACCTTCTCCAGTGTTTTGTTTACCCCCAGGTGGCCTCCAGAAGGTCCGTCGTGCATCTCCTGAAGAACTTCACTGACTTTCGATTGCGGTACGATCAGCTGCATCACATATGACTTACCGTCAGCGGATTCCCATCTTCGCCTGAGGACACCTTCTTGCACATATAGTGAGTCCCACTGTGCCCAATAGGCTTTGAGAACTGGACTCCTGTCAGAAATGTCTCCCCATTCCGGTTTCTCTTCATTTTCTTTCCATGCGAGAATGGGTTCGATATCTGGATCTTCCTGTTGAGCAGTCCTCACTTCCTCATTGCTCCATCCGCTTATGGGGTCAGCTCTTAGTCGCTGAGCGGTAATGATTTCTTTGTCTTCTTGCCGCTTGCAATGCTTGCAATCCACTTTGCAAGGTCTTCGTGATAATACATCGGCGTTTGAGTGCAGCTTTCCTCTGCGGTGTTGGATCTGGTAGTCATAGGTCTGCAATCTTTCTATCCACCTTGCGACTTGACCTTCTGGATTTTTGAAGTTCAACAGCCAGCTCAGAGCACCGTGGTCTGTCCGCAGAAGGAATTTCTGTCCATAGATGTACTTATGGAAGTGCTTTGTTGCCAAGATAAGAGCTAGCAGTTCCCTTCTGGTCACGCAGTAGTTCCTTTCGGGTTTCGATAGGACCTTGCTGTAGTATGCCACCACTTTCTCTTCGCCATCATGCACTTGGGATAGTACCGCCCCGATTCCAACGTTGCTTGCATCAGCGTCGATGATGAACGTTTTGCCAGGTGTTGGATGTGCCAGTACTGGAGCGTTACAGAGGCGGTATTTGAGTTCCTGAAAAGATTTCTCGCACTCACCTGACCATTTAAACTGTTTCCCTTTTTCGGTGAGCTGATGCAAACTCTTTGCAACTCCAGCAAAGTTCTTAACAAAACGTCGGTAATATGTGGCAAGTCCCAGAAAGCTTCGGAGTTGATGTTTGTCCTGTGGTGTTGGCCAATTTTTGACGGAGTCAACTTTTTCAGGATCAGTCTTTACTCCTTGGGATGAGATGATGTGTCCCAAATACTTAACTTCGGTTTTGAAAAGTGCACATTTTTCCGGATTCAGTTTAAGGTTAGCCTCTCGAAGTCTCTGAAACACGGCTTTTAGGTTCTTGCAATGTTGGTCAAATGTTTTCCCGTAAACAATGACATCGTCCAAGTAGACTAGGCAAGCTTTCCACGTCAGTCCTTGAAGAACGCACTCCATCAAACGCTCGAATGTTGCCGGAGCGTTGCATAGCCCAAACGGCATAACTTTGAACTGCCAGAGCCCATTACCTGTAGAAAACGCCGTCTTTTCCCGATCATCAGGGTGGATGTCAACTTGCCAATATCCGCTCTTCAAGTCCAGCGTCGAGAACCACTGCGCTCCCTCCATGGCATCCAGGGTATCACTGATTCTCGGCAGGGGATAGCTGTCCTTCTTAGTCACATCGTTCAGCCTTCGGTAGTCCACACAAAAACGAGTGCTTCCGTCTTTCTTTTTCACTAGAACCACTGGTGACGCCCAAGGACTTTTGGAATTTTCGATAAGACCGTCCTTTTTCATTGTTGTTATCATTTCCTCAACCTCACCTTGCTTGGCCAGTGGAAGACGTCTTGCAGGTTGACGAATCGGTCTTGCATCTCCTGTGTTGATGCGATGCTGCACCAACTGTGTCCTACCGTATTGTCCCTTTTGCGATGCGAAGATGTCAGTGTACTCTTGTAGGAGATTTTCAGCCATCCTTGTTTGTTGGTGATCAAGGTTGGATGAACTCAGTATTTTAGCTCTGATGGTTATGAGCTCCTCCGGGGTTAACGTTTTTCTCGGGGCCTCGTCTGTGATCTTCGTAATTGCTGCAACCGATTCGCAACGTCCAACGACTTCTCCTTTCTTCAACTTTACATCGTACGGTCTGGTGTTTAGTAATCGTACGGGGACCATTTTGTTTTTCGGTGCTACCAGTGTTTTCCCAATGATGACGCTTTGGGAGGAACACTCTGGGTCTGGTTCCACCATGAGGTATCGAAGGCTTCCAAACTCACCTTCCAGTTTTGTCCAAACGAACACTTCAGAAGAAGGAGGCAGAATCAGATCTTCCGTGATGACAGTTCTCAGTGTTGACGTATTTTCATTCGAATAGGTCATTGGAATTTCTTTATTTTGGTATTTCAAAACTTGATTACCGATATCCAAAATAACTCCGTGCTGTTTCATAAAGTCGATTCCAATGATGCACTCGTCACATATATCTGCCACCAGGAATTGATGAGTAAACACTAGATCGGCCAGTCGGATCTTGAGACACACTTCTCCATATACTCTTGCTGCTTCTCCCGTTGCGGTTCTTAGACGGTAGCTATTGGTGTTATGGAGGCACGTCATCTTTACCAGGTCTCGACGTACTATGGATGCTGTGGCACCGGTGTCAATGGTAGCCACATGTTTGTTCTCGTTAATAGTAGTCTCCACAGTCAGACTTTTGTTGTCGCGTTTGGTCTGGGAGACCTGGATGGTGGTTTTGGGGCCATCGATACAAGAAACCAGCCTCTGCCCCTCGAAGTTGGTTCTTACTCGTTTCCCTGATGGGAAACGGGCTGATAGGCAACGCTGGTGTTGTTGTTACCTTGCTCTGGGTTGGATCTCTTGCTTCCACAATGTTGACAACCGGCTTTATTTGGTGGTAGTCGGCATTGACGCTGTAAGTGCCCGGTCTTGTTGCAGTTCCAACATCTTGCTAGTCCGCTCCGCTGGTTCTTTTGTATTTCAGCTCTTTGGCACGAGCATTCTTCGACTATGGCTTCTCTAAGTCGATGTACTCCATGAGAAGCCTGTTCTGCTGCTTCAATTGTCAATGCGAATGCTAAAGTTTCAGAAAGAGTACGTGTTCTAGCAGTTCGCACAGACCTCTGAAGATGTATATCGGAAATGGCACGAACGAAGGACTCAACAGCAAGCTGGCTGATGGTTTCTTCTCCAGCATCCGGGTATGCCAGGTGAACCAGTCTTTCCACGTCTGCTTGGAGCTGCTGTAGACTTTCACCCCTTTTCTGGACTCTGTTATTGAGTTGGACTCGGAAGACTTCTTTCAAGTGGCTATCACCAAAGCGTTTATCTATAGCTGCCACGAGAGAACTAAAATCGCCGCTCTTACCAGCTGGAACTGTTTGAAGTAATTCAGCTGCTGGTCCTCTAAGAGCAAGAGTCAGTGCAATGTATTTGTCTTCGTCATCCCAGCCATTTGTTGTCGCGGCTGCCTCAAATTGTCTCTTGTAGACTGGCCAAGAAGACTGTCCATCAAATGTTGGGGGTTTCATCTCCTTTTTCTTTGCATACTCCCCAGCAGACTCTCGAATTTTTATTTTCCGGATCTGGTCCAATTCCTTGGTCAGAACAGAGAACTGTTTATCACATCGGGTTTCTACGATTTCGAAACGATTCTCTACAACAGAAAGCTGTTTCTCCACACCTTCAACGCGTTCGTCTAGGGCACATACATTTTTCTCAATGTTACCCAATTTACCTTCTAGAATGTTTTTCTGACCTTCCAAAACATTCTGTTGCGCCTCAAGTCTTTCGAGAACATTCTGCTGTTCCTTCTTTTGCTCGTTTCGTTGTGCTTCAAGTTGTTCGAGAACATTCTGCTGTTCCTTCTTTTGCTCATTTCGTTGCTCTTCCAGACGTCCGAGAATATTCTGCTGTTGCTCTTCAATCAATTTCTTTTGTTCGTCTCTTTGTTCTAATAAAATCTTCATTATACTAGAAAAATCTACATTTTCACTTACTTCCTCTTCCTCCACTTCTGTTTCAAAAACAAAAGTGTTTACGTCTTCCCCTAGCTGTTCCAAATAGTTACGTAAGCGCAGGACGAGCTCATTTTTCGATCCCGCTCTAGAAAGATTTCGCTTACCTAACTCTCTTTTAAGCTCAATGCAGTTGAGCTCTTCTAACAACTTACCCATTTTCACTGTATATTGTTTTTATTTTTCTTTCTTTTTTTTTTTTTTAACACTTTAATAGTCAACTCGTTTTTTTTTTTTCAAATAAGTTTTATTTACACTTCTGACACCAATGTAACGTGCGCTTAGTTCGCAAAAATAAAACTCTACTTTTCAATTTAATTCTACCACTTTATTCAGTATCAACTTTCGATATACACTTTATTCGAACTCAACTCGACTTTTGGACTATCACTTGTATTTACTCTTAACTTTATCACTCTATAAACAAAACTGCCCTCTGGTTGCCTCGGGCGGGCTATTTATATCGAATGACATTTCCTCTAGAACTCTCCAGTAACTTCCACATGGTCTGCAACTCTCCACTGTCTTGGCTGTCAAACATTTTCTCTCCTTCAAAATTTCTACACTTACACCAGTGCTCCCAGATGTGTTTTTCGGTTGAACGTTTTCGATTAGGAAATTGGTATTCAATGTTGGGTTCACGTTACATTATATATAAAATATAATAATTTATCCAAACCGAAATGTGTTCTGATTGAAAGTAAATAACAAACTAAGGCAACGTTTTGTTTATTTCATTTCAAACACAACATTAGTTAGTATCTTACTTACTTAAAAAAATCGAAATCTTTTGTAATACTTACCGGAAGGTCAACCAATAACCCAAACCACCAATATTAAATCTTTTCAAGCCATATTAAAAAAAAACACCATTTTTTAGTAACAATATCATAGCATATTTTTATTGAACGAGTAAAGAATTTTTTTTTTTATTATTATTAAGAAAAACAAAACAAATAACATACAAAATACATAACATATTTAACAAAACAATTAAAAACAATTTCATTTAAAATATAACATCATTTTAAACATAACAGTAAAAAACTAAAGTGTCATTGTAATGCTCTATAGTGTAATACAGTTCATCTTCAGTCGTTGATAATGCATCGCAGTATTTCTTGACTACTACATAGAAGCACATCTTCTTTCTCTTTGATGAGAAGACTTTTTGGATTCCTGTAACGAGAAGAAAAAAAAGTTTAGAATCTTCTTTCTATTCACAATTTTAAATGACAAAACAAATACAAAAAGTTATTTCATTTCAAACCAGTTTTGTAATAAGACAACACAACAATCTTTAAAAAGTTAACAATTTTTACACGCTAACAGCCATGTTCATAAACGTATTTCAAAGCTAACCCCTCGATAAAATGATAAATTTGTTCGCCAAACGCATTTCATCGAGTGATTACCTTTGAAATACCTTTGCGAACATTTCTATTAGTTCACACCAGTTTCTATTCAGTCACTTTGTACTGAGCGAAACATAAAAATTTATTTTGTACATTTTTTTTTCAGCTAGAATTATTTGTCAAAAAAAATATTATTTTGCTGTACAAAAATAATTTTGCTGTGAAATTTAGAAATTCAAGGGAATACAAACGATAGATGGTGGACGATGCGTTTGAATAGGCCTCCCTTCATCAAGAACAATTCAGAAGACCACAAGTACGATGGCAACAAATTTAAAAAGAAAATCAAGGAAAAAATAATAAATCAAATTTATATAGTGGTGCTCCTGGGTCCTCAAGAGATGCTCCGCTAAATAGAAAATTTCTAAACCACCAACACTTTAAGAAAAATGCAACTCAACACTTTAAACAATTAAAACACTTTTACACACCAAATTTAGAAAAAATATTATTTATTTAAACCAAATTCAAACACCAACAACAAAATTATTTTATTCTTTTTCATTCAACTTACTATTACCAGCTTTATTGAACCAACCCATTCGATTTTTTTCTTCCTAAAAAGACAAAAGTTTACACCCAAACTTTAACTTTATTATTTTCAAATAAATTTACCTTTTCTCTTCTTTTAAATATTTCTTTTTTATTTTCTCAGCTCCGCTTCTTCAACACGTGTGTTTCTGAAAATAAAATAATTAATAATAAAATTTTATGAGGAATTCGGGGTCCTTATATAGTCTGGCATTGAACCTGACATACTCTGATTAAAAAACAAAAACTAAAACAGCAAAGTAGAAAAAACAGTAGATTTGAGGTTTTCCGGTCATGGGTAGAGTTTTTTGTCCAGTGCATTGGTGCAGGTGCATGGTGCATGATGCATGGTGCATGACGCATGGTGCATGGTACATATTGCATGGTGAATGATGCATGGTATATATTGCATGGTGTGGATTGCATGGTGCGGATTGCATGGTGCATGATGTACGAAGCATGGTGTACTGTGCATATTGCACGTTACATGGTGCATTGGGTAAAGTGCATATTGCATAGTGCGCGAAGCATGGTCTATGGTGCGTTTTATAGATTTTTTGACATTATAAAGGATGATGGTACTGCATTTTCATCCGATGCACAATGCACCAAACACCATCTCCCATGCAACACATATGATGAGTTCTGCTTGTACCACATAACGGATACCATGCAATATTACTCTAAAAACTTTCTTCTACATGGTCCATGCACCAAGCAAAACGCACCATGCACCATGCACCATGCAACATGCCGAATGCATCATGCACCAATGCACTGGCGTAAAGTTCTACCCATGACCGGAAAACCTCAAATCTACTGTTTTTTCTACTTTGCTGTTTTAGTTTTTGTTTTTTAATCAGAGTATGTCAGGTTCAATGCCAGACTATATAAGGACCCCGAATTCCTCATAAAATTTTATTATTAATTATTTTATTTTCAGAAACACACGTGTTGAAGAAGCGGAGCTAAGAAAATAAGAAAAAAAATATTTAAAAGAAGAAAAAAGGTAAATTTATTTGAAAATATTAAAGTTAAAGTTTAGGTGTTAACTTTTGTCTTTTTAGGAAGGAAAAAACAGAATGGGTTGGTTCACAAAAGCTGGAAATAGTAAGTTAAATTAAAAAGATTGTAATAATTTTGTTAATGTTGTTTGAAATGGGTTTAAATAAATGCAATTTTTTCTAAATTTGGTGTGTTAAGTGTTTTAAATGCTGAAGTTCATTTTCTTAAAGTGTTGGTTCTTAGCTACATAATAATTCAATTATAGTTAATAGACTTTCTATAAAGCGGGAGCACCTCCCGAGGACCCAGGAGCACCACTATATAAATTTGATTTATTATTTTTTCCTTGATTTTCTTTTTAAATTTGTTGCCATCGTACTTGTGGTCTTCTTATATGTTTTTGATGAAGGGAAGCTTGTTTAAACCCATCGTCCACCATCAATTGTTTGTATTCTCTTTCAATTTCTTTATTTTCAAAGCAAAATAATATTTTTGTTTGACAAATAAACTCTAGATGAAAAAAAATATACAAAATAAATTTTTATGTTTCGCTCAGTACAAAGTGACTGAATCGAAACTGGTGCGAACTAATAGAAATGTTCGCAAAGGTATTTCAAAGGTAATCACTCGATGAAATGCATTTTATCGAGGGGTTAGCTTTGAAATACGTTTAAGAGCATGGATGTTAGGTTTTAAAAATTATTAATTTTTTAAAGATTTTTGTTGGTTTATTACAAAGATGGTTTTGAATGAAATCTTTTTTTATTTATTTTGTCATTTAAAAATTGTAAATAGAAAGAAGATTCTAAACTTTTTTTCTTCTCGTTACAGGAATCCAAAAAGTCTTCTCATCAATGAGAAAGAAGATGTGCTTCTATGTAGTAGTCAAGAAATACTGCGATGCATTATCAACGACTGAAGATGAACTGTATTACACTATAGAGCATTACAATGACACTTTAGTTTTTTACTGTTATGTTTAAAATGATGTTATATTTTAAATGAAATTGTTTTTAATTGTTTTGTTAAATATGTTATGTATTTTGTATGTTATTTGTTTTGTTTTTCTTAATAATAATAAAAACAATTTTTTCTTTACTTGTTCAATAAAAATATGCTATGATATTGTTAATAAAAAATTGTGTTTTTTTTTAATATGGCTTGAAAAGATTTAATATTGGTGGTTTGGGTTATTGGTTGACCTTCCGGTAAGTATTACAAAAGATTTCGATTTTTTTAAGTAAGTAAGATACTAACTAATGTTTGTGTTTGAATTGAAATAAACAAAACGTTGCCTTAGCTTGTTATTCACTTTCAATCAGAACACATTTCGGTTTGAATAAATTATTTGAATTCAGTGATAGATGAGTGCGCAATGCACACTTTGATATTACTTCATCTATTAGCTTTTATGAGAAACTATGCCCCTTAACATCGACTGGTTTTGGGAGGGTTAATTTATTGGAACTTATTTCCTTACGTTATTGTAGCTGCCGAATGAATTATTTCCCCCTTTTTTTAGTTTACTTTAATTATTATCATTCACCTCACGTTAATGTTTTCTTTTTTTTTTTTGTATAAATTTCGTCTTTTTCTGGGAAATTTAATTTGCTTTTCTAAAGATTTCCTGTTTTCAACAAAAGAAACGAAAGCAGAACATTGCAAACATTTCTTGGAAGTGATTCGACTCCAAAGATTTTGTTTGTGGAGTTTCTGTGTTGGACACATGGTTTGTTATGGAGTTTAACCCACCAAAAAGCAAACAAGAGCTCTAGAAAGAATTGCATTTCAGAGTTTTTATGTGACAATGAACTGCAAATGCTTTTCAAAATTGAATGGAATTCGACTATGAGAAAGAAAGCAGGGCAAAGTGAAGCTAATGTTAGAGTTATCCTGATATTTCATTTACCCTAAATAAGCTTCAGACAGTAAATTCTGTTATGAAGCAAATATTTTTTCGAACACGCTTGGTAGCGAGAGTCCTCAAAGATCTCAATATACATATATCTGCTGGTCCAGAACCAGATGGTGTCCTCGCCATTATTCTGAAGAGGTGTTCTTCTACGCTGGCAAAATCACTGCGTAAATTTTTCCAACTTTCCTATTCTGCTGGGGTTTTCCCGAGCAGATGGAAAACTGCATTTGTCCAGCCGGTCCCTAAAAAAGGAGAATCTTCCTCCCCTTCCAATTACCGTCCTATTGCACTAACGTCCCTTCTTTCCAAGGTCATGGATACGTTGATAAACCGTCAACTTATGAAATATCTTGAAGAACGAAAGCTACTTAATGACCGTCAGTACGGCTTTCGTAGCAAACGGTCCACTGGTGATTTGATGGCTTATCTCACCGAAAAGTGGAACCAATCTTTACATTGTTTTGGAGAAAGTAAGTAATTATTGCGCTTGATATTTCTAAAGCATTTGATAGAGTTTGGCATCAGACTCTTTTATTGAAAATGCGTGCTTTTGGTATCGATGAGTCTCTTCTTCGTTGGATTATAAATTACCTTTCCGACCGTTCAATGCAAGTTGTATTGGATGGCTTCAATGATAACCACTTCATAAATGCTGGTGTGCCCCAGGGCTCCGTTTTGTCTCCGACTCTCTTCCTTATCTTCCTAAATGATCTCCTTTCTGAAACTTCTAATAATCTTAATTGTTTTGCTGACGTTTCAACCCTCAGCTTCTCATATTCGTTTCCAAATTCACGTCCTTCACGTTTCAACCCTCAGCTTCTCATATTCGTTTCCAAATTCACGTCCCTGCTCTTCGGACGTGGAAATGGAACGGTTGCGTATGTAAGCTCATTGAATTCTGACCTTGACATCATTGTTACATGGAGTAAAAAAACCGAGCAGAACTCAATGCTTCGAAAACTCAATGTTGTCACTTGTCGTTAAAGCTAAACATTCCCCCTCTACCATCATCCATGAATGGTACCTGCATTCAAGAAACCGAAAAGCTGTCAGTATTGGGTATGTGTGTCAACAATGATCTTCGTTGGAATGACCACATATTTGAAGTTGCCAAAAATGCTGCTAAATGCTTAGGTTTCCTCAAAAGGTGCAGGAAATTTTTCACCCCTTCTGATCTGGCTACTATTTATAAAGCCTACATCTGTCCTAAGATAGAGTACAATTCACATATCTGGTCAGGTGCTCTAAAAACATCATTGTGCCTACTCGATAAGGTTCAAAACAGAGCATTAAGAATGATAGGTGATAGATCAATTATTGTTGAATCAATTGATTGTCTTGATCATCGTCGTAATGTTTCATGTCTCTCTCTTTTCTATAGGTTTTTTTTACAAACAATGCTCGGACGAAAAATCCAGTTGCATTCCTCCCCTTAAGCAATTTAACCGTAATACACGCCTCGCAAGGAATGCAAATCAGTTTTACCTTCAGCCCAATTTCGGTCGTACAGTGAAATATAGAGATTCATTCTTTAGCCGTACTAGTCGGATGTGGAATGGCGGAACCTGTACCACTTTCCATTTTTGAGCCGTCCTTATACCAGAACATATCTTGCCTTGAGGGATGAAGCTTTGTATTCTCCCAGTCTTCCCTAGGGAGGATGACAGTGGAGAAGTTGAGTTTGAAGTTGTACATCTGAATAGCAGCATCTAAGCACATATCAAAGGTATTAAATTTTTTTAGACTATCCATAATCGACGCATGTAATTTCGGGTTTGGGTATGATTTTATGTGTTCTTGATGGAAGAGACGGTGTGTCGCCAGTCTTGCTTCCATTTTTATGAAGAGGTGAATTGGTGGTAGTCCTACAATGCGTCCCTTGGCTTTCTACTTCTTTGTCTCTTGAAATAGCCCTTTACTCTGATTATTTCGACTGCTACCCTAAGTTCAGCAGGTCGAAATGATGATGGTGGAACCCTAAGTTCAGCAGGTCGAAATGATGATGGTCGAAATCACATATTTTACGAACGCTAAACTAGTTTCAGAGACTAGATATTAAGGTTGCCAGGTGCTGGGAAGTACCGCGTATGTATCTGCTTGTGTGTGTCCTCTTTTTGTACATTGCATTTGCCAATGTTTCTATCTATCAACGAGGTGGTAGATGGCTTAGTTGATTTCAAATAATTTTTGTCAACTTCTTATAACATTGCCACTCTCGCCTTTGGTAAGCTTACTGTTAACATTAAATTCACCTCATTTGCAGCTGGCAAGTATAAGCAACGACTCTTAGGCCGCGTTTCCATTTGCAAGAAAAATTCTGCAAGAAATGTCTGAAAGTCTGTCCGACAGTGATTTGCAGGTGGAAAATGCGAAGCAAGTCCGATTACGACAGTCCTTGCATAACTTCTTGCGAGTATTTGGAAGTGCAATAAATTGAAGGTTGAAACAGGTTTCCATTGACTCGCGACAGCTCTTGCAGCTTACCGAAACAGTTTCGTATATATCGCGCTTGCGGCTAGTTGGTTAAAAGTTAGTACCTATGTGAATTGTCTCACAATCACAATTGAACGTTACGAGTGCAATCCGTATTTATGGATTGTGTATAGATGTTAAAAGTCACAGCGTCAAGAGGATATTGAATTAGAGTGTCCTGCTCTTTTAAAATAGAGCCCACTTTTAATAACAAAACTTCCAAATGAACTGGGGTCATCCAAGTGAGATTTAAATATTGTTAAGAGTCTTCTATGTTTAGTTCCTTTAGTAAATTACAGAAGACACCAGCTTCCCGTCTTCGCAAAATACAATCATGCACCCAAGTTAATCGCTTTTTTTTTATATCCATAAAATTATAATTGCAGCTCCTAAATGTTGACGTATTCTCGCCATGGCTTCATAATTTCAAATAAACTACCAAATTTCTTGCGACATTAATGACTCTCCAGTGTAGATACCTCTGCAATAAATTGCAACAGTATGATGCGCTAGCTTCTTGCAAGACATTTATTGCAGAAGAAATTGCAAGAATTCATATGGCAGTGTAAACGCTACTGCAAGAAACTTCTGCAAGACTTCCGCGAGTTTACTTGCAAATGGAAACGCGGCCTTACTTACTTACTTAAGTGGGCAATACAGTTTGAAGTAAACCTGGGCCTCAACCAACATCCCTCTATAACGACTTCGATTTCTGGCGAGCACTCTCTAGTTTTACACTCTAAGTCGTTTGATCACTGTCGATTTGAAAAGATTTAAGTACAGTTTTGGGAAATATTCCATCCATCCAAGGGATCAGCACACTAATCTTAGGCAGTACTCCATAACCATCACCCGAAAGATTTGATTGACCGACACTACCCTGCAAAACGTTTGTCGGACTACAGGAAGAAAATTTGTATGTTTTTCTGTGGTTGTTTACTGTAGCCAGTAGGAACCGATAGTGTTACTGGCTTCTGCCAGCCGCTGGTAAGAAGGGATTGCAAGTAATCCTTCATGGCCCGTGCGCCGTGCTTACTTTACAAACAGAATTAAGACATATTTAAAAGGAAACATATCTAATTGTCATATAAACCTTGGGTCTGTGAGCCCAAACATGCGAATCATTCAAAAATCCGTGATTATTATTAAATAATTTAAATTTTAAGAAAGAAACTATTGTACATTGTTTCAACAGAAATAAACAAAACCTTAATTAAACTAAGCATCCACGATCCCATGAACGACATTCCTGGTTGTTGCATTCTCATAAAAGCTAATAGATGATAATATATATATAAAATATAATAATTTATCCAAACCGAAATGTGTTCTGATTGAAAGTAAATAACAAACTAAGGCAACGTTTTGTTTATTTCATTTCAAACACAACATTAGTTAGTATCTTACTTACTTAAAAAAATCGAAATCTTTTGTAATACTTACCGGAAGGTCAACCAATAACCCAAACCACCAATATTAAATCTTTTCAAGCCATATTAAAAAAAACACCATTTTTTAGTAACAATATCATAGCATATTTTTATTGAACGAGTAAAGAAATTTTTTTTTTATTATTATTAAGAAAAACAAAACAAATAACATACAAAATACATAACATATTTAACAAAACAATTAAAAACAATTTCATTTAAAATATAACATCATTTTAAACATAACAGTAAAAAACTAAAGTGTCATTGTAATGCTCTATAGTGTAATACAGTTCATCTTCAGTCGTTGATAATGCATCGCAGTATTTCTTGACTACTACATAGAAGCACATCTTCTTTCTCATTGATGAGAAGACTTTTTGGATTCCTGTAACGAGAAGAAAAAAAAGTTTAGAATCTTCTTTCTATTCACAATTTTAAATGACAAAACAAATACAAAAAGTTATTTCATTTCAAACCAGTTTTGTAATAAGACAACACAACAATCTTTAAAAAGTTAACAATTTTTACACGCTAACAGCCATGTTCATAAACGTATTTCAAAGCTAACCCCTCGATAAAATGATAAATTTGTTCGCCAAACGCATTTCATCGAGTGATTACCTTTGAAATACCTTTGCGAACATTTCTATTAGTTCACACCAGTTTCTATTCAGTCACTTTGTACTGAGCGAAACATAAAAATTTATTTTGTACATTTTTTTTTCAGCTAGAATTATTTGTCAAAAAAAATATTATTTTGCTATACAAAAATAATTTTGCTGTGAAATTTAGAAATTCAAGGGAATACAAACGATAGATGGTGGACGATGCGTTTGAATAGGCCTCCCTTCATCAAGAACAATTCAGAAGACCACAAGTACGATGGCAACAAATTTAAAAAGAAAATCAAGGAAAAAATAATAAATCAAATTTATATAGTGGTGCTCCTGGGTCCTCAAGAGATGCTCCGCTAAATAGAAAATTTCTAAACCACCAATACTTTAAGAAAAATGCAACTCAACACTTTAAACAATTAAAACACTTTTACACACCAAATTTAGAAAAAATATTATTTATTTAAACCAAATTCAAACACCAACAACAAAATTATTTTATTCTTTTTCATTCAACTTACTATTACCAGCTTTATTGAACCAACCCATTCGATTTTTTTCTTCCTAAAAAGACAAAAGTTTACACCCAAACTTTAACTTTATTATTTTCAAATAAATTTACCTTTTCTCTTCTTTTAAATATTTCTTTTTTATTTTCTCAGCTCCGCTTCTTCAACACGTGTGTTTCTGAAAATAAAATAATTAATAATAAAATTTTATGAGGAATTCGGGGTCCTTATATAGTCTGGCATTGAACCTGACATACTCTGATTAAAAAACAAAAACTAAAACAGCAAAGTAGAAAAAACAGTAGATTTGAGGTTTTCCGGTCATGGGTAGAGTTTTTTGTCCAGTGCATTGGTGCAGGTGCATGGTGCATGATGCATGGTGCATGACGCATGGTGCATGGTACATATTGCATGGTGAATGATGCATGGTATATATTGCATGGTGTGGATTGCATGGTGCGGATTGCATGGTGCATGATGTACGAAGCATGGTGTATTGTGCATATTGCACGTTACATGGTGCATTGGGTAAAGTGCATATTGCATAGTGCGCGAAGCATGGTCTATGGTGCGTTTTATAGATTTTTTGACATTATAAAGGATGATGGTACTGCATTTTCATCCGATGCACAATGCACCAAACACCATCTCCCATGCAACACATATGATGAGTTCTGCTTGTACCACATAACGGATACCATGCAATATTACTCTAAAAACTTTCTTCTACATGGTCCATGCACCAAGCAAAACGCACCATGCACCATGCACCATGCAACATGCCGAATGCATCATGCACCAATGCACTGGCGTAAAGTTCTACCCATGACCGGAAAACCTCAAATCTACTGTTTTTTCTACTTTGCTGTTTTAGTTTTTGTTTTTTAATCAGAGTATGTCAGGTTCAATGCCAGACTATATAAGGACCCCGAATTCCTCATAAAATTTTATTATTAATTATTTTATTTTCAGAAACACACGTGTTGAAGAAGCGGAGCTAAGAAAATAAGAAAAAAAATATTTAAAAGAAGAAAAAAGGTAAATTTATTTGAAAATATTAAAGTTAAAGTTTAGGTGTTAACTTTTGTCTTTTTAGGAAGGAAAAAACAGAATGGGTTGGTTCACAAAAGCTGGAAATAGTAAGTTAAATTAAAAAGATTGTAATAATTTTGTTAATGTTGTTTGAAATGGGTTTAAATAAATGCAATTTTTTCTAAATTTGGTGTGTTAAGTGTTTTAAATGCTGAAGTTCATTTTCTTAAAGTGTTGGTTCTTAGCTACATAATAATTCAATTATAGTTAATAGACTTTCTATAAAGCGGGAGCACCTCCCGAGGACCCAGGAGCACCACTATATAAATTTGATTTATTATTTTTTCCTTGATTTTCTTTTTAAATTTGTTGCCATCGTACTTGTGGTCTTCTGAATTGTTCTTGATGAAGGGAGGCCTATTCAAACGCATCGTCCACCATCTATCGTTTGTATTCCCTTGAATTTCTAAATTCCACAGCAAAATTATTTTTGTATAGCAAAATAATATTTTTTTTGACAAATAATTCTAGCTGAAAAAAAAAATGTACAAAATAAATTTTTATGTTTCGCTCAGTACAAAGTGACTGAATAGAAACTGGTGTGAACTAATAGAAATGTTCGCAAAGGTATTTCAAAGGTAATCACTCGATGAAATGCGTTTGGCGAACAAATTTATCATTTTATCGAGGGGTTAGCTTTGAAATACGTTTATGAACATGGCTGTTAGCGTGTAAAAATTGTTAACTTTTTAAAGATTGTTGTGTTGTCTTATTACAAAACTGGTTTGAAATGAAATAACTTTTTGTATTTGTTTTGTCATTTAAAATTGTGAATAGAAAGAAGATTCTAAACTTTTTTTTCTTCTCGTTACAGGAATCCAAAAAGTCTTCTCATCAAAGAGAAAGAAGATGTGCTTCTATGTAGTAGTCAAGAAATACTGCGATGCATTATCAACGACTGAAGATGAACTGTATTACACTATAGAGCATTACAATGACACTTTAGTTTTTTACTGTTATGTTTAAAATGATGTTATATTTTAAATGAAATTGTTTTTAATTGTTTTGTTAAATATGTTATGTATTTTGTATGTTATTTGTTTTGTTTTTCTTAATAATAATAAAAAAAAAAATTCTTTACTCGTTCAATAAAAATATGCTATGATATTGTTACTAAAAAATGGTGTTTTTTTTTAATATGGCTTGAAAAGATTTAATATTGGTGGTTTGGGTTATTGGTTGACCTTCCGGTAAGTATTACAAAAGATTTCGATTTTTTTAAGTAAGTAAGATACTAACTAATGTTGTGTTTGAAATGAAATAAACAAAACGTTGCCTTAGTTTGTTATTTACTTTCAATCAGAACACATTTCGGTTTGGATAAATTATTATATTTTATATATATATTATCATCTATTAGCTTTTATGAGAATGCAACAACCAGGAATGTCGTTCATGGGATCGTGGATGCTTAGTTTAATTAAGGTTTTGTTTATTTCTGTTGAAACAATGTACAATAGTTTCTTTCTTAAAATTTAAATTATTTAATAATAATCACGGATTTTTGAATGATTCGCATGTTTGGGCTCACAGACCCAAGGTTTATATGACAATTAGATATGTTTCCTTTTAAATATGTCTTAATTCTGTTTGTAAAGTAAGCACGGCGCACGGGCCATGAAGGATTACTTGCAATCCCTTCTTACCAGCGGCTGGCAGAAGCCAGTAACACTATCGGTTCCTACTGGCTACAGTAAACAACCACAGAAAAACATACAAATTTTCTTCCTGTAGTCCGACAAACGTTTTGCAGGGTAGTGTCGGTCAATCAAATCTTTCGGGTGATGGTTATGGAGTACTGCCTAAGATTAGTGTGCTGATCCCTTGGATGGATGGAATATTTCCCAAAACTGTACTTAAATCTTTTCAAATCGACAGTGATCAAACGACTTAGAGTGTAAAACTAGAGAGTGCTCGCCAGAAATCGAAGTCGTTATAGAGGGATGTTGGTTGAGGCCCAGGTTTACTTCAAACTGTATTGCCCACTTAAGTAAGTAAGTAAGGCCGCGTTTCCATTTGCAAGTAAACTCGCGGAAGTCTTGCAGAAGTTTCTTGCAGTAGCGTTTACACTGCCATATGAATTCTTGCAATTTCTTCTGCAATAAATGTCTTGCAAGAAGCTAGCGCATCATACTGTTGCAATTTATTGCAGAGGTATCTACACTGGAGAGTCATTAATGTCGCAAGAAATTTGGTAGTTTATTTGAAATTATGAAGCCATGGCGAGAATACGTCAACATTTAGGAGCTGCAATTATAATTTTATGGATATAAAAAAAAGCGATTAACTTGGGTGCATGATTGTATTTTGCGAAGACGGGAAGCTGGTGTCTTCTGTAATTTACTAAAGGAACTAAACATAGAAGACTCTTAACAATATTTAAATCTCACTTGGATGACCCAGTTCATTTGGAAGTTTTGTTATTAAAAGTGGGCTCTATTTTAAAAGAGCAGGACACTCTAATTCAATATCCTCTTGACGCTGTGACTTTTAACATCCATACACAATCCATAAATACGGATTGCACTCGTAACGTTCAATTGTGATTGTGAGACAATTCACATAGGTACTAACTTTTAACCAACTAGCCGCAAGCGCGATATATACGAAACTGTTTCGGTAAGCTGCAAGAGCTGTCGCGAGTCAATGGAAACCTGTTTCAACCTTCAATTTATTGCACTTCCAAATACTCGCAAGAAGTTATGCAAGGACTGTCGTAATCGGACTTGCTTCGCATTTTCCACCTGCAAATCACTGTCGGACAGACTTTCAGACATTTCTTGCAGAATTTTTCTTGCAAATGGAAACGCGGCCTTAGAGTCTCTTGTTGCTGAAGTGATTCCTTCGTAGTTTAGTCCCGTATAGTCCTGTGCAAATTCACAAGATCTTCCGCTCGAGAACTGCCACCTTATTCATGTGAGTATTATATTTACTTTTAAGAGTCAGTTTGGATCACACATGAAGAAAAGATTAGACAAGTTGACTGACTTAGAGTAAGGTTGTGATTGTAGATGGTAAGCGTTTTTAGCATAATTTGGTTTATTGAACGCGCAAATGATGGAAGTGAAAAGCGAGTTTTATCTGTCGAACCTAGTCCAACGATACAATGGCCCAATGAAAATCTAAATATCTGTTGCAAAAAATTCATTACGCAGTTAATAGGATAATCAGCCCTTTCACAGATTCCATCGTAGAAAACTTACGGAAAGCTAAGTTACGAACTACGACAATTTGTGATCACAAAATCCGAATGGAATCGAAGAAAGCATTTCCAGTTGCCAAGCTAAATACCGCCGTGCTGGTTATCGAAATCATTTACGAAAAATGTGCAAGATCATTCACATTTTTCTGCAAATCACAACTTTTTTCGTATATAAAGACGACGATTTTTCATTCCACTTGGATTTGGTGATACCGAATCTACGAATTTCGGATTTCGTTCCACTCCGAATGGATTATGTGATAGTTACATTGGGAAACTTAGACTTTTTTCGATTGCGATGGAATCTGTGAGGGCTGAATAGCATTTCTCTGTGTAGGAACTAGGAACACATTATTTAATTCACCAAACACAAAAACTTAAAAAGTCACTCGCACTTAGTGTAATTTTGGACTCCAAAGGCTGGTCCCACCTGGAACGAGTTGATTGGTCTGAAAACTGTTAAAGAATTTTGATTTCTACGAGAGGCTTGAGAAGCTGATTCTTAAGGGTGTTTAGCGCTTCTCATATTTTATGCAAAATAGCATAAAAATTGAGCAATTGTTTCGTTTTGTTGCTCATCTTTGCAGCTTCAGCTATGTATATCTAAAAGTAAAGTACCCACACTTGATCTAATTGAATACTCTTATATTCGCAACTCTCCGGTTATTTCTACTACAAACCTCGCTAGATCGGACCAGGAATCACATGGGAGTTTGTCTTTCTAAAATTCAAATTAACGTCCATGCCATGTCTGCTGAAAAATAAATACTTACACATTGAGACTTTCATAAAAGCAATAACAATGAATACAATGACATCTAAACTCATTAAAAATGTTTATTAGATTCAGTTATCCTGCTTAATATTAAACACATTGTAACATTAATTTGATTTCATTTTAATGTTTAATGCTTCTATGTATGTTCTACTTTGCATTGGACAGGATGAAGAGTTTTCCTCACACATGCTTAGCTAATATTTTGATTATAACTGTGTAAACAAATGTTGATATTTCGGCAAAAAACGTTTTCTATGTTTAACCCGAATCTTTAACATTAAATACGAAATTTGCTTTTATAGCCATACATGAAATAAATTCTATAAAATATATAAAGATTTTATTATATATAAAAAAAAAAAACACAACAATAATTACTATCAACCTTATTTGATCATAAGTAATTTGTAAAAATACAAATGATATTTGTTTTTTTTTTTGATTTTTGATTTTTGAAAAATACAATTGCAAAATTTCACTTTGTTTCTCTCGTTAAGCTAAGTTAAATTATCAATAATAATTATGTATGTAGACATGATATAATGCACAATTGTTTATTCATTAAAAATATTAGAAAAAATAATGTATATTACAACAATGAATTGCACTTTAGATGAATATATATGTTTGTATGTTTATGATTACAATAATAATTAAGTTTAAGAAGAATAGAAAAAGTGAATGAACTAATTTATAAATAATAAAAAAGACAATAGAAAAAAAAGAATTAACCTTTTCGTTAGTCAAATTTAATCTTGAAAAAAGAAGAAAAATACTACAAGAAATTAAATTGTTATTACACTTATTATTTATCATTTGTATACTTAATATTTTTTGTAAACAACATTTCTTAAGGCACATTTGTTTTGTTTTTAGATATTTGTAAACTAACATTTTATAATTGATTAAAATTATTTATACTGCTTCGCCTAGTTTAGAATTTATGAGTTGATAATGAAAGAAGACAATGATTTACGAGAACTATTTTATTTTTGATTTATTTTTGTTTTATTATATTCAATTATGTATGTGTTTTCGTAGATTGATGATAGCTTTTTGTTTTTTTAAATAAATGTTATTTATACAATGATTTTCGAGTTGATTAAAGTGAGAGTATGATCTGATTGTACATAAAACACTCGTTGAGATGGACGTAAGAAATTGTAGTTTACAGGAATTTGTCTAAGAAAATCGCTTTATATAGCTCTTTCAAGAAAACTGAAAACTAGTTAGACTGCCATAGGTTTGGGAAGTGTCTAGAGTTGTGAATGCACTTTATAGGTTTCAACAAGCAAAATTAAAGGGCCCATCACAATTCAATAGTGAAGTTTGTAATAAAAAAAAAAACAAAAAACTGATGTATAATAATTCGCTGCTCCTATATAAAATATGTATAACTGAAATCACACTATGCGACCAGCTGCTTTGACTGTTCTAAAGAAAATATGTTCAACAACTTGGATTTGGTTTCTACGTACTGTTTAAACACTGAACAACTCCCTGTCAGCTTAACTGCTCACTGGATTTATTCAAAATATTTTATGAAGCAAACTGTAGGGCAAGCACAGCCGAATCAGAAGCAAAAAGTGTTCCTTGTGATTGAAATTCTCGTAGCGCAATCAAAAGGAGAAAAACATTGAGTATAGATACATATCTAGAAACATATCTACACTCATAAGAGACTTAATGAAGCTAAGCTCAAAATGAGATTTATTTTGATTTGATGAAGCAATTTTACTAAAGTCAGGCCGACGACTTTCTTTTTCCTGATTGGCGGACTCGTGATCAAACGGAACCCTATCTGGCAGAAGTTGCAAGTAGAGAAAAAAAAATAACATTGGAGTATAAAAAGAATTGAAGTGCATT
The DNA here is from genome assembly GCA_914767635.1 of Melanostoma mellinum. Taxonomy (NCBI): domain Eukaryota; kingdom Metazoa; phylum Arthropoda; class Insecta; order Diptera; family Syrphidae; genus Melanostoma; species Melanostoma mellinum. The sequence goes on from OU612058.1 coordinate 25,768,897, forward strand.
AAACTTAATAGATCATTTAAGGTTGTCCTTAAACCTTTTACATCAAAATTATTTTACTCACTAGAAGAACCACGAGTGATATCCGCTTTCTGTTTAGCATCAAAGAATGCAACGGGCAACTACACATACGAATTCTGTCTTTACCACCAGATCGCGTTCAGTTTGTCTTAACATTTGAGAGCAAATATTTTATAAAACTAAACTTGCGCCTTATTAGCCCTGTTCACACTGTTGCACAGACTTGGGCTTTAACGACCAATGCTTGATAGTGTGAACCCTTCAGACGACCGCTTTTCCAACTTGTTGCATAGTTTTCAAATTTTTTTTGAAAATCTAGAAGTTGGACGGAGTGGAAGGGTATGGGACATAAAGTTGGACGACAAGCTTGATAAGTGTGAACGCAAACTACATTAGACCACTCAACTTCCATCAAACGAAGTCTGTCCAAATAATTGTACAGTGTGAACAGGGCTATTACTAACAAACAGTGTCAGTCAGCGAGTCAAAAAATGAAAAGTTGAATTAAAAAATCCAAAAACACAACACTATTGGAAATCCACGCCATTCCACCATTTATTTTAAGAACCTTTCTTATTGAATAATGCTCTTAGTACTTTTACAAATGAAGAATAACAAAATCAAGGCACCAAACGCCGATCTTGGGCGGCTAACGAGTATAAAAAAAATTATAAGGTTACGAGGATCACACTAAGAGGAACATATCTATTTCAAATTTTTTTTTGCAACTCCATTGTTGCATAAGGCGTACTCAAGATATAAAAGAAAACGTTTCTTTCAAAATGACTGCTTCAAAACACATCTCATCACAATATCATTTTGTTTTTGTTGAGAAAGGTCTATTTAGATTTTAATAATGAAATCAATGCGTGACTTTGTGAATAATTCTTGCAAAGATTTAAAATTATGCAAACATTAGAACACATACTTAACAAGAAAGCCAAACTACTAAAATGCTTCTATAAAATGTTTTTTTTTTTTGCTTCTATTCAATTGGACCTTAGTAATTTATTTTGATTTGCCTTACTAGTTTATATGTTCAGATAAAAAATCCTCAAACGCTTGCACTTTGCAAAGATATCGTTTAAGATCTTAACGTCTTCATATCAATAAATCGTTTTTATATACAATCATTATAACTGCCTTCTTTTCTTTATCTCTTACTTCAAAGATTTGTGTATATTTGAAATAAAAAATTTATTGCTACTTTACTAATTTATACATAATAAAAAAAAATTAAAACAGCTTAATATGGCGGTTGATTTTATCAAATTTAGCTTTTTCATTTCAAAATACTTTCATCAAATTGCTTTTTTATTTTCACTAAAAATATATTTCTGTCTTAGTATTTATATGGTTTATTGAAACATAAAAAAAAAACAACGATAGTATTTTTAAACATGATTTTAAATGTTATTTCCCTAACAATATAGCTTCAAATGTTAATGTTTTCAACATTTTAATATATATAATTTGATTTAATTTATCTATGAGACTAATTTTTTTTTGATAATTAAATAAATTTCTTATATACTTACATTTTAAATGTAAAAAGAGAAGATTCTTTGTGTGTTCCAAAATAACAAGGGTGTTGATATAATCCGCTGGCTTTTACATGCTGATGATCCTTTTTCTGTCGGCGTATTTTATTTTTTATTTCAAACCTACGGCAACTTTTGTGAAGGGCCGATCTTTTTCCTTGTCACTATTTATATTATTTATGTTTATTTATAAAAAAAAAACGGGTTTTGGGTTCGGGAGCAGAGGTTAATGAACAGTTGGTAAAAAGGTTGGTGTAACACAAAACAGTGATTGAGAGAAGGGATAAAGTAGCCAGATGATTTTTGTCGGGACATAATGCTCTGTGCACATTAATTGCATAGATGTTGGTAGGTAGGTATTATTCATTCACGATTTTTTTGTTTACTGTGGAAAATTTGTTTCCAGTTATGAGTTGTTAGTTAATAAGTTTTTATTGTTGTTGTTGCTTTTCACATAACAGTTTTCAATCGCTTCAAATATACGTTCAGGGTTAGATCATCTACCATGGCACCACGTTGGTTAGCATGTAAAAAATATAGAAAGATATAGAAATAAACAAAAATTGTATTGTTAGTAATGTAGTTAATTATATTCTTTTTTTTAAACGAGTTAATAATACTTTTATGGAATGCAACCATGAGTTTTTTGTTTAATTTTATTGTTTCAATTCTTTATTTGGCAACAGACAATACAAACGACATTTGTTCAAGTAAAATACGTCTATATCGGTCACCAACCGAAGCCAAGGCCCAGTGCATTTCTTTAAGGAGTTTTTTTCTGTGAGAAATTAATAATAGGTACTAAAATTCCCCTTCCGTTTAGCAATTTTCATGACAGTATTATTCTTTATCGAAAAGGCAATTGAAAAACTGCTACGAATAGAGCTTCAGCTAATACCGGAATGCTTTGGTATTTATGATTTGGATTTGTAGACTAGGGCTTTTGGTATGAGTGATAGTACAAAAAATATGTACCATTGAAAAGCCCTCTGAAATGATGTCGAGGTCCTGCTGGCTTTCCTTGAAGCCATAGTGTGTAAGATTGCAATTAGAATATGGATCTTCTTGAATAATTGTGATTCCCAAAATCATACACTTAGCTTCCTTTCATGATGATGATTTCATGAAAATTTGCAAAATGTATCATTTTTTGTTGGTATCATAATTATTCAATAACACAATTTTATTTTGTGTCATGATTTGCACAGCAAAAATTTGAGTGCCTTTCCAATCTATTACCATAACAAAGCATAGCTGGCAAAGTCGGAGTAGAGTTTGATAAACACGTTAAAATCTACTTGAAGCTTTTTACTCAATTTCATAGGACATACTCTTACTAGTATGATAGGTAGCGTCTTTGATATTATTGAACGATGCCATTATTGGTCTTCGTGAATTCAAATTTCAAATGGCAAACTCACAAGGCACAGCTTTGACTTAACCAGTGTTACTGAATCATGAAAACATTTTATCAACTTAATTAATGGCTGATTTTTCATTCCCCAGCCTGATAGAAGTCTAAAGCCTTGCGCAAACCAACGCGGTGAGTGCGTGCGATGCGATTGCGATAAGTCAAATCCCTATGTAATCTTATGGACGTTTGACTTAATGCATAGGGATTTGACTTAACGCAATCGCATCGCACGCACTCACCGCATTGGTTTGCGCAAGGCTTAATAGTTTGAGTCGTATTGAATTTACTTGAGGACAAGTTCTATTTTTTGATAGAATTCATAAAATTGACTGTTGCTAATAAGAATATGCGATTATTTATGAATGATTTTTTTTTTATTTTCTGTTAAATTTGAAACTCATGCAAGCATCCCAGTTATATACGAATTTATAGATGACCCTCTTCGCAAGTCGTCCTGCTCAACACATAAGGACCGAGTAGTTTAAGTAGTTCAAAACAACAACTTTTACATTGGAGGAAGAACTTCCAAAGAAATCTTGCGAAAAGGGCCTGGAAGGTTATAGTTTTACTTAATTTCATTGAATTATTCGTTAAATATGTTTAATTGTCACAAATTAAAATTGAAAACAAGTTATAATTTACATTTCGAAATGGGTGATTCAAACTTCACCCCCACACCAAAAGACAAAACAGAAATTCGGCAATAAAATGAAGTGTGGTCTTCTAATATACGGTATGTTAAAGTACGTTTTTTCTTTGATTTAGTTACAGAAGCTTAAGATGATATTTATAAGACGCATTCACTTTGTTCCAAATTGACAATTAAACATATAAATTAATAACAATTAATTAAATTAACTTTTATATTTTCTTTTGAGTATTGAAAGGTGTGCATTATATGGATTATTTTGTTTAAAAAACGCTCTGAGATTAGATATATATAACAATTCTTTGATCTCATGTGACATAAGATTCAAATTATTTATATGTATATATTTATATATATAAAAAATGTTGTTTAGTTAACTTGGCCTTTGGTTAGTTTAATTTAGCAAGATTAAGATTTAAGAAAAAAATACTATGAAACATGTTGTAATTATAAGGTTCTTGCATTAAGAAAGAATAATAAATTATGATTAAAATTAACTTTAAGTTCTAGGTTATGAAGTACATGTGAATGACATATATGACAAAATTGTTTTTGCATATACATTTCTTTTTACATAAATATTAATTGTTATTTTTAATGTTGAAGAGTGTATGTGTGCAAAGTTTTTTTTATTTTTTATTTTAGATACAAAATGGATTGTCATTGAATTGAGAAAAAAAAATTATATATTTAAAATGATTTGAATTGTGCTGAATGTTAGAAAAGGACATGGAACTATGTTTTGTATTATTAAATAATTATTGTTGCTTCTCACTTCATTTGAACCAAAAAGGGTCAAAGAAAGCGATGCAAAGTTTATGTTTAAGCTTATCAATAAAACCTAAAATATCCCATAACCAATAGTTACTTTTTATTTTAATTTTGGTTATTTGGTAGCGGCATTTAGAAACCATTTGAAAATTATTATTAGAAACGGACTCATAACATAAACTCATTCTTCTTTCACTCTACGGATTTTTTTGCCATTACAAGACAAAAGTTATTAAAAAAATTAACTACGTGGTTAAAATTTAAATACAAAAATTAGTTTAAAACTAGATCGATGTTATATAATCGATTATTTTAATGTGGGAGTTTTGGTTAATAAAGATGAATGATATAAACATGTTTTTAGCAATAAACTATAATTAATTTTGGCATTCTTTTTTTAGTTATGTCTTTGGTTATTAAAGGAACAAAAAAAATGACATGGTCTGATTCAATTATCAATAAAATATGTTAAAAGTTCATTTTTAGGGATGAACAGAAATTTAAATTGCTAAAAAAGGAAAAGGAGCATTGAAAAGACACTGTTTTTGAGTAATACTTCATCTAATGCAAAAAAAAAACTAATTCGTTTGAAATTTGGATTTAACAATCATTGATCTTTATTTATTCGTAACGTTATCGAATTGAATCGACTTTATGTATATTTTTTGTCATGAAGTTTATAATTCAAAAAGTACTGAATATTTTTGTTCTCTTTCTATGCGAATTAAAATAATTAAAATTATCTTATTTGATAATACACTTTTATTGTTTTGTGTAGGTATACAAGAAAATATTAATTTGAAACTTAAGACTATAAATTTGCTTTATTTCTTTTTCTGTGGCTTTCGCAGAGTCGTATAAAAATATCCTTAAACATCTATAACTATATAAAAATACATTCACAAAGGCACAAGTCAACATTGAAACAATATATTTTATATATTTTCCCATAAAAATATTTTGTCTGCTCTCTTTCTATCTCATTTTAAAAATTCAACTAAGTTAACTTTTTTTTGTTGCAACAAAATTTCAAACAACAGCATTAAGTAAAACTATAAATATTTATATTCATTCTTTTCTTTAAAAAATAATAAATAGTATAACAAAAAATTATAATAATAAGTAAATATAAACAAACTAACCTGTAGGCTGAAAATGAATGAAAATGTTGATATTTGTTTTTCATTGTTGCAAGGGGTCTCTCACAGTTGTATTGGCGGCGATTTATTTTTTATTTTCTCTCTTTATCAACACTGAGATTCTTTTGTAAAGTATGTTTGTTCGTTCGTGAGTAATTTTGTATTTTATTATTAATTTAACTTTAAGCTTGAGCTGATTATGGAAACTTTGTTTTGTTAAGTTTACTGAATTTCAATAAAATTTGGTGGTTTGTGAGAGACCCCAGCCCTCTGATACGGATGTTCTCTGTTAGAAAAACGTCTGTGTTGTTTAAGTGCTCCTACTGTATAAAAGTGGTATACATTCATAAGTATTGCTTTAAATTTATGTAAAAACAAAAAACTAAAAATATACTATAAAAATTATTCTGCTATATGATAAAAAAAAAAATTCAAATGCTTTTATGTATTTTTTTACGGGCCACTTTAATTTAAGATTTCTTTTATTTTCATAAATTCTTTGGAATGAATTTTTTTATCTTGTGCTTTTCGATAAGTGATTTTATACCAGGAGTTTCAAAATGAAAGAAAAAATATACCTACTTATTGTGAAATGTAAGAGTCAAACGGCAAATAAAATATCATGCAGATTTCAATTCGTTTTCTATATATAATTTAAAGCAAGACAAAATAAAAGAAAATATAAAAACTTTATATGACTAGCAGCTAAAAATTATTGGACGGAATTCGGTGAGCTTGCATTTACTTTCTTTCTTTTCAATAAACAATTAAGCTAAATATGATAACATAATAAAGACTTTACAAAATATTTTTTTTTAATAGTTATTATATACTAAGCACCATTTTGATTCAACCCGAAATCCTGCTGAGCAAGAAAGAAAAGTGTTTGAATATAAGAAAAATATATATAAAAGCCAATAAAATTAATAAATAATTTTTTTTGTTATTTTATGAGATTTATTTAGATTTAAATTAGCTAATTGTAAGACTGGTATAATTGTTTGGTAAGTAAATATGCTGTTAAGCGGATGGCACTGTGTGATTCGAGGCGAATTCAATTTATATTTACGAGTAGTGTTGTTTCAAAGACTTTAAAGGCATTAAGAATATATTCAAATTCAAGCTAAGTGATGTAACGTCGGCCCTAACTCTGTCTTATCGGCTTTTAATACAGAACATAAGAACTATGGTGTACAGGATCAAACATGCAACCAATTTGGAAAATATTGAGAAAGAGCAGAGGGTATCTCTCCCATAGAAATAGTTTTAAAGTATAAGAAATGCTGTCGAGAATCTGTAATAGCTTTGCAAATAAAACAAAAACCCTCAATTATGGTAACAACCCCCTGAACAAAATGCACTTTCGTAAACGCATCGTTGCATTGGTTATTCTAAAAGCAGTAAATGTGCAATTGTATAAAAACATATTTGTAAGTTCAAACAATTTTCTTTTTAATTTTAATGTACTTTAATAAAGTTTGAACTGTCTTCTTCTTTTTGGCGGCACAAACACCGTGAATTGGATGGAAATTGTCTTGCAGCCATTCAACAATTGTTTGGATTTGATAAAAAATCAAAAACAATTGCAGCCGTACTTGCAAAGAAATTTTTTAACAATGATTAGTCTTAAGTAAACTTTAAATAACACTTAAGTGAGAAATTGGCACTCATTATAATAAAAAATATCAACTTTTAAGGGAAACGCCAAATTGTGGGTTTAGAGCTGGAATCCCGAACCGGTTCTCAATTGATATTCAACCATATATAACAGTTATATTTTTGCTTCATTTCTTTCAACTATTGATCAATTTTTGATTGGTTTTGAATATTTAATCAACTGCTCTTAAATATGACCTAAATATTAAAAGGCTTTAATAATCTTTTTATGAAATGTCATATCCGGCGGCTTCTTCTACTAGTGTAAGGCGCAAATAAGTGGGGGAGCTGTGATCCGTTCGACATTACGATGTTGGTAACGTTTAAGGAGTAAGAAGAATTAATTCCATTTGATTTTAGCTAATCAACGTCTCAGACGGGTTTTAAGCAAATCTAATAAACACGGCTGCAGTTGTTTCCACAGTTTAACAAATTAAACAGCGTGTTTCGTCTTTCTTTTTAAGACAGGACATTACTTTAAGCTTAAGGATTCAATTTAGTTGAATTCCAGAAGCACGCTTTGCAATCATATTAAACCTTAAGTTCACACTGGAAATTTAATCAAAAGCTTTTGGCAGAGCCAAAGAAACATGCATGAATTTCTTTTCTCAGAAATATAAAGTAAAAATAAATAGGATGGCCTAATCAAGAACCTAAACATCTTACGCCCACTCCGAAAGTCTAACTGAGAATCTACATGGCAGTGTAACTACTCTCAGAAGAAAACCAATTCTATACTACTGTGATTCAAATATCGAACTCCTGCGTAACGGCAGACGCTCTATCAATTACGCCAAACCGATGATTATGATAAGAAAACGACGCTTTACGTTGGTCGAAGAGCCTCTAAAAACATTTGGCAGCTTCCTGAAACCATCCAAATTATTCGAAAAGATCGTTTCTCACAACTTCGCATAACGATTGTATACAAAGTTATAGTTTTAGATAAATTTTTAGTAGCCCATGGAAGTAGGTATCGCCCTGTGCATGCCTTTCAATGAAAGCATTTCTGTAGTTGATTATGGGTATTCACTCAGTAAATCATGTGATTTGATTTTGACATTAGCAAGTGTTTGACTTTTATTAGTTTTCTAGTATTTGGTTACATTCACATCAGCCTTTCCTAAAATTAAACAAATTTCAAGAAATAGAGGTGCTCTAAATGAAGGCTCAGTTAGTCATAAAAAAACTTCCTTAAAACTTTATGTTGGCACTGAAATGCTAATATGAAACTTCTTCAATGAATGTAGTGAAATTCATATTATACACTTAGGCGCATTTAGAATAGAACAAATGGGAAAGTTTCGAGGCGATGATCAATAATGTTTTATACCTCGTTTCTTTTTTATTTTTATTTTGAAAGGTCAATTGAAGTTCGTATTTATAGCTGACCCATGTGAAAACTTCGTGCTCAAACCGAATAGCGAATAGCATCAACCGAATATAATAATGTGGAAGCCTATGCAACTTAATATTTATTAACTTTAAGCTACATCTCCTATTCGTCAGTATCGGGGAACACAATCATAAAAATGAAATTTGAAACATTCATTGTAATGAAAATTAAAGAAGACAGTGTTGTCACAATAACAAAGAAATTATATGATTTGATTTTTATTGAAATATTCGTTTGGTCAAGAAGCGAATATTTGATCTCAGACAAGTAAAACAAGTCAAATTTGAGGAATCAAGACGTTCGACTTCAAAGCTGAGAATCATTGCTTGCTAAAACCGATACTGTACACTGAATTCATTTCCGTTGGGCTCAACATTAGTAGTTGGTATCCAGGGAAACAAATTTTATAAATATAAATTGAACCACTTACATTTTCTATCGATTAGTTCTTTAAAAGTGTTTCGAAAAGAGTTTTTCAATTTTTTTCCGATGTTTCACATAAGACTATTTAATTTAAATTGATTTAATTGCATGAAAATAATTTTGTGGCGAAATTGGTTGAACCAAATCCTAATTCTCTCCTAAACAGGCTAGTCAGTTAATGAAAGTTAAAAGCGCAAGAGAAAAAATAAAATAGCTAAATGTATCAAAATAAGGTACATAAACAAAATAAAACTAAAACTATGTATAAATAAATAATTATATAAACTTCTAAGAAAAACAAACAATAAATTCACTACTTCAAACCCAACACCGAATACTAGAGAATACAATTAAAAAAGTAATAATAATAATAATAACTGTTGTAAAGCAAATAAAAGCAACAAAGAACTTTAAACTAGAATATACTCATATGATGACAAAATATGTAATTTGTTTTAAAAATATGTATTTCAATTCAACCTTGCACTGGATAAAAAATCACTTATTGATGTGAAAATATTATTCACAGAAAAATACTAAATATTTACACTTAAAATTTACATTTAAGAAAATATTATCAAATAATGTACGAGTATATATTTGCATTTATGTTGAACTCAAGTAAAATTCTGTTTTTGGCCATATACTATTATAATTTATGAGTATTTTTGTATTTTTTGTATTTGAATTTTTTAACGTGTTCGTTCTATGAAAATATATCGTCGATTGGTATAAAAAAAGAGAGAAACATAACGTGTACAAAATACATTTACTGTATCAATGTTTGTCGTTTTTGAAAACTACAAAACTAATAATATATCTAACTTATTTTAACTTATAACCATTCTCATAATTGAAAATTTAAAAATAAAAATAAATTCTTCTTCTAACAGCATTCATTCGAGGAAATGTTTCTTTTAAGAACTTTTCTCAAATTTTGTTTGCGAGATTGCTATTCTCTTCTTTCCTTTTTTTTGTATCTAAACCACTCATTGTTTAAAAACTATCTAAATTAAATATTTTAAAAGACGGAGCCGGCATGCAAATATCGACCAACTGTAAAAATGTTTCAATAATAATAATAAAAAATTCATTGAAAAACAATTATTAATTATATAACAATCATAAACAAAATTGCTCTTCTATATGTAAAAAAAAAATATGTTAAACAATTAATACAAAGCGACCCCCAAATTTGATCACAGTATTTTTTATATATATATTTAATTTTCTTAAATTTGTCCTAAGTAAATTTAAATTTAAAAATATGTTTTATTTCTATTTTTAGTTAACATTCTGCTGGGGTTGAGAGTAGATCTGAGATTGAGCTGGTAAACATCATAAAGTTTTTGCCCATCAGTGTGTTGTATGATTGTGTATACTTTATATTTTTGAGAAAGGGGAACAAGATTTTAGGTGATCAAATTTGTGTACCAAACTGCAATTAAAAAATGTAAAAAAAAAAATTGTTTTAAGTCCCAGACCCAGGGGGTTGAGTTTTCATTTTTTTTGTTTGTTGTATTATACGAAGGTTAGGCAAGCACACTTTAGTTATGTTGTTGTAAGCAACGGTAATTAGTTACAATTGTTTGATGAATATTTTTTTTGTTGTTGTTGTTTGTTTCAAATTAAATTGATAAATAAATTTTGGTTATAGCGTGAGTGGTGAGAAATATTTATAAAAGAAAACACCCGAATTAATTGTGTACATTATCAGTGCCAAGTAACCATTCGACCAACTTCGCATGAGGCCTCTTCGAGCGCGAGTATAATAGGGGCTATAAATGAACATGCTCGGAGCGGTAAAACCGCTCTGATTGATGCTAAACCAAACCAAAGGCATAGTCTTTACAAAAAGCCATTTATTGGTGTCGTTGTGAGATAAGTCGACGCTTGCTTTTATAGGAATAGAGCGAGGAGCCCCGGGACCTAGCATATTTCTCACAACCATACCTTGTGAGGAAATGGAAAGGAGCTTCAATTTCATCCCGATTCTGAACGGCTACTGCAGAAAGCGATTTTCATGGCAATAAATTTATTTGCCATCGGAGGACTTGCAAATTCCTTGCGAAATGCGATACCAGAGGAAAAACATTTTTGTATTCTTTTGGGATTTTAACCACGAACCTACCACATAGTTCGAATTGAAATGGAAGTTGTTGAAACAGGCCACAACACGAAATGAAATCCGCAAGCATAGATACGTTTGTAACTATAAACGTGACAAAAACTTGCAAACTGAACCCACAATAACTTCTCAAAAGATTCGTCAATTTTCGTTCACTTATAACTTAATGTGATGCATGAGTGGAACCAAAACCAAATAAGAAAGACAAGTTTCGTTGAGTTTGCTAAAGTATTCCGAATTTTAAAGAGCAATCACGCATTGGCCCTTTTCCGGCTTTTCCGCCGTACTTTACAGATCGCTCTTAATCATATTAATCAAAACTTGGGAATGTCGGCCATTATAACCATTCTTATATGGGTTTGCGGGTAACCACTCATTTGTTCATTGTCATGATCCTGAAGCTAGAGTTTTAGAGTATGAAAGTGTATACAGTGTTTATAGTTTCGAAAACATTAAACACGCATTTAAATTCAATTTATAAATCCTCACTAAATACTAACACCCGAGCTTCTAACTTAAAAATACAAGCTACGCAATATCGAAATCTTTTAATTCCTCTGAATTACGAGGGGCTGCTAGAAGGATGTATCGTTAAAAGAACTTAAACTTTAAAAAGGTATACCGTAGCTGCATTAACCAAACCCCAGTTTCTATGAAGCCAGATAAAGCGAGTATATCAGTGGGCATAAGGAAAAAGTACCACCGTTAAGGCGAAACTTATTCCATTGAACATTTGATGCCACTGCTTAGTAAGTATCAAAACCAATTTGCTAACTTCGTTGTGCGAAACATATCTACGCTTGCCGTTTGGTTTTTCAAAACTTTTCACATAAAACGGTACAAAGCATATTAAAAGCACAAAGACGTCGTTGAAAAAAAAAACATAAAAAATGAAAAAGTGATCAAATTTCAGAATCGCCTCTGTTATAATATCAATAAAAATTAAAGCTGTTTTTGGTTCTTGTAAGAAATTAAAATAAATGTGATGCTTAAAAAAATATTAATTTCAACTACATTAATGCTTGCAAAACATCCCGGCCTAAAGCAAGTTGTATTATGTTGAATATTGCAATTGGGTGTCATTACTTATTTTTGTTTTTAGTTGGGTTACAGTTATTTTGTTTTAATTTTGTTTCTACGCAAGAATCCATCGACTTACTAAGTGGTCAAAGTACATACGTCAAATAAATATGTTTTTGTATATATTAAGTATGCATATTGCATATTAAAGTTATACATAAAATTTTAAAACTAACTATAAAACAATGATAAATAATAAATAATAAAAAAAAAACAAATGTAACAACACAAAACAAGAAAAAAAAAACAATGATTTTACAAGCTAACAACCAATTAGTAATTACATGTCAGTATCCTATTCTTTGGGTCCAAGGTTCACGTGATCGTAGGGCTTTACTCTAAACGAACGATAGTTTCCGGCCGATTTGTTGCACCAGTAATTCACAGACTGCATGAAGAGTTTTTGTTGATCGTCAGTGTGTGTTCCATTGGTGGATGGTACTGAATAGTTATCTATAAGTGATATTTGAGATTTTTTTTGTTTCAACAAAGTTTCAAAAAATCGGCAGTAAGAAGAATTGTGTGAATGCAGCTTTGGTTTTTCCCCCAAAAGAAGAAGAAAATATTGTCAAAAGTCACAGGGGTACAACCAAAACTGAGTCAAAAAAACAAAGTATCAAAAATAGTCCAAGAAGCTTTAAATAATCTAAGCCACTATTTAAGGACCCTGCCTACATACATAGATCAGTCAAATAAACTATACTTTCTGGATAAAGTCCTTTATGTCGCTTTCCAAAATTAAAATCCAGAGTGGATTGAAGAGTTGGAGTGACAGATTTGACAGATAAAGTCTCCAAATCACCCCGAAAAGTTTTTCAAAAATCGATTTGGAGTGAATTTTGGAAGTGATTTCTTCACTTCCATTTCTGCTCAGGTGCAAATGAGTGAACACCACTACATAAACAAACTTTCATCTGACTGCTTGTCAAAGCAAATATTTTTCAGCTCCAAAAGCCCGCGATAGTTAATAAATTTTCTTTAGAAGACCATCAAATAGTTTTTTAAATTCAAGTGAACGATTTTTAGTCTTGTTTTTAGCTTTAACATGAAAGAAGAAATCTAACAAGTTCACCACTACAAACGCAATCACTCCAAATCTGTCAATTTTGCTTAAAACGAATTTCAAAAGTCGACAAAAAAGGAGTGATCACTCTTCAAATGATTTTGGAAATCGACATTAGTTAATAACAAAATTTGACTACATCAAAAATTTTTTTTTGAATGCCTAAACAAAAGTCAAAAAATGAATAAAATCTTGAAGTTGGATTTTACAAGCGCAATGACAAATAAATTTGCATGTGGTTTTCAGTAAAAATGTTTAAAAAGCTTTGAGGCTTTTAACAAAAGATAAGGAGCATACATACATAAATTAATTAATATGTTGGCTACCATCAGCAAGAAATAATTTAACATTTAGGACTGTGGTTAACATTCCGAGTTTCAATCTTTATGAATATTGAAATTGGAGACAATTTTAAACTGACGCTTAAAGGAACATTCAGTAAAGCATTTTGGCTTTGAAGCTTCTCAAGCTTTTGAACTGCCGTCATTTATTCGTTTTTGGCCACCATACCACCGCTGGAGAGGTTGCAAGTCTCCTTAGGTTTCATGCCTTAATTTTTTCCATACGCCCTATTAAAGGTGAAGAATGATATTGATTCACCAATTTAAATGATCTAAACTCTTTTCTCTTGTGAACGGGTTTTCACTGTGCTCAAAGCTGAGCAGATTGTAGCTGATATTTCCTGATGGGCTTTGTATTATATTAGATAAGTTGATTGAAAAATGCCACTGAATGGATGATTTGGGTTTTAAGTAAGAAGAAATCTTTGTAGACTGTTTACCACAATCAACCAGAAAAAGCATCAATTTTGCTGCGGATGAATCTGGTGCCCAGGTTGGACATTATAAAATCGTATCACTACTTGTGGTGCGTTATGGTATCTGAGATCACGGTATGTAAACTTGTAGGTATAGTGTTATTCGAAGCTACTCAAATAATGAGAAAAGCGACAACACAATTTTTCTTGTTTCTTGTGAAGACTCGAAGCGCATTTGTCACAACCATTGGCTTTGTCAGAGAATGGAATTGAACTAGTTCAATGAGAGTTAAATAATAAAATAAATAAATAGGGTGGCGCAACAGAGCGAGGAGCCCCTGGGCCTAGCGCATTTCTCACAACCATGCCTTGTGAGGGAATGGAGGTTAAGAAAGTTAAAAATTTTCTGCCAACATAGACAAACTTTCCTGAAAGGAAATCAGGAAACCCAACTCATTTGCTGTGGAGTGCTTAAATTTTCCATAGCAATATATGATACCTAAAACTTTACAATTGCAAAACCATTCAATCCCAAACAGTGTAAGGGACCAGTTATAGCGATCAGGAAAACGCATCAGGAAAAATCTTCAAATGTAATAATAACTATGTTTTCGTTACAATTAAGTAATTAATTTTATACCAATCGATGGCAAACCACTCAAAGTATTTTTTGTGCCCAGAAAAGGTTTAATAGAACAAATATTTTCTGTTTAATTTCAATATTTCTATTTTATTTATTCAATGTCATCAGGAAAATAGAAAAATACAATTTAAACGCAAAGTATTTGTTCAATTGAACATTTTCTTAACGAAGAAGGTTCTCTGGGCTATTTACTATCGATTGGTATAACATTTGTTATTCAATTGTAACGAAAACATAGTGATTTTTCCATTTAAAAATTTTTCCTGATTCGTTTTCCTGGCTATAACTTAAGCCCACTGAAAACATTTCAGTACATTGTCCGTTTTCACTTAAGCATAAAACAAATATTCTAATAGACAAGAGTTTTTCTAATAAAAAAAAGTTTCAACATTTACATTGGATAGAAAAAAAAAACGGAGTTACAGAGCCTCAGTCTGATGAATAATCAGATTATTTTTTCGTAGTTCCGTAGTATAAGTCGAAGGATACTTGCGTCTAGATAATAATTATTGTTAGAGCATTGCCCGACTATGTGCTTTTGAATTTACAAATTAACAATAAACTTCTTGGTTTTTTTAAAAAAAGCACATTAAAAATATTATTAGAAAAAAAAAAAGAAAACCAACCAGGAAGTAAAAACAAAAAAACATTTTACAAATATAAATTATTTACATAACAGAAATTCAATGCCGATCATTTGTGTCGAAAGTTTCTTGGTTGTTTCTCCCTTGCTTCTTCTTTGTTTTAAATCGTTAATTTTTGTTATTACTCCGAAGCATTCGAATGGCTACTATTAAATCGAATTAAAAAATACAAAACATTTAAAAATTTCTGTCACCTAGTATTAATTTCATTAGATTGATTTTTTTTTTGGTTATGTTCTTTCTAAATCTAGTGCATGAGTTTTTCTCTTTTTTTTTTGTAAGTTTACTTTTTTGTTTAACGATATGAATCATATTAATAATGTGGATTACTTAATTTTGTTTTTGTTTAAATTTGGTATTATTTTTAGCATTTTAATTTTGTTTAAACTTAATAACTAGGTTTATTTAAATTTGTTTTTGTTTATCTAGCAAATAACCCACCGCTATGATCTGCGTATTCCGTGAGCAAGGGATTGCCTAACGCCGCCGCGTAGTTGTAATCACCAAAGGGGGCGAAGATCATACCATGGGCGGCGGCATGCTCAAGTCCGGGCTGACCTTGTCCTGGTAAAAGATTAGCCGCTGATGTTGGTACTGCCATGCGGATAAGTGGGGCACCCAATGAGGTGGCTGTTGGTGCACGAATCTGTTGCGCCAGACCAGGAATGGGGGTTTGAAGCAAACGGTTTTCAGCTGATGCCGCAACTACCCGACGCCATTCTTCTTCAACTGAAAAATTTATTAGATTCTTTATTTAATTCATCCAAATTTTTTTTCTATATTTGATTTTTAATGCCAGAAAAAACATTATTTAGTTATAAAACAAAAATATGTAATATTTGCAAGTTATGTGTTAAAAACGAATTATTCTTTTTATTAATTTTGTAATTTTGATCTTGGGATGGATTTAATTTGAAGACGTACCTGCAGCGACTGACTTCGCAGTTGTGTCTCTATATGTGCCATTTATAATAGCTAACTCCATGAGTTGACGTTTTTTAAGCTCATCTTCGCCTTCAGCTTGCTGTTAGTAGGTACATCAGAAATAAAATTTTTATTATTTTTGTTTTTTTTTTATATTAATTTTGTATTACTAGGAATTTTTGTTTTTATTTAAGAACATGAATTTTTTGAGTAACAAAAATAAGGTTCGATGTTAGTTTTCAGATATGATCTTCCACACTTACAAGCATGTAGAGTTGAATTCATTCGACTTTCGAATGAAAATATACACATTTACGAAATAATTTTTTTCGTTTACTATTATTATAAAGCAGCGTTAATAGAGAGGAATTCTTTATATTATTATTTTGATTATGAATTAATTTAGCTGAAAAATGTTAAGGTTTTGTGTAGTGGTTTAGTATTTTGATTGCTTACCGGCACGAGCAACTTTTGCACTTCAGCAACAGCCTGCGCTAATTTGAGTGTGGCTCTGTTTTCAGTGTCTTCGACGGTGATGAGGACATGTAGATCGTCTGAAAGATGTTCCCAATTTGGTTTACCCCTATTTGAGTCTTCCTGTAAAATTAAAGCAAATTAAAGATAAGAAATGTACAAATGAATTTTCTAAAAAAAATAAATATTAAATTTTTGTTCTCGCACATAAAATTATGATTAAAAATTACGGAATAATAATCTCATAGGCCTTCTATTTCGAAATTCATTTATTTTTTAGCTCTGTTGTTAAATAGGCTATCATGCTTAGCCATTGATAAATTCATGGAAACTGTGAAACACTTCTACTGAAATAATTCCTACATGGCGATTGCAATTGGTGAAGACGAGATGCCAAGGCCAAGGGATAAACTTTCGTCCCTTCTCTTCATGCATGACTGTTTTAGAAGCATGGAAACGAGTTGATGATGGTTGCAACCCTATGAAATACTGAGATCCTCACCTGTGTGGACCCGGGACCTGACTTTTGGAGAAAAAAAGTTCTAGATCTATAGAGAGTCGATGTTCGTCTGTATGCGCATTGTACAAAGGCGGGGACCCTGAGTGTTGTCCACTAGCAGCTCCATTTCGACGATGGAAATGAGTTTTCAACATTTCCCAACATTGCTTAAGCAAAAATCGATTCATTTCCTTCCGCGGAGGAATGATACTGACTTTCTTTAAGGCAAGATTTCGATCTGAAAACAGCTGTCAGTGCCAAATACAAATGTTTTAAAAAGAAAACGCCAGATGGCCATCGATGTATATCGTGAAAGCCTTTGATAGCATGTGGATCAAAGTGTTTATGTAAAATTGATTGGAATTTTTTTGATTAACGATTTTCAAGGAGAAATGAAGCTTTGACTTTTTATACCAGTATAAATAAAAACTGTTGCACGTGGCGTAATGGTTAGCCCCGCTAGGGAAGTTCGAGGTTCGAGTTCCATCAGCAACATAAAATTGTTTTCACACGGGCATCGCCTTTCGCGAAGAATTGACAATAACACTGCCATGAAAGGCGCTTTCTCAATATGCCGTTCGGAATCGGCATATAATTGTAGGTCCTTTAAATGCGTTATACCCCGAGATCTCCATAGCTTTGTTGCCTGCTGCATTAGGCGGGTATTGAAGAGCAACAACAAGCTGCACATAGACAGAATTCATTAGCAAAACATAGTTCGATAGTATAAAGAACAAAAGACGATTGCAAAAAACATCCGATATTGTAGTTTCAGACACCGACTAAATTGTTAGAGTACGGCTTCTGAAGCTAAAAACGTCAAAAGTCAGCCAACCATTCACTTGAAAGTGATCCCAACTATCAACCAAGTTAAAAATAACTCAATCGACCCACCCGAACGATCAGTTCATTTAAAATTGTCCTACCGGAAAAATTTCCAATAAAAAAGTTGCATTTGCATAATATTCAAAGTTTATGATCGAAATAATGGTTTTCTTTAGTTTGCCTCTAAAAATTTTCGACGACAACATTATGCAGCATCTTGAGTTTTATTTGCAAAAAAAAAATACACAAGAATTTTCTTTGAAATGGGTGCTTTTCTGAAAATACACTTTTCATTTCCATGTTAAATTTGGATTCGGAAAAATGAGGTCACCCGCTGCGCACTCACACCAACTGACTGAGTGAATCAAGTGACTCAATGCAATACTATTCGTCTTGTTATATAAAATATCCTTTACAGTAGTGCTTAATGAAAAGTGAAATTTTTATATCACATTAGAGCGAAGAAAATACTGCGACAGACTTTGGAAATGTAAAGAAATTCTAAGTTTATGCATAACACTGCCATCTCTTGATGAACATCGCACATCTAAACCTTTCATAAGTGATCTTAATTATACGGTACTAAATGTAGTTGGTGATGGTTTTGGCAACGGAATGGGATGCAATTAAATCTTTGCTCGAAACTATAAAAATTTCTATTTTGATTCAAGTAAATGCAACAAATAGTTCAGTCAAGTAATAACTCGAGAGAACAAATGATTCACTTGATATAAAAATGAATCACTTAAGTTTCATCACAGGTAGAACTTATCGTTAGTTTTCAAATTGATTAAGACATCTCTCATCAAATATATTCTATCCGTGCTGTGAAATGCGCAGAGCATTGAAGTGTCCATTTCGAGTTATTCACAGAGTCCATAAATACTATGTTTATAGACTCTAATGCCATTACTGTTTTGTGGCTAGTGCAGATGATTTGTTTGTAGACACACGTTTGATAAAACTGACATTTAGTTATTCAATTTTATTGAATTTTCAATAAAAATGTTCTTTGCAAGTAAAACAGAGGTGGGTATCTGGGTATTCCTTGTCAATAAATCAATAAACAATGAGACAATATTTTTTAATTTCTTTTTTATTTGCACAATTGCAAGTCCAGTCAATCTATGCAAGGTAAATGAAATGTAATAGTTTAGCCATAACTTATTTTCAAATAAGCACGCAGCATGCATAAACTAATGACATTGACAATACCTGTCAGCTTTTGAAGCAAAATCGTCAAATAAAATAATATAACTCCTTAATAAATCACTGGAAATGAGGTGTGTGTTTTACTTAATCGATTTCTCAAAGCCATTCTTATGAGTACCTACTTAAAGATAGGTTTATGTATATTTCTGTTGATATAGAAACACATATAGTTTTTGCTCAAAGAAGAATTAAGGCTTCTGTTAAACCAAAGCGATTTTGCAATTGCAACAACGGCAGAAACGTTCTAAATATCTTTCTTCGCACAGTTTTTCGAGATAAAAAATAAATAAGCGGGAACAACGACCTCCAACTCACCAGAAAACTGACACAAAGAATACAATTTTGTCAGTTTACTACTGAGAAAGTTTGACTTTTATGCGGAATTGAGTATGTACTCCTCACATTTTCTGAACCATCTGAAGTAATGCTAAGGGAGTCATTTCCAAACCTGCTAACGATCAGTATAAAGAGATTTACAAGGAGAAAAGAAGAGAAGAACACCCAATTCTCATTCTCGTTTAAAAAAATTACCACAAAAAACAAAAGATCCTGCCAGGGCGGCAAGCCCCGAATTCAAGCCTGTAAAGACCAGCAGGGAAACATAGTTATAGAGTCACTGAGGATCTGGAAAGATCACTTCTGCAGACTGCTTAACGGCGATGAGGACACAAATTCCGCTGTCAGGCAGATTGCCCCATTCAGACGATGATCAAGAATGCCGTCCTCCCGACCTAGAAGAAGTTAAGCGTGCCATATGCAAACTTAAATCAAAAAAAGACTGCAGGTGCAGATGGCCTTGAGGCCGAACTTTTCAAGGCAGCTGGAGATCGGTTGGAAAGGAGCATGTACCAGCTGATCTGCATGATATGGTCGGAAAAAAGTATGCTCGATCAATGCAACCTCAGTATAGTATGCCCGATCCTAAAAAAGGGAGACCCTCACAATTGCGCCAATTATAGAGGGATAAGCCTCCTTAACGTCACTTATAAGATATTGTCTGCTGTAATATGTGAACGACTGAAACCCCACGTGAACAATTTGATAATCAATTATCAATATGGTGTAGACCAGAAAAGTCCACAATCGACCAAACTTTCACATTACGGCAGATCTTGGAAAAAAGCCCGGAAATATAATATCGATATACACCATCTTTTTATCGATTTCACGCCGCGTATGACAGCACTTACAGAGACGAGCTGTACAGAGATGTCTAGTTTCGGCATCCCTGCAAAACTCGTACGACTATGTAGGATGACTTTTAAGAATTCACGCTGCTCCGTCAAGGTCAGTAGAGAACTCACCAAGACCTTTGATGTCAAGGCGACAAACTGTCACGCGATTTGTTCAACATCATACTTTAAAGGATTGTAAGAAACTCAAAGACAATATTAAAGCAATGGGAAGAAAAAAGCGTGATGTCATAGGTGCTTTTGCGAGTATTGAAACAGAAGCGGCAAAAATGTGTCATTAAACAAGGACACAGAACATCGACGAATTGGACAAAACGTCACAATAGACAGACATAACTTCGAGGTAGTACAGGACTTCGTCTACCTAAGATCCGCTGTAGACACGGATAACAACATCAGTGCGGAGATCAAACGGAGAATAACTCTTGCCAACCATTGTTTCTTTGGGTTAAGAAGGCAATTGAGAAACAAAACCCTCTCCAGAAAAACCAAGGTAACCTTGTATAAGACCTTAATCATACCAGTCCTGCTTTACGGCGCGGCGTGAAGCATGGGCCTTACCGAAAGCGAATGAGGTCGTTTCGAAAGAAAAATTCTCCGAATGATCTGTGTGGAGAAGAAGATACAACAACGAGCTGTATGAGCTGTACTGCGACATGGGCATAGCCAGAAGAGTACGCATCGCGAGGCTACGACGATTGGGCTCCGGCTCGATGGGTTTTCCAAAGCACAACGCAGGGAAATCGCGGAGGGGGAAGACCTCGTCTTAGGTGGCGCAATCAAGTACAGAAGGATGTAGAGGGTTGAAGCCCAGGTTCACCCCGAAATGTAATGCCCACCTAAGTAAATAAGCTAACGTTTGAACAAAGTTGTACAATATTTAAAACTTGTTTCCAAAGTAAGTGCTGTGAAGCCCAAACACTGCGTTTTTGAAAGGAAGTTTTGGCCGAAATGAAGGATATACCGCTTTCGCCGCCTTGGAGCTAAAATTTTACCCCATTTTAATATCATCAAAGCACTTCGTGAGCTACAAGCATGAACGAATTTGAGTAATAGAATGTTACTGCGAAGCCAGCAGATGCAATCACTTGAACGACGTTGTGTTCCACAATAATGGGAATGATTGCCCTTATTAACAGACCAATAATACATGAAAAAAGCTCATTTTATTACGATCTTACAAAAAAACTTGCATTTGTCCCTAATGGCACCAACTTAAACCTGAAAATTTCACTTTGAAGAATTTACTTGTGAACTTCTAAAGACCGGACTTTGGCATAAAATGTTAAGTGTTTTCTAAGACTTTTAGACAAAGCAAAAGGGGTCTACTATTCGTAGTACCAAAAAACACTCTCACATAAGAGAAGGTCTATTGGATTTTGGTTCTTTAAGCTGCTGAGGAAAATTTCAAATACCTACATTTCCAGTTCTATAAAGACTTGGATTGAAAAAAGCTTAAAAATATTCCATTCAACACCTCTCCTTCAATTGAGTCAACAGAGATAGTTTAATGATGATTCAGTTCAAATTCAGTTTCGCCTTCAAATGTCTTTCCTCCTTTTATCTTCCCGATGTGTCCGTTGTTGCTCTAGGTATCTGTTCTAATTGCCTTTAGTCTACTCTCTACATCGTCGGCGTCACATCGTCGATGAATGCTTGCCTTTGAGCGAAATACATGAGCCAGTTTCAACACCCTACTCTGACTATAAGTAAAAGTTCTTCCTTGTCGTATTCAACTAAAAAAAAATTGTCTTGATGATTTCATTTCACATTAATAAGACATGTTGCCGCCCCGTGTCGTGTCGTTTGATATAAATGTATCGTCGTATCGTCGATGTTTTAATATAAAATATAAAGTAAAATAGACACACATATCTACATAAATATCTTCTAATACAAAACAAACATCTCACAAGCAATTAAGATTTAATACAATTTAAAATAAAATCGCTCAAAGCTACGGATGAATGATTAAAAATAATCAACTCGCGCATAGTATGGCTAGGTACTACCTATACTTATGTCCCGATCTCGATTTCGACGAGTATGTCTCTCCCTTTGGCATCGACGACGCAGTGGCATGCATGCATGGCAATTGTCTGCGATTGTGAGGCAATTTTCGAAAACTACTTCCCGCCAAGACTGGCTATGCTATGCCAAACGTCAAGACAATGGCTTTCACTTTCCATCTGCATTGCATGAGCTGTCCATCTAATGCAACACTTAAGGCCAAGGCGGCATTTTTTCTGCTTCAGTTCTGTTGACTATAATAGTGTCCGTGTTGTACAAAAGTGACCAAACAAGAAACGCAGGAAAACATAAGTGTGTAACTGAAACCGGCACGGCACGCTGTACGCTCATGACTTTTCCAATCTTTTCATTAATTTTTCGTCTTTTTCTCAATCGCACACTACACACATGCAGTTCCATATTGATTTCGATGCGTTGTACGCAGTCGCGGTGGGGTATATGCGCTTCGAAATTGTTTTAAAAATAAACCTTTCTCCCGCACATCGTGCAAGTGTAAGTGTAGTTTAAGATTTCAACACAAGAAGGAGAATGCTAGTATCACAGTGCGAAAGAAAAAAATGTACAATTTGCAGCATCCGTGTATTGTACCCGTACGCCATACGCCCGCCGTACCATGTCTGATGTGTGTATTTTTTCTTAAATTATTGGAGCGAACGAGAATCTTTGAAAACAAATATGTACCTGCCCCACCCAATAGAAACAGGCGAGTATCAAAGAACAATGCAATTAATTGCCAACCATTCTCACAGATGAACAACATTTAATTTTAAAATGTTTGCTGTCATGTCCGAGAGAAAATAAAATCAACAAGAAATGTGATTAGGTTGGATGCACAATGTTTTCTTCATTACTTTTGAAAGAAACAACAAAAAAATTATACTTTTTGAAGATGAAGAGTGTATGGCTATTCAAACACCAACATTCGTGTTTATAATCAAATTTTAGAACCCGCGAAACCTTAAAACACCCTTGCTCATTGCTTAAAATCAGAATCACTATAAACACTTTTCGACCTACTATAAGTTCGTTTCAGCGCTCAAATGTCATTTCTGCAAACAACTTTTTAAACTCAAGAAAACTTAAAAAATTATAAATAACTTTCATGGTTAAACAAACAATTTTAGTCTCATGGAGCTCAACGAAAACTTCTTCAAGCACAATTAAGGATCAATCAAGTCAGTACGGTGAAAATAGTAAATATTGTGCGATCTGGCAATGATGATGAAAGAAAATATAAATTAAACCACGTCCTAATTCTCAGTTTTGACCATGAAGCATGGAGAAGCCATTACAAGAGAGTTTCTTTTAACACATTTAATGTAACAGATTTCCCAACATTATTCTTTTTTGACATTAGGTCTGAGTAAACATAACGGGTGGAAAATGCTTTACAGGCCGCCTCCACCTGCAAGAATTTTCGTTATGTCGACTCGACTTGACATCAAAGACACAAATGAATGTTAGCGTGACTGGGCAAATTATCTTATAACATTTCATGCATGTATGGTGGATGCAGAGTCTTGACAATTGAATGAAATCAAAGACAAGAACTTTTAGATTGAAATTTTTTATTTTTATTTTGTAATTTGCCATTTAGTCATTAGTCATAAGGTTATAATAAGAATGTTCAATTAGCTGTTCTAGAACAGTTTCAGACAGAAAAGTTCAGGCTTTTGGTGTTCAATGAAAAATTTCCTGTTATTTTCTAATTTTTTCTGATCTTTTTTGTGTTTAATGAGCTGTTATAGAACAGTTTAGCACAGCGTTTTCTGCACCTTCTTTTGAGCAAGATCAAATTTCGGTGAAAACTGCCAATAGCAGCTGTTGACTTTTTGCTCGTAGTTTTTTTAAGCGCAATGTAAATTAAAATTGTTTTGAAAAGTTTAAAAATATAAAAAAAAAATCAGGAAAATAACATTTATACTACTTTATTTGTGACGAAAATACGCTGGATAAAGTTGATATCTGAAAAGCAAAATTTGGTGGTTGTTTTTTTTTTCATTTTTGTTGTTGCTTTTTTTTGACAAGCCATTTAACACATCTAATATGAGCTATCGATACGAACCGATACTGATGGAAGACCAAAAATTATGAGAAAAAATTACTTTTTCCACCAACACGCACCAAAAAAAAGGCATGTGTGAAATTTGGTGTCAAGCTGACTCTGTCAAAACAAAATCGAAGACAGAGATGTGAAAAGAGACTGCGACATAACGTCAAATGACCCGCCCCCACGTAACATTTGATGTTAAGTCGAGTCGACATAACCAAAATTCTTGCAGGTGGAGGCGGCCTGTCAAGAATAATGAATTTTACTGGTGGCGTTTAAAGCAGCGGAGGTAACGTTACTTCGAAAAACTTATCTTAAGATTCTGTCACTTTTCTTGGTTCTGATTGGTCAAAAGTACAAGATTTTCAGATGAAATCTCAGATGACAGTTAGATTTTAAGGTTTTCGAACTTAGATATTAGCCCTGTTCATACTGTACAATTATTTGGACAGACTTCATTTGATGGAAGTTGGATGGTCTGATGTAGTTTGCGTTCACACTTATCAAGCTTGTCGTCCAAATTTATGTCACATACCCTTCCGCTCCGTCCGACTTCTAGATTTTCAAAAATTTTTGAAAACCATCCAACAAGTTGGACAAGCATTGGTCATTCAAGCCGAAGTGTGTCAAACTAATTGTCAGTGTGAACAGGGCTATTCAACTCTCAGATTTTATTTGTCAAAATAAGGAAAACAACATATATGACAATCGAACTTCACTCTGTATTCTTTACTTAGCTTTTTTTCTTCAAGTTTTCGATTATTTTTTGAATTGAAATTGATAATTTATGATAATTATTGGTCTTTGTATATTTTGTCTTGTAAATTAATTTTAATAGTGACTGTATCAACAACGAAAATAAATTTTTGAAGTAAAATGAATGTTATTTAAAAACTGCATTACAGAAATATGTACTTGGAAATCAAATTGTTTAATTTCAAACTGAAAAAAATGTGTACTTCTTAAATTTATTTTACTACTTTATATGTAGAATCGAAGAATGAATCACAGTCACAGTACCACTTTAAAACTGAATGAAAGTTAATGATAGTCGTTCATAAACTGACAGAATTTTAAGATACGATATTCACTGAGTAAATGCTTAGGAGTTTCTTATGCAATGCGGAACAAGTAAAAAAAAGAAGACACTATCTTCCGCTCTATCTTCTGTAACAGGCAAACATACTCTTCGTTTTGTTTATTAAAATTCATGATGATAGCCGAGAAAATCGCGTTAACTTCGAAGTGTGATTGAGCTAAACAATCTTCAATTCAGGGCACCACTTTTTCAATATTTTCAAATTTGTGGTATTTTCTCTCTTGAGCATTCACGACACCTTGACATTGGGACACATTTCTGGGGTTTAAAGAAGATATCCTAAGATATAATTTATAAAATTTCGACAAAATTTCATATAGACGGGTCTTGAGCAATCAAGGCTCAAGAAAAGAAACACCAAAAAATTAAAATGGCTGAAAAAATTGCTTCGCTAAATAGAGTCATTTTGAGTGAAGTATTTTTTTTTTTTTTTATATATAAATGAAAAATATTTTAAGTGAAACTTACCTTCTTTTTATCTCTCATCGACCCTTTTCCCCTGACCATAATTTTGCAGCCAGTTTCTTGTTCTAGTTGTTTAGCTGTCATTCCACGGGGACCCAAGATTCTTCCAACAAAATTGAACTGTGAAAATAAATTTATTAGTTTTTTTTTAATATATTTAATTTTGGTTTTAACTAATCAATTCAGATAGAAAGAAACGAAAAAGTGAAGAGTTTTATAATATTCATCTGAAAAATAGTGCAACAAGTTTTTCATATACATTGAACTTTTCTCGATAGAGGCAAAAGGCCGTTTAGGATGCAATGACAAAATAAGGCATTAGTTTTTCTCTTCACCTAATAACTTATATTAAAATACTTATATTTGTTGATTGGGTTCTAGAAACACTACAAAATGATACCGTTTTTATAAGAAAACTTCTTTTTTCAAGACCATTAAAATTGTCGGACCCGAATAATGAGAAAGCACAAACAAAACAGCTAGCTGTAAGGCCAACCAAACCTGGTATTTAGCTCGGTGTGGCTATTTTGCTGAGTCGGAGTTCTTCGAAAATGAAGCTGATGTAGCAGTCATTGTGAATGGAGTGCATTCTGGCAATTTTCTGCTGGTGTTTCGGGTTCGGATTACCTCAACTTAAAATAAAATGGTGTCATTTATATACCACAGATTCAGACACAATTAAATATTACAGCTTAGAATTTCAATTTGTTCCAAATATTTACATGGACATACATATGTATGTAAAGAGCAGCAAACTTTTCAACACCCCATTTACTGTGCGTTAGCGTTAATGGCTTGAGGATTGTCCGCAGTTTTGCTGAATAACGAAGTTAGCACCGTTTAAATGATGTAAATGAAAAAGGAAAAACACAGTTTTAACAGGAAATATTTGTTCTATAATACGTTTTTTGGGACCAAATATTTTTTGAGTGATTTGCCATTAATCGGTATAAAATTTGTAATTCAATTCTAACGAAAACACAGTTATTATTACATTTGAAAATTCTTGATTTTTTTTTTCTGGTCGCTATATCTGGGCCCTTACAGGGTCAATATCCAGAAAGCAATCGCAGGTATTCGATGAATAAAGCCACAGATGATCGAAAATGTTATAAAAAAAACTGGCCTTTATCGGTATCCTCTGAAAATTAAAATTCAAAATTCTAAGAAAGGAAAAAATTAGTAACTTTCCCTCTCAATTTCTGAATGAGTTTGGTTCTCAAATTCCATTTTCTTTCTCTCTACTTTCGATGCAGTAAAAAAAGTGCTAAGATATCACGAATCTTTTATAATTTACAAAACTTTTCACAGTTTCCTCATGTTTTACATAAAAAACATTCAAGGCATTTGGCCGTTTACAAAGTCACGCAACTTCATGGCAAAGAACTAAGATTACTGAACGATTGCGAAGTTTTTGTGCATGAAAAGCTCCAATAAATATCATGAGCACTACAAAAAGTGTAACTCACGTAACATACTACTCTTTTAATTCCTTTGTTATACCACACATGCGAAAAAAAAACTAAACTAAGCCGGTAACCCCTTACATCAATACCTATATTGCATCAGCTCATGCGTAAAGACAATATTTTCATTTTCAAGCTCACCGTGGTGTGTTTGAAAATGAAAATGAAGGCAAATTCTTTTCTCTCCATCACCTTTGTATCATAACCGTCAAACTAAATCCATTCTCATTAACTTTTTTCGATTTAATTAATCTAATTTGTGAAGTTGTGATAAACTGCAGCTGATCAATTCTTTTGAATGCGTCATCGTCATGGATAATTTGTTGCTCTGATTTTGTATGTTTACGACGCAAATACTGTCGCATACGATTATTATTTTTTCCTTGTTCGTATATCTAGAACACAAATCTCCATCGCAATCCGCGGAGACTGATTTTCTAATTTATGAATATTGATGTGGGTGCTCTGTTTGGTGTGTTGTATTTTGATAGATTTTCCATTTAAGATCACCGCTGATTGATATATGCTAATCGGAGAGTGATATGATCACCACAGAAAATAAAAAGAAATATAAAATAAAGGAAGCACGGTTCAGTGATCGTGTAAATTGCTTCAAATGGACATTGTTCGAAGGACAACACACGTTCGATATCAAATGCCCAAGTAAGTTGGCCAATACTTGGTGAGTGTTTTGGTGTGGGAACATTTACATGTTTTTGTAGCTTCACAATTCTTTTTTGAAGGGATTTCTAATGCTTCTAGAAATTTAAATTCTGATTAGGTACTCACTTTTTAAGAGCAAATGAGTCAAAAAGGCTGCCTAAAACTATGCAACAAAGTTATAGAACACGAGACGAAATACGAAATATTAAAGAGGCATTTTCAAATCGTATTTTAATGGGCAACCTTGTACGTTTTACCATCTTGCAAAACAAGCCAAAAGCAAAATAATAAAAAACCAAAAACGAGAACATTCGAGAAGCGGCCGCTGGCAACTCAATTCCCTCTAGAGTCTAGCTCCCTCTAGAGTCTAGAGTCTAGAGTCTACCACTTAAATCATTCCGGATCACCATTCATCTATTTGCCAAATTAACTGAAATTTATCCGCCCTAAAGCAAAGAACCCAACACCTACGCATGTTTTTTTCCAGCGCGTGCCACCGCCGCTCTAGTAGTTTCCAAATTATAATATTTAATAATAATTACGATCTGATATGTCATGAGTGAACATTAACCAAACAATTTGTTTTCTCTTTCTTCAAAGGGTAGTTAATTGTGTAAATTTGTCTTGCTTGCTTGCATGCACGCTTGAATGAAGATCACATGAAGCTCCCTCCAATCAACCGAATAATAGGCAATTAAAGCCTTTGTTTTCTTCAGTCTGATTCTGAGTTAGAAAAAATAAAAAACTACCTCAACGAAACATAATCGCTTTGAAGAAGCATGTGGCCTACTGTTCACTATACGTTTGAGTATCTATTTCCGAATCAATTGAGACAAAAAAAAAAAAAACATAAAATATCGCCTTCTATGCTTTGCATTTACACACCTTCTTTTCATTGTTCTATCATGTTGCACAATGGCAGTTGGCAGCACGTGTTCGAAGAGGATAGAGAGAATCTGAGTTAACGCGTTATTGTGGTTTTGTGCCCGATACTTTGGTTTTATTTTGATGGAAGATCTGTGTCAAATCTGACATCACGAACGGATTACATAAAAGGCAGATAGTCATATAGTCGAAATTCAAACAGAAGTCAAACAGATGACGTTTATATGTCACAGTTTTCACCGCCCGCAGAAGTTACTTCAAGACTTAATTACCCAATTGCTCCTACCACCACCACCACCTCGAATGACAGGAATAAAAGATTGAAAACCATCTGCGACAGGAAAAGGTGTGGAAAACTATTGTTGGTTGGTTGGTTGGTTGGCTTTTATGTTCGTTTTAGACTTGCCCAATTTTTCGAATTTAGATGCAGGCCAGGGAAGTTGATTTGTGTCGGCAAATTAGCTAGGGCTTTTGTTTATTTCTCTCGGCCTTTCGAAGCTATGGAGTGTAACAATGGGGGTTTCACCAGAAACGTGGGATATTTAGCAGTTAGCTTTGAATGGCGCAGTCGTACTCATTTAACTGTTTGTCCAATTTGATTTTATTTTTTCTTAGCAGAGCAGAGGTTGTCACTTAATGACCAGAATAAGGTATTTTTATGTGAGGGCATTGTCATATAATTTTTAACAAATAAGTTTACTGCCAACCATTTGCCAGATTAGGCTCCAAATGAATTGGGTTTGAAAAAGAAATTGAATATGTAAATAATTTGACCAAACAGGGGATAATTCGATTGTAAAAGGCTTTGGCCGAGTTCTTTTCTCTTTTACAATCTCTTTGTTTTCTATTATTTACTGAAGTTGACCACAGTTGGGCGCCATTTTAGGTAAAAATAGAGTTAACAAATGAGGTTTTTCAAGATGCCAAAATAGGTTGCTCCTTAGTTGACGGAACCATGATAATTCCCTTTTTGTGAATGTCGCCAAAAGCGTTTCTGGTAATAATCGCCTCAGCCGTTTGAAAGAAGCCAGCCTTTGGCTTCTACTGTTATTGAAAAATCAACTTCAATCAAATCAGAGACGCCATAAACATCCAATCGCTACAAAAATGTCAGTCATTTGCCACTCCAAAATGCATTCGCCTATCACTTGTATGATGTCTACACAATCGGAAGCAGTCATAAAACATCTGTTTGCCCAAGCAATTCAAACCGATAACTTGATGGGTGTGCCGTGAACCAGGTGAAATCGACGATCATAGATCACCGAATATTTGTCATCACTCAAGTCATAAACGAGCCACTTCAAAACCTTATCACAAATCAAATATAAACAACTTTTTCATATCGAACAGCAAGAAATCAAAACAAATTTTACGTTTTACAAGCGAGAACACACAAAGCAAACAGAATAAATTTGAAGTAGCTGACAAACAAGTAATTTGTTTGCCGAGGATTATGATCAGACAGATTCCAAAGAGTTCTTGAAGTTAAGGGCAGGTTGCATTTTGCAGGTGAATGGACAACACTCATGTCTAAGCAATAATCTTGTTATTGATTTTATTTTTCTGTTTTCGTGCCAAAGGTATTTAGCAACGCTTCAAGGGCGACCATTCTAATTGTATCGTTTGTTCTAAAAATTAAAAGGCTTAACACTGCAACTTGCTTTTGAGAACACAAATACAGTTGAACAAATGCTTACTTGAGACAGAATCGTGTGTGTCGGATGTGATCAAAGTCATTAAGGCCTGCGCGCAGCAGCGATCAATATTAACGAGCATCTTATCCCCCATTATGCTAATAAACCTCACACACAATAAATGCATTTAAATAGCATACGTGTAGTTATTTAGTTGTTTTATTGCTGTACGGTGCGCGTTGGTGGCTTCCATCAACGACGAACGTCCAGCCAGCGCAAAATGCCGCAAATATATTAAGTTACATCGGCTAATTGATTGCCACTACCGTGGAACGTGAAGGTGTGATGATGTGAAAGTGATGCTTTCTGTTTAGTATTTTAATTGTTTGATTTTTGGGCTGGTTACTTACAACATCCCCCATATAAACTCTTTTATCTTAAATACATAGACGATAATACAAGCGAAATTATAGTGACTATGATCTGATTCTTATGAGAAGATATTTTCAGAAAATGTAAGCAAACTTTTAAGATTTGACTCAGAACAACCGCAAACTTAGATAAAATTATCCTATTATTAGAAACCTTATCGTAATATACTCGTATCATCACTTTCAGCACGTGATGTCACTGTATGATGATATCAGAAACAAATTTCAGTGAGGAGTAGGTATGTTATTTTCATAAATTATCTTCAGCATCTATAGGAACAATAAAACTATTTCCTATTAATTAATTATTCCATTGTGCCAACGGGGTACGTGTAGCTAAATAATGCAAGTTTAAATGCGTGTGTTGATGTTGTCTGGAGGTCAGTGTGTTGGAAAATGGCTAAAGGGATTTCCTGTCTTCTTCAATTTGGGATCGATTTAGAAGTTTAAAGAAAAAAAGAAAACAATTTATTGGCACGAAAATGATGAATATGTATTATTCTTTTGATTTAGTTTTATTTTTGTTGGTATAAATGTAAGTAAGTACGTAATTCTCCGTTGAAGATATACTAACTTATATGTATTTTTATTTAAATCGGATGTCCAGTCAAAACCAAATTTTTTGAATCTATTAGATGCAGTGTATAACACAGTTTTAGAAAATCCACAGTCGGAAACGATAAGATTTTTGCCAAGTTTCAGATCATTTGAAAATATTGTGGATTTTTCGATAGCTTTTTCGTCCGAACAATTATCGGATTAAAATTATAGTAAAAATGTAGTAGAATGAAAAACTCTGAAAAGCTTTTTGACGGTTAAATATTTCAAAACAAAACAATAAAAATTTTGTCAAAAAAGAAAAATTTCTGTTTTCGGGAGCTGGTTATGGTTAATGTTCAATGAATTTTATTGAATATGCTTCAATGTACTTTAAAATTTGAAAACACACTTGAAATTTACTTCAATTTTATAATTTTCAAAATTGGTTTGAAACTATGAAAGAGCTTTTGTTATAAAAACTACAGGATTTTAGTGATGAAAGCGCTACCTTTCAAGAAAAATAAACCAAATTATTTGATTGTTTTTGTTTTCAAAAAATTGCCTAGAGTGAAAGCTTCGATATGTGCGAGCTTTTTTCAAATACACTTTTTAAAACTGATAGGAAGAAATACAAATTTGTTTTTGATAGAGGAGTTCGTAATACCGCAGCTGCTTGTATCCCACTAATAAATGCTTCAATGTTGGCTCCAGTGTGTCAATCGAAGAAAACTTGTCGCTATAAGCGGAGTTCACACTGTACAATTAGTTGGACAGACTTTGTTTGAAAAATGTTGGATCTTCGGATGTAGTTTGCGTTGAGACTTATCAGACTTGTCGTCCAACATTATGACATTTGTATATTGCTCCTCTCCGTCCAATTTCAAAATTTTTCAAAAATATTTGAAAACCATCCAACAAGTTGGACAAGCGGTCTGAGCTCTGAGGGTTCACTTCATCCAACATTGGTCGCTCAAACCAAAGTCTATCCAACTAATTGTACCCGCTATTGCCATGAGCCTTAATATAGCCTCACGAAAAATAATCTAGAGGCGATAAATTGCACGATCTAGCTGGCCAATTGGCCGACTTCAAAAGTGAAATAAACTGTTCACTCAACTCACCTCTCAATTGATCTATTGTAAAGCGTGCTGTGTGGCATTTGGCACTGTCTTGTTGAAACCAAAATGTCACTCGTGTTGGTGATCTAGTATCCAAAACCTTTAAATGATTATACGAATGAAAATACGAAGGTACAGCAATACGTGAAACCCTTTAACTTGCTTCAGTCGCAATAAATTTGCATGAATGATTAATTTTTCAGAAGGTCTGGTGGAGAGAGTGTGCACAATACATATATGTAAAAGTCTTAAAAAGAAAAATGAGGAGTGCAATCATATGCGGAGTTTTCTTTTCTAAAAAGTGTCGTTTGAGGCCTAAAAAGATTCACGTAAATTATTTTCAAACGATAGGATAACTAATATGAAGGCTTCCAAAATTAGTCTCGAAATATGCGATGCAGTTTCAGAAAAGCTGGTATCAAGACTTGAGAAAGCTGGCTG
This sequence comes from Melanostoma mellinum, assembly GCA_914767635.1. Lineage (NCBI taxonomy): Eukaryota > Metazoa > Arthropoda > Insecta > Diptera > Syrphidae > Melanostoma > Melanostoma mellinum. Next base: position 25,802,172 of record OU612058.1, read on the forward strand.
CAGACTGTGGTATCCCTCTCGACCTCGCTGGATCAAATCAATCAGGACTAAAGAAATTGCTTTACGAAGTTATTAGTTTGATAATGAAATGAAAATTAAAGATATGCTTTTAGGAAAGAGCGCGAGGTCATTTTACCGAAAGGTCATTTTACTCAAAGCTTACTTACAATCTAAATGAGCAGAATTACTTCACCCCGAACTTCTCAGCAAAAGCCATCCGGACTATTTTCAAAGTCAGAAGGAGAGACGATGCGGCCTAACTTTGTCCCACATCGCAGCGATTTGGAATTAACTTGTAGTTTGTGCAATATGAAGAAAAAGGAGGATACAGGCCATTTTCTGGGAATGTGTCCAGTTTTGAGGGAAATAAGAAGAGCAATATTTGGTAAAAACCCCCTACATGAAAATGAAGTTCTAAGAATCTTTAACGGAGAAATGTGGATGCAGCTCTTATTTATTGTAGAGAAGCGATGTCATACCGAAGTATAGGATAATTAGTGAAAACTTCTAGCTACTAAAAGTCCCAAAACTAAAAGCAAATTTAAGCGTTCCGCACCTCTGTTTTGTTTTAGCCAAACTAAAAGTCTATTTTTTGCCTTTTGCATTTTTTAAATTTGATTTGTATAACAATTTACTTTTTTTGCTTTTAAACTAAAAGTCCCAAAACTAAAAGTAAATTTAAGCGTTACGCACATTTGTTTTGTTTTAGCTAAACTCTAAGTCTATTTTATTTTGCCGTTTGCATTTTTAATTTTGATTTGTATAAAAAAAATTTTGTTTTTTTTTTGTTTTTTATTTATACAAAATAACAAATAATGAAATTGCGCTATCAGAAGATATTTAAATCCAATCGGACAGACGACATAATATTGTCATGTTCTTACCTACTCATGTTTATGAAATGGTAAGTAAGAAAATGTATAAACTATTTTTAACGAATAAATCTAATCTAAAATCTAATCTTATTTTCAAAACACGTTAGTCTAGTGACTGCGTTCCGTGCAGTATCTTTGAAATATTGTGAATTAGCCTCTTTAACTTCGAATGCATATTCTTCGATACATTAGCACTATATGGATGCAAGAGTCTTCTAGAGTAGGATACTCTTACAGTTTCAATGATACACATAATGCTTCTTTCTAAAAAAGATGAACCTCCTAACTACCGATGACTTCCGAGTAACAATACCGTGGTTAAGTCGCCTTTATTTTATACCTGATCTAAATATCACGTTGAATTTTCAAAATCTTTTTTGAAAACTGAAAAAAAATATTCCAGTTTCTTCAAAACAACTGAAAAACTTATCGTTGGAGAAGTTTTGCAACGTTAATTCATTTGGAGTTTGGAAATAGAGAATATAGAAAAGCAAAGGCGCTTCTAATTTCAATTCAATCAAATTCTAATTAAATATTATACCTAGTGTAAAAATAAAAATAAAAAAAAAAAATAAATATTGAAAAACAAAACACAACAAAGCTCTCTAACCAAATACTTTAAGAGATACAAAAGTATACAACGAAATATTCTTTATAAACAGATTTGAGCTGCTAACCTATTTTCACCACTTCCAACCATTTTACAACTATGTATATAAAAAAAAACAGTTAAAGGGGCGGTAAAAAAAATCAGCTAAGCAAAACAAAAATTTGCATTTGAAGGCATCTCCTATTCCGGCTACTGTCCATCATTCCATCAACTTTTTAATCCACATTCATTTGTGTAAAATGACGTTTGAAAACCACACTCTCATACGCAACCTAATGCAACATATCAATTCCCTGACATAGAGAGTTGCTTTATTATTGTTTAAAACCAGAGACCATCAAATTGTAATCCAAGTAGTTTTCTGCTTTCTACGATAATGACATTCACATATTTGAAGTAAGAAATAAAATAAAAAAATACGTTAAGACAGGTAGTTAAGCGATACACTGTGTTTTTCTCTCTTTCTAATAATGCAGCTCAAACTAAGCCAAACAAAAAAAAAAAAAAATATCAAATAAAACCCAATGCCAATACAAGACTTAACCGTCCGTGAAATTGTCTACAAGCTGAGGTGCACTAATTGTATTTAAATGCAAAAAGCATGATGTCAGTGAGATAGACAAAACCAGGCACTTTTGAGTCGATAAATGTTAGAAATTTAACACAGTATAATATTATGAAGAGATTGAAAATGATTCGTAAACCACACATGACATAACACCGCTCGATGAACATTCGATCATTGTGGGTGGTATTATGCGACACCCGCCACGGTGCGGTGCGGCAGTTGTTGTGGAAATGATTTGATTTACTGCCACCAGCTAAGTGATCAAATTAATTCAAACCCAATCGCTTGGCGACGCCGAGCTTTTTTTCTGTTGTTATTTATTTATTGCAAATTGTTGCTATCAATCAAACTATCACGCGGTGAGATCAACACTGCACTCTGAACTGAGCGGATCGCATCATTTCTGTGACTCATGGATCATATCGCATAAGCCACAGATGTGTGTATTAAGACTTGATTTATGTCAGTCGAACAATGCACAGCATTGATTATACGACCACTCCAAACGACTTGAACTAGAAATACTCGAGCATTTATTTATCTTTTTTTGTTTTTAGTACTCAGCAATCGTGAATTCCAAGTGCAGCCCGAAGGATTTTTTTAAATTAAAAGCGTTTAGAGTACATTGGTATTCCGGACAGCGAGTTAAGTCTAGAATTTTTGTTTTTTATTTTGACAAAGTCAATGCGAAAACAGGGGGGGGACTAATAAACACGTGTCAGTGGGTAATGCATAACGATAACGACTTAGTTTATGTTTTGATGTGATGTATTCAATTGATCAAATTGTTTCGCTTATGTTAAAGTGGATTCACATCTACAAAGCCATTTGTAAAACAAACAAACCTTAACATTCATTCACAATGGAGTGCATAGTGTTAGAAGGGTCACATCTTGCATTAGGGGGAGATTTTTAACTTTGTAATTTACTCTGTGCTGTCACTTTTTTTTACGATCGCCACAAAAACACAAGCACCTAAATCTCCGCTTGTAAAAGTAGTGAATGATTATTAAGACCTAAGCGGCTTATGTATTTACATAATTCCTTTCCAAGAATGAGAGGACAATAAGAGATTTAATGTCAATAAATATTAGCTTTGCTAACAGGAGACAAAGCGCTCACAATGTCAATCGATTTGTGATCTTGGATAAGCAAGAATCCATAAGCAATGGTCTGTCACGACTTTTAACCAAACGAACAACAACCAAAATCACGATTCATTCAAAACGATCAGCACAAATTAATGCGTTACAATCGATTAATTGAATCATCACTGTAAATGAGAACACAATAACGGCAAGCAACCAATGAAAAGCAGAAACTCAGTTTGCTTACCCTGGTATCCATCAAAACTAGACGACATTTTTGTTTTTGTTCATAGAAAAGCCACACCAAGAATAATGACACATTCACAATGGTAGGGCTTCTTTCACTGGTTGTTTTTAGTAAGAGAAAGGCCTATTTCCAGTTACCATTCCTTATTCCAATTCAATTCAACGACAATCACAGCAGAACGCACACATTGAACTTCACTGTTTTTCATATTTGTTTTTGTTTTTGATTGGAACTGACTTAACTGCGAATCAGGTCAAAGTTATCGATTGCAAGTTATGCAAATATTAATTAATATTTTCGTCAGCTCATCTTTTTGTTTGTTTCTTTTTCTTTAACTGTTTAATACAATATGGCACTTCACAGGGCGGCGCACGTCGATACTTCTTCTGAGTTTATAAGCACTTTAAGTATGCGCAGACACCAAGGAGACAACCCATGAACGTCACACCCACTTGACAAACAATTTATTTTCAGGGCTTGAATAAGGAACAATAAAAATACAGATATCAATGGCTTTACTGCGAATGAATATTCAGGGCAGCCCGATTAAAAATAAATTGCAAATCCATGCAAATCAAGCACAAACAGTGGCTTAACATGATGATTTCATGATAACGTGTCAATAAGTTAGCCTTTAATGAGTCTTTGACAAAATGTTCGACAAAAAAATATTTTATTTCTTAAAAAACATTAAAAAAAAATAATTGTGAACACGTCTCCCGATGAAGGAAACATTTTCGCACGGAAATCAAAAATATAATTTATTACTCTGACCTACTTACTGTGTATGTTTTCGAAATTTAGTTTTCACGGATAGGTAAACAACCCATCAATATCACCAATAACCATCAAAATAAATGTCAAATACTTTCTGTCAATTACTCAACATCATTGTGAATGGATTGGGTTTGTAATCACAATATGACAAACACTTGCCTTCTTTTCATTTTCAATTTTAAATAGAAAGGAAAATTGTTTACTCGTATACCTACTCTTTCCAGGGTCTATTTTACAAAATTCGAAAACTTTTCAGTTTTTAAAAAAAAAAAAAAAAAAAAAAAAGAACCAAAACCCATAGGTAGAAGAATAGACTTTAGACCCACGGATCGTCAAAGAACTCATCAAAGGTGTTTTTTTCCCGAATTATAAAGAGATATGTTTTCATAAAACGAAATTGTCACAGTTAATTTACGGCCATCCACATGTCGTCTACTTTAATATAGAAATTTTGATTTTCCGAAGAAAAACAAAGAAAAAAAGTATTTTTAAAGAAAAAAAAAACTGAAACATTAATCATCTCTGTGTAGGAAACAGTCAACGAGCTTATTAGTTCTGTTTTGAAGAGTTCGCTTTTTTCTTACAATTTTTGAAAACGTATTTGATTTTCTATTTTCGTCTTTTTGTTGAGATGCACTATGACGTTGTCAAAGTGATTTAAAATATCGTTTTTATGGTTTTTGAGATGTGTTTTTTTTTGTGTTAGAAACTCGTGTCAAAATTAATGTATCCAGCATGGACATTAAAAAATGCTTTTGAAGTGCATTTGCTACTAAAATGTCGCTTTAGAATAATAATTTTTACTAAATGGCTAATAAACGTTAAGATGGGGAAGATCTGTTTGAAAGAACAAATTTGAAAAGATTTATGATTAACAGGTAAAAAAAGATTTTTTTAAAAAAGAAAGAAAATATTTTTTTTTGTTTCGCCATGTTGTTTAATTGGGTGAGAGGGAATCCAATGGAAACATTCCGCCCCGAGTTCCAAACTATGGATGCCATCAATGTAAATCGTGAAGTAAAAAATCAGGTGTATTTATTTAACTCGGAGAATCAGGATACTGTTAAAAAGGCTCCAGGACAAACCAACGATAATGTGATGTATGATCCGTGTCAACCTTAAAACAAAACTTAAACTAGCAATGGAAGAAAAAGGAGACAAAGATAGAGAAATACCAACTACCTACGGATTATGAACTGTGTTGTCGGAAAGCGCCACGATTAACCTTACTGGGTTAAGGATAGGTATGCTTCAAGAAACCAGTAGAATATTGATCCGAGAAACCAATTTAGCACACGCTCCATATCGATTATAACGATTGACTCTCGACCGCACAAAAACATGGTACAAACACGCACGCAGACAAAGCTGTAGCAATGTACTTTAAAAAATATTTATGGCGAGTTCCGTAGATGCAAACTAATACAGGTCCGAAAACAGAACCTTGTGGTGTACCGATTTGGTACAAACGAATGCAACAGCATTGGGTAGTACTCAGACAATGAACAATCCAAAAACTATAGGTGAGCCGTTAATGAAATAGAGCAAACCACAATCCAAACATTTGTCGACAGTAACTTTAAACTTTTACAGAATTTTCTGAAAAACAATCGATAAGGGGTTTTAAATTTAAGCTTATTCCAATACTCCTACTTCCAGGACCATCTCTTTGTATTTTTTTGAAAAGCATCATTATTTTTCCATGTGAAATTTCTCATGACTTCTGGGCCCTATTTCATAAACATTGACAATAACGACAGGTGACAGGTGACAATTTGTAAATGACAACTAGGAAATTGTCTATATTCTGTTCCATAGAAAAATTGACAATTTTGTAGAATTGTCGGGAAATCTGCGACAATTGTCGTAATTTCGTCTCAGAAAAATATTGTCATTAAAATGAATTGTCAGGGATTTTTTTTAAAATTGTCTTAAATTTCCCGACGAATTTGTAGTGACAATTTTTTTATTGAACAGAAAAAGTTATACAAATTACAATTTTGTCAGTATGTAATTGACAATTGTGACAGGCAATTGAATTTCGTTCGAAAAGTGACAAGTTGAATTAAAAATGTCGAATATTATTTCTTCAAGTGAAAGCGATAATGTCCTCGAATTTTTAAGGGCACAATTAATAATGATTTTTCTGCATTAAGTGATTTTCATTTTAATGAAAAATTTCGCCTCGCATTAGTTTCTTCTAGCTAAATTCAGTCTCTTGCATACATTGCAAGAAATTTGTCAAAATATATGACAATGACAAAATTTTCTCGACAAATTTATCAGATAGTGACAAATATGTCACGACAATTATATCATTATCTGACAGTGACAAAATTGTCATGACAAATTGATCACAGTCTGACAGCGACAAATTTGTCACTACAAAATTGTCATTCAAAAATCTTCGTCCCATAATCGAAAGCTTTTGTGCTTTCAAAGAGTTGAAGAAAATCGAAGCACAATTCCCAGTATACTGACGAAACTTTCTGGTCTAAGGACGAACTATGTAAAAAACTGACACAGTGTTGAATCTAATAGGTACTTTTCTATACTTGAATGTAATACTGATGTAAGAAGATGACAGAAACGTTGATTAATCTCTCAGAAGAACCAATTAAAAGACACTTTAACTTTATGTGTCTTAATGAAATATTAAAAAAATAAGTTTTTTACTTCCTCATGCTTGCGTTTCTATAAGGACATATATCATTAATTAACAACTACAATTTCAACTACGATTACCTGCGTTTTTGTTTTCTCTCAAAACACATCATCACCACCACATCAGATATTTATCCACCCATCAATCCAATACATGCTGTAACTTTTTAATTGATTGATTAACGACTTCTATTTGACATCACAGTCAATTGTCAGCTAAATAAGTAGCAAAGTAATAAACGAAACAAAAACAATGCAGCAGCACTGGTTTAACACCTCAGTCTTGCATGACGGATTATGAATATCTTTCTTTTTACTTTTTTTGTCCCGAGACGAAAATGTATCTATAAAATCCAACTTGATTGATTGGATCGGAATCGGAACGTTTTGTTATGGAAAGCAGGTCTTTTCGAGTGCAATGCATTTACGCTAATTAGTTGCATTAACAACAAACACAATATAGGCGGAGGTGTTTGTTACACTTGAATAGAGTAATTTTCCACATACTAGTGATTACCATTCCCACAGACAATTTAAAAAAAAAAAAAAAGATCGAATCTACTGTCAATATTCATTAAGCAATGGCATTGGGCACACCTCATCCAACATCCGGTGTAACTTTAAAGTAGAAAATCCCATACCTGTGTATGTTGTGTGGTCGGTCGACTTTGATAAAAAATGAACTTTTCGAAGAGCACATCCGTTCGGACTGAGATGACATTGCGTGAATCACTTTAACTCAACTCAGAGATGGAATACATACCACGAAAGACTAATTTGTCAGATGGATATTTTTGGAGACATTTTTTTTTTACTTTAACTGTGACTAGCGCTGCATATAACCGACTCTGCACAACGGCGGCGGCACGGTGGCGAACGGAATCTTTTGAATATTAACGAGATTTTTATTCTATTTACTTTTTTTTTATCGCCATAAAGCTCTTGCCGTTGGTCTCTATTTGTATTTAATTACAATTCCTTAGCTTGGTCGTGATAAATTATATTATTAGAGACACAACACCCACATACAAAGTGGGGGCAGGCTTGGGATTCGTCGTTAATTTTATTTTATCTGCCGCTGTATCTCCGAACACAGCTACCGCTAACCGCGTCCTAAATGTATAGAACAACAACAAAAATTCCATATGCGACACGACACACAATAATTGAGGTCTTTGGAGAGAATTGAATTTAAATCAACTTGTACTCACCGATGATTAATAGAATTTTCTTAAAATTTATCACCAAAACGATTGTGGTGGGAATATGGAGGCGTCCGCCGGCAGCGGCGTTCGATGCGATGGCGCGGCGCTCGGAAGCTCAAAGTTGTTAGGTTTACCCCAATGACAGTGTAACATGTCTCTGATCAGATTTCGTTTTTCGATAAGGAATATGATCACATACAAAATACATACATACATACGTAGATACAATTTGAACATGGAGTTAGTAATGATATGATGTAAATGCGAAATAGTTTGGTCTTTCACTTCTGATAAAAATCTTATTTCAGTAGTGTTTTTAAGAAGCAGTTGGTGACCTGTGAGTCTCAGTTGTCTCATAGTTTACTTAAAGCTCCGCAATTAATGATATACAGTTCTGTCAGTCATTTTGAAATTAATAAGAAAAATCTGTCATTTCTTTTTGACAGTTAAAGTAATGCATTCATTCGAATTCACTTAACTATATATAATATGGTGCTCCAAAAACTGCCTGGAGCTAAATGTTTCCAAGTGCCAATCAATAACCTTCTCACGTAAACGCATCAAATCTCCTCCCCGTCTCTATCTTCAAATCAAAATCATTTCCACCGTTGAGGTGTTCTGGGACCTTGGGATTATTTGCGACCGTGAGCTGAATTTCCTCAAGCATACCGACGTTATAATCCTTAAGGAAAATTAACCACTCGTGAAACAGTGGTCCAAAGAATTTGCAGACCCCTACGTAACCCGATCCCTTTACATTTCATTTTTTGTCCGCTTCTTCCTTCTTGAATATGCTTGTCAAGTCTGGTCGCCTTTCCAACAAGTGCACATTGCCAGAATTGGGAGCATACAACGCCGTTTCCTCCGATTTGCTCTTGGAGGTTTTAATTGGAGTAACCCCCTGATATTACCTCCTTATCAAGACCGAATCAAACCTCAATACGCTGAAAGATCGAAGAGAAATATTTGACGTTCTCTTCATTCACCGAATCTTCACAGGTAACATTGACTGTCCAGCCCTTAACGAATCCATTTTTCTAAATACTAATCCTTGTAACACCGGGAATCCCCGTCTCTCCATCTTCCCACCCATCGAACCTCTTACGGCTCCAATGAACCCACTCCTCTTGTTTTGACTTCAAAATTAGTACTCCCTGCCTGAAACTTCGTCTCCTAAGCCCTCCAACTAGTTAGTAAGTCTTAGCTATTAAGTTTCTTAGTTTGTAAGTTAATAGCTTGAATTAAGCTTAATAAATGGGGGTATTCCATTTTAAGTCTAAAATTAACTCCGAGTTACGGAGTTTAACGGGTTACGTGAACTTTGAAACTGAAACCGAAAAGAAATTGCTGAATTATACTCACATCTGGATGTTCTCTTATTGGCACATAGACTTTTTCATTTTTTGTGACTGGTGCTCCTTCTGGATCGGGAAGTGTGAGTGGTTCTTTTTTGACCCCATTTATTTGAAATAAGGAGGCACGTACTCTGGCAATCTCTGAAAACAGAAAACAAAACACGATTTTTATAGAAAAAGTGTTTAAAAATAAAAACAAAATTAGATATTTGGTAATTTCAAACAAAGAGCAACTGATTTGAATGAAGGGGACATTAGATAAGACTCAAATTTTAGGCCCTGGTCACATTGGCGTGATTGCCAGACGAGAGTTGAACGGGTCGCTACTGTCAGCCGTTGATCAGATTGTTAAAAACATAAAATTCATCAGACTCGAGGTGTGTTTTGCACCCCAACCGATCCATTTCCCCTTTAGACATTCATTACTATTCAAGCATTTCACGTAGTTTAATCAACACTCCAACCATTTTTTGATTAGTCAGGTTGTCAGCTTTCAAAATGTTTTCGGTTTTTGTTGCCAAACGACAGCACCTCACAAGAAAACAACCGCAAACTCAAACCTTGCTAGAGTTTTGGCTTTTGCAACAGTCTTAACCAACCCTGATCTTAAGTGCAAAAAAATTAAGTAGTAAGTGGAAGCTACTTCCAGAAATTACAACCTGCACAGATTCAAAACTTAAAATACCATAAACCGCAATAAAGTATATACGCCTTACAAAGGTCATCACATTCTCAACACCTTAGTCACCAAGCCATTTCCATTCCAACGAACTAACCATCAATGTGATTAGCCCTTTCATTATTCTTTATTCTCAATCAACGTACCATTAACCAACCTGTCGTTTAGTTAAATTGCTTTCAATGATTTCCCTACTATTATAAAAAAAAAACGCTGTGTACAATAAACTGCAACATCTCATCCAGGAAATTGCTGATCGGTGCAAAAAACCAATCGAGATTTTTCTTTCAACAATCCTCTAATTGAGTTTTGGTATTTCCAATTGCTTCTTTTTTTTTGTTTTTTTTCCCAATCCGCCGGCATCGTTTGAATTAAAATTCAATTGAACAAGAAACAAGGCGTTGATTTAGACGTGCTAGATATCACTTAAAAATTGCTTAACTACTGGTTATGGGGCCGGGCCGTGGATGCAGTCTTAATGCACCGACCGCCTTATCACACGTCCATCTTAAGAAAATCTTTCTCTACATCATTGCCATGCCATTGTGTGGTCTGGTGCATTCACATGTTGTTGATGATGCCATTTTTTTAAAAGCCAATTACAATCCACACCTATCTCTGTTCGGGGCTAAGTCTATTGAAGAAGGCGGTTTTCGATTGGCATATATGTTGGCCTTTTAAACTTTTATGAAAAATTGTTGTTGATGGATGGCCGGGTGATCTATTGGCTGTTCGTAATTGATCGCTGTGGGCAATATTATTAATTTCATTCATTGATTTATGCCTTTGAATAAAATGAAGAATGCAGGTTGGGATAGCTTTGAGTATTTTATTTGTAGGTTTGAAACATCAAGAAACGTGTTTGCCAGGAATTGAAAATAAGTACCCAAGGTCATTTCCAAGTTCAACTCGAACTCTCCACCTTTTAAGTCAGTTTACTCCAGACTCCACTTTTCCTCAATGTGTCAACAAAGCGTTTACAAATACAACCGGAAGTCTTTAGAGTTTCCAGGAAGTCTTTTCTTAATATTCTTTTTTTTTTTAAGTGATTTCAACAGTTTAAGCGGATTTCAAATGATGTATAACACATCATTAACTGTGAGACATCAACAAGTCATAATGATTCTTAGCACTGGCTTTATTATGGTTTACTGCCATGGATAAGAGGATTAAAAGACGGAAAACTGGATCTTTAAATAGAATTAAAAAGAAAAGAAAAGTTTTTTTTAAATCGTAATGTATGTAACAGAATAACAAATCTGTCAAAAATGTCGGCAGTTAAAAACATCGGGTTGTTTAAAAAAGTGCATTGAGGGCTTTACATTTCGATCCATCACTGCTGAGTTGATCGAATAGTTTAAAGCCAGAGTGTTTAACGTCAAAACTGATCATCACAAGAGTGGAATGAGACACCTCCAAGTTCAAAGGGAGATATGGAGGAAATCTCAATTTCAGTAATCACAGAGCAGCTATGACCTTTATGAAAAGCGATTAGTACCAACTGGTGTTCATAAAGGTAGGAATAAAGGAAAACAAGCCTCACTCCCAGATCTAGTTGTATTCGGGAAGGTTAATTGTAAAAATGTTAAAAAGGTTAAGGAGTGAAGAAGTGAACGACAAAATTACTTTTGGAGATTATGGATTCCAGAAGCACTGGCTGGAATGATTGAACGAATAGGTATATTCATTTAGAACTGTGATTTCATATTATAATAGTTCTTCGTTTAGTTTTCGTTCATTTTCGGTAAGTATGTGAACTTTTCGCAGATAACAAATGTTCCATTGGAAAACGTTCCCGCTTGACGTTTTAAAAGGAAACTTTTCGTGTAAGGATATGACAATCAGCAATCACACCATCCACAAATCGTTTTTTTTAAATTTTCCTACTAGTCACGGTTTCATATTAGTCAAGAAATTTTTAACTATTGATCAAATTATGTATTTAAAAGTTCTCAATATTCGAACTTTCTTTTTATCTCTCATATCCTGAGATATTTACGACGGAATCTGTCAAAGGAGTGAACAGTTTCGGAATGCTTAAACTAGATGAGCCTCTACTGGCCAAACATTTTCAACGATATTAAATATGACGTGAATGAGTGGGAGATGTGTACGATCAAAACATGTCCTCAGCCTTTTTCGGACTATTACGATAAAAACTTCTTTCTAAAACGTCTACCCATATACTCGTTGCAGGGATGTAGGATCCTCGCATAAATAAGTTGATATACTTTTGATGTCTGAATTGTATCTCCTCCTCCTCCTTGATTATTCGCACATAAGCCTCTGGAGCTACTCTTTATCTTAAGGCAATCCTCATCAGATCTTGTGTTTGTCGATCGAATGCTCTGTCGAAGTCAACCAACACGAAAAGCAAGTCCTCGGAGATATCACTTTTTTGTCCAAAAAGGTCCTTATACTTTGGATTGCACATATCTTGTTGAGTTACCCGTGACAGACCCACATTGATTATCAGATAGCCTTGATAGGTTTTACAATCGGAAACCCAAAACTCGCTCTTCAAAGTGTGTGACATCATTGTTACCAGAGTTTCTCATATCTCTTATAATTTTAAATATGAAAATGAAGGTCACTTTCCCTACATCGCCTAGGCAGCTTCTCCTTATATGAGCTTAAAGACGAGAACCTTGAACCATCTTCAAAGTTTCGCTTCTTGCCCAGCACTTTTGTCATTTTTTTAGTTTTTTACTGCCTCGTTAACTTTTTTGGACTGTGATGAAGGATATTTTCGTTAAGTTAGATTCAGCTTCTGGAAAATGCTTTCGATGAAACTATTCGTTTCGGCCATCAGAATAATGTCGCCACATACATATGCAGAATAAAGCAGTCGTCATCCACAAAAAAGCTTTAAGCATTTCTATATAACAAACTTGGGTGAGCAAATGTTTTAAACATTTCTCCTTCTTTAAGAGGCTATTTTAAAGACGCGTGTCTCCTTATTCAAGTTTTTTTTTGTCGTGTTTCTTGAAAAGCTTGATTTGCATCAGCAGCTTCCAATACATGATCATTCTGCTATTTGCTAGGAGTCGAGCTCACTTTTTCTTCGCTTCGTTCTCGCTGCTTCCTTACAATCAAGACTACGAGAGGCAAATCTTTGCGCTATTTATTGGTTCAATCAAATGAAATCAATCTAATGTAAACATTCATTAGTAATAGTTTGGAAGTAGATAAATAAATAAGTAAAAAGGAGAGTGCCGCAACAAAGCTATGGAACCTCGAGGCTTTACTTATTTCTAAGACCTACAATCTTATGCCTATTCCGAAGGTTGAGTTAGCAAGCGTTTTCATGGCAGTGTTGAATAAATCTCAGAGGAATTGCCAATTCCTCGCGAAAAATGATACCCGTGAAAAAAAAATTGATGTATTGGCTCTTGTTTGTATTGAATTCAACATTTGAAATTGATCGGTCGACTGTTGATGGCAACCTTTCCTAGTCTGCGACATCATTCTTAACCTGACTATTTAGTTGGTTCAGCGTGAGCACTAGCAACCCAGCCTGATCAAACTATCGGCCTAGTAAAAGTCTACAGCCTACGGTGGCTTAAAGGGCTTTTAAAAAAAGGCAATGTGTAAAAGAATCCAAATTCAAATCCTACATAGAAGTTCAGATCCACATCACTGAAATTTTTAACTTCACTAACATACAGATAATACAATCGAGAGTGTATCCTTGGAAGCTCCAATTTAATTTCTTTAACTTGTCGATATAGTAAAACAAACTGTGTGGTAACAAAACTGAAATTCTGTTTTCAGAAGCAATAAAATTCAATTTTCAAACACATCTTTTCAATTCTGAACCTTCAAGAACCCAAAAACAAAATTCAAAAACTTCCATCCTTAAACTATCAAATTATAAACACTGTCCAACTCCATTTACTCGAATGTCATCATGCAACCCCTACCCCATACATCGCTGACAGGGACTAATAGTTTCATAGTCATCATTGCATTTTCCATGTTCCTATCAGTTGCTTTTTAATTCAGCCATTAGCATTACATCTGTTCTATTGGCAATGTTTCAACAACCAATTTATTCATCATGCTGTCATATAAAAAAGTAATTTCAATTCACAACTATAAATGATATTTGCAACACCATTATCAGTTTTATCTTAAGTGACTCTGCACACAAAAAGACAAAAACAACACCAACAACCATGTACGTTGTCAATCTTCTCGAGTACGTACTGCGACTTAAAGATTCATTTTGCATAATTTTCCAATTTTGATGTGCAGACTGCAGATCAAATATAAATTTCAAAACTCTTGCACTTCAAGTAGCCGTATCGGACAACTGCACTTATACTACGAGTGGCGGGAAATTCAAATGCATTCCATCGTAACATTCAGACCGCAGATACACATGGCTCGTGATGCAGTCTCGTTTTTGTTTGCATTAACTCGATTTTTGCTGTGGTTTTTTTTTTACAAAAAGTATATTTTTTAGTTCAACTATGGAGGTCAATTGGCAACGATACGCCACGGTTAAAGACACAAATAAAATGTACACTGCCTGTCACTGCCACTAACCATCACACCAGCTAGCCAGCGTTGCTTTTGAAAAAAAATTGCAAAAAAATAAAACAAACACACTGGACAATTGTTTGTCGATTATGGAGAAGAGTGATATTATGGCAGTTTGCAATGGTTTGACTGACATTAGGCGCCACAACAGCAAGCTTAGTTTAACCCAGTTTCGAGAGTGAGAGAGAGACAAGTCCAAGTGGAGGATATCACTTTAATTGGCGTGGGAATTTATTTTTTGTTTATGTTAATAGCTGCGCAACGATGCTTCACACATTATGAACCAGCATTTCAGTTTCGCATCGTACAAACGAGTTGGTCTCGGTTTTTAAAAATTTATTTCTGCCTTTTTCCTTAGATCTTTACGAGTCCGAGAAGGAAATGTATTCAATGAAATCAGCTCACCGTCACCAAGCGAATGGGCAAATTTTATATTTTCATATTTGTATTTCTTTGCTGATATGTTGCTAGTTAGAAGCTGTGTACCTACCACACAGAAACACTGTTCGATGATTCAAAACGAACCCCTTTCGCCCCGCGACACGAGAATATAATTTAATATCACTTCGTTTTTCAATATAGAATTTTTGCTTAAAATAAAGAAGAAGCTAATTTTGTCGAAAATACATTGTGTGGCTGATGTTATACTTACAAAAACTAAATAGCTATGTTTTTATCAAAGACATGACTAATAGGAGAAAACTACTTTGTCTTTCAATTTGTGATCAGAATATAGTGCGTTGACAAATTGGACGAGGCGTGAACTTCCATAATTTAATTGGACATAAATTAATGATTCATTGTTTTCGTATATAAAAAGGAAAGTAAATTAAAAAAGAAATTAATAGTAAACAAAGGGGAAAAAAAGAAAAATTAATTCTTACACATTGTGGTGAAAATGAAATAGTGCAATGATGAATCACTGTTGGCTTTAAAGTCGTACAACACGAATGTGAAGATTTTTTATTTCTCGCAAAACCTTGTGATCAATGGAAGGGGCTGTTAGCGCTAAAATCGAACAACACGAATGTGAAGATTTTTTATTGAATAGGCCAAGGACCTAGCGTTTTTGTCGCAATCATACCTAGTGTTGTGAGGAATGGAGGGGACCTACAATTTTTTGCTGAACGGTTTAGTAAGAAAACACTTTTCATGGCAGTTTAACTACCTTCAAGGGGATACCCGTGGTAAAACAATGAAATTTTGTTGGGATTCAAATCTCCATCTCTCATGTAACAGGCAGACATCCAAACTGTTACGACACGGGTACTACACATAGCCTGCGATCTGAGCAGCCCGTAAGTCTAGCGCAGTGATTCAAAGCTCATTCATTGCTTCACTGATCCCCCTTCTGGTGGTTGGTCGGCAACATACTGTTCACCGCTTTAACATATCTAGTGACTTATAATTAAAAGTATATCACTAAAATATTAAACAGCCCAGTGGCACAATACTTTCAAAGTCAAAATATCCGCAATCTTGTTGAAAATAAGATCAATAGCATAACAAACCTGGAAAACTTAACTTTTTTTTCAACTTTTCAACTTTTGAGGACTGTAGAGTGCTTACAAGTCTTTGCCAATTCCGAGCCTAAGCAGTTACTTTTGAAGAGCTTGCTAGTTCCTCGTAAGGTGATACTTGCAAGAAAATAGGATTTTTAAAGGGATTTCGAACCTCGAACTTTTACGTAATGGTGCAGACATGCTAACAACTACGCCACGGAAACCACCAGCTGGGCATAGAAATAGAAAAAAAAAAAACGACCAAAGACTCGTGAGAATGAAAAAACAAACACGGTTTAAAAATGAGTGCTATTTTGGCGAAATTATGACTTCGTGCAATGAAATCGGGACAATAGAAGAATTACTATTATCAGCCTTATTTGAGGTGCAAAGAGATTAAAGAAGACGATGTAGAAGATGGTATTCTGTCAGAAAATGGGGTATTTACTAGCCAAATTGCGTTGAGAAGCAGATTGTTCAGGTAGTATCCAGTCCAATCTTTTAAAATCGATTAATACGGTGAGCTTCTCACGATGGAGTTCTCACCTTGACAGCATTGTTACATGGGGTCTTAAAAACCGAGTAGAATTCAATGCTTCGAAAACTCAATGCTGTCTCTTGTTGTTGAAGCTTAACATCCCCCCATTGCCATTATCCATGAATGGTATCTGCATCCAAGAAACGTGTGTAAACGACGATCTTCGTTGGAATGACAACATATTTGAAGTCGCCAAAAAACGCTGCTAAATGCTTAGGTTTCTTTAGACGATGCAGGAAGTTCTTCACCCCTTCTGATCTGGCTACAATTTATAAGGCCTTCATCCGCCCAAAACTGGAGTATAACTCCCATATCTGGTCAGGTGCTTCTCAAATATCTTTGCGCCTACTTGATAGGGTACTCGTTTGTATTGAATTAAACATTTGAAATTGATCGGTACAAAATAGAGCGTTAAGATTGATAGGTGATAGTTCAATCGTAGAATCGATTGATTTTCTTGGACATCGTCGAAATGTCACCTGTCTCCCTCTTTTTTTATCGCTTTTTTCACAAACAGTGCTCTAGTGAAATAGCCAGCTGCATTCCTCCCTTGAAACAATTTAGCCGCAACACCCGCCTCGCTAGGAATGCTCATCAGTTTTGCCTTGAACCCAACTTCGGGCGTATAATCAAGTATAGAGATTCTTATTTTAGTCGCACCACCCGCATGTGGAATACTTCCCTGTTTTTCCCCTACATTACGATTTACAAAGATTCAAAAGCAACGTACATCGGTGATCGGTGTCTCCTTTCAAATCCTCTCCTATTTTCCTAAATGCTCGCACTGTGTTTTTATAACATTATAAGGGTAGTCATAATCCCTTGATGTGCGCGTTAATTATAAAAAAAGGACTTTTTAGCAACGTTGACTTCCGCTGAATTTAAGGTTCTTAGCCTAACGGAAAAAGAATTAAAGCAAGAGCTCGCATCACAGAAAAGAAATTTCTTAGGCGTTAACAGAGGTAACTAGTCAGGGACTTGACTGGCTTGAAGGACGTGGCAGCTATATGAGGAATTGTCATAGACATTTATTGGTATCTAGCTATTGCCAGTTAAAAAAAATGACTTTGGGGGTCAAATCAGCACCGCTATTTGAGTGGCTTTCCCAAAACATGTCGTGATGTAGAAGTTTTTGCACCCTAACCATTGGAAAACAAGAAAAAAAAAAAATATTTAAATGTCAAGCCATTCATATAGTCTTTGCTTTCAGATGCCTTAACTTTTTTTTACAAATTATTTTCCTATTAAGAGAAGAGCAAGGCAAATTTTTTTTTATTTTGACTGGGCAATCGATTGTTGGTCTCTTGTTGTTTTTTTTTTTACTACTATTTCATTTCGAGCTTGTGATAGCCTTCAAGAAAAAACAATTCATAATTGCTACAAACTCAAGCTCACCAAACCCCTAAATGGCCTCAAAGAAAAATGAATCTTTAGCATGCATGCACGATTGAAACGATTTCCGTAATTGGTCTTGGCTCTTTCCAAAGCTTAAATAGATTTTTTTTTAATCTTGTTTTAGTGGTTCGTTGGTGTTGGGCTTAATAACATTTATTAAAGACATACATGGACACATCCGCCTTGACTAAAGCACAGAAACGAACAATACAAGGTTTTATATCCCTCATGTCGATTCGATCGGTCGCCAACTACGATGTTAACGCGTGATGGACGGCGGCAATATTTTCGTTCCTAATTCATCGGAAGCAGTCAGAGAAAAACATTTATTCATCATCATAGAAATAAAAGAAGTAAAATTGTTTCATGTTTCTCCTTAAAACGAACCTACACTAAAACAAAAAAAAAAATATTAGAATTGAAAATCATCCTCGTTTGGTAAGAGAGCTGAGAGTTGAGAGATTGAAAAGATAACCTTGGGTTACTACAAAGTCATTGACAACAATATATGACGAACACAATAGTTACTTTTTTTATTTTCTACCCACCAAAACCTACTCATATCACCAAAACAGGGCATGCTTCA
Organism: Melanostoma mellinum; assembly: GCA_914767635.1. Taxonomy (NCBI): domain Eukaryota; kingdom Metazoa; phylum Arthropoda; class Insecta; order Diptera; family Syrphidae; genus Melanostoma; species Melanostoma mellinum. The sequence continues at coordinate 25,820,806 of OU612058.1, forward strand.
AAAGACAGTAAGTCGAAGCTTGAAGCAATAAAAAAGTGGTTATCAAATTAACTGCAATATGCCCCCACACGTTAGCTTTTAAAGTGAGAGATGAAGGAAAAAGCTCAAAGTTATATTTAAAAGGCAAATCAACTGCAAAAACTTAGTCAAAAGAGAAAACTCTGTTTTGTTTGTTGTCTAGAACGCCACCTACACTGGGGGCAATGTATAATTTTATGTGGTTAGATCCCTTATTTGGAGTTCAGAGATGTTGGCGTCAATCTAATGACTAACAGATTGATATTGTAATTGTGATTGTGAATGAATAAGCACAAGGTTGGAGCAGATGTAGGTTGATGGTTTTTATTGCAATTTGAAAAAAGAGTACTTAACATTAGTTGTGAATGATTGATATAAAGTATATTATCCCACTCTCAGAATTAAAGTGACCTAACTTGAAATTTCTGTAATTCTGATTTCGCAATAAACAAAACCTGATATACTTTTTTAAAGACCTCATTGCTCATTTTTCACAACTGAAATTTTTAATTAGGTCACTTTCATTCTAAGGGACCAATACGTACTGAGTGCAAAGCAGCACAACGGCAAAATTACAACGAAATTGAAAGTTCAGCAGAAGAAAAAATTTGAGTTTGGTCACTTTCAATTTAGGACCTACAATCATTAAAATCCGTAAATTATTTCAAAGATGTTTTTTGCTTGCGATGGGCAAGTTCATGTATAGAAAAAAAAAAAGATAACAGTTAAACATAATTTTACGATGATAAAGAAGTCCACAAAAGTGGGTCCGGAAATTCTGTCATTCATTCCGTCTGTTTGTATCTATAGGAACTCCAGTGAGCCATCGAAAACCCGTCAAACCGAGACATTAGGGTCCATCGGATTTAAACTCTTCAGACCTTTGCTCATGTCCGTGTACAGCTCATGCAGTCCGTTGTTGATTATTTTTTTCCTCCACACGTCATATTCACGAACGGTATCAAAGATCACTCTTTCGGAAAAACACAGAGTTTTTTTATCTGGGATTGTCAGAGTCTTGTAAAAAGTTATGGTTTTATTTCTCAATTGCCTTTGGGTTTCTAAGACAAGAGTTGTTCTCTGTTTTAGCGAGTATGGTTCAGGGTTTCCCAATTACTGAACCAGGTCACATTAATACAGGGTAGGCCATAAAGACGTAAAAACTTTTTAAGAAGTATTAGTTTTCAATTGTTTGCGGTAGCAGGCGAAGGAGTTAGAAGTGAGTAGCTCGGTTAGTGGAAATTCAGCTGTCATGAATTGATTTACGGAAGCACAGCGTTCGTTCTGTGTAAAAAATACTTTAAAAAAACAACGATTCGTGTGACGTTTATACCATTCTGAGTATGGTTTACACCACCCAAATCAGTGTCCCAGTGAACGTTTGATTAGGTCTTGGGTCAAAAAGTTCGAGCCTAATGGTTCAACTTTCAATCAGAAACCTTTGGAACACCCAATGTCAATCTTGTTGATAAATCAATCTGTGACAACCTGTGACAGTACATTTGGGCTGACACACAGCCATGTTACGAGAATTTTTCTTTCCACAACTGCAAGAACTCGAAGATAACCGTTCGGGGTGGTTTCAACAAGATGGTGCGATATGTCGCACATCTGATGCCTCGATAGTATAGTCGTAACCGAGAGGCTTTGAGGATAACTTATATCGTGGTACCCTGATGGTAAGAACCTTTGCTGCTAAACCAGAGGCTCGTGGTTCGAATCCCAACAGAAGCAAAAATGGTTTTTCCACGGGTGTCGCCTTTCCTTAGGAAGTCCTCCGTTACTAAATTCATTGCCAAGAAAACCGCTTTCTCGATTAGCCGTTCGGAACCGGCAGAAAATGGTAGGTCCCCTCAAATCCCTCACAAGGCAATGGTTGTGGGAAGTGAGCTACACGCTGTGGCTCCTCCCTCTGTTGCGCCACCCTATATTTTATTTTTTTTATATTGCGCCGGGGTGATATTTCGTATCCGCTCAGAAGCCCGAATTTGACACAACCAGCCTTTTTTGTGGAGACACATGGAGAGTAGAGTTAACGACAACAGCCCAACCATGACTGCCCAGTTGAAGACTAATATTGAAGAAGAAATGGCGACTATTTCAAGAGCAATGTCGCAGCGAATTTTCAATAATCAAAGGTCGAGATTGGGGGAGTGTTTGCTGTGCGATAGTGCCCGTCATGAGGATGCCATTTTCAAAAAAATGACTTTCCCGTGTACCACTTTTCATTACAAAACCAAATTTGTCTCTTTAAAGTTACAAATCTACCGACCTTGTATTTTGTGTATATTCTGTTCATTACAGTTACAAATTTGAAGAATTTAAGGGATGTTCAAGGTTAAACCTCTTATCAAGATCGAAAAGCGATTGTTGAGTTTATCTTTAAGCCACTTCACATTCCAAAAATGAATGAGCAAATTTGATAATGTTTTTAAACAAAAACGCCACCATTTGAACTCGGGAAATTCAATTGAATTTGTTCAAAATTATTACAACTGACAACTGATTTAATACGAATGGGAGCAAACTAGCTTAGCCAAAACGAGTGCAACAGTCGTGAATCTCAACTAAATATTTGCTTAAAATGTTTCTATGACTGTCGATTCATTCAAGAAATACCTGCTTCCTGTTTGTTGCAAAGATGCAATTCATTTGATTGATGTTAAACAGATGCATTACTTAAAAGTCTTAATTCAGTTTGAGGCACTATCTTATAAAAGTTTATCTTTATCTTGTCAAGGCAACCATTCTCTCTCTCACATCGTTTGTGTGCAGGTGCAAAAATGAATGCAAATGCAACGATTTGATGTCAATTAATCAAAGAAATAGAGCTCATTGAGTGGCTAATGAATACATCACTCTTCTGACATGACATAGGAAACGAGATTTTGGTAAGGAAGTGTTTGAATGATTAAGATTAACAATTTACTTTTGAATGAATCATACAAAAATTAGATTTTAGTTGGAAGTTAGTGACTGGTTTTTTCCGGGTTCATTTTTTTTATAGACGAGGAACTGGAATACTCAAGTCAAAAGAACTATTCACTGTACCACACTTAGAGGGTCTCTGCAGACAAAACAGGCATTTGAACCCACGTATCCTACCTACTCCACCCCTGGACCGCTGCCACCTTCAATCTATTGCAAACAGTTTTCTGAGTACAAACTCTTTAAGCCAACTTCATCAGCTGTAATGTCCTATGTTAACTAAGTATGAGGCTATGAAGAATATGATAGGATCGAAAACCAATTTTTAGTTTCACCCGGGAAGTTATTCATCCAAAAAAATATGATCACGCTAAATTTAAAAAGCAATCCTTATCTCCATACTTGCTTAGGTGGGCATAATAGTTTGGGGTGAACCTGAGCCTCAACCAACATCTTTCGATAACGACTTCGATTTCTGGTGAGCTTTCATCAGTTTTGCAATCTAAGTCGGTTCCCCTTGATTGCGCCACCTAAGACTAGGTTTTCCCTTCCCGCGACTTCCTGCAATGTACTTTCGAAAACCCGTCGAGTCGGAGGGTTCGAGTACATCCGCTTTACATGGTACAGCCATCGTATAGTCAAGCGATGCGTACTCTTCTAGCTTCTAGCCATGTCGCAAAACATTGCTAGTTCCGTCCGAATGAAATTCATTTCGAAATTGAGGTGACATGAAACACATCTCCTTGTAACCAGAACTTGCAATATTTTCTTAGGCCGCGTTTCCATTTGCAAGAAAACTTGACAGTGACTTGCAAGTGGAAACTGAGAAGCAAGTTCGATCGCGACAGTCCTTGCATAAGTTCTTGCGAGTATTTGCGAGTGCAATAAATTGCAGGTTGAAACAGGTTTTCATTGACTCGCGACAGTTCTTGCAGCTTACCGAAACAGCTTCGTATATATCGCACTTGCGGCTAGTTGGTCGAAAGAGAGTATGTGAATTTTCTCGCAATTGAAGGTTACGAGTGTAATCCGTATTTATGGATTGTTTATAGGATGTGAAAAATCTCAGCGTCACGGAATCGAGTGTCTTGCTTTTTTAAAATAGGGCCCACTTTTAATAACAAAACTTCCAAATAAACTGGGGTCATCCAAGTGAGATTGAAATATTGTTGAGCATATGTTTAGTTTGTTTAGTAAACTACAGAAGGCACCAGCTTCCCGTCTTCTTAAAATCAAATCGCGCACTCAAGTTGATCTCTTATTTTTATCCACAAAATTGTAATTGCAGCTCCTAAAAGTTGACGTATTCTCGCCATGACTTCACAATTTCAAATAAATAACCAAATTTCTTGCGACATTAATGACTCTCCAGTGGAGACACCTCTGCAATAAATTGCGACAGTATGATGCGCGAGCTTCTTGCAAGACATTTATTGCAGAAGAAATTACAAAAATTCTTTAAGCAGTGTAAACGGTACTGCAAGCAACTTCTGCAAGACTTCCGCGAGTTTACTTGCAAATGGAAACGCGGCCTTACAAACAAAACTGGAGGAGAATATAGACCTCCAATAAGACAGAACCAACTCTGTGATTCCGCTATAACTCTGAGCCTCCAGAGTGTGGTCAAGAGTGAATCAAATAGAAAATTTTACTCTAATGGTTAAATTTCTAAGCTTGGCTTCATAGAGTAACTACATAGAAATTGGACCAAAAATCAAAACCCTATTTCAAAAGCTGGATGCGAGATTAGAAGAGAAAATTGCGTTCGAGCTTCTCAAAAATAACCAAAATACATATAATTGATTGAGTAGGAGAGTAATTTTCATTGAAAAAGTAGTTACTTGGCCTTGTGAACAAAAAACCATTTGCAGATTTTGACAATAATACGATTTTTGAAGTGATTATATTTCTTTCCCTTCATACGACCAACCAAGAAAGAAATGCTCATTTTCTATTGAATAAAAGCCAATCCGTTACAATAATGATGACAAAAAGAATCGCTTTACTTGCGACCATCAGTCTTAGGAAGGCAAAACAATAAGCTAAGATTGGCACGAGCAACTGAATAAACAGAAGAAAGAAAAAATTAACGCCTCTAGCCATCATAACCGAAATTAACCATCGCCTCATAAATTATTCGGTTGACTTACATTCAAAAATATTATTTATTTTTTTTCATTCTCTCATTTCAGGTTCTGTGGGCTTTGCACTTTCTCCGCCAGAAATCTGCTCCATAAAACCAATTTATTCGCGCACTTCTGATCCCGCAAAAGATCCCAGATTTTCTCGTCATCATTATCACCAACATCATCAGTGCACAGTTTATAAAGTTTTGCCCTCCTACCTTCTCCCATTTGCAGCCAATTTTGCCCATAAAGAATATAGAAACTTTCGATTTCACTCCAACAGCAACATAAGGGGCACCAAAAAGGTACCTATACCTACTCCAGATTCAGTCTAGCATGTCCGTGCGCAAGGAAACGATGATAGCGAACCTACCAATGTGGGCCAACTGTGAGATTAAGTGCTTCTTTGTGTATACCAACCTCATCGTCGGCGTCGCCGTTGCCGTTGCCATTGCCCTCGTCGTCATTGTCGGTAATTTAAGATCCCGCCAACACAACAACAATGGATTGCTCTGACGACGTACGCATTTAAGATTAACAATGACAAACAAAATGTATAATTTTGTCTTTGTGCGCGCACATATTTTTGGAATAACATTCCTGTGGGGGGCTTGACTTTCTAATTATTCCGGAGACGAAAAATTTCGATTCCATTTAATTGTGTTTACGAGGTGTAATTTGGTTTGTTTGCTGTCGGCATTGGTATTTTTCTTCTTTATTTTCACAAGGCTAAACAATTTGTTAACAATTTACGAAACTTTGTAAAGTTTCCTTGTTTTTTTAAACAGAAAAAAAGTAGAGATTTCAAATAATTTAAAGATAAGTATCTGTGAGACACAATTTAGATGTTTGCCTAGACAGCAGGCATCGACGTCCTGGTGATCGTGGTGTGAGAATGGAACTATGTACTTGGCTTGACGCAGCACCAAGCCCAAAAACCCATAAAAACACAATTTATTGACAGTGTTTTTCTAAATTTAAAGTACCTTTGAGTCAGATCCTTACGACGACAACCAACAGAACGATAGTTTCACGCGATGGTATGGACCACCCTTGTTCATATTGTAGGTGTCTTTTGTTGACTCGCAGGGACAGGGTCGCTCTCTGATTTCTATGTCGGTCCGTCGCTTCGGTCTGTCGGTTAGTCCCCTTCTAACAAATTGCATTTTTAATTATTTTCACTTGAGCTCTGCTGCGACTGTTTTCGTACGAAGACCAATAAAATTTAATTAATACTTCTTCCTACACATTATTAATGCAGAATATTTAACATTTTTAATGTACATTGGAACCGGGCCAAATGTACACGCCCCGCGATTTTCACGTTTACACTTTTGTTAGTAGGTAGTTGTAACAGCAAAAAACCAACACAGGAAAAAGAAACCGAATCAACTCTTTGTTTGAGATGTATGAAACGACATGTAGCTGGCCCTTTTGAGACAACTCTTGTGACTCTTGATTGCTGCCGATGTGATGTGACACTTTGTTGTGGGCAGTGTAAAATGGGAAATTGCCAAAAAGCTTGTGCGCGGTCGTTCAAAAACCAAGAATGCGTGAAATTTGTTTATTAGAGCGTCTTATTTAACATGCAACATTAGATGTGACGGACATTTAAACTACTTTCGGGTTCTGATGCATTTTCGTAAAGTGAACGTCATGGAAAACAAAGAGATTCATAAAACTTCAAAGACAATGTACAGAAGCATTAGTTGAAATAAAAAAAGTATTTCCAATTGACCAAGTCACTCAACAAGCTGTGTCTTTGGCTGTAGTAGCACTGGCCGACTGTGACTGTTTTACACATAGCTGTCTAGCTTGCTGTGCCAGCCCTATGTGGCCATAGTCCCCTTATTACCCCTGGTAACCCGCTAGCAGTGGAAGCAGTAGTAGCCCTAAGTACAGGACCATTACTTATGGCTACTTAAAATCTCTAGCTGGCTTAACAAGACCCCTTGTTGACATCATAGGTTATCTAGCTTCTTCGATATGCTCTGAGAGGTCTTCCTTGGAATAATCCATTAATTCTCCCTCCTTACCAAGATCGTATCAAGCTTCTCAGCATGAATTTTTTGAAAGATCTTAGAGAAATACTCGAGATTCTCTTCATTCACCGTGTCTTTTCTGAAACAGTCGACTGCACAACCCTTTAAAACTCAATCTTTCTTAACACTAATCCTCGGAGTATACGAATTCAGTTCTTTTACCATCGAACGTCAAATGAATCTGTCCCCCGAATGCTGAGTAACGTAATTCGAATTTGACTTCAACCTCAGCACCACTTTCCTAAAACTCCATCTTTTGAATCATCCTTCTCATTAACGTTAGCTATTAGTTTCTAAGTTTTTAAGTTAGATTAGGAACTAGCTTGTACTAAGCCGAATAAATGGGGGTTTTGCCCCCACAAAAATTAAAAAAAATTGAAAAAATTTAAACTTTGCCCTATAGGACCTATAGTGGTCTTCTAGCAGCTTCTCAAGCTGGGTCTAACGGTCATCTAGTTGGATGTAGAGGTCCTCTAGCTCTAAAGGACTATTTGTTGACTTTATAAGTCCTTTATGGCTTTACATGAGAGCCCCTCTTATTGGCTCTTTAGGTCCTCTTATTGGTTCTAAGGATTCTCGTATTGGATTTTTAGGAAAATCTCGGACTCTATGGTACCACTAACTGGCATAATAAAACCTCTATACAGCCTCAATCAGGCTGCAAAGAGCATCTTGTTGGCTTTATGGATTCCCTTCTTTTACATTAAGAACCTCTGGCGGGGTCTGTACAACCTTTTGCTCACCAATGTCCTTAGCTAGATGTGTTACCTAAAATAAACTCTAACACCTTTAATTTGTCTACAAAAGACTTCATTGTTTTTTAAAGATCCAAGGCTCTCAAACTTAAAACTGTCCAGTTTATTGCAACTCCTCAAATAAATTTCACCATAAAAAAAACTAATTTTAAGCTTAGCCTCGATGCTTACAACTTCGTAAGATAACATTCCCAGCAGCTGTCACTTCGCAGAAATGGTGAAATTAAATACAATAAGTGTTGCAATTCCAGTTTAATGTACGCAATCAATGTCAAGTAACATCAACTCTTATCAAACAATTTATTTAAATGCAGTTGTCGTCTCAACACCTGCAACTTCATTGCTTATCAAAATAAAATAAAAAAACAAAAAAAGAATACCAGAAGTAAACAAATTGTTAAGCACAATCCATCCACTCCCCACTTCAGACTCTTTCAAAACGTAATGTCACACTTTTAATGTGTGTCAACTGAAAACAAGTTACTTGGTAGGTACTTAGATACAATTTGATTGTCACTTTCCACACCCAGTTTTCGTCTCTTATTTTTTGTTTTTTGCTGCAGCTTTTTGCTGGGGCACTGTGAATATAATTTAATTTCATTTTCTGTTGGGTATTAACAATGTCGAGGTTACTTAAAGCAGACTCATTACAGCTTAACCAAGGAACCCACTTCCTCTCTCACCTAATGCTTCACAATTGACACAATCGTATTAGTAACATGTTTAATTCAGTCTCGCACTGTGGTTGATTATGGTGGTTAGACGGGGTTGGGGTTTTTGTTTCTGGCTTCTTAATTTTAATCCCAAAATTATGCTTTGTCTTGATTTCAAAGAGACTCTCATGAGATAATTCTATGGTCACTCGTCTGTCAATGTCATTGCGTCATTTTTGATGTTGGAACAAAAACAAAAACATTCGAAGAAACCCACAACGCAATCGACGAGTACAATGATTTCTAAAATAATAACATACATTGTCAAGAGGTAGAAATAAAAACAGTTGGTTGATAGAAACTTTAATATGGCCGCGGCGGGCGACAATGGCCGGCGCCACCCAATTCTTATTTTGACATTGAGAACGAAAGGGAAACAATTCCAGCTTCAAGACAAAATGTGTCACAACACAGTGATTATTATTAAATTGTTTCTGTAATTTAAAAGTTGGTTTTAGGTTTTATTTTCTGTCCAGAGGCATTACAAATAGTAGTGTCCTCGAGTGAAGAAAATTAATGAACACTATCAAGTGTAACATGGAACAAATTAATATTAGTGGTTCGTATTTATGGCCTAGAGGCTGCAATCGAAAAAGAATAAGAAAAAGTGTATGAGTACTTAGTGCTCGTAAAAGTCAAGGCAAATAACTTTGATTTGCTGTTATTTTTTTTAGTTTAGCAGGTATTTATTTATTTCATTTTGATTTAAGGAGGCAGAAAGTTGGGTCAAAACATTTAACGGACCTGATCAAAATCAAAAGAGAAGAACCACAATTATGACGTCTTGTTGTGCAAGTGAAGTACACTTGTGTTCGTCAATTTGAATACCGTACACTTGAGAACCTTTTTAAGAAAATATGGCAGGCGGTATAGTTCGTTTTTGTTTTAATGAGTTTTGTAATTCAGACCGGAGTGGCGGGTGGAAAGCATTTTTAATAAATAGAAAGTTAGATAGCTATTCACACAAGGCAGTTTTCGCATTCTACACAACGTCACTGTCAGGAGGTTTTTTTTTTTTTTGTTATTTAAAACAAAGAAGGCGAACTTTTGTAAAGAACACTTTTTAATACGTTGGGAACACAAACACCGAGTAAAAATGTGAATAAAAAAGAAAAAAACACAATAACAGAGAAAAAATCAATCAAGTATTTAACAAATAAGGAATTTCAAAAATTGTACAACACAAAAATTTGCGACGTTGTTTGTCATATCTCAGTTCTGCCAATGGTCCACTATAAACTGCTCAAAAAGGATTTCTACTTCCAGCGCTCTTTTAGAATACTTGCTTTATGCAATCGAAAAAGATTTAAAGTCGAATATGATTCATTGACGGTCATAAGTAAAAATGTACAAATCGAAAGGTTCCAATAAAATTTGCTATATGTAGGAGTCAACAAATTGAATGAAAATAATTTTCGAATTCAAATTGTTTTCATTCAATTTGTTCACATTTCTATTGAATCACTGTGGCGTATGAGTGCTTTTCTCGAGATTTTTTAGATTTTTATACAACGAAAAAACTCTAAAAATTTGTAGTAAAAATAATAAAAACCTGATAGCCTTTTGTATTACAACTCTCTAGATTTGTCGATCGCCATAATATTTGATTGTACATGAACTGAACATACCTAAAAAAAAAAGAGAAAAATAATTTTTATATCAGCTGTTTCTATAATAAAATCAGAGAGTTACATAAAAAATTAAACAGTTCGTTTTAAAAGCTCAAGTAAATAAAAATTTTGCTGATGCTAAAGCTAAGATGCATATTGACTGTATGTGATGACTGGACTGTATTGGGTGTTTATTTCATGGTACTTTTGCTTCCAAAAAATTCCAAAGACTACAGAAGGTGGTTTTTTTGCCACCATGGATTAGAACCATAACTTTGTTTTGTTGAAGACAGAACTCTCAACTTTTCATATTTCTAGAATCACATCACTTCTCCCTTGACGTGAAAATCGAACTCCAAACCTTATTGCTTCTAGTCGTTTAAGCGGAGTTTACCTCTCCTGCAACTATCTACGACTGGCAGTTGGAACACGGAACATGGAACATTGGAAGAATCATAAACTTAACGTCACCTGCGCTAAAAGTCCCAGGTTTGCTTCAATGATGTATAAGAAATTCTTTTCACCCTTTGATTTGGCCATCATCTACAAAACATACATTCGTAATAAGATGAGGTATGGCTCCTATATTTTGTATAAGATTAGGCGATCTTTCAACTTATTTGAAGCTTCTGCCATTGAATAATTATACATATATAGAAGCTGACACCCGATCTATACGACTTTCTCATACACATCATAAAAAGCTTGTTATCTAGCAACAGTCACCCTATTTCTTGTTATTGATGTTTTTGGCAGTTAAGACTTTAAAATATGTTCCTTAAGGAACCATAAGGGATTTATTATAATTGATTATAATCAAATACATAATACTCAACCCTCATCATCATTTCCAAGCCATTTTTAATCTTAACAACCTCTTCGGTAACCAGCGAAACAATAATAAAAATTATCCTTTAGGACTAAATTTGCAAAGAGGTTGGTGAAGTAACTAGCTCTAATACCGATACTAGCGGCATAAGAACTCCTGGTGGCGATTTATTTCGGTGTCAATTCTATATATAATTATTCAATGCTTCTGCTTGGTATTCAGAGAAAAGCATTTGAATTGATTGTAGAGAGAATAGAAATTCATAACCTGCAAATACAGAAATATCAAAAATTTACACAATACAACGTATTTAAATTTGTGGTGGGTGCCTTCAGTTGTTAACTTGGATAAAATAATCAACGGATGTCAAAGAATCAATTACAAAAGAATCACAACAATGTTTATAATAGAAACATCTTTTGGATTGCTCAATAAAATCTTAGGAAAAATAACTGATAAACATCATAAGCTGCATTATTAAGAAATGGGCAAAAACAATTCAGTACAAGTAGTAAAAGGATCAAAAACCACCATTCCTCCTGCCTAGAGTCTAGGCCAGGCAAACTATGAGAAGATATGTTTTTATAAAAAACATAAAAAAAAATTTTTAAACTCTAGACAGCAACTTTTTTGTGCTTATCTTAGCAATATTTCAAAGAACTGAACGAAATATTGGTCAGAGATGAGGATCCGAATATCTAAGACATTTAAAAAAACAAAAGAGATTTTAACGAATAAAAAGATATATAAACAGCCAGCGTCAACTACCATTAATCGTTAAATGGTTTCTTATTAAATTTGTAGAAGAAAAATTCTTTAAAACTTTCTTTCAGGTCACACCTTGTCAGCTGACCACTTAATGTCTGTTGTTTGCTGTAGTAATATCATACAAAAACCACAGAACCGATTTTAATATCAATTTTGTATTTTATTTTTATGAAAAGGGAATAGGTTGTTAATACCAACTGAAGCACGCGAACCAATTGCCACCTCATTTTACTACCAGAGCAGCAACTTTCTCTTTTTGGAACACTCGGGCCAACTGCAAGAACATTATACTATCAGAGAAGAAACTTTTCTCTTTTTTGGGGAAGTGAATGATAAATAAGGTGGTTGTAATTTCACTTTTAATTTCAAGGCTGGCGTCCAGATAAAAGTAGGAAGTTGAAAGTGAAATACCCGGCGAGGGATTCGAGCACACAAGTTCGGCCTATCCACTTAACACTCCCCCACTGCACCACTGCCGTCTACTGTCCTTAAAAGCTTATGATTAAATTTGAAAACAGTTCCATCCCTCGGTAAAAAGGAGAGTCTGAAAAACAAACAGTTGCAACCACGGTCTAAGCCGTATTGAATTGTCAATTTTTTTTTACGCCAACCTCATTTACGTTCTCTCAACACTGTCAACACAATTTCCAATATTTAAAAACTTGGAATATCATAGTACAAAAACCTGGAAAATATCTGCATCACAATATTTCACCCGCGATTAAAGTCACCTGCTTTTGTTTTATTTTTCCCATTCAATTTATTATTCCTTTCAAACAATGATGCATGATTTTATAAATAAGATTACTCAAAATAAAATCAAAAAAAATACAAAATTCGGCACATAATGCCAAGAGATAGTGGAATTAGCTGGACACTCATTTCGATATTTGGAATACATCCAAAAGATATACCGTAGTGAAGGCAAAAAATAAATGAATTGTCTTAACATCGCGAGAATAGTTCAGAGTAAACAATTCATATCGAAACGTAACGAAAAGGTGGCAAAAGCAATATTTTTTGATTTGAAAAATATTTACATTTGGTGTGCGCGGTGGACGACAGGACAAGCTGGCGGTCGGTAGTAAAACGGTGGTGTTCGCCCACACCATTAAAGATGACATTCAATGTGTGTAATTTTTCATTTCTATGTTTTTTTTTTGCTTTTCAAATCTCACGTCATTAGCATAGAAAACACTCTTGGCTTTTGTGATCTACTTTCAACGGTTTTACCTTCTTTTTGTTTTTAAATTGTCTTCCGGAAAGTTTCCATTAGAACAATTAAAGTTTTCAAACAAGTATTTCATCACGAGATTTACTTATTTCCTTTTGTTTTTCTTTTTTTTTGTGGAAAGTTGAAAATTAATGAGAAGACAAATGGTAATTCTATATTATATTTTATTTAAGAATTAAATACTTTTGGGCATTGGCCAAGAGGAGGTGATAAAATTGTGTATAAAGAGCGAATGCTAGTCATGGTGATGACAAATGCATTAAAACGGTTTAGAAAAGATTGGACTGCTTTGAAACTCGTGTACGCATAGATACAATGTGGTTTTCGAAGGAAGGAGTAAAATTTTCAAAGGCAATGAAATTCGATTGAACTGAAGTTCGCCACAAAATCAGCGCAAGTATTTTTCGAAAACACAGCAAAGATTGCAGTTCACATAATTTTTATTATTTTTATAGATTTTGTCTATTGACATTGGAAACCCAGGGTGACGAAAGAGGGTAAAGAGCCCAAATAGGGTGGCGCAACAGAGCATTGCACATTTCTCTTAACCATAGTTTATGAAGAATGGAATGGAAAAGGTTTTTAGAGAAGGCAGTTGGAAAAAGCTTCATCAAAGACATGAATAGCCGAAAACGACGCTTATTTATTTTTTTACACTTAGTACAAGCAAGCAAAACTAAAATCTAAAATACAAACAAAACTTAAATCTAAAATAAAAAATATATTCAAAAGCAAAATGAAATCAGAAGGGTTCGGTTCATTGTGAGTAGGATGCAAGAGATTTACGGAGAGTTAATTTAGAGGTATGGAAACCGAACAGATTAAAGGAATCATTGACATGACGTAAAATACGTGACATAGGGTTGTAGAAACTATAATTCGTACGGTGATAGGGAATTCGGAAAGGGGGAACAGTCCTAAGATTCCGTGAATTTACATTAAAAGATATTAAACTCAAAAGCGAAGGACAATCAATGTTTCCACTCAAAAGCTCTTGAACAAATACGATATCTTAGATCTCGCGCCTCCTTTCACGAGACTGAAGATCAGCTGCAGACGATCAGCATATGGAGGCAAGCGATATCTATCTTCCCAGGAAAGTTTGCGTAGAGCATAAAGGAGAAATCTACGTTGTACAGCTTCGAGGCGTTTAGCTTGTGTTATTTGATAAGGTGACCACACTTGGGAGGCAAATTCAAGAATTGGCCTAACGAAAGTAACGTACAGGGATTTGAGAATATACGGATCGGAAGATTGTTTCGACCAACGTTTCATGAATCCGAGCATGCTGTTTGCTTTTTTTATAACATGTTCAATGTGGGAGTGAAAGTTGAGCTCTTTATCACAAATGACACCTAAGTCACGAGCAAAAGAGACAACGTTTATTGATTCACTTTGTAGATAATAGCACCGAGGGGGCGGGGGTAGACGTTTGCGGGAAAAAGTTATAGCGTGCCATTTGCTAACGTTAAGTTCTAAATAAATACAAGAGTCAACGGGGGATAAAATGCTTCTAAATATTTTAATATCTTCCGCGTATATCAAAACGTTACAATCAAGGATTTTGACAACATCGTTAATCCCTAAAATAAAATAAAAGTGGGCCAAGATGGCTGCCTTGAGGGACACCAGGAGGTGCTATGAAGAAGTAGGAAAGAGATGATCTGAAGCAGACTACATATTTTCTCTCAGTTAAATAGGTATAAGCCCAAGAAATAAAAAGTGGGGAAAGCCTAAGATTTTTAATTTAAAAAGTATGATTTTATGTGACATTTTGTCGAATGCCTTACTAAAATCAGCAGCAACAACATCAACTTCATTCCCTTTCTCTAAGGTACACAAGGTCTGGGAAACAAAATCGACTAGATTGGTCGTAGTTGTCAACAGAACCTGCGATGTGAAAGTCTGGGTAGACCGAGCAAACAGTCTTCTAAATGCAGCTGTCTTTCTATCTGCCTTTTTTTTATCGAAATGCATTCCATGTTGTACATGATATTGTTGTTCGGTTTCTGATCTCAAAACTCAAAAGATTCTCATTGAAGCAATTGAAACATCATCTCTGATTACCACGAGTTATAGAGTTTACCAGTATATTTTACTTTCAAAGGGTAACAATTAAAGCTTCACGACCTCACTTCTTAGAAAAGAAAAAGAAAAAAAAAGAGAACGCCAACTTAACATTCAAGATTCAATTCCAGTTAAAGCTCAATAAAAATTACTCATAAGTGTGCCCGCAGTTGCGTGGGCAGTATTCCATGAAATAAGAACACAAAATTAATTTTCATTTATCGCCATCATCGAAACACTTACTAAGTGAACTTTACTTTTATACTGATCATGCCACAGT
The DNA here is from genome assembly GCA_914767635.1 of Melanostoma mellinum. Lineage (NCBI taxonomy): Eukaryota > Metazoa > Arthropoda > Insecta > Diptera > Syrphidae > Melanostoma > Melanostoma mellinum. The sequence continues at coordinate 25,836,176 of OU612058.1, forward strand.
AGGTGGACTCTGATGGATTTCTATTTTTTCTAATGAACACACACAACCTACGACGCAATGTTGTCTCTCTAATCCCACATTTGGACAGGTTTCCAAAAAGGTTGGCTACTTAAGTTTGCTAAGACCTATAAGACGCAATGTTGCCATGTCGTGTTTGCGACATGAAAATTCTCTACTTAATATTCAAATCACAAAATTTTGTTTTTGTGTATGGATATTTTGATGTGCATATGTGTGGGGGGAGGTTCATTTGTTGCCTTGGATTTATTTAAAGGAACCGTAAATAGACGCATGAATCGTTAGATTTTTATTTTATAAAGCTTTGGTGGTAAGCCGTGTTAAGAAAAAGCGGCACAGATGTTTTAACTTTCAACAACAGTTTCAGATGATGGATTATAATTTTTCTTTTCTTTGTTAATTTCTTTCGGAATTTATGTGGGGGTTCAGTTTTTGGTTGCGCTTAGGATGTTACGCTTTCATTGATAAGTGTCATCACGATGTTGTATCTTGTCCAGTTCATACTAAATCTATACGTGTATATAAAATAGGTACGTTTGTGGTCTTGAAAGATCGTGATTCATGTCGTTTTTTGTTTTTGTTTCATTAAAAAATGTTTAATATTCAAATCAAATGACATATAAATTTGTTTTGGGCACTGGCAATCAAATAAAGTTCGATATCCAGAATAATTTACGATAGAAACCCCTGACATATCGGTGTCGTGATACCGTTAAGCTACGTAGGTTAATCTGATTTGACCTTGTTTGTTTTATAAGTAATGTCATAGTGATTAGATAGAACAGAAATTCCAACTCGATATATGAGCGAAAATTGTGATAGAGGCTGAACAAGTAAGACGTATTCGCAGTTCCGATAGATGGATGTACTCGTAATTTAATAGTGAGATTTGTATTTTTGAATACTAAAATCTGCTAAAATTTAGTTTTTTCTTTTCCAAAGCTATTTACACTAGGTTAGGTCATGAGAAAAGAGAAAAAAGTAGAAAATGAGGCAAACACAACGATGCCAACGAAAAACACCGATTATGAGTCAGTGACGTAAATTACAGCGAATATCGTAAGACTTAATGGCAACGTAACGATAACGAGAGATTTTTGCGAGTATCGTTGTTTTTAATATAAAAAATAAGGTCCAGTTTATATAGACCATTCATTCGGGTGGATTTTGTTAGTGGCAGTGTTCTGAATGCAGGATACAACTAACTCTCTTCTCTCAGACATACACTGTATACTGTAAGGAATGGAGGAGACCTACTAATTTTTGTCGAATTTTATAGAGTAAAAGGAAGTTATATATGATGATGTTACAACTCTGCCAATGCGATACTCGCGGAAGATCAATGCAAAAAATACACGTGGAAAATCAATTCAAATCTCAAGCTCGAACGCCAAAAGTAGACATGGCACCTTTACTTCACATTCAACGTAAGACGTAAACGTGTCAAAAAAAGCACATAGGTGCTACAATAGGGGAATTAAAGGGCATAATCTTCTACAGGCAGACATGGATCAAGGTCAAGAATGACTTTTGCATAATGAGGAAAAAGGGGCAACTTCATCTTCTCTGTAAATGTTTTGGCTTTAGTTCATTCAAAGGCGTATAATAAAGGGTTTTCCAATAAAAGGTCTTATTTTGATATTCAAAGAAAAATGGCATTTCCTGAGATAAATGATCGGATGTTAATTTCAATGTAAAGAAGAAGGTAAAAGGAAAGTACTTAATCGCAAGGCATTGCATATTAACGGCAAACATTTTTTTTCGGACAGAATGTCCGATCGCCCGATCGGAGAACTACCACGAAGCAAAATGTCTCCGAATAGTAGAGAATCGGAGAGAATTCCGCACCGACGCCGACGGTACCAGCTGACCTGCCCGTTGTTAGTCAGATCCAAATTCTTCCGATTTGTCATATTTTCTTTCTTGTGCTCACATCAAGGGTCTGTCAAATGTTTTGTTTCCTTTGAAGTGTTAACTTGTGGCTCGTGCGCAACTCTTTGTAAAATATTTGAACCAATTTCGAAACGCTTTAGATTATCAATTTGCGACTCCATTCGCCACTTTTTGTGACATATTTGTACCAATTCAGAAAATTCAGCATACACCAAACACAAAGGATTTACTACCACGCGAAATCTACTGATTTGCTGCCACCTATTATTAAAATGTTACATTGATCAAGAAGAAATGGAACCCGAAACGAAATCCTACTAAATTCGTAGAACTTATTCCCATTTTCCACGGTTAGTAGCAATAGTTACAGAACAAGGTCACTGATTCGAAAGTCCTTGCCGTCGCCCGGCTACCAACTCTCTAAAACTTCATCGTTATAATGGTTTTGAGATGAGTTTAGTGTAAGTAGTTGCTTTTTAATTTGTCTAATACTAACTCAGTCTTTTTTTATAATTATTTCAAGTTGTTTATTTAACCCAACAATTATCGAATTACATTACGGAACCACCCCTACAGCATAAAAACCACACGCAAAACTGAAAATAATTGTAAAAATATAGGCCACTTCAACGAGCCTTGATGAAGCTTAATTTAATTTGACAGCCTATAGCGTTCTTGTGTAGTGTTGTAAACATATATCAGTAACAACAAGTTGTTCAATAAATAAACAGATAATAATCAATGTAGAAATACGAAATTGCTCCTGGCATCAATCTCAAAGTGGAAACAGAAAAACTTTCAGTCTTCTTTAAGACTATGTCTACCAACTTGTTGGTCATCCACAAGGGGATCTTATCTCACTTTCGCTTTCCATCCAAAAAGGCTTATAAGTTATAAACATTAACACTCGATCGACGGCGCTCCTTCTTATGTCTATAAATCTTTTCGATCCAAATGGCTCTCTAAAGCGATATCGTGATCATCTAGCATTTGTGTTAAAAATGCTACGAGCTCAACGATAACCACTTTAAAATTTTGCATTCGAAAATGATTTATAAATTTAATTTGTAATTTTGCTGTGAAACACGATCAATTGCATCCCGCACTCAAATACAAGGCTCACAACCCATCCATCACTGATCAAATAGTATACGTTTGTACCTAGAGTATGGCAATACAATTACGAATTACCCCACACACTACCCACCTCCTTCGCCATAACAGAAAAACGGCCAACCAACACATCCATTCGACGTCTCACTACGCAGAAATTCCAGTCGTTTTTGGAATTTTATCTGTTTACTGTTGAATTTCTACATACACACACGATTTCCATGCACAAACATGGACGCCGACAAAGACCGGACAGTAATTTTTCCGCTTCTTTTAGCCAGCCAGTTGTTACACTGTTTCTCTCCCTCAGCAGCTACAACAGACCAATTGGTTACAAATCAAATGACCATTTTGAGTGTGGGGCACTTGTTGTGTGTAATAGGCGAGGTTTAGGACATATGAGCCCATTAAAATAGCAGTTGCAGCTGGTTGGTTCCTAAAAATGTGTTAAATATCAAAACTTGTTCTCCAAAATCGAACAAAAGAGGAAAAGAAATGCGAAAATTCTCGAAACAGATGTCTTGTATCTAAACACTCCACAACATCGCCGACGTTAATCCCTAAAAATAGAAATGTTAAAATCTTTTGAGAGAACATATCCTCTTCTAATAACGGATATCGTGCAAACAAATTCAAAACCCCCGACTAAAGAGGAATGCGAAAGAACCTATGAATGACCGAAGCGTTGCCGTTGGGTTCTTAGTTGCGAGGACAACACTTCGGTAACACATTTTGGCGGAAAAAGTGACATCATTGGTTTTCGTTTTCGACCGCAAATCACAACAAATACCAATTTCGAAAGCTAGGTATAGCAAACTTCGCGCCATAACTCATATTCGCGTGTAGATCGTGTCATCTAACGCTCGGCGGTCGGCGGAAATAAACAACTAGTCAGATGGCGGGTCTCAAGTCTCAACTCTTTCCAAAATAAACAAATCCAAATCTTGAGTAATGGAATGCGCGCCCGTAAATTTAAAATCGAGAATTGCCCAATAATTTTAGAGAATAAATTTCGTATAAAAACCGTGCAAAACACAAGTGGTCAGTGGGTTGGGCTCATCTGCATCTTCTATTGTTTTCGCTTTTTAGCCGGCTATGTTGTCAATGAATTCCAAACATTCGTGGGTGACACACTGGCTTTCATCAATTTAACCCAAATTGTGAGTAGAATTTATTTTCGTCTTCGTTGTTTAAAGAGTTACATGCAATTTCTTTCCGGTTGGTGGGAGATTGTGTCATGTGAAGAGAAATGATAGACATTAATATCAATGAAACAAGTTTGGGTTGCCAAATTATTGGTTTTTAACAGCTTTATTGCTGTTTTAATTCGATTTTGATTAAAACTAATCACGTCGATTTATTAACATCAGTAGTTGATTTGAATAAGACATTCGATGACAGAGTTTAGTGTAGTGAATAAGGTAGTAAAAAGTATTGGTATTTCTGTTTAACATGTGTTGGTTTTCGGTGTGATTTATTGTTCCAGTTGAACATCGCTCTATTAAAAACGAAATCAGACGCATAGATAAAATCTACCGAAATTGGTCTAAATTCATTTAAATATCTAAAACACCAAACAGGCTTTGACTACATAATCGAGGAAAGAAATCAGAGACTCATGAATTATAATATTTATCAAATAAATTTGAACATTCGGAAAAGCTCACAAATGTTGGAATAAAAGCTATTTTTGTTTGAATATTTTATTTTATATTTTATTCTAAAATTTCACTTAATTTGTTTTTATAAAATATTTCTGTCTCAAGGTCGAATATACCTGGTTGGGAGGTCTTAGTAAATTTTTTTTCCGGTTATTTCTTGTTTATTTGGTAAGAATATGGAATCTTTGATGTTTTTAGAATCTGTTCCAATAATGATAGTGAAATTTGCGTATGTTTTGATTTAACTAATTCTATACGAATAGTTGGCCTCAGACTTGAAACACTCCGAAACCGTGAGGCTTACCGACTGAGGTCAACTCGGGGTATCCCACAGATATGTGGAATAGCTGTGATCCCTCCGAGATCCCGATGCTCGTAACGCTGAAAATGAAAGAACAAGAACAAGAACAAGAAGAAGACTAATTCTCTGCCAATAGTAATAGTTGGTATGTCTGTCTGTTGCGTGGGAGTTAATGTTTCAAATCCTAGAAAGCATTCATCTGTTTTCGAAATCGGTAAGTCCTCCGAGAGTAATGAACTATCATCAAAAGTTCACCGCTGTGAAGACAAGGTATGGTTGAGAGAAATTCACTTTTCTTGATTTTGTTCTGCCCACCTCAAGCTTTTGAACTAGTCGTACAACTTAACGATAGGATTGAGTCATTTTAACAAATGAATGCAATTCAATAATACGAGTTTTGAGATTTATATAATTCAAACCACAGTGAGTGGGTGATAAGCGTTACTAAAAGAAACAACTATGTTTACTTATTAGAAAAATGGCAGAAACTTTATTATCTTGGCAGATTTGTCAGTGTGACATTAAGTCTCTGGTTGTTGAAAAGAAATATTAACCTTCTATAAAGGGTTTTCCAATAAATAAATAAATAAATTATTTTGAATAGCCCGCTATTTCGGTAGATGTCACTTTTAAAGATTAATTTTTGACAATGATCCGAAATTTCATCGAAAAATCATCTTCTTTTGACAAGATGTCGCTTTGTGCAACACAAGCAACGAAACTATTGATCTTTTTGGAAAAGTTTCCAGACTCAAAGAGTTGATTACCATTGACCACCGAGATTTTGTAATTTTACAGCTGGTGGCTTCTTCCTTTGAGCCAAGTAAAAGACTAATGGCTAATGGCCCAGGGTCGACTAAAGGCCTCAAAGATGAAATTCGTGAAACTATTGAGGACAAACAGCAGCCTTTTAAAGATTTGGTGATAGAAAATTTCATGAATGTTTTGCAAGCGTAGCCGTAGCGGCCACCTGTGCGATAATCGGCTCTACCGTGGTAACCGTCGCGTCGGCGTCGTACAAACATAAGAACATTCTAACTGGGAATAGGTAAAGTTAGTACCCTTAAATTCCTAAAAACAAAGATCTTTTAATTCGATCACTACGAGAAAGTTTCAAGAAATTATGTCAGAGAAGACGTTAAATACAATTTGTTTACAAAAGACCCATCCAACTGAAAGTAGTCTATCAATATCAATGTTGGTCTAAAAGGTTCTAAATACAATGTAAGAGGTCAAAACACTGCCTGTTTTGTCTCCGAAGAAAGTTATGACAGAAAGTGTTGGTATACCTAAAGTCTACATCGGCTTATGTAAAATTGGACATATGACAAAATTTCATTATAGAATCTGCAAGAGATATCCAGTTAAATTTCCATTCCATTCCATGCTCACAACTTGTGTTGTGTACATCCAGCAAAGCAACTGGTCTCATGGGAACCTAATGTCTCTATAAGTTTGCAATTTGAATTGAATTTTGGTGATGCTTCAATGGGAGCAAACACAGAGACCGTTGACTAGTTTAACTTAAGCAAACCCTGTGTTGTGTGCTCAGTGCTCAGTCAATCTGGTGAAATTCGAACAGCCTGTAAGTTTTATTTTATTTTATTTTAACACGTTTCAATTTTGTTGTTCAAGTTGTTCGCTTATTAGTCCATCCATTTACTTTTTTTGTGAGTTTTAGAAGGAGTCGGTTGAGGCTTATCGTAGAAAATCAGTGACGCGACACTCACGATTAAGGAAAATGTGTCAAAATGCAAGTGTGAGAAAAATCGCAGGCGTGTTTCGCTCCAAAATATAATTGCAATCTTTATGGGATCTCATATAATAATTTGTATTCATTTTTGGATATAAATTGTTGTGTGAACTTTTTCTACTATGATCGACTCAACGATCTGGATTAGAAGGAGAGATCCGTTTAAGGTGAAGTTGAATACTCAATTAGAAGTGTATTTTCAAAAGGGTTACGCCTCTAGTGCAATACATATTCAAACTAATATCTTCAACCACACCTTAAATGTAGTGTGGGGCATTTTAAATTCTCCTTATTGGAAGATAACACCACTCAATTACCCAGTATGAGTGTACCCACGTTCTGCTAGTGATGACGGGTTTTTTTTATGGGGGAATCGATTTATCAAATCGGTATCAATGATTGATAATAATAAGATAGATAAGTGAACAACCCTCCTCTTCTAAGGTGGACGGCAATTTGTGCTTACCTGGAAAGAGAAAGAGAAATGCATTTGAATTAATAAAGTGCCGACAAATGAAAACGATTGGTTGGAATTGAAATAATCAAAACAGATTAGATACAAAATGAAATTCAAAAATGGAGTTTAGTGGTTTTCCCTGTAGAATGACAACACCTTCGTGTGATTAACTTTTAATATTTTTAAGTCTTAAGATTAATTAAATGGGAGGAGACATTAGTTACTCGCTCTTGAAAGCAACAACCAGTTCTTACTCAAGTTAAAAGACTGTTCAAATTTTAACTGCAATCAAACAAAAATCCTACACCAAAGATAAATAAGCAAAGTTAGTTTGTGTAAGTAAGTTGAATATCATACATCCTGAATCAGAGAAATAAAAGGCAAACTTTAATAGGTCTCCATACTAATGAAGGAGGATTTTGTCTCCTAGTTTAAGGTTTTGACGTAACTCTGATCTGAAGCAAAACTTAGCATCAGGTCGTATTTCTCATATGCCTGTCTGTATAGTTTCGTTTCCAAAGTATTCAAATAAGAAAATAATACAAGGTGGCGCAACAGGTCGGGGAAATCCAGGGTCTAGCGCATATTCCTCAATCAAACCTTGTGAAGGATTGGAAAGGACCTACAATTATTTGCCGATACCAAACGGCTTATCAAGAAAGCGCTTTTCATGGCAATGAAATTACTATCGAAGAAATTGCCAATTCCTCGCCAAAGTCGATACTTATAAAAACACTCTGTTTCTTTGATGTTCTCCGATCCTAACCTTAAACCTCCCACGTAACATGCTAACACCACTACGTCACGGGCACAAAGCTTTTGTTGGTTTCCAAAATCCTAAACGTTTTAGTAAATTTTCTAAGAAAAGCTATGAGAAGCAAAAACAAGCCCTTGAACAAACTTGAGCAAGCTCTACCGTCCCCTAAATCTAAGCCCTGAACAGAATATCAAGAATCTTGGTATTTTTAAGCTAAATCAGTTCTACAAGGACAAGACGACTTTGACCGACCCGATGCGATGGCGTGGTACTTGCTGTTCATTATGCAAATCTATTCCTTACAGACGGGCGCGAAAGTCCGAGTCGCAATGGTTCAATTGCATTATTGAGGATAAATGGATCGCCCCTTCATTCAGTATATTCTCAACCCCGCAACGAAACAACCGCCTATTTCAAATGAAAATTCGTAACTTGCACAGTTCTTCTTGTATTCAAATGATTGTCAGCTCGACTTTCTATCCTTGGAAGCAATTTTATATGTCTATTACCAGTCGACTGGACTTGAGATGACTTCTTCCAGATTGTTTACCCTGATTGAAATGTTCTATGGACATGGAGTGGAGTTGTTTCTTGTTGTGTTGGAATTTCAAGCATATCTTTCTTATGTCCATTTCATTGATACACAAAAGCACTTTTAAAAAGTACTTTTTTAACCGATCCATTGAAACACTAAATCTCTTTTTTTGCTTTAATAGAGCAATTTTGTGAACCTCCATTCGAGTCTCTCGTACACCAAAAGAAAACATTTGAATATCATCATAAGCTTTCAGATTGAAATTAAAAAATTAAATAGTGAATCGATTGAAAGGATATCTGCTGTTTTAGGCAAAAAGACTTGTTATTTTTACTTGCCACTAATTTTGGACAAGAAAAAAACAATTTTTGAAAGTGCCTTTGTGAATCCCAATGAAAATCAACATTAGTTTTTGCTTGAACGTTGAAGCTTAGCATTAAATTTGGCAGAAGTTTTTTGTTTTTGCTTTTAATGTGAAGATTACTGTTTTATCATCTTTACAAAGGAAAACACACGAAAATCCATGCAGCAGCGGCTGGCATTAAACCGAAATGTTAAGAATTGGGGACTTTAAGGGAAGTTTCTCTAAAAACGTGACTTCTTTCCTCACAGGTATCCTACTACACCTCATGTCTATTAAGACATTAGCTTCACTCATTTGCATTTGCAAATAGCCAACAACATTAAAATATGTATGAAAACAAATTTAGAAAAGGCCTGTTTCTTATCTCAATGTCTAAACTCCTAAGCACGTAAAGGCGACAAAAGCACCAGTATAGGAAAAGTCTATATAGTTTCATAACCTGACCCTTTCATTTCCAAATGACTTCAATTATTGTCAGTTGGTAGATAATTGATTGTGAATTTACTCTCGCTGAACGATAATAATTGCTTAATAAAATGTTTCATGTCAACCCAAAAACGGTACTGCACGTGATTTGAAGGGAAACAAGTCATCAACTCCATTAGATGCCAGATTTGACATAAAAATAATATTTAACGTGTTGGCCGTCGCCATCGGTAGGTCGTTTAGCCAAAATGGTAATATGACATTTCTCTAATGGCTGTCATCGAGACAGAAATAAGTGAGTTACGCTAATGACTTTCCTTGATTTATGAGATCAGCGCAGCAGCACAATGTGTGTCTCATATATTAAGACAGATCTCTTTTAATACCTAGACATTTGGTTTGCTTGACGTGTGTTTTCTTACACGCCCCTTGTGGCGTCGGCGGTTGGTGAGGCACCGCAACTTCATCGCCATCGGGATTAAAAGCAAAGTGCGCCACAATCTACACCAGTCTGACACTTGACGTTCTTCGATCGCCTTTTCAGAACGACATTGAACGACATGCGTTCAGATTCAGACATAAAAGATTTGTCCAAGAAAACATGTTACACTCAGATTACAGGTTGCACTAAGAATATGCAATTGATCGATGATTGATGTTTTATTTGTTTTATATTCGAACGAATTCAAAAGTTGATATACTACTTGAAGCACTGAGCAGCTCATTGGGAGGTATAAGGTAACTGGCAAAAGATTCAGGTTTGAAGTTGATCTTTTGAATTCATTACACATTTCAAAGCCAGAACACGTGGTGTTGCTTATTGTTTGATATTTCTCAATTGTCACCCCTTTCTCACTCACCTCATCGGGCTACAATCGTTTGTTCAGAATTTGCTGAATATCAAACGAGAAAAAGTGTGAATGAAAAAGTTTATTGCTCGTGTACTAGTTACAATTTTTGTTTATTATTTTCTTCGATTTTGAACAGGTTTTGCTTTCAGGTTGTTTGTGATTGTCAGTGATATGTTCCGACCGCACATTGGCCTGCGGACTGACCGGCTTGATTTAATTTTTTTATATTAATATTATCATTGTGAGAATTCATACGCAATAAACCATAAACAAGCGACTTACTCTGAATTCCAGCTCACTTTTGAAATATTTGTTCTCATTTCATTTTTGTTATTAAATAAAAAAAGCATTGAGTGCAAAAGTGTGTCACAGCAGGACACAAGAACATGCTCGAGAATATTTTTCAAAAAAGCTAAAAAAAAAACATCCAAATATTGTAAAGTTAAAAAAGTACTTCCTTACACTTTGTAAAGTTTTTCGCACAAATGTTGAATTAACTCGAGAAAGGTATTATTCCAACTTTATTTTACTGATTGAAGAGGACCTTGAAGTGCTAGAAACTTTGTTGTTTTAGCCATAAGTTAATAATAAGTGAGAAGACCAAGCTCATGACTTTTAAAACAACTGGTCATCGAAATTGTGATTATGATTTATTTTTCCATTCTCCAAGTTGCAGGCAATTCAGCTTCCCAATACACAATTGTGGTGAACCTAATTTCCAACATAAATATTCCTGTTCCGATTCTTGTTTAAAAATCGATTCCGTTAATAATTTCAAATACTTGGGTGTTACAATTGATGCCAACCTTAACTGGAAAAACCACTGTAACAACATCAAAAATCAATTGTTGCTCATAACGAGAAAAATTTATTTTTTAAAACCATTCTGCTTCAACAAAGTTCTAACTTCAGTTTATTAAGGTCTTGCACATTCTAAATTTCAATACGCGTTATCTAGCTGGTGTGGTTCTTATGCAAATACTTTTAGACCTTTACTTATTGCTCAAAAACATCTTGTTCGAATTATTTGCAACAAGATTCGTCCTACTGAAAGTTGGCCTTTATACAAAGAATTGCGAATTCTACCTATGAAACATCTTTATATTTTTAAAGTTTTAAAAGAATTTTTCAAGCAAAGCGGTTATATTCCTAGTAGAAACTCGGAGTTATATAATATAAGTATAAACAACTTGCACCTTGTCAATAAACCTATACTGTACGCAAAACTCATTTCTCAAACTTTTATACTGCAACAGCACCAAAATCATTTAATAAATTACCTGTGTCTGTCAGAAGAACTCAAAACATAAACTCTTTCTTAAAGAAAGTAAAAGATTGGTTTTTCACAATTGACTTAAACTTAATTGTAAACTAAAATAAATAAATAAAAATTTATCTTTTAACTTATGTCTGAAATAATAATTATTGATTTGCTTAACTTATTAAGTTATTGTAATTTTCTTAATACTGATTGTCGCCCCACAACAGTTTCTTATTATTGTAAATAAAATTCACAAATGTATTATTCAACACTAACTTTGAAGTTAAAGAATGATAGCTATTATTTATTCTTTTCATTTACCATTTACCATATATGTAGTTTTAAGTTGAAACGAAAAAAGAATGAATAAATATTTGTCTAATTCTAATAATAATCGAAGCTTTTTTTGATATTTTCTTTTTATTAAATAGGATCACGGACAGATAGAATAAAATACTTGGGAATCCAAGTTAAAAAAACGCGCTATACTCATAGGTGGCGTGAAAACGTGCGCTTATTATTACGATTATAACTTTTCTAAATTTTTGAATCGTTATATCTCCGAAACAGTGACTCGTAAGAAAAAAAAGTAGCTTTACATTTTATATAGATAAATTTATAATCTACAATTGCGTCTAACATATTTTCATGATAAAACTGGCAAAAATTATGATATTGCCAAAAATTGCAAAAAGTGGGGAAAAAATCTTATTTTTGAACTTTGACCTCGAATAAAATTTTTTCCATGCAGGGGAAAGTTGGGGAACTTTCAAGTTTTATTTGGAATCATATTTTAAACGATCTCACCAACTTTCAGCTTGGTGCGAATTTATGTAACTTCACTATCAATTTTTGGTTTAATTTGACCGGATTATTATACAACTAGACTGTTTCGTAAAAAACATTGTTAAATTAAGTTCACTTCAAAAATAAGTGGCAACATTGGAAGTACATATATATATTTAACTAAAGAGAAAATTATTCTTTCACTTGTATACTTCGCGTTGAAAGCAAAAAAATTTGTTTATACAAATCATAGCACATGGTCAAATAGAGCGTTAAACACATTAAAGAATGTAAACAATTTCTCCAAAGTTATTCTTGGCGTAAAATTCGAAACGAACTCAGCACAAAAAAAAATATCCAAAATTTGTTGGAATATTCATAATACATAACGACAATATACCACCAGCAAGAAAACTCTGACACACATTGAACCTAATTAACGTCACCAGTGTTCTCTAGATGGCGTCGACGTAAACGATATCTGCATACAATGTATCTTTTGTTATCGTATCCCATTAGTTGACAGACTTCCTACCTCTGCTCTTCCGGCGACATACACTCCATAAACAGGCGTTAAAAGTTAGCAAATAAGCATAGAGACCTTTTGAAAGAAACAAAAACAGCCTGTTGCCTCACAGCTCACAACAGAGGTAGTTCATTGTTAAACCAAAGAAAAGAATCAACCATTCCCTTGAATTGTCCTGTCCTCTCGTTAGTTTTACCCAATTTCGATAACGATCCCTTTTCGGTTAAAGGAATCCACTGTGAAATGAAAATTAACTGATGCTCTCAAGGCAAAACACACACACTAAATACCAGCATGATTTGAAAACCCCGTGGAATTTGAAACAATATACATAGCTGCAAACCGACCCTTTTTTTCAACACATGCATGGCCATATTGCAACAAGCTGAGGGTAGAAAAAAAAGGGACAACCCGCATTCCAAAGAATTTGGCTTGCGCCCATTTTTCAATAGAAATTTTCAATTCCCATCGAAGCATATGTGACGATGACGGATTCATTTGGCACGAATCGTAATTTCTGTGAGAAATAACCGAAAAGTAAAAACACTTTCGACAAAAATCAAAAAAAAAAAAAAAAACCACCCACTCAGAGGTCGAAGATTGCCAATTATTCAAACTATAAATTCGAACTAGTGGCTTTCCGAAAATCCGCGAAAATAAAATTTAAAAAATGTCTTCTTTTGATAGACATTTTTCATCTTCTTCAACTTCCGGCTCTTTCGTGGTTCGACTATGTGGTATGTAGTAGCCAGTGTAGCGTCTAATTATACTTTCCGTAATTTGATTTATATTTCATCGGGTGCGCGCAAGATGCCGGCCGCCTCAGCTCAGTGTGGGAGGCCAATATATGGTTGGTCTTGGTATAGGTAGATATACCGGAAAATGCTGCTTGAATCAAAGATGTGGAACGTATATGTACTTTACACGCTGCTGTCCCGATGCGATACGAATCAATGAGGATGAATGTATGATTCAATCTTGTGCTAATTAGCAATTCAAATTAAGAAAGCAAAAAAGTATCCGCAAAGGAGCTGTCAAAAGTCCGTTATGAAATTGCACACCGGCTTCTTATCCGTTGTCGCAATATTTTTGCATCCATGAGTGGCAACCAGTACGTTTTTTTTTAGGTTCTTTTTGTTAAATATTATTGCCAGTCTTTCGGAGTTGGTTTTGGTGTATCTTAATAAGCTCTTGCAGAGGACTTCGGACATCGGGGTTTTCTCTCTGTGTAAAGCCAATTTATAATAAAAACCAATTTAATTGCATTTTAATGAGCCAACCGAACAAATAAATTATTAAACGATTTTCAAACAATAAAATTGTTTGTGTGTTGTGTAGTGCATTAAAGTTTGATTTGTTGTTCGATAAAGAAGATAACCAAAAGCACACATATTGCTGCTTTGGTCAGTTGGAAAAAACAGTCGAAGAGAGTTTTAAGATGTGCTGAATAAAATAAAGATTAAAAGCCGTAATGCAGTAATTCGAGATTTATAGCTTGTTCGACAAGGTGTTGTCTCATTAAAATTTAAAGAGGTTTCCTGTCAATTCGGAAACAAGTTTATTCCGTTGTGGGTTGTCGGTTTTTTTTTTTTTAATGGATATAAGCTTCTTAATTTAAATAGTGCGTTAAATATGTTTGTGGTTCTTTTTAAAACAGCGGGAATGTCCTTAATAATGAGGTGGTTTAATGAGACAGTCAGCAAGTTTTGAGACGTTGTGTAAGATATGTCCGTCAAGTTAGCACTACCACTTCAAAGTTTTCATAGTTTGTTAATTGGATTAATTGTCGTAAATTTGTCGTAAATTTGTCGTGAAAACAAAAAATTTGTCGCTCTTCGTTTTTAAAAAAAAACCGTGTGTAGTGCTAACTTGACGGTCAAGTTAGCACTACCACCCCCCCCAAATCCGTCAAATCGATCTTAAACAAAAAACTAATTATGCAATTAATTGTCGTAAATTTGTCGTAGATTAGTCGTGAAAACGAAAAAATTTTAGCTCTTCATTTTTTTAAAAAAATAGTGTGTAGTGCTAACTTGACGCGTCAAGTTAGCACTACCACCCCCTTAAAATGGTCAAATCAACTCGAAATCAAAAACTGAGTACGCCATTAATTGTCGTAAATTTGTCGTTCACAAGATATCCAAAAAGATATTTTGTCGCGACCCCCCTTTCGAAGTGCCCCCCATATGAATGATTTTCAAGCAACGAAAAACACCAAAGTTCAATACTTCACAAAATCGTTCAAATCAACTCCAAATCGAAAACTGAAAACGCAGTTAATTGTCGCTTTTTATCCTCTTATGAGATATGCAAACTGATAATTTGTCGCGCCCCCCTTTCGAAAGGTTTTTTTTAAAAAGAGTAGTGTGTAGTGCTAACTTGACACAAAGTTAGCACTACCACCCCCCCTAAAATGGCCAAATCAACTCGAAATCAATAACTGAGTACGCCATTAATTGTCGTAAATTTGTCGTTCACAAGATATCCAAAAAGATATTTTGTCGCGACCCCCCTTTCGAAGTGCCCCCCATATGAATGATTTTCAAGCAACGAAAAACACCAAAGTTCAATACTTCACAAAATCGTTCAAATCAACTCCAAATCGAAAACTGAAAACGCAGTTAATTGTCGCTTTTTATCCTCTTATGAGATATGCAAACTGATAATTTGTCGCGCCCCCCTTTCGAAAGGTTTTTTTAAAAAGAGTAGTGTGTAGTGCTAACTTGACACAAAGTTAGCACTACCACCCCCCTAAAATGGCCAAATCAACTCGAAATCAAAAACTGAGTACGCCATTAATTGTCGTAAATTTGTCGTTCACAAGATATTCAAAAAGATATTTTGTCGCGACCCCCCTTTCGAAGTGCCCCCCATATGAATGATTTTCAAGCAACGAAAAACACCAAAGTTCAATACTTCACAAAATCGTTCAAATCAACTCCAAATCGAAAACTGAGTACGCAGTTAATTGTCGCTTTTTATCCTCTTATGAGATATGCAAACTGATAATTTGTCGCGCCCCCCTTTCGAAAGGTTTTTTTAAAAAGAGTAGTGTGTAGTGCTAACTTGACACAAAGTTAGCACTACCACCCCCCTAAAATGGCCAAATCAACTCGAAATCAAAAACTGAGTACGCCATTAATTGTCGTAAATTTGTCGTTCACAAGATATCCAAAAAGATATTTTGTCGCGACCCCCCTTTCGAAGTGCCCCCCATATGAATGATTTTCAAGCAACGAAAAACACCAAAGTTCAATACTTCACAAAATCGTTCAAATCAACTCCAAATCAAAAACTGAGTACGCAGTTAATTATCGATTTTTACACTCTTATGAGATATGCAAACAGATAATTTGTCGCGCCCCCCTTTCGAAAGGTTTTTTTAAAAAGAGTAGTGTGTAGTGCTAACTTGACACAAAGTTAGCACTACCACCCCCCTAAAATGGCCAAATCAACTCGAAATCAAAAACTGAGTACGCCATTAATTGTCGTAAATTTGTCGTTCACAAGATATCCAAAAAGATATTTTGTCGCGACCCCCCTTTCGAAGTGCCCCCCATATGAATGATTTTCAAGCAACGAAAAACACCAAAGTTCAATACTTCACAAAATCGTTCAAATCAACTCCAAATCGAAAACTGAAAACGCAGTTAATTGTCGCTTTTTATCCTCTTATGAGATATGCAAACTGATAATTTGTCGCGCCCCCCTTTCGAAAGGTTTTTTTAAAAAGAGTAGTGTGTAGTGCTAACTTGACACAAAGTTAGCACTACCACCCCCCTAAAATGGCCAAATCAACTCGAAATCAATAACTGAGTACGCCATTAATTGTCGTAAATTTGTCGTTCACAAGATATCCAAAAAGATATTTTGTCGCGACCCCCCTTTCGAAGTGCCCCCCATATGAATGATTTTCAAGCAACGAAAAACACCAAAGTTCAATACTTCACAAAATCGTTCAAATCAACTCCAAATCGAAAACTGAGTACGCAGTTAATTGTCGCTTTTTATCCTCTTATGAGATATGCAAACTGATAATTTGTCGCGCCCCCCTTTCGAAAGGTTTTTTTAAAAAGAGTAGTGTGTAGTGCTAACTTGACACAAAGTTAGCACTACCACCCCCCTAAAATGGCCAAATCAACTCGAAATCAAAAACTGAGTACGCCATTAATTGTCGTAAATTTGTCGTTCACAAGATATCCAAAAAGATATTTTGTCGCGACCCCCCTTTCGAAGTGCCCCCCATATGAATGATTTTCAAGCAACGAAAAACACCAAAGTTCAATACTTCACAAAATCGTTCAAATCAACTCCAAATCGAAAACTGAAAACGCAGTTAATTGTCGCTTTTTATCCTCTTATGAGATATGCAAACTGATAATTTGTCGCGCCCCCCTTTCGAAAGGTTTTTTTAAAAAGAGTAGTGTGTAGTGCTAACTTGACACAAAGTTAGCACTACCACCCCCCTAAAATGGCCAAATCAACTCGAAATCAAAAACTGAGTACGCCATTAATTGTCGTAAATTTGTCGTTCACAAGATATCCAAAAAGATATTTTGTCGCGACCCCCCTTTCGAAGTGCCCCCCATATGAATGATTTTCAAGCAACGAAAAACACCAAAGTTCAATACTTCACAAAATCGTTCAAATCAACTCCAAATCGAAAACTGAAAACGCAGTTAATTGTCGCTTTTTATCCTCTTATGAGATATGCAAACTGATAATTTGTCGCGCCCCCCTTTCGAAAGGTTTTTTTAAAAAGAGTAGTGTGTAGTGCTAACTTGACACAAAGTTAGCACTACCACCCCCCTAAAATGGCCAAATCAACTCGAAATCAAAAACTGAGTACGCCATTAATTGTCGTAAATTTGTCGTTCACAAGATATCCAAAAAGATATTTTGTCGCGACCCCCCTTTCGAAGTGCCCCCCATACGAATGATTTTCAAGCAACGAAAAACACCAAAGTTCAATACTTCACAAAATCGTTCAAATCAACTCCAAATCGAAAACTGAGTACGCAGTTAATTGTCGCTTTTTATCCTCTTATGAGATATGCAAACTGATAATTTGTCGCGCCCCCCTTTCGAAAGGTTTTTTTAAAAAGAGTAGTGTGTAGTGCTAACTTGACACAAAGTTAGCACTACCACCCCCCTAAAATGGCCAAATCAACTCGAAATCAAAAACTGAGTACGCCATTAATTGTCGTAAATTTGTCGTTCACAAGATATCCAAAAAGATATTTTGTACGCGACAAAATATCTTTTTGGATATCTTGTGAACGACAAATTTACGACAATTAATGGCGTACTCAGTTTTTGATTTCGAGTTGATTTGGCCATTTTAGGGGGGTGGTAGTGCTAACTTTGTGTCAAGTTAGCACTACACACTACTCTTTTTAAAAAAACCTTTCGAAAGGGGGGCGCGACAAATTATCAGTTTGCATATCTCATAAGAGGATAAAAAGCGACAATTAACTGCGTACTCAGTTTTCGATTTGGAGTTGATTTGAACGATTTTGTGAAGTATTGAACTTTGGTGTTTTTCGTTGCTTGAAAATCATTCATATGGGGGGCACTTCGAAAGGGGGGTCGCGACAAAATATCTTTTTGGATATCTTGTGAACGACAAATTTACGACAATTAATGGCGTACTCAGTTTTTGATTTCGAGTTGATTTGGCCATTTTAGGGGGGTGGTAGTGCTAACTTTGTGTCAAGTTAGCACTACACACTACTCTTTTTAAAAAAACCTTTCGAAAGGGGGGCGCGACAAATTATCAGTTTGCATATCTCATAAGAGGATAAAAAGCGACAATTAACTGCGTACTCAGTTTTTGATTTGGAGTTGATTTGAACGATTTTGTGAAGTATTGAACTTTGGTGTTTTTCGTTGCTTGAAAATCATTCATATGGGGGGCACTTCGAAAGGGGGGTCGCGACAAAATATCTTTTTGGATATCTTGTGAACGACAAATTTACGACAATTAATGGCGTACTCAGTTTTTGATTTCGAGTTGATTTGGCCATTTTAGGGGGGTGGTAGTGCTAACTTTGTGTCAAGTTAGCAATACACACTACTCTTTTTAAAATACTATCCGAAAGGGGGGCGCGACAAATTATCAGTTTGCATATCTCATAAGAGGATAAAAAGCGACAATTAACTGCGTACTCAGTTTTTGATTTGGAGTTGATTTGAACGATTTTGTGAAGTATTGAACTTTGGTGTTTTTCGTTGCTTGAAAATCATTCATAAGGGGGGCACTTCGAAAGGGGGGTCGCGACAAAATATCTTTTTGGATATCTTGTGAACGACAAATTTACGACAATTAATGGCGTACTCAGTTTTTGATTTCGAGTTGATTTGACCATTTTAAGGGGGTGGTAGTGCTAACTTGACGCGTCAAGTTAGCACTACACACTATTTTTTTAAAAAAATGAAGAGCTAAAATTTTTTCGTTTTCACGACTAATCTACGACAAATTTACGACAATTAATTGCATAATTAGTTTTTTGTTTAAGATCGATTTGACGGATTTGGGGGGGTGGTAGTGCTAACTTGACCGTCAAGTTAGCACTACACACGGTTTTTTTTTAAAAACGAAGAGCGACAAATTTTTTGTTTTCACGACAAATTTACGACAAATTTACGACAATTAATCCAATAAACAAACTATGAAAATTTTGAAGTGGTAGTGCTAACTTGACGGACATGTGTAAGATCAGTATCAAGCAGATACTAGAGTTTAAAATGCTCTAGAACCTGGCAAAGTGGACTAAACAATGCCTTAGAAGAAATATTCGATGGGTACTAAGCCGACATTTGAGAGAAAGCGGCAAATTACAGTTCTTTGGTATATAAACAGTTCAATAGCGGCAAATTACAGTTCTTTGGTATATAAACAGTTCAATATAATTGGTTTAAATTGATTGAAAAATTGTAAGTACACATTATTGCCGGTGAAAAAGTTTCTCTTCTGATTGTAATACATTTGTAGCGTTGAAATAATACAATTTGTACACAGAAATTAAATAATGCAACGGCCCAACTTGGTCGCATCTTGAGGTGTTATATAGTCATACATAAATCATTTGTGGTATCACTAAATCGGCTGATGGAGTAATGATTGGCATGTCCACTGAGAGCAGTAGACTGCCATGAAAAGCGCTTTCTCACTTTAACGTTCAGAATCAGTGTATCCTCCATTCCTCAAAAAGTATGGTTGAGAAAAATGCGCTATGCCTCGAGACTCCTCAAGCTCTGTTACATTAAAATCAGAAACAAAATTGCAATAGCCGCAGAAAAGTTAACTAAAGGAATCATCTGATGGAATATTTGTCCTCCCCAAAATGGGAAAATAGGAAAAAAATATAAAAAAGTACACAAACAACATTGGGAAACACATCCAAAATTCAAATTGAATGAATCACTACTGCTGTAAAAGATCTTTTTTAATGATTTTGGGCTACACTCTTTCGGGTCCAATTTTAGGCTACAAAAA
The DNA here is from genome assembly GCA_914767635.1 of Melanostoma mellinum. Classification (NCBI taxonomy): domain Eukaryota; kingdom Metazoa; phylum Arthropoda; class Insecta; order Diptera; family Syrphidae; genus Melanostoma; species Melanostoma mellinum. The sequence continues at coordinate 25,856,376 of OU612058.1, forward strand.
TTTTGAAATTGGGCTATCGAGGTGGTTCAAAACATGGCAACTCTGTACAGAATATGCTTTTAAAAGAAATAAAAAAAAAATAAGAATAACAAACCGCAAGAAAAAAGGAATGTATACAAATGTGGCCTTAAGGTCCCGACCCATAGAATCCGTTGCGTCCGTTCGCTGCCGAATTCAACTGACAGCTCGATTAAATACACACGATCTTATGAGAGGTGACCCATAAGCATCGGATGCAACGGACGCAACGGAAAAAGTAGCCCAACTTTTAACTTTTGCGTCCGACAGAACTGATGACATGCGCAGTCAAAACCAATTTGAAGTTTTCTCTTCACACCGCAACGGATTCTATGGGTTACCCCAATCCGTTGTGTCCGGTAAAACTCACTGCTGTCAGTTGAATCCGGCAGCGAACTGACGCAACGGATTCTATGGGTCGGGGCCTTTAATGAAGTTTCAAATGCTGTTTTTATGAGTGTCTGATAATTTTTCTAGTTCTTTGAAGAAGTAACTACCTAGAAAAGTCAAAGTTACTAAGTCAAAGCTGAAACACAATCTCGAGTTTCGTCAATTTTCACTTTAAATAAACCAAATCTGTGCATTCTAATACAATAGCGCTATTTAATAAAAGCTTTGTGATACAAAAGTATGAAAACGCAACAAAACTTTAAGTTTGATTACATTTTACTTTTGTTCTACTTTTGACAAAATCGCTATCAAACCTAAAAGAGCTTTAGGGCCTAACAAATTTCAGGGACCTGTAAAATTTTTCACCGATTCCGAAGGCCCAATTTTAAGAAAGGGCTTTTCATGGCAGATATGCTCGGAGGAACGGCCGTTTTCTCCCGAAAGACAATACTCGTAGAAAAACTATTTCATTTCTGGAATTCAAAGCACCGTCAGACTGAAAAATAAACGTTGGGTTTGTCGTGCATGACCACTTATCAAATCAAAGAAGAGGAAGAATCATTTGCAATTTAGGAGTGATTGAAACACAAATCATAAGAACGCATACTACTTCGTTTTTCAACATCGTGTTTCCTCTTTTATTCCATACAACAAATAAAGTACAAAACACGAATTCTAAACTCAAGCAAACTTCATCAAAGCATGAGTTTATGTACCAAAACCATTAAGTCGCTCGACATGTTTAAAGTCATAAAGGCACATAACATAATCCAAAAAAGACACCATTCCATTTCTAAAACTATAAACTTCTTCAGCTTAGAGAAACAATTACGAAAATGTAACATCGGGGCATTACTCACGCTCATGGGGGTCATCTCATCAAATAACGCAACATTCAAGCACATGTCAGCTCATCGGAACATGTGCCTTTTGTCTGATTTAATTCCAATTTCTGTAGCTTCTTAATTTTTTGCATTTGCCCGATTCACAATTCACAAAGCTCAACAATCACACATTGTTGCATCAATTTATTTGTATTGGCAATTGGCATTATTACGAGAAGCAAGATCACCAAACGCCAGATTAAACGTCACGCAAATACATCGCATCGCAGTGTCGATGTCCGTGTGTAGCTTACTCTATGTATGTTCAAGGGAGTACACACACTGAGACCGAGACTTAAGGCACAGAATGTCCAACTGAGAAATGGACACCCGATTTGGTTTTGCACTAATTTTGTGAAAAATCTAACTTTTAGGGGCAAAATTTTCATCGCAACATACAATTTTGTCTCAAAACATTTCAATTAACTGACAAAACATTCCAATAAGTGACAGGACATACGACTTATACAGTTCAACTCTATCAGATGTCATTAGTTTGCACATATCTAGAGCGAGATAGAGGAAGAGAGAAACTACTGTTGTTGTTTTGGTTAATAAGTAAGTAGTTACTGCTTTTTATGTCATTTGTTATTTCTTTTTCTCCTCTGCTGGACCGTCGCGTCGCGTTGCGTAGTCGTCGTCGGTATCGGTACTTGAACGTCGCGTCATCGTCATCATCAGATCAGAAGCCTCTCTCAGTCTCAAATACTTTCGTATGTACAAACGTACGTCAGGTCTGTACTTCACTGTATAGTTTTCCATCTCGTTTTCGTTCATGTATACATATAATTGCGAAATATAACTGCTTTTGGTTTTTTTTCTTCAAACACTTTTGACTGTCAATTTGTACACACGGTCCATATATGCGGATGCAAACAGGTAGATAGGTACACTGACTTTCTTTTTTGTGTGTTTGTTCTTTCTGACAGTAAAGTGACCCTCATTTTTGTACACAGGAAACCAAAGCTACTACAATATTCAAATGGGCTCTGTTAAAAACTCAGACTGTGACGTTCACTTTTCTATGGTAAAAGAAGAACGCGTGTTGCATTGCCATATGGTAATGGCCAATCGCAATATTCCCCAAGTAATTTCCGTGCATTTTCTACCATAAGCATTCGTCGGATCGTATAAATAAATTAATTACAAAAGGGAATCCAAAAAGGGGTTCTCCCCTATCGCACCTAATCCTATTTTAGAGGCAGGAAGGCATTCGGATCCGATGACGTAATCGAAATGGAAGCGAATCAAATGCGACGGGACTCGACGACGACCACAAAACTGACAGTTTAGTTCTATGGGAGAATAGGTATAGGTAGTTATACATAGTGCTGCCAATAAAATAGACATTAAGGTGTCTAATTTTGGTCGGCACTAGCATAGCAGGGAAGCGCTTGCTTTGAATGACAATGAATCGGGTGCGGGTAGTGTAAGGTTATTTAGAAATCAGCTGGGAACAATGAACATCATTATAAAGTGGAATGAAAGCGTGTGGTGAGTGAGATGAGAGATACACCCAACTTGAATAGATTGTTTTGTTAAATTTACAACAACCTTACGTTTCTCCAGTTAAACAAATAAGACGAGATGCAAATAAAATAATGAGCCATCCCTTCTGATTGCAAAAAGACAGGTTATTCTTGATAAGACTGCAAGATTACCTGCGTTTGTTTAAAGCCTGTTTTTTTTTTTCTAAGAAATGTTTCTCGCTTTTCAAAACACCCATTCTAGCCTAAGGTGTTGTTGAATGATGACAGTCATCGTTAATATTGGCAGTAAACACCTACAAAGAGGTTGACTTTACACGGACCTTTAGGCGATTCAGTCAGATTGCAATGAAATTTGAATAAAACACTCATTCGAGAAGCACAATGACGACAAATAACACAACATAATCGTCAAAACACAATAACAATAATATGTTTTACTAAGCAAAAGAAATTAACTAAAGATTAAGTTGCAAATCACATAAAATGTCCATTAAATATTTTATAGATAAATATTTTTCAAAAGGTTTCAACATCGGCTTATTGGCACTTGGTAAGCTAAACGAGTTAAAATGATTGAAAATGCGTAAAGTTTTTATCGCCCAAAAAATAGTTATCATAAATACCCATTGTGAATATATTATTCACGATTATGCTTAGCTTCACAAAAATAAAAATAAAAATTATTTCAACAAATAAAAATAACAGAAAGGTATTGCTGTGTGAGAAAAAAAAACTTAAACAAACGAGACCATCAACCATCTCACTGATGGTGGCATTTGCATCTATTGATTTAAAAAGCAATTAAGATTAAATTTTGAACATCCTCAATGGAGTAGTCTGTGATATTGATTCTCTTTAAGTCCGCAAACACAAAAACAGGATATTTTAGTAAGCAAACAACTTACTTTTAGAAGAAGGAAAGAATGAAATTCTTTGTCACTTAGAATTATATTTACCTGAAAATAAAAAAATTAAATAAATTTTAGTCTTACATTTAAATATTTTTTATTATTTTTAAATATGAGCAAAAAACAATTCTTGCAGATCGAAACGACTATAATAAAAATACGAGGGCGGATCAATAGGTTCGTGACTTTTTGAATTTCCCGCCTCTTAATTGAAATGGCAACACTGCTCCCGTCAACAGTCATCTGTCAGTTAACTCCTGTCAAAAATTGAACAAGCTGCAACATTTAGTTTGTTTTTGACAGCCATTAATATCAGACTACCGCGTTGACTGAGAACAAAATGGAAAAAAGTGATTCACCCCGAGAATCTAGAAACCCACTGTTTTGACTGCTGTTTGGTCTTAGCAGCGCCATATTTGGCGAAAGATTTTTTTTATGAAGAAGTTTATGGAAATCAAACAAACAAGTGCTACTAGGAGTATCAACTGGTTCAATCACGGCAAAAGAAAGGGGCAGCAATTCATTCTGAATATGCAGAAAATTTTGTGTGAAAACAATCCAAACAGTCCAAAATGCACGAAGCACAGCTCAAAGAATGTGCGATATACTCCAACGATATGGTTTTGAGGAGCCAAATAGCAACTAAGGACGCTACCAGAGAAACCTGGTGGTATAATAATAAACCGAAGGCAGTGATAAGTAGGAAGAAATTTTCAAAGCGTGGTCAAAGTGTCTCTCAAAGACTAATGATGAAAAAACTTCAAACTACAGAAGTTGTAATATAAAGAAGCGAAGAGGAACTTCGCTGCCGAACTTCAAGCATGGAAGGTATCTACCAGAAGCTGAAAGAAATGTCTGTCCCATCTGTTGAGCAATTCAAGTGACACTACAAAACAACTTGAATGCGGAAGTCTTTGAAATAGCCGCTCTAGCCAAAGTACATTAACTATGGACGACAAAATTCTACGACTATATTGTGAAGGCACTTCTCACAGTTGCGCCACACTATAAAAATTTTTACGACATCACAGTCGAAGAAGTAAGAGAGGCAGTTAAAAACTATAAAAAGGCAAAGGTGATGGACCCGAATGACATGAAGCTGTGATAATTGCCGTCCGATCAGCCTGATGCCTCACACTTTGAAGATCTTTGAGCTGTTATTAGGTTAGTGTAGGCAAAAAATAATTTTTGTCTGCCTCATGGTCAATACGTAAGGCAACAGAAATGCAATCCAAATTAAAAGGATCCTGACAAAAAACATCCTGATTACTTGGAGGGTTTTCATAATGTGTTAGTAGACTTCGAAATGGAATTAGATCGATATTCCCACGATTTGATATCCCTGATACTCAGACAACGGGTAGTTTTCAAGGCATATATGCGGATAATTGAAGACATGTACTGAAGGACAGTCACAAAGGTAAATGTCCAACTGGAGTCATCAAAGTATCCCAAGTCACATTAGGTGCACAACAAGGTACATAGAGTATATTCAGTCTTCTGCTATTTATTTAACTACCTCCTCGAAAGTCAGTTCTTGGTTGTGTGGCAGTAATAACTAAAATGTAAAATCATCTTTTCCATTTCTCCGTTCGCAATCAAATTTTAAGCAAAACAAGATTTCAATCCAGTTCCTAGTGTGAACTCAACCCGGGCGCCTTTTTTCTTAAAATCAGAAAAAAATCAAAAAAAATTTATATCCCACTTAGCAACTATGGCAAAAACTATTTGGCCTTAATTCTTGGATTTGAGAATCAGACTCCTATATCCACTTCTCCCCGACCGACATTAGTGTTTTGTGATCGGTAGATTGCATCCCAATTGCTGTTCAAACTGATGTGATAATATATTTACAAAGCTCGACCTACATACTAAATTTAGGTTCCCCAAATCTATGAATAGCCAACATCACCCTTTAAAATATGTTAATTTATTTATTTCGACAGTCAATTCTTATCAATTTGAAGTTTTACGATTCATTTCCTCGCATCATTGACGATTACCCTCCGATCAATGCCCTTTTTCGTTTAAGATTATAAAAAGCATACGTTTTCTTTTGAACCGTGACATGTTTGTAATCTAAAGATATTTACATATTTGCATCCACATTAGGTTGAATGATCATTTAAATTTAAATATTGCGCTATATCTCCATGGATATCTTCACCAAGTTTGAGGTGAAAAAGAACGTATCATCAGATTATCAATTGGGTTTAAAAAATGAAAAATAATCTCCCCCGCACGCACGTGCACACATGCATGTCCGTTTATATAAACACAAAACGTTCACCACATTCCCTTTATTTTGATTCGAATACAATAGCAATAGCAACCGCGTTGGGTCTCTCTGTGATGGTGGTTTAAAATTGAGATACATTCTTTTTTTTCTTATTTGTTCCTCTCTTTTCGTTTGGGTGGGGTAAATGATCGCTTGTTAATTAAAATTGCTCATGCAATGTCCGCGCTTGCATGCGCCATTGAACAAATCGAAAAGTACAATAACTCTTATAGATTTCCACCCATCTATCTATTGGCAGCCAGCGATTCGCAACGCATCAGAAGTTATTTTTTGAATTGCTTTCATATCGACTTCTGTTCAATTCAACCAGCATGGTATAGAAACAAGGGGCTTTTGAAAATCTATTCAAGATCGACCAACATGCGCATAGCCCATTGCCCTCCACAAGTGTTGGATCGGTTAGTGTGTTTTTTTTTTTCTTTTTTTTTTTAATTTCGTTGGCCCTTCCTAAGAATAGAAAATTCCGTCATTCATTATAGACAGAGGCATCCACAAAGTATCTACTGAGGATTTTATGTATCTATTGACCATTTGATTATTTATGTGTGTCGTGTTTTATTTTTTCCTCTTTCTACTCGTACCCGTTTCTGTACAGATGCGTGATAAGCCATTTTTAATTTAGATCGTTTGTAAGCGATTTGCTATTTAAATTGCAGTTTATGACTGCACTGCACACATGAGTTTACACAAAGATTTGTATTTTGGTTTTTCTTCTTTTTTTTTACTTTGCTCAAAAGAATCGCTAAAGTAAACAGAACTTCTGTATTGTGTGGTAAATTGGTTAGAGATGGCAACAAACACTGGCAATTTTGTAAGAAAATTTTACTACGTTATCTCTTCGAATAGGAATTCACGAGTTTGCCTTTTTTTAATTAAATAAAATAAACACAGATGTTGGTGATGTTTTGTATTGTGGGTTTCGAGAATGTGAGTTTTTTTTATTTTACTTATTTTCTTGTGTGGTTTTCATTTGACCTCGATAAACAATTCGGTTTCTCATATTTTTATATCCACAACTTAAGAAGCTTGTCGTTCAAATAAAAGACCTTGGCTATAACCCTTAACCTTAATCGTTGCAGACAACGGAGCATGAGACAATACTTTTTATGACTTTTAGTTCTTTTTAAGTATCCATCGACTGTTTGATGGCCACTTGTTTCTTAATCATATTCACATTCAGGGGCTATTGGTGAGTGTGAGATTTTATTGATTGTTTCAAGTGTTCTTGGGAAAGGAACCAGTTTTTTGACAGACTAATGATGTATTTGTCGCTGTCCAAATGAAAAAAAAACTGATTGAGAACACATCTAAATGAAACCATTGATAGGTGATATGGCATATTCAATTACCACACAATAGATGAGGATACGTTGAAGATCTTTTCCAACAAAAAAGAGAAGCAAGGTCTTTCATTTATTTATAATACCGATTGCGCTTGAGTCTCCGTCACATTTTTTGTTAAAAGGCATATTTTTCAACATTTAAGGAGAACATTTCAGCATTTCTTTCAATGTTCTACTGAATTGTTGAAAAATGGCGCCCAATGCGAGTTTTAGTCCAACTTCAATCGCTCTTCCGGGTACAATGATACTTGACTGTCTGCTTCCAAAATTTTTATTCAAATTAGTTATCAAATACACCTCCATGTGCTTCATACACACGGTTGTTTGTTGATAAACGATGGATCTTTTCAAAGTATCTGACCACACGATTTAAAGTGTTCAATTCTGGGGCCCTATAACAGACAGCAAAATATTCTCAAGTTACTTAAAAAAAAGGGGGGAAAAAAACAAATCAAACCAAATCCCAAAGCAGACTTGAAAGTTCCGCTGATGATTAACAAACAAAATATGCAAAATAAACTAAGAAAAAGAAACAATAAAAAGTACCATTAATTAAGTAATAAATCAGGGCAGCAGTAGCAGACATGGTTCGCCATCTGTGTTGTATCAAATGGAAGTATTTCTCAACTGGTTCTCCGTTCCAAGTGTCTCACACACACACGCACACTTATGTACAGTATACAAAAATTATGTCTAATTATTGATATCAGAAGGAGATAAAAAAGCTGATTCATACTCACATCGATTGCCAACCACCACAGATAGTCTCAGGTTTCATTTTGTTCGTCAAAGTTATTAACAATTTGTATATATTCGTACTCATAGCGAACGCGGGCAAAACAGTAAGCAACGCATTAAGAGACCAAAGCCGTAAACTTTCATTGAATAAAAATAAACAAATCATAGTTTGGCTTCTCTTAAGACAACATCATATAAAATGTTTATGGTTTTCGATTCTATATAAGCGAACATATACACACGCATAGTCAGAAAAATATGTATGCTCAAAAGCCTTTACACTTCGTAGACTAGACATTAATTCTGACATTAAGTCTACATTTTTACTTTGTTATTTAATGGCTATTTCAAAGATTGTTTTTGAAAACAGAATAACATAATTAAATATTTAACAAAGTGAAATAAGTTAACCTTTTCATTTAAGACCATCTTAGAAAGTGAAGAACTTTTAATTAGAGTACACTGGCTTACGTTATTTTGCCGAGGAAATTTTGTAACAAAATATCTCATGCAGTACTGAAGCTGTTCGTGAAATGACACTAATTTTTGCAACTTTACTTTTGCGATTTCCTTTTCTTACAGAGTATTTGTAAACTTACCGAATTGGGGCAACACAATAACATAGCATATATGCTATTAATCTTAAGAACAAGTTTTTCAAACGCAAAAGATTATCACTACTGGATTTAATGCGTCTGTGACGTGCTTGCTCGCATCAATAATTGCCGGATGACATATTTTTAAAAATACTTTGCAGCAAGATTTGTATAGATACATTAATAATTGAGAAATAAGCTTAAGGAGATGTGCTTCATTACAATGAGTGAAAAAGTTGAGTACATAATTTATGTTGTGTTTAATAAATTCAATATGACAATTTTATACTCATTGTCTCAATATCAAATCCCATTTAACATTCAGCCCTATCACAGATTCCATCGTTGAAATATCCCACACGGAAAGCTAAGTTACGAACTACGAAAATTTGTGTTCACTAGTATCAGTTACAACACTAAATCCCACCATGCTGGTTTTCGAAATCAGCTGTTTTACGCCAAATGTGCACGATCATTCACATTTTTCTGCAAAACACAACTTCTTTCGTATATTAAGACAACGAATTTATATTCCACTCGAATTTGGTGATACCAAATCTACGAATTTCGAAATTCGTTTCACTCCGAATGGATTATGTGATAGTTACATCGGGAAACTTAGACTTTTTCGATTACGATGGAATCTATGATAGGGCCGATTATTATCTGCTAAAAACCGTTTAAGCCTAAAAACCGTTTTTAACCAGAGATTAAAGGTCGTATTGAAGCTGAACTTGAATCATTGAAAACAAGCTTTAACTACCATGTGAAAGTTTCCTATCTACCCAGATATCGCAACAAATAGTATAATCGTCAGTGTTGCGGAACTGATGCAACATTTAAGAAATTTAATCAAGGCGGACATTACTTACTTACTTACTTACTTAGGTGGGCATTACAGTTCGGGGTGAACCTGGGCCTCAACCAACATCCTTCGATAACGACTTCTATTTCGGGCGAGCTCTCTCCAGTTTCGCACTCCAAGTCGGTTGAGGTCATCCTCCACTTGATTGCGCCACCTAAGACGAGGTCTTCCCCTTCCGCGATTTCCCTGCAATGTGCTTTCGAACACCCGACGAGCCGGAGCTTTTGGGTCCATCCGCTCAACATGGCCCAACCATCGTAGCCTCGCGATGCGTACTCTTCTGGCTATGCCCATGTCGCGGTACAGCTCATACAGCTCGTTGTTGTATCTTCTTCTCCACACATTGCCTTCGCATACGGGACCAAAGATCATTCGGAGAATTTTTCTTTCGAAACGACCAAGGGTTTCCTCATCCGCTTTCGATAAGGTCCATGCTTCCGCGCCGTAAAGCAGGACTGGGATGATTAAGGTCTTATATAAGGTTACCTTGGTTTTTCTGGAGAGGGTTTTGTTTCTCAATTGCCTTCTTAACCCAAAGAAGCAACGGTTGGCAAGAGTTATTCTCCGTTTGATCTCCGCACTGATGTTGTTGTCCGTGTCTACAGCGGATCCTAGGTAGACGAAGTCCTGTACTACCTCGAAGTTATGTCTGTCTATTGTGACGTTTTGTCCAATTCGTCGATGTTCTGTGTCCTTGTTTGATGACAGCATATACTTTGTTTTGCCCTCATTAACCATCAAACCCATTTTTGCCGCTTCTGTTTCAATACTCGCAAAAGCACCTATGACATCACGCTTTTTTCTTCCCATTACGTCAATATCGTCTGCATATGCGAGCAATTGCACAGATTTTTGAAAGATTGTTCCTCTGGTGTTGACGTTTGAGTTTCTTACAATCTGTTCAAGTATGATGTTGAAAAAATCGCATGACAGTTTATCGCCTTGCCTAAAACCTTTTTCGACATTGAAGGTCTCGGTGAGTTCTTTACAAGGCGGACATTAGCATTCTCAAAAGTCATTCCGACATTCGATTTTAGAACAGGGCAATAAAAAAGAGATGCTGTCGTAAGCTTCTGGTTCGGGTATTGACACTCAAAAATCTGGCCGCCTATTCCTATTTATCAAATCAGCTAATACTCCAGGTTGAATGAAAACAAAAAAATCATTTAGTTTCACAAGCAACACCCACGGACAACTGAAATTTTTTGAATAAAATACAAAGCCTCCAGGGCTGTATGTAGAATCTTTGGAAGAACTTTCAGCCAGAATCGCCTACTTGAGATAACTTTAGAAAGCGGCCTTAGACTAATCGGGGCTAAATCTAGTCATAAAAAGCGCATTATCAACTCTTCTCAAAGTTCATAAAGATACATGGGAATCCCTACATGAATTAATCATTATCTCAACGCGCCCAAGGTACGAATGAGAATGCCCCTAAACGGATAAACTGATGAAGGGATGAACTGACATTCACCAATCGTGGGTACAACTTTTTCAGCGTTCTGTAATAATTCAAATTCTTTTTCAACGACGCTATTTTTGAGTAAATTCACTTGACTAGAGTGTACCTACTTGAATCCTTTTTTATTTCAAAAATTAATTAATGAATTTCATCTTTTAAAAAATACTTGTAACCAGTAGTCCGCGAACGCCGAAACCTTTGATCGTTTCATATGACAATGGCTACTACACCATGTAAATGCACGTTGTAATCTAGATATTCGATAAAATAAATAAATAGGGTGGAGCAAAAGAGCGGAGAGCCCCGTGAAGAGTGAAGGGGACTACAATTTTTTACCGATTCCGAACAGCTAATCGAGAAAGAGCTTTTCATATCAACGAAATTACTATCGAAGAAACTTGCCAACGCCTGGCCAAAGTTCAAACCCTTGGAAAAACATTTTTTGTTTTCTTTGGTATGCGAACCTTCCCACGCAACACGCGGATATGCTATCCATTACGCTACGGGCACCATGGGCGTCACGATAGGTATGCGATGGATTTACATAAAATGAGTAAAAGAATTTTGGTTGTAAGAAGTTACCTACAATTTTTCACTTGCAAATAATCAGAAAACAATTAACTTTTCCTCTTCAATCGAAAAACACATTTGAAAAATGAAGAACTATGACATACCATCGAGGAACAAATAAAATGAATGGAGCCACAAAATCTAAAATCAAACCACCAAAGCTCCATTTGGTACAGAAATAAACGTCGAAATTCTTTGCTGCGAAAAGCCCGTTTTGCTCTGATTCTTTTTCTCATTTAAGTAAAGGCGGTATTACACTATCATATAAATATGACAAGTTGACAAAAAAAAATTGGCACAACATCGTCATATCATATAAGAGTGATAGTCATATATACGTATATGGCAGTATTTTTGGAGATGAGATGAGATGAGATGTGTTTATTGGGAATAACAAAATAAAACAGAGTTGCCAGTCCCAAGCCAAATGAATATATTTTTAATAAAAAGACAAATTGAAATAAAATTGTTTAGTTCTTTTTGTGTGCAATCTATTGACATTCTTTTTGCAAAGAAAAAAAAACTTATCAAGAAATTTCTTCAGACCTTGTCTAACGTTTGTTTGAAATCTTGATTGCGAAAATAATCCTAAAGAATTCTTATGAAAAGCATTAACACTTCGATTATATGTAAACGTAAAACGTAAAACCTTTTCTTAATATTGACTTTATTATTGAAGAGAGTATAGTCCTCTCATTGTTTAACTTTTCTTGGCCAAAGCATTCATGGAGATGACTTAACAAGTGTACTACACACTTGTTTGCGCAAAAAGTGGTTTTTGAAGCAGCATTTCAAGCGCACACAGAAGTTAGCGAAAATGCATGGCCACGCTGATACATACTACAAAAAAAAGATAAGTTTTAAGCTTTTTTTTTTCTTTAAGTTATTAGTGCATCAATTTTCATACTTAATAAATCATAACTTATTTTTATAACAAAGTTTTGCGCACCTTCCCTTATATGAACGTGATTCGAAAAACATGCGGTTATGACCTTAAATTAAAAAAAATTTAAGTCAAAACATTATGTTGATTGAAAACCTTTAACCCTACAAGGCGACTTGTTCCATAAGTGGAACACTGACTTTAATTGTTCCTATAGCTATAAAACAAGAAGTAGCGACATCTTTTGACATTTCTATAGAACCTTCAGACATTTAGCAATGTTGTTATACGAAACTTTAACCTAAAGATGTCATTCGTGTCATAGTTATAATACATAAAGTAATCAACCCATTTTTTTACGCACAAAAAAATTGAGCCTTGTAGGGTTAAGGTATTTTTTATCAACAACAGAAACATCAAAATCTTTCTTTCTCTTCAATGACAAGTAGGCATATGCTTGTAACTAGCTTCGCTTCCGCTGTTCCCAAAGAGGCAAAATACAATATGAGCGAATGTGCGTGTCATGTTAATCGAATCATTATGGTAATCATAACATGGCTAAACAGGAAGAAAAAGAAAACCTAAACAACCAGCTTGTCATATGAAGCAGCACAAACAAAACAACGCAACGATTTAATGTAAGATTCACTAGCAAGTCTCAAGCCTAAATGACACAGAGAAAGTGCAGTAAAAAGTGTACCATTTACTGTCGTTGGGCTTTATTGCAATTTTTTCTCTTTCAACTTACTAGTACCTACTACAAAAAAATAAACAATCAAGACTTGTTCGAAATGACTTGAATTATTTTCAGACTCATAATAATTGTCTGGGTCATTTGAAGAAATAGGTACAAGCACTTGTAGATTTCACCTAACACAGATGTCAGAGTAAAAGCAGTATGAAGACAAAACCAATTGCTGTTGTGGTGTGTCAATTGTCAAAATGTTAATTCATTTACTCTCTTCAATTGACTTTAAAGTTCGAAAGTGATAGAATGTCAAATAAAATTTTATTAATAGAAGAATGCCAATGAAAGTAGTGGAAAGCATGAATTAATTTGGAGCTATCAATGTTGCATGCATGCTGTGTGAGTGTGAGTGTGTTAATATGAATTTGTTTAATAATAAGAATGACGGCCATGCTGGTGTGATATTCCTCAAGGTTGTAAACGGTAGGTTGACCCTCTTTCGCAATGAGCATTTACATTTCACGCGGTAGATTTTTTCATGCCGTGTATTTATCACTTTTCGCTGGGACTTGTGCATATTCATTAGAAAAACTTTCATGAATATTAACCTTAACATTAACCAGATGATATATACACACATTCTATTATGATAAGGTGACTTTTGAAAGGGTCGCTCGTTCGTTGGGTTTGTCCTGTCGCGGCTCCTTGTCTATGTTTAAAGTGACATTGAACAGGGCTATCAGATGGGCATTTTTCATTAAGTTATAAGAAAAGCAAAACAAAACATTCCTGATACAAACAAATTCAACGACATGAGCGTTTGTTTGACCTCAAACATGGAGCGGACAACATTGTACTCAGTTTCTGAGGATATCAGCGGCGGCGGCGTACCCCACCGGGATCCATAGTATAAAGCAGATAAGTGACGGAGCTGTGATCACGACGATCATGGCGACGCAACGCCGAGCGCTTTTTAAGAACCAAAAGTAAGAAGTTAATTTTGTCAACTATTGATGTCCCTGACAAAATAGTTAGCATGTCTGCCTATTGCGTGCAAAACTCGAACGACTATGTAGGATGACTTTGGAGAATTTATACGCTGTTCCGTCAAGGTCGGTAAAGAACTCAACGAGACCTTTGTTGAAAAAGGCTTTAGGCAAGTCGAAAAACTGGCAAGCGATCTCTTTAACATCGTACTTGAAAAGATTGTACAAAACTCAAACTTCAACACCAGAAGAAGAATCTTTCAAAAGTCTGTACAATTGCTCGCCTAAAATAAAAAATAAATAGGGTGGCGCAACAGAGCGAGGAGCCCCTGGGCCTAGTGCATTTCCCACAACCATGCCTTGTGAGGGAATGGAAGGGACCTACAATTTTCTGCCGGTTCCGAACGGCTAATCGAGAAACGGAGGACTTGCCAATTTCCTGCGAAAGGCGATACCCGTGGCAAAAACAGACGATATTGACGTAATGGGAAGCGTGATGTCATAGGTGCTTTTCCGAGCATTGAAACAGAAGCGGCAAAAATAAGTTTGATGGTCAATGAGGGTAACACAAAGTATTTGTTGTCATCAAACAAATGAGCTGTACCGCGACATAGGCATCGCCAGAAGAGTACGCATCGCGAGGCTACGATGGCTGAGCCAAGTAAGGCGGATGGACCCAAACGCTCTAGCCCGACGGGTTTTCGAAAGCACATTTCAGGGAAATCGTGGAAGGGGAAGACTTCATCTTAGGTGGCGTGAACGCAACCAACTTAGAGTGCAAAACTGGAGATAGCTCGCCCGAAATCGAAAATGCTGGCGTAACAAAAAAATATTTTTCAACGGGTATCACCTTTCTTTGCCAGTAAGAGCCCTTTTTCGATAGGCCTTTCGGAATCGGCAAAAAATTGTTCTCCTCTATTCCTCACTTTCTTCTTCGGTACAACCTCGCGTGATCCGAAAATTTGAAATACCTGTACACATTTCATTTGAAGTCGTTGCTCCCTGTGACTTTTAAACTCGCGCCCTCATCAAAGATGCTGCTACTTCTGACAAAAACTACGAAAAACTCATGATCTGACAAAGAAGAGAAACGTCAGCAGCTAAATATTTCAAAGATGCCATTCGTTTTGACTTATGTAGGTATTTTCTTATTTCAAAACTATAAATGATGTTATCAGCATCAAAGCCTCTTACTCATTCACCTATGTATGTCACCGACAAATTCAAAGATATACGCCCAAGTCGTAAAATAAATCTTATTTTACCAAAATCACAAAAATTTTCAGAAACTTTCAAAATGTAGTATTCTTCATCCACCTATAATCTCTTTGTCAGAGCCATCTATAAGAAAAATGTCTAAAAATACCAACTCTTTTGAGTTCCCATTTTGTTTTCATCTCAAGTCGACATAAAACATCGATCAAATAGTACACAAACACCCACATCACACCTATGCCGACTTGTGTCCAATTTTCCGTCCTCATCCTCACCTACTACATATATTTTTTTTTTTGGTTTCTTGAAACAATTCTCTGCTATGTGACACATGCTTGTTGGTTTTTTTTTTTTTGAAATCTTGTTGTTTTTTCGAGAAGAATGTACCGGCAGAAACTCATAAAAGAATACACAACGCCTCCTTTTGTCTTTTTCCACCCTCATATTCACGAAACACGGAAAAATTTCAGAATTTAAGAAACGTTAGGCTTGCATTCTCGAAAATAATGTATTTTTAAATTTAGAAAACGAAACGAAATCATTATTTATTTTTTCTTCCCTCTCTCTCTCTCTCGCTCTCTCTCCTTCTTTGACTAGTCCAGAAATAATACGAAAATTTTCTTTTTAAAAATAACAAATTCAAAAGATTTGTGTTCGAAGGGTGTCGATCGCAATGAACATTATAAACACAGAAAAGAAAAACCATCCGAGTACGCTGCCGAGATAAAATTCCTTGGCTAAAGCAAACTCAACTCAGTTTTCTGGGTGCGGCGGTTTTTTCGAATTTTATGACTTCCACGTTGCTTTTTGTTTTCTTTTAATTTCCATTATTAATATTAGTTTTAAGTGGTTCACTTAAAATCTTAATAGTGTATGAAATGTTGCATACGTTTCATCTTGTGGTGTGGTGAAATGATGATAGTAATGGAACAGGCAGGCTATGGTTCCTATCCTAGAAAGGGGAATGTTAAATAAATGAAGAAATGATTGTGGAAATGTTCTCTTAAATAAATGATAAATGAATATCGAAACTATACAATCTAAAATATCTGTTGCGACCCCCTTGGGTGTGAGTGTACAATAAAGGAGATTAATGGAGTCATGGCTCTGGCTGGTGAAATGGATGTACTAAATTGAGTTGAAAGAGTTCATTTCTGCCAGTCACTTTATCTTCTCGATGTTCTCAACAGCAATGTCAGCAGATAATGAACGTACTTATATTATTGTCAAGCCTGATGCCAGCATAGACAGTCGGCAAGATCATCTAGCGTTTCGAAAAGAAGGGCTTCAACTTGGTCGCCATAAAATTCATGTGGGCTTCCAAGCAATTGTTAGAGAAGCACTTCTCCGACTTAGGTTTGGTAAAATACATGAGCTCTGGCCCAGTAGTTTAAATGGTGTGGGAAGTTTTGAATGTCGTAAAGACCGGTCACCAAATGTTGGGTGTCACGAACCCAGCTGATACTCTGCCAGGAACAATTCACGGAGATTTGTGCATCCACGCATATTTACCACGGTTCTGATCCCGTTGAAGCGGCAAATAAGGAAACCGTTCTGTGGTTCAATGAGAAGGTTCCAGCAACCGAGAACTGGGTCTACGATCAAGCCACAAACCTGCTGGTTAGGACACCTCGTACTTTGTTTTATTTTAATACTGTAATCGTGAAGCGTTCAGAACATTTTAACGTCTTAAAAAAATTATACGAGAAAAATAATGCAAAATAAAGTGTTAAAAAAAAACCCTTGCTAACTGGTCATTGCAGTCGTCATACTGCGATGCAAAAGCACGGACCTCATCTAGATCAGGAAAGCTTTCGTTTAAAAAGAATGATACTCCTAATGGTCGTTGGTCTGGTATATAGAAGATTCAACAAAGAGCTAAATGCTGTATCAGCCATGTCACGACATCACGACATTAGCATATCTATCAGTCAGGTGGCGTAATCTAGAGGAAGACCTCAAAAATAAGGTTGTAAAACTGAAGACAGCTTGCTCGAAAACGAAATATATGGTGAAAGCCCGAACTGCCTTACCTGTGTTTTTGTAGTTGAATGAATGTATTCTTGTGATGTTGTGAGAGTAAAAAGTGAAACTAGACATGGTAATGCAGTCCCCCTGTTCTGTAACTATCGCATCGATCGAGAAACAGTAAAAAACGGAACGAAATCCTACTAAATTAATAGAATATCGTTCCATTTTCCACCGTTTATCGCCGGCTTTTATCGAGGCGATAGTTACAAACAGGGGCACAGATGATACTCTGTAGGTATTAAGGCTTTGATCAGCTGTCCCTTTCACAAAAAAACTTCTCGAAGATCTTGTTTATATTTACAAGCTCACACGTCAATATCTTGGAACTGGACAAACATCCAAAATCTAGGCACTGAAAAAAGGCTTAAAAACAGTCAAAAAGTCACCGAAATGAGTATGAGACGATAGTAAGCCCCCTATCCTTCGTCCAGTCTCTGATAGTGAAGTTAAACGTGACACTCTTTTGACAAGATCGTTAACGATTGGCCGACGACTGTCATAAAGAGCGATCCTGGCCACAGAGTAGATAACACTGAGATTTCATTGCGCTAATGCAGTAATTTTTGTTCATAAATAAATTTTGACCAGGAACACTTGGGCGCCAATTTACTGTAGATAATTTTATTTGAGATCAGTTTTTTTTTTGCAATAAAGTCGATATTTTAGATTTCTTTATTAAATTAAATTAATTAAGCATTATTCGCCATTAAAGAAAGTGAAAAAAACTTGAAGCCGGCTGCAGAAGCTTACGAGTAGATTCGATCTCTGATCTTACTTACTTGCTTAGGTGGGCACTACAGTTCGGGTTGAAACTGTGCCTCCACCATATCATCTGTCAATAACAACTTCGATTTCGGGCGAGCTCTCTACAATTTTGGATATTGCGCCACCTAAGACGAGGTCTTAACCTTCCACTATTTCCCCTTTAATGTGCTTTCGAAAACCCGTCGAGCAGGAGCATTGACGTCCATCCGCTCTACATGGCCCAGCCATCGTAGCCTCGCGACGCGTACTCTTCTAGCTTTGTCCATGTCGCGGTACAGCTCAAACAGCTCGTTATTGTATCCTCTTCTCCTCACATTGTTTTCGGATACGGGACCGAAGAACATTCGGAGTATTCTTCTTTCGAAACGACCAACGACGCTCTCTGATCTAGATCCTGAACTAACGAGTATTTTCGTATTTTTAGGTAAGTAACTACTTTCAAAGCACCTATGTAAATTTCAGATCGTGGTTTTTTCATTTCATATTTTAACCCTACTGTGATTGTAGATATACTTCGAATACAACACCCTGATGACATACCAAACCTGAAAAATGTTGGGAACCACTGCTTTATGCTTTGTAAATAAGTTACTAGCTGGGCCGGCGTAGCTCTGGCCCTACGGTGATCGCATTGAGTAAATTAAGCAAAGTTTCCAAGTTTCCATTCCAGTAGGAAAATGAAATAAAGTCTATGTTACTCAAGGACAAAGACGCACTCTAGCAGTGAAAACATTTTTGGTATGGGTCCAGTATTTTTCAAGTTTCCAGTTATGTTCATGTTCCCGTTTCTGAGGGAATATGGAAAGCAAATATAGACTATGGCACTTCTCAGGTTCTAGACCATTTTTGTTCCAAATTTCATTCAAATTGACTCAGTAGTTTTGGAGTGTTTTCAATTAAGTTCTCGTTTACGTTCCCCTTTACGTGAGAATATAGGAATGAAATATATGAATGTACATATTTTTTGGATTATTCTATCTATAAAAAAACCCGCATCAAAATCCGTTGTGTAGTTTTAAAGATCTTAGCATACAGACAGCGAAAAAGCCTTTGTTTTATTCTATCTAAAGATAAGGAAGGATAATCATGAAAGCAAACTGCAAGAAGAAACATTAAACCTTCAAAATATCACCTCTAAAAGATCTCCAAATTTTTTCAATTTTGATTTCCAACCCAACCATCTCATAAAAGCAAAACATTCTCTTTATTCCAATTTTCTCTTAAACAAAATAGAACCTAGCTAACCTTGCCTAACCGGCTATGAGTTCTTTAATCACTATAACACAAACGAATCTAATTCTGATCACATCTCACAGATCACAGTTCACAGATGAAAAGAACAAGAATATAATGATCTCACAAGAAATAAGAAAACAAAGCAATACAAAACTATATTTCTAACTTCAAACGAGTAACAGAGTGAAATTCTTTAACAAACAAGAATAAAAAAAAAAGTTTTTTCTTTATCTACTTTTGAGACTCTTCAAGCTATGTGAGATGTGATTCCATTTCAATTGAAAAGAATGAGAAGCTAAAACAAAAAATGCAACTAAAAACGAATAAAGAATCTATCTAATAGGGACGGACACACTGTGTGTAACAGGTTTGTATCAAAATAGGTAGGTACCTACACAAGTATATCGTCAAAACCGTTGAAAATCAAAAGCCAACAATAAAAAACAGAAACTGTGATAAAGACCTATTCAAAATTTAAACTGTGAAATCAATTCTCTCTGCTGTGCTTATACCTAATTGTGTAATAATTGTAACCTGTCGTTAAATCAATCATTGCAGCCTTTGACAAATTCTGCCTGATCTTGCCTGCCCTACTACTTGAACATGAATACCTCCATTCCTTACTCCGTCGAAACTAGATAACCATCGTGTAAACAAAAAGTGATCGTGAAATATATTCGAATTTGAAGAACACTCCTTTTGGCATTGAGTAGGTACGAAGATAACTCTTGATTGTATTATATTCCCGTCTCGCTCTTTTTGTTGTCTCCCATGCTCTAAGCAAGCATTGTTTTGTTATTATCAGCAATAATAGGAGGGTAAGTTATGCGATCTTGGTTATTCAAATAACTCAAACAACCTCACGCGAATCGCGTGCGCAAGACTTAATTAAGTGACAGAGTTAACAGACGACCTAACAGCAACTTAGGTAATCTAGTGAAACTTGATTCTTTTGTCGAATTCCATTCATCGATAAATGACTCATAAATGCGGTTACTGAATTGAAAATACCTACCTAAATACAAATCCAACAACACAACGAGCACGGCTTGAATAGAAAACAAAAGGCCTCATCAGACGTTTGCTCATTTTGCTTTTTTAAACGATCTCTATAGAAGATCCATTGAATATTAATAGCTGAGTTAAGATCAAATTGTTATTATGGGCACAACATCATACCCATACAATATTTGGATTTGCGTTTGGCGACGCGATCGACGCCATGTTCTATGCATATGGTTCACAGATGTTCTTCCCAGATGCATCGCATTCCGCACTATTTGCTGAATTCTGAGTTAACTAATGTAGCGCATCTGATAGGGGGTGATTGAGTAAATTAGCAGCCTTGAATTGAATTATGTACTTTATTTTTTAGTATCTCTTCACGTACAAAGGTGGCTAAACTATAAAAAGAATATCTAGATAAGTTCCTGTAGCTGATTTTCAGACGGAAATCAATTTAAATATCTTCCCACAATTGGTGAAACTTTTTTTTTGGTTCTTTTTATTTTTTGCATTTGTTTTGTAGTTTAACGTGCACTCATGGTGTACTTAGAGTCCGATTACGTTTTCCAAGTGTTCGCTGTTGTTTTACGATGGCATGGCGGGCGGCGCATCGGCGGGCGGAATGACGGTTTCGGTTTTGTATGGCAATGGGCAATGGGTTGTATGACAATTCGGTATGTGACATTAATTTAAATTGATGGACTCTCCTTAAGTAGATTGGCAGTAGGTAGAGAGATAGACTGTAATGTTTAAATAGGTTGCCGTATGAATACATATTTTGACCGTAAATAGGACATATTCAAGATGTAGGTAGGTATATGAGTTGGGTTGAGTGTTGTGAATGACACATTGCTGCAGTAAGGTATTGAGTTGTTTTCTGTGAGAAGGTAGGTAGGTAGTTGTTGTTGGGTACTACGAATTGCCTGACTGCTAGACAAAGTGTTTTGCGAGAAATCTACTAACAGAACATACGCTTTCTGATTTCGAAAAAGTCGGGACATACCTATTTTCTTTGTTCAATTATGTAGTTTGCTTTTACATACGATGTGTGTAATTTTAGATCAGCACTTTAAAGGACGGCCTCGAAAAAAAGAAGAAAAATAAGTCCCGACGAACTTACAACATATTTAGGTTAACTTCATCTTTAAGCACAAGCATTTAAAATTGTGGAGTGTGTTGTCTATCTACCGACTTCTAATTTGCGGCTATTCTGTTTTTCTATTGGAATCTCTTTAAGTAACATAAAATAATGACATGCAATCTATTTTTCCGTGAAGACAGAGAGTTTCGTATAAAAACGAAGCATTAGTATCATTCAAGTCAGTGAATTTTTTTTTATTGCTACCCCCACCAGAGGTAAGGAGTAATTCGAACAAACTGCGCCCCTGAAACGAGCTTATTTAAAGCAAGACCAATCAAAACACCGGTTTAATAAGATCTTTGGTTTCAATTTATTTTACTCGCATTACATGCAGCACAGTTCTTCGTTCAGGTCCTGCCTCCATTTACCGTTCTCATTTACGCGACAAAGAACCCTTCAAACGACCAAGAACTTATTCATCTGAATACCAGAAGTCGGGTGATGGATGATTTCGCTTTGAAGCACACCCAGCGAGACAGCGATTGGCAAGATTAATTTGCGTGATGTCTCCGAGCTGGCACATAGTTACAGCGTTGAGGTCTTGCGAGGGAAGTAGGGACTCGATTGCCAGTAAGGAGACGAGTATCGCTTCCTTCGAGAGTAAGTACCCACTTTGTCGTTCGGAACCGGCAGAAAATTTTCAGTTATCTCACAGGAATGGTTGAGAGAAACACCCTCGACCTTAATCTAACCCAAAGTTCTACTTAACTTATATATATCTCAGCTGGTGTCTTTGTCCACTTTTATAGCGGAGCCTATGTAGAAGACTAGACTACCTCTTTTTCTACTTTTATAGCAGCCTATGTAGAAGACTGAAAATTACCTCGAATTTATGAATGTTGTTTGACGACAACATATTTTGATACACCTACGTAAGGTAGTAGTTGGGAACTTTCACCGGATTATATATTTTGGACATATTATGGGAACACAAAATCGTATACGCAACGGTAAGGAGACTTATTTCTCTACGGTCGGTGCAGTTGGCCGTGTCTCCCAATTTTAAGATCAGCAACGATCATGAGGTGGTACCCGTGGGGTGATGATTAGCATGTCTGCCTGTTAACATAGAGGTTCGATGTTCGAATCCCAACAGAATCCACGGATATCGCCTTTCGTGAGGATTTGACAAGTCCTTCGTTAGTAAATTCATTGCCATGAAAAGCGCTTTCTCGATTAGCCGTTCGGAACCGGCAGAAAATTGTTGGTTCCCTCCATTCTCTCACAAGGCATGAAGGTTGTGAGAAATGCGCTAGGCCCTGGGGCTCATCGCTCTGTTGCGCCACCCAATTTATGTATATATTTTATTTAACGACCATTTCATACAAATCACCTGGTGCATGCTTCGTTCTAGCGAACGTCTAGAGCTGACTTCGACAACTTGACTTCTGTAGGCTATTTGCACATGCAGCCTTCTTCCAAACTGGACGCTGCTATCCGCCAAATAGATATCGACATTAGTTGATTGGAAATGGCTATTGCTCTCTGAATAATGACATGACTTTTCTTATCGAAGTAGTTAGTAGAGTTAACTTACATCGATCTTCATTATTTCAAAATTTACTTGGAAGACTCACTGCGTAAGATTAGCCAACATTTAGATTTACTAAACATTGGTAAATACTTCCTATAAAACCGACTCTGTCTATAATGTGGCAGAACGGAAGGTTTAAAAGCTAATTACAATTTAAATGAAAACAGGCTTCCCCCATCAATCTGCACTCTAAATTTTTATTACTCCCGCTCCTTTTGATTTACGTTTAATGTATACGATAGCGTTTACCTACCTACTTTAAGTTATTTACATTTCCTACAAAGATGATTCTCGCCTCGTCTCCGCGTTCAATATAAACATTAGGAAAAAAAACAGCCATAAATAAAACAAGATACACGTTACACGCATTGATATAAAAAACAACAAACAACATTCCCTTGTGTTTCATTTTACTACAAGAGACTTCTGTGAAAATTTAGCTGAGTACTTTTACCTTTATCATGCCCTGCTACAACATTACGCATGAAAGATCGTTCCTCCCTTTTTTCTTGTCCTGTTTGGAGTCATTGACGCATGCGTTGATTTTTGGTTTATCTCATTAAATTTTTCTTTTCTTTTTTTCCTGTGAAATTTGATGACACGGGGGACGGGGTATTTTTAGTGGGGAAACAAAATATTCACAGAGTCATACATATATTTTTATACCCCATACCACGATGACGACATAGCAGACAGAGCCAAAAAGAGTAAAGTGAAACTGTGAATGTGAAACCTTGCGGTGGTGGATTTGGTGCTGGTGAGTAGTGGTGGTGGTGTGTGCCAGTGCCAGAGTCGAAAGCGAAAGACAATAACAAGAGCAGTGAGAAAGAGAAGACAAAAATCTTCTTTAAATGAGAATGAGATACGAATCTCAAACACTGAAACAGTCAAATGTCAACAAAAATATTTTATATGGGTACAGTGATAACAGGGAATTTTCATGCAACACGAGTTAGTCGAAGTCTGAAACTATTTTTGACAGTAGGTATTTCTAAGAACTTAAAAAGAGTGTTCAATGACCTGTTCTAGAACAGTTTCAAACAGAAAAGATCAGACTTTTGGTGTTCAATGAGAAATTTTCTGTTCTTTTCTGATCTTTTTTGTGTTCAATGAGCTGTTCTAGAACAGTTTAGCACAGCATTTTCTGCACCTCCTTTTGAGCAAGTGCAAGTTTGGTGAAAACTGTCAAAAGCAGCTGTTGACTTTTGCTCGTAGTTTTTGAAGCGAATTGTAATTTTAATTTGTTGTGAAAAATTCAGAAAAAATTTAAAAAATCAGGAAAATAACACCTAGCCTTTTGCTGAAAATAAAATTACTTATTCGTGACAAAAATACGCTAAATTAAATTGATATCAGAAAAAGGAAAATTGGTGGTTGTTTTTTTTCGTTTTTGTTGTTGCTTATTTTGACAAGTTTGCTTGTTCTATTTTGCCTGACGTTTTTCACTGCTTCTGTGCTGTGCTGTGCTGTTCTGATCTAAGAAAAAGCCATTGAACACATCTAAAGTAATTTTTGAAAAACTATTCTGAATCAAAAATGCTTACCGCGTTTCCACTTGGTTTTGAATCACACTTTAAATCGAATTAGTGTGAGGGTAGGGATTAATAGATCGATTCAAAATAAAATTACGCAATTCAATACGAATTTGCAAAACTGGATTGGATTGAAGGGATTAGTGTGAATTTAGATCGTGTAATTGGCTGATCGAGTGTGTTGGAATGTGTGTATTTTAATCAAAGTTCACTGGCAGATTCATACGAACTTTTAATTAACACAGTTTAATCCTTATATGATGGATATCAAAACAAACCTATCAATATTTTTTTTTTTAATTCTTCGAACGAAGGACGAGCTTCTAGACTCTTCTTTACTCAAAATCTAATAATTCAATATCGTAACGTTGACAATGTTTTCGACAACAGTCATAATTACTAATGGCAATATTGTGAATGCAACGCCAATCATTGGCAGTTTTTGCCTTCTTTTTCAGTCCTTGCAGGTTTTTGTATAGTTTGCAGACTTGGCTTACGCTTATTTGCAATCCTTTGACTGACGTCCAATTATCAGAGAGCAAATATATATATGTAGATGTTTTTAACCCATTTCCGGCTGGCGTTGCGAAAACGCAACGTCATGTTTGAGAGCGTCTCCAGCTCAAAGGATCTTTTATTTTAATGAAATTAAAAATGATTTTGAAAATTTATTAAAATATCTAATCGACCTGTTTTTGGATTTTTTTCAAAAACTTAGTTTTATAGTCTTTTGAACACCTTCAAAAACTGTAATTTCTGAAATTTTGAGGTAGCCTTCGTTGAGGAACTATAAAAATGTACCAACGTCTTATTTTTTTAAAATTTTTTCACAAACTATTAGGGGAAGATTCAAATTATATTTCAATATACATTTGATGCAAATCATACGGGTTACCTGATTGGTAGGTGAGGTAGAAACCCTACGTTGCGTTTTCGCAACACCCGCCAAAAGTAGTAGCATTTACCAAGAAAAAAAAAATTAAATTTCCGTTGGGTTTTTACTGCATATAAAATTTGGTTTCTTCGAAATAATGTGCACTTTATAAAAAAATTCTTTGGAAAAAAGAACCGAAAATTCATTCCAAAGTTATTTTGGAAAAACCACTGTAAAGGGTTGCAAATTCTAATAAATAATTGGGCTGTACACTATAGTTATAAGAAACCTCAAAGCCCAGGGAATTTATTTTTTCCACAGAAAATGCATCTATTTATTTTTCCTGGAAAAAAATGAAACCAATAATTCGTGAATGAGTGGTGTATTGTAAAACCACAAACGAATATAAATATTTGGCAATTGATTTATTTTCTACAGTCATCAGCATCTACAACAAATGCACGGCAACAGCATCAGACATCAGAGACGATCTCCATACCATGAACAGAATATGCAGAAGCACCTATGGACTTATTGGAGGAGACTTTAACGCTAGACACCGAAGATGGATGGATACACAAGACAACACTGACGGGAATGCAATTGTCAATTGGCTGGACGAAAATATAGAACATCACTCTCTGGTAGTAGTGTCGCAACCCAAACCCACCTTCCCAAGAACACCATCGACGCTCGACTTTTTCCTCGCAACATCCAATCTGATATTTATTCTTCCGGAGCTCCGTACTTCGTCTCCACGACAATAACCAGCGATTGAGATCACGAGGCCGTCCTTCTTTCAATCAACCTCCGGCACCAGATAATCTCTGTGAACCAACCAGAGGTGGGCTTCGTCAACTACAAAAAGCTAGACACTGCTAAACTCCGAAGAGACGTCGACGAATGTATCACACTACCGCCAACCAACACAAACCTCCGGAATGAGGAAATTGATATAGCAATTGACAATCTGGAAACCGTAATTGAATCTTCGCTTGAGAAGCAAACGCAGCCAAGAACTTCCCGGGACAAATACGAGCACCTGGCCGACTACATACAGAAGCTCTACCACCACAGTCAACACTTGAGGAAGCTGCTACAACGTATTCAGCAAAGGGAACTAAACAGCATCAACAGCAAATACCAGGCGGTCTCGCACAACTCAACTCAACTCGCACAAGCCCCCCAACAGACCATCTAATTCAGCAATGAAAATCCGTCCAGCGATCCAACAGGCAACCTTGAGCTCACCACTCTTGAAGAAATTCAACAGTTCCTACTCAGAAGTCGCCCAAAAAAGTCAACAGGACCGGACATGATAACCACATTCATCCTCAAAAGACTACCTCAATCAGAGCATTTGTTGTCGATTCCTTGTTGAGATCAGAGACAAGCTGCAGTCAGCCTATTCAAAGAGATGGAAACCCTAATGAAGCGGTTCGTTTCGATGACATGAAACACACTATCATCAAAACAGAAAAACGTCTTCGCTGTCGGAAATGCTCTAGTCTAAACCATTTTTTTCTCCAAAATGTGTAACGTAGCACTTCATCCATAATGCTTTGATGGATACCACACAAAAACAAATAGTTAATGAATATTTTTTCAGTAAAAATGATTTAAACTCCGTATCAAAAATTTTTTTTCTTTAATGATTTTGCTACTACATTTGGCGGGTGTTGCGAAAACGCAACGTCAATTTTCCGGGAAACTAAAAGCTTTTCCAAAAATTTTTTTTTAGATTTTCTCTAACTAGCCCAAAAATAGACAAAGTGTGAAATTTCAAGTTCCTAGCACACCTGGAACTGGTAGCCGCCGGAAATGGGTTAAAGAGTTTTCATAATTGAAGCAATATTTTCAAAAAATCATAGCTTTGGTGAAATATATGGTTTATATCAAAAGTAAGACTGCGAAGACTGCAAAGACTGCAAGCAAACTTACTGAATGTGACCATTTTTGACCACTATTGACCTTTTATTTATGTTAATAAAAGTGTATGTACCTAAGATTGAAAAAAAATAGATACATGTTATTAAATTATTATAAAATTAATCTCACTTTATGTAGTTTCTAAAAAAAGGTGTTATACTTCCAGGAAAAAATGTAAGTTTGATTAAATCAGAAGTGCCACGCCAAAAATGTCATCTTGCAGAAAAAGATCAACGCAACGCAAAAGAAAATTAATACGCTGATTTTTGCTCCGATACTGAATGTTTACACAAAAAATGATTTTCTAGCGAGGACAGTAGTTTTGTTTTATAATCCCTTTTGATTCAACACCTTACCTACATTTTTCGTAATGATTAGCTAGCATTGATCGCATACTTATTGTCTAAAGGATTTTCCCCATAATATACTGGCAATTCTTTAGCGGCCAATGCCCAACACCGTGATTGTTTACCTTTTTTTGCATATACCTAGTAAACACCCATGTATGTATAGTGTATACCTATAGTTAGTGAAAGTATGAGAGCAAATGCGAGCATTTGTGATCCATCCACTTACGACGGCACGAAAACGGAACATTGCATATCTGTATATTGTCAATGAAATCAGTTGTTGTTTTTATCTTGTCAAAAGTGCAGTCTTTCTCTTCTTCTCTACTTTGAGACATCAAACCTAAGCCATTCAACTCCCAATGTCAATCCTTCCTATTTTACTATCAACTACCTATTTTTGTATAATTCAATAAACAATTTTCCAAGTACTATGAAAGATATTTTATCTTAAGTGTTTATTCCAAATGTTATCAATAAATGAAATGAAACAAGAGTTTACACTATCAGCAAACTGGCAGGAACATTCGCAGTAAAAAAAAAACTGTAATTTTCACATAAAATACAGGTATCCATTGAATGGCTTTTTTAAAAGGATATAGCCCTCATATACAAAATCTTGAACAACTAAATTATGTAGATACATAAATTTGCATTTGAATTCATTTGTTCTTTCTTATTTCGTTTTATTAATTAAGTTTGTCTTCTAAGTTAAGTCTCAAATGACAATAAGATTAATTTAATAAGGTTCAATATCCTTTGAATTTTGAAAAAAAAAAACATAAGAACTTGAACTTCAAATCAAAAGTAAAAAATGGGCACGACTGGATCGCACGAACTTGCGATTTTGTACTTAATACGATATCAAAATCTTTGGTCTGAGTACAAGATTTTAGTATTCGCTCTTCATAATATATTTTATGGAACAGAGTTGCCAGCTACACATTAATTATAAAAATTGAATTGAATCCCGCAAAATTATGAAAAAAATTTAATTAAATATTCTAAGGGTTTCAAGCAAAAATTGAAGAGCGCGATTCTTTTGCAGTTGCTAATACATATAAACGCTGAAAATTCAATAAAAATCGTTGGACCAGTTTTTTTTTCAAAAAACTGTTATGTATTTACATTTCACTATTTTAAAAAATATTGCGAGTATTGAAACAGAAGCGGCAAAAATGGGTTTGATGGTTAATGAGGGCAAAACGAAGTATATGTCATCAAACAAGGACACAGAACATCGACGAATTTGACAAAACGTCACAATAGCCAGACATAACTTCGAGGTAGTACAGGACTTCGTCTACCTAGGATCCGCTGTAAACACGGACAACAACATCAGTGCGGAGATCAAACGGAGAATAACTCTTGCCAACCGTTGCTTCTTTGGGTTAAGAAGGCAATTGAGAAACAAACCCCTCTCCAGAAAAACCTTGTATAAGACCTTGATCATCCCAGTCCTGCTTTACGGCGCGGAAGCATGGACCTTATCGAAAGCGGATGAGGAAACCCTTGGTGCAATCAAGTAGATGAAGACCTCAACCGACTTGGAGTGCGAAACTGGAGAGAGCTCGCCCGAAATCGAAGTCGTTATAGAAGGATGTTGGTCGAGGCCCAGGTTCACCCCGAACTGTAATGCCCACCTAAGTAAGTATTTTAAAAAATGGTTTTTAAAAGTCAAGTATGCAAAGATTTAGATCTTGCTAGAAGTTGTTTTGACAAAAAATCAAAATATTTTTAAAAAATTTCCAAACTTAAAATTTTTCAAATATTGATATGCAATTTTTTTTAAACAGCCTACAACTTCTTATATACAAAATTTCGTCA
Source organism: Melanostoma mellinum (assembly GCA_914767635.1). Classification (NCBI taxonomy): domain Eukaryota; kingdom Metazoa; phylum Arthropoda; class Insecta; order Diptera; family Syrphidae; genus Melanostoma; species Melanostoma mellinum. The sequence continues at coordinate 25,885,932 of OU612058.1, forward strand.
AAATCGTGTCAGCCATTACTAGAAAGTCGGTTTTGAAAAATACTTTACTATGGGAGGTACCGTTTTTAACCTTTTCCCATAAATGTTGCTCAATATCATAAGAAAGACAATCCAAAATTAATCCTTCACACCTTTTTGATAGAAATCGTTGGAGCCGTTTTCGAAAAAAATAAGTATTATCATATCGGTACCGTTATTTCAAGACCTAGAGACTCAATTCCAAAAACCCTTCTGTAAGCTGCCCTACAAACCGTAACTGCGAATTTTGAAAAAAAAAATCGGTATATCGGTTCAGGCTGTATGTAGATCCATATACAGACAGACAGAATTGCAGGACCCAATTTTTTCGTATTCTCCATCATCGTAATGTCATGTTTAATTGTTATCTAAAAATATTTTTTCTGCACGATTGCAAAACTTGCCTTATAGTACCTATAATCGTAAGTAAAAATAAAATCTCTCAACTCTTTGAAACCAAATCTGACACACTGTACCTACTACTAGCAGATCGAGAGCGAGCGCATAAATTTAAAGGTTAGGTTGACGGCACCCATACAATGAATCCACCCTAAACCAGCATCTTCATAATCCAAACGATGCTGAATAAATGATTAAATAAATAAGAAAGAAAAAACTGATAATCTAATTCCAATGTTTCGTCATCGATACACGGACATGGGGTATAGGAACATCAGTAGGTAACCCCTTTTTCAAATCACAAATTCCAATAGAAAAGGGTCATCGCCCTGCACAAAGTGTCTGGTGTGTACCTGTATGAAAAAGGGCTCCTCCTGTTGCTTGCACTTGTCTTTTCTTCCTCTTTTGGAAACAGGAATTCAATAGAAAACCAGAATAACATAATCTTCCAATGAATCCCATGTTCATCGGACAGCGGACACTCGACAAGACAAGACACCACATTCCTGCTTGGTTGTATTTTATTATGGAGGGAAATCTCTCAAAACTCACCTTCATCCAGCAAACGTTCCACGTGATTGAAAACGTTTGGAAAAGCTGCCAATTGTTTCCTGTCCTTAAGTAATTGAGCCAGATAGTCGGCTATGCTCTGTGTGTTTTGTTGTTGTTGTATATTATTATTTTCGCAGACACTCATTTTGCCGTTTTATTTTTTTATGTTATGTTTCTCTACACAGTTGTATTAAAATAGTAAATAGATAGAATATATGTGTATGTATGTAAGTAAGTAGATAAAAACTCTTCCCGAATCTACAGCTTAAACAGGTACTTTTGTATAAAGCGTTGCCACTGAAAAATAATTTTCCCTTTATTGCACTTTATTTGAAATAAAACAAAAAAAAAATCACTTTGCACTTTGATTTTTTTCTCGAATTCAGCACTTTTCTGTTGATATTCGCGGAAAAATGTGTAAAAACTTTTCAGCGCTCTCTCTGCCGTCGAGATGTCACCGTTTTTATATTTTCTTTGCGTCTGCGATCGCACTTTTTGAGAAATAAAAATCAGAATTAAAAGGAAAACGATGAAGAAATTATATTTCCAGCGGATTAAATCTTTCAATTTCAATTCCACAGATCGTTCTCTTTTATAAAGCAGCAAATAAACGAAGAAGAGAAATGTTCCCTTTGTAATTTTTATGTGATTGGGAAACAAAATGAACGATTTATCAATTCTATCTGGCCGATTTGAAATTGGAAGAAAAGTGTTGTTTCCGTCCAAAGTGTACCTATGTTTGTTTTTTTCTAGTTTGTTTTTTAACTTTAGTTTGTAAATATATGTTTGTTTAGTATTTTAATTCAACAATCGCTCACATTTACGAAACGAACCGATTGCCTTTCAGAATTAAACTGAATTCGACGATTTGGTTTTTGCGAGCGGAGCCAAATTTCCTACGATCAAATGGATGACATTTTATGGAGGTGGATGAAATGATGGCTGTCTCGTTTATGGTGGGTTCTATGCTTGCCCACTTACTCTCTTGTAAATGTTGGTTTTAATGAAAAGCGTTTTTGTTCTGATCTCAGTCGCACTTGTAGAAGTCATTGGAATTTGTCGTGGGTGCTAAAATAAATCTATTTTAATACGAAGTGATGTTGTCTCGTTTGTGTTGTTTTGCTTTTTTCGTATATGTTTCCATAGGCTAGAGTCTTACTTGTTGCTCCTTGAAATACGATCGTGGTTAATAGAGTTTTCTCTTTCTGATTTGTTATGAATGGCGTTGAAGTATAAATGTGTGTGTGATCAATGGTGAATCTTGTTCTTGTCGTTCGTGATCGCATTTTTAGAGTTGCCACTTTAACTGTGTTTTGACTGTTTAATGAATACTAAAAAACAGTAGAAATTCGCTATGATGATAAATAAATTTAAATATTCCTAAAAATGGTTTACAAAAAAGTTGTTTTACGTTTTATGTTGGTTTCTTTATAATCATCATAAAGATAAATTATATTGATTCATAACAAATATTAGTTCGGAAATAAATCACACAATATGTCAAGCAAATGAGAAACGTCTGATGAGTTAGAGCAAGGTTTTAAATATTCAAAGTGGAGGTTGCCTGATTTTAAATTAGAGTGGCTCTGAAAAAATGGTTCAATAAAAATCAAATATCAATTGATTCAAGTCTCATTTTAATCTAATGTGGCACTTAGACTTATTTTAAGACGAATAAAAATGACTATAAATTTGCTTTAATGTCTTTGGCTTTCTGCAGACAGTAGGTTTGTTCGTTGAAGCCCTAGGGTCACCCTGGGGTCGCCATAAAGCGTTTTTTGAGAAACCCAAAGTTGCCCGGAATGTCAAATTGAGTGTTTTTTGAGCCATAGGGTTGACCTAGGTTTTCCCTCAACTCGCCCTAGCTTTTTGCTGTGGCGAGTTGAGAGCTGACAAATGGCATGTGTTTTTGTTTTATTGACAGGGATGTGTGGTAATTTGTGGTTTAGCGTTCTTTGAGGACTGGAAAGCCCAGGTTTTTTGACAACTCATAGGGTTGTCAAGAAAACCTGGGTCAACCCTGGGGAAAGTTCAACGAAAAGACCTAGTATGGATTGTATGAACATGTGTATTCCAGTGCTTCGGTTAATACGTCAAACCTCATAGATTTCAATAGCTTCTGCTACAAATACCAGGTAATTCAAATGAGAACGTCTTATTCCTCTTTTCATCTTGTGACATCCACAATACTTTGAAGAGACAACTACTTCGAAAGTGCAGACACAGAATCAATAGTTTTTGAATTTGAATACTTGATAGGTACTTATAAATGCTTAATTATATGGGTTGGCTATACGAGGCGCAGCCGCCGATAAACTTTAGAATTGAAGTTCAAACTAAAAGATTTTCAGGAACAGTGGCGATTATGGTGCGAGAGTGCGTTTGACACCCGGTCGTAGCCAATAAAAACCTAGGGCGAGTTGAGGGCAAACCCAGGTCAGCAACAGGGCTCAAAATACACTCAGTTTGACATTCAGGGCGAGTTTGGGGTTTTCAAAAAACCCTTTGTGGCGACCACAGGGCTTCAACGAACGAACCCAATCTTTTCACAAACGAGTAACCTTCTCTGAAAAACGCTATAAGTAAATGGATGTTGTGTGGCAAAGAAGTAAAGATTTTTCCTCTAATTGTGTTCAATTCTTCTTATTCGAGTAACACGGTCTTAAATTGGTTACAATTCTGCTATCCGCACCTACTTTTTTGTTTTATAATTAGCGCATTAGTTTTAAATTTCTGAAGATTGCAATGAGAGGGAAAAATAGAGCTGGGCAATACATTCCACATTCGCGTGGTACGGCTGAAGAAAGAATCTCTGTATTTAACAGTACGTCCGAAATTGGACTCAAGGGTAAACTGATGGGCATTCCTGGAAGCGCGAGTATTACGGTTGAATTGTTTAAGGGGAGGAATGCATCTGGCAATCTCATAAGAGCACTGTCTGTAAAAAAAACGATAAAATTAGGAGAGACAAGAAACATTACGACGATTTTCGAGTGTCGTGAAAGTTTTGACGATGTTCGTATCTCCAATCATTTTAAAGGTTCTTTTCTGAACACTGTCCAAAAGATTGAGGTGGGTTGAAGGAGCACCTGCCCAAATATGAGAGTTGTACTCCATCTTAGGACGAATGTACGTTTTGTAGATGACTGGCAGGTCATTGGGTGAAAAAAATTTCTTGCATCGTCGTAGAAAGCCTAAGCACTTTGCAGCGTTTTTGGCTATGTCAAGTATATGGTTATTCAAGAGCCACTCATGGATAGTGGCAAGGGTGGTAAGTTTCGCTTCAACGACAAAAGACAGCATTGAGTTTTTGAAGCATTAAATTTTACGCGGTTTTTTATTTCCCACTGAATAATTCTGTCTAGATCAGAATTTAATGAACTTAACATACGTTGCCAACTTAATTCCACGTCCGAAGATGAGGGATGTGAACTTAAATGAAAAGCTGAGGGCTTCCTTCTCACAATAGTAACCAGTCCATTGGATACCCCGTGTTGACTTAAGCCAGCTTCGGCAGGTCTACTGATTGTCGATCGAAAGTTTTTTGATGTTAACCAGTACTTAAAGCTAGCCCTCTAAAAGGGATCACGGCGTTACCCTCGATTGCATCTGTTTTTAGCTTATATGCGAAAACCCCAGATAGCCTCATTATTAATATAGTGTAACGTGCGCTTAGTTCGCAAAATAAAACTCTACCTTTCAATTTAATTCTATCACTTTATTCAGTATCTACTTTCGATATACACTTTATTGAACTCAACTCGACTTTTGGACTATCACTTGTCTTTACTCTTAACTTTATCACTCTATAAATAAAACTGACTTCTGGTTGCGTCAGCTCCCTCTTTATATAGGAAAGTGAACCATCGAGAGATTTCTAGTAGTTTTTCTATGAACCATGATGTCTAGACAAGTTCCCCTCCCGGTATTTCTGCACACATACACACTCACTCACAAAAGACGTCTTCTTTTAAACCACTCCATTATAGTGCTCCCAGATGTGTTTTTCGGTGGAACGTTTTCGATTAGGAAATTGGTATTAAATGTTGGGTGTACATTACACTGCCCCCTCCTTAAGATTGTTCGTCCCGAATAATTTCATTTGCGGCCTCCCCACTATATCGATGCAGCCGGTCACAATGCACTACTTTTAACTTGCCTCTTAGTCCTCTTTGGATGCGGTAGACCACGTCGTTAATCCTCGTGACAACAGTATAAGGACCTTCCCAGTTCTGCTGAAGTTTCGGTGACAATCCCTTTTGACGATGAGGATTATAAAGCCACACACGATCTCCTGCTCGGAATCCTGCCGTTGTCGCTTTTGTGTCGTACCGTGTTTTCATCCGGTCGCTGTAGGTTTTCATCCGTTCCCTTGTTCTTTTATGGATGTCAGCGAGTCTCTCCTTGAGGTCGTCCACATACTCGTTTGTGTCCTGTGGCTCCTCGGTGGGGCATCCAAATTTAAGTTCGCTGGGCAGCCGCATGGTTTTCCCGAACAGGATGTCAGATGGTGTTTGTCCTGTCGAGCTATGTACTGCACTTCTATAGGCCATCAGGAATAGCGGTACGTGCCTATCCCAGTCTCTTTGGTAGTCGCCTACGACCTTGGTGAGGTGTTCTTTCAAGGTTCGGTTGAATCTTTCAACCATCCCATCAGATTGTGGGTGAAGCGGTGTGGTTCTTGTCTTCTTAATGCCTAGTAGTCCGCACACTCCTTGGAAGATGTTTGACTCAAAGTTCCTCCCTTGGTCGGAATGGAGTTCCATAGGCACGCCAAACCTACTTACCCAGTTAAACACAATCTGGTCGACCACCGTTTTGGCTTCTTGATTTGGGATGGCATACGCCTCAGGCCACTTACTAAAATAGTCCATCATGACCAGAATGTACTTGTTTCCAGCGTTGGTCTCTGGAAAAGGCCCAGCCACATCTACTGCAATCCTCTCAAAAGGCGATCCAACGTTGTACTGATGCATCTTACCTTGAATCTTCCTACCAGGTCCTTTGGTTGCCGCACACTTGTCACATGTTCGGCACCACTTCTCCACGTCATCTCTAGCATGTAACCAGTAGAACCGATGTCGCACCTTCTCCAGTGTTTTGTTTACTCCGAGGTGGCCTCCAGAAGGTCCGTCATGCATCTCCCGAAGAACTTCACTGACTTTCGATTGCGGTACGATCAGCTGCATCACATGTGACTTACCGTCAGCGGATTCCCATCTTCGCCTGAGGACACCTTCTAGCACATATAGTGAGTCCCACTGTGCCCAATAGGCTTTGAGAACTGGACTCCTGTCAGAAATGTCTCCCCATTCCGGTTTCTCTTCATTTTCTTTCCATGCGAGAATGGGTTCGATATCTGGATCTTCCTGTTGAGCAGTCCTCACTTCCTCATTGCTCCATCCGCTTATTGGATCAGCTCTTAGTCGCTGAGCGGTAATGATTTCTTTGTCTTCTTGCCGCCTGCAATGCTTGCAATCCACTTTGCAAGGTCTTCGGGATAATGCATCGGCGTTTGAGTGCAGCTTTCCTCTGCGGTGTTGGATCTGGTAGTCATAGATCTGCAATCTTTCTATCCACCTTGCGACTTGACCTTCTGGATTTTTGAAGTTCAAAAGCCAGCTCAGAGCACCGTGGTCTGTCCGCAGAAGGAATTTCTGTCCATAGATGTACTTATGGAAGTGCTTTGTTGCCAAGATAAGAGCTAGTAGTTCCTTTCTGGTCACGCAGTAGTTTCTTTTGGGTTTCGATAGGACCTTGCTGTAGTATGCCACCACTTTCTCTTCGCCATCATGCACTTGGGATAGTACCGCCCCGATTCCAACGTTGCATCTGCGTCGACGATGAATGTTTTGCCAGGTGTTGGATGTGCCAGCACTGGAGCGTTACAGAGGCGGTATTTGAGTTCCTGGAAAGATTTCTCACACTCACCTGACCATTTAAACTGCTTCCCCTTTTCGGTGAGCTGATGCAAACTCTTTGCAACTCCAGCAAAGTTCTTAACAAAACGTCGGTAATATGTGGCAAGTCCCAGAAAACTTCGGAGTTGATGTTTGTCCTGTGGTGTTGGCCAATTTTTGACGGAGTCAACTTTTTCAGGATCAGTCTTTACTCCTTGGGATGAGATGATGTGTCCCAAATACTTGACTTCGGTTTTGAAAAGTGCGCATTTTTCTGGATTCAGCTTAAGGTTAGCCTCTCGAAGTCTCTGGAACACGGCTTTTAGGTTCTTGCAATGTTGGTCAAATGTTTTCCCGTAAACAATGACATCGTCCAAGTAGACTAGGCACGCTTTCCACGTCAGTCCTTGAAGAACGCACTCCATCAAACGCTCGAATGTTGCCGGAGCGTTACATAACCCAAACGGCATAACTTTAAACTGCCAGAGCCCATTACCTGTAGAAAACGCCGTCTTTTCCCGATCATCAGGGTGAATGTCAACTTGCCAATATCCGCTCTTTAAGTCCAGCGTCGAGAACCACTGCGCTCCCTCCATGGCATCCAGGGTATCACTGATTCTCGGCAGGGGATAGCTGTCCTTCTTAGTTACATCATTCAGCCTTCGGTAGTCCACACAAAAACGAGTGCTTCCGTCTTTCTTTTTCACTAGCACCACTGGTGACGCCCAAGGACTTTTGGAATTTTCGATAAGACCGTCCTTTTTCATTGCTGTTATCATTTCCTCAACCTCACCTTGTTTGGCCAGTGGAAGACGTCTTGCGGGTTGACGAATCGGTCTTGCATCTCCTGTGTTGATGCGATGCTGCACCAACTGTGTCCTACCATATTGCCCCTTTTGCGATGCGAAGATATCAGTGTACTCTTGTAGGAGACTTTCAGCCATCCTTGTTTGTTGATGATCAAGGTTGGATGAATTCAGTATTTTAGCTCTGATGGTTTCGAGCTCCTCCGGAGTTATACTTTTTCTCGGAGCTTCGTCGGTGATCTTCGTAATTGCTGCAACCGATTCGCAACGTCCAACGACTTCTCCTTTCTTCAACCTTACATCGTACGGTCTGGTGTTTAGTAATCGTACGGGGACCATTTTGTTTTTCGGTGCTACCAGTGTTTTCCCAATCATGACGCTTTGGGAGGAACACTCTGGGTCTGGTTCCACCATGAGGTATCGAAGGCTTCCAAACTCACCCTCCAGTTTCGTCCAAACGAACACTTCAGAAGAAGGAGGCAGAATAAGATCTTCCCTGATGACAGTTCTCAGTGTCGACGTACTTTCGTTCGAATAAGTCATTGGAAGTTCCTTATTTTGGTACTTCAAAACCTGATTACCGATGTCCAAAATAACTCCGTGCTGTTTCATAAAGTCGATTCCAATGATGCACTCGTCACATATATCTGCCACCAGGAATTGATGAGTAAACACTAGGTCGGCCAGTCGGATCTTAAGACACACTTCTCCATATACCCTTGCTGCTTCTTCCGTTGCGGTTCTTAGACGGTAGCTATTGGTGTTATGAAGCCACGTCGTCTTTACCAGGTCTCGACGTACTATGGAGGCTGTGGCACCGGTGTCGATGGTAGCCACATGTTTGTTCCCGTTAATAGTAGTCTCCACAGTCAGACTTTTGTTGTCTCGTTTGGTCTGAGAGACCTGGATGGTGGTTCTGGGGCCATCGATACAAGAAACCAGCCTCTGCCCCTCGAAGTTGGTTCTTACGGGCTGATAGGCAACGCTGGTGTTGTTGTTACCTTGCTCTGGGTTGGATCTCTTGCTTCCACAATGTTGACAACTGGCTTTGTTTGGTGGTAGTCGGCATTGACGCTGTAAGTGCCCGGTCTTGTTGCAGTTCCAACATCTTGCTAGTCCGCTCCGGTTCTTTTGTATTTCAGCTCTTTGGCACGAGCATTCTTCGACTATGGCCTCTCTAAGTCGATGTACTCCCTGAGAAGCCTGTTCTGCTGCTTCAATTGTCAATGCGAATGCTAAAGTTTCGGAAAGAGTACGTGTTCTAGCAGTTCGCACAGACCTCTGAAGATGTATATCGGAAATGGCACGAACGAAGGACTCAACAGCGAGCTGGTTGATGATTTCTTCTCCAGCATCCGGGTATGCCAGGTGAACCAGTCTTTCGACGTCTGCTTGGAGCTGCTGTAGACTTTCACCCCTTTTCTGGACTCTGTTATTGAGTTGGACTCGGAAGACTTCTTTCAAGTGGCTATCTCCAAAGCGTTTATCTATAGCTGCCACGAGAGAACTGAAATCGCCGCTCTTACCAGCTGGAACTGTTTGAAGTAATTCAGCTGCTGGTCCTCTAAGAGCAAGAGTCAGTGCAATGTACTTGTCTTCGTCATCCCAGCCATTTGTTGTCGCGGCTGCCTCAAATTGTCTCTTGTAGACTGGCCAAGAAGACTGTCCATCAAATGTTGGGGGTTTCATCTCCTTTTTCCTTGCAAACTCTCCAGCAGATTCTCGAATCTTTATTTTCCGGATCTGGTCTAATTCCTTGGTGAGAACATCAAATCGACTTTCTACGCCTTCGAAACGATTCTCTACAACAGAAAGCTGTTTTTCCACACCTTCAACTCGTTCGTCAAGGGCACATACATTTTTCTCAATATTACCCAATTTTCCTTCTAGAATGTTTTTCTGACCTTCCAAAACATTCTGTTGCGCCTCAAGTCTTTCGAGAATATTCTGTTGTTCTTTCTTTTGTTCGTTTCGTTGTTCTTCAATCAGCTTCTTTTGTTCGTTTCGTTGTTCTTCAATCAGCTTCTTTTGTTCGTTTCGTTGTGCTTCAAGTTGTTCGAGAACATTCAGCTGTTCCTTCTTTTGATCGTTTCGTTGCTCTTCCAGACGTCCGAGAACCTTCTGCTGTTCTGTCTTTTGTTCTAATAAAAGCTTCATTATACTAGAAAAATCTACACTTTCACTTGCTTCCTCTTCCTCCACTTCTGTTTCAAAAACAAAAGTGTTTACGTCTTCCCCTTGCTGTTCCAAGTGGTTGCGCAAGCGCAGGACGAGCTCATTTTTCGATCCCGCTCTAGAAAGATTTCGCTTACCTAACTCACTTTTAAGCTCAATGCAAGTGAGCTCTTCTAACAACTTACCCATTTTCACTGTATATAATTATTATTTTCTTTTCACTTTTTTTTTTTTTTTTTACACTTTACTAGTCAAATAAGTTTTATTTACACTTCTGACACCAATGTAACGTGCGCTTAGTTCGCAAAATAAAACTCTACCTTTCAATTTAATTCTATCACTTTATTCAGTATCTACTTTCGATATACACTTTATTGAACTCAACTCGACTTTTGGACTATCACTTGTCTTTACTCTTAACTTTATCACTCTATAAATAAAACTGACTTCTGGTTGCGTCAGCTCCCTCTTTATATAGGAAAGTGAACCATCGAGAGATTTCTAGTAGTTTTTCTATGAACCATGATGTCTAGACAAGTTCCCCTCCCGGTATTTCTGCACACATACACACTCACTCACAAAAGACGTCTTCTTTTAAACCACTCCATTATAGTGCTCCCAGATGTGTTTTTCGGTGGAACGTTTTTGATTAGGAAATTGGTATTAAATGTTGGGTGTACATTACAATAGGTATTAGGTACAGCGTGGTGTGATGGTTAGCATCTCCACCTGCAAACCTCAGAGGTTCGAGGTTCGAATCCCAGCAGAGGCAAAAATGTTTTTTCACGGGTATCGCCTTTCGCGAGGAATTGGCAAGTCCTCCGTTAATAAGTTCATCTGTTCATCCAATGAAAAGCGCTTTCTCAATTAGCCAGAAAATTGTAGGTCCCCTCTTTTCCCTCACAAGGCATGGTTGTGAGAAATGCGCTAGGCCCAGGGGCTCCTCACTCTGTTGCGCCACCCTATTTATTTATTTTATTTATTAGGTACAGCGATATATGAGAAAACCCACGTCGCGCGAAGGCAAAAATAGTGATAACAGCGTTGCTGCCGCTGCCGAACTGGTTTGGCTTTGGGGGAACCTATACAGTGTAGGACATCAGCTTTTTAAAGGTAATTATGTCGAATTCGTGCTTTTCTCTTTTCTTTGTACGTTGGTGGCAGGCTACTTTTTCTTCAATTTCTTAGTTAGAATATCACCTTATATAATTTTCGTAATGAAAATAACTTGGTTTGCATTTGCCTCGGCAGCAGGGGCAGACATTTTTTCCAGCTTCCTCGAGCTGGAAGCACTTCTTTTACACTTTACCCTAATTTCTGATAGCTTCTGTATTCCACATCGAGACGTGCTTTTTCATCTTTGTTTTTTGAGGGGCACTCTGAGCAATCATTCTCTTTCTCTTCCTCGTTCATAATCTTTTATCTCCTCAAACGTTAAACCAGCTCTACACACTCCTCCAGAGTTTTTTTTTAGTTATTGCTACACTTACTTTGATATTAGCACTTTAGCAGTCTAGATGAGATTTCGCCTTTAGGCTGCGAGCACAGTAGTGCGACAAAGCGATGCGATGCGAGAAGCGTTGCGAGTAACGATGCGACAAGCGATATTAGATGCGACAAAGTGCTCACAGTAAAAGCGATTAGGTGCGGCTGTGTTTTTAAATGAAAATTTATATTTCAAGCTTTAAAGAGGAAGAAAAAGGATGAAAATTAACCAAATTTACGTGGATAAGAAAAAATGTAAACACTTTTCTCGTATTCAAACGCTTCTCGCATCGCATCGCTTTCTCGCACTTCTGTGCTCGTAGCCTAAGCCATTAGATTGGCCTTATATTTTGAAAAAGAAGCTTAACTGTTTTGCTGACGACTCGACCCTCAGCTTTTCATTCATCGGATATAGAACTGAAACGGTTGCGTATGATAAGCTCATTGAATTCTGACCTTGACAGCATTATTTCATGGGGTCATAAGAACCGAGTAGGATTCAATCCTTCGAAAACTCAATGCTGTGTCTTGTCGTTGAAGCTTAACATTCCCCCATTGCCATTATCCATGAATGGTACCTGTGTCCAAGAAACCGAAAAGCTGTCAGTACTTGGTATGTGTGTAAACGATGATCTTCGTTGAAATTGACCACATATTTGAAGTCGCCAAAAACGGTGCTTAATGTTTAGGGTTCTTGAGACCAGGAAATTCTTCGCCCCTTCTGATCTGGCTACAATTTTTAAGGCCTTCATCCGTCCAAAACTGGAGTGTAACTCCCATATCTGGTCAGGTGCTCCTCAAACATCTTTGCACCTACTTGATAGGGTACAAAATAGAGCGTTAAAATTGATAGGCCATAGTTCAATCGTAGAATCGATTGATTCTCTTGAACATCGTTGAAAAGTTGCCTGTCTCACTCTCTTTTATCGCTTTTTTCACAAGCAGTGCTCTAGTGAAGTAGCCAGTTGCATTCCTCCCCTGAAACAATTTAGCTGCAACACCCGTCTCGCTAAGAATACTCATCAGTTTTACCTTAAGTCCAACTTGGCGCGTACAGTCAAGTATAGAGATTCTTATTTTAGTCGCACCACCCGAATGTGGAATGCTCTATCGACCCTGTTCTTCCCCTACATTACGATTTAAAAAAAATTCAAAAGCAACGTGCATCGGTGTCTCCTTTCAAATCCTCTCCTATTTTCCTAAATGCTCGCATTGTGTTTTTATGACATTATAAGGGTAATGATAACCCCTTGATATAGCTTAATATTGTTCTTAGAATACTTTCTAAAAAACCAAATTGTTCATTTTTTTACCTGCTACAATTTTGTTTTTTATAAAATTTTCGATAAAACGTATAGTTTTGGAGATATTTGCAATAAATAGATGAAAAACGTGAAAAAATTGCGAATTTTAAATTGCCAATAACTCGAAAAGTATTGGACTTAATAAAAAACTTTATATTTGTATTTTTGCTTAAAATTAGGCCTTTTATCGATATCCGATGTTATTTTGAAGAAAAAAAAATTCACCCCGAGAAGGCGTGGCAACCACCCCCAGGGTGGTTGCGGTGTTCAAATCATTTTCACTTTTGAAGTTAAGGATAAGATGAGCCTAATTCCAAAATTTCATGCAAATCGGTTCACAGTAAAAAAATTCGGACCTAAAATGCTTCATTGACTGCACTATATCTAAATTCTAAAGTCTGGTTTAAATACCTGGCTTTGTGTTTATATTTAGTTTTTTTCCTCCAAACAAAATACTAAAGTAATCCTTTTTTCAAATCCACTAGCTCACATCTGGATTTTCAATTTTGGCTAAATCCTTGCAAGATTCAATGAATCATTCTGTAACTCCAAACACCACGTTTGTACTTAAATGTTCATTTAAAAATACAACTCTCCTCATTAATCCGACACTTTATTCGTACGACCGAATGTCAAACAAATATGGCAATTGTCATGAAATGTGTGTGCAAAATGCATGCAGCGGCGCGCGATGATCGTGTCGAATTATTACTTCGTTTGCATTATGCAAGATTTATCAAATTAGATTTTTCCATTATACCTCAACGAATTGGGAAAAGCTCGCCATTTCTGTCCAAAAAATGAAAAATCAAAAAAATAATTTGCAATGCAAAAGCAGCATTAAAATACTTTTAACAGATTCGTGCGTCCCAAGTCCCAACCACACCACCCTCTGCCACATCACGGACCAGGGACCACGCTCAAGCCAAAGAGGTGTGAATTTTTGAGTGCGCTCGGGTCGGTTCCAAAACAAATCAAGTTAAGTTTGTCACCCGCTTTTGGGTTGCATGCAACCAAAATGGATAGCTAACAAATTATCAATGTGGCATTGTATTCAAATGCATTTGACCGTATGTGGCACCTTCTTGACTTATCCGCTATATGGTGTCGTTATATTTGAGAAAAAAAGGCGCTATGGATACAAAGGTTACACATATGGATAAGCGCCTGCGCCATGTGGCTATTCGTAGTTGGTAAAGATTCTGCAGACTGCATCACCATCGCCAGACAAGAATTAAAATGAAACGCTTTGGAGTGAAGCTGGCTGCAAAACTAGGATTTGAGTTACTCAACTCCGTAACTGACGGGCGATAATAATTTACCTTTCAAAGAGAGTAGTGAGTGACGGTGGAGGATGTCGAAATGCAGATTATTTTGCCTTATTCAGTAAATCGTATTAACCTGACGCCTGACGTACAAGTTCATATTCCCAAACTGATGCGATAAGCAAGTTGAATAGCTATGTAGTTATAAGTTTGGGTATTCGCAATGGGTTTGGGTTAAGCTACTTAAAAGCGTTTAGGTATGACATTAATGAGAATTTCAAAAACAGAAGGAGTTCGATATGATCTTTGAAAGCAATGAGAGAATAATAACTGAAACTGCTTTTCGGAGGCTAGTTTTCTAATTGAGTAGTAAATAATGCGTAGTCGTTTGCTTGGAGCTAAATGTTTTAGGGGCTTAGTCCTGCAAAACTAAAAAATTAAAGAGACAAGCATAGAGCTTGCCCTTAACACTATTCGAAAAGTGTATTAGTAAATCGAAAGGATCGTTTGTGTTTTTATAGATGCAAAATTAAATGTTTTCACATCGGATTGATTTTTTACATAGAAGAGGATCACTTTTCACAACAGATGATAAACTGTCTAATTCTGTTCGATTTGTCAAACACAACAGTAAGATTAGTCAGAAGTCAGTTGCCATTAAGACTTAGAGAGCATGTTGATTACACACCAAATGATAAATAAATCGTTGCATCACTCCATTTAGTTCCATCACTGCATTTTGCTCGTTTTTTTTTCTTCTGACAATTGTTGTATGTTTGAACAAAAACTAAACACAAAAAATGAAATCACTTTTCTTAGGTGATTTGCAGATAAGCTATGAGAGTGAAACCGACTTGCCGTTTCTATTTTTCCCAAAGACAAATGCTGTCACTTTCAAGATGATGCATTATTTTAAAAACAGCACCAACCGTAAAATCCATCAGTTCTCCTACAAACCGTGACAAAACTGTATTTAATTTGAATCTTATGAAAAAAAAATAGCTTACCTTTGAGAAGACTTTGATTTTTTTTTTTATCATTAAATCAAGTTGGGTACACGAAAAATGCTTGCAAAGCACAACTTGTGCTGATGAAAAGATTTCTAATGTTCATATGTATAAACCTTGACAATTAGAATTTTTGTGTTATTCTGCTTTCTGGAAATTCAAGATCTTTAATAGAATGTGAGTCTTCTTTTTCAAAGAAACGTCAACGGCAAGGTTTGGCAAGAAGAGAGGTGGTGTCGTGAAGTGCTGTTAGACAAAAATGATTGATCATACAAAATTTGTGCAAGATTTTATTAAACACTACACATGTGCATATTTGGAACGAGGAGGTATCATTAAAATAACCGGTAGAAAAAGAATTAATTATAAAAATTTGCAACGCTATTTGTTCAAATCGAAGGTGTTTTGTTGAACAGAAACCAGCCACATCATTAACTAAGTATTTTTTCATAAACTTCTGGCACCGAAGAAGAAAGCTTTCTAGCTGCTTCATAGCTTGTAGGTATCATTTTTCTAGTTTAATTTTTCTTGTTCATACTTTCACAGGATGGTCCGATAGGTAAATTACGACAGTTGTGAGTCGGTTTTCATTTCTATTTGACTAGCTGACCCGCCTGGCGTAGCTCGGACCCTACGGTGATCGAATTGAGTAAACTAAAGGAAGTAGTCTCCAAGTTTCTATTCCAGTGGGAAAATGAGAATTAAATATAATCTATGTTACTCAGGGACAGTGAAGCACTGTATCAGTGAAAGAATTTTTAGAATCTGTCCAATATTTTCCAAGTTCCCGATTATGTTCCTGTTCCCATTTCTGTTACAGAGCGAATACAGAAAGAAAATATAGCCTATGTCATATCTCGGGTTCTAGCCCATTTTTTTTTTTTTTTTTTTTAAATTGGCTCACTAGCTTTGGAGCCTCTTCTATACAGACACTTTGTTTTCTTTAACGCCCCGCCCCGTTCCCGTGGGATTGTGGGGATGATATAAGGACATACAATTTTTTTAGATTACTCTATCTATTAAAACTGACTATTAAAACTGACCTAAGGTCAGTTTGGAAGTTTGCAGTTTATGTATATGTGGGATGAGTTCTTCGTTCAGAATTTCTTTAGCACTCAGGTTCAGATGCCTTTCTTGGTTACAAGGAGCAACTTAGCTGTAATTTCATTGAATTTTTTTATCGCTGACGATCAAAGCGAAATTTGGTGCCACGCTGTTAAGATTTTCCTGTCGGATGCTTGAAGTTTGTTCATGAATGAGATGGTGCATCAGGTTGAGAAGCTATAAGTGATTAACGATCTGAGAAGCTGCTTGTTCATTACGACTCTTGTCCTACGCCAAACTCATTAAAGTTAAGCAGTTAGAGCAAAATAATGGAACAGTCATTGAATGAGGATTTAATTTCAATATCTCGTTACAGTTAATACCGCGGTACTCATTGTTTCTTTTGTTTTTGAGCTAACGCGGTGCTTCTGCAGTTTTTAACAATTCGATTGCGCATCTCAACTGCTTTTCTAAAGCACATCAGTTCGTATTCGACGCGACGGCACTGATGTTCATTGATCCACTTCAAATCGTGTCGAAATTGATGTGAGTTTGGGGATTTGACTTTAAAAGTTTTGTATCGCAGTTTTTGATAAGAACATACAGTATGGCCGATGTTCTGATTTTCGTTCGGATACCATATCCTCAATTTCGAATTCGGGCGTTTTTAATTCGCTTATCAATTTGCTAACGGAATTGAATTCAGTTTATGAATTATGTGAAAGCAGTGGCGGATACAGGATTTGGGCATGGGGGGAGGGGGGGTCTATTACTCAAAATTTTATTTATATATACGAGATTTAGAAGATTCAATCAGATATTATTTCCATGATTTTGGCGTTGATTGTTCATATATGTATGGCCAAGGATTCGACGGAGCTCCAGCAATGAGTGTCCAATTCATTGATGTACAGGCTCATCTGAGATCTGCTGCACATAGCTTTAGTTTGGCAGTCAATGCAGCATGCAAAGTGTCAGGAATCAAAAATGCGTTAGGAACTATCGGAGCGATTAAAGCATTTTTTCACTGGCCTAAAAGACAAGACGTTCTACACCAAGAAATTTCAAAAATGACAAACAAAAGTGAGAAAAAAAACAAAAGTTGAAGTCTGTTTGTCCTACCAGGTGAGGTCAGTCTCATGAAGCAATTGGAACGTACGTTGAATTGCAACCGGCTGTTATTGAATCTTTGGAAGAAATCAAAACGTGGAAAGATCGAGATACTTCGCAAAATGCATTGCATCTTTTGACAGCGATTTCGAAGGTTGAATTCTAAATCGCCTGTCACATTATGGAATCAGTTAATTTGATTGTTTTGCCTTTGAATCGGGAATTGCAATCTTAAAACCAAGATCTGGGTGAGGCTACGTTGCAATAAACAAAAAAATCGTTGCAACGTTTAAGCATAAAGTATTGAAGACTACTACAGAATTTCTTTCTACATTCCATTTCTTGATATGTTCATTTCTCAACTCAAAAGTCGGTTCTCGAAACACAAATCCATTTTCCAAAGTTTCGGGCAATTGTTTCTTAAACAAGAATTTCACGAAAAGAAATGCGGTGACCTCTACATATTTTACAAAGATATATCGGATTTTTCGAAAGAAAATTTTCTGTCAGAAGTCAAGATGTGGAGACAACGAATCCACGGCCATAACATCCAAAATGCGCTTGATGGTTTACTGGTTTATTGTTGTCAATGTTTAGCGATATAAAAATTTATGTCGTTAAATTTTTTTTAATGAAATATCCTTTTCCTCTGTCGTGAAAAAGAAATGGATTCTGATTGTTTAGATCTTCGATATGAACTTTTTATGAGCTCAAAACGTATTGATGATGTAGATCCTCAGTTCAACAAGCATAACATTGACTGGTTAGTGTTTTTTGAAGAAGGAATTCTGACATAAATTTTGAATCCTTCATTGAATTTACAAACTGTCAAAGATAATTTTACTATATTTTTCGTGTTCCTTAGTATTGAACTTAACATTCATTCCTTCTATGTAACGTGTTTCTGCGTAGCTGCAAACCTGTCAGGCAGAAATAAATTCTATTTCTCCCATACAAAAAAAAAATAACAAAAAAAAACTGACATTCAAATATTCAAATCTCGGGAGCAGTATCGCAGCCTCAGCAGAGCACAGTATACCAATACAAGTTTCATCACCGCCTTATCGAAGGCAAAAAAAAAACAAAAAATAAAACATTGTGCAGAAAGGTGGAGGCCCCTATGGAAGAAGTGGGCCGACTTTTAGAGGTCGACGTGTGCTCCAGCCTCGCACATAATAATAAAAAGTACAAAAAAGTAAATTTAAAATAAAAATCATGGCAGCTTGCTTTTAAAGTTACCTGCTGCTGTTGTCAATGCGAGTTTCATTTCATTCAGCAACATTCCAGATTCCACTATAGGCACCATCTTGTGACGGAACTAAGACAAAGTGTAGCCATATACTTTGTCCCAAGAGACTGAGAGCCCAGTCGACCATTTGCAAGGAATACGAATTTGGTATAACAGCATTTTCAATAATTGCCTAATAGATTGATCAACTTTTGTATTTGTATACTTTGAGAGAAACGACATTTTCGAGATTTCACTTTATTGCAATTGATTTCGATTTAAGCTCAAATTTGATAGCAAATAAATTAATCGTACGAGATGGCGTAGGCTTCCACCACCCACTCTGTCAAGCATTGTTTGTTCACTTACACGTTTGTACATATTACGAGTGTATATTTCTTCAGAAATGTGTAGGCTTGTGGGCCCAAATTGTTACTCATAATGGCTTTTTTCTTCTCTTAGCTATGGTGTTTGGTTTTTTGCATGTCAGATGATTTCTTATCTGTGAATGGTGGTCAATGCGACTCCGATGAATGAATTAACGACATGTGAGTTGGAGGAGCCACCAAATCGGAGCTTTAGGTGGGTGTTTACTGATGGTTCATTCAAGACCACCACAACACACTCACTCACTTGGCACTTGTGAATGAATGAGCTGTTGAGGTAGGAGGCTTTCATAATAATTCGGTGTCAGCGGATGTTTTTGTTGGTTATAATTGACGATAAAATGGTTACTTCATTAACGTGGAGAAGGTGTAAATTTTTATGAATTACATGCTTTACAAATTCTCCAACTGGGATAAACGCAACTACAGCAGTAGCAGCGGCTGCTGGTAGGATGGAGGATGGTTAGTTGCATTGAACCCACACCATAACCGAGAGTGACATTTTGCTTGGGAAATCACATTGCGATGGACAAGCAGTTTACATTTTAATTTACAAAATAATTATGCTTGACTCTATATCACCGCCACAGAGCATCAGGCTGCTAGAGGTAAGTCTACTGTAGCATGTTTTTGCTGGGAAAAATAGTAATAGTTAATGGTACGTAATCTTGGTGCAAATTTTTTGCTAATGGTCTTTAAATTAGTCAAGAGATATCAATTACCATTGAATATGGTTTCGATTTAATGAGTCCCACAGTGCAGCTTTTGGGATAATGTAAGACTGCATAGATGTGAAACCTGCCTCTGGGACCAATTTTGTGAAATTCATACGGTTTAATCGTTTTAGAAGGCCAACTTTGAGCTCAGCATGTATTTTATGTGATGATGTCAAACGAAAATGTCAAAATGAGATTTTTTTGTTGGAAATTGACATCATTAAAACTTCCTGCAAGTCACTTCTAGCATAAGTACTTTTGAAACTTTAAAGAATGGTAGTGGGAAAGGCTAAGCTAGATACCTAATTCGCTCTTAATTAAGCTATTAATTTAGACGCACAAATTCAATACATCTTGGTTATACGTATTAGCACTTGTACTTTGAACTTTGATGCTTTCAAAAGGCAATACTTTTTGGACCCCTTCATGCCCTGTTTTATAAAACATTAGAACAAAAGCCGAAATACTTCATTCTTAGAAGTTTTTGACCTGATAAGTTTGCTCCAAAGAGGCGAGCTATCTAGGATTACTCCAATGATAATATTGTATAACCTTATCTGAGTTCCATTTAAATGGGAAGAAAACTATTATTTGTGCGTTCCCGAAGGGAAGTATCTGAATGCACTCACAATGTGGGTCATTTTAGGTTGTGTATTGTGTAGCCCGACCTCAAGGTTGACCAATAGAAACCCTTTTTCGTCAGGTATGATTTCGCTTCAAACGAGCCAACACGAGTCACACAATGTGGTATTCAGGTCAAACGAATTCAATACACTCTTTTCTGATTGAGCAAAAGGAAACGCAGTTACCATTTACATCTGAAAGGACCAAGTGGTTTCGTTTCAAACGAACCGTCACGAATAACACGATGAGTTTTTTCACCTCTAACTACTAAATAGAACATGAACTACACCAACCATTTGTGATCGATTCATTTAAGCTCGTGTTGAGTGTATAAAGACACTTCCAGCCCAAAAAGGGAAGAGGTTTTTTAACAGAGTTTCCCACAGAAGCACGCGCTTCTATAAAAAAAAATTTTTGAAATCAATACAAAAAACCTTTCAATCAAAACTGCGGCCTTCCTGCTGCAAATGAAAACGATAGATTAGAATAAAAATAAAATAAATAGGGTGGCACAACAGAGCGGGAAACCCTAGGGCCAGCCTTGTGAGGGAATGGAATGGAGACCTACAATTTTCTGCTGATTCCGAACGGCTAATCGAGAAAGCGCTTTTCATGGCCATGAATCTACTAACGGAGAACTTGCCAATTACTCGCGCAAGGTGATACCCATGGAAAAAACATAAAAACATTTCTGATTTCTGTTGGATTCGAACCACCAACCTCCCAGGTAGAGGGACACCACAAATAAATGTTTATGAACTCTGCAGAACACTGTAGGCTGGTGCTTTTGCACCTTATGAGCAGCAACAATTCGATATAACAATCTATTGTTCTTCAAAATCCCTTTATTTCAGCTAGGGTACCACAAGGATCTATCCAGAGACCGATACTATTGTTGTTTAACATAAACGGACTTACAGGAATTGTGAAGTACTGCAATGATGATAAATGAAGATATACCTTTCACGTTTGTTGAAAATGAACAGTTTTTGTCTATTAAGTCAACAGCCCTTCGTTTTTGTTCAAAGTCGTTTGATTTGTCAACATAAAACTGTAAGGGTGGTCGATAGATAAAAAATCAGACTATTTATGTAAGCCACCAACACCCGTGGAATAATTTGTACTCTCAATTGGAACGACTACCGAATTAAAAAGTCTCTAAGCATCCTGCATTCAAAATACTTCAAATGTTGTGGTTGGTATAAAATTATTTCTTTAATTTGGTTTTCAAAAAGTTGCTGCTTAGAAGTTGCTGTGTAGAAATTTATACAAATATTTAAGTTATTCAAACAAAATCGTTTCTGTATTTATTTGACAAGAAAAAAGGAATGTGATTTCATGGTTCTCAATTGTTGGCCCATGCCTAACGAGGCTGTCACTTGTCAAAAACACGCGTAACTAACAAAGCCACAAGCACCGCCAGCCATTTTTGCTTCTTACTACCAACTACTCTCGAACGACTTGCATGTTCATGGTCTTGCAGCTCACCTACATCACAACACAATGCATAACTAATCATAAAAGTGAAACCGTATATCCGTAGTTCCAAATAATGCATAAATCCAATGGTGCATACCGCAATTTGTTTACGCCTATGAGATGCAAATAGATCCACTTTGCATGTGCCTATAGCGCAAAACTGCACAAACAGTTTCCGGCTAGCAAAATATTTTTTTTTTTAACTTTTGTTAAAACTGAACTGCAAACGCCTACGCGGAAACTCCTCTGGCGAAACTTTTATGATTTCCAAAGATTTCTTGCATAGTGCATATCAAAAATATCAAAATAAAACTGGGCCAATTAACCATTTTTTTTTTTTACATTTCGGTGGCAGAAAAAAAACATTCTTAGAACTCTGGACGTGGTATAAATGATTCTGTTCTCAAGAGTTATTTTGTGTTTCCCTACTTATGTATAAATGAAACTATAATAAATTCATCAGATAAAACGAAACTCAAAACAGCATTAAGGAGACAGCTACGTAGAGTTTTCAGATAAAAATAGTTCGAGACAAATATGTAATAAATATTTTATGATGTCTTGTGGATGGTGGTATGCTGGAGAGCATGCAAAGAAAAGGAACTTCAATGCGAAAAGTACAAAGAAATATTCAGCAACGTGGGCAGGCTTTGAAGTGTCAAATGTACGCCTTGATAACAACTCGGTTCCATTTCAAACAGGTTGCGAGCCAACACCTCCTATTGGAACCTACTTTAAATTTGCTTTTTTTTCTCTTTTATTTGTTGCTCTGTCGTCTAAATAACACTTATCCACAGCCCACTGTACTTTTAAGTTAAGAACAATTCTGTATGGTTTTTGTGATAGGAGTAATTTCCTTTAGTATTGGTAATTCACTTCTCTTTTCAATGGAGTGTTAACTCAAACAGTGGGCAGAATTAAATTACTTGTCTTGTCGTATTCTGTGAATATTATAATGTTGCGGAAGGTAAATAGAATCTATTGAATCTTCAACATTTGTTCCTGAATCTATGTTTCAGTTTATATGAAGTTTGGAATTTAAAAAAATCCCCCACCGATGTGTCCTACAACAATCAGTTACAACAAGTAGTTGTCAATCAAAATTCGTATTAAAATCTTGAATGTGGGGCTCTCGGCGTAGTGGGTAGCTTGTCTTGGTGCTGCGTAGGAGTTCGATGTTCGAATCCTAGAAGCTTTTAATTGCTTACCAAGCGGTGATCTTTAGACTAAATCTAGTCTGCTTGACAAGTTATGAAGTGTGATTCGCTCTATTGTAAATCATCTTTGTCGTTCTTTAAATCAAATCAAGTTTCTTACTTTTTTATATTGAAAAAAAAAAATGAATACATACTCGTGGGCAAAATCGTCTCAATGAATCTTTGTCGATACTTCCAAATCTCCTTTATTTGAATTCGTCTGTATTAGAATGTCAGTCTCTTATCATATTTTTATCTTCTTTGTTGTTATATTTACACTTTACAACCCTGTTCTGTCTATCAGCCATTTGTAGATTCATTAAGTCCTCGATCCAGGGTGCAAATTCCAGTGATTACTTTAAAGTCCTTAGGCATCGATTTTTGGTTTCTTATGTGAAGACAATGTGTGTAGAAGAGGATTCAACAACGAACTGAATGAGCTGTACCTCAACATGAACGTTGCTAGAACAGTTCAAGCATAGCTAAACTATAATGGCTCCTGTTCGACGGTTTTCAACAGCGAATTGCAGGGATATCGTCGAAAGAGAAGACCTCTTCTGAGGTGGCGCAATAAAGGGAAAGAAAATCTGAACCGACTTCTCCCGAAGTTGAAATTGGCGAAAGATGTTGGCTGAGGCTCAGGTTTACTTCGGACTGCAATGCCCACCTGAGTAGCAAGTAACTTTATAGTCGTGGGCTACGTTAAAGTGTCTGATATGAAAGAATTTCACCAGAAGTTAATGCATGTTTTAATGCAAAAAAAAAATTATTTTCACTGATAGATTTCTCGAGACTTATTTCACACCAGGGGATCTTGACTCTCCTCCTCCTCTGATTCTTTCAACTCCATCTTCTTTTTGAGCATCCATCTTTTCTTTTGACTGTTGATCACTATCATCGTCCTATATCTTTCATCTTCTGTCTTGATGACAGCATTCCAGCAATGGAGTCTGAGAACTTTTGAAGTTTCAACTTTCGCATAAGTAACTTCTTGTGCGACATTTGAATTGAATCTTTTCTTTAACCTCTCTGCTCTCATCGGTATACCTCTTTTTTTCTAATCCTCTATCTTTACATTCTTTATTAAATGTGTTCCTAATACTCTTCAAAAAATCTGTATATCATCTCCTCCCTGGTACAGAAAAAAGCTACGAAGGATCCGATTCATTAGAAATAAGTTATGGAAAGTTTACTCCAAATGAGAGACGCCTTCGAAGTTCCTTTGACACCAAGTAGATTCCTATAACTTTTTGGGTCTACGCCAATCTTTTTAACAAACTTACTTACTTACTTACTTACTTTAGTTCGGGGTGAACCTGGGCCTCAACCAACATCCTTCTATAACGACTTCGATTTCGGGCGAGCTCTCTCCAGTTTCGCACTCTAAGTCGGTTGAGGTCTTCATCCACTTGATTGCGCCACCTAAGACGAGGTCTTCCCCTTCCGCGGTTTCCCTGCAATGTGCTTTCGAAAACCAGTCGAGCCGGAGCGTTTGGGTCCATCCACTCTACATGACCCAACCATCGTAGCCTCGCGATGCGTACTCTTCTGGATATGCCCATGTCACGGTACAGCTCATACAGCTCGTTGTATCTTCTTCTCGGAGAATTTTTCTTTCGAAACAACCAAGGTTTTCCTCATCGATATAAGGTCCATGCTTCCGCGCCGTAAAGCAGGACTGGGATGATTAAGGTCTTATACAACGGTACCTTGGTTTTTCTGGAGAGGGTCTTGTTCCTCAATTGCCTTCTTAACCCAAAGAAGCAACGGTTGGCAAGAGTTATTCTCCGTTTGATCTCCGCACTGATGTTGTTGTCCGTGTCTACAGCGGATCCTAGGTAGACGAAGTCCTGTACTACCTCGAAGTTATGTCTGTCTATTGTGACGTTTTGTCCAATTCGTCGATGTTCTGTGTCCTTGTTTGATGACAGCATATACTTCGTTTTGCCCTCATTAACCATCAAACCCATTTTTGCCGCTTCTGTTTCAATACTCGCAAAAGCACCTATGACATCACGCTTATTTCTTCCCATTACGTCAATATCGTCTGCATAGGCTTTTGAAAGATTGTTCCTCTGGAGTTGACGTTTGAGTTTCTTACAATCTGTTCAAGTATGATGTTGAAGAAATCGCATGACATTTTGTCGCCTTGCCTAAAACCTTTTTCGACATCAAAGGTCTCGGTGAGTTCTTTACTGACCTTGACAGAGCAGCGTGAATTCTCCAAAGTCATCCTGCATAGTCGTTTGAGTTTTGCAGGGATGCCGAAACTAGACATGGCTCTGTACAGCTCGTCTCTGTAAATACTGTCATACGCGCCCTTGAAATCGATAAAGAGATGGTGAATATCGATATTATGTTCTCGGGTTTTTTCCAAGATCTGCCGTAATGTGAAAATTTGGTCTATTGTGGACTTCTCTGATCTGAAACCACATTTGTAAGGACCTATCAAGTTGTTGACGTGGGGTTTCAAACGTTCACATATTACAGCAGACAAGATCTTATAAGCGACGTTAAGGAGGCTTATCCCTCTGTAATTGGGGCAATTGTGAGGGTCTCCCTTCTTTCGGATCGGGCATACGATACTGAGATTCCAATCATCGGGCATGCTTTCTTCCGACCATATCATGCAGATCAGCTGGTGCATGCTCCTTTCCAACTGGTCTCCATCAGCTACCTATCTTATTTCAGAACTGAAGAGTGTCTACTAAATTTATGAAGGTGAAGAGAAAATCAGACAGTCTTCTATCAATGTTTAATTCCTTCGACAAATCATCCTCTGACCTTCAAGACATAGTTTACCGCTGTATTACACTTTTTAGTCAATAACATTGGTCCGAATAAACCAGACCTAGAATCTTGTTTCCCTTATTATTACTTCACCCACTTATCATTAGTTCCCCCACTGATAGTTTTTCACTAGGCCCCGACGGCATTTCTGCAATTTTCTGAAAAATGCCCCATTGCACTTTTCGATCTCGTTACTAATTTTTTTTAACTCTTGCTTTCCCAAAGAGAGGGGTCTAGGGTCGTAAGACCAAGTCTTTAATTACTGAGCGATTTCTAGATTCTCATTTATCACAAAGGTTTTTAACAGAATTGTGTACAGTTCTCTATATTTTATTGCAATAATTTATTGTTTTCCTATTTCAACTCAATGTGCGGATTGCTACGTTCAGCGAATGCAGTAGTTTTCTCCATAAGTTCCTCTTCCCTCAGAGCAATCCTGTATACTCCCTCTCTTTAAGCTTTTCTTTCTCTTTTCTTCAATTTGAAGCCAACACTAAATATTGTTCACATACATATATAAATAGATGCTTGAAATAAGCTAAATAAATAAACAAAACCGATAATAGACACTCTGGCGTATACGTACCACTTTAAGGCCAAATTCACTGACTTTTGGGATTTTTCATTTTCATTTTCTATTTCTTAAAAAAGAATAGCACTAGCACTATCTATTATAACTACAAGTAAAAACTACACGTATAATCAATTTTTTATTAAGTCATCATCAGGCTGCCTATGCCTGACAAACAATTTAATTTATTACAACTCTTTGTCTTCAGCTCCTTAAATACGATATAACGACAATCTTTTATTTCTAAAATTCCATGTTAAACAGTCTAAGTATGTTGTAGTTGCAGTGTGTCTCAACATCACAGGACAGCAAAAGCCGCGTAAATCTATTGTTTGGGTATTATATAAGTTTCGTAATTTTATATGTAGCTATGTATACGTATGTACATGTGTATGTGTTTCAAGTAAATTTGCAAAAAAAAAAAAAATCAAGTGCGCCAACTCAGACCCAGCCCAAAACCAATTTTCTACACAGCGATTTGACAAACTAGTGTTTACCATTTACGCCGTATTTCTATCTAACCAGAGCCTTTTAATGGCCCGATTCAACTCTGCGTCGCCACTCACCTGATACTATTTGCATAGATTTTTGGTGAGATCACAGGAAATGCGATGGTTGCCTCTAGGCCTGGGGCTTGGAATATAGTTTTTCTTTTATGTTTGTTTCATATTTTACACAACTCACGAATACACACCACATGGCACATGCTGATGCATATGTGAATTGCACTTAGATATAATCGACCATCCTACATGTTTAGATTTTAAACAAATAATCAACTGCTGCTTCTGTGAGATTCTTTTACTAAAGATACTGGATCTTTGAAATAATTTTGGTGCGACCATGTAGTAATTGCTGAGCTTATGTTTTATATCACAAAAGTGTTTTGTCATTATTATTGTTTTTGTAATTCACGCACCTACACCATGGTTTAATCTGTCAAGATATTTAGACTAAGTTTGTTATTGCTGATTGCGATGATACATGCGTTGGATGAAGACTGATTTATCTAAAAAGATAACAATGATATTTAGTTGAAGGCAATGACATGTTTTTTAATTTTAATTGAAATAATTTCTTAGCAAATTTTTAACAACTTTTTCAATAACTAAATCATAGCGTAGGTTTCTCTATATTTGAGTAGAAGTTGAGATGGAGAAGCCACACTTTAGATAGTTTAGAAGACCAACAGAAAGATGGCAGTCATGGACACAGTCGCTGTGTCTTAGTCTTTGACAAACAGTGCTCTCTAGTGAAACAGCCAGTTGTATTCCTCCTCTGAAACAATTTAGCCGAAACACCCACCTCGATAAGAAGGCTCATCAGTTTTACCTTGAGCCCAACTTCAGACGTCTTACGTGGTACCAGTGGTATGATGGATAGCATGTCCGCCTGTTAATCCAGAGGTTCGTGGTTCGAATCCCAACAGAGGCAGAAATGTTTTTTCCACGGGTATCGCCTTTCGCGAGGAATTGGCAAGTCCTCCGTTAGTGTTCATTGCCATGAAAAGCGCTTTCTCGATAAGCCGTTCGGAACCGGCAAAAAATTGTAGGTCCCCTCCATTCCTTCACAAGGCATGGTTGTGAGAAATGAGCTAAGCCCTGGGGCTCCTCGCTCTGTTGCGCCACCCTATTTATTTATTTATTTAACTTCAGACGTATAGTCAAGTAGAGAGATTCATATTTTAGTCGCACCACCCGAATGTGGAATGCTTTTCCAGACTCTGTTTTTCCCCGGTGCCGGTATAACGATTCAAAGTTCCTTGATGTGCCCGCCAATTATAATTAAAAAAGTCTTAGTTTTTTATGGTTCGTCTTAGTCTTAGTCTTAATCTTACTTTTACTCTTAGTCTTAGTTTTAGACTTGGATTTAGTCTTAGTCTCAGTCTTAGTCTTAGACTTGTTCTGAATTTTAGTCGCAGTATAGTCATTTTTACTTAAGTTGTTCTGAAAAAGTCGCATACTTGAGCTAATAATATCAGTTCATAAATGTCTCTATCAATGACCCGCGCGTTCGATTTAGGGAGCCTTCAAAGCTTTTTCTATTAAGTGTTGGCTTAAACTGTATTCTTTTACACCACAGATTCTTTCAATTCCCATGACCAAAGTTGAAGAGACACCCAGGGAGATATGTATAATGTATATGTATGTATATGGCAAACATACAACTTTTCATTGATAAATGAAAATGGGTTTGAAAAGAAAGTGAATTTCCATCTTATTCGATCAATTAAAATCCCATGAATCAACTACACTAACACAACACTTGGTGTAGTTACCCATTTGCCAATGAAAGACCAAACTCTGTCTCTAATGCGACGACCCCCAACACTAACTGCATCAGTGGTATTCATGTCGATTCATAAACAATTCACACTATTCTGGCTTTTTATCAAGCCATAAAAAGTTGACGTAGCGTCAGACCCGATCTCATGCGAAATCAAAGTGTACGTGCATGCAACCAGGTTGCAAGGTAAAAACAGCAGCAAGTTAGGATGTCCTAATTTGTCGAGAGAAAAAAAAACTTGTATCTGCCTGTGACTGCCAAATGGCAACAACATTAATTCCAATTGAGGAAATTAAAATCTTTAATAACTTTAATAGTTTTACTTGCTAGATCCTTACAAGGCCCATGTTGTCATCTCAATCGTCTTATGTTGGTCGCGTCGAGTCGGCACCACCGTCGCCGCCGCAGTAGACGGACGTCAGAAGAGACGTCCAGCAAAAGCTATACTGCAGCTCGCATTCAAGCTTGGAAAAAGAGGTTTAGGTTTAGCTTTCGATTGTTAGACCAGCAAACGTCAAAACAACAACGCCATCGTCTCGAGCAACGCTCCGTGGATCGGATTAGAGCTCTTCCGTCGAAGGACACGTTTCAGCATTTCAATTGGAACTGGCACAAATTATTTCATTCGAAATGGATTCGTTTGATTAATTGCTTGGCTTACATTTGGCGGGTTCAGTCTTTACGGTAGATGAGTTCATCAGTGCACAAACAAATTGAGGTGCTCTTTGTTTCAAATGTCTCCGATGATGGCGACTAACATGCGACTTTGATACTGATGTTGATGCTGATGTCAGCATGAGTAGTATGATTTGGTTTAGCACTGTACGTCACTCTGCATTTCATATCGCACTACCCACACGCCAAAGGCGCCTGCGGAACGTGTTGTCGTACCACGAAACTCGTCGTCATCCCATGTAATGAAACAACTGGTTTGAATATTAATATATTTTCATATGCGCATGGCTCTAGCTCTAGCTTAGCTGAAGGTGCTGTGCTCTTGCATTTGTGGCTTCGGTACCTGATGCTAATATATTTTAATGGTGGATGTAACTTTTACTGCTTAGATTATACCTACGCGACGTCCTATTTCCGATTGAAATTAAGGTGAGCTTATAAAAATGTGTTCGGGCTGGTTTGGAGGTAGGTATGGCGCGTGCCGTGTAGGTTTTTTATAATGCACCACAAATGTGTGTCTCGTTACGCGTTATCAATGGCAATCATTTAGCTCGTGCTCAGCAAAAAAAAAAACAAAAGTTATGAATTTAATAATATCAGAAGAAGATTTCTTGAGCGTCAACTGTTCCTGTTTGAATATAAAGATGGTGGGATTCTAGATTCAAAATGAAAGGTTCTGAAAGAAATCATTGAACTGCTCCTTATCCTAACAACATTATTTGTGTAACCAAGCTCTATGGAAAAAGAATATGATTCGGTGGAACATTACAATATAAAGATTTGATAAGAAAGGCGACGAAATGTTTTTCTGTTGGCATATCAACTAAACAGGCACTATTAAATAAAAATCAATAAGTGTGATAAATTGATAGAATAATTTTAAAAAGCCGCACTAAAATGAATAGATTTTCGAGAGCCTGACGATATTTTCTTAATAAAGATACGTGAATTTTTTTCTTCGATTTATTCAATTGTGTTTATTTTTAAAATAAGTTTTGAGCTATGTAGGCTGGTATTTGGATAAAAAAAAGGTTCAACTCATTTTTGGAAGACACGCTATTCTTTCCCCCGATAAGTTCTGAAAACGATTCTACAGTGGTAAAAAAGGACATTCTATTCAACACATTGACTGCCACGTCAAACCAAGTTTACCTAGCGCCGTTTTCAATCGTATTAAGATTCCTTCCTAGTAGCTTCCATTTTTGATACCTATATCATGATGTCATGCCTAACTATCATATTTGACAACCACGGCACCACTGAAAACTAAACGGGCTATCAAATATGATAGCCACGGCAGTGTGTTAAACCAACTAGTTCGAAACCACTTGTTATTGGGGCCACTGTAAAATTCATGCAAACAAACAATGAGCGCGGTTTTAAGAAAATTACTTTTCATTTCTCTGGCCCTGTGCGATCTTTGTACTTGTACTACTAACAATTATAGATCCTAATCCTTACATAAGGTTCGTTCATTGAACTTTGCCTCGGGTTGACAAATGTTCCCTTGACAACCCTACAAGGTGTCAAAGAATCCAGAGTTATTTTCAGTTCTCAAAAAACGACTGTTCATTACCTGAACACGCCCCAGCAAAAAGATTTGCTTTGGTTGCTTCAGAGCGTGTTGAGAACAAGCTTTTTCACTTAAACTTTGTGAAGTGAAGGCGATTTCCCCCAAGAGGTCTATCGCCGTGAAAAGTCGCAAAAATGGGTGCGTATCGTTATATGCAAGAACTTTACCGCAAAAAGCGGAGCGATGTTATGCGTTACTTGCTCCGTATTCAAGTTTGGCAGTACCGCCAATTGACAAAGTTGCACCGTTCCCCCAGGTCAACTCGCCCCGACAAGGCTCATCATTTGGGATACAAGAACAAGCAAGGGTTCGTCATTTACAGAATTCGTGTCCGCCGTGGAAGTCGCAAACGTCCAGTGCCAAAAGGTTGCACCTACGGTGAACCAAAGAGCCATGGTGTGAACGAATTGAAGCCTTCCCGTTGCAATCTATTGGTGAGGAGCGCGTTGGTCGCAGACTTGGAGGATTGAGATTACTCAACTCTTACTGGGTTGCTCAGGATGCTTCCTATATATATTTTGAAGTCATCTTGATCGATACCCATCACAATGCTGTTCGTCGTGATCCCAAAATCAACTGGATCTGCAAGCACGTGCACGAGCATCGTGAATTGCGTGGTCTCACATTGGCTGGCAAGAGCTCCCGTGGCATTGAAAAAGTCTACAGGTACTCACAGACAATTGGAGGCCCTCGTCGCGCTGCCTGGAAGCGCAAGAATCGTCTACATTTGCGCAGGAAGCGTTAAGCTACTGTGTTTTTTGAAGTTTTATATTTTTACCTCATGATTGTGGTAGTAATAAAATCTTAAGGGGGGACGCTGGTCTAGAGCGTGAAAAAATGGGCATAATTTATGAATTTTTTGTGACTCAACAAAAAGATCAATCGAAAATCTGTGAAAGAGGTTTTATAATTTAGGTCTTAATAAACAAATACAAAATTTTTCGTGTCAATTAAATTCAAAATGGCGGCTGTTCAGCATTTCTTCGGAGGCACTTCATTTTTTAGATGGGTCCATGGCCGAAAGTGTAACCTCCTTAATTTTGATCCTGGAACAAAATCCCGAAATTTTTTAGTTTCCTTACATCAACAGCTAGAGCCGTACGTAGGATTTTTTCGATATTTTGTTTTTTCGCGAAATGGTGTACGTTTGAACAAAAAATTCAAATTTTCACTAAAAAAATGCGACAAAATTGTTGATTAAAAAAAAACTATGCAACATAGAAAAAAAATCCTACGTACGGCTCTGGAGAAAGGTATTTTGAACGTACTGTCAAAATTTCGCATAGATCGGTGAAGATTTGCTCAAGTTATGTTTTCGGCCAGTCAAAAAAAAGTGATTTTGAGAAAAACGCGTTTAAAGTTTTAAATACTATAAAATCATACGGCATACCAGAGGGGCGCTGCCGCAGAATGGAAAGTTTGGGCATTTAGACATTTTTGCCGGCATCCATCCTTTTGTATGTTATTTTTAAGA
Source organism: Melanostoma mellinum (assembly GCA_914767635.1). Classification (NCBI taxonomy): domain Eukaryota; kingdom Metazoa; phylum Arthropoda; class Insecta; order Diptera; family Syrphidae; genus Melanostoma; species Melanostoma mellinum. The sequence goes on from OU612058.1 coordinate 25,917,995, forward strand.
CCCTAAAGTACCTTTTCAGACAAAAAAAAAATTTCGGTTTCTTCAAAATTCTAGACCAGCGTCCCCCCTTAAGAAAAAAAAGCCCAGGGCTCAAAAAAACACTCAGTTTGGCCTTCAGGGCGAGTTTAGGTTTTTCAAAGAACGCTTTGTAGCGCCCACTGGGCTACCCCAGGGCTTAAACGAGTCTGTCTGCTTAGATCTTTAAAACTACGCAACGCATTTTAATGCGTTCTTTTTAAATAGACAGAGTGGTTCAAGAGAAAAGTTAATATGTACATTTCATCCTCATATTACCACGGGAACGGGAACATACACGGGAACCTAGAAACTGGTTGACCGATTTCAAATTTCTTTCACAGTTAAAATGTTATTTATTCCCTCATTCCCAAGGAACAGGAACGTGAACCTGAATGTAAACGAGAGCTTAATAACTTAATAACTTAATTTTTGTATTGAATAGACTCCAAAACTACTGAGCCGATTTGAATGAAATTCGGAGCTAAAATGGTCTAGAACCTGGGAAATGATGTAGACTATATTTCTTTTCCATAGTTCTCCATCAGAAACGGAAACGGTAAAGGGAACATAGCCGGGAACTTGGGAATTACTGGACCGATTCCAAAAATTCTTTTACCGTTAGAGTGCTCCATTGCCAATAAGTAACATACACATCGCATCCCCTTTTTCCCACTAGAATGGGATCTTAGAAACTGCATTACTTAATTTACTCTATGCGATCACCGTAGGGCACAAGCTACGAAGCGAGGGACGGGTCAGCTAGTAAACTTTTGAATGCATTAGTTTTTAAACTAAATATAAAAATATATTCTTCCAAAAAATTATGTCAATGAGAAAAGTGGGAGAGAAGATCAAGTCCCCATATTTAAACACAGTGCTCATATATCTGCCTTCTAAGATAAATTCTTTTCTTTTAGCATAAAAATTAAAGACCATCATAAAACTGAGCGTTTCCTTTTAAGCTTAAAATAATTTCAACTTCAATTCTTGGTCATATGTCTTTTCCTTGATCACCCACACACACTCTTGTTCTCCGGCTTAGCATTTTTAGTCAATGAAAAGTGATGTCATCTATATTCAGAGAAAATCAATTTTTCTTACATTGAGAAAAAACGGCGCTCTGTTACATTACGGATCACGATTATAGGTTATTTTGGCTTTGCCCATCTTGAGCGTTATTAAAACATCTTATATTGGCTTATTTGGTCATTGAGTCGTGGGAGCGTATCCATATCGCGCTTTTTTAGTTCGTTTCCCTAAATATTTATTTAACATTGTGTAGTCGTCAGTTGCGTCTCGTAGTGTGTAGATGACAACTCCTTCACCACAACCACCAAGTAACACCAATTAGGTTTTGGTTAAGCTTGTGAGTCATAAGAAGCACACTAAATTCAGTTCCCATATAAGGAAGCCAAGCGGGGGAGTGTGATCATGTTTTCTTTTTTTTTTTTCTTACTTTTTTTTAATGGTTCAATAAACAAGCTCTCAACTCTGGATGATAATCGTCAATACAATGAATGCGAGCGATGAAGTTTCGAATTCCGTTCAAGCATGTTCTATTGGTTTCGCTGAATGAATTTGATGCTAAATGATTAGTTCATGTCATTTATTAGGCCGTGATGAGGATGGGCTGCAGCGGCCTCATCTATGGGCACGGCGAGTGCCATATGGCGTTGTAATCAATGTAGCCTGGACGTTACCGCTACCAAAATCGATTGATAGATCATAGACAATACTGATGAGTTAATATCAACAAAAAAAACTTGGTCAGAGCCATTATTGCGCTGCGTCTGAAACATCTATGAATGTACGTACATTCGTGTCATGAACAGTGGCTGCCATTACAAGCAATATCGCCCACAGATGTTTAAACTATTTAATTTGTGATACAATTAAAAAGTTTAAAGGAAAAGAAAAGAAAATAAATGATTTGGTTAGCCAAAGAAGATTGTGGTTGAGTGGAACAACTAAAATACAAGTATAAACAAACACACATGCACATACAATACAATAACAAATTGTATGGTCTATTATCTCAAAATTTAAAATAATGAACTGAACATTTTTATTAAATCTTAACTAATTTCATATTTTTGTCTTAACAAGTCCCAATATTATATGCTATTCATCCATGACCTCATCTCATGAACTTTTTCTTTTTCAACTGATCACGTGTGACTTGTTTGTAGACCTTCTGGCTGGATTTTTCCTCGTTTAATTCTCTGTAATAGCCATAACCACCACCGCCCACTCGCTTTTCGGGACGTGCTCTTCTAAAGCCAATTTTCAAATCAACCACTGGGGGTACTAGGAAACCGAAACTCTTTGCCACCGTTTGCAGGTCCAGAGTGTTCACATCAAAGATAGTCTTTAGTTGATGCGAGTCATAAGCACGAACATATGCTTTGTATGCTTCTTTAGCCGATTGATTGAGGAAGTAGTTCTTAGAAATGAGTTTTTCCAGCTGAAATAACAAAACAAAGGGATTCATCATTTGACAATAATTAGTACATATTGTGAGTGCATATTTGATATCAAATAACATAATTTGAAATATAAGCTGAATTACGTAGAAGTTAAGGCTCGAATGGGAGGACAAACTGATATCTAAAAAAATAAAAAACAACATGCCAATAAGGTGAGGACAATCGGATATATTAATTTTATTACTCTGAGTGCAATATAATGTGGAAACATTATTAAAGTAAGTATCGCCAAATCCATAACACAAAACCGAAAAAAAAATCACTGTTATTAGTGGTTCCTTTTCGAAGACGTTTTCATACTAATGTTCGATCTTCTTCTTCAGATTTCAAGATAACTGTTTTCAAGCGTACCACAAGGGTTTGAAATTTATAAGATACCCTTTTATACAATAATAGTTTAAATAAATGAATATCTTGTCATAGGAGACTACTACAAGAGACAATTAACACCAAAGTGAGCGTAGCGATTGCATAAAAAAAGAGTTCCCACTTTCAAACTCAAAAAATGGAGCATGTATCAAGTTTAACGAATTTTGAAAACTTTGGAGTCACATGGAATTACTTGCAAACATTAATGGCATGGACCGACCCAAAGTTCGAGGGTTGGCGCTTCACAGATTCCAGGGGTTCGCAAAGTAATGCGTCGGACAAAACATTAGAAGGATCTAACTTACTGTATCATGGGCTAAATTTGTATAACTTACTTAAGAACTTGCCAAAAAAAGAACTTTTTGGCATAGATTTGAACAGACATGTCGGCAAGACAAACGAAGATTATGAAAACTGCCCTGGAGGTTTGAGGTAAGTAACAACCTCCTAGTAGAGATATTCTAAGTATGCGCAAGTCACACAGGTGTTAAATACCGACAAGATATTACTTACAGCAAATGGAATATTGAAACCCAATTTGATGAATATTTGGTTGTCATATTTATAAATTAAATGACTGCAAGGTTTTTTCTAGCTACACCGTTTTCTGTGGGCAGAAATTTTGTGGTGGCTATGTAGGAAATCAAAAAAACAAGGACTGCTAAGAGAACCAAGTCGTATAATTTGAATAAAGGAAAAGGCAAGCAATTCATTTTCCGTGTTAATGCAGGGATTACAGCACAAAGTCAGCAAGAGGTTTCTAAGGGACGCTACCATTAAGCCAAGTAAACCTGGTGGTGTAATGATAAATCCAAAGAAGTTCTAAGTAAAAAGAAAGAGGCTTTTACAAGCAAAACTGACTATCTGCAAAAATGGAAAAAATTACTATCTGAACTTGGTCAGTTCTTTTTGAATTTTTTTTACAGGAAGGCAGATTTGTCAAACCAACAATTAAAACTACTTTGCATATTAATAAGCAAAATATCAGATAAGCAGTTTTAACAGAACTTTCTACTCGGTTTTTTATTATAATTGACGTTAAAGATACAAAATACAAATATTGGCAGTTGGTCAGTTTTGCTTGTAAGCCGACGTCCTGTAAAGTAGAGACACAAATTTAACAAGGGAACAACATTTCTCCCAAATAGCCGCTCAAAGAATGAGCAATGCATATGCATATTACTCGGAATAGTTAATGAATTCCGCTCAAGGACAGCTTCTTGTGGATGATTACAATCCTACACAGGTAGCAAGAGTACTGTGATAGCTTTTTAATTGAACTTTCTAACAGCTGACATTTACTATACGGTAGTGTCTAAGATCACAGCCGAAGAATTTAGAGAGACGGTTAAGAACCTCAAAAAATGCCAAAAAAGCTGATCCAGATGAGATGCCTTATGAATTTTGAAGAAGATAGGAGTCATCGAATTAAGATAACTCACAATTTTCACCCATAAGCTCTTAGCAGGTGAAAGGCTGCTTCAGCAGCCCAAAGGGAAGGAAAAGACGCGAAACTTTGATAATTAAAGTTGGATCAAGTTGATGTCCTACAATTTGAAGTTCTTTGAGGGGGTGTAAGGTATTCCACTGCGGAAAGTAATAAAGCTATCTGATAGCGAATACGAACAAGTCAACAACTGATGCTATCCAAAAAATAAGGATTCCCTAGAGAATCCTGTTGCATGTTGTTGTGGTAAGCATTCCATCAACAGCTACAAGATGCAAAATGGATGGCCTTCAGTAAACGAGTTCCAGTAGTTTATGTGCGGATCAACAGGGATAAGTATAAAGAACCTGAGGTAAGGGTAAAATGTCCACCTCGATTAGCAAATGAAATGCCAGATATACACGGCTGACCGACTGGATTTAAAATCGTGGATATAGTGGCGTTACAACTCAGCTATTTTCTTTGACCGAAGTAAGTAAGTACAACTCTTACATACACTTCACAGTCTTAGACAAAGTACAAAAAGTATGAGAGTAGTAAGTTGACAGCAGCTGAGGAGATGAAGATTCTTCGTATGGCAGCAGCAAGTAACCAGGCTTAATCGAATTAAAAGAACTAAGTTGAACACTTTACGTCAAAAATAACATCATCCAAAAAACAGAGCGGATCATTTGCTATAGTCATCTTTATGGGACCCATACAGAGAAACCTTTCAAAAAGCAGTGGAGAGCGACTAGGAAAAAAGAAAGGCAGACTAAAATACTCGATGTGCAAGCAATTGCAAACAAACCAGTAAAAAGTTAGCTTCACACATGGTATAATTTAATCCCGGGAGATAAGTCAGAGTTCTGAGAACAGCGTACCCCACAAGGGTATCAGTAGTGTAAAGTAGTAAATTCAAAGAAATGTGATCCCTTGTGTTCATTTTACATTTCGTTGACATTTCTGTTCACACTGATGCCCACAGATCCACAGTTCAGTTAGAAATTGTTTCAAAATAATCCTAAAAACATATAATTGTCTCGCTACTTAGAAGAGCCACTTGTAACACTTACCTGTAATTGAATATCAGCAATTTTGCTCCATGAAAACTCGAATTCATTCAAAGGCACTTTGGCCATTTTTAAATATCTCAAAAAACCTAACTCCTCAGGTCTTAAGATGAGCAACGCATGTCCAGAACTACCCTGGCCACGGGCAGTACGCCCAACGCGATGAATATACTCTTTTGGATCATCTGGAGGATCATATTGAACAATCCAATCAACTTGAGGTATGTCCAGACCACGAGCAGCAACATCTGTACATAAAAGAATTCCCGTCTCGGCGTTGCAAAATTGGAAGAATGTTGTTGTGCGTTTCGCTTGTTTTTGTTTACCCTAAACAAACGAGAAATAAGACGTTATACGAACATAAGTTAACATCGAGTCTTACATGAATCGAAGTAACTGGCAGATCAATATAGTTGAACAATTCATGGTGATATTTCACTGACATACATGACGAGAAGAACACCATCACCTTCTTCTTGCGATTCTTTTTTAGGAACGTAAAGAGCACCAATAAACGTTTATCTGATGGGCACACAATGTAGCCTTGCTCAAGGCCACTCACTGTTGCAGTATCCTCGTGGTCATCTACCCCAACGTAAATTGGCTCTTTTTTCAAGGCCAACTTCGACAGAGCGTCTATTTTGTCAGTTTGTGTCGCAGAAAATAGCATAGTCTGCCGACGTTCTACGGAAACAAATAAATGTTTCTATTTTATGTCGATTGTGTTGTTTCATAAAACTTACTTGGCAGAAGGTTAACGATTTGTCTAAGTTCCTCCTCGAACCCGATTTCAAGAATTCTGTCAACTTCATCAATAATCAAACACTGAAGGTTCTTGTAGAGAAAGTCGGGAGAGTTTTGCAAATGATCTAACAAACGTCCTGGAGTTGCCACAAGGATATTGATTCCTAACAAAGAAAACGTTATGATGCAATGTCTTTTAAAAGAAAAAAAACTTCTTCTTACCCTTTCCTAACTTCTCGCTTTCCACAGAACGGTTTGAACCGCCCATCACCAGACCGTAGGTATGGTTATGATATGCCATCAGTTCTTTGAGAACACCGAACGTTTGCATCGACAGTTCACGAGTCGGGGATATGATTATCACACCTGTGCCATTCCTCGGCATAAATCGAAGTTTATAGATAAGTTCCACAGCTGGTATAAGGAAAGCCAGCGTCTTGCCCGAACCTGTTTTGGCAGCGCCTACCAAATCTCGTCCTTCTAGGAGCGGTGGTATTGCCTTTGATTGAATTTCTGTCATGTTAGTGAAACCCATCTCTGTAATGGCTTTGAGGGATTCTTCAGACACTAAGCCCTTGAGAGAAGAAAATGCAAGATCATCTGGGTCGCGACTAGTTTCCGCTTCATTATTTCTGCCATTTTGTTCGATTTCAGCCTCTTCTGAACTTTCCATTTCTTTCTGCGCAGCGACAGGCTTCTTTGCCTTATTCTTCTTTTCCTCGGGCTGGGCAGGTTGTTCGTCCATAGATGAATCTTCAAAAAATTAACACATTCTTAATTGAAGAAAAAAAGAAAAGAAACAAGGGCTTTCTAGGACCACGAAATCAGTTTGTTTAATAATATTTCTTAAGACAGCTTCACCTCATTAACTAGGGATGCATCTTCAAATTCGCCTTTAAATCATCATTTTTTAGAAATGCTAGAGGAGCGCCCTTCGCATGTAACTTGGTCACAAACAGTTTGCAACTTACCATCATTGGATAGCTCCTGCTGGACAGTTTGTTTCTTCTTTTTTAGTACTTTTTTTACTTGTGGGGTCTCAGCAAAATCCTCTTCTGTTCCTTTGAAATATTGATATAAATATCACACGTTGCAAAAATATTAAAATTCAAGAGCATACCATTCGCTTCGCCGTTTTGTATTTTTCCCTTCTTCACTGCAAGTTCTTTCTTCATTTTTTCTCGCTTTTTAATTTTTTTCATAAGGAGCTTTTCACGAAGCGACATTTTGTGTAGTTATTGCTATTATATTTATTAGTTTTTAAGGAAATAAACAAAATTCAAATCGAAAAATGTATGGAAGAAATGCGCTCAGACCGCACGTGTTGGATGAAAAATGACAGTGACAGAAGAGTTGACGTTCGTTTGACAACCTGAATAAATTTTTGTTTAGTAGTGTACTAGAATTTTTGAGTTTCAGGGAGATGGCGCAACGGGCTTCAACAAGAAAACAAATTGTCTTTAAAGATTACCGTTGATATACTATTTTTAAAATAATTGTGTTTTGCTGTATTTACATGCATCTGCTACTACAGAAGTGCAGAAAAGTAGATCGGGACGGATAAAGATTATAAAGCACAAAAGTTAAAAAGTGAATCGAATAGAATTATTGCTGCAGATGAAAACTTTTAATTTTTAGTTTAATTTTTCATCCACATCCTATTACTAGGCGTGTCTTCCATCTCTATCAGACAAGTATGAATTTTACATCTTGTGTCTATTTCCTTTTTTCATCTGCAATTGCAGATGCATGTAAATCCACCATTATTGAGAAGCTTATAGCTTCTGCAGTAATGAGTCTCATTAAAACGCTATGCTCACTAATGCAACTTTATTTCATAAACACAATTTATATGCCATCACTTTTGAACACTGACTTATTTTTGTTCACTTATCTTATGGAAAAGATGTCTGAATCGTTCAAAAACGTAGCTCAAATAACCTATCCGATACGTTTTTGAACCACCCATTTGATATATATTTTTATCGAGCTTTCAAGTTTAGGAGTAATATCCACCAAATTTTTTCCCCCATTTTTCAATTGGCTCAAATCATGCTAAGACAATACTAGAATTTAAATCTACAACGCAACAAATAGGTACTGATCGAAGCTACAAATTCGTTTAAATCAATTTTTACCGAACAGTTTATAGCATTTTGAAATTTTAAACGAAAGAGTTTACATCCGATTGCCTTTTTTTAAACCGCCGCCATTTTGCGAAAAAAAAATTAATATAATCATGCTTATATGTACTTCACTCACTGTGACGCACTGTTGAATCTTCCTCCCCTTGATACCTACATCATGGGGTTTACTCTCAAGACCATTTCTCGTTTAAAGAGAAGTGTTCTCTGGCACAATTCGCACTTTGAGCTTTGAGGAGCTCGCAAGCAGCATATCTTTTGACTCACGTCTAATGGATATGCTGTCTGACACGATGATCCCAAGGCTAAAACTGCGTCAAAATTACTCAGTCAACTTTCCTTCGCTTCAGGACTGGTTCACTCCACAATCTGAGCCTGGAAAGAACTGTTATCGTATCTTCACAGATGGCGCCAAACCCGACGAGGGTTCTGGTGCTGGTGTCTTTGTGGAGAACGACGACATACGACTGCACACATCTTTGGGATCATACGCATCCGTTTTCCAAGCGTAGGCATATGCTATCCTAATGACCTTGAGCCACGTTACGAACAATGGATGGACGGGGAGAAGTATCTTTGTTTGCAGCGACAGCCAAGCTGTGCTTATGGTCCTTCTCAACCCTCTAACTACTTCGAAAGTGATCTAGGAATGCTCGTTGAATGCGAGCGGAAGATTAAATTCCTTGAGTTTCGTTTGGGTTCCGGGCCATCACGGCATAACTGGAAATGAGATCGCCGATGAACTCGCTAGGCAGTGATCTCAGACAGCTTTCTCAGGACCTGAACCGTCGCTAGGTCTGCCAGCGTCCTCAGTGAAGGCTTCAATCAACGATTGGATCTGTGAAGAGCACAACCGTAGATGGCATGCTTCCATTGGATGCAGACAAACCAAGCGTATGCTCTCCAACGTTAGTAAGAAGACTGCAACATTTTTGATAGCTCGTAACAGAAAAGACTGTAGAAAGCTTATTGGCGTTACCAGCGGGCACTTCTCTTTTGCCAAGCATTGAAATGTGTTAGGCTTAAGTGATACCATACTCTGTGAATCTTGTGGAGAAGATGAGGACACCGCAGAGCACATCGTCTGTGAATGTCCTGCTTTTTCTCGCATGAGGTTACAGATACTCGGAGCAGACATGGTGAGAGCTGGTAACTTAGGCTCCTTATCATGGCAGCGTCTACTGGCTTTTCTCCGAAAATCTGGAAAGCTATAACAAATAGAAGGTTGCTATCTGGTAGTACAATGAACCGGTATTAAGGTCTGAGTGCTCCAGCTGGTATTTTAAAAACACTCATGTAGATAATGAAAATTGTGTTATAGGTGGAGTTGGACACGACTTCTACTGCTCACCGCGGAAGAACTTTTTAAAAAAGCGGTTCGCGGCAATCGCTGCCTAGCCACCGTTTTGTAAAAAAAAAAAATAACAATAAAAAATTTTTATAACAAAGGATAATTATCGTTATCCTTTGTTATATATATTTTTACTGTTTTATTTAAATTGAGCTTAGCTTCTTAAAGTTGCGTTTATACAAACTTATTTCAGAACTGCTATACGTTTTAATAGCACAAGATTAATAAAATCGTTTTTCTCTAATTTACTGATTTTTGCTAATTTTAATTTAAGCAAAAATGGAACAAATCGTTTCAATTATTTGGGCCTCATTTCTGATGTACATATTCCACTTACAGGATTTTTTTATGTGACTCGGGTTGAAAGCCCATTGTATATTTAACCTATAGTTTCTAGAGTTTCTACATAATACAATGACTGGGATGAGAAAAACCATGTGGTAGCTGTGGTGGTGACAATTTCAGAGCCTAGCAATTGGCATATCGTCAGTTAAAATGCTGAACTTCATGTTTTACTAAAATCGCAAAAAAAAAAACGCAGACACACCATGTACATTTAAAATATTTTAATTTTTTCTACGAAATGTTCAGAACAACATAAGTACACTAAAAATGCGGTGTTTCTAATTTTTTTTTCTTTTTTCGAATGAATAATATTTTTGTTGAATTTTTTGCCTTACGAGGTTCTAAATGTTTTTTCTGTCCCCTGCCAACGTTCAACAGGAAAAAAAACTTCTGTTTCCATTTATCTCAATTTTTTTCTAGTGCTTTATTTGATCGCTATAAGTGACCCCTTATTTGAGAGTTTTGCCTGATATTTGCAATGCTGCAATTTTGTTGTCGACTAGGATCAATGAATAGAAATCCATATTTTCCTCGCGATGCCAGGGGCATGATGATAGGGGCATGCACCGCTATGCATTTTTATCTAGTTACAGCTATCAGGAAAAGTTGAAACCCTCAAAAATTAAATGTTTTCCCCTGATATGCCAAAAGCCAATGTCATCGCAATGCATAACAACTAGGCAGAAAAGTAAATAGAATCAATTTCATATGCGTACCTTTTCTATTAAAAGATTTATATGATGGTCGAGTAGTTCGGTTTAGTTTTACTGTCTGCGTAGATTCAACGAACCAATTTCGCTTTATTTATATCTGAGTGTTTACAAAGCCCATAAAGAAGCTGTTTAAAGAAAAGTGACAGAATTCATGTTTTTTAAATAAGTTTTTAATAAGTTTTTTTTTTACACAAAAAGAGAACAACAATTATGTTTACTAACTAAATTATCAATCTAACTATACAGTATTAAATTTTTTTCAATATATATTCAATCATACCGTTGTGTTTCTTTATTTTTATTATTGTTTTGTTTTCTTTAAATAGTTGACTTAAATGTATTCAATTGTATACCAAAAAAATTACTAAAATATCTATAAATTTGTTAGTAAAAATATTTTCTATTCAATAACAAATATTAGCGCGAAAATCTTATGTCGATCATAAAATAACTAAATTAATCAATAAACTATGTTTGTTTGCTTCTATTTTCTTTTTTTGTTTGTTTGTTTTAAATGACGACACGAAAAGTTTTCTTTTCTTTTTTTTTCGTTTTAATAATTATTAAGGATTAAATAAAAATAAAAATAAAATATTAATGTATATATTAATTAATAAAAAAAAAACACTATTTACATTGTTATTAAATAATAATAATTTCAAATGAAAAGAATATGAATTTTATGAATTTAATGATGCAAAATTAAATTTATTTATTAGCAGTTGAATTGATTGTTGTGGCATTATTGTATTATTTGTTTTCTATGAAATTTGATATGTTGTTTTTGTTTTTTTCTGATTTATTATGTAAACAAAAGTAGGCTTGACATGCAATAAAATTGACAAAAAAAAAACCTTATAAGACCAGCTTATAGGGTTAGTAAGAGATAAGATTTTGTTTAGGTATTGTTTATAATGTGTGTGTGTATAGTTATAGTTTGTTAGATATGGTTATTTTAAGGCCACAAGTTACAGTAACAGTTCGTTTTTCTTTCATTTGTATGGTTGACAAAACAAATGTTTTTTTTTTTTGGCAAAAGTTAGACTTTTCTCTTTTAATAATTTTTACATTTGCTTTTCTGTTTAATATTGTGTCTTAATCCAGCCAGCTGGATGTTATGTGTTGTGTGCTGCTTCTACTAATAAACAGTCAAATCAAGTTTCCAAATACACAGAAGGAAACTCGGAGCATTGCACTTTAACTTGAAGTTTGTGTTTTTACCATTTTCTTACAATATTGTTTAAGTTATTCGATTACTTCAGCACCAATTATAATTAACTGCTTGAAAATGGTATGCTAAGACTTAAAAAAAGAAATAAAACCAAGTAACATTCTTTTTCGTTTAGTTATGTATTTACCACTGACCCAATTACCGCCTAAGTTTTCAACAACTGCATATTCAGTCGCGTATTGCCTTTGATAATGTTCTTGCTTATTTTTTTACAAGGGGTACCCGAAAATGATTAGAGCCAAGCAGGAGTAGGAAGATGAACCGCGGGGGGGGGGGTGTGCGAACAAGGAACAAGATACATAGATACTAATGCACTTTGAACAATTCCGGGTTGAAGCAAAAGGCAACAAGGCAAGAAAAAAACGTTACGGCGTTGTTGAAAAGAATTATTTTAGACTTTAGAGCGTTATTATTCAACTCTTTTTTATTCTGTGATTTTGTTTTCACCGGGTCGGGAAATTATATGGGCCGGTAAACCTTTTGTAAACCGTAGCCAAGTCAGATGGGGTAGCGAATTTCTGTAGTCGATGGATGAAAGCTAAATATTTCGCAGCGTTTTTAGCGACATCGAATATGTGGTATTTCCAACGAAAATGGTCATTGATACACATTGGTCCTTTTATGTATTGTATTGCGTGGGGAAAATTTAGTTGGGTAAAACATTCCACATGCGGCTAAGATATGAATCTCTGTACTTAACTGTACTGCTGAAGAAACTATTGAGGTTACGATTTACTGATAAAAGACAGCGTGTGTTTTAAAAGCACATGGCTTACTTATAATTCTATCCCAAATGATAACTTGCTGAAATTTCCATCAATGAAGGCTAAAACACTTACATGGTTTAAAAAACGCAAGGCGGTTTACAGGAAATTCTTTGGAGTTTCTAAGACTCCAGATAAGCAGAAATAGTAACCATTACCCCACGGACACCACTGCCACAAACTTTTGTTAGTGTTTATTTTAGTCAATGTGGAAAATTGTGTCATCTATTTTTTAATTGTCATATTTTTTCTATGAAGTATGCCTTGAAGACATGTACTTGATTTCTTTCAATTTTTTAAGTCTTGATAAAAAAAATATCTATCTCTTCGCAGAATAATATTAATAAATTTTCTATTCCCACCGAAAGCAATTTGTTTTCTTTTTCTTTTAAATCTTTTCTTTTTTGGCAACAAACTTAAATTTTATATAAAAACATTCCACACATCAACAACATGTTTCCCAAATCAAAATTTTCTTTCAATTTTAAATTCAACTAATCAAAATCGATAACGGTGGGAGAGCATTTTGTGTAAATCATACGTAGGTTTTTTTAAAATTAAAAAAAAAATAGAGCCTTGATTGTTGTTAGAACAAAAGCTTAAAACATGAAATTCACATTGGAAAAAATAACGAAACTAAAAATAAAATAATTTATTATTTAAATGATTGAGGATTAAGAAGAAGGGGGAAAGGTTTAATAGAAAATAAGAAAAGAAAAACTATGTATATACTTCTTTTGTAGTTTGTATATAAACTACTTTACGTGGTGCTAATTGCATTTTAGTTATTTTTATACATATACCGGCGCTTGATCGTCCATCATGTCCGGATTGAGCTTATCATCAAAAAATCTTCTAAACGTGAATTCAAAGAACCCGTGATAGGGCTTACCCGTATCGTCCAGATCGTCAACGCTCATATTTGACTCATTAGCTGAGCGCAGTTTATCGGGATCAATTGGATCAAAGTTAGATGTGTCCGTTGGATGCTCAATCTTTGGAATATATGGCGCGATTTGCTTGCGCATGTCTGCGAAATCGACACCTTGAAAGAAGTCGTGTTGCTTTACTTCGTCGGCCTTTTTGCCCAGCCGATTGTCGGCTGATGAACACAATCGGCATATCAAATCGCTGCCTTCGCGACTTAGCTTTGCCTGTGGCGGGATGTGTAAAGTTTTTTCCCAGTTTATAACCTAAAAATGTTCGGTTTGTTTATTTTTTATTTGTTGTTCTTAAATCTTTTGAACGTACTTTTTGCTGTGTTTCAACTGGTGTGTTTGCTAAAAATGGTGGCTGACCGACTAACATCTCATAGAGAATAACACCGACACTCCACCAATCACAAAGTTGCGTATAACCACTGCGCTCGAGAACCTCGGGTGCAATGTAATTTGGCGTACCAACCAAAGAATGTGCAAGAACACGTTGATGATCCCGCATTCGTCTCCTACAAACAAAACAAATTTTCGTATAAATTTACAAATTTTCTATTTTTATGTTCATACCTTTCCAGCACAGTTGGTCGGGTTCCGTTTTCCATGACATCTTCCCATGGTTCCATTGAATCTTGACGCGAGTGATTGCCTTTTAATGCAAATAAATTCACGGTAAGTGATTATATTTTAGATATGAGTCACTTAATCAAACTTACCATTTTCTTGGTAGTACTTCGAATTGTGAGTCCACCTAAATCCTGTACAAAGTCCGAAATCGGTTAGTTTTATGTGCCCATCTCTATCGATGAGAATATTATCTGGTTTGATGTCCCTAAAAATATTGTAAGAACATCAGTAAACAACCAAGCACCTTCTGACTTTCTGTCACCTGTGAATGAAACCCATTTTATGTACACTTTCAACGGCACAAGTCAGTTCTGCTATGTAGAACCTAGCCAGAGGTTCTTCGAAAATTCCCTTTTTAATAAGCAATGACATTAAATCGCCACCTGAAAAGAGGTTAAATTATTTTCAAACTTCAAATTTAAAAAACAAAAAAACTTACCCGGAATATAGTCCATTACAAAATACAAATTCTCCTTATCTTGAAAGCTATAGTAAAGCTTAACAACCCAATTATTATCCGCCTCGGCCAGGATATCCCTCTCGGCCTTTACATGCGCCACCTGATTCCGTTTCAATACATCGGCTTTTCGCAGCGTTTTCATTGCATATAAATGATTGGTTGTGTCGATCTTACGCACAAGTGTAACTTCACCAAATGCGCCCACACCTATGTGCTTTATCTGTACAAACATCGACTTGTCCATTTTGGCCCGTTTTAGTCGAATATAGTTGCTCTCCTTTTGGTTAAGCATTTTGCGCATCTCAACTTGTGTTTGTGCAGACAAACCGATCTTCAACATCTCCTTCTCCAGTTGGTTTTTGCGATATGTTCGTTGCTTGTATGACTTTAGCACGTTCTCAATATGCTGTTCCATGAAGAACTTAAACGCTTGTGGCGAATAGTGCCGTATCCGGAATTCTTTGCGTTCTTCTTCCTTTTCCTTGGAGACTTTTTTACGTTCCGGAATTGGTGACTGGTGTTTGATCTTTCGGCAATTATCACTTTTGCTTGATGGATTGTTGGCATTGTTGGTGTTGGTAGTGTTGTTGCTGTTGGCAACTTGGCTAATCATCGGAGCACTACTTGAGGCAGTGCCATTGTTTTTAGATGGCGGGATTGGTGGAGGCGTTGTAGTGGAGTTGATGTTTAATAAATTATTATTACTATTCGAAGGATGTAGAGTTGTGGCGTTATTGTTGTTGTTGCTGCTATTTGGCTTATTGTCTAGGTTGTTATTTCTATTGTTATTGTTGGTATTGTTATTGCTATTCGCATGGTAGGGTGGAGGAGGCGGCAATTGTCTGCTGCTAACAGGAGCTTGCTTTTGTTGCTGTTGTTGTAATTGCTGTTGTTGCAACTGTTGCTGCTGCTGCTGCTGCTGCTGTTGCTGTTGCTGCTGCTGTTGTTGTTGCTGCTGTTGTTGCTGCTGCTGATGTTGCTGTTGCTGTTGTTGCTGCTGTTGCTGATGCTGTTGTTGTTGTTGAGCCTGATGATGCTGTGCTGCTTTAGCTTGCATACTCTTGGCATAAGACGGAGGTTCTTTTAATCCACCACCGATTAGCGGTGGTGGCGTTGATGGGATTTGAGCATTAGATGCCACTATAGACGGTTTAGGTGATATTGTAGTCGTTCCAGCGATCAATGGTGATGCCACCTGCTGCTGCTGTTGAGCTACTTTTGCTTGAATAGTGGGCGCATACGAAGGTGGTGCGGCTAATATATGAACAGGTGAGTTACATCCTGACGGCGAGACGGGCGATTGTGGCGCTACCGCTGTCTGAAGGACTGGTTTCTGAACCTGAGTTGATTTAACCGATTGCATTATAATAGGCGGTTGGGTGCGCGTTTGGTAGGCACCCCATGGCTGTGGTCTGGCCAGGGAAGATGCTTGTAAAGGATGAATTGCACTGTTTGAAACGGTGATGGGCGATGGCGAGCCAGCCGATGTTGCCGAATAGATACCACTGCTGGGTGATTTCCGATAATCGGATTGTGACTGCGTCGGGCTCTGTCGGCTCTGCATTGAAGCGGTATAGCTGGGGGGTGGCGCTGACCCCTGACCTGTATTTATTGGGTATGGCGGTGGAGGCTCACCGGAATTACCACCGCTTTGGTACAGACTAAGGGCTTTCATTTGATGCGTAAGTTGCTGTTGCGTTTTCGAACCATTTTGAGCGATCACAGGTGCTTGACGAAGATTTGCGCCGGATACTGAATTGCTCGAAACTGCAACTGACACAGGCGATGTGCCTCGTGTAGGATTCGGTGCCGATAGGGCCACTGGACGAGCAGTAGCCGGTGATCTTCGTTTATAGAACTGGGCAGGTGGCGGGGGTGTTGACGATGTTGAGGAATTACGTGGCGGTGGCGCCGGGGGTGGCGGGCCTACATCACTAAAACTCGATGGCGATGGGCTGTATTGACCGGTGCTGGCACGACTTGCACATGTCACTTGCTGCGAGTGAGAATGTGGACTATCCGAACGGGAACTACCCGCTCCTGAATCCAGCGCTGGACTGCATCGATGATATGGCAGAGGTAATTCACGTTCGATGCTTGGCTTGCGATTGAGTTTTGGTGCCAGCATTGACATCACCTTAGGCATGTGACCATTTCCTTGTGATATAGGTTGTTGTGGTGACGGTGGCTCCATCGGAGGTTTGGGGTGGTACTCGGGTAGGTCGGGTCGGCCATTGGCCGCCTTGTACCGAAGCGCAGCAACAGTCTAAAGATAAAGAAAGAGAAATTTTTTTAATTATTTGATAGCACTCTCAAACCTAAAGTAAATTTAAAGTAAAAGAGAAAACAACTTAATTGAAAGGAACTATCTAAACAGCACCCATCATATGCAATGTCCCGTTGACGGATGTAACCAAATCTTTTCACTTTTGGTTGACATGTTGACAATGACAAAGTGAAGAGAGGAACCTATTTGAAAGTGAAAGCATCTCAGATCACAGTTCACGCCCAGTCCCTTCAAGAACGTGTAAAATACTTCTCTCAAGAAATACATACATGAATGCGTGCAGAAAGAAAAACAAATAAATCACAATGGCAATAAAAAAAGCAAATAATCCACGGAAAAACAGACAAAAAAAGGAAACAAATAAAACGGTCTCTCGATTCTGGTAGTCGCGATTCCATGGATAATATATTCTTGTTTCCACCTCTCATCTCACATCTTCTTGTTGGAAAATACCTTCACCTTGTTGTTGTTATTTCTTTTTTATTCTGAGGTTGATTCCTCATCTTACTATAAAAACACACAGCTTCATCTTCCATTTCCATGTGCTTGCTTGACTTCTCACAGGGAGATGATCTTTGTTGTTGGTGTTGCGAGAGCATGCGCGTATCACAGTAGCAGCATGACAGTCAAATCACACAAATTGAAAACTTAAAAGCAGGTGGGATGAGGCGAGAAGTGAATGTGGATGAGGATGGGGAGGAGGTATGGAGCAGAAGGTATTAAGATTGCGGCTGCACATCTGGCTGTGCAGATGACTTGGCGAGCCTTTTGTGCTTGTTCATTTGAACTGGTTTTTTTTTTTTGTATGCTTGTCATTTTGGGAGTCCCTTTACTTTGTTGGCGTTTTAGTAAGACAATTGCAACTCTTAATACAGATAGTTTTGGAAGCTGTGCGCGTGCTAAATGCGCCTGGGCCTGCTGACTGTAGATTGTTGGATTCTGCTATAATTTTGTTTGCACATACTTATGTACTATTTTAGGAAATGTTTAAGAAATTTTGATATGGAATGGGAAAATTGAATTATACATATATGTATGTAAATTCGTTTCGTCTCCGAGATAGTGCTTCGAGTCTCAAGGCAAATGTATATTCTGGTTTCCAATATTTTGAGATGAGGCATGCTAACTTTGTTAGCAAACGTTCCCGGAGAACTTTTAAGGTTGAACGATGCTCAACAAACGTTCACGGAAAACAAAGAAAAATGTCGTTGAATTACGACGAAAAATAAATAAACCGGGTAGCTCAAGAGAGCGAGGAACCACAGGGCTTGGCACATTTCCCTAAACCTTGCTTTGTGAGGGAATGGAAGAGGGGACCTACAATTTTCTGCCGATTCCGAACTGCTAATCGAGAAAGCGCTTTTCATGGCAATGAATTTATTGACGGAGTACTTGCAAATTCCTCGCGAAAAGCGTTGCCCGTGGAAAAACATTTTTGCCTCTGTTGGGATTCGAACCACGAACTTTTGGGTTAACAGGCAGACATGCTACCATCGCGCCACGTGTACCACACATTGAATTGCGAATGCCAGCAAAATCTTTGCGATGAAAAAGAAAATTTAAAAAATAAAAATTCACAGCTTTTTGAGTTCTTTAAGAAATGACAAAGTCCAAAGCTTATTTCTACTTTTCTATTTAAAAAACAAAGTTGCTTTCCACTGGCTGTCCTTATGTATGCTTAGGTTTTTGAAACTACGCAAGGGTTTATTTTGAATACATAGAGCGATCTAAGAGAAAGGTTTATGTGTATATTTCATCCTCAAATTCCCGACGAGAACATACACGGAAACATACATGGCAGCTAATAAACTGCTTGACTTATTTCAAAATTCTTTCAACGTTATGCTATTTATTCTCATATTCCGACGGGAACGGAAACGGGAACTCAGAGACTGCTGGTCCGATTTTAAAATTCTTTCACCGTTAGAATGCTATTCATTCCCATATTTCCACGGGAATGCGAACGAGAACGAGGAAGAGAACGGGAACGGGAACGAGAACAGGAACGAGAACATACACGAAATTGATTAACCGATTTCGAAAATTCTTTCATTGTTAAAATGCTAAAATACTTTATATTAAATTTTATTTGAATATCTCACAACTTTGTCTTTGAATTTACCTCATATTCTCATGGAATTGGAACGGGAAACTTAAAACTTTCAGACAACCTTCAAGAGCAATTTTTTTGTTAACAACACTTTTGAATAAGTTAGACCCAAGCAACACCGGGAGGGTCAACTAGTGTTAAATAAATCGAATACATGCCGATATTTTTTTGTTTGAGTTGAGATTTGGAAATGGGTAGTGTTTAGCTATGCTCCTTATCTACGCACAGTTAAATCAAACATCGACAAGCATTGATTAATTTTTTGTAGATCACAAATTGTAATGGATTAAGTCAATTGAGTCGGCTGGTATAAAAAGTGGTTGTTTAGAAGTTTGTCCAAAGTTGGACTCAAATGATGATCACTCTTTACGGTTTGGGCTTAAAGGAAGACGTCAATCATTTACAAAACTAGATACCGATAGCAGGAATATGCTCGGTTTGCTCGTTGCAAGTGTCAGTCAACCCATCGTATTGGTAAAACCCAATTCAGGGGTACTCAACTTTCCAACCATTCCAAATATTTAAATCACTGTGTGAGAATCATAAAACTCTATTCTTTTATTTGAATTTATCGAGATAATTTATTATCGAATTACTGTCGGGAGGGAAATTTTAACTCTTTCTACTATAATCTGCGCGCATGGTTCTTTGAAAAATTGCAATGGTCTCTCTAGGATGTAATTTTCTTTTATTTCTCAAACTTTATTTTCACACCTAAGTTCGTTTGAAATTCTTTTGCAAATTGTCCAAATTCTTCCCCTCTTTTTCTCTGTCTACTTAAGAAGACCCAAAAAGGTACTTAAATTTCAACGCTGTCAAAAATGTTAAACCAAAAAGAAAAAAAAAACATTTCAGACATCTCTAAAATAAAAAAATATAAAAAAAACTACATGATACACTTAACTAACCATAATCATAACACACAATCGCACAGTAGCCAAGAAGAGTCGTTAAATTTCAAATTAATGGTCCGTCAGATCATACTTAAGAATTTTTACGACACCAAAAGAGTAAATGGATTTATCTCATTCAGAGCAGTTAACAATCAGAAAGAACCAGCTTGCCATCAGCGATGATGATCGGCAGCACTGGGAGACATGACACGAACAAAAATAACTTGACCATTTGCTAACCAGGAGTACATTCCAGGTATTCATCCGAGAGTTGAGTCTAAAGCCCAATCGTCCGTCCGTTTGTTTTGTAAGAACATTGAAAACCTTTTGGAATGATGATATGCTCCCCCATATAAAACAGTGAAGATGTGCGTGCGTGTGTTTGTGTGTGCAATGTCGAGTTGGTGGGTAACCTTGCCTTCTGCTACCTTTACTAAAAGTCGTAACGATTTTATGACCTAAAAGGTATGCTATGGCATGTGCTTGAATCTTCTTCCAGGCAGTTTATAAGACTTTGTTGCTTTTTCGAAATCCTAAAGAAATTTAAAAAGATTAGGTGCACATGCTAATGAAAACCTTTTGTCGAAACAAGAAAAAATTTTCTTATTAAATCCTAGCACAGGAAAACTGAAGGACTAGAGGACTGTGCTGCATATCTAGGTCCTGGGAATACCTTTAATTGCAGTTAGTCGGAAGGAATAAACAATTTACTCTCAGACTTTTGCTATGTCCACATACTTCATGCTTCCATGCCTTCATTCCCTGTGAATTTTCAATGGGTATTGCTCAGTTTCACACACCTACTCAACATAAAACATATTTCACTTCACAACATCATTTTATCGATTAAATCGATAAACTACATTTAATTCATTTCCATCGCTTAAAACCCTATAAATGTAGGTTGTTATAAAGTAGCGCAATAAAAACAACCGACTCAATGATTAGGTCAACGCAAAACCTCATTATCCAACGAGGCCATTAAGGTTATCATCACCCACCCTGTCATAATCCCATAGTACCACTTTACACATTGGTTACATTTATTCTTCAGATTGTAAGTTAATTGAAAAACGTTAAAGGATAACATTTAGTTCACCACTAAGAGTAGATTAATTTCAAGGGTGATTGAATATAATTAGCTGACACTAATCCAAACTAGATTAGTCCGTTTTAAAAAAGGTTTTAAGTTCAAAATCGATTTTCATTTATTTTCTTTAGTCTTAGTCACTGTGTGGTGGAATTGCCTACTTAGAGACAGGGTAATTAATGATTCAGATCACAAATAACACCAAAGCCTTACCTCTACTTAAATAAAAAAAAAACATTTCCCCGAACTCTTAATCCCTTCATAATTATTGCAGTTAAAATGTTTTTAGTTTTTTCTTTATTTTCATTTTGATCTCAAGGTTGTCTCTCTCACTTGATACTTTGGTTCGTCTTACAAAAAGCATTTTATGAGGCATTCCTCTAGGATTTAGTCATGCCACATCTCAGTGAGAATTTATTTCATCAACAAAAATAAAATAAAAAAAAATAAATTCCTTATGCTTCTGACGCCTTGATGACATTTAAATGAGATCAATGATTAAAGACAAAGAAACTAAAACTGGAGCACAGATGTAAATGCTTTTATGGTTCATGTCGGTCTTCCAATCGAAGGACAGGATCATGCAATTCGTCATAATGTCATAACTTAATGTATCAGATACGTATCTCTGACAAGGCAGTCATTTATTACTTTGGAATTTCAAACTGAGAGTAGTTCGAGTGCATAATGCAGTTTGCTACTTCACACGTCAGCCTGATGTTGACATAAAGCGGCAGGGTTCGGATTGGAGAGATTCATCCAATTCGTAAGATAAAAGTTCCTTGTCTTTTTCTTTTCATTTTATTTTTCATTTGGGGGAACTTCAAGAGGGATTGAACAGTGGAAGTATATTCCGCAGAGTCTTTTGACAATGTTTGGAGAAAATTCCTTGAAATTCGTCTCATTGTTGTTTTCTTTTTGCATTTTATATTAGGTGTAGTGTGCAGATACAAATATGTAGCTGTAATCCAAGATCTCTTTGTGTAAACAACTAAGAACAGTGGATGAAT
Source organism: Melanostoma mellinum (assembly GCA_914767635.1). Taxonomy (NCBI): domain Eukaryota; kingdom Metazoa; phylum Arthropoda; class Insecta; order Diptera; family Syrphidae; genus Melanostoma; species Melanostoma mellinum. Next base: position 25,940,071 of record OU612058.1, read on the forward strand.
AATACACATAAAATTATTAGTAAACACAATCTTCTTTTAGGATGAGATATTAAAACAAAACAAAAAAAGAGTAACAAAGGGGTTGTTTAGAACCATGTTGTTGTAGGTATGTAGTTAGTTTGCAATTCAATGTAATGGGCAGTCATTTGATTGATGAAACTAAAAAGAAGTCAAAATAATTAATTCTATGTTTATTTGATGGATCTGGCGCAGGTGCTTTTGTGGAGAGATGACATACAACTGCACGCCTCATTGGGCACACACGCATCCATCTTCCAAGCGGAGGCGTATGCTATCCAAAAAGCTTTAAGCTATGTTACGAACAATGTCTGGGTGGCGAGAAGTATTTGTGTCTGCAGTCACAGCCAAGCTGTGCTTAAGACTCTACTCAACCCTCTCGGGTTGGTTCAGTTCTCGGTCTTAAGACCAAATTCTTTTAATTTCTTTTAGGTTCCAGACCATCACGGCATAACTAAAACGAGATCGCCGATGAACTTGCAAGGTAAGGATCTCAGGAAGATTTCTCACGCCCTGAACCGACGCGACGCGGCGCTTGGTCTGCCAGGGTCCTCAGTCAACTATTAGACCTGCCAAGAGCACAAATGTAGATGGCATGCCTCCATTGGATGCAGACAGACTAAGCGTATGCTCAACAACGTTGAAAAGAAAACTGCAACGACTGAAAAATTGCTATCCCGGAGCAGAAAATATTGTAGATAGCTTGTTGTTGCCAGAGGGCACATCTCTTTTGCCACGCATTTCGTTTCGTTATGTTCCGCCAAATAAGAAGTTGCTTACGGATGTTTTTGAACTTCCTCGTTGCTTCAAAGTGTCTACAGAACGTAAAGTACTTTGTTGCGATTTTGGCACGATTTTTCGTTCATTTTTGGTGCATTAATTTGTAAATTTTTCTTAAACTCGTGAATAGAAACGACTTAAGCTACGCGGGGTTGTAACTTTCTCGATTTTCTTATTCGATTTTCGATTTTGACCCGTAGAACAATAGAATTGAACAATCTGCTCATCTTGCGTTGAGCACTTCAAAAGGAAAATTAAATTGTTAAAATAACAATTTACCCATTTTTCATCGGTTTGCAACAAAGTTTTTAAAGAATGGAATCATTAAAGAGTCCAATCTTTAGTGGATATATCGGTTTTTCGAATAATGACTTAACAATTTTTTTTTTTAACGCAAACCATTTGAGATTTTTCAAAAACCATATTTGTTTTTTTTTTTTTTAAATTTGCAGACGTTGCTCGTTCGTGAACTTTACCATTTTTTTTTTTTTTTTTATATAAAAAGAGGAGGCTTATATGCTAACCTGGAGAACTCAGACCTAATTTCCGGTCCATTGTACTACTACCCTGGTAGCCTTCCCTTTTTTTGTGTTGCAGTAGTTGGAAATAAGGTGTTAGTAATTTCATATATTATAACCTCAAGGGCGGCGAAACTAGGAGGCTGAAAGAAAAGTAGATGCCCAGAGCGGGATTCGAGCCCACGCATCCGGCCTATCTACTGAACACTCTACCACTGCACCACGGCCGCCCTCAGAATTACCATAATATTGTTTGTTGAGTTTACTGAACAAATTGACTATGACAGTTCGATGATTACTGAAAGGAAGCGTTCACAAATAAAATGCAAAGTTCTCAAGTACCTTTTGGAAAACCCTATATAAGCTTTAGATCGGGTTCATTGATTTTTGTTTTTAAAGTCCAACAAAATAATCCTTTAGCTCTGCAAAGATTACTTTTGTTTTTCTTGCATTCATTTTCATAATAAAACCATTCTCGTGGTTTAGTTATGCCTTAGCAGCACCTTCTCTTTTGAATAAGAAGTGTCATTGAATGCCATAATTTTTATATTCAAATGATGTTTATACTAAATTCGTGTCTATGGAAGTAAAAACTCAAAAATGCCCAAAAAGGGAGACACTCAAACTACCAACTGCGCACAGACATTTAAAAAAAAAAAATTTGGAGTTACGAATATAAATGTACAAAATTTTGTACAATCCACATTTTCAAAGCATTTGGAAACCACACGCCAAAAGCGGATACTTCTAAAAGTAACAGGTATGAATAAGTGACCATTTTGAAAAAATGCCTTCACTGTCAGCGTGCTTAACTAATTCCTTATTTCTAGCTCAAAGTTAAACACTTTAAAATTTTTAACTATTTGATTATTTCCATTTACAGCGTTTTGGAACAAAAAGATCTTCACTTCTAGTACATGACTTGATGGCTTGATTATGAAGCACTAAAGCTGCAAATTTATGTTACCCTAATTTATTTAAAGGCATGAAAATATAAAGATCTCCATCACTATTTTATATTTTTCTAATTTTTCAATGAAACACTGCCCTCAACTATGTACAAGTATTCTGAAAAATTATAACCCTGAGCTTTTAAAGAACTCGTCTCCCGCAAGCACAAATATATACACTCGTACATGTATACAGATGAATATCTATCTAAGATTCAAGGATAAACGTTTACACAGAGTCAGAATATCAGCAATCATCTTAACAAAAAAAAAAAAGGAGACGAAAAATCTATTAAAATTTAAACATTTTTCCGAAATCATAAATGAAGAATCATCTTATGTACACAAATAGATCGTCCGTCTTTAAAAATTGTGTGTGTTCCTTTTGGCACTGTCTGTGCTGTACACACAACCACATTTTATATGATTCGTTTAATCTTTTATAATCTTTCATGGCAACGAAAAGTCTTGATTACTGACCTCTTTTCTCGGAATATAAGAAAATGATGATTTTCACACACCCCTCGGGTGTTTTTTTCACCCTCACTGTCTCTAAAATTAGCATAAACAGTTTTCGTGAGTTTTTGGGGAAATTTCTGCGATTTATTTTTGACCTTTTTGTGTGTTTCTTTTTTTTTGGCTTTTTTTGCTTCTTTTTGATTTCTATATGAATTTATTTTTAACTTAGCCATTAAAAAAGTGTTGTATAGAAATATAAAAACAAAAAAAAAAATTCATTTTCTCTGTTTGCGTGTAAATTTATTGTTTTCGTAATTACTTAAGTTTAAATTAATTAAGTGCCAGGCGAAATGCAATCGACCTTCTTTCCTTTTGGTTTACTTGGTTAAAACGAGGTGCTATAGACAAAATGTCCAGACCTTTGCTCTTTACTTGAAGGCGAGCAAATGATGAGGACTTTGTAGACTGTGGAAGGAAAACTTGAAAGAAAACAGATAATTTTGTAGCAGTGGATGTTTTGTTTCAGTAGTAAGTGACTGTTTTGAAGGAAGTTATAAGTTACGTTTTAGAAAAAAAACCAAGATACGACTGTGTCATAAGTTGTTCAACATTTATAGACCCACTAACTGATCCGTCTGAGGATGAAATCTGGTCCATACCACTAGGGGATAATGAAGCATTCTAACGGTGAAAGATCTTTTGAAATCGATTTAGCATTTTCCAAATTTCCGGTTATGGGGAACATAATACATAACCCGTCGCTTTCCCGTATTAATATGGGGATGAAATATTGGCTATATCATTTCTCAGGTTCTAGACCAATTTTGTTTCATATACTATTCAATTTGGCTAAGTAGTTTTGGAGCCTTTTTAATACAACTCAAAGTTCTCGTTTACATTCCTTTTTTCGTTCCCGAAGGAATATGAGACTGTAATATGGCCTATGTAGTTCTCTCCACACCATCTCTGTTTCAATTTCATCTAAATCGGCCCTGTAGCTTTGGAGCCTTTTCAATAAAAACGAACAAAAAAATAAAAACTCTTTCCTCTTTAAAATAGTGTAAAGATTAAAGGCACCATCAAATAGCACTACTTAACACCCACCCGTTTAAATAATATGAAGGTTTCATAAGCATTAAGCAAATGCTAGGTTAGTTAAGTCCCTTCTAATACCCCTAGCACTGTTCAGCATTAAAAGGTTTCTTTCTCGTGTGAGGTTCAATTATAGAAAAAAAAAAAATGTTTTAATTTGCCCTCGAAAATAAAAGGACTTCAAATGTAAATGATGCATGTCACGTCACAGCGTAGTTAACGTGATCACAGTATGCTACTATACCTAACAACGCTGCGTTATTTCCATCCGCTTCAATCATGTGGGGAGGAATAAAAAGATAATTGTTAGAGATAATTTGTCGTTCATATTTGTGGCTGTAGTTTGTTGCGCTTGGCCATAACAATGAGTAAAAGCACGAAACTCAGGCCCACAACCTTATGAAGCACAGACTTTGTTGTGTAAACTATTCATTTTTTTTTTGTATCATCCAAAGCTCTTTATTGCTGTTCTGGATTATTTGCTCGAAGGAAAAGTAACGGACAATAAAGTACAACAATTATTCTTTGCTGACGATGGAGCCATCATAAGCGAGGATCCTACATCCCTGCAACGAGCACTTGACGTTTGGATTGATGTTCTGGAAGGAAATGGGTACCGTATTAGCGCTAAAAAGACTGAATACCTGTGCTGCCCTTTTTCTGATCCAGACAAGCCTATTCCAGACATTTATTTGAATGGAAATGTGCTTCCCAGGTGTGAAAAGTTTAAATATCTGGGATCTATGATCAATAGTGAAGCATCTTGTGATGACGACATCAATCATCGAGTAAGCGTAGGGTGGATGAAGTGGCGAGAAAACTCCGCTATCTTCTGTGATCGAAAAATGCCCCCTAAGCTGAAGGGAAGACTCTACACAGCAGTTGTCCGTCCAGCTCTGACATACGGTTCACAATGTTGGACAATGTACAAAAAGTATGAGAGCAAATTGACGGCAGCCGAAATGAAGATGCTTCGGATGACAGCAGGAGTAACAAAGCTAGATCGAATTAGAAGTACTAAGATCCGTGGAAGCCTTCATGTAAAAAGTACCATCTTGGACAAAATTCAGCACGACCGGCTCAGTTGGTATTGTCATGTTCAAAAGAGAGATCCGCAGAACCCCGTCCAAAAGGCAATATCGTACAACGTTTCAACAAATTCGCGACGAAAAAGAAAAGGCAGGCCAAAACACTCCTGATACAAGCAAATGGAAAAACAGCAGCATTTGGTTGGCCTCAGACATGGAACAATCCAAAACCGGGAGGCTTGCCGACGATTTCTGAGGTCAACGCGGCGTACCCCACAGGCGGATCACTAGTGTGAAGCAGCAAACTGGGAGAGTTGTGATCGCTTCAAGATCACTACTCGTAACGCCGAAAATGAAGAAGAAGAAGAAGAAGACATCCAAAGCAAATAAAATGAATGCTAATGGTCACAGCAACATTTTTTTTGTTGGAGGTTTTTAAAATACCAGCTGGAGTACTCAGCCCTAAATACCGGTCCATTGTACTACCAGCTAGCAACCTTCTATTTGTTATAGCTTTCCAAATGTTCGGAGGAAAGCCAAAAGACGCTGCCATGATAAGGAGCCTAAGTTCCCAGCTCTCACCATGTCTGCGCCGAGTATCTGTAACCTCATGCGAGAAAAAGCAGGACATTCACAGAGGAAGTGATCTGCGGTGTCCTCATCTTCTCCACAAGATTCACAGAGTGTGGTATCACTAAAGCCTAACACATTTAAATGCTTGGCAAAAGAGAATTGCCCGCTGGCAACGCCAATAAGCTTTCTACAGTCTTTTCTGCTACGAGCTAGCAAAAATGTTGCAGTCTTCTTACTAACGTTGGGGAGCATACGCTTGGTTTGTCTGTATCCAATGCAGGCATCCCATCTACGATTGTGCTCTTCACAGATCCAATCGTTGATTGAAGCCCTCACATCAGAGGACGCTGGCAGACCTAGCGACGGTTCAGATCCTGAGAAAGCTGTCTGAGATACCTGCCTAGCAAGTTCATCGGCGATCTCATTTCCAGTTATGCCGTGATGGCCCGGAACCCAAATGAGACTGAAGGAATTCAATCTTCCGACCGCATTCAGAGAGCTCTTGCATTCCTGGATCACTTTCGAAGTGGTTAGAGGGTTGAGAAGGGCATTAAGCACAGCTTGGCTTTCGTCATACACACAACATACACACAACTCGCATTCCCACAACTATGAGTGAAGATACAAGGTGCATACCCACGATGTTATTACCAGGCACAAACTTCGTTGAAAGTACAAAATTCATTGAAAACCGATATTAGCAAACCACCATAAAAATTATATTACAATTAAGCGTACAATCAAAATCGTAGGTGTTTTTGTTTTTATATGAAATTAGAATTACATTTATGTACATATCTAGTACTCCAAACAAAATTCTTTTTTTTTCAAATTTTTTCAAATAAAGCACCGATTGACATTGCAATTAAGACACACCATAAATGGCTGAATGACCTCGTGCTCCGCATCGTTAATTGTTAAACGCAATCATTTACTTTGAATTACCCCGCATTCATTAAAAAGAAGGAAAAAAAAACACGATACACAACACAAGTCTATGTATTTTGAATGGATTGTTGCTCAACACCTTATTTGTTTTAAACAGCGACTTGTGCCCTTCAAAGCAAAACTTTTCAGCCCACGAAAATGGCGAAACCTTTTAAGTTGACGCAACGAACGCGTGCCATATCATATTAAAAATACGTAAAATGAAGAGCCATTCATTTACAGTTCGAGCGTGAGAGGTGCAAAGAATGTTTATTATATTTATAAAGAAATAGAAAAAAACAGTTTCGCCCACTTCTGCATCCACTCACGCAGTCAGGGTGTGCGCACTATTAGAATTTCTTATTAATTTCAATTCAAATGTACAAAGAATTGCCGGCAAGGGGTAGGTAGCCAAGGGAGAAGGTTTCCATAAGCTCTCGAACCGCCAAAATTGAAAACCACACGTCATTTTCATATTCCAACTCGTGACGACGACGAGAGGGAGGAACAATAGAAAGAAAAATAGGAAGGCTTTAAGTTGCATAAATGAATTCCATTACTATTTTTTGTTTGGGATGTGTGGTTCTGAATGAATGATTAATTCATCGTGACAGCTTAGAGTGCTTTGCAAACGCCTACACATTTAAATCAACAATGAATTTGCTTAATGAAAACTCATGAAAAAGGTAAAATTGCATTAAGAGGCAATTCGAAGGTATTTTCGAATTAACATACACGTATGGTTTACCTTACACGTATGGTACTATACAGGGTGATTCGCATAAGGTGTGACAAAAAGATAGGGTGTGTAGGTTGGACCTAGACAAGCAAAAAATCGTATGGGAGGGGGGGTCCATTTTCCCCCGTTTAGGCGGGAGGGGCAATTTAAGAAAAAAATCACTAAAAATGGGGAAAAAATTATTTTAAGAAAACGGTAATACCTACAGAGTCGTGCTATAGCATTTTGAAAAGCCAAAAACCTATACTTTCATTTTAATTTTAAAATAAGTTGTTCAAATGAATAGTTTTTGAAATATTAATTTTCAAAGTCAAAATTTTGAAAAAAAAAACATAATTTTTTTGTTTTAAACCATTTTTTTTCAAAATTTTACATTATTAAGTAGTATTTTTCTGGCTTACTTTCAATGCTCTTATTTATTTTTGATCAAACACAAAAAACCGGATGTCAAAATAACCTGTAGTTTTTGAGAAAACCAAAAATTACAAAAACGACTTTTTTAAATTTTTTGTTTTTTTAAAGTTTTTTTTTCGTTATTGGATTTTTAAGTGAATTCTCAATAAAAAAAGTAAAGAAAAAATTCATCCTTTATTTCGTAAGTTCACTTAAGAATCCAATAACGAAAAAAAAACTTTAAAAAAACAAAAAATTTAAAAAAATCGTTTTTGTAATTTTTGGTTTTCTCAAAAACTACAGGTTATTTTGACATCCGGTTTTTTGTGTTTGATCAAAAATAAATAAGAGCATTGAAAGTAAGCCAGAAAAATACTACTTAATTATGTAAAATTTTGAAAAAAAATGGTTTAAAACAAAAAAATTATGTTTTTTTTTCAAAATTTTGACTTTGAAAATTAATATTTCAAAAACTATTCATTTGAACAACTTATTTTAAAATTAAAATGAAAGTATAGGTTTTTGGCTTTTCAAAATGCTATAGCACGACTCTGTAGGTATTACCGTTTTCTTAAAATAATTTTTTCCCCATTTTTAGTGATTTTTTTCTTAAATTGCCCCTCCCGCCTAAACGGGGGAAAATGGACCCCCCCCTCCCATACGATTTTTTGCTTGTCTAGGTCCAACCTACACACCCTATCTTTTTGTCACACCTTATGCGAATCACCCTGTATATACGCAACCAACAAGAGTTTTTTCTACATTCGAGAGACACTGACCAAACAGGAATACAATACGTCAAATATCAGTTTGTTAGATGTTTGGTGTCAAAATCGCTGGCGCAATTACATAAATGCTAGTGGCGCCATCTTAGAACTGACATCCAATTCGTTTTATTTCAAACAATGAGTGCACTTTTCAACAACAACAAAAAATATTCTCTTTTCTACGACTTAAAAACCACCAAAGACAAAATCAAGCTGTCAATGCCAATTATCGCATTGTCCAAACTCATGAGGGCCGCTAAATTACATCGGCCAAGACAGTATACGGGGGTTTATTGGAAACATTGCGAACACAAATGTAAGTCTTTTATCACTTTCAAGTGCCTAACCTGTTTGAATAAAGACATACAGACTGGATAAGGTACATGGCGCGAGCTCATTTTACGGCATTCCTCGTTTTAAGACCCTACTGTGCTTTTAATAACCGTCATTAGACGAAGGTAACTTAAACCTGTCACATAAAATTTTGTCGTTTGTTTCAGCTATAAAGTTATGCACACGCAATTAAACGTTCTATCAGCTTTAGCAAAAACAACAACCAGCAAAAAAAAACCACTCAACGCGACAGTGCGTGGGCCATTCAATGAATTCTCCACGTGATTTCTGTTTTACGCTGCATATGCAGTGCAGCACAAGCAATCATCATAAAAATCGAACCAAATAAACGAGACTGTTAAAAAAAGAATATTCTCAAGCAAACTATCATTGTAGAAAAGAATGTAGTTCCTACATCAGTTTTAAAAAAGGAACACTCAAAAATACTGTCTCTCATTTGCATTTTATTTTGAATGGGCTTTGTTGTTGTTTCTAATCAGCTGTCACTGCTAAAAGCTACAAATTTTTAAACAGCAAAAATATAAAATGAAAAACAAAAAAACGGGTGTGCGCGAGAAAATTCGTTTTACAAACGACTGCCAGTCGGCAAGCAATTGGCAATATTCTCCTCATCATATACCATAGCCATGGGCATCGCCATCGGCAGAATGTCTCGGAGGCGGCTGCGCTAAACAGGTGAATAATCTGTAAAGCGCGTGCTTTGTGGGCGTTTAATAGCAGCCAGCCATGGAAATGGAAGAGCTACAGACAGAAAATTGCGCCGCTTCAAAAACCCCCACTCGTCTCAGCCAGCGGCCCCCTAATCCGCCGTGCGACGCGACAGCCGCGCACTATGGCGGCGCACACCTCTAAGCATTCAAATTAGGGCCTATAACTTTGTTGCCGTGCAACCGATTGCTGATCATAGCCTAGCGCTAGTCTGAAGTATCATTGAACAACACTAATGGCAAAGAATTAGCAACAACAATGGCAGCGAAATGAAATATACATTTCTCAAAGATATTTTTGGTTTATTTGTTTATTTTTCGTTTCTCGTTGAGGAATTCAATTTTTTTTTTTCCACAATTCCGTTGTGATGGTATTTCTGTTTTTTTTTCTTGTTTCCTTTTTGCGCGCATTAGAAGTTTCGTGAATCAAATGGTAGATTATTTGAAAAATGTCAATGTTGTTCATTGGGCTGAGTGAGTATGTGTACTTTAAGAAACCTTAGAGAATATTTATGTTGGCGCAACTTTACCAAATAAACTTCGGATACAAAAGATTGTTAAGAAGAAAGCGTAAAAAATGTTGTTTACTTTAACTTATTATCTGTGGTACATTCCTTTTTTTGACACATTTAATTTGAGGCAAAAAACATTTGATTCACAAAAATATTGAGTAATTATAATGTCGCAATAGCACGACAACGAGATAGACAAAGGACATGGCATATTCTATTAACAATTTGCCATGCCATTGAATATTATGAAAGATATTTGATGGATGCGAATATTGTAAATAATTTTATATTGAAATTATGATATTTGTTTAATGTTGATGAAGGTTCAAGGCGTTGAAACGATGCAAATGTTCGATGAATTGAAAGAGAATTTTTTTTCGATTTTTTTTTATTTGCACGAAAGGCAAAGTTATTATTTATTATTTATTTATTCCGTTTCATCATTCAAAGAACAAAATTCTTTTATAGACTAATAGATTACAGTTTTAAAACAAAAGGAACACTATTAAAATTAACTAAATAATAAATTGTATACATATACATGAAATTCAAAATTCCCTAACTACATTAAGAACATACTTTTTAAAGGTATCTCTGATGGTGCAATTTCTAAAAAAGTCTAATCTAGTACAAACTAAACTGGCTTCTCTGATGCAACGAGAAACTGGTTCATTGCGACCATAATTTGATCTATGATATTGCTCGTGAAAAAGGACAAAACTTCTAGAGTTATAATTAGGAACACGAATAGATATTACTGCAAGAAGTTGGGGGCACTTTATATGGCAAGTAAGGATATCTCTAATAAACATTATCGCAAAATATGTACCTACGTCGATTGGCCAAACTTTGCATACCAAATAAGAGACATCTAGTTTCATATGATGGAATACCATTATTATTAGTGAAGTTTACAGTACATAAACCGCGAAATATTTTTTTGAATTTTTTCTATTCTTACGCATGAATTATTATAGTAAGGGTTCCAAACCGTGCTGCAGTACTCAAGTAATGATCGGACGAGAGCTATAAACAGAGTTTTAATAGTATAAGAATCTATAGATTCTTTACTGTTTCTTTTGATAAATCCAAGCATTTGGTTAGATTTGTTTATAATGTAGTCGATATGAGGAAGGAAAGAAAGCTTGGTGTCAAGAATAACACCCAGATCTTTTTTTGCACTACAAGATCTAAAGAAGTATTACCAATTTGATAATCATAAAAAAACGCTGAAGTTTTACGATAACATGACAAAACTTGGCACTTCGAGATGTTTAGATGCAAAAAGTTTAATCTGCACCATTTTGCTAATTCATTCAAATCGGCATTCAATAAAGCACAATCATCAAGACAGTTTATGCTACGATATGTGTAGTTTAAGATCATCTGCGAAAAGAAGGCATTGAGATTTTGAGAATATACTAGGAATATCATTGATAAAGAGAAGGAACAATAATGGTCCTAAACGGCTACCCTGAGGGACACCAGATGGTACCAGAATGTGTTTAGAATGACATTTATCAATCTTGACTACTTGGACTCTGGCTGTTATGTAAGACTTCAACCAATCAAGAAGTTTAGAGTGAAACCCTAATTCCAAAAGCTTATTCAATAGAATATGATGGATTACGCGATCGAATGCTTTGGCAAAATCTGTAAAGATAATATCAGTTTGACAGTTTGATTCAAAGTCATTTATAATATGCTTCGTTAATAATGAAAGGTTAGTAGATGTAGATCATCCGGAGATGAATCTGTGTTGAAAATCCGATATAAAACCTCTTAATTGAAAGGTTAGTTTATCACAAACTATTTTTTCAAATAATTTAGGCAGAGCAGATATTTTTCAGATTGGCCTATAATTTATAATTTCTTGTTTCGGCCCTGATTTAAAAACTGGTATTATAAAGGATTGTTTCCAACCCTCTAAAAATTTACCTGTCGAAAGCGATAGGTTAAAAATATACGTCAGTGTAATAGCTAAAGATGTAGCACATTTCAACAGTAAAATTTGAGGGATCCCATCAGGACCTGCCGTTTTATTAGTACCTAAACCCAACAAAGCTGACTTAACGTCAGACAAATTTAAAGCTAAAGACGTCATGTTAACAATGGCAGATACTTTTGGTAAATCTACATGAGCTTGAGGCTTAGAGAATAAACATACTGAAAATATGTTGCAAAGAGGTTACAAATTTCCTGAATATTACTCGTTGATTTGTTGAGATACTTCATACAGCTTGGATACCCATTAGTTTTACGCTTAAGGTTAATGTATTTCCAAAAAGGGTCACTATTGTGTTTAATATTTGCTTCTAAAGAGATCATTACTCTGATCAGTTTTCTCTTACTCGCATTTTTGGCCCAATAGTGCCAACCGCGTAAATGGTTAGGAAGACTGCTTATAAAACGGGAGGTTTTGGGTTCATTTACCAGAAACAAAGAAAACTATGTTTTTCATGGGTGTCGTCATTCGCGAGGAATTCAAAATTTCTCCGAAGGTAATTACATACTGCCATGGAAAGTGCTATCTAACTTGGCCGTTCTGGATCGGCATAAAATTGTACGTCCTTGAAATTTGTAAAGCCCGAGGTTTCCATAGCCACCCTATTTATTCATGTGTTATTTGTTGTTGGGTCCGAAGAAGCTTAATTCATAGAATAACCCCGCAAGAAGTTCGACAGTTTTTGAGAAAGGGATGATGATGCGATTTTATGATTTGAATCAATCCAGAAAATTTCTACGTTTCTCAAAGAGAACAAGCTCGGTTTTCAAAGCGTTGACGGAGACTTAGCACACTCTTTTAGTTGTGAGTTACGTTATTGAATACGAGTTTAACGATGATATCGCATGACACCACATTAGTAATGGGAACTTGGAAGCAGATATGAGGACCAGGTGTGATCCCTTAAAAAAGGATACCTGTAGAGCATTTACAAGTAAAAGAAGAAGACTTTTACCGAGCACGTGCTATGAGTAACATGAAAACAATAAAATGCTTTCCTTAAAAGTCCCTAATTTAGTAAAACATTTTGCTAGCATTCACAAAATTGGGTTTCAAATTCAGTTAATCGTTGGCGATAAAGTCAATTTTGAATTTAATTTATCAAAAAAAAGTTTTAAAGACTTAATCAAGTCTTAGTTACATAATTATTCCAACATTCTGAACAATCACAATTCCACACAAGAATTTCCCTACAATTGCATTTCACAAGAAAAACAAAATACTAGCTTATTAGCATCCATCATAAAAAATTTAATAATTGAATAGATAAAAAAAATTATAATAATCCTCATTCAAAGAAACAAAGAGCAATACCAAGAAGCAAATAAAATCCAAATGACTAGAATCATTAGAGAGCAAGTAAAAAAGAGAAGCACAAAATCAACACACAAATACCTAATCTCAAAGCAATTTCGAAAGAGCATTGAATTTTCCCATATGGTGGCTATTGGAATTCAAAACAACACATTCCATGGCAAATGATCATATGAACTGTATAGCCAGCCAACCAGCCAGCAGAGGCAGAAAATTGCAAGAGAAACGATATTAGGTGCTTCTAATTTTAAAACATGAGTTGCTTGCACACACTATCACAAATTGCTATGTGTGTTTCTTGTGAAAGTATTTGTGGAAAAAAGAAAAGTGTATGTTTTTCTTTTTGTTTTATTGGCCTCCCCCACAGAGCGTTCGAAATTTAAAAAAAAAATTATAAAGCATCACTACACAAACACCACACTAAAAGATACTCACAAAACTCCTGGAGCTAAGTGGCAACAAGGGAATTATAAAGAATTCCTACCATCCACATTTCTAGAAACCATGTGCAACTTTATATAACGTCTAGCTAGTCATTATTTGAAAACTTAAGACAATTAAATACTTTTAGATAGTACTTAAAGCAATACAATACACAAACACGAGATAACAGGATATACATAAATAAGGTTCAAAGATTTGTTTCTTTTCAAATATAAAAAATTGATGAGATCCGAAAATATACACAATTCCTCTCACTTCAATTCAAAGAGTTATTTACCGATTGCAAATTTTATGACTAGGAATGTAGAGGACTAAACTCAGTGCTGTAATCTGTTCTCGATTTGATTATGAAGCTGTAATTTTTCTAAAAGAGTAATGGTGAGCCGGCCCGTGTCTGTCTGTATCTGACTGAATCCCAGAGACGTCAAGGCAAACAAAAAGTTTTTCTTAAGGTATCGTTTGCGCGAGGAATAGTCAGTTAATCCGATTATAATTCAATCTCATGAAAAGAGCTTCCACTCTTAGCCGTGCGGAATCGGCAAAAAATTGTAGGTCACTTCCATTCTCTCACAAGGTATGGTTGAGAGAAATGCCCTAGGCATGGAGTAAACCACTTTATTGCCCATCGAATTTATTTTATTTATTTGGTAGGCATCTACTCCAAACTCCACCCTCTGCAGTAACGGGTTGGAATTTCATAGCAGTGCCCAGGGGCTTACACGACTGAAGATCACCGGTATATCAAAAGAGAGAAAGGAGCAAACATCTGTCGTAAAAATACAAAGCCGAAGCGTATATAGCATGAAGGAACTATATTTGCAAATAAGAATGGCAGTGCTGCCACGCACCGTTCTGATTCTGTATCTAGCCGAAATAATCGTTTCGGAGCCACCATGTGAGTTTTGTAAAAAGATAGCTGACACCGTGTACTTACGATTCTCATCTACAAAATTATGTGAGGTGATAATCTGCTATAGATATGGCAAAGGGTGTTTTTGCCTTGGTTAAAAAGACTTTCATTTTACATATACACTGTCAGACAAAATAAAGTGCGAAAGATTTATCACTCTATTTCATGTTACTACGTTATATTTTATAATTTTTTATCAAACCTTTAAAAATACTCCATAAATTTATGTTCTCTTTTAAACATGAACTGCATTAATTTTCAAGCAAATGACATTGAGCTTGGACAAAATAAAGTGCAATTTTTTAAATACCTTTGCAAAGTATAGCTAATAATAATTCAAAATAAAAATATAAGCCAAAATGATCAGCAGGTGAAGTTATCTTTTGCCCGTTTGCAAAAATTTTGCTTCAAGTTGAATTTGATTTCTTTGACATATTCTACGAGCTCCTGGACAAAACATATGGGCAGTGCCCTGGCCATGACATTAAGATTGTTCTAGGAGATTTTAATGCCAAGCTAGGAAGAGAGGATATCTTTTGTGGAATAATCGGAAGATACAGCTTGCACGACAACACCTCCGATAACGGATTCAGGCTGATCGATTTCGCTGCGGTGCGAGATGTTCTGGTAGCTAGTACGCGGTTCCAGCACCTCAATATCCACAAAGGGACATGGAAATCTCCTGATCAATCAATAGTCAATCAGATTGACCACATTGCGATCGACGCACAACACTTCTCCAGTATAGAGGATGTCCAAACATTCCGAGGGGCCAACATTGACTCGGACCACTACCTTGTTGTAGCCAAGGTACGACTGCGGATATCCCGATCCAAGCCAACACAAGAAAATACTGTGAGACAATTCGACGTTGGACGACTACAATCGCAAGAGATCGTCAAGTCCTTTTCCGATCGAGTCTCTTACAACCTCTCAAGGAGTCTTATGCCGCCAGCATCAAGTATAGAGAACCAGTGGCAGCACAGCCAATCAGCAATCAGAGATGCCGCCTCTGAAGTGCTGGGTTTCACACGGCCACCACAACGAAACCCCTGTTTTAACGACGAATGCCAGCAAGCACATGCAGCTAAACAGGAAGCATACAAAGCGGCGCTGCACAAAAAGACTAGAACTGCTTATGAGCTCTACAAGCAGAAGAGGAGAGACGAACACCGGCTTCTCAGACGGAAAAAGAGATAGCATGAGAAGCGCGCGATCGAGGAGATAGTCACCCCTATCATGAAATCCATTCGGAGAAATCCCAGAGTGAAAAATCACGATACGAATCCCGACAAAAAGCAATCACAAATTCCGAACGAATTCGAAAAAAGCATTGCCTGATTGAAAAAATGAGTGTCCATTTTCGAAGTCAGCTGTCCTATGTCAAAATAAATACTCGAAGCAATAGAAACAAAATCCCTAAACTTAAAAAAGAATCCCTTAATTTTTCCCAAACACATTTTTTTACCGATTTTTTTTTTCTAGTAAAAATTGTTTTATTTGCACTTTTTGTGCTTAGGATAAGTTATAATAGATCTGTATCATTGCTCAAATCTTAAATTTTATATGAAATAAACAATTTTACTGTCGAATATAATCAAATACTTTCTTCATCAAGTTATAAATTCCCTAAAGAGGATTTTTGTTAGGTGGTCCATGAGTACTTTCCAATCTGTCAAATAGAAAATCATAAAATAATTTGTGAAATTCAAGCTTTTTCCGTATAAAATTCAAGTGTTTTTTTTTAGTGCTAAGAGATAAAAAAGTAATTTAACAATCATACGACTGGTATTTAAACACTCCAAGTCTCAATTTCGCTTAAATTTGGAAACGGGCGTAACAAAGACAGTCATTTGAAAAAATGTAATTTCTTTCGGAAAGAATTTTATTCATTGATATTTGTTTATAAATATAACCGATGTTCTTAAAGGGAAAACAACAAACAAACAAACAGCAGGCTGTATGAAATGTTATCTTGTAACCAGACATAACAAAAGGATACACTAAACATCCAAAAGAGGAAGTTAATGACCACTGGGAGGAAATAAAAACAGAGCTGGATCTAATTTAATTTACGAGATATTTTTTTTGTTTTTTCTTAAGTAGAATTATATTTTGTAAAATTGTTTCATATAAATGTGTTTTTTTATGTTTTTACAAATGGATTTTACCTATGGCTCTACGCTCTACGACAGAAGAAACTTGTCGTAGAAAAGGACGTCGTATTTCCGTTTCATTCGGAATTAGTGATACCAAAATACGAATTTCGAAGTTCGTTCCACTCCGAATGGATTGTGTGATAGCAACATCGGGAAACTTAGACTTTTTTCGATTACGATGGAATCTGTGATAGGGCTGAGTTTAGTTGTAGATATAGAAGATTGCCACAGCAGGAATGATGTTCGGAAGTTTTACCAGAAGGTAAAAACAACAGCCTCGGGCTACAAGGCCCGAGCCGAAGCCTGCAAAGACGATCAAGGGAACATCGTGGTGGAACCGCAGTCAATGCTGAGGATATGAAAAGACCACTTCTCCAAGCTCTATACGCTTCCTTTTTAAACAGACAGGTGACAGTAGTTAACACAGAAGAAAGATAGAGTATACCCGTACTTCGTGACCCTCAAAAACTTTACTTCAAAAGCGTTTTGCTAGGAAACAACAACAAAATTTACACTCCATTTTCAGTTTTTTACTAAGAACCAGAATTTTGACTATAATTCGACATGAAAACAACTACTCAAAACAAAATAAAGCGAAAGATTTAAAAAAAATAGCATAGACTTACTTGCGCTCCATTATCCTTTTGTACTTGAAAACGAGTCAAATCCTGTTTAATACTCAACAGTGCCTCTTCTGTGTACTTTTCGGGGCGACCCGTTCTTCCGCCCGCTGGATGCATTCTTGTGACACTCCCTGGTCATATCACATATTCACAAAATTTGTATGTCAGTTCTTTTCTACACCACAACACTACACAACGTTTAACCTGTTTTTCTATAAATATTCATTTGTTTATAATTATACTTATATCATAATTTTAATAAATTAAGTTTTTCTTATTTTTTAAATATTAATTCCATCGATTTGTAGATAGTATCACACATTTTTGTCTGTTTTCTTTTTCAAAGGCACTTTGAAGTTGTTTATTTATTTATTTATTATAAATTCTTTTCTCAATTCATATATTTTTCAAATTATTATTTCAAAACTGATTTTCATTTGGCTTTTGTGTTTGACTTTAGTATACTTCCGACAGCAAATTTCTCTGATCGATGCGGTGCTCGCAAATGTGTTTAGTCTGAAAATGAGAGAGAGAAAAAAAACAATTTAAATTAAATTCAAGTTTTAATTCATTTATCAAATCAAAAAAAAAAAATCAACACAAAAAAGACAAAAACAGAAAAAACCGTATAGAGCGAACTGAGTCACAGAGATTAAACACAAATTGTTATCCAGTGGAATGTTAATTTTATTGAGATTTTTTAACCAGACCGGACGGAGAGAAAAACAGAAAACAAAAACCAAAAACGGGTCGTCTGTTATTTGTTTCGATGTCATTGTTGTTGTTTTTGTCGTTGGAACTTGGAAGTAATTTCGAGTGTGGGACAAATATGGTAACGAGGAAACACCGCACTATAAATCTGTTGAATATAAATCAATGACAAATGTAAGTCGGGTTAATCACCATCACCACCATTGGAAAATGAATTTCAGTGGCTTTATCAATGAAAAGTTACGTATGTGATTGAGTTGCTTTGTTGGGTTGCTTCTTTATGTTTGAACAATGATCAGAATTGCATACAAAAAGGGTTAGAGAGTTGTGTGACAATTATGGCACGTTTTGTTGATTTGGTACTAAGTATCAGGTTGTTTTCTCGTTATTAGATGATCAACACAAAACCATATAATAAGCTCTTAAAAAAGAAATCTGTAAGCAAAGAGAACAATTAAAATTTGCACTATGTTTGCAGAAATCAATTTGATGAAAACATTTCCCGCAAACGTTATACTTTTCCTGATTGTGACGTTTCAAGATTTGAAATGCTTATTCGCACTTGACACGTGAAGAGTTAAAAACATTTTAAACTAGATGTGATTGATTTATGCACAACACATTATAAGTTAAGTAACCACTGGCTACCACGAAGAGAAAAAAACACAAGCAACAACGACCATTACCAAAGAAGGAACCAGTGCTTCTGTTCTTGAAAAGTGAGTGTTTCGTATACTCAACTTACCCCCAAATAAACATCCCCCATTTGGTTTTACAAATTCAATTATTGAGAATTCTGGTGTAAAGAATTAAATCGAGTACGTATCAAATGAATTTTTGTGACTTCCTTTCGATTATACAGGGTGATTTGCATATGATGCAACAAAATGCTTGAAAGCTTAAGTTAGATCGAACCAACAGTAAAATCATATATGAGGAGCACTTACATCACTCTGTTTGGACATTGGAAAATTGACTCCAAGGATAAAAAACTTCATTAGAACACAACAGCAATACTTACAACACCGTGCAAAATCTTTCCATTAACTTAATAAAAGACTAACATTTATTAAAGCAAAATTTTTAATAAAATTAATTTGAAAATATACTTTTTTTAAAGTTATTTAGTTTCCAAAAAGATATTTAATTTAAAAAAAAAAAATTTCACTATCAACAAATTTGTTGCAAGATGTTTTTTGACGCATGTCGTTAGGGGGATTCGGGTTTTCACTTTCAAAAGTTTTCAAACCAAACAAAAAATTATTAGAGAACATTGGGGAGAAGATTTGATAATATCTAAAAAATAAAACCATTAAGGTTTTTCACCGCAAGGCATTCTGAGGGGCTTATGCCTCAATATTTTTGCATGATGAAATTATACAAGTTAAAAGTATTAATCAATACTCAAAAAAAACTACAAAAGAGTGACTAAGATTCATTAAAGAAACAGGAAATAAATAGAAAAGTGTACAAAGTGTTTAAAGTGGTTTAATTTTTAAAATCATTCTTTTATACAAGAATCCTTTTAAGTAATTTTATCGAACTTAGAAAATTACATTTTTTTTCACTGAAACCCGGACCCTTCCTTTTAAGTTGAATAAGTTCACAAGAAATAAGTCCACAGGGGCACTAATGTAGTTCTCTTTAGTGAGAATTTCTTTACCTTTGTGAAATTTATTATATCTATGCACAGGGAAAATAAATATCTCAAAATATACAAATTATCTCATGTTTCGACCCAACCAAAATACTCAAACGTTTTTTTTTTTTTAATAAAAAAAAAAAACGTTTGAGTATTTTTTTTTTTTAATAAAAAAGTACAAAAAAGTTTGCGGGAACACGTCAGGAAAATATAAAAAAAAAAAAAAATAGGGTATCACAATAGAGCAACCCCAGGACCTAGCGCATTTCTCACAACCACGCCTTGTGAGGGATAATCGAGAAAGCGATTTTTATGGCAATGAATTTACTTACGGAAAACTTGACGCTTTTCAATGTTGTTTTGGGTTAAGAAGTCAATTCAGAAAGAAAAACCTCTTTCGAAAAACTAAAGTAACCCTTTATAAGACTGATGGTCATACCAAATTTGCTATAGGGCGCAGATCCTTATTTAAGCGAACAAGAAAGCCCTTGGTCGTTTCGAAAAACATATATATAAATATACTTCAACTGATCTTTGGTCTGGTTCGTATCAACTATGTACCAAAAGACAAAATTTCAACGAAGGACTGTACATGTACTGTTGTACTAAAACATGAGTACATAATATATCTAAAATAGAACGAATCATGCGACTACGAATATGTAAATCAAATGAACAACAATTCGCCAACTCTACGAAGGGGAAGGCCTATTCTTAGGTAGCGCAATCACGTGAAAGAATATCTCAATCTCAACTGAAGAGAGCCAGAAATCGAAATTATCGGCGAAAAATAATCTGGGTTGAGGCTCAATCTCCGCGACTTTTAATTCTAAAATGGATCACTATATAGGCACTATGTAGCTATTATTCAGCCCTATTACAGATTCCATCGTAAAAAACTTTCACACGGAAATCTAAGTTACGAACTACGAAAATTTGTGTTCAAAAAATCCGAACGAAATCGAAGAAAACATTGCCAGTTGCAACACTAAATACAGCCATGCTGGTTTTCGAAATCAGCTGTTTTACGCCAAATGTGTAAGATTATTCACATTTTTCTGCAAACATCCGAATGGATTATGTGATAGTTACATCAGGAAACTTAGATTTTTTTCGATTACGATGGAATCTGTGATAGAGCTGATTTTGAAAACGCTTTGAGCTCAACATAGACAACTGTTATGGCGATAAAAGTCTATGGCATACCACAAGGTATAGAATTTTCAAAGGAACCAATCATGCTCAATAGCGCATTGGTAACAAAAATACCGAGTTCTGGAACCAAAAGTTATTTCTTAAACAATAAATGCCCTGTCGAAATATCTACAATATTTGAATTGAGTTGTGCAGTCACTGAAATCAGTGCAGTACTTAAAGAAGTAAAACAAATACATATACGAAATCATTGACAGAGTGTTTTTTTTTTCAAAAAGAAATAAAACGCATATCATCAAATGTGGTACCCGTGGTGTGATGGATAGTATGTCCGCCTGTTAATCCAGAGGTTCATGGTTCGAATCCCAACAGAGGCAAAAATGTTTTTTCCACGGGTATCACCTTTCGCGAGGAATTGGCAAGTCCTCCGTTAGTATTCATTGCTTTTTGTAAAATTTGCTCTCATCTGCTTATCGTTTCTGGCTTATCTGCGTAGATAAGGGGCTTCACATAACCCCGCAGAAAATAGTCCAGCTCGCTCGATTTTGGAGGTAGTTGACAGGTTTAAAATTCGAAATTAAGCAAAAATCGGCATTAACAGCGCTTTCGTGCCCAGTGGTCATGCGGATTCAATTTTTCTACGATAAAATTGCAAACCAAAAAAAAAACTTTCTTTATTTTAAAAATAGCAAAAAGTACTTGGAATCCTTAACAAAATTCTTCGCCTTCTTGTATAAACCAAGACTCGTATTCTCTGATCAAAACCTTCTTCTCTCTTTTTCAGCGTTACGAGCATCGTTATCTCCGATGGATCACCACATCCAACTCGATTGTTTCCTTCACGCTAGTGTTCCGCCCGTGGGGTAAGCCGACGGGTGCCGCGCCGTATTCACCTCAGAAAGTGTCGACAAGAATTCCGATTTTTAATTATTCCATGTCTGACGCCAACAAAATGCTGATGTTGTTGCATTTATCTCTCTGAACAAATCCTTTAAGTTTAAAAACTTATCTCAAAATCCATTGTAAGAATGAGAAATCCCAAAACATCTGAAGAAAAAAACACACACATACACCATGTTTACGTATCAATTAAAAAAAATTTAATTAAAGATGAAACAATAAAAGAAGCACGCTAACTTTCCTCTTGACATTGAAAACAAAATTGAAAACTGTGTGGATGCAGAAACGACATTTAAAGGCACAAATACACACAGTCAAGATAAACACTGCACACATCGTTCGTGATCTCAAATTAATTGTGTAATTTCCATTTTAATTATTTAAATGACAGACGATATGCACTCTGAGCGATTTCAACGATATTTTGCTTCTTTTAATTCTTATTTTCCTTACAATATTACTTCGTATAGGTACTCTCTCAAGCCCGATTCGCCGAGCGCCGCGCCGTCCGTCCAACAGTCATGTCATAAGGCCGACGCGAGGCGGCGCAAACCTCTGATAGTTTAAAAGTACGTAAATGTGTCCCACATTTTAGCCTAAATAGTCATGAAACGGACACTTTTTATCGTTTCATGTAAACCGGGTGACTAACTTGCGCTGAATGATAATAAATTATTTAGTTCGTTAGTTAAATTTTGCTATTGGGGTTTGTTGGTTATAAATTTGTGCGGTAAATTTAGCCTATTCATTTTCAAAATTTTCGAAGGGGTTATTTGGCTGTTCAAACCTTGGGGTTCAATTCTCATTATTCTTCGTCCAATTGAAAAGAAGTAAGACTACGAAATTAAACAATCAACGCCAAGCTTCGTTGCAACAAATACTTAGCCCTTTCATAAAAGCAAGCAAAAAAGGTTTAAAAGAACGGGACGACTCGCTAAAAAAATTCAATGCAAGGCACACGTAGGCAAATTAAACATTAATTCCAAGCTGACGAGTTTACCAGACAACAACTAGAAGACTATAATTAAAATCCGTCAGTAGATGTGAACTTTCAATTTCAAGTTGCCAAAGTTGTTTTTTTTTTTTTTTTTAACACCGAACCGCAACCAAGTTATTCGCGATCGCATATATAAAAATGAACTAATATCAGTTGCATGCTCACAACAAGTCGGAATATTTTGAATTCCATCTGCATTCCACAGTTTTTTTTTTTTGTTTTTTTATTTTTTTCGCAGATCGCAGTCATAGCAATGTAGAGAGAGCGCAAACATTCACACACCTTAAGTGAACGCCAACCAAGACGGAAAGAGAACGAGTTGATTTAAATGGAAGCCAACTCAAGAGAGTGTACAAGCAAACGCGCGGCGATGATAATGCGATACTAAAGCAGCAGCCAGAATTATGCGATTATTAAAAAAAAAATAATAATAATAAAAAAATATTGAGTGTATGCGCGAGTACGGAAGACAGAGGTATGCAAGTCGTACATGGGAAAATCAAGTAACTCATACTATTTTTATATCTGAATTATAGAGATATGAAAATGTGTGCGACGAAGCGAAGTGTATGGAAATGAAAACGAGGAATCAAAACTTAAGGAGGCACACATCTAGCATCTAGCTGGATGAGTGTGAGCTGTGAGAATTCTTCAGCGAAAAAATTAACGTAAACAGCTAATTGAGAAGATATAAGGGTTGATTATCCAGCAAGGAGGTAAACAGGGTTTCAGGTACTGAAAGATAAAAAACAGGTTGTTACTATTGAGCTGAAATAGCAAACTGCATGCAGGAAAGGCTGCAACAACGTACATAGGAGAATTGTCAGTAGCGGCACAGATATATGAATAAGTGGCTCCATGAAGGTGTGGAGCTATGTGTCTACGTATATTGAAAACGTTACGAGGTAGATCGCACGATTGGAACACTTCGAAAAAGTTTTTCTTATTTTACATTACAAGACTGGACTTCTCGGAAAATTACTAAAATTGTCAAAGAGATTACGTCTTTTAATTTGTGCAATGAAAAATTCAATGAATAATTGCAATTCTCTCGGATGCCATAAGGCAGATTGCAGATGATTAATTTATGGCAAACTGTAAAGAAATTCCTACGGATTTATATAGCGCACAGTAGAAGCAATACCTCATCCGTCGCCGTCGGACTTTGGGGATCATTTTGACATTTTATTGGAAGCTGATGTAGTTCATTCAGTTAGCCCATTCGCTGCCAAGGACGAGTATACTACGTTTGCCGTTTATGCGATGTTTTGCGATTAAGTACTTTTGTTGGCTTTATTTTTGACAAATAAAAACAAACATTCGACGTCCGCCCCTCCGATAAGTTTTTGCTGCGGAAAGTGTTTAGTTTTGGGAATGCAATACGTTGTCACATTTGTGAAAAATTTCTTACAATGACAACTATTTCGAGGCAAAATTGAATCTCCGAAAAAGGATGCGTTGCGGTCGAACCTCCCCTCCGACGCGAGGGCGACGGCGACGGTTACCTCGATAGGGATGATTGTCGAAAGAAGATTTTGTCACAAGGAGTGTGCGAACAACTCTGAATGAGAAATCGTATCGGAAGCTGAAGGAAGATCTCCTAAGTTTCGTACTACTATGCTGAAAGAAGCCGATCGTTCTTCGCCAGCCTTGTCGTTCTGTTTAGCACATGGCTTCATATATGCTTTAGAGTAGCTTAGAGCACGCGTCAAGGGTCAGTGATCCTGTACATACATAAGTAGATATAAGAGAAATTTATAAAAATGAATTTAAAATCTATACATATAATAAAAACGTAACAGTTTGTTTGTTTGTGCACGCTAATCTCAGAAACGGCTTATCCTATCTAGATGGGGTTTTCAGTTATTCATTGTGGTAAGCTTCACTTAACATTTAGTTTTTATTTCATGTCAATCATTGATAAATAAAAGAGCTATGCCAATTCTTTCGGACGAAGTCGCTGGCACACCTAGTAATAAATAAAATGATGTCGATCTTTCTGTCAGGTATGTCGTCCTGTACGTCTCATCCGAGTGGTTGTGTAGACGAGCCGAATCAAAGCAACGTTCTCTCAATGATACAAAATAAACACCCCTATAATGAAATCAGCGATGAAGAATGATGTTTTTATACAAAAATTTATCAGTTCGTCATTTTGATCGATCGAACTGTACTATAGAATTAACGGAAACGAAAGATAGGTTAGGTTAGGTTAAAGTGGCTTTTAGCTCGGCTAACAAACTCAGGCCTGTTGGGCCCATTGTGATACCAGAATGGGTCAATTTATTAATGAAACCATTCCGAGCTTACAATGAAGCGGGAGAGACGCAGGGCGTCGATATGAGTAAGATAACCAAAGTCATCAAAGAAATACGAACCTAGTTGTATCCTACGTTTGTGAGCTAAAGCTGGGCATGAACAGAAAAAGTGGTAAATAGTTTCCTTCTTCTCCTCATCCATAGACGACTCCAAGCCTTGCGACACGTCTTCCAATAAAACAGTATCCTGTGATGACACCTATCGTCGCACTAATGTGTTTTCTTTTGAGAGAGATCAAGCCGTTCGACCACTTAAGATCTAGCTTGGGTCAGATTTGTTTCGTTGCTTTACACGTTAAACCGCTCGACCATCTCAGATTAGTTTTCTTGTATCTATGCGTCCTGCTTGAGAAAGAGTTTGTATGTAGCGATTGGTATGCCGATACTCTCCGTTTTAGGTGAGAATAGCAAAAGTTTTTCGTTTCTAGCGAGTTTATGTGCATCGCAGTTTCCTGGAATGCCTCTATGACCCAGCACCCAGTACAGGTGAATGTTAAAGTGCTCTAACATCTCCCTGAGAGATGATCTGCAATTAAGGGCTAGAATAGAGTTGAGGGAATTTGATGACAGCGATTTGATGGGCGCCTGACTGTCTGAGAAGATGCATATATCCGTTTTGGATATCATGTTTTCTCTGAGCCAATAAGCCATCACCTCCGGTTGGAACACGCTAAAATGATCTGGAAGACGAAGCGAGATGTTTAAATTCATTTCGTCTGAATAGACCCCACAACCAACTCCTTCATTTATTTTTGAACCGTCCGTATAAAAATGGGCGTATTCGTTTTCCAAGAATGATTGGTCCTCCCAGTCTGTTCTGGATGGAATGGTCGCCCGACATTTTTTAGTTTGGGGATTCCGAATTTGTTCGGAATGTCAGCATGACCAATGTTGGAAAGGAAGATAAGTTTTTACGCACCAAGCACAATTTTCAAAAGAGTGTTATTCAATCTTTATTTAACCAGGATTTGCAACCAATAAAAGCGTCGGGTCCTCTCCATTGTCCATTTGTGCCTCAAATGGTAGAAAAGGTCACATTATAACCCTAGTTGAGGCTTTCTTGTGGTGTAGCTCAAATTACGAATATTCATACTTCTTATCTTGTCAAAACATTAACTGGAACTATCAGTTCTTTTAACCTTAACAAACGTCCTCCTTTGCAAGTATATATGTATATTTTTGTGTCCCGTGTAATGGCGTTAGTATGTCACTTGTAATGACCACAGACAAAATTGTCCCATTCATCATTCCTCTAGTATCAGAGAAATAATAAATATCTGTCCAACTTCGACGCACGTCTGCACCTAAACACGCAAAACTGTGCCATTTAAACACACACTAGTTATACATAATTTCAGCAAAACTACGTGAGAAAGATTTGAGAGAAGAAAAAATAAGAAATAAAAAAGTGTGTAAACACATCTAACAAATATGATAAAACCACAATCTGAGCTTATCTGCCATGGTACGCATTCCAAGCAACTCCAGAGACCTTTTTGCAACGGCAGCTTGTAAATAAGTTTTTACTTGCGTATAAATAAATTTTTTGTTACGAAAATATCACATTTTTCGGATTACTCGCCTATTTCCAATAACCGTGAGCGGCACTAAGGCGTGCACATGTAATCTTCTGTTCGCGCAGCAGCGACTCATAGACATCATAGGCGTCGCGGTGTGTTATCTGTTTATTCATCGTGTTATTTTACTCGGTGTGTATTTTATTTATTTGTTTTTGCTATTAGATTTTTTTTTTTGCACCATTTTTTTGCAGTTTGCATGAAGGTGAGCAAATGCTCACCGAGCATGAAAATAATTTAAAACACACTTACCATACCACCTTGCCACCCCTCCCTCATTCGTCCCACTACACACGCTAGTTGAGGAGCATTTTTTTTTATCTAGTCTATGAAACGAATACTTGGGAATTGTATGTACTCGTATTTAGAAGATTTGTGCAAATATTTAATGGTAATTAGCAATTACGAGAACTCAGCCAGATTACTTTTGATTTTGTTGGCACATACTCAAATTCCTATGCGAAATTATTTTATACTTTGTTCTTTCTCTTGTTTTGTTCACCTCTTGAACAATGTTACAATTTAAGGAAAGGAAACCGAATTTATCTCAAGTGCAGATAAAAAGGAAACTTAAAAACTGTTGGTTAGCTGTGCATGTCGGCTAAATGTCATGTTTTGTGCCAGCTGGAGTAAGTGGCTAAATTAACACTAAATATCAGAAAAACGGATTCAGATCAGCTTTTTTTGTACTAAAACCACTTGATTGAAGTAACGTACTCAATCCCTAGATCAGGAGCCGAATTACCGAATGCGTAGTCGAGTAATACGGGACTGATTTATGTGTTTTTGATGGTACTACTGGCCCCTGGTCATCTGATTACGAACCTTGAGATTCAAAACAGCTTATTCGACTTAAATGTCGTTCACAATTTCAACTCGAAGAAAACATAATTCCCCAAAACAAATCCTTTGGGGAAAAAATTTCAAACTGTTCTGTTCTTGTATGATCTGTATGCAAATAGAATGTAAAGGGTAGACCAAATCTATAATTATTGTATAATGACTTTATAGGAGTAAGTAATAGCCAACATTTGCATTGATTATGAAACACAGCGTGGTTCAAGTAGCTGCCTTTTGGTTGTCAAAATAACCTATGGTTTAAAACGAAAAAAATACTAGATGGCTCACCCTATATTAGAGACGGCTTAGACCCACTCAAAGCTGCAATAGTCTTATTTTTAAAAATACATTCGAGATATTTTTACTTTGTAAAAAGGATTAATTCAATTCAAATTCTTCTATTTTGCTTCCCTGCTAGTATTTTCAGATTTGAGTGCGATATGTGCCATCCTGGTATGATTTTTCACTTTTTGGAAAAACTTTCGAAAATCGTCGTATCTCTCAATTTCCTTTAACGAGCCCTTTTCATCTTGCTTCCTTTTTATTTGAGAATAGAACGTTCTCCCCAATGTTTCTAATTGTAGATTTTCTAGTAGTGATCACAAGCAGTCTTGGTTTTCTTTTACGTTACTTTTCGTCAAGCTGCACTTGCCAGCCTGCGAATTCATCATTTGAAATTGTGCTAGTAACACCGAATATTCACGAGTTTCTTAATTGAGGCTTTTAGGGTCTATGTAAGCTAAGTCGCTAGAATCGTCGAAGAAGAATTAACCGAGATGGAGTAGTGCAGGGCATGAACAAAGAAGGTGTTGAACGGTTTCATCCTCTTCCTCATCCATGCAGCTTCTGCAGAAATCATTGGAGTACACACCAAGCCTTTTGGCTTGTCTTACTATTAGACAGTGTTCCGCAAGAACACCTCTGGTAGAACCTAGATACAGACGGTTTAAGGCTAACAAACTCTTCGAGCGTTTTAAGTCTACACCCGCTAAACTTTTTTGGTTGCAAGGCAGTTGTTACTCTCAGTCCATCTAGTGTTTGTTATCCGTAAAGCCTCTTGTCTAAGTAATAACTGATTTAACATCTCCTGATTGATGATCTGATTCAAGTAGCTGAGCTAGCTGCGACTTCTTGGCTGATGATATCCAGGGGTGTGAGATTTAGTAGTACATTGAAAGCGTCCGAAGGGCTTGTCCTCAGCCGATAATACACAAACCAGCCGTTCTCTGAATTTTGGCCAGCTTGTTGCAGATAATTATCTTGTCTAGAGCGGTCCACCAGACAATCGTATGTGAGTATCGGTTTATTACCGAAGTAAACAGCCAAGTGCCAAGGGGTGGTTTTTTGAAGAGAAACCCCATTTCCCACCAATGGTTTTTTTTTACAAGAGAAGAGTGTCACATTCGCTTTATTTACTCTTTCCTCTATATTGATTTTCCAGGTCAGTTTTTTTTATAAAAATTAAAACTAGATATTAAGCCTGATTGGACATTGTATGTACAGTAAAATTTCCCTTGGGAAACGACAATAAATTAGTTTACTGTCGTAATTTTTTACAGTAAAAACAGGCATGGTATTAATGTCGATAAAAGGTTTTTAATTCTGAAATGAAATGGCTCCACCGCTGATTTTTGAAACTCGAAGAGCTGGCATAATTTTTTTTCGAAAGGATGTGTTCACAAAAAATGTGATATTTACGACGGAATTTTTCCATTTATTAAACATCAAAAAAATGAAAATTATATTCACATTGAATTTTCGTTTTTCACTTGTTTGTATATAACAGCGATTTTTTGCAAGTTCTTTTTTGCTAATGTTAATAGCTTTCCACATGAACTTATTTAACCTGAGAAATATCGCCAAATTAACCAAAAAATAAATTAAATATTTGCCTTCTCGCTCTTGCAAATAAAACTAAAACAAGTTATCGATCTGGAAGTTTTTTATTTTGAAATAAAAAGTGACGATATTTGTACGTGCTTCGCTAATTAAGGCCAATGTGCTGTGGGTTTTCGGAAAAAGTATTTGTAAACTGTCGTATTCATTAATACAACAGAAAATTCATTAATTCACCAGCATGATCAGTTTCGAGGGCTCACCCTCACCCTCTCTTAAATTTAAATTGCTTTTTTTACTTATCGCGGCGAATGCTGGGGTGGAATAGCGTAAGGTGATAATTGAGAGTTGACAATCAAAATCCAAAAAATAGGTCTGTCAAAACTCTTAATCAAATTTGACAGTCATGTTTCTGTGACCAATTGCCTGTCCAATTGTTTTTACACCCACAAAGGGCAATCAAAATGAAACATAAAATAAGATGGTCAGGCTCACACGTATTAGTTTGAGTAAAAAATTAAGTATATTTGATCTCCCAAACGCTAGGTAAATTCGAACTTATAGATAATTGAGAATTATTTACAATATGTTGCTTACAATCTTTCTGTTTTCAATAGACTCATTCAAAATTTTAGAGTATCAAAAGATTCTTTTGAATAACTTTTGGCGGTGGGTACCTACCAACTGAAAGTTGGTGCGGACTAGGCAACTTCTCCGTTTTGTTCCATGAAAACCGTCGTAATTCTTATTTTGTTTTTATTATCTTGTACAAATAAGTAATAAGCTTATTATTTTCTTGGTTTCAACAAAGTTTACTACATTTTTGTGGTGCCGTGAAATAAGGCCAATTGAAATAAGGCCAAATGAAGAGATTTGGCCTTATTTCGCTTTCTCAAAGTGAAATAAGGCCAAATTGTAACGTTTGGTCATATTTCGCTTTGTCAAAGTGAAATAAGGCCAATTTGGCATTATTTCGCTCTCGATTGCCTAGATTACCCAAAATGAACTAAAAACCATTCTTAAATCTTTGAAATGATTGAAGAGAACATACTTATGTATTTAAGTCAACAATCTTTTTATTTTAAATGTAGGTATGTATGTATAAGCAACAGTTAAAGTTTGTACATAAATTTACAAATCAGTATAGTAAATGTATAGAACTAACAGAAGATTTTTGTGGTGTTTTCTTTGAAACTATGTATGCAAAGGTGCCGAGACATTGGGCCAAACATTAGGGTTTGGTATAATGACGCTTTGTAGAAGTGCCATAGGGCCAAATTAACTAGTGACATTGGGCCAAATGTAGAAATTTGCACCATCATTGTCATCTGTGTTTAAAAGCGAAGCGGAAAAAAATTTGGCAAGGGGAGTATGGGTTTGTGTTTTGAAAATTAAAAATTCGCTCGAATTTTTAATTTTCAGAACACAAACCCATACTCCCCTTGCCAAATTTTTTTCCGCTTCGCTTTTAACTTAACGCGGTGCGGCGGGCGGCTGCAGATTTTTTTTAAAGTTCATCACTTATATCTTACATAACACATCTTTTACACACAGGCGAATTTCTGACTATTACTTTATCTTATGCCCAAAACCTATGCATTCGATTGTTTCAAATGATTTTTTAGTTTCTTAATCAAGTCTTTAGTTTGTGATTAGTCAGTTATTGACTTTTTTATTAACAAGAGATCTGTATTTTCATAGACTTATCCATTTGTATAGTTATTGTGACTCACAAATCTGAGCAAGTGTATCTTCATTTGTTTCGTTATATTGAAAAATCGTAAAAAGAGTCAGGGTACCAAATTGGCCTAATGACGCTATACACAAGCGACACTGT
The DNA here is from genome assembly GCA_914767635.1 of Melanostoma mellinum. NCBI lineage: Eukaryota > Metazoa > Arthropoda > Insecta > Diptera > Syrphidae > Melanostoma > Melanostoma mellinum. The sequence continues at coordinate 25,971,156 of OU612058.1, forward strand.
ACCAAACGGTAATGTTTAGCTCAATGTCGCATTACCAAAGCCTCACGAGAAGACCCGTTACCAAAAACAAAAAAATTTATACTTTGCCTACCAGATATGTAATAAAATGGGAAAGCAATTCATATACAAAAAAAATATACAATTTGACTTTTTCTCCGGTTTCAAGTTGATTTGGCCTTATTTCACTTTCACAAAGCGAAATAAGGCCAACTTAAAGCATTTGGCCGTATTTCCCTTTGAATGAGTTAATCTGTTTGGCATTATTTCACTTCAACAAAGTGTAATAGTGCCAAACGTTAAAATTTGGCTTTATTTCACTTTTAAAAAGCGAAATAAGGCCAAATCCCTCCATTTGGACTTATTTCACTTGGCCTTATTTCACGGCACCCATTTTTGTCGACTTTCAACTTGCTACCTATTGACCAAGTTTACATTGGTCGATTTGTTGAAATTTCAATCAAATAAATGCGACTGTTTTCTTGTTCTTCTTTTCTGTTTCACCAATTTGTCGATATTAGGGCTGTTTTTTTGGGAGGCTGTCCGGTACCTTGTATTGTAAATACATGTAAAGCAAAAACAACAAAAGATACAGGGAATAAAAGGATGAGTAAATCTTACAAGGGATAGATTATTCGAGTTCGAATGAGTTTTTCGATGTTTCATTTTTAAATGTTGGTGCGACTAGAGACTTTCATGTATCTCGAACAACAGAAAAAGGGGGTGTTCACAAGTGAATGGAAATGAATTTTGTACAAGAATAAAATAGAATAGAAAAGAATTTTGGTAACGATTTTTGAATTGTAGAAATTTATTTATTTTGATTATTTAATTTGCAGGTTCATAGGTATATAATAATAATCGTAAAAGAAACGAAAAAAGCTCTGTTAAACTATATTTTTGTTCTTTTTTGCATAGTTCCTTAACTAATTTTTTGGTGAATGTTAAGATTATTTTCCAATAGTATTTACTACGTCTTATCTTAAAATGTATTTATTGATTACCAGCAGACGCGGCCACGCGTTGCTGTAGGTCGCCATCTGTGAGGTGCAAGGGACAATGTTTTACAGTTCTCTGTAAAGAAATTCGCTTAAGGCGCCATCTGTTCCAGATTTATGCAATCTATGATTATAACCATTAAAGAATAGTAAACTCGATTTCGTTATTCGTTACATATATACCATGAAGCCGAAGTTGATTCTTATACAGATAAGTATCCGCTTGTGTCTTATTTCTTAAACACTTTTTAAATATAAGTATTGAACTTTTAAACTTCTAAGTAATGTATTTTAGCGGATTACCGACATTTAAAAGTTTTTCGCACTTGTTCTCATTCACTCTCAAGTGAACTGAACCCAAGCGTGTAAACAGATTCATTTTGGTCGATTCGTTGCTTCAACAACTCGACCAGTATGAACATCGCGATTAATGGAATATTATATGCAAACTTTAAATAATCTAACTAACAGTCTTGTGTCTGGTCCTCTGTCTTCTGTGAAATTTTTAAACGTTTAATTCGGAGAAATACAAATTTCAAATTTTTGCTCTAAGTGCAACCAAAAATTGATCTCAAATCGATCATCTTACACAGACGGAAAAACCATAACCATCAATTTGACAGTAAGAAAAAATGACACCTTCTTACGCGATTCCGCCCCAGTAGAATATGATCAAAAAAGGAAGATGAATGTATGAACATCAAACATTCTCCTATAAAAATTTATATTTCGACTTAGCACACTTCTCTAGCAGAAAACAAACATAATTTTGAATGGTTAACTACTCTCCTTTAGGTATGCTCGTTTTCTGAAAATGACACACATTCTGCGACTTTTTCGAATATTTCAATACTTACTTCTCTTAAAATTAAAAAAAAAAAAAAAAAATTAACATAAACAATTGTTTCGGAAAACATAATACAAACCTGGCAACTATGCAACTTAAAATTTCCTCACCATCGCTGTAGTAAATGTCAAAATAAAAATGTCAGAAAAAATGTATAGAAATATCCCTCTCCAATACAAAAGCACTACATATCGCTCTTCGTTCTCTTTCCAACTAGCCTAATCAGAAGGAGAAAAACACACAACCAACACAAACATCCCCTTGAATGGTCGAAACATTCCAATCCCTATTTGTATACGCGATCTGTTGTAAGCATTAAATTCTTATTGTCACAGTATGTGTGCGCTAATAAATGCATTGACATGCAGTACACTTTTTTCCTTTTTTTTTTTTGCAGCGAAAAAAAAAACTTTTATATTCTTCTCTTCGCAATGGCAATCAAAATGCTAAATAATTTTTTTTAAGAATCTACTCACCACGATCGCGATTTTTCAAGCGAAGCCAGGAAAATATTAAAATGATCCTCATAAATAATCAAAAAACCAGATCCCGCGACGAGAGCGAAAATTTAATCCTATTGTGTCGAGCGGTAGCGGACGAGGGACGACTATGAAGCGATCGGTGCTCAACTCCCAACAAAATAAATCAAATCCAAAATCAACACAAAATCCAAAGCAGCTGCTTAGGTCGTGGTTGTTGCAGTTTGCATTTGCAGATGAATGATTTTCAAGAGCAAGCTGCTAATAGGAAATTATCACTTAATTCACTCGTTTTATGCTTTTTTGTTTTGCTGTATTTCGCAAATGCAGACGACTGCTATGTAAATTCTATCGCTTCCTTTCTCGTTCTATTTTTAATGGGAAAAATCACTGCTACACATTCGTTTCTCACTAAATGGCCAGGAGAATTCTTTTACTTTTTTTTTTATTTTATTACTTCTACTTTTTTCACTCTACGCACTTTATTCGCGGATGATATTTTGTATATGTTTCAGTGAACCGGAGGGGAGTGAATCAATTTAGATTTTCCCCCGGATAATAAAAACACAAAACGCAAAGAAAATTTATGGAGAACAAAATAAAAAAAAGTCCAATGGAATCTCAATAATTGCAAATTGAATTCCTTTTGGGGCTGACTACAATCAATTTTGTTTTTGACTATCTCATAATTTTCCGAACCAAATTTGTTGATGGAAATAATTACTATTCCACACTGCGCCTTTGGATTTATTTTTCATTCAAATCATTTGTTTTTCTTCCTCATTGTGCAGATTTCATTTTATTATTTCCTCATCACTCCGAACCTATATATTTTTTACTTTAAAAAAGTTTTTTTTGTAGTCTGCGCACCGTGTCAATAGAGAAGAATCGCGACGATAATGATGGGCTCGACGGGTAAAAGGCACTGAATTTTTAGTTATTCGGATCACTACAGAGTCAACAAATGTCTTAAAATAATAATCGAATTGTAAATAATGATATGAGTGCAATTCGAAAGTGGAAATTAAACACGAATTGATGAAATAATAACAAAGAAATGCACGAACGTAAAGTTGGCAAGCTACGAGCAACCGTCAGCCATGTTGAAAATGAAGAAAATATTTTTCCCTTGATGGGTTATATTTCCCATTGTTTTTATAGTGGCCATTTGCAGTAGGAGATTATGAGTGCTACCAAGCTATAATTTTTATGTTAAAGTTGAATTTTTAATTTTCGGTAAAAAAAAAACGAAAACAAGTAGGACAAAAGATGTTAGAATCGATCTTGTTAAATAGAAAGAGAACACCATAAATGCAAAAGATATTGATAAAAAGAGATTATGGATTAGACGAAAAATGATATAGAGATAATACTATAAACGAAAATGTGCAGGTTGTCTTCCTTGCGCAAAAATCTGCCTGTGCTCTCCACATCTATGGCCGTGTTTTATTGAGAATTTTATAGTCATCTTCACTACGAGCTTTTCATTTCTGAACACTGACTTATTTTTGTTCACTAATCATTGTTGTGTTCCCATGTGCGATGCTTTGCGATGTTGGATTTACATGCATCTGCAAAGCACGACTTATATAAGCCGAATTTCATTGGGAATCTGTTAGCACTTCAGCAAAACATCGCACATGAGAAAACAACAACTCTAAAGTGAGCAACGATGAGTGGAGAAAAATAAATCATTTGCAGAAGTGAACAACAAGGATGGCTGGTAAAATAAGTTTGTGAGTTGGAATAAGTTTGTATAACTGAGTACAGCGTTTTATTGAGCACCTTAGTAAGTGAACATAAAAATTCCCAACAAAACTTGGCTATTAACTATGTAGAGTACTTTGAGCTCACCGAAATGCAAACTGGTAAAATGCCTCACTGGTAAAAAACAAAATGGCATAATCTGGAGAAACTTTTCCGTGTGAATAAATAAAAACTTCCTTCCGTGTCTATGAAGTAACTTTAGATGATGATTAAGCTAGCATACCTCCAAGTGGCAAGTGACTTGAGCTATTTTACTATTTTTAACAAAATTACATTGCTTTTTATTAAGAATGTACTTCGTCCCTGTTTGGTTCAAATTGCTACAACAAAGGATAGCAAGAAAGCAGTCGCATTATGCTGGGTTTACATGCATCTGCAACTGCGGAAGTGCAGAAAAGTAAAGCGAGACGGAAGATTACAAAGCACAAAGGTTAAAAAGAGAGACGAATAGGATTATGGTTGCAGATGAAAAATTATGATTGCAGATGAACATGTTCATCTGCACCCATAATTTTTCATCTGCAACCATAACTAGGAAGTTCGTTCCCTCTCTATCAGATGCATGTAAATCCACCATTATCCGCACAAAGTTTCAACAAATAGACCAATGTGAACCTCGTCAATGAGTTTAAATTTTTGGAATGATCCGTGAGTATGTCTGCACCTTAATACTGGGAAACTCTCACGCCAACAGATGACGCTTGTTTCTCATAGAAGAAAATACTAGTTCGGTCATAACCTCAAAATTTCGTTGTCATCTGTCAGTTGAAAAACAGCGACCCAACAAGAACTTTTCTTTTATTTAAAATAATTTAACTTCCATAAAAATTACAAATATTAACAGAAATGGGTATGGTCATGTCAATGATCGGACGAAAAATGAACCGCTTCAATGTGGAAAGCCGTGCACATCGTGTCCTAGAGCGTGACAAGCCAACAGCGGCACCAAAATTCGAATCCAACATCCAGGACATGCAAAGAGCTTTGGATCGTAAGATCAATATACTTTCATCTTATTCTGCTCAATAAACATGAAATAATTCTTTTGCCTTTATCAATCAGTTGATCCGAATCTAGTTGACAAACTCAATAAAAAGGATACTCATCTAGATGGCCGGTTGAAAGATGTTTATGTAACCTCTGAGGATAGTTACGTAGGCTTACATTATCACATAAGGACTTCTTCTGTGTTTAACGATTGATTTTTATTTCAAGGTGGATTATAGACAACAGATCAAACAGACGGATGATCGTAGTTTGCCGCTCGACCGAAATATTGTCGAAGATTTCGAATATGGATTCAAAGAACCAAATCGAGTTACACCAGGACGTTGTACACTCCGACAAGCGATGAAATTTATCACAGATCATCAGGGTGATCCCGACTTGTGGACAAGCAAGAAGATCGCTGACAGTTATAAAATCAAGGAAGAAGTTGTGGGTAAGTTTTTCTATTTCTCGATCATGAAAGCAAATAGAGGGCAGTGTTTATTGAGTTTCACAATGTTTTGAAATTGACTTTTTCAATTTATACTATGCAGTTCCAAGTGATTTGAAACCTTTTTCACTTTTTATTTGCAGAAAAGATCCTCCTCCACTTCAAGAGCTTCAAAATCTACATACCCGACATTAATGCAAAGGACAACATCCTGACGCAAGCTCAACCGAAAAAAATGATTGCTGACGAAGACAAGCAGCAAAGGTGAATCTGCTTTTACTCACTTAGTTCTTAAGTAGTCAATGGAAAGGCGGTTGTTTTAAAATAAAAGAAAACTTCAAAATCATGTTTTTATCGTTACAAAGTTTACAAAAGAATAAGCAGCGTTTAGACGAGTACATTCGGTGGACAATTGTACAGGTTTAGACATTTATCTTCAGACACGGACACAACCTTATCATTCATCAAACTGTATTTGACTCCCCAAACCTGATCACTGTGTTCGGAAAACGTGTGCAGGCATTTTCGCTCGGCAAAGTCCCAAACCTTGACTGTGGTATCACTCGACGAGGAAGCAAAGTGTTTGCCATCTTCAGAAAATGACACGCAGAGTACCCATGAGGCGTGACCAGAGAGGGTTCCAGCGACATCCGAATGGGCCCTGTAAAGTTCAAGTTGGTAAGAGTTTGTTGCAGAAACAGCTTTTAAACTTACACATCGTAGAGCTTCATGTGTCCATCATCGGAGGCAGTCAGGAGCATTTCAGAATTTGGCGAAAAACAAAGACTTCTCACAGACATGGCATGTCCTTCGAGGGTTTGTACTACTTTCCCTGCTGCTACGTCGAATATTGTGATGATACCATCGATGGCTCCACTAGCGATGTATTTTCCATCAGGACTCTAGGAACGAAAAAACAATTAATAAAAGCTTAAGCAGAATGCAACCCGAAAAAACACTCACGTAGGCAATACTTAGATTGAACTTTCCATTCTGAGGATCGAGAACCTGTTCAGCATTCCCAGTTTCGACGCTGTACATGGAAATCTTACCCTCATTTGAACCTGAGATGACATATTTGTTGCACGGTGAGAATGCCACTGTCCACAAGTCTACCGGACCAAGGGCTATTTTATTTCTTTGTTGTCCTGACTGGGAATCCCAAAAACAGAGGCTAGAGTCTAAGGAACTGCTTGCGATTGCTTCGCAGAAAAAAAAAATCACATAAAAGTTTTGGTGCAAGTTGTGGATGACTTACTTTTTCCATCAGAACTCACTGCTACCGACATCACTCCCAAAGAATGTCCTGTAAGCTGGTGACGTAGACTCAAAGTATTGTCGTCTCGGATATCCCAAATTTTAACCAAGTCGTCCAGGCCTCCAGTAACAATGAAATCCTTATATTCCGGTGGGCCACGGTATACGTGCTCAGCTTCATCAGTTGTATTGCCATCTGTTTGTCCGGCATTTTCTGTTAATGTCCTGCCCCAGGAACACGACCAAATACCGTCTTCATGAGCGGCTTCTTCTTTGTGCAGAAGCGAAAACTAAGAAAAAATTTCAATGAGGAATGGCGCAAGGGAGAATAAAGAAGTAAATTTACCATTCTATTCAACGTAAATTCAGGGCAATTAAATAAAAGAAGTCTAATGTTTTACCACCGGTAGGTTATAAACTAACGTCAAAACAAAGATGAAATGTCAAATGTTCCATCGATATCGAGACTCGATGGTAGCTAACAGGGCTGGCAAAAGTTTTCAATAAAAATTTAAGGCTGCCCATGCACTTTTAAACTTTGCATATTTCTTCGAAAACTGCAGGAAAACTAAGTGGAACACAGTTTGAAAGCAACGCTATTCTATTCGAGTTAGCAGTAGTTATTGAAAGATTCAAATAAACTAGATTTCCATCAGATGATGCATAAGGCACTAGCAAATTAAACAAAAAAATTAGTACTCTCCTAAAAATATCAAACTCTGTCAAACAAAAGAAAAGTCTTCACTGAAAAACCAGTAAATCTCCTATGAAATAATTGAAATATGTAGCTTTTGAAAACTCTACTCCAACCTTATATTCTTAATTGATTGAATGGAAGAAGAAGCATTGCTAGAATAGTTTAGAAACGAGATTAGGCTAACTTTGACAAAGTCCATTCGAAAAGCCGTCCCCATCTCATTTATGTAGAGCTCAAGACAATGAATATATTCAATTCAATTAACAACGAAGAACAAAATCCTGAGGACGACGCTTCAACCAATGAATGGTCAGTAAAATTTTCCAATCTAGCTCGTTCGATATTAAATGAAGTTCAGGATGGTGCAAGAAGGGAACATTTTAGAAATTGTCAAATAGCAGCTTCGTTGGAAATATGCTACAGCTGTTTAAAATATTTCGCACTCAACCATGGTCCCGGAAAGTCAAAATTCTTGGAGCACTTTAGAGCAACGTTATTACTTTACACGGTTAATGATCCACCAGAGTGCTTGCGTATCTTCAGTGTAACTGAAGGCATGGCGGTAGCTAAGCTTTTTCATGAATCGGTAGCCATAAAATTTGAAATTCTGAAAAATGTTTTGTAGTGAATTCCTTTTTAAATAAATCAAAACTCCATACCGTCAATGGTCACACTCACTTCACTGATCACTTCATACAGGGAAATAAAGCGAATCGAGGCGTACCCTTTTTGAATGAGAGCTTAAAAAGCTTGTCTAGAACGTCAAAGACACTCCAAGAAACTCATCATCAAAGAAATCAAATGAATTGAGCGATATATTTGGTTGCAAAAAAGTTGAGCTTTGCGTAAAATGTACTTTGGGTGGTGAATGCAAGGTTTTAAATAAGATTAACTGTTTCTAAAGGCATTTGAGTGGTAAATGCGAGGCTTTAAAAAAGATCAATCCAGTCTAAACATTCTTTTTCATTTTTATTTATTTTATAAGTCATTGCCATCTACAGTCTCACACCTGCACTACCATCTCATTGACAACCCTGTTTTCTTCATGAAAATCATCCATGTTGCCGCACCCCAACCATTTTCGAATATTCAAAATAAATTTTCGAACTGTCAAAAAAAGAAAAGAAAAATCGTTGCAGCTGCAAACACTGCTGCAAGTTGATCTGAACGATTCCACTGTGTTTCACCATCAAAAATCATATTCGAATAAATCGCCGAAGAAGACGGGTGTGCTCATAGTGTGCTTCACCGAATCGCTTGTCGCGGAATAAATCAGTTTAATTAAAATATCATTCTTTTCACACCATCCAAAGTGTTTAATAAAATAAACTTTTCTAATTAAAAGTCCACATTAACTTCTCGCACGCGCTTCCATTCGCTCTGTTCTTAGCAATCTCTGGCCCTAGACAAATTAATTTTCCTTCAAACTTCTCTCTTCGATCACAAAAATAGTTTCGTTTTGTCACAAAAGAATAAAAAATAAAATAAAATTTTCGTGTGTGCTTTACCTGGCTCCTGGCTCTTGTGTGTTTTTTTTCGATTTTTAGTTGAAACTTGCAAGTACCTACACATTCAACTAAAAGTCGACGGAATAAAAATAAAAAAGAAATAAAAATTCTCGTTCGAAGTGATTTTTTTTTTCTTTTCTTGTGTGTTACGTGCGTTCTAACTTTTTGCCAGTTAATTTTTGTGAGAAGGAGTGTATCTTATTTTTAGTGTATTTTACAACTGGAAACTTGTTTAAAAATTACACATTGAATTTATATGCACAAATTTGTTTTTTGGATGACAATCGCTTGATTTTTATCGGTCGTCTACCACACCGCGTTGTGGTTCATGCGTGGGTTCATCAATTTGGGACTTGATTTTGATTCTGTGCTGAGCATATGGACTGAAACAGGACTGGACCATTGAAAAATAGTAAAAAAAAACATCAACGCGTGCAGCAGCATCCGAATTCCTTGTGCTAAGAGTGCGACTAATCAATAAACTAATTTTTTTTTGATATTCAGTAGATTTTTAAGCGCCTTTCTTTTGTTTTTTTTTGGTTTGTTTGCTAAAGTCGATGATTCATAACTAGAATTCGCGGTGCATGAGTGGAAAGAAAATCAATTGAATTTGAAGTAGTAAACCCGGTTGGTCAGTGTGTTGTGTAGCTGAGAAGTTGAAAACGGATTTTTAATACAAGCAATCATCAAGGAAACAAAATATCATCAACGAAGCCTTACTGGATAAAGGTACGTGAGCGTAGATTAGTTTATTTAAGTTTTAATCGAGTTTCCCATTTGTGTTCCTGAAGGATTCTTTATCGTTTATTGCTTTATGATGAAATTAACCATTTTGGTGAGCGAATTGAGAACGAAACAAGCACTTTCCGGGTGCCATGATGTTTTTAGGTGATGCTCTATGAAAATTGAAGTCGTTCAGCTAATTGATTAGGTTGAGACGAAAAGGGAAACCTCGCTTGGTTGGTGAAGTTAGTCAGCTTCTGTTTGATGTGGTTTTTGTTTCGAGTTGGTATGGATGAGCTTTAATTAATTTATCTTTTAAGTTATTTGTCAAAAATTAAGTAAGGTAAGATCCATTGTATTATGTCATGTGGGTTAAACGTTGTTGCTACAAGCTGCGACCAAGGATCGAACAATGTTCTGGTGTATAAGACCCTCAGAGTAGACTTTACAACAAGAGCGGATAAGTCCTATATAGAAATAGACAATCAAACAATTGATCAGCTCTATGATTACTGTCACATGTTCAAAAGCGTTGGAAACATCCTGGGGATACGAAAAATAAAAATCAACAATGATGTGGATAAGAATGTAATCGGTAATCTTTATTAAGAAGACTCGGCAGGGTACTTTCAATTCTGTCATAAGATCCAAGAAGCCCTTATTACTCCTTAACTTCTAACAAGTTTTCGGTAGAATTGGGGACACAGATATTCAGTTTCAACTTATACACTGGAATCTTGTGTGCAAACAAATGTAATGTATACAAAACCGATGATGAAAAAGAAGCGGTGCAGTCAATAGGTAAATTCATTAAGCAAATGAATGTCCCGTTTTTTACTGTCAATACCGCACAATTTTATTCGAAAAATCTGGATAAGAAAGTGCTATCGAATAAGACAATCGGGGGAAAATTCCTTTGACCAGATTTCAGATTGTTGAAGCACTGGTAAGTGTATAGTTCCACTTTTTTAAGAGATTAAAGCAAACGTTGAGAAGAATATGTTATATGTTGTGGCGAAAAGTGAGAAACACAGGTATTTCCTGTTGGCATACCTTAATACCGATGCCGCAGAAAAACTGTTCACAATGATGAAAACAAATAAAAGTTCTTACGACAAAAAGCCATCGGTGTGGAGATATGGTTGCAAAGTTCGACGTGCAGATCCGGAGGTCATTGTCCTTTTTTCGTTTGCTTGGGTCGTCATCTTTGAAATCATTTTCGTTATCCGAGGCTGTTAGTTGTTTCGGATCTATGATTTTTACGTGATTGGGTAGTTAACCCTACGCTCAGCCCCCAACCTGGAGGGCCAGGTCTTTTTGGATCCCTTCGGACATAAAGGGCTGGAATATCCAGTGTCAGTACCCTGCTGCAGGGGTGTGAGTGCTGCCGTTGGCTCACCAGAAGCTCATCCGTCACCATCTCTACTTCAATACCCTGTCCTTGTATTGAAAGACCCTGAAAGACCTTTAAACCAAATATGTTGGAGTAGCTCCTTCAGGGTTTTCTGCTATTTTGACTGCTGAAGTCCACCGTTGATTCTTTCATTCGAATTCATCCGGTGGGACATTTACGCGCAAGCTCTCGTAGACTACTGAGATTCGTGCAGTCAGTCATTGTTCGCAGAGGAATTAAAGTGTTGATCACAATTCTTTTATCCGCATTCCTCTGTCAACACTCGCACTTATTAATTTAGCAGGTCAGCTCTGGACGGAGCATCCCAGGGTACAGTGGATACCGCGAGGAGGTATAGTAAGCACAATTGACGTGTATTATAAGTTGCAACATCTGGGCGCCGCCAAGTTGGCATCAGTCAGAGCCTACCCGAATAGTGCAACGCCCATCCACCGCCCGATGAGTTTTAGAAAGTGCATTGAAAAAGAAATACCTCATGTTAAGTGGTGTTACCAAGTGGAAGAGAACCTGAACCCATTCAGTGTAAAACTGGAGAGATTATTGACGAAAGATGGTAAAGGGTCAGGATCGGTCTGAACTGTAGTGGTTACCGTAGTTAGTAAGAACCTTCATTATGGGAGAATCAAAAAAACCGGATCTCATATGTACTGCCCGATTCTGTTCAAAGTCACTGAAATCAAAGCCTCACAAATCACAACTTTTCCGGTAGAGTCACAACTTTCAATTCAACACTCAAAATGTGACGTCATTTGCAGCAGGTCACAACGTTGTGACATGGGACCTTTTGGCAGAATTAGGCTGTTAGTCTGCTACATTTCGTTTTTAATTCTAAAGTTTTATTTTTTTCCCTTGCAAGAACTCCTCATAGTGGTGTTTACTTTATTTTCTGTTTATGTTTAGCGGTCTGAAACTATTCTTGGTACAATTGTGTGTAGTATAACAGGAGTTTGTAGTTTTCTAATAAAATACAATCCAAACAACAAGTTCACTCCTCAAAAATGGACTTACATTTTGAAATGTTCATAACAAAGTGTTTCATGTTATCCTGATCCCATCACTATATATTCTATGCACCTGAACAAACTGTGATGGATGGGCACTAGAGGTAAGAAAAGGTGGCAGCTAATGCAAAAGTTTATTCAATAATCACTATTTTCTTTTTCTTCCTCTTTAAAAATTGTTAAAATTGAACTAGACTTGGTGTCTATGTGCTTATTTTCCTTATTCTTGCCCGCATCTGCATCGAGTCTGATTTTCCATGTGCAAATTTACATTCATTCATAGGTACCCGCCGAAATCCTTTTTTGTATTTACTGCTTAAGAGGCCAAAGCTGGTTTAGTTTCTGATACTGCAACAATTGTTTCCTCACAAAATAAATCCGGTACTGTGTATGTCTTTCATTAGTTCAACAAACATTACCTACCTGCCTATTTGGAATACAACTTGTTTATTACACTCCGCGATACGTGACATTGTTCTGTGTATAGAGGAATAAGGGATTTATGTAGATATTTCAAAATTCCTCAATAAGGATTAAATTGCTGCTTTTGCTATGACACATAATTTGTTTTTGCTAAAAATGAGTTCTTGTTCTTGTTCTTTTTTTACAATGGGAAATACCGAAAATGATGATGTCAAGAATTTCTACAACTGAATTACACTGAGACACTGATTTTCGTTTAGCTGATGGTGAGTCATGTGTGTTGTCCTGAATATTCGAATAGAATTTTGTCTTCGTTTGGGTCAAAGCTTAGGTTATTCACTTCATAACTTGGTAACATTATTGAGTTTAGCTTTCTAAAAATCACCAGGGTTGAGCATAACACAACAATCACTAGTGTAAAGCAGTTAAATATGAGAGCTTTGATTCCTTCGAGATCACGATGCTCGTAAAGCCGGAAAAGGAAGAAGAAGTGCTGAGGATAACCCCTAACTATTTCCAAATGTCGTAATGTAATGATGCCTGCTTATCTTCCTTTCGTGAAGACTTTGTGTTTATTTCTTCTGTTGATAACGACCATGCCTTGTGACTTGAAAGTCCTGTTGTGGCAGGAGATGGCATTATGAACTTTTCTTTTTCAGTATTGGTACTATCGATACCGGAACATTCCTTTTCTGAAAAATTCAAGAAGAAAGAAGAATATAGCAAGAATAAAATAAAGATTCTCTTGCAAAAAAGGGTATTTCCTGAGGTGTTGGGAGGACTTCCTAGTTTGTTGTGAGGACTTACCGGTGGGTACACACTATACTCACACAAACGAATGATAACTTTCAGCAGCTGAGAGAGAGAGAGAGAGACAGAGATGACACACTACTGGGGCTTCAGCTGCCAATCAAACATCACAAGATTTTAAATTGAACTCTTGTGATTATGGTGTCCTCGATTTGCCATAAACCACACTTCATTAATGCACCGCAAAAAAAGAAGAACCAAATGAAAGCCGCACCACTCCTGCCAGCATAAAGACCTCCATAAGTCCATAAAATCCTGGTGTGTGCACTCGAGATCTGCTCAATACCTAAAAGCATGTCATCGACAGAAAGTCTAATGTATTCATGTATTGATTTTCATATCAAATCCATTGTCTATGAGGGGAGTAATTTCGATTTCCAAGTCACTCAACTAAAAGCCTATGTGTACTTCTACCATTATAAGTGCCACACATAGTTTAATGGCAGCAAAAATGTTATACCACAGTGCTCTTCGTAACTCACCCTGACTTATTTTCATACTTATTTGTACATTGATCGGTTAAAAGGTTACCTGCTAAGTTGCCTGCCTGTCTCTAATGAGTATGGGTATTTGTAACTCACTCCTATATAATATGCGCCCTACAAGTGCTTTCCGATATGCTGCTGCTCGAGTCGATGGATCAATCAAATACGGCCTAACCTATGAAACTAGGTTAACACTAGTTATGTTGAAAGCAAAAAGAAAAAAGAATAAGCTACAACAAGAAATTGTAAAATCCATAAAAAACGCATAAATGTAAAATGGTGGTAGCTTCAGCAGGCGCTTAATAGAGGGTTGAAAAAAATGTTGAAAGAGAATCCGGCCATTAGTTGCTGCATGCAACACAACTGCAATGAGACGTTGTTGGTATGTTGTTATGAATGCAATTGGGCGTGTGACTGACTGCTGAACAAGTATAACACATTTGTTACAAGGATATTGTTTTACATCCATTATTCTTTGTTTGCTTTGTTCGGCTTATATGTAAAAGGATCCATGCGCTCTTCTTTGGAAGGAAGAATGAGGAAAATATAAGTCGACTAAAATGAAAGGAGTTACTAGTCCAACTAATTTTTGTTTTTTTTCGCCTTTTTTGTCAAAGTATTAAGTTTGAGATATAGTGGGAGTGGAGGTGATGCACAGCAATAGGATGTTATTGTTTTAAAACACCTCCTTAGCAATGTTTGTGTACATAAAATTATTCTTTAAGGACTTGAGTTTTTATTTTGGAGTTGATAGCGTGATGTATAATTTCCACAAGGGAAATGAACTAAAGTGAACGTGGTGCTTTAGACAACTAAAGGTCATAAAGGTAATTAAAATTAATTTGTACAATTTGTTCATCAAATGGAAAAGAAAATGTAATTGAATGACACATGTCTAAGTTCTTATCTCATTTGATCATTGATTAGGTACGGTTATATGAAGGCGACAGCGACAAGGTAGGAAAACATGCTTTTCCTAACTTATCTGAAGTGCTTCCTTGATCCTACCAACTTGTCACAGTGGGAGACCACCAAATGCCCATAAAATGTGACCATGAACTTGAACTTAGTGGGCAATTTCTAAAAAAATATGAGTTGAAAGGGGTGTTAGAATAAACGTATTAAATATTCCCTGTTGTTTTGACTCTGGGGAACAATTGAATGATTTTTAGACTAAACCATTTTTAGTTTCTCAACTCACTTCCTACTCATAGAGTGATAAGGCTTGTTCCAATACCGAATCACAAACTCGTTCCTGACTGGTTTATGATTTTTTTTATTGCGCATTCGCGGGTTTTGACTAACCACTAATTTTGTTCTGTTAGAAAGCTTTTTTTCAATTCTATTGTGTCATTTGATAAAAACTTTTCAGTTCTTAACTTTCAAAAACTGTAATGGATTCTGATTTGGAGGACCTTCGCAAGTTTATGGCATCAGATTCAAGTGATTTGGGAAGAATTGACTACCTACTCCTAGGACAACAAAAACTAACGAGGTTATAAATGTGAATTTGAATCTGGCTATGAACGACATCCTAATTTTGTTAACTTTCTTCTTATAACACCTTGAAAGAGAGTTCTGCATTCTTTTAATTGCGTCATCGTAATTAGCGTCAGAATTTCATTCTAGTATTTGGAAATATGTAATGTCCTTTTTAGGCTGGGGCGCAACAGAGCGTGGAGCCCCAGGACCTAGCACATTTCTCACAACCATGCCTTGTAAGGTAATGGAGGCCACCCACAATTTTCTGTCGGTTCCGAACATCGAATCGAGAAAGTGCTTTTCATGTCAATGAATTTACTAACGGAGACCCTGCCAAATTTTATTATTTACCAGAACAAATTAACAAACTGAAGAGTCGCAATTAATTCGCAAAAAAAAAAAAAAAAACAATTACAAACCAAATCAAAATTACAATAACCGTATTGTTTGAGGCTCAGACTTGGTACACTTTTGATTTACAGTTTGTTAATAGTTTGAGAGTGGGAACAATTTGAGTTTGTATTTATCTTATGTTGGAACGTCAAAAACGTACTGTGCATTGTTTTGGCAATTTGCTGATAGTTTTAAGTAGCTGTTGGAAGAAACCTCTTTCCAACTATCGAATATTGTTATGATAGAAGTGATTCAGTTTACTTTCAGTCAGATCGAACTCCTGAAATTAAACAACAACATACAAAGCCGAGTAATGTTAAAATAATATTATTTTTCTTTTTCTTGCAGTTTGATTCGCACTATATTTAAATCTCCTTCAAATGTTCTCTCCACACACGAAACTATTCGAAATAAACTAAGCTATTATGTAACAGAAGCTTCTAATTAGTTACTGAAACTGAAAGGAAAACAAAAGCATGTAATAATAGCACCATACCTCCGGTGGGGGAATAAACATTCAAAAAGGAAAATAAATAAATAAACCACGTAACGTTTTCCACTTAGCAAATTCTTTATTAGCAAGTATTTGTTTTATGTAGCAATTCTTCACACAAATCTGCAGGTGTTGAATCTGGCTTTTTCACAACTGAAAGAAGTTTTGTATTAAAATCGATAAAAAGATGGCCTATATCGCTATTATGTACATTACCTTGGGGTTTCTCAAGATCATTGAAAATTTGGTCTATTGTAGATTTTTGTGGTCTAAAACCGTATTGAAAAGGGCCTATCCAATTATCGAGGTGGAATTTCAGACGTTCGTAAAGACGCTTCTTCTGTATTCCTCTATAGTTGTAGCAATTGGACGGTCTTCCTTTTTTAGGATCGGACATACGAAACTGAGGTTTTATTCATGGGGCATGGTTTCCAAGAAAAGCTTGGCACTTATTTGATTTTTGGCTCAAGTGCGAAATTCTACCTTTTCTTACCTTTTAGTAAAATTTTCGAATCGCTATTCTATCATAGCATCGCTCAATATGTTACAAAAATAGGTCTGTTTGTTTACTTTGTGCACAGAAATTCACAATCTGTCATATTTTAAGGAGTGGGGGTAAAATTCTCTCAGAAACTCTCTGAAAGAGCGTAATTGTCTAAAGAGTAAAGAAACGCCTTGACCAAAACATTCGCGGCAACGCTTGGAAAAACGTCTGTTTGACAGTTGTTGTATTTGTTTTGGCTGTGCACGATTTCTGCCCACAGAAATTTAGGTGGAAGAAATTGGCAGGTTGGATTAATTTTTTTACTCTCGTGAGCACTCTCTTTTGTGCACTGTCACGAAAAATCGGTGTGCTGGAACGGCATTAGACGGACTTTTGCCGAATTTCGGTGCATGTCGTGCGAGTTTTCAGTAAAGAAACACACCTAATATATCAGATATACAAACGTTTTCAATGCTTCAATGTAAGCAAGGCACTCTAGAAAGCAAACAACTCCATAGTCATATAGCTATAGGACAGCTAGTGCTTTCCAACATCGGTATTCTTAGACTTTCTCTTCTTTTGAACACCATTTATGGTCACTTAACTTTCAAGTAACTTTATAAACACGGTGGTTTGTTTTATCGCCTTTTAAAGTTAAGCTCATTCTTAAGTTTCACGAAACTCATTCGAATCAAGATTTCTGATTTTTTTGTTATTAAATATGAAAACTGTTATCAGTCTTAGTATCACCCTCTGTTGTGGGGGAACAAGTACCATTATCTTATCGTTAACCTTATCAAAAACAAACAAAGTATAGAGACACTTCTTTATCAAGAATCACCATGAACAACCCGACACACGCAGCAGCGAAATTGTTTACCTTGTTTCATTATATTCACCAATGAAAATCTAAATGGCCATATTAAGGTCTGTTTCCGCAGACTTCCTTTTCTGGGTAAACCATACGATTAAGGCACACTATTTTGTGTTTGTGTTGTTATATCACGTGTTCATTAGAATGTCTCCTTAACCAGCAACCGTCTACAATTATCTAATATATTCCATCATTCCATGGCACAATATTGTGTTAGATAGAAGGGGGTTTTCTAAAAATACTCTTCCCCGATGAAAAGAGTATAGACTATGGAGTAACGTTATGTAGATTTCTAATAGTTGAAACAGAGAGAAAAAAGAATTCAAGTCTCGGCAATTTGCCGGCTTGTTTTTCAAAACCGTGCGCAATACGTACGGCTGCTTAAAGGCATCAATCAAGTAGCTAGCTAACACACATGGACATCGGCAGTAGCTGCGAAAAAAAGGTTAACGTACTAAGAGTCGACGACGACCGACGGACGACCGACACGATGAACGAAGGAAGAAGCGACAAAATAATTGCAATGAAGTTTTTCTTTGCAAATTTTCACTTTGTTTTGCATTTTCTTCTTCAACTTGCACGTACCGTTCATATTTGCATTACACTATGAGTGTTTTTATGAGGAGAGTAGAGAGTAGTAAGTGTCTGTTTGGAGGGCAAAAGAAAGGTTTTTTTTTTTTTTATAAATAGAACGATGTGTTAAGTGTCGATAATTGAGACAAACATTTTGAAAAGAAACACTTGGCCATAAGAACGTCTGCTTTTCGAAATGTTATTTGAATAGACTGCGGTAAATTGACTAAATAAGAAATGGTTTATGTTTATTCGAACTTTACCCACTTTTTTTAAGTGTTAATGTGTTATATAAAAACAAGATTAAGATATGAAAAAGTAAAGAAGTGGTAAATAAAGTAGCACAAGAAAACTATGGATACAAACCTCCGGTACTAATGCATTTCAAGGGCCTACAATTGTATGCCGATTCCGTTGGAAGAGTTAGAAAGCGTTTTTCAGTGTGTAATTACTTTCGAAGGACTTGTAAATTCATCGCAAAAGGCGATACACGTTTATATTTTTTGTTTCTTTGATGTTTTAAGGATTTAAACCACAAACCCCAAAATGTAAGAGGCAGACTAGACAACCATTGCGCCAGGATCACCACAACGAGATGTTATTTTTGATTTTTGTGATGAACTTTATCTGATGTAAGCTTGCCGGTTCCAGGGTCCAAGTAAAGAAGCTCCAACTCCAATTTTTAGCTTTAAAACATTTATTCTTATAGAAAGAACCTTTTTTCTGTCTCTTTCTCTTTTTTTTGACAGGTTCTACTCTACTGATTATCTTTTAACGAGACAAGCTCCACTTTAAAAAAAAAAACACTTTTTCCGAGACAATAAGCGATTTAAAAGAGAAAGATTCTACAGTGGAAAGAAACCTCTTTTAACGAGACAGGTTCCACTCTAAAAGAATCTCCTTCTGCGAGGTAGACTCTACTCCAAAAGAACTTCTTTTACCGGGTTATGTAATACTCTTACAAAAGATCCTCTTTTTACGAGAGAGGTTAGACTCAATTCTAACGAACCAGGTTCCACTGAAAAAAACACAGTGTAAGTTGTAAGATTATAAAGTTGTCATATAAAAAACCCAGCGCACATCACATAGGGTGATGAAAGAGTCGTGTAGACCATTTACAGAGCCGTCGATAACGTTACAATAGCATCGAAGCTTTTGTCAGGATTATTTTGAAAATACTGCTCTCAGATGCAATTTTAGTGTATTGTTATGCATTTTGATCTGATTGACTTTAACTTCCTCTTGAATCCAAGGATTTTCAACAAACAATGAACTTCTTCTGAAGATCTTTGAAAGAGTGTAGCTTTCAAAACTAAGATTACATCAAATACACACGTGCTCCAAAGTTACGACAGCTTCTTGGTGTCTTTACATTCAATGCTACGAGCCGTTAATGAAAAACAGTTGGATATCATAAAATTACACCACTGAGACGAGGTTGTTAGCCAGAAAAGTTCGGAAAATGGATTGGAACTTGGAGGGACTAGAACAGAAGCCAATTTTTTTTTTGACTTGAAATTTTGCCTTTTTGACTATGTTTTCGGTATCTACCCCACAAAAACTTGTATGACTTTCTCTGGGCAACTATCGATAAAAGCGTGATATAGAACCTGGTTTCCAAGACCCAAACTATCACAATTTCGACAGCAGCAACTCGCTCATGCCCAAAAATAAATTAAAATTCACCCCGTGTATATTGCGGTTGTTCTTAAGCTGCCATTTTGATACCTACATCCGTTTTCTTAAATATCGAAAAAAGACGTATATTTTGAGAAAATTACAAAAGTGTGGCAGGTGGTCCCATTCATTTGGTCCTTTCGTAAATATGAGGGGACTCTGTCGAAATTGAACATATATGTGTATACGCAACGCATGCTTTCCGAGAGATCAAACACGTCCCAAAACTTATATCCGATTTGTATGGCATGTTAACAAATCGCTATTCATCTGACGAATATTCTCTGATTAATCACTGTTCATTTAAAAGCAAAGTATAAATTATTAACATCCATCCACACTCTCTATTCTCGACTAAGTAAAAAGCATTTGAAAGTTCTTCTTTTTATTTTTATTTAACAAAAAAAAAAATCGTCATTCTCGCCCCCATATAAAATGTCAAAACAAAATTGACAATAACGGTGAACGATAATAAACTTGGTTTGGTTTATTTTTACTCTGAAGTATGCTCATGAATCACATTTGCGAATTTGAAGCGAGATATAACAAAAGAAAAAAGGAAGAAGAAAAAAGTACGCTCGCTATCATTTAGTTCACACAAAACGAATTAATTTGAAAACCGGCAACTGACATGCTAATTTTGTAATCATAATTCAGTCTGCCATTAGGGACAGCCGACTCGGCGACGCGAAGCGCCGATGACCCCAAGCATTACATAATGTTTCAATTTAGAAAATATTGGAATGGGCTTAAAGGGGATCGTGTATAAGCTTCTTCGTAAAACATTTCTTGTGATTAAATAACAGCATTCTGCATCTTAGCTTTTGGACATGAATTTGTTGATAACGGGTTCAATGATTGAATGTAGAATATTTCACAGATTTTTCCTCCCATCGAACATTAATTAGTTAGTGGAAGGCTCGTCTCTGGCAGTTTTTTTTCGTCTTGATTTTGACAGTGTTGTACAGCGTGCTTTTGCTTCGTTGCCAAGTCTATTGTTTTGCATTTTGAAGTATCTATACGAAGTAAACTACTTCAGGCAGGCGGTGATGTTTGCAAAGGACTTTCAAGTGTAGGTGGTCCAATTAAGGTATGAATCTAATTACCAGTTTCGCATAGACATGGAAAACAGTTTTCCTTTTTTTTTTTTGATTTTTCAAATAACTCAATCAATCTCAGAAAAATGCACAGCAAAGATATAAAACGAGTGTTTGCTCTTCGTATGTGACGTGTGAGTGTGACGTTTCTGCCAAGCCAAGTGGGAGTTTAAACTCTGGTGGAAGTGCCTGCAATGGCGGTGAAATATGACTCCAATTACAGTGACACTCAGGGCGCACTGAGTGCTTGAATTTCATTAAAAGCAGCCAACATACGGTGCGGCGTTTGTGTGGTATTCCCACTTGACATTGTCAGCATTTTGTTATTTTCATTTCGACCAAGGTCGGGATTAAATTGCAGATACATTTTTAATAGTTCGCTCGTTAAGTCAATATGTACTTATGTTGGTTCATATGTGTATACTTTGACGAGTGGAAAAGGGTGCAAACTGATGTGCATCTATGTTTGTTTATAATTGAAAAATCGTTCAAGGGAAACATGCCGCATATTGATTGATTTTTTGGATTTTTTTTCCACTGCCTAACAGAAAAGTTTTAACTGCAGCAAAGGATAGGGTATTGTTATTTTGTGCATCTCCGAAAATTTCCAGAAAAGTTTTTCAGTTTAGTTCGTTCGGTCTACATCTACATGCCTTCCGGGCAATCCCTCCTTAAATGCTTGGGTATTGGGTTCATTGTCTGGTTTAATGTCAATCTTCTTCTTTCTTTTTCGAAGTTACAAGCATCGTGACCTCGAAGGGATCACAGTTCGGCCACTTATCTGCTTCAAACTAGAGATCTTTTCGTGGGGTGCACTGTCTCGACTTCAGGTTGCTTCCCGGTTTTGAGTTGTTCCATGTATTAAGCCAACTTACTCTTCCGGCTCCTGCTCTTAGAGTGAATACCTTCGAAAATTGGCACTTATCTAAATTTTGCGCTTATAACTTCTTTTCTGATTTATTTAAACACTTCATATAAAGCTTAAGTTTGTAGTTGAGTTGAAACATGCCTAAATCGGATCAGAGAGGAGGGGTATATCCGGTTATCAAAAAATCAAAATCCGGTAAAATCAAATCAAATATAAATTTAACGTAGGAAAAAAAAACTTTCTTAGAGAAGAGGAACTAAAAGAAAAGTCAAAGGTATTTCCGACAGCATTCGCTGAACGTAGCATTCTGCATATGGGGTTGAAATAAGCGTAATTTTTGCGGAGAGTAGGGAGGTGGAAGAAGGGGACAGAACGTAGGTTATGTGGATTAGTGTTCATGTAAATCAGCTCAAGTAATTCCGGGGAGTCTATTGTACCAGTCATGATCTCAAGGACGAAAATTATGTCGGCGATATGACGAAGTTTAGAAAGCGTGACCATGTCAATTAGTCGCAAACGGCTTTTATATGAACGGACCAGACCAAGGCAATAAGCGAATCTTAGAAATCTTCGTTGTTCCATTTCTACGGGATTGAGTTATTTGGTAGGGAGATCAAACCTGACTAGCATTTTCAAGGATTGGTCTAACATAAGTGTTGAATAATGATTTAGTGAAGTAGGGGTCAAACAATTCTCTAGACCAGCGTTTGATAAACCCAAGAGAGGAGTCTGCTTTCGCTATAATATATTTAATGTGAGAGTGGAATTTCAGCTCTTTATCACAAATAACCCTACTATCAGGAATAGACGAAACTCTGGGGATAGGCACGTTACTGAGTACGTTCGAAAACTAGTGGATAAGCGTTTACGCGACAAAGTCATAGATTGACATTTATTAACGTTAAGCTCAAGACAGTTCTTATTTCACCAAGTAAGAAAAGCATTTAGGTCTTTTTGAAGAAGAGAGGAATCATGAGAAGAGGATATGACTTTTATAATTTTAATGTCATCTGCAGAAATAGATAGATCAGGGAAAGAAATAATACTAGCGACGTCATTTATTGCAAGCACAAACAGGAATGGACCTAGATGGCTGCCTTGGGGAACGCCTGAAGAGGCAAATATCGGGTTAGAGATTGCCTTTTTAAAAAGTACTCTGTACACACGGTTCTCTAGGTATGATTTGACCCATTCGATAATTGAAGGTGGGAAGCCAAAGGCTTTGAGTTTGAAATACATAATTTGATGGTTAATTTTGTCGAATGTTTTACTAATGCTAGATGTTCGAATCAATGAAACATCGAGAAAAAATGTTTTTACACGAGGAATTGGCAATTTTCCGTTAGTAATTTCATGTAGGAATGATTTCTCCATTAGCCATTCGGAATTGGCAAAAAATTATGGGCCCCTTCTATTGCCCCACAAGGTCACATTGTTGAAAGAAATGCGCTAGTCCTTGGGGCTGCTCGCTCTGTTGCGCCACCCTATTCATTTTTTTTTTCTACTTGACAATGGTTATATTTTTGAAAAGCGACACAGCTAAATTGAAACAATTAATTGTTGTGTTTGAAATTCTTTTGACAGCAACTTGCCACATTTTTTTAAATTTTGTTTTATGAAACTTTCACGTCAACAAATGAATCAGAACGGAAACCGCTTGAATTGTTTTTGAACTCACCTGAGCACCACCAACATCAGGAAACGAAAATAGAATTTTTCATCTTTATTTCTACGTCGCTCGGCTCTGTAATCTTAAATCTTTACACAGAAAATTTAATTTTTCTTTTACAAAAAAAAAAAAACTCATCAATATTCTTTGTTTTTATTTTCAGTTTCTTCGATTTCATTCGGTTTCCAGATGCATGCGATTAGGCAACTGCGAACTTAGGTAAGTTAGATAAGGATAAACACGCAAAAATATTTCACATTTTTTATTGCAAAAACGAAGAATGATAACCAATACAGTAGCTCGATATCTTTCTAGAAGAATAACACTTTAAAAATATCTCTGACCATTGATTCCGTCTCTCCTCTTCATTGACTTCTTTGTTTTTCATTTCACTGTGAGCGAATACACTTAATTTGTTGTTTTTTCATTCTTCGCTGATAAAACTATTTCGTACGAGGAAAATCCACCCATTGGCATATGTCCAACAGATTTTTTAGACCAAAGATCAAGAGATCGGATAGGGAACGATCAATTTGTACGCTGTATGCACACAAACTTTCAACGCAAAATTTAAACAGAAAAAAGGAAATGAAAAAAAAGAAAAGAAAAACAAGACAAGAATCTTAAAGAGACCAACATTGTCTAATCACTGACATTTACGAGTTTATCTGGAATAGGAGCTAAACCAGACAGACGGATTCAGAAGCTCTGAGATGTATGAGGTTGGCTATACTAAATGGCGTGCCATGTCTATCATTGTAATCGACAAACCGACATGATATCGGTCTCGGCTCCACCTTCTGCTCTTTGAATAGCGCGCGCAGACAAATAAAATCTTTGGTGCTACTGCAAGCATTAACATCTAGCACCTTTTGCGCTACTGTTGCGTTGTCTTTCTTCGCGAGTGTTGTGTAATGTTTTTATATGCTAAACAACGATCGATACAGATATTCTATTAAAGATACTTATCTCTTGTGATCTGTAATTTGTACTTTGCGCCGCGCTATACACTTCGACTTTAAAATAAACCAATTCGTGTTTATGTAATTGATTTTTTTTCCTTAAGGTTTTATTTATAGTTAGTGAATCGATGTTTTGGTTTGAATTATATCTGCAGGAGATCAAGAGAAGGATCGAATAAATTGTTGAAATTTCTTCTAACATTTGAGATTATGCTCTTTGAAGGAATGGTTTAGTTTTTGATTTGAAGGAGAATATGGATTTCATTGCTTTTGATAAGTTGTTTTCGATCCAATTTTATTTCAAGTGTGTTCTTTTAATAAGTGGTACCCGTGGCGTGATGGTTAATACTTCTGCCTGTTAAGCGGGAGGTTTGTGGTTCGAATCCAAACAGATAGAGGAAAAAATGTTTTTGGGTAAATTCATTGCCATGAAAACTTACTTACTTACTTAGATGGGCATTATAGTTCGGGGTGAACCTTGACCTCAACCAACATCCTTCTGTAACGACTTCGATTTCGGGCGAGCCCTATCCAGTTTTGCACTCTTAAGTTGTTTGAGGTTTTCATCCACTTGATTGCGCCACCTAAGACGAGGTCTTCCCCTTCTGCGATTTCCCTGCAATGTGCTTTCGAACACCCGACGTGCCGGAGCGTGTGGGTCCATCCGCTCTACATGGCCTAACCATCGTAGCCTCGCGAGCGTACTCTTCTGGCTATGTCCATGTCGCGGTACAGCTCATGCAGCTCGTTGTTGTATCTTCGTCTCCACACATTGTCTTCGCATACGGGACCAAAGATCATTCGAAGAATTTTTCTTTCGAAACGACCAAGGGTTTCCTCATCCGCTTTCGATAAGGTCCATGCTTCCGCGCCGTAAAGCAGGACTGGGATGATCAAGGTCTCATACAAGTTACCTTGGCTTTTCTGGAGAGGGTTTTGTTTCTCAATCGCCTTCTTAATCTAAAGAAGCAACGGTTGCCAAGAGTTATTCTCCGTTTGATCTCCGCACTGATGTTGTTTTCCGTGTCTACAGCGGATCCTGGGTTGACGAAGTCCTGTACTACCTCGAAGCTATGTCTGTCTATTGTGACATTTTGTCCAATTCGTCGATGTTCTGTGTCCTTGTTTGATGACAGCATATACTTCGTTTTAACCATTGAGTTTCTTACAATCTGTTCAAGTATGATGTTGAAGAAATCGCATGACAGTTTATCGCCTTGCCTAAAACCTTTTCCGACATCAAAGGTTTCGGTGAGTTCTCTACCGACCTTGACGGAGCAGTCTGTAGGAGTGATCTTTCCAGATCCTCAGTAGCGACTGTGACTCTACAACTATGTTTCCGTTCTGGTCTTTACAGGCTTGAGTTCGTTGTTTGCCACCCTGGCAGGATCTTTTTACCTTTTGGTAAAACCTTGCCACTGTAGGTCCCTTCCATTCCCGCACAAAGCAATGCTTGTGGAAAAAGCGCATCTGAAAAGCCTAGAATAACATTTCGTGTGGTGAACAAGCTTTTTTCTTGGACAATAAGCTCGAAGTTGATGGAAAAGGTAAAATCAGCTTGTGGTATAACCAACATTGCAACCTTATTAGGAGCTGTGGTCACTGCGAGGACTTCAGCCTGGAAGAGCTATTGTTAGGAAGCCTGCTTGAACTTACAATTCTGAGAGTTTCTGAGAAGAATCCCGGGATAACATCGTTTTCGAATTTGGAAAAACTTCGACATATGTGATAGTCGGTTGCTTTGCCCTTTTTCCTTTCTACGGAAAGCGGTGTTGAATGGTACGTAAAAGTCCAGAGGTAGCGGTATGTAGTCGAATACTTCTTGAGTCTAGTCTATTGTGCTGTGTTTTCCCCTTTCATTTTGAACTAGCCGGCCGTTCCTGTTTACTGTCGATTCCCGTACCGCAGGATTCTAATAGCTGGCTTAGAAGGAAGTATATTTTCCATTCAATCTGTGGAGGGGCTGTCCTCATCACATCATTGAGCCAATTCAAACCACTCCTCGTACCTTGGTCATTATTTCAAAATTGTTTTAACTTTATCGGTCGCTAGCCAACTAACTAAAGTAGTATCGGTCTTACTATTGAAGTATACACTACATATACGAGATAACACATAAGCCCGAGTGCTAAATATAAACTTTTCGAAGCAGTTATGAGGTCAGTGATGTGCTATGCTGGTCAAGTATGGGGGTTTCTTCAATATGAGGAAGTAGAAAAATTACTGAGGTATTTTTTGAAAAAGATCTTTTGGCTCCCCGAAAACACCCCTACATATATGCTGCATTTGGAGACCGGGGTGTCTCCGCTCTACGTCTTTTCGCTCAAATTGCACTTGTTCTACATTGCAAAGGTTATGGCTCTTCCAAATCATCGTCTGCCTAATATTATCGCAAAACATCTGCTATCACGAAAATCACAGTTCTTCGAAGAATGGTCACGACTTGGAGTTCAGCACGACATCCAGTTGGTGGAAAGAAATACTAGTACATGGAAAGACATCTTTCCAGAATTATTGGGAAGGATTGAAGATTCTTTCTTTGTTAAATTTACGGAATCAGCCCAACAGAGTAGTACCCGAAACATGTATAAGCTCCTGAGATACGACCTTGGACCTAACAATTACTTCAACGACCGATATGCGATAGAAACTATCTCTTTGATTTTCAAAACCAGAGGAGAATTACTACGACTGAACTACATACCATACGGACCGGATGAAAGTACGGAATGCAGTTTATGCAATCTTCGTGCGACGGAAAATGTTCTCCATTTTATAGGAACATGTCCAATCCTGCAAGCAATACGGAGACAGCACTTGGGGAAAAACTATTTAACTGTTGATGAAGCTGCAAATGTCTTGAATGGTCAAGATTGGATAATGTTATCAAGCTACGTTAAAACAGCCCTTAACTACAGAAATCAAATTTTAAATGAAGCTTTTTAATAAGAAAAACAAAATATTTATATTATTATTTGTTGTGATAATCTTAAAGGAGTCTAGTCTTTTCAACTTTACTTTAATCTTGATTATACATAATGTTTGAATAATACTCTTTTTTTTCTGGCTGACGGCAAAAGCCAATGCTACACTTGTGAATTTGTAAATGTATGTAACCTATTGTAAATATCAAATAAAATCACATTCTACTACTACTACTACTATACGAGATAATTTTGGAACTAGGTCCTTAGGTTGTACCGCGTACCCTGCTGCAGGCATATCAAACATAGCAAACTATGATGTGTTTGCCGTTGTCCGACTGTTTTAATAATGTTGGACCAGAGTTCTTCGTCCAGGTGTTAACCGTGATAGCTAAGGGTGGAACGTAATTTTTTTAAGTCGTCAGCATATGCAAATACTTTAAGTCAATTGCTAATAAGGTTCTTGTTTACAACAAGTACCCAAGGAATTCCTCCTTGCTGGAGGTCCACGATCACTCATCAGAGACACTCTTAGTTTGTGCACTCTGATGAGGGCTGGTAGAAGTGGCGATTGCACGAGTGCTCACTCATATAGTAGGTACTAAATTCAATTTTCAATTTTGAATTTTCACGCCAGAACTTTCTTTCATGAGTAAACGTGGATCTAAATACCGTTATGATGACTTTTTGATGCCTTACATGTGTTTCCGACCTAGGGGTCCTCTATTACTTTTCATTATTTTCTTACCTGGTCTCTGTGGACCCTACTTCCATCCTATAAACTAAATTATTTTTTGAAAATCTTGTTTCCTCAAAATCCAATCTAATCAAATTGACTTCACTGCACATTAAAATTAATAGAAAAAGTGTTTCAAGCCGCCATAATCAGGTTTGCATAACTCTCCCTAGCTTAGCTAATGATCCAATTCCACTTATCGCCTTTAAATGCAATCCATGCGTTGCATATATGTATTTGCGTAAAACGACCATACTGATAGATGATAGATGATAATTTTTAGTATGAAACTTAATCATAACCGCACGATGATGTTAATCGAGCAAAAGTGCCATCTGATAACTTCAACTGTCTATCATGGGGAAATTTATCATTAGAGAGTTATAAGACTGAAACCACCATGCACTTAAATAATGAACATCAATTAAGTCACATTAAAGTGACTTAGTTATACATACAAACACACAAACAAACATACATACGTACTTAGTAATTTATAGCGACAACAAGAGAAAACACAGCTCCAATATGGAAGATTTAAATCACAGAAAAATGTATTGCTATTCATTATTTTTGTCCACCCGATTTCAACCGAGTGGAAAGGTAGCTTTCTTTTTTGTGTTGCTAAATTGACTGATTGCAAAGCATAAATTATTATGAATTGATGGTATAGAGATGTTTGTTCACTGTCTCTCAGTTAGAGAGCCCTTATACAATCTGCACATGAGTTTGAGTATCCATGAGCTTCTTTGGCGATGTGAGTTTGTTTTAGGATTTCCATCAGCAGGGATTCAACTATTTAGATTTTTTTTTTGTTTTGATGAAAACAATTGTTTTTCATATGAGAACTTGTCGCTTGTAAGAGAAATTTGAGAAGTTGCGTTAATCATAAATAAAAACATGGGGTGGCGCAACAGAGCGAGGAGCCCCTGGTCATAGCGCATTTCTCACAGCCATACCTTGTGATGGAATGGAGGGAACCTACAATTTTCTGCCGTTTCCGAATGAGAAAGCGCTTTTCATGGAAATGAATTTACTATTGAAGGACTTGCCAATGCCTCGCGAAAGGCGATATCCGTGGAAAAACATTTTGGCCTCTGTTGGGATTCGAACCACGAATGTCTGGATTAACAGGTGGACAAGCTAACCATCACGCCACGGTTAGAACGCGTGGCGTTAATCATTGTTGTGAGTTGGACCGGAATTACTCGTAAAAAACCTCCTATGTCGTTACGTTGCGATTACGTTTCACGATACTCGCTGTTATTCACCACTGCTTTTGATGGTCGTTTTGCTATCGTTCTGACATTTTCAAGGATTCGCTCTCTCATAGCTTCGACCCCCCCAAAAAAAAAGAGAATATCTTAAGGTCCTTTGTGCCTAGAATTGTTCACATCAGCAGCGTGGCTACAAGTTAAGAAATGTCTTCATCCAGCTAACATTCAAAATACGAATTATGTTCTAAAGTAGGACCAAAATCTCTTTCTTAAAATCAAATGCAAATATTCTGAGACAAAGATAGCCCTTCTCTTTTATTTTTTGGGCAAAAGAAATCACGAAATCCATCGGCTACCCCAATTATTTTTCAAACTTACACATACATCATTAAAAAGTCACGTTTTTTTATGTTGAAACAAAAAAAGGAGGGTATTAGAATATTCCCATAAATAGCCAAGTGCAATCGTCTCAGCCATTTCTGTAAACTCTGTGGCCTCCCAGAAATTTTATTATGGCGCTTTTACCATCAAGTATTCAATAAACTTTTTTTCGTTTGATTTAAAACTGCTGTGTAAGTTGTTCAATAAAAATGATCTTGTACCTATGGTTAAATTAAAGTAAGGTAGCTTTCGGGTACCCGTGGTGTGATGGATAGCATGTCCGCCTGTTAATAATGGAAGGCGGAATGAAATACTTACGTCAAGTCGGTTTGAGTACACCCCGAAGCCTACCCCTTCTTCGGTTTTTGAACCATCTGTATAGAAATTAATTGATCATCTCTCAAAAATTCTTCGTCTTCAAGGTCGTTCTCGTTGGGATTGAGACTTGGAACTTATTTTCAAAAACCAATTGGGGGATGGTGTAGTCGGAGTGGCAAGGGTTTGATTCGAATAAATTCAGGATTGTAGCGTGACCGATGTTATTTACGGTCCTTTGGGAGATAGCTCTCATACGAATGGCTGTACTGGCGGCCATTTGTTTGCTGAAGATATCTAGTGGTGTCTGGTGTGAGGTTAAGGAAAGGGCAGCTGAGGGTGTTGATCTCAGTGCTCCGCTTATACACAAACAGGCTATTCGTTGGACCTTGCTTAGATTATCGCAGAAGGTCCTTTTATCAAGAGCAGTCCACAATACCACTACTCCGTAAGTGAGTATTGGTCTGATGACCGCGTTGTAGACACAGTGGGTGATTTGGGGGGAGAAACCCCATTTATTACCGATGGCTTTTTTTACAGAAAAATAAGGCTACGGTGGATTTCATGATTCTTTCCTGTATATTGGCTTTCCAATTTAGCTTTTTGTCTAGGATTATACCTAGATATTTGGCTTCGTTTGAAAGTTCAAGTGTGATTTCATTAATTGATGGAGTAATTAGTTGAGGAATTTTGCATTTCCTGGTGAAGAGAACGAGTTCAGTTTTCTGAGGGTTGACCCCTAGATCACACTTTCCCGCCCATTTTACTATAGTACATTTAGAGCGGTCTGCATAAGGTCCGAAAGAACGTGAGCATGTTTGCCAGACACCGCGATGGAGACGTCATCTGCATATGCAATCACTTTGAATCCCTCAGCTTCTAAGTCAACTAGAAGTTCATTGACAACTAGATTCTATAGAAGAGGGGATAGGACTCCGCCTTGCGGTGTTCCTATACTGACAGATCGCAAAGAAGTTTCCTAGAGTAGAGTTGATTCTCCTGCTTTTTAGCATTAGATTTATCAACTCCACTATGTGGAGCTAACGTGGATCTGAATTATTTAAACGTTCACAGCATTTTCACTTGGGGTAATAAAAACTAAGTTGGATACAATGCTTCCGAAATCTAGTGCTCGCAGTGTTGCCAAAAACTATGATTTATCATAGTTTTCATGAATTCTGAACTCAAATCATGAAATCATGATTTTTGTCGCAAATCATGATTTTTTTTATTCCATTAGCAAGTATATCTTCAAAACAGACACATCTATTGCTCTTCCTTTTGGCCAATGGAAGTGCTTTGTTAAACTTACTATACTAGAAAATGTCAAACGTGAAACAGAACAAAATCTAACTGCTCTTTTTCAAAGTCTTATAAAATATATTCGGCCCTATCGAGGTAACCATCGGAGCGGAGTTTTCACCGCAACCCATCCTTTTTCGAAGATTCAATTTTGCTTTGAAGTAGTTGTCATCATTAGAAATTTTTCACAAATGGGGCAACGCATTGCATTCCCAACTCTTAAATTTTCCGCAGCAAAAACTTATCGGAAGACGCCGGATCGGTCGATCGGAGAACTACCCCAAAGCAAAATATCTCCGAATCGTAGAAAATCGGAGAAAATTTCGCTCCGACGGTTACCTCGATAGGGCCGATTATCTATAATGTTCAGTGCCAAGTACATATACGTAAACATAAAAACTGAAAGTGCAAACAAAAAAAATGTCAATAAAATTTTATAATAAAGGTTACATATGTTAACATGTTAGAAATTTTTTTTGTTGTTTTTTTTCCGAATTTGACCAAATCATGATTTTTTTCTCAAATCATGATTAAAAATCATGATTTTTTTATTCTTCATTCGGCAACA
This sequence comes from Melanostoma mellinum, assembly GCA_914767635.1. Taxonomy (NCBI): domain Eukaryota; kingdom Metazoa; phylum Arthropoda; class Insecta; order Diptera; family Syrphidae; genus Melanostoma; species Melanostoma mellinum. Next base: position 26,003,015 of record OU612058.1, read on the forward strand.
CCTGCTTCTTTTTGATCATTAAAGCTCAAGTTACTGCCATTGCTATTATCGATCAAAGAAACCGAAAAGATTTCTGTACTTGGTAATTGTGTAAAGCATGGTCACAAATTTTATGCTTTTTTTGTTTGATCAGGGTATTGGATTAACTGATTTTCTTGAACATCGCCGCAATTTTACCTATAATATACTTTCTTTCATCGAGTGCTCTAGTGAAAATTCATCTCCTCATAAGCAAACTAGCCGCAACGCCGACCGCTATAAATGGTCATCAGCTTTATCTTCAGCCAAACTTCTGGTGTATAGTCAGTTATTGGCATTCGAATTCTATCAGATCAACCTGAATGTTCAATGCCCCCCCCCCCCCCCCCGACTGTGCCTTTCCCCCGTATTAAAATTTACAAAGATTTAAAGTCAAAGTACATTATTGTCTCCTTCCCAATAATTTCCTACTTTCCTCGCACGATGTCTTTGTCAACCCCGACCAATTTATATAATGGAGGTCATACAAATATTTATTTTTATTTTTAAGTGAATGATTTCGAGTTTTGCTTTCACATTTAGTCATATGTGCTCGTAGTCGAAATAAACTGTTTCGTAATTTAAACACTTCACAGAAACAAAACTCAAAACACACGAAATTGCAAAGTGCATTCAGCCGTTGAAAAACAACACCCAAATGTCTGCGAGCACAACTCGGTTTGCTCACCCTCTTGTATTACCTGCAACAATATTTGTGAGCTAAACAATTGTGTGGAGTGTGGAGCATTTACTAATTCACGGTCTATGCTCACATCTGTCAACTGAAAAGAAAATATCCAACTTCCTGTTTCCGTTCATCGGTATTCGACATTTCGACGAAAATCTCTAAATTAGTGAAATCAGATTCATAGGCGGACTTTTTTTTCAGTGTAAAAGAAATAAAAATCAAATGAACATGAAAATAATTTATCACCGATTGATGTTAGCCTACACACGCACCAAGCACTAGTCATTGACCTAGTGTAGGATGTTTAGGATTTTCATAAATCAAGATACCCAAAGTACAGATCCAGAAGAACACGAATGTAAACCGCCTAACGTCAAATTTTCGATTTCCCCGCAGAAATGGAAAACAATTTTGCACCAGTTGTATGAGTTGTTTTTCGTCAGTTGCTTGAAGATGGAAACTCCTTTTCAGCCCTAACGTGTTTTACACCCAGCGTTTCACTTGACAGCTATCTCAATCAGTGTCTGGTACGGATTAACGTATCTAATTGGTTCGAGTGGTGTCTCCTAATACGTTTAAATATGTACACATATTCAAATGGTAAGTGATAGTCTCTCGTTTTCTTCTGGTAACGTAAAATTTCACTAGGTGACATTTAATTACTTTGAGCAAATTTATAATATCTATCGCGCCATCTGTGTGTTTCGCATGAATTAGTAGACGACCACGACGACGACAAGAAGTCTTTGCGTGAGGTGCGTTGTTTGAATGCTGTGTTTTGCCAGACCAGGCCAGGCCAGGCCACAGTGTCAGCACCAGTAGTCTCTTGAATGTCTGCAGTCTCGGTAAGGAAAGAACTACAGTTATTATACACGCACACCCAAAGGCACATATCGAATCTGTTGACTGTTTGGTTGTATCCAAAGTGATTTGTCGTTGGACCATTTTCACTTTGCATGGTTTTGAACAAGTTCCTTGTGGGTATTTGACTCGCCACCACAAGTGTCCAGTACAACTTCCTTCGCAACGGAACTGGTGTACCCAGTAACGCGTTATCTCGGTCCATACATGGAAATTTGCGGAGGAAAACTGATATCCGCACCAACCACAGGCTATCGTTAGTCTGGCGAAAATACTTTCCCACTGATCACGGATGACTAGATCATAGATTTTACGTATATATGGCTCTGGTATGTGTTGTGTGTCTTTGGGAATAACAAAGAAGCAACCTTTCGTATACTCATTCCTATACACAAAAGGTTATCGACTGTGATCGCGTCGCCATCGCATCGTCGTCATTTTCATTGCAAGATCAATTTTGTATTGTTATCGGTTTCTGTGATTCACATTGATGCATTTCAATGTAAATGAGATAAGAAAATAAAGTAAAAGTTTCTTGTAGCTGTTACCATTTACGTGAAGGGTTTATGAACTTTAAGTGGTTTGCTTTGAGCCGTCGGTCGGCGTCGCGCCGCTTCGTTGCTTCGTCGAAGCCCTCTTATCTGTGCAGTTGTAATTAAACGAAAAAAAAGTTGTATGTTTGATGTCTGTCAAGTTGAGCGTTAAAATTGTTAATGAGAACTGTCAGTGGTGAAGATTATTCTTCTAGTGAAAGACCATACATCGATAATTGTAAGCATCAACCGGATATCGAATGTAATGTACGGGGTCTATTCCTTTTGAAATCGAAATTGAAAGTTTTGGGATACTCTTTTTTCTTCGATACAAAAACCGACTGCAAATGTATTGCGCGTTATGCTAAGGTCAACGTGAAAGATGCATTGCATTGTTCCCCTTTGTTGACATGTAACATGCACACATAGGGTACCGCAACAGAGCTTGGAGCCCCCAGGGCCTAGCGCATTTCTCGCAACTATGTCTTGCAATGGAATTGAGGGGGACCTAAAATTTTCTGCTGATTCCGAACGGCTAATCGAGAAAGCACTTTTCATGGCAATGAATTTACAATAGGAATACTTGCCAATTTCTCGTGAAACGCGATACTTGCAGGATCTGTTGGGATTCGTTGGAATCAGAATCCCATTTGCTGATTTGTATGGTTGGTTCTGTCAGTTGAGCTCCCCTGTTTCTGTGTCTTTAAGAAGAAGAAACCGCAAGCAACTTAGTGGAAAGTTTGTAGAGCTCAAGAATTTCTCTTAAGCGCCTTGGCGTTAGGCCAATGAATAACATTGACTGACGATGGCGGTGGTCAGGAGCAATTTCCAATGGTGTAAATCACGTAATGCCGTTCCCATTATATGTGTCATGTTATTGTCAGTTCATGTTTGGTGACACTTATTGGAAAATCGCAGGACTGTTCAGAGTCTTTAAATTATTGGGATTAAGGGCCAAGCCGAGTTATAGGCTCGCATAGCACCGGTGAGACCGCCTTCTGAATTGAGACTTAGACAGCCTTTTTCTATCCTTCAAAAACCTTTAATTGTTTTTTTTTTCCCTAAACGGAGGCTTTTGCTGTCATCAGAATCAAATTACTTCTTATTATATGATTTCTTATTTAAGGCTGTCTAATGCTTTTCTTGAAGGTTGCGTTTGACAATTAAACGTAATTTTCCTTTAAAAGTCGCATTCACAAAACTTTGTTCCTGTTGAGCTCTCAATCGTGCCCAATTGATATAAATCTTAAAGCAATCACTTAACTTCAATCCAATCTTCGAGCTTATTGCCTTAAAAGAATCGAAACGAAGTCAACCACTGTAATTATTTCACCCACAATCCTCCTAATAACACATGTTATTCCCCAATTTGGTGTTTCACCACCCTTTAAATCAACCAAATCAATTAATCTTACTATAAGTTTCATATAATCAAATTACTTCATTATCATATGCAAAAGATTGATTTGTTGGAAGTACACACGAAAGGCAATCATTTCACTAATGCTGCGAAACCTTATTTTTTTGTTCCGCAATGGATATGGATTAAGCCACAAATATTCAATCAGATATGAACTGAACAAAAAATACAAAAAATTTGCGTGGAATTAATCAAACACCAACGTTGAATTTATTATTGTTTTGCTATATTGGTTCATATTTGTGCCGCCTTCTTAAACAATTGCGCGCTTAAGGGGAATGTGGAGGCGTATCGCAGATACCATTCATTTTTTCTTTATTATTAAATTTTGCCTAGACAAAAAGTAGCTTGAGTTGCATAATTTACAAAGCGAAGCGTATAATTTTGCAACACAATTTTTGATTTGTTATTTTTTTTGTTTTTGCTCAGTTGACTAATTGATAACCGCTTCGTAAATGCCTGAAAAAAACTAATCATTCAGCCTCTACAAGAGCAGAAGATCAATCGTAATATTACCAGCTTGATATAAAAAGTGGCCCCACTGATTTGATGGAAGCCTGAGCGTCCGATGTTGTTGCGGTAAAAGGTGACTGCTATTATGCAGCAACTTAATTACGAAGTTTCATATATATAGTTAGACATAGACATAGTTTTTGTGCATCCAGTACCAAGATGTAGCTCCACTTGCTGTAATCTGCGCTTCCTTTGTTTTGAACCAATGTTGAGGTTCTCTACTTCTGTAGCTGCTATAATTTTATAATACTATCTTCTGTGCTTTTTTTCATCTAAGATGGTTCCTGAATTCCTAACGCATTCGTATTGAAGTGAAGTCGTTGATGAAGAGATTCTCCTGATGTTGTGACAGGTCCTCTGCACAACAGAGAGAGCTGAGAACAATGTATTGCTGTAAGAGAGAGAACGTCCGCTTTTCAGAATGAAAAGAAGAATGTGTTGGGCCATTGAATCTTTTGAAGTTTTCAAACATCAGCAACGATGGTTCAGTAGGAATACTAGACCGATGTATGAATGTCTTATATGCCGCTCCCATTCCTGTTGGGCTGGTCTTCTTCTACCGCAAAGCTGATCTAATGCCACTCAATTTTTCTATCTACTTCTATTTCAAGTTCTTCTTTTTTGCAAGTTTTTATTCTGCTTCAGAACCTTCGTTCTGTTTTTTTAATTTGAACTCTTCAAATCCAAGTTCTTTTTCTTTTTCTACTGCAAATTTTCTTCTACTTCCAAATTACTTACTTCTTCTTCGTGTTATTTTTCTTCTTCAAATTCGTTTTCTACTTGAAGTTCTTCTTTCTGAAGTTTTCCTGCTAGATGCTGGTTTGTTTCTCCAATCTTTCCTTCTGCCTAAAGTTCTTTTTCATCTACTTCCAATTTACTGACTTACACCTCTTCTTCTTCATGCTATTTTTCTTCTTCAGGTTCGTTTTCTACTTGAAGTTTATCACTTACAAGTTCTATTTCTACTTGAAGTTCTTCTTTTTTGCAAGTTTTGTTTGCTGCTTTCAGGCCTTCGTTCTGTTTTCTGATTCAAACTCTTTTTCCACTTCAAGTTTTTCTTCTTCAGGTTCGTTTTCTACTTGAAGTTTTTCTATTCTAAGCTCTTCTTCTAAAGGATGTTTTTTAGAGATGTAGAATTTCGAAATGAAATAAAACACCAGAAAATCGTTTTAATATCCATCAATTTAGGTTTATTGGAAGGATCATTTTATACCATTAATGGCTTGAATGAAGCCAAGTCTAGAGGTCCAATTTTCAAGCACTTTTTCGAGCATTTGACGGTTTGCAAGCGTTGTTCTTTTGTCAACCTGTTTATGAAATGGCAAAACCAAACTGAACATAAATGACATTAGGTTAGGTTAGGTTAGGTTGAATGGGGGTTGCAGCCACAAGTGACAGCACCTCACTCGGATCTCAGGGATCCATTGTGCTCCCCGGGAAAATGAGAGGATGAGGAGATGGGAGGATAGGAGAGGTAGATGGTTATTGGGGTAGGGAACTCCCACTGAACCATTTGGAGCCCTTAGTAAATTTCAGGACGTTGCTCAATGGGAGATTAGAGATGTCGCCCAGTTCGTCGAAGAAGTATTCTCCGAGGGTCTTTTTCCGAGTGTGGGCCAAGCTAGGATACTCACAGAGGAAGTGGAATGATCCTTCCTCTGCCTCCTCATCTTGGCATCCTCTACATAAGTCGGATGTGGTAATGCACATTCTCATCATGTGGGTATACCCAACGAGTTGTGGCCCGTGAGAATGCCAATCAACAGAGAGATCCGATTTCTGCTTAGCTAGAGTAGAAATTCAGTTTTTTCTTGGAAATATCTGGCCAAAGGTTTCTGGAGACTCGGCATGTTTCTAAAGATGACCACCTGTCATTGGCGGTTTTTAGAAAATTGTGTTTGATTCTGTTTTTTTCTTGTTCTAGTGGCCTTAGAACTGAGGTGTTCGTTTCGATGGATTCGAGTGCTGACCCGGTTTTAGCCAGCTTATCCACCATTTCATTACCGATTATGTCACGATGTCCTGGAACCCAGGTTAAACTAACTGTGTTTGTGTCGCTGAGCAGTCTTAGGTTACTGCGACAGCTGTCTACTAGTCTGGATTTTTTTGATAATGGATGAGATAGCTTTAATGGCCGCCTGACTGTCTATAAAAAAGTCAATATTTTTGTTGATCAACGTTTTGTGTAGCTAGGTGCTTCGCGGCTTCGCACACTGCGAGTACTTCTGCTTGAAAGATACTGCAGAAGTCGGGAAGCTTTATTGATCTATTCATGGTAGGGTAGTCTGAGAAGATACCTGACCCTACCCCTTCGTCCGTTTTGGAACCATCTATGAAGACGGAAATGTGATTTCCTTTTATAACCCTGTTTTCCTCCCAGCTTTCTCTTGTCGGAAAGACTGTTAGGGCCACTGGATTGAAGTCAATATGCGGGGGGAATAGTCTGTTTGAGTGTCTATATCTGTATGGTTCATGATGGTTCTATGGCCTGATATGCCTGTTTTCCAATTGTTGCATTGTTTGAGTCGCAGCTCGCAGTGCGCTTTTGGCCGCCATCTCCTTAGTAAAAAGGTTTAGGGGGGCTAGCGACAGGAAGGTTTCCAGAGCTGCAGTTGGTGTTGTTCTCATGGCACTAGTTGAGCCAATGCATGAAAGTCTTTGGATTTTGGTCATGGTCTTAAGGTTTGAGGCCTTCTCTAGTGATGGCCACCAGACCAGACAAGCATATGTGAGGAATGGTCTTATTATGGATGTATACATCCAGTGAATGGTCTTGTGACCAGGTCCCTTTAAATAACATTAGAGTTGACCGATCTGACCTTAAGATGTTAGTTTTATCCCTATTTGAAAAAGCCAACCTCTAAAAAAACCACCCGGTACTTCAAGTTTTTCTTGTATTTGGAGAACTTCTTCAGGTTTTTCTTCTTCCAATTTTTCTTTTACTTCAAGTTCTATTCCTACTTAATCTTCTTCTTCTACATCTCTACATCATGTTCTCCGACTTCTAGTTTTTGTTTCTACTTAATGTTCTTCTTTTAAGTCTGACATTTCTACTTTTTTACTTCTTCCTCTACTAATTTTACTTTGACAATTCATTAAATATAGCAGTTATGCTCTTTTAAATTTAAAAAAAAAAAAACTAAAACCACATAAAATAACTTCGAATAGCTGATGTGCTGCACCCTAGTATAAATTCATTAGAATTCATGACACTGTGTTATCATAAAGTATTTTTATTTGGTATTCATCTCCGACTTCACTATTCGCACTACAGCTCAGTAAAAACATAACTCAAATTTTTCTTCAACATTATTTACAAAAAATACTCGTACTTTCAATCAATAGAGCCAAGAGCAACCTGCTGTGGCCGCATCAAAGAAAAAAAAAGTGAAATTATGTGAAACTGTCCATCATGGTGGAACAAATTGCCCTTCGTCTCCTTTCCCGCGTCGCATTGGAATCGGTTGGAAGCTTATTATTTTTATAGTGTTGTGATGACGTCTTTTTTAGTTTGTGTGCTGCTTGTCGAACTGAACACACACAAAAACCGGTATTCAAATTCATTCAACACACAAATCCATCTATCATATGAGGTCATTGCCATATTATACCACTCAGTTATCGTTATAACAATAATTATTGCTCTTTACTGTCCACTGTAGCCATACACCATCATGTGCCAGAACTAATACAATCAAATTAAAGTAGCTGATCTAATGACACCCACGGACAGTAACTTGTTTAATCGCACCTTTGCTGTTGTGGTTAAACTATCTACACTTCGTACCTTAAGTCATACGAACATACTACCTTCCAACCAGTAGTTGTACAATTTACACATAAGATGCAAAACGCTTGGGCTATCTTTGATGGATTTGCAATCTCTTCGTTGCATGCGCAGCACATGGAAATAAATTTTATATCAAAATCAAATAAACAATATTTTGCTTGTGAATGTGCGAGACAAGGAAAACCAAAGTAAGCAAGAGTCAAACAACACAGATGGTAAGGAATCGGAACTTTGAAACGTTCACTTTTTTTGTGAGTGTGGTTTTCTCCTCTGAGCCAATTTCGCGGTCTTGGTTTTTTCGTGCAAGAACGTAAACAGAAAAATAAAAGCCTAATAAGCAGAAGTTGTAGGTATAAATAGAAAAGAACAAACACACACACTGTCATTCTCAAGTTGATTGATTTTCTAGGGCAGTTATACGCAATAACAACACTTGAAGTGTTTATAAATATTTTAGGTCACGAAAAATTGATTGTGGGCTAGTTCGAGAGGCGGTTTAGGTCCGTGCTGCTATGACAGTTATCATTATCAACAAAAAGAATAGCCATCGTTATATGTAATCGTGGACAGTGATGTCGAAAATACGATAAGCGTTTGTTGATATAGTAAACAGGTGCTACAGCAATAAATAGGTGTATTCACATTTATGATTGAACAGCTACTGGAATGTATTGGTATAAGTTCTGTTTCAACTACATATTTATTTTTGGATTCGATTCTCCGAACACACAACATCTTGTCATTAAGAAAAAAAAACAAGACACAAATTAGCAAAACTGTTTGAATGATAGAAGTTATGGTAATGAAATGTTTTTTGAATTGAAGATAAAACAATGAAACATCACCTCTAAGTTGGCAAATTGGCACACAAAGCGATTTCCCACAGGCTCGAGTATAAATACGTAATGCACTTGAAAGCAAAAACCAGAGGAAAAAAATAGCAACGGAAATACGAATCAAACTCATAGATACACCAGCATTTGGAGTCCATATGCGTTCGAGACAATCCCCAGAGTAGGACAAAGTAATAACAACAATGAACTCACGAGCACGACTTGTGTTTCAACGTTTTGAAATTCACTGACAGTCAAGTACACAAACACTTTAAAATGAATGTATGTAGGTATACTTTACTATACAGTTTCACATATTTGCCACTCCGGTGAGATTAGGTCACATTATAATTATTACAATTTCCTATGCGCCCCTGGTTTTCTGACGTTTAGCTGAATATACCTTACCTATGACTTGCTTTGCAACAATCGACCGCAAAGAAAGAGGGAGAGGGAAAAAACATACCACTACCAAAAACAATAACTGCCAGCAAAAACGCACAGGTAAATTCCATTACTTGGAGTATAGTCGGATATCTGCACTTGACACGCTGCGCTTGAGTTGCATATACACACCATGTGACTACTTTACAATGACTACAAGTCTAAACACAAAGGCCTCTTAAGTGCAGATTGGGTAAACGGGCGCACGCCACCACTGCACAACCAGCTAACCAGCCAGCCAACCATAGTCTAAACCACAAATTGAGGACATTAGTCTTTTACTCTTATGTGACACTTGTGTACCTTTGGGTTGATGTTGCAGTTGCTATTGGCTTGTATCTATATTTGCATTGTGACTTTGTCTTGTTGCAGTACGAGTATATCTACAACGGGCAAGATTAACATAAACAGTCAGTTGTCTTGAAATAGCGACACTTCTTATTGTTTTTTGTTTTACTTTCTTTATTTTGTTTTTTTTCTAATTTTCTTTCTACTAATTTATTTTTTTGTCTATTTTTAGTTGTTCTTTTTTAAGCTCTTTTCCTACTTCAAGTTCATGTTCTGCTTTAAGTTTTTCTCCTACTCCATGTTCATCTTCTGCTTTAACTTCTTATTTACTTCAAGTTTGTCTGTTCCATTACTGTACTGTTCCACTACTTCAAGTTTTTACTCTTATTTAAATTATTCTTCAGCTTCGGTTCCTTCTTCTTTCAGTTTATTCTTCTTCAAGCTCTTCTTTTCCCTTTTAAATCTTCTTCTGTTAAAATCTTTTACTCTCAATTTTTTTGAACTCCTCCTTTTCTTAAATTTCTTCTTATTCAAAGTCTTTCTTTGCTTCAAATTTTTGTTGGTCTTCAAGTTCATCTTCCACATCTTCTACTTCAAGTTCTACTTCCAGTTTGACATCTACTACTTCAATTTGTTCTTCTACTTCATTTTCAAATTCTTCTTATGCTTCAAATCTTCATCGTTTAGTTTTTGTTCTTATTCGATTTCGTCGTTAATTTATATTTCTTCCCTTTTCTTATCGACATTATGCTCGTATTCAATTTCGTCGTTAACTTGGATTTCTTCTTCTTCTTCTTCTGCTTCTGCTTGAAATTTTTGGTAAACTTCAAGTTTTGCGCGTTTCTCACAACCATGCCTTGTGAGGGAATGGAGGGGACCTACAATTTTTTGCCGGTTCCGAACGGCTAATCGAGAAAGCGCTTTTCATGGCAATGAATACTAACGGAGGACTTGCCAATTCCTCGCGAAAGGCAATACCCATGGAAAAAACATTTTTGCCTCTGTTGGGATTCGAACCTCGAACCTCTGTATTAACTTCATCTGAACAAAATTTTTTTTAAATTCCTACTTCACTTAAATTTTTTACTTAAGTTCTTTTACTTCCACTTCTTATCTTTTCCGGTTCGCTTCTACTCTGTCTCCTCCTCATCCTCATATTTCTCTACTTTTAATTTAGTTTCTTTTGCTTGTTTTGCAGGTCATTCGCTTACTGCTTTTCCTTTTTTCTTACTTTTGATTTTACTTTACATCAGGGACTGATTTTTGTTCTTTCAATGTTCTTGTTCTTCTTCTACATCTCTTCTTTTTCTCCTTTCAACTTTTCTTCTTCAGCTAATTTTTCTAATATTTTTTCTTAAAGTTCTCTTGGTATATTCACCGAAGTCCTTTTTATTTATGGGCCTCTTTTACCAATTCTCATACTTCGTGGTTGTTAAAAAATGCTGTGCATTTATTATATGAACTCTGCCTGTGTGAAACTCGTAGCGTGTCATTTGTTTTGACCGCTGCGCCGCTGGGCGTGTTTGTTTTGAAATTGGCAATGAATTGGCGAATGGCACAGATTTTTGTGGGGTGAAAGCAAACAAAGCGGCAGCACCTGAAGCTACATTCGTCGTTGGAAAAGTCATTCTAACCTAGACATTTACAACTAATAGTGAAATAGTGAATAAATTTGAAAAACAAACAAAATATTCATGGTTCCACCGACCACCGAGGTCAAAAGGCTTTGTTCGTGTCGGAAAATTTCGAATTGTTTTTTTTTTTTGTCAGATTTAATTACATGATCAAGACGCTTTGCTGGCTGTATTCACTTCATAACCATGCAAATCCAAATTATTCAGTATGAGGAAGTCGTATCTCAATTGGCAGCAATTCTCTCAGTCAGTTCATAACAGCCCGCTGCGATGTGGCCTGTGGGCTGTGTATCTTGATTGCATGCAATTCCTCTTACAACTACATATTACAATACTGAAACTACAGAATGGAACTAATGACTTCTAATCAAAATTCTTAGATGGAATTAAGAGTGTTGCTGCGATTGTTGTTATTGTTGAACACTGTCCGAGTCCGTCCTAAGAAAAATGTTTGCCATTACCTCCTTTTATAATATCAAACACTGGCACTGGAACTCTTTAAATATAATTTATTTGGTCTGTGTCGAACAATAGCTGTGAAAATCTAATAATAAACCTGCACGTCTCAGAAGTAGTGTTATATGAACGCAAAATATTTGGAACAGCTCTGTGTTGGTTGGTGTTGACGTTCAAATGCGGTCTGGTTAGTGTTTCTGAAATGGTTGAGGAACCCTAAAGCAGTTTTGAAGGAGGGAAAATGTTCATTAGTCCAAAATATTTCACCAAAATCAGCAAGGAACGTGTGCAGGCCGACGCGGACGCCAATGGTCAAGCTCTGAGATATGTATATACATATGTGTGCAATTTATTTCGGAAATCAAAATAACACATACACCTGCATGGAACTGCATGCGCAAATATTGGCAATACTTGTTTACACAATGGCTTAGCTTTGTATGTACCAGGAAGCTATCTATTCATGTGAACATAGTACATGTGCCCCTGGGCACGAGTTCCGTTCCGATTTTATTCGTCGTGGGTATAATAAACTATGTGTGTTTGCTAAAGATAGATTTTTATTCGGAAAAAAGACAACAACAAAACTTATACACGTCACTCAATTATGGCAAGTAGTATAAAAAGTCTAAACAACTCAACAGTCGATGTTAGCGTCTTTCGTATCTCGTTTTGTGTTCGTGTTTATTCCTTTTTTGGGGATTCAAGAGTAAACATTTTGTAGTTAATTGCTTTTGGCTATCCTTGGGGAGTTAAGGCCACACATATGGCACACAATTTTAGTAGAATAAGACAAAGAGAAATTCGGAAGAAAGAGGAAACATTTTACCTTGTTAGACAAAAAGTAATTCAAGTTTAAGTAGGTGCTGCGTGAGGACGTGGGTGGGTTACATTAATCGTCATAATAAATACTTGTGTTTAATCGAAAATGATTAATTTGGATAATGCTTTGGGTGTTGTGCTATTGTGACCAGAAATTGAAAAATGATAAATTGTAAATTGTAATGTTTGGAGTTCATAACTTACCAAAAGTTTTATTGGTTAGAAATGACATTATCGAGGTTAAGTTCGATATTGCTTCGAATGTTGTGCTTTGAACGGTGTTTTTGCCGACTGATATGCATTAACTTTTAGGTGTGATGAGAGGTCGGAGCAATTGATATTGAATTTTATTAGACTTTTTCGTTTAAACGATTCCCTGTCTCCGTTGAGCTACTTTTGGTGCCCCTGGCGTAATGGTTATAGCATGTCTGCCTGCCTGTTACACGGGAGGTTCGTCGTTAGAGTCCCAACAGGGGAAAAATTGTTTTTCACGGGTATGGGCTTTCAGGAGGGACTAGCAAGTCATTCGATGGTAAATTGATTGCTATGAAAAGAGCTTTCTCGATTAGCCGTTCAGAATCGGTAAACAATTGTTGTGAAAAATGCACTAAGCCCTGTTATTTACCTACCCTATTATTTATTTATTTTATGTACTACCAGGATAGCAGTCTGTGCTCTGTGGTGTGGTGCAGTAGATAGAAATAAGGTAGTTGTAATTTTACATAGCCTCATGGACGTCGAGATGAGACTGGGAGGCTGCTGAAAAATGGTATATGTCCAGAACGGGATTCAAATCCATGCGTCCAACCTATCTTCTGACCACTCTACCACTGCACCACAGCTGCCCTTATCATTGTTTCAGTTTAATTATTTGATTTAATTATTTCACCACCCGTGGTACCCGTGGTCTAATGGATAGCATGTCCGACTGTTAATCCAGAGGTTCGTAGTTCGAATTCCAACATAGGCAAAAATGTTTTTTCCGCGGATATCGCCTTTCGCGAGGAATTGGCAAGTCCTCCGTTAGTAAATTCCTTGCCATGAAAAGCACTTTCTCGATTAGTCGTTCGGAACAGGCAGAAAATTGTAGGTCCCTTCCATTCCTTTTCCATTCCTTCACAAGGCATGGTTGTGAGAAATGCGCTAGGCCCAGGGGGCTCCTTGCTCTGTTGCGCCACAATATTTATTTATTTATTAATTTTATTTCACCACCAGGTTTTGTTGGCTTTCTTGTTGTGTTCCTTCCCTTTGAAGCCCTTAGCTATGATTTAACTCTCTTTAAAGTAGTCTGTTGCTATGTTGTACACAATAATCCCACATACTTTGAGCTGTACATCATGCATAGTTGACTGTATTGATGATGCTACTTGTAGAACTTTGCATATCCAAAATATATTGCCTGCGTTTTCCCTTGTCCAGATTACACCACTCAAACATCAGGAGTTACTAAGACTGTCACTTAGTAGCTCATGTTGTTTGATTTCCTTCGCGACCTCCATAGCGAATTTTGTCTGCAGAATGCGATGTTGCTGGGCGCAAGCTTCTCCCAGTTGTGTTATCGGTCGGGGTCTCATTTCCTCAACTGGTGTAGGTAACAAGGTTTCAATCTTGTTTGATGGACATGATATTCAACACGATACGACCGTGTGAGTTGTTTGTACCTTGAATGAAAACCGTCTTTTTAAGCTCTCCTCAAATAAGTTGTAAAAATCCTCATTTGATGCTAACACTCAATTTGGATAGCATATTGATAATATCGCAAATTTTTTGTGGTATCACCAATTTAAGAAATATCTAACGTACAATATAGAGTCCAAAATATGCACGCTCCAAAGTAGTTCTTCCACAATAATGATACCGCTTCCGTTTTTAACATGAGTGGTTCCAAAGTAGAACACCTTGTATAGGCTGTATTTCGATTCTTGGACACACGCAAAATATAATCTACTCACCTCACTTCTTACCATCTCATTTGGTTCGAACCTTCGAACAATCATGCTCCAAACGTTTTAACTTGCGACCCTCAAATTACGTCCAATTTGTTGCATTATTTTGCAAATGTGATGTATGATTTTTAGTTTTTTCATCAGTAAACCCTAACTGCACTTTGTTTCTGTGTTTCTGAATCACCATCATATAAACACAGTTCGTGCCTTGTGAATAAACCTATTGTTTGCTTCGCGCGATTTTAATATTTAAATGTTTTTTTTTTTTTTAAAAAAACCACCTTACTGCGAAAGAAACCATAAACCTGTCAGAAAAATTTAAATCACCACTTAGCGGTCAATTTTGTTTTCTTTAGTGTTAAATTTCTTTGTTCGCACACTCTTAATCCAAAGATTAATAACGATTCAGCTTAAGATAAAAAAATTTCTGAGAATGGCTTCTTAATCTCATTCTACTTTAGTTAATGTAGATATACATACACATCCATACCGTCGAAGGCATTGCCTCGAACAAAATAATGGACATTATTAGTCACCTTGTTTTGCTTTGGCGGAGAACTTTTGTGTTTTTTTTTCAGTCAGTGCGATGAGAAGTGTGCAAATCATATCATTTATTTTAAACGTCGAAGGAGAAGAAGACAAAGACAAAAAAAACACAAACAAAAACAAACCAAAGCATTAAAACAAGAAGCTGATAAAGTTAAGAATAAAGGTAGGTACTTGAAAACCTGCTCAACCGTAATATTATGGGTCATCATCAAGTCGCATGGTAGGTCGGGACGGCATCGGCAGGCGGACATTGGTGCCATGAGATTTACGTAATCCAGTGTTTGTTTTGGGCCATTGCGCTCTCTATACCCACTTAACGTGACCCAAATAAAAAATTCAACGAATACGTAGAACGTTCACAGTACACACATCCGCTAAAATATTATTTCTGTACACCGAAAGAAAAACCTTGGTAAAATCAAACAGGAAACTTGTTTGTTTTTGCGTCAAGCAGGAACATAGTTAAATTAAACAAGCTGGCATTGTCATTTTATTTACTGAAATGCTACAATTTTCATTGGTTAAATCAACAACGCCATTTTCAATTTCGTGTTTAAACATTGAGCAAAAACATTGTTAAACAACAACGGTTGTGATACTAGAAACATACATGTCCATGATACTTTAACAACGTTTGTGTTTCGTCAACAATTCTGAATTGTTGGTAAAATATGAACATTGTTGATCAAGTATGTTCGTGAGAATTCAGCCACGTTTTCATCTGCTCAACAGATTTAATGCAAAATTTCTATGATAAATGCCTGAATTGAAGTTTGACCTATACATTTGATAGGTTGTTGCAGCAGCAACAACAACAACAGCAGCAACAGCAACAGCAACAGCAACAGCAACAGCAACAACAACAACAACAACAACAACAACAACAACAACAACAACAACAACAACAACAACAACAACAACAACAACAACAACAACAACAACAACAACAACAGCAGCAGCAGCAGCAACAACAACAACAACAACAAAATCAGCAACAACAACAACTGCAGCAGCAACAACAACAACAGCAGCAACAGCAACAGCAACAGCAACAGCAACAACAACAACAACAACAACAACAACAACAACAACAACAACAACAACAACAACAACAAAATCAGCAACAACAACAACTGCAGCAGCAACAACTACAACAACAACAACAACAGCAACAGCAACAGCAACAACAACAACAGCAAATTCAACAACAACATAAACAGCAACATCAACTTCAACAACGTAAACATAAACAACAACATCAAACCCTCTTAGTGCCGGATGCTAAAGTACTACGTTCAGGAAGGAGTATTATTAATCAACCTAGTGCTGGTAGTTCTTCCCAAACTCAGGGAAGCTCTAGTAGTGTGAATGCTAATGACCCACTGGAGTCCTCAACAGCTTCCATTGCGGATGAGAGGAGTTCTAACCCATTAGCATTTCCTTCTACTGAAAGCAATTTAGTTATGGAAGAACTTATTGCTATACCCCCAGCTAAGAGCATATTTGTTTCCCGTCTCTCCCCTTCTACTTCTCAGGATGCAGTTCATAACTATATTTTAAAAAAATTGCCGTTAATTGATTTGACAGCGCTCAGCATTAGAAAATTTAATGCGACTCCCGAAAAAGATTATTCGTCTTTTGAAATCAAGGTTGGGAGAGACTTTGAAGCATATAAGTTAATTTGCAACCCATCACTTTGGCCTTTGCATACAGTTGTGCATGAGTTTTTTCGAGGCAAAAAACGTAGATCAAACGTTAGCTGAAGCGGAATCTCTAGGAGAGGGATCTCTACTTCCCTCTAGTCCCTCCTCCTCTAATAAGTGTCAGAAGTCATTGCTTAAAGTATACTTTCACAACGCAAGTGGTATTCGTACGAAAGTATCTGAATTGTTCAATAATTCAAGTCACCTTGATTATGATATAGTCATTATCGTCGAAACATGGCTATATCCTGGTATATCTTCGTCCGAACTTTTTGACTCTCGTCATTTTGTTATATATCGACGTGACAGATGTAGCTCTATCTCTGAACGTGGAGGAGGAATCCTAATCGCTGTTAGTACTAAGCTTTGTTGTACGGAAGTTGCCTTACCAAATTTGGACGTTGAACAATTATGTATCTCAATTAAATTATTCTCTACATATGAGTCTTACTTATTTTTTATTGTTAGCTACATTCCATCAGGAAGTATTTTTGAAACTTACGAAAATCACTTTTTAAATATTGATGCTATTAATAACACTTGCTCTGAATTCGATAATGTTTGTTGTTTTGGTGATTATAACTTATCAAACACTAAATGGAATTGGTCAGTTGGTGATAAAATGATGCTAGCTTCTAATATGATTAGAGATTTTGAATTTTATTTCATAGATTCTATTAATTCATTAAATCTTAATCAAATAAATGGAATTCCAAATTCTTTGAATAATATATTAGATTTAATCTTTGTATGTAATGAGTATGTTAATTCTAAAGTTTCTACAGTTCCATTTTCACTATTAAATGAATCTATTCATCACAAAGAACTATATGTTCAAATTGAATTATATAACTTCTTATCTTATGAACCTGACAAATGTTCAAAATCTTATAACTTTAATAAGGCTAACTTCATCGAACTAAATAGTTTTCTAGAATCTATCAATTGGTCTCATGAATTTAAATACTTAAATCTTGAACAAATGTACTTGAGATTTACATCAATTATATTTGAAAGTTTTTCCAAATTTATTCCACTTTCTCTTCAGAAAAGACAAGCAAAGCTTCCGTGGTATAATGATCGCTTAACAAATCTTAAAAATTTAAAACGTAAAGCTTTTAATAAATATAAGAGCTCTAATAATGATTTAGATTATGCTAAATTTAGCAAATTGCGTAAGGAATTTTCTATTCTTAATAAATTCCTTCACAGTTGTTATATCATGAGTATGGAAAGAAATATAAAATCTAATAGCAGCTCGTTTTGGACGTTTGTAAATGAAAAGAGAAAATCTTCTGGATATCCTAAGAATATGTCTTATAGAAACTCAGATGCTTCGAATATTTCTTCTATTCTAGATTTATTTGCGAAATTCTTCCAATCCATATATTCAGATTCTGATAGCATAGATAAATCTTGTTTCCCCAATATACCAAGTAAGGTTGATATTGGTGCTTTACATTTAAGTTTTGATGAAGTTCTTTTAGAACTCCATTCATTAAAACCTAAATCTAAGCCTGGTGCTGACGGCATACCAGCTTTATTTTTAAAGAACTGCGCCACCACACTATGTTATCCTCTGCTCTGCATCTTCAACAAATCGCTCTCCGAAGGTAATTTTCTTAATGAATGGAAAATATCATATCTTATTCCAATTCATAAATCTGGCTCTAAGAATTTGATAGAAAATTACAGAGGCATTTCGAAACTATCTTCGATCCCTAAACTATTCGAAAGCATTGTGAAAACAAAATTGGAGTTTTTAACGAATGAATCTATTTCAGCTTTACAACACGGCTTTATTTCTGGGCGCTCTACCACAACAAACATGTCCCTTTTCTCATCTTATGTCATTGAAAACTTGGAGAATAATAGTCAAACTGATGTAATCTACACCGATTTCAGTAAAGCTTTTGATTCGGTTAACCATTGTATCTTAATTCGTAAACTGAAACTATTTGGTTTCCATTCATCATTTTTGAATTGGATCTCATCATATTTAACTGGTAGATCACAAAAAGTTCTGATCAATAATTCTTACTCCAAGTCTATTAATTGTACTTCCGGTGTTCCTCAGGGAAGTCATCTGGGACCACTGCTGTTCAATATCTTCATAAATGATATCACTTCTGATATAAAATACTCGCATTGCCTTCTCTATGCTGATGATTTGAAATTATTTCTTAAAATCAAAATGATTGATGATTGCCGCCTCCTACAGTCAGATATTAATCAAATATCCGAATGGTGCAGTTTAAATTGTTTAAAATTAAACATAAGAAAATGTAGCGTTATATCTTTCTATAGATCTCATACGTACATTACTTTTCCTTACCAAATTGATACAGACCTACTTTCGCGTGTTGGAAAAATAAAGGACCTTGGTATAATGCTTGATTCGACCTTCTCTTTTAAAAGTCATATTGACTATATTGTATCAAGAGCTAATTTACTAGTCGGTTTCATTAAGAGAAATTGTATAGATTTCAGTGATCCGCATGCATTGCTTTCTCTCTACATATCACTAGTTAGGTCGATACTTGAATATGGAGATATTGTTTGGAACCCAGCCATGATAACTTATTCTGATCGTATCGAAAAAGTACAAAGAAGATTTTCTAGGTTCATATTTTATAAAATGAAATGGACTTTTATTCCTGAATACAAGTCGCGTTGCCTACTTTTAGGAATCAAATCCCTAGAATCCAGAAGACGTATGCATGATATTATGTTTGTGAGGGATATTTTGAATCATCACGTTAAATGCCCTTCCTTACTTTCTAAAATACCAATATACGCACCATCAAGGGTTTTGCGTCCAAGAGATTTGCTTTTCGAACAATATCACAGAACAATGTATGGTTCAAATGAACCCATCTCTAGATGCATAAGACGTTTCAATGAAGTTTGCCAAAATATAGATCTAAGTTGGACAAAGGATATGTTCAAATCAAAACTTTTGTTAATATTTTTATTTTAACATCTCTTTTTTCTCTCTTTTTTTTCTTTTCGTAATTTTATGATCTAGTTATTCCAAATATTGTATATAATCATACTATCTTTCAATCTGTTAGCATAAGCTTGTAGATAAATAAATAAAAAAAAAAAAAAAAAAAAAAAAAAAATTCAGGCATTTATCATAGAAATTTTACATTAAAACTGTTGAGCAAATAAAAACGTGGCTGAATTCTCACGTAAAACATACTTGATCAACAATAAAGAATAATTAATTATCCCTTAATATAAAATGGTCACGAAACTTATCATATTGAATTGAAGTTCCGTAATGCGACTTCACGTTTTCTGTGGGCTTACGTATGAAAAATATTGAAATTCAAAATGTTACTGATACTTTAACTATTCTTTATTGATTAAAGAAGTATGAACATTGTTGATCAAACATATTGGTGATAGTTCAACAGTGAATTTGGTATTTCAATCACAAACGTGATGGTTTTTGTAATTTCAGCCTTAATTGTTAGTTAAGTATGTTTGTTGTTGATCAAGTATGAAATCAACAATCACGTTGTTGGTTAAAAATTATAACATATTCAAATCAACTACGAACATACTTAATTTAAACATTTTTATGATACTTACCTGAAAAAAAAATTGATCACGGCAGCATACTTGATTTGAACATGCGTTCTTATTTGAATTCATCACGAAACTTGGTTAATTTCACAATTTTAGACGAATTGTTGATTAACAATGAAACATGTTTAAATCAACCAAGGTTGTTTCTTTCGGTGTAGGTAACTTTGCTGGTAGTTAGATGGCATTTGACTGCACTGATTTAAATTTCGACTGTCACCGCCGCGCCGCGCGCCGACCATATGGACTGCGAATTAAAGTGTACTATATATTTTCCATAATGATATGGGTGTCTTTCCGGGAGGGAGAGTCTGATAAAAAAAGCAAAATAAATAAATAAAACATTTTGCATGTGACATTTATGAGAGAATTGAATTTGCTTACTGACAATTGAATTTGATTATGTTGCGTTTAAGGCTTTTTAGTTTATAAAACGTTTTTTTTATCTTCATTGAATGTGCTAACTTTTTTTGTTTTTATTTTTGTCTCATTTCAGGATATATCTCTTTCAAGGTAAGATTTGGTTTTACGATCCCACGAGCAATTGTGTTTCATGTTCCAGGTATGTTATTAAGAGTTGATTGTTGTTCTGTGGTTTGGATTTGCTTTAAAATAAATAATCATTAGGCATTGGTTATCTCTTCAAGCTGCTTAGCCCAAAAGTTTAATTTTCGACGATTTTATCGGCTTAAGTGACCTTAGGCTTAATCCTACTTATTTCATTAGACAAATTCAAAGTTCGAATGTCGAATGAATAAGATTGAAATTCGCTTAACCCAAAACATGCGTGTGTTAGCTTTTGGTTGACATGACCGATTTAACGATAGTGTGACATAAACGAAATAAAAAATTAGCAAATGGAACTACATGGTTACTGATGCCTCGGGGAGATGGCTTCTTTGTGAGCGAGGGATAGGAGGTTTGGTTTATAATGTTAATCTTGTTGTCGAAGTAATCGCCTTTTTCTTCCAAGCGGGTTGTAATTATCAATGACTGACTGCACGAATCTCAGTGGTCTACAAGAGCTTTCGCGTATATGTCCCAGCGGATGAATTCGAATGACAGAATCAACGGTGGACTTCAGCAGTCAAAAAAGCAGACACCCCTGAAGGAGCTACTCCAACATATTTGGTTTAAAGGTCTTTCAGGGTCTTTCAATACTAGGACAGGTTATTGGAGTAGAGATGGTGGCGGATGAGCTCCTGGTGAGCCAACGGCAGCACTCACACCCCTGCAGCAGGGTACTGACACTGGATATTCCAGCCCTTTATGTCCGAAGGGATCCAAAAGGACCTGGCCCTCCAGGTTAGGGGTTGTGCGTAGGGTTAACTACCCAACCATGTAAAAAAAATTATAGTTCCGAAACAACCAATAGCCTCGGATAACGATAATGATTTCAAAGTTGACGACCCAAGCAAACGAATAAAGGACAACGACCTCCGGATCTGCACGTGGAACGTTAGATAACTTAATGGATTACGTGCAGCTGGAGAATTAGCGGACGCCCTGGATACTGCAAAGCAGACATAACCACCATCCAAGAAGTGCGATGGAGTGGACCGGGCATAAAGAAGATGAAAAACTGTGACATCTACTATGGCGACTGCTACAGGCAACAGAAACAGCGCTTATTGGGATGCGGATTTTTTGTTAGAGGAAGACTCAGGGATACGGTGATTAGTCAATGAGCGTATAGTGACCATCCGCATCAAGGCTAAATTCGCCAACATTAGCCTTACATGCGTCCACGCCCCCACAGAACAGAAAGAAGACGATTCCAAAGACTGTTTCTACGAGCTCCTCGAAGAAATATATGAGCAGTGCCCTAGACACGACGTGAAAATCGTTCTTGGCGATTTCAACGCAACACTAGGGAAGGAGGACATCTTTGGAAACACAATCGGTAAGAATAGCCTCCACGACAAAACCTCCGAAAACGGATTGAGGCTAATCGATTTTGCTGCGGGGCTAAATCTTGTTGAAAGTAGTACACACTTCCCGCATCTCAAAATTCATAAAGGTACATGGCGATCCCCAGATTTAACCGTCAACCAAATTGACCATGTTGCGATCGACGCAAGGCACTCTTCAAGTGTGTTAGATATCCGAACTTTTCGAGGGGCCAACTTTGACTCTGACCACTACCTTGTTGTAGCCAAGGTACGAATGAGTGTTCACGACCAGCACGAACTAACGCTGTGAAGAGATATGACGTCGGAAAGCTACAATCGCAAGAGATTGCCAATGCCTTTTCCAATCGAGTGTCCCTTCAATTATCCTTGAATCCCATGCAGCCAGCATTAAACATTGAAGACCAGTGGCAGCAATGCCAAGAAGCCATCAGAACCGCTGCCTCTGAGGTTCTGGGTTTCACTCGGCCACCAAAACGAAACCCATGGTTCGATGAAGAATGCAGGCAGGCAAATGCAGCCAAACAAAAAGCACAACAAATGTTGATGCAAAAACGAACAAGGGCTGGTTACGATCAGTATAACGAGATCTACAAGGAGAAAAGAAGGGAAGAACACAGAACAGGGTTGTAATTATCGTTTGTTGGAAGAACCCTTTAAGGTCCAAAACTAAAACTTAACGAGTTCTTAAAAGAGTTCATCTTGAAGATACCCATTTTAACAATTATCTCCTTTTTCAATGCTCTAATTGAGTCTTCTTTTTTTGACGCCTTTCGAAGCTCTCCAGCAAATTACCTCAAATACAAAAGTCTTCATTCCTTTATTTTTTCACTAAAAACTCTCCTTGTTTGTTGTTTCTCAACTTTTCATCTGACATCTCGAATGACAGCAAGGTGCCGTCGCTGCGTCGCACTTTCAATTCTTATTACACAAAAACAACACAGGAAAAGTGTACTAAGAGTAGATATAGTTACTTCTTATCCCCTGCTGTGAAAGAAGAAAGAACAAAACAACAAGAATAAAGAAAATGAAATCCGTTAACGACGGAAAATGGGAGAAAAATATACTTTCAACAACTTGAACAGGCTAAATTTAGAAAACGGCCATTGGGGTGTTTTGTGTTGTGTGATCGAAACGACATGCATTTTAAAAGTATTTCACAAACTGATTTTGTAAGAAGGAAACTCCCTTGCGAGAAGTTTGTCTGTTTTTTTTTTTGTTCGTTTGTTTTTCTTGATTATTTTTCGCAATATATAATTGTAAACGGAGATTTGGGAGAGGAAGGGCTTGCCATTGATGAGTTTTTGCAGAGCAGCATCCTTTAACAAGTTCTTAACTCAGACGACTCGTCTATTTTTGGCAAATAATACAAGAAAAGCAATTCAATAGCAGATGTTGAAAGAATTTTATACAATGTGAAAGATATTTCCGTTCGGGATAGGATATGAGTCATCATGGAGGTAGAAAGTTAACCAAACAAATTTCAACCCCCCTGCAGTTTGAAGTTTGACACGTACATGCTGCAATTATTTTTGACAATTTTGTTTTTATAGTTTAGTGATATTATGAAATAAGCTGCTGCGATAAGTGTTATCATTCAAATGAATCGTACAGTGGAGTGTTTTTAGTAAGAATAAGTTGAGATAAGCAATTCGGCTTAAACTTTCACCAAGTATGCCAACAGAAGTGGAAGTATAGTCTTTTTCTAAGAAGCAATTCATCTTATCTTTTTAATGATATTAATTAAAAAGCGTTCGTTTTTTTCTGTCTCATATTTAAAGCGTTTGTGTTTAGCTTGTTGGAAGTGCTTTCATTGTGTCTGCTTTGAATGAAGACTTTTGTCTAGAAAACTTCCATTTAATGTTTTTTAGATGTGTGGTTTGGAAGAATATAGCTTTATTAGAAAGGTAGGGGTTCGCTACTACCTATGTCTTAAAAATCATTTTTTTAGAACACTTTCTTTAGAACCCTTCCTTCCAAAGAATTTGTCTATGACTTTCGTCTAAAAGGGTTTCATCTAGAAAGCTATCGTTCTAAAGACGTTGGTCTAGAAAACCTTCTTTGCAAAAACTTTCGTCGAAAAGATTGTCGCCTAGAATACTGTGGTCCAGATGAAGTCGTCAAGAAGAATTTTACCCAGAAAACTACTGACAAACAGACTTTGGTCTGGAAAACTTTCGTCGAGAAAATTTTCGTTTAGATGATTTTTGATAAAAAAAACTTTCGTATAGAAAACTTTTGTCGAGAAGGCTCTACTACATCGTCAGGACTTTTTCGTCCAAACGACTCTCTTCTAGAAGACTTTCGTCTAAGAGACATTCGTCTAGAAGACTCTCGTCTTGAAGACTCTCGTTAAAAAAGACTTTCGGCTAGAAGACATTCGCCTAGAAAATGTTCGTCTACACTTTCGTCTAGAAGACATCGTCTAGAAGACATCGTCTAGAAGACATCGTCTAGAAGACATCGTCTAGAAGACATCGTCTAGAAGACTTTCGTCTAAAAGATTTCCGCTCAGAAGACTTTTTTCCAGAAGATTTTTCTTTGAAAAGCTACCGGCGACTTCCGTCTAAAAGAGTTTTGTCTTGAAAATTTTGGCGAAGGAAATATTCTTCCAAAAAATATTCGTCTGGAAAGTCTTTCGTCAGAAGACTCGCCATGATGACTTGTTTTCAATGACTCCAGTCTAATTTTTTTACCTAAATGACTTACTTTCAGAAAACTTTCGTCTTGGTCACTTTTGTTTAGAAGACCTTCAGAGATTTTTGACAAGAAAACTCTTGTCTAAATGACTTTCGTCCAGTAGAGTTTCTTAAACCTTTCGTCTAGAAGTCTGTCCAAATGACTCGAATCAAAAAGTTTCCAGACAAAGGTTTTTGGAAGGCTATTGTCTAGAAAGCTTGCATCAGAAGTCTTCGTCTGAAAGACTTCAATTTATAAGAACATGACTTTCCTCTGAAACTCATTCGTCTAAAAGTTCTATCTTCTATTTTAGAGAGCAATCTTTTAGAATACTTTCGCCTACAAAATTTTCGTCTAGAAAACATCCGTCGATAAGACTACTTTCTATAAGAAATTCTTCTAGAAAACTCTCGTTCGTCTAAAAGACTTAAATCCAAGTTTTATCCACCAAACGGCTTTTGTCTGATTGTCATTTAGTGTTCGTCTAACTGAAAATCTTCGTTTAAAATCATTTTTGCCACAAAATATTCAACATCCCAGAAAGACTACCTATAATTTTAACGTTCATGACATTTCCATAAAACTGCATTGGTCTGTTCTTTCAATTATCCAACCCCAATAAAAATAACCAATTTTACACGAACAACAACAACCTACTTCACTTAACCATTCTCTGTCATCAACCTGGACCATTCAGGAAACTATCGACTATATTCCCCTCTCACTGATTCTCCGAGCAATAATAATAATTATATTTATGTTCAAAACATGATGATGAAATTGCCACAATCAATGTTCAACCAGGTGTTTGTTCTTTATTTGCAAATGCAAATCGATGTTCGTCATTGCAACATCATCATCACCATCCAGGCCGAAAGCAAACTTTATTGAACGATGGAAAACAATAACAACACAGAAATTGTGCGCGTGCCTTTCATTTCTCACAGGCACCAGCTAGCCATAGCCGACTGGTGGTAAGACGCAAGAGCCCAGTTATGAACTGTACGGTATGCACACACACACACACACACAGTATTTCCTTATACCTACCTATTTATGTTTACCCAATTCACCGATCGTCCAAGGTTGCCTCAGTTGCAGCAAGAGCCATACACAAAGGGAGCAGTCAAGCACAATCCAAAACCCAAGTCGATTGTTAGGCATTCCATGAGGCAGCCAACAATCTGCAACTCAATTGAATGAAGTACTGAGTACTATTGCCAAAGAGACAGGTGAATCCTCTTCGTCTTTGGCCGCCACCGTAAGCACTCTACTCGTAGTCGAGGAAAGGCAACCAATTCAAGCCCAACAGCTTCACGCTTTCACTTGGGTTCGTAATGCCATGCCTAGAGTCGTCGGTCGGTCGCCATCACATTCCTTTGATTTCTCGAGGAGATCTGACTTCCCAATTTTTTTGTTTATTTTTTTTTTTCTTAGTCCCAGGGAATGTCCAAAGAGAAGCTAAATGTCTGAATCATTGGTAAATTTAGCCAGCAACAATCTAAAAATAAAAGAAAATGCAGCGATATGGAGACATGACCTCGTAAAGGTTTAACGTTTATGTCCTGGGACGATGAGTTGATTTTGTTTTGTTATATTTTTCTATTGCTTGTTTGGTCCATTTCTCCCATTCTGCCGTTAGGTGGGAATTTAATTTTAAAAACGAGGTCAAAAGGAAACCCAACGAGAAGAGAAGAAGCACATGGCGAGAGATAATTTAACTGACTAGGTATAGATGTAAATTGCATTCATCCATTGGTGTATTGGATCGACGAAAACTATGCCGCCATACCATCATCATCGTCATCTTCGTCGTGGGTTGTCGGCGACGGACGCTATGCGACGATGACGACGCGGTGAATGTGCGGGAATAATTGAATATTTTATGAGGGTTTAATGGTTTGATTGCATAACGGTTTTTATGGGAAATAGTCATTGGGCTTTAGTTCACGAAAGTATCACATGACAATGTAAACTGACTGGGATGGTTTGGGAATTGACCTTTAAGTTAACGGAATGACAGCCATAAAATTAGAATTTCACAGCTTCAAGGTTTGAATTGATTCTTTTGGTGTTTCGACCATCGTATTGGGGTTTCCTATTCTTTTCTTTTGCTAGAATGAAAATTCGAAGGCCCTAGCTCTAATGACGACCCTCATCCTATGCCTTCAAACAATTTTCTTCTTTTTACATTGAAAAAGTTTTATAAGAAGTTGTGGATTGTTGTTTAATTTGTTTTGACGTCCACGTGTAGAGGTAATCTTTACTTTTATTTATGTTTAAAAAAAGCTTCGTTCCTCGCCGCCACCTCATGATTAATGTTAGCCATCGACTTATTTCTCAGTGAAATTCTTATCAATGATGATTCTTAGTCAGAGGTCTTTTGTTTTGCCAATGCCCGTGAAACATCAATTTGTCGACTGAATTAATTTATTACGTAACCAATACCCAACTCAAAGGGATTTAGTCTTTTTATAGGTACAAATAATGGCACTTAAATAGGAAGCAAAACAAATTGATTGGTTGAACGAAAAGCTTCACACATCAGAGAGGGAGAGGGGTCCAGGGTGTGAATTAAATATTATGTTGTTTTGATGAAAATTTCTTTTTGTTTGGACAATTCAATTTGTTTTGAATCATTCAAAGAGTGATCCGGTGAGGGATTTGAGTTCCGGTAATTTGCCTGCCAAAAGTGAAGGTATTGGTGGGGATTACGAATAAAATTTTGTTAGAGTGTCAAAAGTAGGCAAATATTGTTCGTTTAAGTGAATTGAATTTGTTTTTGTTTTAAAATCACTCCTGTATCGTCTCTCGCTTAATATTTTGTAGTGTCGCGTGCTACCTCGGTTTCTTAAACATTGCTTGCAAACAAAAGAGTCGATTCCAACAATTTTGACGAAGTAGCGCGATGTCTTAATGGTGTGTATCAATCTGGAACTTTTGCTTCTTCTTTAGAATTTTTGAAAAAGTTTTGAGCCTTGGTAGATTGGTTTATTTACTGGGTCCGAAGCTACAATGACAGGGGCCGATCGGCTTAATGGTGAAGGGTCTTTTCAGACATCTCTTTTCTAGTTAGAGATGGAGCACACGATGCAAAGTTTTCATTCTTCGGAGATACTTTCTTCCGCTCAATTTTTCAAAAATGTTGGTATATTCTCCTTATAACCAAGTCTTATACCGATGGCATAGCTATCATGATTTTGTGGAAATTCACAACACTCTTTGCGCTCCCCCAGATAGCACTTAACAATCTTATCAATTGGACCGTAAGCTGCGGACTTAATTTCAACACCACCAAGATAGAGTTGGCTTGACCATAACGAAATACACCGACATAGGCATTCATCTGGATTATGTCCCAATGTTTAACCCCTAGATATCTTCAGCCAACAAGTCCCAGCTAGCTCAGCTACTCGACTCAGAGCTACATCAAAGTGGACCAATAATCAAATCGGCCACACTACCATTCTAGATAACTTTAGATTCCTACCGAATCGATCCGACTACACCACCACCAAGTTGGTGTTTGACAATAATTTCCAAGTAACTATACCTTCAAGAGAAGCTTGGGAAAATGGCACTCTTTTGGAAAATGAAGCAATACACTTCTACACCGATGGTTCAAAAACTAGCGAAGGTGTGGGAAGTGGAATCTACTCAGAAAAACTGAACCTCAGTCTTTTCTTCCGCCTACCCGATCATTGTAGTGTGTTCCAAGCGGAAATTCTGGCGATTAAGGAGGTGCTGTCTTGGCTCAAAGAAAACGTTATATCCTCCACGGATGTTCGAATCTTCTCAGACAGCCAAGCTGCCCTTAAATCTCTTGTCTCTGTCTCTACAAAATCCATCACGGTCCAAAATTGTCAGATGTCTCTGAGGGAGATGTCAAATCAGTTTAACATTCACCTTTCATGGGTACCTGGGCACAAGGACATACCAGGCAACTGTATGGCAGACGAACTAGCCAAAAAGTGCACGACCACTTCCCTACGCTTAGAATGGAACAACATAGGTGTATCTATCGCTACATGTAAACTCCTACTTAGACAAGACGCTTCGAGGATAACAAACACTAAATGGACTGAGAGTAACAACAGCCTTGCAACCAAAAAAGTTTGGCCGTGAGTAAACTCAACGCTCGAAGAGTTTGTTAGCCCTGAACCGCCTGTATCTAGGTTCTACCATTGTTGTTATTACGGGACACTGTCTAATAGGGATAGACACGCCAAAACACTTTGTGTGCTTTCCAATGATTTCTGCAGAAACTGCATGGACGAGGAGGAGGAAGAAACCGTTCAACACCTTCTTTGCTCATGCCCTGCACTACTTCATAGGAGGAAAACTCATCTCGGTGAATTCTTCTTCGATGATACTAGCGACTTAGCTTACATAGACCCTAAAAGTCTTTCGAAATACATTAAAAGCTCCGCGCGGTTCGACTAGCAGGTGATTATCCGGCTAGTCCCGTAATGGAAAATTAATAAGTGATCAACTCGTTAATCTTACATCGGGTTTCTGAGATTAGTAGGTGATCAACTTACTGATCTCTGTGGTATCACAATGGGCCCTTGCGACCTAAGTGTGTCAGGAAATGTACTCATTGGCTGACAGCCACTTCCACCTAACCTTACCTGTGAGCTCCCCCAGATAGCACTTAACAAGCTTATCAATTGGACCGTAAGCTGCGGACTTAACTTAAACACCACCAAGACAGAGTTGGCTTTGTCAACGAAATACACCAACGTATACGTTGCTTTCAAACCAGTTGCCCTTACCGACATCCCATCAAGGAAACAGCTTAAAACGCAAATTATATCTCTGTCTGTATTCATAAGTTTTTTTAACACTTGCAAAGATGTTGTGTCAGACATCTTTTCAAATTCACTCTTATCAAAAGATCAATACTGCTCCCATATTTTTGCAGCATCTTACTTACTTAGGTGGGCATTACAGTTTGGAGTGAAGCTGGGCCTCAACCAACATCTTTCTTTTGCACTCTAAGTCGGTTAAGGTCTTTTTTCCCTTGATTGTGTCATTTAAGACGAGGTTTTCCTTGCAATGTGCTTTCAAAAATCCGTCGAGACGGAAGGTTGATGTCCATCCGCTCAACATGTCCCATCAGCCATCGTAGTCTCGCGATGCGTACTCTTCTAGCTGTACCCAATATCCAGGTCACGGTACAACTCATACAGCTCATACAGCTCGTTGTTTTATCTTCTTTTTAACACGTTGTCTTCCTATACTGGACCAATGATCATTCGGAGAGAGTATTTCTAGATCTTCTTGAAGCAAAGAGCAATCATTTTCAGATTTAATTTCTTTATAAATTTTCAATTCATCTGCATATAGAAGACATTTTGAGTTGTAAAAGTTAAGAGGTAGATCATTAATAAACAAAAGAAAGAAAAGTGACCCTAGGTGGCTTCCTCGAGGAACGCCTGACAAAACAAAAATTGTGTCGGATTTATCAATTTTTGCATATTGTATGCGACCTCCCAAATAGGATTTTACCCATTTCAGAAAAACTGAGTGAAAACCTAGGTTAGAAAGCTTCCAAATCAAAACTTTGTGATTGACTTTATCAAACGCCTTCGCAAAATCGGTAAAGATTATGTCATTTTGACAATTATCCTCAAAATTCTTTACAACATCATTACACAATATAGTCAGATTAGTGGTAGTTGACCTACCAGCAAAAAAGCCATGTTGATAAACAGAAATAATTTCTTTAACATGAAATAATAATTTTTGGTACAAAATCTTTTCAGAAATTTTTGGAATTGAAGCCATATTGCAAATGGGTCTGTAGTTCGTTATTTCGTGTTTAGAACCTGATTTGAAAATAGGCATGTTGAATAACATTGTCAATGGTTTTTCAAGTGAGCGCGCACAAAATTTCAAAAATATTGGAGGAAATAGGTATGAACTTTCTAAGAACTGACAATGGCAAGTGCTTATCTGTAGAAACTTCCTGTTATTTTAACCTTTCGTACAGGCATTTTAAGAAGGCAAACAGAACTTTAACTTCAGCTTAGCAGGCCTCGCCTGTCATCATTGATTGAACCCCTTTGATATTCACTAGAGGAGACTGGACATAGGCTTAACTGATTTATGTGGGCGTCGCTACGACGCGACGGGCATAGGAAGGGTAGTTCCACCTCCTCTGTGAGTGCCCTAGCTAGAGCCATCAGGAAAGCAGCACTCGATCGACCCCTCAAATCTGTGACTGAATAAAAACATGGCTGAGTATTGACAGAAACTCTAATAGAGTTACGATATCGCCTTGAATATAAAAAAGTTGGGGCTATCGTCTTAAAAATCAGCTTTGTACTAAATAAAAACTAAATTTCAATTTCTTGTTTGAATTAATATGTCGAAACTTATAATTCAACCGTGCTTTTCTAATTAAGCTTATGCCACTTTTATCCCACTCTCTCCTACCAAAAGTCACAGCAGTGTGACAGGAGTTACAGTATCTTTACTTTTCGTAGCGTGATGTCACAAAATAAAGAAAAAGGAAATTTTCTAATCCAACTTGTTAATGGGTGTAAATTAAAACAAAATTTCTCCACATCATGACAGTGTTCATAGTCACTAGTCAGTGTCCCATTTATTACATATAAATGCTTAAAAAATTCGTGTTATAACAATTAAATATGATGAACAGTATTCATTTCCGTAGATACACTCTCACTGTGCGAGAAATAATCCACAGATGGAGAAGTATAAATATACACATCCGCTTTGTCTCATTAAAACCGTACTCTCCTCAACAATAGTTAACTGACTGTATTATCATGACGGTGATGATGATTACATTAAATCTCATTGTTAATTCCTTAGTAGGAATTGTGATGGTTAAACCGTGATCTTCCATCATTCGCTCTAATGTAATGCACTTTGTTGCCTTTTGTTGTCAGTATTATTTTCTCTCAATTGACCCTGGCCCCCGATGTGTAATTAGATTTGAAGAACATTACGATTGGTTTTCGACGAGTGAGCGAGGGGTCTAACTAGAATAAGCAATTAAATTGAATTTAATTAGCAGCAGTGAGATTAGAAGTGTGCACAGCTTAATAGAGCTTTCTGGAACAATCATTTTCTGTAGACATTATTGTTTAATTTTTGATTGTTTTTTTGGAAGATGAATTTACGCACTATTAAAAAGAGCGGACGACTTGTCGTTGTTTTTCAAGTCAATTATGTTTCTTGAATTGATGTAGAAAATAAGTCAACGGGTGTTTTTATTCAACAAAGAAACTGTTTCACTTCGAGTGATAAATAGAAACACTTTGTTGTTGAGTACTTATGTATTTTCTTTGTTCAGATCCGTATGATTTGATTTAACCATCACCTTGAAATTTAACAAACTGCGAAATGATTAGAAGAGGTGCGGTGTCAAAAGACCGGACGCAAGGGTGCATTGGAACAAGTGTCTGGGGGACAAGAGACACTCAGCACTCAGTGGGAACAAAGTCTATTTTCTGAAAGTGGACTTAACTCCCATGAAATGAGTTGTAGCGGGAATTAAGTTATTTAAAGTAAGTGCTGGCTTAATTCTCTGGTAAACAAATTTGAAGCAAACTGTCGTTACTCTGCGTTAATTAAAAAAAATATATAACAACTGTAGAACTGGTGACAAACAGCTAGTGTGAAGTGATTTTATCATTTGCTTAGAGCAGAGAGACAGCGCTTTGTATTTTTGTTGTAGTCATCGTCCAAGTTCTGATCCTTGCGCTTATCCTGCTTGAATTGCTTTCGTCGATAACTGATCACTTTTGATTTAGATGAAAAAAAATCTGGAATGGAGAGTAGAGAGAATTATTTTAGCCAGTTCCTCCTGTGCTGCTTCTTTTTCAAAGGCTGGGGTATGACTCAGGGTGTCCAGGGTCTACCCAAGAAATCTTCGTAAGACTTGGGTTTCGGCGGTCTAACTTCTTAAAATGAATACGCGGAACGGCATGTTTAATTTCAATTAACTCTAAATTTATTACAATATTTTCTCTCAGGATTAGATTTACAAATTAACAAATTTTATATTCAATATTGCAAGAAAAAGCAAATGTTACGATTTCTTGAGTACGGTCTATTGCTGGTGCTGGTCCACGGAATGGCTGGTATCGATCTTCAAGGCGGTAGTTGCGATGGTTCCTCTGGGGATACAGTTGTATACCATGGCAGTTATTTCCTCTGTTCGGCGGCGCCGGCGGTAAACTCCTATCTTGGTCTGCGTTAGGCAGGGCGCTCTATTGGCAGCAGCAGATTTCGTAGCAAAGGTCTGCGTTGCGTGAAAGGCAGAGCAATCTATCGGCGGCAGCGGACTTCGTAGAAAAAGTCTGCGGTTGCGTACTGCGATGAAAACTCCCTTTGTGGAGACGAATGAATTTCCTTCACGGAAATGCAACGGCTAGCTATTTAAGGAGAATTCAAACGCCCGGCTCAAACAAGCCACAACGATTGAATTTCCTTTATGAAAACGCAACGTCTACAAGTAAGGAGAATCTAAACGCCCGGCTGAGGACAAGCCACAACGACTAGATTTCCTTTACAAAGGCTAAGGGCCCTGACCCATAAAATCCCTTGCGTCCGTTCGCTGCCGGATTCAACTGACAGCTCGATTAAATACACACGATCTTATTAGAGTTGACCCATAAGCATCGGATGCAGCGGACGCAACGGAAAAAGTAGCCCAACTTTTAACTTTTTGCGTCCGGCAGAACTGATGACATAAGCTGTCAAAACAAATTTGAAGTTTTCTCTTCACAATTCAACGGATTCTATGGGTCCCCCCAATCCGTTTTGTCCGTTAAAACTCACTGCTGTCAGTTGAATCCGGCAGCGAACGGACGCAACGGATTCTATAGGTCGGGGCCTTGAGTGGTAAGGAGGATTCAAACGCCCGGCTGAAACAAGCCACAACGAACGAATTTCCTATATGGAGACTGTCAAAGTCAAAAAGGTAAAGAAGATACAAACGCCCGGCTTAAACAAGCCACAACGATCAAATCTCTTTTGCGGTGAAATGAGAAAAAGTATCAGGTAAATTCTATTCGCCCGGCTGAAATAAGCCACAACAAGAAGAAACCTATAAAATCTTTTTATGATTTTTGGTGATTAATTCACCTCTATTCATTGACTTTGCCACTTAATCCGCATGTGAACTGTATCCGGTTAGTGACAATTTTGCATAGAAAAAATTGGATGGGTATTGCCAATGTATTTCCCCATAAGGAAATGCACAAGAAGTGATAAGGCACGTAGAAGTAAACAATGTTTGGCCTTGGAGTATGTATTCACTTTGTAATTTAATTGCGTGCGGGGATTTCAATAGAATTAAATACTGCACTGTTTTGGTACGACATTTTGGGAGGAGGTAGGAAAAAGAAATTGTGACGCTTCGTATTCGTAGTCCTCTGATAGTATTTTGATTGCAATCAAAAGCGCTTTCTCGATTAGCCAACCGGAATCGGCAAAAAAAATTAGGTCCTTTGTATTCCTCGCTAGGCCCCGGACTGCCCGCTCTATTAATTCATTTACATGGCTGTTCTGATTTTCGTAATACGGATTCAAAACGAAAACCGAAATTGAATCCGTACGGATTTAAAAAGAGTGTTCTTATTTCCGAACGGATTCACTACTGGTTTTTGTCACAAAAACGTGTTGGAAATTAAATTTTTGTGTTCATTGGAACTGTTTACAGGTTTAGTACATGTAAGTGCTAATATAAGTTTATTATTTTTCATTTCTAGCAATAAATAATGTTCTACAGAATTCATTAACCGGATTCAATTCCGCTAACAAAATGATAAGCGAATTGAAAACGTACGGATTCGGAATTGGGAACCGCAAAAATTCTAAAACGGGAGGATATGGTATCCGAACGAAAATCAGAACAGGGGTGTTAGTTCCTCTGGAAAGCTAAGAAAAGTTGGCTTATTTATGAGCTTTGGTATATCCAGGCACAGTCAAATGGTTTTTCCACGAGGACTCTGGTTACTTCAGGAGATTGTAAATTATTATTGTTATCTATCAACGGTATATTCGGGAAGGTACTTTTTCCTAACACAAATTACATTGCGCCTGAGACTGAGAAGAATAAAAGCTTCCATGATCGAAATGCGATGATGGTATCAGCGTCCGTTTGTTGCAGTAACTTTATTTTCACAAAATCATTCAATTTTATTACAATAGGTTTTTCACCTAAACACTTGAAAAGAGACAGAAATCTACGTGCAAATCTTTGGTAGAAGCAAATGAGTCAAAAGTTCATTGTGTTCATTGGGCCGGTGGACTTTCAATCCTGCACCGTTACAGGATTCAGCTCTCAACAGTGGGCTATGAAAATGGTTGGATGTGATACACATTGCGTATTCTAAACATAATGAGCTAGAATTCCACCAGCCGAATTTGACTTTGCATGTTCAAACATTTTGATGACACATGTGAATCCCTGGTGGCAATGTTCTCTAGCACTTGTAATGAAATATATGAAATTTCGTAATTTGACTGTATCGTTGAACAAAGCTTATTATGTTAGACGCACAAAAAAGGCTTCTCAAACCATTATGTGTTGAGACACTTTTCCTCGCGTGAGGCGCCAATATTTGTCGTGAATTTATACGGCTATAAAAAAATACTCATTGTCTTCTGCAAAGTTGGGAGTGACAATAAATAGGTATGTACATGTACATCCGTGGATTGGGATTTTGGCGAATTGTTAAAGCATATTTTTTCTCTCCATTGTTGAGGCTTTTGTGGTATTTTCTGGTTCTGATGAGTTGATAAAAAGTAGAAGCCTTTGATACTTCTCTCAAGTACTTGACTTTCTCTGTTCATGTTCCACTCAAAAAGTGACCTTTAAAACAACTGGACATGAACTACAATGACCTTTCCAAATGTACATATGTCATATACAAGGCCTTTCAAGCAGAACTTATGTCAGTTTGTTAATGGACTTGTCAATAGATCTTCGTGTGCAGGACAATTAGGGCAAGAACAACCGTTTTTTTAAAAATGCAACAATTTTACTCGAAATGTCGGACAACATGAATACTGTCCCATTTCTCATGTTTTTCTAAAACCGGAATTTCTGTTAAACTTTTGTTTTATTAGTTCTTCTTCTGAAAAGAGAAGGTCCTCATTACTAATCTGGGGCAGTTAGACCAAATAGATGTCTACTAAATAAGCAAACTTCTTTTTGTGGCGCAGTGGACTGAAGTTGGGTGGTTGTGATTTAACTCATAATCCCAAGGTCAATATCCAGATGCAGGCGGGCGAAAGGAAATTATATCTCCATTTCGATATTCGAACCCACGCATCCGACCGGACGGCTAAACGTACTAACACTGCCCCTCTGCCGCCTTCAATTAAATTAGATAGTCTTCAAAAGAATGGAATTATCATTTCTTGATTCATTGACATTTCCGATAGTAAGACTTCAGTCTTACTTCGTTTTTGCTATCGCTTATCACCTGCAAGACTGTAAATGTCGCATAAACAGACAAATTTGTCGGTTGAAATCTTCCATTTTTATTAACTATTTGATTAGTAGCCGCAAGTAAAAAGTAAATTGATGTCTGGATCATCAATTAATCTCTCTCCTTTGTCCGTCCAATTTCCAAAATGTGCACTAATTTCATTCCAAATAAATCCCAACCATCCGTCACTATCTACTTCATGAATCATCAAAACTCAACTCGATCTGAATACTAATCGACCACAAAAAAAAAAACCGAGCACATTGCCTGCTCTTCAATTTATTTTCTAAACATGGGGTGTCTTCAGTGCCTTTCCGTCCAATGCTCTACATATGTCACACTGGCGAATAATATATTAGCATACCTCGACATCGAGACGTCATCTAACCTTGAACCACAACACAAACGCTATTAAAATGAGTTCAATTTGATTCCTCTATCAAATCAATAAAAAAAAAAATTATTGAAACATGCGATACATATCGATTAACCACACGTTGTGCTACAAACTCGTACATTAAATGGCCTGAGCTGGAGGTTCTTTCGTTTTAGTTTTAGAATAAAAAAAAGAACAGTAGACGTTGCATTGGTTGTCTAGGAAATGCAGTTTATAATCAGAATGCAGTTTTACCATGTTATGTTTTATCAATGAGACATATCATCGTTCGTATCATCTCTCTAGTGTTGATACAAGTTTCTATTGTTTGGAGAGGACTTGTTGTCATGTTGACCATCACAAAGACATTGATAATGCAGATACATTTTCAATAGCTTTTGTCTCATGTTTCAATTCTAACGGTTTGCCTATATTGAAAGAGGTGTTGAATTAACGTCAAATTTGATTGGTTTTCAATCTTAGGCAATTTCCTCAACTCAACACAATATACTCAGTCTAGTGCGTATCTATTTCAAATTAATTGTCTTGTTCGTTGCAGGTCGGCCTCGTAAATCAAAGGAAATCGAGATGGGAAAAAAGTCGCACATAGATACGTCGCTTCTATCGCGTCGCCATACATGAAGCTGCTGTGATTTTTCTTGGGGGAGGGGGTGTTGATTTTTGAACTTTGTTTTCATATAAGCAACGCAGTGCTTGGCACGGGGGGCTTTTTAAATGTATTTGTTTTTATGGTGGAGGCGCATCCGAGTCGTCGGAATTTGAAGAATTTTTTTTTAACAATATCATAGTTTGTTTATGAAGATGTCTGCTGAAAATTCTAAATTTAGGTTTAAACAACGTTTGGCTCGTAGTCAATGGTTTTGTTTTTTCAGTAGCCCACGGGACAGGATTTGATGGTGCAATGGCTTGAGATTTTTAAATTGTTTGTGATTTATGATGCCGTAAATGAGCCGTTGAGGTGATGTGGTTATAAATTGAGATGTTGAAATAGACAATTTGATTGAGTGATTGAGTGATATAAATGAATTTGTGTTGACTCGTGAGTGGCGTAACGATCATACTTAAACAAAATGCATCAGTGATCACTCATTTCTATCCCCCACCTATCCGCACGAAGCAATCAAATTGTTTATCAACTCTCGTTTGTAATATGCATAGAATCTAAACTAAAAGCTGTGAACCAATTTCTTTTATTTAAAAATAAAAATAAATGTCGTGCGGGTGGCGTAATGGTGAGCATATCTGGTTGTAACGTGGAATTCGAGGTTCGAATTCCATAAACATGAAACCGTTCTTCCGTGGGTATCGCCTTTTGCGAGGAATTGACGAGAGTTAATACACTGCCATGAAAAGCACTTTCTAACTTAGGCGTTCGAAGGCTCCCGGAGCTCTATTGCGCCACACTATGAATTTATGTTTTTTTTAACTGTTTACAGATTAAAAAATGTTTTTTCCATGGGTATCGCCTTTCGCGAGGAATTGGCAAGTCCTCCGTTGGTATTCATTGCCATGAAAAGCGCCTTCTCGATTAGCCGTTCGGAACCGGCCCCAAAATTGTAGGTCCCCTCCATTCCCTCACAGGGCATGGTTGTGAAAAATGCGCTAGGCCCTTGGGCTCCTCGCTCTGTTGCGCCACCCTATTTATTTATCTTTACTCTCTGCAGCAATTAGGGATGGTTTATCGGCATCAACGCTGCGAGTGTTGTTTTCCAAGTCTTCAATCATCTCTGGCTTTTTGGTGAAAACTAGAGACTTCCCATACAGCTACAGAAAAAGTTTCGTCGTGTTAAATCTTAGATGCTAACTCACATGGTTGAAAATGCGAAATTATGAAATGATAAATCAAAAATGATAAATCAAACTAAAGATAAATCATATGACAGATGACAAAATGGCTGTCAATATGAAAACAGTGCTAGCATAAAATTCTAAACTTAGAAAGAAGTCGTCGAAAAATTGTTTAGACCAATAAATTGTAGACTTTGCGAGCTATTAGCAATTTCCCTTCACAGTTCCTGAAAAGAAAATTAAACATTTTTAAAACTGGGAAGATTTAGAAAAGTTTTTGAAAATAACTTCGAGCTGCCCTGCCAAAAATTTTTTTTATTCAATCGGAAAGCTGAGGGCTTAGAGAAAAAATAAATAAATAAAAGAAGCTGCCACAAGACTCAAATCCATCTGATGATGGTTGTAACT
Source organism: Melanostoma mellinum (assembly GCA_914767635.1). Lineage (NCBI taxonomy): Eukaryota > Metazoa > Arthropoda > Insecta > Diptera > Syrphidae > Melanostoma > Melanostoma mellinum. The sequence continues at coordinate 26,041,766 of OU612058.1, forward strand.
GCACAAAATTTGAAAAATTTTCTCTCGAGAAATACAATTTTAAACTAGACAGGTCTTAACTGTGACAAGGTGTAAAAGCTCCCAAGCTAACTAACTAACTTTTTTTTTTTATTTCTTTTGTAAACCTAGCTTAAGCTCTTTCCTGAATCATATCTATAGTCTCATGGAATGACTAATTTCCCTACTTTTGCAGGCTCTTCTAATTTCATGACTTTTCAGTCTGCTCTCGGATTGCTTGAGTTGAGCTTTTGCAGTCAGTAGTTTAACGTTTCCGGATTTTGTGCAATGTTTTTTTAAAGCAACCTCATTTTGGTCGTTCAAGGGGTTATGAATACCCTTATAATGTTATAGAACACAGTACGAGCATTTTGGGAAAATAGGAGATGAAAGGAGACACCGATGCACTTTGCTTTTGAATCTTTGTGAATCGTAATGTAGGTGAAATACAGAGCCAGGTAAAGCATTCCACACTCGGGTGATGCGACTGAAATACGAATCTCTATACTTGACTGTACGTCCGAAGTTGGGCTCAAGGTAAAACTGATGAGCATTCCTAGCGAGGCGGGTAAGTACTGACAGCTTTTCGGTTTATTGGATGCAGGTACCATTCATGGATAATGGCAATGGGGAAATGTTAAGCTTCAACGACAGGAGACAACATTGAGTTTTCGAAGCATTGAATTCTACTCGGTTCTTGTAACCATGTAACAATGCTGTCAAGGTCAGAATTCAATGAGCTTATCATACGTAACCTTTCCAGCTCCACATCCGAAGAGCAGGGACGTGAATTTGGAAACGAATATGAAAAGCTGAGGGTCGAGTCGTCAGCAAAACAGTTGAGAGGATTAGAAGTTTCAGACAAGAGATCATTAATGAAAATGAGGAAGAGAGTCGGAGACAAACCGGAGCCCTGGGACACACCAGCATTTATGAAGTGGGTATCAGATTTAAAGCCATCCGATACAACTTGTATTGAACGGTCGGAAAGGTAATTTCTAATCCAACGAAGAAGAGACTCTCATCGATACCAAAAGCACGCATTTTCTATAAAAGAGCATGATGCCAAATTCTATCAAATGCCTTAGAAATATAAAGCGAATCATACTGTCTCCAAAACAATGTAAGGATTGGTTTGGTCTTTGAAGCTATCGTTTTGAGCGATCGAGTAAAGATTCTTCCCAACGAAAGCGATATCACTTCCACTTTTGAAGCTGAGAAAAGTTTTTGGAAGAAAACCAGGATTTCTGTCGCTCGACAATTCCAAATGTTTGAAAATACGGTGTCGTTCTTGTCGCGTCAGTTTAGTTAATCTCATATATCGCTATGTAATCATAATTTGACAGGTAATTTTGCTGCCATCGCTTTGGACCTTTTGAGATTTATTTTTAACTGATAACGAAGCCGGAATAGATGTAATTAGAAAGATTTTTCTGATCAGTGCTGCCTGCACACGATCTCAGCACACCTAGTAGAAAACAAATGACGTTTTCTAAGAAAGATAACTGTTGTTATTGTCATTGCTTTAGAAATATCAGGTATTCATTCCTTCATGGCATATATTCTAGGAAGGACAAATTTATCAATTCTACCTGTGGTTGTTGACAAACAGAGTTGGCAGTACCAAGTAGGAGTGATTTATTTGTGCTTTTTGTGTATGGTTTTTTTTTATGATGTGTAGAATCTGTCGAGAATATATCCACTATTCTGTCTTATCAGATATTTCTTCACAAGTTCTCTCTCTCAACGAGTACCTTTCAATCTCTGACCCAGTTCAAACATGGATCACTCCATTTCTGACGGCCTAGTTTTATTCAACAAGAAAATCCTTTAATTTGTTTTGATTGATTTCGTTAAAACTCCGTCATACTGGAGCTCTTACTACCGGGATTGAGAACCTAGTCATCAGAGCTTGGAAACTATTTCGTTTTTCTGTGAACGTACTTATCTCTCATTTTTGTATTTAACATTTCACAATGAAAAAAAATTCAATTGAAGTCATCGTGAAAATAATTGCATGATATCACTCTTTGAAATGCGCCGAAGCAGTTTTTATGGCCCACACCTAGACAAATTGTACAATAATCGAAGAGCGATTGCAGCCACTAAATGGTGTCATTATGTGTCATAGTGTCATATAATTTGTCTTACATCGTTAATAATTGAGAGCATTAATTTTCTGATTAAGAATAATACCTAAGATTGTAATGATTTTGTCATGAAATCATGCCTCGTTTATCCAAATCCGCTTACTAAATGAGGAGGAATTTGCTGTTAAAATGTTGTTAAACAATCACAAACCAAAATGAGGGAAAAGTAATTTAATGGATAAACACTTGCCTGCCTCAATTTATGTTCTCTTAAGCCCCAAGGTCACAGAAGCACCATCACGGGCGTAATTAAGGGAAACTTGTGAAAAAGTAACAACGTTCGGTGGATGACGCATTCCAGATACCGTCATGCCATTAACATAACACACAACTCGCTAACGAAAGAGCAATGTAAATACACATCCAGACGAAAATTTTGATTAAGCTTCCCCCGAACTTTTCGTACTTGTACATAAATTGAAAAAGGGATTTGTTAAGAACCAAAATTCACTTTCTGTTCTGTTTGTTTGAGCTTTTTACTTTAAGTAAGTTTTTAATTGGGAGTTCTTTGGAATGATCCCTATTTGATTTTAAAAGCGAAGTAGAAGCAAATCCTTCTTTTGACTGATGGGTTTTTATATTTACAAAGGCAAACACTTTTATCATCTCTCTCAGTGGGTGGGACGAGTTGCAATCTAACTGAATGTAGGCCGTTGGTCTCCTTTTTATTTGTTTCAAAACGTTTTACAAAAATTGACTTTCCAGCAAAAAAAAAAACAACCAAAAAGGAACAAAACAAAGAGAGAGAAAAACTCCAACAGAGGCGCCGTTCCTCACGCTAAACTAGGGCGAGGAAGGACCACACTGGTGTATGAAAACATAAAAAAACATTGCGTGGCAAATGTAAATGCAGCTATGACATGGTATTTAAGTGTAGTAGTACGCCTACTTTAATGGAAAATTGGAAAAGCCACACATCAGGGAGAGATTGAGATTGCGAGGAGTGAAAAAGAAACCATAAAAAGGACACAAAGAACATGAGCTCATTGTAATATTAATAGAAAAAAAAAAATTAAAAAGTTTCCTTTTCCTCTTTGACAATTTGAATTTAGTTCACAGGAAAAAAGAGTTGACATTGGGTTTCTTTTTTGTTGTTGTGTTTTGCTGTTGTTTTTGTTTGAAAGAACTCGAGGGGCATAAGATAATAATAAAAGTTTCCACTACATGATTTCAATTTGCAAAGCCAAAAGTTAAGGTATTCCGCTCGAAAAATTACGGAAAGTTTTCTCATAGAACTATGATATACTGACTTGTTTGACACGACTATGTATGGTTGTTTGTGGCTTCAGAACTTTTAAAAACTAAGATAACGTAACCTGCACAACTTCAAAATAAAAGGAAGGCACATTGTGGTGAAGAAATTTCTTTTCATAGTTCGAAAATATGTGGAAATTGAAAACTTCGGGCAAAGTGGAACTTACTTATTAATTTCTGAGGTTATCATGTTTCCATATTAACCGTGGTTTGGTTTTTGGAAGTTAATTTTTGAGTATTTGACGAGATAAAGTATTTTTGAAGATGTCGTTTCTTCTTTATTTTTCTTCTATTGACTTTTAATTTATTTGTACTTAATCTGCTTCTAATCTTACATCTTACGGTACCCAGTGGTTTCCGCTTAAAGAGCTTTTCTTTTAAGCGGATATCCGTGACTGCAAGAAAGACACTGAAAACTGCTTCCGGTTTTTCAAATCTGCTGTCGAACTACATAAGAGCTATGCTCCATAGCGACATCGTTTGTTGCAGAGTACCTTAGAAATCCTTTAAATTGAAAGATGGACGGCAAAACTGATTGAACAAGAATGTGGCTAAATGGAATGCAAGTTTGCACTTCGCCAAAATCGCACAGTGCAGCGGGTCAGTACGAATATTCATCAACATACGATAAACGCTCCGGCTCGACGAGTTTTCGAAAGCACATTGCAGGGAAATCGCGGAAGGGGAAGACCTCGTCTTAGGTGGCGCAATCAAGTGGATAAAGACCTCAACCGACTTGGAGTTCGAAACTGGAGAGAGCTCGTCCGATACGATGTACCATACACCCCGCAACTTCTTCAAATGGAGTAGATGAGATACAAAATATCAAAATCCGGAGAGAAGAATTAGCTCAATCAATCTAGACATCGTGATCGAAAGTGTTAGCAAGCAAACCAAAGCCTAGAAAAATCTGTGCAGACGTGGCTAATATTCTCGAAAAAGTATGTGCGTCAACATTTTAAACGCACTATAGAAGTGAAACTTCAGAAATGGAAAGGCAACTACGAAACCCCTAACAAAGAGGAAACAATGATTATAGGAAATACTTCTATTATACCTCATTCTCTCGGAGACTGAATCCCATTTATAAATATTTTTGTTTTTATTTTTTGTGTCGTTTTTTCGTTTCATCGAATTTTCAATATCACACTTTGCTAAAGAATTCACTTCAATAGTAAAACACGCTTGTTTCATATCAAAGCGTTGTAATATGCTGTCGCTCTGACTATTTGTTTGAGAGAGAAACTAATAGTGTTATAACGATGTTGGTATGAAGATATAGATATGTATTCCCACTTTCCCACTACACAAGATGCATCAATATGAACAAAGCTTAGTAGACGGCAGTGGGGCCCTCGTATGAATAGTAGATAGAGAATATAAAATAGTTTATGATTTAATTCTATCTCATATTCTTGCGAACTTAATCCTCTTCATTTGACCTCTTTATCGTGACGCATTTTCGTTTCGCTAAGTTGAAACCCACAACGATTCTTCGCTTTTACTTCAAACAGAGAAGTTTGAGTTGAAAAGCAGTTAACCGCACTACAAATAATACAAACAGTAGTTCCAGCAGCTAGTTAGGTGACCGAAGGGTTTAAGATTTTTTGGAGTCACTCCTTAGCTTGGTGTATCCGATACACGAGATAGCTAATAAGTCAACACCAAAGTGCACAAAGAGTTTAAAAAAAATTTGTTATGGTTACTGCAAGAAAAAACAAATTAATTACCATTAGTATGGAGTTTTCTAAGACTTTTCTACAATCTATTAGGTTGGAAATTACCTATCCCGAGCTATACAAAATGATTAGGCTTGTTGGGACGTAGTCCAGGTTCTAGGCACGAGTGAAGTAAATTCCTTAATACATATTAAAAAATGTTCAAACAAAATATATCGCATCTTCTTGATAACTGCCAAATCTTGAAACCTTTCATAGAAGCCCTCTTTCAAAAGAAACTAATGTATAAAATATCGAAACTCAACAAATATCGAAAACGTAACCAAATTTTTAGAATTTATTAAGTTAACTCTTTAAGCATTTTACTAAACAAGAGCCAAGTATTCGCAGCTATAGGCTCTAAATAGTTATATTCCCCTGTAATTTTATTTGCATGTTAATAAAGTTAATAAATCATAATAATAATAATAATAATAATAATGTTCGAATTGTAGCACTTATTTGGAAACCAGTGTTTGGAAACCTTCGTATCGTAGACGGGCCGTAAATTTTTACTTAGTGGCATTGCATTGAGCATTGTCATATATTTGTGTCCTGAAGCCAAATTTTGCAAGAGTGAATTTTAATTGTGTACACGAAAAAATGTACCTACTCACTCTCTCGTTTTGACTTCGCCTTTAGGCTGATGGCTTGTGGGGCACGTGCCGTATTGGTTAATATGTCTGTCAGTTACATGGAAGGTTCGTGGTTTGAATCAAACACACCAGAACATCAGAAAAAAATGTTTTTAATGGGTATCGCCGAGAAATTGCCAAGAGTCATCCGAGACTAATAACTTACTGCCATGAAAAAACTTAGCGGTTCGGAAAAATTGTAGGTCCTTTAAATGCGATAGACCTCGAGCTCTGCCCACTTATTTTTTATTTTAAGAATGAAGTAGATTTTTTTGACAAAAATGTTTTAAATAATAATCCTTCAAAAATATTCGAGGTTGTTCAGAGCGTACAATTTCAGAAGGTCGTCGGCATGACTTGCCGAATCTGAATCCTTTACGGTTTTTGAAAGATTTGAGTGTGGGGTTTATCTGCCGCAAGATGATCCCAATGGAGTAAGGAGAAAGACATTTGTGCAATCGAGACTCCAGCTGAATGTCATCACATGATCTCAATCATCCCTTGAAGTTTATCTTTTCTGTCAGTGTAGATCTTCAAGTCATCGACGCGACGTTAAGAAGGTCATTTAGTTGGCAGTCAAAAATTTCGATTTTGAATTTGATCCCAGATTTTGTCCGAGATATAACTGTTTTGCTGAATTGATTTAAGACTAGACAAAATCAAATTAGAAAAAGGAATTGTCTTGTAATATGTCTCGCGGATTGAAAATAGTTAGTAAGGGACTAATCTATTTTGCAAACTCCCAGTACTTTTTTTAGGTGCTGTTGGGATATTGAGTTAAAAGCTTTCTTGCAGTCAATAAAAGCCATGCTTCAGTTCCATTTCTTCTTGAGTGCAATTGGCATCACCACGGAATCACTCGTCAGCCTATGGATGGTCTTCTGCACCTGTTCTGTTCCTCAGAGGCTATATTGTTTTCGGAGTAATGCTGGTGTATTCTGTTATGATTATCATTATTATTGCTATTGTTTTTTGGTTTAATCTGCTTAGAGAGGTATAATCTATGAGACATTAGCTAAATACTCTTTGTAGACGATTAAAGAAATTTAAATTACTAAATTGTAATTTTGTATTCGTATTATTCTTGAATTCCAATAACCGTTTGTGAAAATTTGTAAGATACAGCTCCTGAATATCGAGCTTCAACGTTTATTTTCCCAGAACGTATCTTTCTTAGTGAAAACCGACAAAGGCTACCTTGCTTTGAGCCCTCTCTAGCCAATTTCTTAAAGCAGATATTTCGTGAGTGAGTAAAAAGATGAGGAATTTTCGATTCAGATGGTTAACATTTTCGTCTCACAAAATAAATAATAATAAATAATAAATAATTTATTATTTACACCCTCAAATTCTTTTGAATGAATTTCTTAAGAAATGTACTCAGACCTGTGTGCTGCGTTGTCTTCTCAAGAAAACTTAAAAAAAACGTAACCCTTAGACCAAATAATTAATGTCAGCTCTTTCAACTCTAAATTTATTCCTGCCATTTCCTCAAACTTAAACTAATTGAATATTCATTTTTTTCATTTACAGATAACTTGTGCATATGAAATTCTGTCACAAACATCAAGAAGGCGACTAAGTAATGTAAGTAAAGTACATATGTACATTTTCCTGTTACCATATAACAGACAAACAGATTGGCTTCACTAGACTAATTTTTCTGCTACATGCATTGTTCGTTCTGTGTTATACCATTTCCAACGACATCGCTCTCTGTAATTTAAATTTTATTTCTATCTTAGTTGACTTCACTCTACAATCGAAAGACACTCAATATGCAAAGATTATGCGCAGCGTACGTCTGTGGTTTATCTTCACTGCGTAGCTAATCAGTTTGAAAACAATTTTCAATTAAATGAAATCCGATATGACTTGAAGAGAGTAAAGAAGAAAAATAATCCATTTAGAGAAAATTCTTTGTCTTAGTTCGCGCATCTATTTGAAACAAACTATAGCAATTTATCGCACTTCGTCGTTTATTGATTTTATCTTTTTCTTTCTTTTTTGTATGATAAGTAGCCAAAATCAATTTGCAGCCAATTGAAAGTTTTTTTTTCTACTTTTCTTAAAAATAGCTACAAACTTTACAAACCATGAGTTTAGATGTGCGAGAGGACAATAACTACAAAATGTCAACGGCAATGAAGAAGCATTTTTTTTTTTTGTTGCTTGTATTTGATGCAAAAGTTCTCTGACCCAAATTCTCTTGGCTAAGAATAAATTAGTTAGGTGTGGTTGGTTCGTTGAATCCACGTCTTATATCATACGCGGTGCGCTATGAATTTAAATTACAAAATTTAAAAATATAAAAAGTAAACAGACCAGGTGGGATCCGATGAAAGGGTTAGCAGTCATAAATCATAAGCTTTTTTCATACAAATTTTGTATATTTTTATGTGGGGGAAATAGTGGTTGGGCTATGAAAGTATTTGCTTTTATTATGAAGTTGGGTTAATCTGAAAAAACTGAATTGTAGTCCTTGACTGGGTTTAAAAAATGGATTATTTTTTTTAGTACCTACATAGTGAAGTGTTGAAGGATGCGATATAATTTTACTTTAAAAATTCGATAGGTTGGGCCAAGACAAGAAAAAAAATCATAAAAAATTTACTTAAATTAATTTTTTTTTAAATCAACTAAACCGAACCTTTCACATACTAAAACAAATTGGAAACTAATTCCTTTTTCTTGATGTAACATATTAGTTTAATTTAGTAAGTAGTTTTTGAGTATTGAAGTCCCAAAGTCTAAAGATAAATCTCATGATAAGCCCTGTTCACACTGTACAATTAGTTGGACAAACCTAGGTTTGACAAACCAATGTTTGACAGTGTGAACTCCTCATACGACCGCTTGTCCAATTTGTTGGATGGTTTTCAAAAATTTTTGAAAATCTAGAAGTTGGAGGGAGTTGATAGGTATGTGACATAAAGTTGGACGACAAGTTGGATAAGTGTGAACGCAAAGTTCATCAGACCATCCAACTTCCATCAAACGAAGTCTGTCCAACTAATTGTATAGTGTGTACAGGGCTATAGACGACAAAATGCCTGCGAATGAAAACAGTGCTTCAATGAAAACGATGCTGCCAATTGCAAAAGTGCTTCCAATATGGAATTCTATATCTCTCAGAAATATTTTTCTCACAAAGCCATTAAGAAGTTTTTTGTAAAAGAAAAAACTCATCGTCTGAACCACTGAGTAGAACCAGAGACTCCACTTCGGCAGTGTAGATGTGTAGTACCATTTGCCTACAAGCCAAATTAGACCGGGAACCCACCTCGCCATTTTGTTTTCAGTTGTTTGAAATCAATTTTGAAAAGTGAAAGTGATAATTTATTTTTTAAATCAATAACTATTTACTATAGTGAATAGTTTTTAAGTAATCAAGTCTAAAGATAAATCACATGGTAGACAAGATGGCTAACAATGAAAACAGTGCTTTCAATGAAAACGATGCTGCCATTGTAACCAATGCTGCGAATGTCATGTCGACAGTGCTGCCAATATGAAGTTCTATCATTGAATGTGTTTACTGTAGTAGCATTGTGTAGACTCTTGAACTGGAGGCGAACCTATTCGACCGGTTCCAATCCAGCAGTCGCCATTCCCAGCTATTGGTTTCACCATTGTATATATAAAAGCGAATGCTGCGCCACCGGTGTCCTCCGGTCCATAAGATTGTTAAATGGCCTTTTTGATTTACCTTACTCAATTGATAATCCACCACCACATGTTGCTGAGACTAAAGTATAGTTTAAATTTATTTTGAAGCAAACGAAATACAGTTTATTTTACTTTTTTAATTTTTGGAGTAAGTATAGCCGGCTACGTGTTACTTGACTTAAGTATAAATCTATATCTATATATACAAAAAAGGTTGTATGCATGTATGTTTGTATGTATGTCCGGTGTAGACTCCTAAACCACTCAACGGATTTTAATGAAATTTTCAGGGTAGACAAAGTTTAGTCCCGAGATGGTTCCTGTCAAGGTTTGATCCCCATATTCGTACAGGAACGGGGTTAAACTGTCAGACAATTTCTGCACTGTTCTGCAGAAAAAATGAATTGATTCAGAGTCTTTTTCCGGAAATACAGAGTAATTACTTGAATCATACTTGGCCCAGTCATCGGGCTTTTTTGGAAATTAACTTCCAGATACAACAGCTGTTACCAGGCTATCTGATGTCTTTTAAATCAATTGATCATTGTTGTTTTGTTAATGAAAATGAAAGTGTAAATTTTCCAGTTGAATTTTTAAATTCACTAGTTATACCCGGAATGCCACCACATAATCTTCGATTAAAGATTGGTTCAACTATTATTCTCCTGCGTATTTTGAATCCCACTAAATTATGGAACAGTACACGTTTGGCCATTTAAAAGATCACCGTAAATATTCTTGAAGCAATCATTTTAACTGGAAAGTTTAATGGAAAAGTCGTCCTGTTGCAACGTATTCCAATAATACCGTCAGATTCTAACATACGCTTCAGAAGGTTACAGTTTCCAATTCGTTTGGCTTTTGCCATGACTATAAATAAGTTTTAAGGCCAAACAACGTCCATTTGTGGTTTAGATTTGGAAAATCCATGCTATATGAAAGCGAAAGACAGGTTAGCCAGAAATATTGTGCACCGACTGCTAAATTAAATGGAAATTAAAAGTATTTATAATCTAAAATAATAAATATTATTTTTTGAAGATTTTTAACTATCCGCCCTACCTACCTCATTTAGAAGTTCAACTGTCATGTTATTTATGTAATATACTCATTTGTTACAAACTTAAAAAAAAATAAGAAAAAATTTGAATTTTTCTTTGATTCTTGCTTTATATCAACTGTAAAAAAATTTTGATCAACTGTGTTTAAAGTCCTTCCCTTCAAATCCGAAACCAGTAAATTTTTATACCAACTTTAACGTTTCTGTCTTCTTTCATAAATAATAATTTTATTTTAATAATGGGTAACGGTAGTAGAGAATCAGGAACGAAGGGCGCCATGTTTTTCTTACAAATAACATCCATGTAAAAAAGCATTATGGTCTGATGTTCTCCTACCGTTCCCATTAAATACTTTATAAAAGTATCATGACAAAAAATAGTTCTATAACTAAGAACTTTTCCTCACTAAGCTATTAACAAGTTTTGTGTACAAACTTAGCGGAAAAACTAATCGTCTGATCCACAGAGTAGTAGTTAGTAGTAGTTAAATTAGACCGGAAACCCTCGAGTCTCGACCGAGAAGCCACCGCGCCGTTTTTTGTCAGTTGGTTTGAAATTAATTTGATCAAATGAAAGTGTTTTCGATGTATATTTTTTTGTTATTGGTTTTTCAGACAAAGGGGAGTTGACTCTCTGCATTATTTACTCTGTGGTTTGAACTCTAAAGGTTGGTGCAGAAAATCAACATACATATTTCTATAAAGTTGACTATAAAATCGGTACAATTTTGAAAAGTTTGTCAAGTTTCTCGCTTATTGCCAAGTGTGAGATGTGGGTGTACTGTGATGCTCCTAATTATTTTTTTTTTTTTTTTTGCGACCAATGACATTGAAAATGTTTTGAGAATAATCAGATGTAAATTTGGAATCCACTATCACAAGAACAATCAACGAGCTGGCGACTAAAAAATTTAGTTTTTTTTTATCAGGTGTACCTCAATGTAACCGTTTTAGTCCACTTCCTTTTCTCAATTTTATAAATGACGTGTCTGAAATCTTTTAAGGTGGTGTTCGATTTCTAACCGCATATGCATTTGAGTTCTTTTGATGGACGAAATTTACTAATGATTGCCTTCTTTTACAAGATGACTTTGAAAGGCTAGCAAAATGGTTTAGACATTAAAAAAGTTCAGCTTCGGAAAAGAAAAGGGAGAAGGAAGTAATGCAAGTCACTCTAGTCTACTTATTCTACTTATAAAAAAATTTATTTCCTGTAAAATGTTGGTGTGGTGTCACCGGCACAGTGAAAATAAAGTAAATTGTTACAAAGTAGACAACAACAACATCCTTTCTGTAAAGAGACATCCTCTTCAAAAGAAAGATATTAGAAGATAAACAATATGCACTTCTGAAACACTTCTACCAACGTCATCGACACAATGAAAGTTCTTGAACTCATTTCACCGAACACAAAAGGACAAAGAACCTCGTGTCTGTCTCCATCTCCACCCGCAGGTCAAACAGCAAAGCTAATTAAAATATTTACCGTGTATTCCATTCAAGTCTGTCCCACCCACGCCACGTTCTTGCAACACAAAAGGCACGATATTGCACACTTTTGCGTAATTAATTAAAATGAAAAAAATGACTAATAAACAAAAACTGTCATCGTTTAAGGAAAGCCTTGTTAAGTCAAAAATATAAATACTAAATACTAACAAGCCAAAACCGCCTTTGACAACTTTAAAACTAATCTGCTAAGAGTCTTTTCCCAGATTGACAAGGAACGTCCAAAAATTTTCTTTTTTCCGGTGTCAATGTATCCTCTCGTTTGGTTATTCGAGTGGTTAAAAATAATTTTTAATTGAAATGTTGTTTCTAAATTGGATAGCATTTTTATAAAAGTTTTTTTTTTCTTTCAATCCCGCCAATTCGCCATTTGGGATTTTTGCCAAAACAAAAAAAAAAAAAAAAATGGAACAGAAGAGGAAGAACGAATTCAGAGCTTCGAATTTAAGAATTGTTCGGAGGCTAATAAACCAAATTTTAGTAGCGCGCATGATATTTTGTTTTAATTAATTTAAAACCATTTAAAGTGATGTAACTATGTAAACACATCACAGCCAGCGCCAGCGTCTTAATTAATTCTTTTGCAATTTATATGAAAAAAAAGTACATACATACCACTCTTCCTGATGTTTTTTTTTTTTTTTTTTTTTTCAAACACATCTCACAGTTGGATTTTAGATGTTTCTCTCCGAGGGATACGAATCAAATTAAAAGAAAGACGAACGTACACATGATTGTGCTTCTGCTCTTTTCCTTATCGTGTACAAAATAATGAAAACTTCCAGGAGGAGAGTGGGAACAGAAACCACATGGGCGGAAACAGTGGGTGGTGCAAGAAAAATGTTTATTATATTTTGCCTTTAGTTTTTCTTTTCAATGGGAGTGAGTTCAAGGCTAAGGAAAACCTACTCATTTCGATAGTTTTATCGAATAACAAGAAAATTATGTTCGGAATATCGACGAAAAGAAGCAAATCAAGGTTTCCATGTCTTGGGGTAATCAAGACTTTTTGGAATCAAAGTGGTTTTGGTTTCATAGCAGTATGTAGAAATAGCACAATGATTTTTATAAATTGCATGCTTAAATTCTAAGTTTTGATTACATTCGTGATAGCTTCTTCCTATGACGTGCTGTCACTGGTTCCAAAAATTCTCCAGCAATATGATGAAACTGCATAACAAAATAAAGTCTTAATATAGAAAAATGGTTCAATGAAACTAAAATATGGAAAAGTAATGGCTTTTCTTTACCGAAGGTCTTTAGCTTGTAAATAAATAAGTAAATAAATAGGGTGGTGCAACAGAGCTCAGTGAGTCACGAAGTCCAGTGCATTTCTCTCAACCTTAACTTGCCAGGAATGGAAAGGACCTACAATTTTTTTGCGGATTCCTTACGACTATGAAAGGAAAAATCTCATTGTCCTGAAATTGCTTGCAAATTTTTCGGGTCTCACCTTCTTCTTTCTTCTTCTTCTTTTCATTTCCGGCGTTACGAGTAGTGATCTTGAGGCGATAACAACTCTCCCACTTTTCTGCTTCACACTAGTGATCCGCCTGTGGGGTACGCCGCGGTGACCTCAGAAAGCGTCGGCAAACCTCCCGGTTTTGGATTTCTCCATGTCTGAGGTCAACCATATGCTGCTGTTTTTGCATTTGCTTATACCAGGAGTGTTTTGGCCTGCCTTTTCTTTTTCGTCGCGAATTTGTTGAAACGTTGTACGATATTGCCTTTTGGACGGCAATACCAACTTTGAACATGACAATACCAACTGAGCCGGTCGTGTTGAATTTTGTCCAAGATGGTACTTTTGACATGACATTTTCGGGTCTCACCTATAATCTATTAAGTCCTGTTCTTTGCTAAAGGTGATGCCCGTGGAGAAATATGTAGTGTTTTTTTTGGACTTCAACGGATTAAAGTTGCTTCATAAGTCTGGTAACAACGTTGGTAAGAATGGAGCAAACTTAATGAAGGTTGATTTCTTCCTACGCTATTTGGAATAAGAATAAATTCTTTGACATTAAGCACTTTTAATTCCCATTCATTTTGAATTGAACGAACCGAAAATAATCAATCCCACCGGGTGTTCCTAGATTTACGAGACGGGTAGAGCTTGCTCATGCCCATGTGAGGTTTGGGGACAGTTCTCCTGCTCCTAAATTGAACCAGAAGTTTCCGCCTGAGACCTTTTGCCGCTGCCTATATCTGTTTATCATGCCCTCCTATTCAACCTCTACATTTAACTGTTCAATCGCTCTTCCACAGTTTTGCCCTGCAGTTAAGTTTTTAATCCGCACAGACACGAAAAGATCGCTCGCTTGAACCCTTCAAAGTGTGGCACTGGTGTGCATTAAGAGATGAACTGTTTTATATAATCTGAACTGTTTTATATAATTGCAAACATTCACGGTGTCTATGCATTTCAAAGTCGACTTTTTGACAGTTATTCATACTAAAGATGATCTTCACACCTCAAATTGGCAACACTGTTTCTGATGATTGTCAGTTTGAAGATTGCTGATGTATTTGTGGTCAGTACATTTGCGATTTTACAATGAATTCACATACTTTAGAACAAAAACAAAAAAAGGTGGGCCTAGCAAATTTCTCACAACCATACCTATTAAAGGAATGAAGGTGACCTACAATTTTTTGCCGATTCCGAACCGCTAATTGGGAAAGCGCTTTTCATGGCAATACATTTTACTATCGGAAGACAATTCCTTGCGAAAGGCTACACCCGTGGAAAAACATTTTTGGTTTCTGCTTGGAATCGAACCACGAAACTCCCGTATAACAGGTAAACATGTTAACCATAACGCCATGGGCACCACTTCAGAATAACGCTTGAAAATTGTGCAACTTCATTTTGAAAATCATTGCTTCACACAGGTGTTTTTTCAGTTAGTTGGTTTTTAAATTGGCAGGTCTATTTCTAGTGATCGTTTGTTTGACCATTGTCTCTAAATTTGTTGTCAATACGTTCGGCCATTTCACAATGAACAGAGTTACTTCAGTATAGAATAACATTTGCAAATTGTGATTGCTTAAGTTGCTCGAAAAAGTGTTCGAAAATGGGACCTCCCGATTATACGTTTCATTCGAGGCAGTAAGTATTTTTTCAATAGTTTCTGCCAATGTCTTCAGTTAAGGTATGAACCACAATAAATGATGTAGTGGGCGGTCGCTGAGCGACTCACGTGAATGTTGTTGCTGGTTCCTTCTGGAACATTCCAAATGTTTTCTAACTAGAAAGCTATGTCAGATGTGAATTGTGATCCATGGCATGGTGAGTTATTAGCTCATTAGCGCGAGACGCCTGTTAGCTGTGGCCGTAATATAATCAAATATTCTAAAATAAAATAGTACCACTTACTGAGTTACAGAGTGGTCTTGAACGCTTAAACAGCTCACATGAACTGAAAAAACAATAGCCCAGTAAGTTGTGGTCTGCATTTCTATCTCGTAGTGGTTTTCTCGCTTTTACAAGCAATGCTCATCGGTTTCTGAATAACAAATTTGTTAAATTTCTAAAAAACAAAACTGTCGTATATTGTCAAAAAAGTGAAACTAAGTTCCAATTTGAAAGCCTTTCTCATAAATAGAAATTAATTCTTGATTACGGCTATTGAATCTCAATTGTTCGACCTCAATTTGCTGCTCCACAAATCGCGGCATACATTACGTTTAATACTCAGCACAGCACCAGAAACAAAAATCTAGCAGCCAGATGTGCGCCACAATGCCTGGTAATTGAAAAGAAAAAAAAAATTAAAATTATCATTTTTCATCTAGATTCACTATGCGCATCGATTGCTCTTGACATAGAAATAGAGCCGCGCGAACTAAAACATTCCTGTCTCTATCTCTCTAAAACCGAAGTGAGGAGGGAAGAAATATTCCACACGTCACATTATATTAGTCTCTTGAACGATTTTTCACGTCACATGTAACATACACAGGAACCACGCCTGTTTCGATAACAAAACCTGCGAACAATATTTTCAAAACGTGATTGTGTATGGAATAAAAAAAAAGAAGAAAAACAAAAACCAACAACGAAAAGATTAAAATAAACGTAGAAGCCTTTTCACGTTCTGTGGTACGACGACGGTGCTTCAAATGCCATCACATGCAACTATATCGATAGAAATATATCAATAATATACCGCTATTTACTACTCTATTGCATTTATACTTCAGGTGTAGACATACAACTAAGTACAGTGAAGCTATTGAATTCCACGTACACGTGCAATAAATGCACTTTGGTAAAACGTTGGGCAAGTGCAATGGTGTGTTTGTTTGGTGAATAACAAAATAAAACCTCAGCTTGACATTAAAACAAAAGTACGCTTTTGCTTTTGGGATATTTAGTGCTTAAGTGCACACCTGTTGTGTGTTTTTGTGAATTGGTAAGCAAGAGGGAGTCCGGTGTGTAGAAGGAACGTTGAAGTATTTGAGTAAAATACAAAAGGAAGCTTTCAACAGAATGTTTCGTGGGAACTGCTAATCCAGGATGAAGTATTTCCAAGTTGTTATCGAACTGTGCAAGACAAAGAAATCAGTATGCCATTATCTGTGGAATCTATTTACTTAAATCGCAAGCCTTTATATTTTACTTATCAAATATTATATGTGATCGGAGTAGAGTTATCATTGACTTCAACATCAACTTATTTTAGCTTTCTAAATAATTTGTGGTACCCGTGGAGTGATGGTTACCATCTTCTGTTAACCTAGCGGTTCGTGGTTCGAATCCCAACAGAGACGAAAATGTTTTTCCACGGGTATCGCCTTTCGTAAAGATTTGACAAGTCCTCCGTGAGTAAATTCATTGCCATGAAAAATGATTTCTCGAATAGCCGTTCAAAACTGGCAGAAAATTGTATAGATACTCTCTATTCCCTCACAAGGCATGGTTGTGAGAAATAGCTTCTTGCTCAGTTGCGCCACCCTATTTATTTATAATTTATTTAACTAATTCCTATCCGGTTCATCACACTACCAGATAGCTATATCTTTTTTGTAATAGCATCCCACATCTTCGTAGAAAAGCAAAAAGACGATGTAATCCTAAGAAGTCTAAGCAAACAGCTCTCATCATGTTTGAGACCTGATTCGAAAAAATAAAGAACAGTCACTTGGGAAGTGCTCCGCGGTGTTATCATTACTTTCAGAGCAAACACCGCCTAGCTCGTTTAAAGGTTTGAGAAAGTGTTCCGTGATATGTCTTTTACAGCTCTTTCTGCTAAGGGGTAGCTAGCATTATTCGGTTTTCTTATTATTGTTAGGGATAGTACATTTCGCCATCGCCGGCTGTGCTTTTAATAAATCCAATCTTTGATAAAACCCCTTACTTAGGAAACTGGTGCACAATGTGCTGGTTCATATCCTTAGACAAAACTATTTGAGATCCTTTCCTGGCGGACTCTCATCAGCGTTCAGCGATCGCCCAAACAAATTAGTTCCCCATCGTATTCAGACAGGTCTTGCGTTGCTGGATTTTGATGAAAGGGTCGAATAGATTCCTAAGCTTAGCAGAGCTTGATTGTGCCTGCAAACACAAATAGTTTTTCCCGTTCAGTTGTTCTTCAAAGATGCTTATAGCTTATTAGGTAACCACACATCCCCACTTAGAAGACGGAAGTGTTGTACGTGCTTAACGAGGAGTGCAGCCTTATGTCGTCGCTTATCACAAAAGCTACAGCATCAAATCCGTCATTGGTCCCTGAATTACCAGAGAAGATTTCATAGCATTTTTCCTTGTTTCTATTCTAGTGTAAGCCAGTCCTGAAATGAGGGAATGCTGAAAGTCTTAAGATTGTTTAGAAAACTGCTTGTTTCCTATTAAGTCTTCTGTAGTTCAGCGTTTCACTTTGGAACTGAAGCCTACTGGGCTGCCCCAAACGAGGTTGTAAGCGTTAGCATCGCAGCACATGGTAGTCCACAATTTCTGCCTTTAAAAAAAAACGTCAAAAGATTCACAGCTTTACTGGTAGGAGGGGAAGGAGTAGGGTTTCATGATTAGTAAGCTGACTCAAAGTCAAACAAAAAAAAAAAATCCTTAATTGGATATGAAATAAATCAAGTAGCACCTTTTTATCAACCATTCCGAGGAATGGAAAGGACTTTCTAGCTTTTGCCATTGCTGAACGGCTAAGTGTGAAATTGCTTTTCAATACCGTGTAGTTACTTTTGAATGACAATTAAATGTTTCTAGAATTCAAACTTTCGAATCTTGAACTCCCAAACCAGTTTAACAAAAGGCACTCACTTTATTAAGTTCAGTGGAGTGTTGAACTGAATAAGCTACATACATCTTGTTCGTATGTCTGCGTATTTGTGAAATGAACTAGCGAACTTTATGAACTATGATATTTTGAACTACATCGCTTATGTTCACTCAAGAGAATATGACACAGATTGCGATTCTCATAGAGCCAAAAACGATAAAAAAGAAAACAAAAGAAAACTGAACTTTGTAGTTCGTGAACTGTCTTAGCTTATTCTATATTCCATCATCTAAAGAAGATATTGAGAAAACTATCAAATTGAGAGAATTTTTTTTTCTGTTGGAGGTTTTCAAAATACCAGCTGGAGCACTCAGACCTAAATACCGGTCCATTGTACTACCAGATAGCAACCTTCTATTTGTTATAGCTTTCCAGATGTTCGGAGAAAAGCCAAAAGACGCTGCCATGATAAGGAGCATAAGTAATCAGGAATCAGCTCTCACCATGTCTGCGCCGAGTATCTGTAACCTCATGCGAGAAAAAGCTGGACATTTACAGAGCTCTGCGGTGTCCCCATCTTCTCCACAAGATTCACAGAGTGTGGTATCACTTAAGCCTAACACGTTTAAATGCTTGGCAAAAGAGAAGTGCCCGCTTGCAACGCCAATAAGCTTTCTACAGCCTTTTCTGCTATGAGCTAGCAAAAATGTTGTAGTCTTCTTACTAACGTTGAGGAGCATACGCTTGCTTGGTTTGGCTGCATTCAATGGAGGCATAGCATCTACGGTTGTGCTCTTCACAGATCCAATCGTTGATTGAAGCCCTCACTGAGGACGCTGGCAGACCTAGCGACGGTTCAGGTCCTGAGAAAGCTGTCTGATATCCCTGCCTAGCAAGTTCATCGGCGATCTCATTTCCAGTTATGCCGTGATGGCCCGGAACCCAAATGAGACTCAAGGAATTCAATCTTCCGACCGCATTCAGAGAGCTCATGCAATCCTGGATCACTTTCGAAGTGGTTAAAGGGTTGAGAAGGGTCTTAAGCACAGCTTGGCTGTCACTGCTAACAAAGATACTTCTCCCCGTCCATCCA
This sequence comes from Melanostoma mellinum, assembly GCA_914767635.1. Lineage (NCBI taxonomy): Eukaryota > Metazoa > Arthropoda > Insecta > Diptera > Syrphidae > Melanostoma > Melanostoma mellinum. The sequence goes on from OU612058.1 coordinate 26,061,087, forward strand.
TTGTTCGTAACGTAGCTCAAGGCCATTAGGGTAGCATATGCCTCCGCTTGGAAAACGGATGCGTATGATCCCAATGATGTGTGCAGTTGTATGTCGTCGTTCTCCACAAAGACACCAGCAGCAGAACCCTAGTCAAAAATTGTGAGAATACCTGCTGGCCGTATATCTACGATTTTTAAATCCAAATTTGACCATGACCATGAAAATTTCATTCGTTTTGACTCAATTTTCTCACAAAACACCGTTATCGTTCAAGCTTTCTGCTGGTATGTAAATACAGGTGCCTAGCATCACTGAACGATTCGCTCCATTCATTTCTCGCTGTGATTTCTTTGTCGTCGCACATTAATTTAAGTTCCCTCAGACGATGGAAAATGTGTGGATTGTCCTTGCCATTCGAATTATTTCTGTGGTAGGAAGTTATTTTGCATCAATAATTTCCGCTCTATATTTAGATGTTGGATTGTGATTCACTCAAAAAATCATCACCTTATTTCATAGTTCGTTCTGTTTTTGATCTAACGAATACAACACATTCCCACATATTCTGTGGAAAATAAGGGAAGAGATGAAAAACATCAAATGTGACTCAATTGCTGTGTGTCTGATATTCCAAGAAGTTTTTGCTTTAATCTCATAACACTTTCCATTACACTCGTTCTATGAAAACCACTTACCAATTATTGTTTTTTAATTGCGTTTGAATTCCAATAGAGTATATCAGTGACGGGACTCTTTTTTTTTCAAAAAGAAATCCATCAGCAACACCTGTGTGCCTGTGTGCTATGTTTGTTTTTGTTCGGTGAAGCATGCAGTTTCTTTCTCGATATTACTTTTCATTCATCATCATACTTCATACATCATGAAATGTAGCCAGCTCAACATTCCCAATTAACAACGTGATTCCATAATGAAAAATGCTTTTAAATGGCACATATACCAAAGCTTTTCGAGATGAAGAATGTCTTTTGAAATGAAATAGAAACGCGTCTATACAGCCAACTGTGGACCGGCTTGTCAACTTGCCATTTCGTTTAAACCGCGTCGGTCGTCGACTATCGTCGTCTTCACTCGTCCATTCAGTGGTTGTCATTAAACCTTTCACTCTCTTAAAAGAAGTCGATCGAAATGAGTAATCGGTTTTGTGTTGGAAATGGAAATGCCTCTTACCGTTTGTTGTGTCGTTTGAAATGCAAACGGAAAAATGAATTCCTTCTTTTTTTTCATAAATTATTTTCTTTAGCTTTGCTTCTGCTGGCCATGCTCTTGATGTTGTTTTAGTGTTTTTTTAGGTCTTGTGACGAATGAATATCATTACTTCCGAGATTTGCTTCACGGACATCGTTTGTAAAGTTTGTTTTGTGCAGACACTCGGGCGTATGTGAATCATTTTTTTATACGATTTTTTTTGTCTAAAGGTAATGAAATAGTTTTTTTAAAGCATGAACTTGAACTTGTGGTTAAGACAATTAAAGAATAATCTGAGATGGAGATGATATGAATTAGAGCCGCAATAAAACAGATTTTGTTTTTGATATGTCAAAAAACCATTGGAACTGAAGGCCAAATTCTGATCTAGTACCGAAACGTGCTTTCTGGGTGGTCGCGGTATTCTATTTTGTCTTGTTAAGCGATCAAAGACGAAATCAACTTTTAGTTTTTGGTGGTAAAAAGTAGGTATGAGCTTAAAGTGTTGTTTCTCATTCTCAGTACAGACACCAACGTGGTCTGAAAAACAAAAATTTTACTCAAACTGGCCTTGTTTAAAAATAAAATAAATAAATAGGGTGGCGCAACAGAGCGAAGAGCCCCTGGACCTAGCGCATTTCTCACAACCATGACTTGTGAGGGAATGGAAGGGACCTACAATTTTTTGCCGGTTCCGAACGGCTAATCGAGAAAGCGCTTTTCATAGCAATGAATACTAACGGAGGACTTGCCAGTTCCTCGCGAAAGGCGATACCCGTGGAAAAACATTTTTGCCTCTGTTGGGATTCGAACTCGAACATCTGCATTAACAGGCGGACATGCTATCCATCACACCACGGCACGGGTACCACACTGGCCTTGTTTAGGATCGGGAAATATTTAATTTTTTTCTCATACACGTGTGCACTTGAAATAATAATTTTCAAAATTTCGTGTAACAAATCATTTATCTGACTCATTGAAAATATAAACAAAAATCTACTTGTTCCACTTGAAGGTATTCAAAACCAAAACAAAAACAAACCATTCACATTTTTGGAATAAGAAATGTAATTTTGCACACCGGCTGTGTCTGTGTCTCATACCCCATCCCTTCTTCTTTCTTTTATGAAAAGTGAAATAAAACAGACATTTGGATAACGTCCAAATAAAACAGAAATGGTATGCTATGTCACTGCATTTGTTTGTCATAGAAATTTTCTACTCACCAAATCGATTTTTACGAGAGCACCACAAGAATATTTCAAATAAAAAAAAAAATCAATGGAATTATGGAAAGAGGAACTGTTTTAGATTAATTAAAAGGAGTAGATTGTGGCATAGATAGTGAGCGTTATTTGCATAATGCAGCCGCACTATAGATGAAAACTCCCACAAAGCAAGCCGTTTTCTGGCCACATTTTGAAATGTGAAAAGTTACGAGAAGTTTTTTTTCAAACTTAGAATGATTAGTGCTCCACTGAGGCATAAACTATCCACTCACCAAACTGAGTTTGAAAAGGAAGATATTTTTTCCCCAGCAAAATTTTCGCTGCGTTTTGTAGCATCTTATCAATCCTGAAAGGCTTTTTAGAGGTTTGATTTTCTTAAAGTGGTAATTCAGTTAATAGTGATTGCCTGTATGACTTTATATTTGTGGTTTATACAAATTACGCAAATTTATTTTCAAATCGTGGTTCAGTTTGGGCTACGTCCATTTTAAAGTCGACATAATCGTCTACTCGACCAAGCTTTGGGATTTAAGTGATATTGTTTTATAAGAACCAAAATGACTACACCATATTGCTTCTAACTCAAATGACAGCGATAAGCGTGACTGAGTGGTTTCGTTTCAAACAAACCAATACGAAAAACACGATTTGTTCTTTTCTTTTTCTTAAATACAAGACCGTGTCAAACGAACGGAAAAAAACAGCACAACGTTTTTTGCCCCTCAAACGCCTCGTGTAAGCTCGTGATGGGCTTTGTGTATTGTACGTTTTTACGATTTGAAAAGATTATTTCCTAACAACGCTTGCAAATTGTGCAAATTCATTTTGAAAACCAAGGTTCCGTTGGTTACGTCCATTATACGGTCGACATAGTTGTCAATTCAAGCAAATTGTTCAGACCAAAATTACTCAGTCAACTTTCCTTCAGTTCAGGACTGGTTCGCTCCAGAATCTGAGCCTGGAAAGAACTGTTATCGTATCGGGCCATCACGGCATAACTGGAAATGAGATCGCCGATGAACTTGCTAGGCAGGGATCTCAGGCAGCTTTCTCAGGGCCTGAACCGTCGCTAGGTCTGCCAGCGTCCTCAGTGAGGGCTTCAATCAACGATTGGATCTGTGAAGAGCACAACCGTAGATGGTATGCCTTCATTGGATGCAGACAAACCAAACGTATGCTCCCCGTAAACAAGAAGACTGCAACATTTTGCTATTTCGTAGCAGAAAAGACTGTAGAAAGCTTATTTGCGTTGCCAGCGGGCACTTCTCTTTTGCCAAACATTTAAACGTGTTAGGCTTAAGTGATACCACACTCTGTGAATCTTGTGAAGAAGATGAGGACACCGCAGAGCACTTCCTCTGTGAATGTCCTGCTTTTTCTCGCATGAGGTTACAGATAATAGGCGCAGACATGCTGAGAGTTGGTAACTTAGACTTCTTATCATGGCAGCGTCTTATGGCTTTTCTCCGAACATTTTGAAAGCTATAACAAATAGAAGGTTGCTAACTGGTAGTACAATGGACCGGTATTTAGGTCTGAGTGCTCCAGCTGGTATTTTAAAAACCTCCAACAGAAAAAAAGTTGTTCAGATCACCATAAATCGTTTTCGTACACGCATTCTAGTTGATATTATACAAAAAAAAAAAAAAAATAGCTTCATACAGTGCGCACGCAATAGGCTGGTGTTGAAAGGGACCCGAATGAGTCAATTTTCTATTATACACTGTAATTGGATCAATTGGAGTGGTCGAAAATTTAACTTTCCGATTATGCTTTATTCAAGTTCGCCCGCGCGCCGTGGGGTTTCGTTTCAAACGAACCAACACGAATCATAGGACTTGTTTTTTCCCCTTAAATAACTTAAAAAGATCGTGCTAAAGAACGGACAAGAACTACACGACTCTTTTTTGTCTTTAAATGACTCTAGTAAGCTCGTGTTAGGTTTTTTAGAAACGTCCTTTTTTCATGTGTGCAAATTACATGATTGCTAAGATGCCACAAAAGCGCACCAACCACAATCGTATTGTGGGTCTCTCCTGACTATTATCAACGAAATGTTGCTGTAGGCATGGTATGTTGAGAAAGCCATTTTGAAAGCCATTTGGCGTTTTGCTGATTATAAAAAAATACGGCTTATTCAACTCTGTGTTTATTGCGACAGAACCTATTTATTTTCACTTGAAACTTTCCTTCATAAACTTGAAATGAAAATGAAATGTAAGTAAAGAAAATAAATATCACTTAAAGTTTCCAAATAGCTCCATGAGTCGTCATCAAGCCACCCGTTTGTCACAAATTGGAGCTTGAGTGACACAATTGCCCTAATTAAGCATAAGAGCTTTGCATATCTTCAATTGAGGTTTCCACCAGACAGCCCTATCAATCAATTGATATTCCTAATTCGCTTGATCGTAATAATTCTCTAAGAGAAAACAAAAATTTAGTTCCTCAATCTTCCCTTTGACATACATTTTCTTATTTGAATGGACAAATTCACATTTTTGATGACAAAACGCAACAATTGGAAGCCGCTCCCATACCGCCTGTGTTGTGTATGTGGTGTCTGCGTACAACGCGGCGACAATTTGATAGAATAGCCAGAACTGTGCATCTATAGAGCGAGCAGAAGCACTACATTCTTTACATACAAATTAAAATGGATTAATACGTTTAACATGACAAATGGGGATTGTCTGGAACTTTGATCCAATTTTCCAAATACGCGAACACAAAGATGCGCAAGCACAGATAGAAAAAGAACATTGAATATGAGTTTTCTGGCCGAGTGAGTGCATTGACATCTATAGCATACTTCATGTAAATGACACATTGGGTGACTTGACACGTCGCTGTGTGATGAACGATGATCCAAGCTCTGGCCTTTCGAGACTTTCCCACTGGAGAACAAGAAGTACATAAAGAAAGAAAAGAAAAACAACACTTCAAAGCAATACGACTCTTAAGTACTATATATAGGATTTTCCATAAACCATCAACCTTTGGCACACATTCTTCTAGCCCTGATGAACACCTGTGCATTTTATGTATTCATCATGGAGCATTCACAAAATGGAACGTCATTTGTGTGGCACTCAGCTGGGAAATTACATTAAGTTTGTATTCCAGTGCCAGTATTTTCCATGTTTCATGACAGTCCGATTGAAAGCATCAGGCTGAGACTCTGTACCTTTAAGTATGTAGGTCACTTGAGGAGTTCATGTATAGATAGATATTCACTGCACGGCACTTGTGCTAGATTGAAGAAAGCATTATTAAATGCACCATTGTGAGTGAAAGGATTTTCCTCTTTTTCTCTTTTTTCTATTTTTTCTTTGTTTTGCTCCTTTGTTTCGCTCAATTGACAGCAAAGGACGATTTGATCAGCAGACTGTGCATTTCTTTTGTCTTAATGAATGTGCCAGGGATATTTATTTATGTCTTTCGAGAAGTTGTTTAGATATTAATTATTTTTCCCCAGAAAAACAAGCTCACAAAAATAGAACATAGTATGAAAAAAGGGATTTTAAGTTTGATTTTTTATGAACAAGAACACTCCTCAAAAGTGGAAAGTTGGGAGTTAGTATGGATTTGTTATCTCTTAAGATATGCCAAAAAATAAAAGGTCGTTATTCATAATACCATGAAATGTTCTGCTTTTTTGTTGTGTGCGAGTAGGAAGAGTGACTCATCGATGACATATACTGACACTGGTGAGAAAAAAATCGATTACGAGGAGAAAAACATTCTTCGCAAGGACATTCTTGGCGTCCAATAGTCTCCGCTTTGGAAAATGTAGTCATTAAATTTGTTACCACAGCAGTTAACAATCGCAAAGACATTTTCGGGGTTGATGGTCTTTGATGTTTTTTTCAGTTCAAACCTTACATTTATGAACACATCTACATAAAAATGAAAAGAAGCATCGAACGAGGAAAATGTTTTTAAATAACGAAGTGAGGGGGTGATTCTTATAACTTGAGACTTTTTTAAATCCTTTTTATAAACTTGAGTTATTTTTTGTTTATCTTTCAGGGAAGTGAGTCTATTTTTGTGTTTATGATTCAAACCCTTTGACGCCTTACTTGAATAAATCTAAAAAACAAGATTAATGGTTCCAAAACGGACAAATGTACGATATCATCCATTTTCTAATGTAGCAACAACGTGGTTAAGGAAAACATTCCTAGGGAAGTCGTAAGGTAGTTCGAAAAAGCGAATTGGTATAGTCTCAACAATTTTTATCGTAACTTTAACTTTATAGAGATATAATATACAGGGTAGGCCATCTAGTGGTTTCTTTTTAATTCATGTGCTATTATGGGTAGATTTTTCAATTTCCGTAATGGTAAAAAAAATAAAGTCCCTAAAAGAACTGTGTGGCAATATGAGAAAGCCAATTGGGACGGCCTGAATAATTTCTTTCGAAGTTTTAATTGGTCATTGTGCTTTCTCGACGGAAACGTTGATGCATCAGCTGATATGATATCTAACGTAATTCTCAACGGCATGAGAAATTTTGTTCCTCACAGAACAAAAAGTATATTATCCCCAAAGAGAATTTGTGGTTTGATTCAAGCTGTAAAGAGGCGATTAGAGATAGAGAAAGAAATTTTCGAATATTTAAAGACAACCCTACAGTAGAAAACCGAAATTTTTTTAAAGGGGCCAGAAATATCTGTAATGCTCATATACAAAACCAAAAAGTAAGGCAAAAAATACTGTTGTGTCCAAAAGGAATCAAAAACTTTTGGTCTTTTGTTAAGAACGTTAAGAACTCGACCACGTCATCGGTCCCAACGCTCGTTTGCTGTTAGCTCAATTTGCTGCTAACTCGACACTTCCTGATAGCACATTGGCCCCACCTGAGCTTGAGACAGTAAATTCTGCTATGAAGCAGATATTCTTTCAAACTCGCTCGGTAGCAAGAGTCCTCAAAGATCTCAATATATATAAATCCGCTGGTCCAGATGGTATCACCGCCGTTATGCTGAAGAGGTGTTCTTCTACGCTGGCAAAACCATTGCGTAAACTTTTCCATCTTTCCTATTCTGATGAGATTTTCCCAAGTAGATGGAAAACTGCATCTGTCCAGCCACTCCCTAAAAAGGCGAATCTTCCTCTCCTTCCAATTACCGTCTAATTGCACTCACGTCCCTTCTTTCCAAGGTCATGGAAACGTTGATAAACCGTCAACTTATGAAATATCTTGAAGAACGAAAGCTTCTTAATGACGGTCAGTACAGCTTTCGTAGCAAACGGTTCACTGGTGATTTGATGGCATATCTCACCGAAAAGTGGAACCAATCTTTACATTGTTTTGGAGAAAGTAAGATTATTGCACTTGATGTTTCTAAAGCATTTGATATAGAGTTTGGCTCAGGCTCTTTTATCGAAAATGCGTGCTTTTGGTATCGATGAGTCTCTTCTTCGTTGGATTAGAAATTACCTTTCCGACCGTTCAATACAAGTTGTGTTGGATGGCTTCAAGTCACTCTAGTCCTCTCAACTGTTTTGCTGACGACTCGACCCTCAGCTTTTCATATTCGTTTCCAAATTCACCTATTGCTCTTCGGATGTGGAATTAGAAAGGTTGCGTATGATAAGTTCATTGAACTCTGACCTTGACAGCATTGTTACATGGGGTCATAAAAACCGAATAAAATTCAATGCTTCGAAACTCAATGCTGTCTGTTGTCGTTGAAGCTTAATATTCCCCCATTGCCATTATCCATGAATGGTACCTGCATCCAAGAAACCGAAAAGCTGTCAGTACTTGGTATGTGTGTAAACGATGATCGTCGTTGGAATGACCACATATTTGAAGTAGCCAAAAACGCTGCTAAATGCTTAGACTTCTTGAGACGATGCACGAAGTTCTTCACCCCTTCTGATCTGGCTACAATTTATAAGGCCTTCATCCGCCCAAAACTGGAGTATAACTCTCATATCTGGTCAGGTGCTTCTCAAACATCTTTGCACCTACTTGATAGGGTACAAAATAGAGCGTTAAAATTGATAGGTGATAGTTCAATCGTAGAATCGATTGATTCTCTTGAACATCGTCGAAACTCTTTTTTATCGCTTTTTTCACAAACAGTGCTCTAGTGGAGTAGCCAGTTGCATACCTCTCCTGAAACAATTTAGCCGCAACACCCACCTCGCTAGGAATGCTCATCAGTTTTACCTTGAACCCAACTTCGGACGTACAGTATAGAGATTCGTATTTCAGTCGCACTTCCCGAATGTGAAATGCTTTACCTCTCTCTGTATTTCCCCTTCATTACGATTCACAGAATTTCAAAAGCAACGTGCATCGGTGTTTCTTATTAAATCCTCTCCTATTTTCCTAATGCTCGCACTGTGTTCTATAACATTATAAGGGTAGTAACCCCTTGATGTGCGCGTTAATTATAAAAAAAAAAAAATTTGACTAACAGTTGTGTCCCGCTCTAGATCTTAAAAGAAAGTCAGATACCTCCGCGGAACGAATTGAGTCGCTTTACGCTTAAACAACGTTACGCTTAAAAACTTACATATCTTCAAGGCGTGTCCTGTGTGACTGACCAGGCACATCTTCATCTCGGCGCGGCACCTATGTCAACAAATAAAAATGCAGCATCTGGAGCTCGAAAAACCCACAAGTTATTATCGAGGCCCACAAGGATGTATCTACAGAGAGTGACAGTTCGTTCCGGACTGTGAAGTGGTGGCATTAGTGGCCAACTTTTCATTGGAAGTGATTTTTAAAATGCGTTTCTATAGCCGTGGCAGCTTCTTGAATGACGCCAAATACCAATACCATGTCCTAGTGACGTCTAAGTTACAAAAGAGTCCAATTTTTTTCGGCCAACGTCTGTCCTGACTCCTGACCCAACTCACTGCCGATGGACTAGGTTTGTAATTTTGTTTATGTGTTCCCAAAAACTCATTGGCTGTTTGAAGTGGGCACAATGTCAGAATTCAAATGATTGTTATTGGAGTAAAGCCATCACTCGCTGACATACTATGTGCTATTTTATGCCATCAACTTATTACACTAGCTTCTTTGACAGTTAATGGTCATTAATTTGATATATGCACATATTTTTGTAGGTTCATTAAAAACATCTTGTTAAAAAACAATATAAAAAAATGTCGTCAAGTTCAATGGAATGTCACTCCCTCGCATTGATGACAATATGAGTTGAATCTTTCATTGAGTGGGAATGCGTCATTATATTCATTTGCATCGATATCACGTAAACTACTCACCCAACAATTGTGTTTTTTAATTCGTCACCCACGAAGAAACAAAATAGGCGCCTTCTTATATGGCTACTTAAATCGTCACTCGTCTGAGCGGGAGCATTCATTTAACCGAGCCGACAGCCGCACCACACTGACCGACGACACGGACACCCACGACAACGATCAATTCGTATTTGGTATGCCAAAAGCAGCAGAGTCGATATCAATTAACTCGTCTCGTTACATGCACCACCCCAAGTGTTTAATCGATCTCTGTTTGACTATATTTAGCTAAACTCATACTCTTTGAGTGACATATCTATTCACCTCTGGTGAACACTTTCAATGTTAATGATAGTCCTGTTCATTGGCATTGTCTTTCTTACACAAAAGAAAAAGAAGGGGTTAGCACCGAAGGCCAAAGTGATGTATCTCCTTTCATTTCAATTAAATTAAATGACAATATGCATCTTTATTTTCCTTGCCCCTTTGTATAATCTTTTTGAGAGAGAGTAGCACTCAATTAAGATGAAAAACCATATCGTTCGTTCAGATTGTCAAGAAAGACGTAAATCTTCGAAGGCATCAAGACAAGAAGAACAATCGATGTCCGACATACGAGTGTGGCCAATTAATCTTTTTTACATTCATTCAGACGGCGAAAAGTTGGTCTTTATGAAATAAAATTGAGTTTTTCCTTTGTGTAATGAAATTACAAAGAAAAATGTAAAATAATTCGCTAAGTTCTATTCCTCTGCCTTGTTGAGAGAGATAACAGAAGAAGAGAAAATAATTTACTCGTCTCCGTAGCCAGCGATGCCAATAAACTTTCCTTTATCGTATACGACTTTGTATTGCTGCGGTAAGAAGTCGTAACTCATAATTTCTGTGGCGCTTGGCCTTTGTGTGTTTTGCGTTTTGGCAGACATCTTTGTTAAACTCATCCCTTGGGCTTGAGGTGACGGTATATATTCAGTTAATAAATGATTTGTTTGAGGTTGAAAATATTGTCAGATAGAAGAGTGGAAAGTTTATTGCCATTCAATGAGTTTGCAATTCGCTGGATTTGTAATGAATTGCAACAAGGCAATAAGTTGCAAAGTTGCAAGGAGCTTAATCTTTGTCAGACGCACAAAAACTTTAAGATTGTGGTGTTGGTATAGAAGATAGCCGAATGGTTTTCCTTTACTTCTTGGTATGAGAGAAACTTCTTTGTTCGTGTGAAAGACGAAAGTCTAACGAGCAGAGAACTTCTGCAATCAATAAGAAGTGTATTGACATTGAAAAGTGTTTTGCTTTTCTTTGTTGTCCTATGGCTTAGGGTGTTCGAAAGGAAATGCCAATCCAATGAAAGTCGTCTACCGACTGCTTGACTGAAGTTGTTTTTTATTCTTTTGTGTGACTTGAATGTATTCAAATAACAGACGAATAAAAAGGGAATTTTGATTTCATGGCTCAGGTGGAATTAGAATCACCAGACTTTGAAGGTTTTCACGAATAGTGAAATTCTGAGTGCGACACTTGAATGAATGCATTTCAATTGAAAATTTTTACTTGCAGCATCCCTTTCATCCAGTCCGGTTGTCTCTTTGTTGGTTTTTGTCACCATCGGTGTCCACACCATCGCATTCGGGTTAAAAGAAATTCCAACTCTTCCTCCCAGAAGGAAGATTATGGTGCCCGTCCTTGATTTGGTTTGCCCTGGTAACACTGTGTAAGACATACCTAAATTGACATCGGGGTGCAGTGCAGGTGAGGAACTACACGTCCAAGGATAAGGAATCGGAGTGCGGTAATTTCATCCGGAGAGACAGATTCTTAGTAAATGTAAACGGAAACCTTAAGCGAAGGCTTCACGGTCAGATTATGAAGTCCATCATTTATTCGTCGAACATACTGAGAGGAAATGTTTTCGAAGTAGCACCACTGATTCTCTTTTCTAAAAAATCTACATATTTACTCTTCTCATTCCAAACATTGAACTCACCACAAATGCAGTCCGAAAGAAAGAACCTAATCCTAAACCAGTAAATAATCAGGTTTTGAAAGAGGAATCCACCAAAAGTGACAACAATTTGATGGAACCCCTCCAAACGGTGCCTGCACTAAGGCGAAGTAGCCGTAAAATGGAGCCAGTGAACCGTCTAGCTTTTTCTACTTTTAAGTAGAGGGGGCTCTGGTGTATTAATTAAAGCTGAACTTCACGAAAGTCAACAATGTACCTAATGGGAATATCCAACATATTGTAGTTCGTGGCAAATGTCAAACATCTGATCAATTTTTTTCTAACTTCCGACAAATTTTTCCAACATCTGGAAGCTCTCTTATCTCCCTCTCGTTTTCCAAAATTCATTCCCAAACGAAATCGAGAGTGATTTGGAGAGTTGGAGTGATTTTTTTGACAGATAAGCTATACTAGAAATGTCAAATCTGTCACTTCAACTATCCAATTCACTCCGGATTTTGTCTTTGGAAAACGACATTAACAATAAATTAAAAAAGCACTGAAAATAATCTTCTATAGTTAGAAAAGTAACAAGGGCGAATCGAACAAAGTGTTCCTCGAACAGAAGACCCTACTTTCATAAAACAATTCAATTATTTGCAGATGTAATCGAATGCTAAATGCAAGTACAATGACAGTCAATTTGACAGATGTATATCTTCAACATATTTCGCAATCACCTATCAATGGTCGGGAATCCCTGTTGGAAAACACTTTATTTGAATTTATATCCAACATTAAAAATATTGCATTGGTGATATCAATCAATCACATCAATCACCTCGTAAGCAGGGTTGGCTACAGAGGTGACAAAATTCAATTAACATTCACAAAATCGGGTGACAACCTTTCTAAAAGCGCTCTTGATGTATCGACGGATTGTGTTGAATGTGTGTTTCCATATTAAATAAAATATTGCATGCTTCTTTGTGCATTGCTTTTTTCTCAATTATTTTTTTAAAATGCGTCGTGAGTTAAATTCGCAATCAGACCAGAAACATTACAAAAGCCAACACTCATTGCATTCACCACCAATTAGCTCTACGAGTATGTAAGTTTCCGTCTCATTAACTCATGCGCGTACGCAACTTACTTTTTCGTTTGCATAAGCTGCCTCATTAAGTGCATGCAAAAGACGAAACAAAAGGTATACGCACATATACAAATCAATCAATCCTGTGATAGAATTAAAATTAATCCATTTTTGGACAAAAATAATTACAAACAAAATGATTGTGCAATGGAAGCGCGCTCAAAGTACCTGCAATAAATAATTCATCATCAAACCAATTAAATGGTTTGGGGAATAGCAATGAAAAGCGACATTATATCTCTGTGCATGATGCATGAACAATGCTCAGCGTTTTCCCTTTCTAAGAGACAAGAGACTTATTTCAATTGAAATTCGTCCGGTGTGATATCGGAAGCAGACATACTCGTCGTCATATTCACGAACATACACAAATAAAAAACGATTTAGGAGTGCAGATTAAAAAGTCATTTCCTCTGAAGTAGAAATGGTATTGACATGGGGTTTTATTTCGGCTGAAAATGATTTTCATGCATTTGGCAGTGTAGTCTGTGTCAAATAAAAAATCTTTCTTCGTTCTTCCTTGTGTGACGGTAAATATGTCTTAGGGTTATGACTTAAGGTTTGGAAAGATTTTCTTTATATTAACACAAGAACCAAGAACATCCTGCTGTTTAGCTTAGATTCAAGAAGGCTTTTGTACTTTACCTTCACCGAATGTCATCCTCAGCCGCAAAATCACAAACGTTTTATCAGGGCTTAAGAAACAGTTTTCTTCTTGCACAACATCATTCCTTGTCCTTCGCTATGGTTAAACACAACACAATCACGTTCATTGACTCTGTAACGCTGTATTTTTATGACAGTCTTTATTTGTATACTTTTAGGGTTAAAAAAAGCTTCCATATAACACTGAAAACACCTACATCTGTAATTTAAAAATCTTTCATTTTTATCTTTGCAGAATGAGTCGATCTTCACATCAACGCCAACAGCAGCAGCTGCTGGCACAGCAACAACAACAAATGGCTGATAACGATGCGGCAGCTGCTGCCGCCGAAATGTTCGATATGTTCTGCCTGGCCACGACAATGCGTCAAGTTCTGGGTCTTCATCGGAGTATATGTGACACAATCGGCCTACGACCAGCTCCCCTCAACGAATTTTATCCAAAGTTGAAAGCAAAAATCCGCTCATGGAAGGCACAAGCACTATGGAAAAAATTTGATGCCCGTGCCGCACACAGAGCCTATTCGAAAGGCAACGCATGTACCGGCACGAGAGTCCTAGTCATTGGTGCAGGTCCGTGTGGTCTGCGAACAGCCATTGAAGCTCAATTGCTAGGTGCAAAAGTGGTTGTGGTGGAGAAACGTGATCGGATATCACGTAACAATGTCCTCCATTTGTGGCCTTTTGTTATCACAGATCTTCGAAATCTCGGAGCAAAGAAATTCTATGGGAAGTTCTGTGCTGGTTCGATTGATCATATTTCCATTAGACAGATACAATGTATCCTGCTGAAAGTGGCCCTTCTCTTAGGTGTAGAAGTTCACGAAGGAATTTCATTCGAAGGCACCATCGAACCGAGTGAAGGTTGTGGCTGGCGAGCAGCTGTCGTTCCTGAAGATCATGCGGTGTCACATTATGAATTCGATGTTCTTATCGGAGCCGATGGCAAACGGAATACCCTAGAGGCCTTTAAACGAAAAGAATTTCGTGGCAAGCTGGCTATTGCCATTACAGCGAATTTCATTAACAAAAAGACGGAAGCAGAGGCGAAAGCTGAGGAAATCAGTGGGGTGGCGTTTATCTTTAATCAAGCATTCTTTAAGGAACTTTACCATACGACTGGGATAGATTTAGAGAACATAGTGTACTATAAGGATGAGACGCATTATTTTGTGATGACCGCAAAGAAACACAGTCTCATTGATAAGGGAGTGATATTGCAGGTGAATTTATTTTATTGAAATGATTTTATCAAATTTTTTAAATAAATCAATTTTAATTTTGTTTTAAGGACTTTGCGGATCCTGCTGAGCTTCTTGCTCCACCAAATGTAAATACTGAAAAGCTCCTGGACTATGCCCGTGAAGCAGCAGAGTTCTCAACCAAATACCAAATGCCAAATCTGGAATTCGCTGTGAATCATTACGGCAAGCCGGACGTTGCAATGTTTGATTTTACCTCAATGTTTGCGGCAGAATCATCGAGTAGGGTGATTGTTCGCAAAAATTACCGCCTATTACAGTGCCTGGTTGGTGATAGTCTGTTGGAACCGTTTTGGCCGACGGGATCTGGTTGTGCGAGAGGTTTTCTCTCGAGTATGGATGCAGCCTATGCAATAAAACTGTGGAATAATCCTAGGAATAGTATACTCAGTGTCTTGGCTCAAAGAGAGAGTATTTACAGGTAAGTCGTTACAAGAAAGTCGTCAAAATAACATTTTTATATGATTGTTTGCTTATAACAGGCTCTTAGCACAAACTACGCCTGAAAATCTTCAACGCGACATCGGTTCATACACAGTTGATCCAGCGACGCGTTATCCGAATCTCAATCGAACCTCGGTTAACATGTATCAGGTGAAACATCTCATCGATACTGATGATAAGTTAATTCTGGAACAAACATTTATGGACACAAATGCTCTGCAAGCTTCTCAAGCAGAAACGCCGGTTCGACGAAAGAGACGAACTGGAGATACTTTGCCCTTAAGTGCAGTTCTGTTGAGATGGATCAAGGCTCAACTGCATTCGTACGAATTTGTTCAGAGTTTAAATGAAGTATCCGAATGTTTTACAAACGGAAAAGTTCTGTGTGCCTTGATAAACAGGTTTGTATTTGTGGACTTTAGTCGTTGTTTTCGAAGTAATGTTTTTTTTTATAGGTACCGACCGGATCTAGTCGATTTTAACTCAGTAAAAGACTTGCCTGTAGCCGAAAGCAATGAATTGGCCTTCAAAATCCTTGACAAAGAACTGAAAATATCGAGGGTTATGTTAGGAAAAGACTCTATTGAGTTAGACAAGATCGACTCAAAAATTTGGCTGAATTACCTAGAACAAATTTGTGAAGTATTCCGAGGCGAAATACCTCATGTTAAGCATCCGAAACTTGATGTTTCTGAGTTGAGAGAAAAGAATAGAAACAATGTTCCCGATTTCTCAAAACTGCTCCAAATATCATCTAGAAAGGCGAAGTCGCCAATGCGAGATGTTGCAGACTTACCACACACGGTGCAGAGACGTTCTGTTCTAGATGAAGAAAAGGTGAAACGCCAAAGGAAGCATGAACCTGGTCAAGGTATGTTCTGATCCCGTAAAACTTGTTGAAAAGTCAAAAATTATATTTTGTTGTTTTCAGCTCAATTAGACACACCAAGGAGAGCTAAGAAGAGAAGAAGTGCCGAAAAGGCAACAAACATCGTAAGTATCGTGGGCTACCTTTTCATAGACTTATCTTTCATTGTCCGTCCGGTTTTTTCTAAATCACTCTATCCATACATGTCCATTGTTACCGCACATAAAAATATTTGAAATAAAAAAATAAAATAAATAAAAAAAAAAAACTAGGAGGAGCGACAACAGCGTCTTAAAGAAATCGAGGAGAATCGCCAGGATCGGCAGAGTAAACGTCGCATGCAGCGTTTCCAACAAACACAAAACTTCTACAAAAGTCTTCACATGTTGCAAGTGAACACCCTGTTACGAGAAAGCGATGAATCTAGTCCTTTTGAGGACTACTCAATTTACATGTACCGCCAGCAGGCTCCGATATTCAATGATCGTGTCAAAGAGCTCGAACGAAAGCTTCTTTACCCTGTAAGGATGTGTGCAAAGCAAGATCTTGTGTCTGTGGTCTTTGTGTTGTGGTGTCTCTGCCTTCTCTTAATAAATGCGAAAACCTGCTGAAAAACTGAAACTGAAATTAATGAATGCCTTTTTAAAAACCCCCCTAGCTAATTTGAACTAACCACAAATCTTGTTGTTCCTTTTTTATGTCTGCAATATTCGACTACTAACAAAATCGGCGTTTTTAACTGCAACCGTTCTTGGTGTTGTTTTTTTTTTTAATTTTACATGATTTTTAGTTTGTGTTTATTTATTTTATTTTTGTATACGTTTTTGTTTGTTAGGATCGTGAAAGAGGAATCTTATCGGCGTTGCCACGCGGTGCAGACGAACAATTTAGCGATCGCATCAAATCGATGGAACAACGAATATCATCTCGCAATGCATATGGTACAGAAAAGAAGCCCAAAGATCTTATGAGGGCTATCGGAAAAATCGATTCAAATGACTGGAATGTTCGTGAGATCGAAAAGAAAATCGAACAGTCAAAGAAAACAGAGACTGGAGTGAAGGGACGTGAAAAAGTCCCAAAATGGAGTAAGGAGCAATTTGTTGCAAGACAATCGAAAATGTCTAAGCCAACGCGGCAGGATTCGGGGGAAGAGAAATTTAAAGAAATCGATCAGACTTTGAAAAATCTAGACAAACAATTGAAGGAAGGCAATGTGTTGGAAGTTGGTGAAAGAGGCAAGAACAAAGTTGCTTCAATTGCTGGACAATTTGTCAAGAAAGAAGATACGTCGGAAGAAAAAAATCCACCAACACAGCCAATTGCTAAATCTGTGAGTAGTCGCAGTGTGTGTTTGTTTTTTTTTATTTGTTTTTTTTCTTATTTAAATTTTGGAAAATTAAATTTCACACGATTCCAATTGACTGTAGTTGCAATTATGTCCCCTATACAGAAGGCTTTAGTTTGCCTGAACAGAATAAAGTTTTACTTTCTTAAACTATTACGGTTATTCAAATCACAAAAAGCCATAACAATACATTTGTATTGTCCGGAATACATAGCGCCTGAAAATTTGCCCATTGAATTATTACTTTTGATTAGTTAAATTGTAATTAGTTGATGATTTCAAGCATGTTGAAGCTGAAACAGCTGCTCTGCAAACAACTGCTCTAAAAAATAATAAAAAAGAGTAGCTTCAAAACGCTTCCAATTATCTGATTCATACTAGTGATCTGCCATTGGGATATGCCTGAAACGTATTTGCATTTTGCAACATGCACTCGCTCATATGACATCTTATATCCAGAGGTTTTTCTGGAATAGGGAACAATGTCATTGATTTCACGGGCACTCTGTTTCCGCTGACAGTTGAACGGAAGTCCTTTCCTTCAGTCGTTCGCATCTCAACAAAATAAAAAAAGCCCTGGTCTATTTTATTGCCCGTCAACAGCATTCAATTGGTTAGGAAGTGTACAAACGCAATTGGTAGCTTAAATTTAATTTATTCTTTTTATTATTTATTTGTGAAGTCTTCGAAATGATTCGAATTGTTTTTCCACTCTACCGCAAGTCAATTCTTCGTGCATTGAACATTTACATGCTTTAAAAATGCTTTACCTGAATAATTCAAATATTTTTAAGAGAACAAAATAATGAAAAATTTCTATTTTCTCTAATTTATTAGAATTCCAAGGTTGCTCTCGCATTTAAGAAACAAGCTGCTTCTGAAAAGTGCCATTTCTGCAAGCAAACTGTGTATTTGATGGAGAAGATTTCTACCGAAGGTCTTATTCTTCATCGTTCCTGTTTGAAGTGTCATCATTGTCATACTAATCTGCGACCTGGCGGATATGCTTTCGATCGAGATGATCCTGATGGGCGTTTCTATTGCACGCAGCATTTTAGACTGCCTGCTAAGGCCATTCGCCCGGTGGTTAGAAAGCCGGGTCAAAGGGTGAGTTTTTAAAGCTTAATTGACAAGTCTTTTTTGCTGATCAGTGTGCTTTATTTTTCAGAAATCAACGGCACATGGTTCTCATGCTCCTGGTGGCTTGGAAGCAAAGACTCCCGAGAAACCCCGAGGAATAACCGAAAGTGTTGTTCAGTTGGATCTGCTCGATCGTGGACAAACTCCAGAGCGTATCGAGTTTGAAAACACCGATGCCATGTCTGATGGGGAACCATCTGAGGAGCACATCATCGATGAAAATGAGTGGTCGGGTCGTAATTTCCTTCAACCGAGTGCCGACTCTGAATCGGACCTCTCGTCAAGCTCTGATGAATCTGACGATGATTCTGAATCCGATATATTCGAGGAAGCCAATGGTTCACCGATTGCTCAGCAAACTCTACAGTTGGCTACTGATTGGATTGGCAAACAACATTATTCAAATGTTGATAGTGACGACAGTGATGATGATTTCTATGACTCCAGTGAGGGATTAGCTGGTGAGTTGCAACTCGATGTTATGAAGTTATGAGGCTTATTTAATAATCGTTTGGTTTTTAGATGACGGTAAAGATGACACCGAAGGTGAGGAAATCAAAAAAGCTCGCGAAATGCGTCGTGAAGAAGTGCGCCTTTTACCACTGCCAACTAATTTGCCTACAGATACTGAAACTGAGGTAAGTCTGATACGAATTAAATGTTCTTAAGCTTGTGCTAAACCATTATTGACACAAGCTCAAATATCAAAACATAGATCGGCTTAAATTGGCAATTAATGAAATATCTTTTTTATCTTTACGTATTTCGAACGTTTTATTTTACTACAGAATCTTAAACAGGTGGTAGAGGCGCCGCAAGAAAGCGGCGTTGTGCAAAAAGTTGACGAGGAAGAAGGTAATAGTGAGAGATTTAAATGTGAGTTGGATACACCAACGAAAGCGCAACAAGTACCTTCGACAAGAACGGATATTGAAAAAATTGAACAAAACTCTGGTCGTCGTCTTAGTTCGGATGTGGATGCGATAAGTGAGAAGCTTTACAGATTGAACAACTTGATGAAGTTGAATAAAGATATCGAAAGTATGGCAAAGGAAAACCTGGTAAATAGTGACATTTTGAAGAAGCTTTCTTTGAAAGAAAAGTGGTTGTTGGACAATACTGTAAACACAAAAAGTCCATCGTTGGGGTTTCCTGGAGAAAAAGTGAGCGGAAGTAGTCAATCATTGGGGTTTCCTGAGGAGATAGTCGGAAAAAATGAAATGGTTGATAAAGAAATAGAAGTGACGAAAAATCTGGAGAACTCTGAAAATCTGCCAATTGAGGTGGATGTAAAAACTGAGAAACCTCTTGAAAATGTCGCTAATGGTGATGATGATCGTGGTGATGGTTTGAAGCACAATACATCTCATCCACCAAATGCAACAGAAGAAGAGATACCGCCTGCACCTATCGAGGGTAAAGATTTAAAAGACGATGCAAAAGAAAATATTTCAAAGATTGTTTCAGAAAAGATGGAAATCGAAGGCATCCTTGACTTTGTCAAAATGATGGACATCTCTTACATAGAGCAATCAAAAGAGCCCTTACCTCCCAAACCTGTACTCAGTTCTAAAACCGAAAACAGTGGTAAAGCCGAACCCAGTGCAAAAACCGAACACAGTCAGAAAACCGAGCCAAGTCCGAAAACTAAAAAGAAGGACGTGGGAAAAATGTTGTATGATGCTGAGCAAAACAAAGTGCATAGTTTGAGCGATGCGTTACATCAAATTGAAGTGAAGAGCTTTGCTGGTACAATGGACACCATCAAGGCACAAATGGTAATGCCAACTATAAGCCAACAAGCTACACTGGATATTTCCAAATATTTTCCCAATGCCAAACAAGAGAAGCAATCATCAGCATCTTTGAATAAAACTCAAAAAACTTTGAAGGACGTTGATCTAGCAAAGTATTTCCCTCAGTCACCGGTTCCTCAGAGAAAAGCAAGCATATCAATAACCAAATCTCAAACGGCGCAAACTCCTAAAGCAGAACCGCCCAAGGCTCCTCCTAGAAGACAGAAATCAATGGCTTCTCCTGCGAGCAGTGAGAAAAAGTTTAGTATGCATGAGCATCAACTAGATGGCGCGATTGACATTAAGAAGGCTCCGGTTGTTGTTGTAAAGCCCGTGGCGAAAAAGGGAGGAATTAAGATTGTTAAGAAAATAGTCCCAAAAGGAACTAAAGCAAAGAAATCAGCTCCAGTTATTGCGAAGAAAATTCAAGACGAAGCTGACAAGATTCTGGATGAGATTCTTGAGAGTGGACAAGAGGTTCGTTCGCCAAGCTTAGAATATCAAAAGCTCTTTACTGAGGAAAAGTCTCCGAGCGAGGACATATCAGAGAAAATAGAGAAAATTTTGGAGGAAACTGGAATTGATTTGGGTCTCCCGCCAAAACCGAAAAAGAAACTTTTGAAAACAAAAAGTCTCGGAGAAGAAGAATTTAAAAGAACGCAGGAACAAATTCTTTCGAAAGAAGATGGTGACCGTCCTATTGGAGTGCAAAAGATCTTGCAACGATTCGAGTCAATGAGTTCAATAAAGTCTGATGATTCAGCATTGAGACTGAGGAAAACCAATCTGAGTAGCACATGTAGTAGCTTAAACAAATCTAAGGAGTCCATTCAATCGAGTGGTTCTCTGAAGAGCAATTCAAATTCATTGAGTGATCTAGAAAAAACAATGGAGTATTTGAAGTCTGAATGGCGGACAGAAGCTACAAACTTTCTTCAAAAGAAACGCGACTCCTTCTATGCTAATCGTGATGAGAAACAAGCCAAAGAAGAAGCCGAAGCGAAGAAGAGAATCGAACCAGAAGCACAATGGAAACATACAAAATACTCTAAATTTTTTGGCATCAAAGAAAAATCTCCAGAGAAGAGAAAATCACCATCAAAGAGTGGAGGAGCAGTGGGTGGCAAACGAAGATCACCGGCTAAGATTTTAAAGAAATCACCAAGAGAGGAGATAATGAAACACCGAAAGAAGATTGAGACGGTAAGTAGTAGAACAGCGTCTTTTGAAGAGAAAATCAAAGCGGTGACTGGAAAGCCGAGTACGAGCCAAACGGAGCTTTCTAATGGATTAGGAAGCAAAGACAACAGTAGGAAAGCTTCGTTGGAAGTTGTAGATGTTGAAGTCAATCAAAGTCCATCAAAGATTCCAGTTATTCAGAAAGTAAAAGATATTCCAGCTTCTTTAGAATTAAGCAAGAACGGACTAGATACGGCGCAGAAAGTTCTGAGTCGAAGAGGATCTAGTTCAAGTGGTCTTGCGGATGCTTTGAAACCACCGGTAGTGAAAGGCGTAAGGGGACAGCTTGCGGAAAAGTCAAAAACTGAAAGCGGTAGAACTGATTTAAATGCTGCAACTAGGAAAGGTAATCGTGGAGAAGATGCTTTAAAAAATGTCATAAATTTGGCCCGACAGGTGTCACAGTCCAATCTAAATGAACACGAAGATTCTTTGGAAAAGAAAAGTCTTCCAAATGAAATCCGAAAAGAGTCTGAAAGTAATTTCGTGTTGCCGGTTGGCAGAAGAGGTTCTAAAGACGACGAAGTATCGCAAGTTCAAGCACCAAGTAGAAGAGTGTCTCAAACTGAAATGGAAAAGGCATCGGGTCCATTGATACAAACTGAAACTAGAAACGAATCTAAAGTCATAGAGAGAGTACCAAGCAGAAGAGGGTCTAAAGCTGAAATTGAAGTGGTGTCGGTTCCACAAACAAAAACACAAACTACAAACGATACAGCTGAATTCCGAAAAGGAGAAACAAGCACTCTCTCCCAAGTTGAAATTGAAATGGCATCGGTTCTCTTGACACCAAATGAAACTGCAAACGATGAAGTTCAATTCCAAGCGAATTCTACTTTAATCGATGATCAACACGAAAAGCTCTCACAGGAAACACAAGCTGAAGTTAAAGAAATTCTTCCAACGGCTTCTATTGAAGCGTTTTCATTAGATTCACAGGAAAATTCCTCTAGAAGCAGAGGATCACAGGGTACAGAGCCTCAAAATGAAGCGCTTTCAAAAGATCTAAAAGAAAAGATAACCAGCCGTGAAGGAACCGAAGTCGACTCAAAGGCAACAGGGATTGAGAGTCCAATTATTCAAAGTCGCAAGCAATCTATGACTGGGCCTTTGGGAACGCCTCCAAAATACCCAAGTCGAAGAGGATCTCAGGCTTCTCTGACTGAAGCCCAGGGAGAACTATCCAGTCGAAGAAGTTCCAAGCAAGGAGCTGAAAGCCCTTCTTTGCAAAGTCGCCGAGTATCGCAAGCTGGAACTCCTCCAAAAGCTGAAAATAGAAGAGAATCACAAACTGAGAGAACTCAGCAACAGTCCCCAAGTCGAAAGAACTCTGAATCCGATAGGCGTTCATCTAATGTCTTTAATCCAACATCGGCAACTGAGGAAATATCGGATGACGTTGATGAAATATTCAATAAAATCATTGATGAACTGGGTAAGGACGAAGATGAGTTGTTTAAAACAGCTCAAGAGGTCAGTTTAATAGCCATGGCAGCTGAGGAAAATGAACAAATAGAACCTAATTCAATTAATGATGATGCTGATTATGGTCAAATTGATCATCTTTCTGAAAGTCCAAAACCAAGTCGGGCATCATCAGAAGACAGTATTGAGAAACTCTTCAGCGAATTCACCAACGATATGCTGGTGGACGTAGAGTTTGATTCAAATGACGAAGTTATCGGAATAACGCCAAGAGCCGTTCTTGTGAATGAAGACGAGGAAATAGACGTTTCAGAAGAAAAACTGATAACAGTTGAAGATGCAAAACTAAAATTCGAACCACTTTTCCCACGGCAGAAAAAACCAAAGGCGAAGAGTTCTTCATCGTCAATGAGTGTGAGTCCAACAAGAGCTGAAAGCAAGGCTAAGAAAATTGCGGAAAAGTTGGATCCTTCTGATATGGCCCCTTCTGTACAGGACATGTTACAGATTATCATTCCACGTGAAGACAGTGAACCAAATGAAAGACTTCCGTTAGCGTTCCCTCTACGCATATACGGTTCAGAAGAGGATCTCTTCAAATCTCGACCCCAAACGCCTCAGACTCCAGAAAAACTAGAAAAAAGTGAAATATTGATTGAGGAAGTCAATGAAATTAGAAGAACGCCTAGTCCTCTTCTGAAAGAATCTGCTGTTGAAATTCATGAAAATTTTGGAGGGAGAAGTTCGAACAATTTAATGGAAGCATCCCAAGAAGAATCGGTGGAGTCAGATGCAAGCTGCCTTACTCAAGGAGTATCAACTGGGCTACTTACTTCTACCAGACGCACTTCTTCGTCGGAAGTTGAACCAACTAAAGAAGTAGCCTCACGACCTTCATCCCGAAGGAGCTCTAAAGCTTCGATAAGAGACAACGAAGGAGTCCCTCTAGTTGGGTCACCCGCATCACTTCCTACACCGAGAAGAACCTCTAGAGCTTCACTGGATACAGATTTGTTGGAAAAACCTAATGAGTCGACAATGGAAGTCTCTTCGAACATAGGAAATTCGGCATCTTTGACAGCCTCGCCTTTAAGAACTTCTATCGAACGGGAATCGACAATCCAAGAGTCAATGATGACACCAAAGGAAACTAACACTTCTCGAGAAAGCTCCAAAATTCCAAGAGACTCACCCTTGTTGTTACCTACTCCTCCTAGAAGAAGATCAAGTGATCAAATTTCACCTTCAGAAAGTGAAAGAGAAACTGCAGAAAAATCCTTATCGAGAAGAGGTTCTGCATTGCTAACTGAAGTGTCTGAATCATTCAATTCGAAACGAAATGGTTCTCAAGAGTCTGTTTCTATCCCACAGACTGCATCTTCTGAAGATGCTGTTCCTTTGCGAAAAACTGGAGAAGACTTAATCGCGGAAAATGTGACAGACATTCAAAAGCACACCGTAACAACACCAAGAAGTTCCAAAAATGCAAGTCCAGCACTCAAAGTGCTCGAGAATGGAACAGACATTGAAAAGAAAATCGAATCAACACCAAGTAGATCCAAGGATGAAAGTCCACCACTTAGAGTCATCGAAAGTGAGGCAGAAAATGTATGGAAAACTGACTCATCTTCAAGAAGTTCGAAAAATGCTAGTCCAACATTGAAAACTGAAACAACAGTAGTCTCTGACTCTTCCAGAGAGGGCTCTAAAACCCCAGCGAACATTATTGTACCGCGAAGGTGTTCCGACAGCGAAAAGATTCTGTTACTATCCCGAAGGGGTTCTAAAACGTCTACCAAATCTCCTCCCAGAGCCGAGGGAATGGTTAACATCATCGATTTATTAAACGGATCCGATTCGAATATGGCTACAAAAACGCCCGCTCCAGTACTTCAGTCTCCTCAGACGGCTCGCGATAGATTTTTCGCTCAAAATATGTCTAGGGAAGGTTCTGCCAGGGAATCGAAAGAAAAAACTATCCAAAGTAATGAAACATCCAAAGAGTACAGAGATATTCTTCGTACCAAACTTGAATCACCAACTCCAAAACGCTCGAGTCAATCGAGAGAACATTCTCTAGATTGGGATATGGAGCAGCTTCCAAGGAGTCCAATGCCAAGAAGGAAATACTTAAATATGTATCGCAATGACAGTGATAAAGAGGACTCACCTAAACATTCGCATTCTCACAGTCTGAAACCACCAACTCCTCCGCCTTCTAGTGGTAATAGTGGCTTAGAATGGGACATGGAACAGATTCCAAGAAGTCCAATGCCAAGACGGAAATATTTAAAACGCTATGACACTGATAAGGAGGATTCACCTAAGCATTCTCAGAGTTTGAAACCAACTCCTCCACCTTCAGACAAGAATGTCCCAGACATACGAATCCCTGCTAAACGCCTTGAGGACTGGGATATCATAGAACAGCTTGAACGGGAACGGAGACTGGCGCTTATTAAGCGTGATGAAAATTATTCCCACCAAGTTCAAGAAAACTCGTCGTCCAAAATAAAAGAATCAAAACATATTCCAATGCATGAAATTTGTCAAGCGCCGAATCGTTTAGAGTCCTCAAACGATGCACATAGCTCCAAACTAATGGAGTACATAAAGCAGGAGACCCTAAAAGATTCCACCAAACAAAAAGAGGATTCCCATAAGCCACCATCCAGGCCGATAACACCACAACTTTCTAGAAAGCCAATCAATAGCGATATTGAGAAACAAGTGGAAGCACTTTTGAAGAGTCAGGAATCACCGAAACCTGTACAAAAGCGAAAACCTCTTGAAAAAACCGAATCAGTTGAAGCTACTTATGAAGACTTCGCCCGATTCACTCGACGGTCTGTTGGTGAGGATCAGGAGGCCGAAGCTGAAGAGTCGGACATGTATGAGTCTCCAACAGCATCGATTGCACATAATCGTCTGCCAAGTTATCGACACAAATCACAAGAGTCAGCGTCAGGAACATACAGTCCGACAAGCAGCCTGTCTAGGTCAATTGACAATTTAGCTCCATCGCGACCACATCGTAACAAGTCCTCAACCCTTCCTGAGAACAAAGTTGATAAAGAAACTAATTATCTAATGAATCGTAGTAAGCACCTGCGAAATATGAAGCGTGATTTCATGGAAGAAAAAATAGCCGGAAACAATCCTTACCTCAAGAAAGTAATCGAAGCTCAAAAAAACACCAGAAATTCAGAGGAAGAAGAGGAGGACGAAGATGTGACAGTGGATTATGATTTAGAGAGTTATCGCCCAAAGAACCATACGACACCACGTTTCCCCACTTCTAGTACTATAGTTGGTCGACGACGAGTCGAACCTCGCTACCCGGACTATTCCTCTACGTCTAACTATAGCCGGCGTCCATACACTCCACATTACTCCGCCTCTTCCACTTCGAGTGCAATAGGATCTCGTAATTTTGTCGACTATTTCAAACGCAGTCCGGCGCATTACAAAGGCCGTGAATCGAGCAAAGACTCGTGCCGTGTATCCTAAGGCTACAAAATATAGAAACGATAAATCTTGCAAACAAACCAATTATCTCACAAAATCTCTCTTTATTTACCATCTCAGAAAATCTCGTCTTTCTTTTGTAAAAAAAAAAAATCATGAAATTACCGACCGCTGTATGGTATTTTGTTACTTACCTCGCCTACGTCCCTTTGCTAGTGATGCAAACAATTGGGTACGATCTCCAAAGGTAAAATACTGCATCTCAAGCGAGATTGAAAAATAATGTTGTTGCTGAATAAAACTTTGTGTGGTTTTTTGTTTTGCGCTGATTTTTTGGAAGATTTTCTTTAATCAAATATTTTTTTTTCGATTACAAATTCAATAATCTTAAAACTAAGACTAAAATAAAAGATTAAGCTTTTTTGTCAAGTTTTTACGGTTCCTTTTTTTTCGTTTTTTATAAAATTCATAACATTGGATGACTCACAAGATTTTTTTTTGTCTCGAAAAAACTCAACTCATTCGTTGTAATCATTGTGTTGTGCCTTTTTGGGATCGTACCTTAAAGGATTTAATTGTTTTACATATTAAAATCTACTAAAAAAATAATAAAACAAGGAAAGTAAAAGCAATTAACTTAATTGTATCAATTTGCTGCATGTAAGTGGCTACCTAATCATGAACAAAGCTCATTTCATAATTTAAGAAATTGTATATCTTACGTTTGTTTTTATAGTTAGTCTTATTTATTTCTTCACTCAAATGTGTTTTTTTCTCTTGAAAAAGTTTGGATTGTGAAAGTTGTCTATTTGTAATGAAATTGCTATCGTTTAATCATCATTCAATTGCTCGGCGTCTAAATTTTATTATAAAGAAATAATATTTGAGTAAATCTTATAGGCAACAATTTGGCTCCTATGCCCGTGAAGACTTGCTGCGATTGGCTTAACAAGTTCCATGAAAAATACACGAAACGCACATCTGAAAACTTTCCTTTTGCTAACTCCTATACTTTTTCACGAAAAAGATAGCGACAATCGCTGTTTCCTCGAACTTCCACGTAATAGGCAGACATGCCAACGACGGGCATTACTGGAGCGTTGCGGGTTGAGACCATAAGAGCTGTGTAGTGTTGTAGTAACTTATTTCAAAACTTAATTGTTAGGGAAATTTACTTCTTAAGTAGATATTCACTTCAAGTCGAAAAGTGGTTGTCACTCCTCAGAATCATGCGAAGCGATCTTTTTGTACCAATGCAACGATTGGAGGATGCTCCCCGACCGACGCGACGCGACGGTCCTATACGCGTCTATGCGTCTAATGGAAAGTGACATGACAAAAGTCATAAAGCAATCAACTAAAAACTTCTCCGGCCTTAAACATTTTTCATCGTTAGCAAAATATTTCACAATTTTTTTTTGCATCCACATTTTGGTTAGTGTAGGCTGTAGAATCATCACGATTTAGTTTTAACATGCAACTGGCTGACGTGATTTTCTACTCCCAAAGGAGGTTTCTACGAATTGTCCAGGAACTGCTTTTACTACCACAATTTCAAAAACTACTCGTGAGTGATCGCTTCTTGGGCTGTCCTCTACTTCTGACAGTTCACTGAAGCGACTAATAAGCTAAAATACCTTTCATCTGAAATTGAAATTACTTGGCTTCTTAACATTATAACCCTATCAGACTGCAATCCTTGTGTTGCTAGTACCTTGTCTGCGATTCTGAGTGTCAAATTTATTATTCACTAATCCAGCAAATTGTATTCTTTTTCCAATATTTATACAAAAATACACATTTTTCTTTTAGGTTCAAAGTGATTCTGAGTCGTCATCAGCTGACGATGTCGAGCTTAACTCTGCCACAGAAATTTCCACCGATTCTGAGTTCGATCATGACGAGATTATCCGCGAAGCACCAAAAATATTTATCGATGACACACATCTTAGAAAACCAACAAAAGTCCAAGTAGGTTAAATTAATTACACACAATCAAATACCCACTATTTCGAATGTTTCTCTTTTCGTTTAGATTAAACAAACTTTAATAACCCCTTCAACCAATCAGCCCAAATATCACATCAACAACCGCATGTCGCATCATCAATTGCAACAACAGCCACTCAAGCGTGAACCACAATTTAAACCTCTAGTCCAGGTTGATCCATCGCTCTTAAGCTCAAATCGGATGCCATTACAAAATCCTCGTCCTGGTGATTATCTTCTCAATAAAACCGCCAGCACAGAAGGTATTGCTTCAAAGAAGAGTCTAGAACTGAAAAAACGTTATCTTCTCGGTGAGCAAGGGAATGGAAATAAAATCCAAAAATCTGGTTCGACATCCATATTGGATTCGAAGATCAGAAGTTTCCATTCGAATATATCGGAGTGTCAAAAGCTATTGAATGCTGGAAGCATGATGAAGCCCTTCCTCGATCGTACTAAATCTGGTGAATTCCCAGCTATTGGTGATAAGAAAGTTGAAATAACAATCAAGAAGACTGCGATAGACGAAAAAGAAAATGTTTTTGTAAATAGTAAAAATGAGCTCAACAAGGGAATGGAGTACTCTGAAACGGTGAATACAACTCTAGTCGAGTCCCTGAACAAGAGCAAGCCATCGCCTATAATCGAAACGATTGATTTGATTTCTCCAGAAAAAACAGTTCCTATTATAGACCTGACCCAAGTGGAGATACCTACTAAAATGATGGAATCAAATAAGGAATTTATAAAGAATCTACAGTTCGGGTGTTCAGAAGATGGCAGCTCAAAGGAAAACAGCCTAGTGCCCGATAATAAAATTATTGATCTCACCTTGGACTCGCCGGTTAAAAGTGATAAAACTGTCATCGAGGAGATGATAGCAAAACCCGATGTATCAAAGGATGCCAAAGAAGCGATCCCAGATATCATAACTCATATTGAGGATGTAAATTTGGAAAAGCAACCTCTGCTGGATCATGAGGTTGAGAAAAAAGATTCTCCTGAGAAAAGCGAATATGACATTCAAGAAACGAGCATTCGAGTCCCCAACATCCCATGGGCTACTAAAAAATGTATCACGGAATCAGATAGTCTCTCAAGTTCATCTTCGTCGAGTGTAGAGGACATACAGCACTTCATTTTAGACTCAACAACCAGCCCTGATACTCAAACTGGTCAAATTGTGCCACGTGTAGAGGTGCACGATAGCTCTGGTACTCTTATGCAGATCGACAGTCTTATGATAATCGATGGGAAGTATATTGGCGATCCTGAGGATCTCAAGGACATGGAAATACCTCCTGGAATGATAATTCCTGAAATTCCCACACAATCACCCTCACCGGAAGAACCAATTACTGAGAAGAGGAAACAAGATTCACCCACATCACAAAAACCGGAACTTAGATTTGATACTAAAAATGAGAACAAAATAGATACACTGAAGAATATTCCGCTAATACTTGATCATGATACGGACGATCACAGCAAAGTCGTCAAGCCAGATAGTCTCAATATTACAGGCCAAGATAAAAAGGCTGATTCTGACAATGACAAGACTCCCACAGCTGAAATGCTTACTCGAGGATCGGATTCAGATGTTGAGATAACTAATCCAGTTCTTACCGAGACTGAGCTTTCAGATTGGACGGCAGATGATGCGATATCAGAGAATTTTGTTGATCTTGAGTTTGTGCTGAATTCCAACAAAGGAACTATCAAGCGCAATAAGAAGTCAAAGAAGAAGGCTCCTCTCCAATCGGCCTTGTCGATTACGCAAGAGCCTGAACGAGAGCCAGAGCCATGTGGGATTTTGAAAAATCTTGACATTGAGGAGATTGAATTTATGGACACTGGCTCTGAAGGAAGTTGTGCAGAAGCCTATTCAGCAACAAACACAGCTCTGTTACGCAATAGGGGATACGCCCAATACATGGGGTCACCAAGGAACTACAGTCACAATCGGGCGTCACCCGAACATGAGCTCAAGACACCTGTTAATGAGTGTCCAACACTGCCTAGTACGGCGTTGTTGTCACAAAAGCCGCAATCGCAACAAGAAATGTCGTCGACACCTCCTAAGCAAAGTTCTCCGTCCCAAACACAGAACACAACACAAAGCTTTTCACAATCACTCACAGACAGCACAAATGATATCGACGAAGATAGTCTCTGTATGTTAACCAATTCCCATGGTGCCACAGCGAATAATACTGCAACAATAACGACGACGACAGAAGAAAGCGAAGCTTTGACAGTGGTTACAAGTCCCATGGACTCTTCATCGCCAAAGACACAAGAGAACTTCCGATTGACAGGGAGTAGCTCAGAGCAGAACGGGAAAACGACGTCACCAAGTAGCAATACAACGGCAACTCCAGTCACTAGTTCATCGAGCAAAGGCCCAACCAGAAAGTCTTCGCATGAAGATCTCTTGACTCATAGCAATTCAAAGCGGAAGGAGTCCGAAGAGATGAGCTACGAAGATTATGTGCGTAAGCTACAGCAGAAAATTACACAAATAAGCAATGCGCGCGATTCGATTGATGTGCGAAAACAAAACCGTAGAAAGAGTTCAAAGGGTGAGGGAAGTGAAGCTAATTCTGTGATAGAAGGGAATACTAAAGGCTTAAGCGTTTTCGAGGGTGGGTTCTCCGCGGCTGTTCAGCCAAAGGTTTTGCTATCAACTATTCATGTAGCGTCAAATTCTTCACAAGAAGTTCATAAGGTAAGTCTTTTCTCGTTTGGTCTTAATTTATAAAACTGAGTTCTTACTTTTGACTATCTCTGTAGGTCCCTGAAATTCCCACTCTCAGTAGCAAGCTGGAGGAGCTTACCAAAGAGCGAACAAAGCAAAAGGATTTGATTCATGATCTCGTTATGGATAAACTTCAGTGCAAGAAGCAGCTGAACGCTGAAAAACGATTGAACCGCAGTCGTAATCGTAACATGTTTGGGAATAACCTAACAAGCTGTAGTCTTAGTCCAACACCAAAGATGGCGTCTGCAAATACGTCCCCCTATCATGTGACTTCATCGTCTGGTGGCGATCACAGTGGTAGCAGTTGCAAAGAGAACAACCCACTCGTTGGGCAAAAAACAAAAATATCCCCGAAAGAGATGAAGGACGTGGTTCAAATGTTTGCCGAAGGACCTCCGCGTTCTGCAAAACAACGGCCATTCAGTGAAAATTTTGACAATGACAGCATCGACGACCAGGTGTGCAAATTAAGCAAAACACAGTCGTTCACCTACTCAAATAAAGGTGTCAATTTTCCCTTAAAAAATGAGTCTAATGGCACCCGTCATCATGTAATGAGCACAGTTTATGCGTCACCATTGACCCCATCAAGGTCTAGCAGAAAAGATGAGCCTGCGGGAAGTGCTGCCAATGCAGACAAGCTCCGAACTGAAGCTCGGGCACGCGCCCGACTGAAGTCGAATCAAGACCTTGGTTTAAGTCCCGAGGAAAAGCTGCAATTGCTTCGAAAGCGTTACCACCTCGACCTTCAAGAAGTGACTGCAGATACGGCTCAACAAAAGTCCGAAGAAATCCGTGCACGTGACCGTAAAATGGTCTCCTCCAAAAGTGTGAATGATATAGCCACAGCTCAGCTGATGACACTTCAGCCAGATGAAAATTCAAACACAACAACCGTCCGAAGTGATTTAGTGGCTGACTTCACATCAGATCCCAATCTGTCGCAGGTAAATAAGATGGCACCAGTTAAATTAAACCGTCGCCAAAAAGATCCTGAGCGACGTAAGAGTATTATCCAGACGTTTTCGAGCTTCTTCCAAAAGGGCAATAAAAAAGAAAAAGATGTTGGGCCAGTCTCTGGTACAGAGAAATTAGGTACCAGCCATGGTAGTGCCGCCACCGGTAATAACGCTACTGGTGGAGGAGGGGATGGCATGTTCAGTCGCTTCCGAATTTCACCGAAATCTAAAGAGAAGTCTAAGGTAGGCTCAAGTTTTTTTATTGGTTAACAAAATTTATGCAATGCTTTAGTTATTCATTTTGTCATTCATTGTCCTTTATTGTTAGTCTTGTCTCACGGACAACTGTTGTTTTATGTTATAATCAAAAAATGTGTTGGTTCAATTTATTTTCTTATTCGTGGTGTAAGGTGGAATAACTTCAATGTTTATTTTTTTCTCTCTTTCTTTCAAATATTTCAATTTACAGTCATGCTTTGATGTGAGGAATATCGGGTTTGGTGTAAGATTAATATTTTAATATATATTTGTTTTAATTTCTAATAACAAAACTTCTGGTTTATGGACTTTGCGACATCATTTTGAATGCGCTTTGCTTTCTTTTTTACTTTGTAGAATTGTCGAAGTAGAATTTGATTTAGTATAGTACTTTGCTTTTTTGATAAGAGCTTCAACTAGAAGGTGCTTTAAAATAAAAAGAAAGTTGTCGACAATGGATTGGAAATTGAAAAAAAAAACGGATTCTTTTCCTTAAACTGTTTACAGGTGCGATAATACTTATTTTTGAATTCTTATGACGACGCGCTTTGAGCCAAATATTTGGTCATGTTTATGCCTTTTCGTCAACATGATTGCTTATGTATATTTTTACAAGTGCTACATCAGTTTATGGCAAATAACTCAAAGAATGTTTTCCATTTTCCATGAATTGCACTAACAGTGAAGCGGTCATTGCAACATCAACAGAGCTTTTGTTTGGGATTAGAGATTGTATCAATGGAAAAAAGGCCAAATCTAACAACATTGAATGGAAAAATTATGTTCTAAATTATAGAAACGAAAATAAACTGTTTGTTGAAGTCGTATACAATCACTGAAGTAATGAAAGTGGTGGCGGGACACAGCGGGAAGTCCCGGAGTCTTACACATTTCTCACAACCACGCGTTGTAAGGCAATGGAGAGACTTTCAATTTTCTGCCGGTTCGGAAAGGAAAATCAAGAAAGTATTTTTCATGGGAATGAATTTACTTGCCACTTCCTCGCGAAAAGCGATACCCGTGGGAAAACATTTTGAGTTTCTTTTGGGGATTGAAAGTACGAACCTCACGCGCAGCATCCAGACATGCTAACCATTTTTTTTTTTTTTAATTACTAAAAAGAGGAGAATTCTGCTAATCTAGAGCACTCAGACCTATTTTCCGGTCCGTTGTGCTACCAGGGTAGCAGCCTCCTCTTGTTTGTGTTAGTAATTTCACATGCTAACCATTACGCCACGGGCATGCTGATTTGACTTTTTTACTGAGTGAAAACAATAAGCCTCAGTCGCATATTCAGCCCCATTGGAAAGAAATGAAATAAAGCTAATTTGTGCGTCTCCAGCGTGCGTCAGTTCCTTTTTCGTATTCCCCCATTTTTCGATTTACATTAGGATTATAACATTTTCAATTTTCTCTGTACCCCAGTGAGAGGACTGTGGCCTATAACACAAAGCTACAAGTCTACAAGACAAGAGTAAATAAATAAATAGGGTGGCGCAACAGAGCTGGAAGCCCCTGAGCCTAGCGCATTTCTCACAACCACGCCTCGTGAGGGAAGGGAGGGGACCTACAATTTTCCGCCGGTTCCGAACGGCTAATCGAACCTCTGGGTTAGCAGGTGGACATGCGAACCATCACGCCACGGGTACCACCCACCCACAAGACAAGACTAACTTGTAAGATTATGTCCATTACATTTGTAGAAGGTCAAGTAAATTTGTAGTGTTGTGTTTGTGTTGCAAAAATCTTTTCACTTGTGCTACAAGCATCTGTAGTTTTGTGTTACAGACCCCAGTTTAACAAAAACCGTTTATTACTGCAGCTGAAATAAAGTTTTTACATTAATGCCGTTGAAGGAAGGTCTCTTTTTTAAATCTCAACTTGCTTTCGCTGACGACAATCGCCGCACCGCTCAGTTCACCTGCCGACCCAAATGCAAAACCACTCAATGGAGTTGACTCTCTGTATCATCTTCTTCAAGTTGAAGCGAAGTTTTAATTTAATTGACACATTGCTCTAATTTTTCTCTTGATGAATAAGAAAGGTAGTTTACCATTGATGCTTATAAAATGCTCGTATCTAAGGTTACTTGCATTCATAAACCTTATTCCAGAAAATGAAAAACAATAACCTTATTTGAATTGCCAGTTTATGTAGATTCTCCTAGAATTTAGAATTTAAATCAACCTTCAAAATTTAGTATAGAAACGCAGTCTAATTTAAAAAAAAAAATAATCTAGTTTAGTGTAATGTTGGAAAACTAATCAGATGTTATTCCGCTCAAACAAAAATCTGCTTAGCTAAAATGAACTAAACAAGCAATTGAAAAGTAAGTTACACACTTTTAGTTTTTATTATGCACATGTAATATTCACTTGTTTGTGCACACAAAAACAATGGATGTTTAGTTTAGTAACCCTCGTCCGTTACGACTTGTCTCAAACTTTTTCACATTTTATTTTTTTGTTTTATTTTTAATTTATTTTTTTACAGAAAAAGAAAAAATGCGAGGTAGTGTAAAAATTAAATAAAAAAACGTACTTTCTTCCTCTTGCACCCCTACTATTACTATCTATGTAAAGAACATACACTCACACAAACACACTGCAAATGAACCAAACTGTGTAGCGGCGATTTTTGAAAATAAAATGGAGAAAGAAACCTTTAAGCACATCCTGTCGGCAACTTTTTGTAATTTACAATACATATCACTTTTTTGTTTTGTTTTAAGTTATTTCATTTTTATTATTTTGACAAAAAAAAGAACACTATAAAAATTTAATTTTAAGGTTTATGTTTTTTTTCTTGGAATTTTAAAAGTAAAAGAGAAACAATGGCTTTGGTGTATTTTTTGGTTTTGTTTCTGGAAAACTTTCTGGTTTCGATTTTATTTAATTTTCTTTGGCTAGTGGAAAGGAGAAATTGGCTATTTTTCCTTTATGCTTGACTTTGAATTTTGATTGCATGATTGGAAAAGAGAAAATTGAATACAAAAACATTCACACAAACAAAGCGGCTCTCTAGATGATTGATTAACAATACAAATGAACTAATATGCTGCACAGTAAAAAACGACCATTAGAACTAAAATCCTGCTTAATGCACGCCTTTGCTTACTAAAAGACAAAATATACACAAACACATACTGATACATAATATTGTGCGATTGCATTGATCGCCTAGATGTGCCGCTTTACAATCAAAATTTAAAAGAAAAATGTTTCTCTAGATTTGTGTCAAAATTTTTAAAAGTAAATTTTCTGCATTTTTAAAACAAACCAATTGGATTATAAAATTTGATAATTAATTTAATAAATATATGTAAAATACACAAGGACAATGGATCATCGCCTACAACTCCTGTCGCTACTACACCGCAACACCAATATCGGCACCATCACGATCAGCGAAGCAATTCACAAGACTGCATTGCCAAGCAAAAGTATCAAAAAATGTCATCGTATGCATCTAGCCCGCAGCTTTTCAAAAACACAGATGAACAAATACCGCCTCCAATTCCGCCATTACCATTAAATTATCAGAGATCCGATGGTTGGTTTGTTTATATCATTGTTTAATATAACTTGTTTTTTGTATACGTTTTAACCTAACAATTTTTTTTGTAAAAACCATATGTATTCGTAGCATTACTAACTCAATACTTAGCCAATTAATGTCGTTTGTAACATTTTTTTTTTGTTGTGAAAAAATAGACGAGAGCTATGCCACCGAATCTAGAGATCAGAAGAAGCAGCGTGCAATCACTAAGGCTACACGCCAAGCTGAACTCAAGCGATTGAGAATCGCTCAGGAAATACAGCGAGAACAGGAGGAGATCGAAGTTCAATTAAAAGAGCTGGAAGCTAGAGGTGTACTTATTGAAAAAGCTTTAAGGGGAGAAGGACAAACTATAGACAAGTAAGTAGATTTTGATTTTTATTCTGCTCATCGATTGAATTCATATCAAACTCATCGTTAAATTGTTTCTTTATTTGTAGCCTAGAGGCATCTAATATGGGTGCTAATG
Organism: Melanostoma mellinum; assembly: GCA_914767635.1. Taxonomy (NCBI): domain Eukaryota; kingdom Metazoa; phylum Arthropoda; class Insecta; order Diptera; family Syrphidae; genus Melanostoma; species Melanostoma mellinum. The sequence goes on from OU612058.1 coordinate 26,097,482, forward strand.
ATGAAAAATTACTTAAGGAGCTGCTGGAGATCTGGAGGAATATAACTCAATTGAAGTAAGATTGATCCTCTTCATTGAGATCTTATTTTATATCATCTTTTTTTTAGAAAACGTGATGAGGAACTGGGCATCAGACAGCAAGAACTGCAATTGGAACATCGACACGCACAACTCAAAGATGAACTGAATATTCGACTATCTGGAAGTAGTAAGTATTTTTTTTTTTGCCATCCAAAACCTCATCACAAAGCATGAACCAATGACTAAAATGCATGAATTATAAATTAGAACTGGAAAAGAGTTCAGCCGATGTGGCTGCCGAAGGGGCAATACTTAATGAAATGCTTGAAATAGTTGCCAAGCGAGCAGCCTTAAGGCCGACATCTGCAGTCTCCTCCCCAGTCACAGCAGGAGCAATTGGCACAATAGGAAACGATGAAGTCAATGATAGTATAACGTTCAGTGGTCGACAATCGAATCAAAATGACGAATCAGACGTAAGTCAGGGAGGAAGCATGTGTTCAAGTCATTTGATAGTGACATGGATTATGCTCTTCATGATATATATTTTGATAGTTTATAAAGCATGTAATTATTTATATTTTTGATCAGTTTTATTTACAACACTAAATTTTTGTTCATAACACTTTTGGTTTGTAGACGATGTACTTTTTTTTCTTTCTAAATTGAATATAGTTTTCAGTTGTATGTAAATGAAATATAAAGTATTTCAGTTTTGAGCAAACATGCATAATGATTTTTATTTTATATATGTACTTTTTATTTAGTTGCACATTAGCTCGTGATAAATTTATAAGTCATACACTTCAATTTAAACACACAAAAAAATTACTTTATTTTAATGCATGCTTCAATTTAGTAGAACTAAAACAAATGATTCTCCTATTTTAAAATACTTACAAATTTCAATTTTCCAAATTTCTGGTTTTCCTCTCTTCCGAATGATCAAAACACAGACTTTTCTTTAAACTCTTTGTTCAAAATATTTTTTTTTGTCGGACTTGCCTGCTTAATTTCTATTTTCTCATTTTGCGTACTTATGTAGAAATACACTTAGTTTTTTGAAAGATACCCTAACTACATATTTAGCTTGAGGTGATAAAAAATTTTCAGGCCAACTAACACATACATATCTTTTATGTTATTCACCTCAACAGATTATAGTCGACTAACAGTGCAAGTCAGTGGTTAATCATGGATCAATGTGGTTCTTCGATAAGCCTTGTTGTTGGTTATTGTATAGCCTTTTATTTCTCCGAAATTTCTCATATGTGACCCCTCACTTATTTTACAAAATTAAAAAAAAAAAAAAAAACCGTGTCATATCAGATCCGGAAGCGGAAAGCCCCGGGGCCAGCGCGTATGTCTTTCATTTTTATTCTAACTAATCGAGATAGCGGTTTTCCTGGCAGTATGTAATGACTCCCGGAGGACTTCCACCTCGAACTTCCACTTAACAAGATGTCTGCTGAATAAGGCTGTTTTACATCAAAATACTGAGATATTTATTTTGAGAAAAGTTGTATGTATGTCATTCCTCATGAAGCCTTGGCAGAGTCTCAAAAGTAAATTTAAATCACATAAAAAATTCTTGAAGGTTTTCGATACGCTGAATCCAAATCCAGTCAAGAATTGGTCTATGGTAAAACAAACTTAAGCCCTTGAGATTTCGACCCTTTCTCAAACGAAGTTCACTTCATGTGTGAGAAGAGTACCGTTTTTGGTTTTGCACCGCTGATGAGTATCTAAAGTTCGGTCGAATCGAAATGTTATGTAAAATATGTTGGGAACAAACTATTGGCACTGCAGGAAATAGACACAAAAATTTGTCTTGTTTGCTGTGGTCCCCGCGTATTAGTTAGCATGTATTTTTGTAACGCAAGATTTTTTAAGGCTACCTTGGCAAGTAATTAAATGCAATGAACAGCGCTTCCTCTTTTAGCCGTTCTGTATCGGCAAAAAGTTGTGGGTACCTTAAATTCCTCACCAGGTATGCTTTTGAGGAATGGTCGAGAATCCGGGGTTCTTCACTCTGTTGCCCCACCATATTTAAACACCCAAACACCAAGCTAAAAGTATTTTTGCATAAAGGACAAGGGCTATACAAGATGCAACTGCAAAAAGAAAGGAAGTCTTTATTTCTGAGGCTTACAAACTTATAGCTAGTGATAAAAGTGTTTACGTCATTTGACAACATAAATAATATGGCTATTTCTCAATACTTATGACAACTATTTCAAAACTCTTCAAAGTGAGCGCTACTACTAACCTCTAAAGCTCCTTTAAACTATCATGACACCAATTCACGAGGTATTTTCAGTCTACAGATCTAAGCACTGAGTTCTACTACTTGAATCCATGCATTATGTTCTTATATCAATTTCAAGCACACAGGTGTTAATGAAATCACCTAAGCTTTGTCAAATGTACTTTTTGAACTTGTTAAAAAAAAGTGATAAATCACCTTTTTGTTGGCTGATGGTAATTAGTAAAGCAATCCGAACTAAATTTACTAATCCATTAAGCAAATCTGTATTCTGCAAGCAATTGAATTAATCAGCCCTATCATCGTAACAGAACGGAGAAACATACGATCGTAGAGAAGTTCCGATCTTAACATTTATTTTGTTTATGGTATCCATTTCGTAAAGGAAACACTGACGCATATAGGTGACATAAAACAACCCTTCCGCCACTACTTTCCTGTCGGAGACATCGGATAGAACAGAAAACCAATAAATCGGCATGCATCGCATGAATTCTGAATGCGTTTCTACCATTTTCACATTTAATCGCCATGCATCGCATGAATTCTAGACGCGTTGCGGTGAATTTGACATTTTCATCGCATTGTTTCGTTCTTTTCGGGAATATGTCCGATTAAGCAATCGGAAACGTTACCATAATACAAAAATCTTACATTTCGTACAAATCGGAATGAATTTCGTTCCGATCTGTTACGATAATAGGGCTGAATAATTTAGTTGTCCCTAATGTAGTGAGCCTTAGATACTTCCGAATTATTTGTCAAAAGTATAGAGAGGTGGAAAATAAGCGTTATTACGATTGTACTTGCTCCTTTACACTTTTATTTGAAGTATATGTTTTTCTATTCGCAAAAGACGACAAAGTTTTAGTTGTAACGCTGATATAATAAAAATAGATTTTTACTTTCAACAGTTCTTTCAAACACGCTTTTACCTATCTGCATTTTGATTTTTGTTACTAAGAATGTGTTTTGATTTTTTTTTTTAACTAACACCATATGCCTACAATCCTGTAGAGCGATCTCCTTTGTTAACACCTTACATGTTTATCTTCTCTGTTCATTTTGAATCTTCTCTGTTCACTTTGACAGAACTTTTCCAATCAAACAAATAGAAAAATAATTTTCATTTCTTTTTTTCTTATTCCTCTTCAGATTTGAAACAGCTTGACATGGAATATAGTAACGTATGAAATTTGTATGTCGATTCTACGTCTATTAAAATAATAGTAACATAAAAAAATATAAACAAAAAGAAAAACTAACACTAAACACATAATAATAACGACATAAAATTGCCAAAAACAAAAACTGCTGCTAATTAGCTTAGAACAAAAACAAAAAAAAAAAACGAAATTATTTATTTAAATCTGCGACACTTTTGCTCTTTTGTTACTAAAACTATCCAAGCAATGAAAACTTACATAATATTAATTAGGATGTTTGAATCTAAGGTAAAAAAAAATAAATTTCGGACTTAAATATAACAACAATAAAAAATTTAGTAGTATACACTAAACACAGTATCAACAAAAGAAGACAACTCTGCTTAAGGACTTTAATAATAAAAAAAATCAATTAACAAATAATGCAAAGTTCTGCGATTTAAGTAATTTTATAAATTAAAAATTTACAATGTTAATTTAATTTAATTTTTTTTTCATAGTTTTATTCTAGTTTGATTATTTTTTTTGTTTTTTGAATTTATTTTTTTGTTTTAAGTTTGCATACTAGACATGTTAAATTTATATATACATATATATTTTTTTTGTTGATGAAACATATTTGACATCAATATTTTTACATATTAAATTTATTAAACATTAATTTTCGTTTATGAGTTTACTTTATTGTATAGGTTATTAATTTACAAAAATAAATCACACAAGAGAGATGAAATAAAAATACATAACTTCTTAATGGTTGCAAAGAGAATAAAAAATGAATGTGTAAGATAAAATCAGAAGTGAAGAACCCTTTGTATTGTGAGAAATGAAATTAATAAAATTTATATTTATACAAAATACTGGCAGTTGAGTTTTTGTTCGTTGAAATTTCCGAAGATTATTAAAACTTTGATCGACTGCTTCAAAAAGAAAATCCCCTAGATATGATTTTTTTGCACGAATTTCAGGGATCTTAAGTGGAACATACCTATTTTTTGAAACATTTTGCATACCTTGTAGTCAAAATTGTTGCGTCTTTGAAAAGTTTGAAAGCGACAAGTACATGACACTTACTAGCTGACTTATTTTAGCTGTGCTGATGCTCGTTACGGCGAAAAGAAAGAAGAATTTCCTCGCTTGGTTAACAAGAATAAGGGATAGTTATTCATTATGATAAGGCTATTCATCACAATCGGCCTTATGGTGGCAAGCGTCGTAGCGGACTCCTCTCTGATTTCTTTAGATTCGGAGACATTTTACTTCGTGGTAGTTCTCTGATCGGCCGATCGGACATTCTCTCCGACAAAATACAACGTCTGCCGTATATATGCGATGATTTGTGAATGATTAAGAAATCTTGTTGGCTTTATTTTTGACAGATAAAAACAAACAATTCTTGAACACAAACATTGCTTGACCACGCCACAGTATCTACACATCTCTAGTAGAACTGATTCATCCTTCAAAAATTTCTCATCCTCCTAAGGTAGGTACACCTTGATGGTTTAGTTGCTTAAGAACTATTATTGTCAAAAACCAGTGGGAATAATAAGTAATAGATACAAATGAATCCAGGATTATGCTTTTTCCTATGATGACGTCTTAAACCATTAGCACAATTCAATACCTGCGAATTTAATTGAAACACAAAATAATAAAATTCAATTATAACGAGATTAATTCAACTTCGTCTGTGAATAAATTTCATTCGTCATTAGTAGTATGTATGTTTATAAGTACATACAATATTTTTAGTAGGTAGGTTAGTATTATTTTCGGTTGGCAGGTTGAATACTTTAATCTTTGAGTTAATCTTATTTCTAAATTACAGCAGTTTAACAGGGTGAATAGTCAACAATATGGGATTAGAACCAGTCCCATTTCCACTCAAAGGAGTAATAATAATTATTTCTTCCCGGGCTAGCGGTGGTTGTATTCCTCGTTCTGCAATTATATTTACATCAGAGAGTGCGAAGTTATTTTTTATTTGGAGCGGCTGGTCTTCACTTCCAATACCAAAGTAGGACTACGACAAATTTAAATCTTTGAATGTTTGACAGTTTAGAGTTACGTTTTGCCCGACTCAGCCCGACGTCACTCATACCTCTCTAGTCACAACGTTCAAAGTCAAAGCCAAGTCACAACTTTCACCTTAACCCTAGATGGTCACACGGGGTCAAAATGACCCCAGGCCTTTTTTGTGAAGTCTTCCGATTTTCAAATTTTTCCCAATATCTACATTTTTTTCGATATAATAAACATTAAAATATGCACATATTATTATTGAAACATTTAGTTTTGACATTCAGGAATGTATAAAAAAAATTTGGAGACATTATTTTGAAAATTGCAAAAGTTATCAACGTTTATATACGCTGGGGTCAAAATGACCCCGTGTGACCATTGTGTGATTATTTTGACGTGTGACCATCTAGGGTTAATATCGATAACCCTACTCTGTTTAAAGTAGGTCTACTACATGCATAAAGAAGAAATGTAAAAAACAATTTCCGTTAATAAGATTTTCTTTTTTATTTACTACAATATAAGATTCTTAACAAAAAATTACTAAAATTATTAAAAAGAAAAACATAATATATCACTTTTTGACAGAAGTACAACTTATTAATGTAGGCCAGTTGATTACACCCGTGCTTTGTTTACGTGTTGGGCTGGGCGTTTTCATCTACCTTATTTCATTACATAAAACTGTCTTAATTATGAAAATGAGAGTGCTTTTTGTGCTGATTTCAGTACAGTGTTTTTTTTTCTGCTACGCACAATTATTTATGATTATAAAACAAAAACTTTCAAGTGACTCTTCTGTTCTGAACTTAGTTAACTTTTTTCTTGTTAGTGTGATGATTCGCAACGCCATTCGACTTTCTACTATTTTCCTTTCCATTTTCCGTTGTCACTTCTGGTTCTATTAGTTCGACGGCACATCGCCTAGGGAACCAACCTCGTATTGGACCTTTACGTGCTGGCTCATTCACCGACTCTTCAACAACTCGCTCTCCAAACAACCAGTGCTTGCGGAAACGTGTGACCTTAATAACATCGTCAGGAAGCAAACGGATTCTAGATTCATCGGTACAAGGTGACGACATACACACACGGATTCCCTGCGAAAACAGTGGGACATAACTTCCAGTCGCTGATCGGATAGCTTTGAAAGTTTTGGTCCTGGCTCGCTTCTCATTCTTTTGCGCTAACTGCTCTTTCTGTGAATTCAAAATTAAACAAAACTCAAAATACACATTGTAAATCTATTAAAAATTGTTTACTACCGTTAGTGTGTATTGATCACACGAGGGTAAAACTGGCCAGTTGATCCCATCGCCCACTGGATGACATGAAAAGTTCAACACTTCTCTAATATTACGTTTAACACCCAGGTCATAGGGATAAACAAATGCTTCTTCTTCTGCTCCCGAATGACTGTGTCGTCTATACATGGCCTTTTCAACTATCCAACCTTCGATACCAGTTTGATTGGTTACAATCGATTTCAACTAAAAACAAAAGTTCAATCAAAAATTAAAAATAAATTAGAATGAACAAGAATGGCATTTACTTGGAAGTACAACAACATTCCTAGGGCAATGACCACTCCAATAGCTAAGCCTAAGCTGAAGATACACAAAATGATACTAGCCAAGCCAAATTGTACAGTAGCGAGATGACCCAGACCATGGGTTAAATACCAATACCGATGAATACCGCGATAAAATGAACCGACCAAAATGACGGCTGCATGGAAACTACCAATAATGGAAAAGGCAAGGAAACAGGTGAAGTGAGCATGATTAGCCCAGCCAACGCAGTTGTTTATCCACGGACAATGATGGTCCATTTTCATAACACAACGCTTGCCTAAAATCCAAAGGTTATATTTATCAAAATTCAACTGACAAAAAGTATTCACAACAAACTCACACTTTTTGCAATGATGAGCCCGTGGAGCTTTAAAGCCTTCACACTCTTTGCAGTACTGAAGGTTCTGTTCGTCCTTAGGATCCTAAAAAGAAAAAAACAATTAATTTATTTCTACCTAACATAAGCCTTTTACAATCCACAAATGCACGTTCAACTAAACCATTTTAATTCAATAGCCAAATAAAAAAAAGTATCTAATAATAACCTTTTTGCAATGTCCGTTCAAGAAAGCAAATCATTTCCACTTGCGTTTTGCAAACAACATGCCCGTCAATTCAATTCTTATCGTTTAGACCCTAAAGTCGTTTGTCTTAATTGCAGCCACCTGCTGTGCTAGTGTAGCCTATTTACCTAAAAAAACATCTTTCGCTACATAAAAACCAATGAACCACCAACAAAACCACTCAAACGTTCTAATGTCCAAATAAACCACACAAAGGCAGCTTTGATGACTATCAAATAGCAAAGGAGGTAGTATGAAGGTACCTCAAATGCATGTTTTGGATTTAACAAGTTATAAACTTTACAGCCAACTCCAGACTATTTTTCAATTATAAACATGTAAGTGTAAGGTCAGGGAGCTTAAGTGATTTGCATAAATTTCTGACAACCTTACGAGTGTTGGCGATGTTCACTTACTATTGAAGAAACATGCCGACCGATACCATCTTAATGTGTTCCGATTGCTTATAATTAAATTGTGTGAGAAATGAAGATGAATCATGGTAGTCACGAAAGTAGATGGCTTGACGTCGCAGTCTTGTTGTTTGATAACATTTGTCACACATTTTGAATATATTTTCAGTTCTTTCAAAAAGAAGCAGCAAAAGTACGAAACTGAGTTTTTCTATATTTTTTTGTTTATGAAAAAAACTAGAAAACGTTTAGTTTGGAACAATTTCTCATGTTCTTATTTAAATAAATTTTATTGGTTGATCTAGTGCAAGTTTTCGACAGCTAAAATACTAAGTTATCATTGACTATATTACTCTGCAGTGCTGTAATTTCTTTTCTCCGTAAGCCTGCTGTCTTAAATTCTTCTTCTCCTTCTAAATGACAACCTCTCCATATAGCCTTTGACTTTGCAAGGGTTGAGATCAAGGAGTTTTACGACGCACGTGCCGATATACGCTTCCCGTGAGAGACCTTACAATGCGCACCCATCAACGAAGCTGAGACCGTGAGTATAGTTTAGCCAGTCTACCTGTTGTTCTACGAATTAGAGAATCTTCCAAGAGTAATTAAACAGCCATCAAATGCGGTTTCTCATCCGTTTGAAATTGCCAAACATTTTAAGTTCCTGAAATACGTGAAATGAGCTTTGTTGCACCACCTAATTTTTTGTTTTTGTTTTCAGTAACAGAGTATCCGGATAACCAGCGACAATTGTATCGCCTGGATCGCTCTCGTTTTATCTTCGTTTTAGTGAAACGACGAAAGTAGTGAGAAGTAAAAATTTCATCAATCATCAAAAATTTTGTTGTGTTACAGTGTTTAGTCTTGTTGATAGGTTGATACCCCCATATAACTTTTTAAAAGCTTTTTTTACATTAATACATTTCAATCATATCTAAGAATACGAAGAATCATAGATTATTTTTGGAACAAGAGTAATTTGTTTTTTTTCTGTAATAAAAAAACAATGAAACAAACAATGAAACATCCATTAAAAAAGGCGTGCAGTGGATAAAGGTGAAGGTAAATGTTTCTATGTTGATTTGTTTGCAAAAATGGGACAAGTGGGCATTAACGGCTTTCAATATTTCATGTTGGTGAAGGACGAGTCAGCTGAATTTAGATTTGTTTTTTTGATCGCTCACAAATCGGTAGTGGAAAAAGTGTTCAAGGATTTTTTTGGCCTACATTAAAAATACAATGAAAGCTTCAGTCAAGCGAATTCGATTTGATAATGGCACTGAATTTATTATTCGGAATTCAAGCGAATATTTTTCAAAACATCGAATAATTAAGATTCGAACGAATATGTAATTACTTCCGAACAGAATTGTGACATCGAAGGCGCAATCGAATTATAAAAAGAAAATTGCCATGTTAAATTCAATGCAATTTCATCATGAGTAAGTATTGTATTTTGAATTTGGATGAATCCGAAACCTAAACATACATAACTAAGGTCTCAAGAGAAAAAAATTAAGTGCAGTGTTTGTAACGAGATTGAGTTATTTGCAGAAGAAGTTTATAAACACGAAAGATGTAAAGGCTGCTTGAGATCAAGTCAAAAGAAAAATCTTTTTGTTCACTCGTTCAAGTCCCGGCGATGTCCTGTGGTCGAGAGCCCAGAGTAGGACCAGAGAAATAACACACATTGTTAGCAAACCAAAAACCCCTTTTTTGCGATTATAGGTACTATAAGGAAAGCTTTGCAATCGCGCAGAAAAAAAATTTGAGATAACAATTAAACATAACATCACGATGAATCAAATTTTTTGTCAAAAGAATTTCTGGCAAGATTTTAAACTTTGCACATTTGACTTTGTTTTTAAGAAAAGTGAAAAAAAATAAAAATTGAAAAAATCTGGTCCAACGATTTTAATTAAATTTTCAGTGTTTATATGTATTAGCAACTGCAAACGAATGGCGATTTTAGATTTTCGCTTAAAACCTTTGGAATATTTAACTTAATTTTCATAACTAATGTGTAGTTGGTCTGTACCACCATTTTCGAACATGACATTAAAATGATAGAAAATATGAAAAAAATGTATGCCTGTCCGTCCGTATATGGTAGCGGTACAGCCTGAACCGCTTCTTTTTTTACAGAGTAATTTTCGGAATTGAGCGGTACCTGCCATCAGCGTTTATATTTATTGCGAGAAAATATCGTTTTTATATTTTCGATAGAAATCTTTGGATTTAATTTGTTTTTTTTTTTACAATTTACAATTTTCGAAAGAAAAATTCTCCAAACGATCTTTGGTCCCGTATGCGAAGACAATGTATGGAGAAGAAGATACAACAACGAGCTGTATGAGCTGTACCGCGACATGGGCATAGCCAGAAGAGTACGCATCGCGAGGCTACGATGGTTGGGCCATGTAGAGCGGATGGACCCAAACGTTCCGGCTCGTCGGGTTTTTGAAAGCTCATTGCAGGGAAATCGCGGAAGGGGAAGACCTCGTCTTAGGTGGCGCAATCAAGTTGACGAAGACCTCAACCGACTTAGAGTGCAAAACTGGAGAAAGCTCGCCCAAAATCGAAGTCGTTACGGATGTTGGTTGAGGCCCAGGTTCACCCCGAACTGTAATGCCCACCTGAGTAAGTAAGTAATTCAATTTACATATATAATGTGTAGTTGGTAGCTCTGCACTACCAAATATTATGTTTATTGTTATGAAGAGCAAATACTAAAACCGTGTACTCAGCCTCAAGATTCTGACATTGTACTAAGCACACAAGTTAGTGTGACCCAGTCGTGCCATTGACGGTATTCTCTGATTTCTTCTTTGGATATGAAAATAACAACTTAACCGATAGTTTACTAATTTTTGTGAGATGGTAATTCTGACGTTAAGGCTTCCACGAACCTTAATACTTTGAATGTGATCAAATTATGTTACTTTTACTGACATATGAAGCATATTCAAGTCAATTGTGCCACTTCACTCTCATTCTTTTACATTCAAAAACATAAAACTAACCGATCCACAAAATCTAGACCAAATTTTTTATTGTTCTGTAGAGGTAAGCAGTATGAGCTATCATAACAAAGCAAATTTGATTACCTATCAAGTCAACTTTATTGACATTTGATATTGACTTTGTCTTCTTAGAAAATGCTAACAATGTGGGGTACGTTCTGTTCGTGGTGTTAAATGACTCAGATTGGGTATATTGATAACAAAAACGAGTAACAAACCCTTATCACTAGGTTTGATTTATAAGAATGACGAATTTTTTATTGAGTTGGTCTACACCTACCTAAAATTCAACACAACCCTCCTGTTAGCCTTTTCAAAATTCAGAAAGTGATTTATTTCCATTAGAATAATAATGAAACACATTTAAACACCCTCACTAGCAAAGGCTAAAAGTATGCTTTAAAATAAAGGTAAATAATTCGCAGACCAGTCATTACGTGCCGCACCATGCCAAACTATCCCACCACACGCATGCAAAATTAATAATTTCACGGGCAATGAGCTTACACCAATCTAATTAAGCACCCAAAACGATTACATTTCGATAAGAATCGCCCAGAGCCTTAATAAATAAAAGAATATCAACGAACTTACCTCAGGTTTCCATCCCTTCGGCAAAAACCCAGGGCCATTTAATGTGGCCATAGCATAATTAAACGTCGCTATCGAAGAAAACAATAAAAATATCGTTTGGTTGAGGAATCCGCCAAGACTATGATTTGGTGGCCACCACATGGAATTCATATACAATGTCATTATTGTTATGCATTTAATTATGCCTGAAAGAATATAAAAATAGTTGTAAATGATTAGTTCAAGTAGTTCTTTGAGCTTTTGGGGAATTTATTGGGAGTAAAGTGGTTCCAGTCATGAAGAGTAAACGAAGAAAAAGTCTCGAAATCGGCACGCAATTCATTGTTCCAAGTATTTGCCCACCCAAAAGCAGATAGGTTTAATGTATATTCACATTATCCAAATAGAGTTGTGATGGAAGGTGGTCAGAATCGAAGGCGTGGGCCACATGAACTCCACCCGTCTGCTCTCTAGGGATTAATTAGTCAAGTAGGTTGTAATTTTAATTTTCTATTTATTTTTAGTTCTGTGTTCTCTTATTCAATTAAGGGACAGTCTTTTGCAGAAAGTTTCAGTTATTTGTTTTGTTTATGGATACAACTGTGAACATATAAACGTGTGTTGATACTTACTCAGTGCTATTATTGGTCCCCAATGGAAGAATCTTCGGAATGCTTTAACTTTAGAATGCATAGCTGCAATTCATGGAAAGACTGTAGTTGCGATTGATAAAATAAATATTGGAAATTAATTGAACTTTTCTATTTGCTTTGTCGTCGTCGGAGAAAAATGTGCAAGGGAACCAGAACGACAAAACGCAAACACACCCGTACAAAGCAAAGCACAACTCTTCACTTGCCAAAAAATAACTGGCAGGCAAAGTGGCAAAAAAGTCAAGAAATTGGCAGGTGCTGTCAAATTTATGGAAGTTGTGTGAATAAGCGATGTGCAAACTCTATATGGAGAAGGAAATGTGTAATTTATGAGACTAGTACATTTTCGTTTTCTATGTTTTATTGGAAAGGATTATTATTTTATAATTGATTTCTTGCCGCCGTATTAATAAACGCGGAATAGCTGGGTTCCATGGATTAAGTGGAAAATGGTATAATGGTAGCTTTAATTCAATGGAAAATGGTATAATGGTAACTTAATCCATGGAATAAGGCTATTCCGTGTTTATTAATACGGCGGTTGGAATATATTTTTCGGTTGACAATGACAATAGGTGCGTTTTTTTGCACGCGTATATACACTTGCTTAAATTTTTGCATGTTAAATACAACAACAAAATAAGCGAATAGCGCGGATAAACATCTACGTTTATTTCTGGAGCGAATATAAAATGTAAGTGCTACCAAGATGGTGTAGATGAATTTTTGGAAATGTCAAAAAATTCATTCACAATTCATCCGTTTGACAAAGCAAATAAAAACAAATTCCGATGTTTTTTTTTCTTTTAAATTTTTCAATGCCAGCTCTTGGCAAAATATCTGCAGCCGTATTTATTAGATTTTCTTAAGACGTCTCTTAGACGTTGATAAGTTAAGTTTCAATTAAAATTTAATTGGAACTTAAGAGAGGTTGATTAAATTCTTATCGATAATCGATTCTGCGCTGATGCTAAACTAATTGATAGTTGTGTCAAAATAAAGTAGTAAAAACAGAAATCTAGTCCAATTTAGACTGCGTTTTGACAACCACTGGTTTGTAAACAGATGTGGTGCCTTTTTGCTTATCAAAAAAAAAAAAAAAAAAAAACTATGTACGAGTATCATCAACCTAAAATGTGATGAGGATTTCTTTCGAATATTCATTCAAAACTTAGGCCCTTATTATGAGAAGCAAATCGACCGCTCGACCATGGAACAATCTTTCTTTGCCAAGCAAAACTGCAATTTCCTGAAAATCTTTTATTAGATCTGGTTGTAGGCACACGACATCCATAGCGAAATGGATAAAGCATAACTACTGCGTGGGTGTTTGACCATACCATAAACATCCAAAGTGATTTTTCTCTGGTAGGTATCACCTCAAGGCAGGAAAATATGCCTTGAAGAATGCTATTCCAATTTAACCTTTCAGACCCGCACGCACGAGAAAGGTTGTTGCGAGAACAACGCGTTTGGCCTTGTAGCTCTGTGGAGCTTTTGTGCCAGCTTTTTATGTTTCTATTTATTAATCATGACATCTGAAAAATTCTTAGCACATTGAAAACATTTAAATCGCGACGAAAAACTTCCATATTTTTATTTTAAGAAAATTTTCATTTTATTACCAAAACAACAGAGCGAAATTGACACCGATTTTCCCGAAACGTCAGAATGAAATTTTAATTTGGATTTAAGAGACCTTTAAACGTCATTATTGGCATTTAAGTTTAGAGGCCTCTGAGCAAGGTTACTTAAATGTGAAATTTGATTATCGATACGGATTCGTTACTTAAGTGTTACTCAAAGGTAAATTAAATCTAATCGATGATTAAAAGTTGTTTATAGATACGGCTGCTGATCTTTTCTAAGTACCACCAACTTGCAACGCATTGCATTCCCAAAACTAAAACTTTCCGCAACAAAAACTTATCGGAGGACGTTGGATCGGCCGATCGGAGAACTACCACGAAACACAATGTTTCCGAATCGTAAGAAATCGGAGAGAATGCCACCTCGATAGGGGCCATCAACCCAATGTCCAAGGAAGCGGTGATAGAGAGTAAGATGTTCAGCTGTAGCTTTCTATGCAGTCTTCTAGCCTTTATTGCAGACTTAAATTACCTGCTTATAGATAAAGCGACGAACAAAGTGTATCGGTCATTCTTTACTTACAAATCCAACAAATTCGATTGTTCGGCACTGTTCCACTTTATGTGTAATCTACAAAAATATCTGCTGCAAACCCAGTTGGACAAATTTGCAGTTCTCTTCCTCGAAAATCAGTACCACGTGAAGGAATGTGCTTAGTAAGCAGATTTAAAAGCTGGCAAAATTACATTTTCTGGCAATTTTGCAAATTTTGTGATTTCATTATTTTTTTTTTTTTTGATTGAATGAACTTACATCAATAAAGTTTTTGTCTCTAGTTATGGATAATTAATTATTTAAATCTATGTATGTGTCTTTTAGTTTCATGATTTGTATTTATTCTCTCATGTATGGATATTCAATGTCTTTGAGTGGGACGCGTCTTTTTGGTCGATTGGAGTGTTTTCCATCGGAGCAAGCGGGGCACCAGCTTTGTCGTTTGTTCCTTAAAATAAATTGAGTTTGTGGAATCACATCCATGATTTTTGAAATAATTTAATTTACCAGACATCCGACCACCTCCAAATGGCTGTTGGCCTACGATTGCGCCTGTCGATTTGTCATTGATATAGAAATCCAAAAGCCATCTTGAACTTGTCTAGAGCATGCACCAGGAAGCTCCTTTTTCGGTGATACGAAAGTTGTTGAAATTTTTTTGCGTTATAGGTTGTACTACAAACTTACTGATCTGTGGCAAAAGCAGCTCCAGTTAGTGCAAATGGCGTTGGAGTAGTCACCAACTTCATAGTGTCTTCCAACTCGCTGTCCTTATACACATAAAACTGTTAAAACTGGCCCAAAGATCTCTTCTGTCATGAGTTTCGAGTGAGGATCTGGGGTTTGTACAATTGTTGGCTTAACAAAATATCCTTTTATGTGCCTCCGACCAGAATTTCCAGGTCCCAGTTCTTATTACCAGTCTATATATGTACATAGGAAGTAATCCGTTCAAATGCATTTTTGTCAATAGCTGCTGAACCGAAGTGTCTCCAATTTTCAGTTGGCCGATCTTTTCCAAGAGGTCACTCCTGTAAATGAAATAAATGTCTAGTAGTTAAAACGGTTGCCTTTTCCAAAGCGTACGAAATCACTTATCTTAGGCCATAGTGACTCTGGGACATACATTCTTAAACAGGCGGAGCATTTCTGTCCACAAAATTCAAACGCTGATCGTATCGTAGACGATACAACGGTGTCCAAATGTGGCGATGGATGAATAAAGTGGAATTTTTTGCCTCCACATTACCCGATAAGTCTGGGGAAGTTAATATATGTGAAATTTGAAGAAATTAGTTTCCCTAAATAAAAGACCATCGTCTACAGGCTAGTACAAATAGCTGTTAAATAAAAAATTTTCATTTATGTCAAATTGCAGTGCTGCCAAACATTTGAATAACTTAGGGCAGTCGTTTTTTTGGGCGAAGCTTATAATCGCGTGCAAAAAAACACACCTAATATCAAACAAGTTATAAATAAGCAAGCCAACAAGCATTTTGTTTTGGTTAAGGTGTACATAGCTGTGACTACGTATATTCAATAATTGAATTCAAATTAGAAAAATTTATTTGAAATGAAAAACACCATTTTCACTTGACGAACGAACAGTCGAATTGAATCAGAATCAAAAACTTAAAAGGCAACATCATTAAATTACTTCAAAAATGCTTACAGAAGAGACTTTAAGGACGGTGTAGCATTTCATACACTTGAGTTTCTGCAGCTGCCTCAACTGGAAATTCGTTTTGGTTTGGGATAACCTTTAAAAAAAAATTTCGTATCGCTTGTTAAAAAGTTATATACAACAAAAATAATTGCATATCGTGAATTGGTCATAATGTTCTGTTACAATGGTATGATTTCATTTTTGTTATTCTATTACGTTCTCTGAAAAGTTTTCTTTCAACATACTTTTTGTTCATAGAAATTTTATTTCGTTGATATCCTGCTTATTTTTTGGTGCATAGCGTTAGGTCAAATTACCACAAAACTGTAGAAGTTATAAAAAGTCTTTATTGTGAAAAACCAATATAAAACATTCCACTTTTTGCAGTGAATACTAATTTGGGAGTTTATTACGACTTGCCAAAGAATTTTAGTATAAATTTGCATTCGTGTCAAACAATTCAACTCGGGATTTTGGGTTGTCGTTTGTCGACCATAAAACTTGGACGCAACACATTTTGCTGATGTAGAACACTTTTAGGCATTTCAATTAACATTCAATGTTTATTGTTGCATTAATGTGATGTTATTCTGAAAAACAACGAGAAAAGAATCATTTGAATAAATAAAAACACAACAGCGTTGTAAAATGTAAGTAAAGATATTCAAGTTCTTATATGTAAATAGGTATGTTATTGCTTTCATTCTTTTTCTTTATCTTATCTGTTCAATTTCAGTGTTCTTTCTCAAAAAATAACACAACTTTCTCTTTGAAAAACTACTAAATTTTTATTTTAAGAGT
Organism: Melanostoma mellinum; assembly: GCA_914767635.1. Lineage (NCBI taxonomy): Eukaryota > Metazoa > Arthropoda > Insecta > Diptera > Syrphidae > Melanostoma > Melanostoma mellinum. The sequence continues at coordinate 26,114,371 of OU612058.1, forward strand.
AGAAAAAGCATAGTAAACAAATATTAGAATTTGTGAAACATATTCCAGATTCTAATAATTGTATTTACATACATATGTATATGTAATTAATTTCCGTAATCATTGTTGCAGCAACAAGTTTTTTTTCTTGAGAGACAGCCATTTTACCTCTTTTAATCACTGTTCTATTTGTCATGTTGCAAGTCTCTTTCATCTTGTACCCCTTGTCTTGCTAGCATCTAGGAATATTTTTGAACCCAGAGCACGCCTAAAAATATACCAGTTTATACTTTATAAACTTTAAAGCAAATATAAATTTTTTATTATGTGTGCCCTGAAAAATCCATTGCATTTGGTGTCGCTCTCTATGCATAAAAATGTCGAAGATTTTGCATATCTCGTGGCCAGTTCCAAGAAAAGGAAGGCTAGTGGTGAAGAAGATAAGTGGGAAAGTTGTGATCCCTTCGAGAAAACAACATTTTCGTGGATCGTGAGAAATTCCTGTTTTAAATATGATGAAATAGGGAAAGGAATATTTAATAGTATTTATTATCGAATAGAATTTTGTTCTATCCCCTCTGTGGATATTACCAGAGGGTAAGCACAAGCAAGAGGGTACACACAACGGCAATTGTACACAAGCTGATTTTACAAAAATCGCTTTATTTTCGGATTTCAAAACCAGTTTGACATGCCACTAGAAAAGGGAGACCGTTACAATAAATAAATGCCATGTCTAGTTTCGGCATTCCAGAAAAACTTGTATGACTATTTCGGATCACTTTCGAGAACTCACGCTGCTCCGTAAAGGTCAATATGTACAGACATAACTTTGAGGGGTAGTACAGGACTTCGTCTACCTAGGATCTGCTATAGACACACAGGACAATATCAGTGCGGAGATCGAACGGAGAATTAATCTTGCCAATTGACCACACCCGTTGTTAGAACTTATTATTTAACTTAAGATACTTTAATATATGATAATTATGCAAATGAAATTGTAAAAAATAGCAAACTTAAGCTAAATACGCTTAATTTAATCTAATCTAATCTAATCTAGTGTTTATAAGTTTCGTTCATTGAACCTTTCCCAGGGTTGACCGAGGTAGACCCCTCTTTACCACTGGGCCCACTGGGCCCAGGCCTGGGGACCCCTGGTGATTGCGCGGCATGTGCCTGGGCCCAAACACAAAACAACACTCAACCTTTTTTGGTCTATTTTCAAGAAAAAAATATATTTCGATACATTTAACAACAACCTTTGTTGAACATTTTAAATTACATTCCCTCCGAAGTTATATTCAAATTCAAACAAAAAAAAAAAAAGGTCACTCAAGTAATGATCAGGGCAAAGAAGTTCACTCCCTTGTGTTTTTTTCGGGGCACTTTTGAAAATCCAATCAGAAAAAACCATCCCTATGTACGTGTCTTATGCCGTTTTCGTTTGGTAAAACTAGAGTACCCTTCTTTTTTTAGAGTACCCTGATTTTTGACAACTCAGACGAACATGAAATCAGAGTACTCCGTTTTTGTCAATGCATGTGTGCGTTTGACATATAGTTTGCTTTCAATGCAATTGACTACGTTCAGAAACATATCTCTGCGTATTTCATGAGCAATTAATTAAACATTTTTTGTATGGAGTAAAAACTGACAAAAAGAACTTATAACTAAAAAAGATACGTAATAAACTTCATAAATGCCCAGATTGTTTGTATACAAAGGTAATTTTAAGCAATAAGAAATTTTTTGAGCTCGGATAACAAAAAAAACAGCATGGACAAGTTATGCAAAACAAAACCGATAGGTTTGTGAACGCCCGCGTTGATATCGTTACCACAAAATAATGGGCGCGTTCGGTGCAATTCAGATTTTCAGATTAACTAACTATTCTCGGCCTCTGATTGGCCAGACGTTAAGTTTTTCAGTTGACAACTCATCAGCTGTTAGTTTTTACCGATTCAGTTTTTCAGTCAAGAAAAGCAGGCTGAAAATCTAGATTTAGTTTATTAAGCTGTCAGATGCGATAAATAGCCTACATGACAATTGAACTTTACTTTGTATTTTTCGGTTAGCTTTTTGTGGAAACATTTTTGTAGTGAACTTTTTCATTAAACTGAACTCTAATTTATTTTTAGGCAATTTGTCGTATAATTAAAGATTATTAATGGAAACCCTTACAAAGGAAATAGATTTTTAAGAAAATTATTTGCTACATTTTCACTCGAAGTCTATTCAAATTGTAGTTACACGCATATTTCTAATCACAAATATTGAAGAGAAATGCTTTGGACTATAAGTTAATACTATTTTGAACCAACTACAAGAAATTATTTATTTCTTATCAAATCTTTCCTAGCAGAATTGAAAGGTGAATCCCAATACCATTCAAATCTGACAAAAAATTTAGAAGACCGTTCGACGCAAAACTGAATAAGTTTTTCAGTTAATCTTAAAATCTGAATTGCAACGAACGCGCCCATTAACATAAGCTCGCCCGTTGAACGCAAAATTCGAAATGAGATGCCAATAATGACAAACGAGAAATGTCATTTATGTTGGTGTGAGTTTACTCTGAAAAAATTTCTAGAGTAGGAAAACTTGCTCTGAGGGTAATTTCAGATTACCCTGAGAGTTGCCAAACGAACACAAAGTCACTCTGACAGCAAAAAGAGTACCCTTAGGGTACTCCTTTTTCCCAAACGAAAACGGCATTAGATGAATAAAGAATTTAATTTAAGAAATTATTCATCTAAAGGTACGTGTATTCAAAAGATGCAAGTGGGCACTTTCACTGCTTTAGTAACTACGTATCCAGTCATTAGAAACAACTGCGAAATGAGTTGAAAATTTTTCACCCCACGTAATGTAAAAATTTCAGGTATAAAGTTAATTTAGAATCATTTCGAAGTTTCACAATCGGCTTTTCGGAATAAAATACGAAAGATTACAAACAAAAAAGGATTTATTGCGTTTGTAGTTCAATTTTGCATTCACAAAACTAATTGAATTTTGACTACATAGTGACTACAGAAGTGAATGCACCCAATTCTATTCATGCCAATTGCCACCAATACTACGACAAAACTGTTAAAAAATGTTTCATTGAAAAGAGTAGTTCTGCATTTGAGAGTAGTTCTTTCGGATTTCAATGAAAAACGCTATTACAATCGAGGGTAAATGGTGTTGTGAAGATGGGAAAACTTCTTGTATATTCTGACATTTGCGATGCAATAATCCGATTATTGATAATTTTTGCCTGTTTTCACTAATTGTGAGTTTTTTTTATTTTTTGCTGTCTATTGTTAATGTAGGCGTTGCATTTGTGTAGAGAGTGTCCCTACTCATTATTAGATATACTCTAGAATGAACGGCACTCAATTTTTTAAGATTTCAAAGTCGGAGTGTGTTGACTGCTCACTTAGGTTCAAAAAAAGTTGTAAAAAGTTTTTCTCAAACAAGATGGTCAGCGTGAGCTCATGAAGTAAGCGCCAGACAAAAAGAAAACTTTTTTAGGCGGCTCTGAACCGTCATTAATTTTGACTGGGAAAGAAAGGTTCGAAATTGAAACCTTTGTTCCCATCGTTGATACTCTTAGCGTTGATTTGAAACAGCGACAAGGTTCATTTACAAATATTGGCCAAAGTTTTGACTTTTTTTTCGATTAAAAAACCTGAATTCAGAAGACTTAAAAGAAAACTGCAAATCATTTGCTAAGTTTTACACTGAAGATGTAAACGGAGATGAACTACATGCTGAATGCCTGAATTGAAAAGAATACTGGAAAACTATTCGACACGAAAATGAAAAAACTGGCAATATTCTAGAACTTTATAATTTCTTAAAAACAAATACAGTTGAAGATGAACTCCCAAGTGTTGAAATTGCACTCAGAATTTTCTTTAGTATGATGGTGACCAACTGCAATGGTGAACGTTCCTTCTCTAAGTTAAAATGAATAAAAAACGAACTCAGAACTACAATGGTTCAAGAAAGATTGACAATTTTGTCGCTGATGTCAATCGAAAGCAACATCAGAGGTATCGGTTTTGTAGATATATTTAATGATTTTGTTAATCTTAAATCAAGAAAAAGACTCCTTCCATAAACATTCCTCTTTCCATCTTTTTGCATATCAAGATTTTGTTCCTTAAACTATTTCTGAATTTAATTTTCTGTTATTTAAATTTTGTTTATTTTTGAATTCTTATATAAAAAAACACCTTCTTTGCTCATGCCCTGCACTGCTTCATAGGAGGAAGGCTCATTTCGGTGAATTCTTCTTCGATGATACTAGCGACCTAGCTTACATAGACCCTAAAAGTCTTTCAAAATACATTAAAAGTTCCACGTGGTTCGACTTGCAGATGATTAACCGGCTAGTCCCGTAATGGAAGACTAATAAGTGATCAACTCGTTAATCTTACATCGGGTTTCTGAGATCAGTAGGTGATTAACTTGCTGATCTCTGTGGTATCACAATGGGCCCTTGCGGCCTAAGTGTGTTAGTCCCTGTCCACACGTGTTATTCCAATAACGTTATATCGGTCGTTTCTGGGCAAAAGGGGTGAGGAAGAAAGAGGTTGGATGCGCAAAACGAAATCAGATTTATCTGCTTAAGCAGTACACTTGGCGTGTCCAGACGGGTTATACTCATAACGTTATGCTTTTTTTAATACACTTTCCAACACAAAATGGAGAACTTGTGCGAGGAATTATAACAACGTGTAGACACCTAGCGTTAACAGCATAACGTTATTGAAATAACCCGTCTGGACAGGCACTTAGGCAATGTACTCATTGACTGACAGCCACTTCCACCTAACCTAACCTTTATAAAAATTTATTATTTTATTTTTATTTTTACATTATTTATGTTTATGTTAACGTTTATATTAGAACATAAAAATGCTGCAATAATTATTTACTTTTATAATTATTTATAATGATTGATGCAATATTGATTCAAAGTCATGTGTTTTTTTTGCCTTTACTTTACAACATAACATTTTTATAGAATCATACAGGGGCCCCATTTTCAAAAAGTACCCAGGGCCCCCAAAAGGGTAAGGACGGCTTTGGACCGAGGTTTCCTTGACAACCCTATGAGTTGTCGAAAAACCTGGGTTTTGCAGTCCTCAAGAAACGATAAATCACAAAATCACCACATCTCTGAATGAAAATACATTAGTCCTCAACTCCCCCCACCAAAAACCTAGGGCAAGTTGAGGTAAAGCCCAGTAGGGCTATTCCAGAAAGCGCGGCGGATCGTATTTAAAGCGATAACTCAATTGCGAAGCGCTTCGCTTTAGGTTATTCTGAAAAGCGAACATGGTTGGAAATTAAATTTCCAATATTTCCATTTGGAAGTCTTATCCATCCACGCAAATGTCATCTATTTCCAAGTTTTTCCAATTAGAATTCCAAGTTTTCCCTAGGTATCAGCTGTTTCAGCGAATTCAAAGAAAGCTAATCACAAGTAGTTATTCTCAACTCGATGTAAATTTGAATCATTTTTGTTTATTTTTTATTACTTCAAAAATATTTTCTATACGTCTGTAAAATTATTTCTACTTTCAAAAGAAGAGTTTTGCTTTTGCTAAATTTTAGATGGAACAAAGTGGCATTTCAAACCTCTGGTCGCTGCTACTCTTCGTTTCTTAGCGGAGGGTTCAAACATAAAAAATTGTTGTGTTGTAGTGTGTTTTTGACTCCTTTAACAAAATAAAAAAGATTTATTAATTTAATTAATTTAGATTAATTTTTTCATTATTTTAACATTTTTCTATCAATCCACTTGCAATTCGACACTACAACACCTATCGCTTTTGAAAACGAAATGAATTATGTCAAAAAGGTATAGTTTCTACTAAAAAAAAGGGTGACGTTTGGAAAGCGCTTTCGCTTTCCATGAAAAACAAAAACTAAAAGCGATTCGCTTTTGAGAATACGAAAATTCATTTCCGCCACCAAAAGCGATCAGCCGCGCTTTCTGGAATAGCCCTACAGGTCAACCCCCAGGGCTCCAAAAACACTCAGTTTGACATTCATGGCGAGTTTAGGTTCTTAAGAAAACGCATTGTGGTGACCACAGAGCAACTCCAAGGCTTCAACGACCGAACCTGTTTCAAATTTAATTCTTTTATTGATAGCAACTGGAAAAATGTTGTACATCAAAAGATCTTAGCATAGAGGATAAAGAACCTAAACATTTACTTCTCTTCTTCCACAACTTCCATTTGTTTTACACTGTTGCTTTTGTAACACGAGATCCATCAGTGTATTCAGCTGACTATAACCTTGTGCTAGTGAAATAACAAATAACACAACTTTATTTTACCATTTTAATACAAGCGGTGCTTGTAAAATCAGCTGGTAAGGATGCAGTTGTGTCTGTAAAGCTTTCCCTCTTGTTAACTCTCCTCTGTGGTTCTTATCATTAGGGCTCTTCCAAACCAAAGCAATTTTGTAGTTGCGGCATATTAGAGGAATACATTAGTTTAACACTTTAAAATCCAACTAATTTTTGAACATAAGCTTAAATATTCACTTTGTAACTGACCAATAAAGATCCTTATGTGTAACTATCAGTGGAAAATTTTGAACTTGAACATGTCGTTTTCAATTTGACTTTGAAGATTTGATTTATGTGTTTTCAGGGCTACGAGGGTATCAAAAAGAAGTTTACCAACTACTAGGCCAGCCAATCAGCCATCAATTAAGGCCCTCCTTTTAAACGAGAAGAAAACGCCTCCGCCTAAAAAAATAGAAACTTTAAAAGAGACAGTTGAACCAGATGTTGAAATTATCAAACAACAAGCCGTATCAACAGAGCACTACCTTTTGACTAATCTCAAGACCATCGATGAAGATGAAAGCGAAATTGATTTTGTTCTGACTGAGAGTTTTGTTGGAGGTGATACCAAACAACCAGCGGAATGTATTGAAGAAATTCAAATCGATGAATTTGTTGATGAATGTGATAAAACAGCCGACGATGACGACAATGATATGGACGTAAAAACAAAGGAAATTTTGGAGCACGTCTGCGGGAAATGTTACAAGTCATTTAAAAGTGTTAAGGTAACGTTGGATTCCTTTTTTTTTTTGTCTTTTTTATCAAAAACAAATGAATAAATTTATTTCTATTGACCCAGGGTTACCAGCGCCACATTGCGTTCTGTACTTTTCATAGCAAAATGGTTGTGCGCAAAGAAGAAATGCTAAAAAACATTTCAAAGATCGAGAAGGAAGCCATTCATATGGAAAAGAAAGACATATGTTTTTGCTGTGGCGACAGCTACGACACCTATCACGTAAGCCATATTTATATATTTTCCAAAGGTCTTATGTTAAAAAGAAAACCTTGTCATTCTTACAGTCGGGTCATATAAGATGTACGGACTGCACTAAAACATTCAAAAGTCAACTAAGTCTCGAGCGTCACATTTTTCTTATTCATTCAGAGACAGATGAATTTCCTTGTAATACGTGCAACGCTCGACTTCGCACAAAATCTCTATTAAAATTGCATATTGATCAGCATCAAAATCGCGGTAAACCATTTGCCTGCAAATTATGCGGTAAAGACTTTTCGCGGCACTATCATCTAAAGCGCCATTTGAAGTTTTCACCATGTGGCGGTGATCAACAGGAGGCAATGATTAGTTGTAAAGTTTGTTCAAAGGAGTTTTACAGATTGGACAACTTACGAACACATTTGAAATCGCATTTGGGACAGGGCACGCCAAAGAAGTCCGACTATGCATGTCCGTGTTGCGAGAAAGTATTTTTCAGTCTGTCATCATTGAAGTGAGTTGAATTCAACAGAAAAGTCGTTAGATTTGGGTTTTGAAATATTTTTTTTAGCATTCACATTCGTACCCATACTGGAGAGCGACCATTTGATTGTGATCTGTGCGACAAAAATTTTCCATCATTGGTGGCTTTGAAAAAACACAGGAGATATCACACGGGCGAAAAACCATACACTTGTTCAGTGGTAAGTGCTTTTGAGATAACTCGATTTTTATTAAAGACATTGAATCATGTGCTTTACTTTTTCTCTAGTGCAATCAAAATTTTTCTGTTAAAGAAGTTCTTAATCGACACATGAAACGCCACACGGGGGAGAAGCCCCATGGCTGCGATGAATGTGGTAAGCGCTTCATTCAAGCTACTCAACTTAAAACTCACCTTCGTACACACCTACGACCGTTCGTCTGTTCGGAATGTCCTGAAAAATTCAAAACCTTTAAACAGTAAGTGTGAACACAAAAAAATCAGAAATTATAGCATTTTTTTACAATGAAAAAGCTTCATAAAAAAAAGAAAGCGTATTTCAATTTGAACCTTGTTCGAGAACATTTTTCAAATGTCTTCATTTCAACATTTTTTTCTTTTTCAAGATTGGAAAAACACTGCCGATCCAGTCATTATCATGAACAGAAATTGGCCAAAAAATACAATTGCAAAGATTGCAACTTGAGTTTTCCAACTATTGCTACATTTTTAAGACATGAGCGGACTCCTAGTCATATTGGTAAGAATGGTCAAAATTCTTGTTTTTTGTTTTTTAATTCAGTTTTGTTTTTAGAAAAAGCAAAGGCTACATGCTTGCTATGCGAAGAGGAATTTCCAAATACCAAAGCTCTTGAATTTCATAGGCTCAAAAACCACGAGACAAGTGAAGCCCAATGCGATCAGTGTGACATGTTATTTAAAGAATCCTATTTGCTGGAGCAGCACAAGAGGAACATGCATTCTAAGTAAGATTTCTTTATTTTTTTTTACAATCGTTTAGCAAAAAATAACCGTTTCTATACAAATAGGAAACCAAATTCTGGAAAGACAACAGTCAAAGAAGAAAATAACGATGATGTTGTTCTTGAAGAATTTGTTGTGGAAGCGTTTCGCGATGAAATACCACAAGAAGTGCAAGGATTCAAAGTTGTTGCGAAGGACAATCAGGTATCTCCAGAATTTGTTAAATCAACTAAAGCGATGAAAAGAAGTAAACCGAACCCCAGAGCTACTACTCGGAAACCTCCGACAGAACGTTTGCGTAAACCTAGTGTCGAAATAGTTGAAGAAGTTCTTGTCGAAACTAATGAAGATGAGTTGAAAATAAAGCAAAATGTTAGCAAGCTACTTGATTTGTTGGTCGACTCTGAAACGCTTACTAAGTTTGGCTGGCCCAGTAATAATGAAGAAACAGTAAGAAAAACACAGTTTTTGTGCTAAATGAGTTCTTTTTACATAATTTTCTTTTTAAATTTCTTTCAGGTACTGTGCAAAGTAATTGAGAACTGTGGCTACGATTTGAAAAAGAAGAAGTTTCCTGCAGATTATTGTACAAGGATGAGGGAATTTGTTAAACTTCTATTCACTGTAGTTATACAGAATGATTCAATCAAGGAACTTCTGAACAACTATCAAATCGATGAGGTAATTGAGTTTGTTCTTTCCAATGATAATGATGATGATAGTAGTTAGATTTAATTTACATCATAACAAAAGGATTAATTTAAATATCAATAGGTTATGTGTTGATATGTAAGTTTTTTTAATTTTACCGAATGTATTCAATTACAATAAAAAATGTTTTTTGTTAAAATAAAGAGAAAATCTGAAAGGTTTGGGTGGTTAATTTTGAATAAAATAACATTTCAGTTGAAAGACATTTTTGGTATTTAGAAGGAACAACAAATCAAAGACGGTGATATGTAAAGCATGCTTAAACGAAGATAAGAGAAGGTGGAAGAAGGTAATTATATATATACATAATTATAATTATAGCTGCGTTCACCCGTACTGTTACTTATCGATAAATGAAATTCACGGAAAATCACTCAAATCCTAACTATTGAGAACAACTGTGCAGATTCTTCTAATCAAAAAATGCACCTCATATAAATTTTGTTTTAAGATTCTTAGGTTTTTCAATCAATCGAAGAAAGAAGAAGAAAATCCGTCCAAAACACTTCTGGTACAAAAGGAATCCAACGACATCAGCATAGTCATGAAAGCTGACTAGTGGGATTGTTGTTAGATTGTGTTAGGCAGACGATATTGACGTAGTAGGAAAAAGGAAGCATGATGTCATAGGTGCTTTTGCAATCATTGAACAGAAGCGGCTCAAGAAGGTTTGATAGTTAATGAGGGCTAAACGAAGTTTATGCTGTCATCAAACAAGGACAGCGAACATCGACGAATTGGACAAAACGTCACGATAGACAGACATTACTTACTTCGTCTACCCAGGATCCGCTTCAGACTCGAAAAACAACTTCGGTGCGGAGATCAGACGGTGAATAAGCGCTTCTTAGTAGGCGCTATCTATGCGATCATTCAATAATCTACAAAAAAAATATTGGTGTGAGAAATAAACAACTTTATTAACATGTGGCTCAGACCTGCCCCTCGGCTGACAAAGAACTAATAACATATATTGTTTTCGTTATATTTAACATTGGGTGTTAATTATGTGAAACTTATAACTCAACATAGTACTTCTTAAATGACAAAAGAAATCATCTCATTGATTTGTCAATAACTTTTGAATTTTTTCTGCATTCTGTAGGATTTTAGCTCTACATTCATCGATCATCTCACGGTACTCCTTAATATTGGATTCAATTGTCACTAGTTGGTTCTTCATCGGTTCCGTTACTGACTCTGTAAGACTGAAAAAAAGTTGTGAAATATCAAGGTATAGTAATTTTTTTTACGCTGTTATTGGCAATAGCAACAAAAGAGTATGCAACGAGTGCAACCAACAAAATTGGTTAAACATAAAACTGTTTTATTTATGACTTGTGTGTGGCAAAGCGATTAGAGATTAATTTTCAAAAACAACTTCTCATTTTCATCTTAGGATATGAGAATATTACAAAAGAGTGCTAGTTTCGCAGCTAGAATGAAATTCCTGTACAGTAAAAGGGTTCCTAATAAGTATCTTTCTCTTTTTCTACTTGAACTTTTAAATATTTCGGGTTCAGGCACTATGATAGAAACGACCACTCGATCCTCAATGTAATACATACACTAATTTTTATATTTATGGGGTTGACTATTTTCTACAAAACAAAAAATAATAATAAATAACAACTTTGGGATTTGACTGCTTACCTCCGCTCTTTCTTTAGCTCGACCGAAGACTGGTTGTATGTGTCTCTCCACATTGCCAGCTCCAACTGCATAGCATCGATGTCTTCGGGGATAAAATCCATAAGTTTTCCCAAAGGATTCACAGATTTGGTAAGATTCTGAATGACATCTCTAAGGCTGTTCATTTGTCTAGCCGAACTCTGTCGCGAATTCAACTTAGCAAGATCGTGTTCCTAAGGAAAAATACAAGGAATTCATTTTATGATAACCTTAGCTCATTACTTTACCTTTTCTTGTTGTCTTTCGGCATCAGATGAACCTTGAGCAAGTTCCTTTTGGGTCTCCAAAATCTGCTGAACTAAATGCCCTTGCTGCAGTGAGTCTTCCACTGTTTCATTCCTGTCTTTGCTTATATTTCCCTCCAACTGATCATCAGTATTGGCATTCTCTATTATCACCAGATTTTCACCATCATCTTCTAGTTCTGAATTGAAAGTATCAAGTTTTACACTGATTCCAGATAATTTGATTTGATCATTTGGTTGTAGTATTATCTCAATGTTCTTATCCCTTCTTCTTGGGGCACCTGGACGTGCAGATGCTGGTCGAGCGCTTGGTGGTCTCAGAGAAGTTCGAGGTCTTGCTGCTAGACCCATTTCTTTTGAGTCTTCCCTCACAAATGTGGATTCTCTTTTGACTTCTGAATTTGAACTTGAAGATTTATCTTGTTGCGGCTTCGATGGCGGTTTCTCAACAACTTCAGCAAGAGGTTCCTCTGCAACGGTTTTCAAAGATTCAACAGCATCCAAAGAATTTTTTCCCACTGAATCCTCTAGATTTGAGTTTTGGTCTTTTTCAGCGCTGGACTTGCGGCTTTTACCCGAAGATCGTTTTCTTCCCGAAGATCTTCGGGTTTCATTTCCACCAATTATATTTTCGGCAGCAGCAGTTAGTAGAATTTCCTCTGCCCTCTTGCTGGCACGACGTTCGTCTTTTTTGAAATCTACAGAAGAGGGCGAAAGTGCTTCTGAAGGAGAATCGATTTTTTTATCTTCTTTCACTTCTTGTAGTTCCTCCGTCACTACTATAGCTTTTTCTCGTTTAGAGTCATCTATTACCTTATCGTTTTTTTCCACCTTCTTCTGGATTTCTATTTGCGGTTCAGGTTCCGGTTCCGGCTGCCGAGGCTTAGCTCCCTCTTTCTTAGACGGACTTTTTTTTGTTGACTCTCTACTTGATGGCTTAGTTCTCAGTTTCTTTTCCTCTTTCTGATCAGAATCATTAGCCTTAAGCGGCTTTCTTGAAGACTTTTCTTTTATTTCTTTTGTTTTTGTCTTTTCCTTAACTTCTGTTTTTGTTTTTTCCTTAGACTGATCTGTTTTCTTAGATGCAGCAACTTTAGGCGATTTGTCCGTTGTTTTCTTTTCCTTAGATTCTTTATTTTTAAGCTTTTCTTTTGGTTTTGATGGACTGTTCCCTTTATTTATTGTATCAACCGCAGGTTTCCAATCAATTTTTTTTTCAATTACAGTGCCGAGCAACTGTAACAATTCATTTGTTTTCTCTGGTTCATGTCCGGCAACGATTTTTGAAGTTCTAACCGTTAGAGGTTCGTTGGTAGCGATTTCTTGAAAAATAATAAATTAATTGTTAGTTGAAGTTGATTGTTTTTTGTTTTAAGTGTTTTGCCTTACTGATTGCGTCTATCATTTTTTGTAAGAACTTCATCTTTGCTTCACGATCGCCTATGTTATCGTAATTCAATTCATCAGCACTGTAGAGGCCCTCAAAAGCTCCGGTCTCTTTTATCACCTATGAAGAAGATAGAAACTTTTTAGCATGTCTTAGAAATGGTTCCCTTCAACTTTTCAAGAGAATAGACTGATCAGATAGAGGAAGAATGACATTCGGGCAGTTTTTTAAAAAAAAAGGCAAACTCTGGGCTCAAAAAACACTCAATTTGAAGTTCAGCGCGAGTTTAGGTTTTTCAAAAAACACTTTGTGGCGACCACAGAGCTTCAACGTACAAACCTATTAAGACTTTTGAAGCTTAATGCTAACAGATACCAATCCATGCAATTCTTTATTTGAATTTATTATACTTCTGCAGCCTGTCCCTACAGTTCCGCTTATTTTTGAACTTGGGTTAATTTGTGACAAAGATTCCACTCTCTCATCAACCATAATTATTGCAAAAGCAAACTCTTCTCTTGGGCTTATTAAACGCTGCAATTTGACTCACTAAATTGTTATTTACCTTATATGTCTTGAATATGTCAGGTTTGGTCTCTCTAACAAATAGCTTAACCTTGCAGTATCGAAGTTGTTCAACGAAGGTTTTCCGAGATTCGCATTGCGTAATTTCCTTCGGATCGTTTAATTTTATCCCCTTATGAAAACTGTTTGCAACTTTAATTGATTTACTTACCATCTCTAAATGTGGTCGTATTATGATAAATGTGATAATTATGACTGATACCATAGATTTCCAGTTCCTCTACGTAACCTACGTTCTGCTTCCTACTACTCTCCGCATCAATTACGCCTATTTTAACCCAACGCAATGTGCAGAATGTTTGATTCCGCGAATACTTTAGGAAATAGTTTTGTTTTCTCCATGAGTTCCTCTTCCCATAGAAAAAAATAGAAAATGTCCTTGCACTACCTCGCCTAATCTTTCAACCTAGTTTTTTATTCCTTTTTTTTTTTTTAAATTTACATCCTACCTTGTAGGGTTCAAAGTATGAGTTTTTTCATAACAAATAGGGGACAATTTGTACTTATTTGATAAACTACAATATTTTTAATTTATTTTATGTAATCGAAATACAGCTTGGGAGAACTAAAGACTTTTCAAATTAACTCACCGCATTGAAAACATCATACAGAAACCGAAAAGGTGGCTTCTTCAATAGTTTTTCACTGAGTACTGGTTTCTTCACATATTTCCCAAGTGTGTCTTGAGTTTTTTTAATTATTGAAGCATCTATTTCTGACATTTTAAAAATTTTAAGAAAACTAAATTGAGCAACATATTTAAACAAAAACAAAAAAAACTTTTACAAAATGCTGCGTTGTTTAGATTGACATTTGCTAGAGAAAAACAAAATTATTTTAAATGTTTGTATCCTTTCGTTTTCATAGTAACGGGCGAGTTGTTGGCATTGAATTTTTAGTTGTCAACCGTCAAGGTAAGGTAATTCTTCCGTTCAGTTAAACCATTGTACATATATCTAAACTTGTATATATAAAATAAATCTAAATGAATATACAAAGGTTAAACTACCTGGCATGTTAACAAAAAAAAGTTTTCAGATCCTACGGTGATCGAAATGAGTAAATTAATTAAAATAGTTTCAAAATTTCCATTTCAGTGGGAATATGTTACTCAGCGGCAATGAAGCAATCCAACAGTGAAAGAATCGGCCCTATCGAGGTAACCGTCGGAGCGAAGTGTTCTCCGCAACGTTTCCTTTTTTAGAGATTCAATTTTGCTTCGAAGTAGTTGTCATCGTAGGAAGTTTTTCACAAATGCGGCAACGCATTGCATTCTTTAAATTAAAAATTTCCGCAGCAAAAACTTTTCGAAGGACGTCCGATTGGAGAACTACCACAAAGCAAAATGTCTCGTAGAAAATCGGAGAGAATTCCGTTCCGATGCGACGGTTACCTCGATAGGGCCGAATATTATTTGAAATCGGTTCAGTATTTTCAAAGTTCCTGGATCCTGGTTATATTCCAGTTTCCGTTCCCAAGGGAATATGGAAAGGAATTATAGCTTATGTCATTTCTCAGGTTCTAGACCATTTTTGTTCCGAATTTCATTTCATTCAAATCAGCTCAGAAGTTTTGGAGCCTTTTCAAATACGAACACTAAATTCGAACGGGAACGTAAACGGCAACTATGTGCTTTCAAAAACCTGAGCTTTCGGTTCTCAAAAAACACTAAACAACGAAATCACTACACATCCTTGTTGTTTGAAGAAAAATACGTGTCATTTGACAACCTTGTTTGTTACCACTCGCCCTTGCAAGCCCGCTATAAAATATCGGTCTAATGTCATACGCTGAGACGTTTTAAATTCACCATCCATAACTGGCAAATGTAAAGCGAAAGAGACTAAAGCGAAAACAGTAATCGGCCCTATCGTGGTAACCGTCGAAGCGGAGTTTTCTCCGCAACGCATCTTTTTTCGGATATTCAATTTTGCTTCGAAGTAGTTGTCGTCGTAAGAAATTTTTCACAAATGCGGCAATACATTGCATTCCCAAAACTAAAATCTCCGCAACAAAAGCTTATCGGAGAACGTCGGATCGTCCGATCGGAGAAATACCACGAAGCAAAATGTCTCCGATCGGAGAGAATTCCGCTCCGACGGTTACCACGATAGGGCCGATTGGAGGACGTCCGATCGGCCGATCGGAGAACTACCACAAAGCAAAATGTCTCCGAATCGTAGGAAATCGGATAGAATTCCGCTCCGACAGTTACCTCGATAAGGCCGAATATTTGAAATCGGTTCAGTATTTTCAAAGTTTCCGGTTATATTCCAGTTTCCGTTCTCAAGGGAATATGGAAAGGAATTATAGCTTATGTCATTTCTCATGTTATAGGCCATTGTTGTTCCGAATTTCGTTTCATTCGAATTAGCTCAGAAGTTTTGGAGCCTTTTCAATACAAACACTAAGTTCGAACGGGAACGCAAACGGCAACTATGTGCTTTCAAATAACTTGCTTTCGGTTCTCAAAAAAACACTAAACAACGAATTCACTGCACATCCCTGTTGTTTGGAGAAAAATACGTGTCATTTGACAGCCTTGTTTGTTACCACTCGCCCTAGCAAGCCCGATATAAAATAACGGTCTAATGTAATACGCTAAGACATTTTAGATTCACCATCCATAACAGGCAAACGTAAAGCGAAAACAGTAATACCACATTCCAATTTCGACACCAACATGGCTGTTCTGATTTTCGTACGGATTCAAAACGGAAACCGAAATTGAATCCGTACGGATTTAAAAAGTGTGTTCTTATTTCCGAACGGATTCACTACTGATTTTTTGTCACAAAAACGTGTTGGAAATTTAATTTTTGTGTTTATTGGAACTATTTACAGCTTTATTGCATGTTAGTGCTAATATAGGTTATTATTTTTCATTTCTAGCAATAAATAATGCTCTACAGAATTCATTAACCGGATTCAATTCCGCTAACAAACTGATAAGCGAATTGAAAACGTACGGATTCGGAATTGAGAACCGCAAAAATTCTAAAACGGGAGGATATGGTATCCGAACGAAAATCAGAACAGGGGTGCAAAAGCGATTCGCTTTGAAATTCATAAACGGGCCAGTAGTCAGCAGAACATCGAAAACTATCGAAACCGTGGAAACCGTTTCCAACAGAGTGTACTATTAGGTTAAATGTTCAGCATTTGGATGATGTTGCTTTCAAAATTAAAATCCAAATGTTTCTTCCTCTTTATAAATAAAGTAAAAATAAAACAAACGGTCTTATAGTTTTTTTTTTAATTTGTTACGTTTGAAAATATGAATTTTCCACCGGTCACTTCAAATAATTTAAGAACAAATTGTTTAACCACTTCTCTGTAGTTTGTTTCTCCATACTGTGTAATTAGCATCTAAAAATAAACTGAAAAATAAGTAGTGTCTTCATTCAAAACTGACCCTGTTTGTTTTTATTCATGTGCGAAAAATATACTATAAGTTTTAGAGTTTAAACTATGAATAACATAATACGATTCTTCTTTTTTATTTCAATCCATCAACAAAGACTGTTTCACATTCTTTAATTTAACTCACTTATCAACAATAATTATAAGCGCATCTTCTTAGAGAGAAAGACACGAAATATTATACTTAACTTAAATATTTACAATAAAACAGTTAGATTTTTTTTTATTTAAAGCTGACGATTTTTTCTCATTGTATATTCTTTTTTCTTAACTAAGCAGTAGATTTCTTTTATTTACTTAACTCAATAACACACAACACGTAACATAGGATTATTTTACATATGTATAAACGTTGAATAGTACACAAACCTTTTAAATATGAAAACATTAACGCTCACACTTTTTCCCTAGAGCTATAATACTGACAACAACCCAAAAAAAGAAAACATAGGATGACGAAGAATCAAGGAGAAAAATAAAATTCAAATAAAACACAAACTTCTTACCTTTAGAATGAAATTATCTCTTTAATACTTTTCATTTCAAAACTTATTTCGTTTTCTTTAAATTTAATAGATGCTAGAGTCTTAAACTAAAAAAAAAAATACATAAATGTCTCTAGAAGAATTTCCTATAATACAACGAACTTAATTTTAAAAGAAAAAAAAATCATTAACAAACAAAAAAGAGTAGAAAAAGCTGTGATATAAAAAATATCAATTTTTAAGTAGGCTGTCGCATGTGGAAAAAAATAGAAGAACAAAAATAAATTAACTCCAATCTAAACAAAATTGCTCTCTTAACAAATCTTAAAAAAAAAATAAAGAAAAATGAAACAGAACGCTTTTTTATCATTTCAACGATTGAGAAAAATGTGTGAAAAGTGTGAAGTTTGTTTCTTAGTTGGTTGTATATTTTTGTTTGTTTTTTTTTTTTAACACAGTTTAGGAATTAATTGCAATTCAATTGTAAATATTTTTTAAAAAATACGGGTAAATTAATCAATTGGAAACCTTTTTCCTTATGCTACAATTCGAAGAATTCATCTTGCTGCTTTTCGAGGCGCTGCAGTGAGTTTTGCACTCGCCTTCCTTGTGTGATGTTGAGAAGCTGCGCTGTGTCGGAGGTGCTTCCAGAAGAACTGTGACGTGTATGACTTGAATGGTTATTTTGCTGATGGTGCTGCTTGTATGAGACGGAGTTACTATTCTTATTCCTCTGTGTTACACCAGTAGTGGTAAAAATATCATCGTCACTTTGACTCGTTAAGAGGCTGAAAAAGAAAATTTTTTTAATTGAAAATGGAACCCGATTAGAAGGAAAAGTATTGTTTATTTTTGAACATATCCTACTCTCGAAATGGTTTCCTTAACTTCGTCCAAAGCATCTGCTCTAAATCTAAAACTTAAAATTTTTAGCATATCGACCTTTTGTTTTATTATTTGCATATTTTTTTAAACTTTTGCATAGTATACTTCCTTAAATAAAGGGCAAACAATTTTTACGGAAAAAACAAAAGTACTCTTCTTGTTAAGAAAGCTGGACGCCTTAAATATTTCATTTTTTTAAGGCCATTCTACTTTAAGAAGGTTCTTACAGATTGAATAGTAAAACAAAGAACAACCTCTTTTGTATGAGTTGTGTAAGCAAAGTACGTAGCACTGTTTTCTACTCAGCTTACAGACAGATTCGTAATATTCAAGCAACTGCTTAAATTTATTTGTTTCTGTTCATATTATTTTCCATCAAGCAGACATTTTCCACTTTAAAGATTGCTGAGTGGTAATTGGGTAACCTACTGGAAAACTATTTGGTCACCAATGCGGATTTGTCGTGCAAAGCTGGGTGAACCTCGTGTCCTTATGCATTTAAATGACCTACAGTTGCCGGACGGCTAAATTAGAAAGTGCTTTTCATCCCTCGCGGTAGGCGATACCCGTGGAAAATTTTTTTTATATTTTTGTGATATGGTCCTCTAAATCCCACATAACCGGCAGACAAGCTAACCATTACCACGGGCTCTCCAAGTGTGAAAAATTTAAACATCATGGATCTATAAAAATAAATAAATAGGGTGGCGCAACAGAGCGAGGAGCCCCTGGGCCTAGTGCATTTCTCACAACCATGTCTTGTGAGGGAATGGAGGGGACCTACAATTTTTCGCCGGTTCCGAACGGCTAATTGAGAATGCGCTTTTCATGGCAATGAATTTACTAACGGAGGACTTGCCAATTCCTCGCGAAAGGCGATACCCGTGGAAAAACATTTTTGCATTTTGCCTCTGATGGGATTCGAACCTCGAACCTCTGGGTTAGCAGGTGGACATGCTAACCAAACGCCACGGGTACCACATGGTCATGGTCATGGTCATGATCATGGATCTATGATCGATAGTAAATCAAGTTGACAGCCGTAAGGTGGATGAAGTGGCGGAGAAACTAGGCTAACATGCTTATTTTGACATTCTATTCGAATGAAAGTTTAGTCGAATTCGAAAGAAGTGCATTTTGAGATTCGAATGATTCGAATGTTAAACATGTAAAATTTCGAATCATTCGAGTCTCAAAATGCACTTTTTTCGAATTCCACTAAACTTTCATTCGAATAGAATGTCAAAATAAGCATGTAACTATCTATTTTTTATGTTCGAAAAATGGCCCATCAGTTGATGGGAAGATTCTACATCGCAGCTATGCGTCTGGCAATCGCATTCGGTTCATACAGTTGGACAATGTATAAAAAGTATGAGAGTAAGTTAACGGCAAGTTGAATGAAGATGCTTCGTATGAAAGCAGAAGTAAAAAAATTTGATTTTATTAGCAGTCCCAGGATCAATCGAAGCCTTCACGTTAAAATACCGTATTACAAAAAAAGTACGTATCTCAATTAGTAGTCTCATGGTCCGTCAAAAACGCAATATCATACAACGTTTGTGTTTTGCTCGTGACGTGATCTTTAGCATGTATGCCTGTGACGTTAGAGGTTCGTATCGCACCATGTTTTTTTTACAAGTATCACCCTTCGCGAGGAATTGGCAAGTCCTCCGATATTAGAATCATTGCCTTAAAAAGCGCTTTCTCCCATTAATTCCTCACGAGATATGGTTGTGCGAATAGAGCACCTATTTATTTACATACAACGACCAGACACACTCGCGGAAAAAAAGAGCAGACCAAAACACCCTTTGTATGAACAAATGCCTGATATGGAGCAACCCTAAACCGGGAGGCTTGCCGAAGTTTTCAAGTCAACGCGTACCTAGTAGCACACACAAGTAGATTCCAAGTGTGCAGATAAGTAACAAAGTTGTAATTACTTCGAGATTATGAACCTCGTGGCTAATTAGTTTAGGTCAAGCAAACTTTCTTTGTTCGTTGGTTTTTATCAGCAAGCATCCAGTGAAATATGAAGTGTGTTAACTAAAGAGGTATCAACAGAAAACCTAATTTCTTATGATTTCATCATATGCAGTAAAGTAAAAGGTGATTAACTAATCAAGTGTAAGGAGTAAATCTGTATGACTCATCGAAATCTAATAAATCTTACAAAAGGAAAGAAAAGAAAAACAAATCGGTAATGCCATACAATACTTCTTACGTGTGGTGGAAACTGGAAACTAAATCAAACAAAAAACAAATAAATAAACTCTACGTAAGTACTCACTCTGTTCTGTTGCATTGTGATTTTTCTACATATTTCTTGGATTCAGCTATTGTAGAATCAATTTTACCCAGGAATTCATCGATGCATTTCCTATTCTCCTCCTCCGGACTCATTGTAACTGAATCCATTGATTTGCTGCCATTTTTACTTGTGTGATTTTGTTGTGGTGAAGGTTGTTCTGTGCTACCTAACATTTCACTACCCGCAATTGAGTATGGTCGTGGTGGTAGCGGTTGAGGTCGATCGTCTTTCGGATAAAAGGGTGATGACTTGTCCACAGGTATCAGTAAATGTTGTCGAAGGAATAAGCTGTCAGATGCAAAAAGACGATTAACTCGTCGTATTTGTTCTGTCTAAAATAAAAATAAAAAGCAAACAAATTAGTTGTGGATATAAATGATACACAATTATCGATATTGATGGATTTAAAAATAATCTATTCAAGTTTAATCCTCTTAGGATTATAATAAATGAGTGATTGATGCGTGTTTGTGTCAAGAACGAAATAGCGGGAGATTAAGTGGATTAAGTAGAGGTTATTTTTAGGAAAGGAAAAGACAAATAATATCGACAGCAAAAATTAATCATTACTGACAAGTTCCCAAGTTGGAGTCCTCTCGAGGTTTTCTCCCAGTCTTGTTGCACTTAAGTTCTTGATTGTGTATTGTAAACACCTTGAGGTGTCCTATTCAACAATTATCCTAAAGTTGTCCATGATTTGGATAGACGAGGTTGCCTTTTTCAAAAGCCCATTTAATGTTCATTGTCGACTGTTGGAATGGGATATTCTCCTCGATCCAGAATTATTCTGGTTAATAATTTGAATACAGATGCCAACTGCGGTTGAGTTCATATTCGTTTGTGGTTTAAAAATGATGCCAATCAACCCAGAAGGTTGCGTCCCTTATGACTCTTGCCTAAGAAGGTCTAGAATGTTGGATTTACTCATTTGTTTTTCTTAATACTGCAGAAAAGAACATTTTTTGGGGGAACATTTTAATTTTCGTTTCGAAAACATAAGACGACAAAGCAAAAACTCTCATGGAAACTTAACCAAAACTGTCATTGCCATTAGATTAATAGTTTATGTTGATTTACAGCCTTCATCTATTAAAGTATAGGTAGGGTACCTATGCTGTATCTACTTGTTTTCACATTCAAACGCACTAGACTATACCGATAATCTCTGTCATGAGGGCATTCGCTACATACACAGTTGAGATTTCGTGTGTTTACCAATCAAACAAGTGTTATCTTTATCTGCAGCGCTTTGACACACCTCGTGACTTGCAGCGATTATTTCTCAGCGTCCACAGCAGCACTAATTAACGAACAGCAACCGAAACAGAATACATAATGAATTAAATTTTAAAACAAATTACTCCCTCAACTGCTTTTCTCAAGCGTCAGAAAAATAATTTTCTCTTCATTGACCTCATTTCAATCGATAAAGTTGATCATTCCCCGAGAGTAGATTGGCAAAGAAAACAACACTTTTTAGGTAGGTACACACAGAGTACCTTAATCGTATAAAAGCCTTATTTTTCATCAACTAATAATAGAATTCATTCCCATAACACGAACATGAAAATGCTCTTCGACTTAAGTTAGCCGCCCAGCCATTGCCAATGAAGGAGCAAAAACAAAAGTGTGTGGAGTGGAGTATGTATGACAAGAAAAAAAAATCAATGTTCGCCTTACTTGCACCTGGGAGAAGTGAGGGGGCAGGTTACAATTGGAACTGAATGGGATGGTCAATGAACACACCAGACAAAATCAAATTTCGACTTCATTAAATTAGTAAGGTTGCTAACTTACCGTGCATCCATATTTAAGTGCAATTCCTTGTAGTGTATCTGTTTTTTCAATATCATGCTTTACCAAGGTGTCATTGTTTCTCATGTGATTACAGGTGCTGCCGTATTTTTTCAGAGATCTCGCTGACTCACGAATTGATTGTTTTTCGTTGAACATATAGTCCTCGTCCATGTCCTGTACGATTTCTGTAAACTGTAAACCAAAAATTTAATTTGCTGTTAGAATGAAAAAATAATTAAAAGTTAAAATGTATTCGTCGCAGAATAAATAAATTTCTGAGGCTATTCGTACTGTTACTTTCTACTTTGATAAATACGTAGTAAATTGTCTATTGCATGATGTAAGACAGAAGATTTGCTTACCACAGAAGCAAGATGTGTGTAGCTGATTAATAAGTTTAAGTGCAAATAATTGCGATGAATAAACTGTTTAGCGTAATCATAGGAAAAATATGGAAAGTGTATCGAAAAAGAAGATACAACGTTGACAGTTTAGTGCCTTGTCTGCTGCGAACTGCGATTTCTAGAGTTTTTTCAACTTGATCAAATGCAAAATAAAAAAATTTCTTTTAACAGGTATGTTACACTGGCTCAGCTGTCAAACAGAAGGGAAATTCATTTGGAATGAACAAAAATGAACTGCAACTTGGGGCATTGTTGTAGAAGCACTGCCAGACTTAATGTGATAAGATTTTATAATGAATAGATGTCGTGGATTGCTATTGAATATGCTTATGTTAGGTCTCAAATTGCTATTTCCTAAACTAGTCGTTTATTTTTCTTTATTTTTTTTGAAGCCATCAGATAGTATAGAGTACAGTAAAAATTCTCTTGGCAAACAACAAAAATAATTTTTTTCTGCTGTCGAGAAATATCATAGTAAAAACCAGGGCTGGTTATATGGGGGACAAAAAGCTTGAAATATGAATAGATACTGTGTTAGAGCGATTTTTTGAGCAGGAATACTGCACTGAGTACTGGTTTGAAAAATGATGCATGAAATAAATTCTCTGTATGTAAACGCTATTGGCCATGAAATGCCCAACAGAAAACATTTTACTTGCTACACTTTGGAGTTTAAAATAAGTAAAGTAATAAGTGATTAGTGAACTGATAAATTAAAAGAATATTATTTGTACTTCCAAGCAAGAGAGTTTGTGTCCAGTTGCTACTACTACTGTCTATATTATTTAAGTATTTATAGAAAATGGTTTGTTTTGTAAAAGAATAGCTTTTTTCAAGTAATTAGATACAATGAAGTTGGAAAAAAACATCTAACTCGCGGTATTTTCTACCGCAGCTTAGTTAATACCACATTCATTTTTCAAAAGTATCTGTCAATTAAAAAAAAAAAAAAATTGATATTCGACATTGACAAAAAATGCACTTTTTTTAACCCTTGCATTGAACGCGGAAAAAAACTTTTATTTTGTGTATTCTAATGAAAAACGATGTTGGTTTTCGTCTTAATATCAAAATACAACTTGAATTTTGAAAGGAGACTTTATTCTGCGACACATTATTCCTCGTTTCCTTGAATTTGTTTTTTTTCTTAACGTGATATAGGAGAAATGAGCTCAGTAAGCTCAGTAAGATGCGATTGCGTTAAGTCAAATCCCCATAAGATTACATGTATTTTATGGAGATTTGACTTAACGCAATCGCATCGCACACACTCACCGCATTGGTTTGCGCAAGGCTTAAAACAAGTTACCGAGCCCACAAATAAAGTAAGTTACAAGTAACTTTGCAAAAAAGCACCTCCCACCCATACCGAAGAGTTTGCAGTTGTCAAAATTGAATTATACATAAATTATGAAAATACCCACAAAAAAGCAACAAAAAGAAAAAAAAAAACAACGTAAAGCCGCTGTAAGTTAGTTTCGGCTTGGGAAAAACCTTTAAAAATTTTTTGAGCTAAGAAGTGATAAGTGAGATGAGTCAAATTTAATTGGAATTGATGCAAGTGAAATTTAGTGTAATTAGCTGTCAGACAACTCACTCAACATTTCAGCAATATTGCGAGATTGTGACTCACTTACTTCCTAGGAAGTATAATGTCAACACATTCAAATCATCCTTTTCATTTAGTAGATTATAGCCCATGACCATTAACAGGAGCTATTGGAGTTATAACTATAGGTTCAGGATTAGTAAAATGATTTCACCAATATAATATATCATTAATATTATTAGGAACATTAATTACATTATTAACAGTTTATCAATGATGACGAGATGTATCACGTGAAAGAACTTTTCAGGTAGCTAAATGTGCTAAAAAGTTTCACTTGATTAAACAAGGCAAAAGCTTGATCCATACAGTGACAACCATAAGAGGGTTGAAGCTCTTCCAAACCATAGCGATCTTGCAGTTGCAAGACAAGAAACGATGTTGTCATCATTTTTGTCGTCGCAACAATACAAATGTATGAAGACGCAGAGTTTTTTATGTCACGTCGCCGTTGGTGTGGGTATTCATATAAATCGCCGCATGACTTACTTTTGACAACTGCAATAGCCGTTGCCGCCACAGCAAAAACCCTTTGGCTTGAGCGGCCCTTAAACCTTTATTTCAATTGCCACCAAATTAAAAAAAGTTAGACAAACTGTCGTTTGTCTAGCATGAAATCTTCTACGAAAAAATATGAATGAGTTTGAATCCTAGAAACATCAAAGAAAAAGATTTTTCACGGGTATTACCTTTTGTGAGTATAGGCGAGGCCTCCTAGAGAGATTACACACTGCCATGAAAAACACTTTCTAAGGTAGCCGTTGGAAGTTGTCATAAAATTGTTGCTCGTGGAAATGCGCTAGACGCCGCGATTTGTACTACCCTATTAATCTTTATTTATATTTCAAGAAACTAAACTCAAATTGTTGTTAGCTGATAACTTGGATACATAGTTATGCCTAAAATTCTCTGACATCTTGAGATGACTTTTAGGTAGAAACGATGCTAAATTTTTAACCCGTAAACAACAACAAAAAACTATATCCCATGACCCATGAAACATTGCTGGTAAGGTGCTCTGAACCTTTAGTTTGCACTTGGGTCACAAATAGCATTAAATAAATACAGATTTCTGTAAGGTTCGCTATTCGCCGTGTTTTTGTTTCCTATTTTATGTAAACAAAAGCAATAAAAATGTCCGATTATAAACGATATCACAGCTGCAAACAAAGCAGTATTTTGTGCTTTCCAATATTTGATAACCCTTATCACTTGACTTTCGTATTTGTATAGGTCAATGTTTACCCGCCTTTGTCGGGTTTACAAAATAAGCTTCACGCAAACTAGCGTACAGACTACGAAATGATATGAAATACACAGATTGCAAAAAGCTGTTCCCAATTCATTTTATTTCCTAGTTTAACATATACGAAGCTTAGTTACCATATCGCTTAAAAGTGACAGGCCACTCATAGACTATCATCTTATCTTAAGACTTAATATGTCAGTTTTCTGTTACTATCTTAACGTCCCCTTCCTTTGATGGAGACAAATTATCCGAAATCACTTGAAGATAAAAGTGTTTTACAATTAATTAATTTGAAAATGCAAAATAGCTGAGAGAATCTTTTGCTATTGTACACATACATACGTACATGGATAGGAAATTTAATATTTTTTTTTTATTTTTAAAGCCCACTGAATTGTGTCGGCGATTTTCGCCGTTTTCAAT
This sequence comes from Melanostoma mellinum, assembly GCA_914767635.1. Classification (NCBI taxonomy): domain Eukaryota; kingdom Metazoa; phylum Arthropoda; class Insecta; order Diptera; family Syrphidae; genus Melanostoma; species Melanostoma mellinum. Next base: position 26,140,328 of record OU612058.1, read on the forward strand.
GGGCACTAGGAAAACATTCTCGAAATATATGTCGACTATCAGTGATGTCATATAGAATTGGTACATAAGTTCATCAAAGGTATGGTGTTCGTGTTGTAATTGCAAAATAAAAATTTCTTCAATAAATTTTTCAAGCTTTGAAATATTTTAATCAGCTTGTTTGCAATGCATCACCCCACCATTCCCTGCTTGTAAGAAATTTAAACTAATACATAAATAATAAAAAAATCACACAAAAAGTCGAATCAATTAGTGCTTTTGTCATGTCTTTATAATTTATATTTTGTTATTTTTCCACATTCTGATATATTTGACAGCTCTTACGTTATCAGCTGCTCTTTTTAAACGTGTTTAAAAGCAATATTTCACTGTTCTATCCTTGGTGTGTCGAAACAGCTTGTAGCAAGTTGTTGTTTTAGTTAATTCGTAAAACTTCAAAAAAAGTTTTATTTATAGGTAGGTACCAATCATCGCATATGCTTTTGGTGGTTGAGTGGTTCTACATTTTCTAGTCAAAAGCAATTATAAATTTGTCAATCTTAAATGCAATTGACAGTGAATGACAATTGAATTCAAATCAAAATCCTTAGAATTGATTACAGATAAATATATTCACTGCATATTCATTTGCAGAGTACCTATTAACATTTCAAATGACAATCTATGTATGTGCAAATGCTTAAGTGAAGGTTTCATTCTAAGCTTGAAGACAGATGGCTACAGTGAATCTATATCTAAAATATAAATTTTGTTTTAATGTCTTCAGTCACATCTGACAATTATTGATGTCTAAGCAATTCAATTTGTTAATGTGAAGTATAATGATGATACAGTACCACAAAATACACATCACACAAGTCTTATGTCGACACAATATTGATTGATCAGTCATTAAGTTTTGTTTGTGATGTATACACTTAAATAACTTGAGATGCGTCTTTTAAGGTCAACAATAATATTTCAATTAATTTGGCATGTGACCGGCAAGAATGTGTTTTTGCTATGTGTATGTAGGTAGGTACTGTACAATGTATATCTAGTTGAAAATGCACCTTTCTGAGATTAGTACGTGACTACCAATTCATCACAATTACATGTTAAATGTCTTATTTTACGGAAACCTAAAAAAAGTACTATGCGAAAGTGGCAAGTCAAAATGCAATTAGTTTGGCTTTTGTTTTACAATTTATTGGCTATTATTAGTATGTAATAAATCTCAAAACAGCACAGTTCTAAGTTTCAGCGGCATGAGAAGATGGAACTATTGTACAGGACGAAGAGGAAATTCTTCATGAAGAGTATTAAGGTGTTTTTGTTTTGATTTATTGAGAATGGAAATCAAAAATATTTCATGCACCAAGACCGATTAATGCAGAATTTATGATCCTTGGTAAGTCCGCATCCATCATTTATAAATGCCGTGATTTTTAAAAGTGTCGATGTAATCCGACACGTCTTAGAAGGGTACGATAACATCTAACTGATGGAGCCCATTGTCGTACCTGGATAGATTTCGAGTTGAGATCACTTGATCTTGAACAACTTTTCAGAAACTTTTCTCTTTTTTAGATTCTTTGTATATTCAGTGTTAATACTCATATGTTTCCCCTGGACTCCAAAACGCATAAAAGCGATTTCGATTATGTTTTCAAACCATCTTTAAAGGGCTCATACATCCATGAGCTAGGATGTATGAGCCTTTTAAAGTTTAGTAGCTATATGATCGACGATTTTTAATATTTTTGGCAGTCTTTTGTTATTAACACAGGTCTGGTAGAAATCTAATAAAAAAATCAATTATGACAACAATAATAGAGCCGTTCAGACTATACAATTAGTTGGACAGACATCGTTTGATGGATGTTGGATGGCCGGATGTAGTTTGCGTTCAGACTTATCAAACTTTTCGTCCAACTTTATGTCATATATTCTTTCGCTCCGTCCAACTCCAAAATTTTTTAAATTATTTGAAAACCATCGAAAAAGTTGGTCAAGCGGTCGTCGAGGGCTCACATTATCAAACATTGGTCGTTCAAGCCAAAGTCTGTCCAACTAATTGTATAGTCTGAACGGCCCTAATAAGCAAATAGACTTGGTTTATTATCACAAAAAACATACGAAGTGTGAATTTAAGTAAATTTTCAATTTTGAACTACATAATGTATTTTCTTTTTTCCCAAAAAAAAAAAAAAAAATAACAAATTGTCCTCACAGTAGTGAGATTATTACAGAAGATTTATGTAACCAAAATTTTTCTGACTCATTTCTTTATTTTCTTGCTCAGCCTACATAGCTGTTTCTCTATTGTTTTGGCATTTCAAAGCTGTGTTTATTTTTAGCGAAAAAGTGATGTAAACTGTCTACAAACTTCGACACATGTTATGAACAGCTGTTTTGCTTCAATTCACACTGTAGTATTTGAACTCTTTCGACTTTGGAGTTCTAGGTAATTCAACGTCTTGTCGTCAACACTGAAAATATAAATTTTGATTTATGAACGCATTGGAGCGCGGAAATCGAATTGAGGTGTTTTGATATCAAACTTTTTTGCCCTTGTGCATTTGAACCGTGTTGAATGTTTGCAAGCACTCAGCACACAGGCGCATATTGAATTGCCCTAGATTTTGTTTGTCATAAGGTTTTTAGAGCCTTCAAATCTTAAATCAGCTGCTGGCGGCAAGAAAATTATTTGAAAACAAAAACATTGTTATTCTATTTTTATTTTAGATATAAAAAGATATGCGACTATATTTATTTACTGCTCAGCAGTTGTTAACACAGAAAATAAATTTATGGAAGTCGAAGGGACACTTTTAGACCATGCTTGATGTGAGATCGAAGCCAGGGGATCTATGTGCTTTTGTGTCTTGGCAGATTGAAGCCTATTGAAACTGCCCCAGTACGATCTGAGGTAGAAAACGTCGAAGAAACCTATACCTATAAAACACTTTTTGAGACATATAAAACGAATTTTCTTTTGAGTTGGTAGTCTTGGCTTAATGCCAATTAATGACACAATGTTCGTAGAGTAAAACATATTATGTAATTTATTTTCTTACATTTGTGTCCACAAATCTTCATAATTAAAGATCTCCCAATGATGATGAGGGGGTCCTATAAATCAGAAAACTTTTATAATCAAAATCTCCGCATCTTATAGAGACAAACATTTTCTTCGCAGTAAATACTCTGCCATAAAAACTTTTACGTTTTGCCTACGGTACATGAAAGTTATCAATCGTGCCAAATTTTTAAAAAATAAAACAACATCATGATTCACTCGAAACCAATTCGCAACAAGATTTGACTTTACCTTTTATCCGCCGCGGCCGCCTGGGTTAATTTGCTAATAAAGTTTAACTTAGTTACATAACACGCGTCAAAACAACGCAGCTATTGAACACTCAGTTTTTTTTACGCGAGACGCACCTATTTATATTTCGAATTAGAAACGTTGTAAAGTCATTTGCGGACGAGGAGGTGAAAAACCATTTTTATGTTGCTGTAAAAAGATTCGCAAGTGAAGGCTCACTTATCAGTCTGATGACACTTAAGATTACTATCAATAAGAAAAACTGTTATAAATGTTTTCAAGCTTTAATTGAAAACATCGCAGGCCGCCACTTAGCTTCCTATATTTTTAGACTATATCAATCACTTAAATGGGAATCAATATAATGAACGTTGTACAATCAGTGCAAATGATAATAACTACAATGCAATTAAATACTACAATTGTTGTAGCTCATACTTTGTACTTCATTTCGGTTTATGATTCAGGATCCGCCTTATGCCGTTAAGACTATTTGAAGGTATTATTAAACAACAAATTAATTTTATGGTTACATTTGTGTACATTGATTGTGACTTTCCTATCTTATACGGAGCAATGAATTAGGTAAATATTAACTTTAAAATTTTTGAAATATTAGATAAAAAGTCGAATAGCGGTAATACAAGGACAAGAAGAAATAACTTTTTAACACAAACAGAGGACTGATTATTTTGATGGAACTCCCAACAACTTTTAATTCTAATGCCTGACTATTAATTATACCCTAAAAGAGAGAGTACAAAAGATCTCGAAAAAGAGTTGATTTTTGCCGTGAATCGGTTAATGGGTTAATCGCAAAGGTTTGTCCACACAATGCCGATCGGCCATCGGATCCGTTCCATTCGGTTTAAATTCGGGTCGAATTTCGGTAAGGAGGAACGGCGATCGGGAAATCCACACTAATTCGGGATTGCTTTGATCTAATTTGTACCGTTCAACAAAGTGTGGACTTCCTTAAGGATGAAACCGTGGAGTGCTATTAAATGGAAGGGAGCAAATCGGAGTTAGTAGTGAAAGTCGCATGGTAATGTCAAACCTAAAAGATATATTTCCTCATTACTCCAAAAGAATTGCTTTAATACAATTTCAAATTCTTTAACCATTTACACTACCTACAATTTTTCAATAAAATTTTACGTTTTTTGTTAGATTATATCGGTGCACAAGGACGAAGAGGTGAAGCAAAATCATGTTTGAGTTAAGTTAAGAGAATAAAATTCAACCAATTGGCCGTGGTCTATGTTGTGTTTTCTCTAGATAGACCATCATTTTGATCTCGAAACACTCTTCTATATCCAACAAATACAAAACATTTAATACTCGTATTTCCATCATCCCCAACTACGACTATTCCACTGCAAGAGATCCAATAGATTTTAAACTAACATATGTACCTATAATTAGTCATAATTAGTAATCATTTTACAACATTAAGCCAGTTTGATACTTTAAATTAGAAAAACAAGTTTATCCGGCCAATGCTTAATATGTATTACTATCTTCATTCTGAATTGCTAAAGATTCAAATTCAAATGAAATGGTTATCTTATAACAAGGTTTTTATTGAACTTATAAAGTTGTATATAATTTAGAATTTATGTGCTCGACTGATGACTAATCAGTCGAGCCGGTTCCGGGCTCACATAGTGGAATAGGTAGACAAGAGTGGAAGAGAATATAGAGGTATAAATAAGATATAGTTTTCAATTAGCAGGCAGCGATATGGCCAGTTAAATCAAAAAATCTTACTCATGTATTTACAAAGCACAATCTGGGAAACTTGGTGTTTCTACTTTTTCCAAGGCATGGAACTCTTGAGTGTTCAAGCCTCCATAATGATAGGTAGCATTTACATTTCATTACATTTCATTACATTGATGCTACTCCTGAGATAATTCAACGATTTAGGGGTTTTCAGCACTACTGACAAAGATCATTAGTTGATACACCACAAGGGACATATCAGACAGAAACTACACACAACATAGATTACATGTTCCCCATCTAACCGCTTACAGGGTTAAGGGTTTACTAAAAGAATTATATCTAACAATGCTACACTGAGAAAAAAATTGTAATTTCAACAATTTTTTTATTTGATCCAACAATTTTAACAATTAAGTTAAAATAAAACCAACAACTTAACGCAAGTGTAAGCCATATTGAGTATAAACTTTTGTTTTTGTTTTCAAAATGAGAATAGTCAAAACCATAAGAATATAAATGGCTGTGTCGTGAGAATCAAAAAAATTATCCCTGTGTCTGTTTTTCCTTCAACGTGTTCGACTGCCTGAGATGAAGATGTGGAATTAGCAAGTGAATAGATATCTGAAGAAAGCCACTGTGATAGCATAGACAATATCTTGTCATTCTGGCAGCACGGTAATAAGTCATAATGTTTAGTGCGAACAAAGAGTTTATCAACAGGAACTTTTAATTTAGCCACTTAAATTCATATTTCCAACTAACCTAAACATGAGACTCTAAAGAATGTTTGGTAGGTCTCAAAATTCATTCGGTGATCGTTGTCAATATGTCGTAATGTGCAAACCTTGGCGATGAAGTTGTGCGTGCCAAGCGATACTTCACTTAATAAAATTGCTTACAAATTTTTGACAGCTTGTATTTACATCGTAATATGCTCTCTTTTTTTTAAACAATACCACGACATTATCTCTCTTCTCTTTTGTTAAAAGTTTTATCGATTTTGAATGCAAGAGATTGTGAGAAGAAATAGTTCACTTTTTTAATGCGAATAATCCATTTTCCATTGTAAGACAATCCTTAATAGTTCAAGAGTTTCGGGTTCAATATTTTCAATCAGTGAGTTGAGTTGTTCTTCGATAATAATTACAGTAGCAAATTTATTTCACTTTTTTAATGCCGATTAGTGCCAAAGCAAAAGAATTGTTTCGTCAAGAACTGATTTATCATTTCAAAAACTAGTTGGTGACATGTCAACATTTTACTGTTTTTATAACTACAATCGGACAACAAAAACTAACATTTTAAATTTTTACTAAAATTTAATAAAAATCGTTTGCTTCAGAATAGTTTGTTAAACTCTAAATTGGAGTACTAATTGCCTTGAAAAATACTCAAAAGAAGAATTTAGCTGCTGAGCTAAGAACTTTTCGCCTACGTTTTTTTTATACCCATGAATAAAAATAGGATTGGTTAACAATGGTTGTAGGTTATGACAGCTGCTGTCGATTTTATTAGCGAATCATTGTAAGTGTGAGAAAATTGTTCTGAGGTTCTTAATTAATTCAATAATTAATGTTTGTTGATCACAGTTATATTTTTATAGTAGATATATTTTGGCTGTTCTCGTAACGCTGTAATTTCCAACCACTGCTCGCAATGTAACGGAAACTAAATTCAAATTTGCAGTACCTTGTTTTCATTTTCTTTACATAAATATTTGTGTTTCAACAGTGGACCCTGATAAACTTTGTTTAGATCGCTATATTCGGTTATAACAGCCGAAATAAAATAAAATAAATAAATAGGGTTTCCCAACAGAGCGCAAAGCCCCGTGGCCTAGCGTATTTTTTATACCATGCCTTGTGAAGGAATGGAGCAGGGTTCCTACAATTTTCTGCTGATTCATGGCAATGAATTAACTATACGAGGACTTGCCAATTCATCGCGAAAGACGATACCCGTGGAAAAGCATTTTTTGTTTTTTTGTTGGGATTCGAACCACAAACCTCCTGGGTAACAGGCAGAGACATGCTTACCATTACCGCACGGGCTTTTCCTCGGCAAAACCATTCTTTAGATATTTAATGTTACCAACTTGTGAGTGGGAGAAAAAGTCTCACATGAGCCCTCATTTTTTTGATAAAAAATTCTTAAACCAGAGTTTTGAATTTTGGATTCCTTTTTGGATATTCTTGCTCAGTCAATACAGTAATTTGTTCGAAAAGAGGCTGCCAATTTTGAACAATGCGTGTGTAGTAGACATGGCATTTGCTGAAAAGTTAGTCCCTAGGAACTATTTTGCCTTCTTCAAACAGTTATTACACCTCAGAGGTTTTTAAAATACGTTGGCTTAAAACTAAAACCACAATCAAGCGTAGCGTCACTTCGACCCCACGCGGATCTCACGTTACATGAGAAATCCTCAAAACGCCCTACTGTCTTTCATTCGTCCAACTTTCGATTAAAATATCGAACGACCATCGTCGTTATCAGTAACTATCGATAGCAACAGATTTTTAAATAGTTCTTCTTTTGTATTAAGTACAGTGAAAACTAAACCCATTACAAATTTATTGGTTACCTACTTCTGATAAAGAGATGAATCAGGAGCTTAGTGTAATGTGTAATGTAATCATTTAAGCAAAGTATAATATGCGCAGTTGCATTTCCATACTGTGTTATCATATGCAACGTAGTTTGTGATAACATTTGCTGTTTAAAATTGAATACCTTATCGATTTGCTAACATACTGAAGCGGATTTTTATCAGCTTTACAGGATTTTCATTCAAATTCATTCGAGTTGATAAAGTCTTTTTTACTTTCTGATTATAGAAATGACATATGCATGTAGTAACATTTTATTACATGTAAAGTAAAACTAACATTTTATTGATTAATTAGTTACCAAAATATATAATCGACTTTTAATCCATACAAATATTGGAATATTGTCGCAATAAACGGTATGAATTTATTATGTAAGGTATTAGTCAATTTTTGAAAGTATCTTTACAAAAATAAATTGAATAGTGCTTTAATATCACCCACCACCATTGAACCATCTAACTAAAATCAGGGTAAGATAACGTGTAAAAACGAGAATTAAAAATATATATTTAATATTTTAATCGATAAAAATCAACTTATGCAAACTTCATGCATAAATATGAAGTACAATTTGATTAATTTGTTGGTCACAAAAATCTATAATCGATCGATTCACTCATATATGGAAAATTCATCGAAATCTACTATATGAAAAATGTTACATAAAGTATAAGTCGACTTTCGACAAAATCATAGTAGTATTTATAAATGCTTCAAAAGCACCTGCGTTGAATAGTCTAACAAAAGTCAAGTATAAAACAGCATTAATAACGATAATTAAAATATCTAATTACTATTTACATCGATAAAATTCATCGGAAACACACTTTGACATCGATACGAACGTATCGATAATTTGTTTCGAAAATCGATGTTTTGCTTGCATCAATTTTATTACTCTTCCTTATTGTAAGACTGAAAAGGAGGGATATGTCAGAAAGCGAGGATGAAGGATGGTCGCTTCGTTACGTTTGCTTACGTCTGCCAAACGACGCGTTTAAGGAGAAATCGTGACTGCCGCTGACACCCTCATTTGTTTTGGCTTTAAGACTGCTTCAGGTTTTGACAAATCAAAACTGATGTTATTTGACACATTTTTCAGCTCATTTAATCTGTCATTAACTGTCAAAAAATTTGAAACTACATTTTCAAATTCATCTATTTTCCCTTGCCAAGTGATTCCACTATCATTCAATGACCGGGGCTTTCGGTTTGTAATTCTCGTTTGCTGTTTTCCTTAAGTGATGTAATAATATTGGGTAATTTATCATTTCAAATGTCGCAATCTGAACCAAGCTAAGGAAATAATTTTTTTCATAAAGGTTGTTATAACACGCACCACCGAACTATTTTTGCACTCTGGAAACTCTGGGAAGATACATAGATTAAATCCAGCAATAAAATTACACTCTATTCTGTTGTATTTTTGAACCTTGATATTTGTCAATTACCAAACAATTTTTGAAACTAGTTCTTTTGAATGATAATTATTTCGTTGTTCTCAAAACACAATTATCACTTCCAATACAATTAAGACAAATAAAAAAGTATGGTAAAAGGGCGGATATTTTTAGTACGTATACGCCCCCCTGAACGAATGTTTTTTTTAAATATTTTTTTACTCTTGGATTACTCCCAAGATATCAGAATATCACATTTTTGATAGAAGCATTGCATTAACATAACAAAATATTTACGTTTATAGCATCCATTCTTTTTGAGCCGTACCTTTATACAACTAAACTTGTAGCCGCATGCGTTTTTATGTTGCGCTGTAAGAAGCTTGATGTTGCAGTTTCTTTTAGCATCATTGTATCAAACCAAAAGAAACTTATCCTTCTTTACACATAGTATAAAGCAGAATCACTTTCCGCTGTATATCTGTATCCTTAGATATTCAAAACTACGCAACGGATTTCGACGCAATTTTTTTTTTAAATAGAGTGATCCAAGAGAGACATACATGTGTAAGTGTGTGTATATTTCACCAAAACGTTCCAAGTGGAACGAGACCGGGAACATACACGGGAATTTAGAAAACTGCATTACCGATTTCAAAATTATTTCACCGTTAGAAAATGCTCCTCCTATATTCATATTCATACACAGGAACTTATAGACTACTGGACCGATTTAAAAAATTACTTTAAAAACTACCTTTAACTTTTAAAAGCTAAAATGTTACATTTTCAAAAGTAACATACACTCCATGATTTGTTTTTGAAACTGGGGCACATATTTCATCCCCATATATTTTCACGGTAATTGGAACTTAGCCCAGCGGATGTTCCTAACAGATTTCAATTTTCTTGACAATTTTGTGTGAAGAACGCTTTTAAATAAGTTAGACCCGAGCAACGCCGTCACCGGGCGGGTCAGCTTGTTGAGAAATAAAGCATCAAATTTGGTTATACCAAGGGGTCGATTTGAATCGTGTACTTACTCTAATTTTCTTAGTTCATTTACCACTATATTTCTTAAAAAACTTTTAGATCAAAACAACAACGTCAAAGCCAATGCCAACACTTATAAAAAAAGAATAAATACACAAATCACGCCCCTTCAACTCATATAATTTGCCCAAAGAATATCTGTCCACTTTCTAGAACAAAGAACAAACGCCTCCTTCAGAAAAATACACCATCTCTACTAGCATTCGAGTGAAATAGTCAGTGGGGAGAATCCCCTGTTGTCAATAAAAAAAACCATGTGACTTTCATTTTGCCACTACATATGCTTCCGCGACGATTTCAAGCCAAGAAAAAATTCCTATAGATATTTATTTCAAGAACCGGTTTTTCTGTTCCTATAGCCTCCTACTATCATGGAGTTTCCATAAAACAGTGCACCCTATTATTCGTCACGATCTTGACTCAAAACACGTGGTATTAATTTGCATAAACAACCTTGGAAATAGCTACAAAGCTTCTAGCATTTCTTCATTGGAAAACAATGAAAACAATTTGTTTTGCAGAAAACACCGCCTTAACTAATTTGTCATTGTCTAGACTCAGGGTTTTTCGCAAAGCCAACTCTTCTAGTTCCATTTATAAATTACAAGAACAATGCAATCGCCATGTTGATTATATACACGCAATTATATTAAAAGCTTAATACTAAGCATTTCACCATTGTTTTCATATTCTTTTGTCGCATCATCGTTGTAAAACGCAGATTTTGGCTTAATCAACTAGCCGAATGGAAAATTGTCACATCAGCTGAATTAAAACCATACACACATGTGGGGTATAATTGAGATAATGGCAAATGTAACTATAATTATGTTTTTTTTTATTTGCACCTGCACTCGAATCCATAACCATGATATGTTAATAAGTTGAAATACAAACTATACAACGACAACGGCCGGCGCACGGCGACGCCATGCCAGCCGTGATCGAATAAGTTAGTTTAATAATTTGCACCACTCTTGATCGTCAATGTGGTGGCGGGGAATATGTGCATTGAAACTATTGTATGGGTAGATCTTGATACAAAATAATGAAAATAATTGACAAATGAACAATTTATATTAGTTTTGTTGTTTGTAGGTTGCATTTGTATGACTGACATGTAGTGTACTAATTTATACACATAGACAGAGTGACACAATATACGAGTGCTGATACTGATGTTGTGACTTCAAAAACCGGGTCAATTATATGTAAAATAACAACCGTTATCCAAGCCTATATTTGTGAATAAGAAAAACCTATATAGTACGATCAACACTTTGATAACGACGATTTGGTTTGTGGCCTGTCTTCAATTATTTTAAAGGGGTGATCACATTATCATTAGAGCAAATGGGAATTATTGGGTATTATTGAGGTGATATGGCTATCGTGAGAAATTTATGAATCATTTGGCTAAATACAGCTAAAAATTTAGCTTTTCCACGAATAACATTTATGTACATAGTTTCACTCGTTTCGATAAGATAAGGTGAAACAAATTGTCCTAAGGCGAAGGGACTGTTATTTGTATTTACATACTTGAAAGTCTATTTTCGCGCAAATGTTTGACAGATGAGTGATTTTAAAAGATCTTAAAGTACTGACGGGTTAGTTCATAAAAATAAAAAATGGGCGAACACATCGTTCCGAAATTAACACCAAGTGCAAATTTGGCAGCACCGCCATTCCTAAAAATTGAGAAAGTGCTCTCAAAGATCTGACTTTACAACCATATGCACTGGGCTTTAACAATTTTATGGGATATTTACACTCTTTTTTGTGATACTGCTCAGTTCAACGATTAGCTAAAAAAAAAAGGTCTTGAAGTGACATGAAGCTTATGGATTTAATAATGATCGCAGAATAACGGATAAAAAAGGTATCGCACGGTGTTTTCGTTTTTTTTTTTATGAATTTTTTTATTTTTAAATGATTTACTGAAAGCAACTCAGATTCGAATAACTCAACGCACAACAACCTCGATCACGAATCTTCTTTGGCGACTTGAAAGTTGAATTAAATATACGTACGTTGATCATGAACGCTAAAAGAAATAATTCTCTGATCAAATTCAACAACAACAAATTAAACGAAAATCATCACGTACCAATTGTTTTATTTTCGAAACCGGTTCAACTAACTCTTGTTGCTACCGGAAGATGATTTATTCCCAAGAAACATTTTCTTCTTTTTTACCAAAAAGCCTCTGACAAGGTGTGAGTCACGTTTGTGAAATCATATTACAAAATCAAATCAGAAATTTTACCACTTGGCCTTACGTTTGTATATTTATATTTATTTTTAAGGGTTTCAGCACTAATTAAGGTCAATAGCCTTTTCCAAACCAACAACGAATTCAAGACTTAATTATTTTTGAGGGAAGTCACTTTAAAAAAAATGCAGATATTTACAGACGATTATAAAATAAAAAAGAATTTTTCAAGACGCAATGCAGTTTTACTTGAAAAACAAGTTCAAGCTTTTCAAACCACAAAACGACTACGATTATATTATTATTTACATCATGATGCGAAGAAAAGATAATCAGCTATTCTGAATACAAAGATTTTCTTTATAATAATTTTTTATTAATAGTAAGCCGGTCAGTAAATGGAAGTTTGCGTGTTTGACATTTTCTAAAACACAAATCAATAAACCTCATTTACATACACAACTTATATTTGTTCACGCCAGCATCAACAGTTCATATTCATTCTACTATGTTGGTTAAACCAGAACCATAAAAATAACTCGAGGAAACAAAGGCAAAGACCGTGATATCATTAAATGAAACTTCTTTCTTTTGTTGAGCTTATAAAAGATTTTAAATAAAACATGAAGACACAAAGAAGCACGAGATAAGCTATTGTTGGTTGGAAGTAGATTTTTCTTGAAAGAGCTATGTACATCCAGCATCTGAATAATTATTTTCTGATCTGGCGCTGCAACTGCAAGTAGGAATCCTGATATTTGCATAGATTTTTTGAAACCTATTTGAATTTGTATAATTTTAAGATAGAAGGTGTTATGCTAATGCGATGTCTGTGCAAAGCTGGAAGAACTTTGTTCATTGTCGTTATAGCGTTTGTTGCTACACGAACTCAGTGAGCAACTGATCGAATTTGCTTGGAAGTGACGTTTATATCGATCAATTCGGCTTTCTTAAAAAATTGCCTTGAACTGGCATGGGCACGTTAAGCCAGATCAAGTAAAAGACGATGTGTACTTGATGATGATTTGTATAAAAAAAGAGTATTTACTAATAGAAAGTTTAAGCCAACTAGTTACAAAATAAATGATATGCGTTAAGCAGTTGTACAATTGTAGGTACATACAGTACAGTGATTCTCAGAATCAATACAACAATTTAACAATTCTCAAAAAACAAAAAATAATGGTGTAGTATTAAAAAAAGTTTCATAGAGCATTTTCCAATTTTTTCAAGTGTCTTGTGCACAGTCTAAAACCTTTTCGATCGACTTGAAACTTTTTATGCTTCATTACAATTCCATTTGGCACCCATTCAGTCTATGTAAATTCAAAAATAAAAAGTAAAATTTTGTCACTCCACCCTAATGGGCATAACGAATGTGAGAACAAATTTTTGATTTATTAAGTTTAAGTTTCTGAACGTAACCGGTTGTAAAAGAGATTATCTAGCTCAAATGTAAATAAGTGGTTCTTGACTGGTAGACTTATAGCTTTAGGTTCCAGAAATGAGTTAGAACACAGGGTTCCCCGAACTTCGTGTGCGTCTCCATATGTTCATTGAACGCCCTAAAGTCAACATCAATAGCGAATGCCAATTGCTCTACCCTTACCCTTTTCATCAAGCGAATTTCATTCTGTTGAACTTGTTTTCTTAGTGGATTACTTTAAGAAAAATAAATACTGGACTTGATGATCCAAGAGCATCACCTTTTAGAGAAATAAAAAGGAAGACAATTTCTTAGTAAAATAATATATTTCCTCCTTGGAATATCCAAGGATTAATATTTGACTTCGATTGTCGAGGTAGCTCGAAAGAAAGATATCGCAATTTAAAATGACTAGAGTCGGATTCTCTAATGATTTTTAAATACGAAGAGACTAATACCAATATGGAGCACTGAGACCAATTATCGGGCAATTCTTATACCTGGGCAACAAAATGAAATTAAAAAAAATAAATAGGGTGGCGTAGCAGAGAAGAAAAAAGACCCGTGACTTGGTACGTTTCTCACCATCATGCATTGTAAGAGATGGGGGATACCTACAATTTTCTGCCGATTCCGAAAGGCTAATTGAGAAAGCGCCTTTCATAGCAATGAATTTACCATCGGAGGACTTGGCAATTCTTCACGAAAGGTGGAAAAATTTTTATGTTTAATTGGGATTCAAACCACGAACATCTCGCATAACAGGCATACATGTTGAACCATTAGGGCACCAAACTTTTGTTTTTATGTGGAGCAGTAGATAGAAACATTGTGATTGCTTCTACTTAAAAACTCAAGGGTGGCGTCCAAATGAAAGTAGGATAGGCTAGGCTGAAAAAAGGATTGCCTGGCTGGCTTTGGCCTTGACACAAATATAAGTGCTTCTGCGCTTTCCGCTGTATTAGAGCCACCTGAACATTTAATTGAGTCTTTTTTTTTGATCAAGTGTTGTCATATTGATGTCATGTACTTTTGTTACTTAGTTCAGCGTTGAACGATTTATTGAAACTGCCATAAAGCTTAGTGAAAGCAGTGAAAAAAGAGAGGCCTTGGTTAACTACCTTGCAGTGTTTAAGTATATTCGACTGTGCCAAAAAACCTCGATATTATTTTCTCGCGTTCGGCACATAAAATGTCAAAAAGCCTCCTGTTAAAACCAAAGCATATAATTTTTTTAGTTTTTACATTTAAACAACATAGGAAAATGTTCCTAGGTTTTTGCAACCTGTAAATAGTCTTCTTTTCATAAAATCCATGAATAGCTATATCTTGTGAAGTATTAAATTTGGAACAAAAAATTTCATTGGGACAAATTTTCGCTTTCATTATTTGATTTTTACTGAACCTTTCATTGCGTTTTTTTTTTTGTATTGTGCTGTAGAATATTATTTATTGACGATGTTATGACCTATAATCTCAACTAGATGTGAGATAATAAGTCTCTCTCTTTTAAGATCCTATGAAAGAAATATACATATAAAAACTTTTTCAATATTTTTGTAATTAGCTCTCTACGCCCACAGAGTAAAAACATGTGCAGTCGTTAGTTTTGTTTTATAAGAGACTTGTCTTTCAGTTCAGCTAATTGGAATTTTCGCTACAAATTGTCTTTTTTTAAGGGACTTATTATAATGCGGTTCTAACGCTTTGATTTTCGTGTAAAGTTTTCATTTGCGCTTTCGTTTCAATTGCCAAAATTGGGCAAAATTAGATGTCAAACAACTGATCTTCACTGTCTATTTCTCGATTGTGTCTTGTGTTTTACCGGTAAAAAAAAAACAAACAAACAATTTCCCTGTTATATAAAAAAATCAGACATGGTCAGTAAAATCCGTTTCAATGTTCCTGTTCCTTTACAGGCAAATACATTTACCAGCACTGGATCTAAAATTCTTGATCACACGAGCACCGAGTGAAGCCCGACTGACAAAAGACATTCAGCGAATGTTTTGAGCTCATTAAGAAGACTTGTATTTAGCGCCTAGCGCAATAGCATCACCACTTCGCAAAATATTTGTCTTTATAGTTCCAATGATCCCATGATTGTACCTCTTTTATTTACACTACAAATAAAAGCTTCACCTGACTCAATAACAAACAATTCAAACATACCAAAGAGAAGAGTATAATCGCCATATTATTTGATATAAATTTAACATCACTGGCGAGATGACATTTGAAAGTTATAAAAAAAACCGTTTAAATCAAATCGACCATTTAATTTTTAATTTAAACATAAAAACCCCAATCGAATTTTGCACTTGTTCGGTCACTGTCATGCTGGTATTCCCAGACTTTGTACAAAACCACTCTGCAGGGTGTCTGTCGCTCACATCATGAGACAAAATCTGAACTGCTTTTGGGCAAAACTCAAGCGGATGTCTTTAGATTTTTTTTACTAGCCATTTATTTCAAATCGCAGTCAGTTACATTTCGTTTCCAACTGCACATATTTCAAACAAGTTTGTAAATACGAAAGCAATCAAAGTTTTTCATAGAAAATAAAGGAAAAAGAGTTTGTGTTGGTATAAACGTGTTCCAAGGCAACAAAAAAAGAACCCCTAGGATTGTAGATATAAGATATAAGTTATAATCAAGTTTTACTTGGGAATGCAGTTTCCAATCCTTGTAAGCTCTGACGATGTAATCCATGGTGTATAGATAAGTTAGTGTTGTTTTGTTATTTAATTTGGAACTGATCAACAGTAACTTTTTTGACAAATCAATAAAGGGAGATCACACTGTTAAGTTCTCTTTATACTCAAAGACAACACTTTTAATAAAAACACATGTGTTTTACATAAACTGCATTAACTTGTTGATATTTTTCGTAACTTTTTCTCACTTATTTGCACTTATATCGGCTATTTCCCGCTCTATCAAAATAAGTTACCACCACGACTACGCTGAGTATGATATTCAATTTCAAAGTGCGCTTGGTAAAAATGTTAACAAAAAATTATCGAATTGGGGAAACGCGTACCAAAAGGGGTTACGAGAAACGATATAGAAAGAAAGAGAGAATTAACACACAAAAATAAAAACAACAAAGTAAATAAAAATCTGCGCTCTAGAGCCAAAAAGACCTCAGAGGCGTCCAACTGGCTTCTAGCTATGATTAATACCGACTGAGAGTAGTGTCACTAGTTGGCGTTTGTAGGCTTCCACTTGACAGTCAATGGTACGACGTTGACTGCGGCACACCACAACGAAAGTCAAACAAGCACACATTAGCAAGCAGTAAAGTTCAACGTCAGCGGCTTCGTCTTCTGTGTCTATCTCTAAGCTACAACCCCACACACATAGATCCCTCAGAACAAACTCGATGAAAACAATTCGTATTGATACAAAAAAAAAATATACAAAAAACAGGTTGAGAAGAGACAAAGACGTGTCTGGCTGGCAAATCTGGGATACCTACGTAGCAAAAAACGCAACTCCGCAATACTTGATACTTGTTTATATGCTTTTCGCTTAGAATGCTTAGTAAGAGGCAGGTTTAGCTTGGCTCAGCGCAGTCAACATCGGCTCAAGTTGTTTCGGAAGAATGCCTTCGGGGTTGTCCCAATCAGCATTGGCAATTTTTGATGCAATATTTGTGCTTCTTTTTTACTGTGGACTGCGGCAGGCTTGAGATTGATACTAAAACAATGTGGCTTGTGTTTTCCACTCTTACGCCAATCAAATCTTAAGTCATCGTACATTTTATGGTAGCCATACTTGGTAATTATTATGTATATGGGGGAAGTTTCCTCAATTGATAGTGAGTTTTTTTCTTGATAGTTAATTGTGTATTAAATGGAAAGTTTGGAGGCCACGTTAGTGGAGTATAAGAGGAATCAATTTTTATAAGCTTGTTCTTTGAGTTCATCAGCAGTTGTAGGTGGAACACCATTTTAAGGCCTGAAATTACTCTTTCAAGTGTGATTTATGGCTCATCAGACATTGAGCAAACGGAAACACTGTTTTTATGTGTAAACATCTTGAAGCTTGCTCTCCAGTATTGGGAGAATTTTTGTCAACAACATTTCTGTTTAAAAAAGGTTTAAGTTTCTGTCGACAAATTTGCTGTAGGGGAGAATCGCCTAATGTGGTTGTGTCTTTTGGTTGCAACAAAATTAAATTTACACTCTGTGTGAATTGGTCAATGATCACTAATAAATATTCAGAATTCGGCATCGCTTTAGAAGAGAACTACTTTTTAATGAAGGTATCCTTAAGTTCTGAAATAGGTGAGTAAATTTTAATCATGATACACTATGTGAGTCACTTTTTTAAAGCCACTCTTTGTACAACAGTTGCTGCAATGTATGTACCTGTTACTTACTAACGTTCAATCGTAGTTGGATGCTGCACTTACTAACGAGGCGAGCAGCAAACCGTTTCGACCTGTTATATAGATAGTGATATTGAGGGTTTGGTTAAGGGCTACCCTGGCTTACTTCTTCTTCCCGTATACTTTTCCGTTTCCGTTCCCGAGGGAATATGGTGGTGAAATACTGATCTAGTCTAGACCATCTCTCTTCCAAATTTCATTCAAATCAGCTTAGTAGTTTTGGAGACTATTCAATACAAACAAGCATATAAAAAAATTCCTCTTTCATAGTAGATACAATTATGATACGTATAATCAATCAATCTTCATTTCTTTCATGTCGAAGTTGGGCAGAGCATGTTTACGATTATCTTTCGGTCAACGAGGACCTCTCTATCTAAATTTTGATGAATTTTCTGTTTGATTGCATTTGCCTGTGCCTGTAGTCTTATAGTTGGATGACGACGATGGTTTTTATGTCTTGTCTGCATTGTGGAAATCAGCCTTCGACTGCTGGTAGCATAGAAAGTGGAACACTCGAATGGAAAAGGAACTGACTTTGGAAATTTCTCACGAAAATATTTTATATCGCGCAATAGTATTTTTTTTAAGTCTTGAAGAGGATATCCTTGTTCATATTTTTTCAGAATGTTGTTTCAGTCACTTTATCTTTGAAGAAAGGAATTTGTAAAATGATTGCCTCAATTTTTTTCAACTTTATTTTAATAATGAGCCCGACTGAGTGCTGCAAACTTGCGATTGTGTCCCAAAAGTACCTAAAATATCAAAATCTTGAGGCCGAGTACAAAGTTTTAATGTTAAAGGGTTGCCAACTACACATTAATTATGGAAATTGAATAGAATCACATAAAATATTGAATAATAAATTAAGTAAAGTATTCCAAAGATTTTTAGCGAAAAGGTAAAAACGCTGAAAATAAAATCAAAGTCTTTGGGCCAGCTTTTTTAAAAACCAGTATGTGATTAAACACAAGTTTTTTAAAAACCAAATATGCAAGTCTTAAGATCTTACCATGAGAAAAAAATCAAAGACACCGTTTTGAAAATATTCAAAACAACAAATTGTTTTTGAAACATTGACTTCAAAAATTAAAATATAAAATTACATCAAATTCTTGTTAGCCATTAAGGAGAAAGCAGGTTTTGTAAAAAAAGAAATTGGTGGTATGTGGGTACCGTTTTCAGACTTTTCCATAAATTTATTTGTACATCATAAGAAAGACAATTAAAAAATAATCTCTAACATCAAATTGGATCGAAATCGTTAGAGTCGTGTTCTGGAAAAGTAAGTAAAAAAAAGTATCAACATATGGACCAGAAACCCCTCTGTAGAGTGCCATACGGACAGACAGACATATAGATAGAAAGAAAGAATTGCAGAACCCTCTTCTAAAGTATTCTTTATCATCGTAAAGGTTTTACTGCTTACTGAACTTTCTTTTGCCTCATTATAGTACATACCTATAAAAACAAGTAAAAAATGGCGTATTTCTCACAGTCATGCCTTGTGAAGGAATGTAGTAGGGTACCAACAATTTTTTTAAAATTCCGAACGGCTTATCGATAACGCTCTTTTCATGGCAATGAATTTACGTTCGGAGGACTTGCCAATTCCTCCAGACATACTAACCGTTACACCATGTGCACCACTGTGTCTTTTTGAAAGGAAATGAAATGTGCATTATTGACACTTTAAAATATCGAGGACAAATTAACGGTAGTTAATAAAAACAGAAATAAAATAAGGCGTAACCTCTTTTCAATAGAAAATGTAGCAAAGATTCAACTAAATACTTTCTCATTTACAAAAAAATAATTTTATATATACCCAGCAAAAAAAAAAAAAAAACAGCTCTCACAAAAAAAGATATTTTTTTTTAGTTTAGCCGCAAGTTGAATTGGTTATTAGATTAGGGAAACAAGTTTTCAGTTTCGGTGCTATGAATTCGTCTCATGTTATAAAACCAAACTGCGGTTCATTTCAATAAATTGAATATTTTTTTTGTGCACTAATTGTCTCGTTTATTTAAATTCGAGTCTTAATTATCATTAATTGTATTTCCAGTTAGCACTTATAATTTGTTACTAGTTACCACCAAACCTCGTGAGTCGTGACTTATTGAGAACCGAATCAGCTTATTAACTCTAATATTTCCTGTGGACTTGTTTCTCTGTGAAGAATTTTGTATACAAATTGAACCAATGATTGATTCATCTAGAGTTTTTTTAGTTTAGTACAATTTCTATAGGTACAATGTACATGCCTAGATGAATGGCTAACCTTATTTTAAACATTTGTTTAATTCATTATTATCACAATGTGAAAACCACTGCCAATGAAAGTGAGGTGCGAAAAAAATTTGTCATCTGTCGTATTCTTTTTATTACTTAAATGAAGATTATTCAGAACACGGATATGTGTTCGTCAAATAAAAACAACAATACGTCGAACGTTAATAAGCACAATCTCTTTGGTGTGGAACTAAGTCAGGGCTTTCGTGTTCTTAATTGTTTAATGTTTTGAATGTGGGATGCCCACTTTCTTTGGGTATTTATTGATGAATCAGAGCTGAAACACAGGTAAATGGTAATAATAACGTAAGATAAGTTCATTGTATTGTAACTGTGCTTGAGGTAATTTTGATAGACTCTTCCACAGAACTGATCGTTGGTGTGTGTGGTGGGCTTGTTGAATTCAAAGCAGGTCAATTGCACGATGGCGTGAGTTACTTTCAAGTACAGCAAACATAATAATTATAAATATTTCCAAAAAAAAATTACCTGATGCACCATCAAAAAACGCAAGGTAATTCAATGGTGGCCGTCATTTTAGTATCTGCTAATTACCTTCTGGAATCTATGCATAATTGCAGTTCATGAGAATACATGTAATATAACCAAGAGATTCAGGTTGTTCCTCTATGTTTGAAACATACTCAAATTGTTTTCAGCAGATGCAGAGAGAAAAAATGGTTGGGGTTTTTTATTCTATATATTTCGGGCTAGCTAACACTTTGTCAAGTTTATCGAAAAACACCGATCCCTTATATAGATAGTGGTCTTTGGATAATATTGGAGCATAATCTGTCAGTTGACAAAAACGCTACTCAGCTCAACATAGCTCAATACAAAGTCACTCGATTCAACGTTATAAATATCGATATGTGTATTAGTGTGGGTGTCAGCTGTCAGTATCAGTATCGGTGTAGGTGTGGGGTATCTGTATCAATGCAAGGTTACGCTCACATGCAATGAAAAAATACTTAATTCCAAAGTTCCAAATTCTTATAAACTTTATAAGTAGCTGCTTTATAAAAAATAGCACTAGATAATAAAATTTTCACAAAAGGATAACACCGAATATCTACAATTACACCGGTAGGATAATGTTTCTTACTTTAGCTGCGTTTTATTATACAAGGCTTCTATGGCGCCCCCAATGACCGATATCTCCAGGTGCTATCCATAATGGATCCAGAATTTCGAATGTCGCAAAAAGACAGCTTCGCAGACTTCTAAGTCACTGAAGGAAACGCAGCACAACAGAGCTTGAAGAAACCAAGAGACCCAAAAAAGTGGAAATACAATAGCTTCCATGACCGAATCCAAGCTGACGAGAACATACTGTAACGTGCGCTTAGTTCGCAAAAATAAAAACTCTACCTTTCAATTTAATTCTACCACTTTATTCAGTATCTACTTTCGATATACACTTTATTTGAACTCAACTCGACTTTTGGACTATCACTTGTATTTACGCTTAACTTTATCACTCTATAAACAAGACTGCCCTCTGGTTGCCTCGGGCGGGCTATTTATATCGAATGACATGCCATCTAGAACTCTCCAGTAACTTCTACATTGTCGCCACATTTGCTGTCAAGCTCTCTACACTCACACACACTGGCTTACAAGCAACGCCTGTCATTTATACCATTCCATTATAGTGTTGCCAGTTGTGTTTTCGGTTGAACGTTTTTCGATTAGGAAATTGGTATAAAATGTTGGGTTCACGTTACACTGCCCCCTCCTTAGGATTGTTCGTCCCGAATAAATCCATCTGCAGCCTCGCCACTATATCGATGCAGCCTGTCACAATGAACTACTTTTAACTTGCCTCTTAGTCCTCTTTGGATGCGGTAAACCACGTCGTTAATCCTCGTGACTACAGTATAAGGACCTTCCCAGTTCTGCTGAAGTTTCGGTGACAATCCCTTTTGACGATGAGGATTATAAAGCCACACACGATCTCCTGCTTGGAATCCTGACGTTGTCGCTTTTGTGTCGTACCGTGTCTTCATCCGGTCGCTGTAGGTTTTCATCCGTTCCCTTGTTCTTTTATGGATGTCAGCGAGTCTCTCCTTGAGGTCGTCCACATACTCGTTTGTGTCCTGTGGCTCCTCTGTGGGGCATCCAAATTTAAGTTCGCTGGGCAGCCGCATGGTTTTCCCAAACAGGATGTCAGATGGTGTTTGTCCTGTCGAGCTATGTACCGCACTTCTATAGGCCATCAGGAATAGCGGTACGTGCCTATCCCAGTCTCTTTGGTAGTCGCCTACGACCTTGGTGAGGTGTTCTTTCAAGGTCCGGTTGAATCTTTCAACCATCCCATCAGATTGTGGATGAAGCGGTGTGGTTCTCGTCTTCTTAATGCCAAGTAGTCCGCACACTCCTTGGAAGATGTTTGACTCAAAGTTCCTCCCTTGGTCGGAATGGAGTTCCATAGGCACGCCAAACCTACTCACCCAGTTAAACACAATCTGGTCGACCACCGTTTTGGCTTCTTGATTTGGAATGGCATACGCCTCAGGCCACTTGCTAAAATAGTCCATTACAACCAGAATGTACTTGTTTCCAGCGTTGGTCTCTGGAAAAGGCCCAGCCACATCTACTGCAATCCTCTCAAAAGGCGATCCAACGTTGTACTGATGCATCTTACCTTGAATCTTCCTACCAGGTCCTTTGGTTGCAGCACACTTGTCACATGTTCGGCACCACTTCTCCACGTCATCTCTAGCATGTAACCAGTAGAACCGATGTCGCACCTTCTCCAGTGTTTTGTTTACTCCCAGGTGGCCTCCAGAAGGTCCGTCGTGCATCTCCCGAAGAACTTCACTGACTTTCGATTGCGGTACGATCAGCTGCATCACATGTGACTTACCGTCAGCGGATTCCCATCTTCGCCTGAGGACACCTTCTTGCACATATAGTGAGTCCCACTGTGCCCAATAGGCTTTGAGAACTGGACTCCTGTCAGAAATGTCTCCCCATTTCGGTTTCTCTTCATTTTCTTTCCATGCGAGAATGGGTTCGATATCTGGATCTTCCTGTTGAGCAGTCCTCACTTCCTCATTGCTCCATCCGCTTATGGGGTCAGCTCTTAGTCGCTGAGCGGTAATGATTTCTTTGTCTTCTTGCCGCTTGCAATGCTTGCAATCCACTTTGCAAGGTCTTCGTGATAATGCATCGGCGTTTGAGTGCAGCTTTCCTCTGCGGTGTTGGATCTGGTAGTCATAGGTCTGCAATCTTTCTATCCACCTTGCGACTTGACCTTCTGGATTTTTGAAGTTCAACAGCCAGCTCAGAGCACCGTGGTCTGTCCGCAGAAGGAATTTCTGTCCATAGATGTACTTATGGAAGTGCTTTGTTGCCAAGATAAGAGCTAGCAGTTCCCTTCTGGTCACGCAGTAGTTCCTTTCGGGTTTCGATAGGACCTTGCTGTAGTATGCCACCACTTTCTCTTCGCCATCATGCACTTGGGATAGTACCGCCCCGATTCCAACGTTGCTTGCATCTGCATCGACGATGAATGTTTTGCCAGGTGTTGGATGTGCCAGCACTGGAGCGTTACAGAGGCGGTATTTGAGTTCCTGGAAAGATTTCTCACACTCACCTGACCATTTAAACTGCTTCCCCTTTTCGGTGAGCTGATGCAAACTCTTTGCAACTCCAGCGAAGTTCTTAACAAAACGTCGGTAATATGTGGCAAGTCCCAGAAAGCTTCGGAGTTGATGTTTGTCCTGTGGTGTTGGCCAATTTTTGACGGAGTCAACTTTTTCAGGATCAGTCTTTACTCCTTGGCATGAGATGATGTGTCCCAAATACTTGACTTCGGTTTTGAAAAGTGCACATTTGTCTGGATTCAGTTTAAGGTTAGCCTCTCGAAGTCTCTGAAACACGGCTTTAAGGTTCTTACAATGTTGGTCAAATGTTTTCCCGTAAACAATGACATCGTCCAAGTAGACTAGGCAAGCTTTCCACGTCAGTCCTTGAAGAACGCACTCCATCAAACGCTCGAATGTTGCCGGAGCGTTACATAACCCAAACGGCATAACTTTAAACTGCCAGAGCCCATTACCTGTAGAAAACGCCGTCTTTTCCCGATCATCAGGGTGGATGTCAACTTGCCAATATCCGCTCTTCAAGTCCAGCGTCGAGAACCACTGCGCTCCCTCCATGGCATCCAGGGTATCACTGATTCTCGGCAGGGGATAGCTGTCCTTCTTAGTTACATCATTCAGCCTTCGGTAGTCCACACAAAAACGAGTGCTTCCGTCTTTCTTTTTCACTAGCACCACTGGTGACGCCCAAGGACTTTTGGAATTTTCGATAAGACCGTCCTTTTTCATTGCTGTTATCATTTCCTCAACCTCACCTTGTTTGGCCAGTGGAAGACGTCTTGCAGGTTGACGAATCGGTCTTGCATCTCCTGTGTTGATGCGATGCTGCACCAACTGTGTCCTACCATATTGCCCCTTTTGCGATGCGAAGATATCAGTGTACTCTTGTAGGAGACTTTCAGCCATCCTTGTTTGTTGGTGATCAAGGTTGGATGAATTCAGTATTTTAGCTCTGATGGTTTCGAGCTCCTCCGGAGTTATAGTTTTTCTCGGAGCTTCGTCTGTGATCTTCGTAATTGCTGCAACCGATTCGCAACGTCCAACGACTTCTCCTTTCTTCAACTTTACATCGTACGGTCTGGTGTTTAGTAATCGTACGGGGACCATTTTGTTTTTCGGTGCTACCAGTGTTTTCCCAATGATGACGCTTTGGGAGGAACACTCTGGGTCTGGTTCCACCATGAGGTATCGAAGGCTTCCAAACTCACCCTCCAGTTTCGTCCAAACGAACACTTCAGAAGAAGGAGGCAGAATAAGATCTTCCCTGATGACAGTTCTCAGTGTCGACGTACTTTCGTTCGAATAAGTCATTGGAAGTTCCTTATTTTGGTACTTCAAAACCTGATTACCGATGTCCAAAATAACTCCGTGCTGTTTCATAAAGTCGATTCCAATGATGCACTCGTCACATATATCTGCCACCAGGAATTGATGAGTAAACACTAGGTCGGCCAGTCGGATCTTAAGACACACTTCTCCATATACTCTTGCTGCTTCTCCCGTTGCGGTTCTTAGACGGTAGCTATTGGTGTTATGAAGCCACGTCGTCTTTACCAGGTCTCGACGTACTATGGAGGCTGTGGCACCGGTGTCGATGGTAGCCACATGTTTGTTCCCGTTAATAGTAGTCTCCACAGTCAGACTTTTGTTGTCTCGTTTGGTCTGAGAGACCTGGATGGTGGTTCTGGGGCCATCGATACAAGAAACCAGCCTCTGCCCCTCGAAGTTGGTTCTTACGGGCTGATAGGCAACGCTGGTGTTGTTGTTACCTTGCTCTGGGTTGGATCTCTTGCTTCCACAATGTTGACAACTGGCTTTGTTTGGTGGTAGTCGGCATTGACGCTGTAAGTGCCCGGTCTTGTTGCAGTTCCAACATCTTGCTAGTCCGCTCCGGTTCTTTTGTATTTCAGCTCTTTGGCACGAGCATTCTTCGACTATGGCCTCTCTAAGTCGATGTACTCCCTGAGAAGCCTGTTCTGCTGCTTCAATTGTCAATGCGAATGCTAAAGTTTCGGAAAGAGTACGTGTTCTAGCAGTTCGCACAGACCTCTGAAGATGTATATCGGAAATGGCACGAACGAAGGACTCAACAGCAAGCTGGTTGATGATTTCTTCTCCAGCATCCGGGTATGCCAGGTGAACCAGTCTTTCGACGTCTGCTTGGAGCTGCTGTAGACTTTCACCCCTTTTCTGGACTCTGTTATTGAGTTGGACTCGGAAGACTTCTTTCAAGTGGCTATCTCCAAAGCGTTTATCTATAGCTGCCACGAGAGAACTGAAATCGCCGCTCTTACCAGCTGGAACTGTTTGAAGTAATTCAGCTGCTGGTCCTCTAAGAGCAAGAGTCAGTGCAATGTACTTGTCTTCGTCATCCCAGCCATTTGTTGTCGCGGCTGCCTCAAATTGTCTCTTGTAGACTGGCCAAGAAGACTGTCCATCAAATGTTGGGGGTTTCATCTCCTTTTTCCTTGCAAATTCTCCAGCAGATTCTCGAATTTTTATTTTCCGGATCTGGTCCAATTCCTTGGACAGAACAGAGAACTGGTTATCGCATCGACTTTCCAAACGATTCTCTACAACAGAAAGTTGTTTTTCCACACCTTCAACTCGTTCGTCAAGGGCACATACATTTTTCTCAATGTTACCCAATTTTCCTTCTAGAATGTTTTTCTGACCTTCTAAAACATTCTGTTGCGCCTCAAGTCTTTCGAGAATATTCTGTTGTTCTTTCTTTTGCTCGTTTCGTTGCTCTTCCAGATTCTTTTGTTGTACTTCGAGTCGTTCAAGAACATTCTGCTGTTCCTTCTTTTGCTCATTTCGTTGTTCTTCCAGATTCTTTTGTTGTGCTTCGAGTCGTTCGAGAACATTCTGCTGTTCCTTCTTTTGATCGTTTCGTTGCTCTTCCAGACGTCCGAGAATATTCTGCTGTTGCTTGTTTTGTTCTAATAAAATCTTCATTATACTAGAAAAATCTACACTTTCATTTCCTTCCTCTTCTTCCACTTCTGCTTCAAAGACAAAAGTGTTAACGTCTTCACCTTGCTGTTCCAAATAGTTACGCAAGCGCAGGACGAGCTCATTTTTCGATCCCGCTCTAGAAAGATTTCGCTTACCTAACTCACTTTTAAGCTCAATGCAGTTGAGCTCTTCTAACAACTTACCCATTTTCACTGTATATTGTTTTTATTTTTCCTTTTACTTTTTTTTTTTTTTTTTATTTTACACTTAAGTTTTATTTACACTTCTGACACCAATGTAACGTGCGCTTAGTTCGCAAAAATAAAAACTCTACCTTTCAATTTAATTCTACCACTTTATTCAGTATCTACTTTCGATATACACTTTATTTGAACTCAACTCGACTTTTGGACTATCACTTGTATTTACGCTTAACTTTATCACTCTATAAACAAGACTGCCCTCTGGTTGCCTCGGGCGGGCTATTTATATCGAATGACATGCCATCTAGAACTCTCCAGTAACTTCTACATTGTCGCCACATTTGCTGTCAAGCTCTCTACACTCACACACACTGGCTTACAAGCAACGCCTGTCATTTATACCATTCCATTATAGTGTTGCCAGTTGTGTTTTCGGTTGAACGTTTTTCGATTAGGAAATTGGTATAAAATGTTGGGTTCACGTTACAATACCAATTATTTAGTTAAGAAACAAGTCAATTTTAGACATAGAAACCTTTTTAATAAAAATGTATAAAACCCGCCAATTTAACGAAGCAGAGCCCCATCTGTGCTCGCAGATTTCAAAACAATAACGTTAGTCTTAAAATTTATAATTGTATATATCAAATATTTTAAGACAGATGAGCTTTTCAATAAAAACATAAATTGTAAAAAAAAATTTGATCTTATTGAAATACATCAACTGCAAAACCACTTACGGCCACATTATACATCTGGGATTTAACTTAATCAAAACTCATTAAATCCTAATTTCAGTGTCATAAATAAATGTAGTCGTGAGCATGCTCGGTTGAGCAAATTGAAGGAAAAAAAAAAAGTGTGCTTAAATGAGTAAATAGTGTAACGTGCGCTTTGTTCGCAAAATAAAACTCTACCTTTCAATTTAATTCTACCACTTTATTCAGTATCTACTTTCGATATACACTTTATTCGAACTCAACTCAATTACGTTTATCCAATATTCACACTATCACTTTCTAAATAAAACTGACTTCTGGTTGCCTCGGGCGGGCTATTTATATCGAATGACACGCCATCTAGAACTCTCCAGTAACTTCTACATTGTCTCCACATTTGCTGTCTACTCTCTGTCTGTCTGTCTCTCTACACTCACACACACTGGCTTACAAGCAGCGCCTGTCATTTATACCATTCCATTAAAGTGTTGCCAGTTGTGTTTTCGGTTGAACGTTTTTTCGATTAGGAAATTGGTATAAAATGTTGGGTTCACGTTACACTGCCCCCTCCTTAGGATTGTTCGTCCCGAATAATTCCATCTGCAGCCTCGCCACTATATCGATGCAGCCTGTCACAATGAACTACTTTTAACTTGCCTCTTAGTCCTCTTTGGATGCGGTAAACCACGTCGTTAATCCTCGTGACTACAGTATAAGGACCTTCCCAGTTTTGCTGAAGTTTCGGTGACAATCCCTTTTGACGATGAGGATTATAAAGCCACACACGATCTCCTGCTTGGAATCCTGACGTTGTCGCTTTTGTGTCGTACCGTGTCTTCATCCGGTCGCTGTAGGCTTTCATCCGTTCCCTTGTTCTTTTATGGATGTCAGCGAGTCTCTCCTTGAGGTCGTCCACATACTCGTTTGTGTCCTGTGGCTCCTCTGTGGGGCATCCAAATTTAAGTTCGCTGGGCAGCCGCATGGTTTTCCCGAACAGGATGTCAGATGGTGTTTGTCCTGTCGAGCTATGTACTGCACTTCTATAGGCCATCAGGAATAGCGGTACGTGCCTATCCCAGTCTCTTTGGTAGTCGCCTACGACCTTGGTGAGGTGTTCTTTCAAGGTCCGGTTGAATCTTTCAACCATCCCATCAGATTGTGGATGAAGTGGTGTGGTTCTCGTCTTCTTAATGCCAAGTAGTACGCACACTCCTTGGAAGATGTTTGACTCAAAGTTCCTCCCTTGGTCGGAATGGAGTTCCATAGGCACGCCAAACCTACTAACCCAGTTAAACACAATCTGGTCGACCACCGTTTTGGCTTCTTGATTTGGGATGGCATACGCCTCAGGCCACTTGCTAAAATAGTCCATTACAACCAGAATGTATTTGTTTCCAGCGTTGGTCTCTGGAAAAGGCCCAGCCACATCTACTGCAATCCTCTCAAAAGGCGATCCAACGTTGTACTGATGCATCTTACCTTGAATCTTCCTACCAGGTCCTTTGGTTGCAGCACACTTGTCACATGTTCGGCACCACTTCTCCACGTCATCTCTAGCATGTAACCAGTAGAACCGATGTCGCACCTTCTCCAGTGTTTTGTTTACCCCCAGGTGGCCTCCAGAAGGTCCGTCGTGCATCTCCTGAAGAACTTCACTGACTTTCGATTGCGGTACGATCAGCTGCATCACATATGACTTACCGTCAGCGGATTCCCATCTTCGTCTGAGGACACCTTCTTGCACATATAGTGAGTCCCACTGTGCCCAATAGGCTTTGAGAACTGGACTCCTGTCAGAAATGTCTCCCCATTCCGGTTTCTCTTCATTTTCTTTCCATGCGAGAATGGGTTCGATATCTGGATCTTCCTGTTGAGCAGTCCTCACTTCCTCATTGCTCCATCCGCTTATGGGGTCAGCTCTTAGTCGCTGAGCGGTAATGATTTCTTTGTCTTCTTGCCGCTTGCAATGCTTGCAATCCACTTTGCAAGGTCTTCGTGATAATGCATCGGCGTTTGAGTGCAGCTTTCCTCTGCGGTGTTGGATCTGGTAGTCATAGGTCTGCAATCTTTCTATCCACCTTGCGACTTGACCTTCTGGATTTTTGAAGTTCAACAGCCAGCTCAGAGCACCGTGGTCTGTCCGCAGAAGGAATTTCTGTCCATAGATGTACTTATGGAAGTGCTTTGTTGCCAAGATAAGAGCTAGCAGCTCCCTTCTGGTCACGCAGTAGTTCCTTTCGGGTTTCGATAGGACCTTGCTGTAGTATGCCACCACTTTCTCTTCGCCATCATGCACTTGGGATAGTACCGCCCCGATTCCAACGTTGCTTGCATCTGCGTCGACGATGAATGTTTTGCCAGGTGTTGGATGTGCCAGCACTGGAGCGTTACAGAGGCGGTATTTGAGTTCCTGGAAAGATTTCTCACACTCACCTGACCATTTAAACTGCTTCCCCTTTTCGGTGAGCTGATGCAAACTCTTTGCAACTCGTGTTCGTTAAGAACACGAAACGTCGGTAATATGTGGCAAGTCCCAGAAAGCTTCGGAGTTGATGTTTGTCCTGTGGTGTTGGCCAATTTTTGACGGAGTCAACTTTTTCAGGATCAGTCTTTACTCCTTGGGATGAGATGATGTGTCCCAAATACTTGACTTCGGTTTTGAAAAGTGCACATTTTTCTGGATTCAGTTTAAGGTTAGCCTCTCGAAGTCTCTGAAACACGGCTTTAAGGTTCTTACAATGTTGGTCAAATGTTTTCCCGTAAACAATGACATCGTCCAAGTAGACTAGGCAAGCTTTCCACGTCAGTCCTTGAAGAACACACTCCATCAAACGCTCGAATGTTGCCGGAGCGTTGCATAGCCCAAACGGCATAACCTTAAACTGCCAGAGCCCATTACCTGTAGAAAATGCCGTCTTTTCCCGATCATCAGGGTGGATGTCAACTTGCCAATATCCACTCTTCAAGTCCAGCGTCGAGAACCACTGGGCTCCCTCCATGGCATCCAGGGTATCACTGATTCTGGGCAGGGGATAGCTGTCCTTTTTAGTCACATCATTCAGCCTTCGGTAGTCCACACAAAAACGAGTGCTTCCATCTTTCTTTTTCACTAGCACCACTGGTGACGCCCAAGGACTTTTGGAATTTTCGATAAGACCATCCTTCTTCATTGCTGTTATCATGTCCTCAACCTCACCTTGTTTGGCCAGTGGAAGGCGTCTTGCGGGTTGACGAATCGGTCTTGCATCTCCTGTGTTGATGCGATGCTGCACCAACTGTGTCCTACCATATTGTCCCTTTTTCGATGCGAAGATGTCAGTGTACTCTTGTAGGAGATTTTCAGCCATCCTTGTTTTTTGGTGATCAAGGTTGGATGAACTCAGTATCTTAGCTCTGATGGTTATGAGCTCCTCCGGAGTTAACGTTTTTCTCGGGGCCTCGTCCGTGATCTTCGTAATTGCTGCAACCGATTCGCAACGTCCAACGACTTCTCCTTTCTTCAACTTTACATCGTACGGTCTGGTGTTCAGTAATCGTACGGGGACCATTTTGTTTTTCGGTGCTACCAGTGTTTTCCCAATGATGACGCTTTGGGAGGAACACTCTGGGTCTGGTTCCACCATGAGGTATCGAAGGCTTCCAAACTCACCTTCCAGTTTTGTCCAAACGAACACTTCAGAAGAAGGAGGCAGAATCAGATCTTCCGTGATGACAGTTCTCAGTGTTGACGTATTTTCATTCGAATAGGTCATTGGAATTTCTTTATTTTGGTATTTCAAAACTTGATTACCGATATCCAAAATAACTCCGTGCTGTTTCATAAAGTCGATTCCAATGATGCACTCGTCACATATATCTGCCACCAGGAATTGATGAGTAAACACTAGATCGGCCAGTCGGATCTTGAGACACACTTCTCCATATACTCTTGCTGCTTCTCCCGTTGCGGTTCTTAGACGGTAGCTATTGGTGTTATGGAGCCACGTCATCTTTACCAGGTCTCGACGTACTATGGATGCTGTGGCACCGGTGTCAATGGTAGCCACATGTTTGTTCCCGTTAATAGTAGTCTCCACAGTCAGACTTTTGTTGTCGCGTTTGGTCTGGGAGACCTGGATGGTGGTTTTGGGGCCATCGATACAAGAAACCAGCCTCTGCCCCTCGAAGTTGGTTCTTACTCGTTTCCCTGATGGGAAACGGGCTGATAGGCAACGCTGGTGTTGTTGTTACCTTGCTCTGGGTTGGATCTCTTGCTTCCACAATGTTGACAACTGGCTTTGTTTGGTGGTAGTCGGCATTGACGCTGTAAGTGCCCGGTCTTGTTGCAGTTCCAACATCTTGCTAGTCCGCTCCGGTTCTTTTGTATTTCAGCTCTTTGGCACGAGCATTCTTCGACTATGGCCTCTCTAAGTCGATGTACTCCCTGAGAAGCCTGTTCTGCTGCTTCAATTGTCAATGCGAATGCTAAAGTCTCGGAAAGAGTACGTGTTCTAGCAGTTCGCACAGACCTCTGAAGATGTATATCGGAAATGGCACGAACGAAGGACTCAACAGCGAGCTGGTTGATGATTTCTTCTCCAGCATCCGGGTATGCCAGGTGAACCAGTCTTTCGACGTCTGCTTGGAGCTGCTGTAGACTTTCACCCCTTTTTTGGACTCTGTTATTGAGTTGGACTCGGAAGACTTCTTTCAAGTGGCTATCTCCAAAGCGTTTATCTATAGCTGCCACGAGAGAACTGAAATCGCCGCTCTTACCAGCTGGAACTGTTTGAAGTAATTCAGCTGCTGGTCCTCTAAGAGCAAGAGTCAGTGCAATGTACTTGTCTTCGTCATCCCAGCCATTTGTTGTCGCGGCTGCCTCAAATTGTCTCTTGTAGACTGGCCAAGAAGACTGTCCATCAAATGTTGGGGGTTTCATCTCCTTTTTCTTTGCATACTCCCCAGCAGACTCTCGAATTTTTATTTTCCGGATCTGGTCCAATTCCTTGGTCAGAACAGAGAACTGTTTGTCACATCGGGTTTCTACGATTTCGAAACGATTCTCTACAACAGAAAGCTGTTTCTCCACACCTTCAACGCGTTCGTCTAGGGCACAAACATTTTTCTCAATGTTACCCAATTTACCTTCAAGAATGTTTTTCTGACCTTCCAAAACATTCTGTTGCGCCTCAAGTCTTTCGAGAATATTCTGTTGTTCCTTCTTTTGCTCGTTTCGTTGCTCTTCAATCAGCTTCTTTTGTTCGTTTCGTTGTGCTTCCAGTTGTTCGAGAACATTCTGCTGTTCCTTCTTTTGCTCGTTTCGTTGTGCTTCAAGTTGTTCCAGAACATTCTGCTGTTCCTTCTTTTGCTCATTTCGTTGCTCTTCCAGCTTCTTTTGTTGTACTTCGAGTCGTTCGAGAACATTCTGCTGTTCTTTCTTTTGCTCGTTTCGTTGTTCTAACAAAAGTTTCATCATACTAGAAAAATCTACACTTTCACTTACTTCCTCTTCTTCCACTTCTGTTTCAAAAACAAAAGTGTTTACGTCTTCCCCTTGCTGTTCCAAATAGTTACGCAAGCGCAGGACGAGCTCATTTTTCGATCCCGCTCTAGAAAGATTTCGCTTACCTAACTCACTTTTAAGCTCAATGCAAGTGAGCTCTTCTAACAACTTACCCATTTTCACTGTATATAATTATTATTATTATTTTTCTTTTTACTTTTTTTTTTTTTTTTTTACACTTTATTAGTCAAATAAGTTTTATTTACACTTCTGACACCAATGTAACGTGCGCTTTGTTCGCAAAATAAAACTCTACCTTTCAATTTAATTCTACCACTTTATTCAGTATCTACTTTCGATATACACTTTATTCGAACTCAACTCAATTACGTTTATCCAATATTCACACTATCACTTTCTAAATAAAACTGACTTCTGGTTGCCTCGGGCGGGCTATTTATATCGAATGACACGCCATCTAGAACTCTCCAGTAACTTCTACATTGTCTCCACATTTGCTGTCTACTCTCTGTCTGTCTGTCTCTCTACACTCACACACACTGGCTTACAAGCAGCGCCTGTCATTTATACCATTCCATTAAAGTGTTGCCAGTTGTGTTTTCGGTTGAACGTTTTTTCGATTAGGAAATTGGTATAAAATGTTGGGTTCACGTTACAATAGTATTTCCTTGAAGTTGAGCCTCAACGTTAATTCAATAAAAACATTGCTGCGGCGCGAAGAGACAATTAAAAATTATTTCAATTCAATAATTTTTAAGCACACTCTGATATTCCGCCCACCAAACGTCCTTTACGGGGGCATAAGTCAGGAGCTTTTTTTCAGTCTTTTTTTAAAGTTTATATCAAAGTAACGAATCAATGCTCTGATAAAAAGTGAGACAAAATTTCTACGGGATTTCGTTTCGGTTTCCACCATCTCTCGATTGATGTAAATTAAAGAACAGGGCCCTGCTTGCGTAAATTTTTTGACAATTACTTTCCGATAATCTATTGTAGATTATACCGTCAGAAGATTGTTTCATTCTACTTAACTTTCAGCGATGGAAGGAAAGCTATTTCATTATCGTCTCATAAGCACCAGTGAGTTTTTTAAAAATATTTTTCCAGTACCATGATTTTCGATGATAGTTGTCTTGGAAACCCGTCTTTTATCTGTTAAAATACACAAAGGAAGATCAAAGAAAAATAAATGACATTTGGTGCGCTATGAAAAATAGTGGCGAGTGAAAAAATTTTACTTAAATGTCTTAAAATTGTTTATTTACTCAAAATTTACATGCTCACAATTTGTTGTTGCATTGGGGCCAAATTTTATGATGTTAAGTCGATTTAACGGTATCAAAACTTATAAAAACAATCGCAATACACTAATTGTTTCTGTGGCCATGTCTTGAGAATAGCTTTGTTTGCGTTCTGTCAATTCCGGTTTTCTACTACACCGGATCGATTAGTGGGTCCATAAGCTTCCTGTATACTTTCATTCGATTCAGATTGCATAATCATAATCGAAAATTCATGTTTTGATTCGATCTTGGTATAAACTGACACTAATTCGATTGAATATTCAATCCTGAGTTTAAACGAGGTATGTAATGCGAGAAGCAGATTGAAACAGCAGCTGCTCTAACAGCGACTTCGACATCAATCGAAACATTGACGTCAAAAGTCACGTGTAACAGATTGCAACGCTAACATCAATATTTACAGCATTAAAAAATCTATAGAGCTTATAAGAACACACAAAGTAATTCAAGAAATGAAAAATATCACTTTTCACATTCTCGCTTTCTAATTAATAAAACCTGAAAAATTTCGCCTTAAAGTTTTCAGTATTTGGACAGCAACAGCAAATTTAGGATTAGGTCTAACATTAATGTCGATGTTGCTATGTAAACTAATTCAAAGTCATTATTTGAAACCACTGGCTCTAAAATGAGTGAAGTGTTTGTCAAAGTTGCTGTGTCAATCTGTGTCTCACAAAAATTATCTCGAAATGAGCTGAAATTCATTTGAAATCAGTAAAGTTTTCAAAAATTTTCGTTGTTGGTTGTGTACAGTCTAGAGAGATTTACGGAGAAAGTAAAAAACTTCCCTTCCTATGAATTTCTGTTATCAAAATTTCTGTTGTCAGATATCGCGAACAAATGTTCGAATACAATTGTAGAAAAAAGATTGTTTCAAACATTGTTGCGAATCTCTGGCAAAATTCATTTTCTTCTTTGTGCGCACACAATATGTCACTTTCTGACATACCTCATTCGTGGAAAAGTGACAGATTATGAATTTCTCGATGCATAAAGTAAGGAAACGAACAATGTAGATTGTGTTGTTGTGACTTGCTCAGAAACTTCAATTTATATAAACTACTTCCGCACTGATCGACACCTACGTATCAAACCCCCTTAAAGTATATTCCAAAATAAATTGATTTTGCAGTGGCGGCAGCTGCAGAAAAACTGCGGCTACGTTTGCAGTTCATTTAATTCACGCAGTTAATGGTTCATCCAAAATAAACATTTTTTTCAGTTGTGGCAGCTGCAGTAACGCTGCTGGTATAATTTTTGCAGTCGTGTGGGTTTTCTTATAATATGTCGCTGTATAATTTAATTTTGACAGCTGCAATTGTCGCAATCGCCGCAACTACAAAAACGCTTCGCTTGTGGGAGGTCCTTAATACTAATTAGAAAAAAGCAACACAATGTGAGCGGTCGTTAATTTGCATTAAGGACGATGTTTAGACAGGCGCAAGTGAACCGTGCAATTTTGACGTTCCGCCACCCCGTCGTGTTCAGACTGAAAGTAATGTGAACACGATGGATTTTTTTTGACGTTTATTTTGCCTTCAGTTTTGGGAAGAAAAAACTCAGAAATTAAACTGAACTGAAAAAATAATTTATTTATTTACTTATTTTTGCTTCAGGAAAATGAAAAAGGGCATTTATTTTTCGAACAACAGTCTCTTTACTCGAGAAAAAAAAAACACAAGTGTCAAAACAAGGAAATGTCAAAACTGCGCCAACAAAATTTTATTTTTAAAAACTTCGGCGCAAAAAAATGTCTCTTTCTTACAACTATGTGGGAAAGAGAAAAAACATATAGACGTCAATTTTGCACGGTTCACTTGCGCCTGTCTGAACAGCCTCAAGAAATGATCATGGGGCATTGTTGATGGCAATTAACCACAGCCAACTTCAAAAGGTGTAAATTTTCTTTATCACAAATTTGACAATTGTCTTTGCTTGAGAAAGTCTCTTCTCTACAAATTTCGTAAACATATTGTAAATAAATTTCAATAATCTTACAATTATCATTTTACTAAACCAAATTACACTACAATTTTGAGGTCAAAATGTCCTATCAACTATACAGAAACACTACTCTGGGAAATACTCTCCAGGAAAGTCTCGACGAACTAATCCAGGTATTACTTCTTTTTTGATCTGACTTGTTGCACTTGATATAATGATCAACTTTTTTAATCCACAGTTTGGACAAATTACACCCGCATTGGCATTCAAGGTTCTTCTTCAATTCGATAAATGCATTAATACAGCTCTGAATCAGCGAGTTAAGGCTCGGGTGACTTTTAAGGCCAACAAATTGAACACTTATCGGTTCTGTGACAACGTGTGGACACTGATGTTGAACGATGTCGAATTTCGAGAGGTACATGAATTCGCAAAAGTTGACAAAGTTAAGATAGTAGCCTGTGACGGCAAGAGCAGTGAATTCGCTGGATAGAATTAGCAGCACAGATGCGACATCTCAGAAGGACTTGTATAATGTTTCTCTATTCGTAGAGTTCACAACCTTTAATTTATAATATAAAACTTCATTATTTTTGTTTTTTTTTACTTGGTCTATTGTATTGATAGTTTCCAAAGTAAATTAAGTACCGATCTTCTTAACTTTTAAGGATTAAGCGTTGATAACGTGGATGTTTGTATGACTTTTAGTAATAAATTGTGTTTTGGCGTGCTTATTCACAATGCTTTAGTAGGTAGATGTAGATTTTTTTTTCTAAACTTGGTTGCAATAGTACAATGGAGCTGTCGATTCCTTAAAATATTTTTTTTTTTTCCGAAAGGGGCAAACCTACATCCTACACCCTTAATCTTAATCCAGTTCTTAAGGAATTTCACATTTGAAAGCTTAGGGCGTAGAAATGGCACCTGTAACATTTTCAAAACGCGAAATGATTGTTACTTATCGATTTCTCTCAAATGGCAATCGTAACTTTTTGTATTATATGAAATACCACATTTTTCTCGCAACCGTATGTTTCTATTAATTTTCTCGTACAATCGCTGCTGAAACTTCGTGTGGTAGCACTAAATTTAGTAAAACATTGTAAGATTTAGCTTGCCAACTCTGGCAATCGAGCTCTTTTGCTCCTAAATTTAGTGATTTAGGTTAACAGAAATCTCTTTCCACTTGAAAACTTCATCAAAAATTGAGTGACACTGAATTTTCGTGTTCGTCTTGAAAATCGCAAAAGCCCTAAGATTTTCAACTAAAGCACTAATCTTTTATCTTATTCCGAAAATGGAATGTAATCATTTCGCTTTTCAAAAGAGTTCTAGAGATCTACCTATTACAGAAACTTCTGATATCTGATGTCGCTGTTCAGCTCAAGAATGGACTACAATCTTGTTCCACACCATCATTTGACTGCTGTCGTTAAAAATTCGTTTTTCGGTTTCCACAAGCAGAGATCTTCCTATGCTTTGAAAAAGAGAAAGAACTGCCGAAACGACAAAGAGCGGTATTGAAATTCGCTCATATTTTATTTGTCGGTAAACAGGCACCGAATATTAAAGTGTAAAGTTCTTAAGTAGCCAAAAGTTCTCATCCACCGTAAAAAGAAATTCAATATTCAACATTTTCAATTTAATTGCAGGATTACTGCCTCTTTAATTTGTGTATGACTCCTTTCGGGTTATAAATATCTGTTTCTATGACCACAATTAAGGAATCAACCTTTTCAGTGTAAGATAATAAGAAACCGTAAATTCAGTAACCCGCCTAGATACCACATCGGTTGGCTTGTTTTCTGAAATTTCGTAATGGACTGAGACCTACTCTGTGTGCATATCTGATCCGTAACATGGAATGTTCGTAAGACGAACATTTTGTAGTGTGACTTTTTAGAATGCAATGGAATTTATGAATTTTCGAAAATTACAACTAGGAGAAATGAAAGAACAAAAAGGAAAATGAATTTGCAATTTTGCAAAAAAAAAAAAAAACCAGAGCTCTTTTAGGAGCCAATCAATAATAGTCACTAGAGCAATGATAGATAGATATCTTGTGTTGGGCATATGCAGGGTCAATTCACTTGCTCTTTAAAGCCCAATTCAAACACACACGAAGAATCCTTTTCGACAAATTGAACTATAGTCGGAAGTTTTACCACAACTGTAGATAGTTTAGAGAAGTACCCCACACCTCGGACTTAATTTTACACGTAAAAGACAGGAGCCGGATCACCACTCATAGGACCGGAGCCTTTTTGTGGAGTAACAGAAAGCCACATCAAGAAAGAAATCAGAAAGTCGGAGGAAGACAACAGAGCTAAACACTGGAATGACCTCCCCAAACTGCTCCAAACCAAACTTTTACTTGGCACTTTTAACACAAAACGTTATAAAGACGCAATAAAACTAAGTAGAAACAATGTAAGAATGCTAGCCGGGTTCTTAACCGAACACTGCAGACTAATAAAATACCTAAAAGTGCTAGGCATAGAGAGCGACGACCAATGCAGATACTGCAACGAACAGGAAGTCTCCTGACCACCTCTTAGGTGATTGCAAAGCGCTAATACACCAAAGAAAGAAGTACCTAGGATCCTACTACGTAGAGGAAAAGGAGCGTAACCCAGATACTAAGTTTCATCAGAGGAACTAATCTGGATTAAGTACTTTTATCTATCTATCTAAAAAGGTCTATCTATATATCTAAAAGTTATGGAATACAAAACCCCAATCACTCATTCATTCATTCATTCATTACTTCTACACGTTACCTTCGATCTACATCTGAACCCTGCAATATCACGTGGACCACAATCTGTCTTTGAATTCGAGTAAACTAACCTTGGCCCGTATAACGACGAACACAAAAAGCGAGGTAAAAAACAAACCCAAAACAAAGATATCCAGTCTTATTCTGCCTTAGCGAGTATATCCGTTCGGAGAAGAAAACGCTCCGATTTTGTACGAATCGGAGGTTTTTGCTTAAGTATTCTTCCGAACAGCTTTTTGGAGTTTTTCTGCAATTTTATTTCAACACACAAGGCGAACTGCGTTGAAGTGCGATCAATTGCCTTATTTATGAAACTTATTGCAATAGTTTTCCCGTTTTCGTCCGACGTTGCGGACAATTTCCGCTCTGAACGGATACCTCGCTAGGGCCGATTATGAATTTCACAATGAATTGAACAAGATCTCCTTTCACTTTTTCCTTATTATGAGTTTCGGGGGAAAAATTTCCCATGTTCAAAAAAATTCCTATTTTTGAGCTATTTTTCCCCGTAAAATGTGAAAACGGTGAGAGCAATTTATTTCACTTATTTTTGTGAGGCGAACAAGTGAACAACAAAAGCGGAAAAAATGTAAGTCTGTTTTGTTTTAGTTTAGTTTTAGTTGTTCTATGTTGCAGGAGCTTAATAAAATGCAGCAATATACAGAAATTGCTAAAGGTTTTATCAATCAAAACAGAGAAAAAGTAGCCGAGTTCTGGAAGCGGCTTACTTCAAAGTTAAACAGCGCAGGACCACCGATCAAAAATGAATGCGAGTGGAAAAAGTAGGACGATTTTATTTTTAATTACTTACTTATAATCTATTTTTATTAGACATGGACTGTGCGAAAAAGCGGCACTGAACAAAATACATCAAATAGGAACAGAAGGTGGACCAAACAAAACCCAAAAATTGTTCACCTTCGGAAGAGGCTAATTTCGCACTAATTGCAATGAGTGAAGCCATAAAAGGAGTTGGCAGTCCTTGAGTCGACGGTACCGAATACAAACTACAAGCCAACCAATTGCGATCTTCAAAGCAGTAGAAAAAGAAAGGCCGTCAAAATGACCACAAGTACATCGGCCCTATCGAGGTAACCGTCGGAGCGGAGTTTTCTCCGCAACGCATCTTTTTTCAGAGATTCAATTTTGCTTTGAAGTTGTCGTCGTAAGAAATTTTTCACAAATGCGGCAATGCATTGCATTACCAAAACTTAAATCTACGCTACAAAAACTTGTCGGAGAACGTCGGAACGTCCGATCGGATAACTACCACGAAGCAAAGTGTCTCCGATCGGAGAGAAAACAGCTCCGACGGTTACCTCGATAGGGCCGCATATCTACTACATATTCCGACCGCTGAGTACGAAAATGGATCCATAAAAATGCCAAAATGATAACAAAACGACCACCAATAGCAGTCGTAAGGACAAAGACAATATCGTGAAACGTTATCGCAAGTAACGATAGGGTTTTTTTTGTATCGTAATTCGTATTACGGACCCGACTTGTAAGGACTACATGAAATCATAAAAAAATATATGTGTATTCTTGATACCAGATTCAAGTTTCAATTCGAAAAAAGTGATTAGGGATTTGCATGATTTTATTTCAAACACATCAGCTAGTCTTTAGTGAAAATACATATAAATTTGTAGTTTAAGCCATTAAATCTGTGAAAAGGTTAAATTTTTATTCAGTAACGTCCTTTTCGTCCGTCTGCTCCTCCACCGCCTCCACCACCACCACCTCGGTTGTTGTTGTTCTCCCTACTGCGAGACCGGCGGCGTTGATCACGAGACCTAGAGCGACGTCTCCTTGGGGAACGCGGTGATTTTGATCGGGAAGAACGTCCACGGCGACGTGAATATAAATACCTGAAACGAATACATTCAAAATAACTTACATCGAAACAAACCAAAATCCGGGTGTTTACCTTCTCAACTCTCTTGAAATTGGTTTGAGGTGCATGAAGTTACAGAAACCCGACCGAGTACATTCACCCATTTCGTACTGCCGACAGCAAGCTTCTCGAAAATCAGTTACCGGCGAAAGTTCCGAATAGACTGGCCGACCGCCAAACCAACGATTGTTCAAATCAGTAGCTGCCTTTTCTGCGTCCACTTCGTTACGAAACTTGATATACACATTCCCGACCAGATGATCGCCAAGGTTGTCGCAAACATTCAACTCCTCTATCTCTCCGTATTTATCTTCGCACTCAACAAACACATCTTCAAAGAAGTTATCATAATGCTCTTGCATCTCTTCGTCTGACACATTTGCCACCACTAGCGATAGCCGATTAAAAAAGAATGACAGTAATTTAAAATTACAATTTCACTTCCCGCTATAAAATACTCACAATGGCTTCCGTCGGCAGACTTGGCTGAGTTTTGTGGATTTACGTACAAATTTTGCAGAACCACGGTTTGAGAGAAGGTCGGTTTGTTATGGATGCGTGAGCATCTGTCTCCATGTCGGCATGCTCCTATTTTGAAGTAAAACGAGCAATTAACCCTGAAATAGGAAAATATTCGTTTTTTTAGTTTGATCAATTGGATTGTGTGGATTTGTTGGAAATACTTACTTGTCCTTTTCAGTTCCAAAAATAGATGCCAAATATTCGGCCATGTCTAACTATGCACACTTATCTTATCAATCTTTAAAATTATGTTTTTTTGGAAATATTTATTGTATTTTTGCTTGCAAACAATACCAAATTTATGTACAAATCAGCCATCCACCGAAATCCAAAAATCTAGTGACAAATAAATGGCGATGGCGACTTTTATAATAATAGTGAGTACGTTCAGCGGGTTAAAGCCGGTAGGTGCGTTCAACAAAGTAAACGTTGGCTCAGAAAAGGCATGCGGCAAATAAAAAGATTTCCATCGGTTATTCCATAACGAATGACGAAATTCACATTCGTCGATTTGTTGAAAATTCGTGTGAATATATCCTTTTTTCTTGTTCTTCTTCTCTTCTACACCCATTTCTTGGTATTGATTAAGTTAATTGGGGACGGAGAAAGAGAACAAGAATACGGTCGTTTTATTCGCACGATGTTTCAACAGATCGACCAACGTGAACTTCGTCATTCAGACGACTATTCATGCCTATTATGGAATTCGCAAGATTTTACTCCCGGGGAGTTGACAGGATTCGCGGTAGATTCGTGTTCTCCTTATTTGGTATTAGTGAATTCGACGAATGAGCTGTATTATCAATACCAGAACTACCTTATTGCTTTTCACTGCTGCTGTCCTCTGTGGTTCTACTCTGTGCTGCTGTCATTTATGTCGACAAAACGAAAAAGTTCATTTAACTTGATACGCAAACAAATTTGAAATTAAAATAAAGCAAGTTTCGGTTTTAAGTTAAAAGTGATATTTATAGTGGATTCAATTGCATGTAAGAGAAAACTCATCGAGATATGCTCGAATAGAATTACGCTACCAAATTAAGAGTATTTTGGATGTTTCGGATGAGAGCCTACATTAAAATAAAAAACTCATTAGATTGCATACACATCATAAT
Source organism: Melanostoma mellinum (assembly GCA_914767635.1). NCBI lineage: Eukaryota > Metazoa > Arthropoda > Insecta > Diptera > Syrphidae > Melanostoma > Melanostoma mellinum. The sequence goes on from OU612058.1 coordinate 26,183,315, forward strand.
TTTTCTATATACTTTTTTCCATTTGAAAATCTCCATAAATGGTGGACCCATGCTATTAAGTGATGTTTGCAGCCTTTCCAAAACTGTTGCTGCTCGGTTTTCATCAGCTCAACTATTTCACGAAATTTTTCCCTATTTGTGGTCTGCTTTCTTAAAAATAAGTAAAATAAATACCTGAACATTCCACATCATAAATTTTAACTGACATATTTGCACTTTTCATGCTTTGTTTGTTGTTTTCTAGTAAGTTTTTGTCTTTACGAATTTCGATTCGCTACAAAAATGTCGCGAATGTGAAATGGAAAAAATTATATGGAGTGCGAATGGTTTGCGAATTCACTAATACCAAATAAGTTGAACAGAAAAGTCGGTAGTACAGGTTTTGTTACCGACATTCATTCAACTTCTTTCGTCGAATTCCATAATCGCAAAATTTTCGCGAATGGTTGAAACTCACGCTAAATAGCATTCGCCGGATTCCATAATAGGGGTGATTATCTTAGATTAAGATACTAAAAGCATACATATGAAATGGTGAAAAAAGTCTGCTTAAGCTTTGAAAACTTAATTGTCGGCTCTATTACTTGACAATATTTTGGTCACTCATTTACCATTAATTCAGCTCACACTGTACAATTAGATGGAAAAACTTTAGTCTAAATGCAAATACTGGATAGTATGAACCCTCAAACGAACGCTTATCTAAAGGGTTAGATAGTTTTCAAATATTTTTGAAAATTTTGAATTGCCACTACTTACGCCTGGTCTCCACATGCTTTAAATCTATCGCAGCTCTTACAGCAGCCTTTGAATATCGCAAGTGGAGACCTTTATAGCAGCTTTATTTTCATAGCCTGCGATAGATAGCATACTTTTATCGCAGGGTATCTATAGCAGCTTTTAAAGCAGAGGGAACTGTCATCTGCATAGCTTTTTCCACCATTTTGTTACTTCGCTGGTATGTTTGGTATGAAAAGTATGCTATACGAAATGCCCACAACACAAAATTTGTCAGTTGCTCTGCTTTTTTGTGTCTGTCATTTTCCTGCTTTCTGCTATGGATTTAAAGCAAGTGGAGACACGGCGTTTAGAGCCCGTGAGCTCTTGGAGTGTAAAGCCTTGCGCAAACCAACGCGGTGAGTGCGTTCGATGCGATTGCGTTAAGTCAAATCTCTATGTAATCTTATGGAGCTTATGGACGTTTGACTTAATGCATAGGGATTTGACTTAACGCAATCGCATCGCACGCACTCACCGCGTTGGTTTGCGCAAGCCTTACGGCTCGCGTACACTAAATCAGACATCGTCCGAATTATAATCGGCCGTTATCGGCCGAACTCTGACGTTTGAACCAAACATGTGTTAAACAAAGAGAGCACGTACACCAATCCAACCGACAACGTCAGATGTCGTCCGATGTCGTCCGACTACATCCGATCAACAGACAAATCCGAACTTGTTTGGATTTATCGTACGTCGTACGTCAGTTTGGCAGTAGAAGTAAAGTAAGCAATGGATTGTGAAAAGCTAATAAATTTGGTTTTTAGTAGGACACCACTTTGGAATAAGTTTTCAAAATCATATAATAATAGAGATGTCACAAAAAATCAGTGGAAAGAAGTTGCGATTGAAATGAACCAGCCTGTTGAAGAGGTAAAAAAAAGTGGAATAATTTGAGGGACCAATTCCGCAAAGAATATAACAAGCACAATGCACCAGATCTGGTGCTGCAGCAGATAATAAATCATCTTGTTGGACATACTTTGCCTCTCTTTTGTTTTTGGCAAAACAAATCGCTCCTAAACCACTAAGCGGAAATCTTCCATCAGATTTAACTAGCCCCACTCAAGAAAATGAAAGTGATTTACCAGTTCAAGAAGTTCTAGAATTATCAGATTCTGAGCTATCAGTCACACAGCCCGGACCCTCGCATTTGTCGCAGCCGAGTAGTTCAACAGTGTTCCAACCAGAAACTCCCACGTCGCAACAAAATACAAAACTTAACAACAAAGCTGTTAGATGTTTTTTTTTGAAGAGGAAAATCCTGGATGTCATTATTCTCCATTAAGCTGCTATTCTGTGGAAGATTCAAGTCACCCCAGCTCAGTAGGAACACATTCGAGTACTCCACTTCCACCATATATGGTTGACATAGAACAGCCCGAGGCATCGACTACAAATGAAATGGATGATTCAGAAACACCAGAATATCTCGAAGAAGATGAGTTGCAGACATACAATCTTAACATTTGAACACAAACCATAATTTTGTTAATTAAAAATACCATTTCATTTGGAATAATAACAACAGTTTGTTAACTTTTAAAATGTTTATATTTTATTTTCACATGCTATTTTCATGACAAAAGAACTGTTTGAAAGCTTCTCGAATGTTAATGGCTTCGTTTGCACTTCTATTTTGCCCTCTAGAAGCAAAATTGATTCTTTGTTCAGTACTTCTTCTTTCAGCAGTGGAATAAGTCTTCTTTTGGTTCTACTTTGGCATTCTTATCGCGTACTTTAAAGCCATAGTTGAATCCATCGCCAGAATCGGGAACTTCAAGCATGTCGTACCAAATCTGTGCGGGGCCATATCTCCAATCGGCTACTTTTGGTTTATTTTCATTGTTGTCGCCACTGTCAGTACCCTCGTGGCGGATGTCCTCGCTGTTCGATACTCGTAGCAATTTGTCTTCGTCGTCGGACATACACATTTCTTTGCTGGGAGCTGGGGCATGGTGGAAACCAAAGCCTTTCTTTTTTGATTCCTCGGAGTCACTTGTGGAATCTGATCCAGCATTTGGATTCTAATTAAAAAAATATTTACTACTTGCCATGGTCCACAACAAAATAGGTTATTACCTTTTGATCCCTAGATTGGTTTCGTTTTCGTCTTCGTTTCTTGACACTTCTCCAGATCTGCGGAAGACTTGAAGGTTTTCCTGGGCCGAACAGTCTTGAAAAGCGAAGAACTTTATCTGGTCGAAAGTCAGGAAAGAGCTCTCTAACATCGATTAAGACCTCTTAAGATCGAATTAAGACCTCTGCAAGAAAGTTTTCGAGTAAAAGTTCATATGCTTAGACTACCAAAACTACTTTTCTTTGCTATTAAATATTATTTTAACTCAAATTCTTTTATTTTAGTGATAAATAAAGAAAATAAGAGGAAGGACGTTGAATTTGTTATTTTTCAGTGGCGAAGTGTCAAAAGTCAAATGTCATAAACAGGATGTCTGTCAGTTATCGTCAGAGAACGGCAGCAGTGTACGCAGACGAACGTCCGAGATTGTCGTCCGAACAGCTCCGATCCGATATCGGCCGATAAATCGGATGCAGTGTACGCGAGCCGTTAGGCTATTTTGCTTTTTAAATTTTTCATTTGGTATCAATCACTGAACTCAGCCTCTTATCGCTAAGCCCCGACACTAGGTTCTCTTAAATCGTTTGAAAGAAAGTCGTTTTTCTGACGAGCTAGAATATTTGTCTCGCTCATGTATTGATTTCTTTTTCACTCGTTCAATTTTTCACGTTATCGCAATTCTCCTTCTTCCATGCACTTCGTTCCAAATTTTTCTCACATTCAGCTGCGGAGTTCGAGCGAGAGAGTGGTATTTTGTCGGAAAAAAATATTTAAAAGCCTCAAACAAATTACAAAAAATATTTTATTTTGGTTTTTTGTTCGTTACAAAATCCGTGGAAGCTTTTCCTTGATTCTCACAAGGGAAATGAAAAAGTCTCAAAGTTGAAAACGCGTATCCAAATGTAACAGAACAGTTGTGTCTGCAAATGAAAAAAATCTCAAGTGAATGTTATAATTAGTGAGTGATATTCCCTTTCCACATTAAGAGAAGAAAAAAAAAAGGAGGAAGCCAGGAAAATTCTTTCATTAAAAAAAGGAAAAAAAGTGTTGTGTTATTTCTTTTTCTATTTTCTTGTCCGTAGTTCTTCAACCCCCTGCCAAGTTGATAAAAGTCGACGTGCGTCGTTTAGTTTATACCTATTCCACGGTAAAGTTTTCTAAAAATCATTTTTATTAAAGAAAACTCGACGTTTCCATACAAAAGAATATAAATCAATTAATTTAAAGTGCATCTACAGAAGAAAAAAAAGAAAAGAAGTTTACTTTCTTTGTTCTACAAAAAAAATCTGAAATTTTTTGTTTGTTTTACATGGAAGTGCGTGGGCGTTGGTTATCTCTTTTACCCTCATCAGTGCAATAAGAAAACAATAGCTCTGCTTGTTTCTCTCTCACAATCGAAGCCGCAAATTCAGAAGAGTCTCAGTTCCACTCGATTTTGTTTTATTTTCGTGTTTTGAATGTGTTTTATTGAATAAATTGTTTGCATTTTTTTCGGTTTGAAATAAAGTCGCCAAGATTTTAAATCTGGATTATTACAAATCGGTAGAAATAGGATCTCTTCAGGAACACCATTCCGGAGTGGCCAACAAGATGGTCAAACGGTAAGTTGTCATATGAATTGAGAATTGCTAATATTTTTGTTGGTGTGACGCCATTTTTGATTGAAAATCAAATAGAATGTTGAAAAATCAGCTTTGCATTGTTTACATCGGGTTTTCTACACAGTGCTGTTGGGTTTTTGTGTAGATATGTGGGTGGTCGCTTGTTGGTTTGTTCGGTGTAGTGGAAGGCTTGTACAGTTAACCCGATCAGACTCCATCTGGTGGTAGTAATTCACTTCTGCGTCTGCAGGTATTGCAGCATTCAGTGATCACCACCAGCAGTGCCTTGAAGAATCCTTGATTGCTGTTCCAACTCGGTTTTGGTGTTTGACTTCATGTGCGCAAAGTTTGTCTGTTGCTGAGGTTGACTGTTAACTGGTGCAATCGTTGGGGGTGACTGTCTGATGGAGGGGATTGTGCGACGATGATGTATGACAAAAGAAATGAGGCGGAAGCTGAACGTACCGGATGTAACTAATATGTACATACATGAATAATGTTGCGGCTATTTTGGGCGCAACTGAAACTCTTTTGTTAACCTCAGTAAAACACTTGATTTACTTGTGAAGGAGGTTACAAATCCTTTATTTGTAAGAAAAATACAATTACAATTACAATTTGTTAACAATGGTATGCTTGAATACTCACGTAGTTTCTTAAAATACTTCTTATTGGTGACTTAATTCTTAAGGCGAGTTACAAATGATCAGCGTGGTCGTCTCTTCTCTGTGCTCTGTCGGAAATGAAACGAGTTGAAAAAATATGGCCGCAAATAGAATTTTAAAGATGGCTGCAAAGGTGTGAGGTAGAGGCGAAACTACTCCCTCTATTGGGCCGGTGAGAAGCTACTTTTAAGGTGTGCCCACACCTCTCTCAACACTCCCCCTTAGTAGTTTCTCCTGCGGACTGGTGTCTTCTTGAGCCTTTATATCGAGTACAGCCAACTTGACCGCAGGTCTTTCGTAGACTCCATTCGTAGTTTGTACGAAGGCACTTCGTATCTGGTTATCCTTAGAAAGCTTGACCTTGACTATTCGTCCCTTGGGCCAGCTGTTCCGGGGGCTATTAGGATCAACTACCAGGACTACGTCTCCGACTTCCAGAGGCTTGGCCGGTGTGAACCATTTTGTTCGCCTGGTAATGGTTGGCAAGTATTCTGCTACCCAGCGTCTCCAGAAGTGGTCGGCGTACTGCTGCGAGGTGAGCCAATTTTTGCGAAGCACTGTCACGTTGTCGTTGTATTCCACTGGTGGTTTTGAACCGCAAGCCGATCCTAGTAGAAAGTGGTTGGGTGTTAAAGCTTCCGGATTCTTAGGATCTATTGGAATGTACGTCAACGGTCGCGAATTAACGATGTTTTCAGCTTCTATGAGCATAGAACGTAGGAGCTCGTCGTTAGGGTTTCTTGTGGGTGCGATGGCGTATAGAACCGTTTTGATAGATCGCACTAAACGCTCCCAGCAGCCGCCCATATGCGGTGAGGCCGGAGGAATGAACTTCCATTGTGTACTGGTCGTGGTGAAAGCTTCAACTAGCCTGTCTTTCTGGATACTCGCAGCTGCTTCCCGTAACTCCCTTTCTGCACCATGAAAATTAGTGCCATTGTCACTGTGAAACTCGAGTGGGGTGCCTCTTCTGGCAATGAAGTTTCGAAGACACATAATACAGGAGTCTGTCGTTAGAGTATGAGCGACTTCTATATGTACGGCTCGTATTGTAAGGCAGGTTAAGATTACTCCCCAACGTTTCTCGGTTCTTCGGCCTACGGTAACTGAGAGAGGGCCAAAATAATCAACCCCTACGTACGAGAACGGCCGGCAGAAAGAGGCGAGCCTTGCTTGAGGAAGTGGCGCCATGCGTGGAGGGCGTGGTTGAGCGTTGTTAAGTTTGCACTTTGAACAGGATTTCTTGATGGCTTTCAGAGCGGACCGCATCTGTGAAATGTAGAAATGTTGGCGAAGAGTATTAACCACGGTTTCATCGTTTTGGTGGTTATAGCGCTCGTGGACATCCTTGACGATAAGAGTCGTGATTCGATGAAATCTTGGAAGAATAACTGGTGACCCGGAATGGATGCTGGGTTCTTCCTTGGAGTAGACCCTTCCGTTGGCTCGGATAAGTCGGTTCTCGTCTAAAAACGGCGTAAGGTTAAAGAGGGGGCTGCCTTTTTGCACGTATCGGTTCATTGTAAGATCTGCCAACTCTTCGGGGTACGTACCCAGTTGTGCTTCTCTCAACAGTTCGGTTTGTGCCATTTGAAGTTCTCTGCGCGATAGAGGACCACTTTCTTTAGGTGTTTTCTTTCTTTTGGTGCTGACGTTATGCACAAATCGAAGAACGTATCCGGTACTTCTCAGCAGTTTCCACCAACATGAAATTTCGTCACAACGAAAGATGTTTTCTCGACTTAGGATGTGAACTGCAACAAGACTCGTCTTCAGCTCTTCCACCGTGGAGCCTATAAGTGTCTCCTGCGGCCAATTCTCCTTCGGTGATCTCAGGAACTCCGGTCCGTTGAACCAACGAGCGGTTGCTTTAAACTCTGGAGGTCTTTGCCACTTTGTGGCTTCATCTGCTACGTTCATGTTGGTGGGAATCCATCTCCATTCTTCAATGTCGGTTAGGTCCAGAATTTCGCTAACCCTGAACGCTACGTATTGGCGATATCTACGGTGATCCGATCGGAGCCAGCAGAGAACAGTTTTGGAATCTGACCAAAAGTATTTTTTCCCAAAGGCTATACCGTGTGACTCTTGGATGCGTTTGGCGAATCGAGCCCCGAGGACTGCCGCTTGAAGTTCGAGACGTGGGATCGAAAGGGCTTTAAGTGGCGCTACTCGGGTTTTTGCCCCAATAAGACTGGTCTCTATAAGGCTATCTTGGGAGTTTCTTATGTACGCTACAGCTGCGAAACCGTTTTCGCTGGCGTCGACGAAGGTATGCAATTGAACCTCTGCGCCCCAAGAGGAAGAAATGTAGCATCTGGGAATTCTTAATGCTTCTATTTTAGGCAGATGATTAGCCCATTTCAACCACTTTTTGTACTCTTCTTCCTTGATTTCGTCGTCCCAACTGATTTTCGATCGCCAAATCTCTTGAAGCAAAATCTTGATGTACATAAGAAAGCATGCTATAAGTCCCAAGGGGTCAAAAATTGTCATAAGTATTCTCAATACTTCACGCTTTGTTGGGCGTCTGCCACCGAAAAGGATTTCTTGTTGACTTGAGTTTGTGGTGAGTTTGAAGGTTAGGCAATCCAGAGATGTGCTCCACCACATCCCTAGCACTTTCTCTGTCCCTAGCTCGACGTTGGTGTTCATGCTCATTTCCTCTTTTGGCTCTGATTGAAGTGCTTTTAGAACCATAGTTGAATTAGAGACCCAATTTCTTATGTGGAAACCACCTTGCCTGTGGATGTGTCGAACCTCCTGCGCCAGTTTGATGGCCTCATGCTCGGTCGGTACGCTGTCCATCAGATCATCCACATAATGGTTTTCCTTGATTGACAGGACGGCTCTCGGAAACTCAGACGCGAACTGATCGGCGTTGATGTTCTTGACGAAGTGTGCGGTGGCTGGAGAACACGTAGCACCAAACGTCATCACCATCATCACATAGGTGTCTGGATTCCCACTCTCGTCACAACCCCATAAAAAACGCTGATAATGTTGATCCTCCCTTCGAATACCAATCTGGTGAAACATTTCCATAATGTCCCCACAGATTGCAATCTTGTTTTGTCTGAACTTGTAGATAACGGAGGTCAAGGGGGTTAACTGGTCTGGTCCTTTGAGCAGTAGAGAATTGAGCGATGTACCGTGAACTGTAGCCGCAGCGTCCCATACAATCCTTAGTTTTCCAGGTTTATTTGGATTTTCCACTGGGAACACTGGTAAGTACCACGAGCGGTCTTGATTTTCCAAAATCTCTTCTTGCGTAATCTTTCGAGCGTAACCTTTCGTGACGTATTCCCCGATCTTATTGTTAAGCTTCTCGGCTAGGACTCGATCGCGTTGCATTCGCCTTTGGAGACAAACTAACCGCTTTCTGGCCATGGGGTAGCTATTTGGCAACTGAACCTCGTCTAATTTCCACAGTAGTGTCGTCTCAAATCTACCATTTTTGCGAACTGTATGTTTATTAAGTAATTCTAGGGCTCGAGCGTCATCGTCGGACATCACCATCGCTGTAGACTCTTGAGTTCCGAAACTATCGTCGCAGATAAACTTTTTTACTAGACGGTTCAATTCGAGGTCGTTGCACTCACAAAGATGAAAGCTGTGAGCATTATCCGGTCTATGTACCACTTCGACGCACTTCCCATGAATCACCCATCCTAGGCGGGTTTTGGTGGCGACAGGTCCATTTTGGCAACCTTCTTTGGATTTCAATGGGAACCCAAGCTGTGCGTTGTTAACGCCTATAAGCAATCGCGGAACCGCTTTGTGATACGAGGCAACGTTCAGCCCTTTCAGATGATGAAACTTCTCTTGCAGTTCACCTGGGTTTATTGTTTGAGGTGGCAGACAGAGCTTCCCTACTGTGTGCACGTCTAATATATCGAACTTTTCTGCACCCTGTGTAGTGCCTGAAATTTGAAGGTTGATCAGCTCGGACTTGCTTTCGTATCGCGATTCATTCCCAGTCCACTTCAAACACAGAGGCCTTGGAGTGCCTGATACGTTCAGTTGCTTTGCGAGCTCTTTGTCGATCAACGTCACGGAAGACCCGTCATCCAGAAATGCGAAGGCTCTTATCTTAGTTCCGTTCCCATAAAGAAATACTGGTACTACTCGGAACAATATGGAATCCGTGTTGTGGCTCTGCTGATCCGAATCTTTTTGGTGAACACTAACAGTTCCATCCTTAGCTAGGTCCTTTTCAGATTCTTTCTGATCGTTGTGGAGAAGGTGATGGTGCTTAAGAACGCAGTTGCCTTTTCCACATACCGCTTCGGACTTGCATCTGTCTTTTAAATGCCTGCTCAAACATCTGCGACATAGTTGGTGTTTTCTCACTTGCTCCCATCTGAAATTACGACTTGCTTCTTGAAACGTTTTACAGTCTGCTACTGAAGAGCAATCGCCGCTACATACATAGCACACTTTGTTCGATTTGTAGTGCGTATTCACATTTCCCTTACCTGCCCAACCTTTGTGCCTTTTCTTTTCTTCCGGGTAGGCTGAAGGCGCTGAAGAAAGAACTCCGTTGGCCGCCTCAGCCATAGAGTACATCCACGCACTGAACTCGACGAGCGTACATCTCGGCAACGATTGCTTGTGGATGGCCCAGTTAAGGCGCAGGGTTGGTGGAAGTTTTTCGACGAGCTCTTGAACCAGCATGGGAAAGTTGAGGTGGCTACTACCACAGGCTTCCACTGTAGAACAAAGGTTCTGTACCGCTATTGCGAAGGTGACGATGGTTTCCAGTTTTTCTGCCTTTGGCGACGGCGTCAGGCTGACCTTACGAATAAGAGTGTTGATTATTAATTCTGGCCTACCGTATAGCATCCTAAGAGTGCTAATTACACGTCCGACACAGTTCGGTTGTATTATCAAACTCCGTACCGCTTCTAACGCTCCGCCTCTAAGAGCTTTGTGCAACCTTATGAGATTTTCATCATCACTAAAGCCACCCAGTTCTGTGCTTCGATTATAACTTGCGATGAAAATTGGCCACTCCGAGGAATCTCCGTCGAAAACAGGCAAGTCCCGAATCAGATGTCGCGCTGCTAAATTATTTTTAGTTAAAAAAGTATTTGAGTGCGTACATTGCTGCACATTGGTGGACGAGGGCAGATGGTAATTGGGAGGCAGGTGTTCGCCCACCCGAGCGTTGAGATGTTGATTGGCTTGATGATCTTGAAAGCTTTGCGGCGGGGCCGGACGTGTAAATATATTCTCTGAGAATTGCGGTAGTTGGCGATGGTTAGTTTCAAATGATTGAGCAGCTGCACCTGGAACGTCGGTTGAGCATGTTGGTAGTTGGTTGCCGCCAAGTGATGACCTCCTAGCTGCGCCTTCACCCAAGTTTCTATCAGCACATAGTGGTTGCAAAACGGTGGGGGGAAACTCCGGAATATTCGATTTGACGTTCACTGTTGACTGCGGATAGTATCTCCCTGACGTTCCTTCAACCCAATGGCGTATGCTTGCATTTGTAGCTTTCACTTTTAGTTCACTATTTTGGTCGATCTCTTCGTCCTCCTCTGAAGAATCGAGGGCTCTATTCATGGCTTCATATTTTTTGGAAATGTACTCGGCCTCTCTTTCCTTTCGCAATTTGAGTTCTTCTTCGATTTTCTGCAACTGAATTTGAAGGCGCTTATTTGACGAAGATTTGGAAGACTTGGAACAGCTCGAATCGGCCATTGGCTTGTCGGATGACAGTTTAGGAACCAGGTCTCCGTTTGCTTTAGGTTCTTGAGGAAATTTATTTGCTCCTGAGAAATGTCCGTGTGTGACCAGAGCGGATGGTTGAAAATTCTGGGTTGAGGTCAGGTAATTCTGTGCGGTTACTGAGCATGATTCGGCGATGGTTGGCGCAATTGGCAGACCGAACATGTTGTGAATTGTTGCAACTGAGTATGGTTGGTTGGAACTTGCAATCGAGCAGGCGGGTTGAGAAAGAGTTCCACACACGGCGGCAGCCTCGGCCGCACTGTGCGCAGAAACTCTAAATGCATTTTGTGTAGGCGCAGACACTGGTTGCGCTGGTTCATGTTGAGCATGATGTGATAATTTGTTGGCTGTGCCCCCACGCACGGCGGCAGCTTCGGCCGCACTATACGCAGGTAAAGGCACAGCAGTTTGTTGGAACGCCGGAATCGACGGCGCTGTTGGCTGGAAACAACTTTCATTTGAAGTTGATGTTTCGGTTGTATTTCCGTAAGTGGCAGCAAATGTGGCTGCATAGTTGGCAGGAACCGTGACAGTGCTTTGTGTTAACGTTGAGGTTATTGTGGCTGAGGATGTTTGCAGCGTGTGGGTTTCTCTAATTGGCAAACCCGCAGCAGACGCAGAAACCACTCCTAAAGAATTATTATTTAAGCAGATACTCTTACCTGTGCATTTTTCACACGTGTACGACTTTTCGGCAATGCTGCTGTTCACACCGGCACAGCTAAAATGGTTCCACGACAGGCATTGATCGCACTGAACCATATCACCGGCAGAGTCGGGTTCGTTGCAGCAGCAGCAGTTGAATTCCTCTTGATGACGAGTTGGATTTAAGGCTGTCGTCTTCTTCTTGGGTGGCATATTTGCGACTTATTGATGGCGTATGTAGGTTCTTAGAAGACGAAGAATGTTACAGATACGATTTGTAAGATGTTGCGGCTATTTTGGGCGCAACTGAAACTCTTTTGTTAACCTCAGTAAAACACTTGATTTACTTGTGAAGGAGGTTACAAATCCTTTATTTGTAAGAAAAATACAATTACAATTACAATTTGTTAACAATGGTATGCTTGAATACTCACGTAGTTTCTTAAAATACTTCTTATTGGTGACTTAATTCTTAAGGCGAGTTACAAATGATCAGCGTGGTCGTCTCTTCTCTGTGCTCTGTCGGAAATGAAACGAGTTGAAAAAATATGGCCGCAAATAGAATTTTAAAGATGGCTGCAAAGGTGTGAGGTAGAGGCGAAACTACTCCCTCTATTGGGCCGGTGAGAAGCTACTTTTAAGGTGTGCCCACACCTCTCTCAACAAATAATATAATAACAGGCTGTGGCTTGAACAAAAAGATGACATGAACTCCAATGTGGAATGGGTATCCTAGCCACTAGACTATATGGGAATTTTGAGAGTCTGCGTGTTTTCCGGATAAGATTAAATACACCTAGGTAGGGCTGAACAAGTGCTAGATTTCAAAACAATCCATTCACCAAGAACAAGAATTACATAATTATATTTTAAATGAATATACAGTGAAATCTCCCTTGGGCGGACAGCCATGGTGCAGAAGTTTTTGTCCGCCTAAGGGAGTTGTCCGTTTAAAGGAAATCAAACAAAACACCAATTTAAAAAAAGAAATAGCTGATGCTTCAAAATCTGTGATTCCTAAGCGTGTTGCAACTTCTGTTGCCTGTTATCGAATTGCACTTTAACTGAAACCCTTTGTTTCGAGTTGCATTGAACCAATCGAAAACATTTTTATCAAGGCCGCTTGACGAAGTAAATCGTCTTTTAGGATGAGTTGCATTGTATAGTTTGACCGCCATTCACTCAAAAGCTCATTCTTTTTTTCAGTAGATCACCAACTAGGGTTTTTCCTATTTTAAATTCTGTTGCTTTTATTCGAATGCCTTTTTTTATATTTTTGACTTAAGCTAATTACGTTTACTTTTCCCTTTAAAATCAAAGTTCTCTTTTTTGGTGGCATCCTGAAAACATGTTTCTATAAAATCTACATAGGTAAAAATAAAAAAAAAAAATAAAAAAGAATTTAAAACTGCCTGAGCGCAAATAAACTAAAATCAAAAAAATGGACAATTTTTCACGTCCAAACAAAATCACTTATTTTTCAAAGAATTTGATGCTCGCTGTAAACTGCAACTTAAAAAAAAATACCGCTGCCAAAGTTATCAGCCTGATGCCATGTTCAATCCTGCTTTGGTGTACGTCTAAGAGAAAATATTTTGTCTATCATACGTGAAATTTCTGTCCGCGTCCGTCCAAGGGAGTGTCCGTCTAAAGGAAACTGAAAACAATGAAACTTATATGGAGCGATTTCCGTGCAAAAAAATTTGTCCGTCTAAGGGAGGTGTCCGCCTAAAGGAGGTGTCCGCAAAGGGAGATTTCACTGTACACTACTTTACCCTTAGCGAAAACAAAGTCGGGGCTTCAAATGAAAAGTTAGGATTTGTAAATTCAACAACGCAAATTAAAAGAAATGACCACTCACGATTCATGATTCAGTTTTGGTTTTTAATAAATTCATAACAAAGCATCAGTCATCAGCTGTCTCATGGGCCATGAATGAAGTTTCAGTGTAAGTTTATGCAAATTGTCGGTCCCACATCTAAACATTTTAGTGCATTCCTCTGAAAAATATGCATAAGCGATGAGAAAAGTGTCGGCATTATTATCAATAGTCGCCTAAGCCCATACTTTCTTTTTGCTTTGTTTAAAATCATCAATTTGTAGATACACATAGCTATGCAAATATATAGATATAAATAGCAAAAATATCAAAATACGGTTTTCCGACAGATATGTAAGTGGGACTAATTGCTCTGTTACGACTTCTTGAATTGACAGATCAGCTTCGGAATTAGAACTCTAGTCTTATAATGCTGATTCCTGAAATAATAGTAAGTGGGTAACTAGTTGATCTTGTGGTACCCGTGGCGTGATGATTTGCATGTCGCTGTTAACTCAGAGGTTCGTGGTTTGAATTCCAACAGAAGAAAAAATGTTTTTCTACGAGTATCGCCTTTCGCGAGGAATAGGCAAGTCCTCCGTTAGTAAATTCATTGCCATGAAAAGCACTTTCTCGATTAGCCGTTCCGAATGGGCAGAAAATTGTAGGTCCCCTGTGTTCCTCAGGCCCTGGGGCTCCTCGTTCTGTTGCGCCACCCTATTTTTTTATTTTAAAACAGGTTGCTCTAATGTTGCAGGAGCCACTATATTCAACGGTGAGGGAGGGAGTACTGGGCTCTAAATCCAACAATGAATTAGCGTTGGACACTGAATTTTGTATTAACAGTGAGGCAGAACGGGACACTAAATTCAAGAGTAATTTTTTGATACAATAAAAATTGTGCGAGCTAGTAGGTTAGGTTAGGTGGAAATACCACAGAGATCAGCAAGTTAATCACCTACTGATCTCAGAGACCCGATGTAAGATTAACGAGTTGATCACTTATTAATCTTCCATTACGGGACTAGCCGGTTAATCACCCGCTAGCCGCACCACGCGGAACTTTTAATGTATTTCGAAAGACTTTTAGGGTTAATTCAAATTGTAACACTGTAATTTATTATTCCTGGGCCAACGTCGCTCCTAAATTCTCTACTACTCTCTCTTCAAGACGACTTGGGCACTGCTCTAAGAAGTTCGAAGTATGTTTTGCGACTAGATATATATGTGTTTTTGTGGGCTATAGGTCACAAAAACACTTATATATCTAGTAAGATTTAAAAAGGTCTCAAAACTCATTATATATATGTTTTGCGACTGCTATTGGAATTTAGAACCCATTTCATTGGCTGTCGTTCACATTTTGAGTGAACTGACTGTGAGTTGTATTTGATCAATGAATTTTGTTGTTAAAAATTCAATTGATATTTTGGTTGTTTGGTATGTAGCACGTTGTCGTTTGGTTGCAGCAATAAGAAGAATCTGTCAGTACTATTTTCTCAGAAGTCTTGGCTTTGACTGCTTATTACCCAATAAATTTAAAATTACGTAAAAAGTGTATTTTTAGATCTTTACAACTATAGAATCAATTTAACCAAAATAACAAGAGTGGACTACTTATTATGTTTTTTTTCACAATAGAATCTATGCCTTAAACCTTTTTAATTGGAGCAAAATATATATAAACGAATTTTCTTTGACCTGACTGTTAAACATTTCCAGTGCTACCAAACATTAATGATGGTCACTTGCAATTGCAATGTACCGTTAGTTTTACTTGGAAATGTCAGATTTGCAATGGTCAAAAATATAAGAGTGCTGTGTAGAATTGCATTATTTCTGGTCTTTTTCAGTTCCGATTGCAATTTAATTATTAAATTTACCGTTAGACTTGTGTTTAAGTGTTGAAAACTCATTAATTTCTTAAATAATAAGACGCGGAAAGCATTGCTCTGAGGAAGAACGCCGTTTGATCCCCCAACTAGGAGATCGAGGCAAAACATTCAGTTTTATTCAAGATGTTCTTCACCGATCTCAATGTGTTGTTGCTAGCTATAGTGCTAAAGCAGCGAGGTCAACCAACAAATTTCACCGAAAAAAGAGTACGCCCAAAAAAACAACAACTTTGCTGGACAAAAGGATTGTAAGAGAGGTGCTTAAAAGTCCTTTTGCAACATCTAGCGGTAAAAAAGCAAATCTATCATTGGATATCAGCTCATGCACGATCCGCAGACGTTTGAAGGATAAAAATTTACTTGGTCGAAGAATATAAAGCAGCGTATACGATTTGAAATTTAATTCTTTCACAATAAGCTTACAGGAATTGGCAAAATGTATTTTTTAGTGATGAAATCAAGATAAATTTATTTGGTTCTGATTGCAGAACTTATGTTATAGGGCCAATGAAGAGCTGATGGAAGAGCTAATGGAAAAAATTGGTTTCACTCTTATTATTTTGGCCATCACTGTATATAGGTATTTTGATAATAAAGATAAAAATGATTAAAATAAAAAAAGTTTAAAAAGAGTCTCGTTTTTCATTTTTATCTTTATTATTAAAATGTATAGAATCAAGTATAACCAATATATTTTTTTATTGTTGTTTAAATATAGCCGCTGCTGGCTCGGATGTCTAGTCTAGTAAAACATTGAGGTCACTATTTTTCGCTTTTGTGATGTGAAATCGCAATTACATGCGAACTCACAGGCCCATAACGCGATATTATGTTAAATCTGAATCAACTGCAGTCTTATTTTGAGCTCACATACCTTATAAACGCCGTGTCCGGTGGTGGCGCAGATTTAATCCTTAAGCAATGGGGGCGTTAATAGGAGCTATGTACGAAAATCATAACTTAATATTCTGTCACTTTTCTTGGTTCTGATTGGTCAAAAGTTCAAGATTTTCATATGGCAATTCAGATGACATTTAAATTTTCAGATTTTCCAACATAGATTTTCAGATGGAAAAACTTGGCTGAAAACAAAACAAGGAAAAGAACATATATGACAATCGAACTTTACTCGTTGTTCTTGGGTTAAAGTTTTGTTCTATAAGTTTTCGCTTATTTGTTGAATTGAAATTGATAATTTATTGGTGTTTGGATATTCTGTTTTGTAAATTAATTTCAATAGTGAGTTTATCAACAAAGAAAATAAATTTTTGAAGGCACACGATTTTATTTTTTGTATCAAAATAAACTAAAATTAATGTAATTTTAAAACTGCTCAACACATTATTCTTTGAAGTCAAATTGTTGAACTTCAAACTGAAAAAATCTGTGTGTTTTACAATTAATTTTACTACTAACTATGTAGAATCGAGAGGTGAATCACAGTACCACTTTAAGACAAAAAAGTTAAGGTAGTCGTTCATGGACTGACAGATATCTTAGAATTTTCGAAATTTGTCTTGAACCCGGCCAGTGGCATGGGCGACTTAACTAAAGATAAATCACATAGCAGACGACAAAATGGCTGTCCATGAAAACTGTGCTGTTAGTAAGTTATTACAAAACTTTTTACAATGACGAAGTTTGTTGTTCACACGACGTTGTGCTCATAACCAGAGAGTCAATTACAATTACAAAAAAAAATTTGAGCGCTAGCCCACGTCGCCATTTTTTTGTTGGTTGGTTTGAAATCAATTTGAAAAAGTGAACCGTTTTTTTTTTTTTGTAATTTTGTGCTTGTCACAGTGGAGAATGTGGAAAATCTAACTCAAAACTATAAACATTATTTGCCAACAAATTGAAAACTACATTAAAAAAGTGGAAGTTATGAAACTTAAATGCAGCCGGATATAGCCGTTGACTCAAATAAGACTATCTTTGCTTTTATTTCACCACAAAAAATCTGAAGGTGTTTCAGGCGAAGGGGGTAGGTATCTACGAGTTGACTCTCTGTATTATCTACTGTGTGCTCATGACGAAATATTGTTCGCGTTGGTTGGCAAATTCCTGTCAGTCAAGTTATCACTTACAAAACCGAGTATGCAGTTAAATACCGATAAAAATTAAAAAAAAATTAACTGACAAGATATTTAGCGTTTGTGTTGAATTATTTTCTTAACAGCCTACACTGACGGTTACATTTCCGCCACAATCTCCGACTTCAAAAAATATTTATATAGACGTGTAACTCCATGTGTATGTCCCAGCAAAAAGCTTAACGACGCGACGGCTGTATCTGTTAGAAAATATGAATTTTTATTTGGAAATTAGCATGCACTAAACAAAGCCCTTCTTACAAGTTGTGTCTACCTGAAAAACACGTTTCTGCGGAGTGAATTGATCTTATTAGTCGGTTTAGCAAATTTATTAAAGTTCGTTTTACATGCATTCACATCTTAAACCAGACCGACCTTGGGAGAGTCTCTAAACAAAAGACTGGTTACCTTAAAACAAAAAGTTCTCTAATCAAAATATTATGTACTTGAGCTTGTTGTTGATTGAGTAGATGCCTACATCAATTAGCTCTTAGCTAAACTGCACAGTCAACAATAAATAATTACTTGAAAAGAAAACTTTATAGCATAGCGCATTGTTTACTTCGAGTTGGCTGCACTCAACAAAAGCCGCTACTCATTTCAAAATCAAACAAAAAGTATACTGCGAACAAGATTTTTGTTGTTCTCATCATCAAACTGATAAGGCAATTCTATTAAAAAAAAGAACATGAAAATGTCTGCCGCGCAGAAGTGATAAGACGGTGTTGTTTTATCACCTCATTTCCCCCATTCGAATTATCTGCCCGGACAAATTATTTCGAAACGATCAGCAACTATGTATGTATTTTGCTATAAAGATGTAAACAATTTGTTAGTTTTGTTGAAGATATTTTATGGCGCGCATTTAATTACGCGTTCAATGACATTTCTTACTTGTCGCTGTCGCTGTCACTTGTCATGTTTGACATGATCGTTGGGAATTATTCAAAGAATCAGCACTATTTGATAATTGGCGTTAGAGAGAAGACGCCCATTATTAAAACTGACATTTCTATTTTCTAGCTGATAGCTGGCTTATTTACTAAATTCACAATAGCAGTAATCCCAAATGAAGTCGTGTTAATTCCCATTTAATGCACAAAGCACCAGTGCAATCTCCAAGGAAACACTACTTGTCATACTTTCCATGAGGATTGATAAAAGCTATCTACAGCGCTACGACCCGACACGACGACGACGACGGCGTGATGTGTACACAACACACGGTCGAAAATTTAGCGATTCTGCTGTGTACACAGTTTTCTTCTTTTTTTCTTTTTTGTTTATTTGAAGAACAGTGTGTAGACATTGGAACGTATAGAGTTGCTATCAGTATTCGCAGTACTAGTCACAACTATAAGCTAATTGTGGCTAAATGAATTTCGTTTTGAATTAAAATGACTTCAAATCCAGCAGCCGGGACAACGAACGACAGCTACTCACAGCATTTAGTTCACTGTTGGCCTTAATTTGCTAAGAGGTGGCGAATGTGTCAAGTGTTTTGTTGATTTAATTCATCTTTGTTAAGTGGGAAAGCACAAAGCGGTTAGCATTCTGTTTACTTTTTTACGGCAAAGCCTGTGTGAAAGCTTTTCAAGTGGTTAATCAGAGTGGGTTTCTGTTTTGATTTCAGGACACAATGAGTTTTGTGTGTTTTTTTTTATAAATACAATACCAAAGGTTACCAGAGAAAGAAAGTCGCAGACGACAGATTGTGGGCGTTGAAACAATTTGCTTAACAATAAACAAACTTTTTCGATAAGAATGTGTAACACTTCATGACTGTAGCGTTGTGTGAAGTTGTAGACCTACTTATGAAATAATTTCGAGTTGAAAGAGAAACTTTGGCCATTTACTAAGAGTTTAAATTTGAAAATGTTGTTGACAATTTTATATGCAAATTGTCAAAACTGCGATATAAACTTTTGATTAAAAACATGATTCAAACACTTATACCCAGGCTCACAATGAGAGAATCACATCTTTTTTAAGTAAAGTAGTGTAATGCTAAATCCATATTCTTCCCGCATTCCTAAATGTGTTGTCCCTATTGCTTATCATAAACACAACAGTATGCCATCTACATACGTATGCTAGAGACCTGAAGACCACGAGTTCGTAGAATTAAACTTCGAGTATCAGATATTCAATCTAAAATTTAACATAACTCCCAGATGAGAGAATAATAGTCATTTCCATTCCAACTGATGTCTGCTATTACAACAATGACAATCATGATGACGAATTTTGTCATGTTAAATGACCCTCCTTAGGGATTACTGCTCACAGAAAAAAAAACGAAAAATAGGCAAAACATATAACAGATGGTGGACGGACGACTCAGCAGTCAGCACTCAGCGTCAGCAGTGCTTTGAATTCATGTTAATTCCTAGTAATTTGAGGCGACACCAGACTAAAATGTGAACGTTAAGTGAACAACTGAACCGGCTGAGCAAGCAGCAATGACCCACCGACTACCGACAAACTGGTAGTGTGAGTTTTGTTACTTTTTTTTATATGTTGTGACTGAGCTATGTGTTACTGAGAACCGGCGCGGCGCGGCGTTATGATGAGTCTGCATTTTTATTACGCTGATGACGACAAGGACGCCACAAAATAGCCGCGTGCAATACAATTACGGGCAGCAACATGGAGTTTTCTTAAATGCAAACCAATGTTAGAATTTTATTTTACTTCGGAGGTTTGTTTATTAAGTGTAAGAGGGAGAAGTAGGAAGGATGGATTGAGTATAAGCAAAAGGGCACTTGAATATGTCTTTCGATTTTATTTCATTATGTCATGTTTGAAGCTCTTGTGACCGTAAAGCCAACTCGAATGGCTTTAATCACAATCTGACATGCAACTGAATGAGTAAAGCGTCCAGAAAGAAACCAATAAGAGCTGAGAATGGAGTGCAGTGCAGATGGATTTTGAAAGCGGGGCGTCACAGTGCATTCAGGCCGGTGTCAGTAGTCAGTAGTAGGGGCAGTTGCACACGAAGCAGCAACGAACTCATGAAATGGATGTAATTTCCTTTCCAGATGGAAGTTCAGTTTTTGTAATTTATTACAAATTTTATGTGCAGCTGGTGTAGCTATGTGTGAGTGTTACAGTACGGCGAATGCACCTAAGTGGAAGGGGTTTGTTACATACAAATAAATACTTTGCTACTTATATAGGTAAAAAATGCTGTACTCTTACCATCCATCTACGACAATCTATGAAAAGGAGATGAGAGTGTTATTTCTGGTGAATCTCTCACTTAAAGGTTTCAAACCCGGAAAGCTTGTTTTAATCTTTTGAACTTATTAATTTAAAGAGATTATAGTCACGAATTATATAGCGGTCTTATGCGTTCCTCAAGTAACTAAATTTTTCGCCCGCATTTGTGTACACTGTTTTTCCACAAACTTCTTGGTACGTCAGTTCTTCTTGTTCGTTTTTTGATATTTAGAGGATCGTGATCACGAAGGGACTGCAGCTATCTCACTTATCTGGACTGGTCCACTCCAGAATCTGAGCCTGGAAAGAACTGTTATCGAATCTTCACAGATGGTTCCAAAACCGACGAGGGATCTGGCGCAGTAGCCTTGGTGGAGAACGACGACATACGACTGCACACCTCTTTAGGATCATACGCATCCGTTTTCCAAGCGGAGGCGTATGCTATTCAAATGGCTATTGAAATGGCAGCGACAGCCAAGCTGTGCTTAAGGCCCCTCTCAACCCTCTATCTACTTCGAAAGTGATCCAGGAATGTAATAGCTCTCTGAATGCGGTCGGAAGATTAAATTCTTTGAGTCTCGTTTGAATTCCAGGCCAACACGGTATAACTGGAAATGAGATCGCCGATGAACTTGCTAGGCAAGGATCTCAGACAGCTTTCTCCGGGCCTGAACCTCGTGAGGGCTTGAATGAACGATTGGATCTATGAAGAGCACAACCGTAGATAACATGCCTCCATTGGATGCAGACAGACCAAACTTATGTTCCCCGTAAATAATAAGACTGCAACATTTTGCTATTTCGTATCATAAAAGACTGTAGAAAGCTTATTGGTGCTGCCACCGGGCACTTCTCTTTTGCCAAACCTTTAAACGTGTTAGGCTTTAGTGATACCACGCTCTGTGAACCTTGTGGAAAAGATGAGGACACCGCTGATCACTTCCTCTGTGAATGTCCCGCTTTTTCGCGCATGAGGTAACAGATACTCGGCGCAGACATGGTGAGAGCTGGTAACTTAGGCTCCTTATCGTGGCAGCGTCTTTTGCCTTATCTCCCAACATCTGGAAAGCTATAACAAATAGAAGGTTGCTAACTGGTAGTACAATGAACCGGTATTTAGGTCTGAGTGCTCCAGCTAGTGTTTTAAAATCTTCCAACAGAAAAAAAATTCCACTTATCTGCTACAAACTAGTGATCCGCCCGTGTAGTCCGAGTTTTGAATTGTTCCGTGACAGGGCCAACCAAATGGAGGTGTCGTTGCTCGTTGCGAGTCCTTTCGCCTGCTTTTTTTGTTCCTTTACAATCGTGTAAGAGTCTGAACATTTTATGATGTTACCCTTTTCATACGAAGTTCTGAATGGTTTGACTAACAGGTGATTAACTTGTTAGTTCAGTTTCGATTAGAAGGTGATCAAATCTCTAATCGTCTAGATGGCGACAACCTTCTTGTCTCAGTGGCATCCCAATTGACCCTCTGCGGTCTCCGACACATCTAACCACATCTAGCCTAACCTAACCAATGATGTTGCCTTTTTGACAGGGTTCTCTGGTTCTCTGATTTGAAAATGACAAAACTAAATGAGTCGGTAGTGATCTATTTTTTCCTAGATGGCTTTTTTGACGTAAAGACATCCACGGATCTTGGTACTTCTTATACGATCAAGTTTTGTTATTTCTGCTGTCAAAAGGAACATCTTCATCTCAGTTGGCGACAACTTACTCTCATGCTTTTGTACATTGTATACATTGTAAACCGCATGTGAGTGCTTGACGCACAACTGCTGTGTAGAGTCTTCTCTTCAGCTCATGGTGCATATTGTTATCAGAGAAGATGGCGGAGTTTTCTCTGATGTCGTTATCACTAGGTCCTTCATTATTTATCATAGATCTCAGATATTTAACGTTCTTACACTTTGGTAATCTCCCATAGTTAGTGGCTATTATATATTTTTTTTCTAGCTTGCTTTGTTCAAGAGGATCAATGGGTCACTCTATAATCTTGTCTCGTTCTCTCTGATACACTTCTGAGATTTCTCTATGTTTCAGCTTTGTGTTTTCAAATACGAAACTTTTATCAACATTACAAGGGAATGCCTTTTAAAAGGCTTGTAAAGAGTGGATAATCTTGAGGTTTCTTTATAAGTCATAGAATATTTTGACACCGATAGCTTTTTCCCTTTTGGGTCTTTGAGCATTTTCATTTTTGAGGCTACATTAACAAACAAGCTGGCCGCAAAGTTTTATCTGGAGCTCGGAAAACTCACACGTTGTTGACGAAAAGCGAGTGCATCCACAGATTGTAATAGCTTGGTGCGTATCGTGGAGTGGTGATATCAGTGAACCATTTTTCTTTGTTTCGGTTTCCTTTAATCAATGCAAAATAGCTCGCCCTAACACACAGCTCATGCCACAATCGGGTTGTTTTTCGCCCTGAGACCGGTGATCTTAATTGGCCTCCTCGGGGTTGCGATTTGACCTTTTCTGACTGTTTTGTTTGACAACTTTGAGAAGGTAAAAGTAGCAAATGAATTTTATTGTGTCGTTAACTACAATACAAAACTCAGTTTCTTTGTCTTATTGTATATACAAAGTGAAGGCGAAGCCACCAAAAAGTTACGCAAATAAGGAGAGTTTTTTTAAGCTAAAAGGAGAGAAGAAACTAGAAATTATTATTTACTCATCTTGCTTGCATTTGAATCGTTCCTTTTCAACGCCTTGAGTACTTTGCAAAGGAAGCATATCCCACATTTTCCGTAAGTAGTGAACTGCATAGCTTCCTCAACTTGTAGTTTATTCGGATTTATCGAGGAATGATCATCATTTTCAAAATGACCTTATTTTGCTGTGAAATTAATAAAATTCAATACTTTTGCTTTCATTTCTCTTATGAAGGCAAAATGAACGACAAACCTTCAACGATTTAATTTTTCCGCCCGCTGTCGTTGTCTATATAAGTCTTGCAATATAATTATAGTTCCAATCGTCGCATTCGAACGCTTTCATTGGTTTTATTTTTATTGCAACAGGTATGGACTGACGGGCTTAATGTCAGACAAACAACTAGACTATGCTATGCCTTCCATGCGAAACGACCACCAAGTATGGTTCTCTTGCTTCAGTCAGCAGGCATAGCCATCAATCCAATCCCAATCCACTGATCTAATCTATGACTTAATCAATGTAACAGAAAACAATAACAAGAAAGGCACTCATACTCTCCTGTTTAGATGGTTAATTGTTTCGCAAGAATGGTTATAGCAACTTTTACTTCAAGCTTAGCACTCTACCCAGTCCCCACTCAACATACTCTACGTAGGTGCGGTCGTTTGTAACAAGCATCAGCGAATGATGCGGCATAAATTTAAAAAAATATTTTGCCTACCATAGAAAACGCCTCTGGTGAATAATTGCAACAATTACCACTAAGCCCATTTAACAACTCTATTATTATATTAATGAGTACAACCATGAGTAATTGAGGAACTAATTGAGATTCGCAGTGAATGTATGAATCTCAGAAACGCTGAGTAAAACGTTTTCTTTGTTTTGCTTTGTTTTAAAAAATCACATCTAAGCTTTTTCGTTATGAACTTTCTTTTCAAGGCCACTTAAGCCGCGATGACTTTCACCTCAGCACAAACAATCTATACAACAGACGTCCGTCCGATCCGATCACAAACGAAAAGACGAACAACGAACTAATAAAAATACCTAACTACTAAAAAAAAGAAGTAAAAAGGAAAAAAAATCAATCCCAAGGAAATTAAGTATCTGTGCTCTGGCTAATGAGCTGAAACCAATCATCTCCGCCGCCATCAACATCATCTTGAGAGAAACACAATCGACCATGATTGAAAAAACAACATGGAAGGAGTGTGATTTTTGTTGTTGTTGTTTTTGTCTTTAAATCTTATAAGTGCACTGCGATGTGAATGGCTTCTGTTATCATTTCGGTGTTGTTAAAGAGTTGTTGGCTTTGTTTTATTGTCAATACTACACAAGAAGTTAATTAACCAACCTTTCGGAAGATAGTGAGTTGATGTAATAAAGGGAAAAACTTTGAAGAAGTGTCTTTTATCACTAATTTATTTGATAGCGATACTGAAAATCAAAATCTCCCTCTACTCCCATTTAAATGAAATACACACAAATTTCACCTTGAATCTGTCAAGTCCACAATCATATTTTCATACATTAAAAGTGATTTTCATATAACAACACTGCATGTTACAAATCCTAAGGAGAGGGTTGCTTCAACATAACACCACACGTTCGAGTTGAGAAATGCTCTGCAAAAACGGTAGCAACAAGTGGAAGTGGTTAGGTTGTGTTTTTTTTTTTTTAAGCCAAGTTGATAGTGAATGTGCTGAATTAATGTAGCAACAAGCATCGGGAGTTATTTTATTTTGCAGATGCAAGACATCATGGGATACGAAAAGAGTTCATGTCTTTTCACAATGAAGTGTTTGAATGTCCGTCTGAGTACATAAGATGTTCAAGCGGTTAAGTTAGAAAAAAAGGTGGATGAACTTTCATGTTCAATCGTGGGAGAGAACAATTCACTTTGTATAGAAAAACTTGATCTTAGTTAAGCATGAAGGTGAAATGGAGGATCAACTCTCGGCTGACGGTTGATTTTATTTCCCTCACACTTAGATCAATGTAGATCCATTGTGATAGCCTGGATTTTTTTTAAAGAAACCTATTGGCAAGTTCCCCGCGATTAGTTTGAACTCTGAATAAAATTGTAGGTCCTCGAAATGCGTTAGGCTCCGAGGTTTCCATCTTAGCTTTATTGCACCATCTTGTTTATTTATTTAGCTTATAATCGGGTAGTGTTTAGTTACAAATGAAGTTATAAACACAAAAAGCAGATGCCAAAGTTCCCATAGAGAGAGCCAGAGCCAGTGAATATTTTATCAAATCTTTTCCACCAAGAAAGTCCCTGTTTGGTAGTAAACAACATTAAACTGATTTTTTTTCTGTTGTAGGATTTTAAAATACTAGCTGGAGCACTCAGACCTAATTACCGGTTCATTGTACTACCAGTTAGCAACCTTCTATTTGTTATAGCTTTCCAGATGTTCGGATAGAAGGCAAAAGACGCTACCATGATAAGTAGCCTAGGTTACAAGCTCTCACCATGTCTGCGCCGACTATCTGTAACCTCATGTGAGAAAAAGCAGGACATTCACAGAGGAAGTGCTCTGCGGTGTCCACATCTTCTCCACAAGATTCACAGAGTGTGGTATCACTTACGCCTAACACGTTTAAATGCTTGGCAAAAGAGAAGTGCCCGCTGGCAACGCGAATAAGCTTTCTACAGTCTTTTCTGCTACGAGCTAGCAAAAATGTTGCACTCTTCCTACTAACGTTGGAAAGCATACGCTTGGTTTGTCTGCATCCAACGGAGGCATGCCATCTACGGTTGTGCTCTTCACAGATCCAATCGTTGATTGAAACTCTCACTGAGGACTTTGGCAGACCTAGCGACGGTTCAGGTCCTGAGAAAGCTGTCTGAGATCCCTGCCTAGCAAGTTCATCGACGATCTCATTTCCAGTTATGCCGTGATGGACCGGAACCCAAATGAGACTCAAGGAATTTAATCTTCCGATCGCATTCAGAGAGCTCTTGCATTCCTGGATCACTTTCGAAGTAGTTAGAGGGTTAAGAAGGGCATTAAGCACAGCTTGGCTGTTGCTGCTATTTCAATAGCATACGCCTCCGCTTGGAAAACGGATGCGTATGATCCTTAAGAGGTGTGCAGTCGTATATCGTGGTTCTCAACCAAGGCACCAGCACCAGAACCCTCGTCGGTTTTGGAGCCATCTGTGAAGATACGATAACAGTTCTTGCCAGGCTCAGATTCTGGAGCGAACCAGTCCTGAACCGAAGGAAAGTTGACTGACTAATTTTGACGCAGTTTGAGCCTTGGGATCATCGTGTCAGACAGCATATCCGTTAGACGTGAGTCAAAAGATATGCTGCTTGCGAGCTCCTAAAAGCCCCAGTGAAAATTGTGCCAGAGACCACATCGCCTTAAACGAGAAATGGTCTTGAGAGTACACCCCATGATGTAGGTATCAAGTGGAGAAAGATTCAGCAGTGCGTCGAGAGCAGCTCCCGGTGTACTGGGGAAGGCCCCAGTAACACCAAGACAGGTTGTTCTTTGAAGTTTGGCAAACGGGGCAATAACGTATTTACGCGAGAGCATATTCCACCAAACAACTGACGCATAGGAGATGATTGGTCTTATCATAGCCGTATAGATCCAAATGACCCTTTTCGGTGAAAGACCAGATGTTTTGCCAAAGGCTCCTTACATTGCCAGAAGACTTACAGTGCCTTAGTAGTTTTAGACTCGACATGTTTAGACCAAAGAAGCTTGTTATCCAGGATCACTCCAAGATGTTTGACTTCATTTGAAAAGGGGATGTTGACGCCTTTAAGCGTAAGTTGGGTCAGACCAGTCAATTTTCTACGTCTCGTGAAGAGTCTCGCAAGATTTTCCTCTTTGGTAAGCATGTTGCATCTGAGACAAAAGGTGTATTTGAAGTGAGGTTTTACGTATGTAAATCTCAATTATTCTTTCAAGCGTTTTAAGCAGGAAGGAGGTAAGACTGATGGGTCTGAAACTCTTGGCGAGTGTGTAGTCTTGTTTACCAATTTTTGGTATGAAGGCGACTCTAACACTTTGCCATGGAGTCATTTTTTTTTTCATTTTCAGTTCTATAACTACTTACATGCTAAAAAAATGTTTAAATAATTTAACTAACTTACTGACCCTAGGCGGGTACTCTAAACTATTCAATAACTTAATGCTAATGCCTTTCGGCCTGATGATACTATGTATTTGTATCTAAATTTATAAACTATAACTATAACTATGATTTTGACCTCTAGAAAACTGGATTATATAGAGTTTTAAGTTTTTCATAGTTACAATTTCTAAAGTAATGTATCTTTCGAAACTGTTGCCAAACCGTGGTGGTAAGCTTTTTCCTAAATGCTGAAATCGCATCCCAGTGTTACACAATTCAAAAAAGAAAGCCACAAGAGCGCCCATGGAATTGTATAATTTAATTTATGACTAATTGACTTTTGGCCAAGTTTTCTTTTTAAAGTGCTACTCATAAGCACAAGAAAAATATTTAGCTAAAAATGACAAAGAGCGCTACCAAACTATGTGCAGAACTCGATTGATTTTATAAACACTGAAACAAATAAAAAAAAATTGAGAAAAAGTGAAGCCTATTCTCATGCAAATTGAGTTTTACACTAACAGCCATATTATTGAGAATTCGTAAAACTAGAAATGAAACTAGTTTCAGGTAAAACTAGTTTCGTTTCAAGTTTTGCAAAAAATAATCAAAACTAGTTCTAGAATAAAATTGGCATTATTCATTTCTGAAGAAAAACTAGTTCGAGTTTTGAAAATCATTTCTCGTTTTAAGTAAAAAAAAACAAGTTCTATCAAAGAAGCTGCTGTGATTTTGAAAATGAAATAGAAAATTAAAAAAAAAATCTGTAATTTTCAAACGTTTGAATGTATGCACGAATATTATTCGCATCTTGAACGAGAAATACATACATATGTATATAAAAATAAAATAAATGTACCCAATTTTTTTTAATTTTCTATTTCGAAGCCCCAATTCTTGGAATATCATTCTACGCGCCATCTTTAAAATTATTTCCTTACTCGAATTATTTGATGACGTTTCGAAATTTATTTAATCTCTGTTGACTTTGATGAATAATACAAAAAGCCTTCAAAACTAGTTTTGAAATCCTTAAAACTAGATATTTCCAGTTTCATGAATTTCTAGTTTTATCAAAAACTAGTTTTACGATTTCGGGTTTTATACGTCATTATTTTTTTGAATAATACCGATTTGTTCAAAACTTGAAACTAGGAATCTTTTGAAAACTGGTTCTATGTAAAAACTAGTTTTGAAGTGAGTCAATAATATGGCTGTAAGAGAAAAAAAAAGCAAACAAACAATATTTCTAGAGCTACTAGAACGAGAGTAAATACAAACCTACCAATAAACAACTTCCACACAATAATCCTTAATTGCTAACAAAATCACATATTTTTGACAGTCATTATTGTTATGTATTTTCTTAAGCAATATTACGTGTTTTTAGAGCGGAAGACCCCAACACCTAAAATAAAAACCATTAGTAACTATACTTTCAAAGGCTTGCTCGCCAGTTAATTACCCAGTTTATTCACCTCTTATGTACATTCGTACATATTTGCTTTAAGCTTTTACTTCTAGGGCCAATGTTAGCTCATCTTTTATTTTTGGAAACTACTTAGAGAGCCAAATTTGGTGTTAATAAGACCGAATCAGACCAAAAAGAAGAAGAAAAACAAACTTTATTTCTGGTAAAATTAATGCGTCAATCCAAATTTGTCATAACTCGCACTTGTCATCTTTAATTGCGACCTTAAAAACGGTTCTGTGTTTATTTTTTTGAGCCAATCTCGTTTACAGTTGTTGATTTTTTTTTATCGTTATAATGCTTAAAAAAGTGTTACGACAAAGTTCGCCCATAGCATCGCTTCTATGTCAACTGTCAACACTTAACAGAAGCCATTAAAAGAAATTATGTGTTAAAATGTAAGGTTTACTTTTTGCAACTTTTACGCTTTTTCTGTTTTGTATTAAGACATTCAAGCTCTAGAAACCATGTGAGGTCAACTTGTTTACTCAAGAAAAGAAAAAAACTTTATTTAATGCCTGCTGAGTAGATTGGGCCCATTACCATCATATGTAGACAAGCTCAGTTGTTTAAATCACTTCTTTTTTTTACAAACCAAAGAAAGTTTTTGAATGAAGCATTTGCAAATTGAATTGAATTTGGCCTTCATTCGAGATAAACAAAGAACGAACACAAACTTTTGACTGTTTGACGTAAGCGACAATAACAACAAAACAAAATTGCGTTTATATTTTACGGAGTTTTTTTTTAAGAACAAACAAAAACCACTGAAAACAAAGAATTGCACAGTGTGCAGAGTGTTGTCTGTTTACCGGGTGTGTTGCATTGATTTTTTATTTTCGGTATTATGGTGCGCATTGAATATATCAATGGAATAAACATATTGAAGTTGATTAACGAACGGTTTCGTCACTCGAATGATGGGTTAAGGGTGCTTTTAAGAGGTTTGGTTTGTGAGTAGATCATGGATGGTGGGAACAATATGCTGTTTTTCTTATAAATAAAACTTAGCTGAATGAACGTTAAATTAAAATAAATAGATACAAACAATTTCTTTCAACCATACATTAGTGTTCTCACTAGAGAGGTGCTAATTTTTTTTGCCGATTCTTAATGGCTAGGTGAGAAATCGCTTTTGAAGGCAGTGTATTTACTCTCGGTTTATACGGACGGTTGTGCTGTCTATTCAGACGAAATGAAATTAAACATCTCGTTTCGTCTTCCAGGTCATTTTAATGTGTTCCAAGGGGAGGTGATGGCAATTAGCGAAGCTCTGTATTGACTCAGAGAAAACATGATATCCAAAAAGGATCAGACAGTCAGGCGGCCATCAAATTTCTTCAACTCTATTCTAGCCCTTGACTGCCGATCATCTCTCAGGGAGATGTCAGAGCAGTTTAATATTCACCTGTGCTGGGTGCCGGGGTATAGAGACAACTGCAAAGTAGATAAACTCACCAGAAACGGAGACCTTCTGCCCTTTTCACCGAAAACGGAGAGTATCGGCATACCAATCGCCGCATACAAACTCTTGCTCGAGCCTGACGCATACAAACAAAACAACAAATCTGAGATGAGCAAGCAGTTTGACGTGTAACGCAACGAAACAGATATGACCCAAGCTACATATTAAGAATTCTAACGGATTGATCTCTCTCAAAAGAAACAGATTAGTGCGACGATAGGTGTCATCACAAGACACTATCTTATTGGAAGACATGCCACAAGGCTAAGAGTCGTCTCTAACGATTTTTGCAGAAGCTGTATGCATGAGGAGGAGGAGTAAACTATTTCCCACCTTCTCTGTTCATGCCTAGCTTTAGCTCACAAATGTAGGGTACACCTAGGTTCGTATTTCTTTGATGACCCTAGTGATCTTAATCACATCGACGCCCTGCGTCTTTCCCGCTTCATCGCAAGCTTGTAATGGTTCCATTAGGATAAGGATACTTTGGATCCACTGTAGTATCACAATGGACCCAACGGGCCTAAGTGTGTTAGCCGAGCTAACAGTCACTTTAACCTCACCTAACCTAACTCTCGGTTCTCGCAGCTCCCAGGACTTGTTCCAATGCTTGCTAAAAGCAATGTGCGGTGATTCGAACCTTCAAACGTAACAGGCAGATGTTCTAGTTTCTTGAGTAGTAAAAGTTATGAAAAACAGAAACATTGAAAAGAACAATGGAAAATAAGAATAGAATAACAACTGTCGAAAACTTTCAAAAACTATTCACTTGCTGCACTTATAGGTTATAGTCAATAGTCATCTCTTTCCGTTGCTTCCCACAATGACAGCGGATCTCACAAATTTTATATTTTTTGACCTTTCAGCTTCGATGGGAGGACAATTTTCAGTTTTGCTCAAAATGCGTCAAAATATCAAAAAAAAAAAAAAAATTATTTTTAGCTACAAAGTTTTTCTAAAGACGTTCTTTTCAAATACATAACCTGGATTACGTTTAACCTTATACTTCAATGTGTTATGAATAGCAGCAAACTAGCTGCTTCCCAAAACTGTACATAGAACAGTTTTCAGTGTTCTATTAAAGTAAAACAAATACGAGTCATGACTAAATCTTATGACTATTGGAAACATTAACCTTACCTTCAAAAAAGTTTGCTTTTATTGTAGGTTTTGTTCTTTTTTGGGGTCTTTTTCGTTCTCTTATTTACACCAAATTCTGATTTAAGTAATAGTCTACGGAAAAAACTAACATTGGCCCTAGAATTTAAAACCATAAAGCAAATAATTACTCAAGCTGACAGCAATGACCTAGCTTCTACTTCATTGAAAATGTAAAAACTGTTTCTAAATTTTTTTTTAAAAATGTAAATTAAATTACTTCCTTAAGTAAGTACAAATAAGTATAGCTTTGTAGTTGTTGTTGTTGTGTAGGTATTCTCAAAGTATTTTAACTAATGGTCTTTACTTTAGGTGTGGGGGCTCGCGCTATTAGAACGCGTAATTGTTTACCTAATTTAATTGGTTATTGTTCTTGAAGAGTAAACAATGAGAAAATGCTCATTTTAGGTTATAATATAACGGGTTATAATGCCACAACAGGTGTTCCTTTGGGATGTAATGACCATTCAACCTAAATCATAAATGCCAAAAAATTTCAAGTACAAGATGGCCATCAGACAGTCTAACAATATTTCGCTATTGGCTATTGAATATCCGCTGAATGATTGGGAAAAACTAAGGATATCAATCTGATCGAAGGCGGGAATTTTAACAGCTTCGTGTAAATCTCTTTGCAAATTGGTAGAAGGAAACCTTCATTCCATTGCTTAGGCAGACTATCACGTCCTAATAACTTGTAGATAAGAATCGTTAGACAAACCCTACTACTCCCGTCTCTTTCCAAAACTCATATGATATTTTGTTTGATCCAGCACTATTGGCTTTATTTTAAAGGGTTCTTAACCGATTCATTAACTTCGGTTACGTCCATTACGTAAGGATTAGCTGTCCGAAAGTACTTTCAAACATCTCATTTCTTTTGCATCCTGTAAAGAATTTAGTCCCGATCCACAAGAAGCTGTCCCTCAACATCATCAATTGAACCAATTTTTTGAGCTTTTTTAATTCTTTGAACATCTATTTTTTTCGGAATCGTCAGGACTTGTTAGATCATTTTATCCGTTTCAAGGTATGCTAAAGACAAATACGCTAGTCCCGAGCTCCCTGTTCTGTTGTGCTACCCTCTTTATTTTTATATTTATTGAATTGCTATGAGAATTTCAATAACTTCTTGTTGCCTTTCACTAATGAGTTTTGTTTTTTCTTTCGTTTCAGGTAAGTTTTATAAATAAACTCATCACAACTTTGCCTTACAAGAAGCTGTAGAATGAAAAAAGAGTTTGTATACTTGTAGAATGGGAAAAGGCTTTTTAAAAAATTGTTCCGTTTTTTTTTTTCGTTCCGAAGAAGTAAACTAGAAAAAATCTGTTACAGAAATTGGTTTTAAGTTTTCAAGTATGTTTCTCATTAGAGTTTATTTAACCGAAATGTTGATTGTTTTTAAAAATTAACATATCGCATGCCGAATGGAATTCTGACCTAACTCAAAAGATTATTTTTAAAAAACTGCAAAAATATCTTGGTATGAGGATTTACCCCATTTGTTGACGGATAAAATTAAAACTTATCATTATTATATATTACATTTATTTATGAGATCTGATTTAAAAAAGCCTGTACCTGTATGTCAATTTTGACATATGTCTTAATGGGTCAGTATTCCACTAAGCATGTGTTATCCGAGAAGCAGATCGACCTAGCAATTTCAAAGCAACTTTGACAATCGCATCGCACTTTTTAGAACCACTGGTTGTTTATGGCTTAAAACACATTAGAATAGGAACATCGGCACCGTTAGGCACCTTAGTCTTTAATTCGAAGTCTCCAACCAACTTCATCCGAATTTCGGAGGTCGTTCATCTCTCGAATAATGTGGGAACTATGAGCTGTGGATCTTTAGTTCTAGTTCTTGTAGCTGTCAAAGTGGCAGTTTACTTTGTACCAATTTGATTCTCGCTATAGTTACATGTTTAGTTTCCCTGATACCCTGGCAGAACGACGATTTTCCTTAAGCTTTTCTTAATTTCGACTGCGCTACGAAGCATCGCATCGTAGCTTACTTCAGAGAATGAGATTCCGTTGTCACAAAATATAGGGACTTTAATTAAATTTAAGAAATTATCACCGAAAGCCTTGCAGACTTCCGGCGTAGTTTTCGATATCGTTTTTGTTTTCAAAAATGAAGCAGATTTTTTTATCGCTGGCCCTCATCTCTCATAAAAGGCGTCAAAAAAGCAGCTGATATTCGAACATCGAACACTAAAGTTACAGACTAAATTTGGCCATAAGTTCCTATCTACCACAATCAAAGCTGACTTAGTACGGAAATTCCCGGGCCTTGAAACGTAATCACTCAAAAAAATCAATACTTTCGTGGGATTTTATTCCAATTTCAAGAACCTGTTCTAAAATTAGTCATCACAAACAAAACTATGTATTTATTTCAAAACATCTTGTTTCTTGCCCACGTTGCTTGCAACACACT
The DNA here is from genome assembly GCA_914767635.1 of Melanostoma mellinum. Lineage (NCBI taxonomy): Eukaryota > Metazoa > Arthropoda > Insecta > Diptera > Syrphidae > Melanostoma > Melanostoma mellinum. Next base: position 26,217,156 of record OU612058.1, read on the forward strand.
TAGCCTACAAATTGCACAATGTACTTACAACATGCTGTAACGTTCACATACAGTTATGTTTACTTCATCACCCACCGAGCTCTATGTACTCTGTTGTGTATGCAATTGAATGAAAATCAAAATAATAATTCATGCGTTCAAGGTTGTTTGCAATGCTTTTCTTTGTTTTTCCGATAAAATTATATCACACCAAATCAAAATGAAGAGAAAAAAAAAGGAACAAGAAAAACACAAGCCTTAAACGCTTAATTGGAAAACTGCTAGCAAAACAATCAACGGGAGGGCTCTCGGTAGAAAATCGATAGAATTATTTTCATGCAATTGTTTGTGATACCAAGCACCACTGCAAGCACGCATATTGCCAGAGGTTGCCTCTTCCCCCAAAGTGGCACAGCGTTGGTTGTTGTTTGTGGTGAGGGAAATACACAAAAAAAAAAACTAAAAAAATCGATAAACAAATTCTACAAATGTTGGCCAAAGTGCACAACAACAGTGGAGTTATATTTTGTTTCTATGGGCAGAAGTTCGCTGCGTTTTTTTCAACCAATGAGAACAACCATACGTGACGTGACGATTGCTCTTATGCATGCTAATCACGGATGTATATACTTTTTATCATTATGCAAATGTTTGTGTTGCTTTTGGGACAGGATAGCTCCATAAAATATCAGCAGCAATGTCAACTAATTATTATTATTACTATTTTTTGCTGAAGTCTCTATGAATGCACGTGTAAACACAGATAATAAGGCTGATATTACACTATCGTAGTTTAAGTTTTTGACATTTCATGGCTGGAGAACATTTCAACAACGAGATTGCAAATGGGAGATAATGCTGTTGCATCAACAGAAACAAACAGTAATCGCTGATTCGAATTGATTGACTGGCAATATTTTACGCAATGAATTATTGAAAACATGCATCGAGCATTGGTTAAGTGCATATTTTATTTAGTCTAGGTTTTGCATGTTGTTGCAAATATGTACCTTCGTTTACTTAAGGCGGACACGCATTGCTTCGCGCTGAATAATTTTTTTAATCTTTGCAGAAAAAAGTCTCAAACATAAAGTCATGTTGATCACGACAAGTTACAGGAAAATTCTTCTGGATTATTGAGCGCGTTTGAATTCCGTAGCCATGAGGCCATATTAATTCCCAAGGGAATAAAATAAAAACAACAACATCACTCAACCCAACAATGATGGCTGTTGCTTCGAGTTGTTGCAGATTAAAGGCCACGCAGTTTGGAGCAAAAACGTGCAGAATGTTTGTCGTTAGGAAACTCATAATAACCAACAACCACAAATAAAAAAGAAATCAGTTGGTATGTTGTGTGTGTAGAGCTAATAAAGCAAACGCAATTTTCGTTTGTATGGCTGTGGATGTGGACGTAAAAGAAACCCGCACGCTAACAATTTTAATCAATGGCTTAGGCTTCGATGCTTCACTATTGCCAACCCAATTGCGTCCAGGTGCAAGCCACATGACCGCAAAACGAAAAAAAGGAAACCCAAAAGCAGACACAAAAATTTCGTTCTCCATCGCTTGAGGGAGGTGGAGAACGCAATGGGGAGATCTAAAAAGCGATCAGAGTAGAACTTCGTAATGAATAATAATAAAACGGTGCGGATGATGACGATGATGGGAGGACAACGTTGGACGGAAGATTTTAAATTAGATTTGAACGTATTGCCGGAGGCTGTTTCGGCCAGCCTATTGATTACCTGGATTAACATGAACAGTTTGATGTTACGTTTTTTATATTTCGTTTGGTTGAAAACTTAGGAGCGACAGATCGTCATTTTTGTGGATAAACTCTAAAATATCTGACATTTTTGGATTTAGAATTTTTTGATTTCGAAGTCAAAGTCAAACTTGTTTCATTTCAGATGTTTCACTATGAAGAGGAGTGAAATCTGATTCCAAAGAATGTGTATGTGTGGAGTGAACAGTGATGAACTCAAAAAAGATGAAAAATGTAGGTTGTTAGCTTTTTTTGCTTTTGTTATTTAACTAACTTACTTTTCAATCGTCATATTTTTACGTTGAAAAAACGTTGACAGGCAGTCACATTATATGAAGAGATTGGGGGTGTTCATAGCAATTCAGATTTTAAGATTAACTGAAAAACTTATTCAGTTTCTCGTTGGACGGTTATCCAACAAGATATGTCAATTTGTTTTGATGTGCATAAATGTCCAAAAAATGTATTAACTTGTTGAGTTTACTGCGATAAACATTTCACAAACACTGAATATTGGCATAATTCCTTTTTTTTTCAGTAAAAATAACGCATAACAAAATCACCTTCACTTGGCAAGGGGCCGTCCATAAAATACGTCACACTAAAATTAGGTTTTTTCGAACCCCCCCTCCCCCCGTGTCACACTGTGTCACACTTTCTGTGACCCCCCTACGAATATTACGTCACAAGAGCGTATACCCCCCCCCCCCCTTGCACAGTTGTAAGTTTTAATTTTTTTTATAATAAATAAATCTTCAAATCAGGAACTTTTAAAGTTACAATAAGTTAATATGTCTCAATCAATCTGGCTTTAGGCCTAAGCACAGCTTCACTACTGCTTTGATTGATGTTGTGGAAAACATCAGGAAGCAATTAGATAACGACAAAATAACTATTTTAACACTTTTAGACTTCTCAAAAGCGTTTGACTCTGTAAATCATGAAATACTGTGCTATAAACTTAAAAGTCAGTTCAACTTCTCTCTAACATCAACAAAACTCATCCATTCCTACTTAACTGAAAGGTCCCAAGCTGTTTTTGTGAACAATCCTTTGTCTTCTTTTCTTCCTCTACAGCGAGGTGTTCCCCAAGGGTCAATTTTAGGGCCTTTATTATTTTCACTTTACATTAATGATCTTCCATCACATCCGCAGAATAGTTCAGTGCATATGTACGCAGACGACGCGACGTTCAATTATGCTACAGCTTTACTTTAGGAATGCTTGAAAATAGTATTTGTGAAGTCAATGAGGATTTGGAACAAATCGTCATCTGGTCGCGCCTAAATGATCTTTACTTGAATCCAAACAAATCGAAATGCTTGGTCATATCCCGAACTTTAACTGATACCTCCTATTTTCCACCGATATATTTGAATAACACAGTTATTGAGTTCGTTCATTCTGCTAAAAACCTTGGGCTGACGTTTAATAAAACACTTAGTTGGAATAACCATATACGATCAATGCTTAGAAGAATTTATGGTGGACTTCGAATGCTTTGGACAACCTTCCATATTACTCCTTTAGCAACACATCTAATATTGGCTAAAACATTATTGGTTCCTCTTATGCTCCTCTGTTGTGAAATCTTAAGTAATTGTGACTCATAACACAAGAGAAAGCTTAATGTTGCATACAACAGTATTGCTCGATATATATATGGGTTGAAAAATATGATCACATTTCAAATTTTTCAAAATCAATACATGGCATTTCTCTTGATAACTTATTTAAACTCAGAACATTAACCTTGCTTCACAATATAATGCAATCTCATCATCTTGAATATTTGTTTAACAAGCTTACTTTTTCACAATCAGAAAGATCTTGCAACCTTGTTCCAGTACGTTGTTCTTTTTTGGTGTCCGAACGTCAGTTTTATCCGTATTCTATTCGTTTATGGAATTCCCTACCACGATCTATAAAAACACATTTTTGACGGTGAAGTTGTTGGTTGTGTTGATGATGATGATGAAAACGGTGATGTTGTTCTTAAAATCTGATTTCTTATTTTTATTTTTAATTTGTTTCTAATCAGCAGTCTTTCTCATTAATGATTTATTATACATATTGTTGTATAGCACATTTTTTTAAAATATAGTACCTTGTACTGAAATTTACTCTAGTTTATAAGATATTGTATCTTACTGAGTTAAATTATGTAATTGAATAAATACAAAATACAAATACAAAATTAACAAAACGCTAGAGTCGCGCCAAAGAGCTAGCGCTCATGTTAATATATTGAGTGACAATTTATTGTATTTAAAATATATACATTTAAATGTCTGTATATTTACTAATACGAAATGAATTTCTTTTATCTTGACAACGATTTAAAAAAGAGCTAGTCGAGAGAAATACTGTAGTAACATTTTTTGATGAACGGCGAACGTTACGTTGCCGTAAACCCCCCCCTCCCCCCTTGTCACATCTTGTCACACTCAGCGAGACCCCTCCCTCCCCCCTGTATGCGAACGTATTTTATGGACAGCCCCCAAGTATAATAACATACATATAATGTAATAGATTTTCAGCCTTCTTTTCCTGACTGGAAAACTGAATTTGCAAAAACTAACAGCTGATGAATTGTCAACTGAAAAACTTAACGTCTGGCCAATCAGAGGCCGAGAAAAGTTAGTTAATCTGGAAATCTAACTTTTTATGAACGCCCTCATTTTGTTTGTGCTGGTAATCACTCCCCTCAAGTCCTTTGTATGAATGATTATGATTTACAAAATATTAGGTTTGTTTCTTTGCTTTGAAAGAGCGTAACTGTCTAAAAAAGGAAAGAAAAGCCTCGAGCAAAACATTCGCAGCAACTCTTGGAAAAACGTCTGTTTGACAGTTGTTGTATTTGTTTTGGCTGTGCACGATTTCTGTCCACAAAAATTTTGGTGGGAGAGATTCGCAGGGTGGGGAAATTTTACAACTCTCTTTTTTGCACAGCTACGAAAAATCACTGTGCTAGCTGGAATAGGAATTTCGGTACATTTCGTGATAATTTTCAATTTTGTAATTTTATCAGTTTTGTGGGTTCAACTTGAGGCTTCAAAAATTATCTGTCAAAGTGAAACGATGTAAGAAAGACATTTCAATTACTAAAATTAATTCGACAACGAATAAAAGGATTCGAGCATCTTTCACTTTTTTCATATAGCTTCTTTTCCGCTATTTGAAAAACTATAGCTTCTAAACCACATAAGTAACATGCTGTAAGCGCATTTGACAAAGCTTTTCGGACATTTTCATCAATTATTTCAATGGTTCTGAAGTGCGTTCCAGCAGTGCCTGGACGTTTTTACTAGAAAGACGAACTATTGGATGTGCCTAACGAGGTGTTCGGTCTTGTGCCGTCGCCCTCCACAGCACCAGCAACAGAGCCATCATCGATTCTGCTACTATTTGTTTGGATCTGATAACAATATTTTCGTGGCGCAGATTCTGATGTGAAATACTCATGACCTGATAAAAAGTTGACCGTGTATGTTTGCCACAGATTTGAGCTTTGAATTCAAAAGATATGCAGCCTGCAAAATAGTCAAAGCTCAAACCGAGTTGTGCAAGAGACCACTTCTTGACCACCCATGCTGAAAATATCAAGAGTAGCCATGTTCGAGAGATGTGCTGGAACCTGGAACCCAAGACACTACTTTTTTTTAAGTTTGGAGAAAAAAAAACAAACAAAACAAAGAATTGAAGCATAGGAAATGATTTGTTTTATCATGAGCGTATAGATCCAGGACCCTTTTTGGAAATAGAACCCACGTATTGCTTATTATATAAGCTTATGCGAGAAAACTTTGTCAGTCTTCGAATCGAAGCTTTTTTAGTTTAAAAAAGGTTTTTATTATAAGGATTCCCCTAGATGTTTGGTGTCACTTGAGGAAGGGATAACGACTCGTTTATGCGAGTTAAGTCAAACAAATAAAAAAATAAATAAATAAGGAAACCATAAAATAGAGATTTTTTCGAAATTTAATCGGTAGGGACCATTTTTTATTACAACTGTAGGAAGTCCGACAAGCTATTTTCATTGGTTTAAAATCCAATGGAAACAACCCAAGAACTGGGTTAATTGATAATTTTGTATAACTCTGTCCACAGTTGCAAAATGTTTTCTTTCTGAAAGGATAGAGAAAAAGTAAGAAAGAAAAATAATATGATTTTCTTTATCAGACCTGTATAAAGACATCTAAAATTTTTAATTGCGGTTTCGTTGTCAGCGCGAGAATGAATTCGATTTCCCTGCTGGCCATCAAATAAAATTATTTAATTTTCATCAGACACTATGCCCAAGACCTTGAGGGTTTCACGCTACTTCTTGTTTACCACGGTTCAAATTCAAGTCAAAACTTTTGTTATATGTGTAGGTTTAGCTCACAAGCCGTATATCGTAGGGCCCCGGCCATGCATGACAAGAAAATCAGGAAACAAAACTACCGAACCAACAATTAAACACCCTGACTCTTTTTTTATGAATAAAGAACAATAAACCAAGTAAATCAACGCGTCCTGACCCCCAAAAAAATTATCAATTCACATTGAATAGGTTGTACCTAAGTTCCTAATTAGTTTTTCAATAGAAACAAACCCAAATCGGATGTAGATGTGCGAAAATAAAAACAGATTTATTCTGAAAATATATTTGAACCGGAGACAAACGTTACAAAAAGACTAAAGAAATTGAATTAAATTTTAATATTTTCCGGCAAATCCGTCGGTCGTGACCATTAATTTATTTGCTTTTGTCTGTTGACGTATTATGAACAAAAGAAAACCACTTCATCCAGCAGCGGCAGACGGGGAAAATAAACAATTTTAAGTTCGTGTAATGCTGTATATGTGTGTGTGTGTAGCAAGATCACCGCTTTTAGTCAAAACATCGCAGAAGCAGGTGTATCTTAAATTTTTGCTTTCTTTGGCAAATATGTAAAGAGAAGGGAAGTAAATAAAAAAAAAAAAATAGAGAAGCCAGACAGAATCAGGTCGGATGAAGATGGCGACAGCAACGGTAGAGTGCAACCTAACCAGAAAACGTTTTAAGTTTGAACAGCTGAAGAATATTTTTGAGGAAACACAACCACAACCCCAGAGATGGGTACACCGATAAGTGTGTAGGTTGGCTAAACCATCGTAAATATTCATCATGACAACAACGTTGGTTTACAAAAAGAAAAAGAATAGAAAAAAAAAACTTCAACCAGGTAGACATCAGAAATGGTTTGAAGAATTGGATGACGGGCAACAATCACAACGAGACGACAGGAAAACGGGCGCATTAGGTAGTTGTGGGAACTGGGAATGTATGTCCTTTATAGTATGGCTGGTGCTTCTATCATGAGAATGAAAAGTAAAGTTCTTTGTGCGAGTAACATTAACCCATTTCTTTTTTGCTCAAATCTTCCAGCACATTTGCACATGAAAAAAAAAAAAAAAGTTTGTATAGCTAGAGGTTGGTAAAGGATGGTACCTACTTTAAAAGTTTTGAAGGTACAATGCCATATGTTTATGACTGTGGCTAAGAGTTGAATTTAAAACAAATTGGAAAAGTTTGTTGAGGCTTTGGTTATAAATTTTAATGGCGGTTTTATGTTAAGACAATTTTTTACTATTACATACTTCATATTATGTGATTGTAAGAACACAGTTTGGTGTGGTTAACAAGAAAGCATCCAAAGTTTAAATGAGGATAGAAATTTTAGTTCGAAAGCAAAGCCCCTCGGGGGGTTCGAATTAAGCCGATAATAGGGTGGTGCAATTTTCGGCCCTTTTTCAAACAGTTGGAATGTTACCTATATCAGCAATAACCAAACCTTTAAAAATACCCTTTATTATATTATAACAAAGTAGAACATAACAAACAAAGCAGTTGTTACTAGAAGATAAGTCAAGAGTTCAGAGTAAGAAACTCAAATACCAGTGTTTATTGCTAAAAAAAAAAAAATACAACAAATAATAATCAAACAAAATTCAATCTAATGGTTAACTCGATTCGATTCTTTTTCTCTTCAAGAGCGATCACAACTCTCACACTTTTCTGCTTCATACTAGTGATCCGCCTGTGGGGTACGCCGCGTTGACCTCAGAAAGCGTCAGCAAGCCTCCCGGTTTTGGATTGTTCCATGTCTGAGGCCAACCAAATGCTGCTGTTTTTGCATTTGCTTGTACCAGGAGTGTTTTGGCCTGCCTTTTCTTTTTCGTCGCGAATTTGTTGAAACGTTGTACGATATTACCTTTTGGACGGGGTTCTGCGGATCTCTCCTTTGAACATGACAATACTAACTGAACCGGTCGTGCTGAATTTTGTCCAAGATGGTACTTTTGACATGAAGGCTCCCACGGATCTTAGTACTTCTAATTCGATCAAGCTTTGTTACTCCTGCTGTCATCCGAAGCATCTTCATTTCGGTTGCCGTCAATTTGCTCTCATACTTTTTGTACATTGTCCAACATTGTGAACCGTATGTCAGAGCTGGACGGACAACTGCTGTGTAGAGTCTTCCCTTCAGCTTAGGGGGCATTTTTCTATTTACTATTGATCATAGATCCCAAATATTTAAACTTTTCACACTTGGGAAGCACATTTCCATTCAAATAAATGTCTGGAATAGGCTTGTGTGGATCAGAAAAAGGGCAGCACAGGTATTCAGTCTTTTTAGCGCTAATACGGTACCCATTTCCTTCCAGAACATCAATCCAAATGTCAAGTGCTCGATGCAGTGATATAGGACTCGCTTATGATGGCTCCATCGTCAGCAAAGAATAATTGTTGTACTTTATTGTCCGTTACTTTTCCTTCGAGCAAATAATCCAGAACAGCAATAAAGAGCAGTGGACTCAAGACACTTCCCTGATGTACACCTACTGTTATTTGGAATTCTTCGGTGACTCCAGCTGGGCATCTCACTTTTGTAACTGCTCCCTCGTACATGTCCATAATTATTCGCACATAGGCTTCAGGAACTCCTCGGTGTCTGAGGGCCACCCATATGAGATCTCGTGGTTGTCGATCGAATGCTTTTTCGAAGTCAACCTACACAATATGCAAATCCTCTAAGGCATCTCGGTGTTTTTCCATAATGGTCCTTATACTTTGGATTGCGTCTGTAGTTGACTTACCCGCGACAAACCCGCATTGGTCATCAGACAGCCTTACTATTTTCCGCTGTCGGCTATCCAAAACCCGCTCAACGATCTTCATAGTGTGGGACATGAACTTGATCGAACGATAGTTGTCACAACTTCTGGTATCTCCCTTTCCCTTGTACATTGGAAGAAGAAAACTTTCCCTCCATTGATTAGGCTGTCACCTCTTATAGGTTTGGAGATGAGAATCGTGAGCCATCTCAACCCGATGTCTCCCATATTTTTCCAAAACGCATATGGTACCTCATCTGGCCCAATCGCTTTACCTTTTTTGGAGTTCTTAACTGCCTCCCTAACTTCTTCGACTGTGACGTCGGATACTTCCGTAAAGTAAGGTGCAGCTGTTGGAAAGTGGCGCCGAGGAAACTGGTCTTCAAGCTTTTAAAATCTCTTTAAAATCGATCCTAGACGGTAAAAGCCAACAGCTGATCTGAAAAAGTTTTCACCAATTTTTTTTTTTCGTTGTCCTTGGCAAATTGAGAAAATTTGCTGAAAGCTGTTTCTGTATCGAAGAGAGTTACATCAATCGGATTGTCTGGAATAAGCAGGAAAAGTAATTGAACTATTGATATGTGACGCACTCCAGAGCCGAATGCAAAGATTTTTTTCAGAAAAAAAAAAAAAAAAATTGGAAAAAATCAATATTGAATGAACAAACATATTCAAAAACAAAAAATCTACCAAAATGTGTGAGACGGCAGTCAACTTATATGACACAATCTTTTGACGATATCGTCGATGAAACTACAATTTGACGATGATCATCTTAAAAGCTTTATACCCAAACCATGCTAATTACCACCAACTCAAAGTGTCAAAACCGCACTGTGCGTACTCAAATGCTTTGAAATATTTGGTGGCATGTGTCGAATGTTAAGGTTTAACTTTGATTTGACTTTATAGAGTCAAGTGTGTGACTGCTTCTGGTTTTGATTCTGACTACAAAACAGGAGCGATTTTCTCTCCTTGGAGGAGTGGAATGGTTATTCAATACGAATGGAAGAAGTCCAGAAGCGGTCACTTATGATCATCAATCAAGAGCAATATAAGCAGGTTTCCTTTAAAAAACATTAAGGAGATGCAAAGGCACCAAATGACGAGAAAGATAAAATCTTGTCTGGTTCATTGAATGCAATTCATCCTATGAAGTGCTTTACTCACATGTCTGACAGTATTCATTCGGCTCTTGTGTGCGAATGTCAAGTAATTTTTGAGTAGGCTGCAGGATACCATATCCTTTGTAGAGGTTAAATCACTCATGTACTTTAATTTGTAACTCGAATCTCTTACTTAAAAGTCTTACACTGTCTATAATTACGTTATCACAAAATGTTGAAAAGCCGCCAAAAAACCCCATCAATTCTTCTGGGCTCTTAAGGCATGCGTCACCATCATGATAGAGTGCTAATTAATTTTATGAACCACTTTCATTTTATATAAAATCTATAGCCTAAATACGAGATAGCACGTCTTCGTCTTTCCCCCAAAAATTCTTTTTGTATCTCGAAGCCAACACAGCATCATCTTTCATTCCAATTTACTAATAATTAATTAAGAAGCTTTCTCAATCGGTCCTCAGAAAGTTACTCTTTCATCGTCTGTCTTCTTCTTCTTCTTCTTCTTTTTTATCTCGACAGTTATTCAATGAAAACAAAAATGAAATGGTCCCCTTGACACATTTTCTTTGTCCATATAGAGCGCCATGTCTATACTCACATTTCACATACTCGTACATAGGGACGGAGAGAGTTAAAATTCTCTTTCAAACCTTAACTATCCAATGTAAGTGGCTCAATTAAATTGCAATAACAGTCAAGTAATTACGGTTGATTAAATCAACAGGAAACCCAAATGCGTGTCGTAGGAGTTTCACCAGTCGCACCCTACAAAACTACAATTACTTTCGGGGAACAATGGCCCCTTCTCATTCCATTTCTCAATAGAAGCACCGTTATAGTAAATAAAATGAAAAAAAAAACTCAAATATTGACCCACATCTCACATAACAAACACTTCGTTCTATAGCTCCCACAAGGTACCTATTGCATTGCTGCTTCAACATTCAACGACTGTCTACCATGATTTAGACCTGAACACGAACACTCATTCAAACTTTGTGTTCTCATTGAAAAAGAAAAAAAAAAAAGTTTTCGCAAACTCGATTTGTAATTTGACAAGAATATTCTTACACATTCGAAAGACCAACTTCGCGTACCCCAAGCCACTTCCTTCTATGCTGCATCGGATAGTCGAACTCGAACCCAAAACAATTGCGACAAGCGCGCGAATAAATTTGCGGATAATTGCGTTTGTGTTTCGACGATTCGTATGTTGCGCGCCATCCTCAGTGTGTCTATTTAAGGCACGAGAAGGTGGCAATGACGTTACGAAGAACGACCGGCTAAAGGCGTCGCGGCGCGGCGCGGCGGCATCGTACACAAAATGTCATAAAACCACATACTATACCTACTCGTAATGAATCGACGCGATTTGGTTTGTTTAATAACAACCAAGGCGCAAGTCAATGGGCTTGATTTGACTTGAGTTTGATTAACCGTTTGTGCACCGCACATTAGAACGAACGCATGCTTTGTATTAAAATTGTGTAGCAAAGTAGATGCTAATTGCTTTGGTAGAATTGCGGAAACTAATGGTGATCGTGAAGGCTCATACATAGCCTGTGGCAACGTACGGTGTCTCAATGTTTTATTTATTGGCCTGCAACGTACATACAAGGGCGGTTTTTCAAAAATAAACATTTTATTTTTCAACATAGTCTGCTTTTTGCTCAATACACTTATTCCATATAATTTTTCAAAATTTAAGTTATTTCAAGGTCCTCAAAATAGGTATTGTTGCAGTGGTGATCTCTTCTCTTACAACGCAGACATTTCTTCAGATTTGGAAACAGGTAATAGTCGCGGGGTGTCTAAATCTGAAGAATATACTGGATGGGGCAGTAGTTAGTAGTCCGATTTATGGACTACATACTTATGCGTTGTCTTGATAAAACAGCTCTTTCTTCGGTCGTTTTTGCTTCAAGTCGAATCTACCTAAAAGCTGTGAAAAATATTCTCCATTTATCGTTTTTCCCTTTTCAGTGTAGTCAATGCGAACGACACCGAGTGACCCCCAAAGAACTGTGACAATGATCTTGTTAACCCACAAAACCCACCTAAGCTCTGGTGCACGTTCACCCAAATAAACCACTGTTTCGATAGTTCCTTGGTTTCTGGTGTATTGTGACGAATCCAGATTTCGGCCACGATAAAAAAACGGCTCAAAACCTAGTTCGGATTGCGGTTGAACATCACCAAAGACTCATTTAAAGTTGTCACACCTTTGCGCTTATGGTTGAGTGTGAGCACGTGTCGCACGCTCAGCTGAGATGCCTACTATTTCAGAGACCTCACGCACTTTCATTCTTCGATCTTCCAATACGGACGATATCTGTTGTGACGATCTCCTTTTGGACGACCTGGACGTTCCGTATCACTGAGGCTGACATCAAACGAACTTCGTAAAACACGTTTTTACCATGGAGATTGATGGTGCAGAGACCCTATAGTACTTATCAAGTTTTTCCTTGGTTTCCGTAATGGTTTTCAGCTTAAAAAAGCTCCTTCGTTGGCAATAGTATAAAAACTATAGCTCCAAAATAATTTCATCATTTCATTGAAGTTTCTGACTGATTGTTAGTTACTTCGATAACCCTTGAGCTGGAATAACATCTCAACAAGGTGATCGAAAAGTCAAAATCGAATCGAAAGATTGAATGACCTGGCGCATTTCTCACCACCATTGCTTTTGTGAGGGAATGGAGGTGACCTAGAATTTTCTGTCGATTTCGAACGGCTAATCGAAAAAGCGTTTTTATGGGCATGATTTTACTATCGGACGACTTGCCAATTCCTCGCGAAAGGCGATAGTTAAGAAAATAAGACAATCGGATTTTTCGGCACCATTTAAAGTGAAGGGTTTTTTCTTTTTAAGTTCCGAATAGTGAACTGAGCTGCAAAAAAATTACAAGGGGTGTCCTTTTTTGTTTCATTGATAACTGAATGCTCGAACTCTATTCCTTTCTTTTTTCCGACTGTGCAAGCCAATAATGGGCTGAACCGCATCCAAATCACACGTTTAGTTCAGAATACTTTCGGGTGTTCAATCTCTCAGTCAAGTGTCTCATTCAGTTCGTAGCTAAACTCCTGACCTCGGTTCCCGTCCAATTCTTGATGAAATAGATTGTATTGTGTTTTCAGTTCTAAACAATCAAATTTTTTATTCGATTGAACACAAAAATAAATTCGCCGGCATTTTATAGTTTTGCTTATACTTCTTTGTGAAGTTTTCTGAATAGGAAAGTTAAAAGAAGTCTCGATTTGTTTTGTGGAAAGGTACATATTGGCCTTGACGTTCTTCGTTTCCTCTGTGACAAAACGTCAAGAAATAATACAGAAAGCAATCGCTAAAAGAAGCACAGAGTTGTTTTCAGCTGACATTTGCTAAGTATCTAAAGTCTGCTCGGAAGATTCTGAGACTCATTCCCTGTACAAACCAACCCCATTCAGTGTGCGGGTTTCGTTCAGGATAACTTTGAATATTTGAACTGGTACTTTAGATAAAGGAACTAAAGTTTATGTGATGGTTTCGCTCAGGTTATCATAGACTCTGGTAATTTGTTCCCTTGTTTCACGTCTGTAAAGCTAGCATGACAAAGTTAGCAGAATCGCTTCAAGTAAAGTGCAACAATTAGTGCTTATTTAGTGCTAGATTAGTGCCAAAAACTTTAATTTAGTGCTCTCATAGATTCGTGAAAAATGAGAAAACTGCTAGCTTGATATTAAGCTAGCAGTGAACACCCTAATACGCCTATATTAACTCGGTATAAGACTAAAGCAATGTATAGGGAATTTAGTGCTAATTAAGTGCTGGCACAATATGAAAAAGAATTTGGTAAAAAAATTTTTTTTTATTTTTTATCAATTAAAACTGCTAGCTTGATATTAAGCTAGCAGTGAACACCCTAATAAGCCTATATTAACGCGGTATAAGACTAAAGCAATGTATAGGGAATGTAGTGCTAATTAAGTGCTGGCAGAATATGAAAAAGAATTTGGTAAAAATTTTTTTTTTTTATTTTTTATCAATTAAAACTGCTAGCTTGATATTAAGCTAGCAGTGAACACCCTAATAAGCCTTTATTAACGCGGTATAAGACTAAAGCAATAGTCCAGGCGCTAGAGGTAGTTGAGTATGCAAAATCCGAGTGCCGGCAACTATGACCGGATTCTTATACCTGAGACCCTAAACAATAACAAAACACATCTTGCCGCCCAATAAGGTTTACTCGTCCTAGTGATTCAAAAACGATGAAACTGGTTGGTATAGTCAATTACTATCCTCCGACAACCTCTAAAACAAGGACATTGAAGGCAAATAATAAAGAAAACATAGAAGAAAAAGCATATTGGAAGCCTGTTGGACACTATGTTGCAATCTGCAGGAGAAGAAATGGTTCGTGGGTGATGTACGATGACCAAAAAATTAAAGAAAAAGAAATAAGAGATAGCTTTGAAGCGCAAGTAGCATTAATGTTGTATGCTGTTGAAGAATAAAAAATATTTTTGAGTGTTATTTGGAATAGTTATTACCTTTGTTAATATTGTTACTTTTTTTTTATTTTTATTTTTTATTATGTTTTTGATGATTAGACAAAGTAAATAAAATGAGCTCTAATATGAAATAAACTGAGTAAATGAATATTTATTACTATCAAAGAGTTTTAACCGTAGCGGACCACTTGGCAGTGACATTTTGTTAACAAATTGTTAAAATGCAATATAACACTTAAGACAGTTATTCGAGTAGATATGTATATGGTGACTAAATATTATAATCTGACCGATTATAAAAGTAAAAATTATTTAAAAATTAATTTTGCGAAAAGTGTTTAAACTGCGTTATCTCTTGAACGAATCGAACGATCAAAATACGGTTTTGGGCCTTCGATGCAGATTTTTCAGCTTAAAACGATTAACTTACTTCCAAAATTCATTTTGCGCATTTTTTGACGATATCTCTTAAACGGAGAGAACTGCATTGATACTCATTGATAGAGAACTGTACTGTCCATTGCTCAGACTGTCATACTGGCAGTTTTTATTGACTAAAAATAAAAAAATAAACATTTTTTTTTTTCAAATTACTAGGGAATAAAAAAATTTTTTTTACCAAATTCTTTTTCATATTCTGCCAGCACTTAATTAGCACTAAATTCCCAATACATTGCTTTAGTCTTATACCGCGTTAATATAGGCTCATTAAGGTGTTCACTGCTAGCTTAATATCAAGCTAGCAGTTTTAATTGATAAAAAAATTTTTTTTTACCAAATTCTTTTTCATATTCTGCCAGCACTTAATTAGCACTAAATTCCCTATACATTGCTTTAATCTTATACCGCGTTAATATAGGCGTATTAGGGTGTTCACTGCTAGCTTAATATCAAGCTAGCAGTTTTCTCATTTTTCACGAATCTATGAGAGCACTAAATTTAAGTTTTTGGCACTAAATTAGCACTAAATAAGCACTAATTGTTGCACTTTACTTGAAGCGATTCTGCTAACTTTGTCATGCCAGCCTTACAGACGTCCTTGTTTCTCTAAGGATGAATAAAATTTCGTCAACTTTTTCTCCGGGCAAACTAAGTAGATGAAGTAAGTTTCTGTGAAATCGCTCTTTGGATGAAGGTATCACAATTCGTGATGTGCGGGCTTAACTTACGGTAAATATCATTCAGGTGATTTGTTTCCTAAATAAAGAAACCACACAACCGATAAATAAGATCCTGAACTCGCCTTTGGACAAAACTTCAATGAGGAGTGACTCTATACGATTCTAGAGACTTATTCGATAGACCGCTGCTAGGAAGCACGAAGGGCCGACAACGACGATATCTTGACATCATCCACCACTCAAACTACTGTAACACATCCATACCGCAGAAAGAGTAACAGTGTGGACTTTTTTTGGTGTCAAAATCTATTTTATCAATTAAGATTTGAAGTGTACTAAACATTTGGACCTTTTTCATTTGACTCTACTGAACTCAAGTTTCATGTTTTCTTTGGGACTGTCCCTAGACCCCGACAAGCGTACATCACGCTCGACAGAAAAGAAACACAACAAATCACGTCCGAAAGTGTACATTTCGAGTTCAAAGCTCTAATGCACCTGGCCCTAGAGCAACTCCCTGTGGAACACCTCGAACTATTCAGATTTAAGGCAGTTTTATTTAAAAACTTTTTAGCTCTTCATGGCTTTTTTGGTTGTTTTCAGATATAATAACTTTATCGGCAAAACCAGTCTCAATCCAAATCCGAAACCGGTTAAACTGAAAAGTTGTAGGACCCTTTATTAGCCGAGTTCACACTGTACAATTTGTTGGACGGTCGGATGTAGGTGTTCACACTTATCAAGCTTGTCGTTCAACTTTATGTCACATACTCTTTCACTACGTCTAACTTCTAGACTTTCAAAAATATTTTAAAACCATCCAAGTTGGTGAAGTGGTCGTCTGAGGATTCACACTATCAAACATTGGTCGTTCAAGCCAAAGTCTGTCAAACTAATAAAACTTTCACATAAATATTCACAGGACTGGTTGAGAGAACATGCCAAAGTATCAATCAACTTATAAATTCTACTAACAAATTCTTTTTTTCTGCATTACCCAGAGGATACAATGGGTAATCCAAAACTTTTTTAGTAATCAAGTTCTTCAAACTAAAGACAAATCAGAAAGCTTTCAATATTCAAATATGTACCTCATTTTCAGCACTTAATTCTTTCAAAATATAAAGAGAAAAGTTTTGCAATCAAAGTTGCTTCCATGAATCAACAACGTCACTACTCGTCGACCAACGATGCATTTTCATTCCCAGTAAAAATGTCCTCCTTTGACCAATGTGATTATATGATGAAGTTCCTCATAATGGCCTAGCAACAGAAGTTTAAATCAGAAATTAGGCTTTTGTATATATTGAAAACAATACTAATCCAGTTTGCCTTTCAGTTTTATTCGTTCGTTTGTTAACCTTTTCTTTTATTGAAGAATACCCTTAATCAGTGACAGACATGGACAACGAAACGATAAAGGTAGGGAATTAATATTTAATTGGATTTATGTATACATACTTAAGGCCTTGAATCAAGCAGTCACTTTCACTGTGAATGACAATCTACGTGTCAGACTTATGCTCACAAAAAGAACACTCTGTCGGCATTTGCTAGGCTTCTCTGGCATTCAGCGTGTCGTTCTCTTTTGAATCCTCACATATTATTTCAAAATCAATAAATCTAAACCAAACCATGCGTGGACGTGCGTGTGTGTGGTGGTTGTGTGAAACCTCTTCCATTTTAAAAAACAAATTTATGAATTTTTAACTTTTGTATAAACGTTAAAGACTGAACTAACTTGATTAGTGTAGGTATTTTCTTAAGAGCACTTGTCTTAAAACTGTAAAGAATAGATAAACAATTTTGGCATGTGAGTGACGAGATATACTAGTAGAGTCCTTGACTGAGAGGGTTTTTTTATTCTTTTCAATTGTGATGCAATGAGAAGTGTGTCTCTATGACAAATCGGTATCCTGGCAATGAGCCTTAAGGTTCTTAAATTGATAGGTATGTTTTGCGAAGATAATCTTTTCTTAGAAAAAATAAATTGATGATTATGTGTCCACGTCTTCTTCATAACACTTGATTGATTTTTGGTTTGAGGCTTGTTATGTAAGAGAAGTTCTTTGTTAGCCTGTCTGGATACCAGTGCTTACATAAACGCTGTTATCATAGATATGGGGGACGATGTGAACTTGAGTGGTGTTATAAAAAACTATAGGGGATAGAGTAGATTCTGTTTGTATATTAATCGATAAATTAATGTGATAATGAACTGCAATGACGTTAAAAGAGAAACATGCGCAAAATTACTCACCACCAGACACACGGTAGTTGTCAACTCAATTAAGCTGTTTAAATTTTGTGGGGAAATATGTTCTTTTTCATATGTGGATATGTTCATAAGGTACGGGCACTGGTTTTTCCAAGTAATGGTTTTTTGTGGAAACATTTTAAATCCAATTAAATGAACAGTAGTGCTCGTAGTCTGCTGGTTAGCGTGTTTGCCTTTTCTAGTGAGTTTGAGGCTAGAGTTTCATAAACATTCAATTGTTTTTTCACGAATATCGCATTCTGCGAGGAGTCGTTGATCACATCTCCATCTCCCCTCTTTTGGAGCTTACATCTCGTTCCGAAGTAGGCGAGTTGTTGTCAAAGCTAGTATTGGGGACGTCGGCGTCACCGTCGTCTCCTCTACTAGAAGTGGCTGCCAGTTTGCCCTCAGGCTCATTTGTAGAGCTAAGTTTGCCCTCAGGCTCATTTGTCAGAGCTGACTTTGCAGCCGGCTCATGACATGTTTCCAGCGGGATGTGCGCTGTTCGCCAGAGTCAAGTTGCTTGGTTCCCGCTGCACAGATCTGAATTGGCTTTGCAGCTGGTTCAGGAACCTTGTATCCCACTGGTGGTAGGTTTGTCCACCGATTCAGATTTCAGCTTCAGCTTTGGAGCCAAACCAGAGAATGTACTCAACTTCTTCCTTGCCTACCTGCAGTTTGTTTGTTTGTTTGTTTTAAGAAAATCCATGAAAAGTCCCACCAGTATCTCCGGAAAGAGAAGGTCAGCCCCGGCAGAGCCCTGTACCGGGGTAAAACTAGTCTATTCTGGACCTGGCCAGGCTTCCAGAAGAGCTGGTTACTGATTAATTTATCCCCCACCTTCAATTCTTCAGCACGGATTAATAGTTCACACCACCACTGACACTAGGAACCTCGTATCTATAGTGAGATTGGTAATCTAAAGATCGTGCTACAGAGAAGTTACAACCACTCAACGATCCAACCTTAGCTTGGCTGTCACCGTCTGACATCGTATAGACTATACACTAATAAAGTATATGTGGTGAGCATTGCCCGCTCGGCACCCGGTGCCGTGCAACAAAGTCGTGCGAAATAAGGCCCCAACGACCTTATTACCACTCCTATGTGGCAATAATGTCGAGTTGCACCTCTTACAAGGGTCGGCGCTATTTCCTTAGCGAAGTGGCAATAACGCCGAAAAAGAGGAAATAAAGTCGAATTGGGAAAAATCACAAACCAGATAGAAATCGGAAGGTAATAAAGTCGAAATTGAACAAAAATTCTACAAAGAAGCACAGCACCCATATGGCATGTAGAATAGTTCTGAAAAAAAAAAAAAAAAAATGTACAGGGCATATTATATGCAAAAATGCGGCGAAAGAGAAAAAAATTTGTTTTTATGGTGGGAATAGCGGTAATTCTCTCAAGAATTTGCAATGAAAAGTTAGCATTACATCATGTCATAAGATCTTTATCTGAGATGAGTTGTATTGTGAAAAGTTATTTATTAAGCAGCTGAGCGCAGTGCGGAGGGGGGCCGTGGCGGCGCGGACGCAACACCGCGCCCGCGGGCCCGCGCCGCCCCGCGCGCCCGCACCGCCCCGCGCCAGCCCGCGCGCCCTCGCCGGCGCGTGGGCCCGCGGGTGCGGTGTTGCGTCCGCGCCGCCACGGCCCCCCCTCCGCACCGCGCTCAGCTGCTTAATAAATAACTTTTCACAATAGAACTCATCTCAGATAAAGATCTTATGACATGATGTAATGCTAACTTTTCATTGCAAAAGTATACCTTTCTTGTTTGTTTTCACAGGAATAAAATTCTGTTTGTTACTTCAATATACAATACATGTGGTGTTTTACATTGGGTAATAACGCCTACCACACAAATATCCCCAATCCAGAAATCGACATTATTTCCACTTATTACAATTTTTTTGCGAAATAAGGTCGAATTAGGAAATTGTTACAATTCGACGTTATTTCCGATTTTAAGTGGAAATAAAGCCCCTTCGGCCTTATTTCGCACGGCTTTGTTGCACGGCACCTCGGCACCCCCTTGAAAGGTTCGATCGAGGATTTTTTCCAGGCAAAATCTTATTCAAGACAATCTATTAATTTCGCTTAAATGTACAAACAAGGTTCGTATGCATTTCTGTTGTAGTTTTTAAACAATTCTTTTATTCCCAATGGTAAGAGATCTAGAACTCAAAAACTACTGGACTGGTTTCAATTGATCATGTTGCGATCGACGCAAGGCACTCTTCCAGTGTGTTAGATGTCCGAACTTTCCGAGGGGCCAACTTTGACTCGGACCACTACCTTGTTGTAGCCAAGGTATGAATGAGGATATCTTGTTCACGACCAGCACGAACTGTGAAGAGATATGACGTCGGAAAGCTACAATCGCAAGAGATTGCCAATGCCTTTTCCAATCGAGTGTCCCTTCAATTATCCTTGAATCCCATGCCGCCAGCATTAAGCATTGAAGACCAGTGGCAGCAATGCCAAGAAGCCATCAGAACCGCTGCCTCTGAGGTTCTGGGTTTCACTCGGCCACCAAAACGAAACCCATGGTTCCGCTGTAGACACGGACAACAATACCAGTGCGGAGATCAAACGGAGAATAAATCTTGCCAACCGTTGCTTCTTTGGGTTAAGAAGGCAATTGAGAAGCAAAACCCTCCAGAAAAACCAAGGTAACCTTGTATAAGACCCTCATCATGCCAGTCCTGCTTTACGGCGCGGAAGCATGGACCTTATCGAAAGCGGATGAGGAAACCCTTGGTCGTTTCGAAAGAAAAATACTCCGAAAGATCCTTGATCCCATATGCAAAGACAATGTGTGGAGAAGAAGGTACAACAACGAGCTGGATGAGCTGGACCGCGACATGGGCATAGCCAGAAGAGTAAGCATCGCGAGGCTACGCAAACACATTGCAGGGAAATTGTGGAAGGGGAAGACCTCGTCTTAGGTGGCGCAAACAAGTGGATGAAGACTTCAACCGACTTAGAGTGCGAAACTGGAGAGAGCTCGCCCGAAATCGAAGTCGTTATAGAAGGATGTTGGTTGAGGCCTAGGTTCACCCCGAACTGTAATGCCCACCTAAGTAAGTAAGTAAGGACTGGTTTCAATGAGCTGTTATCCTCGAGTTACATAGGCTATATTTTAACCCCATATTCCCACGGGGACGAGAATTTCGAAACTTCTTTACTTAACTTTCTTACAAAACAAAAAAATATATTCCCGCGCAATTTTTTGAATATCTGCGCATGACCTTAGAGAGAGAGGGAGAGGGGGGAGAGATATACAGACAGACAGAGAGAGAAAGAGAGAGACAGAGAAACAGAGAGAGAGAGAGAGAAAGAGAGAGACAGAGAAACAGAGAGAGAGAGAGAGAGAGAGAGAGAGAGAGACTGGCAGACAGACACATAGATAGACAAATAGATAGATAGACAGATAGAGAAAGGGAGAGATAGAAAGAAGGCGACCTTCAGGGCGAGGGCAAATAAAAAATACGGTCCATTACCACACACATTCCAAATACGCTTTGAAGCAACTTCAGGCACTCACTAACCTAATGCTATAGCGACTTGGCAATAAAGCACTTCTTCGTCATCTTAAAATTCCAAAACTTTCCTTAGAATATAACTGGAAAAAAAACTATCCATTTAGTTAAATGAAATATGTAAATGAACTCCGCAGCTCTCTATAACCGTGCAATTTTATGTTAAGAAAATAATACTAACTCAGTTGCATCTATGATTGTTCAGGCCAGTGGTAATGCCGCCATCCCATTAATTTAAAGAGTCCGTCGGTCAGATTTCGTGTGAAGGAGGTCTTAACCCTGCACACATCATACTCAGAGTACAACATTTTTTATTCAGAATTACCACACGTAGCCTTTTTTTCTTTCATTTTTCTTCAGTACGCGCGCACCTCCCGTATCAAGAAAAAGCAGATCATTAGGACTGACAAAGGGAAGCAGATGCATGACGAAGATCAACCATGTGTGTGGGAAATACACAGAAAAACTCTTTTTTCTTCTTCGAAGGAGGAAGAGAATCTGGTAGATAGATTGAATGCCGAACGATGAACACCAAGAAAGAAAAGTGTATTTAGACTGAGGCAATATTGTGTTCGCTTCTATGCAAGCAAAAATCGACTGACGCTGCGGGTTGCGTTGCATAATTGCGGAAACCTCAAGTGCGCGATGCCGTACAATCCTAGAACCATACATAACTTCGAATACGACCGTGAGGCATCAACAGCACAACAAACCAATTGGAATAAGGTTCCCTTTGGATAGATTCTTTGGTATAATTTGCTTACGATTTCTCGTGTTTATATATTTTCTGGTTTAACCACAGAAACTTATTCTTCATCAACGTGTCATCTTTGTAAGTCGTATGCCGACAAACGTCAATTTATCACGTTTCTTCGGATGAAAATTTATACAGTTGTTTTTGTTTTTGATAATGTTGTTGCATTGCATCAAAAATATGCCAACCACCCAGCATGTTGCGGGGATGTACAATTATAGAATGTTATAAAATGAATAGGTGGACCACGGTATCATGGACGGATAGAAAAATCTTGTAAGCGTTGTCGGATCTGATACCGAAAAATTAAGAACTGAAGGAAAGCTTGGAAGATATTTAGGTGAAAATAAAATGGTAGCTACGAAATTAGAATTCGTTTAGAGACTTCGAAGTAAAACCCTTCATGTCGGCGGCGGCGGTGCCCTTTCTTTTGCTTCCGCAGAAAAGCTACCTTGCACCTTGTTAATGAACAAAAACCACACTTGCAGGGTACTCTTCAACTCAAAATCTCTCAAACAACCTTCAAACAAAAGTACCCACCAGAGATTAAAATGAACTAAGTCTGCTTGTGAACAATGAGTATTTACTTGAAAAAAACGAGTTTGAACAAGCTGAGTCAGCCCACAAGCAAGTCAATTTGAACGATCTTATTTGTGAACCAAGCAACTCTGAACAACCCCTATTTTCAAACGAACCAAACAAGTAGACTTGCTTGCAAGTCAAAATGAGTTTGAATAACATTGAGTTAAGCTGCTTGTGAGTAAAGTGCTTGTGAGTAAAAGTGATCACAAGCAATTTATTCGTAAACAAGCAATAAGTTCATGAGTATGCAGTGTGCTTGTGAATAAGCCGTGTGTTTATAAACAAGCAATGTGATCATACCAAATAGGGTAGTTTGATGGCGTGTTCGTTTTGAGTACCATAAAAATCTAGGTATATATGTAAGAAGTACGTTTGTTTAATAGCTTGGTTTTTTATTCTTTTCTTTTATATGAAGAAAAAGGTTATTATACAGTAGATATGGAAACAATTTATTGTATTCATTGAAGTAGATAGTACAGGTTTGTAAGTATATAAAAACAAAAAATTTTAAGCGAATAGAAAACTGAATTAGAAGTTAAAAAAAAGCGAAACAAAATCATGATAAATAAGGAATAGTTGGGAAGAATTTCACCGTTCTGAGTTTTTATTTCTCCAAACGTTGCCCAAACCTTACTTCTGCTATTTTTCTTACTGCTTATTGAGAAAATACCTTCAAGAAGGTTAAAATTTACACTTTCTTCGTTCATTTTAAATTTTCTACACAAACACTGCTGCTAACAATATTCCACTAAAGTGATTTTAATTTTTAACGTAATCTTTATATACTTTCTATATTCAAAATCAGGTACCAAAAAAAATTTACACTTCTAAAATAATGATCAAAACCGCATTTGCGGTTTTTTATGATACATTCAGGTCACTTTTTCTCAGATAAACCCTTTTATTATGCATAATTCCGAAAAAAAATCTTTAAAACTTATTTCGTCAACGACGTAAATACCCACATGTTTATAACTCTAATTCATTGATGACCTTTAATTTTTGTACCTACCTTCATAAGCTTAAACCCAAAAATGTGCATGCCATAAAACGAAGGAATTAGCAATCACTTAAAAAACTGATAAGCAAAATCCATTTCCGCAATAAAGTCATATAAATTTATTATAGGTATTGTAAAAATTATTTACAAACACTTTTTTAATTCCTGCAAAATATTACCAATACATACAAAAATATTAAAAAGGGAAATTTTGGAATCAGAAATTAAAATGTTTTATCATCCCGCAATGCATCCAATCCGTTCTTTCTCTTCTCATAAGCCAAAACCAGCCATTTGTATGCCTCTCTTTGTTTTTCAATAGAATTATAGTTAGGTATAAATGTTCAACGCATTGCTTTCCGATGAATACACTGCCTGCTTATAAACACACTGCCTGCTTGTAAGCAGGCTACCTGCTTGTGAACACACTGCCTGCTTGTGAATAATTTGCGTGCTCATGAGTATTTGAATATATTCAAGTAAGTTCAAACAAGTCAATCTGCTTGCAAGTCATTTGCTTGTGAGTGCAATACAGAAAAAATGACTTGTGAGTATCCTTACTCATTTAGTTTGTTCACAAGCAGTTTTTGCTTGTGAGTAAATATGCTTGCGAGTTATTTGCTTGTGAATAGGGGTGGAAAATGATCAAGTCTGAGCGATCGTTGAGAAATTTTGGATGTGTTTGAACTGATTTGAACATACTCATTTTGATCTCTGGTACCCACATTAGTCATGGTTGAATGATAGGTTTGCCGTTTTCTTGTTGCTACCAAAGCAAAGCCTACAAAAAATCCATATATTAACAGCCTTAAAAGTAAAAGGAAGACTGAAGTAGGTAGGTAGTAGTTACATAAACACCATGAAGCAGCTCTGCCATTCATACCTAGTCAGCCAGCCAGCGTTTATAACCATTCGTAAATATGTATCTGTAGGAAGAGATGGAGTATAACCAAATGGAAATAAAAATAAAAAACAAATAAATCGCTTGCTCTGACACATAAAACGCTATTGAATTTCGGTTAGCCGAAAAAAATATCCTACATATTGGTATTTATTTTCTCAACCAAATTGTAGAAACACGTTCGACGTCAAATGCTTCTATATTTCTTTTGGCTTGAATATTTTTTTCTTCTCTTTTTTGTTGCTTTTGCTTTTGTTGTTATTGTGCTGCACCAACGTCTGTCTGTCTTTCTATGTTGCAGTGCAGAGATAAAAAAAAAGAAAATAAACATTTTGTGGTGCTACACGTACCCACCACATTATTATAAGCTACAATGAGGATAGCTCTAAAGGGAATTACGTGAACATATCTATCTATCGTTGGAATCGCAACTATTACTGGTAATTTTCATAAAATGTTTACGTCGAGAGAAAAGGAGGTGGGGATC
Organism: Melanostoma mellinum; assembly: GCA_914767635.1. Lineage (NCBI taxonomy): Eukaryota > Metazoa > Arthropoda > Insecta > Diptera > Syrphidae > Melanostoma > Melanostoma mellinum. The sequence goes on from OU612058.1 coordinate 26,242,314, forward strand.
GATGAACTCACCTTTCACCTTTGATTAACAATAAATAAGTCGTTATTAGTCAGGGAATAGAGTTTACAACTTTGTTGTTTGGTGCACGGAAATGGACAGATAGCCATGACAGTAAGTCGGCAATTTGTTTTCTTTAGGACAATTGTGAATCACGTTTTTTCTATATAAATTACTGAATGAGTTTAAATAAAAAATTAGAAAATGGAGGACAAAGTATTGGTAGAGCAATTGTGATTACCCCTCATTTAGTAAATAACCGGTACCTAAATATTTTTTTTGTGGTCGATGAAAACTTTTGTTTAAAAACGAATTGTCCATAGTCTCAAGTATTTACTTAGGACTTTGGCCTTTTTTTTATAATTAGCGCGCACATCAAGAGGTTATGAATACCCTTATAATGTTATAGAACACAATGCGAGCATTTAGGAAAATAGGAGAGGATTTAATAGGAGACACCGATGCACATTGCTTTTGAACCTTTGCGAATCGTAATGCAGGGGAAATACAGAGCCAGGTAAAGCATTCCACATTCGGGTGGTGCGACTAAAATAAGAATCTCTATACTTGACTGTACGCCCGAAGTTGGGATCAACTGGCTATTTCACTAGAGCACCGTTTGTGAAAAAAGCGATAAAAGAGAGTGAGACAGGTAACATTTCGAAGATGTTCAAGAGAATCAATCGATTCTACGATTGAACTATCACCTATCAATTTTAACGCTCTATTTTGTACCCTATCAAGTAGGCGCAAAGATTTTTGAGAAGCACCTGACCAGATATGGGATTTATACTCCAGTTTTGGGCGGATGAAGGCCTTATAAATTGTAGCCACATCAGAAGGAGTGAAGAACTTCCTGTATCGTCTCAAGAAGCCTAAGCATTTTGCAGCGTTTTTGGCGACTTCACATATGTGGCCATTCCAACGAAGATCATCGTTTACACACATACCAAGTACTGCCAGCTTTTCGGTTTCTTGGATGCAGGTACCATTCATGGATAATGGCAATGGGGTAATGTTAAGCTTCAACGACAAGAGACAGCATTAAGTTTTCGAAGCATTGAATTCTAATCGGTTTTTAAGACCCCATGTAACAATGATGTCAAGGTCAGAATTCAATGAGCTTATCATACGCAACCGTTCCAGTTCCACATTCGAAGAGCAGGGACGTGAATTTGAAAACGAATATGAAAAGCTGAGGGTCGAGTCTTCAGCAAAACAGTTAAGCGGATTAGAAGTTTCAGACAAGAGATCATTAATGAAAATGAGGAAGAGAGTCGGAGACAAAACGGAGCTCTGGGGCACACCAGCGTTTATGAAGTGGGTATCAGACTTGAAGCCATCTAATACAACTTGTATTGAACGGTCGGTAAGGTAGTCTCTAATCCAACGAAGAAGAGATTCATCGATACCAAAAGCACGCATTTTCGATAAAAGAGCCTGATGCCAAACTCTATCAATTGCTTTAGAAATATCAAGCGCAATAATCTTACTTTCTCCAAAACAATGTAAAGATTGGTTCCACTTTTCGGTGAGATAAGCCATCAAATCACCAATGGACCGTTTGCTACGTTTGTATGTGGTACCGTGGCGTAATAGTTAACGTGTCTGCCTTTTATGTATAGTGATAGTAATTTCACTCCATGAAAAACGCTTTGTAGTTTAGTCGTTTGCAATCGAGAAAAATTTTTAGGTTCCTTTGATTCCCTCACAAAGGGTGAGAGAAATATGTCCTTTCTTTTCATAGCTGGAGGTAGTATAATCAGCTTACAGTTTAATTGACTAATGATTCTCAATAAAACAGACCACATATTGGTTTGGTCAAACATGTATGGAAGAACCGAGTGTTGAAAAGAAAAAATAGGTCTTTCACTGGAAAGTCACACACATATTTCTATTTAACATATAAATAATCGATGCGAATTGAAGGAAAGTTGTAGATATCAAAAATTACACTCAGTTACTTATTTACTTTTATGTTGAAATTACAATTTCGGGGTATACGGTATACCTGACCGTTAATAAACATTTCAGTGCGACGGCTTCGAATTTTGGCGAGCTCTCTACAGTTTACATATGAAGTCGATTAAGTTTCGCCTCCATTTGATTTTCCTTCAGTGTCCTTTTCCATGTCTTTTACTGAATGAAATTTGAATGGTGCCCGTGGCGCGTTTCCCTTGTTTCTTGATTTGAATCCAAGAAACATCAAAGAAAAAAAATATTTTTCACAGATATCGCCTTTCGCGATGGATTTGCAAGCCCTCCGAAAGCAATTAAAATTACAAACCTCCATGAAAAACGCTTTCGTAGTTTAGAATCGACATCAAATTGTAGATCCTCGAGGTTTTCATAGATTTATTGCGCCACCCTATTTATTTTATTAAAATTTACATTGTATTGATTTCCAATTATTCAACTTATTTTGTTTTTTGTTTATTGCAGGTACGTTAAAATACCAGACCGATTGCTGGGGTAATTATTTATTATTTTTTAATTTTGTTTTTGTATTTAATTTTTTACATTTTATTTTTTAGTGTTTTTTATTTATTTTTATGTACGAATTCATTACATCCCTGGTTATTCCATAGATATTGTGGTATTGAATTTTCCTAGTTTTACTTATTCAGCCGTTTATATCCCACTTCTTGCCCAGAACAGTATTCCGGTGAATAACACGGTAACATCGGCAAAAGTCTCTGATCGATCGAACTATTTTGAGATCTCTTTTCTTGATGCAGTAGCTCTTACTTACTTACCTAGGTCGGTATTACAATTCGGGGTGAACCTGAGCCTCAACCAACATCTTACGTCGAAAATTTCGATATCGGGCGAGCTTTCTCCAGTTTTGCACTCTAAATCGCGGTTGAGGTCTTCTTCCACTTGATTGTTCCACCTAAGTCGAGTTCTTCCTCTTCCACGATTTCCCTGCAATGCGCTTGCGAAAACCCGTCGAGCCAGAGCATTTGGGTCCATCCGCTCTACATGGCCCAACCTATGCTATGCCCATGTCGCGGTACAGCTCATACAGCTCGTTGTTGTTCCTTCTTCTCCAAAATTGTCTTACCAAGGATCATTCGGAGTATTTTTCTTTCGAAACGACCAGGGGTTTCCTCCTTTTTCCGCTTTTTTTTTAAGTTCACGCTTACGCACCGTAAAGCAGATCTGGCATGATTAAGGTCTTAATTGCCTTCTTAACCCAAAGAAGGAACGGTTGGCAAGAGTTATTCTCCGTTGGATCTCCGCAGAGATGTTGTTTTCCGTATCTAAAGCGGATCCTAGGTAGACTTCCTGTACTACCTCGAATTAATGTCTGTCTACTGTGAGTGACGTTTTGTCCCATTCGTCAATGTTCGGTGTCCTTGTTTGATGACAACACATACATACTTCGTTTTGCCCTCATTAACCATCAAACCCATTTTTGCCGCTCCTGTTTAAATACTCACAAAAGCACCTATGACGTCACGCTTTTTTCTTCCAATTACGTCAATATCGTCTGCATAGACAAGTAATTGTACAGACTTTTGAAAGATTGTTCCTCTGGTGTTGACGTTTGAGTTTCTTACAATCTGTTCAAGTATGATGTTGAAGAAATCGCATGACAGTTTGTCGCCTTGTCTAAAACCTTTTTCAACATCTTATGTCTCTGTGAGTTCTTTACCGACCTTGACGGAGGAGCGTAAATTCTTCAAAGTCATCCTGCATAGCCGTATGAGCTTTGCAGGGATGCCGAAACTAGACATGGCTCTATACAGCTCGTCTCTGTAAAAACTGTCATACGCGGCCTTGAAATCAATAAAAAGATGGTGTATATCGATGTTATATTCTCGGGTTTTTTCCAAGATCTGCCGTAACGTGAAAATCTGGTAGATTGTGGACCTTTCTGGTCTAAAACCACATTGATAAGGACCTATCAAATTGTTGACGTTTGACAAGAACTTATAAGCGACTCTCAGCAGCAGCTCGTCCGATGTTTATTTGCACAAGTTTGTGTTTACCTCGCAAAATTTTTAAATGTGCCCATGTGACACTGCCAAAACGGCTGTTACCGATAAATCGATTACTCTTTCTAAACAGGCACCTCACTTTCTATGGGTTGGAGTGTCGGCCATTTTTGTCAATAACTCAATTACTGAGATTGAAATTGATTGTCAGCTAGTAGGTTTCGACACCATGACTGATAAATAACGCCCCTAAATGGCAACGCACTTAGGCAAGCTTTTCTTTAACCTTAGTTATAATTTTTCAAAAACATTAGGTTTATAATGATATAATGATACAAAACTTTCAAAAAAATTTAATGTTGAGTCTGAACAATTCGAATCCGCCCTGATACATTCATTTGGACAACAAAAAACAATCACATCACTCATGCACAACTTAACATCCACAAATATTGTAACGAGTGAGTACACATTGGAACCTAGTCATTTCCACCAATGATTCACTTGTTAATGATGTGCGGCATCAAAATCAGTCGCAACCTCTCATGCATCATTCTCAAATGGCAACCTTGATACACATAACATGTTCATTGTTCAAGTATGCCTTAAAAATCAAACAATAAATTTTACCTAAACAATGACGGACGCCATGCGATGACCGATTGCGATCCATCTTTTAGAGCAATACAGTTGAAAGGCCAATAAAAACACCACATTATCCAGCCGCATGTGTGTGTCCGTCAATTTATTGATCCCACACCACATGTTTTAGATAAAATAATTTAATTGAAAATTTTCATTTAATTAGCTGCAATTTACATTCCCAAGAGCCATGAGATAGGTACGAGGGTACCTCGCCTGGAATGCATATTCATTTTATTCGTATAAACTGTGTACACTGTGTGCCCTTCATGTGTTTCGATTTCGATTATATTAGTGTGATAAATCAAAATGGATTCGGTTCGTTGGAGGAACGAGTGTGGCAGTGGCTGCGAAATGCATGGCTTCATCTAACAAACTTTCAATTTAGATTTTCAATCTAAATTTTCAGGAACGAGAAAGAGCTCTTCTCGGTTTTTGAAAAGTGGTCTCCACATTCAGTTTTTGCAGATACTTTTCATTTTTACTCATGAGCATGCTGTTGACAAATCGATAACATGCTTTGGAATTTTGGGATTTTGTGTATTTTATGAGATTTCGCGCTTTGAGTGACAGTTATTGTCAAACCTTTGTTCATAGGAAGTCCCATTAAGCGTTTCTTCGACAGCCTGTGGCAGAAACATCGTGCCATTTCATGACAATCCAAGGATAAATGTCATTTAAGTATTTTCAACAATAACCTGACATTTATCTGTCAAAGTGTTCTTTGTTTAGGAAAAAGGCTGGCTGCACTTGATGTATAATAAAGTAAAAGACAATGGGTTTATAACAATTTATGCTCGATTTGGTATATTACGTATTCTTAACAACATAAATTATTACACTTGCGAGCGTGCCTTCAACCACTTAAAATCCAGCAGTCTTAGCTCCAAAAATAGTTGAGCTTACTGTCGAAGAAATTACATAAGACCATGAGAAAAAAAAAATATATTCTTAGCATTGCCGTGAAAATTTAAAATAAAACAATTGTTTCTGAAGTACACACCTGATAAAGAAAAATAAATTACACAACCCAAGTTTAGATAGGTTAGGTACATAAGTATTCCATTTTAGGGGCAAGGGCTATTTTGCCATATTCTCCTGAGAAAATAAGCATACCTACACCGTTTGTCTTAAGTGCGACTAATCCTCAGACAGACATGCGATACTTTTGAGAAGCTTTAAATTTCATTGTGAACCAGCTTAACCACACAACGACGAGGACGTCGGCGTCGTCGGCCGGCATATATGATTGCGACAGCAACGACGACGACAATGAATGACTTCATGAATATTATGGGTTGACAACTCAGCTATGATATTTTATGTTTTTTTCTTTCTTTTATTATGTAGGTACTTGGGTGAGCAAAACTAAACTTGTCATTGTTATAATATTATGACGGTAATATGCAGCAGCAATAAGCTGTAGTTATGTAGGTATTTTATTTTATGTGAATTTCTGGTATAGAAAATGTTTGCCAACTTATGTTTATTCTTCTATGTGTTTATGATGGAACGAGATTGTAAACTATGGATGGATGGAGTGTATACAATTTTGGATTGATTATGTTTCGTGAGCATGAACGCATTGAAAACAAAGTTTGGAGTTTTTAGTTTTTTTGGATTGAAGAAGTGCTGTTGATTGTTTTTCTGATTCGATTCCAATGTAAGGCGGGTTTTTACTCATAAATCATTAAATATAATAAATTTGTAACCTAGCGAGAACGATAGAACGAATTTGAACAAATCTTTTTTCAATTTATTGTATTTTACCCCTCTAAACGCACCTCATATTTTGTTTAGCTGCGTACTGGTACTCTACAGCAGATGGCGTATTGTAACTTTTTATTTTTCGCTATGCGTTCAAAAACCCTTTGTTAGAAGTGACTCTTACAATATATGAACGATTTATCAATGAGTTTCAATAAGATTTATTGGAGCACTCCCAGTACCCACGGTTTCCTTTGCCTCAGTTTTAAATTATTGTTTTATTTTGTTCCCAACAGAGCATTGAACTGAAACCCAACATCACGAACGTAACCTGAACACGAATTGTTTAGTACAGTTTTTTTTTATATATATGAAACGCACATAGTCGTAATTACGCTCTGAAATAAAAGTCTAATGTCTGTGGCACACATTTGGTAGGGACAGCGCCGTATTAATAATTTGGCATCGGTTGATGCAATTCGTTTTGAGAAAATCTTGCTGTTTTCGCTGAAAACACTTTTTATATCACGTTTAAAATCTTCGTATAGGTGCCTGAATTTTTGTCAATCAAGAAATTCTCTGTTTTTTTTCGAGCACACTTTTGTGAGCTCAGAAAGTTTTCCCAAAAATAAGTACATTCCGAGCGTTGTTCTCAGTTTTCTGATGGGTTTGTGAACGTCCAAAGGGAAAACGTTAAACTGGACCATTGGTTGTAGAGAAGTAGTACGCAACTACAATAACTTCGTTCGTTGAGCTTTACCCAGGGTTGACCCAAGTTTCCTAGACAACCCCATATGATTGCGAAAACAACAGAGTTTTTCGGTACGATTGACCACGAAACCATCGAATGTGCTTGTGATTTGAAGTCATTTGACAAAAAAACCTAGTGGTACACGAAAAGAATTGAAAAATCGCCAATTGCGAATATCTAGTTTGTAATTTGCGAAATCCCTTTTTTTTTGTAAACTACACCGCTTTAATTGTAAATTGATCGAAATAATAGCAATTTACTCTAAGTGTCATCTCAAATTACAAAATTTTTTAATTTGTGATTTGCAATCAAGTATCGTAATTTAAGAATTTCCTCTTTTTAGTAGTTTACAAGCTTTCAATCGCAATCTACTACACTTCCAGAGCACAATTACGTTTTAAAATTTATTTATCGTGGTTTACAAAATAAGTATGACGATTCGCTTTCTCGAAATACTCAAATTGGGAAATTTAAAGGATGATCTAAAGGGTTTTCCAATAGGTATGATATGATTTTGCAGTGGCGTTTCGGCCATTTGTAGTATGTCATGATCTGCCATTTGTTTTTTATTGCATTCAGAAGTGTTTACAATTTGACCATTGGACCACCGTAAACGTCGTGAACTTTCAGATTTTGACTTGGAACAACTTGAAATCGAAAACGATTTTTTTGAGAAAATCATCTTTTCCGATAAGGTTTATTTTTATTTGACTAGTGCGTTAAACAAACAAAACTCGCGATGAAAATCCACAAAATATTCATGAAAACCCATTACATTCACTTAAATCGACAGTTTGGTGTGGTCTTTGGGCTGGTGGAATCATCGGTCTGTACTTCTTTCAAAATTAAGCTGGTAACACCATTACTGTCAATGGAGAGCGGTATAGATCGATGATATCCAACTTTTTATGGGCGAAATTGGAAGAAATCGATTTTGAAAACATTTGGTTTCAACAAGTCGGGGCTACACACAGCAAATGCAACAATTGAATTGTTGCGAGAAAAATTTTGAGATTCGATTTTTTCAAGAAATGGTGATATTGAATGGCCTCCAAGAAGTCGCGATTTGACACCATTAGACTATTTCTTGTAGGGTTATTTGAAGTCATTGGTCTTTCAAAATTAACCAGATTCTCTTCAAGCTTTACAAGCCAATATTGAACGTGCCATTCTTGATATGCGACTTGATTTAGTGGAAAAGTGCTCGAAAATTGGGTTCATCGAATTTGTTGATGCAGAAGAAGTCGTGGTGGCCATTTGAATGACGGTTTGTTTAAAACTTAATTGTATTGATTGAACTGCACATTAAATAAAAAATATTTGAATTTCCTCAACGAAAAGTGCGTTTTTTTCAAAAAATAAATCATATCACTCTTATTGGAAAACCCTTTAGATATTAACCCCAGAAAAACGTAATCTACGAAAATCCTGTACAGTAAATGACAAATGATAAGTCGTAATTCTTCTATCTCTTGAACACTACCTCTATTTTAACTGTCTGTTTATGCTCACATTTTTATACATTCTTTCAACAATTTTCACAAGCAGAGTAAAAACAGCAAAGTAAAGACATTGAAGCATTAGAAGTAAAATTATTTGGAAATAATTTGTAAGAAGTTGACATTAAGTTAGAAAGAAAAAAAAACATAACAAAAAAAGAAAACTAAACGTAAAAAAAAAAACAAAAACCTTGTTATTACATATATAATAAAGTAATGAAAAATTTTGTTCAATTGTCTGGATAACTATTTTCGGAAAACGTCTTCTCTTCATAGTTTATGAAAAAGAGATTGAATCTCAAGTATCTCAACAAATGTTCTTTTACTTTTTGCTATATGTTGTTAGCAAAGTCTCTCCTACGAGCACCTCATAGTAAATCAACCACATTAAAGTTAGTTTGTTGTAGAAAGGTGTGCCTTAAATGTTTTTCAGGTTAATTACAAACGTAGGCATTACGGTTCGGGATGAGCTTGGGTCTCCCTTAACCACCAATTTCTATTTTGGATGGGCTTTCTCTTTAAATTGGTTTAGGTTATTTTTCATGAGCGATGGTGTCCTACCGCTTTAAATATCCCAGCTATCGGAGTCTCTCAATTCATACTTTTCTTCATATTCTCATTTCGCAGCTCATACAGTTCGATTTTGAATCTTTTCTTCCCACATCGTCTTTAAGAATAGGACCACAGACTCAACTATTTTTCTTCCAAAACAACCAATTGCTTAATTATTCGCTAAAGTATGGCCCATTCTTATGCGCCATGAAGTAGGAAAATTAAAGGAAGAATCAATGTCAAATAATCGGCACGACTAGTTCAGAATCGACAGTTCTAGAAAACACTTCTCCATTACTTAGCAAAATACAGACGTCACTTGGATCTAATTCGACGACGATTTCATCATTTGAACCTCCCGGTTCTACCTAATTGCTTCCGTTTACAAGAAACCAACCATCCTTGTTGTAACGTTTTAAATTTCATCCAACAACTCAATTTCACATGGAAATCATAAAAGCGTTTATTCTGTTTGTGGTAAGGAAATGTATATCTTTCCTTAACTTACCACACACAATAAACGTACAAATCTAAAAAAAAAAAAAGAAAGAAAACAAACACATGAATAGGTATGCACAAAATACAAAACAATACAAATTAGAAGCAAAAGAAAATATTAATATAATAGAACAGCCTGGTGGAACGATTTTCGTAATGTGGCATTAAGCATTTTGAACTTTTAACGCAGTGCAAATAATGTAATAATAGTAGTAGCCGCATTGTTCGAAAAGAAGGATTCCCTCATTATTCGCCGCCCTGTAGTAAAAGAAAACTCAAGCCCCAACCTCTTGTCTTGGTATTAATTTCCTACTTTTCTCCTCGGCAATTTTCGCAATTTTAATGCAAAAATAAAAAAAATGTATAGAAAAATGGAATGAAATTAAATGTCTTTCGTTCCCTCTTTGAATGGCTTTTTAGTGGCGAAAAGTTTCTACGACTTCTGGTGACGGTGTCGAATGTTTCGTCAACTTACTTCTTTTGTATATAATTTATAATCCGTTCCACTCGTTCCCTTCTTTTCTTTAGTGCGGTTTTTTCTTATGCGCGCACAGTGGAGTGTACTGTATACACATAATTGCAGAAGCGGAGCATTATAAGAAGGCTGTGGCACTGTACGTACTGTGGTGTGGTGTTGGTGTGGTACTTATTATTATTAATTTGAGCAGAGGAGAAAATAGGAATACCCATTACCCACCTACCATACCAACCAGCATAAAGAAAAAGAAACCCTCATAAGTGTTTTATGTCGTCGTCTATGACGGAAGAAGGGGGTCAAATACCTATGCCAAGTTTACACTGACTTGACACTGTGTGCGGTCGGTCACTTGAACGGAATGTATTCTTTAATTGTTTCGTTTAGTTATACAATACTGTTTTTTATAATAATTTGTAATTGTTTCTTGTTATTTGTTTTATTTGCAGCACTGATGGAACAGAATCACCCATTCTCGCAGAACCAGATGCAGATGGACATGATAAGCCCCGAGTTGTATACGGCGAGTTAGTTATTCTAGGGTAAGTACTAAGTACCTTCAAAAATCCATATTGAGATTGTGTTGGAGGACACAATTATGTAGTTATATTGTGATGAAGACGCATAGTCAAAAGTCAGATTTTGCTAACTAATCATATGAAAATCTGTTTGCATGTCCAACATCCTTACTGGGCAGACAAAAGTAATGTATACAATGTCGTTGATAAAATGATAAAGCATGTGTCGAACAATTAACCTTGTTTTGGGCAGCATAAATTAATTCAAAGTCCACCAACCACATCCGGTTCAATTTAAGTGTGGACTCTCACAATTAGAACTCTTAGCATAAGTGTACTAAAAACTGGGTCAACACGTGTTTGCCGTCGACTTTAATAGGTGCAAAAGAAAAACAACAAAGGATTTACTTTTTTTTTTCTTTCTTTTTTTACGTTACTCGATACTACACAAAGGGACAGAGGTTCTCATTGTTTGAATGCATGCCATCTATATGCTGCTGCTGTAGTTAGATAAGATTTATGTGCGCATTCAAAATTTAATAAACAAAAAAAAAAAAGTCACCAGTGTCTACCGGAACAAAGACTCAGGGAGGAAGTGCAACAAAGCAAACATTTATTCAGAGTAATTGAACTTTTGAAAGGTTTTATCTAGATCAACGTTGAATGATGATTGCAAGTGTCGCTGAACTTTGGTTTAAAATTTATTATTTTTGAAACAATGTGCGCAATTATTTAAAGGCATGATAAGAATTATTAATGTGTCAAAAATTTCTTAAAGGATTATAAATGAAAACAAAACACAGTTCGATAAACTCAGTCTGGGTTTTTAGACAATGTTATGATTAAAAGACGATGAACCTTTAATCAAACATCTGTTGTGTAAATTTTGAAGTTTACCTTTTGATGTTCTTTATGCTTATTGTATTTCTTAATTTTTATTTAAATCCTTTGACGTCTACGGAGACACAAACGAAAAATTTAACTAAAGTTAAATAAAATCAACCGTTTCTTTAGTTGTACGGTTCTTTTAATTTTGTTCGTGTTGTTCAATAGTGTCCCTGTATAAAGTAATCAAAGGGTTAATCAATACAGGCAAGTTTTTTTTTTACATATATGTAGCTCTAGTATTTCGTGATGGTTATAGCATGTCTGCCAGATAACTCAGAGGTTCGTGGCTCGAATCCCAACAGAGGCAAAAATGTTTTTCCACGGGTATCGCCTTTCGCGAAGAATTGGCAGTCCTCCGTTAGTAAATTCATTGTCGTGAAAAGCGCTTTCTCGATTAGGAACCGGCAGAAAGTTGTAGGTCCCCTCTATTCCCTGACATAGCATGGTTGTGAGAAATGCGCTAGGCCTTGTGGATTCTCCATCTGTTGCGCCACCCTATTTATTTTTATTTATTTTATTTCAATTGGGCTTAAAAAAAAAAACATTTATGAAGATCCGTGCTCGTGACGTAAATAGTGGTTAGCACGGGTGCCTGTTGCGTTCGAGGTCTGAATTCCAGAAACACAAAAATTGTTTTTTTTTCTTACAAAGAAAAATTAAACAGCTTTATTTTTTACCCCAGTATCAACGAGACGTAGAAAATTGACTGGTCTGACCCAACTGACGCTTAAAGGCGTCAACATCCCCTTTTCAAATTAAGTCAAACATCTTGGAGTGATCCTGGATAACAAGCTTCTTTGGTCTAAACATGTCGTCTAAAACTACTAAAGCACCATCAGTCTTCTGGCAATGTAAAGGAGCCTTTGGCAAGACATGGGGTCTTTCACCGAAAAGGGTCCTTTGGATCTATACGGCTATGATAAGACCAATCATCTCCTATGCGTCAGTTGTTTGGTGGAATAAGCTCTCTTGTAAATACGTTATTGCCTCGTTTGCCAAACTTCAAAGAACAGTTTGTCTTGGTGCTACTGGGGCCTTCCCCAGCACACCGGGAGCTGCTCTCGACGCGCTGTTGAATCTTCCTCCACTTGATGCCTACATCATGGGGTATACTCTCAAGACCATTTCTCGTTTAAAGAGATGTGGTCTCTGGCACAATTCGCACTGGAGTTTTATCTTTTGACTCACGTCTAATGGATATGGACGATGATCCAAAAGCTCAAACTGCATCAAAATTATGCTCGGTCAACTTTCCTTCATTTCAGAACTGGTTCGCTCCAGAATCTGAGCCTGGAAAGAACTTCACAGATGGCTCCAAAACCGACGAGGGTTCTGGTGCTGGTGCCTTTGTTGAGAACGATGACATACGACTGCACTCATCTTTGGGATCATACGCATCCGTTTAAGCGGAGGCTTATGCTATCCTAATGGCCTTGAGCCACATAACGAACAATGGATGGACGGGGAGAAGTATCTTTGTTTGCAGCGACAGCCAAGCTGTGCTTAAGGCCCTTCTCAACCCTCTAACCACTTCGAAAGTGATGCAGCTCTCTGAATGCGGTCGGAAGATTGAATTCCTTGAGTCTCATTTGGGTTCCGGGCCATCATGGCATAACTGGAAATGAGATCGCCGATGAACTTGTTAGGCAGGGATCTCAGACAGCTTTCTCATTACCTGAACCGTCGCTAGGTCTGCCAGCGTCCTCAGTGAGGGCTTCAATCAACGATTGGATCTGTGAAGAGCACAACCGTAGATGACATGCCTCCATTGGATGCAGACTAACCAAGTGTATGCTCCCCAACGTTAGTAAGAAAACTGCAACATTTTTGGTAGCTCGTAGCAGAAAAGACTGTAGAAAGCTTATTGGCGGTGCCAGCGGGCACTTCTCTTTTGCCAAGTATTTAAACGTGTTAGGCTTAAGTGATACCACATTCTGTGAAACTTGTGGAGAAGATGAGGACACCGCAGAGCACTTCCTCTGTGAATGTCCTGCTTTATCTCGCTTGTTACAGATACTCGGCGCAGACATGGTGAGAACTGGTAACTGAGGCTCCTTTTCCTTATCATGGCAGCGTTTTTTGGCTTTTCTCAGAACATCTGGAAAGCTATAACAAATAGAAGGTTGCTATCTGGTTGTACAATGCATCGGTATTTATGTCTGAGTGCTCCAGCTGGTATTTTAAAAACCTCCAACAAAAAAAAACCCAGTATCAAAGTAATATCTCACGTAACAGTCACAAATCCTAACCGTTACGCTACGGGCACCACTGATCGGTATAAGGAAAAAGTTATTTCGGTGTTAGACTAGTATTTCTATAAAACGCTTGGATGAAAACACTGAAATGACTCGATTAAGGTGGTGTTACACAACCTTACATGCCCCACACCGTGAGTACATATACATAAAAAAAATTGATAAAAATTCACGAACATTGTGTGCAATTTTCGACACGAACCTGCTCCAGTTTTTGATTTTGATCCCTTTTTTAAACTCCAGGATCGCAAGTACACTTGTCGAAAAGCTTTTAGGATATCACTTAACTTTCTTTGATATGTCCAGATGCGATTTCTTATTTGGTTGAATTTTACAGCAAGTGGAAAGGCTCTGCAGACTATAGTGATATTCGACATGCAAGTATCATTTAAAAGCTCTATCTCTGCTTTATGCTTAAGTAATTTTACATGTTCAAATATTGCGTGAATTTTAATGCAATTGAGTTAAGTAGTTTCCAAGTTTCCATTCCAATAGCATAGCAAAATAGTCTGTTACCCAGGGGTAATAAAGCGATTAAGCGACAAAGTCGAGCGACGCGTGGCATTTTCGTGAGCGACATTTCTTCAGCGATTAGTTGTTAGTTGTTGTTGCACAGCAGAGATCAAAATTTCTATATTTACTTTAACCATCTGTTGCTCTTGACGCTAAGCGAAAAACTAAAAATTAGAACAAGTTTGGTGACAGAGCGACGTCGTTCAGTCGCTTAAAAAAATCGCTCATCGCTCGCTCAATGCATGGCCAGTTCAATGCAATTTCATTTGTTTTAATTTTTTCATGTCGTTCAGTCGCTCGCTCGCTCGCTTATCGCTGACTGCGTGGCCTCGGCCTTACGGTGAAAGAATATTTGCAATCGGTTATTTTCCAAGTTTCCTGTTATGTTCCCTTTTCCGTTCCGGAGATGGAAAGAAAATATAGCGTATGTCATTTCTCTAGTTGGCCCAGTAGTTTTTAAGCCTTGCACTAAGTTCTCGTTTGTGTTCCCGTTCCTGTGGGAATATGAAACATACATATATACCTTTCTCATGGATCACTATATGTATAAAAAAAAACTGCATCAAAATCCTTTGCGTAGTTTTCAAGTCTCTAAGCATACAGAAAGCGACTTTGTTTTATACTATGCAAGAATAAGGATGAAATATTTGACTAGGACTTGACTCAGATTAAATCGATGGTGTGAAACAAGTTCGACTTGGTGGAATCATTCTGATGTTTTAACGATCAGCAGAAACCTAAAACATGTACAACTTTTTACAAGACCTCCAGGCGAAACATTTTATAGGGCAGTTGTTTTCTATTGATCGAAAACCTTCTTCTTTTTTAAAATGAGATGAACCAAACCAAGTTAACTGTTCTAAAAATGTTATCTACGGTGAAATATTTCTCTAAAGCCAGCATGGTATTTGCTTACTCTGTTGTTGGCTCTCAGCCAGCTGTTTAACCTTTCTAATAGTACTTTCGTTTAGAGTTTTATGGCAGTACACTCGTTCAGTGTGATGTCTCAGTTTTTTTTTGCTTGTTGCTCAAATTTGAGTTGTCAAAAAGTTGAAGCAAAACAACAAGAAAAAAATTAAATAAACACTTCATTTTTCCAACAGCCACTTCCAATCTGTGAATACAGCTGTTCATTCTTTAATTCCTGTTTCAACGTCTCTCTCTCCTTGTGTGCTTTAGTCTCACGGTTATTCAGAGCACCAAAGCGCCCTTAAATATGTAAGCTCGCAATGCAAATCAAACCTCGCTGACAGCAGAAGCAACTCAATAATGGGGGCAACTGCTTGGAGACATCATGAAGCACATTTCGTAATAATGGCCATATTCAAATGATTAGTGTCAACATAATTGTGTCACTTTTATACAAAAAACTTAGAACTTTTGCTTAACTGAATGTCGTCAGATTCTTCTGTAAGTTCATCAAGCATGAGAAAACTATTCAAAGTCAAAAGGCCATCTGGATGGAATACTGCAGAGACATTTCAAAATAGACGAACTTTTTCGTATAAATCAATCCTAGGGCACACATACACACAAAAACCTTAACGCATCTAAGCGAAAAAACATCTTACGGTAATCAATGCAGCTGCTTACAATTGATTTGTTTTCTAGGTCGCTTAGTTCTGGCGATGGCGAGGCGATGGATGTCTTAAAAATAGACCCAACTTCAAAGTTTATTCACTCTCCATCATAGCCTACAGAATTAAATGCGTTTTCATTGTGTGAGTGGATATGATAAGCCCCTTTCTCTCTCTCTGTCTCTTATCCCTATCCCTAGCCCCACCTATAGGCTAGGCAACTATGGACTGGGGGAAACTTTATTTATGAATCTGTCTAGATAGCCTCGAATTAAAAAAAAAATTAAAACGATGCGTTAACAAAAGCATTCTCATGGAAAATACGGGCCAGAGAAGAACTTTGAAATTAAACAGGAAGCTCCTATAGGAGATATTTTGTTGTTGATGATACCCACACACAAGTAAACGATGCTCTGTTCGACGATGGAATTCTAATTTTGTTTACGACCGCCAATGATGGAAAATATAAAGAAAACGATGTACATGGCGGGTTGGTTGGCTTTTAATAAAAATAAATATCTTTTGAGCCGAGAAGATGTCGGTTATGCGGAGTGTGTCTAAATATCAAAGACACACGGGAACATAAAACAATTAATATAGTTTAAAACAAAACCAAAGCAAAAAAAAAAATTTCAACATCATTCTGTATCCAAATAAGTATATAATGGAACATTACAAATCAGCAAAAGGAAAAATAATAAATGTTTCCCGTCAATCAGATGTCTAGTAAGACTATTCGATCAGATCATTCAATTTATTGATGGTACCCGCAAACGTAACCAAACTAAGAATGCGTGCCGAACGCCGATGCATATTGTTTAAGGCTATTTAGTTCCCGAATGAACTCGCCATCACTAACAAACTCAAATGGCCTACTTCAGAGTTTCATGGACCATCTAGCTTTATTAGTTCATTATAGTTCATTCGAATAAACAAAGCAAGAATGTAGTTCAATGAAGTCAAACAGACGGAATCATTGAGTAGATTATTTTTTAGTTGGCTCGATAAATAGTTTCTTGAAAAATATAGCAGTTCATATCATTGAAGGCACTATATTTGTAACCGAATGGCATTAAATGTAAAATAAAAACCTTTAAATTTGCAAATACAAGAGTTGAGTAAAATAATTAAGAAAGGAGGAGGCGGAACAAAGTTTCGGGGAGGCTCAGCAGGGCTTATCGCATTTAAGTGTGAAATGCCATTTAACTGGAAAAACAATTTTATGTTTATAGGATTCGAGATCGAACGTTATAAGTGGATATACGATCGACGACGGAGCCTACAAGTTCAAAACGAAGGAATATTTGTATTGACTGAATTTGAGTGAACTGTGAACTGAACTGCCATCACTAAAGTGTGGATGTTTGTGTTTGCATTTCATGTAAATCAACTAAATTTAAAAAGTTTCGCTTATTTACAACGAACTATAACTTACGACAAACCTGAGATGGAATCGGCTTAGGTGACAAGCGATTGTAGACGATCGTTACATTTGTGAGGAATTTCATGTGACTCCTATTTAGGTGATATTTTTATATCATATTTTTTTTAGTCGGAACCATTGAACAGTCAATCCAATATAAAGAGTACACGTTGGCTGCATTCCTCGATGTAGAAGGGGACTTCAACAACGTCGAATACAGTGCTATTCGCATGGCATTAAGTTCCATAAATATCGAGCCAACGTTATCAAACTGGATCGACTCAATGCTCGAAACGAGAATAGTAAAAGCAGAAATGGGTGCAAGCACCCTAAAAGTCAATAATTGTAGAGGTACACCTCAAGGAGGAGTGTTATCCCCGCTACTCTGGCTCCTAGTAGTTAACCAAATTTTGGTTAAACTTGACAGGAGCGCAATTAAAGCAGTAGCCTATGCTGATGACATCGTCATCATGACTTCGGGAAAATTCACAACAACCCTTTGCGAACTCCTTCAGACAGCTCTAAACAAGCTCACCAGCTGGGCAAAAAACTGTGGGCTAAATGTAAACCCTACAAAAACAGAACTTGTTCTATTTACGAGAAAACGTAACATTCCAGATATACTTCCACCCACCATTAATGGTATGCCAATAAATTTATCTGGTACGGCAAAATATCTCGGAATTGTCCTTGATCGTAAACTTAACTGGAAAGAAAATTTAAAATAAAGAGAAAGGAAAGCTCAAATCGCTTTCTACACTTGTAGTAGAATTTTCAGAAAAAAATGGGGACCTGGTCCCCATCCATAGTAAGACCAATCCTCACATATGCCTGTCTAGTCTGGTGGCCATCATTAGAGAAGGCTTCAAACCTCAAGACCATGACCAAAATCGAAAGGCTTGCATGCATTGGCTCAACTAGTGCCATGAGAACAACACCAACTGCAGCTCTGGAAACCTTCCTGTCGCTAGCCCCCCTAGATCTTTTTACTAAGGAGATGGCGGCCAAAAGCGCACTGCGACTCAAACAATGCAACAATTGGAAAACAGGCCTATCAGGCCATAGAACTATCATGAACCATACAGATATAGACATTCAAGTAGGCTACTAAGCGAAATAAACACAGTAAGTCTAACCTGGGTTCCAGGACATCGCGACATAATCGGTAATGAAATGGCGGATAAGCTGGCTAAAATCGGGGCCAGCACTCGAATCCAGCGAAACGAACACCTCAGTTCTAATGCCACTAGAGCAAGAAAAAAAACAGAATCAAACATAATTTTCTAAAAACCGCCAATGACAGGTGATCTTTAGAAACATGCCGAATCTCCAGAATCCTTTGGCCAGATATTTCCAAGAAAAAAACAGAATTTCTCTTCCAGCTAAGCAGCCCTCGGCTCTCTCTGTTGATTGGCATTCTCACGGGCCACAACCCACAACTCGTTGGGTACTTACATGATGAGAATGGGCATTAGCACATCCGACTTATGTAGAGGATGCCAAGATGAGGAGGCAGAGGAAGGATCATTCCACATCCTCTGTGAGTGTCCTAGCTTGGCCCACACTAGGAAAAAAACCCTCGGAGAATACTTCTTCGACAAACTGGGCGATCTCCTGATCTGATCTGATCTAATCTCCCATTGAGCAACGTCCTGGCATTTATTCAGGGCTCCAAATGGTTCAGTGGGGGTTCCCTACCCCAATAAACCAATCACCAACCCAACCCTCTACCTTTCCAATCCCCTCACCTCCTCATCCTCTGTTTTCCCGGGGAGCACAATGGGTCCTTGAGATCTGAGTGAGGTGCTGCCACTTGTGGCTGCACCCCCCATGCAACCTAACCTAACCTAGGTGATATTTTTAAATATTTATGCACACTCTGCTATGCACTTTGGGTAAAACACCGTAGTATTGGAGTGCACTGTCTGGGAGCAAAAGTAGTGATCACTTTAAAGGTGGACTGAGTGAAGCATCCTAAATAATGGTTCATGTCTCTGCTAATTCATATTTCATTTCTTAACCCTATATTGAAAAGAATTGATAAAAATTCCTTTATTGCCAAATTAATGTTTTTTTACAAAATGGTTACTCGTTATATCTTGAGTTCGAGTGAATCTTATAAAAACAGTGATGTGTATATGATGAAAATGGTTTTCAAATCGAATACCGTAACGTACTATTGAGTGCCATCTCTGACTTCGAAATACTTTCACTGCTTAAATTGCTTGCTTTGTTTTTGTGTTGAAAAAACTAATATTCATTTGCTGAGCTGATAAAATAAATGCCTGTTCTTCCGATCGAATACAATGATGGAAACAAAATTGCAGAGCTGCAATAATTTTTTTTTAATGGACAGTATCTAATGTTTTATAATTTCTTTAATTTTAAGGTACAATGGATACCTACCTCAAGGTGATCGAGGTCGCAGACGTTCAAAATTCATCCTATACAAACGCACAGAAGCCAATGGTGTTAAACGATCCAAACACTACATAGTCCAATCGCCACAAACTTCAAAAGCTATCCTGGACGCCAATCAACATTCGATATCGTATACGTTATCTCGAAACCAGGCTGTTATTGTAGAGTATAAAGAGGACTCAGAAACAGATATGTTCCAGGTAAGCTAAACTCCTTCTTCGTTTGTTTTTTTGTTCTTCCATTCAACAGTTTCTTTTATGAAAAATGTCTTCTAAATCAACAACCATTTCGATAGAGGATTATTAAACACCCCAAAATCGAAAGATAGAATATTTAAAGCCCTGCCATAGACACATACTTTTACACGACACGAATACGGAGTATTTTCCTTTTATTTTGATGAAATCAATAATCCCACTCTCTGGTCTCTGCAGGCTAAGGATGGAAGATAGTGGGAGTGATTGTGTTCTGTTTCGGGCATTTAAATGAAACAAAATAGAACAACGAAAAAAAGCCTCTTAAAACTAATCTTTTGTTTGGGCTTTTTCTCGACTGGTTGCACATTTGGTAAATATTGAGCATCACCCAATGGCACGGTTTTGATGCATCGGGCAGGATTTTTGTTTTCTTCCTTTTTTTTTTGTATATTTAGTCGTATGGAATGATATCGATTTTGTCTCCTTTTCAAAAAAGGAAAAGAAAAAGCAACGAAGCAATTAATCCAAACAGTCGTCAGTTTTTTCTTTGGTCGACATATTTGCCTCCTTTGTAGAATTTTAGTTTATGAAAAGTTCAGTGTCTGAAAACCAATTAGACGAGTTCGCTTCAACTGAGGTTTCAACAGAACAAAAAAAATAAAAAATTCCATGGTTGCCGGCAGATATAGAAGTAAATGGAACTGGTATATTGATACTTGCTTGGAGTCTATGGACTCAACGGCGAAAGTGGATAAAACCTCAAGAACAGTAAGTCAGCTTTGGACGGGCGATTTATGTTTCCTTTTTTTTCTCTTTTCGCTAATGCTACAGGGGTTTTGTGGGTGTGTAAGCCGAAATCGTGTGAAATGTACATATATAAATCAAATGGAATGTCTCTTTCGAAACTAGTTCAACTATTGTTCTGTTGAAGGATATCAGTGGTTATCTGATGTGAGGAAGATTTTGATTTCAGATAAGAAGGCGATACCTAAACTTAATATGAAAGTAAGAAACTACGACAGCAACAATAAGGGGGCTTTACGTCAGAGCATTGATTAGCAAATAAAAAAATTCGTATGCTATAGCAATAGAGGGAATATATTATTTCGTTTACAACAAGTTTTATTGTAATTTTATAGAAATCAAGGGGTAAAAAGATTTAAAAAAATAATAGTTCTGCCGTTTTGATTATTTGATGGATATTGTCTCATGGAACATTTATCGAAATGATTTATAGTACTTTTCAGAATTTTGCAGTAGACACCCTGAGTGAACATGATCTAGATTCTAGAAAATGAAGGCTGTTATCGATTTTGCTCTAGCTGAAAGATTTAGCACTGTAGGAATAGCAGTAAAATTTTGAAAATGCTAGTCGCTCTCTTCAACTCGATTTGGACTACGCAATGAAGCGAGCTTTATAGGTGTTCTTAAACGTAATTCAGTGTCAAAATCCAAACTCAAATGAAGCTAAAGACAGAAAGATGTAGAAACTTTTTTACAAACATGTGTATAAAATCAATTTATAAAACTTAATGAAAAGTGTATAGGTATAGCATTTAGCGCTTTTAACAACCACACTCCTCGACGTTGCATAGAGATTGAGTAGGCTCAACGATTTTGAAGGTTACACAAGTGAGCACAGTATTCTACTTCAATAGACGTTTAATAAATTTTGTTTTGTTAAGAAGATTTGACTGCTTAACTGCGGAGTAAATAAACCAAAGTATCATTTGCAACTTCACACTTTAAAGTTTAAACTTAAGGGGCTCGGCTAGTTTCTCGAGCTCAAATGGAGCTGATTTTTTGAAGGCGTGAGAAAAAAACTATAGCTTCAAATATTCTGTAATCTTAGGAGTTTATTATACATATATTCAAGTAAATTGTCAGGAAATTTCGAGTTGAAATATTGAAATCCAAGAGATATGGACCATGTATTGAACTCCTTAAAATTAGAAGACGTCAATTTGCGCATTTTTTCGAATTTTTCTGGTACCTGTAACAAGAAAATAAAAAAAGGCGTTAAAGTAAACCCTTTTTCCTATACAACCATCTATAATTGGAGTGAATAATTGGAAATTGACAAAATGGCCGCAATTTAAAAAAAGAGGTCCAAATTTCGTCAAAAAATCGTCTTTCGATGGTTGCCAAATTTACAATTTTTATCCGCTCGTAAAAGTTGTAGTTAACTGTATGTAAAAACATATGGAGAGTATGCAGTTAAGATTTCAAGACGATTCGTTAATATTTGCGTGAGTTACAGCTGCGGTAAATTTGAAAAATGCAGTTTTGAGAAAAACGCGTTTAAAGTTTTCAGAGCAGTTTTCGATTCAACTAACATAAAGGGAGTACGAAGGATCTAGATGTCCTTGATCATTCAACAATTTGAACCGCAGGCAATACAAGGAATTGTAGAACATTAAGGCAACTGTCGGCCTCCCCGCCGCGTTGGGATGGGTGGAGTTCGAGCGCCCAAGATGCTTCTCTTCTATACTTTACCATTTCAACCAAGATATCATTCCAATACTTTAGGACATCATTTTTGAGATGTTTACCTATCGAAAAATGAAAAAAATCGATTTTTTGAAAATGAGAAACTATCCGAGCTCCTTAACGATTTCTTATCTCTGAAAAACATGTAAAAAGTAGCACGTAAAACTGGGCTTCTGAGACACACATTAATTAGGTATCCTTCCTCTGCTGTTGATGAAAGTGGACCCCCGTTAATTCGACAAACATTTTGCAGGGCATTGTCGGACAAAAGAAAAGAATGTCGGAATATAGAATATATTGCATTGCATATTCCATAATAAATACACTAAAGAGCATTTTGGATTACATGGAGTGCCGGATAAGACAGGACCCGGATTACAGCGGTCTACTGTATGTATGTTGCAGTTTTTTGCTTTGCTCAGTATTAACACTTAGATGAAATTATTTCCTGCTGACAAAATAAGATTTAAGTTAATATGATTAAAATGTTCATTCGTCGAACCAGGGTTAATCAAAGTTTCTTTGGCAACCCTTTGAGTTGTCGAAAAAAAAACTGGGATTTCCATTCTGAAAAAACCCTAAATCAGGAAATCATCACACATCCCTGTGATTAGAACAAAAATACATGTCAAAGGGCAGCCCTCACCATAACAAACCCAGAACTAAAAAAACCCTCAGGCCCTTATTGTGAGTGTCGTTTGGTTGTCGATACACGACGGTTGTCGATAGTCGAACATCGAAAATGAAATTTGGTACTGCGTAGTCTTATTGTTCGATACTTTCAATTTTGAATTCGGTCGTTATCGTTTGTATTTTTCCGTTCGACTCTCACTGAAACTTACTCAAATGTCAAATTATAGGATTTATTCAAAATGACTTCTTTCATTATTCACAGTAACAGAAATCCTTGTCGATAGAGATACGCAATCCAAAATGAAAATTTATCGAAGCTTTCGATCCTTGTCGCATCGAATGTCGATGCAATAAGGGCCTCAGTTTGACATTCAGACCGAGTTGAGGTTTTCTAAAAACGTGGGGACCACATGGTGAACCAAGGGCTTCAAAGAACAAATACAAAAACATAAAGAGGAAATCATGTCGACGCCTCTTTCAGAGACTGTGTGGCTTAGTTTAAAAATATATATTCATCGTATAGTCTGTATTCTGATGTGTCAAAATATGTTAAACTTTCTTCAATCGCATTAACAAGAGGGTATAATTTGAAATTCATTTTACTGCTTTCTTATGTGCGATTTGAAGGACCAGGTCAACAGTCTTATGATGTTTCTGGATATCATTGGGGCCTGTCACCTGAAACAAGTTAACGAAGAGCAAGTTTTCATTTCTGATCTGACTAGGCGTGGTGGGCAAGCTGCAAATCGATAAAATCAACACCACCTCTACACCGAAGTAAAAAAGTCATCGTATGTTTAGCGGCACCCGAAAACTTGATATCGAGAAAAGTAGAAGTTACATCTGAAGAGGTGTGTAAAAAAGTTATCCTGGTTTCCGAAATATACAAAGTCGTTGATAAAAATCTAGAAGCAAGTCATTAATAAGGAATGCAATTGAGGGGTAAAACAACGTCCATATTGTTTCAATTGTCTTAAAATGAGTGAGTTTCACCCTATTTTTTAAACTTTAATAAAAAAAAAAGAATACTGCTTTTTGCGGCAGACCATTCATATAATCAACGGTTTTATTACTCGTGCTTCGGTGTCCGCATTAATTTATTCATAGCCCTGGTTCGAAAAGAACCACTCCTCTTAACATACAAGTTTGTGGTTATCGTTATCGTAATATTGAATATCAACCAACTTTAAAAAAAGGACTGGGTCAAGTTGCTATTCAAGTATGTGTGGGGTGACATAAAAACGCAAGCGGCCAAAAACAAAACACACATTCTCATGCATTATAAGTTTTTCCCACTTCGGTGCTTATCAGCTCTTTCTGGTTCTTGCATATCTCTTTAGCCTTATGGCACACAGTCAACATCTGTTTTTACAACGCAGATACCTAGCCGATAAGGTGTTACACTTTATTTAATAAGGGCTTTTGTTTAACAAAATTTTACTTAAAGTATGCATTGTATTGTATGTAAGGCAACCCACATTGATTTTATCACAACGTAAACTAATTTGTTAAATTTTTACTCAGAGTTCAGTTGAGTTTTGTTGGAGGTGCATATTTGATTCAGTGAAAGAGAAAGGCGATGAAAGGAACATGCTCCACTAACAAAGGAGTGTTTGAAATGTCACAACGATATGAAACTTGGAAGAGTTTTTTAAGAGCGGCCCTGATGTACAAATTAAAATGGAATACGTTTGCTCAGCTTAAACCAAAATACTAATAGATACTTCTAATAGGTTTGTTTGAATATTGACATAAGGTGCAACATACCATTGGCAATTGTTCGATTATGATATTAAAAATAACCCATAATTGTTACCAGCGCCACCGCGTTGATCCGTTACGAAGTAGAAAAAGTATTTGCCAAGCTCGGAAGGGCTATAAAAGCCACAACAAGAACATTATTCTTCTAGTGGGGTTTACAAAAGTGAGTGTGCTTATAGAGGAGATATAGGTAATAAAGAGATTATTACGAGTTCAGTTTATTTGATTATTGATATTGTCAGTGCTACTAAGGGTTGATGGCATTTGATGTGCGGTAGGTTTATAAATCACCAGCACAACGGGTTGCCATAAAGTGAAGGAAATCGATTTTGGGTTTGGATTTCAAACTGACTCCATCCCTAATAATAATCCATGCCTAACTGCATCAAAGACAGAGAGCTCTTTTTTGGGCTTTTGTGTTGAACACAAACTTATTTATACATAAAAATCTAAACATGAACTCTGGACAATGATAACTTGCCATCATCGATACATGACATCAGATCATTATACAACTCTGTAGTTGTTTTGGTTTCTTCTTATTCGTCTCTTTTAACGTCGATAAGAGTAATCACATGATCTCGAACCTCGAAGGAATAACAACCCGCTTTTGTATCTGCTTCACTCTAGTGTCCGCCTATAGGGTACGTCACTTTGATCTCAGCAGGCGTTGGCAAGTCTCCTGATTTTGAATAACAAGATGTTTGAGGCCGACTACATCTCGATATCAGTGCATTTGTTTGTGCAAGGAGTGTTTTGGTCTGCCTTTGTTTTTTTTTCGCGATCGTTATCGTTACATGATATTGAAGCCATTCACAGGATTTTAAGCTTAGTTACTGCTGCCGCCATACCACGCATTTTCATTCCTGATATCTAAACTTCTCACATTGGGGAAGCACATTTTCGTTTTCAAATAAATTTCTGCAATAGGAATTTGTATCGATCAGAAAACCTGCAGCACGTGTATTCAGTCTTCTTTTTTTACCAACCTACTTGCTTCTAAAAACAGCACACAAATTTTTTCAGGTCGGCGTGCTAGTAAAGTTGTTTTACCTTCGCCCTATTCAACTAAAAAAAAAATCCTTCTAAAATGTCTACCCATACGCCATACGTCAAGTGCTTGTTGTAAGGAAGTAAGGATCCTCGTTTAGGATAGCTCCATCGTCAGCAATAAAAATAAAATAAATAAATAGCTGAACATTGTACGTTCGGTTATTTCCCTTAAAGCAGGTGGACGTGAACTGTAATAAAAAGCAAAGGACTCAAGACGCTTTCTCGGTATCGCCTTTCGCGAGGAATCGGCAAGTTCTCCGTTAGTAAATTCATTACCATGAAAAGCACTTTCTCGATTAGCCGTTCGGAACCGACAGAAAATCGAAGGCCCCCTAAATTCCGTCACAAGGCATGGTTGTGAGAAATGCGCTAGGCCTTGAGGCTCATCGCCCTGTTGCGCCGCCCTATTTATTTTATTTATTTAACTCAACAACTTAACTAGCTTTCCTAATGACACTTAATGTAACTTAGAGTTCTTCCGTGACTCCAGTCGGACAGTCGGTTAGGGCTCCTCTATGCATCTCCTTGATCATATCTTTCTTATTTAAATCTGCCTTTGAAAATACGTCGAAAGCAATGGTCTATTGCAAAACTATGCGCTAAGTCGACATACTAGTTACATGACTTTTTTCTTATAAAAAATTTTGGCGCATATTAAAAGATTATGAATTATCTTGTAATGTTTTGAAATCACACTGTGGTTTGGTTTGAATTAGGGAAAAAGAAGAAGTTTTAGAAGAAGAAACCCTTAATTATTGATTTTAAATACTTGTAGCTCATAATGCAGATGAATAACAGAGTCAGGTAAAATATTCTACATTCGGGTTGAGCGGCTAAAAACATAAATCACAAGCGTCTATACTTGACTTCACTGGTGTCAATATAGTTCCGCACCCAATTTGGGAGTTTATTAGGGTTTCTTATAAGAAAATATTAACACCCTTTTTTTGGTTCGAGTTGTTGGAAGCACAGAGAACGGACAAACTTTCGGTACATATCACTAGTTTAAAGCATAATTGAGGAAGTATTTTTGTAGCTTGGTAAATTGCATGATCTTGAGGAGTAAAATTTGATGAGTATTCCCACTAAGTTCTGAAACTGATTTTGATCCGAAGACCACACTCTTTAAAAGTCTTCCATAATTTCTCCAATGGTTGAAAATGAGTTTGGTGTTTCGGTTCTACTAATTTTCGCTAAATTGACTTCAACTTCTCTCTGGCAATAATTTTTTTTTATAAGGGCATCTAGTTTTTTTTATTTTTAAACTTTAAATTGTGGTTTTATAAAGTTTTTTGTATAATCGTTGGCTTTCTCCAATAATATATGTGTAAATAATTGTCACGTTACATTGGTTGAGCAAAAAGTATATGCTTATATATACGCACATCTACATTCTACATATGTACATATCTATAGACATTTGAAACTATAATTAAAATTCTTTTTGCAGGTCGGTCGCTCATCAGAATCCCCTATCGATTTCGTCGTCATGGATACCCTGCCCGGTGATAAAAAAGATGCTAAAGTGATGCAAAGTACAATTTCACGCTTTGCATGCAGAATACTTGTTAGCAGAAATGAAGCATCTAAAGCGCGAATATTTGCTGCCGGCTTTGACTCGAGTAGAAATATTTTCTTGGGTGTAAGTATGAATGTTCAAAAAACAAAAACGAAAAACTTTTGTATTTCAGAATAAATGCTTTTAATAGTTGTGGTATTTTTATCTCCGGTGGTCAACCAGCATTTAATGTGAATTTACAGCTTGAAATGTAAAACATTTACCCTATTGAGTGTTTCGAATTAATTTTATTCAAAAATCAATACAAAGCATTTCTGCTTGGTTTGCTATAAAATATACAAATTTAAGCAAAAGTTGTTGAATGAAATGCATCTAAACGAATGAGAACAGACAATTAATCCCACAAGAATAAGGCTTTCTGCATCAGATTTTCTATAAGACGTGTCGTAAACCGAGAAGAGAACCCTTTTTAACAATAGGGATGCAGACTTTCTTTTCGATGGAGGTTTGGCAAAGCTTACACTGCCACCACAACAGCACTCCAAGACAATTACTTTTGTTCTACTTTTTGTGTCTGTTCATCATAACCAACAAGAGCAGCAGTAGCAGCAGCCACGTCACCAAAAAGATCCCTTCTAACCTAAATACTGTAGCAACATCTGGCAATGTCCATGCGGGTGTGCTATAGGCTTAAGGAAACATGCTGAGTCATCGCTTTATCCTTCCCAATATGTACACCATCGTTAGCAAAAAAAAAAGCATAAGAACGTTGACATTACCGTCTACTCTGAAGGCCATTTGATTTATTTAGTTTTATTCTTTCTACTTAAAGGAAAAAGCAACCAAATGGCAGGACAATGTGGAAATTGATGGCCTCACAACAAACGGTGTCCTCATAATGCATCCGAAAGGTCAGTTCTGCGGTGGTAATGCAAAATGCGGCCTCTGGCGTGAATGTTCAGTGGGCGGTGATGTTTTTAGCCTGCGAGAATCTAGGTCTGCCCAACAAAAAGGACAGCCGGTAAGGATAATTTGACTGAAATTCAAAATTCAAACCAAAAAACGGAAATAAACATTGTTTTTTTTTCAACTTACTTAGATTTACGAAGAATCAAATGTTCTGCAGGATGGCACACTTATCGATTTGTGCGGTGCTACACTGCTTTGGAGGTCAGCCGATGGTCTGCAACATTCACCGGTAAAAACAAATAACAAAACCTCTTTTCCGATTGGCCTATTTACTTATGTTATGGCTTTCAATTTTCTAGACAAAGCGAGATCTGGAGAAGCTTATCGATGAAATCAATGCCGGCCGGCCACAGTGTCCAGTTGGTTTGAACACTTTAGTTATTCCTAGAAAAGTGAATTTAGGTGAACAGTGCAACCAGCCTTATGTCTATTTAAATTGCGGTCATGTTCAAGGTAAACGGAAATGATATTTTGAATGATTTGTTGTGGTTTGAATTTGTTTTTTTTTTTTTTTTGCCTAGGACAACACGAATGGGGGCAGGACAAATCAACTGGAGCAAGAAGGTGTCCCATGTGTTTAGAGTTGGGACCTGTAGTTACGTTATGTATGGGCTTGGAGCCAGCATTTTATGTGGATTCTGGACCACCAACATATGCGTTTAATCCATGTGGTCACATGGCTACAGAAAAAACAGTCAAGTAAGCTAAAGCAAAAACTAATAAATAAACAATCGCATTTTTACTTACTTAGATGGGCATTACAGTTTGGGGTCATTCGATAACAATTTCGTTTTCGGGTTAGATCTCTCCAGTTTCGAAGTCTTAAGTTGTTAGAAGCCTCCTTCCACTTGATTGGGCCACATATGACGAAGTCATCCTCTTCTGCGATTTCTTTGCAATGTGGTATCGAAAACCAGTCGATCCGGAACGTTGGTGGCCATCCACTCTTCATGTTCCAGCCATCGTAGTCTCTACTCTTCTAGATATGCCCATGTAGCGGTATAGCTGATAAATGTTCTTGTCCACACATCGTCGTCACATAAGGGACCAAAGATCTTTCGGAGTATTTTAGTTTCAAAACGACCAAGAGTGTCCTCATTCGCTTATCTAAGGGCCATGCTTCCGCGACGTATAGAAGTACTTGGATGATCTTAGTCCTGTAAAGGTTCACCTTGGTTTTCCTAGTGAGGGTTTTATTCCTCAATTGCTTTTTTATACCAAAGAATCAGCGATCAGAGTGATTCTTCGTTTGATCTTCGCGCGCCTTTGCCGTATTAGAATTTCGATCTTTCTGAAAGTAAAACCTTTAAAGAACGCAGAACTTTTGAAGAGTAATATTGCATCAACTAAAAGTTCTACATTAATAGCGTTTCTTTGACTGCTTTCAAATTGTCAATTGAGAGAGTAATTGGGCGCGTTCGTTGCAATTCAGATTTTAAGATTAACTGAAAAACTTATTCAGTTTTGCGTCGAACGGTCTTCTAAATTTTTTGTCAGATTTGAATGGTATTGGGATTCACCTTTCAATTCTGCTAGGAAAGATTTGATAAGAAATAAATAATTTCTTGTAGTTGGTTCAAAATAGTATTAACTTATAGTCCAAAGCATTTCTCTTCAATATTTGTGATTAGAAATATGCGTATAACTACAATTTGAATAGACTTCGAGTGAAAATGTAGCAAATAATTTTCTTAAAAATCTATTTCCTTTGTAAGGGTTTCCATTAATAATCTTTAACTATATGACAAATTGCCTAAAAATAAATTAGAGCTCAGTTTAATGAAAAAGTTCACTACAAAAATGTTTCCACAAAAAGCTAACCGAAAAATACAAAGTAAAGTTCAATTGTCATGTAGGCTATTGATCGCATCTGACAGCTTAATAAACTAAATCTAGATTTTCAGCCTGCTTTTCTTGACTGAAAAACTGAATCGGTAAAAACTAACAGCTGATGAGTTGTCAACTGAAAAACTTAACGTCTGGCCAATCAGAGGCCGAGAATAGTTAGTTAATCTGAAAATCTGAATTGCACCGAACGCGCCCATTCTCAACACCAAAGATATTTTTTTTTAGATTTACACTTCATTGTTTATTTCGTTCATTCAAATTGCCCGTCCAAGTCATTTCTTTGTGCACAATCTGTCACTTTCTGAGAGATTTTTTCAGAGGTCCCATCCTTAATTGACTGGACCAGACTACAAGTGTAGAGCTTCAAAAGCAAAGTATAAGTGCTAATGCCATCTGACTAGAAAAGTGAAAATTGATTTCACTGAAAACGGGAAACATTTTTCGTCATTTCTATCAATATCAACGTACTAATTATTTTTTCTTTATTACAGATACTGGGCAAATGTAGATATACCACATGGAACTAATGGCTTTCAGGCAGTATGTCCATTCTGTGCGACGCCCCTCGATGGTTCACCTGGTTATATTAAATTAATCTTTCAGGATAACTTAGACTAAATTAGTTTAAAAATAACTACTAATATGTATTTACAAAAAAAAAAAGAAGCCAACTGATTAAACCCCTAAAGATAGGAAGTATATTCAAAAAAGAAAAATATATACAAATATGTTCTTAGATCTGCAAAATAAACAACAACAAAACAATCATTATGTTCAATTTTAAATTAACAATAGTTGGGCAAAAAAAGCCACAAGCTGTCATATATTTTTTTTTAGTTATTTCTTTTTAAAAACTTAAACTTACCTCGAACCATTTTTGCAAATTCACACGAAACACACACCACTAGCTTTAAGTTTTCTTCTGATTTTGTAGTCAATCAGTTAGTAAAACGACATTTATAAGAGGGCATGAATACAAAACAAAACATAAATAGAAAGAAAGAAATGAACAGTCGAAATAAAATCTTATTTTTTATACAAAAACAAGCTTAACACTTAAGCTTTACATTCGAAAACGGGCTCTATTGATTTTTGTTTGTTTTTATTTCATGGTATGCTTCACTTAAACTCTTTTTTGTGTCCGGTCCATTAAGAAGTTCAAAATTAAAATTATATAACAAAAAAAAAGAAAGATTCTTTGTTGCCTTTTTGCATTTTGTGCTAATATCGAAGATAGAATTTTTGTTATTATTTGTTATCATTTTTGTTCACCTTTATTCATTTCTCTTGCTTTAGATGTATTTATTGCAAATTTATGAAACCTATGAAATCATTTAAGAACTAACTGTTTGATTTTCATTAATTTTAAATGATAACAGCAAAGCAAAAGAATATAATTAATGTATGAACTACATGGTTAAAAACAAAAAAATACAAGGCGAAACAAAAAAATAATAATTTTTAACAAAATATCGTTATAGTTATTATTATGCGTACCTATTAATTCTTATTGTTTAGCAGCTGTGCGTATAGAGAAAATGTTTAGTTCATAAGCCATAAATATGATGTAAGAAATAATATAAAAAAAAAAATAAGAAAAAAAAGAAACAAAAATTTACCCCGTATAATTGATAATGAATTGTAGAATAAATAATAACAAAAATAAAAATAATTGTAATTGATCAATGAAACAAATGAAAGAAAAGAAAAAATCAAGCTAAAAATAATGTTAAGGAGTGGATTTGTATAATTGCATGTGTAAATGTGTACACACGCAGCCACACTCTTCGTGTTTATTTTCGTTTCACAAATTGAAATAAGAGAAATGAAAAAATACTGAAGAGAAAAGAAGGAGGAGGAGGAGTTAAAAAAAGTAATGTTGTTTGAGTTGAATTCTAATATAAAAATCTATCTACAGATGTTTATATGTATGTAAACAACAACAAAACAAATAATAAAATAAAAGTAAACAATCGTAAATAAAATGTTTTATGAAATTATTCAAATCAACCAAAATACAAAAGAAACAGCAGCATTCAATAAGATAAAATAAATTGGTGTCTTATTTTGCTTTTTTGTTTGTTTCAAATATCAAAAACATTCTACTCGATGCCTACACGTCCTTGAATTTTGATTTTTTACTGGTATGTCGATTTAAGGTTAGACTTCTCTTTCCTATAAGCTGCTTAAGATTCGGTTCATAATTTATAAGGCATCTTAATTTAATGACTGGAGCAACTTGTACATAGAAAAACAATTACATCACATTTGGTACGACTCAAATTTAGAGCAATCCATAATCAAAATTCAAAAGGCATACCGACTCGTTTAATGTCAACTTGGTGTTCCTTTTTGGCGGATATCTATTGTCTATACCTTATATGACAAAAATTTTCTCAAACGAACTGAAAAATGTTGGATATGAGCTTTATACTTCTACGTTTAATAACAGTAGTGATGACAGTTTTACACAAAGTCTGATTGGTTTTTAACCAAATTCCAAAAATGCGTTTGAATTCTGTGTATGGAAGACACTCATTGGGCACCATATCTCTCATGACACTAGAATTAGTCTTTATGTAGCTTTTTTAAGAAAACAACAACGTTATGTTAAAGAAACAAACTTAATTTGGGAAAAAAAACTAACTAATAACCTATATCGTAGGAAATCGGAGACAACTTCGACCGTTACCTCGATAGGGCCGAGACATTGTTCCCACTAGAACAATGTTTCTAGCAAAAATCTTTTCTCTTTCAAAAAATGTCTGCAAAATAAGTTAATTTTGTAATCCATTGCTCATCTGACATCAAAAGATCTCAGTTGGAAAACTTTCAACTTATCACGAAGCTAAAAAATCAAAACGAAGCTTTTCCTCCGGAAAGTCATCCGAGTTCTGTCTAAGAGAAACCCGGGAATATCCGAGGTCTCAAAGTTGTGTTGGATACAACCAGCACTTAATCTTCCAATTAGTTTATACATGGTCGGATATTTTGTGAATCCGATCAGTATCAGCCAGAACATTAGGTTAGGTTAAATGTGGCTGCAAGTACACGGACACTGACACCCTGATACCACAGAGGGTTCATTTTGATCACTCTCTGGTTCCTATCTAGGGAATCATAGAGTTGAAACATCCTCTAATCGAACCTTTACTAATGAGTTGATCACTAGTTAGTCAAACCATCCAGAACTTCGTACGAAAAGTTTGAGACTTTTAGGGTCTTTATTAGCTAAATCGCTAGTGTCGTCGAAAAAGTAATCACCTAGGTGAACTTTCCGTCTGTTAGCAACAGGGCATGAGCAGAGATGTTGAATTGTTTCCTCTTCTTCCTCATCCATTAAAATTCTGCTTCTCTGTCATTTGAGTAGACACCAAAATCTTTTGGCGTGTCTACCTATTAGGCAGTGTCCTGTACGGACACCTATAGTGGAACTAATGTGCAGACGACTTAAATTCAATAAGCTCTTTTAACGTTTCGAGTAAATGGCTAAGTTCGTTTAGTCCTAAGACGATTACTCTGGATCCATCTAGTGCTCATATTCTCAGAGGCGTCCTGCTTTAGCAAAAGTTTACATGAAGCGATAGGTATACCTATGTTTGTTTCTTTCAGGTGGAAGAAAAGAAATCGTTTCTTTTTTGGCGAGTTCGTCTGCCATGCAGTTGCCTGGTATATCCCTATGACCCGGCACCCATGAGAGGTGAATGTTGAACTGTTCTGACATCTCCTTTAGAGACGTGCGACAGTTTTCGACCATATTAGATTTTGTAGATAGAGGCAAGAGCTTTGAGAGCAGCCTGACTTCCCGAGAAGATACGAGTATCCGCGGAGGATACAACGTTTTCTCTAAGCCAGGAGGGGTTTTACTTTGTCGCCAAAATGTTCACTTGGAACACACTACAGTAGTCAGATGGGCGGATCCGTCAGTGTAGAAGTGTGAGGCTTGATTATCCAAGAGATGACCATTCTCCCAAGTTATTATTATCAAACATTCAGCCCTATTATGGTAAGAGAATTTCAATCGTAACATTTGTTTTATTTATGGTATACATTAGTAAAGGAAACACTGACGCGTAACGACGTTTGTTTCCTCAGGCGGCCGGTTTGTGAAATTTCTTGCAATATCGGTTTTGGTTTCCATTAACTCCTTTAACCAACCTTTAATATTCCACTGAGTTTGTTTTTTTTTTTTTTTCTGAAAGAAATAATAACAGAAAAAAATGGATGAAAGTGTTTATAATTGTTCTCTTTTGTCCCCTCCTCAGAAAACACGTTTTTTTTGTTTACGTACACAACCCTTCCGAGACTACTTTGCTGTCGGAGCCATCGGATAGAAGAGAAAACCAAGAAATCCGCATGCATCGCATGAATTCCGAATGCGTTCCAACCATTTTCACATTTAATTCTAAATTTTATTTCTGAATTCTAGACGCGCTGCTGTAAGTTTGACATTTTCATCGCGTTTCGTTCTCCGATTAAAGGCCGAGGCCACGCAGTCAGCGATAAGCGAGCGAGCGAGCGACTGAACGACATGAAAAAATTAAAACAAATGAAATTGCATTGAACTGGCCATGCATTGAGCGAGCGATGAGCGATTTTTTTAAGCGACTGAACGACGTCGCTCTGTCACCAAACTTGTTCTAATTTTTAGTTTATCGCTTAGCGTCAAGAGCAACAGATGGTTAAAGTAACAACAAATATAAACGTAGAGCCCTTGACAACGGCATTTTAACAACTAATCGCTAAAGAAATGTCGCTCACGAAAAGGCCACTCGTCGCTCGACTTTGTCGCTTAATCGCTGATCGTTCAATCGCTCGCTCGCTTATCGCTGACTGCGTGGCATTAGCCTAAGCAATCGGAAACGTTAACATAATACAAAAATCTTACGTTTCGTACAAATCGGAAAGAATTTCGTTCCGATCTGTTACCATAATAGTGCTGATTAACTTAAGGGTGGTGTAGTCTAATCGACCCGGAATGAATCTTAAGTTGTTTAAAACTAGATACGCAATGGACAATTTCTAAAATTCAAGGTTTAATCAAAGTGCCCAAGAGGCCAAGAGACCTTGAAAGAGAAAAGTCGAACTTTGTGTGTTCTCAAAATGTTCAATAAACTGCTTTTGCAACCAAAACCTTTAGTTGTACTATCACATTTAGTTTATGACTGTCAATACTGTGTCGACGTTTTTTTTTTTTAATTTGAAACACTAGAAGGCTAAGGACATAACACTTTTATTTCTTTTCTCTTCTTTTGTTAACATGAAAACTAAATTTCCTATAATCTAAATAATGCGATAAAGCATCTTCCTCTGCATGCGATGTTGAATCTCTCCTCGGCGCATCATAGTATGAATGACCTTCATAACCGTCCTTTCTTCGTATTTTTGGCGCACAAAGTCCTATAAAATTTAACCAAAATGTTATTCAACTTGTTGAAAGAAAAATTAATCAACCGTTTACCTGAACAATACTCAATTGAGAGACTTGAGTTCCAATTGCAAAACGCCTCTTCAACTGTTTCTCAATCCGATTTAATGTTTCTTGGTCCTCCTCTGTGGTGAATCCTTCTGCACCAGATAAACTTCCTGTTGTTGCTGCATCTAGTGTGGAAACTTGGAAAAGTCTTAATGCCTCGTTTACATGGTTATCATTGACGAAAGGCTGCAATTCCATCTTAGCCAATGATTCTGATATGCGGATGATAGCTTCTAACTGACGAACTGTAATGGGAATGCTCATGCGTTTGTCGGCTGACTTCTCTTGTGCTCCTGCACCGCTCCTCATCAAAACATAACGACTTTTTAACTTCTCAGCAGCGGCTTCGCTTAACCTTGGCCCACAGTGGGTGCGGCAGTAGTGAATGTATTTTTTGAAAACCGATAGTGCTATTTCTCCCTCAATATCCGAACCGGCTTTGTTATTCGATGATAAATGCACGTTGATGATATGCTTGGCCATAGTAATATCTCGAGTTTCATCGTGGATGTCCTTGACGATAAAGATCATATCGAAACGCGACAGAATAGTTGGCATGAAATCGATGTTTTCTTCGCCTTTGGTGTCGTCCCATCGACCAAAAACCGAGTTGGCAGCAGCCAGTACTGAGCAACGAGAGTTGAGGGTAGTGGTTATACCGGCTTTGGCCAGAGAAATAGTTTGCTGTTCCATTGCTTCGTGAATGGCAACTCGATCGTCCTCCCTCATTTTGTCAAATTCATCAATGCAAACTACTCCACCATCGGCAAGCACCATAGCTCCGCCTTCCATAACAAAATTACGCTGAAGAAAAAGAGAGTATAACTCCATATTGATAAAAAAAAAACAAATTTCAAAATACTTACAGTTGCCGGATCCCTCATCACCGAAGCGGTTAACCCAGCAGCACTGGAACCTTTGCCAGATGTATAAACACCAATTGGTGCGACTCTCTCCACAAATTTCAGCAACTGCGACTTTGCTGTACCTGGGTCACCTAATAACAAAACGTTTATATCACCTCTCCGATTCAGGCCATCCGGCATGCGTTTTCTCGCCCCTCCAAATAACAGACAAGTAATAGCCTTCTTTATGTCCACCGATCCAAAAATACTTGGAGCCAACGACTTGGACAGGCGCTCGTAGATATCGCCACTTGCAGCCATACGCCTGAACTGATCTTCTTCGTCGGCCGTAATATTGCTGTAGCGAGATATAGCACCGACACCTTGTGTATCTACGTTTATACCAACCACCCGCATGTACGGCGATCGCACCCCAATAACTGCTTTCTCACGTCCATCTTGTCTGCTAGGCTTACCGACCTTTCTAATCGAATAGATGCCCTGGATAAGGACTCTGTTCCCTGGCACCACTCTTTCACAAAGAGAACGATCACAAAACAATTGCAAGTGTCGAGGTATTTCACCCTGTGGCACAAAGTCGGGCAGTTCTTGCAATTTCAAGATTTGAAAGTCAACGCACTTGCATTTATCGGGCATAATGAAAAATGGATCCAGAGGACACCTGGGACGACCAGCTTGTTCGGTGTTACATTTCCTTGGCATAGCGTAGCCCTCCAAACCAGGATTAACTTTCAAATTGGGAATCACATTGCCACATGATCTACATTGAATGGACATGCTCGTAGCTTTGGCTTTGATCCCAGAAGCTGAAACTATGATTCCGGCAATTTTTATCAATTTCGACACACAATCTGATTTGAGTTCCCTTATATTAGTTGGATTTGCCGTCGAGGTAAGCAAAACTTGAATATCATGGACATGCTCTTCATGTTCTGGTCGGGGAGCAGTGATTTCATCGGCTACCTCTTTAGCTGCTTCTTCGAAAATTTGCAAATGTTCTGTTGGTTGCTTGTAGAGTTTATCGGCAAGTGTTTCATCAAACCCTGCTAGATCATCGATCTCAACTTCTATGAAGTGCCGACCATTCAAATAGTTCCTCTTCAATGTATCTCTAGGAGCCTTTTTTTTATAATATGGCACGATAAAAAAAGTTTGAATCACTTACCTGTATTTGTAGAAAAAGTTATCCTCATTAAATGTGCGAAGAAAATCTTTGTACTTTTTTTTAAGCGATTGCAAATTGATTTGATTTCCATCTTGGGCATCGCCACCGAAATTATCAGAAAAGAATACTCCAGCTTCATCGAAACCTTCCATTTTAACCAATTTGATTTGTAAACAATAACAATTAACAAAACTTAATCTATTTTTAACAAATCTGTTATAGTATTTTAATAAATTTTAACTAAAAACTTGCACTCGCAATAGGCGAAACGCGACAAAAATATTCGGGTGAATTAAAAATCCCGCCAAAAACAAAGTTTATTTGACAGAAGCTGCTGTGGTGTGCAAGCAGCTATCGAAAAATGTTATCGATAACTACATATGATTTTGTACGCCGGGTTCCACGAGAGCAAAAAAAATTAAAGAGAGTAGATGATTTTTCCTAAAGAATGGGATGGGATTTGATGCCAAGTTCGTAACTTTGCTCATTTTCAGATATATGATTTTTAAGTGAAAAATTGCTATTCTAGCAATTATGTAAAAGAGAAGGGTCGATTTCAAGAAAGTAAAAGAGTGTGGTACGGAGTAAATTCCGCACAATTTTTTTCTGTGTTTTCACGAAAATTATTTCTTTTGCACTCCTGTAACCACTGTCAAATCAAAATCAATCTACAGATGCATCGAAACGTGATTTCTTATTTAGCGGATCCGATTTGGCTTAGCAAGCATCGAACCGAGATCCGAAATAAGGTGCTGGTTTCAACAAATTAATGTGGGCCTCGATGACGTCATTTACAGAACAAAAGAAAACGAATCATTCCGATTCAATTCGATAAATCATTCGATATTTTACTGGAACGTGGTTTCAGAGGCACTTACCCGTTTCCATGAACGTTGAATCCGTCGTTGAAAGTAGTCAAACACAATTTTCACAATCAAATTGAACACATCATAAACTAGGTTCGTTCGTTGAACTTCCCCTAGGACTGACCGAGGGAGTTGTCAAAAAAGCCTGGGTATTCCAGTCCTCAAAAACGCTAAACCACAAATCATTACACATCCCTGTCATTTAAAAAAAGTTCATGCCATTTGACAGCCCTCAACTCGCCACAGCAAAAACTAGGGTGAGTTGAGGGAAAACCTAGGTCAACCTTAGGACTCAGAAAACACTCATGTGGCTTTCCATTGGTTTCACTCCAGGAAGCACTCATTTTGAAAACCAATGGAACGCCTAAAACTGTTTCTGCTCAATTTAACGTGTTGTCTTTGGGTGAGTGAAATACCTATAGCGGGTAAGAAATATTCCCTGAGGAAACTTTTCCCTTTGACATTTGGGTAATATGTATTAGCGCTTCTTGAGTGGATTCTCACTTCAAAAAGAGAAGTGGCAGTCACTGACATGAGAAGCGATCTTTTTTGCACCGATGGAACGGATTGACGATGCTCCTCGACGGTATGGAAAGCAACATCAGTTTGACATTCAGGGCGACTTTAGGTTTCTCAAAAAACGCTTTGTGGTGACCCTAGAGCTTCATCGAACAAACCTACTATCAACCCTATCGTCTATCGAGGTAACCATCGGAGCGGAGTTTTTTCCGCAACGCATTGCATTCTCAACGATCGGAGAACTATCACGAAGCAAAATATCTCTGAATCGTAGAAAATCGGAGAGTTTCGCCGGGTGTCCACAAAGTAGTTCTACTCTGTGACCATGTCTATCTAACATTCTAACTGGCAGAATGAAATTGTGTTGTTTTCGGTGCATTGAGATGTTAATCACCCTTATCACATGATCCGTCGTAACAATTTCAGACTACAAATGCCAAAGAGAAAGTAATTAAAACATCTTCGTAATGAATTATGTGCAACTGATATTTAAAACTTGTTGATACGAGCAGTTTCCAGTTTTATCAAAAGCAACAAATTACGTGGCACAACTATGACGTCTATCATGCTTATTTTTGGCATTCGTAGTCCGAAATTGTTAGGCCTTATGATAGGGGCTTATACATATCTCTAAAAATTGAATTTGATTGGATATTTAACAGTTAATCCGACTCTATACTTATCTACTGATAAAAAAACAACAAAAAAGAATCCATTCCTCGATGTGACTCGTTTGCAACGAAAAAAATCAATTCTTTTATTGAAACTCAAATTTACCAATTGGAAACCATAAAATACAACTATCTAATGGATATAATTTCTTGCGTACGAATTCGTTTCATGTTTATTAAAGTTTTTTTCATTATTTGACATACAAAACATCTATCCATTCCCTAAGTTAAATTCCAGTTAACTTCCCAAAAATGTTTGCTGTATTTATTTTATTACTTTTAGATACATTTCAGATTATACAATATTAAAAATTTATGTATTTAAGGGTTTTTTGTTTAAATATATCTTTAAATACACTTCCCCTTTACATGGAGAAAATAATAAACAAGCTTGTCTCATGTGGTATGTCACAGTTGGTTGGAATTGGAACAAATACAAATACATAACTAATTTAAAATAAATCTCAATATCGAATGCTATTTAGATGCAAATACTTTTTTTCTTTTTTTTATTATTTTATTTATTTTCTTCTTTTTTTGTTCAACGAAAATGGAAGGTACCAGCGGTGGCGGTTGACTAATTGTTGGAGTGTTATTCACTTACAGAGTTTACAAATTGGCAAATATGGATAAAAAAACCGCTGGTACTTTGTTTCTATTTCGCTGCAGACTATTAAAGTTTTGTAAATGGTACCTTCGATTTGTTTAATTTATTTCGAGGTTGTTTGGATGCTATTCGACTGTTTAGCGCATTCGGTATGTATTGTTTTCGTGCACATCTGACAGCTCTCCTTTAAAATTAACATCGATAGTAAAATCTAAATCACGATTGTTTCTCTCGTTTGGCTTCATTCTGAATGTTCCGTGAATTTCTTCGCCCTTTTTAACTGTCAAATAGTCATCGAGGTAGAAAACGGTTTGCTTCCAATGCGTGTATGTTGCTTCGGGGGATGTGCTAAATCCCAGACGCTTGTGGCATTTAGTGAATTCAATGTTAAAATACGTAACTAATGCCTGTACAAAATCATTTCGCTTGATGATCAGGTTGAAGGGGGAAGAGAACTCAAGGTCTGTTTTCTTGACTGTGTATAAGTCCACTTCTTTCACCATATACGATGAAGATACTACTTGTTTTGGATCGACAACGTCCACTAACGGCTCTGTCACTGCTACTTTCCGAATACAACTCATATCAAAGCCATAGACATCATCCCACCAATTGATCTTTTCGTCTTTGTATTGACGATCTTCAATGGCAGTGATGTAGAGTGTACCACGGTCGGGGAACATCATACCGTCAGACTTGAGCCATTTATCGCGCGCGTACAATACTGTGTCCAGCATTGATTCATAGAACAGACAATAACTGAAATAGAGAGGATGAATGTAGTGAAAAAATGTACTTCATGCCGATAAGTTTTCGATTTAGCAAACGCCTTGGATCAAAAGTAACTTACCCCATCCACTCGGAAATGATTATGTCAACCTTGTCAATGCCATTGGGCAACTCAATTTCCTCAATCTTCCCCTTCACTACTTTAACCACATCTGTGAGATTATTGTCAATGACCACTTGGCGGGCATACTCTACAATATTCGAGCAATCAACAGCAATGACTTTAGATGCTCCAGCTTTAGCGGCAAACATTGACAGGATACCAGTTCCACAGCCTACATCAAGCACCACCTGCGTGCACATGATTCGAGGTTGGAATCGATTGAAAAATTTTGTTCTATGTAGGTAGCAAAAATTTACACATTTTCAATTTCAATTACCTTTCCACGGAACAAATGCTTGTTGTGGTACATTGCATTACGATAGGTTATGGTTCGCACCTCGTCCTTAAGCATCTCCTCGTGAATACCGAAGTGGGCATAGGAATCAAAATAGTAATCTCGCGACGTCATCTCGTCAGCGTTCGTTGTCGTTGTGGTGGCGTTGATCTTTTTAATTGGTGTGTTGTTTTCCATTGAAATATCTTCAGACTAGAAAAAGGATTACAATTACACTATCATTTCATGTAGTCCAATAGGAACAACAAAGGCTTGACTAGTAGATATGCTATAAAGCCGGCTTGCAGCGTGGTGCGGAAGTAGGGCAATTATTATGTAGAAATTATGGAAATTATTGTCCAAAGGACAACAAAGAATCAAAGAGTCAACCACAACTATAGATGGCTTTAAATTTTTGCGCCACTTTGTTGCTCATTCAGAGTAAAAAGCGACGCTCTGGAAATTCTGCAACTTACCATTTTTCCTTTTGTTTGAATGC
Source organism: Melanostoma mellinum (assembly GCA_914767635.1). Taxonomy (NCBI): domain Eukaryota; kingdom Metazoa; phylum Arthropoda; class Insecta; order Diptera; family Syrphidae; genus Melanostoma; species Melanostoma mellinum. Next base: position 26,284,276 of record OU612058.1, read on the forward strand.
TTCGTTTTGTTAAATTTGAAGTTTGAGATTTTGGTCGATGCTGTCCTAAATGCGAGGCTTGCAAAAAAGCTAATTACTGTTTTGAACACGAGATCTATGATTTATTCACAAGTAACAAGGTTTTTTTTGCAAATAATTTTTATAAACCGCACACGCACGATTTGACGGTCTTCTTGTCGCGGTTGATTATCAGAAAGAGAAATTTCACACACACGAATAGAACAATATGGCGGTAGGTGACTTAAAATGTACTAGAATTGGATTTGTTTTCTTTGAGTTTGAAGAGCACTGTGCTTAGACCCCGAGTGGACTGATCCTAGTGACAAAAATCACATTGGTGGAATTGTTAAAACTTCGTGCTAGTAACGCCGCCATGTTGTTGTTAAATTTTAGTTTGTTTTGGCGATATGGCTATTAAGACAGAAAAAAGAATTTTACACTTTAAACTATTTACATTCAAAAAATTATATCATATATACTCATTTGAGTTTGAAATTGGTTTAGGTTATTGGTGTTTCTGATGTTGATTGATAGGTTGTTGTAAGATTGCAATATTATCTATAATATGCTATTCTCTTTCTCTGTTACCCCAACTGACTTTTTCAATACCAGCAAATTGATATAACAGATAAGAAGAGCAACGAAACAGTCGCTTTATTAGAAGTTTCAAGAAGTTTCAACAAATCGATCAATTGGAAGATCCTTAAAACACTTAAATATATTTCTCATACACTATATTCTGCTAAATGCGTGTATCACAGACAGATATCGTGTTTTGTGAAAACAACAGTGTAAAAAATGGAAAAATTTACTTTGAGAAACTCATCCGCAAAAATATTGCGAAAATCAAATTGTCGGAAATTCGTATTTTGTTTTTAAGATGACAGTTTTCAAGCTATCAAAGACAAAGAAGTCAAACACCATTTCATCTAAAGCAAGTCAAATTCTATACCAGCACTGCAAAATCATATAAGAAAATAAACAGAGCAAAGAATTGTTCTATTTTGTCAGTTTCTGATACAGTGAACAGAAATCGTGGATCGTCAAACAAAAATAACAAGAAGTATCAAAAACGATTTTTTTTAAAACAGTTCATAGTTTAGATACAACCTTAAGGTTTTCCCTTATATTGTTCTATTACATTTCACAAGGCTGACAACATTCCCGCAATAAACATTTAAAAAAACTGTTTAGAGTTTCCATGGCTAAATATTTAGAAGTTTAAAAATCTGTTTAATGACAAAAAAAAATCTTTGTTTTGTACATAAATATTATTGAAAGTTATCAGAATGGAACACACTAATAAAAGAAGAAATTCTGTAAGTGAAATTTCTTAAAAGAGAGTGAAAAAAAGAAATGAAAGCATCCCTTTTGTTTTGTGATTGAGTGTTCCCTATTCCGTGGTGTTTTTAGTTAATGTATTCTGTTTGTCCTGGAATCTTCTGAGATATCCTATTAACAATTGTTTACTTTTTCTTATTTGTGAATAAACTGAATTTAATATTTGTATTTAAAGATTTTGAAGAAAAAACTAGCAAATGATGAGGACACAACTTCAGAAATAAAGGCTCGCCGAATAAGTTTTAGTGGAAAGAAATCTGTGAAGTAAGTTTGTGAAACAAAACAAAAGAAGCCTTAAACTTTCAAGCCTTTTTTTCAGAGAGTTTATCGCTGGTGAAGAGGCAGCAACAATTTGGGGAACATCGTATGAAGAATCAGCAGATGATTTGAAGGTACACTCTACTGAGACCCAGAGTGGTTTGGTAAACGTTAGTGAAAAAAGAATTGTACTGCGAAATAGGCGTGTTATTGTGGACCCAAAGTCTCAAATTAAGCGTCGCTCATCGATAAAGAAAAAGATTGCTATTGCAGAAAATGACAAAGAAAATGTATTTGTTGAACCACCGAAGATTGCTTTAATCGAAACCAAACCTCCAGAGCAGGTTGAACCTGAGGCAAAATCAGAATCGCCACCCAAATCAGAGCTTGCCTTGGTTAAAAGTCATTGCGAAGTTTCAAAAAATATAGCTATGTCAAAGTTTTCAGAACGTACAAGTATTTGCTCAAGTACGTTTGATTTTATCAATAGTTCTGGACAAGACAGTCAAGCTTCTTCCATCGAGCAAAGCCTTGGCTTGACACTAATCGATTTTGAGCTTCAAAAGTATAGGTTTCGAGTTCCAGTTAGACCAATAGACGTTAATCCTAATTTAAGTTTGATCAGTCGAGGTGATGGAGCCTCGCCAAACATTTTTAGCCAAAGTATACTGATGTCTGAAGACGATGTAAAAATGTTAAAAATGGTGAAAGTCCAACAAGCCATAATGAATGTTCCCGAAGAGGAAACACGGCAAATAACAGAAAAGGGACATGAGGGAAAAATGCAAAATATATCAGATTTGACGGGAATTGGTGTTGATCAGACAATTGGATGGATTAAAAAATCCGAAGGCGAAGCAGTATCTCGATTGTTTACCAATCAAACCATGGATATAAGTATGGAGATTCCCGAAGCAAAGGGTTCAAAGAGGAAGTCGGAGAAGTCAACCAAATGTAAGTTGTTTGTTTTTTTTTTCTACGGTTTCTTCTCACTTTTTATATTTTTTTTTAAAATATTTTCGAATGCTTTTCACTTACTCCTTAAAGAAATATAAACTAATTTCTTAAAAAAGAACTGACCACCAGCCGAGGTGACATGTATGTATAGTTCAATTAGCTACTCACAATAAAATACTCTTTCATGGGTGCCTGGTCATGAAGGCGTACCGGGTAACGAAGAGGCTGACCGACTTGCTAGACTTGGCTCTAAGTCCCAATTCAAAGGCCTTGAACCCTACTGTGGTCTCCCAATCAGTAGCCTTAAAAACGATTTAGCTACCTGGGAACGACAGAACATGATCAGCACCTGGAACAACTCAAATGGTCATCATTCATCGACTTTTCCACAAACGTATGAAAAAAATTCTTGACATGAGCAAACGTGACGCAAAGTTACTTACGGACTTCTTCACTGGACACTGTTCTCTCAAGTAGCATCTTAAAAACATGGGCATCAGCCAAGATGACACCTGTCGTCTCTGTCTTGAAGACATAGAAACAGCTGAACACATTTTATGTGAATGCCCTGCCTTAGCTAGATCCAGGCTTAAAATATTCAATAAAGGGGTCCCCTGTTTTTAAACATAAGGGAAAAGATCTTTCAGGTCGACGTGCTTGTAAAGGTAATTTTCACCTTCACCCTATATAATTTAAAAAAAAAAAAAAACAGCCGAGGTAGATAGATCAAAGAGAGTTGGTCTTTTTGTCAAGTGTTGGTTTGATACCTCTTTTTTTTTTTTTTTTAAGTGGCTGAGGATGTAAATAAAATCCATTGTTAAATGTAAAAATGTAGTTGCATTTTAGTTGGCACTTAATATTCAAAGGGTGCGGAATCTTAAACGCGATAGTTTGTCAAAGATACTTTAGGTTACTTGGATGTGAAAGAATCCATTGTACACGTTGTGCTAGGACCTAGAGAGGGTGTCGATGAGTGACAGAAAGTGAATATTTATAGTGACTCTGATTTAAAATAAGCATTGGTGGCTTCCGTGAACATCTGGAGTTTTATTTTATTTATTTCACCTACGAGCAAAGAGCTCAACAGATTACATTATTATAACGACACAGGTTTCAATTTCTTATAAATAAGAAATACGATTCATTTCGGAATTTATCCCTGGAGAAGGACAGATCAATATGTCCACAAATCTCATTAAACTTTCTAATTGATCTCGAAATTGGTTGGCTCATGCTATAATAAGTTCTGTATCTTAATAGAAAAAGAAGATTTCTATCCATCAAAGGCCTCTCTCTTAAGGACAACAAGGAAGGACATTTTGTATGATAACATTTGATATCTCGCACAACAATTATGTCATTTCTAGTTCTAGGTTTGCAGTCCCTCAACTGCAAACATAGAAGATTTTGTCGAGCTGAGGAATTTAGATGAAATCGCTCTTTGTAAAATGCATACTTCGTAAACCTATTCTGAACTTTCTGAATTCGATCTGAAAAGATTTTTGGTGAGGATTCCAGGTACAAAGACACACAAGGGTGTAGGGGTTAGTAAATTCTGCTGAGTTTCTTTTGATAAATCCTAACATGAGTTAGCTTTTGATACAATAGCTTCTATATATGGTGTAAAAGAGGATGTGGAGTCAAAAATTACGCCTAGATCTTTAAATTTTTTAGTTCTCTAAAGAGGGTTGCCAACAACATAATATGAAAATTCATGCGTATGATTCTTTCTTGAGAGGAGAAATCACAAAACATTTCTTGGCGTTAAGATTCAAGCTGTTTAAAACACACCAGCGAGATAGGTTACCAAGATCCAATTTTAGTTTTTGGCAATCATTAATAGGAGTTACTTTCAGAAAAGTTTTAGATCATCTACGTTTATGAATTATTTGCTGAAGTTAACACAGTTAACAATATGATCATAAAAATATGACAAAACGTTGAGCACCTAGATGGGAGCGGGTCCAAATTCTGGCTTGAAAATACTGCTTTTCAAAATTCTGCTTTTTTTTCTTTCTGGTTGACAAAACTGTATAAAACTATGTTAAGCTCCTTTCGTAGGTCTCCAACTAATTTATAGACACCTGCGTGGCTACGGCCAAATATCACTTTCAGCCGACGATACCAAACCTCTACATTGTTTTACGTTCTTGGGAATGAATCTCTAGTTTTATCATATTTTTATCATAAATTAACTGAATTATGTAATTCTTTTGAGTAGGAGAGCGACTATGAAACCAAAGAACTACTACTCTGCTTTCAAATTCCTTAGAAAGTAAGAGTTTGTTTAAAAGCGCGGGCTTTTTAACATTTTCCAAACCTTTTTTTGTTTATAATTGGCAGAATATTGATAAGCAGAATTTTGAAAGCAGAATTTTTGAAGAAAAAAAATTTCGCCCCGGCAGAATTTTAACCCCAACACCACCTAGGTGACTACCCTGTGGAACACCCGAGATAAATTTGATCTGCCTTGACGTTTATTCGTTAATTTTTTAATTTTGAACCCTTATAAGGAAGGAATAGATTTATTGAAGGAGGCTTGAGTTGAAACCAAATGATTCCAGTTTTTGAATCTTTATTTTGTGATAGACCGAATAAAACGCTTCTTTTCTTTTAATAGCGTCAACAACAAAAGAAGAGAAACATGTTTAATTGGTGATTGTTAATATTCTCGAAATGAACCCGTTAGTTACCCCTTAAATGTTCATTCACTTAAATATCAAGATTTTTTTCACAAGGCTTTCAAAAAACTTTCGAATTGCAGATTGAAGTAACTGAAAGAACCCAACAAGAATTTATACCATGCAACGATGCTCTTTACCATAATGCAACGGAACTCGAATTTGGAGTAGTTTCCGAGTATGAGGTGTTAGAAAGTGTTCGTATGATTAAGTCTGATGCAGTTGGAGAGGATGGGGTGCCTATTTCTTTTATCAAAATGATTTTGAATCATTTATTACCTACACTGACTCATATAATCAATTTTTGTATAACCTCTTCTTCCTTTCCTGATTGTTGGAAGTCCGCTAAAATAATCCCTGTCGCGAAGAAAGCGAATCCAAGTTCTTGCTCTGATTTCCGTCCCATCAGTATCTTACCTTGTCTGTCAAAGGTTTTGGAGAAAATTCTTGCTACACAGATAACTAGTCACCTTGATAGGTTCAACTTACTATCCAAATTTCAGTCTGGTTTCCGTGCTCATCACAGTTGTCAAACTGCGATGATAAAAGTTCTAGATGATGTTCGAAACCAATATGACCTGGGCAATGTGACTGTTCTTTGCTTATTGGATTTTTCAAAGGCCTTTGATAAGGTCAATCATCAAATACTTCTTTCAAAACTGAAACTCTACTTCGGTTTTCATGATAGAGCATTAAGTCTCATAAGAGACTATCTGTCTGATCGAAGCCAGAGGGTCAAGGTTGATGAAAAGATCTCAGATCCAATGAATGTGCGAATGGGGGTTCCACAGGGCTCAATATTAGGACCAATCCTCTTTTGTCTATTCATTAATGATTTGCCAACCGTTTGCTCGAATGTTTCAATTCATCTATATGCTGATGATGTCCAAATTTATTTGTCACGTCCAATTGGATTGCAAGAGGACCTTATTCACAGAATAAATGAAGATCTACAAGCAATTTTGAAATGGTCCCTTGCCAATCACATAACCCTCAACCCTGCTAAATCTCAGCTAATTGCGATATCTAAAAAGCAAACAAATGCCATGCTTTTACCACAGGTTTACCTTTCAGATGTCAAGCTTCACTTTGTGAATTGTGTTACCAGTCTTGGAATAAGGGTAAATACTTCTCTTTCAGCTGAGAATCAGGTTAACTATACCATTGGAAGAATTTATGGTGGCTTGCGTAAGCTTCGGTTGTACTCCGATATAACTCCAACTAACACCAAGTTACGACTAGTTAAGATTCTTTTAGTTCCTCTAATAGACTTTGCAAATGTTGTTTATTGTAAACTTGACTCGCATTCGCAACACAAGCTTCTTGTAGCTTTCAATGACACGATAAGATATATTTATGGACTTCGAAGACATGAACACATTTCACACTACCATAAAATTGTACTTGGATGTTCTTTCCAACAATTCCTGGATGCAAGATGTTGTATGTTTATGCACAAAATCATTCAACTGAGAAAACCAACATATATTTATGAAAAGCTTCAATTTGCACAATCTTTGAGAACTCATAATCTTATAATACCCGCATACAACTACTTGAATTCATCACGCCTCTTTTTTGTACATGCAACTAAACTTTGGAATTCCTTACCAGCCACAATTAAAAGAATTATTGTAAGTTCAAATTTTGAGAAGGCTGTAAAACAACACTTTAGCTAGTGCTAGAATTATAGTAATTTGAAAGATTATATTTGATAAAAATGCCTTCACTCTCATTTAACTAGAAAAGGAGAGGAAGGGAGAGGGAAAATAATGGTAATTCGCGAGAAGAAATAATAGAATTCAAAAAGGAATAATAATATTTGTAATATTATATTGGATAAAACAGGCTTTCTTTTCTGTTTCCTCTTTTTATTTTAAAATTGTATATTTCCATAAATTCTTTATCTAGTTATAACTATCACTAACTCATACTATTGAATTTATTTATTTATTATTATTATAATTTTTTTTTTTTTTTTGTATAAATTGATCATGTTAGGTACTATAAAAGACTAAGTCTTATTTGTACACCTTGTATAATAAAATACTGAATACTGAATTGTTTATAAATTCCTCTTTTGTTTTCTACAATGTTTTTGGAACCAGATTTAAAAATTGGAATCAAGAAAGCGGCTTTCCATTCATCTAAGAACAGTCCAGTGAAGAATTGAAAATGTAATGAAAGAGAAAGGGAACTGGAACATCTTTTTAAAACTATCGCAGTAAAACAATCAACGCCAGCTTTGGCGTTTGGCTTAAGAACTTGCATTCCTTCTAAGACGTCTTTGTCTATTTTTATAAACTTTAAGAAAATTGTACGTTATAAGATTCATCTTACTGTACATAGCCACTGTTTTTGAAATAAATCTAAATCTAAATCTAAATCAAAATCTTTGAGATCTAATTGTAAGGACCCTATACTTACTTTAGGATTACAACCAGAAAGGTGAACAGAATTGTCATACGAGTTTGAATAGACCGATTTAAAAAACTGAGCTCTAGCTAGCTCAAGTGTATTTTTAATTTCATCACCTTATTGAAATTTAAAAAAACATACAATTCGGAATCTTGATCAATTTTCGTTTAGAATTTATAAAAGACCAACATTTTTTTGAGTCATTTTTAAATTGAGTTCAACCTGCGTAATATAATTTCTGTGCGAGAATTTACTTAACACCTTGAACTCCTTGCGAAGATTAAAAAACCTTGAACTCCTTTCGAAGATTAAAAAACTGTATTTGGTCAGAAAAATCATTTGATTTCTTAAACTGGCGAAAGATTTATTTTTGAAATTTTTAATGTGTGTCAGCCTGTTGGTTTGGAAATATTGTTTTTCTTTTTATGTGGCAGTAATAGATTGAAAGCATTATTTAAAATCTTCGAAAAGCAATCAAATATATTTTGTAAATCTTAGTTTAAAAATTCAGTTTTGCAGTCAATAGTTTCAAGGTAATTATCAAGTTCAGAGTTTTGAGGGAACTTAAAGGGTTCATTAACTGGTTAATTTGAGATGTCAGCTAGTTAACAGAAAAACTATTTTCTCAGAACTGGTAGCCTTGAGTACTAACAAAGAACGTTAAGTGACTCTTTCTCTGTCGCTTCGTGGTGGCAGGTGGGTCTTCGTCGTTATGTTTTTAAAAGTTTAGGTAGATTTTATCCATTTCTTGTTGTAGTGACAATAGTGTTGAATTATTCAACTGGTTAAATTCGAGTGATATTTTCCAGCTTATTCGCCATTTCACTTGTATCAAGGAGTCCTCGAACTGATGTGATCATTTTGTTGCTCTTAGCAGTCTTATATTATTTCCTCGAAAACATTCCACAAATTTTGATTTTGTTTGGTTATAATTAGAAAATGTCATTGTTGTTGTTCGGATTTAGTGAGATGTTAGTAGTCTGCAACCATCCCCAATATATGTGCCTGGTGGCAAGGAAGTTGTAGTTTTGGATTCGCCTCTATAGATTGATTTTGATTGATCTGATTGATTCTCTGCTCAACAGGAGCGAATTTAATTTAAGGGGCTCGGCTAGTTTCTCGAGCTCAAATGGAGGTGATTTTTTGAAGGCGTGTAAAAAAAAACCATAGCTTCAAATGTTCTGTAATTTTAGGAGTTTATTATTCATATATTCATGTAAATTGTCGCGAAATTTCGAGTTAAAATATTGAAATCCAAGAGAGATATGGACCATTTCTTGAACTTCTTGAAATTAGAAGACGTCAATTTGCCGCATTTTTATGAATTTTTTTTGGTACCTGTAACAAGAAAATAAAAACATGGCGTTAAAGTAGACCCTTTTTCCCATACAGCCATCTATAATTATAGTGAAGAATTGAAAACTGACAAAATGGCAGCAATTTAAAAAAAAAAGTCCAAATTTCGCCAAAAAAATCGTCTTTCGATGGCTGCCAAAATTACAATTTTCATCCGATCGTAAAAGTTGTAGATGGCTGTATGTAAAAACATATGGAGAGTATGCAGTTAAAATTTCAAGACGATTCGTCAATATTTGCGTGAGTTACAGCTGCGGCAAATTTGAAAAATGTAGTTTTGAGAAAAACGCATTTAAAGTTTTCAGAGCAGGAGTTCAAGCGCCCGAGATGCTTCTCTTCTATACTATGTCATTTCAAAAATATCCAAGATATCATTCCAATATTTTAGGACATCATTTTGAAAAAAATGAAAAAAAAAAAATCGATTTTTTGAAAATGAGAAACTAGCTGAGCCCCTTAAGAAAAGACCAACTTACGCAGCGTCTCAGTGATATAATGCTTGATATCCTCCAAGTCCTTATTTTAGCAACGAAAAATTGAACCGCAAATAGCATCCTGTTTCTGATTTCAGTCCATCAATTTAAATATTTTGTTTATATAAAAGTTTTCTATCGATTCTTTGAATTAAATAGTGAGTAGAACTTTTTTTAAATACCTTTTTTTTTAATACCAAATTACTTGCTTTAAATACTTTGTTATTTCAGCTATTGTTATCGATGCGAGTACAATTGACATAAACTCTCCAATGCGTAAGAAACCAATGCGCAACCTCATCAATGATTCAATGAATGTAACAAAAATTGCTGTGGAGGAAACTTCCGGAAAAGAACTCATTAGAAGACCGACTATTCATTTTGAATCAGCTCCGATAGAAGAATCAATTTTCTACACTACAGCTGATATACAACATGATTGTAACGATGCTGTGGAGCAATCTGTTCCACAATTTTCAAGTCAAACAATTCAATTCGATAACAAAAGTATTATTGAAGACAATACTTTCAAAAACATCGAGGAAGCCTGTGAAACTGATCAAAATATTTCCATGGAATTATCAGTGTGTTCGCCAAGTGAACCAATACACGCAATCGATGAAAATGCTGGAGAAACACAAAGAAATAGACGCACAATTCATTATGTTGAAGGAGGACAGAAGATGGAGTGCACAGCATTGCCATCAGATCATGAAACAGTTTTACATCGAACGTTAAAAAAGCCTATCGTTTACACTTCAAATCCGGAATTAGATTCCAAAGTTCATTCGAAAACTCGTCAAACTATTTATGAAGCTGTTAATATGGTTGAAGAAGCATCAGTTAAAAATAAACGGCCTACATTTCATTCAGAGAATGTCAATAAGAAGCGTGAATCAAACTATATACCCAGTGACATGATAGAAAGCTCACCAGATTCAGTTAAATCAATGCAAACAGCACAGGCATCACAAAAATTTAATACTAAAATGCGACAGACAGTGTTCACACCTCAGGATATTGATGACGACTCTCCAATTAAGAGAGCTAATCCCATTGAAGTTAATGCACCTATGGTGAATCAGCAGGTAAACCACTCAGAATTGAACTCTGAAGTTATGATCCCCATTAACAGTTCCAACAAAAGACAAACAACTTACACCCCCTTCGACATATTGGAAGACTCTTTGCAACCGGAAATACCAAATACATTCGAACGTAGGTCTGTTTATGTTCCCTCGGATATAGTAGTAGATGAACCTGATTCGACGCAGCATCCTGAACCTGTTCCGCATGAGTCTGCGCAGTTGAGGGAAGTTGTTTGTAATGAGTCCAGCAAATCAGTAAATATCGAAAAAGGAGTTGTACACAAAAGTAATCATAGAGAATCTGTTTACACAGCAGTTGATATAGTCGAAGATTCTCCAAAAAACAAAAAACCACTAAAACCATCTAAAATCAAAGTTTTTCATTCGACTATTGCGGCAAGAAAACCAGCTCAAGCTACGCTACAGGCCATTGAAGTTAATCAAGATCACCAAAGTTATGACAACGTGAAAGATATTCAAGCAAACACTCCGACAGAATTAAAAAAAAGACAGTCTGTATACACTCCTGTTGACATGATTGAAGATTCTCCTGAAGCCCCCAAACAAGTGCATGCGAATGCCCACCAGCGTGAATCAGTTTTCGTTCCAAGTGATATTGAAACTGATTCTCATTCAACCATGGCTGCAGTTGAAAGTCATCAAATTTCATTGCCTCCCAGTTCATCAAAGAACACCATTGACCAGCGGAAAACAATTTACACTGGGGTTGATATGGCAATAGATACACCAAAAAAGATTTCAGTTGTTTCGAAAACATCAGAACATGACTCCTTAACAAATCATGCAAAGAGTACTACAGAAAGAAGACCCGGCGACCTGCAATTTAGAAAACCGCTGCAGCTTTACACAAGTGATAAGAAGACTACTCCAATTCCATCCTCATCAACAAAGACCTTGCAAGAACAAATCATGGAAGAAATGGGTTTTTCAATGAATTTTGTACCCTCAGGCTCCAGAAAACAAACTCCTTTAACCATCAGACAACCTAATCAAAAACCAAGTTATTTCCATGAAGAATTTGATGGGAGTATTTCTCCAAATCCTAGGAATGAATTGGAAAGTAGCAAAAATACTAAAAAACCTCAAAACGTCTATTCAATCAATCTTTCAATAGAAGGTAAGTGTCATACCATGAACTACAGTGAAAAGCTAGATGCAGAAGACACAACCAACAGTCAGGTAAAAAATAAAGTAACCAATTCGACTGTTCTTGATGGGAAGTCAATGAATGTACAACGAAACTTTGAATGGGAAGAGAGTCAAATAGAAAAACTTAATCCATCTACAACAATGGATGACGTCGAGATGGAGCTTTCTGTGACAGATGTATGGAGACCAAATCACGAGCAAATTGTCCAGGTAAATATGACAAAATCTGTGATCCAAACTCAGCATGTTCAAGACATGGATGCAACGATGAAGGACAATAGGAAAGATTGTGATAAAAAGCGACCATCAAATCGTCAAAGTATTTATCCAAATGAAGATCTTGACATCGAAAACTTATCTGATTCTGAAAAACCCGTTAAACAGAACGTCAAGTCAATGATCAACAATGAAAAATCAATGGCAGTAGCAGCTTCGAGAGTGCTCAGTCACGAAACTGTTTACTATAACCAAGAACTCGATATGATGGAAGAGTATGGTGATGTAGAAGGAGTTCCTAGGCAGGTACTTGCGCAATCTTCTAAAAAACCTTCTCGCCCAACAAACTACTTTCCTAAAAACGTTGAGATTGAAGATCATCGAAAGGTTGAGCAGAAATCTGACGACGAAGTAAAGGTTCTGCCACGCATCAGCAAAACGCCCAGACGTGAAACAATTTATTTCGACCAAGATTTAATATTAGAAGCCAACAATGATGAACAGGCATCTGCTTCAAAAACAACCGATCGAAATGAAAGATCGGCTTTAGATGATGACATTGTACAGCTTAAATCATCAAAGGGATCTCTCATTAGACAGACTGTACCAAAACCTACTTGTCCAACTATTTACTTCAATCAAGATCTGGAAAAGGATGATGCATGTCACCAAACCAATATAAAAGCTCAAGTTGAAAAGTTTTCTGGGGGCTCAAAACCATTAGTCCGCAAAACAATTTTGTTGAATCAGGACATTGGTGTAGATATACAAGAAACCCCACGAACAACTCTACTAATCGCCGAAAATCACGTATCATCAAAAGCTAGACGACAGACTATTCACCTTAATGAAGATTTAGATATCGATGATGAAAAAACAAATACGAAGCAAAGCAGTCAAGGAAAAAGCAAACAACATGTGGAAGCTAATTTCCCAGGAACTTCTAGCAGCTCCAAACGCCAAACTGTTTTCTTAAATCAAGATCTTGACAGGACAAATATTGAACACAATAGGCCATTAGTTAATGTTGGAAAGCCTAGCCGACAAACCATTTATTTCAATCAGGATGTTGAAGAAGAAAAAACAGAAACGAAGCAAAGTGGACAAGAACAGACATCAAACAATCAACATCAAGAAAGAGATACTGGTGTTTCCAAGCGTCAGACTGTTTTTTTAAATCAAGATCTAGACAGGACAAATATTGAACACGATAGGCCATTAGTTAATGTTGGAAAGCCTAGCCGACAAACCATTTATTTCAATCAGGACCTTGAAGAAGAAAAAACAGAAACGAAGCAAAGCTTACGAGAACAGACATCAAACAAACAACATGAGGCAGTTCATGGCCAAAGAGTTACTAGTGTCAAACGCCAAACTGTTTTCTTAAATCAAGATCTTGACACGACAAACATTGAACACGATCGGCCAATAATTGACGTTAAAAAGCCCAGTCGACAAACCATTCATTTTAATCAAGACCTTGAAGAAGAAAAAAGAGAAACGAGGCAAAATGGGCGAGGACAGTCATCAGACAAACAACATCAAGCGAGAGATACTGGTGTTTCCAAACGCCAGACTGTTTTCTTAAATCAAGATCTTGACTCGACAAATATTGAACACGATCGGCCATTACCTGACGTTAAAAAGCCCAGTAGGCAAACCATTCATTTTAATCAAGACCTTGAAGAAGAAAAAACAGAAACGAGGCAAAATGGGCGAGGACTGTCATCAGATAAACAACATGAGGCAGTTCATTGCACAAGAGTTACGAGTGCTTCCAAACACCAAACAGTTTTCTTCAATCAAGAGCTTGACATGATAGATATTGAACAAGAAAAGAAGTTAACATCACAAACATCTAAGCCATTACCCAAACGACAAACTCTTTACTTAAACCAGGATGTTGAAGAAACAATGAGCCTCGAGTCATCCGGCACACAACCTGATCTTGCTAATGATGAGAAAGTTAACTCATCACAACCTGTAAGTGTCCCCAAACGTCAAACTATTTTCTTAGACCAAGAGCTTGACATGTCAGATATGAGAGAAGAACAAGAACCTGTATTGCAAGTATCAAAGGCTTGCAACTGGCCTTTGCAAAACGTCGAAAAACCTAATCGGCAAACCATATACTTTAATCAAGATCTGGAAGAGGAGAAAACAGAAACAGGGAAGAGTGATATAAGACTGAGTCGTCATACATCGCATAGACAGTACTTGAAAACTGATTTACCGCCAACTGCCGGTATCCCTGAACGCCGAACTGTTTTCTTAAACCAAGATCTTGACATAACAGACATAGAACAAAAACAGGAGTCCCATCCAAAAACTTTATTTTACAATAAAGATCTTGAAATGAAACCAAAAGAAACTTATCAGTTGAAGAGTTCTCAATCATTGGCCATAAAATCTGTTCACGCTACTGATGAGAAAGTGGATTTACTAAAAACTGCTAATATCTTAAGTCGCCCAACTGTTTTCTTTGACCAAAATATTGACATAGCAGACATTGAACTAGGACAGGGACAGATGCCTAGTCGGTTATTGCAAGTGCCCCAGATGTCAAGCCGATCCATGCAAAATGACCAAAAAGCCAATCGGCAAACAATGCACTTCAATCAGGATATTGAAGAGGAAAAAATAGAAGCTGGTCCAGTGAAGAGCTTTGATCCATCAGGCGGACAGCGAGTTGCTTGCAAAGATGATATGCTTAAAATAGCTTGTGTCTCCGAACGTCCGACTATTTTCTTCAATCACGATCTCGACATTACAGACATTGAACAAGAAACGCAGCCTACACTACAAACATCGCACGAGTCCTGCATGTCATCTGTTGAAACAAAACGGGCATTTGAAGAAGGCAATGCCCAAACTAATGAAGGTAAATTAGAAGCTAGATTTCATGTTACTGCACCGACGTCTATAAGCGCTTTTGATGATATCAGCAGACAGAGAACACAAAAGCAAATGCAGCCTTCAGTTAAAGACAGTGATCAGCAGAAACAACAGCAAAGGATTGAACTTTCAAATAGGAGAACTGTCTTCTTAAATCAAGATATTGAGCTCGACGAGGAAAACTTTCAGTCAGAAGACTTCAAAAGAAACGCAGCAGTAATTGAGAAAAAGCTTGAATTGGGTGAAAAAGTTCATCCTAAAGAAAGCCGTGCAACAAACCACTTCATCACCAATTTGGATGAGACTGGCCAAACTTCAAGAAAAGAGACGACTTCGGTCGCTGTATTACCAAAACCAAAACGCTTTACAACTTATGATCAACAACCTCTTGACATCGAGGAGTCACCTCAAAAGCCTATAATTCGCAAGTCCAGCTTCAGTAGAACTCTGAATTTTGACGCCGTCAAAACAAACCAAGACCAGCCTGTCAAACATAGAGTAACATGGACAACACCGCCCACCGATAATATATCACCTATTTACAACCCTAATTCACGGCCTCAAATTTTCAGTACTCCTGCCGAGGGTAGTCGGTCACTTGTTGAGTTTTTAAGAGTTGAAGCGGCAGCAAATAGAAATTCTCAGGAAAAAGTTGTGGAAGGTGAAGAAGAAGAAGAAGACGAGGTTTTCTATGACGCTGAAGATGGAAGAGTTGAAGAGCTACACGTAAATCGTCAAACTACATACAAACCAGTGAATATTTTCGAAGAATCAGGCATGCAACCACTTCTTACACATAAACAGAAAAGACAAACAACTTATTCTCCAGAAAAAATGTCAGAAGAAGCCAGTAATGAGAGACACGTAGTTAAACAAAAAGATACAACCGAGGGCGTGGTAGAAACTCAAGGAAGCTCTCATAGGTCCGTCAAGCAAAACACAATAAACCCAGCTGATATGGAAACGAAACGGCATCACTTGGACACTCTGAAATCACTCAAAGAATCTGGGTTATGTCGAAAACCTTTTGACAACCTTCAATTGACTGCCTTCACTAAAGAAACAGAGCAAAAACCTAAGCCAATGCCAAATGAGCAAGACAACTCAATGGAAATAAGTATGCTTATTGAGTGTGACAAAAAGCCAATAACCACTTGTCGGAAAACAGTTTATTTTCCAAATGAAAATGCTGTGGATGCATCTTTCTTTGATGAGAATTTATCAAAGCCAGCCACTCAAAAGAATCGTCAAACTCAATTTTTCGCCGATGACTCACTTGATCTCAAAGACCAAATGGATGTTTCCCAAACCTGGAGCAAACCAAGTACAGCATTGCAAAGTGTAAGGGAAATGCTGCAGGAAAACGCTCGTTTGTTCACTCAATCTAATACCATAAAACCAAGCATTTTCGAAGAGAAGAGAAACACAATTTATTTTGCAAATAAAGACAATTCCATGGAAGTGAGTTCAATGGATTATCATCCTACCGAGCCTGAGCAGAGCACTCCCTCCAAGAGCAAGTCTAACGAGCCTGAGCAGAGCACTCCCTCCAAGAGCAAGTCTAAAATACCACAGTTGATTGGCAGCGCCAAAAAGATGCAATCTATGAAAGAAAGCATAGATTTCATTCAGCAAGAACTTCCAAATCTTGGTTTCCATAGTAAGAATTTTGAAATGGAATGTGTGTCTCCCACAGAGCAAGAAACACCACGCAAAGCTTGCACTTCTGTGCCCAAAAAACTACAAGATTCCTTCAAGGAATTTAACAATTCGAGAAAGGAAAGCACGTTGAAACCAATGCAATTAGAAGAGTCTTTCGAAACAATTGAAATTCCACGAAGAGCACTGTCGTCGGTGCCAAGAAATCAAAATGAACCACCAAAACGAGTGGATACTCCTCGAAAAGTTGTTAGACAATTACAAGCATCTTTCAACGCAATAGACTTTGAGCCATCTGGGGTCCTTAGAGAAAAATCTAATATACTGCAGGAATCTTTTGACACTGTCGACATACCAAGACGTGCAACCACTTTTCAAAGAAATGAAACTCTGTACCTCTGCCCGAATGAGATGGAAACGACAACCACGAATGATTTACAGAAATCGCAATTCCAATTCGAAGATGCACCCATAACAATATCAGATGTATCAACCTTCTTCGCCCGGAAAGTGTCGCCAACTGAGGAAGAACTGCCAGTCTCATGCTCACCGAACTCAAAAGCAGCCTTGTGTAATTTGAGCTTGAACCAGTTTCAAGATCAACCAAAGTCGTCAGATTCTGAAGATACTACATACAATATTGCCAAGTTCAAGAAACGCTACGTGGAACTAACGTGTGATAGTTTAGTTCTATCTGATGATCCGAACCATTACGACATTGAAAAGACTCATTTGAGTTTAGTCAACACGTTGGATGATGCATCAGAACTGGTTCCACATAATGCATGTCAATCTGCTATTGCATCTGCTATTGAAGATGAAGCAATTGCTGTCTCATCGGAACCACTTAAACCAAAGCCATCGGTTTGTCGGAAATGCCGACGTCATCGGCTAAGTGTGACGCAAAATGATACGACAATTGAAAACTTCATGCTTGAGCCCTTGCCGGTGTATAAAATGAACATAACTGGCCTCCAGCAGCTGCAAAACAAACCAAAGATTTCCAACATTGGAAAAATTTGGCGACAGAAAATTCGTGAAAGCGACAGTTTCAATGTATCCGATGGTAGTTATTGTACTGGCTTGGACGAAACTGATACGATTGATGAGTTCATAAGGGAACTGGATAGTCAGAGATCAGCGTAAGTTTAAAATTTGTAATTGATTTGATTTTGAGTATTGAATTTGCTTTTGAATTTGTTTTATAGAGCCGCCAAACAAAGAAAACCAATAAATATGAAGACACAAACAAGCTTTATTCATAATGTTTGGACAAAAATGCAAAGGTATGTAACACTATGGCTATTTTCTAAGAATACTGAATGCACGAAAGCAATTGAGTGATCTTTTGGTAGAAGTTCATTTTGCTTACATGAAGGCTTTTGATCTTCACACAGCCAATACTCAGTTGTTCCTTTATATTTAATATTTTTATTTTTCAGTACCAAGTCTAACTGGATGCTGAATGAACTTCTGCTGACGAATAACATTTTCAAGTTCACCCACAAACTCCTGCGAACTTTCGCAATAATCATAAATTCTACACCAAAAGATCCAAGAGGAATAGGAGTGAATTTTGAGAGTATTGAGCTTGTAGCAAACTCATTTCACAGTAAGACTTTTGATTCTAAATAAATTTAAAAAACCATCCTACATAACTATCTCTACTAGCTCGTAAATGGAAACCGTTTGAATATGCGTTACACTACCAACTTTTGATAGAGCTACCTTTTGATCTTCAAAACCTATGCCCAAACAGTGAACACCTTTTCGAGCTACTCGATCATATTGAAAAAGTAACACAAGATGTCCTCCATACTGGCAAAGAAATATTGTATCAAATACTCAGTTCTCATGCCACGTTAATAAGGTGCGTTTGTTTTGAAAGACAAAAATAAATAAAAATATAAAAAACCATTAAAGTTCTTTTTACAGAGAACCATCTGGAGGTGTTTATATAAGAAAACAAACCCGAAGCAAAACTTTACAAAACGAGACAAAGCAAATTGAAATTCACATTGAAGTTCGAAATATGAAGAAGTTATCATTTGAATCAATAGCATTACCACCGCTGTATGAATTCGATGAAAAGATTCAATCACTGCCAATAGGTCGAGATTTCTTAAGAGTATTTCTCGCTAACCCTTCGCATTTTCTGAAAGCTTGAAAACGTTCAAATCTTAAGTGTAATTCTTAAGCCTGAACTACATCGAAACACAAAGTAAAAAGTTTGTTAAAAAAGTCAAATGATATTCCGAAACTCCTCTATCAAAAACAAATTTATATTTCTTCCTCTCAGTTTAAAAAAGTGTGTTTGGAAAAAGCTCGCACATATCGAAGCTTTCACTTTAGTCAATTTTTTGAAAACAAACACAATCAAATAATTTTGTTTATTTTTCTTGAAAGGTAGCGCTTTCATCACTAGAATCCTGTAGTTTTCATAACAAAAGCTCTTTCATAGTTTCAAACCTATTTTGAAAATTATTAAATTGAAGTAAATGTCAACTTTGTTTTCAAATTTTAAAGTAAATTGAGGCGTATTCAATTAAAATTATTGATTATTAACCATAGCCAGCTCCCAAAAAGAGAAATTTTTCTTTTTTTGATAAGTTGTTTATTGTTTTGTTTTGAAATATTTAACCGTCAAAAAGCTTTTAGGAGTTTTTCTAATGTTGCCAACAGGTGTCACGCAGTAATATGTGTGTATTTTAAAAGCTTTTACTTTTTTTAGTTTTTTACTTTTTTCACTTTGTGTTTCGATGTAGTTCAGGCTTTAGTTTATATATATAACATATTTTTTAAGGTAAAATAAGTCATCTCTTTTTTTATATTTATTTTTTGAGTGTTTAAATATTGTAAATGTATGTAATTTAGTTTAAAACATTGAATCAAACGTGAGTTTTTTTTCAAATAAATTTATTTTTAGCTGTAAAAGTAAGTAACAGAACGCGTTAAGATATTAAGTTAATGCAAAAATACATATTGATTGCTAAAAAGAGTTTAGAATCTTCTTCAATTCTATTTGTAATCTTCGACTGAAAGTTTTGCTGCTTTTTTAAAGTTGGGATGCTTGAGCTCACTTGTTAGCTTCTTAGCGGTCTCCTCATATTTTGTTATTATTGGGACCCAATAGTCTGATAAGTATTTAATTTTAAAAGATTCCCAATCGGGGGTTTTCTGAGTTTTAATAATCTCTGTTGGTGTTAAAAGTCTTGAAAAATGGTTAAATGTGTCAACTAAATTGTTGGATTCAACTAAAAGTTCCTCAACGGCATTGAAAAGATCTGCATTCAATGCATTCTCTTGGATGTCTTCATAAAGAACTTTACATTTTTCTACTGTTGGCTGTAATTTCATGTTCGATAGCCTATCTTCGATTTCTGTATTTGAAAAACTACTCCATACCATTGGTTTTGTTGTATACGGTCTCCATTGTGGTACATCATCGACTGGGTACTCAAAGTGCCAGCTGGACATAGTCGGCCGAAGAAGGGAACCAGTTGATTTTGAAAATTTTTTAAAGTGCTCCATCAAAGCGGTCTTATCACCGCAACCAGAAATCGAATCGTCAGACATTTCGTCAAAGTTCTTTGTTCGCCGAGAAAGTTGTTCGTCGATTTTTCGAATTTCTCGTATTTGTGTTATAAGTTTTTGATCGCTTGGTGAAAAAGATGTTTCTTTATGGTGGGGTTTATCAGATAAATAAGATTCTATAAACTGCGTCGTTGTCCGAGGAAGTAAGGCTTGTGTTGCTTTTTCAACACCTACAACGGCTTCGGTCATTTGTGATGCAGAGTGTGTAAGAATGACTGAAAATGTATTTGAAGTATTATATTGTAATAAGGAAGGAGCTTTTCTTACACTCGCCGGGGCCTTCTTTCTTTATAGTTATTGACCCATCGGTTAGAATGCTTACATCATGTTTGGTGATAAGATCAGTTTGAACTGGAATTCCAACGGTACTGCTTGGTTTATATATCGGTAATTCAACTTGAATAGCAACAGACAGTTTAGACAAACGAAGACGCCTTTAATTGGACGAAAAAAAAACATTAAGTGAGAAAATATCGTCAAAAACAAAAACAATTTTTTTTTTTCAATTTTGATACTTAATTAAAGGAGCTAATAAAAATAAATAAACGGGCACAATGAGCTGGAGAGTCCAGGATTCAAACGCTCTCACCTCTAAATATCAAATTCAAATGGAAGCACAAATGTTCCTTCAAAGGTCCTTCGCCAATTGACAATAGTTTCTATTTCCTAGTTTTGAAATTGTCTTAGATAATTTATATGAAAAACACGAAAGCAAACGATTGCGGCTATTAATTCATGTTCTGCTGCAAGGCCCAGAAGCATAGCATAAGTCGATGAGAAAAAGTTGTGTCGTCACAAATATTTTGAGTGATATCTATTCCCATCTGTACCTTGATACAAGATTTATATGAATAATTAAACGGCAGGGGAAGTAGTACACTGCCTCATTGAATATGTAAAAACACACTCCAGAAGGAGAACTGGGCTTAAGCTGAGTTGAAATGGAAAAAGTGGTGGAGATCGAGGCAGACTGAATTCCTTGAGGAGAGAACTATAAGCAGTTTATTTACCATTGTATATTTATTCTTTCCATATAAAATGGCTTTACGTAAGATTGGAATTTTAAATTAGGGCAACTAGGTCTATCCAGGTCTGTAGTGCTTAATGTACCCCCCTCACTCAACAGTCGTTTTCGCGAATCGCGCCGCGAATAAAACGAAAACGTAAACTATTAAATTGTAACTTATGTTTTGTTTGAAATGACTTCACATATTCTGCCAATAGCAGAATCGTTTACTTCAAGATAACGCTTCAACCAATGCTTTTCTATTGAGATGAGCGCCACACCACTCCAAGTCTTTGAAATCATTTTTTTTAAATTTATTTATGTAATGAGTTCGCTGACTTCGCTGACCTCACATATTTATTTTAAAAAGTTTAATAAATTACCTTTTTTTAATATCGATGTAAAATACGATTGAGTATAGTGAAAAACTGAAATAATTGTTTAAATTAATGTAATCTCACGAGACATATTGTGGGAAAGCTAGTTATTCTATCAGGCCAATGCAAGAAAAGAGTCTGGTAAATGTTTTTTAAGTTAACATGAGTCTTAAAACGATCGGCTTTAGCTCTGAATAAAAAGATTCTCATGTTGTGTTGAATTCAATGTACTGCAGTGGTTTAAGGAATTGGGTGGCGTATAATTTGTTTTTTGTTGGGGAATCTTCCACCTACCTTGATGCATCCAATAGCTTTGCACGAAGCAATGCATTTTTGTCGGCTTTTGGCAGAGTTGAAACACTCACGGATTTCCATGGAGGTTTTTTCTTGTCACCCTCATCTTTCATTCGCTTCCAGCTCTTCACAGCTCTAAGAAAATGATAAAAAAACAAAACAAAATATTTATATCACTCATACGCCACGCATCCACTACAAATTGAAATTTATTTTTAATTAAAATTTTGGGCTATACTTTTTCCATTTCAACTTGTAAAGAGCGTTTTCATCTAAATCACTAGAACTGGCTACAGGTATATCCATCAATAGATTATACAATGAAGCGTCGTTCAAGGCGATAAGTATCAAACTGATTCTATTGATAGAATTATACAGTTTCACAGGGCTTCTCTTACCATTTGCTTAATTTTTATTATACGTGTGAATTAACATCGATTACAAGTCATAATAATCATTTCATTGATTGTCACATAACACGAAAGGATATATTCTACGTATTGTTATTGCAAGCTTACCTGGTGTTGCTTCCTGGAGAATTATCATCAACACTCTGCGTTTCACTAGTTTCTGATGATGTTGCACTATTATTAGAGCTTGGCGAATTCATTATACTCATCCTTGAAAATTAACACTTTTATTTGGTTTTCCTGACAATGCATCTGCAAAACTATAGGGGAAAGAATCAATAATAACAAAGTGTGAGCACGCGGAGGTATCCATGGAGTAGCGTGACAATGACTTAATGTGTATGGCTTATTAATTCACAGGACTTTTTGTAGATTCTCTGTGTGGAAATGGAACAAACACCTGTGTAATTTCAATGATTATTTATAATCAAATTCAAGGTGTGACGTAAACGAATTATAAATTTTCGCTCTTTTTTTTTCATTTAGCAAATTGCAAATGGATTCTCGATGCTTTATATTTGATTTGGTTATTTTGAACGTTTGGGTTAATGATTTTGATTATGAAAACAACGCACTTTCTATTGAAGTAAATTTTCGTAACACTGAATTTAGCATAGAATCAAATCCGGAAAAATTAGGGGAGTTCAAGCAAGGACGAACATGTGAATTCGAGGCGTACCCTGAAGACTTGGTAGTTGATTTGTTGAATCATCCATTGAAACTCAAGGTTGTGGCTAATGGGGAAGAAGTAAAAGGTGAGTTTCAATTATGTATAGAAGCTTTTGTACCATCAGCTTCAGAACTTCTTTTTCAACTACTTCTTCATACATATGTTTGTATGTTTTAGGCGAAGCTGTGATAGAATGGCCGAGGGAAATGTTGAACAGATTAGAAAGGCCAAATTTTGTCACTTTTAGCCATTTTGATGAATGTGATCTGTTAGTTGGACGCATATCTACTGGCAAATTAAGCATCCAATATCGATTGCGAGCCAAATGTGAGTTATCTGAAAATGATGAAGCCAATGTTGACATACAAAATGAGCTTAGTAGAATAGTTGATCCAAATGAATTGTTCTTCCTGTTACAAAGTGATTCAGATATTTGTAACATATCGAAACCCGATGGCAAAGGAAACAAGTCCATTCCCGCGACTGCACTTGACCTTTCGAAATTTAAGAGCTTCCATGGGAAAGTAGTAAAGAATCCGGAGCTGTTTGACCAAGTGTATGCATTAGACTGCTGTCACGCTAAGGTAAGTTTTTGGGAAATCAAATAAAAAAGCATTCAAATGAACCATCAACATAAAAAATTCAGACTTCAGAAAAATTAAGATTTCGTTTTTGCTATCTCATCAGTTTTTTTGTCTCCCTGCAAAGCACTGTGTTAGGAGTTTAACTTCCGATATGGGACAAGAGCATTATGATTTATGGGACAGTATGGCACAGTGGTTCGAAATTGAGTTTATTTTATTTCAACTTTGATTTCGATTTCATATTGAAAACATTTGCTCTTTCATTAGCATCTTTAGTCACTACTGGTGGAGCTCAGTGAAAAAGATGCTACTATAGTCGAAAAGTTCTGTTTAATTGGCTAGCCTTTTGGAGCTTTTAGGAAGAACTTCGCGCCAAAACTGTTATCCATTTTGGCACATAAATATGTGTATAGTTTACCTGATGTCTTTTACCTGATTTTGCATTTCCTTGTCATTCTTCCTCCCAGAAAAGGCTAAATTGACTAGTTTGTAGATATCTAAACGTGACGCTATGACGTCTATTCGAGATCGTTACTTAAATATTTGTGAATAATAGGCGCGTATCTATGGCTATGTTTCGAGTTTTCTACTTTGCTAAATAATCGACATGAATTTATGCATTTAGCGTCCTATTTGTAAGCAGTTCTAACCAAAAGTTTCTATGAAAAGTCGCGAGAACAATAAAATGGCGCCCAACGTTCACATTCGTTGAAGAAATTTATTTTTGGTTGCTTTTGGGAAATGTTTTATATCTCAAATAAATACTTTATAACATATATACTATACAAATAAATATTTTAAGAAAAAATATTTCAAAAAATTTTAAATGCACACAGAAACACCCCACCAGTGGTTTAAAAAAATTCCAACTTAATGCTCGAAGTCATGGACCATCGCCCCAAAAACTATTACCCAAGTGCTTTGATTCTGTATCAAGTGGTGAGGAAGTTTTTGTTTTATTTTCCTTTTATTGAAATTAATATATTTTCAATATTTCTTCAGGTGGTTGGGCATGCAAGGCCACACGTCATGTTCAAGAATGTCCCCATAGTGATAAGTTCTCCGATGAAACAACAGGTAAAATTTTTCAATGGCAATATGTACAATATTAAAGAGTTTTATCTTTAGAATCTGGTTCCAGTGAGTCCTTAAGCTATGTTTCAAACAATTCAGCGCATCAAGGTTATAGAAAATATCCACAATCTCCGCCAGTTCTAAAGGAAACTATTTACATACGTCCAAAGTAATACAAACTTTTTTCATTGAGAACAGTTTTTAAAAAGTAACACAATTTCAGACTTTGTCCTATTTGTAAAGGTGATATATCCTGGTTGCCGAAAATGGCTACTTGTCCAAAATGTGGCCACAAACCAACGCCGTACTCTGTTGAAAGGACATACAACGACAATTTAACTGCAGATCAAATCATTGCCCACTGGAATGTAGACAATTCAAACCAAAACACAATCAATGAGAAAACTGGTGCCAAAAGGATTAATCGATGTGCTTGTAAAAATGGCAAAATTTGTGCGTACTGTAGAATTCGTAACCTTTGTAAAGATGTACTGAAGACAAAAAAGTGTTGTGGATCAAATGTGAAGTGCTCCGCAGATAGTGGGAAATCTTTAAAAGGCAAATCAGCAGACAAAATTTGTAAGTCAACCAGTGAGGATGAATCTCGAACACATTTGGCGAGGGTGTTTTCGGAGCTTCAAGACTTGTACAATCTGAAACCGAGTGTTCAAAAACTTGAACTTAAAGTCAATTCAAATTGTGAGACAGCCTTCAGGAAAACAAATACTTCAAAAGTGAAAAAGAATTATGGCCTCCATGTAAATGTAAAGAGTCATGAAAGGAATCATCATGCTGAGCCCAAGACAAAGTTGTGCAAACGAAAATTGTAAGGTTTGATACTTTTAACGTTTTCAAATATTACCGCTTTCGTTTTCCTTAACAGATACAACTATAAGACTGTAAGGAAATATCCTGGCACATTAATGAGCCACAAAAAATGTGTATCTTCTGATGGAAAATCTGTACCAAGCCATATGGGCTGGTTATGGAATGCAGACTCGGCTAGAATCCGCAATGGCTGGAAGCCTGGTGCTATTCGAAAGCCTATCAAAGAAATAATGAAATTTTTCCTTAAGGACTTTCCAGTTGATAGTTTGGGTGTTTCAAGGTATTCTCGAAAACAAGTGGTAAAAAAGGAATCTGAAGAGCTTGTGCAGAAACCAACGCTACATATTTGTAAAAAGAATGGTGCCTATTACATAACCATGCGCCCACTTAAAAATGCATCGTTATTAAAACATTGCGCGGACCCATACGTCTCCATGAAACCTATTCAATTCAAAATCGTGAAAAATCCTCTGATGGAATACACGAGTGAGCTGAAGAAGCAGTTAAAATATCAGTTCAATAAGTGCACTTGTCACAAGCCCGTTTCACAGTGCTTCTGTCGGACTTATTTAGAGAAAAAACGTCTTGAATTTGAACTGAACAAAGCTTGCCGACGGAAAGGCATCAAAAGTCTTCAGAATTCACTTGTTTTGTCTGATACATCCGATTCGGAAACAGAATTTGATTTTGGCGTCACTCCACCAGCGGGAGTGATGAAGCCAAAGCTTAAAAAGAAACCCGATTTAGCTTGCCGTGAGACACAGTACAGTGAAAATGATTGGATGTTAAAACCACTGTTTCCGAAACCTTTGAACAAATCTGTGAAACCATCTACTGGAAAAGTGATTGTTCCCGGTGTTCGAGGTGTTCCAACTGTGATGGCACCTGAAATTGTTGGTAAAAAAGTAAAGGGTCATAAGGCTGTGACATCTGGAATTGTTGGAGGGTGGGGCGGTGTCGGTGGTAATCATGGTGGAGGTTGGCGAACTGCTGTTGGTACATCAATCCCCAAACCTCTGTTTTGTAATCTTGCACGAAGAGCGAAAGCAACTCCATGTTACTCCTATCCAACACCTTGCATGCCTTGCGTGCCGATTTGCTAGTAACCAGAATCTTGTATGTATTCTGTACACCATTGTTAGTAATCTGTCAAAATTATGTGAACCAAATAAATAATTCAAAATGATAGGTGTGTCATTGAACAGTCTCCAGCTTTATAATTTAAAAAATGGTTTCGACATTCGAAATTAAAGTATAAAGTTGTGTTTGTGGAAGCAGGTTTAGAAACTAGATAGAAGTTGTGCGTGTAAAGGAGTTTATCTCCTAATATGATTTTTTCAATTTACAAATATTAAGCATGACTGCTCAATTTGTCTGTGACGCAATTGCAAAATCAGTACAATATTGGAAAACCAGTTAACTGGAAAAATATGCATTTTTTCTTTTATGCAGCAAATATGTCTCATATACAGCTCTGATAAGGAATGTCTTCGATCTATTACAATGAAAATTTAGTACAATTCACAATTCTGACATTTCGCAATTTCTTTCACTGAAAGCAAAAGGTGCCAATTGAATAACCCGAAGTTGAAATATATATTTTCTGTTCAAATCCTTTAATAAAATGCGTTTTACGAACAAGTTATGTGCCCAGCACTTGGGTTGGATGTTTAAAAAGCATTGGCAAGTACAAGGCAAGCGTGTTGCTCGTGATACAGGAGCTGCCGCTGAATTGGAGAAGCTGGGTATTGTCGTCAAAGATCCTCAAGATGTTATCAAACCCCAAGTCATACACTCAAAGTGGGTTATTTTACTCAAATATTATGAATGAAATTCACTTTAAAATCCTTCTTTCAGACTTGACCAATTCATGTTTAGAGAAGTTGCTCCTGCCGAAGATGAAACTCATCCGAACTGGCATGAAAAACCATGTCATATGTTTGGTGATTCAAATGTGCTGCTGGAGGGCATTCCACAAACACAAATTCTCACTAAAACCATTGAAATATCTGGATTTCCAAAAAATATAGAAGAAACCATTAACAAAATGCAATTAAACAGTACTGTTGATAAGAATATTCAAAACTCTATTATGGCTTCACATGTGTTCGATGCGGAGCAGGTTAAACTACCAAAAGTAAAAATCCCCGAACGGCCGGCTTTCAACTTGCCCAGGGAATATGGTATTTCTCACAGCAGGAGGAGGTATGTATCAGCTAAGATATGTAAAGTTAAACAAATCAAATCCAGTTGCGTTCTCTGATTAGACGACTTCTCATACACAAACTTATTTTCGAGTGCGAGAAACTGTCTGGGAGCTCGGTAACCTCCCGTCGGCAAATCTTCGATAATTCTGACTTCGCTGCTAGTCTGGCGAAGGATGGCGACTTGTTTCAGTTCGAACTGTCTGCCGATACCCTCATGACGGCAACAAAACCCATTGAACCCGTCAAGGGAAAATACGATGGGGAAATTCCTGATCTGTATCCGATCAAGCACACAATTACTATTCCAAGGAAGAACATATACACCACGAAGAATAGCTATCGTAAGTTTTAAAAAAGACCAATCAATGCAAAAAAAAAAAAATTATTCACGAAATACTCTTAGCTCTGCGAAGTGCCCTGCTGTGCAGCCATCCACACACCATTTTTGTGCATTTCGACAGAGAAAACGTTAAGAATTTACATCAAACTCCAGTGACCACTACACAGTTTCAGTCGAGGAATTTAATCAAAGCATTTACAGTGGCATCCGCTAGGGCTAAGCAGTTGTATGGTGTAAGTAAAGCAAAGATTTTGTCAGGATGAGTTCAATATACATAGGTTTTGTTGCTTTAAGGAATCTGTGGTCCAGCTGCCGAAACCTATTGTTGTACAGAGCATTCAAACCGATGGCAAAACATTTCACTTTGGAGTGTTTCAGTTGAACACTTTGCTGTTAGATGGAAATGATGGCGTCAAAAATTATTGGTTCCATTTGCCGAACGTGGATTTGTTTTCGGAATGTGGCTACAAGGTAGGAAGGCCGGTTCTTGAAGGCTACAATAAGGATTGTTTCCGGTATCTGAAGGCGTTCTATAGTAATAACTAAATGCGGATTGAAATAAAATAAACGATGAGTGTTGTTACAAATGTTTTTTTTCATAACTTTCCACCTGTAAAGGTCACCTCTTAATCCTTCATAGGACGTTTCTAAAGAAAAAACAGTCAGTCCCAGGGAAGAGGTAGGAGAGCTTCCTGAAACCTACAGTAAAAACAAACAGTTTGTGTTACAAAAACGGTTTTTTATTTTGAAAAATACTTTGAATGAATGAAATACGTTTTACAGCTCAAATTTTGTTCATTTCGAATTAGCAGAAATGTTTTCAATGAAACCACAACAAGCCTCGGGATCGAATAAGAAGACATTGCAGTGAGGTGCTTCTCTTTTGGAGACAGCCTTTATAACTTCTTGTGCCAAAACGCCACCCACAACAGCGGCTGTTGGGGAAATTTGGCTAAAGATATGTGCAAACCAAGATGAAGGAACAACATTTTCGTTGCTAAGTTCATTCCGAATTTTCTCCAACTCAACAATATCATCTTCGCGTGATTTGAACGATGGATCCCTCTTATGCACGTCACGGAACTTTTGCAAAATACGAAGGACAATGAACGCCGGTCCCTTACGTTTCAAGGACTTTTGGTAGGACGGCGAGTTGTAGTCAAACTCAAAGACGTCCTTTAATGGTGGGAACTCCAATTCTTGTGATACTGTTGTTGTGATTACTTCTCTCTTTGGGGCTTTTTGTGCCTCAGAGACAACTTTATATTTTACAAGGTCCCTGAAAAAAAATTAATTTATTTGCTAAGATATAAAATAACAAAACTCATTGAACTTACTCAACAAAAGAATGCTTTTGCAAGTCAGCACAGCAAAAGCCGAACATACCCCATACATCTCCACAGAAGAATTTGATGTTCTTCTCCCGGCAAATGTTGTCAATGCGGAGCAGTTCGTTTTCTTGTGCTCCGATGATGACAACTACATCGAATTTGGAAAAGAAGTCTTCGCTCTTCTTTTCCAATGGTTCTGTATCGACCGATATTTCAACCATCGGATTCAAGTGTCTAGCACGTTCAATGGAAGCTGTAGCTCTATTCACACCGAGAGATTCTCTGGACGCGAGGAATTGAGAACAGAAATCTTCTTCTGTAACATCTTTGTCGTCGTGTAATTTTACAGAATTGACACCCGAGAGGATAATGTTTTTAGTAACTTCAGCTCCTATTCCGTTAAGTCCAGATATGAGCACTTTGGCTGTTCGAAGTCTATTACAAAAATAAACCGTCGATTGTTTGTATATTTATATGTTTATATGTAGAAGCGTTGTATTCTTACCTTTTTTGAGATTCTAACCCCCAAAGTCGAATTTGGCGGTCGTATAGTTCATTTTCAGCCTCAGTCAACTCAACGCTGGGAGCATCTCCAATTTTTTCAACTAGCATTGTTACTGTTTTTATTAATTTGAGAACAATAAATGTATTATGAAACTTTCTGCGTTAAGTTTTAACCCGGCAAGTGTGAGATGCGAGAAACCCCAAAAGACAAATCGGTTTGAACAAACAAACTGACAGGATGCCGAATGCTGAATGACTCATTAAGAATATAATAGAAGAAAATAGACATTCCAGCTTCCAGTGTGAAAGTCACTGCTTATTTCCAGTGTTGTCATTTCTGCCATTGCATTGCAAACTCACCACAGATGAGGTGAAAAATCTTGCTTGAGGGACTGGGAAAATGAGTTTGCACACCATCTGCTTGTCGTTTCGGAACTAAAAGCTGTACGACAAAGTGAAATGTTGTATTGACAGCCCAATCGTACAATTTGTACTACTGGAAAATTAAGAATTCTTGAAGTTATTTAATTGGCCACAATAATTAGAAGAAAAGAAAATATTAAACTAAACTAAAGTGATAAAAGTATATGCGCAATATCATCTCAAAATATGCACAATAGTGATAAATCCTCTAACGTTCAATCAATTTACAGTTAAAAAATTTTTGAAAATGCCATTTTTGTATGGAAAAAAATTGTAAACAGAGCTCGACGTAGATGTTTTTGGTGGGATGATAAATTTTGGTCAAATAAATTATTCATTGAATTGTGCTCTTTATATTTCTTCATTTTAAATTAACTCATATTCTTGGTTATCAGATTTCTTTGTGTATTGTGAAATTTTTAATTAACACTAAACACAAATGAGTTTTATTAGGTTCGTTCGTTGAAGCCCTAGGGTTACCCTGGGGTCGCCACAAAACAAAGCGTTTTTTGAGAAACCTTTAAGCCTTGGCCAAACCAACGCGGTGAGATCGTACGATGCGATTGCGATAAGTCAAATCCCTATGCATTAAGCAATTATCGCAATCGCATCGTACGATCTCACCGCATTGGTTTGCGCAAGGCTTAAGTCGCCCTGAATGTCAAACTGAGTGTTTTTTGAGCCCTAGTTTTGACCTAGGTTTACCCCAACTCGCCGTAAGTTTTTGTTGTGGCGAGTTGAGGGTTGTCAAATGGCATGTGTTTTTATTCAAATGACAGGGATGTGAGGTGGTTTGTGGTTTAGCGTTTTTTGAGGACTGGAAAGCCCAGGTTTCTTTGACAACTCATAGGGTTGTCAAGAAAACCTGGGTCAACTCTGGATAAAGTTCAACGATCGAACCAACTCTTTTCACTTTTTTAGTTTAGTTTTCACTTTGTTGGGAAATAATTTTAAACTGTGGCAGTTTTGAGTGTAGCTTTGAACATTCTCAACTTTACAAGCCCAAGAAAATATCGAAAACCAGCTCACTTTTTTAATTGATTTCAAACCAACTGACAAAAATGCCGTCGAGGGCTTCCGATCGAGAGATCCCGATCTGATGGAGCTTGTAAACAAAAAGGAACTACCTCTCCGCAGTTTACTCTCTGATTTTGCTCTGTGCCCAGTGCCCCTGTTCTGTAACTATCGCATCGATAACATCGAGAAACAGTGAGAACCGGAACGAAATCCTAATGAAATCATAGAATTTCGTTCCATTTTCCACCGTTTATAGCCGACGGCTTTTGTCGAGGCGATAGTTATAGAACAGGGGCACGGGCTGACCCAGTCTAACTTGACAACCCAATAAGTTGTCAAAACAATCCTTGGGTTATTGCTTCTCAAGTAGTCGCTATGTTATGAAATTACAACACTGTCATTTGGAGAAAGATACATGATGGATAGCATGTCCGCCTGTTAATCCAGAGGTTCGAGTTCGAATCCCAACAGAGGCAAAAATGTTTTTTCCACGGGTATCGCCTTTCGCGAGGAATTGGCAGGTCCCCCGATAGTATTCATTGCCATGAAAAGCGCTTATTCGATTAGCCGTTCGGAGCCGGCAGAAAATTGAAGGTCCCTTCCATTCCATTTCTTTCACAAGGCAATGGTTATGAGAAATGCGCTAGGCGCTCTGTTGCGCCACCCTATTTATTTTTATTTATTTATTTTACAAGCTATTTGACCAGCCGTGTTCATTACTCAAACTTAACCCAATAAAACCTAGAGCAAGGGCTTCTTTTAGTGTGAGTTCAGATGACTATCGTCTAAGATTAAGTTACTTATAAATAGTGTTCAAAAACCAGAAAAGACTACCGTAGAGCCACTATTTTATCAGACGATAGTGAAATAACTATCCGTCAATCGCTGAGTTACATGCAACAAGCTTTGAAAAATACAATCAACGATAAACGATAACCGTTTACAAAGTAACGTAATCCAGGCACAGAAAAAACCCAGTGCTCGAAAAAAGGTCGAGATGAGGATTTTCACCGTCCAAGTACTGAACAAACGAATCTAACAGATTTGGATCTGCTTATGTGATTTTCCTCATCTGTTAAAGTCCATCAACTTTTGACACTTTAATTGTTGGCCAACAAATGCGAGGCTCACTTTGCCCCTAGAATGGCAATGTGTAAAAAATGCGTAGTGAGCTTAATCACCGCTTTCGAAGAATGCTAAATCCATTAGATTAGGAGATCTTTTGCATGCTTTAGACGTGAAAGTCACAATATCCTTTTGTTTTCATCTTCGCTTCATATTATTTCATAAGATAGGTTTAAAAAAATAAGAAAATCAATATATTTTTTTTAAGCTAGTATATAGTACAGCATTCGAGTTAAAAAAAAACGATCTGTCCACAGTATTTTCAGTTCTATTTTCAGCAACAAGATGGAGCTCAACGTCAAAGCTTGTTGCTACTTTTCAAAGCTCTCTGTGAAATTCAAGATGAAACAAAATCAAATTCATACCAGGTTTGTTTCGTTAATTGTTCTATCAAATGAATAACGATACCAAGCCAGGTATGAATTTGTATTTTTTTTTCTTATTTTCTATACATCAGATTCTCTCTTACAGCTCTTTTTTACTATTTTTGGAGGCATCGTCCAGCAGTGAAGAAAACTCTATGTCAAAGTCAGCTGTTTTGTTGAAAAAAACTTTCGGGTATGTTCGGGGAGTATGTAAAAAGATATTAAAAACCAATCTTTGATGAGATTTTCCATTGGAAAACAGAATCAATTTATTTTATATCCAAACCTGGGGTAAAGCAATTTTACACTATTGAACAGTCTTTTCGATAGGTTATGAAAGAAAATAAGTTGATTCTGTTTACAAAACCGTGAAATTGAACTATAATACTACCGCACAAATAAACACAACCCAAATTAAATTAAGTTGAAACACGTACTGCTAGTCCCAAACTTGAATTTCTATTGAAGAATATTTAATTTTCATACATATATCTTTCCCTTTTGACCATTTTTTACTGCTTCGTTTGTTTGATTTGTGTTTTTCTTGCATTGGGCTATATTTTTTACTCAAATAATTCCATGAGAAAAGCTATTAGCTTCAGCAAAAAAGAACTAACGCAAAATCCTGTATTAAATACACCACCAGGTAAGAAACGAAAAGAAGCGAAAATTCAATATGAATATAGTTTTTATTTCTTTAATTTTTAATCGAGAGAAAAAATTTCTTTGCAAATACCACATTTTTTTTGAACACGTCCTTTCGAAAAAGCTTTGATGAACTGAAATCATTGGTGGTGCCATCTTATTTTCAAAGCTGGAAACTATCAATCCACAGCAATGCCATCCCTGTTTTCACTGTGGAAAATTACGACAGTAAAATGATTTGTTGTTGTTCCCCAAGGGAAATTTTTACTGTACTATATACTAGCATAAAAAAAAACACGCCTATTATATGACTGCACTTGTGCAGGTATTTCCAATTCCTTAATCGTTAATCCAAGTTCATTTAATTGAACCACGAATGTAAAGCATAACACTTCTAGTATCTACACCTTCTTACTTTAATTCTTTTTTATTTAGCTACTGGTTGTCTGAAATTCATAAACTAACCGCCTACGTCATACCTTCGCGCTTATATGTTTCATTGTTTCTATTTTATCGTAATAACACAACAACTTGATTTCTATTTATTTAAATGTTTCCAATTTGATGTAACCATTTAGTGAGCAAAAGGTGACACCTATTACATAAATTTACGAAAAAGTAAACAGCAACTAACCAGAACGAACAAGTTGATGGTATATCTGCTAGTTACTTAATCAAATTTTGTCAAATAAGGAAGTACAGGTCTTCTTTAGTAAAAGAAGATTATGCCAAACTAGAATTTCTATCAAATTACTACTTAATAGCTCAGTGATGCATTGTGGAGGAAATATGTTGCCTAGTCCTTACTTACATAATTAATCTGCATACTTTTATGATTAAAAGACAACAGGTACTCCAATATTGTTTTCCGCAGTAGAGATCAGTGCTCCGAGGCCCCACTTTATAATTTTTAATAACCAAGTACCTATCTATTCGCAAAACCAAACCTTTAGTCTAATTGCATGTGATTCAAAACAGTATGTTCGACAGTTGTTGCCATTTTATTTTTTACTTAGCTCTCTCATAAATATCACAATTCAATAGAAAATAAACATTACACAATTTAAGGATGCTTACCATGGAGCCTAATGATGCAGTTATCATTGAAATATAAGTGAGCTGATACAATTAATCATTTACTGTTTTTCAATGAGTCATCCAATGATAAATTAAATAAGTCGTTCAATAAATCATGGAACAAGCCATTCAGTGAATCGTTCGATGAGTTATGGAATGAGTCATGTCATCATCCAATGACTATTATCCAATCAGCATTTGAATGAGCTATTGAATGACTGATTGAATGAATCATTCAGTGAGTCATATATGCGTCATTCAATGAGTCATCCGAAGAGTCTTTGAAAAGCAAGAAAGCAATAAAACGCATTGATTATTCCTCAGCTTACGAGTATATTTACATGTGCAATATCAGCTAAGAAAAAAAAGTAAGATGACGGATTGAACAAATCATTCAATGAGTCATTCAATCCGGCACTCAATTTTTCCTTTTTTACATATTCGAATGCTTAGCAGATTTTATCACTTTTCAGAAAAGCAAGGAAAACAGTATGGAAAGCAAGGAAAGTAATGTAGTCTTGTAGGCACTATTCTTTCATAAACGGAAGAAGATTACATTGCTATCCTTGCTTTTCATACTGTGAACTGAAAAGTGATAAAATCCGCTAAAGATGCTTCAATTATAAAAAGATTAGTGTCTTGAAACGACAAGTAGTGTAACATTTTGCACAATTGAAGAGAGCAAAACAATTCATTTAATCTATTAATTTCCCTGACAATCTCACCCAACTGTAACTATCGTTTGTAGTGAATCGGCAAAAAACAGGCGACACATCTTTGAGTCTACCAGAAGCGCTCACTCAACGCTCACCCAACAGAGCGAAACTTTCAAATACCTACAATTCATTTAACAACATAGAGCACATCGCTTTGTTACAATAACACAAACCAAATCTTAGCTTAAATAATGAACTAATCTGGAAATGGTTTTCAGATATTTGTGTTCCTCGAAATCGGCAACATGTTGTGGCGCGAAACAAATGGTTCTTGCCTCTTGATGGTACTTGTATTCATTATTGTTTGTAATTGCGTGATGTGTGATCCATACGTGAATGTAACGCATAAGAAACCAAGTGAAAAAAATTCTAGAAAAGTGTACCATCGTCGTAACCGCTTTAAAAAGCCATCAGTCTCAACTACAGAAAGTCCTTTAGAGGACGACGATATCATGATATCAAGGATACCGAAACTATTTTCATTTCAAGCACTTGACGAGGATTTGATGGTATATAGTAATGAATGGTTTTGTGAAGATTAAGAGTTGTTGTCTTTATAAAGAAAGTGTTATTTTCCAGATCGATATGGAATTTTCCGTTCCGTTTATTCATGTTCCTGTCAAAAAAAGTATGCAGAAGTCCAAAGAAGCATTTAAAGTAAAGAAAGATACTATCATTTTAAGATTGTATTCATAGGTAACTTCTTGTGCTTGTCTTTTTTTAGAGTTTGGTGAATTTAAATACTCCAGCCCTTTTATTGGCAGGAGTCTTTATCGCTGTAGGAGCTGGAGTTGGTTTAATTTTTAATTCATTTGTTGGGACAACAATTGGAGGACTCGGAAGAAATTCAAGAATTAGTGACGTTGGTAGCATGCTTGACCCATTCAAATTGACAAACAGAAATTCAAATGGGGAAAGGTCTGGTAAGAATAATTGAACTTTAATAAAACATTTCGCAAAAATTTTATGGGTGGGGATGTGATATAAGTTCCCATCCCTACCCATAAAATCAATTTGTTGTCTTCTTTGAATTTCAAATTCATGTGCGTTAAATAAGCAAAAACATAAGTATAACCCAAGCTGTGGAAAAGCATTCTATTTCAAATCTTAAAGTTCACAGATCGTAAAGTAGTATAATAATAGATGTGTTTAAAACAGCGTGAATCTCAAATTTGCAAACTCAAATAACCATGAACAGCTCCAGCTTGTAAAGTTAATGAGATCAAACATACAACTGAATATGAATATTTCAACGCGAAGTAATCGATAAACACATACGCAGATTCGTTTAATTCAAATTTCTGTGTAAAATTGAGTAAAGCAATGCTGAGTGGGGGTTGTACAAAAAAAAAACGTTAAGAACTATTCGATCATTTGAAAGGTAGCCTCTTTTTCAAAACCTATAATGAGAAAATTGAAGATTAAATGAAAAGTACAAACAGTGGCTGCAACTTAAAAAAAAGTTTCGAAAATGACCAAGCAATGGAGATTGGGAAATCTAAAAGGTCAACCAGCTGGTGCAGCGGTTTCCAGACGAAAGATGCGTCTTATGCGAAAGCGAATCTCCATAATCTAACCTCTATGCATATGCATATATCGAAAAATGTCAAAGTAAATCGTAGTAAATCGGACATCAAGCAAAGGAGAATCGAAAAAGTTTTTCTCCGAACATCTGGAAAGCTATAACAAAAGATAGTTGAAATAAAAGAATCACTCAGAAGCGTTCGAAAACATCTTCAAATCCCTTCTCATGATTCTGCGCAAAAAAAAAAAAAACAAAACAGAGGCAAAAATGATTTTTCACGTTTATCGCCTTTCACGAGAAATTGGCAAGATCTCCAAAAGTAAATTCATTCCCATGAAAAGCACTTTCGCGATTAGCCGAGGCCGACAGAAAATTGTAGGTCCCCTCCATTCCCTCACAAGGCATGGTTGTGCGAAATGCGCTAAGCCCCTGGACGCCTCGCTCTGTTGCGCCGACCCTATTTATTTACTTTTAAAGCGACACTAGGTCCCCTTATTTTGTCTGTATGTTTGTCCGTATATAAATTTAAGGTTTAAACGGTTTTATTCAAACCTGATACCCGGACTTTTTTTTATCACACTGGAAAAGGTTTTCGAAATTAAATTAAACCGCGAAACACCAAATATCCCTGTCATTTAAAGAAAAATACATGCCATTTAACAACTTTTTCGCTATCTGTATTTTTTAAGGGGAAGCTCAAAATCTTAAAGACACTTTGTTTGAAATTCAGTTAGGTTCTTCAAAAAACGATTTGTGGCGAACGAAGGGCAGCTCTAAAACTTCAACGAACGAACTTATTACATTCATATTATTAGCTCAATTCATAAAAAACTTAATGAAAATGGTTACGCGGGAGTTCAAAATTTGAATCTCAGAGAAATTCAATTAAACGCTAGGTTACACTTTTACCCTAGGTGGGGCAGATGCAAACGATATTGCCTAATCTCTTGAGTCCTAAAATCATTCTTAAAATCGAGGGGCAATAGAACCAATTTTATGTTTCTTTGAAGTTTCACGACTAAAAACGCCTCAACAAAGTTTAGTACAATAAACCTGTTAAAACAAACCCAAACTTGTTTCCATTTTAATTAATACCCAATTTAACAAACTCTTGACTCCAATAAACACTATAACCAACATTCTAGAGACTGGATTTGGAGACATTGTCCAAGTAATAGAAGAAAAATTCAACAACAACGACGTTGACATAACTGCGTGCATTCAAAAGTCAATATGTTCAATGGTTAAAAAGTCTGCAGAAAGAGTTCGCAGCGGAATTGGCACTGGAAATAATAAAATAGTGGACGGATTGGCAACGTAAGACGTCTATTAATATACTTATTAAAAAAATTTTAAATTCAACGTCTTATTTATTTCTTCTAGCTCTGATTGGCTTTTACAGTATTTAGAAGGCACAGCTGTGAGAGATGCTATAGATTCAGGAACGGGAAATACAAATTGTGGATACAAATATCCAAGCTGTAAATGGTCAAGTCCAGAGAAACATATGATGAATTTGGCTATGGGAATGATCAAAAACTTTCCTGCTTTTAAAGAAAACTAAGACTTTTTGAGAAAACTAGGCATAAGTTATTAATTTTATTAATTTATTTTTATATACAATTTTTGTAATTTTTATACGATTTGAAAATTTTATATTTTTGTACTGTTCAATGGTTTTGTTAATTGTTTACGAGGAAGCGGAGTGGTTGGTTCCGTTTTGTAGTTGCTACATTGAAAGAAATTAAATCACATCTATTTGGCTGTGTTCCATGTGACTTCGAATACAAGTTACGTGCTAGTTAGTTAATTGGTGAAGAAAAACTATAAGCCGAAGTCAGATAGGCTGGATGCATTGGAATTGAGCGATTATGATTTTTTTTTATAATCAACGCGCGCATCCAGGATTATGACTACCCTGTAAATATTATACAACACATTGTGAGCATTT
The DNA here is from genome assembly GCA_914767635.1 of Melanostoma mellinum. NCBI lineage: Eukaryota > Metazoa > Arthropoda > Insecta > Diptera > Syrphidae > Melanostoma > Melanostoma mellinum. The sequence goes on from OU612058.1 coordinate 26,322,851, forward strand.
AAGAAGGTTAGGTAAGGTTAGGTTTAAAAGGCTGTCACACTTAGATCAATATTAGGCCCATTGTGATACCATAAGAATTATGAAAGGGAGTACCTCACATAACAAAACCATTTGGAGATTTAGATAAAGGAATAGAGATGATGGATATCTGTGTTTGCCACATCGCATCGGTAAGATTATCATCGTCCTAGATGCAGCTTTCTTTTGAGGGAGAGTGCAGGACATAAGCAGAGGAGGTGTAGGACTGTCTCTTTTTCCTCCTCATCTTAACAGCTTCTGCAGTAGTCGTTGGAGGAGACGCCAAATCTGAAGAAATTAGGAGAGGATTTAATAGGACACACCGATGCACGTTTTTTTTTAAACTTTTTTTTTTAACTTTCGAGTAGTGCGACTAAAATATGAATTTGTATAATTGACTGTACGTCCGAAGTTGCCTTGAGCCACGTTACGAACAATGGATGGACGGGGAGAAGTATCTTTGTTTGCAGCGACAGCCAAGCTGTGCTTAAGGCCCTTCTCAACCCTCTAACCACGTCGATAGTGATCCAAAAATGCAAGAGCTATCTGAATGCGATCGGAAGATTAAATTCCTTGAGTCTCATTTGTGTTCCGGGCCATCACGGAATAACTGAAAATGAGATCGCCGATGAACTCGCTAGGCAGGAATCTCAGACAGCTTTCTCAGGACCTGAACCGTCACCAAGTCTGCCAGCGTCCTCAGTGAGGGCTTCAATCAACGATTGGATCTGTGAAGAGCACAACCGTATATGGTATGCCTCCATTGGATGCAGACAAACCAAGCGTATGCTCCCCAACGTTAGTAAGAAGACTGCAACATTTTTGCTAGCTCGTAGCAGAAAAGAGTGTAGAAAGCTTATTGGCGTTCCAAGCGGGCACTTCTCTTTTGCCAAGCATTTAAGCGTGTTAGGCTTAAGTTATACCACACTCTGTGATTCTTGTGGAGAAGATGAGGACACCGCAGAGCATTTCCTCTGTGAATGTCCTGCTTTTCTCGCATAAGGTTACAGATACTCGGCGCAGACATGGTTAGAGCTGGTAACTTATGCTCCATATCATGGCAGCGTCTTTTGGCTTTTCTCCGAACTTCTGGAAAGCTATAACAAATAGAAGGTTGCTATCTGGTAGTACGATGGACCGATATTTAGGTTTGAGTGCTCCAGCTGGTATTTTTTAAAAACCTCCAACAAAAAAAAAGTACGCCCGAAGTTGGGCTCAAGGTAAAACTGTAGAGCATTTCTAGCGAGGCGGGTGTTGCGGCTAAATTATTTGAGGGGAGGAATGCAACGACCTATTTCACTAGAGCACTGTTTGTAAAAAAAAGCGGTAACATAGAGTGAAGCAAGTGGCGTTTCGACAATGTTCAAGAGAATTGATCGATTCAACGATTGAACTATCGGCTATCAATCTCAAGTAAGCGCAAATATGTTTGAGAGGCACCTCACCAGATATGAGAATGACATTCTAGCTTAGGGCGCATGCAGGCCTTACAAATTGAAACCAGATCAGAAGGAGTGAAAAATTTCCTGCATCGTCTTAAGATGTCGCATTTTTGGCGACTACAAATATGTGGTCATTCCAACGAAGGTCATAGTTTCCACGCATTATTTGATTGATTGACCAAGAGAAAGTTAAGATCGCAATTTCAAGAAGTGAGTGCGGTCCTGCTGTAGAGGTGGAGCTCATCAAAATAGTCAGAAATGATCTCCATATCATTTGCTCGATGGAAACTAGACCCAACCATATTCCACGCGCAGAACACAAATACGAAGCAGATATCACGATGCTTGAATCGCCACTGCCGCCGGAAAAGGAAGCAGAAGAAAAAAGAGAAGAAGAAAATTCCTGCGCTGCACTATTTTAGCACAACGTCATCAGTACAGAGATCAATCGATGAGGGCCATTCCAATCTCTATACATATATTAGGCCTTTTTTTGGAGCTCGTTGTCAAAAAACTAGATGTATGATATGTTAGACCTTTTTCATCTCAGACGTGTAATAATGGAGCAAAAGTACAACTTCATAGTTCGGTTAACACCAAATAGGGATAGGAGCAATAGAGCTCGGGAAGCCTTGGACGCTAACGTATCTCAGAAACTTAAAATTTAATGTCGGCTCCAAAAAGAATTGCTAGTTCCTCGTGTTAGGTGATACTCGGGGGAAAAAATAGAATTTTTCTGGAATTTGAAACTCAAACTCCCTAATATGGGTGGTCCTTTATATACGTGCGTTTTGACCTATTAGGGTTTAAATAAGATTTTGTAAGACAAACTTTCGTGATGCTTTAAAAGTAATTAATTCAAAAAGTTTGAGTTACGCGATCCAACGCGAACTTTACGAAGAGTCCTATCTCTTGAAGTAAATAACGTCAGATTGTGCCGTTGGCAAAAAAGTACCTAGAAATCAAAGGATTATAAGGAGCTAAACAAAGCACTATAGTTTAGCAGTATTTAGGCTTATAGTCTGATTCTGCCCGACACCACTTATACCTCACAAATCTTTAGTCAAAGCTAAAATTGTGATCAGTGCTCTATTTCACGAACTCACAAATTTGTAATTACAAGCATTTTTTAACAAAGTTTGTGGGTTTTTGTAAAAATATTGCTTCACCAAACTTTGTTAATTACAATATTGCAGTTGTATTTTACAAAAGGAAATTTGTGGAAAAATTTCCTTTTCGGTTTTACCAATACAAAATTAAAGTTGTACTTTACAAGTAACAAACTTGTTAATATAACACTAATTTGTGAGTTTTCATTTCACCAACGAAAATAGACTTACAAATTTTGTTGAATTTGTAAGAATATTCTACAGCTGAAGGTAGACGTGTAATTTTTGTAACAAATTTGTAATTCCTTACTTCCATTACAAAAATGTCTTTGCGACGAAGGTTTAGAGCAGCTTTAACAGGCAAAGTGATGATATTTTGATTGTGAAAAAGGATAACTATCGCCTGCGTATAAACTATGATATATTTGAGTTATTTCATTTTAGTGAAAAATTTCGACTCAGTCGATGCAAGGCAGAGGGAATAATTTTAATTATTGAACCGCAAATAGCCCACTCGAGCGAAAAAAACTGTGCAGACCAAGGCAGCTGTTTCTAACCGTTTTGAGTTGGCAAGAGAATGGAGGACAATACATTGCAGTTGCCGACATGCATGGGATATCTAATTCAACAGTTTGCGGATGCGTTTATAGAGTTTAATGTTCAAAAACGTTATATGCTGGCCTAACGAACATCGATATTTCCAGTCTTTATTGATTAGAAGCGCTTGAGACTGCAAGGAATTAAAAATGTTTTCCATTCTCTTACTTTGCCTGAATGTGTCAAGTAATCGGAAAAATTTCCGAACAATATATCTTTTTGTCTCTTATCTAAGAGGCTGCAAATATTATAATTTCCTTTTTCATTTTGATGTCCATGCCGTACAACGTTCAACAATATTGTGAAAAAACTGTTATAAATAACAAGTTATTCTTGATACCGGTGCAACAGGCATTTTGAACACTTGTGGCCTACAATTCATTTTTCTACAACTTTATTAGAATCGATCACAAGTTTGTGGAATAAGATCTTGCAATTGGTGAATTAAAAAATGGGTTTACAAATTTGTAGTTGTAGATTATAAGTACAAATTTGTGGTTGTAACTTTCATTTTGGTAAAATAGGGCACTGGTTCTTTAACGGTTACAACGTTGTAATTGTAGACCTTCGGGCAGAGTCAGACTATTATTTCTCTTATATTGTCCTCACTTTAAGGATTATATAACAACACCAATTCGATGCTTTTTACAAGATCACCCAATTTTCAAAATGACATCATCATACCGCAACACCCACCCCGCTAGGAATGCTCATCAGTTTTACCTCGAACCCAACTACAGACGTAAAGTAAAGTACAGTAAAGAGGTTCATATTTAAGTCGCACCACCCGAATGTGGAATGCTTTACCCGACTCTGTTATTCCCCACATTACGATTCAAAAGCAAAGTGCATCGGTGTCTCCTATTCAATCCTCTCCTATTTTCCTAAATGCTAGCCTGTTTTATAACATTATAATGGAATTCACAACCCCTTGGTGAGCGCGCTAATCATAAAAAAACTCAAATCCATCCCAATGTGTAAACGATAACGAAGAAAATTCACAAGTTACTACATTTTATTTCGCAATTTACAAATGAGAAACAATAAAACGCCATTAAATTAAGCATCTGTTGAATGCAGAATGACACATCCACCAATTAAATCATCGATCGTTCAATAAACACCAAACCGATTCAAATCAATTTTTTGGTGTTTTTGGCATAAGTGTTGTAACAACATTCATTGCAGTTTTACTATCGACCGGGCATGATGAGTAAATCTGTTCGCATTCCTTTCCGGTGATCTTTTTTCCATTTTCAAGGGCTTCCTTAATAGCTGTGCCATCCAATAAGTAATCCACCAGAGAGTTTCTAGAAATAAATCGAAAACAGCTACAATTGATATATTCATATTTGTATGTGATTGTCTTCAGCAAGCAAAAACTATTTTTATCAATTGCTAATACGTGGTGTAAAAAATTGGTGATGCTCGCGATAAGATAATTAAGAGATTCACTATTCGATCGACAGAATGAAGCCCAAAATAACATCATGATCAATCAATCGGAAATGTATCGTTGATAAACAATGAAAAGAATTTTCATTGCTGACCGTGCGCTCAGGTAAACAACGAAAGGTGATTGTGTGACTCTTCTGCTATTTTAAACTTTACCGAACAGGAAATGACCGAATGCGATCAGTCAGTTTAATTGCAACAAGTGCAAGTCTATTTAAATACAAAGTCGACAACTTACTCTGACAGCGTGTGAATAATGTGATCAATCTGATCGTCTGATCCACCCTTTATGTTTGACTCGGTTGATCGAACATAGCTACAAACGGCTCTTTGCATACAACTAGTTGAGTCGATGTGGTTTTGGCCGAGAATGTCATCAATCTTATTCATCATGTTGGCTAGACCAGAGAGATCACCCTCAGCGTCACCTTAAAAAAGAAAATAATAATTGAGGCCTAGTAAAATATTGAGATAGACAAATTATGGTTGTTGACTTACTTCTTGCATAGCTTCCGTAACCTCCGTGGAATGCTGAGATTATTTTTGGAATTATGAGAATAGCTCCAATGCCAACAATTGTTCCGAGGACTACACCACCAAGGTCAAGTTTGATGGGATTGTAGGCGGATAATCCAGTTCCAGAGTAGCCCTAAAAATATATTGCCAACTGAAAAATAAGACAAACGACAAAAATAGAATGAATTTTTTTATACATTAAGTGTGCCATATCCGGTTGTGTATCCGAGCCTTTCTAGACGTTCCTTGTTTTCGGTGCTTGCAGAGACAGAGTCGTTTTTCTTCTCAAAGTATTGCCTCCGCCATTGAGTGTTGTCGTTGTACGAGCTGGAAGATTCATTGAAAACAGATAAATACTTTTTGCACATATGTGGATATTAGAAAAAGCATTCGAAAAACGTCTTATTTAATGAAACATTCCATATGCCAAAACATATCGTTTTTGTTATATCTTTCGAGAACGAAGAGAGACACAATTACGAATGGGCTTTTTACATGTAGATACATGCAGCTTACACGGCTGCCTAGTGAGCGTCTTGCAAAGTGCAAGTCTATCAAAGTGCGCAGTGAGCTATAAAGATGTTTCTTTAATTTATGAAGAACTTTAACATGAAAACAGAATATTCTGCTCAAGACAACAGCTACAGCTTCATTCCTAAATTATTCCACTTTTCATTAGCACTTTCTAATATTTTTTTTATTATTGTGAGCCAAAGGGACGAAGAAATAAAAAAAGACCGATAATCGGGTTATCTTTGAAAGAGTATGAAAACGCAGGCTGAGAAATGAGCAGCTTGGTAAATCTTATTGATTGAGACCTTAAGCTGATGGGGGCTGCTTCGCTGCTTCCAAAAGCTGACATTGAAGAGTTAAAAGAGGATTCATTGCCATGTTCCTGATAGAAGTAGATCTTACGCAGTGCAGACAAAAAATGACAATAAATCATTTTTAATTGAATCCAAGAAAATCTCTTAAAAACATTCGGTGCCGAAAAAACTGTACTCGAAGTTGGGTCTCTCTGTGTTTTTCGTTTACTCGGACTTCCAAGACGCTTGTGCTATCAGGAAAAGCATCAGCATCTGCTGTCACAAGGAAGTATTAATTCACAGTCTTTCCAATTTTCTACCTCGATCAAATTTGCAATAACAAACCGCAAATATAGGAACCAGTAGGAGCCACCTACTGATTCCTATATGTTGGTTGGAACTAATATTCGAAGATTAATTTGGCAGTCTTATAACGAGCCATAATTGATGTATTGGAACAGATGAATGCCACAGGATAACAAGCCTAGATCAACCATGGCATGGAAAAAAACTTGAAAGTCAGAATTGTGCTGGTTGTTGCGCGTAAACAGACATAGAAATATAAAAAAGTCTCATGAAGCAAAGATGTTAGAAATCAAAATTTTGATAAGCCGAGATCGTAAAATTCCGTCCAGTTCTTCATTTCATGTTTAAGAAGAGCTCAGGAACCAAAGTAAAACGAATAAGGGTTTTTGAAAAAAGACAAAATAGGAGAGCACTGTTTTCCGCACTTGTCGCACTTAAAGTAATGTATCCATGTCTTGCGAAAATATCATCCATGCTTGTCACGATTTAAAACACCTCTCTTAAACTCACTTTGGACTTTCGAACTTAGCTCCAGCTTGACTAGATCCAATCAAAGCACATATCACTGCCACAGCACAAATAATTTTATTCGTATCCATATCTCTTTTATATTTTCTGAATCCTTTAAAACGAAATTGTCCTCAAATTTCCACTCACAGTACAATTTAAATAAACCGAACTTAGCTTAACTTTCGACTGACAGTAATTTAGCCACCCAATGTTGGTTTTATAGTCTCAAATTGTCAGTACTAAGCCCAGGTCACTGTACCGTGCTTTATTTTTGTTTCCATAAACCGATTATTGAAGTAAATTACTGGTAAACTGCACGCAATTATTTAACATTGCCGCTCAGGACTTTGTCGTCATGACTAGGCCTTTGATCAGCAAGAGATGGCACTAAGAAGTGCGCTTAAGAAAACCACGCATGTGTAACCTCCTGGATGATGGCAACATATGTGGAAATGGAAAATAAGTACTTTCAAACTATAACGACAATAAGAGGGAAGGTAGTTAAGTGATGTTTATAGGAACGTCGTTGTTGACAAAAGTCAGCCAGGCGGGTAATTCACCCGGTTGCGTATAGTCTGATTGTTGAATGATTTTCAAGATGCACGCGTTTTCATACCTTTTTATAATATTTGATGTTGAAATCAAAAGTGACAAATTAACTTTCAATTTGGTTTTCTTATGGGTGAATTTTGTTTTCGTTTTTCTTTAGCGACAATTCAATTGGAACATGGTAATGATGGTTATGTTTTCTTGGTGATGGGTTTGAAATTATGTAATTTACAACATAATATCGCTGTAAAGGAATCAAGTACTGTGTTATGTTTTTTGAAAAAAAAATTAGTGTTTAATTGACTAATGATTACTTGAATTGAAAGATAAAATCCACAAAAAAGTTAAGTAATGAGTCTAGTTTTAGTTGGGGCTTCTGACAGTTGCATACGTGAGTAAAATCAGCACAAACACTTGTGTAAAATTTCTTAACTTTAAGATTGACTTGACGAGGTGAATATCTTCGAATTTTGTCTCACAGCTAAGTAGTCCTTAAATTTCCACTCAATTTCAGGCAAGTCGTAGAAAACAATAAAATTTTTGATTTGTTCAAATGAAACAAGAATAAGAAGTGTTGAAACAGCTATGCTTTTCATGAAATGGTGACATATCTTTGTACAACAAGTTCGAATACAAATACAACGTAAGAAATGGTTATCCAAAGTGAAGTTTTCGAAATAACTAATTTGACTTTTATAGTGAAAATAATGGAAAGAATTCTTGTGATAGTTCTGGTTGCATAGATTTTTGTCCATTTCAATTGACTCCACCTATCAATGAGCATAATTATTGCGTACTGAAGCGTATTTGTCGTAAGATTTTAAAAGAAATCTGCAGTGAGGAGCGAAAGGAAGTCTACTCTGTGTTTGATGGTGGAAAAAGCTTGGGATATCAGCCTATTGGAACAAGAAGTAAGTATCAGTTTTCTATAGAGAGCAATCAATCTATTTCAAAAGATATGTAAATCTTAAGAAGAGTGAATTCAGACAGTTTTTCTGGTGTTCGCCTTCAAAGACAGTTTTTTTTTGAAGTGTAATGGAAAAAAGCTCTTATTTTACGTTCGGTCCCTTTTGATTGGGTCCCTTTTGAGTAAAAGAAAAATGCCGCGGTATTGGGATGTAAGCATAGGCCGCCATTTAAAAAAAAAACTGTCTTTTCTGTAGTTAAGGTCTGCGGTTCGTAATATCGGCTTCCTAATCCCAATACCGTCTATCACAGCTTTATTGGCCCTATGATGATGGACTAGAAATTGACGTTAATGTTACCTTTCGTAAAACGAATCCTTTCGTAATAATTCAACTAAACAGTCCACCAGGGTAGCGGTATGAAAATGTTCTTCCAATTTACTGGTTGAAGCTGTATTGCCTCATTCTTTGAAATGCTACTGGACAGCAGTATGGTGTGATCTGGCATAGTGTAGTAATTAAACTGTCCACTTGGTAAGAAAAAACAGTGGTGGTTTGTCGACAAACTAAAACCTGCTGTACGAACCCCTCTCTTGGTTCTTTCCGGAAACTGATAAGGGCTCCAGAAAAGCATAGCTTTTCGGTATGCCTGATTTCTCACATTAAACAATTGAACAGTTACCACTGATTCAAGTGGAATAAGAGTGGTGCCATCTCCTTTAGGCAGTCATGGGACCGAATTACAGCTCACGATATCGACTAATTGAGTGGCTTCAGTGATCGAAAGAGTCAGTAATCATTTTGCAATTTCAGCAAAGGTGATCTCACGTATCGTGTAGACGTGTAGCTTTTAAAAATTGTGCTAGTAACATCGAAGAATCAAAGATGTCGCTGATGTCTCTTTCGACTAGTTTAAATATTATAGTAAGCAAAATTCATTCCTTTTTTTTTAAATGACAAGTTTTATTGAGAGTTTCAGAAATCAAAAACATTAAATGCACTCTAGTGGTGTTGGTAAAAGAATACTTGTTAATTGCTACCCACACAGTTGTGATTGTCTTTCGATGCATGTGTTGATGGGCAACAAAATCGATAGGTTTGAAGGGACATTTATTTTTATTCGGTATGGTTGGCACTTCTTATTAACGAACTTACTTAGACTGCTGTAATCTGCCTTCGTATACAAGAAAAATGTTCACAAAGTTTCTTGTATTTTCATTTCAAGAATATTCAGTGAGCACTCCATGCGTTGAATGAAATTTCGTTCGCCTACTGATGAGAGTATGCCAAATTGTGGTATTAAATCATTTGATAACGTGAGCCGTAATACCAAACTCATTTAAAACCGTCACGAGTTATTCGATAACGTGTGCCGTAATTCGGCCTCTAATTCCGTTCAGTTAGTCTGTTTCTTTGGTTTCAAATACAGAATATAATTGTTCTTTTCCGCGATGTGTGGCTTGTAGTCCGTTAAATCCTTCGTCGGATATTAGTGTTGTGTATTGATTTGTCTACTGTTCAATCGAAGTCATTAGGCTTTAGCTTGGGAAGGATAAGGGTTTAAGAAAAACTTTAATTTTAGTGGCGTCAGAAATTACTTCACAGCCGGAATTAGTGGCGGAGATTATTGGCTTGCATTGCCACAGAACTTCGAACCTTTAGAGTAAAAAAGTGTTTGATACAGTTCCGATTACAACTAAAAGAGGGCGTCTAGATCAAACCTATGATCTTAGTATCCTCAAAATCAAGCTTTCGGCCACAAAACAGAAAAAAAAAGAAAAACAAAACAACTGACGGCGACTTTTTTGTTATTTCCTATATGTCGACAGAAAAAGCAGGTGAGAGGGTTTCTTTGTCTTTGGAAGAAATTTGTGGTGGTTTACGAGAAAAGCAGGCGAGCTCCTTCATCTTTTTCAATAGATTCAAACTGTTCAATCATCTTCTCTGTGTCCAAAGTATCAAAGTTTTGCCAGCTGCTGATGATGAATCTATGCTTCGGCTGCAAATTGCCATAAATATGAAATAAGATTCTCCATGTAGGCTCAATGCTTGCAAAGTGTTCCGTAATAGTCTTCTGAAAGTCTCTGTTGAGAAGCCAAAATGTGATAATTTTCTGTCGAAGTTCGGAATAACACTTCGAATTGCAGGGGTTCTCGAAGCATAACCATTAAAACTCGTGCGAAGAGAGAATTTTATCCAGCAATCGATTTAAAGTCTATAACTTTACTTCCTCGTAATGTGGATATAATGTTCAAAGTGGAGAGTCTTGAAGTTCAGATGAACCAAACTGTCTGTGGGAATAAATTTCTATCGTCTTCTATTTTCCTTGTGATTTTAGTTTGCTAGAAACACATGAATCTCCACCTCCAGGATTCTACTTCCTAAATGAGACACTCCGTACTACATTTAAGAAATAATTTATTTTCATCTGCATTTTATCAAAAGATAGTCATGCAAAAAGATACTAATGCGAGTCCTTCGATGTTTTTTCTTTTTATATTTAATTGTCCTTGCAGAAAACTTGAGAGGTCTAAACGACCACATCGTTTCCTCTTCTTTCGCTCAATACCATCGGCCTTATTCTAGCTCTCCTCAATCAACTATTTCAAAAACAGACAATCCAACGAAACAATTATTTGAACACACATCAAACAACGACATCCATTCCGAGATGAAGAAGCCCATTTCAGTAAAACATAATAAAAGGACTCTGTCTAAGAAGAAAAACCTTCTAGAAACGATGCAAGCCAATAAGAAATTGCCAATTATTTTAAATTTGCGTCAAAAAGTAAGGCAAACAGAAATCGCAGAAAACAGTTCAATTGAATCCCAACCAGCGAAAAATCTAAGAACGACTAAACCAACTTTGCAAAAGCTGACTTTGAAACCAGATTATATCCCTCGAAAAACAAAACCACAAGATTTTAAATTAAAAAACGATGCTAGACCTGTAGAGCTAGGTAAAATGAAAAGTTCAATTCAAAGCCAGTTTATAGAACCGAGCAGAAGCACCCAACCAGAAAATGGTACTGATGATTCATTCAATGGTAGTATGGAAAGTCAAGGACGAATTAAAGGGGTTGTTAATAAATTTAGGCATGACAATTTGGCTTCTGAGGGAAGAGTAGGCAAAAATACGAATATCTACAATGCAAATTCAAAAAACAGAAGAATTGTGGACAGATCCCTAAATAATCAGAAGTCTAAACTTAAGCCGACAAGGGAAAGAGCTCTTCCATTCCACAAAATCAGAGATTCGAATCTAATACATGAACCCAGAGTTGATATAGAAAAAAATTCAACAAGACAAACTCAAAAGCTGAAGGAAAAAGATCAAATCAAATTAGGAAAGAAGTGGAAAACACTTCTCAGTGGCAACGAAAAAAGTAGTCATTTTAATACATCAGCCATTCAACAGAAAATGTCTCGAGATAAAAGCGTTTCAGGTCATTCTCGTGAAGTTGAAAATCAGAGGACTATCATTACAAAAAATAACGAAGGTTATGGAGTGAGATCCCAGCAGCTGAAAGGCAGGATGGGACACAATGAAAAACCTATTCCTACTAAAAGTGCTCTACAAAACAGAATCGAAAAACATTTGGAGTCAAGGTCAAGGCCGTTTGATAAAATAGATGCTAGGCCACTTGCACTGAAATTCAACAGCCGCGGAGACGCAACTAAGGCTTGTGACTTCTTGCGTGCCCAAATGGAAAACCGAGAACTATGTTGTCGTCCACTGTGGTAAGTAGGTCTGCACCGAGAAAAAAATACTTCTTCAATAAAAATATTTTATTTTTGAAGCCCTCGTGAACACACTGCGCCCATTAAGAAATGTTTCAATCCCAACTGTCGATGTCAACAGTCTTTTATTAAATAAATGTCTGTCCTGATGAATGTCATTCGAATCTAAAAGCTCCTTGGTTATAATTGTTGAAATAATAAAATATTTTCACGTTCATTTAATTTATTTGACCGAGTTTTGTAAAAGTGTGTTTGACATACATACAAACATTGCGAAAAAAGAAAGAAATATGTTTTTAATATTCCCACACCACAGAGAATTTTAAAAGATGAGTGCGTGGGTAATTTGGCAAAGAGAAAATATGCTCAGCCACAGTAGGACCCAAAGCATTTAACATGACAATTCTTTCCAAAACTGCGATGTCAACCAAAGTAATAAATAATAGCCGATGTGTGTATTCAAGGCTTATTGTTTTACCATGAACGTGTTTAGTTTGTATTGTCTTTCATCGAATATAAAAATGTCAGCTATTTTTCGTCGAGTGTCGGCTAATGACAATCCTTGAAATTGATTAGACTGTGGTGTGAAGGTTGTTGATTTCTCAAATTATTTTACACACAACCCCAATCCACGCAGGCTATGGAAAAACGTGGAACATTTGTATGTGTAGGCAATTTTATTTATCATTAAAAATTCAGAAAATTATAACAAAATAAAGCACATCCGGCTGGATAGAAAGAAACAAGGCCAATAAACACTGACTTCATGGCTTTAAAATTGAAAATGTTGTTCAGAAAATAAAATTTGACAATTAACCTTGACATTAAAAATGATGACGAATGAAAATTGTGTTTTGTTTTTCATAATCAAAATTTTTAATTAATAAAAGAATACAGAATCTCAACGTACTTCTGCAAGGCTAAATAGGGCATTGACACTTGAAGGCTAAAAAAATAAATGTGTGACTAACTTTTTGACTGTTAGACTCTGAGCAAACTTATACGAGGTTAGTCTGAGTCCTAAAAAGAGAAATACTTCTATTTTCTTAAACCCAAATGTACTCTATGATATATGTACATTATGTACTATGTACATTAGACTGGTTCGAAAAAAGTGACTGTTTTTGCCGAAACAATTCCATTTACACCTTCGAGGAGGTGTAGAAAGATACCTGTTAAAAGGAAGGCCTTAAGTATTAATACTCAGAGGTCGCTCATCGCAGATTTCCATTTCAGATTGAAATAACACTGGGAAAAAATCTTTTAAAATTTGGAATTATTTCGGTCTAGAAGCAAAGTGCCGGGAAAAGCAATATATATTTTTAAAATAGAAAATTAGCTGTTTTACAAAAAGTTTTCTAATTATTTTTCGACAAAATCACTCCTTCAAAAGTTATTCATGGTCAAAGTTTAATTTAGAGTAAGTTTAAGTTTTTTTTTCTTGATTTATGAAATCTCATTCTCTTCTAAACAGTTCGGCTCCTTCCGCAGAGACTAACCGTTTTTCAATACGTAAATTCAATTCTTGAATGACCAATGACTAGGACACTGCTCGAATATTGAATTTAAGGTTATCATTCAGCAAGTCCAAAAAAGGTGTGTCATAATACCCCACAGAGCTCGGGAGCCTCTGTTAATCCAGAATCCCAACAGAGGCAAAAATGTTTTTTCCACGGGTATCGCCTTTCGCGAGGAATTGGCAAGTCTTCCATTAGTATTCATTGCCATGAAAAGCGCTTTCTCGATTAGCCGTTTGGAACCGGCAGAATCATCATCATTGGTTCCTCATTTTATATGGTGTTTGAATTGTATTATAATGAGAAGTTTTGCTGGAAAAACCTCACATTCGACGTCAATAAAAACGCTCTGAAATATTTGGGGTTCCTCTTAGACTTAAGAAATTCTATTCCACGTTTAAAATGGCTAAGATATACAAGACCTTTATCTAACTTAAGCTCAAAGTTAGTAGTAGTTCTGGTCCGGTGCATTCAAAATTACGTTGATGTGATTAAATAGAGGACAAAAGAGCATGGGTGGCACAAAAATAAAGTGGACATTTCTATTCAATATCGCCGTAAAGTTTCTTGTTTTACCATGTCATGTCGTTATATCAAATTATCAATGCTCAGACAAAATATTAATCTACATTCCGCATTTTCTTAGCTTTTCTTGCAAAATTTATACTTGATCCAGCGCTAATCCGTTTACTATCACACATCAGGCTTGTTAGCTGCACCACACAAATGTGGAATGCGTAGCCTAAGTCTGTTGGCTTTGTTCATTGCTTTAATGTATAGTGGTTCAATGAGTGGATGATACTCGCATTTCCGAAGGAGGGATGCCACAAACCCAGCCCAATAGGCAATACCATACGAGGCAGACCATATAAATCCTGACATTACCAGAATCACCAGTAATTAGTTGACCTTGACCTCAGACAGGAACAATCCAAAACCAGGAGGATTGCCACTAACACTTTCTAAAAGTCGGACTAAATCGGGAAACTTCACAGGCCAATCGAAGAAATTTGCTATTTTGGCGTTTTTTTGTCTCAATTTTTTGAAAACGAGTTTTTCGAAATTCCAAGGAGAGAGAACTTTTGATATCATTTGATGGTGAAATTTGGTATTTTTTGTGTAAAAGTAATTCGAGTTCAGCTCCTCAAAGCTACATTATTACATTATGTTATTAAGAAGTCGTATTTACATAAGACCCTACTTCGCCTTTGTTTTAAAAAAACAATATATCTTGTGTTTCAATACAATTTCTTTTGTTTTCTTCACATTTCTGGTTCCACGACTTTATTCTAAATTTACATCAAACCGAAAACACATGTTTCCAACAGAATATTTTCGGAAAACTGAATAGCCGTTCATATCACAGTTTGTTTTAATTTTCGTCCGTCTTACGCTTAGTTTTTCAGTTGTGGAAGATTAGATATGTTTTTTTTTCATGCTCTTCGACAAGCAACATGAAATTCGAGTGTTTAAACATGAAACACATACTTTCGTTTCGTTGAAAGTCTAATATAAGTCTTTTATTTCAATGACAATAATTATATTAATGCGAATACAAATTGAAAACTAGACTTTGTTTGTTGGAGGTCTTTTATTTCAGTTGGCCGACATCCAATTGCTGCAAAAATGACTAGTCCTCAAAAAACACATGTTGTGTTTGTGTCAAAACATTTTTTATATTAATTTATTATATAAAAAAGCATTTCAACAGCAGCGAGTTAATTTTGAAAATTATTCAAATTGTTGCAGATTTATAAGAGTACAACAAATGACATCAATTTCACAATTTAATTTATTCTTTTTAATCATTTGCGATTAGAGATTCACTTTTCATAGACAAATGTTCGTAATTCACTCTGGCGTATGAGGAACATTAGACTAGTTTTTCTTAGCAATAGATTTTATTTCCTTTTCTTATTATTGAAGTTAAAGAAAAATGCATAGAAAGTAAGAAGACATGGAAAGAGCAGATATTAAAAACAGAAGTGACCTCAAAACAGATCCCTGTGGCTAACTTTTGCTGACCAGTTAAAGGATAAGTTCTATCTTATTCTTATTTATCTGTACTACCATATTATAATACTGGTGAGTCGGTATATTCAAAGAGTCAGCATAGTAAAACAGGTGTTTAAATTTTTTTAGATAAAAAAGGATTTGTGATGTTTTGACAAATTTAGCAGATCTCATCTAAGTTTGATCTAATAAATAGCGGAGTTCACACTGTACAATTACGAGGGCGGTTTGATAAGTCAGTGACTTTTTGAATTTCTCGCGCAGTTACTCCAAATGCAACAGTGCAGCCGTCAATTGTAATCTATTAGTAAGCATAGGCAACTGTCGAATTTTGAGCAAGCTACGTCATGCAGTTGGTGTTTGATAGCTTTTCAGAGCAGACAACCTCGTGAATTTTTACGAAATTGAAAAAAATGGAATTTCGTGTGCTTATTAAACTTTACTTTTTACGTGATCACTAAAACTAAGGAAAGGCTTGATAAATACTGCGGGGACTCGGCATCATCAATTTCAATGGTAAAGAACTCCGAACGTTCAGGTCGCCCAAAAGAAGTGATCACGCCGAAAATCGTCGAAAAAATCCATGAAATGATATTGGATGGTCGGAGAATGAAAGTGCGTGAGTTAACTCACGCTGTAGGTATCTCAGCTAAACGGGTACAACATATTTTACACGAATATTTGGACATGAGAAAACTCTCCGCGAGATGGGTGCCGCGATTGCTCACACTCGATCATAAGAGCAATCCAAAAAAAAGGCCAAAATCCACGAATTGAGATACCAACTGATACGATCTCCAATATTCTCCAGATTTAGCCCCCTGCGACTATTATCTGTTTCCAAACCTAAAGAAATGGCTGGGTGGTAAGAGATTTGAGTCGAATGAAGAAGTCATTACCGAAACAAATGCGTATTTTGAGAGCCTTGAGAAGATCTATTATTTGGAGGGAATAAAAAAATTAGAAAAACGCTGGACTAAATGTATCGAGCTAAAAGATGATTATGTAGAAAAGTAAAATGTTTATTTGCCGCAAAAAGTTTGTTGTATTAAAAAAGTCACGGACTTATCAAACCGCCCTCGTAGCTGGACAGACTTTGGTTTGAACGACTAATGTTAGTTAATGTGAGCCCTCAGACGACCGCTTGTCCAACTTGTTGGAAAGTTTTCAAATATTTTTGAAAGTTTTGAAGTATGACGGAGTGGAGGAACATAAGTCATAATGTTAGACGACAAATTTGCTAGGTTAGGTTGTGTTGGATGGGAGGATTTCAAGGATGCATTGTGCTCCCCGGGAAACAGAGGATGCGGAAGTGAGAAGATTGGAAAGGTAGAGGGTTGGGCATGGCAGGGTTATTGGGATATGTAACCTGCTAAGTCTGAACGCAAACTAAATCTGACCATCAAACATCCATCAAACGAAGTATGTCCAACTAACTGTACAGTGTCAACTAAGCTAATCGCTTTCGTCAATGAAAGGACAAAAACAAAAAAAAAAACAAGGGATGGAAGGAGCAGTAACTGACAGTAGAAATTAAATAAACGGTGTTTCACTCCACATTGACTCAAACAAAGTTTTGGAAGAATGTTTATGCTTTTCCTTCTCGCAGGGAGACCAGCTAAAGTCTATGCTTACTTACTAACTTAAGGTGGCACTACAGTTCGCGTCGGACCAAGCCCTCAACCAACATGCTTCTCCAGCCAGCTAGGTCCCTAGCTAGTTGCCTCCAGCTTTGCACGCCAAGTTGGTTGAGGTCCTCTCCTACTTGCGTGCGCCACCTGAGTTGCGGTCTTCCTCTACTGCGCCGTCCCTCGGGGTTGGATTCGAAGACTTTCCGGCCGGAGCGTTGGTGTCCATTCGCTCTACATGACCCAGCCATCTAAGCCGCTGGACTAAAGTCTATGCCGACTGATAAAATTTCTTTAAATTTCATACAAACTCCTAGGCTGACTTTTGATTTTCCAAAGAGGAAGAAAAAAGAAATTTAGTTTCAACAAAAATTAAACTGGTAGCTCTCCATACTCAATTTCTTCAAAACTAAAAAATGGCACTAACTATTGTCTGTGAGCGATAGACTAAAAATGCAGACTATAAAATCAGAATCATAAAAGATGTCGAAATTCAATTCCTTTAAAAAAAGAAGCTGATAATATGCTTGAGGGCCTGCTTTTATTTGTGGACCACCAGTCAGTAATATGTAAGAATATTACGTTCAATATGCTTTCGTTAAAACTCTGCTCTCGATGTGTTCAGTGTTTACTTACCCATGACGTCAAAAGATTTCATTGCGAAAGCAACAATAATTGATTCTCATCTATCCTTCAATTATATTTGAAAAAAATAAACCCACTTCTTGTGGTATGGCGTTTGTTGAGTTTTTTTTTTTTTAAATTACGCTTAAATTAGATTTTCATAACTTCTGAGCGATTTATTTATTTCATCTATAAGGACTTAAAAAGCATCACACCTATACACTCTCAGAGAAAACAAACACACCTTCTCGAAAAGCAGAAATCAATGAAATCACTAGCATATTAGCAAATTCACGAAAATGAAATAAAATAACAAAAATAAAAGTCTACACAAAAATACACGGTTGTCTCATGGCACTAAACCTCACACAGCTGCGCGCAAAAAATCGTACTTTTTCCTCTCATGTATGTGTGTGTTCCAAAAATAATTCAGCAATGAAGTGAAAAATGTTTAAAAAATTCAAAATCCCCCGAAACTCCTGACCAGAACTCAGAAGATCTCGAACGGGCGTTTAGTGCAGACACGACGAGAAGAAGAGCTAATTTTAATAATTCTTCGATTCCAGTCAAGTGAATAATTTTTTCAAACAAACAAAAAAAAAAAACTTTCGAACGAAAATGGTTTATGAAACTGATTTCCACACCACAAGGAGGTCCTACTCAACTAGGCCTGTGGTATCGTCGTATTCCGTATCGGTAAGCGTTTAAAAAGTTTACACTAAAGAAAAAAAAAGAAACATTAAAAAATTGTGATTTTAATGAAAAACCAGTAGTTTATAGTGTAGTGTGGTTACCCTAAAAGTGATAATAAAAATATTTGCAATGGAAATTCTTTGAAACCAACAAATGAAAAAAAATGAGGTGAAAAAGGACTTTCGGAAAAAATAAATAAAAAGGAAATGTGATTTAAAATAAAGAAGACTCCTTGCTGTGCCTGAAGTGAAAATTGCAAATATTTTTTGAATCATTCGTAGACAAAACATTTTAAGTTTACAATTTTTAAAAAAATAATGCTTGTGTCCACCTTGCTGTGCTATATCTAAGGACATTGCCCAAAATAAATATTTTAAACTTCGAAAAACTATCGAATTGAATGGAATTGAAACACGTTTGAAACATTAAGTCTTATTGTCGTTTTCTAAAATATCATTTTACTTGTTGTATTCAAGTGAATGTTGTTGGAGTCTGTCTCGTTCTTCTCTATGAATATCGCATTTTATGTTTCACATTGGAGTATCAACAATAAAATATGGTTAAAACATTTTCATTTGAATTATTAAAATATAAACTAAAACAAAAAATCATTTCCAAAATTATTGTGAACAAAATGTTAATAAAAAAGAAAATGTATTTTTGTTTTTTGTCTTAAGAACCAATTTTTGTACAAATTTTTTTGTTGTTAAGTAAATAATTATTTTAATATCAACTCTGTTTGCAAAGGATGGAGCAAAACAAACACATTTCAGAATCGAGAACGTTGTAAGGATATTTATTTTACTAAAAAAGAAAAACACCAAACTCATGCATGTTAACACAATTTATCCATCCATCGCACTAACTTCATTTTGAGTTTTCAATGAAAAAGTAGAAAACCATCCAATTTTGAACACTTTCATTGAGTACAGAAAGAAAGGATATAAGGATGACGAGCATTCCTACATACGTATTTTCTACTATTATGACTGATGCACACATTCTTGCTCTGACCATGGTAATAAAATCGTTTGCATCATTAATATCTTGTCTGAATGCCAAAGTTTTTCAAGGCAAATTCACATGCAATGATATGAATACGTATTTTAAGTCAGTTTACTTACACTACATTCGAAGATGATATTTTACATAACACAAGTTGCTCATTGCAATGAAACTAAATTTAGATTCAAAAATATAGAAAGTGAATTTCGAAAAAGAGGAATGATTTTGAAATTGTTGAGCAGGTATACTGCCCACACACGAATTTTTATAATTTATCATTGCTTTCGCTTTGGCCGGCCAAAAACATGTTCAAAGGTAAACAATTTTCTTTTTTGAATAAAAATATATTCGGCAGGGGAAAAATGAGGTAATGGTCTTCAGATAAAATATAACTTTAATAGTTTTCTACTGATTTACGTATTTTGTGACAGTTTGTAGGAGAGGTAAACAGGTATTAAGGGGGGTTATTTCCACAAAGATTTCGAATGATATCACTCACTTAAAGTAGGTATTTGCTTCTATTAGGATTTTTTTTGTTTTGTATAAAAAAAAAAAAAAAACAAAAATCATTTTAACATACAATGAAAGCTTCAAATTAAGTTTACGTCTTTCATGTTCTTCAGATCAAATTTTGGGTAGATTATTTCGGAAAAAGCTTTGATATGAAGCACATATCGTTAGCACATACCAAATTTGCTCTTAACTTTAAAAAATGTGCTCACATTTCCATAGATTTTGGATTCCTGAAAATCTACTACATAGAAAATTCATTTTATGAAGAATTCGAAATTTTTTTTTTCGAGAAATACGATCTACATGTGTTTCCGAAAGATAAAATAAAAAAACAGATCGAGTTACACAACGCACCTCTTAGTAATTTAGCAAACTTGCTAAGCATTACGTCACAGAGATACAAGAGGCGTACAACACAGCCACCAGAAGTTATACTGAAGCAACAGAGCTAGGAGCCTTGGAGTCTAGTGCGTTTCTCTCAACCATCTCGCGTGAGGATATGGAAGGGACCTATAATCTTTTTGTCGTTTCCGGACATCTAGTTGAGAAAGCACTTTTCGTGGTAATGAATATATTATCCGAGGACTTGCCGATTCATCTTGGGAAAAGACTTTTTTCTCTTGATGTTTCTGGGATTCGAACCATGAACCTCCCACGCAACAGGCAGAAACGCTAACCATTACGCTTCTCAAATATTCAGCTGCTACTAAACCAATCGAATATTCATCGCTAGAAAAGTTCTTCTGCTTCAATTGACTATCATCAACTAAGGCAATTAAGATTGGTGTTCGAATTTCCAGTTCACGATTTCAAGAAACTTGTGGGTGGCCATGGGTGAAAGATCTGACATCCAATTTGACGTTCCTTTTAACTTAAAGTGATGGGTGGTTTGCTATGGTCATAGAAGAATCTAGACACAAATAGTGGTGCGTAAAAATACTCACAACAACCAATTTAGCTTTTGTAGCCTGATTCTTCCAAAGCATCACAGTACTATAACTTTGCCTTGCGAATAACTGCTGAGTACTACATTTGCTTTCATGTTAAAGTTGGCAATCACTCCTTTCCTCTCCAACTGGGAAGAACTAAAAAAGTATTGTGCAAGGTCAAATCAAAGAATTGGAGGGTATGAGGCTTCCTCCACGACATGAAAGAATTATCAATCATGTCTAACTGAAACCGAATATCGAATCAATTCGGATTTTATAGAATTTGGAAAAAACCCAAAAATTGTTAGTAGACGACACTGAGAGGAAATTGAATTGGGTTTAGCCCTAAAGTTTATACAACTGCAAAAGTCGTTCTGGCGGTACATTACAAGTCTCACATAGACAACAGTGCTAAGTTCCTGGGTATTTTTTGATATATCCGATCTCTGCCATAGCTTGACACAAGTGAGAAGTGCTTGATTTTGTAGCGTGTAATGTTACCTTACTCTGGAACAGTAAATTTTGGGATAACTTGAAACGCAGTTCCTTAATGCAGTGTTAGCTTAAGCTTCAAAAGATTTGGCTGATTTTTAGTTCAGCACAACTAAGAATTTTTAAGTATTGCTATCAAGAGACTATCAACATCCAAATTGGACAAAATTTTTCTATATGTTTATTAAAAAAAAAGTCAAACTAGAGTGTTCAATTCACTTATTCTTTCCAAAAAAGGATTATCTCAAACAGCTGGGGCTTAGTCACTTCCGCTGTAAAACGATAATCGACTTTAAACTGATCGAAAATTGAAAGTCATTTATCTGCTTCATGTAATTTATCAACATTGGCGGTATCGTCTGTATCCACCTTTACTTAAACAGCGCTCAAAAAAGTGAAGAGAAATGCTGTATGCCTTCAAAGCAGCAGGAAAAAGTATTTGGTTTTTGGAAATATGTTAAGCAAATGTTTTACTGGTTTCTCTCAAATTTTGAAAACCGAATTCTGAAAAAAAAAATTGTTGCAGTTCTAATAGTGTAGCATATTAACAAGAGTACTTAGATTAGATTAAGGACAAGTTGAGCTAGCGCAGCTCAGGGCACTCAAGGGTACTTACTTAATGGCACAGTTACCTACAAGCGTAGAGTATGGAAAAAGCTTTGTAAATACTTTAATTTTTGAATAAAACTGTTCTAAGAACGTTTTAAATCCTATAGAGTCACTTGAAGCAAAATATCTTATCCTCAAAACGTGATCATGCAGGTAGAAGTTGTTTACAATGCTGTTTGGCCAGCCAAACCTCAGAAAGAGATACGAGGCCCGCAACAAAAAAACTGAAAGAACATTTAAAACAATTGAAATATGTACCGAAGTAAAAAATGTCTGTAATAAAAAGCCACAAGCTTACTAGACTCTCTACAATTGTAGTAAAAGACTAAATACTTCAAATGGCTTTTGACTTGTAGCTTTATGTTACAGGCCCATGCTGTCAAATGTCAAAGCACGAAACATTTTTGTGGCCAATGTCAGAATTTTCATTTAAATCGGTCTTTTTCCTCGCGCACTGTTGCATAGCCTTACTAATTAGTGTATTAAAACACATTTGGATTGTTTAATCTATTACAAATAAATAAACACCAATTTACCCAAATAATCTTCAGTGGTAAAACAAACAACAAATTATGTTTACTTCCGCTGACTCATACCCCCCACAAAATTAAGCAGCATCATGAAAATCCTACAAACCTGACCAATAAACAGATTTTATATTTTCCACTGCGATCTCTCTGCCCGGTATAATTAATTACATCGTCATTCCTTCATCTAATTTAGGAATCCCAGCCACACCACACAAAAATGTTTATCTTTGGACATTCCACATTATGCGAGCAAAATACAACTGAACCAATACACAAAATATTGTTCAAAATAATAGATGATGGTAATTCAAGATGCGCGCGCATAAAAAGTCCAAAAATATCTTATTTTTCGCTCTTTTCCATGCAGTAGTGTGTGAAAATAGGAAAATTCAAAAATTAACGGTCAAAGAAAAACAAAACTTTAATTTTTTGTTTGGGCGATAAATATTTCTAAATACATTTAGACGAACGACGATTTAAATTTATAATAGCGTCAGGATCAGTATTTGTCAGTCGTATCTCGTTAAAAATTGGAAAAGAGATTGGTGGTTGCTTGTTTTTCAAAAGGTGGCATCATTGATTTATTTAGTAAGGGAATCTAACAGACTTTTAGTAAGGAAATGAAAGAAATCAATTATCACAATGGAATGCTGCCTTCAGGTTTGCCATAGAAATGTTTGCTTATCATTGAACTATTGCAAGACCGATAAAATTGCTCTTTTGACACGAGGGTTTTACTGAGATAGCATTCCTATTGAACTCAGGTCACAAAAGTCATTGGATGTTTTAGGAAATTGAAAACTCTATGAGAAGATTGAAAACGACTAACAATAAGTTTTAACACATACTCAATTAAAAGCATCACGCTTACAACCACACTGCATTTGTTTTGCTTTCTTTTAAACCTAATACAATTGACCTTTACTATAATAAATCGAGCATACGTACGTACCATCCTCACCCTGTATATAAATATCTTGCAATAAAACATGTCACTCTTGTAAATATGAAGCACCGTCACTCCTGTAAATATTTGAAGCACAAATCCGGCCTGTAAATATAAAAAGCCTTTTTCCAAACACGCAACATCCCTGCACACCTGGTTGGTTGGTTGGTTTGAAACAGAAAATTGCACATTTAACAAAACAAATACTGACAAAAAACCGGTACCAATATTTTGGAATTTGCAGAAGAAGGAGATTCCATGGGAAATTTTACCATTTGTACCCCGCCCAACGCTCATTTCCGACCCGGTGACAGCGTTTGGGAAGCCACGTGAATACGCAACAGTATCGCGGCCATCAATTCTTGATCCAATCAATAGGGCGGCCATTAAGCCAAGCGCTAGAGTATTGAATCAACCCATCAAACCTTATGTTTCGGCCAGGGATCAAACCAGAGAGAAGGTGCGCAAGGAAGTTCGTCAGTATATAGACTCTGTAATAGTTGGTGGTAACCAGGCTGCGCGCACCTCCAAAGATAGCATGGACTTGCTACTGCCACATTTGCATGGGGTATCTCGAGAACAAAAATCGAAATACAGAAACACTTACAACTATGGTGATGGCTTCTCGAAATATAATTACTAAACCGATGAAACAAAGACACGATTTCTGACTCCGAATCCGAATTTTAGCATAACTTTCATTACAAATCACTAAAATCAAGTCAATCATCAAATTTTTTTTTGTTTTTAAATATTTCTTCACCTATTTATCTTGATGTAATGTATTTATGTTTTGTTTATCATCCTTGTTCAAACATGTTTCAATTTCCTGACATTTTATATATATGAAAAAAAAAAGATAGTCGAAAGCGTCTCTCAAACAGCAAGTTGGTCTCAATAAGAACAAAAACAAAAACAAAAAAAAAATATTTCTTTGCTTTGTAATTAAAAAAGAAAATTATTTGTTTCCAAAAAAATCGCAGACCCCACGTTTAGACTTACTCACTGAAAGACCCGGAGCTCATCGTTCCCACAACTCTTCCGACTACTCATACACATACAAGTCAGATGTAAGCTCATCCAACTCGAGCAATCCCTACTCAAGGCCAGAGAGGTCTTCATACTCATCAACTGTTGAAAGGTCAGCACGCAGCGGTCCAGGTGGCTACAACTACACCACTGAAAGGGCTAGCACAGCCGGTAACGGACCAGGTGGATATAGCTATTCATCGACAACATCTGGACGTCTACCATATGGCACCACATACCGTCACTACTCATACAGGGTCTAAACAAATAAACTGGGAGAAATTTATCAATACGCTACTATGTTTAAAAACAATGAAAATCGAACGAACAACTTTACTAAAAAAAAAGAAGAAAATATTCTCTAATTTACAATTCGACTAACGAACACTAACTTACTTTTCCCATCTTCTTAAAAGCCCGTGTACAAAAATGTCATAAGAAGATTTTTTTATCCCTAAAATGTCCTTTTTGTATTAAAATATCAAGAGTAAGATGCAAAGTACTTGAAATAACCATTCATATTTTTTTTATTTAGAAATTTAGAAAGATGTAAAATGCTTTTAGAAAAGTAAAAAAACAAAAAAAAAAAAAATACATTAAATCAACCATAACATTTTTGTGATACAAAATGAAATAATATGCCAATAAAATTTTATAATTTTTTTGGTGAAAGTGAAAATGTTTTATTTCAAAGGATAAAGTGTGATAGAAAAGTGATGGAACATAAAATGCGATATTCACGGTGTGGAAAATTGAAATGGGTTCTACTTTAAGCGACTTTTTTTCTAAGTAAACGTAGACCTTCTTGATTGAGAATTTCAAACAAACCCTTATGCCCTTTATATATACTAAGACGAGGATAGGATTATTATCTATACATTTTAGCAAAAACCTCCGCTTTATTTTTAAATTTAATCAGAGACCAAGAAGCTTATACACATAAAAAGTCCGCCAAATAACTTTTTTTTTTCAAAAACAGGGCGCAAAGCATCGAGTGTAGCTTCGGCTGTGTGGCACGTAGCGCAGTCCTGTTGAAACCAAATGTTGCCAATATCCTGCTCTTCAATTTTTGTGAAAAAAAATTCGTTCAACATGGCCCGATAACGATCACCATTGACTGTAACGGCCACTCCTTGCTCATTTTCGAAGAATACCTCTGGACCAAAATCAGCACCAAACAGTGACTCGTTTTGGGTGTATCGGCTTTTCAATGTATGCGTGCGGGTTTTCTGTGCCCCAAATGCTACAATTTGCTTGCTTACATACCCACCAAGATCAAAATGAGCTTCATCTGAAAAGATGATTTTTTTTGGCAAAATCGGCATCGGATTTTCAAAGTAATGTCGCAATATTCCCTAGCGTTTTTCAAGCGTATACACAACCATATTCGTTTAGCGGAAGGATAAAACTAATTATCTGTCAAATCAGACGTGAGCTAAGTGTTACCATTCACGAAATAAGCACGAGTTAAAAAAAAAAACGTTAGTTGGTGGACCCTTTATAATATTTTGAGCTCGAAAAAACTTTTGGAAATTTTTCAATAACATTGCTGTAAAATTCATTGAAGTGTACATTATAAGATGTGAAATAAGAGCTTATAGGAGGGAAGCGGTGCTACAAATAACTCAAATCATAGAACACCGACTGAAGAATTTGGAATTGTCCGATAGCGAGAAAAATGAATTCATGAGGGCATCAAAAGTAATTGTAAAAGGTTTTGTAATTGCGATAGCAGGGAAGCGGTTTAACAAAAAAGTCAAAGACACATCATAGAACACATATGAAAATTTTGCAATTGGTTAAAAGCGGGAAATGAATCAACTTTAAGATTATGGGGGCCTCAAAAATAATTATAAAGGGTTTTTAATTGCGATTGGTTGATGATGTCAGGCTGCGCTGGGACCATGTTGTTTTGGCAGCGCCTGTCAAACTCAGAATGAACCTTTCAAATAAAAAAAAATAATTTCTTTACTTCTTTGTTCAGTATTTTATCCGATTATTAAAAAACCGCACTTAAACAAAAAGCCTACAATTCGAACATCTATTTTTTACAGAATATGTCGAGTTAATCATTAATCTTATGTTATTTTAGATAAACATATATAACCACATTTAATTCTCTACAAACTATACTTAACTGCTAACACTTTTTAGTCCCTATTTTTTTTTAACTATGGTCGCTCCCATAAAACTAATTATATTCTGACCATCACAAGAGCTTAATGTGGCCCCTAGCGCATTTCTCTCAACCATACCTTGTATGGAAAATGGTGGGATCTACTATTATTTTTGAAAGTCGGAGAGCCTGTCTACTACAACAAGAGACAATAAAAAGTAACAAGTAACGTTGAGTATTTAGGTAAGTTTGTCTATGAACTTCGTTATCATCAGTAAGTATACTTCAACCCCCTAGTTCGTAGACTTATATGAGAAATTGGTCTCTGTAAATGTAAATAAAAAATAGAAACAAAATTAAGCAACAATTACTAGCTAGGTACAAATTAGAACAAATTGAAGTCATTTTAGAAAATTACATAGCATTTTACGGATTTATTAGAAAAAAATTTTCTTTAAAGAAAAATACTTGTTCAGTTGTAAATATCTTTGCAACAACTGTTAGGTACAGATTTTTCATAATTGAATTAAGTGAGTTTTAAGGTTTTCTTCAAAAATAGTGTTTTTTAAGTTGCGGCAGCGGCAGAAACGCTGTTGTCATCATTTTGTCCGTCGCGACAGTACAAATATATAAAAACTTTGCGTTTTTTTCGCGTCGGCGTCGCGTCAGTCGGTGTAAGTATTCTCATATCTCGCTGTATAACTGAATCTCGACAACTGCAATTGCCACTGACACGACGCGTTGGGGATTCAAATCCCAGAAACATTTAATTGTTTTTTTTGTTTGTAACACCTTTCTCGAGGAATTGGCAAGTCCTCCCATAGTAGAAGACCCCCCTGAAGTATGCTGTGTTATGAACAGGGAAGTTGGATTGATCTTATCTCCAAGGACTTGCTAGGCATTAATATTGAATTAATACATTGAATGCAAGACAGATAGAACAAGATCATCAGTCAATCATTAATCATCAAGAACTAGTAACACTTGGCAAAACTTCGAGGGCTTCAGAAAGCTCTTGCTGAATTTTAGTGAAACGAGAAAAATTGATAAAGTTAGATATATTTATCATAGGTACTGTTTAAAAAACTGACATTTAGGCAGAGACATGTTCAAATTCTGTACAACTTCCCAGCACCAAGCTGTTCTAAGTTTTCGAAAATTTCAGCTATGGTTGCGTTTTAAAACTGATCAAAAGTCAGCTTCGAAAAATTTGAGTACAGTCTTCATAGAGTATGATTTTTGAGTGACTGATGTTGACTTATGTGAACTTTGGAGATTTTTAGAGCTTAAATATGCGAAAGCGGATAGATCGTTAGTTAGATATGTATATTGAAGTAGGGGTGGATGGCTTTGAGTTGTAAACAAGAAAGAAAATAAATTTCCAAACAGCTTCTATAGATGACAGTTGACTTAACTTTATTTTTACTAAAACAAACCTACCAATGGAAATTCTTCTTAGCAGCAAAGAAAGGAAACGACGGAAACAATGATAAGTAGGCACGTGTTCAATTTCAAGAAGCATTTCTAGATCTTTTTGTAAGGTAGATTTAAAGTTTATATTGGCTCCGATATTTGAAAATAACAAAATTAAGAACGTAAACTTCTTTGAATTTCAGTACCCATCAGTGTCTCGGACTGTATCCGGCTCCTCCCGAGTAAGTAAAAGTCCACCTAACTTTCACCGCACTCATAGCCATACCTCATGTCTCACCTCATTGCCTCTTTCTCTATCCCATTATTATTTGTTAAAAAAAAAGAATCGTTAAATTAATCTTGGTTTTCACTCTCTTTTCGCTGTATGCTTTTGTCTGTTTAGCATCTGTCACTATTTTCATTCAAATCACACCTGGAGCAAGTATAAATGAACACTCATCAGAACAACATGCATCACAAACATCGTCACACACATCATCACATACTTTATAATTTACTATCACAACAACAAAATGCTCTTCTTACAATTTCCCCCCACACAGGTATACAGCGCCAGCTATCCAATTTACTCTTCCTCGGCACGTATTACCACAAAAAGAGTGATAAGCTCACCAGTGCGCCAAGTTTATTCGACCCCAATTGTGCGCACTCGTGTCGTTTATTCACCAGTTCGTTCCACCCGAGTGTATTCATCACCGGTGCGTACTACGGTGTATTCGTCACCTGTTAGTACACACTACAGTGCGCCATACACCTCTTCGTACACTTCTTCTTACTCAACATTTTCGCCATACAGCTCGTTGTCACTGTACTCGGCTCCCATTCGAGCTACTCGAGTATTTGAATCTCCCGTCCGTGTTCTTACATCGTCGCGTTTGTATCGCTCTTCGATGACTCCTGATCGCATAATAACATCACCTATGCGTACTCTCCCATCCGTCCTTAACAAGGAACTCGACCGTATTGCCCACAGAACCAGGCCCGGACATGGCTACCACCAACTTACCAACTACCTCAATTCCGAGCCTTTTATTGTGAGTCACTAAAACTTGTTTTATGTTTTTTTTTGTTTTTGTTTCAGGCAATCATATTTGTAAAGTATTAATATGGGCACTTTTGAAAATAAGGAACTGAAAGAAAAGAATACAGATTATAAGTAGTGCCCTTGTTGTGTGTGTTTTTTTTCGGTTTTGATGTTAAACATCAAGATTTCAGGCACGTAAATCATGATAGTGTAGGTGTAGATAATGATAATGCTGGCAAAGTGAAAAATAAGAACTCCTTTTTAAATTTCTCTATTGTTTGATAAGATTTGCCAGAAAGTTCAATCCTCAAAGTGCCAAATGAGACGAGAGATCTTCCTGGATTCATGCTTTTGTTTTACTTTGAGCCTTCAATAGCTGACAATTGACACACATCTCACTCAATGCACTTACGACATTCGTCAGGAAATAGAAATCATAAATTGTTGTCACATATATATAAAATCTCTCAATCTTACTTATTACGGTAGTCATCGTCAATCGCAAGTAAAAATAGAATCAATAAAATACCTTGTGATGGAAAAGCCATTTATTTGAAATTATGTTCCACATACGCCACAGTGAACAAAAAAAGAGCATCTTTACTAAAACTTGCTTTGTATCTTTTTCTTGATCAAAATATCCTATTCAGTTATTGAATGATGAAGATTGAGCGATTGTCGTAGTAAAAGTGGCAATATATTTTGAATAAGATGACAAGTAATCTCAGCTGTCATCGACTTCCGCACATAATTTTAGTACATTGCTTAACATTGTGCAACGTATGTGAGAGCTGGCAATCCTACATCGGTGTACTGCCTATGAAGCAGTTTTCAATCACAAAAGATGGCAAGGTACCCCAGTCTCTCGTTCTCTCCGTCAATCTTCTTAAAACCGAGGTTGTCCTCTTCACGAGACGTAGAAAATTGATTCGTCTGACCCAACTTACGCTTAAGGGCGTCAACATCCCCTTTTCAAATGAAGTCAAACATCTCGGAGTAATCCTAGATAACAAAACTACTTTGGTCTAAACATGTCGAGTCTAAAACTACTAAAGCACTGTCAGTCTTCTGGCAATGTAAAGGAGCCTTTGGCAAGACATGGGGTCTTTCACCGAAAAGGGTCCTTTGGATCTATACGGCTATGATAAGACCAATAATCTCCTATGCGTCAGTTGTTTGGTGTAAATACGTTATTGCCTCGTTTGCCAAACTTCAAAGAACAATTTGTCTTGGTGTTACGGGGGCCTTCCCCAGCACACCGGGAGCTTCTCTCAACGCACTGCTGAATCTTCCTCCCCTTGATACCTACATCATGGGGTGTACTCTCAAGACCATTTCTCGATTAAAGAGATGTGATCTCTGGCACAATTCACACTGGAGCTTTGAGGAGCTCGCAAGCAGCATATCTTTTGACCCAAGTCTAATGGATATGCCGTCTGACACGATGATCCCAAGGCTCAAACTGCGTCAAAATTACTCAGTCAACTTTCCTTCGGTTCAGGACTGGTTCACTCCAGAATCTGAGCCTGGAAAGAACTGTTAT
Source organism: Melanostoma mellinum (assembly GCA_914767635.1). Lineage (NCBI taxonomy): Eukaryota > Metazoa > Arthropoda > Insecta > Diptera > Syrphidae > Melanostoma > Melanostoma mellinum. The sequence continues at coordinate 26,353,450 of OU612058.1, forward strand.
AGTATCTTCAAAGATGGCTCCAAAACCGACGAGGGTTCTGGTGCTGGTGTCTTTGTGGAGAACAACGACATACGACTGCACACATCTTTGGAATCATATGCATCCGTTTTCCAAGCGGAGGCATATGCAATTCTAATGGCCTTGAACCACGTTACGAACAATGGATTGATGGGGAGAAGTATCTTTGTTTGCAGCGACATCCAAGCTGTGCTTAGGGCCCTTCCCAACCCTCTAACCACTTCGAAAGTGATACAGGAATACAAGAGCTCTCTGAATGCGATCGGAAGATTAAATTCCTTGAGTCTCATTTGGGTTCCGGGCCATCACGGCATAACCGGAAATGAGATCGCCGATGAACTTGCTAGGCAGGGATCTCAGACAGCTTTCTCAGGACCTGAACCATCACTAGGTCTGTCAGGGTCCTCAGTGAGGGCTTCAATCAACGATTGAATCTGTAAAGAGCACAACCGTAGATGGCATGCCTCCATTGGATGCAAACAAACCAAGCGTATGCTCCCCAACGTTAGTAAGAAGACTGCAACATTTTTGCTAGCTTGCAGCAGAAAAGACTGTAGAAAGCTTATTGGCGTTGCAAGCGAACTTCTCTTTTGCCAAGCATTTAAATGTGTTAAATGATAAGTGAGTAATACCACACTCTGTGAATCTTGTGGAGAAGATGAGGACACCGCAGAGCAGCACTTCCTCTGTGAATATCCTGCTTTTTCTCGCATGAGGTTACAAATACTCGGCGCAGACATGGTGAGAGCTGGTAACTTAGGCTCCTTATCATGGCAGCGTCTTTTGGCTTTTCTCCGAACATCTGGAAAGCTATAACAAATAGAGGGTTGCTATCTGGTAGTACAACGGACCGGTATTTAGGTCTGAGTGCTCCAGTTAGTATTTTAAAAACCTCCTCTGCTCATGTCCTGCAATCTCCCTCAAAAGGAAAATATTTCTTTGATGATCTCAGCGATCACAGATACCCTTCACCTCTATCGCTTTATCAAAAGCTCCAAATGGTTTTGTTCAGCGAAGTACTCCCTCACATACTTCTTATATTATCTTAATGTGTCAGTTGCTTTCCTGACAGGTATTTGAACCTAACTTAACCTAACAGCCTTTTAATCCACCACATCAATTATTGCTCTGTCGCTTTTTAAACTACTTTTAAAGTTAAAAGCCGAAAACGTATATCAATGCCATTACGGTTAAGTAGTAAATCTCATTATTAAAATGTTTTATAAATAAAAATATGAAAACTTAATCATAAGTTCAAAAACCTTACTCTATGCACCGAAATGCGTCTGTTTTAAGCATAGAATCAGTGCAGTTTACCTTGCCATCTTTTTATGGGCTACAGTTATGAATCCTAAAAAATATTGCAGCAGCATAATTTTGTTTTTGGTATTTGAGTTACAAATATTTATTAATGCTTTTTGGGTGCAATCTCACTTCTAACTGAGTAATGGACTTCACTTCTCAGAATCTTTGCACCTTTGAAACGGTTTGAGAATGCCCCTGAACGCTCCTGAACGGTTCTTTACGTTCAATGGAGAGCAATATTAGAGTCATAAGTGGCATAAAAAAGGCAAAACCAACGCCCATTCACATAGCGCAAACACCAAAAATATGAACACCGCAAATAAACAAATGTAATCAACACATTCTTCTCCCAAATTCACATTGAACATCAAGCTTCGAAGGCAATATAAGTAAAAACAAGATAAAAATGGAGCATCTCAGAGGTTGATTTTTGAGTCGCTTACGGTGACTGTCCCCCTTCAGTTCTTTATTTTCAACAATAAACAATAAAGATAAAAAAGGGAGAAGTGCTCTCCACACATACTTAACTTCTACATTCTTTCCGTTGCTTAGAATTTCGAAACGGAAACGAAGAAAATCCGTAACTCTACTAACAATATGATTCGTGAGCTCCACGCACCTGTTCGTCGTTCTCGGAGTGTCACTCCGTTCCCGGCGTGAGTATAAATTTTACACGACCCAAAATAAGATCTATATCTACAATCACAATGTATCTTAACTGCATACAGGTACTCATATGAGCCAGCTTCAAAGACAGCTCTGGATGCTTATGTTGCTAGAGTAACAAACCCAACACGTCACTTAGCAAAGGAGGTGCACAACATTACGCAATACCCAAACACTCCTCGCAAATATTTCGGTATGTATAAAACCCCCTTCAGTCAAGACTCTCAGTTCAGACTGGTTTTCCCACAAACAAAAAAAAAATTCGGTTAAAGCAAAAAGGAAATCAATGTACATATTTTATATTAATAGAGCTTCGGTAACCATTTCAAAATTGAAGGTATTTTTCTAACAAAAGCTAAAAAAAGAAAAGCGTTTTTAGTAAATGAAATATGATTTCCTTTTTAATTTTCAACAATCCTTAAAATATATAAAGGAAAAAGTCATCTAGCATCGGTAAGGATTTTAGGCGACAGGGCGTATACTACAAGGAATGCGCTATACAATCCGGACAAGGTCCGAACTGATATTAATTTGTTGTCACGTTATATTCAAAATAAACGTGGACGAAGTGAATTCTCCGACCGTGTAGTCGTGAGCAATGAAGGTAAGTGATTTGTTATGTTTTGAGTTCATTTTATCTCTCTCTCTCTCTCTCTCTATCTGTCTTTCTACTTCATCTTTTTTTGTTTCTTTATTTCTGATGAAGCTTTGCCATTTCCTCTTAATCAACTTTATTTTAAAGGTTCACGTTTTGTACAAAGTTAAATTACAAGAAGCTTAACTTCAGTAAATTGGAATTTTAGGGATATCGACTACTGCAAAACATTTCACTTCAGCAAGTTAGAAACTTCAATTGAAGTAGCGTGAGGGTTCAATAGAAGATTTTTTTAGTTTGTCTGGCGATTGTATTAGTGAGGCGTCATGTGAAAACTCACCCTCAGAACACAACTGCTTTACGCAGTTTTCTGGAGGCAAATGGGTTACTTTTATGTATTTCTTCAAGCCGTTCGTTTTCAAATAACTTCGTCAAATGCTTGATGGAGGATGAAGAAAAGGAAAGCATTCTTCTCTATTCGTTGCACGTTTAAGCTTAAAACGTATCCGGTACTTGGGTCCTCTTTTCTTAAATGATGGTAGTGTCCTTCATCACATCGATGCCATGCGTTATTAGGATTTGTGTATAATACTTTTTTTTATCAAACTAAAAGAATTACAAGTTGAGGTTGTGGAATTATTATAAACCTCACCGAAAAATCATTTCCAAAGAACTAAGATTTAAATTTGGAAACCCTGAGTTCAATATGAAAAGACTGTTAAAAGATGTTTCAGTTTCCGTTTCAGTTGAGATATCAGTTAAATGCCAAAGACTGAAGTGTTTAACTGCAACTGAGACTGATGGAATGCCCATAAGTTTGCAGTTCACTTCTCATTTTTCTTTTGGATTTTGATTTTTTACAAATAAAATAAAAGCTGAACTGAACATCGAACTGACGTTTATTTACACAGACTTTTGAACTGAAAATTTAACTGTTAACTGAACTGACAACAGATTGCCTAAAAGGTCTTTAAAAGGGCCATGCTTTATCAAGTTAGAGCTTACTGAAGATATTATAAATATAAATATAATATTTTTACTAAAGTGCTTATTCCACGAATTTGATCGTTCCATGGCGAAAAAGCTTAGAAACTCTTACCGGAAAATTATCCTAAGAATTCTTTTTAGTATGAGTCTTACCTTTTTGCATAATTCAAATGATACATAAAATTAAGCCCTAAAGGCTTTAAACTCACCTGTCATAAAATCCAAACTAGTCCAAAAGACAGTCATGTCACTCTCTGAACTAGCAAGGAAAAACACTGTAATCCTCCACTGGATCCCAGCACACAAAGCCTATGATGGTAACGAGAAGGCAGACATCTAAGCTAAAGACGGCGCATCTAAATCATTCGTCAGACCTGAACCCTTCTGCGGAGTAAATAAAAGCACCTGCACACTGCCAAAAACATCCTACTTGAGGAATCAAATAAAGCTTGAAGTATCTCATCTGGCCAAACCTGTTCAAAACTCTTTTTGCCAGAATATGCTGAAAAAACATCAAAATTCCTACTGAACCTCAATAGGAAAACCCTAAAAATTTGCACAGGACTACCAACCGGTCATTGTTCTTTAAAGAAACATCTTCACCAAGTGAGGCTAGTAGCGGACCCCATCTGTAGACTATGCCTCCAAAATGAAGAAACTTCTCTGCACATTATTACAGAATGTCCAGCACTTTTCCGCCTTAGAAAGCAAATACTTGACTATGAGATTATCCCCTTAGATAAACTCAAACTCATTCACCCACAGAAGATTGCTAACTTCTGGTTCAATTCAGGAGCAGGAAAACTGTCCTGAAACCTCACATGGGCTGGAACAATAGGTTTCATTCAAACACCGCAGTGCCCGGAGCTGAGCAAGCTCTACGCGTCCCCTAAATCTAATCTAATCTAAGTCCCCCTTGGTAGCGTTAACAGTTCCTTCACGGTGTCAACGATCTTAAAATAAAACTTTAATAACAAAAAAAACCGTCATACCTCACCAGCCTTGAAATTTTCACTCTTCATGTCACAATAAGTTACGATTCTATGCAACTTCTTATACAGAATGTGAACCTTTAAAGCAGCCAAGCATTTTATTTAAATAACAAAAAACCATGTAAAATGTAGTAAAAGCATACCAGAAAATATAATTACTCTGTCACTAACATTATTGATAACTTTAAAGTGTCCTCCTATTTCTTATTACTAACTTGTTTTATGTTTCGATTGATTTATTCTTTACAGTTGCTGGAGCTGTTGAAGCCTAGAAACAGCCATATATGGACTTAGAAATAAACACTTAATTTTTTGTTATTAAAAAAGCTTACATTTTCCTTTACCAAAATTTTTGCATAAGGAAATCTAAGGACTTTTCCCACAACATAGAATAAATAAAAAAACAAAGGCTAAACACCTTGTTGACGAATTATCAAAACTTCCCTTCACAATCACGTGTTTCGGTTATTTTTATTGATTAATTTTTTTTTTATTATTTTTGATTTTATTTTAAATCAAAACAAGTATAGTAAAATTAAATTTTCTTTTCTAATATAGGAAAAAATTCTTTTACTATCAGTCATGATAGAGATATAAACAAGTACTTACTTCAGTTTAATATTGTAGTGAATTTTCTTCAAAGATCGAACGACCAGTCACATATAATGTCAGGCATTTCCAAGTGACCGTCTTTTAAAAGTTTTAATATTTTTTTTAAAGTAGATTTTGTATTTATAAATTATTTTTGTATTATATAAATGTATATAATTTTTTTATAAAAAGAAAATCATTGCGTTTTTATTGCTGTCAGATTTTTGTTGTTGTTAGTCAGATCACATTTTCGTGTCGCCGGCGCCGTTGTAATTGAGTCGTTTTCACAAGAGACGCATATTTCCACTTTCAGTCTCAGTATCATACAGAAACAAAATCCAAACACACAAATGTTGAAAACTGACCATATAACTATTTCATTGACTAAGTTCTCTTTTAATCGTCATATGTATCTACTAATTTATAAGCCAATTTATTATGGCCTTGACCCATTTTCTCATTTTTGCAAGGACAACAGCCAGTAACGCTAATTTATTATTCAAATGTCCGAATGTAGGTTTGCGCTAATTAATTCATGTTCTTTGAAGAATCATTTTAATTTTCGCGAATAAATTTGATTAACAAACACCACCCCAAACGTCACTTGCCAAATCCATAAATCTCCTGTCGAAGCTTCTGCTACGCCTTGCTAGCGTCAGAGAATAAAACTATTTATACTCATTAATCGTGCGGTTTAAGTAAAGGAAAAATAATAATAAATAAACAAATCGTCGTAGATCATATAAAACATTTTTATGTGCAAACTACTCGCATGTATTTGTTTGAAATTTAAGTGATTTTATAATGTTTTTGCGTCAATCGAGGCGCCTCTGAAAAATCAAACGAATTTTTATAAACACAAAACACGTATTTTCTTTTTAACGAGCTTAATACAAACTCAAAAACTAAGCAGATTGGAGACGCCAGCTGTGGCTAATCTGTCAACATTTTTCTCGAATAGAGTGTCAGTTTTGAAAAATTACTTGTACAAATCTATAATTTGATAGACGATATTTGAGGCGAACGACTGTGCGTAAAATTGGCAAACTTAAAAGTGTAGACAGCAACACTTACTTACAGTGTTAATAGCAGAGTTCACACTGTACAATTAGTTGCATAGACTTGGTTAATTGTACAGTGTGAACTCCGTTAACAAGATTTCTTTTACGTTCAGTCAACTGATTGTCTGTGCCTTTAACTCTTTAAAATGATCATGCCACTGCAATTTGGCGATCTGATTTATAATGACTGATTAATTCTGTTACTATCACGATTTTCTTTAGCTGGCAATCATTGGCAGTACCACATAAGGTTCGTTGTGGTACCCGTGGCGTGATGGTTGAGGTTCGAGGTTCGAATCCCAGTAGAGTCACGGGTATCGTCTTTCGCGAGGAATTGGCAAGTCCTCCGTTAGTAAATTCATTGCCATGAAAAGCGCTTTTTCATTTAGCCGTTCGGAACCGGCAGAAAATTGTAGGTCCCTCTATTCCCTCACAAGGCATGGTTGGGAGAAATGCGCTAGGCCCAGGGGCACCTCGCTCTGTTGCGCCACCCTATTTATTTTATTTACATAAGGTTCGTTCGTTGAACTTTAGCTAGGGTCGACCCAGTTTTCCTTGACAACCCACCAATCCAATCCTCAAAAAACGCTAAACCACAAAATCACCACACATTCCTGTAATTTAAATAAAATTACTTTCCACTTTACAGCCCTCAATTCGCCCCAGAAAAAACATATGGCGAATTGAGGGCAAACCCAGGTCAATACCAGGGCTCAAAAAACACTCAGTTTGACATTCAGGGGCGCGCTTAGGCTTTTCAAAGAACGCTTTGTGAATAAATTGGCTACTGTTTGATCGATTTAAGGCAATTTTCCAGCTAAAATGTGCAAACACCTCGTTTGCTGACAATTTGTTGCTTTTCTTCTTTTGTCGAAGTGTATTTTACTAAATATATATACATAAATATATAGTAGTCATCTCATATATGTACCTCAACAGCACAGAGACTATTCCGGTAAATGTCCTGTTTCCTAACTAAATAGGACATTTGCATTTGCATTTACATTTACATTTACATTTCATTTAAAGGAGTGAAATGGGCTTCCAAGGTCATATAGAGACAAAAAATATCTTCCGAAATGCTAGTCGTTTTTTAGGGGTCATAACTGAGTCCTCCACGTAAAAGTTCGACGCTTTAGCCTTGAACTTAAGCTAAAATCAAAAACTCAATTACCAGGCTAAGCTTCACCTTTTATTACACTTACTGTCCCTCTAGCGTTGTTTGTACAAAATTGGCAAAAAAAGTATGTTGATCAAATCACTTCCAAAAGTCACAGGCTCATTTGCTCAGTGAAGTGTAAGATTTCTTGAAAATTGTATATCAAAATCGGTCCAACAGTTTCAAAGTCTACAAAAAACAACAGCCCAACACATTTGGAGGGCCTACAATTTTATGCCCATTCCGACCGCCTAACCGAGAAAGCGCTTTCATGGCTGTATGTAAACACTCTCGGGGGACTTGCAAAGTCCTCGGGACAGGCTTTCTTCTGAACTCCCACGTTACAGAAAGAGATGTGTTACTGGGAGGATTATAACGCCCCGAGGTTCCCCGAGCTTTGTGGTGCCACCCTATTCACATTATTTTTAGCAAAACCAGATTCGCTTTGCTTTGGTTTTCTTCGCGACATGAAAATCCTCAATTTTGCATTTGATGACAAAATTCAGAATAATTTAAAATAAAAAAGTTTGTGTTGTTGCTTTCTTTGAAAAGTTCGCCAGTTCTAGCTCGCCTGATGTTTTTCACTGCCTCTATGCTGCTCTGTTCTCTTCTGATGAGAAAGAAAAACGTGTTGAATAACTGCTAATGACAATAAAGTCCTTATATTGAGCTTATGAAGGAGTGGCACTTTTATCTTTCAACTTCGGCTTTTATCTCAAAAATTGTGTTTGCGATTTCGTAAAGATTTACTCCACTCGTTTTTTTGAATTCCCATCTATTTCAAAGATATTAAAGATTCTTATCGTAGATTTTGCATTTTAGTTAATTTAAGTTGTAAAACCCTCCAACTCTTCTGTCCAGCAGAAGTTGGCTGAATGAAAGTTAAAACACGCTTTAAACTAACTCTTACAATCAAAAATGAAATAGTCTACATCATATTCACAGACAAATAACGATTTTGATGTAAACTTAACTACTGTGCGTATATACAAACATATGTCTATTTTTTAAAGCATGCATCGTCCTAGTCCTTACGTTTCATTATTCAAAACAACCATAACAACTCTTCATAAATCAGAGTTTTTTTTCGTTAGTAAAAAAAGTTAAATTGATGTTTACCATGGGACTTGTAAATAAATTTTTGTATGTAACTTGTTTTTTTGTTACAATTTTTTGAGTGAATTTTTTACAAGTTTTTTACAAAATTGTAAGATTCACTAGTCAAAATAACAACGACATTCCAGTTGCATTGTTTTTTTTTTAAACCAAATCAAACCCAAAAAAATTTAACTGTCCCACTACCTCTGACACCGTCATTCAGAAGGCCACATGTCATCACTGCCGGGATTCAATCACTTGTATGTAAGTAAATAACACAACTTAATACTATAGACTAGTTAGTACTAGTTCTTTAAACATTGCTTTTGGCAAAAACACATGGAATGGCACTTGAATCATTTCATGAATCAATCAACACTATTTAAGCACATCATAGTCCCCAGCACACACACTTAGTATTAAACTCAAAACCTACACAACATAATGTCATTCCAGTTCCTGAACTAGACCCAAATAGGCCATCGCGTAAGTTCTCAGTTCCTAAGACAATGGAGGATCCGGTTGATGAGGAGACAAGAGAAAAGCAGCGTCTTAGGGCAGAACGTCTGATGACTGTGAAGGAGGAAGCCTCAATCGATGATGTTGCAATTCTAAAGAAGAAAGCACAACGCGACGATGAGATCAAGCGTTTAGAAGCAAAGTAATGTGAACAAGTAATGTGCTCTTCAGTTTATTTATATGTTTTCGTTTTTTATATTTGAAGGGCTTTGGAGGATGAGAAGAAAAAGAAAGCCGAAGCTGAGAGGAAAGCAAAGTTAGATGCCGATAAACTCGCTCAAGAGTTGAAGAAAGCTGATGAAGAGGCTAGAAAGGAAAGAGAAGCCCGCCTTGCTGAACAAGCTCGTCTACTCGAGGAGGCCAAACTGGCTGATGAAGCTAGATTAGCCGAAGAAGCAAAGAAGGCGGAAGCAGCACGTCTTGCAGAAGAAGCCAAACTGGCTGAAGAGGCTTGTTTAGCAGAAGAAGCCAAAAAGGCAGAAGAAGCCAAACAAGCTGAAGCTGCTAGACTTGCTGAAGAAGCACGCTTAGCTGAAGAGGCTAAGTTGGCAGAAGAAGCCAAATTAGCAGAAGAAGCTCGCAAAGCAGAAGAACAACGTTTAGCTGATGAGCAAAAGCAACGTGAAGAAGAAATAAGCCGCTTGGCTGAAATCGAAAAACAAGCCGAAGAAGAACGTGAAGCCGAGTTGGCTCGCCAAGCTGCAGAACTATCTGAAATGGCTCGCCAAGAAGCTGAAATCGCTGCCCAAGAGTTACAAGAATTGCAACAAAGCTCCACTGCCGAGGTTCCAGCTGAGACTGAAGAATCAGCTGAACCAACTGCCGCCGAACCAGCCGTCGAAGAAGAAGTAGAAGACTCCAAGCCCGTTATTGAAGAGCCTCAATCTCCATCTGAAGAAAAACCAGAAGAAGAAGTTGCTGATGAATCTGCTGTAAGCATTGATGAAGTTAAGTCAGATGTCGAAGAATAAGCAGTGAGCTTCCAACAAAAATAACTTCTTCACATGTTGTATACTCTTCAAGTAAGACTCTTAATACTCAAAAACAAAGAAACCGATGAGCATTGTTTTAGTTTTAACTTTTACTTTCAATTTATATAACAAAGACAATATTAGAACAAACTATGTATGTATATGTTTAAGAAATTTATTTATTTTATTATTTTTTTGTGAATTGGAATATCTGAAGTAGGATCAAGGTCTTTATATAACTGCTACGTCTTTTTATATAACTGCAACACTCTGTCCTTATTTTCAGTTGTTAAGCATTGTTGTCTGTCTTTTCAAATGCATTTGATGAATTTTTGTTCAGTTTATTGTTTAATTTTTAACAATCGCTTGCCACGAGCCCAACGATTTTTTTCTTCTCTAGGCGAAACTTATATTTAGTGATTATTTTAAAATTTAACTACGTTATGTTCGTATGAATAACTCACGACATAAATAACTGATCTAGATAAATTCTAAATAAATAAATAAATAAATAAAAAACATGAAGAAAACAAAAACTTTTTATTGAGTGTTAAAAGATGAGGTCTCACTTTGTATTTTTACTTTGTGTTCTTCCGTTTTGCAGCTTCACATTTTCTCATTGACGGCCATGTAGTTTCCGTTCTACTAAAAATCTAACCTATTTACTTATCAGGGTAAACCTCTCCCGCGGTCAACATATTTCAAAAACAATTCAGCCTGATTATGAGTTTCCCGTGAACAGCTTTCCTCTCGAAAAGATCCCAATGCACTTCTCCCTTATTATGAGTTTCGGGGGAAAAATTTTCCATGTTCGAAAAATGTCCCAATTTTTCCCCGTGAAATGTGAAAACGTTGAAAGCAATTTATTTCACTTATTGTTGTGAGACGAACAAATGAACAACAAAAGCGGAAAAAATTTAAGTTTGAAATTTTGTTCAGGGGAAACTCATAATAGCTTTTAAAATTCCGGTCGAACAAAATTGTTCCTGGCGAAAAGCTTTTCGCTGTGTAGTGAGAAGGACGCATTTAGCTCGCTTCTCCTTGGGTGTGTTTTAGCGTGTACATGGGTCCGCTGGACCCACAACTTTACTTACGTTACTTTTTTTCGGCTATTGATTTTATTTATTGTATCAGTTTATTGTAATGTTTCAGCTGATTTATAATTGCAAATCAAAGAAGTTTTTCTGCATATCCCGAAAACATGTTGGAGCAACAGCTGTTTATGGAGTTTAACAACGAAGAAAAGGAAATTGATCTAAATTCTAGCAATTATTCGGAAAAACGATTTCTCTGCCGGCAGTGACGACGATTTGGTATTGAAATGATCACCATTCAGACTCAGAATTGTCTTCTGAATAGTCAGACAATGGCCAAGATGACGAAAGAAACAAAAGAAAAGGTGCTATTTGTATCTGGCAAATAAAAAATCGAAGACGGTACATTTGTGTGCTAAGTGCAAGCTGCCCATTTGTATGGCCTGTTCGAAAAAAGTATGTTTTTCAAGTTTTTAGCTTGTCTGACTTCGACCATTGTCAAAATTTTTTTCAGAAACTGATTTTAATTTTTTGAATTTACAGTTTTGAAGAATTGGTTTTGAAATTGCAAAAAAATCTATTGATGGATTTTTAACTTTGTTTTAAGTATTTAATTTGAAATTTTTTAAACACACTACTTTTAAACTATATAAATTGAGACTGCTTGACGAAAGTGCAAATTTGAAGTACAAATGATAGTTCCTGTGTTTGGTTTCTTAAAAACTTGTTTAAGTATGAAGTTTGATAAAAAAAATTTATAAAATATATTGTACTTTTTTTTTATTGACATTTAAAACGGCTTGGGTCCACTGGATCCACGACTTAAGAAGCGTAGGAAATTATCACGACTTTAGTTAAGGGTTTTAAAATCTCCGTTAGTATATTCTGTGTTAGAATTCGTTTAGTTTTTTTGCTTCTCTTTTCTGACCCCATACAATTTTTTTTTTTCAATTAGTCTATGCAGCAAAATAAAAAATTCATAAATTTTTGAGGTTTTGCAGATGAGGTTCGCAAAAAAAAGTATCTAAACAGATAATGAGTGTAAAGTGGACATAGACAACGTCCTCAGAGTGCTCCAAAAACATATGTCAGCTCATTATGTAGCAAAATACTAAACAGGTGGGAACGAAGTGAAAGAAATATAGAAAAACTTGTTAAGGCGAATGAAGTATGGTTGAGTAAGGATGCAAAGCTACCAGAAAACTTTACTGAAGTGAAGACGTTCCTTCAACCAGCTCAGGTGCAAATATGTGAAGACCTGTAAAATCATAAGAAGAATGCACTATGAATGCCAAAAACCTTAAAGCTCAAAAGCACAAAGCATGTCACCATGTCATGTTTTCAACCGAAATCAGAATGTAATCTGCTGGTAAAGGAGATGTAGCAAAAAGTTTGCGGATATCGAACTTTTAACTGATAAAGCGTTCTTCATTACAATGTGATTACTTTCGAAGGGCTTTCCAATTCCTTAATAAAAGCGATACCTGGAAAAAAATTTTATATTAACGTGATTCAAACATTGGTGTCACACGTAACAGGCACATATTTTAACTAATGCGTCACGGGCACCACAACTCGCGGTATATTTTTTCTTATTTATTTCCATTAGAAATTAAAGTTTGATCGCTTTTTTACATTTCTGCTAAGTACCTCATCAAGTTAAAATTACATCGCAGTTTTTGATCCTTGTTATCGAGTTCTTTAGGTCATCACAGTTTATTCTTATTTAGCTTCTAAAATAGAAAACCCTGACAAAACATTGGGTAAATAAAAAAGTAAAGTTTTCTTGTTTACTCCATTGAAACAAAAATGAAAAAAAAAAAAAAAAAAAAAACAGAGCAAGTTCTTTTCCAAAATAACGAACGAAATTACGTACAGCTCACATTGCCAAGAAAGGCTTACACCCCTGTTCTGATTTTCGTTCGGATACCATATCCTCCCGTTTTAGAATTTTTGCGGTTCTCAATTCCGAATCCGTACGTTTTCAATTCGCTTATCATTTTGTTAGCGGAATTGAATCCGGTTAATGAATTCGGTAGAAAATTATTTGTTGCTGGAAATGAAAAATAATAAACTATATTAGCACTAGCATGCAATAAAGCTGTAAACAGTTCCAATAAACACAAAAATTTAATTTCCAACACGTTTTTGTGACAAAAAATCAGTAGTGAATCCGTTCGGAAATAAGAACACCCTTTTTAAATCCGTACGGATTCAATTTCGGTTTCCGTTTTGAATCCGTACGAAAATCAGAACAGCCATGTTAGTGATTGTTTTATGCGCCTTATTTACCTACTTACATACAAACTTTTGCTCAAGCAGGACGCATACAAGAAACCACAAGCACTTTAACGAAACGAAACAGATCTGCCCTCAAGCTAGATCTTAAGCGGTCGAAGGGCTTGAACTCTCTCAAAAGAAAAAAACATTAGTGCGACGATAGGTGTCATCATAGGATCTTATTGGAGATTAGCCGCAAGCCTAGGAGTTTTGCAGAAGCTGTATGGATGAGGAGGAAGTTATTTCTCATCTCCCCTGTTCATGCCTTAGCTTGAACTCACAAACGTAGGATACCTGCACCTAGGTTCGTATTTTTTTGATGACCCTAGTGATCTTACGGACTGTGTCTCTCCCGCTTCATTGTAAGCTCGAAATGGTTCCATCAGGATAAGGATACATTAGATCCATTGTGATAACACAATGGGCCCAGGGGGGCTAAAGTGTGTTAGCCGAGCTAACAGCCACTTAGCCTAACCTGAGCATACCTACATACATATGTACAAGTAAACAAAATAATAAAAAAAAACCATAATCTCGATCGAGTTGTTTACCGAAATATTGACACAGCAACTAATGAATTGAAATTCTTATCTTCTATCAGACACACAAGAAACAAATATGTGGGTATATCTATTTTTGGCACTGCTTTCGCTTTTATAAACTGCACCAAGCTACCTAGAGATTGCATAATCTTTCGTAGTTTTCAAACAGGTTGTTTTGCAGAAATATCCAATTGATAAGACTTTATGAGTAACTTAAGAAAAACCTTTAAACTACTTACATGCATCTTATCATCTGTTTGCGTGCGATTAGCAGTACTTGTAGTCTTTTGGACTCCGTTTTAAACTCATACACGTATTCTTTTCTTCTTACGAACAATTTCCATCGAAATATATTTATATTCTCCACATATAAGAACTTTAACATTAACATTGAGATGGCCGCGGAACAAAATGCCTTAACATAGGTTTTTTTGAATCATTTTTAGCTTAAGAAAACTAAGTTTACTCCTGCTATTCTACAAAAGATGATGACCTGAAATTTATAATTTCAAGGTGATGTTTATTGCTTAGCGTTGACGATTTGAACGAATTCGGGCTTGAGGGATGCACCACCAACTAAGAAACCATCAATATCTGGCTGGGAGGCAAGTTCCTTGGCATTGGCAGCGGTCACAGAGCCACCATATTGGATGCGTAGGCTGTCAGAGACGGCTTGGGAAACATTGTCTACCAACCACTTACGGAGGACCGAGTGTACAGCTTGTGCCTAAAAGTTATTTATTGATTTTTAATTATTTTGAGTAAGATTTGGGTATGGTTTATTATGACGTACCTGTTCTGGGGTGGCAGTTTTGCCTGTGCCGATGGCCCAGACTGGCTCGTAGGCAACAACAACATTGGTCCAGTCCTTGACGTATTTGCTGAGTACGCTCATTTGTCTAAAGACAACTTCCTCGGTTTTACCGGATTCACGTTCCTGCAGTGTTTCACCAATGCAAGCAATCACCTTCAATCCCTCGGCGAGGGCGTGAGCGACCTTCTCTCCGATGAGGTCGTCAGTTTCGCCGAAGATTTGACGACGTTCTGAATGGCCCAAAATGACCCAATCAGCACCAACATCCTTCAACATAGCTGGGGCGATTTCACCAGTAAATGCACCCTTAGCCACTTTGTATGAATTCTGGCCAGCAACTCCAATAGTGGGAGGAAGGAGCTCACGTACGTAAGACACGTACACAGCTGGGCAGCCGATGACTACCTCGGTGTTGGGGTCAAGGGGACCGGCAACGAGTGTTTTGACGATTCCAGCAATTTCAGCTTTGTTACCGTTCATCTTCCAGTTACCTCCGACACAGAATTTACGAACCATTTTGATGCAGTGGATGAGTCTTTGCCAGAAAATGAACACCAGTTTTGATTATTTATTTCACAGCGATGGATGAACAGAAACAAGTGCCCTAGAATGCAATTTGTATTAAACAAAAAGAAGACTATGAAAATGCATTGCAAGTCAAAAATTATTATTTTTAAAATGAATTTTAAGAGCGAAGAGAAAACACACCTTACTTTGATGAAATGCCGAAACAGAATAACCTTACTTTGACCTTGTTTTTAGTTCGAAGTGATTTTGACAGTTCGTGTTCTATGTAAAAAAAATCTTATCAATGGTGGTGTTGTTATGGTACTGATTGATAGATGGCAGGCAAAGTGGTTTGTGTATTTGAAAAAGAAGCCATTTTTAGTGATTGTAAAGTGACGGTTAGGTTTGAATTCGAGGGATATACTTTTTTATGAAACGGAAACGGTTAATTTGCAGTATGGCATAGATTTTCAAAAATTTAAGATGTAAAGTAAAGATACAAATATTTGTCTTTGTTGTATCGCATATAACATTTCATTGCAGTTGTTTTATAGACAATCGCTGGACAAACCCAGAGTTTTTCAAATGAATGGAAAACAGGTCGCTGAATGACTTAATTAAATTGAACTTTATCATTTTTATAAACAGCAAGAGACAGGCGTTTATTCTTAGCCACAAAATCCGAATTAGAATAATGCTGCCGCAGCGATTCAAGACTGATCAAAACAACAGCTCCTTTGCCGGTTTATGGACGTAGATGGGGGTATTGCAACAAATTTTCGGTCTTTCTTTTTATACCTACATATTTAAAGTTGCTTGAAAAGTGTTCACTGCTAACTGTAAAGCGATGACTGTCCAGTTGCACATATAGTTGATAATGATTGAAGAGTTGACCAAATACGAGGTTCTTTTTAAAAAAGCAATAAATTGAACAAAATTCAATGTTCAATATCAATATCCTAGCAACATCGTTCGATTGGCTGCCTTGGCTGACTTTGGATAGTAGCTCATTTTGTCACTCAAGCTTACCAAGGCCTTGTTGACGGTTTCGGGCTGAAGCTCAATAATGAATGCTTAGGGATACTTTATTGACCTTAAGTGCTTTTCAGGCATTGGTTTTTCACACTTTAACGTCGGCACTTCACAGTTCTCCACAAAAACAGAAAAAAAAAAAAAAAAAAAAAAAATGAGGAATCAAACTCAGCACAGAGGCGGGCTCTAAAACTCAAACAAAGTAATGACAATAATTCGATATCTTTGCGTTAGATTCTCTTCAGACTACTGAGGGAAGTATTGAGCTTATATTGAGATTGATTGTCCGTTGTGTTGTCCACTGGTACCCCAGTTTCACGAACTTTTTGTGTACAGTAGTGTACGTGATTCTTTTCGGCCAAAACTTCTGTTCAAAATGCACTGTTGGTGCTACAAAGCACTCACTTTAAAAATGAGATCTTCATATTTTGCAGGATTGTTTAAATGTAAAGTGAATCAATTCATTAGGTGGTATTGTATGATACTGATTTTCTGTCAAAATAACCTTCGATTTAGTAAAAAACTACTGAGCCATACTAAATGGCATAATCAAATGAAACGAAGAGTTTGCATTTCAAACGTCTTTTCACTCGAGTCCAAATACACAATTTTAGTTAGAAGGATGCGTTTGTTTATTTTTCAAAAGTTTATCATATTGTGGTGCTATTTTTTAAACGTTAATAATAATTAATCATTTTTTAGTTGCAGTTTAGTGTCTACCATTGAAGAAAATGCGAATGGCACCAATAATTTGAGAGCTTCCCTTCCCCAGCTCTGGATATTCGTGTTTTCTTTTCATCCAAAATACGTCGACACTTAGCGAACAAAATTTCATTTTAAGCATGCCATCTGCAACCAAATCTAGAAGACAATCTTTCGTTTCTGTGGTGACATTAGCCAGATCTTTTGATTTATCCAAAAAAGGGTTTAAAATCCATCGACGCACGACGCCCATTGTCAGCTTCAGAGTGCAAATCCGGAAAGTATGTCAAAAGCTCCAATTGTAAATTATACAAGCTCTGTATCATACAAAGAGGAGAGTCGATACTGCAAAACTTTAGTCTGTTGGATTATCTTTAACAATCTTTTGAACACTTGGAAAAGACTCAAACACAGTGTTGTGAGAGAGGCTGACCAGTGACCACAAACGAAGTTTTGCGTGAAACGCTTTTATTTAATCTTTAGCAGTCAAAATATTTCTTCCTTTGGATAGCCACCTAACCTCCGTGTGATAAAGAAGATTTTAATAAAGCGACCCCATATCTTCACAAACGATTCTGAATAGCCGGGTTTGCAAAGCTTTGCCTTTGATAGAATTCACAATTTTTATTCGTCGATGGAGAAAACAGTGAGTCCAGGATATGTTTGGCATTATCGCTTTTAATTTTGCAATGACTACTTTTGCCAGTCAAAGCTTTAGCGCCATCGCTACAAATTGCGATACATTTTTTCAGTCAATATCGCAAGTGCTTTCCAAAAATATATCGTACAAAAAATGGCCAGTAGTGTTTGCAGGAAGTGCTTTGCAAAATAAGATTTCATCTGTGATAATGTCATCTGCTTCAAAGCGCACAAATACCACAAACTGTGTGTCAGAAACATCTATAGATTCGTCAAACCGCAAAGCAAAATGTTGGCTGTTCTAGAGTTTTTCAATTTCTTGTTGTGCGTGAACATATTGCCTGTTCATGAAATTTTGAACATGTTCAAGTAAGTGGGTGGCATGCGCGTGGCGCTTTCTGCCGCCGAAACGACCGACGATGCAAATACGCCCGCGTAAATAATAGATAAATGTACCAAAGTAGCAAAAAATCATTACCTAGCGTATGTAGCCTTTTCGTTAAATTATTCTTTTGCTTTCTATGACGAGAGGGGGTCGCCAGAATATTTCAACCTGTAAGGGGGTCGCCAAATCAAAAAGTTTGAAAAACACTGTTTGGCATCAAGCTCTTTTATCGAAAATGTGTGCTTTTGGTATCGTTGGGTGTCTTCTTCGTTAAATTAGGAATTACCTTTGCGACCGTTCAATACAATTTGTATTGCTGGTGTACCCCAGGGCTCCGTTTTGTCTCCGACTCTCTTCCTTATCTTCATAAACGATCTCTTGTTTGAAACTTCTAATCCTTTCAACTGTTTTGCTGACGACTCTATCCTCAGCTTCTCATATTCGTTTTCAAATTCACGTTCTGCTTCTCTTTGAATTCTGACCTAAACAGCATTGTTACAAAAACTCAATGATGTATTTTGTCGTTAAAACTTAACATTCCTCCATTGCAATTATCCATGAATGGTACCTGCATAAAAGAAATCCATAAGCTGACAGTACTTTGTTTGTGTGTCACCGATGATCTTCGTTGGAATGATCACATATTTAAAGTCGCCAATAACGCTGCTAAATGCTTAGGTTTCTTAAGGCGATGCAGGAAATTTTTCACCCCTTCTGATCTGGCTACTATTTATAAATCGTACATCCGTCCTAAAATAGAGTAGGTACAATTCACATATATCTAGTCAGGTGCTCCAAAACCATCATTGCGCCTACTCCATTGAGTACAAAACAGATCATTAAGATCAGTGATGCCAGATGAGATTTTGAAAATCCCCCCAAAATCCAAAAAAAAATCCCACCGTATTTGTACTACAAGGAAAAAAAAACCACCAAAGCAGAAGTTAAAAGAAAAAAATTATTTTAACAAAAAAATGCGAATCAATACTTACTTCTAATGATTTCAAGCAAGCAAACTATAAATGAAGTCCTTATCATGAGTAGCGAATCGAACGTTCGATTGGAAGCGAATGTTTTTGCGAGCTTCTTTAGAGCGGTATTATGGGTTGTAGAATCAAAAACTTTGTAGAAAACTTTTTTTTTTCGACGTTTAAGGTATGTCAGATAAGAGAATGAACGAAGTTTAATGATAATAATCCAATAAATGAGTTTTATTTGGGATGAAATTTAGAAAAGCCAGAAAAACAAAAGAAAGTGTGTAGGACCTAAAGAGGTGCACCGCCTGAAACCATCGGAAATTCCACTTTCAATGTACCAAGGAAAGAAAAAATTGTCATGCAAGTTTGATGAATAGCGTTCACATTCGTCAAACTTTCCAACGTTGTCCAACTTGCAAAAATATCAAAAAAATTTGAAAAACATCCAACAAATTTGGCAAGCCGCTGGATGAAGAGTTCACACAGTACAATTAGTTGGACAGACTTTGTATTGAACGACCAATGCTCGATACGCTCAAACGACCGCTTGAGTGACTTTTTGGATGGTTTTTAGATATTTTTGAAGATCTAGAAGTTGGACGGAGTAGAAGAGTATGTGACATAGAGTTGGACGATAAGCTTGATAAGTGTGAACGAAAACTACATCCGACTATCCAACTTCCATCAAACGAAGTCTGTCCAACTAATTGTACAGTGTGAACTCGGCTATTAATAAATATGCTTGACAAACAAATTGGATAGTCTGAAAATATACATACATAAATAAAAATGAGAAGAGTACAGTACAGATCGAAAAAGAATAGGTAAGGAACAAAGTCGACAGATTTCTATGTACATAGAGAAAGTTCATGAATATAATAAAAATTATCCCACCATATAAAAAGTTTTTCAAATATTTTCCCACCATAAATCCCACCATCAATTTATTCCCACCATTTTGCCCACCAAACAGGATAAATCCCACCATTTTGGTGGGAAAAACCACCAATCTGGGAACACTGATTAAGATTGATAGGTGATAGTTCTATTGTTGAATCAATTGATTCTCTTGACCATTGTCGAAATATTTCATATCTTTCTCTTTTCTATAGATTTTTTTTTACAAACAAAACTCGGATGAAATAGTCAGTTGCATTCCTCCCCTTAAGCTAACTAACCGCATCAGACGACTCGCAAGGAATGTAAATCAGTTATACCTTCAGTTATACCAGCCCAATTTCTGGCGTATAGAGATTCATTCTCTAGCCGTACTACCCAAATGTGGAATGCTTTACCTGAATCTGTCTTTCCATCACATTGTAATACAAAGAAATTTAAAAACATTGTGCATCGGCACCTCCTTTCTAATCCTTTTCTACTTTCTTAACCGCTCGCACTGTCGCACTGTTCTATTGTCACTATAACGGTATTCATAGCCCCTTGATATGCACGCATATAATTTGTTTCATACCTACCTACTCGTACATTATAAATACGCAATCGTTTCCACCAAATCTTTCTTCAATATTTTGCACAAAGTTAAATAAGAATTCAAGACAATACACATGCAAAATTCGATTGAAAACGAAAAGTAAACTTCAAACTTCTTAAGCAGTAAAGTTTCAATTCGAAACGAAGGCGCCCCCGTTTCAAATGCTTTCTTTCCGTCTGAAGGTCTTTTTGAAATTTTCTTTTCCTTCATAACCTTGAAAGTCAAACATAAGTTTAATAGAACCTTGAAATAACAAAAAAAAGTATTCGCTTTGCAAGGAAACGACAGAACAAACAAAAAAATCCCTAAAAATGTTAAAATATCATGATTGCCAAAGCTCTACCAAACCACATACAAACAAACTTATAGCTTTATTGTTGCTATTGTGCCATTCGACTACAGCTAACAAAAATATTCTGCGTTCTTTTAAAGATTTCCAATTTTATATCCACAGTACCTACCTAGAAATATTTATTTTTCCATTCGATGAGTATTACCCGAATGGGCTTCGAGTTGGGGTTGGCATTGACAGCCCCACGATCGAATCGGTTCGGTATTTGTAATAAGTCATCTATTCATAATGAAATCGAAACAGTTTGGGGAAAACGTCGATGGCATCAACGAGCAACGACTAAATTGTATTTTGCTTGCAGAGTACCTACCTACTCTCTGATGCCGTCGTCGCTGCCGCGCCATTGGACTCTTTTCATTTTATTTTTGTTAAGCCCCCGACACAACTAGAATAAAGTTTATTTTGCTATTCCAAGAAAAGCTGAAGGCTGGAATGGACCTATAAAAAACCACCCACTAGCGCTTCCATGTGCTACATCCTTTTACACGGGAAACTGGACAGGTACAATTGAGCATAAATATCCATACTGTGCATCCATTTGAATGTGAAGCGTATGTTGTGTTGTGTATGAGGAATAGTCAATCCGTAATGCATTGAAGCGTTGGCAAACAAATACAATTCATCTATGAATGTGATGATTGTTACTTCAGAAGGATGATGATGACGACGGACGCCGACATCGCGTCGCGTCTGTCGGCGTCGTCTTCTCCGGGCTTAGGTGATAGTATAGACATAGAGGAAGCTAGACGGCCAAAAGTTCTTAATAGAAATAGAAAAATATATTCACATACAATGCAACCGTTATAATGAAAACCAGCTCTACCTTTCTGTAGCGTACCATCATCCAGACTCCAAAGCCCAGAAGTGCTCTTTTTCAAGCACACCCACTCCGCGCTTTGGAGCCCTCTCTGTTTTTCTTTGCCTAGCGCCTGCCATCATCCCCGATTTGCAAAAATGAATAAATTTCAATTGTCTGGCGGTGATATACACAACACAGCACGAGCACATACGTGCGTTTGAGCTGGAATCAGAAAATGAAGGATGCAATCAGTGTGGCCAGATGAGATTTTTGTTTCATATGTGGCTTTTTATTGGACAAAAAGAACAGCCCAGGAGCTTTATCATACCGTTCAATTGGTGCAAAAAGATCGCTTCTCTTGATTACGAGAAGTGAGAAACCACTCAAGAAGCACTAATACAAAAGGAGTATTTTTTATGAGCAATAAAGGACAATTTGTCAAAACTGAACTGATTCAATTTTAGGTGTTCCATTGGTTTTTAAAATGAGTCCTCCGACGAGTGACACTAATGGCGCTTTCCATTGGTTTCACGCTGTGTAAAAGAAGCACTCATATAAAAACCAATGGAACACCCAAAACGGTTTCTATTCAGTTTAACGAAATTTCCTGTATGTGAGTGAAACACCTATGGCTCTTAAAAAAATTCTTGAAGAACTTTTCATTTTGACATTTGAGTAACATGTGTTAGTGCTTCTGAGTCGATTCTCACTTCAAATCGAGAAGCGGCTGTCACTCCTCACTCCTCAGAAATCAGAATCATGAGAAGTGATCTTTTTGCACAAATGGAACGGTTTGAGAATGCTTCTGGACGCTCCTGGACGGTTCTTTTCGTCCAATGGAAAGTGACATAATGGCAAGCGACAGATCGAACTTAATATTTAAGTTGAGTTTGTTAAGACTGAGGATCTAAGTAATAGTCTTGTCATTTTTTGGGTATATCAATAATGGTAAACAGAGTTCAGTCCAATGGTCACACTCAAACGACCGACTATTATTCTACCCTTTGGTCCATTTGTGGTGCGAGTTTGGGAGCTCACGTCTGATTGTGGAAGGCTTCCTCATACAAGTTGTCACCTGTGCTAGTATATTAAAAAGGGATTTTGTCGCCTGAGTTCGCCGAATTTACACAGCGTGAAGTTTGTGTAGCTAGTGTGTGCTTTTTTTGGCGCCAATTGAACCTTCACATAATTTGGAAAATTCAGCAATGAGTGTATAGGTAGTAACACCGTACGTAAAACTCCTACGTGAAGTTTGTTGGATATAAAATGCCGTTTCAATGGTTGCCGGCATTGGTTGGTATGGTAGGTAGGTATACCTACATATGTCTCTTAAGGTGTGAGTAAAATAAACACTTATGACAATGGCCGATGATAAAAGGCACGGACTGTAGTCGTTTTTTGGAATCATTTTTCAACGGATATTAAAAGTGAAGTTTTTAAGCGTTGTTAACGTGCTATGTATTTCTTTTTTTAATTTGTAAAGAGTTACGGCACAATCTCCAGGCGTTAATTTATCGGTGTTGTATTGAGGTTGTAACGAGGAAAATTGCTATCGACTCAAATGCAATAACGATGTTTTTTTTTTTATTCACAAATGAATAGGTATGCGATTGGGAGCTATATGCTTTTTTGGGGCCTTAAGGCGTCGAGAAACAATATGAGTTTTTGACGGTGAAAGTAATTATTGAATATATGTACCTACTCGATTCAAGGATCCAGTGTTGTTATTAAGCTGGAAGGGATATGGGGCAATATTTTCAGTTTAATTGGTAGGTAGGTCAATTTTTGCGAAATCATTTTACTGACACAAATTGTTTAATTTTTTGAAGTTCCGAGGCTCAACTAATGATGGTTTTGCTGATGTAAATCATGTTCTCCGAGGAACTTCTGATGCTAATACATATGCAATTGGGGTTCGTTACTTACTTACTTACTAACATAGGAGGGCATTACAGTTCGGGGTGAACCTGGGCTTCAACAAACATCGTTCTGTAACGACTTCGATTTCGGGCGAGCTCTCTCCAGTTTCGCACCCTAAGTCGGCTGAGGTCTTCATCCACTTGATGCGCCACCTAAGACGAGGTCTTTCCCTTCCGTGATTTCCCTGCAATTTGCTTTCGAAAACCTGTCGAGCCGGAGGGTTTGGGTCCATCTGCTCTACATGACCC
This sequence comes from Melanostoma mellinum, assembly GCA_914767635.1. Taxonomy (NCBI): domain Eukaryota; kingdom Metazoa; phylum Arthropoda; class Insecta; order Diptera; family Syrphidae; genus Melanostoma; species Melanostoma mellinum. The sequence continues at coordinate 26,377,135 of OU612058.1, forward strand.
AACCATCGTAGTCTCGAGATGCGTTCTCTTCTGGCTAGCCCATGTCGCGGTACAGCTCATACAGCTCGTTGTTGTATCTTTTTCTCCACACATTGTCTTAGCATACGGGACCAAAGATCGTTCGGATAAATTTTCTTTCGAAACGACCAAGGGTTTCCTCATCCGCTTTTGATAAGGTTCATGCTTCCAAACCGTAAAACAGGACTGGGATGATCAAGGTCTTATACAGGGTAACCTTGGTTTTTCTGGAGAGGGTTTTGTGTCTCAATTGCCTTCTTTACCCTTCGAAGCAACTATTGGCAAGAGTTAGTCTCCGTTTGATCTCCACACTGATGTTGTTGCCCGTGTCTACGGCGGATCCTAGGTAGACGAAATCCTGAACTACCTCGAAGTTATGTCTGTCTATTGTGACGTTCGATGTTCTGTGTCCTTGTTCGATGACAGCATATACTTATACATACTTCGTTTTGCCCTCATCAACCATCAACCCAATTTTTGCCGCTTCTGTTTCAATACTTCCAAAAGCTCCTATGACATCACGCTTTCGTTTAATCATTACGTCAATATCGTCTGCGTAGGCGAGTAATTGTATAGACTTTTGAAACATTGTTCAGCCTTTGTACACTCTTTTTACATGATAGTTTGTCGCCTTGCCTAAAGCCTTTTTCCACATCAAAGTTGTCGGTGAGTTCTTTACCGACCTTGACGGAGCAGCGTGATTTCTCCAAAGTCATCTTGCATAGTTGTACGAGCTTTGCAGGGATGCCGAAACTAGACATGGTTCTGTACAGCTCGTCTCTGCAAATACTGTCATACGCGCCCTTGAAATCGATAAAAAGATGGTTTATATCAATATTATGTTCCTGGTTTTTTTTCCAAATCTGCGGTAATGTGAAAATTTGGTCAGTTATGGACTTTTCTGGTCTAAAACCATATTGATAAGGACCTATCAAGTTGTTGACGTGGGGCTTCAGACGTTCACATATAACAGCAGACAAGATCTTATAAGCGACGTTAAGGAGGCTTCCCTCTATAATTGGTGCAATTGTGAGGTTCTCTCTTCTTTAGGATCGGGCATACGATACTGAGGTTCCATTTATCGGGCATGCTTTCTTCCGACCATACCATGCAGATCAGCTGGTGCATGCTCCTTTCCAAATGGTCTCCAGCTGCCTTGAAAAGTTCGGCATCAAGGCCATCTGCACCTGCCGTCTTATTTGATTGAAGTTTTCCGATGTCAAGCTTAGCTTCTTTTAGGTCGGGAGGATGTCATCGACGATCATCATCCAAGCTGAATGGGGAAATCTACCTGACAGCGGAATTTGTGTCTTCATCGTCGTTAAGCAGTCTGCAGAAGTGATATTTCCAGACCCTCAGTAGCGACTGTACTCCTACAACTACGTTTCCCTACTGGTCTTTGCTGGCTTGAGCTCGGGGCTTGCCATCCTTCGTTCCTGACATGGCACCTCTCAATTTCCTGAAACAAGCGCTCCTCATGTTGCTTCTTTTTCTTTTTGAGAATTCAGTGTTCTTTCCTTCTTTTCTACTGATCGTAAGCAGCCCTTGCTCCCTTTTTCATCAACATTTGTCGTGCTTTATGTTTGGCAGCATAGGATTCAATGATAACTGAAGGGCACTCTATTGGAAAACTGACAATCTCTTGCCATTGTAGCTTTCCGAGACCGCGTCATATCACTTCACAGTTCACAGCATTAGTTCGTGCGAGTCGTGAACAAGATATCCTCATTCGTACCTTAGGTAAAACAAGGCAGTGGTCCGAGTCAAAGTTGACCCCTCGGAAAGTTCGGAGTTCGGACCTATATTTATCACACTGGAAGAGTGTCTTGCGTCGATCGCAACATGGTCAATTTAGTTAACGGTTGATTGACCTGTGGATTTACCTGGCCATGTAGCTTTATGAGTTTTGAGATGCGGGAAGCGTGTTTTACTCATATCAAGAGTTAGCCTCTTGCTAGCAGCTAACCACAGCCTGCTCCCTTCCTTCAAGTGATTTTCCAATCTCGGTGTTCTATTCCATACTCGTAGAGAATTACGGAGTTTGCAGTTTTTTGTGTTCATTGTCTGAACATTGTTCTGGCACAATAAGTTTCATTTAGACACTGCAGTGCCCAGAGCTGAGCAAGTTCTACCCGTCCCCTAAATCTAATCTAATTTTATCTTGAACATTGTTCTACACATAGCAATTCACGGCCATTTTCACAAGACTTTTACATTTTCTTGTTTCTGAGACTTCACAGTTTCGAAAAAACAAAAAATGTTTTTCTTTTTAATAGGAATCTACTTCTTTGAATAACAAATTTAAAACTCCATTTTTTTTATTTCTACTTAAGTGTCATTTGACAAGGTTAGTGTACGAGTATTTTACAAGATATAGTTAGAAAGAGATAGCTTCCCAAAAAGCCCTATTGGTGCCGTTCTGCATATTGTGGACGCACCTTAAAGATGACAGATTGACTTAACTTGATTCTGTACTCTATTTTTTACGTCAGTCTGATTTCGACACCAGTAAATTCCTCCAACAGTCGACACTGTGTTCTATTAAATATGCTCTTCATACACTATGGGCGTAAAATTCAGCATAACCTCTAACACACAAAGCACATTTCTATCTAAAAAATTTGAAATGTGCTCAGGGGCGGCAGAACACTATTTTCTTAGGTGGGGAGCATGATGGAATAAAATAAGGTATGGTAGTTTTATATATGCATATATATACATTAGGGTGGTCATTAGGAAAAAAAATTGGGGACGCCCCCCCAGATTGGTTCTAAATCAGGAAAAAATATTCCCTATTTTTTTTCAAATTTTTATTCCTAACTCTTCCTGACCCTATTTCATTAAGAAGTTTTTGTTTTTTCGATTATCCGTCCAGAAAACGGCTGCTCTTATAAAAAAAAATGTTTATCGAGTGTTTGTTAAAAACAAATGAAATGATAAATAAAAAAAAATCTAATTTAATGTTAGGTCATTAAAATTGCCGTAGATATCTTTGAAAAGTCAAATCCCTATGTAATCTTATGGACGTTTGACTTAATGCATAGGGATTTGACTTAACGCAATCGCATCGCACGCACTCACCGCGTTGGTTTGTGCTAGGCTTTAAGAGGCGTCGCGCTCAATTTTCGCAAAAAATTGAAATAAGGACCACCCTAAAACATATACAGGGTGTCCGGTAATTTGTGTATTATCCTTTGGGGTGTGATTCTTGGTCATATTCTGAGAAAAAAATTGTTCTACAGTAAAGTTCGTTTCTCAACTTTGACATAACTTTTTGACAATTTAAAAAAAGGCTAACTTTGGTGTACCCTGACCTGTGTTAAATTCGATATCTCTGTCAATACTGATGATAGAGACCTAGTTTTAGACTTAATTTTTTGTAGAAATAACAATCTTTGTATTTAAGTTGAGCTTCTATAGGCTTAGGGTTGCCAGATTTGGGATAAGGTTCCTGGTATTTTCGATGTGCTCTTCTTGAATTTTCATTGCAAAACCCATATGCGAATAAAATGTCTGCGTATTCTTCTTTCGTAAATGAAGGCATTTCAAAAAGCTCTCCGATCACAATTGTTACTTATTTTGATAAACTGATGAAAAAATTTGTTCTCTTATTCTTTTATACGACCCATTTCACATTCATGCCCCAAAAATTTCCATGAGAAGAGGTAAGTCAATTAGGATTTTGGTAGCAGGTCAGTCATCAGTGCAAAGTCATAAAAATTGTCTTAAAACAATCCATTCTTGGAAATCTACTCAATTTGCAAGTTGTTGCAATAAAAAACCGTAAAAAACCCAAAATTAGATTTCTTACCTGTTTAGTTTTTTTCAAGTACATATCATAAAATGTATGGGTTTTGAGTGCATCTGTAAAAAATAAAGAAGCTTTATGTTTATCAAGCATTTTCTGAAAAAAAGTGACCTCAAAGTCAAAACTTTGTTTGGGGAAGAAAATTTGAACACCACTTAGAATTGAAAATATGGCAAAAAGATTGTTATTTCTACAAAAAATTAAGTCTAAGACTAGGTCTCTATCATCAGTATTGACAGAGATATCGAATTTAACACAGGTCAGGGTACACCAAAGTTAGCCTTTTTTTAAATTGTCAAAAAGTGATGTCAAAGTTGAGAAACGAACTTTACTGTAAAACAATTTTTTTCTTAGAATATGACCAAGAATCACATCCCAAAGGATAATACACGAATTAAAGGACATCCTGTAGATACAATATGCGAGTACATATGAATATTCCGTGAAACGTACGTCTTATTATACATATTTTTAAAAAAGAATTACTAAAATTAAGGAGAAAAAAAAAGGATAAGAAATAATGCATAACGTTAAGTCTATGACCGATAAATAAATGATTCAAATCACTTGGTCAGTCTCAATCAAGCAAAAATTATTATAACAATATTCATAATTTCATAACATTTTTTTTCCTCATTTAAGTAAAAAAAAATTGGTATATTTCCAAGGCCAGAAGGTGGGGTGCACCCCATGCTCAGAAAAGTTAGGTGGGGTCTCTACCCCACCCACCCCATATCTTCTGCCGTCCCTGAATGTGCTATTAAGACCCCTTCTAATAAATTCGCACCATATGGTTTGCTTTACTTTAGAAATTTAAAACCTTCAACATTTAGCACAGGTGATGGAGCTCACAGAGTTCACCTTCCACAATCCGTCCTACTTAGGTTAGTTATTGTACATTGCACATCATCTCCCTTTTCGAGTCCTATCCATCAGGCTAACCAATCAATGATGCATTCAAATGTTTGCAAATACCCACGACATGTACATTCAATTATGCTTCCCATGGTGATTTTCGAATGCTTCCATCACTAGCAGTGCGTAAAGCTCCTATCTCAAAACTAAAATAAAAAATTAAACTATTGCCAGGGCCAGAGTTATCAATCGCCCCAATTGAAATTTTAGCAATCTGCTTACATCATTTTGAAGTGGGAGAAAACAATATCCTTGCTCAAAAACAACTCCATAACTAATAATTTCATAGACAATCCTTTCAGATTCTTCACAATCAACAGGAAACACACACACACACACATACTCTGTCTGTGTAAGGCTTCATTTGTTTCCGAAAGAAATTTTTAACAAAACTTGAGTACGAAACTTAAATCATCTGAGACATGGTGTTTTGTACTATGGCACAGGACTCAAGTGCTAAGATCAAGAGCTATGTAATGACTTGTTGTAAGTTTATTTTTAAAAGATAGTTTTACGTTCCTGCCTGGTAAGTAAAGATCTGCAAGGATTTTAATTTTCAGTGAAAGGAAGCAGTTGATTAGTGATGCACTAAAAGCATCCTTGAACGAGCTCTGTAAATGTAAAGATATTTCTACACCCATAGTCTCGAATACACTTCAATGTTTGGTCGGTATATTGAAAGGGATGAGAATTCTTCCATTTTCTTTCAACAAAAGAAGCATCTCAAGTTTATGAATAAGAGAAGCATACACATATATTTAGGAGAACCGAAGACTAACACTTCATTTTCTTTATGCTGTACGTCGGTATTTCTTTCAGGATGATATAGGGCGATTCATTTCATTTTCCTTTCATCTGAAATTTATCGTCTCGGTATTTTGAGTGAAAAAGACGAATTTCACTTGATGCGAAGTGATTTAAAATTAAACGTATTTTCCTGCCTTTAGTTGCAGAAAGTTAGAAGCCTTAAGAGAAAGGATTTTCGCATTAATTAAAGCATCAATCAGAAATTAGTCCATGAGTTATGTCATCCTATTAATAAAGAAAAAGGTACCTGTTCCGGAGTAACAAGAGTAGCAGGCACCTCCAAGAAAATGTATTATTTTTCTGTTAAAAATTTAACAGATCTTTTTTCATTCGTGAAACGAAAACGATGAGTTTTCTGTTCTTTGAAGAAGTCTCTGTGATTTGAAGAAAAATAAATGACCACAGAGTAGATCTAGAGAATCAACTGCGGCAAACTAGTGCCACTTTGTTTTCAAGCCAAATTCGATCGAAAACCCGCGTGAAAATTTTTTTGGGTGTTTTTGTGCTTGTCACAGTGGATAACGTAGAAAACTTTTTGTTACCTCCAGTCGCACCAGGAAGAATCCAGTTCTACTCTAGGGCGAGTTGAGGGCAAACCCAGGTCTCAAAAAAGACTCCGTTTGACATTCAGGGGAAGTTGAAATTTTTCTAAAAACGCTTCACAATCCGGGTATGAGGAAGTAAACGCATTGGGATTCCTGTACTTTCGACGGCATCAGTTCTTTTTGATTTTAGTTACTCTCAGAGCAAGTCATATTTTTTCGGTTATCGTCCTACAGGATCTAACACAGTTCAGAAAGTTAAGTATAGTTATCAAGGCCCTGATTCCACATTCTAAGATAATTATCATGCAATCGTTAATCGTCGATTGTATGTCAAAAGATTTCATGTTATTCCGCTAATTTACTATCGGCTTACAAAATTGTATACCTTTTTCGGGATTTAATTTTAACATGATGGAATCCATTGACAGAAAATTCTTGCTTATTCCTTCCATAATAATTTTGCTGCTGAGCAGTAGCCTCGTATTTTTTTTTTTGTATTTACAATTTGCGTAGCTCACAGTTTGCCCATTCGATCATCTCGAGTTCTCGACAATTACGTGTGGATTTTCCGAGCTCCACATAAAGCTATCTTATCTGGCTTGCCATGCAGCTCGTACTCGTCCGAAAAGATTATTTCCACCCAAAATCGTTGTCCAACTTATCTAAGCTCCTCTCAAACTGCGAATGCTTCACTTAACCCAATTCTTTTTTTTTTTTTTTTCAAAAAATGCACTGCTTGGGCTACATTCTACTCTATAGGCACTTTGAAAATAGATATCAATATTTCTTTACGTTGTTCAGTTGTTCAATCGTAAGGCAACTCATTTCATTCCTCAGAGGTTTGTTCGTTGAAGACCTCGGGTAGATTTCTCAAAACTATTTAACTAGAAAGATCAACTTCTCCCTCAGATTTCCTCAACTTGCAAGCTGCTGAAATTCAACAAAACAAACCAAAATCCTTCAAACTAAAACTCAAGAAGATTTCTTGAGTTAATAATACACTTAAGGTGAAAATCCAACTATCACAAGCTTAACACAAAATTAGCTTGCACAACAAACAAGAACTGGACTCAGCTGTTGATGATGGAGCACAGAGACTATAGAGTTGATGAAAAGATGAAAACATAGCCTCCTTCCAACATATTCATTTGGGGTTTTGCTCTCATTTGGTTGTGCACAGACAAATCGAAATCCCGATAGACGTTATAAGAAGAGCATCAGCATCCTTTGTAAGATGCTAGTATCTATATACATAAAAATATGAGATGCAACCGAATACACACTCCCGTCTCACTCACCAAACAGTTGAAAGATATTATCTGCCCTTGTGTTGGCGTGTAGCCAGTTTGAAAGGAAAATGAAATTGTTTCTTTAAGGATCTCAAGTATCTAAAGGAATTTTACGATGCCTGCAAGCAAATTGATATGAAGAGACTTCGTGTGCTTGCTTTTCGTTTTAACTTTTGGTTTTCAGCTTTTCCAAAACATAAATGGGATGAGAACAATGAAAGACTTCTTATACAAAATCATCCCCCCGCACTGGTAGGGTTTCTCAGAATAAGAAATGAAGAAGATTTACTTCAAGGCCCACCTGATTTAAACAAACAAAAATCAAAAAAAGAAGAAGGTGAGCTCGTAAGAGGTTAAAGTAATTGGACGCCCTAACTGCTGCTAGGATCCTTTTCACGGTGTTTGCTCCTTTGAGTTAATTATTGACTTTGAAGAGATGTTCAAGTTGTTAATTTATGCGTCGACGCGGGACATGTTAGCTGGAATATTATTGTGCATCGTGTATATGGGTGGGTGGCTTATGGCATCCTTGATCTTGGAAATTTCAATGAGTGAGTGTGTAATAGACAGCGGGGTGCCGTTGTTTCGTATAAAGCAAACATTACACAATACACAAGGTGAATATGTTTTTAATGGTGCTTCGGAAAGTGTCAATTAAATTAATGGAATATTCATGCTTTGTTTATGCATAACATATGTACATATATGTACCTGTGTATCTTGACATACGGGTGTTTTTATTCATAGTAAAGTTATGAGTAGGACAATGAATAAATTTGTCCTTGTTGATTGTATAGGTGTTTATATTTTCATAATTTGCACTTTGATTGAGTCGAAAGAAAGTATTGCGTTCTTTTCAAAAAGATTCGAAATGAGAGGCAGTAAATAAGATTCAATTTGGAGTAGGTATTTAGAACGAAAATCTTTTAAAGTGGTTTCATTTTTCAAAACGAATATGATTAAATTCCATGAGTATACCGTGCTGAGCCTCTTTGTCATATGAGCTATGCGGAGCTTCATGGACAAACTGTGGATTAAGCAGATTGTAGGCCTGTCGATAAATGCAAAGTGGAAAGACTTTTCAAAAGAACAGTCATTAGAAGCTTAATTAGAGACAAAAGAAAAGACAGAATTTTATAAAAAATAGAACGAAGCTTCTGCCTTCCAATATAAATGCGCATAGGTATATACTTCCATTTAATCTGGAAAAGTTTTTGTAGAAGGAATAAACTAAGAATTTTCTATCAATGAGATCTGTCATGTTTAAGGCGAAAGTCGTCAAAAAAATCGTGTTTAAAGCCCCGAAAAAGGTTTGGTTCATGAAACGATAATCGTCTAAAAATGTGGAATCTGGACCCGAGTAGCAAAACTTAACTTTCCTACTTTCTTGACTGTGTTAGATCCTGCATGGCGATAACCGAAAAAAATATGACTTGCTCTGAGAGTAACTAATCCAAACCAACTGATGCCGTCGAAAGTACAGGAAGTACAGGAATCCCTCGTGATTTCTCAAAGAATTTGCATGTTGTTCTGTTTGACTTCGAAAGTTCGTTGGATCGCCAATAACGAAATCTGAATAGGCAGGTCCTTAAACAACGAGGATTATCTGTCGAAAGCATAAACGAAGAAGCAATGGCAATGGTAAGATGTTCATCTAGAGTCACCGAATAATTCCAAGATAAAGTAAAAGTACACTAAGGAAACGTCTTTAGCGTTCTAATTTTTATTGGAATACTTAACTGCTTTTCCGAAAGAGAAATATCGGACAATGTTCATCACTCGATTAGAGCTTATGACTTTCCTCTTACGTACGTAAGTGGGAGAGCTGTGAACTTTTCGAAATTTCGGTAATCGTAACACCAGAAAAGAAAGAGGAATCGGTCCAAGGAGTACATCTCGTATAAGCCAATGTTATCGGGGGAATGGAAATAGATTGAACAGTTGGGACCTCAGATTAATAATGAAGCACCTAGTAATGATTGAGGGGAAAAGCGTAGAATGAAAAAGTGCCGGATCAAAAAATGGGTCGTAAGTAGAAGAGAAGCCCTTATACCGCATTTGTTCATCCAACACACACACCGTTCACAATGCTGAACGATGTGAAAAAATTATGAGAAAATAATAAAAATAGTAAAATTTGTTTGCAAACAACTTATACATAATATCTTCCATGTGCTCTTTTAGGTCAGAGATACAGCCTTACAGAAAACAACGGAGAGATCAGAAAAACGCTTTCAAAGTTTCAAATAGGAAACATCATACAACGCAGACGTTCTGAAGAAGAAAAGACAGACCAACATGGCTTTACCCACACAAATGCAAATACATTAGCAAACATTCAACTCAGTTTAGAAATTCAATAGCCTAAAAACCGGGAGGCTTGTAAGCGCGCTATGGCAACTCAACGTCCCTCACTGGCGGAGGATTGCTCAAATGGTCTTAGAGAGGCCAAAATTTCAAAAAAATCGGTTGAAAGTTGGGCAACTCAAACTATCAGAACTCTTGATAAAAATATGCGTGGGTCAACTAACTTCCTTCTCTCCCCTAACGTCCCTTTGTTCGAGTAGTCACAATGGTCGACTAAGGGGCCTTGTACTAAAATTCAAAAATCGTGTACTTAGAAATTTTTGCCGACTCTTATTTTTGGACACTGGCGTTGTAAGGTCTTAAGTACCCTTTCTTAAGTACTTTTACCAAATTTTCTGCAGTTGTCAATTTCTGGATTTGTTATACACTTGTATGACATAATGAAGCGAAGGGTCTGTTACTCAAAATTTTATTTATAGCTTTATACGAGGTTAAGCAGATTCAATCAGAAATTATTATCATGATGTTGGCGTCGATTGGTCATATATGTATGGCCAAGGATTCGACGGAGCTCCGGCAATGAGTGTCCAATTCATTGGTGCACAGGCTCATCTGAGATTGTATTTCCCCCAGGCAATTTACGCACATTGCGCTTAACATAGCTTTAGTTTGGCAGTTAATGCAGTATGTGAAGTGTCAGGAATCAAAAATGCGTTAGGAACTATTGGAGCGATTGAAGCATTTTTTCACTGGCCTAAAAGACAAGACGTTCTACACCAAGAAATTTCAAAAATGACAAACAAAAGTGAAAAAAAAAAGTTGAAGTCTGTTTGTCCTAGGTGGCTCAGTCTCATGAAGCAGATGGAACGTACGTTGAGTTGCAACCGGTTGTTATTGAATCTTTGGAAGAAATCAAAACTTGGAGAAATCGAGATACTTCGCAAAAGGCATTGCATCTTTTGACAGCGATTTCGACGGTTGAATTCGAAATCGCTTGTCACTTTATGGAATCAGTTAATTCGATTGTTTTGCCTTTGAGTCGGGAATTGCAATCTAAAAACCAAGATCTGGGTGAGGCTACTAAGCTGGCAGATGACGCTTTGAATGAATTTACGTAAAAACGCAAAAACACATATTCTACTTTCTACGTTATTTATGAACATGTTGCTAGAATTTGTTTTGAATACGAAATCCCAATGAAATTGCCACGCTAAGGACAAAGAATTGAAGACTACTATAGAATTTCTTTCTACATTCCGTTTCTTGAACTCAAATCCATTTTCTTAGGTTTCGGGCAAATGTTTCTTAAACAAGAATTTAACGAAACGAAATGCGCTGACCTTTACACATTTTACGAAGGTCCACGGATTGTTCGAAAGAGAATTTTCTGTCAGAAGTCAAGATGTGGAAACAACGATTCCACGCCCAGAACATCCAAAATGCGCTTGATGCTTTACTGGTTAGTATCTTTTGATCAAAAATTTACATGTAAAAAAGTTTATATGTGACGCGATCCATGAAAAGGCACCTTTTAGGCAAAAAATAAAGCTTACACGGCACGCTCTGAAAGGCGCTGATGTATCATTCAAACCCAAGTAAAAAATGGTTTCTCTGAATCTATATTTTGTGAAATAATAACGATGTTACAATTTCTGGTTGCGCTTCATGAATATTCAGTAAAAGAACTTGTGTAATCAATCATGATCCAACAACCGATTTTTTGCCAAGTAAGTCCCTTTTATCGGATCAAGTCATAAATGCAAACATCGATCTGACGATATTTTTCAGGTTGTCAATAGCAAGTCGTCCAAGAATGTCGATTATTTTTGCGAGTCTTGGCAGTACTACCTGTAACTACAGCAACTGCTAAACGATCATTTACGACTTTGAGATCCTCCTCAAAACTAGCATGAGAAGTACGGTGGGACAGGAACGACTAAATAGTCTTGCTTCTTTAAATATCCGGTAATCCGGACCCGAACCCCCCCCCCGTGGATCCGCCTATGGTTTGTATCAAGAAACAATAAAACCAGAATGCTTCCAACTTGAGTTGTTTATGGATAACTTTTGAAATAATCCGTACATTGTTTTACCTGTCTTATTTCACTATCTAAGTGGTGTGGTTTTTAAAATAAGCTTTTCAATTCAACTTTTCAGGATTTTCGCTTTGGTTTAAGTCTACTTTAAAAGCCCAATTATTGCCAATTATTTTCCTACAAAATGTTGTGATACTTTCAACTTTTTGCTACAGGAAACGGCTTGAATATTAATATTTCAGTATTTATTTCAGTTAAATTTAAAGCCTGACACCTAAAATCCTTTGGCACCAATTGCAAACTAATTTTCTAAACCATTCCTTCCTAAACTGTGTTTCCAAATCTGAGATCAGATTAAAAGACTTCTGAGAACTCTTATTTTGTAATTAACTTTGTATTTGGGAAACATTTAAACTCGTTTAACCTCATAGACGTCCACAATTTTAAATTCACGAGAACCTTTTTAAAATGCTATCCATAAATATTATCTTACGTGCGTCCCTCCACACACTAGACTTTAATTATTTTGACCAATATCACATTGAATGTGGTCAGGGTGGATTCCTTATAATATCACATAAAACACTCCTTAATAAACCATCTATTAATTACATTCAACAAAAAAAGAATCAAATTTATACCCCTAACTAGAGAGAGAGATGGAAGCAAATACTGACTATCGTCAACCACTAAATGCAAACCATTTTGTACCAATAAATTTTGCTACTAAAAAAAGGATTCAAGGCCAATGTGTGAACACCCAGCCATGCCCAAAGATTTATATCTGTGCCGTGCCCTTTAAGTCATTCACTCACGTTTATCTAATTACGTGCCGCCTGGTTGCCCTTGCCACCATACGCACCATCATGACTCGACTTTTAATAGCCCAAAATTGAATTATGAAACGATTTGGCTTAAGTCCACAACAAGAAAACCCCCCACACACATGCTATCAAAATAATAAATTCCCAAAGTAAAACATAAAATTATATTCCTAAAACAAACGCATATCCTCGCACCTATTCGCAGTAAATACCAAACACACCAAGCCAAGGTTTCGGGATCGTCTGGCGAATGGATAAATAAATATAATTTACGTTGGGGTGGCAAACCCTTTTGCACCCTTTTGAATTGGCACACCGCAATAAATTTTCAAAACACTGTATTCAAATGAATTGTATGGGATGCGTATAGTGATAGGAGCGATGCCCCAATCCCCCGTCGAACAGGGTCAATTCCGTTCGTTCCGTCTGCACTCATACCCTCGCCTCGTAGTAAACTCAGTAAAGAGCCAAAATTAATGGCCCCGGTTAGCATAGTTCAAAACAATTAGTTACATGTATCCATACAGTTAACATGTTTCAAAAAGTCGAAAAGCAAAACGCAAACTAACCTCACACTAAACATACTTTAGTTAACCCACAACGAGTGAAAATGATCGCCCCACAGCCACATCCTTTTGCGTATTTTATACTCACACAAATTCAATGAAAGCAGGCAGATAAAGAGCTTTCAAAGGAGATGCAAGAAATAGTTCTTTGAGTTCTCGTTCACGAGGAATCTAATTAGTAAAATTAAACATGGTGTGAGTAACATATGAGCGAGAAGTTCTTTGTGTGCGAACGTATGTGTGTGGGTGATCTTTTTTTTTCTTGTTGATGGAATCCAGACTTGAAAGATTTTACAGCTTCGGGGTACAATAATATTGATTCTGGTATTGAAAGTTAATTCAAAGTCTGTGAGCAAGCACAAAATATCTGAGTTCCTTTATCCTCTGTGTAGTGTGTATGGTACTAGGTACTTGACTGGCAAATCCTATCAAAGACAATATAGTGTGTTCCGATGATGCGGGACCAAACGTCATTCTGTGGGTATTGGACATTGGAGTGGAGTTTGTCTATGCTCTTGTTAAACCATTTTCATTGGCTTCTCGCTAAACCGATGTACTGCGGAATATAAGCACATCTACATTGTACGCATACAGCATGGCTGGCAAGAAGCTCCATCCGCATTTACATATGTAGATGTTTAAAAGAAGAAAGATTTCTCAGTGACTTTTTGTGCAAAAGGCTTGTTTCAACTATTAAAAAGTCTGCAAGTTCAGAGCTAGAGCATAATTCTATAAAACAACTTTCTTCCCAAAAAAAACAAACCCCACGTTTATGTTGAATCTAATACAATTTTTATAAAAGTCACTGTCACGTGAATGTCAATCTAACTGTCAAATTGATTTGAATATTTTCAGAGCTTAGCATTGCCGTTTATGGTTTTATTCACATTCATCTTTTTTCAGACCTGAAACAGAATAACGCAATATTAAAATAGCCTTTCCTTACATCTCTCAGACTTTTAAAGCATCTACTACAATTTCTAACAATATTGACATAAAATAAAGTTCAGAAGTACTGTCAGAATGATTGATGAAGATAAAAATATTCTCTGTTTAGATCTATGACGTTCTTTTTCAAAGCAACCTCATCCCCGTTCATTTATTTGAAGTTTTATAAAAAATCAATTATAACCCAAGAGATTGCTTTGTGTAAAGTGCATTACACATAGAAGGTTGACTATTGAAGCGTACACCATGAAGCAAATACGTGGGAGAGCTGTGAACTCTTCAAGGTCACGATGCTCACATCGCAGAAAGGAAGAAAAGAAAAAGATTCCACTACTAATTAAAGTGCATCCATAAGCCCATAAATAGCTCTCCGTAGAGTGAAGGAACACATCCTTAGGCTCTGGAAGTACTACCTACAATGGGGAATTAAAATCAATCCCACTATTATAGAGTTAATCTGCCTAAGAAATCCCTCTCCATCTAATGGCATAGCCACAAGATGCAAACACCTGTCCCTGACACTCCCCGATAACACATCTATCACACCTAAGCAAAGCGTTAAATACCTTGGAGTTCATATCTTTGAAAGGTTCAAGTTTAACCAACATGCTAAACACACTCTTCGCATGGCAAACAGTGCCTTAGCTCTCCTTCGTCCTCTTATGAAAGTAAGAGGTGGTCTCCAAACACGAACCAAACTTCTGCTTTACAAGCAACTAATTCGTCCTATACTAACTTATTGCTTTCCTATATGGTACACAATAAGCCCAACATATATGAAGAAAGTGCAAGTATTCGAGCGCAAGGCTCTTCGGTATTGCACATCTTTGTATAGGAACCCAAATTCAGTCCGCTATACTACAGAAATGAAAGACTCTACGAAACAACTAAAATTGTTCCTATAGACAAATACCTACACATACACAACCTAAGCACCAAAATACTGAGGAAAATCCCATCCCATCCCAGCCCTCTTATTAATATAATTGTAGGTAACACAGTCCCCAACGACCGATATCTCCAGGTGCTATCCATAATGGATTTCGAATGTCGCAAAAAGACAGCTTCGGAGACTTCTACGTCGCTGCAGGAAGAGGAACGCAGCACAACAGATGTTGAAGACACCAAGAGACCCAAAAAAGTGGAAGCACAATAGCTTCCAGGACCGAAGCGACCATCCAACTAATATTCCTCGCCTACCAACATTACAACCAACGACCGTCAGCACTGCTCAAGCGAACTAGAACATACCAATTATTTATTTAAGAAGCAAGTAAATGTAAGACATAGATACCTTTTTAATAAAAATGTATTAGCCCGCCAATTTAACAAAGCACAGCCCCATCTGTGCTCGCAGATTTGAAAACAATAATGTTAGTCTAAGAATTTATAATTGTATATATCAAATATTGTAAAACAAATGAGCTCTTCAATAAAAACTTAAATTGTAAAAAAAATTGCAACTATTGCAGATGAGGTCCTTACTTCACAATCACACTGTTTGCTGTAACTTCCCTATCTACTTCCATCTACCAAATATGCATTTTGTGCGTTTGCTGAACAAAACGACGAATGTAAATTCATCTTGTGCGGAAAAACAATGTGCTGCATGTTCATATATCGCAAAGAATTACAAGGGCGAAAAACTTCATCCCAAAAAACTTGTACTTCTTCTTACTTACTTTTGAAGCCAGTGGTACTTTTTGGCTGAATTATCAAAAAGAGAAAACACTCCACTATCAACCTAAACTGTTTATGTGTGTGTGGAAGTTGGGAGTGTTTTTTGTTATTCCAGTTATACGTTTTGCTTGTTAACTGTTTTTGCAACTTGAAAAAGTTCTATGTTATTTTCCATTGACAATCTCCCAAAAAACAACTATCTATACATAAAACTAAAAGCGATTAGAGCCTTAAGTTATAGACAAAACTTTAAGGTCTGCTTTCTAAGGATTTGTGAGACCTTTTGGTATAGTATAGTTATTTGCCTTTCTAATCCCAGTAGATTGTTGATAGTCCTTCGCCAATAAAATATATGGCTATGGGGTTGTGGAAGGATAAAACAATAGTATCCAAAAGGACACATTATTTTACTACCGACAACGACTACGACGACTACGAAGACCTGTTTGTAAAATTTTTCCCGAAAACCAATTAATTTACGTTGAATGAAAGAAAACAGAGATCAAAACGACGATACTGAAGGCAAAGAGTGATGGAGGTTTTTTCCATTTTTTTTTCCTGAAGTTGAAAGCCTGAGACACTATTATCTTGGCCTTACTGAGAAAGGTAAGGGTATCGGAAAGTATTCTGTTCCTTGGATCTGAAGCGAAGAACGAAAGTTTGTCCTTTTTTCGGCCAATGATTTCTGAAGGAAAATTGATAAAACAAAGACAAAGTAAATAATATTAAATGTTGGGATGCAATAATTGTGAATATCTGCGAAACTATAGAGCAGGGGTGGCCAACAGGTCGATCGCGATCGACCGGTCGATCGCGACGGTTAGTCCAGTCGATCGTCGCAAGGCAAAAATATAAATACGTAGACCAGACATAGTCTTAAATAGTTTCAATACAAACATATACAATTGTGGTCACAGAATCTGAAAAACTAGCTCTAGAAAAACTGTACTACTTTACTTTACTTTGCTACTTTGCGTTTTTTTTTAGAAGACCTTGCTTAAAAACAAATACATACGCACGACTTCGAAACAAATCCGTCAAAAATTGTGTACATATGTACATACATTATGTACAATGTACATATCTTCGTCAGTGTGCCTTATGATATGTATCTGTTTACTAGCACAGCGCATGTTCGCATAGTTGTCACTTGTCAGCTTGTCAGTTGTCACCCTTTTGTTCTGCTTATGCAAGTGCATACTACGCAATCCTTTTCTAGTCTCTGCACTCTGCCTCTTGCTGTTGCCGGGACCAAAAAGAGAGAGAAGAGGGATTACTTTTAAGACAATAAAATGACTTACTAAAAGCTTTGGGAAAATCTCTCCAAAGGCGGCTCTTTAAACAGCAATTAGATGAGAAGGAACCAGAATTGACAATGCACACTGATGTAAGGTGGTTGAGCCGAGGCAAGTTTTTGCAAAGATTTCGAGATCTATTGGACGAAATAATAAAATTTCTTGATGAAAGGGGTGATAATTATCAGCAATTGTGTGATGTAGAATGGCAATGTGATTTAGCTTTTTTGGCAGATTTTACTGGAAAACTGAGTGCATTAAACTTAAATCTACAAGGAAAGAATAAAACATTGACAGAAATGATGAGTTCTATTGCAGCGTTTCAATGTCAAACAGCGTCTATGATACTTGACATAGAGAAGAAAAAATTTGAACAATTTGTTAACATCAAGGATCACATGGAAAAACATCCTACCTACAATTTCATTTCTGAGAAATATACGACAGAAATTAGGGCAGTGGTAGCAGACTTCGAAATTCGCTTTGGTGATTTCAGAAAAATTGAGAACTTGGTTCAATTCATCAGTTATCCGTTCAATGATTCCATTGATCAAAGTGATATCTATGAATTGGCTACAAAATTTGCTGATACATTTCAAATGGAGCACACCATGTTACAAAACGAAATAATTACTCTGCGCTGCGACATATTTCTTAAAGCAAGGTCATCCTCTGATCAAGATTTCTGGGCATTGGTTTCCAATGAAAAATATCCAAATTTGAAGAAATGTGTTGAACAACTTCATTCGTGTTTTGGTTCAACATATTTATGTGAATCAGCATTTTCCTACTTAAAACAATCAAAAAGTAAACAACGTTCTCGCTTGACAGACGCTCATACATTGGATTCTTTAAGGCTGGCAATCTCCAACTACAAACCCGTTTATGCTAAAATAGTGGATGATACTCCGGCGCAATGCTCACACTAATTTTTTTTTATGTAAATAAGTATTTAAGTAGTATGTACTAAGTATATATTCACATTTATGTTTTTTCGCTTAATAAAATAAAAAATTCTACATGATAGTGTACTGAACCATGCTGTTTCATTTAAGATTTCTAGAAGTATGTAATTGGTCGATCGCACAGGGTCTCGTTAGTGAATAAGAGATCTTGGGTCCAATCAAGTTGGCCACCCCTGCTATAGAGTCTAACGAAATTTGTTTGAGGATTCCTCATTTGCCTTAACTCCGAGGAAGGTGTTTTAGTTCACGGTGGCAGCAGGTTAGTAAATCGTAGTCGTTTGCTAAATGCTAAGTGACTACATATTTGATAGAAACCCAAACCAACAGCTTGGGTTGACCGAATTCATATTTCCCTTACATTCAAAATAAAGCAAAGTAAAGCTTTCAATTCGTAGCTCATCCCTTGATGTTGGTACTCTAGGAACCATATCCACATGAGTTGTGGTAAATTCATTGAAAAGCCACCCTCTCGTCTCGCAAGTATGTTTTTGTTGAGTTAATATAATTAGCGGTTGTTGTTTGCAAAGATAATTTGTTAATGGCTCCTTATAACGTGGTTTTCTTCGGTGGTTAGACTATGTATAACTGTCACCCCCATTATGGGTATGTTACAACATTAATATGACAAGAGTATTCCCATTCACAATATCTGAGGCTAAGATTTATTCATATTCAAGTGGGTGCGTCTCGTAATAACCACTCATAATGGTTCCATTTTACGACCGTCACATGAATTATTTTGCTCCATAAACACACAGACCACCCCTGAATACATCAAAATAAAAGAAAGCGAGTAACACACTTAGGTGACATTAAAGGTTTTGTTTACGAATCAGGGGGTTATTTGTTTCAACACATCTTGGAGATACAAAAACACTTAATGCTTGATTTGCGGACGTTTTGAAGTTATATGTATGCAAAAGTATAAACAGAATTCAGCAATGAAACATCAAATTCTTTTTCACAATTTTATGAAAATGAATGAACGTGACCTGATGAAATGCCAAATCGCTTTTAATATAGAATCAAAGTCATATATAGGTGAGATTTCGGTTTTGAAAAGACAAAAACTGATGATACTTCACAGAACACACATTGATTTATCTATTGCTTCAAGAAAATTTTTTGTTGGGGTTCCAGATTTAAAAGCATATCCCTGTGGAAGAACTCAACAACCGTTTAAGTGATTTCTTTCAGCGAAAACAGGGAGTTAAATCTTGCCCATTTATTTGCAAGTGATCGATACAGATTGAATAGAATTTAAGAGCGGATAGTCGGAACGTTGGAAATATTACTGGTGGAAGTTTCGAACTCGAAGAGACGATGAGAAAGAGGTGAGTAGACATATCGTGTGCTCCAGAAACTAAATGACGAAATACGTGAAAAAAACAGAAGCTTTTGAAACGGGCCAGGGAAAGAACGAATATACAGGAAAAGAGGTTCGCATCGTTTTGGGAGCTTCAATGTCTTGGGAGAAAGGGTGTGGTATACTGTCAGTGAGTATGCATTCCAAATTGGAAATTCTAACGAGGACTACGATGACTGTCAAGAGTAGATGGAAGATGGTACCAGAAAACCTTGAGTGAGAATATTCTAAGTATTTGTAAGCGATATGACCATGTATGCAAAACATGGCCGAAACTTTGTCATTTTCAGCACTGGTGGATTTCATTACCATTCTTCGGTGACTTAGACTACGCGACTATCCGTTAACTTAATGTTGTTTATAACAATATTGCCCGATATGATCATGTTTCTTCATTTTCGAAACAAATTTGTGGCGCAGCCTTGATAGACTATTGCAATTTCGATCACTAAGTTACCTGCATCTAATAATCCAATCCAAACAACCGGATTTCCTACATAGTAGGCTGAGTTTCCTTCATTCTACAAGGTCTCGCGCTCTTATAACACCTCGTTTTAAATATCTCACAACTCAGCGTCAATTTTTTATTCATGCTATACGCCTTTGGAACTCCCTGCCAATCGCAATGAGGGGAATCAGAAGCATCAGAAGGTTTAGATGTTGGCTTCTCACATATTTGGCAAATAGTTGAACGTAAGGTTACAGTAATTGTATTGTAAATTTTTCTTTTTATTTCTTATTTCTTTTATCTCTTTAATTTTTATAAATTATCACTTTTATTATTATTAATTTTATTTTATTTTCTTCTTTTTATTATATTTTGAATACTAAATCCTTTGTAATAATAATGTAAATTCAATTTAAGGCTTGCAATATTTCATTAGACTTATGCTCTACTTTGTAAGCGATTTTAAGTAAATAAATTACAAATACAAAATACATTCGTTGGCCATATTTATTGGGAGAAAAGTTTTAAATTGAGAGTGGGCCTATTACCCAGCAACGTCAACTTCTAGTGAGATAAATTATCATAGGTGTATGGAAGAATTCAAAAAAGCATTAGCTTCCAGGAGATTCAAGACCGGTTTAATCTAGACGAAAGCAAAGGCAGCAATTCATTTATGTGTATAATATCAGCAAAATAAAATAAATAAATGATGTGGCGCAACAGAGCGAGGAGCTCCAGGACCTAGCACATTTCTCACAACTATGCCATGTGAGGAAATGGAGGGGGTCTGGAATTTTCTTCCGATTCCGTAAGGCTTATCGAGAATGCGCTTTTCATGGCAATGAATTTACTAAGGAAGGACTTACCTATTCCTCGCGAAAGGCGACACCAGTGAAAAAACATTTTTGCCTGTGTTTGAACTTGAACCACAAACCTTCAGTTTGACTGGCAGCCATGCTATCCATCATGCCACGGGTACCACCAGCAACCAAGTTCAAAAATCAGGCACGCACAGCACAAAGTATGAAAAAAATTGCCTGGTAGGAATTTGCTTAGACAGAGCCAAATAATTGCAACGGTCACTGTCAACGAGATTAAGTAAACACCAGGTAGGAAAACGATGAAGTTACAGCAGAAATAAGAACGACGAAAGCGGCTTTCAAAGGACGGTAAAAGTGCCGCGCAATTAATGAAGGATGCAAGAGTTCGTCCATCTCGAAGTGAAAAAAAAGCCATAAGTAATAAAAGTCAAAAAGAAGTTCGTCAGCAGAAGGCATGTACCAAGAGTAGGAAGAAATATCTGCCCGACTAGCTGGAGCATCTACAATTGGGGTGCCTGTTGCGTAATGGTCATCGTGTCTGCCTATTGCGTGAGTGGTTCGAGTATCGAGGTTTGAGTCACAAATTTATTAATTTAGCAGCTGAAACAAACCAAGCTGCAGCAAAAAAAAAAAACAACCGTCTTCAAGACAACCCCTGAAAGATAGAGAAATGCTTAAGAGACCCGTTGGTCAGGCACTAATTGGTTAGGGGCCAAAGTGGCCTATTTTCAAAATATTTTATATAAAAAATTAAATATTTTACTCAAAATTTTTACAGCCTTAAATTTTGATAATTAGTTTGAAAAACTATTCAAAGAGCACTTTGCGAAACGAATAATGGCAACACCTTGGAAAAGAGGAGCATCCACGTGGGCAGCAGAACTTTTTACGATACCATCTGCAGTAAGTAAAAAGAATTTGTTTAAGTTAATAACATAAACTAGAACTTGAACAAAGGAAAAACAATATAAATGACAATATGTATGTTTTTTGGCAGATATTTTTACAAAAAATTAAAATTTCGACCAAATTATCTCCTAATATTTTTTTAATAAAAAAATGGAATCGATTTCCTTTGTTTAAGTACTTGTGAGTTGTTTTTCGAAGACTTGATTTAAATGTCATCAAGACCACCTGAGTAGTTCTCGAGAAATCTTGTTCACTGATTTTAAAAGCACAGTTTTGAGAAAAACGTGTTAAGGTTCAGAGCCCTAGGGCTAGCTGAGTGTGCAACTTCTCAAAGCCTGATCTCCAAAACTATTACTCGGTTCAACATGAAAATTTAGTACAACATTCCAGAGATATTGTAGAATTTAATAAGATAGTAAACATAGCCCCTTAAGCTTTTCTTAAACAAAAGCGAATTTTGCATTTGCGGCAGCGGCAGCTGCAGTTGTCAAAAATAAGTTATATATCGATGTATGAAAATATCCACACCGACGTGACAGAAAAATCACAGCGTTTTCATACATTTGTATGATCGCGAATTCAAAAATGATGACAACAGCATTTCTGCTACCGTCGGTCGCAACTACAAACGCTTTGGTTTGGGAGAATATTTAAAGGTGTTCAAAAACCACACCACACGAGCAGTTGATTTATCGATAGACTTTTTGGAATGAAGTGGGTGCCGTTTTTGTCCAAAACAGCTTAAGTATTTATATTTATCATTTTCCGATTCAGATATGCCTATTCCAGATATTTATGCAAATGACAATGTTCTTCCCAATGTCCCGTCGTTCAGCTCTAACCAAAAACTTGATCGTATTCAAAGCACCCAGATGTAGGGAAGCTTTGACGGCAAAATGATGGTCTTGTAGAAAATAGAGTACGGCCGGCTGAGCAAGTATTGTCATGTTTTGGAGAACTACATCAAAAATGACAAAATTAAAAAAATTGCCAAAAATTGCAATCCGCATACTAATGCGACTACCTACACCTGCAAAAAGTTGACCTCAAAGACTAAATTAACCAGAACCTGGAAATTGTTTATTAGGGTGATACAGACGTTTGGGATAGCTATTTGATATCGCAGTGTTCTAAAAATAAAATAAATGGGGTGCGGCAACAGAGCTACTGCCCCAAGCCTAGCTCATTTCTCACAACCATGCCTTGTGACGAAATGGAGGGGACCCATAATTTTCTGCCGGTTCCGAATGGCTAACCGAGAAAGCGTTTTTCATGGCAATGAATTTACTATCGGAGAACTTTCCAATTCCACACGATACCCGTTGAAAAACAGTTGAGATTCGAACCACGAACCTCTAGGTTAACAGCAGACGTGCTAACCGTCACCCCACAAGTACGACGCGGTATTCGTAACGTGTTAAATGAAAAAAAAAAAAAAAAAAAATAGATTTACTTACCATTGGCAACATCTTTACTCCTATCACAAGGCCAAATAGAAATGTCTTTGAATGAATATCTTGGAAGAGACATCTGAAACTTGGTACTAATTTAAGCAACAGTGACCAAATCCGTAGCAAATCATTTACTATGAGGGCGTCTATGATACTTACTTTTTGTTACAAAATATTTCCGAAACTCTTACGATAAGCCTGTGATAGTAGCCCTTATTCTACCAATCCCATTCAATTTATGAGAATAAAAACATTAATCCTTATTTTGTATAAAAATTATTTATTTTCGATTAATTTTAGCAAATAATGTAGAATATTTACAAACACTTTTATTTATTTTTTCCAGTTGTATGACATTTGATTCGATAAAACGTGCAAAAACTTCGATTCAACTAAAACAAATCAATAACATTTCACAAATTCTGCTTGAATATATAATAATTACACTCATAATTTACCTTAATGCTAAACATGACATTAACTTGTTTTTTTTTTATTTTATCTTGATGACATGTAAGCTAAGTGTCTACATGAAAAAGAAAGGAAGTATCGATTTTTGTTTTTTAAATAACTATAGTCCTAGCCTATGTCTTAAATGCCCACAATACACATAACTAAAATTTTCGCCTCGAATAATGCTTTTTATCACTTAAATTGCTAAAAAAAACAAAAGTAACTACTCAAAGACATTAAATGTAAATCTAATTAAAATTGGTATTGCTTAACCTCTATAAAAGCCAAAGAATTTCTTATACAGTTAGTCATTAATTTACATAATTCGTTCTCGTTAAATTTAATCCTCTCGCACAGAGACGTTATGCCAAAACGAAAAAGATCTTGCTTAGTATCAAAGAACTAAGTTGCACTCCTGGGGAAGACCCCAATTACTCGTTCATATACATTACATATGAGAAGTTTGTATTGTAAGTCTGCCATAATCCCAGACAAAAACATCACACATCTCCCCCAAAAGTTTTCGTTATACGATATTATTTTGATATCCTCTTGCAGAAGCACAAACGGCATACGTATTCCCATTGGATAGTTCGAATTCATCGTAATGTCGTCGTATATCTTATACTCAAATACACACAATAGTCGAATGATTTTATTATTATTATTTCTTTAGCTTTTTGTTCATCCACTCAAATGGAATTCGTGTTAAATATAAACATAAACAATAATCTCATTAGTATAGTCTGTGATGTGTTGAATACGAAACAACGCTACGGTGAACTTTTTTTTTCTTTTTATTATTACATGGGATATCAACAAATTGATTTTTTATTCTCTTCTAGTTCTTATACTTCATCCGTTATTGCCAAATTGGTCTCTATACGGAACACGGAAATAAAAAAACATTACTCTTAAGGAATATTTGAACACTCACAAAACTATTATAAGACATTACATAATACAAATTCACATGTTCTACTTAGAATTTTAGATTAAAAAGTCTGTTTTGATTCGCAGTAAGGCAATTTTTCAATATATTTTAAATTAGTGTTTTTGATTTAAGGTTTAAGTTTAGTAATAATAAATCTAGTTAATAATTTGGTTTCTTTTAGGGTAGTTATCTGTTTTTTTTTGTTTTTTTTGAAGGAATTGTTTACTTTTCGTGGTTTTAGAAGGAAGCATTGATTACAGATACTTTTTTTGGCTTTCTGTTTACTTTTATGTCTTTTCAAAAACTTTGCTTAGACGTTGATGTTTTGCTTGTTTCGAAAAAGGAACCATCGTTGTTTAAAATGGCTACAGTCATTGATTTTCTCAAACAAGAAATAAAAATGTAACAACGGGAAGTCCCGGGACTTAGCACATTTGTTACGGCCACCGCAATGCTTTCTGATGATTGGAGGAGACCTAACAGGATCACAGCCTGAGCCTATGAGGTTGTGGTTTTCACTTGGCCCGCAAAAAGAAACCTATGGTTCAATGAAGAAATGGAAAATGAAGAAATGGGGATCTACTAGAAGAAAAGAAGGGAGAAACATCAAAAAGAAAAGAATAACTCCTTTTAGTGAAATACACTTCAAAAGTTTTACCAAAAGGTAAAAGGATCATAGATATCATATCTGCAATTCAAGCCCGCAAATATCAGCAGGGAAGCATAGTGGTTGTGTGGTTGGATTGCAGTGGTTGTTGAGGATCTGGAAAGACCACTTCTGCAGACTGCTTTACGTCGATAAAGACATAAGATAAGACTAGTTCATGTGTGAGGCAGAAACGCCCAATTCAACTTGGACGATGGTCAAGAATGCCAACCTATCGACTTAGAAGAACCTAAGCTGGTCATATGTATGCTTGAAACTAATACGAGTGTCCGACCGATGGTCTATTTCTAGCCGAAGCCGAAGCCAAAGCCGAATATTCGGCTTAACTCAACCTTACGCCGAAGCTCATGCAGAAGATTCAATAACTTGGAGAACTTTCTTTTCAGATTGTTTAAAAATGAAAAAATTATGGTATTTTTTGTATTTTTTTCTAGAAAAGGTTTGTTTGATGAATCCCTGGGACCACCACAAAGCGTTTTTTTGAGCCCTGAGTTGACATGGGTTTGCCCTCAGCTCACCCTAGGTTCTTGCTGGGACGAGTTGCGAGTTAGTTGTGTTGGGTTGATTCAAATGACAGGGATGTGTGGTGATTTTGTGGTTTAGTGTTTTTTGAGGACTGGAAAACCCAGGTTTTTTGACAACTCATAGGGTTAGTAACTCAACTCGGTTCTACGTTTTACGAAAAACGATGTTGAATTTTTTTTTCAGCCCCTACTACGCGATGCACGACAACCAAACCCTAAACCTTCGTTTAGCTGAGTGTTGCCGAAGCCAAAACCGATGCTTTAGTCGGAACTAAAGAAGAAGAATTCAAGTTTGGAAATCAACTGTAAAAGAACATATATACCAGTTGGGGTCTATTACACAAAGCTACAAAAAGTTGACAAGTCTATAGCCACTTGTAGGATTAAATGAGGAGACGAACAAGAAAACATTATAACTTTGTGTTATAAAATTTTTCCATTTATTATAAGTCCTTTGTATTACAAGTACTTGTAGTTTTGCGTTACTGGCCCATGATCTGTATGATTTAAACAGAGGAAAGCATAACCGATGAAAAGAGCCTCAGAACGGATCGTTCTATTCTGAAAAGGACTTTGGGGAACGCATGCTGCTTTCTCAAGGTCGGTAAACAACTCACCGACGCCATTGACTTCAAAAAAGTCTTTGGAGAAGGCGACCCACTGTCTTCCAATTTTTTTTTTGACATTGTGCTTGAAAGCCCGTGGTACCCATGACGTGACAGTTACCATGTCCGCCTGTTAACCCAGAAGTTCGGGGTTCGAATCTCAACAAGGGCATAGATGATTTTCCACGGACATCGCCTTTCACGAGGAATTGGCGGGTCCTCCGTTGGTAAATACATTGCCATGAAAAGTGTTTTCTTTAATAGCCACCCTAAAAAAATATGCTTGAAAACATGGTACAAAACTCCAACGTCAAGACTTATAATAAAATCTATCAGCAATCTGACGACATTGACGAAATTGGGAGAAGCAAGAGTGATGTCGTAGGTGCGTTTTGTTAGTACAGAATAGAGACAAGGACAGAACAAGGATGTAGGTGTGGAGTGAACGTAGCAGTGGAGAGAAGGTCCCAATACAAGGACATAACTTCGAGGTAGTACAGGACTTCGTCTAACTAGAACTCCCTCTAGATACCGAAAATAAGATAAGTGTGGAGATCAAACTGAGAATGACTCTTGTCAGTGGTAAAGAAGCCAATTGAGAAATAAAAACCTAAAAACTGAAAAAAGAAAACATTTGTAGCCCTTCACAAGCAAGAGTTTGATACCCAAACAAGTTGGCCATCGTCCAAGCCCAATGTGACTTTTTATAGCCACATTTTCCTTAAGCACATTGAAAATAGCTTTAAGAATGCAATTAATATACTATTTTGTCTTGCAAAGTTTTCATTTTACATATTCTCGTTTGACAGAAAAAAGAGCAAAAAATTAACTTAGCCCATTATAATGCATATTGCCTTAAAAAATACAAGCTAGAAAAAAGTTCTGTAATTAAGTAACATTGTGTGGTGTCTCCTTTAGTTAATTAGAATATTTAAATTTCAACCATAATTACCGACGCGTCGTCGCTATACTCCGAAGCCCACACAAACGGTTGACAGTCTAGTAGGTCCTCCTTTGTTAATACAAAATCGCAGCCTCTATAGAAACACGAATGCAATTATTATGACAACTGGTCGTTTTCGCATCATAATTGTAGCCTTGCATGAGAAGTCCAATGAATCCATTAAACTAATTTTCACCTCCAAAATGTTTATTAATTAAATTGAAATATTTTTTGTCAGACAAGCTTTTCCTGCTGCTCTGTGATGCAGATTATCCTTGATGAAATAAGGATCGTCCGGCTCTGTGTTTATCTACAATTCCGTGCTCATCTCACCTACTATTGCGCTCTGAAAATGGACGTTGAAAGTAAAAAGAGAAACGAAAAGAAAGAAAGAAAAAAGAATGTCGGTTATAATTAAATTTAAATGAAAATAAATTTTATCTAGTTCTACTACTATACTGGACACAGGACACAGGATGATTGTAATGCTATGATAATTTATATTAAAAAAAAGTGGGTTTATGTATGAGCATGAGTAACAACTGTAGGTAGAAGTTTTTATATAAAGCAAGAGTGGGTGAGTTGTGACTGTGAGATACTGTAGCCAGGACGAACTTATGTATGTATATTTGTCCAAGGCAAGCCACTACATACTTTTATGTCATCTACTATATATACTACAAAGTTTAGGAGAAAATATAATTGAAATTACAAGCTGCAACTAAACTGAAGTGGGCATCCGGAAGCTCAATGTGATTAGTTAGTCGGTGAGCTTCACATCCTGGGAAAAGAGTTATTTGAATAAAAATTGCAAACGGGCTTAGAGTTGGCGCCGCGTGGACTTAAAATAGAGACCAAAATTATTCTCAATCATTTAAAGTCATCTGTTTGAACTGTTGTGGGAATCGTTTTTTCAGTCTCCTGTCGTAATGCGATGCGAGCAGCTGGGATTGTTTTTCGAGCGGAAGTAATCTTGTTATTTGTTAAAAGAGTTTTAAATGACAATCGTGTTTGTGTTATTTTTATTTTATTTGCTTTTACTTCGAGAGCGACGTTCAATCCCACTTTTTTTGTTAACACTTTGCTCTTTCGAAGTGTCAAGCGAGACGTATTTTTTTTTATTATTAAGGCGACAATCCCTTCGACTTGTTCGAGGACACTTCTTCCGTTTGTTTTATGTGAACGAAACTCTTTCGTTTATTCGACTTTTATTGTGAAGGGATCATATTTTGTTCTTGATGTGAAGGGAATAAAGTTAAAAAAAAAGAATTTCCTATTTAGCATATGCTGAATGCGACTGTTTTGTTTTTGAGTGAAACAAAAAAAAGATGAAAAGTTAAAGATGGAATAAAATTTTATTGTGCCATATACTTAGGGGGCTCTAGCCAAAGTGGCTGGTGAAGCGTTTTAAGTCTTTATTTTATAGCTTGTGTTGGGCGTTTAAGTTTCGACTTGTGTACAGAGAGAGCTTGGGGTGTTGGTGGAATGATGTTTGGTTGAAATTACATTATTTGTGAATACATTCCTCATGGGAAGTAACTTAGGATTACATAAGCTATTTATGACTGGTTCACTCGTTCTATAGCTTACGCAGATTTGTTTTTGTTTTGAAAGCTCAAGGAGCCTTAAAATGTGGAGATTGAATGAACAGCAGACTTTGTGACGACGACAAACAAGGTTGTGAATTAAAATGTAGTTTATTTTTCTTTTTAATTTTTGAGCATTCAATGAGCTGAATGGCAAATTCTTTGTGTATCAATGACTCTAGTTCGAAATGTTTGAAGGTTAAATACGGAAAATGAGAAGCCGATTGAGAGAACAGTTTTTACTTTGCCTATCGATGGTAAGAAACCGTTATCTTCGTGGAAAGAGACAATGGCCACCCAATTACTTTATGTAATGATGGGATTGAAAATAGACTCTATTCATTGAATATATGAAATACTTAAAAATGAAATGAAATGCAAAAAGCTTTTCTTTTACAATCAGTTGCCCAGTTGGAGCTATAATTAGCATGTCTTCCTGTTACGTTGGAGCTTCGATGTTCGAATCGATTGGTAGTAAAAAAAAAATCGTAGAATGAAAAACAAATGGATCAAGAAGGATCAGCCGGAAGGTGTTTGTCTATAAGCAACTATTTGCATTTAGGTTCCCAACAAGAAGAAAGTGTTCCGTGATGATATAAGAGTTCTTATCAACCTCAAATAATGACGAGCCATAGCTTAGCTTCAAACATTGCTCTGAGACGAGACGGTCTTCACCTTAGACTTAGATATCGAACATCCACCGATTTGAACCTTAACCCAAGAGGAACAAATCCTGCTCTACCAATTTTGCTGCAGTTTAAGCAGAAAGTATAGAAAGGGGTGAGAGACGTTCATTTTGTAAATACTCTTAATATAAGTACCACTTTCTTCTATGCAAGACCCAATTTTAAAAAACAGTCTACCAAACGAAGGACGACAGTTAAAAAGCTTGAAAGGAAAGTGTATAAATCAGGCCGAACACAAACACGCAAAGAGGCAAAGGGAACAAAATGCACGTTCTCGTTTGTAGGAGTGGCTTGTAATTGCAAATGAGCCGCAGCACACCATAACTGAAAAGCTAATTGGCACTATCCCATTGCCAAAAGAATGATGAAACCATTTTACCCATACTGATGTGAAGAAAAGG
This sequence comes from Melanostoma mellinum, assembly GCA_914767635.1. Lineage (NCBI taxonomy): Eukaryota > Metazoa > Arthropoda > Insecta > Diptera > Syrphidae > Melanostoma > Melanostoma mellinum. The sequence goes on from OU612058.1 coordinate 26,406,932, forward strand.
TATCATCGATGCCTGATAAAGATGCCATCGATGCTTTTAGCCACATCTTCCTATGAGCAGGGAAGAAGAAGCGATGGCCTTATTAAGACAAAGCTTCAAGGCGTTCCACCAGCACACATTGTCCAAGCAAAACAGACGCACCAAACAATGCAGTGAAGCCAATCGATGACTGTCAATTCTGGGCATGGAGACATTTCCTCCCACGGATCTAGCTGGCAGTGCAAAAAAGGTGCATGGAAGTAAAAGGCATTTCAGGGAACTTCAATTATCAAGAGAAACAAACATGATAATTGGTGCGTCAATCAAGTGAAAGTGAAAGCAACTCAACGGTTAGCAGCCTGACTCCAGCCATAAGAAGTTAGCTCTGCTTAATGCTAGCCAGAAGGTCAGCGCAAGGCAACAAACCCCTTGAAAAAAAGTCGACCAGAGAGAACGTACAATGAAAAGAATCTCCCGACAGTTGGATGGGAGAAACATTTTTTACAACTTCAGAAAAACTGGCCCTTTCTGAATTCAAATACAGACCATTATCGCTTTGTCAATGCTGTGAGCATTGTGATTTCAAAGGGGTCAGAGCTCTCTGTCTGTTGCTCAAAACTCGGAGATAAGCCTCTCAGTTTTTAATAGCTAAATAACTAAGGCCAATTTTTCGTGGTTGCAATGTTATGTGCTCGTTTTCGTTCACAAATCCACAAGTTTGCTTGCTTATCCACAAGTGTAATGCACATAATCCTACAAGTGGTTCTTGTTTTATAGACCTAAAGTCTTGTTTTAAAGGCTCCTGAGGGATGCTTCAAATTGACTAGGCAGAAATAGAAAGGACAGCTACTTGCTCCTCAGTACAATAGCTATGATGTAAGAATGGGTCCACATTTCTGATCGAATTGCGAATATTCAGATTTCATTAAGGACATCAAGTGAATATGGAAGCTCAAGGGAACCAATGGTAATTTTGAATTTGGTGGGGGCAAAACCCCCATTTATGAGGCTTAATACAAGCTATTAACTTACAAACTAAGAAACTTAATAGCTAAGACTTAAATTAACTAGGTGGAGGGCTTAGGAGAGGAAGTTTTAGGCAGGGAGTACTCATATTGAAGTCAAAACAAGAAGAGTGAGAATTGACATTCCTCAGCATTCGGGAGATGGGTTCATTGGAGGCGTAAGAGGTACGATGGGTGGGAAGATAGAAGAGACGGGGATTCCGAGTGTTACGAGGGTTGTATTTAGAAAAATGGATTCGTTTAGATTCGGCGATCTCTCGATCTTTTAGCGTATTGAGGTTGAGGAGTTTGATTCGGTCTTGATCTTCTTCTTTACCATTTCCGGCGTTACGAGTAGTGATCTTGAAGCGATCACAACTCTCCCACTTTTCTGCTTCACACTAGTGATCCGCCTGTGGGGTACGCCCACGCCCACGTCTTAATAAGGAGGTAATATCAGAGAATTACTCCAATAAAGACCTCGGAAAGCAAATCGGAGGAAACGGCCGGCGGTGTATGCTCTAAAATTTTGGCAATGTACACTCGTTGGAAAGGCGACCAGACTTGACAAGCATATTCAAGAAGCGGACGAACAAATGAAATGTAAAGGGATCGGGTTACATAGGGGTCAGCAAATTCTTTTCTTCGTTTCACGAAGTTAAGTGCTGAATTTGCCTTAAGGATTATATCGTCGATATGCTGAGGAAATTCAGCTCACGATCGCAAATAATCCCAAGGTCACAATAAGATTTGACAGTTAAGAAGAAAGAGACCGGGAGGAGATTTGATGCGTTTACGTGAGAAGGTTATTGATTGGCACTTGGAAACATTTAGCTCCAGGTAGTTTTTGGAGCACAATATTGAAAAAATGTCGAGCTCCTGTTGGAGGTTGGAAGAGTCTTCAGAAGAAGAAATGACTCGGTCAAACTTAGTATCGTCTGCATAAAGAGAGATAGAGGAGTGTTTGATGATAATTTTAATATCGTTAATACTGAGAATGAAATGGAAAGGGCCTAAATGGCTGCCATGGGGAACACCGGATATAGTTAAAAAACGGCTGGATAAGGTGGATCTGAACCGAAAAACTGTAAAAATGGCTTTCTAAATAAGAAGAAATCCATCTCAAAAGAATGGGTTCAACGCCGAGGGTGGAAAGTTTAAAAAGAATAAGTTTGTGGATACTTCATCGAAGGCTTTATTAAAGTCAGTCGAAATTGTATCGACCTCCTTTCCATTCTCCAAGGCTGAGAAAGAAAATGAGACAAGGTCAACGAGGTGTGTTGTTGTTGGCCTGCCTTTGAGGAACCCGCGTTGTCTAGGGGAGATGAGAGATTTGCAACGAAAACTTAAGTTTTCATACAATATGCTTTCAAAAATTTTGGGTATATGCGATAGTTTAGCGATGGGACTATAATTTTTCACGTCGCTCTTAGGACCTTTTTTGTGTATAGGGGTTATAAACGCCATTTTCCAAGCTTGGGGGAAAACTCCAAGGGATATGGACAAGTTACATACTTTTGAGAGGGGAAGGGAAAGAGTGGTGGAGCATTTCTTAAGAAATATGGCAGGTATACCATCGGGGCAGGAATATACTCATCACTTGATGATTTCCCTTTTTTCAATTAGATAGGAGTCAAAGAAACGTGAAAGGAATGGATCAAAAGAAAAATTCGGTAAAAACGAGAAATAATCTGAATCAGGAACAAAAGAATCAACCGTAAAAGACTGTTTGAAGTAAAATTTTTTTGGAAAACGGTTACAGCCTTTTCGTAACAATATTTTTTGAAGAAGCCACATATCAGCGTATTTACATCGTAGCAACTAATCAACACACTATCAATGCGTTTGGAAAATAGAGCGGTTATGGACTTGTTTGGTCCTTCTTAATCACTTCGGTTTTCGGTATGCTTGTCTTAAGGATCGATGAAGTGTGTGTAACCATATTTATGCATAAAAACGCAGACTTTTCAGGTACATCATTCAAGAGAAATGTTGTAATAAAGAAGGCCAGGAAATGAAAACATATACAATACACAGTTGAATGATTACTTAGGTTTTGAAATAACGCTTTAAATTGATAGCATGCCATTGGATCTCCAATTCTTTGTACATACTTTCCAAAAAATTGAAATTCATTGCAATGTTGCCATCAGCAGCAACCTTAACTTATTCCAAGTGAAACTCTTCTTACAAATCGCTAAAGACAAAAACATATCCGGAGCCATTGAGCAATAAAAGCATCCAACAAAACATTTATCAAAACGAACCTCCACTTCTCAAATTAAACTTTTTGCTGTTGTTTTTTTTTTTGTTCATTGTAAATATATATTCAAGATTTCATTTTATTGTTTTCCGATGCCGAGTTTATTTTCCGGTTATCCACCTTCACCTTACGAAAATAGACATTAGCATATTCATAAATCTCCATACACTTTCTTTTGGTTTGCCTCTAATCAAAAAGAAAAGCCTCTGCCTTTCAACATCTTATAACTGAACACACACACACAACCCCCCACCCTACCCATAATCAAAACAAGAAAGATGGGTTTTTTCCAAATTGCAAAGCATTCTCTTTTCGAGAGAAGATATAGGTACACACGTAAAAACAAGACCAACAAGGACCAAGCCACAAGCGAAACAAAAGCAAAAAATCCCGAGAATCAATAACAAAAGCAATTGAATGAGATACAAATAAATTTTAAGTGTTTAGGAGAGAATTATTTCGTTCGGATGGATGTGTTTTAACCGGTGGTAAATCCGCCTTCCCCAGCCAAGCCTACATTTCCATTTGCTCTATCACGCGTGATACAGCAAAGATCCCATGGCGTATAGTCGACATCCAGCGTCGTCGTCGTTATGCTGTTGTAGGAGGCAAGGAAGGCAGTCCCTATAAGAAGTATAAATATAGAGAAAAAAGATTCACGAATGAAATTATTTCAATTTAACCGAAAGGACGAACGACCGCCGACGCTGACGACCGACGAAGCAAAGAATAAATTGTCGACCTCTTTTCCCACTCGTATAAATATAGCCCCCACATTATTTGTTTGTGCGCTGCGTGTCGTCCTTCGAGGACGATATTTCCCAATAATATGGTAATGTAAACAAAGAACTCACTTTTCACTCGATGCGCGTTGGTGTCTCGGCTGTTTTCGCGACAAGCAAGCACGTCCATTTGTTACGATAATCACATTCGATGGTACAACATAGGGCATGAGTATCCTGAATCCTGTGACACAACACAAGAAGCGCAGAATTCCACTCGTGACATTAAACAGAAAAAACACAACGCAACGCAAAAAAAAAAGAAAATAATAATAATAACAAGGACATTGTGTTTTCAGCCCCATTTAATGATTTCTACATGAAATTATAATGCTCCGCACAAAAAAGGACGTGAAATATATTCTGGGTGTACCTCCCTACCTACACATCCTTCTTCGACGAGGGTGGGTTGTGAGAGAAATTAAATGCTGTGAGAATAAACCCACTCCACAGCATCTGCAGACAAATATAATGACTCCAAATTCAATTTGTTCCGTGTTCATAATTCCTCACCAGGTACCAGGTACCTATACAGGCAGCAGGTTCAAGGCAGAGCCAGAGCCTCCCTAAAGGATTCACGTGCGAATTTAAAAATTTATTTTAATTGCAGCAATTGGGCGGGCATTAACACTCTTTTCAACTCTCCACTTCATTTAATATTTAATCCCACGTGCCACCAAGCACCAACAAGGGCTGATTTTTTTTTATATATACGTGTGTGTGTGTGCGGTGTGCTCTAATAAAATCCTTCCATTTGGGATAATTAGAAAAAGGATTGCTGCGTCGTCGCTTGCGTTGTCGTCGTCGTCGTCGTCGTCGTCGTCGTCATCGTTGAATCTATGAACGATGCGGCTGGTGAAATTGTTTTGTGAATCTGTTACTTTGCAAATGGTTGCAGGGAAAGAAATCATGTCGTCCTTTGAATCATGTCGTCATCATGGAATTAGTATTAATTGAAAAAGTTTACTCGTCATAACTTCCTTGGGAAATTAACCTGCTTTCTGCGTTTGTGGCTAAGGAATTATGAAAGCGCGTCGTCATCATAATCATCATATCGTACGAAGTGCTTTTCTTTTAACGGATTATGTAAGTCAATTTGCTTTTAAATTATAATGGTATTTGAATTTTCGTTATTAAGATAAACATATTCTGTGTGACAAGTTCTTTTAATTTGTTCTATTTCAAAAGACTTCTTAACTTCAATAGGGTTCGACTTTCAAAGGTTTTGAGTTCATTTTACTTTCTCACACAAAAGTGCACATGGACAAAAAATAAAATTGAGGAAAACCTCTTCGCAACGCCACAAGGAAATGTCAACAAAAACACTTTTCAAAATAACTCCTTGAGAATATGAAAAGGAAAAGAAAGTTATACCCAACTGACTTTAACTAATTACCCCACATTTGCATGCGGTCTACCGTAAAGGTTGCATAAAAGCAATATTCTAGGTCTTGCATCTCGCAACCAGTAAAAGTTAACTAATTAACTGACTGGAGAGTCTATGCGGTGACCGTTAATTGAATTAAATGCAAAAGTTCTGCTCATCACGTACAAAAAAATGAAGTCAAAATGTTTGTGAAAAGACTAAATGTCGAGTTAACATTGTCAACTAACCTCCTTTGAAGCAGAAAGTAACCGATTTCAGTTAGCTTAAAGGTTTTTGCTACTTTTTGAATGAATGTGGTTCTGAATGAAAAACTATTTCTCTCAATATTGTCATACCGCTTTAGAAAATGAGTGAAGGAGTTCTTTTCAGTAGAGCAGAGGTTTTTCAGAGAGTTTGTTTGTGCTGTGTAAGCCAACTTTAATTAGAGAGTTTCAATTTAGTAAAAAATAGAAATTCTTTCTTTTGGAAATACTGATGAGGGATTAGTGGTACTTCTGTGAAAGATATGACGATGTTTTTGAACGAAACTTGTTTCTGAGAATGTCAACCAAGAATCTCTAAGAGTTTGAAATAGACATTGAAGTTCAGAAGGAATAAACGACAACTAAATAAAATTACTTGATTTCATGAGAATCAACAAGAACAAACAATAAATGCTGCCACAAGTTTCGGAGCTTTCCCTTCAGACTTTAAAGTTTTTGACCTCCAGTGGAAAGTTGAGGAAACAAAGTATTTAAATAAAAAATATCTGGATAACTTTTTTAATTACCTCATTATCGCTTCGCAGTTTGGGCATAAAAGCAGCTTGAACGGTTTTGGACGAAGCATGATCTTTTCTGTAGTGGTACTCGTGGCAGGATGGTTAGTATGTCTGCCTGTTAACCCAGAGGTTCGTGGTTCGAATCCCAATATGTAGATGCAAATATGTTTTTTCCACGGGTATCGCTTTTCGCGAGGAATTGGCAAGTCCTCCGATAGTCAATTCATTGCGATGAAATTTATTTTATTTCGTTAATGATCTTTTCTGACATGGTGCTTTTTCCTGTCAACGGACACTTTAACCACCACAATTGCCTCATCTAGAGCTAAGAAAACCCCTTGCTTCTGCCGAGAATCTATTGCATCCACAATAGTGAGAGTTTGGTTTGGATTGTTAATCACTTTTATTCAGAAATAAAGATGGGAACATCGTTTCGGTGAACGGTAGGCTATACAGAACCATTTTTAATTTAAATTTAAATATATTATTTAATTATGCTCGCTTTATTGCATTAAGAAAAAAGGGCTGCGCAGCAGAGCCCGGAAATACTTCGAGCCTAGCGATTTTTTCATAACTTTACTTAGGATGGTTGGAAGTCATACGCTACGCCGCACCCTGTTTATCCCCGCTCTGATGCCCCACTCTATTTATTTATTTATACCTAATTGGGAAGAGATTATGAGCCCCTTACGACCTACAAGTTTTCTCTGATTCCGTTCTTTTAAGTGCTAAGAGACTCATGGTTAGGGGTACGTAAATTTCGCAAATAAAAAATCGTGATTTCGCATTTAAAAAACCCAAAATAGAAAATTTTGCATTTATTTGGCAAAAAAATACTGCGTTAAAAACTCAATTCATTGTTGTAATTTCTTCATTTTCATCTTTCATTTCTTTCATTCACTTCATGCCTGCGATCAGTTATGACAATGTTGTAGACACTAAAGTACCTATTGACAGGGCAGTTGAGACATTGAATAGCTGCTTTTGCAAATCCAGGGTATCAAGATGCCACTAAAACTTGCATTACATCCACCAGAAGAGGAGGGCATATTTGCTGCTTCCGATGGACAAAACAATCTGCCAATGTGCTTGTAGCACTCATTTGTTGGAAAACATCTACAAAGAAACAAGCTACACAGTATGGGATGGTCAAAATTTGTCAGAGTGGTTTCTTGCGTTCGTTGGATTGAAACAAGGATGTAATCTTAGCCCCTTACTATTTTGCCTTTACATTCAAGATTTGAATAATGAGTTGCCATGTGGCATAACAATTGATGGGTTCCCTATTAAAATGCTTATGTATGCAGACGACCTTGTTCTGCTATCGGAATCACAGGAGTCTCTGCAGCTAATGATCAACAAATTACGGGATTATTGCTTTAAGTGGAACCTTACTGTAAATCTCAGCAAATCCAAAACGATGGTCTTTCGGAGAGGAACTGGACCTTTGGCTGCGAATGAAAAATGGTACTATGGTGAAGAATTAATTGAAAACGTTAAAGAATACCAATACCTGGGTTTTACTGTAACGAGCAACCTGAATACAGAAAAGCACCTAGAAAAAAAGCTATCGGCTTCCAAAAACGCTGTTGGTACAGTATGGCAAAATATATACGGAAATTCGGATCTATCATTCAGCACCAAATATCGAGTTTTTACCGCAACGTCTCAGTCCATCATGTTGTATGCTGCAGAATCATGGGGCTGGCGCCCGTCGGAGACCACTGAAAAACTCCTCCGATTCTTTTTAAAACGACAGTTTCGCCTACCGGACACAACTCCAAACTATATGCTTCTTATCGAAACTGGTTTATCACCACTGTTCTTAACATCACTTAAACTTCATTTCAACTACAACTGCAGTATCAGTTATAAGGTCCCAAAGTTCATGGTTTGAAGAATGGAAAAATTTAGCAGACACTTGCGAAATACCTTTCAGCTTGACTTTGGAAAATGTTACAGAGTGGAAACCTTTTCTCTGTAATCTACTTGAAAGCCTACATTACAAAGCAAGGGAAGACAATATAGAGAAGGCGAGAAGTTCACTTCACAAAGAAATATGTTCAAAACTCCAATACGATCTAGGAGAAGGCAACTATTTCAACGACAATTTTAGCTATGAACAAATATCCTTCCTGTTCCGAGCAAGAGGAGAGTTGTTATCTCTGAATTTCATACCGCACCGCAATGACTTAGCCCTGATTTGCTCCATGTGCAATACCAACGAAAGGGAAAATATAGTTCATTTCATCGCAAGATGTCCAATTCTGGCAGAAATACGACGACAAATATGGCAACAAAATATTTTAGATGAAGGTGACCTTCTAGCGATTTTAAATGGGAAAAACTGGCAACAACTATCACAATTTATTAAAATAGCAGTAAACTATAGAAAAAAAATAATAAGTGAAAGCATTTAAATTAAAATTTAAAAAAAATCAATTAATTTACAAAATTCAATTAAAAACATTAAGCAAAGCTATCATCTGGCTGACGGCCCCTCTGGCCATGCCTTAAAAGATTTAAGTCAATTAAACAATGATTTTGTAAAATTTTTCTTGATAAATCAATAAATCTAATCTAATCTAAATCTAATCAAATTTGTTGGATATGACGCCATGTGTACCAGCAATTTATCCAAGCTCTTTTTAGCTGCTGTCTTCAACATCATGCTTTGATCGATAGAGTTTTCGGGTGATAAAATATTCATTGATTTTTCGCCAAAAAGCCTTGACATTGACGCTGAAGAGGGGACTTCAAATCTTCTAATTTACTCTACAAAATGTGTGCAAACGAATAGTTTGAACCTTCTAAATTGTCAATAAGTTTCATAATTTTCGGACAAAATTCTGATACAAATGTAATTTGAACTTTAATTTTACTGGCTTGAATATCATTTTCAAAACATTCTTTGAGGTATGTAGTGCTTGATTTGTCGTTTTCGCATTCATTAAGGATATCGATAATTTGCTGCATATATGTATACAAATAAATCATAGACTTAAACCAAGAATTCCAATGGTTACAACAGGCATAGGGTAAAGTTTTGGAGTTAATTGTGAAGCATGCTGTCGTAGAAAGTTTAAATAGGAACTTTTCATTTTTCTAGAATGCAAAAAAGCTGACTTTGTCTTGGCCACAATAGAGTTCAGTTACTCTAACTCTTTTATAAAAATGTAACCCACAAGGTTCACATTTGAAAGCGCGTAACGTAACAAGTGCGAAAGTATTTTATTTTCTTTCAAATTTCACTTTTATCGCAAATAAAATGCAGATTTCGCTTTTATCGCATCTATTTCGTAAAAACGAAATTTACGTACTCCTACTCATGGTATTGAAATTACTATCGAGTGCCAATTCCTTGCGAAAAGCCTGGAAAAACAGTTGAATGTTTCTGGGATTCGTACCTTGAAATCGTACGTAAAAGGCAGATATGTTAACTGTACTATATCATGGGGAGCAACATTTTTAAAATGAAACTTGTAAAGGGTTTATTCAACAGGGATTTGACAGCTTGGATTATAATTTGTGAATGCATCCATTTACTAAACATCAAAATGTTACTGTCCATTTATTCTTTAAACTCAACACTTCGTTCTCATGAATTGGGCATCGCTCAGAACGTACTTTACGCCATGACTATACCGTTTATTTTTGGTCTGAGTTGGAAGATATGGACTTGGACGACATGTGGTCTCAACAGGATGGTGCCACAAGTAACACGTTAAAAGCGGTTTATTGAATAGTGAGTTTTCTGAGCGTGTTATAGCAAGGATTGGGTCTGTCGGTCGATTGGCCGCCTTCTTTGTGCAATTTTACGACTCTATACTATTTTATTTGGAGTTACCTTAAGGTAAAGGGGACTTCGTTAAAAATAACTACATCATTTATGGACCTGGTATCGATGATCCAGTCTGAGATAAGTCAATAAAACTCACTTACTCCAAATTTTTTAGTATAAAATAAATAGGATGGCGCAACTAAGTGGGAGCCCTGGGGCCTATCACATTTCTCACACCCTATACCTCGTGCGAGAATAGAAGAGAGCTACACTTTTCTGTCGATTCCGAACGGCTAATCGAGAAAGCGCTTTTTATGGCAATGATGAATTCGATATCGGAAGACTTGCCAATTACTCGCGAAAGACTATACCCATGAAAACATTTTTGCTTTTTTTGGGACACGATCCACAAACCTCTTGGTTCAAAGGCAGACATGCTAACCATCGGGCAACGCCACGGGCACCACAAATTCTAACAAAATAAATTTGATTTTGAATATTTCTTTGTGAAAATTTCACACGGCATTCTATACAGAAGTGTCTAAATGCACCCACGGTGTTGGTCGTGTTGGTTCGTTTGACACGGCATTTTAAGTAACTGGAAGGGAAAAAGCTCGTGTGACTCGCGATAGCTCCTTCAAACAAAACCACTCAGTCATTTCATATAAAAAGATGAAAAAATGCAGTCGTTTTAGGTGAAAATCTCATTCTGTTGCCAGAGTTCGTTGAAGATGTAAGGTACTATTTAGTTGTTACATTGAAATCTAATGCTAAAATAATTTTATTTTAAAGTCAAAACTAATGAAGCCTCAAATCCACGCGAATTCTGTCAAGGCCTTGAGATTTTCAACGACTGCAATGAAGCTGTGTAAAACAAGCTTTACCTTTTTCCACTCAAATTACTCAAAATGCGTTGCTAAACGAACTAACACGATCCACACCGAGAGTGCAAATAGACACTTTCATTTTCAAAATATTATGTGTTAAGGAAGCATTGATTTTAATAAACAGACAGATTCACAAAAATGTACCTTTATTGGGCCTCTCAAGTCATTTGCTTATGCCAAAAAGTCGTCGATATTGGAAGAGCTCAGAGCCAACATAAAAAGCGAAATACCAGCCATTTCAGTCGAAATTTTTGACCGTGTCATCAAAAATTTGGTCCAACAAATCTACCGCTGAAAACGTTCCCTAGTTGCGTTAGCTAAATAAACGAAGTCAAGATTCATTCATAAATGTTTTGATTATCTTGAAAGGTATGCGTTTTATTTAAAAAAATTGTCAAGTCCTTATTGGAAAACTCTATTCTTGGCCTATCCTTTATGAGTACTTTGGAATTTTGCTGTGAAACAAGCTGAGTTTTTCAAAACAATCGGAAGAAAAATAGTTTTGAAGCCAAACGTACTCTCAACTAGACGTTGACCAATTATTTTTACAACCAGAATTTTAGTCCAGCGTACAAAAACCGAACTTTCGAGCAAACATAATAGAAAGTTTGTTTCTGTTTTCAGCTGTTTGAAGTAATGACGGGGCAAGCTTATATTACGAAACAAAAAGCCAGTTGCATCCCTCCCTTGAAACAATTTAGCCGCAACATCCGCCTCGCACAATAGACAGACATAACTTCGAGGTAGTACAGGACTTCGTCTGCCTAGGATCCGCTATATACACGGAAAACAACATCGGTGCGGAGATCAAACGGAGAATAACTCTTGCCAACCGTTGCTCTTTGGGTTAAGAAGGCAATTGAGAAACAAAACCCTCTCTAGAAAAACCAGGTAACCTTGTATAAGACCTTAATCATCCCAGTCCTGCTTTACGGCGCGGAAGCATGGACCTTATCGAAAGCGGATGAGGAAACCCTTGGTCGTTTCGAAAGAAAAATGCTCCAAATGATCTTTGGTCCCGTATGCGAAGAAAATGTGTGGAGAAGAAGATACAGCAACGTGCTGTATGAGCTGTACCGTGACATGGGCATACCCAGAAGAGTACGCATCGCGAGGCTGCGATGGTTGGGTCATGTAGAGCGGATGAATCCAAACGTTCCGGCTTGACGGGTTTTCGAAAGCACATTGCAAGGAAATCGTGGAAGTGGAAGACCTCGTCTTAGGTGCGAAACTGGAGAGAGCTCGCCCGAAATCGAAGTCGTTATAGAAGGATGTTGGTTGAGGCCTAGGTTCACCCCGAACTTTAATGCCCACCTAAGTAAGTAATTATTCGTCTCGCACGGAATTAGCATCAGTTTTTCCTTTAGACCGATTTTGGTTGCACACTTAAGCACAGAGATACAAACCTTTGGCTCTCAGCCCGGATGTGGAATGCATAACCCTACTTAATTTTCCCCACCCTTAACAATGAACAGAAATTCAAAAATAATTTGCATCGACATCTCCTTTCCTATTCTTCCCTCATTGTGTTTGAAAAACATTTTAAAAGTAGTCAAAATACCTTGAAGTCCGCGTTGTATTTATAAAAAAATACGAAATTCTGGAACAACGCCAATCGTTTTAAATTTTACTAGTTTTTAAAATAACTTATATAATTTTTTGGTATTATTAAAATTATATTTTAGGGTTAAGGAATTCTTTTAAACTTTTTAGTGTGCTGTAGAAATATGTTAAATTAGTTTTATTTAATGTAAGACTCACACATCAAAAATAACTCTTTTCCCATATGTAAAGTAATTTTATTGTTATTATTTGGGTTGAACTCAACTAAAAAAGTGCAAAATAAAGCCATAATGTGGGATAAATGTTGCGGCTAAATTTACTTTGTAATACTCAAAGGTTGGTAAATTAATATATATGTACAAAATATTTAAAAAAAAAAAAAATTATAAAATTAGGAATCCAACTTACCGTCGGCTACTTTGGATAATTGGTGTTAGTATTATCTCTAAGCTGGAGGATTTATTTTGAGTGTTAATATTATGACCAACACTAGTGAGGGCGGTGTTGGTATTGGTGTTGCTACGGTTGTGCTGCTGGGGAGACATCTGATTTGGGGTTGTTTCCGTCAATCCCTCAATACTACTAGGGCTCTACCAAAAATACATTACACACATACAACGCGTGAAGAACAATAATGAGAAATTTGCCGATTCAAAAATTTCTTTTTAATTACGAGAAATTTTTCCATTTTCTTTTCATTTCTAAAACTTTACACTAACACACACAACATGCAGTGGTATGAAACACATATATAAAAATCGTTCGCAGGCAGCAGGCAATTATTTTTGTACACTTTGTCGGCTTCATATTGAAGTCCAATATGCCTTAGATTTTAATAACAAAATTGAAAAATTAAATTCAAAACACTCACATGCAAAAATTAAGTAAAGTAAAACACATATTTTGCAGAGACCACTTTGTTAGATTATCAATTTTATTGCATTTCGTTACCCCCCATGGTAATTCCAGGGGATATACGATCCTACAATTCCATTAAAACACATTTGTTTTCATTTTCAAGCCCTAATTCCGACTAAATCATCATGTGTTGCTGAATCAGCCTTTCGTTCCCCCCAAAAACTACTCAATTTACTCGAAGGGTATTTTTTGTACATAATAATTTACAAATGCCAATATGTTGCAACTACACAAAACTAAAAAACTAATGAAAATTAATCAAATCGCGACTGTAAATGAAATACTTTTGCGTTGTAATTAATGAATATCGATAAACCATATTTCACACAGGGAATTCTAATTTGAAATTTTGTCACTCGAACTACGAGACCAATATGCTCGAGGTTAGCAACACCACAACAAAACAATTTGCATCGTTTTCAATGAAACAAAGCCATGTATGTATGGAGTTGTAATTAACATTTACCGGTTGCTATTTAAACCGCATCAGTTGAAATTCTGGCTCTCTAGATTTCGATGTAACTATTTCTGGTGCCTATAAATTCTACATTTTACCTACAACACAGGGAAATAATTCAAAACAAAATGCAATCGTCACGTCTCACGCTGCGCAGCTCATCCTGCCGGGTTTTTAACATTGGGACACAAATCTCATCAGCGAAATCAAATCTAATGCAATGTAAATGTCATCCCTTGTCTGTCTCGTCACTATAGAACGAGCAAAGGGGAAAATCAAATCAGTTGCATATCAAAATTTATTCATTTCAATAAATTTTTTGTTGATATGAATGCAAAAGCAGATATATAGCAAAATGGGAGACTCTATTCATTTATCGTGTGTTGTGTGTTCATCACTTCCAATTTCACAAACAATACTTTTTGAGTATTTCATTTGTAGTTGCAGATGATTGTTTGTACAATAAGAGGCGTTCTTGTCGAAGAGCCTTTTTGTTTAACAAAATGAATTAAAAAACAATTTGTCGATCTGAATCTGAACAAATCTACACTTCAGTAAGATTTAATTAATTTTCGAATAGCAAATAATAAAATCTATTTGTAAACCTACCCAAACAAAGAGATATCAATCAACAATGGGAATCACAATTCAAACCTACAATTTTGGCAAGGAATTTCCCAATTAATCAGAGCAATGTGTTTGTTGGGAAAGGGGTTGTAGGTAACAGTGCGGTGCCTTTATCCTGACAGAGGAAAATTTCAACAGAAATATGTAAGCCAACAGCTAAAAGGTTTTATATAGAAAGACGATGTTTGAAAAGGTATGAAGCTAAAAGCTTTTTAATTTTGTCAAGCGATCGTAGACTATGGCTGCGACATATCGGCCACCTAACTAACTTGGGTAGTAAGATATTTTTTTAAAAGTGAAAAGTGAAGTATACATTTGTACAACCCACCATGTGAAAACTACAAACTTCGAAAGGCAGCTCTCAATTGATTACTGTTTAGGTCGCGAGACACGAGTGGCTCTCAGTGGGACCAGCTTAAAAACATCAAAGCCTAGAGAATATTTGACATTTCTACTTCAAGTTTTTGATGGTGTATCCAAATTTGAATCCAAAATTTGATAGCGCGTTAACCCCAACATTGTTTCCCCGGTCCTCAAGAAAGGAGACCCTCTGAACTGCGCCAACTACAGAGGTATCAGTCTTCCGAAAATTGCATACAAGATCCTCTCTGCCGTATTGTGTCAGCGTCTAAAGCCATTCGTCAACAACCTGATAGGCTCTTATCAGTATCATCGGCTTTAGACGAGGAAAGTCCACCATAGACCAAATCTTCACACTACAGCAGACCTTGGAAAAAACCCAGGAGCTTCAGATCGATACCTACCACCTTTTTATCGATTTTAAGGCGCGGTATGACAGCATCTATAAAAAGGAGTTGTATTAGCCATGTCTAGTTTTGGCATCCCTACCAAACTTGCCCGATTGTGTAGGATGACGATGGAGAACGCACGCTGTTCCATCAGGGTCGGAAAAGATCTCACACATTCGATGTCAAAAAAGGTTTTAGGCAAGGCTATGCACTGTCATGTGACTTCTTCAACATCGTTCTTAAAGAATAGTGCAAAACTCCCACGTCAACACAAGAGGCACAATCTTTCAAAGATCCGTCCAATTGCTCGGATATGCCGACGATATTGACATAATTGGAAGAACGCAGCGTGATGTCAATGGCGCGTTTATGAGCATTGAAACGGAAGCGAAGAAGATGGATCATGAGGGCAAAACCAAGTATATGCTGTCATCAAGAAAGGACACCCAACACCGACGTCTTGAACAGAACGTCACGATAGACATAACTTCGAGGTAGTTAAGGACTTTGTCTACCTAGGCACCGCTATTATTTCAGACAACGACATCAGCGCTGAAATCAAACGAAGAATAACTCTTGCCAATCGCTGTTTCTTCGGACTAAGAAGGCAATTGAGTAGTAAAGTCCTCTCTCGAGCAACTAAAGTATCCCTGTATAATACACTTATCAACCCGGTTCTTATATATGGCGCAGAGGCATGGACCTTGTCAAAGGTAGACGAGAACGCTTTAGGATGCTTCGAGATAAAAATTCTTCTGGTGATTTTTGGTCCCGTCTGCATAGATGGAGAGTGGAAAAGAAGATTTAACCACGAACTGTACGGGCTGTACAGCGACACTGACCTTGTCAAACGAGTCAAGGTCCAGCGACTTAGATGGCTGGGTCATGTAGAACGAATGAACACCAACGCTCCGGCCCGGAAAGTCTTCGAATCCAATCCCGAGGGACGGCGCAGTAGAGGAAGACCGCGACTCAGGTGGCGCACGCAAGTAGGAGAGGACCTCAACCAATTTGGAATGCAAAGCCGGAGGCAGCTTGCTAGGGACCGAGCTGGCTGTAAGTGGTAAGTAAGTGCCTTGTGACACTTGTGAGGGAATGGAGGGGACCTACAATTTTCTGCCGGTTCCGAACGGCTAATCGAGAATGCGCCTTTCATGGCAATGAATTTACTTTCGGAGGACTTGTCAATTCCTCGCAAAAGGTTGGGATTCGAAAAATGAACCTCCCACGGGCACCATATATACCAGCTCCATTTCTTTAGTGAGCATTGTGAATTGTGATCTCAAAGCGATCACAGCTCCACCTCCTAATTACTTCACATTATTGATCAGCCTGTCCCTGTGGGGTACGTCATGTCAACATCGAAGCATTTAGACAAGCCCCCGGGTTTGAATAATTGAGTGTCTGAGGCCACCAATTTCCTGGTTGTTTGTGAGAGAAGTTTTTTAAATTAGTCTTTCTTCACTCTCTGGTTGCGTAAAGCTGTCTGACCTCAATTCTTTCCTGCTTAACTCGGATTGGTTTCTGAGAGCAGCATTTAATATCAGTGTTTTTTTCTGGTCGCGTTGGATCCGGAACTTTGTATGAAAAGGTTCTCCAGATCTCTCTTTGGAACGCGACAGAACCCACGAGCCACAATCGGTGTTCTTTTTTCTCTTGATTTATGGTGGCACTTTGATGTGAAGGCTTCGAATTTTTGGTACTTATAATACGACCGAGCTTTGTTACACTTGCTGTCATAGTAAACATCTTCATCTTAGCTGCCCCAACTTAATTTTACACCTTTCGCATGTATTGTTCAACATTGAAAGTCTGATGTGAGTGCTACGGTTGTAAAAACGCGGTGTTGAGTCTTTCTTTTAGCTTAGGGGGCTCTTTTCTAATGCTGCACTTCATTACACCTATGCTATGGCTTCACTATAGACTCTTTATATGCTTTCCACACTTGAGACGCCTATTTCCATTCAAAGAAAACAAAAAATAGTATGGAACCGGCATGCCTTAATCAAAAGCGAGTGCTTTTGGACTAAGATAACGTCTACACATTCGTCAAAGCGTCGTTGCAAAAATGTAATAGTCGCTTATCAGTGCTACGCATCGTAGTAGTTCAACGGCGTTTCCTTCAACACTTCCATGATCTTGAAAGATAGGGCGTTAGTGCAATCGGACGGTATTTGGAAGGGGAGGAAGATTCACTTTTTTTAAGGACTGGCTGAACAAATTTAGTTTTGCATTCACTCGGGAAGAACCCAGAAGAATAGGAAAGATAGAAAAGCTTATACGCAGTGGTTTTGCTAGCGTAGAAGAACACCTTTTCAGAATAACGAGCGGAATACCACATGGATCAGCAACATATTCAGATCTTTAAAAACTCTCGCAACCGAGTGTGTACGAAAAAAAGAAACTGCTTCATAGTAGAGTCCACATTCTCAAGCTCAAGAGGAGCTAGTTTACTGTGTAGAAGTGTTGATTAGACAGCAAACTAGGCTGCCAGTAAATAAGCTCTGTCGATTGAGTTGACATACGAAGACCCACATTGAAGACAAGCGTTGGATCGGATAAAGTGGTGGAGTTCTTAATGTTCTTCACAAAGGACAAACAATTCTAGTGGGCTCATCTACTAGCTGAGTTTAATGATTTAATTGGCGAAGATCACAACATTCCTTCCTTGTTATTTGGACAGAATGACGAAGCCACCAGAATTGTATACATACCGTCCATGCTCCTGCCACACGCACTTCTTCTTCAATAATTCATTTCGCCACTTTAGGTATTTTCATCGCTGTTATTTCAGAAGCTGTTGACGATTCTTCGAAAGCCGCTTTATTCTTATATATCACTGCATCATCATTGCACCCCTAGGTTTTCTTGACTATTTAGTATCAGGCCTTTGAAAAATGATTCTGTCAACAGAGAAGGGTTTCTCTGGGCGATCCAACGCTCCCTACACTCATTTTCATCCGATTGCTAGCATATAGCTATACCTATAGCAAACCAAGACCCTACCATTATCACAAAGTAATCACCTACTCTGTGTGTCAGAAGGGGTTGTACCTAAATAAACGCCAGTCTACACATCAAACTCACAAAGCACATGTCAAAAACACCAATGGCTCTAAGCTCTTACTGTTCTCACCTCACTGAACACACAACATGGCGATATAATTCAAAATTAAAATCATACCCCCAATTCGAAACGTTAACATCCATAGTTCAGTTTCTTTCGTTATCAAAAACATTTTATATTTTTTCATTGGCAAATTTGTTTTTCATGTGACACTTCCTATCAAAGGGTAACCAAAGCCATTCTCATAATAAAACAATTCCAATGCAAGAAATGTTGTCGGTAAAAATGATAAGAACATTTTTATCAGCAACCCCAGCTCTCCTCTCCTCCTCATCCCCCATCTATTTTATTATGATTAACCAGAAGAACTAAACTGAAAATTGCTTATTGGTATTTATGCTGGGCATTAACGTCCCCATAACAAGCCCGAATAAAGTTCCTTAAATTAGTTTATTTGTCCCACAACCCAAACTACCTATACTCTACATTATACAATAACAAACGTCTGCGGATATACGACTATGAGTAGGGTCATTTCACCCCCCGCCTCCACCCGCTTTGAATTCCAACAAAAACAAGAATATTCAGGCGTGTTGACTGCCAACACCGTCATAATTCCAAGGATTTTAGTTACATTATTATAGTTCTGAGGGGCTGTGCGAGCCATTTTTTCCATTTTTATTACGCTCTTGTTTTTTGATTAAGTTTATTTGCGAGAGGCAATAAAAATAAAAATCCAACACACCCACCCACACACCACACATGAAAACTCATACATCTGAACAACTGTTTGTAGTACGCGTCGTATACCTACAGTGCCAGCGGGCTAAGTGAAATAAACAAGGATCAGGCAAATGGAAATGTTCTTTGGGTTCTTCTTCGTTTGGAAAATTCAAGAGTTTTTGGCAATGTCTGAAAATGTCAGGCGAACTTTGAGCAGAAAACATTGAGCTTATTCGAAAACCAAAAAAAGAAAAGAAACACCAAGAGGGAGAAACTTTTAATGACCAATACAATTATGGTCATTTCACTTTAATCGGAATGTTTGCAGCCAGGAATTCATTGGACCGACCCGGAATCATCTCAATCTTAACTATATACTGACAGGATTCAGCTACTAAGTGGCAATTCAAAATCACGACATGATTGTTTATGGATGTTCCTTGTCGGCGAAATGTCCGACTTAGATGGGCTGTGTATATGGACTTGAAGAAAATATGTCAATTGGACAATGTTAAGCATAACGAGGTCTTACTTTTGGTAAAGGCATAGCCAAGATTGGTATGGCATAAGTTTTGTTCGATTATTTGTCTATGTGGAGTAATTGGAAGGATTTAAGTGACACATTTGTATCTCTATATACACATTAGACTTAAGTCTGGAGAAATTAGGAAAATTAAATTACAAACAATTTTCATGATGAAAGAAATTAAGAGACGAAAGCTGTCAGACATGGTGACTCGTAGTCGTCATTATCGTCCTAGATTATCTGACCAAGTACAATGGGGAAGGGAAAAGAAGTAGAATGTCTTCCAAACAAGGCGCAAGGACTCTTGGTCACCAATCCTTTCTACAGATTTTTTTTTATCACAGACTAATTGCCGGGCCATTGGTAGAAGCATTTCTTTCTTTGTGGTGCTGTAGATGGAAATAGTAAGTAACTTCACATTATAATCTCAAGGGTTTGTGGGCGTCCAGATAAAACTGGGAGGCTGACGTAAAAGTTGATGTTCGGAGTGGGATTTGATCCCATGCGTCCTGCCTATTTACTGAATAGTCAACCAGTGCACCATGGTCGCCCGCTCCAGTACTATCTTTTGGTAACTTTATTCGATGATGGATTCGATAAATGTTTGATTCAAAAAAATGGAAATAACCAGCCGTTTTTAGGTTAAAAACCGATAGCTTCACTTATTCGTTGTGTAGCGGCAGGACAATTGGCAAAATATTCGACAAGAAGTTTCAATATCTAAGCCATCGTAACTAAATTCATTAAAATAAGTAAAATTCTCTTCTTCAAACAAAGCTCAAGTCCTCGGACTTTTGCATTTAGTAAAACTTAAAGAATAAAAAGTTATCTAATGAGACCCATTCACAAAGAAATGGTTATACAAGTGTTTATCTTCTTAGACCCTAATAAAATAAACAGCACAAATATTTAAGTCTTTCAAGAAACGTCTTCTGTGTAAGGCCTTTACTAACATGGGGTAGTAACATGGAGGACCGCACTCGACAAACACTTAGGACAACTCTTTCGGATGCCCTAGACATACTACTTAAACTTACAGCCCTAGACACTTTCGGTAAACAGTCAGCAGCGAACTTAGCTACTCGACTAAAAGCCAAGTCTTAGTGGGCCAACAATCGAATTGGTCACACTAATATTTTAAACAACTTAAGATTCATTCCGGATCGATTAGACTACACCACTCCCAAGTTGGTGTTTGAAAACAATTTCCAAATAACCATAGCCTAAAGGGAAGCTTGGAAAAACAGAACTCTCTTGGAAAATGAAGCCTTGCACGTTTACACTGACGGATCTAAAACCTGTGATGGTGTAGCAATTGGAATTTTCTGGAAAGAGCTGAATTTAAGCCTTTTCCGCCTTTTCCTCCTATCTGACCACTGTAGTGTGTCATAAGTGGAAATTCTAGCGATAAAAGAAGTCCTCTTCTGGCTCACAGAAAACGTTGTTTCCTCCACTGCGATATTCGTATTTTTTCGGACAGTCTGGCTACTCTCAACTCTTGCCTCTGTCTCTACAAAATCTACTACGGTCCAAAACTGTCGCACGTCTTTATAAAAGATGTCAGAATAGTTCAACATTCACCTTTCATGGGTGCCGGGTCACAGGGTCATACCAGGGACCAGGCGAAGGCATTACAGACGAACTCGCTATATAAAAGGAACGACTTCTTATCTTCGACCTGAAAGGAACAACATAGGTACACCTATCACATGTAAACTTTTGCTAAAGCAGGACGCTTCTGAGAAGATGAGCATTAGATGGACGAAAAGTAATACGTGTCTTGTGACTTAACGAACTTGGCTAGACTTAAAACGTTCATAGAGATTATTGAGTCTAAAACGTCTGCATATAAGGTTCCTTACAGGACACTGTCTTATAGGTAGACACGCTAAAAGACTTGGTGTCTACTCCAATGACTTTTGTAGAAATTACATGGACGATGAAAAAGAGTACAACATGTCCTTTGTTCATGCCCTGCGCTTTGCAAACAGACGGAAAACTCACCTAGGTAATTACTTTTTCGACGACACGAGAGATTTATTTAACTAAGACCCTTAAAATCTCTGCCTTTTCGTACGAAGTTCTGAATGGTTTGACTTGGTGGTGATCAAATCGTTAGTTCAGGTTTGATTGCAGGGTGGTTCAACTTCCTGAACCCCTAGATAAGGACGAGAGGGTGATCAACCTTCCAATCTCTTAATGGATCCTTCGTGGTCTAAGTATGTTGGCCTCCGTATACTGACAGCCACGCATCTAACCTAACCTTACTTAACTTCTTCAATTTTTGATTGGTGTCATTTAAATATGTTTCTAGACGAACTTATTATCTTCAGCTCTTTCCCAGAAGATTTTATTGAGTAATGAGTTCCATGAAGCACCTGTCAAGTTGTTCCTTTTAAAAAGATTTCTAGAAGATGCGTCTTTCAAGATCGTCTGGAAGTGCTTCTTTGAATTTTTCATTAATGAAGAATTTTTCAAGTCTCCTTTTTTTAAAAATAGTCTACTTAAAATTTTCTTCTAAGCGTTGTCGTTGAAAACTTCTTCCTAGAAGAGTCTTAAGAGTTCACAACTTACGTTTTCCATAAGGCTTCTTAAAAGTAGACAGTTTTTAGGAGAATCTTTTAAAAAAGATTTTTCGAAAGCGATTTCAGAAGCGTTTTGGAAGAAGAGTGTACCATGTTCCTAATGAAGCCACATTCAAGTTGGATTTTACTTAAACAGTCTTGACATAGAGCTTTTAGGAAGAGTCTTACAAAGAGTAATTCAACTTGCGTCTTTAATGTCAGTTTTGAGGAAATGTCTTCTAAATACAATCTTTGAAGTAGTGTCTATCGAGTAACGTCTTTTGAAAAGCATATTTGAAGCGTAACCAACTTGAAGAAACATCCTAAATGTAGTGTTTTTTCTCGTTTTTAAAGTAAGTTTTAAGGGTGAAGTAGCTCTTTTGATAGTGAATTTGAAATCTCTCTTGTGTCAACTTTTGTCTTTGTACTTTTGGAAGACATCCAGCAATTGACAATAGTTCCTGACGTTTTCTTTGCTGCGAAATCGACAAAACTGCTTGTTCACGTAACTTGCCTCTCAAGCACTCATAAAACCCTCAAATCACTGTTCAGAAAAACAAAAAGATCCTCAAACGCATGCAAAATTCATTTCGATATAAATTAGAATTCCATCATTTGTTATTTCCATTGAGGAAAGATGAAAAGCTTTTATAGAAGAATTTTATGCATCGCCCAATCTAATGGAAAGCGTATTATCGATTAAAAGAGTTTATCTGTCATCATCTCTACCGAAAATTCATCTTTCTATCGAATGGAATAAAACTCCCATAAACGGAATCTGGCTTATTCATTACATGTGTTGCATGCATCCTTCAGTACAAGTACACTTAAACATATAGACAAGAATTATTCATCATATATTGAGCCTTTTCGAATTGAATATGAATAGGAAACACTTCTATAGATGGAACTACAAGTTCTACCTTCTTTGGTCAATTTTGGAAATTGGATTCCCTGTTGCATTTGAAAACGGCAAAATATTTCCTGCAGATGTATGGATGTATAAGAGAATTGTAAACAGCTTTCATCTGTCCAATCAATGAAATCGTACATTGCACAATGCAGAAAGGAGTCTTATGTCTTCAAAGAGCACACAAATTATCACATGAGCCGTTCAAAATACATAACAAAATAAAGGCTCTAAATTTTTGTTGATTCTCGATAGATGGCGTAAGCCAAGCTTATTCAACTTACCAATAAAAAACTAAGCTAAAAAAAAATGTTAGTTCAAAATTAATGTTATGAAGACAATAACAACATTGGTAAGGCTTGAAGCTTTTTAACGAATTCTTTAAGGTTTTTCGAACTATAGAATTGACTAAGCTGGACCAAGTTGGAGTTTTCGTTCAACAATACTTATCGTTCGCTTTATACAATACCATAAGTATAGAACAGGTTTGGTTAAAATGACCATTGTGTGAAAAGGATGGACACAAACAGACGATTGTCCATGGTTTATATGGTTTTCTGGTGACAAATTAGTCAGTAAATGGTCCTTTTATACGAAAACAGAATTTTTCCTAGAGAGAATTCAATTCGTTCGAATTTAAGAAGTTTTGAAGAAGTTTTAAACTCACTAAGACTAAGTTTTCATTTGGCACTAAAAATTCGTTCTGGTAACAGTGGGCCTTTGGTAGATATTGATGATGAAATTTCAGTGTCACGTAATGACACCTCTTTCTAAATTCAATTTTTCCAGACGCCGAATCTCGTACCTCTGAACAAAGACAAATACCACATACGCCCCTGTCTGTAAGGCCTTAATTGCCCGCAATCCGACAGCACTGTAGCTAACATCTTACATAAAAAGATGCAATGAAAATTTTAATAACTTTCGTATAATGAAGAGGCTCTATAGTTTTAGGTGAGCTTTTCTTTTTGTACACATTGCCAATTCAAAAATCGACTGCAATCAAAAATCATTTTGATGTTTTTGCTTTGATTAATAAAATTGTAAAGTAGACTCCTCACGCACGTGATTGAGATGCAAACAGAAAAGCTAATTTTTTGAAAGGAGTGACAGTTTCTTTCACTCTAAGGGAGATTTTTTGCGTTCTTATCAACTTGAATATTATTATATGGTTGGAGAAACCGGAAGATATTGTAAAAATAATACACAGCTCCAAGTCCAAGAAATCAACAGGCCCAGACGATGTCTCAAATTACGTCCTGAAGAGGCTCCCACAGACAGTGATAATCTTTCTGGCTATTATCTTAAACAACTGCATCAGCAACAGCTACTATCCCAGGAAGTGAAAAACGGCCAAGATAATGGCAATTTCGACGAAAGACGATCCGAACCTCATCGACAACTACAGGCCCATTTCCCTACTCAACAGTCTAAATAAACTCCTGGAGGAGCTAATGCTTAGAAAGTGGAAAAAGTTGTGCAGAGATAATAATATCATTCCAAATATGCAGCTCGGTTTCCGGGAAAAGCATTCAAACTTGCATCCGCTGATAAAACTACACAATGACGTCGCCTAAGACCTTAACAGCCATCGTGTCACCTTCGCATGCTTTTTGGATGTCGAAAAAGCATTTCACAGCGTTTGGATTGATGCACTCATCCATAAGCTAAATCTTCTAAACTTTTCAGCTCCATTGAAAAAAATAATTTTTTCTTTTCTCTCTCACAGAAAATTTTTTCGTCCAAATTGGAAGCGCAAAGTCCGCCACCAAGAACATCAGAGCAGGAGTTGCTCAGAGATCAAAACTAGAACCATTCCTTTTCAACATCATGACGTCGGATCAACCTACCCCAAGGGACTGCGAAAACCTGCTTTACGCCGATGACTCTCTGACATATAGCACATCTATATCACCAACCATAGCTACCCGGAGAGTGGAAACTCACATCCACAAACTATATTTTTATTATAGTAAGTGGGGTATCCGGATCAACTCAGCTAAGTCAAGGCTCGTCTGCTTCAGAAGGACCGGAGGAAGAGGCCGTTGTTCTGCTGGTAATTGCAGAGCTATCTATTACTTTACCTGATGGAACCAGACTGTCTGCCCAAAGAAACGCTTAGATTCAACCCGCACTCACAAGCCGTACTGAAGAAGGCCAATTTAGCTTTCCACCGAGTGTACCCTTTGCTGAGGAGAAGGACAGAACTAAGTCAGCCAGCAAAACTACTGATGTACCAGCAGCTGAGACCCGACATCAACTACGGAAGCCCAGTTTGGTTCACCATCTCGAAGACCGCAATGAAGGATCTCCTAATTTTCGAAAGGAAGATTCTGAGACTCTGCACCGGCCTCACTTTCAACCAACAGCGTCAGAGACATTACAGTAACCAGCATCTATACGAGAACGCCAAGATGACGCCCTTGGACCATTACATCTTATCGACTGTTTTGAAAACGGCTGAAAATATAAGCAACCACCCTAATCCCCTGGTGAAAAGGCTGACCACTGTGAACCGACACCTTAAGCCAAGATCCTTAAACGTGATGAACACTTTGGGCGAAGAAGTAATACCAACCAACGACGAAGCCACCAACTTCTACGCTGACTCTGTGTCAGCATACTTCCGTGGCTGAAGCGAGCCCCACAAGCCACAACCTTCTCATAAAGAGGGACACCATCGACAACCGGGACGGAACATCCCGAGATAAATCAAGTCAGCCGACTTATAATCAAGAATTTTCTTTCTTTTCAGCTATTTAATATTAAGTTATTATTTTTATTCTAGACAATGTATTTGCTTTATCATTTCTTAGTTTTTAAATTAGTATAAGTATCAATTGTATATATATATATTGTTCAATAAACATAATGTAAAATGTAAAATTGATTTTTCACAAAAAAAGAGGTGTGATATAAGGTGGAGCATTCAGATCGATTTGTTCATTAAGTTCTAACCAGGGTTGTCCCAAGCTTTTCTGACAGAACGGTTTAAAAATAACGAATGCGTCTATATGCAATGCAACCAACACGAATTATATGAAAGGCATGGAAGGTTCTTTTGGCACCATTTTTTAGAGTAATTTGAGGGCAAAGGGGTACAAAAAAGTCGTACACGAGTGTTGGTTTGTTTAAAACGAAACAATTCAGTCATTTTTATTGAAGAAGGCTTCATATTGGTAAATCTAAGACACTCATCTAGTATACCCGTTCTGCTATTCCGTTTTAGCGGTGTTTTAGATATCAAAACAGCTTTTCAAGATTTTGGATATTTTTTCATCATGGTTTACATTCGCAAGTCCAGCACGAAATTAAAGTTAGCTGGAGAAAGAACGAGGACGAAGAATTCGTTTGAAGTACGTCCACATGCGCTCATAACATCTCCACTCCTTTAGCTTGGCAGCTCTTGTCTAGACAATAATTAAATTTAGGTGGCCAGCACAAAAGTTTCCTCATAACAATGAAAAAACAAAAATCCTTTTCACAAATCAGGATATTAAAAGGGACGCAACAAATTTGCCAGGTCAAAAAAGCAATTATACACCTGACAGACAAAAAAAAAAAACGAAGCCAAAATCAAGAATTTCCACCTCTTCCAACAAAAAGGGACAGCGAATAAAGAACATAGGAGTGTGCTGTTGTGATGCGTATGATTGATATCCTGTCGTGCAGTGACAGGACATGGTGACTTTCAAGAGGGTGGCTTCTATGACACCGAAATATTTTTGTGCTGTACAAAAATTTTCCAATTCACTGACCCATATTAGAAGGCGAGACGTGCTCTCTTCCGTCGTCCGTCGAGAATGCTGCAATATCCAAGTTATGTTGATGAAACTTTTCCTTTTGAATTTTCCTCCGATTTTCATTAGTTTATTAAAAAAGAAGTTTATTAAACTTTTCTGTAATTTTTATTTTAAAACATTTTTTTCTTAGTTCTATGCTTGACGAGACGATGACGATAATAAAAAAGAAGCAATTGAATGAGTTTCTCCTTAAAATTCTATACAAAAATCGATTTCAAACGAAGCCATCCCCATCAGACATGGGGCATCCTTTGCCATTTGAAAAATATAGAGAAACAGACATTCATTTCACTTAGATAAATTAATTAAAAATTCTTCTGCTAAAAATATCCCTTTCAGCAAATTTTGTGTTTCGTCTACAAAGTGTGCTACACCAGACACCACACCCTTGAATATAATTAATTCTTAAAACGGATTGATACGCAATGCAAATATTAGATGGTTTCAACTTTGTGTATAAACTGAAAGATGAACGCCGAACAAAAAGTAGGATGGTTGCAGGACACTTCAATGGGAGGGAAAGAAAAGAAAATATTTTATTTGAAAAAATTTTTGATTTCGAAATTGAGATGCCAATGAGGTAATTCCATTTTGAAATCAAACCGCACCCAAAGAAAAGGGAGAGCAGAAAAAAAGGCGAGACTAAGAAGACAGCCAGGCAGTCACAATGCCAGCAGAGCTTTTTATGGCATCAACTCTTATAATGATGAACCCTCCAAAAAAGGAATTAGGTTTTCATTAAGGAATAACAAATTGGTGGCGAATAGATATTAAAACTTAATTTACAACGAAAATTAAATAAATAAAGAGATTAATACAATTTTAAACAGTAAAAAACACTTTTTATATTTCCTCAAATGCACATTTCAGAAGCAATGCTTCCATCATCAGTGAGATATATAAATTAAATGATCAATTCAAAGACTTATTCGTTAATTCAAAAAAAAAAAACAAGGTCGTAGGATTTATTGAAACCATTTTTGCTGTTTTGAAATTAAATATGTAACACAAAGTGGTTCGAGATTCGAATCACGTTGTGGTAGAGCCTTGAGAGTTATTTGATGGGTATCTCACAGTTTTCCAATAAGCAGCAAATCAAATATCTGTCTGTATTTGAGAAAACATTTTTGGTAATTCATGACTTTGCCTACTTTATCTCCACAGTTAGTATGTAAAATTAGATAATCGGGAAGACCAAACGCCGAATAGTTCTTGAAATTCGTTGGGTTTTTTGAATTTTAAGGATAACCTTACGCAAGACTCAGATCATTCTGGTCCAGAAGCATTGTATTCCGAGTAGGAATGGAGACAAAGACTGAACGAAGAAAAATTTTAGAAAAAGGATATTCGGGGCTTTAATGAGTTGGCCAGTGAGCCAGCGCAAAAATACTTTTCTTTTTTGAAAAGAAGTGACGTTGCTTATATCGCCATACTGCTCGCTATCCCATGAGTTTAATCAGCAGAGAAATTTGCAAAACAGCACTACATCAATGGGTCTTTTTTTGTTGGCTGTTTTTAAAATGCTAACCGCATGATTCCTTCTTTTGGTTTTGTTTTCCAAATGATCGTAGAAAAGCCATAAGACGCAGCCATAATCAGCACCTTCAGTAACCAGCTCTCACCATGAATGCGCCAAGCGTCTAAAACATGGTTTGAGAAAATGTAGGCTAATCGCGAAGAGAGTGCTCTACGTCGTCGTTTTTATTGCTATACGATTCACATAGGAAAATATCGCTCAAGTGCAGAGAAAAGTTTTGTACAAAGACCACAAATTTTCTATAGTCCTTTCTGCTTAGAGTTGGGCAATGAAATTGGAGGAACATAGACAATTTAGGCTTCTGATCATCTGAAGTTCAACATACCTGGATCGCTTTTATGGTAAATAGAGAGTGAAATAAAGTCTTAAGCACAGCTTGGCAGCTTTTTACCGCAGACACAAACCCTTTTTTTTCCTGCTAAGCTATTCTTAGTGACGTAGCTTCGGATTGGACCCCGTTACGTGTTACGTGCGAGCGGTTTCTGTTTCTGCAGTTATTTACTGTCAAAACGAGCAAAAGCTCCACCAGGCCAAATATTTTGGTTTGAATTGAAGTCACGTTACGTTGTCTTGTACACAAACCAACGCAACGCAACATCGAAGGCAAAGCGACATTGTAATAGGGTGTCTTGTTTGGACCAGACCTCTGGAACATCTTCTACGATTGCATTCTCTGAATCGAAATGCCCGAAGACTGCTTTTTGGTTGGATACGCTAACGACGTTGCTGCGGTGATAACTGCAAGGGACATCGAAAGTGCACAGAAAAAATTGAACTAAGTGATGCGAAGAACAAATTCCTGGATGGAAGAGCATTTGGGCTGTCGCTGGCTACTGAAGAGACCGAAGTAGTAATTCTTACAAATATGGTAAGATATTTGAGAATAAAGCTCGACAAGAAACTGAGCGCGTACCGCACAGTGTCAGAGCCAGCAGTTCTTGTAGGAGCAGGTGTCATACCAATTGACCTCCTAGCAACACAAAGAAGATACATACATGAGAAGAAGGCAGAAATCGGCGTGGAAGCGGCGAACGCGGAAGCGAAAGCGATCACACATCAAAAGTGGCAAGAACGCTGGGAGTCGGAAAGCAGAGGCTACTGAACTGCTAGGCCGATCGGAGGCAATGGAGATCGGAGGCGAATGGAGTAACTGGAAGCACGGTGAAGTGAACTACTACGTCACACAGTTCCTCAACGGACACGGGTATTTCAACGCTTTCCTGTACAAAATTGGAAAAAAGAAGTCCTTCGTGCCAATACAGAGATTCGCTGACAGACGATGCTTATCATACAGTTTTCGAGTGTAGAAGATGGGAATCTCCCCGTCAGGGAATAAATAGAGTTATCGGAGAACTCAGCCCGAATAATATTATCCAGGAGATGCTGAGAGACGAGGAAAGTTGGAGGCGAATCAGCCGGTATCTGACACAGATCCTGAAAACAAAGAAACAAGAAGAGCTAATTGAGGAAACTAGAACCTGCCACCTAGACACGGATCCCCCTCGAAGAAATGCGCAAGTGGTCACGAAGGGAAGATCAGACTTTTGGAGTTTTAGTCGGTATGCCAAGTTTACACCTTGGAGAGTCCGACACCCGGGGAAGTATGGATACTTCCGTAAAGCATTTCTCCAAAAGTAAATAAAAATAAAAATAAAAAATAGGGTGTCCTTAAACGTCAGGCGAAACCGAAGCAAAAGCTTCATTCCAGCATGGGGATAGCATACCTCTCCGATTGTAAACGAACGCTTAAGATCTGAACGGGGCGTGCAGTCTTATGTTATTGCTTTCCACGAAAACAGCAGCATCAGATACACGATAAGTTCTGGAACCATTCGTTAAGATCAGATAACAAAGTTTTCCTGAATCAGACTTTGGGCCGAATCAGTCCTGAGCCGAAGGAGAGTTGACCATGTGTGCTTCCCGCAGTTCGAGCCTTTCATATTCACCTTTATTAGACAAATGTCAAAATTATGCTGCATGCACGATTCTCAAGAGCGAATAGTGCTAGAGACACCTATTTTTAAACGTGAAACGGTCTTGAAAGTACATCCTATGATGTAAAACAAGAGAAGAATGATTCAGCAGTGCTTTGAGAACAGTCCCAACACAGCAATCATATTTTGTTCTTTCAAAACTGGCGAAGAAATTGAGAGCTTTTTCCCTCAAACCACTGAAGCATAAGAGATGATTAAGCTTATCATATAGCCGTGTAGATTCAAAGGATCTTTTTGGTGACAAATCTCATGCCAGAGGGTCCCTCACAAGGACAGAGGTGCTTGGCAGTGCTTCAGCAGTTTTCATCTAGGACCAATCTTAGATGCCATTTTGAACGGATGACGATCATTAGCAGGAACTTTGTAAAAGCAAAAAAGGATAAAATCAATACTCCAGAATAAAGAAAAATTTGAGTGACACCACTCAATTTTCTTTGAATCATGAAGAGAACAACCTCGTTGTCCAACTGGCCTATATACTTCAGCAGCATGAAGCATTTATTGACATCTACTCCAGGCTACGGTCAATGCTGTCATATTTCATGTTGATGTTGACCATAACAATTTTTAGCAAACAAACATGTAAGATCGTTTCAAATGATTAAAAAAAAATATACCGATAGAAAATGCGCATACATCAACACAAATCGGCATAAAAGCCATCAGCGTAGACTTACTGTCCCCCTAATATAGCCCTTAGTTTACTGATGTCTTTTATGCTTGTTTCATAAATTTAAAGGATGTGGTTTTGTTTTTCCAATCACGACCACCAAATCGCATATTCTATTGGCTCCTTAACGTCCGAAATATCAATATAGCAAATCATACGCAGTCTTGGTCGAATTCGATTCTATACGCGCACGCAACCCTCGTTGTCTTTCCAAGTCTCAATATATTTACAATATGACCTCTACAGCAGCAGTTTTTATTGATGATGGCTTCATCGCGGGGCGGAAGGTCATAAATCAACATTATTGTCGAATTACAAGCCTATACACGATACAATGAAATCGAAGAGAAATAATATAAGAAACAGTCGAATAAAATAACTCATCGCCCCATCCCCCTTTGCGATATCTAATGTACGTCTGTGTATATGAGGATTAAAACAGCCGAGGAGCAGGATCAAGTGCGAGCTCGAAAATTCATTCATTCATCGTCCTTTACGGTCGTTATAATATCATATCAGAACGTTGCAAACAATGAGCGCCAAATTGGGGGGAAGACAAAGCGAATAATTCTTGAAATCAATGTTTACGGCCAGCTAAAGTAGTACAGAACTCATATTTATTGCTTTATTGTCTGCGACGAGATTCCTTTTGTTTCGTCCCCCTTTTTTTTATTTTTATTTAGCCATGAACGGCTTATACGACCCTTAAAACGCCCGCTATCTGACATCAGCAACGGGGTGGATGTGCTTCTTGTTTTAGGTTGAAAAATTCCAATCGTCTCCTTAACACAATTGCCATTTCAAACACTGCTTAGTGGGCGGCGGCGGAAATGAAATTGAAACAGCACTAGCGCCTGGTGTTGGCATTGGCACTGGCACACCAAATGCTAACAACAACAAGCCTCGACTACTAATGGTTTTGGGTTAATAGGCATGCAAATAATCTGCTAAATAATTAAATTGTGACCCTTTAGGGTAATGGCTTGAAGAAGAATTAATTTCATTTCATTTTTTTCTTCTCTATTTCTGTTCACTTTGGTTTTGTTTTTTGTTGATTCGATATTTTTTGTGTTTCTGATTTTTTTCTTCCCCTTTCACAACTTGCTCCAACCGCATTCAGATGAGACTTTAATTCTACGACAACAAGGGTTCTTGTGTTGGAAAAATTAACACATTCGAATCTCCTACCTACCTACACATGGTAACATGGAAATCTTGTTAAATTTTTAATTAAAAACTCCAGGGGGAACAATGAGTTAAATGAGTGGTGTTGGATTCCTGTGTTTGTCACACATATAATTGCTCCCTTGTTAATTGTTTAATGTAGCCATTGACGTCATGTTGTGTAAAAAGAATGAAAATAATTTGATTTGAACGATACATGAATGTATGGATTTTGAGGTTCACCGTTCACGATGTAACGCCTATGCTGTGCTTTAGCAGAATGTAAAACAATGACAGGGTTTTTCAAGAGACTATTCTCTCCAATGTTCGATGCAATTTCTGCGCTGGCGGGCAGGATATAGTAAATTGCGTCTAAGTTAGTAGGCTTCCCTGGTCCTCAAGAAAGGAGACCCTCTGAACTGCGCCAACTACAGAGGTATCAGTCTTCTTAGCATCGCATACAAGATCCTCTCTGCCGTATTGTGTGAGAGTCTGAAGCCATTCGTCAACAACCTGATAGGTCCTTATCAGTGCGGCTTTAGACCAGGAGAGTCCACCATAGACCAAATCTTCACACTACGGCAGATCTTGGACCCAGTAGCTTCAAATCGATACCTACCACCTTTTTATCGATTTTAAGGCCGCGTATGACAGCATCTATAGAGAAGCGTTGTATAGAACCATGTCTAGTTTTGGCATCCCTACCAAACTTGTCCGATTGTGTAGGATGACGATGGAGAACGGACGCTGCTCCATCAGGGTCGGAAAAGATCTCACCGATACATTCGATGTCAAAAAAGGTTTTAGGCAAGGTGATGCCCTGTCATGCGATTTCTTCAACACCGTTCTTGAAAGAATAGGGCAAAACTCTCACGTCAACACAAGAGGCACAATCTTTCAAAGATCCGTCCAATTACTCGGATATGCCACCGATATTGACATAATTGGAAGAACGCAGCGTGATGTCAATGGCGCGTTTATGAGCATAGAGACGGAAGCGAAGTAGATGGGTCATGAGGGCAAGACCAAGTATATGCTGTCATCAAGAAAGGACACCCAACACCAACGTCTTGGACAGAACGTCACGATAGACAGCAATAACTTTGAGGTAGTTAAGGATTTTGTCTACCTAGGAGCCTCTACTAATTCAGACAACGACACCAGCGCTGAAATCAAACGAAGAATAACTCTTGCCAATCGCTGTTTCTTTGGACTAAGAAGGCAATTGAGTAGTAAAGTCCTCTCTATGGCGCAGAAGCATGAACCTTGTCAAAGGTAGACGAGAACGCTCTAGGATGCTTCGAGAGAAAAATTCTTCGAGTGATTTTTGGTCCCGTCTGTATAGATGGAGAGTGGAGAAGAAGATTTAACGACGAACTGTACGGGCTGTACAGCGACACTGAACTGACCTGGTCCAACGAGTTAAGGTCCAGCGGCTTAGATGGATGGGTCATGTAGAGCGAATGGACACCAAAGCTCCAACCCGGAAAGTCTTCGAATCCATTCTCGAGGGACGGCGCAGTAGAGGAAGACCGCGACTCAGGTGGCGCACGCAAGTAGGAGAAGACCTCAACCAACTTGGCGTGCAAAACTGGAGGCAGCTAGCTAGAGACCGAGCTGGCTGGAGAAGCATGTTGGTTGAGGCCCTATTCTGACCCGGACTGTAGCGCCACCTTAAGTAAGTTTACTAGGCAACAATTTCTAAAAGCAGTTTACCAGTGAGTAAGCCAGTGGTGCCCATGGCGTAGCAGGTAATGTGTCTGCTTGTTGCATGGAAAGTTTGTGGTTTGAATCCCAGAAACATCAATATTAAAAAAAATGTTTTTCACGAGTATCGCCTTTCGCGTGGAATTGGCAACTCCGCCGAAAGTAATTACACACTGCCATGAAAAGCGCTTTAAAACTCAGTCGTTCGGAATAGGCAATTGAAGCCCCTGGAAATGCGTAAGGCCCAAAGTTTCCATAGCCTTGTTGCAATACCCTAAATTTATTTACTTTAGTTAATAGGCCGAATAGAAGCCTAAAGATGTCCCAGGTAGGGTTTTCAAGACAGTGTTCTTCAAAGGGTATCGAACACTCTCAAAGCGTATGTTATAATGCTCTCATCCAAGAAGTGTCAATGTCCGAGGGGTAATGGTGAGCATGTCAACATGTCAAGTGAGAGTTTCATTACAATCGAAAAACTTTTCAAGCCACCTCACAAGGTATGGTTGAAAGATATGAGCTAGGCTCCTAGATTGCTTAACTCTGTTGTATCACTTTATTGAAGTGAATCCTTTTAAATCGAATCTTAACATGTCCTAGTTCCTTTTTGTTTTTGTCAATATTAAATAAATACAGAGATCCATTAATACAAAGCTATCCTAGATGGCCTATAAAATTGGATCTTGAACGGAAGGAAGTGTAATCATAGTTATGCAGCAAACGTTGAAGAGTTTGGTGCCACTCTACTTAACTATTACCACAAATTGTAATGGTTTTTGTGGCCCTGTGTTTTTTTTTGTTTTTTACAAAATGTTTATTCTTTTCTATACAAAGTGTTAGATAGTGACCTTAAGTCGCTGCTAAGTGAAGTGCGTACACTCACTGTAGTGAAGGGACTGCCTCAACATCATTTCGCACTCTGCTTTATTCAATGTCTTAATTTATTCTAAACGACAGGAGCGCCAGTAAATTTGAATTTAGGGCGATACAACTTGTCTTCTCCTTTAATGTCATTGAATATAAAAAACTGAGCACTGACTTAAGAATTTGCAAACTACCATAAAAACTTGAATAAACGGCAGAAAATGTTGGCGTATTATTGAGTGTTGCTTAAAGATTTTTGATTTCTTATATCAACAAGGCAAGAAGTTTGTGGCCATAAAAAATTAAAATTCAATTTTGTAAATATGTATCTCAGCATTTTAAATATGGAAAAAGGTTAAGTCAGTATCAAATTTACTTTTAAACGGAATTACATACATGCATACGTGGGAAAAGCAGAATCCTTAAACCATTCAAAGGTCAAATAGCGATTTTGTATACTTTCATCAGTTTCACAAATTTAACTCTTTTTTTCTCAACTAATCAGGTGGCCAGGGCCGTGTATAGGACCTAAATAAATCGTCTGCAAATGCATTTGCTGAAAATCAA
The DNA here is from genome assembly GCA_914767635.1 of Melanostoma mellinum. Classification (NCBI taxonomy): domain Eukaryota; kingdom Metazoa; phylum Arthropoda; class Insecta; order Diptera; family Syrphidae; genus Melanostoma; species Melanostoma mellinum. The sequence goes on from OU612058.1 coordinate 26,442,182, forward strand.
AATTGGATTAGAAGTCATTGTATGTATTTAGATTAGAGAATACAAAATGATTGCAATTCCAGCTTAAAAATAAATAAATAATGTGGCGCAACAAAGCGAGGAGCCCTTGGGCCTAGCGCATTTCTCACAACCATGACTTGTGAGAGAATGGAAGGGACCTACAATTTTCTACCGGTCCCAAACGGCGAATCGAGAGAGCGCTTTTCATGGCAATGAATACTAACGGAGGACTTTGCCAGTTCCTCCAGAAAGGCGATACCCGTGGACAAAACATTTTTGCCTCTGTTGGGATTCGAACTCGAACCTCTGGATTAACAGGTGGACATGCTATCCATCACACCACTGGAATTCCAGCTTGCTGCAGACAAGCTAGTGGGTGGGCCATGGCTGTTGTACCTAGTGCATTTTTCTAAGCAACCTAAGTTAAGTTGCACAGAAGTTAGGTTAACAATGCAAGGCCTAGCGAGTTGAACCCCACATTTGAAGTGAAGCTAATGTATTTTTATTTGAACTTCAATGAAAACTCGAACTGTGACTCTCTCAATTATACAAGATTAGGAAATTTAAAATGAGCCTGAGCTACATCGAAGCACAAAGTAAAAAGTTTTTTAAAAATGTCAAATGATATTCCGAACTCCTCTATCAAAAACAAATTTGTATCTCTTCCTCTCAGTTTTAAAAAAAATGTGTTCGAAAAAGCTAGCTCATGTCGGAGTTTTCACTGTGAACAATTTTTTGAAAACATATTTTATTAAATTTAACTCAACATTAACCATAACTAGCTCCCGAAAACAAAATTTTTTCCTTTTTAACAAACCGTTAACTGTTAGGTTTTGAAATATTTAACCATCAAAAGGCTTTTCAGAGTTTTCTAATGCTGCCAACAGGTGTCACGCAGTAATATGTGTGTATTTTAAAAGCTTAGACTTAAATTTTTTTTTTTACTTTTTTCACTTTGTGTTTCGATGTAGTTCAGGCTTAACATGGCCAGTCTGCCAGTTTTGAACGAAAATAAAAAAAACATCGAAGGCTTTCTTCGTAGAGTCACATGGGAGGTTCGTTAAAAAATAAAAACTGGAGCACTCAGACCCGTGGCGTAATCGTTAGCATGTCTGCTTATTAAGCGAGAGGTACATGGTTTGAATCTCAACAGAAGCTTGCGAGAAAGTGGAGAGTCCTCCGATACTAAAATTCTTTGCCATGAAAAACGCTTTCTCGGTCAGAATCGGCAGAATATTGTAGTTCCCCTCAATTCCTTCACATGGCATGGTTGTGAGAAATGCGACAGGCCCCGAGGCTGCCCCGCTCTGTTGCACCACCCTTTTTATTTTTGAACTCAGGCTTAAGCAAAGCTACAAGTCTAGAAGTCTAGAGCCACTTGTAGGGCTATGTCCTTTATATTTTACAAAGAGCATGCAAGATTGTACAAGAAATTTTTTACAATTGGTATAATTCGCTTGTATGAGAAGCTTGAAGTTTTGTGTTACTGCTTTCCAGTTGTTCGTAAAAAAGCCCGAAGACTCTGCTGTGATAAGAAGCCTAGGGTAGCAGCTCTCACCAAGTCTGCACCGTGTAATTGCAACCTGATTCGAGAAAATGCAACACAATCACGGGGTAAGTTTTTCGCGATGTTATCGTTTCCTCCGTAGAATTGTAAGAGTGTGGTTGGAATAAAAACCAAAGATTCTCAAGCTTTCGCTTCCACCTTTAGAAGGGTGTCTCCACCAAAGCCTTGGTTGGTAGATGGAGTTCGTATTCTGTCTCTGTGGTCTCATATATATCTTCTTCTCCAACGGATACATTGTCTGGCAATGGTTTTATTGGACCAATTTTGTTCTTAGGATTGTCAGACCTTGATATTTAGCACTCCTTGACTGAACAGAATGTGATGAGGACCATTTTCGACACTATCGTTGCATGGGTCCTCAGAATGGATCATCAAACCGTTAATAGATTCCATCGAATTTGCTCGCTGACCACGTAGCTTCCTATATACGAATACTTAAAAACCATTTGCGACTCATTGCACGAGAGAGAGAAAACAGTCAGGCCTTTTGTTGGGTCATTCAACTAGGCTGGGAAAACCTTTAAAAAAGCACAATTTTTGAACTTATTGAATTATAATTAATTACTTTATATTTGGTAGTTTAAGAAAGTCACATTTTCAAACTATTCAATCGGTTCGGTTATTTTTGACCAACAACATCCATTCGAAAATCACTGAGGAACTAAAGCTCTGTGTTAAAAAGAAGACCAATCAAAAAACGTCAGCGCTAAACCACACATTTACATGGCTTCTCAATGTCTCCACAAGCGTTTACGACAAGATTAGAAGTCGTACTGTCTTGGTCATCGTCGTATTGTGATAGATAATAAACATAACACGTTTTAATGCAACGCTGCATTAGCAACATCAACACAAATAAGACATCTAAAATTACTAAACTGGTTTCTCCTTGCACAAAACAGAAGTCTCACACAAAATAGGTCCAAGGTGACTCCCTTGTGGTATGGTATAACAGCTAGACAATAAGATACTTAAAGATTGATCTACACAAATTCAAAATGCACAATTCAGCAGTTTTGGGATGCTGTACTAAAATAAATTAAATACAAAACTGAAGGATTCACATAATAATAATGAAAAAAATGTAATAACTCTCATTACATCACTTTTTATCATGCAACTCGATACATTTGATTTAGGTCATAACACGATAATATTATTTACATCATGCGAATCTTTAGAGGTGAAACGTAATAAAACATAAACAAAAAAAGTACAGAAACGACATGCAAGGCTTGAGATTGACATAGAAAAACATAAATTTGATTCTCTTTTTTCATAGGCAACACTTACATGCAACACAAAAGACACAAAATGCACTACCAAATGCGTATGCAGTGCAAACTTCTAGGAACTGTTAATGTCGAAACTCTACTCACATTTTGTGTCTTGTTTTCCATTGCGGTTGCATTTTGTCGATAAGTCATCTGTTGGGGGTTTTCAATGTAAACTAATGGGCTTACTGTAGGACCCGAATCCTTTGGACTCATAACCTTATTATCGAATTGATAGTAAACAACATCGTTTGCCTGTCGATTACTCCGACGACCAGCTGGACTAAACTGATCGTACATGACAGGAGTGGCGAAGTCTGACGTCTGAACACCTGAAATATGATACGCAGCTTGATGTTGCTGTTGCTGTGATGATGGCTTTTGTTTGTGTGGACGATTATTTCCAGCGTTCCAAGCATCAATCAGACGCCCACTGCCCAAACCTGAACTGTAATCATTTCGGCCACTGCTGTGCACATAAGACAAGAAAAGGTCAGATTTACCCCGATGCAGACCGTTGTGGGGATAGCCAGCACCCGGATTACTGCCTGCCATCAACTTTTTGGATGGTCTGCGAGTTGGTACACCAATATCGGACTTGGCCGTACCACGCGACACTCTTACACCACCACCTGGGTAATACCCCGAAGCCGAGGACATGGGACGGTTGTAGGGATCTAAGCAAAAACTATCACCGGCTCCATCACCTGCGCTAGGATTATTCAAACTGAATTTGTAATGATTGTTCTCGAAGGTTGTGTAATTAAGCAAGCGATTGTTATTGGCCACTTGTTGCGATGTCAGTGATGTGGCAGCAGTAGATTTGGCAGTTGGTTGTTGTTCCGTCACCTTTTTTAGATTTGAATTCGGGTTGTTGTTATTGTTAGTTGGAGGAAATGAACTGTTATTGTTAGTAGAGGATGAAGAACTATGAATGGGGGCCGGGGATGTGTATTTATAGCTTTGCTGTTGATTGTGTTGTGATGTTTGCTGTTGCTGGCGATTTGTAGAATACATGGGAGATTTCCTATTATTACTCACGGATTGGTGATGCATCATACTAGGGAAGGCCGAAGAGCCCTCCCGCGGGCGTCCATGGCTTCCCGATGAGGCACCTGAGGATTTGTTCGTTCCATACCGAGTACTGTCACTAGATCTGCCAAAAAAACACACCTCAAAACAAAAGTTCAACAAGGCATTTCTGTACAATTTACCTTTCCGAGGAGTAAGCGTAGTCCTGATCTGCTCCAAGCCCCGAATCTGTGTGTTCATGTGATACCCTCAGTGCTGAATTATCCAAAGGACTCAAACTTGATCCGGTGGGTGATATGAAGTCACCCATACTCATACTTGACATCATCCTAAGAAAAGAAAAGTCATCTGTTAGTATCGCTCTACGAACAGCACCGGGCTCTATGCCCACCTAACTAGTCCGGAATTGCGATCGCATTCTCTAGACGAGATCGTGCTAGCTGAACGGATCGATCCACTTTTCGTTCCAGAGCTGTCGTTCGGATTCGAACTTTGGAAATACAAACTGACAATACATTTCAAATTCATCAAAAGCTTATCAACTTATGTGCAAAAAGCACACGATCGGCGATCTTACCCCCTTATCCTGTCCACTCGATTACGATTGCTCTGTCCGTTTCCAGTTGTATTGCCACTGCTATTACTTTTGTGAATCTTCAAGTTGCCCGATCCTAGTCTCTTGGATGAGGTTGTTTCTACCACAGTGTAAGGGATCTCTCTTAACTGATCCTCTGTCATACCAGCAGTATCGACCAGGTCAAACTGCAAGTGCTTGGCTAGCTCACTTGACCAGATGCGATTCCTGGAATCCGATGGCGATCTAAGGAGAAGGTATGCATTCGTTAGTAGTAAAAATTCCACCACAAAAAGGTCATCATCATTAGGGGCCCATCATTGATCATTGTGATCATCATGCACTTGCACTTACTTGTTCTTTTTGTGGCGACGCGATTTGTGATGCGAATGCGTGTCTGAATGACTATCATTACTGTGCAGACTTCTAGCCACCATACTGCTCTTAGATACAGACGCTTGCTGGACGGAACTCTGACCCAAGCCATCGGCTTGTCGCCGTTGCACCTCTCGCCACTGACTCGTCGAATCGATTAACTCGCCGGCCGATCCGCTGGCCGACAACCGATGACCCGAGTAGCTGCGTCCCCTGCTGCTGTCATTCTCTGAGCCAGAATTGCGACGGTGCCGTGATCTGCGGTGTTTGCGATGCGAATGATGAGATCGCCCCGATTTGCCAGATCCACGCGATAATTCACTCTCATTATCCGAAGTGCGGCGGTGTCGGTGTTTGTGCCTTATAATTTTTTCATCAAATTATTTAGCATTTTGTGTAAAATGGCGAAACAAGAGAAGAGGAATTTTTTTTGTATTAAAAGAAAAGATTCAAGAACAACGACGGGGTGGATTTGGCTTTGTTTTCTTAGAACACTTTTTTGTTTGATTTGGAGGACAGTGGGAGGACATTGGGGCCTGAAGGCATCAAGTGAAAGCACGCCACTATCAAGTATTGGCGTAGTTTGATAAGTTTTTGGAATTAGAATAAGTTTTCCAGCGCCATTAATTCAAAATTGTAAAATTGTCTGTAGCAAGCGTTAAAATCGAGTTTCTCTTTGCCATGTGTCCCACCTTCTCCCACTTTCCCCTTCACTCGTCTACCTCAAACGTATGAAAGCAAACTGAACTACAATGCAATAAAACAAAATAAAGTTTTCCACATGTAATCGACCTGACTCCAATAAAACCAATCCACCCTGTAGACGTAATGACTTGAATGGGCCAACATTAAAGATCATAATGCCCGCCACAGCGAATATTTTTCATATTTACCTTCGTGTGGAATGTGAATCATTCGATGAATGACTCTCTACGGAGCTAGATCGATATCTGTGGTTGCTGCTGTGTGTAGGAACGTGCGTACTGTGACGCGTCGTCGACGCTGAACGCACCGATCGTGGACTTGATGAATTGCCAAATAGGTTACGCTGCTGTGACCTGGGCCATGGTGCGCTGCGTGTACTTCGTGGCGAGTCAGGTGTTATTGTGGGGTTATTGTGATGATTATTGTTATTACTATATGGACGGATACCAAGGCTAGTAGGTATGCTGTACGTTGATCGATATGGACTCTCATACCTGCAATAAAAATAATAATGAAGAAAATCAAAAATGATTAATTGTATACGAGCTTTTGTGATTAACAACCGTAGAGTTAGTTTGTGTTGTGTTGTGTTATTTTGTCGAAATGTGGTGGAGATTGAACTTTGTGAACTGTGTTCAGTGTAATTTAGGCCAGTGAAGGGTTGTTGCTTGGAAAGGAAGTTATATCCTTCTATTTAGAGTAATTTCCTACATACAGGGTGTTTCAAAAAAAAGGGTTTCATTCATTCATATTACAAATTTATTGATTGTCATTTTCTTGGTTTCCTATATTGGCTGAATTTCAGCCTCACGAGTCGAGACCACGATCAATTGATTGATAAAGTGGCGCAGCAGAGTGGGGAGCAGCAGGGCCTATTTCATTTCTCCCAAACGTACCATGCGAGAAAATGGAAGGGACTTTTAGTTTTTTCCCGATTCCGAAAGGCTAGTCGGGAAAGAGCTTGAAAATAGCTTGAAATTACTGTCAAAGATATTGTCAATTCTTCACGGAAGGTGATACCAATCCTTGGTGTTTCAGGTTTTGAACCTCAAACCTCGCCTTAACTGGCAGACACGCTAACCATCACACCACAGAACCAAGATTCATATCGAAAACTGAACATTTCTGGTCCAATTCCGAAAATCCATAAGAATTGCATTTGGGCCACAAACAGTGGCGGATCTACAGGTGCTGGCGCCCGGGGTAAGGAAAAATGATCCGTACGAAAAAACTAATATTGATACAACCTTAAAAAAACAACATATTTTTGTGTAACAATCAATTTTGGAACATAAATTTTCTGGCCTTGGTTGTTGCGAATTCAGCAATTATGTCACTGTAATAGAGTGATGCTTCTACTTCATTTTCGATGGAAAGTGTAGCTAAATTTGACAGCCTCTCCTGGTCCATGGTTGTGCGGAGATAAGATTTTATCAATTTCAGTTTACTGAATGATCGCTCACACGATGCCACGGACAATGGTAGAGTTAGGAAAAGCCTACAAGATGAAGCCAAAGTAGTATCAAAAATGTCCATCATCAGTGCATAAGGAATGCGCAATAATTGACACAAGTGTTTGTTGTCCATGCGATTGAGTGAATATAACGTCGTACAGCGGACATAGATTATGGTTATGTTTGACAAATTTACCCCCATTCCATGACGTTTATATTGGTCTACAATTGACTAGCTATACGTAGTTTTCTGGGTAATATTCGAAAAAAGCAATAGTACACTGCTAAAATACTGCAAAAGAATAACCCTTCCTCGATTTATTGGAATCTACTCGCAATCTCTCCAAAGAAAGAAATCTTATTATGACCTTTGGAGCACCCCCTTCTATTAGAAAGTGTTTACCGCGGGAAAAAAAGAATTCTCAATACACATACACTGTCAGTCGAGCTAAATTTAGCGCCCCTTAGATTTGGGGCCGGGACACTTCTTCCTCCCCCTCGTAGATCCACCACTGGCCACAAAAGCCAAATTCGGTCCAAAATTGCCAGATGTCTCTGAGGGAGATGTCAAATCAGTTCAACATTCACCTTTCATGGGTGCCAGGGCACAGGGACATACCAGGCAACTGTATATGGCAGACGAACTAGCCAAAAAGAGCAACACCATTTGCCTGCGCTCAGAATGGAACAACATAGGTGTACCTATCGCTACATGTAAACTACTACTTAGACAAGACGATTCGAGGATAACAAACACTAGATGGACTGAGAGTAACAACTGCCTTGCAACCAAAAAAGTTTGGCCGTGTGTAGACTCAAAACGCTCGAAGAGTTTGTTAGCCCTAAACCGCCTGTATCTAGGTTCTACCATAGGTGTTATAACGGGACACTGTCTAATAGGAAGACACGCCAAAAAACTTGGTGTGCTTTCCAATGATTTCTGAAGAAGCTGCATGGACGAGGAGGAGGAGGAAACCGTTCAACACCTTCTTTGCTCATGCCCTGCACTACTTCATAGGAGGAAAACTCATCTGAATTCTTCTTCTATGATACTAGTGACTTAGCTTACATAGACCCTAAAAGTCTTTCGATATACATTAAAAGTTCCGCGTGGTTCGACTAGCAGGTGATTAACCGGCTAGTCCCGTAATGGAAGATTAATAAGTGATCAACTCGTTAATCTTACATCGGGTTTCTGAGATCAGTAGGTGATTAACTTGCTGATCTCTGTGGTATCACAATGGGCCCTTGTGGCCTAAGTGTGTCAGGCAATGTATGTACTCATTGGCTGACAGCCACTTCCACCTAACCTAACCTATGGCCTCAACGAACCCTTAACCCACATGTTGACTAAGATTATATTTGTCTCTTCTCATTTCGATCAGAACCTTTCAAACTTACCAAAAATTCCTCCTGTTTAATAGTCTTTCATCCTTCAATTTAGTTTAAACTATTTCTTAAGTTTAATTTTAAGCTTTTAGTAAGCCAATAAAATTAAAACCAGATCAAAACTTAAAAGACCAACAGTCGGAACTATAACCAATCACCAAACGTTTACTTTAATGATCAAATTTTGTCAGGGGCTCTGTTGCGACGTTTTGTAAAAATCACAGCTTTTCAGGAACGAAAAACCACTGATCATGGCTCCATATAGCTCTTCATTGGCATAACTATCAGGCTGGAAAAGTTTTCAAAGAAGTAAATGTCGGGTATCTCAACAGGGCTTGAAGATTATCTGCACTCCAAATGCGGCAGTTTTGCTTGCCAGCCATTCAACCAAAAATGAACTCCATCGCTGGATAAAAATTTTCTGTTTCGATTACATTCACAATATGAGATGATGATATTGCCCGTGCATTTTCAATTCTTGCTCAAAAAGAATTTTGTAAGCCAACAAACGAAGGATCTTTTCGCAAAATATTTTATTGAAATTAATGGACACGGATGCAATTGTTGAGAACGATGCTGGATGAATTCATTCGAGTCTTCCGCAGTACTGTGCTTTACAGCAGCAGTACTTTCTTCTGTGCAGTCTCAGGTAATGTGTATTATCTTTTAGAGCATAAAAGGTGCAAAGACGTTTCTCTATAGATCATTTTTTGTAGAACATACAATGGACATAGCACGTGATGCGTTTCAGGATCTTAACCATGTCTTGGCGTCAGTCAATTCATGACAAAAGTCGAACCAAACTAAAGAGAAATCACATAACAAAATGGCTGTCAACGTAAACAGTGGTGTCAACGTAAGGCTTTATACAGAAAAAAAGAACATCTTCTTAACCAAAACAAAGAAACTGTGGTCCCTGTGGCTGTGTGGTTAGTATGTCTGACTATTACGTGGGAGGTCAAGGCTACAATCTTAGTAGCTGTAAATTATTTTTTCACCAGTTTATGGAAATTCCTCTGAGAATCAGTACCAGTGGAAGTGAAAGCCCTTGCTCACTTATCCGCTTAAATTGGCAAAAGTATACAGGCCTTCTCCATTCCTCACATGGTATGATTGAGATTGGCTACATCTGGGGCTCTGTTGTTCCACACTATTTATTTATTATCCAGAAGAGACTGCTTCTTCATCAAAAGATGTTTCCAATATCGATATTTAAAGAATGAAAATGAGTTCTCAGCTATTTCCCGACTCTTTACTTCCTGCTGCCAATGGCCTCATAGAAAATAGAGTGAAAATTAATGGTCCAAATGGTAAGCCTTCCGTTTTACTATATTTCTTATACCTAGACAAAGTCCAATAAGAAATGAAACTTTTTTTATCACCTACCACGCAACCCGGTCAGGCGGATTTCCGCTGGTAATCCACTTACAAATTTTAACTACAGTTTGTTCAAAACTCAAATATCTACTACACCTAATTGGAAGATTAAAAAATCTTTAAAAACAAAAAGGAAAAAATTATTAAAACAGCAGTGAGAATCGTAAAACTGAAAAATGCTGTAATGCAAATCTTACGATTCATACAGCTTAATCCTATTTGCTTCAACTTTTGCTTTGCTTTTTTTTCAGCCTTATGCTTACACACCCATAAACCAGGCGAAAGGAAACTCTTAATGAGCAACCAACCCTTCAACCCACCCCTTGATTGATGTGAAATGTAATTCAAAACCTGCAAACACAACACTATAGTTGTATACAAACAAACAAAAAGGAAAAGAAGAATAAAAAAAGTACAAAAAGCCATAAAAAGAAACCGTTAAATAAATTGCTAGACTATTACTTACGTCTGCACGGGTTGGAGTATGGAAATGCTTTTAATTTCCTGAGTTTTTGCAAAAGTTTCACCATTTTTACCACCAATACCGTTGCCACTGACACTACCAGCACCAAATCCACTCATAAAGTCATCCATCACACGTCTTGGTTGCCGCTTTGATGGTATCCGAGTGAATGGGGGTGGTGCCCGTCCGATAGACAGTGCATCCTTGGCCGCTTGCTTTTCCGTTCGTCCACTGCAACAAAGAAATAGAAGAAGGAAAACAACATTATAAAAATGTTATGTAAGAACACATGCTCCTTAGCATCGCTAAACAAGGCTAAACCAGGATGGAGAGTCAGTCACAAAAAAAAAAAAAAAATCAGAAAAGAAAAAAGAAACATTGAAACGACCCGAGAGAACATAAACTGGACAACCATAACGACGATAAACCAAAGCCACCCGAAGTCATTAGTTTTGAATAAAAAATCGCATGGATTCATTGGTGTGTCATCCTACTGCTACAAACTTTAACACAACCTGGAGCGGCTGAGCTAGCTTCGTTCAGGCGCTTCTTCGTTGTATGAATTATTTTGTCCCGAACAGATGGGCCCTGGAACGGAGTAGGTAGGGGCGCAAATTGATTTCGTTACTCTGAAGCTATGCCTGTGATACCCAAAACGTGATCAGTGAGTGAGCCTCACGTATTCCTAGTGTGTCCTTCGATTGGACAGTTATTGGATACAAAATTTGTGTCACGATTACTTGAGAAACGTTTAAAGTCGGCAATACCTCCTTCCCGATCTTCTATCTGAGCAATGACGATGGAGGAAAGAATTAAGAGGCTCTAAGAGCTATCAAAGGATTTTGGTGTGGTTTTATTTTGCGATGCTCTTGAACGCGAACCGAAGTACGAAATGGACCCAGAAGGAAGTCTACTTTGTACTTTCCACGTACTCTGGCGCCCTCGATTGATAATAGCCACCTGGCTCTGGACGTTGATCAGTTCGCCTCTGACTACTCTGGTGCAACTATAACCACAACAGAGACCGACTATCCCAGAACCCAGAGTGCACCACGCTTCTGTGATGGACTGGTGTACCTGTAGAACAATTATTCTAAAATAAAAAAAATAAAAAACCGAACAAAGAAAACCCTGACAACGACAATGAAGAGAACAAGGACATAACTTAAGGTGTGAAGGCATGAATAATTCATTTTTAATAACGCTCCTGAAGACAACGACTGGTTGGACATAAACAAAAAAAAAAAGCAGAAAAACCTGCACCAGCTTGTGTGTAGCCATCTTGGGAATCGCACCGTGTTGCATCGTCTTAGCCTGATAGTCATGCCGACACAACAACCATAGTCGAAGAAGACAACAACTAAGGGATGGGCCCGGGCATGAAGGCTGAGCAACAAAAAAAAAAAAACAAATCGAAACTAAATAAAAAAAAATATCCACGGAATAGAAAATTTGATTTGTGGCTGATGGGTTGCGGTGAATGTGAAACAGTTGCATTCGGAATGAATGAATACGCTGTTGCGGCTACAGGCATGGCTTCGCTTTGTGTGGGGCTCTCTAAACAGCATAGCCTGCGGAGCTTGAAGCTCCCTTTATATAGGTACCGCATTCCGAGAGGTTTCCAAGAGTGAATTTGCATTCCGTGCCGCACACGGTGTTGTTGAGAAACCATTGACTAAGGCAAGACTACCAACATCACAAGCGATGACGATGACGATGACGGAGAACGGTCTAACACCACAATCCAATGCAAATTTGATGCAAAGTCCTCCTGGTTTTTCTCGGTTAGTGGATGTTGGCGGTCATGTTGATGGTTTAGTTCGAATTTCGAATGCATAAAAGTGGAATTTTGTTTGTTAGATTTTTGGTTGAATGTTTTGCATTCCGAACATTGAATTTTTTTTTCTGTAGCAATGGAGAGTGGCATTCCGTACAATTTCAATGGAACCGCGGAATACCCCTACGGCTGTACCTTTATAGTGAACTCACTGCGAAAGGTAGAGAGTAGTCTCATATGTAAGAGTGTGGTAAACATAGTCTCGTTTCGAATAATGAACATACAGTAGTGTTGTTGAAGGAAAAGGTTTTTTTCCTCGGTGGCGTCGACAACAAATTGGATTAAAAAATCAGGGATGTTCTCGTCTTCGGAAGGAAATCGGGGGGAGGGTTTTAGTTTAAAAAGCTAAAATATGATCAGAAAGAACAATCGCACTTCAATTTAAGTGATTGTTTTTGTATTAACAAACTGGAAGGCTGCAGAGTTATGAAGCAAGACATGTCATGTATATACAATACTCGTCAATAGCTTACCCAATCGGAGTTTTCTCCGAGAACGCCGCAGCGGAAGGCGTTTTTTTACTTAGTCTTTCGGAATCGGCATAAAATTTTAGGTCCTTAAAATGCGTCAAGCCCCAAAGTTTTCTTAGATCTTCACTTATATATAACTTTTCCTTTCCAATGCCGTCAAAATCAGAATCCAATGAGCAAATCATACGCAACCGTTCCAGTTTCACATACGAAATGCTGAAACGTGAAGCTGGCAACGAATATGAAAATCTGAGGGCTGGGTAGTCAGGAAAAAATTTTAAAGGATTAAAAGTTTCAGACTAATGATCTTTCATAGAAATAATGAAGAGAATCGGAGAAAGAGCGGAGCCTTGGGGCACACCAGCTTTTTTGAGGAGAGTATTAGTATTGAAACCATTCAACATTACTTTTAATTTGATTTTATCGAACGGTTGAACAGTAAGTTCCCAATCCAATAAACAAGAGTTTCGTCGATACGAAGAGCTCATCGTTAAGAGAGCAGCCAACTCTATCAAATGCCTTAGAAATACTAATGACAATCATTTTACACTCTCCAAAACGATAGAGTCTTACTTTCCATTGAGATATGCCTTCGAAATACGAATCATCAGTGAACCTTTTGCTCTAAAAGCCGTTCTATCCGTCATTAACAAGTTTTGAATTATTTAGGAAGAACGTTACTGTGCAATTGAATAGTAATTTGAACAGGAACAAGATTTGTAACTTTTACGAACTTCTTTATCAGCGTCACTAGCATCGTGATCGTGATCTTGAATGGAACACAACTCACTTAGTTATCTTCTTCACTCTAGTAATCCACAGTTTCAGTTGGGTTCACCTTTTTTAAGGTAAGCCTAGATAAATGCTTATATCCGTTTAAACAGGAGGAGTCTTGAAGAATATGATACATAAAAAGCTAGTGACGCAGTCTTGCCAGCTTAGAGGAACACATCTTTAGAATAATGGAGCGGATACCATCTGGTTCGGAGGACATATGCATATGGATATCTTTGAGGTCTCTCACAAGCGAGAAAATGAGAAATTATATCTGCGCGATGGCAAAGCGTACATTTTAAAGCACAGGATTCTGATGAACAGGAATTTTAGATTATACGAGGGCAGTCCGATAAGTACTTAGCCTACAAAAGAAAAACGAATTTTTGGAAAAGTATTGGTTTATTTTTCAATATAATGTCCTTTTAGTTGGATACACTTGACCCAGCGATGCTCCAACTTCTTTAACCCAGCTGAAAAATACGTTTTCTCGAGTTCCGCAAAGTAGGCCTCGGTGGCGGGTATGACCACCTCATTCGATACAAATTTCGGCCCGGCAAGTGATTTTTTCAAGTTTGGAAATAAAAAGAACTCGCACGGGGCCAAATGTGGAGAATACGGTGAATGGGGCAATAGTTCATAGCTCTGAAGTGGTCACACGGTTGCGTTTGTTGTCCGGAGTGAGCAAACGCGGCACCCATCGCACCGACAGCTTTCTCATGCCCAAAATTTCATGCAGGATATGACCCACGCGGTTTTTCGAGATGACTGCTATCTCAGCTATCTCGCGCACCTTCAATCGGCGGACGGTCTGCCAATACGAGATCGTGCTAGCCGTTTTGGGAGCACCTGGGCGTGGCTCATCAAAAACCGACGCGACGTGCGACAACGTTGAAACTCGTTGAATCAATTTTTGAGGTTCGCCATCGAAGGAGAAGAGTCACCGTACACAGCATCCAACCGCTCTTTGATTTCGCTGCGTGATTTCCCTTCCAAAAACAAGAATCGAATCACTGCTCTTTTTCCATTTTTTAAAATCCGCTGACACTTTTGCTTCCACAAAACAAAACTACGAGTCCAATTTGGCTGAAATTTCGACAGTAGCCTTCTACAAAAATGTTCTACACTATAGTAAGTTTCTGTTGCGATAGTGGCGCTATTGGGCGGAGAGGCTAAGTGCATATCGGACTGCCCTCGTAAGTTTAATTTTTTTTCCTCGTAACGTCGAAAAAAGAAAGCATACGAATAATTTTGATTAACACTGTTAAGGTCAACTTAGAGTCTTTTTGCAGTTGCGGCAGCGGCAGAAACGTTGTAGTCATTATTTTTGACGTAGCGACAATACAAATGTATAAAAACGCTGCGTTTTTGTCGCGTCTGTAGGGTATTCCCATACACTGCATAACTTTATTTTAAAAACTGCAATTGCCGCTGCCGCGTCTGATAAAATGCTCTAGGGTAAAATTACCGTATTAGTGATCGAGTGAGTGATATTTTTCTTTCAAAATTCGACTTAAATTACATATTATCAGCAAGATATCAATTTTATTGATTTCAGTTCGTTCAAATACTGATGAAAGAATGTCAAATTGAGGTCCTAACGTGCTTGACAACGCAAGAAGTAATGCCAAACACATAATTCAGTCACGTATTACTCGATCACGTGTGCGGTTATTCGGCCACTGATTTGGGAGGTCCTTTGTTGTTTAGATTAAAAATGAAACACCAAAAACGAGATGACAACAAAATATTCAAGAAGGTTCTCTATAATTTCTGGAAGCTTTTCAAATTTTTAAAAATTTCGGGAAGTTTCTAAAGTTGCTACAGGATTTAAAACGCTTACAGCAGGCCAACTATGTAACTTGCTATATTATACTGTTGCGAAACCTCAATCGATGTGAACCCACCGCTGCGAAGGAACTGTTGGCACAACTCAGCGAACAGGCAAAAAAAAAAAATGTGCAAGAAATGAATTTGACAGATAAGCACGTGGGGAAGAATGAGGAGGAGAGAAAACTGATGGCGAATTGAAGAGGAGCTGTCATCACGGGTGGAGAGTTGAAAGTCTTTAAAAAGGAGTGTGTCCATGGAGAGAGGACAGTCTAGGAGGTCCAGTCGACAACGAGTAATTTAAGTGTTGGGAGACAAAAACAAAAAATTAAGCAAAACCTCTCGGGAACCAGAGCAATAAATGAATAAGCATTTCTTTTCTTTGTGACTCTCCTTTGTCCATCAATCCAGCAGCCTTGAAGTCGATTTTCGTTACAAAACTTTCGAATCATTTCAAATGCCGAGAATTAACGCGAATCAGATTTAGATTCTTCCAACTACTTTCGATCAAAACTTCCGGATCTCATTCAAGAGCCTATCCTACGAAAGATAAGAAAGATTTTTGGGCATTAGAAGACTTATATTGTAGAACCGAGTAACATACGAGGCAGATGTTTTCAAACACAAGAATTGTTAATAATAAGTGGCTTAATCAATGTTTATGAGCGAGTCAAGACCGATAATGAATGCTAAACTAATATTTCATTTCGTTTCAGGAGATATTTAATGGCTCAATTCTTTTTCTGCATACCGTAAACCGGGGTTACTTTGCGCCTGCGGGTGTAACTTTGCGCCATTGTTATAAAGAGTTTACAATTCGTTTTATGTTCAGACACGTTCAGTTTTGCTCACCGGTCTTACTGTAACATAATGTAGTGTTTGTGTGTGTGCGAAATCATGTGCAGCTGCATACCTACGTTTAATTTTCATTCAACCATTGTAGTCCGAAGAGGAGCGACTTAATTGTGAGCTTTTTCGGGGTAGAAAATTTGAAGTGTAAAAGCGAGTGTATCCAAATATAAAAAGTGAGTATTTTTGTTACCGTTTAAGTGTCTTTTTTCCTTTAATTTTACACAAAGTTAACTTTCCTGGTCCCAATATATATTAATAAATTTTTTTTTTTGTAAAAACATACCAATTTTCGTAATTTTGGGGTAACTTTGCACCGGAGCAAAGTAACCCCGAAAGTTGGTTTGGGGTTACTTTGCTCCGGAGCAAAGTCAAAAAAAAGTATGTTTCGGATTTAGTTATTTTTTTCACAGAAAGGATGTTTGGAGCATTGTTCATAAACTGTATGAATATCATTACTCCAGCACTTCAAACAAAAGCATAATGATGGGAAACGCAGAACGGAGCAAAGTAACCCCCTCCCTTGAACAACTTTGCTCCACATTTAAAAAAAAAAAAAATATTTTTACTATAACTTTAAAAGTTTTTATAACATAAATGTATTATTTCATATCTTTTTAATGAAATAAAAAAAAAGTCTAGACAAAAAAAATTCTCTGAAACTTTTTAGAGGCTTTATAAAAAAAGGGGGAAAAAACGGTGCAAAGTAACCCCGGTTTACGGTATCAGCTTATGACACAATACTGATTTCGAGAAGCATTCTATTCACTTCGAAAAATTGGACTCGGTCCAAAAAATGGCAACAGAAGCGGTTGTATTAAAAAAGAGAGGAACTACTAGCAACGCACTGCAAATTGGAGATCTGACAATTTCTCCGTACCATCCAGTCCATTGAAAATGTACTTCATTATTTTCTTTGACTGTCATCCGCTCAGTGAAAACGAATTGCTTGATTTGGAAGCAATTTTCCTCTTTCGCAAAGGAACGAATAGCTTTCCACGAATTTGGCATAAAGAACGTTTTTTGATAAAAACTCTACTGCCAGTTGCAATAAAATAGTAAATAGAAAAATAGAAATTTGAAAATTAAGGTACAGGACTTCTCAATAATCAAATAGCATAAGTAACGTCAAAGTGCAAGTGTTTGCAAGGATCAACTATTCCATCAAAAGGTATACAAAATCGGAATCAAGATTGGATTTCGTAATCATATCATCGCGTGCCAGCCATTGCGCGTTCAATTTCTGCGAGGATGCAATATGGCAAAACTCTGTTACATTTCATGCATAACTACTATTTATCTTACCTGTAGCGGAAACGTGATCCAAGTGTGAAGAGCTCCGATGACTGTGATGGTGACTGAATTGGTGCAACTCTCACCAGCCGGAAGAATGCATGATGCTCCACGCAGCATCGCCAAAGGTGCTTGCATGCTGCCTTCCTTGGTGTCTCGAAGCCGTACGTGCTTAATTCATTCTGCAAATGGAAAAAACTCCAAATCAAACAAAGGGGGAAAAAGGAGGACTCATCCATGAGGACGACAAGCTTTCTTCTTGAGTCTATTGCCGGAATTCTTTGAGACTTCTTTCTTTTGACTGTTTGGTGATGGTTGTAAGGAAAATAAAGAAAATTACTCGAGGAGAGAATTGGGATCTAGAACAACGTTCCCATCTGATAAGTCACACATCTTACAGAGGAGTATTCCACCAAAATCAGTCTATCATGAAATTTCAAAGCCGAACAAGGAAGTTTCATAATTTAAGAAATTCTTAAGCTTGTGAAATTCAGCTTGGCGTTTGCAAAGAAATAATTTTGAAAAAGCTCGACTCGGTAGTCGGGTCGGGTTTCGCTTCGGCAACTTTGTAATTTGTCGCTTAAGGAAACAAAAGTATATTCGCTCGTACGAGAATTCTCTTGACGATAAAAAATTAAACAAGCCAAATATCAAGCCTGTTAAAGCGAAAACGAGAAAACACCCCAAGAAAAGGATATCTACAACCACAGTCTAGGGGGCTAGGCTAGTGGTAGTTGTATAGGTATACTCTTCTTCTACTTCTACATGATGGGACATTTACATTTTTATCGCAGATTCTCAGCATAAAGTATCGTCCTTTGTAGTAAACTTTTGCTATTCGAGGCCAATAGTAATGAGCCACTGTTGTCTTGTTCCTAAGGACGACTATGCCACTCGGTGTAAGTCCAAGAAAGTACTCAACGCTGTCTTCTCCCTGTAAAATGAAAAAGAATAAAAACACCAAGAAGTTAGATTCCTTTTTCAAAAGAAACAAAAATAAATAAAGAAAGAAAGAGAGGAAGAAAAAAGAAAATATGTTTATATTTAGTGAAAAACTTAAGGACGAAAAATAACCATCCTGCTTGTCATTATTGTCCCAAAAAAAGGGACAAACGATGATGTGGTGCTAATTTCGCCAACACAAAGTTATCAACATTTTTTTGATAAGACTTGCTGCTGGCGTTAGTTGAGTTGGTGTCGATCGATAAGACGTTTCGCGCTGGCAATGAATTTTAAGTAAAAAAAAAACAACTTCTCGTCGTGTTCATGAGGAGGAGATGAGAGAAATTCGAGAAGAGATGATGAGGATGACTTTGCTAGTTAATTTCTTCAGGGAGATAACAAAAAGTGGGAATTAAAATTCAGTTAAGAAATTTTGGGAGTTGGTACGGGAGGAGAACGGCAACTTAAACTTTATCCGAGGAGTTCACTCATGCTTTGAAGCTTCAAAAGGACTTGTAAACGGAACAGTTTCATACAAATATGAGACAGAGTGTGCTTTTGATAAAAGTCAGAAGTATAGACTGAGCTCTTTTGGAAGAAAATCAGTGTATACCAGAGAATCCCTTCATAGACCGAGAGTTAAGAGCGTGATTGAAGTTTTAATGTCTGATGGTGAGATTTAACTTTTCTGTAAGTGAAGACAAAAATAGTCTTATATATACTCCGTTTCGGATTTCAGCGTTCTTAGAAAACATGCTGCAATCGTATATAAACTCCAAGATTTTGCAGCCTTGATCGCAAAATAAAAATAAAACTTCCAGACGATTTCTATGGAGCTCTGTGCAAAGCAATTGTGTGCAAATGAGGTGCGAAATGGGTTTTTACTCATCATACTTTCGTAGTTATATTTAAAAGCTATCATGTCGGTATTGTAATGGATTTCTTTTCAAACAAATTTAAGAAAAACTATCTACAAAGTATTACACCGCTTTGG
Organism: Melanostoma mellinum; assembly: GCA_914767635.1. Taxonomy (NCBI): domain Eukaryota; kingdom Metazoa; phylum Arthropoda; class Insecta; order Diptera; family Syrphidae; genus Melanostoma; species Melanostoma mellinum. The sequence goes on from OU612058.1 coordinate 26,461,381, forward strand.
TCTTTTTTTGAAATGACATTGAAAAGTACGTGAGTACGTGTAAGCAGCGTATTCTACCACCCGATCATTCGATATGACAATGCTGGTAACGTCGAAAAAGGAAGAAGAAGCAGAAGAAGATTTCATTACAAGATTTGGTAGCAGAACTCAAACTGAAGGCAGCGAACTTATGAGAGTACCTCGATATCTTGAGGACAATAGAATTAAAAAAAGTAGCCGGAACTGATAGGAAGTTTGGCTCGAACCTCCTTCTGGAAACGTTTTTGTGAACAAAGAAAAGTGGTTTCTGATGATTTGTAAGACTGCATTCTAGGTTGTAGTAAAAACTTCCATTTTGATAAATATATAATTTTTGTAGGTATATATATGCAGTAGCGTAGCTAGCATGGGTGGCACCAGGGGCGGCAATTATGGTGTCACCCCCAGAATGTAAAACAGTAAAATAAATGAAATTTCACTAATTCATATATTGCGATTTTTTTATTTAAATTCAAATAAAAAATTTAAAAAAGGAGGAAAAAAAAAGGAAAACATTAGTAAAACGTCTTCTTTCTAGCTTTTAAAGCAGAAAATTCGCGGATAGCGTCATCAAAATTTATTTGCTGGGTCGCCTCATGTTCAATTGTTAAAATTTCCTGATTGTTGAGCCTCTTTTCCGCCATTGTTGCCCGCAAATAGTTTTTTTTATTAATTTAAGCTAACTAGAACTCTTTTCACATGATGCAACTGACACATACCGGGTGGGTGCGACAAAAGTATGGAAACCCCCCCCCTGGCAAAATATGCGTTAAAAAAAATCAAAGACCCCATATCCGACGTATTTTTCGATGAGGAATCCGATGGTGACCTTGAATTTGACCTTTGACGTAACCTTGAAGCCCATTCATTTCACATCATTTTGCACGTATTTTTTATTTCAAGCGCTGCACCTCTAATATCATTAAAAATAAAATAAAAAAAAATACATGTTTTTTCGTAAAATTTTGCGCTCTTTCCAAATCTGCAATAAAAAATGGGGGTTCCATTTGAAAAATCAATTTTTGGGTCGCTGGGGCTTCAAGGTTACGTCCAAGGTCAAATTCAAGGTCACCATCGGATTCCTCGTCAAAAAATACGTCGGATATGGGGTCTTTGATTTTTTTAACGCATATTCTGCCATATTTCCAGGGGTTTCTATACTTTTGTCGCACCTGGTATATTGCCATAAATATTTTTAATGCCACAATGAGATTCGGAAAAGATTCTGCAAAGTCCCATTCAAGGATGAAGTTCATAAAGTCTAAAATAGCCAATTAGATGTTGTCACTTTAGCCGCTTTCAAATAGGTTGATAAGTTCAACCTTGGTATCTCTGAGAGAAGTTCTGACTCTGACACCTCATCATAAGTACTAGCAAATTTTGAAACAGCTATTTTCAAATCATTAATGTTTGCTAAAAGTAAAGTATTCGCCTGTACAACTTCAAACTACGAAGCCACTTCCATAATAGACTCTGTTTTTGTTCGAAGTTCATTGATGAATCGATCAAGGCACTCGAACATGTCTTTCCGTAGTTCAGCGCTCAGAGAAAGTCCTGCGTCAGTTGACAACTCACTAGCCATATGCTTTCTACGACGAATTCTTCTTTCTGTTGGAATGTCGTATTTCTCCGATGTTTTTATACCAAGGTTAATTGCATTTTCTACGGTCTATAACGCTGTAGTATATAAATATACTCCTTGGTAGTTGGTAGCTTTTGGGTGTCACCCCCAAATGGGTCACTCCCGGGGCGGTACGCCTCCCCCCGCCCTCCTTGCTACGCCACTGTATATATTCTAAATTATTGGAAGATTAGGTCATTGCGACTGACAAAACTTGGCTAATTTCTCCAGAACTATTTGCATATCCGCACAGTGAGGTACACTAATGAAGTTTATTTGCTAGAGTGTTGCTCAACGAGCTCGAATTTTTTGAACGTATTTTGGAAACGTTGGACAATTCTACCCATGATGTTTGTTCGGAAACCAAAGTGATATTATTACAGATTTAAACTTTCATAAAAGGCTAATTCAGTTCTTTATAGGTCCTGAGTCTGCCCCGAACCTTCTTAAAGTACCTCTATTGAGACTGCACTCAGGTTAAAAACAAAGCTGTCAAACGGAGTGTAGTGCACTTTCCTTCAAATGACAGCTAGTCCGTTACTAAAAGATTTTGTAATATAGAAGAACTGAAAGAATTTTTGAAATCGGTCAAGTAGTTTCTAAGTTTCCATTCCCAAGCCCGTTCCCTGGGGAATATGGGGATCAATTCTTTAAAGGAATCATCTCTGGAGTAAACTATATTTACCTTAAAAAATTCATGAAAATCCTTTGGGCGGTTAAGGAGTCTATACCGAACAAACAAACATGCATACATGCACTTTTATGTATTTAGATATTTTAAATAATTTCACAAATTTTTAGGATGTTGTAAACTTAAGTAGGCTTCACTCTTATCTATTGGTTAAATTTGGTCGGACTAAATCATATGTTGTAGTTTTGCGTTCAGCCGCAAGAACAGAAAAAATGAGTTTCTTTTGGAGGTTTATTTTTCTTCAAAGCAAATAAATGAGCATTTTTTTCTAGTTAATTTATCCGTTAAAGATAAAAAGTATGCAACGAAACAGTATTTTTGGGGAAACAATTTTAATTTAATTTTAGATTTTAAGATCGAAGTCTACCATCCTCTACCTCTACACTTACGAACCATGTCGTGATCCATACAAATTTGACATTTTCGTTCATTAGTGAACTTGCTCGTGAAGGTCTGACATTTTGATTACAAAAAAAAAAAGTATGTAGTGAGTTGCAGCGCGTTTGGTTACTGTTTGTGATACTTTTTTGCTCTAAGAATCAGGAAATAAAATATTTTGTTGCTATAAAGGCGAATTCACAAGTATGTACTGGCGAGAAATGTCAAAAATTCACTTTCTGAGTACGAGGACTTATCAACAAATATTGAGGCAGTATGAATCGTATATTAATTATATTTGTTTTTGAATTGGAAGAGTCGGCATACATTTCTTTCATTCCGCTACACGGTTATGCTGCCGTATCGTGGTAACCGTCGGAGCGGAGTTTTCTCCGCAACGCATCTTTTTTCGGAGATTCAATTTTGCTTCGAAGTAGTTGTCGTCGTAAGAAATTTTTCACAAGTACGGCAATGCATTGCATTCCCAAAACTAAAATCTCCGCAACAAAAACTTATCGGAGAACTTCGGATCGTCCGATCGGAGAAATACCACGAAGCAAAATGTCTCCGATCGGAGAGAATTCCGCTTCGACGGTTACCACGATAGGGCCGATGACGATCACGCTTCGATTATAGTCTGGCATCACGTAACATTGGTAACGATATCCCTTTCGTATTAATGACCATGGCTTCAGGGCTACATACTCCCTAAGAATTTGACGATATTAAACACTCTTAAAATTTTTAGAAAAAGGCAATTCTACCGCCTTATGTTTTTCTGTCGTGTCATAGATAAGGCAAGTGCAGGTGTCGGGCATTACTTCAAACTTCGCATTATTACGGATGACAGCCCAAACCATTGGTGTCATCCTAGGAAATAAAAACGCCTAGATTTAGGCATTCATTACTTTTGGTTTGTGAAGAGAAGAACGTGGCAGAGAAGAATGAGAGAGAGAGATCGGAAGAGAGAGACCCTAGGGCTAAATTACCGCATCAGTGATCGAGTAAGTGAGTACCTACCTAATATTTTTCTTTCAAAATTCGTTCTTTATTACACAACATCAGTCCTCTGCTCATTTATCGAACTCGTTCAAATACTAACGAAAGAATGTAAAATTTTGGCACTAAAGTGCTTCATAAAGTGAAATGTAATGTCACAAAACACATAACTCAGTCACGTATTATTTGATCACGTGTGTGGTAGTTCGGCCCTTCGATTTCCATAAACCACTGAAAGTAAAATCTGATTTGAAATAATCCTTTGACGATACAATTACACCTAATGGTCTAAAAAGTCGCCAAAAAGTTATAGAAACTGGACACATGTTTTTATTTTTATTTTTCCCATCACAGAAAAGTTAGCATTGTTTTTTATTTGTACGGAACAAGGAAGTAGAAACACGGGCTTATGTTTGCAATGATAGCTTTTTATTTTTACATTACAAATTTTGTTTACCTTCCAATGGTCTTTGGTAGGACTTTCTAAAATAGGACTAGAGCACTGCCTGTAGTCTGAAATATTCTGGGTATCATTTTTAGTGGCAACACGTTTTCAATTTATTTTTGGAAATCAGAGCTTTTGCCCACAATAATGAATGGCCAGCCATCACTCCTAATGATATCTTAAACCAATATTACACATAGCTTGGCTTGAAACTAATATCACGCAATGCATAGACGAAGTATTTAACTTTTCTTGGACAATATACTTTATACTGAAAGAAGCAATTGGTTTGCGAAACCCTACAAATGTTTTATAATAGTCTGCGGTCTTAAGAGATTAGGATGTCAAACGGGTGAAAAAGGCCCGAGGTAGTCTGGTAGCAACAACGTTCTGGAGTGTCAATCAGTTCATCATTAACATTTTGACACAACTTTGAACCCTTTGACGATCTGTCTTATGTGGTGGTTTAACTTTAATGGGAGCCTTAAATTTTCACATCCTTTTCTGAATGTGAACCAAACTATTGACGATGCGAGGCAACGCGACTGAGTGACGTGAAGCAATTTATTCAGAAATAACAATGTAGGTACATATCCCTGAACAAAGAAATCTTAAAATTGTAGTTAAGGGGGAAGACGGCATCTTAGGTAACTCATCCCAAGTAAAAGGACCCCATAGCAATTTTTAATTGAAACCAAATTTCTATAATTACTTTAATTGGATAGGTTGTCGTTGCGCGTAATTCGAAACCGAAATAAATTTCTATCTCTCTCTCTCTCTCACACAAACCAATGCTTTCAAAAAGTTCCAAAGATTGTATTTGTTGCTCATTCGTCACAAAAGAAGAAGAATAGATACTCTCTCGTCGGCGTCGTAAAAGAGTTGCTTGCTAAAAAGTTTCATTCGAACATTATCCGAAAGAGATTACAGTTTTTTATGAGTTTTATTACTCATCGTTGAACCCATTAGTCGCAGCAATGGGAGTTGCGAGTGAATATTTGAAATTCCAACTCATAAATTCTTAACGATTGACGAACGATGGAGCCTCATCTTGTTTCTTTACTAACTGTTTTTATCTTCTCCCTGACTGCTACAAAATTATTGCAATATTCATCATCGTAAAGATTGAATACGCCAAGGACGACTTCCCTATTCCCTTTCCCACTACAACTGTACTCCAACGAAACAATCATCTCTTCATTGTATCCTGGTATCCTGAGCTGTGCTATAAGCCGACATATTTTCTGACATTTAAACAATGTGATTAAGGATGGTTATGCTCGTCAGTGTCGCAACATAAAAAGAGTAGTACAAAACAAGAAGTAGGTAGGTTGGTTGTATGGGTTCTCCGAACGACAACGAACGGATATTTATTACACTTACCAGTACCGGATGTAAATCAACCCCATACATGTCGTGCCACTTTACTTTGTCGAGGTAGTTGATTTCAGCCGTTGCCGGTGACATGCCCTTTAATTGTTGATGTAATTCGCTAACACGTGTTTCCAGTTCGCCGGTTTGATTTGGCAGCAGCCGAAACTCCGAGACGTATCCTTTTGAATGGCGACGTGGATCATAATCGCCAAGTTCGGCTGTTTAAAAATTGAATAAAAAGCAAAAACAAAACATAATAATAGACAAATTGTTTAATTGATGTTAAATTATTTTATGAAACAATGGAAATCACTCTCGCACGATGGCTGCTGCTGCTCAATAGCGAGAAGGGCTTTCGGGAGAGGGTAATGGCTTTTCAGATGTGGATGAATAATTTGCTTAATGAAGTTTAAAACGACTGTCGATTTATAAAATTTATGATAATTATAGCTTAATACTCTTGGTAATTAATTTGATGGCTGAGTGTTAAGAAATCTGTGGAAAGGGAAATGTTTTGTTGTGGCGAGGCGGCGGCGACGCTTCATTGAGATGGGAGCAATCAAAGCTTAAAATAACTTTGATAACATGCCACTTTATTTTAATATCTCCGCGGGCTAAACCAGATTTGATTAATGAAAATCAGAGCGGTTGGCTTAGATGTGATGAGGTTTCGTTTAAACTTTGATTGCCAATATTCGATGTTCTTGAAGATTGATCTGACAGTCTTTAGGTTAAATCAACTTATCCTTAGAGTTAGGACTTACTTAATTAAGATTGTAATATAGTAAACTAAATAGCCCTTACCTGCTGCTTAGCAAGGAAAACATAATTTTACTCTTCATGTTTGTGATACAGTTACATACGTGAGACTCAGTTAAAACAAACAAATAGGGTGGCTCAACAGAGCGAGAAGCCCCAGGGCCTAGCTCAGTTCTCACAACAATTACCTTGGGAGGGAATGAAGAGGACCTACAATTTTTGGCGACTCCGAACGCCTAATCGAGAAATGAATTTTACTATAGGAAGGCTTGCCAATTCCTCGCGAAAGGCGATACCAGTGAAAAAACATTTTCGTTAGGATTCGAAAAACGTACCCCTGGGTTAACAGCACGCCATTGGTACCACATGGAACTCAGTTGATGAAGAAAAAATCAACATTTTTCGACTTGAAATGGTTTAAGGAGAGGTCCTTGATGCATAGTGAATCTCTATAATTAATTCTTTTTAGTCACAATCTTGAAGTGTCAAAATTTGTGAGTAGTGATAATGATTTCTTCTTCCAAAAAAAGCGAAAAACCCTTCATTCGAACTAAATTAACTACATACCTCTGTATTTCCTTGTACTTACATTGCACGACAAATGCTCCCAGCTCAGCAGCCAATTCAAATGACACCGGCAACCGGCCCTGAAGAACGTCCTGTTTGACTTGCAGGAATATCTGGTACCTGCAAATATATATATAAACAAACAAACATTAGTCAACACACAACTCAAACATAATACAAACAATTTGACTCTGTTGCCTCAAGCCTTTTCTTCTCACATATGCCCTTAAAGCTCCAGCCGATTCCCTCCCTGTCTACAACTTTCCGTTCTTACCAACTTTTTTTTTTGATTGAATGTAGGAATTTCGTGCGTGGTCATGATTACAATTTCAATTAGGGTTGTCTGTTTGCATTCACGTGGAGAGTGGTGCGTCAATATTTGCTTTAACATTGTCACATAGACTCGTGCGGATGCGAGAGTAACTCAGGTTTTCCAACTATGCCAATAAAATATCATAATTTCGATTCAATTTTATTTGAGTTTGTTGGGAAGTGTGCTCGGGTGTCTGTCTGTATATGGAAATAAACGGGATACCGCGGATGTATTTTGATAGGCAAACTAGCTTTTCAGCTCGGCTTTTACCGCAGTTTACTGGAATTGTTGGATGAACTTGAATGATGGATTAATCGCATATACGCTGACGGAGTATAATTGCGAAATAAAGCCTCTTTTTGGAAGTGTGTTGTATAGTCGGTAGTGGCAGGATGTTTTCCTATGTTTTCGATTATAAGGCTGTCTAGCCGAATTGTTTGATTGAAATTGTTTCAAAAAAAGCGATGAGACTTTAAAAAATTGTAATTTCAAATAACATCTGCATGTTTTATAGAAACTGAGGTGCTTTTATTTGTTTTATCGGTTATTTGAATTTTTGAAACTTTAACCAAGTGAAAGATAAATTTAAGAGCTCGATTTTTTCAAATCACTTTTCGAAACACCTTCATGGAAATCCTGCAGAGTCTAATTGCACAATTTGGAACATCTACTGAAGAGTTTTGTAGTCGATTGGAAAAAGGTATTGGGTCAAAGGCTGAATGCAAGGTACTCGAAGCCAAGGTGGTGAGGACCACTATGCGCTGGGAGACACGTTGTAGCCAGACAAATGCAGCCAACCGAATTCAAGATACGCGTGGTTGCAAAGAAAGCCAGGGTTGGTTCATAGCTTTTCAACCAGAAAAGAAGCGAAAATTATTGCGTTTTCATTCACCAGGATAATGAAAGACCATGGTAAGTTGACCTCAAGATATTTGATAACAGAAAGAATGTTTAAAGCTTTAAGTCAGAGGTGAAAAGGTGCAAAGACTATAAAAAGAAACATATACTACTAGATTCGCAGTTGCCGCTTAGGATCTGGAAGCAACATTTTTATGCAGATTTGGTGATGCCGACATAAATTCCGCTGTGATCGAAAATATGGACGAAAATGAATAAATCGTTCTTACGACTTGAAGACATACATTTTATTACATTAGTTGTGAAACCAGTGATTAAAATAATAAGCTAGGGTGGAAAGAATTCCAAAAACGCTACTCAAGTTGCTGTGCCAGCGTTAATTTGCTCTTCTTTCCATACCCACCTTTGTCAAGAAGATATGAGCGCTGCCGACTGAGATGTTTTGAAAACGAGATGAAGGAGATAATAGAAATTCGGGACCTTGTCTTTCGTAACGCATTGAAATGAGCCTCAATCAAGCTTTAAACTGAAGGCAGAAAGTCGGTTGCTAAATAAAAGCTGGAAGGAAGGTTAATTAGAAAAGTCTTACTAAGTGTAGGAACACTAGCAATGCATTTTTTTATCAGATTGTAGTTTCAATCGCACTAGAGGAGACAGAAAAAGAGATCGGGAACTGTATTATCGCTAATTATAGCGATCAGGAAAACGAATCAGGAAAATTTTTTAAATGAAATATTAACTAAATATGTTGTCGTAAGAATTGAATAACAAATGTTATTCCAATCGATAGCAAATAAGTCAGATAACTTTTTTTGTCAAAAAAATGTTCAATTGAATTGGTATTTTCAGTTAAACTTGTATTTTTCTATTTTTCTGTTACAATGTCATTTGTCGTGTCAGCTGATTGAAATTTCAGCCAAAGTCGAACAAATCGCTTCAATTATTGTGACCATTTTCCATGTATTCCACAGACAGACTCGCAGCGGATTATTTTTTTCCTGTGCATTGCATAAGGAAAACCATTTGCAGGTGTTTGGCTGCGCCGGGTGAGAACCTGGCAACTGACATATTTTTTTTGTTCGCTGTAAACGCTCATCAGGAAAAAATTCATGTTTCCATTTACCTCAACTTATTCCTTATCGCTATAATTGCCCCCTAAAGGAAAAAGCAGACTATAGCAGGAAAAAAGAACAAGGGAACAAGGAACAAGGAACAAGGAACAAGGAACAAGGGAACGAGGGACAAGGGAACAAGGAACAAGGGAACGAGGGACAAGGGAACGAGGGACAAGGAACAAGGAACAAGGAACAAGGAACAAGGAACAAGGAACAAGGAACAAGGAACAAGGAACAAGGAACAAGGAACAAGGAACAAGGAACAAGGAACAAGGAACAAGGAACAAGAAACAAGGAACAAGGAACAAGGAACAAGGAACAAGGAACAAGGAACAAGGAACAAGGAACGAGGAACAAGGAACAAGGAACAAGGAACAAGGAACAAGGAACAAGGAACAAGGAACAAGGAACAAGGAACAAGGAATAAGGAACAAGTATAGAGGAACAAGGAACAAGGAACAAGGAACAAGTAACAAGGCACAAGGCACAAGGAACAAGGAACAAGGAACAAGGAACAAGGAACAAGGAACAAGGAACAAGGAACAAGAAACAAGGAACAAGGAACAAGGAACAAGGAACAAGGAACAAGGAACAAGGAACAAGGAACAAGGAACAAGGAACAAGGAACAAGCAACAAGCAACAAGGAACAAGGAACAAGGAACAAGGAACAAGGAACAAGGAACAAGGAACAAGCAACAAGGAACAAGCAACAAGGAACAAGCAACAAGGAACAAGGAACAAGGAACAAGGAACAAGGAACAAGGAACAAGGAACAAGGAACAAGGAAAGAGGAACAAGGAACAAGGAACAAGGAACAAGGAACAAGGAACAAGGAACAAGGAACAAGGAACAAGGAACAAGGAACAAGGAACAAGGAACAAGGAACAAGGAACAAGGAACAAGGAACAAGGAACAAGGAACAAGGAACAAGGAACAAGGAACAAGGAACAAGGAACAAGGAACAAGGAACAAGGAACAAGGAACAAGGAACAAGGAACAAGGAACAAGGAACAAGGAACAAGGAACAAGGAACAAGGAACAAGGAACAAGGAACAAGGAACAAGGAACAAGGAACAAGGAACAAGGAACAAGGAACAAGGAACAAGGAACAAGGAACAAGGATAAAGGAACAAGGAACAAGGAACAAGGAACAAGGAACAAGGAACAAGGAACAAGGATAAAGGAACAAGGAACAAGGAACAAGGAACAAGGAACAAGGAACAAGGAACAAGGAACAAGGAACAAGGAACAAGGAACAAGGAACAAGGAACAAGGAACAAGGAACAAGGAACAAGAAACAAGGAACAAGGAACAAGGAACAAGGAATAAGGAACAAGGAACAACTAACAAATTGGTATCTTACATCAAACAATAATAGAAGAAAAACTAATTTATTGATCGAGCAGCGAAATATAAGTAATTTTATTATGTTTCCTTTATCATCACGACTTGATCAGATAAATGTGAAACCTGCAAACGACAGCTTTTCCAAATCAAATTGATGATTTTTAAAAACCTTTGATATGGTCTGCCAATTGAGCTGTACAATTTGAACAGGCTGAACTGTTTAATAGCTATCTTTTAACTTGTTAAAGAAGAAAATTGGTTTCTTACGAACCAATAGTGCCTTTCATATTCAAAGGTCACCCTACAAACAGGAGACGGATGCAAATCTCACAAAGTCGTATTCGGTTTCACAAAAGGAGCAGAACAAATAACTTCTGCTCGCAATATTTCGATATTAAAAACAAAAAACCAACCATCAAAAGGGGTAATTGATTTGCCAAGTGCTCTAAAACTTGCATTGCAACTTGAATGGTGCAATTTAATCCTTATGAATCCAATCTTTGCGCCCCACGCACCAACATAACATCAAAGTTCTAAAATTATCCAAACAAACGAGAACACTACGAGTACAATCCCAACATCCTCTCTTCTCCCTCCCACATCCAACATTCATAGTTGTTTTCCAATCAAACAATTTGAATAGATTGCCTGACCATCCATAAGTTGCCCGGCTTAGAACTCCTCCTTCAAATGTGCACATGCACATGTACAATTTACAATCAAATAAAAAAAGGAAAACAAAAACTGATAAATCGAAAATTGTTCATACCTGGTTATTTCCTCCAGTAATTTACAAGGATCGGCCGCATAAAATTTCACCCCAAAATACAAATCAAAAGGATCCGCTTTTGGCTTCAACTGCCGTGAAATACGCGACGCTGGGTCTAGCCAGTGCTGTAATTGAAAAAGAAGAGAGAAAATAGAAATAAATATTAAACGAAGTATAGTCAGAATGTCATTCCGCTAAAGAGAGTCCAATGGAAAAGAAAAACAATTTAATATCCAATCAAAAAATAAAATTAAAATAGAAAACAAGAGAACATAAAGTTTGCCCAGAAAGCCACAAAATCGTTCTAAAACAAAGAAAAAATCCACCTGAAGGCAATATTTGTATGAGAGATGATGTTGTTCCCCAACAAAGGACTCCAATACATACACAATACTGCCGGCTTTTAGTTCAGCAACAAGAAATTTAAGGAATTGAGTTTGACTTACCGTTTGGTCTTCATCATCGATGTACCGTATGCCGAAATAAGTAGTTTCGATTAAATTTAATCTGGCATAAACGACATCTAACAATGCTTGGCCGGGCAGATCGTCCTGGAAATATGCAAAATAAAAAGGAAATTTTTGAGACTTGAAAGAAAACTTTGTATTTAAAGAGAGAGATGAGAAATGTTTTATTTAATTGTCAAAGTGTATGAGATCGATGAAGTACTTCAATTTAGCATATAATAAAACCAAGGATAAAAGAATTCCTACTTTCAATAGAGACTAAAGTCACCAGCCTTTTGAATCTTCAAAGCCTAAAATATTCCACATACGCCACAGTGTCTGTCTTTTGTTGGCCAGGGCCAAACTATTATCAAAAGTTGTAAAACATTTTTTTCTTTCTTTTTGATGGGGGGAAATTGTTGTCATTCTCAACCAGCGCTGAAGCAGAGTTCAATTTCCGGAGAACTAAAATACTGAACCGATAACACACAAACAGCAAGTTGCAGGCCCTTTCTATTCCGATGACTCAATTCTACGTTCACGACAATGGTGGAGAACAAATGCAATAGCCCCTAAGTGAATCTTGGCACAACTTTAGTTCAGAGAGTCTACAATCGTATTATCCTTATCTCACTCGCATCCTTTGAGCGTCGAAACAAAAGCCTTAAATTTGATACCAAGAAATTCCATAAATATTTGTGACTGTTGAAATTACCTCTGCCTGGCAGTCAAAAACAGCCATTAAACTCCACAGATAAACCACCTAAAGCCTTTCTTTGTTAGGCATTAAATCCATCTTCATTATTTTTTGTTCTCTAGATTCACATTTCCACACTGGGTTCTTCTGGATGACACAATACAAATAAATTGTTGAAAAAAGAATTGCACAACAAGTTCAATTAACAGCAAAAAAAAGGAAACACAAACACCATATAAGATATAACCCCAGCAGACAAAACGAATTGCCCATTAAAGCAAAAGATAACATCCTTGAATGGTTATTAAAACAACATTCTACTCACTCCATCAAGCTCTGAAAAGGATTTACCAAGTGATGTTTATTTTATCCTCTTAAATTCTAATCTCAGATGTTGTTTTTTTTTGTTTTGTTTTTTTTGTGATGTTGCCTCATTTTCACATAAGAGGACGTACGAAAGGTCCCTCTAAACATTCATCACAGCTAGAATAACATCTTATTGGTGAAAAAGGAAAAGAAAACATAAATGTAGAAAGCGACAGTACGATTTGAAGTAAAGAAAAAAAAATAAATAAAATAATTTCCACCTCACTAACTCTGAGAGAGGATAACGGCTACGTCATTCGCATTATATGTAGCTATGTACATGTGTACTTTAAAGGATAATTTCAACGTGAAAAGGATTCCGGTGACTATTGCTGTAAGAGAACGACATTCAAGTCTGCTGTGTGATGCTGTTCTTAGCAAATACGACCATAGGAGAGACATAAGCGTCTTATGAGCTCACCGAACTGCAACGGTCGACCTTACTACTTGCAAGTCCAAGTTTAGTGACCTTAAGCAAGAGAGTAGCATAATCGTGTGCAATGCATGTGAGTGAGTAGTTTTTATTTGCTTGCAACTGTGAAACATCATAAGCCAGAGGAAAGGTATAACGTTTCGTCTTTCACTATAATAAACACGCTTACTGTACCTAGTCCTTGTTTTTCGTAATACGGCTCCTTTGAATGTTTCTTACTCGTTTTTAGAGTCTGTGCAGCAAAATGTTTTCCTTAAAAAAAAAAAAAAAAACAGGAGTTTCTTTGATTCTTTTATTGGTAATTCATCTCCTTAAACTTTTGATAGGTAAAGAAAATGAATATTTGAAGCCGAAGCACTTAGCCTAGCGTATTGGTTCATGAGGAGCAGGGTTGTTCTTATACCGGTCAAAATAATTATCTGAGTATAACGATAGGGCAAAAACACGATAAGTGCTTATTTTTTGTTGTTCAGAAATTGCACACCACTGGTGGGGGAAATTAAAAACGACGAATTGACACAAAACTGGTTGTCTTATTGCCTTCTATATATGTACATATGTCTGGGCTTGGATATAGTTCTAAGTGATAAGAAAATGAACGTTACTTAACCCAAATTCTGACTCTTTTTGCTTCGTTGTACTTAGGATATGTGTTTGAACTGCACATTGTGTGTATTTATTGCCTATCTTAATAGCACGGCAAACTGCAATACCTCACATTGTTCTCATCTAATTCAGTAAGCTCTTTAGGATTAAGGTAGAAAAACATACGCAAAGAGAAATAGCGGAGAAAAAGTGAGGTAACTAAGTCCTTGACCCACTTGAGAATCTGAATAAATTTGGACATTTTATTTACATTTACATCGAATAGCACATAAATCTGTCTGGAGAACTCAGATTTAATTACCGGTCCATTGTACTACCAGAGTAGCAGCCTTCCCTTTTTTCTGTGGAAATAAGGTGTTAGTTATTTCACATATAACCTCAAGGGCGGCGTCCATACGAAACTGGGAGGCTGAAAGAATAGTAGATGCCCAGAGCGGGATTCGAACCCACGCGTCCGGCCTACCTACTGAACACTCTACTACTGCACCACGGCCGCCCCTTTAGGGGGCAGCCGAGAGACAAAGACCATTTTGCTGAAACACCACAGGACTAACTACACAAATACTACTTAGAACAAATAACATACATATTACTTATTCGTGTATTCAATGTCCCCCATTCCGTTGAAAAAGAACCCTCCAAAGGTTGCTGTTCTGGTTCTCCAAAAGAGTGTGATGTTATGTCGTTCATTCTTTTCATGAGTGGTTCAAAATGTGTTCAAACAAATATAAAAATCACTTAATTTTTTTCAAAAGACCTGGTTACTGGATTCAAAACCCAACAACTTTTTAATGTTGAACATAATTTGGTGGCTCTGAGTTACATTTCTTTCTTCTTGAAGTGGATTGTTTAGTTACTAAGACTTCTACCTGACTTAGTTCATGTGATGTCCTGTGTTTGAATAAGTTTAGCCACTTCGTGGATTCAACACAGTAGCCTTGAACAGTATCTTGAACACTCCCTTCCCTAAAAGCTTGTACTCTTATTCTTTCGCTCTTCCTCGACTGACGGTACTTGGTAAACGCTCTGGTTTAAAAATTCGTTAGTCCAACGTATTTATTCAATGAATATTCTCACATTATATTCAAGAGCATAGAAGAAAGTCATCATGTCTTTTAAGCAGTCATTTCGGCTTCTTATCTCAAAAGTGTGGGTCAGGCTATTTTCTCGATTCTAGGAATCTTTTTGAATCACTTTCGGTAAGTTAAACGCTTTAATATGCACTGCGATCATGGTCGAATCATTGATAGATAGAGGTGTGGCTCAAGAGAGTGGGAGCCCTGGGACTCGAACCTCGATACTTCCTCCTAACTTGCAGACATGACAACTATTACGATATGGGCACTATAGCCGGATGATTAGTAGACATTTGTTTTGTTTTAAAACTTCAGATTTTATCATCATAAAATATAATCCCTTTTGCAAAAACCGCCGCCATACTGTCTGGTTATTTGTAAACAACTTTGCATAGAAAAAAAAAAAAATCAATAAGTCCAATTTCTTTTTCCAAAGTTATGGCCAGGTTTTTATAAAAATCCGTCTTTGTGCGCCGGTTGGCTGCTCCATCTAATCAAAGGTATCAAATCTTTGTTCGTTGCTAGTGAGATTAAACTGAAGTACCAAGCATTGCACACCAATCACTCTTTGGACACCATATGCGATGATCCCACATGCAACGAACATTTGACGATTTTATTTTAGAATAAAGTGGGTACCGTATATGAATCCTTAAAAAAATCAAAACCCAGTCTGCCCGTATCTATTAGCGACATCTATTTGAATATATACATATGTACATATTATGGCGCATCGTCGACCTCATGAGCAGACCTCGTAACTCCACCTTTAACCGAAAATGACTTTTGAATGCCGTTTTATAGAAAATTTGTCAGCGCAACAATCTAGAAAATCTCGTATCACTCACAAAACTCTAAATAGACTTAAAATCAAATTTTGACTACCACGTAACTCCACTGCTATTCTGTTGTCTGGTGATATTTTCGTCTCCCCTGTAAAATTTTAAGTTTAGAGATACGAGGTATGCTCATGAGGGCAACGATATGTAAATACATATGGCGCAGCAGAGTGGGGAGCCCTGGAGCCTAGCGCATTTCTTACAACCATGAATGGTGAGGGAATGGAGGGGACCTACAATTGTGTGCCTGCTCCGAACGCTTAATCAAGAAAGCGCTTTTCATGACAAAGAGCTCACTGTCGGAAGACTAGCCTATTCCTCGCGAAAGGAAAAACATTTTTGCCTTTGTTGGGACTCGTAAGTCGAACCTCTAGGTTAACAGCAGACATAATAACCATCTCGCCACGGGTGCCACATGGAAAATAAAAAATTTAACAGGTTTATCATCACTTTTTGAGTTGATTGGTGCGTATACCCCACTGCGAGAAGAAAAAGAATGAGAAAAGTAGAAGAACACGGATTGTCTTAGTAGGTCTGTATCCACAAAGTGACCTAATTCATACCACACTTGCATAAGACATCAATTTCTCAGGATTATTTTTTTTTAGACATGACCTCCAATGTCTGCTACTTCAAGGTGATCATGTTGATGATGAAGTTGATCATGACATCCGTTCATGTCTTACAGGCCAACAGATGCTTGACATTTATAAAGCAGTCCAATTCAAATATAAAGAAAAAAATAAATCGG
This sequence comes from Melanostoma mellinum, assembly GCA_914767635.1. NCBI lineage: Eukaryota > Metazoa > Arthropoda > Insecta > Diptera > Syrphidae > Melanostoma > Melanostoma mellinum. The sequence continues at coordinate 26,477,850 of OU612058.1, forward strand.
CCATTTCATAAAAATGGCAACACACTTTTTACAGTCAACATAAAATCATGTTGATTGCAAATACAAATATTTTTGTTTTTATTTAGTTTCAATTTTCCTTTTTCCCGTCAAAACTTCTTCACCCACACTCGGTTCTCATTGAACTTTAATTTTCCAGTCAAACAAGCTTCTACTAAAATGTATACGTCCAGGTATAGTTATATAGAACGGAAGCAATCAAAGATTCAAAGCTAGAGATACGATGCTGGGGACTTTTTCATTTGAATGTCTGTGTTTTTTTCATTTCAAAAATGAATTAGTGTTCTCTGCCATCAGGATTTGTTGACATACCAATACTACCCAGATTGAAAGACCGTCTCTATGGAGAATGTGACGCTGCTGCTGCTCGTTTGCCCTCCGGGCAAATGAACTCTATGTACTGATGATGATGAAGGAAGTGGTATTCAAACATCTTTAAATTGTTTTCGCCGACAAAAATATAGACGTTTGGTCAATATAACTCTTAAAAGACTTGGATATTTTTGCAAACGAAGTATGACAGAGAGAAACATAAAACAGAAAATGACTGATGCCGTGAGAAAGAGTTGGCTTGACTTTATGATGCTTTGCAAAATTTAGAAAAAAAGTAAGATGACGATGGGGGTCATCATTTGGTATTTAAGGTTAAAAGGGTTTTATGTCTTGGAAATCAATTCCCTGAAAAAGCCCTTGCCCCAGACAGTGTAAGGAATTCTTTTTAATCAACCGAAAAAGGGATTTTGCAACGAGTTGAAAGCGTTTTTCATGAATAGCAAGATTACTGCGGGATACTTATTCTTGAGCATTGAGTGCAAGACTTACATATTAAGGTGGTTGTTGAAAAGTGTTCTCTCTTTGAGAGATATCAGACCAACTTCTCAAGACTGAAATAACGTGCTGCTTGCTAATGACTCCAATTCCAGATGAGTCTAAAATGTTGCATTTGCCATTCAAAAATGTAGACTCCGTGGACATATACCGCACATTTTCTCCTCTGAGCCGTGATTGAATCTCCATCGAACGTTAACCGCACCAGAATATACCATCAGTTGAAGCTGCGTTCAGCACCTTACTTAACCAACCTTATGAGCAATTTGCAACCGGACCCACCTGTCTCGTTCCTATAACAGCTATGGCAGCATCCAACTAACCGGCTGCCATAATGAATGACTAGCCTCCTCCATGATTGGAACATTTTAAATTGAGTCATTTAAGCTTCGATTAGGTGGTGTAGTGTAGATTGCACTCGAACACGTGCATTTTAGCTGTTCACTGTGCAAGACTGCGTGGAGTGGGACAAAGAAATTGATTAATTATCGCAATTACAGAAGTGACTTCTGTGCTTACGCCTCAACCAAATGCAGAGGAAGTCTCTGTATACATTTTCTGCAGACATTGTTGCTGTGACTTTGTAAGTTGTATGTGTGCCTACCTTTAGACAAATCACACGGTCTCCGAATGCAAAATTTGATCAACTAATTTTGTGTGTAATTGAATGTTTATCTATGATCCGCTTGCATGTGCAGTTGTTGTTAGGACTGCGGGATCTCTATAATAATGAAGTTTGTATAGCGAGGAATTAATTTATATACCCCAGTCAATAGTGTGTAATTTGTTTGTTGATAGAGTGTATTCAATTTGGAAAGACACTCCACATCCACACTCGTGTGGGGGTATCGTGTACATTGAGTGAAGGGTTTCTGTGTCAGAGGTGGAGAATTTCGAGCAACGTGATTGAAAGGACTAAAATTAAATGCATTTGCATTGGTGTGGAATATAATTATTGTGTCAACTATAACCATAAAGCCCTGAACAAGAGAAATTGGAATGAGCACTTGGTTCAATTGTGTGCTATGCACTTAAAGAGTAATCCTTTATACTGAACGGATTAAGAGCACATACTCGACAACGGTCATAAATCCAACCATCAAGGCAATATTATTTATCAAATGCTCGTTTAAAGATGATTCCATATTGATATCAATGTTGTGGTTGCGCATAAAATGAATCTCTAGACATTTTAAACTTCCCATAAAGCTCTAGTCACTTAAAAGTGAGCAATGTCTACCGCATGATATAAGGACTTCATCGTTAAACATTAGGTGTCGCACGCCAGCACGTCTGACATGACATCCAATTTGGAATATTCTTTTTTTTATTTAAACAAAAAAGTAAAAGAGAACACAGATGTGGGTTACTGGTTGGCATCAAAATCCAATTTTGTTCTATTTTTTTACGCATAGAAATATGCCTTCACTTTACCCTCTTTTTGGTTTTGCAATTTTTGAATAAAGCTCCCAGGTGGCATTGGGCGTATGTCAGCTCATGTGGGGTTGAAATTTATCGTTACTCAGTTTAAAATTGTACTTTGGGGTGAGCTTACATTGCCTATAGTATACAATTATTTATTAAAAAAAAAACTTTTTGATAAACTCACTTGATGTTTTAAATTTTTAAAAGCCTGTATGCAAGGAAGTACATAATGACTAAAACTCTTATCACTGAAGGCGTTTGAGTCCTTACCTCTTAGCTTTCTTCAAAAATAAGGTTCTTTTAGACTTTTCTGTAAAGAAGAACCGTGGACTATTTTAAACATCTCTCCTCTAAGTCAAGAGGGCGCAAAAATAAATGTTAGCAATACTTTAAAGCAAAAATTAGACATTACATTGTGTTATCTCATCTCTTTTTGTGATTTGAAGAGTGATCACCTAGTAAAATTTTCTATTTTTTCATGCGAACAATCGAGGTCCTCTTAAAAGCTTTATATTGACTTCCCTTGTATGTATGTAATGGACTCATTCAACACCTTTTTTACTATTTTAGAGATGTTCAATTTATTAAATAAAGTACACGCATCTTAAAAACCAATGACATAATGAAAGTTTCATGACCTTGACCTAGAATATCAACCAAAGACTGAAACAAAAACCAATTAAAGAAAAACCTAGACAAAGAAAGGTACGAAATTGCAAATATCTAGGCCGATTAGGACCAAATGTAAAGTCAAACAACTTGTCAGCAGCAATTCAGTGTCAAGATGCGAGTGTAAATGGGCATTGTATTTTGCATAAGATGCGACAGAAGCCCAGGATGGTTAAGTTTAGTCGAGGCAAAAGGTCATAGAAAAAGGGGGTTCTGTTTTTTTTTTTTTTTGGGTGAAAGGAAATAACTTAAAATGAAAAAGAAATTGTCTAAGTCCGCTACCAACTTATGTCTAACGTGGTTTGCTTTTGTCAGTTTATGTGTCTGTAGTTGCTGCCGTGCATCGGTCAAAGAAAAACACGGATGGACGAAGTTTTTCAAATCTGTTTCCAAAATTTTCATTATCTCAAGCTTTCAGTTAGTGCACGAAGGGAATTTCGTACGACCCAACCGTACACAGTTCTGTTACGACGTTTCTTTAAATTATCACTTTCCACTAAGAAAGGTGACGAGTCTAAAAGAACTAATAAGTATTTGGTTAATCAAACTCCAATATCTAAAAACAAAATAGTAAACAAGTTAATAAATAAAAGCGCTCACAATCAAAGGCGGAAATACGGCATCAGTGATAGAGTGAGTACCATTTTTCTTTCGATATACACAACATCAGTCTGAAGCCCAAATTATCGACTTCAATTCAGTCAAATACTAACGAAAGAATGTCAAATTTTGGTACTCAGTAAACGACAGATTAGTAGTTTCTTCAACATTTAAAATTTTACTAATCCTTCATTTGTTAGATAAAAAAGAGGTGGATAAACTCACCTATAAAACTCATCAAGTACTTAAGTACTCGATAAGGTGAGATGTATTGCCAAGAACACATAATTCAGTCACGTATTACTCGATCACGTGTGTCGTAATTCGGCCTCAGCATTCTTCACACGAAAAACAGCTGTCTAATCGATTACACTATGAAAGTATACATATGTATATGTAAGTTCTTTTAAAACAAATTGAAATTTTAGTCGCTTTTGTGTGATGCCTACTTCACTTTCTCAATTTTGGATACATGCAAGGGTACCTATGACCAACAAGAAAAGTGGTGTGGTCCCCGTGGCGTAATGGATGTGGCGTGAGAGGTCCCAGCTTTTAGTCCCAAAAAAAAAAAAAAAAAATGTTTTCCATGGGTATCGCCTTTTGCCTACCCCTACAGTAGTTTCATTGTCATGAAAAGCACTTTCTCGGTTAGCCGTCCGCAATCTGCGAAAAAATTGTATCTATCATGTACACTCCACTCAGGGTCTGGCTGTGACAAATTGTACTAGGCCTTGGGACTCCTCGCTCTGCTGCGCTACTCTTTTTATTTATTTTTAGCCAAGAAAAGCATTCCTTTACATTTACGAATGGTGCTTGAATGTATCTCTCGAGATCCCTTAAATAGTTGAAAGACATAACAAGCAGAATGGGTGAAGATTTGGAAAGGACTTACAAATTAATGTGCAATAGCTTGATGCTGAATTTCAAAATAATTGCCAACTCTGTGCTGAAATTTTCTACAGTCGATTTTTAACTAATGTTTGTATAGTGAATCCAATAATAAATCATGCTGTTGAACCCTACTCAACTTTTATACAGCTTTGGGTAAATTCGCGTAGTTCAATAAATTCAAAAAAGTGGTTATTCCATATCCCATATCCCAATGATGTTTATCTATCTTCTTCTTCATAAATAAAACAATATGTAAGTTCCCTATGCATTTCGAATTTACTTGACCTATCGGGATGAAACTATTAGAAAACGATGTTTAAATATCGGGGAAGGTTTCTGAGTTGCAACGACCAGTTTTAGACAAAATGGAGCTACTGTCATTCAAATGAATTTTCTTTATATAAAAATGTATGTATGTATGTGCGGTATAGACTTATATATACCACACAACGGATTTTTATCACATTTTTATTGCAAGTATAGTTTATTCCAGGTACGGTTCATGTAAAAAATTGCTCTACATACTCAAACGGAAACGGAAACGGAACCGGAAACAGGTCTTTAAGAACTAGTATAGGCTGATCTCAAAAATTCTTTCTACATAAGAGTGCTACATTACTCCTGAGTAACTAAAAGGCATTTCATCCCCATCTTTCTAATGAAACAGGAATCTGATTCGGAACCTGAAAGCTACTGGGCCGATTTCAACATTTTCCTCACCTATTTCTCAGTAGCATACACAATATGTCATCTCAATATTCTCATAGGAACGCGAATGGGAAATTTGAAACTTTAAAGCAATCTTTATTTTAGCCCAGAGGGTGTTCCATTTTTGAAAATTTTGTGTGAAGAACGCTTAAAACAAATTAAACCCGAGCAGCACAACGCCCGGCAGGTCAGCTCGCTTGGAATAAAAATTGAAAGGCTGACATCGACGTGACAGTTTCGACTAGGGGCCGGTTAAGGAAATGTTTAAGATTGAGGACTTCATCTCCAAACATAAGGTGCTAAAAAAGTTCATTGAGAAGTTTATATACGATGTTTAGTCAATCCATATCGAATTTCTGCAATGAAACAATGTGAAGTCAATATTGCGGGTCTATGAAATAACTCCCACGAAATAAGTCCCACTTTTAGAAACGAAATAAGTCCCACCAAAAATTGCTATTTTGAAAGTGGGAGTTATTTCGTTTTTAAATGTGGGACTTATTTCGGCAATTGGTGGGACTTATTTCGTTACGCGTTTTTATTTTAAGTGGGACTTATTTCGTTTTGAGTGGGAATAAATTCGTTTTGTAAAGTGGGAGTTATTTCATACCGATAAATTTATATTTTTTCTTATGCAAAAAGTTATGGTTGTCCCTTTTACGAAATGTCCAATATTTCGTAAAAGGGACAACCACAATTTTTTGTCCTTATCTCTTATGGCTCTTCTTGCTTGCATACGATTTTTCTTTATTATTCCTCTGCTTTGATTATTCATATTATTCGACCTGTGTTTTTTTCGAAGAGCCAAATACTTCTTATTTGAAATCGCATTAAACAATGAAAAAGTGGGACTTATTTCGTTTATGAAAGTGGGACTTAATTCATTTAAGAAATATATTATTCAAGGGGGAGTTATTTCATTTTGAGTGGGAGTTATTTCATTTCAAGTAAATTTTTAAATCATTTCATTTTGGTTTTCAAAAGTGGGACTTATTTCGTGGGACTTATTTCATTTTTTTTAAGCAATTTTTGGTGGGACTTATTTCGTTTTTAAAAGTGGGACTTATTTCGTGGGAGTTATTTCATAGACCCCAATATTGCATAATAATAATGACTAAAACACCTCGTTTTAACTATATGACCGTAGAAATGAAATTTTTGAAGGAAATAAAATCTTTCTTTGCGAACGAAGGAAATTCATTAAGTTCAATCTAAGATGCTAATGTGGAGTCCCTCAGGGCTCTGTTGTGTGTCCACTTATTTTTGATATTTTTAAATAGTCACTTGTCAGATACCTTCAGCTCACAATTGCTTTGCTACTCTTCGATCTTAATATTGATAGCATAAGAGGTCGTGTAGTGACACAGAGGCAGAGTCTTTAGTGGATAAGCCGAACGTGTGGAATGGAGTCTTCACTTTATTTTCAGCCACTCAGTTTCATCTGTATGCCGCTATTGAGGTTATAAGTGAAACTACAACCATCTTATTTCCATCCACTAGGTATACCATAAAAAAAGAAAGGAAACGGTGTTATCCTAGTAGTACAATGGAACTACGATAGTTCTGCGTGATTCAGCCTAGTAATAGCCTTTCCTTTCAAAAAGAAAATGAAAAAACCAATGAACCTATGAATTCTGTCCTTTAGAAGCGGATCTTCGACAGAACGCAATCAAAAGTTGATTGAATTTCGAAGAGATAAAGTCGAGTTGGACATCAAATGAAAGCTCTTTTTGAGTTCGTCCCAAAAAGAACATGGTTAACAACCCTCTACAGCCGATTGCCATAGAAAAATAATTAACAACCACAAGAACAATGCTTACTTTGGTTTCTTTAATTATACAAAAGCAGCCCTAGATAAAATGACTGTGGTAGTAATAGAATTCTAAGATTAAAAAAAAAGAAATCATGAAATGCTAAAATAAAACTTGATGTCAATTTCCAATGGCAACATCATTCGAAGAAGTCATTTTAAGAAATTCGCAACCGAAATACTCAGATGAATTTTATAAAAAAAAGAGATAAGAAAACAACAAAATTGAATTACCTAACATCCATTTACAAAGATTTCCTCGAAGAGTCTTCCAAAACACAATAGAAATAGTTTTCACTTAGTTAAAATCGTACCAATTCTAAGTTCAAGGCCTTTTGTGTAGGACACCAATTGCCAAGAACGCAAGTGGGCAATCACTTGGCATTACCATACGAATTAGCCCTCCGAGGTACATAAAGATCCTAAGGCAATTTCGCTCAACCGGAACCGAGCCCCTAAAACTTGATTCTACTCTTCCCTTGAACATTCCCATAAACATCAACTATCCCTCCTAATGCTTACCATGCAAAACAAACAAATCCAATAATTTGAATTTTTCCCACAAAAAGTCGAAACATTTCGATTATCAGTTTAAGTATAGAAGACGGGAGGCACAGAGAGAGAAAGAGAGCCCAAAACTTATCCATTTCCATACCATTTAACCGCATCCGCACCAAGGTCTGCTGTATACATTTCCACACTCCATAGACCATTTACAGCGTCCACCACGCGGAGAGCAATAAAAAATGTATCTAAGCAAAAGGGAAACAAAAAATAAAGTTCATGAAAAGAATGTCCTTTTGCTTATCCTTATCCTTAGTAAAAGAAAAGAAAACAAACACCAAAACGGCATTTTTACTCAATGAACCGTTGCCAATGGGACTCACTTAACTTTGGCCCGGGCGGGACCAGTGGCATGGGGCTCTTGGTAGCGCGCGGCACAACGAAAACCCAGAACAAAAGAAATTGGGTTTTTTCCCATTTTTTTTTATTTTCTGTGTGTTAACTCAAAGCCCGCATTCACTACTCAAGCAAAACCCACAAATTTTGAAGAAAACAAAAAGGACGAGAGCGTGAACTCCCAAAACAAATCCTGACCCAACACAGAACTCCTTGGAAGGCCTTTTTTATGTGCGACAAGTCCCTAGAAGGTCGCATTAATCGTACAGAAACAGCAACCTCTAGACCCAACCACCCCCAGGGGAGCAATTCATTGCCATTCAATTTGAACGGACCTACTTGTTTGTCCCCTGCAAGGACTTTACCGCCAGAAGCAGACACAAATCATGATCATGCTCCATCATGCAGACACACAAAATGCTTACAACACGTTGCCTATCTGCAATTTATTAGCAAATGTGAAAACATTGTATCATAGAGGCCAAATGTCCTCCCGATGATGTCTTCAAGATGTAGTCCCATATACGATATACATGTCCTAGCCAATGCTTGTGCCAGTTCTAGTTTCACATTGTGCCAAAGTCAAATAAATCCGTTCCGTTTCAATGATGTCAACATAAAGTAGCACACGAGATAGCAGCTGAATAGAGCTCCTGCGATCTCGAATCCAGGACGTACATGATATAAATGTCATGTCCCAGGTCTCTACTAGCACATTGCTGACTCGTAAAAGAACTACTGCTACATGTGGTCATAAAAACGGTTTACATGTGCCTCCTGTTCGCGGGACTTAGAGTGCGAGTGACTTTACGCCCGTCTACAACAACTACCAGTGTATGTCGTCGTCATTATTCGTTACTTAAACAATCAGCCACCAAGGAATCATCAAGCTGAAATCTGGGCATTTCTAAAGAACATGCAAGGAAATACAATCTCAAGGATGATGATGGAGCATGAACTAAATCCACCATAAGAAGAGAGCCCCGCCTCAAGCAGAAGCGCGGTGTAGAAACACGAAGTTAACATTGTTGTTCGGTAGTGTAACTGCCTAGGCGCACGGCATCGACAGTACCTAGGTACTGTGCGCTCTATGGTCGTAAAGATTTATTTCAATGTAATTTTTATGGTGACACATTCCATTAATCTCACGGATGCATTCTCTTGAAATATAAATCTTCTTAGGTGGTGGCTCCTGGCTGCTGATGGTTTACCGCATATTGCTTACTTAGTTGGTGAGGGCATAGCATATACCTCGTGATTATTTCATTGCTAGGATAAGAGTTTGTGTCCTAAAAATTAACGAACTAGATGGGGATAAGAACTTTAGATTGGCCGCTTAAGCGATTTTATTGTTTTGCATTGAATAGAACAGAGCCGGTCGGATAATAGTCACGTAGGAATATTTGATTTTACTTTGCTGGGATTTGGCAGTATGTAGGCACTACTTTACTTTGATAGCTCTCCGAGTAGGCTGGGTATTTCTTTATGTACCTATGAACAAGCTGAATTCCCCATACTTCAATAAAGTTACTTCGTTCCTGTTGAGTGGAGAAGCATTTCGGAATAAGGATGTCATATTTAAGTGTTCAACAGTTGACTCCAAAAGTAATAAAAACATTTGACGATGACATCCTTGTTCCAAAACGCGAAGTTAATATAAATTGAAATATGTAATTGACTGATAAATCTTATAAAATTTTTTCAAATCCATGTCTTTAATTGTCTAGAACAATCACATCTGTGAATTCATTTGAGTTTATCAATTCGCTTTGAGATTCATTTTTAGTTTAAATATAGAATCGGAGTATTCAATGTTTATAAGTAAGTCCGAAGTTTTGCATACTTTAATAAGACAAAGAAACGTCAGGATGTGCTGGCTAAGATCGAAGAAATCGTTGTTTTCTGGTACCGATTTGGTTCGATTTTATTAAATAATTGATGAATCCATAGAAAAACAGAGTTATGGGGGCACACAAATTTCAAGGACCTTTTTTTAAAATTAGCGAGTACATCAAGTGGTAGTGAATTTTCTTATTTTGTTGTAAAACACAGTTCCAGCACTTAGGAAAATAGGAGAGGATTTAATAGGATAAACATTGCTTTTGAATTTTTGTTAGTAAGATAGATTTTTTGAAAGTCTGGTAAAGCATTTCACATTCGAGTGATGTGACTAAAATATAAATTTGTATACTTTACTGTACGTCCAAAGTTGGGCTCAAGGTAAGACAGACGAGCATTCCTAGCGAGGCGGGAGCGGGGTTGCTGCTAAATATTTTCAGGAGAGGAATGGAACTAATTCACTATTTCACTAGAGAACTGTTTGTGGAAAAAGCGATAAAAAAGAGAAATACAGGTACCGACTACTTCGACGAAGTTCAAGAGAATCAGTCAATCGGTTCTACAAGCTTATGCCTATTCCGAATTTTCAATTGCACGTTTTTTGACTTGATTTTATCACCGTTCCACGTCTCTAATTCATGTAAATGACAGGAATAAGATCAGATCCTTTTGGATATAAGCATAGGTGTGAAAACAATTAATTTAGAGATCACCTTAAAGATCGTCCATGAGGAAGTCGCTGAACACTACGTCTTGCTTTCACTGCCGCAACATCTCTAAAAATGATGGCATGATTAGTCAACTTAATTTTTAAGTAAGTTTAAGTGCGTTTAATCACAGATAAAAATTTTTCGGTTCAACTTTAGTCACATCACAAACCCCTGCATCTCTTGAACTTAGAAATATGTTTCACTCTGTTACGAGTCCAAAAGACCCCTTTACAAGCTCAACACAATGTATGGATATGTTTAGGCAGATGACATATGTAAATCTCCATGCCTTAAATATTCATCAATTTATTATAAATTGAACAAAAGGAAATGTATAAATTCTTTTATAGAATGAATAAAAAATCAAATCTATATGAATGACTATTTAAATCTAGACATCCTTGGTGTTTTAATACTTCACACCATTGGTATGGGGGAAATTTGAAACGGCATATGTAGAGCGTTTGCTGCTCGGAGCTCAAAATGCGCGGCTGTGCAAGATTTCTAAGATTATATTGATTTGGTAGTAAACGAAGAATCTCCGCGATCCGCGTGTACATTGCAGGGAAATCGCAGAAGGTGAAGACCCTATCTTAGATGTCGGAATCAAGTGTAGGAAGACCTTAACCGACTTAATGTGCAAAACTTGAGAAAGATCGTTCGAAATCGAAGTCGTTTTCGAAAGATGTTGGTTTGAGGCCCTGTTTCAGCCTAGCCTGTAATGCACACCTGAGGAAGTAAATAAGGTTCAAAATTCGTAGCAAAAATTGAAACCTACATAAAGAACCCTTCTTCCGAATTATCACACTCGCCATAGCAGACATGTACACAGCCTTCTCATTGTGCTTCCAACAAAGCAATTTCACTGAAGCACATAATCGACCAGGTTAGAGTAATGCCTTTTGGGGCTCCTTCGCCGAAGCAACACTGTAGTACCACAGAGTAATCACTGTCAGAGAGATCAAGTTTTCGAATTGAACACGGAGTCGTTCTTTTGAAACACCATAGTCGAATCACACAAAGAAGTGTATTTCAGAATTCTTCTACTGAACCTCAATTTCTCGACTCGGACAGCAAAATTGCAGCACATACTCTTAGCCTACCGAACGTTTAACCAAGACAGGGGACTAGCCACCAGTGGCGTGGCGTCCATATAACACGATTCCCATCGTCTTACCTTTTAAAATTTATCCCTCGTTCATAGAAAAAACCAGCAACATAAGTCTACAACTAAGCAGTCAACAGCCTATCCTTGCCCATACACACAATGTTCTTCAAGCACTTTTAAATTTGCGAGATACACACACAATACACAAAGCATACACAAAGCATTGAAAATTGCCGCGCAGAACATATTTTGTGTTTGTCCCTGTCTTTTCTACGATATATTTCCACCCCGGTGCACCGCGGTGCTTCCTTTTTCAATACACGTTCTCTTATTGAAAAAAGTAAGACGATAATTTTCGTCTTACTGCAATGTTTGCTTGGAAAAAATAATACAGTTTTCGCCTTCGAGTAATGTACGGCGAATTCGGTTTTGTTTTACTGATCATTGTTTTGGATTATTTGCAAGTTTAAAGTGAATTTTAAGTAACGTGCATTTTTTTATGCTTTAAGCTCATTGTGAATTTTAACCTAAATGACTTAAAGTATAGAAAAATTGGCTTCGATGAATCCACGTTTGGAATTTAAGGTATCTTCTATTTATTCATTATTAATTTGTGTAGGTGATTCATTTTTCTCGACTTACCATTTGAAAATATCCACGCCACGCCACTGCTAGCCACTTAAGAAACTTCGGCAATTTCAACAAAAATAATTATCAGCACGATATTATATCGATTTAAGATGAAGCTCAAAACAAAAAAAAATTTTTCGAGTCGTTTGCTAATTGATGAAAGTGATCCCGCAACCCAAGTCAAATTGCTTTCTGTGGCAAACCACTTCCTTGCAATACACACATTTTCAATCAAACTTAAATCAAATGAAGATTCATTGTGATAAAGTTGGGTGTATGTTTCTTATACTTTTATTCTGGAATAAAAAGAAAAAGAGCAAAAGAACAGATTTTTAGGAGCGTTTCATTCAAACACTCATTCACAACACACCGGAGACCCAACAGCAATCAAAACAGTGGGTTTTTCGAGGTAAATTACTTTTTTCTTCTCAGGCAACGTGGTAGTCGGATATTGACGGCTGCCAAAAACAAACAAAATGTGTCAAATTTTTGACAAGAGTCAACTTCCAGAATACAGATGACTGTTGACGGCAGCAGTGTTGCCATTTTAATTAAGACGCGGGAAATTCAAAAGGTCACGGAGTTATTGACCCGCCATCGCACGTAAAATGGTTATGGCAGATGGGTTGGTGTAGCACTCTTGCGGTTGATCTGTGATACTCGGGATTATTTATTTTAATTTCGAATTTAAATAATTCAAATAACTGGCGGTCGAATTGTAGACTCATAAAGGTTTATGAACCATTTTGGTAAAATTACAAAATTCAACAATCTATTTCCAGTACCTAATACCAGCAATTGCCACTTTATCCTCGAGAAAATTAATTTCCAGGATCCTTTTCCTTGAGTGAAAGGGAACTGGTCATTATTGCATCTTCTACAAAAGTCGTCCAATAAATCAAATTCATTACAAGGACTCGCAACTGTATGGCTTTTTCGAACGGCTGAGAAAGTGTTTTTACGTGGCAGTGCTTTTTCCAACTCTCGGAGAAATTACCCAATTCTCGCGAAAGGTGATATTCGTAGAAAAGCAATTTAACATTTCTGATGGGATTCGAATATTGAACCCCTCATGTAATAAGCAGTCACTTTTTTTGTGTCGGAGGTAGACATACAAACCATTACAACAAGGGCCTCTTATTATACCCGTCTTTTTATATCGTTGCGAGCTTTTCACTCTATTTATTTTATTTATTTATTTATTTATTTATTGATTACTTACACATTAAGATTTAACAATCTTTTAGTTAGTGAAGCCTTAAGGTGCAAAAGTAATTTCGAGCACACGTATACGCTTCGTCTGTCTGCATCCAATGGAGGCATGCCATCTACGGTTGTGCTCTTCTGCTCATAACAGATCCAATCGTTGATTGAAGCCCTCACTGAGGACGCTGGCAGACTTAGCGACGGTTCAGGTCCTATGAAAGCTGTCTGAGATCTTTGCTTAGCAAGTTCATCGGCAATCTCATTTCCAGTTATGCCGTGATGGCCCAGAACCCAAATGAGACTCAAGGAATTTAATCTTCCGATCGCATTCAGAGAGCTCCTGCATTCCAGGATCACTTTCGAAGTGCTTAGAGGGTTGAGAAGGGCCTTAAGCACAGCTTGGCTGTTGCTGCAAACAAAGATACTTCTTTCCGTCCATCCATTGTTCCTGTCGTGGCTCAAGGCCATTAGGATAGCATATGTCTCCGCTTAGAAAACGGATGCGTATGATGCTAAGGGTGAGTGCAGTCATATGTCGTCACTCTCCACAAAGGCACCAGCACCAGAACCCTAGTCGGTTATACTTTCGGTAATCTTCAAAATTCTCTCTATGCCATTGCTTTTAGCTGTTGATCATACTAGTCAAACCTAATCGAAGCGGTACGTCTCAAAGCATTAGTTACAAGCAACTCTTATTACGTCTATTAGTGTTCATAATGCCTCGAGAATATAGACAAGGCCATATATGTGCCTAAGGGTTGATTCAAAAGACAAAAACTTCCTCAATCTCTGAATACAGAACTTGTTTTTCTTTCAAGAGCACAAAGTTCACCAGCTTAGAGTAAACCAAAAAGAACACGGTAGGGTGACTAAAGTCTGTGTAAAAAACTGAGTTTTTGGTAATTTATTTGATTATGAGATAAATTGAAGAATCTTTTATTTTTCCTATGCGAAGTACCTAACCTAGGTACCAAACACTTTAGAGCTCGTTTGTCCTCTCAACTCTTTTTGTGGCAGTCACCTATTGAATTGTACAACTTAAGACCAATCGATCAATCATCATCTTGATAGTTTTAATTTTCATCCACGCATTTTCGACACAATAGACAGATACAAAAAGACTCCCTCTTCCATACCATACCGAAATCGAAAAATAAAAAATCTTTTGATTAACTTGATCATTTCCAACACGACTGAGTGGTTCATTGTTTCCGCATAAGCAGCACATCAAAAATCCATCACAAGTCCCATGAAAATCCAATTTGAATAGGTCACGAGTTGGCTGTTGTTAATAACTTCTTTTGCACCAGAAACGTTTCATTTACACAACCAACTAAGTAGGCAATCAGTCTGCGCTTGTTGGCATTTTCGATGGTGCTTGTTATTTTTTCTGCTTGAATGCCAGCCTCTTCATCCTCCCCTTCTCCTCCTCCTCCTCCTCTTCAACTTCAATCAATACAAAAGCTTCTTGGCCGACCTTCGGCTTTGAACTAATTACGAGTTTTATTCTTTGCCTTTGCACCAATATCAAGAGTATTGGCCCCTTGGGCCTTAATTAATTTTTTTCTTATTTACCAATAATTATATTTTTCTTGGAATACACGTTAGTGAAGAGCCAAAAGCAAGGCAAGTGCTCTGGACCTCATATTCTTCAAACTGGTTATTATATTCGACATGGAAATTGTAGGCTTTGTGGCAATCCATCGCGCAAAAGAAACGTGTACTTATCAACTTGGTAGGCAAAAGAGTTTTTCGGCTGCTTGAGGAGTAGCCGATACAACAAGCATCTGGAGGGGATTTTCTAAGTCACTCTCTTAACAATATAAGTGACAGGGTAATGAATTGTGCTTTCCGTTAAACGCATCTTTTAAGTGATGCACGTTCACTGCATTCCTCTCAAAGACAAATCTCCTCACAACTAATTTGCTTCAACTGTGAAACGAAAAACATCTGTCAAGCAAATGGATGAAAGTCAAGTTCCTATCTTCATCCACAAGTTTGCTATATTTAAAGCCTGAGGGTGGCATTTTCGGGCCGGTTTGTGTCCATAGCTGTCCCGTTCCCTATCGCTCATCATCAGCACAACAGTTTGCAGATAAACGTACCGCTTTACAGTTTGACGGATATCTCCTATCGAGAATCCTGTGTTAATACGATTGCGGCAGCAGCAGCACTTGCCCTCAGGACGTTATTAATGAGTTGAACCCCAGAACTAAGAATGCATGAATCTTTGTACTATCCCCACAGCTAGTTCTTATGCAAAGGAGAGAAACGGTCGCGCATCGTCATCTTGTTTGCCAAAGCAGATGCACTTTGCACATCAAATTCTTGTATCCAGTTGTTGCAGAATGTGCAGTAGGAATCGGAGGCATATACTAGTTGAATATATATAAATTCTGCCCCACGATCTGGGGCCAACTGGAACTATTTCGCGCGGTTGCTCAATAGAAAGGTGTACTCCCCGCAGTCTTCGTCGTCGTCGTCGTCGCCGGCCATCGTGAATGAAAGCCGGAATAATTGCATTACAGTAGTGCACTTTAGTGTTCGTAATTGAGTGTATCTCCGAAATGTATCTGCCGGCGAAATAGATTAATCGCATTGTTTTTATTATTTTTGTTGTAGTTCTATGCCTTTGATGGCGTTGTGCTTTAAACTGGAAAAAAAACGTTCTTCGTTTGGATTCCAGTGCAAAGTGCTTGAAATTTATTCACGGAAATGCCTTCCTATTTCACCCGCAAATGTATAATTTTTCGGAGGTAATTGGATTATGGCTTATGGAGCAAGAAACAGTCCTGCGGCGGTATGCGAGTATAATTTTCAAATTAAATGGTACGAATGTGTTTATTGAGGAGGTCGCTTTGGTGGAGTGGTGTGTGGAATTGAGTGCTCTGAAGCAAACTGTAACAAGCTGAAGGCGATTTGTGTGGTAAATAGAGTCAACGGATTGGGTAAATTGGGTGGCTGATGGCTATTGTATGGTTTGCAATATTATTCGTGTGGTAGATGGGTGAGTGTCTTTGACCGCTGCTACATAGCTATGCTAAGACACTGCTTTAATAGGCCGCGTTAAATCCATTTGCTTTGCTGTAAACCAGTATACTTTGGAAGATTAAGCAGGTGCCCGGTAATTACATGAGCCAAGTGCTTTGGGTCGTATCGTATGGATTAACATAAAAAACAAAAACCGCAAACAAGGAGGCAACTAGAAACTCATTCAAGAAAAAGCATGGCTTATTTTAGCCAAGATTTCCACATCTTCTGAAAAATGCTGTCTAAATCTGTTTGCAATTAAACTGTTGTAAGACTCTTCCGATCTCAGGCTATCTATCGACAAAAGTTGCTGGGAGCTTTAGAAATGATGTAAGAAGTAGTTTTTGAAAACCAATGTCAATACGTTTTCTGAGTAATGGCAATGACAATACCGAGAACTAAGGCAATTTAAATGAGCATTTCATTGCTAATTGCTTCAACTGTCAAATATGAGAATGAGTTTCAACAACAAAAGGCGTGCGAATCCGTGCAGTAAAATTATTTTAAAAAAAAAGTACCAATCTGTTTAAAAATAGGGTATAATACAAGGAGAAGACAAGAATTCGACTTAGAAGCCATCATATTGGAAAGGTTTGCTTGGAAGATGAAAATCAGTCATTGCTCTCAATTTTCTGAGAATTATTATCAGTGCTATTACGACAGGGCTCTCTCATTGGCGGTTTTACTATATTTTTTTTATTATATTTCCATATAGTGAAATGGACACACACTGCTCCAACTATTGCCAGTGGAATCCTTGGTGTAAGATCTTAACCAGCTTGCGAGTGATTGAATGCAGCATTTTGCACATGAAACACTCATTGAGGGTTTTTTAAAATCTGACAAATATTTGGCACAAGACTCCGATTTGATTAACAAACACCTTAACTTTTCTTTCCTTTCCTTTATTTTGAAAAAGGCTTCAAGGTGCTCAGAGAGTACAAAACCATCTACGTCCATCATCTGGTGCTGTAGTCAACAACTCAAATATGTAGACGTTCAGCGACCCAGTGGAAGAATGGGGACTCAATTGGCAGCGTTGATAAGATCAAGAAGTTTTCTGGACACCCTCCCTCCATCCGCCAAACAACAGCAGCAGGAGATACCTGATAGGCTTACACACTCATAATGAGACAGAAAAGTCTGTGACTTACTGAATATATCAGCCAACTTTTACCACAATATTATCAGAATAACGTGGAATTATAAGAAACGGTGGTCAAATTCAGGAAAATAAGTAAAGTACAATCTCCATTCCAGTGGAAAAATGGGGATGATATGTAATTAATGTTACTCAAGGACAGTGAAGCACTCAAACTGCGAAAGAATTTTTGTAATCGGTTCAGTATGTTCAAAATTCCCGGTTACAAAACAACATGCTGGAAATCCTCATTAACAAAATTTAAATTAAAATTAAAATAAACCGATTTTGCGCAAGCTTCACACAAACCATCTACTAAATAGTCCAAACCAAGTCCAAACATTAGGTTTGGATTGATGAGCCCGTTCTTGAGTTATAAAATTACGACATAAATCGGCATAAATTTTTATATTTATACACGTAAATAAAAAAATTAATGAATTGGGTGGCGCAAAGCGCAGGACCCCAGAGCCTAGCGTATTTCTCACAACCATGCCTTATGAGGAAATGAAGGGGACCTACAATTTTCTGCCGGTTACGAACGGCTTATCGAGAGCGCGTTTTTCATGGCAATGAACTTACTCCCGGAAGACTTGCCAATTCCTCGCGAAAGGCGATACCCGTGGAAAAACATGTTTGCGTCTGTTGGGATTCTAAGCATGAACCTCTGGGTTAAAAGTCGGACATGCTAACCATCACTACACGGAAACCATTAACAACCATTTGCAATTGAGCCCATTTTTGATATCTCCGCATAACGCTTGGTTCTTTTCATAACGTCATTATACTGTGTGCGTAAGTAAGAAGTTGTTAAAATTTTAGAAAGATTGTGCCTTTGTAGCCGATTTCGACAAAAAAATGTTGTTATCAATTTCACAGTTGTATCATACAAAGAGAAATTCATCGGAAAATTTCTTCTTCTGATTTACCAACACAAAATTAAAGTTGTAAATAACAAGTAACAAACTTGTTAAAACAAAAGTAATTTAAAAACATCCTTTTAACAAAAAAAAATTTACTAAACTTGTTCAGTTTGTGGGAATATTCACTCTACAAGTGAACGTTTACGAGTTGATTTAACTACAAATTTGTTTCTGAATCACTTTTATTTATAAAACAAAAAAAAGTAAGTTTTCAAAATTTTTTTGCTTTTGGCGTTGTCAGCACAACGTTCAAAAATATTGTAAGAGAATAAATGTAAACTAAATGCTATTCTTGATTACGGTGCAATAGAAATTGTGAAAACTTGTGATCTTTAATCTGTTTTTCTACAATTTTGTGCGCCTTGATCACGGTTTTTTTTTTTAACTAAATAGGGCGAAGGTAGATCACCATTACTAGCACGTCACGTCGACCTGAAAAATTTTTTTGTGCTGTTATCTTAGGTTTAAGCACGTAAAGTATAAAGTTGTTGATTCGAAGTTGAGGTCGTGTAAGAACCTTAGAATATTCAAAGAAGTAGTTTCTGATGTCAAGGGGACTAGTGAATTCTTTTTGGCAACGTTTAAGCCTGGGTCTGGCTATGGCAGGGCATACACATAAAATGTGTTCAACTGTTTATATGTCTTCGAGACTGACACAGCAGACCAATGAGAGACCAATGAAGAAGTCCGTAAGTTACTTTTCCACACGTTTGCCAATGTCAAGAATTTCTTCCATACGTCTTTGAGATAAGTCGATGATTATTTTCGATTGAGGATGGCGGAAGCAAGTAGAGCTGTTCCAGTTCTGCCGTTCCCAAGTAACAAGTTCATGTTAAATGTTACTGATAGGGAGACCTCATTCGGGTTCCAGGCATTTGAATTGGGACTGAGAGCCAAATATAGCTGGGCAGTCAGCCTTTTCGTTGCCCTCTACACCTTCAAGTCCAGACACCCAGAAAATATTGATTTTATTGTGGGTGGCTAATTAAGAGAGACATGTCAGGAAATTCCAAACTAGTTTGGCTTACGAATTAGAAACTAATATAGGTGTAGAAAAGAAACCTCGTTTTGTTATTATAAACTACAAGCACAAATATGTTGCCTTAATTTACAAACTATTCTTGTATAAAATACATTACTAAATATTATTCTTTTATGTTGATAACAAGTCCTTCTTGATCCCGGCTCAACAGGAATTTTGTGTAGATCACAACTACACTTTTTTCTACAATTTTGGTCCGCCCTAGTCACAAGTTTGTGGATCAAAAACTTGTTTACAAGTTTATAACCGTAAATTACAAGTACTAATTTCTAGTATTGATAAAATCGCCTTCAATGTTAAGTCTAATTTTTAAAACAAAATTTTGAGTGAGTGTGAGTCAATGTCGATGGAAGTGTCTCCAGCACTGATCGCAACGTGGTTTACAGGATTGAATTGGAATTCGCCATGCAGGTCTTTCGACGAGTATTTTCTATACAGAACACCATGCCAATTTATTTTCTTGAATTCTGCCAGTAGGTTCTTTCTGAGTGTGAGAAAAAAAACAGAAGGCCTAGTACGTTTCTCTCAACTATACTTAGTAAAAGAATAAAGAGGACCTAAAATTTGTCGCCTATTCCGAACGGTTAAACGAGGAAGCTCTTTTTATGAAATCAACCTACTTTCGTAGAAACTGCAATTTGCTCGCAAAAGGCGATTCCCGTAGAAAAACATTTCTTCACTGATGTTTCTGGGATTTGAACTAAGAACGGAACTTCCTAAAATCGCCAGAAGTTAAACCATCATCGTTTCGAAAAAGCGAACAGGGAGTATTTTCTGTATATTCCGCTGTCGAGGGACGTCAGGAGCTAATCTGATACTATTCTCATTTCAATACCTTGACCTAGTATCATCGGACCACTGATTAGTAGACGCGGCCTGACAAAGCAGATAAGTAGGATAGTTGGGATACCTTTTAGATCGCGATGATAATGTGGCTAAAAAAAGGAGAAGAAGATTACCGCCAACTACTTTTGAGCGTTCCCAGACCTTTTGGTAGCCGCACTATGCAATTTGTGTTTTACAAACACCATACAATTATTTCTCTGTGCGGCATAAGTTCGTATAAGTTCGTAGGACATACTCATTTCTCAAACATCGTCTAAATTATGTTTTATGAAAGAAGGTTTGTGTTATTTCCTTTGAAACTTCTTTTTTTTAATTTTTACTTTTACTTTTAATTTTTGCTTTTACTCTTCCTCCAATTCCGATCACGTCACGGTTGCGTTATCTGGCAAAATAAATCCATGCCATTAAACCCTTTGACTTCTTTGTGTATAAATCATAACTCCTTTTGTAACTCCACACATTTCACCTCAATGGTTAGGTAGGACATAACAAGGCGTAGTAGGTAAGAAGAACACAAAAGTAGAAAAAAATGCATCTTTTGAAATGTCATCACCTGTCATTTCTATTTGCTAAACTCACACTCACGTACGTTATTATCGCCTTTGAAAAGAAGCAATTCGATTCAATTTTTTGTTCGTGTCAACAACAGTAAGCCTTGAGCCTTTAATATGATTACTTACCACCCATCGAGTAACCGCACTATGGTACATATACAGTATACACCACCTATTGACTGCAATTGACAGGTACGCAATAACTGGAAAATAAATACAGTGTCGTCGTCACTGTAAATCATTTGCAGGGCGCGCTCAGTCATCATGAATTAAACTCACAGCAATAAAATATCGATTACGCCTTATTTTGCTCAGCTTTTTTTATGCGTTTTTTTATGCTGTTCAGTGCATTGTGGTTCTCCTATATTCCGCTCTTAATAGGTAAGCCTCCTTGATCATCTGCGGGTCTCGTCTGGAGGCGGTGTAGGTATAAGAAGCTGTGTGAGGAGACTCTAGTTTACGCACAAGTCGATTGCGGCACGCACCAATGATGATGATATAGCGTATACAACAAAAACAAGCAGCCAACTAAAAAAACGTCCTTAATCAATTCAATTAAATCGAAAAATACCTCGCGTATTGCCAGAAATGGCCAAGGGGGCGGGTTTGGTGCGGACTTGAACGACGATGGCGATGACGATGACGCCAGATCTAAAGCAGTTCACATTTGCCAAAGCTCATGAAAAATGCATCTCGATGGGTGTTGGTGGCGTTGTTATTTGGCGCATAAATTGATCCCGCTCTTGGTGTGGTTAGTGATGGTATCCAAGTCTAAGCGTAACTTAGCGACGATCCTGTTGAAGAATACCTGATGAGCTGTGTGCACCGGTTTAGCACATTAAAATATTGTAAGCTGTAAGCAGTCACCTTGCTCTCATGCGGGCAGGAGCAAGTACCACCCAGTTTTAATTATCGCCGGAGGCGCAATCCAAGAAATCATCCTCCACGATGGCGATGCGAACGGGCACGCCAAGTGCCAATTAAAATTATTAGAATGCCAATGGTAAAGGTACAGTTGCAGGTAATGGCATTCGCACCAATTCGTCTGCACAGAGAGATCGGAATGGATTGACCAATCAATTGTTGCAGTTTTTGATTTGATGCACCCACTTGAAGGCGAAGTAACCGGTGTAAAATAATCAACCGCGAGAAGCTGTTTAAAGACCTGATCTAGCTTATTTGACTTTGACATTTACACGGCAAAAATGAAAGAAGTTCTTGCAAAGTCGACTTACTTAAAATGCCAAAGTACGGTTTTACTTAAGAAAATTAAAACAAAATTTGTTCAAATTGGTGGAAAAGCCCCGCTCCTAATGCTCGACCCAAAGAAAAGATTTTGAAGTTTGATTGTGCTTTGATAATTTTGAGTACCTATTTTTGGGGAAGACAAAAGCGAACTTCAGTTCCACTCGGCTATCTTCCACTTCCAGTCCATAAAATATACAACAAAATCAAAATAAAAAAAAGTAAAAGCAAAAGAATAAAACAATAACAACTTTCCTATTGCCACATCCGATCGTTTTGCCAGGGAAAATGTTAAATTCACCGCACAATTAAATCAAATCCCTCGATATCCGCTACTAAGCTCACACAATTTAATGGCTTGCTGCAAATATAGCTTCCTTGATATAGTCATTAACCAACCACGAACAGTGAGTGTGCTTAACCGCACTTTTACCCTCTATATAAACCAACCAACACAACGCAGTGATGGCTTTTGGCAGTGTGACGCGGCGGGTGGCGTGAATAGGAAAGGCAAGGCTCAAGGCAAGGCAAGGCGAACGGTAAGCAGAGATGTCAGAATGTTCTCAATTGAAATCGATTGAAATCAACTACAGATACGGCCGTTAATCCTGATTCGCCGACAAACAGTTTAATTATGAGAGCCTTTTGTTGTTGGTCCTTTGGGGGGCAAAAGGACGAGACGTTTTACTGAAGTGAAGTGAACATCGCTGTAGATATGCCATCATGGCACTAGAGATACGAGTACATGAATGGAAAGACGACCAACCGACCGACCCGACCGACCGACAACGCATGTGAACTACGACCCTGTTTGAATGGGATGGGATAGTAGAAGTACATACTTATATAGTGAGAGCTTAACATTTTAATCAGATTGCAAAACACGAAGGGTGAGATAACAGGGCTTTATGGGGATTTGGTTCATCTTTTGTGCTGAAAGGCATTGCTTTGGGGGCGATGCTAACGGTTCGATAAAATAAACCAATGTGATTTTATTTTGTATTGGAACTTCAGATATAAATGGATGTAAATACATTATGATGGGGAAAGATCAGGAATTTATTTTAGTGTAGGTAATGGTGCAAGGAGTTGTTTGGTGTTCCCCCGAAGGATTACATTAAATCGAGCCGAGGAGAACTACTGTTTTCCTTAGTTTTTATTGGCAAGGTTTTGTGTAAGATAGTTTAAGGATTGATTTATTTCCGCAGACAATTTTGACTGAATTTAGTAGTGTATATGCGTAGGTATGTGTGTTTGTTCTTAAAAAAAAAAAATTAGTAGCAAATCGGCAAATAAATGCACAGTCCTTAAAATGTCTTCCAGTAACTTGAGAGTTCAAGGTTTGAGTCCCAGAAACATAAAATTGATTGATTAAAAGAATCGTCTTTCGCGAGGAATTGGCAATTCCTCCGCGGAAGAAGTAAATTTGGCACTGCCATGAAAGGTACTTTCTAACTTAGCCATTCGGAATCAGGAAGGGTTCTGATAGTAAGCAAATATTTAGGCCAAGCAATCCTCTCCAGTATGTGTGCCAGTATTCTCAACTATTCAATCGCGTACCCCACAGGCCGGATCACTGGTGTTACGGAGATATTTGAGAGAGCTGTCATCCCTTCGAGATAAAGATGCTGGTAACACCTTTGAAATTGATTAAGTGTACCAGTTTTGTAACTGCTTCGAACGGCTAGGTTTGAAAGATCATCTCCTGTCATTTTTTTTTTTTATAATTAGAGCGCACATCAAGGGGTTAGGACTACCCTTATAATGTTATGAAACACAGTGCGAGCATTTAGAAAAAGGATTTAATTGCTTTTGAATCTTTGCGAATCGTAATGCAGGGGAAATACAGAGCCAGGTAAAGCATTCCACATTCGGGTGGTGCGACTAAAATAAGAATCTCTTGACTTGACTGTACGTCCGAAGTTGGGCTCAAGGTAGAACTGATGAGCATTCCTAGTGAGGCGGGTGTTGCGGCTAAATTGTTTCAGGGGAGGAATGCAATTGGCTATTGCACTAGAGCACTAATTCCATGAATGTGAGTTATATATACTTTTGAGCTCCGATATCCCAAGTAGTAATCCGACGCTTTAACCACTAGCCCAGTGGCTTAGTTAGCTTAGTTCTCATAAGGACTGCAATTATTTATTTACAAAAATAGAATGATAAACTGTTGGTTTCTACTAAAGGGGCCAGTTATAGCGATCAGGAAAAATACTCAAATGGAATAATAACTACGTTGTGGTTAGAATTGAATTACAAAGCTTATATGAAGACAAGGGAACGAGGATACTCGGAGAAGAGCTAACCGAGTCGATTGAGTTGATGACAACAAGGATGACACCACGATAAGGGGATTCATCACTTTGACGGTTTTGATTGTCATCGCGGTAAACATTAAAAGTAGACGGAAAAAACTCCTGGGGCTGAAGTACCGCACACGTGATCGAGTAATACGGGAGTGAATTATGTGTCGCGTCATCAAGCACTTCATTATCATATTTTGACAATCTTCCATCAGTATTTGAACGAATTGAAGTCCATAAACGAACACCTGGCCGATATTGTGTAAAATACATCCAACTTTGAAAGAAAAATAGTACTCTACTCATTCACTCGATCACTGATTACCGCATCAGTGATCGAGTGACTCGACTTCGCCTCCTGATTGTTTATGCAAGGGATAAAGTTAGTTTCGATAAATTTCAAAAGGTGTGTCATGAGATTATTGCAAGACCGCTTGAGTCTTTAAGCGAAGTCCTCTTGCATTTTGATAATAAAAAGTCAGACTGAAGATTGAAGAGTTTGTTCTGTTAACAAAAGAAAAAAAAAAAAAAAAAAAACTGGTAATCGTCAGCTCTACCAGATTGATGGTGGAATATTCGATTTTGCTTATTGACCAAAAGTTTCATGCTCATTAGCGACTTTCTCAGGAGACATATTACAGAGCTAGGTACTTGATATATATCGCTTCTTAAGAGTGGGAACATCAGTGAGACCTTCCTGATGAATAGAAGCAATGACACTGGTCTTAGTTTTGCCTTCATAGCAAACTAAGTCTGACTTATTGTGAAGGTAAACCAGGAAGATCCGAATGTTTTCGTTTACTATTTGTTTCTCTAAGTCTAGAAAAGGCGTACCGTGACTACGTTGAAAAAAATGGTTTATTTGGTAGGTAAGACTGCTGTGGAGCGCAAAAGAGGGTAAGACCTGAAAGTTGAACTAGAAGACGGTACAGGTGAGCTAAGATCTAGTACGTGGGAACTAATAAAATTGGGGTATTTTGCATCAGATGCCAGATCCAAGAATTGGAATGTTGAGTTGTCCATAGGAGGTTGTTGATTAGGGATTATTAGTAAATTAAAAGAAACTCTTTGCTGAAATTTAAAGGGAACATAGCCATTTAGGAAATAATAATGGGAAGAGTAAGAACCTGCTTATAATCCGCATATAAATTTTGAACTCGCTTGCCGTCATTGAGATGCATTTATTTAAGTTGATCGAATAATGCGTCTTGAAAAGAGAGCTTACCCAGTTATTATTGGCAATATATTTATTAAAAATTAATATAATAATAATATTATTGGTTGCTCAGCTTATACACCAGTTCTTCGAGAAAAGAGACACTATTATGTGGTTGTGGGGCATGTAAGGAGGTGTGGAAAATTGAGGTTGTTGGCTCTAGTTGAGCTGAGTATCATCAATTTTACTGAAGGTGGCCCTCAACTCATCAGAAATGTCTCCAATCGAGAATCTAGTCGCGGCCGAATTATCAACACCTAACACCTAAAGCTAACTTCAAGAAAATCAATGAAATCCTCTCTAATACCTCATTCGACTTTAAAAATCTTTCAATAAATGATGCAACTAGTCTGTTTTACGAGAAATTGTTGCACTGCATAAATCTTTATGTTCCCCTTTAGCGTGATAAGCCCTACTCAACTTCCCCTCCCTGGTACAATCATAAACTACGTGAGTTTCGAAACAAGAGAAATAAGCTCTGGAATAAATTTCTACGCTCCCGTTCAGTTTTTGATTGCTCTGGTTACCTTGGAGTATTTTGTAAGTTTTCCAACCTAAATGAAGCTCTTTACAATGACTTTACATCCACCACCCAAGCAAATCTAATTTCGGAGCCAAAACCGTTTTATAAGTTTATCAACTATAAAAATAAAAATGATGGTTTCCCTACTTATCTTCCCTACGAAAGCCAATCTTCCAACGAACCAACAACAATCGCTAATTTTTTTGCAAGTTACTTTAAACTGTCTTTTGCTCAAAAAACCCCAGATCTATACCAAATTTACTTTTCCTATCTTCGCCATTTCTCTACAGAGCCTTTAATCTAAGCTTTAATCAGTCAACTGTTCTTAATGGTCTCCTCAAACTCAAAGACGAGTATAATCCAGGTCCAGATGGCATTCCTGCCATTTTGCTTAAAAAATGTTGTTCCATTTTATCCCTTCCCATCACTAATCTTTTCAAACTATCCCTTTCAAGTGGAGTTTTTCCGGAATTATGGAAAATATCCGTTATTTCACCTATCCATAAAAAGGCCCCAAAAACCTAATATCTTACTATAGACCATAGCTAAACTCTCTCATATCCCTAAGCTTTTCGAAAGCATTCTGGATGAATTACTTTCTTTCCAGTGTAAATCAATAATATCTTCCAAGCAGCATGGTTTCTGTAAGGGAAGGTCTGCAACCACTAATCTAGTTGAGATTGTTTCCTTCTCTCTTTCTGCTTTCGACAAAATCTCTTAAATGTTTAAACTTTCCTTCCTCGGATTCAGCCCTATAATACTCAAATGGAAATCTTCATATTTGGATAACCGCCAATATACAGGGTGATTCGCATAAGGTGTGACAAAAAGATAGGGTGTGTAGGTTGGACCTAGACAAGCAAAAAATCGTATAGGAGGGGGGGTCCATTTTCCCCCGTTTAGGCGGGAGGGGCAATTTAAGAAAAAAGTCACTAAAAATTGGAAAAAAATTATTTAAAAATAACGGTAGTACCTACAGAGTCCTACTATAGCATTTTGAAAAGCCAAAAACTTAAACATTAATTTAAATTCAAAACTAAGTTGTTCAAGTAAATAGTTTTTGAAATATTAATTTTCAAAGTCAAAATTTTGAAAAAAAAACATAATTTTTTTTCTTAAAACCACTTTTTTTCCAAATTTTACGTTATTGAGTAGTATTTTTCTAGCTTATTTTCAATGCTCTTATTTATTTTTGATCAAACACAAAAAACCGGATGTCAAAATAACTTGTAGTTTTTGAGAAAACCAAAAACTACAAAAACGACTTTCGTCAAATTTTTTTTTTTTTAATTTTTTTTTTTTCGTTATTGGACTTTTAAGTGAATTCTCAATAAAAAAAGTAAAGAGAAAATCCATCCTTTATTTCGTAAGTTCACTTAAGAATCCAATAACGAAAAAAAAAACTTTAAAAAAAAAATTTTGACAAAAGTCGTTTTTGTAATTTTTGGTTTTCTCAAAAACTACAAGTTATTTTGACATCCGGTTTCTTGTATTTGATCAAAAATAAATAAGAGCATTGAAAATAAGCCAAAAAAATACTACTTAATAACGTAAAATTTGGAAGAAAACTGGTTTTAAGAAAAAAAAATATGTTTTTTTTTCAAAATTTTAACTTTGAAAATTAATATTTCAAAAACTATTTACTTGAACAACTTAGTTTTGAATTTAAATTAATGTTTAAGTTTTTGGCTTTTTAAAATGCTATAGTAAGACTCTGTAGGTACTACCGTTATTTTTAAATAATTGTTTTCCAATTTTTAGTGACTTTTTTCTTAAATTGCCCCTCCCGCCTAAACGGGGGAAAATGGACCCCCCCCCTCCCAATACGATTTTTTGCTTGTCTAGGTCCAACCTACACACCCTATCTTTTTGTCACACCTTATGCGAATCACCCTGTAGAGTTCGTTTCCGTTCTACTCTTTCAGTTCCTTTTGTGGCAAGGCAGTCATCTTGGACCCCTCTTTTTCATCCTTGCCATTGAAGATGTCGAAAAGATCATCAAATATTCTTCTATCTCACTTTACGCGGATGACGCTAAAATTTTCAAAGTCGTCACCTCCGATCGAGATTCTCCCCTGCTTCAAAATGACCTCGATTCATTCGTATTTTGGTGTCCTAAAAACTTCCTTGAAAACATTGCCAAATGCGGTGCAATAACTTTTTCTCTTCATCTTCAGAACCTTCCTATAAACCGTGTGCAGCTTATCCGAGATTTAGGAGTTCTCTGCGACGGCGAATTAAATTTTCGTTCTCATATTGCCCTTGATTTTATCAAAAGATGGTCCAAAGAGTTCCGCAACCCCTTGTAACAAAATCTCTGTATATTGCCTATGTTCGCCCTCTCCATGAGTATGCATCGCAAGTATGGGCTCCATATCAAGCTGCTCATATTTCAAGGATCGAAAGTGTTCAACGACGTTTTCTGCACTTTGCCCTTCGGGATCTCTACGACATTAGAAATTTTCTCACCATGCCCCCTAACCGCGAACGTCTTACAATCATTAATTTTCCACTCCCTAGAAAATAGAAGGAATGTCTTTGACATCATATTCATTCACCGACTTCTTACTGGTAGCACTGACCGCTCCCCCCCTTTAGACCTTATCTCTTTCAACAGGAATCCCCAAATCGTAAGATCATCCCGATTTTTTTTCCTTCCTGCTCATCGTACATCCTATGGTCTCAAAGAACTCTTAACCCGCATGATGAGTAAGATTAATTCTGTTCCCTTTCTTTTCGACCTCAATTTTTCAAGTTCCTGTCTGAAAGTCCTCCTTCTAAACCATTTTTCATAATCGTAGTTTAATTTAGCCTTTTAAGCTTGTATTAAGCTAATAAATGGGGCAGTAACCCCCCCAAAATTAAAATTAAAAAACTTACACCTAACACCTAAAATTTAGAATCTAAACTAAACTCTTAAACTAAAACTAAAACTTAAACTAAAACAGAAAAAAACTGAACAATATTTATGAACAAAATAGATGGGATCAGTCGTCAGCTACTTGCTCCTTAAACTATGTATAACAGGAGATTTACTAATCTGGACAACTTTCACAGCTCGGTATCGACCCCTAAATAGAATTCCTTCAAACTATTGGCTTTGGAATGTTTATGAGACATGAGGAACAGGGAAATGTTCCGCAATTTACAACTCCTCTTTGTTCTGTGCTGGAAAAAAACTACCCATTTATCCGCGTAATGAGCGTTAAACCACCACTTAAACAGGCACTCACCACCGCAAAAAAAAAGAATAGCACTCACTAGGAAACCGCAAAACACAATTCAGTTGAAATCATAATTCCTCCATTAGGCCATTCCACGCGAGTCATTTGCCACACTCCCCAACATTAGTGTAGAGAACAAAATCTTTTAGCACTTCCTGCGGCCACATTACTTTACCAACAAATGGAATTTCCATCCAACCAAACAGTACGCGACGCGTCGTCTTCTGCTACAACAACCAAACCTAATGCCAACACACGCGTGAGTTCCATTGCCATCATTGCCCAAAGGATGGTTTACTCTAAGTAATCTGCGAATAGAGAGAGAAGTATACAATGCTCCGGCTCTTGCGCCAGGGATAATGGAACTAATGGCAATATTTTACATTTAGCATCGCTCCGAATTGAAATATAGCTGCGATCGTCATCGTCGTCGCCATCACCTATCAAGTACGCGCCACAGCTCTAGCTTCGGACTGTCATTACCGGATTTTATGGCGGCCGGTGTGCAGTTTTAAGGTAATCGCAATAAACAACAGAGATTTGCATCCCCCGAGCGAGGCGAATCGTATTATAATTTAACTTTTATGATTGCACTCGCTCTAGCCTGCGGTCAAAGTTATGAAGCATAGCATAGCTAGAGCCTGAGCCATGGTCAGGCCAAGGCGCAGCACACCAAAAACCCAAAGAAGTCTATGGCTGGCAAAATGGTCATCATCATCATCAGCGTCCGGGGGCTCCGAACCAACAACTCACTGGGCAAAAGAAGAATGCATTGTGCGGTTTCGTTTTTATTGTCAGAATCGCAGTTGGCTAATGTCTATAGTGCGCGCACGGTTGGTCTAAGTATTGGCCAAGAATGCAGTTGCCATATCTAGTTACTTTTGCCGACTCTATTTGTTTCGGTTTGGCTTTATGGGCATTGAGCAGCAGCATATTATGTGGAGCCACAGCCCCTATATCTGGATCTCGGAATCGGCGGGATCTAATTTAACCCAAATTCTAGCGCAATTGTGGCGTGGCTGTTTGGATGTTTATGGCATTTTCAAGATGTGCTAGCTTTGTGAGTGTTGTAAGGCAGATAAGAGTCCAGAAGCGGCCGTTGAATGCAACGATTTTATTGGATCACTCAATGTGGAATTGTTGTTTTGGCGATTAGAAATGTGTGATAGGATTTGGCAAATGTTTGAGAGGTGGATTTTTTTCAAACGAGAACTTATGCAGGGCGCAATAGATCTACAAGGTCGAAGTGCAGTACAAAACCTTAATATATTCAAAACATCCATTGAAGAAAATTTTAAGTTTTTCCAACTGATGTTTGTAATTCATGAGCCGTTAAGGAATCAAATTCAATACAAGGAATATTTTCTGTTTGTAAATTGAGTCAGGGATGAAGAGAATTCCAAGAATGAGAATGAGGACTTTGATGATGGACAATGCAAATATGGAAGACTATTAACGATTGTGCAGGGCAGTTATCAGAACGAACGCTTTTACAGTAAACTACATCGGCCGAAGTCTCCAGACTAAGCTGATGCCAATTTTTGGAAAATTAAGAAGTTTTGAAAGCTGTGGTGTACTGATGGACTATAAAGTTGAAGGTCGGTGTTTGATGATAACCCTAGTG
Organism: Melanostoma mellinum; assembly: GCA_914767635.1. NCBI lineage: Eukaryota > Metazoa > Arthropoda > Insecta > Diptera > Syrphidae > Melanostoma > Melanostoma mellinum. The sequence goes on from OU612058.1 coordinate 26,508,863, forward strand.
AGGTAAACGAACAAAGATTTCAGCCTAAGGAAGAAATTAGCAAGTTTTACAGGCGTAGGACTGTAAAAATCGATGTGTTTTCTTGCACGTGGATATACGCTTGTTAAAGTTTTTGCATACAATAACAAAATAAGCGAATAGCGAGGATAAACTTCTACGCTTATTTCTGAAGCGTATATAAACTACAAGTGCTACCAAGATGGTGTAGATGAACTTTTGGAAATGTTAAAAAATTCATTCAAAATTCATCCGTTTGACAAAGCAAATAAAAACAAATTCCACTGTTTTTTTTTCTCATTTGTCAAAGCCTGAAATGCTGAGACTTAAGAAGTACTACCTCAGCGGTCTTGGAGATTCCCTGGACGTGGTGGTAATTGGCGGCTACAGTGGCAAAGGAAAGCGAACTGGGACCTGCGGAGGAGTACCAGAGCATTTGCAAAATTGGAACAGGTAAGATTACCACAGTATCTCTATTTAAACAAACTTCTAAACCCCTCTTAAAGGTTTCAGCGACGAAGACCTTCAAAAGCATGCTGAGTTCTTCAAAAAGCACGTGATCAAGTCGTCCAAGTCATACTACCGCTACGACAGCTCCCAAGAGCCAGACGAGTTTTTTGACGCTGTTCAAGTGTGGGAAATAAATTGGCTGATCTCTCGCTTAGCCCTCTCTGATCACAAGGCAGCCATCGGCATTGTGGATCCCGAAAAGGGAATCTCACTGCGTTTTTCGCGATTCATTCAGATACGAGATGACAAAACACCCGAAGATGCCACATCTGCATCCCAAGTGGCTAACATGTACTCCAACCAAGACCAAATCAAAAACCAGCAACACAAATCCAAGGAGGAAGATTTCCTTCTGGTTTTTGTTACGCTCGACTTCGCCGGGTTTGGTGTCGTAGTCCATCGAGTCTGGTGGTGGAAATGGTGTCGTTTTGTCATGGTAGAAGTTGCTTGTAGCATGCATCACAAACTCGAGACATGAGATCTTTCGTGACTGTTCTTCGTCGGGGCCTTAGAACACAAGAAACCATCACTTTGAATCCTTGAGATTGTTTCACAGAGTACTTACCGATCAGGTACGTCAAAAAAATTGTTTTGATTTGGACTCGACCAATGATGTATTTAAACGCTTTTGTGTAAAGACACAGCCGTCCGCTTGAAGGCTTAAAAGCATTGGTGGAATCCCTACTCCCTCATATCTGCATCACATCTGTTTAAGTTATGTTCTGGTGGTGTTGCAGGGTTAGGTGCGATTTCTGGTAGCACGGTCGTCGATTCTGGAGTTTTAATAGAATCTATGCAGTCTAGGATATGCGATATTGAAGTCAGAGTAGATGCGGTATTTGCGGATTGCTTATCAGATTCTCGATTCACCGAAGTCTGTGGCGTTTTTTTGGGCGAAGCTTATATCCGCGTGCAAAAAAACACGGCTAATGTTATGGTCGCTTCCATTCCATCGTTAGTAAAAAAAAGCACCAGGTCCTGACCCATCCCGAGCTTCAGACTTAACTTCATTGCAGACAAATTGGAAATGGGTTACGTTTTTATTGCCTGACAGCGAAATTGTAAAAGCAGTGGTGAGGTGTAAGGTTCTCCAATGCCCTCAGAGTTCTCGAAGTTAAATCCTTATTTGCCATCAACGCTCTCATTGGAAACCCAAAACAATATGACTCAAAAACAAGCCAATTTCAACAAAAGTCATGTTTTAAGTTTCCTGTCAAAAGGAAGCCTTCCAGCTTCCACAATTCACACACACGCACGTTCTCATTGTCGATGTCGGCCACCAGAGAAGAAATAAAAATAAAAATGAAAAAACATAAAACGAACACAAAGTCCGTAAACATAATACAGTCGTTGTCTCCGGCGTTCTTGTCGTTTGATGATGGTGCTACTAGAAAATAGCTCCAGGACAACTACTTAGTTCTATGCTCGTCTCACAAATATCCATTCCACATTCAAAGCGCAATATCAGCTTCGCCAAGCATGTGTGTGAATTTTTGTTTTTTCTTTGCCACATGCAAAAAAGGACTTAACAACTTGGTCACGTTTTGAAAAGTTGTTGTTAGCAAAATGTTTTACTTTGGTTCGTTTGTTGTTTTTTTTTTTTTGCAGAATTACAGCGGTTATTCCCTTTTTGTGTGTCCTTTGCACACCTGAACAAAGTTACAACATACACATGCTGACATCAGGCCAAAGTAAATGCATTGCTCCACTTGAGCTGATCCTTCTTTGCGTTGTTCTCGGTTAGTATCCTCGTGAGGGATTTTTTTTTTGTTATTCGTTTTCTTGTGTAGAACTTCTCTTGGACCGTGACTGAAAGATGAGAGGAGCCCTGGTAAGCAGGTACATAAGCAGTAAAGTAACTCGCATGGAAGCTGAATCAAAACCGCCAACCGGCCGGCCGACTGGCGCTCGGTCAAATCGGTAATCTCTCGCGTGGTGTGTACCAAAAACAAGAAGTAGTACACAGCCTGATGTTAATATTTCGGTGTAGCTACTAGATACAGCATCTAAGTAATGTGGTCAGTGAATATTCCGTTCAACCATTATGCAAGCTCAGAATAATCGCCCTTCCTCCCCTCCAATGTGCCTTAACAACACCGCTTTTGGCTCATACGACGATAAAATGTAAACAGACGATGAGCTTGTAACATTTGCACCTATTTGTTAATTGGACGGGAGGCGCGCACACACACGACCCGGTTGGTTGGATTTTCTTTGGACTTCGACTATACTCTCGTAGCTTCCAGGAGCTCACTCAGCCAAAAGGCTGCGTGATTATACACATTTCATCTGCAATTTGTATACCAACGTGAATATATTATGAAGTTGGCTTATATTGTTATTATTATGGAGTAAACTGTGTGTGTGGGACATGTAGGCATTGCACAAGGATAATGAACAGTATCTGGGTAACCCTGTAAAGGTTCTTTGGACTTGGATAATGTTCTTATTGTTTGCATAGGTTTGTATCATCATCATGTTGTTTGAGCGTTGCGTAGTGATGCACTTCAAGCCATTCAGTTCATTGATTGAGGTCAGGGATTATGCGTCTGATCGATATGGTGGCCAATTTGCTAATGATATCCAATGGCGGAATTGAATTGTATTTTTGGGAGCCCCTTTAGGGGTACATAAGGCGTGTATCGACTATAATGGGTTCTGGTCTCATTAAATGGTCGGTTGTTGTCCTAGCCGCAAGGTTTTGAGCCGTTCGTTGTAAGTAAGCACTCATGCAGATTTAATGTTGGTATTTTGTGGTCGGGGTAATTACTGCAGAGGCTTTGGCCATATGTGCTGTGGTTTTGTTTCGTATACAAAGGATTCCTGCAAATTATATTCAAGCTCAAAGGGAGTAGATGCTGATAAAGGATTGATGCAATAATTAACCAAATTAAGTAGGTAACTTCCCAAATGAACTTGTGTCGGAACTTACATACTTCAGATGTAAGTATATTTTTTTTGTATGGTACAGGATCCCTTCGTGAGTATGAGGCAAGGAATGAATGAGCTGCGACAGACTGTTTTACTGCAAATACGGACCCACAAAAATAATAAGCTTTTGCAAACAAATTAATATGTTTTATGGCTTTGAGGATTGAGGAGGATTCTCTACCAATGTCGCTTGGTTGTTTTCCTACTTCTGCCAGTAATTTCAAATGATGTGTGTATGTGTATGTTGATAAAAAGAGTATTATGTTTTCAGCTGCCTTGAGTTTTTCCGTAGTTGTTTTTAGGTTATTGTTATTAAATCTTTGCAAAAAGCATTGTGTCCTTTTTGCATTGCAACTTAATTTTAAAAATGCAAATCTGTGTTATTCAAGGCAAAAAGTACCTACTATCTACCAAACCATGAATAGTTTACATTCCATTCGTTGGCAGACGTCTTTTGCCATGTCGTAGAAGATTTGTTAACTGAATTTGTAAACCATAAGCTTTTGTAATAAATCTTACTGCTACTACTACTACTACTACATTCCATTCGTTGAGATTGTCAGAGAACAAACGACTAGTTTTTGTTTTATTCTTGAGCAAAAAGTTTAAGGATAGACAACAATTGTGTGTATGTATATCTAAATCCTAGATATTATTCCTCGTTGTATGAACTTGGATCTCGTCACCTTAGAGCTTTGTTGGCATATACATGCGTGAGTTCGGAAACATAGCAATTTTTTGGAACTATTGTTCACACATCCTGAAATTGTAATTGAGGCTATGAAGCCACGATCAGTACAACGAGATCTACAAGGAGAAAAGAAGAGAGGAACACCGAATTCTCAAAAAAAAAAAAAAAAAAAGAAGAAGCAGCATGAGAAGCGCTCGTTTGAGGAAATTGAGAGATGCCATGACAGGAGGAAGTTTTACCAAAAGGTAAAAAAAATCCTGCCAGGGTGGCAAACCCCGAACTCAAGCCTGTAAAGACCAGCAGGGAGAGTTGTAGAGTCACAGTAGCTACTGAGGATCTGGAAAGATCACTTCTGCAGGCTGCTTAACGGCGATGAGGACACAAATTCCGCTGTCAGGCAGATTACCCCATTCAGCTAGGAAGATGATTAAGAATGCCGTCCTCCCGACCTAGAGGAAGTTAAGCTTGCCATATGCAAACTTAAATCAAATAAGATTGCAGGTGCAGATGGCCTTGATGACGAACTTTTCAAGGAGACCAGTTGGAAAGGAGCATGTGCCAGCTGATCTGTATGATATGGTCGGAAGAAAGCATGCCCGATGAATGGAACCTCAGTATCGTATGCCCGATCCCAAAGAAGGGAGACCCTCACAACTGCGCCAATTATAGAGTGATAAGCCTCCTTAACGTCGCTTATAAGATCTCATCTGCTGTAATATGTGAACGTCTGAAACCCCACGTCAACATTTTGATAGGTCCTTATCAATATGGTTGTAGACCAAAGAAGTCCACAATAGACCAAATTTTCACATTACGGCAGATCTTGGAAAAAACCCGAGAACGTAATATCGATATTCACCATCTTTTTATCGATTTCAAGGGCGCGTATGACAGTATCTACAGAGACGAGCTGTACAGAGCCATGTCTAGTTTCGGCATCCCTGCAAAACTCGTACGACTATGCAGGATGACTTTGGAGAATTCACGCTGCTCCGTCAAGGTCGGTAAAGAAATCACCGAGACCTTTGATGTCGAAAAAGGTTTTAGGCAAGGCGATAAACTGTCATGCGATTTCTTCAACATCATACTTGAACAGATTGTAAGAAACTCAAACGTCAACACCAGAGGAACAATCTTTCAAAAGTCTGTACAATTACTCGCCTATGCAGACGATATTGACGTAATGAGAAGAAGGAAGCATGATGTCATAGGTGCTTTTGCGAGCATTGAAACAGAAGCGTCAAAAATGGGTTTGATGGGTAATGAGGGTATATGCTGTCATCAAACAACCAAACATCGACGAACTGGGTACGACGTTACAATAGATAGACATAACTTCGAGGTAGCGCAGGACTTCGTCTACCAAGGATCCGCTATAAAAAATAGCTCTTGCCAACAGCTGCCTCTTTGGGTTAAGAAGGCAATTGAGAAACAAAACCCTCTCAAGAAAAACCAAGGTAACCTTGGCCATCCCAGTCCTGCCTTACGGCGCTGAAGCATGGATCTTATCGAAAGCGGATGACGAAACCCTTGGTCGTTACAAAAGAAAAATTCTGCGAACGATTTTTGGTCCCGTATGCGAAGTTAATGTGTGGAGAAGAAGATACAACAACGAGCTGTATGAGCTGCACCGCGACATGGGCATAGCCAGAAGAGTACGCATCGCGAGGCTACGATGGTTGGGCCATGTTGAGCGGATGGACCCAAACGCTCCGGCTCGTCGGGTGTTCGAAAGCACATTGCAGGGAAATCGCGAAAGAGGAAGACCTCGTCTTAGGTGGCGCAATCAAGTGGCTGAAGACCTCAACCGACTTTGAGTGCAAAACTGGAGAGAGCTCGCCCGAAATCGAAGTCGTTATAGAAGGATGTTGGTTGAGGCCCAGGTTCATCCCGAACTGTAATGCCCGCCTTAGTAAGTAAGCTAATGTCATCGGTTTTGCCGCACGGAAAAAGTTAAAAATTGGCCTGCTTGTTGCGTTGCGTCCGTTGCATACGATGCCTGGGTCACCTCTTATAAGAATATGTGTATTTTATCGAACTGTCAGTTGAATCCAGAAGCGAACGGACGCAACGGATTTTAAGGGTCGGGAACTTAAAGATGACCACCTGTTATTGACGGTTTTTGGTTGGTTGGATTCTGTTTTTTTTTCCTGCTGTAGTGATTTCAGTACAAAGGTATTTCGTTCGCTAGATTGAAATGCTGCTCCACACTATTTATTTTTTTTTTAGTTGTTTTTAGTTCGATCACTGGTCTATAAAGAAATAAATATTCATACGAAGTTATAGTCACCGCGTTTTACTTAAACAAATTTCGTGTTGGAATTTCAAAACACGGTTTGCCTTTTCTTGTCCTTTTTTGGAATTACATTTTGAACACAACATAAACGCAGTAGAAAAATGTTACTACGTAGCAACAGAGGAACATTAAATAATGGATCTGCTGCAAATAGGTATCTGTGGTTGTGCTACTAGGCATTCGCAAAAAAACGTCACATTCACTTAGAAAAATTTTTGAGGGTGTTCCAGCAAAGTGGGGGTACGATTTGACTTCTCTGTGCTTTCAGCTACAGTTAATTGCGTTGGTCCTCTAGGCGAAGTAATTTAACATCATCTACTAGAGAGCACTTAAATTGATGTAAGTACATACTTTACAATGTCCAATGAAGCACATCAATTGCGATAACATTTATTGATTTTTTATGAATGAACGAAAAATGTTGAAGCCAAAATAAAGGCAAAGTGCCATTCTATTTAATGGATTATCGGTAATATTGAGGCTAAGGACTATGCTTTCGTCGCCCAGTATTTGCGACACGTGTCGTACAAAAGAATTATTATCCCATTCACAAACGAAGTTAAGGACTCAAAGTCATCTTCCGCCGTTGAAACGAAAAAGTGAGCCCTACACAAGTTTGTCAGTACGAAAGTATTTTGAAGGACGCCACTATCACCGAAGGCTAGTGGACTAAATTTATTTGTACAATTTTCCTAAAAAAGTCAGATTAACCACAAAAATTTAAAGAAAAAAATATCAACGATAGTTTAGAGAAGGTGAAACTGTCTGTAAAGGGTTAGGTACATTAGCCTGTCGTCTTCAAAAAATTGGTTCTACAATTTCTGTAGAATACTTTCTTCAAGTTGATCCGAGTAATAGTTTTGAGGAATTGTAGTGAGATGTAGCAAACTTGAGGTTAGTTAGACTTGCTCAACAGAAACTGTAACAAGTATTTCTATCGCCGTCTGGATAGTCGGTTTTTTTTCTTGACCCAACCTATATCCGTCCTGAGCTTTTCTCGCATCTTATGCAAAACAACCATCACAATTGATATTGTAGTAGATTTCTTCTCTACGCATTGATCTTTCGCTAATGGGGGTTGAGTACTTTTTTGATTTAAGTCATTAGATTTTTGCATGTCAAGCAATGACAATAAGCTCTTTCCTTAGTAAAAGAAGGAGAGCGAGCGAGGGAGAGAGTGAGAGAGTGGGTGAGTCAGAGAAAGAGAGGAGAGAGAGAAAGAGAGAGAGATAGATAGATAGATAGATAGATAGATAGATAGATAGATAGATAGATAGATAGATAGAGAGAGAGAGAGAGAGAGAGAGAGAGAGAGAGAGAGAGAGAGAGAGAGAGAGAGAGAGAGAGAGAGAGAGCAAGAAGAAACGTGGTGCAAAAATATTTCCACTTCTTTTCAAGTCGATATGTAACCGTGGTATGATGGTTAGCATGTCTGCTGTTAACCCAGATGTTCGTTAGATTAGATTATGGGGACTGGTAGAGCTTGCTCAGCTCCTGGCACTGCGGTGTCTGAATGAAACCTTTTGTGCCAGCCCATGTGAGGTTTCGGAGCAGTTCTCCTGCTCCTGAATTGAACCAGGAGTTAGTAATATTGTGAGTTTGAGTTTATCTAGGGGGATAATCTCATAGTCAAGTATTTGCTTTCTAAGGCGGAAAAGTGGTGGTTATTCTGTAATAATGTGCAGAGAAGTTTCTTCATTTTCGAGGCATAGTCTACAGATGGCGTCCGCTACTAGCCTCATTTGGTGAAGATGTTTCTTTAAAGAAAAGTGAGCAATCAATGGTCCTGTGCAAATTTTTAGGGTTTTCCTATTGAGGTCCAGTAGGAATTTTGATGTTTTTTCAGTATATTCTGGCAAAAAGAGTTTTGAACAGATTTGGCCAGATGAGCTACTCCAAGTTTTATTTCATTCCTCCAGTAGGACGTTGTCGGCAGTATGTTTGAAGGTGCTTTTATTTACACCGCAGAAGGGTACAGGTCCGACGAATGATTTAGATGCGCCGTCTTTAGCTAAGATGTCTGCCTTCTCGTAACCATCATAACCTCTGTGTTCTGGGATCCAGTGGAGGATTACAGTATTTTTCCTTACTATAGTTCAGAGAGTGACATGACTGTCTCGTGGACTAATTTGGATCTTATGACAGGTGAGCTTAACGCTTTTAGTGCAGCTTGGCTGTCTGAAGAGAAGATGAATATTGTTTTGTTTTTCGTGTTCGACGAACATATAATTCTCGAACATTCGTTAATGGCAAAGACTTCAGCTTGGAAAATGGACGAGTGACAACCCAGACTTATTGAGAAAATCCTCCCGGGAAAGTCGCTGAAAATGCCGGAACCTGTACCAGTTTCCATTATTGACCGGTCCGTATACCAGACCATATTTTGCCTTGAAGGATGAGGCCTTGTGTTCTCCCAGTCTTCCGTAGGGGGGAAGACAATGGAGAAGTTGAGTTTGAAGTTGTACATGGCAATAATAGCATCCAAGCACATATTAAAGGTATTAAGTTTTTCTAGACTTTCCATTATCGACTGATGTCCTTTCGGGTTTGGATGTGATTTTATGTGTCCTTGTTGGAAAAGACGGTGTGTCGCCAGTCTTACTTCAATTTTTATGAAAAGGTGGGTTGGAGGTAGTCCTGTAATGACGTTTAGAGCGTATATTGGTGTTGTGCGCATGGATCCCGTAATGCATGTTGTTGACAATCTTTGAATCTTTTCTAGTTTTTGGATTGCCGTTACTTCTTTTGTTTTTGTCCACCATAAAACGGCTGCGTAAGTTATTGTTGGCCTGACAACCAGGGTATATAGGTCGTACACCATTTCAGGTTTTAGACCTCAGTTTTTCCCGCATATGAGAGAAACGCAGAGGTTCGTAGTTTGAATCCCAACAGAGGCAAAAATGATTTGCACGGGTATCACATTTTGTGAGGTATTGGCAAGTCCTCCGATACTTAATTGATTGCCATGAAGAGCGCTTTCCTTATCACCCTATTTGTTTATTTATTTTATGTAACTATAGTGAACCGCTTGAATACAGATTAATCCTCGTTCCAAAAACCTACTCAACATGACAGACACACACTAGCACACTTTTTCAAAAGATTCAACTCCATTGAACTTCCCAGCTAACTAAATTAAATTCTTTGATATCATTTTGAAAAATTTATATTAAATTGCTTCGCACGCAGAGACGTAAATCCAATTTTTAAGTTTCATAGGTATTCACGCCTGGCCCACCTCCATCATCAATCTTCAGCGTATAAATATCAAATCATTTCGAGTTGTTTCACACCCCCCGCCTGAACCTGGCTCGTTTGTAGTTGATTTATTTTTTTTTTGTCGATTTGAATTTTTTTCTTTTACAACTTTCTGTCTGACATTAATCCCTAGTAATCTTCTATTTATAGCAATTACGCATCTACACACGGCATTTACGGCTTAGTATTGGTGCTTTGGAGTAGGTACTGCCGCATGCAAAACGTGTAATGAACTCATTTCCCCACTCATCTTACCAACTGTCATCTGACATCATGAGTGTAGACTTAATAGTTGACTTCCACTTCAGATGTTCCACCTACCCGAATTGAGTTTAAAAAAAAGACAACAACCGTCGATACGCATATGGGTATACGTGTGTTACGTTTTGATACACGTGAGTAGGTATCCCTACTTGTACCTACTCTGAGAAATAATTTCATCATGTAGCTACGCGCTTTAATTGCGCCAGCTAAACTGGAGTGGTTGTTGAATGGGACATGGGAGTGGAGATGGAGATGGAGAGCCCGCCATATCAACCACTCTGAGATCCAGAACACTCAACTCAACATCGATGTAGGCTGGGCATGTTAATTTGTGTTTTGGTATAATGAACACTCAACGCTTTGATCGCACAGCTTTGCACTCTGTGTCTGCACACGTCGGCACAGCACGGATACGGAACGTGGAACTCATATAGGCTTACGGGAATACAGTTAATTTTCCAATTTCGTGGAAAGCATCAGATCTGAGATCGCTGACAAATTTCGCTTCGCACAAATGGAAATCCTTTGAAGTTCTTAAAAAGATTTACATCGCTCCATTGGTAATTGAAGAATGTAATGGGCGGATGTTTAGCCATATTTATGATATCTCCTCCAGTTTGAGTATTTGAAGTATCTGCTGCCGCGCTGGTCCTGTGAAATCTCACCGAAAAATCAATTTCTCTTGAAAAAGCCAAGGAAGTAGCATCCTTCTTCGATTGGCGTACGCTCAAAGAAATCAACTAATGAACCCACAGACTTGACGGCGTCTTTGTGTCTGTTGACAATCTTCTCTAGTAGTCTGCTTCTGTTGTACTCTATAAGATGCTTTGTCCTTGAAACCATGACTCTATAGCATCATGACGCAAAAAAAAAACAACAACAATGAAATGAAAAAGAAAACAATACAAGTGAATTGGTCTCCCAAGAGGAAGACGATTCGAAAAGCTACGTGTATAGATAAAGCGATACATTTTTGTATTTGCCTGGCATTGGTATACCTACTCGTATATTGCAAATGACATTGTCGATGCGGCAGTGGCGGCGGCGGTCTTTCTTCTGTGTGTGCCCTACAATTGGGTTATGCTGCTATGATGGCTGAAAGAGATCTGTAAAAATATACAATTATCTACATAAAGAAGCGGCAAAGTAGGAAGAGGTAGGTATCGGTGCTCGGTGGTATCTGGTATCTGGCAGGAGTTATCTACTACGTACATGGATAAGTAGATGCAATGTTATTCGTTTTGTTCGGCTTGCAATATCCCTTTGTTATAATCCAGTAAGTGAATTTCAATTAATTTAAGTCGCACTGTGTTTGCTTGAATAGATTTTGTGAGTGGTCCTCGAGATTGAACTTCAGTATCAGCCGCAGATAAGATTGGCAATTTTTTTCGTTTCTTTGTGGCTTTGGCTTGTCGGTGGTTATTTGGGTAGGGTGTGATTTTTTTGCACGTAGATTCGAAACGAAAAGGAATATTTTTTCTATTGGCTTCTTAAAAACTTCTCAAAGTTGTCTTAAAGTAATCTTTCTAAGACTTGATGGGGGAAAAAAAACTAGTGAAAGTTTAGGGCGCAGATGTAAATACCCTTACTGGGGGTGTTTAACTTCCATTAAACACGCCGTATAAGGAATGTTTCTAGACACTGCTCAAACCAGAAAAGAGGTTCATCCACGTTGATTTTTTTTTCTCTTGGAGGTTTTTTTTTTGTCCAATTGCACTAACGTCCCCTCTTTCTAAGGTCATGGAAACGTTGATAAACCGTCAACTCATCAAATATCTTGAAGAACGAAAGCTTCTTAATGACCGACAGTACGGCTTTCGTAGCAAAAGGTCCACTGGTGATTTGATGAGATATGCCATCAAATCACCAGTGGACCGAAAAGTGGAACCAATCTTTACATTGTTTTGGAGAAAGTAAGATTATTGCGCTTGATATTTCTAAAGCATTTGATAGAGTTTGGCATCAGGCTCTTTTATCGAAAATGCGTGCTTTTGGTATCGATGAGTCTCTTCTTCGTTGGATTAGAAATTACCTTTCCGACCGTTCAATACAAGTTGTGTTGGATGGTTTTAAGTCTGATACCCACTTTATAAATGCTGGTGTGCCCCAGGGCTCCGTTTTGTCTCCGACTCTCTTTCTCATTTTCATAAATGATCTCCTGTCTGAAACTTCTAATCCTCTCAATTGTTTTGCTGACGACTCAACCCTCAGCTTTTCATATTCGTTTCCAAATTCACGTCCGTGCTCTTCGGATGTGGAACTGGAACGGTTGCGTATGATAAGCTCATTGAATTCTGACCTTGACAGCATTGTTACATGGGGTTTTAAGAACCGAGTAGAATTCAATGCTTCGAAAACTCAATGTTGTCATTTGTCGTTAAAGCTTAACATCCCCTCATTACCATTATCCATGAATGGTACCTGCATCGAAGAAACCGAAAAGCTGTCAGTACTTGGTATGTGTGTAAACGACGACCTTCGTTGGAATGACCACATATTCGAAGTCGCCAAAAATGCTGCAAAGTGCATAGGTTTCCTAAAGCGATGCAGAAAATTTTTCACCTCCTCTGATCTGGCTACAATCTATAAGGCATACATCCGCCCAAAACTAGAGTATAATTCTCATATCTAGTCAGGTGCTTCTCAAACATCTTTGCGCCTTCTTGATAGGATACAAAACAGAGCGTTGAGATTGATAGGTGATAGTTCAATAGTAGAATCGATTGATTCTCTTGAACACCGTCGTAATGTTACTTGCCTCACTCTTTTGTATCGCTTTTTTAACAAACAGTGCTCTAGTGAAGTAGCCAGTTGCATTCCTCCCCTGAAACAATTTAGCCGCAATACTCGCCTCGCAAGGAATGCTTATCAGTTCTCCCTTCAGCCCAACTTCGGGCGTACAGTTAAGTATAGAGATTCGTATTTTAGCCGCACAACCCGGATGTGGAATGCTTTACCCAACTCAATTTTCCCCACGCAATATAATGTACAGAAATTCAAGAGTGATGTGCATCGGTATCTCCTTTCTTATCCTTTCCTTATTTCCTAACACCCGCACTGTGTTCTTAACATTATAAGGGTATTAACAACCCCTTGAAGTGCGCGTAAATTATAAAAAAAAAAAAAAAAAAAAAATACCAGCTGGAGCACTCAGACCTAAATACCGGTCCATTGTACTACCAGTTAGCAACCTTCTATTTGTTATAGCTTTCCAGATGTTCGGAGAAAAGCAAAAAGACGCTGCCATGATAAGGAGCCTAAGTTATCAGCTCTCACCATGTTTGCGCCGTGTATCTTTAACCTCATACGAGAAAAAGCAGGACATTCACAGAGGAAGTGCTCTGCGGTGTCCTCATCTTCTCCACAAGATTCACAGAGTGTGGTATCACTTAAGCCTAACACGTTTAAATGCTTGCCAAAAGAGAAATGCCCGCTAGCAACGCCAATAAGCTTTCTACAGTCTCTTCTGCTACGAGATAGCAAAAATGTTGTAGTCTTCTTACTAACGTTGGGGAGCATGCGCTTGGTTTGTCTGCATCCAATGGAGGTATACCATCAACGGTTGTGCTCTTCACAGATCCAATCGTTGATTGAAGCCCTCACTGAGGACGCTGGCAGACCTAGCGACAGTTCAGGTCCTGAGAAAGCTGTCTGAGATCCCTGCCTAGCAAGTTCATCGGCGATCTCATTTCCAGTTATGCCGTGATGGCCCGGAACCCAAATGAGACTAAAGGAATTCAATCTTCCGACCGCATTCAGAGAGCTCTTGCATTCCTGGATCACTTTCGAAGTCGTTAGAGGGTTGAGAAGGGCCTTAAGCACAGCTTGGCTGTTGCTGGAAACAAAGATACTTCTCCCCATCCATCCATTGTTCGTTATGTGGCTCAAGGACATTAGGATAGCATAAGCCTCCGCTTGGAAAACGGATGCGTATGATCCCAAATATGTGTGCAGTCGTATGTCGTCGCTCTCTACAAAGGAACCAGCAGCAGAACCCTTATCGGATTTGGAGTCATCTGTGAAGATACGATAACAGTTCTTTCCAGGCTCAGATTCTAGAGCGAACCAGTCCTGAATCGAAGGAAAGTTGTCTGAGTAATTTTGACACAGTTTGAGCCTTGGGACCATCTAGTAAGACGGCATATCCATTAGACGTGAGTCAAAAGATATGCTGTTTGCGAGCTCCTCAAGGCTCCAGTGCGAGTTTAACCAGAGACCACATCTCTTTAAACGAGAAATGGTCTTGATAGTACACCCCATGATGTAATTATCAAGAGGAGGAAGATTCAGCAGTGCGTCGAGAGCAGCTCCCGGTAGGCTGGGAAAGGCCCCAGTAACACCAAGACAAATTGTTCTTTGAATTTTAGCAATACGAGGCAATAACGTATTTACGCTATAGCATATTCCACCAAACAATTGACGCATAAGAGATGATTGGTCTTATCTTAGCAGTATAGACCCAAAGGACCCTTTTCGGTGAAAGACCAGATGTCTTGCCAAAGGCTCCTTTACATTGCCAAAAGACTGACAGTGCTTTGGTAGTTTTAGACTCGACATGAGGCTGTACGTCGACTTATTGTACAGGCATTCACTCTTTATTTGCTTTTGGTAGAAGAAACACTCAAGCAAAGTGGGTCATTTGCATAGTCATTGCTGACTATGCAATAATATTGCGGAAGGCTAAAAACAAGAGTTTCATCTTTAATTTGGTTTCACGATGAAGGGTTTGTTCATTACAATTGTGGTAATGAATGAAGCCCCGGTGCTTTGCTTAGTTCCCTCAACCATACCTTGGTGGGATATAAGGGTGGGTGCACAGTAATCAGCCTAGTTGCTACAGACAAGTTTCGGCAGCAAGCTACACATATTATGTTGCACGGTAGTCCGCGCACTACGTAGCCTTAAACTCCCATAAAGAACTGTCTGCCTATAATGCGAGTCGAAGGGAACCTAGAAAATGTTGCCAATAATTGAAAAAGCTATTTTCATTTAAGGTCTGTCAATTTCTCATCAAAGGGGACACTCGTGGAAAAACAATTGGATGTTTCTGGGATTCAAACCTCGAACTCCCACGAATTAGATTACTCACTAAATGATCAGGTTCCTCCTGCCATCTACTCGTGTCTCTCTTTTCTTCGTTACTTACAACGACTCATAAACGCATTTTACTTTTATTTTATTTCATAGGGTATGTTGCAACTCAATCAACAACAGGTGACTGTTTGACCCTTGTTTTCTGTAATGCGCTTCAATTATTTTTTCTGCTTTTGCTAAAACATACAATGAAGAGAATTGTCTGAGCGGTTGTTGAAAAACTTGCCATGATAATTAAAGACCATTATTTAGTGATGAGTCTCTAAATAGTAAGACGAGGAGAAAAAAAAAGAAAAAAATGTAGAAGGAAAGTAGTCGATATTAATGTCTTTCTTTATCAAGTATCTTGCGTTTGTATTTCATGGAGAAGATTTCCTGCGAGCTAAGTGCAACCAGATTCAATTGAATTGAGACGAAAATGGAAAAAAAAGTTTATTTTCAAGAAGTAGCGTGTAATTACAGAGATGCTTATCATGATATGGTGTTTTGAACTTGATTTGGTTTGGCAGTTTTTGAGGTAAGAGTGTATATGTGTATGAAAAGAGCTTTCAAGTGGATTATAGTCCGTGGAAGAAGTGACAGGGATAAACATCTTTTGGTCGGTTGTTATAAAATGAAAAACTAAATAAAATTTTCTGAGAAGGTTAATCCTTCTTAAATGACAGTCAGAGGATTAAATCGAACAGATGGCTTTGAAAAACGTAGTCAGGATATGAGAAAAACTCAAAAGACGACAAGTAAACGATATCGAATCCCAATGTCCTTCGAACTGTAAGAAATGGTCAACCAGGGATGACGAAGTCTACACCGCCTAGAAAAATGAATAGATTGTATTCGAGGTATAGGATAGCAAGTCGAACAAGTGTCAATGGGAACTGAAAGGTTAAATGTGGCTGTCAAGGTTCAGCGTTTGACACAATTAGGCCACAGAGAGCCCATTGCGATATAGCAACTGAAAATAGCACGAAGTTTTCGCAGCACATGAAACTGTTTCTGGCCGTTGGCATCAGGACATCAGGACTTATGCTAGGTTTCCACTTGCCATTTTTTAAATGATGAATGACCTAGTTTTCTGTCATCGAGAAAAATGACAAGTGGAAATTGCAAAAATTGACAGTCATTGAACTGACGAACAGCGTCGGTCATTTTTTGGCAGTAAATTTGAATGACAAGTGGAAATTGGCTGATTGACAAACGAAATGTCACTCTATCATTCACTGACATCGATATTTTTTTTTTGGCATCGTGTTGAATCTTTTGTCAATGAAGTGACGAGTAATAACATGAGAAAACATAAATAAATAATAATATGGTATGGAAAAAATTGAAAAGGAAATAACCAAGGCAGAGGAAATCAACGATAGAGTGGAGTGTTGAATCCTCCATAAAAATTGTAAGCAACGTGGAGGTGTTGTGTTTCAAAACCTTTAGAACTCCAACAGCAAGTCCTATAAGAACCGGGACATGAATAATAATTCATGGGAAAGCATTTCTCTGACTGTTGGAGTTCTAAAGGTTGAAGCCATCCTCAGATGGAACTCTCTAATCGAGCTTGCCTTTGATGCGATATGGGGCCATAAATTAGCACACTCTTTTGCAACAGGAGCAGTGATAGCTGAACCTTTTATTTAACTTTTATTGTTGACTGTTCACCTCAACGTTATCCTCAAAGTATATAAACACCCCGTCCCTCCTCCTGAAAGGTTTTCTTTGTCGCAGCAGGCATAACATAAATTAATTTTCATTTTATTTTCATTTCACACATTATTTAATTTATTAATTAAAAAAGATGAAAACCTTGCAACACAAAACAAAAATTCGATGAAGCAAGGAGGCAAATAATTTTCAGTGACAGTCTACTAGCAGTTCAGAAGTGACAACACAAGTGGAAATAGCGTTCATTGAATTGACAAAACATTTTGTCAAAATTTCTTTATCAATGAAATAACAACCAATTTTTTGACAGTAAATGACAAAAGTGGAAATGAACTGGCAATAGCCCTGTTCACACTGTACAATAAGTTGGACAGACTTCGTTTGATGGAAGTTGGATGGTCTGATGTAGTTTTCGTTCACACCTATCAAGCTTGTCGTCCAACTTTATGTCACATACCCTTCCACTCCATCCAACTTCTAGATTTTCAAAAATTTTTGAAAACCATCCAACAAATTGGACAAGCGGTCGTATGAAAAGTTCACACTATCAAACATTGGTTTGTCAAACCTAGGTTTGTCCAACTAATTGTACAGTGTGAACAGGGCTAATTGTATCAATTACTGACAAGATTTTGATCTGTCAAACTGTGTCATTTTAGTGACATGTGGAAACCCAGCATTACTCACCGACTAATTTTGTCAAGACTAACTTTATCAAAGATGATAAATAAAAAGTCTCTTTTACTTACATAGGCTCGCAATACAGTCTGCTTTAAACATCTCGGCCTAGATCAATCCAATTTCACACTATAAATTGCTTAAGGTTTTATTCCACTTGACTGCGCCACTGAAGAAATCGTGGAAGGGAAATTCCACGATTTCCTTGCAATGTGCTGGCCAAAAACGTTAATTTTCATTAACTCACATGTCACAGCCTTCGTAGACATGCAATTTGTAATCTTCTAGCTATTTCCATCATGCTGTACAGCTCATGCAGTTCGTTGATGAATTTTCTTCTCCACACATTGTCTTCTACTTGGGCATTACAGTTCAGGTTGAACCTGAACCTCAACCAACATCTTTCGATAACGACCTCGATTTCGGGCGAACTCTCTCCAGACAAAATTTCACCCGGAGTATTTTTCGGTCGAAACGCCCAAGAGTTTCCCCATCAGCTTTCGATAAGATGCATGCTTCTGCCCCGTAAAGCACGACTGTGATGATATAATTCCTCAAATCCCTTCTTAATCCAAGAAGCAACAGTTGGCAAGAGTTATTCTCCGTTTGATCTCTGCACCGATGCTTCTTGAGTGTCTAGCGGATCCTAGGAAGACGAAGTCCTGTAGTACATCGAAGTTATATCTGTCCATTGTGACGTTTTTTCTCATCCGTCAATGTTCTCTGACCTTGTTGGATGAAAGCGGGTACTTCGTTTTTCCCTCATTAACCATCAAACCTGGCAATGTTGGCAAAAACACCTATGACATCACGCTTGCATCTTCTTCACTGAAAATACTGTCACAGACGGCCTTGAAATCGATAAAAGGATGGTAAACATTTCGATGTTAATTTCTCAGGTTTTTCCAAGATCTACCATAATGTGAACATTTGGTCTTTTGTGAACTTTTTTGGTCCAAATGCACATTGATAAGCAAATTGTTGACGTAGGGTTTCAGACGTTTTCATATATTATAGCAGACAAGATCTCAAATGCGACGATAAGGAGGCTTATCCCTCTGTAATTGGCGCAATTGTGAGGGTGTTCCTTTTTTAAGATCGAGCCTACGATTCTGAGGTTCCATACATCGAGCATGCTTTCTGATGGCGACTGTATTATGCAGATTAGCTGGTGCATGCTCCTATGACACTGATTGTCAGCTGCCTTTAATAGCTTGTCGAGGCCACCTGCACCTACGGTTTTATTTGATTTCGCCTTATGTATGGTAGGCTTAACATTTTCAAGGTCGGGACTACGGAATTCTTGATTAAAGTTCAAGTTGAAGGGGACACTCTGCCCGACAGCAGAGCTTTTGTAAAGTAAGCCTACAAATGTGGTCCTTGTAGCAGGAATTGCGATTCTATAACTGTGGTCCCTGTTGGTTTTTACAGGTTTGAGTCCGAGGTGTGTTACCTAGAGATATAAGCGGTACTGAACTTAGAGTATGTATGTGTATTTATGGTTAATAAAGACAGGCAACCCAAAGACAAGAACATGAAAAGAAAGCAGAAATCGGTGTGGAAGCGGTGAACACGGAAGCGAAAGCGACCACACAGCAAAAGTGACAAGAACGCTAGGAGTCGGAAAGCAGATAGCAGAGGACACTGGACTGCTAGGTTCATCGGAGACATAGGCGAATGGAGTAACCGGAAATACAGTGAAGTGAACTATCACGTCACACAGTTCCTCACCGCGCACGGGTATTTCAACGCTGTACAAATTGGAAAAAGAAGACGACGCTTAATTATTTTATTTTATTTTATTTTATGCTGAGAAACGAGGAGAGTTGGAGGCGAATCAGCTTGCATCTGACGAAGATCCTGAAAACAAAGAAACAAGAAGAGGTAGTTGAGGACCAAGAACCTGCCACCTAGACACAGATCTCCCCTCGAAGAAATGCGCAAGTGGTCCCGAGGGGCAGATCAGCGAGAAACTTTTGGAGTTTTAGTCGGTATGCCAAGCTTAGTACACCTTGGAGAGTCCAACACACGGGGAAGTATGGATACTTCCTTATGGTGAGCATTTCTCCAAAAGTAAATAACAAAAACCCCAAAGACAAAAAAGCATTTTTTAAACTAAACTCATCTGCTAATCTATCACTTAAAGTGAAAAGTGAAACAAAAAAACATGAAATTGATTAAATTTGCGCATGGCGTTTCATATGAAAGCCTCAAATTTGTTTGTTCATGTTATTTATTCAAATATTATTACTTTTTAGATCGTAATAAATCCCCTGTGGTTAAAGGGCGCCATAGCGACAGAAGGAACGTGCAATAATCTAACCTCAATCTATTTTATTATTAAATTGATTCTTTTCAGAACGAAAAACCGAAAAATTCAATAGTGCCATACATTCCCTGTGGGTGAAAACTAACACATCATTAATTTTTAAAGTCATTGCCGCCAGAACATGCAGTCCAATATGACACGATGACGCGCCGCGCCGCCCGCCCTTACAATTTATCTAATGTTCTAAATCCATGACGGGGTTTTTTGCTCGTTGTAATACAACTTTAGCTGTGTGCTGCAAGTGCAAGTCGCATAAATGAAACGAACAGGTGCACCACGAGAGTTTCAAACGCAGAAAACAAACACCAACTAACTCAACCGGATGCATTTAAATCATTTCTCATCACCGGAGCCATTACCCTTCCAACAGAATTTGCTAAAACAATTTTCCATCAGGACAGCTTTGCTGTTGAAAAGGACACAACCGACAGGAGACTCAGTTGCCCCTATCTCTGTCATCACTGTGTATTTGAATAGATAAGGACATGAGCGGACTATGGAGGTCTATATGAGCTGGGCCAGTCGTTTTAGAGGCAAGGGAGAATAAAGGGGAGAGCTTCCAATTGAATGATTCACTGATGCTCAAATGAACGAACAGAAAGAAGAATGTACTAAAGAAAGAATCGATGGGAATATTTCAATAAAAGTACTTTTGAAAGGGCCTTAATCATTTCATTAGCAAATACCCCCACGTAGAGAGTCTCTCTTGTGATGAAAAGTGTTCAGAGTAATGGTGTCCCCAAGAGTGCATCATCGTGAGACTAGTATAGATGCAGTTTGTTCTGTTTCTGTTTGTTTAATATGCAAAACCTTGTCTCGACCATCATGGAGGCCCACGAGCGGAAGTTATTTATCGCATAGAGCCTAGCTTTTAATAATAATGTCGACATCCATTATAAAGCTAAAACGGTATGATGGAGCTGAAACGAGGAGGAATAGTTTAACATCTGTCTGCTGTCGCAGCACTTTCACACATGTCACTCGCCTAGAGTGCTGACAGTGTCTGATATCATTTTCCATGGAATAAACTCGAGAACTGCGAGATCAAAGTGCTTGACGCATTGAATTTGCCACTAATTGATATGATTACCCTGGAATAGGAGGGCAATTATTTTTACCCCAAAGTGACACGCCAGCTCTGACATCTATATAGGAGGTGATGCATGGGTGACAGCTGGTTCCACGCCTACTTGTCGTCATGACGACGCATTGCGAACACCGTTCCCTCACCTCACCGGTTACCGGTCGCATGTAAAAATGAGACATTTTGGGGAAATTATGTGTTTTCCAAAATTGCTTACAAAAACGTTTAATAGAGTGACAAACTTTGTGTTTGCCGTTTTGAAATTTGTTTGCCTTGACTACGGCACCGACACCGACACGGACACAACCGGCAAACTTACGTTTTGCATTTTGATTGCGCGCGGTTGATAATTTAATATTGGCAAAAGGCGCGTGGAGTAGTAAATTGAAATTTCAGATAGTAGTGGCAGTTCAGTGATTGCCTGAGAGAAATGATGAATTCCAATTGAATCCAGAGTGCACTGATGGCAATGGTGAGTGCTTGCAACGCGGAGGCTTTTAAGTACCCGACCATGGCTGACATGATTTGCTCTGCTGCTGCAACATTGTGGAACATTTTTGTTATTTGGGTGGAATTGATTGGATAACAGATGGTTTTCTAAGGGGTTAATCAATTTTGTGTTAGTGGGTGTTCCAGAAGTTTGTTTTGATTGATTGTTTAAAATTGGCTGTTCCATTTTCGGTATGACCAAGTTGATATGGGGTCCGCCAATAAGCCCTGAGGTAAATTACCAGCATTTGACAGAGTCATATCGTGATAATGAGTTGGAACGTCATTATCTGTAAAGAATTGATCAAGAAAAAGTTCGCCAGTGTTGGTTCGGAGCCAGAATTCAGCAAAAATTCACGAACAAAGTTCACTGTGAACAGAAATTTCACCAAAAACGACCTGACGATATCTAAAAACCTAAGCTCGATTTGTCTTTTTTTTTTTTTTTTTTTAAAGAATTCCTCTTAGAAGTTCAATATTCTCTACGTCAGAGTCGAGGGAGTGTTTTAAAACGACGTATCTTTCTCAAGCTAAGTTAACAGTGGTCTGACTTTGTGTAGTTTTGTAAAAAAAATATCATTCAAAACGTACATGTCCTTACAGAAGGAAAGAAGATAACATGCGAAAGACATGTTCGATGAGCTTCTGGACAAGTCCTAACGACCAACGCCCGCTAGGACTTTCAAAATCGGGCAACGAAATGAAGATAGGTTTTTTTTTTTTTTGGTCAGGGCCACATGTTTTCACCATTGACTGCGGATTCAGCAGATGAGAATCATCATTTTAGTTAAAACACCTTAGTACTCTAAAAGCGACTTGGATATATTCTGATCATATACAAACGTCAACTTGATTTAACGATCCAAACATGCGATGAATCCGAACGTTTCGAGAACCAACGTCATTTGGGGTTCAAAACGGAATGGAATGTTTTTGTAGCCAAGGTACAAGGTACGATTATTGATTCTAATAGTCCTTAGCTCCACCATCCTTACCAAAACAAGGTCATATAAAATCTAAGGAAGTTCGATTTCGAACGAGAGCTATCATGCCTTGAAAAATCAAGTCTGTTAAAAAATTTTCTGGGAAGTCCAATATCATCAGCATGAAGTTCATCAAATCAAGTTGCCAAAACTCATCAAATAAACCGAATCTGAAGAGCAAACACAGCAGAACGTCTGATTGATTCGGCAAGTAGATGAGGCTAAACAGGAAGTTCACGGAACTGAGATCAATGGAAGAAGCTTTCCGAGAGATCTATAACCAGGAGTGAGGAATACTGTGTTCTCAATACCTTACGCATGAGAAAAATTGTGAATTATGAAAATAAACAGGAGAAATAGCACAGGAGAGTTCGCAAGTCAAACCAATAAAAAAAAACACCTTAAAATTAAAAGCCCCCAACCGATTACGATCATAGATTACGCGGTTGTAGAATTGGTTGAAGGAGTATCAGCGTCTCATACGCTTCTGGTAAAGGGTGTTTTTTCAGACGTTTAGTTTTCAAAAAGAAATCAAACGCAAATCATTTAATGTTATGGCCAAGAAGTAAGCCTTGTTATGAAGACGCGCCGAATATATTTTTTTAAGGCATCAATCGTCTCGGGATTTTCTGCATAGCCCCACAAAAAACAGTTCAGCGGTGTTGAATACCCGGATCTTGGAGGAAGCTCACAGGTTTAAAACTCAAAATTATGTAAGAATCGTCTTCAACAATGATTTCGTTTCGAGACAGTTTACTGAAAGTATGCAGTGCTCACTGGTTGTGCAACTTCAATTCCTCCACAACAAATCGGCAAACCAGACTGTGCAAAAATCAAGTGATAAATGTCAATAATACTATAGGTTAGGTTAGATGTGGTTGCCAGTATACAAACACCGACACACTTAGACCACAGAAGGTCCATTGAGATACCACTGAGACCAGAAGGTTGATCATCCTCTTGTTCTTATCTAGGGGATTTAAGAGTTGAAACACCCACTAATCGAACCTGGACTAACGAGTTGGTCACCAATTATTCAAAACCATCCAAAACTCCGTACGAAAAGGTAGAGACCTTTAGGATGTTTAGTAGCTAAATCGGTGGTGTCGTCGAAAAAGTAATCACCTAGTTGGGCTTTCCGTCTGTTAGCAAATGCAGGGTATGAGCAAAGGAGATGTTGGATTGTCTGCTCTTCCTTCTCGTCCATGTAGACACCAAGTCCTTGGGCGTGTCTTCCTATTAGGCAGTTCCTGATTTACTAGGGTCAGAGTTACACTTTTAATGGCAGGAGGTCTGAGATCCGGGATTTTGTATCTTCTCGTGAAGAGAACAAGCTACGTTTTAAGGTGGTTGATATTCAGACCTCGAGCTTCAGCCCAGTGATTGAGCTTATTTAGAGCCGTTTATAACAGCTCTGCTAGATTTTGTGGGCAGCAAGTTAAAGTTAAGTAGTGTTAAACGGTTAACGAAGAAAAGGCATAGTTATAGGTCTTTAATTTGAACAAAACGTCACCGAAGTCAGTTAATCTGCATTTGCTTGACAGCTTAAAACGACAAAAAAACAAGCCCTGAGATCAGTTAGTCATTGCTTCATTGAATCTTAGGCCTCTCTAGACCAGCAGAAGTATCTTTTTTCAAGGAAAGGCTGTTGCAGAGGCATATACTTTGTCAATGCAAGATGAATACCAGTCAAATTCTAAAGTGAAGGTCCAAAGCTACTGAAATGTTTAACTTTACCTGTGAAACTCAAGTCAGCTAGCAAAACATCGAATTGGCTGGAGAAATTTGTTGATCAAAGATAAGGTAAACCTAGGAGAAAAATTAAATGGACGCTCGTCTCATGGCTTTTACTAAAGAATCAGAATCAATATTTTCTATAGGGTCAAAATATTCATAAATGGTGCTCCACAAGGTAGCATCCTTGGACCAATACTTTTCATTAATTTTATCGATGACACTATAAGGCTCAATTACTTCAATTAATTTCTGGAATATGCAGATGACCACGAATTTTTAATAAGAATAGCGTGCTATGATGACTGTCTTACACTTTTTTTTTTTAAAGTTTTAGTTTCATAAGTCAATACTGAACTCAGAGCCTGGGCAGTGCCATATGAATTGTTATGACTAATAAATGACACACATGTACCATTTCCATTTCTGAGCAAGAGGACTTTCACCATTTTTATTCAGTGTGCTTCATATATAACCAAAGCTACTGACTTAACGAGTTGAAGTAGGCCTTCATATAAAGTGGTCTTTGCTGTCAAGGATGACTCATTCATACTATGAACATTATTGTCTTTGGAAGTACGCTGAAATGCAAAGAAAAAGAAGTCTTACTTGCAAAAATGTGATAAAAATTGTAGTTTCCACAATTGGCAAATCAATGGAAGAAAAATATGTAAAAAGTCAACGACATTCTAAAGTGGATTTTAAGTTTTCAATAAATTTCATAGAAGCCTGATAGAAATCTTAAGACTTGCCACCAGCAGAATTAAGAAAAGAAACTTATCCGGCACATGTCACTTATTTTTGATGCAAGGAAACTCCACAATACAATAAGAAATACGTCAGAAGTACACTTTCTGAATGGAGTCATATTCTGGTACCAGCTGAAACATAAAAACCTTTAAGTCTTAACCAGAAGACCTCAATCACTAAGTAAAATGCGCAAGTTCAGATAAAAGAACTGAACAATTTGAAGACACTTAGTGGCACACAATAAAGGATAAGATAGCAACAACCCTTTGTGACGGCTTCATTCACTACTCCTTCATGATAACTAAATTATAAGAACCCAACTAAACAAACTTTGCAGTCTTACAAAGTAACAAAAATCCTTTTTCTATCCCACTTTTCGTTTAATTTTTCTTATCAAGGAAAAACTTGAAACACACCCTCCCCCTTTTAATTGGCCTTTGAAAACCGGAACTCTCCCAACATTTTCTGCGATAAATAGTTAAAAAGACAAGAATGCTCATTTTGAAGTTTCCACTTACCTTCAATTCATAAACAAAGTCCGTATCGTCCAGAAGTACTATCCTTACGGACATTATCCTTGATGGTCTGCACAGGCAATCCATGTTGAAGCTTTCTTAAAGTAGCTGCTATTTCACTTCTCGAATCTGCACCAAATACTTTTGTGCTGGGGATGGTCGCCCTCGTCTGTGTGTTGCTCCTGGGTGTTAATTTTGCTTTCTCAATGTTCACAACAAAATATAAAAAAAATATTTCATCTCATCCAACGTTCCACAAGTCTATTTGGTGGCGGTGGTGATGGTGGTGTTTGTGTGTCTGTTTTTTATTTTTTATATCCTGAAGCGAAAATAAATTGAAATCAAAAAATCAATACACACATTTTTTTTAATTACATTTCATGTTGAGAGAAGCAATGTAAAACATTAATAATTTTAAAGCTACAAAGCACAAGAAATGAGAGGAGGCAAAAGATAAAAGAAAGGAACTAGGGGTGTTGCACCCTGTGATGGAGTCAACAACTGCTGGGGAGAACATCGTTATCCAATTTTTCATTTCTTTTTTATTATTTATATTTTCGTTGATGTAGGGCGTTTTACTTTTTAATTACTTTTAGCGTTGCAATTTCAGAATGAATTCTTTTACCGGAAATCAACAGGTTGTCATATATGAAATATCCTCTTGAAGAGGGAGAAAATGAAACTATGTATTTACTTTATTTTTCATTTTCTTTTCCTGGAAATGTTGATATCATTATCTTCGTCACCATGACATGAAGTTGACATTAAATCAGTACATTAGCAATTCCCAAATTCAAAAAGCTGGTCTGTGCGTTTCCCTGAATGCCTGTTTCAAATTAACACCAACACATACATAGTCACAGAACTGTGTACAAATAGAGACGTTGTTGTGATGACTTTACTGTTCGGGAATAGCTACCTTCGTGCATCAGGTCATTGACAAGCAACTTAAAGGAGATAAATTTCACCAGCATGTCACATTGGTCCAATTGAGTACTTTCATAATCAGCTTGCTTCAAAGACTACAAGGTTGACTGAGTTTCTAGTCAATGTTTAAATAATCACCCTGTTCTTAGATAAATATTTGAATAATCGGATCATATAACAAGATAAATTCGAGAGGACAGAGAAGAAGATCAAAAAGTGTTTTGGGTTTACTACGGCAAGTGACGCAGAGAACAGTACTAGAGCTTTTAAAAGCAAAATTTTGATAAGGTCGAGGCTGAGGCTGAACTATGCCATCTTTTCTGAAAGTTGTAGGTTTGATAAGTATTCAGAAAGGAAGATTATAAAATTTGACAGGCGGAGACCACAGCCAGCAAAAAGAACAGTCCATTCGGGTTTGTCATAAGCTTAATAACTGGTTCATACAATTGACACTTTTTCAACATAAGGTGGTATACCAGTTGGACACTTTAAAAAAAGAAATCAATTTTTCGGCATATTCGATAGTCTATTCTATGCTTTCAAAAACACTCTGCGGAAAGTTCTTCAATAGTTATTAAATGGCAGAACACTTAAAACCTTAAACGAGTTTTTCTCGCAACATTTCTTAAAATTGCTGACATCAGACCTTAAAAACGAGATTGACCGATCGTCTTGAATTAGAATCTCAGTATTCTTGAACATATTTTCTATGCAATGACCTACGAGCTACGACGTTTCTGTTTGGTTGAAATGTCTATATGGCATTAAAAAGTGATCATTTTTTATCCTGAATAGCGACACTTGCCTTCATAGCAACGCAATTTTTTTAATAGCTCCTTAAACGTAAAATGAATAAATCATGCGGAATACTTTTTGTCAGTATACTAGTGACTGAGAACCGGCAGTAAATTGCTGATAATAGCATCGTGTAAATAATTTACTGACCCTCGCTGCTTCCATTTGACATGCATTGACATATGTGTTGCTGCCAATGTATACTGGTTTTTTTGTCAGTAATATTCATTGTGGTACCCGTGGCGTGATGGTTAGCATTTAATGTCCGCCTGTTAACCCAGAGGTTCGTAGTTCGATGCCCAACAGAGGCAAAAATGTTTTTCCACTGATATCGCCTTTCGCGAGGAATTGACAAGTCCTCCGTCAGTAATTGCCATAAAAAGCCGATTAGCCGTTTCGTTCGGAACCGGCAGAAAATTGTAGGTCCCCTCCATTCATTCACTGGGCAATAGTTGTGAGAAATAATCCCCGGGCTCCTTGCGCCACCCTTTTACTTTTATATTCTATTTGTTTTTAATTTATTGCCCTGCCATTAAAGTGTCAGTAAAAAATGGCAAATTTGTCGGAATGAGGCACAGCAGCAAATAGACTGCAACAACTCAATAATGTCAATACTCATCACAGTGAAAAATAAAGTAAAGTAGTACCACAACTAGATATAGTATTTTGCCTTTGTCAGCGGATTATGGATTATTTCACCACGACGAAAAGGTTCAAAGAAAAAAGTAAGAAAACGCCAGATATTTAACTGGTCGTTATCTCCATCATGAAATCAAGCGAAGGATCAGGGAAAAAAGTTGCAGTCATACCTATCAGCGAAGCACCCTATTCTAAAAAGAGTGCCCTTGGCTGGCTTAAGCAGCATAGAAGAAGTCAGACTCTAAGCATTCTGTGAGCCCTACAAACAACAAATCAACATGATCAACTGATTCCCAGAAGAAAAAAGTGGAAACAGCATCTCAACCGAGCGACGGAATAAAATGAGTAGTGATCAAAACATGTAGTTAAAATAACCTGCTTCTTGCAGTACAAAACCAAAAAAAAAGCTAAAAGACTTGCACAACTTCCAACTGGTGATAAAAGAATGCTTTTTGGCTTCCGGAAGTTTGCAATCTTTCGTACACTTTTCTGACGCTTATGCACTTCTTGAATTACTTAATCATATTGTTCTTCTAACTTCCCTTCGTTGAAAAAGTCATGTAGGCTATTTTGTGCGAACGGCAGTTATATAACTTCCATTTTATCGATCCTGACGTCGCATATCATAGTGTTTCAAGCGAAAAGCTGTGCAAAGCCATGCTTGGTATGAGCTCTAAACATTTTGGCCAAAATAGTTTTTCGTTGCTAAGTATGCAAAAAGCATGGATGCCCAATTTAAGATTTCATGTGCACTGCTTCTATCTGAAAGCAGTGAACCTAGGCTTTATCCTCTCGAAACGATAGTCCCGATTGCAAGTTTTTATGGTAGAGAAGTCATCTTTTTAGAGAAGCCAGCTATCTAAGAACAATGAGAACATGTTAAGGATCAAAGTTTTATATCGACCAACCCAAGAAGGTCAAGAATCTTATCTCTCTTACTAATAATGTGACCAATGAGAGTTTCCAATACAGTGTTATAGATGTATGGCGTCCCTGTGAGCGAGGTCTCTGGGGTCATTAAAAAATAGAGAACCAAGTGACATCATACTTATTTAGAAAAAAAAAAAAAACAGGGCAATTACATGTAAGACAAGAAGTGATCTTTTTTTTTGTAGATGTCTAGAATTTCCACAGAAACATTTGAAAGCTTAAGATCCAATTTGGGTCAGATTTTTTGCCTGCTACTTTTTGAAGCCCTGCAAAGTCCGTGTCATAATGATCCGCACACCTCCCTGCAATTAGCTAGTTCGGGGTTTGAGCTTCTCCAGCAATATGAAAATTGTTTTCCCACTGAATTCGACCTTTCGTGAGAAATAGGTAATTCCTCCGATAGTAGCTACACTGCCATGGCAAACGCTTTCTCACTTGGTAAGTAAGAATCGGCATGCTTTTTTCTTGCGTAGAGTTGCAAGCCACAAAATGGAAAATATTTTCTAGATAGCTTCGAGATAATGGTTTCGATTACATCTGTATTGACTTTATGAACTAAACGCCTCCGCTGACCTTATAATAACGCTGAATATCCGGTAGCAAGGATGGCTGACACTGAAACAACTATGCGCAGTCATTAGTCCGTCAATTGTTTCCTGGTTGAAGGACACATAAATAAATAAAATAAAAAGGGTGGCGCAACAGAGTGAGGAGCCCCTGGCCCTAGTACATTTCTCACAACCATGCCAAGTGAGGGAACGGAAGGGACCTACAATTTTCTGCCGGTTCCGAACGGCTAATCGAGAAAGCGCTTTTCATGGCAATGAATATTAACGGAGGACTTGCCAATTCCTCGCGAAAAGCGATACCCGTGGAAAAAACATTTTTGCCTCTGTTGGGATTCGAACTCGAACCTCTGGAAGGACCCTTGAAGGACACATCAGCAGGGATGAAGTGGCGACCTCAACCATCTTGATGTGCATAGCTGGAGTGAACTGCCTAGAACAAACAAAAGTAAATTGGCGATAGAGCGAAGACGCCAGGAGCATAGCGCATTTCTCTCAACCATACCTTGCAAAAGAAAGGAAGGGATCTACAATTGTTTGCCGATTACGAACGGCTAGTCGAGAAAGCGCTTATCATGCTATGAAATTATTTTTGCAAAAAAACTGTATTTTTTGTCAAAAGAGCGATACCGCAATTTTTCTTTGATGTTTTAAGGACTGCCTAGAAAAATATGTTAATCGAGGTTGTTGGACTGGATTAACCTGACTGATACAGTGAGTGATTACTTTTACTTAGAGCCAAAACAAACAATGTCGCATAAAAGAATCTCCTTGTCAAATGCATTGGTAAACAAAAAGGGACTAGTTTTAGAGCTATGGCCTTTCTTTGAACGGAACTATAATCTGCGATGAAGAGAGAATTTTCAGAATTTCAAGCATAGCTAAAGAGAACATAAACTTTTCTAAGAAATTGGCTTAAGGACGAGTTTTTTGGTGTGGGTTCAGCAAGAAATTTTCTGTTTGCTAGTGCGAATGAAAAATGACATCACTCGAAAAGGTAAAAATAGTAATAGAGCAACTTACACTTTCACCCACATGCAGTTTAATCGAAAAGTCTATTCCCAAAAATGAAACACCTCTTTGTTTTCATTTTCACAGTAGAGGTAATGTATGGCTTTGATTTTGAATCTAAACGAAGGATTGTGAAAACTAAGAATGCCCTTTAAAGTGCTTTTCTTAAGGTCAATCTCATTATTTACGAAAAACTTTAGAAGTGTGGCCGTTTTTTGGAACCTTCTTCCCCAATGTTGTGTTCCAACGTATGTTTTAGTGTTGCGTATGTACTCCACGAAGTTGGTATACAATATATCACATGTCGATAATTTAGGGCTTCCTCCGTTATGGATCCTAAAAACTTTTTCTCTTCCTAATCCCTCATTTATCGAAGCGAACCAGTTTTTTGGAAAGATTGAAGGCTGTTACGATATTTCCCCGTGGGAACAACATTTCTCCAATCTAATTTATCACGTGAAATTCACCTAGACTGGTTTGTGTACAATCCAAGGAAGAGAAAATTTGCTGCTTTCTCGTAGCATACGCGAACACAAGGGCCAAGAGTAAGAAATAAAAATTACATATTTGACGGGAGGGAAACTCTGTGATTCCTCCGCGTCATGGTTGGAGGAGCTCTTGGCTTGTCGTCGTCGGGACTATAGGGACACCATGTGTGTGTAGGCCATACGCAGGGTATGTGGGTTTTCCACAAGTTGGCGACAATCTTAACAACAACGACCAACGACGACGACGACTACGATGCGATGATGTTGATGACGATGTGACGTGTGACTTGTTTGTAATGTGTAATGTGTCTCTAGTGTGCCTTTCAGAAGGCGAGAATGATGAGTTGCGAGTTTAAGAAGGGCTTGAAACACAAGAGAGTAAGGCAGCACAGTGTGCACAAATAAAGCCAACTCGGCTCGCCCGTCCACCCACCGCTCTTACCGTTCCCTTGTACTTTATTTTTGAATAAAGTGAGCTTTTGGAGCCATGCACCGTTTATGCGGGGCTGTAAAGATTATTTTCTATTTTTTCCATTTTGATTTTTTTTCTTTTTTTGTTCCCCAAGCGTTTTTTTCTTGTTGTTGTTGCTTTTGTTTTGCATCGTTCGCGAAGCCGTTTGTGTGCGTTTGGCATTGTCTTTTGAACCATTTTTTTTTTTTGAGTCTGTTCCCTGTTGGCCTGGAAAGGAACGGGGAGATGACAGGTGGAGGAGCAGCAAACGCTGGAATATTTAAATCACTACTTCAAGTGTCAAGAAAATAGAAATGGAATTATTATGGTGTTGAAATGAATCAATGGCAACTGGGTGTAACACATTGTTTCCTTGTTGGTGGGACGAGTAATGCTGATGTTGATGGTGTGCTGGTAATAAGACCAGACGCACGGTGTGAAGTCTTGCGACTTGCCAGAGGCAATCAAAAAGATTAGGTTTGTAAGATGATTTATGTGGGAGATTTTTGACAAATGATGAGGGTTTCTGGCGAATTTTGGTTGAGTTTTTGGTGGAAGAGATAAACTCCAGATGGTTTCATCATCGCTCAGATCTAAAAGCAAAGTGACAGCCGCATGTATTCGGGGAGGGGCTAAACGTGGTAGACATTAATTCAAAGCTCAAGAATTTGATTAACTTCAAGGAAGTACGCATATACCTCATACGACATACGACGACACTACTAAAACTATGCCAAGAAACTTTATTGCGGCTGTGGAAAGGATTTTATTGCTCGGGAGGTGTTGTTCTATAAGTGCAGATTGGAGAATGGATTAAAAGGATACATTTAAATATTTTTAGTGATGGAAGGTAAGCTGATCGTGAATCAGCATTTAGAAGGTTTTAAAAAATCGCTTATATTTCAAAAAACGCTTTACCTATCCTTTTTAAAACAATGAAAGTCCTTACCATTGGTGGGGGATGAAAAAAAAAGTAGGACAAAAATTTGTGTCGATATCACGTTTTTGAAGTATGAAGTATTTGAAGCTAATTCACTTGGTGCGAAGTAATTTTAATTTTAATTTTAATTTTGGTGGGGACGAAACCCCCATATATTACGCTTAATACAAGCTATTAACTTACAAACTAAGAAACTTAATAGCTTCAACTAGTTGGAAGGTTTAGGAGACGAAGTTTAAGGCAGGGAGTACTCATATTGAAGTCAAAACAAGAGGAGTGGGAATTGACATTCCTCAGCATTCAGGAGATAGGTTCATTGGAGCCGTAAGAGGTTCGATGGGTGGGAAGATAGAAGAGACGGGTATTCCGAGTGTTACGAGGGTTAGTATGTAGAAAAATGGATTCGTTAAGGCTGGACAGTCAATGGTACCTGTGAAGATTCAGTGAATGAAGAGAACGTCAAATATTTCTCTTCGTATTGAGGTTGAGGAGTTTGATTCGGTCTTGATAAGGAGGTAATATCAGAGGATTACACCAATTAGGACCTCGAAGAGCAAATCGGAGGAAACGGCATGGTATGCTCTCAATTCTGGCAATCTGCACTTATTGGAAAGGCGACCAGACCTGACAAGCGTATTCAAGAAGCGGACGAACAAATGAAATATAAAGGGATCGGGTTACATAGGGGTCTGCAAATTTCTTGGACCAACGTTTCACGAAGCCAAGTGCTGAATTTGCCTTAAGGATCATATCGTCCATATGCTTGAGGAAATTCAGCTCACGGTCGCAAATAATCCCAAGGTCCCGGATCACCTCAACAGTGGAAATGATTTGTTTAGAAGATAGAGACGGGGAGGAGATTTGATGCGTTTGCGTGAGGAGGTTATTGATTGGCAATTGGAAACATCTAGCTCCAGGCAGTTTTTGGAGCATCATATTGAAAAATTGTCGAGGTCATGTTGGAGGTGGGAAGAGTTTTCAGAAGAAGAAATGACACGGTAAAACTTAGTATCGTCCGCATAGAGAGAGATAGAGGAGTGTTTGATGACCATTTCAATGGCGTTAATACTGAGAATGAGGAGAGAGCCTAAATGGCTGCCTTGGGGAACACCGGATGTAGCTAGAAAGCGGCTGGATAAGGGGGTCTGGACCGAAAGTAGAAGAAGGTATGCTAACAAAAGAAAGACATTTTCTTAATAAACAATAAACAACCTTCTCTGTTTTGGTCTATTTATTGACTACCAAGAAATTCACTACTAGGCCATAAGTTCAATTTATTGGCTTGGCAACTCCTCCATTTTGTATTATACTTGAGTGCTAACACCTTCTGGTCCTACTCCATACACCTCGTCAATTCTTATCCAACTTTCAATGATGATAATGACGATGGTCTTGGTGATGACGATGATGATGATGAATGAGCAAAGGAATACCTTCCTCTGTCAACATCACATTCATGTTCATGTGCGAATAAAGTGTACCTTATAACCTAAGTGCAAATGTAGAATAATACTTGCCGTTTGTCGTACATACATTTATTTCTCTCTTTCTCTGCTCTTCTCAAGTTTTATATATTATATGTGACTCCATATCCATACGTGTTTGCGTAAATCACGGACTTTATCGCTGACGTTGCTGCTTGCAAAAACGTTGAACCATAGCTCAGCTCATCGTCGTCACTCCATTCCATCTTGGACGAGGCGGATTGCTTCCACAAACAGTTCACTGAGTGTTAACATGTTTGCCTATTAGTTTTTATTTTTCTTCTCCTTTCTATGCTTTAGCTTCTCCTGTTAAACATAAATGTACATATATATGTGGTACGGTCGTTGACGATGATGGTTCAAAATCTCTAATCCTCCTCACCCCTTGGTGAATGTGGATCTATACAATATACCTAGGGTAGTTGGGATGTTGATGATAATGGCACCTAAGCGAGTGTTGATTAACGCCTTTGCTCCAGAATCTGCAAGTATGGAGAGAAAAAAGAAAAAAAATTGGAAAAATTAATATAAAGCACAATCTTGTGTTTCTTTAGAAGTTGATGTGGGGTAGAGATAAGGCTTTACTGAGGACATGTTAGTGTTTGATTAAAATACCACACCAAATCATTCGAGACGGGGTTGCATTGAGTACGACAAAGTCTTAGGGAGAGCCAAAGGTGAGCCTAAGTAGAAATGAGTCATTGTTTTTGCGTGTTAAATTTCAAATCTTAGAACCCAATAGCAGTGGTAAGGCATTTAAGTAGAAAAAGATTCTACTTCCAAGCTTACCACTGGTGGGGGGTCCTAGAAGAACAATAATACTTCTCTTTGTCTTCTATATTTTGTTTCTTATGAAGTGTTAATGTCATCAGATTGCAGTCGACCAATTCCGAACTCTCTGTTGATAGCTTGCCCACAAAAAGATTCACTTCAGTAAATCAATTACTGAACCAAGCAGCTACAGAGATTTTGTTCATCCGAAAAAAACTGAAAAAACACATTTTAATTAATCAAATTATTGGCAACTCTATGAATAGGCATAACAGGCGAGATGACTTTCTTTAAAACATTTCGATTTTTCCACATTTGTTTTTTGTAGCGCCTTGCTAGTGCCTTGGCAGATACATCCCTGAATCTCTGGGATAGTCAGACTCGTGTGATGCTGTGAGGCAAATGAATAAAGTAATATAATGTCGACAAGTGAATTGATGTCTTGATTAAGAGCTGGTGTGAATAAATCTATGACACATCCGCACCTCTATGTTTTTCTAGAGGGAATACTCTCACTTCAAAGTCCTGAAAAAAAAAAAACCAGCACCAACTATGTACCCTGCGATGGCGTTTGACACTCTCGCTGGAGGTAAGTATGAGTGTGAACTATTTTCAAATAATATAATGTCACTAGTCCCCAGCTATTGACATCTGATATAGATCTGAGGTAGGTACCTGCCTTCAACGTATATACGAAGCTTGAACCAGTTTTGATGTTACTTTTCGTTAATTAAATTTTTAATCAAACACAGTAAGAGTGCGATGGTGATGATGTTGTGATAACGATGTGTGTATAACAACCCCGCATCTGGCATGGAAAGCTGTAGCTGATGGTAGCTAAATGCCCCATTCCTCTCCATGAGTTGAAAGTAGAGGGAACTTTATTCGAGAGTAAATTACTTGTCAACAGTGTTGGTTGGTCGATTCTGGGGTAGCGTTGATTAAGCCTGGTTGAAAGTTCTTGGTATGAGGGTCATTCACTCTAGAGTGGGGTGTGTTTTTGTACTTGAATTTAATATTAAATTAAAGTAATTTAATTGGCATGGGAAAATGTTACTGTGAATGAGTTAATTCTGCGACAGAACGAATAGCTGGATAGAGGTGATCGGACTTTGATGTATTATTATTATTTTTCATTCGAGTTTGAATAATAAACTCGTGTGAGTTTCTCAGTGATTAACTTGGATTGAATAAGGTCTGGTTTTGAGTAAGTAGCACTAGATGGTCTAATAGCCATGTTGAGTGGATACGTGTAATTGGATGTCTTTTCATCTTGTTGGTAGATATGCGTAGAGTAACTCAGTATGAATAGTGTTGAGGTTAAGGTTGAAAGAGCAAAGTAGTCTTGATTAGATATAAATTATAGTTTCTTTCGTCGGGTGGTTGTCATATTTTGGTTTAAAAATGTTTTCTTTGATCCTTATTCAAATTATACACAAACGTTGACAAAAAATTCGGACAAAGTTATAGATTTTTCTTAAATATATTT
The DNA here is from genome assembly GCA_914767635.1 of Melanostoma mellinum. NCBI lineage: Eukaryota > Metazoa > Arthropoda > Insecta > Diptera > Syrphidae > Melanostoma > Melanostoma mellinum. Next base: position 26,544,613 of record OU612058.1, read on the forward strand.
ATTTAAAAATAAGACAAACTTATGTAACTTGAATGGTCTTGATTTGTAGATAGCAAATATGAAGTCATTTTTTTAATAACTGTTCCCAGAACTGCCAGGCTACAACACCTGATAAAAAAGTAGGCACTAAAAACAAAACAAGCGTTACTTGAAAGGATGCAAAGATGTTACAGTTCCCTTAATAAAGCTGGGGAGTATATTTCTGCATCCAATGGATGCATGTCAACTACGGTTGTGCTCTTGACAGGTACAATCGTTGATTGAAGCATTCAATGAGGACCCTGGCAGACTAAGAACGACGCCGGTTCAGGTCCTGAGGAAACGCTGTCTGAGACTTGTTTTGCAAGTTCATCGGCGATATCATTTCCAGTTATGCCGTGAAGGCCTGGAGCCCAAATGAGTCTAAAAAAGTTTTGTCTTTCAACCGCATTCCGAGAACTCTTGCATTCCTGGATCCCTTTCGAAGCAGTTAGATGGAAAGGTAGAGTCTTAAGCACAACTTGTTTGTGGCTGCAGACACAAATACTTCTCCCCATCCAACGATTGCCCGTAACGTTACTTAAGGCCATGTTTGGATTGCAACCGCCTCCGCTTTGCAGTCGTGTGTCATCGCTCTCCAGAAAGGCACTAGCGCCAGATCCATCATCGATCTTAGGAGCATCCGTAAATATTCGATAGGAATCCTGGACCAGTCCTGAATCGAAGGAAAGTTGACTGTGTATTTTTGATGCAGTTCCTGCCTTGGGATCTTCGTGTCGGACAATATACTCATTAAACGTGAATCAAAAAATATGCTGCTTGCAAGTTCCTGAAAGCTCCAATTCAAATTGTGCTGACGACCATAGAGATCCCATCTTTTTAAAACGAGAAGGAAGACGAAGGAGTGTTGAGGTGTTCTCATACGCTGTCAAAACTAGTGCGTTAACTCTTTCTTCTCTCCTCGTCTACAGGTCTCATTTCGAGTAAATGGAAAACATCATTTGTTCAGCCAGTGCCCAAAAAGGATGAATCTTCTCTACCCCCTAATTTTCGACCTATTGCACTTATTTATTCATCAACTAAATAAATATGTACATCGAGAGGTTCTTAGTTCGAATCCCAACATAGGCAAAAACGGGTATCGCCTTTTGCGAGGAATTGGCAAGTCCTCCGTTAGTTTTCATTGCCATGAAAACCTCTTTCTCGATTAGCCGTTCGGAACCGGCAGAAAATTATAGGTCCCTTCCATTCCCTCACAAGGCATGGTTGTGAGAAATACGTTAGGCCCAGGGGCTCCTGGCTCAGTTGCGCCACCCTATTTATAAATATGTACATATGTTGAAAAGTGAGGGCTTCTAAATGATCGTCAGGACGGTTTTAAAAGGTTCATTGGTGATTTGATGGCTTGGATTCTTTGGAAAAAGAAGGATCATTGCGCTTGATATTTCAAAGGCATTCCAAAGAGTTTGTCTGATCATTCTGATGATGAATCTCTTCTTCGATGGATTAATAACTACCTTTCGAACTGTTCAATACAAATAGTGTTGGACGGGTTCTCACCTAAAGCCTACAAAATAAATGCTGTTCTGCCTCAGGGTTCCATTTTGTGCCCGTAACTTTTTTTCATTTTCATAAACGATCTCTGTCTAAAACTGCTACTCTTTACATACTTAACTGTTTTGCAGACGACAATACCCTCAGCTTTTCAAATTTGTTTCTAGAATCACATCCTTCTTCGTCGGACGTAGAACTTTAACGGCAGCGCTCATTCAATTCTGACCTTGACAGCACTGTTCAATGGTTAATATGTTGCTCCTACAATTTACTTCAATCTTTTAGACTTTATTCATCAAAATGGTTAGAGATAGGACAACATTAACGTCACTTGAACATCGTCATAACGTTGCTTGTTTCTCCATATTTTATCTTTTTTTTGCAGACAGTGCTCTAATGTGACACCCAAGTGCATTCTACCCCTAAGACATTTAGACCGTTACATTGGTTCTTTAAGGAATGTACATCAATTAACCCATGAGGCATGAGCCCAATTCCGAAAGTACTGTCCTATACCGAGATTCCTTTATCAGTCGTACCATGCGAATGTTGAATACATTAACCATCTGTATTTTTCCGTATTATTAACATTGTTAAGAAATTTAAAACTAATGAGCATCGATATCTCCTTTTAAATCTTCTCCTATTTTTTTACGCTCATATTGTGTTACCATAATAAAAGGTAGTCACAACCTCCTGAGGTCACGAATAAATAAAAAAAAATCCTGACGAAAAGACATACGAATAGAGGTACAACTCGTAAGGATTTTGTAAAGCAAATGCAACTAGCAAATAGTGACATGTACAGAAAATGGACCGACATTTTAGCATTATGGCCGCTATTCTACGGTATATCAAAGCTGCCGTCATTAAATGAAGTAATATAGGACTCAAAGCACAGCCTTCTGGTACTCTTGTAGGTACCTACTTTTTTAAGACAAACTTCTTTTTTTACTTTTGCCATCAGCGATCGAATAAACGTTAAAATCTTCCAACATTAGTAGTCAGCGGCAGAGGTTGACAGTTTTGAAGGCTTCTTTAATTTTTGACTGTTAATTGTGTAACACCCGCTCGTCCCTGCATTGCGTAACAGAGACTTTGTGAAAAGGGAAGCGTGAAGGATGGAAGTTTCTGGAGGGAGTATGTAGAGGAAACCAGGGAGGCCACTTTACTTTCAGTATATTTAAATAGGTTAAGGGAAGTCAATGATTTATCGACGGTGGGTGGCCCAACGGGCCTAAGTGTGTAAGCCAAGCTAACAGCCACTGTATCGGCGGTGGCAGCGGTTACAAAGCTAAAACTACCAGTAAATTTCCATCGCCATACGATATCCTGGATATCAAACTAACCATTTTCTTTTACTTAATATGAAAGTGTAACTTTAAGATACTGTTAGCTCTAACCGTCCACCACATGACAGACCACTTTACCAAAGAGAGAATTCTCGAAATCGGTCCGGTGGTGATTATGGTCCAGTCCAAAAAAATCTCAGAGACTTCAAATCATCCACAGCTTCGTGCAAAAAACTGGCGTATCCGTATCAGATTAGTAGAGAAATTCCATTAACATTTTAAAAATACGTTTAAATCAAGCTAACGCTGCTTTTTGCCAAGGTAAGGCATCATAAGGGACACACCATGTGGGACTACTGTGAGCTCTCGCATCCTTTTTTGGCACCATCAGAAAAAAAACACTGCTGCATACCCTTTCAAGTACGATTTCACACAAGCTTAAACTGATTTCCAAAAAAACCAGCAACACACAATTTTATTACTGATGTCACAGATTTAACAATTACATTGTTATTGTTAATCGACGAAACAAATCTTAATTAACACTCTTTGCGTGGGATGACTTACAGGCCACATCACCAATGCCATGACATGTCAACTCTCTTCCAATTAGTTTCACAACATAACTCACATATTTTTGCTTCCTTTGAATTGGTAAACTCAAACTCAAACTCGAACTAAAAAGGACATTCGCACTCAGATTTATCGTGTTTCCTTCAATAACAAACTATGTAGAGACATAAACAATTGACAGTAGAAGATAAGAAAAACTTTGGCACAGTTTCATGAATCATGTCATGGGACTAGGGACGCATGTTTGTACATTGTTCACCCTTGGAATAATAAATGACAAAAAGCTCATCCCATAAAGTCTGTTCTGTATCCGTAGTCAATTGTGTGCATACTGTCTGTGTTTGGGCTCCTTGTTAACTTCCTCTACACCCTACTTCCGGGATCAAGGGAAGAAAACTGAATAAATTGACAATTTCTCGGACGTGATGACATGGTATGGTTTATACTTCATTCTGTGTGTTAATAATTGGAACTCGTATAGTTTGTAGACAGGGTGCCCATGGAGACCTCTTTTCCGAGTTTAAACAAAATTTGAAGTAGCATGACCTGACTTAACACACAAAACGTTTGCTTGTTGTTTTGAAGTCTGGCAAGGAGATTTCTATTTGAAAAAATAGAATGTTTGCAAAAACACCCTTTGGTGGGGAAGGATGAAATGATGAAAAAATGAATTGCCAAAGTGATGGTTGTCATAGTGAGCGTCTGGTAACTACCTTCATCAGAGCTTAGTCTTAAGCCTGATTTAACTATACAACGCTGCTGTACCGTTTGTGCGGATCTTGTTGCCTCACTTGCCAGCCTTTATACAAATGTCTGTCTATCTCTGGGGCTTTATTATTATTTTTGTTTTCAGAATTTAATTAAATCAGGATTAAGTGTTGACATTCTGTTATGTTTACGGAGATATACTCGTTACAACATTTTGTTTTTGTTTTTATTTTACTATTTGGATTTGGCTTGGAAGGGCTCGCGGGACTGCACAGTAGATTATACGTACTACTGTTGGACCGGCTTCAATTATTCGCCACAGTTGTCAAAATGACTCTTTTGCGGCGGTGAAAAAGCGGATTATTTGTCATAATCCCAGAAAATATGGTCTAAATTAACATAAAAAGTAAAATTATTGTGGGTACATTCAGGGCTCTTAAAGTGAGACAAACCACACGCGGAACAGAATTGGTATGATGGATTGGCATGGATATACACGACCAGACGACGACCGACCGACGCATGGCGACGACAACCACAACGACAACTTTACATCAGGTGGGATGCAAGAAAGAACAACGACACTGGTTCATTATTTTTCAGCATAAAATGCGCGTGGAAATAATTTATGAATGAAACAGTGCACCGTGTAGCGAGGCAAGCATACAACACACAACAGCAGAATGTACCTGCACTTGAGGTTGTTGAAAAAATAAAAACGTACCAACGACATCAGACCAGAATCCAGAGAGTGGATAAGGAAAAAAAAAAAAAAAACAAAATTGCATTTTGTGCAATGCGCTGATATATTCAGGCTCAGGTTCTAGGTACTCCCTAATACGTTATGCATGAGAAATGGACTTATGATACTTATCCTCTATTCGAAGAAGGGAAACAAGAAACAGCCATTGCATCGGGGTGAAGATCAACGTGCCATATACACAAAAAACACAAGACACACACCTTTCTGGGCACGAATGAAATAATTATAATATTCCCCATCCGCAATTGAAAATGCATTCTCCGGCAAACATTGTGAATAAAATTTTGTGTAATTTGTTTTTGTTTTTTGTGGAATGGTGTAGTGGGCATACTTATCTGTGATTACAGCTACTTGTATTATGGGATTATTTATGCATTCGTATTGAAAAATCGATATAATAATCCAACTTCCAACATGAGAGGCAGTACCTCTCATAGGAAATAGAGAAGTCGACAAAATTGGGCCACGAAATATTTCCAGTTTTTATATTCCATGTTTTATCTTTTCTTTACTACACCCAGGGCCGGGTCAAGCTAAACTAGCGGCATTTGCAGTATTTAAAGAAAAGGGGTCCTTTTTTGGTCTAGTCCTTTTTTTCCCCCAGAACATGACACTCGGTGCATGTATAACTCGTTGGTTATACACTCATCCTTAGCGGCTGGGTCAAATTTAGTCGGTTATAGACTTAAAACCCAAGAACATCGATCAAAGTTTTTTCTGTCAAAAGTTTTTAAAGTTTTTGCTAAAAATCTAATATTTTTCTTTATACATAGGTGCAATAAAGCAAGTTTTGCAATCGTGCAGACAAAAAAAAAGAAACATGACATTCGAATGATAGAGAATGCGAAAAATGGGTCTGTCTGTGTTTCTGTATGTCCGTCTGTCCGTATATGCGTGAACCGCTTGGCAGTTTTGGTTTTTTACTTTGTGCAGTTAGGGTCTGTGAAACAGCTTACTGAAAAATTTTTGGTTTTTTGGTCTTTAGGTCTTGAAATAACGTTACAGCCCAAACAACCTATACCTATATGATAATACTAATTTTTATTTTTGAGAACTAGTCTATAAAATTTGTTTGAGGCATTAGGGATTGGTTGTCCTTTTTTTAATATTAAAAAACTTTGAAAAAAGTCAGAAAAACCTTCATTCATTTCTGGAACTTTCATGCATTTTTTTAAAATTGATTTTTCAAAATATTTTCAAAACGGTAACTTTGATATTTTTCAAAATTTTAAAAGAAAAATCTTCTGGAAAGATATTAGAATTCGCATATGTAACTGATTTTTAAGAAAGTCGTTATTAAAAAAGGCCAAAAGTAGAAGCCGGTTTTTTAAAAAACAGGATTTAACAATTTCCGATTGAATTTTTAGTGTTAATATCTAATAAAAAATGAATAAATAGGAAGCGCATTTCTCTTAAGTACTGCCTTTGAGAAGGATTGGAGGGGACCTACAATTTTCTGCCGGTTCCGAACAGCTAATTGAGAAAGCGCTTTTCATGGCAATGTATTTACTATCGGAGGACTTGTCAATTCCTCGCGAAAGGTGATACCCGAGGAAAATCATTTATGCCTCTGTTGGGACTCGAACCTCAAACCTCTGGGTTAACAGGCAGGAATGCTAACCATTACGCCACTTGCACCACCAGATTAATTTGTAATAGCAATTGAAAAATTTTAGCGTTTTCATATTTTCTTAAAAAGCCATCGGAATATTTTTATTTTGTTTAAATATCTCTCTGATATTTTGCAATTTCCTTAACTAATATGTAATTGGCAACCCTGTATCACAAAAAGGTATTGTTTTCGCTCATTTTTGTTAAGTTCATCCACTTCAAAGAAGTAAGCAATTTGAAGTTATCTTGTAAATCATACAAAAACCTTGTATTTAACTTTAAGAAAATTGCAACTTCGTGCGGCCCAGTCATGCCCACTTTTACTTGCGATTATATTTACAATTAGGCAAGTTTTGCATTCGTGCAGAAAAGTAATTTTGAGATTACAACTAAACATGACATTCCGATAATAGAGAATACGAAAAAAGTGGGTCCTCCAATTCTGTCTGGCTGTCTGTATGTCCGTATATGGAACTACACCCTGAGCCGATTGACCGATTTTCTTCAAAATTTTGCAGTCTGAGGGGCAGCCTACAGAGGGGTTTTTGGAATTGGGTCTCTAGGTCTTGCAATAATGGTATCTACCTGCCATACAACCGATATGATGGCACTTATTTTTCTCGAAAACTGTTCAAACGATTTCGATAAAATTTCTTGTAAAGAATTATTTTTCAATTTTATTTTTTTTTGGAAAAAGCTTAATAAAGGTACCCTCCATAGTACCGTTTTTTTGAAACCAACTTTCTCGTTAATGGCTGACATGATTTTGACGAAATTTTATATTTGAGAAGTCGTAGGTAGTTTAAGAAAGATTGCACATTAACATTTGGAAAATTCTAAGTTTTGAGATTTTTTATTAATTTTGAGAGACAAATTTCATTTTTTTTAATATTTCAAAGCGGTATTGCTGAATTATTTCAATTTTCTTCTGACAAGATCTTAAGACTTGCATACCTAACTGTTCAAAAGCTTATTTGAAAAAAAAACGGCTTTTAAGAAAACGGCGCTAACGATTTTAGTTAAATTTTCAGCGTTTATAAATATTAGCAATCGCAAAAGAACAGCGTTTTTAGATTTTCGCTTGAAGCTTTTGGAATATTTAGTTTAATTTTTTCAGTATATTGCGCGATTTAATTCAATTTTCATAATTAATGTGTAGTTGGCAACCCTGAAAGCACCAAATATATTTACAGCGAACATCCTTTTGCACAGCTTCAATGCTTTGGTACTGTACCTAGTCTACAATCGCAATTTCGTGCCCATTTTTTGTCAAAGCCTTCCTGATGTTAATAGAAAAGCCAAAAGACGTTGACTCATGGAGGACTGATGACCCCAGAAGACCAAGTGCCAGAAATTTAATTTCCAATTAAGTATGCCGTGATGACGCGTACGAGACTCGAGGAATTAAGTCTTCCGACTGCAGTCTGAGGTGCCTTATATTCCTGGATCACTTTCGAGGGGATTGAGTAGAGCCTGAAAGCATAAATACTCGTATTTCTCCCTACCCATCCATTGTTCTTAACGTAGCTTAAAGTCATTTGGATAGCATACGCCTCCACTTCTATGTTTTTTAATTTTCTTTCTCAATTGAAACATTTCCCCTCGTTTCTATACAGGGTGTTTTGCATATAGTGCAATAAAAGCGCAGGACAGATAGGTTAGATCAAGACAAGAAAAATGGCAGGGAAAAGGGAGGGCCCTTTCTGATTCAAAACTAAAACTAATGAGGGAAAAAATGATCCTAAATAAGGCAAAATTAAAAAAAAAAAAAATAATTTTTACTTTGAGACTTGATAACTCAAACACCATTCTTTAAATCAACTTGATATAAAATGTAAGTTAAAGAATAACGTTTTAGTTGATTTTAAATAATATTTTTAGAAAATGAAATCAATGCTTTGTACCTCTCTCGCCTAATCGGAGGGAGATAGACATCTCCCATATGATTTTTTATTCATCTTGATCCAACTATCCGTCTTAATTTTTTCTCGGATCTTATGAAAAAAAAGCTTTATACGGGAGAAAAGACCGTATTTCCTTTTCGATAAAAGATTATCCCAGTATGTCAGCTTTCTAAGCTACAAATTTTATTCCATTATTTATTTTATTAAGGACCATGAGGAAAGAGGTTAAGTTTACACAAAAATCGAAACTGACTGTTTGTAATTTCTGAACTACCTGAAGTCCTCTTCTTCAACTCATTAATACACAAACCTCAATCAAAGAGATAAGCATGAATACACTTTTCCGAAAGGCCACTTTCAATCTCGAACTGAAACGTGTTGCACATGGACAGCTTAACACCTTCCGGTGGAACAGATAAACCAGTGCAGTCACTACTGCAGGTTGGACGACTGTTAAATGTTTGTTGCTGCGCTCCACTATAGAACAGGTATGTATATCTATCGCCTTTGTAGTCGTAAATTAACCTAAAAAGTCAATTGAGTGATACGAGTAACTTAAATATAAATTTATTGCCTTTGATATGTTTGCATAAAGACTACGATATGCAGCATGCACATATCGCTCTGATGAGTGTTGTTCATGTCAAGTGAAATAGATACGAGGTGCTTTTGATCTGGCTTCCTGTGGTGGGTTGAATACGATATTTTTTCCGAAGGTGTAGGACACAATCAATATCGTGTTATAACACAAATTTCACTGAAAACAAACACGTCTGTGCTGGGTTTCGTGCAGATTAATACTAACACTCTCAATGGCTTTGACGTCCATCGTTAAGCCTGTGGCTAAAAGAGCAAAGGCTATAAAAGGAACAAAAAAATATGCTGAAGTTAAAAAAAAGTTCTGTTCAACTTTGAAATAGAAATTGAATAAAATGCAGATTTTTAATTGAACTCAATAGGAATATAGGACAAGTGAATATGAATTTCGAATGCATCTGCAGGCTCTGAGATAATTGGTAAAGTTAACTTATTTTGGCTCTTTGAGTAAGGACGCAACACTTCAGGCTTTGGCGGCCTACAGTCTGAAATTGGATTTCAAATTTCAGAATGAAATGATTCCCGATCACAAAAAGAGATTTCTCTAATTAGTTTTAAATAAAGAGTTTCAGTTCCTTTTGATAAGAGAAAAGGTGATACAAATTAAGCCTTTTTTTCACGATTGATCTATAAGATTCATCAAGGAGTAAGTGTGGTTAAACCCACGGGGAAGATATTTTTAGTGACTGTGACTATAAGAACAGGACATATGATGTGTTATAACACTGAAATAGGAAATATACTGACGAATTAGATGCTGAAGTTAAAAATAGTTGTCAAGAAAAAATTTATACCTGTTATTTTACTTGTGACTATATGTTAGCGTCTGTAAGGCAGTTCACAGAGAGGTTTTTAGAATCTAGGTCTTGAATTAACGCTACCAGCCATACAACCTAAATAAAAATGCTTATTTTTCTCGAAAAGGAACCTGACTTCTTCGATGACATTTTAAGTGAGGGATTATTTTTCAATTGCCTTTCTTAAGATGCAAAAATAAATTATGAAAAAAGTCCAAAAGTGGTACCCCATACTATCGCTTTTTTTTTGGCTAGCATGATTTTGACGAAATTATATAATTTAGAAGTCCTAGATTTCTTAAGAAGGATTGCATATCAACATTTGAAAAATTTTTATTTTCGATATTATCACAGATTTTCTAAACCAATTTTGATTTTTTTGAACATTTTCATCTTTGATTTTTTTTTTAAACTAAGAAATTAAAAATCTTTTAATAATTTAAGTGATTATATTCATTTTTCATAATCAATTTGTAGTTGGCAAACAAAAAACAAGCCATTGCTTTTGATATGAGTTTTTATGAGTTCAATCCGAATCAGATCTCAAAATGGGTATCTTACGTCAAATTACTGAAATATTACTTTATTTCGAAGTCTTGGCATAAAGTTTCGAAAGTTAATTTTGAATCAGATTGGACATTCTTGAAAGTTATTGATGTGCTGAATAAAAGTCCAGTCACAGAGTTTCTAAATGACATCAGGCTTTAGACTAATCAAGCATTGATGTCTTGACCTTGAATTGCTATATTCGAAATTCAAATTTTGTCAGTTTGTGATTCTGCAAACATTTTTTTCAAATATTTTTCGAACATAAAGTATCAATACTTTGAAATTCAGGGCACGGGTTGCAGTCATCTTAGGAAAGTTTGGGATGCAAAAATAAGAATAAGATAAATATGTGGCGCAACAAAATTATAGAAACGTCGGGGCTTATTTCATTAACCTACAATTTTGTACCGATTCCAAATGGCTTAATGAGGAAGCGCTTCACATGGCAGTATTTAACTATAAGAGGAATTACCAAATACAGTTGACAAACAATTTTATGTTTTTTGGTGGTTTTCGAAAAACTTTGAACTTCAAGCGTAAAGGCAGACATACTAACCATTACGCCACGGGTACCACTGGAAACAAGTAGGTCAAATTTTGGTCGATCGGAACATACTCTGTTCAGCAAGTTGCACTTTTTGAACCGCTCTATCTTGAAGTCAGTACCTCAATGGTAAGCCTCTGACTTCTAATAAGAATGGAGTTCGAGTTTCGAATCTCAGAAATATAGCAAACGCGTATTGCTTTCTACGAAGAATAGTTCTCATTATTCACAGGTTATGATTGAAAGATATACTTTGGAACCAAGGCTTTTTCCGGGCTTGCTATCCATAACTAGTTCTTCATAAAAGACATATGTTTACTTCTTACAACTTGTATTCATGTATATATATGGATACTCCAAAGAAGAACTTGTCTAAATTCATAAGAGCTCGGTCAACCTTGCGAAAAAAAAATCTGAATAAATCCCAATCCTAACCAATATTAAATATAAATGTGAAAGTGACTCTGTCTTACCGGCTTTATATGTTAACGTCGCCCGCCCAAACTACTGAACCGATTTAAATGAAACTAAGTACAGATGCAGTCTAGACCCTGAAGAAGAACGTAGGCTATATATTTTATCCCCATAATACTTTTGGAAACGGGAACCTGGGAACTACAGCACCGATTTCAAAAATTCTTCCACCGTAAGAATGGTACACTATTCCCGATTTATATAAACGTTAAGTCATCCTCAAGAAACGGCCTTCATATCACCACGGGAACGCAAGTCTTTACTTACATTATAAATCCGAAATCAACTCTGTATGTCTATCTTTCTTTGTTACCATCAACCGTCCAAAGTATTGAACCTATTTATATGAATTTTGGTACAAATAGTCTAGAGCCTGACGATGGACATCCTTACTAACTCTGTCTGTCCATGTTTCTTTGCTACCATTTCTCGCTCAAATCACTGATCCGATTTAATTGAAATTTTATTCAGAGATAGCATAGGGCTTGAGGAGGTATATATGTATGTATGTATATGAGGGCTGTATATGTAGTCCATATATTTCTACGGGAATGGTAACGCAAACGGGAACCTTGAAACTACTGGATCGATTTCAAAAATTGTTTCACCGTGAGGTGATTTCTGTCATAAACTGTCGATGACACACTTGACCGAAGAAGAAATGTCTGTCTTGATCTTCAAATAAATATTAGCTAACGGGAATGGCTGTGTGAAAGGCTGATTCGGCGCCGACTAATGAGATACTAGTAGTTAACCATATAAACTAAAAAGTTATGTTTGATGTGGTGGGGGATGTTTTCGAATGTCTATCAGTAGACAATATTATAAAAAATGAGCAAGTCATATCATACCCCATAGAGTTTCTCAATTCCTTAGGATTATCAAGAGTGGCTACAAGTTAGTGTTCTAGTGCCAATAATGAGAAATCTAGAATTGTACACATACAAACTACACATCTGGGATGCAGCGCTATAAAAGTTTTAATAATGACTCGAACGGCAAAAGGAGAAAATGTTTTGACTTCCCGTACTCCTTTAATACCCACTGATTTGTGATTTTAGTTCAAAAGAGTGCAGTTTCCTCTGAAGCCAGTATTTGACATTCAAGCGCTTAAATCTGCAGGTGTTCTTTTTGTTTGGTAAAAGATGGAAAAAGTAAGAACGTCGTTTGCAAAAATGTAATAAAAGAAAATACTATAGCTTAAGGTTACTTTAATGTAAGTACACATTATGTGTTTTATTTGCAATACTAATTAGCCTAAGAATTAAAAATGCTGCCGAAAGTCTCTATTCCACGCGGACCTAGTGAAGTCATAAAATAACCTAAGAACTAATTTTCAAACCCTACAAATGTGTATGAACTAAGTTTTTGCTAAAAAAAAAAAGGAGAAAAGGATGCTTGCCGGATACAACTTTCATATATTTTCAATCAAAAAGCAAAAGGCATCTTGTTGATCGATTCAAGTTTCAAAAGATTCAAACGAACTAAAAAAAAGATGAAAAAAAGAAGCTTGGAGGTTAGAACAAGTTATTCAGAATTCGCTGGTATTAGATAACATAAAACATCAGATTATGTAGAAAATTCTGTTTTCTGAAGATATTGTGGATCACTTCCCTCCAATGAAACTACGTCCTTTTAGTTACTGTGCATGACTTCTTTGAGCGTGGCCATTAAAATGAAAAGCTTTTACTCTCTTCAAGAAAAATTACTCTTATCGAAACTCCATTTTTCTCAATGCAATACGAATTTAGAATAATTGTCTTTCACACGTTTTCACACAAACAACGTACCTATAGTACAATTGGATTTAGAAATCACAAGCATTGCCTCATTGAGTTGATCACTTGTTATTTCTTTCTATAGTACAACAATCACTTCAACTTATCTGCCAGCTAAAGCCAATGTTTGCGAAACCAAATCAATCAATCAAACCCGAAATAAAAAAAAAAAAATGCTCACAAATTCATTAACCTACGCACCTACGCTAAATGTTATAAGCTTCCGGAAGACGACGTGTATCAAGATGATTTATCTCTTCAACTTCAGTTGATTAATAGTTCTCTCAAAAGGTAAGTATACAAGTAAGCTAATGCGCTCAGAGGTTATAACGGGCGTGTAATCTCACATTTGATTTATTATTTGGCGGGAAACATGAAGAGTCATTATTTGTCATTTTTCGTTTGAGTGAGTGCTTTCAAATGGGGAATTTTGTTCGACTCACAAACTCACAAAATAAACAACAACTAATCAATTTTTATTCCTCAACTTTTCAGTACCTATCGAGTTGTTTATCTCAGTTAAGACTTGCTAGTGAGAAATTTATGTTCCTTTCTTTTCGAACACTCATTTACAGTTGCTTAATAAATAGCACTAAATCTCTTCGAAACATTCGTCAAGGCCCTTTTAGCGAAATTGTTTTCATTTCTCCAAAGCACGAAAATAGATGACACTTTGTTGCAACTTTTATCAATCGATCTCCATTTACACTGTATTCAATGGCAATAAACAATAATTCTCCCCCAATGTGACCCAGATTTGTAACACTTAAACTCGCGTTAAAACTACCCATATATTCGCCCTCAATCACACGCTCCTGTGTTCTGTTTCTGGTTATCGGTTAGCCAGAGTCGTCTCGCGCTAACGGATATGCCACTGTACTCGTATCCTAGTGCCAAAGTGGTAATAAAAGCAAATTTTAAGCCAAACAGCTCGTATATCACCCGAGCGTCGTTGTCGTCGTCGTCGTCGTCGGTCGGCCAAGTTTATATATTTTTATTATTATCTACCCCACACCTCCTGTGATTTGAAGGCAGCGAAGGAGGCAGAGGCGACAGCGAAGCAAGATAAATCAACACAAAATATTTGTTCTTTAATTTCACACATAACTCTCCCTCTATCCACCTCTTACTGGATCAAAATACTTTCTTGGTTAACTGCGAGAATATGCAAATTTCCAACTAAAATATTCATGCACAAGAGGACGACGCAGTACCAGCAGTGGTGTCACATGAAAATTGAGTGGAAAACACAAAGAGGAGAAATTAATTGAATATCCTTTTATTCCTTGCGAACGAACGTACCGACTTTGCGACTTTGAAAAACGACTTTATCACCGAGGTATGGAAATGCATGATATTCAGCTGTTTCCTTCGTAAATTGAGCCCGCCACAGGATAATAATCGAAAGGAAAAGTAATCTATGGTCCTTGACGCGGTACGGAAAAGTGTCCTTTAGTGATTTTGAGCTTCGGTGTTTTGTATGCCGCAGGCAACGAAGACGACAACAATATCGAACACCACTTTTGTAAGCATTTAAAAACGGATTTGTTTTCGTGTCAAGGATGATGATTATGTCCACAGAAAATGTGTGAAAGCGTCAGGATCTGGTTCCAAACAACAATGGATTCGTTTGATGTTCCGCTTTATGTTCCTCGTCGTCGTGTGAAGGGATTTTTCTTTTTTCCTTAATCCTCTCGAGGTCTCTTTTCATTCCATTGTTTGTATGTTGTTGCGGCATCGGCATACTCCAGAAGTACTTTGAATACAGAAAAGAGGCGTGTAAAGTTGCGTAAAAGCTCAAGTCAAAGGACGTCCTGTTGTGCGGTTAATGAGATGAATTCTCATTTACACAGTCCACGCATCATCGTTCTCATTAATGAGTAGAGTATAGTGTATTTTCAGGTCAAGCTGTTGTGATGAAGAGCAAAAAATAATGGTCTTGCATTTGCCTGCTTAACCCAACTCAAAGAACAGACAAACAAGATATCTATTTCGGTGCTATTGCTGTGTCCGTCTACAGTCTAGACCCTTCATAAAGAGGCAGCTTCGGAACAGATCTCGTTAAACAACCCCACTGAGAGTTTGTGAAAACCTCATTGTGAAGATGGCAATTAATCTTTGGTTAAGAGATGTCAGTCAGCCCTTGCAGCTGAAGCACACGGCTGGATTGTACATACTGCAGGCTGCCTGTTCAATGGGTGTTTATGGTTAAAATGGATCGGGGAGTTTTTCTGAATAAAACGGGAACGAAATCCATCACTTTTTCATACAAAAACGAATGAGAGGAGTTTGGATTCCCGATGCTCGAAGTAGTCATCACCTGCAATTAGCGACAGTCCTGCTTAGAACAGGGATTATTCGCTCTACAAAGGGAGGAAGCACAGAGGTGCTGAGTCAAAATATATCATCTGAATAAGAACGGTAGTGTTTTGGTGGTTCAAAAGACGAACAACAGTGAAGGGAAAAAGGTCAGCTCTGAGTATTTCTTAAAGATGTCCACCAGAGTACGAATATTAACCACCAACTTGTTTAAGCGTTCGTAGGTCTTCCACAAGCACATTGTCATCATCAACAGGAGAAGAAGTAAAAACACGTTTATTACTTTCAAACAAATGGGTTCGACTGGGTGGCGCGAACTTGCTAATTTACAAAATCAAAGCCTTGAGGCTGAGTACAAGGTTTCACGCTCTTCATAAAATCTGGTCGTTCAGGGTTACCAACTACACATTAATTAAATGTAAATTGAATAAAATCGCAAAAAATAATGAAAATTAGATATTCGAGAGGTTTTTAGCAAAATCTAAAAACACTAAAAATTTAATGAAAATCGTTGGAGTAGTTTTGTAGGACCCGGTTTTTTATTTTTCACATTTTCGAAAATGACTTTTTTAAGAATCAAATATGCAATTTTTAAGACCTTGCTTATTTATATTTTTTTTAAACTAGTGAGAGTTTCATAAACTAAAAATTTTCATATCTTGATTCACAATCTTTTTAAACCAGCTAGGACTTCTTCAATGTAACATTTCGTCCAAATCGTGTAAGCCATCAACGAGAAAGTCGGCCAAGACCTAGAGACTCAGTTGCAAAAACCTCTCTGTAGGGTGCCCCACAGACACTAACAGCAAAATTTGAGGAAAATCGGTCAAACGGTTCAGGCTGTAGATCCATACACGGACAGACAGACGCAGAGACAGAATTGTAGGGTCACCTTTTTTTGAATTGTCATCTCAACATTTTTCTTCTCACAACCATGCCTTGTGAGGGAATGGAAGCGACCTACGATTTTCTACCGGTTCCGGATGGTCAATTCGAGAAAGCGCTTTTCATGGCAATTAATTTACTAACGGTGGACTTGCCGAATATCCGCGATAACTTGCCTTGTAGTACCTATAATCGCAAGTAAAATTTTGAAACTGAACTGATGAGTTCCTGAATTCCGGTATAAATGAAGCGGCTCGTAATTCTCCGTGCACTTGCCCAATTTGATTAAGAGGACTAAATTTTTCTCAGAGAACGGAAATAACCGGTTATAATTGAGCACTCGTAAAACTCCAATCTCGAGAATTGCATAAACAAGCATAAAATACTTCGTCTTGTAGTTGTAATATTTTCAAAGTTATTTGGAACAATCATTTTCGAGAGATTGTCGTTCTGGTTTGAGCTAACGCAACAACCATCAGGGCTTCTCTGTCGTCGATCACAATAAAGCTTCATAAAAAATTCTTGAACATCTTCGAAGTACCATTCACCGATCTACCTAATTTTTGCTGACCTTAAAAAAAAGCGCTTCTGACTGCCTTAAAAACTTGAGAAGGTTGATTCGTATATTATAGCATATAGAAGGAACCGTTCTACCGATCTCAACCATCAGGTTGAATATTGGTATACCAATCGCTACATGTAAACTTATGCTAAAGCGAGAGGCAATGGATAGAACAAATTAAAGGTGGAACAATATCACCACGTGTGTGGCAACAAAACGGATATGGCCAGGCCTAGATCCAAAACGTATAAGACATTTGGGTAAATATTTAGAAGTGGGACTCCAGTCCCAATCGGTCCAAAAAAATTTTCTAACAATTCTGGATTATTTTATAGTATAAAAATAGATGTTTTTAAGTGGGGGAAGACATTTTACCGAGGTAACAATGACCCTGCGGAAAAAGGGTTTAAATAATGAGCCCCGCGAAGCGGGCCATGCGGAAAGCTGTTGCTTACGGAAAACAATTGCTATTTCCATATTTAGCATGAGCAGCTTAACCCTGCGGAAAAAGGGTTTAAATAATGAGCCCCGCGAAGCGGGCCATGCGGAAAGCTGTTGCATACGGAAATTAATTGCACATAAGCACTTGCCTGATGAATTTTCATACTTTCACTACTCTATTTCTTAACATTTATTGAAAATTCAAAATGTCTTCCCCCACTTCAAAACATCTATTTTTATACTATAAAATAATCCAGAATTGTTAGAAAATTTTTTTGGACCGATTGGGACTGGAGCCCCACTTCTAAATATTTACCGACATTTGTTATCCATAACCAGATTGCGCGTTAGCTCCGTAATCAATGTCATAACCGAACATTGTCTGATAAGAAGACACGCCATAAGACTTGGCGTTTCCTCTAATGACTTCTGCAGAAGTTGCTTGGATGAGAAGGAGGAGGAGACAATCCCACACCTCCTATGCTCATGTCCTGCACTTTTCTAAAAAAAAAAACAGCATCTAGGAAAATATTTTCTTGATGATCCAAGCGATCTGGTGAACACAGATCCCCTGCATCTCCTATGCTTTAATAAAAGCTCCAAATGGTTTTGTTTAGTGTGGTACTCCCTCGCACAATTGTTATGGTATCACAATGGACCTTATATTGGTCTAAGTGTGTCAGCTGTATTCCTGACAGCCATTTTAACCTAACCTGTTGCTATTGCAAGAGAGTCCTACAAGAGCACCCGGTATTTCGTTCTTCACGGCTTAGAACTGCCTGATGATGAGTTTAAAGTGGCGGATCAAGAGTTGAGATACAGAAATTTCAAAATTGTTTGAATTCAAGCTCATTAAAATTGAAACGTAAAAATGCACCGGCAACTGGGATATGAGAGTTCTAAAAATTCACGAAAGATATTAAATTGTGGCTTAGCACTGGACAAAGAGTGGAAACCTCTCACTCAGTGATAGCGACTAAGGAAAAAAAATTACTACCATCTCTTCAAAGCGAATCTTTAAGGTGTTTTGGTCACAGCATCGGATTGGGCACTCAAGAAAGGGAGCGAAGACAGGATATTCTTGGATGAGTTAATATTTGTTGATGCCAATAGCAGCTACCAGAATGCAATAAATTCATTGCAAATCTATGGGTATTTTATACTGAGGTTGTAAGAATTGCCTCAATTCCTTAAACAATCAATTAGAATTGGGTTTCCATTTGAAGCATCAAATGCAGGAGGCTCTAGCAACTTTAACACAACACAAAGCGTTGAATATGAACCTCTTGCAAGGCAGCTTGCGGGGCCTAGGAAAACATATAGGTTAATTGGCCAACTGAAATTGTGGAGACTCAGTCCCAGAACTGCAATCTTGATCACCTTTATTGTTTCTCAGCAGAAGAAGATGGAATTGATTGCTATCTTATTTTTCCAGGCTGAGTTAAAGAGTGATGCTATCAACAAAAGTTACCCTTACCCATTAGATCTGCAAAGCACCAGGTAAATTGGAGGATGTTCCAACTTCTCCTTAAATGTTTTGACTACATTTTGAACTTAGGCTCTCAGTTCAAATCACTCGTCTAAGAAACCAGACAAAACTACCACGACTTTGGATTTCTCTTTCTCTCCAAAGGTTTGTTGGAGAAAATCAAGTGTTTTGTCTGACAATATTGTCGTTGCATGAAAGAAGTCTTCCTATTGATCCTTCAAACGTGCGAACATGGAGAATTTTACAAAGAAGAAACATAGTAAGTGATACACAAATATCTCATAAGGCCACTTTCAGCCATATCCTGCCCAAACTCAGCCTTAGCAACTTATGAAGAGACTGCGGTGACAAGCAAATGCATGGCAACACATTCCATGTGGTACTGTTGTAAGTTGTACCTAAGAAACAAGTTACTGGGAAAATATTATTTCTTCGATGTTCGGCGGAACTCTCGGGCACTTATTGAAATTAATTCCTGAAATTTTTAAACACTTCCGGATGGCTTTAATATTAGTTCTCTTTTTGTTCCTCTTACTTACAAGCCCAAGGTGTAAATTGATTAAAGCAAATATATCTGCATAACAAGCTCGGAAAGGGGCCTAGTGCACTAGCAATATCAAGGATGTAGGCGGACTAAAATACGCTTTCCAAAGGGTTTGGTGAGAATGCAATCTTCGATACAGTCTATAACTCGAATCCAAGAGAACGAGGCCAATTCTTTTATATGATAATTTTAGATCTTACAGGGATTCGACCACAGCCCTCTCACGTACGATGTCTAGACGATAGCGGGTACCACAAGCCTAGAGGAAGCCAGTCATAAACCAAAAGCATCAAAATGAATCACATATAGGAAGATGTAAGTGTAACGCTAATAAAACCAAGATTCAACCGATCACTGTTACTTAGCTCGTAGCCAATGCTGCCCAATAGAAGATGCGTTTTTATCGCAACTCAGCAATCTTATAATCAGCTCAGCAATTCCTGAATAGAAACACAAATCGTAGCGAAAACTTTTAGGTCAGTATTGATTTATTAATCTGTTCAGTGTTAAAGTGTTAAAAATTCTTGAGCTGATTATTTATAGGACTTCAGAAAAGCGAAAAAAAATTCAACAAAAGCCTTCATATAGTTAAGACATGAGTATTTGAAAAGAATTCAATTTTCTTCAGCCTCTTCCATGGGAGTATCTTTTCAGACAAATAGTTTTGGTCATCAGTTTCATGAGAAAATATGAGTTATGAAGTTGCCAAAACGTTGTCCTAACAGAGAGTGGAGCTATGGTGATAACGGCAGGGAATAAAAGAAAAAATCTCTAAAAATTATTTTAACAACATGGACCTATACTTTGAAATAAAAGTAGGTTGTGTGAAGTACCAGATGCCGACTTTAACGTTATGCACATTTTGTTTGTTTTATTCCTTTTAATACGCCTTTTCTGTGAATTGATTTCCCCAACAATTCAAGCCAGCCCTGTTGCGGTTTGTTTTTTGTTGAAACTGATTGCCGCAAGAAGTTGTGTCTTACGTCGCGCCGGTCGTCAACTATTCAGGTTTCGTTAGTGTGTTACCCACATTTTATACGTCTTCGTTATATGTGCCATAAATAATTATCGTCCAATCCGCACAAAAGATGAACATAAACCAAGGAAAATAAAATGAAAAACATTAGGAAACCCATCGCCTTAAAGCTGAAGATGTTGTTTGAAGTGCAGTCTTTCTTCAGATTTATTTATTTTTAATAGCTTCAAGATAGGGTTACTCTAGTTTCATACTATCTTCCTTCTTCAACGTTATTGTATAGCTCGACGGGGTTAAATAAAAGTAATTTGTACAGCAGTTTTGACTCACATCATAGTCGACCAACTATACAACAAGGGTGAGTCATTTTTATGTATATCGAGGCAATAATATTCATTGAAATAATATCGTAAAACCAAAGCCATTACACCCATCAATCTGGATTTGAGTTAAGTGTTTAGTACATCTTGCATTTTGACAAGCGGTGTCCTTTGCACAATCTTTATACGAGGAGGTGGAGCAAGAGCGTCGATGAATTGAGAATGTGCATTTATACATCACACGGTGGAGTGGTGCTTGTTAATGTTACATGAGAGTGTTCATCAGACTATAATATGAGGGAATAATTTATTAGTTTGACGAATGAAATCGATAGCAAAGTGTTCTTTGATGAAGGATGTGTCGTCTACTTATTTATAATGCTGCAGTCAGTGATTTTGATTTCAATCAATTTTCTGATGTGAATTATGTTGTATAGAGTTCTTAAAGGATAGAAGAGCTTATGTCAGAAGTTTTGGGGTTTTGTGAATAAATTTTGTTCGGAAGTTATGTTTTATTGACCTTTGTTGTTGCATTTTCTTTTTGTCTTAAACGGGATTTTAAAGGGATTGTATCTGTCCCACTTCACCCTTCGCACTAGTGATCCTTTTGGGAAGGAAGGTAAGTCACGCCGTGCTTACTTTAGAAGGCGTTGACAAACTTCTCGGTTTTGTGTTATTCCATAGTCCAGAGAATTTTTTTAATGGCGTTTCCTTGTGTCAAAAGTTTTTCGGTTTGAATTTTTGCTTTCAGTCGCAGTCGCTACTGAGGATCTGGAAAGATCACTTCTGCAGGCTGCTTAGCGGCGATGAGGACATAAATTCCGCTGTCAGGCAGATTGCCCCATTCAGCTTGGACGATGATCAAGAATGCCGTCCTCCTGACCTAGAAGAAGTTAAGCTTGCTATATGCAAACTTAAATCAAATAAGACTGCAGGTGCAGATGGCCTTGATGCCGAACTTTTCAAGGCAGCTGGAGATCAGTTGGAAAGGAGCATGAACCAGCTGATCTGCATGATATGGTCGGAAGAAAGCATGCCCGATGAATGGAACCTCAGTATCGTTTGCCCGATCCTAAAGAAGGGAGACCCTCACAATTGCGCCAATTACAGAGGATACGCCTCCTTAACGTCGCTTATAAGATCTTGTCTGCTGTAATATGTGAACTGAAACCCCACGTCAACAACTTGATAGGTCCTTATCAATGTGGTTTTAGACCAGAGAAGTCCACAATAGACCAAATTTTCACATTACGTCAGATCTTGGAAAAAATCCGTGAATATAATATCGATATAGACCAACTATTTATCGATTTCAAAGCCACGTATGAGTATTTACAGAGACGAGCTGTACAGAGCCTTGTCTAGTTTCGGCATCCCTGCAAAACTCGTACGACTATGCAGGATGACTTTGGAGAATTCACGCTACTCCGTCAAGGTCGGTAAAGAACTTACCGAGACCTTTGATGTCGAAAAAGGCTTTAGGCAAGGTGACAAGCTGTCATGTGATTTCTTCAACATCATACTTGAACAGATTGTAAGAAACTCAAACGTCAACACCAGAGGAACAATCTTTCAAAAGTCTGTACAATTACTCGCCTATGCAAACGATATTGACGTAATGGGAAGAAAGAAGCGTGATGTCATATGTACTTTTGCAAGTATTGAAACAGAAGCGGCAAAAAAAGGTTTGATGTTTAATGAGGGCAAAACGAAGTATATGTTGTCATCAAACAAGGACACAGAACATCGACAAATTGGATAAAACGTCACAATAGACAGACATAACATGGGGGTTGTACAGGACTTCGTCTACCTAGGATCCGCTGTAGACACGGACATCAACATCAGTGCGGAGATCAAACGGAGAATAACTCTTGCCAACCCTTGCTTCTTTGGGTTAAGAAGGCAATTGAGAAACAAAAATCATCCCAGTCCTGCTTTACGGCGCGGAAGCATGGACTTCATCGAAATGATGAGGAAACCCTTGGTTTCCGAATGATCTATGGTCCCGTATGCGAAGACAATGTGTGGAGAAGAAGATACAACAACGAGCTGTAATAGCGCTGTATCGCGACATGGGCATTGCCAGAAGAGTATGCATCGCGGGGCTACAATGGTTGGGTCATGTAGAGCGGATGGACCCAAACGCTCCGGCTCGCTCGCCGGGTTTTCGAAAGCATATTGCAGGGAAATCGCGGAAGTGGAAGACCTCGTCTTAGTTGGCGCAATTAAGTGGATGAAGACCTCAACCGACTTAGAGTGCAATACTGGAGACAGCTTACCCGAAATCGAAGTCGTTACAGAAGGATGTTGGTTGAGGCCCAGGTTCACCCCGAACTGTAATGCCCAAATAAGCAAGTAAGTATCAATTAGACTGCCCAGTGCGCGCCGACCCTAATAAGTCTACATTTCGCAACGGCCTTTTGTCTTCCTTAAGGTCATGCAGGGATACTGATCCAGCTACTGCTCGCCAATAAGCGTGGTACTTGCTACCAGGGTCTTATTACAGCACACGAGAAATTTTTCTTCCTTTGGCTATAGATGATGATGAAGTCTTATTGCGACTCCATCCAACCGTATGATTAATGTTGGCATCACAAGTTGCTTTACTTTTGAATGTAGATCTTAGATCTGTAAACCTTTCGTACTTACAGAGCACATTTCCATTCAAATTGTAAGCTTACGGTTGGTAAATTTTTAGCCATTTTGTGGTATTAATGAAGTTTAACAGGCTGTTGCCTGGAGTGTCTGACAATTCTTCCAGTTCGTTGAAGCATGCACGGTACTTACTTCCCTCTAAAAAGTCTTCATAAAAGTCCAGTGCTCATTTCAGGGATGTGGATTGTGGAATCCTCTTTCACGATGGCTTCATTTTAGCATGGCTTCATTTAGCAAAGGATAATTAGAGTTCAATGCTCGGAACTTCACCTTCAAAAAACGATGCGCTCATTTCTCCAATTGAACGGCATACATATATGGTGGCCCTTCAAATTGTATTCACAGAGCTTAAACTCGAAATCTCGAAATCCCTGTAACGCAAATTCTTCACACCAGGGAGGGATCCTCACGTGGGGTAGACCATTGTTAAAAGCGAAGTTCGGCCGAAAAAATTTCATATACCTACAGCTGAAAGAGCTTCTCAATTAGTAGACGGGGGCTAGGTTAGGGTTCAACCTGGGCATTTTGTAGTGCTACTGCAAAAACTGACCTGTTGAACAATCATGACTCACTATGTGATGATAGGTTAAGTCAATATCAGTCCCTGCTGTCGTCATTGAGTCAAAAGACACACGATTATTTCAATTTTATCACAACTAACTTGTTTCTTACAACGAAAGTTGATTGTTCGTTTCCGTGAGCAAACACAGCCTCTTAACGTACCTACGCCATAGATAAAAGCTCGGTATCAATGTTGTCGTTACCAAAGTGGGCCAGCAAACTGTTATGCTTACCACTTGTATACAAATAGTTGCAGGAGGATAGGTGTGACGACTGGCGAGGCTCCAGTAAATGTAATTAAAGAGATAAATCTCACTCGAATGAAGCTGCAGAAAAATTACTGCGATCTTGTTAGTGCCTTGCTGTGGACACCAGCCCGAGTATAGTGTTAAATAATTTGTGGTATCAATTTAGCCTAGAAAATATGCGAAGACATTTCTTTAGGCGACTTTGTTATTCAACTGAGTATGCCACTTTTGGACGTAAGACTTCTTTCATTTTAAGACTGCCATTAATAACACTCACTTATGCAGTCTTCTACGACTGCGACAAATCACTGAACAATTCGTAATGGAGAAAGACGAACAACAAAGCTGTACGTACTTTGACAAAACGCTACGAAATAGTGGCGTTTAATGTTGGTTGGCAAGCACACTTTCCCAGGCCGCCTTCAGAGAGACGATTCAGTAGAACTGCCAAAAAAATCAGTCTCCCCTTTTCTTCATTAGCAAAAGTGGTTGGAATGTATCCGTTACATTAGAATATTGCATATAGATACCAACCACACATACATACACAACTCACATCCAACCTGAATTCCGATGATAGGTACCCACACACGTAGTTTTTCTTTCATTTTCCCCATGAATATTAATTAATCCAAATTCATCTTTTTCAGATAAACCAAAATGAATATTTATGAGCAATATGGGAATTCTGTTTCAGAGAACGAGAAAAAAAGAATTCTTATCATCTCACAGTCAAGAGAGAGACTATAAAAAAGTGAAAAGATGAACAAAATTAATCCCCAGCCAATGAACTCAACAACCGTTTTGTTTTGAAACAAGACACTCATACATCACCCCAAAACGAAACTGGTTGGTTGAACAAATAAAAACAAACAAATAGGTCAAAAAAGCCCGTTTGTTCCGATAGAACGTCAATATTCTCTTCAGGATGCCAAAGTTCAAAAAACTAATTATGTAAATTCAAAAGTTTGGCTATTGAAAAACTTTATCCCCAGCTTTAAGTTTCGGATGTTTTTTTTTATTTTTTTTTATTTATAATCAGAAAAAAGTTTTTCTTGATTATTTGGTATTCCACATGGTTAATTAAGAGTAGCAACGGTCAAATTAGATTGAATTTTCTTTTTCAAAATTTTCTTACCAATACAAAAAATATCAGCGAAGAGTTGGGTGTTGCATAAAAATGGGCTCACCTGAAATTAAAGAAAAAATATATATTTTATTGATTTCACTGAATATGGAAGCATAGTCTCCGAAATGTGGAAAATATAAAATGTGTTTAGATGTTGACAATTTAATTAATCATTTAGTATGAAACAGAATTCCTGTTACCTATCTGTATGCTATGATCTTTCAAACTACGCAACAGATTTTGAAGTGGTTTTTTTTTTTTTAACATAGAGTGACCCAAGAGAAAAGTTTATAATTTATATGTACATTTCATCCCTATATTCCCATGGGAACGGATTCTCCTGTAACTGTAACAGACAAACCAAGCGTATGCTCCCCAACGTTAGTAAGAAGACTACAACATTTTTGCTAGCTCGAAAGCTTGCTGTAGAAAGCTTATTGGCGTTGCCAGCGGGGACTTCTCTTTTGCCAAGCATTTAAACTTGTTAGGCTTAAGTGATACCACACTCTGTAAATCTTGTGAAGAATATGAGGACACCGCAGAGCACTCCCTCTGTGAATGTCCTGCTATTACTCGCATGAGGTTACAGATACTCGGCGCAGACATGGTGAGAGCTGGTAACTTAGGCTCCTTATCATGGCAGCGTCTTTTGGCATTTCTCCAAACATCTGGAAAGCTGTAACAAATAGAAGGTTGCTATCTGGTAGTACAATGGACCGGTATTTAGGTCTGAGTGCTCCAGCTGGTATTTTAAAAACCTCCAAAAAAAAAAAACCAGCATGGACATTAGCGTGTCCACCTGCTAACCCAGAGTTTCGAGGTTCGAATCCCATCAGAGGCAAAAATGTTTTTCCACGGGTATCGCCTTTCGCGAGGAATTGGCAAGTCCTCCGTTAGTAAATTCATTGCCCAGAAAAGCGCTTTCTCAATTAGCCGTTCGGAACCGGCAGAAAATGGCAGGTTTCCTCCATTCCCTCACAATGCATGGTTGTGAAAAATGCGCTAGGCCCAGGAGCTCCTCGCTCTGTTGCGCCAGCCTATTTATTTTTATTTATTTAAAGGAAACGAGAACTTAGCGTTTGTATAGAAAAGGCTCCAAAGCAACTCATCCAATTTGAATGAAAATTTAAACAAAAATGGTTTACAACCAGAAAATCGGCATAGGCTAAATTTCCATCGGGAACGGATACACGAACGGGGTTAGGTAGCACCGAGTTGTTCAGTTAGCTTCTTATAAAAAGTATTTGATTCACCTGTTAACCCAGAAATTCGTGGTTCTAATCCCAACAGAGGCAAAAATGTTCTCCCACAGGCCATGAAAAGCGCTTTCTCGATCAGCCCTTCGGAACCAGCAGAATATAGTATGTCCCTCCATTTCCTCACAAGGCATGGTTGTGAGAAATGCGCTATAGAACCTGGGGCTCCTAGCTCTGTTTGCGAATCAAAGCTGAAGATATTTAATCTAGTAAAATTGTTAAAAGGGGTTTCTGTAACTAAACATCTTTTTTATCAAACGGAAATTAGGTGCATGTGTTTGTCACAACTCAGCAATGCTATCAGATCGGCAACTTTCTTCGCCACTGGAAACAAAAACAAGTCATTTCTGAACTTAACATGAACATGAACATGAAAAGTGTTCAGTTTTGATGTGTTTTTTGGTTCCGTGACGAAATTCATTGCCAGGCTTATTGCTGAGTTGCGTCAAAGACTGAGATATTATCGAATCCAATATTGAAAGAACGGTTGACAATGCTTTGTTTGGATGGATTCTGATGAATTTTCGCGACGCTAAAGCTGCAAAGATAAACTGATGTAGCATCAAGAGCAATATGTGAGGCAACCATCTTTTTAACTTCATTCTGATTTCCGGTTTAACGAACTTTTTCTACGACAAGAGGCAAGAAGATGGCAAGTAACCGATTTCGCACCTTCCCACGGATAGAATAGGAAATATCAGGTGAATGCATTGATATGTGTATGTCTCTTCCTATTACAAGAGTGGGTTTTTATGCCTTTGACGGTTAAAAATGTCAAAAAGGAGTACAAACCACTGGAAGTGAAGCCTGCAGCCGGCCAGTGGCAGTTGTTTGCTGATTAGAGCATTGGACCGAGAAGGTTCCGTCCTCGAAAGCAACATCCTTTTAACTGGATGTGAGTGCTCTCTGCTGTAGCTAGCTCCATCAGATGATCTTCAAAGTGCTTGCACTCTGTAAAGGTTATGCTGTTGTCATTTTTAGCCTCACAGATACTTACAATTTTTTGAAATGCGAGACGGGCGTTTTACTATGGGACAGCTGTCTTTTACTTCTCTGTACGGCCTTTCTGCCTCCTTTCGATACTTCATCCCGTCCGAACTGTGTCCATGGAGCAGGTGCCTGTAACACAAGCCAACAAGACAACAAGTCAAGAACCACTTGCCACTGCAGAACTAAGTCCATTGCACTTGTAGAAGGACAAGAAAACTATCAGGTTTGGGCTACAGAAATTTTATACACTTGTCACAATTCCCTTGTATTACAAGTACTTGTAATTTTGTGTTATGGACACCAGATTGACTCCCAGGGGCATGTAACACAAATTTACAAGTCTGAATGTTAGCATTTGTAGAAGATCAAGCAAACTTTCTGTTTTGTGTAAAAGTAAATTCATGCACTTGCCGCATTTCCCTTGTATTACAAGTACTTCCGGTTTTGTGTTACAGGCACCAGACTGACTGTTGGACCTCCAGGAGCCTGTAACTCAAAGCTGAAAATCTATAAGTCAATAGCCACTTGTAAGATTTTGTCCAGTGCACTTGTTGAAAATAGATAAAACTTGTAGTTTTGTACTAAATTAATTTCTCGAACTAGGCATAATCCACTTGTATTAAAAGTACTTGTAGTGTTGTTGTAAGAGGCCCCAGGAGTCTTAAGTGTGGTGGATTTGTTCTTGTTCAGGGACCGAATTCAGCTACGGGAAATTGTTCTGAAGTGGTGGGTGAGACGTCTTCCGACATGAGCCTTTCCACCGCCATTACCAAAAGTTTGCAATTGGATTCAGTGCCTTTGGCCACTCTGGTGTCCACTTTGCCCTGAGCCGTTGCTGGTCGCCTTCTCTCCAGCTCCTACAGACGTTTGAAAAGCTGTGCACCAGAGGTTGCCACCACTGGAGTAAGTTGGGCTTTCTAGCTTCAGTTTATCCTGTAGTAGCACGACTCTGATCAACAGCTGAACCAGGATAAGAGTTTAGAATCGAATGTGAAGACCGTGAGCTGCATTCTTAGTCTTTCCAGCTCAAACCACGAAGTGTTCATGGAGAGAGATACCGATGTCTTGTATACGATATCTTCGACTCTAATGTACGCACCTGAAAAGGAAGGAGTTAGAATGTAAGATGGGGCCTCCAGAGTCCGTGCCCTTGCCGCAGTTGAGGAAACTACTTGTGGATTGTCGCTTTGACGACTATAACACTTTGGTTGATTTCCAAACTTTTTTTTTACAACATTTAATTTGGTTTTTCCACCCTCCGAACACCTTCTGGTATCGAACTCGGAATGTCAACAATACCTTGGTGAGGAACAGAGAGACCTAAGCTCCCACTCAAGGTAGGGAAGGACAAGGGTAGTTGCATTCAGTTCTAGTTTGGGCTACTTAGGTGGGGTGGGTAGGGAAAGTGGGTGGGATTAGAGTTGAAAAGCCCTGCAACAAATCTATCAAACGGAATTCGTTACTGAAAACTCCAAGCTGTCAAAAGTGATCTAGGTACGCAAATGTGCAAAGATTGTGGAATACACTCTCTGTAAACATGCTTATGCCAACAAGGAATGGGGTGATACAACTCTCTATCCCCAATGCCATAACACAGCTACAAAGAACCAGTTTCTAGGTCTGATATTACATTTCACTATCATGAAAACTTGATGACCTATTATTCGATTCCTGACTCAATGTCTCTAATTGGTATTGAGTTGATAAGCTGGGTGAGTTTATGTTTCCCTTTCAATAAATGTTGCAAAATGTAAGATGCACACCTAATCCTACCCAACTTTTATGTTAAGACTTCTACAACACTCTGCAAGGGATGCCATTACCCAAAGCGAAGTCATTGCCCTCCTTGAAGTAATCTGACTTAAGAGCCTTTGAAATTCCCCAAAGTTGTAAAATGAGAAAGGGACTTAACCTTAACTTCGTAAGTAGCTAGGTACCATGTTCTTTCTTAAACTTTGATATTTTACGAGATGGACTAATGACACAAAAACTAAGTGACTGATAAGACCAACGAAATATTTTACAACCACCTTACCTTACTCACTTGCATGAGGCGAGATGACTTTTCCCGAGTGCTTCGTTTTCATCAAAGAGTCCTGCAAATAATCACCACTACAGACGCATACACACACACAGCCTTAAAATACAAACTTGTTTAACTGTTTTTTGCTTTAAAAAAACCCAACAACGTCAAAGTCGCCCCACCGCCATCCTTTTGTCATCATTTTATGAACACAAGCTACAGTTTTATGTGTGCAAGTTTTTCATCATTGCCATTATTACCCAAGCATGCCCAAGCGTGGTAGTGCAGAAAATTGAGCTTTCAACAAGGATTTTCATTTTCTTTTCAAAAACACTATTTTAGTACATCACAAACCCTGACACGCTCGTTCACATGCTGAAAGGCCAGTGCCATACATGTACACATTTGTGTCATAGTCATACAACAAACAACAAAAGGTTAAGCCCGCTGTGCTGCCAGGGAGTTTAGTGCTTCGATTAAAGGGGCTGTAAAGTTACTCCATAGGGGTAATTTTATGAAATACTATTCCCTTATCGAATGATGAAGAATATTTGGGTTTGATTGCAACATATTTCATGTACTTTGCAACGTTTGTATAAATTGGATGGCCATGGGTAAGGTCTCCCCATTGTGTGTTGTGTTCTTATAGAAGACCAACCCACGTGTATACCACAATAGATTTGGGGGCCAAATATCCGGCAAATTATCAATAATAGATTGCTTAGAGGTGGATTAATTTTCTGGAATCGGTGTTGTATGCCAAGAAAAACAAAATTGAAGCCCCATCAAACAAAGGATAGCTCCTGGCAAAAAAAGGATAAAGCAAAAATTTGTGAAAGGTAAACGTGGATGGGCAATGTTCTAGTCAACAACACAGGTGAAATAAGAGGCAAAGGCTTCCATAAAGCACACAATTGTCAAAGTATTCAGCCACATTATCCTCTTTCCGTCAACATTACACTGACTCCTTGTTTTTGAGGAAAGAGTCATTTGGTAATTCAAAGTTCCTTGTGCGTTTAATTGTATGGGTACAAGCAAACGTTTTCCTAAAGCAATTTGTCTTTGCTGCCATAAAAAATAGGTTAGAAAAATTTACTCCTCTACTTCCTACTTCCAGATTCCGAACAATGTCAAAAACCACTACAAACTATGTAAACGCGCAGCTAAATTTATTGCAATGGTCGAACCACAACAAGCCACTGTGTATTTGTGTTCTCATCATGGCTTGTTCCAGTGTCTATCAGCATGATACTTGCACCATTTCCAAGTCACGACTTTCTTCTGTCACTACACACGCTGCTATATAGCCTCCTTGGCTCTCCCCGGTCGGTCGGTGACTATATCGTGTAGAATGCTGCTGTTGTTGCTCTGGGGTTCAAACTGTATGCGTTTGTGTCCACTTTAAGAATACAAAAAATTCCTGAAAACGCTCCTTAATTCACTCACCCAGTGGACGATTTTAATCTGAAGCAAATTACGTACTTGCTTTGCCCTAACGCCACCATCAACAACATCCACACACAAGATTGGCCATTTATCTCTCGCGGGTCTGGAACAGATTTTCTCGTGTGCAATGTTGTTGGGCGTTTTTAGGGTCGAACGGTGGGCTGAACATAGCTTGTCTGAGCATCACGTCGTCGTCGTCGTCTACCCGATTTCTCTCGACCATAGTAAAGTGATTGAGTCACCCCGAGGTGCATAGCGCGAGAAGGTTTGGGGGCTTAAATGAGGTACACCCTAAAAACCTACAACACTGTGGCTTGCAATGAACAAAAAAAAACTAAAGCTGAAAAAAGTTCAACTCCTTGTAGTGCTGGTGGTGATGGTGGTGGTGGTGGTCACGAAGACACCAAAAA
Organism: Melanostoma mellinum; assembly: GCA_914767635.1. Classification (NCBI taxonomy): domain Eukaryota; kingdom Metazoa; phylum Arthropoda; class Insecta; order Diptera; family Syrphidae; genus Melanostoma; species Melanostoma mellinum. The sequence goes on from OU612058.1 coordinate 26,575,993, forward strand.
GAACATAAGAACAACAGCGCGATAACCAAGATGACGACATTGGAAGAACTGTTTTATGCACGCCGCCACTCGCTACCATAGAAAAGGGCAGTCAACAGTGTTGTTATAAACTCTGGCTACTTTTGTAAATATTACAACGGTTTGTCAAGGGTTTTGAGTGGATAAATTAGTTCTCAAATTAAACTTCTTCTACATGAAAAAATACTGCGTCTCTTGAGTGTAAAACAAAACAAAAATAAAGAGTGTGGCGCAACAGAGCTGCATTTCAAGGACCTGCAATTTTATGCCGATTATGAAAACAAAAATCTTTTTAACTTAGACATTTGAATACCGACGCGAGGAAATGAAAAGTCTTGCGAGAGTAAATTTAACACTGCCGTGAAAAGTACTTTCTAACTTAACCGTTCGAAATAGGTATAAAATTGTAGGTCTTTGAAAGGTGTTGAACCCTGAGGTTTTCCATAGCTTTTTTGCGCCACCTTTTTTAACACCACATCCAGGCTTTTTAACTATTCTTTCATTTTTTTTTATTCTTTGATTTTAAAAACGCTTATTATCATCAAATCAACTTACATTTAAATAGCATTGAATGGTTTAGTGAATCTACTGTTTTTCCATCGGCAAAAAAAGCCAAAAAATTTGTCAATAAATCACCTCGGTTTAGTGAATCCTCAACAGTAAATGAAAAGGCTGTTAAGTTGTATGAAGTTTTAAATTTTGTTTGTGAAAATCTAGTTCCTAAAAAGATTATCACTTCGTCTAAAGCCCCTCCCTGGCATGATAAAGTGTTAATTAACTTAAAAAATCGTAAAAATAAAGCTCATCGTAAATGGACAGCCTCGGGCAGCTCTAGTGATTACGAAACTTTTCAGAGCTATGACGCTGAATTCAAATCATATGACAAAACATGTTATGCGATCATACGTGGTCGAATCAGGATCTCTTATTAAGAAGAATCCTCGTCACTTTTATAAATTTATTAGCAATAAACGTAACGTAACATACTTCCCTTCTACCATATACTCTGGAAGTAGTGTTTGCTCGGAAACATCTGATATATGTGAACTTTTTGCATCTTTTTTTGAATCTGTATATTCAAATCCAATCACTTTTGACAGCAATGCTTTTAATTATATTACGGACACAATGTTAGCCGTAGCCCTGTTTCAATCACTATGGAAGACCTTATCCGTAACCTTAGAACCATCGATGTTAACGAAGGTAGTGGTCCCGATGGCATTCCTCCTCTGTTTTTAAAAAACACCGCTGAAACTACTTCCAAGCCCCTGATTCAACTTTTTAACCAATCTTTGTCTGATGGGATATTTCCTTACACGTGGCGTAGCTCGTTTCTAACGCCAACATTTAAAAACGGAGACAGATCCAACATCAAAAATTATCGAGGTATTGCAATCCTATCAGCAATTCCCAAATTATTTGAGAAACTGGTAACTGACAAGCTGAACGTGGAGCTGATTTCAGTTTTAAGCGTGGATCAACATGGCTTTCTTAAAGGTAGATCTACAACTACCCATTTAGCAGATTACACCTCATTCATTCTTTTAGAAATGGAAAAAGGGAACCAGGTTGATGCTATCTATACTGACTTCAGCAAAGCTTTCGATAAAGTTGATCACAATCTGCTTATTTTAAAATTAAAAAAATATGGCATTCATGACACCTTATTATTGTGGATCCAATCTTATTTGTTGCAAAGGACGCAGTGTGTCAAGTTTTGTAATGTCTTGTCACGTCAAATTAATGTAACTTCTGGTGTACCCCAAAGTAGCCATAAATTAATTTCTTTTTTAAGAAAAACTTATGCAATAAATTTTGACTACTCCATAGACGTACAAAAGTTAGTAAGAATTGACGCAGTAAAAGACTTAGGAGTGTTAATTGACAGAAAACTAACTTTTAAACATCATATTGATAAAGTTCATTCCAAGAGTATGGCTATGCTTGGTTTCGTTAAGCGAAGGTCCAAGAAATTTAGTGATACCTATATCACTAAAGCTATATATTGTTCATTGGTCTGGTCACTGTTAGAGTACTGTAGAACTGTAGTGTAATTTGGTCTCCGTTTTACATGCTATTGATATAAAGAAACTTGAATTTGTCCAAAAGCGATTTTTGTTGTTCGCCTTGAGAGGTCTTGGATGGATCTTTCAAATGGAAATATTAACTCACCATTTTTGTGTTCCAAAATATCTGTAAATCCTAACGTTCGTATTTTAAGACATACCAAATTTTTAAAGGAGAGCAACTCAAAGACTAATTATGCTTCCCATGAATATTTTGATTTGTTCAATATAAATATAAATGGGGAAAACTTCAGAAGAAAAATCTTAAATAGAATGATGTTTGAAGACTCTTCTTGACTATCTTTTGTGTACTTTTGTATTAAATCAAACTTTCATAAATAATAATTAACAACATAAACAATGTCCATAAACAATGTCCAATTTATATAGCAAATCCGTTTTATTAATGAAAAAATTGGTTTTATTTATATACTTAGTACAAAAAATGTATTTTATTTTATTTTCTATGTAGTGCAATCTTAGTTAAATCTCTCTGATATTTATTTATACTTAATGTTGTCTTACTTTGGCAAAATAAACTAAACTAAACTAAACTAAACTAAGTTCGACAGCTCAAATTGAAATTATAAATTCAACTGGAAGCTGCTGACGGGCCAAAAAACGGCAGCAAGACATGTGCTCTAATTGGAATCCCACTTTCTTACATCAGAAGTTTCATTTTTCCCATATTTTAGCATCCCAAAAAAGTCATTCAAATCAGAATAGAAACACGTCGCCGAATCAAAGTGAACCGAATAACCTCAAAACTTTTACTTAAGTCTATAACGTTTCTGGCACCTGGGTTTGGTAATGGACAAGCATCACCCAGCATCATCTGTAGCCGTACGCCTGCCATTTTACTGTCAAGGTTGATATATATGAAATGAATTTCACTAAATTAATTGAAGCTTCTCGTATTTACAGCCCAGGATACTACGGCAACCAGATACGCGCTGCTATCAGATTTTCAAAATAACGTACCATAACGCATCCGCATCAAGATGCATTCTTTTCAAAGCAAGGCACAACCACTAGGAGATTTTATGTTTACTCAAACCACCGAGTTTTCTTATTTTACTTTTTTTTTTGTATATATTTTTGTTTGCCTTATCCTGGGCTACCTACATTCTATGCAGAGAACAAGACAAAAAGTCCGTGTATCTGAACTGAACTATAGCGCGCGCAACAAGAAAACTAGAAAACAAGTAGAAAAATGTTTAAAGAATATAAAGAGATAGAGGACCGATGTCTGGGAGTCTTATTCCTTTCAGTTGAGAAGATTGAACACGATAGTTGACTGTAGAGAACATGCCGGCACATTATAATATCTTATTCTTTACCATGAGCTTGGCAGTGTTTTGTTTTAAGAGAAAGAATAAAAAACAAACAGAAAAAACACACACATAGTATACGCGCAGGAGTTGGTTGCCGCTTGGATTCACGAGGAAGATGATGCTGGGGAATCCTTTTATGTTTGGCAACGATGCAGCACAAGAGATGAACATGATAATCCACAAATACACGACATAGATTTTCGCTTTTTCCCTCCCTATATGATGAAGACTACGAAATATAAAAATCTGAAGAAGGTTTTGAACTGCAGAATAAGCTTTGGCTCGCCAAGCCGCAGATTAACGAGGTACTTCCACAGACTAAAGTACGACCTCTTCACTATACAGGGCACTTATGTACATTCATGGTGTAGTTTTGTTTCTTTCTAACAGATGATCGTTGCAGTTGTTGTTTATAAAGCCCACACAGATTTATTGAGCCCCAACTGAAGTCTAACATTGGCTGTTAATTAAAACTTTTGTTCTTAAAATTAGACTCTTTTACCAGCACTATCGCGGTAGCAAAAGAAAAAGTTTTCCGTCACGAAATTAGTACTCCGTTTTTGAGATTTGAGTGGTGAAATATGTTTGGTCAGTTTTTAACCATTTTGTAGCCTTAATGAAGTTCAACAGGCTGCTTCTTGAAGTGCCTGATATTTCTTCTAGTTCATTGAAAAAGTAATTGCCTCGAAATTTTTTTCCTAGTGTGGCAGATTGTTGGGCATTGAAAAAGGAAGTGAGTGGTATCCTCATGTTCATCTTCGTCATTGCATCCTCTGCACAGGTCATCGGTGCAAAGACCCATTTTCTTTTTGTGGTAATCTAGTAGGTTGTGTCCAGTTATGATGCTGAAAAGCATTCGTAATGAATGTCTATTCAATGATAACAGCTTTTCAGATCCGTTCTTATCGTATTTCGGCCATAGTTTCCTGGAAGTAACACAGGAATCTATGCATTCCCATCGTTTAATGGATTTTCGCATTATTTTGTTTCCAATGATCTGTTTAATTTCACAGGGCGGTATCCTGATTGATTGATCAATGATAGAAGGGTCAAGTGCTGATCCTTTCCTCGCTAGTTCGTCCGCTTTTTCGTTTCCCGGTATACCACTATGACCAGGAACCCAGCAGAGTCTAACGCTATGCTGTGTGCCAAGAACCCTTAGCTCTTCGCGACAGCAAGAAACAAGCTTTGATTTGACAAGAGTGGCAGAAATCGCTTTTATTGCTGCTTGGCTATCAATGAAAAAAGTGATATCAGTATGTGATAGCGCAATCATGGACACCTGTTTTGCAGATTTTGTAACTGCCGAAATCTCGGCTTGGAAGACGCTCCTGTGATTTGGAAGTCTGAATGAGCTAGCTAGGTTTAGGCTTTCTGAAAAGAAACCTGCACCTGTTCCAACTTCCTTTCTTGAACCGTCGCGTCGGTATAGATTGATTTAGACGTCTCGTTCATGTAAGGTGTTTCATTCTCCCAATCCTGTCTATTGGGGAAGCTGGTTGTGAAGGATTTTTTAAAGTCCAGGTATGCAGTTATGCAATCCGTGCAGATATTGTTATCTGCGTATCGTGATAAAATCTGTGCGTGTCCTGTTTGGCTGGTTTTCCAGACATTACACTGATTTAACCTAAGTGCTCTGGTTGCTGCCGATTCTTGAACACAGAGAAAGATCAAGCGGTGTGAGATTGAGGATTACTTCCAAGCTCGCGGTTGGTGTAGTTCTCATTGCACCAGTTAAGCAAATACAGGCTGATCTTTGTACTTTGGTAAGGGTTTTTAAATGCGTGGATTTTTCTAGCGCCTTCCACCAGACCAAATTGCCATAAGATAGAATAGGTCTAACAATGGCAGTATCATCTTGTGGATGTAACAAGATGATTTTGGGATTTGGTCCCCAGTTTTTGCCAAAAACCATGCTGCACGAATACAGTGCTATCATAGATTTTTTGTGTCTTTCTCGTATATTGGGACCCCAATTCAGTTTTTTGTCTAAGCAACGCGAAGGCTTCAATTCGTTTACATTATGGCTCTTTGATTTACCGTAAGTGGAACTTATTGGCACTGGACGTTTGCGACCTCCACGGCCGACACGAGTTCTGTAAATGGCGTATTCTTGCTTGTTCTTGTATCCCAAACAACGAGCATTTTGTTCGGGGGAACTGACTTCAGGGACCGGTACAACTTTGTCAATTGGAGGTACTGCCAAACCTTAATAGGGAGCAATAAGTAGTGCATAAGATCGCTCACGGCGATAGGCCTCATGGTAGAAATTGCCATCATTCCACAAAGTTTAAGTGAAAGAAAAAAATGATGCGAGTCGCACTCTTCCATAAATAGTGTGCGCTACCGTGCGACTACAACAAACCTTTTCTGTACATAATAGAAGAGCTTGACTTGCATGACATGTGTTTTCAACAACACGCTTAACAATGTACCGATTGAGAGCCGAGTTCGGCAAACAGTTTATTGCCGGTGAAATAAAATTTCTATGGGGTTTTGTTAAAATTCGTGTTTTTAGCGACAATCTGTTTAAATAATATTATAATTTCCGCGATAGCTTTAAAAAAATCAATCGTTACTTGAGAATTTGCCTCGCAAGGGCATATCTTTATAAGAATCCTGTCAAATTGTCGTCTTAGTTGATAAAAGAGCTTGCTAATAGTTTTTTTTGTCATCGGGAAATCTTTCGTTGAGGTTGAGGAAGAATGGCTTTTTAACCTGAGGAAGGCTCGCCATAGTTTACTCTTGAAGATGCAAACTTTACTTTTTAGAGCTTGAAGAAAATCGGTCAGAAGTCATAAGGTTCACATACAGACACCCAGACTGCATTGCAGGAGCCACTCCTTTCGACTTTTCTGTTGACGCATTGCTATTTCCGATGACTAATTTAAAACTGTTGTACGAAGTAAAAATTCAAGACAGTAAGCTAAAGTTGTTCAAGAAAGGTACAGAGCATATTACATCTTCCCTGGGAGCCCCTTGTGCTGCAAAGTTTTCCCCACATAATGCCGGGTGGAAAATAGCAATCGTTTTAAATGCGTCTCGCCTTTCGGGAAATGGGAAGGCCGATCGGAGCGATCACATACTGATCCTGTAATGCTGATTGACATGTGCCGAATGGTGCTGTTCGGCATAGTTCAGACGTGCCATCCCGGGGCAGAAGTAAAAGACCCCCTATCTTTCTCGAACATTAGCTTAATGCTTTAAAATTCCTTCATAACAAAAACAAAACTTTAAGATAGCAATGCGGCGTGGGGTATTGATTTTATTATATAAGGACGTGAAAGTTTCCACTCTCTGCAAATGTGAAGATATTTACTTTAAAGGGTTATAAGTAGTCAAAGGTGACGTGATAGAGGACAACTCCTTTGCAAAGGAACTTTCAATGAGATACCCTCTATCGAGTAGATGAAAACGGGTACCTACGTTAAGTAATTGGTTTCAGCGGAAACGTTTCACGTCATTGAAAAGGCATTGGAGTATGTTTTCCTTTTTGAAAAAGTGAAAACATTTCCTTACAGACCTTAACGTTAACAACAATTCAAGTCATTGTGGTTCCAGTCAATTGTACGTCAAATAAAACCCAAACCCAACCCTCCATCGAACCCCAAACGCACATGTATTCAATGTGCTGTGCACAGACAGAACAACACAATTTAAAAGAATAAGAAAAAAAAAGTTAAACAAACGGTAACTGAGCTGCGGTCGGCATCTTCTTCCACCTTGTCGGTGTTTGGTAAACAAAAGACGCGTCACGTATCAATTTATCATACAGCAATCCCGACACTGTATTTAACACCTGTATCCGTCAGTCAGTCACCAAGTGAATCTCCACTATCGCCTTTCAGTGCGGTAACTCGAAACACCACACAGCTATCAAATGGTCAAATTGAATAAACAGAAACACATCCCAGATACACCCAACAACCGACTGAACTGACCATACACAGAACTGAATGGAACCTCTCGCCCCGTTCACACAACAAAGGTATAGGCAAAGAAGATATTGAGTTTCTTGAGGGGGAGAATCAGTCATTCGATCAAGACGGTATTTTGCATTTGATATATTGCCATTGGAACGTAAACGGGCTTAAGCCAATCTGCAGGTTTCCATGTCTACCTGCAAATCAAAAATTTAGTCTTCCCCCATTGAGTGATGTCTTCCCGCGTGGGGCTGACTATAGGCTTAATGTCAGTAAGGTAGAACCGGAAACGTGTCGAGGGTTGAAAAAAAGTGTCCCACAGTGATAAGGATATTTTATAGCATTAACCTTTCGCGGATATTTATTTTTGTGACCAAAAATGCACATCACTCTGTCAGTCGAAAGTAAGCCTATCGTTTTATATCTCCTTCCTTTTGAATGGAAGCAAACTACACTGATTTTTGTTTGAAAGTCAGTGGAGAAGTTCACAAGCACTGTAGATGATGACTGTTATTTAAAAAAAGAACATGTTGGTCATCGATCATTTTATTTCGCCAGTTTTTCTGGTGTTCCAAGACCCTATAGATTAAAGTGACGATTGAAACAGTTGTCTAAAAAGAGCTCTTCTGACTGTGGAAGGCGAACGCGAAGCAAGTTGAAATTCCTTAAGAGGTTTCCCATTAAAAAAGAGACTAAAGTGAATAGTTACACTTGGTTCTAACGTTCACGCCCAAGCACATGCTGACGACGTTGCCGTGCTCTCGGTTGGTTCTAGCCTCCAAGCTGTCTGTTCCCGAGCACAGGCTGCGCTTTATATGATTGACACCTGGTGTGTCAGAAACGGTTTCTGCGTCAATCCTCTTAAAACTGAGGTAGTCCTCTTCACGAGACGTAGAAAATTGACTGGTCTAACCCAACTTACACTTAAAGGCGTCAACATTCCTTTTTCAAATGAAGTCAAACATCTTGGAGTGATCCTGGATAACAAGCTTCTTTGGTCAAAACATGTCGAGTCTAAAACTACTAAAGCACTGTCAGTTTTCTGGCAATGTAAAGGAGCCTTTGGCAAGACATGGGGTCTTTCACCGAAAAGGGTCCTTTGGATCTATACGGCTATGATAAGACCAATCATCTCCTATGCGTCAGTTGTTTGGTGGAATAAGCTCTCGCGTAAATACGTTATTGCCTCGATTGCCAAACTTCATAGAACAGTTTGTCTTGGTATTACTGGGGCCTTCCCCGGGAGCTGCTCTCGACGCGCTGCTGAATCTTCCTCTTCTTGATACCTACATCATGGGGTGTACCCTCAAGACTATTTTCCGTTTAAAGATATATGTGGTCTCTGGCACAATTCGCACTGGAGCCTTGAGAAGCTCGCAGGCAGCACATCTTTTGACTCACGTCTAACGGATATGCCGTCTGACACGATGATCCCAAGGCTCAACCTGCGTCAAAACTACTCAGTCAACTTTCCTTCGGTTCAGGACTGGTTCGCTCTAGAATCTGAGCCTGGAAAAAACTGTTATCGTATCTTCACAGATGGCTCCAAAACCGACGAGGGTTCTGGTGCTGCTGGTGCCTTTGTTGAGAACGACGACATAAGACTGCACTCATCTTTGGGATCATACGCATCCGTTTTCCAAGCGGAGGCTTATGCTATCCTAATGGCCTTGAGCCACATAACGAACAATGGATGGACGGGGAGAAGTATCTTTGTTTGCAGCGACAGCCGAGCTGTGCTTAAGGCCCTTCTCAACCCTCTAACCACTTCGAAAGTGATCCAGGAATGCAAGAGCTCTCTGAATGCGGTCGGAAGATTAAATTCCTTGGGTCTTATTTGGGTTCCGGGCCATCACGGCATAATTGGAAATGAGATCGCCGATGAACTTGCTAGGCAGGGATGTCAGACAGCTTTATCAGGACCTCAACCGTCCCTAAGTCTGCTAGTGTCCTCAGTCAGGGCTTCAATCAACGATTGGATAATGTGAAGAGCACAACCGTAGATGGCATGCCTCCATTGGATGTAGACAGACCAAACGTTTGCTCCCCAACGTTAGTAAGAAGTCTGCAACATTTTTGCTAGCTTGAAGCAGAAAAGACTGTAGAAAGTTTATTGGCGTTGCCAGCGGGCGCTTCTCTTTTGCCAAGCATTTAAATGTGTTAAGCTTAAGTGATACCACACTCTGTGAATCTTGTGGAGAAGATGAGGACACCGCAGAGCACTTCCTCTGTGAATGTCCTGCTTTTTCTCGCATGAGGTTACGAAACTCGGCGCAGACATGGTGAGAGCTGGTAACTTAGGCTCCTTATCATGGCATCGTCTTTTGGCGTTTCTCCGAACATCTGGATAGCTATAAAGAAAAGAAGTTTGCTATCTGATACTACAATGGACCGGTATTTAGGTCTGAGTGCTCCAGCTGGTATTTTAAAAACCTCCAACAGAAAGAAAACCCTTGACTTGTACCTATTTTCCAAATTAAAGATAAACTTTTTAAGCAAAGTTGGCCATCGCAAGTTCTCAACCATCCATTCCTCAAACTTCAGAAAACATTCACATGAAATCTAAAAGGAAGTAGGTACTGACGTCCCTCATTTTTTATTCTTCGCCGGCCATACTCGTATTTTAAAGGATTCTTCAAAAACTTGCGGAGCTGCTGAAATTCTCCCTCATAATTGAGGCTATTCAGTTAAATAAAGTTTGCCTTTTCTCTCATGAGCTTGTGATTCCGTTTTTTTTTTTTGCGGTGGGATACATTTTTTTTTTACTTTTGTCGTTATTTACTTTTTTCCAGCAGGACGAGCACAATTGTGGTTTTTGTGGTTGCCAAAGTAAATTGTGGCAATTTAACATCCACAGCCACGACAGTCCACAGCAGTGACCGACGATACCGACCACGCCGACGCCCATCGACCTGAATCCATATAAGAAGGAGTTTGAACTTTATGCCACGGTGATTTTGGCCGAAAGAGAGGACAACGAATCTTAAATGGTTCGGTTATTTACCGGTTTGGCCTCGCTTCAACTCTGTCAATGTGTTCGCTCTAATTACAGGACGAGTGATTCAACGTTCAACACTGCGATGAATTAAGATATCACTTGCCTCAGTGTATCTTTCTTGTTTATGTCATAAAAGCTTTGCCATTATTTTGCTTTAATGATGATGAACACCAACCAGATTCTCTATCTTATGGATTCCATGTTTCTTTTTGTTTAGTTGACAAAAAGTGTGTCTCACAGCGAATCAACGTGAGATGAATATTAGAAGCAGCACGCAAATAGTTTAGCTTGATGCTGGGACATCGCAAGTCCCGAGCCCGACGCACTATGCACCCGTTTTATCTCTCGCATGGTTATACGAAATACGAGTATATTCAAAGATATGATGCACGGTGAATGCATTTCGTGCTCATGAATGACAGCGTAGCAAGATAACATCATGCAATTAATTTACGCTCTAAACCATCTCTCATATTCAGGGCTCATTCTGCTGTCACCTTCTTTCAATGGTTTTCGTTTTCATTTACGCAGCCCATGCAAGAGACAAGCGAGTTGCTCTCAAATTAATTAATTTTGATAAGATGACATCGTGACATGGTGTTGTGCTTAACAAGAGTTTTGCGTGTTGCAAATGAAAAATATTTTCTAAACAAAAAAACAGGAGTGGTTGTCATTTTTCAATTATAAATGATCCCGAGAAATGCCTTTGCAAATGTGAAAATGAAATTCTTCAAAATGGACTTCCATTTGGAAAGATGTCATTGCACCACATCCCCATTTATGTATAGATACAATGCTTCTGTATGAATTTAATATCAACCAACGTATTACTTCGTACCTATTAAACTATTCTATTTAACAAAATTGCTATTTTGATTGGTTTTTCGAAGAAACGGGGCACTGTTAAACGTTTAGTTTAATATTCTCTAAACAAACTCGGCAATTATGATAACTAGGTGCAGTGGTGCAGGTGCAGGTGGGTAGTAAAAGCTTTCTTAGACCACAATGACGGTATTTTATGTTGGGTGCACCTCTTCACAATGCATATAGAAGGACATTCGAATGGACTTCGTCATTTATGACACGACTTAAACATACACTTACTCTGCGAATAAATTTTAATGTGCTATTTCGGTGAATGAAAAAATTAATTTAATAGCCAAGCAATAAAATGTTGTCTCGCATTTATTGTAATATGTTGTAATATAGTTAAGTGTTATGACTGGTGGTAACCTGAAGCGTCATTTACGCATAATTGTTGTTAAACGAAAATGTTGTATGCTTTTTTTGGTGGAAAGAGAGTAAAGTAGCCGCTATGAGGATAGGGATAGCCTCGAGTAAGTCTTAAACTTGAGTGAGCTATATGATTTCAAGAAATAGAATTCAGTAAGATTTCTTTTTGTAGAGAAAGAAGGTTGAGGTTGTCAATAATCATTATACCAAATGGTCTTTTTCCTTTTATTTTTGTTATGAAGCTTCAAACTGCTGTAAGAGTACAAAATAATGCCAGTACTTGTACCTACGTGAGGTAATTTTGGCTATTTAAGGCAGACAGCAAATTTTGCCATGATACATATTCTTATTCTCTTTCTTCCTTCTTCTTGCGTTACGAGAACCGTGATCTCGAATGGATCAATAGATCTCCCACTTAACCACTTCATATTAGTGCCCCTCACGTAGGATACACCACATTATTGATACTATAGAATATGTCAGTAAAACCTTCCGGTTTTGAATTGTTCCATGTCTGAGGCGAACCAAATGCAGATTTCTTTGTTACGGGTGTTTTTTTTAGAGATATAGAACTTTGAGTTGGCAAAACTTTTTAACTGGTTTCCATTTTGTCAGCTGTCAAGTGCTTTATGTTTAGTTTAATTTGGCATATCAATATGAATAGACTGACGCCAGAACAACGCTTCCAAATTGTGAAAACTTTGAAAATCATAGCCGTCGATTCCGATTTTCAAAAGCGGATTTTGTTTAGCGATGAATGGATATGTGAATAAACAAAACTGCCAAATTTGAAGTAATGATAATCCTCAAATGTATGTTGATACACCGTTACATCCAGAAAAACTGACTGCGTGGTTTGCTTTATGGGCTGTTGGAATAATTGGTCCGTACTTCTATATAAAAGATGCTGGACAGAACGTTGCAGGCAATGGTGACCGCTATAGAGCGATGATTACTAACTTTTGCGTCCATCAATTGAACAACCACGATGTGCAGGAGTTGCGGTTTCATCAGGACGGCACACAGCTCGTGCCACAATTGATTTATTAATGGAAACGTTTGGTTACCGCATAGTTTTACGTCTCGGACCCGTGAATTGCCCTCCAAGATCGTGCAATTTAACGCCGCTTGACTATGGGAATATGTGAATTCGCTGGATATACGGCCACAAATGTTGGAAAAAGTCATCGAATATTGGACCTGCAGATTAGACTACGTTCCAGCCAGCCGTGGCGGTCATGTGCCAGAAATCATATTTTAATTATAATGCCAGAAGATTGTCTTCTGAATAAAGTAAATTTCATATCAATAAAAAAATTCATCTTTGTTTTATTCCATTTCAAAGTTCTATACCTCTAAAAAAAAACACCCTTTATTTGCCTGTACGAGAAGTGTTTTCGTCTACCTTTCTTTTTTTTTCTTCGCGATCGAGTCTGCCAAGCTGTTGTTCTATGTTGTATGAAATATGCTATGCATCAAGATCTCAAATAAAGGATTAAAAAAATAGAAGATTTATGTGTGCAATTCACACTTCCGTCGTAGAAATGAAACCTGCAAATGAAACTTATCACACAGATAAAGTAGCATTCTTATATGAAAGAATTTTTGAAATGGGTTCAAAGTTCCTAAGTTCCCATTCCCAATCAAGTTCCCGTGGGAATATGGGGATCAAATCTTTACAGCAACCAACTGGACTGAACTATATTTACACACGAGTGGAGGGGGTACGCAGCAGATCACAGAGAGAACTAGAACATAAGAAACTCTCTACAATGCTTCCTCTCTCAAAACAAAACGGTGCTAAAAAAGTTTTTACTTCAATAATGAGTAATCACAACAGCAGCTGGTGATTTACTTTACTTGATTTGCGATAGAAGCGTAGTTTTGGGGGAGTGGATGGAGACCGAGTTTACATTGCCAGTGGTCTGTTGTTCAAAACAAGAACATTCATTTGATAAAAATTATTCAACACAAAAAATAAAAAGGTAAATGAAAAAGATGGCACCACAAAGATTGGGGAACCTCCAGGCTAACTCATTTTAGGAGCCTTAATTATTCCGAACGAAATGAGAATGCACTTTACAGGTCTTAATTACTCTCAAAGCTCGAAAGACTTGCTAGTTCATCAAAGAAAAATTACGAAAAAACGAAAATCTGAAGATATGTAGTAAAATGTTTAGTAAGCCGTCGGCGTCGATCGCAAATATGAAATTAAATACGTTTATGAAACCGACCTTAACGTTTTAGCTTAAAAAAAAATATATAAAACTGCAACATGATTCACTCATTTGCTTCTCTGACAACACATTTTGATACTATCGTACATTACCAACAGCAACGAAAGGAACTAATCATGCTCTAAGGCCAAGGAGGTTGGCCCGCCATTGTTATTCGAGAACGAGAGCTTGAAACGTTCTCTGGGTTGAATTAGTTGTTTTAGGAGCCAATTAGTAACGCAGGTAACGCATTAAATTTCCATTGCATTGCATAAGTTTTCTCGAAGAACACTAGCTTGGGAGCAGTTGAACAGCATCCAGAAGTCATATTTGGCTTTGTATGTATTAAGTTGACAAGTTGGTAACTCAACCCCCCTGAAAAAAGATACCCCCAGCATTTCTTTTAAGCTTACTCATTTAAACTTTTGAATGTTTAGGATACATGTGGCTAAATACAATAAACCGAGTCATAGGCAGTATCAAAAAGCTCAACAAAAAATCTCCCAACACATGCATTAGATAGGGTATAGGGAGCTTCACTGTGCTCTAGATTAAGAAAGCCAAAAAATTTAAAAAAAAAGAAAGACAAAATAGAGCTCTCGGAGTCTGGAGCGCATTTCTCCCAACCATAACTTGTAAAAAATGAAATTTTTTGCCGATTCCAAAGGAGAAAGCATTTTTCATGGCAACAGTGTTTTTACTCTCGAAATACTCGATTTTGTGTTTCTGCGATTTGAACCTCGAATTTTCACGTAATAGCCAGACAGCTAGCCAGTAGGTACGCCACGAGCATCGTGGTATTTCTAGCGTTGCCGACGCGACGTTGTAAAGTATTAAATGTTGAGTTAAAGAAGAAATATAAGATAAGAGATTTACTATTACTTTTGTTTTTAATCAGAGTCTGATTCAATTGAACCAAAAAACAGCAATTGACCTCAAATCTAAAAATCTGCAATTCGCCCATGTACGGCGACTTAACTTTCGTGTTTTATTCACAACAATGGCGTCTATGAGCTTCCTTTGCATTTGTACGTAGTCTGAAGGGTTATTTTACAATGAATTTTCCTCATACTGCGCAGTAAAACTGAACATTCTAAGAACTCAAATTTTTGCTCATAAATATTTGAAAAAAAAGGTACTCAACGAAATTTGGGAAAGATTTACTCTTGCACAGTGCTGTAAAGGAATAGAAGAAGAAGTCTTTTACAGTCAACCATATATTTTCAGCTTGAAGAAACTATGAGAGAAAGTTCTCAAAAAAGTTCATTAGCTTGACAAAACTGCCTATCTGTCATTCTTAAAAGTTTGAAAATGAGGACGAATTTCTTTGGTGTGAGCTTTGATGAGATGTTCACCAACCTCAATAATTGACAAATCCATGAGCCACTCAACCTCATATCTACAACTCAATCAAGGCACACCGCTCAAATAGTTAATTTGCACCACCTGAAAAAAGATTTCGTCATGCTCAACTTGATATTGGCACATTCATTTGATTCATCATAACTTGCATTCATTGATTCGGAAGATGACCAGAAGTTACTCAACATCACCGCCGAAACAGTTTGCACAGCTTCTCTTTCTAGGTACGGATTTTAAGGTTTAAAATCTATAAGGAAATCGTGAAGGAACAAGAAGGACAATTTGAATTTTTTCTGATATTATTACTATTATTATTACTAGCTGTGCCCGCGACTTCGTCCGCGTGGAATAGTGACTTTCGGCAGCATTCTTAATTTTTTAGGCTACTTATTTTGCAAATAAGACACATTCATGCGTTTTAGTAAACCATTGTTATATTATTTTATTTTAGTATATGTTTGCACACGACGTTCTTATTTTTTCCATCTTTTGCGAAATAAAAAGGTTTTGTGGGATTGATATAGGTACGTGATTCTGCCACATAAAATTGCCTAGGATTTTTTTCTAAACGAACACCTGCAACTTAAAGCGTCTGAGCCTTATTTATAATGTCCAATCAGTGGGAATTAAAGGAAAACGGGGAATCGAAACGTTTTCTCCTTTTTTCGTTCAAGTCATTATTAATGCCGCATCCCAGATGTGTAATTTGTAGCTGTGTACAATTCTGGATTACTCATTTTTGGCACTGGAACACCAACTTGCTGCCACTCCTTATAATCCTAAGAAATTGAGAAACTCTATAGGGTATGATGTGACTTGCTCAGTGTCCATAATATTGTCTATTGATAGACATTCGCCAACGTCCCCCAATACGTCAAACATATTTTATTAGTTTATATGGTTAACTATCTCATTAGTCGGCGCCGAAATCGCCTTTCAAACAGCCATTCCCGATTGCCAATTATTATTTGAAGACCAAGATAGACATTTCTTCTCAGGTCTAATGTATTTTCGACAGTTTGACAGAAATCACCCCGCAGTAAAAGAACTTTTATCGACCCAGCAGTCTTAAGGTTCCCGTTTACGGTGTCGATCCCGTAGAAATATAGGGATTACTTATTAAGCCTATGTGTTTCCTCAGGCTCTAGGCTATCTCTTAATTAAATTCCATTTAAATCGGATCAGTTTTCTGGGCGGGAGACGGTAACAAAGAAACACGAACAGACAGAGTTAGTTTTGGATTTGTAATATTAGTAAGGATGTCCATCTTCGGGTTCTAGACTATCTCTGTACCAAAATTCATATAAATCGGTTCAATAGTTTGGGTGGTAAATATAAACAAAGAAAAACAGACAGACAGAGTTAAATTCGGATTTATAATGTTAATAAAGTCTTCCTATCCCATGGGAACATGAGGGCGTTTCCGGAGGATGACTTGAATTTTACATTATTCGGGAATAGTGCAGTATTCTAACGGTGGACATTTTTTGAAATGGGTGCTGTATTTTCCAAGTTCCCGTTCCCATGGGAATACAGGGATAAAACATGTTGCATAACATAATATATATCCATCCTCAGGTTCTAGACTGTCTCTGTACCAAAATTCATATAAATAGGTTCAATAGTTTGGGCAGTTAATGGTAACAAAGAGAAATAGACAGACAGATTTAACTTCGGACTTATAATATTAGTAAAGACTCCCGTTCCCGTGGAAACATGGTGACCGTTCCCGTGAGGGATATGGGGATGAATAACAGTTTATGTTGCTCAGGGATTATGGAGCATTCCAACGATGGAAGAGTTTTTGAAATCGGTGCCATAGTGTCAAAGTTCCCGTAAACGTTCCTGCTCCCCTGGGAATATTGGGAATAAATATATGGCGTATGTCCTTCCTCAGGTTCTGAATAATCTTTGTAAAAAATTTAATTTAAATCAGTTTATTAGTTTGAGCGGAAGATGGTAACATAGAACGACGGACAGACAGAGCTACTTTCACACTTATAATAGTATAATAGTGAGGGCCGGTACCCGAGGGAGTATTCGAATGAAATAAAGCCTATGTCCGTCCTTAAGTTCAGTCCAATCTTTTTACAAAATTTCATTTAAATCGGTTTATTGGTTTGGGCGGGAGATGGTAACATAGAACGACGGACGCCTGTCCTTCCTTGAGCTTCTTTCACACTTATTATATTAGTAAGGACTCCCGTTCCCGTAGGAATATGTGGATGAATTAAAAGTGATTGTTACTCAGGAATAGTGTAGCATTCTAACGGTGGAAAAATTTTTGAAATCGGTGTTGTAGTTTCTATGTTCCCGTATACGTTTTCGTTCCCGTGGGAATATAGGGATAAAATATATAGCCTATGTCCTTCCTAAGGTTCTGAGCAATCTTTGTACAAAATTTCATTTAAGTCGGTTTATTAGTTTGGGCGGGAGATGGTAACATAGAAAGGTGATCAGACAGAGCTACTTTTGCATTTATAATAATAATGAGGACCGGTTCCCGAGGGAATATTCGAATGAAATAAAGCCCATGTCCGTCCTTAAGTTCAGTCCAATCTTTGTACAAAATTTCATTTAAATCGGTTTATTAGTTTGGGCGGGAGATGGTAACATAGAACGACGGACAGACAGAGCTTCATTCGCACTTATTATATTAGTAAGGACTCCCGTTCCCGCAGGAATATAAGGATAAATTAAAGTTTATGTTACTTTGGGATAGTAAAGCATTCTATCGGTGGAAAAATTTTTGAAATCGGTGTTGTAGTTTCTAAATTCCCGTATACGTTCCCGTTCCCGTGAGAATTTAGGGATAAAATATATAGCCTATGTCCTTCCTCTGGTTCTAGACTATCTCTGTACAAAATTTCATATCAATCAGTTTGGTAGTTTGGGCGGGAGATGGTAACATAGAAAGCCGGACAGACAGAGGGACTTTCACATTTATAATATTAGTTAGGATTAGGATTATAAATTCTTTATTATGATAAAATCTCGAAAAATTTACATAAAAAATACATACATATATGTATTAGATAAATTAAATTGTTTCTATTTTATTCGATGAAACTGTTTCGGTAACCCAAGGCATGAATAATAAAACTCTAAAGTATATTCCAACTACACTGACCATTTAAAATATCTTTGACTTCCTCACGAGTTAGAAAGCTCTTTTCAAAGTAAAGCCTTCGCACTTCTTGTAAAATTGGGCAATTGGCTAAGAAGTGATTAATATCTTCGGTTTCGTTACGGTTGCAGAGGTTACATAAGGAATTATTGTTTCTTTGAGGTTTGTAATTTAAATTTAACATTTCAGTTCTTGCCTTTAACAGTGTAGGTACTTATTTGATTCACTGAAAATTTACTATCAAAATAATTGTTTACGAAAAGAGCGTGATTGAGCTCTTTATACATTAAACGGGTGGAGGAAGTTTGGGCCCTATTTTTTCTGTTCAATGATCTATCAAAACTATAGGGTATATAAAGACATCGTTCTTCGCACTTCTCATGTCAACGCAAATGGAGTGATCGATTCTTTATAGCAGAGTCAAACTCCAAGTCGTCTTCAGAAAATGGCTACGAAACAATCTTCAGCCGAACTTGGTTATGGTGCATCATTATGGCTTCCATGTTCATATCAACTGACTGTTCATCCATCCATAATTTTCTGAATAAATTTCAAAACACGATGCAAAATCTTCAACCTTTCCAACCTGAACGTCACGGTTCTACCCAAATTTTCATCAACAAAAATCATAGAAATTCGACTTACGCATTCCATCGCAACGATGCAGTCAGAAAGCCACTCTAATAACTTTATGAAGGTCTTTACCTGGTGTAAAGTCTAAAACAAACAAAATTATTTTACACTCAAGATCAAAGATTACCAAAAAAAAACCATTTCGATGGCAAGCCTCAAACCGTAGCCCTACTTTAAAATAATCAAGATCAAAACCAAACGCAAAGAATATAAAGACATGTTTCTTCAATTCCACTTCAGATGATAAACTCAATCCACAAATTCTGACAGGAGAGATTATATTCCAGACAAATAACGCTGTCAATAGAGGGCGAGTGCCCTAGTGATCCTAAAATTTGCTAAATAACTTCACATATCCCACTTTGTTAATTATAAGAATAATTATCAATCATTCAAAGAAAAATTTAATGATTTCTATCCAGGGGCTAAATTCCGCAAGAGGAATGGTCATTGTGTACACGAAAAATTGTGCAAACACTCTGATTTGAATTCCGCAAGGGTGAAGGTGAGTATTTTTGGCCGAAGACATGCACACTATCCTTCAAATTTACCGTGAGTTTTCAGAGGGCCGTCAGTGTGAGTTTTTTTATACTCACTCTTGGTCTTGCTTAACCTAGCCCCAGTGCAAAAAATACATATTTTGAGTATTTGAGTATTTACTCTTTCGAGAAAATTTGAATGTTAATTCTACCGACTTCCAGAATTCACAAACAATGATTCGTAGAAACTTTCTTGCGCAGCAACTACCAACCACACCTCCTAGCATCGATCCTATTGAATACACAAGCAGCCGTACTTAACCTACTTTATTGCCTCTGCAAAAGTAACCTAGTTATGTCTTACTATACTCACTAAATTCAATGAATTATTTTTTTCTTCGTTTCAAAGTTCTTTTCACAACACAAAACAACCCAATCCAAGGGCAAAAGTTAAACCACTTCGGTTGTTCTTTCTTAAGATTCAACTAAGGCAACACATTGAATCTGATAAAAACCCATTTGTAAATCAAATCCGAAAGATCTTGTTCTAGTTTCTCAATTGCTACAACTTACACTACTTTACCAACCATTCTATTGCAAAATTCACACCTTGAATACCTACCTATCTACCTACTGACTGCATCAGACTTAACCGAAACTATAAATTATGTAAATCAATCTGACCCATTTGATGATCTGCTGAAGCAATCTTCAACTAGGTACCTTTGCGATCATTGAATTTGCCTGACAGCTCAGTTCTTGTTGTATGTTTGTACGAGTACCTACCAATCTTCAATTGCCAACTGGGCCAGAGCCTCAAGTAGCAGCGATTCCGCGGGCACCTCCCATAGTTGCAGAAGAAAAATATAATAACGAACAAAAAAAAAAAAAACCATAAAAAGGTAATCACAAGCCCTATTTTCCACCACATTCAGTTGATTCATAGTCGTTATTGATACCGACGTATACCTCGAAGAGAGGAGAAACCTAACCTAGTCCACTGGCTTCGTAAGTAGGTAGGTTGGTAGGTACCAGCTGTTCTCGCTTACTTAACAATTTCATACAAAACTGGGTCAAACAAAAAGTATATAACTTATGGCAATGCCAATGGGAAACCGCTTCTTCCCTATTCGTCGTCTCACCTACCAAAACCGAACCAAGCCAATTCCAGAGAACTTTTTTTTAAACCCCACATCGAAACCTGCAGAGTACGACAGAACAATGAACAAAAAAAAAAAAAAAATCACCGACCAAGTGCCCTCAAAAAAAAAAAAAAAAAATCATCAGGAAAAACAAATGCGAACTCGGCGGAAAATGCACATCAGCCATACGCACGCACAACTAACTACTCAAGCTAATTATTCGCTTAAGTTGTAGCTGTAAGCTTCTGCATCCACCTACTATAGCTACCGTGAGGGCTCCTCCAGCCTATTAAACAAAGAAGTAGTTCTGGATCTGGATTGTGCTAATTTTCATTGCGCTTGAGTGTCACTTACCGTGAAAGATGAATTTGAAACTTGCTTTGGGTGAATTCGTGCAGTCGTTTCAAGTGGAACCACGTTTGTTGGCAGAATTTCCCACGAAAGTAAATATTTTGCGACAACGCAGCAAAAAGCTTGAATAAATAACACTTTGAACAATTTGTTTGGATTTAAATTACAGTGGAGTGATGATTGTGCGCTGATGTGGCTTGCGGGTACGAAGAACAGAGGAACAACATTTTGAGCGGTTGAGTAAAAATCTCCAGAAATTGATTTAGTTTGTGTTCGTAATCATTTAGGTGGCTTCAATTAGTTTAGTTTAGTTTAGTTTATTTATTTAACATCAATCAGAGATACTAACATCTTCTTATAGACTATCGAACTAAGTATGCGAGAATAATATATACACAAGACAATATAAATATAGCAACATGTTATATATGTACATTCTACAATTAATTCAAAAAATGCAGCAATAGCATGCGTTTAAGATTAAGTCTACTATTATTAAAGCTAATATCAATAACATGGGAAATGCTATTCGTTTCTCTTACACAGCGAGATATCGGCTCATTACGCGCATAATTAACCCTGTGTTCATTTTCACGTAATAAAGGACGGCTTCTCAGCTGCCTGTATGGTACATAGAGATTAAGTAAGGACAAGAGAAAGGGACACTTAATATGATGCAACAAAATATCGAAGGTAAACATTACAGAAAAAACTTTACGTCTGTTTTCAAGATACTGAATACCGATAAGTTGACATCTTGTAGAATAGGGTGGCATTTCGATTTTCCAACCTAGTTTCCAAACTACATATCTCGTAAATTTTCTTTGTACACGTTCAATTCTAAAGGAATGAATCATGTAACAGGGATTTCAAATTACAGTGCAGTATTCTAAAATGCATCTAACATAAGCAGAATAAAGTGATTTAAGCGTGTATGGAACTTGTAAGTCCGTTGAATTGCGTTTGACAAATCCCAGCATTGAATTAGCTTTAGCAAGAATATACTAAATATGTCTAACAAAGTTTTATTTAGGATCAAAGATTACACCATGATCTTTTTTTTAGATACTCTTTCAAGAGCATGGTTAGCAATTTTGTATTCAAAGAAAATTGGTGATGACAAACGGAAAAACGAAAAACAATGACACTTTCAAACATTCAAAAACAATTGATTTACCATACACCAATCAGAAAGCTTATGAAGTTCTTCTTGTAAAGGCAATCTTGAAAGGCAATCATCAATCGACTTTATACAGCGATAGAATTTTAAATCATCAGCAAAAAGCAGACTAAACGAATTTGTAAAAATATCAGGCGTGTCGTTAATAAACAAAAGAAAAAGAAGTGGACCAATATTGCTACCTTGAGGAACACCAGAGGGTATTAGAATAGGCCTAGAAAGAATTTGGTCAATCTACAAAAACTGAATTCGCCCTATAAGATAGGATTGAATCCATTTTAAAATATTTGAATGGAAGCCAAACCATTCCAATTTGTTTATCAAAATATTATGACTAACTCTATCGAAAGCCTTTGCGAATTCAGTGTAAATCACATCAACCTGGTAACTCTTTTCAAGATTACTAAGAGTATAGTTACAGAAAATTGAAAGGTTAGTAGTTGTGGATCTACCTGACACGAAGCCGTGCTGAGAAAGAGATATAACTTCCTTGACCAAAAAAGGCAATTTGTCATATACTATCTTTTCAAAAACTTTTGGAATTGAGGATAGCTTACAAATAGGACGATAATTAGAAACTTCCTGTTTGGAACCAGCTTTGTGAATAGGACAGACAAAGGATTTCTTCCACACAGAGAGGAATTCACCATTCGAAAGAGATTTGTTAAATATATAAGAAAGTGGCTCTCAGTGCTTTCACTGCAGCCCACTTTTTAAGAATAACTGGAGGTATTATATCAAGCCCTGGCTTATTATCGCAATCTAAACTCAACAGAGCAGCTTCAACTTCAAAAATACTAATATCAATATGCCCAATATCTACAAGGTTTGGAGAAAATTCAGGTCTTACATAAGACTGAGGACTAAAAAATGTATAATTTGACTCAAAGTAGTCGGCAAAAAATTACAAATGGTCGGAAGATCGATATATGTTGAACCTAGATATTGCATACTAATTGGAGTTCCATTAGACCCTTATTTATTTTTAATGAACGCCCAAAAGATTTACTGTTGGTTTTAAAACTAGACTCAATTGAAAACATATAATTTTTGTGAAGAAACTTGTTGAGAACATCGAATTCCTAGACGAATATAATTATCTCTAAAAGCTAAGTTATTTGAATACTTTCGGACATTTTTATACGCTTTGTTTTTTTAATTACTTAAATTGCAAAGTCTCCTGTTAAACAACGGTGGTTTTGAATTTCGAATAACTTTCTATTTTGGCACATGCATATTAATTGCCTCTTTCAAAGAGTCAACAAAAAAACTATAAAACTCAATTAAATTTAATGTACTTTTCTTAAGATGCCACGGAATGAGCGACATATAACTTGATATGCCTTCAAAATTAGCTTTTGCAAGATTTAATTTGAACAAAGTTGTCTGAGTTAAAATAGTTTAGAAAAGTTACATCAAAAGCTAATGCATTATGAAAAACAGTGTTGGAAAAAATAGGATATAAAGATTTATCAAGAGATATTTTAACTTCTCTGTCTACAAACATAAGGTCGAGAATGTTATACCAATTATGACAAAAGTCATAATTGATCAGTCTTCCGGTAGACTTTTCGGAAGCCGCCATCTTTGTTCACGAGCTACAGTTACACCGACACCGTTTTCAAAAAGACGTCGTCGTTGCGCCCCTTAATCCAAAATTACGATTCCAAAGACTCGACGCTATGTTACACCACTAGCTACTGCAACTGCCCTCTCTAAGCGAATCTACCAAATTGAAATGCCTAATCCAGTAAGTGCCGTTAGATGGCAAATATTAATTTACTTCATCATATACGAGTATGAGGCTCAAAGAGAATTTCATTTCAGAAATCCCCATTCAAAGGGATTTAAAATCCGATTGCATGTAATGAGCATACAACCGTTTAATTTAAACGGGACGAGACATAAGCCGGCCACTCTTTGCCAAGTGCCTTTGAATATTTAATGCTACATTCCCGTTGTGTAATGAATACCGCTCCGCAGAGGTACCGAACACAGCACAGGTATTAATATGCATTCAACTCGTAGATAGAGGTATGTAGGTACTCATATATGAAATGGTGTCCTCCCTTTTGACCACTCCTTTGCCGTCTCAGTTGGTTTCATTGAACCCACCATATATACTCTTATTGATTGACATGCTGCAGCAAGTCTACCCACCACGTTCTTTCCATTCTATTCCAACAATGAAGAAGCTAAGGTTTGCATTTAGGAATTTTAATTTGTTGTTCGATTATTAGGAAGAACGTGGTCAAGCACAGGCCAGATGAACATCAACAACAACAACAAATATGAAAAAGAACAGAAAATAATGTAACACACAATAAGAATCCTTAATTTTATGCAGACATCTACTGAATCACCTAACGATAAGCGTACGTTTTGCATACTAAATTCACGATGACGCTACATCCTGAAAGGCTTTGGTCTGGCACAGTCAGCTTGATTGTCACCTCAATCTTTGGTGGTATTTTTCTGTTTCTCTGATATAATCGTTTTAAGAAACAGTTGGGTGAACTTCGCCATTGCGAAATTCGGTATACAAAAATCGATTACCGAAAAATTCACTCCATTTGAAGGCACCAGTAAATGGCTCACATGAATGATTTAAAAGATTTTAGACCTCAGAGCTGTAACATAGCGTAACGTAGGATCTTGTTTATTACGCTTGCAGCTTTGTGTTTCAGAAATTTTTTAAACTTGTGTAAAAGTCCCCAGTTTTCGGACTTTCTATACAATGATGCCTTTTACCTTCGATAGGAAGTTTCTTAAATACTCTATGGTGAAATCTACCTTCCACTCAAAATATTCGCAACGATTTAAATTCAGAACTTGCAGCACGAGCGCCTGCGCGTACGCAAAAGCTAATTGATTTTCACGACCACGATTGACGGTCGGTTTGGGTGTTGTCATCTTTTGATGAAATATATCATCCCGTGGAACAAAAGAAGATCTATTGGCGATTAAGGGAGACATAAGGTGATTGTTTTTTTGCAGGTGGAGGCTAATAAGTCTGGTCCTTTGGGACAAAATATGTTTATGCTCTTTTAGGTCACAAGCCACACATAAAAAAGAGCTTTAAATCGATTTGTTGAGAATTGATTGGGGGTAGTTGATCGTGTTAGATTAATGGGAAAATTATAACTACTGAGATCGTAAATGTCGACTTAAGTCACAAACGAGTAATTTATTTCGTTTGATATTCAACAAAGTTTGTGCAAAGTGCGCAGAAATGTTGAATAAGTGGAAATAGAATGAGTGAGTTTCTTCTGTTTTAATGGGAATGACAGATTATTAGATGTGGGTAGACGAATCTTAATAGACAAACGTGATTTGTTTCGCTTTCGTGTTGTTTATTTTATATTTTTTTTTGAATATAATGAAGTTCTTTTAAATCAGTTTTTCAGTTGAGATAATCCACGTGTTTTTTAATCTAATAAATGAAAAGATTAGTAAAATTTTCAACAATTAAAACACTTTTTATATTTAAATATAGTGATAGGTATAATATTAATGAAATGGCCAATAAAAGCTTTCGTTTTCACACCACAAGAAACCATCAGCAATATAAACCTAAATGGCCGCCATTTTTGAACTTCAAGGACTTTTGCGGCCATGATAGAATTAACCAAGACATCACCAATGCGATCTCATTTTTCTCTTGTTCTGTGCATATACGTCATCCAGGCACGCATTTGTAAGGCATCGGCCGCTTCTGTCTCGAAGACATAGAAACAGCTGAACACATTTTATTTGAATGCCCTGCCACAGCCAGATCCAGGCTAAAACGTTTTCAAAGTGGATTCACTAGTCACTTTGTGACGAAACGTCACACTTTTTACTTTCGCCGCCCCAAAGCAGAACACACATACAACGGCTATGCTGCAAATCCTCTATACGAGTAAGATAAGAAAAAATTCTTTGTGCATTTTTTTCCTCAGAAATGATAAGTAGATGTGAAATCACCCCCAGAAGAAGAAGAGAAATTACTAGCTAAACATTAGTTGTGGGAATACCACTCTGATTATATGCGAAGATTTCTTTTCTGCCGACTTACACAGCCAATTTTTGATTTGTGTTTAATTGGCCTTATATTGAGGATGGACCCAGGAGGCACACCTCAAATCTAAGGTCCATTAAATATCGAATCTACCGCCCTCTTGACTTTTTATAGTCACCGTCTCCGCCCCCGAATACTGAACATTGTTTTTGAATTAATTGGCCTTATAGTGTGTATGGACCCAGGAGGCACAGCACATTCATAAGGTCCATTAGAAAGTAGCCCACTTAACCCCTTAGCGACACACTATATTTTGGTTTAATTGGCCTTGCATTGAGGATGGACCCAGGAGGCACACCTCAGTTCTAAGGTCCATTAAAAATACCAAATCTGTCGCCATATCGACTCTAGTAGTCTACCCCATTCCGCTCCCGAAATATTATATTTTGGTTTAATTGGCCTTACATTGAGGATGGACCCAGGAGGCACACCTCAACTCTAAGGTCCATTAAAAATACCAAAACCGCCGCTCGTTCGACTTTAATAGTCAACCTTAGTTCCCGTATCAGTGAAGAAAACCAGTTTAATCGGCCTCATAACGTCAGGACCCAGTGGGCACTATTTTGTGAGGTCTATTAAATTTAACTAGTCTTTGTTTATCCCGAATATAGCTCACCGTGACCGTGACCAAACGACCAACCGCCAGGTGCTACAGCAAAAGATTGCATCAAGTCCAAACAGCATATAGCCAATCACCGACCTCGCTTCAATACCGTCATCCGCCAAGTCCTAAAAAGGTGAAGATAAACAAGAACTGCCGGCCCTTCAGGCATACTTTCAATTTCCTTTTATACCGACTAACGTAGAAAAATTCGGCTCTTCAGGCATATTAATTCAGTTTCTATTTTTCGATCAATTAACGTAAATGAAAGAAAATGTTGTAAACTTTAAGATTACATTAACGTAAAAAGAATATCATTGTAAACAATATTGTAAGCTCTTCGTTTTAAATTAGGATAATAAAGAAAATCTCTAAGAAACATTTGCCGTGTCGGAGTTCTCCTTTTTACACAGAAGTTGGACCGTCGCATCCCAAGTCTTCTGGCTCCCTTGGGAAATACCCTGGCCCGCTGAGTCCTACCCCAGCTGGGAAACCAAAGAAGCATCACAACTTGACATCAGAAACACCTCTTCTTCGAATATTCTTAGGTTCTTACACGACCTTAACTTCGAATGAACAATTCTAAACTTAACGTGTTTAAACCTAAGGGAAGAGCACAAGAGATCTTTCAGGTAGACAATAAGGTGTTTTACCATCGCCCTGTTTAATTGAAAAAAACACCTTTTCATATTTTCCTTTCATTCTGGCCATGAAGTCATCGAGGCACACACTTGGCTACAACTACAAATTCAACATCCGCCGTGCGCTTTCTTGTATAGTTTTGTCATGATTTTAGTCTGTATGCCCTCGATAACTTCGGCATTCCGTTTTTGGGGTCTTGTCTTGTAAAAATTATGAGCCTTGGCAATAAACCTTATCTTTCATATTAGCCCAAAGGAAAAAGTCTAAGATCTTGGAAGACAGTTGTGATCGTCTCTTCAAAAAATCAAAAACCCAGAAAATTGTTCACTGCCATATTTTTGAAAATAAGCTTCGTCTACACCAATGCCTTTCGATTCCGGCCTTAAAAATTTATCAATGAGCCTTTGACAGCGCAATATATTTGCTGTAGCACTCACTCCAGCTTCATTTTCAAGAAACTAAGGTTCAATGATGCTGCTAAGACAGAAACTATATCCAACAATCGAGCTTTGAACATGAAGGGGCTTTTCAACAATAATTCTTGTAATTTTCTAGCCCCAAATGCGGCAATTTTACTTGTTAACGTGCACTGCGAGAAGGCAACATCATTCAAAATGATTTTTCGTTGAAATTACAGATCCTTTTGATGAATTTCATGGTTTCAATCAGCAAATACACAACCACAGTGGGGTTAGTTTTTAAAAGAATCAACAAAAGTGTCAAACTCAAATATGCATATAGGCCTGCGCAACAGAGCGGGAAGCCTTGAGACCTAGCACATTTACTTCAACCATATAGCTTGTGAGATCTAATATTTTCTGCGGGTTCCACATGTCTAATTATAAAATCGCTTTTTAAGGAAATGAATTTATAATTAGAACACCAGCTAGTTCCTCGCGAAAGGTGATACCCATAGAAAAACATTTTTTTCACGATGTTCCTGGGATTCGAACCTCGGTCCCTCCACGTAACAGGCAGGGTAGCGTCCATTACGCAGGGGGCCGAAATTACTGAATGCACTAATGAAACGTAAGGAGAAGATAGCAATTAAGGTCAGCTAGGCCGGCAATAAATTTTATACGGTGCCAGAACTGCCAACAAGGTGTAAGGACGGCCACTTGTTAAAAAAAAACACAAGACATTGAACACTAAGACATATATTAGAGATCTTATCTTTCTAAAAGCTGGACAACGAATGTTCTGATTTTAAAGTTTAAAGTTATTTGTTACTTTTGAACGAACAGTTCATGAGTTGGTCATCTGATGTTTTTATAGTCGGATTAAGCTGTTTCTTATATATACTACCTATTACATGGTCTGATTAGCGAACTTATCATATATTTATCTGTATATCTATTGTAAATATGTGTGTTCATTTAAGCATTACAGTGGAAACGACTGGGTGCCACCAACGAAATTGAACAGTTATATGGAAAGAATTAAAAGTTCTTACTTCTTCACATTGAAAAGAAAGGCTTAAATGATCTACATATCAGAACGGCCTTTCTGAACGGGAAGTTTCTAGCTTGCTTAGATTTAACCTGGTACTCACGAACTGAAGAAGGCCAACTTGGCTTTCCACCAACTTTAACCTTTGATGAGACGAAAATAAGGACTAAGTCAGTAAACGAAGCTTCTGACGTACAGGCAACTGCTGAGACCCGTCATCAACTACGGCAGATTAGTCTGGTTAACCATCTCCAATACAGCGATGGAGGAGCTCCTACTTTTCGAAAGGAAAATACTGAGACTCTGCACCGGCCTCACTTTCGACCACCAGCGCCAAAATGATGCTTTGGATTGAAAGTAAAGAAAAGGGCTGCAGCTGCAGATATCAAAAACAACCCGAATCATTTTGTGAGAAGGTTTACCAGTGAGGACCAACACGCCGATCCAAGATACCTAAGCGTGATGAACACTTTGCAAGAAGAAATAGCATCAGCCAACGACGAAACCACCAACTTCTACGCTGACACTGGGTCATCAAATTTCCGTGGCTAATGCCACCCCCCATAACCTCACCATAAAGAAAGACGCCAGTGACAACCGGGATGGAACATACCGAGATCATCCAAGTCAGCCGAGTTATAATCAAGATTTTTCACTTCTTTCCAGCAATACAATATTAAGTTATTAAATATTTTAATTCTTGACAATATATTTGGTTAGACCCCCTATGTGCCAATATTCTTACATCATAATTTTAAAGTTTTTAAATCAATTATTATATATATATATATATATATTATCAATTGTATATAACGTTAAATAAAATAACTAAGTAAGTATTAAAATTTTTTAAGGAAGTTTGGAAATCTATTAAACTTTTTATATTCCACTTTACGTTCCCGTTCCTCTAGTAATATGGAGATGAAAAATAGTCATGTTACTCGAGGATAACATCGTATTGAAATGGTGATAACGATTTGAAATCGATTCAGTGGTTTTTCGACTTTCCGTTTGTTGCGGTATATTTTACCACAACAAGTTATACCTTTATTTCTCTTCCTTTTTCCAGGCTTCAAAGTGCTGGCAGAGTACAAAGCAACCCTAGTCCATCAGCTAGTGGTGTACTTCAAAGCATTTTGGAAAAGCAACCCAAATAGGTACCCCTTCACTGAGCCAGTGGACGGCTGGAGACTCAAACAACAGCGATAATAAGAACCAGGAAGTTTCTGAAGGAAGTCCATCGCAACAGCAGCAGCAGCAGGTTACTAACAACCTAATATTTGTAGTAAAGGTAGAGATATGGCTACCCATCTCTAACGCACTGACTAGTTATCAGTCAACGTTTACGTTAACGTCATCATCATCAGAATTTGGCATTTGAAGCCTTTTTCAATATAAACGGCCAAGAGCCCAACGTAATGGCTGAGTGCCCACCGTAAAGGCCGAGTGCCCAACCTAAAGTGCTTTACCTTAAAAAGAAATGACTCTTTACAGAACTATCCACATTCCCCCAAATCTGCGCGAAGGTTCACCGAAGTAGTTTAGTAGTTTTCGCGAAAAATGACGAATCCTCGTTAACTGAATCCTAGCTTAAATAGTTTTCTTGCACAGGGAATTTGTTTAAAAAAATAGTTTTTCAATTTTCTATTCTGGAATGGATTGAAATGGAACAGGTCTGGATTCGTTCATTCGGGCAAGTTGTTGCGAATCTCTAACGACCAAGAGATTCACAACGAAATTGTTTAGAAGAGAGCGATGGATGCGTTTCGCCTACGGCGCAGACTCCAGCGAATTTGCTGAGAGTACTGCTACTGCAGATACCCCGTGACAAACCTCCACGACTCTGATTGGTTGAAGTGAGTGGAATTTGCTGAATGCGCCGATGAACGAAGAGACCGCCAAGATGGCACTTCTTGGTTGACCTCTAAAAAGGACACTGTGCAAAAGAGTTTTGAGAATTGAGAAATTATTCGGAAATTTTATAATCGAGTGCTTAAATTTTGCAAGTAGCGCAAATTTGTAATTTTGATAGAGTTTGTGTTTGCACTTTGGCAGGAAGGCCAAGTTCAGCACTGTTTTGAATCTGTGCAGGAAAGCTCCAAGCAGGCAGGAATTCGGAGGAGTTAGTGCCAGTACGGGCAAGAAAACTCAGGCAGGATTCGTCAGCAGGAAAAGTTAAGTATTTTCCCATAAAAGTGAAAAAGTGTTAGTAGTACGTTTGTTTTGGCTTTGACTATTGAGTCATATTGTTTCGGTAACCCTTCGCCTTTCGTAATTAATCCTGAGATTGCAGGACCCGCGACCTCCATTTAACCTTTTTGTCTGTTCGGGAAAATTCCCAAAGAGTCGTTTGTTTGCGGGTGCATTGTGCACATACTTTGTTGCTTTTACATTTTAACCTGGGTAAAAACCCATCTTCGATCATTAAATACCATACCATTTAAATTGTTAACTGGCCTTTGCCAGACTTTGCATACTTTGTACACCAAGAATAATAGACGATGAGATAAAAAGTGTAGAACAACTTGAAGGTTGTTTATGAAAAAATGTCAGGTTTTCTACCTATACCCGTAAAGGTTTCCTGAATAAAACATATTATTATTCCTTTTGGAAATCAATCGCGTTGTTATTATTCCATTTGCAGATCATTTTCAGTGCTAAAGTTGGTTTGGAAATTCCAAACAAAAATTTCCTGGCGCCCTTTATTGTATGAAACACCCAGTTGTGTGTTTTGATTGATACCCATTCTTTTTATTAATTCCTTTCTTTATTCAACTAATTATTGTCATTTGACAGTTCATCATAAAATTAAAATCCGATCAAAATCGCCGCGGCACATCGGTGTGCATATTTGTTAAACATTCGTCTTAAGATCATTAATTAATCATACGTACGATTAATTAAAGTATTTGTATATAATATAATCCAAGTTGTGGATTCGTTTTTGATTCGTTTGGATTCGGTTCGTCGGGAAAAAAGTGCAACACGTTACCTTTTCAGAGTGAATATGGAAATGAAATATAGTATAATTAAGATCAGTATAGCATTTGATAAGTTCCTGGTTATGTTCCCTTCCCCGCCCCTTTCCCATTGGAATATGGGATAGCCTAAATTATTTCTCAGAGCTTAAACTATATTTTCTCCAAATTATTCAATTCGGTTCTGTAGCTTCAGAGCCTAAGTCAAAGTCTTCGATTACGTTCCCAAAGAAATAACGAGATGAAATATGACCTATCTTGCTTTCGAGGCTCTAGACCATCTCTGTTCCAAATTTCATTCAAATCAGTGCAGTGATTTTGGACCCTATTGAATACAAGCAAACAAACACATCTTTCCCCATTATATTTGTGTTTAAAATGTGTGATTTTTTTATTCGAATGCAACAGAAACAAGGAGTCCAATTTTAAATATTTGAGTGTCACAGTGCAAGGTGCCAAAAGTTCAAATCCATTTCAAAATATATCCTACCTATATCTCATTTAACAAAACAAAGAAACACTTTTAATCCATCCAATTTTGCCTCAATCGATTTTGAGTAAAATAAAACGACAAATCCGAATTATTGAAACCATAGAACAAAGCAAGCTACGCAATACACAAAAGCTAGCAAGGTACAGGAATGTCTTTCTCCCGATGAAATATCAATTTTCACTTCACAATTACTTCTCTACACTAAATTGAAATTATATTCAAAAGTTACAAACTTCCAACCCAAACACCATCCAAGACCAATCCACTGAAATTAAAAAGCATGGCATCGTCACCCCTTAATAGGAGGGTGCTAAGAAGCTAAGAAGAATTGAAATATCTAAGCCCCTATAGCACTCCACTTAGCTTAAAATTAAATTCACAAGAAAGAAACCATCAAATTAAATGTAATGCTTCTATTGTTGACCTCCGTTACTTCAATACTTCATTTGGCCCGTTTAAGGAGCCACCCGATTAAGCCCAAGACCAGGTGAGTCAGCGGTTGGCTTTGGTGTTTGCCTTCCCATTCAATCAAACAGGCTTAAAGAAAATAGGTCCTACTTCTTAATAACTATGCAAATGATATTATACTAAGCAAATGTAACTACCTTTCACATTAAAGAAAATAAAACTAAAACATGTTTGCGATATTAGAAATAGAAAAGGACACCGCACGCACTCAAAAAACAAAAAAAAACCTTAACAAGCCCCTTGTTGAAAATCGCTCTTCGGACAGTGCCGAACGAGCGCTAGTGTGGCAGAGTGCCGATGCGGAGTGTGGCCCCAAAAGAACATCAATAAAGGTACCATAAAAATTCAGATTCTTATCAATTTAAGTAGGCAATCGAAGAATGAAACCAAGGGAAATAAGCAGAAAAGTTAAATAAAAACAAATACCAGCAGCCACACCAAAACGCTATTTGAATTCTTAATGACCTTGCTTGGGTTTGTTTTGTTGGCTAAACGGCAATTGTGACATATTAAGCCACCATACACACACACACAAATGAATACACCAACGCAGATGATGACATTCCTAGGAGAACGAACCGAATTTAATTCTATTAATCTTACACACCTTCGAACTTTTATTGCCTTCTGGGAAAATTTATTACTCCCCTGCTGCCGTGGTTAGCAATCAGGTGGTGGTGTGCTTAGGGAAGGCGCACTTTTCCATTGATTAGACTATGATGTAAGTCTGGTATAAGCCTTATGGTAAAGAGGATTGAAAGAACAGCAACAGTAATTTTAATTTAAGTCGCATTTGAAAAGGTACCTGCCGTATAGGCAGACAGACAGACACTTATTCTTTATCCGACGCGATAGGGTAGGTACATCGCAATGCAGGTGTAAATAATTGGGATGGGTGTTGTAAATTGGTAATTTGAAATGAGTGGCTAAATGCCACACCTGGTGGATGTGTGTGAGTTACTCAATATATCGAGGCGGACTCCTCTTCTCGGATGTAGTGTAATAAGAAAGCAAATAACGGCTCTGTCAGCACGCAGGGATTTTTGTTAGAGATTTTTGTTATCATCGAAGATTTCCTTAACACGACGAACGACGTCATTGACGAGAGAGGTCAGTTGTTCTGAAACCCAAGGCGGAGTTGTTTTTGTTACGATGACAAGCTATAAATAAAAAGTTCTTTAATAATTGGCTCACCTTTATTGGGGCTAAAATTGTTTATTAACAGTCCGAGGGCGACTACAAGATGACACACTGAAAAGAGAACGAGAAAAAAGCATAAATTAGTTTAGAGTAGAACGACATTGAGTTTTGACGTTCATGGGTTGAACATTTTTAGCAGCGGAAATGGATGTGCGCTACATTTTTTGTAAATATTTATGTTCAATTTTGACAGCAGGTGTCATCCAATAAGGAACACATTTAGCACAGTGATTGTCTATTGTTTATAGTTTTTCATATGGCCTCGAGACTGTGGCAACTTAGATTTCAGTCCAACTGATCTTGATAATAAAGATGACTTAAGAAATGAAGCACCATTAAGGTGCATCCTCACTTCCACTCTGTTCCCGGCTTTCGGTAAAGAAAAAGGCCGATTGGGACATAACTATTGCTATTGGACTAACCTTAACAAAAAGAACTGCCCCAAGTTGTGTCAAACACTAACATTCAAAAAGCTGAACCAGTAAATAGATGGTTGGATAATGACTGTAAGAGGCTTCGAAAGAAATCATTTGTGTTCTTAAAGCTTTTTAGATACGCTGTTTTCTTCAAAACCCAGTATCTCTTTTATAATACGCAATACAAACAACTATGCTCAACAAAAAAGATCGATTATCTGAAACTTGTAGCTCAAAAACTTATTTCTTGCAAGGACTCGAAAGCATTTTGGAACAAAGTGAGGGAACTAGGGGGACGCGCCCAAAAAACTGCAAGCAATAACGCTATAGGAGAAGACAATCTTCCAGATCATTTTAAAATTCTGTTAGCAACTAATGATACCAACTTCTAGAGTTTAGCTATGCGCAACCACACACCTGTGTATACGATCTAGACTGCCCAATCTCACTGAACGAAATTCACACAGTTTTGGACAAAATAAAAAATAACAAGGCACCAGGTATCGACGGAATCCCTGCAGAATTTCATAAGTACGCTATACGTTACAGTTCACAAACTATCTAGCAACCAACTTTATCACGATGCTTCCGTACCGCTCTGTTTCAATAAAGAGATTATCCATGCCATTTTCAAGAAAGGGGAGGCAAGCCTAGCTGAGAATTATAGGGGCATATCAATTCTTAACTCTATGCGAAAAATTTTCAGATCAATTCTCTATGAGAGACTTACCAAATGGATTGAGTCAACAACCGCTAAAGTACTTTTTAAGTTTCGGTCCGGATTCTCTACTGTAGATCATATTTTTGCGCTCTCAAGTATCATTGTATCAAAGTATATAGAAAAATATAAGAGACTACGTTTGTTTCGTGGGTTTTAAAGCGGCTTTGAGACAGTAAACAGGCAAGCATTGATTTACAAACTATCATCTCTTGGTGTCTCTAGGAAATTTCTTCTATTATACTCCAAGTTTCTGGATTACACAAATGCAGCAGTTTGGAATGGAAGCAAGTTATCGGAATGGTTTGGGACGTCAACAGATGTGCCTCATGGATGCATTCTCAGCCCAATTTTGTTTACCCTTTATATAGATGCGGTCACTGACATTCTTCCTGGGTATTATTTGATTACTCCTTAGTCAAAGTCTTACTGTATGCTGATGACCTGGTGCTGCTAGCTGATAATCCATTCTATCTGCAACTGCAAATTAATAGACTTCAAGTACCTGGGAGTGGTGTTAACATACAACCTTAACTGGAGCAAACACGCAAAAGAAAAGAGTAGGGAAGCCAAACTAGCCATAAATCTGATGTGGCCAACGTTTTTTAGCAACAGAAACATTGATATAGCATCAAAGTACCGAGTATTTAAAGCAACAGTCAATACTTGAATGTGTTATGGGGTGCAAGCATTTGGGTATGCACAACGTGAGGAATTCGAAAGTATCCAAAGGTTCTTTTTAAAACGACTATTCCGATTACCTAACACAACACCAACGTATGCTTTACATGTGGAGTCAGGTCTAGCACCGATTTACATTCAAAATCTTAAATGGCATGCGAACTATGTGAATAGAGAAAACGGACTACATAAGTCAATATTGTTAAGACAGCTTCGAAGAAACGCTACACCTTTTAAAGAGTGCAACCTTCTTGCCGCGGCACAAAAAAAAATCCTTCCTTTATAGAGAATAACATTATCGAATGGCAAAGTTTACTTGATGATGTAATTGCAAAAACTGATAATGCGATATATTTGCAATATCTAGAAAGGGCATCCTCTTCAGAAAGTAGAAACTTGTACAAGAAACTGAACCACCAATTGCCATCCGATATGAATTATTTTTGCAAATAACTGACCGGAGAAGCTGTCAGCATCATTTTTAGAGCCAGAGTGGAAATCCTGAATCTAAACTTCGTGCCTTATAGATCCGATCTTTCGCAAAGCTGCACTCTCTGCAATCTAAGGGAACTTGAAGGCACTCACCATTTTATAGCAGCTTGTCCATTATTGCAAGAAATTTGGCGATTTATACTTCCAAACAAGTTTTTTGTCTTTGAACGAGCTTATTGATATTCTCAACGGATCAATTATTGGTTTAGTGAAGCTCTATAAATTTTGTAGGCATGCATTGTCTTATCGCAATAGCTTTTGAATCTTGAGAAACATTCTCCCAGTTAGAATATTAACAACATTCTTGTTTTTTTTCTCAAATCTTTGTGTTTTAAAGCACGTGGAAATTGTATGACTTTTTTATGTAGCAAATCATTAAAATTGTGGTACCCGAGGTTTGATGTATAGCATTTCCGCCTGTTAATCCAGATGTTCAAGTTCCAATCCCAACAGAGGCAAAAATGTTTTTTCCACGGGTATTGCCTTCTGCGAGGAACTGGCAAATCCTCCGTTAGTATTCATTGCCATGAAAAGCGCTTTCTCGAATTAGCCGTTCAGAACTGGCAGAAAATTATAGGTCCCTTCCATTCCCTCACAAGG
Source organism: Melanostoma mellinum (assembly GCA_914767635.1). Taxonomy (NCBI): domain Eukaryota; kingdom Metazoa; phylum Arthropoda; class Insecta; order Diptera; family Syrphidae; genus Melanostoma; species Melanostoma mellinum. The sequence goes on from OU612058.1 coordinate 26,612,853, forward strand.
CATGGTTGTGAGAAATGCGCTAGGCCCAGGGGCTCCTCGCTCTGTTACGCCACCCTATTTATTTATTTTAAATCATTAAAATTGCTAAAACTTCTTTTTACTTCTTCAAATAATGATATAGAAGTCGAAGAAGCTTATAAAAAAAATTGAAAAAAAAAATATGTGAAAACTATTTAATGAAGATTGTAGAACTTTCACATTATATATGAATGTGTTTAAGTTTAAAAAGTGTCTCTCAGGCAGACAGCAGCATAGCCATGTCCTTATAGATTAGATTATAATAGATTTATTTCAATTTTCAAAATTACATTTTAACGTATTTAGATACAAACATTTTTAAAGCATGGCATTGCCGTCTGCCCGATTGACATTTTTTAACAATTTATAAGTAATTTTTAACTTTTAATTCATACATTTTATTCGGATATGAAAAGAAGAGAAATAAAAAATAATATAAGAGGTATAAAAACAAAGTTTATGTGTGGGACTGTTTGCAGTTAATTTGCTAATTCTATTTTTTAAAAGCTTCATTCAGTATTTGGTTCCTGTAAGCCATTGCTTTCTTATAAAAGAAGTAGAGCTGCGTTGTATTGCCTTCGCAGTTGAGGAGCGCTAAAACGCCTTTATCATCTATTTCGTCGCTGCCCAGGAAGCTTCTTCTAATTTCTTTCAAGATCGGACATAAACCGATGAAGTGTTTAATGTCTTCTCTAACAGCCATGTTGCAAAGCGCACATATTATTGGCAGATCCTCTCGGTGCGGCATGAAGTTCAGTCTTACCAGCTCGCCCCTCATCTTGAAAACAGCAGAGATTATTTTTTGATTAAAATCGATCCTAAAATAGTTTCTTTCACACAGATTATGTTGAAGCATGCTATAAGTGGCTCTGTGCACAGATGAAGACGCCTGAAAGATACATTCGAGCCTGTATTTCTCATCGGTCTAAGCGATTAGATCGTAAAAAGAATCTTTGACGTCCTTTCCATTACATGTCTGCACGTTGAGTATAAAATTTAGCCCGCAGTACTCAGCTAGTTCCCTTAGTTTCTCGAACCAAAGAATCTTCTTATGTAAAACATACATGGCTATCACTTTTGGTAGTCTTTCCTCCTGCATGTTAAAAACTCTCAAGAGATAGTCTATATGTAGTTTAATGGATTTCACAAAGAGTGGTGATAGTCCGGTTTCAATATTTACCATGTAATTAGGCGTGTTCTTTGGTAGTTGAAAACATCTTTTAACATAAGTAAATTTTCCACCGATTCATATTTTTTGTATCCCCAAGTTTGAGCCGCATACAACATAATTGATTCGGCTACTGAAGTGAACACTTTGTATTTTTTACGTTGTGAGAAACGAGTTCGTTTGCAAAGCAATTTTTCCATGTAGCACTTATAGCGCTTTTTACTCGGATAAGTTTTTCTTTGAAATGCGTTTCCATTTGTAAGTTGCTTGTTATAACTACACCGAGGTACTTATATGCCTTCACAACTTCTATAGATTCGCGATTGAAATGCCATTTTTCATTTCTAGCCAATCTGCCAGAACCGTTTTTAAAAACCATAGGCTTTGACTTGCTTAGATTGACCGTAAAGTTCCACAATTTGCAGTATATTTCCAGACGATTGATCATTAGTTGTAGCGATTCCGGTGAGTACGCGAACAGAACAACATCGTCAGCAAACAGAAGGGCTTTGATTAAAAGTCCAGCAAACTCTATTCCACCCGGTAGCATGTCCTTATACATATTTTTAATTCTAATGGAATGTAAAACTTGCATATTGTAATAAAGAATTTTACCTATCTACCATTCTCTCAGAGGCTGCCACAAAGAAGGGTAAGTTGGGATAAACATAAAAAAAAATTGTTGTTAGGATCTGCGATCCCCTCTTCAAAATATAATCCAAACACAGCTGATAAGTGACTCTACTTCATATAGCAATCCAGATATACGAGCTCTACAAAGGCGTCAACACTTATCTTCATTTTCCCTGTTCATTAGCCCACATTAAAGCTGCTATAGCCACAAGGACCTATAAATAGCTCTCCCAGCTGAAAGAAGACAAAACAACCATGCGAACGATAGTCCTGCTGGGATATCTTTAAAACTCTTAAGTCTCGCCATGCATCAACTTCAACAAACACTATCTTGAGGCTGGACTCGTTCCAAGAAAACCGCCTATAGTACGATTATGAGCTAAATAAAAAACCAACATCAAATGTCAATTGAGATGATGGATTTCCTAATCACTTAAGCGCCCCACAACCATTTATCTACAGTCCATCAAAACCAGGCTTGCTAGGAAAACTTTTAGTTGCTCTTGTTGCCTTTATTACAACTGACCACACATTTAAACCCGATCGCTAACTGATATCGATATTATTCACCTTGGCACGCCACCACCACTACGAGACCACAATACTCTAGAGATCATTAGCCAATGACTCCGGGTATACCAGAGCTGGGGCAGGCATAAAAAATGCAAATTACAAATTGAATGACATCAGATTAAATAAATAAAAAAAAGCAGCAACAACAACGAAACAACTGAAAATTATGCCTTCAAGTCCTCATTTTCAATTACGGATTACGAGATGAGTACAAACTTGCGACAGAGTACGTACAGACAGACTATGGGGGATTTGTAACTTCTGGCTAAGGCTGCTGGAGAACAGGTACCCAAGTCGATACCAATGATATATCAGTCAGGCCCAGCGGCTTTTTTCAATTCTCTCCATCATGACACGAGCTCAAGATTGTCACTTTGAAGTGGGGCCTTGTAGGTGTTGGGATGTTGGGAAAAACAACATGTGACAGAGTATGTGTTCTCAAATCGAATCGCATAGTCGTCAGAGTTGTCGTTTCCAACCGAACATAGTCGCGATTATATTTTAATGCTGCGCCCGAGACACTGTGCGATTGGGGATGTGAATGAATTCAGAGCTCTCTTCATGAATGCCCCGAAGGGGCAACATGCTTATTAAGAGTACTTGAATTGAATAATTTACCCACTTCCATAGTCCGATGACGATGAGTGTGGTTTTGATATATATTTCGTGTACACTTGTGGCCTCCTTTGTATATTAACTTAACTCGCTTATTGGGTGCACTTGAAACTTGATCACCTTCGCGGTGAAAATTATTATTTTTGTTATTTTCTTGTGGTTTTTGATCAAAGTTGATAGATATGCTTCTACGTTTTGTTGAATTTCAAGACAAATGGAGAGAAAAGTTTAAATTGAAGTTGAACTCATTCCAAAGAGTAAGACTTGCTTTTTGAAGGTCTAATTTGGATATGTTTAAAGTCTCGAAAGAACTGTTCTAGCCTTGAAAGAAACGTTTTTTCTGGTGTGTGTCAACTATGTCGTTCTAGGGTGGATAAATATAAGATTGAAGCGGAGAGTCCTTAAGTCCTTAAGTTTTACCAGTTCCAACTTTGAACATTTGTAGTAAGAAAATGTAAGAAGTCTTTGGTTTTTGAATGTGCTTCTTTAGGACTAGGAAAAAGAATTCGATCGACAACAACGAGATCTAATAAGGGTGATCCTCAGACAAAAATGAGTTCCAGAGGACTATGTGCGAATGATTCAGGATGTGTATGAAAAGCCGGTGACGATAGTTAGATGTCTAGCTGGAGTCACCAATCATTTCAAGTCACAATAGGTGCACACCAAGGGAGAGTCTTTAGTCCTCTGCTTTTTATTACTTCGCTTGAATATAAAGTTCAGAACTCCAAAGTACATCAACTATTCTTTGCTGACGGTGGAGTCATCATAAGTGGGAGTATCTACGTTTAAAAGTTCTGTATGGTAATGGGTCTGAGTACTTGTGTTGCCCACTTTCTGATCCAAACATGCCTATTGCAGTCATTTATTTGAATGGAAATGTATTTTTTGGGTGTGAAAAGTTTAAATAAAGGGCACGTTACCTTCCAGATCGAATAGCTGGACATAAGACCTCAAGTGCTGCAAAAAGTGGTCTATATATAGAAATTAAATTCTTGCCGGTAGCATTAAATTATATTAACACCCTTCACCTTAGACCAATGATCTTGTGAAGCAACTTGTGATTACGACATCTTCTGTGAAAGAAAAGTGCCTCTTAAGGTGAAGAAAACGATTTGCATTTGGTTGGCCCCAGATATTAAACAGTCCACGACCGGGAAGCTTACCTACGCATTTTGAGGGAAATAATATGGCGTATCCCACGAGCGGATCACTAGTGTGAAGCAATTGAGTTAAATAACTATGCTCGTCATGCCGACAAATTAAGAAGAAGAAGATGGACTGTGCAAAGCTACAGAATGATTTGAAGGAATGATGGGAAGGTCTTTTACAAGTCCTTTCCTTGGAGCCAATTCTTGATCATCAGGATGATAGTAAGCTCGATGAGTTATGTGTAGAACTTAATTGAAATCTGTATAATAGAACAAATTGAACAAAAACGATTGAAGTGGTCCACTAAGTGCGCCCTTAGGAATTAAAGAACGCTACAGTTTTAATAACTCTGCGAACAGTTACCTAACCATAATTCTAGCAGTGGCCATATAAAGGTGGGGTCGAAATTAACTAAAACAATGTCGGCAAAATGATTTCTAAAGCTGTCACAGTTCGCAGAGTGTGTCGGAGAAAAAAAAAAATTCCGAACAGCTATTCGGAAGAATACCTCGAAGCAAAAACCTCCGAATCGTACAAAATTTGAGAATTTTCCTCTCCGAACGGATAATTCGCTTAGAATTTAAGAAGGTATCCAATATTTTCGGTGGAAAAAGTTGAGTAAATCTCGAAGAAACTTCTTTTTTTTTTAGGTGGGCATTACAGTTCGGAGCGAACATGGGCCTCAATTAACATCCTTCTATAACGACTTCGATTTCGGGCGAGCTCTCTCCAATTTCGCACTCCAAGTCGGTTGAGGTCATCATTCACTTGATTGCGCCACCTAAAACGAGGTCTTCCCTTTCCGCGATTTCCCTGCAATGTGCTTTTGAACACCAGTCGAGCCGGAGCGTTTGGGTCCATCCGCTCTACATGACCCAACCATCGTAGCCTCGCGATGCGTACTCTTCTGACTATGCCCATGTCGCGGTACAGCTCATACAGCTCGTTGTTGTATCTTCTACTTCACACATTGTCTTCGCATACGGGACCAAAGATCATTCAGAGAATTTTTCTTTCGAAACGACCAATCTTCCGCTTTCGATAAGGTCCATGCTTCCGCGCCATAAAGCAGAACCGGGATGATCAAGGTCTTATACAAGGTTACCTTGGTTTTTCTGGAGAGGGCTTTGTTTCTCAATTGCTTTCTTAACACAAAAAAGCAATGGTTGCCAAGAGTTATTCTCCGTTTGATCTCCACATTGATGTTGTTTTCCTTGTCCAGAGCGGATCCTAAGTAGACGAAGTCCTGTACTACCTCGAAGTTATGTCTGTCTATTGTGACGTTTTGTCCAATTCGTCGATGTTCTGTGTCCTTGTTTGATGACAGCATATACTTCGTTTTGCCCTCATTAACCATCAACCCCATTTTTGCCGCTTCTGTTTCAATACTCGCAAAAGCACCTTTGACATCACGCATTTTTCTTCCCATTACGTCAATATCGCATAGGCGATTAATTGTACAGACTTTTGAAAGATTGTTCCTCTGGTGTTGACGTTTGAGTTTCTTACAATCTGTTCAAGTATGATGTTGAAGAAATCGCATGACAGTTTGTCCCCTTGCCTAAAGCCTTTTTCGACATCAAAGGTCTCGGTGAGTTTTTTACCGACCTTGACGGAGCAGCGTGAATTCTCCAAAGTCATCCTGGATAGTCGTACGAGTTTTGCAGGGATGCCGAAACTAGACATGGCACTGTACAGCTCGTCTCTGTAAATACTGCCATACACGGCCTTGAAATCGATAAAAAGATGGTGAATATCGATATTATGTTCTCGGGTTTTTTCCAAGATCTGCCCTAATGTGAAAATTTGGTCTATTGTGGACTTCTCTGGTCTAAAACCACATTGATAAGGACCTATCAAGTTGTTTTACGTGGGGTTTCAGAGCAGACGTTCACATATTACAGCAGACAAGATCTTATAAACGACGTTAAGGAGGCTTATCCCTCTATAGTTGGCGGAATTGTGAGGGTCTCCCTTCTTTAGATCAGTCATACGATACTGAGGTTCCATTCGGGCATGCTTTCTTCCAACCATATCATGCAGATCAGCTGGTGTATAAGTTCGGGGCTCGCCACCCTGGCAGGATCTTTTTACCTTTTCGTAAAACTTCCGAATCTCGTTCCTGTCATGGCACCTCTCTATTTCCTCAAACAAGCGATTCTCGTGCTGCTTCTTTTTTCTTTTTGAGAATTCGGTGTTCTTCCCTTCTTTTCTCCTTGTGGATCTCGTTATACTGATCGAAAACAGCCCTTGTTCGTTGTTGCATCAGCATTTGTCGTTCATTTGGTTTGACTGCATTTGCCTGCATGCATTCTTCATCGAACCATGGGTTTCGTTTTGGTGGCCGAGTGAAACCCAGAACCTCAGAGGCAGCGTTTCTGATGGCTTTTTGGCATTGCTGCCACTGGTTTTCAATGCTTAATGCTGACGGCATGGGATTCAATGATAAATTGAAGGGACACTCAATTGGAAAAGGCATTGGCAATCTCTTGCAATTGTAGCTTTCCGACGTCATATCTCTTCACAGCGTTAGTTCGTGCTGGTCGTGAACAAGATATCCTCATTCGTACCTTGAAGGAAACTCAGATTAAATTTTAGAACCAATCTTTTCCGAACGGAGAAAGGTTTGAACGCTGACTTGCATAAAATGAATTGTATCGAATGTGATACGTTTGCATCGAATGCTTTATCCTTTCAGAAAGCTCTTATAAATTTAAACAGCTCCAACGCGTGACGGTCAAGTAGCGGAGTGGGCGAAAAGACTACAATCGTTTGCGAAAATCGGGTAACTATTTAAAAAACAGCTTTTTTCTCTGTTTTTTACTCTCAGAACCGAAAGTCTAGGATTTGACAAGCAACCATAAAAACCAACTATCACTTCTTACAAATTGAAATTAAGTTTGTTATCAACTGTGCTCATTTCAGCCCCGGAAGGGCCCATTCCGTACGCCCTCCTCCATCAAGCCAAAGATATACACTTTGATCTTATGTAGAAAGAAGACTTAATTTTTTTTATTACGATTATATCGCAACTGATTTCAATTATCAAGGCGGTTCGACTTACGTATTAAGCTAAATTACATAAGTCCTATGCCCAAGTCAAGCCATAAGTGTTCTGATTTCAGCAAAGCACTTTATTTTGAAATATACGATCGCCCACCCATTTCCAAACAAGCAATCAACCGCATACGGTTTTATTAGACATGAAGATTATCTTAATCTTACTCATCAACCACCTAAGGCTTTAATTTATATGATGCCCGCTAAGTTCACCATAAACTGGTATATCCTCCGTTAGACTATATCAAAATGCCGACCAAACCAGTCGGTCGATTTGAATTCTTAATGACCCCAAGATGGTTGTTGTATATGACTTTGATTTCCTTCGGTCCAATCTTAATTCAGATTTATTGTTCTCCATCAATCCGCTGTCATTTGAATAACAAATAAGTTTTGTTCCATATCCGAACTGTTATACGAGCTCTAAGTATACCTACCCGTTTTTGAATAAATATTTCTTTCAACGCAATAACCGTTAAGGCAACTTGCATCCCATAAATCAACTCTGACAAATAACTTTCGTGTTTAACACAAATCCATAAAACCGTAAAGAGTGTAAATAGATTTTCGTTTTTAATTACACCAAAGTCAGCCACACATGGCGTGTAAAATTGTTTTCCTGCTCCTACATGGCCATGTAAGTGCATTATTAATCTTAATGACATGCGTTAGATGTAACTGCCTGCATACGACTAAGATATTTAAGTGCAGCTGGTATAGGTATACGTTTATCGTTAATTACACCAAACAAACTCTGTGTGTGTTTGTGTGGGACGATTAAGTCCGAATGAGAAATAAAGAAACGATGGGAATAAATACAAAAAAAAAAAACAATCAATATCCTCAATCGTCATAAGGAGGAAGCCATTGTGTCTCTGTGTCTGTCTATGCACCCCATATAGAGAATGGAATCGGCTCCACTTAAAAACTATTACCTAACCACACATAGAACTGTGGTCAGTACTCACATCGCAGATCATCAGTCATCAGATTCAACAAGAGTGCATTTAACTTCTTCTTCTTGTGCCAAGACAATGCCACACCATAAGACGCATGAAAAGTATCTATGGATGTCTTACCAGACCGACTCGTTTCTCGTATATCCGTAATTGCGCTCTCACTTATCCTAATGACACATAAATAGGTTTGCATTTCCCTCCAAATGATGGGTGCTGCCAAGAGTGTGGTTATGATCCAAAATTGATACAATTGTGCATGAGATACAAACGTAGGTATGCAACTCTGAACGGGATATTATGGACTATTAGCGTAAATATGGGAGCCCGCACAATTGTAAGCGACCGGCATTATGTGGCACTGTGATTGTGGCCATAGAATGACTCTCTGCTATGCGCACTTAATCGGCCTTAGCTCTAGATTGCTTTATTTGAAATGTGCGGAGGGCCGAGGGTAAGTTATAAAATAGCTCGCGCTTGCTAAGTGCCACACTATTATAAAGCGAGTTTGCATTGGCAAGTTCCTTTTTGTTTTTGGATCAAATGAATGCTTATAGTGCTTTAGTTGTTTTGTAGCAGAGTCTCGGAATTACCATTGATATCCTCCAGTGTTGTTATGATACCAAATTTTGTTTTTTTTTTGTTTTTTAAATAAAAAATCTTATCTTCCGATTTAGTAGTTTGCTGTTTGGTTATACTCTTTCAGATGAACCTTACCCTCAAACTTTTCTTCTCATAGAACTTTCAGACTTTTGGAGAGCTTTCTTCAGATTTGCTCTTTAATTTATGGGTTGAGAGTCCTTTTCACTTGATTGTGCCTTCTAAAAGATGTATGATCTTTTTAGTATATCTATCTAACGATCTAGTAACTTTTGAAACCGCTGTGGTTTATCTTCATCTTCGGTCATTGTTGCTCACGATTCACTATCGGAGCCAAGGATTGTTCGTAGAATTTCTTTTCCATCACGACCGATTGAGGTTTCCCTGATCGGCTGTCATTTGATGCTATTCCTAGAAAGAAGTGCTTCTTTGTCATGAGAGCTTAGTACTTCAATTTCCAAAGCTTTCTTCAGTAACTTCTCATCTTATTGTGCTTGATCACCGATGAAACTACTTAATAAGAGTGGTTTAAGCTTGCACACTTGAGGTAGCTCAGCTTTCGTCTGCTCTTTCCCACACTAAAATCACTAGTGATAGTAAAAAAAGGGAGGGAAGGTGAAGTTGACAAATGGTATAGCTGTGATTCCTTTTGCGATGGGAACGCTCATAGCCCCGTTTAAGAAGGAATTATTTCTTGGTATCCCATTACACCAAATATTGCAATTGCCTGCCCGATGCCTATCTGCAAGCCACTGCGTTATCCATTTTTATTAAAGACCGTGGTTAGGTGATGGCGTTGAAGCGAAGACCCAGGAACTAAAGAATTATTGTCGACCTACACGAATTGGTGGAAATTTGTTGTTACATTTCCGTCAAATCAGAACCTTTTAACTTTCAATGGTTATAAGCATTCTGGAATTGGGCTTATTTCTACAACAAAACACCGTCGGCCTTCTTCGGTTAAAGAGCCATCTTTGCTGTCTTTTTAAGAAGCTGGGAAATAGCTGTTGAATGAAGATCTGCTGAAGATAATCGTAATCAGGAAAAAACTACACTCGGTAGCTTTCTTAAAACCATAAAAGACTTTTTAGAAAATCCTTCATAGCTTGTAGAACTCACTACGTCAATGTTGGCAAAAACATCGTAAGTGTTAGGTTGTAGGCAACGTATCATTCAAATACTTTAAATTGTTATATTAGTTTCTAAAGTTCCAGATGGACAACCGTTTGTTGAAACATCTTCATTAATGAATTTCGCCTTGCACTGAAAGCTCAAGGACTTATCGTGAAATCGTTCTAGAATTGGTTTGTAAAAGCATTGGCTTTTGAGATGGATGCAGATGCAATAGTTTCCTGGGTGATGTTTTCAGGAATGAAACAACTTTATCAAAAGAAACACGTGTTATTTAATTAACACTATGAATGGGTTCATCTGTAAATCAAATTATGGTCCTGTAAGGAACAGCTTTCAGTTTACAAGTTTTTTTTGGTCTGTTTTTATTTGAGTTTATTAGCCCTATCATCTAGGCATTGAAAAAAAGTAATAAATGTAAAACGACTTTTGTAGCTTTCAACTAAAATTTTCCCGATGAACTCACAAATGAAAAGACCAATTTTCAGGACTTTTTTGCTAATCAAAATCAGATCAGTCGTTAGCGAGTTTATCGCGTGCGCATAAAAAAGTCGAACTTGGATCTATATTTATACATGAGTAGGAGGGAAGATGAGCACACCATTGGTTTGTTTCTGTATGAGTCTTAAGGATATTGAACGTGTTTTTAACTACAGATTAAAATATCTATAAGGCACCAATGAGGATGATGAGTTTTATCGTATCTAGAAGCTCAACCTTGTGTCAAAACCCACCACTGACTCACTCTGTCTGACTCTGTAACATTGAGTTTTTCTTTTCTTTCATATCTCCGACTGCGAGAGTTTTTGACTGCTGTTTGGTCTTCATTTTATTGTGAACGAGTTTTTAAGCCGCTTCGTAACCGTGACCACAACACACCAGAGATCAAACAGTAGTCAAAACAATTTGTTTATCGGGGTGAATCACTATTTTCATTTTCTTCTCAAATTACGCGATATTCGGATACTAACGGCTGTCAAAACCAAACTTAATGTCGCAGTTTGTTAAATTTTTGACAAGAGTCAACTGACAGATGACTGTTGACGGAGCAGTGTTGCCGTTTCAATCAAGAGGCGGAAAATTCAAAAAGTTACGGACTTATTGACCCGCCTTCGTGCTAAGTAGTTAAGTTGCCTACTTCACAGGTTGCCAATCTTTTAAGTGTGTACCATTTTTTGTAAGCGCTAGAAGAAGTGGAGATGATACAGAGCATATGTATAATGTATATCTTCAAACTAAACCCATTGGATGTTTACTATCAGAAACACTTCAGTCCAAACAACAACGCTGTTCAACGTCTTACTTGATTGTAAACGTTGTCTCTTCCCCTAAGTAGTGCGAGGATAATCATACCAAAGCATGATTTGTATTTATATGCAGGTACACTGAATGGATCTGAGTGTCAGAAATAATTGGAATTGCACAACTGCAGTTTTATGGCTATAAAGGTAGAGTTCGGTAGTTTGGTGGGTAAAAGAAAAGAGAGAAAACAACACGCAGAACCGTTTTTCACAGCGTGAAGCACTCTCATGCTTTGGTAAACCACAAATACGTACCAGTTACTTCGCTCGGCCCTTCACAACCTCTTGAGAAAAGGAAATCCATTAAGACCACAACTAACAGAAGGCAACCGTTGTTGTAAATGCGTGAACGCCTTCCGGGCAAGTAGGTATCTATAGCTGTGTGTTTGTGAGAGATATCAGCTTTCCTCATTGTTGTTTAGAAGAAAAAGAAAAGAAACCTCAAGCTACTTCACACGTGGGAAGAAGGTGGTGTATTACTTACAATAAGCCTGTACTAAGTCATTTTGACATGCCGTCAAATAAATTCAAATGAATACATTCTCCATCGATTTGGATTCGCACTGCCATGTGAAATCATTAAAAGACTTCAGAGAAATCATAAATATCTCTATCCTAAATGTGCATATGCCCACCAACAATATCAAACAAATAAACGAGAAAAGAAAACTCAAGCCTTTGCCATGTTAGGAACGATAATGCTTGAACAGTTTACATCTCGTTATGATTTTACGATAGGTGACTGAAAGTGTCAACAAACGGTGTTTGCGTCAGACAGTGAAATATATTCAAAGACTTGACAGTTTTAGTTGTCATGCTAGTTACACCGCAAAAGTTGTTATTTTTTGCTTATAGTTGTGCCTAGTTCACGCAAAAGCGCACACGAATGAGGCTTTTGCCTTTTGAAAACGACGCGACGTTGACATCAAAGAAAAGTTAACTTAAAAACATGTACTTTTTTTATACACAACTTTGTGGTTATTCAAGATGAAAGGATGATTGCTTTACCTTGGGATAAACAAATTACTCAGAAATTCATTCTTGTCTTTCATCAAAAGCTTGATGATTAATTAGTCTCTTTGTAGAGGAACAACAAAAGACGCCTAAATCTTTGTTTAGTCTTACACTAACAGCAACTAACTGTTGAAGAGGAATATGTAAATTTAAACTGCTTTGAAGAGTTATAGTGAAACATCAACGGCCTTTAAGTAGATAAACGCTTTGTTAGCCTCTAGCTCGTGCTCGTGGGTCATGTATGTCTTTAACTAGGAGTTAGCTCACATGGTTCGTGTTGAAATTTTATATAAACAAGAGAATAATTTTCGTTCATAGGTAAAGTTTAGGAGACTGAAAGAAAACACCAGTGACATAGATTCGAGCGATGAATAGTGATGGTGTCAAAATATTGTAGGAAATCGATTCAGGATCTAGAAAGAACGATAAATGGATCTCATCATTCTGCTGATAGTTTTTTGTTTATCGAATCAAGTGTTATGGGCTTTAAGAACCTAACTTATGTTATAAGCCAACTCGAATTTCTTTAATAAACAAAAAATAATAAACAAAGATGAGTTATTCAAAAAAGTTCATATTTTTCACAGAGTGCAGAGTCCATTACAATTTTTTCTCTCTCATACAATGACTTTGGCTAAATTTCCCTGAATCTTCTTAGCCTTTGGTCTCATACGCATCTCATAACGATAGAAGCGCCATCTAATAGATCATCTCAGGATCTCAGCTAGAAAAAAGTCAGTGTCAGTGACAGTTGAAGGTAAGTATCTAGTTATACATGAAATGAATTTGTTTCAACTTAATTCGGCTTCAAGTAAAATGGGACATGAATCAAAACACAGCAGCAGCATACGCTAAAATGAAACGCGTTTTTGTGTCGAGTTTATTTGACTACGCATGTGACTTTACATAACTCAACAAAATATAGTCCAGTGGTGTTAAATCGCCTGATTTTGTAAGTATTTCACTGTATTTCAAAGCGATATCGTTTAGAGACAATTTAGGTCAGTTCTCAGTTCTTGTACGAAAAAATTTAAAACCAAACTCTGCATAAATCAAGTGAGCACTACACTGAATTACAAAATATGTTATTCCAAAAAATGCTACTACATTGAAAACCATAAATAGGTACAAAGAAGGTTGAAAGTTATGTTGTGCACTTCCTCTCATTACTACCTTTCCAACAAATCATTAATTACTCAAATGCATTGCGTTTGAAAAAATTAAAAGGGTTTCAACTACTTTTTGTTCTAGTAACGATGACCATCGACCATCTTTAAACACATTTTAATAATTAATGGGCTTTTGAAACTGTAGCTCCCGAGAGAGTACGTAGTTTTTGTTTATACATCTGGTGAGTCGAAAAAAAATTCATGAAACGAAACACCGTAACAAAATACGTTAGAATGCAACGCGTTTTCACCTTATGCAAGTACGCAGTGCCCAGTCTTCGGGCAGCTTGAATTAATCCATTATTAAATGGCAAATCAAACTGAGCATAAATTAAGTGACAGCTGTCACAATGACTAAGTCCAAAAAAGTTATTGCCAGATTTTAGACAATATGTGTAAGAAAAAAAGTTGGATAGCGAGTTGGAAACAACTTTCCCAAATTATTATAAAATAGTTCCAAACTAATGTTATGCGCTTCCTTTCATCAATACCTTTCCAACAAGTCAGCAGTCACCCAAATACAGTGTGTTTCAAGAAAATAAAAGGGAAACAAAAAATAACAGCAACATTTATGTTAAAATGCAACGGATTTTCATCTTATTTACGTGAGCTGTTCTCAGCATGCCCGATGAATGGAACCTCAGTATCGTATACCCGATCCTAAAGAAAGAAGACCATTACCTACAATTGCCCCAATTATAGAGGGATAAGCCTCCTTAACGTCGCTTATAAGATCTTGTCTACTGTAATATGTGAACGTCTGAAACCCCACGTCAACAATTTGATAGGTCCTTATCAATGTGGTTTTAGACCAGAGAAGTCCACAATAGACAAAATTTTCATATTACGGCAGATCTTGAAAAAAAAACCGAGAATAGAATATCGATATTCACCATCTCTTTATCGATTTCAAGGCCACGTATGACAGTATTTACAGAGACGAGCTGTACAGAGCCATGTCTAGTTTCGGCATCCCTGCAAAACTCGTACGACTATGCAGGATGACTTTGGAGAATTCACGCTGCAAGGTCAAGGTCAAGGTCGGTAAAAAACTCACCGAGACCTTTGATGTAGAAAAAGATTTAGGGCAAGGTGACAAACTGTTATGCGATTTCTTCAACATCATACTTGAACAAATTGTAAGAAACTCAAACGTCAACACTAGAGGAACAATCTTTCAAAAGGCTGTACAAAAACTGGTCTATGCAGGCGATATTGACGTAATGGGAAGAAAAACGTTTGATGTCATAGGTGCTTTTGCGAGTATTGAAGCGGCGAAATGATGGTTGGGCCATGTAGAACGGATGGACCCAAACGCTCCGGCTCATCGGGTGTTTGTTCATTTGTTTCCTTTTTTTTATTAAAAAGTAGTGCAGAACAATTAAATGGTAACGATTCGAAGCAAAACTGGACGGTAGCTCAGTTTAGTCTCTAACATTTTGAGACTGGACAGAATTTTGATCGTTGCTAAGTTTTCTTTAAGTCATCTAAGGCTTTGAATATCTGAGTACAGCCTTACTGCGTGAACATAATGAAACGCATATGCAGACGGAGCCGGAGCGGCAAGAGTTAAAATCAAGTTAACTTGTCCGGCTCCGTCTTGCGTTGTTTTTGTATTCGCTTGTTGTTTTTGATTTAACTGTTTTGACATTTCTTGTGGCTGCGTCGCTGCATCCATTGTGTTCACGCAGTTACCTGAGGCCCAACAACATTTGATATTTTATCAGTGTCTTATGTCATATCCGAACGGAAAGTTAACACACGCTTCCAAAAATGCCTTTAGTAGCACAATCGCGCACAAAAAATTGTCTAAAGTGAAAAAACGTATTAGCTGACTTATCTCAGAATTACTCATTCTTTCTGAATATTCACAATTTGCGGAAGAAATGTGGAAGGGAGAGACCACGTCTTAGGTGGCGCAATCAAGTGGATGAAGACCTCAATCGACTAACAGTGCAAAACTGGAGAGAGCTTACCTGAAATCAATGTCGTTACAGAAGAATATTGGTTGAGGCCCAGGTTCACCCCGAACTGTAATGCCCACCTAAGTAAGTAAGTTAGTTCTCAGTGATCGTGCAGCTTCCAAATTGTAAACCAAATGTCTAGAAAAACACAATATATGTAGTTGGTTAGTTAGCTATAAGCCACTTGCCTTAAGCATTATAAAATAGGCTGAAAGCTATGTTGTGCACTTCCTCTCCTCATTATCTTTCCAATAAGTCAAAAAATTTGGAAATACACTGCGTTTCAAGAAAGTAAAAGGGTTTCAACCACTTTTTGTTCTAGTAACAATTTTCAACCATCTTTAAACACATATTTTTGATTCATGTGCTTTTGAAACTGTAGTCTCCGGATAGGGTACGTCCTTTTTGCTTATAGATTTGGTGATTCAAGAAAAAAAAAAAAATACATGAAATAAAATATATCATCAAGCAAGCAGTGCCAAGGGGTCGTGTGGCTTGAATTCTTCCATTATCACTAGATGGCAAATCAAACTTAACATAAATTAAGTGACAGCTGTCAAAAAGACCCGGTCCGAAAAAGTTGTTGCCAGATTTTAAAAAAAATATACCTTTAAGTTGGATGGAAACAACGTTCCTGAAGCATTAAAAAAAAAACATAGCTTCAAACTTATGTTGTGCACTTCTTTTCATCAATACCTTTTCAACAAGTCAATAATTTCGTAAAAACACTGCGTTTGAAGAAAGTTAAAAGGTTTCAACCACTTTTTGGTCCAGTACTGATGATCTTCAACTATCTTTAAAGCCATATAGTTATATGATTTAAGCACTTCTATAACTGCAGTATAAAGAAAATTATGTCCTAGATCCGGTGACTCAAGCTCACACTTACAGCATTTGAATTAGTTTTTGCGTTCAACTGTTTGACGACGATGACGACGCATACAAAGAGTTGAAAAGTTTTGAATTGAAAATACTGGAAACATCGAAGTGAATAGAATACCGCTTAGACCAAAGCACCTAGCAACCCTTTCCTCAAAGAGTAGGTACACACTTATAGTTCCATTACTTCAAGTAAAGAGGTAAAATTGCTGTAGAGCACTTCCTTTCGACTTTGAAAAAGTTTCTTTAGATACATAAAGAAAGTAAAATATGATAAGGAAAAGCAAACCACTCCACCAAAAACTTACACAGAGAAGCACAAGTTCTACTACTTGGATATATTTATTCGCTCAAGTTTCCTGACGGCACAACACAAATCTCCAATGCTTTATGTATGAAAATAATTAAAGCATGTTAATTACTCCACTAACTCACGAAACTTGTGTATATACAGTACATTACGCATTCAAGAAAATGTTATTCTTAATGAAATAGCTGCTATAGAGCTATGTAGCTCCTAGGCAGGTGCCGTCGCCGTCGGCATGTGGGTGGGTGGCATGCTAATACCGTTCTGACAAGAATAATTGTTTCACCGCCTCGTGTCTATATTTTTTCCTTCTTAATTATTATGCCTTCCTAATGCAAATTGTTTCAACTGTTTTTCCGCCCAATCCACAAGCAAAAAAAAAAAGAAGTGAAATAAAATTATACTCCCTCCAGCTCCAACTCCTCATGTCAAAACGAAATACCATCCACACACACACAAGCAAACACATCGATCATTACCATAAATTTCGTGTCTTACAGTATCTTCGCATGGCATTTGCCAAACTCTCATGCGTGTACAAGAAGTGTATCCGTCAGTTAACTTGCCACAAATATATTCGTCTCTACTATTTTGTGGCAAATCGGCATATCTCAGTAAATTGTCAATTTTCATACACTGAAAATTTATTGACAACCAAGTCGGCAAATTCCACGCAAAATGAACGAAAATAAAACCAAACAGCCAGAAAAGCAAAAAAAAAAAAAAAAGGAGAACAAAAAATCACAAAAAACGAAATGAAAAGAAAAACCTACGGAAGAAGAGTGAAATCAAAATGCCAGCACGAGGAAAACAATTCCGTGTAGAATATTGTTGGAAGATTGTTTTTGCGCCTTCTCGTTAGAACTGAGGCACATTGAGGCACACACGAAAGTTTGAAACCAACCAAACATTGCTGCCGAAATTTATATTTTCCATCAAGGAATAGACAAAATAAAAGAAAATCGTAGGCACCTCCGTAGCGCCGCACCGCACCGCACCGCTCCGAAATGGGAATTCTTATGTAGATCCCTTTTTATGAGGTGGAAGCTTATTGTATCATGGGAAAAAAATTGAAATGCACAACTGGGTTGCAAGTTTTTGCGTATTTAAGTTGTGAAAATTTGAATAAAGGTAAGAAGCACTTTTCCAATGGAATTCGCAATGTTTTTTGCGCAACGGTTTCTTTTAGTTTATTAATTCTTTGCGGCCATTGCAAATGGCTGGTTAAAGCTGCTGGTGACTGGTGAGGTGTTTCTTCTTAACTCGTCTGCTATTGAGATGTTTCCGGAAGAAGTGAGAACTTTTGATTTTTGACATTGTTTGGTGTGATTTGGGGCTGATTTTTCAAGATTTGTGTGACAAGCGAGATGATTTCCGTTTCTTTTTGTAGCGAAAGAGTTGGACAGCCACAATCAACAACAATTTCGTGCGGCTACCTATCTAAGCTTGACTAAATTTTTTCTCAAGTTATACAAAATCTTTGATTGACTTCAACGATGTACAATTATTTCATAAAGTAATCTTCGTTTCCCAGGTCTGGAAATAGAGATTAAAAGAAGAGAGAAGAAATAGAGATTCATAGAAGAATATGAAAAACGAACGGCCGGAACTGTACGTAGACCGGATGGCAACCAGGTTCCGGTTCGACGAATCGTTAGAAGAAAGAGCGATACCAAAAAGAAAAAACTTCGTCTAAGATATAGCCTTAGTAAAACGTATTTAGAAGCGTTAGTAAAATATATAAGTTGATATTTTAATTCACCTAAAAAAAGGTATTCCGATGGTTAAAAATATCAGTAAACATTTAAGGATTATTCCTAGTCACTAATTTTTTTCGATTCATTGAGTTAAGTTCTAGAGATGTGCTTGCCCAGTGAGTCTAATGACAGAAGAAATTCCTTAATCTAGAGCTGAGTTTAAGTAAAAAGATGTTTACCTTACGTGTGTATTGTACATGAAGTAGGCAGCCAATTCATCGATCAGAGGCTAAAATTAGCAGATCAAAGAACTGAGGTCGAATTACCGCATCAGTGATCGAGTGAGTGAGTACTATTTTCCTTTAAAAATTCGCACTATAGGTATGATACAACCAGTCTGCTGTTCTTTTATCGACTTCAATTCGTTCAAATATTAATTAAAAATGTCAAATTGTAATTGTAAATTGCTCGAAAATGCGAGCAGTTAAGGCCAAAAGCACATAATTCAATCACGTATTGCTCAATCACGTGTGCAGTAATTCGGCCCCTGGTTTGCATTAAAGGCGGGGTTGGCTCTTCAGCTGTTAGCTCTTTATAGCTGTCTTGCTAGAAAAACAAGCGTTAATTTTTGGCAGCAAAATATTGCAGGACATTAAAAGTCAGTTGTGTATAAATCGATAATATTAGACACCAGATGAAAAGATGATGACGAGCCCAAAAACTGTATAAGGTAAATGAAATCTTCTGGCAACAAAGCTATGGAAACCTCTGGGCCTTACGCATTTCAAGGACCCACAATTCGATATCGAATTGAAACTATACTAGGTTAGAAAGTCTTTTCTATGGCGCTGTGTAATTGCCTTCGGATGTCTCGTCAATTCCCCGTGAAACTATACCCGTAAAAAGCTTTTTTCTTTGGTGTTCCTGGGGACTCGAAACACGAACCTCGAACGTAACAGCCAGAAATGCTAACCATATGCTAACCACCAGCATAAGCAACACGAACAGTTACTAGGGAGTTCTTGGCCCATTTCGGGTAAAGCTTTTCATACGTAGTGATAAACACAGTGAATTTATATTTCTAACTTTTCTAGTGCTCAAGAAGACTGAAATTATTTGGCTCTGTAGAGACAAGTCTATTTGTAATGAAATATCAAACATAGATTTTCAATAATCACGTCAATCTCGCTCTACAAAAAAAGAAACAAACGAACAAAAAAAAAGCAGATTCTTATTAATGCAGTTTGCTTACTAAATCTGTCTATCGAAAGGTTGCTTGGAACTTTAGGTGTAGACATGAAAACTATGTTATGCACTTCTTCTCGACAATACTTCTAAAAATTAGAACATTCTTGAAAATACATTGCTTTTAAAACAGGTTATCGGGTTGAAGCCGTTTTAATGATGTCAAAAAAATACAGCCAAAAATAGAAAACACCTAAAAAAAAAAAAACAAATATGGACTTTCTTAAGTCATTTCCTGATGTTAGTTATCGTCTTCTGTATGTTAAAAGGGAAGTTATTTCCAGCTATTGGTTGACCATAAGCCCAGAACAATGCAGGGCCGAAAGGCTGGTACACAATATTTGGGATCAAAATTGATCTCTTCTCAGGCAGATCACAAGTGAAAGAGTTATTTCGTTTCTTTGAGAAAATAAACCAACAACATACTTGCTATCAGCATTCGTTTGTCTACCCGTGGCGTGATTGTTAGCATGTCTGGTATTAACCGGAAGGTTTGTGTTTCGAATCCTAACATAAGTTCTTCACTGGTGTTCGCGAGGATTTGGCAAGTCCTCCGTTAGTAAATTCAATGCCAAGAAAAACGCTTTCTCGATAAGCCGTTCGGAAACGGGAGAAAATTATAGGTCCCTCCATTCCCTCATAAGGCATGGTTGTGAGAAATGCGCTAGGTCCTGGGGCTAGCTGAGAGGATACACAATTTTAAAGACGAAAACATAGCGGGACTTTATTCGTTCAGTTTTAATTTCATTAACGTAAGGGGTGGGGGGGGGAGATCAAGAGTGAAATCTGTGGAATACTGGCTAGTTGAAAAATAATTAACAGAATGGCTATGGATGCTTGAGAATAAGACTATTTTAAGAGATCAACTTGAAGTTTAAAGCAGTTTTGTCATATATGCCTCGTCCGTTGGCAAATGATTCTTTTATTAAAATAGTAAAAAAGTTGTAGGGTCAAATTTGGATGAAGTACCTCAAAGCTCCACTTTATCTCTGTTTCTATTCATTTTGTTTTATTTTGCTTTATAAGTCATAACTAATAGCTATGGTAGTTAAGTTACTCTTGTGCCGAAATACTGAGATTTTCTTCTCTTCTCACTTCTTTGACAATTTTCGACGAGCCTGAAAAGCTACGAGTACCTTTTTCATCAAAGTACCTAAAACCATTTGAAAAAGAATAAAAATTATCTTGTGCACTTCTGTATTGTACTACCATTACAACGATATAACTGTCGTCTTATTTCATGTTCTTCAAGGTAAGTGAGAGGGTTTCATCAAACTCTGCTTCACGTATCCATTGGAATTAAGATTATTTTTTATGTACTAGCAATGTTGTTTGTTATCCTTCCCTCAAAAATGAATTTACCTTAAACTTCATGATATAAAACAAGTATTTTTTCACATTTACTTTTAAGATCGACAATGGCCATCCATCTTAACCAGTCGTAGCCAGTATCAAAAGCCCACAACACACCAAGTTATAAGTTTTCCCAAACCATAGTAATTTTGTAATTGTGATAGCTTTTAAAATAAATTTCTATAGCGATATCTGCGAGAACTCACATTGATGCGTTAAGAACGACACCGCGTTTTTATACATTTGCAGTTGTCGCAACGCTGACGATAGAAATCCTGTAATCAGCGTTTATACCGCAACTTCGAAAATGCGGCCACAGAAGTTCTGTCGATAGCTGCCATAACTGTATCACCGGTGTCGTTTGGGACACCCTTATTTCAAATTAATAAAACTTGTGAGGGTATTTCATATCGTACTCTACGAAAGCATGGACTTCAATGTTTTTTTTCTCGAAATCTGGGCGAAGCTTTCAGGCTCAAGTTGCAAACGATAAGAATTGTATCATACCTACGTAAGATTGATTTTCAGCACAAAATCTAAACGACCTTGAAAAATATGAAATTACTATGCAGACGATATTCATCAGAGGAGGATATTCATTTTCCGAGAATCTTTTACTCGTCCTTTAACAAACAATCGATTCAAAGTGAGTAAGAATTTTTGCAAAAGGATTTTATGCGAATTGGAAATATTTTCGTGTTTTTCTTGTATTTTTTGTTCAATTTCATTGGTGCGGTACGAGTACGAGCCTTCAGGTGAGGAACACAAAGTTTTCTACACATCCCCGAGTCTATGGTTGTGCAGCTGCGAAACTTTCCAAACGGTAGTCGACAATGGTTTGGCGTTTTGTGTTGACTTTTTTTTCTTCTTCTTCTATTTTTGGACGTTAAATGTTGTTTTTAGAATTTTTTACCTTTCTATACTTTTCTATCGGAAAGGTATAGTCTTTTAAATCCATGATGTCGATGATTATGTTCATTCGTGTATAAAGCGGACTTGGTCGGAATAGAATGGTTGGGCACTGAATGGGGTTTCCTCGACACGACCAACACAATTCCATTGCGATTATATACATATATATGTAGATGCTGTCAGCCCCAAACACACAATTTGAGACAGCGTTGTGCTGCGCCGTAGTTTATTCTGGATGAAGGAGTTCAAGCCATTCATTTGCATGTTGCTCCTGTATTCCTATTCCATATGCTTAAGTTTCATCTTTTATTAACTTTTTCAAATCTTCATGGTTGAAAGGATCTCAAAACACTATGGCAAGCCCATGCTATGGTGCAAACAGCATGACAGCCTCTATGTTCGATATTTGGGGGAGGGGGAGGGGGAGAACTTTGTGTTGATTCTGTTTGATTTTGGCGTTCGATTGAATGGTGTTTTGCTTGGTTTTTCCTCTTTGTCCTTCTTTATTGATTTCATTTCGAGAATAACGGTATGGTGGCTTTTTTTATTATATGTTTCCCGTCGAGCTTTATATTTATGAAAAAAAAAAAGAAGATATACGTTGTTGTGGCCTGGTCCTCCCAAGCAATGATGATGATGGCCATTTAAATGGTTTCCGGGGAAGAGGACGAACAAAATTACTGTGACATTATCCAACCAATCAAGGATAATGGACAAAACACACTCGGTAATGCGGAAACCAATATACTTCCTGTTCCTGGGATGATTGTCCGTGCGGCCAATATTTTCTCCTACAAGTTCGTATTTTGCTGCGTTCATAAATATTAACGAGCGAGCACATGGTACAGTGCCAATTGGCAAAATATTCACTTTATGTGATCGAGGCAGCATGTCCTGATGTTCTTTCCACCAGGAATATAATTTGTGTTTGTTGGGGTCTCGTTTATTGTCTAGCTCTACTTTTTGTTCTTGTTGCTATTGCGTGAGTGTGTTTGTGTGTGTGTGGTAAGTATACACTATGGTCCCTTCGTACTACTCTCGATATTTTGGCAAGCTTTGCATGAAATTTTAATTATTGCATAGGGGATGATGGAAACCGAACTAGTTCGCCATTATGGGATCAATTTTGGCTTCTTGTGTACCAGAAATGGGTGGTGTAGGAATCACTCGGATGTCATTGCGGTTTCCTGTTGGTTGGATAAATTGCTTTTCGAGCGTTTGCTTTTGCATAGTTTGTCAGGTCTTGTACGTTACTATATGTCTGTTGTATTTAATGATGCTCACTGGAATAGGAGAAAACCGTCGTTTTCATGAAGTTAGAGGAATTTTTATTTTGCGAATGTGAGTTATGTGGCTACCTACTTGTTTTCGAATTTGATGTTTTTGAAAAAAGAGCGCAGAAAGCTTTGGGGATAAACATGGTTCCTTGAAACACACAAATCTAAGACTTTTGGTGCTTTGATGAGAATAAGTTGAAAGCCAATGTCTTAAGAACTTTATTCCCTTATAGGACAGCTATTGGAAGTCCGATTAGTTTATATACCTACTCAAATATGAAAAATGGGACATCAGAAAAGTAAAGAAAATGTGCCAAAGCACATCCCTTTCTTAAATCCCAAAATCAGATTAAATTAGGTGAGGGGTGCTACTTTTTGAAAAGTTGAGAGAAATGCGCCGAGGCCCGTCCCTTTCCTAAATCCCCAAAACCAGATTCAATTAGAGGAAGGGTCAAAGACTTGGAAAACTCTAAAATGTACTTTACGTGGCTTTTAGTAGATTCCAAGTCAAGTTGTAATGTGCTTTTTACATTTAACTTTTCTGGAACATGTTGATATTCGTAAAAGTCATTTATCAAAAAGTAATGCAAGGGCTCCATGCTTAAAAGTTTATTTTAGTAGGATTCAGGAAATGAAATTGATCTGAAGTAAGTGAATAAACATTAAAAAGGAAGAAAAGCCTTACACATGAGACAAAAGTGCGTAACGTTAGGGCAAACCGGGTGCAAGCCTATTATCAGTCTTGAACATATTGTCCTTGCGTGACTGTTATAGTCTTTGAATAATTTGGTGGAGACTTAGTATACTGTACAACATAGTTTTTATGGTCAATAAAAACGTTCTGAGTAAGCCAAGCGTTGAGTTTTGGCACTTTGAATAAACACAGATGGTTATGTGGTAATGAGTCTTCTTACAACTACATACTTAGAATGATGTGCGTTGTTTCAAGTTTTCAAGTTATAAAGGGTGATAAAATTTGAGTACCCAACGGCAGTCACTATTTTCCCCACCTTTCTGAATTCCCGAATTGAGAATTTTTAGATATTCGTATGCAATAAAAAACAGTTGCATTGGGATTTACTCGCAAGATGCAAAGGAATTAGTGACATCTACGTCACCTAGCTTCCAATAGTCTACAACAGTTTCATTACATTACCTAAAGTTGAAAACAATTGTCATTTGCAAAGCAAATGCTTTGACTTCATGATTCAATTTCAATTCAACAAGGACGCTACAAAAGTAGAGCGGCAGGGACAGCAAACGACGCCGTATTTATGCATTTCTCTTCAGTAAGGTTTGCCATTTAATGATAAAACAACGAGTCGAAATTATTAAAATTTACTGCCGAAATTTGGAGTCAGTGGCCTCAACGTTAAGAGCGTCTAGTGGAAAAATTTGAATCCACAGGCACAGTACAAAATGTTCCCGTGCCAGTGAGATAAAGAAGTGCACGTAGCGTCGAGAATATTGCTTTCGCTGAGGCTTCAGTTGCAGAAAGCCCAAATGTGTCTCTCACACGTCGTTCTCAAGAGCTGGGCATCTCTGTGACGTCGCTGTGGAGCTTTTTTCGAAAAGATCTTGGCCTACATCCTTTCAAGATTAAATTGACGCAAGAACTGAAGCCATTTGACCACTAGAAGCGTCGTATGTTCGTGAATTGGGATGAGAAACAACTGGAAAACTATTCGGATTTTCATCGAAAAATCATCTTCAGCGATGAGGCTTATTTCTGGCTGAATAGCTTCGTCAATAAAGAAAATATGCGATATTTGTCAGGCAGCAATTCACACCTACTTTAAGAGTCATCATTGCATCCCGAAAAAAATTACGGTTTGGTGTGGTTTATGGGCCGGCGCGGCGGTGTCATTGTACTTCTTCTATGATGATCAAGACCGACACGTTACTGTGAATGGGGATCGCTATTGTTCAATGATTACCGAAAATTTGGCCACAATTGGATGATATGGACTTGGAGGACATGTGGTTCCAACAGGACGGCACCACAAGCCACACAGAGAATGTCACAATCAATTTATTGGTAACAAAGATTGGAGAACGTGTTATCTCACGAAAAGGTCCAGTCGCTTTGCCGCCTCGGTCATGCGATTTGATGCCGTTAGACTATTTCCTGTGGGGTTAGGTCAAGTTTATAGTCTATGCCAACAAGCCTGCGACGATTGATGAACTTCGCACGAATATCAAACGTGAAATTGCAGCAGTATATACCGATTTATGCTTGAAAACCGTCGAAAATCGGGTTCAGCGTCCGGACTTCTGCAAGCGTGGTAGCCATCTTAAGGAAATCGAGTTCCATACATAATGGCATCAAACGTATTTTCACATGAATAAAGAATTTCATTGATGTTCAAAACCGTTTTTGTTTTATTAAAAAAAAAAAAAACTTTTGTACCGCTCTTATTGGAAAACCCAATATAACTCCAATATACGCTCTAAACGTCATTGTAGGACTTTTATCAATTCACCTCTATATAAAAAAGAAACTGGTATAGGCTTCAGCATTTTCAGTGACTTTCCCAGAAGAAATTTCTCAGTAAGCCTGGGTAGTAAGTCACTCGTCCATTTTTCTAGCTGAAGTCTTTGCAGCTAACAAAACACTATTCATTTTTGTTTTCAGAAACTGAAGTTTTCTGCAGTGTAAATAAAAGCACCTTCAATCACACTGCCAAGAATATCTTACTGGAAGAATCAAATAAAGCTATGCGTAACTTATCTGGTCAAACCTGTTGAAAACTTCTTTTGCCAAAATTCCTACTTCAATAGGAAAAACCTTAAAATTTGCACAGGACTATTAATTGGGCATTGTTCTTTAAAGAAACACCTTCACATAGTGAGCTTAGTAGCGGGATACATCTGTAGACTATGCCTCGAAAATGAAGAAAATTCCAATTAAAAAGCAAATACTTGACTATGAGATCATACCCTTACGTAAAACTCAAACTCATCCACCCACAGAAGATTGTTAACTTCTGGTTCAACTCAGGAGCAGAAAAACTGCCCTGAAACCTCACATGAGTTGGCACAATAGGTTTCATTCAGACACCGCAGTGCCCAGAGCTGCGCAAGCTCATATAACCCTTAATCTAATATTATGTAATCTATCCTTCCCATACAAAAGATAATTTTGAGCATTTTCACAATATTGTTAATATCAGGTACTATTTCATTCAAACCTCAGATATCACAGCTCTTTAAGCCCTGTTCACACTGTACAATTAGTTGGACAGACTTCGTTCATGGAAGTATGATGGTCGGATGTAGTTTGCGTTCACACATATCAAGCTTGTCGTCCAACTTTATGTTAGCTATACTCTTCCACACAGTCCAACTTCTAGAAACCATCCAACAAGCGGTCAAGCGGTCGTCTATCAAGCATTGGTCGTTCAAATCAAAGTCTGTCCAACTAATTGTACAGTGTGAACTCTGCTTTTCAAATATACTTCAATTAGGTACCTACATACATAAGAAATAAATAAACAGGGTGGCGCAACAACGCAAATGTTTTTCGTGGCAGTGGATAATTGTTTTCGGAGGACTTCATAATTAATCGATTCGTAATGGGCAGACATATTTGTTCCATTACGCTACGCATCCTGAGAAATGATGGTTTTCCTCAAAATTGAAAGATTTGTGAAAATGAGGTTCAACTTCAGAAAACCGTCTCAAGTCTTTTTGATAACTTTCACTTGTAAATTTGTTTTCTGAAAAAATTGAAACTGCACTAGTATACTGAAACTGCATAAGTTTGATAAACTGTCTCTTAACGAAACCGCTGTTGACCCCCGTTTTTATATTTTCTCCAGTGAGTTATTTACACCTCTTGACACCTCTGGACTATTTTTTGTTTACTCATGTACACTCGTTTGTCTATGTAGATAAGCCCGAGATGATTGAAACTTGTGAATATTTGGCGCGTTATTGCTGACATACGGCCCCAAATACCCCAAAAAGTCGTCGATTTACCCTCTCTCGACTGGAATTTATTCAACCCAGCCGCGTTGGTCACTTGCCCGAAATCATTTTCTAAACTTTTTTATCTTTACAAAAAACAATTTTTTGGGCTCTCAATTCCACTCAACCTAAGAAACAAACTCATTTAGTTTTGATAACAAGTCAAATTTCCGTTACAAGATGCTTTATGTAGCAATTTTATAAAAATAAAAATTTTCTCCCAGCTTGATTTCAAACATCATCTCCTGCGAGCGTTAGAATTTCTGAAGACCGTGTCACAAAACACAAAAGTTTGTAATAATAACAAAACAATTCAGATAACAAAGAAACCTCACCCTGCCATAAAAGTGTCAGACATCAACAGCGTTACAAAAGAACTCAAATTTTATTTCGAATTCTAATTGCCGTATAAATTCCTAGATGCGTACGTTAAATGATGAGGATGTCCAGAACGTTCACAAAAAAAAAAGAAACACCTTTTTAGCTGATAGCTACTAATTGTACGCTAATTGGCGTCACAAGACGAATTCTCTCTTCTTGGCGTTGATGCTTCTTGTGTCATTATCATTAGTATAACCATTCCTATATTTTTTCTCACAATACACAGAAAGGCAAAAGAACTGCGTTCGCTAACATACTGACAAAATAATTGCATTCTTCTTCTAATTCTCATCTTGCTACTGTTTACCTTGCCCGCCTGTCTTTCCATTCAAACTATTCATCTTCATCATCATTTCCCATTTTGAAACCCGCCACGACAAGAAAAAGAACAAACAAAAAAAATCTGAAAACGAAAATTATCTAATCACGAGAACCCATCAAACCAGCACCTGACGAAAATGGCCAAATTAAATAACCAAAAACCACACAAATCATCATTTTGCAGATACCCCCTGCTGCTTGTCGCGATGCGACGCCACGGTCGCTATAACCAACTTCGCGAATCCATTTCACCTTTGTGCTTGCTTATTCCAACATGCCGTCGACCCGAGTGACTTAAAAACAATCAGAGAAACACACTCTCTTCTCTTGATTCTCTGATGAGGTGGCCTGACTTGGCTAACACTACTGTCCCAGTTCCATACTATTCCACGACACAGTCCCGTTTTGAAGACACTATGGATTGCCTCCGCAGTCTCACAGTCGTCTTCTTCTTCTTCATTGTCGTCGTCGACGTCGTTGTAGTCATCGTCATCCTCATCGTCGTCATCATCAAGGTGTAATGACCCAAAGAATACTTTGCCCATATCTCAAGAGACAGACCTCCGCAGCACGCACACACTCAGCCATGTCATGGAAAGAATCTGGAGAGGGGGGGATACATTAATACGTTGTGGTAGATAAAACCAGGAGAATACATTCCAAACTAACGGTGCTTTCATTCTAATCGTAAATCAAGAAATATCTGAACCAAAGTCTAAACTTAAAGACGACTTCCAAAGTCATGGAGAGTCATCGAAAAAAAAGAAATGAAGAAGAAATGGTGGAATCCCAGAGACGAAATTGAATTAGGAAAACATAACAGAAAAGAGAATAATCCCATCGGGGGTAAAACATCTATGCCCGCGAGGTCTGTTGTTGCGTTAGAAGTCTCACAGCTCTCAGCTTCCGCTATGAAGCATCTCTGTGTCCGCTGGAGGGCCAATGGCTATTTGGTGAGTGGCAACATTGCAAATGATGACGCAGTGCTTCTACGGCTGCTGCTGCGGCTGCGGTTGCACAGGCAACAACAGCAGCATCGGCGATTTATGTTTAGAGTCAATGGTACTTCCACTTAGATACACACACTCTATTTGCTCTGCTATTCGTTTTTGCTCAATTGAAGCACTTATGCATACGAGATCTCAAAGATGTCTACAGTCTGTTCAGCAAGCAGCTATCACTGAAAAATATTGTTTCCTAATTCGTTGGGAAGCTCTCTAAAGTAGGTTTTGTATGTTTAATACGACAATTGCACTAAATTTGCGTACACAACATCATTTCTGATGCATCAATAGACATACCCATTTTGAAAGGAATGTCTCCAACAACAACACACCGTTCCCGGCTTCCCGAAATCATTCAGTTTTTCAAATTCCTCACGATAATTGCAATGCGAGAACGAGTATAACTCGTAAAAAATCAGCGCATTCCTAGAAGAACGGAGTTTTAGAAAAAAAAGATCAAATTATTTTCATCGAAAAAAAAACTATAGCCCCCCACCAGTGGTAAGGGCAACCATCCATAATAGGTTGATTTACTTCCAGACCAGATCTTGGGTAGTAAATGCACATTCCATGAGAACAATAAAATTTCATTACGTTGCCATCTTTTCTTGTGAACCCCACTGTCACTTAACTGAAATAACTTCGATAATCTTGCATAAGTAAACAGATACTATTAATTTAACGAGTTTAGCGATGGGCTTCGAGATACGTTTTTTCCCCAACTGACGGACACAATGGTGTAGCCCAGCAACGGTACTGTTCATACCATAACCTGGCTTCGCTATACTACAGTGAAGATTCAGAACTTTGTATAACGAACAAGAATATGAAGGAAATGGACGCGGTCGATCGCACAGTGCGATGTGACAGAACCGAACTAGACCGTGCCTCAATTGCTTGAAGACATGCGATGCTCGCGATGGAATTTTACTGTCCTCTTCCGCACCGAGAATCTTAAGTAAAAGCCCCATGTGACACAGAGATTTAATGATCCCATCGAGTGAGTTTTTATTTCCTCTCGTGAAGTCTTGAATGCGAAAAGACAATCGTGATGTAATAAACTGTTCGGGCATAAGACGACACCACATCACTGACGTCGAAAACAGGAAGTCAAAGAGTAAATTGAGGCAAGCATGAGTATTAGAACGTTGGACAGAGTAACTGGATGGAGGGAACTTGGTATTCTTGTCAATGGGTATGGGTATATGAGAGTCCCCCCCTGGATGCCTTACACTTCTCTTGGGGTTTTTGCTGATGCGTGACTTTTGATGCATTTTGGTTGACAGGCCTATGTATATAACAAAAGGAAAACGGTGATAATTACGCGGGAGAGAAGGAGGAACACCGCCGGAAGAATAGTTGGCGTATTCTTTTAAAGTTTCATAATAATTAATGCCCCCATGCAGCATGGATGTCAACAAAGATAAAGATAAAGAGTGCGAAAGAGAAGATAAAGTTTAGAGTGGCTGCATAAAAAAAAGAGATCTTAAGTTACGCGTGGGAATTTTTCAATTGATTGCTGGATAAATCATTGTTCCCGCGAGCTGTTTCATGCACTTGATCGCATTGAGAGTATGCCGTCTTCACCGAGCTTCATCATAGAAAATTACTTCCTATGTGACGGCAGGTATTTGAGCGCCTGTACCTACCCTATCGCCTCTTTAATCTTTAAGAAAAAATTATAATTGCTTCGTTGGAAATAGACAATTGTATAATTATGAAAGGTTAAGTGCCTGTATGCCATTTCTTGGGCTGAGAATAAAACTGGTTTAATGCCGACCGACGTATGCTGATTGTTTTCTGAAGAGGCTATTGAACTATGGAGACTTGAAGTGGGTGGATGTCCTCAAATGTGATTAAAGAAGACAAAATTAAAATTTCTATCTAAAGTATATGCAGAACTTGGGAGCTTTGGCAACTCGTACGAAGGTACAGAGTTACAGAGCACAGAGTTAGCAGAGTAAGCGACCAGACAAGTTTTGTAAGGGTCGAATTGACGAATTTGAAAATATGATGAAAAAGAGTTCAGTCGATATGGAACTGTTATAAATGAAGCATTATGGGAACAAAAATCAGATTAATTGACTAAGACCAGAAACTCTCAAACTTTGGTGCCTTATTGGGTCCTGGGAACACTTAAATATTTATGCAAATCAATTCGAGAGCAAGGGGCATTAGGGTGGTATGCACTGTAAAACTTATGGTATGGATGAACTTGATTTCGTAGATATTGGATGGTTGAATGTTGCTAGCCTTCATATCGACAGACTTATCGTCGGGCTTTATTTTTCGTCCTTTAATCTTTCTTTCTTTGCTCACAAAACTCAAATAATATTTTATTGTCGTCACAATAGACTGACATAGCCTGGATGTAGTACAAGACCGCGTCTGCTAAGAGTCCCCTGCAGACACGGAAAATTACATCAGTGAGGAGATCAAACGGAAAATTACTCTTGCTAATCACTGCTTTTTTGGGCTAAGAAGGCAATTGGGAATGAAAACCTTCTCTTTTATTTTAAACACTTTGATCATCCACGTCCTACCATACGGCGCGGAGGCAGAGACTTTATCTAAAAGACTTTCTTGACTAAGGCTTTTATCATTTAGGGAAAAAAATGTATTGAACTCGGTGCCGAAGACGAGTGTGGAAATGAAAAATCAATAGCGAACTGTAGAAGCTGTACCGAGACATGTGCACAGCTAGAAGAGTACTCCAGACAACGATGATGACTATTCGAGCCGATGGACAGCAACGATCCGCCTCGGCGGTTTTTCGAAAAATACGTTACAGAGATATCGTGGAACAGAAAGACTTTCTAGTTGCGTAATCAAGTGGAAGAAACTTCAACCTACTTATAATGCAAAATTGGAAAGAGATATATGTATAAATAAATAAAGGGTCCCACAACAGAGCGGGAAGCCCCGGGGCCTGGTGCATTTCTTACAACCATTGCCTTTGTGTAGGAATGGAGGGGACCTACAATTTTCAGCCATTTCCATACGGTTAATCGAGAAATCGTTTTTTATGGCAATCAGTTTACTCTCGGAGGACCTGGCAATTCCTCGCGAATACCCGTGAACAATTTATGTTGGGATCCCAAGAAACTCTCGGTTAACAGTCTTACAAGCTAACCATCACACCACGTGTAACAAAACTCGAGAGAGAGCTGACCTTATATGAAAAATGTTGGTGAAATATGTTGCTTGAAGCCCATATTCACCCCGAACATAGAATATTCCCTTGCGTTGCCAGAGTTCGCGCGATTTTGAAGATGATATTAGTTTTGTTATTGAAATTCAAAGTTAAAATTAATTTATTTTATTCGGATTAGAACTTCAAGTCATTGTTTCTAGCTGCTAGTTCTGCAACTAATAATAAAAATTATCTTAACCTTGTATTTCAATCACACACAATCACATCATTTAACATCTTCACAACGCCAGGAAAATTTCATCTGAAACAACTGCAATTGGTTCTCTTTGAGAAATTTCTCAAAAATGCGGTGTAACACCACCTTCACCAGTTATACCTTGGGTGCATAGACACGTCCTAGAAAACACTTTTTCCATTGCCTCATCAAACCTCCACCGAATTTTGTTTTACTGCTGAGAAAGGACTAAAAATAAAAAATCAACACAATTGGCCCCGTATTAAGTTGAATTTTGGGCTTCTCTTCGATTTTTTCTTCCTGCTGACTGAGGTAGACATAATTGTGATTATAAATTTACAAACAATTACAGTAATTTTAAATTTATTTGAACTTCAAGTATGGAAATTATGGATATACCGTTGTACCCAAAAATTCACTAAAAGTAAGTAAAATTTTAAATTTTCTAATGCATTGAAGACTAACCTACGGAAACAGTCAAGACAATATAAAAATTCACCACCAGCTGGTAGCCAATTCACTGGAACATTGGAATATTTTTTTAAAAAAAAGACAGAGAACTAATGAGTTTCATTTATTGACAAACGTCTATTATTTCCTTTTAATATTGAACTTTTGGAGTTCTTATGAAAAAAGTTCCTCAATTAACTCTTCTTAATGTGGGAAGCACTCTCCTTTGATTAAACCTCATACGATAGCAAAAGAATGCGTTATATGAACTTTTCCAGAATTAAATTCCACAGAAACACAACCCACATGGATGGAAGTAAATTAAGGCAGTCATAGACATATGAAACCACTTTGGGCCAAACACATCACCTTTTACCCCAGTCAATTAATATTCCGACAAATTAATTAATTCCACACACCCGCAACAGGGAAACACAAAGAAAAAGTTCGACTCCATTTGCACGTAATCACCTATAAAATGCCTAACAACCAGCGAACCAGCATCCAAAAATTACCATTCCCTCTCTCTCTCTGCACCCTTGTGTGTATGTAAATGGGAGACGAAAAGAATTTTTTTCTTGCTCTAAACAAGATAACAAAAAAAAAAAAAAAAGGTTATCGACACCTCAGGAAAACACCCCTGTGGAGTAAAACAACCACAATCTTTCACTCGCTTACACGCTTACACAATAATCCCACCACATTGTCCTGGTGTTGGATCCTGCTACTGCCGGCACGCATTCTTTAACTGACAGCTTGTGCCACCCTTTAGAAGCTTGTCATCTAAAGTTTTTGTGGTCTTTCCTTCAGCAGAAGCTACTCGGAGTATACCAAAAGCCACAAATGTATGTAGGCACAATGTTGGCCTACAATGCCATCCTTCCTCGTGTGTTCAAAAGAAAACTACAAGGAAAGAAGAAAAAAAAAAAATGAATTCCGAACGTATGACAGGAGTGAATAAAAGATTCACATCGTAAATCACAATCCATCGGACGCACCCCTTGGGTGCTGTACGAATGGTAAATCTTGGCAAACGACAGGTGTCTTAAAAAAAATGTGAAAAAGAACACACGAAAACTCTTGCCATGCAGATGATGTCCTCTATCCTCTAAAGAGGAAAAGAATAACATTTCAAGACATTTCAAGCACAAACCGATCCTCCACAAATTGCAACTAATTAAAACTTCAAACGAGTTGCCAGCCAAATTAACTACTCACGATTTGACTTATCAACACCGAACACGTGACGAAACAAGAACATTATTTTATCATTTCCCCCACTTGCCACTTGGTCTACATCCTCGCCACATCTCTCACTCTCATGATGACTTCACTTTGAATTTGAGAAACGTTCATCAGGAGGCGAATCAGATTTCATCTGCCAACTTGAAATGCGAGATGAAAATGTATCTCGCGTACACCGAGACAAGGTGTTGACTTGACAGTTAATATCAGCCAGTGTAGGTGGCAGAGATACTCGTATTTATAATATTTTTTTAATGACAAAGCAATGATGTCAACGCGAACCTTAAGGATTCATTATTGTGTAGTGCTCAGTTGGATAGCATCAGATTTCAATTTACAGACGACACGCGGGCGGGAGAGAGAGAGCGAAGTTATAAACTAATTAATTGTATTTTGTCGTTAGTTTGCAATCGCATTGTCTTGTTTGAGATTTTGTGAAAAGAAAGCAGACGTCGGCGTCGTCATTTAGCAACTATGTAGGTACACCGGCATTTTGAATAGTTTGTTTGTTCTGAAGAAGGAGTCACAAGACAACAATGGCAATGAAACAATTGAGAATTCAAGGATTAATTAGAAAATTTCTTATTCCTTTTATTATTGAGAGCGGATGAAAGGATAGTGGATAAGCAGCAAGTTTATCAAACCAATAAGTTCGTGAACAGAATAAGGAGTTCGAGTATGTTTACAACTGAGTGTTGGATTAGACGGTAAGATGATTTCATTGTTGTGTTTTGATTTAATGAGGGAGAGCCGATTTTTGTACATCGTTAGCAAGATAGAGCTCTGAAGTGAATGGAGAGTAATGGTACAATTTTGAGGTTTGAAAATTGGCAGCGCCACCTACATGCACTTTTGACATTTGGGACTTTTTGGGAGTTCCTTACCAGCTGGAGTTGAGCAACAGGAATGAGAAAAAGCTTTTGATCCATACAATGTTACAGAAAGAGCCTTTAGCAGTTATTGGTCATCTCGGCATAGTTTGGTGGAGTTTTGCTGACAGGAAACAGCTATAATCTGTGAATGGTTACCCAACCCAATTGGCTATCCATTCAGTGTTTGCTGAGGATGAAAACGGTGATTAAAAAATATACTTCTTTCACAGTGCGAAAGGCGAGTCTGTTCTACACAAAGACTCTTGTTTTGGATTGTAGAAGTCCTGTGAGCATATAGACTTTACGGTCTTTTGTAAGTAAAATGGCCATGGTCATATGGATACGACACTAATGAGGTGCCCGTGTCGTAATGGTTAGCAGGTATGTTACGCGGGAGGTTCGTGACTCGGACTAACAGAAAAAAAAATCGCCTTTGGCGGGGAATTGGCAAGTCCTCCGAAAGTAAATTCATTCCTTTCCTGATTAGCCGTTCGGAACCGACAGAAATTTTTCGGTCCCCTCCATTCCCTCATAAAGCATGGTTGTGAAGGGCTCTCCACTCTGTTGCGCCACCCTGTAGATAGATAGATACGACAGTATACTGCGATGAACACGATTCTCCAACTCGCAATACTTCAAACCCACCACCAAAGAACACTCAGTGGCCGAATCTACGAATTCTGGGCAGAAAGAGGAAAACAAATCAAAGAGCGCTTATTTCACATTGTCTGTCCATTTATCTGCCTGTCTATCTATCTTTTCAGTGACGTGCTCTTGTCTTTTTTTTTCTTGAATCAGTAGGCACCTTAAGTTAAATGAGCAACCTAACGAGACACTTACCTGAAACATAACAGTTGCAAGTACGGTTAATTTTTCTCGAATGCAGCTTCAATGGTTTCAATAACGATGCGTTTTGTGGTAGGGTAGGCTAGTTGAGCAATTCTGAACTGAACTATGCTAATGGATTTGTTATTTATTCTTTTATAAAAATGCCTAAAGTTGTTCAAATGCACAAATTGAGTGCTTAGAAAGTCTACCCAAACCTAGGCTTACAATGCGCAAGGAATCAGCAAAACAAACCATTTATAGTTATATATATCTTAATATATATAAATTACGTGTCACGATGTTTGTCCGCGATGGACTCCTAAACTGCTCAACCGATTTTGATCAAACTTGTACACCGTGTACAGTTTGATCCAACTTGAAAGATAGGATAGCTTACATCTCAATTTCTATTACGTTAGCCACAGCAACGCATGGCCGGGTCAGCTAGTTGGTGTATATTTTTTAAAAACTCTTTATCAACTTACTTAAACTCGCATACGTTAGAAATTGAACATTTAGTCTTGAAGTTGAAAGCTGCGTGTCTAGTTCCTAAAATTTCTTGAAGACGCCACAAATTCACTATTTATCTTTTGCTTTTAGAGCCTTCACGCATGATGTGAAAGTAGTTAATGATTTTTTCCGCTATCTAGAAACGAAATGAAACAACCCTCATAAGTTTGACTACATTAAGTGAACTACCTCACCATGAACCGCTTACGCTTTCTAGTATTTCTCCAGTTTGATGCTTTCTGATAGAAGCATTGGAATGCAAATCATCAAAGGCGAGTAAATTCGATCCTAAGTATTTCCTCAAACTGTTGAAGCTACCCGCTGAGACAGTTTTATACTTCGTCAATGAATTTTGTTTACCTTCCACAGTTTTCAGCAAAAACTTTTCCATCGAAATAGTTTCTCTGTCGATATGTTGTAAGATGAGCTGATAAAAGGGATACAAATGTTTTTTCTTTGAGTTTTACCATGAAATTCATTAAAAAGTTGTGATTATAACTTTCAAGCTCTAAGTGGATGAAGTTTAGATATAGAAATAAGAGCAGCAGAATAAACTATTTTAAAGCTTGGTTCTGGTGCTAGTTCATATAAAACGATCGTTTCAATTTCTTATTAGCAAAACCTACACAACGAACAAATACAAACCTCAGTGACATATTGTAGTTTTTATTTAACAGTCATATTTTCCCTTTTTGATAAATAAAAGAATAAAAAAATTGAAAATAATAATATTAATAGAAATGAATGGATAAAAATAAAAAAAAATAAAAGATAAATAATAAACTGAGAAAAATCAAGATCCAAGGAGATTTGTAAATCCTTTAAGTTAGAAATAGGGTTAGTTCGCCCAATAATAGGTTAGGTTAGAAGTGGCTGTCAGTGTACGAAGACCGACACACTTATACCACAGAGGGTCTATAGATAGATTGATAGATAGATTCTTTATTTCATCAATGTACGTTACAATTAGTTTTTTAATAATAAGGTCATTGCTATACTGCCGTCTTCCTGACAGAGGGTCTATTGTGATACCAATGAGACCAGAAGGTTGATCAGAGGGGATCAGATAGTTGAAACACCCTCTAATTGAACCGAAAAAAATAGTTGACCACCAGTTAGACAACCCTTTAACGACGTGGTTAGTTATATGTCAAACTTCATTATAAAGGGGTTTGCAATAGGTATGATATGATTTTGCAGTGGCGTTTCGGCCATTTGTAGTATGACTTTATCTGTCATTTGATTTTTATTGCATTGAGAAGTGTTTCCAATTTTACCATTGGACCACCGTAAACGTCGTGAATTTTCTGATTTTGCCTAGAGACTTGAGAGCTTGAAAACGATAATGATTTTTTTTTTTAAATCATCTTTTCCGATGAGGCTCACTTTCATTTGACTGGTGCGGTAAATAAACAAAACTGTTCATTCTGTTGCGATGAAAGTCCTCAAAATATTCATGTAGGCCATTAAATTCACCTTAATTGACAGTTTGGTGTGGTCTTTGGTGGTGGTAACATGGGTCCGTACATCTTTTAAAATGAAGCTGGTAACACCATAACTTTCAATGGAGAGCAGTATAGATCGATGATAACCAACTTTTTATGGCCGAAATTGGAAGAAGTTGATCTTGACAACAATTATTTTTAACAAGACGGGGCTACGTGCCAAACAGCAAATTGAACAATTGAACTATATGTATTGCGAAAAAAGTTTGGAGATTCGATTATTTCAAGAAATGGTGATATTGAATGGCTTCCAAGAAGTTGTGATTTAACACCATGAGACAGACTATTTCGAAGTCATTCGTCTTTGAAAATAAACCAGATTCTCTTCAAGCTTTACAAGTCAATATTGAACGTTCCATTCATGATATACAACTTGATTTAGTAGGAAAAGTGCTCGAAAATTGGGTTCATCGAATTTGTTGCTGCAGAAGAAGTCGTGGTAGCCATTTGAGTGACGTTTTATTGAAAACTTAATTGTAATGATTGATTTGCACATTAACTTAAAAATATTTAATTTTTCTTAACAGAAAGTGCGTTTTCTTCAAAAAAAGAAATTATGTCACTCTTATAGAAAAACCCTTTTTAACATTTAAAGAATACTGTATGAAAATTTCATTAGGAAACATAAAAAAATATGAGAATGGCAGCTGTTATTGTGAAGCGTTGAAAAAAAGTAAGGACGTCGCGTCCCTCATGACTCGGATCTAAATAATCTGAAATCAAAAAATCAAAGTTCTCTTTAAATAAATGTTGTGTCCAGGTAACGGTGGAAATTTTTTTCCGGACTTCAATTTCTTTATTTTTTGGGAACAGTTTGAAGGGAAAGACGCGATTTTATAAGAAACAAATTGTAGCATTTTTTATTGTAAAATTAAAAAAAAAAATCAACAAGTCTTTTAGAAAAACTATGTAGCGTTACCTTGTAAGTCATGTACAAAAATATTTTTCAAAATTTCAAAAGGATCGGTGCAGTAGTTTTAAAGTAATAAGCGACACCGACTTTAAAAACGTTAGCTTCAATGATGACATGCCCCTGTTCTGTAACTATCGCATCGATAACACCGATCGAGAAACAGTGAGAACCGGAACAAGATCCTACTAAGTTCACAGAATCTCATTCCATTTTCCACCGTTCATTAGGGGGCCTTAACTGAGGCGATAGTTACAGAACAGGTCGATCACGTACAAAGATCAATTTTGCTCTGATCGTCTAGAAATTTAGATACAAAACATAGCATTGAAAAAAAAATTAATAGAAAGCTAAAAAGAATTTTAACCCCAGTCCCCCACCCCCCACCCCCATTCCCCCTTTACTAGCCAACACAAGGCTCTGGCTGTAAGAACTGAGTCTTATACAAGGAAGGAAGACTTCATTCTCCACCCACCCTGCGCTGACAGCCAAATCCGCAATATGTTTCAACTAGACACCGCAGCGCCTATAGCTCCATCTCAACCCACCATATAATCCAATCCAGCCGAACCCACACTTCCTTTTCCTTGTGTAATTGAGTAACATTTAATTACAAACATAACTCGAATTTATTTCCACTTAATCAAAGAGAATCACTTTGCTCGTCGTTTGATGTGAAAATCCTGATTAATCTTCCATTCCATCGAACTCTCGTATGTTACGTTATAGCTTTGCATTTCAAAGTGTGAGGTGCTCACCTCCAGAAGTAAACTATAAACTTACTATAAAACTAATTTCGATTTGCTTGATTGAATTTCACTCATTGCTGAGTTAACGATTGATCTTTAATTGCATATATCAACGACTGCTTAGATATGGATGTCTTTAACAACCTTATGTTCCTCTTTCGAAAATTCAAACACATATGTAGGTATAACCTAAAGTACGACTGAAAATAAATTGCAAATAAACTTCCATTTAGCTAAGTAGAATTGTGTACACAAGCGGTTGATTAATTCAAATAAAAAAATGAAAGAATAGGAAAACAGCAAAGTGGTCATAAAACTTCTCATGCGTCGAAAGTAGCAAAATTTATTTCTATGCAATCGCTTTTTATGGCTCTAAATGTATTTTTTCGTTTTCTTATATAAGAAATAATATTTTATTTAGTTGTTTTAGAAAACTAAAAGATGATGTTTGATTTTGCAAAGAGGGTACACTGTTCTCAAGTTCAAAGAAATACAAATTGGATCACCACTACTTCATTAAATTTTAATTAATTTGATACAGTTTTCGGGATCAAACTTTATTCATAGTCAGTCTGAATGCATTCGATTTAGAGCAGAGTTTTAAAAGTGATGGGCTGTTGTTCAATAGAAGAGTAGATTCGGTCTAGAGCAATGTCGTCACCTGTCTCACTCCCTATCCTTTTTAAAATGAACTGCGTCCTTGTAAAATAGCCATTTTGAAATTTTACATTTCTCCCCTTAAACAGTTAAGAAATAGCATCCTCCTCGATATGAATGTTGACGCTGAACTCAACTTCGTATGGATGTAGAATCATTCTTTAGCCGCTCAACGCGGATGTGGAATGCCTTAACCGGCTTTGTTGTCCCGTATTACAATACGAAGGATTCTAGTCAATATGCTTTCCAGCATGATTCTCTACTATTTCAGCTAGCGCTGTGCTTTATAACACAAAAAAAGATTAATAATGCTCGCACTAATTATGCAAAAGACATATTTTGTTAGTTCAGAAATCGTCATCGAAAAGCAAAAGGAATATTATTTATGAGCTCAACGGCATTATACAGTGTAAAATAATTTGGATCTGCAACAGTTAAGTATATGCACACACTGACCCATCCAAAGGACATATATTGACATAGAGCAAACAAACATCATCAGTGGGATTAATTTTGTATTCATACTCGTATTATAATTGTTTTTATTTGACTTTTTATTGAAGTGGTGGACTTTAAAGAGCGCATTATTTTTTTTACAATTTCCAATTACATATTCCCCTTTTTTTATTATGACAAAAAAAAGTAATTTTAACTCATCGTAGGCATTGACTATTGATTCTATAATTAACAGATTGATTAACTTTAAGCTGATGATAGTAAATATTGTTTTAATTACATATATGGAGCAAACAGTTATGACTGTTTTAAAAACAGAATGTTGCAATTAATTGGAATAATTATCCCTCAAACTATGAAACCAGAATGTGGATTGCCGTAAAACAATAAATTAACTTTTTAATCTCCTGCATGAATAAAGGATTGGTGACCGAAAAAAAATGTTGACAAGGGTGATTGCCGCGCTTCTTTCAAAATTGATCTGATTTTCATATAATCGTAAGGCAAACACTTTTTTCCAAAAAAAAAAAAAAAGAACCTTGAGCCGAATTACGTCACAAGTTATCGAATTACTCGTGACGGAATAATGTGGATGTTGCATTACCGCTCATGTTATCGAGTAATCTAGAACCAAAATTTTGCATTCTCTCGTCAGTAATGGAACGAAATTTCATTTGACACATGAAGTGCTCACTGATTATTCTTGAAATAAAAACGTAAGAAACTTTTCTTAAATTTGTCTTCTGTTTATTACGAAGGGAGGCTACTTTATCGCAGTTAATGTAAATTTGTAATAAGAATGTTCTGAATAAATAACGTAAGCAACCAACCGAATTGAACAAGAAGTACCTACCCGTTCGAAACGATTACTTTCGTTTCCAATGTACACATGCACCGGAACCCGGAAGACAATCATAACCGTCTAGGAAGTAATTAGCAAGATTTCTTTTAACAAAACCACTCGAGTGCATTGAATGGTCTAAAGGTCTAAGGTCTAAAGAGACATCAGCGAAACTCGAAATATAGATACCAGCGAACTTTCGATGTAACAAGTACCATTTCAAATAGCTATACGTTACGTGAGATCACGTATGCTGCAATCCCAAAATTGTCACATCACAACCACTCGATAACGTGAGCTGTAATTCGGCCCCAGATTGTGATTTTATGTGTGGAATGGAGGGGACCAATAAATGATTTTCCGAAAGTGTGAAAAAGTGTTTTTCATAAAAATGTAATAACTTTCGAAGAACTTGCCATCTCTCGCAAATTGTGATAACCGAAAAAAAAAAATAGTTTTATGCTTCTGAAATATGAACCGAATTGGAAAAAAAACCTGACAGACATGCTAATTTTTACGCCAGAGTTACCACAAACAGACGTCGAATACCTTAATAATAAATCAACAATTTTTCATTTTTTCATTCATTTTTTCAAGACGTTAGGAAAATCTATTCACTCTGGTCTTTTAATCAAACAAAACATTCATGTCAGAGGTGCTTTCGACCTTTTTCATTGTGAACCAAATGCAATTGAAGAATTAGGTATTCTCTGAAAGGAGTTTTTTTAAGTGCTGAATGCACTTCTTTTCCAAAAATGTGATACTTAATTGCTTTTCGGTGAAACGAAAAAGCGTCACGATAAATAAACAAAAACATAACTGAAAAGAATTAGGTCGGTGAGAGATTGAGATAGAATACATTTCACAAAATTTTATGTTCTTGATCTCCCGCTGAGGCGTTGCTTCGTAGCGTTCCCACCTTATTCTTCCAAGCAGTGTCCATAAATGTATATCTTGTTTAATACAACACATAGTGGATATACCAAAATTTGTTTTTTATTGGGTAGGGTGAAGGTAAAAAAACATCCTTACCAGCACATCAACCTGAAAGATCTTTTGTAATGTTCCATTAGGTTTAAACACAAAGTGAAAAGTTGTTCTTTCGAAGTTGAGTTCATTTAAGAACCTAAGAACTTTCGAAGAACTGGTGTTTCTTATATCAAGGGGACTAGTGAATCTTTTATTGAATATTTTTAGCTTGGATCAGGCTATGGCAGGGCATTCACAAAAAGTGTGCTCGGCTGTTTCTGTATCTTCAAAACAGAGTCGGAAGGTATCATCTTGGCTGATGCCCATGTTCTTAACTTGTTAACCACACACTTCCGAAAAATCACGTAGACCACACACATGGGTCCAGCGGAGCCGAGCATGACAAATGTCAACAGCTCTTTATTTTTGTATGAAATGATCAAAAAAAATTTACATACAGTTCAAACATTATCAAAGAGAGCTGCATTATACTTACTGTCAATTTAAATTTTAAAAACATAAAAAAATCGTTAAAAAAATTAGAAAAATTGGATTTTTTATATTTTTTTATAATATTTCAACTTAAAATTTAACCAGAAAGCACATTGAATGCTATATTTTACGATAAAAATACTTTTATTCAATTTCGCTAAAAAAAAGCGGACCCGAAAAAAATTGCCGCGCAGATGGACGCCTGGCTGCTACTAAACGTTTTGGTGGGATGCGTTAACTATACAGGCCTATTTTAGTACCCTTACACTAGAACATGTGGCTCTGAGATAAGCATTTAAATGTGATGGGTGTACGGTACATCCATTCAAAGTCGCACCGGGTCCACTGGACCCAGTGTGTGGTTAACGGGTTAAGATGATATCTAAGGGAGCAGTGTCGTGAAGAAGACCGTAAGTAGCTTTGCGTTGCGTTTGCTCATGTCAAGAATTTCTTTCATACTTCTTTGAGATAAGTCTATGAATAGTCATGTTTACGCTTTCGATTCCAAAAAATCCAAGATAAACTGCTGAAAATCTCTAATACATCCCATGGGCCTTTACGATTAAACGTGACCGCTTAGGTAACAAAAACCCGCGCGTCAACTTGAAGGTTGCAATTTGATTTCTTCCGATGACCGGTTGAGAAGTTACCAAAATATCTATAGAATTACACAGATTGGAAAGTAAATTGGGAAGCCTACAGGTCCTCAGGTTGCCCTTGTCGTAATGGTTCGCATGCCTGCTTGTTACGTGGTAGTTCGATGTTCGAGTATCGCTTTTCACTAAGAACTGGCAAGAGAAATTACACTACCATGAAAAACGCTTAGCCGTTCGGAATCGGCTTTGTGGCACACTGTTCATTTGTTAAATGTGCCACTACAAAGCACTGCTCGACAGATTATGGTATTTTCGATGCACAACGAGAGACTTCCTTGCAGAACTCATTCTTTTATTGACTGAGACAAATATTTCTACCAGTTATGGCTGAAAAGGAATTACGAGGGCAGTCCGTTAAGTACTTAGCCTCTCCGCCCAATAGAGCCACTATCGCAAGAAAAACTTACTATAGTGTAGAAGGCTACTGTCGAAATTTCAGCCAAATTGGACCCGTAGTTTTGTTTTAACCGCGTGTGGAATCAAACGTGTCAGCGGATTTTAGAAAAATTGAAAAAGAGCAATATCGGTCAGTGATTCGTTGGATGCTGTGTACGGTGACTCTTCTTCTTCGATGGCGACCGTCAAAAATTGGTTTAACGTGGTCGCACGTCGGTTTTTGAGAAGCCACGCTCAGATGCCCCGAAAACGGCTACCACGGAGGAAAATGTGACAAAAATCCACGATTTCGTATTGGCAACGCCGATTGATAAGGTGCGCGAGATAGCTGAGATAGTAGGCATCTCGAAAGACCGCGTTGCTCATATCCTGCATGAAATTTTGGGCATGAGAAAACTGTCGGCGCGATGGTTGCCGCGTTTGCTCACTCCGGACAACAAACGCAACCGTGTGAACACTTCAAAGCCTTGGTCGAGTTGGGCTATGAAATATTGCCCCATCCACCGTATTCTCCAGATTTGGCCCCGTGCGACTTCTTTTTATTTCCAAACTTGAAAAAATCACTTGCCGGGCAGAAATTTGTGTCGAATGAGGAAAACATCACCGCCACCGAGGCCTACTTTGCAGAACTCTAGAAAACGTATCTTTCAGATGGGTTATAGAAGTTGGAGCATCGCTGGGTCAAGTGTATCGAACTAAAAGAAGATTATATTGAAAAATAAATCAACACTTTTCCCAAAATTTTCGTTTTTCTTCTGTAGGCTGAGTACTTATCAGACTGCCTTCGTATGTTGAATTTCAAAATATTTTGTCAAATGTTTTTTTCTTTTGTGCATCATCTTTTATTTCCACTACAACTGCTAACTTATTAGTATCGAAAAAAATTCTTACGCAATTTTCAAAAGAACGAATTTTAAGAAATCCCGTGGAGCCAGTGCTTGAATTCTTCTTCTTCTTTTCCATTTTTGGCGTTACGAGTAGTGATCTTGAAGCGATCACAACTCTCCCACTTTTCTGCTTCACACTAGTGATCCGCCTGTGGGGTACGCCGCGTTGACCTCAGAAATCGTCGGCAAGCCTCCCGGTTTTGGATTGTTCCATGTCTGAGGCCAACCAAATGCTGCTGTTTTTGCATTTGCTTGTACCAGGAGTGTTTTGACCTGCCTTTTCTTTTTCGTCGCGAGTTTGTTGAAACGTTGTACGATATTGCCTTTTTGACGGGGTTCTGCGGAGCCAGTG
The DNA here is from genome assembly GCA_914767635.1 of Melanostoma mellinum. Lineage (NCBI taxonomy): Eukaryota > Metazoa > Arthropoda > Insecta > Diptera > Syrphidae > Melanostoma > Melanostoma mellinum. The sequence goes on from OU612058.1 coordinate 26,657,716, forward strand.
CTTGAATTAAATCCTTAAATCTGTTTAAAGACAAAAAAGGAACTGTTTGCTGTGGCTACAGTTCTGCAATAAAAAAAAAATTCTTGCACGTGAGGGCAAACAGGCCACCATAGAGATTAGACCTCGACCGTAAGACAAAAAAATTCTTTTCAAAACTCAGCCAACAGACATGATTCTTTTTTTTAAAGAGTTACATATTCAAATAGAATGTGCCTGCCAATTTTATTTCTCCTCATAAAAAACAACACAAAATAAAAACATAAAAAATGAAAATCCTCATCCCACCATTCAGCATGACGACGAGGCTAATAAAAACAAATCGAAAGCATGCCTCTTACATCAAAACACACTCAAAAGTCACAAGTCAACACGAGAAAATAAATTCAGCAAACTATGGACCAGACCAAACAACAACTAGGTCAACACCAACTTGAAAAGGCACATCATGTAGTTACGAACCACAAGCTATTAAACATTAGCCACCAGAGTGTATGATAAAGTTGGAATCTCTCATATCATATGGTTAGCCATTGCCGAAGTTTCATGTCTACTTTGGACCCTTTAATCTGCGGGAACTGCTTCACAGAGTCTAAGACCGACCAACTCTAATGTTTCAACTTCAACTTTATTCAAAACAACAACCACAATGTATCTCTCTCTATCCCCTAATGTTTGTTACACAGCCAGACGACACAACGGGAATGGACCAACGGACCTACCCAACCGAGTCGTCCAACTAACGTGCAAATAATAAAGAATACCCAAAAGAATGACATAGGAAGGGAGATAAATAGATAGCCAGATACAGATACCCCCGACGAGTCTTAATTAAAGTGAGAAAAGTGCTGTAGTATTTCAAATGGCGCACGAACGGACGGACGGGGAGTTTTTATAGACCAACACACAAACTTCATGCAAGGGGCGAAAGGGGGCGGGAAACAAACTGCCCACTCTATCTCTTCCGGCAGTTTGTGTCGATATTTGTGTCGGCCATCCGACCATTCGACCGACCAGCAGCATCAGCCAAAGAAGTCTTAGAAAAAACAACAATATCATACCCAAGAGAACAACTAGACCAGTGGCGAGGGCCACTTAAGTTACCTGCTGTTAGCCTCTCCGATGATCCGTTTGTTTTGCAGCTACAGTTTATCTGGTCGCCTGTTTTTTGTGGGCTCTTATAGATGAGGACAACGACGACGACGACGACGACGTCCATCCATCCAAGCAATGACTTTAAATGATTTAACGTTCCGCACTTAGAAGAGGAGTTTAATAGAGACAAAGAGGTGGACAAAGATGTCTGTCGGTTGTTGATGATGAGTGGCCAGTCCTCACTATGCTGTGCTGTGCGCCTACTCTTGTAGCGAACTCCAGTTAATCCAGATTCAAGAGCAATCGCTTTAGGTGACCATTAGCAGCACTTATTATCTCATTACAATCAGATTTATACAAAAACACAAATTAGGTTTAAACGCGGCACTTCCTCCTCTTACTTTTTTTGTATTTTTTGTATACCACACACGCACAACGCGAACGCACGCACCAAACCGTTTTATCACCCGCGAAGAATTTTAATTTAATTTCTTTTTTTATTTGATTTTTAAATTGCGAATCTCAACGCCAGAGATCATCAATTAAAAATAATTGATGAAAACATTTTTGAGCAAATGCAAGAAGAGGTAACCCTTTTTTTGAGTGCGAGTATTCAAAATTGAATAATTACATCAACCACATTTAAATTAGAGCACCACGCAAAACCAACAACACTTTGGTCGCACTCGCACTTAAGTAACCGTCACGAACTCTACACACCGAATAAATCGAATAAAATTGTCCCAAAACGTAATCACCACAAAGTACACCAGTGGCCTCTTCTTGACTTCACTCTTAACACAACCGAAGAAGTTCGTCCAAAGCGCCTCCACTACACAGAACAACTAAAGCTCGAACCAGCACGTTCGGATGTCAATAGAAGACTGAATTCGTTTAACCAGTCCGCCACAATGTTTATGTTGCAGCTCGATGGAAACGCGCGCCGCGCAAACAGAAACAGAAACAGAACACTCTGGCCATGATGCTGGCCTTCGCTCAAGGGGGAAAACGCTGGCTACACTCTAACCACGGTCGTCGTCGTCGTTGGTAGTCGATTCGGCTCTACAACAGTTACACTCAGTGTTACCGCGGGCTCAAATTTTGACGAGTCCCAGTGGCTGAAAAAATGAGTCCTTTTGAAAAAAAATGAGTCCCTTCTGTTTTTTTTTTAAGTTCATTTTAATAATACAAAAACCTATATATTTACATATATAGTAAGTAGACATAAAGAATAAAAATACATAAAACAAAAATAAACATCTTAAAATTTTTTTTTTTATTTGAGTCTCTTGTTTTAGTTTTTAAGTTCATTTTAATAATGGATACAAATAATTAATATACTGAATATGTGCGGGTCAAAAATCAAAATTAAATACAGCACACGGATGTAAGCAAGAATATAAGAAAAATATAAAAAAGATGACAAAGACAATTGACAAAGAAAATATTGTTTTTGCTTTCACTCAAACAAAGCGCCCCTATGAGTGAATCAAAGAAAATGTTTGAATGCTGACACAGCGTTCAGGTGTTCAGGAGTGAAATAAAAGCTACGTTTACACTATGCATTCTTCTCAAAATTAGTTTTGTCTACAAAATTTAACAAAGCTTTTGAAAATATTAATTAACGTTGACTTCAGAGTAAAGATGAATGATTTGTATAGAGGTAACTTGGATTCGTAAAAAAATGAGCCAAATCTAAATTTTGTGAGTCCCCGAGCCAAGTTAAAAAAAATGAGTCCCTTTTGGCACTATAGTGTCCCCGCGGTAACACTGGTTACACTACACATTCGCTACAGCTCCAGTCTCCGAAGTCCGAAGCACTTTGATGTGAGTGCAGCAGCGGCAAAGATGGTTCTTGGGAAGAAGCATGGCAATTGCCGGTTAGTTCTTCGACTCGCAGTGGGTGTGATGGGGATGATGAAAACGGAAAAGTCTTTTCTTAAACATCGTAAACAGAGAGAATTTTTTTTGTTGTGAGAGAAAGAGAGAGAGAGTTGCTTAAGCTGAGAAGTGAGAAAACGGAGGGAATTTTCTTTGCCGGTGAATAAGCTTTTGTTAGTGTGTGGTGATGAAAGCTCGATTAATTGAGAGCGGCTAAGTCGGGCAACATGTTGCTGAAAAATTGAAAGCAGTAGGGTACGCTTGCATTGTTTGGTCTGATTTTGTTATCAAATAAGGATTTTGTTTTCATTTTTAATTATGGCACGGAATCCACGTTTTTCAAACAAAGTTCGTTCAAACCGAACGTCTTTTATCTCAAAACAGTGTCAGTTTAATAAAGGAATGGTTTTGCGGCCCTATATTTTAATCTGCTTTCTTGATTTCCTTGTTTTTTGAGAGCTGAGAGTTTGCAGTATTTCTGCCATTGCAGAAATATGAGGTTGGTAAGGTTAGATTAGGTTAAAGTGGTGGATTAGGTTCAGCTCGGCAAACACACTTATCCCCGTTGTTGGGCCGATTGTGGTACCACGGTGGATCTATAATGTATCATCCTGATGGAATCGTTTTGGGCTTACAATGGAGCGGGAGAGACGCAAAAATATGAATGAGAATTGTTCAAAACTAAAGTTAGGAAAATTCTCCAATGGAAAATCAATTTGAATACATATTAGTAAATTTTTCAAAATTTAATTTAGGTAAGTGTTTCAATTGAAAATTAATTGAAATTCTTTCATCGCTTGCAACGCAATGATTCGAATAAGCTAAGACCATAAAATACGTCACACAAAAATTAGGTCTTTTTGCCCCCCTCCGTAGTGTCAGGCCGTGTCACACTTTCTGTGACCCTCCCATGAATATAACGTCACAAAAGCTTAGACCCCCGCCTTGCGAATGATAAATTTTAATTGATAGTGCAGCTGTATGTTTAAAATTTTTTTTACGGACTCCAATGCCGCTAGAGTTGAAGATCTAGCTCATGTTTAAAAAATTAAACATAAATAAATATATTGAGTTACAATGTATTGTATTAAAAAAATGTCTCTTTGAATGTGAATGACTTTTATCATGACAATGATTCAAAAAAAGTAGTCGAAAGAAATACTGTAGTAAATTTTTTTGATGAACGACGAACGTTACGTTGCTGTAGACCCCTCCCTACCCCCCGTATTTTATGGACGGCTCCTAAGGTGTGAAAGATAATTAGGCTTCTAGAAGAAATTGCTGAAAAAATTGTTTCTATCTAATAGATTTCCTAGCAGTCAAAGCGATGCGACGATTATCGTTATATCAAAAGAATCGCATCTCTTCCATTTGTCTTTTTAGTGATCGGGAAACTAGAGCAAGTCACTCGCAGTTTCAAATTCTCAAACTAATGCTGATGTCGTTACACTCCACTGTGTTTTTTTTTTTTTTTTTTTTTTTTTGTCGGAGGGTCTTAAAATACTAACTGGAGCACTATCCACACCTAAACAACGGTCCATTGTAGTACCCGATAGCTACCTTCTTTTGCTGTAGCTTTCCAGACTTTCTGAGAAAATCTAAAAGACGCTAATGTAAGTTGAGGACAATCACATAGGAAATGCACTGCGGTCGTCATCCTCTCCACAGGGTTCACAGAGCGTGGTATCACTTAGGCCTAACACCTTTAAATGCAAGGCTAAACTGCGTCAAAAATACACGGTCTGTTCAAGACTGATTCACTCTATAGAATCTTAACCAGGAAAGGATTGCTATCGTTTCTTCACAGCTCAGGTGCCTTTGTGAAGGGCGATGAGATTTAAGTGAAACTCTACCTGGGCAGATGCGCTTCCGTTTTCTAATTGGAGGCGTATGCTATCCAAATAGTTATAGCCATTGTCATGAAAAATGGCTGAATGTATTGAAATACTTGAGTCCACTGTGGTTGCCGTGGCGTATCGTAAAGATTTGTATGTGTGCCTTTTCGTGGGATTTCGAACTTCCAATCGCAGACACACAAAACTGTTTTTCCAAATATATCATTTCTTGCAAGGACAAGTTCTGCTATTAAAAATGCTTTCTATAGGAATCCGTATAAAACTGTATGTTAATTAATTCCGTTCTGACCCGAGACTGTCCCAGCTTTGTTGAGCAATGGTTTGAAAACCTTTGCAATGATATGATACAGGCATTAGGCATTCTTACTGCATTTTGGATGATTAAGCCGATGGCGTTACACAGACATTTCTGCAAAGACGAACTAAAATACCCTCCTTTTCATTTGATTCTCCTAGTAGTCCTTGTTTATTTGTTTTCTTTGCCCGCCTCCATAAAAAATTGTGCAAGTAGAAGGTTTTTTCTTATAATTAACGCGCACATCAAGGGGTACAGAGTCTTACAAAGCGTTCCACATTCGGGTAGTGTGAATAAAAAGTCGTCAACAGTTAAGAGGATTAGAGCTCGTTTATAAAAATACGGAACAGAATCGGAGACAAAACGGAGCCTTGTGGCACAGCAGCATTTATAAGGTGGGTATCATCCAAGCAGAAATTCTGCATGACTGTGAAGCCGCAAAACCGCTGGCGCTGAAATATTGACATCTTCAATGGCAGCCCAGTGGCGGCGGTCATTAATGCTTTCTCATCTATTGCCACAAAATCCAAATTAGTAGAAAGCTGTCGCAGTTATCTAAGACTCTACTGAGCTCAACCAACATCGTAAATTTAATTTGGGTTGCTTGACGTTGTAACATAACAGGGAACGAAATGGCGGATAAGCTGGCTTAAATTGGGTCAGCGCTCGAATCCAGTGAAACGAACGCCACAGTTCTAACGCCACTAGAACTTGAAAATGGTTTACAGAAACCTACGGCCAGCTATTTCCAGGAAAAAACAGAACTTTCACTCCAACTCAGCTGGTCTCGACTCTCTCTGTTCATTGGCATTCTGATGATAAGAATGGGCATTAGGACATCCGACTTATGTAGGGGATGCCAAGACAGAGGAGGGATCATTCCCCTTTTTCTGTGAGTGCCCTAGCTTGTCCCATACTAGGAAAAAGCCCTTATAGAATACTTTTTCGAAAATCTGCGCGACATCTCTAACCTTCCACTAAACAGCATCCTTTAATTCATCTAGATCTTCAAATGGTGGAGGCTCACAAGCCCAACAACCCAGTCACAGACCCAATCTTAAAGTCTACCTCCTCATCTTATATTATCCGGGGAGCACAATGGATCCTTGAGATCTGAGTAAGGTGCTGCCGCTTATTGCGGCTGCACTTCTCATCCAACTTATCCTAACCTAACCAAATGTGGGTGTCAGTCTAAAACCATTCACTACAACCTGTACTGTTACTGACCAGCAGTCACTTTCAGTACTATTTTGAGGTCGTTCACCTTAGAATACGTTATATTAGTATCATACTCAGGTTGCTTTTTTGTTATGGCTGTAACTGTAAGTAACGAGGTAAGTAACAAGGTTTCCACCTCGCTTGATCACCATGATAAGACCTTGCGACTTGTACATGCTTATGGGATATCTTGACCAGGAGAGTCCCTGGCACCGTATCCCATACCTCCATGGCAGTCCTCATTTACTTTTCCCTTGACAAGTTCGTTCAAATTCGCACCAAAAACACAACCGATTCTTTTCGTGCCTTAAGTTTGTTGTATGCTGCTTTTTCCAATTGCTCAGATTTAGTTTCAATATGAGCAATAGAACTGTGTGGTCATAATAGTGACTGGCGGGACAGTGCCATTAATAGTTGCAACCGTTTCCCGTATTTCTCAAAATCTTACGAAAATCATCAAGTTGATTCCTGCATGTTCCAATCTTTTCTGTGTAGTGAGCAGGTGATTTCCTGGCTTGTAAGCTCCGGGATGTTTTAAGACGTTGAATGTGTTATCAAGATAATTTACATTAAAATCAGTTCAGAATTTAGGAAACTTTTCTTAACTAAGATGATATTTTCTAAGAAACTTGACCCCGACGCAACGGCTGCATGTCACGCATTTTTGTCACAGGGATCTTTTAATCACTTTTTTGCCTATAAATTCCACATAAGTAAAGTATTAGATTATTACTAACTGAACTTATCAGACTGTACAGTTCAATTATTGTTTTCTTCACTCTTCATTTATTTCCAGATTTTATTATATTGCAGCATGTCAAACTATATACCCGTATATTGTTGTTATCTATCCAATTTGTCCTGTTGACTGAACTAATGCATTCGATTAAAAACCTTTCGCAACGTTAATGATCCCTAAAAGAGCCAGACAAACATCCTATAGTGGACAATACATACTCGTTCGTATAATAAGCCCCAAACAAATACCTTAACATTGTCCGAAACGGGAAAACGATAATTGCAACATATTAATCTAATCAATTACCGTTTCGCCCCAATGACTTTGATGATTATTGGATATTTGTTGTTGTTGTTTCGTCTCTTCCTTTTTTTCAATCAAAAATCCTACACATATTTATACTTTAGATACAATACAATACACTGAGAGATGATACTGTCCGCCTTGGATACCATAACATGTGCGGGACAGACAATAATGCGAAAATATATTGACTTGCTTATTACAGCCGCTCATCCCCAACTCTCACTGCTGATACCACCACACCCACCACGGCCGGCTATGTAACAATAGAAACACATTTCCAGAAAATAATTGGATTCTCAAATCTCAGACATTATGCCAAAAAATTTACGCAAAAATAAATCGCTCCTTGGCTACGTAAAAATCAGTGTGCTTTAGTTTAGCTCCTGTGGATACCGAGATACCGACCGCCTGGAGGGCTTTATTCTCTCCTTCTGAAGAAGTATCGCATGGTTTATTTCAAATGACTAAAAACAGCCCAATAAAGGGGTATGCATTTGAGTAATTTCGAAATAATTTTGTGGTTTGAGCCAATGCACTCGATTTGGTCAGTTTCCAATGAAAGAATAGGTGGTACCAAAGAGAATCATTTAAAATTACTTTCAAGTTCAGGTTAATTATATGGTCTCTAAGTATCATGAACCACATTGATCCCTGGCTTCTAACCCGTCTTAAAAGTCGAATTGTTACTCACTATGCAACGCTCTCAGATGAATGTTGTGCAACATGCATCCGGGACCGTCCATCAAAGGCCAAATGGTTTAGCTTCGGTATCGGCATCGGCACGCAATGTAAAGTATCTCGGATATCTATGGGCGATCGTAAACAGCCAAAAAACCCGATGCAGCGATCGTTGAACTCGTCGATATCCACAACACGAACTCGATAAAAAAAAGAACATATCGGAGCAAGACTGCCTAAATGCTTTTGTTGAAAGATTTTCCAGCCCCGATACTGGACGATATAATTTTGACAGATTACATCTTATTGGGCGCTAGAGGGCATGTTGTTGGTGTGGGTTTTTTGTGTCTTGTGTGTATCTTGGTCGTTGCGGCAGACTCCAGCGGTGAGTTTAAGAGGTTGGATATTGGGTGCTTCATTCATTGAGAAGTTGTGTCTTGTTTTTTTCTTGGTTTTTCTTTTTTGTCTTATTTCGTTGGAGTCAAAGCCATAATTTATTGCTCTGAGGCAGGGAGTATGACTTTCGTGCGTTAAGAAATTTATATTCAAATTTTCATCGTCATCGCCGTTGTGTAGAAGAAGAAGTCGAAACCACGAACTTGAACTCTGGGTATTTGAATTCAATTAATATTCGTTGATGAGGTGTATGTTACTTTTCTAATTCGATTCCCTTTAATTTGAGTGTCAATCAAAATTATTCAAATGTTTTAGCGTTTTATGATAGGTTAACGAAAATGTAGTGGATTTTTGTTTGAACGGTAGGTGGAACCGTACCGCCTTTAAAAACAAAGCAAATTTCTAACAACTCAATGAAATAAGCAAAAATTAATTGAGAATTCATGTTTTTTTTATTATCTGTACGAATTAAAACGTGTTTGGTAGGTTCCAAAATTGAAGATTGATTTTGTGAACTCTGCAAATAACAAGTTGAAAATTTCAAATTAGATATAACTTCAATAATACACTTCTTTTTTCTAACAACTCTTTCCTTGATGTTTGGGTAACATTCGATGGCTCTATAAGAAATTTTGAAATGGAATCGGGTATGTTGCAATGCTTTTGTTCTTTCGTTTTATTCAAAAATTTCTTGTATGACCCAAACATTGTCCCTTCATCACTAACTATGTACATAGTTCATGCCATGTAAGCAAAAAAAAAAAAAAAACTGAACTTATAAATTGAAATTGAACTAAAACTTAACATGGACAAATGAAGTGCAATTGTGCAGCAGAACTTTCTTAGGGCGGAATTGCAGTTCGGGCTGAACCTCGCCTCAACCAACATCTTTCGATAACGACTTTGATTCCATGGGAACTCTCTGCAGTTATGCTTTCTAAATCGTATCTATGTATAAGGTCTTTTTCTACTTGATTTTGTCACACTAGACGAGGTCATCTCCTTCCACGATTTCCTCGCAATGTGCTTTCAAAAACCCGTCGAGCCGAAGTGTTGATGCTATTTTCATGTTGCTCATATGCAGTTCATACATAGTATCCCTTGCGTTATTTTGAAGAAATGTTCTTCTGCGATGGCAAAACCACTGCCGTAGGGTTGGAACCTCTGTTATAGAATTTCGTAGCAAATTTGAAAGAAAGTGGAATATGTAAATGCAAAATTTCTGGAGCAGATTTAGAAGAAGAATAAGAAAAGCTCTAGTTTTTCTTTAAAAAAAATTTTTTTTGAGTAAAGGGTCGGCTATCAAAGGGTTTCTTTTCAAACTACGGCCTATTTTGACAGCCCATTCAAACTTTTGGCAAAAAATCAATATGTTACTTCCGCGGAACGAAAAAGTTGCTCGACATCTGATCAATGCGTTGGGAAACTTCTAAAAGAAGTTTTGGCCGAAATAAAGCACCCATCACGCCGCTGAAAGCAAGTTTGCGCGGAAGTTGGGACGGTTAGTGTATAACTTTCGAAGTATCCATCGTACAGAGGAGTATTCGGCCTTAGAATCCATTCAAAAGTGAAAAAGAAGTCTTATTCGGCCCATTAATTTTTGCTTTTTAGATTCCTCAATATCATAGCTAACTAAAACCGGTTTCAGATTTTCGTTTTATTTTGAATTTTTATATTTAAATACGATATGAAAAAAAAAAATATTATACTCTGTGCGTGGTTGTACACCAGACAGAATGTGGCTGCTATAACCGAAAGTGTGCTACTCGATCCGAGAACACTTTTTTACGTTTTGGTTATCAATGGGCGTTACTGATAGTAACCAACTTTTTTAATAACATTGGGGCTACAAGCAATATGATATGGTGGAGAAACTATTAAGATTTTACATTAAACGCATTTTCAGTATTCCGACCAATGCTCCTAATTATTATCTACTGATGATAGAAACAGGTCTATCACCGCTGTATATACAAACGTTGAGGATGCAGATAGACTATGTCATGAAGGTTATGGATGTGAAAGATACACGTCTACCTAAGATAGCAGCTCTGAAAGCGGTGGAACAAAAACTAAGCTGGTACGCAGTATGGTTGGAGTTAGCGTTTCAATGCAAGATGCGGAGGTTGATCTTAGCATCGGAAACTTACCCAACTGGCGTTCCATTTTATATCAGCTAATTGAGAAAGTGGATGAGATGCAGGTTTTGAAGTACCAAAAAGAAGCTGAATCATCGGTGCATAGATCAGTGTATAGACGCTTGAACCACAATTTGCTAGACAAGAGCTATTTCAAAGATGAAAACAGTATATAAATGATATCTGAATTACGTGCCACATAGAGAAGACCATCTCTGTTTTTGCGAGCTATGTAATTTGAGAGAACGAGAAGACGTCTTGCATTTTATTGGAAAATGTCCGATCTTGAGAGAAATAAGAATACAGGTGTTTTTAAAAGGTTATCTTTCAGAGGAGGAGGTTATAAAAGAGTTAAATGAATTTGATGTGGATAAACTATTCGAATACGCCAAAACAGCTACAGCGTACCGCAATAAAATAATGAGTGGGAATTTTTAAGTAAACCATTAATAATTGCTACTTTTCAAATTTTCTTATTTTGCTAAAAGCTATTGTCAGAAATTAAAAAAATATAAAAAGGAAATATAATTTAAATTATTATTAATTGTCAATCCGGCAGACGGCATAAAGCCATGCTCAAACGTTTTTTGTATAAATTATATGTATATTTATTATTAGTAATGGAATAAAAAAACACTTCAAATTCAAATTCAAATTCAATAATAACATTGATGACATGGACTTAGACAGCCTTTGGTTAATGCAGAATGGTGATCTATGTTACACCAGCATATGTCACAATCAAATTTTTTCACTCTTAATTGTCTAATCGAATTTATCAGCCATCTAGGCGGTTTCAATTGGCCACCTCATAGCAGCAATTTTCTGTGGCAACTGAGAAAGACCGATATTATGTCAACAATTTGGAGACCATTAAAGCACGTATCGCCTTTCACGAGAGACTGGCAAGTCAAGATAACCGCACTGTCATCAAAAGTAGCGTCTCATTTTGCAGTTCGAATTCGGAATAAGATTTTAGCTCCTTGAAATGCATTACGAATAGTGCTCCTCGAGTTTTGTTGCCCTCAGTATTGCTATTTTTACTTTTTTATTTATAATTTCAAGCATTTCAACCCGCGGTTGTCTGGAGTTTAGATATCCAAAGTTTTCTTTGTGGAAAAAGTTGAAAAAGTCCCAAAAAATTGGGGCGTCGGAGTAGGTTTAAATTTATTAAAGCTGCCATTGCGAAAAATTTTGCATTTATCTTATTTTTCTGAGCTTTTTCCCAGCCGATGGGAGAGAGCACTTGGCCAGCCGGTACTTAAAAATGGCCAAATTTCCTCCCCTTTCAATTATCGTCGAATTGCACTAACGTCTCATCTTTGCAATGAAACGAATATAAATTGTAACCTCATGAAATATCTTAAAGAATGAAAGCTTCTTAATTACCGACAGTACGGCTTTCGTAGAAAAAGATCAACTGGTAATTTGTTGGCTGTTCTCACCGAAAATTGGAAACAATCTTAACATAGCTTTGGAGAAAGTAATATTACAGCCTTTGATTTCTGTAAGGCATTAGATAGAGTTTGACATCAAAAGCTCTCGCGTGCTCTTGGTGTCGAAAAGTCTCTTCTACATTGGATTTGAAATTTCTTTTCAGACTGCACGGTCTAAAACACAAGTTGTATTAAATGGTTGTAAGTCTGTTACTCACCATTTAGATTCTGGTGTGCCCCAGGGCTCCGTTTTATAACCTACACTCTTCCTTATCTTCATAAATGATTTTTTGTCTGAATCTTCTAGTCCCTATTTACTGTTTTGCTGACGACTCAATCCTCAGCTTTTAACATTCATTTCAAAATTCTCGTCCTTGCTCTTTGGATGTGGAACTGGAGCGATTGCGTATGATAAGCTCATTGAATTCTGACCTTGACAGAACTTATTAAAAAGTCATAAAGACACGGAAGATCTAGAGATCAAGTGACCTCAACTCCAATAATTGGCGTTTTGTCCAGGTGGGCCCATCAGTTAGATGCTGTCGTACCCTTCTAAGAACCGAATTTTTGGTTGTATTGTACGCTTATAAAATTTACTTGTCAGCATTGTTACATGCGAAAATATTAACCGTCTTCAATGCTTCGAAAACCCAATGCTGTTAAAGCTTAACCGTCAACCCCATATCTTTATCCATGAATAGTACATGCATTCAAGAAACCTAAATGCTGTGTAAATGACGATCTTCACTGGAATGACCACATGTTTGAAGTCACCAAAAGTGTTGCAAAATACTAAGAGTTCTTAAAACGATGTTGGAAATTGTTCATCAACCCCTTATCTGGCTGCAATAATTTATAAAGCCTACATCAGTTCCAAGCTAGAGCACAGTTTTTGTTTGGCCACAAAAACGGATGTGGAATGCCTTAGGCAACTCTTATGGTTAAGGCATCGAACTTGGCGGAGCAGCGTGAATTCTCCAAATGGCTTAGTGTAGCTCGTCTCTGGTAATACTGTCATACGCGACCTTGAAGTCGATAAAAATTTGGTGTATATCGGAATTTATTATATTCCCGGTTTTTTTTTCCAACGTGGGATAAGAGACATTCACATATAAAAGGTGACAAGATTCCGGCGACGGCGACGTTAAGGTGGCTTATTAGCACAATACAATTAGAGACTTCGTTTGACAGATATTGGATGGTCGGATGTAGTTTGCGTCCAGACTTATCAAACTTGTCGTCTAACTTTATGTCTCGTATTCCTCCACTCCGTCCATTTTCAAAATTTTCAAAAATATTTAAAAATCATCCAACAAGTTGGTCAAGCGGTCTTCTGAGGGTTCACATTATCAAGCATTGGTCGTTCAAGTCAAAGTCTGTCCAACTAGTTGTACAATGTGAACTCTGCTATTCGTCTATATAATTGGCGAAGTTGTGAGGATCTCCTTTTTTCAGGATCAGGCATACGATACTGAGGTTCCATTCATCAGGCATGCTTTCTTCCGACCATATCATGCAGATCAGCTGGTGCATGCTCCTTTCCAACTTGTATTCACTTACCTTGAAAAGCTCGGCATCAAAGCAATTTGCATCTGCAGTTTTAAGTTTGCTATGGCAAGTTTAACGTCTTCTAGGTCAGGGCGACAACATTCTTGATCATCGCCCAAGTTGAATGAGAGATTCTGCCAGGCAGTGGAGTTTTCATCTTCATCGACACTTGCAGCTTCCAGATCCTCAGCAGAAACTTTGATTTTTATTCACTATGTTTCCCCGCTCTTTAAAGACTTGAGTTATAGGATTTGATTTGATTTACTCACCAAACAAAAAAAAAATTTTTTTTTTTAAATACAACGACCTTAGTCACGTAATTTTATGCATTAGACTGCACTTAACAGAAACCAGCTGAGACCTTTTTCAATAAATTCCTTCACGATTCAAGAAACAATGAAATTTATGATTTTCTCTTGCGCACAAATTCGCATCATGTGGGAGTACTTTCTTTTTATCTAAAGCCGACAAAGAGATGGCAATTAAAAGAAGCATACATAATTAAAACAAATTGCATAGACATTAAAAACTGAAAAAATCCAAGACAAATTGTTGCTCAGCTCAACCCTCTACATATGAGTTCATGGAGGAAAGGCATTTATTTATTATTGTTTTGCTTTTTCCTTTTGCTTGACGAGTGTCAAAAAGCTGGAGTTTGTTTCTCATGAAGGTGCCTGTGAATCTGATTGTAGTGATTGTAGTATTTTCTGAACTGTTTCAAATACACAATTTCGCACAGAGTGTTAAAAAAGGGAGAATTGAAAAACAATGCACCTGAAACTCATAAAACAGTCGCTTTTGATTTACATCACGACATCCAACAATATACGCTTGGCTATAATTGGAGCAGCAAAACTAGACTGAGCGTGACTAGGTCCTATTAGGTTGGCTTAGCATCTTAAAAAGAAAACTCTGAGCGCTTTTAATTGCAAAAGTCTTTCATTTCTCTCATAAAGATATTCTTTGGTGTTTGAGCTAAAGCCATGCTGTGTTTGATAACTAACGTTCAAGAGAAATGCTTCTAACGAGGAAAATGGGTTCACCTGGCTTTAAACTGAGCAAACACAAAACCATGAAGATAGCAGTTGAAAGCCGCTTGTAGATACGGAAAATGAGAGTATGGGTTATTTATTTGAATGAACAGTCTACTTTGTCATGGGGCAATTAAGAAAACTTTACATTATCTGCTCCGCACGCAAAAATGTTATCAACTCCAACTTTACTCATTAAAAATTGTGTTCGGTCCTCATCATTAGAAGGACTTTTTCTGTTAGCATATTAACACATTTGTTTTTATGTCTAAGCTGTGGCCCTTTTCAGTACGAGTTCTCTATTTTCACATGCCCCAGTTGCTGTGTGAAGATGCGGGGAACGTTCGCTATACGCATGAAATAATTTTCGACAATTTAAGGTTACAACACCTCTACTGCTCTATCTCCTCACCAAGGATTTGCTTTAAAAATCTCCAATGTTTTTCCTTTCAAAAGCAGTTAATGTGTACTGTACTTGGTTGTTGTTGCTAAAATTGAGAGTCGTGTCACAACCGAATCAGCTTAAATGCTGGTCTCATACGGAATTCAATTAACAAAAACGAGTCCTTAATTTGAAATAAGGACATGGTGTCTCCTTCTGTTGTCTGTCTTTCGCTTTTGGTTTTCATCGTTTCCATACTTAGCACAAATTGCTCCACAATCAACCGTTTAAACACCACAGCAGTTAATTTAATTGTGATACCATGTTCACATGTTAGCCTAATGAGTTAATTAAGTGGCACATTAAAGAGTATTGCTTCTCGTTGCCTATATAAAGGCCGGAGCAACAATGTACAGAGAGTAGGACTTAAATTTCAAGTGAGTTATTTCGTACAGCATGTCGCTGCAGGTGTCGACGCACCCACGTAAGCCCAATTCCTGGTGGATTGAAAAAGTTCCGGCAAAAAGGGAACGAACACGTTTTTCGGATTCATTGAAGGATTTCTTGAACAATATTTCGTTACATGGATACGCCAAGTTGGTGGAGGAAAATAAGGGATTCCCAGAAAAGTAAGTTTGAGGAGATGATGGTTTTGAATGTTAAACTTTTCAAAGTACCTACACGTGTTTTTTTTGTCGATAGAACGATTTGGTTTGTTTTCCACGTCATAACGCTGGCTTTGCTCATTTTGTTTTTGAATTATACAATAACTGAATTTTTTGGCCAACATTTGCACGTGACTTTGTATGACCCATTGTATCCGATTGAAAAAATTCCATTCCCAACTGTCTCCATTTGTTCCATCAATCGAATTTCGAATGCATCGGCTTTGGAATACGCGAATGAGTTGTAAGTATTGTTCGTTATTTTTCGTTTTTTTCTCGATGAAAGTCTTTTTCAGGAGTAACAGAGATCCTAGACGAAGAAAGGCTGAATATTTTTATAGCAATATCAAAATGCTATCCTACCTATTTCAATCTGGTGATGTGATGGACCTCGATAGAGCCTTGTACTTTCAAGGCTATCTAGATCTATACGACACTGACGACGATGAAGTATTTTTCAATACCAGCAAAACTATGCAACTTGTAAGCACAGTTATGTATTCCAAAATTAAATTGTTAGCCCTCTGATTGAATTAGCTTACGCCAACCTGTGATCATATGCTTAAGGAATGCCATTTAGGTGGAAAGACAATTGACTGTCTCAGGGAATTCGAAATGGGACTGACGAAGTATGGTTTCTGCTGCACTTTCAACAGCAAAAACAAGTTCGTGAGACTGCAGAAACAAAGTCAGCCATTATTTTCTGGTTATTACAGATACCGTAGACGATCGGAGAAAACCAGGTTTTTCGGATCCACCCAAGGACTTTCAGTGACTCTCAGATCATTGTCGAATGATACTTTTTATAATGTTCTCGAAACAGATGGATTTATCGTGAGTGTTTATGCTTTAGTCCTGCTCATCAAGTCATGCTGTGCTTTGTTTTTTACTTCAAGGTTATGGTACATCCACCCAGCATGTATGCAGACGTATCATCGGGTGGTGTCAGTGAACGTTTTATTCCAAGTCAGCAGGACTCATACATGGCAATATCACCAAGGTTCACCGACAGTATTCCAAGCATTAGACATTATAGCCCCAAACTGGTAAGATATTGAACAAAATTGATCTGAAGGTAGTTTCCACTGAAAACACATATTGATTTCGAGATAAATGAGAACGGAAGTTTGAAGAAAGATTCGGTGACAGTGAAGAACCTCTGTTGAGCAAACTTTTGTTGAGTTGTTTGTTTTGAAGTTAACAATTCTTGCATCAACAAATATGTTTCTTATTTTTCTTATTTATCGAGTCCTGGAAAATACAATTACTCAAAATTTTTGAACGTTCGAGGTTCGATGACGTTAATAGTTAACTTGTATAAAGTTTCAACTTCAATCAGACGTCAATTACGAAGCATAAAAACTTATCGATTCCTTGGAAACATTATGCGTAAGGTCTGTGGTTACGACTTAATGTATGACTTTCGATAAAGCAGCGGGTATCACCTAAGATAGGGCTGTAAATACGGCTTTTATACGGCTGCTAAAAAAGGGCTGAGAATACGGCTTCAAATACAGCAGATACGCATATGCAGCGGTGTCCCTAGACGTACCCGCAGCCTTACTAACACCCACATTCACTGCCGTATACACCTATTCACAGCGGTACCCCCAAGCATTTTCGTGGTCGTGTCCACATCCGTACTAGAACTTTTTTTTTTATAACTAACGAGCACACAAAGGGGTTATGACTACCCTTTTAATGTTATAAAACACAGTGCGAGCGTTTAGAAAAATAGGAGAGGATTAGAAAGGAGACACCGATGCACATTGATTTTGAATTTTTGTGAATCGTAATGCAGGGGAAACACAGAGTCAGGTAAAGCATTCCACATACGGGTGGTGCGACTGAAATACGAATCTCTATACTTGATTGTACGTCCGAAGTTGGGCTCAAGGTAAAACTGATGAGCATTCCTAGCGAGGCGGTTGTTGCGGCTAAATTGTTTCAGGGGAGGATTGCAGCTGGCTATTTCACTAGAGCACTGTTTGTAAAAAAAGCGATATAAGAGTGTGAGACAGGTAACATTTCGACGATGCTCAAGAGAATCAATCGATTCTACGATTGAACTATCTCCTATCAATTTTAACGCTCTATTTTATATTCTATCAAGTAGGCGCAAAGATGTTTGAGAAGCACCTGACCAGATATGGGAGTTATACTCCAGTTTTGGGCGGATGAAGGCCTCATAAATTGTAGCCAGATCAGAAGGGGTGAAGAACTTCCTACATCGTCTTAAGAAACCTAAGTATTTAGCAGCTTTTTTGTCGACTTCAAATATGTGGTCATTCCAACGAAGATCATCGTTTTTTACACAAATACCAAGTACTGACAGCTTTTCTGTTTCTTCGATGCAGGTACCATTCATGGATAATGGCAATGGGGGAATGTCAAGCTTCAACGACAAGAGACAGCATTGAGTTTTCGAAGCATTGAATTCTACTCGGTTCATAAGACCCCATGAAACAATGCTGTCAAGGTCAGAATTCAATGAGCTTATCATACGCAACCGTTCCAGTTCCACATCCGAAGAGCAGGGACGTGAATTAGGAAACGAATATGAAAAGCTGAGGGTCGAGTCGTCAGCAAAACAGTTAAGCGGATTAGAAGTTTCAGACAAGAGATCATTAATGAAAATGAGGAAGAGAGTCGGAGACAAAACGGAGCCCTGGGGCACACCAGCATTTATGAAATGGGTATCAGACTTGAAGCCATCCAATACAACTTGTATTGAACGGTCGGAAAGGTAATTTCTAATCCAACGAAGAAGAGACTCATCGATACCAAAAGCCCGCATTTTCGATAAAAGAGCCTGGTGCCAAACTCTATCAAATGCTTTAGAAATATCAAGCGCAATAGATTATTGCTTTCTCCAAAACAATGTAAAGATTGGTTCCCCTTTTCGGTGAGATAAGCCCTCAAATCACCAGTGGACTGTTTGCTACGAAAGCCGTACTGACGGTCATTAAGAAGCTTTCGTTCTTCAAGATATTTCATAAGTTGACGGTTTATCAACGTTTCCATGACCTTGGAAAGAAGGGACGTTAGTGCAATTGGACGGTAATTGGAAGGGGAGGAAGATTCGCCTTTTTTAGGGACAGGCTGGACAAATGCAGTTTTCCATCTGCTCGGAAAAATCCCAGCAGAATAGGAAAGATGGAAAAGTTTACGCAGTGGTTTTGCCAGCGTAGAAGAACACCTCTTCAGAATAACGGCGGGGATACCATCTGGACCAGCGGATTTATGTATGTTGAGATCTTTGAGGACTCTCGCAACCGAGCGAGTTCGAAAAAATATCTTTTTCATCAAAGAATTTGCAGACTCAAGCTCAGGTGGAGCCAATGTGCTATGAGGAAGTGTCGAGTTGGCAGCAAATTGAGCTGCCAGCAAATTGGCTTTGTCGATGGAGCTGACATACCGTAGAGTCATTGAAGACGAGCGTTAGGAACGATGACGTGGTCGAGTTCTTAATGTTCTTGACAAAAGACCAAAAGTTTTTACTTCCTTTTGGACGCAATAGTTTTTTTTTGCCTTACTTTTTGGTCATGTGAAAACTTAGCCCTTTGTATTTGAGCATTACAGAAATTTCTGGCCCGTTTGAACAAAAATCCACATCTGCATCCACAGCTGCAACCGTATCAGTAATCGTATCCGAAAACAGATACGAAGCCATATGAGCAAACGTATTCTGATCCATACCCCCAACCGTATCAGCATCTGTTACTGCAGCCGCATCCGAAGTTCTATCTGAAATCGCAACATACGTACCTGCAGTCGTGCCTTGTACTTGTAGCGTTACCAACATCCGTATTCACAACCGTATACAAAACCGCTACAGCTATACCCACAGCCGAAGAGTTACCCAAAACCACATCAGCTGTATTGGCAAATGTGTCCACAGCGGTTTTTCTCATCAATTAGTGGCTGTATCTACCACCGTACCCAGCACCGTATACGCAGCTACATCGGCAAGCGTGCTCGCAGCCGTACCCCCAGCCGTTTTAGCAATCGTGTCCGAAGACATATCCACTGCCATATCCGCAGCTATATCAGCAGCCGAATCAGCAAACGTATCCAGAGTTGTGTCCTCAACCGTATCAGCATCCATATATACGGCCCTATAAGCACACGTATCCGAAGCTCTGCCTGAATCCGTGTCCGTGTCCGTGACCGTATCAACAAACGTGTTCATAGCCGTACTCCCTCTCGCAGCGTTTGTATTCACAGCCTTATACGCAACTGCCACAGCCAAACCCGCTGTTGTATCGAGAGCCGTAAGCGCAATCGTATCCAAAGGCTGGCGTATACGCGCTCATTTCTATAAGTTTGCATAGCCGTTTCCAAACCGTTTCCCAAAACCTCTTCAGCAGCCGTATCGGCAAACGTACCCACAGCGATACCCCACCCATTTAAGTAGCCGAACCCGTTATAGCAACGGCACACACAGTTGCATCAGCCAACATACCCACACACCCAGACTTTTCAGCAACCGTATCCGAAGACAAAGTAGCTACTTAGTCGGCAGCCGTACTCTCAGCCGTATCCATAGATTACCAACGGGCGTTTTGGAAGCAATTTCCTAATCATTTCTTCAACCGTTTCCATCGTCATTTCCGTCACCGTATCTTGAGAAAAGCTTACACAGTACTCTATCCGTACACGTTGTCGTATGAACAACCTCATCTTAAACTAAAGCTGTAGTTGTATTTACATATGTGGTAACGAGTTGCTGTTTCTGTTATTAGATTTATCAAACACTTTTTCCGTCTTCAATTTTTTTAAAAGTCGTTAAAAGTACATTATTTGTTCTCATTTGGGATTCGTGATTTTAAAAGATAATCATTTTTAAGTAATTAAAAATCATGACCTGACATTTTTTGTAGAGAGCCTGCTACTTCGAGGATGAACTGCCTAACATGTATGGCGAAAACTACAGCCTTAATCGATGTATCACTAAATGCCGAGTCCGCAGTATCATTGTTTTATGCGAGTGTCTACCTTTTTACTACCCGTATCATTTTTTAGATACAAACACAGAGATAGTCCATTGTACATTGCAACACCTGGAATGCCTTAATCGATACGAATGTAAGTACTCGACTCGCCCTAGTTTCCCCATCCCAAACCCCTGTATCACCTTGCCTTATACTCAAAGGACTAAAACGGTTTTTCAATTCAAGTTGCAATCTTGCAATGGCTTGTCTATTTCCCGTAGCCCACAATCCTTCCTCAATTTCATAAAATTGCCTCGACCTGAATTTTTATTTCTCGCCAAACATTACCTGCCATTTCCAATTCTGGCACCCTACCACACACACCCACGAAAACATATGTACAGTTAAATGGATGAACGTCATAACCCAAAGACAAACTGTTCGAGGACTCGAACGTGAAATGGAAGATGGTCTTTATTGTCCTGAATGCTTGCCATCGTGTTCCGACATCCAATACAAGGTGTCATTGATGTCACTACCTTTGGATCGATTTCGTTATGGTGGTGGTCGTATTCAGTGAGTATAAGACTGTGTCGTATTCAAATTTCTTTCTTTTTTTCGATTTCGATCGCTGTCTACTCTTTCATTTTTTGCAGCAACATCACAGACATCACCAAATTGCAACTGTATTTTGCTGAACCAACTGTTCCATTTTATAGGCAGATTATTAAAAATTCATGGTTCGAGGTTTTCAGTAAGTAGATACTGGAAAAGACACACACCGCACAGGAATCAGGAGGTGATGATAAATTGGCTTTTTTACTTCGTGTAGGTACTGTTGGTAACATATGTGGCATTGTAACAGGATTCTCCCTGGTGGCAGTGTGCGAGATACTCTATTTTTTTGGTGGAAAGATTATGGTGCTTTTGTGGGAGGCAATAATAGGAGACCGCAAGGCGTGCGATATGGAGAGGCAAAAGTTGATTATTTGTCCTTAAAGCTTAAACTGTGTAACGTACGTTATTCATCAAGAATTGGGAAAGCGGAACGGTCGTCAAGACGATGTTCCTTTGCAGTTTATTTATCATTTGTAATTAACTTCGTTTCAAACACTGAATGAATTTTCAATTCTTAAGGCAATAAACAATTTCGATTAAGGTAAGTGACAGGTGTTGTTTTCATTGACTGGCTTATAAGCAAATTGCAATTGTGCTTCTTTGGAACAAAAACAGAGTCGTGGATGTGAGGTGTAATTACGGGTAAATAATTAAAGAACGTCCCTCTTTCCGCACCCCAAGCCTTATGATCTGTGAAATTTGTTGAATCAAAAAGTAAGCTACCTCACAAAAGATAATCAGTGAAAATCCAATGATGATACCGCAGTAATTCCCAATAGTACCTAAAACAAAAATTTATTTTCCATTGCATTTTTGGCAACATTTTCACACTTACTAAACGCTTCAAACCAGGAATTCGTCACAATTTTTCTATAGAGGTAAGTGTGAGGCTTACTAAAGAACACCCTGACTATAGTGACATCATTTTTGGATTGAGATCTGCAACGACAAAGACAAAAAAAACATAAAAAAGATCTGAATGTGTTAGTTTCAAAACGCTGTCACATATGAACAGGTTGACATGAGTGCCTATAGTTTATATGCGGCACAGAGCCTGTTTGTCCTGTTTTATGATACATGAAAAGAAAATGTTCACTTACGGCAAATCATCTATTGAACTGAAGTCTAACGGCAATTTGCTTGAAGTCACTTTGTATATGACATCATCACAAGAGGGCAAACATTGGGGACAATACAGAGCATCTTCTGTTTCTCGTTCTAGTCCATCAGGGATGTTTGATTTTTGAGTAAGGACACTTTTCCATTTGACTTCAGGAAAATATAAATAAACCAAAAAGAAGTACAACGATGAATCAATTTCATGTGAGGAAGAAAGTTTTATAAATGTCATGATAAATTAACGATAAACGTTTGAGAAGCTCATCAATGGTTTACTGGTTTACTTTGTAGGTACCTATACTAAGCAAGAAAATGAGCTAAGACATTGAAATGTAGTATAAATGTATGCACTGCACATACACTTGGTGTCCATTCAAAGAGGACACATGATAAGAAAACACTCATAAAGGACAATCGGTGAGTGTTTTTTTTCGATGCCCCAGAATGCCACATTATTATGGAATCGGTTAGTAGGTTCTTCGTGAGCATATGTAAAAAGATGAGTAAAGAAAAGAATATTGTTATGACATCTATTGGACAGTTCTTTAAGAATTTTCTTAGAGCTTCAAGTTCTTGAGAAATCAAACAAAACGCATTTATTTCAATGCTTTCTTTGGTACATCCAAGACGACAACTTCTTTTTTTCTAACAGCGCAATAAAGGGTCTTGCAATAAATAAAATTTATTACAAAAGCTTTGATTTTGAAGCAACAACAAAGTTTTAGGTGAACAAAGCACTTAAACTAGCTATAGTGTATTCTAGTCATTGTTTTTCAAGATAGCAGAAGCTAGTTCCATCAAGACTAAGGGTTTTTTTCGGCTTAAGCTTAAATTGATGTTAATAAATGAGTAACTGATGAAGCAAACGCTTCGAAAATGTCAAGATTCGTTCACCCTGTCTTGAAATATTTGACTAGTTCTTATTTAGCGAATATGACCTAGTTAATACGAATAAAACAGCCATAAGTTTCTTAAATAGGTTCCCAAATTTACGATGATGAATTTCGTCAGATTTTTCTGATTTAAAAAAAAAAAAAATATGCGATGAGGCGAGTCATCAAAGTATAGAGCAGGTGCACTGACCTTTTCAGCAGAGGATGCAGATATTTTTGAGATATTTGAGTGAACTCTGATGTTTGCTGTAAGACAAGATATATTAGAGTAGACCGCACCACCATGTGTGTTAAGCAAGTTATAAGCAATATTACGCAAAAGGCTCACATCTATATTCGATTTCCGCGAGTTGGCCGGAGCAATTATTATTTAAATGAAGCGCTTCCTCGATTAGTTGTTCGGAATCTGCAGAAAATGGTGGGTCTCCCCCATTCCCTCACAAAGGCAAGAGTAGGTGCTTTTTTTAAAAAAAAAAAAAAAAAAAAAAAAAAAAAAAAAAAAAAAAAAAAAAAAAAAAAAAGAGGAGGCTTATATGCTAATCTGGAGAACTCAGACTTAATTACCGGTCCATTGTACTACCAGAGTAGCAGCCTTTCCTTTTTTCTGTGTTGCAGTAGTGGAAATAAGGTGTTAATTATTTCACATATAACCTAAAGGGCGGCGTCCATATGAAACTGGGAGGCTGAAAGAAAAGTAGATGCCCAGAGCGGGATTCAAACCCACGCATCCGGCCTACCTACTGAGCACTCTACAACTGCACCACGGCCGCCCGTCACTAGGGGTGCTGCTCCTGGCTCTGTTGTGCCACCCTGTGTATTTATTCTTTTTGTTTAAAACAAATTTTGTAAGACCCAGGGAGTATTAGAAGGAGTCTATTAATATCTTACTTAGGTGGTCATTGCAGTTCGAATTGAACCTCGTTCTCAACGAATATCTTTAGATAACAATTTTCTATTTCGGGCGTGCTCTCTCCAGTTTTTCACTCTAAGTCGATTGAGTTCTTTTTCCATTCGAATCCCCAATCTATAAGAATTGGTCTCCCGCTTCCGCATTTTCCTTGCTCGAAGGCCCGTCGAACTGGAGGGTTGATGCCCATCGACTATAAATATCTCAGGTGCCGTAGTCTTGCGATGAGTACTTGAAAAGGCAAAATGTGGATTATTCAAACAACCATTTCTTTCGTTCGCTTTTTGCTGTCGAATGCCATTAGGACACCACAAAAAACTGTTAATCAAAATGAAGCCCACTGCATCTTTTTTTGGGGTCTATTTGTCAGCTCTAGCTTAGGGCTCATATCGAAGTATGTATGTGAATGAATAAACGAAGGCCATAAACTAGAAGGGTTAGCCTAAAACATTTCTGCCAAGACTTTTTAGGGTTGGTTAGGTTAAGGTAGCTGTTGGACTACCGAAGCACTTAGACCAATAATGGGTCCATTGCGATACCACAAGAAATTTGAAGAATTGCCTCTAGTTTAAACTATTTTGAGTTTTCTATAAAGCGATGGAGACTATGAAATCTATGTTTCTATTATCACTTGGATCGTCGAAAAAGTGTTCTCACAAATGCGTTTTGCGTCCTTGAGAGAGGGTAGGGCATGTGCAAAGAAGGTCTAGAACGGTTTAATCTTCATTCTCGTATAAGCAGATTACGTTGCTAAAGTGGAATCTGCTTAAGGATAACAAACTTTTAATATGTTTTAGAATATCATCTACTATTCGCTGTCTTTATAGCATCTTGCCTTAGCATAAGTTTCACGTATGCATACGGATACCAATTTTTGTTTTGTTGGGTGATATTGGAATGGAAGTTTCCTGGTGAGTTTATCGGCATCCCATGTTCCCGGAATGTCTCTGTGCCTCAACACTCAAAAATAGTGAGCATTAAACTGCTCTGTCATCTCCATAAGAGACGACTTATAGTCGCTGGTGGTTGTAGAGTTTGTAGAAACCTACCAACTAGTTTAAGTGCTGCTTGGCTGTCCGAGAAGATGCGAATATTATGTCAAAGATATCACGTTTTCGCTGAGCCATGATATGAACTCCTTAATCGCCAAGATGGCCGCTTGGAACACGCTGCAGTGGGTTGAGAGTTGAAATGATAGAGTACTATTTAGTTCTTTTCAGTATACATACCGCCACCAACCTAGCCCTCGGTCTTCGCGCCTTTTGTGTAAAAATTAACTGAATCATCTTGCAAGAAATCCAAGTAATCCCATTTAATTCTTGGGGGGAACCATACTTGGAAGTTGTTATCGGAAACTAGGTGGTGTAGTCGGAGTGACTTGGCATTGATCTGAATAAGTTCAGATTGGTGGGTTCATCGGAAATTGGTTTTGAGGTGAATTAATGTGTTCGCCACCGATTATTTGCTATACACGTCGAGGAACAAAAAATGTAGGAGTATATGTCTAATGCGGTCGAAGTTGTTGAGC
Organism: Melanostoma mellinum; assembly: GCA_914767635.1. Taxonomy (NCBI): domain Eukaryota; kingdom Metazoa; phylum Arthropoda; class Insecta; order Diptera; family Syrphidae; genus Melanostoma; species Melanostoma mellinum. The sequence goes on from OU612058.1 coordinate 26,683,376, forward strand.
GAAGAGCTCCGCTGACACATATGCTGGTTGGACTTTGGACTCACTTAATCTGCACGATAAGTAGTTTTTTTTTTTTTTTTTTTTTGAAGGCTGTCCATCACATCCCGTATTTATGTACGACTATTTATATTAATCTCTTTTTTATTCACATTAAACACAAAGCTAACGCCAGACCTGTTTAGATTTGATTTCTCGTTAAGACTATGACTAGCTAACTTAAACTTCTTCTCAGTAAAGCAGAAGAGCTATTTTACCGCCCAGAAAAAGAAAAGTGGACTGTAACATACAAAATAAATGCCTAATCCGATTTATTTGAGTTCAAAAACTTTCAAAAAGTAAAAAAATTGCTTATGCTAAGAGTCCCAATTTTTTTAAAATTTGTTTTTGAGATTTTCTGAATTGGTGTTTTTTGATAATAAGAGCCATGGTCTTTTTTCATAATTTTTAAGCAGTTAGCTGGCCTCCATCACACAAAACAATTTGTCTTTCATCGTATTTTAGGTATTACACTTGAAAACGAATGTATTAATTTCTTCTTTTTCTCTGTTTTCCTTTTCGACGTTACGAGCATCATGATCTGGAGAGGATCACAGCTCTCCAACTTCTCAGCTTAAAACTAGTTATGCGGCCGTACGGTATATGCCGCGTTGAACTCAGAAAACCTCAGCAAGCCTTCCGGCCTTCCATTGTTCCATTTTTGAATCAAACCAAATGCACATATACAGAGGTCTATTTTTCTGTTTCAGGAGTTTGGCTTTGAACTTTGAACTGCCTATCTTTTTGGATCTTCGCCTTGTCTAAACGTTGAATGACATAAAATAACCCATTAAGTTGATCCACCTTCCTTAAAATATCACAATGGAAAACTCCATTCAGGAGCAAACGAATCAAGACAGAGCCGTTTGATTTGGGCTTGAGTTCTTTCACTAACTTACATATAAGATGAAAAAGTTGTCAAACTCATTACACGATAGAAAACAGAGTAATAACTGGCAATTCGCCTGAAATCCAATTATTATTTCCTACAAAAAGAAATAAAATGCGCAATTCAGGTGCAAATTAGCTAAGATCATGGAAATCCTGTTGGTGAAAATCAATTTTCCACCCATCATCTTCTTTTTTGGCATCATTACAGAGCGGAAATTAAAAATCATCCATTAATTACTTAAAACGAAAACCATTTTCATATTTATACTCACATCGGTATCTTTGCAAACATTCAAGGTGCCTCAGGGTACAGTACACAGTTTTTGTTCCATTCGGAGCCAGCTCGAAGGGCATAGTGAATGGCAGACAACTGCACAGTACCAGTATGCTCTTTATTCGACACCGGGTAACGCAATTATTAAAGCTGTATTTCAGGCGTCCCAATACATATTCATCTGGGGTCTCGTCCTTAAAATAGCAATTTCTCTGTAGAATAGATAAGTTGAGAGTTTATTTCTTTTATACATATATATATTATATATGCTGGGCAAACACTTACAGTCTCGGGGTCAAATTGTCTTACAGATGGAACACTGTCGAAGACTTGGGGTGTTACCGACAGGGAGTTATCCCTTCCATTTGTGATGAAATTCTCAGACGAACCACCTGAAGAAATATCCGGAAACTTGTAAGCTGCATGAATTATTACCTAAAACATTCGATTGATGATGAATCAAAGATAAACACAAACACAAACGATTGCTTTTCATACACTCACCACTGTCCCATCGATTCGTAGCAGGGGGAAGTGAGTGTCATTGGAGGTGGTATTGAGGAATACAGTCAGACCCAATCCTGGTTGGGCAAAACGATAATTTTGCTTGCGGGAACGATAACTGCAAAGAGATAGTTCATCTCAAAGAGCAGAATGCAGTGAAACAATATTATTTTCTTATCTCTCACATATCGTTATGATTGAAGGTACAGCAGTAGCCATAACTGGTAAGTGTTGTTTGGAAGGTTCGTTTAGAGAAGCATTGAACCTCCTTGCCCCCAAGGAGGCATTTCATTATAACTTCTCCACAAGGAGGTGTGAGCTGAAACAATGTTGGCTTGAGGATTATTGTTCTTCAATCATCAAACCATTTCCTATTCTATTTCCATATGCTTTTTCCAATGGTCACATTGGCTTTATATGGGAGCCTCATACTTACCACTGCCATTTTTCTAAGTGTATTGAAGTATCTCTCATCGTCTGCCGTGTTGTATAAATCCAAAAAATGCTGAAACTCAAAAAGGTCAGGAGGATCGATGGCAAAGTCGTTGGTGTATAGGAGACCCAAATAGGCTATCTGCTCCATAAAGTATTCAGGACGTCTTCTTTCGGGGTCGGCGTCACTCCTAAAAAGCAAATTCATGTCTAGCTACCCAAATCAAAAACTTGAATGTTGTACTTACAACTCGATTGCATACTTTTCGGCTGCCTGTCGCGAAATTCTATTATTGGAGCAAATGGAAACAGCTGGAAAGGGAACTTTCGCAATCGGATACAAAGGATCGTATAGAGTTGTGGCAAAGTATTGCGATGCAAATACTGTCCATGCATCAGAAAGGAACACTAACAAAAGGGATATTAGACACACGTGCACACAGAACCAGATTACTCTTCAGAGAGAAAAAAGTTTTTTGGATAACTGAGTTGAACTTTTCTTTCTTCATACTTCTCCCAAAATCCATATGATGGATTCACCATCTTCGAATAACACGGAAGTGATGTGTTTTCAATGAAATCAACGAAATCCTTGCTGAATCTTGAAGTTGCACTACTTTTACGCTTTGGTGGTGATGTTACCCACCAAGTAATTGACTTGTCAATGTGAAACTTCATTGCCTTTATAAAGATAACCAGTCGGGTGCTAAAGTTGAAAGGAAACTGAAGGATTAGATACTGTTGGGGAAATGACTTTGAGTTTTCTGCTAATATACCTGTCTGGATGATAATGGATTTATATCATTAAGGATGACCATTAAGTTTTAATTAATGCAATTAGTTTCACTTTCTAAATCAGCTATTGTAGGGAGGATCGTCTTTGTTTAACGACGAGTTATAATTTAACGCTAAGAATGAAGGGTAGTTCACTATTATGGCAGCAGACTATAGAAACGAGCTGGTAGAAGTTTAGGAGAACGAAATTCTCTTCAGATCAAGGAAAGAAAAAATGGTCACGTATACGCCACAGTGCACAATGTAGAGTAAGCTTCTAGGGTTTCAACTTTGTTGAAAGTTCGGACACCCAAAATTCAGACCATAGCAGTGTAGTGAGTAGGTAAAATAAAATGAAGTGAAAATACAACCTGTGAAACATTCTTCTTTCTGAGTCTTATTTTTATTGGCAGGTCTGACCCAAGTGACACTTAAAGGCGTCAACATCAATTTTTCAAACAAAGTCAATAATTCTAGGATTAATCCTAGATAGCAAGCTTCTTTGGTCTTAACATGTCAAGTTAAAGACTGCTAAAGGACCGTCACTTTTCTGGCAATGTAAGGGAGTTTTTGGTAAGACACGGGGTTATGATAAGACCAATCTTTAGCTACGCATCAGTTCTTTGGTGGAATAAGCTCTGGCGCTGGAGCTGGTGCATCTGTGGAGAACTATGTCATACGACTGCACGCCTCTTTAGGCTCACATGCATCCGTCTTCCAAGCTTCGTTACGAACAATGGCTGAATGTTTAGATATATCTGTTTTTGCGACAGCCAAGCTGTGCTCAAGACCCTTCTCAACCTTCTTACTACTTCGAAAGTGATCCATAAATGCAAGAGCTCTCTGAATGCGGTCGTAAGACTAAGTTCTTTGAGTTTCGTTTGGGTTCCAGGCCATGACGGCATAAGAGGAAATGAGATCGCCGATGAATTTGCGAGGAAAGTTCCAGACAACTTTTTCAGGACCTGAACCATCGCTAGGTCTGTCAGGGTCCTCAGTGAGAGCTCAATCAACAATTGGATCTGTCAAACGTATGCTCCTCGACGTTGATAAGAAGACTTCAACATATTTGCTATCCCGTAGCAGAAAAGAATGTAGTACGCTTATTGGCGTTGCCAGCGGGCACTTCTCTTTTGCCAAAAACGTGTTAGGTTTAAGTGATACTATAGTCTTGAATCTTGTAGAGAAGATGAGGACACAACGGACCACCGCAACATCACCGCAGCATAGAAAATATTGACGGTTTGGTTGGCATTCGCTTTGTTATCCATGATATCCTTGCTTGTTAGACTAATTGATTTAGTCTTTGTCCTACTATACCCCTCTATTTGAATGGTTTTTCAACCAATTCCAATCCATCGGAAGACCCGTGACGTAATGGTAAGCTTATCTGCTTTTCATGACGTTCGCACACTGAGAGAGCATTTACACTGTTCTGAAAAGATCTGTTAACAAGCCGATCGGAATCGGAAAAAATCTTTGGTTCCTCTCTATTCGTCCAAATGTGAATTTGAGCGAAGTGAGCTACGCCCCGGCACCCAAGCTCCTCGCACGCTGTGGTGTCATCCTATTTACTTGTCTTTAATCTGTAACTTTGTTGAAATTTGGTATGAGTCGTGAGTGCCAGGTTCAAGCCCCAGTAACACCCAAAGCGGTTTATTGCTGGTAACGCTGTTCGAAAAGTTGCAGCTGTGCCCTCATATTCATTCATGCTCTGATAGTTGTGCAAAAACGACCACTGGCAAATAATTTTGAGAGGAAAAAGACTCAAGACAGATCTTCTTAGCAGAATAAAATGACCTGAGAAAATAACAAAGAACAACTAATGCTTCGACCAGAAACGCTCCTTTCCAATAAAAGCTAAAACATCAAAATAGGGTATCTCACTACTTTCACACCTTCCCTATTTTGTGTTGATTTCCCGAATTTGTTTTTTCGTAGCTTTCCTCTTTCGTCCTCGCACTAGTCAACCGCAAATTAAGTGTAATTATACCATTTCTTTGACTCTTCTTCCCAAAACACTTAAGCAAAAGTGCGGTTGGCGGGCTGGTTGCTACACATAGACATAGAAATTCAAATTCAATTCTTTTCAACCACTTATTAGCCGCCTGAGTGGAAACTTTCAAAGTGATGAAATAGAATGAACTTGTTAGCCCATTTAAATCCCTTAATTCACTTTCGCCAAACAACTTCACAGGTAAGAACCGAAGCGAGTGTGAAAAAGAGAAAGAACCTCTTTAACCTTTCGGAGTGTAGATAGGAATAATTCTTCTTCTCCCATTTTTTTTCGCTTTTTTGTTTCTGTTTGTTCATACCTTCATTGTGTCTGGTATTTTGGTCTGTAACTTTGCGGCACAATTCTTGGTTAATTTATGGATTGCATATGTATATCAGGGATATAAGTTGTTCACACCTCTGATACAACCAGCCACACACATATGATGCAAAATGAATGAAGTAGCTGAGTGAATGAAAAGGAGTCCTTTGCCACCATCACTTAAGCATATCAGATGGGAGATTGTATTGTATTTTTTGCGTTTCTGTCTAATTCATTTTTATTACTGTGTATGCCTTATCGAATCCCCTCGGGGGTATGCGCCATAGCTGAATAAAAAAGCCATTCCTTCTCCCCGTCCCCGTTTGCATTATTAAATTAGGTAGATTGAGAATATTATTTAACAAACAACCCATCTAGAGCAGAGGCATCCACACAAAAAGACGACAAGAACGACAAGAGCGACGAGGACGACATAGGAAACTGCGTGTCGGAATTCACGGCTGGGCTGACTGCCTGGCTGGCAGATAGATATCCGAATTTTCAGCACTTTTATCCGGCTTTTCCTGCTTTTTCGGCTATAAAATACCCGAAAGAGTAATAATGCCGTAAAACTTTACGACAAGGCTCGAACTTGGTTATGTTTTCGTTTCCATGAGTACCTCCTACCTACCTATGCCTTCCTATCGCACACTGAACAGAGGAGTTGTCTCACAATTTTCGAATTCAGATGCTTCTCGAACACAAATGCTCGTAAAAAATGGAACTAACCAAGAGCTTTTCTATATATACTAGTACAACTTCTACACAAACATAATTCATCTCATCCTCCATTAGCGAGTAGAGCAAAGCTTGGCCCAGAAAAAAATAAAAGACTCATCACTGACTCACCCAATGAAGGATATTCGTCTCTAAACAAAAGTGCAAAAGGTAATAAGGATCAGGATGAACAGATAACAATATGTTCGCTAACGGTATACGAATCATTTCATTTTTTTCTTTATTTTTATCTTTTTTTATCAGTGTGTGTCAGTGTGGTGTGAGTGCTCATTGACGTTAGAGACACAGGGTCGATATAGGAAGTTTGACAAATGTGAACTCATAAAGCACAGATGGGCACACAAAAAGAAGAAACTGCAAGTTATGTCTGCGATGATGGAAAGCAGAAAAAAAGAAACTTAACAAAAAAGATTGAGTGTTGATGTATTTACTTGAATTGGGTTGTTTGGGGAATGTAGGTACCTTACCTCTACACCTTTTCTCTTTGAGGTAAGAAAAAATATTAGCGCAGGTAGAACACGGGCGAGAAAATGAGATGTGGATGGGGTGTGGGGGTCATGGGGTTGGATGGTTGCTTGGTTGTGGCTGTTGCCTAATGCCCGGTAATAGGGGTCAATTAATTATGGACAACGATAAAGAAACCCAAGGAATTATTGAAGACTTAGGGGAGCAATCTAAGTCCCAATGGGGACTACTTGAGTGAAATTAGTTGACAGGAAGATTATGGGCGTTAGTCCTTTAAGTTATGGCAAAGAAATGTACCTTGGTACATAATTCATAAGATTCGGTAGATGAACTTATTTCTAACAAAAGCTATTAGTGCCTACCTTACTGGTTAAATGAGAATAAGTGTGCTTAATATGAGGTAGCTGATGTGATTAATAAGAAAATGGAGTTGGGTATCTTTTCGTAGAGTGCTCTTGGGAGGATTACAAGTTTACATTCGTTTGTATGTTAAATAAATGTGCTTATTTATTTAACGCTCATTTGCATAAATCTAAAATAGCAAAATTCCAAAGAAAATGAAACGAAAAGCAAACACAATCCGTAGAGAAAACAAACATTAAAGATAATTTGATGTTTTCTGTCTTAAGATTGGAGGGGGCAGAAATGAAAGGAGCACTGATTTAAATTTGAAAATACAACTTTATTTGAGTTTTGTAAGCACTCAATGATAATGTCTCAAACTCAAATGGTATTTATATACTTGAGAGGAGAAGCAAAAGACTTTGCCAGAAGAGCAGTGATTTTTTTTTCACTTGAAAGGCTTGTGACAAGTTTTTCGAGTTCAAGAGATTTAGAAATTTTTTTTTTTTTGATGAGAAGATCAATCAATATCCAAAACAACTTACAGCCTCGGACAACGATAATGATTTTAAATTTGACGACAGAAGCAAACGAAAAAAGGACAATGACCTCCGGATCTGCATGTGGAATGTAAAATCTCTTAGCGGACTACGTGCAGCTGGAGAATTAGCGGACGCCCAGGACTGCTGCAAAGCAGACATAACCGCCGTGCTGTCCAAGAAGTGCGATGGAGTGGACCGGGCATAAAGAAGATGAAAAACTATGACATCTACTATTGCGACTGCTACAGACAACAGAAACAGCGCTTATTTGGGTGTGGATTTGTCGTTAAAGGAAGACTCAGGGATAAAATGATTAGCCAGTTAATGAGCGTATAATGACCATCCGTATCAGAGCTAAATTCGCCAACATTAGCCATATATGCACCCATGCCCCCACAGAAGAGAAAAACGACGATTCCAAAGGCTGTTTCTACGAGCTCCTCGGAGAAAGGTATGAACAGTGCCCTAGACACGACGTGAAAATCGTTGTTGGCGATTTTAACGCAAAGCTAGGGAAGGAGGACATCTTTGGAAACACAATCGGTAAGCATAGCCTCCATGACAAAACCTCCGAAAACGGACTGAGGCTAATCGATTTTGCTGCGGGGCTAAATCTTGTTGTAAGTTGTACGCGCTTCCCGCATCTCAAAATTCATAAAGGCGATCCCCAATTAACCGTCAACCAAATTGACCATGTTGCGATCGACGCAAGGCACTCTTCCAGTTAGATATCCGAACCATGACGAACCATTACAGACAACGACAAACGAGATTCGGAAGTTTTGCCAAAAGGTAAAAAGATCCTGCCAGGGTGGGAAGCCCTCGAACTCAAGCCTGTAAGGACCAGCTAGGAAACATAATTATAGAGTCACAGTCACTACTGAGGATCTGGAAAGATCATTTCTGCAGACTTCTTAACGGTGTTGAAGACACAAATTCCGCTGTCAGGCAGATTGCCTCATTCAGCTTGGACGATTATCAAGAATGCCGTGCTCCCGACCTAGAAGAAGTTAATCTTGCCATATGCAAACTTAAATCAAAAAAGACTGCAGGTGCAGATGGCCTTGATGCCGAACTCTTCAAGGCAGCTGGAGATCAGTTGAAAAGGATATGGTCAGAAGAAAGCATGCCCGATGAATGGAACCTCAGTATCGTATGCTCGATTCTAAAGAAGGGAGACCCTTACAATTGCGCCAATTATAGAGGGATAAGCTTCCTTAACGTCGCTTATAAGATCTTGTCTGCTGTAATATGTGAACGTCTGAAACCCCACGTCAACAACTTGATAGGTCCTTATCAATGTGGTTTTAGACCAAAGAAGTCTACAAAATACCAAATTTTCACATTACGGCAGATCTTGGAAAAAATCCGAGAACATAATATCGCTATTCACCATTTTTTATCGATTTCAAGGCCGCGTATGACAGTATCTACAGAGACGAGCTGTACAGAGCCATGTTTACTTTCGGCATCCCTGCAAAACTCGTACGACTATGCAGGATAACTTTGGAGAATTCACGCTGCTCCGTCAAGGTCGGTGAAGGACTCATCGAGACCTTTGATGTCGAAAAAAGTTTTAGGCAAGGCGACAAACTGTCATGCGATTTCTTCAACATCATATTTGAACAGATTGTAAGATACTCCGTCGTCAACACCAGAGGAACAATCTTTCAAAAGTCTGTACAATAACTGGTCTATGCAGACGATATTGACGTAATGGGAAGAAAAAAGCGTGATGTCATAGGTGCTTTTGCGAGTATCGAAACAGAAGCGGCAAAAATGGGTTTGATGGTTAATAAGGGCAAAACGAAGTATATGCTGTCATCAAATATGGACACAGAACATCGACGAATTGGACAAAACGTCACAATAGACAGACATAACTTCGAGGTAGCACAAGACTTCGTCTACCTAGGATCCGCTATAGACACGAAAAACAACATCAGTGCGGAGATCAAACGGAGAATAACTCTTGACAACCGTTGCTCCCTTGGGTTGAGAAGGCAACTGAGAAACGAAACCCTCTCTTGAAAAACCAAGGTGACCTTGTATAAGACCTTGATCATCCCGGTCCTGCTTTACGGCGCGTCGTATCGAAAGAAAAATTCTCCAAATGATCATTGAGCCTGTATGCGAAGACAATGTGTGGAGAAGAAGATACAACAACGAGCTGTATGAGCTGTACCGTGACATGGGCATAGCCAGAAGAGTACGCATCGCGAGGCTACGATGGTTGGGCCGTGTAGAGCAGATAGACCCAAACGCTCTGGCTCGTCGGGTTTTCATTGCAGAGAAATCGCGGAAGGGGAAGACCTCGTCTTAGTTGGCGCAATCAAGTGGATGAAGACCTCAACCGACTTAGAGTGCGAAACTGGAGAAAGCACGCCCGAAATCGAAGTCGTTATAGAAGGACGCCCAGTTTCACCCCGAACTGTAATGCCCACCTAAGTAAGTAAGTAAGTCAAATTGAAAGAAGATGCCTGTTTAAAATTGACTGAAGTTGAAGCGTTTAGATGTCAAAAACTCTATTCGATGTACAGGAGACAAATTGCTGCATCAGTGATCGAGTGAATAAGTGCGAATGTCTTTCAAAATTCGCTTTAAATTACACATTATCAGTGTGCTTTCCATTTATCGATTTCGGTTCGTTCAAATGTCGATGGAAGAATATCAAATTTTGCGCTACTAATGTGCTCAACATCGTGAAAAGTAATGCCTAACTCACATAATTCAGTGACGTATTACTCGATCACGTGTGCGGTAAATCGGCCCCCTGTTCTCCATTGGAGCATACACGGATTTGTTTTGTATTTTCTATTTTACATCGAAGCTTGTATCGCATTTGTACATAATATGCGACTTTCCAAGTTTTGGAAACTTAAGAAAACCTTTAAAAAGCTGAATTGAATCAATATCTTAATGTATTTGAGTTTTCTCCCGCCTATCGTCTACTTACCATTTTTCAAGTCTTTTACTCAAAACACAAAATCAAAAGTAATAGTGGAAAGAAAAGAGAGCCACAAAACAAACAAAAAGAATGGAATTTATTTATTAATTCAAGTCCTTTCATCCAGACGACATACATGAACACGAATACAGAATACTTTTCTGAATGTACATAAACAAAAACCTAAAGAAAGTTGTAGTAGTTACACAGACTTTACCGTTACGAAAGCATTCCTCAAAAAGACTCTCACCAAAAAAGAATGACGGCCTGCCAGCGCCAAACGAAACATATTATGACGGATGCCGTTTTGTTAAGGACTCTTACACCTCTTTCTGTCTATATGTAGGTATAGCTCTTCCTTTCCTACTCGCTGAATGACTGAGATGAAGGAAAGTTTATTTCAAGTTTATTTCAATGATGAAATCGTATCTGCTCTGCTTCAGACAAAAAATTGCAAAGTAATAACTTTTCATTTTGCTCAAACTGTTTCATTTTTCTGAATTTAGTTTGTCCGGTTGGATGGGTGGCGAGGGTAGTTACGGGGTATGTGTTTGTGTAGAGAAAGGCATCGCGTAGCAAGTGAAGCTAGTTGTTCAACAGTTGTTTTCATGGAAAAGTTTAAAATGAAATGCATTTTTTTTGTTGGTCCTTAAATTTCTTACATGTAAGTTATTGAGTTTGACTTTTGAATTTGATTTATGTATTAATTTAATTAAAAATGATGGAGAATGAAGTAAGGTTTTGATTGTAATCCTTACTATAACACTATAAATGCGTAAATTAAAATAAATTTGTGCGTGTTTCCGTTTTTTCCGTTGCAACTTCCAGCTCAAACTACTGGACCGATTTAAATGAAATGAATGTTGGTTAGTCATAGGTTTTGTGAATGTCTACACGGAGATCGGTATTTTTTAATAGTATAAATGCTAACTCTGTATGCCTTCTTTGAAATCTACTGCCCAAACTACTGAACTGAAATTTGGTATACCGAGGTGTAGGAAAAGGTTATTGGCTATACTTCAGCCGCATTTTCTTGCGAAATGTTTCCAAGGAACGAAGCCGGGAGTAAAAGCTGTGCATCTCTTTGCCTTAATAGCAGAGTAACTGTTGAAAACATTGGACTCCCACGGGAATAGAGTTGTAGAAACTACTGGAGTTTTAACATAGGAGTCTTTCACATTTACATTTACATGAAACTAACTCCACACATAAATCTGCGTAGTAGGGGGTTTGCAGCCGGGCGACAAAAACCATTTGGCTGATACACCGCAAGACTAACTACACTAGGTACTACATAGAACAAATTACACATGACAACAGAACGCAGTAGTGCAGGACGATCCTCCATCTTGTCACTAACAGCGCTCATTCCGATTTAATTACTGTGTTCTAATGGAAACCGACTCTTTTCGGTTGACAAGGCCGTTGCATAGGAGTATTTTGTTATCCCTCAATAACATTGACAATATTTCATTCCCATATTCCCACTTGAACGGGAAGCTAAAAACTTCTTCAACTTAGCCTAATGGGGGTTTTGTTAGACAAGAAACATAGTTGTCACAATGATTGCTGCTCTTAGTTTTATTGTGTAGTATCTACCAGCAACAGTTATGAAAATGTTGTTTTCGTTTGCTTTGTCAATGTTCTATTTCTTTTCTGGCTTTCACAGAACTTCACCAACACCGCAGCTTATCTAGTGGGAAAGGCTAAAATGGAGTTCCAAGGAAAGTAAACCGACGCAACGACGAAAGTTTGCCACTCCAAGTTCGTTTCGTAGTTTATCGTCACCGCAACCAGTTCTGACCCAAAATTGATCAAGTTTGGTTGTTGGAAAAGTGATCGATATGATGAGACAAGTCTGGGGTAGTTCAGATCGTTCATCATATAGAGTATATTAAACCCTCGTTACCTTCCAAGACCAAGACCTTGGCCTCTCCAGGCCCATGGCTCTTGGATTTGAAGGCCTTATCCCGTCCGGTCAATGTCCGTGAACCAGACTGAGTAGCAGTCTCGGTTACATTCACAGACGTTTTGGTTGGACCTCCAGGAGTATTAATCTTGATGGCGTTGTCCTTTCCGGCTAGAGTCCGTGGACTGAACTATTTTTGTTTTTGTTAATTAACGCGCACATCAACGAGTTATGAATACCCTTATAATGTTATGAAAACACAGTGCGAGCATTAAGGAAAATAGGAGAGGATTTGAAAGGAGACACCGATGCACGTTGCTTTTGAACCTCTGTGCATCCTAATGCAGGGGAAAATCAGGGCCAGGTAGAGCATTCCACATACGGGTGGTGTGACTGAAATACGAATCTCAAATTGTACTGTCCCTCCAGTTTCATTCGCCGGCTTTCCAGTTAGACCAACAGGAAGTTTGACAGAGCTTCCGGATACCTTCTTCCTTTAGACACTGTTGGTGCTTGCGGAAGATAGGGTAACTTTGGCTACGGGATTGCCTGAATTGGTGGGTAAGACCTCTTCCGATATGTCCCTTTTCACCGTTATCACCAAAAGTTTGCAGCTGGATTCAGTGCCTTTGGCCACCCTGGTTACTTCTTTGCTCTGAGCCGTTGCCGCTCGCCTAATCTCCAAATTCTGCTGATGCTTGGAGAACTGTTCTCCAGAGGACTGGATCGGGATCGGCTTTTTCAGTCTCACTTAGTCCTTTGGTAACAACACTCTGATCAAGAGTTGAACCAGGGTGAGATTTTAGCCTTAGAACTGCGGAATGCCTTCTTCAATATTCCACTTCAAACCAGGAATTGCTTCATGGAGAGAGCTGCAGGAGTCTTCGGTTACGGTAACTTCGACTTCAGTGTACACACCAGGAAGGGTGAAAGCTTGTATGTAAGATGGGGCCTCCAGAATCCATGCCTCTGCCGTAGTTGTGAAAATCACGGTTGGATTATTGCTTTGAATGCCACCTGGAGAATTAAAATCCTTTGGGTTATCTTCCATATACTTATTTTTTATTATCAATTCTTGATTTTCGTTCAATTTCCCCATCCTTCGAATACCTTTCGGATTCAAGCTTGGTTCAAAGAAACTACTTAAGACCCCTCAACACGACAAGGTGGCTAATCGTCGAGGAGTTTGGTTGAATTCGTCAGAATTAAGGTAATTGTGCCGAATCAGTTAGAATTGCGACTATGGGTCATTTACTCCACTACAATTATGAGGCTTTCACGACATTGCTCTCAAATTCAACAATGAAAGCGGTAATTTCCAGCTTTAATCTCTGCAAATCTGTTACAATCTCTAAAATAACGTCAATACTCTCATAACCATGTCAAATTCGTTCGTTCTCGTAAAAACGCTTTTTAATCTTGATGAGCTATCGTGATCAGGATCACGCTGTTGTTTTCCAGAAAAGGATATCGTAAGATTATGACCTGTCGAAATTGCAAAGAATCTTTCAGAATCAAACCAAACTCAACATAACGAATAAGAAAGCCCGTGAGTTAATGGTTGACCCCCATAGAAACCAAAAATGTTTCCACTTTTTTCTCTTATAGTATGTTCATGCCATGAAAAGAGCTTTCTCCGTTAGACGTTCGGAACCAGCAGAGTATTGTAGGTCTTATCCAAGGCATGGCTCTGAAAAATGCTCTAGGCTCTAGAGCTCTTAGCTCTGTTACGCCACCCTATGTAAGTAAAACTAAGACAACTCATCGATGAATCATATTTTCTTTTTTTAGTCGTCTTGGTTGGTTGAGCCTTTTAATGGAGGTTTTCGTTTTGCCTCAGACCAACGTTATGTTGTAACCAGCTAAATGGCATCAATGTCTAAATCTGTTCTCCTCACATTCACCGTAATTGTGAGAAGTTAATAAAGTTCACAAACGCTCTAACGTATCTACACTCACAATGAGCATCTTTCTTCGAACAATGGATTTTAACTCGAGGGAATTTAAAACTTAAGAAAGGGATACATACGTAAAAAGTTTCAATTTGGAATATCCTCGGATCCACTATACAACAACAATCAAGTAGCAGTAAATATCCAAATGGAAAGTTGAAAATATTCAAAGCAAGCACAAAATGCTCAAATTAGAAATCATCCTCATTTAGACGCCAACACTTTGTGAAAATAACTCCCAATGGATTCGTATCTAGGAAAAACTTTTATGGATTATCACATAAATCTGTCTCTACCTGTCTGGCAAACTTTCACCAACAGCTTATGTCTGTGAAAACTCAAAATTCTATCCATTCTGAAAATAATAAAAGGCCAACTAAAAGAGCCAAACTGTTTACTTTGTCGTCGTAATCCAATTTAGCATTGACTATTATTCCATGAGATTTCCTTTTTTTTCCTTACCATCAATCCAGTTTCCAGTCAGTCAGCTACAATACCTCAAATGTGAAAAGGATTTCATTGAAGGGATTATTTCAAAAGTACACCGAAAAGGCTTAGCAAATCAATTTGTGACTGTTTTACGAAAATGGAATGCATAGAAGAAAAAAAAATTATACATGTCACATTTTGAGCAAATCCCGAAGTAGACACAGTAATGGCTTCTTATACATTTTCAGTGAAAGTATAAGACTTAACCTAAAAAGCTGAATCCAGAAAAAAAAAAAAAATTTTGCTAAGTGTTATCGGTGATGTTTAATCCTATTGGCAAATCGAACATTTCTTTGTATGAAAGGCTCGTCTGCTCTGCAGATGACAACTGTATGAGTGTTATTATAAAAGTTTTCTATGATTCTGAAAAAAGTTCACATGCAAGGATTAAGATGGCATGGCAGGGGAAGGAAAGTATCCATCTAATGGAATGAATCAATTCAATCTTCATAGATGGCAGACTTACAGCAAATTTATGATCTAATGTTGAGATGCCAAGCAGTGTTTAGAATGTAGTTTGGTTTAAAATCAAGAATCTATCAGGACTTCACATATAAAAGCTCTAGATAAATTTGAATTTTATTCATTTTTCATAAATATTTATTTTTATAACTCTTTCTACTTTCTCTTATTTTCTTTATTATCTTTCTTATAATTATTATTCTTATTATAAATTAACTTAGACTAGAATTTTTGAGTATGCAGTTTTTAGTACTTCGGGTTCTTCTTATTTAATTAGTTAAATGAGTCTGAAAAGTGTGCACAATTATTGCGTTAGTCGTATTTTGCTTAGCATTTTCACAAGGCAACATTCTGGTTTGAAAATATGTCCCCTAAATTCTCAAAGCATACCTGCTGATATTGATGAGTTGCAAAATATTTGCTTAGAAGGTTTGGTTGATATAATTTGTGTATCAGAGAGTTGGCTAAAACCTGAAATCCCAAATTTTTGTGCTGATTTACTAAGTTACAATATCTTACGTAATGACAGAGTCTCGAAGCGTGCTGGGGGAGTTGCTATTTATTGCAAATTAGACTCAAAGTGTAGAGTGGTTGACTGCTCTAAAAACTCCGAAATAGAATCTATTTTAGTTGAAGTGCTTAATAATAACGGAAATTCTTGCTTAATTGGTTGCGTCTATAATCCGCATAAAGATAATTCCTTGCAGTATTTTTTTGAGCGTTTCAGTCTGTTTAGTACTAATTATACCAATATAATAGTTTGTGGGGATTTCAATGTTAACCTTTTGACTGACACATCGATCTCGCAAACATTTAAGAACAACTGCTCGATGGTAAGGCTGGATATTGTTAATGCCTGTTTGCCAACCCACTTTCGTCCTGGGTGTTCAGAAAGTCTTCTTGACCAAATCCTTACCTCATACTTCGGTTGAGTGAAATTTTTCAATCAGCTATGTCTTCCAGGAATACCATCATACCATGATCTATTGTTTGCTACATTTTATATCTCTTTTGATTTGCAGTCCCGTCCATCTGAATTTAGCTATCGCGATTTCAATCAAATAAATGAGACAGCTTTATATCGAGATGTTATCAATTCTCTATGGTGCCTCTGTTGGAGTGTGGATACTGCTAATCATAAGATTGAAGTTTTCCAATCTATTGTTCAGGATTTACTTATCCGTCATGTACCAATCATAACTAAAAGGGTTAGAGACTCTAAAGCACCGTGGTTTTCGAATCATATTGAAGATTGGATCAAAAAAAGAGACAAATTATACTCCGTTGGCGCCAAACCCGTAGCGGAATAGACTGGCAAATTTATACCAACCTTAGAAATAAAGTAACCCCCGATATTCGTAGATCTAAGGCAAATTAAATCCTACTCACGGTAGCTCTCAAATTTGGAAAAATTTAAAAGCGTTAAAAGTTATAGATGAAACGTCTTTAAAATGTGATTTGGACCCTTATGTCTTAAATAATGATTTTCTTGATAATAGTCAAAACATAATTGTACAAAATCTAATGCGTTAAGCTTGCAAGGCGACGAAGAATCAACAGAAAATTTTTTTGAGTTCCGATTTGTATCAGAGTCTGAAGTTTTAAAAGCTATAACTAGTGTATAATCTAATGCTACAAGGCATGATGGGTGTCTCTTAAATTTGTAAAACTTATTCTACCTCACATTTACTACACTTTTACCTGCATTATCAATTCATGTATTACGAGATCAGAATTCGCGGCAATTTGGAAGTTTGCCAAAGTGGTTCGTTCCTGTAACTAAAAATAAAAATAGAAGCAAGCCTGAAGACTTAAGACCAATAAGTGTTCTTCCCTGCTTATCGAAAGTTTTCGAAATCGTTATGCCTGATCAAATTAATGATTATGTATGTCAAAATAACTTACTAACATCTTGTCAGTTTGGCTTTCGAAAGAATCACAGCTGTACAACAGCTATGGTAAAAATTCTTGATGATTTGAGGTATGATTTTGATCGATACAACATCTCAATTCTGTGTCTGCTTTATTTTTCAAAGGCTTTTTACAGTGTTGATCACCAGATCCTCCTTAGTAAGCTCAAAATCAATTTCAATTTTAGTCGAAGATCTCTGCTTCTGGTCGAAAGCTACTTGGAAGGAAGATCTCAACACGTCTGCACTGAATCTGGGGTCTTTTTCGGCTTCGTTTATAAGAGTTTTTAGTGATGTTCCTCAAGGATCCATTTTAGGTCCGCTCCTCTTTTCAATTTTTATTAACGATCTACCAGATGTTTGTCATGATGTTATAATGGATCTCAATGCAGATGATGCTGAGATAAAGCTTTCAAGACCTATCGGTGTAGTAAAAGATTGTGTTACTAGGATGAATGAAGAATTAGAGCGCATTGACAACTGGGTTTGTCTTAATAAATTGCAACTCAACCCCCTCAAATCCAAAGCAATAATCATTTCTTAAAACCTTATTGATACATCCAGTATACCCGTATTAATTTTGAAAAACAATACTGTACCGTATGTAGCTGAAGTCAATAATTTAGGTATTTATATCAACCGCACGTTATCATGCGATAACCATATAAGTTTTATTGTCAGGAGAATCTATTGCGACTTACGGCAGCTTTACATATCAGCCAATGTTATCCCGACTCAAACTAAACTGATTCTAGTACAAGCGCACTTCATGCATCTCATCAATTGTTTTGCTGTAGTTTATACCAGCCCAGATGTATTTTCTTTTCGGAGACTTGAACTTGCGTTTAACTCATCAGTACGTTTTGTATATGGACTTACAGGTTTTTCATTAAGGCAATACATTAATATAAGAAATTGTGTTTTCCTACACAATATAATACAAAACCATCAACCAACCTATCTATTTGAAAGATTAAGTTTCCCCAGCTTAGCTCGAACAAAAACAGTGAATATTCCTTATTTAAACTTTTAATAGCTAATGTCTATTCATTGTTCAAGCAATCGGATTATGGAATTCACTTCCAATGCCTGTGCGCTCTTGCATAGCAACCTCTAAGTTCAATAAAATGTTGTATTTTTTGTTAAAAGTAATCAATCGAACACCTAAATTGTATTCTTATTCTCTTGCGACTGTAATCTGTATACTTTTTAATATTGTTGTTAAAAAAGTATCATCATATTGTTTGTTTAATTTAACTCAGCAACACTTTTCTAGACTTGTTCAAACTTCAAATGTACATACAATTACACATACATGCATAGCAATGTAACATTCCAATTATTCTCACGGAACAATAAATCAGTCTTCTTTCTGCACTCTAAACCACCGGTTGTTTTTATTTAACAGGTTATGGGCCCAGACCCGCTAAGAACGAAAGCATATATATAAAAGTAATTTCCAATTTGTTGAAGGTCAAGCGGTAGTTTCAATTTTTTTTCTCAGCGTTTTTTTTTTTTTATCAAGATAGTATGGAAGGTGAACATTTTAAAATAGAAAAGCTAGAGAAATCTGAGCATTACGCTCTGTGGAAATTTCAAGTAAATATTTTATTAAATGCATCTGGGTTAAGCGATCACGTAGAAGAAAGCATAGTTCCTGTAAAAGGCGAAACTGAAGCGCAAGCAGTATACGATGCTCGTTTGGTGATTTGGAAAAAGGCAGACAGTAAAGCTCAACGAATAATAGCAACCAGTATTGGCTCATCACCTTTGAGGCACATTATGAACTGCAAAACGGCAATGGAAATGTGGAGAAAATTGAAGACTGTTTATGAACAATCCTCTCAAACTAATATTCACATGCTCTTGCAAAGTTTTTATAGCTTCGAAAGAAATTCTGAGGACGATGTTGCAACGCACATAAGTAGGCTGGAAAATATAGTTAGGAGGTTGAGAGACGTTGGTGAAGAAGTGTCTGATAGCATGGTAATGACAAAAATTCTTATGACGCTTCCAGATTCTTTCAGTCATTTTTTTTGTGCTTGGGAGTCTACAGTTAAAGAACTCCAAACATTAGAAAACCTGACATCAAGGTTAGTTATGGAAGAGACGAGGTTAAAGTCTTCTCAGGTTATTGAAACAACCTCTGCGTTATTTGCTAAGCAAAAAAAATTTAAGCCACATGTTTCTCAGCAGCGTGAAAGCAATTCCAAACCAGGAAAGTGTTTTGCTTGTCACGAGTATGGTCATTGGAAAAGGGACTGCCCGAAGAATAAGAAGAGTTATGGCTGTTGGAAGAAAGAACGTGGCATGGGAAACAACCGAATGGGAGATGCGTTAATTTGCAATGCATTCATGGTAACGGGTGATAAAGCTCACAGAGATAACAGTTGGTATTTAGATTCCGGTGCAAGCGATCATATGTCATTCAATAGAGATTGGTTTGTCCGTTATCGTAAATTCGATCAGCCGATAGATATTCGCATTGGTAGTGGAGAAAAAATTGCGGCGCTTGGTGTAGGTGATATAAATGTTCTAGCATTTAACGGAACAGCTTGGTCAGAGAAACATCTTGCAAACGTGCTCTATGTACCTCGAATTTCGGTTAATCTTTTTTCTCAGAGCCGTGCTTTGGACAAGGGTACACGTGTCATTTCGGACCGAGACAATTGTAAATTTGTGAGGATAAGCGATGGAACTACAGTCGCAGTGGGAGAACGCAAGGACCAATTGTTTAAGATGTGTTTCAGGATTCAGGTTACTGGAAGCGGAGTGGCAAATATAGCAAAAAGTCAAGTTATGTCCTTGAAATTATGGCATGAGCGCATGGCTCATCAAAATGCTACTCAAGTTCGAAATCAACTAAAGAAACAAGGTATTGAATTTATGGACATTGAAAATTTTAGCTGTGACGCATGCTGTTATGGGAAAATGCATAGGCTTCCATTTCCTAAAAGCAGTTTTAAGGCTCAACGTCCAGGCGAGCTTGTGCATGCTGATGTTTGTGGGCCGATGGAGGAAGCTTCAATCGGCGGGTCTCGATATTTTGTGGTTTTTAAGGACCATTATTCACACTACCGAATGGTGTATTTTCTTAAGCAAAAGTCTGAAGTGTGCTGTGTAATGAACCGTTTTTTTGAAACAGCCGAAAGAGAAACTGGTTATCCCGTTAAGGTGTTGCGTTCGGACAATGGTCTTGAGTTTGTCCAACAAGGAGTAAGGTCACTTTTGCAAAAGAAATCCATTCGTCATGAAACAACTGTGCCTTATACACCCGAACAAAACGGGAGTGCGGAGAGGGAGAACCGCACACTTGTTGAGGCTTCCCGAACGATGCTTGCTGGCGCAAATCTATCAAAAAAATTTTGGGCTGAGGCTGTCAGTACGGCCGTGCATGTTTTAAACAGAACTGGGACTAGCTCAGTCAAAAATAAGAATCCAATTGAACTGTGGAGCGCTGGTGATTCAAAGATAAATGATTTAAAGGTGTTTGGGGTGGATGTTTTTGTCCATGTACCGAAACAAAAGCGCAGGAAGTGGGACCTTAAGGCTGAGAAAGGTATTTTCATGGGGTATGCGGAAAATACAAAAGGGTTCAAAGTTTGGATACCTTCATCTAAGAAAATGGAGGTAACGAGGGACTTGCAGTTCAGGGAATTTTCGTCCCAGAATAAACAACAGGAGAATCGTTCAATAGATAGTTCTAATTCAATACAATCAGTTGTTTTCTCATGCCGAGAACTTGATGTCGATGGCGAAGATGATGGCGTAAATAATGATGAAGTGAGAAACGAATCAAAATCTGTCGAAGTGGAAGATCCAGCATTAGACGAAGGTGTGTTGCAGACAGCAGATGAAGAAGTTTTTGAACAAGTGGAAGATCCAGCATTAGACGAAGGTGTGTTGCAGACAGCAGATGAAGAAGTTTTTGAACACAGCGGTGAGTTGAATGGTGCATCCTCAAGTTGTGCGACAAGAAGGTACTCCATACCATTAAAGGACAGGTTGCGCAGTGCTAACAACAAACCTGAGTTGGATGCGTGTGGCAATGCTGAAAAACATGCGTATTTTATGCAAGGTGAGCCAAAGAACTACGTTGACGCTATGAGTAGTACCAGTTCACACCATTGGAAGAAAGCCATGGATGAGGAAATGCATTGCCTAGTAAAGAATGGAACTTGGGAGATAGTTCAGTGCCCCAAAGATCGAAAAATTATTGATAACAGGTGGGTATTCAAATTGAAAGATTTAGATGCAAAAGGAACGCAAAAGTTTAAAGCGAGGTTAGTTGTTCGTGGTTTTACACAAGAGCATGGTGTGGATTTTGAGGAGACATTCAGTCCTGTTGTCAAGTTCACCTCTATTAGAACAATATTTGCTATTGCTGCTAACGAAGGTCTTTACCTTACCCAATTTGATGTGAAAACCGCATTTTTGAATGGAGTCTTGAGTGAAGAAATCTTTATGCGGCAACCTCTTGGCTATGATGACGGTACTGGAAGGGTGTGTCAGCTGAAAAAGAGTTTGTATGGCCTGAAACAAGCATCTCGCTGTTGGAATGAAACGATAACAAGAGTTCTTAAAGAGTTCAACCTTGAAGCAAGTCAAATGGATCCTTGTGTATTTATATCGAAGGAAAATGGAAGGCGTATCATAGTGGCAATATACATTGACGATGGACTGGTGGCAGCTCAGGAAGAAGCGGATGCTTGGAAACTACTCGATTTTCTGAAGAATTGTTTTGAAATCACGATTATGGATGGAAGTTTTTTTCTCGGTATGCAAATAACGAGAAATTCTGAGAATGAGATCCATGTTAACCAGGAGCTATACGCAGAACGAGTTTTAAAACGCTTTAATATGAGCAGCAGTAAACAAGTTTCTACCCCAGCCGAAATAAGTGGAAATGAAGATGTGATGTCATCAAGTACAATCAATTTTCCTTACCGAGAAGCTGTAGGAAGTTTGATGTACCTTGCTATCGCTACTCGCCCAGACATCGCTTATGCAGTGGGAGTGGTTTCTCGTTTCCTTGATTCACCAAATCATTCAAATGTTAACTCTGTGAAAAGAATCCTTAAATATCTTAATGGAACAACGAAAATGGGTATTATTTTCAAAAAATCTTTAAATTTCACTTTGACTTGTTTTAGTGATGCTGACTATGCTGGTGATGTGACAACTCGACGCTCCACAACCGGTTATATATTCTGTCTTGCTGATTGCCCTGTATCATGGTCTTCTCAAAGACAGAAGTGTGTTTCGCTATCAACAACGGAGTCCGAATATGTGGCGGCTTCTCAGGCTGTAAAGGAATTGGTTTGGGTGCAGCGGCTTTTGAGCGAAATATGCCCAAAAATTCCAATTAAAGTCACTTTGAATATGGACAACCAAGGTGCAATCCGCTTGGTCAAAAATCCAGAATTCCATAAGAGGACCAAGCACATAGATGTGCGTTATCATTTCATCAGGGAGAGATACGAAAGTGGTGATTTTGATATAAACTATGTTCCTTCTGAACATCAGATAGCCGACATATTCACAAAGGCACTTTGCAAAGAAAAATTTGAAAATTTTAGATCTTTAATTGGAGTAAGCTATTTAAATCAATTAAATTAATAAATAAAAAAAAAAAAAAAAAAAAATTTGTAAGACCTTTAAAGTTTAAATTATACAAAAGTGGGAGTGTTAAAAAAGTATCATCATATTGTTTGTTTAATTTAACTCAGCAACACTTTTCTAGACTTGTTCAAACTTCAAATGTACATACAATTACACATACATGCATAGCAATGTAACATTCCAATTATTCTCACGGAACAATAAATCAGTCTTCTTTCTGCACTCTAAACCACCGGTTGTTTTTATTTAACAATTGTCGTTGCAATTTTATGTCTTAATTAATATATCTTCATTATGCTAAGGTCAAATAAAAATAATTTAATTATTAATGAACTCACTTCTATAGAAACTAACAAATGAAAATGAAAAAACAAAAGTTTTAAGGATCTTCTCTTCAACCCCAACTATACATCAGGAAATTTAGAATTTGCTCTATGTCAAATTCCAATATACACCACAGCATGTTTGTTTCTTTGATGATAAATTCACTTAGTGACTCTTGCCTGAACAAATACGCCAATTAACTCAGCTTACCAGAACCAGAGTCATTGCTTTCTTCTAAATCATTTTATTTTGATAAAATCCAACTTAAGAACTCCTACATCACTCTAGAATACGGACGGTCAATTTTCAAGTTGCAGAGATTAGAACACAAAGACTTCCATGTCCATTCATCAATTCAGTGAATGATAGTGTGCCCACAGTTATGACAAGTTAATACCATACCATCTATCTATGTTATCCCAGACAATTTGTTGAAAGCCATCCTACCACCCATATTATATGTGAATCACTGGCCAATTACCAGCTGTTACTTAACAATTGCCATTAATCAATATGTTCTCCATCCGGCACGATGGAAGAGAGATGATTTAGCTTCCTCCGTCATAACATCCATACAGCAGTCAGGAAATTATACGTTTTATTGGGTAAGCTATCATTATTTGCTCTGTATGCTGCAAGGCTGCCATTATTAAATCAATTCAAAAGTGATAAAAACAAATAATTTTTCTTTAAATTAAAGGTTAGGCTTGTAGTTAAATGTACAGTGTTTTTGTAGACCGTTTGAGCGTGAGTGTGGCTTGAATTGTTTTTTCTGAATGGCCGTTGGCTACACTGTACTGTTGTTAAATTAGATAGTTTGCACTTAAGTCCTGCAGCTTGAGGAAAATATTAATTGGAACTTGATTTTGCTAGAAAAGTAGGATTTTACTGGCTGGTGTTGCAAAAGGAAAACCTTTCCTCAGAAATTTATTTGCTTATTTGGTACAAAATATGGAAATTTTTAACTCAGCATTGCTTCAACGAGTACCTCCTAAAAACGGCCTTCAGTTTCCGCCAAACAACCTCCACTGAGCTAAGCTAAATTTCATAAATTAAAGCTTCTCTGAAACCACAAAAAAGTTCTAGAACACAAAACATTTATCCAGACTCTCGAAACTCTATGTCAGCAAACAAACGCCCAAAGGTCTATGCTGGAAGTGTTTTTGGTATGATTTTCCTCCAATGCTGCAGACATTAGGCACTAAGAGAAAAAATAGTTCCAACTGAAAGAGCCATCCCATGCCAAATTGCTATCATTGCATATACAATACATTCCTACATACATTTTGTGCAAATAATAAATTTGATTAAAAAAAAAATCGGTGCTCTTGTCCTGTTAATTAAAATTGCTCAACGTTTGCAAACATAGACGGAAAACTTCAAGAGCGGTGTAGGGTCACAGTCAGTACACACTGATGATGACTTAAAACAAAAAAAAAAAACAGCGAAACAGAACGACGAGATTGTCGAGTAAATAGTGGAAACAAATGAAATATTAAATTGAACGTCAATTTTTGACTCCCATAGTTCAAGGTTGCTGGATGGCTCGCCATCAGAATGATATCCCCACAGCTGAAGCCAATTAATTCAAATTCATATAAATATTAGCTCATCAATGGCGAGTGTGTATTTAATCTGGGAAAATGTACAATGAAAAGCATTGTGTCGACTATTATAAATGAATTTATTGGATCGGGAATAAGTGTACACTGCAATGGAGAGCATAATAATTATCCTGTGTGGTTTTTGGATGTTTTATTTTTGAGTAAATATTGTGTCCTTGGGCTTCAGTATATGATGGCATTTACGGGTTCGGGTAGCAAATGACTCATTGGTCATGGTCATATGTTGAAGTTTTGTATTTGCTTAAGTGCTTTGCTCATATGAGGTACAATACAAGACACATATAATATCACTTGATTTGACTTTTACATGTGCCTTTTTGGAAATGGGAGTTTCTCAGTTGTCAGAGAACTTTGAATAGTGATGGCTTTTTGCCAGTCTTTCTTTGCTTTAATAAAAATGAAAACTAATACACAGGGTGACGCAACAGAGGGAGGAGCCCCAAGGCAAAGAGCATTTCTCACAACTATATACCTTGTGAGAGAAATGAGGGGACCTATAATTTTCTGCCGGATCCGAACGGCTTATCAAGAAAGCCTTATTCATAGTAATGAATTTACTAACGGAGGAATTGCCAATTCCTCGCTGAAGGCGATACATGTGGAAAAGCAATTTTCCTTCTGTTGGGATTCGAAACACGAACCTCTGGGTTAACAGGCGGACATGCTAACCATTACACAACGGGTACCACACTCTACCACTTCCAATACTTTCGTAATAAGAGTTATTGCGTTTCATAATGCGTTGTCCCCGTGAATAAGTTCAGACTTTTGATTTGATGGAAAAGTCTTCTTTCAAGAGGCCCTTTAGTGTTGCTTCTTCAATAAAACCTGAACGATGTCTACGGCTTAAGAAAATTTAGAATCAACTCGTCTCGCAGCAAATGAGAATTTAAGAAGTTCTTTGCATTGAAAACGAAACGTAGTCCGGCAAAACATTTGTAGTGGTAGTCAGCTCATCATCCATGTGCTCAAGCAATCGTAATTAATAGCTATTTTTCAGTATTCACCTTATTTGTAATGGACACCTGACGGATGTCTTTTAAAAATTACGTCACATCTTGCTGGCCGTCAAAAGGTTTTTTTTTTGTCACTTTGACAGGGGAGTTGAATTGTTTTCGTTATACGCCCTCTGATAACTTTTTAGGCTTTCAGGTCTTTGCTGATTTGAAAGGTTAAAAAATAAAAGTAGTAGAAATAACTGTAAGGCAGAAAGATTTCCTTGTTCCACACATCATTTAAATTTATTTTTCAAACAGTTTTAAAGATAGTATCGAACAATGGAGGCCCCCATTGTCAAATCACTAAACAAGCCGATGTCTGAAATTTTGTTCAACTTTTTCAAGCATCTCGGTGGGTATTTTGGCGATGGCAACCCGAATATTGCATTGAGATTGCATTAGATGAGCCATTGTCCCTTAGCGTTCGCCATTAGAGGAAGCTCCATAAATTGAATCGCAAGGAGCCAAATCAGGTGATCGAGCAGGCCACGGACCGAGGTCTCCTCGCAAGGAGATGAGGCGTTCAGACAGCTCAGGCACCAAAGTCATTTTGTAGGGATGAATTTTAAGTCCAGAGTGCATAATTCGTCTCTAAAATCGGGCCGACGCGACATCCCCAAAGCAGCAGCATGTTTGCACGCTGAATGTCTGTAAAAACGAAAAAATGCGACCCTTGCTGCTTCAACATTTTCGGGGGATCTGGTAGTTGGCTGACGTACCATTGGGGATGGTTTCCAGTTATAAATGGTCGCCTCCTGGATAGCCGACCATATATTATACACCTTTAGATTATCCATTTGCTCGTAGTCTACTTTGCCTGTGGTGAGCGGTGGTATTTTGGTTAGGCGCAATCCAAACTAACTTTTGTTCTTACACCTTCATCAGATTCTATACGAGACGTCGAAGTACATAGCTTTGGCAATTGACATTGTCTGGGGTTTGCCCAAGGACTAATTTTTTAGGGCGTATTTGCTTTACTCCGGGGCTATACGAGCAATACATGGTAAGTCATATACAATATACTTAAACTATTTGTTTTTATTAAACTGAGAGATAACTATGTGTAAAATATTTTCAGCTATCCGAGAAGCAATATCAGTAGCCGTGAAATTGATAGCTACATCAAATCGCCCTCAAAAGTGGAAAGCGTAGAGCCAGAAGAATACAAAAATTGCTTTAAAAGCAGGAAGCTTTCTAAAAAAAATCTCAAATCGATTATTTGCTACCGGGGCCTTAAAAATTAATATACGAGTATATACAAATTGCTAGAAAGCCAACTATCTAACAAATTGTAAGTCGCCTTCGTCACAAGCCTGATACGTGAATGAATTTAATGGACTGTATATTTGAACCCGATGCACAGTGGGGCGGAAGTAGTGGTGTTGTGCGATAAACTATTTGATATGATTTCTTGTGTTTTAAAGCCTTGTAAAGGTTAGTGTAAAAATGAGTTTAAATTTAATTTGTTTTAAGAAATGGCGAGTTTGAGTGGCTGTTTACAAATATACGTGTTTAGAGCAAAAAAAATCGTTTGTTTTAATTTTTTGGATAGAACGACATCAGTGATGCCGCAGTTTGACAATAGTGTTAGCTTATTTATCCCAAAACAAAACGAAAATGTAAGGAACAATTTTTCGAGAGCTCATTTTGTTTTTTAGATATCGAAACTTGAAACTTGAAGTAAAGTTTTTCCTATAAAAAAAAAAAAAAAAAAATAGGGTGGCGCAACAGAGCGAGGAGCCCCAGGGCCTAGCGCGTTTCTAACAACCATATCTTGTGAGGGAGGGGACCTACAATTTTTTGCCCGTTCCGAACGGCTAATCGAGAAAGTGCTTTTCATGGCAACAATTACTAACAGAGGACTTGCCAATTCCTCGCGTCTTTTCCTATACAAATGTAAATTTTGGGTTGGTGTCGCGATTGGAAAATAAATTTTGCTTAACTAGGCCAAAATTAATCGAAAATCTTAAATTAAATTTTTCGATATCTAGCTTTGTTTTCGAAATATCTATACTTGAAGTCGAAAGAAAAGCAAAAAGACATTTGAAGTTCAAGTATCGGTATCGGTTTTTTTGAGGTCTACCCCGTTGTTGTATCTTTTTCTTCATACATTGTCTTCGGAAGATAAAATCAAAGATCGGTCGGAGTATTTTTCTTTCGAAATCACATCATCCGCTTTCGATAAAGTCCACGTTCCGCGCCGTAAAGCAGAACTGGCATGATTATAAGGTCTTATAAAGGGTTACCTTGGTTTTTCTAGAGAGGGTTTTGCTTCTCAATGGCCTTTTAACCCAATGGAGCAACGGTTTTCTGGAGTCATTTTCAGTTTGATCTCCGCACTGATGTTATTTTTCGTGTCTATAGCGGATCCTAGGTAGACGAATGCCTGTAGTACCTCGAAGTTGAGTCTGTCTATTGTGACGTTTTGTCCAATTCCTCGATATTTGCTGTCCTTGTTTAATGACAACATATACATATAAATATAGCCTCAGGACACTTCACTACCGGGTCTCACAATATTATTTAACCAGCTGTCATAAGTATTGACGCAGTATCAAAATGTCTACAGTCCAAGCAAACTCTACAAAAGAGCGATCGAAACATTTTGTGAAAAGTCATTGTGCACTGTGCAGGGTGAGCAAGAAAGAAACCTCTCGTTTACGACTGCTATCGAGTTATCAGATGCAAGGCATGTCGACCCATTTTGTTGAAACTATGTCCCACAACTTTCCTCCTTTTAGCTCATTCATTGTAGAGAGAAAAAATCTTTCAACATGGCAGTGTATTGATCCGAATTGAATGTCACAGATTTATTCCACTTATTTTCGAACAAATACGAACTTCGTTAATTCATTCTACTATTTTTTTTAACCTTGGGGACATGGTTTCTGATTCAGGGTTCATAGCTTTAAACTCGAACTTTCTGACTTGAGACATAATCACACTTTCATTGGGAAACTGATAAGGTCGTGTAATTCATACTCAGCACGGTATTAATTCCAAACCACACTGAGAGAATCGTTAATTTGAGCGAGAAGCCCCAGGGCCTAGCGCATTTCTCACAACCATGCCTTGTGAGGGAATGGAGGGGACCTTTAATTTTTTGTCGGTTTGAGAGAGCGCTTTTGAATTTATTAACGGAGAACTTGCCATTTGCAAATTCCTCGTAAAAGGTGATACCCGTGGAAAAAAATTTTTGCCTCTGCTTGGATTCGGTCGTCAAACCTCTGGACATGCTAACTATCACGCCACGGGTACTACTCCATAAACGCAAGCTGTGCACCCGTTAAAAGCTCCATGGCAACAATATTTGAGCGAACACACCTTTTTTTAAACCTCCCACTGCCTGCTAACGTTATCCACTTCAACTTAAAAATATTCAAAAATCGTGCAGTTTTTTGGCTCATCCTGTAATGAAATACGTTACTCATACAGGGATATTCTATTCCTGAAAATCTACATTTGACGAAAAGCGTAAATTGCTTTTTTACCTTGATCTAAGAAAACGATTAGCCAACGGCATTTGGTGTTCTTAGACAATTGTCTACAGAGACTTCTCATTATTCCAAATCGAAGAAGCAAAAACTGATCTAAGTGGGCCAACTTATCCTACAGGCACTTCAGAAATTCTTAAATTAAGCAATTCCGATACAATAAAAGACATTCTTTAGTCCGTCGTTAGAAACTATTAACTTCCTTGTCCTCCACAATGTATATAAATATATACTTAAAAAAAAATTATTCATATATCTGCGGACTGGATAAAAAATAAACCATCAAACGAAAGTAGGTTACATCTTTGAAACTTGCCAGAATAGATAGCATAGCAGACTCAAGGCGCTTCATTAGCATATTCTACAAATTTCATAAGATCCAAATGACCTTAAACGAATATCTGAGTATTTCACATACACACAAAAAAAAAACAAAAACCAAAAAAAAAAAACTGCGACAATCTACAAACAAACACAGAGGAAGAGGAGCCAACGCAAACGAAATGCAAATCTGAACAAGGAAACTCCTAAATCTCCGCAGGCGACATCAGGGTGTATCCATTGATGGGGCATGGTGATTTCTAGCAAATAGACCCAATTTTCAGTTTAACTTTTTATTTCCACTTCCTGCGAGATATAACCCATTCCCGACAAAAATGCTTCCACACTCCTCATTTGCCAAGCTGCCGGCTGGCTTCTACATTCGTTGGTTGATACAAAAACAATTGGACCTCGTTGGACATGGACACGGACTACTTTATACAGTGAGTGCTATAGCAGGCCGGCCGGGCCGTGGCTTCAAGCTCTCGCACAAACATAGATTTTGTCAAGAAGATAACTTCAGATGTCCTCGCGTTGTCGTCGCTCGTTGGATAAAAAAAAGTGTTATGCGAGCGCACAGATTGAACGCAAAAACGTACCTGAAGTGGGTCAATCTAGATACGTTTGTTCTCGTCAACCAGCAAAAACACACCGAAAGGAGAATTTCAGAAAACTGAACTGAAAAGCTGACAAAAAAGAAAATAAACTGAAAAACTCATCTCATATTTTTACGTGAGCTTATCTATACGCGGTATACTCGTAGGTACCTCTTATATACGGAGTATCGCCCAACCCAGACTTATCGGAAATTTCCATCTGGAAAATATCCTTTTCAGTCATTCAGATGCGAAATGGTATTTGCCAAGTTGATTTCTATCTTGATCCGGACAATTTGTTAGTTTCTATTCATACACGTAATCTCATATTCATGGCTTCCAATTGGAAGATTGTCCGACAATAATACGTTTCTATCATTATATATTTGAGGTCGTTCCTATTTTGACTTAACTCCCCATCCTAGTCCCGACGGAGTGCACTCGATAAGTGGGTCACTTCATGAAGGTACCAATCTGAGATGAAAGTGCGGAAAAAGACCAAACAGTACATTTTTGAATGAACAAATAGGAGCGACACAGAGGGAGATGGACATTGCACACAGGACAACACAGTGAAACAAAGTTATCCCTTTGAGCGAAGTCCCTTTGAGGTACAATTGCATGTTCCTCTTTAGAGGAAATAGAATTTTCAATGGAGTCCGATTTGGCAAGAGATACTCGTATAGTAGAGGTGCTTATAATTTTGGCTTTGTTTTGGGGGATAGGAACTTTACAATAGAAAAGCTTATCCATTGTCATCCTCCTCGTCGTCGTCCATTCTCCATTCTGATGCAAGGATAGAACACATTCCACAAAACAAAGAAACAAAAAAAAAAACTGTGTCACCATTTGTGGAGATTAAAATGGATAAGGTTTTATGTTCCCGAACAATTGTTATATCAATTCACAAGGATTTCGAATGTATTTTGGTGCGGTCCATTCGTGTGGTTCATTGAACATTACTTTTACAGTTTTACAACAATGTGACTGACTCAAAGTGCAGTGCATATTCAGTAAATTGCTGATTTTGCGGATATTCAACCGAGCTCGTTTGGGGATAGTGAAATTAGTATTTTTTGGCTTCCTGCTGCAAAGTTGTAAAGAACTTAAAGTACTTTGTATTTTATAGGCCATAGCAGACCATATAGGGTGTAGACGTGTAGAGTAGGTATATGGACACGGGATTGGCTTAGGTGCTATAAAATCGTCTCCATGAAATAAAAACTCTATTCCTCGCATGTATGACGTCGTGAAAATTATGTAGCTAGGGTTTTGTGTTTCCCGTGAGGATGTAAAGTTCCTGGCTAGCTAAAAGGGTAGCCTTATAACTGCTTTGGATGCCCAATCAAAGTTACTACCTTTATGTCCTAAAATTGCATTTCTGAAGTTATTGATCAAAAGATAAATTTTTCTAAGCTCAGTGGACGACCAGTTATGTGAGTGTCCGTATTTTAACTCGTTTGACTTTTTACGACAATTGGCTGATGAACCTTTTGCCAAGTTAGTCAACATTTACGATTGAAGCTATAGAGTTTTACGGATGTGATTTGGATTTTTCTTCGCGTTTAGAAAAAGCAGGTATGTGTGTCTTTGACCTTTGATTTTAAAATTTGCCTGTTTCAATCGGTGCATATTACAAATGGAACCTCAAGTCTACCGGAGGTCTATCTATTTGAACACATGCTAGCTTAAGACTTTGAGTGATAACACACTTTACAGATTGAGTAGGGGTTTGAAGATGTTTCAATCAATGCTCATAGCTGAAACACATATTCACAGTTTTTTTTTTTTTTTTTTTTAATCCCTAATTATTATAGATAACAAAGAAGTACATACATGAGTCTGTAAGTTGTCACGGACTTTTTCGGCAAAATGTTGTAGTTAGTCTGAGTTGGTCTTAGATATTTTCGTGCTTCCCTTTAGCGGTACTAAATTATGACTTGTGGACAACATTGTAAATGTCTAAGTCAAAGCGTACCCCAAGAGTGGATCGTTTATGTGATAAAGATAAGTTAGGCATTTCGAATTCACGACACTCTTGGAGCAATTAAAATTAAGGAAAGTGAAGAGGAAGCAGAATAAAAAGGACAGACTGATGCAAGAAGTATTTGATTTTCATCAAATCTATGGAGGAAGTTAACTTAAAGAGAATGTCAAATTTTTCTCTTCGATCTTTCAACGAATTCATGCTGAGAAGTTTGGTGTGTTTTTAATATGCAGGTAGAATCAAGAGAATTCTTAAAGAAAGACCCCTCTAAGCAAATCGAAGCGGCGACGCCAGATATTTTCAATTCTAGAAATGCACACAATT
The DNA here is from genome assembly GCA_914767635.1 of Melanostoma mellinum. Taxonomy (NCBI): domain Eukaryota; kingdom Metazoa; phylum Arthropoda; class Insecta; order Diptera; family Syrphidae; genus Melanostoma; species Melanostoma mellinum. The sequence continues at coordinate 26,715,651 of OU612058.1, forward strand.
CTCTACTAGAACCCCTCTAAAAAAATGCTAGGACGCTACTCCATTCTCATAAAAATCATTCTACAACCGACATCAGTTGGACGACTACAATCGCAAGAGATCGCCAAGTCCTTTTCCGATCGAGTCTCTTATAACCTCCGTAGGAGTTCTATGCCGCCAGCATCAAGAACCAGTGACAGCACTGCCATTCAGCCATCAGAAATGCCGCCTCTCAAGTTCTGGGTTTCACACCGCCGCCACCACAATGAAACTCCTGGTTTGACGACGAATGCCGGCAAGCACATGCAGCTAAACAGCACGGCGCTGCACGAAAAGACTAGAACTGCTAACGAGCTCTACAAGCAGAAGAGGAGAGCATGAGAAGCACGCGAGGAAATAGAAGGAATGAGGTTCGGAAGTTTTACCAAAAGGTAAAAACAACAGCCTCGGGCTATAAACCCCGAGCCGAAGCCTGCAAAGTTGATCAAGGGAACATCGTGGTGGAACCGCAGTCACTGCTAAGGATATGAGATAACCACTTCTCCAAGCTCTATAACGGCGATGATGCACCCAATTCCGCTGTTAGAAAGATAGAACCATTCGATTTAGGCGACGTAGACCAAGAATTCCGCCAACGCGACCTGAACGAAGTGAAGACAGCAGTATCCAAGCTAAAGTCCAATCTAGGTCTGCTGCTCCATTGGGGTCGGAAAAGATCTCACCGACATATTCGATGTCAAAAATGGATTTAGGCAAGGCGATGCACTGTCATGCGACTTCTTCAACATCGCCCTGGATAGAATAGTGCAAAACTCCCACGTCAACACAAGAGGCACAGTCTTTCAAAGATCCGTCCAATTACTCGGATATGCCGACGATATTGACATAATTGGAAGAACGCAGAGTGATGTCAATAGCGGATACGAAGAAGATGGGTTTTGTGGTCAATTGGCAAGACCAAGTATATGCTGTTATCAAGAAAGGACACCCAACACCGACGTTTTGGACAGAACGTCACGATAGACAGCTATAACTTCGAGGTAGTAAAGGACTTTGTATACCTAGGCGCCGCTATTAATTCAGACAACGACACCAGCGCTGAAATCAAACGAAGAATAACTCTTGCTTAATCGCTGTTTCTTTGGACTAAGAAGGCAATTGAGTAGTAAAGTCCTCTCTCGAGCAAGTGAGGTGTCCCTGTATAAGATACTTATCATCACGGTTCTTATATATGGCGCAGAGACATGGACCTTGTCAAAGGTAGATGAGAACGCTTTAGGATGCTTCGAGAGAAAAATTCTTTGGGTGATTTTTGGTCCCATCTGCATAGATGGAGAGTGGAGAAGAAGATTTAACCACGAACTGTACGGGCTGTACAGCTACACTGACCTTGTCAAACGAGTCAAGGTCCAGAAGCTTAGATGGCTGGATCATGTAGAGCGAATGGACACCAACGCTCCGGCCCGGAAAGCCTTCGAATCCAATTCTCCGTGGGACGGCGCAGTATAGAGGAAGACCGTGACTCAGGTGGCGCACGCAAGTAGGAGAGGACCGCAACCAACTTGGCGTGCAAAACTGGAGGCAGATAGCTAGGGACCGAGCTGGCTGGAGAAGCATGTTGGTTGAGGCCCTAGTCAGACCTTGACTGTAGCGCCACCTTAAGTAAGTAAGTAAGTTTAATTTAATCTTAATATATCCAACATATTATTTTAGTCAGCTCAAAGTGCATACTACGACAACCCTGTCAGGGCTTTTATTTAAAAGATACGTACAGATTTTAGATACTATATAAATTTCATCTACGTACAGTGAAACTAGGGAATTGACCGATTCGAGGTCATTGAAAGTAAGAAAAGAAGAGGACCAAAATGACTACCCAGAGAGATGCCTGTGAAAACTAAAGAAGGACTTGATAGAATAGATCTAAATCGAACACTATAACAACGGTTTACGAAAGAAGTGGAGTTCGAAGTCAAAGGTGGATAGTTTAAAAAGAACTAGTCTCTAGGAAAGATGTATCAAAGGTTTTACCAGAAATGGTGAATGAAATGAATTCAACCAGAAGAGTGTATATTGTATAATGACCTGGCTTTGAGAAAGCTATGTTGTCGAAAAGAGATATGCACTGAAATCTCAAAACCCCAAACAAATTGAAGATTTTACGTACATGCGAAAGTGTTGCTGTCGGACGGGGTAATTTTTAATATCCCATTTTTAGCCTTTTGTGTTTAAAAGGCTGTAAAAACCGTTTTCCGTACTTGACAAAATACTCATTGGGAAAGAGGTATGGTGAAAGGGTTGGCGAAAGCGAGAATAAACATTTTTTTTTATGGAAGGGATATGATCAGGGTCAGGTGTGAAATCATCGTCATTGAGGTCTCATTTAACATTTTCTCAGTAAGAGACGGTTTGATAGTGGGAAGAAGAAATAAACCAACCAATAAATTTAGCAAATTGTCTAAATAGGTATAGTTAACAACAAAACGTTCATCTGCAAATGATGGCAATAGAGAGTAGATCTACGCTCGGCTGATCAGCTAGTTGCTCATAAAAAGATGCTTGGCTTTTGGATGTAAAGGTAATGGAAATGTTTTAACAGTATACTTACATTGTCCATGGATAAGAACAACAATTTCACGGCTAACGATTTTAACAAACAAATAGACTTCAAAGAATTCAGGATCTGCAACTGAGCTCCCAACAAATAGAATGTTTTGATAGAACCTACAAAAGCTATGAGGTTCTTCTTGGGAAAATTTATCTTTTGATGGGTACACCCATTTTTAGACTAAATTAAAGCCTTACATTTTGTCGATAGGTACACCTAGAGCTTTATCGATTTATTAAGTCATTTCCCATGTGCGCTGAATACCTCACTAGTGTGAAGAAGTTAACTGGGAGAGCTGTGATACCTTCGAGGTCACAATGCACGCAACGTCGAAAAGAACGAATAAGAAGAAGGAAAAGAAGTCCTTTCCGAACTGAAACCACTCAATTAAAGTTCTAAGCCAAACACTTCGAGAAGCTCCTAAGTTTGTTTTCCCTAAAATTGCAGATCAGCTTATGACTTCCCTTCATTAATAAGAATAGAAAAAACAAGGAAATCACCCACAAGAATACGAAGTACACAGGAAATTTCTAGGAGAAAACAATTAAATAGCCAAAACAGTACATCCCTATCGCGTTTCCTTTCTCATAATCAAGATGATTCTTTTAAAAGTTCTCCACCTTACAGCTGGACCTTTTTTTTACTTTGGGTCGTTAAAAATTTATAAAAGTTAAAAGAAAATAAAACATAAAGCAAAGACGAAAACAAAACATTAATAGGTACTCTCCCACCTAAATCAACAGCACACAAAACGACGAAATCTCCGCACTGTCCATAGTCATAGTCATCGACCAACCACCACCACTCAAGGACTGTTACTCGAGAGGACTCTAAATTAAATGCGAATGGACGGAAAATTGTCATTAATTCACTTAATGGAAAAGAAGCCCATCGCTTTTCTTAATACGACTTTCACTTTACCGAAAGAAAAAGTTTTTCTTTTAACCAACTCAACAAACCGTGCCGACGACATACGAAGCCATAGCTCGGCCATTGCCGCCAAGGACTCAAGTTATTACACCAAAAGAAGGCGCATGCTATGGCGAATGGTATTCCTTTTCCCTTTTTGTCATTCATAAATAATAATTACCAAAATAAGGTAATTCCTTAAGAGCAAGCATATTAGCTGAAGTAGCATCGTAGGGTGGCGATGGATGGCAAGACGTGGAATAGACGCACAAAAGAAGGAGACGTTATGAAAGGTTTTTTTTTTTCTTTCTTTACACTTGACTGTTGTTTGTGGCTCCTATAAAGAAGATGCGTTCTTTTGTCAATTGCTCTCCTTCCTTAGGTCGGTTGGCGTTTGAAAATAAACCAAAGACCAGTATAAGGAACAAGAGAAGCAAAGGTTGCCATTAGTCGCTCTTTCTCTATGCAAACATCATTAGATATATAAAATATGAGACCGGAATTCGTTTGCACCGTTATAAAAGGACCACGAGGACCTAAGACAAGACCGAAATTAAATTCATAAATCATTTGTTTAGTCTTTTGGCCTAGGAACGAATATGTACCTTGCTGACATTTAGGAGTTACTGTGGTGGTGCTGTGCTCGCACAAGCAGGAATATCATACAGACAGACTTGAGAATGGAAAATCCCAAAATAGTGTTTGAGGAAAGAAAACATTACTTCGACGACTTAGTGTGGAATAAATTATAGAACTGGACCCGTTGAAGTCTGGTTGGCGCACATAGATGAAGACAAATAGATCGAACCGCACCGCCCGACTTTTGTTTTGTTGGTAATTTTGTGTGTTAAGAGATTTGCAGGATTCTACGGACGCTTGCAGACTATGTTTACAAAGAAACTATATATAGGTGGAGAAGGTTCATTCTGACGAGATAATCACTCAAATAAGCCAGTACATAGCAAACGAACAGCATTAAGTGCAGTGATTAATGGAAATTCCACCAGCTGGACTTTGAAGGGTTTCCTTCATGTCACGATATCTGGGAAATGTATAAGTCATGATAGGACGATACATATACTTTATGGAGTAGCCTATGTTGGTGGTATATGATTTTTTCACAATTATTTTTTTATTTATTTTCAAGCTCGACGTTGTATTTGAATTTCGAAATTCACGAAGAAGGTGGTTAGTGCAACTAAATAGCTTATAAATGACATTTTGGTGAGACGAGACTACACCCAATCCGCCACAAGTCAGGGGGTCAAATCTTACAGTTTGAAAACATTGGAACTGTTCTCCTGGAAATTACTATGGCATGCAAACAACAAATATTTCAAGAGGAAGTTTTGGGATTATCTTTACTTTAAACTCAATTCCTTTTAGTTTACTCCTACCTAGGGTTGTTTGAATATCTAATGTTAATCTTTTGTGGTGTTCCCCAGGGTAGCAATCTCAGTCCACTAATGTTTCTGCTTGTCGTCAATGGCTGTTGTTTTATCATTTCTCTTTTGGATGTGGAAATTTATGCAGAAGACATCGAAATAGTGTTATGTCTTCTTCTCATGATACTTCACCTCTTCAACAAGACCTAAACACATTTCTTACTTAATACTTTAATGGTAATGAACATTAACCGAAGCCTTATAGAAATAAACCCCAATCCATAATTTTATCACGTAAGCCCATACCTTTGAGTCTTTGAACTTGTTACTTCTGTAGTTACCTAACCCTAAGTCTTGTTTGCTTTTGATGGAACTTTTTAGAAGAAAAAAGAATATGAACAGTGACATCTGTTTTTTAGTACTTGCAATCCGAGCTTTTGATTTGAAGCGCTAATGATAGTGAGTAGTGATGAGGTTTTAAACATTGATCATTTCTAGAGAATCTTCCAACCATTGCGTTACTAAATGGTTGTCGAGTTTGGAATGGAAGCTGTGCATCGAAAGTTACTTAGATTTGCAATTTTTCTTGGTTTGAAAATTTCGTTGTATTCCTTAAAGCACGGGATGTACAGAGCTGGTTGCCAGCGGCGAGCTAAATATCCGCTATTCCCGGCCAATGATCGATTTGGTGTTAAAATTAAATTCACCTGACTCGACAGCACCTGCTGTCAACATTTTTGCAGTTTTTTTTTCTATTAATTTAGACAACTGCGACTGTAGCTACGGCAGCTGCAAAAGCGCTTTGGTTTGGGATCCCTTTTAAAATCAAAAATATAGTGTTGCCGTTGCAAAAAGTTTAAAAATTAATTTCCTTGCCGTTCCTTACAGCTGTTTGATGCAACTAACTTTACCCATGGCTGAAAAAGTAGGTTTCCTTGACACCCTTATAATTTGTCCAAGAAACCTGGGTTTTCAGTTCTGAAAAAAACAAATTTAACTACGAAATCACCACACATCCCTGTCATATGAAAAAAAAAATGCCGTTTGATGCCCTGTTCTTCACTTGAACTCGCCACATCAAAAACCTAGCGCTACTTTAGGATGAGTTGAGGGCTAACTCAGGGCTCAAGAAACCTAAGTTTGGCATTCAAGGCAAGATGACATTTTTTCAAGAAACGCTTTGTGGCGAACAGAAGACGAACCGAATACTCCAGAGCGACGGTAGGGCGGGGAAACATCTAGTTGACTTCAATTTTCATTTCTCCGATCTGATTGCTAGCTTTTTAGATACTTTCCTATTGAAGTTTCGTTTTGATAAGGAAATACAAAAATCTTTCAAATTCTACCTGGTTTCAAACTCCCAAGCCCAAGTGTCTTTGCAGTTGCAGCAGCGACAGAAAATATGTGTTTATCATTTTTTACCGTCGCCACAGTACAAATGTATGAAAACGCTACGTTTTTTTTCATGTCGTCTTGGAAAATATCATACATTGTCCCCATTCATAAAAAAGGACCGAAGAACGATGGTTTGACTATCGTCCCATAACAGAACTTTCCTGTATACCAAAACTGTTTGAAAGCATTATTTTTGATACACTGACTTTCCACCGTAAAATCATCCTTTTCAAACTAAAAATCCAAGCTTTCGCATCCCTTTTATTTTTTGGGTTAGTACCTGTTTCACTTAAATGTAGTTTGCTTCAGATCATTTCTCTCCAATTTTTTTATAGCACCGTCTGGTGTCCCGTAAGGTAGCCATCTTGACCCACTATTTTTTATGTAACCAATGTTGTCAAAACCTTTAGTTGTAATGTTTTGATATACGCGTATAATATGAAAAAATTTAGAAGCATTCTTTCCTCCGTTGATTCTTGTATCAGATAAGATAATCTAGACATTTTCGCAGTTTGGTGTCACAAAAATAATTTAGATCTCATCGTAAGTAAATGTTTATCTACAAGGTGACCCCATACCCGCTGTTTCTTGTGCTGGAGAGCTCAACTTTCACTCCCACATTGAACATATTATAAAAAAGCAAAACGTTGGTCGAAAGAATTTTGCGGTTCTTTTGGCCAATCCTTGAATATTCGTCCTAAGTGAGGTCACCTTTACAAATAACACAAGCTAAAAGCCTCGAAGCTGTCTAACGCAGAATTCTTCTTAACGCTTTACGCAAATTTCCTTAGGAAGATAGATACCACTTGCCTCCATATGCTGATCATTTAAGACTTATTTATTACCTTTCAGCCTCTTCAAAGGAGACGTCGGATCTCAGACATAATATTTGCTCAAGATTTTTTAGGTGAAAACATTTATTTCACCAACATCGCTATTGAGTTTAATATCATTTAACACAAATTCACATAATCTTAGAACTCTCTTAGAACTCTTTCCCTTAACGCTTTACGCAAATTTCCTTGGGAAGATAGATACCACTTGCCTCCATATGCTGATCATTTAAGACTTATTTATTACCTTTCAGCCTCTTCAAAGGAGACGTCGGATCTCAGACATAATATTTGCTCAAGATTTTTTAGGTGAAAACATTTATTTCACCAACATCGCTATTGAGTTTAATATCATACAACACAAATTCACATAATCTTAGAACTCTCTTAGAACTCTTTCCCGTTTCCGAATTTCATATCACCGTACGAACTATAGTTCTTACAACAACCCTATGTCACGTTCGTTACGTAATGTCAATGACTCCTCGAATCTGCTCGATTTCCATACCTCGAAATCAACCCTTCGTAAGACTCTTGCTCCCCACTCACAACGAATTGAACCCTCCTAATTTCATTTCACTTTTGTAAATATTTCTTACTTTAGATTTAAGTTTTACGTAAAAAAAATAAATAAATAAATTTACACAATTCAGACACTCATACGCCACAGTCGTTTTTGCTGCTTTTGGTAAAAATACTAGAAAAAATGTTCGATTCGTGTTCAAAAAGCACAATAATACTTTTCTGTACAAAAATCACAATTCTTTCCCAAGTTACGCATAAATTGTGTTATTTAAAAGTGCTCCTTGCTGAATCCATCTAAGTTGGCGGATAAATTAAAGCAATTTCTTCACGTACAGCTTACATTTACTTTCAAGGAATTAACGCAATCAAGCGGTGTCATCGTCAACCTTTAAAAAACATTCCGCACCTCCCAGCTCCGCATGTCCTGAAAAGAGAACTTCTCAGCTAGATTTAAATGGAATTTAAATGGATTTCTCAAAATATAGTCACGTGTGCCAGGAGCAAGTAAACACAACGATTTCCTTGAAAGTCTTTTATTCTGGAAATAAATGTGATAACCCGTGTACAGCCCCATCCATGACGCGCCCGCCGCACCCATACATCTACTTTATAGGAACATTCCTTAAAGTATAAGAAAGAAAAAAAAAAGAAACAACAAAAATGAAGAAAATATTCTCAGGTAATGAATGAAAGAAGCCAACACTATAAACTCTGAAGGACATCATAGCTAAGGTTGTTTATGGAGATGGTGTCGTTTTGGCAAATATAGGCAACCTCCCGGCTCTCTACTTGGTGTCTGAACAAACATAATGTTCTTCAGTTTCTCTATTCTTGTTTAATGTGTGCTTTTTCACCCCTTTTTGAAGAAGTGTCGTCATTATCGTTTAGCACATGAAAAACGGTCACCTTTATGTAGATGGGTATACCTTACTCACCTACCTACATATTTATTTTAGGAAATGTAAAAAGCTAAAGAAAACATGAAGAAGACCGAGAGTTTAAGTAAATATTTTATGCAAACGTCTTGCCTTAGAGTCGAGACTTGAAATGACACAGTGCGTCTATTACGACATTGAAGTGGCATATAAAATTCAATGGCTGTTGAAAGTGGGCCAAGCGCTGCTCAATAGTTCCGGCTTCTCAGCCATACTGAGCCTGAGCCACTCTGTTAGGTTGATTTTGTTTTTTTTGCTTTGCTTTTTTTCCTTCTTTCTTTCATTCTGTGATACGGAAAAGTGAAATTATTTTAAATTGGGCTTTTATATTAACATTTTTTGAATGTCTTATGGGTGGTTGTGACAGGCTTTACGGATCTGAGGACAAGTGAGTTAGTAAGGAAGGTAGGAAAATAGTAAGAGGTAAAGGTAATGATAATCCTTATTTAACGCAGCAAGCTGAGTAGTGATACAGCTGTCGGTTAAGTTTTGGCCAGTAGTAGCCAGCTAAATGGGTAAATAAAGTAGAAAGCATTTAAGTGGGAGATGGGAGTGTACAAACTTGTACAAGAAATCGGGACCAGAGTAAAGAGCACATTGGATGTTGCGGATGTGAGAAATTCCAAATTTTGTATGTCAAAACTGTCAAAATCTACTAGTGAACCAGATATTTCCCAAAATTGATGTCCGCTTAACTCTGTTTGGAGCCTTCGGGATAACAGGCAGACTTTGTAACCATCACGCAACGGCTACTTCCCTGAAATCATTTTTAAAACATAATTGTTTGTTCCTCAAATTGAGCTCTTCCCACACATATTGAGTGCTACTATTCAACTAACTGCTCTCTTAAAATTAGTGCTGACATACCTTTAACCTACCTCAATGAAACAGAAGAGCTGCTAGTACTTGGTTTGAGTGTACACGATGACTTTCGTTGGATTGGCCACGTAGTTGAAGTACTCAAAACTGCAGCAAAATGCTTTTAGGTTCCTTAAAACGAATAACTAAATCTTACATTCACCCAAAACTAGAGTACAACTCAAATGTTTTGGCACCAGCCTCCCAAACATCCTTACACCTACTTCCTCATAGCGTCAAAGTAGAGTCTTAGGGTCTAGTTCAATTACGAATGGTGTTTTTCTTAGACGTATGGTTTTCCAGAACAAATACAGCGCATGTAATTTTATGTCATGATGCGATGACACATGCGATGACACACGCGATGACACATGCGATGACACACGCGTTGACACACGCGATGACACATGCGATGACGCATGCGATGACACACGCGATGACACACGCAATGACACGTCCGATGACGCATGCGATGACACACGCGATGACACACGCGATGACACACGCGATGACACACGCGATGACACACGCGATGACACACGCGATGACACATGCGATGACACATGCGATGACGCATGCGATGACACACGCGATGACACATGCGATGACACACACGATGACACATGCGATGACGCTTGCAATGACACATGCGATGACGCATGCGATGACACACGCGATGACACACGCAATGACACGTCCGATGACACATGCGATGACACAAGCGATGACACACGCGATGACATATGCGATGACACATGCGATGACACACGCGATGACACATGCGATGACATATGCGATGACACATGCGATGACACATGCGATGACACATGCGATGACGCTTGCGATGACACAAGCGATGACACACGCGATGACACAAGCGATGACACACGCGATGACACACGCGATGACACACGCGATGACACACGCGATGACACATGCGATGACACATGCGATGACACATGCGATGACGCATGCGATGACACACGCGATGACACATGCGATGACACACACGATGACACACGCGATGACACATACGATGAAACACGCGATGACACATGCGATGACACATGCGATGACACACGCGATGACACACGCGATGACACATGCGATGACACATGCGATGACACATGCGATGACACATGCGATGACACATGCGATGACGCTTGCGATGACACAAGCGATGACACACGCGATGACACACGCGATGACACACGCGATGACACACGCGATGACACACGCGATTACACACGCGATGACACATGCGTGCGATGACATATGCGATGACACATGCGATGACGCATGCGATGACACACGCGATGACACATGCGATGACACACACGATGACACATGCGATGACGCTTGCAATGACACATGCGATGACGCATGCGATGACACATGCGATGACACAAGCGATGACATATGCGATGACACATGCGATGACACACGCGATGACACACGCGATGACACATGCGATGACACACGCGATGACACACGCGATGACACACGCGATGACACACGCGATGACACACGCGATGACACACGCGATGACACAAGCGATGCTACATGCGATGACACATGCGATGACACACGCGATGACACACGCGATGACACATGCGATGGCACACGCGATGACACACGCGATGACACACGCGATGACACACGCGATGACACATGCGATGACATATGCGATGACACATGCGATGACGCATGCGATGACACACGCGATGACACACGCGATGACACAAGCGATGCTAAATGCGATGACACATGCGATGACACACGCGATGACACATGCGATGACGCATGCGATGACACACGCGATGACACACGCGATGACACACGCGATGACACAAGCGATGACACATGCGATGACGCTTGCAATGACACATGCGATGACGCATGCGATGACACAAGCGATGACACACGCGATGACACACGCAATGACACACGCGATGACACACGCGATGACACACGCGATGACACACGCGATGACACACGCGATGACACATGCGATGACACATGCGATGACACATGCGATGACACATGCGATGACACACTTGATGACACATGCGATGATGCATGAAATGACACGCGATGACACACGCGATGACACATGCGATGACACTCGCGATGACACACGCGATGACACATGCGATGACACATGCGATGACACACGCGATGACACATGCGATGACACATGCGATAACACATGCGATGACACATGCGATGACACATGCGATGACACACGCGATGACACACTCGATGACACACGCGATGACACACGCGATGACACACGCGATGACACACGCGATGACACACGCGATGACACATGCGATGACACATGCGATGACACATGCGATGACACATGCGATGACACACGCGATGACACACTTGATGACACATGCGATGATGCATGAAATGACACGCGATGACACACGCGATGACACATGCGATGACACTCGCGATGACACACGCGATGACACACTCGATGACACACGCGATGACACACGCGATGACACATGCGATGACACGCGCATTAACACATGCGATGGCACATGCGATGACACACGCGATGACACACGCGATGACACATGCGGTAACACATGCGATGACACATGCGATGACACACGAGATAACACATGAGGTCCTAGGACGCTCGTGTTTCTACCTACCGGGGTTTTCGGACGCCCGTGTTTCTATCTACCGAGGTCTTAGGGCGCTCGTGTTTCTACCTACAGGGCTTTTCGGACGCCCGTGTTTCTACCGACCGGGGTTCTCGGAAGCCCGTGTTTCTACCTCCCGGGGTTCTAGGAAGCCCGTTGTTCTACGCCCGTGCTTCTACCTGCTAGGATCTTCAGACGCCTACGCGCTTCGACTTACTTGCGGCTACCTAATACCTATAGGGTGAATGTGTCGCAAGGAATTGTGCAGCTAGTAGCAGAAAACTTCTATCAACTATATAATTGTTAATCACTTCTCTCCCCCATTGTTACTGCGAGATTAGTGTGATCTACCAGACCAAGGCCGTTAAACTGCCAAGAGCCCTAGAGGTCCCGGCGTGCAAACCACGGAGCATAGGCCGATAAGCAGAAGGTGCTGATGTCAAGGCATCCGTCTGTGAGTTGATATGGATATTTCAATGTTGTCCTCTTTTATTTACCTGCTTTATCAATTATTCACATTATCCGTTAAGAAAGTGCTCGCCAGGAAACCCATTCACGATACTATCGAAAATGTGCTACCTGCAATCCAAAGACGACTTGAAAATTTAATAGGACTTTGCTAACAAACAGTTTACGTTTAAATGGACAGGCAAAAGCCTTGCAACCGCTCATCAAACTAAAGTAAGTAGTAGAGAAGATGGCTCAGATGGTCTCTTAACGTTGGTACGCTTATTAGGACAAATCTGATGATGAAAGGTTTCATTGCATAAAGGTTGCAATAAGTTCTTGTCAACTATGACCAAGGCACAATAGGGCCTATTTGTAAGGCCATAAGTCGTTTCCAGTTAATAATATAACTGCGGTATCTAACAATCTCATTTTTAACAACAACAAAAAAAATCCTTAATGTAAAAAGATACGTTTGTGTATAGAGTAAAGTTAATGGCGTACTTAACGACAAAACGAGGGGACATAGCTACCCCACTATAGCTATTCACCTACCACTGAAATAAAATCTTTGGTGGAATGGCTTTATTCTGTTCCTACGCCATGCAAAAAAGTCTTTATAAGGCACTCGCAAATTTTATCAGGTAATTAATTTCAAAAGGAGCAATTACAACCGGCAAAGGCCTATCTAAATGTCACTTGTTTTCTAGGACACGACTCCGCTATAGATAAAAGCTATATTAAGGGATACTGGGTAGCAGTTAGTAGCAGGTAGGGCAGGGCATACCTGTTCCACCCTAGTTCATGAAACAGTTCATTTCATAAATAAATGCACATGTGTACGATGTACGTCCTTGTATTTTGCTTTGATTGTTTCATTCTATTTCCCGCTACCCGGACGAGAAGTGTTATAATTGTGAAAAGCCAAAATATCAAAGGACACTGAAGTTCTTGTTAAGGACTTTTTTATGTGTCCCTTATTGTGTTGCTTACCGAAATTGAAGGAAATAAAATAAAAGAACTCCCGTTTGCACAGAGAAAATCAGAAAAACACAAGAAAGAAAAAAAAATGTGAAGAGAAGAACGAAGTACAAACTTTCTAAGTACACCATTGCCGAAGCTTTTATCCCTTCGAATATTGCGGATGCTTGCAAAAGCAAAGCATAAAAGGAATTAAAGATAAATGATATCCCTTTGCCGCCATTTAGATGAGTCTATATTGTAAAATCAGCTTAAGGAAATTGTATACCTGAGTGCTGTAACCGTCGTCATTTGAATGGGCCTCCCTTTTATGTTGTTTTCAATTTTTTGCACGTCTTTGTTTTAGGAAGGGGGTAATGGGGCGTTTTTGTACTCCCCTTTACGCAATCATTTGCCATGCAGCAACAGCAGTAGCACACCAGTAGCAGCAAGGATATGCGGAAATTAGAGAATACTCCGTCGCCACATTTAAATGGCAACATTCGTAGTCTAGCTGAGAATAAAAAGGATTGCCGAGGGATTAAAGCACAATGCAGCAGCAGAGTATGGATTGTTTGTAAGGCATAGATGTAGGCAGTTTCGTTTTTTTTTTTTTTGTATTTTATTTCCTTTATTTCGAAACGCCATGGGTTTCAGCTTAAATTAAATTACTTCATTCGCATCCGCGGAGCGCGAGATGAGGGCTTGATGTGCATGTTAAAGAGCAAAAGTGCATGTAATTTCAGTTTGTTAAGTTGGCCAGAGGAAATACTTTCATTCAACGCAATTGTAACGTGTACGAGTTTTGAGGGCATGTTTAATTCCCCACATAAAACATCAACCGTGGCAACAAACTCGCAGGGCCCGCCATGGGTATACCTACCTTTAATCCTCATTCTTGTAAATAGCTATAAAGATAATCAAGTCGGAAACTTTGTACGTGTGGTCTTAATGTAGTTGTCTTTCATGGAAAGTGTATTTCAAAGTGCAATTAAATAGAGACTTAAAAACTTATTTGAGCTCTCTTCATTTATTTTCCTTTTTTTATTCGAAGTTAAAATCTTTCCATGTTTAATCTTCGAGGCAATAAATGTTTTTATAAAAGCTATTTTTTATTTTATTTTATTTTTTTCAGGTATAAGCTAAGCACAAACTAATTAGAGGAAGCGAGCTTGAAAAACGCTTCTGAAGTTTTGAGGACGACATTTTGTACAAGTGGCGATAGATTGGACCATCGGCGTCGCGTCATCCTTCTGAACGAACAGTTTCCTCGAAAGCACTTTCCGACAGCTGAACGTAAATTCACAGAAATACGACATCACGGCGATCACTGTTGAAAACTCAAAAAAAGACAAAGGTGGGCCGCTATATGAGATACCATGTGAGTTTTGGAAAAGATGGGAAGAATCAGCTTAGATGGCTCACAATTCTCATCTCCAAGCTTCTAGGAGGTGATAAGTTTGCCTTAAGCAATCAAGGGAAAGTTACCTTCTTCAGAAGTACTGAAGTTGCAATAATTACCGTTTGATTTTGAGTATTTTTTGAGCGCTGGGGTTGACCTGGGTTTGCTCTCTCCAGTTTTGCACTCGAAATCGGTTAAGATTTTCTTCCACTTGATTGTGTCACCTTAGACGACGTTTTCTCCTAGTGCGGTTTCCTTGCAATGTCGTTTCAAAAACCAGTCGAGCCGAAGCATTCAAGTTCATCTGCTCTACATGTTCCAGCGATCTTAGTCTCTCTATGCGTAGTCTTCTAGCTATGCCCATTCTATGTATTCCAGAACAGGTGAGATAGAAAGCACAGATATGTGTGGAAAAGTATCGGTATATTTTTTGGACTACATATTTGCATGTTGTGATTGTTCACATCGGAGAAACATTTGACCGACAACCACATGATCTCTATTATCAGACAACGAAGAGTCTCGGAAGTCGTATATGCGGATGGCTGAGGACTAGTACGAAGAAGCAGTGACAAAAGGAAGATATACTGCTGTAGCATCATATGTAGAAAATATACATGCTTATTTTGACATTCTATTCGAATGAAAGTTTAGTCGAATTCGAAAGACGTGCATTTTGAGACTCGAATGATTCGAAATTTTACATGGTTAACATTCGAATCATTCGAGTATCAAAATGCACTTCTTTCGAATTCGACTAAACTTTCATTCGAATAGAATGTAAAAATAAGCATGATTATGTAGACTTGTTGACTGGTAGCGAACCTATTTTCTCCGTTCCAACTTAGCAGTCTCCGTTCCAAGCCATTTGTTTCACCATTGTGTGTAGAGAAGCGAATGTTGCGCCACCGTGCTCCTCCGGTCCAAAGCATTGTTAAATCGAACTTTGAACTTTCTATAGGATCTATATACAATGGCTGTAGTTACCGAAGTATTCCAAGTAAACTAAGGACGCGTACTGAGTAAAGAGCAGAGGCTTTATTACAGTCCTACATTCTCACAAGGATTTGTTGTACTTATGAGTAACCGTTTAAGAGGGAACCGGGTATACTCGTAATATTAGTGCGAAAATGAGCTACACACTTGTAGGTACTGACTACTGACCATTATCAAATTGTATATTCTACGTCCCTGAATTTGATTGATTCCTGTGACCTTATTACGAATTATATTCCATATTCGCTTAAAACCCCCTCTTTATCTTTACGATACGGTTACTTTCCACAATACCCACTGTTATTTACGACTGCATATGGACGTCATTTTGTTATCCTTATGACATTTAAATGGATTCATTCTCGTAGTTCATAATCGGTCTATGTCGTGGCTATCGTTGTCTACGATTTCGTTTCCAAGCCCCCCGTTTCGTAATTCGTAATATCATGGCCCCTCGGTTTACCGTCAAATAGTTTTTAGAAGGCTCAAGAACGAACATGTGGTTGTCTCGTGGTTGAGCATTTCAGGATATCCAAGGCTTTTTTGACAACTATTGGATTAAGTTTAACTAGCAAACCTCAGGTTTAAGCAGATGCTGCGTGTTTCATTAAACCATTCGTCCATTAGTTGTATGTTGAATTCAGTAAACCCTTCTGGAGGTTTATTTCAATTCAGTTTTTTATTCATTTTTTTATATCAGTTATTCAGTTACAAAACAGCAGGGTATAAGCAAAGTTGAAATCAGTTTGTATTTTCATTTTGCTTTGCATAAATGTCTAACCAGGTTTGTTACCTTTCTCTTACATGGTTGTTCTGATTTTCGACCGGATTTAAAACGGAAACCGAAACTGAATCTGTACGGATTTAAAAAGTGTGTTCTTATTTCCGAACGAATTCCCTCCACTGCTGATTTTTTGTCACAAAAACGTTTTGGAAATTAAATTTTTGTGTTCATTGGAGCTGTTTACGACTTTAGTACATTTTAATGCTAATATAGTTTATTATTTTTCATTTTTAGCAATGAATAATGTTCTACAGAATTCATCAACCGCATTCAATTCCGCAAAATGATTTGAAAACGTAGGAACTCGGAATTCAGAACCGCAAAAACTCTAAAACGGGAGGATATGATATCCGAACGAAAACGTGACAAATTTCAAATTGCCATTCAGATTTTTACTAAGCCAAACTCATAAACAACAACTCGCATAAAAAAACTGGGATCACTTCCACAATTTTTAAAGAAAACGACACTTCACTGATTTGTAACAGCTTTCAGACTTACATGTTTATACATAATAGGTGTATTGTTCACATTATCTTAGACTTAAGTCAACTGACGAAACAAATTTATTTTTAAAACAACTGAGAACAATAAAATAATATAAAATAAAATAATAATAATAATGTTTCTTAACATAACAAATTTAAACAAACCTCTTGTCATTTACGGATGCAAGTAACAGAAACTTAGGTTAACAAAAACCCTTAAAAGAGGGAATCCCACCAATAAGTGAGAATTAGTTACATTTGTTTTAACTAACCGATTTGAAAAAGGAAATCCCACTTTTTTAGTCTTCAATGGCAAAGTTAGACAATTTGAGGTGCTGCATATTATTTCGGGCATCGAAATAAGCTGTGTCTGTTGGATTTTCTGGCGAGGGTATAAACGGCGGAGTTTCACTCTGAAGATTCGCCCAATTTAAGCAGCTGAAGAATTTCATATTCCGTACTTCTTTGGCAGTTGGACGTTCTGCAGGATCCATGGTAAGAAGTAGTTCGACGGCTTCTACGGCATCCGGGGAGAGTGCTTCATCATCTTGCGGCCATTCAATATCTACAAAACAAAAAGTTTAGTCAAAAGGAGAATGAAACTCAAAGTTGTTTACTTTTGTGGAGAATGTTGTCAAACACTTTTTGTGGAGTTTCATCATTAAAGGGTGGTATGCCAGTCATGAACTCATAAAAACAAACGCCAAGAGCCCACAAATCAACAGCTTTCCCATGGCCTTGTCTATGGAAATAAAATTTTCAAAACTTGACCACAAAAATCATATCGAATTCTCTTACAATAGCAACAACTCGGGGGCTAAATAGTCCGGAGTTCCTAGAATACGTTCATCAGACACCAATCCTCCGCGACGAACCGATTTCGGAGTCCGGAATGGTGTATTGACAGCCATAGGGGTCTTTGGCAGGGCAGCGCCCTGATTGATCGGTGACATAGTTGGTTCGTCGCCAATCTTCAAATATTGCACTCCGCACGTTTTTTCACCTGCCAGATCGCGCTTCCTTGTTTCTGTGGATAACGGCAGAGCAAAGCGCGTTGCCTTTAACTTTCCCAATGGTCCACCGTCGCGCCTAGGTGCTTTCTGTGAAGAAACAGGCGTAGAAAAGACAACATTTGCGATGTTGTCATTGCAATGCATTTCATCGTCAGAAAGAGATCGAACTTTTAGAACGCCTCGAATGGGTGACTTTGCTTTTCGCTTCTTCGGCGTACTACTTCCAATATCTAAGATATCGATTTCCTGTGTAAGTCCAGTGCTGCCAGAACTTGCGTCAACATCGAAACCCGAATTATTATTCGATCGGTTCACGAGATTAATTTTTCTCTTCAAACTTCTGTAAATAAAAATTCATTTTGCCTACGTACTATTCTCAAGAATTAATTCAAATTGAAGCAAAACCTTAGGAACTCGGGACGCTTAAAACTGCGGGAGGTATTGCGGAAAGGCGAGTGCATGCGAATTCCACTAAGCTCATTTGTGTTACTAACATTATAGCTAGAGACAGGGCTGGTTGTTAGTTTAGAGAGGGCATGCGAGTTGAAAGCAACAAACCTTCGGGAGTAGTCCGAGCAGCTGAGATCTTCTTTGGAATTGCACAAGTTTTCAACTTTGTCAATCGATGAGATCTCACAGTTGGTATTCGAATTCGAATTCGAATTGCGACTAGACACACCCGAGTCTTCTTGGGTCTTAGAGGTGCGCATTCGCTGTCAAAACAAAATCAACTGAGTGAGTTAAGAAAAATCAACTCCCAACTCTTACCATTGAAAATTCAAACGATGTTTTGCTAAGATCATCTTCAGTCTCTTGCTTCTGCAGATTCTTGTTCAATAAGTTTTCTTTGTCTTCCATGGATGATGTTTGTGAAGTGGCACATTTGCAGCCCTGCAAGCGAGTTTTTAAATCCAGTTTTTCTAAAAAGAGATGATTATAACTTACATTAGTATTATTGTTGCTCCGCTTGCTACTGCCATCGGTGTCATAGGATTTAGTTGCCGAGAAGTATTCTGTTGGTGAGTTTTTACTGAGCTCTGTCGATGTGCAAGTGTGATATGATGAAGAACTGTCTGTGCCCTGGAATTTACACAAACAAGTAGTGAAAAACTTAAATAAAACGAATTATATGTGTGAGCTTACATGGATGCAAGTGTGTGGTGTGTTTATGGAGATATTGATCTCTTCAGCTGAGAAAAATGGCGATACACCAGAAATTTTGCTGTCGTCGACTTTGTCACCATTGGCAGACGTATCTACTTCACTGTCCGATGATTCGAGTATCATATCTTGAAAATTTATTAGAAAAATTAAAAGAAAGAGTTACAGTTGCAGTTAGAAGAAAAAAGGACAAGGTGTTGGGGTCTTTAAGTTGCTATTGTCTCTAAAATTTCTCTTCTATTGACCTCAGAATGCGTCGGCAAACCGCACGGTTTTGTTCCATATCTGAGCTCTGAGGCTAACCAAATTGTCGTTGTATTTTCCTATACCAGTATTTTTTCTGTCTGCCTTTTTATTTGCGATTATAAGTACTATAAGTAAAGTTTGGCAATCATACAGAAAAAACATTTTGAGATAGCAGTTAAATATGAAATTACGATTATAGATAAAATACGAAAAAAGTGGGCCCTGCAATTCTGTCTTTCTGTCTGTCCGTATATGGATCTTTGATTTATCTAGATAGAGCGAAGGTAGAGTAACTTTACTAGAACGTCCTGAAAGATCTTTTGTGCTGTCCCTTAGATTTAAACACGTAAGTTTAAAGTTGTTCTTTCGAAATTGAGGCCATGTAGAAACTAAGAATATTCAAAGAAGGGGTGGGCAAATTCCTAAACGCAAGCTTTGCTAAGTAAGCCTAATGCTAAGCAAAAAAAAATGTATACAAGTGTTTATAGATAGCTGCACAAATTCACTTACAAATGCGGAAAAAAGCAATATACTACGTTTTGAGACTTTCTGCTTTGATTTTTTTAAGTCAATGAATAGTTTTGACTGGCAGTGGCCAGTAGAGTTGCTCCAGGTGTGGATTATATTCTGCCGTTCCCAAATAACCAGTTCATGTTGATTGTTACTGATTGGTAGACCGCAGTAGGGTTCCGTTCCTTTGAATAGGGATTTAGAGCCAAGTCTAGCCATGCAGTCAGCCTCTTCGTTGCCCTGTACACCTTCATGTTCAGGCACCCAGGAAAGAGTGATTTTATTGCGGGTGTGTAATTGTGATAAACATGTCAGGCAGTTCGAAACTAGTTTGAATTTGATTTTAATTGAGAACAGGGCTTTAAAGGGCTGCCTGACTGTCAGACCAAATCAGAATGCGCGATCTTCTGCAGAGGTTTCTTCTAACGCACTCCCTAGCACAGCGTTTATATGCATTAGCAACTGCAAAAGAATGACGTTTTTAGATTTTTGTTTGAAACTTTTGGAATATTTAATTTAATTTTTCTCTTTTAATATTTTTCATAATTAATGTGTAGCTGGCAAGCTAAATATATTAACAGCGAATACTAAAATCTTTCACTCAGCTTTAAGATTTTGGTATTGTACATAGCACACAATCGCAAGTTCGTGCGACCCGGTCTTGCCCATTTATTTTTTCCTTGGGAATCGTGTTTATACGTTGTATCATTGCCTTTTAGACGGGGTTCTCTGAATCTTTTCTTTCAACAGGACAATGCCAGCTTAGTTTCACTCTTGACTTATTTCTCACTTCTCATCCCGAAAAATACAGGGTTGTAGTATCATCTCCTTTAGGCAAATCAGACCATTGTGTCATATCGGTAGATTTTTCGTTTTCCGTCACTGTAAAAAAAGATAAAGTCCCTCAAAGAACTGTGTGGCAATACGAGAAAGCCAATTGGGACGGCCTAAATAATTTCTTTCGAAATTTTAATTGGTCATTGTGCTTTCTCGACGGAAACGTTGATGCATCAGCTGATATGATATCTAACGTAATTCTCAACGGCATGAGAAATTTTGTTCCTCACAGAACAAAAAGTATCACCCCCAAAGAGAATTCGTGGTTTGATTCAAGCTGTAAAGAGGCGATTAGGGATAGAGAAAGAAGTTTTCGTAGATTTAAAGACAACCCCACTGTAGAAAACCGAAATTTGTTCAAACGGGCCAGAAATATCTGTAATGCTCAGATACAAAGGACTAAATTTTTACATGACCAAAAAGTAAGGCAAAAAATACTATTGTGTCCAAAAGGAAGTAAAAACTTTTGGTCTTTTGTGAAGAACATTAAGAACTCGACCACGTCATCGGTCCCAACGCTCGTCTTCAATGACTCTCCGTATGTCAGCTCCATCGACAAAGCCCATTTGCTGGCAGCTCAATTTGCTGCCAACTCGACACTTCCTCATAGCATAGTGGCTCCACCTGAGCTCGAAGCTGCAAATTCTTTGATGAAGCAGATATTTTTTCGAACTCGCTCAGTTGCGAGAGTCCTTAAAGATCTCAACATACATAAATCCGCTGGTCCAGATGGTATCCCCGCCGTTATTCTGAACAGGTGTTCTTCTACGGTGGCAAAACCACTGCGAAAACTTTTCCATCTTTCCTATTCTGCTGGGATTTTTCCGAGCAGATGGAAAACTGCATTTGTCCAGCCTGTCCCTAAAAAAGGCGAATCTTCCTCCCCTTCCAATTACCGTCCAATTGCACTAACGTCCCTTCTTTCCAAGGTCATGGAAACGTTGATAAACCGTCAACTTATGAAATATCTTGAAGAACGAAAGCTTCTTAATGACCGTCAGTACGGCTTTCGTAGCAAACGGTCCACTGGTGATTTGATGGCTTATCTCACTGAAAAGTGGAACCAATCTTTACATTGTTTTGGAGAAAGTAAGATTATTGCGCTTGATATTTCTAAAGCATTTGATAGAGTTTGGCATCAGGCTCTTTTATCGAAAATGCGTGCTTTTGGTATCGATGAGTCTCTTCTTCGTTGGATTAGAAACTACCTTTCCGACCGTTCAATACAAGTTGTGTTGGATGGTTTCAAGTCTGATACCCACTTCATAAATGCTGGTGTGCCCCAGGGCTCCGTTTTGTCTCCGACTCTCTTCCTCATTTTCATTAATGATCTCTTGTCTGAAACTTCTAATCCACTTAACTGTTTTGCTGACGACTCGACCCTCAGCTTTTCATATTCGTTTCCAAATTCACGTCCCTGCTCTTCGGATGTGGAACTGGAACGGTTGCGTATGATAAGCTCATTGAATTCTGACCTTGACAGCATTGTTGCACGGGGTATTATGAACCGAGTCGAATTCAATGCTTCGAAAACTCAATGCTGTCTCTTGTCGTTGAAGCTTAACATTCCCCCATTGCCATTATCCATGAATGGTACCTGCATCGAAGAAACCGAAAAGCTGTCAGTACTTGGTATGTGTGTAAACGATGATCTTCGTTGGAATGACCACATATTTGAAGTCGCCAAAAACGCTGCTAAATGCTTAGGTTTTTTGAGACGATGCAGGAAGTTCTTCACCCCTTCTGATCTGGCTACAATTTATAAGGCCTTCATCCGCCCAAAACTGGAGTATAATTCTCATATCTGGTCAGGTGCTTCTCAAACATCTTTGCACCTGCTTGATAGGGTACAAAATAGAGCGTTAAAATTGATAGGTGATAGTTCAATCGTAGAATCGATTGATTCTCTTGAACATCGTCGAAACGTTACCTGTCTCACTCTGTTTTATCGCTTTTTTCACAAGCAGTGCTCTAGTGAAGTAGCCAGTTGCATTCCTCCCCTGAAACAATTTAGCCGCAACACTCGCCTCGCTAGGAATGCTCATCAGTTCCACCTTGAGCCCAACTTCGGGCGTACAGTCAAGTATAGAGATTCTTATTTTAGTCGCACCACCCGAATGTGGAATGCTTTACCTGGCTCTGTGTTTCCCCTTCATTATGATTCACAAAAATTCAAAAGCAACGTGCATCGGTGTCTCCTATTAAACCCTCTCCTACTTTCCTAAATGCTCGCACTGTGTTTATAACATTATAAGGGTATTCATAACCCCTTGATGTGCGCGCTAATTATAAAAAAAAAAAAAGTTTGGCTCTCTACTTTTTTCAAGATTGGTATTTTTGAGGTTTTGGTTTTCACGAGTCTTCATATTTCTAATACGATGAAGTTTGTTACTCCTGCTTTCATACAAAGCATATTCATCTCAGCTGGAGTCAACTTACTGGTATACTTCTAAGTATATTGTCTAACAATGAACCGTACGTGATCAAGATCTACCCACCAGGTTAGAGGGATTTTTCTATCCTAGAAGAAGACAAAGTTTTTCCACCACTTCACCATCCCTATGCTTTTTCGGTGATTGATGTTTTCATTCCAAAGTTTTATTGTTCACAGATGATTTCTGTATAAGAGTAGGATACCCAATACTTGAAATGCTTTGATGAATCTTTTATCAATGCTTTTTCATACAATTCTCAATCACCCGCACATAGGTTTCCAGAACTCCTCGTTGTCTGAAGACACCAATATCGGATCTCAAAGTTGTGTTTCGAATGCTGTTCCGCAGTCAACCAACACTACGAGCGTATCCTCAAATAATCACAATTTTTTCATTACGATCCTCGTATGTACTTGGAATTGCATCTGTTATTGATTTACCCAGCACTGGTTTTATTAGAAAGCTGTATAATAATTATTCGCACTGCGATCTTCAACTTCATTCGGAAAAAGTAACTCTTTCTCCATACCTTAGGCAGACTATCACTTTTCATAATAATGTAAGCGAAACTGAGCTATTTGAACCCTATCCTACCTTTTGCCTACTCATGTATTAGGTTCGTATTGCGTCTATTTCAGCACCTTTGCTTTTTTGGAGTATTGAACTTCCCCTATAAGTTATTCGACGGTTGTGTAGCGCAGTTTTAGTTATTCGACTATCTTTAATATGGCTTCTGAATTATTCAAGTTTTCGTTATTTTTTATTTTTTTTTTTAATTAGATTGGTTTGTAAATATCATCAGCTGGTCAGAAACTCCTTATAGCTTTCGAGGCATGATTTCTGTGCTTTTTGCTGGAAGTTGGAGGCACTTTGTCATCGCATATTTTTGCAGATCTTCTTCGAGGTGTGTTTTTTCTCTAATAAACAAGGAATTTATTTGATATGCCAAATATTTTTTTTTTACAGGGGTATCGCCTTTCACGAGGAATTGGCAAGTCCTTCGTTAGTAAATTCATTGTGGAACCGGCAGAAAATTGTAGGTTTCCTTCATTCCCTCTCAAGGCATGGCTGGGAGAAATGAGTTAGTCTCTGGGGCTTCTCGCTCTGTTGCGCCACCCTAATCATTTATTTTATGTATCTCTTTTTTAGCTTCATGTTTCTTTGGCTTGCTAGCGGGTTCGTTTTTAAATCTCTAACAATGGCTTGGGTCTTTCTCAGCAAGTTTGCAGTTGGACATTTTTTCACTTTATTTTGGAATGTTTTGATGTTGCTACACAGATAACTGCCTATTCAACTCTAACTTTTCACCTCTTCTTTTGCTTTTATTTGTAAATTTTCCTTTGCCGCTTTCAGGAAAAATTCTTTTAGCAGAAGACGCTGCTCTTTTTATGATGATACCGTTTCAAGTCTTACCAAAAAAAAAGACTCCAAAAACTGGCGTTTCGCCCAGGTACAACAGTTGGTTCACCAGTTAGATGCTGTCGTTTCCTTTTAAGACGCGAATTTTGTAGTCGGATTGTACCGACACTTATAAAATTCACGGCATCAACATGCTGTATGCTTCTGCCATTGAATAAGTATATATAGAAGCTGACACCCGAATTAAACAACTTTCTCCAACTCGGCATAATAAGATTGTTACCTAGCAATAGTCAGACTATTTATTATTGTTTATGTTTTTGTCTCTGCTTTGCTTATTTCATACACAAACTATTTTGAAATAAGGGTAATTTGGCAGTTTAGGTTTTAAAATATGTCCCTTAAGGGATTTATTTCTGGAAATGGTATTGAGAAGCGACAACAATCTCTAGTTTTGAAAATAAAATCTTTAAATAATTAATTTGTTGAAAAATGGTGTTTTGTAATTTTAAATATTGTAAAAATAATTATGGATCGGGAGTTACTCGTTTTAAGTTACCAAAAGACCCAAATCGCTGCAATATTTGGGTTTTAAATTCGGGAAATTGTAACTTAAAAGAAATGAAAGAAAACCTACCGTTGCCACCGTTTAATATTTGCGCCGATCATTTTGAAAAAAATGATTTGGCCTCAGGCGGTAGGCGTAGGCGGTTACGATTGCTTCATGGTGCAGTTTCTAAATGTTATTTTAAAGAGAACAA
This sequence comes from Melanostoma mellinum, assembly GCA_914767635.1. NCBI lineage: Eukaryota > Metazoa > Arthropoda > Insecta > Diptera > Syrphidae > Melanostoma > Melanostoma mellinum. The sequence goes on from OU612058.1 coordinate 26,741,140, forward strand.
CATAAGAAATCAAAACACTGTCGATTCCAAGGAAGGATGTATACTGAAAGAAGTGTAAAGTATCTAATAAAATCTAATAATGTGCTTGAGTCAGACGCAGGAGCTTAAATCGGAGTACTTCTTGTTATCAATAACTTTTTTTTAAATCAAATAGTTCAGCTTATAAAAGAAGAGAATTTATGGAGCAGACATCCATTGAAATAAAGAGGAGAAAACTGGAATCAGTAGAAGATGAAAATATCTTTATTTCACCATTTAACAATTACATAATTTCACATAACCCTAATGAAAACGAAATAAAGAATAAAAAAACTGACTATTCTAAGGAAAGCTTTATGCAGAAAGAAGTGTAAGTATCAAATGATGCGTGAGTGTGAGAGACATAGTTGCAGAGTGGGTCCTTTTTTTAATAATGAAGAGTAATTGTTTAACTTATCTGTACCCAATTACAACGTTTTTTATATTAATATACAAATTATTCAAAAATTCTTCAATAATTTTACTTTTAAATAGTACTGCCAATAAAAAAAGAGAGTCTTCTTCTTCGATGTCCATAGAAACTAAAAGGAGAAAACTGGAAACAATCGAAGAGGAAGAATATTTTTGTTTGAATAGAACCTTGCCACACAAATACTATTCGAATGTATTGAAAGGTTCGAAATAAACGACGCAGGGCTTAAATGTTCCCGTAGAACAGTTGATAGAGTCAGAAAACACAAAACCAAGTGCTGTCTTAAAAAATACTTGTACAAACTTACTTGAAGAGGTTACCTCATCGGTAACCAACGAAACAATAATAAACAATAATAAAAAATATCCTTTGGGACTAAATTTGCAAAAAGGTTGGTGAATTAACTAGCTCCGACTCCGACGACACTAGCGACATAAGAACTCCTTGTGGCGATTTTTTCCGGTGTCACTTCTATATATAGTTATTCAATGCTTCTGCCTTTAGATCAAAAAAAACTGGCAGGGTATCGTGTACGTCATTTCGTCACGAGATGTCTACTCGCCTCTTTCTCATCACCTACTTTAGTTTGAAATCCTGATTAGTCATACTTTCAATGTTCCAGCTCACTACCTTCTAGTTTAGTTTAACCCGTAGCATAACTTTTCTAGGCCTGTTGTCTATGTAGCTCTGAGGCAATCATTTCTGCACGGTTCAGGAACCATGCGTACCAATTGTCAGTACCTGTTGGGCAGTTCTATCAATTTATATCGATAATGCTTAAAATTTTACCAAACGTAAGAGAGAGAAGCGAATGGAAGGCTTGACTGTAAGCGAATGTTTTTGCAAACTTCGTTTATAGCGAGATTACAGATTTTAGAACTAAAACTTTATAAAAATTTACGTTTTTTAAAGTTTAGAGTTTATTATTTAAGAATGAAATGAGTTTCGCTTAAAAGTTTGCTCCCCTCCCAGTCGAGCATTTGATTCGCTACTCATAAAAAGGACCGTATTTGGATTCACATATGGGAAAGTCACTATGCACACTTCGATGTCTATAGTCTAAATGTGGTTGTAGACTGAACAAGGCTTAAAATTCAGAAAACAACAAGGTAAAGCAGGATGCAGAACATCTTCAATGTGCGGGGCAGAAACTATTGCAAAGCAGACTGCCTCAAAAGATTCCAATTGGCAATAAAAGAGAAGTACTCATCTCAAAAAAGAAGACCCTATGCCTTTCAGGCTACGAATGAAACAAGAGACAATCTAATTTGTTTTCTACTGAAACGCAATAAGCTGAAAATAATGGCAGACCTAGTTCTGGACGACCAATCACAATCCTATACCTACTCAAATATCAATAAACCAAACTAGGTAAAAATGTAAAGGAACACGTACGATTAGAAATCACCTCAAGCCTTTTCTGGTTTGCGATGAGATCAGTAGATTGAAATATGTTTAATAAGCTGTGTTTAAGTAACCTCTTATACTTACCACATTTGCTGTGTTTGTTAATTGCATTTATTAGATGTGAGGTTGCTCCTTCAAGTTTTTTCTCAGATCCAAATGAAAGATGCGACGTCAATGACAGCAGCTGACCAGGAGTCCTTGCATTCAAGTTAGGAGAGCAGTTGATCAAATCGGATATTTCAAGATCTTGAAAGAATCAACTTGAAACAAAAAACATGAAAGAAAACAAAACCAATAGCTCACCTCTCCGCATTTCAATCTTACTCAAACCAAAATCAGTTAACTTCACATGGCCCGTAGCTGACAGAAGCATATTATCAGGTTTGATGTCTCTGTGGACAATACCGTGCTCGTGCAGGTATTGCAATGCCGATGCTACTTCGGCCACATAGAACCTGGCAGCCGATTCATCAAAGAAACCATACATCGCTAGCAGTGACTTCAAATCCCCACCGACCATGTAGTCCATTACCAAATACACATACGAGGTTGATTGCAACGAGTAGAATAAACTAACACAGAATGGACTGCGTGATAAAGCGAGTGCATTGCGCTCTGTAATTACTTGCGAGACCATATTCTTATTTATCATTTCTGATTTCCTCATCACCTGTGTGAAGAATGAAAAAAGCGTGATTAATGAAATGAAGCTCTAGTTGGAGCTTGAACTCACCTTTATGGCAAATAGTTTGTTTGGGTCATTGTTCTTGTAGCCAAGAAATACTTTACCGAATGCTCCTCGGCTGATTGGTTTGATAACAACAAAATCTTTGATTGTAGGAACCTGTGTAGGGTGATGTTTAGATTTTATATAAGCAAAACTCTGTTTTTGGCTATGGAAAGTCAAGATTAATTGATTACCTTTGTATTATTTTCACACTTCGTTGTAAGAATATTGATTTTATCCAGCAATTTTTCGCCATCGATGTGGATGCTCTTCTTTGGTGTTTTATGGTCGCTAAGGCAATTTTCCATTTTAGTGCAGCTTTAGAATGATTTTCTTTTGATTGATTGACTATGAGGCGAGAATTTATTTCAGTAGGAAAAACTGCATTTTAGCAATAAACACGCTTTTACGAAATTATTTCACAATTGACAAATTTTTAAACCGCTTTTCGAAAAATCCTAACAGTTTATACAAAAAAAATTTGACAGATTTGACATTTGTTTTAAATGAGTGCATTCAGCTGATGATATAATAGAACGGCAAATAGGTTCTGGCATTGGATAAACATTTTATAGGACATTTTATACTAACATTTTAAGGGCGTAACTAGACTAGCTTAGGAAATAAGTCGTTGGAGCCATAATGAAGCCATGTGCTTCTCTTTATTATTCGCGGATATAAATAAAAATTAATGTGATTAAATATTAGTTTTGACATTTTTGTGCACCCTTACACTTCAACATCACCCAAAGCAAAAACTAATATGCTGATACAAAAAGTTAGTGCCGTTGAAAGATTGGTAGCCATCTTTAGTCATCTTTAATTAAAAATATAAATTTTTAAAACAGTGTAGCTATAATTCGAAATAAGAGCTCATGAATTCTATAAAAAAAGCACAATTTTTCAAACCTACGCCTCTTTTCTACACCGAGCATTGATACTTATGAACTGCATATGTTCAACGTTCTACTCTGTGTTCAGCATTTAAACTTCGTCCGCCGTATTATGCTGGGTTTACATGCATCTGCAACTGCGGAAGTGCAGAAAAGTAAAGCGAGACGGATGAAGATTACAAAGCACAAAGGTTAAAAAGAGAGACGAATAGGAACATGTTCATCTGCAACCATAGTTTTTCATCTGCAACCATAACTAGGAAGCTCGTTCCCTCTCTATCAGACAAGTATGAATTTTACATCTTGTGTCTTTTTCCGATTTTCATCTGCACTTGCAGGTGCATGTAAATCCACCATTACGTTCAAAAAGTTTTATAAATAAGTTTTTCTGTTCAGAGATATTATAAGAGGAACATAGCCCTATTCACTCCCTATTATGGGTTTATAAATAATGCTGGATTTACTTTCATCTACAACTGCGGAAGTGCAGAAAAGTAAAGCGAGACGGATGAAGATTATAAAACACAAAAGTTGAAAAGAGAGCCGAATAGGATTATGGTTGCAGATGAAAAATTACAGTTGCAGATGAACATGTTCATCTGCAGCTGCACCCATAATTTTTCATCTGCAACCATAACTAAGGACGTGCAGATGGTGCGTTCCCTCTCTATCAGACATCAGGCTGCATAACTATAACGGTTTATAAATAAGAATTTATTCAACGTAGAATTTCACGAGCACCACTTTATTTTCAGATTTCAAAACCGAAAATAAAGTTAGTAGTTTCACTGACACAACTTTATATTCAGCTGAATACGTGAACAATGTAAGCAAATGGAAGTTACGGGGCAAGAGGAGTAATGATTTTCCCTCTTGATCCTTATTTCTCGAAGGTGCGGGTAGAGAGTCTTGTCGGCTTTTCATTGCTGTTCTACTTGTTGTGCTGGAATTTGATGAAATATGAAAATGCTTTGTTGAAAATGTGAAATGTGAAAAATACAAAATTCACACTCACACGCATACAAAGTTTTTAGGCAACATGATGTATAGACTTCGATTCATTTGAATTCAATTACTCGATTCGGTTAGATTATAATAACGCCTGTACCGAAATCTGATCTTAGTCCGATTCAACTACCTGGTCCTAAAGCTAAGTGTATCTACCTCAGAGATAAGAAATTAATTAGATGGCAAACTTCACACACACATTGAAACTGCCTACAAGCTGATTTCACCTCTACTACTTTGAGTACACCTTCCACTCCACCTTTACTTTAAACAAAATCTCACTACTACCACTTTGAGTACAGCTTCCACGTATTCACAGACAGAGGATGTGATTACAAAAGCAACAATGTAAACAAATGGTTGTTGCGGGTCAAGAGAAGTAAAGGTTTGCCATCTAATTAATTTCTTATCTCTGATCTACCTACACGATTGGTAGATCTGACAATCAATGTCAGATCTGCAAACGTCTGAAAATATGTACATAATGAGCTGACAATGAGGATGAAAATTGAAATTGTGTGAATATGGTTTGCAGAAATCTACAAATATCTGCAAGTTTATTGCCAGCTATTTGGCTGACAATGTCGACAAACTAATTTGGGCAAATAGCTGGCAATACATTTGCAGATATTTGTAGATTTCTGCAAACCGTGTACACGCAAATTTATTTGTGGATCTGCATATTCATTTTCAGTTCATTATCACATCGCAACTGTCAAAAAAATTTAAAAAAGCTAAAAGTGAAATTTCAAAAAACAATAGAAAATTTTCACGTAATTAACACATTTTCTGTAAAAACAAAAATCACCTTTAAATTTTCGATGAGTCTTTTAGTTGACAATCCAATTGTAGAGACAATCCAAGTGTTTTTTTATTCCCTGTAATCCTTCTCAGATTTGTCTGCCAATGAATAAATTAGAAAATGTTCCTCAAACTGGGTCTGCAAATTTATTTATTGCCAGACATTTGCAAAAGCATCAGAAAATGAACAAAATTTGTGTACACACGATTGCCACATTTGCAAGTTAATTTGTCTTCAAAATGATTGAAAAACAAATTTTTCTGCAAAAAACTTTGGTGTGTACACGGTTGTCAGCTTGCGTGTACACGACTGCCAGATATCTGCAAATTAATTAGCAGATATTTGTCTACAAATTAGCAGCCAAATAGTTTTTCTGCAAATTATCATTTGATGTGAACACGATTGTCAGCCATTCGAGACAAATATTTCACTGACAGATCTGGCAATATTTGCAGATCAGGCAATCGTGTACACTTAGCTTCAGATTCTAGCTATTCTATATTCCAAGGGAGGAAAAGTTTACGATTTTGTTTGTTTTTTTTTTTATGACATGATGGTTAAAGTTGCATTTTGGCGTTGCAACAAATTCAAATTTGAAAAAAAAAAAAATTTTCATTTTGAAATTAAGTCTAATTGAAATTTACCATTTTTAGGCAGAAATGTCATCTTTGGTGTACTTTGATGACACAACTTTAACGATAGACGAGACGAAAGAGCGACACGAAAGTAAAGTTAGTGCACCGTTTGGGCGTAATCGTTGACGATATACGAACGAACGATGATCGTCTGGGAAAGTTACGGAATGACCCCCAGACTTTTGTCGTTCAACATCGTGACACATATTCTACTCCTCGCAGCTTCAAAATTTTCAAATGTATTTGAAAACCATCCAAAAAGCTGGACAAACTGTCGGCTGGGGGTTCACGTTATACAACATTGGTCGTTGAAACCAAAGTCCAAACTAATTGTAAAGTGTGATTTTCGCTAAAGGCGAACTGAGGGCAAACCAAGAGCTCTAAAAATCCCTCAATTTGACAATCAAGGTCGAGTTAAGGTTTTTCAAAAAACGCTTTGTGACGACCATAAAACAAACCCAGACGAACGAGCTAGGTTCTTATCTCGCCCTGTATGAACAACTAAGTGTTTTTTGTGCCCTGGGGTTGACCTGGGTCTGCCCTCAATTTGCCCTAGGTTTTTGCTGGGACGAGTTGAGAGCTGTCAAATGGAATGTATTTTCATTCAAACTAACGGGATAACCCAGGTTTTTTGACAACTCATAGAGGAAACCTGGGTCAACCCTGGGTAAAGTTCAACGAACGAACCTTCTTTTTAAGGCCGTTTCAAAAAATAGATCAACTGCAGTCGATTTTCTAGTTGAATTCCAATAAAAAAAAAAAAAAAAATTCTGGATCAAATTAACGGCAGTTGGTACCCGGCTACAACTGAGTCTCATTGTTCCACTTTTGTCAGGGTAGTTTTCCATTTGATAGCAAATAGTAGGTCTGCAGTTTTGAATGAAGTTCTTCACATTTACCACTGAAGCAAACTCAAAAATATCGAAAAATCGTTCAATTTCTCAAACTGATGCGAAAAGGGTTGCGCGTCGATGGAATTCAGCTTGCAGGCAAAATGACAATAACGTGTCGCAAATCGCAATTGACTCCCTGATGAAAAGTAATATCTACCAACCCCTTAGCGAGAAATCTAAGGAATAGTGGGCTCTTGCCTTAAAAGATAATAAATCTGTCAGATGAGGGATTTTAGTTGTTTGATAAGGGTAACAAAGCTTGTTAAGGAATGTGTTGCAACAACAACCATAACATTTTGTAGTTTATTTCTGGATCGAATTCACATAGCTCTTACTACTCAAGTTACACACATATAGTGCGGGGTCTATGCATGAGCATTATAGAGAGCAAGTCGTGGATGTCGTCCACCGTTCTCACAGTTGTAAGGTACTTTCGTCCTGAGTCCTGAGCTGTTTGATAAAGTGTTATCGGATTTCGTATTCGTTAGGCTGCCAAGTGCAGACAACCGAAACAGATGTGTGTATCTGTGTTACAGATTTATACTTCCGACGATGATTGTACTTAAAACTAAGCACGGCCGAGTTACCCCATTCAAGTCTCTTGGCGGTGGACAGTGTATACAGTCGCAGGGATGTCGAGGAAGAATATAATCTAGGCAGTCAATTTATTTGAAGAGAATGGTCGGAATCACATAGTTTGGAATTGTATTCTTCAACAAATTGCTCACTCATTGAACTTGAAGTATACATTCGGCTTTGCAGGAACTCAATTAATCTCTTGTGGCTCTCTCTACAGGACATATAACCGCACTTGAATTGGAAGATATTTTTCAAATGCGATGTGTTCTAGTGTCCAAATTCCATTTTCCATAGCAACCATTGAGATACGGCAATCACATGAATGTTGTTGTATGACAATCACACAAAATAGTCCACCAAGGACTCCAACAGAACACTTTTCATCAGTGTCGAAACAGAACAATGAAATTGAGCTCGTGAACATGAGTATTAAGAATGAAATGTTAGTAGTTTAACAGTAAAAGTGTTTCCTTTCAAATCAGTTCGTGTCCAACACAAAACTCCCTGGGGTCTTATTTTCACTTTGCATCGATTTATCACTTGTCCATTGAATTTTCCATTCATTTCTGGTCTCAAAGGAGCATGAAGTAATTTCACCACTTCAAAGGAGCACAAGGCACACCTAACATGTGAGATCAGCTTACTCTCTGTTCTGTTAAGAGAAATCTCGCTTGAATCATTAGCCCAAAAAATTCAATTATAGCATTGCTGTAAAAGAAGCAGCGATGCGAACCGAAACCTGAAACCTCAACAACCTCCAAATTATACTTCTCAAAAAGCCTTGTAGTAGCTATAAATGGTTGGATACAAGGCATATCAGGCTTTTGACTGAATAACCAAGTTAAATTATTCACTTCCATGAAACTGCAATGTAATTGACGATGAAAAGACAAAGGCGGAAGCAAACACAATCAGTGCATTGTGAAGAGTATCCGAAGGAAAATATTTCATCTTCAAGATTGAAATTCATACGAACAAATTTATAAATGTATGAGTAACGGCTGAGGGACTGTTTCAAGCATCTGATTTTTTGATTGGTGTTAGATTGTGATGCATTTTGCGTTGGTATTTCGTTAGGTGCAGTTAAATTAGTTTTATTTGGACAGCTAACTAATTATTAATGGTAAGTGTAAAACTTATCAGCCAAGGAAATAAAAAGCTGTTGAATATTAACTGTGTATTATTTGTGTATGCATTAGATTGGTGGTGTTTCATGTTTTTTTTTTTATAATATGAGATGTTTTGGTAAACAGTAGCATTAAAGAAAACAAAGGAATCAAAGCATATGGCCAAAGAGTAAAGAGCTATCTTTCGCATCGTAGCTTTGTCACACCAGGCATCTACTTTTTTCAGGCCCCCAGTTTTATCTGGACACCACCCGCACCCTTGAGACTATAATATGATATGTGAAAGCACAACCACCTTATTTTAATCCATGGTGCCCGTCTTTTTACTGCTGTGCCTGTTACGCAGAAATTCTTGGTTCGAATCCCTACAGAAACCAAAAAATTTTTTTTCCACGGGAATCGCCTTTCGCGAGGAGTTGTGAAGTCAATAAATTCATCATTCAAATCATTTGTTTTTTAATTTACGCGCGCATCAAGGGGTTATGACTATCCTTTTAATGTTATAAAACACAATGCGAGGATTTAGGAAAATAGGAGAGGATTTGAAAGGAGACACCGATGCACGTTGCTTTTGAACTTTTGTGAATCGTAATGCAGGGGAAACACAGAGCCAGGTAAAGCATTCCACGAACGGGTGATGCGACTGAAATATGAATCTCTATACTTGACTGTACGACCGAAGTTGGGATCAAGGTAGAACTGATGAGTATTCCTAGCAAGGCGGGTGTTGCGACTAAATTGGTTCAGGGGAGGAATGCAACTGGCTATTTCACTAGAGCACTGTTTGTGAAAAAAGCGATAAAGGAGACACAGGTGACGTTTCGACGATGTCCAAGAGAATCAATCGATTCTACGATTGGACTATCACCTATCAATCTCAACGCTCTATTTTGTACCCTATCAAGTAGGCGCAAAGATGTTTGAGGAGCACCTGACCAGATAGGGGAGCTATACTCCAGTTTTGGGCGGGTGAAGGCCTTATAAATTGTAGCCAGATCAGAAGGGGTGAAGAACTTCGCGTGGCTAGAAAGCGGTCGACTAGAAGTGGATTATACTATGGTCCAGAGCTATCTCACTGTGAGTCTAGTGTCCAGCCATGTTTCACTATGAATTCAGTGTTAAGTGATATCTTGCAGTGAATTAAGTGTCCAGTTCAAGAAGTAAATCCTTGACTTTTCATCGTCTCAGACCAATTCATACAAAATCCAGAATCATAACCAACCCAGCCAGACGTACGAGTGGAGCTTTTTGTCGCTGGAAGAGCCTTCTCCAGAATCTACCAGACTAGCCTATAGTCTACCGGAACTACTTACAGTATTATCAATTAGCTATGCCCTCGACTTCGTCCGCGTGAAATAGTAACCTTTACCTCCCTGTTCCTGTGGGAGTTTGGGGATAACCACGCCTTTGTTCATTCTCAGGTTCTGGACTATCTCTGTATCAAAATTCATAATCAATGTGTTCAATAGTTTGGGCGGTAGATGGCGAGAAAGAAAAACAGACAAAGTGAGGTGCCAATGTCAATGGAACTCTACATATATCCTCCATATCTTTATGACTTTTTAAAAACTGAGTTAATTTCGGGTTCATAAGAAAAGTAAAGACTTCCGTTCTAAACTAAAAGTTTATGTTACTCGGGGAGGGCGTAGCATTTTAATGGTGATGGAAGAATTTTCGAGATCAGTGCTGTAGTTTCTAAGTTCTCATTTTCTTTCCCGTTCCATCATCTGGCTCTAGACTATTTCTCTACAAAATTTCATTAAAATCGGTTCAGTAGTTTGGGCCGCAGACGGTAGCACGGACAGAGTTACTTTAACATTAAGAATAGTAGTTAGGATTAAGATATGACCTAAATTTTCAAAACCTATTTTCAGAAAATCCAGAATAAAACCAAAACTAAACTAAAGTTTTGCAAACTTCTTTAGTAAGCCTTGGATCCTACAGGCTTACCAATAGCCTTTAATAAAGAAGATTCCTCACAAAGGAAAACTGCAAAAAATTAAGTAGTTTGAGAGAACTGAGTCTCAGCGAAATTGAAAGAGTGTAGAAATACGCACATTTCGCACATAAATCAGCAGCCAAATCTCAATGCCATTGTTAAGTGAACTCTTAACGGTCAAACAGAATGTTTTTTTGTAAAAGCTACTGATCTAAGCTCTTCCATTGACTATGTGTCTTCTCGAAGAATCCTTGTACTTATTTTCTGAAAACAATCGTTAACTCAAAAACCAACCCATTGAACTCTTGAAACAAAAGAAACTACAGGTAATTTTATTAAAGACTTTTCAAGGCAATCCTTAGTTCTTTCAATCAGCTTTTAGCTTTCGAAATCCCCATCACCTCTGATCTGACTGGCATTGACATCCCTCAGTAGGATAAGGGATACTTGGGCATGGGAATTCTGAGCGAGACAGAGAGAGGTATAGCCTAGAGTGAGACAGGTAGTAGGTATGGTTTCTATTGAGTATTTTTTATGGTTTTTTGTTTTAGATTTCGCTGGCGCTCGGAAGTGGTTGATTTTTTTTTTTATAAGTTTGGAATTTGTACGCCGGTAGGTGAGGGTCATAGGAATGTTTTTTTTTTTGGTTTTGGCTGTACGCTAGAGAATTTGGTCACGTCCGATATTTGGTTGGGCATAGATTGTGTATAAGCAACTCGTTTTACAGCTTAGCATGAAAGGTCGTTGTCATGTGGTTGTTTTACTCTATACCGTAGGGTAAGGATGTGAGATGTGACCCATGTTCGAATAGCGATCGCTTATCGACAAAATCCATGATCAATGTTGAAATCGAGTATCTGTGTAGCACAGGAAGGTAAAATAAACCAATACTCTTTGTGAGGAAAGATGATGATGGCAAAATAGAGGAACAAACGAATAGGTTTTTTTTGTATTAGATTTCACTGGCGATTGGTGATGGTTGGATTTTTTTCTTGCAATTTGGTGTCATTCGATATTTGTGTGTACATTTTACACCTTAGCATGATAGGTCTTTGGTATGTTTTACTCTATGCCAAAGAGTAAGGATGGTTTTTTCTTGAAAGGAATTATTATAAGGTTTTCGGCGTTGAACAAAGGATAATAAAAGCGTCTAGAGGCACGTGGACAATTGGTAAGGAAAAAAATTTAACCTGTGTGTATTTTGAACAATACATACGATCCGTTGATAGATCTTAGAACGAGGATGAGAGATTTTGGTAATTTGTTAATACTTGACGATAGAGAATTTTATCACGTTCGATATTTGTTTGGGCATAGATTGGGCATGAGCATGAAATTTTACAGATTAGCATGATAGGTCTTTGGTATGTTTTATTATATGCTATAGAGTAAGGATGGGGATTTCTTGAAAGAAATTATTTTAAGGTTGTCGGGGGTTGAACAAAGTCCCCGAAATAAAGTGGTGATTGTAAAGTCAGCTTGAGGACGGATTCAATTTTGTGTGTGAGTTTTGCCCTTACATAAAACAAGCTGCAATTGCATAGTAAGAAGAATCAATTTATGATGTGGATGACATAAAAAAATTTTACCTACATAAATTAAAAACTGTTTTTGGTCTTGGCTGTACGCTAGAGAATTTGATCACGTCCGATATTTGGTTGGACATAGATTGTGTATGAGCATCACCTAAGCATGATAGGCCTTTGCTATGAAGTTGTTTTACTTTATACCATAGAGTAAGGATATGATGACCCATGTTATGATTTTTCTTAAAAGAAATTATTATAAGGGTGCCGACGCACGGTCTGAACAAAGGGAAATAATAGCGTTTAGAGGCCCATGGACAAATGGTAGGTTGAAGATACTTACGATGGCATGAGAGTAAAGGAAAAATGAAAAGTATTGTTGTGTGTAGTGCGAACATTAGACACGATCTGTTGATAGATCTTAGAACGGGGGTGTGAGACTTTGTTAGTTTGTTGATACATACTTACTTTGAGATATAGGAACAGGTAGGACTGAGATTGGGATATGAGAAAAGAAAATAGAGACAATATAGGCAAAGGTGTTTTCTATTGAGTATTTTTTATGGTTTTTTGTTTGTTTTAGATTTTGCTGGCGCTTGGAAGTGGCTGATTTTGTATAAGTTTGGAATTTGTGCGACGGTAGGTGATCGTAGTGAGAATATTGTTTTGTTTTTGGCTATAGGTACGACAAAGAATTTGGACACGTCCGATATTTCATTGCGCATAGATAGTGCATGAGCAAGTCGTTTACAGCTTAGCATGAAAGGTCGTTGGTACATGTGGTTGTTTTACTCTATACCGAAGGGTAAGGATGTGAGATGTCACCCATGTTCACATAGCAATAAAATCGAAAGGGGTTGTGAATTTGAAACTCAACTAAGTTATTTAAAAGATGAAGAGTTAAATTTCTTAAACATGAGCCCACTGAAAATCATTACGAAGAAGTCGATGAACAAAAAACTCGCAAATTCTTATCACACAACCTATTAGGTTTACACTTACTTTAAGTGGGGGACACTTCACATTTAACTGCAGATTATTTTGCTCCTCTGAACATAGATCAGAGCTATGTGTGTGGATTGATTGATTTACAAACATATAATTCTATACCTAATGTCGATGAACGGAACAATTTATTTCATGTAGGAGAGCATGTCATTGAAATTCCTGTAGGGGTCCTATGAAATCGATGACATTGCACAATATATTTCTGAACAATTGTTATTTGCTTTTATTTATCTTATAAATGTCCACTGTCCAATTGAGAGTACATCCCTCCTCCGAAAATTTTAAAATTGTTTATGACAATGGTTGGGGTCAATTTGTTCTACTTATTCTATTATAGGTTGTAGGTATAGTTTATCTAAGTATGTGTAAAGGCTTTATTTTAAGAATAGTTGTGTGATTGTAGGCGAATGGTGCTTTAAGTGAACTTGTTATAGAATTTCATCAAATCATGAAACTTCTTGGATTGTCCAATTAGGAGTACACCCCCTCCTCGGAAACATGTTTAAACTTGCTTATGTCTTGTAGCCTGTCCTTGTAGTAAGGAATGTTTGTACAGCATTTGACATCACCTACCTCGTAGTATGCATATGAGTAGGCATGATCGAAGGCCACTAGTTGAGGTTGATGTTGTTGTATTTGTGGTATGTCTTTCATTGGTTGATGAAGTGGAATTACAGAAGACGTCGATGGAGTCTGTGTCACGGGCATATTTGTATCCACATCATCAGCAGCAAAATATTCAGACTCCATGTTATTCCCTAGTTTAAAGTTGAAGAGCCTGTGAGAATAAGTAAATATAAACATGCATTTGAAAGTTAAAAATATCAAAAGTTCAACTTTCAAATCCTGTCACCTATCTCTTAGAATATTTTCAAGGTCATCCTGTAAAAAGTGGTTTCTATGAGCTGGAACTACAAAAAAAAATAAGTTTCCCGATAGGTACTTATCTTGTAGAAAAAGTGATTCGTAGGAGAAAAAATAAAGTTTTTGTAAAATGGATTGGCTTTCCTTCTGAACACAACTCTTGGATATCAGCACATCTACTAACTCATTTATGATATTTCTTTAAAAAAAAAACACGTAAATTGTATACATTAATAAGAAATATTTATTTTTCAAACATGTAATTTTTTTTTTTTTTGTCATTAAAGTGAGCTTCATCGTGGTTGTTTATAATGTGTTTATTACTATTTGTACTGTCGATGAATTTTTTCGATTGTCTCTAATTGAAATTGAAAATATGTTCTAAGTTGATTACATACTCCATCAACATATTTCTTTGAAGCTGCATCATCACTTTCTTCGGGGGATCTTGAATATTTTAATCGATTCCTTTTTTAAATTATAATCATCGTTTTCAGTTTTTGTCAAATCCTTCACCAGCTGGACCATGCAACCCTCTTTCTCCTTTCAATCCTATAGGACGATGTTCACCTTTCACTCCACTGGGTCCAGGTCTCCCTTTTTTACTGTTCTATTTGAAAACCGTCCAAATTTATCAATACTCATATTGTAGTTAATTATTCAATTATGTCTGCTTCCTTTAGCTGTTCGATAATTGAAACAATTTCGTTAGAGTGATTATTGTGTCCGGCTTGTTGTGATGCAATAAGAAGTCTTAAACGATCTACGAGTTCGTTTGGATTGGCCCAGAAGAAATCTTTCTTATTATTTGATAATTGCATCAAGCCAGAACCGATTGAAGGTGAAGTGACACCAGCATTATTATCATCATTTAATAGCTTACTTATGATTTCCCTGTATTTATATCCTCTATGACCTAGTATCTGGTTTCTAGAATCGTAAGACCTTCTGTAAGCATTGGTATTATACATTATATCTTTATACGCTTTTAAATCTTCTTTACTATATAAGGAAGTGTTAGGTTTTTTCTTGAATATTAGTTCAAACAAACCCTTCGTACCGTTATATGTCTTATTATTGATTTTTAAATCTTTTCCTCGAATTTTTAACTCTTTGTTCCCGATTTGTAGTTTACCATTGTTCAAATGAACTCCATATACTTCGTCAAGGGATTTTGAATTATTTATCAATAAATCTACATATGACTGAGGAATTTCTTCAAATTTTTGTTTTAATTGCAAACCAAAGTTGCGAGCAAGACTTCTTCTTCGCACACGATCACTTCTACTAGTTCTGTTTCTAACTGACGTTGGCTTGGACGTTTTAGGGGTTGATTCACTCATGAGTGAAGAACTAGTGTTCTTAATATTGGGTGTTCTAAATTCATCATTAACATCCTCATCATCATAGTCATCGTCATCATCATCATCATCATCATCATCATCATCATCATCATCATCATCATCATCACCATTTTCATTTTCATAATTCAGTTTTATTTTCTTGTGCGGAGACTCAAAATGATGCTGTTGTTGGGGTTTTTGCGAATGTTTTCTTTTTGTGTGTTCTATTATATCTTTAACCCTCGTTTACAAACCGGCAAAAGTCGTGTCCACCCGAACTGGGGTCCAAATGGACCCCACGATTTTTTCTTCGAAATTTTTTTGATTTCTGACTTATATTGTTCAGTTATAGTTCTTCTGGCTATTGTATGAATTGTTTCTAAGTATTATATATAGCAGGGATAAAGAAATTTAAGCAGAGATGTCATTATGCAGGATGTGGGAGGTCAGCAAAAAATTTTTCAATTTCAAAAACGATGGAAATTGCCTAATTTTGCAAATCTGGGATTCCCGCTTATCCCTTTCGATATGTCTGTTTTACGTTATTACTGATTGTAATATTGATGCATATCAATGTTCTTGCCAGGTCCGCCTATCAAAAGAAAAAAGTAGTCATTATTTCACTTTGTTCAGGTAAAAATGATTGAATTTCCCCAATACATGCCAAGCAAGTCTGCCAAAAATGGCTTGAACTTTAGGTGGATGTATCAAAGCTCAACGAACTATCCACTGAAGTTTTCTGTCTACACTGGTAGCTCTGACCAAAGTACAGGACTTGGTCGTGGATTTGATGTGGTGATGTCGTTGATGCTAACCAACGCCATTTTTCCAGAAAATCCAAAAATGGATGAGTGGACTGGACGATACTGCTTTTTGTTATTGACCTTTACAGGCTCATTCTGCTCATCAAGAACCTCCTTCGCTGCAAAAGGTTTAGGCAAATCTCTTTTGTTTTTCCGAATCGTGCCAAGAATACTGATCTTCTTATCCAGCTACTTCAATGCCAAATCCACCGACGTAAAGAAATTATCAATAGTGAGGTTGCGTCCAGAATTGAATAACCGTTCTCAACATGCAACACAATCTGGCATTGGAAAATCTGCAATGGATGCTCTCTGTATTTCAGAGTTCAGGAAAAATTACCAACAGTCCCCGAAAGGCTCTCTTGTAAAAGAAGCAGATGTTACCTTTGCCCAAGAGCAGATGACAAGAAAACCAGAACCACCTGCGATGGATGTGGCAGATGTTGTTGCCCTTGCCACACTAGAACCTTATGTGTTAAATGTCTCCCGAAACTGCCCACAACTTCAAGTTAAATTCTTCTAAACATAAACTAGGCTGCTTTTAAAATAAAATAATTATTTATTAGAAAAAATATGATTTTTCATAGAATTTCAGTACTGGGGTCCAAATGGACCCCAGTTCGGGTGGACGGGTTCTTTTCACAAAAAAATCGCAGAAAAATCTGTAAACATCTGATAATCGTTTCAACTTAAGAAATGAATAAAAAATTGAATTTTGTTCACTGAGTAAAAATCCCATTTAAAAAAAATGAAAAACAAAAAAGTTATGAGTGTTCAAACATGCTCTGGGGTCCAAATGGACCCCAGTTTGTAAACTAGGGTTAAGAGGTTTTGTAATAGGTTTGAAAGTTTCTTCAAGTTGAAGTTCGAGCGCTTCTTTCCCCTCTCTCAGAGCTTTATATTTTTTTCGTAGAGCATCAGTAGTCTTAATAAGCTCTTTTGTTAAATCTTCATTAATTTGCATCATAGTGTAGATGTTGAATTATAGAATGTAAATAATTATAAACTGTGGTGATCTGCTTTTAACTGTATCAGTTTGAGCACTGTATACCTTCGAACTGATGCAGTACGACTGTTGATCGTGACTGTAGTTAATCTCTTTTATAGCTTTCGGAAACACACAAAACGCTTCAATAACGACCATTATTACGAGGGATCTTTTGTTAAATCTTCATTTATTTGTATCATAGTGAAGATTTTGAATTATAGAATGTAAATAGTTATAAACTGTGATGATCTGCTTTTAACTGTTTCAGTTTGCGCACTGTATACCTTCAAACTGATGCAGTACGACTGTTGATCGTGACTGTAGTTAAACTCTTTTATAGTTTAGGAAATAGACAAAAAGTTTCTATAACGACCATTATTACGAGGGATCTTTTGTTAAATCTTCATTTATTTGTATCATAGTGAAGATGTTGAATTATAGAATGTAAATAGTTATAAACTGTGATGATCTGCTTTTAACTGTATCAGTTTGAGTACTGTATACCTTCGAACTGATGCAGTACGACTGTTGATCGTGACTGTAGTTAAACTCTTTTATAGTTTTAGGAAACAGACAAAGCTTTTCTATAACGACCATTATTACGAGGGATCTTTTGTTAAATCTTCATTTATTTGTATCATAGTGAAGATGTTGAATTATAGAATGTAAATAGTTATAAACTGTGATGATCTGCTTTTAACTGTATCAGTTTGAGCACTGTATACCTTCGAACTGATGCAGTACGACTGTTGATCGTGACTGTAGTTAAACTCTTTTATAGTTTAGGAAATAGACAAAAAGTTTCTATAACGACCATTATTACGAGGGCTATCCTTGTCAATAACTAAAAAAACCCATACGAAGCATTCCAGCATTCAGAACACACCCTTTGAAATGTTTGAAACGTCATATCCGAATTTTGAAAATATTCTAAGAGATAGGTGTTAGTGGTACCCGTGGTGTGATGGATAGCAAACGTGGATACAAATATCCTCCGTGACACAGACTCCATTGACGTCTTCTGTAATTCCACTTCATCAACCAATGAAAGACAAACCACAAATACAACAACATCAACCTCAACTAGTGACCTTCGATCATGCCTACTCATATGCATACTACGAGCCAGGTGATGTCAAATTTCATACAAAAATTCCTAACAAAGACAGGCTTTTACCAATACTGTCAACTCCTTCTTCATCAGAGAGTGTATCGAGGAATTCCATTCCAACTCTGCAGCAACAACATCAAGAACAACAACCTCAGCGAGTGATCATCGATCATGCCTACTCATATGCATACTACGAGGTAGGTGATGTCAAATGCTGTACAAACATTCCTTACTACAAGGACAGGCTACAAGACATAAGCAAGTTTAAACATGTTTCCGAGGAGGGGGTGTACTCCTAATTGGACAATCCAAGAAGTTTCATGATTTGATGAAATTCTATAACAAGTTCACTTAAAGCACCATTCGCCTACAATCACACAACTATTCTTAAAATAAAGCCTTTACACATACTTAGATAAACTATACCTACAACCTATAATAGAATAAGTAGAACAAATTGACCCCAACCATTGTCATAAACAATTTTAAAATTTTCGGAGGAGGGATGTACTCTCAATTGGACAGTGGACATTTATAAGATAAATAAAAGCAAATAACAATTGTTCAGAAATATATTGTGCAATGTCATCGATTTCATAGGACCCCTACAGGAATTTCAATGACATGCTCTCCTACATGAAATAAATTGTTCCGTTCATCGACATTAGGTATAGAATTATATGTTTGTAAATCAATCAATCCACACACATAGCTCTGATCTATGTTCAGAGGAGCAAAATAATCTGCAGTTAAATGTGAAGTGTCCCCCACTTAAAGTAAGTGTAAACCTAATAGGTTGTGTGATAAGAATTTGCGAGTTTTTTGTTCATCGACTTCTTCGTAATGATTTTCAGTGGGCTCATGTTTAAGAAATTTAACTCTTCATCTTTTAAATAACTTAGTTGAGTTTCAAATTCACAACCCCTTTCGATTTTATTGCTATGTGAACATGGGTGACATCTCACATCCTTACCCTTCGGTATAGAGTAAAACAACCACATGTACCAACGACCTTTCATGCTAAGCTGTAAACGACTTGCTCATGCACTATCTATGCGCAATGAAATATCGGACGTGTCCAAATTCTTTGTCGTACCTATAGCCAAAAACAAAACAATATTCTCACTACGATCACCTACCGTCGCACAAATTCCAAACTTATACAAAATCAGCCACTTCCAAGCGCCAGCAAAATCTAAAACAAACAAAAAACCATAAAAAATACTCAATAGAAAACACCTTTGCCTATATTGTCTCTATTTTCTTTTCTCATATCCCAATCTCAGTCCTACCTGTTCCTATATCTCAAAGTAAGTATGTATCAACAAACTAACAAAGTCTCACACCCCCGTTCTAAGATCTATCAACAGATCGTGTCTAATGTTCGCACTACACACAACAATACTTTTCATTTTTCCTTTACTCTCATGCCATCGTAAGTATCTTCAACCTACCATTTGTCCATGGGCCTCTAAACGCTATTATTTCCCTTTGTTCAGACCGTGCGTCGGCACCCTTATAATAATTTCTTTTAAGAAAAATCATAACATGGGTCATCATATCCTTACTCTATGGTATAAAGTAAAACAACTTCATAGCAAAGGCCTATCATGCTTAGGTGATGCTCATACACAATCTATGTCCAACCAAATATCGGACGTGATCAAATTCTCTAGCGTACAGCCAAGACCAAAAACAGTTTTTAATTTATGTAGGTAAAATTTTTTTATGTCATCCACATCATAAATTGATTCTTCTTACTATGCAATTGCAGCTTGTTTTATGTAAGGGCAAAACTCACACACAAAATTGAATCCGTCCTCAAGCTGACTTTACAATCACCACTTTATTTCGGGGACTTTGTTCAACCCCCGACAACCTTAAAATAATTTCTTTCAAGAAATCCCCATCCTTACTCTATAGCATATAATAAAACATACCAAAGACCTATCATGCTAATCTGTAAAATTTCATGCTCATGCCCAATCTATGCCCAAACAAATATCGAACGTGATAAAATTCTCTATCGTCAAGTATTAACAAATTACCAAAATCTCTCATCCTCGTTCTAAGATCTATCAACGGATCGTATGTATTGTTCAAAATACACACAGGTTAAATTTTTTTCCTTACCAATTGTCCACGTGCCTCTAGACGCTTTTATTATCCTTTGTTCAACGCCGAAAACCTTATAATAATTCCTTTCAAGAAAAAACCATCCTTACTCTTTGGCATAGAGTAAAACATACCAAAGACCTATCATGCTAAGGTGTAAAATGTACACACAAATATCGAATGACACCAAATTGCAAGAAAAAAATCCAACCATCACCAATCGCCAGTGAAATCTAATACAAAAAAAACCTATTCGTTTGTTCCTCTATTTTGCCATCATCATCTTTCCTCACAAAGAGTATTGGTTTATTTTACCTTCCTGTGCTACACAGATACTCGATTTCAACATTGATCATGGATTTTGTCGATAAGCGATCGCTATTCGAACATGGGTCACATCTCACATCCTTACCCTACGGTATAGAGTAAAACAACCACATGACAACGACCTTTCATGCTAAGCTGTAAAACGAGTTGCTTATACACAATCTATGCCCAACCAAATATCGGACGTGACCAAATTCTCTAGCGTACAGCCAAAACCAAAAAAAAAAACATTCCTATGACCCTCACCTACCGGCGTACAAATTCCAAACTTATAAAAAAAAAAATCAACCACTTCCGAGCGCCAGCGAAATCTAAAACAAAAAACCATAAAAAATACTCAATAGAAACCATACCTACTACCTGTCTCACTCTAGGCTATACCTCTCTCTGTCTCGCTCAGAATTCCCATGCCCAAGTATCCCTTATCCTACTTCCCTCCATTGAAATAAAGACTCTCCATAGCATTGAGGTTTGCCTTTTAATAATATTTTAATTAAGTTTTTGTCACAAAAAGGATTAAATCACATTTTTTGTCAACGTAGTTAACCAACCAATGATTTTCATAGGATTCATTTGAATTTAAATCAAATAAAGTTCTCCTCAATCATTGAAACAAAGCCCCAATTCAATTTTCTGTGAACCAACGACTGCATTACCCAACTTGTCATCAATTCAAAATACTTACCCAAACCCAAACCTATTCAACCCCAATCTCAATGGAAGTACATATATTGAAGTTTATCCTTGAACCGCTTTTTATTTTCCAATTCAATTATCTAACTAAAAGGAGAACAACAAAACATTTATTGTTCCAATCTCTGCAACGATTTACCGGTTGACATCACTCTCTGTCTCTATTGTCGTTTGTCGATGTTAAAATAACAATATGGATCCTTAGGGAAATTTCGTTGGAAAATGCATATTTGCCACTTTCTCTTCTATTTGATGTTGTCAGCTGTTGGACTCACTATGTCTATTTTATAGTGTGGGTGGAAATATAAATAATCAAAATACATTTGTTCTAAAGAGAACCAATAAAGCATTGAATACAATGATAAATCAAATTTTAAAAAGTGATTCCCAAAGGACGATAAATTTTTATATCCATTGAATGAAGTCAATCACGCTCTCACCAGACATGCTAAGGAGCCTTTAGGTGATGGCGGTTTTACCATGATAGAGTGTTAGAAAATTTATGTAAATTTATGTATCAATTTCTGTGTAGTGTACCGCTTCTGGTGTTTATTACCGCATTTTAGAATTTGTAGCGAATCTGTTCTGCTTCAGATGCATTGCAACAAATTGCATCTTGGCCACAGCTTACTTCATGGTCTGGTTCACAAAGTAAATAGATAGACATTCATTCCTGTCCGAGGATTCTTGCAAAGAAAGGAAGTATACGAAAAAAGGTTTTATATAATTATGTAACCTGATCATCATCGTATATTCTATTGAACCACTTTATGACTATTACCTCTTTTTATTAACAACTCTTCCGATACACTTGCCTTATGGATTATTCAATTCATTACGCTAAGCGAACGGTAGGTATCAAATCCAATTTGTAGATGGACTCTAATGAGCGATTCAGTGAAATCTTTGATTAATAAATTGCTAGGTCGATGAAAACAACAAATCATGAAGATGAATTGTTGTCAGTAAGGAGCATGGTTTAATAGTTGTTGTCTTTATTAAAATATTATTGTTAGGGAATAGGGAGGTAAAAAGACTCAACAGTCAGCACCTTGCCTACAAAAGGACTCTGTGTTGTAGGTAAGGTAGGTAGGAGTGGGTTGTGTGAGAACAGCTTTGATAGCAATTACTTGATATTATCGGTTTTGGTAGTAAATTGAGGGTGAAATGTGCAGAAGCTTTTGTCTGTGGTGAACACAAGAAAAGGCAATTTCATTGTCAATTAGTGTTGTTTTGGCAGTGCCAAGTAACCTTGGGATAGAAATTTTGTATGCTAAGAGCATTAAATGTCTGTTTGAAGGATTACTTGATATCAATTAAATATCAATCGAAACAATTAGGATAAAAGGAATGAAGGTAGATCAGTTCGAAATGAGATTGTGTTTAAAGAACTGAGTCCGTTTTCTGATCTATCGGTTAGTGTTAAGAGTTATCATTTTTGGAAGATTCTTTGAGGAACTTTTTAAACAAGCTTTTTATGTTGACCCTGACTTCCAAAGTTTTAAGGACTTAACTTCTTGTGCAATGAGCAATAAGGACTTCCAAAAAAGTCTATCTCGAAACGAACACCATTTAAAAATGCGAAGACAAAACTTCTCCAGAATTAAATTAGGACTACCAATTCATTTTTGACAACTTATTTTCTCCATAGGCACAGAAGAATTGAGTTACTCTTTCCTATCGTCAACGGACGTTAGGCCATCACACCGTGGAAGGAGCTTACGTGGTCAAGTGTGTTCCAAAAATATTTTAAGACTGTGTGATTTACTATTCTCTACACAAAATAAACTAAAAGAAGTAGCACCTACATTTGTAACATTCGACCTAAAAATATTAAACCAGAGCGACGAGCTACTACCTGAAAACTCCTGATTCGACCTACAGAAATTTTCAAAATCCTCTTTCACGGGCATCGCCTCTCACTAGGATTAGGTAGTCTTTCGAATGAGCAGCTATTTTGTTTCTCCATTCGTGAATGTGGCCTTTTTTGCTATCTATTCACAACATTTATATCTTAATAAATAAATCAGGTGGCGCAACTTACGGAGAGCCCCGGAACCTAACGCATTTCTCACAACCACGCTTTGTGACGGAATACAGGGGACCTCTAAATTTCTGCCGACTACAAATGGCTGATCGAGAAAGTGCTTTTCATGGCAATGAATTTACTTTTGGAGGACTTGACAAGAGACAAGACAACTTATGTCTGTGGACATCTATTTGTATATAAAGGACACAAGTGATACCTAACACATTTTCTAAAAAAAACTATTTAATAAAGCACTTGGATAAAAAAAACTAAGCTTTAATGCATCCGATGTGCAGTATAAACGAAATTGTGAAATTTGTGCATCGGTCAATCCATGTGTTCTCTTTGCAGCGGTGCTTTGCCCGAGAGCATAGTTGGCCTAAATTTTTTTGAAAACTACTTTGCTTATTCAATCTCTATTAGCGATGCTGCAAACTTTGTATGATCTGGGGCTAGACTCTGCAAAGGTGGATATAAATAACTCACACTCAATTCATCCTCTGAAAGACCGTGAATAAATTTGAAGGATAGTGTACACGTCTTGTGTCAAAAAAACTCACTTTCACCCTTGCGGAATTTAAATTAGAGAGTGTGCACAGCATTTCGTGTACACAATAAAATTGCACTATTGCGGAATCTAGCCCCAGCTGTGGAAAACCAACCAACCACCGGGTTTCAACAATATGAAAGCACAGAACATACGCCACGTGTCATGCCCAAATGGCTTCGGTAAAGGATAGTTATGTTCTATAAACGCAACATTTTGACTACACGTCTACACAGGGTGGTACCACAGAGCAGGGAATCCCGGGGCTAAGCACATTTCTTTCAAACGTACCTTGTAATGGAATGAAAGGAACCTAAAATTGTGTGCAGATTCCGAAAGGCTAATCGAGAAAGCGCTCTTCAAGCATTAAAAAACTATCGGAGAAAATTCCAATCTCTAGCGACTCAAGAGTCGATATCCATGGAGAAACATTTTTTTCCTTGAACTTTCAGAGATTTTACCTTTTTTTTAGCTACCTAAAAAACTGTAGCATTTTAATGTCAAAAGAATTTTTGAAACCGGGCCTGGGGTTTTTAAGTTCCAGTTTCCGTAGGAATATGGAGATAAAATGTTAAGTAAATAACTCAGGGAAAATGCAGCAATCTTATAGCGAAAGACTTTTAGAAGAATGTCCTGTAGTTTCTGAACTTGATTATGTCTCTTTTGGCTGTCAGTGCGGAAGTACCCATTGTAAGAATTTTTTCAAACGCTCCTAGAAAAGTAAAACACGAATTTTTCTTTTATAAATACAAAAGTTAAAAGACATTTAAATTAGAAAACCGATTCTGTCCACCCTACATATGACAGATATGAATTTTTTTCTAGTGAATATATTTCCCGTTTTCACTTTTTTTTCACTGAACCTAGAAACTAGATGAGGCCTCTTTTGTGGTTTTGAATCATAAGACCTGAATCTAAATTTACGTTATAGCAGTGGTTTGCAGTTACATATCTCTTCATAAAACTCTTCTGCCTGCCTCCAATCTCCTTTCTACGCATTCATTTGGCTTATTAGCTTCCCACACTAGCGAAACAGTAACCCTATCCCTTTCAATTCCCAGAGAACAACCTCATTTTATTCCATACAGAGTTTGTTGTTTCTATTTCATTTAACTTATGTTTCAATTTTCCAGCTTGTTTAGTTCATCTGCAAATAATAACTTGCCTATAGTAAATAATTGAAGCAAATGGCAGAACAAATTCGTTTCTCGCTTGGGAAGTACAATGCAATGGCGTAGAAATTATTAGACAAATCATTTTTCCTTCATGCTCATGTTCATATTTAATGTGACTTTTTAGTGGCTTTTTAGAGCAGCTATTTGGTTGAGAGAATAGAGAGTACCTTCACATACGATTAATTTATTTTAGTATATCCTGATTGTAATTACAACAGATGTACCGAAAGGATATTTGAAGCGATGTGTTGACAAACTCAATTATCCTATGATAAATTATTACTTCCAATCAATATGAGGAGTTTGTTTTAAGTGTTCCAGAAGTGCTGGACGATAAAATCTTCTTCGTAAGTAAATGAAAAGAAAACCAACGCACTTAATTAGTTCTCTAATTGAAATGTATATCTACTTGTATTGTGCACAGAGATTTTATTTTTGTCAGCGGTTCCAATAAGAAAATGGGAGAAAAATAAAGCCTATGTTACACGCTGATAAAATCTAGCTTTAATTGGTTCAAGAGTTTTTAACATTCTTTGAGTAGTTTTTGAGTCCGTGCTGAACAAACGTATAAAATAGTTTGTTGTATTTATTTATACATGACTATATGCTCAAAAAGTAAGTGCCAAGCTCAAAGATTCGAAAATGGCGTAATTTCTCGATGTACTTTCTTAGGGTCTAGACTATCTCTGGACCAAATTTCATTTAAATCGCTTCAGTGGTTAAGGCGAAATTGTTTAAGACACAGATAGACAGACTAACTTTCGAATTTTTAATATTAGTAATGGATGGTAAAGATTAAATTTTGAATCCAAAGGATATAAATTAAGACTAACTAACGAATCAACTTGAATATGTGTTATTTACGTAGAGTTCAACAAAATGCTTTTCACCCGCAACCAGTGCAGTAACTAGCCTTTTATGCACTCGGTGCGAGCTTTCAAAACTGCGCCCCTGAAAAATGCTCTTACCAGGCTCTAAAAATAAAAACTCGATAGTAAACCAAGGCTGTCCTTACTTTAAGATTATGTACTTAAAGATTTACTTTCCACGCTTTTCTCATTGCAAAGTCCTTGATTACATTTGCATATGACAGGAGCCGTACTCCTTTCGCTCAATCGGCAAAATTGGTAGCCCAAACAATCTTTCTTCACCCATCGTCGAGCGCAGATATGTTTTTATTAATTTTAGCTTAGCTTGAATGATCTCTCGCAAGAAGCTACAGTCATTGGCCTCGTTAAAATAGCGGTATAGCGACTACTACATTGGGCAAAATTTCCTTTAAATCCAGTTCCACCATGGCTTTGAGAAGACCCATAATTGACTGACATTCACATACCACATTTATCAAATAATGTAGTTGCTTCAACTTGACTCTTCAAAGTTTCGGACCAAAATTCTGTGGCATTTATATCTGCAGAATATTTGATACTCAAATCAGCTGCATGTTTTTTTAGTTCTTCAACCGATTATGTAGTAATGTCTTTTAAGGTCAAAAAACCGAAAGAGTTTTGTTTGTTGCGTAGTTTTTCGAATCACCATTTCAATTCAGAAATAATTGTATCCAATGCTTCATTTATTTGAATTTTGAAACTTTGTTGCTGAGTAATGTCGTAGCCGGTGTCAGAACTTTCCCTAAAATCGTGTCTTACTTACGTCTTTACTCGCTTTCGTCGCTTTTGAGAACAATCGTCTTCAATTCACATTGTTCACAAATTCTTTTTGCTTTTTCGAAAACAATGTCAAATCTCGCGAATATATTGTATTTGGCTTGTTAGTCCCTTGATTACTTCAGAAGCTTTGTCGATAGTCATAGTTTTATATAGTTCACTTTGTCAACAGATTCCAAATTTTATTCCAAATTTGGAGAGTACCTACATATGAATTTATAACTAGTTTGGTCCATTATGCTTTTAGCTGTAGAGATTGTTTCCGCATTGTAATCATTGGTAGTTAGAATTTTAAGCACACACCAGATTTGGGTTATTTGCGATTTCAAAGCTTTGACGGCTCTAGCTTTAGAGACCGATCTAGTGTCGGAGTGTTTTTTCAACGAAATATTTAGGTGTTTCATTAAAGTTTCCCATCTGACCGTTGAACTCGAAAAAACACAAATATTTGTCCATTGTCCACTTTGAAAATTAATATTTCAAAAACTATTTATTTGAACAACTTATTTTTAAATTTAAATTATTGTATAAGTTTTTGGCTTTTCAAAATGCTACAGCACGACTCTGTAGGTATTACCGTTATTTTTAAATAATTTTTTTTCCATTTTTAGTGATTTTTTTCTTAAATGGCCCCTCCCGCCTAAACGGGGGAAAATGGACCCCCCCCCCCTCCCCGCTTGTCTAGGTCCAACCTACACACCCTATCTTTTTGTCACACCTTATGCGAATCACCCTGTATTTACGGCCATATTACTACCATTGTCGTAGCCTTGGCCACGAAGATCTTGAATATTTTGCGGCACGAACATCGTCTAAAATTAGTTTTATTTTTTATTTAATGTGCAGTTTAATTAATACAATTAAGTTTTTAATAAAACGTTAGTCAAATGGCCACCAGGACTTCTTCTTCAGCAACAAAGATGAACCCAATTTTCCGAGCACTTTTTCCACTAAATCAAGTCGTATATCATGAATGGAATGTTCAATATTGACTTGTAAAGCTGGGAGAGAATCTGGTTTATTTTTAAGGACCGATGACTTCAAATAACCCCACAAGAAATAGTCTACTGGTCTTAAATCACTACTTCTTGGATACCATTCAATATCATCATTTCTTGAAATAATCGAATGGCAAAATTTTTCTAGCAATAATTCAATTGATACATTTTCTGTGTGGCACGTAGCCGTCTTGTTGAAAACAAATGTTGTCAAGATCAACAGTTGGTTAAAAAGTTGGTTATCATCGATCTATACCGCTCTCCATTGACAGCAATGGTGTTACCAGCTTAATTTTGAAAGAAGTACGGACCGATGATTCCACCAGCCCAAAAACCACACCAAACTGTCAATTCAGGTGAATGTAATGGATTTTCATCGCCACTTTTGATTATTTAACGCTCAAGTCAAATAAAAGTAAGACTCTTCGATGATTTTCTTTGAAAAACCGTTAACGACTTCAAGTTTCTCCAAGGCAAAATCAGAAAAAGTTCACGACGTTTACGGTGGTCCAATGGTGAAATTGTAAGCACTTCTGAATGCAATAAAAAACAAATGAGAGATCATGACATGCTACAAATGGCCGAAACGCCACTCCAAAATCATATCATACCTATTGAAAAACCCTTTACAAGCTCGTTTTGAATATGTATAAGGCGTAAAATATGAAATATTTCCGTTATGAAGCGGTTCAATATGCGGTCGAATTTTGAAATCATATCCGTGGCACTTAAGAAAGCTCCAGATCCTGACTCTGCAATGGTCATTTCTGCGCTCCTCCACGGTATGCGCCCTGTGCCTGGACACTGCTGGCACCGCCCTAGTTACGGCACTGCCCGTAACTCTCCATCGTTGGCAGAACTTTTTATCATAGTTCGTTGTCTAACCGCAAGAGAAGAAGATTCTCATTTTTTTTTTCATAAAAGTTTAATATTTGTTTGTTAACAGCTATCCTTTGTAACCAAAACAGGAAGATGGCAATTTCCAACATTTTAATACCCAGAGATTTTGTTTTAATCTTCTATAAGAACTTTCGATTCCATCAGCTTTTGACTGGCTTTATAGATGCTCCTTACTTGCTCTCGTCCTTAGATTTTAACTACCGCGGAGGATCTCACCACTTGCGTAATTTGGAGTTGATTCATTGCCCCCATCATAGAACCAATTACGGCATGAATGAGCCGCTATCGCGCATGAGTAGATTATATAATTCTAACTCCCTACTTTTAGATTTCAACATTAATAAATCTAGTTTAAAACAAAAATTTAAAACCAGTGCTCCACATGCATGATTTTCTTAGTTTATTGTTTTTCAAAATATTTGTAGTTTATACTTTGTTTTATTTTTAGTAGTTTTGTTTAATTAATTATTATTGTATTTCATGTTAGGTGTTCTATATTGTATGTCACTATTTGTATTTTTTTTTTCTCATATATATATTTTCTATACGTTCGTTTTGTGCTGGTGTTGGTGTTTTCTAACCTCTAACACTTGCATTTATGATGAAGAGCGTAGATAAGTACGTACAAATGAGCTTGCTCTAAGCTTCGTGCGACTTAGTCTCTGAGATGCAATAAAATAAGAGGCTTTCATGAACTTACTAACAATTAACTTCATGAATAAATTTATATTCCTTTCCGATTAAGATAACGTGGTTAACGCTTTGATTCATCAAAAATTCAGTATATCAAAAAAATCTTAAACTAATTTCAAATCACTTTAAATCAATCAACCGACTCGGGACTAAGTCATTTAGTGGACTAAACACCGAATGATATTTGATTAACTGAACTGGAAGAAATTCCCAATCAATATCATGATATTTCAACTGATTTAAACTTCTCTTTTCCACACACTTTCATACAAGAAGGTCGTAATGTGGGGTTGGCTGGCCAAGGTAAGCATACCAAACATACATTATAAAATCTATCCCCAATTTAAGGGGACTGTTTCATTACATTGAAATACTTTATGGAGTCCTTATCCATTATACCAGACCCTTTTTTAAACCTATACTTAACCTAAAATGTAAAAAAACGAGATCGAATAAAAGTGAAGTACGAGATAAGATAGAGAAGAAGAAAAACTGCTCTAGAACGAATACTTCTTTTGCTCTTTTTTTGGATTTTTATGCATGTAGGTCGATCCTGGTTACTTGTTGAAAATGATTTATTTTAAAAATGCACTTCTTTGTAGTGGAAGTACCTCTGTAAAAAAAAACTTTTAATTCAATTTTACTAAATTAGCTTCCCTCTTTTACTTGACTTGGCATCTTTATCACTTTGGACAAGGAATTTTTAGTTGTCAATATGCTAGTTTATGCAAATGAATTTGGTTAGTAGTTACCATAATAGGAATGGACTTATTTATTATTGGACGATTTCAAATATCAGGCTTTAAGTAGAAGTGCAAGGTGTCCTACGAACTCAATCAAGCGGTTGACCAGAGAAAGCTACGACACATTGGTAGATAATTGAAATTTGTAAGAGCGCAGCGGTAAGAACAAAATGTGGGATATGCCTGAATGCCAATGGAAAAGTTGAGAAACCAGAACTAATTGAAAGTGAGATAGTGCAAGGAATCAATTAAAGAAGTGGCTTAAAGGCGACGCCTGGGCTATGTCAATCGAATGCCGGGCA
Source organism: Melanostoma mellinum (assembly GCA_914767635.1). Classification (NCBI taxonomy): domain Eukaryota; kingdom Metazoa; phylum Arthropoda; class Insecta; order Diptera; family Syrphidae; genus Melanostoma; species Melanostoma mellinum. The sequence continues at coordinate 26,771,433 of OU612058.1, forward strand.
GGTCAGCTAGTATTTTTCATAAAAGAAGATTTTTTCTTTGACCAAGATTATCTAAGAAAAATCAAATTCCCATTATATAGTCCATAAGCAACGAACAAGCATACACATATATAGAATCTCCATCGTTGAGTCGATTATACCACCAGAAATGTTAAAGTAGTCAACAAGAATAAACTTTTCTTGCGGTTTTGGAGAAGAAAGCGTTCCTCTTAAACTAAACAAGAATTTATAATGTATATTACATGTTTGGCAAGACTTTCTTACCCTGCGAGCTATAAACAGAATACACAATCACACAATACGGTAATACAGCCAATCTTTCAACAAATATGTGTTCGTTTAACTGAGCATTGCATGTGATGAGAGAACAAAACGTTTTGTAAATTTTTTATTATTTCAATCAAACAGAGTGTACTGTGTATTCATCATTTTCAAACCATAATCAACTACCCTCAACACAATCCAATCCAATTTGGCCTTAGGGCCGACATCCAGATGATTAAGTGCTTGATGAGATTTTCAAATCTCGAGCTGCAGACAAATAATTCTTTCTTATGTTTATATTAATTTGACCTCAGGCAGAGAAAAAAAGTATTTCAGAATTTAAATTGAAGAAGATTGATTGGAAGTTTTGGCAATCTTATAACATAAACCAACTGAATGCAAGAATAACTGTCATTATTTTTGATTGCATTTGTAACTCAAAGTCATCAGAGAAGAAAACCACGTTTTGATGATGTCGATTTAAAGATTAATGGTCGAATAGACTTCAATCTGTCAAACAAAATTTCAATCGAATGGCATCTTAACTTTGTTGAATTGCATATCTTGTCTTAAGTGTTGGTTACAAGGCACGTAGACTTAGTTCTTGACATAAAATATGAAAGCTTGTATAGGTAAAAATGCTGTAGTTGAACTTAGCACTTCCATAACTCAAAATTATACTTCAATGACACAATAGTGACCAACAGATTCTATTTAAGTGGTTAGCCAAATGAGCAAGAACCACAAAAGGGATGTTCAGTCTTCTGGAAATGTGATTTAAGTCACCTATCTTCATACATACACAACTTACTCTGTCTTGTGTCAAAATCCCTTCAATGTTATGCAATGTTCGTTAAAAAACACAGGAAACGCTTTCAACGTCACCAACAAAAGCTAAGCCTTTAAAAAAAACAAGGTATATACATGTTCGTGTGTACATTTGTAATGTTTTTGACAGTTCCACAAATTCTTTGCTTTTAAGCAATTTGCTTCGCATCCAACTTAACTCCCACATAAATCGTGGGTGCTTGTGACTTATGTGCTCAATTAAATCCTCTTATCGTACTCCCTTTTCCAAATATATATAAAAAGAAGTCTCTTTCTATTTAAAGGACAGCCCGATTGTGTTTCCTTATCCTTTCTTCCCACCAGATAACGCCTTTCCAGCAAAAACACACAATTATTGTTCGTTCAGTGTGAATATTTCTTCGTTTAAACGATAACGAATAATTTTTGCATGTGTTTGTACAGCTCTTATCTAAAGAAGACGATTTCAATTGAAATTAATACCTTGCTCTTGGAGTGCCTATTGCCTAATTATGTCTATGGAGTTTATGTTAAGCTTAGGCGCGTGACACTTAAACGCCGAATTCGGGACAACTTTCAATTCAAATTTTCAATGAAGAAATGATATGTTTTGTGTCCTATGGTAACGACGCGACGCGACGACACGCTTTCAACATGGCACAGTGGTATGAAGCTTTCTAATCTTAGTTGAAGTATTTTGCAATATTGGGCTGAAACTTAATATAATTCAATTACTTTGGAGATTGACAATGTTTACGTGCATGTGTACATGGTTTTTTTTTTTTTAAGGTAACACTTACGTTCATACTTGTTTCGCGAGTGCTAATAAAAGGTCGAGTGTTACATTTCTTCAACAAAAAAAAAAAAAAAAAAGACGACCTAATTTCGACAAAATTAATTTGGAAAAATCAAAAATTCTTTGCCTTTACATGACGCTATACAGATTTTGATTTTTAAACTTGGTTTATTGAGATCGCCACAGAATTAAGATTGAAGAGCCTCGAGTTACTGCCGCTTCACTTAAAAGTTTAGGATTACACATACCTATGAAATTTTGATACTTTAAGGACCAGTTGCTCAATCGATTTATAAATTTAAGTTCTACATAAAGTTTTCATTTTTGTATGAGACGTTCCGGAATTCTTAAGTTCTACATAAAATCCCCATACTAAAGTAGAACTTTATGTAGAACTTAAATTTATGATGATGATTTAGTATGCAGCTTCTTTCATAATATTTATTTTAAAAACACATTTTCAAGTTCAAAAATTTAACATGAAGATTCATTATTATCCTGTGCATGTTTACGACAAACAACCTTTTCCCGTGAAATGGGAAGAATAATTCTTATTCCTTGCATATTCCACGAAATTGAGAGAAGCTTACGAAAACATTGCCAAGAAAAATCAAAAAGCTTTAACACAACTGACAAATGTGAGTGAATTCTTAAATGGTAATTTTTCTTTTGGGACAACAAAGTGGATTCACAATTTGACTTCGGGTTAGCAGGGACAGAAACCACAACTGCAGTCGGAGAGACTAACCCATTAGAGAAAATTTGATCCCTGAAAAGCAAAATGTTACGAAAAAGCAAGTTTTATGATTTCTCTAGTACGGTCCATTTCTGGTGCTGGTTCACGGAATGGCCGGTATCGATCTTCAAGGCTGTAGTGGCGGTGGTTCCTCTATGGATACGGTTGTATACCACGGCAGTTACTTCCTCTGTTGGCGGCGGTGAACTGCTATCTAGATCTACGTTAAGCAGGGCGCTCTATCGGCAGCAGCGGATTTCGAAGCAAAGTCCCTGCTTTTCGTGGAAGGCAAAGCAATTTATCGGCCGCGGCGGACTTCGTAGGAACTGCCTGCGTTTACTGTGGGCAGAACAGTCTATGAGCGGCGCGCGGCGGAAAAAAGTTCTACGATTACGTATCAGGATGAAATCTCCCTTTGTGGAGACGCAATGCCTAACCAAGGAAAATCTAAATGCCCGGCTGGAAACAAGCCAAAAGCCACAACGGTTAAATTTCCTTTACAGAGGCGCAAAGCCGGCAAAGACCGAGCAAGAAAGTTCAAACGCCTGGCTTGGAACAAGCCACAACGATTAAACCTCCTGCACGGACTTTACGGCGATGCAACGTTTAACAAAAATTAACTAAAGAGAATTAAAACGCCCGGCTGGAAATAAGCCACAACGATAAAATCCCCTTTACGGTGAAGCGAGAAAAAGTATCAAACAAGCAAACTCTGCTGAGAACAAGCCACAAAACTCAGAACCATATAATTCTTTTTCTGCTTTTTGGTGATTAATTCAACTCTACTCATTAACTTTGTCACTGAAACCGAATGTGATCTGTAACCGGTCAGTGACAATTTTGCATGAAAAAATTGGATGGGTATTGTATCTCCCAATGTATTTCCCAATAAGAAAATTCACTCGAAATGCAAATGATTTTTTGATCCAAGGACGGATCGATCATGATTTCATATTTCTTCAAAAACTGATTTCAGGATTCTCATAATGTCTTACATGCTTATTAACATAACCATCAGGTTTTTACCACCTTGTCACGATGATAAGCGTAAATTGTAAGCTTAGTACTACTTAGGTCTCTGAGATGCAAAATTAAGAGAGAGGTAATAAATTTAACATCAGTGTCGTTTATATCATGAAATTAGCTCGTTCTTCTTTACCATTAGCACTGGGGTGAGTTTTAAGTGGGTTGAAGTCAACTTACCTTTGCAGTTGAACTTAACCATTTTTGTTTTGAAAAGAATGAAAATAAAACAAAAATTAACTTTTATCAAAGAGCTCCTTTCTAGTTTTCTCATTCTCTCGAAAAGGTATTCTTAACTCTCACTACCTCCACTGCCTCACCATTTCTGTTTATACTTCATTCTTTTATGTTGCGGTAGTTAACCTGACTGAGCGTTCGGGGTGGTGCAACTATTTAAGTTATTTTCTAAAACGTGACAAACTTTCGTTGATCAAAGCTACTTATGCACTTGATTGATGCAAGTAAAAGTGAGTTTTCATCTAAGTGTTGCTTAAAAAGTGAAAATTGAAATAAAAGATTTCTTTTCATTTGCTGCCACTTCCCAATATCATACTTCTCTCTTTTTGATGTCAATAGATACCCATGCACGGCTACAAAAGTTGTTCAAATGAAATGCATATATTCGACATGCAAATGCGATCAAATTGCTCTTTGAGTCCCGTTTTTGTAGCCTCTCAGTAATTTTTTGAGCAATACACATCCAAAATATTGCTCTAAATCCAATTTTTTTTTTCACATCAAGGGGTTATTTACTACCCTTATAATGTTATAGAACACAGTTTTCCTCTCCGGAAAATAGGAGAGGATTTGAAAGAAGATACCGATGCGCGTTGCTTTTGAATCTTTGTGAATAGTAATGCAGGGGAAATACAGAGTGTGACTAAAATAAGAATCTCTATACTTGACTGTACGCCCGAAGTTGGGATCATGGTAAAACTGATGAGCATTCCTAGCTAGGCGGGTGTTGCGGCTAAATTGTTTCAGAGGAGGAATGCAACTGGCTTTTTCATGTAGGCGCAAATACGTTTGAGAAGCAGCTGACCAGATATGGGAGTTATACTCCAGTTTTGGGCGGATGAAGGCCTTATAAATTGTAGCCAGATCAGAAGGCATTTAGCAGCGTTTTTGGCGACTTCAAATATGTGGTCATTCCAACAAAGCTTCAAGGACAAGGGACAGCATTGTGTTTTTGAAGCATTGAATTCTACTCGGCTCTCAAGACCCCATGTAACAATGCTGTCAAGGTCAGAATTTTATGAGCTTATGATACGCAACCGAAGAGCAGGGACGTGAATTTGGAAACGAATATGAACAACAGTTAAGTGGATTAGAAGTTTCAGACAAGAGATCATTGATGAAAATGAGGAAGGGAGTCGGAGACAAAACGGAGCCCTGGGGCACACCAGCATTTATGAAGTGGGTATCAAACTTGAAGCCATCCAATACAACTTGTATTGAACGGTCGAAAAGGTAGTTTCTAATCCAACAACGAAGATACTCATCAATACCAAAAGCAAGCATTTTCGATAAAAGAGCCTGATGCCAAACTCTATCAAATGCTTTAGAAATATCAAGCGCAATAATCTTACTTTCTCCAAAACAATGTTAAGATTGGTTCCACTTTTCGGTGAGATAAGCCATCAGATCACCAGTGGAACGTTTGCCAACAAAAGCCATACTGACGGTCATTAAGAAGCTTTCGCTCTTCAAGATATTTCATAAGTTGACGGTTTATCGACGTTTCCATGACCTTGGAAAGAAGGGACGTTAGTGCAATTGGACGGTAATTAGAAGGGGAGGAAGATTCGCCTTTTTAAGGGACCGGCTGGACAAATGCAGTTTTCCATCTGCTCGGAAAAATCCCAGCAGAATAGGAAAGATGGAAAAGTTTACGCAGAGGTTTTCTTCAGAATAACGGCGGGGATACCATCTGGACCAGCGGATTTATGTATATTGAGATCTTTGAGGACTCTCGCTACCGATCGAGTTCGAAAAAATATCTGCTTCATAGCAGAATTTACTGTCTCATCAGGCCAATGTGCTATCAGGAAGTGTCGAGTTAGCAGCAAATTAAGCTGCCAGCGAATTGGTTTAATCGATGGAGCTGATATACGGAGAGTCATTGAAAACGAACGTTGGGACCGATGACGTGGTCGAGTTCTTAACGTTCTTAACAAAAGACCAAACATTTTTGCTTCCTTTTGAACACAACAGTATTTTTTTGCTTACTTTTTGGTCATGCAAAAACTTGGCTTTTTGTATAAGAGCATTACAGATATTTCTGGCCCTTTTGAACAAATTTCGGTTTTTTACTGTGGGGTTGTCTTTAAATTGTCGAAAACTAATTTCTCTATCCCTACTCACCTCATTATATCTTGAATCAAACCACAAATTCTCTTTGGGGATGATACTTTTTGTTCTGTGAGATTTCAACACATTTTTCTTCGGGTGTTGTCTGGCCAGAATGTCGAAGCTAACCAGAATTGGGTACATTGAAATCGGCAGCAATTCTTCGTAACAAACAAGTACAGCGAGATGTCTTTAACATACCACCAATACCTAATCACTGATTCTCGTCTCTGCTAATAACAACTTTCGTTCGCTTTCAATTGCTCTTTTTGAAGCACAAGATCTACTCAAAGCTAGACTCCAATGAAATTTTTATGACCATTCAAGTCATCAGCTTGAAAATTTAGTAAGCTGAACACTAAATTTTTCTCACATAAAGCTTGTAACACTGGAGGTCGAAAGTTTCACCCCATATGAACTTTCTCGATCTCGATTTTTCCGTCAAAGAATATGCTTTAGCATGTCTGCTAGTTACGTGGATGTTCGTGATTCGAATCAAAAAAGAAAACAAAAAATTTTTTTCACGATTAGGTATCCCCCCTCGCGGGGAACTGACAAGTCCTCGGTTAAAGGGTTATACCACTGCAGAGAGGGAAAAATTTATTAAAAATTAAACTCATTGTCATTAAAAACTCTTTCTCGATCAGCCATTCAGAACCAGCAGAAAATTGTAGGTACCCTCCATTCCCATAAAAGACATTGTTGTGATAACTGCACTGGGTCCCGTTTCTCCCCACTATGTTGCGGTCCCCTATGAATGTATAATCCTTAAACTTATTGTAGTTGTTGGCATTTTTCCGTCCTTGACCAAATCCAATGGTTTTTGCCTTCTCTTCACTAAAAATCAATTATATTCCCATTTACTATTAATAAAATTTCTATCTGCATATTAAGCGGGTTCTTTGCTTCGGGAAAGGAAGTGATATGGGTTTCATTTCTTTTCTTTTGGGAATTCGTTTAAGTAGCACATATTCATATTATGGAAAAGCGGAGACACCGTAACATAATTTTTATCTTTTTGGAACCACACCTTTGTAAAATTTGTTCCTTGAAGTATGTAAACTTGAATTTCAAGGTTTAGCAAGGCGTCAAACAGTTACCTTAGCGGATAAGCTTCTGTCATCATGTGTTTTCTCAATTATTCAAAATGACTTAATGTATAAAATAGTGTCCGTATCGTGATGTTCTACATGTCTGCCTGTTACATTAGGGTTCGAGGTTCGAACCTAAAAAATATCGAACAGTTTTATTTGTGCGAAAAATAGGCAAGTCCTCAGAGACGAACGAACTAAACAGCCATTTAAAACATTTTTTCACTTAGACGCTTGAAATTTGCTCGAAAACGGTTATTGTGGGGAGAAATGTGTTGCGCACTGACCCTTTGTGGAAGCTTTTTGTGCCCACCTGATTATTTAATTTACAAGTGCTGTACAATTTACAATTCATTACTCTGTAGGATGATGTTATAACTTGAAAAAAAAAAAAAAAAAAAAAAAATGGCGCCACGTATTTTATCTGCATAAACTGACACAATTCAGACAACGACACCAGCGCTGAAATCAAACGAAGAATAACTCTTGCCAATCGCTGTTTCTTCGGACTTAGAAGGCAAGTCTCTGCTAATAACAACTTTCGTTCGCTTTCAATTGCTCTTTTTGAAGCACAAGATCTACTCAAAGCTAGTATCCAATGAAATTTTTATGACCATTCAAGTCATCAGCTTGAAAATTTAATAAGCTGAACACTAAATTTTTCTCACATAAAGCTTGTAACACTGGAGGTCGAAAGTTTCACCCCATATGAACTTTCTCGATCTCGGTTTTTCCGTCAAAGAATATGCTTTACATACAAAAATAAGATCCGTGACCTTACCAATCGAATTTTTTTATAGAGGCTAGTATAAAAATACCAGGAGCACTGAGGCCTAGCGCATTTCTCTCAACTATACCTTGGGATTGAATGGAAGAGACCTACAATTTATTGCCGACTCCTAACGGCTTATCGAGATTCGAGAAAACGCATGCAACTACTCTCGGATAAATTGCCAATAACTAATCATTTCTGCACATTTGAATTGCTCCTCTGTTTGGGAAAAGTTTGTGGGCATCTTTATTCAGGATATGAACATAGTCCAATTTTAAATCGAAGATGACTATAAATTTTATTTATTTTGTCTTTTCCAAGACTATTCGAGTTCCTCATGAAAGCCAAAACGAATGAAAAAAACATTTGTTCACCTTGGATGTTTCAAGGATTAAAACTGCGAAGCTCACACGCAACAATCAGACACGCTTATCAATACCCAATGGGCACCAACAAGGGCTGTTTTGACAAAAAAAAAAGGAATGCGAACCATTTCTGTTACAAAATTCTATAGGCCACAATTTGATCTTTGATTATTTGTTCTAATAACTTTTATTAGAGATGGAGAACTTTTGATATCCAAAGTAAATTTGTTAGACGAGCTTATATTAAAGAGGCTACCAAAAACCAGCTTTGCCCCAATTTGCCCAAGGCTAAACGTCTTTAAAATAATCATTTCTGCACATTTTCTTCAGCAAATATTTTTCCGAATCAAAAACTTCAATATTCCATTTAAATGATTAAAGTACTAACCACGTAAGGGACCCTGATGATGCCTATTCACCCGCAATAAGTTATTTGTTTATTCAAGTCGCCTTTGGTGCTCTTTACAGCGACAGAATATCCCATTAGGAAAATAATAATATTTGAACTTCCTCCTCTGCTTGGGAAAAGTTTGTGGGCATCTTTATTCGGGATATGAACATGGTTCAGTTTTAAATCGAAGATGACTATAAATTTTATTTATTTTTGTTTTTTCCAAGAATATTCGAAAACGATGTGATATGATGTTTGATAGCTTGGAATATTGTTTTCTATCAGGGCGATGAGAATATAATATTCTGAATAGTTTTATCCCAGCATCTAAGTGCGGAAGGTTCCTCCAAAATTGAAGCACGAAAACCTACGAGAAAGTGAGTGGAAGGATACAGCCCATTTAATATTTCCGCTACTTTGTATTTAAGGCATTCAAAGTTCACATGCAACAAAGGAGCACAAATCTTAAAGCGTTTTTAAAAATAATTTATTTTTCTTAAAAGCCGAAACTTAATTAAAATGAAAAATGGAAAAATTAATACAAAAATATGAGTAACATCATCATTTTCAAATAATTGTACTAAAAGTACTCTTACATAATACAAATTGAAGTATTTACAAGTTTCTGAATATTACAAAAAGGACATTTATTTTTTACTTATGTATTTTTTTTTTACAGTTAAAATGAATAGCGACATTTGAAATCATTTTCTAAGTGCATAACCAGCATTCCCTTTGAAATGCTAGAAACATAAATTTGAAGCTGTATTGGAATAAACCCTCGGTAAAACTTTGTTGCACAGGAAAACTTATATTTACAGCCATGTTTTTTGATTTCCGGCAAGGAAACTACTGTGCTGCGTTAATCTGAGTGCACCCAGGTTGTTGTTGCATGCTGTCATAGCAACCGAAGCACTAGCATCTAAGTCAGATGTGTTGTCACTGTTGGCATTACTGTCAGATTTGCCATTGCCAATTTGTCAAGAGACATTTTTTCGATTTGTTGATGCCCAGCGCTGTTGGGGGTGAGCTGTGTTGCTTCGTGTCAGTTTGTAGTCAGCGCTCAAGGAATTCATTGAGTACATGTCCTTGTTGTTTGCCGAGCCAATGTGAACAGAATTTGTTGTTGCTCCTGTGGAATTAAAGCTGCTCTGTTGGTTATTATTGGTCATGAGGGTTGATGTTCTTACCAGACCTGAAAAGAAATTTTTTTTGTGTTTAATTCTTAATCTATACTGATGTAATACACTACTCGAAAAAATTAAGGGACATAATTATTGTTTTTTTTTTCTTCGTGAAACTAACGCTTATCTAACAAGAGTTAGACACAAAGAGCGAAAGCTTTTTCCTCATTATGTAAGCTTTTTGGCTTATCCAAACTTGTTGTGCTTGTTTGCCGACTTTCGGTACCTTATTTGTTTAGATATCCAATAGAAATTTGTTCAATTCTTCAGATTTAAATCTATTTGACTATTTTCCACTAAGAATATGTTCAGCAAAGTTTCGGTTTTTAAAAATTTTCTGCACTCGTAATTTCTCTTTTTTTTTTTTGGAACAGTGTTTAAATACAATTTTAAAAATGATGGTTAGGAATAGCGAATGTTTTTGGTTTGAAAAAGAAATAGTATTACTAGAACGAGAATCGTTGAAGCCACGAAGCTGTTTCATAATAATTAGATACAAATAAAATGTATAGCCAATATCGAAAACATTAAGGCTGGAGCTAGCTATGTTGAATGAAGTCTAAATAAGTTAAAAATACTCTTAAGCTCCTTGGTATGACACATTTTTTTCACAATATTCCCTTTTCAAACATTTTATCGACTTAAATTTTAACTTCGAGGACATTCAAATCCTGCTAAAGTAAAGACAGTAGAGACAAGAAGCACACTTTTGTACTTTGTTCTAAGAAATATATAGCTTGGAAACCACCTAAAAGGCATGGTTTAGGTTAAGTTGAAAATGGCTGTCAGGAAAACAACTGACACACTTAGACCAGTATTAGGCTCATTGTGATATCATAAGAATTAAGCGAGGGAGTAACTCACTCAACAGAACCAAAACCTAAAAGGCATACAATAACGTCCTTATGAGATTCATTCGTATGAGAATTTTGCATCAGGGATGATGGAAAACGAAGCATAAGACTCAAAATCCCAATTTTACTAGGAAATTCGGTTTTTACTTTCGGCTTATCGGTTAATCAAACACGAGTAAATTGAATGTTGGTAGGGACGTGATTATTTGGGTCAGCAGTACATTAAAAATATCTCTTGCACTGAAAGATAGAATGGCAAATTTACTCTAGTTTAGAATGCAGTAAATTATAGTCATTGCCCATTTTTCATTGAAGGACTGGGTCTATTTAGGTTTAACATGGGCCTACGGTTTGGGTAGTTGAAACCTGCGATTGAGTCAACATCGCATCATAGTAAAATTACAGTCGATACCAAACTGTTCAGCGGCATCGAACATCGAACAACCAAAATTCGTTGTCATAGGCAGATAAAACCGTTCACCTATGAGTAGCCGTGGAGTATGCAGATGCAGCAGTCACTCAACTGAAAAGACGCGGACTAATAATTCCTGTATACGCTATTCGACCTAGACGATGGCCAAAAAAGCTGCTGGATCTGAGCGCCTCTTCTAAAGCTGTTTTATTCATCAGGGCGTGAATTTGGTTAGGAGTATTCCCCATCTCAATTTCACAAATCGTGCTGCTCGTGGCGTTGTGGTAAGCATGTCTGCTAGTTACGTGGGCGTTCGTGATTCGAATCAAAAAAGAAACCAAAAAATTTTTTTTCAAGATTAGGTATCCCCCCTCGCGGGGAACTGACAAGTCCTCGGTTAAAGGGTTATACCACTGCAGAGAGGGAAAAATTTATTAAAAATTAAACTCATTGTCATTAAAAACTCTTTCTCAATTAGCCATTCAGAACCAGCAGAAAATTGTAGGTACCCTCCATTTCCATAAAAGACATTGTTGTGATAACTGCACTAGGTCCCGGTTCTCCCCACTATGTTGCGGTCCCCTATGAATGTATAATCCTTAAACTTATTGTAGTTGTTGGCATTTTTCCGTCCTTGACCAAATCTAATGATTTTTGCCTTCTCTTCACTCAAAATCAATTATATTCCCATTTACTATGAATAAAATTTCTATCTGCATATTAAGCGGGTTCTTGGCTTCGGGAAAGGAAGTGATATGAATTTAGTTTCTTTTCTTTTACGAATTCGTTTAAGTAGCACATATTCATATTATGGAAAAGAAAAGACACCGTAACATAATTTTTATCTTTTTGGAACCACACCTTTGTAAAATTTGTTCCTTGAAGTATGTAAACTTGAATTTCAAGGTTTAGCAAGGCGTCAAACAGTTACCTTAGCGGATAAGCTTCTGTCATCATGTGTTTTCTCAATTATTCAAAATGACTTAATGTATAAAATAGTGTCCGTATCGTGATGTTCTACATGTCTGCCTGTTACATTAGGGTTCGAGGTTCGAACCTAAAAAATATCGAACAGTTTTATTTGTGCGAAAAATAGGCAAGTCCTTAGAGACGAACGAACTAAACAGCCATTTAAAACATTTTTTCACTTAGACGCTTGAAATTTGCTCGAAAACGCAGATCACTTCACTTATCAAAGGTTATTGTGGGGAGAAATGTGTTGCGCACTGACCCTTTGTGGAAGCTTTTTGTGCCCACCTGATTATTTAATTTACAAGTGCTGTACAATTTACAAGTCATTACTCTGTAGGATGATGTTATAACTTGAAAAAAAAAAAAAAAAAAAAATGGCGGCAAGTATTTTATCTGCTTAAACTGACACAATTCAGACAACGACACCAGCGCTGAAATCAAACGAAGAATAACTCTTGCCAATCGCTTTCTTCGGACTAAGAAGGCAATTGAGTAGTAAAGTCCTTTCTCGAGCAACTAAAGTGTCCCTGTATAAGACACTTATCATCCCGGTTCTTATATGTATATGGCACAGAGGCATCGACTTTGTCAAAGGTTGACGAGAACCCTTTAGGGTGCTTCAAGAGAAAAATTCTTCGGGTGATTTTTGGTCCCGTCTGTATATAGATGGAGAGTGGAGAAGAAGATTTAACGACGAACTGTACGGGCTGTACAGCGACTTTGACCTTGTTAAACGAGTCAAGGTCCAGCGACTTAGATGGCTGGGTGATGTAGAGCAAATGGACACCAACGCTCTGGACCGGAAAGTCTTCGAATCCAATCTCGAGGGACGGCGGCGGCGCACGCAGTAGAGGAAGACCGCGGCTCAGGTGGCGCACGCAAGTAGAAGAGGACCTCAACCAACTTTGCTTGCAAAACTGGAGGCAGGTAGCTAGGGACCGAGCTGGCTGGAGAAGCATGTTGGTTGAGGCCCAAGTCCGACCCGGACTGTAGCACCATCCTTAAGTAAAGTAACAAGAGACATGAATTGCTATACTCCTCAAAGACTCGAAATAATTTTCCTGCAGCATAATTCTATTGAGGAAAGAAATTTGCTGCCGGCCAAGACTTTTCAAGGCATTTTCTTTTTCAATAAAAGTGCAAACCAGCATGGACCTTCAAGGATATAGATAACTTAATTTTAGTATTCAAAAGCAGAAGAGCAGTGACGTAAATAAGATTTGCATCGTTCTTTTTTTTCTTCAGCAGAAAATATTTCATATTTTGAAAGACGACACAAACTGTGTTATGATTGTAAGGAAGTAACTTTAAGATTGATGGCTCAGCTGTTCTATACAAACCAAATTTTAGTATTTGGTCCACAAAATAAAACGAAAATTGCGACTACAGTTCTCTTAATTTTTTTATATTCTTGATCACCTTGCGTCTTCCGCCCCCACCCCTCCCCCTTCAGCGACGCAGAACCCGCAGGCCATCTAGTTACGCCACAGAAAAATACTCTCTCACCCACCTATGACATAAATGTAGTCAAGGATAACAATAGAGCTTAGCCCCTTCGAATGAATCGCCAAAGTATACAAAATAAGTAAGTTGGGTTGCACAACAAAGTTAGGGGCTTAACGCATTTTAGAGACATAAAATCCGATGCCAATTACGAACATGAAAAAACACCCTTCATGGCATTTTTATTTTTCACAGAGGACTTATCAATTCTTCTCGAAAGGCGATACTTTTGAATAAAATTAAGTGGGCACCTTGAACTTCAACATAACGAAAAACACGCTAGGGGCATTGAAGTTCTTAGACCTCGGTAACACTATAAAGCAATTGATTTTGATAAGTAAGGCGGTGGATTAATCTTCTGCTCATTCGATTTTTACTTGGCCTTTCAAACTTCTCTCATGAGTGCTCACATCGAGAGAAAAGAAAGGTAGCATTGCATGAATAAGGGATGGAGTTGCAAAGTATGTTTTAAAAATCAAAAACAAACAATATTAAATCAGTTAAACCAAAAGTGTAAGTTTATAGGGTGGCTAAAATAAGAATAAAAACCTTCCTACTCAAATGATTCGCATGCTATGAAAAACCACGTTTACAGCCCGTAGAATAGATAACCCATGAGTTAAGTCCAAAGGTATCTACTCAACATTTACATCCCTAATGGCAGGATAGTATACTTCTAGAAAATACATGGTCTTTTCGTAACAATTTGTTTATTGACATTTATGTTTGTATATTCATATTCATTCATCTCCATGAACAACTTACCACAGTGAGATATTCTCCGATTCTTAGGCGATCCAGGACATGTGTATAGAAACGACCTCTCCGTATCTTCAAATACATTTATATACATACAAGCTCATAATAAGGACACACAAAGAGAAAGGCCTTTATTTTTCATTTCACGTACCATTTCGCATAATCCGATGATGATCCGGTGATCCCGAACATGAGTAACGTGATGTTAAGGCCTCACGTCGCTGCAGTGTCTCCGCTCCTAGGCGAACAAAAGGACACCATCTGAAGAACTGTTTGAATCCTCTGCGAAATCTGTTAATGGAAAATGGTACAAAAATTAACTTATAGTATTAAAGACAAATCCAACAGGCAAACTAATATATATACACTCTTTACACCTCGTTTATTTGACAAACCCAAAGAAAATGCAGTAATATGCCAAAGGGATCAACTTCAGCATTACTATGGCTCTATAGCTAACGAAAAATAAATTACAAAAATCTTTGGAAACGAATATGTTGGCTTTGATTATTGGTTAATCAAGAGGGGGTATTCCAATTTCCAACGACCATGTCATGCACAGATTATACCGTCAATATATTGCCACTGCGTGCCGAAGCAGATCTCTATTGCATTATACCTCTCATCAAGGACCTTATTATGATGTGGTGTTTTCGAAAATAGCAAAATATATTTTCAACAATGTGTGCCTGTGGGATATTGTGTGTTTAAGAACAATTTCAAAGGAACATATTTGTTGCCTTCCTTAATGCGGCTTGTTTTGTAGGGGGTAAAGCTCAATAACGACTAGTCCATTTCATTTGGTTAAGTAGAGTGTGGATTTAGAAGGATGTTGGTTCAGGTATGTCGTATGTAGTTATATAAACAATTCTCAAGCTCATATTTGCTGTAGGTATTACAGAGTGACTGTATAGAATTCAGCAAAAGTGGCAATTGCAAATGATCTTTTAGGATGAATTTCACTTCTCTAGACATGAAAAGTATGTAATTCCAATGCAAGGTCACTACCAACATGCTTTTGACTTGTACCATTTGACAAGGCATTTAGAAATGAGTATGGTGGAGCAAAAAAGCTGTGGAAACCACCGAGCCCAACGCATTCCAAGAACCTACATCTTACAATTTTGTACCGATTTCGAATGGCTAAGTTAAATTGTATTTTAAAATCAACTTTGATTCAACTTAAAATTCAACTTTGAGATCAACTTTAAATTGAACTTTAAATTTAAAGTTTAAATTCAGCTTTAAATTCAAAATTAAATTTAACTTTTAATTTAACTTTAAATTCAACTTTGAATTCAACTTGAAATTTAACTTGAAATTCAACTTTAAATTAAACTTTAAATTCAATTTTAAATTCAACTTTAAGTTCAACTTTAAATTCAAGTCTAAATTTAAAGTTAAATTCCACTTTAAGTTCAGCTTCAAATTCAACTTAAAATCTAAATTGATTCAACTTTAAATTCAACTTTAAATTTAAAGTTAAATTCCACTTTAAATTTAACTTTAAATTTAACTTTTAATTTTTAATTTTTTGAAATTCAACTTTTAATTTGACTTTAAATCTTATTTTAAATTCATTTTTAATCCAGCTTTAAATTCAAATTTAAATTCAGCTTTAAATCCAACTTTAAATTTAAAGTTAAATTCCACTTAAAATTCAACTTTAAATTCAACTTTAAATTCAACATTAAACTTAAATTAAATTGAACTTTAAATTCAACTTTAAATTTAACTTTAAATTTAACACTAAATTTAGCCTTAAGTCCAACTTAAAGTTCAAATTTAAATTCAACTTAAAATTTAAAGTTTAATTCGGGTGTCGTACAGAATCTCAAAAAAAAAAAATCCCCATCGATCCAAATCCCCAAAAATTTTTATCCACCTTGTTAACATCCCCATTGAGATAATACACATTGATGAAATCCACACCTCAACAATCTTTTTTGTCAAAATCCCCACGAAATCTCCAAATCCCCAGAGTCTGTGTACATATAAATTATGTGCATCTAGTTTTCAGAAAAATCTCTGTCTTTCGTTGTTTTTGTAATTAATAAATCATAACGATTAACAGTTTCTTAACAACAAACTACTATAAATGCATGATTGTATCCTCTTTTTAGTCTTGCCTACGTATTCATGGTACGCACACGCACTGATCTGTCTTAGTTTCGTAGTGCAGCGTTTTTTTTTTTTTTTTTTTTTTTTTTTTTTTTTTTTTTTTTTTTAGAATTAAAGTTGAAATGGATAATAACATTACTGATTGCAAGTCCAATAAAGGTGGAAGAAAGTTATTCATAAATGGATATGGTTATCATTACATTTGCTGTAATAGATAAACCTAATATCCCCAAAACAAATATATTCAAGTAGTGAATCATGCGATCAAATCGATGATTTGAAAGCGATTCACTACATGAATATATTTGTTTTGGTGATATTGGGTTTGTAGATTCTCTCTTTGTGGATTTTGGGAGTTGGGGATTTTCGTTTGGGGATTTTGCGTTTGGGGATTTTCGTTTGGGGCTTTTGTTTTGGGGCAAACGTTATCAACCCGTTTAATTCTACTTTAAATTCAACTTTAAATCCAAATTTAAATTCAAATTTAAATTCAACTTTAAATCCAACTTTAAATTCAACTTTAAATTCAACCTTAAATTTGAAATTCAATTCCACTTTAAGTTCAACTTTAATTTCAACTTAAAATACAACTTTAAATTCGACTTTAAATCCAACTTTAAATTCAACTTTAATTCAACTTTAAATTTAACTTTAAATTTAAAGTTACATCACACTTTAAATTCAACTTTAAAATTCAACTTTTAGATCAACTTTAGATTTAACTTAAAATTTAACATTAAATTCAACTTTAAATCCTTTTTTAAATTCAAATTTAACTTTAAATTTAACTTTAAATTCATTTTGAAATTCAACTTTTAATTTAAATTTAAATCTTATTTTAAACTCAACTTTTAATCCAGCTTTAAGTTCAACGTTTAATCCAGCTTTAAATTCAACTTTAAGTCCAACTTTAAATTCAACTTTAAATCAAACTTTAAATTCAACTTTAAGTTTAAAGTTACGTTCCACTTTAAATTCAACTTTGAATTCAACTTTAAATTTAAAGTAACATTGCACTTTAAATTCAACTTTAAATTAAAAGTTACATTCTACTTTAAATTCAAAGTTAAATTCCACTTTAAATTCAACTTTAAATCAAACTTTAAATTCAACTTTAAGTTTAAAGTTACATTCCACTTTCAGTTCAACTTTAAATTCAACTTTAAATTTAAAGTTGCATTCCACTTTAAATTCAAATTTAAATTCAACTTTAAATATAACTTTAAATTCAACTTTAAATTCAAAGTTAAATTCCACTTTAAATTCAACTTTAAATCAAACTCTAAATTCAACTTAAAGTTTAATGTTACATTCCACTTTAAATTCAACTTTAAATTTAAAGTTACATTCCACTTTAAATTCAACTTTAAATCAAACTTTAAATTCAACTTTAAATTCAACTTTAAGTTTAAAGTTACATTCCACTTTAAATTCAACTTTAAATTCAACTTTAAATTTAACTTTAAATCTAACTTTAAATTCAACTTTATATCCTTCTTTAAATTTAACTCTCAATTCAACTAAAAATTTTAAGTAAAATTCCACTTTAAATTCAACTTTAAATTCATCTTTAAGTTTAAAGTTACATTCCACTTTAAATTCAACTTTAAATTTAAAGTTGCATTCCACTTTAAATTCAACTTTAAATTCAAAGTTAAATTCCAGTTTAAAGTTACATTCCACTTTAAATTTAAAGTTACATTCCACTTTAAATTCAACTTTAAACTCAACTTTAAATTTAACTTTAAATCTAACTTTAAATTCAACTTTAAATTTAAAGTTACATTCTTTCAGTTCAACTTTAAATTCAACTTTAAATTAAAGTTACATTCTACTCTAAATTCAACTTTAAATTCAAAGTTAAATTCCACTTTAAATTCAACTTTAAATCAAAATTTAAATTCAACTTTAAATTCCACTTTAAATTCAACTTTAAATTTAAAGTTACATTCCACTTTCAGTTCAACTTAAAATTCAACTTTAAATTTAAAGTTACATTCCACTTTAAATTCAAATTTAAATTCAACTTTAAATTCAACTTTAAATCAAACCTTAAATTCAACTTTAAATTCATCTTTAAGTTTAAAGTTACATTCCACTTTAAATTCAACTTTAAATTTAAAGTTACATTCCACTTTAAATTCAACTAAAAGTTTGAAGTTAAATTCCACTTTAAATTCAACTTTAAATCCAACTTTAAATTCAACTTTCAGTTCAACTTTAAATTCAACTTTAAATTTAAAGTTAAATTCTACTCTAAATTCAACTTTAAATTCAAAGTTAAATTCCACTTTAAATTCAACTTTAAATCAAACTTTAAATTCAACTTTAAATTCAACTTTAAATTTAAAGTTACATTCCACTTTAAATTCAACTTTAAATTCAATTTTAAATTTAAAGTTACATTCCACTTTAAATTCAACTTTAAATTCAACTTAAAATTTAACTTTAAATCTAACTTTAAATTCAACTTTATATCCTTCTTTAAATTTAACTCTCAATTCAACTAAAAATTTTAAGTAAAATTCCACTTTAAATTCAACTTTAAATTCAACTTTAAATTTAAAGTTACATTCCACTTTAAATTCAAATTTAGATTCAACTTTAAATATCACTTTAAATTCAACTTTAAATTTAAAGTTACATTCTACTTTAAATTCAACTTTAAATTCAAAGTTAAATTCCACTTTAAATTCAACTTTAAATCAAACTTTAAATTCAACTTAAAGTTTAATGTTACATTCCACTTTAAATTCAACTTTAAATTTAAAGTTACATTCCACTTTAAATTCAACTTTAAATTCAACTTAAAATTTAACTTTAAATCTAACTTTAAATTCAACTTTATATCCTTCTTTAAATTTAACTCTCAATTCAACTAAAAATTTTAAGTAAAATTCCACTTTAAATTCAACTTTAAATTCAACTTTAAATTTAAAGTTACATTCCACTTTAAATTCAAATTTAGATTCAACTTTAAATATAACTTTAAATTCAACTTTAAATTTAAAGTTACATTCCACTTTAAATTCAACTTTAAATTTAAAGTTACATTCTACTTTAAATTCAACTTTAAATTCAAAGCTAAATTCCACTTTAAATTCAACTTTAAATCAAACTTTAAATTCAACTTAAAGTTTAATGTTACATTCCACTTTAAATTCAACTTTAAATTTAAAGTTACATTCCACTTTAAATTCAACTTTAAATTCAACATTAAATTTAACTTTAAATCTAACTTTAAATTCAATTTTAAATTTAAATTTACATTCCACTTTAAATTCAACTTTAAATTCAACTTTAAATTTAGCTTTAAATCTAACTTTAAATTCAACTTTATATCCTTCTTTAAATTTAACTCTCAATTCAACTAAAAATTTTAAGTAAAATTCCTCTTTAAATTCAACTTTAAATTCATCTTTAAGTTTAAAGTTACATTCCACTTTAAATTCAACTTTTAATTTAAAGTTACATTCCACTTTAAATTCAACTTTAAATTCAACTTTAAATTTAAAGTTACATTCCACTTTAAATTCAACTTTAAATTTAAATTTACATTCTTCTTTAAATTCAACTTTAAATTCAAAGTTAAATTCCACTTTAAATTCAACTTTAAGTTTAAAGTTACATTCCACTTTAAATTCAACTTTAAATTCAATTTTAAATTTAAAGTTACATTCCACTTTAAATCCAACTTTAAATTCGACTTTAAATCCAACTTTAAATTCAACTTTAATTCAACTTTAAATTTAACTTTAAATTTAAAGTTACATCACACTTTAAATTCAACTTTAAAATTCAACTTTTAGATCAACTTTAGATTTAACTTTAAATTTAACATTAAATTCAACTTTAAATCCTTATTTAAATTCACATTTAAATTTAACTTTAACTTTAAAGTTAGATTCCACTTTAAATTTAACTTTAAATTTAACTTTAAATTCATTTTGAAATTCAACTTTTAATTTAACTTTAAATCTTATTTTAAACTCAACTTTTAATCCAGCTTTAAGTTCAACTTTTAATTCAACTTTAAATTCAACTTTAAATCAAACTTTAAATTCAACTTTAAATTCAACTTTAAGTTTAAAGTTACGTTCCACTTTAAATTCAACTTTGAATTCAACTTTAAATTTAAAGTAACATTGCACTTTAAATTCAACTTTAAATTTAAAGTTACATTCTACTTTAAATTCAAAGTTCAATTCCACTTTAAATTCAACTTTAAATCAAACTTTAAATTCAACTTTAAGTTTAAAGTTACATTCCACTTTCAGTTCAACTTTAAATTCAACTTTAAATTTAAAGTTACATTCCACTTTAAATTCAACTTTAAATTCAACTTTAAATTTAACTTTAAATCTAACTTAAAATTCAACTTTAAATCCTACTTTAAATTTAACTCTCAATTCAACTAAAAGTTTGAAGTTAAATTCCACTTTAAATTCAACTTTAAATCTAACTTTAAATTCAACTTTATATCCTTCTTTAAATTTAACTCTCAATTCAACTAAAAATTGAAACTTTAAATTCAACTTTAAATTCAACTTTAAATTCAACTTTAAATTCAACTTTAAATCTAACTTTAAATTCAACTTTATATCCTTCTTTAAATTTAACTCTCAATTCAACTAAAAATTGAAACTTTAAATTCAACCTTAAATTCAACTTTAAATTTAAAGTTACATTCCAATTTAAATTCAACTTGAAATTCAACCTTAAATTTAACTTTAAATCCAACTTAAAGTTCAAATTTAAATTCAACTTAAAATTTAAAGTTTAATTCCACTTTAAATTCAAATTTAAATTTAAAGTTACATCCCACTTTAAATTCAACTTTAAATTCAACTTTAAATTTAACTTTAAATCTAACTATAAGTTCAACTTTAAATCCTACTTTAAATTTAACTCTCAATTCAACTAAAAATTTAAATTTAAATTCCACTTTAAATTCAACTTTAAATCCAACTTAAAATTCAACTTTAAATTCAACTTTAAATCAAACTTTAAATTCATCTTTAAGTTTAAAGTTACATTCTACTTTAAATTCAACTTTAAATTTAAAGTTACATTCTACTTTAAATTTAAAGTTACATTCTACTTTAAATTCAACTTTAAATTCAAAAATAAATTCCACTTTTAATTCAACTTTAAATTCAACTTTAAATTCAACTTTAAGTTTAAAGTTACATTCCACTTTAAATTCAACTTTAAATTCAATTTTAAATTTAAAGTTACATTCCACTTTAAATTCAACTTTAAATTCAACTTTAAATTTAACTTTAAATCTAACTTTAAATTCAACTTTATATCCTTCTTTAATTTTAACTCTCAATTCAACTAAAAATTTTAAGTAAAATTAAACTTTAAATTCAACTTTAAATTCAACTTTAAATTTAAAGTTACATTCCACTTTAAATTCAAATTTAAATTCAACTTTAAATCAAACTTTAAATTCAACTTTAAATTCATCTTTAAGTTTAAAGTTACATTCTACTTTAAATTCAACTTTAAATTCAAAGTTAAATTCCACTTTAAATTCAACTTTAAATAAACTTTAAATTCAACTTTAAGTTTAAAGTTACATTCCACTTTAAATTCAACTTAAAATTCAACTTTAAATTTAAATTTACATTCCACTTTAAATTCAACTTTAAATTTAAATTTACATTCTACTTTAAATTCAACTTTAAGTTTAAAATTACATTCCACTTTAAATTCAACTTTAAATTCAATTTTAAATTTAAAGTTACATTCCACTTTTAATTCAACTTTAAATTTAACTTTAAATCTAACTTAAAATTAAACTTTAAATCCTACTTTAAATTTAACTCTCAATTCAACTAAAAGTTTGAAGTTAAATTCCACTTTAAATTCAACTTTAAATCCAACTTTAAATTCAACTTTAAATTCAACTTTAAATTTAAAGTTACATTCCACTTTCAGTTCAACTTTAAATTCAACTTTAAATTTAAAGTTACATTCTACTCTAAATTCAACTTTAAATTCAAAGTTAAATTCCACTTTAAATTCAACTTTAAATCAAACTTTAAATTCAACTTTAAATTCAACTTTAAGTTTAAAGTTACATTCCACTTTAAATTCAACTTTAAATTCAATTTTAAATTTAAAGTTACATTCCACTATAAATTCAACTTTAAATTTAACTTTAAAACTAACTTTAAATTCAACCTTATATCCTTCTTTAAATTTAACTCTCAATTCAAATAAAAATTTTAAGTAAAATTCCACTTTAAATTCAACTTTAAATTCAACTTTAAATTTAAAGTTACATTAAACTTTAAATTCAAATTTAAATTCAACTTTAAATTCAACTTTAAATTTAAAGTTACATTCCACTTTAAATTCAACTTTAAATTTAAAGTTACATTCTACTTTAAATTCAACTTTAAATTCAAAGTTAAATTCCACTTTAAATTCAACTTTAAATCAAACTTTAAATTCAACTTAAAGTTTAATGTTATATTCCACTTTAAATTCAACTTTTAATTTAAAGTTACATTCCACTTCAAATTCAACTTTAAATTCAACTTTAAATTTAAAGTTACATTCCACTTTAAATTCAACTTTAAATTTAAATTTACATTCTACTTTAAATTCAACTTTAAATTAAAAGCTAAATTCCACTTTAAATTCAACTTTAAATTCAACTTTAAATTCAACTTTAAGTTTAAAGTTACATTCCACTTTAAATTCAATTTTAAATTTAAAGTTACATTCCACTTTTAATTCAACTTTAAATTTAACTTTAAATCTAACTTTAAATTCAACTTTATATCCTTCTTTAAATTTAACTCTCAATTCAACTAAAAATTTTTAAGTAAAATTCCACTTTAAATTCAACTTTAAATTCAACTTTAAATTTAAAGTTACATTCCACTTTAAATTAAAATTTAAATTCAACTTTAAATATAACTTTAAATTCAACTTTAAATTTAAAGTTACATTCCACTTTAAATTCAACTTTAAATTTAAAGTTACATTCCACTTTAAATTCAACTTTAAATTTAAAGTTGCATTCCACTTTAAATTCAACTTTAAATTCAAAGTTAAATTCCACTTTAAATTCAACTTTAAATTCAACTTTAAGTTTAAAGTTACATTCCACTTTAAATTTAAAGTTACATTCCACTTTAAATTCAACTTTAAACTCAACTTTAAATTTAACTTTAAATCTTACTTTAAATTCAACTTTAAATTTAAAGTTACATTCTTTCAGTTCAACTTTAAATTCAACTTCGAATTTAAAGTTACATTCTACTCTAAATTCAACTTTAAATTCAAAGTTAAATTCCACTTTAAATTCAACTTTAAATCAAAATTTAAATTCAACTTTAAATTCAACTTTAAATTTAAAGTTACATTCCACTTTCAGTTCAACTTAAAATTCGACTTTAAATTTAAAGTTACATTCCACTTTAAATTCAAATTTAAATTCAACTTTAAATTCAACTTTAAATCAAACCTTAAATTCAAAGTTAAATTCATCTTTAAGTTTAAAGTTACATTCCACTTTGAATTCAACTTCAAATTTAAAGTTACATTCCACTTTAAATTCAACTAAAAGTTTGAAGTTAAATTCCACTTTAAATTCAACTTTAAATTCAACTTTAAATTCAACTTAAAATTTAAAGTTACATTCCACTTTCAGTTCAACTTTAAATTCAACTTTAAATTTAAAGTTACATTCTACTCTAAATTCAATTTTAAATTCAAAGTTAAATTCCACTTTAAATTCAACTTTAAATCAAACTTTAAATTCAACTTTAAATTCAATTTTAAGTTTAAAGTTACATTCCACTTTAAATTTAGCTTTAAATTCAATTTTAAATTTAAAGTTACATTCCACTTTAAATTCAACTTTAAATTCAACTTTAAATTTAACTTTAAATCTAACTTTAAATTCAACTTTATATATTTCTTTAAATTTAACTCTCAATTCAACTAAAAATTTTAAGTTAAATTCCACTTTAAATTCAACTTTAAATTCAACTTTAAATTTAAAGTTACATTCCACTTTAAATTCAACTTTTAATTTAAAGTTACATTCCACTTTCAATTCAACTTTAAATTCATCTTTAAATTTAAAGTTACATTCCACTTTAAATTCAACTTTAAATTTAAATTTACATTCTACTTTAAATTCAACTTTAAATTAAAAGTTAAATTCCACTTTAAATTCAACTTTAAATTCAACTTTAAATTCAATTTTAAATTTAAAGTTACATTCCACTTTAAATTCAACTTTAAATTTAACTTTAAATCTAACTTTAAATTCAACTTTATATCCTTCTTTAAATTTAACTTTCAATTCAACTAAAAATTTTAAGTAAAATTCCACTTTAAATTCAACTTTAAATTCATCTTTAAGTTTAAAGTTACATTCCACTTTCAGTTCAACTTAAAATTCAACTTTAAATTTAAAGTTACATTCCACTTTAAATTCAAATTTAAATTCAACTTTAAATTCAACTTTAAATCAAACCTTAAATTCAACTTTAAATTCATCTTTAAGTTTAAAGTTACATTCCACTTTAAATTCAACTTTAAATTTAAAGTTACATTCCACTTTAAATTCAACTAAAAGTTTGAAGTTAAATTCCACTTTAAATTCAACTTTAAATCCAACTTTAAATTCAACTTTAAATTCAACTTTAAATTCAACTTTAAATTTAAAGTAACATTCCACTTTCAGTTCAACTTTAAATTCAACTTTAAATTTAAAGTTACATTCTACTCTAAATTCAACTTTAAATTCAAAGTTAAATTCCACTTTAAATTCAACTTTAAATCAAACTTTAAATTCAACTTTAAATTCAACTTTAAGTTTAAAGTTACATTCCACTTTAAATTCAACTTTAAATTCAATTTTAAATTTAAAGTTACATTCCACTTTAAATTCAACTTTAAATTCAACTTTAAATTTAACTTTAAATCTAACTTTAAATTCAACTTTAAATCCTTCTTTAAATTTAACTCTCAATTCAACTAAAAATTTTAAGTAAAATTCCACTTTAAATTCAACTTTAGATTCATCTTTAAGTTTAAAGTAACATTCCACTTTAAATTCAACTTTAAATTCAAAGTTAAATTCCACTTTAAATTCAACTTTAAGTTTAAAGTTACATTCCACTTTAAATTTAAAGTTACATTCTACTTTAAATTCAACTTTAAATTCAAAGTTAAATTCCACTTTAAATTCAACTTTAAATCAAACTTTAAATTCAACTTTAAATTCAACTTTAAGTTTAAAGTTACATTCCACTTTAAATTTAACTTTAAATTCAACTTTAAATTTAAAGTTACATTCTACTTTAAATTCAACTTTAAATTCAAAGTTAAATTCCACTTTAAATTCAACTTTAAATCAAACTTTAAATTCAACTTTAAATTCAACTTTAAATTTAACTTTAAATCTAACTTTAAATTCAACTTCATATCCTTCTTTAAATTTAACTCTCAATTCAACTAAAAATTTTAAGTAAAATTCCACTTTAAATTCAACTTTAAATTCAACTTTAAATTTAAAGTTACATTCCACTTTAAATTCAAATTTAAATTCAACTTTAAATTCAACTTTAAATCAAACTTTAAATTCAACTTTAAATTCATCTTTAAGTTTAAAGTTACATTCCACTTTAAATTCAACTTTAAATTTAAAGTTACATTCCAATTTAAATTCAACTTTAAGTTTAAAGTTACATTCTACTTTAAATTCAACTTTAAATTCAAAGTTAAATTCCACTTTAAATTCAACTTTAAATTCAACTTTAAATTTTACTTTAAATCTAACTTTAAATTCAACTTTAAATTTAAATTTACATTCTACTTTAAATTCAACTTTAAATCAAACTTTTAATTCTACTTTAAATTCAACTTTAAGTTTAAAGTTACATTCCACTTTAAATTCAACTTTAAATTCAACTTTAAATTTAACTTTAAATCTAACTTTAAATTCAACTTTAAATTTAAATTTACATTCTACTTTAAATTAAACTTTAAATTCAAAGTTAAATTCCACTTTAAATTCAACTTTAAATCAAACTTGAAATTCAACTTTAAATTTAAAGTTACATTCCACTTTAAATTCAACTTTAAATTCAACTTTAAATTTAACTTTAAATCTAACTTTAAATTCAACTTTAAATTTAAATTTACATTCTACTTTAAATTCAACTTTAAATTCAAAGTTAAATTCCACTTAAAATTCAACTTTAAATCAAACTTTAAATTCTACTTTAAATTCAACTTTATGTTTAATGTTACATTCCACTTTAAATTCAACTTTAAATTCAACTTTAAGTTTAAAGTTACATTCCACTTTAAATTCAACTTTAAATTCAACTTTAAATTTAACTTTAAATTCAACTTTAAATTCATCTTTAAGTTTAAAGTTACATTCCACTTTAAATTCAACTTTAAATTCAAAGTTAAATTCCACTTTAAATTCAACTTTAAATACAACTTTAAGTTTAATGTTACATTCCACTTTAAATTCAACTTTAAATTTAAAGTTACATTCCACTTTAAATTCAACTTTAAGTTCAACTTTAAATTTAACTTTAAATCTATCTTTAAATTCAACTTTAAATTTAAATTTACATTCTACTTTAAATTCAACTTTAAATTCAAAGTTAAATTCCACTTAAAATTCAACTTTAAATCAAACTTTAAATTCTACTTTAAATTCAACTTTATGTTTAATGTTACATTCCACTTTAAATTCAACTTTAAATTTAAAGTTACATTCCACTTTAAATTCAACTTTAAATTCAACTTTAAATTTAACTTTAAATCTAACTTTAAATTCAACTTTAAATTTAAATTTACATTCTACTTTAAATTCAACTTTAAATTCAAAGTTAAATTCCACTTTAAATTCAACTTTAAATTCAACTTTAAATTCAACTTTAAGTTTAAAGTTACATTCCACTTTAAATTCAACTTTAAATTTAACTTTAAATTCAACTTTAAATTCATCTTTAAGTTTAAAGTTACATTCCGCTTTAAATTCAACTTTAAATTTAAATTTACATTCCACTTTAAATTCAACTTTAAATTCAAAGTTAAATTCCACTTTAAATTCAACTTTAAGTTTAAAGTTACATTCCACTTTAAATTCAACTTTAAATTCAACTTTAAATTTAAAGTTACATTCCGCTTTAAATTCAACTTTAAATTCAACTTTAAATTTAACTTCAAATCTAACTTTAAATTCAATTTTAAATTTAAAATTACATTCTACTTTAAATTCAACTTTAAATTCAAAGTTAAATTCCACTTTAAATTCAACTTTAAATTCAACTTTAAATTCAACTTTAAGTTTAAAGTTACATTCCACTTTAAATTCAACTTTAAATTTAACTTTAAATTCAACTTTAAATTCATCTTTAAGTTTAAAGTTACATTCCGCTTTAAATTCAACTTTAAATTTAAATTTACATTCCACTTTAAATTCAACTTTAAATTCAAAGTTA
The DNA here is from genome assembly GCA_914767635.1 of Melanostoma mellinum. Lineage (NCBI taxonomy): Eukaryota > Metazoa > Arthropoda > Insecta > Diptera > Syrphidae > Melanostoma > Melanostoma mellinum. Next base: position 26,799,330 of record OU612058.1, read on the forward strand.
AATTCCACTTTAAATTCAACTTTAAGTTTAAAGTTACATTCCACTTTAAATTTAAAGTTACATTCCACTTTAAATTCAACTTTAAATTTTACTTTAAATCTAACTTTAAATTCAACTTTAAATTTAAAGTTACATTCTACTTTAAATTCAACTTTAAATTCAAAGTTAAATTCCACTTTAAATTCAACTTTAAATCAAACTTTAAATTCAACTTTAAATTCAACTTTAAGTTTAAAGTTACATTCCACTTTAAATTCAACTTTAAATTCAACTTTAAATTTAGCTTTAAATCTAACTTTAAATTCAACTTTATATCCTTCTTTAAATTTAACTCTCAATTCAACTAAAAATTTTAAGTAAAATTCCACTTTAAATTCAACTTTAAATTCATCTTTAAGTTTAAAGTTACATTCCACTTTAAATTCAACTTTTAATTTAAAGTTACATTCCACTTTAAATTCAACTTTAAATTCAACTTTAAATTTAAAGTTACATTCCACTTTAAATTCAACTTTAAATTTAAATTTACATTCTACTTTAAATTCAACTTTAAATTCAAAGTTAAATTCCACTTTAAATTCAACTTTAAGTTTAAAGTTACATTCCACTTTAAATTCAATTTTAAATTTAAAGTTACATTCCGCTTTAAATTCAACTTTAAATTCAACTTTAAATTTAACTTTAAATCTAACTTTAAATTCAACTTTATATCCTTCTTTAAATTTAACTCTCAATTCAACTAAAAATTTTAAGTAAAATTTAAACTTAACATTCCACTCTAAATTCAACTTAAAATCCAACTTTAAATTCGACTTTAAATCCAACTTTAAATTCAACTTTAATTCAACTTTAAATTTAACTTTAAATTCAACTTTAAATTCATCTTTAAGTTTAAAGTTACATTCCACTTTAAATTCAACTTTAAATTTAAAGTTACATTCCACTTTAAATTCAACTTTAAGTTTAAAGTTACATTCTACTTTAAATTCAACTTTAAATTCAAAGTTAAATTCCACTTTAAATTCAACTTTAAATCAAACTTTAAATTCTACTTTAAATTCAACTTTAAATTTAACTTTAAATCTAACTTTAAATTCAACTTTAAATTTAAATTAACATTCTACTTTAAATTCAACTTTAAATTCAAAGTTAAATTCCACTTTAAATTCAACTTTAAATCAAACTTTAAATTCAACTTTAAGTTTAAAGTTACATTCCACCTTAAATTCAACTTTAAATTCAACTTTAAATTTAAAGTTACATTCCACTTTAAATTCAACTTTAAATTCAACTTTAAATTTAACTTCAAATCTAACTTTAAATTCAACTTTAAATTTAAATTTACATTCTACTTTAAATTCAACTTCAAATTCAAAGTTAAATTCCACTTTAAATTCAACTTTAAATTCAACTTTAAATTCAACTTTAACTTTAAAGTTACATTCCACTTTAAATTCAACTTTAAATTCAACTTTAAATTTAACTTTAAATTCAACTTTAAATTCATCTTTAAGTTTAAAGTTACATTCCACTTTAAATTCAACTTTAAATTCAAAGTTAAATTCCACTTCAAATTCAACTTTAAATTCAACTTTAAGTTTAATGTTACATTCCACTTTAAATTCAACTTTAAATTTAAAGATACATTCCACTTTAAATTCAACTTTAAATTCAACTTTAAATTTAACTTTAAATCTAACTTTAAATTCAACTTTAAATTTAAATTTACATTCTACTTTAAATTCCACTTTAAATTCAACTTTAAATTTAAATTTACATTCTACTTTAAATTCAACTTTAAATTCAAAAATAAATTCCACTTTAAATTCAACTTTAAATCAAACTTTAAATTCAACTGTAAGTTTAAAGTTACATTCCACTTTAAATTCAACTTTAAATTCAACTTTAAATTTAAAGTTACATTCCACTTAAAATTCAACTTTAAATTCAACTTTAAATTTAACTTTAAATCTAACTTTAAATTCAACTTTAAATTCAAAGTTAAATTCCACTTTAAATTCAACTTTAAATTAAACTTTAAATTCAACTTTAAGTTTAAAGTTACATTCCACTTTAAATTCAACTTTAAATTTAACTTTAAATTCAACTTTAAATTCATCTTTAAGTTTAAAGTTACATTCCACTTTAAATTCAACTTTAAATTTAAAGTTACATTCCACTTTAAATTCAACTTTAAATTCAAAGTTAAATTCCACTTTAAATTCAACTTTAAATTCAACTTTAAGTTTAAAGTTACATTCCACTTTAAATTAAACTTTAAATTCAACTTTAAATTTAAAGTTATATTCTACTTTAAATTCAACTTTAAATTCAAAGTTTAATTCCACTTTAAATTCAACTTTAAATCAAACTTTAAATTCAACTTTAAATTTAAAGTTACATTCTACTTTAAATTCAACTTTAAATTCAAAGTTTAATTCCACTTTAAATTCAACTTTAAATCAAACTTTAAATTCAACTCTAAATTCAACTTTAAGTTTAAAGTTACATTCCTTTTTAAATTCAACTTTAAACTCAATTTTAAATTTAAAGTTACATTCCACTTTAAATTCAACTTTAAATTTAACTTTAAATCTAACTTTAAATTCAACTTTAAATTTAAAGTTACATTCCACTTTAAATTCAACTTTAAACTCAACTTTAAATTTTAAGTTACATTCCACTTTAAATTCAACTTTAGATTCAACTTTAAATTTAACTTCAAATCTTACTTTAAATTCAACTTTAAATTTAAATTTACATTCTACTTTAAATTCAACTTTAAATTCAAAGTTAAATTCCACTTTAAATTCAACTTTAAATCAAACTTTAAATTCAACTTTAAGTTTAAAGTTACATTCCACTTTAAATTCAACTTTAAATTCAACTTTAAATTTAAAGTTACATTCCACTTTAAATTCAACTTTAAATTCAACTTTAAATTTAACTTCAAATCTAACTTTAAATTCAACTTTAAATTTAAATTTACATTCTACTTTAAATTCAACTTTAAATTCAAAGTTAAATTCCACTTTAAATTCAACTTTAAATTCAACTTTAAATTCAACTTTAAGTTTAAAGTTACATTCCACTTTAAATTCAACTTTAAATTCAACTTTTAATTTAAAGTTACATTCCACTTTAAAATCAACTTTAAATTCAACTTTAAATTCAACTTTAAATTTAAATTTACATTCTACTTTAAATTCAACTTTAAATTCAAAGTTAAATTACACTTTAAATTCAACTTTAAATTCAACTTTAAATTCAACTTTAAATTCATCTTTAAGTTTAAAGTTACATTCCACTTTAAATTCAACTTTTAATTTAAAGTTACATTCCACTTTAAATTCAACTTTAAATTCAAAGTTAAATTCCACTTTAAATTCAACTTTAAGTTTAAAGTTACATTCCACTTTAAATTAAACTTTAAATTCAACTTTAAATTTAAAGTTACATTCTACTTTAAATTCAACTTTAAATTCTAAGTTTAATTCCACTTTAAATTCAACTTTAAATCAAACTTTAAATTCAACTTTAAATTTAAAGTTACATTCTACTTTAAATTCAACTTTAAATTCAAAGTTTAATTCCACTTTAAATTCAACTTTAAATCAAACTTTAAATTCAACTCTAAATTCAACTTTAAGTTTAAACTTACATTCCTTTTTAAATTCAACTTTAAACTCAATTTTAAATTTAAAGTTACATTCCACTTTAAATTCAACTTTAAATTTAACTTTAAATCTAACTTTAAATTCAACTTTAAATTTAAAGTTACATTCTACTTTAAATTCAACTTTAAATTCAACTTTAAGTTTAAAGTTACATTCCACTTTAAATTCAACTTTAAACTCAACTTTAAATTTAAAGTTACATTCCACTTTAAATTCAACTTTAGATTCAACTTTAAATTTAACTTCAAATCTTACTTTAAATTCAACTTTAAATTTAAATTTACATTCTACTTTAAATTCAACTTTAAATTCAAAGTTAAATTCCACTTTAAATTCAACTTTAAGTTTAATGTTACATTCCACTTTAAATTCAACTTTAAATTTAAAGATACATTCCACTTTAAATTCAACTTTAAATTCAACTTTAAATTTAACTTTAAATCTAACTTTAAATTCAACTTTAAATTTAAATTTACATTCTACTTTAAATTCCACTTTAAATTCAACTTTAAATTTAAATTTACATTCTACTTTAAATTCAACTTTAAATTCAAAAATAAATTCCACTTTAAATTCAACTTTAAATCAAACTTTAAATTCAACTGTAAGTTTAAAGTTACATTCCACTTTAAATTCAACTTTAAATTCAACTTTAAATTTAAAGTTACATTCCACTTAAAATTCAACTTTAAATTCAACTTTAAATTTAACTTTAAATCTAACTTTAAATTCAACTTTAAATTCAAAGTTAAATTCCACTTTAAATTCAACTTTAAATTCAACTTTAAATTCAACTTTAAGTTTAAAGTTACATTCCACTTTAAATTCAACTTTAAATTTAACTTTAAATTCAACTTTAAATTCATCTTTAAGTTTAAAGTTACATTCCACTTTAAATTCAACTTTAAATTTAAAGTTACATTCCACTTTAAATTCAACTTTAAATTCAAAGTTAAATTCCACTTTAAATTCAACTTTAAATTCAACTTTAAGTTTAAAGTTACATTCCACTTTAAATTAAACTTTAAATTCAACTTTAAATTTAAAGTTACATTCTACTTTAAATTCAACTTTAAATTCAAAGTTTAATTCCACTTTAAATTCAACTTTAAATCAAACTTTAAATTCAACTTTAAATTTAAAGTTACATTCTACTTTAAATTCAACTTTAAATTCAAAGTTTAATTCCACTTTAAATTCAACTTTAAATCAAACTTTAAATTCAACTCTAAATTCAACTTTAAGTTTAAAGTTACATTCCTTTTTAAATTCAACTTTAAACTCAATTTTAAATTTAAAGTTACATTCCACTTTAAATTCAACTTTAAATTTAACTTTAAATCTAACTTTAAATTCAACTTTAAATTTAAAGTTACATTCCACTTTAAATTCAACTTTAAACTCAACTTTAAATTTTAAGTTACATTCCACTTTAAATTCAACTTTAGATTCAACTTTAAATTTAACTTCAAATCTTACTTTAAATTCAACTTTAAATTTAAATTTACATTCTACTTTAAATTCAACTTTAAATTCAAAGTTAAATTCCACTTTAAATTCAACTTTAAATCAAACTTTAAATTCAACTTTAAGTTTAAAGTTACATTCCACTTTAAATTCAACTTTAAATTCAACTTTAAATTTAAAGTTACATTCCACTTTAAATTCAACTTTAAATTCAACTTTAAATTTAACTTCAAATCTAACTTTAAATTCAACTTTAAATTTAAATTTACATTCTACTTTAAATTCAACTTTAAATTCAAAGTTAAATTCCACTTTAAATTCAACTTTAAATTCAACTTTAAATTCAACTTTAAGTTTAAAGTTACATTCCACTTTAAATTCAACTTTAAATTCAACTTTTAATTTAAAGTTACATTCCACTTTAAAATCAACTTTAAATTCAACTTTAAATTCAACTTTAAATTTAAATTTACATTCTACTTTAAATTCAACTTTAAATTCAAAGTTAAATTACACTTTAAATTCAACTTTAAATTCAACTTTAAATTCAACTTTATATTCATCTTTAAATTTAAAGTTACATTCCACTTTAAATTCAACTTTTAATTTAAAGTTACATTCCACTTTAAATTCAACTTTAAATTCAAAGTTAAATTCCACTTTAAATTCAACTTTAAGTTTAAAGTTACATTCCACTTTAAATTAAACTTTAAATTCAACTTTAAATTTAAAGTTACATTCTACTTTAAATTCAACTTTAAATTCTAAGTTTAATTCCACTTTAAATTCAACTTTAAATCAAACTTTAAATTCAACTTTAAATTTAAAGTTACATTCTACTTTAAATTCAACTTTAAATTCAAAGTTTAATTCCACTTTAAATTCAACTTTAAATCAAACTTTAAATTCAACTCTAAATTCAACTTTAAGTTTAAACTTACATTCCTTTTTAAATTCAACTTTAAACTCAATTTTAAATTTAAAGTTACATTCCACTTTAAATTCAACTTTAAATTTAACTTTAAATCTAACTTTAAATTCAACTTTAAATTTAAAGTTACATTCTACTTTAAATTCAACTTTAAATTCAACTTTAAGTTTAAAGTTACATTCCACTTTAAATTCAACTTTAAACTCAACTTTAAATTTAAAGTTACATTCCACTTTAAATTCAACTTTAGATTCAACTTTAAATTTAACTTCAAATCTTACTTTAAATTCAACTTTAAATTTAAATTTACATTCTACTTTAAATTCAACTTTAAATTCAAAGTTAAATTCCACTTTAAATTCAACTTTAAATCAAACTTTAAATTCAACTTTAAGTTTAAAGTAACATTCCACTTTAAATTCAACTTTAAATTCAACTTTAAATTTAAAGTTACATTCCACTTTAAATTCAACTTTAAATTCAACTTTAAATTTAACTTCAAATCTAACTTTAAATTCAACTTTAAATTTAAATTTACATTCTACTTTAAATTCAACTTTAAATTCAAAGTTAAATTCCACTTTAAATTCAACTTTAAATCAAACTTTAAATTCAACTTTAAGTTTAAAGTTACATTCCACTTTAAAATCAACTTTAAATTCAACTTTAAATTCAACTTTAAATTTAAATTTACATTCTACTTTAAATTCAACTTTAAATTCAAAGTTAAATTCCACTTTAAATTCAACTTTAAATTCAACATTAAATTCAACTTTAAGTTTAAAGTTACATTCCACTTTAAATTCAACTTTAAATTTAAAGTTACATTCCACTTTAAATTCAACTTTAAATTCAACTTTAAGTTTAAAGTTACATTCCACTTTAAATTCAACTTTAAATTCAACTTTAAATTTAAAGTTACATTCCACTTTAAAATCAACTTTAAATTCAACTTTAAATTTAAAGTTACATTCCACTTTAAATTCAACTTTAAATTTAACTTCAAATCTAACTTTAAATTCAACTTTAAATTCAAAGTTAAATTCCACTTTAAATTCAACTTTAAATTCAACTTTAAATTCAACTTTAAATTCAACTTTAAGTTTAAAGTTACATTCCACTTTAAATTCAACTTTAAATTTAACTTTAAATTCAACTTTAAATTCATCTTTAAGATTAAAGTTACATTCCACTTTAAATTCAACTTTAAATTTAAAGTAACATTCCACTTTAAATTCAACTTTAAATCAAACTTTAAATTCAACTCTAAATTCAACTTTAAGTTTAAAGTTACATTCCTTTTTAAATTCAACTTAAAACTCAATTTTAAATTTAAAGTTACATTCCACTTTAAATTCAACTTTAAATTTAACTTTAAATCTAACTTTAAATTCAACTTTAAGTTTAAAGTTACATTCCACTTTAAATTAAACTTTAAATTCAACTTTAAATTTAAAGTTACATTCTACTTTAAATTCAACTTTAAATTCAAAGTTTAATTCCACTTTAAATTCAACTTTAAATCAAACTTTAAATTCAACTTTAAATTTAAAGTTACATTCTACTTTAAATTCAACTTTAAATTCAAAGTTTAATTCCACTTTAAATTCAACTTTAAATCAAACTTTAAATTCAACTCTAAATTCAACTTTAAGTTTAAAGTTACATTCCTTTTTAAATTCAACTTTAAACTCAATTTTAAATTTAAAGTTACATTCCACTTTAAATTCAACTTTAAATTTAACTTTAAATCTAACTTTAAATTCAACTTTAAATTTAAAGTTACATTCTACTTTAAATTCAACTTTAAATTCAACTTTAAGTTTAAAGTTACATTCCACTTTAAATTCAACTTTAAACTCAACTTTAAATTTAAAGTTACATTCCACTTTAAATTCAACTTTAGATTCAACTTTAAATTTAACTTCAAATCTTACTTTAAATTCAACTTTAAATTTAAATTTACATTCTACTTTAAATTCAACTTTAAATTCAAAGTTAAATTCCACTTTAAATTCAACTTTAAATCAAACTTTAAATTCAACTTTAAGTTTAAAGTTACATTCCACTTTAAATTCAACTTTAAATTCAACTTTAAATTTAAAGTTACATTCCACTTTAAATTCAACTTTAAATTCAACTTTAAATTTAACTTCAAATCTAACTTTAAATTCAACTTTAAATTTAAATTTACATTCTACTTTAAATTCAACTTTAAATTCAAAGTTAAATTCCACTTTAAATTCAACTTTAAATTCAACATTAAATTCAACTTTAAGTTTAAAGTTACATTCCACTTTAAATTCAACTTTAAATTTAAAGTTACATTCCACTTTAAATTCAACTTTAAATTCAACTTTAAGTTTAAAGTTACATTCCACTTTAAATTCAACTTTAAATTCAACTTTAAATTTAAAGTTACATTCCACTTTAAAATCAACTTTAAATTCAACTTTAAATTTAAAGTTACATTCCACTTTAAATTCAACTTTAAATTCAACTTTAAATTTAACTTCAAATCTAACTTTAAATTCAACTTTAAATTCAAAGTTAAATTCCACTTTAAATTCAACTTTAAATTCAACTTTAAATTCAACTTTAAATTCAACTTTAAGTTTAAAGTTACATTCCACTTTAAATTCAACTTTAAATTTAACTTTTAATTCAACTTTAAATTCATCTTTAAGATTAAAGTTACATTCCACTTTAAATTCAACTTTAAATTCAAAGCTAAATTCCACTTTAAATTCAACTTTAAATCAAACTTTAAATTCAACTCTAAATTCAACTTTAAGTTTAAAGTTACATTCCACTTTAAATTCAACTTTAAATTTAACTTTAAATCTAACTTTAAATTCAACTTTAAATTTAAAGTTACATTCTACTTTAAATTCAACTTTAAATTCAACTTTAAATTCAACTTTAAGTTTAAAGTTACATTCCACTTTAAATTCAACTTTAAACTCATCTTTAAATTTAAAGTTACATTCCACTTTAAATTCAACTTTAGATTCAACTTTAAATTTAACTTCAAATCTTACTTTAAATTCAACCTTAAATTTAAATTTACATTCTACTTTAAATTCAACTTTAAATTCAAAGTTAAATTCCACTTTAAATTCAACTTTAAATCAAACTTTAAATTCAACTTTAAATTCAACTTTAAATTTAACTTTAAATCTAACTTTAAATTCAACTTTAAATTTAAAGTTACATTCTACTTTAAATTCAACTTTAAATTCAAAGTTTAATTCCACTTTAAATTCAACTTTAAATCAAACTTTAAATTCAACTCTAAATTCAACTTTAAGTTTAAAGTTACATTCCTTTTTAAATTCAACTTTAAACTCAATTTTAAATTTAAAGTTACATTCCACTTTAAATTCAACTTTAAATTTAACTTTAAATCTAACTTTAAATTCAACTTTAAATTTAAAGTTACATTCTACTTTAAATTCAACTTTAAATTCAACTTTAAATTCAACTTTAAGTTTAAAGTTACATTCCACTTTAAATTCAACTTTAAATTTAAAGTTACATTCCACTTTAAATTCAACTTTAAATTCAACTTTAAGTTTAAAGTTACATTCCACTTTAAATTCAACTTTAAATTCAACTTTAAATTTAAAGTTACATTCCACTTTAAATTCAACTTTAAATTCAACTTTAAATTCAACTTTAAACTCAACTTTAAATTTAAAGTTACATTCCACTTTAAATTCAACTTTAGATTCAACTTTAAATTTAACTTCAAATCTTACTTTAAATTCAACTTTAAATTTAAATTTACATTCTACTTTAAATTCAACTTTAAATTCAATGTTAAATTCCACTTTAAATTCAACTTTAAATCAAACTTTAAATTCAACTTTAAGTTTAAAGTTACATTCCACTTTAAATTCAACTTTAAATTCAACTTTAAATTTAAAGTTACATTCCACTTTAAATTCAACTTTAAATTCAAAGTTAAATTCCACTTTAAATTCAACTTTAAATTCAACTTTAAATTTAAATTTACATTTTTTTAAATTCAACTTTAAATTCAAAGTTAAATTCCACTTTAAATTCAACATTCAACTTTAAATTCAACTTTAAGTTTAAAGTTACATTCCACTTTAAATTCAACTTTAAATTTAAAGTTACATTCCACTTTAAATTCAACTTTAAATTCAACTTTAAGTTTAAAGTTACATTCCACTTTAAATTCAACTTTAAATTCAACTTTAAATTTAAAGTTACATTCCACTTTAAAATCAACTTTAAATTCAACTTTATATTTAAAGTTACATTCCACTTTAAATTCAACTTTAAATTCAACTTTAAATTTAACTTCAAATCTAACTTTAAATTCAACTTTAAATTTAAATTTACATTCTACTTTAAATTCAACTTTAAATTCAAAGTTAAATTCCACTTTAAATTCAACTTTAAATTCAACTTTAAATTCAACTTTAAATTCAACTTTAAGTTTAAAGTTACATTCCACTTTAAATTCAACTTTAAATTTAACTTTAAATTCAACTTTAAATTCATCTTTAAGTTTAAAGTTACATTCCACTTTAAATTCAACTTTAAATTTAAAGTAACATTCTTCTTTAAATTCAACTTTAAATTCAAAGCTAAATTCCACTTTAAATTCAACTTTAAATTCAACTTTAAGTTTAAAGTTACATTCCACTTTAAATTCAACTTTAAATTTAAAGTTACATTCCACTTTAAAATCAACTTTAAATTCAACTTTAAATTTAACTTTAAATCTAGCTTTAAATTCAACTTTAAATTTAAAGTTACATTCTACTTTAAATTCAACTTTAAATTCAAAGCTAAATTCCACTTTAAATTCAACTTTAAATCAAACTTTAAATTCAACTCTAAATTCAACTTTAAGTTTAAAGTTACATTCCTTTTTAAATTCAACTTTAAACTCAATTTTAAATTTAAAGTTACATTCCACTTTAAATTCAACTTTAAATTTAACTTTAAATTCAACTTTAAATTCATCTTTAAGATTAAAGTTACATTCCACTTTAAATTCAACTCTAAATTTAAAGTAACATTCCACTTTAAATTCAACTTTAAATTCAAAGCTAAATTCCACTTTAAATTCAACTTTAAATCAAACTTTAAATTCAACTCTAAATTCAACTTTAAGTTTAAAGTTACATTCCTTTTTAAATTCAACTTTAAACTCAATTTTAAATTTAAAGTTACATTCCACTTTAAATTCAACTTTAGATTCAACTTTAAATTCAACTTTAAACTCAATTTTAAATTTAAAGTTACATTCCACTTTAAATTCAACTTTAAATTTAACTTTAAATTCAACTTTAAATTCATCTTTAAGATTAAAGTTACATTCCACTTTAAATTCAACTTTAAATTTAAAGTAACATTCCACTTTAAATTCAACTTTAAATTCAAAGCTAAATTCCACTTTAAATTCAACTTTAAATCAAACTTTAAATTCAACTCTAAATTCAACTTTAAGTTTAAAGTTACATTCCTTTTTAAATTCAACTTTAAACTCAATTTTAAATTTAAAGTTACATTCCACTTTAAATTCAACTTTAAATTTAACTTTAAATCTAACTTTAAATTCAACTTTAAATTTAAAGTTACATTCTACTTTAAATTCAACTTTAAATTCAACTTTAAGTTTAAAGTTACATTCCACTTTAAATTCAACTTTAAACTCAACTTTAAATTTAAAGTTACATTCCACTTTAAATTCAACTTTAGATTCAACTTTAAATTTAACTTCAAATCTTACTTTAAATTCAACTTTAAATTTAAATTTACATTCTACTTTAAATTCAACTTTAAATTCAAAGTTAAATTCCACTTTAAATTCAACTTTAAATCAAACTTTAAATTCAACTTTAAGTTTAAAGTTACATTCCACTTTAAATTCAACTTTAAATTCAACTTTAAATTTAAAGTTACATTCCACTTTAAATTCAACTTTAAATTCAACTTTAAATTTAACTTCAAATCTAACTTTAAATTCAACTTTAAATTTAAATTTACATTCTACTTTAAATTCAACTTTAAATTCAAAGTTAAATTCCACTTTAAATTCAACTTTAAATTCAACTTTAAATTCAACTTTAAGTTTAAAGTTACATTCCACTTTAAATTCAACTTTAAATTCAACTTTAAATTTAAAGTTACATTCCACTTTAAATTCAACTTTAAATTCAACTTTAAATTTAACTTCAAATCTAACTTTAAATTCAACTTTAAATTTAAATTTACATTCTACTTTAAATTCAACTTTAAATTCAAAGTTAAATTCCACTTTAAATTCAACTTTAAATCAAACTTTAAATTCAACTTTAAGTTTAAAGTTACATTCCACTTTAAAATCAACTTTAAATTCAACTTTAAATTCAACTTTAAATTTAAATTTACATTCTACTTTAAATTCAACTTTAAATTCAAAGTTAAATTCCACTTTAAATTCAACTTTAAATTCAACATTAAATTCAACTTTAAGTTTAAAGTTACATTCCACTTTAAATTCAACTTTAAATTTAAAGTTACATTCCACTTTAAATTCAACTTTAAATTCAACTTTAAGTTTAAAGTTACATTCCACTTTAAATTCAACTTTAAATTCAACTTTAAATTTAAAGTTACATTCCACTTTAAAATCAACTTTAAATTCAACTTTAAATTTAAAGTTACATTCCACTTTAAATTCAACTTTAAATTCAACTTTAAATTTAACTTCAAATCTAACTTTAAATTCAACTTTAAATTCAAAGTTAAATTCCTTTTTAAATTCAACTTTAAATTCAACTTTAAATTCAACTTTAAATTCAACTTTAAGTTTAAAGTTACATTCCACTTTAAATTCAACTTTAAATTTAATTTTAAATTCAACTTTAAATTCATCTTTAAGATTAAAGTTACATTCCACTTTAAATTCAACTTTAAATTTAAAGTAACATTCCACTTTAAATTCAACTTTAAATCAAACTTTAAATTCAACTCTAAATTCAACTTTAAGTTTAAAGTTACATTCCTTTTTAAATTCAACTTAAAACTCAATTTTAAATTTAAAGTTACATTCCACTTTAAATTCAACTTTAAATTTAACTTTAAATCTAACTTTAAATTCAACTTTAAGTTTAAAGTTACATTCCACTTTAAATTAAACTTTAAATTCAACTTTAAATTTAAAGTTACATTCTACTTTAAATTCAACTTTAAATTCAAAGTTTAATTCCACTTTAAATTCAACTTTAAATCAAACTTTAAATTCAACTCTAAATTCAACTTTAAGTTTAAAGTTACATTCCTTTTTAAATTCAACTTTAAACTCAATTTTAAATTTAAAGTTACATTCCACTTTAAATTCAACTTTAAATTTAACTTTAAATCTAACTTTAAATTCAACTTTAAATTTAAAGTTACATTCTACTTTAAATTCAACTTTAAATTCAACTTTAAGTTTAAAGTTACATTCCACTTTAAATTCAACTTTAAACTCAACTTTAAATTTAAAGTTACATTCCACTTTAAATTCAACTTTAGATTCAACTTTAAATTTAACTTCAAATCTTACTTTAAATTCAACTTTAAATTTAAATTTACATTCTACTTTAAATTCAACTTTAAATTCAAAGTTAAATTCCACTTTAAATTCAACTTTAAATCAAACTTTAAATTCAACTTTAAGTTTAAAGTTACATTCCACTTTAAATTCAACTTTAAATTCAACTTTAAATTTAAAGTTACATTCCACTTTAAATTCAACTTTAAATTCAACTTTAAATTTAACTTCAAATCTAACTTTAAATTCAACTTTAAATTCAAAGTTAAATTCCACTTTAAATTCAACTTTAAATTCAACATTAAATTCAACTTTAAGTTTAAAGTTACATTCTACTTTAAATTCAACTTTAAATTCAAAGTTAAATTCCACTTTAAATTCAACTTTAAATTCAACATTAAATTCAACTTTAAGTTTAAAGTTACATTCCACTTTAAATTCAACTTTAAATTTAAAGTTACATTCCACTTTAAATTCAACTTTAAATTCAACTTTAAGTTTAAAGTTACATTCCACTTTAAATTCAACTTTAAATTCAACTTTAAATTTAAAGTTACATTCCACTTTAAAATCAACTTTAAATTCAACTTTAAATTTAAAGTTACATTCCACTTTAAATTCAACTTTAAATTCAACTTTAAATTTAACTTCAAATCTAACTTTAAATTCAACTTTAAATTCAAAGTTAAATTCCACTTTAAATTGAACTTTAAATTCAACTTTAAATTCAACTTTAAATTCAACTTTAAGTTTAAAGTTACATTCCACTTTAAATTCAACTTTAAATTTAACTTTAAATTCAACTTTAAATTCATCTTTAAGATTAAAGTTACATTCCACTTTAAATTCAACTTTAAATTTAAAGTAACATTCCACTTTAAATTCAACTTTAAATTCAAAGCTAAATTCCACTTTAAATTCAACTTTAAATCAAACTTTAAATTCAACTCTAAATTCAACTTTAAGTTTAAAGTTACATTCCTTTTTAAATTCAACTTAAAACTCAATTTTAAATTTAAAGTTACATTCCACTTTAAATTCAACTTTAAATTTAACTTTAAATCTAACTTTAAATTCAACTTTAAATTTAAAGTTACATTCTACTTTAAATTCAACTTTAAATTCAACTTTAAATTCAACTTTAAGTTTAAAGTTACATTCCACTTTAAATTCAACTTTAAACTCATCTTTAAATTTAAAGTTACATTCCACTTTAAATTCAACTTTAGATTCAACTTTAAATTTAACTTCAAATCTTACTTTAAATTCAACCTTAAATTTAAATTTACATTCTACTTTAAATTCAACTTTAAATTCAAAGTTAAATTCCACTTTAAATTCAACTTTAAATCAAACTTTAAATTCAACTTTAAATTCAACTTTAAATTTAACTTTAAATCTAACTTTAAATTCAACTTTAAATTTAAAGTTACATTCTACTTTAAATTCAACTTTAAATTCAAAGTTTAATTCCACTTTAAATTCAACTTTAAATCAAACTTTAAATTCAACTCTAAATTCAACTTTAAGTTTAAAGTTACATTCCTTTTTAAATTCAACTTTAAACTCAATTTTAAATTTAAAGTTACATTCCACTTTAAATTCAACTTTAAATTTAACTTTAAATCTAACTTTAAATTCAACTTTAAATTTAAAGTTACATTCTACTTTAAATTCAACTTTAAATTCAACTTTAAATTCAACTTTAAGTTTAAAGTTACATTCCACTTTAAATTCAACTTTAAATTTAAAGTTACATTCCACTTTAAATTCAACTTTAAATTCAACTTTAAGTTTAAAGTTACATTCCACTTTAAATTCAACTTTAAATTCAACTTTAAATTTAAAGTTACATTCCACTTTAAATTCAACTTTAAATTCAACTTTAAATTCAACTTTAAACTCAACTTTAAATTTAAAGTTACATTCCACTTTAAATTCAACTTTAGATTCAACTTTAAATTTAACTTCAAATCTTACTTTAAATTCAACTTTAAATTTAAATTTACATTCTACTTTAAATTCAACTTTAAATTCAAAGTTAAATTCCACTTTAAATTCAACTTTAAATCAAACTTTAAATTCAACTTTAAGTTTAAAGTTACATTCCACTTTAAATTCAACTTTAAATTCAACTTTAAATTCAACTTTAAACTCAACTTTAAATTTAAAGTTACATTCCACTTTAAATTCAACTTTAGATTCAACTTTAAATTTAACTTCAAATCTTACTTTAAATTCAACTTTAAATTTAAATTTACATTCTACTTTAAATTCAACTTTAAATTCAAAGTTAAATTCCACTTTAAATTCAACTTTAAATCAAACTTTAAATTCAACTTTAAGTTTAAAGTTACATTCCACTTTAAATTCAACTTTAAATTCAACTTTAAATTTAAAGTTACATTCCACTTTAAATTCAACTTTAAATTCAAAGTTAAATTCCACTTTAAATTCAACTTTAAATTCAACTTTAAGTTTAAAGTTACATTCCACTTTAAATTCAACTTTAAATTTAAAGTTACATTCCACTTTAAATTCAACTTTAAATTCAACTTTAAGTTTAAAGTTACATTCCACTTTAAATTCAACTTTAAATTCAACTTTAAATTTAAAGTTACATTCCACTTTAAAATCAACTTTAAATTCAACTTTAAATTTAAAGTTACATTCCACTTTAAATTCAACTTTAAATTCAACTTTAAATTTAACTTCAAATCTAACTTTAAATTCAACTTTAAATTTAAATTTACATTCTACTTTAAATTCAACTTTAAATTCAAAGTTAAATTCCACTTTAAATTCAACTTTAAATTCAACTTTAAATTCAACTTTAAATTCAACTTTAAGTTTAAAGTTACATTCCACTTTAAATTCAACTTTAAATTTAACTTTAAATTCAACTTTAAATTCATCTTTAAGTTTAAAGTTACATTCCACTTTAAATTCAACTTTAAATTCAAAGCTAAATTCCACTTTAAATTCAACTTTAAATCAAACTTTAAATTCAACTCTAAATTCAACTTTAAGTTTAAAGTTACATTCCTTTTTAAATTCAACTTAAAACTCAATTTTAAATTTAAAGTTACATTCCACTTTAAATTCAACTTTAAATTTAACTTTAAATCTAACTTTAAATTCAACTTTAAATTTAAAGTTACATTCTACTTTAAATTCAACTTTAAATTCAACTTTAAATTCAACTTTAAGTTTAAAGTTACATTCCACTTTCAATTCAACTTTAAACTCATCTTTAAATTTAAAGTTACATTCCACTTTAAATTCAACTTTAGATTCAACTTTAAATTTAACTTCAAATCTTACTTTAAATTCAACCTTAAATTTAAATTTACATTCTACTTTAAATTCAACTTTAAATTCAAAGTTAAATTCCACTTTAAATTCAACTTTAAATCAAACTTTAAATTCAACTTTAAATTCAACTTTAAATTTAACTTTAAATCTAACTTTAAATTCAACTTTAAATTTAAAGTTACATTCTACTTTAAATTCAACTTTAAATTCAAAGTTTAATTCCACTTTAAATTCAACTTTAAATCAAACTTTAAATTCAACTCTAAATTCAACTTTAAGTTTAAAGTTACATTCCTTTTTAAATTCAACTTTAAACTCAATTTTAAATTTAAAGTTACATTCCACTTTAAATTCAACTTTAAATTTAACTTTAAATCTAACTTTAAATTCAACTTTAAATTTAAAGTTACATTCTACTTTAAATTCAACTTTAAATTCAACTTTAAATTCAACTTTAAGTTTAAAGTTACATTCCACTTTAAATTCAACTTTAAATTTAAAGTTACATTCCACTTTAAATTCAACTTTAAATTCAACTTTAAGTTTAAAGTTACATTCCACTTTAAATTCAACTTTAAATTCAACTTTAAATTTAAAGTTACATTCCACTTTAAATTCAACTTTAAATTCAACTTTAAATTCAACTTTAAACTCAACTTTAAATTTAAAGTTACATTCCACTTTAAATTCAACTTTAGATTCAACTTTAAATTTAACTTCAAATCTTACTTTAAATTCAACTTTAAATTTAAATTTACATTCTACTTTAAATTCAACTTTAAATTCAAAGTTAAATTCCACTTTAAATTCAACTTTAAATCAAACTTTAAATTCAACTTTAAGTTTAAAGTTACATTCCACTTTAAATTCAACTTTAAATTCAACTTTAAATTCAACTTTAAACTCAACTTTAAATTTAAAGTTACATTCCACTTTAAATTCAACTTTAGATTCAACTTTAAATTTAACTTCAAATCTTACTTTAAATTCAACTTTAAATTTAAATTTACATTCTACTTTAAATTCAACTTTAAATTCAAAGTTAAATTCCACTTTAAATTCAACTTTAAATCAAACTTTAAATTCAACTTTAAGTTTAAAGTTACATTCCACTTTAAATTCAACTTTAAATTCAACTTTAAATTTAAAGTTACATTCCACTTTAAATTCAACTTTAAATTCAAAGTTAAATTCCACTTTAAATTCAACTTTAAATTCAACTTTAAGTTTAAAGTTACATTCCACTTTAAATTCAACTTTAAATTTAAAGTTACATTCCACTTTAAATTCAACTTTAAATTCAACTTTAAGTTTAAAGTTACATTCCACTTTAAATTCAACTTTAAATTCAACTTTAAATTTAAAGTTACATTCCACTTTAAAATCAACTTTAAATTCAACTTTAAATTTAAAGTTACATTCCACTTTAAATTCAACTTTAAATTCAACTTTAAATTTAACTTCAAATCTAACTTTAAATTCAACTTTAAATTTAAATTTACATTCTACTTTAAATTCAACTTTAAATTCAAAGTTAAATTCCACTTTAAATTCAACTTTAAATTCAACTTTAAATTCAACTTTAAATTCAACTTTAAGTTTAAAGTTACATTCCACTTTAAATTCAACTTTAAATTTAACTTTAAATTCAACTTTAAATTCATCTTTAAGTTTAAAGTTACATTCCACTTTAAATTCAACTTTAAATTTAAAGTAACATTCCACTTTAAATTCAACTTTAAATTCAAAGCTAAATTCCACTTTAAATTCAACTTTAAATTCAACTTTAAGTTTAAAGTTACATTCCACTTTAAATTCAACTTTAAATTTAAAGTTACATTCCACTTTAAAATCAACTTTAAATTCAACTTTAAATTTAACTTTAAATCTAGCTTTAAATTCAACTTTAAATTTAAAGTTACATTCTACTTTAAATTCAACTTTAAATTCAAAGCTAAATTCCACTTTAAATTCAATTTTAAATCAAACTTTAAATTCAACTCTAAATTCAACTTTAAGTTTAAAGTTACATTCCTTTTTAAATTCAACTTTAAACTCAATTTTAAATTTAAAGTTACATTCCACTTTAAATTCAACTTTAAATTTAACTTTAAATCTAACTTTAAATTCAACTTTAAATTTAAAGTTACATTCTACTTTAAATTCAACTTTAAATTCAACTTTAAATTCAACTTTAAGTTTAAAGTTACATTCCACTTTAAATTCAACTTTAAACTCATCTTTAAATTTAAAGTTACATTCCACTTTAAATTCAACTTTAGATTCAACTTTAAATTCAACTTTAAACTCAATTTTAAATTTAAAGTTACATTCCACTTTAAATTCAACTTTAAATTTAACTTTAAATTCAACTTTAAATTCATCTTTAAGATTAAAGTTACATTCCACTTTAAATTCAACTCTAAATTTAAAGTAACATTTCACTTTAAATTCAACTTTAAATTCAAAGCTTAATTCCACTTTAAATTCAACTTTAAATCAAACTTTAAATTCAACTCTAAATTCAACTTTAAGTTTAAAGTTACATTCCTTTTTAAATTCAACTTTAAACTCAATTTTAAATTTAAAGTTACATTCCACTTTAAATTCAACTTTAGATTCAACTTTAAATTCAACTTTAAACTCAATTTTAAATTTAAAGTTACATTCCACTTTAAATTCAACTTTAAATTTAAAGTAACATTCCACTTTAAATTCAACTTTAAATTCAAAGCTAAATTCCACTTTAAATTCAACTTTAAATCAAACTATAAATTCAACTCTAAATTCAACTTTAAGTTTAAAGTTACATTCCTTTTTAAATTCAACTTTAAACTCAATTTTAAATTTAAAGTTACATTCCACTTTAAATTCAACTTTAAATTCAACTTTAAATTCAACTTTAAGTTTAAAGTTACATTCCACTTTAAATTCAACTTTAAATTTAAAGTTACATTCCACTTTAAATTCAACTTTAAATTCAACTTTAAGTTTAAAGTTACATTCCACTTTAAATTCAACTTTAAATTTAAAGTTACATTCCACTTTAAAATCAACTTTAAATTCAACTTTAAATTTAAAGTTACATTCCACTTTAAATTCAACTTTAAATTCAACTTTAAATTTAACTTCAAATCTAACTTTAAATTCAACTTTAAATTTAAATTTACATTCTACTTTAAATTCAACTTTAAATTCAAAGTTAAATTCCACTTTAAATTCAACTTTAAATTCAACTTTAAATTCAACTTTAAATTCAACTTTAAGTTTAAAGTTACATTCCACTTTAAATTCAACTTTAAATTTAACTTTAAATTCAACTTTAAATTCATCTTTAAGTTTAAAGTTACATTCCACTTTAAATTCAACTTTAAATTTAAAGTAACATTCCACTTTAAATTCAACTTTAAATTCTAAGCTAAATTCCACTTTAAATTCAACTTTAAATTCAACTTTAAGTTTAAAGTTACATTCCACTTTAAATTCAACTTTAAATTTAAAGTTACATTCCACTTTAAAATCAACTTTAAATTCAACTTTAAATTTAACTTTAAATCTAGCTTTAAATTCAACTTTAAATTTAAAGTTACATTCTACTTTAAATTCAACTTTAAATTCAAAGCTGAATTCCACTTTAAATTCAACTTTAAATCAAACTTTAAATTCAACTCTAAATTCAACTTTAAGTTTAAAGTTACATTCCTTTTTAAATTCAACTTTAAACTCAATTTTAAATTTAAAGTTACATTCCACTTTAAATTCAACTTTAAATTTAACTTTAAATCTAACTTTAAATTCAACTTTAAATTTAAAGTTACATTCTACTTTAAATTCAACTTTAAATTCAACTTTAAATTCAACTTTAAGTTTAAAGTTACATTCCACTTTAAATTCAACTTTAAACTCATCTTTAAATTTAAAGTTACATTCCACTTTAAATTCAACTTTAGATTCAACTTTAAATTCAACTTTAAACTCAATTTTAAATTTAAAGTTACATTCCACTTTAAATTCAACTTTAAATTTAACTTTAAATTCAACTTTAAATTCATCTTTAAGATTAAAGTTACATTCCACTTTAAATTCAACTTTAAATTTAAAGTAACATTCCACTTTAAATTCAACTTTAAATTCAAACCTAAATTCCACTTTAAATTCAACTTTAAATCAAACTTTAAATTCAACTCTAAATTCAACTTTAAGTTTAAAGTTACATTCCTTTTTAAATTCAACTTTAAACTCAATTTTAAATTTAAAGTTACATTCCACTTTAAATTCAACTTTAAATTTAACTTTAAATCTAACTTTAAATTCAACTTTAAATTTAAAGTTACATTCTACTTTAAATTCAACTTTAAATTCAACTTTAAATTCAACTTTAAGTTTAAAGTTACATTCCACTTTAAATTCAACTTTAAACTCATCTTTAAATTTAAAGTTACATTCCACTTTAAATTCAACTTTAAATCAAACTTTAAATTCAACTCTAAACTCAACTTTAAGTTTAAAGTTACATTCCTTTTTAAATTCAACTTTAAACTCAATTTTAAATTTAAAGTTACATTCCACTTTAAATTCAACTTTAAATTCAACTTTAAATTTAAAGTTACATTCTACTTTAAATTCAACTTTAAATTCAACTTTAAATTCAACTTTAAGTTTAAAGTTACATTCCACTTTAAATTCAACTTTAAACTCAACTTTAAATTTAAAGTTACATTCCACTTTAAATTCAACTTTAGATTCAACTTTAAATTTAACTTCAAATCTTACTTTAAATTCAACTTTAAATTTAAATTTACATTCTACTTTAAATTCAACTTTAAATTCAAAGTTAAATTCCACTTTAAATTCAACTTTAAATCAAACTTTAAATTCAACTTTAAGTTTAAAGTTACATTCCACTTTAAATTCAACTTTAAATTCAACTTTAAATTTAAAGTTACATTCCACTTTAAATTCAACTTTAAATTCAACTTTAAATTTAACTTCAAATCTAACTTTAAATTCAACTTTAAATTTAAATTTACATTCTACTTTAAATTCAACTTTAAATTCAAAGTTAAATTCCACTTTAAATTCAACTTTAAATTCAACATTAAATTCAACTTTAAGTTTAAAGTTACATTCCACTTTAAATTCAACTTTAAATTTAAAGTTACATTCCACTTTAAATTCAACTTTAAATTCAACTTTAAGTTTAAAGTTACATTCCACTTTAAATTCAACTTTAAATTCAACTTTAAATTTAAAGTTACATTCCACTTTAAAATCAACTTTAAATTCAACTTTAAATTTAAAGTTACATTCCACTTTAAATTCAACTTTAAATTCAACTTTAAATTTAACTTCAAATCTAACTTTAAATTCAACTTTAAATTCAAAGTTAAATTCCACTTTAAATTCAACTTTAAATTCAACTTTAAATTCAACTTTAAATTCAACTTTAAGTTTAAAGTTACATTCCACTTTAAATTCAACTTTAAATTTAACTTTAAATTCAACTTTAAATTCATCTTTAAGATTAAAGTTACATTCCACTTTAAATTCAACTTTAAATTTAAAGTAACATTCCACTTTAAATTCAACTTTAAATTCAAAGCTAAATTCCACTTTAAATTCAACTTTAAATCAAACTTTAAATTCAACTCTAAATTCAACTTTAAGTTTAAAGTTACATTCCTTTTTAAATTCAACTTAAAACTCAATTTTAAATTTAAAGTTACATTCCACTTTAAATTCAACTTTAAATTTAACTTTAAATCTAACTTTAAATTCAACTTTAAATTTAAAGTTACATTCTACTTTAAATTCAACTTTAAATTCAACTTTAAACTCATCTTTAAATTTAAAGTTACATTCCACTTTAAATTCAACTTTAGATTCAACTTTAAATTTAACTTCAAATCTTACTTTAAATTCAACCTTAAATTTAAATTTACATTCTACTTTAAATTCAACTTTAAATTCAAAGTTAAATTCCACTTTAAATTCAACTTTAAATCAAACTTTAAATTCAACTTTAAATTCAACTTTAAATTTAACTTTAAATCTAACTTTAAATTCAACTTTAAATTTAAAGTTACATTCTACTTTAAATTCAACTTTAAATTCAAAGTTTAATTCCACTTTAAATTCAACTTTAAATCAAACTTTAAATTCAACTCTAAATTCAACTTTAAGTTTAAAGTTACATTCCTTTTTAAATTCAACTTTAAACTCAATTTTAAATTTAAAGTTACATTCCACTTTAAATTCAACTTTAAATTTAACTTTAAATCTAACTTTAAATTCAACTTTAAATTTAAAGTTACATTCTACTTTAAATTCAACTTTAAATTCAACTTTAAATTCAACTTTAAGTTTAAAGTTATATTCCACTTTAAATTCAACTTTAAATTTAAAGTTACATTCCACTTTAAATTCAACTTTAAATTCAACTTTAAGTTTAAAGTTACATTCCACTTTAAATTCAACTTTAAATTCAACTTTAAATTTAAAGTTACATTCCACTTTAAATTCAACTTTAAATTCAACTTTAAATTCAACTTTAAACTCAACTTTAAATTTAAAGTTACATTCCACTTTAAATTCAACTTTAGATTCAACTTTAAATTTAACTTCAAATCTTACTTTAAATTCAACTTTAAATTTAAATTTACATTCTACTTTAAATTCAACTTTAAATTCAAAGTTAAATTCCACTTTAAATTCAACTTTAAATCAAACTTTAAATTCAACTTTAAGTTTAAAGTTACATTCCACTTTAAATTCAACTTTAAATTCAACTTTAAATTTAAAGTTACATTCCACTTTAAATTCAACTTTAAATTCAAAGTTAAATTCCACTTTAAATTCAACTTTAAATTCAACTTTAAATTTAAATTTACATTTTTTTAAATTCAACTTTAAATTCAAAGTTAAATTCCACTTTAAATTCAACTTTAAATTCAACTTTAAATTCAACTTTAAGTTTAAAGTTACATTCCACTTTAAATTCAACTTTAAATTTAAAGTTACATTCCACTTTAAATTCAACTTTAAATTCAACTTTAAGTTTAAAGTTACATTCCACTTTAAATTCAACTTTAAATTCAACTTTAAATTTAAAGTTATATTCCACTTTAAATTCAACTTTAAATTCAACTTTAAATTCAACTTTAAGTTTAAAGTTACATTCCACTTTAAATTCAACTTTAAATTTAACTTTAAATTCAACTTTAAATTCATCTTTAAGTTTAAAGTTACATTCCACTTTAAATTCAACTTTAAATTTAAAGTAACATTCCACTTTAAATTCAACTTTAAATTCAAAGCTAAATTCCACTTTAAATTCAACTTTAAATTCAACTATAAGTTTAAAGTTACATTCCACTTTAAATTCAACTTTAAATTTAAAGTTACATTCCACTTTAAAATCAACTTTAAATTCAACTTTAAATTTAACTTTAAATCTAGCTTTAAATTCAACTTTAAATTTAAAGTTACATTCTACTTTAAATTCAACTTTAAATTCAAAGCTAAATTCCACTTTAAATTCAACTTTAAATCAAACTTTAAATTCAACTCTAAATTCAACTTTAAGTTTAAAGTTACATTCCTTTTTAAATTCAACTTTAAACTCATCTTTAAATTTAAAGTTACATTCTACTTTAAATTCAACTTTAAATTCAACTTTAAATTCAACTTTAAGTTTAAAGTTACATTCCACTTTAAATTCAACTTTAAACTCATCTTTAAATTTAAAGTTACATTCCACTTTAAATTCAACTTTAGATTCAACTTTAAATTCAACTTTAAACTCAATTTTAAATTTAAAGTTACATTCCACTTTAAATTCAACTTTAAATTTAACTTTAAATTCAACTTTAAATTCATCTTTAAGATTAAAGTTACATTCCACTTTAAAATCAACTTTAAATTTAAAGTAACATTCCACTTTAAATTCAACTTTAAATTCAAAGCTAAATTCCACTTTAAATTCAACTTTAAATCAAACTTTAAATTCAACTCTAAATTCAACTTTAAGTTTAAAGTTACATTCCTTTTTAAATTCAACTTTAAACTCAATTTTAAATTTAAAGTTACATTCCACTTTAAATTCAACTTTAGATTCAACTTTAAATTCAACTTTAAACTCAATTTTAAATTTAAAGTTACATTCCACTTTAAATTCAACTTTAAATTTAACTTTAAATTCAACTTTAAATTCATCTTTAAGATTAAAGTTACATTCCACTTTAAATTCAACTTTAAATTTAAAGTAACATTCCACTTTAAATTCAACTTTAAATTCAAAGCTAAATTCCACTTTAAATTCAACTTTAAATCAAACTTTAAATTCAACTCTAAATTCAACTTTAAGTTTAAAGTTACATTCCTTTTTAAATTCAACTTTAAACTCAATTTTAAATTTAAAGTTACATTCCACTTTAAATTCAACTTTAAATTCAACTTTAAATTCAACTTTAAGTTTAAAGTTACATTCCACTTTAAATTCAACTTTAAATTTAAAGTTACATTCCACTTTAAATTCAACTTTAAATTCAACTTTAAGTTTAAAGTTACATTCCACTTTAAATTCAACTTTAAATTCAACTTTAAATTTAAAGTTACATTCCACTTTAAAATCAACTTCAAATTCAACTTTAAATTTAAAGTTACATTCCACTTTAAATTCAACTTTAAATTCAACTTTAAATTTAACTTCAAATCTAACTTTAAATTCAACTTTAAATTTAAATTTACATTCTACTTTAAATTCAACTTTAAATTCAAAGTTAAATTCCACTTTAAATTTAACTTTAAATTCAACTTTAAATTCAACTTTAAATTCAACTTTAAGTTTAAAGTTACATTCCACTTTAAATTCAACTTTAAATTTAACTTTAAATTCAACTTTAAATTCATATTTAAGTTTAAAGTTACATTCCACTTTAAATTCAACTTTAAATTTAAAGTAACATTCCACTTTAAATTCAACTTTAAATTCAAAGCTAAATTCCACTTTAAATTCAACTTTAAATTCAACTTTAAGTTTAAAGTTACATTCCACTTTAAATTCAACTTTAAATTTAAAGTTACATTCCACTTTAAAATCAACTTTAAATTCAACTTTAAATTTAACTTTAAATCTAGCTTTAAATTCAACTTTAAATTTAAAGTTACATTCTACTTTAAATTCAACTTTAAATTCAAAGCTAAATTCCACTTTAAATTCAACTTTAAATCAAACTTTAAATTCAACTCTAAATTCAACTTTAAGTTTAAAGTTACATTCCTTTTTAAATTCAACTTTAAACTCAATTTTAAATTTAAAGTTACATTCCACTTTAAATTCAACTTTAAATTTAACTTTAAATCTAACTTTAAATTCAACTTTAAATTTAAAGTTACATTCTACTTTAAATTCAACTTTAAATTCAACTTTAAGTTTAAAGTTACATTCCACTTTAAATTCAACTTTAAACTCATCTTTAAATTTAAAGTTACATTCCACTTTAAATTCAACTTTAGATTCAACTTTAAATTTAACTTCAAATCTTACTTTAAATTCAACCTTAAATTTAAATTTACATTCTACTTTAAATTCAACTTTAAATTCAAAGTTAAATTCCACTTTAAATTCAACTTTAAATCAAACTTTAAATTCAACTTTAAATTCAACTTTAAATTTAACTTTAAATCTAACTTTAAATTCAACTTTAAATTTAAAGTTACATTCTACTTTAAATTCAACTTTAAATTCAAAGTTTAATTCCACTTTAAATTCAACTTTAAATCAAACTTTAAATTCAACTCTAAATTCAACTTTAAGTTTAAAGTTACATTCCTTTTTAAATTCAACTTTAAACTCAATTTTAAATTTAAAGTTACATTCCACTTTAAATTCAACATTAAATTTAACTTTAAATCTAACTTTAAATTCAACTTTAAATTTAAAGTTACATTCTACTTTAAATTCAACTTTAAATTCAACTTTAAATTCAACTTTAAGTTTAAAGTTACATTCCACTTTAAATTCAACTTTAAACTCATCTTTAAATTTAAAGTTACATTCCACTTTAAATTCAACTTTAGATTCAACTTTAAATTTAACTTCAAATCTTACTTTAAATTCAACCTTAAATTTAAATTTACATTCTACTTTAAATTCAACTTTAAATTCAAAGTTAAATTCCACTTTAAATTCAACTTTAAATCAAACTTTAAATTCAACTTTAAATTCAACTTTAAATTTAACTTTAAATCTAACTTTAAATTCAGCTTTAAATTTAAAGTTACATTCCACTTTAAATTCAACTTTAAATTCAACTTTAAATTTAAAGTTACATTCTACTTTAAATTCAACTTTAAATTCAACTTTAAATTCAACTTTAAGTTTAAAGTTACATTCCACTTTAAATTCAACTTTAAACTCTACTTTAAATTTAAAGTTACATTCCACTTTAAATTCAACTTTAGATTCAACTTTAAATTTAACTTCAAATCTTACTTTAAATTCAACTTTAAATTTAAATTTACATTCGACTTTAAATTCAACTTTAAATTCAAAGTTAAATTCCACTTTAAATTCAACTTTAAATCAAACTTTAAATTCAACTTTAAGTTTAAAGTTACATTCCACTTTAAATTCAACTTTAAATTCAACTTTAAATTTAAAGTTACATTCCACTTTAAATTCAACTTTAAATTCAACTTTAAATTTAACTTCAAATCTAACTTTAAATTCAACTTTAAATTTAAATTTACATTCTACTTTAAATTCAACTTTAAATTCAAAGTTAAATTCCACTTTAAATTCAACATTAAATTCAACTTTAAATTCAACTTTAAGTTTAAAGTTACATTCCACTTTAAATTCAACTTTAAATTTAAAGTTACATTCCACTTTAAATTCAACTTTAAATTCAACTTTAAGTTTAAAGTTACATTCCACTTTAAATTCAACTTTAAATTCAACTTTAAATTTAAAGTTACATTCCACTTTAAAATCAACTTTAAATTCAACTTTAAATTTAAAGTTACATTCCACTTTAAATTCAACTTTAAATTCAACTTTAAATTTAACTTCAAATCTAACTTTAAATTCAACTTTAAATTTAAATTTACATTCTACTTTAAATTCAACTTTAAATTCAAAGTTAAATTCCACTTTAAATTCAACTTTAAATTCAACTTTAAATTCAACTTTAAATTCAACTTTAAGTTTAAAGTTACATTCCACTTTAAATTCAACTTTAAATTTAACTTTAAATTCAACTTTAAATTCATCTTTAAGTTTAAAGTTACATTCCACTTTAAATTCAACTTTAAATTTAAAGTAACATTCCACTTTAAATTCAACTTTAAATTCAAAGCTAAATTCCACTTTAAATTCAACTTTAAATTCAACTTTAAATCAAACTTTAAATTCAACTTTAAGTTTAAAGTTACATTCCACTTTAAATTCAACTTTAAATTCAACTTTAAATTTAAAGTTACATTCCACTTTAAATTCAACTTTAAATTCAACTTTAAATTTAACTTCAAATCTAACTTTAAATTCAACTTTAAATTTAAATTTACATTCTACTTTAAATTCAACTTTAAATTCAAAGTTAAATTCCACTTTAAATTCAACATTAAATTCAACTTTAAATTCAACTTTAAGTTTAAAGTTACATTCCACTTTAAATTCAACTTTAAATTTAAAGTTACATTCCACTTTAAATTCAACTTTAAATTCAACTTTAAGTTTAAAGTTACATTCCACTTTAAATTCAACTTTAAATTCAACTTTAAATTTAAAGTTACATTCCACTTTAAAATCAACTTTAAATTCAACTTTAAATTTAAAGTTACATTCCACTTTAAATTCAACTTTAAATTCAACTTTAAATTTAACTTCAAATCTAACTTTAAATTCAACTTTAAATTTAAATTTACATTCTACTTTAAATTCAACTTTAAATTCAAAGTTAAATTCCACTTTAAATTCAACTTTAAATTCAACTTTAAATTCAACTTTAAATTCAACTTTAAGTTTAAAGTTACATTCCACTTTAAATTCAACTTTAAATTTAACTTTAAATTCAACTTTAAATTCATCTTTAAGTTTAAAGTTACATTCCACTTTAAATTCAACTTTAAATTTAAAGTAACATTCCACTTTAAAATCAACTTTAAATTCAACTTTAAATTTAAAGTTACATTCCACTTTAAAATCAACTTTAAATTCAACTTTAAATTTAACTTTAAATCTAGCTTTAAATTCAACTTTAAATTTAAAGTTACATTCTACTTTAAATTCAACTTTAAATTCAAAGTTTAATTCCACTTTAAATTCAACTTTAAATCAAACTTTAAATTCAACTCTAAATTCAACTTTAAGTTTAAAGTTACATTCCACTTTAAATTCAACTTTAAATTCAATTTTAAATTTAAAGTTACATTCCACTTTAAATTCAACTTTAAATTTAACTTTAAATCTAACTTTAAATTCAACTATAAATTTAAAGTTACATTCTACTTTAAATTCAACTTTAAATTCAACTTTAAGTTTAAAGTTACATTCCACTTTAAATTCAACTTTAAACTCAACTTTAAATTTAAAGTTACATTCCACTTTAAATTCAACTTTAAATTCAACTTTAAATTTAACTTCAAATCTAACTTTAAATTCAACTTTAAATTTAAATTTACATTCTACTTTAAATTCAACTTTAAATTCAAAGTTAAATTCCACTTTTAATTCAACTTTAAATCAAACTTTAAATTCAACTTTAAGTTTAAAGTTACATTCCACTTTAAATTCAACTTTAAATTCAACTTTAAATTTAAAGTTACATTCCACTTTAAATTCAACTTTAAATTCAACTTTAAATTTAACTTCAAATCTAACTTTAAATTCAACTTTAAATTTAAATTTACATTCTACTTTAAATTCAACTTTAAATTTAACTTTAAATCTAACTTTAAATTCAACTTTAAATTTAAAGTTACATTCTTCTTTAAATTCAACTTTAAATCAAACTTTAAATTCAACTCTAAATTCGACTTTAAGTTTAAAGTTACATTCCACTTTAAATTCAACTTTAAATTCAATTTTAAATTTAAAGTTACATTCCACTTTAAATTCAACTTTAAATTTAACTTTAAATCTAACTTTAAATTCAACTTTAAATTCAAAGTTTAATTCCACTTTAAATTCAACTTTAAATCAAACTTTAAATTCAACTTTAAATTCAACTTTAAGTTTAAAGTTACATTCCACTTAAAATTCAACTTTAAATTCAACTTTTAATTTAAAGTTACATTCCACTTTAAAATCAACTTTAAATTCAACTTTTAATTTAACTTTAATTCTAACTTTAAATTCAACTTTAAATTTAAAGTTACATTATACTTTAAATTCAACTTTAAATTTAAATTTACATTCTACTTTAAATTCAACTTTAAATTCAAAGTTAAATTCCACTTTAAATTCAACTTTAAATCAAACTTTAAATTCAACTTTAAGTTTTAAGTTACATTCCACTTTAAATTCAACTTTAAATTCAACTTTAAATTTAAAGTTACATTCCACTTTAAATTCAACTTTAAATTTAACTTCAAATCTAACTTTAAATTCAACTTTAAATTTAAATTTACATTCTACTTTAAATTCAACTTTAAATTCAAAGTTAAATTCCACTTTAAATTCAACTTTAAGTTTAAAGTTACATTCCACTTTAAATTCAACTTTAAATTCAACTTTAAATTCAAAGTTAAATTCCACTTTAAATTCAACTTTAAGTTTAAAGTTACATTCCACTTTAAATTCAACTTTAAATTCAACTTTAAATTTAAAGTTACATTCCACTTTAAAATCAACTTTAAATTCAACTTTAAATTTAAAGTAACATTCTACTTTAAATTCAACTTTAAATTCAAAGTTTAATTCCACTTTAAATTCAACTTTAAATCAAACTTTAAATTCAACTTTAAATTCAACTTTAAGTTTTAAGTTACATTCCACTTTCAGTTCAACTTTAAATTCAACTTTAAATTTAAAGTTACATTCCACTTTAAATTCAACTTTAAATTCAACTTTAAATTTAACTTTAAATCTAACTTTAAATTCAACTTTATATATTTCTTTAAATTTAACTCTCAATTCAACTAAAAATTTTAAGTAAAATTCCACTTTAAATTCAACTTTAAATTCAACTTTAAATTTAAAGTTACATTCCACTTTAAATTCAAATTTAAATTCAACTTTAAATCAAACTTTAAGTTCAACTTTAAATTCATCTTTAAGTTTAAAGTAACATTCCACTTTAAATTCAACTTTAAATTTAAAGTAACATTCCACTTTAAATTCAACTTTAAATTTAAAGTTACATTCTACTTTAAATTCAACTTTAAATTCAAAGTTTAATTCCACTTTAAATTCAACTTTAAATCAAACTTTAAATTCAATTTTAAATTCAACTTTAAGTTTAAAGTTACATTCCACTTTAAATTCAACTTTAAATTCAAAGTTTAATTCCACTTTAAATTCAACTTTAAATTCAACTTTAAATTCAACTTTAAATCTAACTTTAAATTCAACTTTATATCCTTCTTTAAATTCAACTAAAAATTTTAATAAAATTCCACTTTAAATTCAACTTTAAATTCATCTTTAAGTTTAAAGTTACATTCCACTTTAAATTCAACTTTAAATTTAAAGTAACATTCCACTTTAAATTCAATTTTAAATTTAAATTTACATTCCACTTTAAATTTAACTTTAAATTCAACTTTAAATTTAACTTTAAATCTAACTTTAAATTCAACTTTAAGTTTAAAGTTACATTCCACTTTAAATTCAACTTTAAATTCAACTTTAAATTTAAAGTTATATTCCGCTTTAAAATCAACTTTAAATTCATCTTTAAATTTAACTTTAAATCTAACTTTAAATTCAACTTTAAATTTAAAGTTACATTCTACTTTAAATTCAACTTTAAATTCAAAGTTTAATTCCACTTTAAATTCAATTTTAAATCAAACTTTAAATTCAACTTTAAATTCAACTTTAAGTTAAAAGTTACATTCCACTTTAAATTCAACTTTAAATTCAATTTTAAATTTAAAGTTAAATTCCACTTTAAATTCAACTTTAAATTTAACTTTAAATCTAACTTTAAATTCAACTTTAAATTTAAAGTAACATTCTACTTTAAATTCAACTTTAAATTTAAAGTTACATTCCACTTTAAATTCAAAGTTAAATTCCACTTTAAATTCAACTTTAAGTTTAAAGTTACATTCTACTTTAAATTCAACTTTAAATTCAAAGTTAAATTCCACTTTAAATTCAACTTTAAATCAAACCTTAAATTCAAATTTAAATCCTACTTTAAGTTTAAAGTTATATTCCACTTTAAATTCAACTTTAAATTTAAAGTTACATTCCACTTTAAATTCAACTTTAAATTCAACTTTAAATTTAACTTCAAATCTAACTTTAAATTCAACTTTAAATTTAAATTTACATTCTACTTTAAATTCAACTTTAAATTCAAAGTTAAATTCCACTTTAAATTCAACTTTAAATTCAACTTTAAATTCAACTTTAAATTCAATTTTAAATTCAACTTTAAATCAGCTTTAAGTTTAAAGTTACATTCCACTTTAAATTCAACTTTAAATTCAACTTTAAATTCAACTTTAAATTCAACTTTAAATTTAACTTTAAATTCAACTTTAAATTCATCTTTAAGTTTAAAGTTACATTCCACTTTAAATTCAACTTTAAATTTTAAGTTACATTCCACTTTAAATTCAAAGTTAAATTCCACTTTAAATTCAACTTTAAGTTTAAAGTTACATTCCACTTTAAAATCAACTTTAAATTCAACTTTAAATTTAAAGTAACATTCCACTTTAAAATCAACTTTAAATTCAACTTTAAATTTAACTTTAAATCTAACTTTAAATTCAACTTTAAATTTAAAGTAACATTCTACTTTAAATTCAACTTTAAATTCAAAGTTTAATTCCACTTTAAATTCAACTTTAAATCAAACTTTAAATTCAACTTTAAATTCAACTTTAAGCTTAAAGTTACATTCCACTTTCAGTTCAACTTTAAATTCAACTTTAAATTTAAAGTTACATTCCACTTTAAATTCAACTTTAAATTCAACTTTAAATTTAACTTTAAATCTAACTTAAAATTCAACTTTAAATCCTACTTTAAATTTAACTCTCAATTCAACTAAAAATTTTAAGTAAAATTCCACTTTAAATTCAACTTTAAATTCAACTTTAAATTTAAAGTTACATTCCACTTTAAATTCAAATTTAAATTCAACTTTAAATTCAACTTTAAATTCATCTTTAAGTTTAAAGTTACATTCCACTTTAAATTCAACTTTAAATTTAAAGTTACATTCCACTGTAAATTCAACTTTAAATTTAAAGTTACATTCTACTTTAAATTCAACTTTAAATTCAAAGTTAAATTCCACTTTAAATTCAACTTTAAATCAAACTTTAAATTCAATTTTAAATTCAACTTTAAGTTTAAAGTTACATTCCACTTTAAATTCAACTTTAAATTTAAAGTAACATTCCACTTTAAAATCAACTTTAAATTCAACTTTAAATTTAACTTTAAATCTAACTTTAAATTCAACTTTAAATTTAAAGTAACATTCTACTTTAAATTCAACTTTAAATTCAAAGTTTAATTCCACTTTAAATTCAACTTTAAATCAAACTTTAAATTCAACTTTAAATTCAACTTTAAGCTTAAAGTTACATTCCACTTTCAGTTCAACTTTAAATTCAACTTTAAATTTAAAGTTACATTCCACTTTAAATTCAACTTTAAATTCAACTTTAAATTTAACTTTAAATCTAACTTAAAATTCAACTTTAAATCCTACTTTAAATTTAACTCTCAATTCAACTAAAAATTTTAAGTAAAATTCCACTTTAAATTCAACTTTAAATTCAACTTTAAATTTAAAGTTACATTCCACTTTAAATTCAAATTTAAATTCAACTTTAAATTCAACTTTAAATCAAACTTTAAATTCAACTTTAAATTCATCTTAAAGTTTAAAGTTACATTCCACTTTAAAATCAACTTTAAATTTAAAGTTACATTCCACTTTAAATTCAACTTTAAATTCAATTTTAAATTTAAATTTACATTCCACTTTAAATTTAAAGTTACATTCTACTTTAAATTCAACTTTAAATTCAAAGTTTATTTCCACTTTAAATTCAACTTTAAATCAAACTTTAAATTCAACTTTAAATTCAACTTTAAGTTTAAAGTTACATTCCACTTTAAATTCAATTTTAAATTTAAAGTTACATTCCACTTTAAATTCAACTTTAAATTCAACTTTAAATTTAACTTTAAATCTAACTTTAAATTCAACTTTAAATTCATCTTTAAGTTTAAAGTTACATTCCACTTTAAATTCAACTTTAAATTCAATTTTAAATTTAAAGTTACATTCCACTTTAAATTCAACTTTAAATTCAACTTTAAGTATAAAGTTACATTCCACTTTAAATTCAACTTTAAATTCAATTTTAAATTTAAAGTTACATTCCACTTTAAATTCAACTTTAAATTCAACTTTAAATTTAACTTTAAATCTAACTTTAAATTCAACTTTAAATTCATCTTTAAGTTTAAAGTTACATTCCACTTTAAATTCAACTTTAAATTTAAAGTTACATTCCACTTTAGATTCAACTTTAAATTCAATTTTAAATTTAAATTTACATTCCACTTTAAATTCAACTTTAAATTCAACTTTAAATTTAAAGTTACATTCAACTTTAAATTCAACTTTAAATTCAAAGTTTATTTCCACTTTAAATTCAACTTTAAATCAAACTTTAAATTCAACTTTATATTCAACTTTAAGTTTAAAGTTACATTCAACTTTAAATTCAAATTTCAATTTAACTTTAAATCTAACTTTAAATTCAACTTTAAATTTAAAGTTACATTCTACTTTAAATTCAACTTTAAATTCAAAGTTTAATTCCACTTTAAATTCAACTTTAAATCAAACTTTAAAATCCACTTTAAATTCAACTTTAAGTTTAAAGTTACATTCCACATTAAATTCAACTTTAAATTCAATTTTAAATTTAAAGTTACATTCCACTTTAAATTCAACTTTAAATTTAACTTTAAATTCAACTTTATATCCTTCTTTAAATTTAACTCTCAATTCAACTAAAAATTTAAAGCTACATTCCACTTTAAATTCAAATTTAAATTCAACTTTAAATTCAACTTTAAATCAAACTTTAAATTCAACTTTAAATTCATCTTTAAGTTTAAAGTTACATTCCACTTTGAATTCAATTTTAAATTTAAAGTTACATTCCACTTTAAATTCAACTTTAAATTCAACTTTAAATTTAACTTTAAATCTAACTTTAAATTCAACTTTATATCCTTCTTTAAATTTAACTCTCAATTCAACTAAAAATTTTAGATAAAATTCCACTTTAAATTCAACTTTAAATTTAAAGTTACATTCCACTTTCAATTCAAATTTCAATTCAACTTTAAATCAAACTTTAAATTCAACTTTAAATTCAAAGTTAAATTCCACTTTAAATTCAACTTTAAATGAAACTTTAAATTCAACTTTTAGTTTAAAGTTACATTCACTTTAAATTCAACTTTAAATTCAACTTTAAATTTAAAGTTACATTCCACTTTAAATTCAACTTTAAATTCAATTTTAAATTTAAATTTACATTCCACTTTAAATTTAAAGTTACATTCTACTTTAAATTCAACTTTAAATTCAAAGTTTATTTCCACTTTAAATTCAACTTTAAATCAAACTTTAAATTCAACTTTAAATTCAACTTTAAGTTTAAAGTTACATTCCACTTTAAATTCAACTTTAAATTCAATTTTAAATTTAATGTTACATTCCACTTTAAATTCAACTTTAAATTTAACTTTAAATCTAACTTTAAATTCAACTTTAAATTCATCTTTAAGTTTAAAGTTACATTCCACTTTAAATTCATTTTTGAATTCAACTTTAAATTTAAAGTTACATTCCACTTTAAATTCAACTTTAAATTCAACTTTTAATTTAAAGTTACATTCAACTTTAAATTCAACTTTAAATTCAAAGTTCATTTCCACTTTAAATTCAACTTTAAATCAAACTTTAAATTCAACTTTATATTCAACTTTAAGTTTAAAGTTACATTCAACTTTAAATTCAAATTTCAATTCAACTTTAAATCAAGCTTTAAATTCAACTTTAAATTCATCTTTAAATTTAAAGTTACATTCCGTTTTAAATTCAACTTTAAATTCAAAGTTAAATTCCACTTTAAATTCAACTTTAAATTTAACTTTAAATCTAACTTTAAATTCAACTTTAAATTTAAAGTTACATTCTACTTTAAATTCAACTTTAAATTCAAAGTTTAATTCCACTTTAAATTCAACTTTAAATCAAACTTTAAATTCCACTTTAAATTCAACTTTAAGTTTAAAGTTACATTCCACTTTAAATTCAACTTTAAATTCAATTTTAAATTTAAAGTTACATTCCACT
This sequence comes from Melanostoma mellinum, assembly GCA_914767635.1. Lineage (NCBI taxonomy): Eukaryota > Metazoa > Arthropoda > Insecta > Diptera > Syrphidae > Melanostoma > Melanostoma mellinum. The sequence goes on from OU612058.1 coordinate 26,835,855, forward strand.
TTAAATTCAACTTTAAATTTAACTTTAAATTCAACTTTATATCCTTCTTTAAATTTAACTCTCAATTCAACTAAAAATTTAAAGTTACATTCCACTTTAAATTCAACTTTAAATTCAACTTTAAATTTAAAGTTACATTCAACTTTAAATTCAACTTTAAATTCAAAGTTTATTTCCACTTTAAATTCAACTTTAAATCAAACTTTAAATTCAACTTTATATTCAACTTTAAGTTTAAAGTTACATTCAACTTTAAATTCAAATTTCAATTCAACTTTAAATCAAACTTTAAATTCATCTTTAAATTTAAAGTTACATTCCGTTTTAAATTCAACTTTAAATTCAAAGTTAAATTCCACTTTAAATTCAACTTTAAATTTAACTTTAAATCTAACTTTAAATTCAACTTTAAATTCAAAGTTAAATTCCACTTTAAATTCAACTTTAAATTTAACTTTAAATCTAACTTTAAATTCAACTTTATATTTAAAGTTACATTCCACTTTAAATTCAACTTTAAATCAAACTTTAAATTCAACTTTAAATTCATCCTTAAGTTTAAAGTTACATTCCACTTTAAATTCAATTTTAAATTTAAAGTTACATTCCACTTTAAATTCAACTTTAAATTCAACTTTAAATTTAACTTTAAATCTAACTTTAAATTCAACTTTATATCCTTCTTTAAATTTAACTCTCAATTCAACTAAAAATTTTAGATAAAATTCCACTTTAAATTCAACTTTAAATTTAACTTTAAATCAAACTTTAAATTCATCTTTAAATTTAAAGTTACATTCCGTTTTAAATTCAACTTTAAATTCAAAGTTAAATTCCACTTTAAATTCAACTTTAAATTTAACTTTAAATCTAACTTTAAATTCAACTTTAAATTCAAAGTTAAATTCCACTTTAAATTCAACTTTAAATTTAACTTTAAATCTAACTTTAAATTCAACTTTAAATTCAAAGTTAAATTCCACTTTAAATTCAACTTTAAATTCAACTTTAAATTTAAAGTTACATTCCACTTTAAATTCAACTTTAAATCAAACTTTAAATTCAACTTTAAATTCATCCTTAAGTTTAAAGTTACATTCCACTTTAAATTCAATTTTAATTTTAAAGTTACATTCCACTTTAAATTCAACTTTAAATTCAACTTTAAATTTAACTTTAAATCTAACTTTAAATTCAACTTTATATCCTTCTTTAAATTCAAATTTCAATTCAACTTTAAATCAAACTTTAAATTCAACTTTAAATTCATCTTTAAGTTTAAAGTTACATTCCACTTTAAATTCAACTTTAAATTCAAAGTTAAATTCCACTTTAAATTTAACTTTAAATGAAACTTTAAATTCAACTTTAAGTTTAAAGTTACATTCCACTTTAAATTCAACTTTAAATTCAATTTTAAATTTAAAGTTACATTCCACTTTAAATTCAGCTTTAAATTTAACTTTAAATCTAACTTTAAATTCAACTTTATATCCTTCTTTAAATTTAACTCTCAATTCAACTAAATATTTAAAGTAAAATTCCACTTTAAATTCAACCTTAAATTTAACTTTAAATCCAATTTAAAGTTCAAATTTAAATTCAACTTAAAATTTAAAGTTTAATTCCACTTTAAATTCAACTTAAAATTCAACTTTAAATTCAACTTTACGATCAACTTAAAATTCCACTTTAAATTCACCTTAAAATTCAACATTAAATTCTACTTTAAATTAAGCTTTAAATTAAAATTTAAATTCAGCTTAAATTCAACTTTAAATTCAACTTTAAATCCTACTTTAAATTTAACTCTCAATTCAACTTAAAATTTAAAGTTAAATTCCACTTCAAATTCAGCTTTAAATTCCACTTTAGCTTCAACTTTAAATTCAATTTTAAATTCAACTTTAAATTCAACTTTAAATCCAACTTTAAATTTAAAGTTAAATTCCACTTTAAATTCAATTTCAAATTCAACTTTAAATTTAAAGTTAAACTATACTTTAAATTCTGCTCTAAATTCAACATTAAATTTAATTTAAATTTTACTTTAAAATCAACTTTAAATGTACCTTTAAATATAACTTTAAAATCAACTTTAAATTTAACTTTAAATTTTTCTCATTTACTCGACTTTTTGACAATTTGGCTTTCATTCAACGGTGCACAATCGAGTGCAGCTGAAGCTTTTTTGTACCACGTCAAGTTGAAAAAGAGTGGCCAGCTCTTAGACTTTGTAAAGAACGTAGTGTGACATATTTGACTCCTTTCATTTTTTTTTTTTTTGCCACTGTTTTGCCACTCTTTAAGTGATCAAAAAAGACGGTCGAAACTTTAAAACCAGTGAACTAATCCTTGTTCTTCATCGACTAATTTGTTGATTCATTGACTCTGTGACGCTTAACTATTTTCTCTGACGTTCTGTCAGAAAATTTCCTATTCTCGGACTTGTTTCTTTTAATAGAAGTATTATGAGCATGACCAATCAAACTATCACCACTCTGACGGTAAAATATCAATTTAACGTCAACGTTATCATAGTTTTATTCAAAACCATATACATACCGGGTGCGACAAAAGTATGGAAACCCCTGGCAGAATATGCGTAAAAAAAAAAATTAAAGACCCTATATCCGACGTATTTTTCGACGAAGAATCCGATGGTGACCTTGAATTTGACCTTGGACGTAACCTTGGAGACCATTCATTTCACATCATTTTGCACGTATTTTTTATTTCAAGCGCTGTACCTCCAATAATATCATTAAAAAAAATAAAATAAAATAATGTTAATAATAATGTTTTTTAGTAAAATTTTGCGCTCTTTCCAAATCTGCAATAAGAAATGAGGGTTTTCATTTGAAAAATCGATTTTTTTGTCGCTGGGGCTTCATGGTTACATCCAAGGTCAAATTCATGGTTACCATCGGATTCCTCGTCGAAAAATACGTCGGATTTAGGGTCTTTGAATTTTTTTAACGCATATTCTGCCATATTTCCAGGGGTTTCCATTCTTTTGTCGCCCCCGGTATATGAGTCTTATTTCTCCTATTATCAAGTACGGTGGGTAAAATAACTTTATCAGCTCCTCGCTGAATAAAGGAGAGGTGAAGCAGCCAGTTCTTAGACTATTTTTAAAAAGCACAAGAGAAAATGCCATTGGTACCATTGAAAATGTACATTTTTCATATTTTCTGTTGAACACGATTTTTAAAAACCCAAAAATATGCATAAATTGGCTTGCTCCTTGCCTTTTCTTATTTTTACTCCGTCCAAGCATTTTGAAAATCGTTCCTAAGCAGATCATCGAAAAATTTTTTAGGAACTATTTATCTAAATTAAATCAAAAAATTGTCCCACTTACATAAAAGCCAAAGTTCTAAACATATTTCAATACGTTTCTCTTCCCCTGAGACCCTTCTAAATTAGAATTGAATCCAAGTGTAGAAATAATACTTCCCATGAGGCATAAACACATCTCAACCAAATAAATCTCTTGCCACATATTTCCAAGTATTTAACCTACGACAATAGCTACCTCAATGGAAAAATATTTAAATTCTCTCACTAGTATTTGGTCTGTAACCCAGGACGTATATTATTCTCTGTGGGCTATAAAATCATGAAATGCTGTTATGATCATTCATAATACCGGGTAGAAATGTTTTTGTATTTGCATTTGTATAACCTCTGATTTTAGAAGCAAAGCCTTACTAATACTAGACTTAAAGCAAGGGCAATGGAATTACTTGTGCATGAGTTGGCATGAATATCAAAATATCAGTGGTGTTCTGTGTGTACTGTGTGTTCCTTCGGGCAATTCTGCCGGTGAGAAGATTTTGAATTTACATTTTACATCACTCATTCATTTCAAAACGTAATTTGTTTAATTAACCAATGAAATTGGTCGTGCGTTTGCTATGGCTATTTTATGTTTACATGGAAAGTACGAGTATTTGTCTTGGAGTTATGATAACACGCGCCTTTTATTTGTGTGTACATGCGTTATGGTGGTTCTAGGACTTAAATTTTTAATTGTTTTTTCCGAACCGAAAGGGCGTTTCTAGTCACCAAGGAGATGATGCACCATGCTCTGGAGATAGTATACAAAGGCGGCTTGGGAGTACGCCCCACATAGTCGCTTATATGCACCTCACGGTCTCTGAGGAAAAAACTCCATGCAGGCAAACCAAAATAAGTCGAAATACTAAATGAAGCACAATTATTGGTCATTATAACTTTTATTGGTATAAAAATCATGATAAAAAAAGATTCAGCTAATCAAGAAGACAGACTGTAAGTTTAACCTGGGTTCCAGGATATCGTGACATAATCGGTAATAAAATGGCGAAAATCGTGTCAGCACTCGAATTCAGCGAAACGAACACCTCAGTTCTATCGCCACTAGAAAAAGGAAAAAACGGAATCAAACATAAATTTATAAAAACCGCCAATGAGAGGTGATCATCTTCAGAAACATGCCGAGTCTCCAGAAACCTTTGGCCAGATATTTCCAAGAAAAAAAAAAAAAAACAGAATTTCTACTCCAGCTCATCAGACCTTGGTTCTCTCTGTTGATTGGCGTTCTCACGGGCCACAACTCGTTCGGTACCCATATGATGAGAATGGGCATAAGCACATCCGACTTATGTAGAGGATGCCAAGATGAAGATGCAGAGGAGGGATCATTCCGAGAAAGTTTTTTTCATGGTAATGAATTTTCTATCGGAAGACTAGCCAATTCCTCACGAAAGAGGATGTTCGTAGAAAAACTCGACTCGAACCAATAACAGGCAGACATGCTTTTCTTTTCGGGCACCTCCAAAAGGTTAGATAAGCTTGGGTTTAAATAGCTGTCACGAAACCAACTGACATACTAAGACCAGTATTCGCTCCGTTGTGATACCATTAAATACGTGAAGGAGTACCTCAATTGAATAATCCATTTTAAGCTTTAGTTAGCGTTAGAGCTAGAGGTGAAGAGTATCTGTGTTTATAAGATTGCTTGGATCATGGAAGGAAAATTGTCCTAGATGCACTTTGAGGAAGAATGCAGGACATGAACAAAAGAGGGGCGAAATTTTTTCTTCAACGTCCTTGTCTAAACAGTTTCTACAGAAGTCGTTTGATAGAATGCAGAGTCTTGTGGCGTGTCTGCCTTTGAGGTAGTTTCCGATAACGACGGAGCCATTGTGCAATCTGCTTGGGGATGGCAGGTGTCTTGTGTGTTTGAGATCCAGTTTTTGGTCAGATCTGCTTTGTCGCCAGACAATTAGTGGTGTTTCTCTACCTGCTGTTTGTTCCTTCCGGGCATCTCGCTTTAGCATAGATTTGCATATAGCAATCGGAATACCAATGTTCAACCTGCTGGTTGAGATTGATTTCTCTCAAATTCATTGGCTTCGCAGCTGCCTAATTTATCTCTGTGACCCGGCACCGAAAAAAAACTGAACTATTGCGCCATCTCCATGAGAGAAAGTCGACAATTGAGAGCGGTTACTGAGTTTGTGGGAACAGCGCCGAGTGATTAGAGGTCTTCCTAGGTTTTTGAGAAGATACGGGTGTTCGCTGAGCCTATCATGTTTCGATTTAGCGCTGGGACCGCTTTTGTTGCCAAAACTTCCGACTGGAATATGCTACACTATGAATTGGAAGACGGAATGAGAGACTTACGTTTAGTCTGTCTAAGTACACAGCGCAAACAAAAGTTTCTTTGTGATTGCGGAAGATTTTGATATCAGGTACTGTTTATTCCTTCTTTTTATGGGGAGTGGGGTTATTGGGAAGCTTGAAGGTTTTGTAAAAAACAAGCTTGGGAACAATTTTCCTTCTAAAGCCTAGTAAACTGCTGAAACAAAAAGAAAAATCCCATAGAGAAATGAGTGGTCGAACACAGTTTTGTCGTGGATGTGGAGACCAACGGCAAACTCCGCTTCGCATCAGCGTTCTACGCATTGTTTGTATTTTGATTATGCAGAACGTAAGCTACTATACAAGCTTAAGAGTATGCACCTAATTCGTTGTAGGATTGAAATAACCTTATGGATTGAAAAACTTTCTAAGCTTTTTTCTTATTTTCTTTTATTTTGAAGAACGCATACGAAAGGTTGCCCCGACTTCCTATCGTCGACTATTGTATGTAAGAAAATTTGGAACCCACAACTTGTTTCGTGTGTTTATGCTTCAGATACATAAAATTAATAACAAAAACTGTGGCCCCTCAGCTTATTTTAACTTTGCAGGCGGAGATGAGCACGAAATAAGCTTGCTTCCTTATGTAGGATGGAAGTACACGACTAAGCAAAAGTATTTTAACAACACAAAGCTACAAAAATAAACACTCAGATTTTCTTAAAGGTGTGTAACCCACTTTCGAAACTCCTTTTTTGTGTTGAAATAATTATTCAAAACATTTTAAGCATAGTATGACCGAACTACAATGATATGGAACTACGTATACTAAAAACTACTCTGAAATCTTCTATCTCAACACAGAAGTACTTTAAAGTTGTTGCCAAAAGAACAGGATTCTTTAAAGAAGTTTTAGCGACAAGAAAAAGTCTCTCCTGCACTTTAAAGAAAAAGGATCACCTTTCCCAACTGCATTATTCCACATGAAAAGGGATTATACTTTGAGTTAATTTAAAAGAAACATTTACATTTACCAGAAGAGTATAAATGTAAGGAAATCTTTAAAAAGGAGCTAATAAAAAGTTTATGAAGAGTCCCTCTCAAAAAAATAAATCCTTAACTTTATTTCTCACGAAATATCACAAGTTTCTGTTTAACTGAAATGTTCCTATATCCTTTCAAATTATCACTGCAGGTGACAAATAAAATTTGCATTTGAAAAGAATTTTTCCCAATAACACACACAATATAAGGGTTGTGAAGTTATGTGCTGTTTTTCAATATCCCAGAAACATCAATGGAAATTCTTGATGCACTCATTTCAATTCAATTGAATATATACCTAGTATCCTTCATCGCCATATGAACTAGGTAGGTCCTAGATATGTGTGTGGAATCGCATGAAAGAAAATGAGAAGCAATTCGGAGAAAAATAGATGTTTTTTTTTCATATATAGTCTGTTTTTCTCTTAGTAATGTAAACATGAAAAGAATAAGAATAGAAGGAGGTCAGTAAAAGGGACCGAATTAGCACTTAGCAGCAACTTTGATAATTAAAGGACACCACTTTGATGATTCTTCATTGAAAAAGGATTGTGATCCGAATGTAAAATCTCTGGGAAGAGACTATTTCTGTTTCCTCGTATCAGAATAAGATATAAGTCGGGGGTATTCAACTGTTTTCAATGAGAGACTTTCACCACATGTTGCACCATAAAATCCCTCTACGACAAATTTACACCAGTTGAATTTTGAATATACTTCATACAATCAAATGCATATCTATGGTCGTAGGTCGTACGTAGTAACATACCCCTTGTTGGCTCAACATAAGAAGCCTTCAGAACCCTTTTTAGCAAACGAGGCACCCTTTAAAAGCAAACAAAATGAATTATACCCTCAGGGAAGATGGGGAAGTTCTATGAGTAAAATGGACCGAAATGCAGTTGCGAAGACGCAAATAAAGAAGTTCTTAAGCATACAATGCCAATAGAGCTAACTTAGAAATATTTATAAAGCACTCAAGTATGAGAATGGGGAGAAGCATTACTTCAATGACAGCCTGGTGGTTAGCAGCAGTCGATATACTTATATAAAGAAAACACAAACAACTCTCTGGGCGATCTTTGAACAAGAAAAGACGTCCGCTACCTTATCTTGAGTTCTTCTCATACTGTCGGGAATTGGAACTAAACATGGAAAACACTCACCATTTGCACCGTCAACGGTAGTCATTACGAATAGGGTGGCTTTTATTGCTTATACAGCGGAATAACTGTTACATGCAAAAACGGATAGGGAAATGAATGGCCACTTTGAGTGTGAGTAAATAATGCACCTCCTCAATCTTTTCAGTAGTAATTTACAAATATTCAAGAAATTTTTGAGTTTGAAGGATTCAAATTCACAAAACTTCCAATTTTGATCGAGTAAAATATCATTTGACTTTTGTGTAGAGTCCTACTCCTTTTTAACATGTTGGTAGGTAGGGCAAAGAAGCGTTGCAGGAACGGAAGGGAGTCCAACTGATATAAACTGGACTAAAGAACTGGAGCTTTGTGGTACTCAAAAAAAGTATACTCTGAAACTGGGTCTAAAATACACGGTAAATTTTTCATCAGATCAGGACTGATTTATTCTAAAACCTGAAGAGTTCTTGATCGTGTATTCGAGGAACGTTTGAAACTCGAAAATGGATACGGCGCTAGTCCGTTTGCGGAGAGCGATGACACAACTGCAAGTATTCCAAGTCAAGGCATACAAAATGGAATGGCGCAACAAAACAGGGCCAAGTGCATTTCTCGCAACCAAGCTTTGGGGAGGGAATGGAGGGAGCCTACAATTATCTGCCGAGTTTGGATGGTCAATCGAGATGGTGCTTTTCTTGGATATGAATTTACTATAGAAAGATCAACCAATTTCTCGAGAAAGTATTCTGTTGGCATTTGAACCACGAACCTTTCACGCAACATGCTGACCATTAAGCCACGGACAGCACCAACAGATTGAAGTCTAGTTTAAAGTGAACACCTGCTTTTTGATGGCCTAGTTCCACGGTGAGTCAACTCACATAACGGAGTTAAATTAAGTGTTAATCATTACCCTGATTGCCACTAGCAATAGTGAACTTGTTGAGGCAAGTCCACCCCCTTGCTAAGGAGCGAAGCCGATCTCCATCTCTTGCATTCAAAGAATGCCTATTGTTTCCGCATTTATGAATAGCCACAGCCCCCACGATACTCCAAAGGGGGCCTACCTCATAGATAGTTCCAGACAACGCTCCGTATCTCATGCACACAAACGTCATCCAGGAGGGCCTATATCCCGTGTTACCAGAGCCCAGCTTCTGGTGAAGCCTCGCAACCCGAAGGTCACTTCCAGATGAGTATCTCAATACTCGAGGCCTGTCAACCTCAGATGTACGCAGCCAACCACTAGTCAAGGGAGAAACCGGCAGCCAACTACGCACACCAAACAAACAACTCCATTAATTCAGCCTTGCAAAGTCTCTCCGGTCTGAAAGGTCCCACCATTGATGTCAAACAGCAGGAACCGATCAACAGAGATTCGATGCAAGACTTCAACAGAACAGCACCAACAGCAAAGACATACGCTTTCTAAAGGACCATAACCTACGTAACGAACACTGGTTGGATAGGAAGAAAAATTTGTGTCTGCAGCGACAGCCAAGCTGTGTTTAAGGCTCTACTCAACCCTTCAACTACTTACAAAGCGATCCAGGAATGCAAAACCTCTCTGAATGTAGTCGAAAGACTAAATTCTTTGAGTCTCTTCTGGGTTCCAGGTCATCAGCGGATAACTGTATACAAGATCCCCGATGGACTTGCAAGGTAAGGATCTCAAACAGCTTTTTCAGGACCTGAACCAGCGTTTGATTTACCGAGGTCCTCAATGCAAGCTTTGATCAACGAAGGGATCTTTTAAAAATAGAACCGTAGATGCCACACCTCCATTCGATGCAGACAGACTAAGCATATGCTCTCGACGTTGATGAAAAAACTTCTGAAACTGAAAAAACTTTTTGCTATCAGAAAAGACTGTAGAAAGCTTGTTGGGCACGTCTCTTTTGACACGCATTTGAGCATTAGGCTCAAGTTATACCACACTCTGGGAATCCTTCGGAAGAGATAACGAAACCACTGAGCACTTCCTCTGTGAATATCCTGGATTGCCATGAATCAGGTAACAAACACTCGGCTCAGCTTTGGTGAAAGCTGGTAAATTGAGCTCCTTGTCTTGGAAGCATCTTCTGACTTTTTTCAGAACAGTGGGAAAGTCTTAGCAGAAGCTAATTGGAAGTATAATAAACCGGTATTTAGGTCTGAGTGCTCCAGTCAATTCTCAAAAAACTTTTGACAAAAATAAAAATACAACTGCGGTCGTATAAAGCACAGTTCATACTTACTATACCCACTTTGTCTGGATTCAAATTACTTTTTTCTATTCAACATCTTTTTTATTTATTTTTAACTACGACGGAAGACGTCTTCCAAGTGATTTTCCGTGGAAAAAAGGAAATATTTCAACCTTCATTTTGCTTGAGAAGAAAGTACTTTGCATCTATTTTTTTCACTCTTTAGCTATTTGCAAGCACAGTCACCACAAGAACTTTTCCAGGATACGCTTTTGGCTTAGTGCTTTTTTTTCTGTGCTGTCGGCTTATAGATTTCATCTTATTTTACCCACGAAGACTAATACCCTCAGGGTAAGCATTCTGCGATGATGGCCATTTTCAACATCTGACATTATTGTGAGACCAAACCTTATGGATTTTTTCCCGACTGAGCTCACAGGAAAAGCAGAGTTTTGTAGAATTCACAACTTGTTCGCATGATTTCCGGGCATTTCATAGCTCAAATCAGATTGATTCTGCGATGAGGGTTCTAGAAAATCAAATGAAAGAACAAACAATGAAAAACTATTCCAAACACACAAAAAACAAAAAAGGGAAGAGTTAGTTGGAAAAGAAGGATAATGTCGATGGCATTCGAATGCTCCGAAAGGTATTGGTTGAATAAAAGGAACTCCAGAGCGTAGTTCCAACTTAAACTCATTTGATTTTTTTGTAGGTACTCTTAGCCCAGACTCATTCAATTATGCGAGATATAGATTTCATTTCGTAGAGGGTTAACTTACATCGTTTGACTCTGGTGAGTAATGAACCACATAAAGCAAATATTTGCAAGCTCACGTTTCATTGATTTTGTTTGTTTCATGCTGAGAAGGATTTCGCCAGACAGGTGCAGGCGTTTGAAAAGAATATCGGCAGATAAAAGGCATACTACGAACTACTGTTTTTCATTACAGAGTTGTTGATTGTAGCTCTCAAGAATTAATATTGAACCCCGGAAAATATTGAACATTTCACGAATATCCCATGACACAGAATGTAGTTCATAAGAGTAAACAAAGTAGGAGTTTTGCGATGTCTAAGTGAGGTCGAAAAGTCGGATTTGTGTTATTAAGCAACGAATATGCTGCTTGACATGTGCGATTCATTTGTTAAGACAACAAAAAAACTGTGTCGTTGTTGATTTTCACCGTTTGATCTTTGTCCTGTGTGTACGGTTTTGTGAACTAGTAGAGGTTGTTGTTTTCATTTCTAAATCATAATAAACATTTCTGGTGATGCGGTGCTTTGTTAATATGTACATACTTCGGTATACGCTATGGAGAAAATTAGAAAAGTTTTGAAGGTGGTGCACTTCCATCTTGACACGACGTACAGACGTCAGTGGTTTCTTTATGTCTTCTATATGAAGAGAAGGAAACGAAGCAGGAAGTTCAAGTAGGTGTTCTGTTTTTGTTTTGCTTTGCAAATTAATTAAGATTATTTAATTGGAATCTACTGTTGTTTTTTGGGGGATGTATGTTTGTTTTATCTTTGACACTTCAAGGGGGTTATTGTATCCAAAATGGAAGCCATCTGCTTCTAACAATTTCAGGATGCTGTTTGTGGTAAATTTGAGATTCCAGATGTCACACAATTTGTCGAAAACTCTTCGTGGAAATAATTGAGCCAGGGCTGGACATTGATCTTTCAGCTACCATCAAAAACGTGGCAAAAATTAGGGCTTGTTTACAAGAAACCTTCGTTATTGGCATTCCTTCACGTCTAGGCATGACGTAAGCATGTCTGCTGTTAACCCAGAGGTTCGTCGTTTGAATCCCAACAGAGGCACAAATGTTTTTCGCGTGGAATTGAAAAATCCTCCGTTAGTAAACGCAATGCCATGAAAACCCCTTTCTCGATTAGCCATTCGGAACCGGCAGAAAATTGTAGGTTCCCTCCATTCTCTCACAAGGCAATGGTTGTGAGGAATGCGCTGGGCCTCGGGGCTCCTCGCTCTGTTGCGCCAACCTGTTTATATTTATTTATTTATAGATGGTGTTCGTGCGGTATTTCCTCGCGAAAAGCGATACGAGTGGAAAAACATTTCTGCCTCTGTTGGGATTCAAACCACGAACCTCGTGGTTAACAGGCGGATATCGATATGCTAACCATCACGCCACGGATACCGCATTACTCGCAATTTTAATTAAACAAACTTTTTGAAAGATTGAGCTAATTTAAACATCAGAAATCTCCTCGTTTAGGGTAGATTCAATGACAATTTCAATCGTCTATCCTCTCAGTATGTAAATTTGTCAATCAGAGGTTAACCATGCACAGCATTATTTTTTCAATAATTGATTACCAGAATTTGTTTAACAACGCGACGTAATCCAAATGACTCAATTTTATTGGTTGTAATTGAAATGAAATATTAACTAACTTAATGCGAGCTTACAGTGTTGAAAGTGTTCATCGTTTGAGTGAGACATCAAATATTTATGCTACATGGATAATGTCATTATTGACACTTTACTTCAAGTTTAAGCTCCGGCAGGCTGAAAAGCTTTATTGATTAAAATGTTCTGCTTTACTAATATATGCAGGAAACAGTTGTTATAAGCCCAAGCAACTTTACACTCATCTGCATTATTTGGAATGCGAATGTTTACTAAATAAAAGATGACAGTAGTTGGATTAGTACAGTGCCTTTACTATAGAAGTCGTTTTATAAGAGTGATGATTCTTTAAAATGCCAGAGAAGAGTTGTTAGATGGGAAAAGGTTAAGCAGCTGATCAAGATTATAATTTCGAATTCAGGAGCAATCCATCTTAGGGTACGGCCAAGTACTGAGCGGCAAAGCGACAAAGCGCCAAAACTAGAACAATGTTGAAAACTTAGCGAAATATTTTTGCAGCTCAGCTTTCAATTTTGTTCTATAATTTTATCGCTTTATCGCCCAGTACTTGGTCGTGCCCTTACTTGGCACAAATGTGGTTCTTATAAGATGTGGCAACTGTGATGGGAGTTCCAATAGTTTGTGTCATGAACTGATTAGTATAGTTTATGAACAGGTTGACAAAAGAACAACGCTTGCAAATCGTGCAAATTTATTTCGAAAATAATAATTCAGTTCGCGAAGTTTACCGCAAGCTCCGTCCATTTTATGGTCGACATAATCGACCGAAGAAGAAGACCAATTGGAGCTTTGTCCATCAATTTTATGGTAGATTTTGAGCAAATATTTTGGCTTACATGATCCAGTTTGTATGCAAGAATTGAAGCCGCGAGACTATGCAATGCGTCGTGATTTTGGGGTATGGCGTATGGGCCGAAAATGAGATTGATCTCGATGCTGATTTTCATGGGAAAATTTGATGGGCTCATTTTTGGTTGAATGGTTACGTCACCAAGCAAAATTGACACATTTGGAGTGAAGAGAATGCTTTTAAGTGTCTTGAGACGCCATTACATCCATAAAAACTGACGGTTTGGTGTGCTCTATGAGCTAGTGTAGTCAATGGGCCATACTTCTACCGAAATGATGCTGGGGAGCCAGTTACCGTTAATGAAGACCGTAACAGAGAAATGATATAACCGACTATTTTGCTCCCGAATTGGATGGCATGAATGTGGATGAGATGTGGTTCCAACAAGACGGCGCTATATGCCACACAGCGCACGTCACAATCGATTTATTGAAGAAAACATTCGATGAGCACATAATTTCGCGGAATGGAACTATCAATTGGCCACCAAGATCGTGTGATTTGACAACATTGGATTATTTTCTTTAGGAATATGTAAAGTCACTACCAGAAATGTTAGGGGGCTTGGAACCCAACATTTATGGCGCTGTTGCCGTCACCCGTCATGCGGCCTCAAATACTTGAAAAAGTGGTTGGAAATTGGACCTCTAGACTTGGTTTTATTCGAGCCAGCCGAGGCGGCTACATGCCCAAAATCATAATGAAACATTAATAAAAAAATAAAATTATCTATCGTTTGAAGCCAAATTGATGGACATTAAAACTATTTTCTTTTCTTTTCAGAGAATGTACGCCACGCCCGGAGGTCATGCGGATTCGTCCATGATGAAATGGCAAACCAAACTAAAAATAAATCACAAATCACGTAGCAAATGACAAAATGGCTCTTATAGAAAAAAGCGCTGCCAACTCCTATCTATACAGATCTCTAAGCTTTGGAAAAAACAACCTTCACAACTGTCTAAAATTAAAACTAAGCCATAACTCTACTCTCTTCATCAACCAGAGGCATTGATCAGACAATAAAAAAAAAAGATCTGTTGAAATATGTATTGTATATAGCTTTTATTATGATAATAAAAACAAATTTGATAGAAATTTCTCATTGGACCGAATGTTTTTTTTAGGTTTAGTACATTGCCTACATCATTTGAATCTACATTTTCCTTTAAACCTTGTAACTTAAAAATCTTTATCATTCGGCTTAACCTTAACTTTCTGGTGCTAAGTTCTTAATTTTGCTGGCAGCCATATCAGTTTTTATATTTTTTTTTTAGAGTATAATCTGTTTTAGTAGTCAAGACTTTTTCTTTGATATCCATAATCGACAGTTTGCAAGATAGCCCTATTCTGTTAGTTAATCCCCTTCACTTAGAACCCATGTTGGAGAAGAGTGAAGAAATATGTAATCTGCCATTTTGTAGAGTCGGCCATTTTGGACTTGCAATGATACCAAATATAATTAATGACAGAAGATGTCATCAGAAATAAAGGTACGCACTAAATTTCAAATCAATCCGTCAACAGGATGTGGATCAAATTTCAATCTCTAGATTGGACCCAAACAAGACCAAAACAAATAAATAAACCGTTTGAATATAAAATGAAATTTTTAATACACAGGAAGTTGTATCGAAATCGACAGAGACGAAAGCAAAAAACTTGGTGCATCATAGGGGTGGTACTAGAGACTGGGGTTTGTTTGATATCTACATTCTCAATTCTAAAAGCAAATCATCCAAGATCTTTAGTCCTTGAGCGTGTATCCTATACAAACGGGAACCTTCAAACGGACAGACTGGATTTTTAAACATCTTATCGCAATTTTATGTGCGATTATTATTCATTAACTTTGAGGCCGTAACTTGCCTCACATTACCTAAATACCTTAAATTGTAAGAAATAAGTCATTCTTAACTGTTTTTGATGTTCTATTATATGTATACGTGCATGAAACTTTACCCAACATTTGTATAAAATTATTTTTCTACTTCAACCTGTAAAATTCACCTTAAGTATATTTACCTTGAATTCATCCAACAATAAATTATTGGATTGTACATGGAATTGCTCATTGCCAGCCAATAGATCGCCAAGTAAACCTCCTGAATGAAGGGAGTCTCTGTGATGGACGGGTAATATGATGTTACGATAAAATAAATTTGGAATGGAAGCCAGCAAACGGCGAATATTAGCACAACAACAATCATCATTTTAACAACCTGCAAGAAGACGAAGAGAAATTGAAAGAAAAAGAAACAATAAATATTCTTAAGTTTATTTTGATAAAATGTGTTCAAAATACGAGTATGTACAGTTTTTGGTTTCTATTTGTAGTGATGGTGGCAAAAAGAAGTCTGTAGGTCGGTGTCTATTGGTCGGTCGGATTGAAACAAAATGTTGCCAACATAGCAACCGGATAAATCTAATTTTGAAGTGACGTCGCGTTGCTTTGTTGTTCAAAAATTATTAAGAAACCGCGGGCGTGTTGATCAAAAAGACTTATATTATTATACATTTGAATTTAGTATCAGAAAAGAACCCACAATAATTTATTTATAAACAGTTAAGACGTAAATAAACAAATGGTTACGTAGAAAGACAGACACAAAAAGAATTGTTTCCTTTCTCCAATTAGAAAGAAAAGACTGACTGTGCGTAGTTTTAATTGTTATTGAGAACTGAGAATCCAGGGGGTGAGAATCCCCAACTATAACCCTACGAATTTGTAAGAATGTGGAAGCTGCAAACCTCATTAAAAGCTCTTCTTCATAACATTCAACTTCAAACGATGCAATTTCAAGAAAATTTTTTTTAAAAAGCTTCTAAAAAAAATATGAAAGTTTGTTAGAAGTTTTCTGGTTGTAGACAGGAACGGTGGACAAAGTCGTCAAAGAAAATACACGTGAACATGATAATAATGTGATTTGCAACACCTGACTAACTATCATTGTTTAGCTAATAAAGGGTTATGAAATAGCGACTTGACAGCTTTGAATTTGATTTGTGAACGTCTCATACATCGATATGTCAATTTATTTAGTAAAACCGACATTTTCATAATGAGGTTAAGGAACGAGCAACGTTTGAATAGTATAAAGACTTTCAAACTTCAATAATTTCAGATTGCAATTCTCGCCTTGTGTTACGTAGCATGTCCACCTGCTAACCCAGAGGTTTGAGGTTCGAATCCCAGCAGAGGCCAAATTGTTTTTCCAAGCCTTTCGCAAGTCCTCCGTTAGTAAATTCATTGCCATGAAAAGCGCATTCTCAATTAACCGTTCGGAACCGGCAGAAAATTGTAGGTCCCCTCCATTCCCTCATAAGGCATGGTTGTGAGAAATGCGCTAGGCCCAAGGGCTATTCGCTTTGTTGCGCCACCCTATTTATTTTATTTATTATAATAACAAGTTGAGTCCAAAAATATATTCGCTGTGTGATGTTGCAGTGGCAATGAGACTACAGGTTGGTCGAAGTTTAGAAATTACCGCTGCCGTTCAGGCGTCCGTAGCAAACGATCCGAATCAATTAGAAAACATGATGGCGGATTTTTTTCATAGGGGTCTTGGCTTGCACCAATAAAAGATCAAGCTGATGTAAGAATTGGAGCCGATGGAGCATTTGAAGCGACGGATGTACGTTCACCGACTGACGAATTTCATCGTGACATCATCTTCAGGTACGAAGCTCTTTTCTGCCTCAATGGGTTTATCAATAAGCAAAATATGCTGTCGACTAAAAATCTACATCAGGTGTTCCATGAATCACCAGTTCATCCACAAAAATTTAACTGGTTGGTGTGGCTTTAATGGTGTCGACGTTATTGGGCCATATTTTTTCGTGGACGATAACGATATTCACGTCACACTGTGAAAAAGCAGCATAATCACGATGTGATAACCAATTATTTTTTACTTCAATGAGAAAATATGGATTTGGATGACATGTGGTTTCAAGACAAAGGTGCCACAAGCCATACAGCACACACTATAATAAATAAATACGGTGACGCCTGTGATGCTTCTTTTGCGAGGCTGGGGTATGACTCAGGGTGTCCAGGGTCTACCCAAGGAAGCGTCGTAGGACTTGGGTTTCGGCGGTCCAACTTCTCAAAATGAAGACGCAGAAATGGTCGGTTTTAAATTATAACTCTAAATTTATTACTGAAAGTCTCTTCAGGATACAGTTTACAGTTCTTTTGTTTTTATAATTTTTTACAAGATTAAATAAGGTCAATAATTTCTTGAACGAAGCACAATAATGATGTTAATCCAGGGGCGGCTGGTATAGATTCTCACTCGAGTAAAAGCGATGACTTCTCTCGGATACGGCTGTGTCCTACGGCTATTATTTCCTCGGTGCGGCGGCGGTAACTTCTTGACTGGTTCTGCCTTAGGCCGGTCGCTCTATCGGCAGCAGCGGATTTCGTGGAAAAGGTCTGCGTTGTATACAAGGCAGCGCAATCTATCGGCGGCTGCGGAATGCGTAGGAAGCACCTGCTTTGTGTCGTACGGCAGGACAATCTATCGGCGGCGGCGGACTTCGTAGGAAGTACTTACGTCAGCTTAGAGGCACAACACTTTGTCGGCGGCGGCGGACTTCGTGGAAAATATCTGCGGTTGGATAACAAGGAGGATTCAAACGCTCAGCTCGAATAAATCGGAGTAATTCAATTACCCTCTGCTGTGACTAAAAGTTAAAGACGACACCAAATGCTCAGCTCGGATAGCCAGGGCAAGTGGAATCTCTTTGTACGGAGACCGTTAAAAGTCAAACAGTCGAATATTTAAAGACCAAATGCTCAGCTAGGATAGCCAGGGCAAGTGGAATTTCTTGGCACGGAACGGGAGAATAGTAAAGACAATACCAAATGCTCAGCTAGGATAGCCAGGGCAAGTGGAATTTCTTTGCACGGAGACTGTTAAAAGTCAAAAGCTAGAATAGTAAAAACAATAACAAATGCTCAGCTAGGATAGCCAGGGCAAGTGGAATTTCTTTGCACGGAACGGGAGAATAGTAAAGACAATACCAAATGCTCAGCTAGGATAGCCAGGGCAAGTGGAATTTCTTTGCACGGAGACTGTTAAAAGTCAAAAGCTAGAATAGTAAAGACAATAACAAATGCTCAGCTAGGATAGCCAGGGCAAGTGGAATTTCTTTACACGGAACGGGAGAAAGTGATTCGGTAAAATTCCTTTTATTCAGCTCGGGTAGCCAGGATAAATGGAACCTAATAAGACTCTTTCTGATTTTTGGGGATTAATTCACCCCTATTCATAGATTATGCTACCAAAACAAAATGTGAATTATAATGCAATGACAAATTTCCATTTAAAAATTTGAAGGCGATTGCCAATGCATTTCTCCATAAGAAAATGCACATGAAGAGATACGCCGCGGAAAGGTAAACACAGTTTGGCCTTGGAGTGTGTGTTTACTTTGCGATAAACAGGGAGATGGAGATTGTCATTGTAAATCTCCATAAAGAAATGTACACGTCTCATAGGCAAACAACGTTTGGCCTTGGAATGTGGGCTCGCCATACGTTAGTAAAATGAATGCGTGTATTGTTTTAGTGTGGCCTTTTGGGTGGGAAGAAGAAATTGTGACGCTTCGTCACACGCCTTGAGATCCAGCGGATTTTCTACAACCATGCCTATTTAGGGAATGCAAGGGACCTAAAATTTAATGCCGATTCCGAACAGAAATCGAGAAAGCGCTTTTCACTTGCCAATTCCTCATGAAAGGCAATACCCGTGGAAAAACATTTTTATTTATTCCTGAAACTCAAACCACGAACCTCTCGTGTAACAGGTAGGCATGCTAATAATTACGCCGCGGGCCAATCCGAATGGCCTATTTCTTGAGATAACGCGTTCATCAAACTTACTATTTAATTAATCGATTGCAAGGGGTACAGCACTCGTTCGTTTGATATCTAAGCGCGTTATCTCAAGAAATAGACCAGTCGAATTGGCCCCTTCGCTCGTATGATTTAATGCTTCGAAGAATATTCTCTTTGGGACTACATTAAATCATTGGCTCATGCCACCAATCCGACGGCGAGCGTTGGAAGACCGCTCGGGCCGTTTCGCCCGAAATGTGTAGTCGAGTCATCGGAAAGTTGGCCCAATGAATCGAATACTGCAAACGAGTCCGCCGTGTCTATTTATAAATGAAATCGACTGCCATTCATCAATGTTTAGGTCGTACCTCAAGCAAAAAGTCAAGTTTTTGAAATATCTCAAATCGTTTGCGATTGCCGAGTCCTTATTGATAAGGGTTGTTTTTTTTTTTTTTGAGGTATAGATATTCCAATTGAAATAAAACCTTCAAAAATTTGGAGTAAATTGTTTTAATGTCCATCAATTTGGCTTTATTAGAAGGATAACTTTGTCATTAATGTTTAAATATGATACGGGGCAAGTCGCCGCTGCAGCTGGCTTGGCTCGAATAAAGTCAAGTCTAGAAGTCCAATTTTCAACAAATTTTTCGAGCATTTGAGGCCGTATGTTGGCAATAACGCCATACGAATGTTGGTTTCCAAGCCCCGTAACGTTTCTGGTTTGTTGAAGTAGACAAGCGACTTCACCTATCCCCCAAAGAAAATAATCCAATAATGTCAAATCACACGATCTTTGTTGCCAATTGACAGGTTCATTCCGGGAAATTATGAGCTCATCGAATGCTTCCTTCAATAAATCGATAGTGACGTGCGCTGTGTGGCATATAGTGCCGTCTTGTTGAAGCCACATCTCATCTACATTCATGCTATCCAATTCGAAAATAAAATAGTTGGCTACCATGCCTCTATTCCGGTTTCCATTAACGGTAACTGGCTCGCTAGCATCATTTCGGAAGAAGTATGGCCCAATAGATCACACCAAACAGTCAGTTTTTGTAGATGTAATGGAGTCTCAAGGTACTTATGGGGATTCTCTTCACTGCAAATGCGGCGATTTTGCTTTTTGAAAATCTTCCATAAAGTTGATAGACAAAGTTCCAATTCCTGTGGACGGTGGCGAATCGATTCGTTCGGGTCCTGTCCAAAACTTTGCTCTACAACGGCAATTGTTTCTTCGGTGCACATTGTTCGACGCCTCTGTGGATGAGTATTTTTACATAAAGTAAACGTAGTGCAAAAACGATCCATGCTTAAGCCGACTTAATATAATATATAAGAATAAAATGGACGGAGTTTGCGGTGAACTTAGCGACCTGAACCATTATTTTCGAAATAAATTAGCACGATTTGCAAGCGTTGTTCTTTTGTCAATCTCTTCGTGATTAAATGGCAAGCCAAATTAAACATAAATGACATTAGAATTGGCCAATTTGACAACAAGATGTTAGTTTTTTTCTATTAAAAAAAACAACTTCTAAAAAAAAACACCCGATATTAGTATACTTGTGGTTATGAAGGTCTACGGAACTATTATTGATAGGCCTGTGGAAAGAGTCAGTAATTACCTTCAAAGAAGCACCATTTACTTATATGCATGTTTAATCAATTTGCGACTTCTACGATTAAGTCTGTGCAAAAAACTACTCTGCAACTTTTTAAAATTCCCATTGAAATAGTTCTGAACACCATAAGGAAAACTTGTGCCGGAATCTTCCTCATTACAATTTAAGTTTAAATTGCAGTTTGTTGAAATAAAACTTCTATGAAAGCCATTTACAAAACCCGCAAATGTTCATCTCTTTTATACAGATTTAAATTTCTATCAACAAAAGTTGGTGGTTGTTTACAACACCATGACTTCATCCGTTTGAATCTAATGTTCGTTATGTTGCCGACATTATAGTTTCAAACTTTTGCGGAAGAAATTTCTAAAATAACAGAGTATTGTCAGGGGCAAACTTTTAATCATTAACGACTTCATACCATAATGGGGATGTGCACAAAAAGACAAATGCCATTCGTCGACAACCTTTTACGGAAATTATTAAAAGTAATTAAACTATTACAACACAAATTGGTGAAAGTTTAAAACCGTTAACAGTAGTTGTTGGAGTTCTGATTTTAATGGAACACTTTACTCATATAATTTAAAAAAAAGACACTCAAAAACAAAAGTTAAACAAACAAGTTATGTGAAATTTACGAGTATATGTTCTGATTCTGAGTAATTGAAATAGGCTTTAGGCATTTTGAATAGATGTGTTGAGTTGGTTCTCCTACGAGAAAGTTCACGGTGCAGTGCAATAACACCCGCGGCAATAACCCCTGCAGGGGTTATTTCCCAAACGAAAAGGAAATAGCCCCTGCAGGGGTTATTTCCTTTTTAATGTGGCAATAAAAACCGTAGGTCTTATTGCCTTTTACCTGTGGGGATTATTTCCAATTTCAAATTGAAATAAAGCCCACCATAGAAAACCTAATAGAACAAAACAAATTTTAGAAAATAACCATATTCGCTCTATTTTAAGAAACCAAAGAAAACCATTGAAAATATTTTTTTGCATTAGTGAAATAAAAAAATTCGCTCGAATTTTTTAATTTCACTAATGCAAAAAAATAGTCCTGCTGTTAAATTATATTGCTATATTTTTGTTAATTGCAGGACTACTTTTTTGCATTAGTAAAATTAAAAAATTTAAAATAAGAAAATAAATAATCGTCATTCGCGCAGCGGAAAATTTTTTTTGCCCCAAAGAGAATCAATTTGGGGTGTGAAAATAAAAAAATTCGCGTAGTGAGTTTCCAGGAACATCTTAATTTGCAACATCCAAAAATAAAGTCTACGATGGAAAAAGAAAACAATAATTCCGTTGCATTTTTGGATTTAAAGGTAATATAATAAGGAACATGAATGGCACATTAGGACACACAGTCTACAGAAAGAGCACACATACAAACAGATACTTACATGCTACTTCCCATCACCATCCGGCAAGCTTAAGATCTGTTGTTTTTACATTAATTCAGCTCTGAACTTACGTTTGTGGACAACATTCTTAAAACGAATGGCTATTCCAAAAGGCAAAGAACCAGAAGCCAGTTTTGCCACGGGAAAGGGATGGAGTAGCTTTTCTTCCTTACGTAAAAAGCGTAGCGGACTGAATTTCGAAAGTGTCGAAGAGATACAGTATAAATTCCATATTTTTACCACCCAAAAAGGTGAAAAACTACCTCCGATCATCAAAGGATCACATTCCATTGCAAATTCCAGGCGTTGCATTTACACGTCCTTTGCAGCTGCGGGTTATCTTATGTGGGGCAAGCCCAACAAAGTGTTGCCACCCGTTTAAAAGAACTTATAAGTGCTTTCAACAAAAACAGCGGGAAAAGTCAGCAATAGTCGAGCACATTCTAGACAATTCAGATGAACATCACTGGGTTCACTTCGACCAAACTAAAGTCTTAGCTCAAGAGCCTCACTATATCCCTTGGCTTATACGCGAAGCAAAGCAATTGAAATTTAACGCCATCAAAATTTCAATCGGTATGACAGCATAAAATTTTAGCGTGAATGGAACCCATGCCTCAACATCGCACGGCCTATCCAGATAGCCATAAAAACATCCAGCGATATAGTGAGCACTGTTTGGCTCCCAATTTTCTACCGTCTACACACCGCTACAACTTGCGTAGCCAAAGAAGAGAACAACACTTTCAATGTCACTTAAAGCGAAATGTTCGGGGTGAGTACAGTATTGCACTTGTTAAATATTTTCAATATCAATGCGGCTAGTCCGGAATTTCAAATTTCAAAATGTCAATAAGTAACTCGTTAGCTTTATAGCGATGCGTCGATTTATTGCACGAATCTTCGGAGAGCTAGTTCTGCCGATAAGCTTGTACACAAAAATTAGTCTAATCAGTTAGTACAGGCAGGCAGAAGGTTCCTGACGATTGAAAATCTGTACCTGGAGTCTATGCCATTTTATCTATGTCTATGCTATTTTATCTAGAAATTCCATCTTCGACACATATGGAAAAAGTAGTTAAGAAAACATACAAATGTATGTATACTTAAAAACTAGAAAAACACTCACCTTATAAATAAAATTTATACCAATCAACAGTAAAATGATTTTTACATCTTTCAGCTACACACACTCCGTTTTTCAAAATTCTGTCTTGAGCACTTCCGCACCATCATTTCACTAAATCACTTCTATAAACTGCTGGAAAGTTACACATCAAAAATGGATGCCACGACATTAAACGTAGGAAATCATCATAATAAGTAAATTCTTAAGAATGTTCTGTCGTTGAAAAAGTATAAGAGATAGAAATTGCAAAGTATAATTTTTGAATTTACTCATTTATTTTTCATTGCAAAGCTTTAGACAAATAAAATAAGTGGGACATGACAGCAACTTCATAAGTCGAATTACACAGGTTGAATAAATTCCGTAGCAATTTAGGTTCAGCTATAAAAAGAGCTGTGGTGCCCGTGGCGTAATGGTTACAATGACTACATATAACGTGGAGGATTCAATTCTCGGAAATACAATATTTCTCCACTGGTATCGCCCTTCGCGAGAAGTGCTTCAGGAGTAACAAGGTACAATGCTATGAAAATCACTTTCTACTTAGAAATTGGCAAAAAAAAATTAAATCCTTAAAGCACTTTAAGGTCCCCGGAATTCATTTATTTAATTCACGAAAAGGAATGCTACATATCTTCTTCTTATCTTTTAATATATAAAAAGAAGTGTACGGTTGGTTCTGATCGCATCATTTGAGAATGGCTCAACCGAATGAAACCAAATCTATGTGGTAGCTTAGGAGATATTGGAAGATGGTTTTTATTAGAAAATATACCCATGGGTAAACAAAAAAAAAAAATTGGAAACTTTGAAGCTACTTTACTTAACTTTCAATTTGATTAACGTAGGGCCTGAGCTACGACGTGCCGGGCGGTTCAGCTAGTTGATAATTAAAAAAGCATCATGAATAAATAAAAGTTAAAAAGAGTGGCGCAACAGAGCCTATGGTCTTAGCGCACTTTCACGGCCATATCATGTGAGGAATAGGAGCGGGGACCTACAATTTTTGAGAAAACGCTCTTCATGGCAATGAAATTGCTTTCGAAGGACTTGAAAATCCATCGCGAAAGTCGATACCCGTGAAAAACTTTTTTGCCTTAATGTTGGAGCAATCGAACCTCAAATATTCCGCATAATAGACATACATGCTTACCATTACACCCCAGTCACCAAAGTTGAAAATAGCATCACGGATTCAAAAGTAATGATGAGTAAAACCAAGAACAATAAGTCAATTGTTGTGATTCCTCGTAAAAACGAGGATCCGATCAGAATATCAAGTACTTCTGAAAAAAACCCAATAAGAGAACTTCGTTCAAATTTTAGCCTTTAAAATTCTAATGAATATGTGGCTTTCAAAAGTAAACAAGCTCATAATTATGATTCCTAGGAATTTAACGCAGATAAATTCCAAGAGAAATGTAAAATAAATTCCAATGAAATTCATGTTTTTATTTTCCAAAGAATCGACTGAAATCGGCTGAATGATAGCAATGGAAAACTAAGAACCAAGACCGTAAAGACCACCAAGCAAACATAGCTGTAGAACCGCATTCATCTCTGAGGATCTTGAAAAGTTAAATATGCAGACTCAACTTAGACCATTATCAAAAATGCCATACTCTAGATCAGAAGAAGTTAGGATTTCAAGCTCGTATGTTAGCTTAAATCAAATAAAACTGGATTTCCAGACGGTCTCGACGGAAGCTAGTGATTAGCTTGAAAGGAGAGTGCACTGCTGCATGATTTAGTGGGGAGAATGCATGTTCAATGAATGGAAAATCTTACAATTGCACCAATTATATAGGAATACTCTTCCTTAACGTCAGATGTCTTGTCCTTGTGAAAGTCTGAAAACCCCCACGTCAAAAAATTCGTATACACGGGAGATCTTGGAGAAAACATGCGTACTACAGTATTGACAGAAAAAAGCTGTGCAGCACCATGTCTAGTTGCCAAAAAACCTTGGTCTCAGTTCGTAAGACAGATTTAATCACGAAGTCACCACATCGGACATTTGAAGAAAAGCAAGTGTCATTTGATATCAGTGTTTGCTTCCTGAATTCTCCCCGGCCAAATCCTAGTTCTACTTGAAAACAGAACTCAAAAAACTAGCTTGGTGTCAAAAGTAAACTGAGGTTTTTCATTGCGGCTACCTCCGAGCAGTTTTTGGGCTTTAATGACCGAACTTATTGATGCACTTTTTACATAATTAATTTTAAAGACCTATAAACTGAAGTGTTTCTCTTATTTCATTTCGTTGAAAAAATGACCAAATGGAATAAAATGTGAAAAAATAATGACCATATTTGTACATAAATGACCAAACAGGCAATCGTGCCCAGGCATCGTAGCCTCGCAATGCATTCTCTTCCATGTGTCCATATCGCGGTACAGCTCATACAGCTCGTTGTTGTATCTTCACACATTGTTTTCGCATACAGGACCAAAGGTCACTCGGAGTATTTTTCTTTCGAAACGACAAAGGGTTTCCTCATCTGCTCTCGATAAAGTCCACGCTTCCGCTCCGTAAAGCAGGACTTGCATGATTAAGGCCTTTTATACAGGGTTACTCCTCTGGTGCTGACGTTTGAGTTCTGTGCAATCTTTTCAAGTATGATGTCAAAGAAATCGCATGACAGTTGGTCGCCATGCCTAAAACCTTCTTCGACATCAAAGGTCTCGGTGAGTTCTTTACCAACCTTGATGGAGTAGTGTGAATTCTTCAAAGTCATCCTGCATAGTCGTACGAGTTTTACAGGGATGCCGAAACTAGGCATAGCTCTGTACAGCTCGTTACTGGTCATACGCGGCCTTGAAATCGATAAAAAGTTGGTGTATATCGATTTTATATTCTCGGGACTTTTCCATTTTTCCTTCGACTTTTCTCAATTTTTTTTTTACAGAACTTAAACAGAACTTAAACTGAGTCACTCGAAACAACGAGAAGTACTAGCGTAAATCTTTAAAAAGTGCCGTCTTTATCACTCTAATCAACACTCTAATTTAGGAAAGGGGTCATTAAATAGATAGGATCTACACCTTTATAATTTCAACTAAGCAGTGATAACTTTACTTGACCCAAAATACCGAGAAACCCAAGAAACCTTGACTGTGGGAAGTCAGTAAAATTATCAAAAAAAAAAAAAGAGAACATCATGTCAAATCGTCTACCATCATAAAAACTGTATACAAAGTTTTACTTACTCTTCGTTTGCTTTTTATATTTTCCACTTGACGGGGTGTGTACTCGCCAATTGTCTTTGATCCCCACAGTTCAAAACCAACTCTTGCGTATGTAAATGTCATTGACATAATGGGCAAAAAATATGTCAGTGCCATAAAAACGATGTTATATCTGCAAAAAAAGAAAAATCTCCCAATAAAAGTTGAAGAAACAAAAACAATCGATATTTTGTAAGGAAAGAAGGAAACAGGGAGAAAAAATTTAAATATCCGTGAGTTTGAGAACATTTTCATGGCTTACACATATTCCTGTTTAGAATGGTTTGTCTGACCATCTGGCCACTCTGAATAGCACACCGTTCGAATACCATCTTTTGATTCTATAAAATCTGTGGTGAAAAAAAGCAACATAGGACAGGATATCACAATGGAACATATCCATATTGAACCAGCTATCGTTAAAGTAGAACGCTTGCCCATTCTTGGTCTGAGTGGTTTCATGATGGCAACGTATCTGAAATAAAAAAAAAAAAAACATTGAAATTTGATATTTATGTTCAAGTACATATTTTGCAACACTGCAGCAGATTTAATATTAAATTTTTATATTGAATTGAAAATGAGAAAAGCAAGTGCGAAGAAATATTTTACCACATTTTTGGTTGTTCTACAAAAACTTACTGTCTGTAGTCATTTTATTTATATTTTTCAACGGTTTTCTAAGTCAAGTGTAGGACATTTTATAAAGAACCATCAAAGCTACCTACATTTTGAGTCATTCTAAAAAGATCACCTACATGTCTACTTTTTAAATTTGGGCTAAATTTTATTACGAAAGCATAACTGAGTCCATGGCAAAGCGTAGTTGAGACCGCCTGTTTTTATCATTCTTTTTTTCTATAAAGTTGAAAATCGTGGGTTTTCACCCAAGTCATGTTTACATCCTTCTTCTCTTGCAAATTCTTCCACGAGTTTAGTATGATAACTCTTGTCAATCACAGTTCGCTTCCATATTATGTTCGAGTCATTAAATTCAACCCCAAACAGAAATAGCAATGAGAGCGTCTTAAGCAAAATTTTTTCATCGTGAAATTCAACCCCAAACAGTGAAACAATGAGAGAGTCTTCAACAAATCTTTTCATCTGGAAATATCGTAAAAAGAACCAAAATGGGACGAAATCTTTCCCAAAAATATCATAAAAAACAATTAAAGTAGCTGTTCTACGATGTGAAAATGATTTATGAAACAATACATAGCTAAATGGTTACCGAACTTTTAAGACTAAAGAGCTTAGTTGTTTCAGAAGATAGGAAGTGCGGGTTTGTTTATTTTCTCACACGAACTAGAATATTTCTTATTTATCGAACGAAATGATGATTTTTGTGCAATTCGTTCATAAAATAAAACCAAATGTGCACTCAAAGCCGTCAGAGTGAGTGAATAGAAATCATGAGTAGAAATAAAAAAAAAAAAAATTCCACATACGCCACAGTGACCTTGAATGATCTCTGTGTATTTTAATTTGCCCAACGCACCTTTCCACTTGTGTGAACACTTTTAATCCCTTTTCCCTAAGGAATAATTCATAAAAACTTTTATCATGTATTTCGCTTTGAAAGCACATCCTGCGCCAATCCTAATATCTCCCTCTCAAGCCAACTGGGCTATGTGGTACATTTGATTTGTTTTTTTTTCTGCAAAATTTCTATCTTTGTGAAGGAGACGTGCCTCATTCAAGAACTTACTCAGTATGTGAAATTTGCTAATTCAAAAGTTGGTTTGAAATGAAAATAGTTTTAAAACTAAGAATTCAGGAAAAACATCATTGAAAGCACTGGGACTAATAGGTACTAATAGAAGCATTTCTCACACATGGACATACAAATGCCCGCATCTATTTTTCAATGTTGTTGTTTATGCCGTATTATGTAGACTTTTCAATGTATTAACCTTAGGGCATTTTGGGGTTGGTTTGTATATTAGAAGAAAGTTGGTAACAGAAAGCATGCCAAGGATACATCTCATTCAATTGAAAACCGTAAAGAGAAAAGACAAAAACACTCATTTTCTGTTGCAGTCCGCAGACGGCTTTATTTATCTGAAAACTATTTAAAATGGTAGCTTCGAAAATTTACTGACATAATGAAAAGTAGAGCTACAATAGAGTAAGCTTCACAAATTATTTTATATTATCTTAATGCCTACCTTAAATTGAGGATGATTTCGAGAACTAGGCAACCACGAACAAATTAAAGAAAAGTGACAAGAAAAACTCGCGGTTTGATAATGTGCGAATGAATAAGCCGATAACCCGAAACCTCCGAATGGAGGTAAAAAAAACACACAGCATGTAATGACGCTGCCAGCCTACAGCTACTCAGCTGGTTGTGTTCGATGATGAATTCAGGTGTGAAGTCTTATAAAGGTTGGTTGTAATTAATAAATGCGTTGTAATATAAAATATGGACTTTGGTTGATGTACGTTAAACCGAGATTGTCCTCTTCACGAGACGTCGAAAATTGACTGGTCTGACCCAATTTTAATTGTAAGGAGTCAACATCCCCTTTTCAAACGAAGTCAAACATCTTGGAGTGATCCTGGATAACAAGCTTCTTTGGTCTAAACATGTCGAGCCTAAAACTACTAAAGCACTGTCAGTCTTCTGGCAATGTAAAGGAGCCTTTGGCAAGACATGGGGTCTTTCATCGAAAAAAATCCTTTGGATCTATACGGCTATGATAAGACGAATCATCTCCAATACGTCAGTTGTTTATTGGAATAAGTTCTCTCGTACGACACGATGATCCCAAGGCTCAAACTGCGTCAAAATTACTCAGTCAACTTTCCTTCGGTTCAGGACTGGTTCACTCCAGAAACTGAGCCTGGAAAGAACTGTTATCGTATCTTTTCAGATGGCTCCAAAACCGGCGAGGGTTCTGGTGCTGGTAGTTTTGTGGAGAACGACGCGTATGTCTGCAGTCATCTTTGGGATTATACGCATCCGTTTTTCAAGCGGAGGCTAATGCTATCCTAACTGCCTTAAGCCACATTACAAACAATGGATGGACGGGGAGAAGTATCTTTGTTTGCAGCGAAAGCCAAGCTGCGTTTAAGGCCCTTCTCAACTCTATAACCACTTCGAAAGTCATCCAGAAATGCAAGAGCTCTCTGAATGCGATCGGAAGATTAAATTTCTTGAATTTCATTTGGGTTCCGGGCCATTACTACATAAATGGAAATGAGATTGCCGATGAACTTGCTAGGCAAGGATCTCAGACAGCTTTCTCAGGACCAAAACAGTCGTTAGGCCTGCGTCCTGAGTGAAGGCTTCAATCAACGATTGGATCTGTGAAGAGCACAACCGTAGATGGCATGCCGACAAACCAAGCGTATACTTCCCAACGTTAGTAAGAAGATTGCAACATTTTTGCTATTTCGTAGCAGAAAAGACTGTAGAAAGCTTATTGGCGTTGCAGCGGGCACTTCTCTTTTGCCAAGCATTTAAATGTGTTAGGCTTAAGTGATACCACACTCTGTGAATCTTGTGGAGAAGTTGAGAACACCGCAGAGCACTTCCTCTGTGAATGTCCTGCTTTTTCTCGCACGAGGTTACAGATACTCGGCGCAGACATGGTGAGAGCTGATAACTTAGGCTCCTTATCATAGCAGTGTCTTTGGTTGGCTTTTCTCCGAACATCTGGAAAGCTATAACAAATAGAAGGTTGCTATCTGGTAAAACAATGGACCGGTATTTTGATATGAATACTCCAGCTGGTTTTTTAAAAACCTCCAACAGAAAAAAAAATGTACAGCGTTGATTAAAAGTCAAGGGTGGGCGCCAGAAAATCCTCTTAAGAATTTTTAAACCATTTGCCGAAAAAAAAGAAAGCGAAAATACGACCAAGAAATGAACGACAATTGCAAATGTATTAAAAGAATACGATTGTTCCAATTGATTGAGTAGGTATTAATTTATTTTTAATGTTCCAAACGTAGCGAACTTGGATTCAAAGCCCAAATATTTTTAGCAAAAGTATTATGAAATGGATGAGTCCTACCTCACAAACGAATGAATTAAGATATGTAATAAAACAATTCTGACATGGGCAAAAGGTTTGAAGGACCGCTATATGACCTTGTAAGAGAAAAGTACCAAAGACGGGACCGTTAATAATGGGCTCCCAAATTTCTCAATAACGAGATGAAATGGGGTCGTAAACCAGATATTTTTCTGGGAATTCGAGGGAAGAAAAGGGCCACTCGATAGTAAACAGATACAACTCACAAATCAAAAAAAAAAACTACGGCACCTAAAAAATACACTCTACTTATGTTTTTTTTTTTTTTGAAAGAATGCCCCGCTGCTAATATATCTCCCCTTTTCTCGAATTACGTCTCCACGTCTCCTTTTGACGCTTTTTCCTTCCTCAATACGCTACCTACTCAACTAACTATTTTCTTTTCTTTCTTTTTCTTCTTAAATACAATTATTTCTTTTCGACTAAAAAATGTATCAACTTATTTTTTACTCGTTCAGTCGCGAATTTCTCAATTGGAAAAAACTACTTTTCAGCTTGATAGCTAACCAAGAAGTGTCTGCGACCTCAAGTCTAGTCCCCTGTTTGGACACATCACCGCACTCATACACACACAAACACAAATCCGATCTTCCAACCATCACTTTTCGAGGAATATAGATCCACGACATCAACCACCAATGTTGTTCTGACATCGCTATCGAATATCCAACGAAAGTGTTCGTGTTCATTCTCTTACTTCAGCGAGTTCGACAAGTTGTTGGTGTCGTCCAAAACTTGCCCGCCCCACGGTTGATTCCAGACCCCAATTACCATAATTCAAAACCTTTCGAGAAAATTGAAAGTAATTGAAATACAAACCCCGAAGAAGAAAAATGGAACGCAGTCTTATGCCAAATTAAAACAGCAAACTTAGCTCAAAAATTACCGAAAAACTAAACCAAAACCCTGACAAAATCTCTGTTTTGTCGACAGCTATGAACGGTGTCTCAGCGGCAGCCATTTAACCATTTACTTCAAAAGCAGGGGTACTAAAACGTCAATTATTTTTTGATCGGCAAGTTAGGGATCAAGTTTGCAACTTTCGCATTGAATTTCTCCTAAAAGACATTGGAACAAAATTCCATTATGAAGGAATGGAATAATATTTTCTGAATTTCTAAAACTGATTTGACACTTTCTCTACTATCAGTGGTTTTTTGAGGGCTTCTAACGTTTGGGAGATAGAATCTTAAAAGACTAATTCATCTCTTTGAATTGAAAAATTTATGTGACTCTTTGCAAATAACAACTCGTCACTTCTATGGCACTTTACAAATTGGAGTAAATGAAAGCTCAATTCACAGTCACGGAAAGCAGCTTTCAAATAAATTACTTTTAACGTGTTTGAGAGATTTTTTAAATGTACAAAGTGTCCATTGTGTGTTGAATCTACAAGAGATGATATGTCATGAGTGTCCATTCTGATTTCAAATGCTCTTTGGATTCACAGGAAACTGAAGTGTTGGGACTTGGTCACTTCAAAGAGATGAAATAGAAAACATACCCTTGTCAAATTTGATGATAAAAACAAAGAAAACCAAGGGAAAGATGGTTTAAGTCCAAACGCTACTTTTCAACTGATTTAATGAGGTAGTGTTGGGAATAAAAGCATCTTTCTCTTCTGGTTTTCTTTGTTTTTATCATCAAATTTTACAAGGGTATGTTTTCTGTTTTGAAGTGAACAAGTGTTGAAATTTTAATCTATGAAAAGGAAGAAGAGCCAACTACTAAAGGAAAAACGGTTGAAGTGTACAGACGAACTGAGATTTTTTAACATGTTTAAGCAAAGATGACCACATTGAGAATGGTGTGAACTAGAACATAAAATCTTTTCGATCATCTAATCATTTTACAACCATATACAGATCTTTCTACGTTTAACAAAGAAAAAAAGATTGGGCCTCCGGTTTAGTGTCAAAGAAAAGTATGAAAAAGCAAAAATCACTCCCAAGTAGTCCTATACAGGCTTCAACAACTCATTTCTTTATTTATTATTTTTCTTCGCATAAAGCTCTGTTTGGTTATAAAAATTACTATACGCTTTTTATATTCTGATGTTCAAATAAATTAAATCAAACCCAGAAAAATCAATATCATATTTCAGGTCTTCGAACCTATAAACTCTCAAGTACTAAGAAGACATGCTAACCATGACCAGTTCATCCTACATAGCATAAAAAACTGTCCGTTGTTAGTTATGTCAAATATGAGTCTCCCACAAATACCGGCGCGGCGGTTAAAATTTAAATCCGCGTTGCAATTTCAATATTAGTTTGCCTTTTGAAACAAAAAAAAATATCATAAAAGCTACTGTCGTTGCTCTAGTTTTAAGTATTTATAAGTAGATTTTAGTAGTTTTAATTTGTTTTAAGAAAAAGCAAAAAAAAAGAAGCTCAATAAAACTAAATAAATTTTTTTTTTATTTTCCAATTTTAATTCTAGTCTGTAAAATAATTCGTAATTTATCTTTAAGCCGAAAGGCATTGTTAAGTAACTAAAGGTACCCGCTGAGGTTCAGTTAGTAAATCTAGTTCTTGTATTAGATCCTTCTAATCATTTTTATTAGCAAGTAAGTGGTTATAACATAATCAAAAATAAAAATGAAATGAAATCAACAAATCAGGGAACTACAATTATACGCGGCTTTTTCAAAAGCAGATAAGCAACCACTAATCTTGTTGAATTTGTCTCATTCACCCTTTCTGCCTTGGAATAATGTTATTTCAACAAATTTTAGTAAAGCCTTTAATAAAATTTCTCATAGACTGATTCTTTTTAAATTATCCACCCTCGGCTTCAAACCAATTTTATTGAAATGGATTTTCTCTGTTAATATAGTGTTAGTCTTAGATCTTATCTGTCAAATCCTTTTTTAGCTATTCCCGGCGTCCTCCAAGGTAGTCATTTAGGTCCTTCTTTTCATTCTTAATACTAACGATCTCGAATTGATTATTCACCATTTTCTTATTTAACTGTACGCAAATGATACAAAGTGATCTCGAAATCATTTGCGACCAAGGACACAAGTTCATCTCAAAATATTGATGATGTTATACTAAAAGCCAATTCAGCACTAGGTTCCACTAAGCGATAGTCAAAAGAATTTTCAGACCCTTACTTAACCCGATCTCTGTGCATTATCTTTGTTCGCCCACTCCTTGAATACGCCTGCCAAGTCTGGTCCTCTTTCCAACAAGTTCACATTTCCAGAATTGAAAATATTCAGCGCCGTTTTTCTTCGATTTGTTCGGAGAGGTCTTCCTTGGAATAATCCTTTGATTCTCCCTCCTTACCAAGATCGCATCAACCTGCTCAGTATGAATACTTTGAAAGAAGAAAAGAATCCTTTCCTCCAACCCTATTTTCCTTAACACTAATCCTCACAATATACGGAATACTCGCCTCTTTTACCTATCCCCTCATCGAACGTCATACGGCTCAAATGAACCTATCTCCCGAATGCTGAGTAATTTTAATTGGAGTTTAAACAGTTTTGACTTTAGCCTCAGCACCCCTTGCATAAAACTCCATCTTTGAAACTCCATCTTTTAAATAATCCTCCACATTAACGTTAGCTAATAGTTTCTTAGTTTTTAAGTTAGATTAAAAATTAGTTTGTATTAAGCGGAATAAATGGGGGTTTTTCTCCACAAGAATGTTGTTAGTAAGACTTCATTTGACTTCTTTTGTTCGAAATTCACTCGTGTCAATCACCCCTATCATAAGGCCCGTAGTGACAATTTCGGACTACGGTGACTTGAAACAGTTTCGTTATGAGTGTTTGGTACCGATATTAAGAATTTTTAAATTATTTTATCAACAGTTTCAAATTACGTAGCAAATTATTTACTACGAAACCGTTTTTGATGGTTCCTTTTTGGCATTCGTACTCCGAATTTTTGGGGACGGGCCTTGTGTTAGGGGCCACTAATTCAGCTCAAAGGCTAAGGTGCAGATTCTAAAGATTTGTTCAACGAAATAAGCTTTCCTCTCCATTTTGGATGAAATCCATTCTTTAACATCAAAAAGCACAACTAAGGGTTCTTACAAAAGATTCTTATTTACTTCACTTCCAACTACTGTTGGAGGCTTTTAAAATACCAGCTGGAGCACTCAGACCAAAAAACCGGTCAATTGTAACCGCATAGCAACCTTTTATTTGTTATAGCTTTCCAGATGGTCGTAGAAAAGCCAAAAGACGGTGCCATGATATGAAGACTAAGTTACTTGCTCTCACCATGTCTGGAGTATCTGTAACCACATTCACAGAGGAAGTGCTCCGCGGTGTCCTCATCTTCTCCACAAGATTGACAGAGTGTGGTATCACTTAAGCCCAAACATGTTTAAGTGTTTGGAAAAGCAGAAGTGCCCCGTTTGAAAGCCAATGAGCTTTCTACATGTTGCAGTCTTCTTATCAACGTTGGGAAGCATACGTTTGGTCTGTCTGCATCCAATGGAGGCATGCCATCAACGGTTGTGCTCTTGACAAATCCAATCGTTGATTGAAGCCCTCACTGAGGACTTTGGCAAACCTAGCAAATGTTCAGGTCCTGAAAAAGCTGTCTGAGAACTTTGGCTCGCTAGTTTATCATTTTCAGTTATGCCATGATGACAAGAAAATGTAAATCACTTATGACCCTAACGGAAAAATTCAAACAAATTGAAAAGCCATCAGACTTGCATTGCGAATAAATCGCTTCCATTAGGATCAGCTTAAATCGTAAAAGATTGTCGTATCAACATTAAGTTCAAATTTAATAAAAAAGGAATGTCCTTGATCTTACTCCACACTTCAAACCACCCCCACCTGAAACTCCGAATTCTCCAAATATGTTGTTAAAATTTTATGATGAGATAAATTCATTTGAATTTGTAATAATTTTATATTATTGTTCGCAGAGTTTTTAATAATGCATTGTTTTATGTATCTACAAAGTTACTTTTTAAAAACAAATTAGTTACAAAAACAAATTTGATATCATCAAAGGGCTTATTTGAATTTTTTGTGAGTTTATTTTGTGAGTAGAATGTTTAAGGTTTATAATTAATAATGAAACAAAAGAGCGGCATTTCCAAGTAATACTCTTAAATATTATATCTCAATTTATGCTTTTTGTCAGTTCTAGTCTTAGATGTATTTACAAAATAAAACTTTTTAAATTCCTCTAGTGCTTTAATACCAACAGCAAAAGTTGAAAAAATAAAAAAGTTACATACCTGTCAATAGATATTGCCATTAGCGTAAACACAGAAGCACATATACTCAGTGTAGCAACAAATTGTGAGATTTTACAATACGTCTGTCCAAATGGCCAATCGTTGTCTAGCATATAGATGTAGTTGAATGTTACATTAAGGGATGACACCATGGCATCAGCTATTGAAAGGTTAACTGAAATTAACAAGAAAAACCATTTTTAAATTTTTATTTCTCCCACACTGAAAGCAAAAATTAAAAGAGGTGTCTAAAAAACAGAATAGGAAGCTCGTAAAAATTTAATAATGTACTTCGACTGATGGAATATGTTTAGCAAGAGGTTTTTGGTTTATGAGTATCGCAGTATTTGTTATGCTGTTGTGACTAGAACTCCACAGACAGAATTGTGTTTGTGTTTTTAAACAAATTTTGTAAAATTTTGTTCATTCATTTTTTATTTGTCTTCTTAGAATGAACAGATTTCATATGGATGCGGTTTTTTGTTTGGAAAAAAAGTTTTACTCGGTGAATGTGTCAGCCAGGCTGTTCTGGTTTGTTTGTTTTGGTAATTATTTTCGTGCTTCCGAAAGATTAAGTGGCTACAAAGTTTTCTTTTCTTTCGCTTTTAAAGGAGGTTTTAATTTCTGTCTGTGACTCATCGCCATCTTCTGATTACAAGCCCGTAAAAGGAATTTGAATTTTGAGTTTTTGAAAGGTTTTTTAGTAAGTTTTCTTGTGGCATCAATTTTTTCTTACTTCTTAAATATTTAACACGATCTTCTCATTCATCCATTTACTCAATACTACATTTCCTGTTAATTTAATTAGATTATTGAGATACAGGAACTCACATATCCTATGCGAAATATTATCTTGGAAACGACGTTTGCTTTTCGCAAAAAAAAGGAAGAACTTTGAAGCGAAGCAAACACAATCTCTTGTAGGATATGTCTTCAATAATTTACCAGCCTCGTTATCTGTCATAATACGCAAGCCTTTTCTCCTGAATATTCAAATTTATTTTACTCAAAATATTACAACCTTCCAAAATAAGGGCGGTGGACTAATTTCTTAGGTCGTTAGCTATTAATGCAACACGCAAATAAAACTCTTTCACTTCCATAAATTAACATAATTAATCTCTTCTCTTAACAACTGTAATGGAATGGCTCTTAAAAATACTTTATTCTGAGTTAGAGGTAAGAATAAAATGTTTTAACATCAGCGGCAGCGGCAACAAACTTAAAAAAAGCTTTTTCTGCATGCGATTTATGGGAATGTGTGAAAAAAAGGAAATTCTTCACTCTCTCTTATTTATAGCTGTCACAAAATTCTTGTTATGCGGAATTAATAGACGCACACACCATCTACCCAACGCGACAAAAGAATACACAAAAGGGGGTAAATGCAAATTAATTGCAACTTGTTCGGTGTATAAATGTTGAAATGCAGGAAGAAAAAAAAAAGAACAAAAGCGGTGACACAGCGTTGCATTGTGCCGCAAGACAAATGTCCTTGTCAAAGAGTACAACTTAAGTTGGAGTGATTACTAGAACGACACACTTTCACACATTCCAAGGGCATTGTGTAAAACAGTTGACGGATAGATAGATAGATGCACAGACATATACATAAATGCAGAGAACTCTCATACTTACCTAAAAAGTAATTCGTTACCGTTCTCATTCTCTTGTGGGCCAGGACGATCCATACAACAATTAAATTGCCACCCGTCGCCACGATGACCATTCCACCAAAGAGAATACTCCATAGAACTTGGCGCCACCATGGCAGGATAAATGAAATGTCATCCGCACTGCAAAGAGTAAAATAAAATAAATTGCTTCAGAAAATAGAATTGAAAGGCGGTATAGCAAAAAGGGAGGCATTGAATTAGTATTGCTGTTAGCATTTCATTAAGTTAAGTCTTGTAATTGGTATTGACAGCTGAAAATAAAAGAAAAATTGCATCAATCTTAGTTAGCGTCAAGATAGTGCCGAGAAAGGCCGGAGTTTCAATATCGTAAATGAATATATTCAGCACTTTGATAACGATAGAGTAAAGGTCGATATGCAATGGTGCGAAGGGAGGATCAATGTTAAATGAAATGGAGAGGGAGAGGGAGAGACAGGTGAATGAAAATAAGGGAATAGTAAGGTTAAGTGAATTAGGAAAGTAGAGGAAAAGGAAAAAGTTCAATAGAGCATCAGTTCAAATGAGACGTGGAGTATGTTCACAAATCACTTCATAACTCACGATCAAGGTTAATGCACAATACCTCGGGGTCTTACTTACTTCAATGACCTAGAACGGCTAAGTAAGAAAACGTTTTCCATGGCAGAGTGTGATTCTGACTTCGGAGGACTTGCAAACTCCTCGCAGATGCCGATACTCGTGAAAAATGTCTTTTCTTTGATGTTTCTTGGATTGAAACCATGAATCTCCCATGAAACGTGCTAACCATCACGTTCCAGGTAGCTCTATCAGGAATATGTAAGTCTTGTAAAGAACTTATACGTTTTCACCCGTACAACCCAACGTCAACAACTACAGAATAAACTACCAACAATACCAAGA
Source organism: Melanostoma mellinum (assembly GCA_914767635.1). NCBI lineage: Eukaryota > Metazoa > Arthropoda > Insecta > Diptera > Syrphidae > Melanostoma > Melanostoma mellinum. The sequence goes on from OU612058.1 coordinate 26,874,155, forward strand.
CCAGTGAAACTTTAGAAATAACAACACAGGCAATGACCCAGACACCGATGATAGTGGTATCCAGTGACGATAGCATTTAGCAACCGCAAACATAACAACAACACCACCAGCAGCTTGTCATTATCAAACCACCGACTTCACGTGGGACACACAGGCAAGAATAACAAAATAAATAAATAGGGTGGCGCAACAGAGCGTGGAGCCCCTGGGCCTAGCGAATTTCTCACAACCATGCCTTGTGAGGGAATTTTGGGGATCTACAATTTTCTACCGGTTCCGAACGGCTAATTGAGAAAGCGCTTTTCATGGCTATGAATTTACTAACGGAGGACTTGCCAATTCCTCGCGAAAGGCGCGAAAAATATTTTTGACTCTGCTGGGATTCGAACCTCGAACCTCTGGGTTAGCAGGTGAACATGCTAACCATCATGCCACGGGTACCACAGGTAAAGAGCAAGGGAATTTTCCACAGCTGGACTTCGTTGACTATTATAGTTCACTATCACCAAATGTACCAAATGTACCAAAAAGAGTCTGGTCCTGGCAGTGGACGAATAAGCAACCCATTCGAATACTCAGGTTAAGAGTTAAGAAGTCAACACATTCCAGGACTGAGTAAGTTAAATAATGTCCAACGCTACCTCGCTGTGAATTAAGGGGCTCATGCTACCTCAGAGAAATCATTGATTCTCTACCTAAGTATCATTTCAGGTACCAAGGTTACGAAGTTGAAGTCCCGCGTTGCCACAAGTTCGAGTTCAAGAACTGAAGAATCAGAACCAAGAAACATCAACACTATTTGAGTCCGAAACCCAAGACTTGAGATCTCAACTTTTCATTATTCTATTAATATTCGCTACTTTTTCTGAACGTACGAAAAATCCCCTGCTATAGAAATTCCAGATTCTTTGCCCATAAGGAAGTACGGACATAGTTCGAAAAGTCATATCTGGAGAACTTAAAATCTTATTGAACTGTTTCTTCATATTTTTCACAGCATTCCGAACGCTACCTCTGATTTAAACGATTGTTTTATCATCATCATGGACAACACTCACAACATATTTAGAGCTCTTTAAAATCTCTGCTGGTTGTTCCGAAATGTCTGAACGTTGTGACAAGTTAAAGCCTCATCTACACTGTGTGGAATCTAGAAAATCAGTTTGATTTGGCATCCATCTTACACTTAGCTAAGAACACAGTTTTACAAGTATTACCTTACACTCCAACTTCATCCAATTAAATTTTATTTCCGGGTAGTGAACTTTTTAAATGAAAACTAAACTACTGCATCTAAGAAGTTTCCGTTCTGGGATATTAACCAAGTTGATTACACCAATCAAAACAGGAATGGATTTCTCTTGTAGCCTTAACAATTTCATACCTGACTGAACTCCGTGACTAACAAACTCCTTTCCTTATTCAAAGGCAACAAAAAGTTTATCACTTTTTTATTGGGTTAATTATTTAAACGGTTTTGTTTTTCTGTTCTAAGCAACTAAGCATTTCCCAGAAGTTTCCTCTTCATTTTTCCCTTGGTCGAAAGAAGAACTCTGAGAGGTTTTATCTCTTTTACGAAGAAAGGGAACTTCTTCGATTTCTTTGTGGCCAAGGGTAGATTTATAGATTTTCATTATATAATTTATTGTACGGTTAGATTGACTGTGGGAACTGCCATAGAATAAATATATCCGATCAAACTCCAAAGCGATGCTGCGTATTTGTGGAAAAGTCGGTTTTAACTCAGTCAGATGATGACACAGAAATTCAAAGAAGGATTGTAGTTTCTTGTTTTTAGAAAACATGTCTTTTTCTGAATTAATATTTATTTATTGTTAAAAAAAAGGAATTTAAGGAATCGTTGTTTTTAAAGCCAATGCCTGAACAATGATCTTAACTGTTAACATTGAATTGTCATTTATCTGTTTTCGGATTTCCATAAAATATTAGTTCCTCTATAACTGAACATGTGACTTCATAAATCAGAGTAATATAAAATACTCACTGAGTACTGCGCCAATTAGAATAGATTGCTTTTTTGCTATTTGTGCAGCCATGTGATTTCATAATTTTTTTTATGCACACTGCTTAAAATAATTTTGTAAAACAATATTTGTTTTCGTATGAGCACACACTCCGAAAATGGAAAATAAATAAAAAATGTTCACAACCAAATAAAGTTCCAAAAATAAAAACCTATGTGTTAAGTGCTTTGCTAGAAAAAGAAAGAATCAATTTTTTGTGCAATTGCAATTAAAATATTTTCATGATTTTTATTCACATGAGAGCAGTGAGACAGAAGCATTTTTAGGGAGCTTCATAAATCGACACAATAAATAAAAAAAAAAAAAGAAACAAATAATAAAACGATTTTTGTGGTAACGAAGACTTTTGTATCCAAACGGTTCTTGGATTCCCATAACGAGCTGCAGGTCACAAAATTGAAAAGTTGTGATAGGCAATACAGATTACAATCAAGACGAAAATTTTGGTAAGTTCAAATCACGCAACAATTAAGCCAACTAACCATTCAGAACGACGACGGCGCGTGCGGCAACGCGACCCACTGTAGATAAGATACGCTTTCTGGATGTGGAACAACAGACAATAAGCACCGATTTCTCGAACAGCATTTTCTTCAGCGATTGAAATACAAGTGAATTTTGAGAAGTGTGTAATTCTGCAACACAAAGCTGCAAGATTGCATGATCTTCTACAAATGTAATGGACATAATCCTACTTGACTTATAGACTTCTAGCTTTGTTTTACAATTCCTTTTGAAAGATGGTTAACCTGGTGTTGACGTTTCAGTTTTGAACAATCTTTTCAAGTATGTATGATTTTGAAAAAAATTGCATGACAGTTTCCCGCCTTGACTAAAGCCTTTTCGACATCAAGGGTCTCGGTGAGTCCTTTATCGACTTTAAGGGGGCAACGTCATTCTGCTCCTACGAGCTTTGCAGGGCTGCCGAAACTAGACATGGCTCTGTACAGCTCGTTTCTGTAAAAACTGTCAAAGGCGACCTTGAAATCGATTAAAAGATGGTGTATATCGATATTATATTCCTTGGGTTTTTCCAAGATCTACCGTCATGTGAAAATTTGCTCATTTGTGGATTTTTCACATTTATAAGGACCTGTTGACGTGACGTTCACATATTACAGCAGACAAGATCTTATACGCAGTGTTAAGAAGGCTGATTCTTTTATAATTGGCGCAATTATGAGGATCTTCCATTTTTAGGATCGGGCATACGATACTGAGGTTCTATTGATCGGTCATTCTTTCTTTCGAACATATCATGCAGATCAACTGGTGCATGCTGCTTTCTAACTGGTCTCTAGCTGCCTTGAAAAGTTCGGGAAGGCCATATGCACCATATGTCCAAGATGAATGGGGCATTCTGCCTGAAAGTGGAACTTGTGTCTTCACCGCCGTTAAGCAGTCTGCAGAAGTGGTCTTTTCAGATCCTAAGTAACGACTGCGTCTTTATTACTATGTTTTCCTGATCATCTCGGGCTTTGCCACCCTGGCAAGATCTTTTCACCTTTTGATAAATCTTCATGGCATCGCTCAATTTCCTCAAACGAGCGTGAATAGTTGTTTTTGTCTGCAGCGGACTGTATAAGCAATTAAGCATATAAAAATAAACAATAAAATTGCAGAATAGGTAATTATTCATGAGGATAGAATATCCTTTTTATTCGAAGAAGTTTTTTTACACTAAATCTATCGAGCTAAATCGCAGATCGATAGGCGATCCTAAACATGTTTACGTACAGCTCAGTCATCCTTCCTGGAATGTTAAACACCAGTTCGAAAGGCATACGCAGACATGTGTGCGTATGCCTGGCTCCTCCTTCTTGGAATATTCAACAGAGCGCTTCTCATTCTGCGTTTCATTGAAACGATAATTAGTTTAGGGTAGTGCAACTTTCATTTGAATACATACGACCATTCTCGACTTAAAAAAACGGAAAAATCTATTTTTTCAAATTTCTAGACCAGAATAGCCCTTAAGAAGTTAACTGTTTTCTTGGTTCACTCTAATAAGTATGCGATAATTTAAAGTGATAAATGCATAATGAACATCTTTAATTCTACACTCCCATATTGACAGCATTTATTGGGTGTAGCTGTACCTAAACTATTGCATTAAATTTGGTAAAATGAAAGCTCACAAGGCGCGGAGGTTTGCACTGAAAAAATTAAATACTTGGTACCATTCTTCTAATTCTTTATTTTTTGACACTTTCTAAAAGTATTCACATTTTTTACTTTCTATGCTTTTGTTAATGCATTCATTGTAAAACATTGTAACAGAAATTAAAAAGAAGCTACAAATGTGGAAAAGCATCGGTTTTCCCGGACCTTGTCATAATCTTTTCTTAAAATAAAAAAAAATAACTGCATATTAAAATTATCTCAATTTAAAAATGTGAATTTAATGAAAAACAAAGTTCTTTGAAGTTCAAAGACCTAACACAAGCAAAATCACAACCAAACAAACCATAATTGACATCAGTTTTCCAAGTCATTTTGGACATTTTAGCTTGCCTTAGCTATGACTTTTCACAACTAGGTAGTACTGGTCTTTGTTTTCAAATCACCTCTGGTATCAAACAAGGGCCGTGATTCAGTTTCGTTTGATGTGAATTGAACAAGGGGAATAAGCAAGGGAGCTGCATAATTGGACTTTTTGTCGCTCTCATTGCGGTAAAGAAAATATTCAACAAAGGAGACCCCATTCTGTTGGCTTTCTGAATAAAGTAAGGTAAGTAAATGAAAAGACAATAATTCTCAGAAATCAAGTAGTTAATTTGGAATTGCAGAGTTACTTGATATTTCTTAATCCGAAAGAAAGTAAAAAATTTTATTTTAATTGCTGAGATAATCGCGACTGATGGTGTTGCCTGTTTATTAAGAATTCTTGAAACTAAATCTGTTCTATTCGATGTGTTTACTTTTGAATTAATGTAATAAACGCATGTTCCTTTTGATGGACAAAGATAGTTTTGTTCGAACTTATGTAGTTGTAAATGAGCACAACAAGAATACCTTTCCCACTGTTTGCCATTGAGGAGGGGGAGGAATTCGGTCATCCAATCAAGCGGAGTGATTGTTTTTGACTTTAGGCATCGTCACATCAGCTATTTTTAGCCGAGAAATTTACGATGAAATTTTCCTAGGTTTTTCTCCGAAATTCGGCTTTTTGGCGAAAACCAATATTTCAAATGAAGCAAGAGACAGGAGAGTTTGGAGAGATCAAATCGCTTAAGTCGATGAACCAAAAATTATTAAATGATTGCAATTGATGCAGATACAAAAAGTCGATTTTGTATTTACCTGAACTGACAGAGTTCAGATCTCTATTTTTTTATGAAGTTTGAACACGTAACCTAGAAAATGAATAAGTAGGATGGGGTGACAAATCTCTGGAACCATCACGGCGTAGCGCATTTGAAGGACTCACAATTCCAATTCCAAACGGCTTTTAGTTGGAAGCGCTTTTCATGGCAGTTCAATTATTTTTGGAAAACTTCCAAATTCCCCTCGAAATGTGATATTCATGGAAAAACAGTTTTATGTTTCTGGAATTGAGCTTGAACTCTCACGTGACATTTACGTCACTTGAACACATATCTGTGAGAACATTTGAAACTGAAATAGAACTGTATAATAATTGAAACACTCATGTAGTATTGACACCACGGACACAGTTTGAATTCAATGCTAGGCTATTACCTAATACCAATACCTTGGCACATGCGGATATTCATTAAAATTAGAAACGGAAAAAAATCAGTCTCCTTCTAAGTAATTTCCTTTACACAATTAAATCTTAATCCACATAAAGAAATATTTGGCCACAAACTATGGACCAAGGCTTGGTGTATCACTTAAACACTCTCCTGAAAAACAATAAAGCCTTTCAGCTATACTTAGAACAACTTTTCATTGTGTTTTTACACTCGGAGGACTTTCTTTTTGCTGGCGAGGAGTAATTACCCCGAAAGAGCTATATGGAATCAGCTGTAGGAATGCGACCCCGAGCATCCAAGCAATAGTTCGACGTTCTTACCACTCACGATTCTATATCTCTCTCTCTCTCTTTTTCTTCAACTTTAAGTGCTTTGAAGTTAAAAAAAAAAACAGTTATATTTCCCTCTTGAAATATTTTGGCTGCAACACCCGCCTCGCTAGGAATGCTCATCAGTTTTACAGTGAGCCCATCTTGGAGGTTCGGGCGTGCAGTCGAGTACAGAGATTCATACTAAAGTCGCAAATCTGCATGTGGAATACTTTACCAGGCTCTATTTTTCCCCCTCCCAGCAAAAATTCTTTTCGCGAAGAATTGGCAAGCTCTCGGAGAGTAGATTAATTGTCCTAAGAAGCGCCTTATCGATAAGCCTTTCGGAACCAGCAGAAAAATATAGGCCCCTTCCATGAATAAAATTTACTACCCTTAGAAAATTGAAAGCGAAAACAAAGATGCCTAGAAAGGCAACAGGGCATATACTAAATGAAAACAATTTTCAACATTTTTCAACATTCAATTGAAGTTGCAATGAACAATCAACAGCTTCTTAAAGTGCTCAGGTATTAGCCTCGAAGCCCTTAAGGGGGTCTTACTATGTAATACCTCATTTCCGAGCGCTATATTCCAAAGTTGATTATTAGAAAACTAAAAATGGTTTCGGGAAGCAGTTTATTTAATGTTATCATTCATTATTGAAATTTACATAGCTTTGTTGCTTTTGCATAAAAATGAAGTAAGTGACCGCTACACGTCCTTCACTGCGTCCTCGTGAAGGGGGTGAAGGATTTTGACTGATGAGATGATGTGAAACCAAAGAACCTTAAAAATATATTTTTCTCATCCCCTTGGCTATGGATAGACACGAGCTTTTTCAAAAACTCAAAAAATTCTTATAGTAATAGAATTTTGAATAAAAAAAATTATTTGGCGCTTTTCTTCTGCGGAAAATAGAAAAATAGGAGGCGCTACCATCGACAGTGACCAATGGAAATGACATAAATAAGTTTTTGAATACAAAATTGGGAGGGATTTTCCTCTCTTTTCATGTTGCGAACAAAAAACTTTACCGCTCTTAAATTTATCTGGCCACAGCAGTTGCAAAGCAGAGAGGTAGAATATTCGAAATAGGCGAGAAAGGATCACTATTTTTTCAGTTGGCACTGTTCCATTTTAACATACCTAAATATAAAGCAATGAGCTCCAAGCCCTATGCAAATTGATAATGATGATAAATTGCGCACACTCATAGAATAATCAGAAGTAAACCTTAGAACTTTAGCAAGCATATCAGTCATGTCAAGTCAAAACCTCTATAGACTCCTTTCTGGGATATACCACGAACTTTTCCTGTCAAAAACTCTTAAATCAAGTAGCCTCACCATCACAATGGGGCCATCACTTTATGCGTCAGAAAATACTTCAGGTAGAAAGAGAACTTTCAATATTTTGTGTTCTCATCAAATTTTCATCAAAATTTATTCCAAAAACCACATACAAGCCAGAAGGTAAACTTTAACGTCTAAGCCAATTTTCCAAATATATACACACAGTCTCACATACATACATACACAACTCCGCAAACTGCAAAATAAATCAGATTAAAATTTACTTAACCATCTGGGTAGCGGTTCTATGAAATTAAATTTTGTGTAGAATGTACATATCTTCATCACCGTCATTTCTCAATGTCATGTAAATTCATCAAGCAATATAAAAGCTGTATCGCGAACTAATGGCGCTGAAACAGCACTTTCCTCGAATACGTGGTATGAGCAAGAACATGATGTAGGAGTAAATTTAGTCAAGTCAGTTAAATTGGTATGCAGGTGGGATACTTACTTGGAGTATGTTCTATTGGTGCCGTTGTAGAGCGATATGTTTAGGGGAGATTCAATCGTTGTCAGTGTGTAGTCATTGTATGCGCTTTCATTCAATACAATTGACGGACTGGTTGATTTTAGCATCTTCAGATAAATTATGGTATTTACAAAAAAATCTAATCAGTCATGTTGTTCTCTGTTGATTTGATGAACTCCGAAGGTGATTCCTCTTCGAAGGTGTAGGTTGACCAGACGTCGATGAAACTAATCACCTAGGTAACATTTTTCCATTAGACATGTCTCAGTTCTCCTTGCCTTTGTCTGCCTGAAACGAAATCAAAACGAAAAATATTAAGAAGTTCGTAATTCGATAGATTAATGGATTTACAAGGAGTATTAATAAATGAGATTCAAACGATGAGTGGAAGAGGATTTTACTTATATAGCCTTGTTACAACCTTCTTTTAGCTGCCGTCACGTCGTCGCTCGTAAGGAGAAATGGAAAATTCAGTAATTGAAGCATGTGAGAGAAATCGAATTACAAAGTTTCCTTCTTTAAGAATGTAATAGATACTACAAAGTAAACTCTTTGTCTTTTTCACTTGCCTATCAAAACATAATTTCCAGGGGTGCGATGTGTGTTCAAAGAAACCTGTCCAAAATCCTTCGAAAACAGGAAGAAGTAGGTACTGTGCATCCGCTGCGCATAGAATATACATATTTTAATGCCGGATACCTCCTTTTAGCAGTCACGACACGGATCAGGATAGATTGGGTGCAGAAATAATAAGAAATTAAAATTTAATAACAAAGAACGGTGTCTTAGGTTTAACGGTATGATGGTTGTGACGGTGTATCCTTTTGAGCTCTTCGAACTTTATTGCTTGTAGCTTCACGCTACTTATTGAATTTATTTCTGATTAGTTGAATGCACAAGGCATCCTACCTTCCGTTGGAGAGTTAGACTCAAATCTGCCGTCGCGTCAGTAGTAGATAGTAAAGCGGATAATATGTCCTTTTCTTCCCCTTGAGTTAGGCAACCGTTTGGAAAGGAGAACTTAACAGCAAAGTTGGTACTAGAATCGCTTACACCAATACCCACAACTGTCTTAAAATTTGTTTTTTTTTTTTTGGTGCAGATTAAAGCCAAATCGGTGAAAGCTCAACTACAACTTTTAGTTTAGACTTTATTTATGCTAAATCTTGATTCTAGACTAAGAGCTCAACCCTACGAGAGTAAAAGGAAAATAGGAAACCAAAATTGAATTGAAGAATCAATGCTATGTATGTATAGTATATTGTACTATATCAGTTTGGTTTGAACAGAATTTGGCTATGTATACACTTTTACACGAACTTACACGAACCATTTAAGGGGACAAAATTCATTGTTTGATTTGTTCAACACGAACTTTTTGAGTCTTTTGAGAAAACTCAACTTTTTTGTTGATCGTGGTGGTTCATCTAACGTGAGCTTACTGCATCATTGGAGATGACAAAGTGCAAAGCAAAGTGTTTTACGAGAGAAAGAAACGGAAAGAACGTCATTAATGTCACAAGAAATTCGCTTATTTATTTAAAATCAAGAAATCATGGCGAGAATACGTCAACGTTTAGCAACTGAAATTATAATTTTATTTATAAAAAAGAAAAAGAGATTTGTGTTGGATTTTAAGAGGACGAGAAACTGGTGCCTTCTATAATTTACTAAACGAACTAATCAAAGAAGACGCTCAAGAATACTTTAAGTTCACTTGGATGACCCCAGTTGATTTGGAAGTTTTTGTTATTAAAAGTGGGCCCTATATAAAAAACAAGGGCACTCGTTTCCGTGATTCAATATAAGCGAAGGAAAGACTCTTCTTGACATATCTAAATCTTGTATATATAAAAATTAATTGCTGTTTGTAAGTCTGGCTTATGCTCGAGAACGGCTGAATGGATCTTATTTTGGCCTTGAAATGTTCGTGGAGGTCTAGGGAAGTTTTAAAAGGCAAGTAAATATGAAAAAAAAAGAATTGGAATATAATAAAAGTAACAATTTCTTTACTCTTAACTGTAATGAATAAAAATTAAATTAAAACAATACGTTTGTTTTTTCTAAATCGTTTTTGAAAACAAAAAATTAAAATAATCTATATATATAAAAATCAATTGCTGTTCGTTAGTCTGGCTAAAACTCGAGAACGGCTGAATGGATTTATCTTATCTTGGTCTTGAAATGTTCGTGGAGGTCTAGGGAAGGTTTAAAAGGTAAGTAATTATGAAAAAAAGGAATTGGAATGCAGTAAAAGTAACAATTTCTTTATTCTTAACTGTAATGAATAAAAAATTTAATTCAAACAGTACTTTTGTTTTTTATTTTAATCATTTTTGACAACAAAAAATTCAATTAATAAATAGAAAGAGAATAAGACTATTTGATTGTTTGTTTTTGAAAATTATTTAAATTTTTTGACTGGTAAGAACTTAATTTATTGCCCATGAGTACAATAGACTGTACTTCATCCTCAAATTCCCACAGAAACGGGAATAGAAATGTCAAATAGTCAATTTATCAAATTAGCTTCTTCACAGTCTGTCAAGTGATGATTTTGCTCGCACTTTACTGTTGATATGCCACGCTATTACACATGGAATGCATCATCGAAATCGTTTCAGCGTCGAAAACAAGGAACACCAGTAGAAGGGAATCCAAATGTATTTGCTTCAGACGCTCTGGGTCGCATCTACACAGTACATCCAAATAACAATGAATGTTATTATTTGCGATTGTTGTTGGTGAATGTTCGTGGTCCAACATCGTTTAAACAACTGAGAACAGTTAATGGACAGCACGATGCATTAAACCACGAGTTGCAAAGAGAGCAACTATACGACTTTGAAGTATTGGCCGAAACAGTTCGTTCAAGTGTTCCACAATTAAATGAACAACAAAGAATTGCGTACGACACTTTGATAAAAACTGTGAGCAGTGGATTTGGTGGAATTTATTTCCTCGATGCTCCCGGAGGAGCAGGAAAAACATTCTCAATTTTGTTGCTATTGGCGAGGATCAGATCGCGAAAGGGTATTGCTATAGCGTTGGCCTCATCTGGAATAGCTGCGACTCTACTTGATGGCGGGAGAACTGCGCATTCTGCCTTAAAAGTGCCACTAAACATGCAAATCACCGAAACCCCAATTTGCAACACCGCCAAAAATAGCGCAATGGCCAAGATATTACAAGTACGCAAATTGATTGCTTGGGATGAATGCACAATGGCCCTTAAGAGGTCACTGGAGGCACTGGACAGAACGTTGAAAGTCTTCGTGACAACCAAAATATTTTTGGTGGGCCATGATTCTGTTGTCAGGTGATTTTCGTCAGACTCTTCCAGTTATTCCCCGATCAACTGTAGCTGATGAACTAAAATCCTAAAATCATCGAATTTGTGGCGGTTCGTAAAGACACTCCAATTAACAACTAATATGCGAGTATTTTTGCAACATGATGAAACTGCAAATGTGTTTGCAAAGCAGTTGTTAGACATTGGAAAAAATAAAGTTGCAGTTTACACCTAGACCGGATTCATCACATTACCCATAGATTTCTGTCACACCACACAATCAAAAGAGGAACTTATTCAGCGTGTTTTCCCGGATATAGCACAAAAGTTCAAAAACCATAATTGGCTGAGTGAACGAGCAATATTGGTAGCGAAAAATAAAGATTCTCAATGCGACCATTCAGAATTTTCTACCAGGACAGTTGGTTTCCTTCCAATCAGTCGACACCGTTATGAACCAGGACGACATAGTCAACTATTCCACGGGATTTTTAAATTCACTGGAATTGCTTGGACTACCTCACAATTTGCAGTTAAAAGTAGGATAAGTTATCTTCATGCTGCGTAACATTAATTAACCTCGACTGTGCAATGGAACAAGACTGGCTGTGAAAAAGCTAATAACGTCATTGAAGCAACGATCATAAAAGGAAAATTCAAAGGAGAGGATGTCTTGATCCCGCGAATACCGATGATTCCAACGGATTTACCATTCGATTTTAAACGCTTACAATTACCAATACATCTGGCCTTTGCAATGACCATTAATAAATCACAAGGATAGCCGTTAGAAGTTTGCGGAATCAACTTGGAGTTTTCCTGTTTCGCGCATGTATTATACGTCGCATGTTCGCGCGTCGGAAAACCGTCTTCATTGTTTATTTACGCACCACAAAACAAAACAAAAATATAGTTTATGAGAGAGCTTTAAATTGACTAAAAGACTGTATAATAACAGTGTGTGTCTGTCAATATCAAATTTAAACCTTATAAATAGCCACTATTTTAGGAGAACTCTGTTTTGTAAGTTGGCAAGATGATGTGCCGAAAATAATAATAATATTTCAATCTTCATAAAAAATTGCTTTTTATAATAAATACGGATTTGTTTTGAAATTAATTTAGGCAAAACTATAGGTCTTTTATTTATCAGAACACAAAAAACACATTTTTGATACATTTTCTTAAATTGACTCTGGCGTATACGTATTTTTTTATTTTTATTTTATTTTGATAACAAATTGTAACTACTTTCAATACACTTTATATTTAAGAGTTCAATGAGAAAAATTTAAGTTGCTGATTGTTGCTGAATTAATTTCGTCTGTGATTTTATCAATTCAAATTCTTTGAACTTATCGTTCTTATATTTCATTCACATATTTGCACGTGAACTTCGATTCCCTCAAAAAAGGAGTTGTAAATGGAAACCTAGAAATTACTGGACAGATTTCAAAAATTCTTTCGGCACTGGGATGCCATATAGTCCCTCAGTAACTTAGCGTATATTCCATCCCTTAGGGTTAAAACTAAGACCCGAGCAACGCCGGGTGGCCTATTCCAAAAAATTTGTCATCGTTAAAGTGCTTAATTGCACCTGAGCAGCATAGACTATATTTCATCCCCACTCTGCCACTAGAATGGAAGCTTGGAGACTGCTATACTTAACTTTCAATTTGATAAGAGCAGGGCCTGAGCTACGCCGGGCGGGCCAGCTAGTAATAATAAGATTATTAAATTGTTTGTTTTGAAAATTATTTTTACTTTTTGACTGGTAAGAATTTAATTTATTGCCATTTATTATAGCCAATTTATCAAACTATGTAGATTTCTGAAAGCAACCATAATATTTAAGATTAGACAAACAATCTTTGTGAGTGAAGACTACCGCTAAGTTCGCGAGAGCTTTCTGTATTTTCGTGATTTTTTTGTGATAGTGACATTGCAGGTAATGTGCTTTTTCCAATAATTTTTTTTTTTGATATTCTGTGATAGTGACAATTTACTACTAATTTAGCAATTAACGATGACGAGGAGAAGGCGACCTGACTTAGGTGGAGGATCTCAATGCGACCATTCAGAATTTTCTTCCAAGTCAGTTGGTTTCCTTCAAATCAGTCGACACCGTTATGAACCGGGATTACGTAGTCAACTATCCCACGCAAATTCTAAATTCACTGGAATTGCTTGGACTACCACCTCACAATTTGCAGTTAAAAGTAGGATCAGTTGTCATCATGCTGCGTATCATTAAACAACCTCGATTATGCAATGGAACAAGACTGGCTGTGAAAAAGCTGATGAATAACGTCATTGAAGCAACTATCATAAAAGGACAATACAAAGGAGAGGATGTCTTGATCCCGCAAATACCGATGGTGCCAACGGATTTACCATTCGATTTTAAACGGTTACAATTTCCAGTACGTCTGGCCTTTGCGATGACCATAAATAATAAATCACAAGGACAGTCGTAAGAAGTTTGCGGAATCAACTTGGAGTTTTCCTGTTTTGCGCATGGACAATTATACGCCGCATGCTCGCGCTTCGAACACCGTTTTCTTTATTTATTTACACACCACGAAACAAAACAAAAAATATAGGTTATGAGAAAGCTTTAAATTGACTAACAGACTATATAATAACAGTGTGAGTCTGTCAATATCAAATTTAAACCATATAAATAGCCAGTATTTCAGGAAAACACTGTTTTTTAAGTAAGCAACATGATGTGCCGAAAATAAAAATAATATCTCAATCTTCATAAAAAATTCTTTTATTAAATACGGATTAGATTTGCTGGTTTTGAAAATAATTTATTTAAAAGTATAGGTCTTTTATTCATCGGAACACAAAAAAGACATTTTTGATATATTTTCTTAAGTGTATGCTATTGACTCTGGCGTATACGTACTGTATTTTTTTAAAGTTTTATTCTGATAATAAATTGTAACTACTTTCAATACATTTTATATTTAAGAGTTCAATGAGAAAAATTTTAGTTGCTGATTGTTGCTGAATTAATTTCGTCTGTATCAATTCAAATTCATTGAACCTATCCCTCAGTGACATTAACTTATATTTCATTCATATATTTGCACGTGAACAAACACACGTTATTGTACAAACGTGTTTGCGTAGTGTAGGAGCCCTCTTAGCGAATATTTTATCCCTCAGGATTAAAACTACAGGCCCAAGCAACGCCGGGTGGCCTGAACCTATTCCAAAAATTCTGTGATCGTTAGAGTGCTTAATTATATCGCTGAGTAGTATAGACTATATTTCATCCCCACACTGCCACTAGAATGAAAGCTTGGAGACTGCTTTACTTAACTTTCAAGTGATAAATACGTGAGTCTAAACGACGTTTTTATGCTCCCCGCCTTGATCCTACACTGGCAAAACAAAATCTTTGGAAAAACTTAAGGGAAATCGGAATAGGTAAAAATATTAAACGGAATGTTGCTGTTATTGATTGTAATGAGTTAAATAGGACTTTTGCCTCAGTTTCTTCAATTAGTGATAGCGCATCCAGTGTTATGAACCATCAGTACGATAGTGATTATTTTGAAAATTTGAATTCTTTTCCTAAATTTAGCTTTTCAGCTGTGAATGAGGTGGACGTGCTAAGCAGCATACTGTCTATTAAGTCCAAAGCGACCGGTTTTGATGATTTAAATCCAGTTTTTATCAAAATTATCCTACCATACATATTGACATATATAACGTATATATGCAATTCAGTATTCATGTCGGGTGTGTTTCCTCGTTCCTGGAAATGCGCTAAAATAATTCCAGTACCTAAAAACACGAATGAGTTTAGACCAATTGCAATTCTGCCGTTTCTCTCGAAAGTAATTGAAAAAATCATGAGTTCGCAAATTAATAAATATATAAAAAGCAATAAATTATTATGTGACAATCAGTCTGGGTTTCGAGCAAAGCATAGTTGCACAACTGCTCTATTAAATGTGACAGAAGACATAAGACTAGCCGTTGATGAGAATAAAGTTACTTTTTTGGTTTTACTAGACTTCTCTAAAGCTTTTGACACAGTAAATCACAATGTTCTCTGTATCAAACTTCGGAACCAATTTAATTTTTCATTGTCATCAACAAAACTTATTACCTCTTACTTAAGTAGCAGGTCACAGGCAGTTGTTGCGAATAATTCTGTGTCCGATTTTCTTCCTCTAACCTTAGGAGTTCCACAAGGCTCGATTTTAGGACCAATATTTTTTACAATGTATATAAACGATTTACCGAAATGTATATTGAGTTCATCAGTTGATATGTATGCAGATGATGTGCAGATGCGAATAAGCTTTCCACTGGGCCTCGTGGAAAATGCTGCGTGGGAAATTAATGAAGATCTTGGTAGAGTTTATCAGTGGTCTCAAGTGAATGGTCTCAGCCTAAACCCTTCAAAATCAAAGTGTTTGGTCATATCTAGGAGAGTAGTTGATACGTCTTGCCTTCCAAGCCTGTACTTGAATAACAGGGTTATCGACTTTGTTGAATCTGCAAAAAACCTTGGTATGGTTTTCAATAGTACCCTCACCTGGAATAACCACATAAGGCTTACTTTGGGTAGAATATATGCCGGTCTGCGTACCCTATGGTCTACAAGCACGTTTACTCCTTTAAAAACTAGAATTGTTCTAGCTAAAACCCTTGTTATACCAATTATGCTTTATGGTTGTGAAATTTTTAGCAACTGCGATTCTGAGCATAAGCGCAAACTAAACGTGGCTTATAACAGTATCGCACGATATGTTTATGGGTTAAGAACGTATACTCACATTTCAGCATTTTCAAAATCAATCTTTGGTATTGACCTGGTTGATATTTTTAAGATGAGAACATTAACCTTGCTACACAATATTATGCAATCAAAAGAACCAGTGAATTTGTACAACAGGATCCGTTTTACTCAATCTAGTAGAACTCTAAATCTCATTCCTATCCATTACAATTATTTAATTTCCGAACGACAATTTTTTATCCACGCGATACGTCTATGGAATTCCCTCCCTCGAACCATTAGACTTATAAGTGGTGCAGCTTTGTTCAAAAATAAGCTTAGGAATTACTTGATGACATCTGGATGACGACTGTTTATTATTTCTTCTTTCTCCCTTCTCCCTTTCCCTCTTTTTCTTTTCCTTTCATTCTTCTATTCTTTTTATTTTTCTTCCATTAAAAGAATTGTTTTTCTTCCACTTATTTACATAAAAAATGTAATATAATATATTTAAATAATTTTGTAAAATTTAAAGTATTGAAATTTCTTGCTTCTTAATTTGAAATATAAATATAATATGAAAAACACATTTGCATAATAAATAAAATAGGTTATTCTGTAAGAAACTTAAAACGTAACACATTTCACTTTAAATTAAAATTATAATTGAACCATAGTCGAAGCTTGCACTATTTGAAGAGATATTGTATCTTACTGTGTAAGTTATTATTAAATAAATGAATTAAATTGAAAGTTGAAATAAAGGACCTGAGCTACACCGGGTGGGTCAGCTAGTATTCTAAAAATACGGACTACACTTGTAACGTTGAATTGACTGCATTATTTCTTCGCGAGACGATTCACGTAGTCTTTTTTGACTCATTTTTTTTTTTTTTTTATTAAAAACAAAGACCCACCAGCCGAGATCGCGATATATACGAAACTATTTCGGTTTCGATAAGCTGCAAGAACTGTCGCATGTCAATGCAAACCTGATTCAACCTACAATTAATTGTACTCGCAAATACTAGCATGAAGTTAGTCAAGGACTAACGCTATCGAACTTGCTTCGCAGTTTCCATTTGTAAGTCACTGTCGGACAGACTGTCAGACATTTCTTGTAGAAGTTTTCTTGCAAATGGAAACGCGGCGTAAGACTTACTGATTTCGTGTCAAACGAACCAACACAAACTACTTGATGTGATTTTTCTCCTCAAATATCTCGAGTGAATTTGTGTAGCACAACCAAACACATACCACAGTACACTTTCTTAAGATTTTAGAACAACCCCATCTTTCTTAGGGCCTAAAACTCAAATCATTGAATCAAATTTTTCTGACAAAGAATGGTTGAGAACACAGTTGAAGAAAATTTGTATAATTTGTTTATAAGTCAAAAAAAGTTTTATTACGATAGAAATGACAAATTAGTTTCGGATGCAAATGATGGTTTGTTGATCCTGCAACAGCTGGCGGGTGACACTTTTGATCTGACAGCTGTACTAGATGACAGACATTTTTATGGTGAAAGCCAAAGGCATGATGACATCAGGCCTTCTCAAACTGTGGAGAGTGTTTGCACGAAACGTTTTTAATTGTAATGCCATCTGCAATACTAAAAATAATTTAGAAACAACTTTTAAAAATGAAACTGCTTTGACAGCAGTCTACGGAAACTGAACAGATTTTTTGTCTATTTTTACTGATTTTTATATATTTGTAAATCAATTTGAATTTGTGTTCCTGTATGAAACTTTTGTTACTGAAACTAACTTAACTAATTTTGAAAGTAAATTTGTTAAATTTGAATTTATCTGGATACCCGCTATTAGATTGCGTTCAAGAGTGGAAGATGTTGTTTCGGCTGCAAAAAAGATATCCAAAATATTAATTGCTCTTTTGAGATGCATGAAGGTGTTATGTATGTCAAGCTACAAATTAGTGGTAACTTTTATCGCATTTTACCAATTTTACATCAACTGCAACCAATGGAATAACGACTTTGATGTGTTGGAAAAAATTATGTAACAAGGCAAAACATCTGATATTTTGATAGTAGGTGACCTTAAAGCATGGATTGGCAGAGAAAACGGATACGAAAACAACGCGGAAATCTAAGGATCCAATTTGTAATACAAGAGGCATAAGGCTAATTGATCTATGCAAATCATATGGGCTAAGGATTCTTAATGGTGCAACGTCGTCGGATATGGAGGGAGAGTTCACTTTTATTGGAGGCCAGGAAAGTTCTGTAATTGACTATTGTCTCATAGGCAGTGTATAGACAGACTTTATTGCGGATATGAAAATCGAAAGTGTATTGTATTCCGATTACTTATCGATGGTATTAACTTTTGGGAATACTGAAATGGAAGCTGGAGAAACGAAACCGATCAATACTTTCCGTAAATTAAAATGGAAACAGGCAAAAGCAGTGAACTACCAGACAAGGCTGGAAAGGGGACTGAATGAACAAGTAAATTATGACCTTGGACTGCTGGATCAAATTATCAAAGATTCTTACCCAACTGTGACTCCTAATTAGGGATTGCAATCCCGAAAGGTTTTTTCAATCCCGGGATTTCGGGATTCAGATATGTCAATCCGGGATAGATTGGCTTAATATTTTAGACAGTTAAACAAATTACTTGGTTGATGGCTGATTTATATTTAAATCTATTTTTTGTGGTGTTTCGATGACAAATTGGTGTGAAAACCATTTGCTTCTTCTCTCTAATGATTTTAACGCTTTTGTGCAGAGCGTGCATTGGGCTTATGTAGTTATTTACCTAGTCTCAAACTGTTTTCATCACGTCATTTTATGAGGTCTTCTTATACTACGAAACGTAAAACATAATGAAGGAAATGCACATTAACTAAGTGGTTTTTTGTTTTGAAATTATGTTTAAATTTAGACCATCCTTGAAAACAGCGATATTAGCACTCAAAAATACAAAAGAAAAAACAATGTACAAAGGGGTTTAGAAAAAGAGAAAGGATGCCCAAAAACTAGTTTACAATTTTTTTCTTTAAAGAATAGCCAAATAGATCAAAAACAATAGAAAAAATGGAAGTCTTGAAAAACATACTAAAGGGCTAAAGTAGCTTTTTGCAATAAAAAGAAATTACAATTATCACAAAATAAATTTTTGAAAAAAATGCTAAATCACCCTTGGTACACTTTAAAGCGCCCAACAGACGATCAATGTTACTTGACAAGTATTATTGACGTTTTCCCTTGTCAAGTTAAATTGATGAACAATCACCACCACACGTTCAATGAAAATTGACAATTTTTTCCTTCTGTAGATTCGTAATCGCACTACACAACAACACCAGTGACAGTGAAACTTGATGAGAACCAAATCAGATTTGATTTTCGTCAATGCTTCAATTTTACTTGACAATAACATTGAAGAGACTACAAACGATCAATTTTACTTGAACAGAAGCTCCTTCAAGTAATATTGTCAAGTAACATTGATCGTCTGTAGGACGCTTAACCCTAGATCTCCACAGAAAAGTGAATGTTGAGTCGATTTTTGAAAGAATTGCACACTTTCGCTTATTTTTTAACTAATCTTTTCATTTTGAAAACTTCAACCTATACTGATTGTGTGTTTCTCTTTTCCTTTAAATATTATTTTCATTTTGAATATTTGAATACTATCTTAAGATGTTCTATTCATAATGTATTGCCATCATTATTATTACTTCTCTTGTTATTATTTACTTGAGAATATTATTACGATAGAAAGAGCTATACACACAGGAACGACAAACTTTTTAACTTTGTTTTGGAATACACCCAAAGGATGGATTGACAGTGAAGAAAATTGTTATTAATTTATATTATTAATTCAAAACCAAGTGTAATCCAGTTTGAAATTTTTTTTATCGGAAAAGTTTCAAGTAGATAAAAATAAAATGCCAAAATAATCAACAAATCAAACCCGAAAATCCCGGGATTTTACGATTCTAATTCCGGGATTTTCGGGACCGAAAAAAGACTCGGGATCCTGGGATCCCGGGATCCCGAATCCCGGGATTGCAATCCCTACTCCTAATGCTAGCACGTGGAAAAATTTATAACAGACCTTGGTTTGATGTTGATTGTGTAAAAGCTAGAGAAAAATCGTTCGGTTAGCTGAGAGCATTCAGGTCTTCAAGTGATAGCTATTTTAAATTCAGTACTTACTACCCAACAGTATGTAAAAAAGCAGAGTTTTTCGAAGCTGAATCTAGGCGATCGACTCTTTGTCGGACTTCAAAAGAATTTGGGAACCTAGAGAAAAAATATGAATGATGTCACTGGATCTTTACTCTAAGCTTTACTCTAAGCTAAACCACAATTAGGAAGAAAAGAATTATTTTACAGACGGCAACAGTATTGCCGAAATATCAATGATGTTAAAGCTGCGAGGAGAACTTATTCAACTTAACTTCGTGTCACATTTCACATGGAGAGGACTTACCCATTATTTGCTTTTTATGTAATATGGAAGAAAGAGAGGATATATTCCTTTTTATGGGAAAATGTCCAATTCTTAAGGAAATAAGAAGGAACGCCTTTGGCAGTAATACCTTAACGCAAAATCAAACAATAACAATGGAGGTGAAGAAATTATTCAGTTATTGCAGATTAGCTTTAACTTATAGAAACAAAATTATAAACGAATATTTTTAAAGCATATGTATATCAGTGTCAGCATTAAGAGTAGGAGCTAAAATCTTTTTTCTTTAATAAAATGTTGCAATTTTTTTTGTTTTGTCAACTAGGCAGACGGCAGCAGAGCC
Organism: Melanostoma mellinum; assembly: GCA_914767635.1. Lineage (NCBI taxonomy): Eukaryota > Metazoa > Arthropoda > Insecta > Diptera > Syrphidae > Melanostoma > Melanostoma mellinum. Next base: position 26,894,887 of record OU612058.1, read on the forward strand.
ATGCTCTTGTTATTTTTGTTAAATTATAAACACCTTGAAAACAACGTTAACAAATAAAAATAAATAATAATCTAATCTAAAAACTCTTTTTTCTGACTCCGAAATGAACCAGTCAATATTTTTTGCAAATTATCGCCATCATCAAATAAAGTTAAGCGTTCCTCATTTTTGTACTAACTAACTAGCACTTGCATTATTGAAATGCCAACGGATTCAATATTCACGAAACACGAAACACAAATTAACTGATCTGTAATTTATTCATTTAAGCATAGTCATATCATGATAGGTTCAACCGAAACAAATGAACCCTTATTCTGACATATCATGTCATAAACTGAACAGACACGTGGTACGTGAAATAACCCGTAATTCAAAGGAATCCAATCATTGGCATATGCTTTGATGTATTAAAACACGACCAACCAAAGTTCAAAACCAGATGCTGCAATAGCAAATCAAACGTGTAAATTTTCTCTCGTAAATTGTAACTTGCTTTCGAACTTTGAATAAACTTCAATTGCCCACTCAATTTGCTAGAAAAATTGTAAATGAGTCCTTTATCATGTTTTTGTTGTCATCATCAGCATGCAAGTGAACAAAATATTTCCAGAGTTGCCGTGTGTATGATATTGAGTTAATTTATTTAAGAGACCAAACATATTTGATTTGCGCTAAAATGTTTTTCTTTTAAAGATTTCATGACCCTTAAAAACTTTTTGCATATGATTTTCCTAAGCATGATGTTGAGTAATAAAGCGCTTCTGATCTCTAAAAAGATTTTCCATATAAGAAAAATAAAATTCTTTTCTAAACAACGCAACGTAGAGAAAAAAAAAACAAAATATAAAGTTCCAGTTTTGCATGGCAATTCTGAAAGCGCAGTCGAGTTCGTTGACATATTATCTCCGTCACAGTCAGCCTATTACATGCATTTCTTCTGCACTGCTACTCTCTCGAGAATAGATGAAACGTGAAATCGCTGAGTACTCTGTGGCAAATTAATTGTTGTTTGAAGCGGAAGAGCTAAATTGTATTCACTTGGGGAATTCTTCATATGATGCCTGCCAACCAATGCGCTCATAGTGATTCTGACTGTGAAGTTCTGTGAAATACTAAACTGTGTTTTTGCTCAAGAAGGATTTGCTAATTTATTTGTAATTTGAAATTAAATAAGCTGCAATCAAAGCATATGCCTTAACGGCTCAACGAACCGAGAACATATTAGCGTGAATGTTCTCTACGACTGTAACGTTTAATCCATATTTTGAATGAGGTACAGGCTGAATGAATGCACGTACCAAACATATTTTGCACTGTAAGTGTGGGTTGTGCAATGAGTTTAACCGTTTTGATTGCGTGCCAAGGACACTTAGTAAAGTGTACCTGGGTTTTGTTACAAACAGGAAGTCTTGGACGCAAAATGCAAGAGTTGTAATTTCAGAATGGAAAAGTTTAATTATTCCAATTTTCGTTGAAACAATGAGGGCTCATAACTTTTATTTCCACATGAAACAAATTTTCTTTACTAAATAGCAATAGAATGCCCGCATAGTTTCAGATTTAACCATTGCCCTATATTACCTTCGCAATGAGCTGGTAGGTGTTCATCAGTCAAGTAATATACGAGCCACAAACTAGAAAACTAGCTTAATTGATGCATTGTGAAATGTTATTTGCATACATAAGCCTTTGAAACCCTTCTAAGCTATCGACAGTTCAAAACATTTGATTCAATGTGAAAACGAATCAAAATAGTGATAATGATTTCATGCAGAGAATTCATCGAGCCTTACACTAAATGTCTATTGGAGTCATGTTGTTTCCGGTGGTCAAACAGGCATTGGACTTAAATTCGACAATCCTAATAACTGAGTTCCAGTTTAGAAAATATTTGCTGATCCTTAACTTTCACGATGTCAATCTAAAGAATCACAAGGAAAGCCATAGAATTAATGGTTCCAGATACACAATTTTGTTTTTACTAATACTAATATTCACTGTGTTAATATAAGAAAAGTCTTCTTCGTTTTAACTGTACTTTACATGCGGATAGGCACAGGAATATCTGTCTGGAATGAAATTAGATTTTCATAAAATCAATGGTTTCGCTATCGTTGCCTTAAGTACTTAGAAGTCTTATAGGAAATTACTTCTAATGCCTTTTTATATTTTCGACTGAAAAAATCATTTTTATAATATTGATTTAGCTGCAAGCGGAAATGAAAACAGACACAGGAGGAGCATGTTGCCTAAACAAAAAGGAAGTATTGAAAAAAGTTTTCGATTTCTTCCATCATACACATACATATCCATAAGAATGAAACAAATGCAATACAAAAGGCAAGAGCTAACAAACCGAAGAAAGTTCAAACAAGCTTACAAAATTTTCAGTTTTATACTCATGCGAGTATTCGTTATGTATCTATTCTACAAATAGGTTGTAATTCAAGAGTATCCTTTAATGGCAAGGAAATAACAAGTAATTGCAATGGGTGTGGTGTTCTTTTATATGGCTTCTAGCTTTGGTGAAAAATGTGGAGGTCCAAAAAGCGCTCAAGTCTATAAAGAGTCTGGGGTGTATTTTCGTGGTCTGATTTGGAAAGTTGAGACATAGTTTTGTAACTAAATCAATTGATTTGAATATTAATTCATCAAATTGTAAAATAATCCAGCTTAACATTTATTTTATTTAAAAAAAAACCTGCACTATAAACAAACATATATTTTAACGACTCATTTCTTGCTTGCGCGCTGACCGCACAGCGCACAGTGGTTTCTTTGAATGGGAGGAATGGAAACAATTTTATCAAAACGAAACGGGTGGATCAATTCTCTTGAAATCTGGTACCTAAATTCAGCACGATATCTTCTCTAAATTTTAGAATTCTGGATCTAGTCTAAGATCTACGCTTACTTACTAATTAATTTCAATACAAAACTTCTACTGTTATCATTTTGAAGTAATTATTTTCAGAAGAAAAATTAAAAAAATGTTGAAAATCTAAAATCTTAGCAATACTTCGTCAATTTAGAATTTATAAAAAAAAACCTTTAAACAAATAAGCCTCATGATTACAAATTAAACGATTGAATCAAATCTAAGATTTCACAAATTAATTTATAAAAAGAACGTGAGAAAAAAACTAATGGGTATCTCTTTGTGACACGAGTTATGTACAATTTCAGCAAAACCAAGAGAGCGAAGCCATTTTACGAGTACCATAAAATAAAATATATAGGTTGGCGCATTTTTAAAACCATTGCTCTAGTGAAGGAAAGGAGTGGACCTACAATTTTCTGCCGGGTCCGAACGGTTAATCCAGAAAAAACTTTTCATTGCAATGAATTTACTAATGGAGAACTTGCCATTTCCTCGCAAAAAGGGATACCATTCGAAAAATATTATTGCCTCTATTGGAATTTGAATTACGAACCTCTGGGTTAACAAGCTGACATGCTAACTATCACGTCACGGCTACAGGTCAACCGCACCAAAACAGTTAACATTCCCTTCACCGGAAGACCTGAAATCAATCTTGAAACACTCTTCCTAATAGTGTCCATCAGGTTAATCCTGGATAGCGAACTCATTTCGAAACCAAATCTAGACAAAACCATATCAAAAGTAACTAATGTTTTTTGGGCTTGTTCTAGATTCTTTAGTTCAAAATAAAGACTTTGGCCAAAAATTACTTACTGGATATACCTCACTATTATCGCACCCATTATAATCTATGCTTTGCTGGGCTGGTGGCAAAAAACAGGCTTAGTTTATGCCAACAAAGCTTTGCAAAAGCTACAGAGATTAGCCTGTGTATGTATCACAGGTGCAACGCGCACCAATCTAACTTTAGAAAGTTAAAGAAATTATTAAATTTTCCTCCGTTGCACCAAAGAGTAAGGAAGACCACCACACTTAGCGGACTAAAGCTTCGTCGCATAAGCAACTTGAGTGAAGAAAATTTACAGGAACATATGAGTGTTCTGCAGGTGCTCCCAATACTGGAATCGCCTGCAGCTCACTCTTCAAATTTTATTACTAGACGCATAGTGTTACACCATCCCTTCAAAGTAATCTATCCTAACCACTCAGCATAGAAGAACCCAGTAATTCTTGCAAGTAACTTCTAATACATTTGGTACACTGACGATTCAACAACTAACATCGTTGTAGGTGAAAGGACTTTCGGTTCCAACTTCACATCATCTATAGCCGTTGGTAGCACAACAACTATCTTTCAAGCAGAGGTAATAGCTATTGCATTCTGTGTTAGGGAATGCATTAGAAGAAACCTCCGAAGATCACGCATCTTTTTTAGACGTCATTACCACAGATTTCAGCAAAGCTTTCGAAAAAAATCTCTCACACTTTAATACTCTATAAACTTTCCTTCCTCGGATCCAGCCCTATCCTACTCAAATGGATATCTTCATATTTGCATAACCGCCAATATAGAGTTCGTTTCCGTTCTACTCTTTCAGTTCCTTTTGTGGCAACCTCCGGTGTGCCCCAAGGCAGCCACCTTGCACAGATCATCCAATATTCCTCTATCTCACTTTACGCCGATGACGCTAAAATTTTCAAAGTCATTACCTCCGATCGAGACTCTCTCCAGCTTCAAAATGACCTCGATTAATTCGTCTTTTGGTGTTCTAAAAACTTCCTTGAGTTAAACATTGCCAAATGCGAAGCAATAACTTTTTCTCGTAAAAGTAATAAGCCTCCCCTCAGATCCTATCATCTTCAGAACATTTCCATAAACCGTGTGCAGCTTATCCGAGATTTAGGAGTTCTCTGCGACAGCGAATTGAATTTTCGTTCTCATATTGACGAGGTAATATCAAGAGCTAATTCCGCCCTTGGTTTTATCAAGAGATGGTCCAAAGAGTTCCACTACCCCCTTGTAACGAAATCCCTCTATATTGCCTATGTTCGCCCTCTCCTAGAGTATGCAAGTGTGGGTTCCGTATCAAGCGGTTCATATCTCAAGGATCGAAAGTGTTCAAAGTCATTTTCTGCTGTTTGCCCTTTGGGATCTCTACGATGTTAGAAACTTTCTTACCCTGCCTCCTTACCGCGAACGTCTCGCAATCCTTAATCTCCACTCCCTAGAAAACAGAAGGAATGTCTTTGACATCATAATCATTCGCCGACTTCTTACTGGTAACACTGACTGCTCCCTCCTTTTAGACCTTATCTCCTTAATCCCCGAAACGTGAGATCATCCCAATTTTTTTCCTTCCTGCTCATCGTACATCCTATGGTCTCAACGAACTCCTAACCCGCATGATGAGTAAGATTAACTCTGTTCCTTTTCTTTTCGACTTTAATCTTCCTTATCTGAAAGTCCTCCTTTTAAATCATTTCTCATCCTTGTAGTTTAATTTAGCTTTGATTAGTTTTAATTAGTTTAAGTTTAGTATGGTTAAGTCATTTTAAGCTTGTATTAAGCTAATAGATGGGGCGGTAGACCCACCAAAATTCAAATTCAATTAATTTGCTCTGAAAGTCAGGCAACCTTAAAAACCTTCTCCTCAATCAAAATCGATTCCAAACTAGTTTGCAGCTGCCTGACATGTCTATCTCAATTAGCCATTCACAAAAAAATCACTCTTTCCCCGGGTACCTGGACATGAGGCTGGCTGCCTAGCTAGACTTGGTTCTCAGTCCGAAGTCAAAGTTCCGGAACGTTACTGCGGTCTCCCAATCAGTATAGCGTTCAACATGGACTGAACACTTAGGAGCTGCAGAACATGGTCCACACCTAGAACAACTGCCACCGCCACTCAAAACTTTTCCTTGACTTATCTCAAAGACGAATGAAAGAAATTCTTGACATGAGGAAACTTGACGCAAAGTGACTTACAGACTTCTTCACTGGTCACTGCTCTCTCTAATATAACCATAAAAACATGGACATCAGCTAAGATGACACCTGATGCCGTCTCTGGCTCGAGGACATATAAACAGCTCAAAACATTTTATTTGAATGCTCTGCCAAATCTAGCCCGAACGTGTTCGCCGAACATGCTCGTTTGCATTATCCCTTACACGGTGAACACATTTACGGAACATTTATTTCACATGCACACACACGACAATGTCACAAAACATCGTACCCAAAGAATATGACAAAATCGAAATTGTTCGCCAACAACCTGCTGTTTGCGAACCAGCGCCTACCAGACGAAAATACGGCGAGCACGAGCATATTCAACGAGCACGTTTGTCGTTTAGGGTAGATCCAGACTAAAACGTTTCCAAAAAAGATTCACTAGTCCCCTGACATCAGAAACACCTCTTCTTCGAATAGTTTTAGGTTCTTGCACGAACACAACTTCGAATGAACAACCTTACACTTTATGTGTTTAAACATAAGGGTACAGCACAAAAGATCTTTCAGGTCAGCGTGCTAGATTATCTACCTTCACCCTATCTAGTTAACAATAAGAGCCTTTTACGCAGGAGGTTCGTGGTTTGAATACCAACAGAAAACAAAAAATGATTTTCAACGGGTATCGCCTTTCGCGAGGAATTCGCAAGTCCTCAGATGATAAACTAATTTACATGAAAAGTTCTATCTCGATAGGTTCCCTGCATTCCTTCACAAGGCATGGTTTTTAGAAAGACCCCGGACTACTCACTTAATTGCGCCACCCAATAAATGTACGAGTAAAAAAGTAAATAAAAAATAAATAGGGTGGCGCAACAGAGCGAGGAGCCCCAGGGCCTAGCACATTTCTCACAACCATGCCTTGTGAAGGAATGGAGGGGACCTACAATTTTCTGCCGGTTTCGAACGGCTCATCGAAAAAGCTCTTTTCGTGACAATGAATATTAACGGAAGACTTGCCAATTCCTCACGAAAGGCGATACCCGTAGAAAAAACATTTTTGCCTCTGTTGGGATGTACGAGTACGTTTCTTATTTTAATAAGTTCCTGCTTAGTCTTCAAATTATTTAAATTTTCCTATTATATTCACCTAAATCGCAAAATATTCCTTTTTACTGTGGTTCAAGTTTTGCAGTCTTGAATTGATCACACTAACGTTTTCTTGTCTACTTCACATTATTGATCCACCTATGAATGGTGTACGCCAGTAAAATTGCTCATTTGTAACTCATTCATTCACATATTCTGAAAATAACATTAAAACCAACCGGAAGATATTATGATGTACACAAGACTTGGATATTCAAAGAATTTAACCTTTCCTTTGAAACTCCAACGTGCGTCGTTAATCACCTCTAAATAGCAATTCAAAGTAATTTTTAGTCAGATTGTGTAGCAAATTAATTGATGCAATAAAAACCCTCGACTTTAGCCTAATTGGACTCTTAGCAGAGTAATGTACCGATAAAAGTATAAAAGTCAACTGCCATATATCTTTTGACTCAAGTCTTTGAGCGTGAATTACTTATGAATGCTTTTGTCTCTATTCTCCCTTTTCACTACTACACTAGTTCATCATCATTAAAACACATTTGCATCAGTTTGACAAATGCAAAAAAAGAAAAGAAAAAAAGAACCACCCTGAGCTAGTAGGTATATTACGACGAAGTCATAGAGAATTAATTGTCCACAGCCCTCTCGGTTGGAGCTCTCATGTGTACAATGAACTTGTTTGCACTTCAGTAATGAGTTTATTTATGAAGATATTTTGTTTGTCTGATTGCTTGGTAAACCAGACAGAACCGTACATAGGTACTTATCGTTTCCTGGGGCAAACAAACTCAGATTACTCAAGCATCACGACTTTATGGCAAAGTTAGCGTTCACTTGGGCATTATATCTCTTGTTTCTTAAGAAAAATATTTTACGGGTTACTGAGAAGCACATAAATGTAGAAACCTAACAGTGTATATCGGTCGTTACACGTTAGACGTAGGTATACTTTCCTTGCCACATGTGTGAATTTTTGTTTAACTTTTTCTTCTTGCTTTAAAATTATTCCTAAGTCGACCTCATCTCTTAGTCGAGAAAACAGGGTTCACGATTTTATTCAAATAAATTGTGTCGAGTGGCATCTTCGGTCACATCGAGGCAATGAATTTTCTACAAATTGCCTTCCTTTTAGTTTTGATAATAAGGTGCTTTCATAAATACTCCCTATACCAGCAATTCGGCATAGATGATTATCATTATAGAGCTTCCATTTCGAAACCACCAACGCAACGGCCCGGCCCGTATATGAGACCAAAACGAACCTGGAATGGGTCTTCTGATTTATATTGACACACCCATACTTCCAAAGACCACATGATTTCACTAAAAAAAGTATCTTGCTGAATATTCATCACGATAAAACTTAGTTCTTTATAGGCCCCGAGTGTGAATAAAGTTGGAAGAGAAGGCAACACTTTATTTATTGATCTTAGAGGAGAGGTTCAGAATGTACTTTGTCAAAAAAAACAAATTTATTTTCTACAATTTCGAATAAAGACGCGAACACCTATCGATTCAACAAACTTCCATAACCTTTTCTCGGGACGACACAGGTGCCTTGGCGCGCTACTATAAAGATACTTTTGAGACTTTCCTCAAAAACTTTTTCTCCGGCGCGAAGAGAGGAGTCTTGAATTAACATCATTGTTCACCTGTCTCAGTTAAATCGTTTTGGTTTAACAGTGAGAAGTCATAAATTGCCAGAAAGACAAAATGTGTATTTAATCAGCAAACCGAAACGAAATAACTTTTATTTCAATTTTTTTTTTGTCACGACCCTGCAGTGCGCACAAGAAATGGTTTGAGGTCAAGGATCTCTCCCAGTCGTGAGGTGATACTTGTCCTTGCAACCACCCGCGTCACCCTATTTTTCTTGTTGAGAAGAACTTCAACTAAAAGGGGTGCGGCGTGTTAACAAACCAAACTGTACCTAGAAAAGGAGTCTCCAGCCTTATACTTTGTATAATAAGACGTCGGCAACGCTCTACTCACAGCACAAAATTGCTGAATCGGATTAAAATGTCTTCTGAGAAGATGAGGCAGTTTCTTCTCAAAAAACAAAAAAAAAAAATAAGAAAACAAAAATTGCAAATAAGAAAATCAACAGAGGTGACAAATTGTTGAAAATGAACAGCAAGATGGTTCATTTAAGGAGAGTGATACTTAAGACGACGCATAAGTCCGGGGCTTAACGTAAAAGGAAATGAAAGAAAAACGAAATTTGATGAGGACTGAGTTGTGTTGGTGTTTGCTGCTTGGCAAAACGAAATTTATGCCTCTGATTATATTGTAAATTTAGAAACTCTATTCCCATAACCACTTAGTTTATAATTTTCAACATGTACTGATGGTATTAGGATGTTTAATGTTTGCTGTTATGCAAAATGTGTCAAGGATTCGTACGACTTTTTCAACTCAGCAAATAATTTTATTGACTTTTTATATCCATTTTGTTTTATAGGGTGCTGAAGTTATTAGTTCTGATTTAGGTGATAAGAAGATGCATGAAGGAAGGATATTTCTTGCTCCTTTCAGGAACAGATTTTCTTTTTTTTTAAGTCCGCTTTGCTTTGGCAGTGGAAGATTTTTCCCACGGCTCAATTAAATTTTGCTAAGAGATTACCTTTCCAACAAAAGAGAAACTTGACAGGCAAGTTGACACTTTTTGCTTAGAAGTGACTTCATTTGATCACACGCTGTAAACGATTTTTTCAGAATCAATTTTAACAAAACCCTTGGCCATTATCCAGGCCACGTTGCAAACAAAGAATTTTTTTTGGGAAGTGTTTCAAATATTGATCGTAATAATTAAGTTTAATGGTATTACGTTTTCCTTGTTCATATAAGACAACCTGTGGTACGTGCAACATGTGCGCCCTTTTAGCTAAAACAACTCACTTGAAGCAAACATAATCGCGCCACTCTGAAAGTTGAGGGTTCAGTGAACTGTGCGTTTTCAATGTGTTCATATAATGATTTTCCAATTTTCACATTATGTAGTATGTGAGCACGAATTTGAATTAATTAGGTTCTTATCTAAAGCAGAAAGTTTTCGTTGACAGTGCGGTAGTAAAAAATGTTTGGATGTGTCAATTCAAAACTCTTTCGGAATAACATCAACGTTTTTAAGTGAAAACTGTGCAGTTTACAAATGTTTGGCTACCAAAACTTGTTTTCTATCTCAATTCACAATAGGGTTTTTGATGCAGGAAACTTTTTGATGGAAATTCAACAGAAACTGGGTTTGGGTGAACTGGAGACCCATGGCAATACTTGCTACTGAACTAATTGTACTCAATATAAACAACTAATGGGACAAGAACGACTGAATGCACTTCATTTGGAACATTTTTAAAAATTGTGGTTTTGAATCTTAACAACAATCGTGAATATTAGGCTCTAGAGAACAAACTTTTCGAATGCTCCATCAATTCTTCCTTTTTTGTCAACGTCACGTCGCCGTCAGTCGCATCTTAATAGCGTGTTTCACACTGTACACTGTCACTGTAGGATAATAAGTACGTTGTTGCTAGAGTTCGAATTGTCAAATTTGTGGTCCAAGTTAATTTTTCAAAAAAACTTCACAGAATTTTCGTAGCAGAAATTATGATTTTACTCACAACTATATACTCAAGAAAAATAGTTCTCGGCTCACAAAACATTTTATTTTATCAAAATCATATTTCATTTCATACCGTATCTATTTATTTATTTATTTATTTATCCAGCAAGTCTTAAACTTTAATAGATAATAGTAACGATAAGTAACAAAAAATATAACAAAATTGAGTAAAAATAAATAATTTAATTTTTCAATGTTTTACAAAAAATTTTCCTCAAGTTGGACGAATATTTAGTTTTCAAAATTTCTAAAAATATTTCGAAACCATCCAAAATATTGGACGTTTGAGGGTTTACACTGTAATACGTTGGTCGTTCAGACCAAGGGCTGTCCAACTAATACAGTACAGTGTGAACTGCTTTTATTGGAATCTTAATAAAGATATACAAATGAAAATTTAAGAAAAACTTCTCTTCTTTAGTTTGGAGCACAACATTCAAAAATACAATAGACTGAAAAGGCTAGAAGCTGTTTGAATTGAAAGTGACATATTTAAATCAATATTTATTATGTTTCCATTGTTGAAAAGAAAAAAAAAAAAACGTATGAAGCTTTTATGGAAGTAAGAAATTTCTATCAAGTGTGATGACCGAAACGGTGCAGTGCAATAAGCCCTGCGAGAATAAGATCCGTGGTTCTTACTTCCATTTTGTTTTTGAAGTATGCCTCACGCGAGTTAATTCCAAAACCAAATAGCAGTAAGGCTGCGTGTACACGATTAATATGTCTGGCAATCATTGCAAGATCTGCAAACGTCTGACAATGTGTGAAAATGAGCTGACAATGCGGGTAAAAATTGAATTTGTGTGTACACGGTTTGAAGAAATCTACAAATGTCTGTAAATCTATTGCCAAATATTTGGCTGACAATGTCGACAAATTTGGTAAATAGCTGGCAATAAATTTGCACACATTTTTAGATTTCTGCAAACGGTGTACACACAAATTTATTTTTGGATCTGCAAATTCATTTTCAGCCCATTGTCACATCGTTAAATTTGTCTGACAATGCATAAATTTGCAAATGTTCTTCAAACTGGGTCTGCAAATTTATTTATTGCCAGACATTTGCAGAAACGTCAGAAAATGAACAAAATTTGTGTACACACGATTGCCACTTCTGCAAATTAATTTGGCTTCAAAATGATTGATGAACAGATTTTTCTGCAAATTTTCTGTGAAATGTCAAATACCATTTCGTAGTTGAAAGAAGTCTCACCAAAATACGCTTTAAATTATTTTCATCGTGAATAAACTGGCAGAGGGAAGTAGGAAGAAGGAACTCCACGAGAAATAAGTCCGTACTCTGATCGTGGATTATGGCATACCAAAGAGGAACACACGTCCATCAGAAAAATGTATGGAATTAGGTTTAGTACTAAATATATGTTACGTAGCGCCCGAGTTTTTTTGTGGTTCAAAATCACAAACCCATACTACTCGGAGATAATTTGGTTCGCTTCGTTTTTTATTAGACCTGTTGAACCATTTTGAAGATTTAAGCACAATGTTAATCTTTTTTTTTGCAATAAAAACGATTCCACCTCCACAGTTCAAGACCTTTTGTTTAAAACTAAAGGTTTGGAGAAGAAAAGTTAAGCTATCCTTTAGTTACGTTTCTATTTTTTTTTTTTTTTAAGAGAGAACTCTGTTCTGCTAATCAAACCCTTTCATTTGATACCCATGTTAAGGCAGTAGTGAAAAAATATGTACTCCTCCATTTTGCAAAGACGGAAATCTTGGATGTGTAATGATACCGAATATACGGGTGTCACGTAATTTATGTTACATACTTTGGGGTATGATTGATGGTCATATTCTAAGGAAAAAATTGCTATGCAGCAAAGTCCGTTTCTCAACTTTGACATGACTTTTTAACAATTTAAGAAAAAGCTAACTTAGGTGTACCCTAACCTTTGTTAAATTCGATTTCTTTGTCTAAATTACAAACTTAGCAAACATCGCATACAGTCGGGGTCATGTTGCATAAATTGCTTATTTTAACGACTGTAAAAGTTCCTAAACAAGGAAGCACTGGCCTTAGATGTATAATTTTCTTTTTTTAACAGCACCTTGAACTTCTATCTCAGCAAAAACAAAAACATAACATAAAATTTTTCTACTGAGTGCTTGAAAAGCAGATCTATAAATTTGACAGCCAAACAAACTATACCAAGAGTCTTTGATTTGATTGACATTTTTTCTCTAATCAGGCCCACTCCATGAAACAACAAAAGCTAGATTTCTGGGATATCCTCTTAAGTGAAACTGAGGCAATAAAGAAACTCGTTAAAAATTTTTCTTTCTTTGAGAAAGAAGTTAACATTTTGTCTTTTTGCAAAACATGCTCCATTAAGCTTCAGTGTAAACTGCTAACACATTTTCCCAGGTTTCATTAAAACTTTTCGGTCCGAGCAAATAAAAATCTTAATGAAGTGCCCTAAGCAATTGTGCATTGACTGTTTGCTTCCATCTTCGATGCTTCTTATTATTTTTCTTTCATTTGCTGATAAGTAAATGTTTGTGATGGACACGGACAGTATATGTTTGTTTGTTTTTTTTGTTTTCATTTCACTTGTTACTTCTTTTGCGTTTGGATGGTGGTGTAAGAAGTCGTGAAAGCTTTTCTCTTTTTTTTTTGTTTTGATTATAAAAAGCTATACATAGTTTCATTTTTGTATTATATAATATTATTTTTGTATTATATTTTGATATGAAGGAAAAGAGTTTCAAAGTCTATCAACATGCACAAAAATAATTTAATTGGAGTTTCTTCATTTGTAGGTGATGCTAATGAGAAAATTTCCTCTTTAGCATACTAAACGATTAATGGTGAAACGTAAACCAAATCAGCCACTATACCCAACTCGCCAAAATTGCTCATTAGTTTTTCCTTGAGCCCAACTTCGAACGTACCGTCAAGTATAAAGCTTCGTATTAAAGTCGCACTACCTGTTGATCCGGCTCGAAGGACCAAATGTTTAATAACCACACGGTGTTATCGATACGATTACCAACCGGATGTCGATGTGGATATTGGATACTAAGTTTATTTATTTTAAAATTTATCTCCTTAGTACTATTTTCGTATTATGTCGATAATATGACGTTAAGAGATTAACCCTAACTACCCCGCACATAGGGTTACCTGTAGAAGCTTGCTGTTTGGAGGATGTTTATCTTTGAACACTGCCCGTATGTAAAATTGCTTACCAGTTTTGTTTTTCTGCATTACAATACGATTCACAAATGTAACGGTCGGTATCTCCTAATAAATCCTCTCCTGTTTTTCTAAATGCTCACATTGGTTTTTTTTAAATATTATAAGAACCTTCATAACCCTTTAATATGCGCGCTATTTATATAAAAAAGGAAGATATTAGTAGATTTATTGTGAATGAATACGAGCATCGTGACTCCGAAGGGGTCACTGCTCTCTCACTTATCCACTTACCACTAGCGTAGCTTATCCAATTTCATGAAGCTCATTTGACCGCATTTGAAGACAATCGAAAAAGCCTTTGTGGCAGTGTGTTAATAAACGGACAGAAAGACTTTCACGTCCAATAATTAGAAGACTTTGAATTTCGCTCCGAACAATAACATCTCTTATGGAGTCGCAAATGAATTTGATTTTGAGACCGATTCGGAGTATGAAATATTTATGTGCAATATTTGCTCTCTAAAGTCAAATTCAGTTGGAGGTGGACGATGGAGTTCCTTTCAAGTTTGTAAAAATGATACTCCCTGAAATCATGCCAGTTTTAACGCACATTATCAATTTTTGTATAACATGCTCATCGTTCCCTGGCTGCTGGAAACTTGCAAAAATCATCCCTGTTGCCAAAAAAACCACACCCCTCCTAGTGTGCTGACTTTTGGCCAATAAGTATCCTGCCTTGTTTTTGAAAAAACCTTAGCCAATGTAACTTATTATCACCATTGCAATCGGGTTTTCGTGCAAATCATAGCTGCTTCACAGCAATTGTCAAGGCGCTCGATGATATAAGAATTAATTTTCACTAAGATGAACCAACGATCTTATGTTTACTCGATTTTTCCAAGGCTTTTCAAGTCAATCACAAAATTCTATGTCAAAAGTTGAGTCTGTATTTTGGTTTAAGTCGAAGGCCAGTATGTTTGATCGAAAATTACATGCAACAACGTAGTCAAAAAGTTTAAGTTAGGAAAGAGTTCTCAGCGTCCAAAGTGTTACTTGCTGGTGTTCCGCAGGGTTCAATTTTGGGCCCCATTTTATTCTGTATGTTTATCAATTACCTTCCTCAGGTGTGTCAAAATGTCAAGTTGCACCTTTACGCAGATGTACAAATATATTTTTCTCGACCCTTTAACGTATTGGAAGATCTTATCTGCAGAATGAATGAAGATTTATCTTCTATCCACAATTGGTCTTTGTACAATAGTTTAACTCTTAATCCTTCCAAATCGCAAGAATTTCCAATATCTAAGAAAAAAATTAAAACGGGTGACCTCGCACCTGTTCTTATATCAGGTTTCCAACTAAAATTTGTAGATACTATCCTAGCCTTGGTTTTTAAAATAAACCGATCTCTTTCAGCTAATGACCATGTTAACATCAGTATAGGTCGGATTTACGGTGGCCTTTGGAAACTTAACCCCTTTTCCAATATTACTCCGGTAAACACAAAGTTGAGATTAATCAAATCTTTGTTACTACCCTTCATTGATTATTTTGCAGTAGTTTATTGCTGGCCTGACTCTCATTGTCGGCACAAGTTACTTGTTGCTTTTAATGACATGGTAAGGTATGTTTATGTTATGTTATGTTATGTTTTGACCATGTTTCTCAGTATCATCAGAAGGTTTTTGGATGCACTTTTACTCAGTACCTTGATTCAAAATGTTTGATTTTTCTGCATAAGATAATTCATAAGAAAATGCCAACATATCTTTTTGATAAACTCCGCTTCGCGCAT
Organism: Melanostoma mellinum; assembly: GCA_914767635.1. NCBI lineage: Eukaryota > Metazoa > Arthropoda > Insecta > Diptera > Syrphidae > Melanostoma > Melanostoma mellinum. The sequence goes on from OU612058.1 coordinate 26,910,417, forward strand.
TTTTCTCGAACTTTAAATTTGATCACACCCTATTGTCGATATTTAAACTCATCAAGACTCTTTTTTGTTTATGCCACTAAACTTTGGAACGATTTACCAGTAACTATAAAGCAAATAATTAGAATTCACCAATTTTAAAAAGCATTATTCTTGCTCTACCGTCAAACAAGAACAGTAATTAGAAAAAAAAAAATATATCATTATTATTATTATTATTATATTATTATATTTTAAATTAAAGCATCAAATTATTTCACCCTATTGTAAAGTGCTATAAAAGACTTAATTATGTCTTATTTTTACAACCAAATCTAAGTTATATTAAATTGAAATTGAAATTGACAGACATTTTTGACTCCAGCTTTTTTAAAACACTTCGCTTCAAAGCTAATTACCCATTCAAGACCTGTAAAAAGCGTAGTTGCAACTTCTGTGCCATTACCTCTAGGCGGTTTCGTAAAAAAAATATTTTTTTTTTTTACTTCTTGGAACTGATTTATATCTGAGAAGAAATTCAAATGCTCTGAAACCCAAATCTAATTTGCATCCACTTGCCTTAATGCAAATAGACCATAATTCACAGAGAAAGGAATAACTTAGGACGGACGACCTTCCAAGGAGAATACAAATGCAAGGCAAAAACCGCATGTATAAACTTAGATACGAATAAAGAAAACGGACGAAAAAATACCTAATGAACCACCTTTTTAAAACTTTTCTTGGCCTACAAAAACAAAAGTAGATACTCGTATTATAACAAGCTACTCCGAAGGCGTATCTGTCTGCGCAACATGCCAAAAAGATTTTCCTTAATCATGTACACAAACTTAGTCCCCATTCCCATTAGCATACCCAATCAGATACTTTTATGATTGTTACTGTTGCTATGGCTACTCAACGGCAGCAACATTCTGAACCAAAGTTTTAATTTATTCAGATTAAAGGAAACATAACACGAACAACAGGTCAGCAAAAATGATTCTACTCAACCTAAAAGTTTGTGCACGAGTTTTTGGAAAATTTGATTTGTTATAAAAATGACATAAATTACAACTTTTTGTGTTTCGGGCAGGGATCAAAAATAAATATTTGCACAAGTTGTTGGTTGTCACTGAGGGACTTTTGTTACTCGCATAAAATTACCAACATCTTTTTTATGTTTGTTTTGACAAGAAGTGTCGAGTGTGTCGACAAGTGTTTCTCTTCTTTGATTCAATTTTAAAATTTGTCAGATACTTCGGTAGCATATTTGTTATTAAGATAAATAAGATCAGTTTCTTTGGAACAAAGGACCATTTGCGGCGCTTTATATTCTTAAAGTGTTTTTTTTTTTTTTTCTTACAAGTAAAATTATAGCTTTTCTTGGAGCAATAAATTTGTGGAAAGGAATCTAACATTTCTATAGGAAGACGTTACACTTTAGCTTCATTGAAGGAATGCAAAAAGTGAGAAACGATTTGTGGAACAATTCACCTGAGTGATTTTTTTACTGCATGCACATGAAACTTGAGTGCTTCCGCGCAATTTGCTGGCATCAAGTAAGTGTGTTCAATTTATGACTTGGAAGAGTAATGGCTTTCGGTAGCTTTGAGAGACATCTTGTACGTAGTTTGTGGTAACAAGTTCACACGACCACATTTTTACGATGTTAAAATGAATTATGGAGTTAGTTTGCGAAATGTGTAATGAAGTGTTCTTTTAAAGACGTGGCAGGAATTGAAGATGCAATGGCCATAAAAACGATAAAGTTGGAAGGGAGTTCAGAGAGATAGCAACTGATTTTTGGTGTTTATTTAAACCGTTAATTGAATTTAAGCTGGGTTCATTTGAGAACTTTATCTAGAATATTATAATATGTGATGCAAAGCTTCGTGATGGATCTGCAGGATAAATGTAAGTAGTTTTACCGGGTGCGGCTATTGGTCGCAGTGACTGGAGGTAATGGTATCAGCAGCGATATTGCATCACCGATTATGCATCACATAAAATGTATTTTTGTGACAGTTGAAATTCATTATTTTTAATGCATTTAATTGGGTGAGGCAACAAACCTCGTGGAGCCTAGGGGCATAATCCAGTTTAAAGACCTACAGTCTTATGCCGATGGTGAATTGATTAGTGAAACAGCGCTTTTCATAACAGTGTAAATACTCTAAGAGAGTTTGCCAAATCTTCACGAAGGGCTAAAAAATTGGAAAATAGATTTTGTGTTGCAGAGATTTGAACCTCGAACTGCAGAGCAATAGCGAGCATGCTTATCGCAATGCGACAGGATCCACAATGAAAACAAGTAGCTCCAGTCAAAAAATTAAAATTGCAATGTTTTAGCTACTAAAAATCCCTAACCATTTATCAAACCCTCGCATGTGACACTATTTTGTTTATTTTCGAAAAAATACTCCAACTTTCATCAACCACAACCAACAGTGTTTCGAACCGAGACTGGAATATCACTTCGTTCTATATCCACCTTCAAACTACGTTTACCCTGTAACTCCGTAACACAATTGAAAATATCTCCCAAAGCGCAGCCTCAAAAAGTGCACCTCTGCCGGTCAATAACGAACCTCTTCTGGTGCTAGTTGGATGAACTTAAGGATTTTACAAAAGATACTCGTTCCTTAATAAATACTTTTTCCGAAGATCTTAAAAAAATACGTATAACTTCCTTACAACATGAGCACCTCGAATACAAGAATCCAACACGTCATTATAAGAGGAAATAACAGACAGACAGTGCGTCTAGATCGCTCCGGAGCCACCACAAATTCTATCGCCTCCACAATCTCAATCAACAGTCCGAAACTCTTTCCCTACATTTGACCCTACTCTTGAAGGTTTTGGCACATCGTGGAAGCAATCGGAATGGGACCAAAGGCTTTCCGTCGTAATTGAATAAGCTCTCTCCTACGCTGATCCCAAATGGATCCTGGATTTATTTAGTAACATTTTTTTATAAAATTAATTAAAATGGATCCTATCGCTTCCTATAGATTAAAGAAACGCTAAGCCTTTGCAATAACCATCTCTTCTAAATGAGAAAGGGTTTTCCTCAACTCAACTGGTGCGGCTCTCAAACTGGTCAATATGTTAATTTCCAAATATCTCAGGACAGTACTAAAAGTGAAAACAAATCAACGCCCTGATTCTGATCTGAACTGATCCTTTGAAACCCAGATCATGTCCAGTTTCGCACCACCTACCATAATCCAAGCCTTCCATATCATTATTCCCAACTTAACTTTCAACTTAGGCCCCAGTCTCAGCTCCAACCCAAGCACCAACCTAAGACTCATCATAAGCCCTAACTAAAGCTCCTACCTACTACAAGAATGTCTTTTTTTGCCTCCTAACCAAGTTATAGCCATGTTCCACCTAAGCTACAGCTTACAGTTTCGTTTAATTGAACTCCCAAAGCTCACATTACTTCTCTACTCTCTAATCAATTTGAATTCATTTGCAGTGATACTGCCTCTTTAATCGAACCCTCTGAACATCCTCTTTACGGATAAAACATATTTACCCCTTTTTTTTGACTTGACATCGAAGCAAAAAACCCTAATTTCATCAGTTCCCATATACTAAACCCTTGCACAGCTGTACAACCGTTCGGCTCAACTTCCAGCTTTGACCCGCTTTTGCCTCCCACAGTAAAACTTAAATAACAAACTATTGATTCAGCAGAGTCACGGTACGTCCTATCTAAGCTTAGGGACAAAAGACATGCGAAAATATCCGGATCTTCCTAGCTTATCTTTGTGACAAGTCAGATTTTCCTATGAAGTCGAAACTAAGATCAGTGACATTGTCTCTATTCATCAGGAAGGTCTCTACTGTTATATGTTCCCACATTTAAGAAGCTATATATCAAGTATCATGAGCTTTTTGATCCTCCGTCTAATCTTTTATTATCAGAATGTAAGAAGCCTGCGTTCAAGGATTTAAACGGTCTTGCAACAATCTCACTCTTACTTTTTGAAAATGACACCCTTACCGAAACTAACTTGATTCCCAGCAGAAACAACCAAAAGTTTTTTCCACTCACTTTTGATGTTTATCGCGATGACGATCAAAACCGTCAATATAAACGAAAATTCACTTTGACTAGGATTTGAGCAAAGCTTCAACAATGAGGCAAGGAGACGCGATTAAAAAATATCATCAAAGACGAGAGCTCATGTTTAAGATCATTATATTGAAGCCTTTAGTCACTATGAAAGCGACTACATGAACTTTAATCGAACTAAGGTTTTTGCATAAACTAAAATAAGACATAAAAAAATTCCATTGATTGCCAAAAAATTGGCTTTGAATCGAGATTTTCTGCAAATTTGAATACTTTATACGAACACATGGCCACAACAATTGGCTTGGACGGAGTCCAATCTGGAGGTCCGAATTTCCATCACTCTTTTCTGTTATTAAGTGAATACTGTTTTTCCAGTCGCCAATCGTCCCTGGCATATCGCTGTAAATGAAATGAATACCAGGAGACGGTCGGGTTATTTTTAATTAATTCTAGTTTTATTATATGGTCTACTCTCAGGATTGGTTTACAAATTTAGTCTGATTCTACATTCACAAAAAGTAAGTTTTTAATGATTGTTGCTTCTGGTACTGGTCCTCGGAACGGCTGATCTTCTTCTGGGGTCGCGGTGATGTTTCCTTCGGGTTATACACGGCTGTATCTTCCGGCTTCTGTTTCCTCTATTCAGCAGCGGTTGACGTCTATCGGACTCTGCGTTAGGCAGGGCACTCTGTCAGCGGCGGTGGATTTTGTAACAAGGGTCTGCGTTGCGTGGAAGGCAGAACAATTTATCGGCGGCGGCGGACTGCGTAGGAAGTGCCTGCGTTGTGTAAAACGGCAGAGCAATTTATCGGCGTTAGCGGACTTCGTAGAAAGTGCATGCGTTTATTAGAGGCAAAACACTCTGTCGGCGGCAGCTGACTTCGTAAAAAAAAGCCTGCGGTTGCGTACGGTGATGTGAGCTTTCTTTCACAGACGGACAACGTCTAACGAAAAAGAGAAATCCACCCACTCGGCGCACCAAACACCGTAACGAATAGATGTCCTTTACGAATTCTAAATGGCAAGGAGAATATACACGCTCGGCGCACCAAACACCGCAACTATGCAACTCCCTTTACAATCAGGCACTGTCTACCGAAAAAAAAAATCCAACCGCTCGGCGCACCAAACTCCAAACACCGTAACTATGTAATTTCCTATAAGGAGACTATTGAAGTCGAAAAGAAAGAAAGAATATCTTTCCCGGGGAGGAGAAAAAGCAATGAATACGTTTAGGTATAAAAACCCGTAAATCTTTTTCTCGAATTGCAGAGAATAAACCACCTCTACTCATTGACTTTCCTACAGGAACAAAATGTGAACTGTAAGTCAGTGACACTTTTGCATTTAAAAAGTTGGATGGGGATTACCGATGTATTTCCCCATAAAGAAATGCACAAATGAAAATAATAAGGCATGTAGAAGTAAACAATGTTTGGCCTTAGCGTAGACTTTTACTGTGTAGTTTAATTGCGTGTGGGCATTTTAGTAGGAAAAACACGTACAGTGTTTTTGATGCCGTGTTTTGGAGGTGCTTGTAGATAAATAAATAAATAAATAAATAAATTCTAGTCCTAGTAGAAAGACAATATTCGTTATGTGATATTGCCGTGTCAGTGAGTTAATAGGTTGGTCGAAGTGTGGAAAATATCACTGCCGTTCTGACGTCTTAAGCAAGCGATCAATCAATCCATTCCACGGAATTCTCAAGAATTGAGCATCGCTCAGACCACATTATGGTGTATTTCGCTTAAGGATCTTGGTTAACACGCGTACAAGATCAAACTGACTTAAGAATTGAAGCCAATGGATCATTTGGGCTCCGAAGAAGATGCGCCCAGATGATGAATTTCATAGAAAAATCATTTTCAGGTACGAAGCTCATTTTGTGCTCAATGGGTTGGTTAGAAGGCAAATGGGCATATGGGTTAGAAATCGGGTGAAATCCACATGTTCTTCATAAATCACGACTTCGTCCTCAAAAAATAACTTTTTGGCGCGAATTAGAGAATATAGACTTGTACGAAATGTGGTTTCAATAGGACGGCGCGGCGCCCCAAGCAACACAGCACACGTTACAGTAAAATTATTGAAGAATGACGAGCTTGTTATCTCAAGAAATGAACCAATTGATTGACCCCTTTGTTCCAGCGATTTAATGCTTCCAGGCTATTTTCTTTAGGGCTAATTTAAATCATTGGCTTATGCCAACAAACTGACGGTGTTGGAAGTGCTTAGAGCGCCCGCCGTTTCGGCCCAAATGTGCAGAAAATTAGGCCCATCAAATCGACTGCCGGAAAAGTGCCCGGGGTGACCACGTGAAACAAGTCGAGTTTGACAAATACTATGATTGCACCTCCTTTAAGTCTATACTAAAGTTTTTGAAATATTTCAAATGATTTCCGCTTTATTTGAAAACAAAAAGTGTCAAGTCCTTATTGGAATGCCCGATATCGATATAATATTTGACTTCTCTTAAAAACAAAATTTCGTAGATTTATCAATTCTCAGAAGCTGAATTCGTTTTGTTGAACTTCAATTTCGTGGGTAATAATAAGCCTCATTTATTCTTCTAAAAATACCCTTGCCTTTACTGAAGCCGGTTAATCATCAATGTCTTGAGTTTCCGCTTCCAAAATTGTAATTACATTTTTTTCCATAAAATAAAATCCTTTTCGTTTCTTTGATAACAAAAAAAAATTTCTTTCTTTCTCGAAATCCTTCAAATTATAAAACACGTTTTTGATGACTCATTACGAGTTCTTTTCATTCAAAACGCAATATCAAGTTCAAACAAAAGAAAATCTATCACGCTGCGTCTGATGCCTTTGAACTAACAATTAGTTTAAGTGCTCCTCTTTTTTCGTGAAGGAACGACAATACGACTTCTAACTACCGTCAGCTATTCCATTGTACTTAAAATATCTTCCCAAATATTTCCCATTGACTTGGTTTGCAAAAGTTTCAATTTTGCTATCACGTAATTCACAAAATCACGCTTACAAACAGGAGGTGCGGCTCTCGTTAGTAATGAGTTTTGTTGGTTTCTTTTTTTCTCTCTAATTTAAATAAACCAATCAACATAATTAGAATATAACAATCTTCGGACGAGGTTGGCCTCTTTAATAATCAGCTTAGATAAATTTTTAAAGACAACACGAAAATCTTCTTTGAGTTCGTTAGCGCAAGTCCAGATGTTGACCTTAAGCCAGATATGCGGAAATAAAAAAAAGATTTGGAAATATCAACAGTGTTTGGGTGTTGTTTGGGTATCGCAGTTCATCAGTTTTGACTGACGGCTCATTACACTCGATAGAATTTTAATTTTTTCCTTCATTGAATATTCTAATTAAAAATTAACATTAGCTAATGCTTAAAGGACGATGTACCTTCTGTTGGATTTTTCAAGGTTAAAGTGGGCACAGGTCGACGTAATTAAATTTTGTTGTAAATTGTTTTACTTTGCTTTGCTGAAAGTAAACTTTTTTGATTATCTTTCGATTACTCTTACCTAGTTTCGAGAGTTATAACGTCAAATCGAAAAAAAGACCTCTAGGGTCACTTGAAACAACTTGAAATATTCTTCAATAGGAAAAAGATTTTTATTCTTAAGTTTATCAGTCCTAAAGTAGAACTGTGGTATGATGTACAATGTAAACAGCCAAAAAGTGTTGAAAGAAAATGGTTCTTGATTCACGTCCTTCAAAGACAAGTACATACAACCGGGTTAAGTAAGCATAAACAGGAAACTGTACGGCATTTATCAAAAATCCCCTGATTAGCATGAAGCTCTTGCGTACATTTCATTCCTCGAAGTCGCTTTGAAAATAATACCCATGAAATTGTTGAAATTTTTAAGTGCAAACAAAACTCTGAAACTAAAGCCATGGACTCATGTTCTTGTTAGTGTTTTGTTATAATTTTGCGAAATCGAAGCAAACAGAGTCCTGGAAATCAGGATACTAAGAAAAGATAAACTCGGTTCTTTCTGAAGTACTTTACTACGCAAGTTTCTTTCAAAAGCCGTCAGAACGTGCTATTGAAATCCAAAGCACTAAGTTGTGTTATTACTAACAAACGTTCAATTGGTTACTCGGAAACATTAATAACTCGAAAAGACAAATTTTCCCAATAAAGCTGCTTTTCAGAGAAGATGCTGCTGAATTATAAGTTTCGGGCTCACGCACAAATCTGGCTTTTACGTTTAGTTTAAAGTCTCATTATTACGTTGGCTTTTACTTGTTATTTGGAAAGAGTTTTTTCTGAAAAGTTCCTTTCTTATTTGTGGATTGTTCCACAATTCTAATTCCGTTGCGTAGGGGAGATCCAGTCTATGAAGCAAATGGGGAGACAAAAGGAGACAGTTTCATTAAATTCAACGCAGTGAAACGAAATTTATTTGAGAAATGAATTTAAATTCACAGAATGGTAAAACGAACTGGTGACTAGAACTCCAAAGTAAAATGATAAGTTGCCATGACGGCTATTCTTCGTAAAAGGTCTCCTCAAAGCCGGGAGCGCACTTAATACGAAGCACAAGTTGTTTCCAACTCAATTAAGCCACCCTTTTCTTAAGTCATCCCATTTTACCTGATTGGCTTAAAAATAAAAATAAATATTGTGCCATGTTGTGGGCTCCAAGAATTCATGCAGGGGCCCTGTGTATTCTCTCAACAGTACGTGAGGGATGAAGGGGACCTATAAATGGTTGCCAAGGTCGAACGGCTAATTGAGAATGCACTTTTCATGATAGTGTAGTCACTCTCCTAAATAAATAAAATTAATAGAGCCCCTGGGCCTAGCGCATTTCTCACAACCTTACCTTGTGAGGGAATGGAGGGAACTTACAATTTTCTGCCGGTTCCGAACGGACGTTGAGAAAGCGCTTTTCATGGCAATGAATTTACTAACGGAGGACTTGCCAATTCCTCGCGAAAGGCGATACCCGTGAAAAAACATTTTTGCCTCTACTGGGATTCGAACCTTGAACCTCTAGGTTAGCAGGTGGACATGCTAACCATCACACCACGGGTACCACTTACTCTCCTAAAACTAGCCAATGAAGATACTTCTGGAAAAACAATTTGATCTTTCTGGGACTCAAGCCTTGAACTTCATACACAATTAGCAAACTTTTTAATCACTATGCCATAGGCATTAGGCATAGGTACCATCATCACAATTCAGGCACGTCCTTAAAAAAATAAAGAAGTGGCCTAAAGGGACTTCTTTGTGGCACCCTTACCGCAACAGGCACTTTTTTGTATTAAATGAAAATTGTTATTTGGGACAAATTGAATACGCTCTTTTTATTTTATTAAGGACAGAAGCTCTTTCGGAGTGACAACCATCGAAAGTAGTTTACACAGTTTGCAACTTCTAGAAACTAGAGTCTATACTTCACGGCCTCCGATTACTAAGGTGTCGTTTCAGAAGACACCACCAAACGGACTTACCGCACCCGTGGTAGATAGATAAGATTAGATTAGATTGAGGTCAGGTTGAGTTTGCGAAGCTCTGGACACTGTGCGGTGTCTGAATGAAACCTGTTGTGCCAACCCATTTGAGGTTTCAAGGCAGTTCTCCTGCTCCTAAGCCGAATCAGAAGTTAGAAATCTTCTGTGAATGGATGAGTTTGATGATCTCAAAGTCAAGTATTTGCTTTCTGAGTCGGAAAAGTGCTGGATATTCCGCAAAAATGTGCAGAGATGTTTCTTCATTTTCATCCGTAGACAAAGTCTATAGATGCGGTCCGCTGGTATCCAATGGAGGACTACAGAGTTTTGCCTTGCTTGGTCAGAGAGGGACATGACTGTTTCTTGGACTAGTTTGGATTGGATTGGATCTTATGACAGGTGAGTCTAACACCTTTAGTACAACTTGGCTGTCTGAGAAAATAAAATTTTTTTCGTTCTTCGTGTTCGATGAACATATTATTTTCGAACATTGGTTAATGGCAAAGAATTCAGCTTGAAAAATGGACGAGTGATAGCCCATCAGAACCTAATCCGTATGTGTACTGAGAAATTTGTTCTGGGAGAGTCACTGAAAATCGCGGAACTTGTATTAGATTTCATTTTTGAGCCGTCTGTATACTAGAGCATATCTTGCCTTGAAGGATGAGTATTTGCGTTCTCCCAGTCTTCCCTAGGGGGGGATGACAATGGAGAAGTTGATTTTGTAGTTGCACATGGGAATAATAGCACCCAAGCTCATGCTAAGGCTATTAAATTTTTCTAGATTGTCCATTATCGACATGGTGTTCTTTCGGGTTTGGTTACGTCGTGATGTGGATGATGGAGAAGATGGTGTATTGCAAGTCTGGATTCCATTTTTATGAAGAGGTGAATTGGTGGTAGTCCTACAATGACTTTTAGAGCATATGTTGAAGTTGTACGCATGCATCCAGTAATGGACGTTGTTGCCAACCTTTGAACATTTTCTAGTTTTTGGATTGGTGTTTTTTCTTTTGTTTCTGTCCACCATACTACGGCTGTGTAAGTTATTGTTGGTCTAACTACCAACGTATTTAGATCGTACTCCTTTTAATGTTTTGAACGACAGTTTTTCCCGCAAATGCTTCCATAAGTTCTTGGTTGCCCTGTTGGAAAAGCGTTCTAGTTAAGGGTTTCATGACATTTTGCTGTTTAGGATGATCCCAAGGTATTTTGATTCTTTTGAGAATGGTATTGTTTGCCTTTAGAGAGAGTATTAGAAGATTTAGGTTTCTTCATTTTGTAAAAGGGACAGTAACTGTTTTATGGGGTTTGACGGAGAGATCTTCATCTGAGCACTAGCTTTGTACTGTGTTCAGAGCTGACTGAAATCTTCTTGATATTAGTTTTTCTGATAACCCTTGTATGCCAATTCCTAAATCGTCTGCAAAGCCCTCTGCATAAATACCTTGGGGTGCAAGTAGAATTAGTTGGCTGCCTACGTTTTTTGACCAGATGAGTGGTGAGAGGACTGCACCTTGTGGACCGTAGTAGATAAGTGGTACCCCTGGATATAGAATGGGAAGCTCCTTCTGAAACTTGTTAAGAAGACTGAAGTATCTTTGCATTACTCGTCCGACAGCAAATAACCTTGCAGCTAAAGTGTGACAAAGAATAATCTTTCATCATTGGTGAATTTAAATAAAACTCACAAAAGTTGAAATGGTCACCTGAATGACACAAATCAGCCAAATTTTTTTTTAACTTTCGTGGAATGAAAGCAAAATCGATAGTATTTTTTTTTTAATTTGCGACCCATTCATCACGACATGACCCAAAATAATTTGAACTCTATAACAACACGGGTCAACAAGTTTCACTTCATAAATTAAACATTTCCTTGATGACAATCCATATGTATAAACTTTTTTCTGTGCAAATATGTGTATAAATTTAATTCAACGAACGAGACATTTATTCCTCAACATTTATGGTTTATCGCCAAAGCCATCGGAATTCATAACAAAGCCTTAAAAAGGACTATTTGTGGTAGCTTCAATAAATCAAATGTGTGGCTGGAATTCGTTTCCAACTAAATAAATAAATTCTTTCACCAAATGTAACATGTCATCAAAACCTAATCTGACAAAAAGGAAAAAAAAAAATTAACACAACAAAACCACATGCAGATGCGTGACTGTCGTAAAATGGCATATTCAACAAAACCATTCGAGGTATGTCAGTAAGGATAAATAACTCATTTCGCAAGAGTGAATTTTATTTTGATTTATCCAACAATCTGTGTACGAACGTTGGCTTTAAAAAAAAAATATTTTTTGGCATTCGCCCTTTAAAACAAAAACAAAATAAAAATAACAAAAATTCGTTGAAAAGAAAAATTCCATTCCAAAGGAATCTGATGACATTCATATCATTGCAAGTGTGGTAAGTGGCGGAAGGTTTTTTAACGAGAGAGATATCGAAATCATAAACGAGAAATTGTGTGATCGCATGACTGTGACTTCCATAAATGATAGTAAGTCGTTAAAATTTGCACGAGTGAACCATAAAAGAGAGATAAAAAGAAAATCCCTTTTCTGATGGAAGAATGCCATTGAAATTTCAGGTTTGTATATTTGTTTAATCTGAACCCAATCGATGATTTGAATGAATACGAAGCAGATATGCAGGGATTGTAAGAAGATGCATAACTTTGCTTTGAGGTTCCTTTTATGTCTTCATTTTGCTAAGGGATTCATACGGGTTGGTTGTAAGTAATTAAAAATGACGAAGTTGAGATATGAAATAGAAGGAAAGTGTTGGGTGGGGTTATAGTCAGGGGGCTTGTAAGCTTCCACGTGAATTTAGCATAGTAGCATCTCCTTACCCAATTTTAATCACCTTCTAGATGTCCATTTGAAGTTCAGTCGGAAAATTTAAAATAAAGTGCATTTTTTTGGCTAAAAATTTTAAACAGTCTTTGGTGGTGATTACATTTTTTTTGTTTCAAAGCAACAGGATGTCCCACAACAGTAAGCATAGATATTTTAAATTTTCTTTACCAAGAGCATAGATGTTCAATGCCTACGACTTGTTGACGGGCATTTTTGATGCTTTTAAATAAGATTGACCTTTACCGTCATTTAAAAAAAAATTTAAACACATCTTTTGGTAGGGTGATGACATTTGCGTTACCTTGTACAATGGGTGGTTGCACAGGAGCCGAAGAATTCCTGGATCACCGTTTTACCAAGAGCTGAATTGACCTTTAGAACCAGAATATGGGATTTTCGGATCCAAACATTCCTCAGAGTGAGAAACAGGAAAATTCTTAAAATTTTTTAAACGTGGTACTATTAGGACGTGAGTAGGTATTAGAGTGCTTAATTACAGTTTCAGTGACATCAAAAACTAAAAAGGTAGCTCAATAGGGCGAGAAGCTCCGGTTCCTAGTGCATTTCTATCAAGCATTGCATTGTGAGGGAACGCAGGGGACCTACAATTTTCGGCTAATCGAGAAAGCGCTTTTCATGGCAATGAATTTACTAGCGGAGGACTTGCCATTAGCATTATAGAATGATTCTTATGTTTTAGATCTTTGTGCTCTTATTCGTACTCACTCCACACATCTGATGTATGTGTATGTGTGTGAATAAATTTAAGTTCAGGGTTGGTTCTGGTGAGGGTTTAATTTCCACATTCTTACGGGATCATAGAAACTACTGGGCCGATTTCAAAAACTTTTTCAACATTAGGATGCCTCTTACAAAGAATTCTGTGAAAGTACAGAAACACTTAGTGAAACTAGTCGACTTTGGCGAAGGCCTTAAAAGGAGCAAGGTAAACAAACTAGAAACACTCAGGAAATCAGACGGTTCCTATACTGAGTCCAAAGCAGAGACACTCAGTCTTATGCTGGAGACTCATTTTCTAGGAAAACAGGTATCAATCGGACCACAACAATCTTTTTCCCTTAGATCAGGTGAATCCGATAGATCCACTCGTCGTAGCTGGTACACGACATCGTTTGTTGTCATTGACGAGGCCATCAAATATGCCCTGGCATATTTTGACAGTTTCAAGTCACATGGCACAGACGGTGTCTACCCAGCTATGTTGCAGGCAAGTATAAACCTTTTGCTACCTACTTTGAAAAATATATTCATTGGTAGCTTAGCTCTAGCGCATATACCAGCTCCATGGCAAAGTGTTAGAGTCACTTTCATACCAAAAATTGGTAAACAAGACTACTCACTCGCCAAGAGCTTCAGACCCATCAGTCTTACCTCCTTCCTGTTTAAAACGCTGGAAAGAATGATTGAGATCTACATACGTAAAACCTCACTCCAAACACACCCTCTGTCTCAGATGCAACATGTTAACCAAAGAAGAAAATCTTGAGGGATCGCACTTCAAAATCTTGTTAGCAGGATTGAATGCGCCCTTGAGAGGAAAGAATTTGCGGCTGGCATTTTCATTGACATTCAGGGTGCTTTTGACAATACACTGGACCCAATGACCCAACTTTAACATACCCTTTTCAAACGAAGTCAAACATCTCGGAGTAGTCCTAGACAACAAGCTTCTTTGGTTTAAACATATCGAGTCTTAAACTAAAAAAGCACTGTCAGTCTTCTGGTAATGTAAAGGAACCATTGGCAAGACATGGGTCTTTTGCCAGAAAGAGTTCTTTGAATCTATACGGCTATGATGAGGCCAATCATCTCCTATGCGTCAGTTGTTTGGTGAAATGAGTTCTTGCACAAATACGTTATAATAAATAAATACCCATTGCTGAATCTTCCTCCCCTTGATACCTACATCATGGGGTGTAATCTCAAGACCATTTCTAGTTTAACCCTAGTATACGGCACGACAAATAGTGCAATAAAAAAAATTGGGCGAACCCCAAAATTTGTATTCACATCTAATTTGGGATACTATCAATGGGCATCAATTCTTCGAGCCGTGATGAATTGCAGACATTTTGAACATCTGAATCTTCCTCCGTTTCGGCGATTCAATTGGTCGCTGAGCTCAATTATCAGCCAGGACAAACACTCTCCAGCCTGTTGAAATACTTTTGAACGAATTGAATTGACCGTACCAGATCAGATCAGTACTGTCCACTTCATTCATTTTTGGATTTTTGCAGAGAATGGCATTGGTATCTTATGTTCCAAAACCAAATATGTAAACTGGTCGTTTTATTACCAACACAACACAATCTTGCGAAGGCTATTTCAGGCTGTCATAACAAGCCGGAACCATAGTGGGGTTCGCACGAACCCCAATTTTTTTTGTGGGTTTTTTCAGAAAAAAATTCCAGAAAATTATCTTAAATCGCTATGATGAAAATACGATAAAAAACGTAAAGAAAAATGAACTGAGTTTTCATCCCAGGTCGAAAATATGATTAAGAAAAAAGTTATAAGCATTCAAACTTGCGTTGGGGTTCGCGCGAACCCCAAAACTTAAATTAGGTTAAAGAGATGTGGTCTCTGGCACAATTCGCAATATAGCTTTGCAGAACTCGCAAGCAGCATATCACTTGGCTCACGTCTAATGGATATGCCGTCTGACACGATGACCATAAAGCTCAAACTGCATCAAAAAAAGTTAGTCAACTTTCCTTCGATTCAGGACTGGTCCACTCCAGAATCTGAGCCTGGAAAAAACTATTACCGAATCTCCACAGATGGTTCCAAAACCGACGAGGGATCTGGCGCTGGTAATTTTGTGGAAAACGACGACAAACGCATGCACGCCTCTTTAGGATCATACGCATCCGTTTTCCAAGCGGAGGCGTATGCTATTCAAATGGCTTTAAGCCACGTTACAAAAAATGGCTGGATGGGGAGAAGTATATGTGTTTGCAGCGACAGTCAATCTGTGCTTAAGACCCTTCTAAACCCTCAATCTACTTCCAAAGTGATCCAAGAATGCAAGACCACTATGAATGCGGTCCTTGAGTCTCATTTGGGTTCCAGGACATCACGGCATATCTGGAAATGAGATTGCAGATGAACTCGCTAGGCATGGATCTCAGACAGCTATTTCAGGAGCAGGGCTTCAATCAATAATTGGATCTGTCAAGAGCACAACCGTAGATGGCATGCCTCCATTGGATGCAGACAGACCAAACGTATGCTACCAGTGCCGGATTAAGCCAGCGCGGGGCCTGTAGCAAATTCTGTCAAGGGGCCCTTGCTTTGCTTTAGGTTCTCAAGTTTAGGGTATTAAATAAAACAAAATTGTTACAAATAAACTTTTCTGGATTTAATATGGGCAAATTTAGAGATAACACTTTCAATATCGACTTCTTTAAGCAAATCAAGCTCTATATTCAACAAAGTGAGATGATTAAGACGTTCTTGGCCCATCGTGTTCCTTAATTCATTTTTACTTCTTTTGTTACTAGCTTACAGATTGTAAAATTAGTCGTCCAAATATACTTTTCAATAAACTTTTGCAAATAATTTATGTAATCGTAAAAAAAAATATGATTTACCTTACTGGCAAAGCGCATTTTACTTAAATTATATTTCATTTCATATATATATATATGTACATTTATATATTTCATGTATTTCCGTTATCAAATACCTTATTTTCATGGTTTATATGAAATTCTTCTCGATAGGAATAGTTTCTAGCTTGCTTTATCAGAATTGTCTGCAGAAGTTCAAAATCACACAAGTTGGACAGTGTTCGTTCAGATCAATATCTTTCCAACTATTTGTACAGTGTGAACTGCTCTATGTTGAAAAATGGTCAGGTTTTTTTTACTTTCACCACGAAAAAAATGGCCGCGAAAGCGAAAGCTAAGGGTAAGGCTAGACATTTGTTAGCTTCTGTGAATAATTGAAAAAATTGCTCCCGTAGTTTTTCCAAACTGGAAAGTGCATTTTTTGGTATTTTTTGTAATGAATCAATTGTTATTATTGCTGTACTATGATTTTTATTTATACTTTTTCTTTTCAAGCTCATTTCAAAGCTAATTTAAGTTTTAATGCACTTTTGATATTTTTCTTATAGTATATATTTTTTTATAATATATTAAAATATGTAATAGTTTTTGACATTTTATTTTGTTAAGACTAATGATGTCCAAAATCAAAACTAGAGACAAATCTAAAACTGCCTGCAAAAAAAGAAATACTTGCATTGATTAATGCATGAGTGCTGTACAACTGCAAGGAAAAAATTTTAATCTAAGTTTTAAATTTTTGTAGTAATAATAACAATATTGATACTAATAATAAAAATAACTCTTACTTTAGATTAAGCATTTTCCTATTGAGCACAATAGCAATAGAAAACTATTAGTT
The DNA here is from genome assembly GCA_914767635.1 of Melanostoma mellinum. NCBI lineage: Eukaryota > Metazoa > Arthropoda > Insecta > Diptera > Syrphidae > Melanostoma > Melanostoma mellinum. The sequence goes on from OU612058.1 coordinate 26,927,252, forward strand.
TGATTGATTCGTTCTCTTAGGTAACTAAAACAATAAGGACTGATGAAAACTGTGAGCAACAGAAGAAACTCTTCTATTGTTACAAAACCTCTTGTTTTCAAAGAAAGTTTGTTAATTCATCAAACTTAAAGAAAAGAATATAGAAAAATTGTAGTGTGAAAATAAAAACAAAAGTTTCTATAAAATGTTTTAAGGATAATAAAACGCTTTCAAAATACAAAACGGCAGCTAGACGTGGCTTTAAGGTGGAATTTCTAGAATTAAAATGGTGGAACGTGTTGGAAGCTGTACTCAAAGTGGTAGTAGTGAGATTTTGTGTAAAGTCAATCCGTGGAAGCTGTACTCAAAGTAGTAGTAGTGAAATCAGCTTGTAGGCAGTTTCAATGTGTGTGTGAAGTTTGCCATCTAATTATTTTTTATCTCTGTACAACACATAACGTGTGGTGTGGCCAGCGCTCAATTTTAGAAATGTGGTACAATTTAAAATTATTGTTGTAGATTTTGATACCAACGTTTCTCGTGGTAGGTATTATACCTACACCTACCTTTAGTAATTTAAAAAACGTTTAAAATCCAAAATATCCAAATATGCATACCTTAAGCACTTATTTTATAGTAAAGATATTCAAGGAAATTAAATGTCGACGAACACATAAAATGTGTAATTTTTAATTGAATAACTTTTTGTTTATAATTTGAATAGTTCATGTTTAAATTACCCGCCTTTTTACTTGAGACTCTGAAACACCTTGCTCTTAATCTACCGTTACTAGCTTTCAATACTCTCGAAACATGATCGATATGATAATCGATTCAAAAAAAGGTCAGCTATATTCACTCATAAAATGAATCTATATTTTATAATAAATCAACCAACCACAGTAGATTGGATTGTGACTGACCACGTGACTGAGTCAATAAAATTTAAATAGTTTGCCTACTTTTTCTCGAAATACTGATAATCTATATTATATTAAAATCGATAAAAAAGTACAATCTCGGCTACGTAAACTCGCAAAATAAATGTATACCTATATAAAAAAATGAAAATCTGGCCGCTTGAAGGGTAGAAATGTGGTTTAATTTCAGATAAAATATAACGTGACGAAATCGAGTTTTATATTTTCAGATGGGAGTAAAGCATAGCCTAAGCGCTTCACGCTTAAGTCATGCAAATTATTTTTAGGTTCCTATCTAAATTTTTTTTTTTTACGATCAGATAGGAGTTGGAGCGCGGCCGCGCGGGGGCCCCCCAATGCGCGGGGCCCGTAGCATTTGCTACTCCTGCTATATGGCTAATCCGGCACTGTATGCTACCCAACTTCAATAAGAAGACTGCAACATTTTTGTTATCTCGTAGCAGAAAAGAATATACTACGCTTATTGGTGTTACCACGGGGCACTTCTCTTTTGCCAAACACTTAAGTGATACCACACTCTGTGAATCTTGTGGAGAAGATGAGGACACCGCGGAGCACTTCCTCTTTGAATGTCCTTCTTTTTCTCGCATGAGCCTACAGATACTCGGCCCAGACATCGTGAGAATAGGCAACTTAGGCTCCTTGGTAGCGTCTTTTGGCTTTTTTCTCCGAACATCTGGATAGCTACATATAACAAAAGAAGGTTGCTATCTGGTAATACAATGGACCGATAGTTAGGTCAGAGTGCTCCAGCTGGTATTTTATTGTAAAGCTGCATTGCTGATCGTAGGCTGCTACAAAGTATAATTTGAAAGCAAACTTCATTGGTGAATGAATTTTTTCGCAAAAATAGTTTGAAAAACATTTTTTTCTTCAGCTTATGCTGTAGTATGCTACACCACAAGTGTGACGAACGTGTAATAAAAAATAAACTAGATAGCGGAAGACAAAAATAATCTCTGAACACTTTCCTTCCAATTTAGATTTTCATAATCTGAAGTGAATCTTTCTGGCTACGTACTCGTATGTATTAACGAAATGATTTTTCCTATCTCTTGAATTTTGATATCTCCTCAATCCACCAACGTATGTTTATTTTAGAAACCCACATAGGCATTCGTCTTTATTCAAATCAAATCGCTAAATAAATCGATACTCTAAACTTGATGCATTTGCAATGGATTATTTTTGGGGTCTGATAAATCATCTGCAATAAGTGTGCACATCGTTTAATTAGCAAAGATTCAATTGCTGTGCGAAAACCACTAAATCATTTACGCTGCTTTTGTTTTGAAAAGTGGTTAGAAACAATAATTATAAATTTGGTTTAGTGAAATAATTGAAATAGAATGGTCAGCTTGCGGTTGCTCTACAATTTAGCAAAACAACGTTTTAGTAATGTTGTGTACAATTATGTTTGCTTTGATTATAATTGACCGAACTGATTACATGTTTCATGTCATTCATTCGGTGGAGCTGTCCTTTTCATAAATGCTATTTAGATTATCTACTTTCATACTTAAATGACATGTCAAAATAGCTTTGAATCGTGTGGGTGGTGCCAGTGTTTGGTGTTATATTGAATTATGTGTCGTAAGCTAAGCCACCATCACCAGCTATGAGTTCGAGGCAATGAAGGTTAAATATACAATTATTGTGCGGTTGGTTTCATTACATCAGACATTTGCTGTTCATAAATCACCATTTACTTTTATATTAATTGCAGAGCTCTACCGCAATTATCAGAGATGGTTTTTAGTTCCCAGCTTAAATTATTGCGCAGTCAGTACACCTGTAGGTAACAATGTTACCTTTTTTCGCTTAAGTTGTGTAAAGACAAAGGCATTTTGGTTGGCTAACATGACTAGAAGCATAAATAACATACTTGGTATTTGGCGTTTGCCCAAATTGAATTTTTTAATTATCCTTTTGTCATGAAAGGTGCTTTAAGCAAGCAAAAGCGAACGCCTGTTATTGTTTTGGTGCAGCACAGTGTTTGACAAGAGTACAAAAAAAAAAAACGCTTTTCCTTAAAAATAAATTATCATTACTTTTTCGTTAAACTGATTACAAAGGACCATGACTACTGAAAAGCGACAAAAGAAACGCAAAATTCACAGCACTCAGTTCACTCAATTAGCAAAATAAACAAATCAGCGGCTTTTGAGTTATCAACACTTAAAGCAAAAGACGCAGAGAGAAACAGCAAATACCTGAAACAACCACTTCAAAGTGCAGCAAATAAACTGCTCTTGAAATCAGCAAAACTTCATTTCACATGAGGGTGTCCATTATGCAAATTTTGTAAAAACCAAAAATAAAAAAGTAAGTGCTCTTTTGTTTTATTTTCAAAGAAATTTAAAAACCTATAAAACATCGATGTCTACCACGACGCGACGGATAAAATCGGATATCCCATTAAATCGATTTTATTTTTTCTTCGGCGTTTTTTCATCTCTTTAATTGGGGGAAGGTTCTGCGTACAACTAAAAAGGAGTGAAAATTTATGTACACATAAATTTTATGTAAATAAAAGTACAAATTTCAATCGGGGAAATTCAGAGGAAAAATCAAAATTAATAAATTTGGTTTCTTTTTGCGCCGAGAGCTTTGAAAATTTTATATTGCGGAAAAGTTTCGCAGTGCCCAACAGGAAAAGACCTACTTTCAAAATTTGTTTGTCTTTTGAGTTAGGTCAATTTTCCAGGAATTAATTATCGTTATCAGCTCGTTTAAGTAAAATAATATTTAGAAAAAAAATTCCTTGTTTGAGGAAGAGAGCGTAGCTATTATGTAGCTACCCTCAAAATGGAATTCAAAATCAAATAGTTATTCACCCGTATCATAAGGCCCGTCGCGTCGGTCTTGTAGTGAATGTTTTGCCACAAAATTTGTTATCTTTATATATATAATTCTGCTGTACGTGTGTATGTAATTGAACTCCTCCTAAACGGCTTGACCGATTTAAATGAATTTTTCTGTATGCGTTTGAGTGGCACCCTGAATGGTTTAGATTCACAAATCAGGCCGGCAGATGGAATTGGAATATAGTAAAATTGACATTTTCATTATTCTTAACTGTAATGAATTAAAAATTAAATTCAAACAATGGTTTTGTTTTTTTTTTTTTTTTGACAAAAAAAAATTAAAATAATAAATAACAAATAATCAGGTTTGTTTTGAAAAATTCTTTTAATTTTTTGACTGATGTGATAAGAATAAAGATTCAAATTTTTTCAATTTATTGCACCTGAGTACCATAGACAAATTTTTGTTTGTTTCATACTAAGCCACACATCAATGGGTTATGACTACCCTTATAATGTTATAGAGAACAGTGCGAGCATTTAGGAAAACAGGAGAGGATTTAATAGGATACACCGATACACATTGTTTTTGAACCTTTGTAAATCGTACGCCCGAAGTTGGGCTCAAGGTAAAACTGATGGGCATTCTTAGCAGGGTGGGTGTTGCGGCTAAATTGTTTCAGGGGAGGAATGCAACTGACTATTTTACTAGAGCACTGTTTGTGAAAAAAGTGATAATAAACAGTGAGACAAGTAACGCTTCGACGATGTTCAAGAGAATCAATCGATTCTACGATTTAACTATCACCCATCAGTTTTAACGCTCTATTTTGTACCATATCAAGTAGGTGCAAAGATGTTTGAGCAGTGCCTGACCAGATATGGGAGTTATACTCCAGTTTTGGGCGGATGAAGGCCTTATAAATTGTAGCCAGATCAGAAGGGGTGAAGAACTTCCTGCATTGTCTTTAGAAACCTAAGTATTTAGCAGCGTTTTTGGCGACTTCAAATATGTGGTCATTCCAACGAAGATCGTCGTTTACACACATACCAAGTACTGACAGCTTTTCGGTTTCTTGGATGCAGGTACCATTCATGGATAATGGTAAAGGGGGAATATTTAGATTCATCCTCAAATTCTCCCAGGAACGATAATGGGAACGGGATTGGAAATTCAAAAACCACTGAAACGAATTGTCATTTTTGTCGCTATTACAGTACGCGTTCATCCCTATATTCCCACGAGAATGGGACGGGAACAAGAAAATAAGCGGGAACTTGGAAAATACTGGACCAATTCCAAAAAAATTTCAACGTTAGAGTGTTAAGTGCTCCTGAGTAACGAAGACTATAATTATTTTCTTTACATATTATTTCGGGAACGGAAGCGGGAATGGTGACATAATCAATAACCTGGAAAGCACTTAACTAATTCCAAAAATTCTTTCATGGTTAGAGTGCTTCAATGTCCCTGAGTAATATAGACTATAGTTCATCAACATTTACCCACAGGAACGGGAACTGGAATTCAAAAATCACTGTACTCATTTCAGTACAGTTTTCGTCATTACAATACGGTGCTTCATAGACTATATTTCATCCCCATATGGGATGTCCAGTAACTGGGACATATTCGGGAACTTGGAAAATGATATACCGATCCCACAAATTCTGTCATCGTTAGAGTGCTTAATTGTTCCTGAGAAACATAAATTATATTTAATCACCACTCTCCCACAAGAATAGAAACTTTGAAACTACTTTACTTAACTTTCAATTTGATGAACGTAGGGCCTGAGCTACGCCGCCGCCGGGCGGGTCAGCTAGTTATTAATAAAATTATTAACATGTTATAAATAATTGTTGCCAAGCGTTCATTACGAAGATGTTTTTAGTCATTTATATTTGGCATTCATAGTCCGAAATCGTATCGACGGGCCTTATGATGCTGCCAATTCAGATGCAACAAAAATGCCTGTGTATGAAACGCAAGAATCGCTCAAAATGGAGGTAAAAAATGTTCCGATGATCATTCTCTATAAACAAAAGTGGAAAAATGCTCGTGGTTTTGTAGAAAAATTTATATTTTTTTTGTCTTTTATTTAATAACCACTCAGGAAGTCATAAACAGATAGTAATTGCCATCTCAACATTTGAGTGGTCACTCGTCACTGTTAGCAATTCAAGTACCACTCAATCAGTTTGTTATTTACCATATTTCATGCAGTTTTTTTTTTTTATTTAAAAGAAATTAAGTACTCATGAGTCATTAATTGCACCAGCTGTTTTCATGTGACACCATGAAAGTTGATTCTTTTGATAATAAGATGACCGGATCGGACTGCAGCAATTGTGCAACAAAAGCGGTAGTTTTCAAACATACAGAATAGAACTTAGCCCGTGGCATAAGAGTTAGTGTGTCTACCTGTTGCGGGTGTCTGTCAGTTCACGAGGTTCAAATTCCTAAGGAATTGGAATTTTTGCGATAAAAATTTCATTTCATTTTTTTCTCGATTAACTCTTCGCCATGGGCAAAGGTAAGTCTCTCTGCATTTTCTCACAGCAAGGTATTGTTGAGAGAAATGCGCTAGGCCACATGTAATAACTACTACCGCGTTCGGAATGGGAATTATTTTTTTAACGCAATTGCTTAGAATTGTCACTTTTGAAGTTATTGACTTCGGATTTTTTAACTGAACAAACAAGCACTTTAGGGCACTTTCGTGAATTTTTTGTGGGAAAAGTATGAAATGGATTTAAACGAAATTGTATACACAAACACATATTAATACATGAATTTGTAATTTGTAATTTTTCTTACAGTAAAATATTCATTAAAACTGAACTTACATGTATGTAAATAAGTAACAGCGGTAACCGCGATTCTAAATAAATATATAAATAAGGTGGTGCAGCAGAGCGAAGAGCCCTGGGCCGAGCGCATTTCTCATAACCATGCCTTGTGAGGGAATGGAAGGGACCGCGATCCTACCTTCAAAAGTTATCTGAAACAAAAAATTTAAAAAGATATCGTTAGATAACATCTTTTTCTCGAACTTAATAGCTGGGATTTTAAAAATTTCGATTTTGGTATTTTCGGTGGCTACATATTTGAAAAGACAAAACTTCGATTTTCAACAAAAAATCGGACTTTTAATCGGCTGTAAAATCGGCTGTTTTGATAAAAAATAAAAACCCTAATCGTGGGGCTTTTACTTTTTCACAATAGCAGATAGTTCGTTTTTGTATTAATAATAGTGTGAAAAATTAAAATATGATCGGTTGAACCGTTTTTGAGTTATCACCGAGCGATCACCGACTTCAAAAAAGTGGTTTTGAGATAATCGCATTAAAGGTTTCATATTGATGTTAATCATAACATAACACGCTGTAAACACGACTACATTAATGTCGCCACTATATACAGTATGCTGGCTACAGATTCTTGTTGAAAATGTCGGTAAGCTCGTAAGTAAGCATTGTAGTACCGTGTTCACTCGCCAAGTGGCACTGTCTCGAACGAAAAGCACAAACTTTAAACGGCCGTAACTCAGAAACTATTCGACACATCTACTCAAAAATTTCAGAAGATATTCTTCAGAAGTTGTTCTTCGATAAATATTTCTTTTTTAATCTTCTTTTTTCGACACTCCAGAGGCCTATTTCACCGATCATACATTACATACAATGTATGATTTTAAAATTTATTGTACAAAATACTGTTTCACAGAAATGTTGTATGCCTGCTGTCATTGATTGATTGATTCGACTGGAACATTTCTAATAAAAATTCTATTTCACAGAATTTTTTCATACATTATTTATCTACAATGTGTGATACATTTTCATACATTTGATACAGCAAAAAATGTTGATGTATCAATCGCTTTTTTTTTAAGGCATCCAAACTATTGGTCTTTGGAATTGAAAGGCGAGATTTTATGAAACTAGAATAGTATGAGAAGAAGATTGAAAGACCAAGATGGAAAGAAAATTAATAATTCTATTTCCATTTAGTTATGTTTGTAAGTACGGTATCTTCGAGCCATATTATACTATTACATTGAAACGCTATTGAAAGCGTGTTGAAGAAACTCAAATCTTGTCCAAGGAACAACATTTGGTTGAAACTCTCGTTTTAAAGAAAAGCTTTTTTTCCTTTTATGTCTGCTACATGATTTTTGGTGATAGTAAAAATCGTTCGGAGTCTGTGGATAACGCTTCTCAATTCGCATTCCTTTTCTTGTCTGAATTCAGGAAAAGTTTCAACCTATGTATATTTATCCCAAAATAGGTTACAAAAGCGTTAAGCCCAATTTCTTAAACTCGGCCAATATTTCTTGAAGACAAAACGATTGAACGGATTTCAACAAATGCAGCGTCTTGTAAAACTAAAAAAAGGAAAAATTATACGGGGTTGCCCAACCGAAAGCATGATTTATGAAGTTGGAATAACTTCGGGTGTAAGGTAATAACATTAAGTAAGAGCTAAAGTAGGGGTTGAACTGACATTTTATAAAAAAATGGGCACGACTGGGTCGCACGAACTTGCGATTGTGTTCTAAATACGATATCAAAATCTTAGGGCTGAGTAAAAGGTTTTGGTGTTCGCTCTTTATAATATATTTGGTAGTACAGGGTTGCCAACTATACATTAATTAGGAAAATTTTATTAAATCACGAAAAATATTGAAAAAATTTCAAATAAATTTTCCAAAGGTCTCAAGCGAAAATCTAAAAACGCCATTCTTTTGCAATTTCTAATACATATAAACGCTAAAAATTTTATCAAAATCGTTGGACCAGTTTTAAAAATAACGGTTTTTTATTTTACATTTTTTTTTTTAAAAAGTTTTGTAAAATTCAAGTATGCACAATTTGAGATCTTAGCAAAAGTTAATTTGACAAAAAATTTGAGAAAAATCTAAGTTATGGTTTTGAAGTTATTTCAAAAAATCTAAATTTTTTAAAATTTTTTTTAAAATTTCAAAAATTAAAATTTTTCAAATCTTGTTATGCAGTTTTCCTTAAATAACTTAAAACTTCTAAAATACAGAATTTCGTAAACATCGTGCAAGCCATTAACGAGAAAGTCGGTTTTGAAAAAAACGGTACTATGGGAGGTACCGTTCTTATACTTTTTCCAAAATTTTTATTTACATCATCAGAAAGACAATCAAAAGTTAATTCTTCACACAAAATTTTATCAAAATCGTTGGAGCCATTTTCGAGAAAAATAAGTATTATCATGTCGGTTGTATGGCAGGTACCGTTATTTCAAGACCTAGAGACCCAATTCCAAAAACCCCTCTGTAGACTGCTCCATAGACCCTAACTGCAAATTTTGAAAAAAATCGGTCAATTGGTTCAGGCTGTAGATCCATATACAGACAGACATACAGACATACAGACATACAGACATACAGACATACAGACAGACAGACAGAATTGCAGGACCCACTTTTTTCGTATTCTCTATCGTCGTAATGTCGTATTTAATTGTTATCTCGAAATTTTTTTTCTGCACGATTGCAAGACTTGCCTTATAGTACCTATAATCGCAAGTAAAAAATGCATATAATATTGATCTTTTATTTTGTATTTATCAACTATCCGATGGAATACATTCAACGTTCGGATTGATTTTAGGCCAATTCGAGCTTAAACCAATAATTTAAACGTCTCAAGACAATTTGAATCAGGTCCTATTTGCATTCTCTCTCTTGAACCACAATAAGCTTAAACTAAAACAATAGAGTAGACGCATGGATATAATGAAATGAATTTATTCTCTTCGTTTGATTCTATAGAAATAGAGTTTTGTTTTACTCAATATATTTTGCTATCAAATCATACAAAAAAATTACAATCTTTTCAATGAAATATGTGAAACAGAAAATTGTATGTGATGTATGATTTTAAAATTGGTGTATGTTGTATGAAATGTAGTGTTTTATGATCTGTGAAACAGGCCGCAGGTGCGATTGTGCCCAGAAAAAATAATGTTAACGATTGGTTCGTTCAAATAGGATCATCGATACTAATTACAATATTGAAATCTACACCGAAAGAAAAAACCTTGGTTGATTTAAACATGTTTCATTGTTAATCAACAATTCATCTAAAGTTGTGAAATTAACCAAGTTTCGTGATGAATTCAAATAAGAACGCATTTTCAAATCAAGTATGCTGCCGTGATCAATTTTTTTTCAGGTAAGTATCATAAAAATGTTTAAATTAAGTATGTTCGTAGTTGATTTGAATATGCTCTAATTTTTAACCAACAACGTGATTGTTGATTTCATACTTGATCAACAACAAACATACTTAACTAACCATTAAGGCTGAAATTACAAAAACCATCACGTTTGTGATTGAAATACCAAATTCACTGTTGAACTATCACCAATATGTTTGATCAACAATGTTCATACTTTTTCAGTCAATAAAGAATAGTTAAAGTAACAGTAACATTTTGAATTCCAGTATCTTACATACTTAAGCCCACAGAAAACGTGAAGTCGCATAACGAAACTTCAATTCAATATGAAAAGTTACGTGACCATTTTATCTTAAGGGATAATTAATTATTCTTTATTGTTGATCAAGTATGTTCGTAAGAATTCAGCCACGTTTTTATTAGCTCAACAGTTTTAATGTAAAATTTCTATGATAAATGTCTGAATTGAAGTTTGATATCAAATGTATAGGTCAAACTTCAATTCAGGCATTCATCATAGAAAATTTGCATTAAAGCAGTTGAGCAAATAAAAACGTGGCTGAATTATCACGAGCATACTTGATCAACAATGTTCATATTTTACCAACAATTCAGCATTGTTGACGAAACACAAACGTTGTTAAAGTATCATGGACATGTATGTTTCTAGTATCACAACCGTTGTTGGTTAACAATGAAATTGAAAATGACGTTGTTGATTTGAGCAATGAAAATTGTAGCATTTAAATAAATAAAATGAAAATGCCAGCTTGTTTAATTGAAGTATGTTCCTGCTTGACGCAAAAACAAACAAGTTTCTTGTTTGATTTTACCAAGGTTTTTCTATCGGTGTATGAGATTGTTGTAATGCATGTACTTCGTACGTTGTAAAGTGTGTCTTGTTAGACATGTGGTTTTCAATCTGCCAATCCCTTTTCGGGATTGTTTTTTTTTTTAGAATTGTAACTTGATTTATGCTCAGTTTGGTTTGACAATTCATCGTACCAGAATAAGACCCACGACACACTGCGTACGTTCGATAAAATGTTTCTTACATAATTTCGAGTTTAGAACTTGTGAGCTACGTGCAACATCGGCCGATTTAACATCGCTGAAATATTTCTTGTGGGGTTATGTGAAGTCGCTTACACAGATGATCCCAAAAGGATTGAGGCCCAGGAAGAGAATATTCGGCGCGTCCGCGGCGGCCAATAGCGCTTTAATCCTTAACTTTAATCCTTATCAACTTTAATCTTTATCACAAACCAAATGCTTTGGAGTAATATTGAATTATATGCGTTTTATTTTTACTTGAAAACCACAATCTTTATTTTTGTATGATGACTGAATTACGAATATGGTCGTTGATTGAACCGTAAAATTGCAAAGCTTAGTTTTGGGAATTTGAAGACAAAACCTCCTTAGGTGCGTTGCAGCGGGTTTGGGCAGGGGTAAATGCATTAAATTGCGACCGACTCCATTGAAGATATTCTCAAGTCAAAGTCGTCTGCAGTTACAGCCCAGCGTCTCAAATTCGATTTCCAGCAATCATTTTCAGTTTTATAATTACAAGAATACATAAATAATGCTTAAATTTCATGACCGCAGGGGATTCAAACTTGAGACGCTGAGTTAATAGCAAAAACCCAGGAAATATGTATATCACTTCTACCGCAGGAAAGATAGGTAGAGAAGTGTAAGTGAAAACTTCGCACCCAGATAAAAGATTCTTTTCTCAAAATCGATCTGCAGCCTATAATTCCTTAACATAATTTTTATTCTTCACATTAGTTAACCAGTTTTTCGAAATCAGTACACATTTTTTCTGATCTGAGGAGCCATTTACACAAATAGAAAATTTTCAAAATCAAACAATCTTTTTTAATGCCCGTGAATTAGTGGTAAACATGTTTGACTGTTACGGGGAAGATTAACATCTTTCATGGCCATCGAATTTCGCTAGGGATTGGCAACTCCTTCGAGGTTAATTCTGAGAAAATTGGCCATGCGGAATCGACTTATTATTGGAGGCTTTTTAAATGCTTTCACTTACTTACTACTACATAATTAATTTTCACTTTAATTGTCCTTCTAAAAATTTAATAAAGCAAAATATCTAATAGTCCTGAATCCTTAGTTTTGTTAAAATCAATGAAGCCGTTTCGCTGTTTACACTAAACTCATCATACGAGGTTATATCAAGCTAGATATGGAGAAGTTTATAAAGAGCTACTCATAATTACTTGAAAAAACCACTATGCCAATGTCAAGCGCTTTAAAATACAAACTTACTATGCTATGTCATAATCAGAGATTTATTTGCCATTCGGAATCATAAAACCAGAGCCAATTGGGATAAAATCGAAACACCAAACAAAAAATGAATTTATTCATAAATGCATTATTTTTGTGTAGGAAAACATGATTGCTTCAACTATGTGAATGCTTTGACTATTTCTTAAACAGTACAATTTACAACAACCTTATCTACAACAAGAGCTTTTACAGAGAATCCCCTCTGACGAAATTGGAGCATGGCTTTTATAGAATAAATTTACTATCGTGGTTAATTTTCGTTTGTTCTCCTCTTTTATTTCGTGAATAAAGAAGGAAAAATAAAACCAACCCCAGGAGAGAAAGTCTCCGAATACATTAAATTTCTTTTTTTTTTTTTTTTTGTTTACATGAGTTTCATGTTTCTTTAATTGATTTCCTTGTGTAGTTTTTTCTTTCACAATATAAAATAGGAAATGGTGTTTCAATAAAATTTATTTTTAATTTTTTTTCTTAGCTTGTGCAAACAGTTTATACATTAACATTTACATTTACATGAAACCTGCTCCACACATAAATCTGCGAAGTAGGGGGTTGCAGTCGAGCGACAAAGACAATTTGGCTGATACACCACAAGACAGTTTATTTAAAGCTCATTTTTCTCAACCTCTTTAGACTCATAAGCAAATTTAAAGGATGAATAAAGAGACAAAAATAAGAATAAGGCAGTAAAATATTGAAAAAATAGTCCTTATCCGCTGACGGTAAGGGATAATTTATTCTGGATGGTTTGGTTTCTTCAACTATGTTCAAGTAATAATAGTTATTATTATTTTTGCTCTCTAAATGGTTTTGTTTATTCAGATATCTTGTTGTTCTCATAACTTCATTCAAACGGTTGTGAATAAATGTAAAAGGGTTTTTAAGTATTCAGTGACTAATAATATTACGTATTATCGTTCAGATTAAGTCATTGATTCGTCCTGTTTTACGTACCTAAAGTGATTTAGAGATCAATGATGCCTTGACTGGCTTCATGACGTAAGCTTTGATTTTTCATCGAAGGATGTTTTAACTTGGGATTAAAGGTACTATTAGTTAAGTCTTACAACCGAGTATTAAAAAAATTTTGTATAAAAGATTGAATATGGCATTACGATAATAGAAAATAAGAAAAAAAGGAGGCCTGGAATTTTTTCTATCTGTCTGTCTGCCTATATTTGGATCTACAGCCTGAACAGCTTGACCGATTTTCTAAGAAATTTTGCAGTTAAGGTGTGTGAGGCAGCTTAGAGTGTGGGTCTTAGAGTTGGAGCTCTAGTTCTTGAAATAACGGTATCTGCTATACAACCCATATGACAATACTAATTTATTCTCAAAAGCGACTGTTACGATTTAAATAAAATTTTGGGAGATCAATTTGGATTGTCTTTCTTATGATATAAGAAAAAATATATAAAAAAGTCAAAAAATCGTATCAACATTTGAAAAAATTTTGTTTTTGAAACTTTTGTTAATTTAAAAAAAAATATTTTTTTGAATAGGTAGCTACTAAAGGTTATCTTTAATTTTTCGAGTATTTTTTTTTTTTTTAAACATCTTCTGGCAATGTCATAAAAATTACATATTTGTTTTTTAAGAGGAAGAAATAAAACTGTTATAACGACTTTGATTAAATTTTCCGTGTTTATATGTTTTTATAAGATCTTTTTAAAAAATGGCTTTTCTAACTTTCCCTAAAAACTTTTGGAATATTTAATTTAAGTTCTGTTTTCAATATTTTTTAAGAAAGTTTTGTTGGCAACCCTGCATCTACTTAAAAAAAATAATTCGTTTTTGTCATAAGACAAGGACACCGAACATCGACAAATTGGACAAAACGTCACAATAGACAGACTTCGAGGTAGTACAGGACTTTTTCTATAGACACGGAAAACAACATCAGTGCGGAGATCAAACGGAGAGTAACTCTTGCCAACAGTTTTTTTTTTTTTTGGGTTAAGAAGACAATTATTGAGAACCGAAACTCTCCATAGAAAAGCCAAACCTATTTAAAAACTTGATTATCCCAGTCCTGCTTTACGGTACGTATGCGAGGACTTTATCGAAAGCGGATGAGGAAACCCTTGGTCGATTCGGTAGAAGGATACTCTGGGTGATCTTTGGTCCTTTATGCGAAACAATGTGTGGAGACGGAGATATAGCAACAAGATGTAGGAGCTGTTCCGCGACATGAGCATAGCTAGAAGAGTATGCATCGCGAGGCTACGATGGCTATGCCTTGTAGAGCTGATGTACATCTGAAATTCTCACTTGACGGTTTTTCGAAAGCAAATATCAGGAAAATCGCGGAAGGGGAAGACCTCTTCTCAGGTGGTGCAAACAAATGGAAGAACACCTCAACCGACTTAGAGTGCAAATCTAGAGAGAGAAACACCCCCCCCCCCCCCAAATCGAAATTGTTGGCATAAAATGTTGGTTGAGGCTCAGGTTCACCCTGAACTATAATGCCCACCAAAGTAAGTAACTAAGTTTTAATTTTAAATATTTTTTTAAATATTTCAAAAACAACAATTTGTTACTTGTGTCAAACAATCGATAATAAAAGTATTCATTGTATGAGTTTGCCAACAGAAAAAACCAAGACAATAATCTATAAGACCTTAATCATTCCAGTCCTGCTTTACGGCGCAGAAACGTGGACTTTATCGACATATCGCTTGCATAAATAAATAAAATTTTTCATGTCATATTTTCGTCTTTTAGACACAAATAAAAAAAGGAAGAATCCATTTATGTTATTCAATGAAAATTAATTAAAATACCTCAATGACTTAAGTCTTATTACAAAAGTTAGTTGCCACTTACTACCGAAAGTTCTTAAATGTAAACTAGGTGATCAAAAGAGCAAATCAAAAGAGCCAACCACTTGAACCAAAAACCTAGAAGAAACTAACTTTTGAATAATAAAATACTAAAATGTTCCTCAAAATCACTTCACCTTTCTTTGAAATAAAACGAAACACTCTTACAAGCTAAGCAAAAAGAAATTCTTTCTCCTGAATGAGTGTTTAGAAATGAATTGCCATACGAAATGTGAGATTTTGATTCTGCCTTTAGACTACAAACAAAAATAATTTCATCTAGAAAGTTTTGAATGAAGAAAATACCAAGGCTAAGAATTACATCAAAGAAGCAACATTAAAAGTAAGGCGTTTATAGAAAGGAATTCTCCTAAGTCCTGACTTTTTTTTCCTTTAATTAGGAATAGCATTGAAACTACGTAGGTAAAATTAAACCGACTCATTTCATTATAAATATTGTCTTGGATTTGTGAAAGAATTTCAGAATTCAAACAAAAGATATAAAATAGATTCAATTTACAAAGAAAAAGATTATGAAACAAACTCCAGTCTTTGAAAGTAAAAAGAAGTTAATATGAAAATACTTTTAAAGAGAAAAATGTTTGCTTATTTTCTACTTATTTTAAGTTGTGATAAGAGGCTTGAACAAAAATCAAGCGAAAAAGGACTTACATTTATTTAATGCAATTTGCTTTGATTTTTATGAGGAAAAGTGGTTGTTATCTTAGTTTAGTTTTAGTTAGTGTTAAATTCATTTTTAATGTGAATCTTTTCCATCTGAGACGCTGTAACGTTGAACCACACGGGGCACTCATAGACAATCATTGGCCTTATGAGGGCTAATTTAAAATATATCTGTTATATTCTACTTCTGCAGAAACCTTAATTGCATCAGGGAATGTCCCAGATTGGTCAAATGCAGCTTTTCTACTTTTAAAACATAATTGAAGGCAGCAATGTTAGCAATCAATTTGCCCGCGGTAAAATGTTCAGCATGTCTGCCTGTTACATTCATTGGCGTTCGAAGATCGATTATCAAAAACATCTAAATTTTTCCACAAGTATAGCCTTTGCGTGGATAAACAAGTCCTCCGAGAGCTATAATACCCTGCACTGAAGAGCACTTTCTAACTAAGACGTTCGGAACTGATCACACAATCGTATTTGTTCAACTTTTTCACTCTCAAAAATAATATCCCATGTACTGAAATAGGAAAAACATAACTATGCATTTAGTTCCCGAACGAGGCTCAGTCATCAAAGTAAATTAGGCTCATAAGAGAACGATTCTTAATGAATTTTTGTAGCTATGCCAAATGGGAACGTATCCCTGCAATAACTCCAATCGCTGTCAACAGGTGATAAACTTTGCCCAAATATACAGTTCACTTATATGAGACATAAAGCGAGGAATGTACAACGACATTTCAAGACCGAGCTCATACCACCTCTAATTCAAGGTCTACATAAATTCGAATTACGATGTTCTTTATGTGACGCATCTTCGTTAACTAATGACCATTTCTACATCGTTTACCAGAACTTATTGCCCAAAAACGCAAAAGAATTCGCCATTTCTACTGTTGGGATCGGTATCCTCAATGACGTGACTTGACGAAGGCAAAATAGTGGTTGACAGCCTGAGAAAATGTCAGGGAAAAATCAAAGGTCTGGGGTGAATTGTTTATTTTTTCACATTTTCGACTACCTATTCAATTGGTAAGTTGTTTCAAAAGAATTTTCGGTTTCTACTCTACAGTTTTTTTGGATTACAAATGATTCACTCACAGCAGCGAGCAAAATATCAAACAGTTGTAAAAATTGACGCTCATTAAACTGACTGTCAGTACTGGTCCATTGAACGACGCTGAATATACCTATTATGAATTGACAAATGAGATGTCGTTTCAATATTCGACAACAAACTTCTTTTTATTTGTCATTCGTGGTGAATTCTTTGTCAGTGAAATGAGAAGCCAAGGCATCTGTTTTTGTTTTGTTGGGTGTTTTTATTGTATGTGTTTTAACAAAAAAAAAAAAACAACACAGCAAAGACAGACCTGTTGAGAATGAAGAAAAATTCTTCGGTGATAATTAGAAAACGAACATTAATTTCGGGAATGCTAACGCAAGTGGAAACATCCGCCATTAAACATTGACAATGGGATATGAGAGATACCAAAGGCGATTTATAAACAGAAGTTAGTCAACTTTTCTTTTGAAGTCTGTTCTTTTTATTTTCTTTGTACTTCATTGTAAGAAAAAAGCGGGCCACCGCACCACACACCACAGGTTAGAAGTTTTTAAATTAATTTGATTTTTTGACGTACATATACTCAGCTATTGTGAAAGTAGCTCAGCTCCTGCCTCGGTTTTGAAGGAAAAATTTAAGGAATCAGCCTTTACTAACCTTTTGACTTAATAATAAATAAATAGGGTGGCGCAACAGAGCGAGGAGACCCTGGTCCTAGCGCATTTCTCAAACCACGCCTTATGAGGAAATGGAGGGGACCTACAATTTTCTGCCGGTTCCGAACGGCGTTTTGAGAAAAGGGTTTTTCATGACAATGAATTTACTAAGGGAGAATTAGCCAATTCCTCGCGAAAGGCGATACCCGTTGAAAAACATTTTTGCGTCTATTGGGATTCAAACCTCGAACTTTAGCAGGTGGACATGTTAACCATCACGCCACGGGTACCACTCTTTTGACTTGCGTTCCTTATAATGTAGGAGTTCGGAGTTCGACTCTCAGTAACATCCCATTGTTTTTCTATCTAAATCGCTGAATTTGACAAGTTCTCCGGAAGTAATGACACTACCATGACCAGCATTTTTTCACTAAACCGTTCCTGACCATAATAATGGCTGTGGGGGCACATCTGGGGCTCCTCAAACTCTTTTGTGCCACATTATCAACTAACTTATTTTTACCTAGAGAGTTGTCTCCTATTGTCTTGAGACATTTAACATGTTTTTCGTGTTGGAAGTTTGACAAGTTTCGTGCAATTGCTATGTGTAATCGTTGCTTTCAATGTCAACACGAGATGTTGGCTGACGGAAAAATTCTTTGAAATTTAATGACATCTGCATATGTAGTTGAAAATGAACTGAGATTCGAATCAATTATTGACAAGATTTTGGACAATCGGTGCATGTCACTTCAATAGCATGAACAAAAACTAAACAAGTGTTTTGGGTGGGAACAAGAATCAGTAGTTTTCCTTCACATTCTTTGTCGTAAATAATTAATTAATTTAATTTCATTTCTCATTTTCCCTCTTTAGAAAAAAAACAAACAAACTTCTTCGAAGAAAACAAAGCAACATAAGTTTCTTATAAATAGCCATACCTTCAAATTTGTTTTCTTTAGGAAAATAAATAATTCAATTGAAAAAAAAAAAAGAAACCAAAGCAGTCACTCCTTAAGTATGTTTGTATGGTAAAGATAGGCATACATAGATATGTATATACCTACATACATACACAAATTTATAGCTTGAATTTGATAAATATATTTGGCTTGCAGTTCTGGGGGGTTGAAAATTACCTTCTGTCCTAGAATGTTTTTGGTAGCTAAGGTACTCAGATATGTAGTGTTGAATTTGAATCTTGAAGGTCTCAAGGGGCTCGGCTTGTGACTCATTTTCAAAAAATCTATTTTTTGTCATTTTTCGATAGGTAAACATCTCAAAAATGATGTCCTAAAATATTGGAATAATATCTTGGATATTTCTGAAAATTTTATCAAAACAAATAGGTAAATTTTTGAAAATAAAAGGTTTTTTATGAAGTTTTTCTAAACTTAAGTATGCAAGTCTTATGATATTACCAGAAGATAAATTTTGAATAATTTGAAATAAATCAAAGATACTGTTTTGAAAATATTCAAAAAGAATTAAAATTTTTTCAAATTTCAAAACTTTAATTTTTTTAAATGTTGATCCGCAATCTTTCGCAAACGATCTTGGACTCCCAAAATATAAAAATCGTGAAAATTGCGTCAGCAGCTTACGAGAAAGTTGGTTTTTAAAAAAAAAGTACTATGGCATTTTTGAGTCTGTTTTAATTTTACTAATAATATATAAGAATAAACCACTGCTATTCCAACATTTTGCTATGTAATTAATACAAATGGCCTCAAAATGAATCTATTATATCAAATTACTGACATTAAATACTCAAAAGATGTACAACACGGCTATGCTTTGTTTTGAGGGTACGGTCGCGAAATGGCTTTCTGTGAAAAACTACTGTCGATCAGTGTGATGTGTGATCAATGCTTTTTTTTAGTTCCGAGTAAGTTATTTAAAATTGAACGGGAAATATATAACCCATTTGCAATCACGGCCTTTATTAAATACCTCAATACCTCAAGATTAGCCTTACGATAAAATCCAGTAATTTTTTTTTTTTTACATATAATTAACGAGCACATCAATTGGTTATTAATACCCATATAATGTCTTAAAACACGGTGCCAGCACTTCAGAGAGGAAAGGAAGATTTGAAAGGTGACAATGATCACCGATGCTTTTGAATTTTTGTGAATCTTAATGTCGGAGAAAAACAGAGTGAGGTAGAGCGCTCCACATTCGGATGGTGCGTTAAACGAACTTGGATTTACGTATTTTGAAAACTTGTGTATGTATGTATTAAAAACATTTCAAACTAGTGTTCCTCTGTTTTATTTCCAATATATCCGTTTGATTTCTAGAAACGCAGATTGTTGTATTACCATTATTAAGCCATCTTTAAACTTGTAATTAAATTATTTTTTGTATAAACATAATTGTGTTTAAAGTAACTATCTTTTTTTTTGTATTAACGTTACGACACGAGTTTTTCGGTGCAATTTTTCTTAATAAAAACACGTTTACATTTACACTAAAAGATAGATACATACATAGGTACTCGGAAGGATAAGTTCATGACTAGGGCTGTGTTTCTTCTCAGAGAAATTAGAAAATACTATTTTCGAAAATCTAAATTGATTTTCATCAACTGAATACGAATGAACATTTACAAAAAAAATGGTTATTATTATTATAATTGAGGGGTATTGAATTTGATTTTTTTTTTTTTGTATCCCTCATAACTTCAAAACTACTGCAGCGATCCTTTAGAGATTATGAACACTATTTCTGTAAATAATTTACAAGGTAGTGACGAAAAGTTTTTTCAAATTTGTTGATAATTATATATTATTTTTCAATAACAAATTAGTCGACTTTTTTCACGAAAAATCGCGTTTTTCTCTTTAAAGTGTTCCAAAAACTGAAAAATTAAAAATTAAAAAAATTTAAATCGACATTACCTGGCGAAAGCTGCTATCTAATGAATAAACTGAGTTCATTCAGTTTTTGATTTTCGATGATCCAGCAATTAGTTATGAGGGACACCGACTTTTTTTAGGCACATCCAAATAATTGCTGCCATTGCCGTATTTTTAAATATTTCTCTGTGGAAATCTTACACAACATTCTTGAAATGCAATTTTTCCGTGTGTTATTGGTTTTGATAAAGAAATTTGAACTGGGTCTTCACAAAAAAACTCACGCTATTCTTGTGTTCTTTTTAAACAAATTAACTTTGCAACAACCCCCACCCCCCTTAAGAAAAAAAAAAATTTTTACAACAAATCTTGCTATTGCGAGGAAAAGTCAAATTCTCGAAGAGCAATTTCGTGCAACGAAAAGCCCTTTCATGATTAACCGTTGTGAATCGGCAAAAAAATTCTACAACCGTCCAATCTCTCACGAGGTATGTATAACCCACCGCCCCCAGGTCAATCTTTTTATTTATTTCAAATAAAAAGATAATGATGTATGTATATAGATTTCGAAATATCTTGAAAAATTCCTCTATACCAACTTTCTAAGATTCAAAAGCTTGCCTCTAGCTGTTTTAATCAATAACTACAAAAAGGAAAATAGGTGTTTTTTGACCAAGCTTTATGACTTTTACTTTGAGGATATCCCTGAATCGCAACATAGAAAAACATTCTGGGATTGTAGGCCCGAATCTTATTTTGAATATCCACCCCTGAGCGAATTTGAACTTGTAACCAGCTTTTGACTTGCACAAACCTCCGATGAAATAAGTGCTCTCGTCCAATAGACCGAAACATGAAACATAAAAATATTTTAAAGATCTTGATAGAAAAAGAACACTTTGTCAATCAATGATTCAAAAATAATACGATGTTCGGTTTGACTTTTCACAGCTTTCAATCACAGAAAATGCGTCAATTCTAATGAAAATTTTCGGAAAATCTTTTTTTCCCCCGAATGTCGCCGCGCTCACAGAAAAAGCCTTTGAATTGACAAAAAAAATATACATTAAAAAATAAATAAATAAATGAAACAAGTTCGCGCCAAGGATCTCTGGCAATAAACAACTTTAAAAATTCAAATGCTTACAATTGCGAATCTAACTAGTTGTCAATTTGCTATCCATTATAATTTCCGAGCTGCGTTGTTTTGTTTGTTTATCGTAGCCACATCAAGTATTGTTTAATTCACCACACACACTACACATACAATTGTTTGCTTAAGTACTTGCTGATAGAACTTGCAGCTATCTCTTCGAAATTATAAAATTATTTTTTCAAACACACTTGCCACAGATGCACTGCACTTGTGAATTTCCTATTTAATAGCTCATTCAAATTGTATTTGCACTTGGAGGATACTCTACAACGACGAGCACTTATGGATGCTATTAAAATCGGGCCAACTGCGAATCATCACTTGGAAGATAGCATAGCATATCTCTTAAATCAAGAACACCTCGCAAATATATAAAACAAACATCCACAGCGTCTTAGCAGCATAAGAAACTATTTAATTTTTAACCCAATAAATAAACAATCCACATTCGAGCACTGATACAAAAATATATTATTTTTTTTATTGAGATATCGGAGCTCCAAGTCAGTAAAGATTACTTTGACGCGTACCGCGATAACCGACCGACGAGTGTTTACGAATTTGCTTCTTTATCGGCTTTGATTAGCGCGAGAACTTCTTCAAGTGGTTGGTAAGGTAATACAGACACGAGACTTTTTAATATGATTATAAACTTCTTCGCACAGTTCTCAACCATTCGAACCAAGTTCAGGTGCAATACTAAAACAAAAATTATCTGAACGAAGCTATAGCAATCCGAACCACTTTTACCATGAACTTCATTCAACAAGATGGTAAATATTGTGGAACTCATTGAGATGCATTTGAGAACACTGGAGACTTTTTGCTTGTGCGCACTTTGGATGAGAGAGAGAATTACGATTTGTGAAATTAATGAATGAATTTGTATTTTGCCGGTCTCACTGACAACTGAAACATTTGGCATTGTATAAAGTGGGTGGAAATTGGGGTAGGTCAGAAAACATACAAGTAAAAGGAAAAGAGAATAATTTAACAACAAGTTGAATTAGAATGGTTTGAACAAATTCAATAGCAGTCCTCCCTCCCCTTGAAAAGGTATTACACCTAATCGCTTTTCAATGTCAAGGCTTACCAAATATGAAATCAAAATGTTTTCGGTTGAAACTTATCTCCAATGATCTGTGAAGGATGATGAGGGATTGTTTTCTTATTTTTTAGGCACTTTATAAAGGTTTAAGGACTGTTCAAGCAGTCAGAAGAGCATAGACCTGGGAATGAAAATCTTAAATTGTAATTTAAGTAAAAGGGATCTGAAAAATCAATTTGAGCAGTCAAAGAAACTTTTTGTGTTTTCTTAAAACGTTGTCCACAAATTGAGTGATGGAGGAAGAGGGTTAGCATATTTGTGCGACTGGGGATGTGAGAATGTTGAACATTTTGATGTAGGAAATAACAAGGTTTTTTTTGAGACAGCTAAAAAGATGATTATGAAGCAAAGGAACTCAAGCAACAATGATCAAAAATACAACTTCTAAATCATATAGCTTATCACAAAGCCAACCGATATTCAGGAGTCATCAAGTAGAAGCTGCCATAAAAAGGGAAATTGAAAAAAGTATGATGTAATTAATATAGACCTTAAGACGTTTTTCTGATGTTGTTTAGCAAAAGTGTGAAAACATGTAAGCGATATATGAATAACGTTTTTAAATTGTATTTTGGTTTTCTTAATCGGCTAGCCATTCATTTACAGACAAACGCCTTTGTTAGGTAAAATAATTCTTGTATAAAGTACAATTTCATAAATTCGACAAGCTAAAGCTTCCATAGTGCTGATTAAAGGGTTGGTTATTGAACATTCTTTATGATAGCTTTTCAAAACTAACCTCGTTAAAGCAATTTGGAAATTCATTTCACAAGTTGTTAGGAGGGATAAGATAGTTCTGTTTAATAAAGCCTCTGTAAGGCCTTTTAAGGCAACTGAGAGTAGGTCTTCTTTAAGGCATAGTATTCGATGTCATTAACAAGTTTCTCTAATCTCTATAGCACTTTCCCTTTTACTGGCAGTTATATATTTGATCTTCGTAGTATTGTCATCTCGTATTCCAAAATCTTGGTGCGAATTAAACGAAATACAATTAATACCAAATTATTTATTTTACACACAAACGCATTACTTTTGTGTAAATAAATTAATTTCTTTATATACATTAAGTAATAAATTGCTGCAACTATTTTTAGAATCTAGTATCAAAGGATATGTCTAGATTTTCGGATATGGCGATTTTTCTCCTGATTTTGTATGTTTACGTTCGGAGACTGATTTTAGTTCAAAGCGTTTTCATGCTTAAAATAGAAAAAAATGAATTTTTGCTGAACTGCATCAGTCAGATTATATACTAAGAAGATTTTATTTACCAAGGATTCATAGTTTGATATTTTTACCAGGAAGAATGTCAGTATGAATTGAATTCAAGGATCTGCTACAAGATAAGTAACGCCCCATCACAAGTAACCCCAAGAAGAAACAGAAAAGCAGATACATATGTCGAAGTTTAAAAAAAAAAATCACTCTTCCATCTTATCGGAAACATTTCTGTTTTTTTTTTTTTATTATATAGGGGGAAGGTATATATCACCCTTACTAGCACGTCGACCTGAAAGATTTTTCGTACTGTTTCCTTAGGTTTAAGCATATAAAGTGTAAAGTTGTTCATTCGAAGTTGAGATCGTGTAAGAACCTCAGAATATTCGTTTTAGCCTGGATCTGGCTATGGCAAGGCATTCAAATAAAATGTGCTCAGCTGTTTCTATGTCTTCGAGGCAGAGACGGCAGGTGCCATCTTAGCTGATGCCCATGTTTTTAATGTGATATTTGAGAGAGAAATAACCGTGTTCAGGGCAACGAAGAGGTTGACTGCCTAGCTTAGCTAGACTTGGATTTCAATCCCAAATCAAAAGCCCGCAACCCTACTGCGGTCCCCGATCAGTGGCATCAAACATGAGATGGTTAGCTGGGAGCGGCAGAACATGATCCAAATTGGGAACAGCTCTGCTGCCCACTGCCAGTCAAAGCTTATCTTATCTCAAAGACGAAGGAAAGAAATTGTTGACGGAAACATTTCACTTATTAGATTTTAATAAAAAAAAGACTTCTTGATTTCAATACCTCTTGAACACAAAAGCAAACAAATTTCATATTCATCAATAAAAAGAAAATTTTTCAAGTCTGGGATCATATGAGGTTTTCCTTTTATCGGTCTAACACTTTTGGAAGTATGCAACTAAAACAAAATGCTTTTTTCAATGTTTATATACTTCAAAGTTACGTGCATTCAATTACATAAGTTGAAACTCTAACGAGTCTTGACAAAATAGGTCGAGTGCTGCGAGCCCGATCCCAACTTGTAGACCCTTTCATATCATTGGACATTTAAATAGCTTTGAGTTTACTGACTATATATGTAAATTTATTCGTCTGAAACGCATTTACAAATAAGATACCATTACCAGTAAGTTCATCAGAAGGGTTAAAACATTGTCAAAGAATATAAAAGAATTTTTAGTTAGCAATTAAATTTTTTTTCTAAAATTTCTTTTTATTTGAAATTACAGAATGATTCCGACAAACCAAGTGATTTTTATAACCCAAGTGACTCGAATGAGGTCGTGTTACACAGCACGAACCACATAGTGGATGCATATAGACTCCTCAAATTGTTTTCGCATTCTCTTTGATAATTTTTGTGTAGAAATTTCTTTCAGGATTTCGGTTTTGAGCCGAATTTAGTCCAGTAGAAGATTGTTATGCAGATTTTTGATGGTTGTAATGATCCGAGACTGCCAGTCTAAAATTGTCAAGAAATTGTAAGCCCTTTTCACTTCTATAGCATTACAGGAATCCAAAATATAATTGAGAAAGAGACAGTGACCAGAGCTGCGTAAGCTCAACCCACCAAATTATCTTATCTAATCCTAATGGTTCAGAGAAATACGGTAGGCTACGTTAGCTCTACTCCTCGCTGTGTTGCGCCATAATATTTACTTTATTTATTTACTACCTGAACCGCCCGACTTTACTCGGGTCTAATTTTTTTAAAGCTCTGTTGACACAAAATTGCAAGAAAAAGAATCAGAACCTGTCAGGAACGCCAACTGGTCTTAGCTAAGAATTTTCTGAAAGTTTTATGTTTCCTGTTTCCGTTCTGGTAGGAACATTGAAATGGAATATACTTTGTTATACTGATGGGTAGTTTAGCATCCAAATATTGAAAGAATTTTGGGAATCGGTCCAATATCTTTTAGATTCCCGATCAGGTTCCCATTTCAGTTCTGTTCCTGTAGCATTCTTCGGATGAAGTACCTCCATCTTACCCAGGGATAATATAGCAACACATTGTTAGTAAACATTTTTAAATAAATTCAGTAATTGTTAAGTTCCTATTTGCTGTCCCGTTCCTGTGTAATTATGGGGAGCAAATCTTAGCACGAAACATAGCTGAATTAAACTATACTAATAAAATAATTATACCATAAAAATTTCATAAGAATCCGTTGAGCGGCTAAAGAGTCTATACCGAACATACGCACATACATCCATTTTTCATGAATTCATTAGAATGACAATAGCGCTCTCTGTCAAAAATTTGACATGCCAACTCAGAAACCTTCGAACAACATATTCCTTCAGTCTTATCTGGGTCGGTCAAGTAGTTGTAAAATGCATTGGGAACATACATACAGACATTCATCTATTATTTACATATATTTAGTTTATGAGAAAGATTTAGAGGTTCTGGGTTGTAGAAAAGGACATCATCAGCAGTTGCCAAACTGGCACCAACGTCGTAAACTCTAAAGTAACAAAAAACTCTCCATCTTGGTTGGGAAGTTCATAGTTTAAAATGTTTAAGTGACAAAATCCCCAAAAGAAATGTCAACGTTAATTTAAATGGTAGCACCCTGTACCATTCTAGGTAAAAATACAACTCTGTCACGTCTTTTCCCAAAAAACATGAAGAGCAAGTTAACCTTGACATTCTGTCATTAACTTTGTTTTTATCTTTGATCATTACTCTCTTCAAAGGTCAAGTCCTTGAAAATTCTGTTTTCTTTTGCCTCAAAACAATTTAAGCCAAATGCTTATTTATCTTTCGTTTACAGACACACAACTTACGTCTGAAAACTCCCCTAAACAATTAAACAGAAAACTCTAACTCAGATGTCGACCAGGATAATCCAAAATATTTGAAACTTATTCCCTGTTTTCTTTACATTGATATCGCTTTTGTTTACAACAAAAGTCATAAGCTTTATCTAAGGAGAATAGGCACGTTCTTTGTAACCAGACAAGAACTGTTTTTCAATTTTCACGTACAACCTTTTGAGTTTATTGCATTATTTAATGAGCAGTGATTAGGAAACTAATAAATCCAAACTCAGTGCTTACTGTGGCGTATGAGTACCTTTTTTTCTTATTTATCAGTCTGGATCCATTAGACCCAAAATATTAAATTTCTTTCCTTATGTTGGACAGCAAAACTTTTTCATGGGTCTCGTTAAAAATTGAATTCAAGTATCAACAACAATTTGCTTTCCAATAAAGGTAAAAACAATGTAATTTCGTTATACTTGAATGTCCTTAAACCTACACCCAAAGTGTGTTTCTTTTTTCTTGTCCTAAATATGACATGAGAGGGTGCATCATATTTACTATCAAAAAAAGTCTTTTTATTATATTTATATTGCGCAAAGGCTTTGTCCTACGTTGAACACACAATTTTCATTTAAATGTGTCTACGACCTAGAGTCCTGATAATTTTACATAAATTTGATTTGTAACGTCCTCGAAGACAAGTAAAGTAGAAAATGTTTAAATAAGGTGGGATTTGAGTGGGAGTAATTGTATAGCAACAAGTGACTGGCTTCAGAATAATAAAAAGCATCGTTTGAAAATACGAGCCGGTGATTGTGTGTCGCTGAGCGATGAGAGTAAAATATGTCTAGACATTTTCAGGACTCGCTTCAATTTAATGGAAATAGCATCAATGTTTATTGAATGCAGTAGACCACAAAAAGCCCTCGATATCTAACTTTTAGTTTTATACTGTCGGAGTAATGTATTCTCAATATTCAACAAAAGTAAGCCAGCGAACATTGAAGTCGCTAGCGTATCGATTGAATGCGTCCAATTCAGTTGAAGGTTATGCTTCTACTTCTTCTGAAAAATTAACATAATGGTGTTCAACTTCAAAGAGCCAATCATTAAATACACAAGCGCTCATCTTTAATGAATCTAAGCTAAATGATGAGTAGGCGTTGAAACAAAAAGTTTTTATGTTTTGAGATTTCATCCATGTTGACGACTAATCTCTGATTCTCATGTTTTTTGCAATGGACTCTTAGTCGAAAGCTTATAAGGACTGCAAATTAATGTAATTAAGAAAAAAACGGTCTCAACTGTCTTCCATGAAGCACACAGACAAAGCACTCGGTTTCCAATAATTTTTACTTCAAGCGCCAACCCTGTCTCGCATGTAGTAACCCGAAATTCCCCCCCTATGAATTATTTACTCCCACTCTTTAAACTCTTTTGGCAAATTTGAAGTAAGCCATTATACATTGTGTAATGAAGATTGATGTAAGTCACTTGGGATAAGCAATAAAATGTAAAGACTTCGAATTTGTTTAGTCCCTCTGCGTCTTAGCCTGTGGGAATTGTGTTCACTTAAGCGAAAAACATAAAATACTTGTGGTATGAAAACACCAGTTGGTGCTGAAGCTTAATTGAGTCATTTTTTCCAGATTTTCTTTTTCCAAGTAATGAAAGATTAGTGTGGTGGGCAGCAAGTCCACTGGGACTCATGATAAATGTGCGTGAAAGGAAAGGATTTTTTTTTTTTTCTTTACTTTTCTTTTGTGTTTCTTGGCCTTCTTACAAAAAATTTGTTTCTTTTGAAAACTATGGAAGGCTTTGCTGCTGTTACAACATGCCAGTGATTGCGAAATCAAAACTTTCAGTAAATTGTTTCTGAGAACGAGTTTCGAAGTTTCTAGTTTGGTAGGAAACTAACTTTTCCGATTTCGTTTGAATTCTGGTGAAAAGGATTGCGTTGTTTTTTATGCCTTTTACTCTTTGTTGCTTGAAGTGGATTCTGAATAAAGAATTCCCAATCTGTTTTTCCCAGAAGCATTCTGCCGATGTTATTTGACTACTCGAAAACGAATTAAACTCTGATTTGGTATCAGTTTGCAAGTTGGTTTTGACTTGAAGTGTATTTTTAGACCTTTATGCAACAACACCATTTGTTTCACTTCCTGTAACATATCAGTGGTTCGGCATCAGCAATAAATTAATGCATTAAATGATAGTATCCTTGAATTTCAAAACCTTGTTGACAAGAACCACTTGTCAGAAACACCACGTATTTGCAAAAGCAGAGTGATGAGTTAAGTTCTGCTGTCACTTTGCAATTGATTGACAGGATTGTGGCAGTGGTATGAGAAGCAATTTTCCAGTAGCTGGACAGTAAACTGTTTCTATTCACCTCGATTTATATTCATGGTTTCTGTCGTAAGAAGAAGAATGAAGAAATAACTTGAATCAATAGAACGATGAAGGTGGAATCCTTGTCAGGAAAATATTAATAAAACAAAAAAACTTATTTATTTTGTCTAGTATTCTTGCTAAAAATAAGTTATATGGATGCTTTTTGTTGAAGGTTGAGGCTTACTCGTCGGAGCTAAGTTGAGCTAAAGAAGCAGCTTAAGTTTATTTGTTTATTGAGGGAATTAAAATTTCGTAGAGAGTCTTTTGATTCGTAAAGTTTATCAATGTAATTTCAATTTGACTTTGTCAAGGATCATACTTTACTGTGTGGGTGCGATGGTGTGCGTAACTTGTAGGTTAACCCTGACCCACACAAATCCCTCAAAACTGATCTATTTGGAGATTCCTGAAGCTGGAATTAAAAGTCAAGATTAGGGATTCTGCTCTCAGACAGCATGACAAACGAAATTCGCAGCAAGATAGAACTGGACACTTAGCTCACAGTGACAAAGCACTAGAGACTCACAGCGAGTTTGCACTAGATACTTGAGAAAAACCTCAAAAATCTTCTATCCATATAATAAAAACGTAACAGTTTGTTTGTTTGTGCACGCTAATCTCAGAAACGGCTTATCCTACTTAGATGGGGTTCTCAGTAATATATTGTAATAAGCTTTAGTTTTTATTTCATTTCAATCGGTTGATAAATAAAAAAGTTATGCCAATTTTTGCGGACGGAGTCGCTGGCACACCTAGTTAAAAATAAAATACCGCCATGATGGAAAGCCTAGAATTACCAGCTCTCACCCTGCCCGCGCCGAGTTTCAGTAAGCTTATTCAAAAAAATATAGGACACTTACAGAAGCAAATCTCATCTTGTCATCCCCTCTATAAGACGTAACGTGTTTAAATAAATACTTCACAAAAGAGAAGAAGAAAGTGGAAGCTTATTCTAATTGGAGCACTCAGACCTAATTACCGGTCCGTTGTATTACCAGGGTAGCAGCCTTCCCTTTTTTTAAGGTGCAGTAGATTGAAACAAGGTGGTTGTAATTTCGTATATAACCTCAAGGACGGCGTGGCGTCCAGAGAAAACTGGCAGGTTGAAAGAAAAGTAAATGCCCAGTGCGAGGTTCGAGCCCACGCGTCCGGCCTACCTACTGAACACACTTTCACTGCACCACCGCAAAAATGTTGCTGTCATCTCATTGACGTTGGGTTCAGTTTTTCTGCATCCAATGAACGCGTGTCATCTACGGTTGTGCTCTTGACAGATGAAGTCGTTGATTGAAGAATTAACTGAGAACCCCTGCAGATCAAGTACTTATTCAAAAGTCAGAGATCCTTGCTTTGCAAGTTCATTGGCGAAGGATTTGGTCTTCCGCATATAAAAGGGTCTCGCATTCCTGAACCACTTTCGAAGTAGTAAGAGGGTTGTGTAGAGCCCTAAAAAACAGCCTTGATGTCGCTGCAGACACAAATACTTTTTCCAACTAACTATTCTTCGAAACGGAGCTCACAGCTTATAGTAGGATATCATATATTTACGCTTGGAAAACGTCTTGTTGAACCATTTACCAAAGTTATCGATATCTTTTTGAAGAAGTACGCGAAGAAGCCTTCTTAATGGACTTGAAAAATTTCTTATCGTCTGCGAAAATCACAATTTCAGTACTATAACGGCCCGCCTACACTGAATCCGATTTATCGGATGATATCGGATCGGAGATGTTCAGACGACAGTCTCGGACGTTCGTCTGCATACACTGCTGCCCGTCTCTGACGATAACTGACAGACATCCTGATATTGAATTTATTTTTTTACGGCTTTTGACAAGACATTTCTATTATTATACTCTATAGAAAACTTATCCCACAGTGGTGCCCTACTAAATATGAAATCTATTAACTTTTCACTATCCATTGGTTGTATTTTCGTGTACTTCTACTGGCAAACTGACGTACGACGTACGATAAATCCAAACAAGTTCATATTTATCGGTTGATCGGATGTAGTCGGACGACATCTGACGTTGTAGGTTGGAGTGGTGTATGGGCTCTCTTTGTTTGACACATGTTTGGTTCGAACGTCAGAGTTCGGCCGTTGGCCGATTATAATTCCGATGATGTCTGATTTAGTGTACGCGAGCCGTA
This sequence comes from Melanostoma mellinum, assembly GCA_914767635.1. Lineage (NCBI taxonomy): Eukaryota > Metazoa > Arthropoda > Insecta > Diptera > Syrphidae > Melanostoma > Melanostoma mellinum. The sequence goes on from OU612058.1 coordinate 26,958,430, forward strand.
AGAATACATGATATTACATCATTAAACGCGACATTGAAAAGCAAAGGTCTAAAGTAACTGCCTTGTCGCACACCCGACAGAGGAATAATGGGTCTTAAAAGCTGACATTTTAGTTGATAAATTCTGTTTCCCAGATAGGAACAAACTCAGCAAAGCTTTTATCGGACGCGTATGTGCCAAAAAAGGCATGCAGTTTTATGTCATCGTCCTCGACAAAGGCGCAGCGCTTGGTCCATCAATAAATATACGATAACAATCCTGTCCTGGTTCAGATTCTAAAGTAAAGTAGACCTGAACCTACGTAAAGTTGACCGTGTATTTTTTACCAAGTTTGAGACTTGGAATCATCGCATCAGTCAACATATTCATTTGAACTGAGTAAAAAGATACACCTTCTTCGAGTTCCTCAAATATCCAGTGCTTTTTGTCCCAGAGACTACATCTCTTTAAACAAGAAATGGTCTTGAGAGTACACTCCATGATGGAGGTATCAAAGGGCGGAATAATCATCGGTGTGCCTGCCAAGCACTCTGAGTGGGTGCTGGGAAGGGCCCCAGTTCAGCCAAGACATAATGTTTTTTGAAATTTCGGGAGCGAAGCAGTAACGTATTTACGTTATAGTTTATTCCAACAAACAACTGACGCATATGAGATGATTGGTCTTATCGTAACCGAGTAGATCCGAATGTCCCTTTTAAGTGACTGAACCCATGTCTTGCCGAAGGCTCCTTTATATTTCTATACCTAAGACTCACAGTGCGTTGCAGGTTTTCAAGAACCCAGCTTGTCATCTAGGACTACTCCAAGACGTTGGACTCCGTTTGAAGAGCGGAGTTGTACATGCTATCGAAGCTAGCACTTTCAAAAGCACGATGAAAATGCCCAAACTTAAACTCTCTCCAGTCAAGCGTGCATTCAATTCTGTTATCAAGATTTTGAAGTAAGTCCTAACAACATTTTTTGTCCGTTGGTAAGCGTATTTCATCTGACGCATGGAATGTAAGTAAGCTGACCGATTACTATCAATAACATATGAGATATACATATATATACAATTTTAAGTCCTGCACTCAAATTGAAAGCAAGACTTAAACTCTCAAAATGTCAAGTCAATCGAATTTTGATCCTTGCGTGTAAAATAAATCATACTGTTTATGATTAAACTTGGCAGTTAACACGAAATTTATGATAAACTTGGCAATAACAAATGATTTTCTTTGGCAATAACAAATAAAGCATAACAATATAACACGATATCAAGAAGCAAGCTTGCATACCCACACAAATTTCAAATCGTTTGTACTTCTGCCATTGTTTATTACCCTTTGTTCTCTGCCCATAAATTTCCAACTTCCTTTCACATCGATGTTCAATCAGAAAGATTTTTATTACACACGCCATTAATTTCCATCCTGAAATTGAGCGCCACCGTCTGTCTATCCAAAGGCGTTCATTTTACTTTGTTCCTTGATTTGTAACTATGCAATAAATCTACAATACGTAAGTAAATCTCCATGGCATTCACCTTTTGAGAGCATTTTCTTTTTCTTAGAACCTCAGCATGCTTTATTACCGAGGTTGAGTTTCTTCACAAAGTCTTAGCCTTGTTAACTTTAAGATAATAACAAATGTGAAAAGTCAAGTCGAAGGGGTTTTGTTTCACGAAGAAACATTTTGTTCGACGCCGCAGGCGTTACTTTTTTATTTTTTTTATTTTGTCACACTCGACTTTGAGTGATAAACTTTTTTATTAGTCTGCACTTGAAAGAGAGAAGGAGAGCGAGAGGAAGAAAATGTGAGCCGTACATAAACCATCGGGCTTGAATAATGAAACGACCTGATTTTTAATGAAAAAATTATATGTTTTCGGTGCAGGCATTGCCATGTTATTGAATATTTAATGAAATTTCTGAGCTGGAACGAATTGACTGAGAAAATTGAATTAAATTCTTGGTGCCAATAACACCCTCCGAATATATGTGACTGAATTCATGTTGATTATTATCATTTCGAGGTTATTGAATTGCAACAAAAAAAAAAAAAAATTATACAAGACAAGGGTCCCATCAATTTGTCAAGCCTCTTCAGTGACACAAACAGCAGATAACATTTAAATTTTTTTAACATTTTGAAAATTCATTTGTGAGACAGTTGTTCAAGCAAACTATACACCAGCTCAAAATCTGTCTTTAAGGTTGTCTTTGCCTAACAACGGTTTAAGCTTGGAAGTCTATAATTTAGCCAAAAAGAGAGCTTTTCGTCTTAGGCACATATTATCAGTCCTTCATATATTTGCACTTTACGAGACCCCAAGGAGGAAAAAGTTTCCAATTCAATAAATAACCAAGGATGAGCTCTTACGATACGCAAGAACCAAATAAATAATTCAAATTATCTGAACAGAGATCATCATTCAGTCTGTTTATACTTTAATTGATGGCAGAAATGTGCGTTGTTGTGTTGGGCATAATAACAACAACAGAAACAATTCAAAGAAGCTGTCTCTAAGATTAACAATATATTTTGCCGACTAGAACATGAACGACAGTAGACATAGCAAAGCATTGAATGTTTTGTGAGTTTTCATTACCACCACCGCTTTGTGTAACGATGAAAGGTATGATGTTTTATTTGTATGTCTAATTGTCAATTGATAGAGGAGGGCATTGTGGCAAAAGATCGGAATTCGTTACGGCAAAGGAAGAAATCGCGTTATCCTTTAAGTGCAACTTTTGAATAAGAATTAAAATATCATAACCAACACAACATTCCAACAAAAAAGTCGCAAATTGAGCCTAGGTTTGAATTTCATCAGTAACACAGTACCTTGAACCAGAGCCGTTGGAATAACACTCAATATGAACAGCAGGAACCCAAATAAAATTAATGTTTGTGAATGGATTTTATTTTTTACTGTGAGAACCCCGGGGAAACGATCAAAGTCAAACAAATGGCTGACCATAAAAGGACTTTTCATATTCTTTTGTTGACATTTGAAGAGATTCACCCCAAATAGTTTTATTTATCTGCATCAAAGACTCGAAGAGTAGGAGAGTACGATGCAAATGGTGGGTAGAGTCCTGATAAATGAGAAAACTTTTTGTGGTATTGGCAGGAGAGTGATTTGTATCATATGAGTATCTGAGTTGGTTTACGTAAGAATTGAATCTTTGTGTGGGGAACTTTAATAATAATAACAATATTTTTATTTTTATTTTCTTTTTAATGAAATAAAATGCGTGTTGTGAAATAAGTCGAAATAATTTGCAGCACAAGACGCACTAGCGAATTGCATGGGCTTTCACAATTCACATATCATATTCACTTTTTTAACTCATTAATTTTTCATTAATATAAAAGATATTTTGAATTAGCGTTGTTATGTTGTCTCCTCCACCTCCTCACTTTCTCTCGTTCACTTGGTATTCAATATGTACTGCATTCTTGTAACTATCCACTTTTATTCATTATTATTTTTATTTTTTATTTTTTGCTGTTTAAAGAAGGTTTTAAATTGTAGCTTTCCCTTCATAGTATTTCCTCATTAATTTTGTAGATTTGTAGGCTCATTATGTCTTGGCAGTTGTAAGGTAGCTTATATACCAATCACTGTAAATTGTGCATTATCTGTTTTACGAAACAAAAGAATGATTTTGCTACAATAAAAATATATATGCATATAAATAGTCACAAGAGTGCAAGGCCGTCCTCAACTAAACTCGCAACCTGTGCGCTTTTCTAAGTCTAATAGGATTATTTATTTTGCGTAATTTGGAGCTTGGTTCTATTTGACATTGAGTACTTAATACTAGTTTAGGGCCAAATAAAAATTTACTACATATATTAATCCGGTCAAATTAAACCAAAAATTGATAGTGAAGTTACATAAATTCGCACCAAGCTGAAAGTTGGTGAGATCGTTTAAAATATGATTTCAAATAAAACTTAGTTCCCCAACTTTCCCCTGCATGGAAAAAATTTTATTCGAGGTCAAAGTTCAAAAATATGATTTTTTCCTCATTTTTTGCAATTTGCGGCAAAACGGTAAGTTTTATCATAAAAATATGTCAGACGCAATTGTAGATTATGAATTCATCTATAAGAAATGTTAAGCTACTTTTTTTCTTACGAGTCACCGTTACGGAGATATAACGATTCAAAAATTTAGAAAAGTTATAATCGTTATAATTAGCGCACGTTTTCACGCCACCTATGAGGTAAAGCGCGTTTCTGGGATTTCATTATTTAAATCTTCAAAACATGCGACCTGGTGGAGGGTACGTAGAACTATCAAATACTGCGGTTTGAATATCTTCGCGAATGATAGCTGCAGCTGCATCTAGGACTCTGAATTGTTCTTCTTATTTATTATTATTCACTTTTTTTTATACCAGGCTTGATTCAAAATGTCATGATGATTATCTATTGGGCAAATGAATGTTGATGCTCCCGACTTCTCAGTGATAATAAGTTTCTCACGTTACTTCAGTTTCAGTCATAGCTTTATCGTTCTGTTATCTAAAGCCGCAGTTTTGCAATCACTATGTAATTCATTTAAAGTGAACTGACAGTCATTGCTATTTTCAATGTAATTAAATATTTCCTTTATTGCCCGATCCGTAGCTTCAACTTTAGGACGACCGAGGGTTTCAAGAAAAAATTAAATAATCATGATGATACCTAGCTTCAACTGCAACTAAATCATTTTCCAATTCGACTCGAGCAAGAAAAGCTTTTGCTGCAGCATCGTCACTAATCCTGGCTACTTTCATAATTGAGTCTTTAAATTCTAAAGTGCTTACTTTACTGATTCGACGACGAGAACCTAATGATTTTCTTTTCTCGTGTTCTTCATTCAATTCCTGGCCACAAAATAAGCTCAGTTTCTTAAAACAAAAACCTGGCTCACTGACACGTGATCGAGTACGAGGTGGACTTATTGCAGATGTACTGGCTTTTTGTTAGTCACGTTGTCTTTTATTGGCAGCACCAATAGGAGACTTCTTTGTATAATTTTTACGGTAACTTTCATGTAGTGTCACAGATTTCTGATTCTTAAGATGTTCCGAAAAATCAATGGCTCTTTCGAGACTTGCATTAATTAACGACTTCATACCCCGTTCAACAGCAGTAACGTCATTTTTACCTAACCACAGATAAAATATAATATTCAGACTTTTTTATTATAAACTTCATTTTTACCTAATAGTTTACCACATATAAAACAATATTCTGACCTTTTTGTAATTAGCTCAAAGCAGACGGATATATGTTAGAATAAACACGTATTTTCACTAGAGCGTAGTTTTCAAGACAAAAGGTATTTCATTCATGAATAGCCACGCATGCTGTTGAAAAGGAGAAACTATTTAATCATATATGTATATTACAACAATGAAAATGCAAATACGAGTCGTACTCATATTATTAAAACGATCACAACTTTTCTAAATTTTTGAATCGTTATATCTGCTAAACAGTGGCTCGTAAGAAAAAAAGTAGCTTGACAATTTTTATAGATAAATTTACAATATACAATTGCGTCTGATAGATTTTTATGATAAAACTTACCGTTTTGATGAAAATCGCAAAAAATCGAAAAAAGTCACATTTTTGACCTTTGACCTCGAATAAAATTTTTTCCATACAGGGTAAAGTTGGGGAACTTTCAAGTTTTATTTGGAATCATATTTTAAACGATCTCACCAACTTTCAGCTTGGTGCGAATTTATGTAACTTCAAATGTCTAGATTGACCGGACTATATGTGATGAAAGGTGTTTTTTGGAACTACTTTTTTATTTAAAGTGCAGTATTTGTTCGCACATGACAAAATCAATTTTTCTGAAAACTGATGGCTCTGTTTATAATAATTTTTCTTATCAATGTGCCCATTTTTACCTCTGTAGGGATTCTCTGGATAAACAGGCAGTGACGCAAACCATCACGCATGGTGACCACTTAACCTTATACATATATGAAAGAAAAACATCGCTGCATCTAATAAACTATCACTCATTTTCTTTTCACATTTATTTAAATACTTTCATTTGTGTAGATGAGAGAAAAATCATAAGAATTCTTTAGGTATTGTCGAACTTTAACCTATATCTATACTTAAAAAGGAAGAAAAGACCTGCCTTTTTTCATTAGGATCAAATTAGGTACCTGTTTCCAGACCCATAAAGTTAATTATTCCTGAGTGGCTGTATGTCGTAACCATTTCTTCTTTAATGTCAATGGATCTCAAATTAAAATTAAAAATATGTAGGTACAAAACTCTGTGAAAGAAAGTGCTTGAAATACCAGAACCCAACTCATAAACAGATGTTTTGAACTTGCAACTTCATGTTTTGTAAAAAAAAAAAAAATCGTTTGTGTGTCGCCCCGTGACAAACGCATCCCACTCCATCATTCAAGTAAAGTTGAGTCGTTTCGGACCTATATAGTTCCAGGAACTATATCCTTACTCGGACACATTTCCTTTCGTTGATTCAAGTGCTATTCAAAACTACCTGAAGAACTGAATATAAATTAATAAATTTATGTAAATAACAAATAACCTTTAATGCCCAAAGAAACACACCTGATGAAATCAAGAAGCAGATGCAAATGTGGATTTTATTAAATATCATTAAGATTTTTTCTCTCAAAACGACAAAAAAAAATGTTTAAACTTTTAACAAAAAGCATTACTGAAAAATATTCATAAAATTTCGATCTGAAGAAGACAGCCTTCCAGCTGGTCAACCAACCGTTTCACAATATTTTACCTATACAAAAGCTTGTAGCTTAAGCTTTCTCTCATCCATCAGTCATTCAATCATTCAATGCTAAAACATTGGTTGACTTAATATGTGCAGGTGCACGTTGGCACACATTACGTTTGTGGTCACAGGCAAGATAATAATTAACGCGGATGAGCTCCACGGAACCATCTGGTTTCAGTAACACGCAATAGTTGCATTAATAATACACGGATTATTATATGTTTCGCAGGTCGATATGGCTGTCAGATTTATTTAAGTAAATCCACTGTGGGAGTAAATGATGATTGTGATGTATGATGGTAATCTGTTATCAATTAAGGACTTCGACTGTGTCGTGTAGACATTTACTTATACAAAAATGTACCTCTCTTGATGGTACTTTTAAGCTTTGTTGGTGTATGGCAGACAAGGATCAATACAATTTACAACATTTAATGAAAGCAATGTAAGTGCTACTGACGGAAGCATTATTGCAATATGTTGCAACAGCGCGATATAAAACAAAAGTAAACAATTCAATACTTACAACCGAACACCTCAGTGGAGCACATCCGATTTGATTGAGTGAAAGAGGGTCAATATCGAGATTGCACTGAAGAAAAGCTTTCAGACATTATTAGTGAAAGAGATAAGGCTGTACAGGTACATTTGCAGCAATTTAAGTGTACTATTAAATCGTATCGAAATAAGGAAGCATTCATAGATGTGATAACCTTTGGTCGGAACTATTTATGTGCAAAGTTATAGACTAAAGCAGAGTCTAAAAGGAATGGAGCACAAGATCTAAGTAAAGCGTGTTTTCTTAGACGTTTGGCTATTAAGAAGAACTAAAACTCATATTATTCAGTGTTTTGACCAAGAACTTAGCTTAGGCTTTATAAAAAAGATATATAAAAAAAATATAAAAAAGGCCGTACGTCAGCAATAACCGCCGAATAATCTCTTACAAGACGTCAATCGTCTCGGGTTTATCTGCATCTGCGTAGACAAGCGACTTTCTCATAAACTACAAGAAATAGTATATTATATCAGCTAGTTGAGAAAGTGGATGAGATACAGGTTTTGAAGTACCAAGAAGAAGCTGAATCATCGGTGCATAGATCAGTGTATAGTCGCTTCAACCACAATTTGCTAGACAAGAACTATTTCAAACATGAAAACAGTATACAAATGATATCAATGATCATAAGGCTGCGAGGAGAGATTTTAAATCTCAATTACGTGCCACATAGAGAAGACCTACCCTGTTTTTGCGAGTTATGTAATTTGAGCGAACGAGAAGACGTCTTGCATTTTATTGGAAAATGTCCGATCTTGAGAGAAATAAGAATACAGGTGTTTGGAAAAGGTTATCTTTCAGAGGAGGAGGTTATAAAAGAGTTAAATGAACTTGATGTGGATAAACTATTCAAATACTCCAAAACAGCTACAACGTACCGCAGTAAAATAATGAGTGGAAATTTTTAGTATACCATTAATACTTGTTACTTTTCAAATTTTCTTATTTTGCTAAAAGCTATTGTCAGAAATTACAAAAATATAAAAAGGAAGCATAATTTAAATTATTATTAATTGTCAATCCGGCAGACGGCATAAAGCCATGCTCAAACGTTTTTTGCATAAATCATATGTATATTTATTATTAGTAATGGAATAAAAAACACTTCAAATTCAAATCCAAAAAAATAGTATAGTGGTGTTAAATGAACTCTTAATAGAAATAACTCACAGGGTTAAGACTCGAAAATATGTTAAAATCGGCATCAACAACTATTTTGTTTGGTGAAAATCTACGGAATATATGTCGCGTCGTGCGACTTCAATTCTATTACCTTCAAATATCAAACCAAATTAAGGATAAGTCAAGAAACATTTTTAAAATGATCAATTCCGAAAAAATCTACTGCATTCCAGAGAGCATTGTTATCATCTATGATAAAAAAAATAGTGCGTGGAGTCTCTCCGCGCAGAAGAAGCGAATCTTCACGTCAAAAACTAGGTATCAAAAATTTTCTATTATTGCATTTGAGAAGAAAAGAAAAAACAACACTACTTTCAAAGAAGCAATCGAAATCAAATTTGCAAGCACTGACACGATTTTCACACACACACGACACAAATTGAAAAACTATTTAGAAGATTTTAAGGAAACCTTGAGATTTTTCTTAAAAAATGAGTTGCAAATATATTAAACGCATTAAAAAGAACAAAGAACTAGTTTCAATTTAATTTTCTCCGAAAATAATGCAAACTTCAACCGAAGAACACATTTCACTACAATTAAATCGTCTGGCTTTGCAGAAAAGTATGCAATCGATAGTCCGCGTTTAACGTGGTACGCATTTATGTTTGCAAGTCGCATAAGAAGTTTCACTTCAAAAATGTTGAAATGAAAACCTTACACTGCAGTTGTTGTGCGCCTATTGGACAATATACAAAATATATGAGAAAAAGCTGTCGGCAGCTGAGATAAGGATGATCGTATTACAGGTACTCTGATCTGCAGAAACCCTCAAGTAAAAAAAAAACAATAGAAAAATATAAGGCTTTCTGATATTAAATGCGGCATGCGGAATTGTTGCGGACAAGTCAACAAAGACGCAATCTTTCTTAAAGCCAATACGTATCAGTATCATAAAATATTCAAACACGATCGAGAATAAAGAGAAAGGAAGGAAGAAAAGCAATCGTGATACAAACAGATGCTACGACATTATCCTTGGATGGGATTCGAACCTTGAACTCCCATGTATCAGCTAAAGAAGCTAATCGGAAAGTCTAATTTTTAGTTTAGTTTGGCTTATTTTGCCAAAGTAAGACAACATTAAGTATAAAAAATAAGAGAAACTTAACAAAAACTGCACTACGTAGAAAATAAAATAAAATACATTTATTGTACTACGTAGTATATAAAACCAATTTGTTTCATTAATAAAACGGATTTGCTATATAAATTGGACATTATTTATGTAATTAATTATTTGTGAAAGTTTGGTTTAATACAAAAATACAAAAAAAAGTCAAGAAAGACTCTTCTTCAAACATCATTCTATTTAGGATTTTCTCCGGAAGTTTTCCCTATTTATATTTACATTGAACAAGTCAAAATATTTGTTAAATGTTTTTGAACATCTATTGAAACATTCATGAGAAGCATAATTAGTCCTTGAGTAGCTCTCCATTTATAAATTTGGTATGTCTTAAAATACGAACTTTAGAATTTACTGATATTTTGGAACAAAAAAATCGTGAGTTAATATTTTCATTTAAAATATCGAACCCAAATACAGCTTCGGACAACTCTCTACGATTTATAAGGCTACACATATTTATAAGATTTAATCGATGTGAATAACGAGGTAAGACAAAACTGTCGGGGTTCCATGCAAGACCTCTCGAGGCGAACAACAAAATTGCTTTTGGACAGATTCAAATTTCTTTATATCAACAGCATACAATGGAGACTATATGACACAACAGTACTCTAACAGTGACCGGACCTATGAAAAATATAAAGCTTTAGTGATATAAGGATCACTAAATTCTTTGGATCTTCGCTTAACGAAACCAAGCATTCGCATACTCTAAGAATTTATCTTTTTCGATCGCTTTTTCGAACATTTTAGGCCTAATATCGTTAATAACAGGTAGCAAGTGTTGTTGTTTAGTGTGAAAAGGAAAAACATGTTGACCAAAATATACCGCCAGTTGCAGAACTGGCCAAACCTCTAAAAACAGAATATGGTTGCCCTACGACTCCCTGAAAACCAAGATACCATTAAAGCTGCGTTCTTTAACTATCTGGAAAAAAACGACTATGAAAATAAAAACTGTCATAAGTTTTTTTTTTTTTAAATTGAAGCAGTATTTCTGTTCCAAAATTAAAATATGGGCACGACTGTGTCGCACAAACTTGCGATTGTGTGCTTAATACAATATCTTAATCTTAAGACTGACAACAAGATCTTAGTATTTGCTCTTCGTAATATATTTTGTGGCACTGGGCTGCCAAACAAGGACACAGAACATCGACGAATTGGACAAAACGTCACAATAGACAGACATAACTTCGAGGTAGTACAGGACTTCGTCTACCTAGGATCCGCTGTAGACACGGACAACAACATCAGTGCGGAGATCAAACGGAGAATAACTCTTGCCAACCGTTGCTTCTTTGGGTTAAGAAGGCAATTGAGAAACAAAACCCTCTCCAGAAAAACCAAGGTAACCTAAAATAAGACCTTAATCCCAGTCCTGCTTTACGGCGCGGAAGCATGGACCTTATCGAAAGCGGATGAGGAAACCCTTGGTCGTTTCGAAAGAAAAATTCTCCGAATGATCTTTGGTCCTGTATGCGAAGACAATGTGTGGAGCAGAAGATACAACAACGAGCTGTATGAGCGGACCGCGACATGGGCATAGCCAGAAGAGTATACGCATCGCGAGGCTACGATGGTTGGGCCATGTAGAGCGGATGGACACAAACGCTCCGGCTCGTCGGGTGTTCGAAAGCACATTACAGGGAAATCGCGGAAGGGGAAGACCTCGTCTTAGGTGGCGCAATCAAGTGGATGAAGACCTCAACCGACTTGGAGTGCGAAACTGGAGAGAGCTCGCCCGAAATCGAAGTCGTTATAGAAGGATGTTGGTTGAGGCCCAGGTTCACCCCGAACTGTAATGCCTACCTAAGTACGTACAGGGCTGCCAAACTTAACATTGAGAATTGAAATAAATCAGACAAAATATTGAAAAGAAAAATCGAAAATCTAGAAACGCCATTGCCAATACATTATAAGGATATAAATATAAGTTTTTTTCATTTTTCACTTTTTTGAGAAACGAGTTCTTAAAAGTAAAGTATGCAAAGGTTAAGACCTTGCTAGCAGCTGTTTTTGACAAAAAATTTTAAAAACATCAAGCAGTTTAGAAGTTATTTACAAGAATCAAAGTTTTTTTTTTTAATTGATAAAAATTTCAAAAATAACAATTTTTAAATCTTGATATGCAATCCTTCATTAATAACTTTCTTTTCAACGAGAAAGTCAGATTTGAAAAAACGGTAGCATTTTTAGAGTTTAAAATAAAATTTCTTACATCATAAGAAGTTATTTCAAGATATAGAGACTCAATTCCAAAACCCCTCTGTAGGCTGCCCCAAAGACTCTAACTACAAAAAATTCTGCAGAAAATCGGTCCATCGATTCAGGCTGTTGATCCTTCCAAAGTGGAAGCTAAAGATCGTCAGTGCCGCGGTGGGTTATTGTTGAACAATGTTCTCGATGGCATGGTGTCACTTATGCATTTCACATAAGTCTTGGTTGGGCTTTTTCAATAATTGTCGGTTGATCGGCTTTTCAAAACAAATACTGAAAGCTGGTAATTTACAACTTACAAAGCACGCGAGTAAGAATTCGAATTCAATGCCATTGAAGCAAAGGTTGAAAAGTTTAGAATAAAAATGCGATTTCTTATTCTCTACCTATTTCGATGATATAATCGTGAAACCCTGCACACGACTTGGTGTTTAGATTATTTAATACACGAAAGGAAATTGATGCGAATAAAGCTGCTCTAAGCCTTTGTAAGTAAGGGGTTTCCTTACCGTTATCGAGTAATACTGCTTCTGAAACTCCATAATATCATCCATGGTCGAAGTCCAATGTACCTTAAAGAAACTCTAAGCTTTGCTCAATCTCAAAGAGGATTGAAATTAATTTTGCCTCGCTTCACGCACAGCATTGCAGAACGATCCTTTTACGTATCTGCAGTTCATTTATGGAATGCCCTACCAAACGAGCTGCAGAGCTCTACCACATATGCGACATTCAAGAGGAAATTATTTTGGCACCCATCTCATCTTAATTAAATCTATATGTATATACTTTCCGACTTTTTAACTTTTTCTTTTTTTTTCACTGATCTCTTCTTTTTCCACTCTTTTTACTTATTTTTCTTTTTTTTCTATCGTCCTTATTTTATATATTACTTCTTTAACTATATTAGTTACATTACATTCTTATATTTTCGTTTTCTTTGCTTTCATGAGTTATATAAAATCTATTGTTAAATCTATTAGATGCTCTAGATTCTAGAAGATTTAAATCTTAATGTATTAATGTAAATTATATATTTATGGAAATAAATTTAATTGAATTGAATTGAATACGCGTTATCGAGTAATACGCAACTCCATTATAAGAATTTGGTATTATCACTCAATCAAATACCATAACATTCCCTCATCAGCATTTCGAAGATGTTTGCTTCGTTAAACGTTGAGCCGGCTGTTACTGCGTAATTGAGCCTGATTTAAAAAAAAAAAAATGCCACTCATCCACTCTATCACTGATGTTTGTAATTCGGCTCCAGGAAACAAACAGCACTCATTTAAAACCAAAAAATAAACGATTTCAATAGGAATAGACAACTTATTGGTATTGATCAAAACAAAAGTATAGCCAAGGTGAAAAGGGTTAAAAATGTTATGTGAAAAGAAAGAACAAAAACAAAAAACGGCCTGAATAAAAGTATTACTTTTCTCACAATACATTCCATTTCTTCGATCAGTATTCCGATTTTTCTTTTATAAAACTTCAAAGCTCAATAAACTGGTGACTTTCACTTCACTCGTATGCTGTAAGCTTTATTCGTACGTTGTTCTAGGACGAGAGCTCAAAACTAGCAAATTGTTTTCAAAGACAATCCCAGCGGTTAAAACGGCTAGTGCAAAAAAAAAAACATCTATCGTTTAAGTTGTTACCTAATGATGTTGGTTGGTCAAAGGCAACTGCCTCAATGTTTTTGAAGTAGAACAAATGCGTAGGGATCACTTTCACAGGATCCTGTTTTGTCCTCCAAATTCAAAGGACTATATAGTTCCATCAATTGATTAATTCTCACACTGATTGTTTCACCTTTTGACGGACAGTGTCCAATCCATTGTTTTTGTTTCTGTCAGACCATCATACAGTGTTCAAGGTTCCCTCACATGTCACTGGTAGGTACTTCAGCCATCTCAAAGTCACTGTTTCGAAGGTTACAATTAAGACTCCTTTGTGGGGAAAACGTCCTATCATCATTGAAAACTATCATACATCAATTGTTTTTTTTCTTTATGAAAGTCAAAGTCACACCCTCAACTAGTTTTTCCTCTTTTGTGAATTTTTACGACTGATTGGTATGATTTTCTATTTATCATTCATAAGAAGATGAAGTATTTCTTGTCTGCCCACCCAATGATGGCTATGCTGCACTCAACCAGCAGATCTGTCACTTGTGCTATCAATCATTTGGTTCTTCATCAAACTATTGACCACCACACCCGAAGTTGTGGTTTCTAATATTAAGCAAAATGAATTCTCACAAACATACAACTGAACGCTACTCGCCATTTACATATTAATTTTATTAATACTCATCCTAAGACCTATATACAAAGTTGGAAACTTTTCTTAATCTCTCTCAATTTGTCGATTAGACCTTTTCAATAAGCATTACTGCTAATGTTCATATTTCGATTCTGAAACTTACCTACTAATTAATCAGCCTCAATCAAATATCAGAAACAGTAATACACCGAAAGAAAAAACCTTGGTTGATTTAAACATGTTTCATTGTTAATCAACAATTCGTCTAAAATTGTGAAATTAACCAAGTTTCGTGATGAATTCAAATAAGAACGCATGTTCAAATCAAGTATGCTGCCGTGATCAATTTTTTTTCAGGTAAGTATCATAAAAATGTTTAAATTAAGTATGTTCGTAGTTGATTTGAATATGTTATAATTTTTAACCAACAACGTGATTGTTGATTTCATACTTGATCAACAACAAACATACTTAACTAACAATTAAGGCTGAAATTACAAAAACCATCACGTTTGTGATTGAAATACCAAATTCACTGTTGAACTATCACCAATATGTTTGATCAACAATGTTCATACTTCTTTAATCAATAAAGAATAGTTAAAGTATCAGTAACATTTTGAATTTCAATATTTTTCATACGCAAGCCCACAGAAAACGTGAAGTCGCATTACGGAACTTCAATTCAATATGATAAGTTTCGTGACCATTTTATATTAAGGGATAATTAATTATTCTTTATTGTTGATCAAGTATGTTCGTAAGAATTCAGCCACGTTTTTATTAGCTCAACAGTTTTAATGTAAAATTTCTATGATAAATGCCTGAATTGAAGTTTGACCTATCAAATGTATAGGTCAAACTTCAATTCAGGCATTTATCATAGAAATTTTGCATTAAATACAAACGTTGTTAAAGTATCATGGATATGTATGTTTCTAGTATCACAACCGTTGTTGTTTAACAATGTTTTTGCTCAATGTTTAAACACGAAATTGACAATGGCGTTGTTGATTTAACCAATGAAAATTGTAGCATTTCAGTAAATAAAATGACAATGCCAGCTTGTTTAATTTAACTATGTTCCTGCTTGACGCAAAAACAAACAAGTTTCCTGTTTGATTTTACCAAGGTTTTTCTTTCGGTGTAGTTATCTATCTCATCAACTTAATTGAAAGCAATAAAATAGTTTTAGGGCAGAACGCTTTACATCATTTTCAATAATTTATCAAATTGGTTTCAAGTTGATTTGGAATGTAAGGGACTAAGGGACGTGACCATCCGAAATGATGTCATCTGGAAAATTATTTTCCTCTTTGAGTCCTTCCATCATCGTTTGCACTGGTCAAATTGAATTAGAGCTGAGATAAATCATTCGCAAACGTTGTGCGGGTTAAGAGTTGAGTGAATTTCAAGGTTGACTAAACTAATGACTAAAAAATTCATCAATGAAATGTAAACACTGATATTGATGTAATTTGCAGTGAGTTAATGAATATTGCATTAAGAAATGAAGATGAGATGCTTTGACTCGAAATGGATACTGCCATCCCAGCTGTTGTTAATTCGATCGTCCATTAAAGTGACAAGAGTGTGAAGATAACGTCTTTTTAGTGTACGATGGTATAGCTATACATACAGAATTACAGACTCGATAATCTAAAGTTGGGAAGAGAATTTCCTTTTAATCTGTTAGACAGCCCAGTTGTTTTCTCCCACCATTTTTTTATTCTGTGGAAACTTTTCAAATCTGATCCTTTCAACTTTCTCGTGAAAATTTAATTTCTTTTGACTGAACCCACAATTCATTTTATTTTATAGGTATAGGGAAAAGGGCAATTGGAGATTTTTCTTCCTTATTTTGTCTTCACTTTGCATTTTTATTAGAAGGTTAACAATCCTGAAATTCAATAGACTCTTTAAGTTGGAAAAGATTGTTACTTTCTCTCTAAATTGATTGATTTACTAGAAAAAAGGACGCTTTATTTGCCTTAATTCTTTCCCCTACAGCAAGATTTAAATCGGAACTTTGAGGATATCAATCTCTGTTGATTTTCATGCTTTGTGAGTAAGGGCTGGTGAGCTTGGGGCAAAATCAATTTTTTAATGCTTAAGATTCGTATGAGTTTCACGATTTTAAAACTCAAATACAGCAGCTTAGAAAATCATTGTATTCGATTGAGTAAAACGGACATGGTAAAAGATTCTGTCGAGCAATTAGGTTGAACTTTTTAATTGCTTTTATTTTTATTTAGTTATGAACTTATTTTTAAAACAAAGTCCTTCGTGGAATAATAATTGCACCATGGTATATGTATAAGAAATAGCGATTAAAAGTTTAAGCTTCCCTTAGAGCGATTATATTATTGAGAATGAAAAATCTGTTGTCTATCGTTCATAGATTGGTTCTGATTACGAGGAGTTTTTAGTAAGGTAAGAATCCCACACTACTTGGTGTCGAATACTGCCAAGTGTCTTTTGAAGATTTCCTCATGACAAAAAAAAAAAAATAACTTATTTTAATGTGGTGACAGACTAGTAGAGTTCTCGATAGTACCTACCTCCTCCCAAAATGCAGCACCAAAGCAGTGCAGTATTATTTCTATTGAAATCCCCCGCACGCAATTAAATTACAAAGTGAATAGGCATACTCCAAGGCCAAATATTACTTCTCCGTGCCTTATCACTTCTTGCGCATTTCCTTATTGAGAAATACATTGGCAATACCCATCCAATTTCTTCTATGCAAAATTGTCACTGACCGGTTACAGCTCACATTCGGTTTCATTGGCAAAGTCAATGAAAAGAGGTGAATTAATCAACAATCAGACAGAGGAGAATAACCAACCACATCACCAATTAATTTTGATTATTTTTTTTTTTTATTTAGGTCAATGTAAGAACGTTAGGCCCCCTCTGTGCCAACAACATATAAATACCCACATTGTTAACTTTAAGTAGATCTAAGCAAATTGTACATATTATATACTAAGTTCAATAAAAATTAATGCTAATGCTAAAATGCTAAAACAAAAATCAGAAAAAGATTTTATGGGTTTTTAAGTGTTGTGGCTTGTTCTCAGCCGGGCAAATAGAATTTACCTGATACTTTTTATCGTTTCACCGCAAAGGAGATTTGGACACCGACCAGCTTGTTTTCAGCTGGGCGTTTGGGCCTTCTTTATCTTTTGATTTTGAAAGTCTCCGTAAAGGAAATTTGATCGTTGTGGCTTGTAATCAGCTGGGCGTTTAGATTCTCCTTACCTTTAGACGTTGCGTTTCCGTGCAGGAAATTCATTCGTTGTGGCTTGCTTCCAGCCGGGCGTTTGAATTCTCCTTAGTTCGTTTTCTTTGAAAATGTGTCAGTGTAAACTCCGTGAAGGAAGTTCAATCGTTGTGCCTTGTTCCCAGCTGGGCGTTGGATTTTCTTTTTACTCAGTCTTTGCCAGTTTTGCGCTTCCGTAGAGGAAATTTAAACGTTGTGGCTTGTCTGCCGTTTGTAAACTTAATCCTGAGAGAAGATATTGAAATAAATTCAGAGTTAATTAGAGCTAAACCGACCGTTTTGCGTATCATTTTAAGAAGTTGGACCGCCGAAGCCCAAGTCTTACGAAGCTTACTTGGGTAGACCCTGCGGACACCTTGAGCTATACCCCAGCCTTCGAAAAAAAAGCATCACAAAGTTCATCCACATTCAGGGTGAACTCTATCTCTCTCTTTTTTTTACACTAAGCCTTAAGTCGGTTGAAGTATTTTTTCTATTGATACCGCCACCTAGAACGAGGTCTTCACCTTCTGCGATTTGCTTGCAATGTGCTGTCGAACACCCGTCGGCGTCGCCACTGCACCGTCGTGGGTGGAGCAATGGGTTTCCATCCAAATACTATTGTAGCATGAACCAAGGGCTTCCTCATCTGCTTAAGGTAAAACCAATAGTTTGGCGCAGTGTAGAAAAACTGGAATGCGCAAGGTGTTGCAATGGTTACCTTGATTTTTCAAGAGATTGCTTGATTTCTCAAATGCCTTCTTAACACAGAGGAGGCATATTCCTCTATAATTGGCACAAATGACAGGGTCTTCTTTTTTTAGGATCAGAAACACGATACTGAAGTACCATTTATCGGGGATGGTTTCTTCTGACCATATCGTTCTGGTGTTTCCAACTGATCTTCAGCTGCCTTGAAAACTCGGTGTGCCATTTTCAACTGCAGTTTTATTTGGTTAAAGCTCGCAATATGTTCAACTTGTTGGTCAGGAGGACGGTATTTTTGATCATACAAGTCCAAGTTGATTGTCAAATTCACAGCAGAAGTTTTTATCTTAATTTTCGCTTGCAGAAGTGGTTTTCCCCACTAGGATATTTTAGGATATTTAAGGATATTTAATTATTTTTTTATTAAGTTTCAATTTTACATAGTAATACTTTTCAATATTTCTTAAATGATATAAAAATAAAAATTAATTAAGTTGGCAATGGCGTTGCCGTCTGCCTGAATGTTGCGATAAAATATTTTTTAAGTTACAGTATAGTTAAATTGAAACATCTTATCTTAAAAAAGGAAAAATTTTGATTTAACAAAAAGAAAACAAAGTAAAGGAAATACGTTTTAAAAATAAAATAAAAAATAAATTATATATTACAAAAAACATGACATTAGTTTTTTTTTATAAAAATTCGGTTAAAATGTTATGTCTATAGGAGGATGCAGTCTCAATAAATTTGTATAAAGCACTTCCCCACTATGTTTCCATTGTGCTCCTTAAAGGCTGGGGTTTCTGAGTTCGCTTCCCTGGCAAGACTTTTAAACTTTTTGGTAAAACTTCAGAATCTTACTCTGTCATGGTATCTCACAATTTCCTCAAACACGCGATTTTCATGCTGATGCTTCTTTTACCATATAGTCGTCTGCGTCAACTTAGACTCCTCAGAAAGTTAGAACATCAATAACACTAGAGGAGTGTTTTGCATCAATTTCAACATGGTCAATTTGGTTGAAGGTCCATTGATCTGGGGATCGCCATAAAAATTTTTCGGTGGGGAAAATGTGTTCTTCGAACACCTCAATTTAGAACCGCATCAAAATCGAAGAACTTGAGTCCGTTTTCGGAGGATTTTTCATCATGCAGACTGCTTACCGATTGGGTTTCCAAAGATGTCCTCTTTCTCTAGCTCCAATTTGCTGTAATGCCTTGAAATGTGTAAGACCCCAATGTTCCCCCATGATGAGTAGAAAGAATTACCGTCTTCGTATGTATGTAGAGATTGTAATAAACTGTTTGATTACACGAACAATATATGGCAAGCCATTTGCAATACAGTTAAACTTTTTTACATATGTACACAATCATATTTTTCGGAATTGAAAGCCAAACGTTATGGAATATTCCTAGCCAGCTGAGTAGTAATTTTAGTAGGTTGCCACTAAAGTGACAGCTTCACAAAACACCCTAAAAAAATTTTAATAAATTGAAGAAAACCCTGCTATCACAGAGATATTCCAAAAACTTCTCTTGAACTTATACGAATTTTGACAATTCTATGATTGCAAATCAAACCGCGAATGCTTTCATTGAAAAACTGTTAACAAAATCCTATTATCGATTTTCTCTTATTCCTTTTCAACATTAACTTCCGATGAACTACCCAACTGAAGTGCAATACGGTCACTGTAAAAATATATATCTCCTTAGTACCACGTCCTGGTTTCTCAGAACTCAGGGCCTGAATGTACAAATTCAGACACTTTTCCATTTGTAAATAAAAATATTTATAAATAAACCCAAACGATATTTTTTATTTGCGAGTTGCGACACCAGAACGTCATTCCAAAAAGAGCGAACATGTGAACGAAAAAGGTTCGTTCTTAGACCAATATCATAACGACAAACCAAAATACTACGTTCAAGTATTTCAATGACAGCTGAGTACGTGATTACTTCGTGTCTATTTTTTCTAATTTTAAATCTGACCTAACCAGAAATCTGATGACCTAACAGTTCACTTTTCAATATTGGAATTTGTTGAGGACGTGATAAAGATACTTGTCAATATCATATCTCCAAGAGCCAGACTTTTGCAGTACCTAATTCCATTTGAGTTCACCCGCTTGTGAAAAATCTTCGGATTCTTTTTGGTTGCTT
Source organism: Melanostoma mellinum (assembly GCA_914767635.1). NCBI lineage: Eukaryota > Metazoa > Arthropoda > Insecta > Diptera > Syrphidae > Melanostoma > Melanostoma mellinum. The sequence continues at coordinate 26,978,707 of OU612058.1, forward strand.
TTCAGTTATTTCTTTCCACTGAATTGACACATGTGAATGTTTTGTTAAATCAATAAACACACCAGAGAAGTGCTAACTATTCGTACAATCGCTGCTATGCGATTTATCATTCAACGTTCATCTTTTATGAAATATCAGTTAAAAACCCACAATGGATGTGGTCACTCCTGGTATAACCTTGCCCAAAATCGCATCCATTATAATGCTCCCCCAAATGTTTGTTCTTAAGCCTCAACATTATCCAACTGGACTCATGCCATCAATGATTTAGTTTTCAAAGTGCGGTGGTAATAGTTAGCTTATTGAAATGAAAAACAAAAAATTCGTATTTACACAGCCCAGAAGGCTTGTCCTCTCATTTGCTTCAAGCACCTAAGTAAATAATAAAGCTGCTTTATCCAATTCAGAAAGGAGAGGAGCTCAAATGAAAACATTTTGTCTAAAATAATCACGTAGGTACTATATGTCTTCACAAAATGAATTTTAAGTGCTGTACATGTCGGAATTGATAAATATTTGACAAGAACTGCTTATACAACACATCATTTTTATTGCCGTAAGTCCACTTTGGGACGAAAAACCTGTGGTACAAACATTAAGGTACATTAAATGGAAGCACCCACTTAGGGATGTTTTATATTCGAGATGGATTTATGTTAAATCCGGATATTTGACTGAAAGAGTTATCGCAACACAACACACAACAGGTGCTTATCCTTCGTAAAAACGTACCTTTTTAGATTATTATGTGAGCGGACAAAAATTGATAAAAGAATAATGGGGGATTTTCTTTTTAGACTGTTTAAACTGAACCAGATTTGGTAGTGAAATTATGATGAAAATGTAGGTTGAGTCGAAGAAAAGGTCGTCAACGAAAGATATCTATGTCAAGTTCACAAATTTACTTATTGCAATTTTAAGAAATTATATGGAACTTTGAAGAATTCAATTGAAAAGTGAACAACATTTCATTGATTTTAGTAAACCCGTTTCTCATTTTCAATAAAAAATCCTCAAGCCAACCGATTTCAGAGGGAATGAAGCTTGCAATATCGAAAAATAACGTGGACCTATTCTTCCAACAGCAAATTGCGTGTTCCAAGCCGACAAGTGGGAAGGAACTCGCATCGCTGAGTAGGGAGCTGGACACGCTAAAGATAAACATGGATATTTGTACTCCACCAACAAGAGAAGAATCTCCTTGAACCAGAGTGTGGTTACAAACCGACTGCGGCGGTGCAACAACGGGTTGACCCTGCTCTCCAGAAAACCCCCTCGTTGTGTTAAGTGTTTTAATTGGAATCGGGAAGATCTTTTCGCGAGAGGTGCTAGAGGTGTTTCTTAGCGTGAATGTAGGCCTGTTCGGGAAATGGGCAAGGGGTTCTGGGTTAGCAGGCCGAGTAGCTCGTCGAAATTAGATAGTTGGACGAAATTCATTTAGGCCATATTTAGAAGTTTTCATTTATGGAATTAGATTTTTAGGATTGTTAGATTCAGGTGCCTCCCGAACCAAAGTTGGTGGTGAGGGTTAGCGTAGGGAACTCAAACATTTGATCAGAAGCGAAGCAGATGGGGGGTGGGTGTAGGAATTTTAGAAACTATGTTCCTCCCGATGTAAGTTGAGGGTAGGTCAATTCTGTAGGATTATTTGGTCATCCCAAACCTTTCACAACGTTTGATCTTAGGTACAGATTTTTGGGCACTTGTGGGCCTAGTCCCGGATTTTAGATATCAGGAGTTTGGAGGTTTTCCGAAGAGTACAGGTTAGCTGCAATATCGGACATAAGTTGTATTAGAGTCTTTTTGAAAATTAACTATACAAGTTTTAAGACTTTGCGACTAAAACTTTGAAAAAATAAAAACTAAAGTTTTTTAGTTAAAATTAGTAAAAATTTCAAAAATCTAAATTTTTCAAATGGAGATTCTCAATCTTTTTTAAACCATCAGGACTTGTTTATTGTAACATTTTTTCAGAATAGTGTAAGCTGTTAACGAGAAAGTTAAAAAAAATCGGTTTATGGGAGGTTTTCTTAAGACATTTCGAAAATGTTTCTTACATTCTAAGAAAGACAATCTAAAATTTTATCGAAATTGTTTAAACCGTTTTCGAGAAAAATAAGTTTTATCATACCGGTTGTAGTTTTTTTTTTTTTAGTTTATATTAGATTTACTGGTTGCTTTCTTGTTTTAAATACAGATTTAAGTTACAAAAATCTTTAAGCATGGCTTTGCCGTCTGCCTGATTGACATAAAATTAATCTTTTAAAAACAAGTTGTTTTAATGTATATACATTAATTCAATTCTTGAATTTGAAAATACATAATTATAAAGTTAAAAGCTTTCAGTAATAATTTTACTACGGTAGTTGAAAGCTGTCTTATAGGAGTAAAAAAGTTGTTTAATCTCGCTTTCGCAGTTTAAATAGGCTATAACTTCTTCCTTAGATCTTCTAATTTCCTTAAGGATGGGGCATTTTCCGTTGAAATGTATAACATCTTAATTCTCAGATAAATTGCAGAGACTACAATAAATTGATAGATCGGGACGTATTAGCTCGCCTCTTATTCTAAAAACGGCTGAAATTAGTTCCTTGCTGTTGTCATTGCGGAAATAATTTTTCATACAGATTGTGATTTAAAATGCTGTATGTAGCTTGGTGTATCGATAATGAAGCTATATTAAAGTAGTCCGCTCTGTATTGATCATCTAATTCGGCAATAAGATTGACAAGCACATCCTTACGGTATCTTTCGTTTCCAAAAGCCAAATTGCCTTCTAATCCACAGTACGGTGCTAGCTCTTCTTATACCAGAGCGTATTCCCTTCAACAACCATCTTCGCAATTATTTTCGGAAGTCTATCGTCTGGCATATCTAAAACTTTCACTACTGCCACTATAATGATTTAATGAGAAGCGGCGACAGTCCTGTTTCAATATAGATCATATAGTTTGGTGTTGTGCTTGGTAAGCCAAAGCAACTTTTTATGTTGTATTTTAGGAGTTTCTCTACTGTATCATATTTGCAATATCCCCACGATTGCGCTGCGTACATCATAACAAATTCGGCTACAGCTTGGAAAACCTTGTATTTTACGCTGTGATTAATCAACTGATTTGAAAAACATTTTTTCCATGAAGCCGATATGGCACTTTTAGCTTTTATCAGTATTTTCTATTGGTGAGGTTCCATGCTGAGATTACTAGCTATTGTTACTCCGAGATATTTATATGCTTTCACAACTTCAATGTACTTTCCGTTGAGATGCCATTTTTCATTTCTGCACTCTCTACCAGCTCCCTTCTTAAAAATCATAATTTCTGATTTTGTAAGGTTAACCGTGAGATTCCATAATTGGCAGTACAAATCAAGACGGTTAATCATTAATTGTTAGGACTCTGGTGAATAGGCAATAGAACCACGTCATCTACAAATAAAGGTGCTTTTATGAAATGTCCTGCAATCTCTATTTCTCCAGGTAAAAAGTCGAGTCGGTAGGTACTCGATGTACAAAGCAAAGAGATATGAGCTTAGTGAACATCTCTGTCTTACTCCCATATTTGTTTCAAACCATTCTGATGCTTCGGTCCCACTCCACACACTCGATTGGTTATCCTCGTACATATATGTTTTCGATAACTCTTACAAACTTTTGGTTCATTCCAGCGTTATAAAGTTTGAATATTAAAGCTTTTCGATCGACATTATCGAAGGCTGCCTTGAAATCAACGAAAAAGGCGAATAACCGGTTGTATCGCAGGTGCCGTTATTTAAAGACCTAGAGACCCAATTCCAAAATCTCTTTTGTAGATTAACTCATACACCCTAGCTGAAAAATTTAAAAAAAAAATCGGTCAAGGGGTTCTGGCTGTCGATCCATATACAGACAGACAGCCAGACAGAATTGTAGGTACCATTGTTTCGTATTCTCTATCATTCTAATGTCAATGTATATTACTTCCATTAAAACACAAAACACGGTACGATATTTGTTGTGTGAAAAAATATATTAAAAAACACACAATTTATTATCTCCGGTTTCACAGAAAAGAATATACAACTTGCCTGTCTGCTGGACAGAACAAGACTAAAGAACTACCCTTGTCTCTTATTCTAAAGTATATAATTCAAAGAGAGACATAAATAACTACTGCGTAATTCTATGACTCTTCAAAACACGAATGGTTTAAGTTGCCATTCGTAACAGTCAAGTTTAATTTTTAGCTTTTTTTCTGCACGATTGCAAAACTTGCCTTATAATTAAGTAAAAAAGAAACCGCTGTACATGCTACTTACACTATCAAGATGCAAAAGCATCACTATCGGCTCAATATATAAAACCAATAAACTATAAAATAAGCTTGAAGCTGAACAACTCTGCCCTCAAAAAAGTTATCGAAAGTAAACAGCAAAAATAAACATTCCCCTTTTGAAACTATAAAACTGTTGATGACGACGTGACACCAAAAAAAAACGTATTATTCAACACAAACGGTTTTTATCTCTGATAGATCCAAAACTTCAAACAAAAAAAAAGCAAAAAACTTAAGCTCTAAACTAAAGTAGAACTTTTTTCTGCAAACAGCGTTTTTTCACCCCATAAACTATACAAGTTTCAAACTTCTCCTTAATTCTTCTTCCCGAAGTTTTCATGGAATGACTAAAAAAGTATTTGCCTTCAAAAGCCAATATCACTGTGAACGATGAAACTCATGAGAAAATATTGACGTCTTAAGTGAAACTTGAAGAGATTAATGATCTAACAAACCAAAGGCAATAAAAACAACACCGCCTCAAAAGTAAACAGCACAGTCAGTGTACATGACTCAGTACTTTTTTAAGTTTTGGAAAGATTTTCTTGCACGGTGGAAAAATTAAAAGGTACAACTTCGGTAATGAGTCAAGAGCTTAACTAATTTTTGAGTGGCAAAACTTTTTAATAAATTGTCAATCAGAACGTTCATAACGAAGATGGGCAGAACCATCCACAAATGATGATGACGATAAGAGGTGCTTCGTGTGCTCGTTAATTATTATTATATCATAGTTCAAAGTTCATTTATGAGATTTCAGTGCACCCATTTGAAGGGCTATTCGAAACAACTCTTTATCAATTTGATGGGAATCAATTTAAAACTAACCACAGACAGATTATAACCCCAAACACTCATTTAAAATATCTAAGCCATTGCAGCAATCCCTATACTTCCATGGCAAGCGGTTTAATTAGTTTTATTCTGCTTGTCCAGGACCATAAAGTACTCAGAGTTACGAGCAAGACTATTTCCCAGAACCAACATTACGAAAATCTCTTTCGAAATTAAATTCTTATGAGAGATGAGAGAAATATATATATACTCGAGGATAGATACATGTATAGACTTTTCATTCGGAAGAAGTACATTCTCTGATGGCACTGAGGGCTTTGTTCACTAATTCCCCAAGAACACAATTTGTCTCGGTGTCTTACGATGTAATGATGCGGTATAGTCTGCGTTGAGTTTTTTAAGATGGAATACTTCATTAAAAATTTAAGTTTTGCACAAAAGAATCGCAGTGCTTTGCCAGAGCTATTGTTCTTTGATTCCTTCAGCAGCTTGAAAAAAAGAGTCAGCATCTAAGAGAATTTTACCATATGGCTTGTAGGTAATTGAAGATCAGATGTTAAAAGTAATTTCATCATTTTTAAAGTACAAAGTAATATAGGTATGAATTCTTCCAATGAACAAGGAATCGGTGTGAAATAAATCCTTGATGCCAACATGGCAACATTCCTGGTATATAATAAGAGACAGTTTTCCTACTAAATATTCTTGTTGCTAATATTGCCTATTCTCTGTTTTTCATTTTCCTTTCAGCTGAATCTCCATTGAAGTGAAAGCTTTATGAACTTATTTTTATAGAAATATTCATCAAGCTAAATGTTAATGCGTATACTGAAATATTATACTTAAAAGAGATTCTCTTTTGCTTTTCGCAACAACTTATTCTATTAAAACAAAATCAGCTGTTCATGGGAATTCAAAACTCATCTCTGTTTAAAAGTTAACAAAAATACATTAAAATAGCTGGGTTAATAAAAGTGTGTTAAATAAAAACCTTGAAAGTAATTTTTTAGTTATAATTTCATTAAGTTAAGAGTGTTCCTTGTTATCATTGTCTTTTACTTACCTCTCATTTCATAGTGTTGTGTGCCTTTATTTCATATGAAAAAATATTTCTCAAAGGCTTGTATGGCTTCTGTATATAGTGGCTGAGGTACGAAAATGGTTTGTTGCTGAGGTTGAATTAATTGAATTATTTTCTGGATGGAAGCGAGTTAAAAGCTCGCGTTTGAATATCTAATAGAATGCTTATCAATCAGTTTTAACACTTTCGCGGATTTTGTATTTTTAATTAAATCCAAGTAATGCTTAGTTTACTGGGCCCCTTTCTACGCCGTAGTTTTTCAGCTTTTGGACAATGAAAATGAGAAAGAAGAAAGGACACAGTAATTTAAGTGGGGCTTTCGCTAATCCCTTTAACGTTGTTTATTATTTTCATTGTTGCTTTGCTGTTATCGTCGCAACTACTGCTTTAAAATGTGTTTCATGGTCTTGGACCAAGAATACCAACAATCCCAACTGAAATCCTCTTTTTCACCTTTGTAATTTTGGTTTTCTACGCAATACTTCGGGCGTCAACTGGGGCTAGTAAATTCTATGTGAAAAAGCTGTTTGCGTCACCAAAAGAGAATTGGAATAAGATCCGGTGTAATATACTACCAGTTAAAGACAGGACTTATGCTGCCGAGTTCCTTTCGGAAGAGGGAAAACTCCATTCGGAGTACGGAAAACAAAAACAATAATTAATTCTAATAAAAGACCTTACGTGTTGATTAAAAAAGAGATTTAATAAGCTCGAAGTGCCACGGAAACCAATAATTTGTTTCGTGGACTTTTCTTTTCCTTTCGCACGTTTTTTTTTCATCTCCTTGTTCCTTTTGCGATGAGTTGAAAAGCGTTGAAGAAGGTCTTTGGAATTAAACGAAAGTCAATTGTTTTATTTTATAAAGAAATAAATAAAAAGGGTGGAGCCATAGATTGAGGTGCACCAGTTCCTAGCAGATCCCTCAAAACCATACCTTTGGAGTAATGGATGGGACCAATCATTTTTTGTTGATTCCAAAAATGTAATCGAGAAAGAGCTTTTGAACGGAATGAAATTAAAATCCTGTCAATTACTCAGTAAAGGCAAAAGCTGTGAAAAGATATTTTTTCCCCCGTTGGGTTTCGAATCTCGTACCTCCCATGTAACAGGCAGACATGGCTGTACGTAACCACACAGACATCTTTATGTTGGTGTTATGAATCGCCTTTTGATGGGGCGATGTGGCATCACTTAAGGCTTACTGTGTTATTGCCTGACAGGTGTAAGCCCGTCTTATGAAGTTTGTCCTAATTTTGAATTTGGACTGCTAGTTTGCCTGAAATATGGATCAAAAGCTTGGGTTGCTGACTTATAAGTATGGTTGACAATGGGAAGGTATATTCAGTTGTATAAGCTCACTTAGAACAGGCAAAACATAGAAAGAGGTTTCATGCCACAAAAGGTCAGTATAGTAATATTAAAACTCATTCGGGAAGCTCAATGCCCTAATTTGTTAACATATGCAGACGTACCACAAGGTTCGGTGTCAGGGCCTACTCTTCTTTCTATTTTTACTTATGACTTCCCGGATCTTGTTCTTTTCCATTTCAAAGTTGCAATCATCGTGATTTCGAAGAGCTAACAGCTCTCTCAGTTAATTTCCTCACTCTAATGACTCTCTGCAAATTCATTTGGAAGAGGAAGCAAGAACCTAGAATCCGTTACGACGATTTTTAAAAGAGTAGAGGAAATGGAGGTTTTGGAGTTAGAAATTAGTGGTTTCGCGCTCCAAATTGTTCCAATATATTTGAATTGTACTCACTAGGCGAGAGACTACAAGCGGTTCTATGAATCTCTACAGAATTTAAACTCCGCAGATGTACTACTTGTTGGAAATTCAAAGCTCGTGTTGGTTTATCCCAAAACAACTTCGTAAGTGGAGATACTTCTGTTATCATCAATCCAGCACGACGATCAAAAGATGAAGTATGTGACGGAAAGGGTGCTAAAATTTTAGAAATTGTTGATACTTTGCACGGAAGGATGTTAAACGGAGCTGCAAAGGGGTGCGATGCGTGAATTCACGTTTATTCGTGGAACATCTTGTTCAGTCATAGATTAATGTTTTATACTGACAGAGACTACGCCAGGAAGCGCGTAAGAGATGCTGAAGAACAATAATTTTGAGCAACAGTGGTTTGATGGAGACTGTCAAAAAGCTAGGAAAAAGTCCTTCGCGTTCTTAAAACTATTTTTGAAATATAACTCTCCTTCTTTCAAAAAAAATTCATGCAAGAGCAAATAAAAAAAAAAAAAAGAAGAAACTTGATGAACAAAATATTAGCAAATTAAATTCCTCAAGATCTTTGGTAGAGTTCTGGAAAGCCGCCAGTTCAATCAACGGAGGAAAAAAATTTATTGCAGCATCGCTCAGAGCAACAGATCTATGTGACTATTTTATGGATTTGCTCAATGCACCACAATTTTCACGACTACCACATTACGCAGGTCATTCGACCTCATTTTTATTCTTCTTTATGGTGCCTAAGTCTGGGGTTATACCCAGTTTGAAGAAGTAGAAAAGTTCCTCATGTACTTTTTAAAACGAATTTTTCGGTTACCAACTGGTACCCCAAACTATATGCTTCACTTAGAAACAACAGAACCACCATTGTTCCTTAGGACTCTAAAACAGTATTTCAAGTACATAAGTGATGGAAATGGATGAGCAAAGGCAAGCTAAAAAAGTTCTTCAGTAGGTGATATTATCCAGGGGAGATCTCGTTGAAAAATGGGAGGAGCTAGCTTCGCGAGTAGGAGAAAATTTTAAATTTTCCACCGATATGAACCTTGTTGACACTTGACATAGGTCTAAAATTCAGCAACATATTCGAGAAATTGAGTCACACTATGCATGAAAATTTTAGACATTCCTCACAATATAGGCAAATTTACAGCAAATTAAATCCAAATTTAAGAGAGAGAGAGAGAGAGAGCACATATTTAATGAACCGCCATCTCATTAATATGATAAACGTTATATTCAAACTCCGATGTGAACTTATTAAACTAAATTACATTCCACACCGACCCGATCTGCCGATTCTATGTGATCTATGCAACCTCAAGGAGAAAAAAGATGTGCACCATTTCATTGCCAGATGTCCCATTTTGAAGGAGTTTTGGTTAAGGTATTTTGCAGTAGCTGTTATGGAATTTAGTACGTTAGACGTCCTAAATGGAAAACTAGTCTGGGAAGTTTTGTATAACTATACTACCACCGCACTAAAATACAGGCAACGCATCTTCGAAGGAAACTTTTTAAGCAAATAAATTATTATGTACATAAGAGTTCAATCTGGTAGACGGCTATTGGGCGAACCATATTCAACTGAATTTAATCAAAATTGTAAATTTTTTAAAGCTAGTTTCTTAAATAAAGTTTTCAACTGTCTAACTAACTCTAACGATCCGCTCTTAAGATATGTCGCTACGCGTTGACTTCAGAATGCTTCATTAGGTCTCCCGCTTTTAGATTGCTCCGTGTCTGAATCTTACCAAATGCAGATGTCGGTGAATTTTTATGAATTTTGTTTTGGTCTGTCGTTCAACTTGTTTCTCAGCGATCGTGTCCGAGCGTTGTATGACATTTCCATTTTGAAGAACTTCTCTGGATCTCTTCTTTGAACATGACAATACCAACTGAGCCACTGCACATTCTTCAAATAAGTTCTCACTCGAATAGTCTAAACTTTAGTCTGCATACAATTTTCGGTACGGTATGATCATGAAAAGAAATATCGACACCTAAAGAAATATGAAATTGCTCCCGGAAAAATTGCCATTTCCTTGTAAAAGAATACTCATGTAAAAATATTTTTTCACCTTGCTGTTTCTGGGACTCGAACCTGGAACCACGCACGTAAAATGCACTCCAACCATAAAGCCATGGAAACCAATTTTATACAGCCTATTTTACAGCAAAGAGAAATGTAGGAACAAAATGTCTTATAGTAGACATAGACAAACAGTCAAAATAAAAAAGTACCTAAATGTGTTTAAAAGAATATGAAAAGAACAAAGAGGCTAAGACAAACCGAGAGCAGTTTGAGGAAAGGAAGGAATTTAAGAAAAATAGGAGCACATACTTAGAAGCCACAAAAAGTGGGATAAAAAGCCACAAAAGGAAGCGAAAAGGCTACTTCAATAAGCATACATCAAGGAAGCAGCTTCAGCAGTTTGGCATTTGTCATAATCACATCTTTTTGACCATTACTCACAGGATAGTGTAATTGATGTGCCATACATAATTCAATTTTATTAAATTTTTAAGTAGAATAGCAAGCCTCCCAGTACCAAAGCCTTTTTTCTATTCTGCCTTTAATTTACCTATTACCTTAACCGGCCTCGCTTTATCGATTCAATTCTGTTCCCCATTTCCATCGCCCTCAAACCAAAACAATAAAGAAAATAAGGTTTGTATTCATAGCTCCAAAGAAACATTTCTTTTATTGTGTAAAAAAAGAAGGCCTTTTCTTATTTCAAACTCAAAAGTACAATCTTACAACGGATCCAAAGTCCTTTTCAACACTTTGCAATTTTTTTCGGGGTATTTCCCAGGGGAACTTTTGTTAACAACAAAAATTATATCCACTTAACACCTAGGCAAACAATTTAGGGAGTTTTCCTAATCTCGCACCTACTTCCATCTTCAGTTTCTTCGTCAAAGTGGTATGATGATGGTGGGGCCTTTGGCTACTTGGAAAGTTCGAAGTGAACAAGCACATGGTGCTTTTTTGTTTCTACCTACAAGCATATGGCAAAGCTAATGCTCTCGCATGAACAAGTTCTACCCGACAAAACAATTTGCAACAAGAAATTTACACATGACATAGGGTTTCGATTTAACATGGGTTGGTATACAGATGATCGTTCTCAGAGAATTTAAATCTTTTGTCATAAAAAAAGAAAATGGAAAAAAACGTGTAATTGAAAGCGTAGAATAATGAAAACGCAACTTAATTCAATCAATTCTATTTCAACACTTATTGTGTAAACCGCAAGAAACTGAAAATCAGGGAAGCGAAGTAATTTAAAATCTTCCTTGCGTCATAAGGAATCCTCCCTGTTACCACATTGTCGATTTCCGTAACAACTGCTGGCCAGAAGGGAAAGGAAATGTCCTTTTTTAATTAGGCTGCTATCTTATTTTTAGGCCTGGACAAAGATGAAGTTGATTTTTCTTTTACATTCTTTCACGGTAGGATTTAGAAAAGTCTCTGCAACTAAAGAGGGTGAATTGAATATTTGGCGTTGGCCAATTTTCCTTTTGTGCGGTAATTGTCAATTAAAGTTTTGGTAATTTCATTTTGTGATAATTAGCTGGCGATAAAGTGGGTTATTTATTTTGATTTAAAGCTCTCAAACAGTGGGAGTTCTATGAAAATTCAATTTCTTATAGCCACAACAATGTATTTGCTACAGACCAATTTCCAATTAAAAGAGGGAAAATATTTGATGGAAAATTTGCTCTTTGTAAGATGTGATCAACGAAATTGGTTGTCCTTTGAAAAGAAGCGAAAATAAGAAGAGGAATAGAAGAAAGAAGAGAAGGAAACGAAGAGGGAGAAGAAAAGAAAGAAGGGAATACAAAAGAGTAGGGAGAAGAAGAGGTGAAGAAAGATGGAGAGAAGGAAAAGAAGAGGATAAAAACGAAGTGGGGGAAGAATTGGAGGAGGAGAAAGAAGATGAAGAGGGAAAAAGGAAAGAAGAAAAAAAGAGGATGAAAAAGAGGAGAAGAAAAAAAAAGTGAAAGAAGAAGAATGGAATGACAACATATTTGAAGTCGCCAAAAACGCTGCTAAATGCTTAGGCTTCTTGAGACGATGCAGGAATTTCTTCACCCCTTCTGATCTGGCTACAATTTATAAGGCCTTCATCTGCCCAAAACTGGAGTATAACTCCCATATCTGGTCAGGTGCTTCTCAAACATCTTTGCGCCTACTTGATAGGGTACAAAATAGAGCGTTAAAATTGATAGGTGATAGTTCAATCGTAGAATCGATTGATTCTCTTGAACATCGTCGAAACGTCACCTGTCTCTCTCTTTTTTATCGCTTTTTCACAAACAGTGCTCTAGTGAAGTAGCCAGTTGCATTCCTCCCCTGAAACAATTTAGCCGCAATACCCGCCTCGCTAGGAATGCTCATCAGTTTTACCTTGAGCCCAACTTCGGGCGTACAGTCAAGTATAGAGATTCGCACCACCCGAATGTGGAATGCTTTACCTGGCTCTGTATTTCCCCTGCATTACAATTCACAAAAGTTCAAAAGCAACGTGCATCGGTGTCTCCTTTCAAATCCTCTCCTATTTTCCTAAATGCTCGCACTGTGTTCTATAACATTATAAGGATAGTCATAACCCCTTGATGTGAAAAAAAGAGGAGGAGGAGAAGGAAGAGGATAAAAATGAGGTGAAGGAAGAAGAGGACGAGGTTGAGGTGGAAGAAGAGGCAGAGGAAGAAGAATAAGAAGATTAAGAAAAAGAGAAGGAAGAGGAGGAAGAAGAGGAAAAGAATGCGGAAGCAGAAGAGGAGTTATAACTCCTGATCGACGGCGGGCGGAAGAAGAGAAGGAGGAAGGGAAGCTAGATTTTGATGAGGAAAAATAGGGTTAGGAGAAAATTGAAGACGAAAATGAAAAAGAAGAGAGTGAGGATCAAGAGAAGGAGGAACACGAAAAAAGAGAAAATGAAAAAATAATAGAATGCAGAAGTGGAGGGAAAATAAAAGAAAAAGAGTAGAATAAAGAAGTAAAAGAAGAAAAAAGTAACAGGTAAAGAAAAACAGCAGCTAAGGAAGAAGAAGAAGAAAAAGACGAAGAAAAGAAAAAAAAAAAAAAAAGAAGCACTCCGGGAGTGCCGACAGAAGTGAAAACAGAATTGAATTTTCAGTAAATATTTTAATTGCAGAAGCGTCTTCAGACTAAATAAATAAATTTTTATATAAAAACTGTAGTATTACACTTGAACACGTATTCGGTGAATTATAAACGCCTACTGTTATAACTTGCTGTCCATTTCCAGAGTGGCAACGACAAACACACAAATCGCCGATATCAAAAACTAGTGTACCTCGTATGCAAATCCATATGATTTGAGCAAAATATGGCAGTTGTATAAGACAACCTTTTATAGATAGCTACTCCTGCTGCTGGACGATCGTGCCTTCTGAAACTTCCAACTAAATTGAAATCTGAAATACCTATCATATCTATATTTCTTCGTCACCCTTGTGAAATTCTGTTAAAATCAATACATTCAATTTTTTAACGATAGTGTCTACAGATCTCGTAACTGCGCTCGTAAACTTTGACAATGAAATAAAAAAAAAAAAACAATGCAAATGCATTAAGTTTAGAAACGAAATTAATTAATATTTGAGTAATGGTTTTCAAACTATTTTCATGCAACCATTTCAACTCCATCGATAAATCATCGCGACGAGTTGTTGATCTCTTTTAATTTGTTATAAAATTCGAATCATCGACAAGTGCGTCTCCTACTCTGCCATGATGAAATTTCCAGCTTCACTCATCCACTTCATTGAAATGGTAGTAAAATATTTGGTGCTTTTTATTTTTTCTGCGTTGCATAAATTTTTCTCTGTCCTTTAATTCATTTCTTTCTTCTCTGAATTTCTCCGAGTCGGTAATATGACTAGGTAATGTTGCTATTACATTCTTTTAAGTCATTTGGCAGCGTCGGATTTAAGATGTTCCTTGGATCAATGGTAGAGTCGTTGGCTATCGAACTCAGGGTCTCAGGTTCGAAACCCAGCCGTGGCGACAATTTTTATTTATGTTTTCACTTTAAACAAATAAAAAAATGTAAGTCATGGCTGGGAATCGAACCTGAGACGCTGGGCTATGACGACTTTACATAAGAAATACGATGAGCCAAAAAATGGTGTCGGTCGCGAATTCATTGCTTTACCCCCATCGCAAAAGTGCCAAACGCGCCTAAAGAAGTTTTCACTTCAAAAAATAAATTAATAGGGTCTAGGGTGGCGCAACAGAGCGTGGAGTCCCAGGGCCTAGCGCGTTTCTCGCAACCATGTCTTGTGAGGGAATGGAGGGGGCTTACAATTTTTTGCCGGTTTCGAACGGCTAATCTAACGGAGGACTTGCCCATTCCTCGCGAAAGGCGATACCCGTGAAAAAACAAACCAATAAGAAAATGCAAGAAATAAAAACAAAAGAAGCTAAAAACAAAATATTTCGGCAACGAGAACTCCTCAAACCTCAAACATAAGTTCGATCCCTGTATCTCACGTTAACACAGACGAGGTCGATTTCAAAATAAATAGAATCGAAATAATAAAGAATACTGGAAAATATATTAAGAATTTTTCATCACTAAAGCACGGGTCACACACGGCTGGTTGCCAGCCGCTTCCTGCCAGCGGCTGGCAGTAGCAGAAGCAGGCAGTGGCTGGCAGCCCGGTCACACACAGCTGCAGAAAACCACACAAAAATTTGTTTCTGAACATTATTTCTAATTTTTAAGCCTATTTATGATATTTGACTCAAATTTCGAATGAATAATTACTAAATTGAATGTGCATCAGTATTTTTTTATTTTGCCAGCCGCTGCTAGCAGCCAAAAGTTGAACATGTTCAACTTTGCCAGCCGCTGCTTATTACTCGCCGGCTGGCAGCGAGTGTGGTGAATTTCATGGTCACACGAAGCTGATCAGCGGCTGGCAGTAGCGGCTACTCTATTCGCCGCTGGCAAGCAGCTCTGTGTGACCCGTGCTTATGATCAAAAGTACGAGTTCGTTCAAAAAAGAATTAATAATTCTCCTTAAAATCAACTTCTTAATTAATTTGCAACACACATCAGGTACTTTTACCCACATGACACAATCAAAAGCCACACTACGTGTCATAATACACTGCCTTGAGTTATATGTTGTAGACAGCACTTGACTCTGATGTAGGATGGCATTTGTGCCACAAAAACTAATTTAACTCATGCTGACCATCAAAGATGATATGATGACGATGATGATGATGACGATGAAACCAACTTGGCCAGCCCAATGTTTTTGATTGCATATTCGTTCATTAGCAGTGATATGAACTTTGAGTTAATTTTCAGTTTCAGACACAGAGTGTATGGCACTTTCGTAGGCTTCTTAACTTTCAGCAATTAAGCAGCAACCTACTAAAGAATAATTTTAACTGCTCATTGAAATAGGGGAGTCTACTGCAAGAGAAATTGAGTTTAATGTTTAAATTATAGTTCAAGTTTGCTTAATTTTACTCAAACTCAACTAATGGTCTCCTGTCTCCACACCCGAAAATAGTTCCTTTTCTGTGGTTTGGGGTGACAATAAGACACATTTGCATTTCGTATACAAATTGATTTTCATTTCCAGACGATTGAAATTGTGAATTAGAATTTAGAGAAGAAGTTGCATCATATATAATGTCAATGACTTGAGATATAAACATTCAACTCAATGCAGGAAATAGGAAGCTGGTGTTACATCATTCGAGATTGAATTAAAATCAATACTATTGAAGAAATAATATTTAGAAATTAACTACCCAGAGTATGAACTCAATCTCAATCACGAATATGACACCAAAGAAGTTATAGAACTTTGACGGTTGTACAGAACTAAGTATGCCTCACTTAAACTAAGCTAACAACATAGATGGAAACAATTTAATTGTGAATTGAGTAAAATGTTACCTAAGTGCTCTTGAAAAAAAAATTGCATTCAAAACTTTTGAGAGGAGAAAACAGAGAGGAAATATCAGTTTTATGATGGTGATGTGATTTTGTTGATGTTATGGACTAATCCTTTCACTTTTGTAACGTGATAGAAAGTGTTTTTCTTAGAAGGCGTAATATTTGTTTAGTAAACTAGACTATCAGAATACAGATTTGGCAAATAAATTTTGAAATTCTGCTGTCGTAGGAGGAACAACCTTTGATATTTGACTCAAGGTACTTTGAAAGAAGAACTTAAATTAAACTCACCCGAGTAACTTTGTAAAGTAAATGTTTTCATCTTTTGAAATTTGATTTCTATGCTAATGTGTTGTTATAGAAGCAAGACAAGTGGTTTATTTATAGATTTTTCTCCTTTTCAGTAGGTATTTTGAGATTTTTCTTTATAAACTTTGAACAGAAGCATATTTGTTTTAGACATTTGAGTCTTATACATTTAATATTCCTTAGAGCAATAAATTTATGAATGGAAATAGACTGTGGAAGAGTGGAAGCCATAATAACCTTGAAATGAATTATTGAGAAATAAAAACAAGTGAAAATAGTTTTCCTATTCAATACGAACTCGAAGCATTAGAACAAACATTTTCGAACAAATACAATTCAGAAGATCAACGAGGCACAGGACATCTAAAAGCACCAGAATTAAGATTCGAAGTTCTCCGTAGATATTCACATTTATTGAGTTTAAGTTCCTTAACAATTAGCAGCCTTCGATAAAAATTTAATGCAAACATTTCAATTTGTTGGCTTTATATTTTACATTACTGTTTTTAATCATTTCCATCATAGGAAATTCGTTTGTAATTTTTAATTACTAGCTTAATGCAAGCTTAAAATAACTTAAACATACTAAACTTAAACTAATTAGTTTTAATTAAATTTAAAACTAAATTAAACTACAAGGATGAGAAACGATTTAAAAGGAGGACTTTCAAACAAGGACTTGGAAGATTGAGGTCGAAAAGAAAAGGAACAGAATTAATCTTACTCATCATGTGGGTTAAGGGTTCGTTGAGACCATGTGATGTACGACGAGCAGGAAGGAAAAAAAAATCGGGATGATCTTACGTTTCGGGGATAAGTGTTGGAGGAGATAAGGTCTGAAGAGGAGCAGTCAGTGTTACCAGTAAGAATTCGGTGAATGAATATGATGTCAAAGACGTTCCTTCTGTTTTCTAGGAAGTATGGAGATTAATGATTGCGAGACGTTCGCGGTAAGGAGGCAGGGTGAGAAGGTTTCTGACGTCGTAGAGATCCCGAAGGGCAAAGAGCAGAAAACTATGTGGAACACTTTCGATTCTGAGATATGAACCGCATGATATGGAGCCCACACTTGCATACTCTAGGAGGGGGCGAACATAGGCAATATAGAGGGATTTCGTTACAAGGGGGTAGTAGAACTCTTTGGACCATCTGTTGATAAAACCAAGGGTGGAATTAGCTCTTGATATTACTTCGTCAACATGAGAACGAATATTTAATTCGACGTCGCAGAGAACTCCTAAATCTCGGATAAGCTGCACACGGTTTATAGAGATGTTCTGATCATTTATTATTTTAACGAAAAAAAGTTATTGCTTCGCATTTGGCAATGTTTATTTCAATTAAGTTTTCAGAAGCACTGATTACGATTCTTCTCCTGGCTTTTCATCCTCAAATGACGATAAATTTCAAGCCATGACCATTCAGGAAGAACAATTAGAAGTACAAAAATATTTATCGCTGAAAGGATTCAAGGAATTCGTGTTAAACGAATCAACACGAAATACACGTTATGTTTTTTCTTTGAAATAATTCGGGTGGCGTCGTTTTACACAATTAAGCAAGATCCACACGATGGGTGCATGTAGAAACTCCCAAAAGATAAAACTGCTTGCTTTGATTTTCTAAATTAGTTAAGCCTTTAAATCACTTGTAGCCACAAACCACTGTTGTGATACGGCTTAAAAAGCGAACGATTTGTAAATGAACCATAACATTTCCACAAACCTTTTACTTTTGAATATTGCACCAAAACACAAAAACGAGTAAGCTCCAGCTAGTCATTCATTTTACTGCCCTCGTTAATTGAATGATATTAATTTTGAAGTTAAGAAATGGTTTTATTGAAAAAAATTTAAACCGAATTACTCGCGTCAGTACCTTTGAAACGTTCCTTTGTTTCTTTTGAAACGCAGTCACCATATATCAAAAATTTCGAAGCCATTCCCATCCATCTTTTTAGATCAACTTGAACATTCACATTAAAATATGAGCACAACATAATTTAAGCAAAATGACATACAATGCTGTTGGATTCTGTTTTTTTACTGCTTAAAGAACCAGTCGAGTGAAATAATGTTAAAGTAATTGGATAAGGTAAGTGTACAGTACAAAGGCTTCCAGCCTAATACAACCATAAAT
Source organism: Melanostoma mellinum (assembly GCA_914767635.1). Taxonomy (NCBI): domain Eukaryota; kingdom Metazoa; phylum Arthropoda; class Insecta; order Diptera; family Syrphidae; genus Melanostoma; species Melanostoma mellinum. Next base: position 26,997,043 of record OU612058.1, read on the forward strand.
GAATTTATCTTGCTTGGCATAATTCATTTTTAATGGGTTCTGCCGGAGGAAATGTTTTTTTTTTTTTTTTTTGATAAATACAATTAGTAATAATTACGAAAGGTTGAACCACACAAACCCGGCTTTCACAAAATTGATTGTTTGGGCGTTCTCATGTTTTTTTTTTACGCACAAAAGAAGGACGAATTAGTATATGAAGGATTTATGGCAATATTATTGCTTGTGTCAAAGAAAAAGGTTTCTGGTTCTACATTGCTCATGAGGCTGTTTCATAACTGTGATAATAAACCAGACTTTCCGATATAGTACATGGTGAAAATATTAATTTTCAAAAACCACGGGCAATGGCAAGAAATTTAATAATCACTTCGGTAACACCTGACACTATATTAAGTGAAATTCGTTTTTTTTTTTGTGGGTTGTGTTGATTTTCTCCTTCTTGCTCATGGCTAATGAAAATTTCATTCAATAAGTTCATTCCAGTATGCAACTCAGAAAAAGTTGTTTTAAGTCCTTAACTTGAAAGCGAAAAATAATCTTTTTAATATACCTACTAAGTTCTTGCATTTTATGATAATTTTTTGCAAGGAATCATGAAAATCTATTCGGGAATAACGAATTTAATTATGCATGGCTCCTTAGTAAAATTTTAATTCTCAGGAACAAAAAAACCATTGTGCACAGATGTTCTTGTTGAATATTAAAAGCCATTTACTCATGTGTGCAGGCAGGGATTAAAAAACAAAATTATTCTTTGACACGTGAAGTGTATGCTACGTCGAGTGTTTGAGAGACACATCAGTCAAGAAGAATATTCAACTGAGATAAATTAACTAAAATATTTTCCAGAGAAATATTAACATAACATAAAAAAAGCAAACGCATTATTAGCTTGATGGGTAAAGCATCATACGAAAACAAGCTCTTGCTAAGGACTCACTAAATAACAAGAGCTGGTAGGATCAAGACAAAACAAATTGTGACAAATTAACTTTCAAAAATAGAGGGTCTGCCAAATAACTTTTTTTCAAAAATAGGGCGCAAAACCTCGAGTGTAACTTCGAAACCAAATGTTGCCAATATCCTCCTCTGCAATTCTTGTGAACAAAAACTTGTTCAACATGTTTGAAAAATGATTTTTTTTTTGGCAAAATTGGCATCGGATTTTCAAAGTAATGTCGCAATATTTCCCAGTGTTGTTAAAGCGTATACACAACCATATTCGTTCAGGGGAAGGATACAACTAGTTATCTGTTAAATCAGACTCGAACTTAGTGTTACCATTCACGAAATAAGCAGTAGAAAAAAAAAAACGTTAGATGGCGAATCCTTTATATATTAAGGAACATTGATATTGAGGATAAGTATTTAGATCCTTATAATATTTCATCCGAAATTAAATCTCCTGTTATTGACTTCGTAAGCCAATATAATTTAGTTCAAATAAACTCTGAATGTAATGAACTTATTCGCATTCTTGATAAAAAATCAGAATTTCCTATAGTTGAAAACAAAACACACCACTTTCCAACTGACGGTGTTATTTTATTTTACAATTGCTTAAAAAATGAAAATGTTAATTATTCTATTGTTTACGATTACCGTAAGGCTAACTTTGATGCAATGGCCGCGTATTTGCTATCTTTTTCATGGCAAAATATTTTTGCCGGTTATGACTTAGAAAGCGACTACCATGTTTTTAAATCAGTTTTGAATAGCGCGGTAAGAATGTATGTGCCAACAAAATGCTTGAAAACGAATTCTTCCCCCATCTGGTATAATAGGAGGTTACTTTGCATGTAAACGTAGGTTTGAGTTTTTGAACAAATTTTTATATCGAAACTATATAGATTCAATTGAAACGGATCTTAAACGTAACAGCAAGAATTTTTAGAATTTTATAAATGGAAAACGGAAATTATACGGACTTCCGAGCTGTATGAAATATCTAGACAACTCTACAAGTGAAGTTTCTGAAATATGTTACTTTAAATCTGTTTATTCGTCGATATCTGTAAACATTAACAATAATGAATTTCCAGTGGCTAATGCAATTAATGAAATATTCTTTTCAAACGGAAGTTGAAGAGGCTTTTGGACCCGAGTAAATCCGAAGGTTCAGATAATATTCTACCCATTTTTTTAAAAAAGTGTTCGTTTGTGTTAGCATTTGGGACCATTGTTATTTCTTATTTTTATAAATTACATTTCTAATATCATCAAAAATTTGTACTGTCTCCTATTTGCAAATGATCTGAAGCTTTACCGCTTTGGTTAGATCCGCGCAAGAGTACTGCTGCACAGTTTGGAATCCGTCCTACGCAAATTCTTCGGCAAGAATTGAAAAAGTTCAAAGAAATTTTACGCGTTATGCTTTTTTTAAATTAAATTGGAGAATCATTAGACCGCCCTTTGATACAAGATGCCTGTTTTTCGGGATGAAGTCACTTGCTATGTTCGGCTATGTTCGTCAGAGACATCTTGACTGGACGCATTAAATGCCCTCCGCTATCAACACTATTTTTTGAAGGGAGTGCACCTTCTAGAACATCACGGGAAAGATTCATTATATATGAGCAATTCTATCGCACTAATTACGGGCGCAATGAGTCCATATTTCGTTGTATCAGGGAAGCCAACTCATTATGCTGTACTGTAAACTTTTATGTGATATGTTCAAGAAATTCCTTTAAAAATGCAATTTTAAATCAAATATAAATACATGCATAAATTTTTCATATGAGTCAATATTCACGCCGTTTGTTACTATTTTGTTTTTTTTTTTTGATTATTTATCTATTTATTTTTTAAATCCTGTTTAATTTATTTTTACTATTATATACCCACCTTCCATTATGTAAATTAGTTTGGTTAATCTGTAAGAGTTCATATTGTCTGATTGATGAAATAAATTCAAATACTTCATTGAAGACCAACGGAAGGCTAAGACGCCATTTTTCAATGTAGTGGGTGATTTTTTTTGCCATTTCTTTTTGGACACACTGGGGTTTACGTCTTAACAACGAACAATGCTTTCAAGCTATTGAATTTCTTAGTGTCTTTTATGATCTGTTTAATCAATCCAACGCGACTATTCGGGATATTGCGCCAAAATTTCGCATCAAATTTGCAATGTTGCACATAAAACCACCAACATGATTTCCCGGGGAGCACAATGGATCCTCGAGATCCGAGTGAGGTGTTGCCACTTGTGGCTGCACCCCCCATTCAACCTAACCTAACCAACATGCTTAAGTAGAGAGCGAACTAAGGATAATATCACAGCTGTATCGCCAGATAAGTCAAGAATTATCAATTTAGCGTCGTTATTTTTATGGTGAGGCCGGCAATTAGGTCTACGTCCTAAAGATTAGTATAAACCTCCTCTTTGAATTAAAAAAATATAAAGTCTCATAGACTTCGAAGGGGCATTTTGCGGTACCCGTGGCGTTGTGGTTGGCATGTCTGCCTTGGGGGTTCGTTTTTCGAATCCCAACAGAAACCAAAAATGTTTTTCCGCGAGTATCGCCTTACGTGAGGAATTCGCTAGTCCTCTAATAGTGAAATTTTTTGATATGAAAAGTGCTTTCTCGACAAAGATTGTTGCTCCCATTGTCTTATAAGTCCTGGTTGTGAGGAATGCACTGGGCTCCGGGGCTTTTCACTGTGTTGCGCCCTGCTATTTATTTAATTCTAGTCTAGACTTGTCTGCTATTGCCATCTACCGACTTTGTTCACCGAATTATGCAGGTTTATGGATTTTATTTGTCACATTTAAAAAAAAACACTTTTTGAAAATCAAGTATGCAAGTCTTAAGACCTTGTCAGACGATGTTTCAACAAATAGTTTCAAAAAATATATTTTTTTATTGTTTTCAAAAAGGACATCTATATGCATCCAAAGTGTAGTTGGTGTAGGTGGTGTTACACCACACATTTAAGATTTTTAACTGAAACGACTGCAATTGGTTCTTTTTGAGAAATTTTTTGAACACCAACCCATACCACATACAATGCATTTTTTTTTTTCACTCATGTTACTTAAAATGCGGTGTAGAGCTACAGGGTTAATTCTGAGAGATTTTTGCAAAAATGTGTTGTAACACCACCTGCACTAACTAACTTTGGGTGAATCTGCATATAGACAGGCCCTTTCAAATCGGTGCCTTAGAAAATACTTTAAATTTTTCAAATGATCATACGCACTCTTGTTAAGAAACTAGAACGTTTTGAATACAAAATTTCGATAAAAGCGTGAAAGCCATTAACGAGAAAGTCGGTTTTGAGAAAACGGTAACATTTGAGGTACTGTTTTTAGACTTTTTTTTATAAATTTTGTTTACATCATAAAAAAGCCAACCAAAAATTTTTGAGAATATTAATAACTAGCTGAGCCGCCCGGCTTTGCTCGGGTCTGTAGTTTTAACGTTCCCGTTCTCGTTTTTCCTCTTCCGTGGGAATTTGGGGATGAAATATAATCTTTCTTACTGTGGGACTATGTGGTAACCTAATGCTGAAAGAATTTTTGAAATCTGTCCAGTAGTTCCTAAGTTTCCGTTCCCAACACCGTTCCTGTGGGAATCTTCCGTTCACATGGAAATATGTGAATGAAATATAATTCTATCTGGGATAGTGCCGCATCTTAGATTTGACAGAATGTTTGACTTCGGTCAGGTAACTTTATGGTTTCCGTTCTCGTTCCTGTTTCTGTTCCTGTGGGATTATAGGGATGCAATATAGTCTAAGTTTCTTATGAAGGGAGATAATGTAGCACCCCTAGTGCTGAAAAAATTTTGAAATTTGTGGAGTAGTTTCTAATTTTCCATTCCCTACTCCGTTCCTGTGGGAATATGGGGATCAATCCTTGACAGGAACCATCCCTGGACTAAACTATGTCTACCCTGAAAATTTCATAAAAATCCATTGGGTGGCTTAGGAGTTTACCCCGGACATACATACATACATACATACATACATCCTATTTTATATATATAGATTATCTTAAAGGTTGTACGATGTACGGCGAGAACTGTCATTCCAAAAACACCTTTGTATTGTGCCTCGAAACTCGTAAGCCCTAACTGCAATTTTTAAAGAAAATTGTTCAATTGATTCAGACTGTAGATCCATATATGGACAAAGAGACAGACAGACAAACAACAGACAAACAGACAGATAGACAGAACTGCATGACCCTCTTTTTTCGCATTCTCTTTCAATGCAATGTCATGTTTTACTGATATCTCAAAATTTTTAATAGCACTGGTCAAAAAGTAAGTGCCTCTGTTGATTAAGAATACTTTGTTTTTTTTGGCCAATTTTGCCGTGGTGTGAAGGTTAGCATGTCCGCATGTTAACCCAAAGGTTTGTGGTTCGAATCTCAACATCAGAGGCTAAAATGTTTTCCCACGGGTGTCACCTTTCGCGAGGAATTGGCTGGTCCTCCGTGAGTAAATTCATTGCCATGATAAGCGCTGTCCCGATTCGCCGTTGGGAACTGGCTGAAAGATGTATAGGTTCACTCCATTCCCTCACAAGGCATGGTTGTGAGAAATGCGCTAGGCCCTGGGGCTCCTCGCTCTATTGCGCCACCCTATTTATTTTATCTGAACGAGTAAACATAAAATACTTGACCCAAACTGCCATTTCAATGCATATTATCATATTCAAACAAAAGTACATCCCTTCGATGAACGGTTTTTGAATAAACACACTACAAACTTTTAATATAGGTTTTTTTTTAAATTTACTCAAATCATTCTTTTATATTTTCTTGGCCGATTTTTGCACATTTTCAAAATACAAAACTACAAAAGTTTCCACAGAAACTACAAATACCCTCTAGAGCAAAATGTGACTTGATTCTTCTTTCCAGAAATATCAGAAAAAGTCCTTAAACCACATCTTGTCCATCTCAAGCATTAAATTTAAAGTTTTCTATTAAGAAGTGTTCTTTGCTGACCAACGAGATCGAAAGAAGAATGAAAGGAAACTAGTGATACTGCAGTGAAGTATCTTATTTGTGCATAATGCAAAGAAAACTTTACCCACTGGAAATACACATAACATGACTATAAGCATGGTATGGACTTCAAACTTTATTTTTTTAGTATATTGCATTGCATACCATTGTCAGTTAGACAATGTCCACCTATTCCCTAAAGTTTACCGTAAGTTTTCCTTTACTCCAATTTCAAAGAAACTGAAAGCAGATTGTTATAGAAAAGAATAAAAGGCGAATTATGTATGTATGGTGGTAAACATGGGTAACGCAGCAAAAAATCGTGCGCTGATACACTAACTCAAGCGCAGTTTACTGTATCAACGCAATGCGTTAACGCAATTGCGCTATGGCGCAATTTTTCTGGACTGAATATATCCAGTGGAAAAATGATTTATTTTCTTTTATTTCTTGTATATTTTGAGTTTAAGTGATGTGACAAAATTAAACTTTCTATATGATTACATAGGTGAGATTGATGAATTATTTCTCAGGTAAAGTGTTTCACCTGCTGAGAAAAATAAAGTTAGTCAGCTCAATCTGCATTTGTTGGAACGCTTACCGTTGTAGTAAGGTTTGGCTGAGATCAAAATGTAAACAAAAAGAAATCGTGTGATAGTAAAAGAAAATACCCATTACCCACCCTTTCTTGGTAGCTTATTAGAGAAATAACAACCAAGAGGGTAAACCTCACACACCACACACAACTGCATCCGCCGCCGCGCCGCCCAACGCCCATACAATTGACTTTAAAAACACCACTTTATATTCAGCTACATACGTTTATTAAAGATATAACTAGTTTTACAAAAACAAGAATGTAAACAAATAAAATTAAGAAATTTATCTGCGATACAACATACAAGCATCCATCAGCCAACCAACAGACCAACAACCAACACCACTATTTTCAGTACTCATTATTCTTATCAAAAAAATATCCTGATTTCTCTGCTCTAAAGAAAAGAATATAGATAAGAGTAAAGAGTCAACTGCGCCATAAGTGTATCATTGCGCTATTGAGTTACAACTGCGCTAGTGTATCATTGCGCTATTGAGTTACAACTGCGCTAGTGTATCATTGCGCTATAGAGCCAAATGCGCCACTGTATCGAAGCTGCGCCATTGAGTTACAACTGCGCTGTGTGTATCATTGTGCTATTGACTCTTCTATAGCGCAAAGACACACTGGCGCAGTTGTAACTCAATAGCGCAGTTATAACTCAAATGCGCCTTTGGTTCTGTTCTCTTAACGCTGTGCTATCGAGTACACTATTGTAGTATTGTGTGTGAAATAAGGGATGATTTTTGCCTGTAACTTGTGTGTGATGCTGTTGGAGTGTTGGCTATGGCTCTTGGTTCTGTGCTGGGGCTGAGTATTAAAGCGCTTGAAGTTCAATTTGCAATGCTTTTGGGTAAGTTTTATGTTGTATATCGGATCTGGTTGTTGTGTTGCTATTGAGTTGCAATTGCGCCACTGAGTTATTGGCGCAGGCAAAAGTGTATCAGCGCACATAGCGCAGTTAGTGCGTCAACGCATTGCGCTAGCTCAGCGCTGAGTTACCCATGTTTATATGGTGGTGACCGGTGACCGCAATCTATAATATGTTTCCCATGCACACCAAGTGTATGCTATTATTCCTACTTACCTACTCACTTGTCACTTCATGAGGTTATTAACCATGTCTTGAGAAATTCTGTAGAATAGCATTTACCTATCGCAACTAATAGAAATTACTGTATCTATATGAGGTAATGGAATGGAGAATGCATTTACCGTTTTAGTAAACTCGGAATAAGATTACTGTGGCGCGACTTTTCTCATGTATTGGCATCCAAAGGAGTCATAATAATAATTGAATCGTCTACAGGTGGCTAAAATACTTCAAACAACGTTGTGATGCTCAGGTAAGATAAAATGAACAAAAAAGCTAAGGGCGAAGATGCTTAATACAATTCAGGATGGGGATAAAGGACAATAATGGAATTCGTCTGATGAGAAAAGGACACCTGAGGCTGAATGATACTAGAATGTTTTACATGGTAAAGCCGAAGCTCAGTTTGTGAGTAGATTGTCCAATTATTCCCTTTGTATTCGTCTTTCAGATGTGGATATTAACACTAAACCTTCTCCAATAGCGTCTTTTCCAAGATGGCCGCCAACAAACCAGAAAAAAAATAATGTGCCTTCATTACACAAAAACTTTCAAACAAAACGAAGTATACGTTGTCATCAAACAAGGACAAAGATCATCGACGAATTCGACAAAACTTCACAATAGACAAACATAATTTTATTTTGGTGCAGGATTTCTTCTACCAAGGATCCGCAATAGACTCGAAAAACAACATCAGCGCAGTGATCAAACGAATGACCAACCGCTGCATATTTGGGGTAAAAAGCCTATTGAAAAACCCTCTCTAGGATGGAAAGATGTAACCCTTTATGAAACTTTGGTCATCGCAGTCCTACAATTCGGCGCGAATGCGTGGACCTTAACGAAAGCGGATGAGGAAACTCTTGCCGGATGATTTATTATTCAATATGCGAAGACAATACGTGAAGCAATATGGGCATAGCAAGAAGAGTATGCATGGCAAGACTACGACGGCAGGCATATGTTAAGAGACATCAACGCTCCAGCCCGACGAGTTTTCGAAAGCAAAGAAATTGCGGAAGGGCAATACTTGGTCTCAGGTGGTGCAATCAAGTGAAAGAAGACCTTAACCGACTAAGAGTGCACATCTCTAGAGATCTCGAAAACTGCAATGCCTACCTCATGGTGACTTTTTAGACTATAACATAAGTAAATTGGGTGACGCAACAGAACTAGAAGCCCCACGCCTATCGCATTTCTCACAACCACTTGCCTTGTGAGAAAAAGAAGGGAACCTATAACTGTTTACCGATTCTCAAAGGCTAATCGAGAGAGACCTTTTCATTGCCACGAAATTAATCTCGAAGAACTTGCTAATTCCTCGCAAGAGTTACCCTTGGATAAAAATGTTCTGTTGGAATTCGAACATCGAACCTGCTACGTAAACGGTAGACATGCTTAGGACTTTTGTGATTACAAAATCATAAATTCAGCCGGTTTTGAGATGTTTGGGATACAGGTTGTTGTGAAATTTATAACAGAATGGCCAAATCTTACAACAGTCCGAACGTAATATTGCACTTTTAATTGATTCGAAACAGAGATCTAAAGTGCCTTCTCTCAACAGAAAGATTTTGAAGAATCTTTAGCCCTTTTCCTTACAGTGCGAGAGAACGAAGCGGGGCAAATAGAAGTCAAAATGAGTCGGTTGACTTTTGACTCATACTAAGGCTGACATTGATAATCAAGATGTTGCTCAGAGGGTAGACAACTTGTTGATGCTGGCTGTTGTGATAACTTTTTTAAATAACGAAAAAATTCTGCTTTTTTCTCTTCTACTTCTACTTGTGGACTGCTCAAATCTTTCCTTTTCATTACTTGCACAAATCTTTTTTTATGCTGTGAATGAATATAGCTTCATGATATCCGGATATTACCTTCACTTTTCAATAAGAACCGCACTAGCTCCACTCTAACCTGAATATTTTTCAGTCACAAACACAGATATATAATACTTCAATTTCATTGCTTAACACACTTTTGCATCATCATCTCCCTTTCCATAAAAAAAAATATGACCCACTGAGTGAGTGTACTCGAATAAAAAATATAAATAAAATAAAACTCTCAAGAAACATTTTTATATCAAGTACTTTTTGCATGAGTACGATGAACCTACTTGGATAATCTTTAATGCCTGTTCATTTTTATGTACAAGGACTCTTTTTACTGCACACTTTTTCCTATGGGATAAATGTATAATACAAATTATTACCTTCAGCCTGGTTCATTCTACATCAAGCAAAATCAAAACCATTTAATCTTTACTTTATGTTTATTGTGTTGCAATAAAATGGTTCGTTAATTTCTGCATAAAAACGAAAAGGGAAAAGAAATTATGAATAAAACCAATCAGGTTGTTGTTAAAAATTATATCATGAATGTCTTTTATAAAAACAATTCAGGCTTGAGGAACTTAACTCTAAAAATTATGCCTCCAAAGATCTATTCTATGAAACCAAACGACTTCAATGAATGTGCTCTGCAGGTGTTTTAGTATATCACAATTTTTATAGGTGTTACCTTCTCACGGAAGTAGAATAGGTAGGTAAGCCTTGCCTTCAAGATAAATGACAACGGTCCTTGCCTTTCTGAAGTTAACAAGTGTACTAATCGCAAAATAAATCTTTTTCGATTTGGGTCGCATCTTATTCGTTTGGAAGATTAATGAAATGGGCTGTTGCGTTCACAAGGTACTTTAAGGAATTTATTTTTGCTGTAGGTACTTCATTACATACGAAATTATGTGAGATTTTGAAGAGTACATTAGTGTTTTGTGATGACAATAAAGGTGAACAAAGGCTTTAGCTTATCCAGTAAGATGTACAGTTTAAGAGTGTAATAAACCATAAAGGCTGAGAAACAAGTATCCAGCCGAAGGCCGGATAGAAAAAGAGGCCGCATCAAGCGAAATCTTCTGAAACATTCCCATCCCCATTCTTGCGTGGTGTAGGTTTGAGTTTTCTTATTATGACTTAGAGGCGTGATTTTTGTTGCTTTTCTTTTCCTCTCAAACAAACTTATAAATCGAGTTGAAACCATTTTACGATTCGTGAGTCTCTTAAGCTTCAGTCCCCTTTTTGAAGCTATTAAAAGTATGGTTGTACTGGTGACACCGAAAAGTATGCTATCACAAACCAAAGTATGTACATAAACCCAAAAAGGCAGCTGTAATAACTCAAAGCCTTTAGTAAACCTTTATTGGCACTTTCTCACTAAGTCGTCGAAATCAGTATAGAATTGTAGGCACCTAAAATGCGTTAAACGAATTTGAATGCTAAACTAGAGAAAGCTCGAGCGAAATTGAAATTGTTGGTGTAAGATGTTGGTTGAGGCTCAGGTTCACCCCGAAATGTAATGCTCATGTACTTAATAAGTAAGTAAGAGATGCGTTAGACCCCGAAACTCCCCAAGATTTGTTGCATCTTCCAATTCATTTATCTTATTTCTTCAAGTGAAATAGCTCCCGACAGCTTGATGACACTCTGAGCCTTATCCGTTTTAAGACAACCATTATTAATAATGAATTCCCTTGAAATTTCCCACATACCCCATTAACACATATATCCGGTTTAATAGAGTTCACTTCTATTTTGTACAACCCACGGAACAGACATGCTTTTCCCGATCCATAAATCAACATTTGGTCCTTCGAGCCGCTTCCTTTGCTGATAATTTTCAGCGCTAGCATAAAAGTTATACTTTGGATAACCGAAATCATCGAAAAAAAAACAATGAAAAAATAAAGGTCCTTTTTAACGGAAATTGAAAGAGGCTAGCAATCGCAATCGCTCAACAATGCCCTCAATCTCGTCGTCATCAAAAGCAAGTTCGTAATAACGCTTCAAAATTGGGTTGGTAACGTTTGCCCCAAAACACAAGCCCCAAACGAAAATCCCCAACTCCCAAAATCCCCAAAGAGAGAATCTACAAACCTAATATCCCCAAAACAAATATTTGAATATATTTGCTTTGGGGATATTAGGTTTATGTATTACAGCAAATGTAATTCAAAAAATTAAAATTACAATGCTTGTAACGTTTATTAAAATAAAAATACATTTTCGAAATCATTAACAAAATCGTTATCATTTATTAATTACAAAAACAACGAAAGAGAGAGATTTTTCTGAAAACTAAATGCACATAATTTATATGTATTTGGAGATTTCGTGGGGATTTTGACAAAAAGGATTGTTTAGGTGTGGATTTCAGCAATGTGCATTATCTCAGTGGGGATATTAGCTAGGTGGATAAAAAATTTTGGGGATTTTGATCGATGGGGATTTTTTTTTTTTTTTTTGGAGATTCTGTACGACACCCTTCAAAATTTTTTTGCTTAGGTCGGCATCATGTCTCATTGCTCCATCGACAGTTTCTGACATTTCAAAAAAGTATGGTAATCAAAAATTTGACTGTCGCGATGACTTCAGCCTTCACGACGTCGTTGGCGCCCAGCTTAAAACAGTCCCAAGCTCAGCGCAACCATTTTTTTGTTATTGCGTACCCTATTTTTAGTTTGATTTGAAATTGTTAACAGTCCATGGAGACTGCATAAATCCCTTTCTGTGGTGATTCAAAAATATAATTTTGCCCCACCAGTGAGAGGGGACTTATTCTTTCATCGCAAATAAACCAGTGACTACTACTTGTGTATAAAAAATATAACTGATTGTTAAGCTCAAAGAATACTTCACAAAATAGCATGATAAATCTCCATGTTGAATTCCTTCGATTTCCTAAAATCAACTTCATAGTTGGAGAAGTTGGTTCACTCTCAATATAAAAGTATTTTCTCAAAAAAGTCTCCCACACACACAAGTAACTCAATTTCAATCGAATTCTCTTTAAGGAGGACATTTCCCTCAAAATAGTAATCTCTTATCCAGATCACGTTCATAGACAGAGATTAGTGTATTATTACAATTCAATTATCTAAACCCAAACGAGGAAACAATCTTCTCTTTTTCTTCTTTTCTCTGTCAATATCACTGAACGACCGAGGGCCGACCATCGCATCGTACGTAAGATTTTATTGAAACAAAGCAAATAAGTCCATCAACGTACATTTTATTTGTCCAAGTATTTTCTAATACGTTTGGTTTTCTTCTTTCCAATCAAAGTCTTCTATATAAGCATCGACGTGATATGGATAGCCGCTAGTTGGTGGATAGAAATACAAAAATCTTTGATTACGTGCATATCTTGACACAAATCAAATTATTTTCATCCTCCATCGATGGAAAAAGAAGGACATAAACGAATAAAAACACTTCTTCTTGTTATTTTTTTCATTGTTGTTGTTCAACAAAAAGTCAACCGAAGTGTCCATCAGGACTAGCTCGAATTTATCATGATGCGATGCTGTGGGCTGTGGCAACGTACAAGTTGGCAGGGTACTCAACAAACATAACTTTATCACAGCCCAGAGGGGGAAATCATGTAACATTTTAAATGCAGAGGTTGCTCGTGGTCGGATAGTTGCAGATTGCAGAATAAAAATAAATTGTATTAAGGATTGCTTGAAAGTTGTGAGCAATAAATTCTCTCGAGAAAGTCCTTATGTAAGCTAGGATCGATTCTATGTGAGTAACAAAAGCAAACTTGACTCTAGTAAAGAAGGATGGGGTAGTTTAGCCTTAAACTTGTGCAGTTAGAAGTCTTATTAGTTCAATTGCATTACACAATATGTAGTTCTGTGTAGAAGCCGTCTGAAAATTCCACTTTTGAAATTCCATCTAATCGAATTCAGGAAAACAAAGTACTTCAATGATTTTCTTCACAAATCGTTACATTGAAAGGGTCAAATTTACTTTCCTAAATTTAAAGTATAAATTATTTAACGATTTAGTGGCAAAAAAAAAAAACAAAATGGTGTATAAGACGCAAATCATATTTTGAAGGAATATTTTCTATTAAAACCTAAAAAGTTTGAGCTCAGAATGGAGAGAAAAGATATCAAAACAAAAAGAAACGATTTAATAAATAAGTTTTTGGTAACAGTAATCTATTTTGTAAAGTAAAAGAACGTCAAGTTTCTTATTCACAACCAAAACCTAAATTCTTGGACAGGGTGTATTGTATAAGAAGCTACAAAAGCGAAAGATGAATAGGTTGGGCAAAGATATGAAAAACATCGTATGCTACGAGGGTATCCTTCCCTCTGTTTAGGCGGGAGGAGCATTTTCATACAAAATAACTTGTTTTTATAAAAAAATTACCATGAGTCTAATTTTTTTGTAAATTAAATTTGCTGCTTTTCTGAGGACCCTAATAGCGATTCAGCAGATGTCCAAAAAATACAAATCACAGACTAAAACATCTTCAATTTTAAGGCAGCATTTTGCACCAACTAAAAACGCAGCAAACTACATTTCCTGTATTTTCTGCAGCAAGAACGACATCGATGGCCAAGGCCGTATTTGTATCTCTGTGGGTGGAGGAAATCTGTTTCGATTAAGCCTGCAATCCTTGTTCAAGGAATTCAGTGATTGTCCTTGTGTGTATTTATTTTCTGCTAGGAATAGATTTTGTCGTTGATGTCGTGCAAATAATTGTATTCTGCTTGTTTAAAATTGGTCACATGGGACAAGGGACTGAAGTCTATGTTCGTAGCAATACTCCCACTACGAACAGAATAAGAGACTATTTTATTTTTGGTTTCAGCAGCAATTTGAATGTCATATGTATGTTAAGTGGAGTACAACCAAAATCTTATTAATGCTGCGATGTTATTGTGTGGCTGTTCCCTGTTTATTTTTATTGAAGTGAATGCGAAATGAGCCGAAGGAGGCGCACAGTAAAAATTAAGATTTACCTGCAGTACTACGATGGTTTTGGTTTGTGAGCACTTAAATAATGATAGACTTTTTGTTCGCAAAACTTAAGGACACTCTTTGAAGGATAAATTCAATGCCTTATTTCGTTAGTTAGACCATTGTAAAGACGTGAGGCCTGTAATAAATACTTACAAGTACTTGCGAATAATGACAAGTGTAAGAAATTGCTGTTAAACAATGCTGCAAATTTGTTTGTTCTTCTACAAGTGTAATGGAAACATAGTCACAGAATCAGAGTCACTACTGAAGAGCGTCCAAAGCTTCTGCAAAAAGGCGATGAAGACAAAAATTCAGCTGTAAGGCAGAATACTCCACTCAACTTGGCAAAGGATCAGTAATGACGTCCTCCCGACCCAAAGAAGTTAAGCTTGCCATATGCAAACTTAAATTAAATAAGACCGAAGTTGCAGTGACCTTGACTGCGAACTTTTAAAGGGAGCTGGAGGTAAGTTGGCAAGGAGCATGCACCAGTTGATCTGCATGATATGGTCAGAAGAAAGTATGCCAGATGAATGGAACCTCAGTTTCGTATGCCCGATCGTTAGAAGGCAGACCCTCACCACAATTGCACTAAATATAGAGGAATAAGACAACATAACGTCGCGTATAAGATTTTGTCTGCTGTAATATGTGAACGTCTAAAAGCCCACGTCAACTATTTGATAGGCCCTTATCAATGTGGTCTTGGACCACAAAAGTCCACAAACAATCACATTTTCACATTGAAGCAGATTTTGGAAAAAAACCCGGGATTATGACATCGACATACGCCATCTTTATATCGACTTTGAGGCCGCGTATAACAATATTTTAAGAGACGAGCTATACAGAACCTTGTTGGCATCCCTGCAAAGCTTAAAGAATTCTGCCGGATGACTTTGGAGATTTCACGCTGCTCCGTCAAGGTCGGTAATGAACTCACCAAGACCTTTGATGTCGAAAAACGCTTTTAACAAGGCGACAAAATGTCAGACGATCATAGCATCATAATTGAAGAGTACAAAACTCAAACTAATCCCAAAGAAATAGTCTTTCAGAACAGTACTCAAATACTCGATTATGCAAACGATAGTGACGTAAAAGCATGGTAAAAAGAAAGGTAGCTGATTCCGCTTAGCTTTCAATTTGTTTCTTATTTTGCTGCTCTGCCCCGTGGTCGTTCAACGTACTAAGCAGCAATGTGGAAAAGCGGCAAAGTGGCTAAATTAAAAAGCTAAATTAAATTAAAAATCAAAATTAAAGGCTAAATTAAAAATTAAAAGCTGACCAGTACATTGATGCAGTTTAACTTTGGAATTTTGTTCTGATTTTGCCACCCTGTCGTAGTACGTAGCAGTACGTGGCAGTTTCCTTACAGTGCAGAACTCGAGAGAGCTCGCCCTAAATTCAAATTTTTGCAAAAAACGTTGAATGAAGCTCAGGTTCGGCCCTAAGTAGTAAGTAAGCCTTTGGCAACCTCTCTTTTCCTTCGACCATCCTTTCTACGAACGAGACTCGGAAGTTTTACCAAAAGGTAAAAAGATCCTGCCAGGGTGGCAAACCCCGAACTCAAGCCTGTAAAGACCAGCAGGGAAACATAGTTATAGAGTCACAGTCGCTACTGAGGATCTGGAAAGATCATTTCTGCAGACTGCTTAACGGCGCTGTCAGGCAGACTGCCCCATTCAGACTGGACGATGATCAAGAATGCCGTCCTCCCGACCTAGAAGAAGTTAAGCTTGCTATATGCAAACTTAAATCAAATAAGACTGCAGGTGCAGATGGCCTTGATGCCGAACTTTTCAAGGCAGCTGGAGATCAGTTGGAAAGGAGCATGCACCAGCTGATCTGCATGATATGGTCGAAAGAAAGCATGCCCGATGAATGGAACCTCAGTATCGTATGCCCGATCCTAAAGAAAGGAGACCCTCACAACTGCGCCAATTATAGAGGGATAAGCCTCCTTAACGTCGCTTATAAGATCTTGTCTGCTGTAATATGTGAACGTCTGAAACCCCACGTCAACAACTTGATAGGTCCTTATCAATGTGGTTTTAGACCAGAGAAGTCCACAATAGACCAAATTTTCACATTACGGCAGATCTTGGAAAAAACCCGAGAACACAATATCGATATTCACCATCTTTTTATCGATTTCAAGGCCGCGTATGACAGTATCTACAGAGACGAGCTGTACAGAGCCATGTCTAGTTTCGGCATCCCTGCAAAACTCGTACGACTATGCAGGATGACTTTGGAGAATTCACGCTGCTCCGTCAAGGTCGGTAAAGAACTCACCGAGACCTTTGATGTCGAAAAAGGTTTTAGGCAAGGCGATAAACTGTCATGCGATTTCTTCAACATCATACTTGAACAGATTGTAAGAAACTCAAACGTCAACACCAGAGGAACAATCTTTCAAAAGCCTGTGCAATTACTCGCAAATGCAGACGATATTGACGTAATGGGAAGAAAAAAGCGTGATGTCATAGGTGCTTTTGCGAGTATTGAAACAGAAGCGGCAAAAATGGGTTTGATGGTTAATGAGGGCAAAACAAAGTATATGCTGTCATCAAACAAGGACACAGAACATCGAAGAATTGGACAAAACGTCACAATAGACAGACATAACTTCGAGGTAGTACAGGACTTCGTCTACCTAGGATCCGCTGTAGACACGGAAAACAACATCAGTGCGGAGATCAAACGGAGAATAACTCTTGCCAACCGTTGCTTCTTTGGGTGAAGAAGGCAATTGAGAAACAAAACCCCCTCCAGAAAAACCAAGGTAACCTTATATAAGAATAAATGAAAAGATTAGTAAAATTTTCAACAATTAAAACACTTTTTATATTTCCTCAGATGTAGAAGAAGCAATGCTTCCATCGTCAGTGAGATTTATAAATCTCACTGACGATGGAAGCATTGCTTCTTCTACATCTGAGGAAATATAAAAAGTGTTTTAATTGTTGAAAATTTTACTAATCTTTTCATTTATTAGATTAAAAAACACGTGGATTATCTCAACTGAAAAACTGATCTTATATAAGACCTTAATCATCCCAGTCCTGCTGTACGGCGCGGAAGCATGGACCTTATCGAAAGCGGATGAGGAAACCCTTGGTCGTTTCGAAAGAAAAATTCTCCGAATGATCTTTGGTCCCGTATGCGAAGGCAATGTGTGGAGAAGAAGATACAACAACGAGCTGTATGAGCTGTACCGCGACATGGGCATAGCCAGAAGAGTACGCATCGCGAGGCTACGATGGTTGGGCCATGTAGAGCGGATGGACCCAAACGCTCCGGCTCGTCGGGTGTTCGAAAGCACATTGCAGGGAAATCGCGGAAGGGGAAGACCTCGTCTTAGGTGGCGCAATCAAGTGGAGGATGACCTCAACCGACTTGGAGTGCGAAACTGGAGAGAGCTCGCCCGAAATAGAAGTCGTTATCGAAGGATGTTGGTTGAGGCCCAGGTTCACCCCGAACTGTAATGCCCACCTAAGTAAGTAAGTAAGTATCCTTTCTACGATGTTTCAATTTTTACTTTTCAGAAATAAAACCACAGCACAATAAGTAACAGCAGCTTACCAAAGTTACGAGCATCATGTTGCAGTTTTCCTATAGAGTCAATAATCTTCTTTCCAAACTTTCGATTTAATATCGACTGGCTTCAGCCAACAAATTGCAACCACTCATAACCACCTTTTTATGGTTGCCTAACATAAACTTTATGTATTCGAATATACGCAAAACTTCATTCATGTTTCCCAACTATTTCTATTAAAGAACTTCGACCTGCCTCGAGGCATGTCAGTCAAAGTAGATTTTGATTTGAGTTTTCAAGGTGATGATGAACATGGTATTGATTTTTTTCCTACCCACAAAAAGGGTATTTGACTTGGTTAAATTAAATTCACTCTTGAATGGTTTCCCTGGTGAATTTACAAGATTAGCTAAGCAACCACGACTTAGGGTCAGTGTTTTGAGCCTTTTCTAAGGTCTCAAAACGTTCTTATTGACGATTTCAAAATAAATGAAGAGAAAACCACACCTTGAAGCTCCCACACATTACCCGTCATTGAAAATTCCCATTTCAAATGAAAACCCAAGAAACTGGAAAGTACATTAAGTGGGAATGCATAGCACCATCTGGTGGTTTTTCTCAAGAGTTCAATCATGTGAGAAACTTCGTCTTTATAGCTTTATCGTATTGCATCTTTAATGTCACACTCATGAACAGGATGCTCCTTGGGAATGTGCTCTTTGATGAACTGGAATGGATGTACATGTACAACTGTGTAAAGTTGATCGAAGTTCTGGCAGTGGTATTAAAATGATTTTTCAAGTACATCAGTAAGAGGTTTTGAGTGCACCTGCTGCAGAAAAGGAAATACATATCGCAATAGTATAACCAAGCGTACGTATTTAGTTTCCAGTTCTTAATGTAGCACCATCGAATATAGTTAGTGGGATTTTTGACCCGACCTTTTGGCAGATTAGGAATTTCGTAATAACAACATTTTTCTATTTACCGCATTAAAGGATCAAATAAAAGCCACTAAAAGCTAATCCTTGGTTGAAAAAGCTGTCGTGACCCAAAAACAAATTCAAAGCTAAGAATTCGTACGGGTGCACTACATGGGAGTGTTGTTTTCCGTTGTTATTACGAGCACTCTACCGCCTACCCATATTTAATGCTGGCATCCATTTGTGCAGAGCTCTCGCTTTAATTTTTAGCTCATTTGCAAAAGAGACAGATGTTTAATTTTCCCAAGCATTTTATTTTTGCATCCGCTGAAACGTGTCTATACGTTTTTTGATTAATTTGAATGACATAAAGGCTGTCAGTGCATTTTATTTACTCGGATTAACTGGAATCAAATTAACATAAAACCAAAAATTAAGGCGTTTATTAAGGCAATCCGCTGCATTAAACAGTCATTTGCAGCATGTGAACTGTAGCATTTTGCCTGTTTGTTTGTTTTTTTTTAATGCAGCGTATACCAATTCCTGTTTATTTCATTTTATATATTTTTTTACTAACCCTGAGTTCACAATTCTTTGACGTCCTTACGGCAGATTCATAATTCATTCATTTGTGAAATGATAAAGGTAAACAAAGACAAGAGCTTACCAACCACTGCACGTGCTTCCCAGCAGCAGGTTCACGATAGCATTCCGGAGCAGTGCCGGGTTAGGCTAGCGTGGGGCCTGTAGAAAATTCTGTCAAGGGGCCCTTGGTTTGCTTTATATTCATTAGTTTTAATACCCTAAACTTATAAGAATCTGAAACAAAATTGTTACAAATAAACTTTTCTGGATTTAATATTTGCAAATTTAGAGATAAGACTTTCAATATCGACTTCTTTAAGCAAATCATGGTTTATATTCAACAAAGTGAGATGATTAAGATGTTCATGGCCCATGGGGTTCTTTAATTCATTTTTAATGCGTTTTAGTGTTCTAAGAGATTTTAGTTGCCGAAATACTTCAAAAACACGACTAATTTTATGATATGCTTTCATACGTTTAGTTGAAACAGACAGTACGTTATCAATAATGACAATAAAATACCTCAAATTCGAAACGTTGGCGTTGTCCAAGCGTTTAATTTTCAACAAAGTCGTCGAGCCTACTATAGTGCCCGTGAAATGGTCGTACTTTGTATTTCGCTTGATTCGTCTTGATGTCTGTTGCTGGTTTTCTTCACAGTTAGTCAGATCTATAGCTCTTGCTTCAATATCTGAAAATGTGGATTGCATTGCTTGGATGTAGCCATTATAATGATTCACAATGGCCATATCCCGTAGTAAGGTCTTGATCAGACAACTCCAGCGATTCACTTGTCGCTTGCAAACGTTCTAGGATTCCGTTCCACGTAATTTTCGTTATACCGGTTTCTAATTTTTTGATTGTTGAAACTAGTCCGTAAGCTTGATTTCGACACTCCGCTTTTGATCCACGTTAATGAAAATGTCTTCCAAAACTTGCTTAAAGTGATAAATCCACATATAAAAGTGCCATCGTAGCATAAGATCGGGCTTACCACCCAATTTCCGATAACCGTTTCAAAATAGGAAGCTTTGTAGGAGAATCTTTAAGTGCGTTCGTAAGACAACTCCTTCGATTAGTAGAAGTGGGAAAAGATGTATAGAGGTCTTCAATGAAATCGAAGAAAAGTAATGCTCGTGTTACTTTGGTTAACAACCAAATTTATTGAATGTCCAAGACAGGGAATATGTTCTGCGTTCTTATTTATATCCTTGATTCGGGCTTGTAAGCCGATGTTTTTCTCACTCATGTTGCTACCATTATCGTAGCTGGGGTCACGATAATCTTTGATATCAATGCAACTCTCACTTAAGAAATCAAGTAAACTTTGAGTGAATTGTTCAGGTGAATGACCTTCCACGTCCAAGAACTTAACATCTCTTTCCACTGGGCCAGATGGCAGAAAATAGCACACTATCAGGGACAGTTGGTCTACATGCGATATATCTTGAGTAGAATTTAATAAACTGAGAAGTATTTGCATCTCTTAACTTCGCAAACATTTTGATCCAGTATGCTTCATGCAATTAAATGAATAAATTGGTAATGAATTGTTTTTGATAAAGACGACGTGTGTCGCTTCAATTTATTAGCATGACTATGCTGAGCCACAATAAGGTCAAAACGGTCTATTAATTCGTACAAGCCTTTTATTTTATATTTTTTAAAGTGAAAGTGGAGCATTGCCTTACATTTAGGTCATGCAAGATATCAAAAAAATCTTAATCAAAAAAATATCAATATCGATAAGAGGATATTGGTATTTTTTTTTTTTTTTTTACTACGGTCAGATATGCGTTGGAGCGCGGGGCCCCCAATTTGCAAGGCCCGTAACATTTGCTACTCTTGCTAAGTGGCTGATCCGGCAATGTTCCGAAGAGTTGGATGTTTTGAATTAAAAGTGCACTTTGCTGACAGCTTTCATAAGAAATAATCTGCTTTTAAATGTTATACCGATACCTACAAATTTGTTGAAATAAATATGTTGTTGATCAGTCAATAAATACATAAATCAAAAAAGTTAAAAATAGTAAATATCGAAATACCAGATACTCCAGATTATTGGCGTGTGGCACCACAGTGTATTGCATTCATTTTGTAGAGATACGAAGAGTATGGCGGAAGAAGCTGATATAATGCTTTTTGACCATTTATGCTTAATATTTATTAGTTTTCAACGAGCTGAAAGTCAGAAGAAAGTAATGCCCAGCTAAACCGTCTTCCACCCAATTTTTCACGGTTGTGGTAGAATGAACAAAGAAATTGAGTGGCACTGGAAAATCAAAGGCTAAATGAATGGCTAAATTTTAGCAATGACATAGAAGAGTTATGCGAAGTTATCTGTGTAACACAATCAATATCTATATTCTAAAGTGAATAGAGTACAAAAAATGCTACCAATAAGCCCAAGAAACCCAGGTGATGTAGTTATGAAGCTAAGGTAAGTAAAATAAGTTCGAAGTTATGATAAGTTCAAAGCTTTGTCAAAGTATCCTTCAATTAATGGAAAAAAATCTAAATTAAAAGGGGAATGCGTACTTCAATCAATATTACCGAAGCATCGGTGCTGCTGGCGTAAGAGTTAACATGTATGCCTGTTAAGCGGGAGCACCAAGCTTCAAACCATAGAAATATCAGAGAAAAACTGCTTTCCACGAGAATCACCTTTAGCGAGGAATTGACAAGTCATCCGAAAGAGATTACAAGCTGTCATGAGAAACGCTTTTCAATTTAGCCACTCGGATTCGGTATTATATTATCATTATACATAAGATTATACAGGTCCTTGAAATGCATTAGAGCCAAGGTTTTCACAAGGTACCCTCATATAATTTGTTCGTCGGACTTGCGGTAAAGAAGTGCGCCGGGCTCTCCATATTTTGAACAATGTAACCCGCAAAATTATTATAATTGGAACTTATAGAGTGATGGACATTAACTTTCCGACTTGTAGTGTCTTTCAAAATACACAAGAGAAAGCTCACAATAAGGAGAGACCTCGTCACAGTGAGCGCAATCAAATGAAAGGGTATCAGTCAACTTGAAATGAAAAGCTCACTAGAAATTGGAGAAATTATTTGGTTCCGTGGTCTAAAATTGTAATGCACAATAAATTTCGTCAGTTTGCTTGTTTCCAAGTCACTTTATCCTACGTCTCACTTTGT
Organism: Melanostoma mellinum; assembly: GCA_914767635.1. NCBI lineage: Eukaryota > Metazoa > Arthropoda > Insecta > Diptera > Syrphidae > Melanostoma > Melanostoma mellinum. The sequence goes on from OU612058.1 coordinate 27,019,736, forward strand.
AACGTTTGATGAGAGCTCCGCAAAATCGCCTTGGCCATCTTACCATCTATTTCTACAATCACAATACATATTTTTGCTTAGAAACTATACAACACACGGATTTATCTGATTCTTCACGTGCAGTGCCCGCAGCTTCGACCCACGGACATGTTTGCAGCTGTTCGTCTCGATTTCTGATGATTTGGCCACACTTCTCGGCAGAAACGGCTGCTATTTCAGGTTCAATTATTTATGGCTTGATATAAATCAATGACTTAGCCCAGCTCCAAAGGAAAAGTCTATAAGCGTTAAATCGCACGATCAAATATGTCAATCGTCAGGCCCATTTCATGTGATAACACGCTCATCAAAGTTTCTCTAAAACTAATCGGTTATAACGTGTGCTATGCGGCTTGTGTCAAAATCCTGTTGAAACCATACATGTAATCCAAGTCTATATATTCCAACTAAGAACGAAAATAAATTGGTCATCATGGCGCGATAACGCATGTGAATTTTCAACCGATTGCTAACGCATATTTTGCTTATGGACGAACTCATTGAGCCAAAAATAAGCTGAACCCAATCGGAGAAAGCACGTCGCTTAAAATCAACCAAAGGGTTTAATTCTTGAGTTAGCTTGGTCTTGTATGAATGTAAATCAAGATCTTTTCGGTAGAAAATTTTTTAGAGTTTACAGACGTTGGTCGGTCGTGTACTCTAAAGGTTCTCCCAGTTGCGGCACCAACAAAATCCCTATTATCAATATTTTTGTCGTCGTGACAATACAAATGTATGAAAACGCTGCTTTTTTTGTCGCGTTGGTGTGGGCAGGGTCATAAGTCGTTGTACACCTTAATTTTGACAGCAACAATTGCTGGTGCCGGGATTGCAAAAATGCTTTGGTTTGGAAAATACTTAAAATGTTTGTGTACTGATGAATATGTTGAGTTTACTGAATAAATTAACAGTAACAGTAAGTTTATTAGTGAAAGAGTGGGCTCACAGATTATATTTAAAGTTCGAAAACTTTTTAGGTGGTTTGGGAGAGCCATATACTACCTCTTTTGAAAAACCGCCTTAGATTGATACATTTATCAGCTCAACACCCACTTTTTTTTATAGAGGAATCGAATGCACAAGTTATATCTAGCAGTCCTAGTTGCATCTATCTTTATTATAAATATAAGCATTTCCAAGTGAAAGTATCAAAAGCAATGTGCACTTTGTGTTCAGTGTTGAAAAATTTTATCTTAAAGAACAGCGACGCCACAATTTAAAAGGACTCTTTAAACAAACTAACACAAAGCAATCACAACACTTTTGTGTTTTTTCCAGCAGGTATTTGCAAAAACCTTTCAAAAAAGAGTCCTTACAATTTGGCACATTGACAGTAAATATTTTCCCTTTTTTTATCGGAGTGGCTATCGTGATTCTTTTTATCCTTGTGTTAAATATTCTTCAGATGCTGAATCACAAAAGAAAAACTTTTGCTTTTGCAATTAATGAGAAAGTTTCATTGAAATCCGCATGGAACTACTCAATAACAATATTTCTTTGTTTGTCTGCCAAAAAATCTATTTAATCAGTTGGCATGAAAAACATAGCGAAAGTATTTTCATAAATCGAATAAAAGAACAAAAAAGAAAAAAAAAATGAATAAGTATAACAAAAAAAGTGAGTGTAGCAATCAATAAAAGAAATAAAGATCATCCAGAATGCTGGGCTTTTCATAGAATTACCAAAGCATTTGAAAAGGATTGTAAGGGGTAAGAGTTTACTTCACTCCCAATAACGTCGAGCCGTTCCAAGTTGAATTTAGTTGATTCATGAATATCAACTAAACTTTTGTACTTTTTCTCTATTCGAAGTGATTTGGAGTGACTCAAAACAAAGGATATTGACTTTGTTACAAGGTAAAATTTGACGACATTTTATGGAACTTGATAAGAAGATGCGAATTCGATTTCTAGAATTTGTATAATCGATTCGGGACCACCTTAATCGACCTCGGGTGCTCTTGGGGGCGGTGTTATAGCGTCGCCTATTGTAATTATAAGAAACAGGACAACTGGGTCGAACGAACTTGCTTCTATGTGCTGAGGCCTATATTTGAAACGGTGGTATAGATTCGAACTCTGGATAACTATACTTCAAGACTTCAAGTGATATAAGATTGCCAACCTCCTAAGTCCTACGAAAATATTTATTTGAAATAATTACAGAAAGTCTTTTTAAAAGCGTAAAATTCAACCTTACAATCTTCTTTATTAAAAATTATTCAAGTGTTTTATGTACAGTTGCGGTCAAAATAATAGTAGTGTGAGTAAATGCATTGTACAGATTGGTATTTTTCCATTTTATAATGCGTGGATAGTGAAAACCCGATACACTTTCATTGTTTTATATGGTGGAAAAGGATTTCGTCAATATGTAAAAAGACCTCCAAACACACTTTACAATAATAATGGTATGGGCATGTTTTTTCTTCTACGGAGTTGGACCCATAAACCGGATTGAACGCATTATGGATCAGCATCTCTATGTTAGGATAATGCAGGAAGTAATGCTACCGTATACTGAATTTCATCTTCAGTATACGGTAGCATTACTGCCACTGAAATTGTCGTTCAGTAAGAAGCAATGGTTCCAGGAAAGTAAAGTAGATGTGATGGAGTGGCCCGCACAGTCTTCGGACCTTAATCCCATCGAAAACCTATGGAGCGCTGTAAAAAAATATGCTTCTAGATGCAAACCAAGCAACTTTTTCTTCCTTTGGGAAGCGTTACAGCAATCATGGAGTTCGATATGCACAGGAAGGTGTGAAAACCTGATAAACTCTATTTAACGTCTTTGTACTGCTGTTATAGCTAAAAAGGGACATGCAACTAAATACTAATTAAAGGTACGAACATTCAGCCACATATTGTAATAAAAATTTTGACCTAATTTTTCGGTTTCGTAACATTTCAAGGTAGATTTTCCTATCACTATTATTTTTTTGACCGCTGAATTTCAACATCTGTTGAATAAACTTGCAACTATCGGATAGTAATATTAAACTGATGTTTTTTTTTTTTTTTTTGTAAATAAAAGCTTAAAAGACCACTTTGAAAACCGCGTTGTTGGATTTTTAAATTAGAATTGACGGATAAGTTTTTTTCAACTTTGTTGTTTCTTAAGCTCTATACTACTATTATTTTGACCGCAGCTGTATGTTGCGGTTGATTTCACACAAAATTTCTGTTCATTAATTTTTTTTTAATTTGGTATATTTGGCTTATATTTAGTTGAAGACTATGTTATAATCGCTTATCATGGCTCCATCGCCAAAGCAAAGAATATTTTAAGTGCTTTGGTGTTCGCTGTACTGTAATCAGCAGGTAATCAGAATTATAACAAAAAGAAAACAGAGAAATCAATACACTTCCTTGACATGAAATCCTTCTGTGACCCTAGCTGAACATCAAGGCCCCGACCCATAGAATACGTTGCGTCAGTTCGTTGCCGGATTAAACTGACAGCTCGATTAAATACACACGATCTTATGAGAGGTGACCCATAAGCATCGGATGCTACGGACGCAACGGAAAAGTTGCCCAACTTTTGAAAAACTGATGACATGCGCAGTCAAAACCAATTTGAAGTTTTCTTTTCACACCGCAACGGATTCTATGGGTCACCCTCACCACAATACGTTGCGTCCGGTAAAATACACTGCTGTCAGTCGGCAGCGACCGGACGCAACGGATTCTATGGGTCGGGGCCTTCAAACCTTCAGCATCCGTCGTTTACCTCTCTCTCTCTCTCTCTCTCTCTCTCTCTCTCTCTCTCTCTCTCTCTCTCTCTCTCTCTCTCTCTCTCTCTCTACCTCACTCTCTCTCTACCTCTCTCTCTCTCTCTACCTCTTTCTCTCTCTCTCTCTCTCTCTCTCTCTCTCTCTCTCTCTCTCTCTCTCTCTCTCTCACTCTCACTCTCTCTCTACCTCTCTCTCTCTCTACTTCTCTCCCTCCAAAAGAAAAAAGCCAAAAATTACTAACATTTTCACTTAGCTTCAAAAATGTGATACGTTTAAATAAATCCGGTCCTCCCAAAAAAGGGAAAATTTTTGTTATGTCAGGTGTTTTCAGTGAACTCAGCTGAAGAAATGGCTTCTATCCTGAACAACCACCACCCTTTTTGCTATGCAATCTTCTACTAACTATGTACTTAAAAACATCTCAAGGCCACAAGTCTACAAGTAGGATTATGTCCATTACACCAATAGAAGAGCAACCAAACTTGTGTCATTGTGCTATTGAAGTTTTCTGCACTTTGTAATAATGAGAATTATGGATTACAAGTACTTGTAGATTGGTGTTACAGGCTCCTCATGTGAACAGGCTATAAAGCTCTTATCAAACTCTCAATATATGTAAAGTAATGAGCATGATTCTGAAATAATCTGTTGTATGGCTGCCAACATAAATGTTAACAAAAAACATTAAATAAGTCAAATTTTGGGCCCAAATTTTGTCTGGCCATTAAGTTTCCTAACACATTTTCAGAGTTTCCTTTAAGGTGTGCCTTTCTTTTCTAAAACAACGTTGGCGGTCCTTCCTAATACTTGTTTGTCTTAACTTTTCTTTGCACCAAAAAATGGCAGCGCTTTACTTTTCCTTTTTTAATTTACTTCTCTAGTTTTGATTTGTTTAACTAGTTCACTGTTTTGTTATCTCAGCATCTTTCGAAACAAAATTCTACATTTGCTTCAATTTCAAAGGAAAAATGTGATAACGTTAGAAACAATAATTAAAATGTGAGGTTCCTTTCTTTTCTATCATGTCATTATATCGAAAATGAAAAGGTACTTTCCGCACACCAACATCCAACACTGACCGAATCCTTTGTCATCGTCTGTTTTTTATTCTGCTTATCTACGAGTCCATGTTTCGCCAGATAAATTAAATCTGCTCAGCAAAGTTTGGGTTGCAAACATCTCTTTATAGCATCTCCTAGTCTCAATGAGTCTGCAAGGTTTCCGTTCATTGCTAGCGCGTGCATACTCCTTGATGATTCCATGAGTCAGTATAGAAGCATTTACTCAAGAAAAGTAATCCTCATCCTTGTGAATATTTATGATAAAGTGGTTATAAAAAGTTACCCAAAACAAATTAAAAGAAAAGTTATCGCGCTTGAGCAGCAAAAAACAACAACAAACATTTAATGCCTACTTTACGAATTTCCACCTCTGTGGCTGATGATAGGTTTAGTACCGAGAAGGGAAGAAAAAGTAATTTAAAATTGATCCAGAACCCGCATTCACAGTATGTACAAGAAAAGGACCCTGCGGTGGAGCTGTTACATTGTAAGAATATACGGAAGTAATTTAAGAAAAAATAAATTGTGTTCATTCGGGTCGGCTTTGAAGTTTATAAATAAATAAGTCTTACGCCTTTGTGAAGAGTCCTTTAATAGATCCTAGGTGAATGAAGGTAATTCTGACTTTGGCTTTTTGATTAATGTAGGCCTCGCCTGTACCGCATATGTTTCTAACGTATGTTTGAGGACCAATAAATTTGAATGGCAAGGTAGACCCCTATTCTCTTTCATGTGAAAAGGGTCGACTTTACTTTTGAATCACCTATTTCAGGTTGATTGTAAGGAAGACATTTCCGTATAAGATGTAGGTGATAAACAACTTTCTTTTGTGAACCGGGAGACATTTGTTTCCTTAGAATTTAACGATTAGACTCTTGTTTGTCCCTTCTAAACGCCTTTAATCGGATATTTATGTCATAGTAAAACCTTAAAGAGCAAACATACAGCGGTGAACCGTAGAAGGACCCATTTTAGAAAACACTATAAACCCCAATTTTAAAGCCTTTAAACTGCACACAACGATAAGTTTGAGTTCTGGTTGAAGGTTTCCTAACCCACTTTCAGACTCCTTTCGCTTGGCTGGTGCAAGGATAATCCGATGTTTCTGATTTTACGCAAAAGCAACTATTTACTGGCAATGTACCAATATAACTTCGATAAAAACTGAGAAATTTAATTTTGTTAGAAATTCCTTGCCTTTCGGATAATAATAAATCCTTCGAACTTCATAGATTTGTTTTTATTTTTAACCTTTCAGCTCGAAATAATTTTGTAAGAATCTTTTTTATAGAACGCTTCGGGTGCTTCACACATACATTAATAGCCACATTGATTTTTTGAATTTTCTTAGCTTGTAAGAAGCAGGCAAAATGTTTGATAGAATCTCAAGTTTTTAAACTTTGCTCCAGCTCCAATAGAAGCCAAAGCCACTCAAATTGTTTCGAATTTCAAACACCACATGTATTGTGTATCCCAATTAAAGCTGCCTTGGCATTGTATCTTCTTCAGAGTGCATCTCAAATTCAACATTTTCTTTCAATTCCCTTCTTGGTACTATCCTAACCGTGTGGGTTGTTTTCTGAGAATTGTTAGTTTCTGCAAGGATGCATCCAACACATTACTCTTATTTCGCTGTAGGCATTTTTTCATTAGTCTAACGCACTTCGTTGCTTCCTTTGGATTGAATAACATAAAGCAAAATATAATTGTGTTAAAACAAACCATGCATAAGACACTATTGCACAACAACTTGTTATAAATGCGTTAGTGGCAGTGCAAAATCTATTTTTCATTTATCTTACCAGGGGCCAAATATATCAATTGCAGTAAAACGTAGAAAGAACAATTTTGTGTGAAATTAAAACAGAAACAAGGATGATAACAGATTTCTTAGGATTTTTTTAATAATTACTCTCTCTGTTTTGGTACTAAAACGTTGAATAATGGGAAAATTTTTGATTTGAATTCGTTGGTTCTTAAATTTGTTGGAGGACTTTTCGTTTATGCACAAAAAAAAAAATAAACATGAATCCCAGTTGAGAAGGTGGAAGTGGAAGAACGTTAGAACTGGTTGGGTTGAATGGAGTGCTGCAGCAACGCTTCACTAGGATTGTGCCAGCCAAGATTGATGATGCCTGGGATAGGACAGAAATAGAGGGAAGGGCATAAGCAGACCGCTCTTTACCAGGCCCAGGGCCGCGCAATCACCAGGGGCCCCCAAATTGATGTCTATTGTTAATGTAGACGTTACATTTGTGTAGAGAGTGTCCCTCCTCATTATTAGATATACTCTGGATTGAACGGCACTAAATTTTTTAAGATTTCAAAGATAAAGTGTGTTGGCTGCTCATTTAAAAAAAAAAATTGTAAAAAGTCTTTCTCAAACATGATGGTCAGCTGATGCACTAAGCGCCTTATATAATGATCATCAATTGAAGGATCTTTGAAGCCTATCGCTAAAGATTTAGGACAGACACGAAAGGCCAGACATGAAGCTCTTAGTCTTTGCAAAAAAAAAATGTTAAATTTGCTGAGTGCAATCGATGAATTTATGAATGGGCTCAAAGACAACTTTGATAACTCTGATTCATCATCCATTCAAAAAACAATTGGATTCCAAATATAAGAACCTTTCTGAACGGACTAGGTGTAGAACAGACTTTTATTGACTGGGAGGGAAAGGTTCGAAATTGAAACCTTTCTTCCCATTATTGACACTCTAAGAGTTGATTTGAAACAGCGACTAGGTTCGTATACGAATATTGGCCAACGTTTTGACTTTTTTCGATTAAAAAAAAACTCAGTTCAGAAGATTTAAAAGAAAACTCCAAATCTTGTACTAAATCTTACACTGAAGGTGTAAACGGAGATGAACTACATGCTGAATGCCTGAATATAAAACAAAACTGGAAAATTATTCGAAACCAAAATGAAAAAACTGGCAATATTCTAGATCTTTACAATTTTTTAAAACAAAATGAATTTCGAAGTGTTAAAATTATACTTAGAATTTTCTTAAGTGATGGTGACATACTGCAGTGGTGAACGTTCCTTTTCTAAGTTAAAAAGAATAAAAAACGAACTCAGAACTACAATGTTTCAAGAAAGATGGACAAGTTTGTCAGTGATGCCAATCGAAAGCGACATCCTCAGTGGTATCGATTTTGAAAATATAATCAAAAGACTCCCTCAATGAACATTCCTCTTTCCATCTTTTTGCATATCAATATTTTGTTCCTTAAACTACAATCCTTAAACTACATTATGAATTTAATTTTTTGCTATTTAAATTTTTATTTATTTTTGAATTCTTTTACAAAAAAGTATTATTTTGTTTTAATATTTACATTGCTTATAATTATGTTAATGTTTATGTCAAAACATAAAAATGCTGCTATAATTATTTACCTTTATAATCAATTGAAAAAAATATTATTTATTTAAAAAATTTAAAGAATAAATAATATTTCAAAGTTATGTAATTTTTTTTGTACTGCACAACATTAAATTTTTATAGAATCATACAGGGCCCCATAAAAGGTAAAGACGGCCTTGGGCATAAGAAGAAAGGTGAGTGATTGATGGTGAATGAACTACATATTAGAGTAGAAGAGCCTCACTAAACCATTCGGAATTTCGTAGGAATATTAGAATGTTTTTAGTGGCATTTTTGAGCATCCTCGTCATAAATTGGATCTGCTAATTACCTTCCTCATCATATGAGCACCCAATGACCCAATGAGTTGTGACCCGTGCCGCAGAGAGCCGAAATTTACAAAACTGTGGTAAAAATCAATTTTTTTGATTGGAAATGTTTGGCCATGCGTTCCTAAAAACTCAGCTAGTTTCCACCTGCCATTGGCTGTTTTTAGGAAATAGGAATGGATTCTATTTTTTCTTGTTCTTTATAATGATCAGAGAATAGAAGTGTCGTTGCCTTCGCGTGATGATCCGATTGTGGCCAAATTATCCGCAGTTTCGTTTTCATTTTTGACGTCGTGATCTGGAATCCCCAAATAAAAGCTGAGCAGTCTTAATATGACTGTGACAACTTTCTAACAATTTGGTTTATTATGACTATGGATAAAACAGCTTTTATAGCCTATAGTTTATGAAAATGTCAATATATAATGGATCGATCTGCGTGTAGCGAAATGTTTTGCCATTTACTTCACTACTAGTTTTCCTTCTTATTACTATTCTCCTTTCTGCCTATCCACAAATTGGCTTATAAATAAACAACACGACTTCAAACTCAATTTTTTAGTTAACTTCGTCGGGTGAACGCCATTTTTCTGAAATCTGTCAACCACTATAGGAAATAAACTGCCTTTTTATCTTTTGAGTCGGAGCATCAAGATCATCGACGGAGAAAAGACGTAAAAAGGTAAAGTAAAAACTTTTTTTTGCAGTAACTAGTTTTGTAAAGTTAAAGCATGGCTTTGATTTGAAATCCTATGAAACGAAAAAGGGACAGTAAAAAGAGACAGACACATAGATTGGTAAGGTTTAATGAAGGAGAAGCATTATAGAGTTGCTTTTATTCCAGTTCTCTTTGTGCTCTGCTTCATACTCCGTTCTCTAATGCAGATATAGTTTTGTCAGGAGCGTCATGTCATGGCGATGACAGCCAAAATCCCACCCAAGATCAACTTGTACCAGTTAATCTAGATGACGACCACAAACTGCAGCCGCCCGACCAAAATGAGATCAAAGTAGCCATCACCAGACTAAAGATGAACAAAGCAGCTGGATGTGATGGTCTACAAGCGGAGCTTTTTAAACACGCTGGAGATGACCTGGTCAGGAACATACACCAACTCATCTGCAAAATATGGTCGGAGGAAAGTATGCCCGATGAGTGGAACCTCAGTAGTCAGTACCATCTGCCCGATCCACAAAAAGGGAGACCGCCTACTCTGCGCCAACTATAGAGGCATTAGTCTTCTTAACATCGCCTATAAGATCCTTTCGAGCGTATTATGTGAACGTCTCAAGCCGTTTGCTGATGATTTAATAGGTCCTTATCAATGCGGCTTCAGACCTGGAAAATCTACCACCGACCAAATATTCAAATTGCGCCATATCCTGGAGAAAACCCAAGAGTACATCATCGACAACCACCACCTGTTCGTCGACTTTATAGCAGCGTACGATAGTGTTAACAGAGTTGAAATGTATCGTGCTATGTCTAACTTTAGAATCGCTGCTAAACTGATACGCCTTATCAGGATGACGTTGGAGAACGCTAGCTGTTCCGTCAAAGTTGGTAGAGACTCTATTGAAACCTTCGAAACCACTAGAGGGCTTAGACAAGGCGACGCACTGTCATGCAGCTGTTTTAACAGTGAAATACGTAGCACCCATGCCAGCACTTCGGGCACCATTTTCAATAAATCAACACAATTACTTGTGTTTGCAGACGACATAGACGTGATAGGAAGAACAAAGCGAGCAGTAACTGGTGCATTCACTACAATGGAGTCAGCAGCAAGCCAAATGGGGCTGAAAATAAATAAAGAAAAGACGAAGTATATGCTCTCATCAACAAAAGTCCAATCCCACCACCGACTTGTTCAAAATGTCACCATTGACAGGTATAACTTCGAGGTAGTCAGTGAATTTATCTACCTGGGCACTGCTCTAAACTCAGCCAACAACATCAGCCATGAAATCAAACGCACACTAACTCTTGCTAATAGCTAATCGCTGTTTTTTGGGTTAAATAAGCAATTGAGGATTGAAGCCCCGTCGAGAAGAACCAAGGAGACACTATACAAAACACTCATCATCCCGGTCCTGCTATATGGTGCAGAAGCATGGACCCTCTCCCAATCGGATGAAAAGTCACTTGGAGTCTTAGAGAGAAAAGTTCTGCGCACGATTTATGGTCCTGTTTGCGTTAATCGAGAAGACAACGTTTGGCGAAGAAGATACAACGACGAACTATACGAGCTGTACAGCGACATAAGCTAAGCCAGAAAAATTAGAGTCCAACGACTAAGGTGGCTGGGCCATGTAGAGCGAATGGACATCAACGCTCCAGCGCGTAAAGTCTTCAACGCCAAACCAGAGGGAGTCAGAAGCCAAGGTAGACCTCATCTTCGATGAAGCGACCGGGTAGAAGGAGATCTCCGCCAACTTGGAGTGCAAAATTGGAGACGGCAGGCTAGAGATCGAGCCGGCTGGAGGGGCATATTGGACAAGGCCTAGGAGCACCACGCTCTAGTTGAGCCACCTAAAGAAGAAGAAGAAATTTAGTCAGGAGATGATTCTTTAAATGGTTTGATCCACACATTCTCATGAAAATTTGACTGGAAACGTGGAATAAGTGTCTTTCTACATTAGAGTGCTACATTATCCCCCAGTAGCGTAGACTTATTTCATCTTCATATTCCCACGGGAATGGAAACGGGAACGAGAACGTGAACATTAAAATTTCTCGACCGATTTTAAAAATTCTTTTAACGTTCGAACGCTGATTTATCACTCAGTAAAATAGGATCTATTTCATTGCCCTATTCAAACGGGAATGAAAACGAGAACGAGAACAGGAACATAAGAACTACAGAACCAATTTTAAAAATTCATTCCGCATTAGGACTTACAATTATCCTCTTTCCGAAATTTTACATTCGAAAAAACAAAACATTTCCCGCAACCATGTTTACCTTTCAACATTTCCTTGACATAAATTCTGATTGGACCTCTGCACTGCGTTAAAATCAATATACGGTGGACTGTAGTCCATTTGAAGGTCTATGTCAAGTCGGTATGACTTATTTTTCAAAGATCTGGGACCTGATATGCATATTTTTTAATTATTGCATTCTTTGAACAACAGTGGTAGTGAGATCAGAACTTAGCTTACAGGAAATATATCTTTATATAATCAAGACGTTTGGCTTGCTTTTCTCAAACACTTGGAATGGTATGCTGTTTAATTGAATTACATTTAAAACCTTCAAACCAGAATTGTGGGCAAGCGTTTAGTAATTGCACTTTGCACATGCGGACATAACTCAGTTCAAAACGTGTAGGTAGGTTGTTTTGCTTATTTAAACAAGAAATAGATTGATTTCTACCGATTTCATGAAGCAGACGTGTTCTTATTATTATTAATTTTTTCGAGCTCTTGGAGTAATGTTAAGCGAGAATATGACTGTCAAATCGGAGGTTCCAAGTTAGAGACCCGGAAGCATCAAGGAAAAAAATGATTTCTTCACATTATTGCGTTTCGCGAAGAACTGGAGATCTCTGCGATAATAATTTCAAGTCATGATAAGCGCTTTTTCGATTAGCTGTTTGGAATCAGCAAAAATTTGTAGGTCACTTCCATACGCTCACAAAATATGGTTGAGAGAAGTGTGCTAGGAACCGGGATTTTGATTGATTTTTATTCTATATACCAAAATGTTAATTTTCTCTGAACGCTTTCTTGCTTTGGTTATGCCAGGTACATAAAAACTGAGAATCATGAACAAAATTGATTTTCGGAATACACTCCAAGTTAAGTGCTGTTCAAGAAATCATTTGCACAAATAATGTTTGACACAAGAACATCAACTCCTATTCAGATGATATAACGAAATACTCACACCCATCGCCAAAGATGGACGGAGAAAAACTTTGACAGTATACATCGATTGACATGATTTCTCTTCCTTGCGTTGAACACAAAAGAAAACAAGGAAGTTCATCCAAAAAAAATCAATACCAACCGGAACCACCCAAATCCTGTTTGCAAATAAAGAAGAAAAAACACACCGCCTGCCTGTCCTACTCAAGTAATGGCTATTAAATGTGGTTTTGAGTATGAAATCTCAGCTGTCCGTTTCCCTATTATTTTCTTTTCCTTCACTAACCTACAACAATGCTTAGCTTACCATCTGTTCGACCATTAAAATACCATTTCCTGATTTTTTTTTACCAAAAACATCACGCCAATAGCAAACAAGACGAGGAATATCCTTCATTTGCATGAAAATTTGATTTTCTTTTGTCGAGGACGTTGCTATGCTACTATCAAAATGCCTTGTCTTCATCAACATAATTATTATATTCTCTCGGACAGGACGGGAGTAAGAATAAAAGATGTAAAATATGAAATATATTGCTTCCGTGATAAAAATCATTGGAGCAGTAAAAATTTCGTTGGATGATAAGGATAATAACAACAAATTTTCTACTTTACTGTCGAGACCCGATGGAAGTTATATAAAATATTATTAAATGCCTTTGTAAGAATCTTTAAGCAACAAAGATAGTTGAAGAGCTAAGTTGGCTGGCTTTAAGATCAGCAAAATTTGCAATCCATCCTGCATTTTATTGTAAACCAGTGGTGCATCTTAATGAGATCCAAACCGCTTTTTGTTCATCATATTTTAATCGATTCCGCGCAGTTGTACTCTCATATATCAGTTTAAGATAATGCTCTGTGTTGTATTTTAAAGAGTAGGTTCAAAGATGTTTGCGGAGCACCTAATCAAACAAGTAAATAATTCTCTGACTTGGGATGGATGTAGGCTGTATAAACAGTAGCCAGAGCCGATAAGCTGCAAATACAGTAGCATTCAGGAAAATAGTATTTGGGGTCGTTTGTGCTTCAATGAGGCAGTGAATTCTATCCAGGTGTTATTTCACCATATAGCAATCCTACCAAAAACGGAAATCAATGAGCTAACAATACGCAACCGCCTCCGTTTCGCATCTGAAGAGCAGGGACGGGAATTCGGCCAGCAAAATTTTTAAGATGATTATATATGTGAGTATCAGACAGAAGATCATTTACGACATTAAGGAAGAGGGTCGGAGACAAAACGGAACCCTGAGGTACACCAGCATTTCTAATGTGGGTATGCAGACTTGAAGCCATCCAATGCCGAATTGCCGCACATGTGCTCGAGTAATAAGGGACTGAATTATGTGTTTTTGGCACTACTTTTCGTATTGTCGAGCACTTTAGTACCACAATGTGACATTTTTTCATCAGTGTTTGAACATAATTCGACCCCTGGTAAACGGCTGGAATGGTAGTTTTTAATCCAACGAAGTAGAGACTCGTCACACATTTGCAATAAGAGAGAGATTTCCACTTTGCGGTGACATATACCATCAAATCATAGTGGACCTTTTAAAGTAGTCACTAAGAGTTTTTCGTTCTTGAAGATATTTTATGAGTTGACGGTTGAACCCACAAATTTATAATGAGATCTTTGAGAGCTCTCGCAATCTAGATTACTCTGAAAAATGTTCTCTTCACACTGAATCATAGACTCAAGCTTAGATTGGCTGTGTGTCGCGACTGTTTTTGTTATATTAATTGTTGCTGTTTGTCTCGTGTCACCAAAAAGTGGTTTGTTGTCATTGGGATCACGTTCATGTTGCGAAATCAGAGTAATAGCTGTGTCAGCATAGTTTGTGCATAATTGGATAGTTGTGGATGAGATAGAGCGAAAGTTACTATGTGTTACACTCGATTTATTGAGTTTTTGCTGTTATTATCCCCCACCGGCACCGGTGGTAAGGGCTTGATAATACGACTGAAAACAGTTAAAGTGTCTTCAAATTGGTTTTAAGAAATGTTTTGTCTGTCAGTTCTACAACAAATTTTAAAAATTATAATTTACTTTAACAAAATGACTTAAAAGCAAAATGGTGCATAAAATAGCAAGTACCTGCGACGCACCCGTGTACTTAAGTATGCTGTTATAGTAAATTACCCCTTCAGATTCTGCTTAACCTTGAATTGTTAATTGATTTAATTATGTTCATTAAACTGGTTTTAACTGCAAACGTGTATGATTATCAATGGCAAACAATCACCAAGTTCTGATTGCTTTTATCTTATGACTGCGCTAAGACACAATTCAGATACAAATTACTACTTTAGGCAATAGACATGATAACTCACTGTCTAGGCACTAAATTTCAAACACAAAACATTGAAATTTATGAGTTCATAATCGAAACGAGTGAAGTAATCAAACATTTTTTTCTATCGGAAAGCGGTAATGATTTGACTGTTCGAGAAGAAAGCGAGAATTTAAGTCGAACAGGCTCTAAGTTATGTCGCAACCAACAGTCTCAGATAGCAGTTATGATTGAATTGTTGAAAAGCCGAGCAAACAAAAAAGTTAAAAAAGACCTCCGGATCTGCGGGTTGAATCTAAGGTCTTTGAACGTAAAAATAATCAACTAACATTAAACTGTATGGAAAACTGCAACATATATCTACAAATGCGACCGTTACCGATAAGACATAGAACTCCTAATTAAGTGCGGTTTTCGAAAAAATTCATCAGCGGAAAACCGTCAACCGAATGGATCGTGTTATGATGGAAGCTTCAGTCGCCCACTGTTGTGGATGTACACTGTACATAATTCCGTTTACTTGGGATCCACTAAAGACATGGAAAGTAATGTCAGTGATTCAATAAAACGAAGAATTACTCTTGCAAATTGCTGCTACTTTTGGTTAGTAAGAGAATAGCTGCAGTTTTATGCCTAAATCGCAATCACGACTTTGACTTCGGCCCTGTTGCATGTGAATGCTGTATGTGTTCGCTTTGATTTCACAGTATGATTTTGTTGTTTTTACTTGGAATGTGCAGTTAAAAAATATTTCGATAACAATAAAACATGACATTACGGTGATAGAAAATATGTGAAAAATGTGATTCCTACAATACTGTCTGTCTGTATGTCTGAATCTACAGCCTGACTATTTTTTCTTCACAACTTGCAGTGAGGGTCTATCGGTCAGTTTTTTCAGTTTGAAGCGGTGCCAGGACACAAGTATACGGGTAATAAGTCTATTGATAGCCTTAGTTCCCAATTCTTAGGAAATAAACGGTGTAGGAAAATAAGTCCCCAGGTATACTAATTCCACCGATGGACTAAATTCTCTTCGTCAAGTTTATTTTTAACTGATCATTTTTGAGTAAACGATTTAATATCGGTTTGGATGCCTTCTTTTGATATTGTCCTTTTCATATGACTTCACTTTTCCTTAAGTTGTCCAGTTTTTCATGTACAGTGACCATGACGTTTTCGTAAATCAGCTCAATTTCTTCATGGTCGTTTTGCAAGTCTTGGTTAAATGAATCACCATCAACGTGCTCAGTTATGTCGTCATGGGTTGTAGTAATGGCAGCTCACAAGTTACTTATTACTGACATCTTTTGGGAAAAACAGGCTTTGGAAATCTGCTCAGTTTGCTCTATTCTTTCTAATGATCGGAAGAAAGCTTGTTTTTATGCTCCCTGGTATTTCATCTTCTTCTTTTGCTCTTTAGTTGGTCTATGCCTGTCGCTTTTCCATTGTTCCTGGCTTGCAGCTGCAACCATTCTGTTTTCCTCTTCCTTAAGCTCACTCATTTTCGTGTTAGGCTTACTTTTTGTATCAAGGACTGTTTTTCCCCTTATTTGTAGTATTTTGAAGTAACATACGGAGGTGTTTACTTCTTTGTGGATCTTAATAGTCCCATGTCTTTCTTTCTTGAAACTCTTTCCAATGGAATTCAAGATCATCCAGTCGTTCTTGGATGATAGTACGCATTCGCCTCACCTTAGGTTCTTTTGTATACTGTCTTAATCCATTTCACATTTTCTTTCTGTTTGCTTACAATTTCGTCCACGGTATACATTTTTCTTTATTTTCTTTTACCCTTTCCCACTGTTTTTAAACTCTGATTTGTCTCTCAAACACTGCTTCGTCTCTAGCACTTTTCACTTTTTTGTTTAAACGTCACTTCTTTTCACACTGATTCTAACATTTAATTGGGAGGACTATAATATGTTAGAGCTTTTACTAATACCACCTTACCACTGGTGGGGGTAAAGATCAGTGTTGACTGGTGTTCAGTCGTTGTCGAACTCTAAAGAACATTTATTTTACTTGATTTATATACTAATTTTTCTTATAACTGCGTCTGGCAATTTGGTCAGCTATAGTAATTAAAAAGCATCTCTTGTTTACAACATCGTGGGACTGCAGTGAAATGTATTTTTCGCAACTTTGCATAAGAGTCGTGAGAATAGAGTTGGTTCTATTTTTGCCACTATGTACACAATTGTACACTACTTGATAAGGTAAAAAACAGAGCGTTTGAATTAAAAGCGATAGTTCATTCGTAGAATCGAGTTATTCTCTCGAACATCCTCGAAACGTTACTTGGCGTTCTCTTTTTCATCACTTTTTTCATATACAAAGCGCTCTAGTGAAATAGCCAGTTGCATTCCTCCCCTTAAACAATTCAGCCGCAACACCTGCCTGGCTAGAAATGCTCCTCAGTTTTGCTAAGAACCCAACTTCGCACGTACAGTCAAGCATAGGTATTAAATTTTTAGTCGCACTACTCGTATGTGGAATGTTTTACCTGATTCAAAAAAATTCCAAAAGCAATGCGCATCTGTGTCTTCTTCTAAATCCTTTCCTATTTGTCTAAACACTCGCACTGTGTTTTAAGCATTATAAGCCTTTTGATGTGCCCCACCAGTACTTGAGGTGAAATGATTAGCATGTCTGCCTGCTACGTGGGAGCTCGAGATTTGGATCCCAGACGCACACAATTGGGTAAGGGGGTGGCAAGACCTTAGAGAGTAACTAACAACCATGAAAAGTAATTTCTTTTCAGCAAAGTTCAATCCATTCCTCAGCAAGGCATGGTTGAAAGAAATGTCTTAGGTCACTATTCTCTCCAAGATCTCTTTTGCTACCATATTTTTATAAAAGCTCTCAAGTTAAATTATTCGAAAACTGCGATAGTAGTGAACAGAAGTGCATACTAACATAATTTGAAAACGAAGTCAAGCACTCCAACGTTGCAATTGCTTCACCGTAAGAAGTACAAGATTTTGCTCGCGGCACTTGTCTTTTAATAGGTACTCAAAACTTACTATTATTTGTTTACTCTTACAAATAATGCTCATTGCGAAACAAAAATGAATCGACTTAAACACTGTTTTTATTTTTACTAAAAACTCATCTAATCAGTTCTCTTATTTATGCAGTTTCATACTTGTTTGTTTAAAAAATATATTTAAATTAACTATTGGATACACAATACACTACACATACACATACATTTTTTTTTCAATTTCTATTGCACAGGGTGATACTTCGATAACAAAATACAAGGAAGGTTTTTGTATGTTACCGGACTTTGAAAATATGCCATTCATAGCAACAGGATTTGAAAACCTGATAGAACTAATTGAAACAATAGACGAACTTAAATGTCACGTTCCGAAATTGCGATTAATTCATAAAGACATTTTACAACGCTGTAAAAACTCTGCAAATTCGTTTTGGGAAAATCCTTCAGTTGGAATAAATGTTCTGTGTCATGGAGACTTCCATCGCAAAAACATGATGTTCAAACACAATTCCAAGGGTGAATTGCAAGATGTTTTGCTGGTAAGTTTTACCATGTCATTTAAAAATACACAACTGTGTTATAAGAGTGAATTGTTTTTTCTTTTTTTAGTTGGACTTACAAATTAGCTCCTTTGGACCAGCGATATTTGATGTGATATACGGAACTTATATGTTGATGGATGCAGAGGCTCGTAAAAATAACTACGAAGAAATGATTCACTTCTACAGCTCCCGTTTCATTGAAACACTGAAAAAACTCAAATTCCAAGGAGAGATTCCAAAAATATCAGATTTCTTTGTTGAAATTTTCCGTCATAGGCATTTTGGTAAGGACTTTGGAGAACTTTTTAATATTTTCTTACACGAAATATGTTTTTAGATTTATTTTTACTATCCACACTTCTACCGATATGGTACGCTATGGCTGAAGCTGAAGTTGACCCTGAAAAACTTGTAACGGATAATGAAGAACGTAAGAAGTATTACTAGATCATTCTGGTTATGTAGCAGAAGTGAAGCGTATTTTGCCGATGATGCTGTGTAAAGGGTTCTTGGAATAATATATACATACCTTAATATATCTGTCAAATACAAATTTTTAAGAAGCACAAAATTCAATTTTGATCGCTTTAAATTCAAAATATTAAATTGCTTTTTGAGCTTGCTGTACAGCAAAAGATTGGAAAGGATAACAGTTTGTGTGTAATGTACACTTAAAACATGATAAAATACTGTGAAACAGAACTTTTATTGTAAATATGAGAGTCCAATAAATCAACCAATGAAACAATCATACAACATGACTTTGGAGAATTCACGCTGCTCCGTCAAGGTCGGTAAAGAACTCACCGAGACCTTTAATGTCGAAAAAGGTTTTAGGCAAGGCGATAAACTGTCATGCGATTTCTTCAACATCATACTTGAACAGATTGTAAGAAACTCAAACGTCAACACCAGAGGAACAATCTTTCAAAAGTCTGTGCAATTACTCGCATTATGCAGACGATATTGACGTAATGGGAAGAAAAAAGCGTGATGTCATAGGTGCTTTTGCGAGTATTGAAACAGAAGTGGCAAAAATAGGTTTGATGGTTAATAAGGGCAAAACAAAGTATATGCTGTCATCAAATAAGGACACAGAACATCGACGAATTGGACAAAACGTCACAATAGACAGACATAACTTCGAGGTAGTACAGGACTTCGTCTACCTAGGATCCGCTGTAGACACGGACAACAACATCAGTGCGGAGATCAAACGGAGAATAACTCTTGCCAACCGTTGCTTCTTTGGGTTAAGAAGGCAGTTGAGAAACAAAACCCTCTCCAGAAAAACCAAGGTAACCTTATATAAGACCTTAATCATCCCAGTCATGCTGTACGGCGCGGAAGCATGGACCTTATCGAAAGCGGATGAGGAAACCCTTGGTCGTTTCGAAAGAAAAATTCTCCGAATGATCTTTGGTCCCGTATGCGAAGGCAATGTGTGGAGAAGAAGATACAACAACGAGCTGTATGAGCGTACCGCGACATGGGCATAGCCAGAAGAGTATACGCATCGCGAGGCTACGATGGTTGGGCCATGTAGAGCGGATGGACCCAAACGCTCCGGCTCGTCGGGTGTTCGAATGCACATTGCAGGGAAATCGCGGAAGGGGAAGACCTCGTCTTAGGTGGCGCAATCAAGTGGAGGAAGACCTCAACCGACTTGGAAAGCGAAACTGGAGAGAGCTCGCCCGAAATAGAAGTCGTTATCGAAGGATGTTGGTTGAGGCCCAGGTTCACCCCGAACTGTAATGCCCACCTAAGTAAGAAGTAAGAAGTGGTTAAATGAATCGCAATCAACGTGCTCCGTTATGTCGTTATGGGTTGTAGTAATGGCGGCTCATAGGTTACGTATTACTGACATCTTTTGGGAATATGTAATAGGCTTTGGAAACCTGCTCAGCTTGCTCTGTTCTTTCTAATGATCGGAAGAAATCTTGTTTTTTTGTTTCCTTTCGTTTCATCATCTTCTTTTGCTCTTTAGTTGGTCTTTGCCTGTCGCTTTTCCATTGTTCCTGGCTTGCAGCTGCAACCATTTTGTTTTCCCCTTCCTCAAGTTCACTCATTTTCGTGTTAGGCTTGCTTTATTTTGAAGTAACATACGAAGGTGTCTAGTTCTTTGTGGATTTTAATAGTTCCATGTTTTTCTTGAAATTCCTTCCAATGGAATTCAAGAGCATCCGGTCTTGGATGAGAGTACGCGTTCGCACACCTTAGGTGCTTTTGCATATTTTTCCGATACTTTCTAAATCCATTCCACATTTTTTTTTTGTTTGCTTACAACTTCGTCCACGGTATTCATTTTTCTTTATTTTCCTTGTTCTTTTACCTTTTCCAACTGATTTTAAACTTTGATTCGTCTCTCAATCACTGCTTAGTTTCTAGCACTTTTTAATCTTTTTTTTATATGTCACTACTCTTCACACTGATTCTTTCTTTTAATTCGAAGGACCAAAATATGTTATAGCTTATACTAATACCATCTTGTATGCGCTCATGTATGCGAGAGACTATGAGATTGTAATGCACAGTGTAAAAAAACACAGTGTTGTTGTTGGTTTTTGCACGATTTTTCTACCGCAATTTAAGCGGGTAAACGTTAACAGATCCGGAAAAAATTTATATTCTTCCATTCTATGGCTAAATACCTTTAAGAAAATATATACATCATGCGGGTGCGTCATCGTTAAGTGGGGTAAAAATGTACCACAAAAAAACCACTTGCCGATTAATATATAGATTCAAAACTTAATGCTTATAATGCTCAAATAATGCTCATTTTGAAACAAAAATGAGCCCACTAAAACACTGTTTTTACTTTTTTCTTAAGTTTAGACTTTTACTAAAGTCCCCTCTAATCAGGTCTCTTACTTGTGCAGTTTCATACTTTTGCTTAAAAAATATATTTTAATTAACTAATGGATACACTACACATATATTTTTTTATTCAATTTCTATTGCACAGGGTGATACTTCGATAACAAACTACAAGGAAGGTTTTTGTATGTTCCCGGATTTTGAAAATATGCCATTCATAGCTTCCAATGGAAAGTTAAATAAACAACTTTTCGTAGTCCCACTTTACATCTTCTATCGACTTCATGAATTTGGTTGTCAAACTTCGAACACAATTCGAAGAACAAGTTTTATGTTTTTTTTACAGATATTCGTATTTTTTCTACTTTCATTGGTGAGCTTTTTTTAAAGCAACAAGTCATTTTATTTACTATTTATTTACCTTCTGGTCCTCCCATAAAGGATCTACATATGTAAGAGAATTTGAAGAAGGAAAAAGAAATCTTCTAACTATTCGCTTCACTATGTCAGGGAATTTTCTTTTATTTTTATATCAGAAACTAATCACAGTATTTTCGCCCAATGGCTTCAAGTGGAAAATCTCAACACAAAAAAAAATATATATGACTGACTGGTATAAATGTTCTCCCAAATCAAGACGTTTTTGCAGTTGGAAAGGCTGTTGTCATCATTTTTGCAGTCGCGACATGTATCAAAACGCTGCGTTTTTATTTCGCGTCAGTATTCTCATAATGTATACCTTAATTTTGACAACTGCAATTGTCATTGCCGCTACTGCAAAATCGCATTGGTTTGGAACTTTAAGGCTATCGTTCTTCATTGGACATAAAAACTGAATTTAAACGCCAAAAAAAGATGTTTGGCAATCAACTTCCCTACTAAGTTTACAGGAAAAAGAATGATCGAAATATATTACCAATTTGGTAATTTTCAATTTAGGTACATGGTATCCTAACGTATCGTTTCGACATTGCAGACAAGTATTATTTTAACGTATTTCAGTTGATTCAGTCGCCCAAAAATTTAAGTGCTCAATTTCAAACTATGCTCTTGACCATATTCTTCAGTGTTTAAAAAATATTCTGGATAAAGTTTAGAGTGAATAAAGAAATATTAAGGAGGGGTAAAGCTTTTACTTCTTTTGCCCCGCAGTTTCCGTTTATTTACTTTGTTGCAAGCTCTATAACTGTGATACACGTTAATTATAAAGTTGTGTTAGTTAAACTGCAAACACCAATTTGTAATCGAATTTATGTTTTGAAATCCAAAATAAAGTAGTGCTTGTAAAATAAACCCGTGGACCGATGCTGTTGTGTGTGCAAAGCATTCCATCTTGCTGTTTTCCCTGAAACTCGAAAGTTCGCCTGGAAGGGCCTTTTATTGGATCACAGGATGAGTCAAATTAAAGTTGTAAAAAAAAAGGTTGGAGAAGCGATTTTTGGAAATTCATCACCAAATGTCTCAAATGACTAATGAAAAATTATTTTTGTGCATTAATTTGATAAAATGGAATACGAAATAAAAATAATAGTTGCAACTTCTAGCTACACAAAAAAGTGAAACATTTAAAATGATGCACCGAACTTGTTTATTAATGTTGCCAACAGGTGTCACGCAGTAATATGTGTGTACATGTTTTAAAAGCTTAAGCTTTATTAGGTTTTTTTACTTTTTTCACTTTGTGATTCGATGTAGTTCAGGCTTTATTCTTCGAGCAAAAAAAAAGGGCTTCTAGACAAAAGGCGTGTTTAATGAAAAAAAGAGCAGAGCAGCGTAGCTCAGAGCAGAGCAAGAAATGAGATAAATGTCAGGCAATTTAGAGCAGAACAGCTGGTGCCAAAAGTCAGCTGATAAGAAAGCAACAAACATTTTGCTAGTTTGCAAAATTATGTTTGGTATGCTATTATAATAAAAATCTATATGCGGAAACATTGGAATCAAAACTAAACTAACATGCGATGTTAATTCAATTGATTTTAAGTTAAATTCGATTTCAAATAGATTGCAAAACGCAAAATATAAACAAAAATATTTGAATCAAATGTCAACAGACAAATGTCTACTCTTACTCAAAAGCAAGTGCAGAAAATGCTGCTCTAAAAGCTCTAGAGCAGGTCATTAAACACAAAAAGTTCTTGCTCGGAGTAGAAAAATTTGTCATTAAACACCAAAAAGCTGCTTTTTTCTGCTCTAGATCGATCTAGAGCAGGTCATTAAACACACTTAAAGTAACTTTCGTTCTTGTTTTAATTAAAATTATGACTTGGAGAAAATTTTGACTTTGAGATCTCATTACCCAAAAACTAAAATTTTCTTTCATATTTTTCTATTCCAAAGGGTGATTTCTCAGTGACAGACTATAAGGAGAGTTTTCTTAATTTTAAGAACTTTGAAACAATACCTTTCATTGCATCAGGAATGGACAATTTCTTAGAATTAATCGAAACAATTGACGAGCTCAAATCGTATGTTCCGAAACTTCGTATAGTACAAAAGGACCTCTTGAAACGCTGTATCGATTCTACTTTAGCCTTTAGAGAAAAATCACCTGTTGGTGTACATGGGGATTTTCATCGTAAAAACATGATGTTCAAGCACAATTCCAAGGGTGAACTGGAAGATGTAATGCTAGTAAGTAAAACAACGCTAATGTTGATTTTTCCACAAAATGAAAACATTCATTTTATTTTAAAGCTGGACTTTCAAGCGTGCTACTTTGGGCCTGCGATATTAGACGTCATTTATGGAATGTACTTTCTTATGGATGAAGAGGCTCGTAAAAACCATTACGACGAAATAATTCACTTTTATAGCACAAGTTTTATAGAAACATTGAAGAAACTCAAATTTCAAGGAGACCTGCCCAAAGTAACGGATTATTTTATTGAACTTTTGCGCCACAAACATTTTGGTAAGCAATTGAATAGTAAGTTATTAATATTTTCACAAAAATATATATTTCAGTTTCTCCAGATAGTCTTTTGTCTGAAAATGAAGTACGTAGGAAGGCTTACCATAATTCTACTTATATAGCAGAAGTAAAGCGAGTTTTCCCCATAATGCTTCATAAAGGATACTTCGATTAGGGCCAAAACGATTTTTTTGAAAAAAAAAATTACTTCAGAGATCTTTTACAATAAGCGCAATAAAGATTTTATTGAAAAAAAAAAGAAAAATTATAAAAGAATTAATTATTTTCTTAGGGGCAAACCTTCTCTAGGTGCAAGAATGTAATCCCATTCCCCAAGAAATATATGTGTCGACAAACATCGACCAATCATTGCGTCTTAGAAAGGAACAAACAACATCTAACTGATGAGCCCATTGTTTGTAGCTGGGCGAAACGCATAAGGAGTGAAGGTCACTTGAACTTTTCATTTTAATTTATAAAGATTTTAGCAACCATAAGAATTGGAGAACATTTTTTTACTCACAACTTTAAACTTTAAAACAAGTTCTTACCATAATCCGTCGTATTCTCTATTACCAGGAGATTTATTTACAGAGTACTAACGCTATAGCTTTTAATAGTGTTAACGATATTGGGCCTCTGCTTGTATCGGCATCAACTCAATTATTTATACAAATACAAAACTCTAGTCCTGTAAGTTATTCTATCAGTCTTGAGAGGAACTGGAAAGGCAATAGTGGAGTCCATCAAACAAAGTTTTCAAGCATGTTTAATAATGTGAACCCTACTAATAGAGAAAAAACCAACTGTATTTATAATAATCTTTTCACATCCTTCAAATAAATAAAAATACGAACGAGCACATAA
This sequence comes from Melanostoma mellinum, assembly GCA_914767635.1. Classification (NCBI taxonomy): domain Eukaryota; kingdom Metazoa; phylum Arthropoda; class Insecta; order Diptera; family Syrphidae; genus Melanostoma; species Melanostoma mellinum. The sequence goes on from OU612058.1 coordinate 27,044,595, forward strand.
TGTCAGAAACCCATAAATAACAAACTATTATATGAATTTTTTTATTCTTGAGGAAATTGAAGAAAAATTTGACCACTGTGGCTGAAAACCGCAGAAAAACAAACATGTGCATCCACGAAGTTGAGCAGATTCGCAAATGAGAAGAGAAAAAAAACCGCATACAAAAAATGGAACATACCACAGCCACAACTATGTACATTTATCATCAACATAATCAGAAAAGTTGAATGCAATTTTGTTTCAAACTCACATTTAGCACATTTTTGAAGCCGTAACCAGTAAACTCAAGTGAAAACCCACGTTTAACTTAAAATATTACCTCTCTGTCTGTATTTCGTTTGTAGTCTGTCTACTGTCTACTGTCGTCTAAAACTAACACAGTTACGGTTCGAAAATGAATTTGCCCGGATAATTAGCATGTCCACCTGCTAACGCAGGGGTTCGAGGTTCAAATCCCAGCAGAGGCATAAATGTTTTTTCACGGGTATCGCCTTTCGCGAGGAATTGGCAAGTCCTCCTTAGTAAATTCTGCCATGAAAAGCGCTTTCTCGATTAGCCGTTCGACCGACAGAAAATTGTAGGTCCCCTCCATTCCCTCACAAGGCATGGTTGTGAGAAATGCGCTAGGCCCAGGGGCTCCTCGCTCTGTTGCGCTACCATATTTATTTATTTTAGTCTTCTTGAAAGAACCAATCCCTGCAATGAAAACCCGTGATTTTCTTAGCTCATTTACTAATGATATCAATAGCCTAATCCAATAAAATGTTTTAAGAAAATCTTGCGTTTTTGAATTTAAGGATTGGCATTTACTTTGTAAAAACCCTAGTTCAGATATCAGGATAGACTGGTAAAATCTTAATTGCCTGAAACCCATGTGATGTGCTGAGGCCGAAGAGTCAATGTGATTGGATGGGTGCCGTGACATTGTGCTAAGCGACATTATGCCAAATGTATAGAAATTTGGCACAATGACGCTTTTGCAATGTGACATTGGCCAAACATTAGGGTTTGGTATAATGACGCTTTGTAGAAGTGCCATAGGGCCAAGTTAGCTAGTGACATTGGGCCAAATGTAGAAATTTGCATCATCTTTGTCATCTGTGTTTACAGTCCTTTGCGGCATGACTAAAGGGATTATTGGCTTAATGACATCTAAGAAACTCCCACGCTTATCATTCATAGTGTGAAGGTCTAATGTCTTCAAATGTTTTGTTTTGAGCATAACATAAAGTAAGAGTGAGAAATTCGGCTGTGTGTGTAAAAGATGTGTTCTTACTTAGTTCAATTTTAAGATATTAAGTGATGAACTTATAAAAAATCTGCAGCCGATCGTCAGGTACACCGACTTTATAAAACTGAATAAACAGTCAAAACTGAACCATTAACGTGAATGCGTTAAGAAGCTTCCGGGCTACGCAGGCACTTAGTGTTTATATTAATAGAATGTTATCCATCTTATCTGTTGACTTTGTAGGTACATCCAAGGTCGAAGATAACCAAACTTTTTTTCTTCTTCTTCTTCTTCTTTTCATTTTCGGCGTTACGAGTAGTGATCTTGAAGCGATCACAACTCTCCCACTTTTCTGCTTCACACTAGTGATCCGCCAGTGGGGTACGCCGCGTTGACCTCAGAAATCGTCGGCAAGCCTCCCGGTTTTGGATTGTTCCATGTCTGAGGCCAACCAAATGCTGCTGTTTTTGCATTTGCTTGTACCAGGAGTGTTTTGGCCTGCCTTTTCTTTTTCGTCGCGAATTTGTTGAAACGTTGTACGATATTGCCTTTTTGACGGGGTTCTGCGGATCTCTCCTTTGAACATGACAATACCAACTGAGCCGGTCGTGCTGAATTTTGTCCAAGATGGTACTTTTGACATGAAGGCTTCCACGGATCTTAGTACTTCTAATTCGATCAAGCTTTGTTACTCCTGCTGTCATCCGAAGCATCTTCATTTCGGCTGCCGTCAATTTGCTCTCATACTTTTTGTACATTGTCCAACATTGTGAACCGTATGTCAGAGCTGGACGGACAACTGCTGTGTAGAGTCTTCCCTTCAGCTTAGGGGGCATTTTTCGATCACAGAAGATAGCGGAGTTTTCTCGCCACTTCATCCACCCTACGCTTACTCGATGATTGATGTCGTCATCACAAGATGCTTCACTATTGATCATAGATCCCAGATATTTAAACTTTTCACACTAGGGAAGCACATTTCCATTCAAATAAATGTCTGGAATAGGCTTGTCTGGATCAGAAAAAGGGCAGCACAGGTATTCAGTCTTTTTAGCGCTAATACGGTACCCATTTCCTTCCAGAACATCAATCCAAACGTCAAGTGCTCGTTGCAGGGATGATAACCAAACTTTTTTTGATGAGAGAAATATAATTTCAAGGCCATTGCATACCTACTATTGGTGTTATTTTTACTTTGTGCCCTCCAACAAATTTTGATGCAAAGACCATCCAAAAAATGTTACGCCCATGCTGGCAGACAAAGAAGTCAGCATAATCATTTAATTTAAAATTAAAAACGGCACTTTGTTTTGAAAGATGAGGAAAAATTAAGGATTATTATCGATCAGTTTGCATTTGTGAAAAAATGTGTTCATATCTTATACCCCAGTTAACACAAATGACTTACAAGCTTTATTGCAGATTTTGAAGACTATATTTTGATGTGAGAATAACTGTCCTGTTCTATCAAGTGGAATTGAAAATTACTAACTAAATTTTTTGGTAACAAGTTCTTCTCATATGAAATTATCATCTTCAACTAAATCAAACCAAAGCAAATTCGTATGAAACCGTTTAAATTCAACTACGAGTATCATAACCGCATTGTCATTGTTTACATTCGGCTCTCAAAACCTACTTGAAATTTGAAATACGAATGTTTTCTTTTGTCTCACTTCAAACTACACGATTCAAAGTGAACGAAAATCATAACGAAAGAAATGATTATTCGTTAGATAAAAGTTGATTGTATCTGCTAAGCAATGCTTTAAATAAACGAAATTATAAACAAGCTGCGTTAGTTTCATAGTCTCAATCGCTCGGTTCAGTTCATTCCCTCACTAGTGAGCTATTTGTTTGTTCAGACATAAATATAAGTAGACAGTTCAAAAAATATGACGAAGTTTAATGAAGACGAACTACACGCTCCCGATTGGATGAATAAAGATTTTTTCACTGACGTTTTGAGGAAACATGAAAAAAATGATTCTGTTGTGGTATGCCGAAAGATTTTAAGTACTTCCTTCCTTGTGTTTCATGTGAAATTTGTTCTTGTGTCTTGAACTAAGGTGAGGGATGTGAAAATGTCACCAGCTTCTGTTCAGGGTGATCATATTGCCAGTGTTATGTTTCGTGCTGCTGTCACTTATGACTCCAATCAGACAAAAGGAATAACCAAATCGTTAATAATGAAAACAATGCCAGAATCTGAAGGCAATAAAATGGATTTAGTAGCTGAAACGCCTATATTTGATACTGAGATATCCATGTATAAAAATACGATTCCAAAGTTTGAAGCTGAATTGAGAAAAATCGGTGACAACACGGTCTTGGGAGCCAGGTAGGTACACTTTGATGTAATTTTTGTTTTAAAACCGAATAATAGCCAATTGTTTTGAAGTGCATTGTATTATTCCTTGAAGCCAAAGCAGATAATAATATTTGAAGACATTTGTGTCAAAGGATACGAAGTCATTCGTGAAAGAGAGGCCACCCTTGAAGAGGCTAAAGAGGCTTTTTTGAAGTTAGCCAAGTGGCATGCTGTGAGTTATAAGCTCGCTTCCGAGGTAAGTGCAACAAGTGCCTACTCAAGGACATATTTTATTTGCTTTTAAATTTTTTTTATGTGTGCAATTAATTTAGAGAAGTTACTTACTTACTGAATGATAAGTGCTTAAATGATAACAAGTACCTACTGTGTTTTCAATTTTCTGTTTTTTATTAGTCTAGAAAAGATAGGATAGATAAAAAAAGATTTCTAGCCAAAGTAACATTCGTTTTTCTTTTATTAATTGAAATTATGACTTGGAGAAAATTTTTACTTTGAGATCTCATTACTCAAAAACCTATGATTTTTGTCTTTAAGGGCCTAAAATACGAAACAACACGTATATGTACTTCCATTTCAAGTGAGTTATGACGAATGTAAAAAGTTTCAACAACACAAAGCCACAAGTTGGCTTGTTTTTCTACAAGTGCAATGGGCGAAATACTTCAAGTGGCTCTTGACTTGTAGACTCGGAGGTTTGTGTTACAGACACTTTTATACAAAACACCCTGTATAACACTGTCACACTCCAAATGGCTTTGAAGAAACCTTTTCACATCTAACTTGAGACACCGTAAAAGGCTATCGAGAGCTTGTTGAATTTTATGTACATTTTTGTTGAGTTATGGTGGAAAAAGATGTCAACATGTAGGAAAATAAATATTTTCAGGCACAAAATACCATTTATCGAGACAATTCAAGTTTGATGAATTAACAAAGCCTTAAAAAAAATTATTTTTTGAGTTGGTCGCTTTTATTTCTTATGTCATTCTGTTCAAATTAAGCTGAAAATCATGTTGAAACAAAGCTAATGCTTCACGAGAAATCGTAAATTACTTTTTCTGTCAAAATTGTGAGAAATCTATGTACGTCAGTGATTATTTGAGACCTTATATCGACTAGATAGACACCAACTATTGGAATAGGTTTATGAATCCGAAGCTTCAACATCTGTTCTTCTGGACTATTGCTTAAGAGTCACCTAGATGTTCAATCGCGCAAAATTGATTTTGTTATAAAGACACTTAAATTGTTTCTTTTTACTCAAGCCGAATGAGGAGAGTCTTTGACTTGACGTAATCTTCAAAATCTGTTTTTAGCAAATTTTCAGCTTAGTTTGAGCTGTGTTTACGTTCATACCTCTTTTGGATATTCATGTTATTGTAAATGCTATGGAATTCCAAATTAAGGAACAACCACTATTTTCTGCACAATCAATCTTTGAATGTCATTAGTGCAAATCTATATTCATTTTAAATCGACTTCAAGTAAGCCTTAATCCTGGTACAAGCTTAAAATGGTACTTGAATAATTTATTTTCTATTTGAACACAACACTTACCTTTGAGTCAGGTCAAATCTAAGCAAAAGTCTAATAAGACGTGGACGATCAAGAGATTCAGTTACCTCAACTCCAAAAATGTTCAGTACGACATCAGGCTCATTAGTTTGGAGCTGAGATCACTGAATATATTGATCCTTCAGTTCATTTTTAAGATGTTTCTTTTTCTAATAAAATTTTAAAAAAATAGATGACTATTTCTATAACTCCATCTCTAAAATTTGAAGCCAATTAAACCAAACTTTAATTACTGAAGTTATTGCTCTAACTTGTCTGATAACCGCTATTTGTAAGCCATTTTTGTTTTAAATCTGGTATTTCAAAACAAAAAACTAGACTTAATTTCCAAATTTCTGTTTGCGAGCAATATTTATGTTATTTTTCAGAATTGAATTTGTTATACTTGAATAAGGAAAGCCCCCTATTAAGAAGTAACAAGACGCAGACATCACTTATACCAATTATGGCAAGAGTTTTCGAAAAACTGCTACAGAAAAAGCCAATCAAAATAATAGAAGAGAGGAAACTAATTCTGAGTCATCAATTCGGTTTCAGAAATAAACACATTCCACGGTAGACTAAACTCATCATAAATGGAAAAAGCACTTGAAGAAAAACAAGCGGCTATGTTGCTTAAGCTTTTGATAAGTTTTGGGACTTGGGGCTTGAGTAGAAACTGAACTCTCAGGTAGTACTACAAAATACTGGAATCCAATTTACGATCTGACTGCTTAGAATTCAATACGACCGAGCGTACTCTGAGCTTAAAATTACTAGATTATAGGTGGTGTCCCACAAGGAAAAGTCCTAAGACCAACACTGTATCTGTTGTATTCAAGTAATATTCCATTGGCATATTGGTGCCAGATTAGTCTGCTACGAAAGCTCCAAAAAAGTTGCAATCGATAAAGTTAGTGATCGGATGCAGGAATGGCGTATGGAGGGAGATAAACGAAATAGATCGAGAAATATAATCTTTTCGAACAAAAATTTAAACAACGCAACGTTCTAATTGTATACTATATCTCACTTAAACATGTTGAACTCAAAACTGACCCAAACCTGCAAGAAAACTATGCGCCATACAAAATGAAACCATCTCAACTCAATCTACTTAAAGCCAACTGCGCTGAGCGCCCTATTTCAAATACTCCAGTGAATTTGGCGTTCAAGATTGTGAAAGTGGGCGAACAAAGAATGAAATCCCGTCGGTGACGTTATGCCAACATTTTGTTAATGTCTTGACTAAAGCCCAAAACATCAACTCATAAAGTTGTTTTTTATGATATCAAGAACTCTGACCTATTTACCATTTTATCTGAGTATCAGTATAGTATTTCAGTAAGATAACATGCATAAAGATTATGGAACCTCCATTGTACTCAACTAAAGATAACAATCAAGCCAAATCAATTGAAAAAAAATAAGAAACAATTAAAAATTAATTTTAATACGTTCAAGGAAGCATCTATTAGAAGACTTGAAATATCAGTCAATAGAACTAAGTGAAGAGCCAAATTTACACATAGACATGGAATAAGCAGAGAAAAACAAAATATGTAATGACTAATGAGTTTTGGTGTTTTTCGTTTATAGATCTATAAAAGAAGTATTCTGAAATAGGGAGCCACAATATATCTCTTTCCATACCTTGAAACATGACAAAAACAACGAATTTTTGATTTTGAAATAACGAATCTAAGACATCTGAAAGGGCAGTATTTGAAAGTGAAGCAACACTACATCCTCCATTTTTTTTTTTTTTTTTTTTTTGAACTGCAAAATTGTGACTTTGTTTCTGGTTTCAGTTCGATTTGACTCTTTTTGCAATTGGTATTGCTAACTTTGTGTCAGAAAATATAATTGCTATGTTCTTTTTGGAAATAATAGGGTCAAATTACCGTAAAAGTGATCGAGTAAGAGTTTGGAGTTTCTCACGTTATCGAGCACTTTGGTAACACAATTTGACAGTACTTCATCAGCATTTCAACGATTTGAAAACAATAAATGGACAGCAGATTGATGATGTCCAATTTTAGGCAAATTTTGAAAGAAAAAAGACACTCACTCACTCGATCTCTGATGCGGTTATTCGGTCACTGGTTTTGACAGCTCTGAAACGTTTCGTGTCTCGTGTCTGTGCCACTGTAAACTCCTTCAGTTTGACCTTAGACCTTACGACTCAATCGTCTTACAAACAAACGAAGCTTCCAAATTATTGATGCAATTGGGCTTCTATTGCACCACTACAAGGCAAATTTTGCGGAAGTGAAGTCTTTCAAAATACAGTTGGTGCAAAAATTCAAAGGCGAACGACCTACCACAACGCCGAATAGTGAATGAAATTTCAACTTGAAAAGTTGACCCATTTTATTTCACGTGTGTAGTTGATCTAGGTCATGCAACTTCAAGCCTCGGCCGGCCGTATCAGTCTACCTCTTTATTGAAGGTCGGGTCGAATTCAAACGGCATGAATTAAATCCGATTATCGGTCCAAATATCTTACACTTTATATTATTTAAAATATCTACAGATATTCTGATAATCAAAAGCGACAGAATAGGCTATCTACATCCACTTTACTACTCTGCTACTTTGCACAGCTTCTCTAACAACTTGATCATTATTTTCTAACTCAAGAACTAATTTTCTTTCATATTTTTCTATTCCAAAGGGAGACTCCTCAGTGACAGACTATAAGGAGAGTTTTCTTAATTTTAAGACCTTTGAAACAATGCCTTTCGTTACATCAGGAATGGACAATTTCATAGAATTAATTGGAACACTAGACGAGTTCAAATCGTATGTTCCGAAACTACGTATAGTACAAAAAGACCTCGTGAAAAGCTGTATCAATTCTACTTTAGCCTTTAGAGAAAAATCACCAGTTGGTGTACATGTTCTGTGCCATGGGGATTTTCATCGTAAAAACATGATGTTCAAGAACAATTCCAAGGGTGAACTGGAAGATGTAATGCTAGTAAGTAAAACAACGCTAATGTTGATTTTTCCACAAAATGAAAACATTCATTTTATTTTAAAGCTGGACTTTCAAGCGTGCTACTTTGGGCCTGCGATATTAGACGTCATTTATGGAATGTACTTTCTTATGGATGAAGAGGCTCGTAAAAACCATTACGACGAAATAATTCACTTTTATAGCACAAGTTTTATAGAAACATTGAAGAAACTCAAATTTCAAGGAGACCTGCCCAAAGTAACGGATTATTTTATTGAACTTTTGCGCCACAAACATTTTGGTAAGCAATTGAATAGTAAGTTATTAATATTTTCACAAAAATATATATTTTCAGAAATATTTTTGTTTACAACATTTCTACCTGTATGGTATGCTATGTCAAAAGGTGAAGTTTCTCCAGATAGTCTTTTGTCTGAAAATGAAGTACGTAGGAAGGCTTACTATAATTCTGCTTATATAGCAGAAGTAAAGCGAGTTTTTCCCACAATGCTTCATAAAGGATTCTTCGATTAGGGCCAATATCATTTATTTGAAAAAAAAGGTACATCAAAGACACAATAAGCGCAATAAAGATTTTCGGAACCATAAGAATTGGAGAACATGTTTTTACTCACAACTTTAAACTTTCAAAAAAGTTCTTATCACAATTCGTCGTATTCTCCATTACCAGGAGATTTATTTGCAGACTGCTAACGCTATAGCTTTTAATAGTGCTAACGATATCAGGCCCCTGCTTATATTCGCATGAACCCAATTATTAATACAAATACAAAACTCTAGTTCTGTTTGTTATTCTATCAGTCTTGCGAGGAATTGGCAAGGTAATGGTTGTGAAAAATGCGCTCGCTCTGTTGCGCGAAACAAAAGAAGGTTCATTTGATTATATATGTACTACAGAATCAATCATCTATTTTTCTTTTTAAATATATCAACTTATTTATTTGCGTCAATATCTATCTCAAGGTGAATATTCATGAGTGCCAAGACGTTCAGTCTGTTTTCACTCGTTATGTTCAGCAAGAATCTAGTTTTGAAGTCTCCGTAAGCTTGAAAATGTCCTTTCTAGTGTAGCAGTGGAAACTGGAATTGTAGCTAATATCTGTAGCAAATATTTGGATATAGTTTTTTTCGCACTTATCCAAGCATTCCAAAGAGAAGACAGTCATAGCTGCTTTCCACACTTCAAGTTCTGCTATGACGACTGATGTACTTCTTTCGCGTAACACTACCAAATATAAAAATTACGTCCTCAATTTCAGACTGACTGCAAAATTTGAAAGCAGCACACCAGATAACGCCAATACTACTTTACGGTGTTTCGCAAGCGTATCAGTTAATTGGTGATTTGTGTGCTCTAGAAACGGGACGAATAAATTTATTTTGTCATGCGTGTATATATCCGACGCAGGAGTGTTAGAGCGATTAAGTTGCCTTCCAACGATACGTGGCATTTGCGATATACCACCATTCTGATAAAAAAAATTTCTGGTCAAGCATGTTTGACAAACTGTTTGATGGACCGTTCACATTACCGGAGTTCACACTTTAATTAATTGGACAGACTTATGTTTGAACGACCAATGTTGGATAATGTGAAACCTCAGAGGACCGCTCGTCCAAATTGTAGGATGGTTTTCAAATATTTTTGAAAATTTTGAAGTTGGAAGGAGCGAAGGAGGATATAGCATAATTTTGGACGGCAAATCTGATAAGTTTGAACGCTAACTATATCTGACCATCCAACATCCATCAAACGAAGTCTGTCCAACTAATTGTACAGTATGAACTCCGCTACTCTCAAAATCGAGTCCATTAAAAAAATTTGTCAAGTATGTTTGATAATGTGAACCCGGCTAATAAACAAAAAACAAAGATATTTATAATCATCTTTTCACATCCTTCAGTAAATAAAAATACGAACGAGTACATAATGTCAGAAAACCATAAATAACAAACTAGCATATGAATTTTTTTATCTTGAAGAAATTGAAGAAAAATTGAGCCACTGTAGCTGAAAATCGCAGATAAACAAACATGTGTAACCACGAAGTTGGGCAGATTCGCAAATGACAGGAAAAGACAAAACAAAATCGGAGACAGGTAATAACAATGAAGCAAAACAGATTCAGTACCTTTTATGGACAGTTGGTGTTCCGCATACAAACAATGGACAATTTGGTCATACCAAGGTCAAAAGAACGCAATACATAATGTGCAATTTTGTATACCTCCATTTTTTTCAATTCAACTATGGGTGTGTCTGAAGCTTATAAAGGTTTGATCAAATAGAGAAGAAAAACACGATTTAGCAATTTGGTAGCACTGTTTGGCATATGAGTTTTGGGTGCAAATTTCAAAATAAATAAAAAATGGAAACATCCATGTTTTCGAATTTTGTTTTTTTTTTATATACACCAAACAGATCCTTAAAAATAATGGGCCATATTCATTGAGAATTACTAAAGTCGTAACTTCTTAGTTCACAGTTTAAGCTAAATCATTTAGGGAAACACAGCTTCTATTCATAGAAGATTTTCTAGCTGTGTTTAACTAATACCCTTTTCACACTGCACGGAAATACGGATTTTGATTTTGATTTGGGTGGTACTAGAATCAACCCATTCACACTGCCGAAAGTACAAGAGTAGATTTTGTTTGACAGTTGTCACTGTCAAGTTGTGTTGACAAAAATTATTTTTAAGAAAGCTATTGAAAAAATATTTCAATGCATTTTTATTTAAAAATTAAATTTAATTTGCGCTTTTGCTGCAGAACAACAGAAATCAACCGAGTTCTGCAAACAAAAATACAAAACTCCATAGTAGAAATCGTGATAACAACACCTCGTCGTCTATTGAATCATCCGGATGCAACCAAATTTTATTCTGTTTGCATTCTCATAGACCATGGATCAAGTTCACCATAACTGGTTGTTGCGCAAGAATCACAACCGACTGACCTCTGGAGTGCGCAACAAACAAATAAGCTTGGTTGAGGAGCGAGGAAAAGCGACGAAGTCTATAAGAGCCAGCCGTTTACTTTTCATCAAATTCGATGACAACATCTCTTGTTTTTAGGATACTCATGATTGCATTTTTTGTCTTATGCCTGGTGAGCATAAGCCTTTCAGTTTTGAGTGGGGGAACACTGATTTTTTCTTAAATTTTACAAATATCGAGATTGATATGCGGCAAAGGTGAAGGTGTGTGAATGGATTTGGGCGGCAAGCAGTCGGATTGATCATAATGTGAAACAGGTTGATGATTTTCATTGCGAAAGTATCCACTGCCAGGATCAATAGGTTTGTGGGAATGATGGTTGGTTGTTTGGTTGTAGTTCTGGGGTTCTGGCGGATTCCATCGTGGGAGATCCTGTAAGATTTAACGTTGAAAAATGGACTCGAGGAATATGCCTTACAAGATATGGAAATAAAGTAAAATAAAATGATTAATTAAATAAATAATGAACAACTTACTTGAAAAACAATTTTCCAAAAATATTTTTACTTTTCTGACACAACAAAAACAATCAACAACACGTCAGCAACTAAACTGTTCGATTTCTATAGTAAAATACAAAATTTCGATGACAAGTGTCAGTTTTCTTAAGCATTGTTGTTGTTTTTTGTGATAGTTCACTTTCGTTCGCTGTTCTTAGGTTCGTTCCATTTCACCATTATTTAGTTTTACTACATTTTGGGGGAGATTTTGTGGAAATCCGAAAAAATAGACTAGAAAAAATGTAAATTTTGTATGGAGAAACTAGTCGATTTTTTTGAGATTTCGGCTTTTTACTACTTTTTTGGCTCGAAATCCGGATTTCGGCGCAGTGTGAAACCGGTATAAACTAGAGTTTATTACAGTATTCTACTACAATTATGCTTCAAACGAAGACAACAAAATCAGAAACGTCAAAATAAAAAAAATAAAAACATTTCTTTTTAAACTTTTCTTCCTGTGGGGTTTGAGGATCTCTGACGGGAGTGAATAAAACAAACGACAATGGACGTTGAGGGAATAGTATCCTTTTCTATTGATAATATGCCCAGCCATTGCATCTCCAATGATCTTTGAAAGGCACTTTATTAACGTGTGTACAATCGATGGTACCAATGACACTAGGAAATCCAGCAATTGGAAAAAATTTGATTTTGTTCGTTGAAATTCCTGGCTTGTTGAAGGAAATTTTACAAAGTTTGTAAACTGTAACGCGAGTCTCTTTGCGATATTTGCAATAATTCTGCTAACAGTTGGCTGGGATATTCCATGCAGATCACCTTAATAAGGATTGGTTTTATTGTTTATAAGAGATATCCGATTTGAAATCATGGTATACAAATGAATACCTATCTACGTCACTTTGATGAACATTTCTTCCAAAAAATCGCAGTGCCGTAAGAACTTGGAGACTTACAGAAATTGACATTCCTCTGTTGTTACGATGTTCTTCAATGCTTAGCAGATTTATCAAATCGATAACGTTCCCAGAATTGTTTATTATTTAATTCAAATGGATTACTTCGAATTTTGTAAATTTTTGTTGTCTTGATACAGGCAAATTTCGAAAAGTATTTATTAAATCAATGTCTTCCATAATATCAAAATCTTCTTCAATATCGCGTAACATGTTTATTTAAGAATTATAACTTTTATTAACAAAATTGTTTTCACAAAATATATATTCAAGATCAATTATATATTGAAAGCATTGAATAATTTTTGACAGTTAATAGAAAAGAAGCAGCTTAAACCTAGTATCCCCCATGATTAGAGTTAGACTCCAGTTTACGTCTTAATCCTAGTACTAAATTTGACTATGAATAGCTTAAACTTCAGTTTAATGTAATAACAGTTTAACAGCAGTTTAAAAATGTCTATGAATATGCCCCAGTGTACATTTGAAGAGAATAGGAAACAAAATATTTTTGTTCTAAGTTCAAATAATCTTTGTATATCTCAAAATGCTTCAATTGCAGTATAAGCTCAAGTTTGTCTGTGGTCAGATTTTCGCGGCGTAGTTCAAGAGCACCTATGAATTGTTTTCCCATCTGTCCCTCTTAGTTGGTAGGTTTTTCTCGGGGAAATTTGGTATGTAGGTTGTAGCTATTGAGTGCAGAATTTATTCTGCCCAGAAATTTCACTGACACAGGTTCAGCAGGAAGATCGTTACTCTTTGCGTTTTTTACAATGAAATTCGCAGCTTCATCAACGGAGAACACGAAGTCATAGCTGTAAAACTAAGGAATTCCATGAGAAAGCACATTTGAAACAAACACACTTAGAAACCTTTATTTCGAAATGTTTTTTCTCAGCTTATTAGCCTATCGTATCCCGTTGCTCCGGTTATAATCTCCAACAAGATTCCATTTGCTATTTTTTCATTAATAACATTTGACTGTCTTCATTTTTCGCGCAGGTGTTTAGCACGTGATATAATATATGGTTACAACATTATCAGACAAGTTGAATGCAATTTTGTTTCAAACTCTTAACTCATTTTTGAAGCCTTAACCAATAGACTCAAGTGAAATCCCACGATTAACTTTAAATGCTACCTCTCTGTCTGTATTTTCACACTTTCGATCGTCAGCTACGCCAACTCTAAGACTGAATAAACTGTTGAAACTGAACCTATATTGCTATTGCGATTCAGGCAAGGGTGTAGCAACACCAGTATCAGCCGTACTAATGATAGGGGTTGGGGGTCCAGACTAATGAAGCCCCCGCACTACGCTGGCATTTAGCGTTTATACTAGTTAAATTTTATCCACCTTATCGGTTGACTAATTGTCTCCCAGCGAAAGATAACTAAACGTTTTTTGATGAGAGGAATAGAATTTCATACCTACATTGCTGTACAGATAAATATCAATTTAAGTCAAGAAATCGTTATTTTTACTTTGTGCCCTCCAAATAATTTTGATGAAAAGCCCCTCCAAGACACGCTACGCCCATGATGACAGTATAATGGAGTGAGCATAGTCATTTAATTTTAAATTAAAAACGGCAATTTGTTTTGAAAGATAAGGAAAAATTAAAGATTATCGATCAGTGTACATTTGTGAAAAGATGTGTTCATATTTCATACCGCAGTTATGACTTACAAGCTTTTTTGAAGACTTCAAAGACTATATTCTGATGTGAAAATAATTGTCCTGTTCTCTTAAGTTATTTCTTAAATTTTTGGTACCAAGTTCATCTCATATAAAATGATCAACTCCAACTTAATCAAACCAAAGCAAACACGTATGACCCTATCGCATAATTTATATTTATCAACTACGAGCAGCATAACCGCATTGTCATTGTTTACATTCGGCTCTCAAAAACTACTTGAAATTTGAAATACAAATGTTCTCTTTTGTCTCACATCAAACTCAAAGAGAACGAGACTCATAACGAAATAAATGATAATTCGTTAGATAATAGTTGATTGTATCTGCCAAGCAATGCTTTAAATAAACGAAAATATAAATAAACTTTGTTAGTTTCATAGTCTCACTCGCTCGGTTCAGTTGGTTTCCTCACTATTGAGCTATTTGTTTGTTCAGACATAAATATAAGTAGACTGTTCAAAAAATATGACGAAGTTTAATGAAGATGAACTACACGCTCCCGATTGGATGAATAAAGATTTTTTCACTGACGTTTTGAGGAAACATGAAAAAAATGATTCTGTTGTGGTATGCCGAAAGATTTTAAGTACTTCCTTCCTTGTGTTTCATGTGAAATTTGTTCTTGTGTCTTGAACTAAGGTGAGGGATGTGAAAATGTCACCAGCTTCTGTTCAGGGTGATCATTATGCCAGTGTTATGTTTCGTGCTGCTGTCACTTATGACTCCAATCAAACAAAAGGAATATCCAAATCGTTGATAATAAAAACAATGCCGCAATCTGAAGGCAATAAAATGGATTTAATTGGTGAAACGGCCATATTTGATACTGAAATCTCCATGTATGAACATACGATTCCAAAGTTTGAAGCTGAATTGAGGAAAATCGGTGACAACACGATCTTGGGAGCCAGGTAATTTTTATTTGATGTAATTTTTGTTTTTAAACAGTGTGATACCCAATTGTTTTGAAGTGCATTGTATTATTCCTTGAAGCCAAAGCAGATAATAATATTTGAAGACATTTGTCCCAAAGGATACGAAGTGATTCGTGACAGAGATGTTACCCTTGAAGAGGCTAAAGAGGCTTTCTTGAAGTTAGCCAAGTGGCATGCTGTGAGTTATAAGCTCGCCGCCGAGGTAAGTGTAACAAGTGCCTTGTCAATGACACAATTTATTTGCTTTTAAGTTTTTTTTATTGGTTTATTGTATAAGTTACTTCCTACTGAATGATAAGTACTTAAATAATAACAAGTACCTACTGCGTTTTCAATTTTCTGTTTGTTATTTGTCTATGAGAGATAGGATAGTGATTTGAAGACATCAATCAAAATTCTTAGAGAGTTAAGACTCAGTACAAAATCGGAAGTGTTACATTAAAATGTTTTGGATACGGTGTGACAAAATCTCAGGGCGGACAGGTTAGGTCCAGACAAGAAAAAATGGTCGAATCCGATTATGTGCTTAACACGATATCAAAATCTCAAGGCCAATACAAGACTTTGTATTCGCTCTTCACATAATTATTTAAATATGAAAATTGAATAAAGTCACGCAAAATATTTTAAAAAACCCTACCCCTCCTATTTAATTTTCTTCGTGCCCTTACAGTTCCTGAAACACATATTACTTGCAATATAAGTGAACTATGAAAAGTGTAAAAAAATGTTTCTGTAACACACAAGGCCAAAAGTTTGCTTGCTCTTCTACAAGTTAAATGGGCGTAGTACTACAAGTTGCTCTTGACTTGTAAGCTTTATTTTATGGAAAAAATAACACTCTATGTAACACTGGCACTTCAAATTGTTTTTCAGAAACTTTTTATCGTCAAACTTAAGACACCGTAATAGGCAATCAAGGACTTGTTGCATTTCATGTAAGCAAATATTTTCAGGCACCAAAATACCATTTATAGTTCGAGTTTGATCAATTTAAATTTTATTTATAAAAATAAAGACAAACCCTGTGCTTTGAGTTGGTTGCTTTCATTTCTTAAGCCTCTTGAACTTTGTAGTACCCGTGGCGTGATGGTTAGCATGTCTGCCTGTTAACCCAAAATGGCGGTGGTTTGGTGGTTGTTTTGAATCCCAACAGGGGGTTACACGGGTATCGCCTCTCACGATGAATTGGCAAGTCCTCCGTTGGTAAAATCATTGCCATTAAAAGCGCTTTCTCGATTAGCCGTTTGGAATCGTCAGAAAATTGTAGTTTCCTTTCATTCCCTCACATGGCATGGTTATGAAAAATGCGCTAGGACCTGGGGTTCTTTGCTTCGTTGCGCCACCCTTTAAAGTTATTAAGACTCTTTGAGCTGATGGTGTAAAAGATATGTGAAACTTCAAACTCCCTCTTATGTGAACTTTAAATAAAGAAAGGAAAATCATTTGTTGATCTTTCATAGATTGGCCTACACTAAGAGATAGTTTTAGTTGGTAAGAACCCCACACTACTCGGTGCCGATTATTACTGAGTATCATTTGGGTATTTTAATCGGATGACAATACCAAAACACAATCGTTATTTTGTCTAATTTTTCGGTCTGTTGCTTCACTTCATTTCCCTCCTGAACTGTCAAAACGTAACTACTTTTCTCATTTTTATAACCATGTCCATTAAACTATCATTAACTAGTAAATGGTATGAAGGTTTTCATATATCGTACATGCATATTTATTGATTGTTTTTTTAATTAGAGTGATAATATCCGACACGTGGTGACTTTAGATTTTAGAGAATTATGAGAGCTCCATTGTTGTCAACCAAAGATAAGAATCGAGCCAAAAACCACTCAAAAAAATAATAAAGTATGAATAAATATCTTTAAAACTTTCTGGGAAGCACCTACTAGAAGACTTGAAAAATTAATTAATAGAACTATGGTGATAAAATTGAAGAGACTTATTTACAAATAGATATGGATGAAATGATAAACCAGAGAAAAACAAAATCCTAACTAATATTATAAATGTGAAAGTAAGTCCGTTTGTCCGACTAAACTACTGAACCCATTTAAATGAAATTTTGTGCAGACATAATTTAAAGCCTGAGGAAGGATAAATAGTAGTTTAGTTTAGTTTAGTTTAGTTTATTGATTTCGTAAATATTAACATTACATTTCATTACACGATTTTACTAAGTCTTATATGGTTTGGCCGAAGGCCGTCTACCAGAGCGACATTTAAATTTAAATAACACATTTTCAAAAAATAAAGTTCACATAAACAATTTTTTTTTTTTTTTTTTTTCTTAAAAAAGTTTTAAAAGTTTCCTTCAATGGTTGGCTTTCTGTAACGAGAAGCATTTAAAATATATCTAGCTAGGGTGTCCCAGCCACGCTCTCCATTCAAAATATTGACAACTTCATCCAAACTAAGGCTGTCCGTTGCAAAGAAACGCCTTTTAAATTCCTTTTGAGTATTGGACAGATTCCCAAGAAATGCAAAACATCTTCACGGGCCTTCAAGTTGCATAGATCGCACAATAATGGTAGATCAGGTCTATGTGGAATATAATTCAAGTTAAAAACTTCACCTCTTAGTTTAAATATTGCGCTGATTTGATCAGTTGTATTTTGCTCCAGGAAATAAGTGCTGGTATTTAAAAAATGATTCAGCTTGCTGTAGTAGGTTCTGTATTGCGACGATTCCGCTTCTCTATTGAACTCATCACACATCATGCTTCCAACTTTCTTCAACAAATTGTTGAACTGTATTTTCAGTGTTTCAGGATTTTCATCAATTGATACTGTAAAATCTGCTAAAGAATCGTCTGCCAATTTTTTCCACTCATTAACGCAAGTTCCCCTAGAATTGAATAATTGTTTCAGAACCAGTCTTGGAATCCTTTCTTCTCCCATCGCCATTACTCTTTCCACGTAGTCAAAATTTTTTTTTAGCGTATCCAAAAATAACGGTGCTATGCTTGTTTCCAAATATAACATATAATTTGGTGAACAATTGCAGCCTAAAGGTGCTTCGAATAAAAAAACGAAGGAATTTTTATACAGCATCGAAGGAAAGATAGCCCCATACTTGGGCCCCGTAAAAGAGAATTGATAATGCAGCTGATCGAAAGATTTTATACTTCGCTATATGTGAAACATTTTTCTTATCTAAACATCTTCTCCAAACCGATGACAATGCACGTTTAGCTTCAGATAGTTTTTGTTGAAGGTGTTTATTTAGGTTTAGGTTAGAAGTAATCAACACTCCCAGGTACTTATATTCCTTAACAACCTCTATTGTTTCGTCTTGAAATGTCCACTTTTCACTTCTCGCGTACCTGCCACCTCCACTTCTAAAAATCATCATTTTTGACTTTGCCAGGTTAACCGACAGGTTCCAGGTTTTACAGTAGCGTTCAAGTCTATTTATCATAAGTTGCATTCCGTTTATAGTTTCCGACAAGAATACTAAGTCGTCAGCAAACATTAGCCCTGGAATGTTTTTTCCGCTCATTACTATTCCCCCTTTCACACTGTCGATAATGTCGTTAATGTACAATATAAAAAATAAAGTACTGAGAACGCATCCTTGCTTAACGCCTATTGACGTATAAAACTCGTCCGAGAGAGATTTACCATCCCATACCATTGCGAAATTGTCTTTATAAATTGCTCTAATAACGGTTATCATTTTTGTTGAGATGCCGTATCCGCAGAGTTTGTAAAAAAGGGCTTCCCTTGGAATAGAGTCGAAAGCTGATCGAAAATCTACAAAAAATCAAAAATGTCACCAATATTTACCAAAGAGAAAATTTGGTCTATAGTTAAATAGTTTTTCCTGAAACCCGCTTGGTACTCATGCAAAATCTGCTTGATTTCGACCCATTCGCTTAACCGGTTAAATAGTATTGCACTAAATATCTTTGCCGCTGTGTTGAGAAATGAAATGCCTCTATAATTAGTCGGATCCTCAGGATTGCCTTTCTTGTGAAGGGGAAAAATAATTGCTCGTCGAAAACTTTCTGGAACATTACCTGTTTCAAAAATTCTATTGTACTCCATGGTAAGGAGGTTTACGAATTCTGGTGGTAGGTTTTTGAAATATTCGAAGGGTATTCTATATCCTCTCCCGGTGCTTTCCCATCTTTGGAGTTCTCTATAACCTTTTCTACTTCCGCTTGGAAGAAAGGAGCATCTAAATATTCATCCAATATGTAAGGTGCCGCATACTGAAATTTTAGTGATATCTGAGGTGTATTGAGAAGATTCGTAAAATGCATTTTTAACTGGTCTATATTGATAGCTGTACAAGTCGTTCTATTTTTCCCACTTACAAGTCTTACGGCTTTCCAGAATTCTGCTGACGATTTCGCTTTGTTTATTAGATCAATGTTTCTTCTATCCATTTCTTTCTTTTTTGTATAGCAGAGCGTTTTGTAATACTTATTTGCTTCTGCATAAAGTGTTTTGAAGTAAGGGTTGTTGGTCGTTCTCACTATGTTCAAAAAAGCAAAAGACGCGTTTTTAGTTTTCAAACACTAACTGTCGAACCATTTTTTTTTTTTTTTTTTTTTTTTAACAATTTCCTTCCTGACGTTCTTGTTGTAGCTGCCCTTTTGATGATATTCAGTAAGGTTTCTATGTCTGGACTCAGTAAATTGCCGTGGACTACCTGGTTTTCCAGCTCTATTTCCAAGTTTCGTTGAAATAACGACCGGAAGCCATCTTTCTATAAAAGCTTTGGTGGAAGCTTTCGATTTTCAGGATAAATAGTATACTTTTTATCTCCATATTACCACGGAAACGTGAACCTGTAAACTATTGCATCGATTTCAAAAATTCTTGCAACGTTAGAATCCTACACAATCCCCGAGTAACATAAACCCTAACTAAACCTCATTTTCAGAGTTTCCTAATTCATTAGAATTATCAGTAAGTTGAGGCTACGGGTTGGTGTTCCAGCCGAATAATAAGAAATCTGGCAAAGAAAGAAAACGTTTTAATTTCCCGTGTTCCTACAATTCCGACTGATTTGCCATTTCAGCTTAAAAGAGTGCAGTTTCCTCTTAAGCCAGATATTGATGTTCGTATAAACGGTTTCAGTTCGATTTGACTCTCTTTTTTGCAGTTGTTGTTTCTAACTTTGTGTCAGACAATCTAATTGCTATTTTCTTTTTGTCAATACTGGATTCGAATTACCGCACACGTGATCGAGCAATACGTGACTGAATTGAATAGTGTGAGTTTTTAATAATTTCTCACGTTAGCGTGTATTTTGATACGAAAATTTGACAGTCCTTCACCAGCATTTCAACGATTTCAAAACAATAAATGGACAGCAGACTGCTGATGTCCAATTTTAAGCAAATTTTGAATGAAAATGACACTCACTCACCCGATCACTGCAGCGGTTAGTGACAGCAAGGAACGTTTCCGGTTTTGTGCCACTGTCAAGCACCTTCAGTTTGGCCAATAACTTTAGGTTAGGTTAGGTTGAATGGGGGGTGCAGCCACAAGTGGCAACACCTCACTCGGATCTCGAGGATCCATTGTGCTCCCCGGGAAATCATAGGATGAGGAAATGGGAGGATTGGAGAGGTGGATGGTTATTGTGGTAGGGAACTCCCACTGAACCATTTGGAGCCCTGAGTAAATTTCAGGACGTTGCTCAGTGGGAGGTTAGAGATGTCGCCCAGTTCGTCGAAGAAGTATTCTCCGAGGGTTTTTTTCCGAGTGTGGGCTAAACTAGGACACTCACAGAGGAAGTGAAAAGATCCCTCCTCTGCCTCCTCATCTTGGCATCCTCTACATAAGTCGGATGTGCTAATGCCCATTCTCATCATGTGGGTACCCAACGAGTTGTGACCCGTGAGAATGCCAATCAACAGAAAGAGCCGAGGTCTGCTTAGCTGGAGTAGAAATTCTGTTTTTTTCTTGGAAATATCTGGCCAAAGGTTTCTAGAGACTCGGCATGTTTCTAAAGATGACCACCTGTCATTGGCGATTTTTAGAAAATTGTGTTTGATTCTGCTTTTTTCTTGCTCTAGTGGCTTTATAACTGAAGTGTTCGCTTCGCTGGATTCGAGTGCTGACCCGATTTTTGCCAGCTTATCCGCCATTTCATTACCGATAATGTCACGATGTCCAGGAACCCAGGTTAAACTAACTGTGTTTGTCTCACTGAGCAGTCTAAGGTTACTGCGACAGCTGTCTACTAGACTGGATTTTGTGATAATGGATGAGATAGCTTTAATGGCCGCCTGGCTGTCTATGAAGAAGTCAATATTTTTGTTGATCAAGTTTTGCGTAGCAAGTTGCTTCGCGGCTTCGCACACTGCGAGTACTTCTGCTTGAAAGACACTGCAGAAGTCGGGAAGCTTTATTGATCTATTCATGTTAGGGTAGTCTGAAAAGATACCTGATCCTACCCCTTCGTCCGTTTTGGAACCATCTGTGAAGACGGAAATGTGATTTTCTTTTATAACCCTGTTTTCCTCCCAGCTTTCTCTAGTCGAAAAGACTGTTAGGGCCACTGGATTGAAATCAATATGCGGGGGGGTATAGTCTGTTTGGATGTCTATATCTGTATGGTTTATGATGGTTCTATGGCCTGATATGCCTGTTTTCCAATTGTTGCATTGTTTGAGTCGCGGTGCGCTTTTGGCCGCCATCTCCTTAGTAAAGAGATCTAGGGGGGCTAGCGATAGGAAGGTTTCCAGAGCTGCAGTTGGTGTTGTTCTCATGGCACTGGTTGAACCAATGCATGCAAGCCTTTGGATTTTGGTCATGGTCTTTATGGCCAATAACTTTACGATTCAATCTTACAAACAAACGACGCCTGCAAATAACTGATGCAATTGGGCTTCCGTTGCTCCACTTCGAGGAAAATTTTGCGAAAAGGTTGGTGTGAAGCCTTTCGAAATACAGTTGGTGCAAAAATTCAAAGGTAACAAAAGACCTACCACAACGACGAATTAATGGTGAATGAAATTTCGACTTGAAAAGTTGACACAAATACGAGACCAGATATTGATGTTCCCTTCAGTTTATGTTTTTCTTTTTCCTCTCACGTCTGTTCTGAAATTAAATTGGCAAGCCATGTGAATTGGCAACGGAAGGGTTACTATC
Source organism: Melanostoma mellinum (assembly GCA_914767635.1). NCBI lineage: Eukaryota > Metazoa > Arthropoda > Insecta > Diptera > Syrphidae > Melanostoma > Melanostoma mellinum. Next base: position 27,066,878 of record OU612058.1, read on the forward strand.
GGTTATATTGGCTCGTTTTTCAGTTATGAACTTTGAAGTTATTCCACACTTAACCGATAGCTGAATTAGTTTGGACGTCTCGATTGGCCTCCTTACTGAAAGCCAACTCGAATTCAAACGGCATTACTTAAATCCGATTATGGGACCAGTTTCTTTATACTATTTATTCCTTAAGATAGATATCTACTGATATTTTGAAAATCAAAAAATCAAATCTTTATCCATTTTACTACTTTCCATAGCCACTCTAAGAACTTGATCATTATTTTCTAACTCAAGAACTAATTTTCTTTCATATTTTTCTATTTTAAAGGGAGACTCTTCAGTGACAGACTATAAGGAGAGTTTTCTTAATTTTAAGGACGTTGAAACAATGCCTTTCATTGCATCAGGAATGGACAATTTTATAGAATTAATCGGAACACTAGACGAGTTCAAATCGTATGTTCCAAAACTTCGCATAGTACAAAAAGACCTCGTGAAACGCTGTATCAATTCTACTTTAGCCTTTAGAGAAAAATCACCAGTTGGTGTACATGTTCTGTGCCATGGGGATTTTCATCGTAAAAACATGATGTTCAAGCATAATCCCAAGGGTGAACTGGAAGATGTAATGCTGGTAAGTGAAACAACGCTAGTATTGATTTTTCAACAAAATCTAAATAGGGTAAGTGCACTAGTACCCGGACACTTAACTTTTTTCTCAACTTTGACTACAAACCATTTTGTAACCATAAATGCTACCGCGAAAACTTTTATTGATTGTAAGAAAATAGACATTTCTCAATAATATGGCGTTGAAGTCGATTGCAAAGAGATCACTGTTAAAATTAATAAAATAACAATTCAGAAAAGTTCCATTTGCGTTAGTACCCGGACAGCAAAATCTAGTACCCGGATATGCCTTTGTTTCAGTACCCGTACACAATCATTTTAAGAGACAAGCCATGTCTGCGTACTGAAAATATAAGACAAGCGCACATTTTTTGTATCCATACAGGACTTGTCTCTTAAAATGATTAAATCTCTCAATGATTAAGTCTCTTAAAATGACTGATCTAGTATCCGAACGCTTTTGTTTCAGTATCCATACACAATTATTTTAGAAACAACCCCTGTCCGGGTACTGAATATGCATGATAATCGCACTGTGTTAGTACCCGGACAGCATGTCTGGGTACTGAAAAACGTATTCAATTTTGGTGTTAGTTCCCGGACACCACAAATAATGACAAAGATTTTATTAAATTTGGTTTTTTTTTGCAAATTGTTTTAGCTAATCATATTTCCAACGAAACCAATGACTTTTCATTGCAATAAATTAACTAGTACTTGTTCAATTGCTTACTATTAAAAACTGTTCCTACTATTTTTTTTTTACCTAAATCGACAACGAGACCGCACCTTCAAACCTTAAGCAATAAAATGACGTGTAGTTCTTAAAGTACGCATTTCGAGCACCTGAAACTTTGCATGCATGTACAGGACACATTGAAGAACCCATGTTTGTTGTTGTTTGTGGATTTTTTTGTGTGATTTATCTATTAATCGCAAAAAAAGGTCAAAGTGTCCGGGTACTAACACTGTCCGGCTACTAGTGCGTTTACCCTATTCATTTTAATTTAAAGTTGGACTTTCAAGTATGCTACTTTGGGCCTGCGGTATTAGACGTCATTTATGGAATATACATGCTTGTTGATGCAGAGGCTCGTAAAAACCATTACGAAGAAATAATTCACTTTTATAGCACAAGTTTTATAGAAACATTGAAAAAACTCAAATTTCAAGGAGACCTGCCCAAAATAACGGATTTTTTTATTGAACTTTTGCGTCACAGACAGTTTGGTAAGCAATTGAAAAGTTAAAAATTGTCATTATTTTATTCAAAGAAATTTATTTTCAGAAATATTTTTGTTTACATCATTTCTACCTTTGTGGTACGCTATGTCAGAAGGTGAAACTAATCCAGACGCTCTCATGTCTGAAAATGAAGCACGTAGGAAAGCTTACTATCATTCTGGCTATATAGCAGAAGTGAAGCGCATTTTTCCTATAATGCTCCATAAAGGATACTTCGATTAAGGCCAATACCATACTTTTCAATCAAAGATTTCTTACAATAAGCGCAATAAAGATTTTGGGACACACAAAAATTGGAGAAAATTCAATCTTCTTAAATTTATTTAACTCACAACTCTAAACAAGTTCTCATCACAATCCGTATTCTCCATTATCGGAGTCCTGACTTTTGTTAATCCTAACGATACTAGTCACCTCCTTATTTCGCCATCAATTCACTTTTTATACAAATACAAAGCTCTAGTCTAGTTAAATTAGTAATTTTAGTAATTCTATCAGTCTTTCGAGGATTTGGCAAGTCCTTCCATCGTAAATACATTGCCACGAAAGGCACTTTCTCGAATAGCCATTCGTAATCGGTAGAAAATTGCAGGTCTCCTTCATTCCTTCACAAAGGCAATGGTTGTGGGAAATGCGCCAGGCCCCGGGGGCTTCTCGCTCTGTGGCGCCCCCTTATTTATTTTATTTATTTATTTATCAGCCTTTTTCAAAAATATTATCCATTTAACAAACATTCCCACTTTCTGTATCCAAATGTATATATGTACATATGTACATATTTGTCACCCCTTGACAATGACTACAGAAAGTTAATAGAAAAAATGTATGTGTGCTTTTCACGATTAGATTACGAGTTTATTTTGATTATTTTAAATTCGAGTTTATATGTATATGTTAATCTATTCAGCGTAGCGTTGTTTTCAATAAAAACAACGCAATGTGGCTGAACTGTGATTAATTGTAATCGTTAAATAAAAACAATCAGCACTTAATGACACGTGCAATTTAAAATGATATGTTTTCATCACCACACTCTGCAGTTAAGATAAAAAAAAATTTAATGACAACGACCTTGTCACTCGGAATACTTCGATTCCCTTCAAACATCGTAATCATGTCAAGTTGAACGCTATTAGTAGTTAGATGCGGAGAGCCATCTGAAATTGTGTTGTTGTTATTTATTAAACTGTTCTATGTAGTGCCTGCCCTATAGTGTTGTCTTTGAAGTTAAATGTATTTGACGGTATTCGAACTTACATTGCGTGGGCTTCTACCCGTAGGAAGACATCGAAACGGGTAGTTTCTCTCAAAATCTCCGCAGTAAAATTAACGACTTAAGGTCAAGTGTATTTTCCCCAACATTAGTTTTTGTAGACCAGTGCCGAACCATTTTCCGAAACCCATGCATCAGAAAAACTTTTGGACTATGCGATTGCTGGAATTGGTCGCATATAAATGGAATGAGATCGATTGAATCGCAGTGGATAACTGGGTGTGAATTGATGATGTGAATTGGTGTCACACTTGACTTGTTTTCCAACGATATGTGGCAAAACAGGATCCCATCTCGAAACGTAAATGTAGTGCTCGTGGCGTAGTGGTTTGCATGTCTGCCTGTTACTTGGGAAGTTCCGGGTTTGAGTTGAAGAAACATCAAAAAGTGCTTTCGAAGGCGAGAAGTTTGCAAATCCTCTGAGAGGTGGGAATAGTACTGCCACGAAGAATGCTTTGTAGATAGAAAAAATCTGAATTTCCTGAAGGTTGCAGTTAATTGTTGTTCAAACTATTTGAACTTTACAATTTTTCATTTAAATAATTCTACGAAGCCTCGGTAAGACTGAGAATAATGTTAAAGCAAATATTTTGTATATGTTTATCTTTTAATAGAACTAACTAAAGCATTTTCCTCAGAAGAAAACCTGAAGACATTTTTCCAAAAAAGATTTTTTCACAAAAATACTTCCTCAGAAAATGACTTCGTCAGAAGAAAATTTATTCCGGAGAAGACTTCCACTGAAGAAGACCCCAGAAAAAGGCTTCCTCATAAGAGTACTTCTTTAGAAGATTACTTCTTCAGAAGATGACTTCCTTAGAATATGACTCTTTCAGAATATGACTTTCTCAGAAGATGGCTTCCTCAGAAAATGACTTCCTCAGAATGCTTTCTCAGAAGATAACTTCTTCAGAAGATGATTTCCTCAGAAGATGACTTCCTCAGAAGAAGACTTCCTCAGAAGAAGACTTCCTCAGAAGAAGACTTCCTCAGAAGAAGACTTTCTCAGAAAATGACTTCCTCAGAAGATGACTTCCTCAGAAGAAGACTTCCTCAGAAGATGACTTCCTCAGAAGAAGACTTCCTCAGAAGAAGACTTCCTCAGAAGAAGACTTTCTCAGAAGAAGACTTCCTCAGAAGAAGACTTCCTCAGAAAAAGACTACCTCATAAGAAGACTTTCTCAGAAGAAGACTTCCTCAGAAGAAGACTTCCTCAGAAGAAGACTCCCTCAGAAGAAGACTTCCTCAGAAGAAGACTTCCTCAGAAGAAGACTTCCTCAGATGAAGACTTTCTCAGAAGAAGACTTCCTCAGAAGAAGACTTCCTCAGAAAAAGACTTCCTCAGAAGAAGACTTCCTCAGAAGAAGACTTCCTCAGAAGAAGACTTCCTCAGAAGAAGACTTCATCAGAAGAAGATTTCCTCAGAAGAAGACTTCCTCAGAAGAAGACTTCATCAGAAGAAGATTTCCTCAGAAGAAGACTTCCTCAGAAGAAGACTCCCTCAGAAGAAGACTCCCTCAGAAGAAGACTTCCTCAGAAGAAGACTTCCTCAGATGAAGACTTTCTCAGAAGAAGACTTCCTCAGAAGAAGACTTCCTCAGAAGAAGACTTCCTCAGATGAAGACTTTCTCAGAAGAAGACTTCCTCAGAAGAAGACTTCCTCAGAAGAAGACTTCCTCAGATGAAGACTTTCTCAGAAGAAGACTTCCTCAGAAGAAGACTTCCTCAGAAAAAGACTTCCTCAGAAGAAGACTTCCTCAGAAGAAGACTTCATCAGAAGAAGATTTCCTCAGAAGAAGACTTCCTCAGAAGAAGACTTCATCAGAAGAAGATTTCCTCAGAAGAAGACTTCCTCAGAAGAAGACTTCCTCAGAAGAAGACTTCCTCAGAAGAAGACCTCCTCAGAAGAAGACTTCCTCAGAAGACGACTTCCTCAGAAGAAGACTTCCTCAGAAGAAGACTTCCTCAGAAGAAGACTTCCTCAGAAGAAAAATTCCTACGAAGAAGGTTACCTTCGTTTTTTCAGAATAATCTCTTTTTTTATTTTTTTTTTAAGAACAATCAAAGAAAACACACTTAATGCAAAGGTTTTGAGGAGTCAAATTTAACAGAAGTAAGTGTACTCAGATTACTTAGAGTGCATAACTGGACAGAGCTCAGAATCATATTTGTCATCGATTGAAAGGTGGTTGAGGACCAGTTTCACTTCGAATTGTAATGCCTAAGTAGGTAAGACCCAAATCGTTATTTGGGAAGTCGAAGGAACCAGTAAACCACCTTGTGGTGAAAAAAAAAGTGTGGCTTTTATAAGCGAAAAAGAAGAGCGCCCGTCTTCGTGAGGAGCTGAAAGAAATTTTTGTGATTGCTTCTGACACTAGCCAACCTCTTGAATTGATTTACATTAAAACAAACTTAATATAAACCGCGTTTTATTGGGAATTTTATAAACAACTTCACTAACGCGTCTCAATAAAACGCTGTATACTCACTAATGCAACTTTACTTCATAAACTTCATTTACCAGCCATCCCTATTGTTCACTTCCGAAAACTGACTTATTTTTGTACCCTAATCGTTGATGTATTCCCATGTGCGATTTTTTGCGATGTTTTGCAAAAGTGAGTATAGATTCCCAACAAAACATGGCTATAAAAGCAAAAGCAGCTCTGAAAAGTAGAAATGCTCAAGAAATTTGGTCGACGAAGTGTGCATTAGCGATACTCATGGAGAGATTCTTGAGCACAACTAAAAATGTATGTCCTGGTAGAAACAGTATCCTGATGGTTTTTGGGTGAACATATCCTTCACAGTACTTTAAGCTTATAAATAAAGTACAAGAACCCAGCATAAAAGTTTACTAAATAAGTGGATCGTTTGATGACATCAAAGGAGCCAAGGCACTGCACCACACAAGACACCATACGAAATTTGAACAAATATGAGCGGCTTTTGAGCTAAGACATCACACCTTGTTCATCTCTAAGCTTATATGGTCTGCTCTAAAAACTGCCTTCTTTCAATGTTAAAATGAAAGGAAAGAAGAAACAGAGGCAATGATAATTTGTCCAGTGTTCTGAGTTTTCTGCTTCTATTTAAGTCTTTGACTACTTAGAGATTGATAAAAAAACAGAACATTGTCATCCTTCCTGAGGGGATCCTACACCCCTCAAACGAGGACTTAATGTATGTGTGCAATGTTGGTTCAAAGAAGATTGATAACTTGTGTGGCCTGTTTACAGTCATTCCCTTTCCCCCCACTTAATTGATTGGAATACATTGTTACAAAAAACATAAATGAAACTAAATATAAATATAAGCCATTGAGATGTGATCTTGTTTCTTTCAGAGGGTTCCAGTTTTCTGGTCTAAAAAAATAAATGAGGTGGCGCATCAAAGCTATGTAAGCCCTGGGGGCCGAATGCATTACATGGACCTTCAATCCTGTGCCGATTCCGAACGGCTAAGATAGCGCTTTACATTCCAGTTTATAATTACTGTCTAATCTCCGAGAAAGGTGAAGTAACACATTTTTTAACGTGGAATTTGAACATAACACGTAACAGGCAGACATGCTATCCATTACACCGCGTGCCGTGAGCCACATAGCTATAACTTCATTAAGAACGAACTTATTGCGATGCTCTTAATTCATAATAGTTTGAAGTAATCAAGTTTAAGAGGTGTGATTCTTACAATGATCAAATTTTTCTTCAGCTTTTTTATGAATAGATGCCGCGTCAGTAAAAAACCATTATCTCCGAAAAAAGTTTGAATTTTTAAATATTGTTTTGTAGACATATTCCTAAGCAGGTGAACTTTGAAACTATGTAACAAAAATCGATTTTTTTTCATTTCTACATCAGAATACGCCCTTGAACAATACTGGACCATCTGGGCAAACAACATTTTATGTTTTTTGAAAATAACGAAACCACAATCTTTTTTTTACTTTTTTTTTCATTTTCCTTAGTTACCCTTAGAAACACCTTACCTTAAAGTATTTCAGTATTTCAAAAAACGCAAACAATATTTCATCGGAAACAATAAATTGTGAAGACACCATTCTCCTTATTGCAAATTTTATCTCTGCAAAAATGTTAAGCTATTAATCATTATCCTCGAAAGTATGTCACGTCTACATTACGCCTTTAGGGATATTAAATTGATCGATTATTCAGAAATGACACAATAAATTCAATGAATTCCCTTTTACACTCCATGAGCTTTCCTATAGAAGAGAAGTTAACACCTTCTCTAGAAAAAAAGCGCTTGTTTTTTTTTTCTTTTTTCCTAGGTATAAATTATTAAAGTCAATGGCGCTTCCGGTGGCATGAAGTTGGACGTAAATCCATCAAAAAATGATATTTGAATCGCTTAAAATTTAAGCGACAGTTATGATGTGCCATTGTAAATTTTATTGATTTTATTTTTGCTGCCAATTTTATTACCAACCTTTATTATAAACCATTAAATTAAGCTTGTTGAGCCATCTGGCTTGGGCTTCTGAAGCTCACTTTATCAAACCTAGAAGTTTTTTTTTTTATTCGTTGTTCTTTTTTGCTTCAAACATTTGCATTATTAGCGGATTTCACACTGTACAATTAGTTGTAGAACTTCAAGTTTTTCAAAAAAATTTGAAAACCATCCAACCATCTAGAAAAAAGGTCGTTAGATTTTTCACTTTATCCAAACCAAAGTCTGACCAACTAATTGTACAGTGTTAACTGCTCTTTTCGCTTTTTAATTCTTGAGTATTAACTTAAGTCTTTACATTCTCATCTGCGTATACAACAACAGCTAATGGCTTCTTCAATTCACAAATCACCATTGCTCTTCTTTAAATTGTGCTTTTTCATAAGACTTTTTTACATTTGCTCCTTCTTTTTCAGTCTCAGTACTTGATATACTGACAACATATTCAGTTCAACTTATTACCGAACACAGCACCCTTTCGGTGCAACACAATTTAGGTCACAAAGTACATCATAAAAAGAAGCAAACAACATGGTAATAGTTCATTGTCAAGATGCTTTGACCTTGAAGAAATGTAAAGTTTAAGAAAATAGAAAACGGGTTGAAATTTTTAAATCCGAATACTTTCTAGTATCAGAATTCAAGATTTTAGCTTCTTTTTTGCTTGTGGAACGCATTTTGGAGACTTTTGGAGTGTGCGCATTTAAGTCTACAGACGCAAAAATAAATTCAAACATCAGTGTACGACTTCCTTCAAAGGCACAATGTTAGCGCGGATAGAAAGTGAATGGAAAATAAGTTTCCTTAAACCAATGTTGTCAATCAAACGATTTTTTAAGCTCTATCACATATTCCATATTTGTTTAAATGTTTTTTTTTTTTCGTTTTTTACTGAAGGGTTTGAGTTTCTTATAGACTCAACAACAGTTAAGCAATAGTAAGGGCTCAAATGTGCTCAAACCATTTGCATTTTAAGTATGAAGTTCAACAAGTTGTTTAAGGAACAGAATATCGACAATATAATTTCTTCTGCAACCATCCTGACTGATTAACCTTTTTCAAAACTAAATTATTCAAATATAAAAAAACAACTGCAGAAATTAATTAAAAGAAAGTTTACCAAGGAAGAGAAATGGTTCATGCTTATTTTGACATTCTATTCGAATGAAAGCTTAGTCGAATTCGAAAGAAGTGAATTTTGAAACTCGAATGATTCGAAATTTTACATGTTTAACATTCGAATCATTCGAGTCTCAAAATGCACTTCTTTCGAATTCGACTAAACTTTCATTCGAATAGAATGTCAAAATAAGCATGGTTATTTTTTGCTGTTTTCTAAAATCTTTCACTTTAGTCTTACTCGCTTTGCAGTTTCTCATCTCAGTCTAGTCAACATCATTAAAAAGTATGAAATAAGTTTTTCACTTCATTTTTAAGCTAAACGGTTTTATTACAATGAATACTAAAATGATGAAGGCAATGCACTAGAAGCTAAAAAGTAATTTGGATGATCTTAGGTTGGAGTCGTCACACTACTCTCCTCATCGATGTGGAGCGTTGATCAGACAGAACAATTAAGTCGTTGGGAATATAAGATCTTTATTAAGATAAACAGCATACATGCAAATGTTCATATGTACGTATATCGTAATAAATACTATTTACGTACATATGTACATAATATGTAGTTACGAGCTTCCAACGATTTTATTTAATTTGTTTATTTGGTTCCCGAGATGGATGAGGAGAGCGGTGTTATGAGTAGGAGAGAATAAGGTGGTAATGTGGCCCCCAATTGGTGAAGTTTATTTAAAATATACTGGAGTCAAAAACCTAAAAACTATATTATAGGGCTTCTTTTCATTTGTGTAAACATGTCTGGCTTAGAGGTAACACCACTGTAAGTTTTTCAAAAAATCGATTTTTGTTTTTTATGCTTAAAAAATACTTTGAACCTTTCAGAATATGGGGAAGTATTTCATACCTCAAAGTATTTTTGTTTTATTGTTATCTTGAGCTCTTCCCCAAGGGCGTCTGACTGCTCCTAAACGATACTTGCGTCATATGTCCTACATTTTGTTTTCTATCTTCTCAAATACACTAAAAGATGTCATTATAAAGCATTTATATTCAGGTAGAAGCATTTCTACTCAATAGTACATTTTAAAACGATAAAGTCGTTTTTCCAAAACACGACGTTTCAAAACAGTACGCAGCTGAACTGCAACAGTTTTCGTTCATTTTATTCGACTTTGTTACAATATCTTGAAAATAAGATTTTGAAGAGAAATACGGAGTGGATTTTTGACGAGTTAATTTAATCATTTTTTATTAACAAATGATTATCTTTTTTTAAAATTGAAAATTTAACGGTTTAATTCAATTACTCGCCAATAACACAAATATCAATGTTTTTATAATCCAAATTCTACGTGCCTCTCGAAAATGGCTGTGGTGCCGCAATTTTTTTTTTTTTTTTTTTTTTATAGTAATTTTCTATTTTGTTACTTAAATATACGCTAAATAACTTCCTCCAATATTATAAATTTATTACATTTCTTTCCACCCAAAAAGAAACGACAAAAAAACACGTTTTCTAAGGCTGTTACAGTGGTGTTATCCCTTATGAATGAAGCTCGTACAGGATTACAAGTTATGAAATCTTGAGAAATTGAGTTATCCGACTCGCTGTGGGGCCACATTAATTATGTTGCGCAACTGAAACTCTCCGGAAAAAATCACTAATGTGACAGTCACCTGCAGAGAATCCACGGACTATATGAGCCCATAAATTGCAACTTTGACACTCTACACATGATTTTCCAGGTTTGTCGTTGGAATAAATGGTTTTACTGAAAACACACGGCACGGCCGCGTTTCCGGGAACCATATTAGTATACGAATTTTGACCTCCGGAATCACAACACAACCAATCTGAGGGGGCCAAATTACAATTATTGCGATTTTTTAACAAAAAATGTACCCAAAATATTTATCAAAGGTTAAATATCATATTTACTTTTCAATTTCAGTAGGAGAACAATTTAATGCATCCGAGGTTCAAATACAAAAGCAAAAACTTCCTTTTTTTAAACTACAGGGTTGCGCACCAACTGTGCTACAAAAATAAAACGTAATAACTTTTTTTCTGTGTGAGTAATCGGCTTATTTTTTTTTTTTTTTATTTTGTAGGTTACTATTTGGATTTATAAAAATGGATGCTTGTGATACGGAGAAAAGAATTTGGATAGTGCAACGGTACCATGCTTTGCAGTCCGTCATTTCCCTCCAAAGGGAATTTAGGCGGGAGTTTGGCGGTAATCCCCCGAGTAGATGGACCATTATGAGGTTTGTAAACATGTTTGCCGAATCTGGAAGCATCGCACGAAGGCCGTACCATCGAGATGCCAATGTTCGGGTTCAGGATACAATCGCAGCAGTAGCATCTGCAATACAGGCCAATCCGAACGTTTCGACCCGAAACTTATCGGGGCAAATTGGAATTAGTAGGCGGTCTATAATCTTTAAAAACAACTAACTATTTAAAATAAAACTTAATTTTCTAACCAATAAAAAAAAAAATTAAATACATCGATTAAAAAAAAAGTTATTTGAATTTCTTACTGTAGCACAATTGGTGCGCCACCCTGTACTATCGAAATAAAATCAAAGTACTTAAAATTTCCGTCCTTAAAAAACATAGGTATGCCAATCCAGCTCGAAAATTCAAAAGCTGCAATAAATGCAATATGAAGAAGTTTAAATTACTTATTTAAACATAGAATCGATACTCTGGCAGATGGTGTAGGCAATGAAAATGTTACGAAATAAGATTACAAAATTGTATTAATTAAATTCATAATAAATAAAATCTAATCTAATCTATGTACGCCGAGATTTAGCTAATTTCACTTTCCAGATAGTGAGTGAAGTAAGCCACTTTACATTGAAAATCGATATAACTTAAGGAATTCAGCTGGTGAGTTAGTGCAATTGGCTGTCAAATTACTCACTTTGCATTTCACCAGTAAATCAATTGCAAACTGAAATTAGGTAAATCTCGGAACTTGATTTATACGGTACTAAATTGGAAACGCGGCACGAACATCCCACTGTACCGAAATGATACTAGATGGAACTGTTCAGACATTAATATATTGAAAGAGGGCCAATATACGTGTAGAGCCTACATTAAAACTTTTCCTCTACCCAGCACCTTCCTGACTATTATTTTTTAGCTTTAAGTACACTGTCTACATCATTTTGATCTTTGTTTTCGAAAAATTGGTTTTTTGTTTTCATAGTCCTTTTGCAAATGCAATTTTATTTAACCTTAGCAAAAATTATTTTTTGCCACATTTGCAGACGCGTATTTAATTGAGAACCCCATCTGAAAACACCTACTGAGGGTGACACTAACAAGTCTATTTATTTTAATTCTTTTCACGTGACTAAATTGGCATTGTTTCTATTAGATAAGGGGTTTCATATTTGCTTACCTATAACGAAAAGGACCCTTCTCGCAAATGGTTTTTTCAACGATTTGAAAAATATGGGCTTAAGCCTTTGTTGAAAATAATTGTGCTGTTTGCTTTTGACAGTCATTATACAAAACATTTCCATGAATCTATGAATAAAATTAGGAAGTTCAAAATATCCACGATGAAAAGAAATTCAGCACAGTTAACAAAATTAAACCCTACTGTACCCCGTGATACGTACAAAACTCATTGAAACGAAATGCTGTGTGCTTTTGCCTAGAATCCTTAAAAAACAATAATGTTTGTCATTCCATTTATATTTTCTATTTTTTTTTTTTTTTTTTTTTTGTTATTAAACGTTTAGACAATTGGGCACATTTTTTGAGAGATGAATTGAATTTGAAGTGAAAAATAATGTTGACCCTTTCTTGGAAAATTACTTATTTCTCTCTATTTAAAGAGAACATTGCCACATCGAAAATCATTCACCATCCATGAAAGGTTATCGATTTCATCTCAACACCAAATGGGCATTGAGTCCATATGCTTCCGAATTTTTTTTTTTTTTTTTTTCTTTTCTCAGCTGTTATTTCCTATTGCCTGCTATATTTGCTGTAATAAAAGTCTCCATTACAAATAAACAAGGATTTCGGAAAATACCTCGACACATGGTAGATTGTAAAAGAAGGACAAGGACAAAGCATTTATTAGGGATTTTGTATAGCAGCTTTAAGATTTATGCATGCAAGGAGATTTGCTTTGCTTTATGCAGTCATTAAAACGACCGACCTCTTGAAATGAAAAAATAAAAGGAACCAAAACTCATATTCATCGTCGTTGCTATACGATACTTCAATGCTTAAGACAGCTTAACTTTTCCATAGAAAAATGATGGTGTTGGAAATTATAAATCGACTTTTATGTCTCAAAACTAGAGGGTCAAAGTTTAAGTTGTGACTTACGAGAGACCTTGAAAATAGAGAACAAAGATATTATCAAAAATGACTGTATTGGAAACTCACAATTGGAACCTGGTTTTAGTTCATTCCAATTATTTTATAAAAATGCTGACATCTTCAAAGAAAACAATTCAGTACCCATCACAGTGATTTGTTATTTTTCAATAACATAAAATCTATGTACGAGGACATGTGCTGCAAAATAGTTCTGTGTGAAGCATGTCCTTGGATGCTTCGAATCAGCTACACGATGTTCCCTGGGGATGGTTTTCAAATTTAGCCTTCATTGTGTGAAAGGAGACGTCTCCTTATAATTTTGTACTTCATTAATTTGTTTAGCACGCAAAAAAAACCAGTTGGGTCATAAATCTTGTTCAGATTTACTTAAGCAGTCTGTCGGCGTTTGCATTAATCACCTAAATCCTGGCATCCAGACAAGCTGTTTTTATGCTTTGATTCTGTCTGTGTCACATAAAAAGATGAACTCAATTTGATTAAATGACTTCGTAGCAAACAACTAAATCCATCATTGAAATAAATTATTTTTGGGGGTTGTGCTTAGTGCTAATTGTGATAGTGGAACTAATCCAAGCGTATGTAATTAAATAGAATTTTTGGTTGAGAAAAAGATCAAGGATAAACCAGAAATTAGCATCACATGACGAAGTCAGTTACAAGTGGTAATGGTTAGCATGCATAAGTAGAACGAATTCGAAGGAAAAATAAAATTTTAATTGACAAAAAATAAGTACGCGAAGAAAACAAAATAAATTAATTGAATAGTGAATAAAAGTGAACTACGACCAATGGCCTATTTCACCAAAGCAAAAGTAAGTAAAGTACCAGTGGGGTTCGTGGTTCGAATCCCAGCAGAGGCAAAAATGTTTTTTCACGGGTATCGCCTTTCGCGATAAATTGGCAAGACCTCTGATAGTACATTCATTGCCATGAAAAGCGCTTTCTCGATTAGCCGTTCGGAATTGGCAGAAAACTGTAGGTGCCCTCCATTTACTCACAAGGAAATGGTTGTGAGAAATGAGGCCCAGGGGCTCCTCGCTCTGTTGCCCCACCCTATTTATTTGTTTTATTCAAAACATTAAAAGTTGAAATCTCTATGCTTCCCAGCCAGTAGTTTTCAATTCACAAATTTGTGACCAAGGTCGACGAAATTGTAGGAAAAAACATGGTAGATCACAAATGGTCGAATATTTAGTGGTACAGAGATCAGAAATAACCTGTAATTTGCAACAATTTTTTCCCAATATTTTTCAATGCGATCAAGGAAAGTACTGTAAAGCATTTTCACAAGCTGAACAAATTTTGTAAATTTATTTTTTGAATGAAACGGAAACTCACAAATTTCTTCTTTTTTGAAAAATTTGCTAAAATTACAACTTTTTGCAGGAAATCATCCATGATAGTTTACTTGTAAAACATTTCACTAACTAAGCCTTGCCAAAAAACTATAAATTACTGATTTTATGTGAAAAAAAATTGAAAGTTAAAAGCTGAAAGCAGTTTTCAGGAGGAGAAGGTTAGAAGGACGCCATTGCCAGCCTTTAGGAATAAGGCTTGTTATTCTTTGTTGTACTGCCTCCATTCAACATTTATGCATTTCACACATAACCACATCCGTGAAGCACACTCAAAAATGGAATGCGCAATGAAAAAGGTTACTATAGAATTTGCTTCGTTAAAAATGATGTTTATAAATGATGCTTATACTGGAAAAAAAACACATGGTCTCAGAGCCTGAAAACTTGAGATATAGGGTTTCTTGAGATATTTAATAATCGGCAATAAAAAGTCAGAAAAGGTCATACGTTGGCACTTGGAATCGTTAAAACCAATGTAAAGCTATCAGAGATGCAAAAACACCTTTCAGTGTTAAGGTTTCAGGAGACTGCGATTTTAGAGTGGCCGTGGTGCAGTGGTAGGGTGTTCAGTAGATAGGCCGGACGCGTGGGTTCGAATCCGGCTCTGAGCATCTACTTTTCTTTAAGCCTCCCAGTTTCATCTGGACGCCGCCCTTGACGTCATATGTGAAATTACTTACACCTTATTTCCATCTATTGCACCACAAAAAAGGGAAGGCTGGCTACCCTGGCAGTACAATGGACCGGACCTCTTCTTTTTAAATAAGATAAATAAAATAAATAAAAAAGGGAGTGCGATTACTTCCTTGTGGTATTTCATACAAAATTTCGACAAGACGTTGCGGTATTTATTTTTATGGGGTAGGATCTAATCATATTATTAAGCACAGGAGGAAGTTAAAATGCTATTTGTGTAACATTATGGTATTAAGAGAAAGCTGATCAAAAACCTTACAGAAGTGGTGAAGATGTAGTCTAGTCTAATTCTTGTCCAGAATCAAATGCATTTTAATATTTAAAGGAAAAAGTAAAGTTGGTAGATTTCTATCTTCTGCATTGCTCATGGGAGATAACATTTTTTTTTTTTTTTGCAATTGAGGATTGGCTGTCGAAGCTATATCGATCCTTCCATTTTTTCAAATACTAGGGAATCTTACAGAACTTATCTTCTTCTTTCTTTCTGGTATTGCGATTTCGAGCATCTCGATCTAGAAGGATTACAACTGTCCCACTTAACTGCTTCACACTAGTGATCCGTTCGTGGGGGTTTTGGATACGTTCTTGTCAGTGGCCAACCAGATACAGATTTCGGGTTACATATTTTCCTTCACGATAAAATCTGAACGTTGTATTACACACATGT
Organism: Melanostoma mellinum; assembly: GCA_914767635.1. Taxonomy (NCBI): domain Eukaryota; kingdom Metazoa; phylum Arthropoda; class Insecta; order Diptera; family Syrphidae; genus Melanostoma; species Melanostoma mellinum. The sequence continues at coordinate 27,082,663 of OU612058.1, forward strand.
TTGCTCTTCAACTCACTCCATAAACAAACATAAGACTTTAGCAACATACAAGGTAACCCCAAATATTACGTTTTATAAAATTTGTTGCTGGATAGAACGAATTTGTGTTCTTTCCTCTTTTTTCTTGTACTATTCACTGCGCTAGGCACCTCTCTGTTCAATACATACTTTCTTATGGAAGAAAATAACCCTAAACATCGGGTCATATTTTTTGGTAGATCTGTTTGTGTCTCTTATTCTTTGCGCACTGAGCGGACGAGACCTACGTATTGTGCAGGGTGCAGTAGCCCAGTGCTCATTTGCAGCATTGCTTCGGCGCACTTCGGTGTTTGCTTTACTTCGCGTTTCTTCCAACCGCTGCGCTTATGAACAAAAATGTATATTGCAGGTTGCAGCTTGAGGTAGGTCTCTGCTTGACGAACAAGAAAATAACACGCTGCTCTCCGACTTATTTTATGAATTTGTATGTGTCTCTGCACTGGAATCATGTGTCAAAGCTCAAAGGTTGCCACTTTGATAACAAATATGCGTGGATATTAGATCTCATAGCATAAAGCATTTTTTTGGGAGAAAATGCAAAAAAAAATTTTCTAAAGTGGCACAACTGGCCTAAATGAATTCAGTTCCCAATGAGCCGTATTTTATTTGAAAAACGCAGCTTACCAGCAGAACGCAATACTTATTTAAATTGATTTAGTGATTTTCGTGATTTCTTAAACATTACAAATTTAGGCTTTAAAAATTGAAAAGTACAAGTCTGAAAAGTTTTCCGATCGTAAGTTTCAGTGGTTTGATTATAACCTTAATATCTGTTGACTGTTGCTTAACTGATTTTCACTTAGAGGTAACAAATAGTTTTAATTAGCTTAGTTTTACGAAAAAAAAGGTATGACGCTCTACCCAATAGCAAAGTTGGTTTGAAATACTTGACTTTTTGGATTGATGCGAAGACAAACATTACACAAAAAAAATTTCAAGTCAACTTTTTTTTGTTGGTGACTAGGTTTCCTTTGAGTTACCATTTGGAATTATTCACCCCTCGCCACTGTTGTATAGTATTGCTTTTTTTACGGCATTCTTCAGATGTATCCTTTGAGCATAACAATACCAACTGAGGTCTCAATTTTTTCGAAGATATTATTTTTACAATAAAGGTATTGGTACTTCTTTGATATTGCTACATATCATCTTCATGTCACTTGCCGTCAACTTATTCTCATACTCTCATACATATATGTGAGTTCTGGACGCACAACCGCCTTATAGGATCTGTCTTCTCTTCAGCTTAGGAGGTATATTTCTATCACAGAAGGTGGCGGAGTTTTCTCGCCACTTCATCCACTCTATATCTACGCTTACTCGATTGTGATTACTGATTTCGTCATCAAAAGATGTTTTAATTTTTAATGTTGATCATGGATCCCAGACACTTAAGCTTTTCCCTTTGGAAGTACGTTTTAATTCAAATAGAAGTCTAGAATAGACATGGACAACACCAGTATTCAGTTTTAATGGACTAATACTGTACCCGCTACCTTCCAAGACTTTTACCCATACGCTAAGTTCTTTTTGCAAGGATAAAGGTACCTTATCACAGAAAACTTAGAAAGCTATCCAAAACAAATGAAAAGAAGGGTGGTGAACAATAAAAAACAAGCATATACCTAAGGCTCTAAGAAAAAGCTTTGTCCTGTCGATCAAATCGACTACTTTACTTACCTACTGCATCCTCGTCGTCACTATCCCAAAAGAGTAATCAAAAATGTTCACATCGCCCGCCGATTATGGAGTTCAGGGAAGAAAAGCGGTTCCTGAAAACAGCAGTTTGTGTATCAGCACTTGTGGCTGCACCCCCTATGCAACCTAACCTAACCTTACAGCACCATGTCTGACACAGTAATAACAAGACACAAGTAACCTTGTCATAAACTATGACAATACATAACGATATTATCGAGTAGAGGAATAAATAACTAGTGTGATTGTCGGCAAAATTGTTCTTTGCGGTTTCTTTTGCTCTGCAGACTGGAATGAATTTGAATGATGTCGGGCGCGATACCCCGGAACGGGCAATTCGAATAATCAAAAGCCGAGACGTTTGCCGACAGTTCCTGAGGTCAAAGCGGCTTATCGTAAAAGAATATTACTTGTGTCAAGAGGTCAAGCAGACAATAAGAAAAGTTGTGATAACTTTGAGATGACTTGAAAAGTAAAAAATTGTTATATCTATTCTGGTATGAGCTGACAATCTTGATACAATATTTTGCTTCCTTTCCAACCAATCATAACAACTGACTTCTTTCTGCCCTGCATCCCTCGCATTTTTAACGAGCAAGAAGATATAATCCGATGATAGACGAAAAGGATACCAAATTACAAATGTATTTTTACATTTTCATTTCTTTTATTAGCAAGAGCCACAAAAGCTGTTCGTATCAAACAGATGTCGACTCCATCAGACAGCACTGAGATTGCACATATCACGAAAGCAAATACGTGCCCTGCCAACCGTGCATTAATTTTTTTTCTCCATACCTCATACCATTTTGTATGTTAAGTGCCAAATACAAAACCTATCAACTGTTCAACACATTAAAAGCATTAACCTCTCATGCAGTTTAGGCAAAAGGCATAATCTCTTCAGCTTTTAATTGCAATTTCCTTAATGTTTTGTAATAAAGTGAAGCCATGACTGAGTAATAAGGATGAGCCTTATCGTTAGGCAAATGCCAAAAACCCCAAAACAGAGCAATCTCTATCTCATTACTTGAGTAAATCCTACGAATGAACAGATTGAATGACAGCCAAAGCTCGTTTTATACAACTTCTTATATAAAACAACGCAGAGTAAACGGTTTAATCAACATTTTATGTTTCCCTTCTGAGAACTTTGTCATCTGTCTGCAATGGGAGCAGTATCGATTATAATTTTCATGGTGACTCTTTTTGGTTTGAGTAGGTATATGAACATGTATATGTAGAGACAGGAATAGGCCTATATAAACAAGATTAAAAAAGGTTTTCCTTTATGGCTATTTATTTAATATGGAAAATATGAACTTGAATTTGGATCTGTGAGATGAAGGAGATGGTATTATCCGTAGCTCTACATTAGGCACGTAGCTAGTAGTAGCTACCTCTTAGTTGTACAATGGATGAAGAAAAGTAGGTAAACATTGATACACAAAGCTGATAGTGTCAACAATATCAAAAGTATGTCCTGCAGAATCGTAATGAAGAATGACTGTAATTTTCTTTAGTGAAAATCATTCATTTTCCTTTTTTCTGCCAGATGCTTTATGATTCTCATCATCTTTCATTCATCCATACCGAGAATGATTGCAAAACTATCCAAATTTATTTTTCTTCATCCATGCCACTCCTTGAAATAGAATCCAGGAAGGGACATCAAAAGTCCTACCAATGAAAAATGTTCAGCAATATTCGATGACTGAGTGATTGTGCTTGATTAATGGTTTTGATGCGAAAAAGAAATTTTTTTGTGAAAGAAAAAAGTTAATAAATGCTTACATTTCTGTTTGGGGTTTTGCAGAAACAAAAAAAATCTCATATATCAACTGAAACACAGCCATTGGTGAAATACATTCCTTCATCTCTAACGGACTACAACTTGTCGTAAAGGCGAGGCCCCATTTTATTGTTTGACTATAATCGACAACATGTGTGTGTCCCAGTTCTTACACCAGTTGCTGGGCCTGTCCAGGTCAACATCCAAGTCGTGACAAGGAATACATTTTATTGAATTCTTTGGTCACACCCTGAACTTTCATTAATCATTATCTGAAGTGCTTGAAAAAGGATAATGGTGACAACCTAATCTTCGCTCACAATGTTCCAAGGTACCTAACTTATAACTTCAAAGTTCTCAAGTGTTAAGCTACATATACTGTCGGTCGTAATGAGAACACATTACTCTATCCTCTGTCCACACAAACTCGTATCGGGTGATGATGATATTGGGATAGGGTAGTTGATATTTGTCTAATAATGTTATTATCGAATGTCAGTCAAACGCCAGACCCATTTTAATGTCATACTCGTATCATAACTTTTTACTCGCTTCGGTGAGTGGTTTAAACACATCAACCCTTGTTATTGCTGTCCTAATTCTATGATGAATTTTGCTCTTCTTTTTTTTGTAATGGTCAATTTGGAAAAGAATAAATAATTCAAGCTGGATACAATGCCTTGAGCATCCTTAAACACATACATAAAAGCAACCCCTCATAGAATACAAAAAATAATAAATCCGAAAAACTTTTTGTAAAAACTATCACGTAGGAGGTGCTATGTCCGCATAAAAGATATTTTCGGGTGACTTATGATTTTTGATTTTATTTTTAAATTTATTGCTTCATATACCCTTATCAAAATCATGTGGCTGTGGTTATGGCGCATGCCTTACAAGAATCTACGGCTGTACAACCAACATGAATAAATTAGGGCTACCATTGGGTTCTGAGATTTCAATTCTTTCTACAACTGCAAAATGGCTTGTCATGTTTTGTCCTAATTAGGTTAAGAGGAATTGGGAGAGGAGCCGCAGCCGTTTGTTAAATTGGGAGTGATAACGAGTGAATTGCTGGCTGTCATCCTGAGGCGTAATATTTAGCAGGAGAACCTGAATAATCATTTTGTGAATTTGTGAACACATATTTGTAATAACTCAAACAAAGTGTTGTCATTATTTTTCAGCGATAACTTTTGCGAAGGTCTTTTCTGAAAAGCAACTTTGGAGAGCTTTTGAAAATTAATGTTGTTTATTTCTTATTTTAGTAAAAACTCGTATAAGCTAAGAGAGTTGAGCAATTAATTCTGCACATTTAACAGCTAAACTGTTTTTATATTGCGCTGGTTCATATCACATCCTATGAATTTACCGTTGTTAAATTCAATTTCCACGAAACCATAGTTTAATTCCTGTGTTTTTGTTAAATTTTCCCGCATTTTCCGCACATAAGATGTTTGTTGAATTAGGTACATACGAAATTTCCTCCTCACATTCGCTTAGTAATTTCGGTTTCTGTCGTTTTTGCCACAATTTAATTATACAAACAGGGAAAATATTTGGTTGCAAAGAGCGCACAACGTGACTCGTAAAGTAGTGCCGTCGAGAAGTATAGTGAAGACAGATAAATGGTTCCCTCTCTATAACTCTAGACAAATGGTTGCTCTAACAGGAGGTTTTCATGCAGCGTTCCGAAGGTTTTCGGTTGGTTAGTTTTTTGTGTACCTAAACATAAATGTTCTCGTATGCAGGTGAGGGAATTTAGTATTGCTTATTCCACGTACTGGATCTAATCAATTTGGTTTGAAAGGTTTGAATAAAAGCTTTTTGCCCACAGGGTTTTATATCGAATAGGTAAAAAAAACTTCATTTGGACCATTTCCTCTGTAAAATGAAAGCAGCAACAATTAGATTAGGTAAGTGGTCTCAAATACATAAAAGTCTATGAAATATGAGTGTTTTGAAAAACTGTTCGTTGGAATACAGAGTCAATAGTTTATAGGAACCTGAGTTAGCTTACGAAGAAAGAAGATTGAATGAATTGCCCAAAACACGTTGTGCTATAATCAGAATCAAATACACTCAGAGAAAAAAGGCAGGCTAAAATCAAGTACGAGCAAGCTTAGTACTATTTTCTTGTATTCTTAGTTTTGTTATCTCAAAAACGACACGTTTTAATCATATTTCAAAAATTTTATTCTAAAATCAAGTTTTTATTCTGAAAATAGGAACACAAAAATTGATTTGAGTATGTCATTTTTAATATAAGATTTGTTTAAAGTTATAATAAGATATACGTTCTTAAATAAAGTTCGTCATTGTCTTGATTTAGTTTCGTTTTCTTATTGAGAATAAAACATTCTTAATTTAAGATTATTGAATGTTAAATCGAGGCAATAAGATCTTAAACGAGCCGTTACGATCTAAAACGATCCGACACCTAACCTAAAATTATTATTCTTAAATTAAGCCGAAACGATCTTATACTTGTATGATGCAGTTTGATTAAAAAGAAGCTTTGAAGAAACTTACATCGTTGTTTCACTTTGAAGCGTGCTTTATTCTGGTTCGGACGTGATATTCTTATTCAGTGATTAAGTGATTTTTATTTATCATGGAAAAGTATACACCGGATGAAAATGACATGGAAAACAGTGTAAAATGTAGTGATGTTTATGTATAGTGTTTGAGAGCATTGACGGACATTTTTTTCTAACAAATGGGAGTAGACTTTGACTACTCAGACACCATGGCAACGATTACCAACTACACTGCGCCCACCGTCACGTCGCGTCATAGGCACCGGCAGCACCGATGAGCACAAGCTTTTGTAGATCCTTAAACAATTTTTGTATCCATTAAGCAATGGAAAAACCTTTTTTAAAATTAAGTATACTATAATTTTTGTAAAATAATAATTCATAAAAATATAAGCAACTTGAAATTTTGAGTGCTTTCAATTTCATTTTGGTGGAAAGGGGGTGTGGAAGAGGGATGGGGACAAGGGATTGGAACGAGTGGACTGATTCTGGAGGTAGGAGCTTCAAGTCTTGAATCATGATTTAATAAGCTAGAAACTATCCAAAGAATACTTGAATAAAAGAGTTTCTATTCTTATTTCAAGTTAGTTAATGCTTAATTTCAGTCTAGATTCAAGTTTAAACGATCTAGAATCAATCCGGAAGCAACTAAAGCAACAAATTTTTGTTCTTGTTTCAAGTTTGTTAATGCTTAGTTAAGGAAAATAAATAAATTGATTTAAGTATGTTTCATTCTTGTCCCTGGTATATTTAAGAATACGTTATCTTAGTTTTAGGTTGTAAAAGTCTGAAATAAAGCTTTTGTATTCTTGTAATTAAGCTTAAATAATCTTAAAATTAAAATGAGAACATTCTTTGAGGTTCATAAAAAATAGTCTTGAAACAAGAATTTGGGGCACGGATTAAGAATTTTCGAGATCGACAGACTTACGTCAACGAAAAGGCTTGCTTTGACACCGATTTTCTTCAATTTATTCATAATAAAATACAAATGTAAATAATCGCAAGTAAAAAAAATGTGCACGACTGGTTCGCATGAGCTAGCGAATGCTAAGTGTGATATCAAAATCTTAAAGCTGAGTTGTACACAGACCCCTCTTTACCACTGGGCCCGCCGGGCCCAGGCCCAGGTCCCCGCAACCACCAGGGGCCCCCAAATTGCTGAAACAACACTCAACCTCTATTGGTCTATTTTCAAGAAAAAAATATATTTTGATACATTTAACAACAACCTTTGTTGAACATTTTAAATCACATTCCCTCTGAAATTATATTCAAATTCAAACGAAAAAAGAGTTCACTCAAGTAATGATCAGGACAACGGAATACACTCCCTTGTGTTCTTTTCAGGGCACTTTTAAAAATCCAGTCAGAAAAAGCATCCATATACACATCTTGCAATCGATGTTCTGACATTTGCGATGCAATGGTCCGAACGGGTTACTATTAATAATTCTTGCCTGTTTTCACTAATTGTGGGTTTTTTTATTTTTTGTTGTCTATTGTTAATGCAGGCGTTGAATTTGTGTAGAGAGTGTCCCTACTCATTATTAGATATACTCTGGAATGAATGGCACTCATTTTTTTAAGATTTTAAAGCTGGAGTGTGTTGGCTGCTCACTTAGGTTCAAAAAAAAGTTGTAAAAAGTCTTTCTCAAACAAGATGGTCGGCGTGAGCTGATGAAGTAAGCGCCAGACATAAAAAAAGATTTTTTTAGACGGCTCTGCACCCCCATTAATATTGAATAGGAAAGAAAGGTTCGAAATTGTAACCTTTCTTCCATTGTTGACACTCTTAACGTTGATTTGAAACAGCAACTAGGTTCATATACGAATATTGGCCAAAGTTTTGACTTTTTTTTTCGATTAAAAAACCTGAATTCAGAAGACTTAAAAAAAACTGCAAATCGTTTGCTAAATTTTACACTGAGGATGTAAACAGAGATGAACTAAATGCTGAAGGCCTGAATTGAAAAGAATATTGGATAACTATTCGACACGAGAATGAAAAAACTGGCGATATTCTAGAACTTTATAATTTCTTGAAAACAAATACAGTTGAAGATGAACTTCCAAGTGTTCACTTTCCAAGTGAAATTGCACTTAGAATTTTATTTAGTATGAGGGTGACCAACTGCAATGGTGAACGTTCCTTCTCTAAGTTAAAATATATAAAAAACGAACTCAGAACTACAATGGTTTAGGAAAGATTGACAAATTTGTCGCTGATGTCAATCGAGAGCGACAACCTCTGAGGTATCGATTTTGTAGATATGATCAATGATTTTGCTAATCTTAAATCAAGAAAAAGACAATAAACATTCTATGGGTTACTATTAATAATTCTTGCCTGTTTTCACTAATTGTGGGTTTTTTTATTTTTTGTTGTCTATTGTTAATGCAGGCGTTGAATTTGTGTAGAGAGTGTCCCTACTCATTATTAGATATACTCTGGAATGAATGGCACTCATTTTTTTAAGATTTTAAAGCTGGAGTGTGTTGGCTGCTCACTTAGGTTCAAAAAAAAGTTGTAAAAAGTCTTTCTCAAACAAGATGGTCGGCGTGAGCTGATGAAGTAAGCGCCAGACATAAAAAAAGATTTTTTTAGACGGCTCTGCACCCCCATTAATATTGAATAGGAAAGAAAGGTTCGAAATTGTAACCTTTCTTCCATTGTTGACACTCTTAACGTTGATTTGAAACAGCAACTAGGTTCATATACGAATATTGGCCAAAGTTTTGACTTTTTTTTTCGATTAAAAAACCTGAATTCAGAAGACTTAAAAAAAACTGCAAATCGTTTGCTAAATTTTACACTGAGGATGTAAACAGAGATGAACTAAATGCTGAAGGCCTGAATTGAAAAGAATATTGGATAACTATTCGACACGAGAATGAAAAAACTGGCGATATTCTAGAACTTTATAATTTCTTGAAAACAAATACAGTTGAAGATGAACTTCCAAGTGTTCACTTTCCAAGTGAAATTGCACTTAGAATTTTATTTAGTATGAGGGTGACCAACTGCAATGGTGAACGTTCCTTCTCTAAGTTAAAATATATAAAAAACGAACTCAGAACTACAATGGTTTAGGAAAGATTGACAAATTTGTCGCTGATGTCAATCGAGAGCGACAACCTCTGAGGTATCGATTTTGTAGATATGATCAATGATTTTGCTAATCTTAAATCAAGAAAAAGACAATAAACATTCTTCTTTCCATCTTTTTGCATATCAATATTTTGTTCCTTAAACTTTATTCCTTAAACTATTTCTGAATTTAGTTTTCTGTTATTTAAATTTTGTTTATTTTTGAATTCTTATATGAATTATTAGAATTTTTACATAATTTATGTTTATATTAACGTTTATGTTAAATCATAAACATGCTGCAAGTATTATTTTCTTTTACAATGTTTTATAATGATTGACGAAATATTGATTCAAAATTATGTGTTTTTTTTCTGTATAGCTTTACTACACTCTCTCTTTTGATTATCTCTGTCATACTTATCGTTGATTTTATGTTTTCACTTTCGATTCCTTTCTCACTTAACCTTGCCGTCGTACTTTCTGGAATCATGAGTAGTTTAAACTTTCAACATTTGTGATTTTTAGCAGTTCAACAATCTGTTCACTTAAGCAAAGTTTATTGATATGAACAATTTTTTGTAAGGTCATCGCAATCCCTGATGAATTGTTTAATTGGCACGTTCCAGATTGATGGATAGAAAGCAATGGAATTTGTTCTTCAGATAAACTAATGAGGAAAATGTCAGAAAAGAATTAAGAAAACGTGCAATCACGTTCAGACATTTACGCGAAATGCTTATAACGGTACAGGGTATATTCACCCTCTTTCAACTGATTTTACAAAATCAAACTACGAAACCTAAATTTGAAATCAAGGCACTCACAGTAACTGTAAGTTATTTCTGACTGTTTGACCTACAAACAAAGTTTTCAAGAAGCCATCAAGTGATAGGTATACCCATTACCCACTTCCCATAAGATCACAATTGTTTCTTTTTTCAATAGATAACATTTAAATGTAATCAAATTCAATGTGCTTCATTGACACTCGGGTACAGTATACTTCCACTGAGGATTGTGTATAAAATTTGTTTAGTATTCATAGAACGGTGTCCAAGTATATTATACAAGGACGTCGTCGTCAGTACAAGTCATTCTCGTTCATTTCCTTGGTTTTAATGATATTAACAATTTTGTGAGAGATTTCTCCGGATGGAAATTAGAACAATCTCTAAAGAATGCACGGAACCACTGGAATATAAATAATGGCTGACGACTATCCTCCGTCCCCAACCCAACCCACACTCACACACACGATTTGTGCTACAAATTCCTTGGAAAAAAGTATTTATGTGAGAAATGAAAGATGATAGCACGTTCGTTGTTACCCTTGTTTTACGGATGGTGAATGACCACAGTTGAGTGAATTCCAGGCCAGGAGCTTAACCCTTTTTTCTTTTGCAAGATAAAACCGTCACGTAGTTAATTTAATTTTCACTTGGCTTATACAACTTGTGCAACACAATAAACGTTCAGGGATAACCCTAGTGGAGTTTTTTTCTTTTCGTGCATTAAGCGTAAGTGCCGAAGAGTTAAGTGACTCACTTAGGGTTTGAATGCTTGAAAAAGATTGCTAATCATCATATGAGGGTACCTTTACTCTGGTCTTTTATTAATTTTCTACTGCCTGAGAACAATCTATCATCTACCTAGATCAATAAATCTCAATTTGTGTTGGTTGGTCCTGAGTTCGGGATACAGTTACTGACTTTAATTGGGTATTCATTTTCGTTAGAAAAATATATATACCAATGTTATGAGATTAGATTTTCATTTATTTTCAATTAAAAATGCTTGAAATATCCAATCTCTGCAAAGATTTTCTAATTAAAAAGTATTTCCAAACCAAAGGAAACCCTCAATCCGTGCGAATGCTTCCGAGACACCAGCATTAGGTTTTAGGTACCCAATTGTGGAAGAAAGTCATTATCGCCTTGCTTACTTTTGAGCGGAATAGAAAATTAATCTAATTGGGTCAAGTTTCAGTAACCAGGGCAATTTTTGTCATGTGACTGAAGAGAACTGATGGTCTAACATAGATTCAAGGACGAATAATTTATCAACCAGCATGCTTGGATTGTTGTCGCTAAAGGGCGCGGTTCGCTTAATTGATTGATGGGCGTTTATTATTTTTTTGCACTCGCTCATATCTTCTCTCTATGTTCTAGTCGCTTTTATTATTTGTGAAATAGTAAATGAATTCGTTTCCTGCTGGATGAGGAAGAAGGAGGAGCACAAATGTTAAAAGGATTCCTCATTTTGTTGTCATAACACATTTTCGGTTCGCTCTGAGAAATAAGTTGTTACATTGTGACGCGCTCCAGGATCTATTTTCCCGTAACAGATGGAAGGCACGTTTCATTCGCAAAACTTTTTATATATATCTTATCAAACACAATAAATAAACAAAACTCTCTTGTTCCATTCAAGATTACATTACATCCGCCAGGCTTATACCCAAGAAAAAGTTTTAAAGGAAGAGTTTTTATTTTTATTTTTTGGAATTTCATAAGCCTGTTAAGTTGTAAAGGTGCAAAGAGGATGTACGTTTTGGTGAGAACTCCGAACTAATTTGAAAATATCCTTGAATATCGCAGCGCAAAGAAGGCTACGTAGCGTCGGTCGGTCGTCGTGGCATAGGTTTTAAAAGCATATACCACGTACCATACCGTTTTCATAATTTAAACCTGATATAAATTCTGTTGTGTCCCGAATTTATAATCATTATACACTGATGCTGCGTACGTGTTCTTTTCCAGTTGTATGAGGATATGTGAGAAGCTCCCATTCCCAACCACAACGGTTCTATTGTACGCTTCCGCAGACTAATCTTTCATGCATGTGATGTCGTAGATTGGCTGCATTGTTACCAGAAATGGATGTCACTTTCTATGAAAAATTTATTCAGTCAATGCGTTTAAAATGCTTTGGGTTGGGGTGTACCTATATCTAGTACTTATGGCCTTTGAAAGGTGTTTTTGCTGTTTTTAAATTCCTTGAAACCGTAGAAGGTAAAATGCATAGATTATAATATTTGGGTTTTTTTTTATGATTCAATAAGGAAAGATGATCGTTCATATCCACTGAAGATTATTCAAGAATCTTTTCACCAAAGATTTATGTGTATTGTGTACTGCGAGTGACAGAGCAAATTACTATTTTATGAAAAAATTCATTTTTTTGGGTGGTTTCATTCAAATACGATGTCAACTCTGTAAGGCACTATATTTTTTTTTAACAAACGAAAAAAAAAGTTTGTTGGTTTTTGCACAAGTTAAAAGAAATAAATATCTTTCTTAACCATAAAAAAACCCAAACACAAAGGAAAAGGACTAAGACTTAAGCGTCCAACAAAAATATAAAATAAATCCGTGGCTTTGTAGTGAAACATAGAGGTACAGTCAAGCTTCGTTTTAAAAATGGAGGTTTTTATAAGTTTCCTTTGTTTTTTAGAAAGAATTTTGACGTGTTTTTTTTAAACTAAATCAAGTAAGAATTGATTAGCTAGAAGTTCCCTAAGCCGTTCCATCTAATTTGATAAAACTCTAATTAATTTTAAATGAACGTGTACAAAAATAACGAGACAAGTTTAAAAACCTTAATAAAATGCAATAAATAAAAAAAAGGAGAGCCACACTGGCTCTTTGAATCATAAAAAAGGGTGAAATTCCACTAAAGGTAAGAATCTGATTCTTCATTTTGTTTTATCTCGGTTTTTTATGCATCTCGTTGTATTATCAGATAATAGCGAGAGAAAGGGCGAGAGATTCGGATACACAAAGCGTCAACGTCCAAGGCCACGCAGCTGGAATCGGCTCACTCTAAGCTGAAGTCAAAGCTAACATCAAACACATAAAATCAATCAAACAACAAGTACACACGAAACACATATGAGAAAAAACCAACAGAGAAATTAAAACAACAACAATTACCAACAGAAGATCAAGTTAGACATACATGATCAGTCAAACCAATCGATCACAGCATCCTACAATTCCGAAGAAAACTCTCCTCTTCCACAACCATATTTTGTACTGTCCTGAAATTTGTTCCCATCCAACCTTTCCTCACTCAAACATCAAATTTTGAGATAAACTAAAAAAAAAAAGAAATTAACTAACCCAAAACAAAAAAAGAAAACAACAAAAGCTAAGTAAAATTCCTAAATATAATTCTTTGATGCACAAATATATAAAACAATAATTTTTAAACCAACAGACAAAATTAAAAGGCCGGCGAATCCAGTCAAAACAGTGCACCGTTTTCACCAGGAATCGTAGTAAGCTTAATGAAGTAGTAAGTACATTGATAATTTTAAAAGGGATCATATTCTTATATTCAAAATCAAATGAATTATATCGAATTATAAAGGGTTGCATTCATACAAAACAACAAAACTAAAGAAAGAAGAAAAGAAACAAAATCAAAATTTTAAGGCAAATTAGTCGACGCCAAAGAGGTGTAAAAACGAAATTAATTTCTTTTTTCTAATCTATAGCTACTCTGATCCTAATCCATTTCCAGTCCTTAAGATATATCCATTTGTTTTATAATAATTGAATTAAAAATTTTGGATTGTTGTACGTTACAATCTACGAATAATTAAAAAGTACATTATCATCACCAAATTTAATTTGTTTTCATGGAAATCGTCGTCTGGTCCATAAACCTAAACCTAATTGAAATCGTTGTTGAAATTTAAGTTATTGCTTGGGTTTGAAATAATAGAATTCGAATGAATTTATTTTTTTTAAGAAAAGATGAACATTTCTTTTTATAAAGTGACATTTTGCTTTTTATTGAGTTAGGATAATGAGTTAATTAAGAAATTCAAATTACGATGTGAGATAGGAAGCTTGGTTGAATAAGATCTTCAACAGGATGTTTTAAAACAAAGTATATTTGTTTCATCTTAGGGGTCACGGCGATATAATGAGCGTTCGCAATGACCAAGGTGCATCGAGTAAAGAATTTTCTTTTTCTTTAGATGCAAGGGGAGGATATAGCTCAGAGAACACGATCACCTATGTTCTCCACAAGTATGACAAGCTATTTTTAGGGTAATCAAAATTCGGGTTCCACATCTCTACAATATTTAATTTTTTAGAATTCCATATTCAAATTTATAGGCCTGAAATAAAAACGTAGCACCGTCCATTTTTCAGTAGTAAGATCCCACCCCTCCGGCGAGCTAGGATGTGCGTGGACTAGCAGGCCTTCCCGTTACTTAGATAGTGGACAACTCTTTCGTAGCTCAACTTTGATGGTCTGAACGACCTGTAGCAGATCGATTCAAAGGAGGAGAGAATGAAAGAGCTTTTACACTGGAGTAGAATTGTAAACAAAACTGTGTGTGTGGTTATCCATTATTATTTAACTGGTTTTCTTTTGAAATCTAACCGATTTATTTCTGTATAAAAGTTTGAATAAGGAATTTCACAGATAGTTCACTCTGGCGTATACTTGTTATTTTAACAGAGTTATTGAAAGAACTATTGATTTAATTTAAATAAGAAACTTCGTTACAACTCCAATATTTCTTTGTATATGAAACGTTGTTTCTAGGCAAAAAACATTAATTTTGCACACTCCAACGTACTTTGCATGCAAATCTTTTTGTGCTCCAATGTTTACCTGAGTCCGAAGTTCTAAAAAGTAGTCCATAATTTGAATTATCACGTCCTATTCTGATGAGATTTTGCTTTGAAAACCAATATGCTTATGGTTAAGATAAAAACATTTCACGTGGCAGTGCCTAATTGCTGTCGGTGGACTTGCCATTTCCTCGTGAAAGAAGATGCCCATGGAACAAAACACTTTTTCTTTGTGGCCTCAAACATATCAGACACGATGATGATTACCTCTCACCAAAATTCACGTGTATACTTACATCATAAACTCTTCCATTATAAAATCCAAATTCCCAGCAGCACGGAGGTTGGAAGTGTGAAAAGTTTCCAAAAGAGCTATGGCTGAGCAAATGAACGGTTGCTAACAATAAAGTGAAATAGCCTGCTGCATTCCTCCCCTGAAACAATTTAGCCACAATACCCACCTCGCAAGGAATGCTAATCAGTTCTCCCTTCAGCCCAACTTCGGGAGTACAGTAAAGTATAGAGATTCGTATTTTAGCCGCTAAACCCGGATGTTCAATGCTTTACTCAACTCAAATTTCCCCACGCAATATAGTGTAAGGAAATTCAAGAGTGATGTGCATCGGCATCTCATTTCTTATGCTTTCCTTATTTCCTAACACCCGCGCTGTGTTCTTAACATTATTAGGGCAGTCAAAACTCCTTAAAGTGCGCGTAAATTTAAAGAAAAAAACAACTTAATTACACTATATCTGGCTTGGTATTGTAAGAACCATTGATTCTAGTTAATGAACTGAAAAACAATTCTTACTTATGCCATTGATCCTGTTTTTGGTATAAAGTTACTTGGAAGAAAGATGTCAGTAACTCAACACTGACTCTATTGTCTCTTCGCTTATCACCTATCTGGATGGTGTTCCTCAAAGAACAATTTTTGGTCCACTTTTTTTTTTTTTTGAAATTGTAATTGACGACTTACTAAAAGCTTGAAATAATATTAGATTCAATTTTCTGGCTATCATTTCTTTTTATTATTGGAGGTTTCTGAAGCACTAACTGTTTTACTCGAACTTAATTCGAACTGAAATTCCATTCCATGCTTAAGAGATGCCACTCTGCGCTTTCGTTATCTCTTTTGCGAAATATTTAAGTTGATACTTGTCCTTCGACAAGGGACCATTCGTCCGTCACCTTTAAATTGAGACATAGTGCTGTTTTAAAGAGTTGGCGTTTCTCCCAGACATCTAACAGTTTTTATCATCCCCAGAAGAACCTTCCATGTTCCATGCAGCAGAAAAAAAAAGCCCTTTTCATAAAACGATGTTAGAGTTTCAATCTTGTTTAACTATTAATTTAACTTGCGTTGTTCAAAATTTTAAAGAAACCCAAAGCTCATGACTATCAAATTATATTTGACTAAAAGGAAAACATTTCGTTAATCAAATAAAAGTTTTCCACAAAAGTTTGACTTGTTCATCTTTTTTCCGGATGATAGAATGTGGTTGAAAATGTAGGTTTACTCTATCATGACTAAGGATCCCCCTATCTTTGACGTAGGTATCCTGACCAAAGTTATTTCTGTCTCTACCACACAAAAGAGTATACAACACATCGTTTTTAAAGCATAAGTTTCTTGTAAGGAAACTAAATGGGAAAAGTTTGAATTTATTCTTCTCATTGTTAATTTGTGTTTGTCTTCTTAATTTCACTACATTCACATTTGTTTTATTATGAAACACATCTCATCCGTGTATTTCAGGGAATTTTAACTTCGGAACTCCATTTGCGTTCTTAGAAATCGAGAGCGCAATAAACAATGAATGACTAATTGTTAAAATAAGTTTATTTATCTCATACATTGGCAACATCTATTATGCGTTAACGGAAATAAATTTATCTATGTGACTCCATACGTTATCTAAAGCTATCGATTTGTATTAGAATCATTGTTTCTTTTCTTAAACAAAACCGATAAAAAGAAGTCATTGTTACCGATCAATTTGTCATGATGGGTACTCAAAAAGTTTTTAAGTTAACTTTTAATTTATGCAGTTAAACAAACAAAGATTTATATTTGTATATTCCACTCGAAATATTTGCGTATATTTCGATGAAAAAAGAACTTTTGGCAATCCAGTTTGTGTCTGATAATCCCAAATATATTATTTTCTTTTATCGGAATCCCTTTAAACAAATACTTTTAGATTCATTCTAGGAAGCCAATTGGCAAGGCTTATGTGGGCAAATTGACAATTTTGTGTTAGGCTTTTATGTGACTTTAGGTATTGTCATTGAGTTAATTTATGCAATCGAAGTAAGAAAATATGTATAGGAATTAGTTTTGTGTTTAACTTTTGCAAGGCTAAAAAGTGGGACAAGGAAAACGATTTAAGCTTGTATTGTGTCATCGAAGTGTTCGGGGGTGGCCAAATAAGTAAATAAAAAACGGTCAAGGACTGGAACTTTTAGGTTTTTTGTTATTATTTCAAAAAAAAAATAGCTAAAAGGTCAATAGACACCGTCATCGCATGCTGACTGAGCTGTATGTGATTTACATTAGGTACTTATGGAATGTTTTTCAAATGTTCTAATTGGTAGCACTTTTAAGTTTTGTACGTAGTCTATAATTCTAGGTAAGACTCTGTGATTGACAGACAGTCATTTATCTTAGTAGGGTACCCATTCAATAATTTTTGTACCTCTTAAGACTTTTATAACATAATTTCTTATGCCTAAAAATGTCTTGTTGAAAAACATTTTATTTTTCGACACTACACGTTGTAAGTAGAAACATACCTCCCTCTCTCCAAACCAAAGTAAAGAAAACCACTTATCCCATTAGTCGCATCTGTTACAATACGCTTTGTATACTAACCTCACTAATTTTCAAGACCTCAAGTAATTGCAGTAAGAGTCGCTCTCTGCCTAATATAGTTTGCAGTTTTGGTGGCTGAAATAAAGCTAAGCGGGTTATCCACTGAAATTTTCAATTTTCACTGAAAGCTTTAATTATAGTGCTGAACTTGATTGTCTTCGTGATGTCGTTAATGCCATCATATTTCAACTCTGGTTTCTTTACATCGGTGGATTTGCATTAGGGTTCCTCGAAAAGAAGATCACCATTCTTGGAACACTTCTAAGAAACACATGACATGTGCCGAAAGCTTTTTTAGCAATGGAGATTCTTGTCAACCATAATGAACGATCCTGCAAAGGTCAATAACAAAAAGCGGTATCCTCAAGTTCATTCATCTATTTTAGGATTTTCTGGAAAAATGGCGTTGGTGTGAGTTATGTTTCAAAACCAATCAAGCAAATGGTTTTGCTATCAACACACCGTAATCTCCGGTCATCAAAATAAACCTGCCATATGACATTTGACTATAACCGCACCAAAGATGGAGTCGATTTATTCAACCAAATGACCCTGGACCCTGGACGTAGCAGCTCTAGCAACTGCCATAATTTCCCGAATCTTCAATTTATTTAGAGGAAACAAAAATGTTGTTCAGAAACGATAAGCTTATCGAATTGGCATAGCGCAGGAACTGATGGAATCATAGCTCAATAACCGTTCACACCTGCAACATAAAACAACGATGGAAAACCTGCATTGGATGCCCTCAATATTTTGGAGAAGAGTTCAGCCAGAATTATCGACAGTCCCAGAAATATTCTGTTGCAAATTGCAACTGTCACCATTGTCCAAGAGCAGAAGACAAGAAAAGCAGACAGCCTGTTGTTGAATTCAAAAACAACCTCTTTTAATGCTGCACACGATACAAACTTCTTTTGTAGTATAGTTCTGGGCAAGATGCAGACTTAAACGCAATTCCTTAATACGAATTCAGCTTGCTTTTAGCACAAGCATAGTCTGTATATTGTTGGGTGTTGGCTCACCATAACCACCATCCACAAATACGTGCATTTTATTTCAATTCCGAAATTGAACTTGTACGTTTACTTTCCTTGGCTTTCAAAAACACAGAATGTTTATTTTTCTGTGTGTGTTGTTGATTGAATTGCACAACCTTTACTTTAGTCTAAACAAAATCAATAGTAAATTGGTTTGTTTGTCCTTTAATGTTCGGTCGATCTATGTTGCTTTTTTTTGTAGCGAGTAAGGTTTAGTATTTTTCAAAAGTTTTCAAGCGGCGTTTTTTTGGATTATTTTTGAAAACTGAATTTTGAAATACATAAACTGAATAACAAAATATTTTCCAAAACTAGATAACTGAATTTCGAAATAAACGAGTTTACGAACATATATTCTTTTGATTCACTTTTCGAACTTTCGAAAATAATAAAAGAGTACCGAAAAGTAAGTACTTATATGTTATGCATAAGCGAAATGAATAGTAAATTAGTTGCTTGTATTCACATGATGTGGGCACAACATTGAACTTCCCATCAACAAAATAACGTTTTTAAAATGTGGCCGGCATTTCTCCTATTAATCTTGTAATTCTCTTAGCCATAAAAATTGTGTATTCAAAGCCATTTTTCCGAAACCGTGTGTTGGGGCTTATTTTTGAGAATACCGATAGCAGAGATATTGGTTTATAGTTGTTAGGGTCGTTCGTATCACCTTTTTTGAAAACTGGTATAATTATAGAGGTTTTTAGCCTATCAGGAAATTTCCCGCACTTGAAGCTTTCGTTTATGATATATCGTAAGGGATACGGTATTGATATTCCATTTTTCTATATGAATATATTACTGATGCCGTCAATGCCAATGAGCTATTATTTTTTAAGATATTTAAAATATTAAGAAGTTCTGTATTAGTAACTGGGCCATAAAAGAAAGAAGAACTATATATTATACTAGCATTTGGTTTAACTTTGCCTGTAATATTTTTTTAAGAAAACATTCATGTAACTTCCTACCTCTTCAATATTGTTTCATAGCAGACAACTTGACAACAGAGCGAAGTGATTCGCTAAATGGCCCTCACAAGGCCAACGATTGTCTATGGGTGCCCTGTGTGGTTCAAGGTTAAAGCGTCTCAAATGGAGAATATTCGGGTATTTGAGAGACAGTGTCTGCGTACCTGTCTTGGATTACACAGAACACCAGAGTCGGAGTACACAAAATATTATCCTAATGAGATCCTTTAGAACGGCTATAAACAGGATCGACAAGTTCAATATAAAACTGACTCGTGGTGACACGGTAAGAGCGATGACCTCGACCTATTATTTGGGGTTAATTACTCCAACAGTAATCTACTACGTCTGCCGTAAGTCCGTAGAACGACGGCTCTTTAAAACCGAGACATCAACGCAATAGCCGGAGCCGTTGAAGAGCTCCTTCAGTTCAGTAGGGCGGTCTCAGATCGCGATCGTCGTTACGTTGTTAAAACGTCTAAAAAGTTTTGGTGGTTGTCGATTATTATAGCAACTTCGAAAAGCGATATCGAGTTTCTCCTTTTGACCTCTGTGCACTGTGCTTCATAATATATGTTCTTATATCCGTCCTGCTTTACCTTCCTACATTTCTGTACAAGCAGATGCATGTAAATCCACTTTGATTGTTGTTTGCTTTTGTCTGATTCACCTGAGCGGGTACGATATATGGAATATTTTTTCGAAACGGTTTAGAACAGAAAAAATTAAGTTGTTGAATTAATCTCCAAACTATTTTATTTATTTTTAAAAGAGATATTTCACAATAACTGAAGTTTACAAAACCATGAGCTACTTTATTTTGCAGTCATAAGGAAGTGAAAATATAATACATATGTATTTCAAGAGTGACTCACTAAAAACCAATCAGGAAGTTTTACTTTTATCACTGTCTTTCTTTCCCATGACTTAAGATGTTCATTATACTTGTATTGCCTATAATTGTTTAGACTTAATGTGACCAAAAGATCATCTAATATACTGAGAGTGTCTTCGTCGTCTTTTGGTGGTTCAATCGAGGCCCTATTGATAACTTCGTTTGACTTCCAGTTCAACAAAATGGTTGAATTATGAAAAACAGTCATTAAAAGATCGTCATTTATAAGTTTAGTACGTAAAAGGGTTTCACTGTAAGTTTGTTTGCAAGTTGTTAATAGCTTCAGGGACTTATCGTAAACGAAATGATGCCATATTTTGTTATCGTCGTAAATGGATATGCATAACAAAGTGGTGGAACACGACCAAAATATAGAATTTCTACACACATTAGAAGGATACACGCTTAAAGTAAACACTTTAATCCATTGGTTGGTAGTTGAATTCCATTTATCCACAGAACATCCCCGATAATCTTTACTAGTATTCCCAATTACGGCGTAAATACCTCCATCAAATTCAAATATTTTGAAGAAATGCATCGGTTTAGGGAGTGACGCAAACGGAGTCCACTTCGAAGTCTTCAAATCAAACCAATAAGCAGTGTTTGTCACCACAGAGTCAGGTAATATCCCTTCATTAGCAATGATTAATTTGTCTTCAAAAGTAGTGAATACAAACGGATTAAGGATATCGCTGGGGGGAAGTGGCACTGAATTGCAGATCCATTTGCCCAATTTGGACGAATAACACTTAGTGTTAAAGGTTATTGTAGATTCATCCCAGCAATACACTGTAAACAATGCCTTCCCATTCCTCTGAGTCACAACCTTCTCTGGGCACATCAACTGGCGTTTAGAAAGCGAATGCCATTTAAATGCATCACTAATAATTTTTATACACTCACTAGTTTTGCACTCAGGTTCAATTTTATCTGCAATGAATTCAGGAGATAAGAGTTGAAAACGTATATATTGAAGAACTTTGTCCATGGATAAACTCCGCTTGGCGGCATCATAATCCACCCACGACTGAAGGCTACGGAACACATCCTCCTCACTGTCTACTTGAAGTTTGTCACTTGCAAGAAACTTACTTAGTTGATCTACATCCAGATTCAAAAACTCTTCCATTTTGGTAATTTCCATAAAATGCTCACAAACAAAACGATCCGATCTGTTCGAAAGCTCCACCAAACCGTATCGCTCCGCAAAAATATAAATTCCCAGGCAGTTGGAAGTTTCAAGTTGTTTGGCCATGAAGTCACTGCATATTGTTTTCAATGAAGCGATTTCAAACAGGTGAGCTGCTTTCAGTACATCTTCAACCGTGTCTGGTGTCAGTTCAATAGAGGCAGAGTAAATGTAGTCGACAACTAATATTAATGTTTTCCCATCAACTTCTATATTAACATCTTCTTTGAAGAATTCTTTCATTGGTGTCCGAAACATTGCCAGAAAATAATCACTGGCTGCAGAAAGTACAATTCTATGCGCGTCAACTTTAACGTTGCCGTTGTTGGAGATCAGAGTAACATCACAATAAATTTTTTCTTCACGGAACTCTTGCATTCTTTTCATGCACGTTTCTGTTATTTTCGGTGCTAAATTAAAATTCATTGCTTTTAAAATTGCAAAAGAAACACTGTTTAAACTAAAAGTGGGTTTTGCAGGTAAGAACCTTCTGTGTTTGCGTTTGGAGAGAAACTGGAACTAAAATTGTTTTTCAAATGTGCATTGATGATGTCATTGCATTGGAAATCTTGTTTTAACAATTATTAAAACGCACACGTCTGCAAATACATACACACATGTATGATACCGTATAATCGTGATTTTTCTATTGTATTTTTCCCAAGTAACAACTTTAGTTGCTTCTTATCTCTGACAGCGCATAAAAAGCTGGGTTGGCTGTATCAAATTCATTTTGATGTATAAGCGCCCATAAAGCTAAAGTTACACTTCTAAGAAGAGCATTTTTTTGTCTTTGAGAGCTAGAATCAGCTCCATATTATGACTTCTTGCAAAGCGCTTGTAATCTGCAGTTGCATTAGTGCAAGCGTTTTCATCATTTTATTGCTAGTTATAAGCTACTTTCGTGGTATTAAAATGCACCAATAGAGCTCTAAATATGATGCTAGAGTGCAACAAAATGACATTTGCATTTTGGTTTAGAGCACTTTTAACTCTAAAGATTATCAAAAGCTAGTTGTAACACATTCTGCTGTGGAATGAAAATATAAAAATATTTACTTGTGCGAAAATAATAATATTAATGAAAACAATGAAAATTGTTTCTTTGTATTAGAACTTTGCAATAAGTTCTTTTCAAACATACATTCATATACCTTGAATGAGATGTTCGAAACATATGAATGGAAAATACTACGATACATATCGTGACAACGAAATGTTAAATAACACGAATAAAGCCAATGCTGAGTAACGGTTTCGTATTTTCATCACAAACATAGAAGTTGCAGTTCGAAAATTTACAACGCGCCTTCGAAATATTAAACATTGGTATGAGAATTGGTAGGGTCTACCAAAACAAAAATTTCAATAACGCAACAAAAACATTTTTTTTAGAGCTACTCAACATTCCATAGCCTAAAACACTGTTGTCTTAGACATTTTCTAGAGTATTTCTCCTGATTGTCTCTTTCTTAGTATATATTTCCAGCAGATATAATGCTTTCTAAAGCAAAGAGATTTAATGAGTTAGGTTCGTGGAGTATTGGGGTAAAGGTTTGTAATAAGCATATCTATAGAGCAACTGGCCTTACAAGGTTAAAGAGCTTGGAGATGTTATAAGTCACACATTTAGAACATAAATTAAACTAAAAATTTGCCAGTGGCTGTATCAAAGTTCAATATAGAGCAGTTCACTCTGTTAAGTCTTTTTTTTAACATGTTTATGACTTGCAGCTCTGAAAATGTTACTTGGGTTATCATTTGGCTAAGTTGAATAGGGTGTTGCTGCAGCAGCACGTTACACGAATCTAAAAGGATCCATTGTGCTCTTTGAGATACAGGATGAAGAGTTTTAAATAGGGGTTTGAAGGAGTGAAGGAGAGCAATCGATTAATGATGACTACACTCAGAGAAAAAAATAGTCAATAATGACTATTTTTTAACTATTTTCGTAATAAAAATCGGGAACACTATTTTTTTATAGTTAAAAATAGTTAAATACGACTACTGCCATAGTTAATTTCAAAATTAACTATGAAATAGTACATTTTACTACAAATTATAGTAATCGTTGACTATTTTATAATTACTTGATGTTTTCTTTTCAATGCAACTATTCAGTAGTTAATGTTACTGATAACATAGTTATTTTTTAACTGTTTTGTAGTCACTTGATGTTTTCCTTTTAAATCAACTATGCAATAGTTAATGTTATTAGAACCAAAGTTATTGTTGACTATTTCAAAAGTCAATCAATATTTTTCCTGGAACTAACTGAAAAATATAGTCAATATGATTAATGAAAATAGTTAAAAGTGCGACTATTGAGATTTTCACTTATTTTCTTTTCGAAATCATCTTCTGACAGCCACTTTTAAGTACTTGATTAGTAAGCTGTTTTTTCATATATATTTCCTAAAATATACATACTCATGGAAGCTTTGTAGTTGGGAACTCTAGGGTTAACCTACTACAGAAAAACATAACCTCAACTTTTCTGAAAATTTCTTCAACAACAAATAATTAATTGCTTTTTATCAATTTATTTGCCACTTTCTTTTTACATATATGTTTATAAAATTTATATTTTTCCTACTCTAGTTTTTAAGTGTTTCTAGAACTCGTAAAACTGAAGTTTTTTCAGAATAGTTTTTGTTTTCAATAGAATTCGCATTCTAAGGAATATTTTAAGTTAAATACAAAGTAGATCTTAAAACAAGAATCAATTGCTTTTAAGGAGGTATCAAATTTGTAAATTAAATTGTCCAAAATAACGAAGAACTCTTTTAGCTCACCAAGAGTTTCTCCAACAGCAATCAAGAACATTTTTGACCGTCGGCGTCGTTCAATAGTAGGGGCAACTTCTGCTGCAGCCGTCAGATGCAAAAGGAAGCTTATTTGCGATGCAGTACAACTTGGTCGCCACGGTTTTCTTTTCCTTTGAGTCTTATCAAATTAACAGTATGTATGATGTAGTGAAGCAGCAGAATTATAGTAACATCTCGTGAATCTAAAGTATGAAAATTATGCCTGAGTTGATAAAAAAAGGTTCAATTTTACCTGGTAATGTTTTTTCATTAATATCGTCATACATTTTCGTTTGTCTTTAATGTTTGACAGCAACCGGGGAAATTTCAGGATGAACTCCGATCATCTGTCAAACAGGCCCATTGATTTTTCTTCGCCGAAACTTTGAGTGAAATCCTTATTTATCTAGTAGAAAGTAGATTTAAAACATTTTCGATTGTTTGTAGGCTAGCCACTTTAAAGGTACATGTATATTTCAGAAATCTCGCGAGGCTAAGGAACTTAATTTTTTATAATGATAAAATATTAAAAACTTACCAGCAAAGTTTTGATACAGGATATCCACATTCCAGTCTTGTAGAACAGAATACAGCTGTCTATCGATATTTGTCACTGAAGAAGTCGTTGACTGCAGATCTGTTAATTGTTTTTCGTCTGCAACAAAGTCTAGAAACGGAAGTGAAACTGCTTCTTCACTTGCGCTTAAGTCTAAATTTTCACTAATATAGTTTCTATTTTCATTTTCCATTTTTCTTTTTTTTATCTGTATCTATCACTTTCTTTTCACTGTTTACACAAAATTACAAACAAATAGTTTACCTTTGAAATTACACTTATTATTGAGTACCGAGATTAACACTGCAAAAGCTCACAATAGAATGATCGAAGACAACGGCCTTGTCAACCGAAAAGAGTCGGTTCCCATTAGAACACCGTAATTAAATCGGAATGAGCGCTGTTAGTGACAAGATGGGGGACCGTCCGTAACTACTGCGTGCTGTTGTCATGTGTTATTTGTTCTATGTAGTATTTGTGTAGTTAGTCTTGTGGTGTATCAGCCAAATGGTCTTTGTCGCCCGGCTGCAACCCCCCCTACTCCGCAGATTTATGTGTGGAGTAGGTTTCATGTAAATGTAAATGTAAATGTAGAATGATCGAATTCCAACCAACAACGAGATCGACACGCATGTAAATGTATACTACTACATAGTAATCTCCAACTAGATTTCATTTATGTTGTTTGCATCAAAGTAATATAGTAAGAAATGACTACAGAATAGTTATAAGTGCCTATTTAGTCCTAAATGTTGAAATCCAACGCGCGCAAATCTACCACTACATAGATTTCATTTTATTTGTTGTCTGCATGTGAAGTACAAACTTTCACAGATGTTGACTACAGCATAGTTAGAATCAACTAAAGAATAAGTGCAATCGACTATTCCGTTCCAAATATTAATATTCCACCAATATACAGAGACGCACGCAGATCTACTTCTACATAGTAATTTCCCAACTACAGCATAGTAAAAAATAACTAAATAATAGTAACAAGCGACAATTTAGTTCCAAATTTTGAAAACCAAATAAGAGATCGAGACGCGCAAATCTACTACTAAATAGTAATTTCCAACTATGTATGTAGATTTTATTTGTTGTTGACTACAGCTCAGTAAGAAATAATTACTGAATAGTTAGAATCGACCATTAATAGTCATTTCGCAGAAACTGTTAAGTAACTATAGTTTACATTGTGGAAAAATCAAAATAGTCACTATTAACCGTTTTGTATAGTTACTAAGTAAATTTATTGCTTTCTTACTATTTTATTACTATTTCTAACTATTTCTTAACTATTTCCAACTTATTTTCGTTAACGAATAGTTATTTGATAAATTTAATAGTATGACTATGACAATAGTTACAAAAGTAACTATTTTTTTCTCTGAGTGTAGTATTTTCGTGTTCGGAAACTTCTTTGCACCAAATAGAGTTCTGAAGATAAGTTCAAGAAAACAAAAGAAAAGGTCTAAGAACTAACTTTAATTTTTGTTGTTGGAAATTCATTCTCACTTTATGCTTCCTAATGTGTACTTATTTCCCATATGTAAGTGGAGCTGGTTCTCACTCAATGGGATAAAATGCCACTTTAGTAAAGTGGATCTCGTTCCTATTAAGTGAGAACTTAAGACCCTCAGTGGACTTAGTTCCTGCGGACTTATTTCCCTGTACAAATGAGAACTACACCAACCGCGAGCTTTGAAGTAATTCTCAATCTCACACATCATGATCTATATCTATGTTCGGCAGCAAACAGCGCACTTAGGTTAAATCGGTTTTGTGTCTGGAAAACCAGCCAAACAGAACATGGAGAGATCTTATCACGATATGCAGACAACAATATCTGCACGGATTACATAACTCCATACCTGGACTTAAAAAAAAAATCCTTCTCAACCAGTTTACCCAATAGACAGGATTGGGAGAGTGAAACACCTCATCCGAACGAGACGTCTATATCATTTGATACCGACGCGACGGTGACGGACGGCTCGAAAATGGAGTTTTTTTTTATAATTCACGCGCACTTCAAAGGGTTGTGAGGTGACTACCTTTATAATGTTATAGACTACGGTGCGGGTATTAGAAACAAAGTTCCAAATCGCTGCAGTTTCTTTCAAGCCGAGATCTTGCCAGTTACAAACGCTGCAGTACAGGTGTTCATGATAGCGCTATCACATTCTATTATCACTATCTTCATTGATAACCAAGTAGCAAAGCAGCAATTAAAACGATTTCCGCCACTCTTGTCAAATCAGAGCTTGTTTCTTGGCACACAGCATTACGTTCGAATCTGCTGGATTTCCGGTCACAGTGGCATACCGGGAAGCAAACAAGCGGACGAATTAGCGAGAAAAGTCTCAGCACTTGGCTCTTCTGTCATTGACCAATCAATCAGGGTCACACTCTGTGAAATTAAGCCGATCATTGGTTTAGAACTAGAAGCGTAATCAGACACTCCAAGAAACAGCCTATTGAGCATCATTAAGGCCACAAAATGGTTAAAAATTGACCAACCATAAACTCATAGGTTTTTAGGACGTTCCAGGTTATCACAATGGGTCTACATTGATCTAAGTGTGACTGAAATAAGATCAACCGTCATGTCAGCCCATGTTACCAAACCTAACTAACTAACTAACTTGTGCGGATCAACTAAGTCAGAGTTTACCCACAAATCGAAATAGGCTTTTACAAATTAATTGAAATTTTGGCGTAAAATTCAGCTCAAATTAGTTGAATATTGTTTAAAAAATTCAAATATTCAGAATCGATTCTCACAGCACTATTGCATAACTATTTTTTTGCTTCTGTGCCAAGTTATAAATAAATTCTGAAGCACTGGGTTTTAATTGACATAACAAAATACCTTCTATCTGAAATACATTCATTCTCAAACAAAAACCAAAAAACTTTTAATAGCACACTCAGACTGGTTCAAATAATGTGTTTCATTGTTAAAAGCACTCAACTGGATTACTCATTTAATAGTTCACAATTTTCACGTTTATAATAATTGCTAAAGCTATCTTCTCAGGTAATTGATTGTTAACTTTTGTTCGGTGTGACAAAAATGTTCAATTTCGACTCTGGATTTGCTCATCTGCATGTTGTGTGCCACAACAACAGGCAATAAAAGGTAACGATATTGTTAACTTTCAACAATTCGCATAGCAGTGGCAATTAAAATTAAATTTCATTGCTTTGCTATTGATTTTTAAATGCTCTGTTCATTGCAAGACAATGGAATCTTTTAATCCACTTCACTTTTAAATGGAGCTTATAACGAATTTTATGTTTGATATTTTTATTGTAATAGTACTTGCCGTGTAATTGAAAAGTACGCTCTATGGTCGTTTTTTAGTTTTGTTTCTGGGACAGACAAATATTTTAGTTGAAAAAGTCTTCTTCAAAACAAAAATAATCTGTCTGTTGGCTTTGTGTGCTTTTAATTGTTTTTATTGTTCACAGGAAATATTGAACTTGAATAGAGGATTTTTATTTTTACATCGCATTTGCTTTAAGAAAACGTAAATGAATTTGTGTGAAGCAATTATTTTACATCGTCCTTTATGAGTTTGTAATCGCTGAAAGGAATTTGCACACATTGGGTCAGAAGGAGATTGACAAACGAAACTCAATACATTAGTAAAGATTTGCGTGATGCAAGGACGCCTCTCAGTTGTTTCTACTGGTATCGTGATAAATTGTAAACTGTTTCTACTTCCAAAATATATGGTCCATAAAATTGTGCATGTTCCGTATCAACGCATACCTAGCAGCAGAACTTTCATCTCTGGTTCGTTACACGGTACTCCTCTCAACTTCTCATGGAAAATTAAAATTTTATAAATACAGACAAAGTAAGTTCGTTCTCCTTACGTTGTTTTGTTTTTGTATTTTTTTTTTTTTTACTTTTTTGTTGTTACCTTTTGTTTGAGGAAAAACGTTGAGTGCGGTTATAAACGAACCGAAAGTAATCAAATGCCTTGTTTGGTTGGATTCCTGAGGACGAACATTCTACCATCTAGGAAATTTAATTGATTTGTTAGAATGTATAGCACATTGGGAAGTTTCTAATTAAATTTTAACAGGACAATGTTAACATTAAAAGGTGTTCGCAAAGGACGTGACCAAATGTGTAGTAATATGAGTAATAGGAATGATTTGGTTTATAAAATATTAACGAACGCATTTAATATTCTGAGAATTGAAGAAAATCTTACATGATAAGAGTGATGTCAATTGAGGTTTAATGTTATACAGCCACATTAAGACACTTAAGCATTGAATTTATTTATTGTTTTATGTTGTTACAGTGATCCCCGGACAAATACCCCCCGCTTAGTTGCGTTACCCGCTTAATTGATTTGAATCCTATGCAAACACAAGATTTCATAAGAAATATAAAGGGTTTTTCAATAGGTATGATATGATTTTGGAGTGGCGTTTCGGCCATTTGTAGTATGTCATGATCTGTCATTTGTTTTTTATTGCATTCAAAAGTGTTTACAATTTCACCATTGGACCACCGTAAACGTCGTGAACTTTCTGATTTTCCCTTGGGACAACTTGAAATCGATAACCGTTTTTTTAAGAAAATCATCTTTTACGAGGAGGCTTTCTTTTATTTGACTAGTGCGTTAAATAATCAAAACTGGCGATGAAAATCCACAAAATATTCATGAAAAACCATCACATTCAACTAAATTGACAGTTTGGTGTGGTTTTTGGGTAGGTGAAATCATCGGTCCGTACTTCTTTCAAAATGAAGCTGGTAACACCATTACTGTCAATGGAGAGCGGTATAGATCGATGATAACCAACTTTTATGGCCGAAATTGGAAGAAGTTGATCTTGACAACATTTGTTTTCAACAAGACGGGGCTACGTGCCACACAGCAAATGTAACAATTGAATTATTGCGAGAAAAGTTTAGAGATTCGATTATTTCAAGAAATGATGATATTGAATGGCCTCCAAGAAGTTGTGATTTAAGACCATTAGACTATTTCTTGTATGGTTATTTGAAGTCATTGGTCTTCAAAGATAAACCAGATTCTCTTTAGAAGTCAATATTGAACGTTCCATTCATGATATACGACTTGATTTAGTGCTCGAAAAATTGGGTTCATCGAATTTTTTGCTGAAGAAGAAGTCGTTATGGCCATTTGAATGAGGTTTTACTTAAAACTTAATTGTATTGATTGAACTGCACATTATGTAAAAAAATTTTGAATTTCCTTAACAAAAAGTGTGTTTTTTTTCCAAAAAAAGAAATCATATCACTCTTATTGGGAAACCCTTTACATATAATTTCCCCTTTAAATGCATTCCGATTAATTGCTTTTCCCGGTTAAATGGTCCAAAAATGAAAAACTCTATATTCAATTTGAAGCGTAATTGCCCGGTTGATTGAACGAAAAAACCAAATCAACTATTTGCTTACACCTTAATAGTGGAGGACCGTTAGACATAAAAAAGGCAAAACCTAGGAATCCAAGGCCAGTTCATGGATTTTCATGAAATTTTCGGAAATGTGTTTTAAATGGCGTATAGAAAAAAGTTAAAAAATAAAATTTCACCGCTCTCAATTTTTTAATTATTTTTAAAATTAATTATTAACTTTTAGAATTTTATTTTATTTATTTAGTGTATTTTAGATAAGGTTTTCCAAAGCGTAAGGATGGATAGTTTTGGTTAAGACAAAAAAAATTTGTATGGGAGGGGGGTCTATATTCCTCCGTGTAGGCGCTAGGGGCAATTTTATATGAAATTTACTTCATTTTTTAAAAAACTATTAAAAATCAACTAAGCCACTTACTTTCTCATACTTTAGTGTTATTGAAAGCTATTGCTTTGTTCTTTAATAAAAATTTTATTTTGAGTTCACTTAATGAAAAGTTTTGGAGAAATCAATCCTCAAAGTCAAAATTTAAAAAAAAAGAAAATATTTTTTTCTTAATTAATTGTTTTTTTCATAATTTTGCCCCACAAAGTGCCATTTTTTCTTTTTATGTTCAATGCTCTTATTAATATTTACTCAGAGCAAAAAACCGAACTAAAAAATTTTTCTTGGTTTAAGAGAAATTAAAAAAAAAAGAAAGATACTTTTTTCCAGAAAACAAAATGTCGCTAATTTCCCCCTAATTGAACTTTTTTCCTTGAAGTGAAATATGAAACGTGTCTTAAATAGCATATAAAACAAAGTTAAAAAAAAATTTTTGTATGATCTTAATTTTAATATAAATTATAAATAATTAAATTTTAGAGTTATATTTTAATTATATTACTTTTAAGTTAAATTTTAAATCTGAGACCTATAAATTGGTCTTAAAGGACACCACATATAATGATTTGTGCTCTAGATGCTATTTCTGGTCAAACGTGTTGATGGATCCAAATAAATATGGTTTTTTGCCAAATAAATACTCGCGAATTTTTCTACGTGCGTTCAGCATGCAAACAAACATATATCAATTAGGGATGAATCAATTCTTATATAAAAGAAAGAACTACACATCAGCATGCTCCCCACCTAAAAAAAACGTCGAGCCGTTAATTTAACTGATTTAAGTCACATTGAATGATTGAAAATTCAAAATTTGGCAAAAAACCACATTTTTTCGGTTCCATCAACTCGTTTGAGAGGAAACAGCATTTAGAGAACAAATTAGTATATATGCTGTCCTTTGAGATGAAATTTCAAGTTTGTAATAGGTCTTAGTTTTAAAATTTAACTTAAAACTAATATAATTAAAATATAACTCTAAAATTTTAATAATTATTTATAATTTATATTAAAATTAGGATCATACAAAATTTTTTTATTAACTTTGTTTTATATGCTATTTAAGACACGTTTCATATTTCACTTCAAGGAAAAAAGTTCAATTAGGGGGAAATTAACGACATTTTGTTTTCTGGAAAAAAGTATCTTTCGTTTTTTTTTAATTTCTCTTAAACCAAGAAAAATTTTTTAGTTCGGTTTTTTGCTCTGAGTAAATATTAATAAGAGCATTGAACATAAAAAGAAAAAATGGCACTTTGTGGGGCAAAATTATGAAAAAAACAATTAATTAAGAAAAAAATATTTTCTTTTTTTTAAATTTTGAATTTGAGGATTGATTTCTCCAAAACTTTTCATTAAGTGAACTCAAAATAAAATTTTTATTAAAGAACAAAGCAATAGCTTTCAATAACACTAAAGTATGAGAAAGTAAGTGGCTTAGTTGATTTTTAATAGTTTTTTAAAAAATGAAGTAAATTTCATATAAAATTGCCCCTCGCGCCTACACGGAGGAATATAGACCCCCCTCCCATACAAATTTTTTTTGTCTTAATCAAACCTATCCATCCTTACTGTTTGGAAAACCTTATCTAAAATACACTAAATAAATAAAATAAAATTCTAAAAATTAATAATTAATTTTAAAAATAATTAAAAAATTGAGAGCGGTGAAATTTTATTTTTTAACTTTTTTCTATACGCCATCCAAAACACATTTCCGAAAATTTCATGAAAATCCATGGACTGGCCCTGGATTCCTAGGTAAAAAGCTTACGGTCCTCCACTATAAATAAAATTAGAAGCTAGTTTGGTCGCATTGTTGCGCGGTTCCAAGTTAATTTTCAAATTGACATGACCTAAATCATTTGTTACTAGGTTTGTTCGTTAACTAAGGTCACCACAAAGCGTTTTTTGAAAGACCTTAGGTCGCCCCAAATGTCAAATTGAGTGTTTTTTAGCCCCGGGGTTGACCTGGGTTTTCCCTCAACTCACCCTAGGTTTTTGCTGTGGCGAGTTGAGGGCTATCAAAGGGCATGTATTAGCGTTTTTTGAGAACTGGAAAACCCAGGTTTATTTAACAACTCATAGGACTGACTTGGGTCAACCCTGGGTAAAGTTCAACTTGTTTTATTCTTTTTTTCACGTCTTACCATTTTATGTTAATTTTCCGCTTAGTAAAATCTTGATTTTATAAAAAGGTTCTTCTTGACTTTTTTGCCACATCAGTAAAAAAATCGCTTTATTGCGTTTTCAATATTCAATTAAGCGGGATTTTTCTAAATGGGGCAGCGAATCAATAAAGCGGGATTCATGTAATTGCGTACTCCTGTTGAATGCGTCTTAAGTTGTGCATTTAAGGTGATGCAATTAACCGGGGATTACTGTACTATGCATAATACTGACTGCTTACTTTTGTAGTTTTTAACGATAGGATGTTTAACAACGGGTCTTTCCCTGCTGCACATGCAAACCAAGCTTCTTAAGCTGAGGAAATTCGTTCACCGAAGATCATTAACAATGCTCAAGGACGAAAGCTTCCTGTGGATGACAATAAAATTTTGTGCAGGTGACTGGTAAATTGTAATGGCTATTGTAGAAACAGTTTCATAGAGAGCACTTTCCAGAAGTTGAATCATACTTAACGTAAATACACGACATCACAACCGAAAAAAATAGTGGACTGCAATTCAGAGTATAAGAATCCTAACAGAAAAACATAGTCGTTCTTTATACAGGATTTGCGCTGATTCAAAGCATCCGATCGACGCCTGCGAGCTCTAATTTGAATCGCCCTTAGGCAACGAGGATTTTCAGAGACATATGTATACATATGTATGGATGACAATTTTAAGTGTGAAAGGGCAGTGACAAGGGTTAGATGTCCGCCTGGACTCACAGAATCATTCCAAGTCACAAAGTGTACTCCAAGAAAACGTCTTGGATCTTTCCCTCATTATTGCAGTCCTTGACTACTTGCTGGACGATAAAAAACAGAACATCAAAGTAAATTATCTATTCTTTGTTTTTGATGGAGACATCAAAGTGAGGATCTTACAGTCCGACAAAAAGCACTTAACGTATATCTAAAAAATTATAGCGTTCCGCCCAGGTATGACAGTGGACTCATCAATTTTTGGAGTTGAAGTCACTGGATCTCTACATCCTCCATGTCTTTATTATATTTTCATGTTCAAACGAGAGATCCAAAGAATCCCGTAAAAATGGCAACACCGCATACAACATTC
The DNA here is from genome assembly GCA_914767635.1 of Melanostoma mellinum. Lineage (NCBI taxonomy): Eukaryota > Metazoa > Arthropoda > Insecta > Diptera > Syrphidae > Melanostoma > Melanostoma mellinum. The sequence continues at coordinate 27,116,801 of OU612058.1, forward strand.
ACGCACGATCGTGAAGAATCAAAAAAGGGCAGAACAAAATCTTCCTGGTATATTCAAATGTAAACCCGCATTTGGTTGAACAATCAATGAGTAGAAGACTAACTGAGGGATGAATAAGTTGAATAACTGTGATCTCTTCGATATTACAATGCCCACCATGTCGAAAAATGAAGTAGAAGGTTCTTTAAACGCTACTTTTTTAGACAGTGAATTTTATTTCGGATTTAATACAAAATTATTAAATTTTATACTCATAGGTATTCTCTTTCGTTATAATGAGTCCCACTTACTAGACCCACATTTGGGATAGCCTGGAAAAATAAATTTTAAAAAACACCAATTTATTTAATCATTAATCATTTTAATTATCACGAAAACATAATGAGTGTCCGGCACCATCGAATGTAGGTTCAAAGAATAAAATATAAGACTGCGTAAAGTTCAATTGAGAAGGTGATTTCAAAGTAGTCTGTGTACGAGTAAGACTAAAAAATTGTTTTTGTATTTCCCTATGGCCGCAAAAAAAGCACCTTCATTTTGCGTTCAAGTGAATAATCTGATGAATGTTTTTAATGAGGTAACATTAAAGGAGGGATGACAACAGCTTTAATAAAAATGATGCGAAAATTGTTCGCAAGAAAAAATATTAATGAAAGGCAATAAATTGAAACATAATGAGGGTTTCAAGAATTTTAATCAGCATGGGGCTTTTTTGACACAAACATGTTTTTTATAATGCCACTAAAATTACATTGGTTTGTGCAATTTTCGTCAGCTCATTACTGAATTGCCTTGAATTAATTAGAGGCAATAGCAGTAGGTACTAACTGAAGCTCTCAGGTAAAAATAACGTTTATTGTGCAGTTTTCTACATTCAACGCAGGGATGTTTTGTGTACAAATGTGAACTTCAACCATTCCTTCCACTTTGAAAGCATAAAAGAGGTAAGGCTGATTGTTATCTCAATGTTGGTCATTTTTCGACTCAGACACCAACTTTACCAATGAAGTGGTAAATTGGATAGGTAAGGAAAATATTTTTTAGACTATCTAAAAATATGTCTATGCCTACCTTCAACATATCTAAATAAATACCGACGATGCTACATGGTTTAAGACAATGAAAAAACGACACAACTTATTTGATGGACTCATCAGTAGCAACCAAGCGAAACACCAGGTGCTTGTTACACAAAAATACAAACACTTGTATAACGAGTGTAAGAGTTTACTGTAACATAAATCTAGAACTTTACTTGATGTTCTGCATGTGTAATAGGCATATGCAAATGATTTTTAACTTGTAGACTTGAAGCCCTGTCTGTTTTTCTGTGAAGTGAGTTTAAGGCAATAGACTGAGCCGTTGAGTTTCCTGAACGATGCAACGCTGTTTGACATTCTCTAAGTTTTCGATCTTGTCACAGAATTCTTTGTAAGAGGCTATCTCTGTTCTTGTGAAATTTCTTTGGCTTGTCGGATACAAGTCCCAGTCGGCCTCAATTTTTTTATTTAGAAAACTCCTGGTTTTTCGGTAGACATTCCATTCTTCAGCGTTCCACCACACAACCGGAGGTTTACTTGGCATTTGTCTAAATAATCAGCCGAACTCAAATTTTCTTGTAAAGTCACCAAAGTGTCCCATTTTTTAGATTTCTTATTCCAAGAGAGAAGCTATTAGACCTGCTACTTGGAGCTGAATGTATACCGCGAAATCGACACGTCCTATACAGAACCAGCCAGTTGGCAGTATCTTAATTGTATCTCTTAGATATGGTGTCAAGTCGAATATTTTTTGTCTGGCTACCGAAACAAATGTTGGCTTGTTAGTCAACATGAAAAACCAAAACGAAACGAATCAATATTATGTACTGCACCACTGCACGGTTAAAAATTTTGATATACTTTTTAATACAGTCCTTGTATTACAGCTGTATGCAATACAGTCAAAATTAGTTTTTAATATTTCCCAAATATTAACTTTCTTTCTTAATTATTGTGTATTACATTTTAATATTTCTGTATTAGGCTTACAATTTGTAATACAAAACCGATTAAAATGTAATCAACACTATTAAAAAACAATACTTTAGTATTCAAATCTAATTATTCAGACCTTTTTTAAGAAGGTAGGCAATTTTGATATTTAAATTTAATACCATAATTCTTAGCTTTCAATTTCTTCAATATTACAATTTAATAATCAGAGGTTATTTTATTCCATTTGCTATGTCAATGTACTGATATCCAGTATTACATTGGATTCACAAGTTTGGTGGTACCTGCGTGGTGTGATAAAGTAAAAAAATTGTGCATAGTTCAAGCGGCAGTATGCTAGTGCAACGACAAAAGTTCGCAACTAGCTGTTCATTTTGTAGCCTACGGGTACTCTGTAACCAGCTTTTAGCTACAAAATGGATCAGGTTTAGTTTCAGACCAAAAACGATCTTTACAAGCCTATGGCTCCAGGATGGCTCTATGCCACGCGCAGAAATGTTCTACAAAAAATTACTTTAGCAATCTTAGAGCTTTGGAAGTTAATCTGACTCAAAACAACTCTATGAAAAAGGTCAATCAAAAAAAATTGGCAAGCCTTGCAGTTCACAGTCTCTCCTTCATTTGCCTGGGTTTTGGTTGTACCACCAGAATTTTCTATCGTTTGGTAGCATTTTCTTGTCCGAGAATTTAAGTTACAGTTGCATTGCAGCTCACTTCATCAGTCGCATTTAAATATTTTAGTTGAACGCCGAAAGTGCATAAATGGCGGGGATTCAGAATCGGTATCTCTACCCTTTAACAGTCCTTAAAACAGACGCTGACGGTTTTTCACTTTTGCAAGTACCAATCAATGAATTAAAATCCATTTGGTTTCTCCAAAAGTTAAAAAGCAAGGCTTGTGAAGAAGCCAAACCTTGCTTTTTAACTAAGTCAAACACCATTAAATCGCTTTTCTGTTCAAGTAGTCTTCTTAACACCTGAATCAAAATGTTATTTTAGTTTCGGTTTCGCCAGGAGTTTATGAGTTCAATCCCTGCTTTGTGTACAAGATAGCGTAACGTGACTCCAACTTAAAATTACAAAATTCTGCACTCGCACGTAATGGAGTCGAAACTGAAGCTTTTAAAACTCAATTATTATTTTACAAAAAAAGCTTTCTGGCTTAGTACTTTCGAAACAATCAAAATGATTTAGTATCTTTAGTATGAGCAAAATTTTTGCCATTAAAACCTTCCCAGCTTATTACTTTCTGATGAAATGACAGCGAAATATCAATGAAAACTTATTCACAAATATAAAAACAAAATAAAAACTCTTTTCTAAATGCATCCCCTAATTCTATCACTCAAAGTCAGAGTATAACTGTTTTTAAACGTTTTAATTCAAACTGTACAACCACCTCCATCTATCAGGAGTATCCAAAGGATCCTTTTATCGTATAAATCAACTTAAGTATTCTTGAATTTCAATTATGCAGTCTTTGTATATAAAATAAATATAAATACATAGCACAGAGTTTACTGTTCAAAGGACATGTTTTTAATCAATGCCAAAGTTACAATCATCTGCAAACGATGATGCATTCAAATATGAACTTTGTGCTTTTCAATTTAAAAAGTCTTCATAAATTTATCAACATTCTGTCATGCTGTACAGGAAAACAAAGTTGAATTTATTCAATACATCTTGTCTATGAATTTAAAGTTGTATTGCGATGACCAAAAGGATACTTTCTTATCTCATCATCTTGAATCAATTAAAACACAAACTCTATTTACAGAATCTCTTATTTCCCGGAAATAGAGCAAAAAACGGACGAAGTGAGTTTTAGCAGAAACGAAGTACCGAAACAGATAACTCAAAAAGTTTATTTTGTTTGCAGAATATTGATTATACAAGTACACGCTTTACTTGTACGTTTGTCCGGGTGGAGTTTTGTATTTAATGAACAAATTTCTAAATAGTCCTGGCAAGACAATAGTACTCATTCCTAGTACTTACCCCATTAAAAGAATTTACGCTTAGCTGGTAAACGTTGAATAATGTTCTTTTGTCACAGGTAAGCCCCATATTGACTTTTCATTTTAAAGCACCACCCGTTTGCCTGTAGCAATAAATAACTACTTTTATAGTGCAAAACTGTATCAGTTTCGGTGGTATTTAAACTACAATACCAATAAGTTTTTGTCTAAATGTGTCTTCTAAAAGTAAACACTGAAGACAGACTCTGAGGCACATTATTTGTCTTTCCAACTTTCAGTGTTATGGTTTGTGTGACAAAGTAAAATATTTTTACACATCAATCTAGACATGAAGGCATCTTTCATAACGACACCATCCGCAGCACACTGTTTTGATTCAATTTCGGTAGCAAAATTTTATATGTGAAGGAAGCAAAATGAAAACATGGGGGAAGCGTTTTCATCAACCAAAAAGAATTCTGAAAATTTGTGATTTGATTATTTAAGTTTCCTGCTTTATTCCTCCGCTAATTTTTGAATATAAATCTTCTTCCATTTATAACCACTGTTCCAACACAGTCTCCTTAGCTTAAAAAAACAATTTGCAGACCCCTAAAAGTGTTGTAGTTGGAGATGCCCTATTCACATTCACACTTTTATATGAACTTTTCACAACACACATGTTAAGCCCAATAATGTAGAAAGGACTGCTTTGCTATACCCAGCGAATCTGAAGAAAGTATAAATTTAGGTCGACTATTTTAGTTAGTCAACCTCGAAAAGGGCTTCTTTATGCGTAAATGTGTGGCTACGGATTACGCACATAATATTTCCAATGGCTTAATTCAACCTCTTGTTATTAAATTTGAATTTTAAACGCATAACTAGCTGTGGGAGAATCCTGAGCTTGTATGCCATTCCATAAAATTGATTAAATTAACAAATGTAGTATGTATTTGAATTCAAAAAGACGCCTTTTTTGAGGCCATTATTAAAGAAATATGTTTTAAAAGAGATTCAATTTACGTCACCTATGGTTTTATGAAAAAGGCATATGAAATAGTTAACGCAAAACCTGAAGAGTTTCTTTATATTTGATAACAAAAAATTAGAAGGGTTGTCAATGTACAGACCATCTCTTTAGTGGGAATTAGGATAGCTATGAGGTGCAATCCGACTCTTGAAACTTTAGTTAAGTGAATAGAATCTTGGGTAATATCGAGCTAAAATGTGTAAAATGACCTTTAATTGAGTTATTTGAGTGGGGAAGCACATTGTATGGCCAGTGTTGATTCGTCTAAAACGATATCACTCAGTCATTTCTAATAAAAAAATCTTTCCCAAGATAATAATAAAAAGTTCCGTAATATCTCGGCCTTTTACTACTTATTGTTTGCCACAACAGACGCGAAAAAGAGATTATGTTCTTAAAGGATAGAAAAACAAAACTCGACACTTCTACTTTAAAACGATATGCAAGAATGAAAAAAGCAGTGAGCCACATAGCTGGAGCACTCAAAATCAGGTGTACTCAAAATTAGGGGCCGACACACGCGTGATCGAGTGATACGTGACTGAATTATGTGCTTTTGGCATTTCTTCTCATCAATATTTGAACGAATTAAAGTCGATAAATCTAATATTTAATCGAAGTTGGGTGATACAATGTACCTAGCAGTGGCAAAGCGTCCCTATAAGTCGTTTATTCCCGACTTACCATTTGAAATTCAAACATTTTGGACTTTTGGCAACATGAACCAAACTTAATCATACACAACTAACACTTTCTTTCTTTAACTCACTACATAAGCAAACTCAAACCTTTATCAACAACAAGGTAACCCCAAATATTACGTAATAAAAATTTTTTCGCTGGATAAAACAAACTTGTGTTCTTTCCTCTTTTTTCTTGTACTATTCACTGCGCTAGACACCTCTCTGTTCAATACATGCTTTCTGATGGAAGAAAATAACACGATGTTTTAGCGTCAGTGTTGCCGGATAAAAATATTTGAAGGTAATACTGCAGCCAAAAGAGGGGAGTATTTTGAAAAAAAAATAGTAGTTAATTCATTTTCATAAATAATTTTTTTGTTTGAGTTTTATTTAAATAAAAAATCAACTCAGCGAAATAAGAAAACACCACAAAAATAAATAAACTATTGATTCTAGTAAAAAATGGTTATGCATATAGTCCGGGGGCCAGGTAGATACAAATTCGGTCGATTATTTCTTCTCGAGTGAAACTTTGTAAAATACATTAGGAATTTATAATGGGAGTACTCGTGACCGTCAGCTGCGTCTCCGAAGGTGGGGTGGGGAGTTGCAGCCTCCCTCGCATGAAGAAAAAAAGTCTTTTTTCATTTCCTCCCAATTAAAAATTTGTCGGATAATGCATCTACCTATCTTAACAGCTTACGACTTTCACCTTGATATACAGCAAGCTAACTTTTTTCATTATTTAACAGAGCAAGTTCACAATCCTGTTGTAAATTTCATTCGAGAACCTATCACGTTTCTTACGTTATTCGGCAGTATGCTTTATTTGATGGTTTTAGAGTGGAATACCTTAAGCTTTAAACCAAGAAATCCAGGCCCAGTCCATGGATTTTGATGAAATTTTTGGAAATACATATGTTTAAAATATGTACTTGCCCACTTGTTCAAGTCAAGACAAGTGGACAAGTGGACAAGTGGACAAGTGAGCAAGTGGACAACTGGACAAGTGGACAAGTGGACAAGTCGACAAGTGGACAAGTGAACAAGTGGACAACTGGACAAGTGGACAAGTGGACAAGTGGACAAGTGAACAAGTGAGCAGGTAATTTGATCGCCAGAACTTCCGCTTGGACTGAGACTTACTTGGACTGAGACTTACTTTGAGTCTGTCTAAGTACAGCCCTCAACCAACCTCTTCTTCGATCTTGAATCACCTGTACAGAAATTAATTGAATCATCTCTTAAAAATTCTTCGTCATCCCAAATCAAAACTTAAGGTGCGCACCAAATTTTAGATCAATACAACAACAGGAAGGGGTCAAATATCACTTACTAAATTTGACACAAATACATAAATAAGTAAACAAACAGGGCAAACTAAATAAAAACCGCTTGAAAATAACAAACTTGTTTCTATTTCATACAAATCTCTATTCATTCAAGCAAAGGTTAAGTGTGAAATTGAGGTGTTAACCAAACACAATGCCTTGTTACCATCATCTGAAGAACAGTCGTCAAGGTGTTGTATTTTCCAAACAATTCTTGAAACTTTTTTAATCAATCCAACGTTATTTGCAACAAGCTATACCAAAACTTTTACAATCAAAAGAAACCCGAAGTTAACAAATAAGTGAAATAGCGTTGAACAATTTCATTCGCTATCTGCTGTAATTAAATGTCAAACTTTCTCGCGAAGTTTCCCTATTGCAATTAATGAAAGTTTTCGAAGCCACAAACCACAAGTAGAATGGGCTAGAGATTGACTGTTAAATAAACAAAAAGTAATGCTGGTATAATTATGGTCTTTTACCTAAGAAATCTTATTTTAACTTAATGAACCAGAGTGAAAACATTTTTACTTCATGATTTCAATGGCAAATTAATTTTCTTGTCATCCTGACAAAGAGGCAATCAAAAGTAAAGCTGATTTACATACAAAATGGAAGTGCCGTAAATAATTGTTATTTAAAGGATTCATTGCAAGATCCGGAATGCAAATTGATTTGTTCTTTGACTCAACAATTTTAAAGCGTAAATGAAATATTATACAGCATTTGCAGTAAAAGAATTATAGTCCTTTTTATCATGAGCGTGTAATATTCCCTCGATGTACCATTAGTTTCCTTTTTAACGTGTTGAAGATCTTTGTATGACTTAATCAGCATTGAAAAGTTTCAAATTCTATGAATAGAAAGCTTTCAAAAGAGATACCATTAGGAGGGTTTATCTTCTTTTGTTGGATTTATTGCAATGCTTAAAGTGAAGAGTAAAGAAGTAAAGTATACAATAAAAAATGAACATCTCAAGCCAACTGAACTGAAGTATTTTATGTGGAAAATAATGATGATTTGCATTAAAAGTCTTAAGCAGTTATGAAAACAAAAGAACTCTTTACAGGATAATGAATACTCAAAACGTCTTTAAAGTGCAAATTGAAGGCACTTATAGGGGTAAAGGTATCAATTTTGAATTGGATGGGAATGATTTTGTTTCCTAGCTCCATACAAGCTGATTTTCAATTATCAGCTTAAGTTCTGATCTTAGTGATGCTTATTTTAGCAATAAACTTATAGTGGGTAGGCTAACTGCTCTAAACAATATCCTTATAAAAATATACCTGAAGAGCAGCCCCACACTGAGTCAACAGAAGTCAGCATGATGTTTAAGACCATATTCAAGTCAGCGTTTCCATGCGGTAATTGGTTCTCACTTTAGCCTGTTTTACCTACTGAATTGAACTGGAAAAATGCTACCAAAACATACAATCATTTCAATCGGCACATTCTTTACAGCCTTTCCAGATTCTTATTTAAAATAAAGTTTTTTTTCAGTGTGAAAGAATACTTAAGTGAGTTAAAACAAAGGCAATGAAATCAACACTCATAACAACAGAAAACTCTGTGTAAATGAACCAAGTCTGGAAAACAGCCCAAAGTCATTGTTCTATGAGAGTCTGAGTGAGTAGGTAGGAAGATGTTTAGAAACGGAAATGAGAAAAGTTACGAGAACAAAGCTCAACAAAAGGCTCTTGACGGTAAACAGACACGGTATGAAATCAATTGTTGAAGTAAGTTTTCTTGTCCTTTTCTCAGCGGAAGGGCAAATGACGATTTTATGAAAATTCTTGTTCTAATCCACACAGCTTCCTTTGACGAATACCTACCTAACTTTATTCTTTTCTTTTTGGTAATGAAAATAGAAGCGGGTACTAAAAAGAAAAACTTCTTGCTGTGCAGCTGTTTGACTAACTAATTCATATCATTTCGGAAAACAAACTGCTTATTACTTTTTTATTCAAAGAGAGAAAATGTTTCTGTCCAGCAAAAAATTAGCTTTTAGCATGAATTGGATCTACTCATTTCCTGAGTATTCTTCTCAGTGAATTCAAAGCTATTTTGTATAAGTGAAAAGGTTAAGAGGAATATCTTTGAGAAAAATTTCTCATTTGAAAGAAGTTTTTGGAATCACAAAACAAATATGATTTTAGTATTATTTTTATTAAAATACAAGCACATCTTAAGATTCGGTGCAGTAACGGGTAAGAACATCACTGCAGCTGCTCTGCGTCCGCGCATCGTAAGAAGTAAATAAAAGAATTGAATGAAATCTGAAAGTCGCAAGCTGGATCGTTTAAAGATGGGAGGGAAGCGAAAGACATCTCGGGTGTTCAAAAATCTAAATGATGAAATGCAGGGAACAGTTCCCGTTTCTGGGATGTAAGCACAAATTGAGGAAAATGGATGTGAAGCTTTTATTTAAATCGGGGGCCGAATTACCGCACACGTGATCTAGTATTACGGGACTGAATTTATGTATTTTGGTATCACTTCTATAGCGTTATCGAGCACTTAAGGACCTCAATTTGACATTTTTGCATCAGTATTCGAACGAATTGAAGTTGATAAATGAGCAGCAGATTGATGTTTTGAAATATCTATACTGCAAATGTTTAATTAATTCTTCAATGTTGGCTTCTAGTGCGTTAACCGAAAGGGAAACTATAAGGCAAGCAAGTCAAGGTCTTCCATTTTGGGTAGAAAAAATTTGTCATCATCTTGCAATAGCGCGAATAGAACCATTTAACTGGTCAATTAAGCTGACCATAAAACAGAAGATGCGCGAAAAACTTTCTCCACGGATCACGCATTTTGATAAAAAAAAACTCAATTAATTGAAAACATTGTTCGCTTGTAAGGCGATTCATGGCTTAATTATAGAGCGAATTGAGCGAATTACCAAAAAAATAGCAAGAAAATCACCTATTATTACAGCTTTGGCTGTTCAACTACTCTTTCACTTTTAAACCATCTTCATATCTGACATCCTATGTCATGAATCTGACTTGGCGTACAGGCTTAAGAAAGAAGTGGGTACAGTATTATTTCAAAAAAGACTGAGTTATTTTGCTCCCCGTTGCGTGATCAAAAAAACATGCCATCTCCAATTTTTGAACGCACTTAAATATATGGGATCAATGATCAATAGTGAACAACGTACATAAGTGAAGGATTGATGAAGTAGCGGAAAAACTCCACCGGTCTCTGTGATCGAAAAATTAAGGGGGTTGGACGTTCAGCACTCATATAAAGTTTACTATTTTGGACAAAGAACAAAAAGTATGAGAGAAAGTAGACGGTAACTGAAATGAAGACGCTTCGTATCGGTGTCGTGACTTTGTACCAAGCAGGAATTTGGCACAACGAAGATATGGTAAAGTGACATTGGGCCGAACATTAGCGATTGCTACAGTTTCGCTTTTGTAAAGCGTCAAAGGCCAATTTGGTGGCTGCTACTGATGCATAAACGCTATGACACGAGGCCGGTAGTGCCTTTTTTTGGATCTGTTTTTTAAACATGTCAAAAGCAACAGAGGGTTCTTTTCAATAAGATAGTATCAGTGCCGTGGTTCGATGAAGAATGTAGGCAGGCAAATGCAGCCAAGCAAAGAGCACGACAAATGCTTTTGCAAACACGAACGAGGGCTGCTTACGATCGGTATAACGAGATTTACAAGGAGAGAAGAAGGGAAGAACAGCGACTTCTCAAAAAGAAAAAGAAGCAGCATGAGAAGCGCTCGTTTGAGGAAATAGAGAGGTGCCATGACAGGAACGAGATTCGGAAGTTTTACCAAAAGGTAAAAAGATCCTGCCAGGGTGGCAAACCCCGAACTCAAGCCTGTAAAGACCAGCAGGGAAACGTAGTTATAGAGTCACAGTCACTACTGAGGATCTGGAAAGATCATTTCTGCAGACTGCTTAACGGCGATGAGGACACAAATTCCGCTGTCAGGCAGATTGCCCCATTCAACTTGGACGATGATCAAGAATGCCGTCCTACCGACCTAGAAGAAGTTAAGCTTGCTATATGCAAACTTAAATCAAATAAGACTGCAGGTGCAGATGGCCTTGATGCCGAACTTTTCAAGGCAGCTGGAGATCAGTTGGAAAGGAGCATGCACCAGCTGATCTGCATGATATGGTTGGAAGAAAGCATGCCCGATGAATGGAACCTCAGTATCGTATGCCCGATCCTAAAGAAAGGAGACCCTCACAATTGCGCTAATTATAGAGGGATAAGCCTCCTTAACGTCGCTTATAAGATCTTGTCTGCTGTAATATGTGAACGTCTGAAACCTCACGTCAACAACTTGATAGGCCCTTATCAATGTGGTTTCAGACCAGAGAAGTTCACAATAGACCAAATTTTCACATTACGGCAGATCTTGGAAAAAACCCGAGAACACAATATCGATATTCACCATCTTTTTATCGATTTCAAGGCCGCGTATGACAGTATCTACAGAGACGAGCTGTACAGAGCCATGTATAGTTTCGGCATCCCTGCAAAACTCGTACGACTATGCAGGATGACTTTGGAGAATTCACGCTGCGCTGTCAAGGTCGGTAAAGAACTCACCGAGACCTTTAATGTCGAAAAAGGTTTTAGGCAAGGCGATAAGCTGTCATGCGATTTCTTCAACATCATACTTGAACAGATTGTAAGAAACTCAAACGTCAACACCAGAGGAACAATTTTTCAAAAGTCTGTGCAATTGCTCGCATATGCAGACGATATTGACGTAATGGGAAGAAAAAAGCGTGATGTCATAGGTGCTTTTGCGAGTATCGAAACAGAAGCGGCAAAAATGGGTTTGATGGTTAATGAGGGCAAAACGAAGTATATGTTGTCATCAAACAAGGACACAGAACATCGACGAATTGGACAAAACGCCACAATAGACAGACATAACTTCGAGGTAGTACAGGACTTCGTCTACCTAGGATCCGCTGTAGACACGGACAACAACATCAGTGCGGAGATCAAACGGAGAATAACTCTTGCCAACCGTTGCTTCTTTGGGTTAAGAAGGCAATTGAGAAACAAAACCCTCTCCAGAAAAACCAAGATAACCTTATATAAGACCTTAATCATCCCAGTCCTGCTGTACGGCGCGGAAGCATGGACCTTATCGAAAGCGGATGAGGAAACTCTTGGTCGTTTTGAAAGAAAAATTCTCCGAATGATCTTTGATCCCGTATGCGAAGGCAATGTGTGGAGAAGAAGATACAACAACGAGCTGTATGAGCTGTACCGAGACATGGGCATAGCCAGAAGAGTACGCATCGCGAGGCTACGATGGTTGGGCCATGTTGAGCGGATGGACCCAAACGCTCCGGCTCGTCGGGTGTTCGAAAGCACATTGCAGGGAAATCGCGGAAGGGGAAGACCTCGTCTTAGGTGGCGCAATCAAGTGGAGGATGACCTCAACCGACTTGGAGTGCGAAACTGGAGAGAGCTCGCCCGAAATAGAAGTCGTTATCGAAGGATGTTGGTTGAGGCCCAGGTTCACCCCGAACTGTAATGCCCGAAATAGAAGTCGTTATCGAAGGATGTTGGTTGAGGCCCAGGTTCACCCCGAACTGTAATGACCACCTAAGTAAGTAAGTAAGTAAGTATCAGTGCCGTATTTTAGTGCTTCTTATAAAAGTAACTTCGAGTCTGGATACTTGATTCCAAGTAATTTTAGCATTCATAATGTTCATGCTATACCTTTTTTTATATATATAATTAAGGGTTATGACTACCCTTATAATGTTATAAGAACAGAGTGCGAGCATTTAGGAAAATAAGAGAGGATTTGAAAGGAGACACCGATGCACGTTGCTTTTGAATCTTTGTAAATCGTAATGTAGGGGAAAAATAGGGTAAGGTAGAGCATTCCACATTTCACGGGGTGCGACTAAAATAAGAATCTCTATACTTGACTGTACGCCCGAGGTTGGGGTCAAGATAAAACTGATGAGCATTCTTAGCGAGGCGGGTGTTGCGGCTAAATAGTTTCAGGCAAGGTTGCGAGTTTGTGAATTAAGAAATCCTTAAGTCATAAGTCAGTAAGTGACTTATGAATTTAAAAAAAATTAATTCATAAGTCAGTAAGTGACTTGTGAATTAAATAAATCATAAGTCATAAGTTACCAAGTGACTTATGAATTAAATTTTTCATAATTCACAAGCTACTAAGTGACTTATGAATTAGATGAACCGCAAGTCATAAGTTACCAAGTGACTTATGAATTAGATGAACCGCAAGTCATAAGCTACCAAGTGACTTATGAATTAAATTTTTCATAATTCACAAGCTACCAAGTGACTTATGAGTTGAGTAAAAAAAATCTTTGCTATAGTAAGCTATTGTACTAGTACTAATACAAATACTAGTACTAATACTAATACTAATACTAATATGAATTAATTTTTTTTTAATTCATAAGTCACTTACTGACTTATGAATTAAAGTCAAGAGTTAAGATAAAAGTGATTTAAGACTTTGCAACCCTGGTTTCAGGGGAGGAATACAACGGGTTATTTCACTAGAGCACTGTCTGTAGAAAAGCGATAAAAGAGACTGAGACAGGTAACGTTTCGACGATGTTCAAGAGAATCAATCGGTTCTACAATTGAACTAGTTAGTTAATAGTTAAATGACTTTATTGAAATATAAAAGATTTCACATGATGTTATAACTTAGGTCTAAAATGGTTTGGCCTATGGCCGTCTACCAGACTGACAATTTGATAACAAATTAATAAGAATAAAAAGCAAAAATGATCTTTATACGTATGTTGATTTGAAATTATAACTAATATTTTAAAATTTTTCTTCAATAATGGAATTTCTATAACGTAGAGCGGTAACAACATAACTATTTAGTACACCCCATTCTTTCTCTCCGTTAAATACATTTATCAACTCTTCTTCATTTAGATAGTTCTTCTTAAAATACCTAATCCGAAACTCTTTCAATACAGGACATATTGCAATGAAATGATATGTATCTTCTACGTTTTCATGTAACAAAGGCTGCAAAGTATAGGAATATCAGATCGGTGCGGCTTGAAGTTCAAATCCAATAATTCGCCTCTTGTTTTGAAAACTATGTTTATTTTATTGGTTTGATTGCTGTTCAGTAGGTACGTGTTATTTCCCAGGTTATATACAAGACGACTATATATGTTTCTGAACAACGAGGATTCGGCTTCAGCTACATTTCTGTCATACAGGAAATTTCTGAGACTCTTGAGCATGGTGTTGATTTAGTTTTCAGTGAAGGTGTTTGTTCAAACGTCAAATTAGTACCACATTCCCCACTAAATGTAAATTTTTCGCTTCTCGCGAGTCTACCCCCGCCATCTTTAAACACCATAATTTTTTATTTTTGTCTATTGATTACCAAATTCCAGAGCTTACAGTAATTTCCGTATCTGTTCATCATTATTTGCATTCCATAGATGGAGTCGGCGAAGAACACTATATCATCTGCATATATGTCTAAGACCAGAAATCGTGACTCCTCCAATTTTTATTCCACCTTTGACTGCATCCGTTATGTCATTTATGAACTGAATGAAAAGCAAAGGACTAAGAATACAGCCTTTTTTCAACCCCATTGTTGTTGGAAATTTTCTGATAGAGCAACTCCATCCTACACGCATACTGTGTTTCTATCGGATACGACTAGCACAAACAATACGTAAGAACCGAAATTTCCATTGCTGAGCCACCCTATTTGCTTTAGTATTTAGTTCAACTGAGCAATTTTCGACGAGTGACTCATTCAAACACTCGAATTCATTTGAATTGACTCGTACACATAATTACAAAAACATTGAAGAATATGCTCAAGAAAATAATTCATGTGAAAACTATACCACCGTGTAGAAATGTTGTTTTTTATTGTTTCTATATTTTTTACTGTAACTTGCCATTGATAAATGTTTTGCAATAACTTCCTCGAAGAAGTTAAACAAACAGACAAAATTGAAATATTTATTATAGTTTGTAAGCCCTTCCCAAAGAAATTCCTTGCTGTGAAGTCATCGATTTGCTTATAAAGTTTGCCAATCTTATTAATTTTGACATGGGCACCAACCGACATAAATCTTGATACCCCGATGTTTCTTAAGACGATTACATCCAACAATCACTTAGTCAAACTGTTGTTTTGTTTGTCATATTGACACCATATATTGTTGATTTAATTGAGGTGTTTTCACTATTGGATATCAATTAATCAAACTTAATGGCTTAATCGATGAGACAATATTTGAGCAAAAACCAGTTGAGAATTGCCATGCAATGAGAACGGGGTAGATATGTGTATAATAACTTGCCTCTGGTATTTTCATATAACACTTTATTCATCAAACTAATGGATTTCCACCGGAGAAATGTTTGTTTTTACCCTAAAATGAAGTCGGTTCTCAATTAATTTGTTAATTAAATGCCCAATGTTTGTTATTGAATGCGGTTATTTTCTTTATTCTCAAACAAAGGTGACAAATGGAACTAAGGAAAGAAGAAAGTGTTTACAGTCATATATTTGATATGACAACGCATTATTTGTATCCAATTTTTGATTTATTACATGCATTATGTTAAAATTAAGTCAACATTTGACTTCTGAGCCAACTGGCGTTGCGGAGCTTAGGCCACATGTACGTTTATTTTTATTTCAAATCAAAAAACTCTGGCTAAGCAATTCAACTTCTTATTTTCATTTTTACATAACTTGAACTTGTTTCAAACTTGGACCATGAACAATTGTACTTAAATGCGTCAAGTTCACACCCCAAATGCATACAAAACAATCAATCATTCATGCATCACCATAAAAAGCTTATTTGGTTAAATTTTTCTCAGTCCCTTACACGTCAAATGCAGAATAAAAAACTGAATTTTTTTCTTTATAAACTTTGATAAGTCCGTGAGTTACATAGTTGATTTGAAGAAAATCTCTACGAAGTTTCATTAGTTTCACAAAAAGCAAAACAATCATCTGGTTCATAGATTTTTTGTTTTTTTGAGGAAAGAACAATAAATTTTGATTTGAGACAGCAAACGTGATGTCATTAGTGTCTTTCGAGCTATTCCTTTGTTTTTTTTTCACTTCAAATTGAACGAGCATGTCTTTCCGTCAAAACAGTTTACTGGCTGTTTTTTTTTTTTATTGAAATTTGGAACCATTTGGAAAGTAAACTAAGCAAATGATCGAAGATGGGGGAGATTGATTGCAATTGTTTTTGATTTGCCATTCGTGTAGAGATCTACAAAATTAGAAATAAACCGGGAGTGTGAAGATACGAGATAAGGACGAGTCCTGAGTGGCCATTTTACAACTTTGACGGATGAAATGCTGATGGCGTGATGACTTTTTGACATTTAACTCTCAAGAAAATAAAAAGGCTTTCCGGTAATCTTTATTTATAACAACGCTGTTCTAATTTGCGGTCCCCGTTCATGCGAGATTCTGCCTGTTCATCTGAGGTTCAAGTTCAAAACCCCGAAAAAAAGTGTTTTTCACGGGTACCGCCTTTGGCGAGTAATTAAGGAATTGATAAGTCCCCCGAGAGTAACATACACTGTTTTAAAGACGCTCTCTAACTCAGACGTACGGAATTGGCATTTATATGTAGGTCCTGGAAATGAATTACGCCCCGAGGCATCCATAGCTCTGTTGCTCCACCCTATCTTTAGCTGTACTAATTGATTCGCATAAGTAAATGAACGCTGTTTTTGAAAAGCTTTGTGCTATTCGGGGCGAAAACGTTAGCAGCAAATAAGAGATCATCAAAGTTGGTCCAATCGTTCTTGAGAAAGTTCCACCTGACGGGAAAAAAGAAGAGTAGGCTTAGTTTTTAAACATTTTAAACTCTTTTGTATTCTGATGAGTACAACAGTTGGAAGAGTACAATTGCAGGGAAAATACTTAACGCGACAACGGATACTACTCCCTATCGTACAGTTCTGCTTACAATAGCTTACAAAGTGCAGCCACAAGTCTTGTTTATAGTTGCTGAACATGTTCTTAACTAACTTTTAAAAAAAAATGCTTCCTTTAAGCAATTGAGAAGCATCGGAAGTTGTACTGAGAGATAAGAGAGTTCTATTTAATAAAACTTCTATAAGGCCTATGAAAGTCAAAAAAGTTAAAAAAAAAACTTATGTCTTCAAAAATCTAAAGTGAAAACTATCATACTCGGTATGTAGAAGCTCTTTAGAAAGTTCTAGCTTTGTTTCCATAAAGTTAAGGAGAAGAACAAAACAAAACTGATTTACTTCTCAATTGACAAATTGTTCACAGCCTCAATGATTTGAGACATTGTACAAAAAAGGTACCAGGTTTTAGCCTAAACTACTCCCTTTTAAATTTATCAACTTTACTATTCAACATTTAAGCGTTAATTGAATCAAAGTGAACAACATTTTATCCTAATTTAGTTTCACCGAATATAGTAAGTCATATAGACTTACATTGTGTGATTATATCACTGAATTCAACTGATTTGTTCGGTGCGTCCACACTATGCCGACCGGCATACGGATCCATTTCATTCGGCTCGAATTTGGTTTGGCTTTCGGTAAGGAAGAATCGGGACGTCTACACTAAGTCGATATTGCCGAGCGTACACATGCCGATAAGGTGTGAATGCACCTTAGCATTTCATTTCAATTTCAAAACAATGTGTAACACCTCATAACTTGTGTTTGTCTGAAGCGAGACAAAAAAAAAACATAGAATATTTTGCATAAAGTGAAATACTGCAGACAATTGACATTTGTAGTGCTGAACCACTTATTCACATATTACGATATGTTAGCTCATTTCTCTTTATTCAAAGCCCCAATCCATAATCTCACTTGTTGAAACACTTCAACTATAGACAGACAATGATTCATAGACATTCAACAACGAATGAATATAATGGAAATACGATATTCATTGAATTGCCATTCCCTTCCTCATCCAGGAGCGAGGACAAAATGCATGCATTGTTTGAAGAATACCATAAAGAAAATCTAAAATTCAAATTCAAAAGCATATAGTGTCTGAAAAAACCTTAAGAGTTTTATTCGTTCATATAAACAAAGTTATATCATTATTATGTTGAAGTAAGTGTTTGATACAGGATGTCTCTTACCATACAGCAAATAATTTAAAAAAAAAAAAGACCATAGAACCATGACCTTAAATCTAGTGAATGAACTTTCCTTATTCAAACCTTGCAAAGCCCCTTGAGTCAATTTAATATTGTCTTTTCTTCATTGATATTATTCAATGCTGAAATCCAATATAAATATTTGCTTACATGTCTGCTTCACATGAAAAGGGTTCTAGACAAAATATGCAGCATGTGTAATTTGAGGAATTTTAAAGCAACTAACATGCTTGCAGCTTAAAATAAGATTCAAATAGAAAAACTATAACATATGTAGTGTGTCATTGTCCTGAATTTAAATTCTACGAAGTCTAATCGTAGTTTCTGGGTAGTTTTTGTTTCGCGGGAAATAGAATGATTTCAACAATCTTTCATCATTGAATTGCAAACGAGCATCAATTATACGTGGAGACTAGCAAGGTATAAAAGATGACGATAATGTACAGCTAATTTAACAGAAAGGAAAGGAATGTTTTCCGGAAATTGATTAAATGATTAAAATTTTTAGTCAGGTGCACACATAACAGATGTAACCTTGGCCAAAGCTAATAAAATAAGCTAATTACGTGATCGGTGATAAGCTCTTTGACAACTTAAAAGAAAAAAGGAAGCTTCCTTAGAAAGGAAACAAATATTACCACCCATATGATATACAATACATTGCAATGAAGGATGTTGTAGCTCTCATAATTACCTTTACAATGGTTTTTATAAATTGAGATAGCATGAAAATTTTGGTGGAAATGCCACTTATGAAACACATTGATTTAAAAGAAAAAAGCATTAGATGCTCCCTTATTTGCAATACAGCTCACTTATTTTACCACATCGATTAAATTTCAGACAAAATAAAAAACGGCTTTGATCTCTTATATCTAGCTTAATATTGCACTTAGAGTACTTTATAAAAAACCAATTTGTTCATTGTTTTACCTGCTACAATTTTGTTTTTTATGAAATTTTGCGAAAAACTTAAAAAAATAGCGAATTTTCAATCGCCAATAACTTGAAAAGTATTGGATTTTTTTAAAAAAATTTATAGATGACTAGCTGTGCCCGTGACTTCGTCCGCGTGAAATAGTGACTTTTGGCAGCATCCTCAATTTTTTACAGTTTGATAGAAATCACCCCGCAGTGAAAGAACTTTTATCGACCCAGCAGTTTTAAGGTTCCCGTTTACGGTCTTGATCCCGTAGAAATATAAGGATTACTTATTAAGCCCATGTCCTTCCGCAGACTCTAGGCTATCTCTGAATAAAATTCCATTTAAATCGGATCAGTGGTCTGGGTGGGAGATGGTAACAAAGAAACACGAACAGACAGAGTTAATTTTGGATTTGTAATATTAGTAAGGATGTCCATCTTCGGGTTTTAGACTATCTCTGTACCAAAATTCATACAAATCGGTTCAATAATTTAGGCGGTAAATATAAACTAAGAAAAACAGACAGACAGAATAAATTTCGGATTTATAATGTTACTAAAGTCTTCGATTCCCGTGGGAATTTGAGGGCCGTTTCCGGAGGATGAGTTAAAGTTTATAGTTAGTTAGTTAGTTAAATTGACTTTTATTTTAATAAATATTTAACAATTAAGGTTTAGTCTAAGTCATAATGGATTTGGCCTATGGCCGTCTACCAGGGTTGACAAAATATAAACTAAGGTTCTTATATTAAAAATCTCCTTCCATTATACGTTTTCTATAGCGGAGGAGTGCTGCAACTGCGTAATTATATAGAACATCCCTAAAAGTTAAAGTTTATATTACTCGGGAATAGTGTAATATTCTAACGGTGGACATTTTTTGAAATGGGTGCTGTATTTTCCAAGTTCCAGTTTTCATGGGAATACAGGGATAAAACATATTGCATAACATATACGTCCATCCTCAGGTTCTAGACTGTCTCTGTACCAAAATTCATATAAATAGGTTCAATAGTTTGGGCGGTTAATGGTAACAAAGGGAAATAGGCAGACAGATTTAACTTGGTACTTATAATATTAGTAAAGACCCCCGCTCCCGTGGAAACATCTTGACCGTTCCCGTAAGGAATATGGGGATGAGTAAAAGCTTATGTTGCTCGGGGACTTGGAACATTCCAACAGTGGAAGAGCTTTTAAGATCGGTGCTGCAATATCAAAGTTCCCGTATACGTTCCGGCTCCCCTGGGAATATAGGGAAAAAATATATAGCCTATGTCCTTCTTCAGGCTCTGAACAATTTTTGTAAAAAAATTCATTTAAATCGGTTTATTAGTTTGGGCGGAAGATGGTAACATAGAACGACGGACAGACAGAGCTACTTTCACACTTATTATATCAGTAAGGACCCCCGTTCCCGTAGGAATATGTAGATGAATCAAAGTTTATGTTACTCAGGGATAGTGTAGCATTCTAACGGTAAAAAATTTTTTGAAATCGGTGTTGTAGTTTCTAAGTTCCCGTATACGTATGTACATTGTACATATATATACGTTCCCTTTCCCGTGGGAATATAGGGATAAAATGTATAGCCTATGTCCTTCTTCAGGTTTTAGACAGTTGCGTAGTTTGGGCAGGAGACGGTAACATAGAAAGCCGGACAGACAGAGTGACTTTCACATTTATAATATTAGTTAGGATTAGGATTTTTTGCTTGAAATTAAGCCTTCTATCGATATCCGAGGTTATTTTGAAAAAAAAAAATTCACCCCCAAGAAGGGGTGGTTCCCGGAGTTCAAATCATTTTCACTTTTGAAGTTAAGGGTAAGATGAGCCTAATTCCAAAATTTCATGCAAATCGGTTCACAGTAAAAAAAATTCGGAGCAATAATGCTTCAATGACTGCACTATATGGTTTACTATATAAAGAGGCTGCTGATGTGACCAGTCAGTCAGTTTTAATTTTAATTGAAAAGTGATTGTGCAAAGATTTGAGCAAAATAGTCTATGGGTATGTATTAAATTGCACGATATTGGGCACCAACTCACTGGTCTAAAATAAAAAATTCCGTGAATATGTTAAAATGGGGATTTGCAGCCATTTCGTTTCGAGTCCATTTACCTAATGTACGTTGTGTGCGGAGTTAGTGAAGCCATAATTATTCCAAACTGAATTAAAATCTCATGTAAGATGACAAAACCGCAGTAAGTGAAAAGAGTGTTGCTATAATGAATTTTTGCACCTTCAAAAAAAAAAAACTCACTTTTTAAAGATAAGAACATACCTCGACTCTTCAGCTTTCATCGTATATATTTAAATTTAAACTTGTTCTTTTCCCCTAAGACCTTTTCTCTGACCTCGTTTTATGGCGTTTGTCACTTTTACGTCAATGCGGGTCCTAATCGATTCAAGTCGATGATTGCATATTTCAGTAGCTTATCGTTGACGACGTCGCGTCGAATCGAAACTTTACTTCATGAAACATCATAATCGTCTCGATCAATTGTATTAGTAAAAGAGCTTTCGTTTTTCATCTCGAGCAGAGCGAGGACCTCCAGGGCCAAGCGCACTTCTCACAAGCGTGCCATGTAAGGGATTGAAGGGAACCTACAATTTTCTGAAGGTTTCGGAAGGTTAATCGAGAAATCGCTTTTCATGGCAATGAATGTCAATTCCTTGCGAAAGGCGATACCCGTGGAAAAACATTTCGCCTCAAAGCTACAAGTCAACAGGTCACGAGTTATGTATAGGACTATGTCCATTAAACTTATTGAGTCACTTCTAGGACTATGTCCATTAAACTAGTTGAAGAGCAAAAAAAACTTTAAGGCTTGTGATATTTAACACTTGTCGTAATTCAACTGTATTACAAGTACTTGTAAGTTCATGCCTTCAAGCAAACGTCATTCATTTCATGGGCACGTTCAAGCACCTATCGGTTAGACTATTCCAACAGCCCGTACCTAAGACACCTCTTCAACGATTCAGATATCTTTTCCAGATTGCTGCCCAAAACTACTGTGAAATAAAAGTATTCAACTTCTAAAAACAGAAAAATGTTCAAATTATGTACTTCAAAAGAATTTAATGAAGAATAAGCTTTCAGAAAATAGGATTTGAAGTCACCTGAAGTCATGGAAACAATTGAAGATTAATTAATTTAAATGTGAACTTCACCAGCTAAAACCATTTCGAGCTCTAAGTTTGCTCAATTTACGTTTGTTCTTTCGTTTTTTGAGAGGATTGGAAGATAATTCGTCATAGACTTACAAAACAAATCTCTCAAAATAGATTTCCCAAAATGATTCCAATTGTGGGACGAGACGTGCTACTCACATTCCATAATAATATTGTTGTCAAAGACGTTGACATAAAATTTAAGTATCTACTAAGTAACCCATCATCATTTTCTATAAAACAAAAAGCATCCATGTAGGCATTTCCCTCTTTTCTTTCTACAGGCGCTGCTGCTACAGCAGATCCCTTCATACTCATGTTATATGACACAACACATTAGGTGTATATTTATTCTGTCAATAATAACCGACACACACGAATGAGCTTTAAGTGCCTATCGTGTAAGTACATATGTATAGGAAGACCACAATTCTCCTTTTTCCAATATTCCACCGGATGTTCAGGAAATCTTTATTTCTGTTGTTGTTCTAAGCTTCAAGGTAATATCAATACGATCAGCAATTATTTATATAAATCCAATCCTTGTTTTTTTTTTTTGTGTGCGCTCACCACCACAACAGAAAAGAATGTTTAGAATTGGTGAAACGAAACAGATTTATTTAAAGTAAACATAGAAATCAGGTTAATATCCTTTCAAGTATTTAATACTCCTCTCTAGTCTTTTTGGAATGTCTTCCTCCTAAATCATGTAAATTTTATACTCCTCCCTCTGGTATATCTTGGAATGTCTTTCTCTTTAATTTTGTAAATAGAAAAAGGATAAAAGTTCAAGGCTCGGTGCTGTGAATGAGAAAAATAAATAAATATCGAAAGTCGTTTGAATCTTGTGTTAATAAAATGGCATTTGTACGCCTGAACTTCAGTCGAATGTGCCTTATACACCCAAAGTTCATAGAGAAAGGACTCGTAAGAGAAAACCACATATGATTCTGCATATAGAGCTACTGATCCCCTTCCAGTTTGTGGGTTAGCCGAGGAATTCAAATATCGAAAAACATTACTGTGTGTTTTGTATCCTTGTATTTAATTTCGAAGGAACTATTGAAAATAGAATTAAGAATAGAAGAGGGTCCTTGTCGATTATTTTTTAATAAAAAGCAAATGCCACAAAAAGATAGCTTGCGGCTTTTTGCTTTTTTTGTTGCTTTGGTACACTAAACTTTAAATTGAATTTTGTTGCGCATTCCATTTTAAATGAGAAACTAGAATATTGATTTGCAACTATTTGCAAGAAACCTCTTAACAAGCCCCACTTAGGAGAATTTTTGAGTTAATTTTAAGACTCTTCCAAAAGTTGCTCTGGTCAATTCAGCTTTGCTGAAATTAGATTCCATTGTTCGAATCGTTAGCAGTCATGTGTACTCATCACATGTGAAAAAGGAATTGATACACCAACCATCAAATGCACTGACTTCATGTTCATCGCCGATTAGTTTCCAAGGCAATATTCACAATAAATGGTTGCCCACAGTGAGGTGGTGACCTATCGTACCATAAGATCATATATGGAAAGGTTAAGCACTACGCTGTTTGTAAACTTCGTTTGTATTGTACAGACATTCTACTGGCTTCTGTTGTTGCATTTGCTCATTTTGTAACCGTTCCAATTATAAAATGTTTCTCCTTTTTTGACCTTTTGTTCCTTTATTCAATCGATGTTCTTTTAATATTTTGAGTGGACTTTCAAAGTTCTTTCGAAAGGCCCTATGAATGAATTTAACGTCTTTCACAAGGCATTATACTTTCAATATTTCCGCACTAACAATTTTAATTCTGAGCTCATTATAAAAAAAATTCACCTTTGACCTGCCAAACTGTATGCATGTTGTGATAAAAAGATTTAACATACAAATTACTTCCACAACCGGAGTGCAACACGAACACCGTGAGGTCATGTTAACCTACTTTTAAAAAAAAAAACTTTCATACAAAGATAAAAAGTAAAAATTTACGGTTGGAAAATTGTTTCTTCGTAATAAACGTTTTACTCTTCTGGAGAGGAAATTCCACTCAACTGCAGTAAAGATATCTTGTGTCATGAAGGGTATAAAAGGCTGAAAAGTGAAATATCTGAGGCAAAATTAATTCATTTTAAGACCGTTAAAAGAATTACCTCTCCTCACATTCAGATTGCGTAGAAGGTGAAGACAACCTATACTCTTAAGGCTTGTGCGAGAAGCTTTAAGGCAGTGCTGTCATTTGAAATGAAAAATCAAGGCTAACAAAAATATTAGTTTCCTTGACAGCCCTATGAGTTGTCAAAAAAAACTTGCCTTGCGATTCTCATAAAACTCTTAACCACGAAAACGCCAAATGTTTCTGTCATTTGAAGAAGAATAAATGTCCTGTTCGTTACCTGATTTAAAAAAAAAAAAATTATAAATGAATATGGTGGCGCAATAGAGCGAGGAGTCCCAGGGCCTAGGGATTTCTCACAATCATGCTTTGTGAGGGAATATAGCGGACCTACAATTTTCTGCCGGTTGCGAACGGCTTATCGAGAAAGCGCTTTTCATGGCAATGAATTTACTAATGCCAATTCCTCGCGAAAGGCGATACCCATGGAGAAATATTTTTGCCTCTGTTGGGATTCGAACCACGAACCTCTCGGTTAGCAGCAGACATATGCTAATCATCACCTCACGTGTATTTTCCGGAGACATTCAAGTATTTTCAAAAAAAAAAAAACTTTGTAGTGGCCACAGTGCAAACCCTGGGCTTGAACGGAAAAAGATAAAGAAAATTTCCAAGCCATTAATTACTCACCTATTCTGGTAGACATTACAGTTCGGGATAAGCCTTGGTCCCAATCAATATTTACTTATACGTGTACAAACTCCCTCTCTCTCTGGTTTTGGGCTTGTTTTTTTTTTATAATTTACGCGCGCATCAAGGGGTTATGGCTACCCTTATAATGTTATAGAACACGCGAGTATTAAGGAAAGTAGGAGAGAGTTGCTTTTGAATCTTTGTGAATCGTAATGCAGGGGAAAAACAGAGCCTGGTAAAGCATTCCACATATGGGTGGTGCGGCTAAAGTATGAATCTCTATACTTGACTGTACGCCCGAGGTTGGGCTCAAGGTAGAACTGATGAGCATTCCTAGAGAGGAGAGTGTTGCAGCTAAATTGTTTCAGGGGAGGAATGCAACTGGCTATTTTAGAAGAGCACTGTTTGTAAGTAAAGCGATAAAAAAGAGAGAGGCAGGTGACTTTTCGACGATGTTCAAGAGAATTAATCGATTCTACGATTGAACTATCACCTATCAAACTTAACGCTCTATTTTGTACCCTATCAAGAAGGTGCAAAGATGTTTGAGGAGCACCTGACCAGATGTGGGAGTTATACTCCAGTTTTGGGCGGATGAATGTCCTATAAACTGTAGCCAGATCAGAAGGGGTGAAGAATTTCCTGCAACGTCTCAAGAAACCTAAGCATTTAGCAGCGTTCTGGCGACTTCAAATATGTGGTAATTCCAACGAAGATCATCGCATACGCACATACCAAGTACTGATAGCTTTTCGGTTTCTTCGATGCAGGTACCATTCATGGATAATGGCAATGGGGGAATGTTAAGCTTCAACGACAAGAGACAGCATTGAGTTTTCGAAGCATTGAATTCTACTCGGTTCATAAGACCCCATGAAACAATGCTGTCAAGGTCAGAATTCAATGAGCTTATCATACGCAACCGTTCCAGTTCCACATCCGAAGAGCAGGGACGTTAATTTGGAAGCGAATATGAAAAGCTGAAGGTCGAGTCGGCAGCAAAACAGTTAAGTGGATTAGAAGTTTCAAACAAGAGATCATTAATGAAAATGAGGAAGAGAGTCGGAGACATAACGGAGCCCTGGAGCACACCAGCATTTATGAAGTGGGTATCAAACTTGAAGCCATGCAATACAACTTGTATTGAACGATCGGAAAAGTTGTTTCTAATCCAACGAAGAAGAGACTCATCGATACCAAAAGCACGCATTTTCGATAAAAGAGCCTGATGCCAAAGTCTATCAAATGCTTTAGAAAAATCAACTTTCTCCAAAACAATGTAAAGATTGGTTCCACTTTTTGGTGAGATAAGCCATCAGATCACCAGTGGACCGTTTGCTACAAGAGCCGTACTGACGGTCATTAAGAAGCTTTCGTTCTTCAAGATATTTCATAAGTTGACGGTTTATCAACGTTTCCATGACCTTGGAAAGAAAGGACGTTAGTGCAATTGGACGGTAATTGGAAGGGGAGGAAGATTCGCCTTTTTTAGGGACCGGCTAGACAAATGCAGTTTTCCATCTGCTCGGAAAAATCCCAGCAGAATAGGAAAGATGGAAAAGTCTACGCATTGGTTTTGCCAGCGTAGAAGAACACCTCTTCAGAATAACGGCGGGGATACCATCTGGACCAGCGGATTTATGTATGTTGAGATCTTTGAGGACTCTCGCAACCGAGCGAGTTCGAAAAAATATTTGCTTCATCTAAGAATTTGCAGACTCGAGCTCAGGTGGAGCCAATATGCTATATTGTAGTCGATCAAGTCACCCCCTGGATTAGGCTTTCTAAGTGAAAGTCTTTCCCGTCAACGCCAACGATTTGAATGCACTGTTCTTCGAGTCTACGTGGCACAGCATTCGTAATCCTGCCATGGTATAGGTCATACAGTTCGTTGTTACCGAAACGACCAAGGGCTTCATTATCCTCTTTAGCTAAGGTTCGTACTTCAGCGCGCACCGGCTGCATTGCAAGGCTAGGGCGATCAGGGTCTTATAATGTATCAGCTTTGTTTCTCTAGAAATTTTTAGAAAGGCTTTTATTTTTATCTGCCTTATTTACCAAAAGTTGAAGCGATTGGCAAGAGCAATGCTGGTTGTTAAGCCGTAGACTTAGGACAATTCACATCACCTAAGCTCAGACTGTAGTGTAAGTTGGGGAATTCAAAATGAAGACTACTGAAACTCGGAGCTATTAGTGAAAGTAAACAGAGCTTTTCACAGTAAAAGCTTTTTACAAATTCACAAAAAAAGGAAACCTTGTGCCCTCACATATACACTGCTCCTGCTTCTCTTGCAGGGAGGCAGAAACGCAACAGCATTGGATGCGGCCAATAAGGGTGCAGAAATAACACCATTCACAAACCATCCTGGCATTCACTTCAAAAAAATTTTAAACGTCAAACTAATTATTGGAAGCTCGCTGTACTCGTATACTACGATCTACATAAGTAACTATTGGCGTGAAATTCAAGGATTTGAAAACCTGGTTCATGGAATGAATACATATCGCAGGAAGGGGTATTGACAAGAGGTTGAAACGTTACAATCATTCCTTAAATTTGGTAAACCAATTCAATCACCAGCTGTCAATAATACGTGTAAGAAAAACGACCGTTCGGTTTGACTTCATGTATTTGAGTGAGTAAAAGAAAAGCAAGAAGAAAGAAATTAAAAACTATTACATAGGATAAGTTTGACATTTGCAAGTATATATAACAGTATGAGGGTTGCCACTTTACATTATTATTGAAAATAATACTTATAAACTCTTCCTCAACCGAAATGCAATCAAAATAAATTTTTAGAGTTGAATATTGTGAAATTAAAAATGATAATAATTGTTATTATAAAAAACTATACAAAGTTAATAGTTAACAATTCACAGCAATCCTCATGTTTTTTGAAGTTTAAGTTTTTTGTAAGAATATCAGATATATTGTCTTTCGTTGGTATATACTTTATATCTACTTTATTTCTCAAAACTATGTCTCTAATATAATGAAATTTTATATCTATATGTTTACTCCGACTTTTAGTTGACGGGTTTTTTACAGCAATGATAGCACCTTGGTTATCACCAGGGTTAGGATTTTGTTGACCTAAAAAATTAAAAAAAGGCGAATCAAAACACTTAAAAAGGCAAAGAAAAGGCATTTATTAAATAATACAAGGGACATACACAAAAATACATTTAACTATAGTAGCATTGGACTACCAAGAGTTTTTTAAAGTTCTCAGGTAGAAATCTTCTTCGGTTGTCCCTTAGAAGGGCTTTGAAGGAGCGAATTGATCTCTCAACTTCATATCTGAAACGAGAGGAGCCCATTTATAACTTTCAACATTATTCACTTCAATGTTTCCTGGAAGTTTGGAGTCCACGTCGCCGTTTATTACAGAATTTATCTGTTCAATTGTTTTTAGGCCTGTGTAAACGGCAGTAAACTTCTTCAAGACTTCCTCTGCAATAGGCCCTTTTGCTTTATTTAAATTTTCTTCAACGTATTTCGAAACAGGCAGCACTTCGCCAATGGATGTTCCTGTTTTTTGTAGGTCTTTGAAAATATGTTTTTTCGGATCGACTAAAAAACTTTAATGTACGCCAGCTGCGCTTGCAGTTCTTCATCTTCAATCAATTTTTTCGCAAATATGCTGCTGCCTCTAAGCAAGTACCCCAGCGAGTTAGAAAATAATAGTTATACACACAGTTATGCAGCGGCCACAAGTGCAAACCGGATGTGGTCATGGTCAGGTCATTCACTTCTCCGAACAGTCTAGAACGTTCTAAATGTTGATGCAGGTTTTCATTTTACGCTGCGAGGAAGAAGTACCAAGCATGTTCGCGCAGATAAACATTAATACATGCATTAATTTGAACATTTTCTATATTTTTTGTGTATGCTTGAAACTGTATAAGATTTTTTAACGAAAGGTGCTCAACGGCAAACGAAAATGTTCGCATTTTTTTTAATGCTAAACCAACTATTATTTATTTATTTATTTATTTATTATCTACAGCTTAATGCTAACAGATTAATTTGCTTAAATTTATATATATATAAGTATATGTACAAATAATAATAATAATAAGATTTAATAAGATAATTTAAAATTACAAAGTAATGCCACGCAGAGAATTTTTGAACAATAATCTTGATTGGCTTATATCTACCAAGTTGCAGACAGAGTTAAAATTTGATAAGGTTCTTGTTAGCGGTTCATTGGACCCGTAATTCGTTCTATGACGAGGTTGGAAAAGAAAATCACGTTGTCTAAGTGGTCTTTCGGGTGCATAAATAGGAACTAAAGCTAACAACTTAGGACATTTTATATGATAGCATAGAATGTCTCTCACAAACATTATATCATGGGTCTTACGACGACTATCCAGCCTGGAAATCCCTAGAAACAAGCATCTAGCCTCATAGCTCGGTGAAAAACTCCATCTCATTTTGGTAAAGATGAACTTTGTGAATCTTCTTTGGACTTTTTCTATACGACTTGAATGCACTTGAAAAGCTGGGTACCAAACAGTATCACAATATTCAAGGACAGATCTTACTAAAGCCAAAAAAAGTGCTAAAAGAGCATGCGGATCCGTAAAAACTGTTGTATTTCTTTTAATAAATCCGACCATTGAATTCGCTTTTGATATTATATAATCCACGTGATCATTAAAGGACAGAGTCCGATTAAAAATCACTCCAAGATCCTTAACTTTTTCTAACCTATTCAAAGGGTCAGAACCAATTGAATAATTGAATAGAAATGGAACGGAGCATCTGTAAAAAGATACGATGTTGCATTTCTTTACATTGAGTAAAAGGTGATTCTCTTTGCACCATAAATATAATGCTTCTAAATCTCTTTGCATTTTATTGCAATCGCTTATGCTTGATATGCTAGAGAACATTTTAAGGTCATCTGCATAGAGTAAAACTTGTGTATATTGAAAAATTGGTATTATGTCATTTATGAAAATGATAAATAATAGTGGTCCCAGATGACTACCTTGAGGTACTCCTGATGTGCAGTTAAATTTCCTTGAGGTAAAACTACCAAGCTTTACTACCTGTACCCTGTTTATCAAAAACGATTCGATCCAATTCAAAATCATTGAATGGAACCCAAAACTCTTTAATTTTTTGATTAGTATAGTATGATTTACAGAATCAAATGCTTTGCTGAAATCTGTGTAGATAACATCAACTTGCATTCCTTTTTCTATTAAGTTAATGGCACACGATGAAAAGTATAAAAGGTTTGTTGAGGTGGATCTACCACTCACAAAACCATGCTGAAGCTCAGAGATATGCTCTTTTACGAGGAATTCAAGTTTATCTTTTATAATACTTTCGAATAGTTTTGGGATTGCTGAAAGTTTACTTATACCTCTGTAGTTCTCCACTTTATTTTTTGAGCCAGCTTTATAGATTGGAACTAAATAAGACATTTTCCATTCATTAAGAAAAATACCCTCACGTAAAGACAAATTAAAAATTATGTGTAAAGCTACGCTCAAGCTATCAACACAGTTTGTTAGAAGACAGGCTGGGATACCATCAGCACCAGGGACAATATTGGGTTTCAACAGTTTTATTGCAGACGCAACTTCATATAAGTCAAGAAACATCGAGCCCAAATCAACGGGTGAATTTATTACAGTTTCGCTATTTAAGTGAACGTCTGACTTCGTATACACAGACTCAAAAAACTGAGCAAAAAGTTCACACACTGATTGAGAGTCATTTGCGACACTAGAGCCGTACGCCATTGACTCAGGTAAACCATAAGTACAGCGCTTTGACTTTATGTAAGACCAAAAACATTTACTATCATCTTTAAGCTTACTTTCAATACCCATAATATAATTCTTGTGCAAGAACTTACTTAAAACATTAAAATCATTTCGAAGTTTACAAAAATTTTCGTAATCAGAATCGCTACCAGAATTCTTATATTTTTTGAAAGCTTTAGTTCTTTTGTTTTTTAAATGAGACAATTGTCTATTATACCATGGAGGCTTACTGTTTTTTTTTTATCGAAGACAACGGAACAAACATTCTAACCCCTGTCATGATAATTTCGATAAATCGATCATAGACAAAATGTAGACTTTTATTATAAAATTCTATTTCCCAATTAATGGTATTTAGCCAAGCATTAAAACCGTTGAAATTTGTTTTGGCAAAATTAAGTTTACGTTCAGAGTCTATTTCTCGCGAGGGATTATAAAATTCAAATTGTAACTCAATCTGCTCATGGTGAATGGAATTATTTAGTAAAGGAAAAGGGCATTTTAATATTTTTACTTTAACATCATTTTGACAAATAAAAACCAAATACAATAACCTATTCAAAGAATTGTAAACATCACTTATCTGATGTAAGTTTAGCGCATAAACATAATCAATGAAAACATATTCATAATCTCTAACATATTATAGATATTTCTTAACAAACTTTAATAAAAAAGCAAAAATGGCAGAAAAAGGCAACAATTGCGAAGAAAGGCAAAAAAAGGCAATTATGGTATAAAAAGGCAAAAAAAGGCAAAATAAAATACATATATTTGCAATCACCAGGGCTTGAAACATGTTTGTCGAAAGTTTATTTCAAATTCCGTTTAACCAACAAAAAAAGGCAAAGTTAGTAAAATCCTATCCCTGGTTATCACAATAGATCTCAGTTGCTCCTTCGACGATCTCCACAAAACCCATTTCACGCAGTAAGTTACGATGGAAAGCGACTTCTTTACCTGCTTGGCATAGAGCAATGTACTCTGCTTCCATGGAACTGAGTGCCACGATTTGTTTTTTTTTTTCGATTCCCATGCAATGGGGGCACCAGACAAAAATAAAACCAATCCACTCAAGGATTTCCGATCCACCAAGTTGGATCCCCAATCAGCATCTGTGAAACAAACAAGTTTTGGATTTAATTTTTTATAAGTCAACATACCCTTCGGATAAGTTTTTAAATAACGAAGAATATGTTTCGCCGCGGTAAAATGTTCCTGGTGTGGATGGCTATGAAATTGAGCCAACTTTGACACAGTATGAGCAATATCTGGCCTGGATATAATGGCTAAATATGTAAGACCTCCAATTAAGGCCTGATAATGTTTTACTCTGACACCAGAACAGTCCTTTTCTGCGCAATTCTGTAGCACTGTTCCAATAGGAAAAGGTGTGGTGGCTCCTTTACATTGCAGCATGTTCCAACGTTGCATGAGTGTAGTGACATAACTAGCTTGATGAATAGCTATTTCGCCTCGTAGTCCTTTTCGTTCGATTTCCATGCCTAAATAGCTTTTTATAGGTCCACGATCCTCCGCGTCGACTTATTTAGTTAACTTCGCTATAATCGCTTTCATTGATGTCTCCAACGTGCATGCGAGTATTATGTCATCTACATACAAAGCCATGATATTCACTTCGTTTTCTCCCATCGTTGTATAAACACAACTATCAGTTTTACATCGTGTAAACCCCATATTGGTCAATATGAAATTGATTTTTGTATTCCAATTTTTACCGGATTGTTTAAGTCCATATAACGACTTTTTAAGCCTACATACTTTTTTGGGGTGGACGCAAACGATTCTGGCAGCCGCATGAAAACTTCTTCTTCTAGCTCCCGATTTAAGTATGCTGTAACTACATCAATATGGTTAACAAGTAGAGAGTATTGGGCAGCTAAGGCAAGTATCATTCGAATTGTTGAATACCTTGCTATAGGTGCATACGTTTCAAAATAATCTTCACCTTCTTTTTGCAGGAATCCCTGTGCTTCTAACCTAGCCTTGTACTTCCTTATCGAGCCATCTGGATTTGACCTTTTTGAAAACACCCACTTCGAGCCAATTATATTTTTTCCTGGAGGACAGTCAACTAACTCCCAAGTTTCACATCTTAGTAACGCTCGGTATTCGTTTTCCATAGCTTTTCGCCACTCTTTACCATTGATAGATCCCAACGCTTCTGTCACTGTTACTGGGTTTAACACTACTCCAAAGAGAGTCTCCATTACTGAGGAGTTAAATATGGTTTTCCCACTTCTTAAAGTTCTGACCTGCCTCCTTTCTTCCTCTTCTCCTTGGACACGCGATGTAGACTCTTTTTCTGCAGATGGTATTTCCTGGCTGTTGGCATATTCATCTTCAGGTGTATCTGGTACTGCTTCATCTTCTCTATGGTTTTTTGTATCTAGGTCTTCAGTGTACAGAAAAAACTTGTCATTCGATTCAGGTCTAGTCGATTCTATTTTCTCTTGATAAAAAGTGTCTTCAAAAAATTGAACGTCCCTAGCTATTACAATTGATCTCGTCTTTCTATTATATAACCTGTATCCTTTGGTTGTATCGGCATATCCAACAAATGTAAGCTGAATACCTTTGGGTTGAAATTTTGACCTCTTACGTCCTTTCTCTAGCGCTACTACCTCACACCCGAATGTCCTGAAATGTGAAACTGATGGTTTCTTGCTTTGGTTGGTGACCTATTTCTTATATATGTGGCTGTGTTAATTGCCTCGGACCACAAACTTTGAGGGACCTTTGATGACTTCAGAAGACAACGCGCCATTTCCACTAGAGTACGGTTGGCTCTCACAGCAATACCGCTCTGCTGAGGAGTGTAAGTGACGGTGATTTGATAAAAAAACACCATTTTTAGCCAAGAAACTTTGAAATTCGGAACTAAGATACTTTTTGCCATTATCACTTCTGAGGCATTTAAGTTTATACCCTGTTTGATTTTCGGTTTTGCTTAAAAAACTTTGGAACGCAGAAAATGCCTCTGATTTGTTCCTTGATAAACTGGACATGGATAAATCGTGTAAAATCGTCAATGAACTTTATAAAATAATTAGATCCCCCTTGTGACGAGATACGCATAGGGCCACAAATGTCTGTGTGCACCAGTTGAAGCTTCTTGGTTGTATTAACGTGGGGAAATACTGGAAAAGATTTTGCACTTATCTTGCAAATTGCATATGTGGTACATGAAAAATTTGACTTTTGGTTCACCTTCAATCCGCGAACCATATCATCCTTCGACAAAGATAATAAATCTATAATGTTGAGGTGACCAAATCTCCTATGCCACAAATGTAAATTTGGATCTAAATTCTTCACTCGGCCACAGAGTTCACACACTCTTTAGAATAGTCCGAAACAATCTTTATATAAATTCCTTTAACTTGCTCAAAATCAAACAAAATTTCACCGCAACTTTTCTTCACGCATGCCTTTTTGCTACCAAACTCTACCATATTCCCGTTGCTTAAGATCTTACTCACCGACAAAAATTGGAATTTAATTCTGGTACATATAACACGTCTTTTAATAAGAAACTGTTTTTACCCGTCTTTGCTTTCACACTTCCGATCCCCTTCGCAGTTACACAATCACCTGATGTCAGCATAACTTTTTTCTCATATTTGTGTAATGAAGAAAACTGTTCTGTGGAACTGCACATATGGTATGATGCTCCGCTATCTAAAATCCACGTGTGCTTTTCTTCTTTAATAGGTTGCTGTAAAATTGAAAGAACTGAGAGAGATGACTCATTATGGTGACTGTATCTACATTTAGCGCGTATTTGACCTCTCTTTCCGCAATTGTAACATTTAATCTTACGCATGTCCCGCATATTACCGTTTCCTTGCCCTTTGAAATTTTGATTACCGATTTCCCGTTCGCCAAATGAATTTTTCTTCTCCACATTCTTTTTCCATCGATGTGATTTTGCCGCAAACACATTTTCACAAGTAGACACATGCTTCTCCCCACGACGATTCATTTCTTCTATGACTCGAATTTTCAGATTCTCCAAAGTTAGCAAACTATCTAGACTTTCCATAGCTACCACGAAGCTATCCATTTCCTCAGGCAAACTGCATAGGAAGAAAATACTAATAAGGTCATCCGGAATATCTACCCTTATTTCTTTCAGGTCATCGACAGTTTTGCAAAATTCGTTAACTTCTGACACAAATTGCTCTCCAGGCTGTAAACGAAACCGAACAAACTTTTTAAACAGCGCAACTTTACGTGCAGGGCGATCACCGAGATGTACTTCTCGCAGTGCGTTCCACGCGTCTTTAGCTGTTGCGGATTTTTTAACATGTATCAGCTCCGAAGGCTTCATACATAACGTTAAAGTAGCAAGCGCTTTTTGGTCTACCGTTTCCCATTTTAGCTTCGGTTGGACACTTCACAATAATTGGATTCCATAAATCCAACGTTATTAACAGACTTTTCATCTGTATGACCCACGTAGCATAATTCTCCGCAGATAACTTTTCTATTTGAGCTGTCGCACTCATTTTTATTGACCGACGACAAAATTAAAACTTTCAATTATAAAAAAATAGCAACGTGCTTGAAGCTGGGCCCATAACCTATGTAAGAAAAACGACCGTTCGGTTTGACTTCATGTATTTGAGTGAGTAAAAGAAAAGCAAGAAGAAAAAAATTAAAAACTATTAGCTACATAGGATAAGTTTGACATTTGCAAGTATATATAACAGCATGAGGGTTGCCACTTTACATTATTATTGAAAATAATACTTATAATACGGAACAACAATAAAGTACTTTCTTATCAACAAAAAGAAAGGCAGCCAGAAACGAAAATGAAGCGATCACCTTTTGACGTAGTTGGAATGGTAGCAAACAGGCTTTCTCGGTGTCCTAGACAAAGAGTTTGCCTACCAGTACGTGCAAGACATCGAAAGCTTCAAAACCAATGATAATCACTTACTTGGACTCATCAAAAACTAAACTGATTGCTGAGGCTACTGCCAATATACTACGCAAGGTCGAAGAAGCAGTTACGCAACAATTACATGTGTTTCAAAACAACCTAAAGCTTTTATCAGCTAACGTGAAGAAAATGCAGCTGCACAGGATTTCCTTATTATATCAGCATACTCTACACTAGCCATGCTCAGTTTCCAACAAACGCAAACATCCCTCCTTGACGTGTTAACATACCTGCACCATTCAAAAATCATTCAGCTAATCATAACACCATGATGATCAAGCTGCATGATCAAGTGAAAATCACTGGAAACATCCTGCCTCCCAAATTGACGGTACCTAAAGACAAAACTAACCTCTTGCCGTTATACCGATTGTTAACGGCAAAGGGGCGAATTACGAATCGGAGTGTCATCTTTGAAATTAGAATTCCTCTTATAACTATTGAGGATTCGGAAGTCTTTAAAATGATTCTAGTCCCTGCAGCTCATTGGAACTAATCTGTGTACATCGAGCCTTCAAATGATTACTTAGCAGTAAATATTCTTCGCTAATCATACCATACATTGACTAAAGATGAAATGAGTAAGTGCAGTCTCTTCAAAGTTAAGTACTTATGTCACCAACAGCACCCTTTCTTCAAACGCAGATCTAATATGAACAGATGTTGATTAGACCTTCTCAGTCACAAGAAAGAGCTTTCGCCCTTTTGTAAGTTAAGAAGCATTCATCACCAGTGTGGATACAATTAAACAAAGCAAACAGTTGGATGTATGTACTTGACAAAGAGCACACGTTTAAACTGATCTGCGATAACACGGTTTCAGAAATTACTCTCAGAGACGACGGAATGTTAACGCTACAACAAACCCGTGTTTTGAAGGAAGATACCATAATCATAACGTCGCATAACATCTATTCAAGTGAGCTATATACGGCATTCATCCCAGCCCCCAATATAACTACTATGCAACAGAAAGCACCATTGAATACTTCAAGCCCACTGACATTGCTAGAGGTATTCCTTAAAAATGGGAACGAGGACGTCGAACAACTCCAAAAATGGATAACAGCTCTTAAGAATCATGAGCAGTTACCCGCAAACACAACCTCACACCACATGCACCGCACAATTAGCTATAGTTTGATTGGGGTGCTTCTTATCAGTGTCACCCTCCTCATTCTGTTCAACAGGAGACGTTAGCACAAGCATGCAAACCCTGTGATTGAGCTGCAGACCGGCGAGATTCCAGCACCGAGAAAAGAAGATTCTCAACCTCTGACTTCCAGGTATAAACCGGTTTTGAGTTCACTGGTGAACTGGTGAACTGGTGAGCTGGTGAACTGGTGAATTCACTGGTGAACTAGTGAATTCACTGGTGAACTGGTGAATTCACTGGTGAACTGGTGAATTCACTGGTGAACTGGTGAATTCACTGGCGGACTGGTGAATTCACTGGTGAACTGGTGAAATCGCTGCTAAACTGGTGAATTCACTGGTGAACTGATGAACTGGAGAATTCAAAAGTTCACTGGTGAACTGTTAAACTGGTGAATTCACTGGTGAACCGGTGAACTTGTGAATTCACTGGTGAACTGGTGAATTCACTGAGGAACTTGTGAACTGGTGAGCTGGTGAACTGGTGAATTCACTGGTGAACTAGTGAATTCCCTGGTGATCGGTTGAACTGGTGAGTTCACTGGTGAACTGGTGAACTAGTGAGTTCACTAGTGAACTGGTGAATTAACCAGTTCACTAGAGAACTGGTGAATTCAATGGTGAACAAGTGGCTGAACTGAACTGGTGAACTGGTGAATTAACCAGTTCACTGGTGAATTCACTGGAGAGCAAGTGAACTGGTTAATTCACAGGTGAACTGGTGAACTGGTGAACTGGTGAACTGGTGAACTGGTGAGTTCCCTTGTGAACTTGTGAAATCACTGATGTACTGGCGAACTGGTGAATTCATTGGTGAACTTGTGATTTCACTGGTGAACTGGAGAATTCACTAGTGAACTGGTGAACTGGTGAATTCACTGGTGAACTGGTGAACTGGTGAATTCACTGGTGAACTGTTGAACTAGTGATCTCACCAGTTCACTGAAACTGGTGAACTGGTGAATTCACTGGTGAGCTGGTGAACTGGTGAATTCAATGGTCAACTGGTGATTTGGTGAACTGGTGAATTTACTGGTGATCTGGTGAAATCACTGGGGAACTGGTGAACTGATGAATTCACTGGTGAACTGATGAACTGCTGAGTTCACTACTGATGAATTCACTGGTGAATTCACTGGAGAATTCACTGGTGAACTGATGAATTCACTGGTGAACTGATGAATTCACTGGTGAACTGATGAAATCACTGGTGAACCGGTGAACTTGTGAATTCACTGGTGAACTGG
Source organism: Melanostoma mellinum (assembly GCA_914767635.1). Lineage (NCBI taxonomy): Eukaryota > Metazoa > Arthropoda > Insecta > Diptera > Syrphidae > Melanostoma > Melanostoma mellinum. The sequence goes on from OU612058.1 coordinate 27,155,028, forward strand.
TGAATTCACTGAGGAACTAGTGAATTCCCAGGTGAACGGTTGAACTGGTGAATTCACTGGTGAACTGGTGAACTAGTGAGTTCACTGGTGAACTAGAGAGTTCACTGGTGAACTGGTGAATTAACCAGTTCACTAGAGAACTGGTGAATTCAATGGTGAACAAGTGGCTGAACTGAACTGGTGAACTGGTGAATTATCCAGTTCACTGTTGAATTCACTGGAGAGCAAGTGAGCTGGTGAATTCACAGGTGAACTGGTGAACTGGTGAACTGGTGAACTGGTGAGTTCCCTTGTGAACTTGTGAAGTCAATGATGTACTGGCGAACTGGTGAATTCATTGGTGAACTTGTGATTTCACTGGTGAACTGGAGAATTCACTAGTGAACTGGTGAACTGGTGAATTCACTGGTGAACTGGTGAACTGGTGAATTCACTGGTGAACTGTGAATTTACTGGTGAGCTGGTGAACTGGTGAATTCAATGGTCAACTGGTGAACTGGTGAACTGGCGAATTTACTGGTGACCTGGTAAAATCACTGGGGAACTGGTGAACTAGTGAACTGGTGAACTGGTGAATTCACCGGTGAACTGATGAACTGGTGAGTTCACTACTAATGAATTCACTGGTGAATTCACAGGTGAATTCAGTGATGAATCCACTGGTGAATTCACTTGTGAATTCACTGATGAATTCACTGATGAATTCACTGGTGAATTCACCGGTGAATTCACTGGTGAAAATCACTGGTGAATTCACTGGTGAACTGATGAATTCACTGGTGAATTCATGAATTCACTGGTGAACAGATGAATTCACTGGTGAATTCAATAGTGAACTGATGATTTTACTGGTGAATTCACTGGTGAATTCACTAGTTCATCAGTTCATCAGTTCATCAGTTCACCAGTGAATTCACCAGTGAATTCGTCAGTTCACTAGTGAATTCACCAGTGAATTCATCAGTTCACCAGTGAATTCACCAGTGAGCTCACCAGTGAATTCACCAGTGAATTCATCAGTTCACCAGTGAATTCACCAGTGAATTCGTCAGTTCACTAGTGAATTCACCAGTGAATTCACCAGTGAATTCACCAGTGAATCCACCAGTGAATTCACCAGTGAATTCATCAGTTCACCAGTGAATTCACCAGTGAATTCATCAGTTCACCAGTGAATTCACCAGTGAGTTCACCAGTGAATTCAAAAGTGAATTCACCAGTGAATTCATCAGTTCACCAGTGAATTCACCAGTGAATTCACCGGTGAATTCACCAGTGAATTCGTCAGTTCACTAGTGAATTCACCAGTGAATTCACCAGTGAATTCACCAGTGAATTCACCAGTAAATTCACCAGTGAATTCATCAGTTCACCAGTGAATTCACCAGTGAGTTCACCGGTGAATTCACCAGTGAATCCATCAGTTCACTAGTGAATTCACCAGTGAATTCACCAGTGAATTCACCAGTGAATTCACCAGTGAATTCATCAGTTCACCAGTGAATTCACCAGTGAGTTCACCGGTGAATTCACCAGTGAGTTCACCGGTGAATTCACCAGTGAATTCATCAGTTCACCAGTGAATTCACCAGTGAATTCACCAGTGAATTCACCAGTGAATTCATCAGTTCACCAGTGAATTCACCAGTGAGTTCACCAGTGAATTCACCAGTGAATTCATCAGTTCACCAGTGAATTCACCAGTGAATTCACCGGTGAATTCACCAGTGAATTCGTCAGTTCACTAGTGAATTCACCAGTGAATTCAACAGTGAATTCACCAGTGAATTCACCAGTGAATTCATCAGTTCACCAATGAATTCACCAGTGAATTCACCAGTGAATTCACCAGTGAATTCATCAGTTCACCAGTGAATTCACCAGTGAATTCGTCAGTTCACTAGTAAATTCACCAGTGAATTCACCAGTGAATTCACCAGTGAATTCATCAGTTCACCAGTGAATTCACCAGTGAATTCATCAATTCACCAGTGAATTCACCAGTGAGTTCACCAGTGAATTCACCAGTGAATTCATCAGTTAACCAGTGAAACCAGTGAATTCACCAGTGAATTCACCAGTGAATTCATCAGTTCACCAGTGAATTCACCAGTGAATTCACCGGTGAATTCACCAGTGAATTCGTCAGTTCACTAGTGAATTCACCAGTGAATTCACAAGTGAATTCACCAGTGAATTCATCAGTTCACCAGTGAATTCACCAGTGAATTCACCAGTGAATTCACCAGTGAATTCACCAGTGAATTCACCAGTGAATTCATCAGTTCACCAGTGAATTCACCAGTGAATTCGTCAGTTCACTAGTGAATTCACCAGTGAATTCACCAGTGAATTCGTCAGTTCACTAGTGAACTCACCAGTGAATTCACCAGTGAATTCACCAGTGAATTCACCAGTGAATTCACCAGTGAATTCACCAGTGAATTCACCAGTGAATTCACCAGTAAATTCATCAGTTCACCAGTGAATTCACCAGTGAATTCACCAGTGAATTCACCAGTGAATTCGTCAGTTCACTAGTGAATTCACCAGTGAATTCACCAGTGAATTCACCAGTGAATTCACCAGTGAATTCATCAGTTCACCAGTGAATTCACCAGTGAATTCACCAGTGAATTCACCAGTGAATTCACCAGTGAATTCATCAGTTCACCAGTGAATTCACCAGTGAATTCACCGGGGAATTCACCAGTGAATTCGTCAGTTCACTAGTGAATTCACCAGTGAATTCACCAGTGAATTCACCAGTGAATTCACCAGTGAATTCACCAGTGAATTCATCAGTTCACCAGTGAATTCACCAGTGAATTCACCAGTGAATTCACCAGTGAATTCATCAGTTCACCAGTGAATTCACCAGTGAGTTCACCAGTGAATTCACCAGTGAATTCATCAGTTCACCAGTGAATTCACCAGTGAATTCACCGGTGAATTCACCAGTGAATTCGTCAGTTCACTAGTGAATTCACCAGTGATTTCACCAGTGAATTCACCAGTGAATTTATCAGTTCACCAGTGAATTCACCAGTGAATTCACCAGTGAATTCACCAGTGAATTCACTGGTGAACTGATGAATTCACTGGTGAATTCACTGGTGAATTCACTGGTGAATTCACTAGTGAACTGACGAATTCACTGGTGAATTCACTGGTGAACTGATGAATTCACTGGTGAATTCACCAGTGAATTCATCAGTTCACCAGTGAATTCACCAGTGAGTTCACCAGTGAATTCATCAGTTCACCAGTGAATTCACCAGTGAATTCGTCAGTTCACTAGTGAATTCACCAGTGAATTCACCAGTGAATTCACCAGTGAATTTATCAGTTCACCAGTGAATTCACCAGTGAATTCACCAGTGAATTCACCAGTGAATTCATCAGTTCACCAGTGAATTCACCAGTGAATTCACCGGTGAATTCACCAGTGAATTCGTCAGTTCACTAGTGAATTCACCAGTGAATTCACCAGTGAATTCATCAGTTCACCAGTGAATTCACCAGTGAATTCACCAGTGAATTCACCAGTGAATTCACCAGTGAATTCACCAGTGAATTCACCAGTGAATTCACCAGTGAATTTATCAGTTCACCAGTGAATTCACCAGTGAGTTCACCGGTGAATTCACCAGTGAATTCGTCAGTTCACTAGTGAATTCATCAGTTCACCAGTGAATTCACCAGTGAATTCACCAGTGAATTCTTCAGTGAATTCACCAGTGAATTCACCAGTAAATTCATCAGTTCACCAGTGAATTCACCAGTGAATTCGTCAGTTCACTAGTGAATTCACCAGTGAATTCACCAGTGAATTCACCAGTGAATTCACCAGTGAATTCATCAGTTCACCAGTGAATTCACCAGTGAATTCACCAGTGAATTCACCAGTGAATTCATCAGTTCACCAGTGAATTCACCAGTGAGCTCACCAGTGAATTCACCAGTGAATTCATCAGTTCACCAGTAAATTCACCAGTGAATTCATCAGTTCACCAGTGAATTCACCAGTGAATTCACCAGTGAATTCACCAGAGAATTCACCAGTGAATTCACCAGTGAATTCATCAGTTCACCAGTGAATTCATCAGTTCACCAGTGAATTCACCAGTGAATTCACCAGTGAATTCACCAGTGAATTCATCAGTTCACCAGTGAATTCACCAGTGAGTTCACCAGTGAATTCACCAGTGAATTCATCAGTTCACCAGTGAATTCACCAGTGAATTCACCGGTGAATTCACCAGTGAATTCGTCAGTTCACTAGTGAATTCACCAGTGAATTCACCAGTGAATTCACCAGTGAATTTATCAGTTCACCAGTGAATTCACCAGTGAATTCACCAGTGAATTCACTGGTGAACTGATAAATTCACTGGTGAATTCACTGGTGAATTCACTGGTGAATTCACTAGTGAACTGATGAATTCACTGGTGAATTGACCGGTGAATTCACTGGTGAATTCACTGGTGAACTGATGAATTCACTGGTGAATTCACTGGTGAACTCACTGGTGAATTCACTGGTGAACTGATGAATTCACTGGTGAATTCACTGGTGAATTCACTGGTGAATTCACTGGTGAACTGATGAATTCACTGGTGAATTCACTGGTGAATTCACTGGTGAATTCACTAGTGAACTGACGAATTCACTGGTGAATTCACCGGTGAATTCACTGGTGAATTCACTGGTGAACTGATGAATTCACTGGTGAATTCACTGGTGAATTCACTGGTGAATTCACTGGTGAATTCACTGGTGAACTGATGAATTCACTGGTGAATTCACTGGTAAATTCAATGGTGAATTCACTGGTGAATTCACTAGTGAACTGACGAATTCACTGGTGAATTCACTGGTGAATTCACTGGTGAATTCACTGGTGAACTGATGAATTTACTGGTGAATTCACTGGTGAATTCACTGGTGAATTCACTGGTGAATTCACTGGTGAGTTCACTGGTGAATTCACTGGTGAGTTCACTAGTGAACTGACGAATTCACTGGTGAATTCACTGGTGAATTCACTGGTGAATTCACTGGTGAACTGGTGAACTGGTGAATTCACTGGTGAACTGTGAATTTACTGGTGAGCTGGTGAACTGGTGAATTCAATGGTCAACTGGTGAACTGGTGAACTGGTGAATTTACTGGTGACCTGGTAAAATCACTGGGGAACTGGTGAACTAGTGAACTGGTGAACTGGTGAATTCACCGGTGAACTGATGAACTGGTGAGTTCACTACTAATGAATTCACTGGTGAATTCACAGGTGAATTCAGTGATGAATCCACTGGTGAATTCACTTGTGAATTCACTGATGAATTCACTGATGAATTCACTGGTGAATTCACCGGTGAATTCACTGGTGAAAATCACTGGTGAATTCACTGGTGAACTGATGAATTCACTGGTGAATTCATGAATTCACTGGTGAACAGATGAATTCACTGGTGAATTCAATAGTGAACTGATGATTTTACTGGTGAATTCACTGGTGAATTCACTAGTTCATCAGTTCATCAGTTCATCAGTTCACCAGTGAATTCACCAGTGAATTCGTCAGTTCACTAGTGAATTCACCAGTGAATTCATCAGTTCACCAGTGAATTCACCAGTGAGCTCACCAGTGAATTCACCAGTGAATTCGTCAGTTCACTAGTGAATTCACCAGTGAATTCACCAGTGAATTCACCAGTGAATCCACCAGTGAATTCACCAGTGAATTCATCAGTTCACCAGTGAATTCACCAGTGAATTCACCAGTGAATTCACCAGTGAATTCACCAGTGAATTCATCAGTTCACCAGTGAATTCATCAGTTCACCAGTGAATTCACCAGTGAGTTCACCAGTGAATTCACCAGTGAATTCACCAGTGAATTCATCAGTTCACCAGTGAATTCACCAGTGAATTCACCGGTGAATTCACCAGTGAATTCGTCAGTTCACTAGTGAATTCACAAGTGAATTCACCAGTGAATTCACCAGTGAATTCATCAGTTCACCAGTGAATTCACCAGTGAGTTCACCGGTGAATTCACCAGTGAATTCATCAGTTCACTAGTGAATTCACCAGTGAATTCACCAGTGAATTCACCAGTGAATTCACCAGTGAATTCATCAGTTCACCAGTGAATTCACCAGTGAGTTCACCGGTGAATTCACCAGTGAGTTCACCGGTGAATTCACCAGTGAATTCATCAGTTCACCAGTGAATTCACCAGTGAATTCACCAGTGAATTCACCAGTGAATTCATCAGTTCACCAGTGAATTCACCAGTGAGTTCACCAGTGAATTCACCAGTGAATTCATCAGTTCACCAGTGAATTCACCAGTGAATTCACCGGTGAATTCACCAGTGAATTCGTCAGTTCACTAGTGAATTCACCAGTGAATTCACCAGTGAATTCACCAGTGAATTCACCAGTGAATTCACCAGTGAATTCACCAGTGAATTCACCAGTGAATTCATCAGTTCACCAGTGAATTCACCAGTGAATTCACCAGTGAATTCACCAGTGAATTCATCAGTTCACCAGTGAATTCACCAGTGAATTCGTCAGTTCACTAGTAAATTCACCAGTGAATTCACCGGTGAATTCACCAGTGAATTCGTCAGTTCACTAGTGAATTCACCAGTGAATTCACCAGTGAATTCATCAGTTCACCAGTGAATTCACCAGTGAATTCACCAGTGAATTCATCAGTTCACCAGTGAATTCACCAGTGAGTTCACCAGTGAATTCACCAGTGAATTCATCAGTTCACCAGTGAATTCACCAGTGAATTCACCGGTGAATTCACCAGTGAATTCGTCAGTTCACTAGTGAATTCACCAGTGAATTCACCAGTGAATTCACCAGTGAATTTATCAGTTCACCAGTGAATTCACCAGTGAATTCACCAGTGAATTCACCAGTGAATTCCCTGGTGAACTGATAAATTCACTGGTGAATTCACTGGTGAATTCACTGGTGAATTCACTAGTGAACTGACGAATTCACTGGTGAATTCACCGGTGAATTCACTGGTGAACTGATGAATTCACTGGTGAATTCACTGGTGAATTCATCAGTTCACCAGTGAATTCACCAGTGAGTTCACCAGTGAATTCATCAGTTCACCAGTGAATTCACCAGTGAATTCACCGGTGAATTCACCAGTGAATTCGTCAGTTCACTAGTGAATTCACCAGTGAATTCACCAGTGAATTCACCAGTGAATTTATCAGTTCACCAGTGAATTCACCAGTGAATTCACCAGTGAATTCACCAGTGAATTCATCAGTTCACCAGTGAATTCACCAGTGAATTCACCGGTGAATTCACCAGTGAATTCGTCAGTTCACTAGTGAATTCACCAGTAAATTCACCAGTGAATTCATCAGTTCACCAGTGAATTCACCAGTGAATTCACCAGTGAATTCATCAGTTCACCAGTGAATTCACCAGTGAGTTCACCAGTGAATTCACCAGTGAATTCATCAGTTCACCAGTGAATTCACCAGTGAATTCACCGGTGAATTCACCAGTGAATTCGTCAGTTCACTAGTGAATTCACCAGTGAATTCACCAGTGAATTCATCAGTTCACCAGTGAATTCACCAGTGAATTCACCAGTGAATTAACCAGTGAATTCATCAGTTCACCAGTGAATTCACCAGTGAATTCGTCAGTTCACTAGTAAATTCACCAGTGAATTCACCAGTGAATTCACCAGTGAATTCATCAGTTCACCAGTGAATTCACCAGTGAATTCATCAGTTCACCAGTGAATTCACCAGTGAGTTCACCAGTGAATTCACCAGTGAATTCATCAGTTCACCAGTGAATTCACCAGTGAATTCACCAGTGAATTCATCAGTTCACCAGTGAATTCACCAGTGAATTCACCGGTGAATTCACCAGTGAATTCGTCAGTTCACTAGTGAATTCACCAGTGAATTCACCAGTGAATTCACAAGTGAATTCACCAGTGAATTCATCAGTTCACCAGTGAATTCACCAGTGAATTCACCAGTGAATTCACCAGTGAATTCACCAGTGAATTCACCAGTGAATTCACCAGTAAATTCATCAGTTCACCAGTGAATTCACCAGTGAATTCACCAGTGAATTCACCAGTGAATTCGTCAGTTCACTAGTGAATTCACCAGTGAATTCACCAGTGAATTCACCAGTGAATTCACCAGTGAATTCATCAGTTCACCAGTGAATTCACCAGTGAATTCACCAGCGAATTCACCAGTGAATTCACCAGTGAATTCACCAGTGAATTCATCAGTTCACCAGTGAATTCACCAGTGAATTCACCGGTGAATTCACCAGTGAATTCGTCAGTTCACTAGTGAATTCACCAGTGAATTCACCAGTGAATTCATCAGTTCACCAGTGAATTCACCAGTGAATTCACCAGTGAATTCATCAGTTCACCAGTGAATTCACCAGTGAGTTCACCAGTGAATTCACCAGTGAATTCATCAGTTCACCAGTGAATTCACCAGTGAATTCACCGGTGAATTCACCAGTGAATTCGTCAGTTCACTAGTGAATTCACCAGTGAATTCACCAGTGAATTCACCAGTGAATTTATCAGTTCACCAGTGAATTCACCAGTGAATTCACCAGTGAATTCACCAGTGAATTCACTGGTGAACTGATAAATTCACTGGTGAATTCACTGGTGAATTCACTGGTGAATTCACTAGTGAACTGACGAATTCACTGGTGAATTCACCGGTGAATTCACTGGTGAACTGATGAATTCACTGGTGAATTCACTGGTGAATTCACCGGTGAATTCACCAGTGAATTCACCAGTGAATTCACCAGTGAATTCATCAGTTCACCAGTGAATTCACCAGTGAGTTCACCAGTGAATTCATCAGTTCACCAGTGAATTCACCAGTGAATTCACCGGTGAATTCACCAGTGAATTCGTCAGTTCACTAGTGAATTCACCAGTGAATTCACCAGTGAATTCACCAGTGAATTTATCAGTTCACCAGTGAATTCACCAGTGAATTCAATAGTGAATTCACCAGTGAATTCATCAGTTCACCAGTGAATTCACCAGTGAATTCACCGGTGAATTCACCAGTGAATTCGTCAGTTCACTAGTGAATTCACCAGTGAATTCACCAGTGAATTCATCAGTTCACCAGTGAATTCACCAGTGAATTCACCAGTGAATTCACCAGTGAATTCACCAGTGAATTTATCAGTTCACCAGTGAATTCACCAGTGAGTTCACCGGTGAATTCACCAGTGAATTCACCAGTGAATTCGTCAGTTCACTAGTGAATTCATCAGTTCACCAGTGAATTCACCAGTGAATTCACCAGTGAATTCTTCAGTGAATTCACCAGTGAATTCACCAGTAAATTCATCAGTTCACCAGTGAATTCACCAGTGAATTCGTCAGTTCACTAGTGAATTCACCAGTGAATTCACCAGTGAATTCACCAGTGAATTCACCAGTGAATTCATCAGTTCACCAGTGAATTCACCAGTGAGCTCACCAGTGAATTCACCAGTGAATTCATCAGTTCACCAGTAAATTCACCAGTGAATTCACCGGTGAATTCACCAGTGAATTCGTCAGTTCACCAGTGAATTCACCAGTGAATTCATGAGTGAATTCACCAGTGAATTCATCAGTTCACCAGTGAATTCACCAGTGAATTCATCAGTTCACCAGTGAATTCACCAGTGAATTCACCGGTGAATTCACCAGTGAATTCGTCAGTTCACTAGTGTATTCATCAGTGAATTCACCAGTGAATTCACCAGTGAATTCACCAGTGAATTCATCAGTTCACCAGTGAATTCACCAGTGAATTTACCAGTAAATTCACCAGTGAATTCATCAGTTCACCAGTGAATTCACCAGTGAGTTCACCAGTGAATTCACCAGCGAATTCATCAGTTCACCAGTGAATTCACCAGTGAATTCACCAGTGAATTCGTCAGTTCACTAGAGAATTCACCAGTGAATTCACCAGTGAGAATTCACCAGTGAATTCACCAGTGAATTCATCAGTTCACCAGTGAATTCACCAGTGAGTTCACCAGTGAATTCACCAGAGAATTCATCAGTTCACCAGTGAATTCACCAGTGAATTCACCGGTGAATTCACCAGTGAATTCGTCAGTTCACTAGTGAATTCACCAGTGAATTCACCAGTGAATTCACCAGTGAATTCACCAGTGAATTCATCAGTTCACCAGTGAATTCACCAGTGAATTCATCAGTTCACCAGTGAATTCACCAGTGAGTTCACCAGTGAATTCACCAGTGAATTCATCAGTTCACCAGTGAATTCACCAGTGAATTCGTCAGTTCACTAGTGAATTCACCAGTGAATTCATCAGTTCACCAGTGAGTTCACCAGTGAATTCATCAGTTCACCAGTGAATTCGTCAGTTCACTAGTGAATTCACCAGTGAATTCACAAGTGAATTCACAAGTGAATTCACCAGTGAATTCATCAGTTCACCAGTGAATTCACCAGTGAATTCACCAGTGAATTCACCAGTGAATTCATCAGTTCACCAGTGAATTCACCAGTGAGTTCACCGGTGAATTCACCAGTGAATTCATCAGTTCACTAGTGATTTCACCAGTGAATTCACCAGTGAATTCATCAGTTCACCAGTGAATTCACCAGTGAATTCACCAGTGACTTCACCAGTAAATTCACCAGTGAATTCATCAGTTCACCAGTGAATTCACCAGTGAGTTCACCGGTGAATTCACCAGTGAATTCATCAGTTCACTAGTGAATTCACCAATGAATTCACCAGTGAATTCATCAGTTCACCAGTGAATTCACCAGTGAGTTCACCGGTAACTTCACCAGTGAATTCACCAGTGAATTCACCAGTGAATTCACCAGTGAATTCATCAGTTCACCAGTGAATTCACCAGTGAGTTCACCAGTGAATTCACCAGTGAATTCATCAGTTCACCAGTGAATTCACCAGTGAATTCACCGGTGAATTCACCAGTGAATTCGTCAGTTCACTAGTGAATTCACCAGTGAATTCACCAGTGAATTCACCAGTTTATTCACCAGTGAATTCATCAGTTCACCAGTGAATTCACCAGTTCACCACTTCACCACTTCACCACTTCACCACTTCACCACTTCACCACTTCATCACTTCACCACTTCACCACTTTACCACATCATCACTTCACCACTTCATCACTTCAACACTTCATCACTTCACCACTTCACCACTTCACCACTTCACCACTTCATCACTTCACCACTTCACCACTTCACCACTTCATCACTTCACCACTTCACCACTTCATCACTTCACCACTTCACCACTTCACCACTTCACCACTTCATCACTTCACCACTTCACCACTTCATCACTTCACCACTTCATCACTTCACCACTTCACCACTTCACCACTTCACCACTTCACCACTTCATCACTTCACCACTTCACCACTTCATCACTTCACCACTTCATCACTTCATCACTTCACCACTTCATCACTTCATCACTTCACCACTTCATCACTTCACCACTTCACCACCTCATCACTTCACCACTTCACCACTTCACCACTTCATCACTTCATCACTTCACCACTTCACCACTTCATCACTTCACCACTTCACCACTTCACCACTTCACCACTTCACCACTTCATCACTTCACCACTTCACCACTTCACCACTTCATCACTTCACCACTTCATCACTTCACCACTTCACCACTTCACCACTTCACCACTTCATCACTTCACCACTTCACCACTTCATCACTTCACCACTTCATCACTTCACCACTTCATCACTTCACCATTTCACCACTTCACCATTTCATCACTTCACCACTTCATCACTTCACCACTTCACCACTTCACCACTTCATCACTTCACCACTTCACCACTTCATCACTTCACCACTTCATCACTTCACCACTTCATCACTTCACCACTTCACCACTTCACCACTTCACCACTTCACCACTTCATCACTTCATCACTTCACCACTTCATCACTTCATCACTTCACCACTTCATCACTTCACCACTTCACCACTTCACCACTTCATCACTTCACCACTTCACCACTTCACCACTTCACCACTTCATCACTTCACCACTTCACCACTTCACCACTTCATCACTTCACCACTTCATCACTTCACCACTTCATCACTTTACCACTTCACCACTTCATCACTTCATCACTTTACCACTTCACCACTTCACCACTTCATCACTTCACCACTTCATCACTTCACCACTTCATCACTTCACCACTTCACCACTTCACCACTTCACCACTTCACCACTTCATCACTTCATCACTTCACCACTTCATCACTTCACCACTTCACCACTTCATCACTTCACCACTTCATCACTTCACCACTTCACCACTTCATCACTTCACCACTTCACCACTTCACCACTTCACCACTTCACCACTTCACCACTTCACCACTTCACCACTTCACCACTTCATCACTTCACCACTTCACCACTTCATCACTTCACCACTTCACCACTTCACCACTTCACCACTTCATCACTTCACCACTTCATCACTTCACCACTTCACCACTTCACCACTTCACCACTTCATCACTTCACCACTTCACCACTTCATCACTTCACCACTTAATCACTTCACCACTTCACCACTTCACCACTTCATCACTTCACCACTTCACCACTTCATCACTTCACCACTTCATCACTTCATCACTTCACCACTTCATCACTTCACCACTTCACCACTTCATCACTTCACCACTTCACCACTTCACCACTTCACCACTTCATCACTTCACCACTTCATCACTTCACCACTTCACCACTTCACCACTTCACCACTTCATCACTTCACCACTTCATCACTTCATCACTTCACCACTTCATCACTTCATCACTTCACCACTTCATCACTTCACCACTTCACGACTTCACCACTTCACCACTTCATCACTTCATCACTTCACCACTTCACCACTTCATCACTTCACCACTTCACCACTTCACCACTTCACCACTTCACCACTTCACACTTCACCACTTCACCACTTCACCACTTCACCACTTCACCACTTCACACTTCACCACTTCACCACTTCACCACTTCATCACTTCATCACTTCACCACTTCACCACTTCACCACTTCACCACTTCATCACTTCACCACTTCACCACTTCACCACTTCATCACTTCACCACTTCACCACTTCACCACTTCACCACTTCACCACTTCACCACTTCACCACTTCACCACTTCACCACTTCACCACTTCATCACTTCACCACTTCACCACTTCACCACTTCACCACTTCATCACTTCACCACTTCACCACTTCACCACTTCACCACTTCACCACTTCACCACTTCACCACTTCATCACTTCACCACTTCACCACTTCACCACTTCATCACTTCACCACTTCATCACTTCACCACTTCACCACTTCATCACTTCATCACTTCACCACTTCATCACTTCACCACTTCACCACTTCATCACTTCACCACTTCACCACTTCACCACTTCACCACTTCATCACTTCACCACTTCACCACTTCACCACTTCATCACTTCACCACTTCATCACTTCACCACTTCACCACTTCACCACTTCACCACTTCACCACTTCATCACTTCACCACTTCACCACTTCACCACTTCATCACTTCACCACTTCACCACTTCACCACTTCACCACTTCATCACTTCACCACTTCATCACTTCACCACTTCATCACTTCACCACTTCACCACTTCACCACTTCACCACTTCACCACTTCACCACTTCACCACTTCATCACTTCATCACTTCACCACTTCATCACTTCACCACTTCACCACTTCAGCACTTCATCACTTCATCACTTCACCACTTCACCACTTCATCACTTCATCACTTCACCACTTCATCACTTCACCACTTCACCACTTCAGCACTTCATCACTTCATCACTTCACCACTTCATCACTTCACCACTTCACGACTTCACCACTTCACCACTTCATCACTTCATCACTTCACCACTTCACCACTTCACCACTTCATCACTTCACCACTTCACCACTTCACCACTTCATCACTTCACCACTTCACACTTCACCACTTCACCACTTCACCACTTCACCACTTCACACTTCACCACTTCACCACTTCACCACTTCATCACTTCATCACTTCACCACTTCACCACTTCACCACTTCACCACTTCATCACTTCACCACTTCACCACTTCATCACTTCACCACTTCATCACTTCACCACTTCACCACTTCACCACTTCATCACTTCACCACTTCACGACTTCACCACTTCACCACTTCACCACTTCACCACTTCACCACTTCACCACTTCACCACTTCATCACTTCACCACTTCATCACTTCACCACTTCACCACTTCATCACTTCACCACTTCATCACTTCACCACTTCATCACTTCACCACTTCACCACTTCACCACTTCACCACTTCACCACTTCATCACTTCATCACTTCACCACTTCACCACTTCACCACTTCACCACTTCATCACTTCACCACTTCATCACTTCACCACTTCACCACTTCACCACTTCATCACTTCACCACTTCATCACTTCACCACTTCACCACTTCACCACTTCATCACTTCATCACTTCACCACTTCACCACTTCACCACTTCACCACTTCATCACTTCACCACTTCACCACTTCACCACTTCATCACTTCACCACTTCATCACTTCACCACTTCACCACTTCACCACTTCACCACTTCATCACTTCACCACTTCACCACTTCACCACTTCACCACTTCATCACTTCACCACTTCACCACTTCACCACTTCACCACTTCACCACTTCACCACTTCACCACTTCATCACTTCATCACTTCACCACTTCATCACTTCACCACTTCACCACTTCATCACTTCACCACTTCACCACTTCATCACTTCACCACTTCACCACTTCACCACTTCATCACTTCACCACTTCATCACTTCACCACTTCACCACTTCACCACTTCATCACTTCACCACTTCACCACTTCACCACTTCATCACTTCACCACTTCACCACTTCACCACTTCATCACTTCACCACTTCACGACTTCATCAACTCACCACTTCACCACTTCACCACTTCACCACTTCACCACTTCACCACTTCACCACTTCACCACTTCATCACTTCACCACTTCACCACTTCACCACTTCATCACTTCACCACTTCATCACTTCACCACTTCACCACTTCACCACTTCACCACTTCATCACTTCACCACTTCACCACTTCACCACTTCACCACTTCATCACTTCACCACTTCACCACTTCACCACTTCACCACTTCACCACTTCACCACTTCACCACTTCATCACTTCATCACTTCACCACTTCATCACTTCACCACTTCACCACTTCACCACTTCACCACTTCACCACTTCACCACTTCACAACTTCACCACTTCATCACTTCACCACTTCACCACTTCATCACTTCACCACTTCAAACCTTCACCACTTCATCACTTCACCACTTCATCACTTCACCACTTCACCACTTTACCACTTCACCACTTCACCACTTCATCACTTCATCACTTCACCACTTCACCACTTCACAACTTCACCACTTCACCACTTCACCACTTCACCACTTCACCACTTCATCACTTCACCACTTCATCACTTCATCACTTCACCACTTCATCACTTCACCACTTCATCACTTCACCACTTCACCACTTCACCACTTCACCACTTCACCACTTCATCACTTCATCACTTCACCACTTCATCACTTCACCACTTCACCACTTCATCACTTCACCACTTCACCACTTCATTACTTCACCACTTCATCACTTCACCACTTCACCACTTCACCACTTCATCACTTCACCACTTCATCACTTCACCACTTCACCACTTCACCACTTCACCACTTCATCACTTCACCACTTCACCACTTCACCACTTATCACTTCACCACTTCATCACTTCACCACTTCACCACTTCATCACTTCACCACTTCATCACTTCACCACTTCATCACTTCACCACTTCACCACTTCACCACTTCACCACTTCACCACTTCACCACTTCAACACTTCATCACTTCATCACTTCACCACTTCATCACTTCACCACTTCACCACTTCACCACTTCATCACTTCATCACTTCACCACTTCATCACTTCACCACTTCACCACTTCATCACTTCACCACTTCACCACTTCACCACTTCATCACTTCACCACTTCACCACTTCATCACTTCACCACTTCACCACTTCACCACTTCATCACTTCACCATTTCACCACTTCACCACTTCATCACTTCACCACTTCACCACTTCACCACTTCACCACTTCACCACTTCATCACTTCATCACTTCACCACTTCATCACTTCACCACTTCACCACTTCATCAATTCACCACTTCACAACTCCACCACTTCACCACTTCACCACTTCATCACTTCACCACTTCACCACTTCACCACTTCATCACTTCACCACTTCATCACTTCACCACTTCACCACTTCACCACTTCACCACTTCATCACTTCATTACTTCACCACTTCATCACTTCACCACTTCACCACTTCATCACTTCATCACTTCACCACTTCACCACTTCACCACTTCACCACTTCACCACTTCACCACTTCACCACTTCACCACTTCACCACTTCATCACTTCACCACTTCACCACTTCACCACTTCATCACTTCACCACTTCACCACTTCACCACTTCACCACTTCACCACTTCACCACTTCACCACTTCACCACTTCACCACTTCACCACTTCACCACTTCACCACTTCATCATTTCACCACTTCACCACTTCACCACTTCACCACTTCACCACTTCACCACTTCACCACTTCATCACTTCACCACTTCACCACTTCACCACTTCATCACTTCACCACTTCATCACTTCACCACTTCACCACTTCACCACTTCACCACTTCATCACTTCACCACTTCATCACTTCATCAATTCACCACTTCATCACTTCACCACTTCACCACTTCAGCACTTCATCACTTCATCACTTCACCACTTCATCACTTCACCACTTCACGACTTCACCACTTCACCACTTCATCACTTCATCACTTCACCACTTCACCACTTCACCACTTCACCACTTCATCACTTCACCACTTCACCACTTCACCACTTCACCACTTCACCACTTCACACTTCACCACTTCACACTTCACCACTTCACCACTTCACCACTTCATCACTTCATCACTTCACCACTTCACCACTTCACCACTTCACCACTTCATCACTTCACCACTTCACCACTTCATCACTTCACCACTTCATCACTTCACCACTTCACCACTTCACCACTTCATCACTTCACCACTTCACGACTTCACCACTTCACCACTTCACCACTTCACCACTTCACCACTTCACCACTTCACCACTTCACCACTTCATCACTTCATCACTTCACCACTTCATCACTTCACCACTTCATCACTTCACCACTTCATCACTTCACCACTTCACCACTTCACCACTTCACCACTTCACCACTTCATCACTTCATCACTTCACCACTTCACCACTTCACCACTTCACCACTTCATCACTTCACCACTTCACCACTTCATCACTTCACCACTTCACCACTTCACCACTTCATCACTTCACCACTTCATCACTTCACCACTTCACCACTTCACCACTTCATCACTTCACCACTTCACCACTTCACCACTTCACCACTTCACCACTTCACCACTTCATCACTTCACCACTTCACCACTTCACCACTTCATCACTTCACCACTTCATCACTTCACCACTTCACCACTTCACCACTTCACCACTTCATCACTTCACCACTTCACCACTTCACCACTTCACCACTTCATCACTTCATCACTTCACCACTTCATCACTTCACCACTTCATCACTTCACCACTTCACAACTTCACCACTTCACCACTTCACCACTTCACCACTTCACCACTTCATCACTTCACCACTTCATCACTTCATCACTTCACCACTTCATCACTTCACCACTTCATCACTTCACCACTTCACCACTTCACCACTTCACCACTTCACCACTTCACCACTTCACCACTTCATCACTTCATCACTTCACCACTTCATCACTTCACCACTTCACCACTTCATCACTTCACCACTTCACCACTTATCACTTCACCACTTCATCACTTCACCACTTCACCACTTCATCACTTCACCACTTCATCACTTCACCACTTCATCACTTCACCACTTCACCACTTCACCACTTCACCACTTCAACACTTCATCACTTCATCACTTCACCACTTCATCACTTCACCACTTCACCACTTCACCACTTCATCACTTCATCACTTCACCACTTCATCACTTCACCACTTCACCACTTCATCACTTCACCACTTCACCACTTCACTACTTCATCACTTCATCAATTCACCACTTCATCACTTCACCACTTCACCACTTCATCACTTCACCACTTCACCACTTCACCACTTCATCACTTCACCACTTCACCACTTCACCACTTCATCACTTCACCACTTCACCACTTCACCACTTCACCACTTCACCACTTCATCACTTCATCACTTCACCACTTCATCACTTCACCACTTCACCACTTCATCAATTCACCACTTCACCACTCCACCACTTCACCACTTCATCACTTCACCACTTCACCACTTCACCACTTCATCACTTCACCACTTCATCACTTCACCACTTCACCACTTCACCACTTCATCACTTCATTACTTCACCACTTCATCACTTCACCACTTCACCACTTCACCACTTCATCACTTCATCACTTCACCACTTCACCACTTCACCACTTCACCACTTCACCACTTCACCACTTCACCACTTCACCACTTCACCACTTCACCACTTCACCACTTCATCACTTCACCACTTCACCACTTCACCACTTCATCACTTCACCACTTCACCACTTCACCACTTCACCACTTCACCACTTCATCACTTCATCACTTCACCACTTCATCACTTCACCACTTCACCACTTCACCACTTCATCACTTCACCACTTCACCACTTCACCACTTCACCACTTCATCACTTCACCACTTCACCACTTCATCACTTCATCACTTCACCACTTCATCACTTCATCACTTCATCACTTCACCACTTCACCACTTCACCACTTCATCACTTCACCACTTCACCACTTCTTCACTTCACCACTTCACCACTTCACCACTTCATCACTTCATCACTTCACCATTTCACCACTTCACCACTTCACCACTTCATCACTTCTTCACTTCACCACTTCATCACTTCATCACTTCATCACTTCACCACTTCATCACTTCACCACTTCATCACTTCACCACTTCACCACTTCACCACTTCACCACTTCACCACTTCATCACTTCACCACTTCACCACTTCATCACTTCACCACTTCATCACTTCACCACTTCACCACTTCACCACTTCACCACTTCACCACTTCACCACTTCACCACTTCACCACTTCATCACTTCACCACTTCACCACTTCACCACTTCATCACTTCACCACTTCACCACTTCACCACTTCATCACTTCATCACTTCATCACTTCACCACTTCATCACTTCACGACTTCACCACTTCATCACTTCACCACTTCACCACTTCACCACTTCATCACTTCACCACTTCATCACTTCACCACTTCACCACTTCACCTGTTGTGACAACAAATGCAAACGACCGAATTCTACACTACAAACTAAGTCAACAACAGCAGGTGAATGACCAACAAGTTAATGAACGACACCACCAGTTGGCATGTGCATTGTATTTTATTGCCTGCATTGCATTTCTTTCATTTATGTATTTATTGTTTGTTTCTTTTCGTTGCAATATAATCCACGATCCTATTACAATTCTTTTCCCGCAAAACTAAATTATTGATGAATTGCATTTATGTAAATTAGTATAAATACTCATAATAAGTTAAGAATAAAGTCACTTATCATTCACAAGTCAAAAGGTTGTTTTCTATTGTTACCCCGCACCAGTCGTAAGGAGCAATTAGTAAGAACCATCTCAACAGCGAGCAAAACGACATTTAAGTTTTTTCATTGACTTCCTCCCACCAGCGGCAAGGAGTTAATTAACAACTTATTTTGTCAATTATTCATGGTCCTTCGAGGAAATGAACAAGTAAGCGTAACCAGGGTTTAGACATTGGTTAGTAAAAGCGTAGCCAGGGCTTCAAACATTGGCTAGTGAAAAGTGAGCGAATAAGCGTAACCAGGGCTTAGACATTGGTTAGTAAAAGCGTAGCCAGGGCTTCAAACATTGGCTAGTGAAAAGTGAGCGAATAAGCGTAACCAGGGCTTAGACATTGGGTAGTGAAAAGCGTAGCCAGGGCTTCAAACATTGGCTAGTGAAAAGTGAAGTTACAAAAAAAAAAAAAAACGCTGCAAACTTGTGCAAACTTGTGTTTGAGATTATATATAATATAGACCAAGACAATTCAAACAAAAAACTAAGATGTTAGACGAAACAGATGTGTTTATTATAATCTCGAAGCAAAAGGCCTTGACAGATGAAATCGAAAAGCAATACCGAAACTTCGGTAAGGATAGTGCCTCGAGAAAAACACAAAAATACAAAGAAGATAGGCTAGAACGCCTCGAAAAATGTTGGTCTGAATTTCATTCAAACCATACTGAAGTAGCTCCCTTTGTAAAATTTGATACACCCTACGTACAAAGGGATACGTACAACAGAGTAAAAGCGATGTACGAAAGTTTTAAAAAGGAATTAGAAAATATAGATCCAAGTGTCGCACAAGCTTTGAAGGAAGTGGAAAGGCCTGAAGTCCCTCACGATGTTCCCACTGCAGAAATTTCAAAGAAAGTTGCAAATACATCTAATGCCTCTGCCTACAAAGCCACAACCGCAAAGCCGGACGAGAATTCAATTGCCGTACAAAGTCAACGGTTGACAAAGTTGAAACTGAGGATAACAGCCATTATCGAGAATATAGAAGAATTTGAACAAACATTCGATGACTACTCCAAGGACATTTACGACTTTCAACAAAAAATACTGCTGGAGCAGTTGCGAACATTCACTGAATTACATGAAGACTTCATCTGCAATTCATCTGAAGAAGACCTTGAGAAACCTTATGTAACGAATAAGGAATATAAAAATGTCAAACAAGAGGTCAACAGATTTCTCAATACAATGGCATTAAAACTCTCCAGTAGTAACAAGCCGAAGGAACATAAGACTGAATCAATGCTTCCAAGGCTTAAAATACCGACATTTAAGGGTAATTATTTGGAGTGGCAGCAGTTTTATGACTTGTTCCTGAATATAATACACGCCAAGGCCAATTTAACAACGACTGAAAAAATGGAGTATTTAAAAACTCATTTGGAAGGAGAGCCACTGCAACTCATAAAACATCTAACGTTTTCAAGTGAAAACTATAATAGCGCTTGGGAGATCTTAAAAAGTAGATACAACAATGAACGAAAAATAGTGTCTATGCATATAGAGAAGATGCTCAAATCTGGACAAAACAGCGCTCCAACAGCGTCTTCCATCAAAAATAGCTTGGATGATGGATGCTATTAAAGAGGGACTAGCGGCACTAAAAAATTTGGGATATGACACTTCTTCATGGGGTCCTATGATTGTTCATATGACTACAAAGTCACTTGATACAGAATCAAGAAATTTGTTTGAACAAGGTTTAGAGGAGCCAAATAAAATGCCGAACATGAAGACTCTCCTCGACTTTCTGGAAAGACGTTACCAAGCTCTTGAAGTAATGTCAACAAACAAAAAACAAAAGAACTCATTTGAGGAACCAAGATCTGGAGTCCGTAACTTCGTCATAGATGCAAAAGTTATTCAATGTCCAATATGCAAAGGAGATCATAAAATATACGCATGTCAAAAGTTTTTAAAATTATCGCCAAAAGAAAGATGGACACAGTGCAAGCAGGCAAAGCTTTGCCTGAACTGTTTGAGGCATAACAAACAGATCCAATGCTTTAGCAAGAAAAATTGCCAACATTGCAACAAGAAACATCATTCACTTCTTCACATGGAATGGACTGATAGGCCAAAACAAACAGAATTAATAGAAGCTGCAAGATCATCCGCACAAATAAATCATAGCGAACAGAACCAGAATGTTTTAATCGCAACGGCAATCCTAAAAGTTAATAATGACAAAGGACAGTACGTTACAGTCAGAGCACTTATCGATCCTGGATCCCAAGCCTCGTTAATCACCGAGTCGGTTGTACAGACACTGAAACTTAAAAAACAGGACGTTTGTGTTGAAGTCAGCGGTCTAGGAGCAACAAAAGCAGGAATTGCCACCAATAAGGTAGATGTGACCATAATGCCACATTTTGCTTCGAGTTTTAAGCTAAAAATAGAAGCTCTGGTGTTGTCAAAATTGACAAGGCAGTTACCTTCGAAGCAAACAAACACTAAACAAGTTGAAAAGTTCGACCTTCTAGAGCTTGCTGATCCAACATTCAATATTCCTGGGCCAATTGATATGATAATTGGAGCTGATACCTATGGCGACATCATGTTAAGTGGTATTAAACGAGTCGCTGCTAGATCACTAATCGCTCAAAGATCACAGTTAGGTTGGCTGATCTCTGGCCGAACATCAAACGACATTCCCGACACATACAGTGTTACTGGACTAGTAGCACTTACATCAATTGATCAACAACTAGAAAAATTTTGGGAGATGGAAGAGGTTAATCAACCAAAATTCCAAAAGCCGGAAGATAAACGGTGCGAACAAATCTATAAGGATACACACTACCGAAAGGACAATGGGAGATATGTTGTGAAGATCCCATTCAACGAAGACATAATCCAGACAAAAGAACTAGGTGAATCGAAAAATAGAGCTACAGCCAGATTTCGTCAGCTCGAGTCACAACTAAACAAAAATCCAAAACTCAAAGACGACTATACAAAAGTTATAAATGAATTTATAAGCCTTGGGCACATGGTTGTAGTCAATAGCAACTCATCTGCCAAAAACGAGATTTTCTACATGCCACACCATGCCGTTATTAAACCATCGAGTACAACAACAAAACTTCGGGTTGTATTTGATGGTTCGGCAAAATCAACGACTGGAGTAAGCCTTAACCAATTAATGTTGATAGGGCCTAAACTCCAAGACGATATCACTTCAATTTTGACGCGTTGGAGGAAGCATAAATACGTTTTTACATCGGACATAGAAAAAATGTACCGTCAAATAGAACTGCATGAAGACCATCAGGATTACCAGAGAATATTATGGCGCAGTTCTAACAACCAACCGATTACGGAGTACAAACTTACGACTGTCACGTATGGTACAGCATCAGCACCGTACCTGGCTATAAGGACTCTTCAACAACTGGCTAAAGACGATCAATCCAAGTATCCAATCGCAGCTGAAATAATCAACCACGACTTCTATGTGGATGATGTGATGTCCGGAGGAGATACGATTTCAGAATGCAAAAGAGCTCAGAAAGAACTTGATGAAATGTTAAGAGGAGCAGGCTTTCAGCTTCGAAAATGGGCTGCAAACAACAAGAAGCTACTTCAGCATATTCCGATTGAGTTACGTAATCAACAAAAGAAAGACGTAATGAAAGACGAAACAATAAAAACGTTGGGGATACACTGGAACCCTTTAAGTGACACCTTCCAGTTCAAAGTAAACCTAGAAACAGCAACATCCCCGGAAATACTTACCAAACGGAAAACCTTGTCCGAAATAGCCAAACTATTCGACCCTCTTGGATGGTTGGCTCCAGTAACTGTGAACGCGAAAATCTTAATGCAGCAGCTTTGGAAAGCAGAACTCGAGTGGGACGAACCACTTCCTGTTGAATTATTAAAACAGTGGAACAAATTGAAGAAGAACCTTATTGCAGTCGAAGACATCAGGATCCCAAGGTGGATAGAGTCCAAAAAAGATCAACAGTTTGAGCTCCATGGATTTTGTGATGCTTCTGAAGCAGCATATGCAGCCGTTGTATACGCAAGAATAATTCTTCCATCTGGCCTATATGCCTGCACCATCTTAACTGCAAAAACAAAGGTGGCACCAATAAGGAAGAAACTTTCTCTTCCGAAATTGGAACTATGCGGTGCTCATCTGCTTTCAAAATTATTGGCGGAAACAAAGAAAACCTTTGGATTACAAGTAGAAAAAACCTTTGCCTGGACAGATTCTACTATAACACTAGCCTGGATCCAAAAATGTCCATCTACCTGGAAGACGTTTGTTGCGAATCGAGTCTCAGAAATACAAGAGGCAACAGACGTAAACTGCTGGAGACATGTTCGTTCAACCGACAATCCAGCTGATTATGGTTCAAGAGGTTGCTTTCCAGAACAGATGGCAAACAATGATTTATGGTGGAATGGACCTCATTGGCTAAAATTCGATTCTGAACAATGGCCGTTAAACAACCAACAGCCAATCGCAATGATCGATATTCCCGAAGCAAAAAGGGTGCTAACAATTAGAGTTGAAGAAATTGACGACCTGACTAAGAGATTTTCTTCATACACAAAACTAATAAGAGTCGCTGCTTATTGCAGACGATTCATATCAAACTGCAAAAACAAACTAACGAAGAAACCATTGGAAACCGGTAACCTAACAACAAGGGAATTGAGCGATGGAAGTAAAGGAATCATACGGTATCTACAAGAGAAGGTGTATTCCAAGGAACTAGAATCTTTACGAGATGGGAAGGCGATCAACAAAAAGAGTAAGGTACTATCCTTGAACCCGGTTCTGAACAACGAGAACATCCTTGTTGTGGGCGGGCGGCTACAAAACGCGGATCTTTCTAGCTCAGAGAAACATCCTATCATTTTACCACATCAAGAGTGGTTCACAAAACTATTAGTAGAAGATGCCCATGAACGCACACTGCATGGTGGTATTCGACTTACAATGGCTAAACTGAGACAACGCTACTGGATTATACAAGCAAAAAGATGTGTTCGACAAGTGATAAATAAATGTATAAGATGCTTTAGATTTACTGCTCAACCAAATACTCAACAAATGGGGCTACTTCCAGCAGCAAGAGTGACACCATCAAGACCCTTTACACATACGGGTGTTGACTATGCTGGACCAATTCAAATACTGATCTCAAAAGGACGAGGAAACCGGTCAACAAAGGGCTATAATCGCTATATTTGTCTGCTTTGCTACAAAAGCAGTTCACATCGAGCTTGTGAGTGACCTCACTTCAGCAGCATTCATAGCAGCATTGAAGCGATTCACATCAAGAAGAGGGATATGTTCACATTTCTACAGTGATAATGGAACTACATTCATTGGAGCTAACAAAGAAATCCAACAACAAGTGAGAGCAGCCATTAAGTACGGTGTAGTAGACGCATCATCAATGCTTACGAAACATGAAATGCAATGGCATTTCATACCACCAGCAGCACCGCACTTTGGCGGTTTGTGGGAGTCAAGCGTTAAATCCACAAAATTTCACCTAAAACGAATAATTGGAGACACCATGCTAACATTTGAGGAACTTTCGACATTATTGACTCAAATAGAAGCATGCCTAAACTCCCGACCACTTACGGCAATCGAAAACGATATTGACAACAATACGATACTTACTCCGGGACATTTTCTAATCGGAAGTTCTCTGAATGCTGTACCCGAACAACTCATTGATGAAAAGAAAACGTTCCGTTCACGCTGGCAATTAATACAAAAAATGACTCAAGACTTTTGGAAAGTCTGGTCATCAGAATATTTGTCACAGCTTCAACAATTGCCTAAATGGAAACAAAAAGAAGACAACATTAAAACTGGCGATATAGTTCTTGTCAAGGAAGACCGGCTACCACCAACCACCTGGATGATGGGAAGGATATCAGAAGTTCATCCTGGGAGTGACAACAACGGTGTTCGGGCTGCAACTGTATACAGTAACAATAAACATTTAAAGCGACCAATAGCCAAATTATGTAAACTCCCGATAGAAACGAAAACACCAGTAAACCAAGTTCAGGTTAATACGTCAACAAATCGAGTACAACCATTTCCGTGGCTATGCATTTTGTTTGGGTTACTGAACCTAGCTGACTCCTCTAGAATTCGCCAGATACACGATGTTGAAATATTTCCATTCGAAAGTCATCCTGGAATATATTTCGAAGATATAGGACAAGCCAACTTAATTTCAAGCTCATGGAAGACAATTGTTTTCTTTAATTTGACGAACTATTGGCAGGAATACGAAGCATACAAGGAAATTGTTTCAAAAATGGAGAGAGTATGTTCGTCATCGGGAATGGAGGAACTAAGGTCCATTATGTGCGAAGGAATACTGAATCAATTTGGGTATCAACTTCAACAAATAGAGCTCAACAATGAAATTCTCTTACACGCAAACGACGATTCATTAAAAAGGCAAAGACGATCACCATTTGACTTTATTGGAACAGTCACTAATGAATTGTTCGGAATACTTGATCAAAGATTTGCTGAGAAATATGAGCAAACAATAGAAGCTGTTCAAGAAAATGAAAAACACTTACTACAACTCATGAAAAATCAAACAACCATTGTTGACTCCACTATCAATATCTTCAAGAAAGAACAATCGAAAAATTTGAATCAAATTATGTTACTAAGTTCTATTGTCACAAAATTGGAAAACGAAACAAATAAATTCGAGTACATGGAGCGATTTTCTGCAACTGCTCTTAACGGTATACTTATTATGATCAATTATAAGGCAACCCAGAGCATATTGCTTGATATTCTGCTATCAACGCATGCTGGAAGAATACACCCTCTTATCCTTTCAGTCCGACAATTCAAGGATGAGTTGACTAAGATTCATGAGAATATCCCTAAGTCTTTAATGATTCCTGGCGAAAGACATCACGAATCCATATTGCAGCTGTATAAAATTGTAAGCCCAAGAGCTAGAGTGACAAACAACAATATCATAATTGAGATCAGTCTCCCGTTGTTGTATAATGAAGAATTCAAACTATACAAAGTATTGTCATTTCCAACAAACCACAATGGACGCTTTACACGAATTGTTCCATCATCGGAATATTTAATGGTAAACTTACAAGGCAACCATGTTTATCCGATCAACAAAGATGAATTCTTACTTTGTAAAATAAGGCCTTCCGACATCTTCTGGTGCCCACTTCAGCATCCTCTGTATACAACCGGAGCGTCAACTAGTGTTTGTGAAACAAACATTATACAACACAAGAAAATCATGGACGCATGCACGATTGAGGACATATCACCAAGGCTGTACTGGATTGAGATGCATCAACCAAACGCATGGATATACAGCACTCCAAATTCAACCACAGTTAATATTAACTGTGATTACAATACTGAGCCCGTTACACTGCGAGGGAGTGGGCTGCTTAAGCTACCAGCAAAATGCATAATTCATGACCAAACCACGACAATTGTTGGAAAGCAAACAATGTCAAGCCGACTAAAATCATCATTTTTACCATCATTTAATCTTTCTGAGACGTTAACTTCGTTTAACTTCAAAAGAGAGAAACAGTCGATGCTTCCAACAAACACTTCGATAGATTTTGCTACATTGGAAAATGCAATAAACCTTCAAAAAAATCAGGAATATATATTGAATGAATTCAGTACCCATCGAGTTCACCAATATTCACTGTTTGGAGTCACTGGCTGTCTTACTATAATAGTTATCGTAGCTGTTATCATCTTCATCATCTTTCGAAAAAGAGATCAGCCACTTAAACCACCAACCATCACCACTATTCCAATGCGAAGTCTCAACAAGACGAAGTCTCAACAACGACGTAACACACAAACATCCTTTGAAGACATCGACTTCTGTGTATCTTCATTTTGAGAGGCCCAGCATGTTGTGACAACAAATGCAAACGACCGAATTCTACACTACAAACTAAGTCAACAACAGCAGGTGAATGACCAACAAGTTAATGAACGACACCACCAGTTGGCATGTGCATTGTATTTTATTGCCTGCATTGCATTTCTTTCATTTATGTATTTATTGTTTGTTTCTTTTCGTTGCAATATAATCCACGATCCTATTACAATTCTTTTCCCGCAAAACTAAATTATTGATGAATTGCATTTATGTAAATTAGTATAAATACTCATAATAAGTTAAGAATAAAGTCACTTATCATTCACAAGTCAAAAGGTTGTTTTCTATTGTTACCCCACACCAGTCGTAAGGAGCAATTAGTAAGAACCATCTCAACAGCGAGCAAAACGACATTTAAGTTTTTTCATTGACTTCCTCCCACCAGCGGCAAGGAGTTAATTAATTCACCACTTCATCACTTCACCACTTCACCACTTCATCACTTCACCACTTCATCATTTCACCACTTCACCACTTCACCACTTCATCACTTCACCACTTCACCACTTCATCACTTCACCACTTCATCACTTCATCACTTCACCACTTCATCACTTCACCACTTCACCACTTCATCACTTCACCACTTCACCACTTCACCACTTCATCACTTCACCGCTTCATCACTTCACCACTTCACCACTTCACCACTTCACCACTTCATCACTTCACCACTTCATCACTTCATCACTTCACCACTTCATCACTTCATCACTTCACCACTTCATCACTTCACCACTTCACGACTTCACCACTTCACCACTTCATCACTTCATCACTTCACCACTTCACCACTTCATCACTTCACCACTTCACCACTTCACCACTTCACCACTTCACCACTTCACACTTCACCACTTCACCACTTCACCACTTCACCACTTCACACTTCACCACTTCACCACTTCACCACTTCATCACTTCATCACTTCACCACTTCACCACTTCACCACTTCACCACTTCATCACTTCACCACTTCACCACTTCACCACTTCATCACTTCACCACTTCACCACTTCACCACTTCACCACTTCACCACTTCACCACTTCACCACTTCACCACTTCACCACTTCATCACTTCACCACTTCACCACTTCACCACTTCACCACTTCACCACTTCATCACTTCACCACTTCACCACTTCACCACTTCATCACTTCACCACTTCATCACTTCACCACTTCACCACTTCACCACTTCACCACTTCACCACTTCATCACTTCATCACTTCACCACTTCATCACTTCACCACTTCATCACTTCACCACTTCACAACTTCACCACTTCACCACTTCACCACTTCACCACTTCACCACTTCACCACTTCATCACTTCATCACTTCACCACTTCATCACTTCACCACTTCATCACTTCACCACTTCACCACTTCACCACTTCACCACTTCACCACTTCACCACTTCATCACTTCATCACTTCACCACTTCATCACTTCACCACTTCACCACTTCATCACTTCACCACTTCACCACTTCACCACTTCACCACTTCATCACTTCACCACTTCACCACTTCACCACTTCATCACTTCACCACTTCATCACTTCACCACTTCACCACTTCATCACTTCACCACTTCACCACTTCATCATTTCACCACTTCATCACTTCACCACTTCACCACTTCACCACTTCACCACTTCACCACTTCACCACTTCACCACTTCATCACTTCACCACTTCACCACTTCATCACTTCACCACTTCACCACTTCACCACTTCACCACTTCATCACTTCACCACTTCATCACTTCACCACTTCACCACTTCACCACTTCATCACTTCACCACTTCATCATTTCACCACTTCACCACTTCACCACTTCATCACTTCACCACTTCACCACTTCATCACTTCACCACTTCATCACTTCATCACTTCACCACTTCATCACTTCACCACTTCACCACTTCATCACTTCACCACTTCACCACTTCACCACTTCATCACTTCACCACTTCATCACTTCACCACTTCACCACTTCACCACTTCACCACTTCATCACTTCACCACTTCATCACTTCATCACTTCACCACTTCATCACTTCATCACTTCACCACTTCATCACTTCACCACTTCACGACTTCACCACTTCACCACTTCATCACTTCACCACTTCACCACTTCACCACTTCACCACTTCACCACTTCACCACTTCACCACTTCATCACTTCATCACTTCACCACTTCATCACTTCACCACTTCACCACTTCACCACTTCATCACTTCACCACTTCACCACTTCATCACTTCACCACTTCACCACTTCACCACTTCATCACTTCACCACTTCATCACTTCACCACTTCACCACTTCACCACTTCATCACTTCACCACTTCACCACTTCACCACTTCATCACTTCACCACTTCACCACTTCACCACTTCATCACTTCACCACTTCACGACTTCATCACTTCACCACTTCACCACTTCACCACTTCACCACTTCACCACTTCACCACTTCATCACTTCACCACTTCACCACTTCACCACTTCATCACTTCACCACTTCATCACTTCACCACTTCACCACTTCACCACTTCACCACTTCACCACTTCACCACTTCACCACTTCACCACTTCACCACTTCACCACTTCACCACTTCACCACTTCATCACTTCACCACTTCACCACTTCATCACTTCACCACTTCACCACTTCACCACTTCATCACTTCACCACTTCATCACTTCACCACTTCACCACTTCACCACTTCACCACTTCATCACTTCACCACTTCATCACTTCACCACTTCACCACTTCACCACTTCACCACTTCATCACTTCACCACTTCACCACTTCATCACTTCACCACTTCATCACTTCACCACTTCACCACTTCACCACTTCATCACTTCACCACTTCACCACTTCATCACTTCACCACTTCATCACTTCATCACTTCACCACTTCATCACTTCACCACTTCACCACTTCATCACTTCACCACTTCACCACTTCATCACTTCACCACTTCACCACTTCACCACTTCACCACTTCACCACTTCATCACTTCACCACTTCATCACTTCATCACTTCACCACTTCATCACTTCATCACTTCACCACTTCATCACTTCACCACTTCACGACTTCACCACTTCACCACTTCATCACTTCATCACTTCACCACTTCACCACTTCATCACTTCACCACTTCACCACTTCACCACTTCACCACTTCACCACTTCACCACTTCACACTTCACCACTTCACCACTTCACCACTTCACAACTTCACCACTTCACACTTCACCACTTCACCACTTCACCACTTCATCACTTCATCACTTCACCACTTCACCACTTCACCACTTCACCACTTCATCACTTCACCACTTCACCACTTCACCACTTCATCACTTCACCACTTCACCACTTCACCACTTCACCACTTCACCACCTCACCACTTCACCACTTCACCACTTCACCACTTCACCACTTCACCACTTCACCACTTCATCACTTCACCACTTCACCACTTCACCACTTCACCACTTCATCACTTCACCACTTCACCACTTCACCACTTCACCACTTCACCACTTCACCACTTCACCACTTCATCACTTCACCACTTCACCACTTCACCACTTCATCACTTCACCACTTCATCACTTCACCACTTCACCACTTCACCACTTCACCACTTCACCACTTCATCACTTCATCACTTCACCACTTCATCACTTCACCACTTCATCACTTCACC
Source organism: Melanostoma mellinum (assembly GCA_914767635.1). Taxonomy (NCBI): domain Eukaryota; kingdom Metazoa; phylum Arthropoda; class Insecta; order Diptera; family Syrphidae; genus Melanostoma; species Melanostoma mellinum. The sequence goes on from OU612058.1 coordinate 27,186,884, forward strand.
ACTTCACAACTTCACCACTTCATCACTTCACCACTTCATCACTTCACCACTTCATCACTTCACCACTTCACCACTTCATCACTTCACCACTTCATCACTTCACCACTTCACCACTTCACCACTTCACCACTTCACCACTTCACCACTTCACCACTTCACCACTTCACCACTTCATCACTTCACCACTTCATCACTTCACCACTTCACCACTTCATCACTTCACCACTTCACCACTTCATCACTTCACCACTTCATCACTTCAACACTTCACCACTTCACCACTTCATCACTTCACCACTTCATCACTTCACCACTTCACCACTTCACCACTTCACCACTTCACCACTTCATCACTTCACCACTTCACCACTTCACCACTTCATCACTTCACCACTTCATCACTTCACCACTTCACCACTTCATCACTTCACCACTTCATCACTTCACCACTTCATCACTTCACCACTTCACCACTTCACCACTTCACCACTTCACCACTTCACCACTTCACCACTTCATCACTTCATCACTTCACCACTTCACCACTTCACCACTTCACCACTTCACCACTTCATCACTTCATCACTTCACCACTTCATCACTTCACCACTTCACGACTTCACCACTTCACCACTTCATCACTTCATCACTTCACCACTTCACCACTTCACCACTTCATCACTTCACCACTTCACTACTTCACCTCTTCACCACTTCACCACTTCACACTTCACCACTTCACCACTTCACCACTTCACCACTTCACACTTCACCACTTCACCACTTCACCACTTCACCACTTCATCACTTCATCACTTCACCACTTCACCACTTCACCACTTCACCACTTCATCACTTCACCACTTCACCACTTCATCACTCCACCACTTCATCACTTCACCACTTCACCACTTCACCACTTCATCACTTCACCACTTCACGTTTTCACCACTTCACCACTTCACCACTTCACCACTTCACCACTTCACCACTTCACCACTTCACCACTTCACCACTTCACCACTTCATCACTTCACCACTTCACCACTTCACCACTTCATCACTTCACCACTTCACCACTTCATCACTTCACCACTTCATCACTTCACCACTTCATCACTTCACCACTTCACCACTTCACCACTTCACCACTTCACCACTTCATCACTTCATCACTTCACCACTTCATCACTTCACCACTTCACCACTTCACCACTTCATCACTTCAACACTTCATCACTTCACCACTTCACCACTTCATCACTTCACCACTTCACCACTTCATCACTTCACCACTTCACCACTTCACCACTTCACCACTTCACCACTTCACCACTTCACCACTTCATCACTTCACCACTTCACCACTTCACCACTTCATCACTTCACCACTTCACCACTTCATCACTTCATCACTTCACCACTTCATCACTTCACCAGTTCATCACTTCACCACTTCACCACTTCACCACTTCATCACTTCACCACTTCACCACTTCACCACTTCACCACTTCACCACTTCACCACTTCATCACTTCATCACTTCACCACTTCATCACTTCACCACTTCACCACTTCACCACTTCATCACTTCACCACTTCACCACTTCACCACTTCACCACTTCATCACTTCACCACTTCACCACTTCATCACTTCATCACTTCACCACTTCATCACTTCATCACTTCACCACTTCACCACTTCATCACTTCACCACTTCACCACTTCACCACTTCACCACTTCACCACTTCACCACTTCATCACTTCATCACTTCACCACTTCACCACTTCACCACTTCACCACTTCATCACTTCATCACTTCACCACTTCATCACTTCATCACTTCATCACTTCACCACTTCATCACTTCACCACTTCATCACTTCACCACTTCACCACTTCACCACTTCACCACTTCACCACTTCATCACTTCACCACTTCATCACTTCACCACTTCATCACTTCACCACTTCACCACTTCACCACTTCATCACTTCATCACTTCACCACTTCATCACTTCACCACTTCACCACTTCATCACTTCACCACTTCACCACTTCACAACTTCATCACTTCACCACTTCATCACTTCACCACTTCACCACTTCACCACTTCACCACTTCATCACTTCACCACTTCATCACTTCATCACTTCACCACTTCATCACTTCACCACTTCACGACTTCACCACTTCACCACTTCATCACTTCATCACTTCACCACTTCACCACTTCATCACTTCACCACTTCACCACTTCACCACTTCACCACTTCACCACTTCACACTTCACCACTTCACCACTTCACCACTTCACCACTTCACCACTTCACACTTCACCACTTCACCACTTCACCACTTCATCACTTCACCACTTCATCACTTCATCACTTCACCACTTCATCACTTCACCACTTCACCACTTCATCACTTCACCACTTCACCACTTCACCACTTCACCACTTCACCACTTCACCACTTCACCACTTCACCATTTCACCACTTCACCACTTCACCACTTCACCACTTCACCACTTCACCACTTCACCACTTCACCACTTCATCACTTCACCACTTCACCACTTCACCACTTCACCACTTCATCACTTCACCACTTCACCACTTCACCACTTCACCACTTCACCACTTCATCACTTCACCACTTCACCACTTCATCACTTCACCACTTCACCACTTCACCACTTCACCACTTCACCACTTCATCACTTCATCACTTCACCACTTCATCACTTCACCACTTCATCACTTCACCACTTCACAACTTCACCACTTCACCACTTCACCACTTCACCACTTCATCACTTCACCACTTCATCACTTCATCACTTCACCACTTCATCACTTCATCACTTCATCACTTCACCACTTCACCATTTCACCATTTCACCACTTCACCACTTCACCACTTCACCACTTCATCACTTCATCACTTCACCACTTCATCACTTCACCACTTCACCACTTCATCACTTCACCACTTCACCACTTCACCACTTCACCACTTCATCACTTCACCACTTCACCACTTCACCACTTCATCACTTCACCACTTCATCACTTCACCACTTCACCACTTCACCACTTCACCACTTCATCACTTCACCACTTCACCACTTCATCACTTCACCACTTCATCACTTCACCACTTCACCACTTCATCACTTCACCACTTCATCACTTCACCACTTCATCACTTCACCACTTCACCACTTCACCACTTCACCACTTCACCACTTCACCACTTCACCATTTCATCACTTCATCACTTCACAACTTCATCACTTCACCACTTCACCACTTCACCACTTCACCACTTCATCACTTCACCACTTCATCACTTCACCACTTCAGCACTTCACCACTTCACGACTTCACCACTTCACCACTTCATCACTTCATCACTTCACCACTTCACCACTTCACCACTTCATCACTTCACCACTTCACCACTTCACCACTTCACCACTTCACCACTTCACCACTTCACCACTTCACACTTCACCACTTCACCACTTCACCACTTCATCACTTCACCACTTCATCACTTCACCACTTCACCACTTCATCACTTCATCACTTCACCACTTCACCACTTCACCACTTCACCACTTCACCACTTCACCACTTCATCACTTCACCACTTCACCACTTCATCACTTCACCACTTCATCACTTCACCACTTCACCACTTCACCACTTCATCACTTCACCACTTCACGACTTCACCACTTCACCACTTCACGACTTCACCACTTCACCACTTCACCACTTCACGACTTCACCACTTCACCACTTCACCACTTCATCACTTCACCACTTCACCACTTCACCACTTCACCACTTCATCACTTCACCACTTCACCACTTCATCACTTCACCATTTCACCACTTCACCACTTCACCACTTCATCACTTCACCACTTCATCACTTCACCACTTCACCATTTCACCACTTCACCACTTCACCACTTCACCACTTCATCACTTCATCACTTCACCACTTCATCACTTCACCACTTCACGACTTCATCACTTCACCACTTCACCACTTCACCACTTCACCACTTCATCACTTCACCACTTCACCACTTCACCACTTCACCACTTCACCACTTCACCACTTCACCACTTCATCACTTCACCACTTCACCACTTCATCACTTCACCACTTCACTACTTCACCACTTTATCACTTCACCACTTCATCACTTCACCACTTCACCCCTTCACCACTTCATCACTTCACCACTTCACCACTTCACCACTTCACCACTTCATCACTTCACCACTTCATCACTTCACCACTTCACCACTTCACCACTTCACCACTTCACCACTTCATCACTTCATCACTTCACCACTTCACCACTTCACCACTTCACCACTTCAACACTTCACCACTTCACCACTTCATCACTTCACCACTTCACCACTTCACCACTTCATCACTTCACCACTTCACCTCTTCACCACTTCACCACTTCACCACTTCACCACTTCACCACTTCATCACTTCACCACTTCACCACTTCACCACTTCATCACTTCACCACTTCATCACTTCACCACTTCACCACTTCACCACTTCACCACTTCATCACTTCACCACTTCACCACTTCACCACTTCACCACTTCATCACTTCACCACTTCACCACTTCACCACTTCACCACTTCACCACTTCACCACTTCACCACTTCACCACTTCATCACTTCACCACTTCACCACTTCATCACTTCACCACTTCACTACTTCACCACTTTATCACTTCACCACTTCATCACTTCACCACTTCACCACTTCACCACTTCATCACTTCACCACTTCACCACTTCACCACTTCACCACTTCATCACTTCACCACTTCACCACTTCACCACTTCATCACTTCACCACTTCACGACTTCATCACTTCACCACTTCACCACTTCACCACTTCACCACTTCACCACTTCACCACTTCATCACTTCACCACTTCACCACTTCACCACTTCATCACTTCACCACTTCATCACTTCACCACTTCACCACTTCACCACTTCACCACTTCATCACTTCACCACTTCACCACTTCACCACTTCATCACTTCACCACTTCACCACTTCACCACTTCACCACTTCACCACTTCACCACTTCACCACTTCACCACTTCACCACTTCATCACTTCATCACTTCACCACTTCATCACTTCACCACTTCACCACTTCATCACTTCACCACTTCACCACTTCACCACTTCACCACTTCACCACTTCATCACTTAACCACTTCACCACTTCACCACTTCATCACTTCACCACTTCATCACTTCACCACTTCACCACTTCACCACTTCACCACTTCAACACTTCATCACTTCATCACTTCACCACTTCATCACTTCACCACTTCATCACTTCACCACTTCACAACTTCACCACTTCACCACTTCACCACTTCACCACTTCACCACTTCATCACTTCACCACTTCATCACTTCATCACTTCACCACTTCATCACTTCACCACTTCATCACTTCACCACTTCACCACTTCACCACTTCACCACTTCACCACTTCACCACGTTCATCACTTCATCACTTCACCACTTCATCACTTCACCACTTCACCACTTCATCACTTCACCACTTCACCACTTCACCACTTCACCACTTCATCACTTCACCACTTCACCACTTCACCACTTCATCACTTCCCCCACTTCATCACTTCACCACTTCACCACTTCACCACTTCATCACTTCACCACTTCACCACTTCACCACTTCATCACTTCACCACTTCAATCACTTCACCACTTCACCACTTCACCACTTCATCACTTCACCACTTCATCACTTCACCACTTCATCACTTCACCACTTCACCACTTCACCACTTCACCACTTCACCACTTCACCACTTCACCACTTCACCACTTCATCACTTCATCACTTCACCACTTCATCACTTCATCACTTCACCACTTCATCACTTCACCACTTCACCACTTCATCACTTCACCACTTCACCACTTCACCACTTCATCACTTCATCAATTCACCACTTCATCACTTCACCACTTCACCACTTCATCACTTCACCACTTCACCACTTCACCACTTCATCACTTCACCACTTCACCACTTCACCACTTCATCACTTCACCACTTCACCACTTCACCACTTCACCACTTCACCACTTCATCACTTCATCACTTCACCACTTCATCACTTCACCACTTCACCACTTCATCACTTCATCACTTCACCACTTCACCACTTCACCACTTCACCACTTCACCACTTCATCACTTCACCACTTCACCACTTCACCACTTCATCACTTCACCACTTCATCACTTCACCACTTCACCACTTCACCACTTCACCACTTCATCACTTCACCACTTCACCACTTCATCACTTCACCACTTCACCACTTCACCACTTCACCACTTCACCACTTCACCACTTCATCACTTCATCACTTCACCACTTCACCACTTCACCACTTCACCACTTCACCACTTCATCACTTCACCACTTCACCACTTCACCACTTCACCACTTCACCACTTCATCACTTCACCACTTCACCACTTCACCACTTCATCACTTCACCACTTCACCACTTCACCACTTCACCACTTCACCACTTCATCACTTCACCACTTCATCACTTCACCACTTCACCACTTCACCACTTCATCACTTCACCACTTCACCACTTCACCACTTCACCACTTCATCACTTCACCACTTCACCACTTCATCACTTCATCACTTCATCACTTCATCACTTCATCACTTCACCACTTCACCACTTCATCACTTCACCACTTCACCACTTCACCACTTCACCACTTCACCACTTCACCACTTCATCACTTCATCACTTCACCACTTCACCACTTCACCACTTCACCACTTCATCACTTCATCACTTCACCACTTCATCACTTCATCACTTCATCACTTCACACTTCATCACTTCACCACTTCATCACTTCACCACTTCACCACTTCACCACTTCACCACTTCATCACTTCATCACTTCACCACTTCATCACTTCACCACTTCATCACTTCACCACTTCATCACTTCACCACTTCACCACTTCACCACTTCACCACTTCACCACTTCACCACTTCATCACTTCACCACTTCACCACTTCACCACTTCATCACTTCACCACTTCATCACTTCACCACTTCACCACTTCACCACTTCACCACTTCATCACTTCATCACTTCATCACTTCACCACTTCATCACTTCACGACTTCACCACTTCATCACTTCACCACTTCACCACTTCACCACTTCACCACTTCATCACTTCACCACTTCACCACTTCACCACTTCATCACTTCACCACTTCATCACTTCACCACTTCACCACTTCACCACTTCACCAATTCATCACTTCACCACTTCACCACTTCATCACTTCACCACTTCATCACTTCACCACTTCATCACTTCATCACTTCACCACTTCATCACTTCATCACTTCACCACTTCATCACTTCACCATTTCACCACTTCATCACTTCACCACTTCACCACTTCACCACTTCACCACTTCACCACTTCACCACTTCATCACTTCATCACTTCACCACTTCACCACTTCACCACTTCACCACTTCATTACTTCATCACTTCACCACTTCATCACTTCATCACTTCATCACTTCACCACTTCATCACTTCACCACTTCATCACTTCACCACTTCAATACTTCACCACTTCACCACTTCACCAGTGAATTCACCGGTGAATTCACCAGTGAATTCGTCAGTTCACTAGTGAATTCACCAGTGAATTCACTGGTGAATTCACCAGTGAATTCATCAGTTCACCAGTGAATTCACCAGTGAATTCACCGGTGAATTCACCAGTGAATTCGTCAGTTCACTAGTGAATTCACCAGTGAATTCACCAGTGAATTCACCAGTTCACCAGTGAATTCACCAGTGAATTCACCAGTGAATTTATCAGTTCACCAGTGAATTCACCAGTGAGTTCACCGGTGAATTCACCAGTGAATTCACCAGTGAATTCGTCAGTTCACTAGTGAATTTATCAGTTCACCAGTGAATTCACCAGTGAATTCACCAGTGAATTCACCAGTAAATTCATCAGTTCACCAGTGAATTCACCAGTGAATTCGTCAGTTCACTAGTGAATTCACCAGTGAATTCACCAGTGAATTCACCAGTGAATTCACCAGTGAATTCATCAGTTCACCAGTGAATTCACTAGTGAATTCACCAGTGAATTCACCAGTGAGTTCATCAGTTCACCAGTGAATTCACCAGTGAGCTCACCAGTGAATTCACCAGTGAATTCATCAGTTCACCAGTGAATTCACCAGTGAATTCATCGGTGAATTCACCAGTGAATTCGTCAGTTCACCAGTGAATTCACCAGTGAATTCACCAGTGAATTCATGAGTGAATTCACCAGTGAATTCATCAGTTCACCAGTGAATTCACCAGTGAATTCATCAGTTCACCAGTGAATTCGTCAGTTCACTAGTGAATTCACTGGTGAATTCACTGGTGAATTCACTAGTGAACTGACGAATTCACTGGTGAATTCACTGGTGAACTGATGAATTCACTGGTGAATTCACTGGTGAACTGATAAATTCACTGGTGAATTCACTGGTGAACTGGTGAATTCACTGGTGAATTCACTGGTGAATTCACTAGTGAACTGACGAATTCACTGGTGAATTCACCGGTGAATTCACTGGTGAATTCACTGGTGAACTGATGAATTCACTGGTGAATTCACTGGTGAATTCACTGGTGAATTCACTAGTGAACTGACGAATTCACTGGTGAATTCACCGGTGAATTCACTGGTGAAGTGGTGAAGTGGTGAAGTATTGAAGTGATGAAGTGATGAAGTGGTGAAGTGATGAAGTGGTGAAGTGATGAAGTGATGAAGTGATGAAGTGGTGAAGTGATGAAGTAATGAAGTGGTGAAGTGGTGAAGTGGTGAAGTGGTGAAGTGATGAAGTGATGAAGTGGTGAAGTGGTGAAGTGGTGAAGTGGTGAAGTGGTGAAGTGGTGAAGTGATGAAGTGGTGAAATGGTGAAGTGATGAAGTGGTGAAGTGATGAAGTGATGAAGTGGTGAAGTGATGAAGTGATGAAGTGGTGAAGTGATGAAGTGGTGAAGTGATGAAGTGGTGAAGTGGTGAAGTGATGAATTGGTGAAGTGGTGAAGTGGTGAAGTGGTGAAGTGATGAAGTGGTGAAGTGATGAAGTGGTGAAGTGGTGAAGTGGTGAAGTGATGAAGTGGTGAAGTGGTGAAGTGGTGAAGTGGTGAAGTGATGAAGTGGTGAAGTCGTGAAGTGATGAAGTGGTGAAGTGATGAAGTGATGAAGTGATGAAGTGGTGAAGTGGTGAAGTGGTGAAGTGGTGAAGTGATGAAGTGGTGAAGTGATGAAGTGGTGAAGTGGTGAAGTGGTGAAGTGATGAAGTGGTGAAGTGGTGAAGTGGTGAAGTGGTGAAGTGGTGAAGTGGTGAAGTGATGAAGTGGTGAAGTGATGAAGTGGTGAAGTGATGAAGTGGTGAAGTGATGAAGTGATGAAGTGGTGAAGTGGTGAAGTGGTGAAGTGGTGAAGTGATGAAGTGGTGAAGTGATGAAGTGGTGAAGTGGTGAAGTGATGAAGTGATGAAGTGATGAAGTGGTGAAGTGATGAAGTGATGAAGTGGTGAAGTGGTGAAGTGGTGAAGTGGTGAAGTGATGAAGTGATGAAGTGGTGAAGTGGTGAAGTGGTGAAGTGGTGAAGTGGTGAAGTGGTGAAGTGATGAAGTGGTGAAGTGGTGAAGTGATGAAGTGATGAAGTGGTGAAGTGATGAAGTGATGAAGTGGTGAAGTGGTGAAGTGATGAAGTGGTGAAGTGGTGAAGTGGTGAAGTGGTGAAGTGATGAAGTGGTGAAGTGGTGAAGTGGTGAAGTGATGAAGTGGTGAAGTGATGAAGTGATGAAGTGGTGAAGTGGTGAAGTGGTGAAGTGGTGAAGTGATGAAGTGGTGAAGTGGTGAAGTGGTGCAGTGATGAAGTGGTGAAGTGGTGAAGTGGTGAAGTGGTGAAGTGGTGAAGTGATGAAGTGGTGAAGTGGTGAAGTGGTGAAGTGGTGAAGTGATGAAGTGATGAAGTGGTGAAGTGGTGAAGTGGTGAAGTGGTGAAGTGGTGAAGTGGTGAAGTGATGAAGTGGTGAAGTGGTGAAGTGATGAAGTGGTGAAGTGGTGAAGTGGTGAAGTGGTGAAGTGATGAAGTGGTGAAGTGATGAAGTGGTGAAGTGGTGAAGTGGTGAAGTGATGAAGTGGTGAAGTGGTGAAGTGGTGAAGTGGTGAAGTGGTGAAGTGATGAAGTGATGAAGTGGTGAAGTGGTGAAGTGATGAAGTGGTGAAGTGATGAAGTGATGAAGTGGTGAAGTGGTGAAGTGGTGAAGTGGTGAAGTGGTGAAGTGATGAAGTGGTGAAGTGGTGAAGTGGTGAAGTGATGAAGTGGTGAAGTGGTGAAGTGGTGAAGTGATGAAGTGGTGAAGTGGTGAAGTGATGAAGTGGTGAATTGATGAAGTGATGAAGTGGTGAAGTGGTGAAGTGGTGAAGTGATGAAGTGGTGAAGTGGTGAAGTGATGAAGTGGTGAAGTGATGAAGTGATGAAGTGGTGAAGTGATGAAGTGATGAAGTGGTGAAGTGGTGAAGTGGTGAAGTGGTGAAGTGGTGAAGTGGTGAAGTGGTGAAGTGGTGAAGTGATGAAGTGGTGAAGTGATGAAGTGGTGAAGTGATGAAGTGGTGAAGTGGTGAAGTGGTGAAGTGATGAAGTGGTGAAGTGATGAAGTGGTGAAGTGGTGAAGTGGTGAAGTGATGAAGTGGTGAAGTGGTGAAGTGGTGAAGTGATGAAGTGGTGAAGTGATGAAGTGGTGAAGTGGTGAAGTGGTGAAGTGATGAAGTGGTGAAGTGGTGAAGTGGTGAAGTGGTGAAGTGATGAAGTGGTGAAGTGGTGAATTGATGAAGTGGTGAAGTGATGAAGTGATGAAGTGGTGAAGTGGTGAAGTGGTGAAGTGGTGAAGTGGTGAAGTGGTGAAGTGATGAAGTGGTGAAGTGATGAAGTGGTGAAGTGATGAAGTGATGAAGTGGTGAAGTGATGAAGTGGTGAAGTGGTGAAGTGGTGAAGTGGTGAAGTGGTGAAGTTGTGAAGTGGTGAAGTGATGAAGTGGTGAAGTGATGAAGTGGTGAAGTGATGAAGTGATGAAGTGTTGAAGTGGTGAAGTGGTGAAGTGGTGAAGTGGTGAAGTGATGAAGTGGTGAAGTGATGAAGTGAATGGTGAATTCACCGGTGAATTCACCAGTGAATTCACCAGTGAATTCATCAGTTCACCAGTGAATTCACCAGTGAGTTCACCAGTGAATTCACCAGTGAATTCATCAGTTCACCAGTGAATTCACCAGTGAATTCACCGGTGAATTCACCAGTGAATTCGTCAGTTCACTAGTGAATTCACCAGTGAATTCACCAGTGAATTCACCAGTGAATTCATCAGTTCACCAGTGAATTTACCAGTGAATTCACCAGTGAATTTATCAGTTCACCAGTGAATTCACCAGTGAATTCACCAGTGAATTCGTCAGTTCACTAGTGAATTCACCAGTGAATTCACCAGTGAATTCACCAGTGAATTCACCAGTGAATTCATCAGTTCACCAGTGAATTCACCAGTGAATTCACCAGTGAATTCACCAGTGAATTCATCAGTTCACCAGTGAATTCACCAGTGAATTCACCAGTGAATTCATCAGCTCACCAGTGAATTCGTCAGTTCACTAGTGAATTCACCAGTGAATTCACCAGTGAATTCACCAGTGAATTCATCAGTTCACCAGTGAATTCACCAGTGAATTCACCAGTGAATTCATCAGTTCACCAGTGAATTCACCAGTGAATTCACCGGTGAATTCACCAGTGAATTCGTCAGTTCACTAGTGAATTCACCAGTGAATTCACCAGTGAATTCACCAGTGAATTCATCAGTTCACCAGTGAATTCACCAGTGAATTCACCAGTGAATTCACCAGTGAGTTCATCAGTTCACCAGTGAATTCACCAGTGAGTTCACCGGTGAATTCACCAGTGAATTCATCAGTTCACTAGTGAATTCACCAGTGAATTCACCAGTGAATTCACCAGTTAATTGATCAGTTCACCAGTGAATTCACCTGTGAACTCACTGGTGACTTCACTGGTGAACTGATGAATTCACTGGTGAATTCACTGGTGAATTCACTCGTGAACTGATGAATTCACTGGTGAATTCACTGGTGAATTCACTAGTGAACTGATGAATTCACTGGTGAATTCACTGGTGAATTCACTCGTGAACTGATGAATTCACTGGTGAATTCACTGGTGAATTCACTGGTGAACTGATGAATTCACTGTTGAATTCACTGGTGAATTCACTGGTGAACTGATGAATTCACTGATGAATTCAGTAGATTCAACAGTTCACGAGTTCACCATTGAATTCACCAGTTCACCAGTTCACCAGTGAATTGGTGGATTAATCAGTTTACCAGCTCACCAGTGAGTTCACCAGTTCACAAGAGAATTTACCTGTTCGCGAGTGAATTCAAAAGTTTACCAGTTCACATGTTCACCATATCACCAGTGAATTATTGGATTCACCAGTTCAAAAGTTCACCAGTGAATTCACCAGTTCATTAGTTCACCTGTTCACCAGTTCACCAGTTCTTCATTGAATTCACCAATTCATCAGTTGACCATTTAATTCACCAGTTCACCAGCTCAACAGTGAATTCACCAGCTTACCAGTTCAGAAGTGAATTCACCAGTTCACCAGTTCACCGCTGATTTCACCAGTTTTGCAGCTCACCAGTGAACTTTTGAACTCACCAGTTCACCAGTTCACCAGTTCACCAGTGGTTTCACCAAATCACCAAATCATCAGTGAAGTCAAAAGTGATCTGGTGAATTCTCTAGATCACCAGTTCAGCAGTGAATTCGTCTGTTCACCAGTGAATTTACCAGTTCACTTTTGAATTTACCAGTTCACCAGTTTTCCAGTAAACTTATGAAATCACCAGCTCACTAGCTCACCAGTTTACCAGTGAATTCACCGGTGAACTGGTTAATTCACCAGCTCACTAGTTAACCAGTGAATTCACTAGTTCACCAGTTCACCAGTTTACCAGTGAATTCACTAGTTGACCAGTGCATTCAGCTGTTCACCAGTTCATCAGTGAATTCACCAGTTCACCAGTTCATCAGTGAATTCACCAGTTTAACAGTTCACCAGTAAATTCAATAGTTAACCAGTTCACCAGTTCACCAGTGCACCAGTGAATTCACCAGTTCACCAGTTCATCAGTGATAACACCAGTTCACCAGTTCACCAGTTCAACAGTTCGCCAGCGAATTCACCAGTTTACCAGTTCACCAGTGAATTCACCAGTTCACCAATTCACCAGTTCACCAGTGAATTTACCGGTTCATAAGTTTACCAGTTCACTAGTGAATTCACCAGTTCACCAGTTCACCAGTTGACCATTGAATTCTCCAGTTCACCAGCTCACAAGTGAATTCACCAGTTGACCAGTTGACCATTGAATTCACCAGTTCAACAACTCACCAGTGAATTCACCAATTCACCAGTTCACCATTGAATTCAACAGTTCACCAGTTCACCAGTGAACTCACCTGTTCTCCAGTTCAAGAGTGGATTCACCAGTTCACTAGTGAATTCACCAGTGAATTCATTAGTTAGTTGAAAGTAAGGTCACTGTTGAATTCATTGGTGAACTGGTGAATTCACTGGTAAACTGGTGAACTGGTGAACTGTTGCAATCACTGGTAAACTGGTGAACTCTTAAACGGTGTAACTGGTGAATTCACTGGTGAACTGGTGAACTAGTGAATTCACTGGTGATCTGCTGAATTCACTGTTGAACCGGTGAACTGTAGAATTCACTTGTAAACTGGTGAATTTACTGGTGAACTGGTGAACTTGTGAACTGGTAAATTCACTGGTGAATTCACTGGTGAACTGGTAAATTCACTCTTGAACTCACTGGTGAACTGGTTAATTAACTGGTGAATTCACTGGTGAACTGGTGAGTTCATTGGTGAACTGGTGAATTCACTGGTGAACTGGTGAGTTCACTTTTAAATTCACTGGTGAACTCACTGTTGAACTGGTGAATTCACTGGTGAGTTCACTGGTGAAATGGTGAATTCGCTAGTGAACTGGTGAATTCACTGCTGAACTGTTGAATTCACTGGTGAGTTCACTTTTGAACTTTTGAATTCACTGGTGAATTCAATGGGGGAGCGTACCGGAATCCCGCTTTTTAAAATCCCGCCAAACAAAAGTTTATAGTCCCGTCTTCTGAAATACCGTTTTGTTAAAATCCCGTTCGTGACAATCTTGTTGAATCAAATTCGAAATTTTAAAATCCCGTTTAATCCCGCTTAGCCCGTTTTATATTTGGATAATGGATAAGTATTATTCAATATTGTTCATTTAAACACTACATATCAATTCTCAAATGTTGAAAGTTTTGTTGTCTGAAAATTTTTTTTATTAATACCATTATACAGAGAAACTGGGACAGATCTTTCAATATATAACTCATAACTATTTTTCTTGTTGCATTTTCTGCATAAAAAACTATTGCGTAAGCAAGCGAACAATAAAATTTCTTGTTTTGTTTCAACATTTTTTTGTTATTAATGTCTATGCATTATACAAGCTATGCTATGCATTATTCAAGCTGGGACACATCTCGCGTCGTATAGCTCACAATATTCAACTCTAATCATTTTTATCAGTTGTGATCTTTTTTGGAATTACATTTTTGTTATGTATTATTTTCTTTTCTTTTAAAACAATAATAATGTTTGCAATAAAATTATCTAGACCAAATATTCTTCTTTTTTTTTATATTTAATCCCGCTTTTGTAATCAACACCAGGTGTTTTATTTTAAAAATCGCGCAATTTTTAAAATAAAACACCTGGTGATGATTACAAAAGTGGGCTTATAAAAACGGGATTTTAATAAACGGGATTTTAAAAACGGGGTTTTTGAAAAGCGGTATAATAACAAAACGGGCTTAAAAACGGTATTTTAAGTGCGGGAAAATAAAAAGCAATATTATAAAAAAAGGGATATCGAACCCAACCCTTCAATGGTGTTTTCAATGGTGAATCACTGGTTAACAGGTGATCAAATTGTCTTTAAATGGTAGTAAATTACAATTGTAACATTGGGTATCCACATTGAAAGTTGAAACTGTTGGAAATAATTGAATAGAATCGTCTGTAAAGAGAACGAGAGCAGAACTGAATCATTCGTCAATCACCTAATCTTTTAAATTTCTTTTTTATATCGATTTTCCATGACAGGTATGAATAAAATCATACAGCAGTTTACCAAACTTTACTGTGTTAACAATCCAGGCGATGCTCTTGCAAGGCTTATGGTGGAAAATCTTCAAAATTGTGATCTTGACATTTCTTTTTTGATCGGCCAAGGGTACCAAGTGGTACCCGTGGCGTGATGGTTAGCATGTCTACCTTCTAACCCAGAGGTTCGAGGTTCGAATCCCAGCAGCGGCAAAAATGTTTTTACACGGGTATCGCCTTTCGCGAGGAATTGGCAAGTCTTCCGTTAGTAAACTCATTGCCATGAAAAGCATTTTTTCAATTAGCCGTTCGGAAAGTACCAGTCATTAGAGATTGCCTAACCATAATTGAAGCAGTTTACAATTATTCCAATACACAGTAAAGAAAAGATATACTACAAAAAAAAAATAAGCGAAAGCGAAGAGACTCCACAAAAAAACACATTAAAAAGGCTGAATCTGACGTGATGGATCTCAAAATATAAAGCAGTTGAAGATTTTGAGGAGCTATTTCCGTTTGTGTTTGAAACTAGGAACATTGGAAACTGACGCATAGAACTAAAAAGACGCTAGGATTTGTTCTTGGTAAACTTAAAGGTTATAACATAAGTATGATTTACCAACTCTCGTTGCCGTTAGGTCTTGAGTTTCAAAGAGTGAATTTTGACTTGGTCCTAGCTATGGATCTCACCAAAGATTTAAGGGATCAACTAAAAATTAAACGAGCAGCAGCCGACTCATTTTCGAAAGTATTTGAAATTGCAAAAAAAAAAAAAGCTGAAGTCCTTGACATTGTAAAAAAAACTATTCAAGCCCTTCGGTTCCAAGTACAGAAGATTATTTTCGTGTTACTGTTTTCAATCCTTTTCTTGATTTCTATGTAACAGACGTTGGAGAAAAATTTACAAACCATGAAAACATACTAGAAGCGTTTTCAGTTCTTTTCAAGGATTCTTCGTCAGAAATAGACAAAGCAGCAAAAAAATTCAATGAAACTGTTGAGTTTTACCAAACATATTTGGCTGCCGGTATATCTTCTGTTCTTGTATAATTGAAAATTTGGAAGAGATATTTGATCCGAATGAATAACACTTCCTCCAAAAATTCATTGGAAACGCCCAAAAGCTGTCCCGAAGAAAGCTTTACTTATATAAATATTTTATTAAAGATATAAGCCGGATTAAACGCAAATCTTGAAAGAACTTTCTCCAATTTAAAGAGAATAAAAACAATTTTGAAGCAGGACCAACGATGTGACATTTTAAAATATATCTTTTTAATGACTGTGTGAAAAGCTTTGGATGTTTACTTATTTCCAGGAAGATGGTTTGAATCGTTTGATGAGGTTTTATCTGAAAAGAACAGAAATTAAAGAAAATATAAAACTCAAAAACTTTTACCCAATTGATTCAAACCAAAAAACTTGAAATATTTTCTCCAACGAAACGACTTGATTTTGTATGCTAGACCCCCAACTTTTTAGTTCTAATTTTGATCGGGTACTACATATTTAATTTATCGTATCAATTTGACAGAACTAGTGTGTTTATGTTTTGTCAAGAAATGAGTTGATGTTGATACTCATTTGAGTACTAATGACTGGTATAATAATATATTTTTTGTTGTTTTTGAAGAGCTAGCTAATACCGGGTAAGTAGTACTTTGTTTCAAACTGACAGAACTTATTTTAATTTTTGATGTGAAGAAATTAGTTGATACCGATTTCTTTGTTATTTTTAGGACTAGTACCAGATCTGTCTTTAGTTCTGTGTGAAGAAATCGGCCGTTAGACTTTTTCCAAAAAAAAAAAAATTACATCGTAAGAAAGACCTTTAAGAAATTATGTTGGACATTAAATTTCATCGAGATCATTTTAGCGGTTTGCAAGAGACCTAATTTTAGAACTCCTCTGTAGGCTGCCCCATAGAGCCTAGCTGCAATTTGAGCAAAGTAGGCCAAGGGGTTCAGGCTGTAGATCCATATACGGACATACAGACCGACAGAACTGTAGAACCCACTTTTTTCGTATTTCTATCATCGTAATGTCATATTTAATTATCATCTCAACTTTTTTTCTGCGCGATTGCAAAACTTACCGATAATCGATAATTGTTTTGTGCGGTTTGCAGCCTGTCCGCGTTATTGGGTCTTATTTTTTGGTTGACGATAACGATCGTCACGTCAGTCTGAATGGAAGATGTTCAGTTCACCAGTTCACCAGTGAATTCACCAGTTCGCCAGTTCGCCAGTGAATTCACCACTTCACCAGTTCACCAGTGAATTCACCAGTTCACCAGTTCCCCAGTTAACCAGATCACCAATTCACCAGTTGACCATTCAATTCACCAGTTCATCAGCTCACCAGTGAATTAAAGACTACGGGTATAGTGTAGCACTCCAACGGTGGATGAATTTTTCCAAATCAGTGTTGTAGTTTCAAAGCTCCCGTTCCCGTGAGAATATAGGGATAACATATATTTTTGTGGTTCTAAGTAAGTTTCTCTATAAGGCTTATAGAACATAGAAACTAAAATTAAGAGTGATAGTAAGTCTTTCTGGTCTTTTGTCAACTCAAAAAGAGATTCTATGGGTTTTTTAAACAACATGTTAAACTAAAATGTTAACTCTTCGGATTTGGATTCTACAGTTGAGCTGTTTGAAAATTTTTTTGAGTCAGTAAGTTGGGGAATTCAAATTGAAGACTACTGAAACTCGGAGTTTTTAGTGAATGTAAACAGAGCTTTTTGCAAAGGAACGCAAGCGATTTCCGTATAAAAAGGATGAAGTACAAAAATCCCTACAACTGTCGATACGAACCTTTAAGTTGTTGTTCCTCAACCAGTGCTAAACACCGTCTCTGCTCATAAATTTAGATCCATCTTCTACATGATATATTGTAACTTTGTCACCTTGTTACAACATTTCTAATTTTATGTCTTGCTTTTGGTAGCCATTTAAAAGTTTACTACGCGCTAATTGAAGGATCGCTACTTTTCGTACTTAAGCCTCACGAAAGACATAAAAACAAAAATGTCACTGTTCATAAATCAATTCACTCCTAAAACTTTACGATTCTGCAAAGCACATATTCACCAAACCGTGATATGACCACCACAACATAAAGTTTTATTTCAATAGATTTTCATAGGTGAAAACTCCAAGTTTATAGTGTTTAGTTATAAATGGAAAAATTCTCTCTCAGATTCACTTGCATTTTTAGGGTCACATAAATATAAAAATCATGCATCCTGGCTGCAACCCGAAGATATAAACATTTTACGATTCATCTGCGAATCTACTTAAGAATTAGTCACAAAACACAGCAGTGAAATGCGAAGTGTGATCAATTTTCACTGTCGTCGTCGTCGTCTTGTGCTTGTATGTCGTCCTTGCTAAAGAAGTCTATAAAGTGGTGAAGACAATTCAATCGGAATTGTTTAAGTAGAATTTAATCCAAAAGAGGAAATAAACAGATTGAGTGGATTTGGATGTTGGAGTGGTTTAACCACGGAAATTACATTTTGGTCTTGATGAATTCTGTTTAATTACGTCAGTGGTGTTTAATTTATTTCAATGTCATGCCTCAAGTAATTTTCATTGCGGTTAGTGTCACATGGCAAATTACTTCAGATTCAATTTACATTCCTCTAAATTCATAAGTGAGAAGTAATTCCCTATGTATGCAGGCTCGACTCTAATTCAAAACGATTTTCGTTTTAGTAATTTTGGCTTTAATTGAGTCAATCATTGTTTTCCTTCTTTTTTTTACTTGTTCGTGAAAACAGCACTGATTTTATTTTATTCCAGCAATTGAAACCATAGATGTGATTTTTAAAGGGGCACTTAAACATTTAATTGTTCAAACTTTGTTTTCGAATACTTATTTGTATCGAGGATAAGTGTGCTGTAATTGTACTACACCCAGGGGGATTCGATAATAATTAGATTTTGTGTGCGAAACTTCGGCGAATATACTAAATAGGAAACAGCAATGGGGAAACTTTTTGCTTCCGAAAATTCATCAACAATTATCAATGGATGGAGGAAAGTATGTGTAACCGTGTGAAAAAAAAACATTGTTAAGGGAAATTTGATACTTGATAAATTTAGTTAAGAGGGTTAAGAAGTTAGTTTATAGTTAACGCGAACTCATAAGTGGAAAGTTTCTTTCTCGGCAAATTATTTAGTTTCTGATTAATTAAGGTGAAAATTTCAAAACTCGTTTGATCCAAAGTTTTGATTTAAGTACATAAAATAGTCACATGAGTAAATCTTAAATTTGGAATTAATCCACCATTCGCAACTTTAAGTTTCAAGTTTTAGGTAATACAGGCTCCATACTCGGAAACTTCTCTAACGTCAGAAAATTTTTTGTTTTTACTTTGTTTTGTTCTTAAACACAAATGACAGATAACATGACGCATATGCTGACAGTGACAGTTGAGCATGAAGTGAGATGCAGTTAATAAAGTAGATACGTTCAGATCTGAAAATATTTCGAGCTTGGGTGAAGACTTCTGAAAATATTTCGAGCTTTGGGTGAAGACTTTTGGAAAATATTTTAACTTTTTCAATTGAATCGTGGGGCCGAATCACCGCATACGTGATCGAGTAATACGTAACTGAATTATGTGCTTTTGGCTTTACTTCCCGCTTTAATTTTTACTAATACCACAATTTGACATTCTTTCATCAGTATTTGAACAAATTGAAGTCAACAAATGAATAGCAGACTGGTGTTGAGTGTTACAGAGGAAATGTTGAAAGAAAAATAGTACTCCCCCACTCGATCACTGATGCGGTAATCAATTCGACCTCTGACTCCTTCTGATTATTTGTAGTAGTAAATTTTAGTTGCATTTGCGGGCGATGGCATTAGAATAACACGTAACGTAACATTTTTTTTGTTCAAAAAAGAATAAGGTTCCAAAATTTTCTTACTAGAATCCGTTCTAGACGTGGAAAACATTAACAGTGCGGAAATCAAATGGAGAATAACTCTTGCCAACAGCGGTTTCTTTGAGTAAAGAAGGAAATTGAGAATGAAAACCCTCTCTAGAAAAACCCAAGGTAAACCATTGGTCATCCAAGTCCTCCTATACGGCGCGATAGCAAGGACCTTGCCTTAAGTGGATGAGGAAGTCCTTGGTAGTTTTGAAACAAAAACACTCCGAATGATTTTTGTGTCCCATATTTGAAGACAATGAGTGGAGAAAAAGGTTTAACAACGAACCGTAAGCCCTGAACCGCGGCATTGACATAGCTAGAAAGTAGACATCGTGAGACTACGACAGCTGCGATATTCAGAGCGGACGGACATAACCACTCTGGCTCGACGAATTTTTGAAACCACATTGCAATGAAATCACAGAAGGAGAAGCTCGAAATCGAAACTATTACCGAAAGATGTTATTTGGACCCTAGTCTAATCACAAACTGCAATGCCACTTAGCTTTTTTTAGAGGTTGTTTCTTCGAATAGGAATAAAATTGACATCTTGTGATCAAATCGATTAACTCTAATGTCGTTTATGTTTAGTTTATGGTAACCGAATCAATAGCCGCTGTAGAGCAAAGTGTTGAAGAGGTTCCGAATGAATCGATTCTCCACCGTGCACACCAATTGGGGCTTTGCCTATCAATTTTATGGAAGATTTTTCCAAAGATCCAGCTGGTGCAAGAATTAGAGCAGCGAGACCATGCAATGCGTTGTGATTTTGGTGTATGGGCCGAAATGAGATTTATCTCGATGCTGATTTTCATCGCAAAATTTTGTTCAGTGAATGGTTACGTGAACAAATAAAACTGCCGTATTTGGAGTGTAGAGAATCCTCATGAGTGCGTTGAGACGCCATTAAATAAATAATAGGGTGGCGGTGGCGCAAAAGAGCGAGCAGCTTTTGGGCCTAGCGTATTTCTCACAACCATGCCTTGTGAGGGAATGGAGGGGACCTACAATTTCCTGTCGGTTCCGAACGGCTTTTTGAGAAAACGCTTTTCATGGCAATGAATTTACTAACGGAGGACTTGCCAATTCCTGGCGAAAGGCGATACCCGTGGGAAAACATTTTTACCACTGCTGGGATTCGAACCTCATACCTCTGGATTAGCAGGTGGACACGCTAACCGTCACACCACGGATACCACTTTGAGACGCCATTACATCCACATTATTTCACGGAATGGACCTGTCAATTGGCCACCAAGACTGTGTGATTTGACACAATGGGATTTTTATTTTTTTTATTTTGAGGATGTGTGAGGTCAATCGTTTACGTCAGCAAACCATAAACATTAGGGTGCTTGAAAGTCAACATTCGTAGCGTTATTGCCGACGTATGTATGACCTCAAATGCTCGAAAGAGTGGTAGAAAATTGGACCTCTAGACTTGGCTTTATTCGAGTCAGCCGCGGCAAGAACATGACCAAAATTATATTTAAACATAAAAAGCATAAAATTATCTTTCCAATTAAGTCAAATTGATGGACATTAAAACGATTTTCTTGTAAGTGATTTCAATTTAAAGTTCTCTATCTCTTTAAAAAAAAACACCCTTTTAAGTAAGAAACTCAATATGACTCCTACGCATCAAAGAAACCATTCTTTTGAATGAGCAACAAAAACATGCCTACGATAAGCTTACGAAAGAAGTAAGCGTTCGCTTACATTCCTTTAGTTTCAGTTACAACTTTTCGGTCCTTGTTTACTATAACTAGCCCCTTTATTTAAAAATTTTACCTGAAAACAATTTTGCAGATATAGGTAAGAACAATAGAAAGTACTCACCATTTAAGTTCTTATGTAGTGAAAAATCCAGAATCTGAATCACAAATATTATACAGACTCCATCGTCTTTAAAAATCACCACAATATTGATATTTAAAGTCAAAACAAAATAAAATGAAATTATTGAAGAAGGCTCACCAATGAAAATTTAAAACTGAACAACTATGTATAATTGCGACCATTTTGATTTTTTTCTTTTTTCTCCCGATAGAACCACACAACGACATTACTGCAGCTAAATAAAACATTTGCAAATTGAATTCACTTAGTAAATTAGAACAAAACATAGCAGATCACTTCTTTTGAAATTAAAACGCACAATTTTGGAACATAAAACATCAACACTATTTCATTATTAAACAAAGAAAGGAATTGAAATTGAAATTGAATGCCAATGGCCAGAAACAAGAACTAAAAACACTTAGATTGAACACCACCGCGACTTTAATGAACAAGAAATGACTTTTTTGAACAAATTTAATTCACGCATTTACATTCAAACAGAAATTGACACTAAAAATATAATTTTAAAATCGAAATCATACAAACTCTCGACGAAATAATTAATTTTTGATGAAACTTCACAACATTGCCTGCACTGCTCACGATTCACAGCGGTTTGATTAAATTTGACACATACGAAATGCACTTGTCTCTTTCTGTCGTTCTCGGCGAATTGAACACGTATGTAGGTAAATTTAACCGCAAAAACATTTGAACTTGAATTTTTTCGTTCAAACCAATATTTTTTCACAATGTGTAAATACATACATACATATGTACATAAGTACATATTATGTACAATTGTAAATATGTAGGTACATAATGTATATTAATATTAAAAGTAAACAAATACACCAATGCGTATATATGATTGCTTAAGAATATTTTACAGCTGTTATCACATAAAAATGTTTACTTTTTGCAATGACAGCTGGGTAAAAACTAGATATGTATGATGTATGTGCTTGAAAATGCAACAAACTGCCTTTTCTCCCCTAGGATAGTGGAAACTGAAACAATGGAACTATTAACTGAGTTCACAACTGATTTGAAATAAATCTTGCTTTTCCGAACATTATTCAGCAGGTTTTCTAAAGAAATTTGACAGAATAATTGGATTGAAACATTATTGACGAACACTTAAATGCATTTACCCACATTTACGAAACTTTAAGGCAGTCTCTGATCATCTATTAAAATTTTTAAGGACATCGTTTGAAAAAAAAAAAAAAAAACAGTAGTGAAGCTACAAAGCCCGGGGAGGCGGAGAGCCCTTGTGTCGGGAGCATTTCTTTCAACCACACCTAAGAGAAGAATGGAGGGAACCTAGAATTTTTTGACGATGCCGAATGGCTAAACGAAAAAGCGCTTTTAATGGCAGAGAGAATTCTATCGAATGATTGTTCGATAAGGCGATTCGTAATCTAAATCTCCTTATTCCGTCACGTATTACTCGATAACGTGTACTCTAATTCGGCCCGTGTTTTTTTAAATTGATAAAAAAATAAGTTAATAAAATAAATAATAAATTATATGCCGCAACAGAGCCAGGACCCCCTAACAACCTTGCCTTGTGAGGAAACGAGAGGACCTACAATTTTCTGCCGATTCCGAACGGTTAATCGAGAAAACGCTTTTCATAACAATGAATTTACTATTCGAGGACTTGCGTATTTCTCGCGAAAGACGACATCCGTGGAAAGCATTAATTTGTGTATTCTGTTTTTATCCGAAACACGAACCTCCCCTCGTGATGTTTCTGTGATTTGAACCTCAAACTCCCACTTAGCAGGCAGACATGCTAATCCTTATGCTACAGGCACTACTCTCCTGATATCAGCCCTTTCGATTTTAATCAGAATTTCTCCTGAAAAAACCTTTTGAGAGGAGCGGTGGGAGATTTCTAATTTTCCATATTTTTACTGTGATCGCTAAATAAAATATTGGAGTTCTTAAAGCTTCCTTTTTACAATGATACCTCCCTCGATAGTGAAAGCCAGTTTTTTTATTTCCAGACGTCAAAGTGAACTTACAAGGGTATGCATATGGAACCCTAAAAATGATAAAATGATGTGTTTCCCGGGTGCGTTTTCTTGGGCCCGAAAGACGGCATCTGTGATCGAGTGAGTGAGTGACATTGTTCGTTTAAAATTCGCACTAATTAAACAATATCGGTTGGCTACCCATCAGTCTAATGAAATTCCGCTCAGTTAATGATGGGAGAGAATCAAATTAAGAAATTAGATTGCTTGATAAGGCGATTCGCAATGCCTAAATCTCCTGATTCCGTTACGTATTACTCGATAACGTGTACTGTGATTCGGCCCGTGTTTTTTTAAATTGATAAATAAATAAGCAAATAAAATAAATAATAAATTTTGTGGCGCAACAGAGCTAGGAAACCCTGTGCCTAGCGCATTTTTCACAACCTTGACTTGTGAGGAAACGAAAGGACCTACAATTTTCTGCCGATTCCGAACGGTTAATCGAGAAAACGTATTTCATAACAATGAATTTACCATTCGAGGACTTGCTAATTTCTCGCGAAAGACGACACCTGTGGAAAAACATTTATTTGTGTTTTCTGTTCTTATCCGAAACACGAACCTCCCCGCGTAACATGCAGACATGCTAACCATTACACTAGGGGCACCATCTACCCTTTTCAATACAATTTCTTATTATCCTGCTTTAAAAATTCCGTTTTTATTAAACCGTTTCTTAAAGTCCTGTTGTCTTAAACCCTCTTTTGGAATCAATTAGTTTAAATAATCTTTGCGACCCAAGATGATCAAAGTTAGAAGCACAATTAATGATCCAAACAGACAAGGCGTTCATTGATATTATGTCACGCTTGGAAACAAACATATATGATCCAACTGAAAATGGTCCAATGACCTAGTTCACTCTTCCATATTCATTTTAAAAGGTCCATGGACACTTTCTCTGAACATGGGTAGTATACTCTTCGCGGACCCAACGTTATTGATCAGTGAACTTTATGTTATCCCAAAAGATATCAAAACTCTCTAATGGGTAAACTATAAATTGTACAAACTCAAACCTTTTTAAGAGGAGGCTTTTACTAATCTGGAGAACTATCGATCAAATACTATATCTTTGAACCACTGTCGCTTTGCAAAATTCTCAGTAATATTTATGTGTACAAAATGTACCTATGCTTTGCTGGATTGATGGGAATTTTGAAAAGCGTAAGGGAGACTCTTCCAACGGGATTAACAGAAACGATTTCGGGGAAAAACAGTTCTGTAATTGATCTGACAAGAGTTTAATAAGTGTTTTAGCGATATGGTGTGATATGGATACCTCCTCACCTAATTTAACGCACTTAATTCTTTTCTCAAACTCCTGAAGTTCTATTGTTGCTGTCACAGAAGAACAGAAGATATATCTTCAAACTCACAAATGTCTACATCAATTATTCAATTATACTTCTCACACATCACTTATGTCAATCTTCACTTGAATTGAACTCATGCCAGAACTATAGGTGAACTGAAAGTGGTTAGAACAAGTAGTGGTGTTCAAATGTGTATATAGAGAAAGCTTATTTGATGAATGTTAATGTGAAGCAACGAAATTTATATCTAAAAGGGTGCTGTCACCTCCATTATTTGTGTTGGCACTATTCCATGCTATTATTTCTCTTTAGGTACGACGAGAACGTCTATCAATCACATTTCAAAACAATCCCAGTGGCATAACAATTCCCTAGCACGTTAGAAGGCTTCAACTTATGGAAAGTTTTTTGTTGTGAGTTTCTATTAAAACGAAATTTATTTTAGCAGGGGTAAATCACCTGGTTAACCTTTAAGTGAAATTGATGTTGAACAATGGCTTCTTTTTAAAAAATAAGTATTATACGATTTTGAAAGAAGAAAGTTACACATTCTCTCAAGGGCAATTTTGTTGATGACATTGAATTTCAGGCGTTGTACCTTGGAGCTTATGTAAACAAGACTTAATTTTATTTGCCTATTTTATGGCCACGAGGGGTTTCTTTCGTTAAAGCATTTTCTGTTCTAAGTTCCAAAGGCCATTAAATTCACAAATACCATTGACAATATCCTTCCATATCCACTTCCTATAGTCGAATGATTGGAATGTGAATATTATCAATAAAGACCATTCGGCAACAAACATGAAAAATGTAATGTTAGAAGTAAATATACTCAAGGTTGAAGCAATCTTTTGAAAGCCCTCAATCCCTGTCAACGACATTTTCAATACCTACGTACCTCTTAGCTGCGAATTAAAATAATAAATTCTGTAACAACCGGAACGACTCAAGTGAAGATTTTGCTGTGCTTGAGAAACTTGAATAAATAACACGAATTCATTCTTTTTGGAATGTTTGACTTACTTTTTTGTGATTTCCATGTCGTCTTTTGTTATCGAACAGTCTTAAGTGTGGATTATGTTATTGTATATGTTCATCTCACCATACGTGCTCTTTCTGTTGATGATGAGTACAAACAACATGGAATCGAAAAAAAAAAACAAATTTATTTTCCATGGTGAAAACTTGAACTTGAAATAAACTCATGCAATAAGGGAAGAGAACTCAAATTTAAAATTCTATTGAAAATTTTGGGTTTCCTGAAAAATATGATGTTAAATTGATTTGCCTTATTGGTCAATTCTGAGTCCTATGCCATAGAACATTTTCGCTCTTACTTAGATTTCCCCCGTTATTAAATTGTGTTACACTATTAAGTGACGAAAAAACAGTTCCACATACGCTAACCTGAGTTAGCTTTTAACAATTTCCATATCCTTAACTGAACTTAAATTTTTTTTAAATATGTTTACTTTTCCAGAAAACAATTCCTCGCGAAAAGCTATACACGGGGAAAACAGCTTCTTACTTTCACGTAACAGGCAGATGTATTAACAATTGCAGACACGGTGAATAAACCCATACGCTTTGATTTTGACCTCGAGACTAGAACTTTTGACGAACACCTAAATCTTTGAGATGAGATCTCGCAATGACTCTCCGGAAACAAAAATTTCGCTTGGTTCTATCACAGCTAACTTGCAAATGTAGCAATCCTAAGCGGGGAAAATATTCTGTTCGCTTCGTATATAAACCTCGAAAGCTTCTTCCTCAGAAGAAAAGAAAATCAAAAATATTTTTCTTTAAAACTAGTTCGGGCTTAAAGTGGGCCATGATACCCATACAAGCGGCATTAAACGAGTATCAGATATAAAAGATATTAAAAAAGCTGGTTTTTCTGCCACTCTCTAAAAAAACGCATGTAATCAAACGCCTCTAACTCTGAACAGATCAGTGGATATCAATATTTTTTTAAAACAAATGGATGCAGTTCTGGTCAGGGCTAAGAAGCTTTCGTATTGGCAAGTGATTGTTTTAAAGCAAACAACTTGATAGGAGATAAGGGAATACCCTAATCCACCAGGCTCTCTGTGAGTGATAATGAAGTAGTGGTTCTTTTATTATTGAGACATCAGCCTAGTGCGAAAGACGGAGACGAGGTTTTTCTGCTTAGTGTGGCAGTTTCAGATTTTATTACTAACTGGAGCAGTCTGACCTAAATACCAGTACATTGTACTACCAGATATGAAACTTCTTTTGTTATAGCTTTCCAGATGTTGGGAGAAAAGCCAAAAGACACTGCCAGGATAAGGAGCCTAAGTTGCCAGCAGCGCCCATCATATCTACACCTATGGTATCTGTGGCCTCATTGCGACAAAAAGCTGGACATTCACAGGGGAAGTGCTCTGCAGTTTCCTCATCTTCCCCACAAGATTCACAGAGCCTAACATGTTTAAATTCTTGGCAAAAGAGAAGTGTCCGCTGGCAACGCCAGTAAGCTTTCTACAGTCTTTTCTGCTACGGGATAGCAAACATTTTGCAGTCTTCTTATTTACGTTTGGTCTGTCATCTGTGTGCATCCACTGGAAGCATGTCAGCTACAAGCAAGGCATGCCATCTACGGTTGTGCTCTTGGCAGATCCAATCGTTGATTGAAGCCCTCATTGAGAACGCTGGCAGACCTATCAACAGTTCAGGTCCTGAGAAAGCTGTCTGAGATCCTTGCCTAGCAAGTTCATCGGCGTGATGGCCTGGAACCCAAACGAGACTGAAAGAATTTAATCTTCGGACCCCATTCAGAGGGCTCTAGCATTCCTGGATCACTTTCGAAGTACCTAGAGGTTTGAGAAGGGCCATAAGCAACGCTTGGCTGTAGCTGCGAATACAGATACTTCTTTCCATCCAGCCATTGTTCATAACGTGGCTTAAAGCAATTTGAATAACATATAAGCTTGGAAAACGGATGCGTATGATCCTAAAGAAGCGTGTAGTCGTATGTCGTCGTTCTCCACAAAGGCAGCAGCGCCAGATCCCTCGTCGGTTTTGGAACGATCTGTGAAGAATGGTCTTGGGAGTACACCCCATATGATGTTGATATCAAGCGGGCAGTTTCAGAAAGGTATTATCTTGATGTTTCAAACTGTGCAAAAGAGAGCTAGTGGTTGTCTCTAGCTAACAAATTGAAAGCAGCTGTTAAAGTTTCAAATCTATAATTATGATAGCGAGTTGCCAATGACTGATTTTAAAGTGTTAGACCAATTATATAAATAAAAAAAAAAAATTAAAAAGAAAAACTTGTTTCTTAGAAGTTTGTTGAAAGAATTTTGTTCAGCAGTTTTCTAAGTTAAAACTTTACGAAGCACTTTAATGGCGAAAAACTTTTCTATTTCTTTTTTCTAAGTTTTCGGTTATATTCCCGCTCTCGTTCAATTCATATAAAAATATGAGCATAAAATATAACCGATGTCATTTCTCAGACTGTAGGCCATCTTTGTTCTAAATTTCATTCAAACCGGTTAAGTAGTTTTGGAGCCAATTCCATACAACTCACAAACAAAAAATCTTTACTCTTTTTAATAATAATTGTGAATAACCTGATTAAAATTGAACTGAAAATGAAATGAGTCTTGATAGACCATGATTTTTAACCAATTTTGGAAAAAAAAGGATTGAAAATCACACTCTCTCTCTCTCTCTCTCTCTCTCTCTCTCTCTCTCTCTCTCTCTCTCTCTCTCTGACCACAAACTATAACATACAAAATTAAGTTTTGTGTTTGCAAACGACCATCCGGACGATATAGTATGCAGATTTATTTCTAATCTTTAGTTCTCGTCTCATTCAACGATGACTTCGTTTTCTAGTCTTCCGGCTATGATTTAAACTTGGTTGTGATTCGATGGAAATCATTTTTCCATCGCTTTTCCTTCCGTTGTCCTGATTCTTTTGTTCTTTTGTTCACTACTGAATCGTTTCCGCAGAAACTTTTCAAAGATTGAAAACTTTGTTATGTTGTTCATTGTTTTCATTTCTTAATAATTTTGATAAGTAACTTAAAAGTTTGGTTTATTCGAGCGCTTACACAGGAAGTGTTTAAAATTTTTTTTCAAACAAAAGAGTCTCAATGACGAAGGTACAAAAGCAAGGAAAGAGTTGAATATTTGTTTGCTCTGAAAAATATCAGTCAAAATTCTACGAAGAAACTTTATTGATATTTATTGAAAAAAAGAAAAATTAATTAAAGAATTCATTATTTTCTACGGAGCGTTCTCAGAATGGATTTCAGCCTTTCAAGGAATTGTTTTCAACAATTTACCAATAAACCGACAGGAGCCATAATATCTGTCAATTGAATACTTCCTTAATGTCCTCTGAAAGATAACTTATCAAAGAATGTGAGGGAAGTTCGTTAATAGCTTGGGTAAATTTTCTTACAAAACTGAGTAATTAAACTAATTATTGTCTCATTATACCCACATCCATCTTGACACAATGATTGTCTGCTAGGCCCAATAACGTTCTTAGAGGATATAGGAAAAATTAATCGATGAAAGTGAGGAGTTAGGAATCTATAGCAAGTATTCAATGACCCATGTTACATTGTGTGCGTGATAAGAATGCGTTAAATGTTCTCAAATGCCATCAATGATAAACTTTTTGATACACTTATGTATATCGATTTGTTTTCTCTTAAAAGAAAATACAACCAATTTAGATGACGGAAGTGAATCACTTGAGATGAAAAACCTTCCAAAGAAAGCCTTAGCTTGTGGAGCTTACGATGGAGGTAACAGCTGGGGTGTAAAAAAGAAAAATCATAACTGGTTTTAGGTAACCGCGTCGTGACTTAACGATACTGGTGGTTAAGTGTTTAAACATCGACACCATTCCTTTATAAGCAAAAAGAGGCAAAAACATGAATCTCGTGATTTCCTTTGAATTTCGTTTGATTAAGTTGCGTGTGAGAAGCAGAATTAAGGCTGGCAGAGGAAATATTTTTTTTTTTTTTATTTTACTTCCAAGCAGCATGCTTTGCACATTACTTTGGTAAAGAAGAATTAGTGTTTTTTTGATTTACATCAATTGGCAAAGGCTTATACAATTTAATTAGAGGTAAAAGCACATGATGTTGATGTGGTCGATATTAATCCAGCTGAGAAAACAAACTTCCGTTCAATAAACTTTGTGTTTAATTAAAGAAGAAAAGAACTTTAGCCACATCATGTCGCCAGGAAATAAGGGATTAAATAATTTACTGAATCATTTTACCTACGTTTTGGTTTGAAAATAAAAGAAAAAGAATCGTTTGCAGAGGGAAATTTAAGAGCTAAATAACTCATGGTATTTATATTACTATTTACTACATACTGTTGTTGTTAGGTATTTGATTCGCAAAAAAGGTAGCAAATCATTACGTGGGTAGTTATACAATAGTTCAGTCACCTCAGACAAAAGTAGGGCTTCCAAAAGTTGATTTTCTCATTTTCAAGTCGCTTTATTGAGGTTACGGTTGTTCCAAAAATGTCGAAGGTTAAAGTTTTCAACAGTGTTTCTCATGGATATCGCTCTTGGTAAGCTTCTCAGGTTGATTGACGTCATTATATAAAATGAAATCATAAAATTCCGCTCAACAACCATATCTTCCCCCTTTTTTATACAACAAGCGGTCTATCAATTATTTGGCTAGAAGTTTTGTGGTTTATTTCGATCAGAGAGTCGTATCGTAATGGTGAACGTGTTTACCTGTCCATTCTCTTCCATAGATATCCATTCGCGAAGAATTGGCAAGTCCTGTGAGAGTAATCGCTCTGCCAACATAAACTTTCTCATTTAGCCGTTAGTCGTTTTTCTTGTAACCTCCTACTTTTTTTATCATGTCTGAAAGTGCCGTGGGAGTTTGAGGCTCGAATCCAGGAAACATCCAATTGCTTTTCCACGAATATTGGTTTATCAGGCAGGTCCTCCAGTAGTAATAACACTGGCATGAAAAGCGGTTTCTTATTTGGCCGTTCGGAATATATGGGAAAAATATCTTGATCCTCGGGGCATCTCGAGCTCTGATGTGTTTGTCGATATAATGATGATCATAAAAGCGATCTTTTTTGGATCTAGCTACACATTTTTTACTTTATGTTTTTCACATAAACGGAATGCTTTACTGCTAGCGGCTGTCAGAAAATGAGAGCGACTGGTCTTTATTTCTGTAAGGCTTTCAACAGGAATCCCTAAACTGCTAGACATAGCAATCCAACACATGGTGCAGCTGATAAAATAAATAAATAAATAAATAGAGCGCCACTACAGAGCGAGGAGCCCCAGGACCTATCGCATTTCTGACAACCCTCCCTTGTGAGCAAATGAAAGTGACCTACAATTTTCTGTGAATTTATACTCGGTACACTCACAGCACAATGCAAATTATTTTTTCATAAAACAATCATTTGAATAAATGTTATTTGATGTGTGGTTTTCCAGAAAAAACAAAACGCATATAATTTAATGTAATGGCCAAAAATCTAGCTTCAGTTGTTGTTATGTT
Source organism: Melanostoma mellinum (assembly GCA_914767635.1). Lineage (NCBI taxonomy): Eukaryota > Metazoa > Arthropoda > Insecta > Diptera > Syrphidae > Melanostoma > Melanostoma mellinum. The sequence goes on from OU612058.1 coordinate 27,219,041, forward strand.
TTATGGGTTTGCCATTATGTTTTAAAAATGATTTCGGGCAGCTGGCACCAATAAATTACAGTCGAGAGGCAGGTTTGTGTCAAAATATATTGGATTTCGAGGATATCTAGCCCTTCCCGCCATTTTACCGTTATCGACAAAACGCAAGGTTTACAGGAAGACGTTTTTTTTATTTTTATCAAAAGCTTTCAAACGAAAAGGACTGAATGTCATTCGCTTACGATAAAATCCATTTTCGCTGTAAATTTTCGTAAAACAGTTATAGGTAATCTAAAACTAAAAATGCAGGAAATTGCGAAACAATGTAAACTATTGAATTGTATAAGAAAACTGTTTTGTTTAACATGTCGCTTACGATGATTTTAGAGGGAGGGAGGCTCGATATATAGTAAAAACAGCGACTTCGTTTTAAGACAATTTACCGAACTTTAGCAGTTTCCAGCGTTCGTGCGGCTATAATTCTACCACGATGAAATGACAAAACAAAGTGTTTAAAGTCAAGTAACAGCCGTCACACTCTCCCACCACACGTCCTTTATCTTTTCATTTTTGTCTTAAAAATTTGCTCAGATTGTTATTTCATTCAGTCTGTTTTCAATCTCAATCTGAAACTGATTCTATATCTACGATACATACCTACGCTTCTTTATCGTATAAAAATTTCTATTCACAAGATTTACTAAATTACCCATATTACACTGCAGAGGCAGCAAATCAAACATTAGAGGTAAATGGAGTAAAAGCAGCTATTGTGTGCTATTTTTGGCTGCTTATTGAAATCATTAATATCGAGATTCATCAAGTGTCACAAGCATTTTGCTAATTTCAAGAAGTTTGTTCCATTTATGTATAAGTAAATAATTTTCTATTGAAATTCATAAATAGGAAATCAATAAATCATTTCTTTATTTTGACTTAATTGCTGAAGTGTTAATGGTATGGTATCAGTTAATGAAAATGAAATAAATTGAATGCGAAAACACTATAGACAAAACGGGGTGGGGTGTTTGAAGTTCAATTTACAATAGAGTCATTATAGGTAGGTAATAGAGATAGCGAACTAATTACCTTATTCGAAAAGTTGAATTTATTGAAATGATTCTTCAAACTTCAATAGAGGTCCTCAAATAAATTGTAATTGTAAATAAGTCTTTGGCTCTTATTCTTATTATTACATTACAGTTATTCATATACTTACTAACTTAAGGTGGTGCTACATTCCGGGTCAGACTAGGGCCTCAACCAACCAGTTTTGCACGCCAAAGTTGGTTGAGTTTCTCTCCTACTTGCGTGCGCCACCTGAGTCGCGGTCTTCCTCTACTGCGCCGTCCCAAGGAATTGGATTCGAAGACTTTCCAGGCCGGAGCGTTGGTGTCCATTCGCTCTACATGACCCAGCCATCTAAGCCCCTGGACCTTGACTCGTTTGACGGGACAGCCCGTACAGTTCGTCATTGAATCTTCTTCTCCACTCTCCATCTATGCAGACGGGACCAAAAATCACCCGGAGAATTTTTCTTTGGAAGCAGCCTAAAGCGTTCTCATCTGCCTTTTACAAGGTCCACGCTTCTGCGCAATATATAAGAACAGGGATGAGAAATGTCTTATACAGTGACACTTTAGTTGCTCGAGAGAGGGCTTTACTACTCAATTGCCTTCTTAGTCCGAAGAAATAGCGATTGGCAAAGATTTATTCTTCGTTTGATTTCAGCGCTGGTGTCGTTGTCTGAATTAGTAGCGGCGCCTTAACTACCTCAAAGTTATAGCTGTCTATCGTGACGTTCTGTCCAAGACGTTGTTGTTGAGTGCCCTTTTTAGATGACAGCATATACTTGGTCTTGCCCTAATTGACCACTAAACTAATCTTCTTCGTTTCCGTCTCAATGCTTATAAACGCGCCATTATTGACATCACGCTGCGTAGTGCGTTCTTCCAATTATGTCAATATCGTCGACTTATCCGAGTAATTGGACGGATCTTTCAATCTTTCACTGTGCCTCTTGTGTTGACGTGGGAGTTTTGCAATTTTCTTTCCAGAACGATGTTGAAAAAATCGCATGACAGTGCATCGCCTTGCCTAAAACCGTTATTCGAATAAAACAGAGAAATATGGTGGGGCAACAAAGTAGGTAATGCTAAGCTCAGACCTTAACGCATTTCAAGGACCTACAATTTTGTGTAAATTCCGAACGGCTGAGCAAGAAAAGGGCGAAACAGTGTAGCGTTCGCTGAGTTTGAAAAATAAATCTTTGCTTTCAGCTTCTTATCTGTATTTCAATTACACCACTTTCATTCGTTATACAATTTAATTAATAACAACACTTTGTCTTGTCCAATCTTTACTCCATTAAATAAATAAATAAATAAATTGGGGGGTGCAACAGAGCGAGGAGTCCCTGGGCCTAGCGCATTTCTCATCACAACCATGCCTTCTGAGGGAATGGAGGGGACCTACCATTATATGCTGGTTCCGAACGGCTAATTGAATTTACTAACGGAGGACTTGCCAATTCCTCACGAAAGGCGATACCCGTGGTGTTTTTGCCCCTGCTGTGATTCGAACCTCGAACCTATGGGTTAGCAGGTGGACATGCTTACCATCACGCCACGGGTACTACCATCTTCACTCCATTACCTTACAATAATGAACTGCTCTCTGTTTGCGCCAGCAGCTTCTTTATATAGAAAAGTATACCACATTATGGACCATTCAAGAAAATACGAGAACCTTTTAGCAAATTTCGGCCAGTTTGTGTTCTAGCTCCTCTTCAATTGTTATACGTGTCTCCTCTTGCCTCCTTCTCAGTTAAATTTCTGTGGGCGCACACACTGACTCACAAGCAGCACCTTCCATAGGATGTACATTACAATAGTAATGGAGCGATACGGGCTTGTAAATTTTGGACATGATTGCAATTTGATTAGAGATGGTTTCTTTGGGCATTCAAAATTACTTACTTTTTTTTTAAAGTGGAGACATTTTAGTAGATCATAATCGTTAAATCTTTCTAATTCATCTCATCGTGATTCATTGAATTTATGAATAATTCACTTCTATTAACGCCAAGTGTTCTGCCCAATGCTGAGAGGTCTTGATACTGTCAGCAATGACTCATTGAACTCCTTCAAGGTCAGACTGATTCGTAAACTATTGAATCCCCCAAACCAACTTGTAATTATGTAATCTATCTCAAAGTTTGTCCTAACAATGACGGACTACAAATGCCAAATGGGCCATGTGTTTGCATATGGCAAGCTTAACTTCTTTTAGGTCGGGAGGACTGCATGTTTGATCTACATTCTAGTTGAATGGAGCATTATGTCTGAAAGAGGAGTTTGTGTTTTTATCGTCGATAAGCAATCGGCAGAAGTTTTCTTTCCAGATCTCCAATAGCAAATTCGATCCTGACACTTTGTTTGCCTGAGGGCTTTTACAGATTTGGTTTCAGGTTTGCCCCCTTGAAATAGTCCCATTCTTCCGTCATGTCAACTCTATATTTCCTCAAGCAAACAGTTTTCATGCTGATTTTCTAGAATTTGGTGTTCTTTCCTTTTTTTTTCTTTCTCCATCAAAAGCAACCACTAGGTTCGTTCGTGGAACTTTACCCAGGGTTGACCCAGGCTTTCTTGGCAACCATTGTCAAAAAAAACTCGGTTTTCCAGTCCCCCAAAAAAACTAAGCCACAAAATCACCACACATTCCTGTCATTTGAATAAAAATACATGCCATTTGACAGCCCTCAACTCGCCACAGCAAAAATCTAAAGCGAGTTGAGGGAAAACCCAGCTCTACCCCAGGGCTCAAAAACCACTCAATTTGACATTCTGGGCGACTTTAGGTTTCTCAAAAAACGCTTTGTGGCGACCCCAGGACTGCAATGAACAAACCTATTACTTAAGCAATGGTCATTTGGTCATTTTTATTTTCATCATTGGACGCAATTTCTAATCAGTAGGCAATCGTGCTCCTCAGAGACGATCTTTGCAAACAATTCAATATTTTGTAAAAATAAGCTTTTACTGCTTAATAAAGCTTTTAGTATTCATCTGAATCTTAGACTTCAACCAACATTCTCATTAAATCGTTGAATTTTCAACGAATGTTGTCTCAATAAAAGCATGCGCCTTTGTGGAGGTATACTTTTTCTGCGAAGAGATATTCATGACAATCGTTTACACTTTTGCAAAGTGGGAAGCTGCTTTTTATTTTCGCTGAGTATTTAAATAATTTTTTCTTCCAAATGGCATAGTCGGTAATCATTTAATCCAGTTTAATATAAAATATAAATATTTTATTGAAACATTTTCAAAACACATTTTTAGAATTCGATTAAATCAGAAGGAGACTACTCTTTTGAAGAACCCGGTGAGGGAAAACTCGGTAAGAAGATTAACTATTAATTAATGTAATGAATTTTGATGGCAACCTTTGTTAAGAAAACTAACATATGGTTAAAAAATAACTCAATTTATGTTTTTCGTTACAAAGCTTTTAAGAAAAAATAACATAACCATCCAATTCTATTCTTCATTCATGATTATCGATTTTTCTTTTTGCGTCGTTAATTTCATTCTTTATACACATCATTCATGTACACTTAGACAGGTTTCTCATCAAATACTGAGTACATATACGTTTTTTGTGTATAAATAGCAATGCCAGTTCCATACGGGTGTTAAAAGAAGGAAGTTATAAAAAAACAGAAGCCATCCTAGAGTCAGCATATGCTTTGCTTTTGTTCAGACATGTGCATTGTGCAATTGTGCAACTGGTTGTTAAATCAAAATTTGTCCATTTAAAAATAAGGAAGAAGCATCAAGTGGCACATTGATATTGATCTGTGAATTTGAAACAATAAAAACCTGACCGTACTACGGAAATTTTTCGTGAGTTTAAAATAAATGCTTGAAGTGGTATACATGCTAAATGTAACTGTCTATTTAAGTGTTGTGTTTGTGAGCAAAAACTAATTGTTTCAACTAAATTAACCTTATGCCTACGTGTATTTGGACAGTTTTTTGACATTCATAATTTAGAGCCATATGTTGAATAATGAATAATTAAGAAAGAAACTCTATTTGCCAACCGCAGTATAAAAAATGTATTCGAAAAAAAGGCGAGCCGAAATTTCATTTTTGAATTGTGAGACCCTTCAGTTAAGGAATTTTGAAAGGCTGTAGATAGATAGATAGATAGATAGATAATGCGATTTATTTATTGTATCTATTATTACAAAATATTTCAAAAAGACTAATTAATCCTACTTTCGATCTAATGGTCAAAAGTATATTAGGACTCTGTAAATATATTGTAACGTGCGCTTAGTTCGAAAAATAAAACTTCACTTTTTAATTTTATTCTATCACTTTTATTCAGTATATATGCTTAATTCGATCTCAACTCGACTTTGGGACTATCACTTGTATTTACTCTTAACTTTATCACTCTATAAACAAAACTGACTGCTCGTTGCGTCAGCGGCCTATTTATATAGAACAACACTCATCTAGAGCGTTCCAGTTTCTTCTCCATGTCAGCGTTACCGCTGTGCCACTTTAGTATCAAAATGCCACTTTTTTTCAGGCTGTGCCACCGAGCTACCACCTTTCAGTCTGTGCCACTTTTTTTAGAATTCCCCACAAGTAAAACTAAAGTAAGCAATTCAGAATTTAAAAAAAAATATTCGTAGTCATTATCAAATACTTTAAGATGAAATATCCATTGACATCAAAAATGAAAAACTTTGTATTTTGAGGCATTTAGACTTCAAATTTGTCAAGTCGAAACAAGAGATCACTTATTTAAAACTTATTTTTAGAAATAAAATCCGTCTAAGCAGGTCTTAAAAAGGGGGGTATGGGTTTTAACTTTCGAAAAATCGATTTTTTTTTTCTATCGCTAATCTTATTGTTTAACATTTCAAAAAAATGTCCTTAAAATGTTAGGTCAATAGAAGCAATATTCTAAAAGTTATTGTCTTATTAATCTCCTGGCCTCTAACGCTCTAACACTAGTTGATAAACTTTAGACGCGTTTTCCTCAAAACTACTTTTTCAAAGTCCTTGTTCACAGTCTTTTCAAAACTACTTGAGCTATTCATTTCAAACTTTATACACATTTTTAGCATAAAAAATACCGCCCCCCAACGTTAAGTAAAAATTTTGTTTTCTACCGCCAAAAAGGCGGAATTTTTAGTAGAAAATAACATTTTCAATGGCCCCCAATTTATTTTTGAATGAAAAATAAAATTATAAGAGAAAGTTGGGAGGAAGATTTGGTCATAATTTGGCTAATTTTTCTTGGTTTTTTATTTTCAAATAATTTCCAGCCAAGTTATGGTGAACACCGCAAATTGTTTTTTTCTCAAGACGTTCTGGGGGAAGCTCTGTTACTTATGCTTCAATATTTCTGCATGAAAAAATTACCATTTGACTGTCGAAAGTATGCTCAATAATGTACGAAAGGTCCGAATAAAATAACTCAATCCATATTTAAGAAAAACTTCGCAAAAAAAGTATTTTTTTTACCTTGAAGCCCAACTAAGCTTGAAGCTTAAACCATTTTTTTTTTTAAACTGTCAATATCGAATAGTTTTGGTTCAAAGTTAAAAATAGTTTGAATGAATACCATTTTTCTGACTTACATATATGAATTTGTTGCAAAAATAATAACTTTGCCTCATAGCAGTGCCTGCGCTGGGAGGGCTTTTTACAAGCTAAATTTGATGAAAAATAAACTCACCAGCCGACTAAAAATTGAAACTTGCGATTATGATTTTTAAGATTATGTGCTTTCTTCAACTCCTACGAGTTTGTTCAGATGTGTGAAATTTTTATTAAAAAGTCAATTTTCATACATATATGGTGTTGTTTCGTTTTTTATTTCAAGTGCCACCTTTTTTTCTCGAGTGCCACTTTTTTTGCAACTTTTCCAACATATCCAACGGTAACGCTGCTCCATGTTTTCCACATTTGCTGTCAAGCGTCTCTACACTCACACACACTGGCTTACAAGCAACGCCTGTCATTTATACCATTCCATTATAGTGTTGCCAGTTGTGTTTTCAGTTGAACGTTTTTCGATTAGGAAATTGGTATAAATGTTGGGTGTTCACTACACTGCCCCCTCCTTAAGATTGTTCGTCCCGAATAATTCCATCTGCAGCCTCGCCACTATATCGATACAGCCGGTCACAATGAACTACTTTCAACTTGCCTCTTAGTCCTCTTTGGATGCGGTAAACCACGTCGTTAATCCTCGTGACAACAGTATAAGGACCTTCCCAGTTCTGCTGAAGTTTCGGTGACAATCCCTTTTGACGATGAGGATTATAAAGCCACACACGATCTCCTGCTTGGAATCCTGCCGTTGTCGCTTTTGTGTCGTACCGTGTCTTCATCCGGTCGCTGTAGGTTTTCATCCGTTCCCTTGTTCTTTTATGGATGTCAGCGAGTCTCTCCTTGAGGTCGTCCACATACTCGTTCGTGTCCTGTGGCTCCTCTGTGGGGCATCCAAATTTAAGTTCGCTGGGCAGCCGCATGGTTTTCCCGAACAGGATGTCCGATGGTGTTTGTCCTGTCGAGCTATGTACCGCACTTCTATAGGCCATCAGTAATAGCGGTACGTGCCTATCCCAGTCTCTTTGGTAGTCGCCTACGACCTTGGTGAGGTGTTCTTTCAAGGTCCGGTTGAATCTTTCAACCATCCCATCAGATTGTGGATGAAGCGGTGTGGTTCTAGTCTTCTTAATGCCAAGTAGTCCGCACACTCCTTGGAAGATGTTTGACTCAAAGTTCCTCCCTTGGTCGGAATGGAGTTCCATAGGCACGCCAAACCTACTCACCCAGTTAAACACAATCTGGTCGACCACCGTTTTGGCCTCTTGATTTGGGATGGCATACGCCTCAGGCCACTTGCTAAAATAGTCCATTACAACCAGTATGTACTTGTTTCCAGCGTTGGTCTCTGGAAAAGGCCCAGCCACATCTACTGCAATCCTCTCAAAAGGCGATCCAACGTTGTACTGATGCATCTTACCTTGAATCTTCCTACCAGGTCCTTTGGTTGCAGCACACTTGTCACATGTTCGGCACCACTTCTCCACGTCATCTCTAGCATGCAGCCAGTAGAACCGATGTCGCACCTTCTCCAGCGTTTTATTAACTCCCAGGTGACCTCCAGAAGGTCCGTCGTGCATCTCCTGAAGAACTTCACTGACTTTCGATTGCGGTACGATCAGCTGCATCACATATGACTTACCGTCAGCGGATTCCCATCTTCGCCTGAGGACACCTTCTTGCACATATAGTGAGTCCCACTGTGCCCAATAGGCTTTGAGAACTGGACTCCTGTCAGAAATGTCTCCCCATTCCGGTTTCTCTTCATTTTCTTTCCATGCGAGAATGGGTTCGATATCTGGATCCTCCTGTTGACAAGTCCTCACTTCCTCATTGCTCCATCCGCTTATGGGGTCAGCTCTTAGTCGCTGAGCGGTAATGATTTCTTTGTCTTCTTGCCGCTTGCAATGCTTGCAATCCACTTTGCAAGGTCTTCGTGATAATGCATCGGCGTTTGAGTGCAGCTTTCCTCTGCGGTGTTGGATCTGGTAGTCATAGGTCTGCAATCTTTCTATCCACCTTGCGACTTGACCTTCTGGATTTTTGAAGTTCAACAGCCAGCTCAGAGCACCGTGGTCTGTCCGCAGAAGGAATTTCTGTCCATAGATGTACTTATGGAAGTGCTTTGTTGCCAAGATAAGAGCTAGCAGTTCCCTTCTGGTCACGCAGTAGCTCTTTTCGGGTTTCGATAGGACCTTGCTGTAGTATGCCACCACTTTCTCTTCGCCATCATGCACTTGGGATAGTACCGCCCCGATTCCAACGTTGCTTGCATCTGCGTCGACGATGAATGTTTTGCCAGGTGTTGGATGTGCCAGCACTGGAGCGTTACAGAGGCGGTATTTGAGTTCCTGGAAAGATTTCTCACACTCACCTGACCATTTCAACTGCTTCCCCTTTTCGGTGAGCTGATGCAAACTCTTTGCAACTCCAGCGAAGTTCTTAACGAAACGTCGGTAATATGTGGCAAGTCCCAGAAAGCTTCGGAGTTGATGTTTGTCCTGTGGTGTTGGCCAATTTTTGACGGAGTCAACTTTTTCAGGATCAGTCTTTGCTCCTTGGGATGAGATGATGTGTCCCAAATACTTGACTTCGGTTTTGAAAAGTGCACATTTTTCTGGATTCAGTTTAAGGTTAGCCTCTCGAAGTCTCTGAAACACGGCTTTAAGGTTCTTACAATGTTGGTCAAATGTTTTCCCGTAAACAATGACATCGTCCAAGTAGACTAGGCAAGCTTTCCACGTCAGTCCTTGAAGAACGCACTCCATCAAACGCTCGAATGTTGCCGGAGCGTTGCATAGCCCAAACGGCATAACATTAAACTGCCAAAGCCCATTACCTGTAGAAAATGCCGTCTTTTCCCGATCATCAGGGTGGATGTCAACTTGCCAATATCCACTCTTCAAGTCCAGCGTCGAGAACCACTGGGCTCCCTCCATGGCATCCAGGGTATCACTGATTCTCGGCAGGGGATAGCTGTCCTTCTTAGTCACATCATTCAGCCTTCGGTAGTCCACACAAAAACGAGTGCTTCCATCTTTCTTTTTCACTAGCACCACTGGTGACGCCCGAGGACTTTTGGAATTTTCGATAAGACCATCCTTCTTCATTGCTGTTATCATGTCCTCAACCTCACCTTGTTTGGCCAGTGGAAGGCGTCTTGCGGGTTGACGAATCGGTCTTGCATCTCCTGTGTTGATGCGATGCTGCACCAACTGTGTCCTACCATATTGCCCCTTTTTCGATGCGAAGATGTCAGTGTACTCTTGTAGGAGATTTTCAGCCATCCTTGTTTGTTGGTGATCAAGGTTGGATGAACTCAGTATTTTAGCTCTGATGGTTATGAGCTCCTCCGGAGTTAACGTTTTTCTCGGGGCCTCGTCTGTGATCTTCGTAATTGCTGCAACCGATTCGCAACGTCCAACGACTTCTCCTTTCTTCAACTTTACATCGTACGGTCTGGTGTTTAGTAATCGTACGGGGACCATTTTGTTTTTCGGTGCTACCAGTGTTTTCCCAATGATGACGCTTTGGGAGGAACACTCTGGGTCTGGTTCCACCATGAGGTATCGAAGGCTTCCAAACTCACCTTCCAGTTTTGTCCAAACGAACACTTCAGAAGAAGGAGGCAGAATCAGATCTTCCGTGATGACAGTTCTCAGTGTTGACGTATTTTCATTCGAATAGGTCATTGGAATTTCTTTATTTTGGTATTTCAAAACTTGATTACCGATATCCAAAATAACTCCGTGTTGTTTCATAAAGTCGATTCCAATGATGCACTCGTCACATATATCTGCCACCAGGAATTGATGAGTAAACACTAGATCGGCCAGTCGAATCTTGAGACACACTTCTCCAAATACTCTTGCTGCTTCTCCCGTTGCGGTTCTTAGACGGTAGCTATTGGTGTTATGGAGCCACGTCATATTTACCAGTTCTCGACGTACTATGGATGCTGTGGCACCGGTGTCAATGGTAGCCACATGTTTGTTCCCGTTAATAGTAGTCTCCACAGTCAGACTTTTGTTGTCGCGTTTGGTCTGGGAGACCTGGATGGTGGTTTTGGGGCCATCGATACAAGAAACCAGCCTCTGCCCCTCGAAGTTGGTTCTTACTCGTTTCCCTGATGGGAAACGGGCTGATAGGCAACGCTGGTGTTGTTGTTACCTTGCTCTGGGTTGGATCTCTTGCTTCCACAATGTTGACAACCTGTTTTATTTGGTGGTAGTCGGCATTGACGCTGTAAGTGTCCGGTCTTGTTGCAGTTCCAACATCTTGCTAGTCCGCTCCGCTGGTTCTTTTGTATTTCAGCTCTTTGGCACGAGCATTCTTCGACTATGGCCTCTCTAAGTCGATGTACTCCCTGAGAAGCCTGTTCTGCTGCTTCAATTGTCAATGCGAATGCTAAAGTTTCGGAAAGAGTACGTGTTCTAGCAGTTCGCACAGACCTCTGAAGATGTATATCGGAAATGGCACGAACGAAGGACTCAACAGCAAGCTGGTTGATGATTTCTTCTCCAGCATCCGGATATGCCAGGTGAACCAGTCTTTCGACGTCTGCTTGGAGCTGCTGTAGACTTTCACCCCTTTTCTGGACTCTGTTATTGAGTTGGACTCGGAAGACTTCTTTCAAGTGGCTATCTCCAAAGCGTTTATCAATAGCTGCCACGAGAGAACAGAAATCGCCGCTCTTACCAGCTGGAACTGTTTGAAGTAATTCAGCTGCTGGTCCTCTAAGAGCAAGAGTCAGTGCAATGTACTTGTCTTCGTCATCCCAGCCATTTGTTGTCGCGGCTGCCTCAAATTGTCTCTTGTAAACTGGCCAAGATGACTATCCATCAAATGTTGGGGGTTTCATCTCCTTTTTCCTTGCAAATTCTCCAGCAGATTCTCGAATTTTTATTTTCCGGATCTGGTCCAATTCCTTGGACAGAACAGAGAACTGGTTATCGCATCGACTTTCCAAACGATTCTCTACAACAGAAAGCTGTTTTTCCACACCTTCAACTCGTTCGTCAAGGGCACATACATTTTTCTCAATGTTACCCAATTTTCCTTCTAGAATGTTTTTCTGACCTTCTAAAACATTCTGTTGCGCCTCAAGTCTTTCGAGAATATTCTGTTGTTCTTTCTTTTGTTCGTTTCGTTGTTCTTCAATCAGCTTCTTTTGCTCGTTTCGTTGCTCTTCCAGATTCTTTTGTTGTACTTCGAGTCGTTCAAGAACATTCTGCTGTTCCTTCTTTTGCTCATTTCGTTGTTCTTCCAGATTCTTTTGTTGTGCTTCGAGTCGTTCGAGAACATTCTGCTGTTCCTTCTTTTGATCGTTTCGTTGCTCTTCCAGACGTCCGAGAATATTCTGCTGTTGCTTGTTTTGTTCTAATAAAATCTTCATTATACTAGAAAAATCTACACTTTCATTTCCTTCCTCTTCCTCCACTTCTGCTTCAAAGACAAAAGTGTTAACGTCTTCACCTTGCTGTTCCAAATAGTTACGCAAGCGCAGGACGAGCTCATTTTTCGATCCCGCTCTAGAAAGATTTCGCTTACCTAACTCACTTTTAAGCTCAATGCAGTTGAGCTCTTCTAACAACTTACCCATTTTCACTGTATATTGTTTTTATTTTTCCTTTTACTTTTTTTTTTTTTTTTTATTTTACACTCAAGTTTTATTTACACTTCTGACACCAATGTAACGTGCGCTTAGTTCGAAAAATAAAACTTCACTTTTTAATTTAATTCTATCACTTTTATTCAGTATATATGCTTAATTCGATCTCAACTCGACTTTGGGACTATCACTTGTATTTACTCTTAACTTTATCACTCTATAAACAAAACTGACTGCTCGTTGCGTCAGCGGCCTATTTATATAGAACAACACTCATCTAGAGCGTTCCAGTTTCTTCTCCATGTTTTCCACATTTGCTGTCAAGCGTCTCTACACTCACACACACTGGCTTACAAGCAACGCCTGTCATTTATACCATTCCATTATAGTGTTGCCAGTTGTGTTTTCAGTTGAACGTTTTTCGATTAGGAAATTGGTATAAATGTTGGGTGTTCACTACAATATACTCGCTGTTCATGTTACATCGACAGAATCGTTGACATTGCTGAGTTCGCTTAGGAAATCACATGACTCACGTATACTATCCGATGACATCTGCTCATAATAGGCTTGTTCGTTGACGCCCTGGGGTCGCCATTTGGTCGCCCCAAAGTGCATTTTAAAGGACCTAAGCTCGCCCTGAACGTCAAACTGAGTGTTTTTTGAGCCCTGGGGTTGACCTGGGGTTTCCCTCAACTCCCTCTAGGTTTTTGCTGTTCCGAGTTGAGGACTGTCAAATGACATGTATTTTTATTCAAATGACAGGGATGTGTGGTGATTTTATGGCTTAGCGTTTTTTGGGGACTGGAAACCCCTGTTTTTCTTACTACTCATAGTGTTGTCGAGGATACCTGGGTCAACCCTGGGTAAATTTCAACGAACGAACCTAATTTATCAAATTTTTTTTGCTAATTTGGCTGATAGTTTTTTGCAAGACTTCGCCGGAAACTTGTTACATCCATCATATCCGTTACTCAGACATGATCTTTCAAAAGTTTGCATATGTCCTATTCAGCTGTTATCTATGAGGTAAGTGCATGAAAAAGTTGAATTAAAGTCAATTTTTATCATTGAAAAATTGAGAATTGAAGCTTGAAAGATACATTAATCCGTTTCCCGATAAAGAAACACTGTAATCTAGTTTTTCTTGATTCAATTTGACCATAATTCGACGTGCTCATTATAGGATCGCTCGTTGAATTTTACCCTGGGTTGACCCAGGTTTTCTTGACAACCCTATGAGTTGTCAAAAAAAAAAAAAACATGGGTTTTCCATACCTAAAAAACCCTTAGCCACAAAATTACCACACATCCCTGTCATTTGAATAAAAACACTTGCCATTCAGGGCGATTTTAGGTTTTTCAAAAAAAAAACGCTTTGTGGCGACCCCAGGGCGACCCTAGGGCTCCAACGAACAAACCTTATAATCGTAGGAATTACCCTTGATTTGATTTCATTCGATCATGAAAATTTTTTAAGCATTTTGAAGCTTAGGCCCTAGTGTCAATCTCTGGCTAAAATTTTTGGAGTTTTTTTCTTTTTAGAGATATAGTTTTTTTGTAAATTTTGTCTTTTTCAATGTGGCTCGTTTCAAATAAAAACTTGATGAGAATCAAGGGTATAGCTGTTATTGAAATAGTTATAATATAATATTTTGCACACGGTATAACACCACGAAAAAGAGTTTCGAAATTTTGTTGATGAAAGAATTCGCCATGATATGCATTTTTTGTTTTCCGATGTACTTCTCACCGATCTAAATATTTACCATTTTCTAAACTACTTTGAATGAGTTTTATGGCAACTCTAGACGTTCTGCATAGCCACAAAAATATTTGGTCACAATCTTCCTTTCTTCTTAAATGGTAAATAAAACTGCATAAGATTGGCAGGCTTCCAATTTTGTATTAAGAAACTTTTTTCCAGAATACTTCATTTGAAGAAAAAAAATTGTTTTTTTTTTCAAAATTTTGGCTGTAGAGCTTGCGTACTAATAAAATCACTTGAACTTAAATGTTATTAAATATATAGTAAAGTATCACCTCTCTAAAGCATTATCGTGTGTTTTGTTTTTAATAATTTTTTTAGCAAATTAAGTAAATTGTTTATGAAATGCCCGCTTAACTGGTATAGATAAGCCTCCCATCCGTCCCATATGATTTTTTTCTTGTCTCGGCCAAACCCAAGGTTTTTTCCCATTTTATGCAAAACATTCTGTATAAGGTTAGTCGCACATATTTTTTTTTTCAGGCAAAAAATTGCGCATACGCCACAGTGAACTCTTTAATTGACCTTAGAGGCTGCTTATTATAGTTTGCTATATTTACTAAATGACTGCTTGCATATAATAACTAAAAGGGAACGATTTTTTATTTGTGGGAAAGAAAATAGGAAAAACGATTACGATTAACAATATCTTTAAAAAAAAATTCCAATTTCAACTCGAACTGGCTAGCTGCCTATACGGGACTCTTGTGTGTTTATTGAAACTTGACAAACCATACATCCTTGACGTAAATAACCACATTTTCGTTAAAAAAGTATTCGACTTTCAACAACACCGAACAGGCTTTGGTCATCGAAATCGTTTTTCCTACACTGAGTCGTATTTTCAAACGGATTAACTTTGAGAACATAGTGACATATACTCTTCTTACTTCATTGTTCCTTCCTTCCTTTTCGGTCATTGTGATCTCTAAGGGATGCTCTCCCACTAATCTAGTTAACTTTAATGATCTTCCCGTGGGGTACGCCACATTGACTCCACAATGCGTCGGGAAGACTTCCTCCGATTCAAATTTTTTATATATTCAATAAATATGGATTGTCAACTGAAGTCCTGACTGCTGAATTCACTTTCTACATTGCAGCACTTCGATGACGCCGTGACACATATTTCCTGTCTTAAAATCTGCCAAGAAATCTAATATTCTTTCATGTCTTGTTATTCGGCCCTATCGAGTTAACCGTCGGAGCGGAGATTCCTCCGCAACGCATCTTTTTCCGAAGATTCAATTTGGCTTCGAAGTAGTTGACGTCGTTAGAAATTTTTCACAAATGCGACAATGCATTGCATTCCCAAAACTAAAATCTCCGCAACAAAAACTTATCGGAGAACGTCGGATCGTCCGATCGGAGATTTTCCACGAAGCAAAATGTCTCGCTCCGACGATTTCCTCGATAGGGCCGATTATTCTCTGTGTTGCTTTGCTTTGGTTTTCGTGACTGCTTTTCTTAAATATATGTACATATGTATTGCCATAGAATACCATAAGATAAAACACGTACTGTGTTCTGTGTAGCACACTACGTTGGATGGAGGCACGCGCACTACACAGCATTGAACTACCATTTTAAACTAGCTTACGCACCAGACCTTTCCTAAGAGTTACAAAGACAGTATTTTTGAGTTATTGCTTACTCTAAGATTTTAACTTTTTTTTCAAAACAGTTGAAAAGCTGTAGGAGTCTGAGTTAAAAACAAAGCAAGGATTCAAAGCTTTCTGCATGGAATCTACAAAGTTTTGGGAAAACAGAAAGTGAATGTTTTCTTTAAATCTAGTTGTTTCATCGTTTTTATAAGATAACAAAGCTTAAATTGTATACCAAAAATAATTGCTTTTCACTTCTTTTACAGATCACCATGGCTTATCAAACCAGGTTCCTTCTCCTTACCATCCTGTCGTTGGCTTTGCCATACAATGCATTGGGCTTTCTCCCATTATCGGTGAAAGACCGTTACTTCTCTGATGCATTGTTGCGCGAAATTGTCGACCGCATGGGTAAAGATTTGATGGACCCAACTGACACATACATCGATCCAATGGCTGATATTCCATCCCATTTGGCATTGATGGCACGCGCATCTGACGACCTTGAAGCTGAACAAATGGACTATGACGCTCTACTCGACGGAAATCCAAATCCATCTCTTCGTGACCAGGAATACCTACAACACAGTTCCCTATGGGGTCATCAGTACGTAACTGGTGGTGGTGATGAGGGGCCACATCGCTCCAAAGCCCACATCAAAACTGATGCAACTCTTCCAGCTTATTGCAATCCCCCAAATCCATGCCCCTACGGATACACAGAAGACAATGGATGCGTTTCGGACTTTGAAAATACCGCTGCTTTTAGTCGAGAATATCAAATTGCTCAGGAATGCATGTGCGATGGTGAGCACATGTTCGATTGCCCCGGTGAGGATACCAGTGAGGATACACGCCCATTGGCAACCAATTTGAAAACACTTCTGGCAAGACAATTCCATCCATCCGAGCACAAAAATCTTGTTTCCAAAAAATTTCACCCACAAAGGGAAAATTTGAATCCCTATTTGCAAGGTGACAAATTACCAGTTGCTGCTAAAAAAGGAAGCAACGTATACTAAAGTCGGTAATCCGCAAAAATCATCAATTTTAAATATATCCAAAAGAAAAAAATTGTTTTAATTTGTGTTCTTGAAAATTAAACAATTATATATGCTTAAAATATATCTACTTAATTAATGAAAGAAAATTATTAGAGAATGTCACTGTCACTGATAAAACCTTAATGAATGTAAAATTTAATGGAATATAACATAGGTACCTACTAAACATGCAAAATACATATATCTACACATACACAAAATATATTTGACTTTATAAATGTAGTAAAAAAAATATTTGTAATTCTAAGACTATTCATGCAAACCATTAATAATCAAGTATTTTATCAAAAAGTAATGAACTTATATCTTTAAATGTAAGACGTTTTGATTGTTACTAGCTCATGCATATATATAAAACATTTTAACTGTAAATATATAACTATAACCTCTTAGAGGCATGTGTGCTTTTTATTTTCTTTAGAAGTCAGTCATTCGCCTGGTACCATAAGTTGCTAGAATGATCCATGAGAATCCCACAAGTGGTTGTTACAGTTCAGGAAGTGGTTTCTCAAATTTTCTTCTTTCAGAAATGGTTGAAAAAGAAAACAAAGAAAAAATATGACGCTGTCAGTTTTATACCAATTTTTTGACTTATTCCTACTTGGAGGTTCGAATCACAGACACATGCTTGCCTTTCGCGAATAATTGGCAAGTCCTCTCAGAGTATCACTGCGATGAAAAGAGCTTCCTCATTGAGGGCACGGTCAACTACTGAGCGGCAAAGAGGCAAAATAATAACAAAATTTAGCATAGCTCTGCTGGATCAGAGTTCTAAAGAACTCAACCGCTTTGTCACTCAGTACGTGACCGTGGCCTAGTTTGTTCGGAGTTCCTAAAGAATTGTAGTTTGCTGAGGATACCCGAGTGTTCTTGTGCCACTTTATTTATTCATTTTATTTTATTTATTCCACTTACCTGCTGTCTTTAAAATGATCATTTGCACGATGAGTATTACTCAAACACTAACTGAGTCATGAAAGTTCACTTGACGAGCAATTAAAATATATACATACGTCGCTCAGCCCTACATGGCATCATTACAGAATGTCCTTTAAATTATCTCATCATTGATTTGGCACAAGATCTAATAAAAATTTGGGTTTTCAATGAATTAAAGACAAGAAATAGTTTGACATATCAAAATGTTTATTCAATACAGCCATTGAAAAACTAACAGAATTCCTAAATCATAATTTCCGGATAACTGGATCATTTCAGATTTTGCACATTTTACCAAGTTCCTGGTGCTGGGTCTACATTAACTGAAGTAGCGGACTGAGTATGTCCGGGCAGTGGAGCGGCATGTACAGCTCCACGGGTCTTAGCCACATATGTTGCTCCATGTGCTCCAACAAGAGATCCTACATCTACATTAACAGCTTCTGATGCAATTGGTACACTAGCACCCCATCCAATCACAATTGGTCCTTGTTGAAGCACTGGACCAGCGGCACCAAGACCATTAATATGCAGACCGGGAATACCAATGACGGATGATCGAACTTCCATGGCGAGTGCACACATGACTACGGCAACAATGGCGAACTGAATTTAAATGCAAAAAAAGTTTATTATTGTCCTTTGGACTATTTGTTTCCTTAAACTCGTCTTACCTTCATGTTTATTTTTTTTTTTTTTTTAAGTGAAAGAAGTGACTTCAAAGTGAAAACCTTTCAAAGTGATCTGATTTGACCATTGAAAGTGGAGCACCTTTTATACTAAGCCCAATAACGGAAAAAAGTTCTACTTTGCGCTACCGCATATGCAAGATATGCATAACAACTTTTTTGACACTAATTGCAATTTTTATTGAATTGAGTTTTATAATTCAACGCGTGCTGAAAGTGGTTTTGATGTGTTAAATATATTTGACATGGTAATCGCAATGAAGTGGGAAAATTGCAAAGAATGTCTATGAGCAGATTAGTTTGTTATAGATACATACAGACATGCATACAAGAAATTCTTTCAAAACATTAATTTTTGATTTGTTGCATTAGAATGAATGTACCTAATCTTAAGAGCTTAAGTTAAAAGTGATTTAAGAAATTACCTTGGTTATTGTATCTTGTTGTATTATCTAAAAGAAAACTTCTTTTCTTTGAGTTGATGTTATCGAATTTATTTAATTTAAGCCTTGTTCTGTTTTTTATCATTAATAATGGTAAATGATTCGGTGAACTCTACCAAAAGATGTGTGTCTTAAAACTTTAAAGTATTACTAGGAAGGTACTAGTAGGTGCAGGTCTTTTGTAGAGCAGTAGTTTTCCCAGAAAGAAAGGAGGTTGCTGACTGAGTTTCTGGCACGTGGTTATACCCAAGGTTTCGCGAGTTGTACAGGACTGACACTTTTTTAAGAGTCTTTATTATTGACTTCTGTATATACCTCAAACTATTCTCACCTCCTTAAATGTTATTTCATTTTTAAAATATTCCAAAAGGTCAGAGGAAGTGGCAGTCTACTGAGTGGTTTTTAGAATTGGGTCTCCTGTTTTTGAAATAAAGTTACCTGCGATATAATCTACATATATAAAAATACTTATATTTCTCGAAAAACGCTACAACGATGACTTTTTAAAGGTCTTTCTTATCATTTTTATCTGTATTTTTATTTTTTTGAATTCTTAACAGAATCATGTACATTGTTAGTAATATTGAATTTATACGAAAATATAATTTATTAAAAGAAAACGAAAAAATTAAAATTTTGAGTTATAACAGTAGATATTATGTAAAAAAGTTGTTAAAATCGATTAGAATAGTTATGCTAAAAATAGAAAAGGAACTTAAGAATTATTACGATAAACAATTTTAGCTTCTTAAATGGATTTTTCAAGGAACTTTCAAAGGATCTGCAGTTGTTAATTTTTCTTAGGTTAGCAGGCAGGGAATTCCAGAGACCCACCGTGTGTACAAAAAATTGGAGTTTGAATTTACTGAAGTTGAAACTAGGTACAATCAAAATATTACTTCTTTGTGATGTTGAAAAACTGAGTTTACCATATATATGTAGGTACTCAGAGGTTTTCGATTGAATTACATAGTTTGAAAAAAAAGATTAGTGCTTGGTTATCAAGGAATTTCTTCAGAGACATATCAAAGGTACGATTTGCCTACGCGAAAACATTGGCAAACCGATTTACTCCATACACAAGTCGAGTAATGTTGTTGAAAGCAACTTGAATCTTACGTTTACTTCTGCTGTCAGGACAGCAAAAAAACAGGCTACCAAAGAGTAGGACAGGAAGCACAAAAGTTTTAGCTAAAGTAAAGCTAAGACTTATAGGTAGGCAGCTACCAGCGGTATGTAGTACTCGTAAAGCTGCATAGGGTTTTCCCAGTGCGCAGGTGATATGATGTTCCCATGACAAAGTTTGATTAATTACAACTCACAGATTTGTAACCTTTTCGACTTAAGTTGCATGGGAATTGGAAAAAAGGGAATTTCAATCGTTGAGCAACGTTATCTTGAATGTTTCTCTGTTTTTGAAAGTTGAATTTTAATATTTCACAGCTGTTGTCGGATGAAATGTAGAAAAAGATATCTTAATCGTTCAAGAAAGTATCAAAGATGTAACTATCCGTGATAGCCTATCCAAAAGGTTCTTGAACGTGCCCAATGTCTAACTAAGTGTGAGTTCAGATAATGAACAGAGCTATTATGTAAATGATATTTATTTTTTTTTTCGGATGACAGGGAAGTATGGTGTTTTCGTAGCTTATCGTTTTTTGAGAACTGATAACCCAGGTCTTTTTTGACAGGTCATAGGGTTGCCAAGCAAACCTGGGTAAACCCTAGGTGAAGACCAACGAACGAACTTATAAAAAGCTGAAAGCAGCTGAAATGAAGAAGCTTTGTTTAATAACAGGTGAAAGAATCGTTGTTGGATTAGACGAAGATCACTTAAAACTTTCACGTCAAAAATATCATCTTGCTGCAGGACAAGACTGACTTAGCTAGTGTTGTCCTTTTCAGGAGAGAGATCCGGATAACCACGCCAAATAAGCAATATCGTACATATTTTGGACATGATTGCGATCAAGAAGGCAGCAAAAACAAACCAAGAAACTTATGACACAAAGTTGAAAGCTCAAATTTCTCATTCAAAATTTTGAATCAGATATTGGCTCTAAATAAATAAAATTTGGTAAAAAAAAGCATCACGAGGTTTAACTGGCTAATAAATCTGGTATATTCCGACAAAAAATATCAAACGACAGGAAACTTTTTCATGGAAGGAAAGACTTTGCCATCAGAGGTAAGTAGCAGTTAAACCTTTGAAGTGGGATATCAGATCGAAAAAATCGATCCCCATAAAAGGATTTTTCAAAATTCAAATCATTTCCGAAGCTATAGCCGTCTATTGACGTGGAAACTGATTAGACTTTCACTTAACTCGAAACTTTAAATGTGTTTTTCTCAGAACATACTTTTTCAATGTGATATCTACGATTTTTCGAGTTGTACAGGACCGATTCACTTGAAATTTTCAGAAAATTTTCTTTATAGACTTCTATCGAACATGAACCAGTCTATCATCCCGAAATATTTACTTATCGCTGGTTCATACGCAAGCGACATCATTGCAGATTAATAATCTTTTTTCCTTCTACAATTCGGATGACTAGGAGAGTTTAAATCATGGGTATGGTCATGTGTCAATTTTTTTAGATCCCCCACTTCATCACCTGCTAGAATTTAAAAGTTTTAATTTTATTTTTAATTTTTTTCTAAAAATAAATAAATAAAGCTGACAAAAGAATGTATAGCAAAAATATTGATAGACTTTTTTACGACACTTTGAAAATTACTTTAAATTCATATCTCTAGACCAGAATATCCCCTTAAAAAGAATCTGAGTTTTGTTTGTCAGTAGGTTGATTTAATTTTATATTAATTTCAAATTCAAAATATGTTTATTAGAATAACAATTTATTTGTTAATGACAGAGCCAAATAAAAAACAAAACAAAACTACACACAAATACAGATCTGTACATTTATGTCAATATCTTAAAATACTCGTTGATTCTTTTCAAACTTCCTCAAAATACCCAAGCATATTGAATTGAATTAAAATAGTCGCATAGGCGACAATGACTGAAAGCAGCCACAAACAGAAATTATTATTCAACTCAAAAAGTCCGTATACGTTCAGTTTGAAGTCTTCAAGTCTCAACTGGGCGATGAATTGATCAACCTTAAAACAAGAAATCTATGTATGTTATTTGAAATGTACAACAATGTCTACATATTTTCCTTACACTCTGATCCCATCGATTATCAATCTCGGAACACCAACAATCCCAGTTTATATATTGTGGAATACGCCATCGGCGAGTTATTAAATCCACAATCGGCACCAAAAGAAGAAAATCCATGATTTTAAGAACACTCAACGTTAAGGCGATCCACTTTACCTCGCCAGTTCTAAAAAACATCGTCAAAATGATGTGCATGTTCCCAATAACAACGATGATTTTAAGAAGAAGTGTGAAAAGAACAGTAAGTTGAAATGTATTGTGGAACTTGTGAGTGATTTTAAATAGTTCAGAATATACAATTGAGTATTCTTCCAACTCCTCTCGAAATCCACTCAAGAATTTTATGTTTCGAAATCTTATCATATCACAGCTTTTATCAAGTTTTTCAATGCGCTTAGCAAATCTAATCATGTGGTTTCCAATATTTCGGTACAATCCCGCCGATGTAACGTATCCCAAACATAAACCATCGACAACAACAGTAGCTTTAACATATAGAAAGTATTCACAAATGATATGTGCTGACTTCCAAGGACCACTGTTATAGTACAGAGTAAATAGTAGTGTTAAGAATCCCAAAGTACCGGTTGTTAATCGGGCTGAAATAATTAAATAAATTTCGATTCCAAAAATTTTCGCATCGCCTGTAACTTTGGGCATCCGATAAATAAAGTTGATAGCCGCATTGACAACTCTGATAAAATCATGACGCTGGATGACTTGAAATATTATTAATACGAATGTGAAAACGCAAATTGATATAGTAATAATTATTTTTTGGTAACTTCGAGTAAAAAGTATTTTATACGAGAGTAAACCATAGATAGTGAGAAAAATCATTTGGAATGTCGTAAAAAACACCATAGCTTCACGTGAATATCGCAATCGATTCCGTTTGTTTATTGAAAAGTATACCATCCCGCAGCTTTTGGCTATGTAATAAATAAATTTTATGAAAAGCAACGGAATTGCGTTGTGTTTGGATACTTCTTGTTTTACTTGCATTTTAACAACGAGCAATAAAACCAGACTGCAACATTCATGGTATCTAAGTGTCTATCGAAGTATAAACTTTATCGAAATCAATAAGAATTAAAAATAGCAATGATTTTGAATTCCTTCATCAAAACGCAATAAAGAATAAGCGAGATTGCTATCGAACACACTCATAGTTAAATTGATATTAAAATACCAGAAAGGCTAACTGAAATCAAATTATTCAAATTGTTTTACTATGTACCGCAAATTTGCCCTTGTTTTCCCTCATATAGCACGCAGGCAATGTTTTTATACTTGAAAACCGAACTGAAGGTGAACCTAAAATAATTCGATATTGTTATATGCTATCATCCAATCGCGTTTTAGCCTCTCTTACTTAAACTTAGGTGGGCATTATAGTTCGGGCCGAACATCGGCTTCAACCAACATCTTTCGCCAACAGTTTTCATTCCGGGTGAGATGTCTCCAGGTTTGCACTTTAAGTCGGTTGAGGTATTCTTCCGCTTGATTGCAGCACCTAAGATTATGTCCTCCTTCAGCAACGCCGATTTAAGGCGTTCGTTTCAATTCGCATGTCGCAGACTTTGAAGCCTCGCATACTATTCTAGTTATGTTTATGGAGTGGTAAAGCTCATACTCATACTCATAATCATTGAAGCTCATACAGATAATCATTGAATTCTTTTTCTCTGGCGCAACAAAGCCGATTTTTTACAACCATGCCTTGTAGGGGAGTGAAGGGGACCAACAATTTTCTGTCGATTCCGAACGGCTAATCTAGAAAGCGCTTATAATGACAATGAATTTATTATCGAAGGCCTTGCTAATTCTTCGCGAAAGGTGATGCCCGTGGAAAAACATTCTTTGGTTTCTGTTGTTCCGCTGCGAAAAGTGCACCAAAATATTAAAAAAAAAATAACTACAACTTTGGCCTATTAGACATTGGTTTATTAACACTTACGCATGTACATGTACATTGTGTAAAAAATTAGCAAACAAAATTAAAAACCTTTAAGTTATCAAAAATTAAAAATTTTAGGGTGGTACACTTACGATAAATTTATAAGATCGATAAGATCTATTAAAACATATTTATTTAAAAAAAAATGTCCGACAATTCTGGAAGTGGCACAGATAGTTCGGGGAAAGGCCGTCCCTTGTGTGGCCTTAGAGTAGCTACCATCATGTGTAAATGTTTAGAGATTTACTTTTAAAACGTATAGACAGCAAGTTGTTCCTCCAAGCCCATATTTTAGTTTCCTTAATTGTTAGTTTATTTTATAAACATAAGTTTTAAATGCAATAAAATGTTATAGTATTAACTAAACAGAAAATCACAAGAATTTTATAAAATTCACTTATGTGCTCAATATATTCCGTTTATGTTGTTATGAGTTGGAGCATTGTTCTGTCGGGGTTGTACTCGTCTTCTTGGTGTATCTGTTGTGTTTGTTGAAATTTTTTCAGCTTCAATGCGACCCGACAAGAAAATAGCCATGCGTTCCTAAAAAAACATTTTTAAATCATTTAGAAGAAGTTCTTTTATCGACTATTTCTAAAACTTACAAGATAACTTGATGATAGGCTTGACAAGTTTCCATAAAACGATAATGCTCTGCTTATTAGGCTTTCAGCTTCCTCTTTGGTGATGTCTTTTACTTTATCCAGTTTTATCAACTGAAAAAAAAAATCCAGTGAAACACTATTTTCACACAAAAGGCTTTGAATTTTGAGAACTCATTTTTGCTTGCGAGTCACAACTCACAGCTTGGATCACATACAAAACTGAGAAGAACATTAAAATTTGCACTGTGAGTTGTGAACTTTCTCATAACCACTTTGATGAACCTACCTTGATAAGTTGATCATTTATTAAAATGAATTGATGGAGCAGCACCGCAGAAGAATGTACGACAGTTCTTAAATTTCAAAAATTTTAGATATTTCAAAAATTATTATTTGAAATTTTTACCTTGGGACATTTGAAGCGGCACCAGTAGTAAAATTGATCAGATGAACAAGACGTCGAGCTGATTCCCTGGTAAGTAAAACGATCAACTGCTCTAATGTATTTGGTCGAGCTTGGTTTTCCGGTTCATCTTGGCTTAAGTAACTCCAAAGTTCTCGAGCTTTTTGGAGAGCCATTTTTGGATCAGTTGCAATCTAGAAATAAAATAAACAATATCAGTACATTTACACCCTTACAAGTGTAAAATCTGTCTTTATCAAACGAAAGGAAACTTTAAAAACGTTTTCACAATTTCAGCAATTGCCTATGTTCACAAAATTTACATAGGTTGGATCACATTTAGTGTCCTGTAATTGCATGTTTATTTTTAATTTTTCCCTTTGCACTGAAATATCATTGCAGAATTGATAGGTTTCCATCGATTTCTGATAGTTTAATTAGGTTTGAAGCCCCTGGGGTAGCCACAAAGCGTTTTTTGATAACCCAAAGTCACCCTGAATGTCAAATTGAGTGTTCTTTCAGCTCTAGGGCTGACCTAGTGGACCTAGGTTTTCCATCAACTCGCACTAGCCTTTTTCTGCGGCGAGTTGAGGGTTGTCAAATGGTATGTTTTTTTTTTTTAATGACAGAGATGTTTGCTGTTTTGTGGATTAGCGTTTTTTTTAGGACTGAAAAACCCTGGGGAAAGTTCAATGAACGGACAGCATTTATAGAACTAAACGATATAAGTGCCGGTGTTCCGCAAATGAATATTCTTGGACCAGTCCTGTTCTTTCACTACACACTACACACTAAGCTGCATTGAAAACAAATCAAGTTTAGACTATAAACCTAACTCCAAATGTTATAAGCCCTTTTACTTTTGAAAACAACAAAGAATTTAGCTTCACCATTTACAAATTGTATAATAACAATTATTGTAACCTTATTTTTACAACAGTAATTTACTTTGCTAACAATTTTGATTACAAAATTTGATAATGGTTACGTACGCCCAAAAAGGACGTTTCCCGAAAAGACTGGAGTTACCTATCTGCTTAGCAGTTCGTATATACCTAAACACATTTTTTAGGATATGGTTTCTAAACGCAACAAAATTATTTTAGACTAATAAAAATAAGGCTTACCAATTCAACTGCATAAAGGAGTACATGTATCGCCTCCCTGCTTTGCTTTTTCAATGCTCTTGCTTCAAGCAACGTTCGCTGAGTCAGACGACGCTTAAGCTTCCGAGAAAAACGTTGACCATGATGTATTGCCTTGATAGTGATGTTCTCATCTGTGTCTTTCATTGCTTCGTTTTCCTCATTTTTGGCTTAACATAAAAAATAACGAAAAAACAAATTCAAACGTTCAATAAACTGGTAATTAAAAACAGATTACCTATAGTTTTTTGTTGATTTTGTTTTGTTCCCTTATCAAAAGCCATAAATAATTCCAAACAAAGATAACCCTGAATTAATTTGTATACATAAAGATTTATACGTCATCGTTTTCGCTTACCATCAACTTGATCCTGCTCTGCGTCAACTGTCAAATATTTGTCAACATACATATCAGCGACTGTGAATACGCCATCAATACGATCGGCTGCATACTCAGCCAGAGGATTCTCGAGAACAGCTTGACCCATTTGTTTTACTGAGTCGGCACGTTTAAGGACTGGTCTTACCAAGCGATCCGACATGTACTCTCGTGTATTCCAGTACATCTTTAATGACACCAAAATAAACTAAGTTAGACATGATTAAAGACCGAATAGAGAATAGAGACTAATCAAAGAAATAAAAATAGTTACCATCTCTGGTGGCAGGTATACTAGCGGTATACGTGCCTCCAAAATATCAAGACTTTTGCACATGATTCCATCTAAACGCCTGATTGGCGATTCGAAAAGTGCCACAGCCGGTTGCACAGACTCCAGCGCTGTTAAAATAGTCGCTTCGGCTGTTTCGAAGTACCAATTAAAAAGACGATTTGTGTTTTTGATTCGACAGTAAATATTTTCGGCTCGTTTAATGCTGTTTTCGACAATTGGAATACTTCCAATGCGGTCCACAGACTCAAGACGAAATTTCATTGCACTTTGGAGCTGGATATTGGCTGTGAAGACAAAAGTCGATTTATATTTTGTGATTCTTTTCTAACATCTTATGATTTTCAACACAGCAGCGCGGTGCGGCGTATCGGTGTCTTCTGTTGAAAAATTGATAAGCCCTACCTAATTAAGCCTCAAAAGAAAGATAATCTTTTTAATTGAAACCACATTCTTGTTTTGTTGGTGCTGATCTAGAAGTCACGGCCTAAAGTTCTGTTTAGAGTAATTAGTAAGCGGAAACTAGATAAGAACAAGAAGAAACTTAAATAGTCGAGAGCACTGCAATTAATGCTGTCTGCGGTCATCGCAGATAGCTTGTGTTGAATAATAGCTAAGCTCAGAATAATGGGCTATAACGTGCTCTTTGACATTATTAACAGCGAAATTGCACAATTTTATAGATTTCCGTTGGGGAGAAAGGGAAATTCTCCAATCTCATATGAATACGAAAACTTATTTTTTTTTTTTTTTTTTTGTTGTTTGCTGTTCAAAACATGTTCATTTAGGATCACATTCAGGTGCTTCGCAATTGCGTTTTCGAGTATCATTTTTGACGAAAGCCTGCAATTGATCCAACGGAGTATCCTCTTGCAGACTATTCCGTTCCGATAAATATGTACCTCCATATGAGTGGTTATAGGTACTTGTATGTACAATATGTAGTTCAACATCACGAGATTGAAGCTACCGTGCCTTATAAAAAAGCAGGTGTACACAAGTATGTAACCTAAATTGCATTTTTTATGCTCTTAAAAGGAGGGGGTTAACCTATTACATTTTTTTTGCTGTTTTTTTTTTTAATCGAATGCCTTATATTTTCAAAACATTGTGTCAAAATTTCAAGTGAATTGAAGCAAAATTGACAAGGCTACGAATATTTTTGTTCAAAACTTTAAAGCGTTTTTCCGACAACTCACTTTTTAAAAGACAGTGCCGCTCATAACTTCAAAACAACTGCACCTTTCGAAATTTTGAACACTATTTCTGTAAATAATTTACAAGGTAGTGACGAAAAGCTTTTCTAAATTTGCTCATAATTGCTACTCTACAATAACAAATAAGCCGATTTTATTCACAAAAAATCGCACTTTTCCCTTATAAGTGTTCCAAAAAATTTAAAAATTAAAATTTCAAAAAACCCTCTCGACATTACCTGGTAAAAACTATTATCTAACGAATGAACTAAGATTTTTTGATTTCCGATGATCCAGCCCCATGTTATGAGGGGCACCGCAACTCGCCTTTTTTTCGAGGCACGTCCGAATAATTGCTACCTTTGCCGTATTTTTAAATATTTATTTGTGAAAATTTTACACAACATTCTTGAAATGTTACTTTTTAATGTGTAACTGGTTTTAATAAAGAAATTTAAACTTGTTTCTTACAAGAAATTCGCAAAAACACGAATTAACGTTATCCCCCTCCCCCTCCGCTTAATATATGTATTAAGTCCTTTTCTGATCATTGCGTAATTAGATCTCAAGTACTCGTGTACCTTACGACTCTACACACGAGTTTTTGTTTACCCGTTTTTATTATTCTGAAGCATCTGATGATCTATGGCAAACAGCGAGGATTACTACGATGACAAGATAAGCCCCAAGTCGGTATTCTTTCTTAAGTAATCATTCGAATAACCTTTCAAGACAAGTTCATCACCAAACAAAAAACAAAATATAAATTATTCGTTGAGGCAAAGATAGTAAAAAATACAAATTGATCTTTTTCCCCTAAGTTTCATAGTCTAAAGTCCAATTTAAAAAATGACTCTTTTTCGACATTAAATATAGTTTATAGAACCAAAGCGAAAAGTCGAAAATTCAACACCACACTCGCTATAAGCTTAGCACTGATAAGAAATTGCACATTTTAAAGTATGAGCTCATAAAACATTCCATCCGTACTAACCCATATTATTTAAATCAATCGTATTAAACACTTATTTTCTTAAACTCTAGGCACATCAGTTTAAATTTGGCAGTAATTTTTTAAAAGAAATTTCAACCGTTTTGAAAAGAATCCGAGCAGAAACTGAAATCACTTGCCGGAAAAATATTCAATTTGATTTGTTTTGGGAGAGTGTGTTGTTGACACTCCACACTGAGTGTAGGTTCTCATTTCATACTCAATGCAAGCTCTGAGTCTGACCCCAAATATTTTGAAGTGATAAGACTCGAAGCCGGCAAATGTTATCATTGCATGCCTGTTTGTCATGAGTGTATTGAGAATTTACTGTCGATAGGCCCATAATGAATTTAATATACCTCGTTCGATAGTTATTTAAAGATTAAAACTAACAAAACCAATCAATAATGTGGTTGACGATCTGCAATCGATACGACTGTATTCGATAAGATCGATTGTATGTTATTTTGATATTTAATATAACCTAATAGACGGTGACCTAATCGATAGTGGTACCCGTGGCGCAATGGTTAGCATGTCCACCTGCTAACCCAGAGGTTCGAGGTTCGAATCCCAGCAGAGGCAAAATGCAAAAATGTTTTTCCACGGGTATCGCCTTTCGCGAGGAATTGGCAAGTCCTCCGTTAGTAAATTCTTTGCCATGAAAAGCGCATTCTCAATTAGCCGTTCGGAACCGGCGAAAAATTGTAGGTCCCCTCCATTCCCTCACAAGGCATGGTTGTGAGAAATGCGCTAGGCCCAGGGGCTCCTCGCTCTGTTGCGCCACCCTATTTATTTATTTATTTAATCGACGAATATGAGTGTTGCCTTCGTATATATCCGGATTTAATTTAATTGGATCTACAATTTTCTGCTGGTTTTGGTGTTAAGTTTCGCTGAGATCCAAACATGGCAATCATTAGCGATTTTGATTCCAGTTATGCCGTGATGGCCTGGAACCCGTCCAGAGAGTCTTGCATTTCTGAATCACATTGAAAGTAGTAAGATTGTTGAGAAACCTTAAGCATAGCTTTAGCATAGCTTATAGAAAACCAGATACATAGGCCCTTATTGCGAGTGTCGTTTGGCTGTCGATAAACGACGGTTGTCGATAGTCGAACGTCGAAAATGAAATTTGGTATTGCGTATTCTTATTGTTCGATACTTTCAATTTTGAATTCGGTCGTTATCGTCTGTATTTTTGCGTTCGACTATCACTGAAACTTACTCAAATTTCAAATTATAGCATTTATTCACAATGTCTACTTTCATTATTCACAGTAACAGAAATTCTTGTCGATAGAGATGCGCAATACCAAAAGGACAATTTATCGAAGCTTTCGATCCTTGTCGCATCGAATGTTAGACGACACTCGCAATAAGGGCCATAATCTTAGGTCTTCATTATGGGCAGCGATCAGCGATCAGCGTTTTAGCCAACATCGTTTATTGTATTATTATCAATAACCTCGTTTCATTCAAAGAAAGTTCCATTCGCTATTCGTAACAAGGGCCTCATGTAGATTGTAGCCAATAGAATACCATACTTATTGGATAACGTATGCAGTCTTATGTCATCGCTATCCACGAAACCATCAGCACCTGACGCATCATCGGTTCTGGAATCATCTTTTTGGACTCGGAAACAATCTTTTTCTGGTTCAAGACTCTGATGGAAACCATAGACCTAAGTTTAGCGCTAGTTTACTGAATATGTTTACCACAGGTTGATTGTTTCGCATCAGTTTAAATATCCATCAAAAGCTTGTGAGATCGTCAAAGCTCCAGTGCATATTTTGCACCTTTGACCTTTTTTTTCAATGCGAAAAACTGTTTTGGTGGACATCTAATAATAATACCTTCGTTCGTTGAACTTTACCCAGAGTTGACCCAGATTTCCTTGACAACTCTATAAGTTCTCATAAAAAACTGGGTTTTCGAGAATACATGCCATTTAACAGCCCTCTACTCGCCCCAGCAAAAACCTAGGACAAGGGGGCAGACCTTGGTCAACCTCAGGGCTCAAAAAACAGTCAGTTTGACATTCTGGGCGAGTTTATGTTTTTCAAAAAACGCTTTGTGGCGACTACAGGGCGACCCCATGACTTCAACGAACGAACCTAATCAACATATCAAGAGGGGAGGGTTCAACAGATTACAAACGTTCTATTTTATTTTGCATATTCGTTTGCAAAAAAAAAAAGTGCTCATACGCCACAGTTGCTTCGATACATAGCTCATAGACTTCATCATCTTACAAAAAAAAAAAAAAGTTTAAAGCAAATCGGTTCAAACCATTTGTCATTTAGATGTTAATGTACTAACAATAGAGTCTGATGTCCTAAAGGGACATTATAACCCAAATTTGTACGTCTAGAAGTCTGTGCTACTGTTTTCGTTTTAACTCGAATTAAAAATCGTTCGTTGAATTCTTATCATAATCGCCGCAGACAGAAACAATTAGTTTTCAACTACTGATTGTAAAATTCTATCTTTAATCAGTTGAAGTGCGAGGTTGTAGTGTTACAAGTTACAGACAGTCTAAGTGTTTCCAGTCTGAGAAAATAAAAATATTAAGCACATACAAATTGGTTTGAGCTGCAATGATTAAAGATTCTTGATTTCTTTTTTTTAAGTTTCACTGAAAGAGTAAAGTCTGCAACCATGAATATATAATCTAATCTCTGAAACGTCAATCAATTCTGAGTATCAATTTAAAATTCAAATAAGTGAGCCTAGATTCTCGAATGGCTGTCTGTCTGGTGCTTCAAAATTATACGGCGCCGTTTTGCTTCGTATACTTTGCTGTAATCTAACTTTTATTTATGTATGTTTCTTTTTCGGAGTTGAAGAATCATCTCTGTGCCGAGGCTTGTCGCGTCGCAACACTAGGAATGCCAAAAAGGAATTAATATAGACATCTTGGGAGTATCCTGCAACAAATATACAAAACTTGTGAAAAATTATATGCAATCGTTTGATATGAATCTGTCGAAGATGCTCCGTTTTTCACATTTGTTTTCGAATTTTTTTGGAAACGGTCGTATTTCATGATACCCGTACAAATGAATACAAATTTTCTGCTGATCCAGACGATAAAAGAAGGCAATGACGTTTCTGATATTATAGATATTAACATCACACTGCATTCATCTACTGAGCGAACCCTTCGTTGTTGAAAGAAAAATACTTCGATTGATCTTTTGTCGAGAAGATGTTTGGGGAGAGACTACGAAGGCTGTTCGTCTTTTTGAGCCGATAGACACCAACGCTCTGGCTCGACTAGTTTCAAAAGTGTACTGCAGAGAAGCCGCAAAATGGTATGCGCATTAAGGTGTTACATGGGTTTCACGACATCAAATTAAATTCTACAGAATCTCTAGGATATTGTCCTAAATTTTCGAGTTAAAGTTTTAGAGATACAGCTCTAGAAGTCACACACTCGAGGTAAACTAGGATTAGCGCTCAGAACTTTAACCACATTTTTCTCGAAACTGGGGGTTTTTAATGAGTGGACAATATTTCTCGAGAATTACTCAACTGATATTGATGAAATCTAACACAAGCCTACGAAATACAACTCACAAGGACTTGAACGAAGAAACTTTATCTTTTTCCATTACAATATTTTCTAACCGAAAATATTTAAACAAAATTTTAATCAGTCCTATCACAGATTCCATCATAGAAAACTTCCACACAGAAAGATAAGTTACGAACTACCAAAATTTGTGATCACAAAATCCGAATGGAATCGAAGAAAGCATATCCAGTTGCCACACTTAATACCGCCATGCTGGTTATCGAAATCAGCTGTTTTACACCAAATGTGCAAGATCATTCACATTTTTCTGCAAAACACAACTTCTTTCGTATATTAAGGCGACGATTTTACATTCCACTTGGATTTGGTGATACCGAATCTACGAATTTCGAAATTCGTTCCACTCCGAATGGATTATGTGATAGTTAAATCGGGAAACTTAGACTTTTTTCGAATGGAATCTGTGATAGGGCTGAATATTTTTGTAATGATGTCTGCCAACAATCCAATATTAATTTTTTATTTTTTTTTTTTTTTCTTCTCCCAAGTTCTAGTTTATGGTCGCAATCAAAAAAGTTTTTTTTCGTTCACTTCAGATGATCCTGTAAAAAGATCTGCTGTTCACACGCATGTCGTAGTTGTCACCGGAATGGACTTCGCAAAGGCAGAGTTTTGAATTTTTTTTCAAGAAAATTTCAAAATGTGTTTACTAAATCAAATATGTACTTTTAAGGCTTTTAAAAGATTATGAGCATTGAGACGGAAGCGAAGAAGATGGGTTTAGTGGTAAATGAGGGCAAGACCAAGTATATGCTGTCATCAAGAAAGGACACCCAACACCGACGTCTTGGACAGAACGTCACGATTGACAGCTATAACTTTGAGGTAGTTAAGGACTTTGTCTACCTAGGCGCCGCTTTTAATTCAGACAACGACACCAGCGCTGAAATCAAACGAAGAATAACTCTTGCCAATCGCTGTTTCTTCGGACTAAGAAGGCAATTGAGTAGTAAAGTCCTCTCTCGAGCAACTAAAGTGTCCCTGTATAAGACACTTATCATCCCGGTTCTTATATATGGCGCAGAGGCATGGACCTTGTCAAAGGCAGACGAGAACGCTTTAGGATGCTTCGAGAGAAAAATTCTTCGGGTGATATTTGGTCCCGTCTGCATAGATGGAGAATGGAGAAGAAGATTCAACGACGAATTGTACGGGCTGTACAGCGACACTGACCTTGTCAAACGAGTCAAGGTCCAGCGGCTTAGATGGCTGGGTCATGTAGAGCGAATGGATACCAACGCTCCGGCCCGGAAAGTCTTCGAATCCAATCCCGAGGGACGGCGCAGTAGAGGAAGACCGCGACTCAGGTGGCGCACGCAAGTAGGAGAGGACCTCAACCAACTTGGCGTGCAAAACTGGAGGCAGCTAGCTAGGGACCGAGTTGGCTGGAGAAGCATGTTGGTTGAGGCCCTAGTCCGACCCGGACTGTAGCGCCACCTTAAGTAAGTAAGTAAAAGATTACCTCAGTTTGTTGTATCATAAAAAAATATTGAAAAAATGCCGTTTGTTCCGCCTTGAAACCTACGTAACCTCTGATAACAAAAATAAATAGGTCAACATAATCACTAATGTTGATTTTCTTTCACCACTTTGCAGTCGACTGCAGTCGCTACTAAATTCGATTCTTTTTTGGGTATTTAGGAAATTAAAAAAGTAGCGATTTTCTATTTTATGAATGTATGTGTGTCCAACTGACTAATAAAGAAAACAAGTACCATGAAACAAAACAATTACATTCATATTGTTAAGCACACAATTTTTATATTTTTTTCCATCAAATGTTTTCCAAATTCACAACTAAATACAAAACAATTCTCTTTCCTTTAATTTTTTTCATATGCTGATGTTTTGGTTTGCCGTTTTCGATCTGTCAAAATTGTTGTGTGTGAAAATCTGTGAGCAAATCCGTCTCAAAAAGGAGATCGACTGCAGTCGATTATTTTTTCTCCTCCTAAATGAATTCCATTGAAAAAAAATTGACTGCAGTCGACTGCAGTCGATTTTTTTGTTGAAAAGAATTCGACATAAGTATCTCACAGTGTTCTTACTAAAAATTCTTTTTCCTTTCTTTAGCAGTACTGTTAGCCTTACGATCGCATCTCTTAAGCTCTCAACTAAAACAAAATTCAAAAATAACGAGTTATTCTTTTTTGAAAAACATTTCAACAACAAACATTTATTTTCAGGTACATTATCACAGAAAGACTTTTAAAGCAAATCAATTTAGTAGTCTTTATTTAAAATATGTTTTCATATTCTTTGGGCATCATTGAACATCAATTCGCTTGAAATAAAAAATTTCTTAAGGACACTTTCACATTTAATGCAAATAACACATTAATAATTTTAAAACAAAATCATTTATAACATCAGTTACGAGGTCCACATCCGCCATTCACCAGCTTTTGTCGTCCTAAAACATGAAAATACAGGTTAAATAAATAAATAAAATAAATAGGGTGGCGCAACAGAGCGAGGAGCCCCTGGGCCTAGTGCATTTCTCACAACCATGCCTTGTGAGGGAATGGAGGTTAGCTTTTCTTTTAAAAAAAAAAAGTTATTTTTTCACTTATATTGATAGAAAAAGAAAAATGTAGTGCAAATCATATTACTTCAAAAATTACTTCAATGAAAGATAAAACCTATTACAGTGATCCAACGCTAAACGATTGTTCATATCCATAAAAGAGAGTGTGAATAGATTCGAGATAAATGACGCATTCTCGTTATAGCGGAGGATTACTGTAAAAATCATGCTTTCCACATCAAAAAGCCTTGATTTATGCTTTTTTTAATTAATTCAAAAAGAAGAAACAACACGACCAGTTCTCTAAACTTACAAACTATATTATAATTATTATTATCTGTGTCTTTATGAAACGATCTTCAATTTAAATCTCAGTAAAATCGAAATAGATACTTACATAATTTACGATCCGCATGATCGTAAAAATTCGAATTCAATATTCGGCTGATCTATATTGATGTGTTCTGCTTAAATTTCATTTAGAAATCATTTCAAATGTCTTATCCACTTTCGAAAACACATTTTCGTTTACTCAGCATTTAATTTTTATTTGTTTACATAAAGTAAACCCGCTTGTGCTATCATTTTGGTTACGCAATTTTGTAGTATTATTTAAAAGAAGACGCACGATGATTTCCGATTCTGAAAAATCTAAGTTTGGTGGCCTTGGTATTTTTCATACACAAGTTATTGTAGAAACAAGACACCACAAACAAAGTTTTTCTGTTTAATTCGAAATCTCAACGCTACATTCATTTTGACACTTTTTGGTCAATTGTTGATGAACGTGAGCAGCTTTTTACTCATTTGGCAGTTTTTTCGCCGTTGTAAGATCGATGAACGTGGGTGTTTGGCAATTGTTTGCCTGTTGTTAGTCAAAATGGACGCACATTAAGAAACAAGAACTATTTATCAAAGATGATTTAAAGACGATCATTTCTTATTTTTTCTCTCTACATACTCGTACTTTTATAATACTCGGTTATGTAGTTAGTAGTTAACTGGCCACATAAACCCTTGAGGCGCCAAAAAAAATTTTAAGATGTCGATGCCGCCCGCAAATTCTTTCGCTCTGAGTTTCATTCTAATTCGCATTTTGATTTTTTATTATGTTTCGTTATCCTTGAAGACAAAATCCAAGTTTTATTTAGATCATTATGATACTAAATGGCGTCTTTCTTGCTAGCAATGAATGAGAAGAAATTTTAAATTTTCAACAATCGGGAGAGAGCTGTAACGTGGTCAAGGTAAGTAGTAACTAGTTCTTATAATAGTTTTTTAAGCCACCCTGCACCTTTTATTCCAATACATTCACCAATGCAATTGAACTTTTTCAATTCCTACTGATTTCTCATTTCTCTTTGTTGTTTTAAATAAAATTTTATGTTTTTATTTATTATAGTCAGTTTAGCCTTTGTTAAGCAAAGGCATATTTCTGCAAGTCAAACCTTATTAACGAGAGGACAAGTTTGGTATTAAATAAAAATGAGTCCTGAATTATCTTTGAAAAAAATTATAAGCATTTAAAGATACATCAATTCAGGAATTTTGTTGTGACACCTCAGAGCCTACATTTTGTACACAAAAACTTTAAAAGTATTATGGATTTTGGAGGATTTTTTCTCTTTTTTTTTTTTTTTTTGTAGTAACGCCAAACGTTCAATTCGCACAATGAAGACCACCACACAAGAAACAGTCGAAAAGGTCAAATCATGACGTTTTACAGGATCAGTTTTTACATAGACCAGTGAAAATAACAAAAATAATTGAAGCAGTCATTTGAAAGCTTTCAAACAGTATTTGGCTCTGTTCAAACAAAGTTCTGAATATTCGAAATACAGTGATGGTCATTAAAATAGAAACGGCACCCATATAGTAATATAAGTATGCATAACTTTCTTAAAAGACATTTCTTTAGGTTGAAAAGAGGTTTAATTTGTAGCCCATGAATAAGAGTACACATTAAAATATTAATACAAGAAAAAAGCTAGACAATATCAAATACAAAAAAATAAAAATGTATTTAATTCAAATTTTGTGTGGCCATAAAATTAGAAACAGAACATATAAAATGGTATTTCATTAAAAATCTTCAGCTGAACATAGAGTAAATATTAATATTTTGTAGGGAATCCATTTCTTTGTACAAAAACAGCCAATCTTCTTTCCATAATTTCAACCAA
Organism: Melanostoma mellinum; assembly: GCA_914767635.1. Taxonomy (NCBI): domain Eukaryota; kingdom Metazoa; phylum Arthropoda; class Insecta; order Diptera; family Syrphidae; genus Melanostoma; species Melanostoma mellinum. Next base: position 27,256,254 of record OU612058.1, read on the forward strand.
AGCGCGGCATCTTGATGGTGCTATACCGTCCTAGACTTCCTTAATGTTTTTGAAAAGCTCGTCCGAATTTTTAGATTTTTTGGACTTTAATGCTCTCTCGACGTCTGCCCATAAGTTCTCAATCGGATTCAGGTCCGGACTTTGCGTGGGTCAATCCAAAACACTGGTTTTTGTATCCGCAAACCACAGCTTTACAAGTATGCAGTATGTTTTGGGTCGCTGTCCTGCTGAAAAACATAACTGAGGGGCATGTGTGGGAATGAGAAAGGCTCTATGACATTCTCCAGTATGCTTTTATAAACGTGTTGATCCATTCCACCGTTTATCCTTACAACCCAACACCAACCAAAACCAACACCACTCCAAGAAAATGCACCCCAAACCATTATGTTTCCTCCTCCATGTTTCAAGGTCTTCAGCGTGTATTTTGGGTTTAATTCTTTTTTCTGAGGACGTCTAACGTACACTTTAACGTCTGACCCAAACAAATTGAATTTAGATTCTTCACTCCATACATAATGGTTTGGGGTGCATTTTCTTGGAGTGGTGTTGGTTTTGGTTGGTGTTGGGTTGTAAGGATAAACGGTGGAATGGATCAACACGTTTATAAAAGCATACTGGAGAATGTCATAGAGCCTTTCTCATTCCCACACATGCCCCTCAGTTATGTTTTTCAGCAGGACAGCGACCCAAAACATACTGCATACTTGTAAAGCTGTGGTTTGCGGATACAAAAACCAGTGTTTTGGATTGACCCACGCAAAGTCCGGACCTGAATCCGATTGAGAACTTATGGGCAGACGTCGAGAGAGCATTAAAGTCCAAAAAATCTAAAAATTCGGACGAGCTTTTCAAAAACATTAAGGAAGTCTAGGACGGTATAGCACCATCAAGATGCCGCGCTTTGGTTGAAATTATGGAAAGAAGATTGGCTGTTTTTGTACAAAGAAATGGATTCCCTACAAAATATTAATATTTACTCTATGTTCAGCTGAAGATTTTTAATGAAATACCATTTTATATGTTCTGTTTCTAATTTTATGGCCACACAAAATTTGAATTAAATACATTTTTATTTTTTTGTATTTGATATTGTCTAGCTTTTTTCTTGTATTAATATTTTAATGTGTACTCTTATTCATGGGCTACAAATTAAACCTCTTTTCAACCTAAAGAAATGTCTTTTAAGAAAGTTATGCATACTTATATTACTATATGGGTGCCGTTTCTATTTTAATGACCATCACGTATGTGGTGGTCCCTTCGTTTGTAAATAGATTTTCGACACAATGAACTTTTCAACACTAATGTCGATTTCCAGTGGTACACAAAAGCACTTTTAAAAGTGCTTTTTTGCTCGAAATATGTTACATTGAGGCACTAAGATCACTTTTTTTTTGCCCCGAAAAAGCACTTTTACGAATCTCGATTCACAGGCAAGATTTACACGCACTTTCACGTACACCAACGCAAAACATTTGACGTTTACCAGTTTGCAGTTTGATTATTTTGCATTTTTGGTTAAAGGACTGTGAAAGAGAGATAATTAAAATAAATAATAAACTATTTTGTGAAAATGGATCGCTCAATTTTAGCTGAAATTATCAAAATATTTATCAGTCGTCATCTAGTTCTGATTCCAACAAAGAAGTGTTTGAAATTCTGAAATTCCTTACACAAAACGAAAGGCATTCTGTGAATAATTTTGTTCAAAGTGTTGTGTACAATTATTCAGATGAGGTTTCTTCCTAGTGCATTTATTAATAAAGTTTCGAAAACATTCTTTCTATATAAATTGCAGAACAAAACAAACGGGAATAGTTGGCTGTCAAAAATAGCACACATACAATGATAAAAAAAGAATTTTCTCTTTTCTGTTCCAGTGAGCACGGAAAAAAGCACTTTTTTAGAGTGCTTTTCTTTTTGCAAAGGAAATCGACATAACATACTAGATTGTACTGAGCTACTGACACAGTACGTACGGCCTATGGTGAATAAAATTTCCACATATTCGAAACGTTTTCGTGCGACACCTAATTATTCAGTTCAGGCCATGTACTTTTTTGTGTGACAGTAACAGTATATTAGATTTTGTATGGGTTTCGGATTGTGGGGCTTCTGGGGAACATTTTTGTTTCATTAACGTGGTCGTAGGATAACTTTACGTTTTCCTAAGACGTGGCTTCAACAAATATTTTTTTATAACAGTGCCACGTCGTCGTCGTACAAAAACGTGCGACACACAAATACCGTTAGAATTACACAGTTATGACGAAAAAAGTGGGAATTAGTTGGAAACTGCTTTTTATACTCTTAGGTACGAAATTTGGAAAAAAAAATAGTTTTGAAAATACTTTTAAATTTGTTCGTTTTTCAATGAAGTGAAGGAGTTTGAGGTTCAAATTTCAGGAAAACCTGAGCCAGATGTGTTTGCTATTCTACCATAAGCACCATTTCTGTTGGCTTGAGAAAATAAAACATATAAAAATTAAGTAATTATCACATAGCTTCGAGTCCATCGCTGATTTTTATTTTTATTATTATTATTTACTCAAGTATGACAGTAAGATTATGTCTGTTTTATGCATTGACGATCGTATTTACAAAATCTTCTTAGAGCACTCTTAGACCATTGTCCAGCTAGACAATGTCTAAAAAATTGGGAAGTCTTACTTAGCTCACTTCTTATTTATAAACGCATTCCTACAGATTAATAAGCCCTGAAATAATCACATTTATTTGTGTTTTTATATGCGAATACTACTAGAACCCTTGTGTGGTTGGCATAAGGCTTGAACTAGACCAACGCAAAACTGCTGATTTGTCTTCATGGTTATAACTTTTCCAAGTTTCATAAAATGATCAAATTTGAGCAATTAATCTGTGAAATATTGAAAATAGTAGTTTGAGAACTACTAAATTCCAAAACACAACAAAGATATTGTTTGTTGCAACCTTCGGTGTCTTAAGTTCGACACTCCTTTTTTTCTGTTGGAGGTTTTTAAAATACCAGACACCTAAATACCGGTCCATTGTTCTACCAGATAACAACGTTCTTTTTGTATAGCTTTTCAGATGTTAGTAGATGTTCGTAAAGCCAAAACCCAAAAGACACTGCCGTGATAATAAGCCAAGTTACCAGCTCTTACCATGTCTGCGCCGAGTATCTGTAACCTGATACGAGAAAATGTAGGACATTAACAGAGGAAGTGGTCCGCGGTGTCATCATCTTCTCCACAGGATTCACAGAGTGTGGTATCACTTAAGCCTAACGTTTAATCGCTTGGCAAAAGAGAAGTGCCCCGTGGCAACGCCAATAAGCTTTCTGCATTCTTTTCTGTTACGAGACCGGCACTCCTTACACAGCGATGGTAGTGTTTATAAATACGATTTGGAGTTGAGAATGTTCTAAGAGCTGTCTTAAGTTAGACATAGTTTAGAATAGCGTTATAAATACGACTGTGAATCACTAACTTTCAAATGTTGTATAGTTGTTTTTAAAAAAAATATGAAGGATTTGAATAACTATTAAAATATTCAATATAAACGCAAAGATCCTCATCCTTTATATAGAAAATAACAATTGAATTGCATACAAAAAAGAAACGTTTTACATTATTGTGTCAAAGGTATAAAGGTATATGTTATAAAGTGTACAACTAAAATTATCATCATTTCCATTTTTCTCATAAGTCGTTCGAACTCGACAGGAAATTAAAGGTTCGGTCTGGTTATTAAAATCGCTGACCCGACTATTTATCTTAATTTTAAGTCATGTATCTAATAGTTTATTACAAACTTCATTTCCATTATCACGACCTACGAAATAGGTAAAAGTTACTTGAAACGCACCTGTTCGTTTACGATATGATTCAAAAAGCTAAACAAAAGGAGGACTTTAAAGTTCTGGTATTATTACATCATCATCCTTATCTCTCTTTAAAAAATCTATCACGTTAATCCGGCAGCTCTCTCCCTTTACCGACAAGACAATTTGTTTTTGTGTTACTTACGATCTTTACAAATACGCATTATTTGTAGAATAAGATTTTGACTGTTTACAGTTTCTTCAATAAAAAGCCATCGATTTATTGGTTAAAACTGTTCTCAAGAGCCGCATTTATTTCAAGCTTCTTCAAAAGTGAAAGAGAGACAAAATTATGTTTTCTATTATGGAATGGATAATGCTGCCAAACTATACACGAACGCAGTCCACTTATCTATTTCTTGTCTCATTAATTTTCCATATTATACATAAGTACATTTATTAATTTGATAAAACTAAATATCAATGTTTTACAATGAATTACAATAGTCATAGAAAAAAGAAATATAATTGTCCGTACGGTAAGTTTGCCTACCGTTATTGTTGATTTTGTGGAAATTTACATATATTTGTAAATATATTTTTCATAGTATTATCAAAATTCTTTTCGCTACTAAAAAAAAGTGTTCTTTCATAACAAACTTTTCTGCTCATCAATTCTAATTAAAATTTAAAAAAAAAAGAAGAAGCGAAATTGCATCGCAAAAAGGACGATTGATTGGTTACATTGATTATTGTACAGACTTTACTTAAGTTTTATTGTTTGGATTGATGATAATAAAATTTTCGATGGAAACAGGTTGCTGTCCGCTTGACAGTTCTGTTCCATTTCCGCTGTTGTTGTCTAGAAGCTAGGGTTTTTTATAAGTGTTTTCCTACAGTTCTTACATTAAAATGATTTTGTTTAAAATTAATTAAATTTTTGTTTTGTTCAATGTTCTCATACTCGAGAACCACACTGATTGGGAGTAGAGTAAATTAATTAAAATATTATGTGTGTTTCAATATATTAATAGCGACGATTCGACATCATATTTTGGCGTGGCCCATTGCTATAAAAAGAGTAATTCGTAAAAATCGCTTTGATTAGTTATTTTATAAAAATCGGGGATATTGGTATTTTTTATTTATTTGTATTTGTTAAGGGATTTAACTATGATTGAGGTAGGAATAGCATCTTCGCTAACGCTCAACGCAACAAAAAGTTTAAAACGTCAGAAATCAGACAAGAAAGACATCTAAATGTCTATTGTGTTTAGTTTTGAGTGTATGACGCTCTTCGCCTTTTGATAATAAAAGAAAATTAATAAATTTATTGCAGTTATGACTTACCGGTTGTTCATGTTCTGGTTTTGGCCACCTGATAGAGCAGGGAAATCTTTTTGGAAATTCATGTGATTCATTTGGTTGTCTCCTCCTCCCATGTTATTGCGGTTCATATTTCCTGCATTTCCTCCCATGTTTCGATTGTTGTTGCCAACACCTCCGCCCATGTTTCTATTGCTGTTGTTACCAGAGTTTCCACCCATGTTTCTATTATTGGCTCCACCGCCTCCACCCATGTTCCGGTTGTTTCCTCCCATACCGCCTCCCATTCCACCACCCATTCCGCCACTCATTCCTCCACCCATTCCTCTGCCCATGCCTCCGCCACCTCCTCCCATACTGCCGCCCATGCTGTTACTGGTATTACCGCCTCCCATATTGTTGTTTCGGTTAAAGCCTGCATTATTAGAGCCCATGTTGTTTCCTCCGCGGTTATTGTTACCACCAAAGTTTCCGCCACGAGCTTGTTCGGGTACCTCATTTCGCATACGATTGTTGTTACCCCTTGATCAAAGTAAAAGAAGAACTTTTTATTTTTTATTTAATTTTTGTGAATTTTAATATATTATATTTATTATTTGTATTTAACATAGCTCTCAGTAAAACAGAAGAAAAGAAAGTTGAAAAACATTGCTTGAGAGATTTGTATCGGGTGTTTTTTCTTTTTTAGAGGTTAGTTTTTCGAATAGGGATAAAACTGATTGCCTGAAAACGATTATCGTCTGAAAAGTTGCGAAATCTGGGTCCTCAATTCAAATGCTTGATATATTACCATCCTTTCTAGTCTTACCCTATCAAGTCTACTTAAGCGAATCGTATTCTAAAAACAGTAATTCTGTACCGCCATTTTTGTTTGGAGTTTATTAAGCAACTCTGGTTGTTAAAGGATTTTTTTTTTTTTTGTAAAATTAGGGACTAAAAGTTGAAGTCAACTGGAGCATTTTTATTCTCATTTTGTAATTTTGATAAGCTCAACTGAACATCGAGCTGACGTCTGTTTTTACACTGAACTGAACACTGAACTGAGAGATGACCGTTTAAAAGGGACTTAACTCTCGAGTTGATCAATTCCCGATTTTCTCAACTTGTAAAAAACTTGTTCCCGGGAAGGAAATTCCCGATAAGGCTGAATATAGAATGTGCCAATCAGTTGGGTTCTTGGGCTTGAGAAATGGGATGACCATGATTTCATTTATGTGAAATTATCCCTGTATTTATGGGAATTACTTCAATGACAGACCACACACGGACATCAACACAGTAAGTAAATTACTGTAATCTGTAAATTAGTGTCTTGAAATTTGTATCTTTAAAAAAGTTCATTAAAGTTTAAACCTGTTCTCATTTCATATTTGAATATTAAGATTTACGCCGTCGCAATAACAATGATGCTGTTGGAATTGATTTTAGTAAGACAAGGCAGAAAATTAAATTTTTTGAATCACCCCTATTAGCGATGTCGAAAACGACATCCAAAAAAACGACACGAATCAATTTGTATTCCATAACTCGTTTTTGACCTTGTACACTCGTTTTGATGTCGTGTGTAGTCGTCTGTAAACGTCAAATGTCGTTGAATGCAGGTATTCTTCATTCCATAAGTCGAAAAAATAAAACGACGACAAAAAAAAAACGTTATATCTCGTTCAAAAATTTGATCGCGACATAGAAATGAAAGGCCACAAAACAAAAGTAACCTTGTTAAATGAATTTATTTTGAAAAATTTTATAACTAATAAAGCATTTGTTTGACTTGAATTTGAATTTGACAAACCAAAACCAGTTTGAGACGTTCGTCGAGTTGATAGGGAGGAACGAAAAGTTAGCTAGAGGTTTTTTGAAGGGAATTTAAAAAACCAATGTAAAAAAGGAATACTGCGATAGCGGAGCAGCTTAAAAGCTAGGGTCCTCCAATAAGATACGGGGACGGTTGGCAAAAGGATTGAATTACTTTTTCAAAATACATATGTATACATTTTTATAAATGTTTGCTTTTATCAGGTTTGATACACAATTCGAAAGAATTGAATGCGACTGGAGGAGATCCAAACAAACTAAAGATTTTATCTCCACTGGAAGAAGCTGTAGCAAATTTATTACATATAGAAAAAGTGGTAAGCCAGAGCGGAAACGCCATTGGTATATCGCAGTTCGCAGTCCATTTTGCTCCCTAACCCCTTGGCAACTGCACCACAGTTCCTTCATCATCGCAAACGCAGACTGCATACACATCGAGGTTAAGTTATAGAGAGGGAAGGGCAACATAAATACATCCGATGACACCAGGTAATCCTGACATATTGAAAACTAAAGCTTTGCTTCTGATTTTTCGGCCGGTGTCATTCGGAATCGAATCTATTTGGGGCAAATATGTTTTTCTATGACGTTGATAATTTCTTTGAAAAATTTGCTAACTGTTGATTGAGCTAGTCCCAAAATAAAGTCATTCCCGGCGCCTTGTTGCGGTAACTTCCTTCATCTAAAATTCTTTGGATGACTGCAAGTCTGAATACGATTGGAATCGATGACGAACGATGCCGAATCCTGATTTTATCATCAAACAAATACTTAAACGCTTCTTTTGCCAATCTAAAGAACTGCTTGAATCTGTTAAAACGTACAATAAAAGTGTGAACTCACTTTGAATCAGGCAAGTCGAATGGATTTGAATTGTGCCGTACCTGTTTTCGTTTTATAATCAATTTTTCATTCCGGATACTTTCTTCTACGTCTTCTTCACTTTCACTAATTGTGATGTAATACATTTCTACACTATAATTTTAATATCCTATTTATTTAGGTGCTAATAAATGTACAACCGCATTCGAGCTCAACAATGATTTTTCATTCAAACTTTCTTCCAATATCTTTTGATTTTGACAGATGTTTATTAGTTTTTGGTCGTTTTAAAATCTATTACGTATTTTTTGTGTCGAAGAAGTTATGGAATGCCATTTAAAAAACGACACGACAGAGAAAATGATAGTTGATGACGAGACGAGACGAGATCGGTAATAGGGTCAAATATTTTTAGTTTAAAAAGTAGGTATTTGGCCCTATCGAGGTAACCGTCGGAGCGGAGTTTTCTCCAAAACGCTTCCTTTTTCAGAGATTTAATTTTGCTTCGAAGTAGTTGTCATCGTAAGAATTTTGCTACAAATGCGACAACGCATTACTTACCCATAGCTAAAACTTTCCACAGCAAAAACTCGGAATCGTAGTAAATCGAAGAGAATTCCGCTCCGATGGTTACCTCGAGAGGACCGATTAACTTATGTGTAGATCGCGCGAATTACGACCAATTACCCATTTATTGATATTTCTAAGGTATTTTGCACTCGATATACAATTAACCATTTTATTGGCGTAAGCATTCCAACAGTGCATCGAATGATAACGCGGGTGTCGAACCCAATTTCTAACCTTTTGCATGCCCGAAACACGAAGAGAACGGTTAGAAGCGGTTCGTGAATTTTATGCTATAGCCAAGTTTTCAAGAACTGTTGTGGCAATAGATTGCACACATATGTATAAGGATTCAATGATTCAATCGCTTTGTGAAACGATGCAGAACTTTTTAAAAACCGCAAGGGTTGGTTCTTTATAAACGTTCAGCCTGCAGTTTCTGCAAATCTGAAAATAATAGACATCGTTGCTCGTTGGCAGGTAGTATCTGCACATTGAATTGAAGTAAATAAAAGGTATGCTTTTGACTTTTGTTCTTTCCTTTTTTTTTCAGGGTTCTACGCACGATCAACGTATTTTTAATTCGTCATCTTTTTGAAGAAGGTGAATTTGAACAATTTATTATTATTGGTGACTGGCAACTGAAACACAAATTACTTGACGACACCTTTTCAAAATGTTTCAAATAATGTTTAAAATTTATACAACGAATCGCAGAATCGTACTCGAAATTCAGATTCGAGCCTTCTTATGGAATTTCGAAAAGACGATTTCCAGTATTGGCGACTGGGTTAACGGATTCGATGACAGGTTTCGTTATACACATGTTCCATTGAGGCAAAATTAAATACCTTCAACAACGTTTGGAAGCACCAGGTTCTGAATTCGATTTTATTTTCAGTCAATTTCGGATCAAGAACAAACAAAAAAAAAATTAAAAACCAAATTAAAATTATAAAAAACATTTTTATAATAAAACAAAATTATTAAATTTAAAAATAAGACTTCATTGCAGTTGCTCTCTTAGCATGTCCAGTCCATGTTTTTTTTTTTTTTTTTTTTTTTTTTTTACTTTTGTTAAATAGAAGTGTTGCGTGTGCATTTGGGTCGTTGGTTGGGCAGCAGCAAAATGCTTGTCGAGCGGGTTTCGACATCAAAATTGGCACAAGAGATCAACAACCAGGAAAAAACCAGTAAGAACTGAACGGACACCTGAGCCAAAAAACTAAATAGAATTACCCTCTTTTACCAAAATGTTAGAGGGCTTCGTACAAAAATTACGAATCTTTATCTTAACTCTCATGTCTTCTCGCATGATATATTTGCCTTAACTGAAACCTGGCTCAATCCAAGTCATTTGGACACTGAGCTTTTTAGCAACGAGTTCTCAGTATATCGTAAAGACCGTCACTACGATAAGCCTGAAGATGTGGGAGGTGGTGCATTAATTTCTGTAAGAAATACTTACATGTCTTCTCAAATCACTTTTCCTTTTCCATTTACAATTGATGTCTTATGTGTTAAAGTATCCGTAAAGTTAAATAGTATATATGTCGTAAACGTCTATATTCCTCCAAAGAGTCCTGTCTCAGCTTATACTGAGCTCTCTTTAGTTTTAGATTATGTAATGGAATTGTCTTGTCTTAAAAGCTATATTTTATTATTGGGCGATTTTAATTTGCCAGAAGTGAATTGGGTCCCTTCTAAAGACGGATCCTTTCAAGTAGCATCACTGACTTCGTCTCAGCAAGAGCTTCGTTTACTTGACAATATCATTTCCTCAGACTTACAGCAAATAAGCTGTATTAGAAACTTTATGAATCGCATGCTCGATTTAGTTTTTTCATCTGACGCAGTTAGTACTGTTGTTCTTAAATCTAAGTATGGCATTACTAACTTAGATGATCTTCACCCACCTTTAGATATTTTTCTGGATTTAAGTTCTGATTTATATGTTCATAGTAACTCGTTTGACTGTTCATACACTTTTGACTTTCGGAGAGCGAATTTCGATTTGCTTTCCGAAGAACTCACCAGAGCCGGTATAGATAATGTATCAGCTTCTGACAATATCGACGATGCAGTCAAATGCTTTTACTTGATCTTGGAAGATTGTATGAACAAAATTATTCCCCGAAAAATCCTTAAGAATTCCTGCTTTAATCAGCCTTGGTATACCAAAGAACTAAAGATTCTGCGTAATAAGAGAAATAAGGCCTGGAAAGCCTACATTAAAACTCATTCTACAAATGACTATAGTGTTTATATTAGTTTTTTTGAAAACTTTAACACGCTCTCCAAAACTCTTTACTCCAACTACCTAAGACAGATGTCTTTCTCTTTAAGGGATGACCCAAAAAGTTTTTGGCGATTTGTTAATTCAAAGAAAAAATCTGATGGCTACCCAGCGAACTTTATTTCTGGTGATACTCCGCTAGTGAATACTAACGATATTTGTAATGCCTTCGCTAATCATTTTCGAAGCTCTTTCTGTGATACCCCCATAGTAATAGATGAAAACTACTTTACGTATTTACGTAACTGCTCTCAAGTTAATTTTAATAATATCCCTGTTCATAGTGACAACATTTTAAAATATTTATCACTTCTGCAAGATGACTTTTCGTCCGGTCCGGATGGAATCCCGCCAGTTCTGTTAAAGAAATGCCGTTCCGTAATAATGTTCCCACTTCAATATCTCTTTCAGCTTTCAATCAAAACAGGTGTTTTTCCTAGTCTTTGGAAAAAGTCCTTTATCACTCCGGTTTTTAAAAAGGGTGATAAGATAGAAATAAAAAACTACAGGCCTATATCCAAGCTATCTTGCATCCCCAAACTCTTTGAACAGGTTGTTTGTGACAGCCTCTCATTTTTTACAAAAAATATTATTTGCAGACAGCAGCATGGCTTTATGCAGAAAAGATCAACGGTAACAAACCTTCTTTCTTTTCTTCACATGTGTTCTAATGCCCTTGAAAATGGGTATGAGCTCGACTGTATATACACTGATTTTTCCAAAGCATTCGATCAACATTCTCATGATGTAATACTATATAAGCTCAAAGCTTTTGGATTTCCAAAAATATTTATTGCATGGATTTGCTCTTATCTCGAAAATAGAACGTACCAAGTAAAATTTCGTAACAGCTTTTCGAGTCCCTTCAATGCTCTGTCGGGTGTACCCCAAGGCAGTCACCTTGGGCCTTTGCTTTTCATTATCGCAATCAATGACGTTGTTTCAAGCATTTCGTATAGTGAAATTCTGATTTTCGCAGATGATATGAAAATTTTTAAATCCATTCAAAATACTACTGATCGCGTACTTCTTCAAAAAGATATCGATAGCTTTGGAACATGGTGTGAAAAGAATGGTCTTAGTCTTAACCCTTCGAAGTGCCAAACAATGACATTCTCGAAAAAACGTGAACCTAGCAATGCTATATACTTAATGTCTGGTCATTCATTATGTAGTGTCTCAAGTTTTCGTGACCTAGGTGTTTACTTCAATATTAACCTTGAATTTAATGAGCATATAAGCTCAATAGTAAGGAAAGCAAATTCTATGCTAGGTTTCATAAAAAGGTGGTCAAAAGAATTTGATGATCCTTATGTAACATTATCTTTGTATAACTGTTATGTTCGTCCTCATCTCGAGTACGCCTCACAAGTTTGGTCTCCCCTATATGAAATTCATAAACATCGTATCGAGGCTGTGCAACATAAATTTATACGTTTTGCTTTGAAGGGTCTTCCTTGGGAAGATCCATTCAATCTACCTCCTTATGAACATCGAATCAAACTTTTGCAATTGCAAACCCTTAGTCAAAGACGTATAAACAACGACCTAGTATTTTTCCATCAGCTTGTGACTGGCTTTATAGATGCTCCTTACTTGCTCTCGTCCTTAGATTTTAACTACCGCGGAGGATCTCACCACTTGCGTAATTTGGAGTTGATTCATTGCCCCCATCATAGAACCAATTACGGCATGAATGAGCCGCTATCGCGCATGAGTAGATTATATAATTCTAACTCCCTACTTTTAGATTTCAACATTAATAAATCTAGTTTAAAACAAAAATTTAAAACCAGTGCTCTACATGCATGATTTTTGTTCAATGTTTCTTAGTTTATTGTTTTTCAAAATATTTGTAGTTTATACTTTGTTTTATTTTTAGTAGTTTTGTTTAATTAATTATTATTGTATTTCATGTTAGGTGTTCTATATTGTATGTCACTATTTGTATTTATTTTTTTTTTTCTCATATATATACGTTCGTTTTGTGCTGGTGTTGGTGTTTTCTAACCTCTAACACTTGCATTTATGATGAAGAGCGTAGATAAGTACGTACAAATGAGCTTGCTCTAAGCTTCGTGCGACTTAGTCTCTGAGATGCAAAAAAAAACAACCTCTAAATGCTTAGTGGACATTTTGGTCATCGGAAAGTTTCAATTGAAAAACGCTAGTGATTGGGTAGTTCAATTGTATTGAAGAAAGCGGTCGTTTTGTTCTGCAGTTTAACAGCAATTAGCAAAAGTTACAATAATAAGTCAACTACATAAGCTTTAATTTTCAAAACAATCGAGCAATCGAAATTCAAATTTAAAGTTGAATTTTATGTAGGTATGCATGTGTCAAAAATATCCCAAGGAAATTTTTAAAAAGGCAAGTAGCCGAATCTTTGAACTTCAATTCATGAGTAGAAATTTAAAATAGTGAAGAAAAACAAATTTCAACTCGTGTCTCAACAGTTCCACAACTGAGATTTTAAGGCAAGCTAAGAAATAGTGAAGAAAACGACCCTAATGCAACCAAATCTTTTCTTGATTGGCCTCATACATGGAACGCAATGTCTTGTCGACATACATATTCTGAGGTCAACGCAATGTACGTTTCCAGCGCGAATAACTGCGTGAACACAATGGCTGCAGAGACGCAGCCGCAAGAGATGTCAAAACCATAAATACAAGCGAATACAACAACAACGCAAGACCGAGCTGGACAAGTTAACTTGATTTTAAAGCTCTTGCGGCTCCGGTTCAGTATGCGTATGCGTATGCATTGTGTTCACCCAGTAACTAGAGTAACCGTAACGCTGGGAACAAAAAAGATATTCAAAAAAAAAAAAAAACACGTTACTTACATATTGTTTCCATCGAGGTTTCCAGAGTTGTTGCTTCTCCTTGTAAACATGCCACTACCGCCACCACCCATATTACCTCCTCCTGAACCTCCGCTCATGTTCCGGCTTTCGTTAACTGGCTGTCGCCCGGCGGCATTATTGCCAAAACCCTGGTTGCGATTGCCTCCTCGGTCTCCGCCACCCATGTTCCCTGAATTATTTTGTCCGCCACCAAATTGTTGGTTTCCACCACTGCGCATGTTCTGATTCATATTTCCGCCAAACTTCTGGTTGTTGTCATTGAAACTCTGTCGTTCGGGCAAAGCAAAACCCCTCCTATCTTGATTGCCCATTCCAAAGTTACCAGTGTTTTGGAAGCGATCGTTGTTGCCGCCATTGTGGAACCTGTCGTTGTTGCTGTTTTGGAATCGATCATTGCCTTGAAAACGATCATTTCCACTACTGCCTTGGAAACGATCATTTCCACCACTGCCTTGAAAACGATCATTGCCACTGTTTTGGAATCGATCATTGCCTACGTTGTTGTTGCCAAAATTACCGTGATTTGAAAGACCCTGATTGGCCATATTGTTTCCTCGGCCACCCATTCCTCCCCGACCACCCATGTTGTTGTTAAGATTGATTGGTGGATCATCCACAAAGTTATTCACAGGAATATCTTCATCAAAGTTGCGGTTCATGGGCATATTCATACCGCCACCGCCACCTCGTCCTCCAAAGTTTCCGCCATTTTCTGGCCATCTGTCGATTTGGCTTCCAGTGGCCAAATCATTAGCGAAATTCCTGGCGCTCTGAACTATTGGGACATCGTCTGCGAAGTTGATATCATTATCGATTGGACCCACCCCTCCTCGGTTATATGGAGCAGACACTCTTCGGGGCCTGGATGGATCCCTGCGAATCGGGCCAACATTTCCTGGCTTAGGTGGACGACCGGGAACAACAGCGTTTTGGTTTTGATTGCGATTGGGCATACTTTGATTTTGATTACGTACAGCATTTCCTTGATTTGGTTTTATTGGCTGGACGGGTCCTTGCTTTGGGCCTCCTCGGTTCATGTTATTTTGACTAGCAGATCTGGGTCCATTACCTACTCTTGGTCCCTGGTTTGACTTGTTGGCGGATCTGTTTGGACCTGGGCCATCAATTGGGCCTGGAACGAACGGAGCCTCGTTCGGAACTCCATTGTTACGATTATTTCTGCGGTTCATGCCACGATTATTTGGACCCATGACTGCACCCAATTGTTCCTCTACAAAGTTCTTTGGAAAACCCATTCTTCCACCACGACGTGGTCCACCTTGATTGGGATTCAATAAATTATTCATTTCTTCAAAAACAGCACTACAAATTTGAAGTGCTTCCTTTGTAGTATTTTCATCAATCCCATCAAAATCCATTCCTGCTGGTAACATAGCCATAGAAGGGCCACCTCGACCACGGTTACGGTTGGGACCTGAGCCTGCCGCCTTACCACCGCCACCTCCGGCTTTTTGGTTGCGATCTTTGATCCGCCCTGGTTCCACGTTAATCGTCTCACCTTTAAATTCTGTGGCATTCAATGCTTTAATGGCTTTGGCCGCCATTTCACCAGTTTCCATATGAACAAAGCCGCAACGGTTCATGACATCGCACTCAGTCACCTTGCCGAAATCTTCAAATAGATGACGAAGTTCTTCCGGCTTACATCCCGAAGGGAGACTTCCAACAAAAATTTTTGTAGTCTGCAAAACAAGTTATATGGATAATCGATGAGTTTTGATTCCTCAAAATTGTACTTACCATTCTATATAGTTTTATGTGGTTTTTGGTGTATTATTTATTAAATTGCAGTACTTTGAAAAAGTATTAAACCGCGGAAAAAATGTATGCGATGCGCCTAATTCTCGGGAAGTGAAAAGAAAATGGCGTATTCATTTGTTCGCATTTGAACTTCAGTGCTGCCAAAAAGACGCAAATGATTTTTAAAGTTATAATTAGATTGAGTACAAGGAAACTGGAATAATTTGAAAATGATTAACAACTTTTTCACAGAGCGTCGTTGTGTCACAGATTTCATTCAATTTTCCATTTAAAAATATTTTTGACTAAAATAAAAAATAGTAATAGTAAAAAACTAGTTTCGTAATTTGGAAAAGTATAGAAAAAAAGTTACTAGAATTTTAGTTGTAAAGATTCGATTCAAAAATATAAATAGTATCAAAATCACAGATGAAATGCTTTGGTTTTCCAAATTCAACCAAGCTTTATTCAAACTAAAAAGGATTTAAATTAACTAAAAAGGATAAAAAATAAATAAATAGGGTGGCGCAACAGAGCGAGGAGCCCCTGGGCCTAGCGCATTTCTCACAACCATGCCTTGTGAGGGAAATGGAGGGGACCTACAATTTTTCGCCGGTTCCGAACGGCTAATTGAGAATGCGCTTTTCATGGCAATGAATACTAACGGAGGACTTGCCAATTCCTCGCGAAAGGCGATACCCGTGGAAAAACATTTTTGCATTTTGCCTCTGCTGGGATTCGAACCTCGAACCTCTGGGTTAGCAGGTGGACATGCTAACCATTACGCCACGGGTACCACTAAACTAAAAAGGATTTAAAAAGGATAAAAGATTTTCCTGGTTTTGACTGTCAACTATCAAATATCACCTTACGCGATTCCACCCCTGATTTTGTAATTTGGAAAAGTATAGAAAAAAAGTTCCTAGCATTTTAGCTGTGAAAATTCAATTTTGCATTAAAAAATGTACAGCGGCTCACCAGTATTATGTTTTTTTGCACTTTTTAGCAAAACTGCCGCTTTCCAAATTCGGAAAGTGTTTTACAAATCTTCTCAATTTCATTGCTTCAATTTTTCCAAATATTTGCCAAATTATTTGCAAAAAACAAACGAATTTCTTGTTATAGCGCTGCCAAGTTAACGGAGTTCAATTTGACGGAAGTGTTGTTGATGTGGGTGTCGTGTGGGTATTCTTCATATGTCGCTGAATAACTTTATATTGAGAACCAATTTTGCAGACTGCAAAAACTTGAAAAATCCTTTATTCCCACGAAGTTTCAACGGCGATGTTCCAACCAGTCGATTTGTTGAAGCAACAATCCACTCCGTCCAACTCTAAAGTTTTCAAAAAATATTTGAAAACTATCCAGCAAGTAGGACAAGCGGACGTTGGAGGATTCACATTATCCAATATTGGTCGTTCAAATCAAAGTCAGTCCAACTAATTCCACAGTGTGAACTCTGCTAATAGGACAACAAAACACATCTTTAGATTTTTTTACATTCGGGAACGCATACACTCCTTCGCCCAGTTTGAATTTGACGTTTGGTTTTCTGCAACTGCGTTCTTTTTTGATTTCGATGTTACGCGATGCTTGACTTTGTTGAAATGACTTTATTTAGGAGCGATTCGATGTTAGCATGATGTTAGACTTTGTTGGTATACTCAAAAATATGACAGATTGACATCGAAACCCTAGTTGAGCTGGAAAAAATTACAAAACGTAACATTCTGACAGTTCGACATTGCATTTAAGAACAATGACATCGATGTAACATTTGGTAACATTTTTGTATTTAGGAACGACGAATGTCAACAGATGTAACATTACATATCGTAATTCGTAACATCGAAATCAAAAAGGAACGCATTACTGCACTTGCGCCGTTGCGCTCGTTCGACCTTGTTCACTTTCTTCATTCTCAAAACTGACAAAAACCTTTAAAACACTCCTGAATTTGTTTAGTATTCAAAGTGATTCAAAGAAGAAAGAAGTCTTGGATCTTGGAAATGTCTGTAGAAGCAGAACAAAATTCTCTAGTGCCGTGTTTTTAAGCAAAAGGCTATATTCTTCTGCTCTTTCAACAAATTTTTCTGGTTGCATTTAACATATTTTTATCCTCCAACTTCATGTGATAAGTTTTATCTTGACCGCTACATTTTGCTCGGTGCTAATGATTTATTAAAAAAAAAAAAAAAAAAACAATAAACATATTTGTAGGGTTGTGAAGTTCTTCGTCTGAAATTTCTTAATTCTTGTTTAATAAATCAAAAAAAAAAATTATGTCGCGGTTGTTTTTTGCATTATTGTTTGTGCTACCCTTTTGTTGTGAAGGTGCCAGACAAAGCGAGTGGGACGATATCCAGCGCCAGCTGAAAGGAAAACTTGTATTTGCACACGTTGTGAGTTTTACTTTTTCTTTTTCTTTTCATTACATCGCACAGCTGGGACTGCCTACTGCTGCTGTAAAACAAATAATGTTGATCCAATTATAAATCAATTTTCCTTTTCATTGGGGACACAAAACGATTAGTTGTTTCGCCACGGCGACAGAACACCAGTAGAACCCTATCCATCGGATCCATGGGGAGATGTTAATAGTTGGCCAACCGGCTGGGGCCAGTTGACAAACGTAAGTAAAGTTTGAGATTATAGTTAATTTGATTTATTTATTTTTTTACTACTGTTCAGCACAGCGTAATAAACCCAAACAATTTGTTCCACTTTTATAATGTGTGTTTAATGTTAATATGTTAGGAAACATATGGACTCATATTTGGGATCGTTTTTCATTTGTTTATTCAACCTAATTAGTGACAGGTTCGAACTGGAGTTTGTTGAACTTCGCGGTTCAAGTTTCGAAATGAGAATCAAAAAATTCTCAAGAGACAACGTGAAACGTGATAACTGATAACAATTTGGTGGTTTCAGGTGTGTAATCAGAATCAGCACGTCAATTGATGATGAGTTTGAACTTTCAGCTGGTTGTAGGTAAATAGACAGAGTGAAATCATTTCGAAGCGTACTTAGTTGTTTATTTTAAGCATTGTGTACCGATATGGAAACACAATAGAATCAAACCAGCTAAGCAAATCAATTGGTTCTAAAACCACGACTTGTTCAATCTATTTTAAGATCAAGATACCGTAATTTATAAGAATTTAATAAGACAAAGTGCGAAACAAGAATGTAGGTATGCTTCCTTCTTTTCTTTTCAATTTGTGTTTTAGTCGACTCGAAAAGAAGAAGAGATACCTATAATCACACCCAGCATCTGCATATTTAATCAAAAGGGATGTATTTGATTAAGGTCGTAGTGGGATTATTGATCCAAATTTAAGCAGGTAAACATTTCACCCGGACTATGTAAAAGTACGTTAAGAGAAAAAAAACTACCATTAATAAATTATGGCCTAGTATTTACCCCAAATCACTGTAGGGCGTTCCAAGTAGAAATTCTGGCGATCAAAGAGGTCCTATCGTGGCTAAAAGAAAACGTGATATCCTCAGTGAATATCCGGATCTTCTCAGACAGTCAAGCAGCCCTCAAAACACTCGGCTCTGTTTCTACGATTCCAGTAACCACCCACCTAGTTATGTGCCGAGGCACAGAGATATCCTAGGTAACTGCAAAGCCGATGAACTCGCCAGAAATGGAACCGTTCTCAACCAGCAGGTTGAATATTGGTATGCCAATCGCTTAATGCAAACTTATACTAAAGCAAGAGGCAATGAATAGAACAAATAATATGTGTGTGGCAACAAAGCAGATATAGCCAGGGTTAGATGGTTTAGATCTAGCACAAGACATTTGTTATCCATAACGAGATTGCACGTTAGCTCCGTCATCGATATCATTATCGGACATTGCCTTATAGGTAGACACGCCTGATAACCATTTTAGCCTAACCTAACCTAATCTTGCCCTACACAGAGTTTGTCTTACTAACACTTTATGAGCTCACAGAATGCTTGGTCTACATTGAAGTAAATAGAGATTTGAAACATTTCATGGTTTACCTGGCAGTAGATACACAGCTTTACTAAGTTCCTTTTTTTTTGAAAAGTTTATAATTTGGCATTGAGAGTATTCCTTTTGCTACATCTTACCTTTATATCTTTGTAAGAACTTTAATCAGAAGTCTTGTCAGTCTTGCTTATTTAGTTGGGCATTACAGTTCTTGATGAGGCTAGACCTCAACCAACGTCTTTCGTCAACTATTTCGATTTTGGACAAGTTCTCTCCAGATTTGCATTCTAAGTTCGTTGAGGTCTTCTTTCCCTTGATTGCACTACATAAAAAGAGATTTTCCCTGGCGCGATTTTTCTGCATTGTTCCAAAAACCGTCGTTATTGTATCTTCTTCTCCACACATTACCTTAACACTTGAGATCAAAGATCATTTCGGAATATTTTTCTTTCCGACATTGTGTCCAATTCGTCGTTGTTCGTTGTCCTTTTTTGATGACAACATACACTTCGTTTTAACCTAATTAACCATCAAACCGATTTTTGATGCTTTTGTTTCGAGAGCCTACCTTCGCGAGTAATTCAAAGATCGTTGCTCTGATGTTGACGGTTGAGTTTTGTATAATTTTATCAAGTATGTATGTTGTTAAGAAAATCGCATTGTAATTTTGCCTCTGTACAGCTCATCTCTGTAAATACTGTCATGCGACGCCTTGAAATCGATGAAAAAAATGGTGTCTATCGATATTTTATTATCGGGATTTCCGTAATGTAAAAAATTTGTCGATTGTGACTTTTCTGGTCCAAACACGTATTGATAGGAACAAATTGATGACGTGGGTGTTACAGACGTTCACATATTACAGCAGACAAGTTGCAAGACATGCAACGTTAAGGAGGCTTATTTTTGTATAATTTATTTGCACAATGTGAACGTCTCCCTTTTTTGGACTAGGCATGGTATGCCTGCGGTTCCATTCTTCTCATCGATCATGCTTTCTTCCCTCTGTGTCATGTGTGTAATGCTCATTAGGGTTGCTACGGATGTGCAAATTTTGACATCCGCGGATGCGGATGCGGATGCAGATTTTAGGAAACTAATATCCGCGGATGCGGATGCGGATGCGGATCTTAGAATTTGCGAAATATATATCATTTTAAATACATAAATGAATGAAAATTTATCAATTTTAAATTTTTTTAATTTAAAAATAAAAATAAAAATGTATTGTACTTCATTGTGTTACTGAATAAGAAAATGGTTTAGTAATTAAAATTAAAAATAGGTGAATTAGATTTGATAAATAATAATATTGCAGCCTTCTCAGACTCCAATCTGTTTCTTAATGGATCGTATAGATTAAACCAGCTCCACTAAACAGCTGTTCGCTGGGAACACTAGCAGGTGGAGGTGACAAATACCTGCGTGCAATTTTGGAGAGTGTTTTAAGATCTGTTTCATTAGTTTTCCACCAATCGAGGGTATTATTATCCAAATCCAGTCTTTTTTTATTGCGATAAGTAGCTATCTCTCTTCGAAGAAGCGTTTCAGGACTTGCGTTGTCAGATTCTGCTTCACCATCATCTTCACTCGATGAATTTAGCATCATCGCCATATCGCTTTTAAAGCAAGCCTTGTCACACAACCCGGAAGTTCCTGGTTCTGAATCTTTTTTCTGTTTTTTTGATTTTTTTTGAATTTGGTGACTTCGTGGGAGAGTCAGAGGTTAAAGGAATGTTTGTCATTTTTAATATTTCATCTCTTATTCTTTCCTCTGTGACAGGTTTGAAAATTTTATGTTTATAGCGAAGGTCTAAGTATGTTGAAATCGCGTACAAATTGTTATCTTCCAAAGAAGAAAATTTTGAGGAAAATTGTGTTTTTAGATTTAAGACTGCAAGCCGAATGGGATCAGTTGCCGATGGTTTTGATAGGTATTCATCAAGTTTTTTCATAAGCATTTGAATAATTGGAATCACAGATGATAAAAGTGCCTGAGAACTGCTCATTTCACGAGTGGCTTCTTCAAAAGGTTTTAATAATTCAAGACAGTTTTCGATTACTTTCCACTCCTCTGGCAAAATTGGTTCGATTTTATTGTCATTGGCATAAGGACTTAATGCATCTTTTATTTAACAAAAACGCTCAAACATGTAAAATGTGCTATTCCAGCGTGTCACACAAGCTTCAGTGTGTGTTGGTATTTGCCATATTTTCTTGTCGACTCTTAGTATGAAAGCAACACTCACTAGCTATGTTTTTTTTTCAAATGGATTTCTGTAATACGTTATTGCGTACATTGGAAAATATGAAAAAACCGAATAGTTTCTCTTTGCTTTTTAACTGTGTGCAGATAGTAAGTAAAAAAAACTTTGAATCACATCCGCATAAACTCCGCATAAATTGATGCGGATGCGGATGCGGATGCAGATGTTGAAATCAATGCGAATAATCCGCGATTGCGGATGCGGATGCGAATATCTGCAACACCCCTGATGCTCATTTCCAACTGCTACCTTGAAAAGCTCGGCGTCAAGGTCATCTGCAGTTTTATTTGACTTAAGTTTCCATATGGCATTCTCGATCATCTGACAGCGAGAATTCGGTGAACTTTTTTCTCCTTGTAAATATCGCTGTACTGGTAAAATTTTCAATTGATTTGATAATACAGTGGCCCTCGGTAATCCGACGAACGTTTTTGCAGGGGAATATCGGACAATCGAGTTTGTCACATTGTAGAGTACTGCCTAATCTGATCCATTGGTTATCCCAAAAATAATGTTTGTGTACCAACATCCATTCAGGAGTGATAGGTTTTTCGGTTTACAAGGACCATCTGTCCGGATTATCATTGTTCCACTGTCTTCAGAATTTTACTACAAAATGCCAGAACCTACCAGATACATTTTTTATTATAACCGTATTCGCGATGTCTTTTTTAAAGCCTGATGTTTGTATCCTGTTTGCTTCCAAAACAACTGGAATACAAAAAACTTGGAATTTATTTTTTTGTTATTGCAACTTAAACGACTGATAGTGACCCCTTGGCAGTTGAGAAAACCCTTTCGAGAGGAAAATACTGCGAGTGGTCTTTGGTCCTGTATGCGAAAACAATGTGCGTAAAAGAAGATATGATAACGAGCTATACCGCGATATTGGCATATCTAGAAAAGTACACATCGCGAGGTTCCGAGGGCCAACCAGAGCGGATGGACATAAACGCCCCGGCTCGACAGGTTTTTGCAAGCACATTGCAGGGAAATCGCCGAAAAGGAAGACCTCGTTTTAGGTAGCGCAACCAAGTGGAATACGACCTCAGCCGACTTAGAGTGCAAAACTGGAGAAAGATCTCCCGAAACTGAAATGGTTGGCGTAAGATGTTGGTTGAGGCTCAGGTTCATCCCGAACTGTAATGTCCATCTAAGTAAGTAAGTAAGTGACGCGATGGCAAACCTTTGCCATTGAAAACTCTACAGACTGTTGAACTGAACTATACAGAATTTTCATTTCTCAGCTATCGGACACCAACAATTGAGGGGTGCTAAACCATGATTTCAAGTGCCAGAAAGTGTAATTTTCAGGAGACACAAAAAACAAATAAAAGCCGGCATATACAACATTTTACTGCAATAAAATGTATTTCAGTTCGTGTGGGACTTAAAACGTTATGGTTTGGCAACCCTCAATTTTCTCAACCTACACAGTCTTTTTTTTTTGCTAACAAGTTACTGTACACTATTTCTCTTGCTTACAGTCTCAGCTTTTTTTACTCCCTACGGTTTATTGAGTCCTCTTCCTTACAGCTCAGAAAATATAAAAGCCTTTTTTGTTTGCTTTCCTTTTTTCATTTCAATGAAAAATGTGTTTTTTTTTTGCTTTTGCTCTCTATTGAAATAAATAAATAATTAGGGTGGCAAAAGAAATCTAGGAAAACCTTGGGCCTCATTTTAAGAACCTACATTTTTTCGTTACCCAAAATCGAAGTGAAAAAGCGCTGTTCATGGTAATAAATCATAATAATTTCCGAAAGACATACCAATTTCTCGGGAAAGGCGATACCTGTTGGAAAAAAAACTGGTTGTTTCTAAAATTCGAACTTCTAACTTTATCGTCTGACAAACTAACCATTACTCAACGAGCAACATGAGCCATCCTCAGCGCGTCCTCTTTAAGCCAGTTGAACTTGTTTCCATTCCCCACAATGCGGCCATGCTTTGTCTCAATTTTTCTTTAATTTTGAATTGCAATAAAATTATAACTTTTTATCTACATTTTTATCATGCACACAGGTTGTTAGAAATAGAATTGCAAAAAATACTTATGCAGATAAGTTTAGTTTTAAGCAACACAAGCCTTTTATTTTCTGTGTGCGTGACTGATACTCCAACTTCAAATGATGTGTGGTGGTCGACAACGATAACAACATACGTTTTCTAATCTATTGCCGCTGAAAACGAATTTCAAAAATTCCTCAAAATATTATAGTCAGCAAACAAAACTATTCTAACTAAACATAAACTAACATTAAACTTTTTTTTTCATTTATTATTCATGAAGAGCAGTCGTAAAAAGTGATAAGAGATTCAAAACAGTTAACAGCGAGACAACCACCATGCCACTTGTTGCTAATAAACCATTCAAATCAATCTGTTTGTTTTATAATCACTATCGCTCTTTGTTTTCTTTTAATTATGGATGCAATGATCTATTTTAATGAAAGCATCAACTATGCGCCTATATTTTCATTTTATTTATTTACATTACTACGAGTTCAAGTCAACAAAGTGCGTGTGGCATCAGATGTACACATAATATGATAATCGCACGGTTTCAGAATATAAATACATCTCCGAAAATAGCATCTGGAAATCACTTAGAAAATTGATTAATATTGATACTTGTTGAGGAGCCAACAAAGAAATGATGACACTGATTAAAAATAAATGGTCTTCCGTTCTATTACGAATGATTTACATCGACACGAAAGGATAAAACGTGTGTGCATGGCTGTGTTTTATAGATAATACGAATGGCACCGGGGTTCTATTTATTTTGAGTGACTGAACTCAAATGGAGTTGGTACTTAATGAATTGTGAAAATAAAAGGGTTTAATTTAGGTTTGTAAGTTAGAAGATTGCTTCATGTATACGTAATAGTCTCAAAGAAGTGGTATGCGGATGCCAACAACACAGAACGCAAACCCGATTTGTCAATAGTCTTTTAAATAATTGGAAAATATAATAAGGTTGTGGTTCTATTCAACACGCAACAGATGCCATCACACAGTGCGTGGTTAAAGCTTTACTCCTTAACCATATTTCACACCCAACTGACTACTTGATATATGGCTAGTAGTCAGTTGGGTATCGAGGCATTTTTTTGGTTAATGGCCTCTATCACAAGGCACGTTGCAACATCTTCGGGCTACTAAATGATTAACGTTTACCTTTAAAAGTTATTAGCGCTAATTAAACACTTTTTTCTTAAAATGCCGGCTTATAGATGAACTTTGTATTACAATGAATTTCAGATTGGTAAGAGACAGCACCACGAGTTGGGTCAATGGCTTCGAAATCGCTACCAATGTATTCTCAACAAAACCTACTCGAATGAAGACATTTACATTCGCGCTACTGATGTTGATCGTACGCTTATGAGTGCTCTATCAAATTTAGCAGGACTCTATCCACCTGTTGGGAAAGATGTTTGGGATGACAGTATTGCATGGCAACCGATTCCAGTGCACACCGTTCCGGAAAACGATGACTATGTAAAAAAAAATTTCTTTGAGGTTTTGTTTTGTGCACATAAATGAAATTTTAAAAAATCTAGGTTCTAGCTGGGAAAAAATCATGCCCTGCATACGATTACGCCTATTCAGCAATGAAAAACTCTCCAGAATTTCAAAAATACGACCAGCGTTTCACTTACTTGTATGAATATTTGACCAAGTGGACAGGTCGAAATATTGATTCGCTAGAGAGTGTTCAACGGATTAACAACACCCTTTTTATCGAAGGTCTTTACAATAAGACGTAAGTTTGCTTCTTGAAGAAATAAAATTCTTAGTCATAAATTATGCATCTCTTCTACAGGTTGCCAGATTGGACAAAGAAAGTCTATCCCAGCCGTGATATGACATTTATTTCGGACTTTTCTTTTTCACTCTTTACCTACACTCGACCAATGGCACGCTTGAAGACTGGGCCATTAATCAAGGAAATGCTCAAAAGGTTCACTGACAAATCCAACAACAAGTTGAATCCAAATCGTTCACTTTGGATCTACAGTGCACATGACACAACTATTGCCAATGTCCTCAACACTCTAAAACTGTTTAAGGTACGTGTTGCTTTTCAATTTTTATTTTATTACAATCGCTAACAGTAAACTTACCATTAGCGTCATAGTCCACCATATGCTGCTTGTATAATGCTTGAACTTCGAATTGATGAACAGAAGCAGGCTTATGTTTCGGTATTTTACAAAAATTCTCCCGATGAACCAAAACCATTGGAAATTCCCGGCTGTGGCACTTCCTGTCCCCTACCTGATATGTATCGTCTGTATAAAGATATTTTACCCGTAGACTGGACGAACGAATGTAAACTTTCAATGCTATCTATGACATATGAAGAAGCTAACCTAGGCAATGCAATGGGTCGGTAAAGTTGAAATCAAATTTAAACTCAACCTACAATTTTGATTGTTTATAGCTGTTCTGGTAGCAACTATTCTGATTATCCTTCTTCTGATATACGTCGCGTCTGTTTACTTTAGACGGAGAAGTTACATGGACTATCGTCGGTATACCCAGGTTGCTTGATATACAAGAATAACTCTTCTCTAGATTTTTCGTTTCGCCTGTATGAGACTAAGGAGACAATTATGGCATTTACGCTGTTGGCATTTATTTCTCTATTATCTTAAGTGTGTTATTTTTATTCGCATGTACATTTAAACCTAAAAAATTTCTGTTTGTCACCATAAAAAAAAGACTGTTGTTAATGTGTAAGATACTTTCTATCAATGTACATAAACCAAATTTAAACTCAATGTTAAGTAATGTCTTAAAAACTATTAAATCAGTTATATTAAAATCGATTGTTTAAAGTTTATTCAACATTTTGATTTAATTTTAACAATTACTTTAATGTATTTAGTGTCTTGAACTTTGATATCTTAAACAAGATTCTCTAATGAAGGAAGATAGTTTGGAAAATAGTTCAGATTTAACTTTCGTAAATTTATTTACATACACAAAGTCAAATTAATAAATTGGCGGGCACAACTCGGTAGAGGACCGGGTTTGTTACATTTTTCTCTACACCATAACTTTCGAGGAAGTGGAAGCGACTTACAATTTTCTGCAAGAAAAGAGTATTAGAAAATTTGAACATTGAAAACTGAGTGACATCGCTCTTTGCACTCAGCGTTGTTATTCAAATTTTGCCTCTTTTCCGCTCAGTACGTGGGACGTGGCCCGTGGCCGTGCCGTGCCGTAAGAGGCTTAGCAATGCATTTTTGTCATTTTAACTTTAAATCATAATCAATAGAAAATATTTAAATTTTAGTTTTAAAGTATAGTTACATACCTTGACTTCCAATTTTCAATAGACATTTTATCACTACCATCACAAATTACAACAAACATTATACTGAGGAATTACTTATAAGAAAACGGTTAAATTTTGACTACGATCATCGCGAGGGGGGAGTTCGCAACTCTTTTTTGAAACCGGTTTTAGTTGGCTAGGGTTTTGAGGAATCTAAAAAGCAAAAAGTAACGGGCCGAATACGTTTTTTTTTCACTTTTGACCGGATCTTAAGGCCGAATATTCCCCTGTGCGTCGATCTTCTTATTTAGATAGTGAACCGACAGTTGGACTGGATTCAAATGCTTCAAAGAACTTTTGGCCACCTCTAAATAAGTCAGGAAGTAACAATCAATTCGGGGTGTCACACTGAGATGATCCCTAAAGAAACCGTATAGAGTTTCACTTCGTCGACTCTTTTCTCTTGGAATACAGGCCCCAAGCGTCTCTTACTACCATCGTTAAATTCACCACTTGCAGATAGATATGCTTCAAGAAAAATACAAAAACATATATTTATTTGAGAAGTGTCTACACTCTACAATTGTATATAAAAAAGTATCAAAATATCACTTTACAAAATATTAAGTAAAAATTTAATGAAAACGGAAAGATTGAAGTTTTTGGAACAAGTTTAAGGGCGGACTTTTTGATTAAAAATTATCTATTTCGCTTTTTTCTTCTCCACCACAGTTGGAGCCTTTTTTGAACACAAACACTTGCATAAAAGGCCGAGGACTGCGGTCAAGGCAATACCAATTGCTCCAAACTGAAGCAGTTGCGTGTTATCCAGTATACTCTTCATGTTGTCGTTGAGGAAGTCATTCCTAAAGGCAGAAACACTTATGTTACTATCAGATAACAATTTTCCTTAATAATGCTTACATCGGGCTAGAGACGGGTGGAACCATTTCTGGCTTTGTTTTTTGCAAATGGACATTCTGAGCGAATTCAATAAAACTCTTTGGAGTGTAGTCCTTGTGCTTGTATCTGAAGTATTTACCTTGGCGAATGCTGCAGAAACAGTTAAAATATTTAGTAAAACTCTGACAATAGAATCAAAAGATTTTGTTTACAATAAAAATTCTGGAGACTCCTTTACTTTGAACCTCTTGGCTGTGGCAATGCCATTCTCCAATCTATTCATTCGGGCAACATTCATACGTCGTTTTAAAGCCGCTCCTACAGCTTCCCAGACTGCATACAACCGCTGGCAAATAACACAGTCATTTGAATAGCTTTACATGTAAGAGGGGATTTTCATTAAAGCAATTCGCAGCACAACGAGCACATTCGACTTACAAGAAAACAAACCAATCACCTGTTGTTGCACCAGTGGCAGCTTGCGTGAGATGTTCAAAATTATTGTCTGATAGTTCCTTCACTACTGGTTCTCTGTTTTCGCTAAATGTGTGCATAATATCGTCCTCAGTTATTGGTCCATGGTAAAGAAGCGGAAGCCCACGACGGAAATATACCAATGTTGGTTCCTTACTAGGGTCGTATATACCAGTCATATGGCTGTTGATAGCCTTAACAACAACAGCTCCAAGATGTTGTATAAGGTCTTCTTGGATGTTTTCTAAAACAGTCTCTAGCTCATCGCAAGACGCACAGTTCGTTTTGGCTAAAAGTAAACAGTTTTTGGTAACGTGGAGGTAGTTTTGTGTACATTGTTCATTTCTTACAAAATAAAGCGATGACGTTGTCTTCACCGGTGATCAAATGGACAAGGTCGGTGTCATCTACAGCTTCGATTTCAACAGAATACGAAGAGCCAAAGAGAAGACATATCAAAAGGATATAACAGAGATTCGTGGACATTTTCGATTTTGTAATTTTCTTATTTATTCACAAAATTTTAGTGAAAAGATAACTGAAATAATATTTTAAAGTTCACGAAAACTCTTGATCCATCCACCTGTTTCAGTTCCTGACAAATGAAAGAACAGTTGAAGGTTGAACTCAGTTGAAACGGTTGAACAAATTGAAAGATTTTGACAGTGCAAATTCGACAGTGATACCACTTCTATGAAAAACTCAATCCCTTAAATTCCAGTTCACAGAAAAATTAATACTTTATCAAATTTTTTGTTAATTTAAAATATATTCTAGGCTTCTCTTCGGGATGAAAACTAACACAAAAATATTAAAAAAAAACAGCACTGAGAGCAATTGCAATTTACCGCTCAACAAAGAAGTTTTTGTCTAGTGCGGAATTTCTTAGAAGACTTGGAAGAAAGAAATAAGGTTGTTGTAAGTCCATATTTTAGGAAACTATTTACAGGCGATTTGTACTTTAAAATGATTTTCTTTGCCAAACGGAACCAGAAAGAAATTTTTTATTTTTTTTACACATTTTGTAAATGTTTCATTTGTCACCCTGTTACCTTACAGTTTTATTTTGAACTACAGTTTGAAAGTTTTTGTGCTGGTGTACGCTGCACTGGGAACTGTGATCTGTGAAGTGTTTTATAAAATAATTAATTTTAATCCTCTTTTTCCGGAAAATCTACTGAAAATTAAATTTAAAACAATCGTCCCACTGATAGTTGCGATAAAACTTTAAAAGAAAAATCGATGGGTTAAAATATATTCTGTTTTTTTTTTTATGTGTAAAATGTTCTATGCTATGATTTTGAGTGTGGGACCAACGTCTTTACACCGCCAACGCCAACCACATGATTCAAAACCAAATAATTCAAAAGTTTTTCCAACGTTATTCAAGTAAGTACCTACTCATTCATTAATCCTTTTAAAGTTCTCCAAACATTTCGTCACAAATTCAAGTAAAAAGTAAAAGAAAGGCAGGGCATTTTTAATGGATTTTGTAGTTTATTTAAAATGTTAAGCTTTAGTTAACAGTCTGAACACCTCATTGTCGTGCTCGTTCAAAAACAACAACTTAAAAATATCGTTATAAAAGTCTGGATAGTAGTCGCAGGCTCTCTGGCAATCTGGTGTAAAGTTTACCTCCAACAGTTTGGGTTGAATGTCTGTCTGGTTATTTGCCTTCCAGGCTAACATAATATCGGCTGCATACAGAGCCCGAGATTGAACTGATGTTGTGATGCCACAAGGTGCTTTTTTGCTACTAGCCGATGCCAAAACCTCATACAACATAGTACAAATAGAGTCCTCCACATCATTCCAGGCATTGTTGGGATATTGTTGATCCCAAAGTTGAAGAAATTCGTCACATTTAATGTGTTTCAATTGCGCCTCTTCTGAGTAGTTCATTACTGTAAAATGCTTCTCGTATTCGTCAAAATGATCCAGAGAAAATGCCTTGTTAGCGAAACGAAGATAGAACTTACGATGTACGTAAGCTTCCAAAGGAAGAACACTTTTCAAAAGGACAACATATCGCACATCGAATTTCACTCGAGCATCTAGCTCTAGACGATGGAACAACAAAGGTCGCTCGATGTATTTTTGAGCTATTTTCGGGCCGGTCGCTGGCAGCCGCATAATTTGGCTTATGTTGTTTGTGATGTAAGTGTCCAAAGACCGAGACAGATTCCATGGTTTTATAATCCAGTGGTTGTCTAGTCCACGTGATTCACGGTTTTGGAAGTATGAAGCAAATTGCAACAACTCCGTCTTCAGATTGTAAGTGGTTGGTAGCCATGCCGGTAGCGTTTCCATGGTGTTTGGGTCATGATGATTGGAACTATAGCCCCTGCGACATGTGATACAAAGAAGATCCTTAACCGTGAGCACGTACTCGTAAGGAAATTGATTGACAAATTTGTTTGGTGTATCTCTTGCCAGCCCAGCAAAGTCCTTAAAGTGTTGGGTTAGCCAAAGAACATCGGCTTCTTCAGGATTGTCTACAATTTCAAAATAAGGAGCAGTTAAATGAGTTCTTAAGACATCATATTCTGAATAGACTTTAAGTGGATCATTTCGGTTAACAACTGGCTCGTCCATTGATCCTTCGGGTAAAGTCTCCGGTACATGGCCACTTGTAAAATAGTCCTCGCTTGGTTCACTCTGTACAAAATCTACTTCCGTCAGGTCACTGAATCTCCATGGTAGTAAACAAGCATCCCTTTCAGGCGCATCCTTGGAAACATACTCGACATAATCTCTCGTCACCTGTTCACCATCCTCGACATCACGGATGGGAAATAGTAAACTGTAGGTAGTTTGTGTATTCAAATACAAGAAAGGCACAATTCTGAAGTTGGGATCATCTGAATGATTAACTGCCGAGCCTACTTCGTCCATGACATACCAGATAGGAACTCTATCTTCAGCAGTTGTTCCTTCTGCTGAAATTGAATATGCCTGGCAGTATTTCCACATTGCGTGAAGAATCTTTTCAACTCTATCCGGATCCTCCAAATCGACACCGGTTATTGCAGACATACGCTCGGCAAGTTGTGGCATTGCTTCTAACTGCTGTCGAGCGCTGTTTGTTCGAAAGGTCCATGCATGGTCGATAAGATAAATTGCATCAGGATCGTCGGCTTTGATTCCATCAGTTTTTGATACGCAAACAGCAAATACAGGACTAGTTTCGTCGCGTTCTTCATCCGAGTAATCAATTAACATCAGGGAAAGCGCTGCACCTGCATCGAAAGTATCAGTGGTGATTTTGGTAAAAACAGATTCCCACAAATGTTGCGGTACATTAGACAATTGCAACTGAGGCTTGTGATGAGTGAGGAAGTCGTTGAATAAGTTGATACTTTCCATTATAAGAATCTATTTAACAAAAACAAATCCGAATTAAATTTATTGCAAAACGTGTTGGTGTTGCACCTGAATAAAAATTTGACAACTGAATTGAAATTGATAGCTGTCATTTCCGAAATGTGCTGAACTACGAATCGAAACGTATGGATATTTGAACCGCATAACCGGGTGAATCAATCAAAATTGAATTATCTCAAAAATATCTGTAAAAAGAAAACGGCTCACCTGAGATTTTTGTCCCACCCCACTATAAATTTTTTAGATATATATGTATAGTGCCTATCACTCTCTGTACTCGCGCCTATTGGTAAAAGGTATCATAACCTGCGAAGCTTAGCCACCTTTATTTCTGACGTTTTTTTTTTAAAGTTTTTCTTTCGGGTCTGGAAACCATTGCGAGGAAAAGAAGCAAATATTGACGAGGACCCCAATTTTTCTTAAACTTTAAGAACACTTCTTATGAGTTGAATAAACTCACGCAAATACAATCAAAGGTATCGATGATTATTATGGCACTTTCCATTGGACGAAAAGAACCGTCCAGGAGCGTCCAGAAGCATTCTCAAACCGTTCCATTGGTGCAAAAAGATCGCTTCTCATGATTCTGAGGAGTGACAGCCGCTTCTCGATTTGAAGTGAGAATCGACTCAAGAAGCACTAACACATGTTACTCAAATGTCAAAAAGAAAATTTTCCACAGGAAATATTTTTTATGTGCTGTTGGTGTTTCACTCACACAAAGCCAACACGTTAAGTTGAGCAAAAACAATTTTAGGTGTTCCATTGGTTTTTAAAATGAGTGCTTCCCCGAGTGAAACCAATGGAAAGCGCCATTAAAGATCGCTTCTCATGATTCTGAGATTTGAAATGAGAATCCACTCAAGAAACACTCATATATGTTACTCAAATTTCAAAAAGAAAATTTTTAACGGAATATTTTTTATGTGACATACATATGTAAGTAGGTGTTTCACTCACACAAAGACAATTTGTTAAAACTGAATAAAAACAATTTTTGGTGTTCCATTGGTTCTTATGCCGCTTTCCATTGGTTTCACTCGGGGCAGCATTCATTTTAAAAACCAATGGAACACCCAAAATTGTTTCTATTCAGTTTAACGTAATTTTCTTTGTGTGAGTGAAACACCTATGGCCCTTAAAAAATATTCCTTGAAGAAAACTTTGTTTTTGACGTTTGAGTAACATGTGCTATAGTGCAGTCAATGAAGCATTTTAGGTCCGAATTTTTTTACTGTGAACCGATTTGCATGAAATTTTGGAATTAGGCTCATCTTACCCTTAACTTCAAAAGTGAAAATGATTTGAACACCGCCACCACTCTGGGGGTGGTTGCCACCCCTTCTCGGGGGTGAATTTTTTTTCTTCAAAATAACATCGGATATCGATAAAAGGCCTTATTTTAAGCAAAAATACAAATATAAAGTTTTTTATTAAGTCCAATACTTTTCGAGTTATTGGCAATTTAAAATTCGCAATTTTTTCACGTTTTTCATCTATTTATTGCTAATATCTCCAAAACTATACGTTTTATCGAAAATTTTATAAAAAACAAAATTGTAGCAGGTAAAAAAATGAACAATTTGGTTTTTTAGAAAGTATTCTAAGAACAATATTAAGCTAGATATAAAAGATCAAAGCCATTTTTTATTTTGTCTAAAATTTAATCGTTGTGGTCAATGCCATTTAGCGGCGAGCAGGTGCATTTTATGCATTCTAATACAAGAAGATGTTTTGTAGTGCTTGAAATAACCTTTAAAATGAGGACTATTAAAAGTCTTGCACGTAAAATAAGTGAGCTGTAGTGCAAATAAGGAGAGCATCTAATGTTTTTTTCTTTTAAATCAATGGGTTTCATAAGTACCATTTCCACCAAAATTAAATTTAATCGTATTCCGCCTAAAATAAAGTTTTTTATAAAGAGTTTGATAGATAGTATCAGTTTGGGTGCTTCAGGACACATATTTTTCAAAAAAGTCACGATTTAAAAAAAAAACAACAAATTTTAAAGTTTTTAAGAAACCCACTTTTTTTTCATAATATCTCAAAAATGACGACAAATACGTATAAAAGTGTTAGAATAAAAAATTTAGGTGTTTTTCTGACAAACAATTTGGTTTTTTAGTTTTTTCTGTCAGAAAAAAATTGACGGAGATATGATTGTTTAAAGAGCGCGTGGCGGCGCAGCCTCTCTTAAGTCCTTTAACCCTTCACCGTTTTAGCTAAAGGTTGTTTACTACATATTGCAATATAGCATGTTGTAGCTCTCTTTATTACCTTTACAATGGTTTTTTATAAGTTGTGATAGCATGAAAATTGAAGGAGTTATGGTCCAAAAAATCATTGATTTAAAAGAAAAAAACATTAGATGCTCTCCTTATTTGCACTACAGCTCACTTATTTTACGTGCAAAAGACTTTTAATAGTGCTCATTTTAAAGCTTATTTCAAGCACTACAAAATATCTTTTGGTATTAGAATGCATAAAATGCATCTGCTCGCCGCTAAATGGCATTGACCACAACGATTAAATTTCAGACAAAATAAAAAATGGCTTTGATCTTTTATATCTAGCTTAATATTGTTCTTAGAATACTTTATAAAAAACCAAATTGTTCATTGTTTTACCTGCTACAATTTTGTTCTTTATAAAATTTTCGATAAAACGTATAGTTTTGGAGATATTAGCAATAAATAGATGAAAAACGTGAAAAAATTGCGAATTTTAAATTGCCAATAACTCGAAAAGTATTGGACTTAATAAAAAACTTTATATTTGTATTTTTGCTTAAAATAAGGCCTTTTATCGATATCCGATGTTATTTTGAAGAAAAAAAAATTCACCCCCGAGAAGGGGTGGCAACCACCCCCAGGGTGGTTGCGGTGTTCAAATCATTTTCAATTTTGAAGTTAAGGATAAGATGAGCCTAATTCCAAAATTTCATGCAAATCGGTTCACAGTAAAAAAAATTCGGTGGTAAGGCCCTATTTTTCGCTTCATTGACTGCACTACTAGTGCTTCTTGAGTCGATTCTCTCTTCAAATCGAGAAGCCGCTGTTACTCCTCAAAATCATGAGAAGCGATCTTTTTGCACCAATGGAACGGTTTGAGAATGCTTCTGGATCCTTCTGGACGGTTTTTTTTCGTCCAATGGAAAGTGACGTAATACATGTTACTCAAATTTCAAATAGAAAATTTTCCACAGTGAATATTTTTTATGTGACATATGTAGATGTTTCACTCACACAAAGACAATTTGTTAAAACTGAGTAAAAACAATTTTAGGTGTTCCATTGGTTTTTAATGGTGTGTTTCACCGAATGAAACCTAAAGTTTCATGTTGACAATTGAGTAACAATTTGCGTGGACTCCCACTTCAAATCGAGAAGAGACTTTCACTCTTCACATTCGTTAGAAGCGATGAATAATTTGAGAATTACTCCGAGCTATTCGAAACATTTATTTTCGTAATGCGACAGGAAATATAAAATGTTTGACTTTCAATTTGGTGTTTTTTTTTTTTTTTGTTTATATTTGAAAGAGGCATCCACAATACCATTTGTTTTTTAAGCTTCCTTATATTCTAAGATGTCGTTATTTATTAAAATTGACTGGAACTAAAGCGCTTCAAAAGAAGACTCGATTCTGAAAATTCAGCTTCATTTGGGCCGATAGTTGACGCCTCTCAATTTAACATTTGCTAACTAAACTAAACACTAAACCGGTTTTTAAAATTCTTTCACCAATGAAAGCTTCATTATCAGTGAGGAAAATATATTGATTCCCGTAATCTTGCGGATTATCCAGAGGTTTCGAGTTCGAATCCCTACAGAGGCAAAAATGTTTTTTCCACAGGTATCGCCTTTCGCGAGGAATTGGCAAGTCCTCCGCTAGTATTCATTGCCATGAAAAGCGCTTTCTCGATTAGCCGTTTGGAACCGGCAGAAAATTGTAGGCCCCTTCCATTCCTTCAGAAGGCATGGTTGTGAGAAATGCGCTAGGCCCAGGGGCTCCTCTTTCTGTTGCGCCACCCTATTCATTTTTTTATTAATTTAATCTTGTGGAAACGAGAAATAAGCGAGCGAAGCCGCAGTCAAAAGCTGGTATCAAATAAAAACGAATTGCAGATAATTTTTTTGTAGGTACTGTTCTTTTAATAGAGGGCTGCAATAGCCTCGTTACATTGGCCTTGAATGATAAATGAAGTGATGAATTACTTTTACATATAAGCAAAAGCAGTTGATTATAGAAGGAAGAAATTGTTAGTATTTCGCAAGGCCCAATGAACCTCGCCTATAACATATGACCTAAATCGATCAAAGAATCCCACTGATTTTTGCTAGACTCCGAGTCGCCGATGATAATACCACGTTTGAAATACTTCTTCTCGCAATAACAGATATGTGTATCTTCTTTTGAAGACGACAACCACAATTGACATTGACTGACGAGACTCAAGGAGTACCACCACTCACCTCAGTTATTATCTCAGAAAACAGAAAATTGTCCATGACAGCAACCAGATTCCTTGCCTCTCTACTACTATCCCTGCTCCTCCCCTTGCTTGA
Source organism: Melanostoma mellinum (assembly GCA_914767635.1). NCBI lineage: Eukaryota > Metazoa > Arthropoda > Insecta > Diptera > Syrphidae > Melanostoma > Melanostoma mellinum. Next base: position 27,292,374 of record OU612058.1, read on the forward strand.
TAATGTATAGAAGGAAATAAGCCTCAGATTATGTATAAGTTCGATGATTGTCTTTATGCAGTTCAAGACACATCAACGAAGTTCTGGGAACTCGCCACGATAGTAAATTTTCCCTTTTATTGCTTTCCGTTGACATTGTTCTGCCTTCCAAAATCCTGTGCTAGCTAAACGAGTATGTATAAATTTGCAAAAATACACATATGTGACGTAAGATCGGAGGGTTAATCGAGGTTATTCCCCTGAATTGTTTATCTTCCATGTCTGCTTTTGGATCGGGACAGCAGTGTGCACTATCTCTATGCCATCAAATCAAAGTTAATTATCCCAAAGGAGAAAGAAGGAGAGAAAGAGGAAGAAACCAAGAAATAAAAAAAAAAAAAAAAAATCAACAGCCTTTTAACATGATGCACCACATATTCCAGTTGGTTCCTTGTTGCATCAGTTCAATGGGTTTTGGTTTGGGTGATAGCATTAATATCATGCACCGCTAATGGACAAAAATTAGTGTAATCTAGACAATAAGCAAGGTGAACACGACGGGAATATTAAGTGATATCGGCCACAACCCTGATGCAAGTATCCATCTACTACCTGGGTATCAATCAGTCCAACGAAGTTGCGGATGGTTTCTGATTTAATGCGAGATTTGCCAAAATTTATTGCACAACTCAATCCAGAATTTCCAGTTGTTGTCTTATGCTGTCTGGATCATATAATGATGTAGCATGTAGCATGTAGCATGAAATGTTCTTTGTCTTGCGTGAGAAAGTCCACGTAACCAAAATTGAATTTTGATTGATCGCTCTGGGTCGTCTTTGGTAGAGAGAATACCGGGTAAGGACATTGCACTTGACTTTCTCTTTTTGTTTTTTCTCTTGTTTTTGGTGCAGAGAAGTATAAGGAAATGGATTCAGTTTTTGATGAGGAAGTTCTCAAATTTATGCTCATACACATTCTTAAAGGATCGGTTACTTTTTAGTTTGATGAAATTGTGTCAAGAACACAAATATGTGGCCATACGTGAAATTTGAAATTGATTCGGTTTACCAAATTTTTTTATATTTCATCTAAAAAATATTGCATCGATTGACAAGACTGAACTTCAAGTCACGTTATTACAGCTTATTGGTCGCATTGACCCATGCCAATAATAATAACCGTATATCAATGATAATCGCATAACTTGGGGTTACTGACTGCGCTAACTTGTGCACTATTGGCCTTAAAGATCAATCACATTGTGCGGCAGATTGAAAATAATATGCCAATGACTATGCTTTTAATGGCGCGCTAATGGCACTCCATCTGCATTCTGAAATGAAATTCAATTGCTGGCTTGACTTCTTTGGTTAAAAGTGTGTGATTTGAATTTAATTTTGCGAAAAAACAAAACAAAAATCCATACACGCATCAGCACCATCTACACTTAAGCAGTAGAAAATAATATTCATCAAATAAATCAAATGAAGAGCCAAGGGTAGGTGCAAGTAGGTAAAAAACCGTAACTATAGTGCTAACTTTTGAGTATTTCAACAACTACAAATGCTTTTGAAGATTAAGTTGAATAAAAAAAATGTCAGGGACACAATTTCACTTTTATGTTTATTTTGTGATTAGAGCAGTCGCAGGTGCATGTGAATAATGACTCGCTAAATTGGCAATTATAAATTGTGGTTGATGTTGGTATGGCAATTGAGCTCTTTTTGTATGGTGGTGGTTTGATACCAGTTAGCTTTTTAAGGAAAAATCAGCAATTTGTTTGGGAGTTTTGCATGATATTCAGTTAGGTATTTTGTAATTCAAAGGTTAACACATTTGATCATGTGGTTCACACATAAAAAATGTTCGTTTAGTGATGAATTTCGCCAAACATTATGTGAGTTAATTGTGGGCCAAATTCACCGTGGAAACTTATGAAACAATAAAAAAAAGACCAAGAAAAATTACTCTTAACAGGCAGACATGCTAACCATCACGCCACGGGTACAAAAATGCAGAACCTTTGTTAGTTTTTGAAGTCGCACTATAGATGGGTCGCAATCGGTCTACTACGTCTACTTCTGCTCATTAGTCGAAGTTGTTCATTGATCCCTTCTCCATCAACTAGCAACTGGTAACTACATAAGAGTGATTAACAAGGCAAGGCGAGGAGTTTTTCAATAAATTCAAATGCTTTGAACTTGTTCTTTTTCTTTTCGGGCTTTATGAGCATCGTGATCTCAAGGGATCCCAGCTCTCCCACGTAACTACTTCACACCGGGCAAACTCCCCAGTTTTGGAATGTTCCATGTTTGAGGCCAACCAAATGCAGATCTCGTTACATTTTTCTCTACCAGGAGGGTTTGCCTTTCTTTTTCTGTGTTCGCGATCATGTCTGAATGTGTTTGACATTGCCTTTGTTACGTAAAGGTTCCACGGGTATTCATACTTTTGACACGGCCAAACTTTGTTCACACGGAGCATCTTCATCTCAGTTGCCGTTAAATTACTTTTATACTTTTTGTAAATTGTCCCCCATTGTAAACCGTATGTGAGTGCTGGACGCACGACAGCGTCCCATCAGGTTAGGAGGCATTTTTTCTATCACATAAGATGGCGGAGATTTTTTGTCACTTCATCCGCCCAACACTTGATGATTGATGTTGTCGTCACAAATTTACTATAGATTTTAAAACTTTTTACACTTATGGAAAACACATTTCCAATCAAATAAATATCATATGTCTGGGCCAGAAAGTGAGCAAAACAAGAATTCAGTCCTTTTTGGACTAATACACTATATGCTCTACCTTCTAAAACGTTTACACATACACTAAAGGACTCCATCGTCAGCAAAGAATAGTTGAGGTACTTTGCTCTTCTGTACTTTATCTTCTATCACGTAGTCAAGGACTGTAATAAAGAGAAGAGGACTCAAGACGCTTCCTTGGTGTACACCTACTGTTATTTGGAATGCTTCGGGGACTAGCTGGGCATTTAACCTTCGTCACCTTAATACATTTTCCCAATCATCATGTAGCTTATAAAAAATGTTTTTTGAGCCTTTTTTTGTGGCAACATTATTTTGTCCGGTGTTGACACTGTGAAGTCAGAAATGATCCACAGACTACTGGTGCAAGTATTAATTGACCTTTTTTTCTTTTGGGTTACTGCCATGAGCCAGTTCTCATTCAAGATTAATGTCGTTTTCCAAAAACCAAATCGGGAGTGAATTGGAGAGTTGAAGTGACTGATTTGACATTTCTAGTATAGCTTGATTGTCAAAAATATCACTCCAACTCTCCAAATCACATTTCATTTGGGAGTGAATTTTGGAAAACGACATAAATGTCGTCGTCAAAAACAAGGCCTGTTTCTTTACATTGTGCACAATAGTTCACAATCTGTTATATTTTAAGAAGTGGGGGTAAAATTCACTCAGAAACTCACTGAAAGAGCTTAATTGTCCGAAAAGTAAAGAAACGTTTTGAAAAAACATTCATATCAATGATTGAAAAATGGTCTTTTTGACAGTTGTTTTTGTTTTGGCTGTGCACGATTTCTTTCCACTGAAATTTTGGTGGCAATAATTCGCAGGATGGGGACATTTTTTCCTGTCTCGTACTCTCCTCGGCGCACAAGTACGAAAAATTGCTGTTCTCATTTTCGGTGAATTTCGTGATTTTCAGTAAAGAAACGGACCTACAATTATGTTTTTGTTCTCAAAAGTGCGTTGATTATGTTCGCAAGTCGAAATGGTGTTTGGGCAACAAAACACCCTACCGGGAAAACAAAATATTGCTTCAAAAATATTGGCTCTTATCGCCCTGAAAAACACCTCTTTATTCTTCCCAGTGCAAAACAGAGGTTATAAATATGATGCCTAAAATCACGGAGGATATATAACAAGAGAGTTACCCTCACACACACACCATCATCTGTCCACAAGCTTATTTTAAAAACAAATCTTTATATTCAGCTGAATACCTGCATCAACATTGTAAACAAATGGAAGTAGCGGCCAAGAGAAATAAACGCTTTCACTCTTGTTATTCATTCTTTTATTGCTAACATTCTCTCTGATAATCAAAAATGCAATAATAAGTTCGTTCGTTGAAGCCCTGTTGCCGGTAAAAAGTGATTTTTGAAAAACCTAAACTCGCTCTGAATGTCAAACTGAGTGTTTTTTCAGCCCTGGGGTTAACCTGAATTTGCCCTCAACACGTCCTAGGTTTTTGCTGGGGCGACTTGAGGGCTATCAAATGGCATGCATTTTTAATAAAATGACGGATTTGTAGTGATCTTGTGGTTTAGCGTTTTGTTGAAAACTCATAGGGTTGTCAGGGAAACCTGGGCCAACTCTGGGTAAAGTGCGTAACTAACGACCCTAATGATTGTGTCTAATGGTCCCTCCACACTATGCCAGGCGGCTGTCGGATCCATTTCATTCGATTCCGATTCGAGTCAGCTATCGGTTAGTAGGAAGGCCGATCGGAACGTCCACACTAATTTGGTATTGGTGATGGGCATGTCGGCACATGGGCTGTTCGGCATAGTGTGGACGCAGCTTAATACCATCCCAAGAATAACTAAAACCTTAAATTGGTTTTTATTTGAATTGGAATTTTACAGCTGAAAATATCATTGCTATTTACTTCTCGTAAGAAAATACACATGGAAGCGTCTAATTATGGATTCCTTAACTCAAAGGGGCAGCGCATGTAACACGACTTCACTGTCATTCACTGCAATTTTGAAATCGTTAGAGATTTGCATGGTAAATCAAAAATTAAATATAAACTTCATCGGAAGCTTCTCGTCCCGTAGCAAAAATTTAAAGGCTTGTCCAAACCAAACAAACTTAGCTGCTGAATTATGTTGAGATGAGAGTGCCCATAGTGAGCAACGAAAACGACACAGCGTTTCCATACATTTGTAGCTGTAACGGCGTTTCTGTCGCTTACGCAACTAAAATTATTTTAGCCTGGAAGAGCCTTTTATCCGTCGATCCTCTTCTCAAATCGAAAAAAAAGATTTGGCTTAATTTAGGCGCAGTTACTGCGCCATTTTGAGTAGTTTTGATTTTTTTTTAGCTAATATTTATAAGTTTCCATCCACAAAAACGCCAAAAGACACACGTTGAAATTTCGTTGTTTACGATTCTTTTGAATTCCGGCTTTTCTGACGACTCTATCGGTATATATATGCCTCAGAACTGCAACAGAAAGCCACGGAAACGTCCCACAGAGCTAAATTCCCCTGATCAGGGTTTAACATGCTTGTTCAAGCCCTCGAGAAGGAATTTTGATAATAAACATTTTTTTATGATAATAAACATCCTCGTCATTTTACTCACCTGCCCTGGATGCTTTGTAAAAACCTCTCTCCTCACACCCGCAAGATGACATAAAATTGGCTGCAACTCATGGCTTTCAAATAAAAATATGTAGGTACATGTTTTGTTTGTGTTGTGCTGCCAACTTCAACTTCAATCTTCAACATCACAACACACATCGATATGTGTGTGTACTTATGTTAATATTGTGCCAGATTTCATTCGCTTTTTTCGTTGTCGTTTTTCTTTCTTTACCATCGGCTTTTTCTCTCTTTACATCACAGCTTATTGGCCTGGCTGACTAAGGCTGACTGCGGCTGCTGCGCCGATCTTTGCAACGACTTTGAAAGCCGGCGATAATGTCGGCAACAGCTTTACAGCAATACAACTTATTGAAATGGGTATATTGACATCAGACATAATGTCTCTCTATCTATCTGTCTGTCTGCTTGTCTAATGACGAGATCAAAAAGAAAAACCAACAAAGAGGACAGCAAAAAAAAGGCTTCACAATACCACCACCCATCCATTACTTCCATCGCCACCTCGAAACATTGCTTATGCTAAATTTTAGTTGACATTCTTGACTGTTTATGTTTATTTTTCGAACAAGTGTGGTGGGTTGGTGGGTGACGTTAAAAAAAAAAATAAAAAAAAAAATAAAAAAAAAATAAAAAAAAAAATAAAAAAACAGTCGAGTCGACCAGTCTTCCACCACTTTGCACGTTCACTCAAAATGCCGCTTTTGGTCTCGGCAAAAAATTAGACAGAAAAAACACAAACAGCCTAAACCTAACTAAACGACCGACTAAACTTGTGGTTTCTCGCATGGCAAAGCTGTTGCAGCGAGAGCTAAAACCTACGCAGCCAATGTGCCTGACTGCCTGTATTACCTGCCGTGCTTATGCTTACCTCTGCGTCCCCCTCGCCAACCAACGTCATAAACTACTACGAGTGTTGAGCTTGTTTGAATGAATTGAAATGAGTGTATCTTGTAGATACGTTCGTCTCGCTAAGCTATATCAGTGTTTGGTAAACCTTCACTCTGTATTGACATAAAAGTGAGAAACAATCGTTCGGTAGTTTTTAATTTTTATTCGAAATTCGAATTTTCTTTGCGTTTTGTGTTTTTGTTTTTTGTTTTTTCTTATCGATTTCTTAAATGCGAACAAGATTTTCCCTTTTCTCTCGGAATTTGTCGAATTCGAAACTCGATTGATAATCTCGTTATTTCGCATGGTTGGCCGTTGGCGTTGGCGCACTCTCTCTCTGTTGATAATTTTCTTTATTTATTTTGCTCCCACACCCGCACTAAGGGATTTCACTGTTGTTTTTATAATCATCGATTGACCTGTCTCTCTCTCTCCCTCTCACACTCTTGGTTGATTTCTTTTCTAAAATCCATCGTGCGGAAAGTTATTCGAATCGTGATAATAGTGATAAGAACGTTTAATGATCACTCAACTGAGCTTAGTCCCGCGCGTATTGTCTCGAGGTTACACAGCTGATCTCTCTCGCGGGTGCGCTACGATCTTGCTGTGCTATGTGCGTTCTCTTTGAAACAAGACAAAAAAAGTGAAGGTCTTCATTCAGGCTTTATTATACCGTGAAACGTGTTCCTTGAAGATCACGCGATACTTGTTACTCTTCCATTACTTAACGATCTTCTTTAGGTTCACATTCATTCGATTGTCATTTCGTGTGTTGATGTTGACAATTATTATTATTTTTATTTTTTGTAAGAGCGGTTCACTTCATACTTTCTTTACAAAAACAACATTGAATTCCTCACGATATCGCGCTTACGAATTTTACTCATTGTCAGACCCCAGAGCCCGGAGTTATCTTGTCGATCGGTATCAATTTGAATGCCAACCTATTATACTAATTGATCGTAAGAGAAATTTCGCCGCATTTTGTTTAAAAAATACCTGCTTATTTGGAAAAAAAGAAGTAAATAGTTTGCAAGTTGTGTAACTAAACTAAATTGCATTCAATGATCGTTTGAGTGTTCCAATTGATTTAGAGCTATTTTGTGCGTCATATAATCGGTGGAAGTTGTGTTCGTTGCTTGTACCGCAAGAGTCGGAATATATCAGACCCAGAAAGAGAGTGTTCATTTGATTATAATATTACCTGTATTTTTGCTGTCGAAATTGTGTGTAAATATTTGTTTTATCTGTCGCGGATGGGCAAAAATTGTGTCAAAGAAATTTCCATTGTTTGTTTGGATCATCAATGTACGTATGCTGTTCTTGTTGTTGCGGTCAGTGGAATAATAGAGAAGTAATAATAAATAAATAAAAAAAGGAAAGTAGTGTTCACTCATGATAATCATTGATGCCGTGATAGTGTAATCACCGATATCGTTGTGCATACAGAAATAAAAAGATATAAGCCATCGAGAAGTGTCTTCTGTTCACAGAAAGTTAAAAAAAGAGTTAAAGTTTCAGTTTTTTGAATTTCCATACTCGATTTCTCAAAGTCAACAACAATTTATATATCTACTCGAGAGGATACACACACTTCACAAAAATATACCTACACACGGATTTTTGCTTTTCTTTCTTTTTTTCTTCGACGAGGAGTACCTATAGTCAACTTGAAGTTTAAAGTGGTGTTTTTGGAACAAACAAAATACACCAAGCACGACATCTAACACAACATCTAAGTAGGTGAGTTTGATTAGAGGGTCCAAGTAACGTTAATATGCCATTAACTGGTGGCAAGTGATAAGATATAAAATCGATCTTTTACCTTTTTGTTTTTTGAAAGGAAAAGGCTGGATTTTGGGATAATTTTTTGTTTGAATTTTTTTTACACCTCAATGAGAATGGGCTGCGAATAATTTTCCTGAATTTCATTTGATGCTGTGCCTTCAATAGTAATTGAGCTCTGATTGACTTATTAAGTTGTTTAAGAGGAGAGAAAGGTTTTGAAAACTACGAGGTTGGTTAATGGACACATAGTTATCTAGTTATTATTTATAGCTTCACTCGAATCCAATTATGAATTTAATTTCTAGCTCGCGAAAGCTGAGTGGTCTCAGATGTCTTTAATAAGTTCCAATGAACAGAAAGTAGGTAGACGGTAGGTGTACTACGTACGAGTGTTTTAACTATAAAAATTTAGACGGTGAATGTGATAGGCCACGACTTTGAATGTTGGCAATTCGAAAAGCTGTTCAAACAAGAAGTTTAAGTGTAGCTGGTTGCCAAAACAAAAATGTTGAACATTTGCTGTGTTGGTTTTTAGCCATGCACACATATTTTTTTGATTAAGGTGCTTTATTGTAAAACAAAAAATAATATAACTTCTTATACCTTATCCAGTTTGTGGTGATAACTGCAGAAAAATAATTGGATGTTTCTGGGAGTCGAATCCCAAACTCCCAACGGATTGAAAACTAAAGACGTAAAAGTCGCTCACCTCATTTCCAATCCAAAGAACACTTCGATTTTTGTAAAGGGTGAGAATGAAATAAGACGCATAAAAAAAGTTTCACTGTCATAATATTGGTTTTAAATAAAACAGATTAACTCTTATGTCAATATTGCTTAGAAATAATTTTAGACATATGAGTCCCACCTCTGGATTTTAGACCACTTTTTCGAGTGTAGGTATATTGGCAACACAAAATTATTTGGTAGCAATGTTCTGAAGTAAGTCTGTTACTGAACACAACTATTTTTCCCAGTGTCAAATTGACAGTCAAAAAAATAAATAAATAGGGAGGGTAACAGAGCGAGGAGCCCCTGGGCCTAGCGCATTTCTCACAACCATGCCTTGTGAGGGAATGGCGGGGATCTTCAGTTTTCTGCTGGTTTCGAACGGCTAATCGAGAAAACGCTTTTCATGGCATTTGAATTTACTAACGGAGGACTTGGTAATTACTTACGAAAGGCAGGCGATACCGTGGAGTGGAAAAACATTTTTTCCTCTATTGGTATTCGAATTAAATTGGGCATCACTAGAAACAATTAGTTTGAAAACCGAACCTTTTAAAGAAGTATACCTTTAAAAAGCGCATTCGGGAAGTTTGGCGAACTGAACAATTGAACTTTAAAAACACTGTTCAGAATTTAGTCTATTCAATTGTCAAATTGATAGTCTCTGGAAACAGTGTTGCCAATTTAGAAACCCAGCCTCTAAAAAGACACCACAGGGTGTTTTGCATAGAGTGCGAAAAAAGCTCACGACGGATCGGTTGGGTAAAGGAAAGGCAAGAATCGTAAAGGGGGTGGGGAAAAAGGTGGGAGCAGATGAATTTATTTCTCTCACAAAGTACATACATATTTCATTTTTGGAATTAATTTCAATTTTGACAGATATCAAAAGTTCAGCTATACCATTGAATAATTACATATAGAAGTGACACCGGAATATATCGCCACCAGGAGTTCTTATGCCGCTAGTATCGATATTGGAGCTATGTACAATTGTACATAGCTAGTTCACAAAGCAAATTTAGCAAATTTAATCACAAAAGAAAATATTTTATTATTGTTTCGTTGGTTACCGACGAGATTGTTAAGATTAAAAATGGTTTTGAAATGATGATGAGGGTTGAGTATTATGTATTTGATTATAATCAATTATAATAAATCCCTTAAAGTAGGGAACATATTTTAAAATTTAATGTCGTTTTCCAAAAACCAAACCAAACCGAACCGGAGTGAATTGGAGAGTTTTTATGTCAGATCTCACAGATAAAGTCTCCAAATCACTCCCAAACGTTTTCCAAAATGCGGTTTGGAGACAACTTTTGGAGTGATTTTTTCACTCCCGCTTCTGTTTAGGTGCAGGGGAGTGAACACCAATACATAAACAAACTGTCATCTGACTGCTTGTCAAAGCAAGCCGCAGTTTCTATTTAATTTTTGTCGGCTCCAAATGTGCGCTATAGTTAATAAATTTTCTTTAAAAAACCATTAAATAATTTTAAAAAATCAAGTGATTTATTTTTAGTCTTGTTCAGCTTCTATATGTAATTATTCAATGGCTATGTCAAATCTGTAGAGTCTCACAAAATCCTTCCTCTTCAAACGCGTCGTTTGACAAACGTAAGCAAACGTAAAAGCGAAGACACTTGGGATTAGTTTGGCCTTAAAAATTGATTTTAGCGTTATCAAAGGGATAAACTCTGACGTCTTTCAGACTACTATGTGGGGAATGAAAAATCGGTTTTTAGTAATCAAGTCTCAAAGCAAAATTTTTGAAAAAATAATCAAACTTTTTTATAAAACTTCCCCCCTCCCAAACAGTCCCCGTTTGGGCGGGGATGTTATGTTTTTTTTTTACTCAATTTATCAGTTCTGAAATTTTGTATGCAAAACACCCTGCATACGTTTTCTTTCTTCCGATAAATTCGTCAGTTAAAGAAAAGTTCAGTTTTTGATTTATGGTCAGGTTGCTCCAAACATAAACAATTTTGAAAAAAATAGATTTTTTTTTTAATAGATTGCTACTGTGTATATGTACTCGTAGAAATAGTATAGAATTGATCCCGAAGGCCAGCAAGAGCGAGAACCAGGTATAAAAGAGTGGGAAGCGCTGCGGCACATCCCGCCGCTCGAGCCTTCGGATTTTTCTCCGAACCACGTTTTTTCGAATAGATGACACTCTCATTTCAAAACTATTGCACTTACCGATATGAACCAAACGGCATCTTACTCTTTATATGTCTGGCTATGGCCTCAAGCTGAAGCAGAAATATTCATTATTATTTAAAAAAGTTAAAAGCAATTTAAAGTAAAAAAAAAAGTAAAAAAAAAAATTCAAAAGTCCGCCATTTTGTTTTTTTTTTCATTGGAAATTTTTCATTTTGCTTGAGGCCATACAATTCGATACAGAACATGAAACCGTTTTGTTTTTTGCTTTCAGATAATTCTTTTCCAAGAAATGATGTCATCCATCTACGAATCAGCTGAGTTTCAGTAGCCATTTTCAGGACCCCCATTTTGAAAAACTCAACATTTTTTGTTCTATAAATAAAACGTTTTGAAAAAAATTAGTTTTTTTGGAGTAACCTGGCCTTAAAAAATGTGTATTTATTTTGATAGGCAGCTTTAAATCTTTAAAAAAAAATCAAACATATATTCTAGTCTCACGTTCTATCATATAAAAGCGTATACGCAAAAATATTTGCATTAAATGCCGAGCGTAAAGTGCATTGACGTTATTGGCAGTTTTCACCTATGCATACTAAATAATAAATCGCACGTGAGACGTTTAACTGTGTTAAACCAATCCCAGCATTCTTGTGACCCAAATATTTTTGAACTAGCATTCCAATAATACATAAATAAAAGTAACAACAATCTAATCTACACTAGACAAATCGTGGCTATTCGTTGTTTGCTTTCGTCTGCCGTTTCTAAACAATGCTTCGTATATTTTCAAGTTGTTTTGTTGTTTTGATTTCAATTGCGTTTCTGTTAACTCACTTCCAGCCAATCGTCGATGACATTTGCACAAGTTCCAATTGAAATTTAAAAATAGAACTTTAAAGAAATTTTTTTTTTTAAATTTGATATAAAATGCAGTCTTTGGTCAAATCTTCTGACAAAGAAGATGTACATTGCATCAAATCATGTGCTTTGTTTCAAATCAGATATGAAATAGCTCGAAGACAATATCCATTCGATTGAATACTTAATGTAAAGGCAAGAACTCTGCAACGGTTGAATTAATCGGCATTGATAAAATTCACTACGTAATGAACAAATCCACCACAATAATGTTTTTGTTTCCGAAAACTCTTTTCTATAGTCTGCATCAATTTGTCCATGAAATAATTTGTTTCCGTCAAGAAGTTCTTAGTTTAAGACTTCAGAACGAGATGACTAATGAAGCCTTCAACACAAACTTTAACTTTTCAAGAAGTTGTAACTAGTGGTGCTGAAAGAACGTTGTTAGTTGTGAACATTTGTTTTAATTACGTTTGATGATCTGTAATACGGGCTATTGCCCAGTTGCATTTTTAGCTTTAAGCCAAAGAATTTTGTTACGGTCTGTCATAAAACTTTGTTGGAAAAGCTGTAGGGTGAAGGTTAATGCACACATAAGTTTTAATTATCATTGAGAGTAATTTCAAGTTCGAACATAATAAATCAATCTGAAAGGTTAAGGCTCAGTTGAACTACTTAAGTGAATGACTTTCAATATGGTTATAAAATTTGGTTAGGTCTAGTTGGGTTGTAGCGCAGGTCAGCTCTTACATAGCACACATTGTTATGACCTTATGCGGATTTGAAAAACAACCAACGTAGAAAAGTTCTTGAGTTGCAGTGCAGATGAAGATAAGATTTTTTCAAGAATTTCGCTTACCGTAATTTTAAATTTAAGGAATAATGAAGCTCTCATCGAGCACAAATCAGAATGGAGCCAATTTAATTAACGGAATCAAGTACTGAATTTTTCTTGAAAATATTAACAAAATGTTACAGGGAAGGAGGAAGACGGTGTACTTTTTATTTACTTTGATAAATTTTTTTTTGTTTGTGCTTTAAATTTACGAGAAAATCATTGAGTTCTCAAATTTTTTTTTGTTTCAAACCTTTCGTTTGCATTTTTCTTGTTTGACTTGGTTTGCTAGATGTTGAAAGGTATCAACCTCCTTTAGAAAATTCCATTTTGGAATATGGCCTACGTGATACCCTTTGTCTGATGTCTTCATCAGAATAAAAAAGTTTCAATCATTTTGAGATGAAGTGATAAATGCCACTTGTGACTGCCAAAAAAAAGACACATTCACAACATTTGTAAGGTTTTGTATTTAATTTATTGAAAACAATAAGCTTAACATTTCGTATTTAAAATGCATAGGTATTGAGTTGAGAAACACGTGTTTCATTGAACAAAAAGAACATTTGTAGGGTTTTATGAACCAAAATCTTCAGTATCGAATCAATAGGGAATGAAAAGTTAAATATATTAACATTTAGTCATTCTGAAGCATAGATTATAGACAGGCACATGTTTCACCGGCTTTAATCACACTATCGGACAAATTAACAACATTTGTAGGGTCTTACAAAACTAGCAACTTGAGTATTGAACAAAAAGAAAACACAAAGTTAAAAATAATTATTTTCTTTTATTCTAAAGCATAAAATATCGACACGCACATGTTTCACCGCCTAACATCACCCTATCGGTCAAATTAACAACATTTGTAAGGTTTTACAAACATGCAACTTAATTATTCAATAAACTGAATATGCAAAGTAAATTATTTCGCTATTCGTGAGAATATATTTTTTTCATGTACAGTATCATTATAAAATAATTAGCTGTTATCAGCAAAAATTTTGATTTCTTAGCAAACTTTGAAAGTGCTACAATTTGTATTCCAACCCAGCATAGTTTGCACTTGAGGTAGTGCCTAATCCACTTTTCCACGATACTGAACACAAGATCAATCGCAAGCAAAATCGACACCAATTGTATGGTTTTTGTATTCGAAACTTCACAAGTTAAACTCATTGGAACTGGTAGTGTTAAGTTTCAAATCAAAGTTTTTGATCAAATATCACAAAGCCTGCAGCAGTTTTAAGGAATTTATAACCTGGAACTGTCTTTCAAAAAAAATTTACACTAACACCACTTTATCACCAGACCCTTCGATTTATCTTTTACAAACACATGAGCGCTGTCGTTTTCTGTGGTTACTTGCTTCCAAAACGTGCATGCAAGAAATTTGTCATAAAACCAATATTTCAATATGTACGAGCTCGAGTTCAAAACTTTCGTGTGGGTTTTGTAGTTGAGTAAACAGTATTTTAACTCATACTTAAATAATCAGCTTGTTATTCTAGCACAAGGCTTGAATTCAAAATTCTTTAGAGATTAAGCAATCAACTGGGGTATGCTGTATGCAGAGTATTCAAAGGTAATAAGACATTTATGATTATGTGCGGTTTTATTTTATTTATGTTCCAAAAATTAGTAAACCGCCAAATGCTATTTTGCTTCCGTTACTGCTTTTGACCTTTTCTCTTTCTCTTTTTTTTCTTGTGTTGAAGCCTTATCGGATATTTTTAGATTTTATTGTTATGATCAAATTACTTCTTGTATTTCTCCTTTAACGGCGGCGGCGCTGGTGCAGAGCTGCGATCTCAAAGGGATCGAAGCTCTTCCACTTTTCTGCTTCAATTAAAAGTGCATTGGTTTGCTTGTTGTGTACACAAAATAATTTTTTTTTTACATATTTAAAATATGTATTTCTCTTAGTTTTAAACCCGTACTTAGGTATCCAACTCCATCATAATTCACTTTTTTTTTGTTGAGTGAAACTCGATCTTAAACACAACTAATCACCAGCCATCACGATTGCAAAAAAATTTTCTATTTTAAGATTCGTGATAAATGGGGAACATGTTTAAGTGCAATAAATATCCATTTGCTGACCCAGATTAGATTTAATTTTTTATAAGGAAATAGGAGGCTTTCATAATCACTATCAAATTTCACATGACTAAAACTATGAAAATGCCTTTAAATTTTCGTTCTTTTTCAGTAATTTCGTACGGCAAGTGAATGATTCTATGTGTTAGTCATCTCTGTTTCATTCATTCAATGCAATGAAAGTTTCAATCAGACCGTCAAATTTACGTCACTTTTAGTTATTTTGAAACTATCAACCGAAGTCATAAAATATTTGGCATATGAAAAGATCAAATCGCCCTTAGTTTTATCACAATGTGATTATTATCTGATTTGATGTTGAGATAAGTTGACAATTTATTGGACACTCGAGATAATGATGTGGCTTCTTTCCGAAATATGAGCAAATTTAAAATATTTTATGATAAATTCATATCTTGAAATTGTGGCGAAGGTCGTTTATTGGTAAACATGCATCACATTTACGTGGTTGTATTTTGCTGATGACGACATCTGAATGGGTTTATCTCTAGAGGGTGAATAGCATAAGATGTACTAGAAGGTTGGAGCGAGGAGATTGGATTGAGATAGAGGGAAATTGTACGAGAGAGGATGGATGACCTATCCGATAAGAGGATATCACTGGCAAATACAGTCTATTAAGTAATGATCTTCTTCACAGATGATGATATTAGAAGCTACCAATCTTTCGCCATTGCAGAGTGTTTCGCAATGTTACATGACGGTTTTTCAAAAGCCTAAAGTTGCGTCCACACTATTCGGTTCGAATTGGGGTCGGGTTTCGGTAAGATGGAAGGCCGATCGGGACGGGACGTCCACACTAAGTCGGTATTGCCGATCGGCATGTGCCGATTGATGCCGTTCGGCATTGCGTGGACGCACCTTAAGGGTTTAACGACAGTTGTATCGCTGAATGAGCTACATGGCATCTTTCGAACAATATCGCCGATATTATAGATAGAAGATTCAACTGCTACAGCAATGTCGGGCACACAGTGGCAAATATTCATGATAAGCGTCTTCCCAGCTCCCTGGAAGCATCCCAGAAAAATCAGTCATTATTGTCCTCATTAAATTCATTTGAACTGATTGATTAAATGCGTCAATCATCCCCCGATCTGAAAGTGACTAACAACCTGCTGCATATGAGGTTATACATGTCTTCGATAAAGAGCTAAACCAGGCTAGGCATCTTCTCATCCACCCAGTTATTGAGATTTCTTGAATTGACACGAGTTCGATGTAAAATGTCTTCTGGAATTATCCTTGTATTTGTTCCAGCGCCAGAGGTTACATGTTGTAGGTATGTGATGGGAATCATGTCGGGGATTGATAAAATTAATGTGCATATCTGACTTAGAGTTGTAGAAATAATAACTTCAGTGATGTCGATGCGTATCGTTTTCATTCAAATTGAGATCTTGACATGCAGCATCAAATGTTGGGTAAATTTTCCCATATTAACAGTTCTAAATTCAAGTGATGTTGGAATGCGAACATTGTCCTGCACCAAAAGCAGATAGAAGCATGTTTTGGAGGAACTGTGTAAATAGACAAAGGACTTCAGATATTGAAATTTCTTCAATGAAGTCTTCCAAGTACAATAATAAGGAGTCACCGAATGAAACTTTGGTGCAAACGGGTCGCTTTCGCTAGTGGTAGAGAAACTGGTCAGTGCTGTAGCTTGGGGTGTGTCAGTTTTACCAAGTGCATCGGGTCGCATTACACACGGTGAAATATATAATTTTTGACTGTTCTCCAGATGCACCATCAAATGCACAACAGTGGGATGGCGTTCGTGAACATTGAATAAGAACAAATGCCAAACGGCCGGAATATAATACACATATGAACGAACTTGACCTCGCTTAACTTTTTTGTTGGTTGAGGTTTGGATGCCAAAAATATCATATCGGTGCCTTTCGTGATGTATTTACTGATGCATGTGGGGAAATTCACTGAGTTGCAATACTCAACATTGCAATGTGTCAAATATGTTTTGGATAAAAGTGTCGAATAAGGAGCAATCCTTCTGTTGTCGACATGGCAGTCGCTTTTTTCTTTTTTATTGTGATAGTTCGACTCTTCTCATTGACATCAATACTCAGGACACCACCGTAAATTTTCGTTGATAATGTATAAAACACTACCTTTCACTGTGCTAGAAAACTTATTACTGGCTATGACAATTTGAATTTTGTCTTTTAGAAAAAAGTTTTACACAAGCACAGTTCGACCACTGGGTTCTTAGATTTTTAGGCAATTGCGTTGTTCTGTGCCCGTGGCGTAAACTTTAGCATTTCTGTTTGTAATGTGGGAGTCTTCTTCCACGGGTATCACCTTTTGCGAATAATTGGCAAGCTCTCCGGTAGTCATATCATTGCCGTTAAAAGCGCTTTCTCGATTAGCCGTTCGGAATCGGGCCCCTCTATTCCTCAAAAGGCATGGTTGTGAGAAATAAGACGAAGAGCTCCGCACTCTGTTGCGCCTTTTTTATTTATTAATAGTTTTGTTTTTTACATTTAGCCACAAGAGTTGTCGAACGACGAAAAGTTTTCCGCTACCTCCTTTAACGCGAAGAACGTTTTTCTAAAAATATTTTTAAAAGTTTCAGAGTCTTAGCTCTGCATAAAGCAGATCAAATGAATGGAACTTATCTTAAAGAAACTGTTATTAATTATGGTTGTCTATCAGTTGTTCATCTTATGGAAGACATTCAAAGTGCTTTTGCTGTAGTAAAAAGAATACTTATAGCTCAGGGCTATGACATCCACCTTCAGTCTTCATTTTGCGATATGATTTTGTATCCTTTCCTTTTTCATTCTTTAAAGTTCACCTCCAGGCAAGCACACCTTACGAAGGCATTGTCCAATATGCATCGCCAAATTGGAAAGCAAACACAACAGCCTTTTGTCAAGAGTTTTCTAAATTTAAAATTCCAATCACATATTTGAGGAAAATTTTCAAATTCTTTTGTCTGGGGCACTCTCGAGCATTCTACCTTTCCTTGCACTCTCATAAGTATGATCGTGAGTTGAGTTATTATGACAAATGATTCGTTTAAGCAGATATATGTACGACTACGTACTCAATTCATGTGCTGATTGATACAAACAGACTCAACTCGTAACTTTTTTCTTTTATTTTTCCAAAATATTGTGAACTCGTTTATTTGTGCTTTTGAATTTTTTTTAAAGAAAAAATATTGCAACAATTTGTAAAGCTAAGTATCACCTTTTATTTTGTTGTTGTGACTGACGTGACTTGTTTTTCAAATCGCACATTGAATGGGGATATAAAATCAAAATAAACACTCTGTTGGTTTTTTAATGGCTCAATGCGTTTAGAGTTTCTTTCTTCCTCAGTGCAGTTTAATATTTTTATGAGGACATTATTAAATGATTAATGTCGTACTTTATAGCGAATTCAATATGACCTTAGCCCAGTTATGTTAGCATTGGCAGAGAGGTTATTGTGAACTGATTCCGCAAGTCAATTAATGGAGGTGGTGTTGAATTCCATTGTTCGAAAAGGAAGTTCGAATGATTTTTTGTCATATTATATTGATATTGCGTGTGTAATGTGCCCTGTGTAGTTCCTTTGTGTTGTACGTCAAGGGACAATCATTTCAAGAAGTTCTGAGAAAGACTTCTCGCGTTCGTTGACTATCCCATGACAAAGATGAAGCTTGGAGTTGCTCGAGAACCTTGGAACATAAATGTAACGGTGGAGACTGTCGTTTTGAAATTAGAGTTTTTCAATGTCTAAAAAGCAGCTTATGGCGACAATAAATGTTGGAGTTCTATGAAAAGAAAGTGCTAGAATATTATCTTTCGAAAAGTAGAGCTATTTTTCGTAGTACAAGCCGTTTTTGTAAAAAGCGATCTCAGTAGCAACAAATCCGAAAATAGATACAAAAAAAGAATTGAAGATATGCAAAGACTTCTATTTCAGAGTCTTTCGGACAAAAAATCAAGATCACTTAGGAATTATTTGGCTTGCTAAACCAGTGTAGCTTAATAGAAGGCTTTGACAGCGTAGTTTCTTAATTTATGTTGAAACCAAGATATTCTCTTCAAAGTCATTTATTTGCGGATGTGAAGGCGTAGAGGAACCATATCGGTACAAGGCAAACCGTGCAGTTTGCATTTAATCTAGAAATAAATTCGAACTTGGTCCAGTTAAACGGAACTACGGAAATTGAGCAAAAAAAGCTCTCAAATATCAATTTCAACCGTTTAAGCCATTCAAAAGGTCTGCGTTTACCATATCTCCCATCAATCACAACTGATTGTTTTCCCTAGTCGAAGAACATGGATTTTACTATTTTAACGATAAAAAAATTCATCAAATTTGTATGTCTTCAAAATTTATTTCCCACAACATGTCACTATTTATTCCCCATTTATCAACATTGAAAACCACTTGTCCTCCACACCAGCGAAGAAGAAAAATTAAACTTCGAGTCAGTTTTGTATTCAACTTCCATAAGACCTACAAAAGTATCGTTTCCCCATAGGAAAATACCATAAACAATAATATCTCTCACCTTCGAAGAAGACGAACCAACTGAAAAATCACCGACCGGCCGCCACCAACTTTCAATACAATTTTAACCTTTAGATCTTCATTCGGTATTCAGCAGCTGACGTCGCGTGTCGTTTGTAACAAAAAGAAAAAACTGGATTTTGTCACTATTCCGTTTATCTGCCTATGTTTTTATTTTTATTATGTGTGTGGGTGTTGTTGCATTAATTCCGCTATCTTTATTTTGCTTTTTTATGACGATCATTGAACAGTATTCCAATCATTAAGCGCTTAAGTAAGATCGCATGGCTGATAATAAATAATACTAAGCTAGAATGGAAACCGGAATTTGAAAATGGTGGTGAAATGTCAGAAAGGCTTCCTCTTTAAAAAGGTCTTGGTTGTCATCTTTTCTGTTTCTTCTTTTCGCCATTTTTGTAGTAATTTGTTTGCAATTTGTGCTGACAGATTGAAATAAAAATCCGAAAATAACATTCAGCAGCTTATCTTGGATCGAGATGCCTATAAAATACTATTAGATATTGAACAACTCGTTCATAGGTAGGATTTACATAATCTACTTCTTGTGGTTCCATTGTGAAACAGCTATCTTCCTACAAGTTGTGATGGATACAAAATACGAAGTGTTCTAAACTTGTTTTAATCACGATCGACGGATGGTGGATGGATGGATGGAGCAATTTGTATAGAGAGGTTTTTCTCGAGTTGAGCTGAGTTGTGTTTACGTGTGTTTTGGTATTCTATAAACGCAACTAACGGTGGAATAATATTGCAAGATAAGGTGAATGGATGTATGGATGTTTGTTGTTTTCTGGAACTTGCGACATTTAGTTAAAAATTTACGATGAGAATAAAGAAGGTTGTGGAATAGCTAAGGTATGCATAGTCACGCGTCTCCATTGAGGAATTGTGTTCTCGTCGTCTTTAACTGGAAGGAATGGAAATGAGACTGACATCAATTAGGTTCTGATTTTGATTGGGTTGTGTCATGATTGTTTTTTTCTGTACAACAAATCGGCTTTTCGTAAATATTTAGATTTTTCTAGGTCAAAACTTAGCTTACTTTGAATTGAATTGAATTGAATTTGATCAGTTTTGAAATAGATTTTGATAAAGACGATTTGTTGATAAATTAATGTGGAGTAAATTTTAAGTAAGATTCGGAAATTTGTCTTCTTTTAAAGACCAAAAAACTGTAGTATAGGTACCATGGTTGGCTGATAATACCTGGGAAGTTTTTCAAATCAGGAGGACTGCAAATCTCGCTAGTCGATGAACTATTGTCAACTTATTTGATTGAATTTTTTCTGTTTTTTGCTTTTTCTACAAGGAATGTTGAAATTATAAATAAACAAAGTGTGATAATAGAGCTCGGCGAGCCCCGCGCTGAGATATGTCACAATTTTGCTGATTCTGAACTGAATGTCTGTGTGAAAAAGCGTTTTTTCATGACGGTATGATTAATTTCGGATTTGAAGATATGTTGCTTGCGTGTTCCTCAAAACTCCAGTGCGAATTGTGCCAGAGACCACATCTCTTTAAACGAGAGAAGGTCTTGAGAGTACACCCCATGATATAAGGAAGGAAAATTCAGCAGTGCGTCGGGACAACACCGGGAGTGCTAGAGAATGCTCGAAGCAGACATCCTTATGCTTTTTGCTGCAATTTAGACATGGAACCAAGTAGAGAAGTGTTTCTTTAACCGTCTTTTTAACAGAAAATAATCAAAACTCACGTGAAGCTCGAATTTGCCCAACTTTTCAATAAAAATCTAAACCCAGGATTTTTGTATTCTTTCTTGAGACAGACATCTTGTGGATAAAGAAATCGTAGAGACAGAAGCAAATGGCTGAAAACCAAACAAAAAATTGAGGCGATAGAATTAATGTTTTTTTTCTACAAATTTGGAGTTATGAAATGTTTCTATCCAAAGTGGTTTTTAACCTAGACGATCGGAACCAAGATTAAACCGTGGCTCCCCCCATTCCATTCTTTATAGAACTTCATTACCTCGTTGCAATAATGAATTCTTGCAAGGAATATGGTTGTAGAAATTTGCTAAGAACTTGTCCCGAGCCTTTTGTTCTCAAATTTTTTTTTCATCATTTTTTTTTTATTTTCTTATATAGATTATTATTATTGATTAGCTCAAATTTATAAGAAAATCTAGCTCACCTTATCTAGGTCAACGCTTCTCAAGTCCCAATTATTCAAAGCTTAGTTAGCGCATAATTTCCAAAGGTTGCTTGAAAATGTTATTCAAATTGATCCAGTTGTTTTGAAGTCCATATTGAGTACACATGCGTAAACCTGGACTCTTTGGAATTCTTATCAATAGTTTCATTTTTTGAATGAAACCCTACTATGGGGTTAAATTTCTAGCTTTTAGCTGCCTACGAAATTCAGCATTCGGTGAAAACTTACGTGACTTATTTCGCCAAAAATAATGTCTGATTCAATTTAACTCAGAAAACAGGATAAAAAATTTTTTTATTTGAAAAAAAAAACCTGCTCCTTCTTCTGTTACTAGAAAAAACATTGACAAATTTCAAATCGCTTTTATACACACAAAGATAAAACCAATGGCTTGGAACGGAGACAGCTAAGTTGGACCGGAGACAATAGGTTCTTCACCAGTTCAAAAGTCTATACAATCCTACGATAGTTTCTATACCACAATGCTTTAGGCCCGTGTTATGAGCAGCGAATCGAACTTAAATCCAAACGAATTCGATAATTTCGTATTATGAGTAGACACTCGCTTAAATGAAGTTCGCTTCAAATGTCAAAAAGTTATCGATCAATTATCTAAAACGAATGTTGAAGTTCGCTACTCATAATACCACGTAGCTTGTAGTTCGCTGAACAGTTCGACTAGAAGCGAACTTTCGATTCGCTACTAATAATACAGGCCTTAACCTAGTTTGAAACTATCCCAATCTGTAAACCTGAGAACATTCAAAGTCGACCCAGTGATAGTTGAACTCATTTAGGTACGCCCAAACTATGCCGACCGGCATACAGATCCATTTCTTTCGGTTCGAATTCGGTTCTGCTTTCGGTAAGGAGGATGTCCGATCGGGACGTCCACACTAAGTCGGTATTGCCGATCGGCATGTGCCGATTGATGCCACTCGGCATAGTGTGGACGGACCTTTATATAGATGGGCTACAATCGGCTTTGTTATATGAACAAACTTCCGGTGATATAGAGTAGAGAATTAGTTTAGAAACTTACATATGATCTTTCACCATAATACTGGTTCCAAATTTAAAGCAAACCTCAGAACAACTCGCTCAGCAAAAAAACAAACAATACAAGGAATGGAGAAAGTCAATGCATTGCTATGAAGTCAATTAGAATGTGCTGTTAAAATTTGGAGAAGGCGTTTAATTCAAGTTTATGTTCATCATCACTAAAGGGAGATGTCAGTTTTTCAACATCATAAGCGTCTACCCTAAAGCAGAGTATTGAAATTAGATTTTCGGTTGCTTCAATTGAACTTCATTACACCAAATACTCCTAAGAGTTCTACCATCTAGTTTCTGTTGTAATTTAAGCCTTCTGTATTTGTGATAAAAATCAACAATAATCCCATTCGTTCGACAATCAACGTGAATCCAAAACAAACTTCGTGTCTATGATCAGCACACTTCTTCAATAATTTAAAATTTCAAGTTCTGTTGTCTGTTTATAGAACTTGTTTCTGTTGAAAAATGACTAATAATTGGGTTATAAAATAATAAATAAATTATACTGCCTCATTAAAACAGGACATGCATGTTCTTTCATCCATTCAAATATATGAATACATTTTTGGCTGAGAATAACAAATTTTACATGTTTCTGTATAACACAAAAAAGGAGACTTGATTCATGAATTGTTGTCTTCAGTTAATTTGTTGTTCGATTCAGGCACTTTTTTCAAACAATTCAAACAACGCAGAAGAAAAGTTAGATAATTTTAGTTTCCGAAAATGTCTCGGGGACTTTTGTGTCGGAAATTTTTTACAATCTTCGTTGAGTGAGCAAATTGGATCATAAAATTGGAGAATAAAAACACGAAATTGCTGTCAACGCTTCAGTTAAAAAATATTGAAAAGCCATAAAATAAAAAATCTGACACATTAATTAAAGAAAATCTCTTCGAGGGGACTTAAAATCCACTTGCAATTCTTTAAAGGCGTTGCTCCTGAGCTTAAAACAGAAAATTTAACGACATGAAGATGCAAAACTGTGAAATTATCTATATCTACGTTTTTATCGCACTCTGAGGCAATTATAATTGTGACCAAGTCTATTTTCGTTCATAAAATTTTACACAACTACAATAAATGTCGCGCATTAATATGCAGCAAATCATTAGCAGCTCACACTTTTATTTTTTACTCGATACTGGACAGACATAATTGTGAAACAGGTGGTCACTTTAACCACCATATTCTATTAGTTCTAGACTTTCTTATACTTGACTGCACACAACACAAAACCATACAAGAGAATTCTTGCATAAATTAATTAAAACGATTAAAAGCGAACAATAGAAGAACAAGTTAACTAGTTGCAATGACATTTACAGAAGAAAAATTAAAGCAGAATCCATTGTAATACAAGGAAATTGTTGCAATCCGTTCAGATTGTGTAGGTCTTTTATTTTTTGAAACGTAGAAAAAGAAGCTTTTGAGTGCAAATGTGTAAATCGCTGATGAAAGGTGACGAATTCTAATTTATGCACACGAATCATAAAAATTTGTGTGTTTATTTATTTTATGAATATTTTTATTTTGGGTTTTGCCAAATGCAAAGTTTCAAACCGAATAACAAGTTTCCGAGCACAAAACATGTGATCAGATGAATATTATTAAAGAGCTGGTTTCAAAGCTATTTTTGTATATATTTTAGATTATTTGTTGCCAATTGCTCATCTTTAAGTACAAATTAGAATTGGTTAGAAATTTGACAATGGCTACCAGGTGGACGGCGCGGCCGGCCGGCATGGCATAGCAGCGAACCTCACTGACGGCTCAGTAGTGTGAAAATGTGATCGTTTTGAGATAACAATGCTCATAACGACGAGTCACACCGCGCCTTCTAAAGAAAAAAGAGGAATAAATTAACCTCAAATCTTTGTCAAAACAATGAATCAAATCGCAACTGTACTTATTGAAATATGAAACACATTGCCTATTTAATAAACTGCAGCTTTTTCCAAATTGAATTTTTTCCACTCTTTTCTGTGCAGTACAGCTGACATGAAATTCGACAAGTTTACTGAAAAATGTAAATTTATCATCATATCACTTACAACAACGTTTTTTTTTTAATTTATTGTTTCGCTATTCAAACTAGTTTCGAAAACGATTGTTCAAGTGGTGCTAGTGGTGGTGTTCAATTGAACCTTGATGCTTCGCAACGCTTTTCAATTTTACTGGATAAAAATTATTATACTACAATCAATGATTTCATTGTACTTCCTCTCTATACAATTGTATGAATACGTGAATAGCCCAGTTCACACTGTGCAATTAGTTGGACAGACTTCGTTTGATGAAAGTTGGATGGTCGGATGTAGTTCACACTTATCAAGCTTGTCGTCCAACTTTATGTCACACACACTTCCACTCCGTCCAACTTCTAGATTTTCAAAAATATTTGAAAACCATTCAACAAGTTGGTCACTGTACAATAAGTTGGACAGACTTTGGTTTGAACGACTAATGTTGGATAATGTGAATACTCAGGCGACTGGTTGTCCAACTTCTTGGATGGTATTCAAACATATTTGAAAATTTCGCAGTTGGACGGAGCGGAAGAATATATTACATAATGTTGGACGACAAATCTGCTAAGTCGGAACGCAAACTACATTCGACCATCCAACATCTATCAAACGAAGTCTGTCCAACTAATTGTACAGTGTGAACTCCGCTAATAATAGAGGGAAATAATAGGTGGGTATAGTAATTCCTGGTGAACCTGTTTGTCAACCAAAATGTATCCCCAACAATTTTGATTTCGAGCTTTCCCTATTTCGCACTTCAAGTTAGTCGATGTCTGCTTGATAGAATAAATTAAGACAGTGTTACTCCCTTCCACGATTTCCGTTCAGTATGTCTTTGAAAACTTGTTGAGATTTAAAATGGTAGTTCTTCGTTGATTTGCTTTCATACCCCGTCCGTCACCACAAAAGGGATCAGTAAACCAGTACAAGTATTTTTTTTTAGAAAGGATCAAGGGCTTTCTTGGGATGAGACTTCATTAGCGTATAACAGAGCTGGGTTAATCAGGGCATTATGCGGAGCTCAAGGGTTGTTGGCATCGCTTCAACTGGTTTCCCATGCTTATTGTTAGCAGGATATGATTAACTTTTGCATTTTAAAAAAAATTTAGCCTTGCTTTCAATAACAGAACCGGCAGAGAGGTGTGATTGAAAAATGAATCTGTTTTACCTTTCATATCAATGACAAAACTAATAACACCTAAAACTCGTGCAAATTTTGGTATGCCACCCAAATTACTCAAAATGCGGTGTTAAACCAACCAACACGACCTTTTTGCGCTCAAATTACTCAAAAAGTTGTGTCAAACGAACTAACACGAGCGTATACGAAATTTTTTTCCACTCAAATTACTGAAAATGCAGTGTTAAACGAACCAACACAAATCACACGACATATTTTTCACTCAAATTACTCAAAATGCGGTGTTAAACGAACCAACACGAACCTACAAAACATTTTTTCCACTCAAAATGCGGTGTAAAACGAACCAAAACGAACCTACACCCCATTTTTTCCACTGCATTTGCTCAGAATGCTGTGTCAAACTAACCAACACGACACACGCCGTAGGATACACACTTTCGCAAGGTGGAGGTCAAAGCTAATGTTCGACCTTCGGAAAGCTCTTACTGGAAGAGTGTCTTTTGCCTGTTCGGTGGTTTAGGGATCGCCATTTTCTTTTATGAATTTGCATAGGATAATCTCGTCATGTCGTCTTTCTCTTCTTTGGAGACAATAGTGCGTACCAGTCTTATGTTGAAGAATTAAGCCTTGACGTCGATTGTCATGATGAGCTCGGTAATGACGTTTTTTTTTTTTTGAGAGTCTGCCTCCAACGAAAAATCCGTATCCAAATACGCGAAGTTTGTTTTGAATTTAATGGTCGGCATTATAGATAGCAAATTTGTCCATTTCCTTCTTGACTGGCCTCTTTATCGTGCACCTTGGATGGCGGTAAGATCTGCTTTGCAGTAAGCAATCTCCGGCTACACGAAGTTCGTTAAGGGTTCGTTGTTCTTTTTTCTTTTACTTAGGGCCTGAAGGATGAAATCATAATTGGCTATTGGTTGTTTCAAAATAAAAAAATTACACAATACCTAACCTTCAGGGCCAGGTTATTTTGGAATCCCCTTAAATGCAGGGTCTTAAAAAGCATCCCGCCCACATCTCAATTTCAATATTTTACAACAGTTTTGAAAGAATTAAAATGAATATTTAAACCAAATTTGTTGAAGTAACTTATTCAGAGCCTGCTGCACTTTTCCTAAGCTCTGACAACTCACAACAATCAAAGCCAACTTCCTTTAATACACTTTCAACCGGTCCCTATAGCTCGCTCTAATTTTGTTTCGTTTACTTTGCTTCTTCTTCTAACTGTTCTAATTTAATGGCTGCTCTGCAATTGAGTACACTGAACTTTTGCAAGAGTGATGTCAAATACCTAATTGGTTTAGTTTATCTAACAAAATTGTAAGCTACAGAGAAGATGTACTTACTTCACCATTATTATTGTTTTACAGCTTTGTCATATAAAAAAAGAAAACAACTCAATTCAAGGTAAAGCCGTAAACTCATAACTAAATTCAAAAATGTCTTATAATTGATGGGCTCCCCATGCGATAATACATCTTCTTTAATCTCAACTTGTCCAGTCAAATTGATTTATTCCCATAAATTATAACCCCACCTACTGACGCTAATTTTTGCATTGAACAACCACCATCTTCATATCTTTGAGATAAATCATTCTTAAGTATGTTATGCAAAAATGTTTATGTTATGTTAAAATGTTCGAACCCAGAAATAGATTGCACTTCCGGGAGCGAGTGTGTCGAATGCCGATGCATCCAGATAAAAATATCAATAAACTTAAACTTAAATATGAATGAAGAAAGCACAGACACAGAAACAGGTAGTGTTGATGTTGTGATGTGTGTGACATGGCTAAGGTTCCATCTTACTAATGAACTAGGTTGTGTAAGGTCTGTTATAAGTACGAATTATCTATAGTCAGTGGTATACGTCCATGCTTATGTGACGTTTTCATTAAAGAAACACCGCATTCATTTGACGCTTTTTATTAGCATAGAGATGCTTAAATTTAGCGGGGGTTTTGGATTCATTCAGTGTGGTTAGAGATATGTCGGAGAAAACCAATAGATACATATGTACATAATTTATAAGAGTTTTGTTATGAAGACCAGTTGAAGACGTCTTTTGTTTTGATAAATAAACGTTCCAAATTAATTTCATTTTGTCATCACGGTTACTGATAGCACAATGCTTCCCCTTTTGGTTGGTTTTATTTTGTTTTGATTCATTTCCATTCGATAAAAGAACAATAATTTGTACGTGCGTATAACAGTTGGCTATCGTAGCCTCTTTATATTCTGAAGTATCCCTGTTGTTGGAGTAATTGAGCTATTGTCGTCCCATATTTGAGTTTAATTACAATAAAATTGTGATTTGAAATTAGAAATAAAATAATATAAATGATTTCTCTTTATAGGAGAAGAATGCCGACTTAAATGATAACGAAAAACAAAACTTGCTCTTGGCATTGAGACACGTGCCATAAACACTTAGCCATGATGTTTAAGATAATACCTGACGGAATGATATCATTTTTTTTAAGTAGGATGTGCCATTGAAACGTTTTTCTTTTCTTCCTCAATTGGAATCAAATGAACGCAATTTAAAATTTAGAAAAACAAAATAATTTGTCCAAATAATTTTTGCATTTAGACTTTGAAGGAGAACTGCGTTATAATGTTTTAAATGGTCTTGTTGGAAAAGCTGTAGAAACAAAAGGCTAACCGTTTCAACTGCTCTAAAAAAGCAGATCAACTTTGCCATATTACTTATTAAAACTTCCGCCGTCCACTGTGGATTGATTCAGTTGCTTTATCTGAATTTGTGAAGCTTTCTTCAGGGTCCCGTTCACTTGCAAGGTTATAATCGCTAAAATACATGGCTTTAGTCTGTTACAGGTATTGCTTCAACCTCTCCAACAAACCCTGGATTGGTGGGTAACCTTACCACACATTTTTTTTCTTGAAAAATTGGCAAACGCATCTGGTTTGTTCTGGGTTTGCTTAGACTTTCTTTCGCATGGTGCCGATTTTTTCTATCATTTTTGGTCTTTTCCAGATGATTTTGTTGATGACTTAGAACGCGAAGGCTCCAGGCTTGATGTTCTGTACACTTTGTTAGAAATTGTTGTTGTTGAAATATTGAAAAGCTTCCCCCAATATAATGTACGTGATTTGTAGTTTATTCTTCACCATTTGGTAGCTGTTGTTTATGGTGTTCCAGTCCCTTTCTTGAATCCCTTGCAGTCGTTTCCTCAATCTCTGACAAATGCCAATCTTGTACAGCTGTACAATCCGTTCTGGGAGATGATAACATCCTTCCTTGGATGTCCTCGGTATCTTCTGTTCAAGGAATTTTTTATTTTGACCCCTATTTTATATGCGTCTTCTTCATATTCGTTGTTGGTGATGTATGAAGTTTCTGTTTGAATCTAGCAACACAATTGTATTCCCGATCTTTCTTTCGATATTATGACGCCTGCAGATAATCTACTGCTCGCGTGTCAGCTGGTAATCGTAATGAAAGTGAATGATCTCCTGCTAACGATCAGCAAGAATAGTTCTGTAATTCAGGTATACCAAGTGGCAAAGTTGGGGGTTTCAAGAAAGAATTCCAACACCAATATGATAATGTTTGTTATTGTATTTCGAGTATGTTGTCCTTGCCTTAGAGTGAATGGTTTCCGGATTCTTCATCGAGCCAATTCACCATGGTTTCTCTGGCATCAGTTGATGTTGTGTCATACATAACCGGGTCTAACGTATTTCTCATAACCATGCTTTATGAGGAGATGGAAGGGACCTACAATTTTCTGACGGTTCCGAACGGCTTACCGAAAGGTAAAACAGTTTTGGTTTCTGTTTGGATTCCAACCACGAACCTCTGCTTAACAGGCAGAAATACTAACCATTACGCAATGGGCACCATAGTGTTGGTTCAGACTGGCTTCTTATCCTTGCTAAGTTTTCATTTATTATAACATTCAATTGTTTTTCCGCCAATATCGCCTTTGGTGATTTGGTACACTGAAATGAAAAGCACTTTGCTGCTAAGCCACAGGTCTCCTTCAAGTTGTGGTTGAGAGAAATGCGAGCTCTGGTCATCTCAGAGCTTGCTGTGCTTGTCTAATTATGTATTTATCTGTTTCATATTAAAAAAAGAAAAAAAAGAATGGGCTTTAAAAGAACAGATCTCAGTAGTTTGTGTTGTTATCCACTATTAAGTTTTGTTAGGCAAGGTCCCAGAATTCATCCCAATTTTAAAGCGTCGCTAGCTTATTGGTGTACATTCACTTATTTAAAAATTCGTTTAGCGGTTAAGCTTCGAGGACAACTCATATTTCCAAAACGCGGTGTTATGTGAAAATCAGGGCCGTTCGCTAAATGTATGCTTTGCCCAGTTGTAGACCGGCTTCAACTTTTACTCTTACTAGTTTAAAAGGCAAACTAGACATGACAGATGACAAAATGGCTGTAAGTGAAAGCATCAGTGCTGCCAACCAAGTTATTTGAACTAAATTTGTTTTCAAGTACTTCTCCGTTCTCTTTGACATGAATTTATACATCAAAAATCATGAGAAGGTACTTATCTTTCGATGGGACACGAAACATGCACCGAATTTAATTCTGTACAAAAATGCAGTATCAAATTTGTGTGTCACAAAAACTTTGCTGATCTTGATTGACAAGTATGTGTCCTACGAATTACAACCGAAGGCACGAAAGTTTTCTGTCTTGTAACAAAAAAAAAAAGACCGTTTTGCCTAAAGTTTTAAGAACTTGTTTAGATATTTTACTAACGACGACAATACCTCACAAAGTCAGTTGAAATTTGTTGTACTAGTTTCATGGGACATGCAGAGCAGACCTGCATACATTTGTTATTTAATTTTCTCTATTTTCTTACTTCGCAAAAGAAGAAAATGAAGAAAAAAATAATTACTGTAAGAAGTAATCAAGTTAAGTCCAGAACAAACTAGATTTGTCAATATCGCTTGTGGTTTTCGCAGCCACAAGTCTCTCTCTTTCTCTGATAGGAATGATATGTTCTGTGGAATTAAGGAAGGTGGTTCCTGTGTACTTGATTACCTTAATTAATCTAATACCTGCAGTTCTAATCTTCTCCGATCAAATGATTGATATCATAAAAAGTTTTTACTGAGTTCGCCAATAAGTTGTTTGTGGTTCTTTTTGAAGGGTTAAGTAGAGCAAGCTTAAGTTTATCGACAACCTTCTCAAAAGATAAGAAATGGTTTTCAAGTGGAATGCATTACTTTTATTCTTAGTAAACATGAAGTTGCAAGGCTAGATGATCTTTTTCTATTTACTTTGGCTGAGGTAACTTAAGCGCATCCACTTTTCAATCAAGGAGGACTTGAATTATAAGTCGTTGCTCTTTATAGGCCGATAATATGTTTTGTAAACACTTAAGATGTCATGGAATTTTATCGCAAACATTAGAGTATTTTCGTTCTATCGTCGTGCAAAACATTTGTTTTTTACTCCAGATTTGCCTGACACTACGTGTTTCTGTATAAAGGTTGTAATGTTTTTTTTATAATGAAAGGATTAAAGTAGGTAATGTGAGATTGCAGCATGCGCTGAATTTGTTAAGGCGCAAGTTATTGATGTAATGTGTGATTCTTATATTGTTTCAATTTGTTTTGTGAGACTGATTAAATTTAGAGCTTGCAGTCATTGGAAATCAAAAAGGACTTCAAACTATCAGGGCTTAAGTGTGGTGAAAACATTGCGACGGTACGGCCGCCAAATTTTTGGGCTGTTAGTTTCTGGGTTTCACTTCTCGAAAGTAGCGTTTTTATTGATGGTCACCGGGAAAGGATTCAAAACATGCATGACCGGAATCAACATTAATAAATAAATACGTTGATTAAACTGTGCTCGAGCAGCCCTGATGCATAATCAAACCTAGGTCAGGATTGCTGGCTAAGTGGAATGTGCTTTTCATATTGAGCAAATATTCTCGAGGTGCTATGGTTGGGGAAAATTTTTAAATGTTTTTGAAACGATAACCTTGAACTCCCATGCAACAGGTAAGAGAAGTCTAAAGAGTAAAATCCAACTACGCGGCAAAAATTTCGAAATATCAGTCACTGGGGTGAAACTTTTGGATGTGATCAAGAACCTTATAATGACCGTCAACAACAGGGAATCAAAAGAAACGCCTTGGGCGTATAGTAGTGTATCGTAAAATACCTGCGCGTTAACAGGGAACGTATATTTTTGAGACGTATCTTGATGGTGTCTCCAAACATTGTTCAGATTATGTAGGTGGCAGTAATCAAATTAGAAAGCTGATTCCGTGACCCACCGCGGGTCACTATTGTGAATCAACCAAACTAAGATCACAATGCTCTTATCGCAGCGTTGTCTACGGACGAGTAAAAGATGACGTTGATGGCTTTGCTTTTAAGTTAAGTTTGACTTATTTGCGGAAAACATAATCTGAAATTGGTGAAAGCTAAATCACGTTCCTTGGACTCGTAGACGTTATTTAAAAATAATATACCGCCTGTTGACATTTATAGCACAATGGCTGTTCTTTTGACACAAAACAATCAAATGATTCTTGTCACACTAGACTCATGAATGATCTTGTTCAGGAAGTGATCGGCCATGCTCTTTATGAGAATGAACCATAGAATTGTTGATAGTGTCCAAGAAAACACGTGCTTTGAAATTTTTAAACCGACGATTGGGAACACACGTTCGCGCCAAGAGCAAAAACGAAGAACTTTCCAACACCCTCACCAAGTGAGGAAGATTAAAGTTCATGCTAAGTAATTTTTTTTTTTAAACAATAACGAAAACATAAAAAGGCTAAGATCAGAGTCTGCTGAACCAAACTAAAAATGAAAATTAATTGGTTACGTCATAGTCTTAGAGAAGATAACATTTCAAAGACATTTGTCGAAAACTTCTTGGATAAACTAAAATTAAAAGGCTCGTGTTGGGCGCCAATTTAGCAAACTTTTTGACAGGCAACTTGTCCTGGAGTATAAAATTCGTAAGAAACTTTATATATTGAATGCTCATGCTATTTTGTACTCTTCTTTTAAATATTACTTTCATCAAGCCCTAGAAAAGATGAACCCCTCTTCAAAAACTATTACACCACTACTATGACACTTCCTCATTCATCCCTCATGTAAACCTGTGTATTGCGGTCCATATTTGTTTCCTCTATTGCCCGTGAGATCCCTAGATAGACTTTTTTTATGTAACAACCATCTGAAGTTGCTACTTCCACTATAAGCCTCTCTAACATGTCAAGCAATTACGCACGAAGATTATGTCAGCCCGATCAACAGCAGTTATTATTACCGTGTTAAAAGGAAGCAAAACTTATGCAAATCTCCAACCGCACAGATATAGTTCTGGTTGTGCAGTTGTTTGCTTTGTTGTTATTTATTTATTTTTTCCATTATTTATTGTTTGTTTATTTGTTTTATACTTCGTTGTCGTTGTCCGAAGTCTTTATAGTAAAAGCCCGATTGGATACGTTCCGTTTTTCATTTCCGGATTGTGTATACTGCGAGAATATATACACACTCGAGCGCGGCATAACCCACTGTCTGACTGTTGAG
The DNA here is from genome assembly GCA_914767635.1 of Melanostoma mellinum. Taxonomy (NCBI): domain Eukaryota; kingdom Metazoa; phylum Arthropoda; class Insecta; order Diptera; family Syrphidae; genus Melanostoma; species Melanostoma mellinum. Next base: position 27,325,625 of record OU612058.1, read on the forward strand.
AATAAAAAACAAGCAGTTATCCTTGTGAAAGTTCATTGAAAACCCCAATGCACTAATAAAAAGGCATGACTCGTCGTATGAGTTCGAGTAGGTATATTGTTCCAGAGAAAAATTATTCGCGGTGTATCGGATGTACTTGGACAGTGTACATGCGTGAAATTCAAAACCTTCACGTATCTGTCTACACAAAAGTTGGTGCTTTGTGAACCGCCAACTGGGCTGATGGAAGAAGTGTTATACACACATTAATGTGTGGTCATTGAATCGATTGGATGAACTGTTAGCTACACTCTTGAATGAATCAGCAGCATAAGCAGGGTAGAGATGTTTTATTGAAATGTCACCTAACCAACTTGCCAATGAGGTGTGACGCAGCTCTGGGTTTGGCTTAGTTTGAAGGCTTATGCAATCGAATTTTGCACATACAACAAAAACACATTCCTCTTAGTAGCGGTTTTAATCACTCACGCTCACGCACAATGTTCGTCGAACGAAGGAAAAAAATGCATTTTTTCCGTATCTACCAAATCATCGACAAATATACGAAATGGAGGTGAAATGAAAATCGGAGATATGGCGTGTGGAGCAGCGATACAAAAAATATTGTATTTGAACCGCATTGCATCGATATCGAGTGTCCATGCTAAGTGGAGTAAGAAAATCAGGTCGATCTTTAGTTTTAAATGACACCGTGTTGCCGTAGTGTGTGTGTGCTGTTTTTTTTATTTTTTATTTTTTTTTATTACCTTTTCGTTGTGTATGGCAGATATCCGCGATTGTTTATTTACAAATCTGCAAAAATTACATCATAGAGAGTATCGAACGGATACACCGCAGTTGCAGTCGTATTCGTATCGTACGCATCTAGCACATGTAATGAGGTTTGCTGTCTTGATAGTGTGGCTGTGGTGTGTGACTGTCGTCTTGGTGCTCCGCAGTGGTTATCTGTAACAAGTTTCACTTTTCAGCGTACAGCTAGATACTTATATATTTTTTGTTAGTTTTGCTCACCCGGTTTTACTCGGCTATTAGGCTGAAGAGGTCATGAATTGCACTTCGTATGGTTTTTTTTTTTGTTTTGTCGCGGTGCACAATTGGTTGTTCAAGTTTTGTTTTATTTCTCAAGGAAGTCTTGTATTTGCATTTTTCTTTTGAAAATGAGTGTATCACTCTTACTTATCTTGAATCGTTGCGTGCTCCAAAATAAAAAAAAAAGGAAATTAAAAAAAAAAACCTAGACTAGATTTAATGGCTTTTATAAGCGTACGAAAAACCATCGAATGACAAGGTGGAGATTTAAAAAGACCTGAATATGCAGGTTCTGCCAAAACGATGATTGAAATGAAGATTTTGTTTCTTGGATTCGTATATTCCGCCCTTTTTGATGGATTTACACACATTTGGAAGTGCAAAAAAGTAAAACGGGACTTATATAGAAGATATAAAAGATATTGAAGATAGATATAAAACACAAAAGACGAAAAAGAAAACCGATATCCCTTTTCGAAGTTGCTATAATCAGTTATAGCTTGTTGACAGCTTTTGGATTTCAAAACAAAATGTTTCTGTTCCAAACCAATTTTTTTTTATTTCTATTTTTTATTATTACTGTTTAATTTATAATTTTTGCTATTTCAATAATTTTCTCAAGGTTAACTGACCAATTGAAATTATGCCGCAGATGATGTTCCTACACTGCAGATCAACATTCTCATCTGTTACTATAATTTTTCATCTGCGGGAAAAAGTTTTCCTATAAACTTAAGAAGCGCAGACGTCTGTACTGGGCATCTTCTTTCTCTATCAGATGAGTATGAATTTTATATCTTGTGTCTACTTTTTTTTACACCTTAAGCAACTGCTTAGTTACGGTTCACCAGAAAAGTGGTTTTGGTAGACTATAATCATTGAAACTTCGAAAATTTCGAAACTGCTATAAAGCCTTATATTTGCTTTTCAGTTTTTCTCTTCCTAAGTTTTTTCACCTTTTGATTAAAATTGATTTCCTTTCTTTGTATGCTTAATAAGAGGTTTCACCCGATTGACGTCGCTAGTTTTTTTTTTTTAATGAAGTTGAAGCCCTTTAGCCGTTAAAAGAACACTTGTTAAAAACTTTAAAATTCGAAAGAGTGAAGATTTTTGCTCATTTTGAATGGTGCTGCCATCAATTAATTCTATTTGAAGTAGGTGAAGTAAATGAATGGTGACTGGACCCAAAATACTTCCTTGTTGCACTTCAGTCGATATTTGTTTAAAGATAACCACATCTATTACAGGGCCCGTCGTAGCAATTTCGGACTACGAATGTCAAATAGAAATTACTAAAAACATCTTCGTAATGAGCGCTTGGCAACATATATTTGTAGCTTGTTAATAACTTTATCAATAGTTACAAATTTTGTGGCAAAACATTCAATAAAAGGGCGTCTGTGATGCTTCTATTGTGGTGTTCGTAGTCCGAAATCGCTACGACGGGTCTTGTGATAGGGGCCATTCATCTCGAAAAGGTCTTTACTTTAGATGTATTTTTTTAAATCTCAATAAGGACATTTGTAAAGAGTTATATTGATTTGAACTTTCGTATTTCTCCTATTCAGAGGATCGTAAAGGCCGCAGAACGAACTTTATTTTCACCAAGAAAACGTTGATCTAATATTAGACGAAGAATCCAGATACAAACATCTTCTTGGAATGCTTCTTTCATCTTTGATTTTACTCATTAAAACCAGAGTTGTGCTTCTAATTCATCAGTTATATATGTTTTTCACTGCGGCGCTGGTGTACGTTTTTCCTCTGTCTAGTTCTGGAAGTGCTGTTCTTGAGTTTTGAGCGTCCTTGAACTACGTGGCGTTTAGAACAAAGTACAAAATGGCGTTCATTTTCTAGTCGAATGGTATTATCTGAGGGAAGCTTTCCTAATATTTACCAAGCTTGAGACCTGACGGAGGTAATAATATATACCTTCATCTTTCTCCAATAGAGGCAAAAATGTCTTTTCCACGGCTATCGCCTTTCGCGAGGAATTAACAAGTCCTCCGTTAGTGCCTTCCATTCCTTCACAAAGCAAGGCATGGTTGTGAGAAATGCGCTAGGCCCAGGGGCTCCTCGCTCTGTTGCGCCACCCTATTCATTTATTTATTTTCCTATTTCTAATCGCCCAAGCACCCTCTGCCATAAATCAGATTTGCTAATGCCCAATTTTATCTTGTGGGTGCTTAATTTAGTTGTGTCCTGCAGGTATATCGATTTGGGAAACGCTGCGAAAGTCAGAAAGCTTCATGAATCTTTTTATAGGAACATTACCTTTTAAAATGCATCATTCACTCCATCCCACTCTTTAGTTTTGAAACGGTCTGTGTAGCAGACGTAATGTTTCCTCTAAATATTTCTCTAACGGAATGAAAGTTCCGCGATTTTAATGGTTAAACTACCATCGGAGTATTTGGCAACTACTCGAGAGACGGGAGAAACAATTAGATGTTTTGAAGATTCGTACTCCCGCATAACAAACGAATTTCTAAAAATGACGTATGTATAATGGCACTGGAGACTGGTTGACATATCTAACGGTGACCATGGTTGTATTGTATTGTACACGAATACATCCAATAAGTGGTTTCTTGACAGGGTCTTTTCGAAAAATTTCCTAAGTTATTAGAGGTTTTTTTATTTTTCCCTAAATTTTTTCTTTTTAACCGGGCTAATGATCAAGTATACTAGGCTGACATGTTTTGCTGTAACAGATCTTATGGCCCAACTGATGAGCTTATTAAGTAACTTTATGCGAAGCCTTTGAAAGTTGTTCTTAATATATTTCCCAGAGGGTAGGGATCAACTCTCGGTTTTTTCCTCGCAAATGGTAACTTCGTAGAGGACAAGACGCCATTTATTATTTTGCATATCAACAATTCGCATTTTGTTTTTCCGCAATTCCTGTTTGGCAAATTCATGTTTGGTTTGGCGTTCATCTCGCTGTAAGATGATCTTGCATTAAATATTTCGCTGTTACTTAAATTGCTTTACCTTTTTTTGCACTTTATCATTTAGAACATTTTAGAACACAGTTTGAGAACTACTTTGCATTAAATATTTCGCTGTTACTTAAATTGCTTTACCTTTTTTTGCACTGTTTATCATTTAGAACATTTTAGAACACAGTTTGAGAACTACTTTACATTTTAAGATCGGGAATCCCCTAGGATGGGTTCGTGAAGTGATAAAATGAAAAAACTGTGTGAAATGATGTTTTTTTTCACTTCACAGCTTCATAGATCGGGAATTGACCCCCTGGTTCGATTGGAGGGTGATTCAACTCTCTAAACTCCTTGTTGGGGACCGGAGGGCAAACAACTTTCTGGCTGCAGTACTTAGGTTAGGTTAGGTGGAAGTGGCTGTCAGCCAATGAGTACATTGCCTGATACACTAAGGCCGAAGGGCCCATTGTGATACCACAGAGATCAGCAAGTTAATCATCGACTGCTCTCAGAAACCCGATGTAAGATTAACGAGTTGATCAATTTATTAATCTTCCATTACGGGACTAGCCGGTTAATCACCTGCTAGTCGAACCACGCGGAACTTTTGATGTATTTCGAATGACTTTAAGGGTCTATGTAAGCTAAGTCGTTAGTATCGTAGAAGAAGAATTCTCCGAGATGAGTTTTACTCCTATGAAATAGTGCAGGGCATCAGCAAAGAAAGTGTTGAACGGTTTCTTCCTCCTTCTCGTCCATGCAGCTTCTGCAGAAATCATTGGAAAGCACACCAAGTCTTTTGGCGTGTCTCCCTATTAGACAGTGTCCCGTAAGATAACACCTATGGTAGAACCTAGATACAGACGGTTCAGGGCTAACAAACTCTTCGAGCGTTTTGAGTCAACACACGGCCAAACGGCCTGAAGCGTCTTGTCTAAGTAGGAGTTTACATGTAGCGATAGGTGCACCTATGTTGTTCCATTTTGAGCGAAGGGAAGTGGTCGTGCCCTGTTTGGCTAGTTCGTCTGCCATACAGTTGCCTGGTATGTCCCTGTGCCCTGGCACCCATGAAAGGTGAATGTTGAACTGATTTGACATCTCCCTCAGAGACATCTGACAATTTTGGAACGTGATAGATTTTGTAGAGGCACAGGGCAAGATTTAAGGGCAGCTTAGCTGTCCGAGAAGATTCGAATATCCGTGGAGGATATGACGTTTTCTTTGAGCTAAGACAGCACCTCCTTAATCGCTAGAATTTCCGCTTGGAACACACAATGATCGGGTAGGCGGGTTCGCAGTGGTATCACAATGGAACCTCTGTGGTCTAAGCGTGTTAGTGTCCATATACTGGCAGCCGCGTCTAATCTAACCATAACGTGTTAAAAATCAATGTCATTAAAAGTCTAAACTCATTTCGCAGTTTTCTAATTTGTTTTTTTAAATTTTTTAAATCTCCCAATATTGGAAGCTTTCTGCACCGGGGTTTTTTTTTAATTGTACCATAAAAAAATGGTCGTTTCTCTGAGCTTATCGATTTTTTAACATTCACAGGGAACCTTTGAGCACCTTTTGCATGATCATTTCAGTTTTTGTTGAGCCATTGGTTTAGAACTCAATAAAAACTGATATAAAATTTCAAAAACCGAGGCACTAAACTAAAAACGACATGAGACTGAAATGTATGGGATTCTAATCAGTTTTCAATTCAATTGATAACTGTTCGACCCTGTTTAACTTCCTTTGGAAAATATTTTCTTTTTGTATAAAACGTCAAACTTGAGTTTCAAACCAAGTTTTAAACTAGGTTTCTAGATAGTTTCCATAATTATGTATAGATATTTTCAATTTTAGTTTTAATATTTTAAAATAGCCGCATCTGTTGCAAAATGAATAGATCTCTATCACATTCTTTTTTGACATAATGCAAGTTGGATAACAAAACAAATAAGATTTAAGTCGGAGCAACATGTAACTTTAGCAGTGATTGCGTTTCATTAAAATTTAATCTCTCCATAAACTTTCTTCGGAGGTCAATGAAATTCGCCCAATATACTTATTAGACCTCGCCTTTATCGTTTTTTACAAAAAAATATGCCATCACTCAAGTTCAGCCCAAAATACACTCTTATCCATTTGATAGTCATATTGTTTTGCAACTTCTGTCACAATAACAAATCCGACGAAATTTGTTCCCCTTATGGCGATTTACAGGTTTAAACAATGCTGCCGTGCATTGTCATGGCGACAAGCTTATCTGTCAGGTCTCCAACGACTTGAACGAAAAAAATGGTGGAAATTAATCGCTCAGAATATGCATCCGGTTTTTTGGGTTTTTCTTTTTGAAATAGATTTTCTTTATTTCTATACACAAATCACTGTTTTATACAGGTACATACTTATATGTCAATCAAACAAAAACAACAATGACAAAAACAAACAAAAGATCTCAATACAGAAGTGGCTGATTTCGCCTCGTATATCACCAGAACAGCCTGATGATATTTGATGGTCGGTAGGTCCAATCTATCAAAAGTGAAAGCCAACACGTCATTATTCTGTATGAATTTTTAACAACAGGTAAAATCTCATTTGACTTCGTTAGGAAGCAGTTATTTCTTGGCACAAAAACAGACCTGTGCTAACTCATTACCTGACGGAGATTGAGTTATTTTAATTTAACGCCGCCATGCCCATGAACAATTGTAATGTTTTCATTTAATGATATATTCTTTAGTCGCCAAATATGTTAACGCTATTTCGCATGTTGAATATTAATTTGTTAGTCATTAAATTATATCGTTTTATTTTTCCTTTATAAATATAATGGCTTTCACCGCAGCACCATTGTGAATTAATTTCGTTTTCCTTTCAATGTCATTTAAATAGTTATGCAGTATTCAAAATAATGAATTTACCTGCGGTGGTTTTTTTTTTGTTGATATTACCAAATAGCAGTAGTTGCGTATGCGCAACATCAAGTTGCCAATTTCAACTGCCATTTTTGTGGATTCAAGTCATCACTCAACACCTGTAAAACACATTCGGTGATAGAGTGCAAATTTAATGACATGCCAAATTAACTTAAAGTATGTTTTTCCTGGTTCACACTTTCCGAGCAGTCACAAACAATTACCTAGTTTAAGAAGACGTTTACAAGACTCACAACTTCTTTTGAATAAAAGAGATAGGGAGGGGGGTGGAGTTGGTCTTCCGGCGTGGAATTTATTTTTAACATCTTTTTTTGGATAAGCAATTTGCCAAAATTACCAAATTACTGACCCCTCATTTTTGTATGAAGAGTTGATGTATTGAAGACAAGTAATTGAGACTTGCTAAGAGAATAATTGACTGTAGGTTCATGTGTTATCATCATTAAGGCATTAAATTGGCAAAATCTTTTACAGTCTGGCGCTGAATGTCATCGTATGAAAATAATGGCGAGTAGAGTTCAAGTTAGCGAATAGTAAACTTAAATAAAGTCAAGCAATTTCAATGCTTCATGGCATTTACTCATATTAAGTTTCGTACATTTAACTCAAGACAGCCGACTGCTAATCTTTGAATTCGCACTATTCACTAGCCTCCTCATCGTATCGTGTGAATCGAACTACTTTATATTTTTATAGATTAATCCTATGACAGGTTCATTTTTCATGCAATTTATATTCATTTATTTAAATTTAACGATCATCGTTTTCGCTAACTTTTACTTTTATTCCCATGAAAGTATGATCACACAAGAGTGACAAAGATTTGTCAAACCAAACGAGTTTTTTTTTTGCATTTTGTATGTGCAACTATTTTCCATTTGAATCATGGGTACGAGAGTCTCTAAGGCCCTGATTAGTTATGCAGATATGATAAACATGTTCGAAAGAAAGTACATGGCAACCGCACTTGAAATTTAAGGATTGATTCAAACACTAAGCTTAGGTCAGATAAAAGAAAAAAAAAAATTTTTTTTTGTTTGGCATGGAGTGTGGGATTGTGTAAACGCTAACATGGACATCATTATGTGATTTTTTATCGATGGATTGTATAATTTTGGTAATAAATTTTGCTTCTTTTTTTGGCAGACATTTTTAGAAAGTTTTTTGAGTAGAGCTCCTTAAACGTGTGAATATTTTGTAGTATCATCGTTGTTTGACATTAAATGATGGATACTTCATTTGTATATGGAAGCACTCTTAAATGGACAGTTGTATCATTGGTCCATGTTAAGTGCAAGAAAATGAGTCTTTTGCTTTTTTAGACAAAATTATTAATTCCTTTAGAAAAGTTGAAAGAAATATTTATTCAAAAATGACTTTTCAAGCTATGGAGCGCTTGCAAATCGACCAACTTACAACCTTTTAAATGGAATAATGGGCACAATCCTTATGAAACTTAAGCTTTTAACGATCGATAAATGATTTTTGTGGCTGCAAATGCAAAGTGCTGATCAAATTCATTTCATATGTTGTTTTGACCTGACAGCATCCTACTGTGTGTGTAGACCAAACAGTGTATTTTTTGAAAAAAAGTTTTGGACGAAAAGGTGTCCCCTCTGAAATTGACCAAGTTGGACCTGTGATTTGACACATTTGACACCTTTTTTGCCGATAAATAAAATAATTTTTAAAGAGTGTTTTTTAGTGGGATATAATTTCTTCTTCTTTGTGTTCCTTTTCCGGTGCGAACGTTGTGATCTCTAAATGATCACAGCTAATTCATTTGATTTTTTCACACTGGGGCACACCGTTGATCTCAGAATGCATTGCAAATAAACCTCCCGATTTTGGGTTGTTTCATATCTGAGGCCAACTAAAAACACATTTATATAGTTTGTCTGTATATGAGTGTTTTAAATAAGTAAATAATGAGAGTGTCAAAACAGTATGGTGATCCGCGAGGCCTAGCGTATCCATTACAACCATACCTTGTGAGGGAATGGAGGGGACCTACAATTTTTCTGCTGGTTCCGAACGGCTGATCGATATAGCGCTTTTCGTGGCAATGAATTTACCATCGTAGGACTTGCCAATTTTACGCGAAAGGCAATGGCCGTAAAAAAAACTTTTTTTATTTGCTATTGGGATTCAAACCACTAACCTCTTTCTTAACATGCTAACCATTTCGCCAGGGGTACCTCACATACCCCTTTTGTGGTGTAAAGTCACACTACTTTGGGAGAAATAGATTTTGTGAAAATAGAGATCAACAGCTATCATTCAAACCCATTCACCAAATGTGCGCTAGGCCCAGTGGTCTTGGGATTCAACTCCAAAGTAGAAATAAGTCACATCTCACATGACAAATTAACAAATGGCTGTCATTGAGAATCACTGCAAAACAAAACATGTTTTAAAATGCAGTTTATTTTCTGATTGTCGCCCGCCTGCAAAATTATAAAAAAATATCAAAACACTTAAGCCTTGCGTAAACCAACGCGGTCAGTGGGTGCGATGCGATTGCGTAAAGTCAAATCCCTATGCATTAAGTCAAACGTCCATAAGATTACATAGAGATTTGACTTAACGCAATCGCATCGCACGCACTCACCGCGTTGGTTTGCGCAAGACTTTACTCCTTTTTTTAAAGCTCACTATAACGCAGATATCCGTATTTAAACCCGTACCCGTTTATTGCTAGTTCAATTGGGTCGTTGTTAGCCAGAGGAACCATTATATCTCATTTGCACAGTTTTCAATTTTGGGATGATTGCGACCTGAAACCGCTCGCTGAACAAGGAGTGACAGCGTAGGTTTTTCTTCTTCCTAAAGGGCTACTCACATGTGATGGGCTTAAACGATTTTTTTTTACAAATTGCTTCCTTAGCATGTCTAGAATACGGTAGTAAATAGATTTTTAAAAATTCGAAATCGTTTTAAAGATACAGCAGTTAGAAGAAGGAGCTGTTGGGAGCTGTTTTAAACTGACTTGAAACTTTAAGAGTGTTTTTCGCAAAATCATGTTTTTCCAACTTTCCTCCATTGTATCTTAGAAACGGCTTGACCGAGTTACTTCAAATTTAAAAGGCACACTCAGCACATGTAAGCGCATGGAATGAACTATTAATTATCAATCAATAATTCCCAAAATTTTTAACTCATGTCCTACTCATTTTTAGTTGAAAATTTTCAACTGTACGTATCGAGCTATACTATCGATTTGTTAACAAGTAGAAAAACTTAAGGCTCTATCTATTTACTGGTCGTAGAAAAAAAATCCTAAAAAATCCCTAAAAACCAGGCCGTCGCATGGGATGACCCCTCTAAAAGCAGAATAAATTCAATCAAATGAGAGTAAGGCGCGAACGCTAATAGTTTCGATTATAAAGGACGACGTGATACATTAGTCATTATCTCCATATCTGTCGTGAACCATATATACATCCATAGGGTAGCGCAACAGAGTGGTGAGCTCTGAGGACTAGCACAGGCAGTTCGTCCGAAATAAATATAGAAGAAAACTCCTGGTGAAACAAATCCACTGAGACACGTTATCTAAGTGTATTTTATATTGGGTAATTTGATCGAAATATCAGGCCATTGGTCGAGGTCATTGCTGTTTGCAATGTGACCAATTAGTCCTTATTCCTAAATATGCCCCGAAATATGAAAAAAAAAGAAAAACGCCCGGCTAAATACACTCAATGCGACGCGTTTTTCTTCACAAACCCTGAACTGGGGAAATACGCCCGAATTATCAAATATGTATTGGTATTCAAAAATACCCACGTTTCATATCACCCGAAGGCTTTTCCATAACAACATTATAATTTTTTACTTGTCAAGAAATTTTATTACTTCTTATTGAAATATAAATGTGTATATATAGGGTGTTTTGCATAAGCTGCGACAAAAGCCCAGGACGGATAGGTTGGGTCAAAAAAAAAAAAAAAAAAAAATAACAATCAAAGACTAGGGAGGAGGTATATTCCTCCGTTTAAGTGGCAGGGGCAGTTTTATAAAAAAAAACTTAATTTTTTTTTTAATTTATTCAAAATCACCTAAGCCACCGACTGCCACACACTATAATGTTTTTGAAAGTCAAAACTATTTTTTTAAACTAAGATTTTAGTTGAAGTTAATTTAATGGATAATTTTTGAGAAGCCAAGTTTCAAAACAAAAATTTTTGGAACAAAAATAATTTTTTTTTCTTCAAATAAAATTTATTTCAAAATCTTGCCTTATTATGGTTTTTTTTTTCTATCAGTAATCAATGCTCTTTTTGATTCTTAATTAAACGCAGAAAACTGAACGAGAAAGTCTTTCCTAGATTTTGGGTGAAAATATTTTTTTTCAAAATTTTGACTTTTAGACTTCATTGCTCTAAAATTATTCACTAGTTAAATTAACTTGAACTAAAATATTAATTAAAAAAATGGATTAGCTTTTCAAAAGAGAAGATTATCATATACGGTGGTACATGGATTACTTAGTTTTTAATAATTTTACTCTCATTTCCTCTCAATTTTTCTATTTTGACTCAACCCTCCTGAGCTTTTGTCGAACTATATGCAAAACACCGTGTATAAGTCAGCCACATTTATCATTCCTCCACCAATCATTGCAATTAAGATTTAACTATCGTGTGAGAAGATTTTTCCTTCGAAAAATGTCAAAAAGCATCAGCGAAAGAAGTATTAAAACGTTTTAATTAAATGAAATGTCAAGATTAAGTTTCTCTCATTTGACATCTCAGGAAATCCCAAAAACGTTCACTTCTTTCTACAAACGAAATTTCAAAATTTTGACACCTTGTTTAAATGAAAAAATCTATCAATCGATCTGTCAGTCGACATGGCTGTGTATGATTTCTATACTCCTTGGGGAGAGAAAACTTTTGAGATGCAGGTGCTTTAAGTGTGTTCGGCGGCTTCAACAAACAACTTCACCATGCGGGTAAATGATTGCAAATTTATGAGTAGAAAACTTTCGTATCGCACCTCGATCAGGATTTTCCTGTCTTTGCACAAAAATAATGGGGGAGATTTAATTTTATTACACGACCTTGACTTATCAACAGCCAACGTTTGTTGTTTTTGCTTTGCTTCTTCTTTTATGATATCTCTGAAGTTTGTTTGAGTCAATTACTGGAATCGTTGACTTGCGAATTGATTTGCTGGTAGATATACTGCCCAACCTGTACTTAAAAGATACATTCATTTATTCAAGATGAGCTATCTTGCCATACGAGCTGATGGGGATGGCTCATGGGATTATAACTTTTGATTGTGCCGCAGTAGCGAGAGTTAAGATAAGAGCATCCGCCATGATGCAATGCAAATACTTATTTTTATTGTGACTCTCAGGTGAGGTGATTTATGGGTTTTATGAGATCTAGAGCAAAGGTGTTAACAAAAACAAAATAGAAACAGTGAAGGTCGCCCGCCGCTGTAGTTAATCATCGACAATATCTGTTTTTCTACAAAAGTGACGCGATTAGTTTGTTGTTGGTATCATGTCTGTCATAATTTTGCAAATAATGGTGAAAACAATACGTATTGACATATATGTGTGTAGGTTTTGAAAGGAATTCAAAAAGCTTACTTGAAATGCAAATTAAAGATCAACAAACCCAAATAATACTCACTTTTCTTTAAACGTCGGCGTCGTTGCTACAACCACATTTGAGTCAGTCGCTTGAAAATATTGAATTAAGGTTCAGAGATTAAAAGGTTTAAAAATAAAAATATAAAAAAAGCAGTAAAACAACAAACACTGAGCGACGAGAGAGTACATTTGTTCGCAATTATTCAGCGTTCTTAAAAGTAACTTGAGAATACGAGTCACGATAACATTGGACGTCATATGTCAAAATGGGAGCATCTTCTGATAACGAGATCGTTTTTGAGTCACCGAGTAAATATGAAATGGCCTTGTTTTCTGCCACACCCTTGAAAATATTTTTTGATCAACAGGTTCAATGTGATGTTAGGACTGATTCTGTTTTTCGTAGCGCCCCACTGATTTCAAAAACCAGTGTCTATACAAAATAATTGGTCACAGCTACTGTTTTCGTATCGTGCTAGCGGCAGAATCGTGTTATATGTATACCTAGTTGATTGTATCAAAAACAAAGCAGTTTACTTTCTTGTTATCAGAGAAATTGTTGAGGTAAACATCAACAACAATTTAAATTTTTTAATTTAAACTGTCTGAAGATTGCTACCTGAATTTTAATTTCCAAATTAAAATAAATAAATAAATAGGGTGGCGCAACAGAGCGAGGAGCCCCTGGACCTAGCGTATTTCTCACCTTGCCTTGTGAGGGAATGGAGGGAACCTACAATTTTCTGCCGGTTCCGAACGGGTTATTGAGAAAGAGCTTTTCATGGCAATGAATTTACTAACGGAGGTCCTGCCAATTCCTCGTGAAAGGCGATACCCGTGAAAAAACAAACAGTGGTGACTGCGGTTCCACCACGATGTTCCCTTGATCGTCTTTGCAGGCTTCGGTCGGGGCTTGTAGCCCGAGGCTGTTGTTTTTACCTTCTGGTAAAACTTCCGAACCTCATTCCTGCTGTGGCACCCTTCTATCTCCTCGATCGCGCGCTCCTCATGCTCTCTCTTTTTCCGTCTGAGAAGCCGGTGTTCGTCTCTCCTCTTCTGCTTGTAGAGTTCATAAGCAGTTCTAGTCTTTTTGTGAAGCGCCGCTTTGTATGCTTCCTGTTTAGCTGCATGTGCTTGCCGGCATTCGTTGTCAAACCAGGGGTTTCGTTGTGGTGGCCGTGTGAAACCCAGCAGTGTTGGCAGTGCTGCCACTGGTTCTCTATACTTGATGCTGGCGGCATAAGACTCCTTGAGAGGTTGTAAGAGACTCGATCGGAAAAGGACTTGGCGATCTCTTGCGATTGTAGTCGTCCAACGTCGAATTGTCTCACAGTATTTCCTTGTGTTGGCTTGGATCGGGATATCCGCAGTCGTACCTTGGCTATAACAAGGTAGTGGTCCGAGTCAATGTTGGCCCCTCGGAATGTCAATCTGATCAGGAGATTTCCATGTCCCTTTTTGGATATTGAGGTGCTGGAACCGCGTACTAGCTAGTAGCTACCAGAACATCTCGCCCCGCAGCGAAATCGATCAGCCTGAATCCGTTATCGGAGGTGTTGTCGTGCAGGCTGTATCTTCCGATTATTCCACCAAAGATATCCTCTCTTCCTAGCTTGGCTTTAAAATCTCCTTGAACAATCTTAATGTCATAGCCAGGGCACTACTCATATGTTTTGTCCAGGAGCTCGTGGAATATGTGTTTGGTGTCTTCATCCTTTTCCTCTCTGGGGGCGTGTTCGCAAATGAGGCTTATGTTGACGAATTTAGCCTTGATGCGGATTGTTGCTATGCGCTCGTTCACATAGTTGAAACTCAAGACTTTTTGCTTGAGTCTAGTTCCAACAACAAATCCACATCCAAACAGTCGCTGCTTTTGTTCTCGGTAGCAATCGCCGTAGAAGATGTCGCAGTCTTTTAATTTGCGTCTACCTGGTCCATCCCATCGCATTTCTTGAATAGCGGTAATATCTGCTTTGTAGCAGTTGAGGGCTTCCGCTAGTTGTTCGGCTGCACGTGGTCTATTAAGGGACCTAACATTCCACGTACAGATCCGAAGTTCGTTGTCCGTTTTTCGTTTGCTAGGTTCGTCATCAGTAAATCCGTCCGTATCCGAGGCTTGTTGGTGCTTCGCAACTAACAATTGCTTTACGTGGCCGGGAAGTCACCCCGACAGCTCGACCCCCAACCTGGAGGGCCAGATCCTTGTATAACTCCAAAGATGTGGAGCCGGATAAACTGTTCCTTATAGGCCTGAGCTCCAAATATGTTGTAGTAGCCCTATAAGTTGTTCATTAAGTAGTTCAACCTGACTGGAACTGTAGACGCCACCGTTGATTCCATCTAGGGAATTCTTCCGCTGCCGTCTGGATGAAAGAAGAGGTGCCTTAGTATGGGAACATCTCTCCCCCCCTCTCTCGTTTGCTGCCACCAACAACCTTCCACTAGGGTTGAGACCCAATCTCCAGTTGAGGTACTAGGCACCCGATGTTCACCACGTGGAGATGAGAGTAGGAGTTGATAGACAGAAGTGGGTTTTAAGAAAAACCTATGAACGCTAGGGTCCTCTTGGGTGCACGTGTCTACCATTTAAACATCATGCTTATGCCAAGACATTTTTGTTAAATAAACATTTCGAACACCCCACAAACTGATGGTCTCTCCCCCTTGGGCATTTCACTTGTATTACCAATAAAATACTATTTCCGACTTTTTCTCATTTTATTGAGAAAATCACTTAGTTTTTTTGTTTTTCCTCTTTTTGAGTCAATTTTGAAATTCAATTTAGGATTTCCTCGTATAAAAATTTTCATTAAACTTCATCGTTACAAAACAAACAGGAAAAGTTGTTCACGTAAGGGGCAACTACGCTGGCTGGCGAGAACCATTCAACCTTTTCAATATGTGCATAAATACATACGACTATACATCAACGATGATTTGTGCAAACTTTTTCGATTCATTTTGCGCAATCTTTGTATCTAATGTAGCAATTGAAGTAAAGTAAGCGCACGCCTGCGCACCGTGTATGCCTACAATCTATACAACTATGCGTGCAAGTAACACATTAACTGCGTGTGCGCTATCGGGGCTAATGGCTATGCTGGACTTGACTTTATATTTACAATATTAACTTAAAAAACTGGTTTTAATTTCGGGCTGACTGTCAACTAATGGCCACAATTGGCTTGACAATGTCCCAACTTTCCAGCCAAACTGCTTAACTTACACAAAACTTAACGAGTGTCATTTGTGGGCAATATCTGAGGTAATTGCCGTAATGGTGTTTTAATGTTTATTTTATTTTTTTTTTTTCTTATTTTTGTTACGAAGAGGTCTCCTCTGTCTCTTCGTATGTTTGAATAAAATGTTATGAGTTTGGACTTTGCGGCGGAGAAATTTGTAATTTATTTGTATTTTCTCTTATTTGTATATTTGCAGGGAGCTATATCTATCATCACACAAGTGTATAATTTGGAAAAATGTTAAATTGTACCGATTTGGCATGTGTACTGCATCATCATCACTTTTATGCTCAGTTACACCAGCTCAAACATCATCTGCAAGATGAAGATAATAATGGTAAGTCTTTGTTTTAGTGTTTTTTTTCTTTCTATTTTGTGTTTTTTTAAGTACTTTTTGTACAACAATGTTTCAGACCGTTATAATCGTTAGGTGTGTATGGTTTTTATGTTTGTTTTGATTGCGGAATGGCTGAAACGGTGATGATGAATTGATGGCATATGATTTATCTATTTTGTTGGATAGCTCTTTTCGTGTAGTTCATGACGTTTCGATTAAATAAATGGCTCCTTTACGACATTTTACCCTTAATTTGTTTTGCTGGTTGTATTAGTGCTCGGGGACATGGGTTTTGTGAACATTTGAAAACTGATTTGAGAGTATTGATCATTTAACTTACGGTCCCAGCTCGTGTTGTATTGTTCACTTTCCACGAGAGAGTGAATCGAATTTGTTTTTTATTTTATTTTTAGGTACCAATTTCTTAATCTAGTAATGGATTTGGGTTAGGTGTGTTAATTACTTAATTTTTGATTGCGATTATACCAACTGTAAGGCAAGTTTTGCAATTATGCCCAAAAAAATTTTACAGATAGCAATAAAATATGACATTGCAATAATAGAGAATACGAAAAAGTGGGTCCTGCAATTCTGTCTGTATGTCTGTATAGGAATCTACAGCCTGAACCGCTTGACCGATTTTCTTAAAATTTTACAGTAAGTGTTTGTAGTAGTAGTAGCATACATACACATGTATGTATATATTTATTTAGCATCAGCTTTTAATTATTTACAATAGTAACTATTAATAATCTATATAGGTATCTTATGAAAAATTTAACAAAAATTTATTCTTATGCATAAAATAACTAGTTTTAATGATTTTATTAGCTATAATTGGCTTTCACATGCATAACTAGCTGTCTTTTAAAAGCGATCACATTATTTTCGAATTTCTGTGGGGCAGCCTACAAAAGAATTCTCTGCTATACAACCTTTATGATAATACTTATTTTTCTCGAAAATGGCTCTAACCATTTCGATAAAAGTATTTATGTTAAGTATTATTTCTCAAAGGTTTTTCTTATCAAGGAACATTACCCCATAGTACCGTTTTTTTTTAACCGATTTTATCGTTAATGGCTTGCACGAATCTGACGAAATGTTATATCAAGGAAGTACTAGGTGGTTTAAAAAAGATTGCGAATCAGTATTTGAAAAATGTTGGCTTTTAAAATTTTAATATTAAACTGCTCTAATGGTTTTCATTAAATTTAAAGTGTTTATGTGTATTAAAAAGTGGGGCTTTTCAATTTTCTCCAGAGACCTATGGAATATTTAGTTTAATTCTTTTTTAATTTTTTATGATTTTATTCAATTTACATAATTAATATGTAGCTGGCAACCGTGTACCACCGAATATATTACGAATATTGTGAACCCTTGTACTCAGCCTCAATACTTTAATATTGTACTTACCACAAAATCACAAGTTCGTGCGAACCAGTCGTGCCCTTTTTTTTCAAGTATTTTTGCATAAAGCTACGCAATTAAATTTTGACAAAAAAATTTTACCACGGAAGGGCTGTATATGAAATATTTTTATTCAAAAAACTGGAAATAAGTAGGGTGGCTCAAAATGGCGTAATGCATTTCAAGGACCTACAGTCTTATGCTGATTCCGTTGGACTATTTTTGATAATTCCTTTCGAAAAGTGACAATGTTTCTGGGATTCGAGCCTTTTATTCCTGAATTGAATGAATGATCCTTAGTGGATGAAGTTTAAGTTTATTTAGTGCGATGATCTCGAAGCCAAGTATTCGCTTTCCAGGACGGGCAAGTGCTGGAAATTCCGCTACGAAGTGATGTTTCTTCACTCTCGAACCATGTTCGCCGCCATGGTTTCGCTGTCAGCCTCATTTTTTGTAGATGTTTTTTTTTTTTCGAAAGATCAGTGGCCAACCCAAGTTTTAATCTGAGGAGTAACCACAAGCTTACTTCTTCTGGTACGATATTTCTTCTTCTCTTCTAGTACGATATTTTTGTCTGTTTTTTTGAACTGGTTTTTGTTTACACCACAGAATGATTAAGGACTGACGAATGGTGTTGAGGCACCGTCTTTTGGAGGAGTGTCTGCTTTCTCATGTCATTACAATTGCAATGCTTGTGTGTTGGAACCCGTTGGAGAGTAAAATTCTGGGTAAATTGTTGATATACCCTAAACTGTGTAGATTTTCTCCCCAAACGTAAAAGCTATCAGCCATATTCAGGTAGATAGGCTACATAAGACTCCTTTCTACACTTTTATAAAGAGAAAATACTGTTATGTTTGTTCGTTTGTTTGTATTGAATCGGACTTAAAACTACTGAGTCGATTTAAATGTAATTCGAAACAGAAGATGTCTAGTTTCTCAGAAATGACAAAGGATATATTTCCTCGTAAACAGGAACGCGAACCTAACCCAGAACTAAGAAATACTGGAACGATTTCAAAATTTTTTTCATCGTTTGAGTGCTTTTTTACCCTAGTAACGTATTTTATCTCCTTATTCTCAAGAGATAGGGGACGTAACATTGACCTTATTTCCTACCCATATTCCAACGGGAACGGACGTAAATGAGAACGTAACCGGAAATTTTAGAAAATACTAAAGCGGTATCAAAAATTTCTTCAACGCTAGACTGCTTCATTGTCCTTGAGTAACATGGACAATATTTCATATCCATATTTTCACGGGAACGGGAACTTAAGTGCTTCTTTACTTTAATTTGTCAATTTGATCTCCGTAGGACCCGAACGACGTGGTGCTCGTCACTCGTTAGTTTCTATTTTATTTTAATCTCAAAAATGGGAATTTTTTCGATCCGGCTTTTGACCTAACTAAATTGTGGATTCCCCTTACCTCGTCCCCGTACCAGTCTATCTTCAGTCTGAGGGCTACTCTCTATATGTGTGCTGTAATTTATGAACGACTACTAATCACGGAAACATTCAAAAGCAGTTTGAATGTCCTTGCGACAAAACTTTGGCAAACTGTTCGCAGGATAAGATGTAAATGAAACGCAAAGTTTAGAGATTTGTTACTTATTTCTTCTGATAAACAATGGTTGCATTCAGGATGCTATGTACTCTGAGAAGTAAAACAGTATCTCCTGACTTAGATTCGCTGCATCGAAGTTTTGGACAAAATATTGGGTTCTATTTCTCTTGCAAGTTGTAGGGTGCCTTTTAAAATGACTTTTCGTATTGTGGCCGCGTATTTGTATTTTTCCTAGACAGTAATTCTGGATTGCTACCATTCTGCATTTTCAATTTTGAGTAATAAATTATTTGTGCTCCTTTTATCTTCTCCGATTGTTCTCTGTAGTGCTGGGAGTTGGGTACCAGGCGCGACAATATTAGGCAATCTGAACGTGAATTCATATTTTAGTACTTTTTCACCAGACACATCTCTCTAGTGTGTTTTTCTTCTGTTTTTCTCATCACTTTGAAGTGTGCTTTTCGACATTTTTTAAACTTTTAAATTTTACATTTGATTTCAATTCACAGACAGGTAAATGACTCGTATCACCTATCTTAGTTCGAAATCAACAACAATCATAACGTCTCTTCAGGTGTGAGTGCAGTAATTGAAAGTATTCGACATTGGTTCCACACGAACTATTGCGACATCTTATAGGTTTTTCGTTATGGGAATAAATTTATATGTCGGATTATTAAATCCCAATGAGGGACCAGTAATTGACAATACTTAACAGTTCTTGCACATCATTTGACACCTGTTATCAAGTTTAAATTAATTAAACACCTCAACAATTATAGGCCCTTGAACGCGATCGCTTCAAAGCCCAACAAAAACCCCCTACCTTTATGTAGGAAAAACGTACCAAATTTATTTAACAATCAATAAGTACTTTAAAACCTATGGACACGATCGCTATCGACTACTATAGCCGACGACGACGTCAACTATCCAGTTTAATGGGTACCCCACACTGGTCAAGTTCTCTTTGGAGGTGCCACCTGTTGAATAATTCAGAGAATACAAAAAATAAAAACCTCGCTATTGACGTTTTGGCTGAGCACCATTAAAAAGCGTATATGAGTTATATTTAATATATGACCCTCGCATCAGGGTCTAGGCAGCACACCACACAATCCCTACTATCAATCCGCACTAACTGGAGCTTGAACATATAATAACAATCAGTGTTTTTCAAAAAAAAAAAAAAACCATTGTTGGGCATATAATATGTCATTCACAAACAAATGTTGAACTGTAATTGGTTTTTAGTCACCGATTTTATATTTCGTGATTATTGTTCGCTTCACCTTTTTTCATTTTAACTCAGTTTTTTTTTAACAAAGCATAGAAGAAAAGCACAAATAAAAATAAATCATAAAATAAGTAACAATCACATCGATCGCATGCTCTCCTTGACTTAATTTAAAATGTGCGTGTAAAAAGTTACTCGATGTAGAAAAAAAGCAGCAATTCAACCAACTTGAGCGGTTTAATATTAATGTTTAATTATTTTCTGATCTGCGTCACTACTCACTAAATCTATCATTGTTGTGATCTATGATAGGTGTAGTATTATTGTGGGGGCCTGCAGCAAGACTATTTAATGATTAGTGAAACACTCAAAATGGATGTTGAGTTAAGATTGAGATGCTTAAGAGTTTAGGCATGGTCTCAATTTGTTAATTCAAGCACTAATGGTTTATAGTTGCATTCAGCTGGAATGGCAGTAAGATGATTGATAAAGGGGAATGCTAAGAACTTGAAAAGTGACGTTTGTCCTTACAACGAGACTTTAGTATGATAGGTACTTGGAACTGAGGTTGAACCTTGAAGTTTATTGATGAAATGTAAAGTGGTTGTTGTCTTAAAACTTATAATTATAAAAATATAAAATAAGATTTTATACTTTGTTAAGAACGGCAAAAGTAGTTCACGAAAAAAAGTTTTTGTTCCTCAAAACCAATTTAATGACTGCTTTTGGTTTACCTTATCATTTTAAGGTTGGCCAAGACCAAAGGGCCAGTGAGCAGTGTTTCTGAAACTGTAGAAACACTGCTCTAATAAATAAAAATAAAAGATTTTTTCTAAGAGAAATTCAAGAGCCGCGGTTGACTGGTCGTATTCTCGAAAAGGAGGAGATGATGAGAGGTAGGCGAGTAGGCATCTTGTGTGTCCAAAAATTGAAATAGTGAAGTATCGGATGTAAAGACAAACGTATAGTATATGGTCTACTATAGAAACCAATACATCTGGTATACTGACGGTTCAAAAACAAACAACGGTGTAGGTGCAGGGATTTACGGTCCCAACTTTAAATCATCTACATCCCTTGGTAACACAACTACTATCTTTCAGGCAGAGGTAATGGCTATAGAATTCTGTATTAGGGAATGCATTAGAAGAAACCTCCGAAGATCAAGCATCCTAATCTGCTCTGACAGTCAGGCAGCACTAAAGGCTCTGTCCTCGACAAAAATCGAATCCAAACTAGTTTGGAACTGCCTGACTTGTTTACTTCAATTAGCTACTCACAATAAAATAACTCTTTCATGGGTGCCTGGTCATGAAGGCGTACCGGGAAACGAAGAGGCTGACCGACTTGCTAGACTTGGCTCTCAGTCTCAATTCAAAGGCCCCGAACCCTACTGTGGTCTCCCAATAAGTAGCCTAAAAAACGAATTAGCTACCTGGGAACGACAGAACATGATCAGCACCTGGAACAACTCAAATGGTCATCGTCAGTCAAAACTATTCATTGACTTATCCCACAAACGTATGAAAGAAATTCTTGACATGAGTAAACGTGACGCAAAGTTACTTACGGACTTCTTCACGGGACACTGCTCTCTCAAGTATCATCTTAAAAACATGGGCATCAGCCAAGATGACACCTGTCGTCTCTGTCTTGAAGACATAGAAACAGCTGAACACATTTTATGTGAATGCCCTGCCGTAGCTAGATCCAGGCTTAAAATATTCAATAAAGGGTTCCCCTGTCCCCTTGATATCAGAAACACCTCTTCCTCGAAGATTCTTAGGTTCTTACATGACCTCAGCTTCGAATGAACAAACCTTTACACTTCGTGTAATTAAACCTAAGGGAACAGCACAAAAGATCTTTCAGGTCGACGTGCTTGTAAAGGTAATTTTCACCTTCACCCTACAAGTTAAAAAAAAAAAAAAAAAAAAAAAAACTATAGAAAGCTCATGGGTGCAAATGGAATAGGTATGAGTATTGGGAGTTTATAAGCCATTTTGAAGACTTATGGCGATTTGATGTTTCTAAGTTGGTGAAGTAAAAATGTGTGGATTATTGTCAGTGCTTTCCAAACTAGCACTGAGTAGTAAAAATGAAATTAAGTTAGATTTTCACCACCTGCTTGAGAATATGTCAAGAAGACAAACTAGAATTATGAGGACTACCTTGCCTGTATAGGATTATATAGGATACGGTGTCAGGAACCTTCTTGGTGAATATATCCTAGGAATGTGCATTGTGCAAGCCAGATTCTTTATCCTTGCAGCATTTAAAGTATGTGTGTTGTCCTTGTGTTGATCCAGACATGCCTCTTCCAGACATTTATTTGAATAGAAATTTGAGTTAGAAGTTCGAAAAGTTTAAATATCTGTGATCTATGATCATAGTTAAGCAACTTTTGATGAAGACATTAATCATCAAATAAGCGTGGGGTGAAATGAAGTGGCCAGAAAACTCCGCCTTTTTGTGTCATAGAAAAATGCCCCCTAACCTAAAGGGAAAATTCTGTGCGCGTTGCAGAGTCCAGCATAAGGTTGACTTATTTGATTAAATATCATGAGAGATTTAGTTGACGCCGACTAAGATGAAGATGCTTAGTGTGACAACAGGACGTCAGCGGAAAGCTCAATTGGTCTAAGTCACAAAAACAAAATTTTACAGGGGACGATATTTTGTCTTTAAATTAAATTATTGTCAAATTTTTTAGCTCATTTCTTCCTCATGTAATTTTATTTTTGTTCTCTTGCCATTTTTTTTGTCTAAAACTAATGATGAAATCCCTATAAATCCTTTCCCGTTATTTTAAATATTCAAGAAAGCAAATAACCTAAAAATGGACATAGAACAAGCTACCATATAAGTATGCATTCTCCTGAAAAAAAAAAAAACGTGGACTAAGAACAAAAATATGGATTTAGAACGATTGGTCATATGGTCTTGCAATTAATCTATTTTACTCTTTTCTTCATGTATTGTTCTAAGTCCAATAAGCAATAAAGAATTCTTTAGCGCTTAGAACAAAATGTCTTTCTGAATGTGTGTGCAAAATTATTCTCTTTCATACTATTTTGTCTCTTAGATCAATTTGGAATTAACTTAGCATGAAAAATTTGGCGCTTAGAACAAAGTGGGTGTACATTATCTGAAAAACTATAAAAGATAGACAAAAACAGGTTCAGATTCGGAAAGAGCGTAAAACTGCATCATTAGTTCATTTTCGAAAAAAAGTGGACATAGACCAATTGAGCTTTCCGCTGACGAGGAGTAGGTAACAAATTTTGAAATTTCTAAAAATATCAACCTTCGTTTAAACTTTCAAGCGTTAAAAAGACCGGCTCAGATGGCCCTGCAGTGTTCAAAAACAGCCCCTTCGGCTAGCAACGTCTAGTTTGATGATTGCAAAAGAATCAAAAGGTGGACTAAAAACTCTTGGGACGAAAAAATCCATTCATACCAGCGATTGATTGTTCTCAGACATGTCAGAACTTTGAACCGATTATCTTGCCAATGCGTTCTTAGGTCAAGGCGGTGGCGTTATCAAGCTAGTGTGAAACACTCATGTGAAAGATTTGTGATTACACAAAGATTACAATATTAATAGCGCCGTGTATGGAAAACAAAAAATTTTCTATATTTGAAATTAGCCTTTTTGCTTCTTAAGACCTCGAAACGAACCTACTACTACTAACAGACACCAAAAAATGTTTTTTCACGGGTATCGCCTTCCGCAAGGATTGTCATGTCCGCCGATAGTAAATTCATTACCACCAAAAGAGCTTTCTCCATTAGACTTTCGGATTCGGCAGAAAATTGTAGGTCCCCTCCATTCCCTACTATCAATCCGCACTAACTGGAGCTTGAACATATAATAACAATCAGTGTTTTTCAAAAAAAAAAAAAAACCATTGTTGGGCATATAATATGTCATTCACAAACAAATGTTGAACTGTAATTGGTTTTTAGTCACCGATTTTATATTTCGTGATTATTGTTCGCTTCACCTTTTTTCATTTTAACTCAGTTTTTTTTTAACAAAGCATAGAAGAAAAGCACAAATAAAAATAAATCATAAAATAAGTAACAATCACATCGATCGCATGCTCTCCTTGACTTAATTTAAAATGTGCGTGTAAAAAGTTACTCGATGTAGAAAAAAAGCAGCAATTCAACCAACTTGAGCGGTTTAATATTAATGTTTAATTATTTTCTGATCTGCGTCACTACTCACTAAATCTATCATTGTTGTGATCTATGATAGGTGTAGTATTATTGTGGGGGCCTGCAGCAAGACTATTTAATGATTAGTGAAACACTCAAAATGGATGTTGAGTTAAGATTGAGATGCTTAAGAGTTTAGGCATGGTCTCAATTTGTTAATTCAAGCACTAATGGTTTATAGTTGCATTCAGCTGGAATGGCAGTAAGATGATTGATAAAGGGGAATGCTAAGAACTTGAAAAGTGACGTTTGTCCTTACAACGAGACTTTAGTATGATAGGTACTTGGAACTGAGGTTGAACCTTGAAGTTTATTGATGAAATGTAAAGTGGTTGTTGTCTTAAAACTTATAATTATAAAAATATAAAATAAGATTTTATACTTTGTTAAGAACGGCAAAAGTAGTTCACGAAAAAAAGTTTTTGTTCCTCAAAACCAA
Source organism: Melanostoma mellinum (assembly GCA_914767635.1). Lineage (NCBI taxonomy): Eukaryota > Metazoa > Arthropoda > Insecta > Diptera > Syrphidae > Melanostoma > Melanostoma mellinum. The sequence continues at coordinate 27,350,598 of OU612058.1, forward strand.
TTTAATGACTGCTTTTGGTTTACCTTATCATTTTAAGGTTGGCCAAGACCAAAGGGCCAGTGAGCAGTGTTTCTGAAACTGTAGAAACACTGCTCTAATAAATAAAAATAAAAGATTTTTTCTAAGAGAAATTCAAGAGCCGCGGTTGACTGGTCGTATTCTCGAAAAGGAGGAGATGATGAGAGGTAGGCGAGTAGGCATCTTGTGTGTCCAAAAATTGAAATAGTGAAGTATCGGATGTAAAGACAAACGTATAGTATATGGTCTACTATAGAAACCAATACATCTGGTATACTGACGGTTCAAAAACAAACAACGGTGTAGGTGCAGGGATTTACGGTCCCAACTTTAAATCATCTACATCCCTTGGTAACACAACTACTATCTTTCAGGCAGAGGTAATGGCTATAGAATTCTGTATTAGGGAATGCATTAGAAGAAACCTCCGAAGATCAAGCATCCTAATCTGCTCTGACAGTCAGGCAGCACTAAAGGCTCTGTCCTCGACAAAAATCGAATCCAAACTAGTTTGGAACTGCCTGACTTGTTTACTTCAATTAGCTACTCACAATAAAATAACTCTTTCATGGGTGCCTGGTCATGAAGGCGTACCGGGAAACGAAGAGGCTGACCGACTTGCTAGACTTGGCTCTCAGTCTCAATTCAAAGGCCCCGAACCCTACTGTGGTCTCCCAATAAGTAGCCTAAAAAACGAATTAGCTACCTGGGAACGACAGAACATGATCAGCACCTGGAACAACTCAAATGGTCATCGTCAGTCAAAACTATTCATTGACTTATCCCACAAACGTATGAAAGAAATTCTTGACATGAGTAAACGTGACGCAAAGTTACTTACGGACTTCTTCACGGGACACTGCTCTCTCAAGTATCATCTTAAAAACATGGGCATCAGCCAAGATGACACCTGTCGTCTCTGTCTTGAAGACATAGAAACAGCTGAACACATTTTATGTGAATGCCCTGCCGTAGCTAGATCCAGGCTTAAAATATTCAATAAAGGGTTCCCCTGTCCCCTTGATATCAGAAACACCTCTTCCTCGAAGATTCTTAGGTTCTTACATGACCTCAGCTTCGAATGAACAAACCTTTACACTTCGTGTAATTAAACCTAAGGGAACAGCACAAAAGATCTTTCAGGTCGACGTGCTTGTAAAGGTAATTTTCACCTTCACCCTACAAGTTAAAAAAAAAAAAAAAAAAAAAAAAACTATAGAAAGCTCATGGGTGCAAATGGAATAGGTATGAGTATTGGGAGTTTATAAGCCATTTTGAAGACTTATGGCGATTTGATGTTTCTAAGTTGGTGAAGTAAAAATGTGTGGATTATTGTCAGTGCTTTCCAAACTAGCACTGAGTAGTAAAAATGAAATTAAGTTAGATTTTCACCACCTGCTTGAGAATATGTCAAGAAGACAAACTAGAATTATGAGGACTACCTTGCCTGTATAGGATTATATAGGATACGGTGTCAGGAACCTTCTTGGTGAATATATCCTAGGAATGTGCATTGTGCAAGCCAGATTCTTTATCCTTGCAGCATTTAAAGTATGTGTGTTGTCCTTGTGTTGATCCAGACATGCCTCTTCCAGACATTTATTTGAATAGAAATTTGAGTTAGAAGTTCGAAAAGTTTAAATATCTGTGATCTATGATCATAGTTAAGCAACTTTTGATGAAGACATTAATCATCAAATAAGCGTGGGGTGAAATGAAGTGGCCAGAAAACTCCGCCTTTTTGTGTCATAGAAAAATGCCCCCTAACCTAAAGGGAAAATTCTGTGCGCGTTGCAGAGTCCAGCATAAGGTTGACTTATTTGATTAAATATCATGAGAGATTTAGTTGACGCCGACTAAGATGAAGATGCTTAGTGTGACAACAGGACGTCAGCGGAAAGCTCAATTGGTCTAAGTCACAAAAACAAAATTTTACAGGGGACGATATTTTGTCTTTAAATTAAATTATTGTCAAATTTTTTAGCTCATTTCTTCCTCATGTAATTTTATTTTTGTTCTCTTGCCATTTTTTTTGTCTAAAACTAATGATGAAATCCCTATAAATCCTTTCCCGTTATTTTAAATATTCAAGAAAGCAAATAACCTAAAAATGGACATAGAACAAGCTACCATATAAGTATGCATTCTCCTGAAAAAAAAAAAAACGTGGACTAAGAACAAAAATATGGATTTAGAACGATTGGTCATATGGTCTTGCAATTAATCTATTTTACTCTTTTCTTCATGTATTGTTCTAAGTCCAATAAGCAATAAAGAATTCTTTAGCGCTTAGAACAAAATGTCTTTCTGAATGTGTGTGCAAAATTATTCTCTTTCATACTATTTTGTCTCTTAGATCAATTTGGAATTAACTTAGCATGAAAAATTTGGCGCTTAGAACAAAGTGGGTGTACATTATCTGAAAAACTATAAAAGATAGACAAAAACAGGTTCAGATTCGGAAAGAGCGTAAAACTGCATCATTAGTTCATTTTCGAAAAAAAGTGGACATAGACCAATTGAGCTTTCCGCTGACGAGGAGTAGGTAACAAATTTTGAAATTTCTAAAAATATCAACCTTCGTTTAAACTTTCAAGCGTTAAAAAGACCGGCTCAGATGGCCCTGCAGTGTTCAAAAACAGCCCCTTCGGCTAGCAACGTCTAGTTTGATGATTGCAAAAGAATCAAAAGGTGGACTAAAAACTCTTGGGACGAAAAAATCCATTCATACCAGCGATTGATTGTTCTCAGACATGTCAGAACTTTGAACCGATTATCTTGCCAATGCGTTCTTAGGTCAAGGCGGTGGCGTTATCAAGCTAGTGTGAAACACTCATGTGAAAGATTTGTGATTACACAAAGATTACAATATTAATAGCGCCGTGTATGGAAAACAAAAAATTTTCTATATTTGAAATTAGCCTTTTTGCTTCTTAAGACCTCGAAACGAACCTACTACTACTAACAGACACCAAAAAATGTTTTTTCACGGGTATCGCCTTCCGCAAGGATTGTCATGTCCGCCGATAGTAAATTCATTACCACCAAAAGAGCTTTCTCCATTAGACTTTCGGATTCGGCAGAAAATTGTAGGTCCCCTCCATTCCCTTGCAAGGCATGGCTGTGAGAAGTGTGCTAGGCCCCGGGGCGCCACTCTATGTATGTAATATGTATGTATTTACTACGACTACAATGTTCTTTGTTTGTTTTTTGTTGGCTTCAAGAACTGGTTCAATATCATAATACTGCCGTTTCGATGTCTGGTTCTTGTCATTTTGACACATTTTCTATCTAATGTTATTCTGAACACCAACATCAAAAGGAACTACAAATTATAATATTGAAGCATTTAAATGAAAATCACAAACTTGTGTATAATTTTTTCGGGTTTCTAAAAGCTCAAGCTGTTTTGGTATTAGTTTCGCATAAAGACTGTTTTAATTATCGAATCTTTATGGTAATTCATTTCTAGATATCAACTGCAAAAAAAAGAAGAAACCACCCAATGATTGTTTTTTCCTTTCCATTTATTCCTTTTTTTATACGCCATTTTGTAACGTTTTAGACACAATGTCTCAAAAAACCAAAAACCACACTAATATAAAACGACAGGCTTGACTTTAAATTAATTTTATTATTACAATCACCCGAATTTGGTTTGATGACCTTTAATTTGTTTTGAATTTAAAATCAATTAATATTAAAGAAATGGCGCAGTATATGTGATGTGTTAGCAAATCAAGAGTTGGCTGTATGTTATTTTGGAACATTTCAAGCTTCTTTTGACTGAATGAGCTGCTTGTGGATATCATGAATGGTTATACAAAGTGATAATAATAATTAATTTAAACAGGAAATGCTTCCATTAATAGATCAGTCGTCCATTGAAAAACAATGGCGCGTGTTTATATTATTTGTTTTCTTTTTGTGTGTGTGGCAGTATATATGATATACAAATTCATATGTAAAATCATGCTTTTGAAAAGAAAGAAGATTTTAAATTTTTGTTTGTTTTCAATGGCGTTTTTGCATACTCTCAGGCGGATAAGAACGTTATTTCGTTAAAATAAGCTTCTTTCAAACTCACCACACCATACTGAAATGCTTATTGGCTCACACGATTGTAAATACATGCATAATTGTACTCGTAAATAATTACGTACCCTTATGATTTAAGATAAAGCTATCTGGAGAAAAAATCAACTGGTTTGTAATCACATGGTAGATAGTTACCTGGCAGTAGGTTTATTTTGATTGTACAATGTATACACGAGTACATTTTTATCATCTCCAAACTTATCCGATGAATCTGTCTTTGTTAGCATTGACCTAGTAAGTTGTAAAATGCTATCAATTCTTCTTTATAATACAAGGACTTGAGGTTCATTGTCAGCATTGTGATTGTGTGATTTGAACAAGTGAAAAAATATGTAAAAAGCAACACTAGCTCAAATGTCAACCTTATTTTTAAGGTGCACGTAGTAATCTATCACGTCTGGTTTTATTTAAATGCACGTGAGTCACAATGAAAGCGTTAAATGTTTAAAAATTGGGCTGGCTAGGGTAAACTCAAGCAGCGCTATATTATTCCTATTTGAAATGTTGGACTAATTATTGGCCAAGTCTTGAGTTCAAGATCATCGCAGCCCATTCTGAACGGCTTTGTTAACCAGTGCTTTTCATGGGAATGTGTAATTTTTCTTTGAATCCTCCCGAAGAACTGTATTCGTGGGAGTCCAATTTTAATTTTCTGGAATTCGAACCTCGAACTCTCAAATGGCAGTTCCTAACCAACTGATAAATTCGTTTGAACTAATATCAATGATAAAAGAGGTGTATTGAGGCTCGTTTGTTTTTAATCCAGCTTAAACGAAGAACGAACTAACCCTTTTTTTTACTCAAAGTGAACGAATTCTTGTTAGGAACTTTTTGATAAGGGTGAGCACGACCGCGATTGATCAATTTATTTGTTACATTAAGTTTTATATAAACCGCAGTCTTTTCGGAACATTTTAGTCTTTTACTGATATTAAATGTGATCCCATTCAGTTCGAAATTCGCGAAAAGACGCATCGTTCAATGAAAAAGAAGAAAACTTTGTCTTCGAGTTTGGGTTTTTTCTTCTTATTTTTTCTTCTTACCCATCTTCCTATTCCTGCAATAAAACCCCGAAAATAATCTTAGTTCCTAACATAATCAAAAGCCTATAATTTTAGTACCGACATTTGTTTCCGCTTGTAGTATTTAAAAGCTCGTCTATTGACTTTTGTCCCTACTACTTTAGAACTTTTTCTGATTGTGGCAGAGACAGAAGAACTAAATATTAACCTCATGTTCATCTTTCTTAAGGTATGTTCTGCATAGTAATGGAATTGTAAATCAAATTTTTCCATCAAATATGTCGTGATTAAGCTAACATCTTAGAACTTAAAAATTAAAAATAAGGTATCGCAACAAAGCGAGGATCCCCAGGGCCTAGCGCATTTCTCACAACCATGCCTTGGGAGGGAATTGAGGGGCATACAATTTTCTGCCGGTTGCGAACGGCTAATAGAGAAAACACTTTTCATGGCAATGATATTACTAACGGAGGACTTGCCAAATACTCGCGTAAGACGATACTCGTGGAAAAACCTTTTGCCTCGATTCGAGCCAAGAACCTCTGAGTTAACAGAAAGATATGCTAGCCACCACGCCATGGGTACCGTAAAAGGAGATACTTGTGAGTGAGATTTTTTTTTAATTTTTCTGTATTCGAATATCCCATCAGGTAACAGAGACACACACAGAGCATTTTTTTATGTTTAATGTAATACTACGAAATCTTGCTTTGAAATCTGTCGCCCAATGAAACTGAAACAACTTAACCGATTTTAATGCAACTTTGGAACAGTAATAGTGCCGCATTGTACTTACTTACTTACTTACTTAGGTGGGCGTTACAATTGAGTGTGAACCTGAACCTCATCCAACATCTTACGCAACCAATTTTGACTTCGGGCGAGCTCACTCCAGTTTGGCACTCCAAGTCGGTTGAGGTCTTCTTCCACTTAATTGCGCCACATGAGACAAGGTCTTCCCCTACCACGACTTCCTTGCAATGTGCTTTCGAAAATCCGTCCATTCGGTCTACGTGGTCCAACCATCGTAGCCTCGCCATGCGTGCTCTTCTGGGTATGACCATGTCACGGTACAGCTCATACAGCTCGTTGTGGAATCTTTTTCTCCACACATTGTCTTCGCATACGGGACCAAAGATCATTCGTAGTTTTTTTCTTTCGAAACGACTAACGGTTTCTCATCGGCTTTCGATAAAGAATAGGGCATTGGCTACGCTGTATTCAAATATGTAACTGCTTGAGATGCAGAGCATAACCGAGTGCTACTACCAAACATTTTATCAATTTATCAAATCCTCTTCTTTGCATTTTGTTTTTGGCCTCATTTTCAAAAATTTTGGAAATGATTCGCTTTATCTGATGATAGATTGAAAGTTTATTTAAACTTCAGATTGAAACTGTCGAATCTTAACAAAATTAAGGGAGTTATTTATTTTAATATTTTTTTGTGTAATATGTTCAAATGTTGTAGCGCTCAGAAGAAACACAAAAGAAACCAAAGTTTCTTATCAGTTGCTTTGCAGTAGCTTATGAGTTGTGACACCAACCACAAAGCAGTTGGCAACCCAAGTTAAAAATAAATGAAACAAAAATAAATGGGCAAACACAAACACAGCTTGGAGAGTCTTGAGGACTAGCTCATTTCTCTCCTGTGAGTAATAAAGCGGGCCTACACATTTTTGACGATTCTAAACGAAGCGAGAACTGTTTTTCATTTCACTTACAGGTAACAGACAGATATGCTTAGCTTTCGTCTACAGTTATCATGGCAACCATAGTTAAAAACTGAAATTAATTTTGGTTTAATGTAAACTCGACTGTTTAGACTCATGTGATTTGAGTTGCTCAGTTTCTCATTTTAAGCGCTCTTGACAAAATAAACCCAAAACGATTGTATATTCTGTAGAAAGCTTATTGGCGTTGCCACCAGGCACTTCTTTTTTGCGAAGCATTTAAACGTGTTAGGCTTAAGTGATACCACTACCCGTGCAGTGTCGGGTTAGAATAGCACTGCAGCGCCTCCCCGCTTGTCGTAAAAGGCGACTAAAGGAACAATCATATCTAGACGACTAACATCAAAGTGAGTCTAGCGACACACATACCACCTAAAAACTCTCCCCAAGTATGCATGCAGATCCCGGGGTTTACACGACTGGAGATCACCGGTGTAGTAAAAGGGAAATCAAACTCATTAAACGGAGCATGCATGTGTCGAAAAGGATGAAAGGAAAATTTTTGAAAAATTTTGAGCATTATGGAAGTACTTGCGAACATAAGAAGCACTACCCCGCCAGGCAGTTCCATTGCTATGCATGGAGCTGATCCTGGACCGAGCAGCAATGTTCGGGTCAGAGCTATACGGATTCCGGGGGCTAGCAAAGTAATGCGACGAGTTGGACGAAAATTTAGAGTCGCGAGTTGGAACGTTGGAAGTATGACTGGTAGAAGTCTCGAACTCGAAGAGATGATGAGAAGGAGGCGAGTGGACATCTTGTGTGTTCAGGAAACGAAATGGCGAAACACAGCAAACAAAGCCCGTTTCTTGGATGCAAAGACCAAGGCTTACAAGATGTTCTACTATGGAACGGAACAAGGTAGGAACGGAGTCGGTATCATCCTTGACCAAAGTTTATGTAACAGCGTGTTGACCATTTTGAAGTCCAGTGACCGTTTGATGTCTCTTAAATTGGTGATGGAAGGAAAGATCTGCAATATAATCAGTGCATATGCTCCCCAAATAGGGTGTGAGCAGGAGGAAAAAGATGCATTCTGGCTTGATTTTCATAACCTACTTAAGAACATCCCAAAAGAAGAGTATTTGTTTGTTGGAGGAGATTTGAATGGACATGTCGGGAAGACAAACGAGGATTATGAAGACTGCCATGGAGGTTTGGGATTCGGCACCAGGAACACTCCTGGTGAAGATATTCTAAGTATGTGCAAGTCATACGGTCTAATCGTACTAAATACCATGTTCATCAAACAAGACCGACACCTTATCACTTACAGCAGTGGAGGAAATGAAACCCAGATTGATTACCATTTGGTAACCAATTACATGAAATCTCGGGTGAAAGACTGCAAAGTGATACTAGGAGAAGCTGCCGCTCAACAACACCGTCTTCTTTTAACAGAATTTTTTACGGATGCGGTGAAGGATGTCAAACAAACAAAGGCTCCTGGGAGAATCAAGTGGTACAATCTGGAGAAAACTAAAGGACAGCAATTCATTTCTTATATGCAAAGTCAGCTGTGTAATACCATCGACGCAGTCTCAAATGCAATCACGGCACAAAATATGTGGGATCGCCTACAACGAACCTGCTTAGAGAGAGCCAAATCACTGTTAGGAGTCTCAAAAGGACACCACCAACAAGCTAAAGAAACCTGGTGGTGGGATGATGAAGCTAAAGCAGTGATTAGAAAGAAGAAAGCAGCTTTCCAAGCTTGGTCGAAGTGCCCCTCAAGAAATACAAATGAAAAGGCGCGTTTCAAAATGGAATACAAGAGCTGCAGAAAAGAAGCGAAGAAGAAGTGCGCCCAACTTCAAGCAAAAAGCACGGAGGGCCTGTATCGAGAGCTGGAAGAGATTTCTGCCCCAGCTGCTGAAGCAAATCAGGCAATCCAAGAGCTAAGACAAAGCAACTTGAATAAGGGAGCAACCATTTTCAAAATAGCCGCTCAGAGAAGGAGAAATGCGCAGGAGATTCGTTCGCCGAAGTTCATCAATGATGCTCAAGGAGTGCTACTTGTGGATGACGACAAAATTCTCCACAGGTGGCGACAGTATTGTGATGATCTTTTGAATGAACAGTTTCCTCGGCGCCACTTTCCAACAGCTGTCCCTAACTTTACGGAAGTATCCGACGTCACAGTCGAAGAAGTTAGGGAGGCAGTTAAGAACTCCAAAAAAGGCAAAGCGATTGGGCCAGACGAGGTACCATATGAGTTTTGGAAAAATATGGGAGACATCGGGTTAAGATGGCTCACGATTCTCATCTCCAAACTTATAAGAGGTGACAGTTTGCCTAATCAATGGAGGGAAAGTTTTCTTCTTCCAATGTACAAGGGAAAGGGAGATACCAGAAGCTGTGACAACTATCGTTCGATCAAGTTGATGTCCCACACTATGAAGATCGTTGAGCGGGTTTTAGATAGCCGACTGCGGAAAATAATAAGGCTGTCTGATGACCAATGCGGGTTTGTCGCGGGTAAGTCAACTACAGACGCAATCCAAAGTATAAGGATCATTATGGAAAAACACCGAGATGCCTTAGAGGATTTGCATATTGTGTTGGTTGACTTCGAAAAGGCATTCGATCGACAACCACGAGATCTGATATGGGTGGCCCTCAGACACCGAGGAGTTCCTGAAGCCTATGTGCGAATAATTATGGACATGTACGAGGGAGCAGTTACAAAAGTGAGATGCCCAGCTGGAGTCACCGAAGAATTCCAAATAACAGTAGGTGTACATCAGGGAAGTGTCTTGAGTCCACTGCTCTTTATTGCTGTTCTAGATTATTTGCTCGAAGGAAAAGTAACGGACAATAAAGTACAACAATTATTCTTTGCTGACGATGGAGCCATCATAAGTGAGGATCCTACATCCCTGCAACGAGCACTTGACGTTTGGATTGATGTTCTGGAAGGAAATGGGTACCGTATTAGCGCTAAAAAGACTGAATACCTGTGCTGCCCTTTTTCTGATCCAGACAAGCCTATTCCAGACATTTATTTGAATGGAAATGTGCTTCCCAAGTGTGAAAAGTTTAAATATCTGGGATCTATGATCAATAGTGAAGCATCTTGTGATGACGACATCAATCATCGAGTAAGCGTTGGGTGGATGAAGTGGCGAGAAAACTCCGCTATCTTCTGTGATCGAAAAATGCCCCCAAAGCTGAAGGGAAGACTCTACACAGCAGTTGTCCGTCCAGCTCTGACATACGGTTCACAATGTTGGACAATGTACAAAAAGTATGAGAGCAAATTGACGGCAGCCGAAATGAAGATGCTTCGGATGACAGCAGGAGTAACAAAGCTTGATCGAATTAGAAGTACTAAGATCCGTGGAAGCCTTCATGTCAAAAGTACCATCTTGGACAAAATTCAGCACGACCGGCTCAGTTGGTATTGTCATGTTCAAAGAAGAGATCCGCAGAACCCCGTCAAAAAGGCAATATCGTACAACGTTTCAACAAATTCGCGACGAAAAAGAAAAGGCAGGCCAAAACACTCCTGGTACAAGCAAATGCAAAAACAGCAGCATTTGGTTGGCCTCAGACATGGAACAATCCAAAACCGGGAGGCTTGCCGACGATTTCTGAGGTCAACGCGGCGTACCCCACAGGCGGATCACTAGTGTGAAGCAGAAAAGTGGGAGAGTTGTGATCGCTTCAAGATCACTACTCGTAACGCCGAAAATGAAAAAGAAAAGAAAAGAAGAAGAAGGCTTAAGTGATACCACACTCTATCAATCTTGTGGAGAAGATGAGGACCGCACAGCACTTCCTCTGTGAATGTCCTGCTTTTTTGCATGGGGTCACAGATACTAGAGGCAGACATGACATGAGCCTAAATTACCAGCTCTCGTCATGGCATCGTCCTAAGGATTTTCTCCGTACATCTGGAAAGCTATAAGAAAAGAGGGTTGCTAACTGGTAGTACAATGTACCGGTATTTTGGTCTGAGTGCTTTAGCTAGTGTTTTAAAAACCTCCAACAGAAAAAAAAAAAATTCGGTGGAAGTAAAAAAGAAAAATTTGCCAGTGCATTTGACTCTTTCAGTGCCTTCGTTTTGGGAAACGCGTGTTAAAGGGCTTAGTGCCTTAAGTTGCAAATGACTAGAGTTCCTTTTGAGTATCTCCGTGTGTAAAAATGCTAAGAATGTCACTACTAGCCGTGGATTTGCATAAGATGGACTTCATTTTAATATAAAGCTGGATATGAGCGTTTTGAGTGCGAGATCGTAATTGGAAAAGTGTGGACAATTGGAAAAAATCTTGACGATATTTTTCTTTTATTTTTTAAATTTCCTTTACACCCACTTAGATTGAGTATAACCAATTTTTTTTTTGGAATGCAGTCATAATTTGTTTTGGTCAGAATTATAAATTTGATTTATTAAACTCACTTATTACACAAAAAAAATTACACAAATAATTTAATTCAACGGCAAAGAGGGCAGCAATATCAATTGACACGCAAACACACTTGTGCCAATCACACTGTGGTTTACTATAATCAAAACCACTTAGTCATGCAACTACTGGCTTGAGGTGAGCTTCAAAATGGTTCAAATTGGATGATGATAAGTCAAAACTGCCTGCAGCTCTCTCAGCACACAAGTTAAATAACCAATTTGCGATACTTCAGTTCAGATACAAATTGAAGAATAAAACTTTTCCATCACGTAAGTTGTGTTGTGCGCTATTCGTTCGATAGACAACATTTGAACTGTTTGTTGTTTTTTTCTTACTTCTTCTTTGTATTGTGTTACATTTACATTCCCTTTGCGTTTAACTATTGTTAGATTGTCTATGTGATTACAACTGCATACATACCTACATATTCGTTGCGTTTCATAACAACAAAATTATTCATTGTAATTGTAATTACCGTTGTATGTGCGATGGTATTGATCAAGGTCGTAGTGAGGTATTCGCAAAAAAATAAATAAATAAATATCGAAGCGGCATGTAGTAGGGGGTATTGGGATATTTCCTCTATTGTTATTTTGCGTGAGAGAAAAGTTAAGTTATTCAATATGAGAGCATGATGCCATGCGATGTGATTATATTTTGCGGTTAAGCTTTTGTTTTCATTTTTTTTTCATTTTTTTCGAGTCGTTTCATTGATCACTTTATGTATACGTATTTGATGTGATTTTATTTTGTTAATCTGTTTTTTTTTGTGTTGTGTCTTTTGCTACATACATATATATAAAACTATATGCGTTTTTTGACGTTTATCTGTCAAGCGGATTGCAATTCTCAATCCATGAATTTAATTGGAAATGGATTTGCATTTATCTCGTAGCTGCTGCTTTTGAAAAGAAGCTGTGTATTTTTTTAACGAATTCTTAACGAATTTGCTTTAGGTATTGACAGAAATAATAGCTGATTAATCCTGTGTGTGTGGTGCTTTTTTAGAGACTTTCTTCGGAGTTGGTCTTTTTGACAACTGTGACTTGATTTATGTTAATTTAATTTGCCATTTTTGCGAGGAATCGGCAAGCCTTCCGATAGTAAATTCATTGTCATGAAAAGCGCTTTCCCTATAAGCCTCACAGAATCGACAAAAAATTGTAGATCCCCTCCCCTCCCTCACAAAGTCAATGTTTGTGAGGAATACGCTAGCCCCTAGGACTCCTTGCTCTGCTGCGAAACTTTATTCATTATTTGACAGTCGAAGAATTGAAGCCGGACAACCATGGGTCCTGGTCACTGTGTACGTTCGGCAAATTGTCTCGAAAAGAAATTGCTATTGACACCGAGTCTTAAATAACTTTACGTTGATATGCGCAAGACGATTGGCCGCTTTGGAAAAAATTATTAGACGCGTTGTTGCTGAGATACGGCCTCAATTGCAGAATTTTGTCGAAAGTTGGGCTTTTCGGTTGGAGCTTATTCGATCCAGCCGCGACACGGCCACTTGTCCACAATAATTTCTTAAATCGTAATGGCAAAACTATTATGCTTGTAATAAAAAGCAAGATTTTTGGCTATAACATTAAATTATATATGTCTTCTTTATAACTACTTTTTATCAAATGCCAGTTGATTTAAATCGCTGTCCGGAGAATTTTAGTTACGTACAAGGTACGTACAATGTGCTCTAATAATGAAAAAAAAGCAATCGCTCGAGTTAGTCTCGCACTCATAACTACAGGCATAATAAATTCACTCAAACGATCCATAAAAACAATCGTTAAATTCATACTTAAGGAGAATCATTTAATGAAATTTGAAAAAAAAACATACCTTAAAATTTTTTTACAACTTTACAACTTTCCCAAATCCCATCACGTACGAAACCGCACAGCATTTTATTTGTTTAGTTGCTACCAGAGCAACAAATAGTAAAGTTAAGTACGTTTATTGAGATTTAAACAAAATTATAGTTTTGTTTACCTTTCCAAACAATTCAACTCTTAAGCAAACGTCTCCTTTTCTCAAAACTTTATTAGATAAAAAAAAACTAAATTTAGTAGGGAAATAGATAGTTGACTTAGTGCCTCACCAATTGTGTTCTTACGGCTCATTTCCGAAGACATGGACAGGGGTCGATCCTCAGTCATAAAATTTCAAAGCAAGTTTGTAAAAGAAGTGAAGTCCGGAGTAGATTTGAAATGAAAAGAAAATTTTTATTTTTTCTTTGACAAAAAGTTTATGTAAAAGGTGGGTCATTTTATAGCTTCTCTTAACATTAAAGGTTATTTTGACACTGACAGGTGCTTCTCGTTATGAACTTATGATAGAAACTGAGTACCTATCATACCCCAGCGGAACGAATAAACCGCTATGGTTAATCAAAGTTGAAAAATGTGGAGCAACTAATTCCAAAGTTAGTGCTGTTTATTAAAACGGTGCGTTTTTTGAAAGAAGTTTTGCTTGAGGTGAAGACTCCAGCGCACCGGTGTTAGTAAACAAGTTTGTACAGAAAGTGGTTTCAGTGGACTACTCCTAAGGTCGTGTCATACGCTCTGCACAGACTGGAGTGTGGCTACTGTAGACGAGAGTGTGAGACTCAACTCACGATCGCGTTTCTATTGTCCGGTTTGATACTGAAATGGACCACTTTCAATGGCTGCCCGCAGCTGTAGTTCGCCTTCTTTCTACTATTTTTTTTTTTTGTGGGGACTGTGAAAGGCAGATTTAATCTCGAGAATTCGGAATCATTCAAGCCGTTATCAGCTTTTACGAGGAAATGCCAAGGCAAGACAACTTAATTTCCATGAAAAGCACCATCTGACGTAAATGTTCGAATTGTAGCGCTAGGTCCAGAGACTCCCAGTTTTGTTGCACCCCCTTTTCATTTAATCATTTATAACACAAATTTCAAATCAAGGGTTGTTTGAAGTTTAGGTATCCAAAAAGCAAACGACTGACGACAGATGTCAGATGGCATATAATGATAGATGACAATTGACATTTATGACGGCAGATGGCAGAAGAAAAATATCAAATGCCAGATGACAGATAGCAGAAGACAAATGGAAGACGACTGATGACTGATTACTGATGACTGATGACAGATAACGCTTTGTTTTTCGAAGAAGTCTTTACCACAAAATCGGCCCTAGTATCGACACGATTTAGCTTTGGAAGGGTCACGTTTCACGTATCAACAGACTGCTTCTTCCACAGTTCATCTTTCTTTTAGTGCTGAATAATCATTTAGTTATACAAATACATACATGTGCATGAATTACAAAAACCTTTACATGACATTCAAACATTTGATACTGTTTGGGTAATGCTTCTCTTTCATTTCCCAGATGTATAGGACTTCCTGTGAACAAATGGCATTCCGTTTTTTTTGTTCTTTATTGCAAGAAATTGCGATTGACTATGGTCAAAGCTCTACGATGTTTCTCCCTTATTTGCTTTAAGGTTTAAAAAATTAATAGAAACAGTAGAAGTTTTCTCGTTATAGACAGGTTTTATATTTCATATTTTTTTTTTAAAGTCGCACTTGAAGACGTGCTTATGGAGTTGTTAAAGTATTTTGTTTTGAAATAGAACTGTCTAATGCCTATGAATGCCTGTAACTACCATGTAGTATTGACGCCATGGTATTAATAGCGAATAATATTAAAATTGATTAGTTTAAGGATACCTCACTCGAGCAATAATGAAAAGCTCTTAACTTTTTCCAGCTTTGTTTACTGTTTGGAGTTGAAAGAAAACCCCGTAGACTCGGCTGGTCAGTCAAAAATCAAAATGACTCAAACAGCTTAAAAGCGATTTATGCCGCTTGGATTTTTAGTTTTCTTTTTTTCATAACTTTTTTTATAGGGATGTTTATACTTACTGTTCATGTGTTCACAGCTAAGACTCTGAGAGAAAGAAAAAAAAACTCCACCTTATAACAAACCACAACTGAGATCAGAAAAAATTTGCGTCTGTCAATTCTGACCTTATTCCATTCAAGACCTGATTAATCCAAAACCCGAAATGCCAAGATGCCTCTTTGACTGCTGAAGCTCAGTCGACTCATGTCTGTCTTGGCTGTAAAGTGTGATCCCAAGACAGAACCAGCCGAAGTGTCTTGTTCCTAAGCAAATGGTTAACCAATCATCATAAAATCAAGCGAAACAGTTTACACAATAAAAAACGATTGAAGCCAAAAAACCACACGAAAAATTCCCAAAAACCATTTTACATATCACTTAAAACACCCATTAGCATACATCAGAATATTTCATAAAAAATATCAAATTTCAATCTAGCTAACTCTCTCAGTATTATATTGGCGTGGTATTATCCATGGGTGCTTTTAATGGTCAAATGTCGATATTACCATAAAATGTCGGATTAACAAACTTTCATTCTGAATGAATCCCAAAGTGGACAAAAGAAAAAAGAAGCAAAACAAGTTTTGTATTTCTGTTTTTGCATACCAATAAGTAAACAAAACTTATAAAAAAATGGTGGCCAAAAGCAATGTGATCTCGTTTTTATGGTAAGATAATTTAAAAACTAATAAAATTATTATATCTCTCAATGTGTGATAAGTTTCGTTGGAAAAGAAGAAAAAAGAAGAAGAAAGAATTATGTAGGACAGAAAGTATTAACAAATCGAAAGATCAGAACTCTAAAACGTGCTTGGGTAGTGTTGTTTACATTTTTTTTACTTTCTTGCTGGCAGAAAAGAAGCATTGGCAATGAACTTTAGGCTCTGGACGGATGATAAATTGCCTTTGTGCTCATGTCTGAATTTTTCCGCAAACATTTTGTATGCTGAAACATCAACTGCGTCTTAAGCTGTCATCGAAGGAATGAATGGAGCCTTATTGTGTTTTGTGGAGAAACCAATTTTGTTGCTGAGTGGTTATCCTCATCTTGTTGTGATCATGGCCTATCCCTTTTTTGTAAAAACTAAAAGGGGTCAATACTTTTTTAATGCTTCATTTTCGACAAACAGTTCATTGAACGTTTGGGGTGCATTCAAAAAGAGAGCTCCATATCAGACACAGATGCACATCGTAAAAAATTATACCGAAAGTAATCCTGTTTTGGACTTGGATAAACCTTACTTGGGCGAACAGAGATAAATACAAGATTTAGTGACAACAGGGTGATTCTTTTTTCTTTGATCATCGACAAGTAAAAGGTGAGTAAATGAATGACACTTATTCTCGCAGTCATTCAATGTGATTTGTTGCTCTTGAATCTTAAAAGACGTTAATAAAAGCTTTAATTAATTACTTTGTTTGTTATATAATTGCTTGTACATTGATGAAGACAAGTTGTGACTATTAAATTAATTAATTCTGTTGCGGTTGTCTTGGCGTTTGCCGTTGCTTTGAAATTAATATGCCCACAATAGGGAAAACATAAGTAAGAGCAAACTAATGCTATATTAAGTTAATTGACTTTCTTGAATGTGTGTTGATGTTCGTTTTTGTTTGTTTTGATTTCAGTTTCATTGCAATTGATTTATAAAAAAAAGTACAGTCATAGTTACAAGTGTTTAAAATTGTGTATTGTTTTAATGAGATCAACTGTTTATCTGTTGGAAGCTGTTTATTTTCAAGTAATAAATTACGACTGGTTCTCTGATAGTTTTTTGAAATGAGAAGAGAAAATCCAATGGAGATTTTCCAGACAGGAACGTTGACCACTATGGTTAAACTTTTTTTAAAACTAGGGACAACGACAACCTGTATTGTTTCTTATTTTTTTCTGTATTTCCATTGCTGAGGCGTTCTTTGAAATAAAATTATCCAAGTAGTTGCATACATAAAAAACGGGCTATTCAAAGTTGAAAAATGCAAAGTTCAGAAATACAAATGACAGTTGAGTTGTCTTACCCCGGGGCTACACAATGGTAAGCCATTTACAAAACATTTAAACTTTATTGCATACACAACAAAACTTTTCGAATTTGAAACCCAACTGCAATGGAATATTGAAAGCCACCCGAGAATCATTTTCAGTAGCCATGAAATTGACAGCTTCGCAAAATCCCCTTCAAAAAAAAAAAAGAGTGCCTTGCCTGGAAAAAAAACTTTGAATTTCAAATTTTTTGTTGGTGCCATTTTGAAATATCTAAAGACATGTTGATTCAAAGCCAATTGCCTGGGAAATTGTAAGTCGCCTACGTCACATCCGAAACACGAACAGGAAATTGATGATGGCTGATAGCTTACCATATCTTGATTGTGCAGCCGCAGGGTTAGATAATAAATGCAATTGGCTATCGCACTAGATGACTATGACCCTTATATCTTAAAAAACCTTTTTTTTTACAAAGATTCAAAAGCAACGTGCATCGGTGTCTCCTTTCAAATCCTCTCCTATTTTCCTAAATGCTCGCACTGTGTTCTATAACATCATAAGGGTATTCATAACCCCTTGATATGCGCGCTTATTATAAAAAAAAAAACCTTTTTAAGCACGGAAAATGGAGAACTACAGGTTTATTTGATCCTCACTATGGCATACAAAACAGCAGGCAATAGCTATTTTTGATTTGCAGGTATATTTTCGAACCCTGGTGTCACGGAGGGCCTGATAAAGCTTCAAACAATTTCTTACCGACCTTTATCCTTGGTCGCGGGAGCAACTAGCCATGAAGGTGGGATGACCTTGTCTGTCTGTGTAGAAGATCATTGCTTCATCGTGTCGTAGTCCATTTCGGTCATCGCGTATGATGTCTCGTAATTGGGGTGGTCGGGTGGTTGGTCATGTTGCTTAAGTATCTTCGGATCGTTTCGATGAGATATCTGTCAAGTCGTAGGATGTTTGCCGCTTCATACAGACTCTTGTTGCTGACTTGTCTAAAGCTCAGTGCAATACGAAATTTTTAAAAAAGTCATAAAGACATGGAGGATCTAGAGTTTTGTACACCCCAACCTACTTGCTTTGCCGATTTTTTGAATGGATACTCGGGCGTATGAGTAACTTTTTTTTCGTTTTAAAAACTTGATGTATCGTTTTTCTTACAACAAGTAATATTGTTTGTTTCTTTTCTGTTGTGTTTTGAACTAGTTATGAAGCTTTCCTGAAAATGTATTCCCATAAGCTTCTTGAAGAAGAAATTTGTGTGGCTTATGAAAACGTCGGTCGGCTTAGTACTATCTTGTTCAATTTCCATTTTTCAAAATGTTGGGAAATCGATTTTTAAAGTTTAGATCGAAATTTTATTCTTGTGTTTGAAGATTATTGCTTGGAAGTTAATTTTTTCTGCAAGCGTAGACAATTTTAGTTTTAAACCAAGTCACATTAATTGTTCTTCATTCTTCTAAATTAGTAATAAATTAAAATCAATAAGGAAGCCATTTTGGATATTGAACAATTTTGTATGGGGAAATGACAAGTTAGAAAAATTTTGTGGGTAATTGAACAAAATAAAATTGAACATTGAACAAGATAGAAAGAAACTGTTCCACATAATACAGAATGAGTAAATGAGTGTTTATTGAACAAAAAAACAGTTAGAAAAGTGTGCTGTTGAACAAAGCATTTTTCCATAGCTTAAAAACCAAAAGAGATAGGACTAAATGGTTGCCAAACGAAAGAGCGCCCCCAGATTATGAAGACTGCATACCTCACTCAATTTTGTGAAAAATGGCCTATTGAAGAAGATAGTACTCAGCCGACGAAAAACTTATTGTTTAGTATTCGAAAACGCTTCCACTCATTCAAAATATCGGTTGATTTTAGCCCGTTTTGGAAAATTTCTTAAATAAGATAAACTGCACAACAATTCAGCTTGTTGAGAAGGACATCAAAATAAATAATAAATGGCGCAACATAGCGAGGAGCCCCTGGGCCTAGCGCATTTCTCACAACCATGCCTTGTAAGGGAATGGAGGGGACATACAATTTTCTGCCGATTTCGAACGGGCAATTGAGATGAATTGCAATGAATTTACTAATGGAGGCATTGCCAATTCCTCGCGAAAGGCGATACCCGTGGAAAAAACATTTTCGCCTCTGCTGTGATTCGAACCTCGAACCTCTGGATTAGCAGGTGGACATGCTAACTATCACGCCACGGGTACCACAGAGAAATACATCACTGAGTGAAAATTGTGATTTGATTGGAAAATAAAGTACATATTTGAAATATACGGCTGTCAATTTGTTGATCTTGAGGACCACTATAACCTTTTCTAAATTGCAAACTTGTATTTTGGTTGCAGACCTCACTGTTGAAATGATCAGCTTCGTCGGTGTGAATGTGTTCAAAGAACGTTTTCCTAAAGTAATCTTTCAAATGCTTCAAAGCCAAGGACTGTACTTTATAACGCCCCAATCAAACTGTCCAGCGCACCACAAAATTTCTTTTTTTTTTCAACTCTTTCCACGTCAAGAATTATTTTATTCTAAACCTGCTACAAAATAAACCACAAGAACCATTAGCAGCAGGGTAGTAAATCATAATTATCTTTCTTCAAAAACTGCCAAAAGTTACTGTTTTTCAGCGTTTAAAGTCAAGGTTAATTGATTCAAGCCATCATTGATATAAAAATTTGGTTTTGATCTGAGCAAGTACTTTTTTCCCTAGCTTAAATTCCCTTCTGTAAACTTACGTGGTACCCGTGGCGTGATGGTTAGACCCAGAAGTTCGTGGTTAAAATCCCAACGGAAACAATAATGTTTTTCCACGAGTATCACTCTTCGCTAGGAATTGGCAAGTCCTCCGATAGTAGATTGTGCATAGAATCATGTCTACTAAAAAAATGGTTCGCCCATTTTAGATATGAATCACAAAATCGTACAGCCTCAGCTTTGGGACCACGTAATACCTGCGAAACCTTTTATTTAAGGGAGGGGTAAACCCTGGGCGTTTTTTATTTACATTTTCTTATTATTCTACATTTCAAGAATGTTGTGTTAAGTCATTCCGAGTTGAATTCGAAAAGTTCCAGTGATTTTAGAGCAGGTATGCATGGCGAGCGAATAGAGAGGGGTCGGCCGGACAGACAATGATCCCGGCCACACAGCATCTTTGATCCTTTAATGATTGGTTCCAGGTAGCTCGAGGTCTTCTTTTGTGTTCAGGGAAGGGGGAGCTCACTCTAATGACGCTTCTAACGGAATATTTTTGAGGGGAACCATTCAGTGTGCAGTTTTTCGCGTTTATCTCTAAACGCGTTTATCTCGAAACTAGTATTTTTAAAGGCGGTGTGCAAAATATCTGGGCAACGGTTGCACCGATCCTTCTGAAATTTTGGCACACTTCTTTAATGTATATTTTTAGAAATAATAGCACGAGGATTTTAAGAAAATTTCATTCTTACGACAGCTACAAAATGGCGGCCACCGAAATTTCAAATTGCAAAAAAACCTCGTGTTATTACCTGAAGAAAGTTGTCTTTTAACGAAATCTTTTCGGAATTTTGATATTAGATGATCCTGTCAGAAATTATCTTGCACACCGCAAAAGATCGAAAAGGGGAGGCGTCTCGGAAAATGCACTATCATCGGCTGGTTTTTCAATGCTTTTGTATGAAAAAGGCTTACCCCTCCATTAAGGGCAGTATACAAATAGTGATTTCAAAGGAATCACAGTTCACCCCTTGTCTACTTCACTCTTGTGATCCGTCTTTATGGTACATCTTGAAATCTATTTTCAATGAATTCATCATCATCAGTCAAAGAAACCCTTATTTTAGTTTAATAAAATACAAGTACATACTTGTAGTACTTCAGAAACATTATTTATCTAAGTCATGAATATTCAAAGAACAAAGCTTATACAATGTGGGCTTCGAAGTACTTATGAATTTATTTCCAATGAAAAAATATTTAAATCCCGCTATCTACCGCTAATTTACCAGCCAAAGTCTAAACATTTCAACCCATAGCTAAGCTTGAAAGCTTTTCCAATTGAATATCGAAGCTGATAAATTGTAAAAGTCAATATTAACATTGACTCCACATCGATACAAGCTAAAAAAACTAAGCAAATTCAATAGAATCATAAAAAAAAGAAAGGAAAATTTATTTGCTGACAAAAATGTCCTAAGCTCACTCACCGAATAAAACACTGATGTAAAAAAGGCTAAAGTCAATTTCAAATACCTGTCATGCACGTAAAGTACTCACAACTTCCCTCTTCGAATGCTCTGAAAACACAAAAAGCAAAATGTATATTCAATTTGCAAACGACTAAATATATTTCCATTTAAAAATAAAACTCCCCATAGATATACCATGGCAAAGCCCGCCCGGCTTTAGCACACGGCTAACCCAACAAGTCTACCTGTTTGTTTTAAAAGCCCTCCAAAAGCCAACATGATAAACTGACAAGACAACCGCCAACTGATGACGACACATTTGTGTTTCATCGTCGCATCGTTGTTGTCGCTTTCGAGCTCAACACCAGAACCAAGCAGAACCAAAACTCTACTCCACCTGACATTCTGATGCTCTGCGCACTGGAGTACAATATTAGTTCGAGTTCTTATTGAGTTGTTATTCAGTTGTTGTTCAGAGATTCTCGTGTTGTCACGATATTATTAGAATTGAGACAAAACACACAACAAAGTTAGTATTTTTTTTTTGTGTGTTTTTAATTCGCCAAACAATACGATTTTGTTTCGCGTATTAATGCTACCGCTTCAGCTTCTTAGTATCGGTGTTTAAGTGTCTCTCGGCTCTCGCACTTAGTGCAGTTTTGTTTTAGAATAAAAAATTGAGATAAATTGATCGTGTTGTTCTAAGTATCTCACGTGATAAGTTGTGAAGGATAAAAAAAAAATAAATTGAAGGAAGTATTCGAATTAAGCTTAAAAGTAAAATTACCAAAATTGCCTTTGTTTCATAAAAGTTGAAATTTCGTGTGTGACAGCCGTCGTCAGTGCCTTGTAAAAATAAAAAATTGAAAATAAAAAAGTGCAAATTTTTTTCGTGATCTGTGTTTGAATTTTTGGATAAATATTCTTCCGAATCAGCAACCTTATTCCCCCTTTGGGGTGGAATACACTTCAAAACTGGATTATTATCATGTCCTGGAAAACAAAACGAGTACACTGGTGCCTCCAATCGGTGGGTTGTTTTTTGAAAAAAATAAAAAATATTTAAATTGATTTGTGTAATTTGTTGGGGAATCTTTGTGATGCTTTTTTGGCGGGTTGGTATTAAAGTTTTGTGAATTTTGTTTCTTATAATTTATTTTACTGGAAACCAGTCAGTTCTGAAATGACCAGTAAGATTAGGCAAAGCCGAAGCAAGAGCAAGACAAAGAATCAGAAAAAAAGCCGTTTAAAGGTTTCTTTTTTATTATTGTCAAAATAACAGAAAAATAAGACTTATCTTACTCTAAGTGATTGAAAAGTCTTTGCTGCGGGCGAAAAGTCTACAGAATCGTGTGCAAAGTTTGGCTAAGGTAAACAGCTAAAAATCTGAAACTGGTATATTTTTGGGTACTACCGAGCACGTGTGTTGTTTTTTTCATATATCAAGTCTCTGCTTTTGCGCTCACATCATTAACTACCCATTAAAGTGTGTTTTTATATTCAATGAAACGTTTTATCATACTTTTTTGTTCTTCTCTTAAATAATTTTATTACATACCTATACTTGCTGTTCATAATGGAGGAACTCATTAGAAATTCACTGAGTCACTCGTTATGAGTGTCGTGCGAACTTCTGTCATTTGACTGTATGAATGTTTATTTGGTTTTTTTTTTTCGACAACGCAGTTCCCTAATGTTAAGAGGTTCTTCTTCTAATATTTAAATACGAAAGGAGTGTACGTCATGAGCACGACACGAAAGCTTTCTTAAAGAATTTCAGTTGAGGAAAGTCACACAAGGATTTTTATATTTTATTAAATTTTGTTCCAAAAAACTCCCGTACTTCTACAATTTGATTGTAAGTTTTGGAATTGAACATTTTTCTTATGACACGCTCGAAGTCATTCGCCGAAAAGAATGTACATAATAACGCGATGAATCTAGTGCTGGAAAAACTTTTGTTTTGAGAAGTTGAATCTATGCAGAATTCATGCTCTTCCAATCGAATTGGCAGCATTGTCACTATTTTGAAAATACTTTTTTTTGCTGAATCTATATATATAAAATAGGAAGTTTGTATGTATGTATGTATGTATGTATGTCCGGGGTAAACTCCTAAACTACCCAACGGATTTTTATAAAATTTTCAGGGTAGACATAGTTCAGTTCAGGGATGGTTCCTGTCAAGGTTTGATCCCCATATTCCAACAGGAACGTGGTTGGGAATGGAAAATTAGAAGCTTCTCCACAGATTTCAAATTTTTTTCAGCACTAGGAGTGCTTTATTATCTGCCTTCATCAGTAACTTAAACTATATTTCATCCCTATAATCCCACAGGAATAGAAACGGGAACGAGAATGGGAACCTTAAAGTTACTTAACCGATTTCAAAAATTCTTTCAACTCTAGGATATTACATTATCCCTCAGTGACATAAACTTATATTTCATTCACATATTTCCATGAGAATAGGAGATTCCCACAGGAACGGGTTTGGGAACGGAAACTTAGAAACTACTGGATAGACTTCAAAAATTCTTCCAGCATTAGGATGCCACAAAGTCCCACAGTATAAGAAAGATTATATTTCATCCCCAAATTCCCATGGAAAACGAAAAACGAGAACGAGAAACTTAGAACTACAGACCCGAGCAAAGCCGGGCGGCTCAGCTAGTTATGGAATATTTTCTTAATTCATTCAATGAAACACTTGTTAAGGTTTTTAAGAAATGTATTTTTTCGTTGAGACCATTTGTTTAGGAATTTCGTGCGTTTCTTAATTTTGTTTGTTTAGCTGTGCTTTTCCACAGCACTGTTCTATTGGCTTATTATTGAATGGAAGATACACTGCAAAAGTATTCGAGACAGTCTGACAGTATTAAGTATTGAGAAGTGTTCTGAGAAATTCTTGTTTCCTTTCTGTTCATGGCTAGAAACACGCAGTACCTGCAAGGGTTTCTCTTGAAGCATTTTGTAAACTCAACTGTTGGAGTTGTCAAAATCTTTTCCTTTATGCATTAGCTGACATTAGATTTATTTTTAGTAGCACTTTGGAGAGAATATTATTTCATACAAGAAGCTCTCTCCAAAGAAGTCTTAGAGCCCCCGCAAACTTCAGACTTTTAGTCGGGATTGCGGATTTTCATGGCTTTCAGGATTCCCAAGATTTCTCCACAACCACTCAACCGATCTTGATGAAACTTAACACAGGCCAACAAACTACAATTCCCAGAAATTTGAATGAAAGATTTTTGTTTTTTATTGAAGAAATGTTGAGATATCTTGACCAAAATTTTGATATGTCTGCCAAAAATTCTATAGTCATTTTGTTTGTTTTTCCTTAGTTCAAATTGTAGTTTAAAGTCTTGACTATTGTTCACTTCAGATGGTCCTGTAAATAGTTCTGCTGTTGACGCGGACGCACCTTTTTTCGAAAAGTCGTGAAATTTCGCCTGGAATGGCGTCGCGTCGCAAAGGCGGAGTTCACAATAATTTTTGAAGAAAATTTCAGAAACTATTTATTGAGTGTGTATCTTTAAAACTTTAATGCGCATCGGTCGATAAATAAATAATAAGAACCAACCCGACTATTTAGTATTTGCAGTGTGCGCGTTAGAACCATAAGCCGAGGAAACTATCGGATGATTAAAGATCTGCAGAGTGTGAGGGTTCTCATGATGGCTCCATTGTCAGCAAAAGAACCTATTTCGTTGAATTAACTTTTGGGCAAATCCCTCCCCCGATCTCTTGTTAGCACTTAATCAAAATTAACCTTTACCAATCAAACTTAATTTGAGGGCCTTTAAGGGAAAGGAATAAAAAGATTGGGCTTCATGCAAAGAGCACGGAAATTGTAGCATTTGAGAGGAATTTGAAGATTATATATTTTGCGGTTTTCAGAGGATTTTGATATCCATTAGTATAACCTTGAAGAGATTATTTGAGAAAAGGATCCGACGACCAGAAGTGATCCTTCTCTTGATTTTGAATTATACTGAGATTTTCGAATCGAATTTAAAAATAAGTTGATTTAAAGGAAGGTAGAGCGAAAGATAGAAGCGCCTGTTAAAAAACTGTATAAGCGAACTTAACTTGCTCAGAGTTTTAAGTGACCATTTTTGATCGTCGTTAATAGTTAGAATGAAAAAGTCAACAAAACTAACTGGCTTCTGGCTTCCTGGAACGCTAGTAATGGCCTTCTTCTTCATCTTTTTTCCTAAACGGTGACAAAGGTGTTCTGATCTCAAAAGGGCAACGATTCACCCACTGGTATCTTGCACCGCTTTTGGTTTTTTTTTTTTTTTTACTAAACAAGAGGAGGCTTATGCTTCTCTAGAGCACTTCTAATTTTCGTGTCCATTGTACTACCAGGGTAGCAGCCTTCCTGTTTTTGTTGTGCAGAAGAGAGAAATGAGTTGGTTGTAATTCCGCATATTACCTCAAGGGTGGCGTCCAGATGAAACTGCACCGCGGCTGCCCTTAAACCGCTTCGGGTACGTTGCGTTTATTTCAGAAAGTGTTCAGATCGAAAGCGTTGATGTCAGAAAGCTTTGACGTCACAGTAGACAGTGGTGGCAGGGCTCCGGGTTTTGGATTATCTTGAGCAAGAGAAATGCTGGTTTTGCATTTATTTGAAGTGTTTTGGTCTTTCTTTGCCTTTTTTCATCGTGATCCCGTCTGAGCTTAAAATAACTAAAAATAAATAGGACAGCAGAACAAAACTATGGCAATTTTGAGGCATGCCGCACTTCAAGTATCTACAATCTAACGGCGTTTCGCAAGGGCTAAGTGCAAATGGGAGGACTTGCCAATTAATCAAGAAATGTTCTTAGGATTTGCACCGCAAATTCCCACATCACCTGCCAGTAACTACGCCACGAGACCAATCGTGTCTGAGCTTTGAATAATATTGTCTTTTCGCGAAGTTCTCTTTATCTCTCTTTTGAACATGACAGTTCCGATCTGGTCCTGTTATACTTCTTCCATGACGGAATTTTTGACTGGAAAGTTTTTTCTAATAAGATCACGCTTAGTTCCTCCTGCTGTCAAACAATGCATCTTCATCTCAGCTTTCGTCAACTTACTCTCGCAACTTTTCTAAATTTGTTAGCACTGTGACGGTTATGTGGGCGCTGGACGCACAGCTGCAATGCCCTTCAGCAAAGGGTAGATTTTTCAAACATAGAAGAAAGCTAACTTATCATAGCTTTGCTGATCGCCAGTTGCTTCACTATCGATTGTAGTTCCCAGATATTCAATCACTTGGGAAGAACATTTTCATTCAAATAAATGTTTGGAATAGGCACCCTTTCACCAGAAGATGGGCACCATAAGCATTCAGTCTTTTTGGACTAAAACAGTGCACACTAATTAAGAATTATTTCTTATTATCACTCCATCTTCAGCAAAGAAAAGCTGGTGTACACTGGACGGTAGTTTACTTTCAAGGAGTACAAGACTGGGAGTACATCTTCTTTGATTTTGAATTCTCCGGTGACAATAGCTGAACATCTGAGTTTCGCCACTAATCGTTCATATATATCCTTGATCGTTTACGTATAGTGCTCTGCAACTTCTCATTGGCTAAAGGCAAACGGATTCTCAATCTTTTCAGTTAATGACGCTGCTTAACACAAAGTTTTCTCCTTTCGAGGATTCCTTCCAGTGTGCTTTTGAATGCAGGTCTAAAGCCGTGGTGACTCCATTCTTATTAAAATAACTGACCAAGAATGATCATTCTTTGGAATAAAATTCATAGAGCTGAAATTTTGCACTACTGTTTCTTTTGTTATTTTTAGTGTTCTTTAAAAGACCACATGAAAATCTCACAGACAGAAAATTGCATGAAAGTTGTGGGAAAAACTTTCAAAGCAAAGTCTCTTGTCTTTTACGTTGTTTTTTCAATTCTTCTCCCCAACACCCTACATGTCTTCCAAGAAAAAAATCTTCGTCATCCATTAAGTATAAGTGCCAACAGTACATTGGTTTAACTTTAATGGTACAACTTCAAATCGACTTCCTAACTACTACCCCTTTTCATTCTTTCATTTAATGACTCATTTTATTGAAATTGGCAGAGTGGCCAATGGAATACATGACTCAAAGTTGAACAACAAAATCATCTTGTCCTTCTCCTTATCGATTAAAGTTGAACTTTTTGCATGAGTCAAATCTTATTTAAATCGGTGAGTTTATTTATTTATTCAGATTTTTCTTTTGTCCTTGAAATCAAATCACTTAAGAATTACTTTTGCGTGTAAGTTTTTTCTCTTCTTCCTTTTTTGTGAGGATTTTAAGTTTCAATTTGGTAGCTCTCATGGTAGACGTCTGGCAAACTATCAAAACACAAAGAGAATGAGACCTTCGATTGAGCTTAACGTCATACTTATGGGGAAACCTTCTACTTGAAAACACTATGTTCCAAGAGAGAGGACAAGGATAATTGATTTATCATTCAATAAAAACTATCAAACTATACGAACGCGAACCTAAGAACTTTTGTTGCCTTTGGTGTAAACGATAAAATTATGTCAGTGCGTTGGTTGTTTAAATATCGGTCAGTATTTATATCAATTGGCCTCAACGATTCGATGTACACAGTTCTTCAAGGATAATGCTTTGTTTTAATTGAAAGTCGTTTTGATGATTAGATCTAATCATTTAATTCAAATGTGTTGCAATGCGAAGACAATAGTCAGTAAACTTGGATTTGTAAATCTCTCTTTTGCCTCAAAGATAAGTGTTGGACGCTTAAAAGCATTGAATTGACTTCAATTACGCTAAGAAGGACATAAAAGGATTATGTCAGTCAAAGTTGAACGACTGAAGTAAATGCTAGACAAGTTCCATTAACGACAAGAAAGTGGACCCTTTTAAGCTAATGGTGAATTGCGTGACTAAGTCAAAACAGGATTTCAAACTTGTGCAATACTGTCATACA
The DNA here is from genome assembly GCA_914767635.1 of Melanostoma mellinum. NCBI lineage: Eukaryota > Metazoa > Arthropoda > Insecta > Diptera > Syrphidae > Melanostoma > Melanostoma mellinum. Next base: position 27,378,873 of record OU612058.1, read on the forward strand.
TCAGAGCTAGGTCATAACTCATAAGGAAACGAACGTGAGTTTGTTCTCAAAGCTTGTCAACATTTCATTAGCATTTCTTTCCTTCGAAAATACAAAACGAAAAAGAAGGGAAATTACTTCCAGTTCTTAGTTAAATCATCATGCCCTGCCCTATATCGATTAAAGTTGAACTTGTTACGTGACGAAATTTCTAATGGAGAATTTACACGTTCACACAAATTAGGACTCTCATTAAAAAAAAAAAAAAAAAAAAAAAAAAATAACAAAAAAAGGAAGAAACTTTTAAAGTGTAAGCGAGGAAAATGCCTTCAAATCGATTTGACGGTCATTCTACTTTCGTATGTTTTTTTTTGTTAAAGACCAGAAGTTCGTGTTCTTGGGTGTTTCCAATTGCACCGCACTTAACGTTCCAATGTAAAAACTGTGATTTTTTTGATCCTGTTGATCTGAAAAATTCCAAAAGTTCTCTAGCTGCAATCCTACTTAATTAGTTTATGTTCCATAAACAAGTGTGAGATTTAAAGTTCAATTGTAAGTTTAATGAGTTTCCTGAAATGGATATACCATCTTTAATACTTTCACAAGTTGTGACAGCTTTTAAGAACTATCGCATCTTTTTACCGGGTTCAAAGATATCTCCTTTGTTTTGTCTTGATTGTTTCACTTCACACAATAAGCACGTCATGCACTGATAGTCTGCAGCCCGCTTTAAATTTACACATTAATTTTACTATGACATCAAAAGAGTGAACGCCCTTGCATAGCACTTATACGATGCGAATCATTTGGCTCCAGTCTGCGAGAGTTTGCAGTTTTTTGACCTTTTCTTGTTATGCCCTTTTGCATTCCTTGTTTGCCTTCTTCAAATGTTTTTCTATCGGGAAGCTTTTATCACAGACATTTGACAATTTAATAAAAATAAAATGAATGAGCAAACTTCGTTGATTACTTCTTGTTAGGGAATTGAAGGAAAACAAATAAATAGAGATGTGAGATTATGTATTCATGTCACACTCCTAAGTTAGTGCAATAGTTTTATAGATAAAAGTCAAACAAAGTGTTGTGAATAGACAAAAGAATGCACTTAGGAATGAGGAGGAGTTGGATGGAGTTCAATAAAATTTCATTGTGTAGCGTAGCTGATTCGCACAAGAGCACAGGTTACATGTAGTAGTAGTAGTAAGTGCAACAATGTTGCTTACATTAGATACTTTCTAGTTTCGGTTGAATATTTTCAGTTTGTAGTGAAAGGATGAACACAAAACGCTACATGAGTTTTATTCGAATAATTAAATTGGAGTCTCTGAATTTAAAGTGATTGGGAGTTAGATGTGTCTTATTCCCACTGGAATTTATTGAAGCTAATCAATGATTTCAAAAAAGGTTTGTTCTTTTTTATTTTTCATTCAAATGAGTGGATTTGATGCTTTGAGTTGTCTTACAGTTAAGAACTCAGCGAAATACCCACTGTATCGTTGGAGCAAATCAAAAAATCTGCATACGGCTTTTGACGTTCCCGTTCCAGCTTACGTGTGAATACAGGAATATAACCTTTCTCTTAGATCTCTCTATCTGTTTAAAAAACGCATCAAAGTCTGTTGCGCAGTTTTTGAGATCTAAGCGTTCAAACTGGTGTGAAAAGATAGCTATATTAATTCCCTGTGTCTCTCTTTTTTCCCAAACAGTGCTCTAAAGAAATAGACAGTTGCATTTAGCCGCAAAACTCGCCTCGCTTGGAATGCTCATCAGTTTTAACTCAAGAATAACTTCGTACGTACAGTAAAGTATAGAGATTCATATTTAAGTCGCACCATCTGGATGTGGATTGTTTTGACACACTCTGTTTGTCCCTAGCAAAAATTCAAAAGCAATTTTCATCGGTGTCTCCTATTGAATCTTTTTCTAAATGCTCGCACTGAGCCTTATAACACTATAACTTTGTGATGTGTGCGCTTATTATGAAAAACATCGTCTCAGCAACCCAAGAAACTTGTGATAGATTACGCTCTACAAAGCCATCACTGGACTTTCCATTTCTCTTAATTGAACACAATTTGACTAGACTATTCATAGCTATTCACTTCTTGTTGTTTTAGACAATCAGGTTATTTAACCTGAGAGTCAGGAATACACACTGTACGGTGGGACCAAATTCAAAAAAACGTGACCAAAAGTTAAAAATTCAAGTAACTGACTTCAAATTGAGTTCTCGCGTGGTTTTGGGAGGCAGATAAACACGAAAATTCCGACAACAATCTTTTCCGAAAGAACCTAGTGCCCAGGGTGGACTAATTCTCTCCTAGAGTTCAAGACAGTCGAGACTCGTTCCTCGGTTTCCGCGTATTTTTTTTTAAGTAGCTTCCCTCAGAGCCCATAGAGAGGGAAAAAACATTCTGCGGTGTTCACTGTAACTTGATCGGAAATAATCGGAAGTGAAATTACCATTAAAATTAAGTTGCATTATTTTCCAATCTTCTTCTCAAAATTCTCCGATAGTTTTTACTTTCATTTAAAAACTAAAGTGTATACGGTTATTTTCCACCAAAAATTCTGTCATTTTGTGTGTGGGAACATCCTTGATGTAAAAATTACACTAATCCTTAAAATAAAACGATACTTTATGTCTAGAAAATTTATGCAAAGTTTGAAATAAATCGATCGATAATTTTTGCATGGCATGGAAAACTGGTTTTGTTAAAAAAGAGTTCTGAGAAAAACGCGTTTAAGGTTTAACGTTAGTACCTAGTCGTTAGAGTTAGAGAAGAGGAGATTAGTAAAACAATAACATCGTCTAACTCTTGAAATGTTAAACAATAAGATCAGAGAAAAAAATTCGATTTTTGGAAAGTGAAAATATGATCTAATCCCCCTTAAAAAAGAAATTTTTTGTCATTTGCCGGCTCAACGTTTGACGTCTCTTTCTCATCAGTACTGTTATTTTCTACTTGGCCTATAATACTTTTAAATAGAGGTGCAGTTTTAGCTTTCAGTAACTGTAAACCATCCTTAGATGAATATTTAAGTGATTTTTGTAATACAGGACGACAAGAAGAAATGAGTAAATCAATCACATTTTTAAAAATGCTTGAGAACATCTTTTATTGTTTTTTCTTTGAAATGTTTTCGAACTCAGCCGGAATTTTCTAAATAATTTGTTGGAAGCTTCTTGGGTTTCTATGGATAGCTAACCAATCGGCGAAATGGGATTTCCAATCATATCTTTTCCGTATACCAATAGCTTGTGTACCGCGGTGGGTATATAATTCCATGGGTATTTGCAAGCTGTTTCTATAGAGCATACTGGTGGTACCCGTGGCGTTGTGGTTAGGATGTCTGCCTGTTAATTCAGAGGTCCTCGTCCGTGGTTCGAATCGCAAAAGAGGCAAAAATAGTTTTCCACGGGTACCGCCTTTCGCCAGGAATTGACAAGATCTCGGTAGTAGTTTAATTGCCTGGAAGGGCGTTTTGTCGATAAGCTTACTCGATTCAATGTGCTAAGCCTCGGGGCTCCTCGCTCTGTTGCACCATCCTATTTATTTATTTGTTCATTTATTTTTTTTTCCCCAGGCGGAGCACGTATCTCCTTGAGAATAGGACATCTGACTATAAGGTGCTGGATGTCTTCGCGAGTTCTTAGGTTGAATAAGGACCACTCTGACCTTAGATCAGTCCTGTGGGGCAAACAGTTGAGGGGTAAAAGTTCACCTCTAGCCTTGAGTATGGTGGAGATTACTTCAAATGCTGTTTGTATTGCAGAAATAGCTTTTTTTCTCTAGGTTATGTTTCAGCAACTTATAAGTTTATCTCGGTTGGCTCTCGAGACTTTGCCTCCGAATATTGTCGCGTATGACGTTTGCAATCTTCTTGATTAGTTTTTGGTGGTTTTTGTTTAATTCAAAAATGTTTGCAACTGTTAGTGAGATATTATGTTCCGTTCCAAGTCTCAACCCTCCGCTATAGAACTGCAAGTTTCTGCTTTGATGATGTTTGGCAATTTTATACACAAGACAATGGGTAGATTACTTTCCGAAGATAAGCGAAGTGTAATTCAAGTGTGTAGATGTATAGTGGTTGAAGACCAGTCTCGAGATGGAGCATGTAACATTCTCTTCAGGTAGTATTTGAGCAGCTTTTTCACTCCTTCATATTGGAAGGTGCCCCAAACTTGAGCTGCATAGCACATGATAGAACTCATCACTGCTTCGAAGATTTTGTACTTTGAGCTTGGCGCAAGTTCATTTTTGCCGAGGACTGCTCTCCAATTGCAGTTTATCGCTCGTTTGGATTCCTTCAGTTTTTCTTTGAAGTGCTTCCTGAAAGATATTTGTGGTGTTAAAATGATTCCTAGGTATTTATATTGTTTGTCATTTTTTCCAATTCTTCGTTTTGCCAGGTCCACATGATATCGTCTGCAGTAAGACGTAGCAACATAGCAAGTAATTTCCGCTGATTTGTCAATTGAACAAAATAGCGTCCTATTTCCATTGTCATTGGCATATCAAGGGTTAAGAGGACGAATATGTTGTACACCTAGAGACGCTGGTATGTAGGGGATGAGAACAACATTAACATTGTGTAACTTTTTGAATTTATTTTGAATTTTTTTTTTTTGTGAAATTTTAGATAAAAAAACATGCGTATATTTTCATAACTTACATTTTTATATTTAAATTTATGAAATCTTACGAGTAGTTCTCATATTTTACTCGTCTGATTCCATTTTGTTCCAAGTGAATGGGTAAAATTGTTTTTTTTTTTTCTGCCGTAAATACACAACAGAGATGGTCACTCGAACGTAACTCTCAAATTGTCTTTTCTAAAGCAGTAATTGGTTTCAGCGCTTACTATAGTTGGATTATGCTTTCTTAAGGTCTACTGTGACAAATCCATATTTTAGACTACTAATTTTGGAACTGAGAAGCTGGCCTTTTTTGGATTCAACCCCACTGTGCGATAGGCTTCCCTGAAATATAAGGATGAAATCTAGTCTATCTTATGAGAATGTAGAATGTGTTGATTTTTTTTTTTAATCGGTCAAGTAGTTTTTGAGTTCCTGTTCTCGTGTGAATATGTAGCTGATATATGGTCTATGTCACTCAGGGATAATGTTACTCAAGAATTCCGATAGAAGTCTGAAACAGTCGATAAAGGGACTTAACATTCGTCCTTTTTACGCTCTTTATTTATTCTGAAGAGTCTTGACTCTAATAAGGCTCTAATCTCTTTCGCCAAAATCAGCCAAAGAACTTAAATAACTTATTTTGTTGTAAATAAATGAAATAAAATCAAAACAACTGGCATTTCATCAAACCAAATAGCTATAAGCAATCGTCACTTCTTCTTTTTTACTTCGCTTATTTATTTTTTTCAAAATAATTTATTTTAATATAAAAGATAAAAATCCATCTATTCTCAAGACACATAAGAGCTACTTAAGGAAGCAATTGAATAATAATTTTATACGGCTAATGTAAGATACCTGGTTGTTGATATCAATTTGCAGTTATGGTGATATATGCGAAATTAATCAATACGTCACTCTCCTCATAGGCCATTTGACAACAACAACAACAGCACTGTCATTCATTCAGAAAGCTCGTAGGTACATAAACAGCCGGTGTTTACTTTAAGGCGAAACAAGCATTTAAAAATGCATGCCGCATTGTTCTGGCAATTAAGCGGTTATTGATTTGCGTCGAAAGTGAACCTTGAAAGGAGATCGCATTTCAATTGTTAATCAACCTGTCACTGTTATTGTGATAGGTTTTCCTATACAAGTTTTAATTGAATCTGTGATGACAGTAAAACTAGAGACAATAAGAGACAGAAAAAATCAACAAATGGGTTCTTTGCTTTAGAGGTTTCCGAAAAAGAATTGAAATAAACATAATAAATTTTCGGTATGGATTGCTGGGTGCTGAATTTGGTTCTAAGGTGTAATTTTTTGGCGCTACTTAAGTCAAATAGAAAGGGGCTTACGTGACCATGTGCATGCCATCACTAGCCACGCCGCGCCGCAGGGTGATGTGATATTTTATCCTGCGCCGCACCTGCTGCCAGTTTTAATTAGAGTAAATGCGGGTTGGTTTCTCTGATTTGATTCCCTAAGGGCTGGTAGTTTGTGGCTGGTGGTGAATAAGTGGTCGTTGGGAGGTGCTGTTTAGCTGTTTCTCTTGTGATGGGAAAATGTCGGTCATAGGTAAGTTTCAAATAGGAGTTCAGAATGGCCTTGGTTGCCTCTGGCGATTACAAAAAGCGAATTTGGGAGTGGTGTTTTTCAAAGGGCTATTTATGTGATTATGAGTTTTCGTTTATTTTTTTTTTTTCTGGTAAGAGGTACGTTTTTATGTCTTTATTGATATTCGGTGGATGGTGAAATCGTTATCAATGGAACATTACTTTTTTTGTTTATTTTTTAAACTTCGAGTTGTGAATGACTTTCGACGATTGCTTATAGTGATCGGGTGAGGACAGATAAAATGTTTCGGTTTGCCAAACAGGATTTTTTGGGTTGGGTCCCAAGCGAAACGACGTAAGAGGCCATGACTCACTTTGTTGACTCATGTAGGAGTCCCAATTAAAAACTTGAATTTCTGCTGATAACCAAAGATGAGAAAAGAGAGTATAAATAATGTTTTGGTTTCCGTGTCGTAAGGAAGTCCTTTTTAATCTTTTCTCTTCCTTTTTCTTCTTGTTGTCATGGAGCCTACAGCGTTTTGAATGAAATTTGTGGTCAAAGATTCAACATCAGTAATCTGTTGACAGAATTGTGAGTCAGTAATGTGTAAACCGCTATTTCCAGGGATGTGTGTCTTAACTTAACTATACTTAACTGCGTCTTTCCTTAAATAATAACAACGAAAAAACATGTGCGTGAAAATACGTTCTGCATGGTCGCGTGCTGAAAGTTTATTATTTTGAGTTTAAGATTAGTAAGGGTATAGTACATGCAAAATATTTTTTTAATCAACGAAATGGCGTTCCGCTTAGTTTAAGATGCCTGCGACGTAGTTTTTCGATCGTCAAATGTAATAGTTTGACGATTTAAAAACTACATCGAATCTGTTTGTGAAGTATCTGAAGAGGAGCTTGTTTCATAGGCGCAGTTAACCTGACTCCTCTTACCAAATAATCGCTTTGAGTTGAAATTATATTGTAAAAAATATAAAAATTCGAGCAAGGTGTAGTTGTTGCCTTTCGTTTGATAGTTTCACAATCTTAGTGAATAGATTTAATCTTTCTTTTGTCAGCCTTTTAGAAGTCTGATCATTAACGTCACTACCTTATATTTTCTTACCTCCTAAAGACAGTTTACTATAAAATTTTATGTGCCACTGTTGGTCGTGCACGTATGACTTCTTATAATACCCGCTAATGAAGTCACACAATTGAAGAAACTCTTAGCTATCTGAGAATTTTGTTAAGGAAATACATCATCAATTCGACATGACAGCGCAAATAGCAATCAACACCTTTTCAATTGAATGAGCAAGTGTTGTTGTTCAATCGTGCGAATATAATATTATTTACTGAGTTTGTAAATGCTTTTCATATTCGCATATATTTCATAACTAATCACGTGTGAAGATCGAAACGAATGGATCGTGAGTTTTCAATCAAAATGATTTGCAAAAGGGTGCATTATACGCTTTACGCTTTCTTTTATACTTTGAGTAGTTAAAAAAGTTGCAAATCTTCTTTTGAACTTTTCTTTAAATTGAATACGTTGTTGAGCCACTCCTATACTTGACCAACTGATATACTGGAGAAGATAATTTTTTTTGTTTTCTGTTTGAAACAACTTGTCTTTACCGGTGTGACGCATTAAGAGAAGGTGTGCTTCAACGTGTTTTATTAGTTGAGATAAAAGCATAAGACCTTTTTCAAATCGGCATTAATGGATTTCACTTATGGTTTGATTTGTTGCTGAGATGATTCCTTTTTCGCCTTATTTCATATTGAAAACAATACACTTTTGTTAGATATGATAATTGAAATTTATTTCATTTTCTGTGATCAGTGATTTCATTTGTGATTCCATTACAAGCGACCGCATACGTGCTAGAGATGAACTTCTAAGATCATATTCTAATCACATTCTTCGTCATTAGGCGTACTTAGATATTCATTGTTGTTTTCTTTAGCTGTCAGAACAAAGTGGCATGTTTGCAGTTAACGAGAAAGCAACATAAGTAATTACTTGATTAGTTGAAAGTTGGATAGAGTGGAGTGTGCAAAAAAATACACATTTTATTTGTTTAAAAATAATATTCTTAATTTCGTTGCCTTTTTGTACAACATCTGCATAAAACCGTTAATGTTAAGCGGCTAAGCGGAGCCCGTGGCATGTCTCTGCGTTGAAGTTCGAGGTTCCAATCTCAATCAAAAGTGTTGCTTTGATGAAGACTTCGGCAAATACGGCACTATGTAAATTTGATTCAAACCTTAACGTAAACCAAAAGCATTACGTTACGTCAGAAAAATTGATAAAATAAATAGATAGTTGGGCGCCGCAGAGGGAGGAGCTACTGGGCTAAGGCATTTTCCACAGCCGTACCTTGAGAGGAATGGAAAGACTTAAATTTTTTTTTGCCGATTACGAACTGCTAATCGAGAGAGCGCTTTTCTTGACGATGAAATTTCCATTGGTTCGTTTCTTCTTAAAAGGATCTACCAGTAGGAAAACGTTTTTGTTTTCTTTTATGATTCGAATCTTGAAACTCCCCCGAGACAGACAGACATGTTAGCCACTGCACTACGGGCACCATACGTTACGTCATAGCTCATAGATCACAACAAATATTTATTCTTATGGCGATTTCAATTTATTTACGTCATTGCGATGTAAAAAAAAGAAAAATATCTTACTTAAATTTGATTAGTTTATGGAATACAAAAGAACATTTTTTTTACCAATTTATAAGCTTATCAAAAAACAGTAAGCTTTTAAACAGTCCCACAAGTGCTTTTAACTGGAGTGCAGCAGTTATTGATCTTCAGAAACTTGACTTCTTGACACGACCATACTGACTTCTGTGTTCTAAATAAAGATAGACATCGGCATCGTAGGCTCATATGCGAAGATAACGTCACAATTACCTTCCATCACCGTTATGTTACGTCACCACTAAGTTAGGCCATCATTAACGTAGGTCACTATTAATCTAATTCGCTATAATTAATCAAAGCTTGTTTGCGTCAAAAATACTTAATGTCAGAATTAGATAGCGTTTAAATTACATTGCGTCACAATTACGTTACGTAAAGATTGCGGAGTGTTTATCTTAATGCCTGATAAACAATAACACTTTCGCTTTGGCTTCTGTCTGGTTACGTCTATTTGCTTTGAGTGCGTTGTTTCTTTTTTTTTTTTTCATTTTCGTGAGTTTTCAAACCTAGTAAAAGTTCTACCAGTCTGTACAATTATCTTTCGTTTGAGTCACGCTATGTGATAAGATGTACAAGTTTCCTATACCTGAAGTTCAGGCTAAACCGAAGCTAAAGTGTAATTGTGTCTTAAGCATTTAACTCTTAGCTTTTCAAAGAAATCATTTTTGCTTTTATATTTTAAGTGATGTATAAGTGTTACATTACAATTACGTTACGTTTTATAGTAACCTTCCTCACCCTTAACTAAACAATGATTTCTTTAAATCTTGATGTAGATTGAGAAGGGGAGGTGAAACTTTTGAGAACTGTTTTAAAAAATAATTTTTTATTTAGCCTCCCAATTTGGGTTTTATGGCAGCTTAGGCTACTACTGCTTATTTTTCTTCCTTTTTTGTTTATGATACAAGTATTGTGATCTCGAAGGGATCGTTGCCCTCGCACTTAAGTATTTCAACCAAGCCTCAACCAACATCCTTCGATAACGAATTCGATTTCGGGCGAGCTCTCTCCAGTCTTGCATTCTTTGGTTCTTCTTGGTCTTTCGGTTGATATGGTTGTTGTTGTATCGTCTTTTCCACACATTGTTTTCACATACGAGACCAAGGATCATTCGGAGTATATTTTCATTTCAAAACGACCAAGGGTAACTTCATCCGCTTTCGATAAGGTCTATGCTTCGCGCTGTGGAGTAGGGCTGTGATGATCAATGTCTTATGCTTGGTTTTCTTATTTCATGAAAATTCGAATCGGTACTCCGATGCGGCCAATTGATATCGCCAAGGCGGCTGATAACAGATTTGGGAATTCGATGGACGAAAGATGGATTGTGGCGTGTATTGTTAGTTATTCCGTGCCATTCTGCACGAATCAGAGGCCATTCAAATCGGCAAATCCATCTCATGAATATTAGTAAAGGAATGGCGGTCAACTTGCTCTGCAATTCTCACCATTCACCGAAACATTGTCTCTAGCTTCATTTTCGAAAAAATAAATTCTTCAATCATTCCACAATCCGCAACAACTTTTCAATCTCTATGGCTACATTGGCTTCTTGACAATAACGTGCGGGTTTTCTGAGTATGTCTCTACGGTTCAGTAAATCATCTTTTTGAAGGAGATACTACCAGATGGCCAACCCTGTAATCTTTTCAGAAAGCCCGACAAAACTTCTCGTTTCATCAAATACCGGCTACTATTTTAGCCTACAAGCTTCTTGACAAGTCGTAAAGATGTGCGCCTTTTTTCTTTGCTACTTGTTAATGCAGTCTGTTGCAATGAGAATGAGATATTTTTTTTTTACATTTAAAGCCCTCCACAACCACCTAATATTTCTTTAGTGTCTTTAAAACTATAATTTCTGTTTGCGAAAAACCAAAACACCTTAACTTTGTCAATAAAAATAAAAAAAGGATCCCTTTCCCACTCCTTGTTACTATGTAACTATATTCATGAGCTCACCTTGACATTTGTTTTAAAGGTGTGCTGGAGAGAATGTGTCAAAAATGTAAATGGGCGTGCAACATAAAAACCCTGGAATGAAAAATTATAACACAACACTGTTTATTTATAGCTTGCTAAAACAAAAATATATAATATCTCCTTGTCATGGAAAACTGAATGTTTGTAATAATAGTTTAAACGTGCTCGTGGCACTCCTTTGTGAGCAAATATTTATATAACCTAATATGGAAATCTTTTAGGTTTGCTTGGCTTCATTGGGCAATGTCGTTTCCAGTAAAGGTATTGTTTTTTGTATATTATTTGTACATTTCGTGTGTATGTGTCTAATTTAAGTTTTCCTATGCAGCAGGACACAAAAATGTGAGTGTTGTGATAGTTAGCATTTTGTGATATCCAATTTTGTCTTTCAGAATCAAAGTAGGTACTTGTATGTCAACTGAGTTTTTTATTTGGTCCAATGTCCAAGTAAAGCTCTGATTTCCTTTCTCCTACTTGATTTTCCGTTGCAATGGCCGGCTTGAAAATGGTTCTGAATTTAAACAACAAATAATAATGGTAGTTGTATTTTTCTTTGGAAAGTGTCAGTGAACACTTCTTTAAGAAAATCTTTCATTTGTTTTAGGCGACTTTTTAAAAAATTGCGTATTATTTTTTTTTTTTATAAAATCACAACCCTTAAAACGTGCGCAAAGGTAACTCCAAATTTCCTTTCTGTTTACCAAATTGGTTGACATTCAGATAAATCGTCTAAAAATATAGCCCCTCATCTTAATAAACCAAACAAACAGTAAACGTCGGATAACAAAAGTCATACCCATTCCGCTATCTATATATTATCATGTCCCTCACGTGCTAAGTTGTTTAACAACCACTCAAGTTAGGCTGCTGAAATACAATATTTTCGAAACTTCCGTCTCGTTTGCGGAAAAGAAAAATGGCTGCAATCTTAAGAGTTTAGCATGAATTACATGAAGCAATCAGGTGATTGACTATTATCACACCCACTCGCAATCAGTTGCACCACTGGATTACTTTTGAAGTACAATGAAGTCGAGTGATATTTTTTGTTCAAAAAACGGATCATGATATAATCGTATAGACAACCTTCGTTGGTATGTGTAGATTGGTCGTTGCTAATTATGTACCATTTCCTCATTTAGGCGTAGAAGTGCTGACTTACTTTCATGACCGACGCGATGAGCAATGACAATTCTTGAGTTGCTTTTTATTGGTATTCCCTTTTTGTAATCGGTTTTCCTGCAAAGATTTTCACCTATTTTACTATTTTTTTGTTTTTACGAAAAATCAGAGCACTTGAGCCGGACATCTAAGTTCACTCATGTAAGACACACTGGCATGAACAAAAAATAGAAAATTATTCCAATAAAGTAATTTGCGACTGCGCACTTTGATATTCCACTTTTTTCACAAGCCGTCTTAAGAATGTACAAATCAGAAATGTCGTCCATGAATGATCGTGGATGTCCAGCTAAGTCGTACCAACACATCAGCAATGTTGTTAATTTATTAGTGCTGATAAACAATTTTAAAAATTTTTACCACATCAATCTGTTTGTTTATTTTTTGAATATTCATAAAAAATTATTACCAGAGCATTCAAAATTCATTGTATTGTAAAAATATCAAAGTTTTGAGTCACGATTTCTCAAGGAATGCAGAATAAAAAGGGTAAATTGTATTTTTTTAATCAAATTTATAAAAAAAAAGATAAACAAATAATCAATAGTAATAGAGTAGAAAATTCTTAACCATGATAATCATATGGTTTCGAAAAGAATAATAAAGATCCAATAAATAAAATAAGTGTGTGATATTTGCATTTGCAAATTAGGATTAAATTATTGTCTCGACTCGAGACGTTAAGCTTGATTTGAAACTTAAAATAGACTTGCTGAAAGCAACACACTTTTGCTAATAATTCAAACACACTTCAACCAGCGGATTATAATGCTTGAGTTTTATTGAATTGACACGACTCGAATGCATTCATTCATTGCTTTTTTGAGTTATGAATTAATATTCATTTGAAAATTGATTTCGTTTTTAACACAGTAAACAATGTGTAGAGTAAAATAAATAAAATGATTATATAGCGTGAAAGTGAGGAACATCACACTTTAAAGGACCTTTAAATGTGTTTGCTTTGAGTTAAATGCGCATTTATTATGGGATTGAAATGAGACTTTGACAAGTGATGGAAGAACTTTCAAATGCAGTTTTGCTTTTTATTGGATTGTGCCTTAAGGGTCCCGTGGAAGGTTCCAATTTATTAACTGCATCACGATCTTAAAGTTTACGCCCTATTCAATCCCATTTAATGTATCATATTATTGAATTCTTGTAAAATGCTTGTTGTAGATGCAGTCGATCGAATTTGTATCGGAACTATCTGACCCGTCCGGCGAAGCTCTGGGCCTACGTTGATCGAATTGAGTAAATTAAGTAAAGTAATTTCCAAGTTTCCGTGGCAGTGGAAAATGCGGATAAAATTTTTTCTATGCTACTCAAGGGCAATGAAGCACTCTAAAGATGAAAGAAATTTTGGAATTGTTCCAGTATTTTCCAAGCTACCAGCCGTGTACCCGTTCCCGCTTCCGTTCCGAAAGGTACATGGAAAGGAAATATAGCCTATGTCATTTCTCAGGTTCAAACCCACTTTCGTTCCAAGTGTCATTCAATTTGGCTTTGTGGTTTTGTAGCCTTTTCAATACAAACAATTAGTCGTCGTTTACGTTCCCGTGGGAATATGGGGATGAAACATACTTATAAACCTTCGTCTGGATGATCCAATCCAATCAAAATCCGTGAAACCATGAAACTTAGTTCAGCCGTTCCCGAGTTCGAACAAATCTGACTTTGTTTTACATATTACTAGCTGACCCGCCCGGCGTTGCTCGGGTCCAATTTATTTCCATTTTTGTTACCATCATTTTTGTTTTTTCGGCTATGATTTTGTTTTATATTTTAACAATAAAATTAATAATAATTTTTTTTTTTTTTTTTTTTGATTCTTAAGTAAATATTTTCTATGCCCCGTGCAGTGTCGGGTTAGAATAGCACTGCAGCGCTATTTTAACAATAAAATTAATAAATTTTTTTTTTTTTTTTTTTTTTTTTTTTTTTTTTTCTTAAGTAAATATTTTCTATGCCCCGTGCAGTGTCGGGTTAGAATAGCACTGCAGCGCCTCCCCGCTTGTCGTAAAAGGCGACTAAAGGAACAATCATATCTAGACGACTAACATCAAAGTGAGTCTAGCGACACACATACCACCTTAAAACTCTCCCCAAGTATGCATGCAGATCCCCGGGCTTACACGACTGGAGATCACCGGTGTAGTAAAAGGGAAATCAAACTCATTAAATGGAGCATGCATGTGTCGAAAAGGATGGAAGAAAATTTTTGAAAAATTTTGAGCATTATGGAAGTACTTGCGAACATAAGAAGCACTACCCCGCCAGGCAGTTCCATTGCTATGCATGGAGCTGATCCTGGACCGAGCAGCAATGTTCGGGTCAGAGCTATACGGATTCCGGGGGCTAGCAAAGTAATGCGACGAGTTGGACGAAAATTTAGAGTCGCGAGTTGGAACGTTGGAAGTATGACTGGTAGAAGTCTTGAACTCGAAGAGATGATGAGAAGGAGGCGAGTGGACATCTTGTGTGTTCAGGAAACGAAATGGCGAAACACAGCAAACAAAGCCCGTTTCTTAGATGCAAAGACCAAGGCTTACAAGATGTTCTACTCTGGAACGGAACAAGGTAGGAACGGAGTCGGTATCATCCTTGACCAAAGTTTATGTAACAGCGTGTTGACCATTTTGAAGTCCAGTGACCGTTTGATGTCTCTTAAATTGGTGATGGAAGGAAAGATCTGCAATATAATCAGTGCATATGCTCCCCAAATAGGGTGTGAGCAGGAGGAAAAAGATGCATTCTGGCTTGATTTTCATAACCTACTTAAGAACATCCCAAAAGAAGAGTATTTGTTTGTTGGAGGAGATTTGAATGGACATGTCGGGAAGACAAACGAGGATTATGAAGACTGCCATGGAGGTTTGGGATTCGGCACCAGGAACACTCCTGGTGAAGATATTCTAAGTATGTGCAAGTCATACGGTCTAATCGTACTAAATACCATGTTCATCAAACAAGACCGACACCTTATCACTTACAGCAGTGGAGGAAATGAAACCCAGATTGATTACCATCTGGTAACCAATTACATGAAATCTCGGGTGAAAGACTGCAAAGTGATACTAGGAGAAGCTGCCGCAATGCAATCACGGCACAAAATATGTGGGATCGCCTACAACGAACCTGCTTAGAGAGAGCCAAATCACTGTTAGGAGTCTCAAAAGGACACCACCAACAAGCTAAAGAAACCTGGTGGTGGGATGATGAAGCTAAAGCAGTGATTAGAAAGAAGAAAGCAGCTTTCCAAGCTTGGTCGAAGTGCCCCTCAAGAAATACAAATGAAAAGGCGCGTTTCAAAATGGAATAGAAGAGCTGCAGAAAAGAAGCGAAGAAGAAGTGCGCCCAACTTCAAGCAAAAAGCACGGAGGGCCTGTATCGAGAGCTGGAAGAGATTTCTGCCCCAGCTGCTGAAGCAAATCAGGCAATCCAAGAGCTAAGACAAAGCAACTTGAATAAGGGAGCAACCATTTTCAAAATAGCCGCTCAGAGAAGGAGAAATGCGCAGGAGATTCGTCCGCCGAAGTTCATCAATGATGCTCAAGGAGTGCTACTTGTGGATGACGACAAAATTCTTCACAGGTGGCGACAGTATTGTGATGATCTTTTGAATGAACAGTTTCCTCGGCGCCACTTTCCAACAGCTGCACCTAACTTTACGGAAGTATCCAACGTCACAGTCGAAGAAGTTAGGGAGGCAGTTAAGAACTCCAAAAAAGGCAAAGCAATTGGGCCAGACGAGGTACCATATGAGTTTTGGAAAAATATGGGAGACATCGGGTTAAGATGGCTCACGATTCTCATCTCCAAACTTGTAAGAGGTGACAGTTTGCCTAATCAATGGAGGGAAAGTTTTCTTCTTCCAATGTACAAGGGAAAGGGAGATACCAGAAGCTGTGACAACTATCGTTCGATCAAGTTGATGTCCCACACTATGAAGATCGTTGAGCGGGTTTTGGATAGCCGACTGCGGAAAATAATAAGGCTGTCTGATGACCAATGCGGGTTTGTCGCGGGTAAGTCAACTACAGACGCAATCCAAAGCATAAGGATCATTATGGAAAAACACCGAGATGCCTTAGAGGATTTGCATATTGTGTTGGTTGACTTCGAAAAGGCATTCGATCGACAACCACGAGATCTGATATGGGTGGCCCTCAGACACCGAGGAGTTCCTGAAGCCTATGTGCGAATAATTATGGACATGTACGAGGGAGCAGTTACAAAAGTGAGATGCCCGAAGAATTCCAAATAACAGTAGGTGTACATCAGGAAAGTGTCTTGAGTCCACTGCTCTTTATTGCTGTTCTGGATTGTTTGCTCGAAGGAAAAGTAACGGACAATAAAGTACAACAATTATTCTTTGCTGACGATGGAGCCATCATAAGCGAGGATCCTACATCCCTGCAACGAGCACTTGACGTTTGGATTGATGTTCTGGAAGGAAATGGGTACCGTATTAGCGCTAAAAAGACTGAATACCTGTGCTGCCCTTTTTCTGATCCAGACAAGCCTATTCCAGACATTTATTTGAATGGAAATGTGCTTCCCAAGTGTGAAAAGTTTAAATATCTGGGATCTATGATCAATAGTGAAGCATCTTGTGATGACGACATCAATCATCGAGTAAGCGTAGGGTGGATGAAGTGGCGAGAAAACTCCGCTATCTTCTGTGATCGAAAAATGCCCCCTAAGCTGAAGGGAAGACTCTACACAGCAGTTGTCTGTCCAGCTCTGACATACGGTTCACAATGTTGGACAATGTACAAAAAGTATGAGAGCAAATTGACGGCAGCCGAAATGAAGATGCTTCGGATGACAGCAGGAGTAACAAAGCTTGATCGAATTAGAAGTACTAAGATCCGTGGAAGCCTTCATGTCAAAAGTACCATCTTGGACAAAATTCAGCACGACCGGCTCAGTTGGTATTGTCATGTTCAAAGGAGAGATCCGCAGAACCCCGTCAAAAAGGCAATATCGTACAACGTTTCAACAAATTCGCGACGAACAAGAAAAGGCAGGCCAAAACATTCCTGGTACAAGCAAATGCAAAAACAGCAGCATTTGGTTGGCCTCAGACATGAAACAATCCAAAACCGGGAGGCTTGCCGACGATTTTTGAGGTCAACGCGGCGTACCCCACAGGCGGATCACTAGTGTGAAGCAGAAAAGTGGGAGAGTTGTGATCGCTTCAAGATCACTACTCGTAACGCCGAAAATGAAAAAGAAGAAGAAGTAAATATTTTCTATGTGAATTTTCACAAATTATTTTTTCATTAGTCAAATGTGGCGACGCATTTCGAACTTTGTTTATTTTCGGGAGCAAACTTGGCGTATCTATTGTTGGTGTTTCTCGTTCTTCTTCTTTCAGCCTAATGCTGTTGTGGTTTATAGTTGAGTTTTTATTGTTATTGGTGTAAGCTGTTTATTGTTATTGGTTTTTATTGTTACTTTGTTGTCTTCTTTTGTCTAATTATTTTTTGATTGCGGTGTTATTTATCGGTATTGTTGTCAATGTTAATTTGTCTTTTTCTGTTTTGTAACCTTTTGTTAATTTCGTATTCTTATATATTTCCATTCATACATTTATTTAAAGCGTTGCTCACACAAAATTTAAAAAAAATCCAAACCAGCTCGTCTAAACTGAAGATTGTCTCAAAATATAAAGTTTTCCGTTTCCGTTCCCGTTCCTTAGGGAACCTTGATATGAAATTTAATCTGTGCTACTGAGGGATAGCACCCTCAGATTAAAAAAATTTATGAGATCGGGAAAATAGTTCTTAAATTCCTGTTCCCGCTCTCATTCTCGTGTGAATATAGGGCGCAAATTTTAATAGAAACCCTGTCTCAACTATTTTTACCCTAAACATTTCATAAAAATCCGTTGTGTGGCTTATTACTCTATATCAATCATACATTCATTTTTATATAGGTTTTTTTGCACAAGATGCGACAAAAACTCATGACGTATAAGTTGGGTCGAGGATCAAAGTATTGGCTTATAATAACAGTATAGTTTGTGGTAGTTACCGGCCTGATTGATTTTTAATAATTTCTTTCAATAATTTAGTCAAATTTTATAAAATTGCCCCTCCCGCCTAAACGAAGGGAGATAGACTCCTCCCTCCGTTCTCTATTTTTTTCTTGCCTCGACCCAACCTATTCGCCCTGATCTTTTTTTCGCACCGTATGTAAACACCCTGCACCACATAGAAGGCTTCATTGGAATGACAGTGGCGCCATTGCACAGTGGTTCCACTCTCGAACAAATGTGGCCATAATCAAAAGTTTTAGGCAAATAACATTAAGACTTTCAATTTTTTTTTTTTTTGTTTTTCTATCTAGGCCCAATTTTTAATCGTTTATATTGAGTCTAACACTGACTCTCAAAAATAAATAGTGGAGATTTCACGTTCCGAAAAATATATCCACATCAAAAAACTGCTCCACAAAAAGATAAGAAGCACTAAAATTCAAAAGTCATGTGTTTGAAATGTTATAACTTCGAAAATAAATTGTTAACGGCATTTAGGTTTCCATTTATTATGACTTTAGGATATTCTAAGCTTATTTAAAAAGGTTTTTTTTATAACCGTTGCAATTAATTTTTTGAATTTTGGCCTACGGTGGAACCGTGCATTGGTTCCAAATTGGTCGTATTAACTTTGAAACCTTCACCGATGTTCACAGATCATATTCCCATAGTTTCATTCCGATTGGTTAGGTGCGAGTAGTTTTGAAATGAATATGCATATGGAACATACATATTGACATTCATTTTTATAAACGCAAAAGATTCTTTACTTACCACGTAAAGTGTCTTTAATATCAGAATGAACAACGTTCATTATACTTTCGTATGATTCGATCAACACGTGTCACTTGTTAGAAGAATATACTAAAATAAAGAATCATCCACAGAAAGTACTGCAATAGGTAAGTAAGTACGTCATACTTACCTATTACAGTACTTTCTCGATTGACGCGGCTCTCGATTGACGCAACTTCTCGATTTCCGCAACAGCAAACAGATGAGCTTACATCATTGTTGATGCTGCTATCGCGGTTCTTCTTACTGCAACATCTCGTTCATTGCAACTACCCTTGTTTCCATTAGTTGCCATAATCGAGAATTTTGTGTTTTCTTTCCTTTAATATTTTGCAAATGTCACAATGTCTGTTCGCCAGTTTACAGTTGACATCTGAAGTATAGAGATAATTTGCTTGGCATCGCTAATTTCATCATCTATTAACTAAATCACTTGTTGCGTATGTTACAAATGTACGTGTTAAAGTAGAGTTGGCACCACCGAGCTGGAACGAATTTAAATATGTCCTCTTCTGCTGGTTTTGTTAAAAACCTTAAGTTGTTATGCTTTTTTGAACATAATCAACTTTATTTGATCAATTTTAAACTACGTTCTTACAAAATCACACAATCTGTGACAACCCAGCTACTTAGACGACTAAACACCCTATTTCTTACAATGAAAGAACAATGTTATAACAAAGAATAACAATACAGTAGCGTAGTATTTTTAATGTTCCACCTCAGTACTCGTATGAAACCTTCTGGTTAAAATTGTTTTTGCCTTCCTTATACAAAACTAGCTCTACGGATATTTAAAATAACAAACGTACCATTTAACCTACACCGCTGATAGATCAACGGTCTAGAGAAATTTGCAACACTGGTGGTAATGACCATCAGTTAATATACTACAAGTGACGTACTGAAAGGATTGAAACTACGCAGAGCATATATCAAATGACGCTGTTTCCTATTGAACAGGTCAGGTCCCCTAACAGCGCTCTTCTTACATGACAAACAAAATTTTGCAACTTAATTTTTATATAAATGAAAAGTATATTTCATGATCTTTCACTACGTTTGATTATATTTTTTTTTTTCCGGTAACACCAGGGCAGCTGAAGATGGAGCACCATAGATGCTTTCAATAATAATTAACTGTAAGGGCTTGGCTCACTTTAAGGTACCCGTCGAGTTATGCTTTGCATTTCTGCCTTTTGCGTTTGACTTCGAGGTTCGAAGCCTAGAAACATCCAAACATTCTCCCAAGGGTAGCATCTTTCGCGAGGAAGTTGTAACTCCTCCGACTGTAATTTATTTGTAATGGGAGCGTTTTGTTAAATTTGACTTTAAGAGTTGTCAAAAAATTGTAAGTTTCCCAGATTGGTAGGTCCCCGAGTTCTTCTCTGCTTTGTGCGTTAATTTATTTTCCTTTTTTTGAGCTTAATTTGCTAACTTCAATATCGTTGCTTTCGTATAATTGTTTAAAACTAATATTTTTCCTTACATTTAAATTAATACATAAATAATTAGTATCTAAATATTTTTTTTTATTTTTTTTCTTTTCAGGTGAGTTTGCTGATTGTGACTTGAAAATTAATATAAATATTTTGTGTTTGAAGAAATGCAAACGAAGGTAGTATGCCAATGTATTTATTCCATACTAGTCCAGTTATGAATGGAAAATTTTAAAACCATTCGTTTATTTTCAGCTTTTCAGTTTTTTTTTTAATGAGAGTTGAACAAGTGGACATTTAAGAAAACTTCGATTTTCTATTGTTGTGTAAAACTCTTTGTATTGAAAATTTCTCTACTTAATTAGTGGAAGACTCAACTCAAAATCAATCATAACCAAGTGAAGCCTCGAAGCCTGCAAAATACTTTCCTCAGTTTTTACTGTTTGACTAATTAAGTAGGCATTGTTTAAAAATAATTGACTCCCCAGTGGCTTTGCTTGGCCTCTAAAACTTATTTACAGCTAAGACATTTAAAATTAGCAGTACTATCAAAGCAAATATTATTATGTACTTAATATTGTTTATACCTATCTTACAATAGTCGTTAGTGTAACCTTCCGTGCAAAACACAAACACCTCTTAGATGCCACCCAATAGTACAATCCAGAGAAGAATGCAACAAAATTGAAAAAAAAAAACAAGAAATTCATTGATTGCAACTGCAATGTGAGAATTTCTCAAACAAAAAAGGTGCAGCTGTCGTGTGCACTCTACTGCTACCTTGAACTTGAGACAAGGTAGTCGGAATAACGTAAAAGTCGCGTGCTTTTCAAATGACAGCTGTAACGCTCATAACAATCTGTCTGACTATCTATTTGTGTATCGTATCTGCTCTCCGACACTGCACTGAGGGAAAACAGCGGCGCAGTGCTGCCACTTGTATACTAATGCCATTATAGCCTTTTGTGGTGGTGAATTGCCGACTGGCAGTTGTCATCAAACAATGATCGTGGATATGGTTTTCCCAATGCAATTAGGAATCATTCATTATGTTGGCAAATCGTAAACCAGTCGTATGGACAAATCACGTTGAAAATTCTCTCCGTGTCGAATGGTGAATGCAAATTGTATTACCTACCGGTTATGCCGGAAGTAGGACGGATGCGGTACTCGCTCACACGACATGCTTGGTGCTATTCGCTGTAGCGATAGTAGTCTTTGAGCTTAAACACAATGGAGTGCTGTGCCTCTATGTACTTTTCTTTTAACAATGAGGTAATCCCATCGAGAATGAACAGTGAAAGGCGTTGATTTAATCGTCGCGTCGCACGCCGGGTTGTTGGTATTCCAACACAACACATTCGGAGAAAGTGCTTTGAAGCATTTCTGTTGTGGCTTGTCAAATGTTTTTGATATGCAGCACTGTCTGACCCTGAAATTGAAAAAAAACCGTCTGATGGCGGTGTTCTTAGAGTGCATGTCCATTGCATGCATGGGCTACAAACAATGAGAGTAAAAGTGATGAAAAATAACTGGAGGCATTTGGTATAAAACGCCACTCACATATTAAATGCTGCACTCGCCATTTCCCACTAGAAATTAGTTAAGAGTGTTAAAGTGTGTGACTAATCGAATGAGCATTCGGAAGTATTTCTTTGATGTTATGTTCAACAAGTGATTCGTGTATTGGTAAACTTCCAAATTTGTGTAAAAAAGATTTAAAATATTTACAATTGTATCCTCCGTATGATTGTGCTTTCTTTTTTGTTATGATGATCCGAATGCTTCTTCTAAATGATCCTGTCCTGTTATGTGTTTAAACAGTCGTATTGTTAATTTCTTGAAGATAAAAGAGCAGTTGTTTGAAAGCATTTGCCAGTATCCCATAGTACTATACTCCTCTCTAAGAGATAAGCTTTCTAACCGATCACTGTGGCGTATACTTGCTTTTTTGTGTTATATCGATTAGATCGACTCAATTAAAAATGTAAAATGTAAATAAAATGAATATCAAGTTTCTACATAACAATTTTTTTTTGTAGCACGTTTGAGATTTGCATATTTCTTTGAACTCATAAATATTCAAATCAAAAAATTGCAGCTTGATCTTAACACCAATTTTTCTCATTGAGGTACGAAAGACGATCACCTATTGTATGCTTTTATTATGATTACTCACTATGCAGTTCCATAGAAATGGCAATGACGTGAATATTCGAACTGTGTAGTTACTCAATCCGAAAAAATTGACGCCTTTTCTGTGACTACTTAACAATTGAACTCTATAAAGCTTCTATAATTAATTCTGCTCGATTCAAATATAGCCCACTCAATTGAGTTCCTTTTTTTCTCTAAAGCTACTCCTTGCATCATATTTGAATGAATAAGTAGACTAAGGGAGCATAATTTAATATAACAATGATCAGTGTAGAGGTTTGTTAAGCTGCACGTGTCTATTTGCTTAAAAAATTTGTAAACATAATAGACAAATGCATGCAAAGTCAAGTTTGGAATATGTATCGTGGTGTCATCATGGAGTCACGTTTAGAAATTCATTATCTCTCCTGGGCTATAATATGGCACCTGTTCTAGATGCATGAATTAGATTAGAAAGGGATTGTTCGGAAAACAAATTTAGATATCGTTCTGATGAAAACACATCATGATGTAAGACGCTATACACGATTTTTCGTAAAGTTAAGTAAGAAGTTGAAATGTCTGTGAAGTAATTCTCAAGAAAGTGATAGATTTTTATAGATAAAGAAAATTGCTGTGGAGTGTGTAGGTTGAAACTAAAACGATTTATTGAATTGAAAGGACTGTTTTCCTTTTGCTTAAAACAGAAATTTCCAAATATTTCTTGCAATAGTTAAATGTACTATTTTATATCCTTTCCAAATTAGATAAGTTTATGAATAGATTTTAAAAAATTTGTTTGGTAATCACTTAATACTATATTTGCGGTTTCAAGAATAAAAAATGAAAAATAAAAATTAATATCAAAACAATTAAACACTAAAAGTAAAAAACTAAAAGCTAAAGAAAACTTTAAATATAAAAAATTGAAAAATCTACTTTTTTCCGAAATTTTGAATAGATTGTAGATTGGTGGTTTAACGATGTTGTTTTAATGTCTTTTTCTTAAATTGCTCGGAGGCGTACTGACACCTGACACCTTCTTTGAATAACAATATTTATTTCATTCATCAATTCTTTTCAAATCAATTAATTTATTTATTTCTGCTACTTCTTAGGCTGATTTTCAATCGTATTTTGTCCACCAGGCAGTTTTCTGTTGTGATTCTTTGTGTTTCTTTATATCTATTCCATATCCTTGATTCTTGGCACACTAGGCACTAGGTTGCTGTTGATTTAACTTTATCAAATTTGTTGGCTAGGATTTTTCCATACCCATGGCATAGATTTTTAAGTTTTCTGTTGAAATCCGAACCTGAAACATCTTACGTAACAGGCAGACTATCAGAGTTGTCGAAAGCCTTACTTGCGCCATTAAAATATAAGTTGGAAGAGATGGTGGTACTGTGGTATTCCGAACCCGCATTACGCGTTAGAATTCTAAATAACTGCACATAGTTGCTGATTTCTACCCAAACATTCAAAACATCTTGAAAAAATTATCTAGTGCAAAATAATCTTCTTTTATTGGAGAAATCTAAAAAATTAAGTAAAAGTTTGTTTCAAAATTAAATGATGATGACCATGCGTACATAGGGTGATCTTAGAGAGCGATGAGCCCCGTGGCTTAGTGCAATTCTCAGAACCATGCCTTGTGTGGGAATGGAGAGAACCTAAAATTTTCTGCCGGTTCCGAAAGGCTAATCGAGAAAGAGCTTTTCATGGCAATGAATTCACTTGGGGAGGGCTTACAAGTTCCTCGCGAAAGTTGATACCCGTGGAAAATATTTTTTGGTTTCTGCTAAGATTTGAACTACAAACCTCCCGCGTAATAATCAGACATCTTACCCATTACCCATTACGCCACAGGCACCACAATGATAATGACCGTAAGGAGTTTTTTTTTTTATAAAGTTTCAAATATACGGCAGTTTAAATCCAGAGAGAACGTCGAGTTGGTTGCTTTTTCTGGTTTTTGTGGTTCAATAGATAAGGTGTTCGCTTCTCTTCTTCCTTAGGGTCCATGTATGCTTGAGCCTTGCTGGTGCCTATTTTTTTTTTTTTTTTAGGTATTTTTCTTATCAAAAAGAGGTACATTCACCTAATTGCAGCTGTCATACTTCTGTTTTTGAGAAAACAATGCATTCAAATCCACATTCGTGACAAAAACCTACTATTTTGTGGTCATATGAATGAATGAATGAACAATTTGGCTTAATGCCACCTTGCTTAAATGAGTGGTAGTCATTAATTATTATAGCCCTTTATGAAGTCAATTTTCTTTCATGAAACTATGGGCTTAGGTTACGTTTAGGGATTTAAACTCTCTAATTCGGTATGATCCTATGATCCTCAGGATCCTCAGCATTTCTGTCTTTGGTGTATGAGAATTTTGCTTTTCATTATACTTCATACGTATGTGTAGAAGACCAATGCAACTGAAGATAGTTGTTGATTTAAAAAAGACAGTAAATCGTAGATGTGGGACGAAATAGAGTTTTTAGCGCTGTTTCAAATATCTAAGCCAGCCATCCATTGACGAGCTATTTTCCATGGCATATTCTTAACTCATTGTAATATCTTCATGATTTGATTGATCGCTGCCTTATGAGTGAGAGTAGCTTTGCTGTTGATATTTTTTAGCACTGAAGCATATTATTTTTAAAATCCTACAAATGTTGTCGTTTTTTATTTTTCTGTGGTTTTTTTTTTTGTTATCTTTTTATAATAAACCGCTGTTGTAATTTCTATCTTAAATAAAAACCAGCCATAAAGACATACTTCTGCGGAGGATAGAAAAGATTTTCCCCTTATTAAATCATTTTTCTCATTCTGGTTTGTTGTATAACTCTTCAAACGACGAAATAATCAATAAACTTAGCAATCGGTATCTCAAATATTTTACTTTTTCAATCAAATTTACCCTTTTTATGAGAACACAGACAATGGTACCATTCCTCAAGTTATAAATACTTAGCGTCAGACTATTAGTTGGGATATCAGAATTCGAATCTCGATAAGACCTCATAATGCACTTTCGTGGTAATTGCGTATCGCGATGAATGGCAATCTCCCTTGACAGAAAAATGTAAACACACTGTCGAATCGCTCAGAAGTCCAGGCTGTAAAGCTTTCAGCTTCGGAAAAGTAAAAGAAGTGCTATATTTTAGGACAAAGCCTCCCAAAAGACTGTCAAAGCTGCTCACTGATTTAAACGCAGTCAGTAATTTTGCAAGCGGCTGTAGGACAATTTTTTTTGGTCAAGTTGTCTCGCCACGAAACTAATCAATACCTAATGCCTTATAGAGCAACTAAGCAACTTTGGGCATATTCAACAGACATTTTCTTCTTTCATAATTTCTTAATCTCATTGCCTTTTAACTTAATTCTCTTCAAACTTGAAGCTCCTGTCATGGAAAAGAGAAAATTGCTCATTGATCATTCTTACGCTCAGTAATTTTTCTGGTAAAATATTCATTGCTAGTTTTCCACACGCAATTTATGCAAATATGTGCGAGAGAACCAAATTACCTTGACCTCAGGTAAACTATACACTGTGCGCAATCAATGCAATTCCAAAAGCAGTGAGCCTTCACAGCATCCAAATTGTCAATTAATTCACCCACATGAGCCTTGCACTCTAAATCATCGCGATTAGAATGACTTTAACAATCACCCAGACTAAACTTAATAATTTCGAAAAAGCAATCAAATGAAAAGCAACCAACAATGGGGGACAAAGCCACACCAGTCATTCTCCTCTGGTCCATTTAGATACTAACCAAACCATATTCACATGATTCCAATCCAAGTCAATTGTAATCCTTGAACCGCATTTCAAATGACAAATATTATGACACAAAAGTTTACACAATAAAACCTATCTGTGGTCAGATTGTCTACGGTCACACTTTGCTAGCCTTCAGTTTCAAGAGTGAATATTTGATTTTCTAGAAACTTCTCTTCACGGTAATCACTGCCCGCGTGCACGCACTCGAAACGAATAGTATTGCGTCTACACGACTCTCCCTCTTTCTCGCTTGCTCCTGGTTATAGTGCGATTCTTTTGAGACCTGATGGACACTCAGCACAACTTTCCAACCTATTCGCTATGCACGCCATTAGGTTAAGCTAGCTATAGATACCGCTTCTAGCGATTAAGGCCCACAGCTGGGGCTGTCATCTGTCAAATCACATAGGCTATGATTTTATTTATGGCTACCACAACATAGGTCATCGTCGTTGTCGTTGTCGTTGTCCGTCGACGACGTCATTGTCGTTGTCGTTGTCGTTGTCGTCATTAAGTGCCAATTCGTTGAGAGTTGTTGCATGTGATGCTTGCTGCCGCTGTGTCAATTGATCATTTGACACAATAATTGAGTTTGTACGTGTCTTGTGGGCAGTGCGCTACTTGACCAAGCCGCATCGTCGTTCATAATAATTCTAGACCTCTGTTTGACCGCTTTGAAGGAAATTATCTTATGATGCTGGTTATATGCCTGATCAAGCTCGTGATGTGCGAATATTTTTGTCAAAATTATTATCTTTCACGATGGGGATGACTGTGCAGTGAGTAATTGCAAATGATGAGCGGCAATAAGTGGCTTTGAAAAATGCTGTCCTCTGTAGAGTTGCCATCGACTGGAATTACAGAAATGTTTATAATTTGTTTATGAATTTACTTAAAGGAAGTGTTTGCACTTTGCAGCAATCTCGTTGGATGGCACAGTATCCCTTATGCCTGATGGCAATTATTGACCGAGATAAGTACAAGTGGTACCCGTGACGTGATGGTTAGCATGTTCGCATGTTAACCCAGAGGTTCGTGTTTCGAATCCCAACAGAGGGAAAAATGTTTTTCCACGGGTATTAGTAAATTCATTGCCATGAAAAGCGCTTTCCCGATTAGCCGTTCGGAAGGGGCAGAAAACTGTAGGAGGTCCCTTCCATTCAATTTAATAATTCAATTCAATAACTATTGGGGATCTTGACAGTAAGAGTTAACTTCAACACAAATATTACCATAAAAAAGTCAACCTGGCAACTCAGATGGCTTGGAGAAATGAAGTAAATTAACTCGAGACTAGTTGTGTGTCTTTTATGAATATATGTAATTTATTATTCAAACTTATCTCGGTCATCGCATGTATAAATTAATAAAAAAAGATCTGTTGATCGTTGCACTCCCGAAGGTTGAATACTTTTTTTTTTTGTTTTTGCTGAAAAGTTCTAGCATCGGGATGGATAAAACCTGGTCAATTCTGTGATAGCAAAATGTTTACACCAAAAATTGTGAGACACAGAACGTGTTTCTTAATTTATTTGCAACTCAAATTACCAATTTGGTGTTGAACAGTGTTTGTAGAGACTTGATTAATTGGAATAATTAATAAATGTGTTGGATGAAATTGGAAACTCAAAGATTTTGTATTTAATTGAATTCTAAGTATGGAGATTGTTGTGTTCGAACTCGAACATATTTTACGCCCTTGAGGATGAGATTACATTTTATTTTGCAAAGAAAATAGGAAAATAATTTTAATTGGGCTTAACATTGTTGGTTCAAGTTGATTGAGGTCTGGGAAATACTTTCTGAACACAACTTGCAGAATTGCAAAAAGTGCTACTAAAACCTGGTGCTCAGTATTTGTTTTGCAAAGCTGAGAGTAAAATTTCGTTTAGGTATTCGGAGTGAAGTTTCACTCAGCTCACACACGTAATAAGAGTTCTCAAGCTATTTGTTGTCAATTCTTTGAGAACAAATGTTGCAATGTTTCTCGTTAATGCGATGTCAGCTCCTTAGCTTAGATTGGTTCAGGTGTAATGTTTTCTATTTTTCTTTAAAAAAAGAAGTTTATATGAATTGAAGTTGATGATTTTTATTTTATTCATTTAGCAGTTTCTAGTCACCTCGACATCGTAGTCGTTGGCTCCGTGTAACAATCAGCGCATCAATCAATCAATAACAATCTGAAAATCAATCAATTATTTTTTAGGAAAAATCCCATTCGTTGTAGATTTTTTTCAGTTAGTCCAAAGAATCCAAATTGATGTTCCATTTCATTTTTACTGCAACAGTTCCTTTCTTAAAATCACTGAAGCAAATAAGTGGAAATTTTTATCCTTTCAAAACTACGATGCTCATGGTGCTGTAAAGAAGGAGAAAGAGGGTAATAAGTCCTACCTAACAAAAGAAGAGATAAGAAACAAAAAAAAATAAAAAAATACGACGCCGTGGTGTAGCGTGTGCCAAATTCGCCATGATGATGAACTGTTTTTTGTCAATCTTCAGAAAGTTAGTTAGTTAGTTTTCGATAGAAAACATTACTGCTTTTTCATTTTAAATGGATTATTTTGTTTCTTTTTCAAAATGCCTTGGAGTCTACCACATCCTGATGGACTTGTGGCTGTTTTTTTTTATACGCTCCCTACACTTTTACGACGCCACAAATTAAGAGAGTAGAAGAAGAAAATATTGGATAAAGTATTGAAAGAGTAGAAGAGGAAAATATTGGATAAACTAAAAGCGAAACAAAATATTTGCTGTCACATTTGTAGGGTTTTGGCAAGAGGAATTCACCCTTATTACAATAGACGCTTAGTAAAATGACAGCTGTAGGTGCAACAGTTAATGTTGATGTAAAATAACTTCGAAGTAACAAACAATGAAGAGCAGAGAGAAGGCTAAACTTAAATTTGAATTTAACACAAATCATCGCATCGTAGCTCTGTCACTTTTCAGGCGTTTAAGAGAAACACTTTTTGTAACAAGGGTTACTAACCTTGCCTAGTTTTTCGTTTTTCCATTTATGATCATTTAACGTTTTGTTCAATATATGCTTACAATTGTAACACATACGAGCTCCATAAATTATTTGGAACCGATGTTTGAAGGCGGCTTTTTGGTACTAGTTAAGAATTTAAAATTTTTTTTTTCAGTCAAATACTCAAGAAGAATCTTCAGTTGACAACACACTCTATCTCCAGTGATCTTATTCCCGTAAATATGAGTCGGTTAATGATGAAATTTTAAACGTTTAATCTTATCCATAGGTTGCACAAAGATTAGTTCGTGTTGTCAACATTTATATATTATTATTCAAAGCAAAATTTCGCCTCTGATCTCAACTCACTTCAAGAGTTGAGATCATATCCTAGCTATGTCTATTCGTTGAACTATTTAAGCCCCTGAAAGTTTGGGATATAGTATTTTACTAAGTTTTTCGCCTCTGTTGTCATTGGCTTATGGTCTCTCAAATAACTTACCTCTGCCTTTTTTATCGTTCTTTTTTAGTGCAGAGCAATATGCTCACATTGTATTATACCAGTAGTCTCGTCCTTTGCCAAAGAACTGCAGATATTTGTTTCTTCGATTTTGACGAAAGAGTGATGATATCATCTGCATATATTAGGGCTTTAATGTTGACCCAGCAAGTGTCAGGGAACAGCGACAAGGTGAGATTTGCGAATTGAAAGATGAGCGTCGACGCTCAGCTTACTTGCTCCTCCTGGTAAATAATGTCTTACATCAGCTTGGAAAATAGATAAAAGTAGTGAGCTTAAAACCAATCCTCGTTTGAACCCAGTTATTGATCTAAATCGACAACGTATTGCGGTCGCAGTACCCTTTACAAATTTGCCACTTTCATATACTACTTTATTTAATTTGATTTATCATTGCCTTACTGTCAACTTCGAATCAATTTTTGCTCTGAATTTCAAAAAATAAATTATTACCATTGCTTCAAAAGTGACTTAACTGATTGAAATAGAAATAGTATAGAAGTTTGTTATCCATTTTTGAACAATAAAACATCCGGTGGTAAAGTCGTTGAAGCAAGTTTTTCTCGATATAACTCAAATATCTGCGAGGTCATATTTTTCCAAATTATTTTGTCAAGTGGCCTGTAATTCTTATCCATATGATTTACAGGTATGTATGTTCCGCCGGCCGCCTTTGTAGATTGATTTTAGTAAAACGCATTTAGGAACAAAGCGCTGGCGTAGAATGCCGCTAGAAGTACAGAAATCGGCGCTTTCACTTTTATTTTATTTGAAAGAAAAAAGTCGACACTTTATCGGATCTAATTAATCTGTCTGCGGAGTAAAGCTATGAAAACAAATTATTATTGATATTATTTTATTTATAAAATTGATTTTTTTTTTTAAGAAATTGTTAAGCGGAATGGGAGGGGAGGAGTAAGCAATTGAGCGAGGAATTGGCTAGTACACCGTAAGTAAATTCATTGCCATGAAAAGCACTTTCTCGATTAACAATTCCAGACCGACAGAAAATTGTATGTCTCCTACATTGTCTCACAAAAGCAATCGCTATGAGAAATGCGCTAGGCTCCGGGGCTTTTTGTTCTATTGCTCCATTTTTTTTATTTTTATTTTATCTCATTATTCGTAAAGTGAATAAAGTGAATGATAAACGCTGTGCAAATTCTGAAAATTTCGAAAAATCAGAATCGGCAAAAAGTTTTGAGTCCCTTGATTCCGTCTAGCCACGATCTTTTTTTTTTTTGCTAGTTAAAGGGAATCGCGAGAAGAAGCGACTTTTTACGAAAGTTCCAGATGATAAACCATATTGAAACAGTATTGACGATTACCCTTTTCTCCAGGTCTTACAGCAAATGCAAATCAATTCCAGCCTAAGATGGTTTTCCTTTGGCACTAATAAATAAGCCGCAAAAGATGTTCAAAAATTACGTCGATGGTGGAGTAAGGAGTGGTATAGATTTAATGGAAAAGGACTACCCAAAATAATCCAAGCGATGAGTCAATGTGGTTGATAACGACTTCAAGATGTCAAGAACTAAGAGCTGAAGAACTTTCTCTTTCAGAATCTTCGTGCCTGTGTGCTTAAACCGTATAGCAATTTGTCTTGAAAGAAGTTTTTAAATACTTTTACATTTTGCAACAGACATAAGCCACTGTATTGCAGTGCTTAACTAATCAACTTTTTTTTTTAATTGCCAATAAATCAATTTGCTTAAATGTTAACCGTTAATGGGATTTTTAAACTAAACCAGAACGGTAATAAAAAACACAACGTGACACGATTCAGTAGCTTTCGTTAGATTAGGGATAATAATCTAATCTTTTTCATTGCATTAGAAGTATTTAAAGTCATAACGCCTACTCAAAGCATTCCATAAGCTTATCCCTTAACGAATTAATTCTATTTTGAGAGTTTGCTTAATCCAATCGCCTAGTCGTTTTTTTTTTGGGTGGTTGATAAAAATCGCCATAAAGAATGACCAAGTCGTAAAAGTATGTTTGTTTCTGTTTCAGTTGTTGCATATCATTGCATTGGTGGGACAATTGAATTACTTTCATTGGATTTCCTCGAGGATTAGAGGATTATTTTATTTATCAGAGTTTCATTTATTTTATTACATTCGGTTAATGGGCTAAAGTTCTTTAGTGTGACAAATCAAAGGTTCATACTTTCTGTTGCATATTGGTCCTTAACAGATTAACAGGGTTTTCACGTTGAATTCACCCTTTTACAAATGGAGTACACCTTTTTGCAAATTTATTAAATTCGATAGTTATTTTTCTCAATAGCGGAGTTCACACTGCGCAATTAATTGAACAGACTTCGTTCTATGGATGTTGTATGGTCGGATGTAGTTTGCGTTCAGACTTATCAGACTTGTCGTCCAACATTACTGAAAAATTTTCAAAAATATTTGAAAACCATCCAACAAGTTGGACAAGCCTTCATCTGAGGGTTCACATTTTCCATTACTGGTCGTTCAAACTAAGGGTAGGTTAAGTGGAAGTGGCTGTCAGCCAATGAGTACATTGCCTGACACACTTAGGCCGCAAGGGCCCATTGTAATACCACAGAGATCAGTAAGTTAATCACCTACTGATCTCAGAAACACGATGTAAAATTAACGAGTTGATCACTTATTAACTTCCATTACGGGACTTTTAATGTATTTCGAAAGACTTAAGTCTATGTAAGCTAAGTCGCTAGTATCATCGAAAAAGAATTCACCGAGATGAGTTTTCCTCCTATGAAGTAGCCCAGGGCATGAGCAAAGAAGGTGTTGAACGGTTTCTTCTTCCTCCTCGTCCATGCAGTTTCTGCAGAAACCAATGGAATACCAAGTCTTTTGGCGTGTCTCCCTATTAGACAGTGTCCCGTAAGAACACCTATGGTAGAATCTAGATACAGGCGGTTCAGGGCTAATAAACTCTTTGAGGGTTTTGAGTCTACACACGGCCAAATTTTTTTGGTTGCAAAGCAGTTGTTACTCTCAGTCCATCTAGTGTTTGTTATCCTCGAAGCGTCTTGTCTAAGTAGGAGCTTACTTGTAGCGATAGTTGCACCTATGTTGTTCCATTCTGAGCGTAGGAAAGTGGCCGTGCCCTTTTTGGCTAGTTCGTCTGCCATACAGTTGCCTGGTATGTCCCTGTGCCCTGACACCCATGAATGGTGAATTTTGAACTGATTTGACATCTCCCTCGGAGACTTCTGACAATTTTGGACCGTGATAAATTTTTTAGAAACAGAGGCAAGAGATTTAAGGGCAGCTTGGCTGTCCGAGAAGATTCGAATATCCGTGGAGGATATGACGTTTTCTTTGAGCCAAGACAGCACCTCCTTAATCGCCAGAATTTCCGCTTGGAACACACTTCAATGATCGGGTAGGCGGAAGAAAAGACTGAGATTCAGTTTTTCTGAGTGGATTCTACTTCCCACACCTTCTCTGGTTTTGGAAACATCGGTGTAGAAGGGTATTGCTTCATTTTCCAAAAGAGTGCCATTTTCCCAAGCTTCTCTTGATGGTATAGTTACTTGGAAATTGTTGTCAAACACCAACTTGGGGGTGGTGTAGTCGGATCCATTCGGTAAGAACCTAAAGTTATCTAGAATGATAGTGTGGCCGATTTGATTATTGGTCCACTGTGATGTAGCTCTGAGTCGAGTAACTGAGTAGCGTTCAAACCAAAGTCTGTCCCACTAATTTCACAGTATGAACTCCGCTAATGCTATTGTATAATGCTATTGTATTTGATTCACAAATAGATGAATTTAAAATGGAAATGATCAATTTAATTTCCAAAAGGCGAATTTAGTTTGCAAAATGGTGAACTTAAATTGAAAAAAGGCGAATTTGATTTGGAAAGTGGTGAATTTGCCAAGTGTTTATTTTAATTTTATAGTTTTTCGTGTCTCGGCCTTCAATATGTATGAAATCATCTAAATGAAACCAAATTACTTTCTGTCGAGAATCTTAGCCTCCCCCTCTTTCCTAGGGCGTGTTTTTCAATGTACCTAGTATAAAAGTTGATTTCGTGGTGCTATGGTTAGGGCATCGGACTAACTTTTGGGAGGTCGTTGTTCAATTCTCAGATATGTCCGAGAATTCTTTTCGCTTATACGAGTATCACTATTTGCAATTGATTTTTAAGTCTTCCGAAGGTAGTACCGCCATGAGAACTTCACTTCTTTCGAAACTGGGAGAGTATTCTAAATCTCCTCCATTTCCAGATTGATCGGTTCAGAGAAGTTCATTATGCTCCGAATCATCTGGAGCTCTTTGTTTCCAATTATTTGTTTTATTTATTTATATTTTGTTTACTATTCCGCCGCGTTACCACAAACTGCTCTTCCAGCTCAAAGGTCAACGTTTTATGTAAGGAATGTACTTAAACTGCGGGATGTTGTACCCGGCATACGGCGAACTTTTGCTAAATAAACATCGAACAGAGCTTGCATTTGTGAGGTAATTCAATTGCTTGAATGTCAGGAGCAGGCTAGACTAGCATATCTAAAATATACGACGAAGAAACCAACAAATTCTCAGACACAAGTCGACGAGTTAATAAAAGTTTTAGGAAGATAAGCGAAGTTTAAAGAAAAAACTTATGAGGAGACTTCCAACAATCAGTCAGGTGACGGACTTGTGAGTATTTAAATAAGGGAAGTGAATAGAAGTTCTCATGCCCGGTCAACGAGTGTTTAATAGGAACACATTCACCATAAAAATGTTCGAAAGTCTTGTCTGAGCTATAAATTAAAATAAATCACTTGAATTTTTTCCATTTTATGTTTTCTCGTTTGATAAACAAGCTGTGAAACGGATTCACTAAAAGTTAGATACAAGCCAGATAAGGTAGGGTTAAACTGCCTCTAGTCACAAAAACTCAGATCTTGTGATACTGTGGTGGATGTGTAAACCGTAATTTGTTTTTATCAAACACTCGACGATGAGTGGGAAGAAAGTACATGCAAACATTTTGCAAGTTGTTTGTAAAGCATTTTTGTTTTTGCACGATGATAATTTTTATTAATTGCTTTTAAATTGTCTGTCATTGCTAGGAGCAACAAAAAAAAAACCGAAACAATAAGTTACACATGAATATTTACAGCATACGCTCAGATTTGCTTCGAGGTTTAGTAGGAAATACAATTTTGAGCATCAATGTGATTAAATTTTTTTTTACAAATCAGAAAGTTGTTGACCGATCTGACGGCTGACGCATTTAATCAGAGTTCAAGTTCAAAGTTGTAAAAATGGTTCTTGTTGACCGTATGTTGCTGTTGTTTTGCATGTGAACGAACGTTTCGAGATGGCTCTATAGATAGACCATATTACACTCAATAAAAATGTCATGAGTCAATTTAAATTTGGACTCGCTCATCAAATGATGCCCTTTGCGAGGGTGTGTTGCTTTACGTAATTTATCAACATCGACCATAATAAGTGATCCTCGTTTTTTTTTATTTTTCAATGACATCAGTGTGTTTATTTTTATGATGATTTGATTTTGTGATACAGATAAATGGATTTAAATGTGAATGAAACCTGTAGGTCAGATTGAGCTCTACTAATTTTTGTGGTTTTATCTGATTGACAGTTGAAGTTGATATTATTGTGAAATTGCGGTTTGAGGTTTTTGTTTTTGTATATGTAATTATGAAGAGAGTCGAATTGAATGCCCAATGAGCTTGACGTTACTTTCTCATTCAAGAACTGAAGGATTTTGTTCTCAATTACTGTAATTAGCTAAGTCGGGATTCTGAAACTGTTTGCAACGCAAAAATGAGGGAACAGGTCTTGTTAACAAGCTGAACAGGCAAATGTTTTTGTCTCTTCACCTTCTTTTTAAATTCATTTTTGTGAAAACTGGAACAATTTTTTTTTTTTGACACAAACAAAAGAAATTGTATGGAGCAATTGTTTGCTCTTGTGAGAAACAAAAGCTTTATCAAAATAAATATTCTGTTTGGTGAAAGACGTAGGTAGGTACTCGAAATAGCTATCAATTTTTTTTCGGATACAATCGATCCAATCAATTAAAATTGTATTGATTTAACTGAAAAGCAAATCAGCAGCGGAAGTTACTTTGAAGCAAGTCGGGGACTAAGTTCAAAGAAGTTAAATTTGGCCTTGGAATTGCTTCGGCCTATTCGTTCTTGAAGTAAAGGGTGGGTTTTTTTTTTAGAGGTATGTATCTATACACATTCAAAATGAAGTAAAAACACGACAAAAGCTATTCTCATGCCATTAGTGGTTAACAACGATTTCGGTCATATAAGCCCCACGTCGGGAAGCCCGATTTTCGACTACTTTTCGAGAACCTGCGTCCATCTGTCGGCAAAATCAGTTTGGGAGCGTTGTTATTCTGAAGTAACCTTATTAATTGTGAAATAGTTGAATACGTTAAGTGCCTCAAATTGACACTCACTAGAAACAGTGTTGCCAACGTAGAAACCAAGTCTCTTAGAAAAAAGCACTTTATTTAGTTTGTTTTTTAATCTGGAGTACTCAAGCTCAGGTCATTGTAGCAGCCTTTTATTGTGTTGTAGAAGAAAATAGAGTGATTGTGTAATTTCACATAATACCTCAAGAGCGGCTTCCACATGTAACTAGAAGACTGTGAAATGCCACGGGAAAGTCGTTGTTGGAATTAAATGTTTACTCATCCGTATTGTGCTTCTTGCATAGATGTAGAATCTTCCCTAATGATAAGTCAAAAATAATGGATACACTATTGTGTCCGGTAATTTTTTATTTAAATTTGATTTAACCTTTTTTACTTTTCGTTTGTCACTTTTGATTCATACAAAAATTAAAAATTAAAAAGGATGGCGCACCATAGGAATGAGCCCCAGGGCCTAGCGCTTTTCTCACAACCATGTCTTGTGTAGAAATGGAGGGGACCTACTATTTTCTTCCGATTTCGAACGGCCAATCGAGAAAGCGCTTTTCATGGCAATGAATTTACTAACGGAGGACTTGCAAGTTCCTCGTGAAAGGCGATACCCGTGAAAAAAACATGTTTGCTTCTGTTGGGCTTCGAACCTCTGGGACGATAATCAAAGGCAGCTTTTTGTACATGACGAAAAAAATTGGCTCTGGTAGTGACAGTTTTCTAATGGCCAATTGAACGAACACATTCGACAAAATCAATTTACGACAGCAGACTAATTATCGTTAATGAAATTACGCGGACGAATCATCAGAGCAGTTTTACTTATGAGGGACTACTCTGAAGTTGTTTTTTCGTATTTCTTGATTGGCATGCAAGACAGAACTTTCTTTAAGCTCTTCATACACACCGACCGTGTTCTTGGTATTTAGCAAAATTCAAATCAAACAAATTAGCTCCATGCTTCAGAGAGATGATTGAAAGAAGCAAGGTGTTGTCATTAGTGTTTATTTGTGTCTATAAACGATTGATGACGATATTTGAAAGTATTCGTTCGTATTCGTGAAAGTATTTTTTGTTAAAATGTATTGAAAATTAACTAAGCCGCCTTGTTCTACATGCTATTGTGTTTTTGAAAGTTAATATTTTGTTATGCAATAAATATTTTAATTCAAATTAATTTATTGAATATTTTTTGTGAAATCAGGCTTCAAAGTAAAATTAAAAAAAAAGAAATTAAATAAATTTTTTAGTAAATTTTGAGTTTTTTTTTTTTAATATTAAAAAATGGTATTTTTAGTTTAAGAGTTGAACACAGAAAACCAAACAAAAAATTTTTTCTTAGTTTCTGAGAAATAAGGAAATAATAAAACGA
This sequence comes from Melanostoma mellinum, assembly GCA_914767635.1. Taxonomy (NCBI): domain Eukaryota; kingdom Metazoa; phylum Arthropoda; class Insecta; order Diptera; family Syrphidae; genus Melanostoma; species Melanostoma mellinum. The sequence continues at coordinate 27,416,392 of OU612058.1, forward strand.
AAAGGTACTTTAAGAAAACCCTTTTTCTGCTCAGAGAATAAAGCCCAAATAACTGAAAGACCCGCAAAATTCGATTTCCAAAAAATGCTTTCAATTTATTTCAATTCCTTAAAAATATTTTAGAGGTATTTTCGATCGTTTTTTTTAATATTCAAAACTAATAAGAGCATTGATTATTTACATAAAAAAATGCCTCTTAATAGCGCAACATTTTGTAAAAATTTATTTATTTATTAAATCTGTTTTTCAAAATTTTGGCTTTGATAATTGAATACTCTAAAACTACTCACTAAATTATTTTGAGTCAAAATGTTATTTAAAAAACAAAGTTTTAGATTTCATAAACACTATAAAATGTGTTAGTAAACGACTTAATAGATCTTTAGGAACTTTTTTCTGGCCCCATCGCCCAAAGGTCCCTCCCTTTACTTCCTTTGGATAGACCCCCTTCTTATAGGATTTTTTTGTCTTGGCTCAATCTATCCGTCCTGTACTTCTCTCCACCGTGTGCAAAATAACTTGAGAGTTGAGTTTGCCACTGCGACAACTTAAAAATCGCTCTGGTTTGGGTGAGTCTTAAAATTGTATGTTTCGTGAAATTTGAACATCGCAGTTTGGCTTATTGAACTCATCAACATAATGATTGAAAAAGAAAAGAGGCAAACAGAATTGAAAACAGTTTGTTACCACTGACAGACGCTATTACCGTAGTTAAGAATCTCAATGGCTTGATATGAAATGGATGGAAAAAAAAGTGTTGGAATAAAACTGGTAGAATGCTGTGTAGTTTGAGGAATAACTTGGCTGTAAAACTCCTGTCCCCTTTATAGTTAAAATGTCTTCTATTTTCAATTTGACATTCTAATTCCAACAAGCCTTTTCTATTAAAAAACACATTCGAGAACGAATGCCTACAAAAATATAGACGAAAAGCAAAAAATCATTTTCACGAGAACTCTAGTTAGTAATTCATACAAACCTGCATAAAACCAAATTAGCACAACAGTACCACCATCTATTTCAGTTGTTGTCGTATTTTTGGATCAGCAAATAAAATAAACTTTCATAATATTTGCTAATTGCGCTCGCAATAACAATACCGCAGAGATAGCGTGTTTTCAATTTGTTATAACCTTTTTTTCGATTTCTCTTCATATGAGAATGAATGTGGCAGGCAGATATTCTAAACAAGAGCTGAGAACTCATGTCAACAAACCAGGATTTGGAACTTATTTTTATGAAGGTTGTCAACATGACTATAAGTTTCTTTTTTTCTATCCCAAGAAAAGGCTTTTAAAAATTTATCTGTTTGGCTGTTTATATAAATTTTTTACTTGCAAGCAGTAAATAGAAGCAGAATATCACTACCACCAGAACACACCTACTCATACTTTTTTTTGTTGAAGATTATCCTCCTTTTATTGACTTGAACGTCAAAGTTAAAGAAGAAATGCCGTACATAATACAAACGAAGATACATTTAATTACTTTTCTGGAGCTTTTTGTTAACTCTTCAAACCTTGCTCGTTGTGTGGAAAGCATTGTGAGAGAATAAATTTTCCATTTGTGGTGTATTGACTTGACTGACAAAATAAATAAACAACAATTTTGATGTTTAATAATCTGGTGTATGAATTTAAAGCTGAAATGTGGTTCATTGGCAATTCAAGCAAATTGTGTCGAATTTGATGGAGGTTGTGCAAGTGAAACTGAAAATGGTTTTTTTCTTTGTTTTTGTTCTTAGGATAATAATTATGTAGAAAGAATTTAAATCTAGTGAAAGAATAGTGAAAGTGATGATAACGATTACTTCGGCTATAAACGTTTTTGATTTTACTATCTGCACTCAAAGAAAATTTTAGAGTTAAGTTTAAAATAGAGAGCTGAATTTAGTAAGAATATGGCGATTGTGTTCACGTATGGCGATAGTGGAGTGTCGTTTTGATAATAAATACTTTTATTTGCTCTATGTAAGGCGAATTTGCTTTTGGTTTACGATAGGCACTTGTATTTGCAAACTCTTACGATTATTGTATGTGTATCGAATCCATCTCTGTTCATGTGGTGGAGATTTTCATCAAAGTGCTTTTAAAAATTTAAGCACAAATTCGATAAAAGTGACATCCAAATAGATTTTTCTTGAATGAAAGCAGACAATCGACTCTGGTTTTGACAGTTTCCTATTAAGTGTCATCACGTAAGTTGACATTGTTTTACTGTGCTTGCCAGGACGTCTGCCATCAGTTCCTTGATCAGTTGCCCAGCCATTTTATTTGGAGTCATTTTGAATAAGGTCGGAAAGTATTTTAAACGAATAAATGGGTGATCAACTCTTTAATCTTACATCGGGTTTCTGAGATCAGTAGGTGATTAACTTGCTGATCGGTGCTGTAGTATCACAATGGGCCCTTGCGGCCTGAGTGTGTCAGGCAATGTACTCATTGGCTGACAACCACTTACACCTATTCTTAACGAAAGGAGCATTCAGTTATCTCTGACAAAGAGCAACTAAACATGTTTAACTTTCACTTAACTCCACATAAACTGAAAATACCATTCCTCAAACCAAAATTGATTTGGGTAAAATTAGAATCGCACATCTTTGTCATCAAATCATTTTTTAACAGAAAAAGAGAAGCATTTTTGTAATCCCCCAGCCAGAAATTTGTTTGTGTTTTTCTAATTTGCTTTGACTGCTCTATGTCTGACCCGAACATTGTGGAATTTAATTGCCTAAATTGGGTTTGGGTTTGCCTTCTTTTGTTTGTTTACATAACATCTGCCGGTGATTCACCAAATTTTGGACAATGAAGTTTTTGTTTTTTTCTGTAATGAGAAATTCCTGGCGCGTGTATTTAATCTTATCAATGGAGATACAAGATACAACACACCTTTTGCGTAAGCTATGCCAATATGCACTTAATAAACTTGTTTGACCTTTGCGTGTCTTCATCGCTACACTAGAATGAAAGTATAAAATTATCAATTGATTTTCTGTAAAGGTATCTTTTAAGTGTTCTTGAGAGAATTAACTTTTGCGTCATACTAAGATATAGATAATCGAACTAATCTCAAATTGTTCTGTACTAATTGAGTATGCCAACGACGCGACGTGACGTGAAGAAATATTTCTTTTTATCTAAGTTGTTGAAGAATTCAGTCGGTGGACAGACTAAACGTGATGTAAAGGTAATCCCCAATCGAGTTATCTATTGTTTCAGATTATTTTTTAATTGAATTGGACAAATTGTTTCCTGTGTACCTATTTATGACTGCTATGTTTTTTAGTTTGAGTCATAAGATTTAAGAGTGTATGTCCCATGGTATATTTAAATTTGTCCCAAAGAACTTCTTTTGATAAAAACTCATTATTGAGTGCTGTGGTTATTAATACGATTAGTAGCTACGGGGTAAAAATGTTTTTTGACGATAATCGTCGTTCGCAACGGTTTAGCAAGTCCTCCATTAATAAATTCATTGCCATGAAAAGCGCTTTCTCAATTAGCCGTTCGTAGCCGGCAGAAAATTATAGGTCCCCTCCATTCCCTCACAAGGCATGGTTGTGAGAAATGCGCTATGCCCTGGGGCTTCACACTGCAAGAACGAGGTGACAAATAAACAGACATCATTAGTTTAGCTAGTTAATTTTCAAATGATTTTATTTCATAAAAATTACAATAATTTAGTTTATCTTTCATTTTTTAACATGGCTTACGCCGTCTGTCAGTTGACTATTATAAATTTTTTTCTGTTTAATTATTTAATACATATATAATTGAAACTCTAAAAAAGCTCATCTAACTTTCGTTTCCTGTAGTTAAGTGCTAGCTTGATGTAATTGTAGAGGGCTAGCCAGTCCATGGCTCCATTTAGAACTCCTATGAACTCCCTCTTCATTAAGGTAGTTTACACCAAGTGTACTCCTTCTTGTTTCCACTTAAACAGGACACTTACCCAAGAAATGGAACACGTTTTCACGTTCATTTAGATTACAGAGTCCGCATTTTTCTTCCAAATCATTCCTGTGGGGGATATAGTTCAGGGGAAGTATCTCCCCTCGTGCTTTTAAAACCAGTGACATGAGATCGGTAGGATACTCCGACCTGAAATAATTGTCTGTTAGCAGGTTATAATTGAGCCTTGCGTTTATAATAAACTTCTGGCTTTTAGAATGTAGTCCTCTCTCTTTCTTTCATCAACTAACGTTATTAGGCTATAGGGTTCGCCTTTCCACGTGTCCATTCTGTCGTTCCGAAATAGAAGTGTATGTCCACAGTACTCAGCTAGCTCCCTCCAAGATTCGAACCATGATATTTGTTTTTGAATCAAGCATTGGGATTTTCTTCGGTAGTCTCCTATCATCCGTGGCAATAGTTCTTAAAATGTAGTCCACCTGTGTTTTTAGAGTTGAGCTGGAAGACCTGTCTCCAACATTAGTATGTGATTTGCAGTATTTACTATTTGGTAGCTTTAAACTTCTTTTTAAGAAATAACGCAGAAGCTGCTTCACTTCATTGAACTCCTTATGGCCCCAAACTTGAGCTGCATAGCACATGATTGCTTAAGCTGTGGAATAAAAAAATACGATATTTGGATTCGTATTCAACGTCTTTACAATGAACCACAGTCCTCCATGTGGCGTTCAATGCGTATTTAGATTTAGACTTCATTATAAAATTGATTCGAGGTGACACTGTAAAAACGACCTTTCTTTGTCTGTCTTTGAGACGGGGTATGCAGTGAACGAAAGCAGTCCTTTTATAGATTCGAATAGTTCTTCGTGTACTGTGTGTAGTATTTACTTTCTAGATAACAAAAGTACTGTGTGTGATGTGATACTTCTTCAGTTTTAAATTGTGTGCAAGTATTAAACAACTACCCTTAGCACAATTCACAGTAGTGTATGACTAGAAAAGCTAAGCTCTTACGTTAAAAAACAATTTTTCGATCCTAACAATAAGTCGTTTTGAAACTTGGTTCTTTTCCCTTTGAGTGTCTACTTGAACAAATTTCTCATTCGTATTTTTTTTTTTTTTAACTTTTTCAATCAGAAATGACTCCATTTTTGTTTTATTTTTCGAATTTTCCTAAAAATAGTATCGAAATGATAAGCTCATCATAAACAAATAAAATCTTTCTTTACAAAAACAAATATTTGAAGATTTCAAGTCAAGTAATGGGCACCAGATCTTAAGTGACTTTGACTTCCTATGAGTAGAAATTTTGAGAGGTATTTGCTTTCCACTTGTCCATTCATATATAAGCTAATACTGAAAACAAATAAAATTCAAGTTAAATGACTTGTAAGTAATGAGTGTTGTTTTATAAAGAATACAATTTATCGAAAACTAAAACAGTTAAAAAAAAAATATTAAATATTCTTTTGTCTAACTAGATTCTAACTTCTTTTATACATACAAGTTCAGCAATAAAACTGTCACTCCAATTTTGAAAGGCGTCCTTTGGAGACATATACGACTTTTGAATACAATTTTTTAGAAGTGAAATAAACAAAAATCTTTTGTGGGACAACAAAGCTCGAGAAAACACTTCAAAGAAATGAATTTTTCGACAGTTGGAAGGCGCTTCTCATGTCAGTTTACTTACTCAATGAGCATTTAAAGTCTGTTTGAAATGCATTACATTCTTAGGGCGGCCATAGTCCATTTTTTGTGAGGTCAGGCAGACAACACTGAAGTGATTATGGCCACCGAATTGATGTCGTGAATTTTTTACCGTTGTATACCGTTGTCATATCTAAGTTTTCCAGTGTAGTAGTAAAGTTCTTTTGTACGTCGAGAGCTGTCATAGACTCATAAAAACCTCATCCACCACCCTTTAATACCCTTGATATGAATTTAAAATCAAAAACGTAGGACAAGGAAGCTGCAGCTTCTGATTTTCGACTTTTAAAAGCAAAAGTGATTGCGGATGTCGAATTCATCCTTTACGAAAACCTAAATTGGCCATGATAGACCACAGCGACTTGAACAGTTAGTCGTAATTTACAGAGTTTTCTAATGTTGCTTGTAATCTTTTGGTCAACATTATGCACTTATTAATTTGCCAAACGACTTCTTTTATAAAGAGTCTAAATTAAACTATAATTAAAATTTACTACCGAAACGAAATTCGGAGTCAGAATTAAGAGCGCTACGTCCAATTTATGGTACAGTACAAATTGTTCCCGTGCCAGTGAGACAAAGAAGTGCCCGTAGTGTTGCTGAGGCTTCAGTTGCAGAAATCCCAAATGTTTCTCTCACACGTCGTTCTCAAGAGTTGGGCATCTCTGTGACGACGTTGTGGCAAATTTTGCGAAAAGATCCTGGCCCACATACTTACAAGATTAAATTGACGCAAGAACTGAAGCCACCAGAAGCGTCGTATGTTCCTGAATTGGGCTAAGCAACAACTTGAAAATGATTCGGATTTTCATTGAAAAATCATCTTCAGCGTTGAAGCTCATTTCTGGCTGAATGGCTTCGTCAATAAACAAAATATACGGCATTGGTCAGGCTGCAATTCAACACGTACTCCATGAGTCATCATTGCATCCCGAAAAAATTACGGTTTGGTATGGTTTATGGGCCGGCGGCGTCATTGGGCCGTACTTCTTCCGTGATGATCAAGACCGGCACGTTACTGTGAATGGGGATCGCTACCGTTCAATGATAACCGAATATTTTTGGCCCCAATTGGATGATATGGACTTGGAGGACATGATGTTCCAACAGGACGGCGCTGCGCCACAAGCCACACAGTGAATGCCATAATCAATTTATTAGTAACCAAGTTTGGAGAACGTGTTATCTGACGAAATGGTCTAGGCTTGGCCGCCTCGGTCGTGCAATTTGACGCCTTTCCTATGAGGCTACGTTAAGTCTATGGTCTATGCCAACAAGCCAGCTACGATTGATGAATTCCGTTCGAATATCGAACGTGAAATTTCAGAAGTATCGGCCGATATATGCTTGAAAACCGTCGAAAACTGGGTTCAGCGTCTGGACTTCTGCAAGCGTACCCGTGGTGGCCATGCAAAAGAAATCGAGTTTCATTCATAATGGCATCAAACGTACTTTCACAAAAAAAAAAAAATAGTATATCGAAAACCGTTTTTGTTTTATTTAAAAAAAATTTTTTGTAGCGCTCTTATTGAAAAATCCGATATAACAACATAAAGAAGATTTTTCAGCGAGTTGGTTGAATAACGATGGAAAGGTTTTCCTAGCATCCGACGTTCGATTCCCAGTAAGATACCAAATGCTTTATCACGGCTATTGCCTTTCGTTAGAAACCTGCCAATCCCCCAAAAACAACGCGGTTATGAACAATTCTTTTTCTCCTCAACCGTACGGTCTGAAAATCGTAGGTCTTTTTCATCTCTCAATGGAATGGAATGGTTGAGAGAAATGCACTTAGTCCAAAAAACAAAAAGTCTGATCTTTTCACAACAATAAGGACTGATGGTGTGGTGGAAACAAAAAGCGGTCTTCCGAGTTCCGATGCCAGTACAAATGGCAGGAAGGAACTGTTTTTGGCCAGATTCTATCCTTTGAATATGTATATCATATATGGGTGAACTAATTCAACAAGCGAACTTCACACAGACTCGTAAGAGAACTTCTTTTTCTTCCTTTTTACATGCTTTGGTTCAATATTTTACAACCATCTTCAGTGTTTTTTTATAAACTTGTTTTTGGCGTTAAAGCTGCAGTAAACTCAGAAAGAGAACCTGTCAGAGCGATACAGTAGAAGCTCGCATTCAGATCGCATCGAATAAAATCATGAAATGAAAAACTTAAAATTTCTTGTCTTAAACGAAGCAGACACAACCTTTGATTCTCTACGTATTGGCTTAATTAGCGCAGTTCAACAAAACATAAGCTGCATAGGCTTTGTTTCATTCTTAATATCCCAATGTCATTTCCTTTTTGTTTTTTAATTGTCTGTGGTGCTAGAGTTCACTCCAGCACGACATCCACTTAAAATTAATTTATATTTCCGTTTTTTTTTTTTTTTTTAATTTTATAAAACACAATGAGCCACAAATCATTTGGCGTCATAATCGAGCTCGTGATAAATTATCACAGATTTTGTTTTATGTGTATATTTGCCTTCTAATTACCTCCTCCATTATAAATACCTCCACTTGAACAGCGAAAAAATTCAATGATAAAGCCAAACGACATACGACTTTGCAACCCCTTCAACTAGATCGAGAAATGAGAGTGTCCACTCACATGATATACTCACATTCTAACCCCAAAGTATAAACACCAGTAAGTTGCAAAGAAATTAGCTATTAGAACGGATAAACTTGGAAGAAGAAGAAGAGGTGAAGAAAGAAAGCTTAGCAAAACAAAAACAGCTCTCGATCGTAAGGATTGTACTCTCGTGTCTCCCTTTTGTTTTTCTCTTAACAAGTTAACCTTTTCTTGTTCTGTCACAAGTAGAGTACTAATTGAATGAATTCTCGTGAAAGCTTTTTTGATTTGCAATGAAGGCTCTCTGTCCAATTAAGAACCGTGACAATTAATCATGTCTCAATAAACGATATTCTGCTGAATGTCAGCCAGCTTCAGAGTATAGACCGTCAACTTTGCTTCAACTTACGCGCCTCATATTTGGCTAGACAACCGCACGACGCGAATTATCGCAGGAAAGGAGAAACAGATGAACAAACACACAAAGCTGCATAGCTTTTGGTTGACAGTGACAGTAGTTAGCATTCTACCCTGTCGATTGGGAATAAATTCAATTTCGATCTTGTTGTCGCCCATCGTTCGGTCCCCGATGAAGTGAGAGAACAAAAACGGAAATCTTGCACCCCGATCAAATCCTCTGTGTTTCATTTGACCAGTGAGTGGATTCTGAACAGTTTAGCGCAATTTCGTTCGTTTTACACATTAAAAGCTTTCGTGATCAGTGTCGATCTTGTTTTGTGGAGATTCTGCCTACCCCTGACTTCGCGGCGCAGCATCGGTAGCATTTTTATCGCCGTGTGCGACAGTGATAAAACCACTTTAGCCCTCACACAGTGTTACGGAAGAGATAAAGTGAATAATCGTATGTGTTTTTGTTTGCATCTTCTCCGTTGATACTGTCTCGGCCGTGAAAATATCCGAAACGGTGTTGTGTGGAAATTTTTCTCGCTATCAAGTCGGTGGGCTTTGATAAGCCAGTGTGATTTCGCAATCGCGGTCCATTTTGAGTCGTGAGTGTTTTCTTTTTGTTTTAAGAATAAAGAGGTACCTAATGCCGTTTGAACAAGTGTCATCTGTCATTACGTATTGTAATCAGTTGACATAAATAGATTCGCTATACTCTCACATCATAATCGTATCTCGTAATCGTAACGAGCTCCCCACGAAGTGTCAATTTGAGTGCGAAAAGTGTATGTGAAGTTGTGTTATCTGCCATATTTATAACGAGGATCAAGGATCTCGTTAGCCTTCTTTTGAAAGTTTTTTTTTTTTATTTTCAAATTAATCTGCAACAAGTCAAGGGCTTACTGCGAGTATGAAACGATTGCCTTGTTGCTCGCGAACTGATGTTTTTGTATTTTTTTAAATTTTTATATTTAGAAGAAAAGTAACAACGTCTTGTTTGTGTATGGAGCAATGTTTAATTTTATGGTTAAATTATTACCTAGAAGCCGTTATAGTATACAGGTGCTTTTGCTTGCCAGATAAATAAATAGGTACACTGTGGAATATTAAAATATTTGATATGAGTGTGTTGTGCGAGTTTAATGATCGGAATTTTAAAATTTTCGTTGTGATATGAATATGTTTTTGGTATTTTGTTGTCTTGTGTACGGCTTTGAAAATTTAACTACACGGCTTTAAATGAGATTTTATGGGCGCTTGTGCGGAGTGCCAAAAAAAAAATTGTCAATAATGTGCTAAGGCACTCACGACGACACGAGGGCATCATCGATCGTGTGGATTGAATACTTTCTTTTTGACGTCACATGAAGTTTGTTCTCAATGAGCTTTTATTTCTGAAAGAGAACTTTAATAAAAAATAAAAAAGTACAAATATTGAATAAGCAACTTAGAAGTGTTCACTCAAACGTTACGTGCCTTATCGGTCGATAACGTTGCATTGATGACCATGATAAGCTTTGCTTGCACATAATTCTTTGTGCTTTCGATTGGCCTAAGTTGTATACATTTTCATCGATACCAATTTATTTCTATGGGTGCTAAGGATGCCATCACAAGAATTATTAAACATATTAATGTCGCTTCATTATTTTTTGAAGAACATTCGTCGAAAGAAAAAGATGGAGTTGATAAGATAGAAAATGCCAGAAGAAGATATTTTCAAAGATGGTATCGAGAAACTTTGCGTGATTCTGAATCAATATTAATTCAAAAATAAATACATAAAATACAAATCCAATATTAATTCAAAGTTAAATACACGATTTTGAGTATTGAAAATGAGGTGTTCCTGACTTTAAATTTATAGAAAGAAATAAATTTTAAGAAATTCTAGAGTTTAAATGATTCAAGAGCCATTCTCGACTAGTGTCGGCACTAATACTCATTTCAAGACGATTTGAAATGACTGTTGATTTTTTTTTTTTTTAATTACTTGAACTGATTTTCCTTCTATTTTGTTCTTGAAAACCCATTTTCGTCATTAAAACTTCAGCTTTTGCTGTTTCATGCGTTGAGAAATCCACAAGTATGAATGAACTGAAAGACTTTGATTTTTGGAAATCGAAAGTAACTCTGAACTTCTGTGCTTCGGATGTGAAACTGGCTTCTAATAAATCCTATATCCCTGTCTAGATTTTTATTTTTGCTCCAAAAAAATCAAATGATGCTTTTGAATATATTCTTATTGTTACATTTTTCATTAAAGTAGACTTTATTCCACCGAAGTAAGACTTCCTTATTGTAACACCACTGGTTTCTAATGAAACTCATTTACCCTCCAGGTAGTTACTTGGGACCACAACTTTTAATATTTCAACCATGTTCGTTTAATGATAGAAGCACTTTTTATGTGAATTTGTTTCTTTCGCAACATTATTTGATTACTGATCGTATTGCGCATTCAGAAAAGTTCTTTCAGTTACACCTACTAGGGAGTCTCATAGTTTTTTAAGATCTTTCTTAACAGCTGTTAAAAAACTGAGTTTGAGGTTATTTAAAGAAAACCTTAAACTGTCAGAAACCGCACTGATTTTCAATCGAAATGTGCTTAGTTCAAATCTACCTACAAAAGTTCAAAAATATTTTACGGAACGAAGTCTTTACACTACCCGTGGCGTGGCAAGCATGTCTGCTGTTAACCCAGACTTTGGTGGTTCGAATTTCAACGGAGCCAAAAAAGTTTTTCCAAGGGTATAACCCAGGAAATGGCAGGTCCTCCGTTATTAAATTAATTGCTATGAAAACAGCTTTCTCTATTAGCCGTTTGAAATCGGCAAACAATTTGTAGGCCCCCTCATTCGCTCACAAGTCATGGTTGTGAGAAATTGTCTAGGCTCTGCAACTCCTCGCTCTGTTTCGAAAATAAATAATATCTAAGAAGTCTACACTGGTTGCCGTCATCGTAGCAAAGTGAAATTTGATATACAAGTAACGCAGGCAGTTTTTCATGAAATGAAAGGGGTTTGTGTATCAATATCTTAGTTTGAATGTTCAGTATTCTGATTCTGAATACCTATAGAGAGTACTTGTATGACAAAAGGACCGAACGTAAACGTGTGAATTTAATTTTGACGAACCGAATACGCATTCTTAATATATGAAACAAAGACAGTATCCCTTTGTTGTTATTGAAAATGTTTCGAAATACGAAAGTGTTTGAAAATCCCCACAATTTTGGACTGTTTACGGATGTCGGATTTGTGTAAACGACTAACTTATTCGTACATGCGACTAATTTGGACCTACGTAGTAGGTTCTGCTACAAACATTTTGACTACATTCGGTGCTGACACAATAAGTAAACTGTTAGCCGAGAACATCGATCTACATGATCGGCCGAGAATAATATTCAGTAGAAAATTTTGAATTCTGTTTATTTTGGTCGTTCTTATAAAACCTTTGTTGTTCTTTATGATGGAGCAATTACACAGCGTCACGTCGAGGCGCAGCACGGAATACCCTACGGACATATCGCGAAACTCATGACTCCGGTAAATGAAGAAGCAAGAGTGGTAGATGGGGCAATATTGATCTATGTATTAGGTGAAGATGATGCGTTGATGGTTGTCGTTCCCGAACACTTTGATCAGTAAACATCAATTGTTCTGGATTGATTGATCTGGATTTATTGACTTATACACAAGCATTCTCTATAGCCCTTAAATCAAAGGAGAGGAAAATATAAAATTACTTAAGAGATTTCCAGCCATCCTGACGCATTTGTAAATTTCAGACATTCATTTACGAACATGTTGAAGAGTTCCTCTAGATTTTGACTCTCTAAAAAAAGTTTTCCCAAGAATCTGTTTGTTTTTTGGTTAAATGGCAACCTGTCTGCCAAGGAGACACATGATTTTACACGGGTATAGCCGTATAGCAGCGTGTTGTTTTTAAAAAGTTTATTGTAAATTTTAACTACTTTTTGAGTAAAAGTTGTAGTACAGTTTTATTTCGTGTCGATTTCGGCCTAGACTTCTTCTTCTACCCTGCTTCGTGCCGATCAATGTGTGGTCGGTCGGTAGGTTACAAGGAAACGAATGGTTACATCGGCTACTCCTATAAAAATACCAACTTTTGGCTTTAAAATTCATTTGACAGAGCTTCGAATGGAAAATAAAATAAAAGCCGTTTTGAATTTAAGGAAGTAAGGTAAAACTCTTTTTACCCTTTTGTATCCTTTTTCAGTTTTAGATAAAACGTTGAAAAAATTAAAAGAAAACTGAAAGAAAGAATGACGCAACAAAGCTAGGCGGTCATCGGGAAGTAGCGCATTTCAGACACCTAAAATATTTTGAGTGAAAAAGCGCCTTTTATGGTAGTGTACTTACTCTCGAAGGCCTTTCCACTTCCTTGTGAAAGAAATACCAGTGGAAAAATATTTTGTTGTTTCTGAGATCCTGATAACCACGAACTCTCACGTAAGCGGCAGACATGGCAGTGAACAAAACAAAACAAAATGTTATATATAATGAGTTTTGTGACCTTTTTAAATCTTAATAGATATTGGTGTGTTTTTGTGGGCTATAGGTCAATATTGACCTATAGCCCACAAAAACACACCAATATCTATCAAAACAAAATGTCATATAGATTGCTCCAAATGTTTTGTTTTGAAGTGATAATTTCTTATGCCAATGCCAGGTAAATCGCTTTGTTACGCTACGCTTTACGGCCTTAGTCTGTCGGGCCTCCCTTTCTGTCACCCATTACACAGCCAACGGTAGGCAGGCTCCTTCTGTCTCTTTCTGACCCACAACTTTAAACTCTTCTCAAAATTTCAACATCAAAAGTTCCAATTAAATTTGTTTAAGAAATCAGTTCTATCGGGTGTACCGCAACGCACACGTTTTTTATTTTATTTTAAATATGTACTTCCTACACACTTTAATACGTTTCTTTGAAAACATCCTCTGAACGTCAACAAATTTTTTCAATTATTTACAAGCAAATCAACCGCAATTACAAATGAAAAGAATCGTGCTGAGAACACTTAATCTCATCGATTAACTAGACTTTGACACGTTCCTGTGGTTTTTTTGATCTGGGACAGTCAGTCGAACATATACATTTTTTCTGTGGTCAAATTCTACAAAATAACGCCTTTTTATTCGCAATTATATAAAAGACTTCACTTACCTTGATTTTACTTTCATATCTCTTGTTAAACTTGTTTCGATCCCATTTCCCTTAAAAGGTTCTCAATTGAACAAAAAACACGTTTGCATTCCACGTAAATAAAACAATTATCATATAACCTGATACTTTGTTAGTTCGACGTTAATCAAATGAAAGAATATAAAAAAAATATATATATAAATGATTCTCTAATTGCTTAGATAAGGGTAGCGCCAAACCTACACGCTTAATATCTTCAAAGGGAAAACAAAAGCAATTCAATTTAGTTATGTTGATATCAAACCCATGAATGATTGATTGGCATCTATCATGTGATATAAATATTTGTGTGCAAATATTTTCTGTTTTTTAAATAATTGTTGCTAGTTCAACAGGTGGTGGGAATAACCAAAAATATTTTGAAATTGTAAAAGACAGACAGAGACTATTTTTTTTTCTTACTTATCGTTTGTTGATCAAACAAGAGTGTTGATGACCAACAGTTTTTGATTATACGTCCTACTCTTTGTTTTTCCCATGGCACAAAAACAAAAACGATCGAGAGAGTTTTGCTTGAACGCAGACATTCAGTTTCTATCTTTTTTTTCAAGTTGGATCAATGACCATTATTTATTTTTCTTCGCTGATTATATTTTACCACTGGCCCTGCCCACACAATCACCTATATTTTCGAAAATAAAATTATTGCTTATAGGTTTTTTGAGTTTTCTATTTTTAATGAGAATTTCCACTTCGTAATGACGTCAATGTCGTCCTAGAGAGACTTGACATTTTTGTTTATTTATTTTCTTCGTCTGGTTTTATTATTTATTGTAGTTTCGAAGTCAATGATTTTATTTTTTAAGTCTTGTGGCAGATTGTGTTCAAACAGACGGAATGGCGGCTAAAAATGAATAATTTTTCAGAAGATTATTCGGCTTTTTTTGTTCAGAGTGTCCTTGTCATAAAACTGAATTAATGTCTTCCCATCAAAAACTCGAAATGACTGTCACTTGCTATTAAGTTTGAGGTATAAATTTGCCAAGAGAAAGATCTGATGAATGTATTAAGAGTTGTGATTCACTGTAAACTCAAAACATTGATAAATTTGCCAAGAGAAAGATGTACTATGAGTTGTGATTCACTGAAAACTCACAAGTCACAACTGCCATAACATTGGCAATCAGCAAAACCCACAATACTTTCTTGTAATTTGATCTCGTGGCTTTGCTTAAACGTGACCTCTGATAGTTAATAAGTCAAACAATAATATTGTTTTTTGTGAATGATGTTGTCTGAAAGTTCTTAGCAACAACACTTTCAATAGATTAGCGATATCACACAAATGACAGATCGAGTAGTGATATTACGTGCTGTTCTTGGACTTTGCTTCAAATTTGACACCTTTAATCAAAGTTCTACGTAGCAAGCAACCTTGTGTGTTTCACAGCTTGAAGGGTGCTTGAGGCTATGATGAATGAAATAAAGATAGCTAAATGGAACTTAGCCTGTTTCACTGTATCAATTAAATTTCTTTCAATTGATCAACAGGTTTGTGTCTTTTGTTGCGTGTTTCTTAGGTTCTAAGATCTGTCCGTTTTATTACCTTTTGTTAGAATTAACTTACATGCCAAGTTATAACAAAGAAAGCGTGGTAGACTTATGTGATAACTTTGCTAGAGATAACAGCTTCTTTGTCATCACCCATATGCAGGTGGTGCACAGGCACGCCCAGTGCTACTGCTTGAACTCATGACGTAGAATCGTCGAGTAATGAAGTACCATGTGAATTGTCTAAGAACTAATTGAGAGCTGGAAATCAAAGTAAAAATCAACTAAGAGGAACCTTTGAGAAAAAAAAAAAAATAAATAAAAATAATTAAGGGTAGGGGAACCTCGAGGCCTTTGACTTCAATTTTAAGCCGATCCTGAATGGCCTAGCTGGAAAGTGCTTTTCAAGACTGTAATTACTCTCGTAAAACTTGCTAATTCGTCGCGAAAAGGGATGATACATTTTTTACTGATGTTTCTGGGATTCGAACCACGATATTCCCACTAAACTAACAGACATGCTGATCATTACGCCAGGGACAGTTATAGTTACATAATGCCCCTATCACAAGGCCCGTGGTAACGAGATCGGGCCACGAACACCAACAAGGAAGCACCAAAGACGTCTTCGTGGTAAATGTTTGGCTACGAAATTTGTCACTGTCGGTAAAATTGTAAACAAGTTCTAAATATCTGCTGCAAAACATTCTTTACGAAAATGATTTTAGTCTTTTTTCTAGTTACAAAGGGTCTTGTGATGGAGGTGAATGATGCCACATCGCAATTGGATCAATTGTATTCCAGACGCTTTTCGGAAGCTGTTGTATGCTTGTGGGTAATGAAGGCCATTCGATTTAACTCTGTAAAACAATTTCATTCAAATAGCAACCTCGGGAAGATTCTCGGAACCCAGATGCAATTCTTTTAATTGTTAACCACCTTTTCGCACATTTCGCGTTGCCACACAGAAAAAACCAACAGTGTCGAATCGCAGAGTTTTTGTAGTAGATTGATGTCGCCAAAACGTGAAATTTCTTGACCAGCAAACCTCCCATGTAGGTTAGGTTGGGTTAGATTAAAATGGCTATCAGGAATACAACTGACACACTTACACCAATATTTGGTCCATTGTGATACCATACAAATTATGCGAGGGCGAACCTCCCATGTAATGAAGTGCCAATCAATAACTTTCTCACGTAAACGCATCAAATTTCCTCCCCGTCTCTACCTTCTAAACGGTCAAATCATTTCCACCTTTGAGGTGATCCGGGATACCGACGGTATAATCCTTAAGGCAAATTCAGCACTTGATTTCGTGAAACGTTGGTCCAAAGAATTTGTAGACCCTTTACATTTCATTCCGCTTCTTGAATACGCTTGTCAAGTCTGGTCGCCTTTCCATCAAGTGCACATTGCCAGAATTGAGAGCATACAACGCCGTTTCCTCCGATTTGCTCTTCGAGGTCTTAATTGGAGTAATCCTCTGATATTACCTCCTTATCAAGACCGATTCAAACTCCTCAACCTCAATACGCTGAAAGATCAATAAGAAATATTTGGCGTTCTATTCATTCACCGAATCTTCACAGGTACCATTGACTGTCCAGTCCTTAAGGAATCAATTTTTCTAAATACTAACCCTCGTAACACACGGAATCCCCGTCTCTTCTTCCCAGCAACCGAACCTCTTACGGCTCCAATGAACCCATCTCCCGAATGCTGAGGAATGTCAATTCTCGCTCTTCTAGTTTTGACTTCAATATGAGTCTCCTAAGCCCTTCAAACAGTTAACTTAAGTCTTAGCTATTAAGTTTTTAAGTCTGTAAGTAAGAGTAAGTAATAGCTTGTTTTAAGCCTATTAAAAGGGTTTTGCCCCACCAAAATTTTAAAAAATTAAAAAATTTAAATCACTTAGCTTAAAAATTCTTAACACGTTGTTTGATTGCTAAGCGATCACTATATGACACTTTGAATGACAACTGGGTTTGACAGGCATCAGATTTCAGCGCTTCCGACTTGAAACCACAATTTGAATGACTTTTTAGATACAACTAGCCTTGTATTCGAAGCGTTTTACGCACGAAAATATTAGTTCAGCTCTTTTGCATAGATCATTGAAGTCCTGTGGATTTGATCGGTCGAAAAGGAAATCGGTAACCTCTTTCTTGGACTCCTTGCATAGCTCTACACTTTTTATGACTCCCTCTTTTACTTCTTGTTGTTCTTCTTCACTTTTAAGGGCGTATGATTTCGGAGGGATCATAACTCTCTCACTTGTCTGTTTTAAAGTATCCGCTTGTTCTATATTTTGTTAAAACGACGATTTGTGGTGCCTGTTCCGTGATGGTGAGCATGTCTATCTTTTACATACGTGGGAAATTCGAGGTTTGAATCCCAGAAAACAAACAAAAGCAAAAGAAAAGCGACATTCAGAAAAAATGCCATAACTCGGGAACGGGTCGACCTACCAACATCCCCTAAGCTACAAATTTGATTTTATTCGGTCGAGTCATTCTCAAGTCATGCAATCACCTTTTTATATAGGATGACACGTTTAGAGCAACATTTTCATCTTGCATCTAGATTAGCACAGCCATGAGTCACAGAATAGCAGCAACTCTCCACACTTTCGCCTAGCGGCAACAAGTCATAATTTCAGCCTTATGCCCCACACTACTAAATCTGCTTTCAAAGAAATCATTGAACTAATAAGCCAATTCGTCCTCGCTCACGTCCCTTATCAATCCCATATCTATATCTATCTATGCCAACAGAAATTTGTTCTGTCATTTAATTTGTTTCAGCGGTTATTTCAATTTCATATTGATTGAGGCAGTTGCCAAAAGTACCAACCCCGTCACCGACTGCTTCACATACATTTTTCCTTTTTTTTTTGTTCAATTAAGTGATTTTTTGATAAGATTAATCGCAAAAGCCGTGAAATCTGTTTTTGCATTTTCTATTGTGTGTGAAATATAAAAGAAAAATATTATTGTCCCGAGTGTAAAAGCCTTGTTATCTTATCCACAGTGCAAACAATTTTTATGTCACATATACGAGAATGTGTGTGTAATGAATGAGGGAGTAGAAAAATCCCATACGATAAATGATTGATAGATTGGTTTAAGAATTATATTTTTATTGACCAAAACGAACATGTCACAGAGAGAGATAAACGCCACATATAACATTAAACAACCTTTGTGAGTGATAACCTTTAACAAAAATCTTCGCGGTAAAGAAAGTGAGAAATTCAAAAAAAATCATTCTTGCCAACGAAAACCAGTGAATAATCTTTTGTAATATTTGTTGTAAGAAATAAATTTTATTAAAAAATAAAGTAAAATATTCACTGGTCACGATGAAGCTGAAAGCAGTTCTCGGAGTTGTTTTGGAAAAAATACAAGTTGGAGACATCAGCGGCGCTAACAATGCAACAACAGCCACATCAAGTGATGTTGTATATATTAGGGGTGAGTAGACATTTTTGTCATTTGCAAATTTAACTGTACACTTGAGTTTGATAATACTTAACACTACTGAATGTCGAGTGCTTGCATTTGGGTTTGACTGGTTCTTCAAAAGAGATCTCAATCGTTGTTGAATTCAGAAGCACTCTAATCGAACCAAGTGCTTTAAGAAAGACTTGAAAAGACAAGTGCAGCTTTTTATTGTAAGCTTAAAATAAAATATTTCCTTAGAGCGATGGAGAACACCCTGTCATAAAGTCAATATAAAGCAATACTTTTTGTTTTAAGTGTTTATTTTTCCCTTTTAAAACAACACTCCACTTACGTTAAATAACAGTGGAAAGTGTACTTTCTGAGTCATTTTGTTGTTGAATTCAATCTGGTCATCTAACTTGTTTTGCATCCTTCCTTTCCTCCACGCGATGATCGTAATTAGTTCTTATTATTTACGTGACGCTTAAACTTGGCCTTTTTATTGACGTTGTAAACAAGTTAGATCCAGAAGAATCTGGCACTCTGATAAGATAATTGCGGTGTCAAATAAGAACTCTCGGAGAACCGGTTGCAGTGTCTGAGTTCTTATGAAATTTAACTGATAAAGTTATAACATAGTAGACAAAAAGTTGTAATTGGTTAAAAAAAACATGCCTGGGTTGACTTAAATAGTCCAGCAAGTAATTGTCACTGGTTGTATAGTTTAAAGTGTACATAGGTCAGCTTTAAGATAAATGAAAAAAAGAAGCAAACAACTTTATAATTAATTTAAGTTCTATGTAAATTCATTTAAAAAAAGGTAAATTTTCAATTTAATAAATAATAATGAAA
This sequence comes from Melanostoma mellinum, assembly GCA_914767635.1. Lineage (NCBI taxonomy): Eukaryota > Metazoa > Arthropoda > Insecta > Diptera > Syrphidae > Melanostoma > Melanostoma mellinum. The sequence continues at coordinate 27,436,025 of OU612058.1, forward strand.
AAGAAGTGCATATTTAGCTATGTCCAATGTCCATTTTTCCATTGCATGTACATTAATTACAACTCAAGCGTGTTGCAACTGCAACTTTTTCTAAGAATGAGAAAAAGCTTAACCAATAAATGTCACCTAAGCCCAACGATTTATGTTCCTTGTTGTTCTGGGGAGTATCGGAATAATTTTTCAAAAATTTCAACGATTTTTCCATCTGCTACTTTGACTTTATTTTTTTTAACTCTTTGAGTCATGCTTTTTTTACTGCATATTTTGACCTGAAATTTTGTATTCGGTGATTTTTGGGGTAGCTGATCACGAATCAGAGATGATATTTTTATAATTTTCAAATCCAAGATGGCGGATCTAATATTGCGGACCAAATTTGTGAACTTCTACCAAATTTCACTAAAATTGGTAATAGAGGTTTTTGGGGATGCTGATCACGAATATGAGCTTAGATTTGCAAAGTTCAAGATGGCGAATCAAAGATTTTGTGCAATTTAATCGTTTAGATTTAGACCAACCGATCAGACATAATTTTATTGCATTATTTATTGTATTTACGTTGAATTTTCCAAAGCTAGTAGTAATCTTGTAATCAACGACCCCGAAAACCCCCAAATACGACTCCAAAAAACCCCGAGCACAAAAATTCAGACCAAAATATGCTGTGGAACATTTTTGACAGCGGTTTAAATAGGTGGTACTCTGGGAGTACCACCATGTCTCAAAGTATTTAATCGAAGCAAACGCTATGAAACTGAGTTTTAGACTTCGGTTTTTGCTTAAAGAAAACTTTGTTCTTTTTGAAGCCATATTGATTTTGGTTTTGAACGGGCTCAGTTACCGTCAGTCGAAAAGTGCACCAATGTTTTTTTCAGATGAGGTTTGCAAAGGTTGCCGCCATTATAAATAAAGTTGCGAGTAGGGCAAAGATCGATTCCGATAATAAATTCGACCTTCCCTGCTTGTTAAGTTCATCAATACATTGATTAAACATGATTAAATTCATTGAATTTGTTGAAGAACATATTTTGAAATACAGAATTTAGAGATACAGTATTTATTAGGGTGGGTAAAAAAAAATTTTTTTTTTACAACTGACTTGACACCGTAAAAAAAATCTCGCCGAGGCTGAGCTCTTAATTTCAATAGGAAGATCCTCCGCATCGCAATTTTGTATTTTTTTCTCAGTTCAATAGAAAAAAAATTCATACCTACCTTATCATTTATCAATCAAACAGAAAAATGTTCCAAGAGAATTTTTTAGGAAATTTAATGCTCTACAAAAAAGGTATCTTATATTTTTTTCGTAATACTCACCATTTGAATGATATTGAGGATTTAATTTTGATTATCTTAAGCTAAATTTCACTTTTGTTTATGAATGTTATAACTCTACAATTTTTTGACCCACCCTAGTATTTATGCTTACACTGCAAGGAACTTTGTGATTTTGTTGAGTGTGTTTTTTGGAATCTTTCGTTAGTGTTATTTTGTTGATATATTTCTTCTTATTATACTTTACTTATGACTTATTAATGTTTTCTGGTTGTAAATTTTTTTAGATTTTCAATAAAAGAAAAACAAATTAATCGAATTCTGCTGTTTAACGGAAGAATTATGCAAAAATACAGTATTTTTACAAACAGATATTTGAGATACAGTGTTTTGCTTATACAGCATTTTGAGACGAAGAATTTTGGGATACAGAATTTCGGTCTACAGTATTTTGATCATACAGTATTTTGTACATACAGTTTTTTGAAATAGTATTATGAGCATTTGAGCATACAGTATCATACAGTATCATACAGTATAATACAGTATTTCGACCTATTTTCCCATTATCAAATGAGTTTGACCTCAGTCTCTCTTATCGAAAATGCGTGCTTTTGGTAGCGATGAGTCTCTTATTCACTACCTTTCCGACCCAACTAGTACAAGTTGCGTTGGATGGTGTCAAGTCTGATGCTCACTTTTTAAATGGTGGGCTCCGTTTTGTCTCCGATTCGCTTCTTTATTTTCATAAACGATGACTTGTCTAATACTGCTAAATATTTTGCTAATAACTTAATTCTCAGCTTTTCATATTCGTTTCCAAATACACGTCTCTGCTCTTCGGAAACTTAAACTGTTGCGTATGATAAACTCATTGAGTTCTGACCTTGATAGAATTGTTACATGGCGTAATAAAAACCGAGTAGAACCCAATGCTTCGAGAACTCAAATCTGTTTTTGTGCGTTAAAGTTTTCAAGCTCCTTGTGTGCCGTTATTTAACAACTGTCAGTACTTGGTATGTGTGTAAACGATCATCATTGATTTTGTCTTGAACTCAAATTCAGACTAGAGATTCATATTTAAGTCGCACTTGAATAGACAATTTGAATATACAGCCAACGATTGTCATGGTGCCATTTACCAATAGTTGACATTCTACCAAATGATTGGCATTGTACTCAATAGTTGCGTTTATTTCCAATACAAGGCTTGCTATAAAAATTTATGAAACTGTAGTCCAGTAGCGCACATCCCTTTTAAATACTTATTCACTCTATTGCATTATTGTTTATTTCTTGAAAAAAAAAAACACTTAAATGTTCCCAACCCTCCTTGTGTACCAATTAAGGATGCCTTTAAAAATGGAGCGACATCGAATGAAATAGTTGAATGGTTTCACCCAAATTAAATATATAAGCAGGGGGGGAGCCCTGGTGCCCAGCAAATCTCTCACCATCAAGCCTTATGAGAGAATATAGTCAACCAACATTTTTTTGGTGATTCCGAACGGCTGATTGAGAATGCACTTTTTATGGCAATGAATTGACTATCAGAGGACTTGACATCCTTGCGAAAGGTGGTACCCATGGAAAATGTTTTTTTGTTGGTATTTGAGTCTCGTACCTCCCAAGTGACTGGCAGACATCCTTACCATGCTTTTAGAGAAGAGTTGCCGGTAAATACTCCAGGCCGTCTTTTGCTAAGGCGTCAACAAACACGTTACCTAGTTTACTGGAGTTTAGTAAAGGATAACTGAGTTTGTCTTGCGTAGTTTCGGAGTTTGGAGTTTGGATCTTATGACTGATGAGTCCTGTGTGTTTAGAACAGCTTGACTGTCTCAGAAGATGAATATTACGAAAATTATTAAAAAAATAACCGTTGAAAAACGTTTTTTCCTTTGGTGTTTTTGGGATTTGCACCTCAACCTACCACGTCACACGTAGACACGCTTAGTATTCACTTGCACAAATATTATCGTCATTAAAAATGTTCTTCTCTTCTTTTTCGTTACGAGCATCGTTAAGGTATCAAAGCTCTACCACCTAACTGCCTCGCAATTTAACTATCAGCATTTACCTCAGAATTTGTCGGCAAACCTTCCGATTCTAGATTGTTCCATGTCTGAGGTCATCCAAATGCAGATTTCGTTGCATTTGTCTGTTCTAGGAGTGTTTTGGTCTCCATTTTTTTTTTCTTCGCGGTGGTCAATACTTGAGAATACCAACTGGTCTATTTTTTCCAGGACGACATTTTTACCGAGGAGATTTCAGCTATAAAAATATAAAAACAAAAACAAAGCTTTATGAAATATCTAAAAACTATAAAAAGTTGTTTTGTTTATTCGTTGTTCAAACTTTATGCGTCAACTATTGGGGGTTTTCCCAATACAATTATTTTAAAAGTGCATAATAAAACATGTTTAACGATTTGTTGATACACTTAACTTTTTTAATGTAGAAAAGAGTAATAATCATAAGATAAGAATTAGTTATCCAATTTGTGATATTTATAAATATAAATCAAATTTTTATTTTTCTTTTAAAAGCATCGAATTGGTTGATTGGAACACTTTTTTATAAAAAAAATATCTAAAATAATTTTGCATGCTCATAAATCAGTGGAAAATGTCTCAAAGATGAATCTTATCACAACCATCATTTTTCTAAACTCCATAAAACTGTCATCCCTCCATACGAAGTAGAACAAATGATAAATTTTATTATTTAGCTCCATGAATTTTTTCATAAATTTTGTTTCGAACTAAATTCTGCGAGTAGGACAAAGTTGGTAATTTGATTTGCTAATGGCAATTGATAACTTCATATTTATAGTGTTCTATTTGAGTGGTGAGAGATGTTGTATATCATGTTTTATTCTCACAATCAGATTTAAAGTTGAGACACATGTTCGATTTCACAGACAGCTTTGCGTCTTCAGCTTGTTCGATTTTGATATCGGTGCTTGAAAACACTTTAACGGATTGTAAATCATAAAGATACCTCGATCTGACGTGATTTGGCTGTTGTCTGGCAAAGGCTGACTTTCTATTGATTTATTATTTCTAATCCTCGGAGATTGGTGGCACTTGAAAAGAGACTAAAATTGACTAACCATCTGATGTCTGTTTGTTAACAAAGTTGCTTGTCTCTGATAAGGGGTATAAAACTTGCTGATTCTTTTTTTGTTTCACGCCACATAATTTTTTTATGAAGCCCAATTTGATACCAGCCCTTATCGTACACAAATTTTATTATTTTGTCAATGACAGTTGTAGAGCAAATTGATGTTTGAGACTATAGGATATCTAAATAATTTTCGTGGTCAGGCGATTGCATATTCGATATATGCCACATTCAGCCTTTTGCAAGTCATTTTGATTTGACATACACCGGACAAAAAAAAAAATGGCGGCTGTTCCTATGACATCGTATTTCCGTGATCGTGTATCAGTAGGTGGGAAACAGTAGAAGCATGTTTCTGAATAGATGACAACCTAAACATGTCTAGAATTCTCATAATCAAACTCGATATCAACAACATTGAACTACTCTACGAGTCGTGATTTTGATATTGATAAATTACTCATTGGCTGCTCATATACAGACAAAAAAACACATTAAACATGGGTGATAGTGCGATTGGGAAATCAATGCGTGGAAAAGGTTAAATAAATTAAGTTCACCACAGAGTGATACTAATTATTGTAAATTTTTGGCAGTGTGTATGAATTCAATTACGAAACACAGAGGGAGAACTTGTTGCGTGTTTTTTTTTTTTTTTTTTGTAAAATTGTTTGCTTCCGTCTTGTTTCTCGCTATATTAAAACTAATTACTTATTCGTTTCTGGAAGTTGATTTAATTTAATTTAATGCCCACCAATAAAGTTGGTGCAGTAATTAATATGACTATTCTTGTCAAACCATACAATATTTTTCTGAATCGAAAAAAAAGAAGAGAAAAGAGTCAAAGCCAATGCAAAAAGCTGCTTTAAGACAGTCATATGAGTGGGGCACATTGCGCAGTGGTTGGTATGCCTGTCTGATGCATGAGAGCTTGAGGTTCGACACTCAGGAACATCCAACATAATCTACATTCAACTAACGTTAAAATTGAGAGCATGGCTCAGCCGCCCTATTTCATGGCGTCAAATCTTTGTCAAGCGTCGAAAATTGAATTGAAATGTTTTGGTCAATTATATAGAGCTGAGCCTTATGCCATCACCGTATGGCTCTTTGATGTTGGGTGTACTGGAGCAAGTACTATGAACAATGAATGTACATCCAATGAACATTCCAGAAGTGGGGGTTGTTTTTAAATCAGTGAGAGTGCGCACAGAAAAATACCTAAGGAGTATACCAGAAGATGTAGACAGTGTGTAATGTGCAGTGTTTGTAAGAGCTAGAACACAAACTGTTCGAATTTTTCTGGACGGTTCTAGCTTTATCTAGGGAGTTCGGTGATGTGGAATGCTTTTCTACATAAAGAGGTCGCTGGTACAGTCATAATCAGTGTTGATTGTAAAGTAATGGTGTAAAGATTGGATAAGGCAAAGTTCGGTCATTAATTGTATTACGAATAGAAAAGTACACAAAAGCAGTTGAAAGTAAAGTTTTACTCATCGAACCTGAAGAACATTACAATACTTCCAATTATTGCGGTTTAAATATAAACTTTTTGAACTTGTGGCACCCGTAGCGTGATGGTTAGCATGTCCACCTGCTAACCCAGAGGTTCGAAGTTCGAATCCCAGCAAAGGCAAAAATATTTTTCCATAGGTATCACCTTTCGCGAGGAACTGGCAAGTCCTCCGACAGGAATTCATTGCCACGAAAAGCGCTTTCTCGATTGGCTGTTTGGAACCGGCAGAAAATTGTAGGTCCCCTCCATTCCCTCACAAGGCTAGGCCCAGGGGCTCCTCGCTCTGTTGCGCCACCCTATTTATTTTTGTTTTAATATAAACTTTTGGCATAATTTTTTGTGGTAGTTGTGTTTAGATTTGGATGTTTCGTAAACTGTTAAAAAATAATGAGGTCGAGAACTACACGGATTGAAAACCTCAAAGTATGTGTCCAATGCAAAAACAAGTTGAGGTTGCTGTCAAAAATACGACTTTACGGCAGTTGTTATTTTTTCATTCTTTTTTGATACATCAGTGGTAACGTTCATCAGCAACGACTTCAAATCCCTCGCTAACTAACTAACTAACTAACTAACTAAGTTCATTTACTACTATGTTCTGTAGTATTGGGGATATGACTCCACCTTGAGGGGTGCCTTTCCTGACAAATGTTTTATAGATTTGGTTGGTATAATCTTAAACATAAGAATTATCGGGTCGCCTAGTGAACCTAGTGAACTGTCCATTTTAGGTTCTTCAGCGACTTTTTGATTGCAGAATTGATGACTTTATCATAGGCACTTGAAATATCAAGTAACGTCACCATAGTCTCGTTTTTATGACGTAAGAAATATTCGATTCACCGTGCCAAGCTATTGAGTGCTGTGAAGAAATGATCAGCATAACACAAAAAATTATTAATAGATCGTTTCATCTTCTTCAGAGGCAATGATGATTGACTGGTCGGCTTTAAGTATTTGAAACTAGAATGGAACTACTTGCCAGTATTGGGTGTAAACACAACCTTGGCTTCTCTTTCTAGTAAAAGGATGTGGCTGAAATCAACGCATTCTTCCAGATTAGCTGTTTTGGAGCTGCCTGGAGAAAAGATATCCAGAGGCAACATTAACGATTCTTAGCAAAAATAAAGAGCTGTTATTTAGCCTTCGCTGTTTTCGGAGATGAGTTTTTGAGAGGATTTTTCTTCACCTTTAAGCCTCATTCATAAGTATCTTCAATTCGGCCACAGAAGCTTTTCTACGAGATTCTTTCGCTTTTCCCCACTTGTTTTTATATAAGTTTTGGGAAATTCTTTATAAAAATGTCATTCTGAATTTTCTTTAAAATGTTTGTTAAGCTCGATTGAAAAGTCAAAAGTTTCATCCATTTCTTCTTATTTTTGTTAGATTTTTGTTTGTTGAAGGCTGCGTTTAGAGCAACGAAATTAGTTGCTTGGGGAGTTATTGGAAAGTTGAGGTTAGATCAATCTTTAAAGAGTTTTTCTATTCTTCTACGAATTTACTTTTGTTACTTTTTCATTTGTATTGAACTGAATGCATTTGAGGTCAGAGAGTTAGTAATCTAACGACGGATCGAGTCGTACACGAGGATTATGAGTTCTTATCGGTTTGAATGTAGGCCCAGCATTTCTTTCAACTATGTTAAATATATCAGTGTTCCCAATATGGTTAGGTGGGCGTTAGTATTACAGCAGAACTCACCTCTCTGATATATCAGTAATCATAGGAGTATCATTAGCACTAACTTCCACGCAATTTTTCCATTTCACTTGGAGAAGATGCCGCTTTGATTCTGTCAGAAATATTATTCCCTCAAGTTTTCCCGAGATATTTTGCTGTACCATGTCGGAAAGAAAATGTAACCTGAAAATCGAAAAATGCTATAACTGGCGCCCAACATGAAGCTACAAAAGAGTCGAAGCCTGCAGAGCAGAACTGGCGTAACCCCAAATTCATTGAATTGAAATTTTTGCGATAAAAAAAAAATTGTTTTGTAACTTTCATAAACTAAGAAATAACGGTTTGATCTTTATTCAGGTAAAACATTATTTTTTTGTTTCGTGGAATTTACCGAGAAAAGATCGATGCCATGAGAGCATAAAATCGTGTGGAAGTGTAATATTGTATGTGATTTTACAACTGTAATAGTTCATAGTTTAAACAAATGTCAACGTTTTGAGAGATGGAAATTTTTTCATTCTAATACTTTAGCTTCTCAAAGAATCTTGAGACTACAAAGTGTCACCAATAAATCTTTGATTTGTTTTTTCTTAAATTTACAATTCAAATTTTCAATTTACTCTACCCTGATTATCTTTTCACCTTGTCAGCTTGTTTGAGTTTCAAAACAGAAACGCGACACCTCCAAAGAGATTTTTTGAATCATTACCCAGTCAATATAATAATTTACAGCACTTTCGTTGATTCATGAATAGCCATAAACCGGTTTTGTTTATTTATTTATTATTTTGAATGAGCTATTAATTTATTCAAAGTCAATTGTGCGACTAATAAGTATTTCTATTTCTTTTTTATTCTTACAGCCATTGGAGATGGGAGTGACGTAGACAATAATGACAATACTCAGGGAACAGTAAACGATACTGGTAAGTTTGTTCTCACCTCATGCCTTAGACATTACACCAAAAAAGTATTTAATTCACTACTCGACAGGAAACAAAAGTAATTAAAATAAATAAATTGTATTAACGATTCATGTGGCATTTTCGAAAAGTGCTACTTATGATTGTATTGCATACGCCCTTGTACCTTGCTATTTTCTTTCGAACGCAATCATATTGCAATAAATTAGATAACAAATTCTTCCTTTTTACGTAATGAAACGTAAGTGTGCTGTCGTGCTTTTGAAGGGGCACACTAGTTAGCATTCAATCGTCTCTGGCTATGTATGTAATTATTTTTATACCCCGCTAAATGAAAAATGCGTAGCAAGATGAATATCTCTCGAAGCTAATTCGAAAATAGTCGGTTGTATTTGTATTTTTTTTTTTATTCCACTCAATTGAGATGGATGAAGATGATAATATGAGACAGCACCACTTAAGAGCGTGATCTTCCAACTTTTCTTGAATTCAATTAGACATGAACTGTGCTAAAAAAACGGGTGAGGTAAGAATTTACTTGGGTTCGGCTGATCTATGACTTATCATCGAAGACTAAAGCAACACTAATCCACTTTTTGCATGTTGGTATTCCCAAGAAATGTTATAATGTTTATTACTTCGCGTCTGAAAACATTTTATGGGTTTGATTCTTTAAAGCTAATCCCAACCACCACAACATCCAAACGAAATACTGGGTGACTAAAAGTAATAGCCTGAGAAAGGTGTTGTTAGTTTTCGTCGAAATTATTATTTCGTAATATTCTTTCAATAGCCATTAGCTACCATTAGGATCGAACACACAGGACTTGGGCTCAAAATCTACTGAATCTGGTACAATGTCAAAATTTAAAGAAACGTAGATGAATAATAAATAATTGTTGTGACCTCGAAAGTAAACAAACAATTCATTTAAAAAAGTTAGCAGAAATAGTTTTTTTTAATCACCGAAAAAAACAACAATTTTAGATGTTTATATTTATAACTCAACGTGTAAAAAACTGGTTAAAACTATTTAAAAAATTTAGTGAACCATTTTTTTGGTTAGAATCAAATCAAAAATTTTTGCTTGTTTAAGTACGCGTTCAAGCTCGTAGTCCTTTTTTTGGCATCAATAAGTATTCCTTAAAGATTCTCGATGGGATTTACATGGAAGAACATGCGGCCATTGCTATAAATTGACCGAATTGACTCCCAACCAATTGATAGTTTCTCGACTCGTGTGAACTCAGACATTGTCCTGCTAAAAAATGCAAGATTTTGCATGGATATCTGCCAGAAAGAAACTAAACTGCTTCGTAGAACTTGAACGTAGTCCCTGCTTTTCATTTTCGATGAAGTAAACTGCATTTCGAGACATCCCGCTAAAGAGAAACCCTACAGTTCTTCACTGAGCCGGCACCAAAATGTCCAAAATTTGGTTCGAAAATTGCGATTCCCTCCGAAAACCAGGCCAGTATCTGTGTAAGCCAACAGAAATAGCTGTTTTTTAGAACAATAAATAATAAAGAACCATGACAACTGTGCATTTTTCTTTTCTTCTTTGAAAGGCCGTTCAAATTTTATTGATAGTCAAAGTTGCACTACCCGAATGTGGAATGCTCTACCTGACCCTGTTTTTCCCCTGCATTAGGATTCGCAAAAACTCAAAAGCTACGTTCATCAGTGTCTTCTTTCAAATCCTCTCCTATTTTCTTAAATGCTCGCACTGTGTTTTATGACATTATAAGGATAGTTACAACCCCTTGATGTACGCGTTAATTATAAAAAAAAAGTTAAAATTGAAAATTGGGTTATAATTATGAATCGCATTATACTACTAACTACTTACGAAATAGTTCGCATTCCCATCGTTCGACTTTTCACCGCCAATTTCTAGTACCGCGATCAAATAATACGGACTACAAATTTTTTGTAAATTCGACCTTTAATGTCACCAGAGAACAAATGCTCAGAATTCGTTCAGTTCGAAAAACAACTCTAGGTGGGTTTTATTGACAATCTTATAGCTTGTGCCGTAACGAGTCTCAATAAAACTCTGAACTCTCAACTATAAACCGTAAACACCATCTACCTGCCTTCTCTGATTTATCGTTGCTCAATAATCGTTGTTGTTTTCCCACGTGTGGTGTATTCCCAATATAACATGGTTTCTATCTCTGTTTTTTTCTACACTGTCTCAGTAAAAGCAAAATTTCAACCGAAACTTCGATTTAAGGTAAGGATTCGAATATTCCCTAAAATTGTGTGGTTTGTTGAGCTTTGCAGCTCTGGGCACTACGTTGTCAATAGGAAACCTGTTGTGCCAAGAATCTGCACTGAAAATCTGCTTTAAATTAATTAAACAAAAGAAAAGTTTAGCATGAATTTTTAATTCTTAACCAATCTCTCACTGTCCTCATTTTATGAAAACTCTTTTCATCTATTGTCTTGGAAAAAGCTTTTGCATGCAAATGACTTTTTAGCTTGTGGTGCGACACTAGTTGGGATTTTTTTTAAATAACAATTCTTCAAGCAATTAGAAAAGAAATTTACCTTATCGTAATTTAGATTTCGTTGTACACGGAGTGGTTAAAAGATTTTGGAATCAGCAATTTTCTCCGTTGGAAGACTTTCTGTGGGCACATTGAAAACATTGAATGGTTACCTGCCTTCGCTTTAACCGTAAAATCTATGTTTAAGGAAATCAGTAAAAATTATTTTTATGTAGAAATAGCATTTTAATAACATTGCCCAACGAATCAAAACTAAATAAATAGAATACACGCATTTCAAATATTCAAAAACTTAAAGCCGTTGACTAACTTACCACACCAGCCCATCTGTGGTGAATAACAAATTATTCCATTTGAAATCTAATACAAGAACCTTTTGCATGCTTTTGAAAGCTTTCAATGCCTTAGCTTATTCGAACAATGTTAGTCGATCTACAAACCGTTTAAATTGTGAAGCAAGAGCTAAACTGTTATACTCCGATTGGTTGAAGCGCCATAGTGTGCACTAACAAAAATGAAAAGCATACATTTGGGCTAAATCGTGGACTCCCACAATAAATCTTAACATATACTTAGGATTTATATTTGTTTTGTGGTTTAACAGTGGCATCAACATTCATACTCAAATACTCATACCGAAGAAAAATTCAATTTCGTTTTCCGTAGAATGTAGAGCCGTGTTTAGTTATTTATTGTTTTTTTTTTTAATTTCAATAAAATGTTTATATCGTTACTATTTTAATTTGTTATTTATTTTGGACAGTTATTTAAATTGATCACGTTGATTTGGTTACTACATGCATACAGGTTTCTTCGTTAAACTTTACCCAGAGTTGACCCAGGTTTCTTTGACAACCCTATGATTTGTCAAAAAAAACTTGGGTTTTCCAGTGCTCAAAAAACACTTGACTACAAAATCAACATACTGTCATTTGAATAAAAATTTGACAGTCTTCAACTCGCCCCAGAAAAAACTTAGTGCGAGTTGAGGTCAACCCCAGGGCTCAAAAAACAAAAAACACTCAATTTGACATTCAGGGCGAGTTTGGGTTATTCAAAAAATGCTTTGTGTCCACCACAAGGCGATCCCAGGGCTTCAACAAACGAACCTTTTCTAGAAAAAAATCATTTTTTTCCTCTTTTTTAGTCAATTTGAAAAGAAAATTCTTCAAGTTATTGAAGCTTCAGCCGAAAGTTAATGTTAAGCCGAATATTCGGCTTGACACCGACCGGTGGCGCAGCAATCGCTTTTACATATGTGTACAATATTGAAACCAAGCTTGGAACGGAGATGGCTAGGTTGGACCGGAGAAAATAGGTTCGCTACCAGTACAAAAGTCTACATAATAATGTTATAGTTTCTAAACAGTGATTTAGGTAAAATTTTTTGCCCAACATGCCCTTTTTCAAATAAAACTCAAAAAGTAGGTACATAACAGAAGGCAGAATTTATATGGACAGAACTGAATCTAAAATTCACAAGACACTTGCTTCCATGAGCACATTGCACGTTGGCTCCGTAATCGGTGCTATTACCGGACATTGTCTCATTGGTTGAGACCCTACACAAGTCAGGTTCCATCAAACGACTTCTGCAGAAGGAGGAAGAAGAGACATTCCCATACTTCCTCTGGTTTTTATCAGCCCATGCCCAAAGAGAAAACTAAATCCAAGCCATCTGGGGAGCACAGATAGCCACTTCATTATTAACGCTTTCTTAAAAGCTTTCTCACATTCCAAAAATGGTATCACGCTGAAACCAATGTTGTTGTTAGTGTGTCAGTTTTTTACTGAATACTATTTAAACCTAACCTAACCTAACACAACAGAAGCTATTTAAAAGAAAGTACCACCTGTCATCACTTTAATCTTTCTGATATCGCTTTCGCCTGCGAAAAACTTTTTTGATGTTCTAAATTTTTGTTTCGTGTTTTTATGTTGTACGACCCAACAAAACCTATACTTGCATCGTGAGTGCATACAGACGCTTCACAAAGAACACCTTTAATAATTTAGAATATAGAATTAGAGTTGTTCATTTTTCGCTAAAATTTTTATATAATCTACCAAGAACTCGGGACTTATTATTCTTCTCAATTTTTACAGATTCAGATCTTTCCTCGCTTTCACATGTCGGTAAGTTAACTGACATTTTTTCTAAATTACTTCGCGCTATAAAAAATCCTTAAAAAAAACTTACGTCAAAAGGTGATGGGTGTAGTTTTTGTGTGATTGTGTTTTACTAACTAAAAGGTACTCTTTTTTCTTTTTTTTTTTAACACTAAGGTTACGGCCACGTACTGCGGCAGAACGATGCTGCTCAACATTGTTCTAACACTGCCGCTTTGCAACAAAGTGCGTGGGCGTCCCCTTACTCAAAAATATTTTTTACTATAGGTGTGGGGAATAATTTGAAATTTCTAAAATATTTTTGTCATAGGTACGAAATACACAAAGCAAAGAATTTTTTTTTGTACATTTATCCTTGGTAGCTAGTACATAGTAAAACTGTGTATTTGAGCGTCGTAGCTCAGTTCTGTTTGCTATATTTTGATAAAATAAAATCTGTTTTACTGGGAATATGGAAGCATTCTAATGTTGAAAGAATTTTGAAAACTTCTCAGCAGTTAGTCTATGTTATTCAGGGATAAAACCACATTGTAATGGTGATTTGAATCGAATCAGTGTTTTTCTTTAAATTCCCGTTCCCGTGGTAATTTGGGGAAAAAATAAAATCTTTGCTACTAGAGACTAATATAATAGATTTCCGTGGAAATATGGAAGGGAAATATAATCCATGCCACTTGGGTACAATGAAACAATGAAACAATGGTGAAAGAATTCTTTGAAATCGGGCCAGTTTTTTCTAATTCCCGGTTATATTTTCGTTACCGTCCCTTTTCCGTGGAAATGAAATGTAGCCAGTATCATTAATGTTTCAAATATTTTTCAATTTCCCTCAGTAGGTTTGAACTTGGAGTCTATTTGTTCAATACAAGCTCTCGCTATCTTTCCCTTTTCCGTTCCAGAAGGAATAATTACTTGCTTCCTTAGGTGGGCATTACAGTTCGGAGTGAACTTGGCAATTAATCAAAAATTTTTGGCGAGCTCTAGTTTTGCATTTTAAGTTGGTTGAGATCTTCTTTGACTTGACTGTGCCACCTAAGACGAGGTCTTCCCCCTCCTCTATTTTTTTTTTCATTTTTAATTAATTTTTTTATTCATTTTCACTTATAACACGCTGCAAAAGTAGTCTGATTACTTTGATCTTTGGACCTGTTCTGTACGCAATAGATCATCGGCGTACGCTATAGCATGGTAAAGAGAACCAATTAGATTGCCGGTGAAAATGCTAAACAAAATAGGCGAATTCACAGCTCCTTGTTGCAGACCGTTCTGTATTTTAAAAGTTCTGGTAGAAGTTATATTGCAACTTTTCACAACAAACGTTCTACCATGAAGTTTTTCATTCAGATGTGGTTTACTCATGCGCATGCCATATCTGATCAACTTATAGAAAAGACCGTCTAACCAAACGGTGTCGAATGCCTTCTCCAAGTCAACCAGACATGCACGCGTACACTGCTTTTTAGTTTTGTTCCATTGAATATCTGATACTAGTTTACGCGGCGTGTATGGTATCATGGCTCGCCTTAAAACCGAACTGATTTTCTGGAATAATATGTTTGTCCTCAGCCCATGTGGACAGAGCTCTATTGAGGACTTTCTCGAATACCTTGCTGATACTCGGAAGAAGACTAATTGACCGGAGATTTGCTGGATTGGAACCATCCTTCCCTTTTTTAAGGAGAGGATGGACCACTGCCGTCTTCCAACGCACTGTATAATATGCATTATTCAGCGCATTGTTGAACAAAGTGGCGTATATGTCCATCGCTTCCGAAGGGTGGTTTCGCAGCACAACATTGGGTATGCCGTCGACTCCTGCTGACTTCGCATTCTTTATTTTGTAAAAGATGTCCAAGAGGTCCATCTTAGAAATGAACAGGGTGTTATCCCTGTTTCGCTCGGCGATGACTGCATTTGCAAGTCGGTCGTTATTGAACCTAGTGAAACTAGGATTCTCGGATCGCCAATGCGAGATGTCGTCTCTAAGATAGAAGTGTCCAACGAAGGCTCTGTTCTCAAGGTCGTAATTCGGGCGAACGCACTCATTCACCTTATATACTCGCTCGAAAACAGCACCCACAGTCTCTACCTTCTCTTGAACATCTTCCACTATAAAGTGGTCATCATCCAAAATGGCGTCATCTGGTTCTATTCCTAATGTCAGAAGTAAGTCTTTGTTCTCTGCCGTCCTTTAGAGTTTATTACTCTGAAGGCCATTTTGATCTTTTTTCCTAAAAAATTTCCGTAAACATACTCAGGTTGTCTCCCCCTCCACTATTTCCCAACTACAATGTGCTTTCGAAAAGCCGTCGAAACCGGAGCGCAATATGGAGATGAAATATGGCCTATGTTACTTCCCATGTTCTAATCTAGACCATATAGAGAGAGAAACAAACAAAAGTTTCTTTTTTAGAATAGTGTAAAGATGGAAAAATCGAAGAGATCCATATTTTTTAATGTTGTGCACCTACACAGTGCCATTCAAATGAAAAGGTGCGAAAAGTGCATGACGGTTCCACAGCGGCAACGCTAATTGAATGTCAATACTAACGAAAAGCTCATTTGTTGTGACAAATGTCATCAAAAGCTCTAGTTGAAATGTTGTCTACTTTGGGACATTGGAATAAAATTGTTGCATACCCTTCGGCAAATAGATTTGCGTTTCATAATTTTTTAAATTTTGGTAACTGTGATGAGGATGACTGATGTGATGAATATTGATTGTTCTTTTTATGAATTTGACCGGTCTTGAAACTTGGCTACTGAAAAGGTTCTTATTGAATCTCAACAACAAGCAAAAGCTTCTAATACATAATAATTTCAAAAAATTCAATGAACATTTCTCCAATTGAAAATGCTCGTGAAAAACAAGATCAAAGAACGAATGTCATTATCACGAAGGCTTTTTTTAAATTTATTTATTTTACTAATCAAATAGACTGACTCAAATGAAAAAAAAGGTGATTGTCATTTTGTGATGGGATTTTTGTGTAAACAAGTCCAAGAAAGTTCACGTAAACATTTTAATTTCATCTGTTAATGTGAAACTGGAGCAAATAAGAAAAGCACCACAGTAAAATACACGTTCACATTCATTGCATATCAACACAGATAAGTAGGTACTTGTAACTAAAGAGATAAAGCTCTGCTAAACCCCCCCACTTACTATCGCATCTTTCAATAATGGCATATACGTACCCCGTCGTCGTTGTCAAGGCTGTTTTATTAGATTTTTAAATAAAGATTTACTTACATCTGCTTGCCAACATAATGTATACCCTGTTTTTGGTGTTTTAGTGTTGTTCGTTTTTGCGGTTTACTCAATGATTAATTAATTCATATTTGCAAATTCATTGAAAATAAACACGACCCGACACGGGCTACCCCAGCAACGACTCAATAGTATCGAGGACACGTTTCTGGAGAGTGTTTTTCAGACACATTGTTGATGTAGATTCTTGAATAAATCAAAGAGACCAATGAAAGAATTATGGACACGATAATGTTAAGAGATTCTTGCTTGTTGTTGTAGAAGAAGAATGAAAATAAAAAAAAAAACCTAAAATGGCAGTTGAAATTCGTTTTGCTTTTCAAAAACAAATTTTGTACTTACTGTACTTATAAAAATAGAAATATTTTCGTGATTAAATTAAAATGTTTTGAATTAGTTGACAAGTCGGTATAGCGACCTTGAGTGTTATAATTTTGGGTTGGAGATAATTTTAATCAGAATATTGGAGTCAAGAAATCATAGCATATTGAGGTAGAACTTGCCTGTTTGCTTAAGCAGACAAATCCAGAAATCCTCTCGAACTCAGCTGATAAAGGGGGACTTATTTTGAATACAATGAAAACTATCTCAGCTGGCGCAGGAAAAAAGTCTTGGACTTATATCCCAACTTCAATTATGTGGTCATTTCAACGAAGCTCGTCGCTTATTCACATTCCGAGGACTGACAGCTTTTCGGTTTCTTGAATACAAGTACCATTCATGAATGGGGGATGATTGAGCTGTGACACCAAAAGACAGCATTGGGTTTTCGATGCATTGAACTCTATACTTGGTTTTTTTTATTACTCCTTCATATTAAAATCAACTAACACCTCTCATAAAAATTTTACACTAATCACCAGCTAAAAAAAAAGTATTTGGCTTCTATTTGCTTATATCTACATTGGAACAAGTTTGAGTTTTATTTGCTTATACAAAAGAACAAGATCTTTTCATAAACCGTTCTACGTCCACCTACTCCTACATCCTACAAATCTTTCTAATTTGTACCTCATGTGTATAAAATAATTTTCCTAACAGCAAAGTTAACAAAGAAAGCAATTGGCTCCCAAATAAATTATATCATCTCACAAGAATATCCATGGTAAGTAGCTATCAATTTTTGTTTTCTTTTTGCATTTAATTGAACCTTGTATTTTAGCCACATACAAGTGTGAAACCGAAAAATAATAATAAGCAAAGCACTTAATATTTATATGAATTTGTTGTTTTATGGACACACGTGTGCCTTCACTTCCATTAGCATCGGATTGTTTGAAGTTTCTTTCAGTTCGAGTGTGATAACATTTAATTAAGCAATCGCATTTGATTTGTTTATTTAAAATTTGAAAATAAATAATTGAAACTTCATTTTCAAACGAATTTGCGTTGTATACAAAAGCTATGAGGATTAGTTAAAATGTAAAAAGCTTCTTGTTCAGCAACATAATTTTTTTATTTCTTATTTTTTTTTATTGATTGCTTTGACTTGGATGTGGAGAAGTCAGTGCTAAATGAAACAGCTGTTACAATTAAGAAATATTGAGCTAATATTTAGTGAAAACAACATCTAAGGCTAAGAAACACAAGCAAAATATTTACACAGGCCTTTCAATAAAAACAAAAACAATCAAAAAAAGAGAAAAAGAAATGGTCTATCGTGTGTAGGGTTTAATCCTCATTTAAGACGTTCATTTTGAAACTAAAATTGGTGAAAAGAGTTAATTACTTTAGTTATACTTTTTTTTAAACAATTTGGAATTAAAAGGATATCATGTCCTTGTCATGGTTTGTCGCAGTAACAGCGCTTAAGACAGAATTTGACTTAAGATATCTGTGCGTAGTTGTCTCGTGGGAGAGGAAAGTTGAAACGGTTAGAGCATTACACATTCGTGTTGAAGAACGATTCTTTCTCTTTGGCAGCACGTTCTTGGGCTCAAGGAAAAAGTGTCAAAGGATGATTTCGTCGTAATTTGACGTTTCTCGTCTTACCTAGAGAGTTTGGTAATGTGATATGCTTTTCTATATGAAGAGGTCGCTGACGCAGCCAGAGTTAGCTTTGATTGTAAAATAATGGTGTAAAGATTAGATAGGACAAATTGTAGTTTTTAATTGAATTGTATAACGAATAGAAAAAAGGTGTAAGGAAGTTGAAGAAGTTGAAAGCAAAGTCTTATTTATCGAACCTGGTGAAGATTGCACTATGTAGGTAGTTGGATACTATAGGCACTTTTGTCTTTGGTGCATGAGAGCTTCACAGCCTCTAAGAAGATGGACCATCTTCTTAGAGGCTGTGAGGTTCTTCTTGTTCTCTAAATGACATCGTCCTGAACCTTTGTTTGTGCGTGGCCGTACTGTTAGTCGCAATGTTCGGAAACCAGAATTACTACCTAGATATTTGGCTCGACGTAGTTTCAGGAGCTCATTCTAATGGTTTTTTCGGCTATGTCCCTCCGACTTTTTTAATTTAGTTCTTTTTGTGACTTTCTGTTTCTTCACAAATGGCTTCCGGTTCTCTGAGCGTAGACCTTGCTCCTGTTCTTGCCAATCTGTCTGCCTGTTCATTTTCTTCAATTCGTACGTCTTTTCAAATTCAGAGTGGCTTTCGGTAAAGGCAAAGGGCGATCGGGAAGTCCACACTTATTCGGTATTTCCAATCTCCATGTGCCCATTCGGCATAGTGTAGACGCACCTTTACAGCCAGATCAGCATTTCACGATATTTTTGGTGACGTAATTCCAATGGTGTAGGTTTGTATTACACCCACAACCTCAAAAGAGCTAGTTGATCTTCACGATCTTTCAACATTCTATTAGGAAATTCTTTCTTATTAGAATTTATATGTTTACTCAAAGGAGCTGTTTGGTTTCCTTGCTTGTAAAGGATAAGTTGATTATTCAACAAATAAATTTACTTAACTTAGTGGATGAAAACAACAGGAATACCTACCACGCATGGGTCTGTAACAACACATTGGGCGTAGCAACTAATACTAACCCACTGTACTACTCTCGTTTGAGCCTTTAAACGGATATTAAGTCCTCATATGCTTTAATTCATATGCCCTTTTTCACAATGGAAGTTTCAACTGAAGATCAACTTTACCTGCTCTTGAGTTGGCGATTGTGTACCTATAGTTGGTTGCATTTTAAATTTTGCTCCCAATTTTATGCAACACTGTAAAGGCTTCCAAAAAATTTCTAAGCATTAACTGAAATCTGAAACTGCAGCATTCAGTCGTTTAGAACAAACTCAATTCGCGGTTTAAAGGAACACCTAATAAAATTATTTTTTGAATTTAATTTTGGTGGGGGCAAAACCCCCATTTACTAGGCTTAATACAAGCTATTAATCTACAAACTAAGAAACTTAATAGCTAAGACTTGCTAACTAGTTGGAGGGCTTAGGAGACGAAGTTTTAGGCAGGGAGTACTCATATTGAAGTCAAAACAAGAGGAGTGGAAGTTGACATTTCTCAGCATTCGGGAGATGGGTTCATTGGAGCCGTAAGAGGTTCGATGGGTGGGAAAATAGAACAGACTGGGATTCCGGGTGTTACGAGGGTTAGTATTTAGAAAAATGGATTCGTTAAGGGCTGGACAGTCAATGGTACCTGTGAGGATTCGGTGAATGAAGAGAACGTCAAATATTTCTCTTCGACCCTTCAGTGTATTTAGGTTAAGGAGTTTGATTCGGTCTTGATATTAAGGACGTTTTATCAGGGGATTACTCCAATTAAGACCTCGAAGAGCAAATCGGTTAAATTAAAGAAACTCTACGTGGAGGCTTAGGTTGAACAAGGCTGTGATTCGGTTGGGATACAAATTGCTGATTTTTAGCCTTAGATTGAGGCGAAGACTGTCTTGCCATAGGCAGGGGTTTTGGCTGGGGCTTATGATGAGATTTGGGTTGGTGCTTAGGTTGGGGCTGTGACTGGGGCATAGGGTAAAGGGGTGTGCCACAGAGCGAGAATCCGCAGGGCCTAGCACATTTCTCAAAACCCTACCTTTTGTTAAGGAATGGAGGGGATCTATAATTTTCTGCCGATGGACGGCTAATCAAGAAAGCGCTTTTCAAGACAATGTATTTATTAACGGAGGACTTATCAATTCCTCGCGGAAGGCGATACCCGTATAAAAACATTTTTGCTCCTGTTGGACATTCATTGTATTAGAAATTTCCTTTCCGACCCTTGTCCAATGACACCTACACACCCGCCAATGCCGAACTGTAACCTCAAGAAACTCACGCTAAAAAAAGAAAACACATTTGTAATTCCTTGGAATAAGCTTTCCCCATTACTTATTTTACCACATTGCTCTCTAAATGCTTTTCTTTGCAATGTAAATACAAATTTCAAAGCGATGTCTTCACCTAAAAACTGTTTTCAATTGGGTTTGACGTCAACTGATTCCGTCCGCATCTATACAATTGTTATTGGTGTGGAAGTTCCTTGCACTCGTTTTATTTATTCGGGTTTATTACAGTTCAACATTGCGGTCTGTCGTGATCGTTATTCTTCGAATACAGGATGTGCTTCATAGTTCTAAATTTATTTTTGTTGATCTTTAAATGGATATGCAATAAAGCACAGTAGGAGATCATTTAATGTATATTGGCACGAAACATGACACTGTATGAATTTGAAGCAGACTGTCTGATAACCTGACATATCCAAATTTGAATTGAAATAAATCTCATTTACTTTTATGACTCTCGTATTAAGTTGGGTAGTTGCAAATTCGACAATCAAACAACAACCCCAATGTCATGTGATAAACTCTCATTATTTGAATCTAAGGTGACGAAACAACGACACTGACTTTGTTTTGTTGGCCCAATGTTTGTGTGTACCAGTATGTATTTCAAAGGAAACCCCATTTTTGTGATTGGCTTTATCTTTCTAAAGTCAATGCGCCACACAGTGAAATGTTCTCTTGAATTCAAGTACATACCTATATCAATGAGCAATTGAATTGCGATTATCCTTAAACAAGTATAAATGGCAATAACATTATATCAACGCAAAACACTTCAACTATTGACGATGTCATTTGAAAAAAACAACACGCCTCTCGCACAAAAAGACAAAAAAAAACTACTAGTAATTTGTTTTTGAAAAGCGAGGCAACCCAAATGCATCACTTCATACTCGATTATTCTATTTAAATATTTGGTATCAATAACTCAATTGACGTCAGATCACGCTCGTCAGGCGAGCCTCTTTTCGCACAATCGAGTAAATATTTTTTTCTCTTCATCAAAACAATGACGAAAGCCATAGTGGATTTAATATGGAAAAATAAATACATACGAAAACACACGAGTTTTTCACAAAAATCTGGAAATATGTTGTGACGGAAGTTTTATTTATCGAAATTTTTGTATTGCGCCATTATCGTCTAAGAGATAAGCTCATCTTGTGATGATGATAAGAAAGAACATCTTGTTTTGTTCTCATAACAAATCTGCGGTCGTAGCTAGGGAATCGAAAATGACTTTCCGTTAATTCAAAATTTCATCACCATTTCTGTGAATATAGAAGTGAAGTGGTTTACTTTGTGTCTATGAGTGAGTTAGTAATAAACAATATTTGAATATGAAAATATTTTGGTAACTTTCATGGAATGAAAAAATACTTCCACGAACATGATAAGGGGAATCTGTTCCTGTGAAAGAACATCTATTTTGAGTCATAGTCAACAGTGTCGTGCTTTTGTACGTACAGAGTAGGAACGAGGACGACATGTGTACCTACAGTACATACTTAGAAGTCAATTTCTAATTCGGTTCCAAGTTGAGGCATTATCTTTTGAGCTATTTAGAGACTTTTTAATTCAAATCAACTTTGATAGACATGATATGGAGAGAAGACAGTATAGGGCGAGAGGAATAGGTTCGCAATATTAGCACGAGATGTCTGTGGTAATGGTTGGCATGTCTGCCTGTTAAGTAGGAGTTTGTGGCTCGAATCCCAGAGACATAAGACTGCTTTTTCACGGGATCGCTTTTGGCGAGGAACTCGCAAGTCCTCATAGAGTAATAACAATGCAGTGCAAAGCACTTTCTTACTTATCTGGTTGGAATTTGAGTAATGTGTGAAGGTAATTGAAATGCTTTTGGCACAGAGGTTACCTGAGGTAAGGAACGCCACCTTTTTATATATATATAGTTTTTTAGAGTCTGTATCTGTATCTACAAGCAGTTATTTCAACAGCAAAAATCGTGTAACCAGTACGAAGGAAGTTTTTGATTTCAAAGAAGATATCGCTTCAAGAAAGCGTTTCATGGTGACGATTCTGTCAGAATTGTCTATTTGGTGGTATGATGCTTCTTTTTTGAATGTGTTTTCAAGCATCTCCACTTTGAACACGAACCAACTGAGCCGTTCATGCTCTAATTTTTGTCAAGATGTTATTTCTTGCGTTAGTTGAGTTTGTAGTCTTCATTCAGTAAATGTTTGTAGAATCAATTTCTTGCAATTGTCAATAAATCACTGATATTTAACATCGACACAATTTTTGCTTATGACTTATGAGTAAAAGTGCATTATTATGGACAGCCCTACCATCTTTATGATCTTAAAGCTTTTGGTTTTACTTAGGTGACTTCCTCTGAAGTATGCCCAAACTTACCAACATACAAATTCAATAAAGAATCCAAAGATGAAAAAAAGGGTTCTCCTCAGTAGTTTCACTGCCATAAAACGCACCTTTTCAAAGTTCGGTTCGGAATCATAGAAAAGCTGCATAAATAAGTACGGTGGGGCAATAAAACTTGACAAACCTCAGGGTCTAACGCATTTTCGGGACCGACAAATTTTTACCGATTCCGAATGGCTTAGTTAGAAAGCACTCTTCATGGCCACGTTTTTAGACTAGTACTTGCCAATTCCGATACCCGTGGAATTTTTTTTTTATGTTTCTGTGATTCGAAAGTCTAATTCTCAAGTAAAAGGCAGATATGCCAACCATTACGCCATGGGCGAATGGGCACCACCCCCGAAAGTTACATTTTATTTGGGTATTCTAGCCGGTCTATACTGAGTACTGTGCCCGCCTGTTTAATTAACTTTTTATATTTATAATAAACGGTATTGCATACTTTAGGGCAAAATAGTTATGACGCTTGTAGTGGCAGCAGTAAAGATTGCTTTAGTCCGGTGCTATTCCACATGAAGGAATGTTTGCATGTTTCAATACTTAACTCACAATATGTCGCATAGTACACTTGTTTCGTCATGGGAATGGACCGAAAATTTTGGAAAAGCCTATGAACACATCCAACGTGTTTTATTGGACTTGTTAATTTGATTTGTGTCCAGCGGCGGCTGTACCTTAAGTGCGCTCGTGCGCTGAACCACCAATTCAAAAGACTAAAAAATTACAAAACATAACTTCAACTTTTTAAATTACCATTTTCATGTTTATTTTTTAAACATACAAAAACGTATAAAAAAATTAAATTTCAAACTATGTGAAACAGTTTGAGCGCTTTGCTAAACTATTAAAACTTATTTTCCTGCAAAGATAAAATCTCGTGCGCTTTGGCGAGCGCACGAGGACTCCTAATATAACTTGTATGAGATACGAGTAATTTGCCTGACGCGTGAAACAAAAGATATTTCATAGAAATGTACCAAGTAATGAGTCGGTTCTCGAGCGCCGCACGGGAAAAGAAAAACGAAGATTGCCAAGAGCACACACAGTACACACCTACACACATTGAAGTTTTTAGGTAACATATATTGTGCATGTAGTCATTTTGTTGCGCATACAGATGCATACACGGTTGTGTACGGAAATGTTTTTTGCCTTTTGTGCACAAAATAGGCACTATAGGATATAGAAGTGTTTAGAGAATAAAATGACACGACGGCGACGGCAGACATGAGACATGTTTGACATCTCGTTGCCAGTGTAGTTTTACTGTATGTAGTGTGTGTGAAGTGTGACGCGTTAATTTTTGTTTGTTTATATTACGGTAATTGTTTTTTGTAATTTTCAATTGTTGTGTTGTTCAATTTTCTAATTTTAATATTTAAGTAAAGTGCACCACCAGTTCGTTAACCTACCAGCCGCCACTGTTTGTGTCGCTTGTTAATTTGTTTTTGTTTGAAAGTCATGTCACTCTCTGAAATAGCAAGGAAAAACACTATGTAATCCTCCACTGAATCCCAGCACACAAAGGCTATGATGGTAACGAGAAGGCAGACATCTTAGCTAAAGACGGCGCATCTAAACCATATTCGTCGGTCCTGAACCCTTCTGCGGTGTAAATAAAAAATACTGCCAAGAATATCCTACTGGAGGAATCAGCTCTGTTATTTGTTTCATTTGCTTAGAGAACATCCCTATGTTGTTGCTTGGCCTTTGCTCGACAACGCCGCCTCAGAGGTCAGAGCACATATAATTTTGAGGACTTGTCGGTCCCGTAGTATAAAAAACAGCGTTGTATAGACATGTGTTTATAGAAAGGCTTTGAAAAGAAATCTTAGGACAAGAGAGAATAACTTGAATAATATCTTAATATAACTAATCGGCAATCTTTGTTTTACTTAAGAATTTGTGGTATGCCTACCATTGCATGTCGTTTCAACGGTGACCGGCTTAAATGCTGTATACATTCGAGGAACGGAACCCCTCTTACTGTGCTGCACGTGGCGTAATGGTTAGCATATTTGCCTGAAACGTAGGAGGTTTAAAAAGCGAATCCCAACAAAAAAAAAAACAAAAACCTCAAATTCTCTCAAGGTATGGCTGTTACAAATGCCTTGAACCCCGCTCTGTTGCGCAACCATATTTATTTGTTTATTTATGTATTCTTCCCACTCCGAAAGAAGTGATTACTTAAGAAAATGTGCCACACAGTTATGATTTTAACAACAAAAGTAAAAATGGAAAAGAATAAAACAAGTTTTCATCTTCTGTAATTACCAAAAAAGAAGATGACTCATCACTTTCAGAAAGAACTACTCTCACAAAGGATCAGTTAACTGCAGAAAAGAACTGACACCTTGTTTGGGCTGTATGCATCTTTTCATCATTAAATCTATTCACAACAAAGAATTGCTAACATAACATTTCCAAATGCACATCTGCATCTATAAAAATAAATAATACTCGTAATTAAAATCAAAATCACACCCTTCCGCGTATGTTTCATTTTTGATCTTCACGAGTTTGCCATGTGAACATCAGACAGGACTCGAACGTTTGAAGGTTAGCCAAATGCAATGCAACGCGTGTGTCTAAAAGCAAAAAAAAAAAAAAATAATTTAAAAATGATATTTATGTATGTTTACACCAAATATTCGTCAAATGCCATGTTATATAAATTAGTTCATTGCCAAATTTTGTTAAAGTGCAATAAACAAATTAATGCACTGCATTTTAAAGCAACGATGTCTTTAATAAGACATTTTGATTTATTATCTTCTCTGTTTGAACGAAACTTTCCATCATCGTACAGAGAAAAAATAAAATCATCATTTTCTTTTTAATGCGACACACAATTCATGGCTCACGATCTTGACGAATGATCCGAGACGATTTATCTAAATGTAAATAAAGCAATCAACTCGTTGTTGCTCTCTTTTTATTCTTCTACTGAAACGATTTCCATGATCGTTACAAATATATTCTTACTAAGAAAAACGCGGGATAAGTTTCTCAGATCCTTTTCTGACTGAAAGAAAAGTGAGACCATTCAACTAGACAGTAGACACTCGGGCGACTAAACTCAAGTCGTGACAAGTTTTTTAAATAGGGATGATCAGATCTGACTGTTTTGTTTTTCGCTGGTTACTATGACAAACTCAGCCAAGTGAAAAACTATAAATTGCGACAGACAAAAAACAAAAACAAGAAAGGAAATGATAAATTAAACTTTTCCACGAATTGGTTCAGATAAAAGCCACAAAGTGTTGAACGCTTGTGGTGTTTGAAACGAGAAATCACTCGCACGCCTCCCGCGATGTTTGGATACTCAAAATTCGAAAGTAGGTTAAAATCATTAACAGTGAACTTCAAAAAAATATGAAAATCATTTAAAATTTTGGAATAAGAACGAACGCGTACGTCAGATGAGAAATGATGCATGGATGAAATACGAGAAACTTGTTGAAATTCAGTTCAAGAAAATGGACCATTTAAATGAGTAACTGACGCGACGCGACGCACAAACAAGGCTACATTGTGCGTAGATAGGTTTTATTATTTTATTATTTGCTGTGTACTCTTAAATAGACCATGACCTAGGTTGGTGTACTCAAACAATAAACTCACTCTTACTCATACTGATGCAGTAGGGATTTCAACTCAAAGTGAAATTATAATCGCACTGTTTTACTATGTTTACAATTTTGTTGTAAATTGACTGACTCTTGGCGCAGTCTTTTGAAAACAATGCACGTTGTGTTGATGATAGACTTTAGCGGTAAAGACTCGTGTATGTTATACACACTAATTGAAAGATAAATTACACCGAATTGAAGCTAGAAATTATTTATGAAATGTTTGGTTAGAGCACAGAAAACAGCCCCTGGCAGGCAACGCAGTACAACAAAACCTTTAAGCCATCTGGGTCTACTCTACACTAAACCATTGAGCGTGGGAAGACGACGGTAGTTTGGAACAAAATTTATGATTTGAATGTTGTTGTTTTGTTGGTTAAACAATATTTACGACTTAGCAGTAAACTGTCGTGTTTTGCGAAAATTATGGCTTCATTCCAAGGAAAATCAAAGGAGAAAAGTAAAACAAAAAGTCAGTCGGCAAATCTTAATTTTTTAGCAAAGTCGTTTTGAGTGAAAGACTATTTGATTTGTTATTTCACTGCGGAAATGAAATACAGTTCCAGTGGGTGGGTTGATTTATTTGTTGCAATTTCTTAGAAGTTAAGCGCGCACAGTGTTGATGAAGCCAATGAGGACTTTGACGCAGGGTAGTAGGAGTAGTGTGCTTCCACTCTTGAATTGTCTGGAGTTGAGCTGATTGTACAATTGACTGAGTATTGTGTGGTATGCGAAATTATGTAATGAGTTTTGGTTGAATTTGTTGCTTCTTTGTTCATTGACTGTTGTCTCTTTGACGAAGTCGATTTGTTGAAACTTCGTGCGAATAAAGCGACTGTATTTTTGTTCTCTTTCTCTGTTACCCCTATTAACTTAGCCAATACCGAAAAATTGGCGTAACATAAAAGAATGAATAGAAAGCAGCCGCTTTATTCGAATGAAGCTTAAACAAATTGACCAACTTTGTTTTTGGATGAAGATTTAAAAGATTCCGATTTAAGGTGAATCGACTGAATTTTCTCGATAGAGAAAGGAGCTTCTTCTTCTTTTTTTCGAAGTTACGAGGATCAAAATCTCGGAACGAATCACAGCTCTCCCACTTTACTGATTCACACTAGTGATCCGTTGGTGGGGTACGCGGTGTTGACTACAGAATGCATCTGCAAAGGAGAAAAAGGAAGGTATTCCGACAAATTTATGCTAAAGTCAACCGTTTGATTTCCACTTTTTCGTTTTTATGACAGAGTCAAGGTGTTGACAGATTTCGAATTACTTCGAAACTATATGACTGACTTACTTACTTACTTAGGTGGGCGTTACAGTTCGGGGTGAACCTTCTGTAACGACTTCGATTTCGGGTGAGCTCTCTCCAGTTTTGCACTCTAAGTCGGTTGAGGTCTTCACCCACTTGATTGCGCCACCTAAGACGAGGTCTTCCCCTTCCGCGATTTTCCTGCAATGTGCTTTCGAACACCCGACGAGCTGGAGCGTTTGGATCCATCCGCTCTACATGGCCCAACCATCGTAGCCTCCCGATGCGTTCTCTTCTGGCTATGACCATGCCGCGTTACAACTCATACAGCTCGTTGTTGTATCTTCTTCTCCACACATTGTCTTCGCAAAGATCATTCGGAGAACTTTTCTTTCGAAACGACCAAGTTTTTCCTCATTCGCTTTCGATAAGGTCCATGCTTCCGCACCGTAAAGCAAGACTGGGATGATTAAGGTCTTATACAAGGTTACCTTGGTTTTTCTGGAGTGTTTTTTTTTTCTCAATTGCCTTCTTAACGGTTGGCAAAAGTAGTTCTCCGTTTGATCTTCGCATTGATGTTGTTTTCGGTGTCTATAGCGGATCCTAGGTAGACAAAGTCCTGTACTACCTCGAAGTGATGTCTGTCTACTGTGCCGTTTTGTTCAATTCGTCGATGTTCTGTGTCCTTGTTTGATGACAGCATATAATTCGTCTTGCCCTCATTAACCATCAAACCCATTTTTGCGCTTCTGTTTCAATACTCGCAAAAGCAACTTTGATATCACGCTTATTTCTTCCCATTACGTCAATATCGTCTGCATAGGCGAGTAATTGTACAGACTTTTGAAAGATTGTTCCTCTGGTGTTGACGTTTCGTACAATCTTTTCAAGTATGGTGTTGAAGAAATCGCATGACAGTTTGTCGCTTTGCCTAAAGCTTTTTTCGACATCAAAGGTCTCGGTGAGTTCTCTATCGACCTTGACGGAGCAGCGGGAATTGACTGACTATTGTGACGGTTTGAATTGTACATGACAATGAATCCTTTTTGTACTACCTGAAAATATATAGAAGGAAAAGAAGCTGAAAGAAAGGATATTTCGGCTCAGCAGAATGCTGCCTTTCTGGTATGAGCCGTAAGCTTGAGCTCTAAAGTGGTAATTGAATGACCCTTTTCCTTCTTCTTCACTATATTAGCCTCTGTTCAAGTCCCACATCACATTGATTTCTTACCTATTTGAACTCTCACGATCATAGAGACCTGCGCTAATGTTCTTCTTAGTCTCCCTTTTCAATGATCATCGTGATATCGAAGTGATCACAGCTCTTCCACTTATTTGCTTCGTACTAGCGATCTGCGCCGTACTAGTGTGTGCGCCGAGTTGATCTCAGAATGCATCTTCAAACCTCCTGGTTTTGGATTGTTTCATGTCTGAGATCAACCAAGTGAAGATGTCGTTCCATTTGACTACACCCGGAGTGTTTTAGTCTGACTTTCTTTCTTATTTTTGGTGATCGTCTTTGAATTTCGTATGACATTGACTTTTTGGCGTCCTTCTTAAGATCTCTCCTTTAAACTTGACAATACCAACTGAGCCCGTCGTGCTGTATTTTTTTCCAAGATGAAGTTTTTGACATGAAGACTTCCGCTATTGTTCGTTCTTTTAGTACGATCAAGCTTTGTTGCTCCTGCTGTGACACAGCGCCTCCACATCCTAGTTGCTGTCAGCTACTCTCATACTTTTTGTATATTGCCCAGCAATGTGAACTTTATGTTTGTGTTAGACGCTCAATCCCTTCAATTGAGAGATTTTTCTATCACAGAAGGTGGCGGAATTATATCGCCACAGAAACTGGGTTATCCGAAGTAGAAATTCTGATTTCCTCTTTGAAATATAGCAGATTCCTCGAAATCCAAAAGGGGACAAGTAGAGCAGGTGGATGTCAAAGCTACGGCACAACGGGCTTTTAGCGGAAGGGCAAGACATCATTTTAGGTGGCGCATTCAAGTAGAGGAAGACCTCAGCCAATTTAGAGTTCAAATCTGGAGAGAGCTCACCGGAAGTCGAAATTGTTGTTGGAAGATGTTGGTTGAAAAACAAGATCTACCACGAACTGTAGTGTTTGTCTAAGTAAGTATTCCACCTTGGGTTGTTTTCCAGTACAATCATTTTGAGACAGTGAGACTTCGGCAGCTTCGCAATTTGGTTAGGCTAATAGGTTTTGTCAACCTTTTTTTTTTATTTGTCGAACTTTTTTTAGTTCTAAGAAACGGGTTGTAATTGTTGGATTGTCTACACAGTGGAACCCCGGTATTACGGCCCCAATCGAAACCGGCGCTTCCTGTAATCCTGTAATCCGGCACACCCATCACTGTTGATTTAGGTACATTTAGGTACAGTTTTGGGAAATATTTCATCCAACCAAAGGGTCAGCATATCAGTCTTAGGCAGTTCTCTATAATTCGACGTATTCGATTATCCTACACTGCCCTGGAAAACGTTTGTCGGACTATCGGTGGCCCACTGTATTTTCCCAAATACCAACAGACGAGCACGTCTGCTTCAAATTCTAGCAGTCAAAGGCTATTTCGTGTTATGAATTCATATAAAAGGTTTTATCAAAGCGAGGCGGTTCAATAAACAAAAATTGTCAGGAATGTAAATCAACGTTTTTATCTTAACATAAAAATAAGGCACATCACAGCACACATAAACAAATAAATTAAATAAATCGTGCCATTGTACAATGACAGACTCACACCCAATTGGGAATAGCTATAAAATGACTTTTTGCTCGCCCATACTAATTAGTGGGGCCATATAAAAAAATTTTCCATGGAAACGATGCCGAAAGTTTCCACAACACTGCATCGAACCTCCAACTCACTCTCATGACTCATTATACACATAGTTAAGTACTGAAATGGTTTCCGAAAAAAAAGAACACTCTCACAAACACACGCAAAACCAAAAAATTGGTTTGGGGGAAAACGCCACAGAAAGGTCATAAGAAGTATGATGATGAAGTTGATAAATGTATAACAGAGCGGAGCGGAGGTGTCGTGGCTACCAACCAAAACCTTGTAAGTATGTTGCAAGAGTGAAATTATTTGGCACAATTACTTAATAATATCAAAAGAAGCAAAATTGTAGGTCGTGCAAATCAAAGAAATTTTCTAAAGCAGAAATCTTTGCGGGACAGTGAGTGAGAAGCTATAAAGGAAAGGAAGAAACACATAACACAACTTTCAAGTGAAAGCGAACTCATTTACACAAAAAAAGAGCTAAGATGGTATTAAAAAAGATACGTGCTCTCTTTTAAAAAGCATTAAGCATTGAGTTGATGGATAACTGAAAACAAATCATCAATTCCAATCAATCCATCAATCAATCTACAAAGTTAGGATTTGGTAACTCAAAAATGCTTTGACTTTGAGCAATCAATCGTCAATTCACTTAGGATAGTATGTGAGCGAATAAATGGAGAAAAGTACGACCAGTTTATCATTCTGAAAATAGAAGATTTTGTCTAATCAATCAACTAAAATGTAATACATTTTATGAAAATACACATCAACATGTGGAACTTAAGAATTGAGGTTGGTTGAGATTGATTTTCTTTCTCCAATGATTCATGAAATTGAAATTGATTTGATACGGGACTGTGAAGGGTAAATCTTATCAATTGTTTTAAAACTCTGAGGGAAGAAATATAGCCTATTGTATTTGAAGTTATCGATGCCGGAGTTGTAGCGATTGTTGGGTTTAGTACAACAATCGTAACAAAACAGACTCAGAAGAAGTCAGTTCAGAAATACGATGGCCAAATGGCTGCAAAGTTTGGCATTTACTCTTGATTCATGAACGATATCATTATGAGTGCACGCTTGGACATTCCGCCTACTCTAATGGCCTTCATAAGAGTGCACTAGCCAGAAGTATTGCTCATAAGTGAACGCGAATGGTTCATTTAAGATACCTGAAGTGGGCCCCAAGGAGTAAACAAACAACTTATACGAACCCCATAGACCTTCGGCAGTCCAATGGTTTAAATATGAATGTGCAATCAGATGAATAATAATGATATATTCTTCTTCTTTAACGCCGAGAAGCAAAGAAAAAACCAAAAATGTTTTCGTTGAGAGGGATAGATGCTTTACGAGACGATAGACAAGACGATAGACGAGACGATACACGAGACGATAGACGAGACTATAGACGAGACGATAGACGAGACGATAGACGAGACTATAGACGAGACGATAGACGAGACGATAGAGAAGACGATTTTAAAAACCGGGATCAGAAAAGTGATATCGAAATGAGCTAAGTCTAAGGAGTCACTGTCTAACCCCGACACAAGTAACACACCGAAAATTTGATCAGAGAATGAGGGTGGTTTTATTTGTAAGTTTTCTTGATACCTCTGAGTCTTAAAACTCAAAAGGTTTGAATTAAATGGGGTTAAAAGATGCTTGAACGCAAATATAAAACAACAAACAAACAAATAAGGGATTAAGCTATAAGAGAACAGATCGTAAAAACAGCTCATTGATCAACTAAACATTGGAAAGTATTGGTTTGCCAAAGTTGTAAGCTCCTTTTGGTTCCCAGATTATTTAAAAATTGAAAAACAATGAGTTTTCATTCAAAACTTTGACTTTTCATTTAGATCTTTGAGATGCGTACTCGGTTATAGGCCATAATTTTGAAACCTGCCGGCCCGTATCTAAATAGGTTGTATGTTGTTCCGGTGTTCCACAAGGAGGCTATTTTGGACCACTTCTACTACTCCGAATTCTTATGTGGAGTAAAAAGTAATCGGAAAGCTTTAATTGGATAGTCTCAGTTAAATTCTTCTTCTTCTTTTTTTCTTTACTGGACTATACCTGGGGTGAGTTTGGGTCTCAACCCACTTATTTCGCGAACAATTTTGATTTCTGGTTTGCGCTCTGTTCTGTGAATCACCCCTCCTCTTGATTCTTCATAAAACTCTTAAATCAGTTGCAATGATGTCCTACCACTCGCAATGTTTGCTCTTCAAGCTTTAAAAACGCCTATCGCATTTCTCACAACCATTGCCCTTGTGAGGAAATGGAGGGTACCTACAATTTTTTTTTTTTTGTTTTGTTGGAGCTCGAGCACTCAGACCTAAATACCGGTCCATTGTACTACCAGTTAGCAACTATGACAATTTTACAGTCGGATGTGAATGTCCATGTTCTTCGTAGGACGCTAAGAAATTCGATCGTGGATTGAGTGTAACTGATGGAGTCATCTGAATAAAGAAAGTTACTCCGTTCACGAATCAATTTACAAAATAAAATAGTTGGGAAGTTTAAGATTGTTGGTTGGACTATTAGTCCTGACCCAAACACTGTCGAACATGAGGTCTTAATGCCCAGAAGACATTCAGATGGTTGTTTAACTTCTTAGTTATGCTTCTTTGTAGCATCAAAAGCGACTGAAGTGTGAAGTACTCCTTCCAAAAACTGATCTGCATACTGTTGGATATGAACATTCCCCCCCTCCTTCCCCTACTCTTCGAGTCTTCAAAGAACAAGATCTTACACAGCTTTTGTTATGTGACTGTGTGTTGAAATTGGACCATGTCTAGAAACGTATTTTGTATTTAATGCATCTACCTATTTTTTTTTATAAAAACTATTTCTGAATTGAAAAAAATGAATGGGACTTCCAGTTACTTTCATTGTTTTCATTGAATTGTTATCTCGGCAG
The DNA here is from genome assembly GCA_914767635.1 of Melanostoma mellinum. NCBI lineage: Eukaryota > Metazoa > Arthropoda > Insecta > Diptera > Syrphidae > Melanostoma > Melanostoma mellinum. Next base: position 27,469,741 of record OU612058.1, read on the forward strand.
TGTCACCTAACAGTGGCTCTGAATTTTTTTCCAAGTGTTTGTTCGTACTACTCATTTTTCAAATTTCTGCCAGATCTCAACAAAATATATACATAGTTTTTTGACCTTAAAAGCCAAAACATACTAATTTATATATTTTGTGTGGCAAATAGCCGCCAACCATTACTCTGCGCCAAACGAAAATAGTGCTTTTAAATGCTTTTAATTTTGCTTCTAGTTTAAACTATTGTGGAATTTTTTGTTTTTTGTTTTGTTTACAACAATTACTCAAAAAAGTTTCCATTGATTGACAACAAACGATAACATCTGGGCATCACACAAAAATAGCAAATCTAATTTTAAGTGTGACCACTCGTAAACAAAATTAGCTTGACAATTCCTATTTTTTTCAATGAAAACAAAAATAAACTATTTTTAAGGCACAACAAAAGAAAAATAATTTCTCTGTTTGCTTTTAAGCCAATGTCACACTCTCCACAACAATAATTTGTTTACTGCAATGGATTATTTCACTATCCGATCAGTATCCGATATGTTTATCTCTTATAAAACCTAATTATCGTTCTAATTGCTTCCTTATTTGTACTTTGATGCAGTCGACAAATAAATAACAACAATATATTTTGACGCACACTATCCGTTACAGTTGTTGATGATTGATGATAAAAGGCGTAAACAATGTCACCGATTTGCAATACGATATGCCAAGTCAAAAACCAATAATAAGCTCATTTAATTCATTTAATTAAAAGAAAGTAGGTTTTATCCTGACAAAAAAAATTGAACTACGCTACACACTTACTCAGGTCACATTGTGAACCAGTAACTTGCAAATCCTTTTGTCATATGCTTCGTGTTTCAATTTTTTCTTTCGTGAAAAAAAAAAAAACGAAATTGAAAATAAGCCAACGGCCGATAAATTTATTGATTGTTCACGAAAAAATAGAAATCAAAAGTTCACTCCAACGACCACACACTGACATTGAAATTATTACAAAAACAATATTGATCTTGACATTGGAGGTAGACTTAAAATTCATTCACATGGCAACGAGCCGCGTCATAGCAAAAGTAGAAAGCAAGCATAAAGTCAAGCGGTTTGAAGTATGACTTGTAGTAACCTTCTCTCGGAGACAAGTACCGAGCTTATTGTAAACAGAAAATACTCGAAAATGCTCACTGAGTTATTATACTCATTATACATCAATCATTGTTTTCTATATAAAGAAGAATTGATTGTTAAGAAAGAGACACTGTTAATGATCACCCACATTGAAACTAAACATTTCTGGTTTTGTTCAGCAAATCAGCAAGTGATTCATGGTAGTGTTGTGGGTTCAAAACCTTGGAAAATGGCCTAAAAAGATTAATCATGCCTGGTGCATGAATTGAAATTGAATCGCAAAAGTCTTATCTAAGAATAGGGACAGAGAGAGAAGTGAAATGCAATCGGTGCCAAACGAATTCAGAATGAAATTTGATCTTTGGACGAGTAGTGAGCAAGCAAAGTCTCGTAAGGCGTATATACGGTAAGACTGATAGTGAACAATCTAAAAAATTGCGCAGAATTGCACTCAGATAAATGGAAACATTTGTTTCATTGATCATTTAATTGCAAACCTATAAGGAAGTGTTCGAATCAAACTTTTAGATTATGCAGTGACCCACACAGGTTGGATATGTGCCATCTATTGGGAACTGTTTCCTTATTTTGCGTTAAGTACTCCTAAAATGGCAACACGAATCGGGCCACTCAAACTAACCAAATTTAGTAAGTGGGTCAGATATTCCATATCAAGAGTAAAATTATCTTTAGTCTGTAGGCCAGTGACCATCTTTAAGATTTGTTTTGAATATGTGTTTATTTTTAGAACGCTCAAATAAGAAAATGCTGAGTTTTCTGACACCCTCAATTTCAAGTCAACATGTTGAATGGTCAAAGAACTGTCAATCAATAAATCTCACGTAGAAAGCATTTTCAATTTGGGTAACGAAAGAAAAATTGTTTCAACGAATGTATGAGGTAGAAGACTGACGGTCTTCCTCTTATTGAACAACTCCAACGCTTTCTATTCTGTAGAGGATGTTCCAAATAGAGAGGGCTTACAAGTTTTACCGATAAAATTGAATACTTTTTCTACAGATTGTCATGTCATCTGACAATGCCTCATCTCTGAACACGAGGTACTAAGAGGAAGTAGAAGTCAACTTTTTAAAATTACCCTTAGAAATAAGTGAACTTGAATAAATAAAGCGCTAAAGGCGAAACGCGTAGCAAATCAATTGAATGTTTCTTCTTTGCAACTAAACTAAACCTCCTTCTCATTAATTTTAGCCTTAATTTTTTTCTCTAGTATTTAAGCTAGATAAAGACTTAGCTTGTACCTACTAATTCCAAATAAATGGGGGGTTTTCCCCACCCAATCTAGTATTTCATGGATTGAAACCTCGAAATCCTACATAACAGGCAAATATACTTATTACGAAGCGAAGGGCGCCAAGTCCTCTTATTCTCAAAAGTTAAAAAAATTCGAGTACCAAATTTTTACTCTAGATGGGTTTTTCTTAAAAAGCTTTGTAAGAGAATGCAGAATGTGGTTTTCAATAAACTTTTACTTTTGTAGAAGTTCGTTCGGTGGAACTTCATAAAACCGCTGAAATGAGCACTTAAATCCACAAAAAGTTAAGGGGAATAGTGATACTCCACGCAGGCTAACTCTTTCTGCTCGTCAAAAAGCCCTGTGGTGATTAGGTGCTTCAAATATTGGCTTTAAGATGATTGTCTATGTGTGTAATGGATCCAGATCGTAATAAAACACATCAAAGGACTAAAAGGTGCTTTTATTTTTGTCAATAACACTCCAACGACTTTGGATTCATTATGCTAAAGTGGGCGTCATACTGAGCAGGAATGTTGCAATATATACCTGACTGTACTTAATGTAATCGAAGACAACTGGCTGAGGAAAGGCCAAAGTCCGAAGTGGCAACACAGTTACTGTTGATATAATACCTGTAAGATGACCTGAAAGTGTCCTCAACAGTGCCTTTGTTATTCAATCGTTTAAACTATTTCTATGAATAATTTCCGGTACAAAAAAATTATTCCAAGCATGACGGACAAATCACCTTATATTTTTGAGGGCAGTGGTGGGCCTTAGGTCTAATTTCTAATTGGATAGTTGTTTAGAATTATTTCAACACGCTCTTAAAAAGGTGTTTGACTGTCTTTCACGGCCTTGATGAAAACAAAGAAAAATTCTGATTGTTTTCTTCTTTAAGAGGTTATAAAATGCAGATCCTTCTTTCACAAATGAGATCCACTTAACTTATTTATGTAGGTTAAAAAGCCTTATATATACAAGCAAGATTGAAAAACTAATAAGTTTTTCTTGTTAAAAAAATGTCCATAGTTTAACGTATTTCCGGATGATGAATGTTCCAATACATTTTTTGGAACCCTAACTGAAGGCAACGTTCATTTAAAAACCGGGCTAGATATCATCTTGAACTGAATTGTGAAAGTTGCTGAAATAGAATAAATTGTATTAAAATTTATTTGGTAAGAAGAAACTTGTGAAATTTAAGTTTCAATAAAAAAAAAGTTTGCCTGAAATGAATTTCTTTTACTAAAAAGTTAATTTCTTTTGCAAAAGTATACAAATGGGGATTCCAACTCGTATTATCTATTGCCTACACCTCGTTTGTTAGATCCTAGTAGAGATAAAAACTTGGTACGTGTGTATATGAGTCCCGTCCATCTACTAACTTTCTGCTTCACTTTAAACCACTTCACATTTGCAACAGAAATCCAACTGCAAACCAAAAGTAGAACAGGCCACCATGACATAATAAAATATTACAGAATTACTTTTCTTAAAGCATACCTTTCCATATGTAGCCTTGAATTTAGTAAAAAAAAAAATTAAAAGGGAGGATGCTTTTGGAAAAAGGAATCTGAGATGGTCAAACGATTTGAATTTCTATCAAAAGAAGGCATCGTTATCGATAAGTAATATCTGAACCCACATAGACGTGATAGATCTCATTTATTGTGATTCATGACTTCACAGGCAAAAGTGTGACATACGAGTTGTTACTTGTTAGCCATCCTTACCTTAATTTGCCCAGCCTTCCACGAGGTTAAGGAACATTTTAAGTCAGAGCATCAGGGCATACTTTCGAAATGGTTTGCTATTTGCAATACTCAAACTACACATCTCATTTTATTTAAAGTCCATGGAATGAGTGGTGCCACTTTTTTGAGAGTAACACACTGCCATGAAAAGTGTTTCTCACTTAGTCAGTCGGAATCAGCATAAGAATGCCGATGCCTAGAAATACGTTAGACCCTAACGGCTCGCGTACACTGAATCCGAATTATCGGCCGATATCGGATCGGAGCTGTTCGGACGACAATCTCGGATGTTCGTCTGCAAACATTGCTGCCGTTAACTGAGAACTGACAGACATTCTGTTATTGAATTTATTTCAATTGAAACTTCTTTCCATAGATTTTTAGTGACATCTCTTTTATTATATGCCTTTGAAAACTTATTCCACAGTGGTGTCCTACTAAAAACTAAATTTATTAACTTTTCACTGGCCATTGCTCGTATTCTTGTGTACTTCTACTGGCAAACTGACGTACGACGTACGATAAATTCAAACAAGTTCGGATTTGTTGGTTGATCGGTTGTAGTCGGACGACTTGACGTTGTCGGTTGGAGTGGTGTACGTGCTCTCTTTGTTTAACACATGTTCGGATCGAGCATCAGAGTTCGGCGGACAACGGCCGTTAATAATTCGGATGATGTCTGATTTAGTGTAGTCAAGTAACCAACTTGCATTCAAAAGTTTTCCATTTCAACTTTTTTGTCATGTGTTAAAACAAGAAAGCGAAATAATCTTTTAGTTCTAAGTACAAGTTGTTGTAGTTGTAGCAGTACCGCATGCTTTTGCTCAAACCTTTCGTAAAAAGTTGATACCTATTTAAATAAGCTACATGACAGGTAGCAGCTTTCACCATTTTGCAGCGACTGTAGTTTTTTCCACCCGATACAAGAAAACATGGAACTGCTTCAGAGGCATTGTCTCTTTTGTAAGACGTCCGTCGCATGTGTCGCACAAGTTGGTTATTTTTAAAACTTATAATTCTAAGATGAAAAATTGGAACCAAAATTCTTAAAATGTTCTATGCAGTCTTTTTTGCTAAGCGGTTTTAATATCGATGAACATTTCTTTCTTCTTATGCTTTTGGAGCATATGTTTGTTTTATTCTCATTGCGTATTTGAAGGATGATCCGAGGATGCCTGCCGTGCTGTTGTATGCCATCATGAACAGCACTCTTCAGGCTTCCATTAATGTCACTTAAAGGCCTTTCCAGTAACAGGCCAAAGATGTTGCCAGGAGTTTCTATTGCACAAATGAGATAATATGAACCTGGGGTATGTTAAGAAAACAGCTGAAGCTCACTGAAAACTAAATTCATCACTCCTTTTCGTAAAGCAAGGATGCATTTAGTCCTGAAATTCGGTTAATTTTTCTTCAAGCAAATATTTTTTTGTTTCGTTGGACAAATAAAGTCTTGTATTTTGTGGTGGACTCCCAATTTTTTTTTTAATGTTACTCGTGTCGTGTGTTTATTAAAAAAATAAACAAATTTCAAGTTCATGACTGCCACCATTGTTTTTTGTTTATACTGGTGATTATATTTTCATTTAGCAAAAGTCAAATGGTCGGGTGTCTTTACAAATTAGCGGGCTGTCTGAAGTCTTGTATTGGTGCAAGTTTTTTTTTTTTGATTAATCGAAGCCTTTAATAAAGTAAAATGTTTGCCAAGAAAACCTAATTTAATTGGTCTGGCGCTGGCATGTGTGCCTCATAAAATCGTTTTTCTGTCAAAATTAAGCTAAACCCATTAAAACTTGAAATGAAAGAGGAAGGAGAAAAAAAACATACAGAAGTTTTGTCAGAATATACTCTGCCCGAATCATATTTGTTTGTCCAAATCCTCCAATCGTTTTGAAAAGATATTTATTTTTGATCTCCACCGAAAACCGCTCGCTTTTTGGAGGAGATACAGACTGTGAGGCGACCGCTTATAAAAGTTTTTTTTTTTAACCGTTTGATCAATCATAATTCTCGATGACGATGATGATGTTTCCATTAATTTTGCGCAATCGATGTATATGAAAAGAGCCTTAAGTACTTTTAATTACAAACAAAAAAAGAAGAAGAAAACTTAATTCTTATTTACGTTCAATTCTTCAAAATTATCCGAAGCCGATGGCTAAATTTATCTCAAAAGGTCTTTTGTAAGTTTATTTTCAAAAATTCATTGTTCGGCCTAAACGGGTGTGCGTCAGACGTGTTCTCAATATAAAATTAGTGTTTTCTTGTTTTGTAATAAACGCGCGTCTGCACGCAATCCCTCCCGAGATGAATAGTGCAACACACCAACTGTGCCCGCACATTGCGTCTTAAAATTGTATCTGAAAGTCTATTTTGGATTTTCTTAGATTAGAAAAGCCTGGTTGTTATTATTGCCACCGTACACCGGTGTGGTGTGTGTCTTATTGAGCATATGTGAAGCCAGTTTATGGGAAGGAAATTTATTTTTTTAATGGCCAATGACGTCAAAGCTGACCGAGTAGCAAATTTATACTTTATTTTCCTTTATCTAAAATTTATTTTGGTAAGACGCACAGACAGTTCGGTGTTAGTTTGATGTTTAGTAAACGTTTGCTTTATTGGGTAACTGTAAGGGACTTTGTTGCTAAGATGTTCGTTCTATTCTTTCGTAGCAGCAGTTCGACTCTAATTTTGCTCTAAAATTATTTTCGGGCAATTATTTTATGAGCGACTAAACTGCGGGGGATGATGATTTATTTTTACGTCGATTCGTTTTCAAACTTTCAGACATCAGCTCGATGGTCTTTGGTTAACACACATGGTGATAGAAAATAAGCTAATTTTATCCAAAACTAATAGAATACATATGAGTGGCGCCAGATTATTAAACCGCTGACAGGTTATACCGAATTTTAAAACTTTTTGAGCGGAGGCAGCTGTTGGTTTAGTCAGGTTTGGGAAATAAATTTTTAATTACATATGGCGTCCACCCACAACCGAATTGGGTCTTTGATTCTGTTTGGAACCACAAATAGAGAGTCAGATAGCTTTTGTTCAACTTTCCTTAAATGGTATGTTGGTTAAAGGCTGAAGTTGTGGTACTTGATGGACTGCAAGCGCCAGCTAAGGTAAGTGAGAAAGGTGTGTGACATTTGGTTGTACTTGAGGACTTTATTCTCTTCTATTTTTAATATAGTTGTAAACTGAAAAAAGCTGCTCCTTGTGTTCTTTAAACCAAAATAGTACAGCAATTTAAGAGAGGAATACGTAGTTGGTTAAGAAAAATGATTTTAATTGATACGAAAAAACCTATTGTGCCTTTAAATCTTAGTGAAAGAGGGATGCGTTCAAATAAAAAATTAAATAGCGCAACAGAGCTGGGCCAAGAGCAGTTCTCACAATCGTACTTTGTGACGAATGGCTAATCGAAAAACTTTTTTATGGTAATGAAATTACTATCGGAGGACTTGCCAATTCCTCGCGAAAGGCGACACGCACGGAAAACATTTGTTGTTGGGACTCGAATTTCGAACCTTCTATGCATCAAGCAGATATGCTAGCCATTACTCCAGGAGGAACTACCGAGGATGCGTTTGTTTTTGGAATTACCTCTTCTTCTTTGAGGACAGATGAAAATCTATCATAATCTTGTCGATTCCTAGCTCCGTTTTTTCGCTCCATGCTTTGAGAACAGGCCGATTTGTCTCTTTTAAGTTGCTGTAATTAGGCTTTTATTCTTGTAGGCCTCAGATCAAGAGAGCCTGCCAAGGCTGTTTATGCGGGCTTCTCAAAGAAACTCTGAAGCTCTGCTAAAAGTTTTGTTACTCTTATCAAATCTAAGCTTGTTTCTTGCTGTCGCGAAGAGCTAAGATTTCTTGGCACACAGCATAACGTTAGACTCTGCTGGGTTCTCCATCACAGTGGCATACCGGGAAACAGAAATGCGGACGAATTAATAAAAAAGGCTCAGCACCTGAACCTTCTCTCATTGACCAATCAATCAGTGTCCCACCCTGTATAACATAATACGAAAATCAAATGAAAGATGAGAATGCCTAGATTCCTGTGTCACTTCCAGAAAACTATGTCCAAAATACGATGAGAACTGATTTGTAAGGCTACTATTCCTGAAAAGGAATCATCGCTATCGCTTATAACTATTATAACAGGACACAACCTAATAGGCTACCACAAAAAGAAAATGGGTCTTTGCACCGATGACTTATGTACCTAAAGGATGCAATTACGAAGACGAACATGAGGATACCACTCACTTCCTTTGTCACTGCCCAGCAATCTGCCACACCAAAATTTCTGAGCATTTACTTCTTCAACGAACTAGAAGAATTATCACACACTCCAAGAAACAGCCTGTTGAACTTCATTACGGCCACAAAATGGTTAAAAATCGACCAACCATAAATTCATAGGACTTCAGGACGTAACAATACTCCAGGGTATTACAATGGACCTACATTGATCTAATGTGGCGGAAATACGATCAACCGTCAGCCCATTCTACCTAACCTTACCTTAACAGTGCAAACGGCTGGTACTTGAGGTAAATGGTTACACAGTTTCCTCCAAACTCTCCCGGCTATTTTGAAACTATTTTCAAAATAGAACTAATTGTTAGCTCTTTTGAATACGCCCTAGCGGACCTCAATAAACATCAATGGAACTTTTCCTTTCAAAACAAAGTTAAGGACTTTAGAGGGCAAAAATGTTCGTCGTTCTAATCAACGACTTTTTCAGTTTTAGCTAACAGTTTCCAGCTTTGACAGGAAAGAGTCTCGTTTGTCTTGGGCTTGAAAATAATGTTCAACTATTTTGTTAAAAAACAACGAACGCTGCTCGTATACGCGTAGGGTAAGAAAGGAAGCCTTTGTTTCTATGTAGGCCACCATTCAAAAATCTATGAGACAAAAGTCTCGAATTTGTTTAATCTTGTTTTGTTGTCACTGATATTATGTTCATCTTCATAATTTGAGGTGTGCTGAGTTGATCAAATGCATTGTGTGAACTTTGAAGCCTCTGTTTATATAACACTCGAATTTGTGAAACCCTACAAATGTTATATCATTGTCTCTGCTCATACGAGAGTGTGCTATAAGGCACAATTGATAAATATTTGTTAATTCCAAAAAAAACTTAAACTGAAACACAATTTTCTTTTTATAACAATTTTAATTTTATTTTTGAGAACAGTTTTAGTTTCGTAGATAATGGTTATTGAAAACTGAAAATTAAATAGGCTATGTTAATCCGAAAATTTCCAATTGCCTATGAAAATTTACTTCAATGTTTTTCATTTGAAATAGGATTAGTGATGTCCGTGGCGTATCGCATAGTACACTCGTATATCTACGTGTTACGTGAGAAATTTGTAGTTCAAATCCCAGAAAGGTCAAATACAAAAGTTTCTCACTTCAGAAATTCTCAAGTTCTCCGATAGTAGTTTCACAGCCACGGAAAGCGCTTTCTCGATTAACCATTTGGAATCGGCTAAAAATTGTAGGTCCCTTCCATTCCTCACTAGGAAGACTTGAGGAAAATGGGCTAGACCCCGTTCTATTTGTTCTTTTTTCAAATTGTTCTATTATGAGAAGAATTATAAGAAGAGTGTTTGCGTAAACTACAAAGAACTAGAGAACTCGCCTCAGAGAAGAGATCATGACTTCATCTCTATTTTGAATTTGCTTTCACATAAATTTTTGTTTTGTTTGTAGAAACAAACCGTTTATGAGTTCAAACATTTTTGTCATTAACTCAAATATTTCATGATTTGTGTGTTTATTTGAATTAATCAGCACATACTCGTACATACTATTGTAACCTTTTGTTCCCGGCTGCTAGAGAAACAAATTAGCACACAATCATGTCGAACAAAAGAAATTTTGAATATCTTCTTCCATTCAGTCTCATGTGATAAACATGTGAGCTGATATCAACTTAAACGTTTTTTTGATCTTTTTTTTCGAAAACGTTCTGCATTTTAAATTGAGTGAATCATTTTGAAAAGATTATACCTGAGTGAAAACAAACAATCAATTCTATTAGCAAAACAAGCTTGTTTTTATTCGAGAAACAGCGGAGCAGGTTGGTCCACTCAGCCGTCGCGTCGTTCGATGGTTCAAGGTGAAAACATTTTTAATAAAAATATTTATATAAGAAAAAGCATCCCAAAAATACTCCAATGTTTTTCTAAAATGCACTCGTTTTGGCATCAATCCAATGTTGACTTGACAATGCAACAGACATGTCACACATGCCTTGACAAGCGAGTCTATATACCATTTCCCAGCAATTAGGGAAAAACACTCTAAGACATCATAACCATGAACGAATAAAAAATACAAACTTGTTTTTGAATGCGTACTTGGAAGTGTTTGCGCAACCAAAACGCGACAACAACGTGATCTAAAAACGACAGCGTCATCATTAAAATGTTTTTTGTTTTGGCGTCATTAAAAATAGGTACACAACACACCATCAAACAGATACATACACTATTACACCTTTAAGAAGTCAAAATTGTCTTCTCTTTTCAAATCATGAAATCAGAAATCATAAAAATAATCATCAGGTCATATTATTTATTTTGGCAAAAGTTCAAAATTTTAGGATAACGATCGCGAAGTGGAAGGTGGAAACAACGGGCTGCGACGAGCAGTGGCGTCTAGAAAATCTCTAAGACCAAATTAAAAATAAAAAACATGGGCGACGACAATAACAAGAAGGAAAAACGCGACAAAAACACCAAACGAGCGAGATGAGGGCGTGTGACAAGAGTCCAAATATAAGCATCGATACAGTGAAAAATTGGCAAATTCTATTTTTGTTCACCTTTGCTTAAAGGTCTAGACGGTCACACGCTATCTGTGGCGGGGTATTTACATTTATTACGAATTCAATTGCACAGTTTTGCCACAGTGAACTCAAAATATTAATGACGTTCTTCACACAAAGCTCTTGTGAAATTTGTTTTTCCCGAGTGCACTTGAGAACGGCTGTTTTAGGAATTATTTTTAGGACGAAAATTATTGCAAAGGCATTATTTTTAGACCATACCTGTTTAGTTCAAAATTAGGAAAATTCACAAGAAAACAAGTGGCTATTTTGTGAGGCCTCTCACACGTTTCTGGAAATTATTTTTGAACGTTTATCTGCGGTGAAATAACAGAAACTCATAATCTATTATTTTGTTTTTGAACAAATGTGCCACTGATTTCGAACATCACATCACTCTGACGACATTTGAAAGTGGCTCAACAAGGGCTAGTGTGGGGGTAAGGCTATGGGAGAGATAATCATGTGACATGGTAATAATCAATGTTATTTGAATGTAAGACCGAAAACCGTTTAGCTGAAGATCATGTGCTCGTATGTTTTACTTCTTTATTTTTTTACCAGCTTCCGCTGATAAGGGGGTGACGAAAATGGTCGAAGAGCGACGAAAAAAGACAACAGTGTTGTTTTTTTTTTTTTTTGGTTTGCTCCCATATTTTTTTTTAACTAACATGAGTTTTTGTGTACTGCATGGTTTATAAAAGAGCAGCATTTTTGGCATCAAGTAAATTACTATTCAAGTATAAAACACACGGAAATGTCTTTTTTTTAAAGAGGAGACTTTTGCTTATCTCAGATTTAATTGTCGGTCGGTTGTACTTCCAGGGTAGCAAACTTCCCTTATATTCTGGTGCAGTAGATGTAAATAAGGGTTATAATTTCACATAGGACGTCGCTAGGATGAAACTGAGAGGCTGAAAGAAAAGTAAATGTATAGAGCGGGATTCAAGCCCACTCGTCCGTCCTATCTATTGAAGACCTTACCACTCCACCACTACTGTCACGGAAAGGTGTAGTGACTTGATGGGCAAGATGCAGGCTTATGCGTTTTCAATTCAATTCACTCACTTTACCACAAGAAACCGTATAAATTCACTTCATTTAACATTGGTTTCGTTTTATAAATTTAAATTCCGCAGTATTTTAAGTAAAAGCAGAGCCAATTAGATTGCATCTCTCTATAGGTGTTCTCAAGGCGATCTAAGGTTTCTGTTTCTCATAAAAACTAAGCTCTTTATTAAATATACTGTTTGAGTTAAGCTAATGGAATGTTTGAACTACAAAGTAGTTTCTCTAAGAGAGAAAAATTGAAGCAACTTATTATATGTTTTCCCCCACATTACGATTCACATTAGCTCAAAAACCGCGTGCATCCTAGCGTCCTATTAAATCTTCTCCTTTTCTCATTAATGTTCGCACGGTGTTCTATAGGTTATAGGGGTAGTCATAACCTCTTGATGTGCGCGTTGAATAAAAAAAAAACAAAGAGTATTCATCTGGTGGGCGTACATCATGAGCGGATGGCCAATGTAAAGGAGATAAGTGATCCTGATCATGAACGGATGACCAATGTAAAGGAGATAAGTGATCCTCTCCACATCATAATAGTGGTAACGTCTAAGAAGAAGAAAAAGAAGCAGCAGATTAAAGGAATATTCACAAGACGAACATCGGTACTTAGAATAAAAGATGGGTTTTCATTTATTCTTGTACTTCGTGATTGTTCGTGTAAGGTGAACTTAGTTAATTCGTGTTAGACTACTTACTTACTTAAGGTGGCGCTACAGTCCGGGTCGGACTAGGGCCTCAACCAAAATGCTTCTCCAGCCAACTCGGTCCCTAGCTAGCTGCCTCCAGTTTTGCACGCCAAGTTGGTTGAGGTCCTCTCCTACTTGCGTGCGCCACCTGAGTCGCGGTCTTCCTCTACTGCGCCGTCCCTCGGGATTGGATTCGAAGACTTTCCGGGCCGGAGCGTTGGTGTCCATTCGCTCTACATGACCCAGCCATCTAAGCCGCTGGACCTTGACTCGTTTGACAAGGTCAGTGTCGCTGTACAGCCCGTACAATTCGTCGTTGAATCTTCTTCTCCATTCTCCATCTATGCAGACGGGACCAAATATCACCCCAAGAATTTTTCTCTCGAAGCATCCTAAAGCGTTCTTGTCTGCCTTTGACAAGGTCCATGCCTCTGCGCCATATATAAGAACCGGGATGATAAGTGTCTTATACAGGGACACTTTAGTTGCTCGAGAGAGGACTTTACTACTCAATTGCCTTCTTAGTCCGAAGAAACAGCGATTGGCAAGAGTTATTCTTCGTTTGATTTCAGCGCTGGTGTCGTTGTCTGAATTAATAGCGGCGCCTAGGTAGACAAAGTCCTTAACTACCTCAAAGTTATAGCTGTCAATTGTGACGTTCTGTCCAAGACGTCGGTGTTGGGTGTCCTTTCTTGATGACAGCATATACTTGGTCTTGCCCTCATTTACCACTAAACCCATTTTCTTCGCTTCCGTCTCAATGCTCATAAACGCGCCATTGACATCACGCTGCGTTCTTCCAATTATGTCAATATCGTCGGCATATCCGAGCAATTGAACGGACCTTTGAAAGATTGTGCCTCTTGTGTTGACGTAGGAGTTTTGCACTATTCTTTCAAGAACGATGTTGAAGAAGTTGCATGACAGTGCATCGCCTTGCCTAAAACCTTTTTTGACATCGAATGTATCGGTGAGATCTTTTCCGACCCTGATGGAGCAGCGTGCGTTCTCCATCGTCATTCTACACAATCGGACAAGTTTGGTAGGGATGCCAAAACTGGACATGGCTCTATATAACTCCTCTCTATAGATGCTGTCATATGCGGCCTTAAAATCGATAAAAGGTGGTGGGTATTCGTGTTAAACTGATTGGATCAATTGGATCGCAAAGGACGTACGAGCAATGATAAAGCCACTGTAATTCTTCATTAAAAGAGTCTCGGGCTAAGAAGGTTTACTGGTGAGAGCAAATCATTGTTGAACTTTAAAAGAAAGGATTCTCAATGCAGCGCGATGATTTAAAAAAAACTGGAGTGTTTCAATTACGAACTAGGAGTGCTTGCGCAGAGCAGGCAATTACATGAAATTTATTTTTGTTTTTAAAGAAACAGACGATGTATCCAAACATCATGTTCTTGTTCTTTTAGTCCGTCAAACAGTACAATCAGCAATGCTTTCCTTTCTGAAGCCAAGTGATTTACGCCTGGAGTAAGGGGTTTAATCGATCTACATAATGTAGTATGATTTGAAGAAACAGTTTCACTTTTCTCTTTTATAAGTAAAATGTGTGTTGCTTTGGTTAGAAGTTCAAGATAATTTTGTCTAATGATGCATAGGTTCTACTTTATGGGCACAGCACTCAAAAGATTACGTCTTCCGTCACATGGAAGCTGCTAACTTTAAATCTAGGAAACATCTTTCCTATTTTCTAGACCAAAAGAATCTCCAAAACGCATCTCCAGAACGTATCTCACAATACAAGTGAATTCAGTGAAGAGAATAACCCTGCGAAGAACTTAGTCTGCTACTTTTCTACCTCTTATCGAAACAGGTTCTAAACAATTGACTTAAGTATTGTGAAAGCTGATTTCTTAGGATTCTTAATTATGGGGCCGTGGCGGGCGGAGCCTGGAATGACTTCTTGGGGATGGCTATCAATTAACGATGTGGAAATCTATAAACAAATGAAGTGTCTACCTGGTGGTATCACATGAAACAATACACTGGCATGTTACTCTTAATGGTGGAGCTAGTATTTGATAAGCCTCCGGCAAAACTACTCACCTTTTTTCTGTTTGTTTTTTGTCTCTTCTTTGGTATTAACATTTGTATGTTTCATATTTTCAAGACATTTAACCAAACATTGAACAATTGCTTACTTTTTTAAAAGGCTGTTGCACATTGGCTTATAAAAAATACTCACATAGCATAGCAGCAACTAAAAAATTTTGGTTTAAATGATTGAACTAAACGACAAGATTTTTTATAAGTAACTCCGAAGAATTATATCGACCTATGCTGACTTGTTGTGTAAGTTCTTCGAGAGGAAAAATAGGTTTGAGATTGCAGATTCTTCCAATCTTAAATGAAAGTGGTTTTTGGCAAAATGATTTTGTTGAAAGATTGATTTGAAAATTTCTAAAATTGAGTGGATTGAATTTGATGGATTGCGTAAGCCGCGTCTGGTTATATAAGAGTTGTATTAAGTGATTTGTTGGATTTCCTTTGCAGGGTTCCGTACGCATTCGGGACACCCTTACTTATAAAATATTTTGGTTGTTCGACTGTCTGTCACAGACTTTTACCAAATAGTAATTTACAAAGAACGTTGAAAACTGGCTTTTCATTATCGTATGAGGTGTTTTTGGAAGAGATACCTTGTGGGCACTATGCAGAAAATTGCTTTTTATTATTTTCTTTGATGCACTCTTAATATTACAAGGCCTGTAGGTACTCTGTGTCGCTGCTCTATAACTATCGCATTGTCAACATCGATCGAGAACCGGTCCAAGCCGAAACAAAATCCTACAAAATTTAGAATTTCTTTACATATTCCACCGTTTATCGCAGAATTTTATCGGGATACAAGTCATGGCCACTGTATCGCTAGATCTAGTCTAATTTTTCAAAATAATATTTGGTCCACACGTTTTTCAATAACATTACGTTTTTATGACTGCTCCTGGCGCTGGCCTTTAAATATTTGCTTGCCGGACAAGTGAATTTTCAACTGAAGTGTAAATATGTATATTCGTGTAAGTTGATTGATTACAAAATTTTCAATGTGAACATAAGAAAACAAATCATTTTCTAAACAATTATTTTACTCTGATTCATCCCAAGCAACTTGTATAGAAAGTAAGTAAGCAAAATGGCGCTGAGGTAAACAGACATCCACCCAAGACAAACAAAATGAAATACGGAAGCAAATCAACGGAAGAATATCGATTTATTTATTGAGTTTCGATTACCTTCGCTGTATACACAAATAGGTATTGCTTTACGATATACTCTGTCTAAGGTCATCAAATTTTGTGTTTTGTTTTTCAAAACGGATGTCTGCTTCTTACTAATCTGCAACGTTACAGAGTTTCAGAATTTTTATTTAGAGACGGGGAAGCACATTTGGAATTCATAGCGTTTCTGAGAAACATTAAATGGTGTTTAAACGATTTGTTTTGAGGATATGTTTTCGTTGCACAAACAAAAATGATTTCAATGAAGCTGTAAAATCAGCTCTGATGGAATAAAATCATTGATTTACAAATAAAATAGAAGAAATTATTTCCATTCATTGAAATAGTATTTTCAATAACGAATCTATTTTGAATTGTACCATCAGCAAAGTTTTTGTCGGTCGTATAGTGGTGCCCCTGGCGTAATGGGCGTGATTGGGCAGGCAGTGTTAGGAGTTCGACTTTGACTTTCAAGTTCCATAAGCATAAAATTTGTTTTGCGATGGGTATCACGAGGATTTGGCAAGTCATCCGAGAGGAATTGCAATGCCATGAAATGAGCTTTCTTGCACAGCCTTTCGGAATCAGCCGAAAAAGTGTGGGTCACCTACATTATTCGCAAGAC
The DNA here is from genome assembly GCA_914767635.1 of Melanostoma mellinum. Taxonomy (NCBI): domain Eukaryota; kingdom Metazoa; phylum Arthropoda; class Insecta; order Diptera; family Syrphidae; genus Melanostoma; species Melanostoma mellinum. The sequence goes on from OU612058.1 coordinate 27,486,343, forward strand.
ATGGTTGAGAGAAATGCGTCAAAGCGAGGGTTGTTTTGTTACTCTATTTATCAATACTTTTTTTTTATTGGTACAAAGTTTTGAATTGATTATTTGAAGAGGGGGTCCTCTAAGAATACAGGACAACCTTTTTTCGATCTAATGTCATTCCCTTGTATAAGCTGCTCAAGTTCTTAGATGTTAGTGTAAAAGACTTAACTACCAAATTCCAGTTTTCGACTTTCTCTTTGTCTACTTTAATGGTTTTCTTCTTGGTTGAGCTTTTCTTCTGTCTGTGATAGAATCTAAGATACTATCTCTTTTAACGTAGTCAGAAACAGTTGGACCTCTGCTTTCCTTAACTTCTCATTGCACCACCTGAAGTTGCTAAAAAAAAAAAAATATTATAAAAATAAAAACTGCCAAAGATAATATTTTGTAAACATGATTAAGTACAACTGTTTTCTCACACACGTATTACTTTTTCGGTTTATTTTGTTTGAATTTAATTGGAACAAAAAATAGTACGCACAAAAGTCAGTTCGTATGAGAAAGCAAATAACGTCATAGGTCAGTGTTGTGTTTACCAAACAATGCTTTTTAATTTACGCTAATTTAAGCAGATATATTACTCTGCAATCTCCATTTAGCTCCAAGGCTGTATTGTTCTCGTTCTGCGATCCGTAGGTGGGTGATTTTGTACCATCATCACAGTTGTGATAAATTTGTTTGTTTAATTCACAAAAACTACTTGCAATTAGCAGTGTGAACTTGAAAGTCCAGAACGCGCATTCAAACATGAATAATTATCCAAAAAAATGAGTGAGCTCCATGAATTTATTTTGGCTTTAATATCGTTTGCGAAAGAGACTCGTTGTGCTTTGTTTTGTAGAAAAAAGAATTGCTTGGGAAGTTAAGTTAAGAAAGTTATTCACTGTCGCGTATGTGGAACCTTTTTTATTTCCGTGATGAAATAAGGCCACCAAGCATCTTGAAGTTCTTCCAACGGTCATCGTCATAAAAGATAACTTTGAATACAGTACAAAAAAACTTTAACTTAATTGCAACTCAAACTGATGCAGGCATTTAAGTAGCTTTTCCAACAATGAATGTCCCTTTCCGTTTAGAAAATTTTAATGATTCCTTTCAAAGCCTTTATGACGCTAGTAAAATAAGTTCACAGTTTAAATATTTGGTTTTTGGGGCAAAGAATGCCTATCTTTTTACCATTTACCATTTTTGTTGGGAGTAAGAGTTCCATTTAAGTTACATTCACAACAATTGCTTAAGTCTTTTTGAGCCCGAAAGCCTTTTTATTAATTAAATTTTTGTATTTTCCTTTCAGAAGACCCGAACGATGTCATCATGGTATGTGGAGTTGTCATTGCCATGCTTTTGGTTGGACTTATTATAGTATTAGTTGCTGTTACAATCAAGTGAGTACATTTCTTTTTTTTTTACGATTATGACTATCACAGAGAATGTTTTATTTTATTTTATTTTATTTTTTTATTGGAAAGCTCCGATAATGTAAATTGAAATGAGTAAACGTGCCGGAACCGTGGGAAATCGACCATAGGTATCGCATATCAGCAGAGTATTTCAGCGAGTTGTGCAATCTATAGACTAATACGCAATACGCAAAATTCGTTGTTGGCTATCCATTGATAAAAATGCAGCGCAATGAAAGTAGATAGTATATGTAAAAGGGCTCGATTTATTACACGTTAATTACTTTTTCCCATTAACTGCGTCATTACACATTTTATTATGATTTATAGCCGGTGGGTGTGGGTTATATGGAGCAGACAGGATTTGTTTGACAATAATCTTTTCCTCGAAACAGGTTTTGGGGTGAAAGTTTGTTAAGAACAAACAACAATCACACGAGCAGAAATTTTTATGGGTAAAGAAAATATATCTTCTAAGGTCAGCCATTAAGTAATGAAACAATAATTGGCTTGCAAGCGCGTGAGTATGGTTATCTACTCAAGCACGTGTTATGTATAGCTCAGAAAGTGTCATCGAACCTCCAAGTTCTGATGACACTAACAGAAAAGCCACCACTAAATTTTAGACACTGTAAATTATTGATGGGAACGGAAACGAAAAGGTTCCGATTACGTACCTGTTGTTTCCGTTGCCAATAAAACTAGGAATAAGCAAATTAGGTATTAGCTATGTGTTAAGATACATTTAAGTAAGCAATAAAGTTCAGTCATTACTTGGACACCAACTTGATGGTATATTACTTTCCGTAACTTAACTGGCGCAGTCGACGGAGTGAACCAAATTATTTTTTTTTCTTTTTGCAAAGTGTATGTGTTGTGTTGTTTGCCACCACTTAACCCCACCTCCGCCCGAAAAACAAAAAAGCAAAAGAAAAATATAATAAACAAAAACGGTGTGAAAGCAGATACAAAGCGAATTAAAGTAAAACTTAGTGATTCGCGAAGAAACGAAGCTAAAAACAAAAACCAAAATAAAAAAAAAAGTTTACGGATAATAACTATCAACAAGTAAAAATGGCTCAAGATTCAATGGCCCAGTGCATTGTGTTGCTTACCCAGCTTATACGGAGTAATGCACAAAATCATGCACAGGAACAGATTAAATATGTTCCCGTATTCAAAGGAGAACCGGGGACGTTACCATCGTTCATAGATATTGTGGATATGAAGATGGCTTCAATTAGAGAGGAAGACAGAGGAGCAGCCTACGAGGCACTTTTCAACGGTAAAATCTTGGGAGCAGCTAAGAACCTTTTGAAGGTGAACGTGCCAAGGAACTGGGAGGAATGCAGAGAGCGCCTCAAAACCCACTTCAAGCCAAGGAAGGACCAGCTCTTCATCACTAACGAAATATTGAAATTAAGAGTAAGTAGTGTGTTAGATTTAAGTAGGAAACTAACAACTATTGTAGAGGATATTGCAGAGTACGCTGCACTTTGTGTAAATGGTAATGCAATGGCTGATATATTAAGCAGCATTGCAATACAAAAAGTAAAAACTATAGTTTCTGGTTCATTAGCATACGCTATAATGGACATTACAAATTTGTCCGAGATTAGGGTTACTGTTGACAAATTCATCGGGTTGGATGAAACAAATTTGAGCCGAGTAGGAAGTGAAACTATCAAAAGTAAAAATAGGTGTAACGAGGGGAATATCAGGCAGCAAAGCAGTAGAATTATTCCTAATACAAACAATTTTAGACAAAGTAATAGAATAAACACAAATGCAAATAATTTTAGGCCGCCGAATTTTGCAAACCCATTCAGGCAGCCAAGTGTGCCACACAATTCTGGGCAACCTCACTATAGGAATAGCAATAGCAACAGCCAGCAAAGTAGGCAAAGGTCCGACCACATGTCAGTTGACGCCCTAAACAATGAGGAGGAAGGTGTAGGAGAAGATGTTTTTTTTACAAACTAGCCTCGGAAAATAGGATAATACTAAAGCTTACAATTAAGGACGAAAGTTATCTAGCACTATTAGATACAGGGTCAACAGTTAGTATAATGTTAGAAAATAACTGCCCGAGACTTAGTTACACGACTTTAAATACAAATTCAACGCGGATAAGTACAATTCAAGGTCAAGTGCAAATGGTAAACAAGTCAGTAGCAACAATCTGCCCAAAAGAGTTTAAATACGCAGACAATGCAAGAATAAAGTGGCTAGCCATGAAAATTGATAAGCCATTTAATTTTATTATTGGCATGGACTGGATAGGTAAGAATGTCAGAGAAATAAACGTTGACAAACAAGAGTTAGTTTTAAACAATGAGGTCCGTCTTCCATTTTTGAGTAAAATCGTGTCTGAAGAAGTTAACGCACTCGAAGTGAGCAAACTACAAGATATTCAATTTGACCATTTAAGGGAAAAAGAAAGAGAACTTGTAGAACCACTTATCAAAAAATTTTCTAAGCTATTTTATAGAGAAGGGGACATGTTAACAAATACGGACACAATACGTCATGAGATACGAACTACGACAGAACAACAAATAAATTCTAGGTTGTACCGCTTACCCAAAATCCATGAAGAAGAAGTAAAGAGGCAAATGGACGAGATGGAAAAAAACGGCATTATAAGAAAAAGTAGGAGCAGATATAGCTCACCGATTATAGTTGTACCAAAAAAGAAAGACAACTCGGGAATTCAAAAGTTTAGAATAGTGGTAGATTATAGAAGGTTGAACCAAGTCACCATAGATGACAAGTATCCTATACCAAACATTGACAACATCTTAGACAAGCTAGGGAAGGCACAATACTTTAGTACGATAGACTTGGCGAAAGGCTATCACCAGATTAAAGTTGCTAAAAAAGACATTGAAAAAACAGCCTTTGTTACACCAAGTGGCTTGTACGAGTTTGTTCGTATGCCTTTCGGGTTGAAAAATGCTTCAGCCACTTTCCAGAGAATGATGAACGATATTCTCCGTGATTATATTAATTCTATTTGTGTGGTATACATGGACGATATTTTAATTTTTTCCACATCTCTGGAAGAGCATATTATTTCATTGAACAAAATTTTTACTAGACTCCAACAACATAATTTAAAGATACATGCAAACAAGTGTAGCTTTCTTAAGAGACACACAGAGTTTTTGGGTCATGTTTTAACTAAAGATGGTATGATGCCAAATCCAGACAAAGTGAAAACGATACAAGAAATTGAAATACCAAAAACGGAAAGGCAATTAAAAGGATTTTTGGGGGCTACAGGTTTTTATAGAAAGTTTATTCGAGATTATTCCAAAATAGCTTACCCAATGATCAAATATTTAAAGAAGGATAACAAAATAAATATCAAAGATCCACAATACATATCAGCGTTCGAAAATTTAAAAGGTCTCATAATTTCTCATCCTATATTAAAATACCCAGATTATAACCAACCGTTCGTCCTCACCACAGATGCTAGTGATTACGCTATTGGAGCTGTGTTGTCACAACAAGGTCATCCAGTATGTTTTATTTCAAGAACTCTAAATAATCATGAACAGAAGTATAGTACAACAGACAAAGAGTTTCTAGCGATAGTGTACTCAGTTTGTTATTTCCGACCATACTTGTATGGGAATAAGTTTAAAATTGTGACAGATCATATAGCTATAAAATATATTAACAGCAAATATAAGGGAAAGGAGTTTTCTCAACGTGATCAAAGATGGTTACTTAAGCTACAAGAATTCAATTACGAAATAGAATACATGCAAGGAAAGGATAACAAAGTAGCAGACTACTTAAGTAGACTTGAAAATACAGAAAAAATCAATGAAAACAACGATGAAGACTCAAATTTTGCATTAGCTGAGACTCAGACTCAGCACTCTCTGGAGGAACAAAGATTAGACCATATAGGTATTAAAGATGAGATTGTCAATAAGTATAGCATCCAAATATTATTAACCTACAGCCCAGAACGTGAAGTCCAAACCCTACACAAAAGAACGATAATGGAAATAAATCCATTAGAGTGTGAAAACAAGATAAGAGATTTATTAAAGCGATGTGTAAAGAGAGGTCAAATAGGAATTTACACAAATAATGTATCCGATTCTGATTACAACAGAATACAGACAATTTTAATATCCCTGTTCTCATCAGACTCTAAGATCAAATTTATAAGGTGTTCCAAAATAGCTCAGGAAATAAAAACAGAAGAAGATTTGCATAAACAACTATCTCTGTATCATACCAAAGAGTCGTTTCATAGTGGCATAAATGAGTGTTACCATAGTCTTAAAGACAAAATATATTTTCCTAAACTAATAGACCAAATCCGTTTAGTAATAGGAAATTGTCCTAAATGTAGAGAAATCAAATACGACAGGAAGCCAATTAAGCCGAAATTTCAAATTACAGAAACCCCAAAAGAAAAAAACCAAATTATTCACCTTGACATATTTCACTTTCGGAAACATTCATTTGTGACAACAATAGATAAGTTAACGAAATTTGCAGCAGCTTATCCTATTACTGATCGTAACTGGAGAGCAAAAAAGACCATAATCATTGAGCAGTTTTCAAAGTTTGGCAAACCTAAGAAAATTGTAATGGACAATGAGTTTAGGGCCGAGCAATTAGTAGAGTTCCTTAATGCCGAAGGTGTAGACGTTCACTTGACAAAACCGAACAATCACACTGGAAATGCCGACATAGAGCGACTTCACTCTACCTTATTAGAAATAATAACAGGAATTGAGGGAAGTGAGCTTTCGATTGAGATGAAGATACAGATGGCTATAGGAAACTATAACGATCGATATCACTCAACAATCAAATGTTCTCCCAGGCAGGCTAAGGAAACAGTTAACTGTTCGGAATTAATTTTAAGGACAGATAGTATCAAAAGAAATGTCATTAACAAAAGAAATTTAACCAGAGAAAACTACATAGAAAAACGAAGTTCAGGGCATATCAGAAATTATAAAAGGCTAAGACATAAAGACGAACCCTATTATAGATTAAATCCTCTTCAAAATGTTCATACGTCGAATATTAAAAGACCTTTCAAACTTACAGATACGGACAATGACCAGCCTAATAATATTCCTCGCAGTTATACCAGTAGTGCAAGGGCTACTGCAGGTCAATCAGATTCATGAAGAAATTGGATACACTACAATCAAAATCAAAGAAGTTGAAATTATAAGCGATACAAACACCATACTGCATGTTATTGATATGGGAGAAATAGACAGGTTACTGATGCAAATTGAGACGAACATTCTAAATATGAATATGGACAACAAAGAGTTGTTAAACACAGTAGTTGCCGATATTAAGTCAAAGATAAAATCCATTAAACCAAAAGAATCTAGAAAAAAAAGAGGACTCCTCAACGTTGTGGGTAGTGCACACAAGTGGTTGTTCGGAACAATGAATGACGATGGTAGGCAGGAAATTTTAGAACATTTAAGAATAGATGAAGAGAATAACCATAACTCCATTCTAAATTCTAACAAACAAATTTCTATAAATACTCATTTTAATGATACTTTCAATATTCTAAAAAAAGCTATAGAACAGGATAGGAATAAGACAATAGGATTCTTAAATACGATAACAGACCAAAGAAAGTCAGTCGAAGAACATTCTATGTATTTAGATCAGATGATAAAACTCAGATATTTAGAAAATAAAGTAGACCAAATACTAGACAGTATAGCAGCAGCAAAAAACGATATTTTTCACCCCAGTATCCTTACAAGAGAGGAACAGAATCTGTATGATATTGATTTTTATAAGATTAAGCTAGTAAAAGTTGGTATTCTTAAGTACATTAATCAGTCTTTAATCATTGCAATAAAGATTCCTAAAACTTATATAACAGAAGACCTTAAGTTAGTTATACCACTGCCAAATACAGAATTTCTAGAAATTGATGAAAATGTTGAGAGATTTGTAACAGTAGGTAATAAGAATTTTGTATACAAAGAAAATAAACTTTTAAGAGATTTGGAAACTAGCAAAAGTTGTATTTGGAAAAATGAATGCCAATTTAAGTATAATAATAAGACAACTATCGAAAGAATTGATGAGGATACGTTACTAATTAAGAATGCTTTAAACGAAAATTTAACTCAAAATTGTGATGATCGAAAAATATTGTTAAACAAAAATAATTTGATTACTTTCTACAACTGTACATTGGAAATCTGTAAAGAGAAATTTTACAATCAAGTAACAAAGATTCAAGCGAAATACTTCTATCCTAGTAACATTGTTAATCAAACTAAGCCAAAAATTGTGAATTTTGAAAAAATTATATTAAAACATTTCGAAAATATAAAAGAAATCAAAGAGTTAAAGTTCCACAAGGACGTAACATACGGCCTTAATTCTATGTTGATTTTAATTGCAATTGCGTTTTTGATTTTTGTTATCTTACGGTGGAAAAAGAATAATAATGTAAATATTAAAATTTCAAGTAATGAAACAAATAAGAGAATTCGGGAGAATTCAAAGTTTGGCGGTGGGAGTGTTATGTATAGCTCAGAAAGTGTCATCGAACCTCCAAGTTCTGATGACACTAACAGAAAAGCCACCACTAAATTTTAGACACTGTAAATTATTGATGGGAACGGAAACGAAAAGGTTCCGATTACGTACCTGTTGTTTCCGTTGCCAATAAAACTAGGAATAAGCAAATTAGGTATTAGCTATGTGTTAAGATACATTTAAGTAAGCAATAAAGTTCAGTCATTACTTGGACACCAACTTGATGGTATATTACTTTCCGTAACTTAACTCACGCGCCTCTTTGTAGAGCGGTTTGCCTGGATTTATGTATGAAAACAATAACAATAATATTATGTGTATGGTGTTGGCGCAGTTAAATATTTAACTAGCTGGTTCGGTTCTTGATTGGAAATTAAAGTGCTTCTCTGTGGAGGGTATTACGTGAAAAGAATATTGAAATTTATGGCTAAGGGTTTGGGAAAGTCAATTTTTTGAATAAATATCTGAAAGTGCCAAAAGTTGTGCGGTTGTTGGATGTTTTTTATGTCTTTGGAGGTACATATATACTTTTAGTTTTGATCTTGGAAATAGAAACAAAAAATGTTTGTTTATTTTGTTTGTACAATTGTCAAGCTTAAGTATGAGTCAATGGTTTTTGCTATTAGCAACCGAGAATCATGTTCTACTAACATTTGAGTTCGAAAATATTACAAATTTTAGTCTGGGATTTTTTTGAAGTGCTTGACTCGAAATCAAATACAAATTTACTTCGAAACTTTAAAGAAATCGATGCAGACTTTTTGAAAAACGAGTGTTTACAAGAGAGAATTCATTCAAGGCGTTCGAGATGATAGAAGAGGGAAAGTAGAAGGCAGGAGTTGGAAGATGGAAGACGAAAAATGGAAGATGGAATATTGAAGATGGAAGATGAAAGATGAGGGATAGAAGATAAAATATAGAATGTAGAACACAAGTGGTAAAATAAATAAATAAATAGGGTGGCGCAACAGAGCGAGGAGCCCCTGGGCCCAGCGCATTTCTCATAACCATGCCTTGTGTTGTGAGAGAATGGATGGACCTACAATTTTCTTCCGGTTCCGAACGGCTAATTGAGAAAGCGCTTTTCATAGCAATGAATTTACTAACGGAGGACTTGCCAATTCCTCGCGAAAGGCTATACCCGTGGAAAAAACATTTTTGCCTCTGTTGGGATTCGAACTCGAACCTCAAGAGGTAAAAGATGGAAACTAAAACATAAAATACAAAAGATAATACATAAATCATAGAACATAGAGCATAGAACGTAAAAAAAAAAAAAAACATAGACGATGTAAGATGGAAGATGAAAGATGAAAAAAAGAAGATAACATGTAGAATATAGACTACAAGAGGTAGTATTTAGAAGATAGAAGATTAAAGGATAGAACATAGAATAAAGACAATGGGGGGTGAAAGATGGAAGATGAAATATAAAATATAAAAACAAAACATAGAACTTAGAACATAGGAGATGAGAGATAGACGATAGAAGACCGAAGATAAAATTTACAAGAGATAAAATTTAAAATATGAAAGATCGAAGATGGAAGATAGAGGATAGAAGATAAAAGATAGAAGATAGAACATTAGATAAGATTTACAGAGATTTTTTATTCAATTTAAAGTTTTTAACAATGATTGTGCTACCCACGAAGCTTTATGCTTATCTGTGGGTGTTTGAACTTTCATAAATAGAAGAAGATAAAAGAAGAAAGATGGAAAATGGAAGTGGAAAATGGAAGATAGTAGATAGAAGATAGAAGAAAGTAAATGGATGGAAAAAAAATTAAAATTGAAAGTGGAAAGCAGAAAAAACAGGGCACGGAAAACAGAACATAGAACATGCGAAGAAGATATACCGCTATAAGCTTAAGCAGTTACGACGTAAGACGATGCAGCTGACCTACAGTTAACTTACAATCAAAGAGAAGCTATTCTCGTTCAGTTCCGATGATTTGTCCGAATTTCCTTATCCATTTTTTTTTGCGTTTTCCATTTGCTGTGTTAATTTTTTGGGCCTCAATTTTCGTCTGTGCAAGTATCATGTCGTTTGTAGCATGGTGTCTGTGTTCTTAGTTTGCTATTTCCTTTTCTAAATGCTTATTGATATCAACGGCACAACGACTTCGCATCCATTTTTTTTTCTGGTTTGCTACGTCTGAAAACTACTATGAGAATTCTTTGTTGTGATTACTCCTCTTACCAAGAACTTCTTATACCGCAAAAATAAGCGGAAAAAACTGATTTGCTTTCAAGTTTTTCTAACCGAATATAGTTTTTCGCACAATTTTTACAACTGCATTCTGCTTAATTTGTTTCTATTAAATAAATAGACGACTGATCGCTTCGTAAAAAGTTAACTAAAATCTGAATGTAGGCTTATAAGAAGAAGGAAGTTGATCAACCACCTGCATATTTTTTCTTATGCGAAATATTTTGAGATCTATTTAACCAGTGGTTAAACTAAATTGGTCATAGCGCTACCTTTTGCTACAGCTTTCCTCCAAACGTAATTTTTGTATGAACTCAGAACCGATTATCTAAGAAATTATATCCAAAAAATATGACAATAGAGTCATAGTTTAGCTTTTTCTCGCATATAAACGCTTCGAATACACTTTCCATTACATTGTCATTTTCTTGCGACAGAATCTCTCAGAAAGACCATTTCTGCCGTAGTGAAAAAAACCACCATCATGCTCTATGTTTTTTTTTCGAATACTGAGAAAAAAGTATTTTTCGAGCAGTAAAAATGAAGCACGAACTTGGTTCCCTTTCTGTTAGTATTGTATGATAGGCACGAACACAAAGCATCTGTTGTTGCAATTAAGTGGTTTTTGGTTAATAACTTACATTAGGCATTATGAAGAAGCCCAACGTGAAGAATACCTTTCCTGCATTACAACTCCCATTTCAAGACATTGCGCTTGACGCTAGCAAAGGGTTTCACCCGTTTCTTCTTCACGTAATTTTATGATGACTCAAATTAATCTGTTTTTAATTAATTAAATTAAATTAATTAATCTCAATTGCCTATTAGAACTATGTATATTTTTCTTGTTTTTAATTAAGGTCGCAATGAAAATCCAAAATCAAGGCCAATCATTTTCGACACAGTCTTTACTCATCTTTTTCCAAGGGATTTCATGTTTTCCAACAGCAATTCAAAAATAATTTCCATTGCATCAGAAGTGTTTCATTCATTTTTCTTTTCAGTGCATTAATGACTTGCAATTGTATTGTGTCTCTGCTTCCCTTTTGTAGTTTCTAAGTTCACCACTGCTCCCGAGGGACATGCTCCTGCAAATGCACGTTTGTAATATTCTTACACTTGTACATATGAATATCATCTAGCTCTAGATCTTCGGTCTGCAGTAAAAACTATTTATATCTTTTGAAGTATCGTAATTTCACTCAATGGAGTAGTTTTTCAACTCATAACTTTGAATAAAAACACAATAATTGTTTGTAAAAGTTACAAGAACTAGCAAACTTTTGCGTAGTTTCCTTCAGTTTCTTCACCTTTAGTTTCAGAGGTAACATTAGGCCAGGTGGACGTTTAACAAATTTAGTCGTTAAATTCTTGTCCCTAGAGTACTTCGGGTATACTCCAATAAACATTCTTATGTTATTTCCGCTGACATTACAACATACCTTGAATAAATATCCTGTGTGGGTTCAGTAAGCCAATCGTACATTTAGAGCAGGCTGTGTTTTCTCAATTTTCTTTCATAGAGTGATCTAATGTGAAGCTTACTTTTGTATCTTTTACAAAGGGAGCAATGAATTATGGATAAAATATTCTTTCTCAGCCTTAATTTTACGTATACCGAAAAAACTTCTTCTAAGTCGATGAACTTGCGAGTAAGCTCACGGGTTCACATAAACTGATCTACGAATCTTTCGTAACTGTGGTAAGAGGAACACAGATAAAATTAAAATTTATATTTAGATTCCTCTACCCAATTAACAAGACACTTCAAAATGAAATCATTTTGAATCTCTGATGCCTGACGCTACTGCTCGTCTTCACCTTTACTTCTTCTACTTGTACAAACATACATTTCATAGGAGATAGCGAAACAAACAAAGTTAAATGTTGAACCGTTGAGTTTATTCACCTTCGCCTTCAGAGAGCTCATTAGGGTAGGTGAAGGTCTAACAAATAATAATTAGCGACTTGTCTTGCCTCCAACCAACAGTCAAACCTGTAATGAGTATTTTTTTTTACACATGTTAGTTCCGTAAATTTGTCATTATAAAAGACAACCTTGAATTTTGGGATGACTTCAATTTTTTAATAAATTAGCAAGCGAGGTTGAACTTTGGTCTTTAAGAATAGCTTCTTTATTTACAACTTTCAAGTACTTCTTCACAAAAGAAAGTGGCGTCTTAGTAGATTGTAAATTGAACCCAAACTCATCTGTGGAACAGAATCTCATTGACAAGACACAGGAATGGTAAAATAAAATTTCTGACTACTCAGAAGAATGCTCTACTGACTACTTAAACACTCTAATCAAAGTTTACCTTTCGTGTTAGTTGAATTTATTGTTTAGAGACCTAGGCAAGTGAAAGCTAAAATGAGGGAAAAACAAATCGATTAAAGTGTACTGTGTCAATTAACCAGAACATTGTCCATGCTATTATAATATACGAGCATTCCCAAATGGCCTTGATAGCAATCAGATGATTGACATTTTGTGTGTGTGTCAATGGCGGACTAGGAGTGTGAGTTGACAACAGTATAGTCATTTTGATGTGAGGCAATTAACTGCGCAGGGTTATGAGAACATAAAGGTTTTGTTTTCAATTTTAAGTGCTTTCAAATTAAATCTATAAAAATAACTTTAGTCTGGCGATAGATAACGAGGCTTTAAAATCAACTACGTATTCGTTTTCATCAAAATTTATTTATAAGTCGGTAACGGTATCATATAACCTCCTGCTGGTGGACAGTTAGTATCTTGTTTTGGTTGTAAGTTATTTTTATAGTTTTATTGTGTCTTTTTTAGGAATTTCTTTTAGTAATCGAAGATCGAATTTTGGTGATAAAATTTGTCAAAACGAGGTGTAGTCTTATCAAAGACGATAGTCTCTTTCAAAAAATTTCCATCACTTGTCACCCGCATGGTTGAACTCACATAAAAACAAAAACATATTTCCGAAACATGAAATATTTTTATCATTTTCGCATCGAACAAACAAACAAACCAAAATAAAAAGTCAAGGTGAAGATAACACCTCACAAAACAAATAAATAATTTACCTCCCACAAAAAGTTTTTGGTGATGAGAAAATTGTGTTCTCTTTGATTGAACTGCGATGTTTCACCACCGACACTTAATCACGTTTTCCTGGGGGCCTTGGCTCTGACCAGCATATAAAATGAAATCTCTGCAAATTTTGTTTTTTCTTTAAAAAATGCACAAGTTTTGTTGATATTTTTGGTCCTGGAATGGTTTTGTATTTTTTTAAATTTTTTAGGAAATGATTTATGTTTTTGTTCTCCCAATGTAAACAAAAAATTTAAAAATACCTTTTTGCTCGAGCTAAAATAAAAATGTTCACCTAAAACTCATCAATTTTTTTTTTTTGAATTCCAGGTTTTATGAGCATTTGTTCTATTTTTAAAAATTTCGTAAATTTAAAAAATGTTTTGTGATTTAATTTCGCATAGTCGATCAATCATTTATGTCTAAATATAAAAATAAAATAACATCCACAGGAAGTTGCTCAATCAAAAGCAAGCAAGTAATGCCTCGTACTGACAACATAAGCACTTGTTAGACACCTTCGGCTATTGTCTTCTGTCGAAAGGCTTACAATTCTTGTTTTGTTCTTCCGTCTAGACTGGAAAAGTTATTCATTATATCGAGACAGTAAAAGCCAGCACGATTTGTCTGTCTTCTATCACATGAGTATTTTATTGCGTATGACTATTGTTTTCGTAAATGCCCTTTTTTAGATAGTTTCCATTCGAAAACAAAAAAATCCTGTTTCCCATCTGGATAACGAAACGATTCACCTCGAATTGCATCAGATTTTCATGAGTGTCTTACTTTAAGCTCCCCGTTATTTGGTTTGATTTACTAACCACCGTTACATTGTTAATTTAAATATTTGGTACCACAACCACACTACCACTACCCAGAAGTCATTCACATCAAATTCAATGTGCAATAATATGACGTAACAATTGTAACAGAACAGGTTTTCTTGGCTCAGTAAAAATTTAAAAAACAACACCCACTTAAGTTTTAATCTGTACACTATTTGGTTGTGCGACTTTTGAGGTAAGCTCAAGGCAATTTCCTTAATGAATCAGGAATTTGTTGTTGACATAAAGAAAAAACACACAATCACATGAGTAGATGTTTAAAGTGCAGTTTGTAGAAAGTAATTAAGCCTAGGTTCGTTGACATTTGTGCATTTAAAACTCGAGACTGTTTTAAATTGTCTCAATTAATATGCAGTCATGTTTTTTCAGTGTCTAAATTTCGACAAAGCAAAACTCGAAATCAAATCGTTTGAACTTTGGGTTCGTTTAATGTTTTCCTATGGGAAAATTGCTGTTAATGAGTTGTGTCATGGATTTTAGTTCAAAAACCCTTGACACGTTTGATTGAGTTGATGTTTGTCTTTATGAGAACAGAATTTTCGTTTGACAGTATAATTTCGAGTACTTAAGTAGAATACACTAAAATCTTGGTCTTGAAAAGACTGAAACTAAAGCTGTAATCAATGGATAGGTATTGTATTTATTTGTTTGGAAATGTTTACTAGAGCATACTTACTTTCTTGTGCCGCACCACCCGTATGTGTAATGCTTTACCTGGCTCTGTGTTTCCCCTGCATTACGAATCACAAAAATTCAAAAGCAACGTGCTTCGGTGTCTCCTATTAATCCCTCTCCTACTTTCCTAAATGCTCGCACTGTGTTTGTAACATTATAAGGGGAGTCATAACCCCTTGATAATGCGCGTTAATTAGAAAAAAAAAAAAAAAAACAAATTGAACGAAACATAAAAACCAAAGCAAAACTGAAAACATGTTTCGCTGCCGATAACTTTACTGTTGTTTGTTAAAAACGAAATGTTGATTCTGTATGTTTTATTTCAAAATACATTGAACGAAGCAAGAAAACACAACGTTTTTGTTTGTTGATTTCTGTTTTGCTTGGTTTGAGACCGAATAAAAAACATTTTTTGACTATCGAATGAATGATATTGTGTCGCCCGTCAAGTGAACGTTGCGCCAACACAATACTCTCAACCATATCTACACCTACATTTTTTCCGATTCCAGCAAACAACTAATGGATCATTTCATTTCCTAAAATTACTATCGGCAAAATTGTCAATTGTTTTTTCAAATGCGTTACCTTTTTTCCCTTGAGATTTGTGTGATTCGAGACTCGAGCACCCATATTACAGGTACTAATGTGAAAATTAGGAACCTATAAACTTTCCGCTTCTTCCATTTTATTCGTCTAAATTTGAGAACTTAGCTTGCATTCGAATGTGTTGTGGAGATGGAGATGATTTACTGACCAATTTTTTTATATAACTGAACGGTGTTCTGGGGATCGATTCTGTAACTGTGAAGCTATGAAGTGATAAACTTTTTTTCATTTCAGTCTTCAAATATTTAAATTTAAACTTCACTGAAAAATTCTTTTGTGATAAATAATTTATTATGTGAAGAAATTGTGACGATTGTTTTCATTTTTTCATAGATGGAGAATCGAATTAGCTGTGAAGATGTGATATTTTTTATCACTTCACACTTCACAGCTTCACAGTTACAGAATCGACCCTCTGGAGATGTTCATAAATGCTTACTAGCTTACTTTTTTTAAACTAGTACCTAGATACTGTTCCCCCTGAACATATCTTTTTATGCACAGTTTTTGTTCTTGAAAAATTGTTACTAGCTAACAAAATTTCCTCTGCACTATAGACTGGTTTAAAAAACGTTGCATCTTCACATCGGGTACAACATCACTGTCTGAGATTTCCTCATGCAAAAAGTATTTAATGAACCCAATACAGCACCTCAGAGATTTGTTTACAAACTACAAGCAATTACTTAATACAAATCCATCTAAAGGTATGTGCAGGAGTTCGTTCTATTGCATTCAATGTGAACTAAGAAGTTCCGGTGACATTTAAAAAAAAACGTTTAAGTCAATGTTGTTTATTATTACCTAGTAAGATGCTAGAGGCCTGTAAGAGAAAGCTATAAGTCTACAAGTCAAGAACCGCTTGCCGATTTATATTCAATACAGCTGTAGAAGATCAAGCAAACTTTATAGCTTTGTGTTATATAAGTTTCTTACACTTGTCACAAGCGACTATACTGTAATCTTCGTTGGATTTTTCAAGACTTTATTGATAAATGTTTCAGATACAAGGTTGCGCAGTTGCTTCAAAATTTCGCTATGTGCTTTTCTGATTTGAAATTTTTTTCTTTTTGACTAAATCTTTTCAAAAGCCTTAGTAAGTTTGATTGAAATCTTATTGAAAAAAAGTTACTTAAATTTACAGTATTTATTTTCCTTACGAGAATGAATATCAAAAAATTACCTTGCATAAGCTTAATTTTTAATAACAGCAATCTGTACGTTTACAAATTGGTAGTAAATTAACTACAGAAATTTCATCAAACACAAAAAATTAATAAATAATAACCATCAACGAGGAATAATTACATACCAGACACCATATACCTCTCAACAAGATAATAAATCTCATCGGGTGGCTTTCTATGCTCCATTAAGCATTCATTTACATGAAGTCGAGAGAAAAAAAAGTTGCAAGGTGAATGGTTTGAAAATGTAGTTCGAAGTGCGTTAATCATGGAAGAAAATTGCATTGTGAAAGCCTCCAGTTACAGTTTGCTTGATGCTACTTTTTCTCTTTATGAACTCAAAGATAAACTGGACGGCTGGCTCCTCAAAGTGTATTTGTGTTGAAGAAAAATGTAAACTTCTTTTGAGGAGTGAGGCCAAATAGAATATTGAAAACATGTTTCAATACTAGAGATTAATAATAAACAGAAAAGAAAGATGAAATGCTTTGGCTGCCGATGTGCATTCTCCATAAAGAATATACTTATTACTAATTTTTCTCGTTATAGCGTTTGTTTTATAGTGTTTCTTAAGCCTTAAATGGGGACGTAAAAAGCAATCCTATAAGAACGCATGTACATTTGCCATAAATAAAATAAACATAAATTGTTATATCAGCTTTTTGATGCTCGTGCATTAAAGCAACGTAGCGTTACAGAGTCATACAGTGGGTCAGTTGAGAAGGTGAACTGGTAGATCGTCTTATTGCTAAATTTTTTGGTTAATTTCTTGCCTTAAAAGGCGAAAAGTCGCTTGTCGCCAGCATATCGCAACACTTTCAGACTGTATTCTTATTGCAACGAAATTTCAGCGTTACAGAGTAGGTCATTGAGTCAGCGATAAGAAGTTTAGCAATATATTGAACATTATTGGGGCATCCAACGGGGCAAGCATTGCTGTGATTGCTTCTAGAAAGGGTTTTGGGATAGCAGATCAATTTTTTTTTTAGCCACGTGCTGCTGCCATAGAAAACAAAAATATGCAAAATAAGGGAACAGTAATTTGACATGCATTTGAGGGTAAGGTATGCAGCGTTATAGAGTAGGTCATTGATTCAGCGATAAGAAGTGTTGTAATATATTGAACCATATTGGGGTATCCAACGGGCTAAACATTGCTGTGAAGCAGTTAAGTGGGAAAGCGGTGATCGCTTCTAGAAAGGGTTTGCGATAGCAGATCAATTTTTTCGCAAATTTTCTTTTAGCCACGTGCTGCTGCCATAGAAAATATAAATATGCAAAATAAGGGAACATTAATTTGACATGCATTTGCCGTGCGTATTTTACAGCGTCACAGAGTAGGTCATTGAGTCAGCAAGAAGAAGTATAGTAATATATTGACCAATATTGGGGTATCCAACGGGCGAACCACTAGTGTCAATCAGTTAAGTGGGACAGCTGTGATTGCTGATAGAAAGGGTTTGGCATAGTTAATCTATTTTTTCGCAAAATGTTCTTTTAGAGCACGCGCTGCTGTCATAAATATATAAATATGCAAAATGTGGGGACAGCTAATTGACATCCATTCAGAAAGGAATGCAGAGTTACAGAGTAGGTCATTAAGCCAGCGATAGCAAGTGTGGTAATATATATTGAACATTATAAGGTGTAAAGCAGTTTAGTGGTCTTAATAAGTCGCTTCGAAATAACGATGGTCGTTACCTCGGAAATGCAGAGTAGGAAGATTGAAGGACTATTTTATTCTTTGCAAAAACATATTTCCATCCACTCTCACTTGGTTTAGATGAAAAAATCAGTAAACAAAATAAAACTGTCGTTTTCTGTTCTGCCATAGCTCCTCAAAGTGCATAAGGAAAAAATTGGGCGCTTTAGCTGAAACTAAAAATTCTTATCAATAAATTTGCAAATTTAAATTTAATCAACTTTAACAACAAATCAATTTTATCTTATCTTGTTGCGGTTTGACATATCCAGTTTTTGATTTTCCACGCACCCTACTACATCTCCTACACTCATAATTATTCCAAAACAATAATATTTACAAAGCAAATCAGTTGACAGGAAACACGAGTTAAGACAAAATCAACCGATAGCTGCAATCTCCCTCAATGAAAACACTTTCTTGGGCCAATTATCTGGAGTGGATATTATAATTGAATTCTAAACAAAAAACTTAATTTGATTGTTTTGTCAAAGTTTTTTTTATCTTTTATTAGTGAATACAGAACAAGAGTTTGTTATTACCTTTTGGCCTTTTTAATGAAACGTTTATGTGTTTTTGGTTTTTTATTGCACAAAAAATTGCAAATCAAATTATGTAGTACACATCAATCAATCATTTTCTTACAACGCAATAGCGAGGCTAAAGTGTCATAAATTGAAAAGTAGTTATTAAAAGAGACAGACATCCAAACACATCCTTGTCAGAAATTATTAAACCAATCAGCTAATGTTTCAGTTGGAAATGGAAAAAGACAGAAAAAAACTTATGAACTAACAACCCCGGCTTTGCCACTTCAAAAAACTAATTACTCTTAGTAGAGGCGACCGACCCCTCTTAACGTCATTGTATTGCACTTACGTTTAAATATTTATCTTATCTTTTACGAGATAGAAACACATTTGGCATAGCGGCGTTAATCCATCAGAGCCATAAATAAAATATAAATCAACTGAAAATCAATATAGGTTACCAATCAACTCAGTCCTTGTTTGAGGACGTCACATTGAAAATGTATCGACAAATGACTACTTTGCGTGTGGCTGATAACCTTGTAATGTCCTGCCGTTGGCCAAGTTGGAGGCCAAAGTCAAGGTTGATTGTTCCCCGTGTATAAACTGCGTACCACAAAATGAATTTTATCCTTTTGTTTTGTCTGGTTGGTATTCATCGTATAGTAGTTTATTGGTTCAATATTGCCCCTCAAGTGCACTCATATAATTTAAAATTAATACCAAAAGAATTACACACATTATTGGTTAGCTTAGTTTGGTAAAGTAATTACTGAGTAATTTTTGATTATAAGTGTTTAGTGTTTTGTTGCAATCATAATCCCCAATCAGCACATTCCACACTGATATCTGATGTGTTTGATATTGCTAATGGCTCATGTCGCACAATTGGGTTAGCTAATCGGTCTTTTTATTTTTGTTTAAAAGAAAACAAATTGGACTTGTGACTTTAATTGTAAAACACAGTCCAATTTTTACTGGATTCCAAACTAGATATTTGACAACAATCAAAAATTCTCACACAGGTGGCAATTTGAACGGTAAATTTAGTCGAATTAAAGTCCGAGTAAAAACCCGCGTTTGATAACCGGCAGTTGGGTTTTATAAAGGATAATTTTAGAAAAGCGTGCAATCAAAACAAAATAATTGTTTTGATAAACAGGAAGTCGAAATCTTATTTTTACTTTTAATGGTTTTAATTTTATACTCGTACTTAATTCAGTGGAAAAATACCGGCAGCCTTTGTTTTTTGTTGTTCTAATCTGTTTTGCTATTTGATAGATATTTATCTATATATTCTTGAGCTAAAAAAAATGAAGGTAAGCTTATCAAGAAGCCTTGCAGTATCTTTTGAAATCCAATCAAGAAAACTTAATTGTCTGTGCCTTCTGATTAGCTGAAATTTAAGATAAGAATCTGACTGCTGCATTTTTTGCTGAGGAGGTGGAATATGATAACTAAGCCGGATGTCTTGAAATAAATATTGTAGTACTTCAAAATGATTCAGTCGAATGGTAAAGCTTCTCTACTCCAAAGCTGCCCAGATGCATTTTAGATATCTTTTTGGTGAGAATTTTGTTTTTCTTCAAGGAAATTAGTAATATATTTCGGTTTATTTAAACTTATAAATTATATCTACTCTCATCGCAAACTGACCAACTAATTCTATGATGCTTGCTTCGCGTATGTCGCAGGTTCGACTCCTGAATGAAGCAAGATTCTTTTTTATTTTTATCATAAACGCTGAATTTTTTCATCGGCATCAATTTGACGACTTGTGGCCCTCTTTGTTAGCATACTTTTGGGGGCATATTAGAACCGATACCTGATGTATACGGCTTACGATACGATAGGAGATTTGTCGGTTCTTAGAAAAGCAATATTTTGCTGAATTGTGTCGACACTGCCGCTTCCCCTGGAGAATGAGATTTCGTTATCAGTTATCGAGCAGATCTTCATTCGATAGCAGAAGCGATCACATGTGGATGAGGGACTTAAAATATTAGAAATTAATTCAAATTTTGTTATTCTTAAGTAGAATTTGTTTTTTCGTGAGGTAGAAGAATAGAACTCTACTGCTTTAGTTTTGATGTGAGTAAAGTCCTACTGTCGAACTAAAGTTTCAAGTTTCAAGTTTCAAAAAATTTCTTTATTTTTTACATTATTTCGTTTTACAATAGGCTACCCACAAAGCAAAGTGCTTATCTGCAGGTGGTTAAATACAGTAATGTTATTAAAGTTTAAAAGTGTTTCAAAAGTTCAGTTAATGTTTTTGTTGAAATGAATGAAGCATCTTTTTCCGAGCAATACGTTACTGAATTGTACTTGACATTCGGCCAAATCGAGTAATCAAGTACGATGAAATGGGATTTCCTTCTCAGTCATTGGGCAGATTTTCAATGGATAGATAGTTGATGGGTGCCGGAATGCAAATGTTAGAATTTTATTCAAATTTCGTCCTTCTCAAGTTGAATTTTGTTTGGTCGTATTGAACTCCACTGCTGAATGAAGTCCTGCGGCCGAATTGTAGCATCGGTTTTCGAACAGTACGTTACTGAGTTTTCGAACAGTACGTTACTGAGTTGTGTTTCCCCATCAGCTGTCCAGCAAATTTTCATTCGATAGATTTAAAGGTTAACGATTGATGCGGAAGTAAAAATATTAGAAAATTATTAAAAGTTTGTCCTCTTTGGTCGAATTGGTATTTTCGTTATGTAAGATTTAGTGGACAGCAAGATGTAGAAAACATGATAGAAACACAATTTATCAGTTGAGCTATTTGTATACTTGAAATCCAAATTGTTAGTAAATGGAACTTAATTACACATTGCTTTGCATTGCTAGTAAATGAAAATATTTTTTGTTTAAACACATGGCAGAGGTTGTCGCTCGAACTAAAGGCCACCTGCAGTGCCGTCACATCAACGTTAAAATAACATAGCTGAAGTTCATATCAAAAAAATCTATCCATAACTTTTGCTTTGAGATTTTTAGCGTGTGGTTGATAGCTGCTTAGATAGGTAAACTCTTATGCTTTTCAATAAAGATCTGTAGGATTTTTCGTCGGACTATGACGCGTTGTTTCAGTTCTGTTCTTATTTTCTTACAGCAAAGTATAAGTGGTGCCTTAGGGCCTAGAGCATATACTCACAACCATTTCTTTTGAGAGAATTGAAGACACTTACAAATTTCTGCTGAGTCCGATCGGTTAATCGAGAAAGCGCTTTTCATGGCAATGATTTTGCTATCGATAAACTTGCCAATTCCCTGCGAAATGTATGATACCCGTGCAAAAACATTTTTACCTTCTGTTGGCCTGAGTGGTAAACCTTAATATACCTTCATCCTTATTTTATACTTTAAAATGAAACACGCCTTCTCAATGCCTATGAAACGATTTTTTCAGTGTTTGTTCCATGATGGTGTCGTTGTGAAGTTCCAGTATTGTTGAGCAGA
Organism: Melanostoma mellinum; assembly: GCA_914767635.1. Classification (NCBI taxonomy): domain Eukaryota; kingdom Metazoa; phylum Arthropoda; class Insecta; order Diptera; family Syrphidae; genus Melanostoma; species Melanostoma mellinum. Next base: position 27,508,620 of record OU612058.1, read on the forward strand.
CATTACTGTTGACGAACTCCAAAACCTTGATCGTTCATCTGGACGGTGAGCTCGGTTTATGTCCTTCTAAATTATTTCTGTGAAGCTTCTTCAGAGCTGAACTAATTTTTGCTGTTTTTCATTCAAATGAAAAAACGTTGTTGAAACCAAAAATGATTCTCAAGAAAGAAGCAATAGCTCTGCTGATTTTTTGTTGTCTTCCATTGATGTGACTTCCTTTTATTTAATGAAAGTATGTCGATTGTGATATTCGAGGTTCGAATTACGATTTCTCCGAAAGTGATTTCTTTCCATGAAAAGCGCTTTCTCGTTTAGCAGTTTGGATTCAGCAAAAAGCCTTCGGGAATCCCCGTTAATATGTCATGCAATTAAGTGAGAGAAAATGTCTGCAGATTTCTCAATGTGTTCCATGGAGAGTTGCACCTACTTCATCACTTTCTATAATAATTTGATGAAAATATTTCGGTGGCTATAGAGTATTGAGTGAAGCTTGGATTTTCTTTTCAACTCACTCTTATTTGCAGTTTCTGTAAATTTGTATTGAGTTTTGAGTGTCTCAACACTGTTCAAAAGTTACCTTGCTGTCGCTATGTCTAGTTTACACTGATATTTGAACATTTGCCATTGTTTGCTGACAATATCATTTCAAGATGAGGGATTTTATTGGCATATCGTTTACACTGCAGATTTCTACCAGAAATTCTTCTACCGAAACAAAGAAAAATTTTCAACAACAATCAGTCGGGTACCAAGGGAAAACATTTGTTCACTTTGTTCTATTCCACACATACTCGTAGTAGTACTCCGAATTCATGAGATGATGGGATGCTGTTACCTCTTCAATTTATAACGTTTATTCTTTGCCATATCAGTTAAAGTAAATTTTGCTTAGAAAGTAAAAACTTTTTGTAGAAAGCACTCAAATGTTTAAATGAAACACACCGAGCATTGATGCTTGAATAATAATCTCAAATTTAGGATTTGAACATCGTTAGTTTGTTTATTTTTCATTCAGAATCATCATTTTTATTTCAGAAAAAATGTGTAAGAAGGTATCAATTTTGTTTTTGAAAGTTGACAGACAGACTTCTTTATTAATTCAAAATTGATTCAAACCAATTGAGTCAATAAAAATAGAAAAACTTCTCATAACACAGTTTTGTTCATCTAGTGACTGACTCAGTTATGGATTGCCAAAGCCATGAGTCATGATACAATTTAAATGAACATGATGATGACCCAACCACTCGACAAAATGGTTTTTCAAATAAAATAAAATTGGAGAGAAAAAGATATCTATTTCGATGTTAAAAATAAAAACCCAATTCATGCGAAATCACCATCATCGTTCATTATACCAAGTAATTTGCCATGCTAAAAAGCGGTTAAGAACCTTGTAGCAAATAAGGTGAACTGAAAAACCCAAACCAAAATCTTCTTTCTATTCGAATGAATTGAAATTGATTTTCCCAGAAAATTGGGGCTTCGAATGCACTGAAAGTAAGTTTCATATGCTTGCTAATCAGTTCTTCAATTATTCATAATCATTGTCATGCCGATCGTCATCTACCTGAAAGCTTCTCTGAAAGTACTCACATTGAATCATAACTTTAACTTTTATGAACTAATTAAGTAGTTATCAGTGATATGCTAATTCAGCTAATCACCTCTACAATATCGTCCCCAAAAATGATTCATTTTCATTTTTTCATGGGTTCTCTTGAATGTCACCAAATTAATTGACGGACAAAATAGTCACGTTCAAGCTACGAGAATTTGTGCTGAAATTCTTTTAAAGCGACGTAGAAAACAAATTCAAATGAAGTGATTGGAAAATTCTTTTAAAGTTACGACTTTGTTTGTTCAAAACAAAACTGTGCATACCAAATTCATTGAAGTAGTAGATTTGAAATAAATTTTAGCAAAACAGTTGTTTTGACTTCGCTTTTTTTATTTTACATACAAGCCGCTCATTGGGTCCTAGGTGTGATCTGATAGGTCGTTTCACTTAACCATGAATTGAATACGTGCAATTGCACTTGGGCCCGAGCATGATAATAGTAATTGTTTGTCATCACTAAATACGCTGAGTAACATGAAAGTAATGGATTATATAAAACGAGTGATAAAAACCAGCAAGTATTCAAAATGAGACAGGATGCTAATTATCCAAATTTTTAATATGATTATTAACAGCCCATGTAAAGCTGAAAACGGAGTTATTAACTTGTGATGATGCATGATAATTATTACGACAATAGCCTTTTGCTTTTTTTCTTTTGCGTTGAGTTGGCCTTTCAAAAGCAATGATTTTATCTTACTTTCGTTATTTTTTTTTTCTTTTTTTCGTTAATAACTCTTTGGTTTTCCTGCTCGAGACTCATTTTAACGTTATTTTTAGCGATTCTAGTTTACTTGAACTCACCGGGATTACCCTCCGTTGTAACAATAGACTTTATATACTAAGCACGATTTTTTGTACCTCGTTTAGACTCGTTTAGGAGAGTTAGAACCCCAATCTCCATGTTTGTTCCGACACTTTGCGCTTTAGTACTACTGATTGAAGCCACTCTGTATTAGAATTTATTTGAAAATCGTTTGAAAAAAAAAAAAAAATTAAAGCTCAGATCAGCTTAGACAGTCGCTACTGTCAACCCTGACCTTAAATTTATTTGCTTTCTCATTAGCCGGCTAGTATTAAGTATAAGGCTGACGAAATTGGACATGTCCTTCTTTTGGCAAAAAATTGCCACTACTTTACTTTAAAAAAATGAAAAATTAAGCTACATGGGATATTTGATATTTAAATAAAATAAACAAGTAAGATGGCACAACAGAGCGAAGTGCCCAAAGGCCTAAAGTATTTCTCACAACTATGCTTTGTGAGGGAAAGGAAGGTTACAATTTTCTGCTGAAACTGAATTGCTAATCGAGAAAACGGCATGAAATTATTATTAGAAAATTGTGCAAACTCGTCGCGAAAGGTGATACTCTTTTTAAATATTTTTGCTTCTGTTGGGATTCGAACTACGAACCTCCCACATAACAGGCAATTATGCTAAACATCACCCCACGGGTTCCATATGTTTGATATTTGTCTCGAACATTTTTAGCTCGTTCATCTCCGTTTTCTTCCCTTCCGGGTATTACAAGCATCTTAGCTGTCCTACTTTTCTGCTTCACACCGATGATCCGCCCGTGAGGTACGCTACGTTGACTTTTACTTGCTTCTGCTGGGCATGTGAACCTTTGCCTCAACCACTATTTTTCGATAACGAATTCGATTTCGAGCGAGCACTCTCCAGTTTTGCTATCAAAGTTGGTTGAGGTCTTCTTCCACTTGGTTTCACTACCTTAAACGATTTCCTGACAATGCGCGGTCGGAATCGATCCGAATCTTTGGTGACCTAAATTTTCCCAGCCATTCTTGACTCGCGATGCGTACTCTTCTAGCACGCGAAAGCTCCTTATTTGATGATAGCACATACTTCGTTTTGCACTCAGTAACCATTAAATTCGTTGTTGCCGCTTCCGTTTCAATGCTAGCGGGTGCACGCACATATGACGTCACGGTTGCTTCCTCCTGTTGTATATGAAACAGTTGTCCTCATTTTACAAAAAAAGAACTTGTAGATGTATCTTCTTCTTCTTCTTCTTTTTCATTTCCGGCGTTACGAGTAGTGATCTTGAAGCGATCACAACTCTCCCACTTTTCCGCTTCACACTAGTGATCCGCCTGTGGGGTACGCCGCGTTGACCTCAGAAAGCGTCGGCAAGCCTCCCGGTGTTGGATTGTTCCATGTCTGAGGCCAACCAAATGCTGCTGTTTTGCATTTGCTTGTACCAGGTGTGTTTTGGCCTGCCTTTTCTTTTTCGTCGCGAATTTGTTGAAACGTTGTACGATATTGCCTTTTTGACGGGGTTCTGCGGATCTCTCCTTTGAACATGACAATACCAACTGAGCCGGTCGTGCTGAATTTTGTCCAAGATGGTACTTTTGACATGAAGGCTTCCACGGATCTTAGTACTTCTAATTCGATCAAGCTTTGTTACTCCTGCTGTCATCCGAAGCATCTTCATTTCGGCTGCCGTCAATTTGCTCTCATACTTTTTGTACATTGTCCAACATTGTGAACCGTATGTCAGAGCTGGACGGACAACTGCTGTGTAGAGTCTTCCCTTCAACTTAGGGGGCATTTTTCGATCACAAAAGATAGCGGAGTTTTCTCGCCACTTCATCCACCCTACGCTTACTCGATGATTGATGTCGTCATCACAAGTTGCTTCACTATTGATCATAGATCCCAGATATTTAAACTTTTCACACTTGGAAAGCACATTTCCACTCAAATAAATGTCTGGAATAGGCTTGTCTGGATCTGAAAAAGGGCAGCACAGGTATTCCGTCTTTTTAGCGCTAATACGCTACCCATTTCCTTCCAGAACATCAATCCAAACGTCAAGTGCTCGTTGCAGGGATGTAGGATCCTCGCTTATGATGGCTCCATCGTCAGCAAAGAATAATTGTTGTACTTTATTGTCCGTTACTTTCCCTTCGAGCAAATAATCCAGAACAGCAATAAAGAGCAGTGGACTCAAGACACTTCCCTGATGTACACCTACTGTTATTTGGAATTCTTCGGTGACTCCAGCTGGGCATCTCACTTTTGTAACTGCTCCCTGGTACATGTCCATAATTATTCGCACATAGGCTTCAGGAACTCCTCGGTGTCTGAGGGCCACCCATATCAGATCTCGTGGTTGTCGATCGAATGCCTTTTCGAAGTCAACCAATACAATATGCAAATCCTCTAAGGCATCTCGGTGTTTTTCCATAATGATCCTTATGCTTTGGATTGCGTCTATTGTTGTAGATGTATCTTCATAAGCGCTTAATTGTACAAGCCTCTTCTGTATACTTTATAATTATGTTTTCAAGAAATCAGCCTCAAAGTTTTTTTTTTTATAATTAACGCGCACACCAAGGGGGTATGACTACCCTTACAACGTTATAAAAACACAGTGCGAGCATTTAGGAAAATAGGAGAGGATTTGAAAGGAGACACCGATGCACGTTGCTTTTGAATCTTTGTGAATCGTAATGCAGGGGAAATACACGGCCAGGTAAAGCATTCCACATTCGGGTGGTGCGACTGAAATACGAATCTCTATACTTGACTGTATGTCCGAAGTTGGGCTCAAGGTAAAACTGATGAGCATTCCTATCATCTGACTTTTAGTTTGTTACAAATTGAAATGTAGAATTATGTCTTCGCTAGTAACGGTTAGGTTCGAGTTCGAATCCCACCAGAGGCAAAAATGTTTTTTCCACGGGTATAGCCTTTCGCGAGGAATTGGCAAGTCCTCCGTTAGTATTCATTGCCATGAAAAGCACTTTCTCAATTAGCCGTTCGGAACCGGCAGAAAATTGTAGGTCCCTTCCATTCCTTCACAAGGCATGGTTGTGAGAAATGCGCTAGGCCCAGGGGCTCCTCGCTCTGTTGCGCCACCCTATTTATTTTTATTTTATTTAGTAACGGTTATTGACCAAAACTTTTATGGTTTTTTTCAACTGTTTGCTAGTGAGTAGCAGTCGGTACATTAAGTTTTGCTAAGCAGCGACTAAGTATTGGCTGGCCAGTTTCTACCAGCAACAAGTGCCAAAAAAAAACCTACAAATGTTGGCTCTTAGAATTTATTTGTAATCCCAGCACTTCCTTCATTATTTTGTAAATCTGATTTTAATCTTAAAAGCAAATCTACAAACGAGCGTCTAAAAAAAAGTAGAGTTTTATGTGATGCTACTGCTGATATTGTGATGGACTACATATTATGGTGCCAAAAACTATTTTATAAATTAGCAGCATAAGAAAACAATTCAAAAACTTGATCTCCACATTTACTTGCAATCCCAGCAGTTCCTTTATTAATTTGAAACCTACTCAATATCTTAAAATGAAAAATTAGGATTAAAAATATTTCAAAAAACATTTGTTGGGTTTTGCTCCTTATCGATGATAGTACATGGGCTTCCAGACTGCGCTGGCAGCTCGGGCCAGCAACCAATTTTTGTACAAAAGCCGCTAGTAGGCACTGAATATTGATGTATTCTACTTTATCAGTCGCTGCTACTCGCCGGTTTATTGCGCACGTGGTGATTTGTGTTCACATCATTTCTATCAACGACTGACAGTATTGTTTGCTGCTAGCAACCCGCCGTGTTTGTCCTATGGTTTAGTTCTAAAAAAAAGAAGATTGGAGTAGTATGTGACGTTTGATAGACAATGCACCCTAATTCAGGGGGATGCAACTTGTTTTTGAGTTTTTTTGTCAGCAGACGCAATCACTTCTTCGAATATTAAACGATCTTTCTGTGATAGCATAGCATAAATAAATCTTTGTTTTCGCATATTCAGATAACGCTTTCGAAAGTACTCTATAGCTTGCAACATAACTATCTCTTCGATTTTTGAAAACTGCAAGAATGTTCAAAAAAAAAAATCTCCAAAACTTCATGTTCCCCCTGTGAATTAAAAAAAATATAGCGAATCTTCAAACAAACCTGATCTGGTAACTCTACTGAATGAATATAAAAGGTTTCACCAAATTACCAAGCGTTATGTCCAAAATGTTGGACTTCCCTGCAGAAAAGTTGGTGACTCAATCGATTTTTTTTTGTAAGTTTTACCGTTGCGTACGTGCGATCACGCATTCATTACCGTCCATATTCTCTTTGAACAGTCTTTGGTTTATTTTTAGCATTCATCTCCACCAATCAATTTTAATTCACACTGGAGCCAAGCAAATCATTTGAAACTAAAATCAAACATCGCAGTTTGGTAGCTGGTTGCGGTATGAAAGAAGTGAGTAATGGTTTCACTTTTTTTTTTTTCTTGATTTTGCCTTTGAGTTGGTTCACGTAAGTTGAAAATAAATGATTAATTGATGAGAAACACCATGCTCCACTTCTTTTAACATCTTATTTTTCCTGTTTGTGCTTATTTGTGTTGGGTCCACTTTTGAAAGTTTGTCTATGCCTGCAGGCTGGCTTTGTGATGGTCTATCAAAGATCAGTGCCTTCGTTGTATTTCGAACGCCGGCAATCTGTTGCCAACCAAACATTTAAACTTCAACAGTCCATGTGTCTATGAAAGAGCAAAAAACGAGCAAGAAAACGAAATTGCGAAAAGCAGCAATTCATTACCACCTTCTTTGTAAGATGCCATCTGGTGGAATGGAATTATGTCTGCCATGGGGGCTATATGGATAGTTGGAACACAAATTTGTTTTGAAAATTCTTTTTTTCCCTAGTAAATTGATAAAAGTGTCTAAATAGACTTGAACATTCACATCTCTGTCACAGCTGTAATTAAGCTGTTTGTTGGTTGCCGATTTTATTAAGCGCCAAAGAAAACAGGAAGCCTGGGCACGTCCACAGGCCGTGTAAGCTAATTATTAATAAAAAAAAAAGTAGTAAATAAATAAGTGCCTGGTTGTGTGTGCGTCTGGGAAATTTTTAAAATGTGACTCTTTGGCGATACGAGAAGCCATTACAGACGTGAGGTGAAAAAATCAAAAAGGTAATTGGAGAATAACTTTCGAAAATTATTGTTTTGTTTTCTTTATGAGGTTTTTTTTGCGCTTGCCTTTCAATTGGCTAATATGCTTTAATATATTTTGCAATCAGCCGTGAAAGGGAATCTTACACAAGCAATTACATGAGTTTTCTCAGTTGAACACATGTTTTACTCGCTATTGAGTTTTTATTTTTTTTTATAATTCAATTAAGAAGCAATACGTGATGATGCTTTGGTGAAGCCGCTGACATTTTTGAAAGATTGTAACAACTTACAAAAATGGGAACATGAACTGAAATGTACTCGAGTTGACGTCATAGTCAAATGTTATTGCATGCGATGCCACGTTGATGCAGTAGTAGAGTGTTCAGCTGTTCAGTAGGTAGGCGGGTTCGAATCGCGCTCTGGGCTTCTACTTTTCCTTCAACCTCCCAGTTTCATCTGAACGCAGCGCCATCCTTTAGGTTATATACGAAATCAAATCCAAAAAAAGGGCTACCCTGTTAGTACAATGGACCGGAAATTAGGTTTGAGTGCTCCAGATTAGCATGAACCTCCTCTTTAAAAAAAAAAAAATTGGTATCACAATACTCGTCGTGTCGTCAAAGGAAAAGAAAAAGTTCTAAGAACATGTCATGTTGTATCATGTCGATTTTTTTTAAATTCCCCTTACCAGTGGTGAGTAAGCTGCGAAGATGGCTATTTGTGTCAAAACCGCCTCCCAATTGGTCATATTCTACCATTCTGAACTAATTCGGATCAATACCGAGTCACTCCCACAACACCACCCCTTAATTGGATTTCTATAAGACCTTCAAAGTGACCAAGAACCACATGGGACGACTCGGATTTCTTATAAGATGATTTTATTCATTTTTATATAGACGAGTCGAAAATTAAAAACGGAGTTGGTGGCGGTATGTACTGAAAAGAACTGAATATTAGCCTTTTATTCAGACTCCCAAACTCTGTGGCATGATATCTGCAACAAATATCTTTATCGTCTCGGATAGTCAAGCAGCACTAAAATTCCTTGGCAATGTTTCTATAAACTCTGTAACCGCGACTGCCTATCGTCTCTTAGGGAGATGACAAGTCAGTTTAACATTCAACTCTTTTGGATACCTGAGCATAGAGACATTCCGGGAAACTGTGAAGACGATGAACTCGCCAAAAAAGCAATTTCCATGCCAATGTCACCAAACAAAACAAAAATTGGCATCTCTATCTCTGCGTGCAAACTTATGTGAAAGCTGAATCCTATAAGAACAACGAGTAATAGATGGGCAAACAACATCACCTGCATGGCTACGAAAAAATCTGGCCAAAGCTTGATCTAAAAGTTTGTTACATTAAGCACATCGCACTTTAACGCCGTGATTGGTTTTATAACCGGACTGCTTCATAGGTAGACAAATGGCAAGGTTCAATGTTCCATAAAACGACTTCTGTGGAAGCTGCATGGATGAGGAGAAGAGAAAAACGTTCCACAACCTCTTTGTAAACGCCCGGCCTTTTCTCAGAGACGTATAACACATTTGGGAGAACACCTTTTCGACGATCCAACTAATTTAAGAAACATAGACATTCATAGTCTCCATCGCTTTGTCTAAATGGTTTAGTGAGGGCAATTCTTCAAATTTCTTGTAGTATGATAATGGCACTATATTGGTCTAAGGGTGTCGGTCGTTTTCCCGACAGCCATCTCAACCTAACCTGTTGTAAGGAATTGCATAATTTTCTGATTTATTTAATTAAACTTCTGTAAATGAACGAAAGTTTTCAACCTCACTCTCCATGAGCAAACCTTCTTCTTCTGCCTTCTCTGGCGTAGCTCTAAGGGATCACAACTCACCCTGTGTCACACTAGTGTTCCACTAGTGTTGTAAGTAAAACTGTTGTACTCAACTATAAGCTCTTACAATTTGTTTGCCTCTGAAAAATCTTCTAATGAAACTTGGCAGTAAAAAATCATTAAATTGCAACAAAGTCCTATGCCATTTCATAAAATCCCTCGTGTTCAAAGCACATTTTAACTATTAATTTGCTTTTGATGTGTCACTTTGTCACAAATCCACAAATACACAATATTACATGAACCACTGCTCTCGGAACTACAGCTGCCCTACAGCAACACTCTTTTCAGCCATACAATCTTGTGCTGTCTAGTCCCAACCAATTTTCTCTTTTACTTTATAAGTGATAATGGTTATCCCACCATCATCTGTTATTATTTATCTGAGAATCAATCTGAAATATGCACCACGTCGCGTGTAGGATTTAGAAATGAAAAAAAAAAACAATCCTCCTACCATCCATTTGTCTGTGGTTGTTTGTCTAGCTTTCATTGCCAATGTCAGGGCATAGAGGTTTTTCATAATTTGATTTTGTATTATTTATTTTCTTAATATTTTTCTCTCTATGAATAAATTGGTGTTCTTTTTTTTAGCTCTGACAGCTTAAAAATACACTTAATCACCGAAATTTATCCTTGATTGCTCGTACAAAAAAAAAGAGGAGAGAATACAGATGTACAGACACATAGTTCTGGGTGTTTATTGTTGGTTTTGTGTTACGGAATTCTAAAAATATCCTCATCGAGTGAAATAAAAATGAACTTAACTCGTTACAATTGCTTCCGAAACAATTGTATTTTTTTACGAATTTTGCATTCACGCAGCAATTGAAGACGTCAGACAAATTGTTTACTTCCTTTTTTTTTACTCGATCTAAATTAATCGGAATCACAATAAATTAAATTACAAAAAGCTCAACGGGCGGCCCCGTGTGAGCCTACACACTATTGTTTTACTCGGTTACCTTGATAAAAGCCATTTAAGCCGCGCAAAGGATGAGATTTTTAAGAAAGAACGACCAGGCATATCAATGAACTCTCAGATACGCAGTGCATTTATGAATACTAATTCCTTCCAATGGATTGTTTTTGCGCGTGATTGTGTATGACATTGTATAAAGAAACAAAAACGCACACGCCCATTGTGCAAGGGAAAATGCGTACCAACACTTCCTGTATCGATTGAGTTCAATTAATAAAATAATTTTCGATCAATCATCGAAAACAACAATCAACTCTCTCAACTGACATCAATCAATTTTGTGGTCTTGCTTTTGTCATAATTGCAACATGATTGTGATTTGCTAATATATCAACTTTGAGACGTGCAATCAAAGTTGAAGTGTGTCATTGTTATTGATTATGTTCCGGCGCATAATAGAGATGCATTTGCTTTAACCTGATTGAATGCCAAGTTTTGTTTTTCTTGAAACGGAATCACTCTGGCGTATACGTACTTTTTTCGCTCCTTTTTTCTGATATGGTTTTTTTTTTTGTTAAAGTCTCTAATTTGTTTTATAAAAGTTGTCCGTGGGCGGTTGTTAATTAATGCCGTCTAGTCTGAAAATGTTTTTAATGTGCTTTTAAAAAGTATTTTCAACTTTTTTGTATGGAAAACAATATAGTGGAAAATATTAATCGTTTAATGCGCAGCAGAAAGTTGTCAAATCAATTGATGCGTTCAAAACAAACAGAAGAGGACTTTCGAAAATTTCCAAAAATCTTCCAAAGAATAGGAAATATTCAATTTGGAAATTAAAAAGTACGACGAAAACGATTATGCAAACCACCAATCGAATTAGCTTATGGGACTACCGTGGTGCAGGCGTAGAGTGTGAGGTAGATCGGACGAGTGGGTTCAAGTCCCACTGCGAGTATTTACTTTTCTTTCACAAAGAAACGGAAAGTTACTGCTCTGATAGAACAATAGAGCAGCAATTGGTCTGGGTGATCTACATAAGTTCAAGCCTGTCGTTTTTGATAAAACATAAACATAAAACATTTTATGAACTATGATTTTTTGGTCAAATCTTTCATTGGCACAGAAATCAGAAAGCAATATCTAGAACAAAATAGAACTTCTGAATTGAACGCAGGATTGCATTAACATGTTTTTGGTACTAAATAAATAAAATAAATAAAAAGAGTGGCGCAACGAGGCAGGGCCTAACGCATTTCTCACAACCATGCCTTGTAAGGGAATCGAGGGGACCTTCAATTTTCCGCTGGTTCTCAACGGCTAATCGTCTAAGCGCTTTTCATAGCAATGAATCTAGAATCGGAGTACTTGCCAATTCCTCGCGAAAGACAATACCTGTGGAAAAACATTTTTGGATTCTTTTGGGGCTCGAACCACGAACCTTTAGGCTAACAGGCTGACATGCTTATCATCACGCCACGGGTACCACATATTTTTGGTACTGACACATTAAAAGGTAGAAGGGATCTATGTGACGCATTCCAAGAGTATCATAAGTTACTGATCGTGAGTGCATATAGCTTTACATACCTTTTTTCAATCAAATACGATTTAATCCAATCAACAAAGGCAGGTGTAATAATTGAATGAATGAAGTCAGAAATTAATAATTTAGTCGCGGGAAATGCCTTACTTGACTCTGTTTCTCCCCTGTGTTACGATTCACAAAAACTCGAAAGCAATGTATTGTGTGTCTTATCAAACACTCTCCAACAGTCCTAAGCGATAACACTAGATGATCTGTCATAAGGTATTCAAAACCCGTCTAATGGGCGCAAATTATTTAAAAAAAAATCACTCAAAGCTTACAATAATATCAATAACCTCCTTCATAAGCTAATCTCAGACTCAGTCTACAAAAAGTGAAGGCTGGAAGAGATCAAATAAATTCCCTTTTCCTTTTAAATCCCTAGATAATAAGTAAAGTCATCCAGACATGGAGTCTTTCACCAAAAGGGATTCATTAGATCTATACGGCTATCATAAGACCAATCATCTTCTTGGACTTGTCCACTCCAGAATCTGAGCCTGGAAAGAAATGTTATCGAATCTTCACAGATAGTTCCAAAACCGACGGTTGATCTGGGGCTGGTGCTTTTGTGGAGAATGACGACATACGACTGCACACCTCTTTCGGATCGGAAGCATCCGTTTTCCAAGCGGGTTGCGTATTCTATTCAAGTAGATTTAAACCACGGTACGGATAATGGCTGGATGGGGAGAAATATCCGTTTTTGCAGCGATGGCCAAGCTGTGCTTAAGGTCCTTCTTAACCCTCTAATTACTTCGAAAGTGATCCAGGAATGCAAAAACTCTCTGAATGCGGTCGGAGGATTCAATTATTTTAGTTTCGTTTGGGTTTTGTCTTCTATGCTACGAGGGCATAACATGAAATTAGATTGCAGATGAACTTGCCAGGCAAGGATCTCAGAACCTGAGCCCGTCCTAGGTCTTCCAGGTTCCCCAGTGAGGAAACCAATCAACTTTTGGATCTGTGAAAAGCACAACCGTAGATGGCATACCTCCACTGGATGCAGACAAACCAAACGTATGCTGCCTAACGTAAATAACAAGACTGCAAGATTTTTGCTATCTTGTAGCAGAAAAGACTGTAGAAATCTTATTGAATTTGCCAGCGGTCACTTCTCTTTAGCCAAGCATTTTTTTAGGCTTAAGTGATACCACGCTCTGCAAATCCTTTGGAGAAGATGAGGACACCGTAGAGCACTTCCTCTGTGAATGTCCTGCTTTTTCTTGCATGAGGTCACATATACTAGAGGCAGGCATGACATGACGAGAGCTGGTAACTTAGACTCCTTATCATGGCAGCGTCTTTTGGCTTTTTTCCAAACATCTGGAAAGCTATAGCAATTAGAAATTTGCTATCTGGTAGTACAATGGACCTGTATTTAGGTCTGAGTTCTCCAGCTGGTATTTTAAAAACCTCCAACAGAAAAAGAGGTCATCGTGCCTTTCGCAGTAGTGTCATGTTCATTCCTCTATACAATTGAGGCTTGACTGGTTTTCCACCGTGCGTTGAAATTAAAAGGACTTAAAATAATATGTAGTGTTTCTGTCGTAGCATGTTTGTCTGTTACGTGGTAGGTTCGTGGTTCGAATCCCAAAAACATCAAAGAAAAATTATTCACGGGTATCACCTTTTCCGACGTATAGGGAAGTCCTTCGAGTGTAATGAACACTGCAGTGAAAAACCCTTTCTAAATAAGTCCTTCGGCACCGACATAAAATTGCAGGTCTTTCAAATGCGTTAGGTCCCAAGGTTTTCATAACTGTGTTACGCCACCCAATTTATTTATTTTTCATTTAGTTTACTATGACACAACTAATTTGATTCAATTGTCTACAACTCTAGGTCGTTAATATTTTTTTTCGCTTTAAAAAATTCTTACCTAACTTTAACCTAAACTGGATTTGACTACGAAAGCAGTCCACCACCTTATTTGCATGTTTCAAGAAATCGACCTTTAGGAAGGATGAAAGTCGCTTTTGCAAATAACCTTTGCTCAATCTTCAAACAATTGACTGGAATATAACGAAAAATAATGAAAAACCAACACAAACTTCAACATTCCTTTTTAAAACATAAGCCTTAAATTAACTTTGATTAAATGAAAAACATTTTAATTAAGTGCTAGACGAGTTCATATTTAAATGTTAACTCTGACGTCCGACACCATCCCCAAACCAGTTCGAGATATTTTTCAAACAACATTCCATTGGACGTTAGTTAGCTCCACAATAAATTTTCCACTTTTGCCAATGCTCAAAATATTTTGGAAGATTAGCTGGAAATAAGGTTTTTTTTTTTGCTAATTAAATTGAATACCAATTTGAAAAGAAATGACAGTTATGATGTATCAAAACTAGCGACTCGAAGCTTCTACGCAGTAAACAACAATTTTCTGATAATAGCTTTGGCATTTTAGTGCAAATTTTTATCCGAAGCTCGCACATAACAACATTTAATCATTCAAAAACTAGTACAAGTAAAATTCGCTTGTGTCTACAAACAGTGTTGAGAAATGGCAGCAACAAGTGCAAATATACAAAAATTCTTAGCATTTCTTGATCCCATCCTCCAACATTTTCTGTTTCTTCATTGAAAAGAAACCGAATTCAAGGTTGTTCTTCTCTCTTCCCAAAAATATTTGTTTAACCAATTCTTAGATCGAATAATGTCCACCTTGCTTATACCTAAGATCATGAAAAATTAAAAGCACAGTACAAAAAAGAAAAAAATTGGACTTTGACTCCTCTTTTTTTTTTTGATTGGGATAGTAGTGCTTGGCGCGTGACATTTCTTTGTTTTTGTTTTGCCTCAAACACAAAGGCAAACACAAACACGCCAACGAAGTGTCAATGTTATTGTTCAATTGATTTTTATAATATCGACGAATACAACGCATGTTTACTATAACATCTAAATTCCGAACAATTACGACGAATTTCCTCCAAAAATAAAAAAATTAATTCTATCGGCGCGACGGAATAGCAAACTTTGTTTAATGTCTTGTGGTCATATAACCTTTTCCTCATGCCCGTCGCGTCGCCTCGTCTGTCTTTGGTTATGTAAAATGAACAATTTTGAGAACTACCCGGGGGGATCACACCTAGAAGAAATATTTGTCAAACTACCAACACCACATCAAAGAAGAATATCTGTGCATCTGCAGCGTTACGAGAGGATGCAGTAGCAATTCGAGCGAGTAGGTGTGGGATGCTGAGCCCCTTGATACAAATAATTAAATTTTTGGCGGGCATTGTCGGTTTTTAAAATTAGACGCGCAATTGCGACTTGGAAGATGTGGTTGCTATTTTTGGCTAGAACATCAGCAGAGCCAGGGTCGTCGCGTCGATCGTCCGAAACAGAGTTCCGCCACAGTCCGCTCGCTAGTACCAAAATAAAGGGGCAGATCGCTTCAGGACAATAAATCGCATAAGTAATGTATAAAAGCGATTTTAAATTTAAATTTGTAAAGTTGTACTGTTTGTGGGGTCGGTTGTCTCGCGGTGGCCTTAACACCTGTTTGTTTATCTATTTTCGGATGATGGGGTTCGCTGGCAAGATCAATGAACAGCATTTGATTTGCGCGGTTCAATAGACGATAATTTGAAGCGCTTTACAAAAACCCAACACTCTTTTTATTTTGTATTTGTTTGTCGGAAAGTTGCAGACAGCGCCGGATAAGAGTTAAATCAAGGAGAAAAAAAGAGAAAAATGAAAGTAAACCCGCTAGTCATATGGTCGCCACGGAAAAATGAGGAAACTCACTTGATAGTGAATTTATTACAGGGCTACATGTCTGTCTGCGGTGGATGTGTACATATGTACGTATGTATGGATGTAAACCAAAGAGAAATTGTGGCCCCAGTTAAGTAAGATTTGCTGTTGGATTGTATCCAACCTAAAATGCAATTATTTTGCACATTTTGATTGGTGCATTTGCAGGCACTTAGCAACAATAATGTACATTAAGGCAAGTGTGAAATTTGACTATGACTTGCTTATCAATTGAAGGAAGATAGTCACTTCACATGGGGGTGCAGAAAGATGGCCCTCATTGGGAAGAAAGAATATACTGCCACTGTTATTTGACAGTATACAACTACTTTGATCTGAGCCTATTTATGTCTCGTAAAGGTAGCGCGTTCCTATCCTCTTCTTCGAAAATGTTTTGATTAAGCCTTGGGAGGTCTTGGATTGTCGATAAACTGCATTAAAACATTAGAGTATTTCATTTCATAAGTTCGAAGTATTGATAATGGTTCCATTAAGATATTTTACTTCTTTAACATGATCCCTCGGCCAAAGATACTTCAGCTTATACTCAGCAGCCTGTGAACAACTAGAAAGTAGCTGAGGACACTGCATTTGGTTAGTCTTAGACATGGAACGATTCAACACTGGGAGGCTTGCCAACGCTTTCTGAGGTCAACGGTCGGCGTATCCCACAAGCGGATCACTATTGTTACGCAGATAAATGGGAGAGCTGTGATCCCTTTGAGATAACCATACTCGTAACGCCGAAAATGCAGAAGAAGATGAACATGACAGAGGATATCCTGCTCTTAAGGGGTTAGGCCACCCTAGAGGCTGGAAAAAATAGGCTTTTTGGGGATTTTTTTTTAGAAAAACTACAAAATAAATCGAGATAACTGAAACGCGATTTTATTATTTATATTAATGACTGCTTACGATAATTTTTTTGAATCGATTCATTACAAAATGGCGGCTGTGCAGCATTTTTTCGACGACGTCTTTTTTTTTTTTTGAGTTCCACGGCCGGACCAACAGCTCCTGTAATTTTTTGAATAATAATGAGCAAATAGACTTTTTCGATTATATATACTCACTGCTATAGAAGTACGTAAGATTTTTGCGATATATTGATTTTTGGCCAAATGGCGCCCTTCTAAAGTGAAAAGTGCAAAATTTGCTTAAAAAATTGTCAGAAAATTGTTAATAACAAATGAACTACGCAACATAAAAAAAAAATCCTACGTACTTCCATAGACAATGTATATTTCAAGACATGTTTAAAATTTCAAGTCAATCGGTTGAAAATTGCATGAGTTACGAGTCCGGCCAACTTGAAAAACATAGTTTTGAGATAAACGCGTTTAAAGTTTTGAGTAGTAGAAAATCATGAATAATTTTACAATACTTTTAATCTGCGATGCCGGAAGGAGACGTTCGCAAATCCAACTCTATTCTAGACTACTAGTTTAGACTAGTCAGGAAATAAATATTTTCAATAACATGCTCTACTCCTCTAACGTACCTTGCCCCTTGCGCTCACAAAAGGAGCTCGCTGCGGACCAGACGGCCTTGTACTAAAATTCGAAAACAGAGTACGTAAAAGTTTTTCTCGGCCATAATCTTTTGGGATATCATTTTTGAGGTCCTAAGGGACCATTTGAAATTTAAAAAAAAAAATCGATTTTTCGAAAGTTCTAGGGTGGCCTAACCCCTTAAGAGTGAGAGTTAGTAAGTAGGGTGGCGCAACTGATCGGGGAGCCCCGGAGGGCGCATATCTCCCAACCATGCTTTTATGAGATAACGGAGGTGACCTTCAGTTTTTTGCTGATTCCGATCGAGAAATCGCTTTTTATGGCATGAAATTACTATCGAAAATATATGCAAATGCCTCGTGGAAGGCGATACCCCTAGAAACTCTTTTTTTTCCTTGATGTTTCTGGGATTTGAACCTCGAACATCCCACGTAACAGACAAACATTCTCACTTTTACGCCATGAACACCACAAAAGTGAGTGCTACAGTGATGTTGGAGACTCAAGGACGGGATAAGCGAGAATTTTTTTGCTGCTCAGTTAAAAAAAATTTAAAAAATTAAAAATGGGTGGCGCAACAGAGCGAGGAGCCCTAGGACTTAGCGCATTCCTCACAACCATGTTTTGCGAGGGAAAAACATTTTTGGCTTCTGTTGGGACTCGAACCACGAATCTCTCTGGGTTGCCAAGCAGACACTCGCCATGGGTACCTCAATTTAAATAGTAGAAAAAATCATTTTGGCATAAAAACATGTGCTGTTCCAAATTTGTGTAATTCCTTAGTGGGGAACTCTACCAAGTACTATTTTACGTTATTTTTACGCTGCTTCTGTTAACAGTGAAGAGCTTTAACATGTTGAATAAAACTGAATTTAAATAATTAAAAAACTCTAAATTAGGTGTGCCAAAGGGCAGTTAGGTTGGGCCTCTTTTATTCATCTTGCCTGTCAATGACCACTGTAGGACAGTTTCTAAAATGATAAATATTAATTGTGAGTCTTAGGTTAGGTTGGGTTGAATAGGGGGTGCAGATAAAAGTGGCAGCATTTCACTCAAATATCAAGGATCCATTGTGCTCCCCGAGAGAATAGAAGATGAGAAGGTGGGAGGATTGGAGAGGTAGAGGGTTGGGCTGGTGATTGGTTTATTGCGATAGGGAACCATTTGGAGTTCTAAGTAAATTTTAGGACGTTGCTCAATTGGAGGTTAGAGATGTCGCCCAGTTCGTTGAAGAAGTATACTCCGAGGGCTTTTTCCTAGTGTGGGCCAAGCTATAACACACACTGAGGAAGTGGAATGATCCTTCCTCTGCGTCTTCTTAGTAAATGACTTTTCTGCGGGTTTTTCTTTGACTACTTTTTTTCTTTTTTGAGTCGGGAACAACTAATTCTTCGAGAGTATAAGACAAAGAAGCGTATAAAAGTGGGGGCGATGGGGGCTGTGCTAAAACCTTCATTTTGAGAGATGACTGCTGTCAATCATCTCAAAAACGGTTAACCCTATCCCATGATTTAAGAGTTGCGCTGGAGAGTAGTTTCTTTCATTCCTCTTTTTTATTACTACGTAACTATCTGAATCCAGATATAAAAATGAAGCGGTATTCTGTTCTAGTTTTTTTTTTTTCTAATGGGTATATAGCTTCTAGCTGAAGTGTTCAAGTGAAATCCGTATCATTTTTCAACGAATTGTTTCCTGTCAAATCGTAAAGTATGGGCATTAGTGTTGCACTAAACCCAAGTCTTGAAAACCATTAAACCATTTGGAGGGATGTCTAGTTTACTTGAAATTGCAAAAAAAAAAAACAAATTTCCAGAGAAACATTTTACTTTTAATCAGCTTTTAGCGTGAATCCAATTTTTCTATGTCTACCAATGAGTAATCGTGACGCAAAGAACTCTCAAGCCGACAGCAGCTGCAAGCTGATTTCTCCTGAAAAAATAATCCATAAATCGAAATCGTTTCTGAAGTAAGCTAGAGCCACTTGATTCTTCCAAATTGGCAACGTCTTATTTCTCACACACCCATCCATAATCCCATTTATTTTCTTCCAAAATCGAAATCGAATATCAAATTCGCGCGTACTATGTGCATATTTATCCACCACCATGGCGTGATCTTCTCCCATCTAAATTTATCAAGTCAAGAAAAATCTTTTCTGTTCTTCTTTTTGAATTTTCAGACTACATGTCTTCCAGTTGGAGACACGAATTCAAATCAAATAACGCTTTTAAAAAATTTCCTATTTTTAGAAACGACTTCATTTGAGGCAATTATTCGCTTAGTTTTACGAGCTTGCGAATTTTAGAAACGGTGCGGATTGAAATATTACTGTTGTGTTTGTGTGGGTTTTCTTTTCGGTTGTATTTTCGTCTGGCACAAAGACACATTGTCAAAATAGACTTTTCTGGAAAATTGTAATAAAAAATAATCACGTAGACAATAAATGATAGCATCTGGGGACGATTGGGAAGAGCTCCACCCAGACTAAAAAGCGTCGTGTTGGTTTGTCTTCATCAGGCCACAATTTTTCAACCGTTGACGTACTTCTTGATAAAAATTATGAGTCTAAGGCTTCTGCGAATTACGACTCGTCGGTCGGCGTGTGTGAAACAGGAAGACAACATCACCATGACAATCAACAACGCCACCAGGAAGACGGTAGTATTTTGTTCACAGATATGAATAAGTAAGCGTGTCATCTGCCAGACGCCTACACCAGTCATTGCAACCGAGTATCGAAATGACGAACGTGTTTAATTTTTTGTTTGTGCAATGGCCAGTTGTTGTTCATTTCAATTTATTTGATTCTTTTTGTATTTTTGTTTTTTGCTTGATTCAGCGAAGGTTCCGATGACCGCTAGACGTAAGCGTGCAGTGGATCCAATGACCGAACACCGAAGTGCTGTTTTTGCAGATTAGATGCCGGTCTGGCTAGCAAATGGATTCAGAGTCTCACATGCTTCGAATTTCCCTATGGATTGCTTTATTTATTTTGCGGCCACTGCGCCGCGTCGCGTTTCTATATACAATCCAATTTGTAAGCATGTGGGGCATTAAATTACTGAAAACTAAAGATGACGCCAACGTCACACGATGTCGTCTTTGGCTGGGTTCATCCCAATTAAGAACGCTGTCAGACCTTCTAATAAAATTCATTTAACAAAAAATACAAACCGTTAGGAAAAGAGAACGGTTGCAATAAATTTGTTTGGTCCAATTTGCTTATTTGTCAGTTTTTTACGAGGGACACTGAGAGTCTGCGGACGAGCAAATAAATCAAAATGATTAAAAGAACACTCGCCGAGTTGATAGCGTTGCGCGATCGGTTGTTATGTGGTCGATGAATTTATCATCATTGCTGGTTTATATTAAATAAAACATTTTTTTATGAAGACCAATCATTTGGAATGTAAAAGGTTGAAGGTTGGAGTAGGTCAAAGAACCACATTGGGGTTCGGGCAAAACTAGGGTTCGTCTATAAATGTGGCAAATTTCTTAACACATGGTTAATATTCCATAGAAAGCCGCTAGCAAAGCTGATAAGAGCTCATTTTACCCGCACTCTCTTCTTGATTGCAAACCAAAGTGAAGTGTACATCTTCGTTTTGGTAGGCAAAATTGGTTTTTGGTTAGTAGCAAGAAAGGAAAGAAAAGGAATAAAAAAGTCCTGGTACAGACAAAATTTGGTTGACTCAGTCATGGATGAAATCAAAACCGGGAGGCTTGCCGACTGCGTCTGAGGTCAACGTGGCTAAGAAGAAGAGTGAAGCAATCCTCAAGCTAAAAGCACTTCTCAAGCCAGATACCAACCAAAATTGTAATGTTGTTATCTCCGCATAAATACAGGCGAGCCGCTCATGAACCCATTAAATTTTTTAAAAGGTCGGCTAATAGCAGGAGTATAATCCTTCGAATCCTAAAAGGTCCCAAGACGAGCTTGTTAACTCTGATCACTTCTTTCAGATCTCAGACCAAAGTGATCGTCTGGAGCAATATTGCCATTTGAAATAAGTTCGATCTCACTTTCTCTCGCAGTCAACTTTTGCCCAAAAATTAGCTTCAGTATGATCTTCTGCAAAAGAATATTAAACGATCCGACCTCCTCACTGTAATCGTTTGAAAGTTCAAAGTCTAACTACTGCGCCTCGTCTTTTTGATTATTTTCTTGCAAACAAAGGAGTGACGTTTTTATCATCATAATTCGATTGCTAAAACAATAAACTGCTTTGATTTTTTTAACGTACCAGCTAAGACCAAAGAGGCACAAGTCTGGTTACTAAACCAGACAATTGCATTTGTTCATTTCCAACATCATGTTAGTTACTAAGCAGTCTTGTTTTCTATTCTTTTTTTCTACATTTTTCTGTGTTCCCAAAATCTGTTGATAGTACATTTTTGGTGTAGACGCTAATTGACTATGTGAGTAAGATAAAGTTACGACAGCAAAAGAAAAAAAAATAAGCTATGAATGAAAACATAATGCGGCACTTTGTACAGGGAACCTTACCTGCATCAATATCAGTTCCGGATGCTTGTGTCCCGTGCTCGCCATTTAATCAGAAAAAGTTAAGATAAAGTTCCAAGGTGTTTTTGTTTGCTTGTGATATTATATGGGCTTGTGAAATCGGTTTTTGCGGAAGATTCTTAAGTTTTATTGTTTGGAAACAAAAAACCATTGGAGAAAGGGTCCAAAGTTTAAGCAGAGATTGTGCTTGTGGGAGGAGTGCTGTTTTGTTTCTTTGTTTTTTTTTCGGGTTTTTTTTGGCATAATTGTGAAACGTGGGTATTTTATGATTTAAACAAAACAAATTAAAGATTATTTATTAGTTTTTTTTTTTTTCGTTCTTGGGAATTTCCCTTGGAGATAAGCGTGGCACACAGTCTTCACATTGCTCACGCATTTATCAAAATGGGAGTTTTTGTTTTTGAACTTTAGAGAAAATTTTTTAGCAAAGCAAACTTAGTTGACTACCTTCTTATTTATTATTCAATAAACAGAAATGTTGAAACTGCAGAATAGGTCTCTACAATGACAATGAACTCTACTTACCCAACCCTCCTCCTTCAAGGATGTCTTTAACAATAACAAGCATTCAATCGATGTTTAATTGTGTGTATGAGAAGTCCAACACCCGGAAGTTTCGTGGAAAGTTTGCAAATAGTTCAAAAGTAAGGGTAGTTCAATCGTATACGGTTGATATACGGTATACGCGCAAATGACGGCTTCCAAGCATTCTTTTGTCATTTGCTTTGTTAAACACATTCAGTGCCTGGTTTAATGTGGGTGGGAAAATGTATTGAATTAAATCAGCATTGAGTTTTTAGTGATGTGTTCTATAGACCGTTCGTCTGAGGGCAGAAACTATCAGCTTTTGATGTCGTGTGAAACACGCAGTGAAAGCGTGTTATCCTTGATTTGACTTTTTTTAGAACTCAGCAGCTTAGCGTCTTTACGGAACACTTCTGAGATTTGGTTTTTGTATCCATTTGAATAAAATTGCATAAAAGGTGCAAAGGTGCCTAGCGTATGTCCTGCAATCGTCGTTTTAATTGAATTATTGAAGACCACGAAGGATTATACTCGTACTTTTGTTTAGAAGTATTTGAAAGGAAGCCAATTTTCCCTGCATCCAAATAAGAATCCCAAACGACCGTTAACAGTGAGATGAAGAACAGAACGGTCTTCAAAGATGTACACAAAAAGAGCTTTCTAAGAAATTAGAGACTTTTTTTTTGTAATAGAAAAAAAACTTTTTTAATTCTGGCAAAGACTTCTTGTGGTACCCGTGGTGTGATGGATAGCATGTCCGTCTGTTAATCCAGAAGTTCGTGGTGCGAATCCCAACAGAGGCAAAAATGTTTTTTCCACTTGTATCGCCTTTTGCGAGGAATTGGCAAGTCCTCCGTTAGTATTCATTGCCATGAAAAGCGCTTTCTCGATAAGGCTTTCGGAACCGGCAGAAAATTGTATGCTTTTCCATTCCCTTATAAGGCTTGGTTGTGAGAAATGCGCTAGGCCCAGGGGCTCCTCGCTCTGTTGCGCCACCCTATTTATTTTTATTTTATTTAAAGACTTCTTGGAAAGAAAATAATTTCGAAAATACTACTGTAAAGAAAAGCGTTACAATTCTTAAAAGAAGAAGTAGGCTTCTGAGAAAATCAAGACATATTTTTAGATGAACTAGATAGCTTCTAAGAAGAAGAAGGTTGTTGTTTCTTGGATAAAAAAGATATCTTTTTAGATAAAGGAGATAAAAAGATAGCTTCTTAGATGAAGAAGATAGCTTCTTAGATGAAGAAGATAGCTTCTTAGATGAAGAAGATAGCTTCTTAGATGAAGAAGATAGCTTCTTAGATGAAGAAGATAGCTTCTTAGATGAAGAAGATAGCTTCTTAGATGAAGAAGATAGCTTCTTAGATGAAGAAGATAGCTTCTTAGATGAAGAAGATAGCTTCTTAGATGAAGAAGATAGCTTCTTAGATGAAGAAGATAGCTTCTTAGATGAAGAAGTGTGATGCTTCTTTTTCAAGGCTGGGGTATGACTCAGGATGTCTAGGGTCTACCCAAGGAAGCTTCGTAAGACTTGGGTTTCGGAGGTCCAACTTCTCAAAAATGCGTACGAGGAAACGGTCGGTTTAGTTCTAATCAACTCTAAATTTATTTTAATATCTTCTCTCAGGAATAAGTTTACAATTTAACCAATTTTATATTCAATATTGCTAGCAAAAGCAAATTTTATGTTTTATTGAGTTGGGTCTACTTCTGGTACTGGTCCATGGAACAGCTAGTATCGATCCTCACTGGTTTAGTGGCGATGGTTCCTCTGGGTACATGGTTGTATACCACGGCAGCTGTTTCCTTGGTTCGGCGGTGGTGAACTCCTGTCTAGATCTGCACTAAGCAGGGCTCTCTATCGGCCGCAGCGGATTTCGTGGCAAAGGTCTGCGTTGTGTGAGAGGCAGAGCAATTTATCGGCAGTGGCGGATTGCGTAGAAAGTGCTGCATTAGCTTAGACGCAAAACACTCTGTCGGCGGCGGTGGTCGGCGGACTTCGCAGAAAAGGTCTGCGGTTGCGCACTGTGAAGAAAACTCCCTGTGTGACGCAATGCCTAACTAGGAAAAATTTAATCCCCCAGCTCAACAAGCCACAACGAATAAACTCCCTACAATGACTTTACAATGCCACAACAATGGAATTTTCTTTACGGAAGGACAACGTCTACAAGTAAAGAGAATTTAAGCGCCCTGCTCAACAAGCCACAACGACTAGACCTCCTTCACGAAGACTAAACGGTAAAGAGGATTCAAAAGCCCGGCTCAACAAGCCACAACGATTGAATTTCCTATGCGGAGACTGTCAAAGTCAAAAAAGTAAAGAAGATACAAACGCCCGGCTCAACAAGCCACAACGATCAAATCTCTTTTGCGGGGGAGGAGAAAAAGTATCAGATAAATTCTATTTGCCCGGCTCAACAATCCACAACAAGTAGAAACCTATATAAAATGTTTTTCTGATTTATGGTGATTAATTCACCTCTATTCATTGACTTTGCCACTGAAAGCGAATGTGAGCTGTATCAGGTCAGTGACAATTTTGCATAGAAAAAATTTTATGGGGATTGCCAATGTATTTCCCCATAAGGAACTGCACAAGAAGTGATAAGGCACGGAAAAGTAAACAATGTTTGACCTTGGAGTAGGCATTTACTTTGTAATATAATTATGTGCGGAGGAAATAAATACTGCACTGTTTTGGTGAGGCATCTTGGGATGAGAGAGGAGAAAGAAATTGTGACGCTTCGTCACAGAAGATAGCTTCTTAGATGAAGAAGATAGCTTCTGAAATGAAGAAGACAGCTTCGTAAATGAAGAATTACTTTTTAGATGAAGAAGGTAGCATAGATGAAGAAGATAGCCTCGTAAATGAAGAATAACTTCTAAATAAGCTTCTTAGATGAAAAGATAGCTTCTTATATAATGAAGAATGTAGGTTCTTAGATAAAGAAGCTATCTTCGTATGGAAAAGAAGAGGATATCTTCGTCTTACAAAAAGAAAACAGCTATTTATGAAAAGAAGACAACTTTTTAGAAACAGAACACAGTTTCGTTTGAAAAAATACACAGCTTTTAAGGGTAGAGAAGACAGCTTTTGAGGAAAATAGCTTATTTGAAGAAAAGGACAGCCTTTTTGCGGATAAAACAATGTTTAAAAAGTAATGCAGCAATAAGACGGTACCTTTGAAGGAAAAGACAACTTCGCTGAGATCAAGTTCCAAAAAGAAGACAACTCATTTCGAAAATAAATAAATAAAACAACTTATTTAAAGAAGCAGACCGCTTCGTTGAACATGATATCAACTTTTTTGAAGGAAGGACAACAGCAAATTCGAGCAAGAAATGAAGAAGAAGTTATGAAGAAGCAAACATCTTCTTGCATTGATTTCAAACCATTATCCATATAGCAAACTTTCAAACTTAACGTTGTTGTACATCAGTGCAAAAGTTTGTCTAAAAAAAAAACAACACTGCCAAAAATTTTCATATGAACTCCAATTCTTGTTGAAAACCAAGCCTTATTTTCGGTTGCTTTAAGGATACCAGCCGCAACGCATGTTCACATTCCCATGAATGAAAAAAGAACCAATTCAAATAAAACTTAGGGTCAATATCCTATGAAAGAGGACCTTTTCAGACATTTGATCCAGGTACAAAATCAAAACCTTGAACATGTTTTTTGTGCCGTGAATTACGGCGCGCCACCGTCTATACGAGATGGCAGACACAAATTTTACCTGGAATTGTGCAGATATTATTTCGTTATGCAGACACCAGTTGCTGTTTCTCTCTGGACTAACCCTCTGCCTAGTTGGCTTGAATTTATCCTTTTTTCCTTCTTTTTTTTTGTCGTTTTCGTTTTGCTCTCTTCAAAAAAAAATTCCGTCAGTTTTTTTCCACAGCGCACACAAAAGCAAAGGAAGATAATTAAAAGAGAAAATGTGGCTGCCTTTACAAAAAAAGGAAATCCACAAAAAAGGAGACGATGACCCCGTTTTGGATTGTACTCTTATTACTGTGTGGGTCTATTTTATACGAAATATATTTGGCGGTTTAAATCATCTCACTTCTAGAGCAGGATGTTTATTTAAGAAGCGTGCTTGTTCAGACATCAGACAATTGCTGACGTAGTTTCTTTTGAGTAAAACGTTCCATTCGGCAATAGATCGAGATGAATGTGAATTGCACATGCATCAGCGAATTGTTAATGAGAGTCACGCGAAACGGGATGCTCCTTACATCGTTGGCGGATGTCTCATAGAATGTAATATAATTTTGAGCTGATGATTCGACAGACATTAAGGAACGTGCAATCTCATGAACGATTGGTCTCTGTTAGCCATGAATTAACTTCAATTGATTGTTTGTAAATTTTTACAATTAATTTGCAATTAAATGCTCGTTGTCGTGTTGCGTTATTTTGTTTATATCTGCCTGGGACCTCGGGACCCGAACTTGATGATAAATAGCTTTGTATATCTGTACTCGTACTTGGACGCCACACAGCCCACCGTTTGCAATATGATTGTGTGCGCATTTAAACCAATCAAAACCATGGCATCATCGAACAGCAAGGCAAATGGGATGACAGTTAGAAGAGCGCCATCACCATCATTATCGTCATCAGCATCATCATAAGGAAGACAATAAATTGAGGTCGCACTCTCAATTGAAAGTATACGCTCGCTCACTACTTGGTGGATTCTGGATTGTAATCAATGAGAGAAAGACGCGATTCAATTACATTCGGCACGTTGTGTGCACATGCAAAAATAATTGAAAGGAGCGTGTGAATGACGCAGTGTACTTCACTTACATGGAATATTTTCATAAAAGCTTAATTTACGCGAATGTGTCACACAAGGGAGATGATTAAGCGAATTTTACTGCAAGAGGAAGTTCTATTAAGACAAATGGTCAGGCTTCGGATATTGGATAAGAGGGTATAAGGTAGCAATTGGTGCCAATTGGTTCATGGTGACCCTTTTACTGTGGAGTTTTTGCATTTTCAATCAACTTTAACGAGCCTAAAGGGGCGTATTTTCAATGAAAAACAAAGAAATAGTTGTGCTCTTAAAAGTAAGATTTTTTCGATTCCTTGAGGATAAACAATGAAACGAAGTGAGACTCACTTTGGATTCAAATTAGAACTACCGAGGCTGCACGTGAGACTAATCTAATTCACTTACTTAGGTAGACCTTACAGTTCGTGGTTAACCTGTGCTCCAATCAGCATTTTTCGGTAACAGTTACGATTTGATGCAAGCTCTCTCCAGTTTTTCACACTAAGTCGGTTGAGGTCTTCCTCTACTTGGTTGCCCAACCTAAGACGACATCATCCCTTCTAGCGATTTGCCAGTCCTGGTAGTTTTTCGATGCGCACTTTTTTTTCTAGCTTTGCCCAGCAACCTTAACGGTAGTTAGAACTGGCCCAAGATCCTTTTCCATCTGGGAGCTTTTCATTTAGGTGTGGCAGATAACAGATAACAACATAAGAAAGTTTCTCAATAAGGCCTGAAAATATAGCCGACAACCCAAAATATGTGTTTGTCATCAGCCCAAAATATGGTGTATCTGGTTAAAAATGCATAAGTGCAACGTCGTTCGTTGCAAAGGACAAAAGTTTGAGAAGTAAAAGGAACTCTTCATCGTGGCATCATGTTGTCTGGAACCATTCAAGTTCTGCCAAGATGCATCGAACCTTCTGGTTGTTCAATTGATGTATGAATTTGGACGCTAGGTGAGTGAATGTGCTTCTACTTGAGATGGTTACAACAGACACTCTATCTATATTTTTCAGTTTTCCGAAAACATTTGTAAGTATTCATGAGTAAGTTTCTTACCATAAAAAGGACGTAAATGGGTTGTGGATTTGCTATTAAGCTCCAGATGCCAAAAAACACAGAAACAAATCGAAATATCCTGCATTTCAAAGGACCTTCAACTTTAAACGAATTGCGCGCCTTTAGTGAAAGAAAACACTTTTCGTGGCAGTGTAGTTCCTTTAGACGCACTTGCCAATTCCTCCTAAGGCGATATTTCTAGGCGGGTCAGTAAGTCCGTGGCTTTTTGAACTCCCCGCTTTTTAATTGAAATGGCAACATTGCTCCCGTCCACAGGCATCTGTCAGTTGATTTTTGTCAAAAATTGAACAAGCTGCGACATTTAGTTTGTTTTTGACAGCCGTTAATATGAGACTACCGCGTTGACTGAGAAGAAAATGGAAATAGTTATTCACCCCAAGAAACCCACTGTTTTAACTGCTTTTTGGTCTCCGCTGTGTCGTTCCACGAGTTTTTGCGCCATTTCGTAACCGTGGACGAAACGTGGATCCACCCAAACACACCGGAGAATAAACAGCAGTCAAAACAGTGGGTATCTCGGGGTGAATAATTTGTTTTGTGAATTCTTCTTGGTTTTGCGCAACGTTCTTTAAAAGAGTGAACTTATTTCCTCAAAGTGATGATAAGTGTTCGATTTGTAACAAAGTCAATCTCATGCGTTTTCATATCCACATTTTGGCATGATCTGGTTCAGAGCAATAATATAATGATTCTCATAATTGGGCTCACTTCAAGGACAGTGGTGATAAAAATTATTTATTCAGTTGCAAGTACATTTTCTTATCTTACTCATTTCGGGTAATGGTTAGCGTGTCTACATGTTGCGTGGGAGATTCCGAGGTTCAAATCTGAGAAAAATCAAGGAAAAAATTAAAATTAGTTTTTACATGGGAAGTGGCTCTTCGATACTTATTTCATGCTAAGGAAAGCGCTTTCTCGCCCAACTATTCGGAATCGGCAAAAAAATTATAGGCCTTTCATTCCCTTTGCAACGTATGGTTGAGTTAAATTTGCCAGGTCCCGGAGCTCTCCGATTTATTGCGCCAAGCTGTTTATTTATTTTACTCGCAATGGCAATTTGTTAAGATGTGAAACATGAAGCATCGAACGAACATCTTCTTTTTTCACATGGCACTGTGAGCTTTGTGATCTCAAAACGAGCACACAGCACTCTACCACTTGTCTACTTCACAATAGTGATCCGCCTGTGAGTTACGCATCAATCGAAAACATAGAATATTTTTTTACGGGTTAACTGGAGTCATCAAAAGGCAGCCCAAACGCTTCTGGTACAAATAAATCCGAAGAAATCTGCTTTAGGTTGTCCTCGGACATTGAACCCCACAATCGGATCTCTATCGTGAAGCAGTTCAATGGGAGAACTGTGTTCCCTTCGATATAGTGATGCTCAAAACGTCGAACACTATGAAAAAACTGGAGTCATCAAAAGCGGAATAATGTCATAGAGGGGCGCCAATTTTTTCGTTATTCTCGTCCCTTTCATTTTTTTCACAACTGAATCCGCTCCTACCCGGAACTGTTATGGCTGATTACAAGACATAAACCTTGATGGACATATAGCATGGGTCCATTTCCTATAAGCTACGATGGCCTTTGTTTTGGAGGGAGCACCTTGCTTCGCCGCGCCTCAGTCTCCGCCTTCAGAGTACATCGATCGGTGTAAACATCAAAACAAAAATATTTACACCAGATCAGTATAGGTTTTAATTTATGACGCAGTGTGGGAAAATAAAGCTAAAGCGCAACAAGTAAATAATACGTTTATTGTTTATGTCTCTCATAACGAAACTGGCTCACCACAATTATTTTACATAATATGCGACTTTGCTGTGATATAAAATAAATACCCTTCCCGACCATAATTATATGCAAATTTACGCATTGCAATTCTCACAATATGCCCATTTACCCAGTGATAACTGGTTTTTCTATACCTAATGTTTTAAATGAGAAAAGTCTAAAAGTCAAGTGAGTTATTGGCTTAAGCTCTGGTTGATTTCCCATTTGATTTGTTTATATACGTTTCTTCTTAATTAGAGAGAAATGAAAGAAAAAAAAGGCACCACAATGCGGTTGCTTTACCATAAACGCCAAATGTGCATTCCATTTAAATGAATCTGGCAGATATCGACGACGAGACATTAATTTCCTTATCCTCGATCAAGTTTAACTGCCCGATTTTATGTATAGACATTAGATTTGATTTTATTGACAAGTTAATTTCCATTTGAGGAAATCGCATGTGGCATTTCTTCTTGATTTTCTCGTATAACACTCAACTTGAACCTCACAGCAGTATTCAGCCTTTAATTGGAAACTTGAATCTGATCATGTCCCTCTACTATGTGGGCTACTGCTAAACTTCGAATAGCAAACATTGTTGCCTCCTGGAATCCTTCGGAGTTTTTCTTCAGTATACGTGCTTGTGATTTAAATCAAATACTCATACTTTATACAGCGATGGTGAAGACGAAACGAGTGAAAATCTCGCTAATCGGAGTCGACATAATGGGACGGTTGATTTCAATGATCACTGCAAACGATCATACCCAATTACCCCCCAGCTGAAGTCCCTAGCCCTAAAACAACGATCCAATGGGGAGCTCTGGTGCTGCTAATGCCTAATGTAACATTACACCACGATGACTTGTGCCAATCGTGTTTGGTTTTTTTTTTATGTCTGTGGGGAGTTATTTTTGTACTTTCCTGTTTGAAGATACATACCTAGGTATTCACCAGCGTCGTCATATAGATTTCTTTTGAATTTCGCTAAAAAAGAATTACTATTTTTGTTTTTTTGTTACTGCTTCATCTAAAATAGACGTAAGAGTAGACGTATGCTTTTGCACAGTTTATGTAGAATAGTCACAGTTAAGTTGGCTGGCGTACCTTTTCCCAAAGAGATTCATTTTATTGTTGTGTGATTTTTTGTATTTTGTTTTATCTGCGAAAGTATTTAAACAATTTCAAAGCAAAGCGATTGAATCTACTCAACAGTTCAGTTATAAGTTGATCTTCTATTGGGAGAGTTGAATATTTTTTTCATTTCAACGTTTGTGTGTGTCGATGTCGTTGTGTTTAATTATTTGCTAAAAGTGAAGACAAAGCACACGCCACAAATTGAAACCAAATAAAAATTATGAAAAATATCTTTTATGTGATTGTGATAAACGTGAAAAGTTGTGACACGCGAAAATCCCCCAAATGCAGATACGCGAAACATTTCCAGCGAGTGAACTTAAGTGCCAGTAGTGCAGGTACCGCCATAAAGCAAAAAGACGACGCTGCTTCGTTGTATCTATCGAGTGTATTATCTTTTGAATGAAATTTTGAAGTTCTACTAGTTTCGGTTTGGTTGTGAAGCTTACTCTACTCGACGAAGATATTTTAAGTCTTTGAATTGTTTTTGTGTGGAAAATTGTGAATCGGTCTTTGTGGTGAATTTGTGGAGGCAAATTCATTCGCACAAGGACATCGAAAAAAAGGACCGTCTTACACTTGTGGATTAATCGAAACAAAATGGAGGAAATGCTGGTGTTCCTGTTTATAGAACGGTAACTATGAACTTTCACACTAAAATGACGAAGAGAGACTGACATTTTACTTTATTATAAATTATATGGGGTCTGAGTATTTCAAGTCAAACTTGTCTGACAGATCGGCATTTCCTGACTGGCCCTTCTTCTTTTTGTTTATATTTTGAGAAAAGGATTCCACACAAAACCAAGAGAAAAACAAAAACAAACAAAGAGCAACAAACAGAAAGTCGAAAAGCAAGGCTAACTTGTCGCCGAGTATCATTTCTCACACATCTACTCTCGTACTCACCAGAGCCACTGTCTGGCCAAACTGAAAGTTGAGTATCGTACATAAGCAAAGCAAAATCCTTGATGTTGCTTTTTCTTTTGCAGAATTATTGGTTTTGCTCATTTTTTTATTTGTTGTTTTTTGTTGGTCTTTAGTTCAATCCGTATCCATTTTTTTTTTCTTTTGTTCTCATTTGCAGTTGTGCCCGAAATCTACAAAGTTCTTTTTTGATTGGAGTTTTTTTCTTTTTTGTATATTTCTTACAAGCGAAGGTAGAGACCTCAATGTGACCAATGAAAAATTAGTGAAAACTTTTCAGTCTTTATGCGGTTTTGGGTGTCTTTTTTTGCATTTGTTTGTATCAGACACATAAGTTTGTATTATGTTACGAGTAAAAAGCTTTTGCTTTGTTCTTATCTGAAGAATTGGGTCAATATTACGTTTGCAATACAACCGTGGTAAAAGGGTGACATAACGACAGACGCTCCAAACGGCAACGGGGGCATCAAACATACATACGATTGTAGCTATAGTTACGAGTATGTGTTTAGAGGAAATGAATGTAGATACTGGTTTTATTTTACATTTGTTTGTTGAGATAGTTTTGGTTTTATTTTTGTGGCTTTTTGGTTTGTTTTCGATTCCATTGATATCTACTTAGTATAGGAATGTTGTTCCGCCTTTGTTCGAACAGACTATAGCATTCAGTAAGTGTGCATTATAAAATGCTTCTAAAATGTGATTAGAAATTTGTTAAGTTGATGTACCTTCCTATCAATTTCCTTGTGACTGAAGGGTGGGGAAAACTAGTACTGTCTTTTAAATAATGCCGCCAAATAGAGGGT
This sequence comes from Melanostoma mellinum, assembly GCA_914767635.1. Classification (NCBI taxonomy): domain Eukaryota; kingdom Metazoa; phylum Arthropoda; class Insecta; order Diptera; family Syrphidae; genus Melanostoma; species Melanostoma mellinum. Next base: position 27,541,416 of record OU612058.1, read on the forward strand.
TTCACTATAGAGCTTCTCCTTTTCTGTGAAACAAACTTTTTATTACGAAAGTTTTGTTTCAAAGCGTAAGGACTCACAATCTAGTCTATTTCACTTGCGTGGGTCTGCAAATTAAACTTCTGCTCTTTTTCAACGTTATTACATTTTGTTCTTTTTTTATTGTTCTTTTTCCTAATATCATTTGTGACAAATCAAATAATTTTTAAACGTGATGCAAAACTAAAGGCTAGGTTTATTGTTGACTAGTGTTTATCGTTACAGTTTTTGAATTCTTTGCATTAAGTGCAAAAGCAGGGGCGAATAACCGCACACGTGATCGAGTAATACGTGACTGAATTATGTGTTTTTGGCATTACTTCTAACGTTATCGAGCACTTTTGTTCCACAACTCAACACTCTTTCGTCAGTATTTGAACGAATTGAGGTCCATAAATGAACAGCAGACTGATGTTGTATACTATTGAGTGAATTTTTAAAGAAAAATAGTACTCACTCACTCGACTGATACGGTAATTTGAACCCAGGCACATATAGTAGTTGATAATAAGAACAGCAAAAAATCCTTACATTTTCAAAATCATATGCAATGACATCATTCCATGTCCACTGCGGCTTTCATGCTGACGGACGGTTCTATTTTCTGTGACTTTTCGACTAAGATCCGGCTAAGATTATGTTGTTCCTTTTGAGAGTGCTGCTCAGTAATGCTAATTACCATTTTTTTTTACTCCAGCGACTAAATAACAAACGACAGAACGCGGTAGAAAAACTCTTATCAACATCGACTCAATAGGAAAAACTATCACGATGATTCCCTGACTAGCTGTGTAGCACCTCAACATACAACATGTATTCTAACTTCAGTTTCTTCCGTGAGCGAACCTTTATCGCATTCCAAAAGTAAAGTAAAGTAGTCATAAATATTTGAACGCCATTTAGTGACTCGCTGACTGTCTCTGTAACGCTGTCTGATGGAGCACTCAATAATTTAAAAAAAATATTTTTAATCTGACTTTGTGAAAGTTAAACAAATAAATTAATGATAAGGGCGACGCAACAGAGCGGGGAGTTTCTCAACAATTCCTTGTGAGAGAATGGAAGGGGCCTTAAATTTTTTGCCAATTCCGAAAGGTTAAACCAGAAAGCGCTACAAATGGCATGAAATTCGTATCGAAGACATTGCCAGATCCTTGCGAAGGTCGATATACGTGTAAAAACTTTTTTTCTGAGATTCGAACCTCGAACCTCCCATGTAACAGAACAGGCAGGCACTCTTACCATTTAGCCGCGGGCAAAACTTTATTTAAGTTCATAATCAAAATTCAAAAGAAAGTTAATCACAAACGCAGATTTTTCACTCTTGGGAAGATACGGTTGCCTTTAAAACAAAATTGGGTTCAATGGAACTCTATTGCCTTCAGTCTTCATTTTTGGTTTGCTTTTTGGTCGACAAATATGGCAAATTATCTCAACGGTCTTTCTCACCCCTGTCAGCTCGAAGATTTGTCTATGGAAAAAATAAGACTTGTGTATATGAATTAAAAGTAAAAGCAGAATCAAAAGAAGCTTTAACTTCCTTTTGTTATAGTGTCATCGGAAGAAATGTTCGTCTATTTGAAACTGATAGATTTTGTTGCATTTTTTTAACAATTTTTTTTTATTTTGCTTATGAATTGCGAGGAACGCTTTAGATTAGCCGTTGGGAACCGGCAGAAAATAGTCTTTCCCTTATAAGGCGTGGTTGTGACAAATTCTTCACTCTGTTGCGCCGCCTTGTTAATTTATTTATTTATTATACTTTAATAGAGTTAATAAAAAAAATTAAAAAATTGTTTAGTGCTCCATCGCACAGCGTTACAAAGACAGTCAGTGAGTCACTATTACTCAGGACCTACTGGTGCTCCTGGCTCTTTTGCGCCGCCCTATCTATATATTTTGCTTAAGAAATACGGCACTGACACTAATCTGTGTTTGTTTATAGCTGAAGTAACGAATTCATTAAGTTTTTAGTAAGGGCCTTACTACTAGTCTTTTTCTATTTACTAACCATTTGCTAAGTGGCATTTGTATGAGGAGCTTAACATCCTACCGGTCTGATATTTTACATTCTTCTTTGTTAAAAAGTTTATACTCCTTTGAGAAAATACAATCAAAAACAGCGAATAGGGTGGCAGAACAGAGCGGGGAGCCATGAAACCCAACGTATTCCTCTCAACCATATTTTGTGAGGGAACGGAAACGACCTACCATATTTTTCCAATCCCGAATAGCTAATCGAGAGAGCGCTTTTCATGGCATGAAATTACTATAAATTACTATAAATTGTCAACACCGTTTCTATATATTGTCAATTTGCCCACATACGGCCCCATCTGCTCGAAAAAGTGATCGAAAATTAGATTCCCAATTACTCTCCATTCGAACCAGCCAGCGGTGGGACCTATATCCCTGAAACAGTTTTAGGCACTAATAACATAAGAATATCTTTTATTCAAAGGAGTACCATGATAATGAAACTTCTTTTAATGTGTCTTATTTCATTTTCAATAGTAAACCTCTAAAAACCAAATACCCTTTGTTTACTTTTACTTTAGTAATCTTGGCTGCAGTGTTACACCTCCCTCATGCATTAGTCCCTTCACCTTCAATACAGAACAAATAACCATTAATAAACAAAACAATTCGAAAATACTTTATAGTTACTAATTGACGAAATTCAAGTTCAAAGAATTTATGTACTTCCAATGTTTGCTCATTGAGTTTTTATGATGGCGGTCTCTACAAAGTCATTTTGAATCATTTAATCCGCAATTTTATAGCACGAGCTTTATTTCACTCAAGTTTTGTTATCAAACGAATGCCTGTAATGTAAGTAATTGTTTTATAACAACGTGTCAAAAGCGAATATAAATGTTTTCTCCTGTCTTGTCAATCATGTATTAAAACAAACTATTACGTTTTAAGCAAAACATGGAGCATTAATTTCAAAATTTTCCTTTCCAATAAGAAAAGATTGTGTGTCTTTTTTTTATCAAATTCACCCTCATACTTGAAGTGTCAATTCGATTTTGTAATCTTTAGCTGATATGCTTTCTACGTTTCAAAATTTGTTTGAAATTAGGGGAAGAGTTTAGCAAGAGATATGCATCTTGTGCAATGTCATGACAGTGAATGTGTAAACGATAAAAAGTTCCTAGCACAAAGCTGTAGACAGTTTCTAATAAATACTCATTGATGTTATCCGTCTTCGTAAAGTTCATAAATGTTCTAGTCTTTTTTTATCACCATGACTACTGACCTATCAGATTGAAAAAAACTTTGTAAAACAAATACCTACAATTAATTGGCTTTCAAGGTGTGGATACGGCTCGTGTGCCTTACCACTTCATACCAGATCAGCTAATTAATGGATTTTCGATTGTCATAGAAATACCAGCACACTCCGAAAACAACGTTAGACGACGACGACGTCGTCGACGTCAGTTATTAAGAATATGGAAATATTCAACTGCGTTTCAGTTACAGTCATGGTTTAAGCCGAGAGTTATCAATAGAAAACTTGTTTTAGTTTGACTATGGAAGAATTTAGTTGACTGGACTCTGGTCGTCATGGGGTTTCTTCTTGAAGGAAATCACTTTTGAAAATGACTGTTACCGAAGTATTTATATATAGATTCGCTTGAAAGGAATTTATGCAAAGGTCGTATAGTCATAAACAAAAGAGTGACGTATATTCAACTTGTCTAGGTTTTTTCCCTAATTTAAAAATTGAAAGAAAACGACACAGCTATAGAAGCGATATCCTGAACAGACTTAATTTATTGATATTGGAAAAATTTCACGTGTGATAGTTCAATAGTCGCTAATTGGCAAGTGTTGCTTTGTTTGCGCATTTGTTTTTTAATTTATTTCTAATCCATTCGAAAGAGACATGGTGATCAACTCCATTGAGGAGTCATGGGCTATAGACACAGCTTTATGTTGAATTGTACTAAGTGGAAATGAAAACAAAAGTGAGATAGGATCGTAAATGTACTTTATGTTCTTATTTTACTAAAATATTGTTGAATTTTATTGAGTGATGTGTACCCTACCGGCGCGGCGGATCATTTTTGATGAGTAGAGAAGAGGGACAGGGAGAGTTGTGAAAAATACTCGCACGCGCCGGTTAACTTAGAAGAAAGAATGAGATATACGCACATGAAGAGACGTCTAAACTGTAAAGTATATTTGTAGGCAGTTCGGGGTTCGAGTCGTAGGAAAATACAAAAGAATTTTTTCATGGGTGGTGGAGGAACCCTTTTTTTAAAATTCAAATTCATCGTTTCTTTAGTTACAGATAACCAGGACGATGCCGCTTTATGCATGTAGAGTGGTACAGTGGGTAGGGTTGCAACATCGTTGTAAGAAACATCGATGTTGGAAAACATCGATGGTCTCCGACTAACATCGATGTCATAAAAACATCGATGTCATCAACGATACATCGATGTTTTTCCGATGTTTTGCCGATTTTTTAATTATCTTGTCAATAATGAAAAAAAATGGCTTTATTTACGTGCACTGTAGCTAAATATGGAAATTTACTAGTCTTACCAGTTCCAAATTCAAATCGACAGGATTCATTTGCAAATTGCGATACAAAACATTTATTTGAATGTTATTAATATTACAAATATTCAAATTATTTGATCAAACCCAAGAATTTTGAGATCGAATCAAAAGAAGTTTTGATAGTCTTGTCCCCAGAAGTCTATTTCTGTCCTGAGTAGTTCTTGCTCCAACTCCCGAGAACAAACGCTCACTTGAGACGGACGTCGCAACGATGGGAAGATAAATCATTACAATTTTTGCATGCTTTTTAAAAACAGATTTCATTATGTTGAGCTCATTGCTCGTAGGTGAAATAAATAAATAAATAATTATGATCTTCTTTGAAAACACTTATGTCGCTTTCCATTGATTTCACTCGGAGAAGCACTCATTTTAAAAGCCAATGGAACACCCAAAATTGTGTCTATTCAGTTTAACGTAATTTCCTTTGTGTGAGTGAAACACCTATGGCTCTTAAAAAATATTCCTTGAAGAAATATATCTTTTTGACATTTGAGTAACATGTGTTGGTGATTCTTGAGTCGATTCTCACTTCAAATCGAGAATCGGCTGTCACACCTCAGAATCATGAGAAGCGTAACGTAACTTTGACAATTCGCAAGTCGCAACTCAAACAAAACATGAATGAAGTACTTTGCATTTCCCTATTTCTACTGGCAATTGAAAAGGAATAGTGCACTCATTTAATAATTAAACTACAATTGTCACCAGTTACGTCTTATGTCTGTGTGAATAAATCCTTGAGCCACGATTTTTACAAAACTATTTTTCACTGAACGGGTTGCCCTTTTCTTAGAAATAGTTTTCATACCTACTAATTAACAAAAGATCTACAGGCTCTTGATTATGCTATTTTTCGTTTGTAGGTAGATTGTTGGTGCAATTCAGTGATCAAAAAACTTTTTTGTTTAAGAATTACACTTTACACGTGTAGGGAATGTTCAAGGAAATGAATGTGCGATGCCGATGTTTTTGCCGATGTTTTCAGTTTTGCCTTCGATGTATCGGCGATGTATCGTTTTTCAAAACATCGATGTTAACATCGATGTCTATGACCAAAACATCGATTTTTTGAAAACATCGATGTATCGTTTGCAACCCTAACAGTGGGAGGGACTATCCTCAGAGAGCTTTTCCGTCAGTGCTCTTCTTTCTCATTGAACTTTAAGAATGCGTTATAAACAGGGACAATTTAGGCTCCGTTAATTTTAGTACTTTTTTGGCATGATAAATGTAACGGCCGTTCAGGTAACCGACAGCAAGAACCCCCACCGACGAGCTAGTTTATTGGCATATGCAAGCATGCCAAGCGGTTGGAACCCTGGACAACCACCTGCTTTGCTCCCAGTATCCTTGATTGTCCCTGTAAGCACCGATGGGCAATGGGCATAAGATGTAGGTGGCTTCAAAGAAAATGAGATTTTCAGATGTTAAATCCCTTTGATGACATTGGGTTTGATTTACTCTGGAAAATTTCACGACTTCTTTTCTCGAACAACACTCCGAGCGTACGTTACAGGGTATCACCTCTGGCAGTGTTACAAGAACGAAGCTCTAAATCCCAGAAAATAAGAAGTGATTTTGCACGGATATCGCTTTTTGTGAGGAAACCGAAAGTTTTACGATAGTATCTCCATTGCCATGAAAAGCGCTTTCTCGATAAGCCTTTTGAAATTGGCAAAAATTTTTGGGTTCTTTCAATTTCCTACAACGTATGACCCCGCGGTAACCCGCTCTGTTGCGCTACTTTATCATTTTCTGTTTTTATCAAGCTACCATGAAAAATGCTTTTTCAACTAGTCAAAAAATGATAGGTTCTTTCCATTCCTTGAGAGAAATGCATTGGTCCAGATGATATCCCCGCTGTTATACTGAAGAGGTGTTCTTTTACGCTGGCAAAATCACTGCGTAAACTTTCCCATCTTCCCTATTCTGCTGGGGTTTTTCTGAGCAGATGGAAAACTGCTTTTGTGTAGCCGGTCCCTAAAAAAGGCGAATCTTCCTCCCCTTCCAATTACCGTCCAACCGCACTTACGTCCCTTCTTTCCAAGGTCATGGGAACGTTTATAAACCGTCAACTTATGAAATATCTTGGAGAACGAAAACTTCTTAATGACCGTCAGTACGACTTTCGTAGCAAACGGTCCACTGGTGATTTGATGGCTTATATCACCAAAAAGTGGAATCAATCTTTACATTGTTTTGGAGAAAGTAAGATTATTGCGCTTGATATTTCTAAAGCATTTGATAGAGTTTGGCATCAGGCTCTTTTATCGAAAATGCGTGCTTTTGGCATCGATGAGTCTCTTCTTCGGTAGACTAGAAATTACCTTTCCGACCGTTCAATACAAGTTGTATTGGATGGCTTCAATGACCCACTTCATAAATGCTGGTGTGCCCCAGGGCTCCGTTTTGTCTCCAATTCTCTTCCTTATTTTCATTAATGATCTCTTGTCTGTCTGAAACTTCTAATCCGCTTAACTGTTTTGCTGACGACTCGATCCTCAGCTTTTAATATTCGTTTCCAAATTCACGTCCCTGCTCTTCGGATGTAGAACTGGAACGGTTGCGTATGATTAGCTCATTGAATTCTGACCTTGACAGCATCGTTACGTGGGGTCATAAGAACCGAGTAGAATTCAATGCTTCGAAAACTCAATGCTGTCTCTTCTCGTTGAAGCTTAACATTGCCCCATTACCGTTATCCATGAATGGTACCTGCATCCAAAAAACCGGAAAGCTGTCAGTACTTGGTATGTGTGTAAACGATGATCTTCGTTGGAATGACCACATATTTGAAGTAGCCAAAAACGCTGCTAAATGCTTAGGCTTAAAAGAGCATGAATCTTACTCGTGTTTGCATGTTTATGATCTTCCCTTTAGCCAATGTGTACCTTAAATGATTACCTTCCACTTGATTTCTGTGCTATAATATGAATACCAAGAAGTTTGATACCTTATGCCGATACCATGGTATCCGTAGTATAGTACAAAAACCAAGTGGAATGTCATAACTATAGACATACATTGAAGACAAAGATTGCAACTGTTGCAATGCTTAAATCTTATCTCAGGCTGAGAATGAATTCACCAATGGAACAACAGACGAACAAATTCTACATGAATCATACTGCTCGCGTTTCTCTACCGTAGTATGTATTGTATACTTTAATACTTATATAGTCATTTCAGGCGTTCCATAGAAAAATTCATTGGAAAAAATTGACGTACTCCTTTAAGTTTTTTTCTAAAATTAGATTTGATTTGCTTTGCTGTCAGACTGCATATGATATAATTCAGACACTTTTGATTGAGTGTCATTAAAGAAGCCATTTTAACAAACTTCCTCTGAATCAGCACCTGTTACTATTCCAATTTAAAAAGAAAAAAAACCACTGCTCATATAATGACATCTTCTCTGTCGACAGTCAAGAAAACCCTCAACTTTATATCAACAGAGTTGAAAACTTCCCCCCATTTGGGTACCTACGTATTACCTACAGTCAGTATTCAATTCTGTTATGAAAACAAATTAATCAAATTAGAAATTTCATACTAAAAATAGAATATACACATTAATTTATCAATATCACAAACAGCAAAACCGATTAGATAGATAAAATTACAACAAACCCATCAGTTGTGTGTTTTTTGCGCTTCGGCACACATGACCAGTTAGATGAGTAAGCTCTGATTGGGACAGACCCCTTCAACTTACACTTCAACATAAAAATATTAGATTACTCATCTCATTTTCAAATTGAGAGATACTAGAGAAATTGTTGTTGTTGAGTTTTCTTGTGAATAAATGAATAGAAAAAAAAATCATTTCTTATAGTTTCCAGGAATAAGTGCGAGGCTCGAAACCAATGGTCGCACTTATCAAGAAAATGAATTTTTTTGAGTATGTGTGACGCATATCCGGAGCTGGTCTCGCGAGTTGTATTTACTTCTTATCATGCCACACCACCGCAACACCGTCTTGGTGTAATCAATTTCCTGCTGTTTGATTTTGATTTGAAAGAAATTGGAAATTCTCAATTACTCTGTACCTGCTTATTGGCTTAGCCCTGCTATAAATATTAATATCAATGTCCACTTGGGTTTTGCCATCCTAATCCGATTAGATTGCTTTACCTCGTTCTTAAGGCATACAGCTTTTAGAAGTGATTGCAAGACACGATGATATGCGACATTTTAATCTAAGAGATTTTGATTAGATGGCACTGAACTATGTGGTCATTCCCAAAGTGGTAAATCATTTTCTTTATTCATTTCGCGCACAGATCCACTTGGTAAATAAAAGTCAAGATTAGAAAAATCTGTCGAACATTGACCATAGATACAGTGTTGGGTATTTATTTCTATAAATTATAATTAACAAATTTGATATAATAATTCGCGTTGGGGTTTAATTTATGTCAGATTTAGATATTCTTGAAGTTTTTGATATGACAGAGTTTTTGATAAGCAAAAGTGTGTTGGAGGTAGAGTCAACCAACATGGCGGACCGTTTTACTTTGATTTCTATAAAATATTGTCCCTTTTTGGACGAATTTCAATTATTGATTAGTCTTTTGACGTCAGTTTTGAAATAATTGAGTAAAATTATTGGACAGACGTCAGCGGTATTTAGTTAATCTTTCGAAATGGGTTTCTATGTTAGTTTGCTTATCTAGACGTGTGCCGTGTTTTATTTATAAGGCTCGGAATAGCTACTCAGTGAAATTTTTGTACCAAAATTAGGTATCTTAATTAATAATGAAAAAAAAAAACGAATTGTCGTAACGAAGGCAATCACCTTTGCGGCTAATGTGATTGGGTGCACATTATACTTTAAGGGAAATTTTTTTTTTTTGATGCTAATGTTTGTTTTTTTTTCATTCTGAGATTATTGTAAAACTTATTTGTTCCTTGGTAAGACCAGCCAAGAACACTTCTTCATCCTTGGAAAATATAAGCCTCCAGTGAGGAAAGACTTAAATTGACCTGAAACAACACTGTCTTGCCGTTTTCTCTGAGGTCTGAGTCTTTCTTTCCACGTCTTAATCAATATTGGTGCGCAATTTTTTTTTTTTTTAGTCCTTGTTGGTTTGTCACGCGTGGACCATTGTATATAGAAACTATAGTAGGATTATGTAGACTTTTGGACTGGTGGCGAACCTATTTTCTCCAGTCCAACATAGCAGTCTCCGTTCCAAGTTATTAGTTTTACAATTGTGTGTATAAAAGATATTGCTGCGCCACCGATGTCCTCCGGTCCATAAGATTGTTAAAAGTCAACATAATCCTACTATCGTTTCTATATAAAATATTAAGACTCCGATGAAATTTTGGCTCCGCAATTCGCATTTGCTTACATTTTTGCTTTTCTACACGAGATCTAACTCACCACTTTATTTTCGGATTCCTTGTTTTGCGGACAGATGCCGTTGTGTGTGTTTGGTTTTCCCTCTTGTTATGTTACCTCGATGGTGCATACCTGTAAAGGCTTACGGTGAAATACAGCATCTTTGCAATAGGTGTCGCATACTACCTCTTTCACCAAATGGGTGCATTTGATCAAATAAAAGCAGTTTGGGTTATGTTCGGTGTATAAATGCGTTTACAGAATCCATTTGTGTTTCTATGGCACAATCGTTTCCCAATAAATGGCGAACGAATCGTTACAGAAATTTTGACCATGAGTTCATTTGAAAACACAAATTGGTGTATAGTAGTAAGAACTGAAGTTGCTCATTTATTATACTCTATTTCGAGTGAAGACATTGATAAAATTATGATTTTCCATGATCTCTGTTAAATCTTAATATATAAAGAATAACGCAATTTCTTCAACTTAACAAATGGTTCTTTATTCTGTGATGAACGCAAAAAGAATGATTTCATGATCGGTAAATTATATAAAGGCAAAAGTAAGAAATACGGTGAAATTGCATTGTGAGGTATATAAAAGAAATTGAAAAACGAGAACGTTTTATTTTTTCAACTTTAATCGTGAATAACTTCTGAAGAAAGCACTTTATGTAAAAGAATAAGGAGACCTTTTATTTATAAAATTAAATTTCCTTTAAGGAACATGTTTGCAATTTTTCACATATTGATTTGTGATTTAAAAAACTCCAAAATAAAAGAGCAAAATCAAAAATACATACCATTTCTCAAAGTTTGATCACTCGGAAACGGCTAGTCTGGGAAAAAATTTTAATAAGACCTTTTTTAAAGAAAATTTAATTTCCTAAAAAATATTTGTCGTTAAATTTGTTGGGCTCAAAATAATTGAACAGTTTTGACGTTCCAGTAAGGTGAGGTCTAAGAAATACAAAACAAATTGATAGACCTTTAAATACTTTTTTTTTAGCTTAAACTTTTTAGAAACTTATTTTAGCTCTCTCAAACAATATTCTCAATATGGTTTTTTGTCACGTCGATGTGGGTATTTTAATATGTCGCAATATAACTTAATTTCAAAAACTGAAATTGCCGTTCCCTCGACTGCAAAAACGCTTTAGATTGGGACGTCCATAATTGTGCTGGAAATTGAATATTCAATTTTTGAACTTATTCAAGAGATTTCTAGCTTACAAGTCTTTCGTGAAAGTTTTTATTTGTACAATTCGTTTTGCAATTTTTAAGCCAAATCTGTTTTCCGTTTTTGTTAAACACTGGCACGAACACTTCACTGTAGCTACCTTCCATTGCACGCCACTATTTTGCACTACAATTAAGTGCCCACAGTGAACTTATGTAGGTACTGTGCAGAAGATTTCTTTCATTCTTGTACCCGACTTTTTGCTAAACTTGGATCCGCAGCGAGGACATAGTGGGCCGATTCCAAAACACTAGGGAGGGTGAATTTTCTACACTGTACGCAGAGTGAATTGTGCTCAATGAATAGTCGACCACATTGAAGTATTGTTCCTGACAGTGAATGGTCTGCACAGTTAACTTATCCACATCACAGTGATGAGTGATGTGTCCACAACAGTATAACATCAGTGAACTGTGCACTATGACGCTTTCTAACTGTTAACTGTAAACTATACACAGTGATCTTGCAGGCTACAAATTTCTCTGGTGTAAAGGTGTCTCAACGGGAATCATTCCTTGCTTCGAAAACGTTTTTGTTAGATGACCAAAGAGCGGATTACTGAGTTCACAAAATAGAAGATTTTTGACAACCAAATCGTTCAATCATCTGTAACGATATTTTTATTTTTTGAATACGAAATAAATACAAAAAAAAGGCATCTCAGTTTGTATGCTTCTTGCTGTTTTAGCACAACCGATATATGAGCCCGCCAAATTGTTCATCTTTTCTTCTTCTTCGCAATGCATATTCAGACAAAGGAACACGTTTATTTTCTGTTCCATGAATCCGGGTTCCGTCTATCCGCAGATAGATGTATTAGTAGACTGTTTCAAATCCTATTATGAAAACAAATCAAAGAGCGAATAGGAGAGGTATGAGGATAATAAAAACCTACGAGAGGTTCTTCCATTTGTTTTTTGTTTTGTTTGGGTTTTTGTGGGAATAGTCTCGTTTTACCTGATATTTTAGCAACGAAAATCCTGTTGTCAGCTGATTTACTGAAGAAAGGTATATGAGGGAATTCAAACATGTGTTGAGGATGAAGACACAAAGAAGCGTTCTACTCTGTTTAGCTTCCTTTTCTATATAAATATGTGATTTTATGATCTGAAAATATTTCCTTAGCAACAAACGAGCAGCCTTAAAGAGGATTCCCAGCTCTTTATGCTGTGTTCTTCTTTGATAAACAAAAAAATGTGGACTTCTATCCGACTGCAGTGGGAAAAATGTGAACAAATAAGATCCACTGTGTTTCTCATCTGAAGCAGAATATGCATTTCCCTTAGCTCAAAAAAATCGTTCTAACCTGAAGCAACCCTTCGTCATAACCCCTAAACTGCTGATTAAGCGTTATGTGTTTTCAACGATCTATTTCTAGCCAATTGTCAAAGATTCATATCTCGTTGATTAGAAACCTACAGTTTGAGAGTTACCTATGGAAAAATTTTCAACTGCTTCACACAGATAACCTTCCACGCTTCTCTTTTCTTACTCAATATTTCATAAACCTACTAGATCTAGATTTCATAATTAATTTTCATTCACAAGCCTTCCCCCCTTTTTATACATAGATGCAACCTTGGGTAATGTTCACGCGCTGTTTGGCTGATTTATTTTAATACAAAAAAAGAAAATGACTTCTTTGGTTTGGAATTCAATATTTACAGCCACGTATTTTTTGGTTGTAAAACTGTCTTTGATAAGAACTCGCTTAAGAATGATAATAGAACGAGCCATCTTACAAAACGTAAAACGTACCTTAAATGCTTCACCTTGAAGTGTCTTCAGACAGAATTTATGTAACCGCTCAACTGGTCGTGTGTATAGAAGTGCACTTTTAATTGGTTTAATCAATTCGAGAGAGCAGTTATTCATTAATAAAAATCATTCGAGCATTTGAATGGTTGTGGTTGGAAATAAAAATAATTCCTAATCAAAGGGAAATTTTAATTGATTAGCTTCTCGACAGATATAAAACCATCAAGAGCCCTTAGAAACAGATTTTGTAAGATCATTGGAAAAACGGAGAACTAAAATTAAACGAAATGTCAATTTTACTCGTTGCACAAGTCATATTCGAGGAAATGAATGATGTGTGGTTGTGTGCATGGTCTTCAGGGTGTTACAATTTCTGATGGTGTCAGCAGATTTATTTATTTTTTTCTTTGTTTTTTTTTTTTTTTTAATCATTGCTGAAATCCGAGTCGATGCACAGGAACAGTGTTTGTGTAGATAGACGACACACGCTGCCGGGTGGCGTTTAAAGACCCCCAGACTGTAAACTGATTCTTCCGTCGTAGTTAATATTCATTGACGGAAGACCGAAGACAAAGGATAGTCGTATTCAGTGTGATGCGCTGTATGAGCGGGAGAATGTGTTGAAATGTAAAAATGTTTAATAGCAATAAAAGCTTTCGTGGTACTGACTTTAAGTTATGAAAAAGTGTTGTGCTTAAGGGAGGAGAATGAAGTCTAATTGATCAGTAAATTTACATTGATGACATTGAATCAGAGAATGTATGTCCAAGTAAAAGGATATTTGAAAGGCTGTTCCTTTTAAGATGTTGGGTTTGATGATATCATAACGAAATTGATAGTTTAACGTTTTTCTTTGCTTTTTTTGCCATTTTTGATTGTTATTAAGCATTTAAAGTATGTTTCACTTAACTATCTCATCCTAACAAACTATTTTCTAAATGGCGCCCAACACAAATTATTTTTTTATATTTTTAAATTTTCAATTAAGTTTGTTACTCGGGGTTGTTCTAGAGTTGCCCATTTTTGCTTTCCTGCTAACCTGAGAAATGTTTTACTGAAAAGGCTCATATCGCGTTCGTTGCAAAGTTCCATTTAAAAAAAAAATGGCGCCCAACGTAAGTCAAACTACTTTTTACTCCCACTTTTTGGTTTTAACAGGAATAGAAAGGTTTGCTCTATCTCAAGCTTCTTTTTTTAATTGAATAGGGCGAAGGTAGAACACCTTTACTTGCACGTCGACCTGAAAGATCTTTTGAGCTGTTCCCTTAGGTTCCACCACGTAAAGTGTAAAGTTGTTCATTCGAAGTTAAGGTCATGTAAGAACCTTAGAATATTCGAAAAAGGGGTGTTATTTTAAGCCTGGATCTGGCTATGCCAGGGCATTTACATCAAATGTGTCCAGCTAGTTCTATGTCCTCGAGACAGAGACGCCAGGTCTCATCCTGACTAATGCCCATGTTTTCAAGATGATATCTGAGAGAGCAGTATCCAGTGAAGAAGTTCGTAAATAACTTTGCGTCTCGTTTGCTCATATCAAGAATCTCTTTCATACGTCTTTGAGATAAGTCGGTGAATAGTTTTGACTGGCGGTGGCCATTAGAGTTGTTCCAGGTGAAGATCATGTTCTACCTCTACCAAGTGTCCAGTTCGAGTTTATTGCTACTGATTGGGAGACTGCAGTTGGTTCCGGGTCTTTGAATTGGGATTGAAAGCCAAGTTTAGCTTGGCAGTTAGCCTCTTCGTTACCCTGTACGCCTTGTCCTGGCGCCCAGGAAAGAGTTTTTTTTATTGTGGGTGGCTAATTTAGTTCCTTAAAAGTTGTACTACTGCCGAAGTTTCTCAAAGGTGGTCACTGTTTTCTGGAAACAAAAGATTGGTGAATATTGATAACAGCTTGTCTAACGTTAGTTCCGGATATTTCAATGATTGATATAAGAAATTTTTTGTAAAACAATGTAAACTTACTAACTTTCTTACTAAGGTGGGCATTTCAATTCGATTTCGGGCGAGCTGTCTCCAGTTTTGCACGACTATTTCAGTTAGATCTCTACAGTTTTGTACTTTAAGTCGTTCGGGGTCTTCTTCAACTTGATTGGGCCTCCTAAGACGAGGTCTTCCCGTTCCGTGATTTCCCTGGAATGTGCTTTCGAAAACACGTCAAACCGGAGCGTCGGTATCCATCCGATCTACAAGTGCCAGACATCGTAGTCTCGCGATGCGTTCTCTTCTAGCCGTGTCAACGTCGCGGTATTGCTCATACAGCTCGTTGTTGCACTTTTTTCTCCACACATTGCCTTCGCATGTGGTAGCAAAAATTTTACCTTTCTCCAAGGGTTTCCACATCGGCTTTCAGGTTGCTTTTGCATAGCTGCATATTTGTATAAAAAGTGGCGCCCAATGTGAGATTACATTTTTATTTTCTTATTGATATCGAATATAGTTTTTAAGAAGAATCTGTGTGAAACTTGTATTTTTAGTGTCAAAAGAAACAAACACGGATAGAAGAACAAGAGTTGAGTACTATGTGTCTGTTTTCTAGCGACAAGTGTCGATCGATAATATCATAAAAACTAGTAAATTTATTTAAATGTTGCAGGTGGAGAAATTTTTGAGTAGTAATAGCTAATGAGTAAACAAACTATTATAATATTGATTAACAACTGGCTCTTAGCAGAACGTACTGGTTGGTAATTTATTCAGTGGAATTGTTTTCATCAATGATTATTACTTTTTTATGTAGAGAATGAGTTCAAAGTCTAAGGTATGTCCACTTAACTAGTTCGTGTTGGCATCTGTTTGTGGTTGAAAAACAAAAACACCCATCTAAGTAGACTGAAGAGGCCTTACTCATTAAACTTCAACTAAAGGACCAATGATTGATTCATTGCGAAATTACGATCCTTTGCGGGATACACGTTGAATTTTTCGCTAAGGTTAACAATTTACAACTTATTTTTATTCAAGCTTGTAATAATGTAGGAATTCCAACGAGTTCATCACTTTGTTTTCAAAAAAATTAAAAAAACAAAAAAACCAAAAGCCGAAAAGCCATAAGTTGCTTGATGACCAATATTCATACAAACCCGTTTGGGTCTTATTGTTTTGTTATTTATTTTCTGCAAGTTTCAGAAGCGATTTCTCGCGCTGGCTCACCTACTGACGTACGAGTATCTCGTTTCCAGTATGTTGCGCATACGTTTGGGGCGCCAATTGACTTTGCTGTTAAAGTTATTTATAATCGAATTGTTCTAAATTTATTCTCTTGGTTTGGATGGAATTTTGATTTGTTTCCTTCACCCTTCCATCGCTCTCTTCTTCTGCCTCAAAAAATACAAAAGGAAAACCATTTAACCGTTGAAACTTGTTTTGAAGTCGTTTTTTTCTCTCTCTCTGTTCGTCTTGAGCCAAAGTTACTGTTTTCTTGAACGAAAGCAGTTAAATGGCTTTTTCGCTTCGAGACAGTCTTGAAAACGAAAATAATCCTTTTTCTGAATCAGAAATATATTTTGGAGGAAAATTATCCAAAAATAAACGTTTATGTTCTTTTATTGATTGTTTGTTGTTTTTATGTGTTTAGTCAATTATTTGTTGGTTTTATGAGCACAATCGAGTGTGTTTCGCTCGTGGCAGGTGATAATAAAATTTTAGGCAATTTTTCACGCATATATTGCCTCGATAAAATGTCTATAAAATTTTTCAATTAAATTGCAAATAATTATTCACTGGTGTTTCGGCTACCAACCAAGACTTGATATTTTGAAAACCACAAAAATAGACGACCTGCGTAGGTAAGGCATTGTGAAGTGTTGAATGGTAAGATAACTTTTATTTTTAGAAAGCTAGATAGTGGTATCTAGGAATTCTTGGCCAGTAATTTAAAATAGTTTTGTAATCGTTGGATGCCGACAGGGCTTAGATCGAGAAGGTGGTTATTTTTAAGTGTGAAGAGGGTCCTTATCTTGAGTAGGAAGAGATATTGAACGATAGAATATCTAAGTCTCTAAGATCTTTTGTTATACAACCCACTTTATTTTGTTGTTTCTTAAAAAACCTCTGGTCAAGGAATCTTCGAAACGAAATTTTAGTTCTGATTATTTAAGAAAGTTATCATGACACAGTTAAGTGTCAATGATTTTTTTTGCGCACAACATAGTCTCTTTGAAGAATGGACACTGTCAAAATACATTTGACTAAACATTCATCATTTTTCACTTGTCTGAGAGAGGAGACGACTGCTTGGCGACGATCCAGAGAACTTTGCATTAGGTGATTGACTTAAAATAACAAGTCATTTGACTCCCTCAGCGACCTCACGAGAACCCTGAAATTAATATGCAATAAGTTCATTGAAGTTTAAAGATTTATTCAAAAGAGTATTTTTGAGTGCAAATGTTATTTATTTGAAACGCAGTGGTTCGAACTCAGGAAATAAGTTGAACGGAGACATTGAAGAATATATTAGGCCATTAGCTTCTGTCTTCTAAATAAATTGTTACAAAAGTAGACCTTCGAATATTTATTTTAAGTCAAAGATTTTTGCCTGTGATTATGTTGTTGATTATGCGAATCTTTTTTAAGCACGACTGTCGACTACACATTTTTTAAATTTATTTTATTGGACTAGAACTGAAATATTGCTCCGGTGAAACTTTTTATGATTCCTTTTCAGTCTTGAAATGTTTGACTAAGAACAAAATTTTATTCCTAACAGGAAATTTGTTCAATTGTGTCTTTTTCTGATTTGTTACGATTGGCAGGAATTTGATGTCTTGAGTTTTCTCATGATATCTTTAAAAGCAGTTATCTTAATCTTCACAATCCTTAGCTTCTTCCGAAACCTTAGGTGTATGTCCAAAAAGAACTGAAATTTTTGTGTACTAAAATTTGTATCAGAGTCCTCTTAAATTTTGAAGTTTAAGAGAATTTACATAACCTAGTCTTTATTTTGAAATCTACAACAGACTGCACAACTTGTATGTTCTAGACTCTTTACACCAATTTCGTTAAAAGAGAAATGACTCCCAAAGTGAATAATTAGCAAGTAAGAAGCATAAGAAAACAAAACGATGGCTGAAAACTTTCGCAAGATTAGAACTCCTTTTATGCGCTCTAGAAAATCAGTATTAAACTGTCTATTTCATTGGTAGTTACTAAATTATCAGACTGGTTTTATTTTCTGAAATCAAAAAATGGCGCCCAACGTGAGCAAAGTTCTTTATTATTGCTTATGACTTTTCCGTAGTCGCATATTTTTAGTTTCTGTAATAATCATTTTTTAAGCCCATCAAAAACATAAATGGCGCCCAGCGTGAGCAAAATGAAACAAATCAATTCTTTTGTTTCGCCCTTCGAAAAAAAAATGGCGCCCACATCGAACAATTGAAACTGCTAGCAGAACAAGGAAAATCTGAGAGTTTTTAAATAGTTGATAGTTCTTAAGTTTCTTAAAAGCTCTTCAAGAGGTCCTTCCCGTAAAAGTGGAATGGCGTCCAAAGTGAAAAATAAATCTTCTGCTGAGTGCTGAGTGAGATGTGACCAAAGATAGACTTCAAACGCATTTACAATTTGAGACTTCTGATGGCGCCTTAAGTAGGATAAATTAAAAACCTACCTTACGTTCTATTCGGCAAAAATGGCACCCAACCTGAACAACAAGTATAATAATAAAGCAGTCACAGATCGTAGATTCGAAATAGATTTTTATTGTGTTAGATTTCTTTTAAGATTTTGAATAGAACTCCGCAGATCTTTCATTCTTAATTTTTAAAAGAAATCGCTCTTCGCATTCTTAAAAAAATAAGCCCCGCGGGTGGATAAATTAACATTCTAATACACCGGACAAAAAGTTTCGAACAGAACTCCCCAGTTCTTCCATTGTATGCTCAACCAAAAACTTTTTGGATGCAAAATGGCGCCCAACGTATAAATAAAAAGTCCGATTCTTGCATCAGCAGATATGAGAGAGACATAACAATTCATAACTTTTGTGCACGCGCAGGTGGCAAGGTGGCGCCCAATGCGAATTCATACAATTATAAGCTTTGATGGCTTCAGTGGCTTTTACGAGGGTGGTTCAATAAGTCCGTTACTTATTGACTTTTGAAAATACGTTGAAAAATAAAATAACTTTTCATACATTCAAAAAGTCATGGAAAACTTTGTTGTTGGACAAACATGGCTACTAAAGTAAAACAGTCTTGCGTTTACCTTGTCTTACGCTTTTCTCTACAGAAGACGGCCCTTCGTAAGCAATTGACAGAAAGTCAAAGACAATATTGGCAGATATCTCTAAGGTTTTCTATTTTCGTCATTGTGCCCGGTCGGGTGACTATGAAATATTGAAGCACTTTCTCCTTATGCCGTCACAGCGTTCTCAAGTATATTTGTCTTACAAAATGTAAACCCCAAAACCACAATCGCAATAGGTTAGTGGCCAAGTTTCACATACTCAATGCAACCAGTCACAAACCTGTCGCACAATGCGTTTCTAAAAATTGAATCTTTTTTATAACCTTTTAAAACCCAAACACCGGTAATTTTACAAAACAAAATACTCATCATCAAAAAGTACAAACAACAAACATTATGCCTTCCGAAACCACACACCTATCTGTAAATGAATCATTACAGACGTACATTTCGATTTCCAACAACGCAAAATTCATCTCAATGTCTTCAAAACGTCTGATAATATTCCTTACAACACTTACTCATTCATACAACCGCCTCCTACTTGTACTTCTTAATTAAAAATTCAAAATCCCCCAAAACTCCCACTTTTTAAATTGAATTTAATCGAAAGTAAAATTGTATTTCACTCGAATTCGATTTTTGTTTTTATTTCACCGGTACCTACCCATGAGCAAAACAGGAAAAATAAAACTTGAATGTTTATAAATCCCCATGAAGCGAAACTAAATACCCGGATTTCCCCACAATAATGTACGTAGATGATACTTAAACCTCTTTTCAGTTCTAGGTACTTATTTATACACTGATTTTCGTTAAAATGAAATTTTACGTTTTTTTCTTCTAAAACCAAAAGTTGTTATGCAATCGTTTCTTTTCGAAACAATTGATTATTGCCAAAGATCGTGTCTCGTTTTTTAAATGAATATAAATATGCCCACTTAATGTTGATGAGATAAGCTCAAGTATATGTACCAACAACCAGCCATCTGGTTTTCATGGCTTAGAAGTGGCGCCCAACGCTCGGTTTTTAGAGAACTTGACATACAGAGGAGGTATGTCTAACCAGCTGACTCTAATAATGTTAACCCTGAGATACAAGAATACAGTCGCGAGACAAAAGAAGCAATTGTAATAAAAAAAATAAAATAAAAAAAAACAGTCACTGCGCCGCCGTTCTATTTCAATTAATGCATTTCAACTGAAATCTATCTGGCACTTAGGTAGTTAGGCATAGGTATGAGTATATTTCGTCATTTTTTCTGCTTTAATAAATTAGTGGAGATACTGCGGGGACTGTGTAGTCATAGAAAATCCATAATACAGCAGGGAAATACTCGCAGTAGTAGGTTGGGTACTCGTTTTTCGCCATTGCCGCACGACATTTTTTTTTTATTTGTTCGTTTAATGATGAATAGTCGTTGTAGGATATTTACATATACGAGTGTGCTGCGCTGCAAAACCAAAACAAAGCGTGTATAATGAAATGCAAACAGAAGTTTTTTCTTTATGATGACGTCGCCAAATGGCAACGGTTCCATAATTTCCTATAACAACCGACACGACAGCCGCCAAGTGGTGTGCTTGTGCTGATATCTATCTAGGAATCTACTCTTACACACTATGGTGGTGATATCTAGCTCTAGCGTGTGTTCAAATAGCAAAATAAAACTAAACAGAACCTACCAATACACTGAAACATATCCAAACTGCCACCAAACACATTGAATTAAATTTATATGCGTGCCGATAACAGACAATTATACACTTCTGTATAATTATCTTACTTCCTTCAATGCGGGCCACCGTATTAAAGATACAATTTCATCCTTGTGTTAGTGTGGTTTTCTTTTATAACCAACAAACAAACAAACACAAACACTACACCATAAGCAAAAGCAAAAGCAAAAGCCAAACGACTACAGTAACGGAACATATGTTTAGATATTCATTTCGTGACGTCACGTACTCTACACACAGAGCACTCCAAGCACTGACAGCGACAGCCAGCCATAAGAGCAAAGGCAAAAACCAAATTGTGAACACTGAGCGAGCTGCTATATAAATGCTCGATACCACATCAGCCTGCTCTCATATTCTCTAGTTAAACGGAACAACGCGGTTCGCAGAGAAGCAGAGACACAATTCAAATCAAGTATTTCAGTGATTCACACGCTATCGTGCTTATAAGTGAAATCTTTTTATTTGTTAAAAAAGATTCAAAACTAAAACGCATTGTTTTTGGTTCAAAAAAAATTTAAAAATAAAAATCTGTGACAAGAGAAAGTGTTAACTCTCTAGTGCAAGAACATCAAATTGTTTTGTTTAAAATAAATGAGAACAGAAAAACGTGCAATCATTTGAGACACCCCCCAGTTCAAACTATACCAAAATAGGGCGAACAAAACTTATTAATCAAATGTACTACCTAGTGGCATATAGTTAACAATTTGTTTCTCATCCAAGTGAATGCTATTTCCAATAGCTTCTCTGAAGAATAACTAAATCTAACCACCAAATCCGCACATATCAGCGAGCAGCTCCCCAACTACTATATACCTATACACTTTCAAAAGGAAATCATTGAAAGAAAAAATCGATATTCTAGTCAGAAAAAGTTTGTGGCTTAAAGCATAGAATCAAAAATAAAATCGTGATCTTCGAAAACAAACATTTCTCAAAGTTGAATATCTTTATCAATTAGGAGTTTTAACTTACGTGCAAAACAAAAAAGATATTCACAAACCCAAACACACACATATCTATCTTTACCCACACAACTCGCGTACTGAACTTAAACTGTGATATATAGTTTTTTCTTTTGCTAAAGAAAAAGAAAAAATAAAACATTCTCTAAATTATAATAAATAAATTATTTAAAATAAATTTATACAAAAATGGTCGGAAGTACGGGAACTCTAATGACAATGCGTCTTGTTCGCAGCAAATTGCGCAAACGTGAAGAGACATCCTCAGCCAGTCCGGCAACAAATATTGAGGCTCAAACAACAACTTTTGCCACATCGCCAGCAAATCATCAGCATCGCAATAGTACAAGCAGTCAATGCAGTAATAGCAGCAGTCAAAATCAGCAAGTCTTTTCAACATCATCATCAACGACTAGTTTTGAGGCGAATCATAATCAAAACAATGCCAACTTGAATAACAACAATCTACAGTCGAATGGTAATTGCAATGGCGGCAATAATACAACAGTGACAATTGTTAGACAAAATTGTCCAGCAACAAATGGCTGGGTGTTTCCACCAAAGGCGCCAACACCAAACATCTATAATTGCAGTAATAATTTTGTAAGTATTCCTATTTCTATTTATATATTTTAAAAACATAAAAATCTAGTCTCATTATCAATCATTAACACCATTCTCTTTTGACTGAATTGACTATGGGTGCAGCCTCAGCTGTAGTAGCTGTGTATATATATAAGAGGAAAGAAGAAGGCAAAAGATGCATAGAATTGCGGTCAAGTACAGTCATGCTTGAACTTTAGATGAAGAAATACATCTCTAAGTCACTGAGGAAAACATTTTTTCATTCCATTTGCCCTGATAAATCAATTATTTGACAGGAAATCGCGTACAGTTACAGTGTCTGAAATAAAAAATGTCGGCTTTGTTTGTTCAAGACATTTCGTTCATGTTTCAAAAGCCAACAGTGAATACACCCTCAGATAGATACACAGAGTTTCTGAGTATCTGTAATCGATTTTTATCAAAATTTGTCAAGAATCATAAAACGAAAACGAGGAGTTGTGACAGATATCAGCTGTCATTACTCTCTGAAGGCCTATTCAAGACCTGAATTTGAAATCGTTTTTGAGTTTGCTTGACTGTATCAAAATTCGGCTTTGGCCGAAGAAAATACAAAATGGCAAGGTTTCCTTAGAGATGGCAAAATGAACTCGAAAAACCAATCTAAACAAACGACTTTCCAAAGAACTATTCGTGCCTTCACCATCTGTTTCTATGTGTGCATTTGTCCTTATTTGCGATCATAAAACTGCATTTAGCACCGCACCAATGCCAATAATTACACTCAACAAGAGTGTATATGAAAAGAAACAAACAAAATGAATCAATTACACACCACAATATGTTGCCCTAGGTCTTGTCGTTGGTTCTTTCGGCATCAACCAACTGCAACTGCACCAGCTGCAGGATCCAGATCCAAGACAGATAGGTTACTGCACCTAACTCGTGCAGCGTGCTCATTCCTTTTTAAGTTCGTTCTCCTTGTTTATACACTCCCTTTTTGGAAAAAAAAAACGAGACTCATTGTTTGAGACACAGCATGGGTATAGAGACACAGAGAGTCTCAACTGCCATTACATGGTGGATGTCTCGAAAAGGTTTTTGAACGCAAAAAAAAAATTAAAATACAAAAAGAAGTAAAGTAACACCAGTAACACCAGTCTTCTATAATAATCCAATTTTGTTTCTCTCCTTGCCAACTGCTGAATTCGAGAGAGAAAAAAAAACCAAAGAATATACAAGTCTCGTCTGCCCAGAACAAGAGGCGATGGAACTTAACACTCAAGCACTTCCAGGCACGTATACGAAAAAAAAAATTTAACAAGTTCATTGATCGGTTCATGAATGCTAGGGCTGCCAGCAGCCCTACTTAGAAGTCTCATTGTATGAAAATTCTGTGTAAGGAACAAAAAAAAAAAAAAAAAAGCAAGGAACATAATTATTCTCCTGTTTCTCCCTTTTTTGTGTGCTGTGTGTTCTTGCAGCTCTTTTCCCTCTGCAATACAAAATGATGTCCTTCTGCGCACACTACATCAAAGAAAGGTAAATTCACAAGAGTTCAGTGGCTTTCAGTGGCAATCCATAAGCCATAGAATTGTGCATCTTCATATTTGCAATGGATGAAACCTACCTACGACTGGATATTACCAGCAAACACCGGATTTCGGATAAAATCTTCTCTTTTTTTTAATTTAAATCCAACCTAGCTGGTAATACAAGGTACAGTCTGATATAAAATTCACTTGACTTCGATTTTTCGATGACAGGTCGGTGAATGCGAATACAAAAACAAAAAAAGCACAAAAAACAAAAGAAGAGTAAGAGGGATAAGGAATAAGGTTCTGCGTTCGTATGGTAGACTAGCCTCCTCTCCTTCCTTTCTTTCGAATGTTACACCATTGTTTTTTGTCTTCTTCGGCTGCATGTATCAGTGCTGCCGTTGTCAAAGTTTACCCGTACCCTTGTGTTTTTTTTCTCTTCGATTCGAACATTGCTAAATATTTATTCAATCAATGGGCGCGTTTTGATATATGCATTCATAATTCGCTGCTTCAAAACCTTATGTTTGAACAAATGTTCTGAGTCAGGAAAGTTTTCGTTATCTCTGTTTTGTCGGCCAAAAAATAAGAACAAAAAAAGAAACGTCAAGACTTCAAGTTCGAATTGCAAAAGCAATGACATTTGTTTTGGAATAAAATAATTGTTGAGCGCAACTGGCGATGGCGAACAACAACAACGAAAAAGTTGTTAAAGTTGTTCATCAAATAAAAATCCCCCTTCGGTTGGTTGTCGTTACACAAGATTTTTTAAAAATATACACAAAACCAGCAGAGACTGCGGATACATATGTATATTGAAACTGTCACCACAAAAACGTATCTCTTGTATCTGTCTTCGTATATTTGTATCTGTCTATCTGTTGCCATAGTGTATTTTTTTGCAACTAGCAAAATTTTGTTGTTTTCATTATATTTTAGCAAGAAAGACAAAAAATATTGAAGAAGACAAAAATACACCAAGTCAAGATCACCTTCCGATTTTTTTTTTCTTTTCTTGTTTGAAATAAACACGTCCAACGTTGTTCTATTGTCTGTTTCTCTTCTGTGTCGTCGTCGTCTTATTAATGCGACACTTGCAAAGTTTGAAATGTATTTTATTTATTTTTATACATTTTCTATTTTTAAACTTAACTTTCATACACATGAAGTCCTACAAAAACACAAGATGAATGCCGGAAAATTTCAAACAAAAATTATAGTCGTCTCCTCAGCTCCTCACTATTTTTGTGTTTTCTAAAAGAAAGTCAGAGATGTTATCGAATGAGATGATTGGATTTTGACGAAAAGAATACTCGTACTCCAATTTAAAGTAAGACGAGGCTAATTGAAAATCATATAACACTCCGCCACTGTTGTTGGGTTACACGCTTTTGTTTGTTTTCTATTTTTTTTATGTCGGTTTCTTAATTTTCGTTTTGTTGTTTTAATTTCCGACTTTTTTGCGAGTGTGGGTTCAAAAGGTGAATTTCATTTCATTGAAAGTTTGAGAAGAAAAACTCATTTTACAAACACAGACAGCGATAAACCAAAACGAGTGCACACTATTAGTGTCTCTCTTTAGCAAGGTTTGGGATTAATAGGCCACAAGTAATCCGCTTGTGGTTGTGGCTGACTTACTAACTACACACAACACATTGTCGTATATGCTTGTTCCTTATCAAGCAAAGTTTTTAATAAAACAAACTTTCCGAGTTGAAGAAGAAATGATTGGCACAGCGCATAGCGCGACATAACCATTGCCTCGTCGTCGGTTGAAAATGACGACGACGAATTGGTGGGAATTTGGAGTTTTCAGTTGAAATTTGAATTGCTCATGGTTTCTTGTTTTGTTTTATTTTGTTTTTATTTTTTTTTTTACTGCTGCGGGAGTCGCGCTTAGTAACATCTCTGTTTTGTGTGGAGCTCGATTGACGTGCGACCATTATGAGGATCATTTGTGTTTGGAGTTTGAGAGACTTAACACAACCACAGCAATAGACAGCTGATGATCTAAACAGCAGCAGCAGCACACATTTATACCATTCGATATGGGTCGTTGGTGGTTATATTGGATTCCGAGGCTTTGAGGTTGAGCTTCAATCCGGATATTTTAATATTTTTTTTTTCACTGTCGTTTCGTATTTTGTTTTATCGCAATTCTTTCTGGCTTTGTTGTTGCTTGGAGTTGTTTGAAATTAACGTTGTATTTCCAACAGTTTTTCTTTACCACACATACATATTTTTTGCTCTGTCTGTCTTTATATTTCTCTCTGTCTCTCTATGTTGGGTTGGTAACACGAAGCTGGCGCATGTTATTGCTGCCTGCTTAGAGATTGTACAACCAAGCGTTAAATTGACATTGAATTAGGGCGAGAGACGTAGCAGAGTGAAGAGAGAGGGACAGAAGAGAGAAACTAACAAGCGATGTGAAACTAGCTCAGTTTTTTTTCTTCTATTTTTTTATTGGATATAGAAAAAGATATGAAGCGTGAAGCATATAGAGTTGTATAGTGATTTTGCAACGTTTCAAATGAAAATCTTTATGCTTTTTCAATGAAATAAGTATTTCAAGGCATCATATACACACGAAGTTGAAAATCTATCTGTCAAGAGCTACTCACTTTCTACTTGAGACAGAAGCTGAAGTGTATTTGCTTTTGTGATCACTTGAAAATTGCTATTCATCTACTGTTGCAACTTTGTCATATGACTTGCCGAACAAAGAAGAAAAAAGGGACACTTGAAATGGCCGACATCACTTTCATTTCAGTTGATTATTGACACAAAATATTTTGAAAGTATTCGTAAGCGGGGCGTTAGCTGGGCGCCAGACTTGAAATGGCATCGGTAATTTATTTAATCAACCTTATTTTTGATATAACCATCGATTTAATTTGGGCTTGTTTAGCATTCGAATGCTGAACACTATTTATGGCACAGCTGGCTCCATATTGGGCGCCATTATTTAAAACATTGAAGCCCTTCTTTGTACATCCACGCCTTGTTTGTAGATTTGAAGGATTTTGTTGACTTGTTGACTTCTTATTCATGCTTATTGTTCAAAATCTATTAAAAGTTAAGTTAAACATACGAGAATTTAAATGAATTGTTCCTTAATTGGGCGCCACTTTTGGATTTCATCATAAGTCATATATTTGCACTCGTATCACTCAATCATCATACTTATTCCTTACTCAAACAACTTACTTATTGAACTCTTTTTTCTTCTCTTTGCAGGATGCATTAGTAACAGCCAATGATAAGCATGGATTCAAAGGATTCCGCAAGCAATTCAGCGGAAGATTTAAGCGATTAGTCGCGAAAAAACCGGCCGAACCAGCACCAGCAATACCACCAGAGTTGAAACCTCAATTGAAAACAATCTTTGTCTATTAAAGTTGATAAGTGAAAAAGAAATTTTAAAACGAGGCAATTTATCAATATTATTAAACGATGCCCGCAGGATATGTATTAGAGCTAAGATTAAGAATATCACAATTCTCAAATCCAGTTCATCCCTTAATTAATTTATGTATGGGCTCAATTCCTAAATGGGAAGAAGTATATTTAAAAAGCAAAAAAAAGAAAATCTGTATTAACTTTATGTTCTCAGCTTAAGCCGATAGAAAAGCAAAACCAGTCCATAATTTTTAAGCAAAATCAATTACAAAATCAAAACATGTTTAGAAATGAAAAGAGTTAAACCTTTAAAGTTCCAAAGAATGAGAACATAATTTTTAGATACACGCGTAGTTTTTAAATACACGACGACCATTTAAAACAAAAAGACATTAATCATCATATCCACAGACAAAAACAAAATCCTGCAGCTTTGTTTATATAAAAATGAATGAATGCATTAACTCAAAACAAATTTCTTTTTGCCAAACTCAATACACCTAGTTCACACAAACACAGAAGAAGATGAAAAGAAATTTTGTAAACACAAGGCAATTTCAACAAAAAATCTTTTAGTTGTTTTTTGCTGCAAAATTGCTTTCGACAAGACTGAGATTTACCAGATTGTATATGTAGTTTTATTTAAATTAACTATTTCTTAACAAACAATAGTGAGAAAATAAGAAGGAGAAAATAAAACCATGTATTCATTGATGGAGGATTATATATGTATGCTTATGATGAACCTCAAATATGAAGAGAAAACAAAACAAAACAAAAATATTAATATTTATCTCAATTGGCGGCACACCGAGCTCTGGGTGGTCTTCATATCACAGACAGACTTTCGCCCTAGTAGCACATCAGTCAAAAGTCATGAGGGATACCCTCATTTCAATATGAAGAAAGAGAGACGATGGAATATGCATTTTTTGATGCGCTTCTGCATGAAATATGTCATTTTTTCTACTTGTGATTATGTAAATCTTCAAATTTCAAAGTAAAAGCTACACACCCTTCACGGGATCTTTCTTAAGAAACCACAAAATGCAAATAAGTTGTTCGGTATTTTTCAACATTTCTTAAACACACACTCTCAACATCAAATTTTAATTTATTTTTGAAGTTCAATTAGCAAATCAAACAAAATCAAACAAAAAACATGTAAAAATGCACAGTTTTACATTAATATTATTAATAATTTTAAATATAAAAGATATCAATTAGTTTATAATTAACTAAGAGTAGCTTTATGGAATTGATGACGAAGAAACAAAAAAAAAGTACGAATGATATTCGCTCACATTGAGTGTAAAATTTAAATTAAAGAAAAAAAATTCAAAATAGCAGAAATGTAAACAAAAAAAGATTATAAAACTAATGTTTAAATTATATTTTAAAAGCAAATAAAAAACACACCACAATTACAACTCGAAAATGGAATTATATTGTTAAAAGTCACTTTTTTAATGGGAATTAACTTCAACAGAAATTCTTTTCTTAAAATTTTGTTTTTTATTAAAAATTTAGTTCGATTTTATTTTTTAAAACTCATTCATTGTTTTCTGTTGCAATAGTGAAAGTCTTTTAAGTTTTATTCTTTCAATTTTGTTATTAAAATTTTTTTTTGTGTAATTGTTAAGCTTTGTCGACGAGAAGATGATAAATTCCAAAATTTGAAAAGAATACAGTATTTTAACTATTATTTTTTATTTAGTCAATAAAAGTATGAAAAAATGACTTGAATATAAGAAATCAAAATCAAAAAAAAACCTCTTTTGATTTGAATATTTGTGGACGAACTACTTTCAGCATTTTTCAGATCTTATACCAGAAAGTTATATGCAGTTGAAGGACTTTGGAATAACAAACGAAAAGCCTCTGGGACTTCTTTAAAGTTCAAAAAGCAACTCTTCGCTTTCTTTCGGTAAGCACTCCCAGCATAGAGTTATTAATGTACTTTAAAGAGCATTACCGTTCGGAGTGAATCTAGACCTCAACCAAATTCATTTAAATATGAATCTCTATACTTGACTGTTTGTTTTTAAGGTCTGTTTTGTTCACTATCAAGTAGGCGCAAAGACGATTGAGGAGAACCTGACCAGATATGGGAGTTATACTCTAGTTTTAAACGGATGTAGGCTTCATAAAGTGTAGCCAAATCAGAATCGTTTCTTCACATTCGGAGTATTTTTCCATTAAAAACGTACAAAGGTTTCCTGGGATGATTAATGTTCTGTAAAGTATTGGACTGATTTTTCAAGAGAGGATTTTATTTCTTAATTGTCTTTTTAAGCCAAAAAAGGATTAATTGACAAGAGTTATTCTGGGCTAGATCTCCGCTATGATGTTCATGTTATTTTCCGTGTTTATGGCTGATCCTGGGAGTACGAAGTGATTTTTTTCAAATAAGTCTATGCTCTCTGTCCCTATTTGATGACAGCATGTACATCGTTTTGCCCTCATTATCCATCAAACCATAATAGTTTGTCGCCTTGTCCATAAATAATAGATACCATAACATGACATGTCGTGGCGCTGTGATCATAAAAAGATGGTATGTATCGATATTATTGTGTTCCCAGTTGTTTTCCAACATCGATTCTGGTCTTTTCTTATCGAGGAACCCATTGAAATAGACCTTCCTTAGGTAATTAAATAAACGGTCCCATTTTCTACAATATCGCCTTTTTTAGACCGAATCGTTGAATAAACTCAACAGATTCACGTCAAATAAAAGTTTTCGCTGTCAACACCGTTAATAAAGTCTAAAGCTGAAAAGGAGGCAAATTAGGTATGTAGTTAGAAATGAAGGGTTGTGATATTTGCTATGGTAGCCATGTACTTGAACCGAAGTGAAAAAAAACGTTAGTGATTTAAAGTAGCTATTCAAATTTTGTCATGTGGCTGCTGTAAGTGGAAAGTGTGAAAGATTAATAGCACCAAAATATTTAATATTAAATACATACATACATGCAGGGTGGCACAACAGAGCGGAGAGCCCCCAGGCCTAGCGTGTTTCTCGCAACCATCCCTTGTGAGGGAATGGAAGGCACTTTAAATTTCCTATCGGTTCTGAACGGTTAATTGAGAAAGCGCTTTTCATGACAATGAATTTACTATCTTGCCAATTTCTTGCGAAAAGTGATACCAGTGCAGGTAAAAGACCTAAGTCACAGAACCATTTCTTACAGTTTGAAAGTTAATCCAAACTTTCTTGGCACCTTTTGAGTTTTGGAGAAAGATAGGAGTAATTGGGTTAAGATGGCCCATAATTCAAAGCTTAAAGAAAGTGAAAATCTGCCTATAAGCGATTTACGGAAACTAATGGCGCTTTCCATAGGTGTCACTCGGGGAAGCACTCATTTTCAAAACCAATGGAGCACCTAAAATTGTTTTTAATCAACTTAACGTTTTGGCTTTGTGTGAGTGAAACACCAATTGCATATAAAAAATATTTCCTGTGGAAAATTTTCTTATTGATATTTGAGTAACATGTATTAGTGCTTCTTGAGTCGATTCTCACTTCAAATCGAGAAGCGGCTGTCACTCCTCAGAATCATGAGAAGCGATCTTTTTGTACCAATAGAACGGTTTGAGAATGCTTCTGGACGCTTCTGGACGGTTCTTTTCGTCCAATGGAAAGTGACATAACCTTCTAAGAAGAACAATGAAAGGGAAAATACTCTAAGCTTTGATAATTTCCATTCGATCAGGATGATGTATGTATTTGATGACAATGCGTGGACAAGAAAATTCAAACAAGATATATAGCTAAGAGGGAGCGCATCGCGCGACTACGATGCACATTGCTGGGAAATCGTAGAAGGGAGAAGCACTCAGAAAGACAACATGTGTTTTCTTTCAGACGTGTGGCTTTCAATCTATCAATACTTTCTGGGCAGCTGTCACTTGATTTGAGCTCAGTCAGGTTTGAATTTTCATCGTTGAAGAATTGAAGCAACGTGAGGCCTGCGTACTTTCGGTAAATTGTGTCGAAACAAAACCGTTGACGCAGATTTTCACATCATTTCAAGTTTTAGGCCTGTGAGCTACCTCCAATGTCGGGCTATTTAACGCCACATTTGTGGGGTAATGTGCATGAGATCGCAGCAGAGGTAAAAATGTTTTTCCACGGGTATCGCCTTTCACGAGGAATTGGCAAGTCCTCCGTTAGTTGCCATGAAAAACGCTTTCTCCATTAGCCGTTCGGCAGAAATTTGTAGGTCTCCTGAGAAATGTGAGTGAGAAATGAGCTAGACCCTTTGACTCCTCGCTATGTTGTGCCACACTATTTATTTATTTTATTTATCTGCATGAAATACAGAAGGCATAGAAGCTCCCAGAGCTTTGCTAAGCACTCGAGCAAGGTTTGCTTCATGTAAATCGCTTGTCTACGGGGATAGACTCGAGACGATTGACGCCTTGGAAGAGAATATTGGGGATGTAGGCCCCAAATACTCCAGAAAGTCGTTGGGCCCTTCGACTGGAACTTATTTGAGTCACCTTCGGTGGCCACATACCATAAATATTTTTTAAAACATAATGGCAAACCCTTTTCTTTACCATAAAACTTTTGGCGACCTGCGTAAAACTATATGCGTTTCATTTCTTCTTGAAAACCAAACGTCAAAATCACACCTTTAGCATAATTTCTCACTTGCGGACACCAGGGACGACGAACGATTTCTCTCTAACCCATTATTGATTTTGTTAAATCTATCAGCATTTTAGTTTTTGGCACCCAAATGGCCCTCAAAATGTACAGTGTGTTTTGCATACGGTGCGATAAAAGCTCAAGACGAATAGGTTGGATCAAGACAAGAAAAAAATCACGATGTATGAGCTCCACTTTAGATAAAACAAAACCAAATCTTAATTCAAATCAGTTTAAAAATGTTTTGAAAATGTTTTTGAAAGCGCATCTCTCAGCTTTTATTTCACTGCATCATTCCATGATTTTCAATCAGTTTTTTTATACTTTTACTTTATTTCTGCATTCACTACATTTGCGAATGCTTAAAAAAAATGAATGCAAAAAAATAAGAAGAGACATGCTCATCATTGAAAGCATAAAGCGAACAAAAAGCATGAAATGACGCCAGTAATGCATTTCTTTGTTCATATCTGCCTACGTCAAAAAAACACTTTAAGTCTTTGTAGTCTGGTTTTCTTCTGATGTGATACGCGATTATTAGTTACGAAAACAGACTATACACAACTCATTTGCGCGTCACGGTTTGTAGGAAAAAAATAAACAACATATCACCACTTTTCTACAATACCGACTTTGACGCAGCTGTCATGCAAATAATCCCAACGCGCACCTTTGTAAGCATCAAACAAAAAATATATACAAATACTCGCTGGCGACGATTAGCTTACTTTCTATAATTTATTTATTTAATTGTTTTCATCAACTTCTCCAGAAATCTATGGCTCAATAACACGGTGGTCTCATATACCCACGATGAAGCTCAGCAGCGCATATGCCATCGCGGCATATGATCCTTTCCAACCTTCAAAAATGTTGTTTGAATTTCAGTTAGCACATCTTATCAAAGCTTCTTGTGGGCTTCACCGAGGAACCCCATTTGCTTTGTATGAATCATGAGCTCATTCATAAAAATTAGCATGAAGCACATTCTTTGGCATGGAATTTTTTGAAGCAACGTTTTGGACTTTGACCGGAGACTCGAGACTTTTCTAGTACATGTGCGCTTCTTTAAGACCACAAGGCCAATACAAAAAAAGTTGAATCGATTCAAATAAACCTCACTCAACAATTGCATATTGGTGACCACTTAAATTTTTTAATTTGTGTAATGTGATCATAGAGCTTCGGTTTAATTTGCGATACGAGAGTTTGTGGAGCGTGCTCCCTTTTATGTTGGTTTGTAAAATTGCTGACGATGCCACACTTACTCTGACAGTGTGAAATAAATTGCATAATGGGGCAGTTTTCTTCTTCCTTCGCTGGCCGAGTCGTATTCATTTGAAATTGAATGCATACACAAGTTTGCGCCACGCGCTGGAAAAAACTGCACTCAAAATACGTATATATATGTATGTAGCCATTAAAAGAGGAAGAATCATATTTCTTTATAAACTGAATAAATAAAAGCTAATCGAGTGGTAAATTGTGATTCTGTCATATACCAACGGCAGCAGTAAGCGCGCCTCATTAAGTGGGCTTGATCGAAATGAAGTATAATTGTGGTGCGGGGGCGCGGTTGCTTTGTTGCTTTGTGACTTTTTCATTCAAATTGTTGCCGTGAATAATCACACCCATGTTTGAAGTCTACAGTATAACGGAAGTAGCATACCAACCTTTTTCCATCTTTTGCACAAGAACGACTGTAGAAACTGGGTGGCTCAGAGTAGGTTGATATTAATTCTAGATACGAATCAAAATGTATTAGGACGTTTATGTTCTTTGAAATGAGCAAATGTAGATTTTTTGAATGTTCTCTGAACTCAACTGATGAATTTGTGCAAATTTATTACAAAGGATAACATCTCTCACTGGCTCCGGCAGGTAAACCATTTTCATCCAAGTTTTAAAATCAAAGTTTCTATGAATCTGTGTTTCGAAATCAGGCAGGTTCATTTTATTCTGTTTTTCAAAATTTGAGGCTATAGAAAATTTGTATTTCCTTAAAAAAGGAGTTGAAAATAGAACACAATTATACTTTGGAATCAATTTTGACATCTACCATAATGCTGCTGTCTATACGAACGATTTGTTTGACAAACGAATAAGAGAACTTAGATCGGTGTAAGCTTGCTTGCTTAAGGGGTTAAGGGTAGTCAGGAGCGTGAAAATTGCCATTTTTTTAAATTAAATTTGTTTTACTATTAATGAATTTTTTTCACATAAGTGAAAATGTAGTATCATTTCATCATACTTTACCAAAACTTCAAAAAAAAGCATTAACTATTCTACAAGTTATGGTGGTTTAAGTTCAACAGGTGTTAAAAATGGGTCCTTGCGGTGCCATCTGTAACTCAAAAACCCCTCAATTGATTTGAATGTAACTTATACAGTTTTTAGAAAACATAAAAAGTTAGTGCCTGATCGAAACTTTTTTATTTTGTTTAAAAACTAACAAAATGGCAGCCTCAGGAGTTTTTTTCTGATTTTCGGAAAAAAATCAACAATTAATTGCTATAAGCAAAAATCGAATTTAAAAAAAAGAAAATCATTCGATCAGGCACTAGCTTTTTATGTTTTCTAAAAACTGTATAAGTTTTATGCAAATCTGTCGAGCGGTTTTTCAGTTACAGTTGGCACCAGTTCAAAAAACATAGTTTTGAGAAAAACGCATTTAAAGTTTTACAGTCTAACTACCCCTGACCTAAGGACCCATAGAACTTTGGTTTGTTTTAGTGGCTATAGTAGGGCTCGGGTATATTCACCCACTACCAACATCTCAAAGCGGTAACTATAGATCGTTTCCTCCTGACCAAGTTCACTGTGGAATCTGTCAGTGTTTTGATGAAATCATACTTCGTCTTCGTTGAAAACCAGTTCCATTTTTTTTGCAGTTGCACCCCATGGTATCCAACGCTCAGTGATCAATTTTTACCATTCTTTCAATAACTGGGTACCCGGGTCCGTAAGTAAAATCAGGTAGAAAAGCCAGCAGTACCCTTAATACTAGCTTTGGTAATAGTGAAGGCCTCGAATATTATAGAATTTGGGCTGTCCCGCTCCTTGACTCTGAACAATTTATTCTTTTTACCTGTGAAACTGAAATGGAAACCCGAGTATCTGATATGATATTTTGCTAACCTTTTCAAGAAAAATATCAAAGTGTAACACTGTCATGAAAAGCTTTTTCTAACTTAGCCGTTCGGAATCGGGTTAAAATCGTAGGTCCTTCAATAGCGTTAGGCCACTAGCTTTCCAATGCTTTGTTGGCGCGTATTTATTTATTTGTTTTATTTTTTGTTTAAATTCAGTGAGTCATGAATGAATGATTAGTAATTTTTTCAACAGTTAAAACACTTTTAATCAAAAGTATTTAAACTGCTGTAAGAAATTACCAATCTTTTATTAACGAAATAAAAAACACGTTATTAATCTGAACTATAAAACTCATCAGTGAGCCACTTTGTCGAACCTTTTCAAATTGAAATAGCCAAGCGAGCATTCACCAAATTAATCTTGAAAAAATATTAGTTAACCAGTTCCCTTATCGTGTAGCATTTAAAACGATCATTTACTCGTCTACCTACTCTATATGAACGTTGTCGATGATACCGGCGAAATGTTTCTTCGTGAAACAGCAAAATTCTTTTTCATGATTGATTTAAGAAGAATGTTTGAACATTTCAGTACTTTTATTAATTTATTACGAACTTATTAAGATAATTTTATCTAAATGCGCGACACCGTATAGCCTTTGAATAAAAAGCATTGACTCATCTACCGAAAAAATTAAAAATTTTATTCCAAAAGTGAAGAATCTTTTAAAGTTGGATATAGCGAAGGTATAAGAGAATAGCCACCCTTTATTCCCAAAACTATTGTAAAGTAAACTCGACAAGTTCAGTTAGTTACAGTGAAGAACATTTGTCGTTATTAGAATATTCTAATTGAGCCGTTCAGACTACACATTTAGCTAGACAAACTTTGGCTTGATCGACCAATGTTTGGTAATGTGAACCTTCAGACGACCGCTTGAGCAACTTACTTGTTGGATTGTTTTCAAATATTTTTGAAAATTTTGAAGTTGGACGGAGCCGAGGAATATATGACATAAGGTTGGACGACAAGTTTAATATGTCTGAACGCAAACTACATCCGTCCATCCAACATCCATCAAACGAAACTGTCCAACTAATTGCATATTCTGAACGGACCTAATCAAAAGAAATTGTAAATTTGAATTACATTCTATGTTCAAAAAACCTATGGGTTATGATGAGCATGTGCTTCGACGATTTGAAAGCAGAAATGAAAACTAAGAATTCCCTTACTTTATTTCTCAAGAAGGATTAATAAGTTCATCTCTGTACAAGATCTGTACAAGAATCTCTTTAAAGACCTGATGCGGGCTAGAGAAATCTATGAACAAACAGAGCGGAGAGCCCCGAGGCTTAGTGCGTTTATCTCAAACAGTGAAAGAACGGAAGGCACCTACTATTTTTTGTCGGTTTCAACGGATTGACGAGAAAGCACTTTTCATTTCGTGCAATTACTATCGAATAAATTTACTGTTTCTCGCGAAAGGAAAACATATTTGTCCTTGTTTTTTCTGGAAAACGAACCTCGAACCTCTCACGAAGCAGGCAGATACGTTTACTATCTCCTCACTGGCAACATCATAAATTAGACTCTCTTAAAACTAACTAGACAATGTCACTCTGTAACTCGAGTTTTGTTGTCAATCTTTCTAGATATTTCATACTCCTCAGAAGGTATATTTGAGAGCAATGGGCTAGACCACATGGCTCACCGTCGGTTCTGTTGCACACCTTAAATATTAATGTATAGTTGCAATATCTTGTGATACCAAAGTGCAACCAGAGTCGATTTTTCCATTTACTTCTCAGCTGGAGTATATTCCTCTTAGTAAACCACCTTAAAAGAATTTTGTTATAGCTTAAGCAACTCAGCAGTAATAAAACTCATGATAATAATTTGTTCATAAAAGAAATAAAGTAGAAATGTTTGAACCAATCAAATAACAGCTTAAGCTCTTGCCAAGCCTGTAATCAAAGCTTAACCCGATAGAAGGAAAGAACGACAATTGGTCTTAAAAATTATGTTTGAGTTTTGGTGAGAATGTAGAAATAAAAAATCAGTTTACCACTTCGTAAGACATATGCTTTATTTTCTAAAAGAAATAGAAAGTTATTACTTTGCTTTTGTATGATTATTTCTTTAGTTTCTTTTCTTTTTCATAAAAACTCAATTATAGTTGTTAGGTCTGCTTTCAGATTTTGAGGACCTTATAAAAAAAGTTATAGGTTTGCCGTTTTGAAGTATACCTAATATTGAACAGGGTATTAGGAACTTCCTTCTGTAATATTGATTTTTAATATACCAAATACGAAGATTGTCTATATATTTATCAGAGTTGATATTCCATGTCTGAAAATGCAGATATGTATAGCTTCATAAGTCTGTTAGATTTTCATTCACAAAAGGGCTATTATAGCCTTCGCATGATAAATCAATCATCGTTCTTTGCCTATATCTTGTTTAACTTATCAATTTAGTTCATATTTTATATTATTTTGTCTTGCATTTGGTTTCTTATGTTTTCTTTCACAATATTCTGTTTCTCTTCTTTTTTAATTGTAGCATGCATACAATTTTTAGTGCCACCTACTCACCTGTATGACATGGAAAGGAAATATTTTTTCCCATGTGCTGTGATATTTTGGACTAAGCTGTAGTGCGGCACCAACAATCGTCGCGTCG
Organism: Melanostoma mellinum; assembly: GCA_914767635.1. Classification (NCBI taxonomy): domain Eukaryota; kingdom Metazoa; phylum Arthropoda; class Insecta; order Diptera; family Syrphidae; genus Melanostoma; species Melanostoma mellinum. Next base: position 27,579,213 of record OU612058.1, read on the forward strand.
GTTATTGGACATTTTAAGTGCTGCCAGGTTTGGCAACAGGAGTTATCCCTTTCAGACCCGGGGAAAATTCGCTGAACTTTTTAAAAACAGTTCTGTGATATAATGTTACATTCACCAATTAATCTTTTCTTTCTATGACAGGTATGACTGTAAGGGTTAGGAGCTAGGTCATGTCTAGGTGGGTTCTAAGGGCTCTGCTCTTCTAGCTAAATATTAACTAATTAATTTTCATTCAATATGGAAAGCATTATACTCACATGCAGATTTTCTTGGAATTTTTTTAGAAATACAAATTTAAATTTAACCTTTTGCCACAACAACAGACAGAAGATATTATTCGACAAGGAAAAGAATTTCATCAGCCTAAGATCTATTCATATACTACTTTCGTTATTCCATTTAATATTTTATTACTTAAAAATTCAAAAAATTCAAACGCATCACTTTGTTAAATCACAGCACTTTTAATATTTATTTTTAGTTTTTTTGGCTTACAAAATATCAATTCTAAAGAACGAGTAGGTAAACAAGCGTCACCAATTGCGGAATACGATGATACTGGTACACTTCAAACAAATGAAGGCCGCAGATAAAGTCTTCATTTTTGTTTCGAATATTTTAACTTCAATCGCTTGACATAAAGATTGAAATAAATCATTAACTAAAAATAAATTGGCGCAACTTAGCGTGGCCCCAGAGCTTAGCGCATTTATCACAACTACCTACTTTGAGTGGACTGGAGGGGACCTACATAAAGACATTCAGATATGATTTAACCATAGTAGCTGTACACCAAAGAAGCGTCTTCTGCCCTTTTTTGCAGCCATTGATTACCAGCTGGAAGATAAGGTACAAAGTACATCGACTATTCTATGCTGACGATGGAGCCATCATAAGTGAGGATCCTACACCCCTGCATGATGCACTTATCGTCTAGTTAAAAGTTTTAGAAGGTAGTGGATGCTATATTATCCCAAAAAAGACTGAATACTTTAATTTGCCCATTTTCTCGTTTAAACATTAAAGAAGACGTATCCAAACACTCTTAGTACGGACAACAACATCTGCTTTTAACTTTTTTTTTTTTTTTTATAATAAACGCGCACATCAAGGGGTTATGACTACCCTTATAATGTGCGAGCATTTAGGAAAATAGGAGAGGATTTGAAAGGAGACATCGATGCACGTTGCTTTTGAATTTTTGTGAATCGTAATGTTGGGGAAATACAGAGCCAGGTAAAGCATTCCACATTCGGGTGGTGCGGCTGAAATACGAATCTCTATACTTGACTGTGCGTCCGAAGTTGGGCTCAAGGTAAAACTTATCTCAAACATGAAGCAATCTAGAACCGGGAGGCTTGCCGAAGTGATGCCAACCCGGTCTATCTCACGAGCGGATCACTAGTCTGAAGCAGAGCGGCAGCGGCGGTCCCTTCGAGATCACTGTACTCGTAGCACCGAAACGGAAGAAGAAGAAGTTCCAGAACGATTTAGTTTAAGATCAATGACCCAAGGGCCGTGCTCAAAGGCCAGTAAACTATACAAAATATAAAAGGAAAAAATTAATAAAATCCACCAACAGTGTCAAAGGACATGCATTGAACTTAACTCATATTGCTCTTTAAAATTGTGACTATTTAATTTCACAATTTCTTCAATTTATTGTGTTTGGCTTTTGATTACCTCTTCCTCAAAAACAAATTCTTCGAGATAATTTATTCAATTCACGTATATTGATTAAGAATACACTCAATCACGTTGGTGGTCGATACAACAATAAAATGTATCTGATTTTGGTGTTGTCATCTCAAAATCACATGACAGAAATTATTGGGGGCTTATCATTAGCGTGTTGACACGTTTTGACTACTAAATATCAATGTTTGGTTTGACAATAATACTCGTTAAATTCTTTTCATAATACTAAGCGCCTGAAATGTACACACACAAACAAGTTGACGTATGGTAGCCTACAAGTATTTTGTTCTAAACATTTTGACTTCTTAGTTAATATGTTGAGTTTTTAGGTAAACAATTCAATAAAACAACAAGCACCGTGCGTCTTGTTGAGTTTCTGGTATAGTAAATGTGAAACAAAAATGGCAAAGCGAAGTACACAAATTGTATGTTAATTATTTACGAATTAGTTTTTATGAATTGATAGAACACGAGATCAAACAGTTTTTTCACTGAGGAGGAGGAGGTTTAGTTGTTTAGGAAATAATCAGCCAGTTATAGAAGAGTAAGAAGAATTTGAGTTTGAAGAACCCTGGCCCCGTATTCCGTAACTTTTAAGGCGATTGTCGTCTATAGACGAAGTGTTTAAAACAAAAAGCTACCAAAATTGAGTAGACTACAGTAAAATCGTTGTTCTCCGCTGAAAGAGCACTTACATGAAACAGTCTTTTGATGATACAACCGACGATTGACGATTGGACAATAATCATCTGAAAAGTTACAGAATCCAAACCCATTCAACTCATCTCTAATTAAGTACCTTACGGTCTTCACATGCTTCAAATCTATCGTAGCTATTACAATTTAAATTTAAGGCGACCGTTGAATATGTCAAGTAGAGACCATTATAGCATATTTATTTCAATAGCCCGCGATTGAAAGTATACTTCGCAGTATCGCAGCTATTAAACCAGGGGGAACTGTCATCTTCGTGTGTCTCTCCACCATTTTGTCATTTCGTTGTTGTGTTTGGTATAAAAAGTTCTTTTTGCTATAAAATATCCGCAACATAAAATGTGGCCACTGCTCTGCTTTCCTTTATCTCTCATAGCCTGGCTATCTGCTATAAACGCAATGCTCCGTTAATTAAAAGATCAGTAAACCACGGATCGGGGGACACAGCAGCGCACAGAAAGAACCATGAAAGGAAAATCCTTTTCTTTGAAGCGCTCTGTTTAATGTTACACCATTAAAAATTAACGATCACATCAGTCTTCAAAGATTAGAAAAATTTCTTGCTCTACAAAATTGAAAAACAGAGTAGCTGTGCAGTGATCAACATTCCAAGAATGAAGAGCAGTCAAAAACATTTCGAGTCCACCGTCAGTAGCATGAATAAGTAAGTTTTCCAGTCTGCGCAAATTCCCTACCTTTGTGTTGTACTATGTTTCCACCAGAAATTCAACTAGGTTACACTCCAGTATGGTTTTAAATTTAAATTAACCTTGTAATCTCAAAAAAGAAGCTTGGAGTAAATTTTTCTCTCGTCTCTTGTGACAGAGACTTAAATCATAAAATGTAAGTAAAACGTCACCTACGCGATGAACATTCCTATTCTGCTCACTTCCACTCTTTTAAACGTTAGACTCACTGGAATATTGGAATTTAAGCGTTTAGAACGAAATTTGTCAGTAGGTTTCGAGTAGATTTCGTTCAAACCAACAAACTAATACTCTGTACCCATTTGCCCTACCCTACTTAAAGAATAGCATTTCTTATGCGTCGGTGAGGTTCCGCTCACATTTTATGTCTTTCTCTATCAACTTCTAACTTTTTTTTTTCAGATGGAAGCAGTACTAGACTAGGTTAACAGCTCAAACTATCCTGAAATGAAACTAAGTTTAACCTCAAGTGGAGACTTCACATGAGAAGGGTTCTTTTTGTACGGGAAACCTAGTGGGTTTTATGAAAGTTTGGGGTAGTTTTGAGTTTAGCTGGTTTAAGTGGTTGAACGTGAGACACCTGACAAGCGGATCACTAGAGTGACTCAGTTGAGTTTGAGGGATGTGATCCCTTCAAGATCACGAAAGGAAAAAGAAAAAGAAGTGCCAGATGGAAACTTAGCAATAATCTACGAGTTTGCTTACGGACACTCATGTGAAAATCTTGCTCATTTTGTTTAACAGCCATATGCTTCCAAAAAGACACAAGTCGCAAGGTTGTGACTTGCTGAGATCTACATTACAATTTGAGTGTTGAGTGGAAAGTTGTGACAGGCTGTAAGACTCAAATTAGAGTACCTAAGTTTCATTCTGATTCTTTCCCCCATATTTTGGCACAAATGGCAGGGGATTACCTTTTTCCACTTTCGTCAAATTTTTGTTTGATTGGAATGTCGAATATTGGATTGCCTATCGACAAAGGTGGATCGCCATCTTTTTCTTTCGGCATTTTGAGATCATCGCAATACATCCCATCGGAAACTTAACTGGAAAGAAAATTTAAAAGAAAGAGAAAGGAAAGTTTAAATCGCTTTCTGCACTTGTAGTAGAATTTTTGTAAAAAATGGGGACCTGGTCTCAAAACTATTCACTGGATGTATACATCCATAATAAGACCAATCCTCACATATGCTTGTCTATGTCTAGTCTGGTGGCCACCACTAGAGAAGGCCTCAAACCTTGAGACCATGACCGAAATTCATGGCTAGTGCCATGAGAACAACACTAACTGCAGCTCTGGAAACCTTCCTGTCGCTAGCCCCCCTAGACCTTTTTACTAAGGAGATGGCGGCCAAAAGCGCACTGCGACTTAAACAATGCAACAAATGGAAAAAAGGCATATCAGGCCATAGAACCATCATAAAACATACAGATATAGACACTCAATCAGACTATACACTCCCGCATATTGACTTCAATCCAGTGGCCCTAATAGTCCTTCCGACAAGAGAAAGCTGGATGAAAAACAGGGCTTTAAAAGGAAATCACATTTCCGTCTTCACAGATGGTTCCAAAACGGACGAAGGGGTAGGGTCAGGTATCTTCTCAGACTACCCTAATGAATAGATCAATATAGCTTCCCGACTTCTGCTGTGTCTTTCAAGCAGAAGTACTCGCAGTGGGCGAAGGCGCGAAGCAACTTGCTACGCAAGACTTGATCAACAAAAATATTGACTTTTTTATAGACAGTCAGGCGGCCATTAAAGCTATCTCATCCATTATCACAGAATCCAGACTAATAGACAGCTGTCGCAGTAACCTAAGACTGCTCAGCGAGACAAACATAGTTAGTTTAACCTGGGTTTCAGGAAATCGTGACATAATCGGCAAAGAAATGGCGGATAAGCTGGCTAAAATCGTGTCAGCACTCGAATCCAGCGAAACGAACACCTCAGTTCTGAAGCCACTAGAGCAAGAAAATAACAGGATCAAACATAGTTTTATAAAAACCGCCAATGACAGGTGGTCATCTTTAGAACCATGCCGAGTCTCCAGAAACCTTTGGCCTGATATTTCCAAGAAAAAAACAGAATTTCTATTCCAGCTAAGCAGACCTCAGGGGCCACAACTCGTTGGTTACCCACATGATGAGAATGGGCATTAGTACATCCGACTTACGTAGAGGCTGCTAAGATGAAGAGGCAGAGGAGGGATCATTCAACTTCCTCTGTGAGTGTCCTAGCTTGGCTCTTACTAGGAAAAAGGCCCTCGGAGAATACTTCTTCGACGAACTGAGCGACATCTCCAATCTCGCATTGAGTAACGTCCTGAAATTTACTCAGGGCTCCAAATGGTTCAGTGGGGATTCCCTACTCCAATAAGCCAATCACCACTTGTGGCTGCAACCCCCCCCCCCCCCCCCCCCCTGCAACCTAACTTAAGCTATCCCATAGGTGTCTCACTAGTGTGAAGCAGTGGCAGAGTTGGGGTTATTTTGAATATTGTTTGATATTGCCCTTATGACGAGGTTTTCTGAATCCCTCCTTTCAAAATGACAACACACCCCGCCGTGCTATCTTTCCTCAAAGATGACATTTTGAATTGATGAAGGAATTGGTGAAAGTTTATTAAACAAAATATTTCTAAAATCCCATTGCAAGTTTTGTGGTGTAAGAACATAGCTAATTTGAAATATTACTTTCAATGCATTTTAGTTGTTTTTCTCTTTCTTTCTTGCTTTCTTTCTTTACTTTCTATAGAGAAAACAAAAACAAACATATGATGAATAATATTTGTCTAGCATCCATTTCCCAGCAAAACATTGATTTGGTGATTCATATAGAACCTAAAGTAAACATTTTTTTAAAAATATTTGATCGATAAATGTGCCACACTTTTTGTCTGCCCCATCTGTGGCGTAACGCGTAAACAATAATTTATTATTCTTCATCTAAGTGTAATCAATTAGCTACTTCGAGTAAAGTTCAATTTTCTTTTACTTATCTTTTATTTACGAGTAGATCTGCGATATTCTGATTAATGGCTTCTCATCTTATAAAGCGTAGTTGTGATAGATCGTGAGTGTTATTTACCATTTTAATCGTACGAAAACAAAACTCATATTTCAAGTACAAACGCGTGTGGTATACAAAAAAAAAAACCACCACGTGGTGAAAACAAAAGATTTAAATTTGCACACTTTGTTTGCATATTTTTTTATCGCTGATATCTGTATGTTAGTATACCTTACCTTCGTGTCTACCTATACCCGAAACATTTCGTGTGAACTTGGAAGTGTCGAAATATTTTACTTGGATCTTGAACCTTCTTCACGGCTCAATTAAGATTGTCATGACTCATATCGTAAGAGACATATTATTATATTACAAAAGTACAGCAAATCCGGCGGGGAGGGATGGGGCTTAGTGATTTTCTCCAATCATGACCTGTGGGGAAATCGAGTTTTCAGGGTCTCTATTTTAATAACAAACACCGCTTATAATCCCACCACAATTTTGATCTGGGGCTATCTTTTTGTTTGCAAAGCATTTTCAACAAGATACAATTAAGCATCGCTGCCGCTAGATACAAAGTAAACAAGGAACTGGTAGTTTTTGGATATCTTCGAGCGAACGCATCACCAGGCACCAACCTCCTTTGTGTTGCTAGCTCAACCCGCCTCTGGATTATGTTAATTCGCTAGTAATTAAATTTAAGTCTTATATTCTTTTCGATGTGAGACAATGATGATTTTGATTCTTTTTGGTGCGAATGTATAGACGCCTTTGTGTTTCTTACACTCCATTTGCGATAAATAAATAGTAGTGTCAGTTTGAATAATTTTTTGTTTGGTGGCATTTGAATTTTGGCATTAGCGAAACGTTCAGCAGCAAATCAGTTGTCAAGTTTTCTTCCACTCGAGGTCAAATAGTAGTGGCAGAAAATGTAAACAGCTTGTCACTGACTGCTAAGTCTTTTGACCTTTGGCTCGGTCGTGAATCTTACTCAGTGATAGAGTATAAGCATTGAATTTGGTTATTTTGGCAAAGTCAAATTAAATTGATGAAATGAGCAATTGCAGACTTATTTTCAATTTTCGCGAAAGTTTCGAGTCTTGTGTATTTCTTAGTGCCAATCAAATTCTGACTGAAAGTTGTCAGCTCCGTTTGTTGAACTTTACTCAAGGTTTCCATCAGAGCCCAGCATTAGGTGTCATAAAAAAAATTATCTCGGGCAATAGGTTTCCGACAAACTCTAGATGGCGAAACCAAATCGAAACATCGACTTGTCTTTTGAAGAAAACCAAAAGACTCTTTGATAATTCCATTCGTAATCTGAATGCACTCCCAAACGCTGTAAATATATACCTACAGTGATCTATAGAAGTAAATTGAAAGGTCCAATTTGGCCCGACATCACTGATGCCTCACACGGTTCCATTCACGTCACAACTTTCCAATCAATGCTCAAATTGTAATGCTGTTCTTAGATAGCCACAACGCTGTGACTTTTGGACAGAATCGGGCTCCAGAACAAATAAAGACTTAAAACAAATGAGTTTTACCTTTATTTCGAATTGAGGTTGAATGCGCCAACAAGAATGTTCTCATCTCGGACATAAGATCCAGCACAGCAAAAAAAAAATAACTTATTTTAGATACCTGACCAATATTTGATTGTGCAATGCAATGATGATCACCTAATAGTCTAGCAGTTTTGTCATTTTATTTATGAACTGCTGCACTACCAGTGTCTTCCGATCGCTCACGATTTTCATTTACTATAGTCTGTAAATATACAATGGTTCTTTTTCTTTTGCATATTTTTCTTTCAAAGTCAGTTTAAAAGCCTGCTCATCAATTCAAATTCAAAAGTTCTCATAACGTAAATAAACTTAACGAATATTGAACTGATATACTTGTTATACTGTTATACTGAAACGCTAATGGTTTGTGTCCATGAGAAAACATGGCCCTCTGTTGAGATTATAAAAGGTTTTGAACTCAAATAAGTTTTCTTTTTAGTGCTCCTATTCACCCATAGAGGTACGATTTGAAAATTGCCGGATATCCGTTGAATTTAGCTATCCAAATCGGACATTTGAATTTTCAAATAAAAATTAAGTTTTCCGATGAGGACTTGGCAACTTTTTTTAAAAACGCAAAACACTTAAGATATTCTACAAACTCTATCAACGCTGTGAAGCACAATCAAAACGTTAATGAATGGAACTTAACTTCGTTCATATGGTCGCCTCGTGCAAGTTTGGACACAAATGGACGCCATGGAATTTAATGAATAGAAACTCTTGCTACGGAAACCTGAACGGTAGCAGTATTTTCAACACCAACCCGTAACATCACTGACTTGGCAATATCACACAACAAACACATAGACTCAAATTTTGGAACTAAACTTGTAATTGACTGTCTACTAGGACGTTAGTTACGATCGAAGTAAGTATGTATAAGTAAGCGCTCCTAAAAACCTTGTCTTCACTTCGGATAAGGATCGGATTTCAATGCAGGTACCAACTCACCTCACCGAATCGGTTGATCGAATTCAAATGGAATTGTAGTGTGAACACGGTGCAGACTGAGAACCTTACACGCATGTAAGTTTGATTTTTGTGCGCTGACATTTTCGTTAAAGGAGCTACAGTTTCACATTTCAACGATTTCCAGCACTATAGAACAACATATTCACTGGTATCAAGAAAACACACACCGACGCGACGCATTCAATCAATCTTTCGGGCCGATCTAGCTACCAATACCAGCTATATCAATTTTCAACAGTTACAAAAAAACTAGACCATCCCCACCTTAGAGCAAAAGTACATTAAGGTTTCTTTTTTTTCACCTCAAACGTGGCTTAAATTACCACTGAAGCATCACTTTAACGACAGATGTAATTTTCGTAAGCTGAAAAAAATATAAGTACTGCACTAGAGTAATTTTAACGGCTAAAAAAAGCTAGATTTGGTGTGATCTAAGTGCATTTTGTATTTGATACGTTGCGGAAAAGATTTTTTTTTTATAATTAGCGCGCACATCAAGGGATTATACACTCTATAATGTTTTAAAACACAGTGCGAGCATTTAGGAAAATAAAAGAGGATTGAAAAGGATAAACCGATGCACATTACTTTTTCATTTTTGTAAATCGTAATGTAAGGGAAAAACATTGTCGGGCAGAGAAATTATTTAGTAATAGATTGCTTGTTATATAGAGTACAGCCTTGTTTTGTTTTTTCAGAAAACACTCCAAATACCCAGACAGACATCACTGATCCATCACAAGTAACAACGTTTCAATCTAGTCACAACCAATACTAAAATTAAACTTCGAAATGAAGGTATATTCGTTCATCCGTTGCCCTTTTTCATGTGATGATTTGATGATATTATATCGTTCACATTTAATTTAATTTAATTTATTTTAAAGATAAGTAGGTATAACTTACTTGCAGGGTGTCTTATTGGAGCAAGAGATGTCTTATAATTTGGGCCAAAGCAACAATAAAGCAATAATTCTTCAATACCAACCAACTTATGTTTTTGAATAAATCGACATTAAAGTCGTGAAAGTGAAAACCTTGAAATTTGTTTGATGTTGAAGTACCTATATACGGTAAGTCCAAATATCCATTGGTTAAGTTCGGCTTAGTAGTCTCCTAAGGCCTGGGCCCATTGTGATACCACAAAGGATCTAGTTGCTTCTCAAGCTAATGGAATTGTTCGAACGGAGTGGGAGAGATTTAAGTTGTCCATTTGAACAAAATCACTTATGTTCGCTGAAGAATAAAGATCCGTTTTGGAAGAAGCTGGACATGGTTCGGAATATGATGATAGTTTGATTTGTGTTTCCTTCTAATGCTGATATTCCAAATTCAATTGATGCATTCTCAAGCTTATCAGTTTGACTGGGTTTGATATCAAGCCATTCGGAAGCTTAAAGTCCAGCTTAAGTCATATTGGCTTGGTTGCGTTACACGAAAATCCGCGTGTTCATTTAACATTTGTCTGTTTTTATTACCTATATATGCCGATAGTGTCCTTACTTACTTACTAAGGAGGGCATTACAGTTCGGGGTGAACCTGGGCCTAAACCAACATCCATCTGTAACGACTTCGATTTTGGGCGAGCTCTCTTTTGCACTCTAAGTCGGTTGAGGCCTTCATCCACTTGATTGTGCCAGGACGAGGTCTTCCCCTTCCATGATTTCCCTGCAATGTGCTTTCGAACACCCGACGAGCCGGAGCGTTTGGGTTCATCCACTATACATGGCCCAACCATCGTAGCCTCGCGATGCATACTCTCCTGGCTATGCCCATGTCGGGGTACAGCTCATACAGCTCGTTGTAGTATCTTCTTCTCCACACATTGTCTTCGCATACGGGACCAAAGATCATTCGAATAAGAATTTTTCCCTCGAAACGACCAAGGGTTTCCTCATCCGCTTTAGATAAGGTCCATGCTTCCGCGCCGTACAGCAGGACAAGGATGATTAAGGTCTTATACAAGGCCGATAGTATCCAATTGGGGTAAAATGGACATGTTGTTCACAAAGAATTTTGAAGTATGGTCTTCAAAAAATATAAAACTGTCTAAAGAAGCTTCAAATTTTTTTAACGTTAATTGGGTCTACATTATTTTTCCAATGGCGTGATTGTAAGCACAGCGTGGGAGTTCAAGGTTCGGATTCCAGAAACATCAGAAAAAAAAGTTTTTTTACTGGTATTGACATTCGCGAAGAATTGACACATCCTTTTGAGAGTAATTAAATACTGAATTGGAAAGAGCTTCCTATATTAGCCTTTCGGGATCGACATGAAATGGTAGGTCCTTGAAATGCGTTACGCCCCGAGGTACCCAATGATTTGCTGCATCACCTTATTCGTCTACTTAATTATTTTGATCTATAAATTTGCTTTGCTATTCTTCATTTTTGAGAATCAGATATGCCAAAAACCAATTCAGAATCAAGTTAACGGTTAATGTTAATGGTTTAAATACATGGCCCATCGGCAAAAGGATGGAGCGTCACTTGACTCTCCACGAAGAAGTTCAAGAAATTTTGTGATCATGCGTTCTAGTCATCTGCTGTTGCTCACGGCGCGGCGTAATGGTTAGAATGTCTGCATGTCACAGACCCCAGACCATATCTTGCCTTGAAGGAGGGGATGTTTACTTAAAAGTTGGGTTTAAAGTTGTACATGGAAATAGTAATATCCAAGCACATACTAGAGGATTCTAGCTATTCTAAGTTGTCAACCATCAAGAGGTGACCCCTATGTCGTGGAGTGGAGATGAGGCGCTCTTGATGCAAGAGACGGTGGAGTTTGCCAGTCCTGCACACATACCTATATTTTATTAAAAAGGTCATTGTGCTATAGAATTACTTTTGGAGCAAATGTGGGTGTGGTCCGCATGCAGCTAATGACGCAAATCGTTGTCAGTCTCTGAACTTTTGCATTGCCGTTATTTCTTTTGCTTTGACCACAATACAACAGCTGCATACGTCATTGTTGGTCTGACAACCAACGGTCCTTAATTTTTTTAGGTTTTAAGTTCCAGCTTTCCCTCTTATATGCTACGGTAAGTCCATACAGCAGGGGCGAACGCAGGGGGGTTTTGGAGGTTGAACCCCCCCCCCCCCCCCCAACCCCCGAAATTTTTTAAATAAAAAAATAACCACTAGTTTTTTAAAACAAAAATCAAAATATAAAACATGAAAGCATAAAATTCATCTGAAAATTTCATTCTGTCAAAAATTTTTTAAAAAATTTGCAGGTATTTCATATGTTTTGGAATGACTTTTTGGTTTTGGTATGTTTTTAGCATGACCACCCTTTTCTAGTGTAAGTAAATTTCATATGTTGGTGTCGAGGGTCGTATTGGGTCGTATAAAATGGGATCTGCGATAGAAATATATGAAAATTCACTTTCCTACTTATATTTGCAAACACATCGCGTTGGTCGCTTCAAAACTAACGAAAATTAAAATTTTCATCACACATACTAAAAACAAGTCGCTCTGGCTCTGTGTCTGTATAAAAATGGGATCGACAATGGCAACTAGGAAAGGGTATACTTAAGGGTATGAATAAGCATATGCATACCAATGGACATTGCTTGAGTATGATAAAAGAAAAACAGCAACAACAACTTTATAGACACCTTAAATGTTTGCGATTCGTCCCTACATTATATAAAACAGTTCATTATTTTATGCAGATCGGTGCCACACTCCCGGTATCCGTTGCTTCAAGTGAGCGATCTTTTTCATATCTGCGCTAGATTAAAATTTACCAGCGAGGAGCAACTGAACGGTTTGATGTTGCTGAACATCTATAAAAGTATTGAAGTTGACTATGAGGACTTTATAAATATAAAAGTGGCAAAAGTTCCAAGGCGCATTGATTTAATTTTATAAAATACTAGCTGACTTGCGGCAGCAATTTGAATTTTTCAGTAACCTATTCTTATATTATTTTACTTAAGTACATTTTTGCAAATGATCTTCTAGAATTGTTTACTTACAAGTGGCAAGTAAAAGTACTTCCGTTCCCATGGGAATAATGGAACAAAGGAAAAAAAACAGACAGATATAGTTTTGGAATTTTTGGAATATTATTAGTATAGGAATATGGGAATGAGTTAAAGCTAATGTTACTCGCTTGGGAATAGTGTAGCATTCTAAAGGTGGAAGAATTTTTGAAATCGGTGCAGTAGTTTTAAATTTCTCGTTTACGTTCCTTAGAAATTGGGATAAAACATAAAGTCTATGTCTTTCCTCAGGTCTTAGACTACCTCTGTACAAAATTTCATTTGAATTGGTTCAGTTGTTTGAGCACGACGACTAGACAGAGCTACTTTTGCATTTATAATATTAGTAAGGACCGGTTCCCGTGGGAATATTCGGATGAATTGAAGTCTATATGTCCTTCTAGATCATCTCTGCATAAAATTTTACTTAAATCGACTCAGTGGTTTGGGCAGGAGATTCTTTCGTACTTGTTATAGTAGTAAGGACTCTTGTTCCTGTAGGAATATGGGAATGAGTTGAAGTTTATGTTACTTGAGGATAGTGAGGCGTTCTAACGGTGGAAGAATTTTTAAAATCGGTGCTGTAGTTTCTAGGTTCCTGTATACGTTCCCGTTCTCATTAGAATAAAGGGATAAAATGCATTGCCTATGTCCTTTCTCAGGTTCTAGGCTATCTATGTACCAAATTTCATTCAAATCGGCTGAGTAGTTTGGGCGGGAGACGGTAACATAGAAAGCTGGACAGACAGAATTACTTTCACATTTATAATATTAGTTAGAATTCCTCCTAGCAATGTATTTTACAAATCAATACAGAGTATAAATAAAGCATAAAAATGTTAAAAACAAATTGTTCGTTAATATTTAATAAATTTAAACTAAAAGGCGAAAAGTGAATCAAACTTATTATTGTTGATTTACAACTACTTTTCAATGAAATCCAACTAATTTCGAATCTGATTTGAGTCATCTTATCAGCAACACAGTCATTGACAGAGTTCCGGGCATAACACAGCTTTAAATTTTTCTTCACAAGCCAAAGGAGTAAGAAAATATGAGCTACTTACTGAAATCATAGCCACTCAAGTAAAGTATGTATTTTTAATTCAAGAACAAGTTGCACGCTAACGATCACATAAATAACTCATTCATGGTCAGCATACGTTTCTAAGCTACAGTTGAACACGCGATCAAAATAAATATGATTCTCCATCAATTAACTTTTAATTTTTCATTATCATATCTCTTTGCAAAAAATTGTAACAATTTTTGCATCATAAAAACAAAATCACCATAAACATCCAACTAACGTGCTTGTGTTTATTGCATTTTAATATGTTTTTAAGTTTTTATTTAATTTGAGCAAATATCTTCCGTGCCAACACGCTAATCTGAATTTATTCAGAGATGACGCCCAAACCTGTGCAAGTGTGCAAGAATGCTTTGAAGTTTGAACATACCGCAGCCGCGCCTTTCAATCTGACCAAGGGTTCGACAAATATTCAACGAGCTCCTAGGCAGTAGTGGCGCTTTCATTAGGTATCTACAATGTACAATGTTTAGTTAGATGCATGAGATGGCATGCAATTTGATAAAATAATTGCATCGCTGGAGTTGACTCCTATAGTCATAGTCAAAGTCATATTCATATCCCATCTGTCAATGTCTGCGTCGATCGGTAAATGGAAAGGAAATCGGGGGCTATCTAATGAAATGGAAAATAGTTTTTCACCGGATCCGCTTGTCAAAATAAATTTACAAAATCACATTTAATCCGGGATACCATGAGGATCAATGAGAAGAAACAAAAGGACCTCGTTTGTCGGTGCTAATAGAACGAAATTTAAAATGTCTACGTGTGCAAGGAGAATGATACCGGGAATCTACAGTAAGCCTATAATTAGCTCTAAACAATGCTGCAAAAATGAATCGCCATCACTATTGCCAGTACCTGCTTGGCCCTGGATCACAATCGGACAACAAATACACGATGTGGGTGCGAAAGAGCCTATTAATCCCATGCGGCGTTTCTCACCTGTTGGATTGACGACCTATGTTCAGTTCGGACACCGATCGCACTGATCAAAGAAACAAAAGGCGCTAAAACGACCTAAAACAACATCAAGAGTGGTGTTAGAAAACCACAGGGGAAGGAAATAGGGTCAGAGGACAGACCATTCCAATGAGGACCCGAAGGTATGAGAGCGAGGGTGTTTACTCAAGATGACCGGACTATTGTCTTCGACAATGAAGATCGATCGGTTATTAATGATATTTGGTGATCTTGATGTTGAGTAGTTAAGAGCACATGGCTAACATGTGTGAATTGTTTTGGGTCAAGTGGCGTTGGTATTAGGGGCAGCTAATAATGTACTACAGAGTTGGAATTAGTTGACGCGTCTCGGTGATTAGATATTGACTGTGAATTCAGACCACTGCTGGAGAGATTCTGAAAATTTGTTATTAACAAGGTGGCATTTCCGACAGCTGATTAGGTCGACATAACTAGATGCAATTTGATTAAGAGAAACGTTAGTAGGCGTTTATAGGAATTCAAGGTGTCAGGTGTTTTTGAAAAAGTTTATGATTTTTCACGGCGGGGGAGGAATTGAATGTGTTTAACTAGGTGTCGAAATAACGAATAGGTGATGTGTGGAAATAGTTTTTGAATTATCATCACTGTAAATAGGTGTTTGGTTTTATTTTTTTAAGAGCAGGTGGTTTATACAAATGATACTAATTTTTTCGATGGTGTAGAGAGATGTATTCAAAGTTATTGGTGTTTACAAATAACAAGTGCATTCGATTTCAAAACGCCATATAACATAATTACATGAAATGCAGTGTTCTAGGAGAAAATGGTTTTAAACGCAAGTTTAGGGACAAGATGATAAAAAAAAATGTAATAGAGAAGGTTTTGTGAGATTACATCAAATATTTCGTTTCAACTGAACAGAAATGTTATATCGTATATGATAACGACCTGATCGAAGTGTAATTGAATCGAGTTGAGCCTTTGTTCAAACGTGTGTGTTTGTGCGAACAAAGTTTCGACACACACTGCACAAACATGTTTGAGAGATACTAGTTTCGTACCGTTTTTATTTCAATCAGACCTACGGAGCAATGAGCTATTCAGTTATGTGCACTGGGAGAGAGGGATAGAGAGAGAGAGACTTAAAATAAAAGGATAAAAAGTTACTAAATTATAAATGACTAAAAATTTTAAAATATCACCCAAGCACTCGTTTATGTTTATGTTGATGGTCGTTATGTCCAGGCGATGTTGTGTTCAAATGCGTTGTGCCTTCTGTTGCTGTCACCACTTACGTAATTTTTCGTTTTTTTAAAGTAAGATTTGAATTATTACAACATTGAAAATACAAGAGTCGTAATACAGGACATACAACATATCTTGTTGGCATCCAAGCAAACAAAACTGTTAGTGCTCATCCATTGCTGCTTTAAGGAGGTATTCTGGTCTGGAGACATGAATGTCAAATGATCTTTAAAGTCTGGGAAAAAAGCAATCAATATTTTTAAAATCAATTTTAAGTAAGAAAGTTATTCATTGACATCTAAGCAATGCAGAGAAAAAAAGCTGGAAGAATTAAAAAAATTCGTAGAAGGTGAAGTGGGCAGTCTCAAAAATTGGCACTTGACCGGGGCCATCATTCCAACCCTTTTAGCAATAAAAAAAAAAACAATAAAGATTATTATTCTAGAAAAATGTCGCAATGGTTGAAACTACGTAACAGTGAAATAAAAACGAATTTTTTAAAAATGGGAAATAGTGAAAGTTGGGGATGGGCGTAGATTAATACAGAAGACTACAAAGAAGACTTTCAATATAAATTTCAAGAAAAACGCGAGCCGGCTTGGTGGTGCTTTAGCAGAAAACCAATATTTTTGAAAATAGTTTGGATTTTGCTAAATCGTAGGTACCACGTAGATACACACATTTTTGAATAGTTCAACTTTGAAAATATGTAAATTTTATTTCTTCAACAGAAAATAAGAGTTATGAATTCGTAATGAACTTTACTTCAGCTGCTTCAGCGAATTTGACTAGATGTCTTATACTTTATTATCAAAAAATTATTTTGTTTTACTATACCTTACCTATATCAACTTAAACTATTGAAATGGCATTTTTTTCATCTAGAAATTCGAAGTGTATTTCGATGAGCAAATTTTGTTGCTTCTACCTCCTTTTTCCCTTTGTTTCGGTTTTCATCATCAAAAAACCCATTGCACTTTAAAAATTTCAAGAATGTAGATTCCTCTGTGGAAGCCCCGTGTTCAGGCTTCTATAGGTAGTAACCTCACTGACACTAGGCTGGTGTCAAATTAAAGAAAAGGGGCCTAACTACCTACTCAATATAAACTTTATTCTTATTTATCACCATATCTGCTGACACAAAAACAAGATTAAACAAATTAAATAATCATCGAGCATATCACACTAATCCCCCAGCCTCATTAATTTATGTCGACAAGTTGTGGGGCTTGTTCACTGGAATTTCTTATTAGATGAATGGCTTTGCTTTGAAGCATAGCCGACGACCACACAAGTTAACCTTTTCAGCGTTCGTTAAAAAATCATAAAAAAATTTTTACCCTAAATCAATAACAAAAAATATATGAGAGCCCAACACACATGTCCATTATGCCCATTGCCCACCTATGCCATTACGCACTTTGTCAGATTAATGTCCACGGAATTTCAATTAATTTGTATTAGCATATAAAACGGCAAAAGTTAGGTAGGTACCTTCCTTATACAAAGGAAAACACGTTTTCCATGATAGTTGTGCCTTTTTGGAGCATCCATTTTCACTGACAGATCAGACAGAAGATGAAAATAAACGCAAGCTGTGCCGCCCCCAGCTGGCAATTCTTATTTCGGTAGGTGGTAGGTAGAGGGTATCTTACCGATACCGACTCTATTTAACAAAGAGCACACCTCAAAAATTCGGCTTTTTTATGTTAATTTAATTGCAGACGATTCATTTCTTTCAAAAACACCACCTTCAATAAAAAATCTTACGAAATGGTAGGCAAATGAACTGCTGGAAAAACAACAAAGAAATTTTAATTACTGCACTTCGTATGCGTAGTGGCGGAAAACTGTTTCATTCAACAAATAAAACTAAAAAGAAAAAAAACCAGAACAACTCAAATAGAAAATTTAATAACAATTTTCAATGCTATACAACGCATCGCGTGTTGGCTTTTGAAATTGGATTGCTCTTTGTTGGTCGTCCCTATACTAGCTAATCGGTAAACGAATCAAATCAAATGTCACTCAAATGAGAGAAAGAATAACCTGAAAATGTCAAGACCCTTCGCTTTAGTTGGCTGAACATGCAACTGTACAGATACAAAAAGATGACTGCAATACATATAGGGAGACCGCCCATGTTTGCATTACAACAAAATGTCCGTAATTACGATGGCGGTTACATCAGACTGTCTGTCATCTTATCATAATCAAACTGAAGCAATTTTTCCTTAAAGATGATGCAAATGCAAATGAGTAACACTTTTTGACAAGTGGTTCGTTATATTCACTCGTCAAATTGTGGTCAGTTCGTGATTAATGTCTGTCAAGTGGTTTTATTTGAGTATAAAATTGTCTATCAAATTCATTTTCGATTTGAAGTAAAGGTAGGTACCTACGTAGATAACATACCTAGACCTACCTATAAAAGGTGATAAAGAAAAGAATAATTTTTAGCTTATTTTGTTTTTGGATGAAGTTTGTTAAAAGAAAGTGTGAACTACTGGCTGAACACAATGCATACGCATACGCATACGGAGCCGGAGCCGCAAGAGTTAAAATCAAGTTAACTTGTCCAGCTCCGTCTTGCGTTGTTGTTGTATTCGCTTGTATTTAGTGTTTTGACATCTCTTGCGACTGCGTCTCTGCAGCCATTGTGTTCACGCAGTTAGGTTAAATGTTGAGAGCCTATTGTGAACTCAGGGGCGTGAAAATGAGGCAGAGGAAAGTGAAAGGACTTAAAAAGATGGTTCGGAGAGCGCAATACACGATTTGATTATTATCAGACCAGTTATCTAGTGAGTGAACTTTTTCTTTCAGTCTGCTGCTCATATACCGACTTCAAGTCGTTCACATACTGATGAAAGAATGTCAAATAGAGGTCGTAAAGTGCTCGATGACGCGAAAATACGGCTAGGTGCGAGTGGGGATAGAAGGACCTCGGGGCATAAAGAACCAAACCGATTTCTACCATGGTTCCAAACTCCATCTTATATTCAAAAGCTAGAACTAATAAAAAACCTTCTTTCCCAGCAAATCCCTTAGTTTCACTAAAAAACTAAAATTAGTTCTGGTTTAAACGATGAAAGTTTAAAAACGGTCTATCAATAAAAAACATTCCAATCTGCAAATCCAAACCTAGGCAACCAGTTGATAGTTCCAAACATTCTGATAATTTTAAGTTGTTTGTGATCATTATAATATAAAGGATATAAAGGTAAATAAATAACATTAAGGAAAATATATTGTGTTTCACAAGCTTGAAATAAGCTGTTCTGATAGTGAAAAAAAACTCCTTATGGGGAAAATAAAACCAGTACGTAATGGGGCAAAACAACAACACAAGATAAGTATGTTTTTCTCAATAACCCTCACGAAGATGTTTTTCACATTATATTTTATGTACTTCTAACTTATTTCGCTACTTCAGTTGTAATTAAACATTTGTATCTTTGAAGATGATTCGAACATACGGTCGAAAAACGGCTAGGGGTGCTGCTAGTTCGACCAATGAGGAATTGAAGAAAGCTATGGAAGCAATTAAAAAAAAATTTTAAGGCAACATCCTTCAAGAGTGGTCTCACAATTTCAAATAGCCGGTTTATTTGGAAAAGCATACCTCAAGGCAGCAGTTCTTAATAATGTTTTAAATGGTTTCAGGAAAACTGGACTCTATCCTATTGACCCAAACGTTTTTTCAGAAGACAATTACATTCCAGCTGAGACAACAAATGTTGAACTTCCGCAGCACTTTTAGGCGAACTAACCGTTGAGTTTTCAAACTCTGCGGATATAGCTGTTACAGAACTCTCTCAAGTTGCGATTCTCAATGGGAAAGGAAATGAAACACCAATCTTATCTTAATTTCCGTGGAAAGCAGTATCATATGTCCATGAACTTCCTAAGACTTCTTCAAGTGCCACTATAGCTAGAAAAGGTATAGGAAGAAAGAAAAAGCAGTAATACTGACATCCAGCCCATACAAAAATGTCAAAAGAAATCAGTGGTTCGTTTTGCCCCATTCAAAGGTCCTTTTTGCCTAGGTAGTGGGGCAAGACGGACTTTCGAGATAAGTTTATAAAATTGTGTATATCTCTATATATACAACTGTTCAACTATTCTGATTGTTTACTATGATGAAATTCAAAGGTTGCAGTATTATTTTAAAAAAAAATTTGTTTCTGTTCTAGGACTAGAAAAAAAATTAGGAGAGTCTAAAGCTTAAGTGGTCCTTCTTGCCCCACTCTCCCCTACATCAATAAATAAGTGCCTAAATATAAATCATGCAAGTGGAGTACTGGCTCGTAGTTTTTCTTTGAATTTATTTTTGCTGAGATTAAAATCAGCCTATTCATGCGTATCGGCCTCTGTGTAGTAAATCAAAAAATAAAATAATATTGCATTTCGATGATGTTGCACACTTTGAAGATTGTTGAATATGGGTAAGTTGGGTAGCCAACTTCCAATACCTAATATGAAAAATAAAATAAATCAGGCTATCTGATAACAAATGTGTGGGTGTAGCATTGCATCATTAGTCAATAACAAATGTAATCCAAGCCATAAGGTTTCCTGATAAAACATTGTGATTCCTTGTGCTGGTTGACTTTAAAAATCCTTAGTCGACCGACAACCACTAGATAAAATATGACTTCCCGTTCGACAAAGAAATGTCCCAAATGTCTGTTGAGAAATTGTGGAACTTCTTTTCGTAGGAATAGCGTTGATTTGAAGCATAAATGCGTTACTGTACAATCAGTGAAAAAATCAAAGATCTGGATTCTTCGAAACATTCCAAGTCACAATTATTAGGACTTGTGTACAGTGTACATCAAAGAAACGTCTAGTCTAGAGTAGTTTATGATCAAAATCGAAGCAGGTTGTGGTGACGACGTCAATCATCGAGTATACGGGTTGGGTGAATGATGAATTCCCTCTAAGCTGAAAGGAAAGTCTATGCCGCGGTTATGGTTCCAGCTTTAATATGCATAGGGCCGGGTCAACCATATGTTCACATACGCTCAAGTAAGGAAATTTATTATTAACAATTTAGTCATCATTAAGTCATTGACTTTTATATCTTTTACGAATAAATTCTCACCAGCGATAAATTGTTATTTGCTCATTAACTCACATTACTGATAATAAAGTGTTACAAATTCAAAAATAATCTAGCTCAAAATAACGCAAAACGAAAAATCACCTTAGACCTAGATATTAGACTATATAGACTAGGAAAAGGGTGCTTTTTGTAAAACTTGTACAGGGCGCTAGCTTAGCTTGGACCGGCTCTGAGCATACTGTTCACAAGTATGCTTCGTACGACAGGAGGAGTAAAGAGACTTTATCGTATTAGAATAACCATGACCCTTGGGAGCCCTACGTCACATATTCCATACTTCGAAAAACAGGGCAAAACCGACTCAGTTAATATCTTCAATGTTCAGTTAGCTGTGTTCAAAGGAAAGGATCCAAAGAACCCTTTCGTAAACGAAATGGCATTCAATTTTCAGTTAAGATTGCGAAGAAAGAAAAATTAGATCAGAGCTAGACACTCCACTTTGGGTAGAGAGAAAAGCATGATTATATATGTAAATATTTGGTTGTCCTCAGACATGGAACAATCCAAATCGTGGAGGCCTACCGACGCGACGTGATGTCAAGGAAGCGTCCTTTACAGGCGGACCAGTAGTGTGAATCAGATAGGTGAGGGAGCTGCAATCCCTTCATGACCGCTCCATGACCACGTTGCCGTACAAGATGAAGAAGACTTCAATAGATGATCAGTTTAGATTTATTATATCTACTGTTGCCATCTTATTTATTATTTTGCTAGTCGAGACCGATACCAATGGTAGATGGATTTACAATAATTCACCTTCCTGCTGGAGTAAGGATGATAGTCTTAAGTTCCACCTTTCGCAGACGGCGTATTGCTGCTATAACAGAACCTTTTGAAAGCTAACAGCTTCCTATCGTCAGACAGTGAGGCTTTTGCAAAACATGGAACTTGTCCATGAATTAAAAAAAAATCTAAGATATCTAACGGACACACAACTTTGCGTAATGGTTGGCATGTTTTCTTGTTACGCGAGAGATTCGTGGTTCGATTGCCAACAGAAAACGGATATTGCCTTTCGAGAGGCATTGACAAGTCCTCCGCGATAGGAATTTCATTGCCATTGAAAGCGCTTTCTCGATTAGCCGAATTTCGGAATTTAGAATGTACCAAAAATTGTAAATCCTCTCCATTAATTTGTAAGTCATGTTTGAGAGAAATGCGCTGGCTCCTGTGCTCGCCACTCTATTGCAGACCTCACTTGTTTAATACACTATCAGAAACTCTTATTTCAAGCTTGTGAAACAATGAACCTTTGTCAAGAGTTTTTTTTTCACGCACTCAGAAATATGTGTCACTTTCATAATTTAGCTAGGTGTTAGTTGGTAGTAAGCAAAAAGTAAGTCTTACTCTATAGGTACAACTGAACTCAAAAATATTTCAAAACTATTGGCAAACATATACATAAACATATGCAAGAGGCATGAGTTCATTGAATTTCCTCCAAATGAAATCGCTGCTAATTTTCATATGATTTCGAGTTTTTGACCAATAAGTTGGTTGATCGTATGATTTCACACCGCTAAGCTATCTTTCTGTGTAAATTGTCAAGCTGCTAGTCTACACCGAAAAGACAGAGACAATTGAGAATTGAGTTGGAAAATAGCATTCGCTACGTCATTGCCTGCTTCAAAGAGTAATCAAAAATTGAACCAAAAAAAAAAAAAAGTTAAAATTCATATTCAAAGGAAAATATCACTGAATTGTCTTGTAAAAAAAAACTCTATTTTATTTTATTTTATTAATAACTTTGTATCTATGTTCTATTTCACTCTGTATAGTTACTAAGGGCCGGTTTGTTCAAGCTTGATTATTTCTAATCAATGATTATTCCAGATGATAATCATGTATTCGGTTTGTTCACGAAATTTTTAATCAAAGAATCTCTGATCAGAGCTTTTAATCAATGATTTTGCTAACCAGTCAATTTTTCTGGGTTAGCTCCATTTAAACAACGATTAACTGAAATTCAGTTTGTTCAGGCTTAATTTTTGTTCAAAATAAAAAATTGTCAGGCTGACATATCACATAAAATATTTTTTTTGAAATCAATAAGCATCTTCACTGAACTGTTGGAAATATAGCAAATTCTTCTATAAATTTACTAATGAAGAGATTCTACCTTTTGAACCTTAACTTACCTTACTTGTTGAATCAATTGATGTCGCCAGGATGAAATTAAATTTAAATTTCTATAGTTTTGACAACCCAAAAAAACTGTATGTATGTATTTTCAATAATTTCCTTGATTAAGTTTTGACATATGGACTGGAAAATGGAACGATTTTTGAATAACCCATGATTTGCTAACCAAGCTATAAAAAAGGTGAACAAACACTCTTAGGTGATCACAGATTCTTAATCATGGATTAAGATGAATCCTTGATTACCAAATTGCTTATTTAACCCGCTCTGAACAAACCGGCCCTAAGTCCATCAAGCTTCGTCGAGTAGGTACATATTTAATTAAATTGAAGCTAAGCCTTCGAACCTACACATCTGGGTGTGTCTTGAGGTTAATAAATTTTTTGGACTTGGATTATAGTTCTGATTTCTAGCCTTAACTATTTCATTGACCTACCAATACCTCACCTATCCACATTCAAACACGTTCCAGTACCACGAAAAAAAACGTCAAGACTTGCCAAATCAGATCAAATGCCTATTTTGTTATTGGAATACCTTCATATTAATACATTATGCAGACAATTAACGACATAGCTAAACTTGGCCCGACTATGGTCCACAGCTAGAGGACGCTATGGTATTTTCCAAAATGAGAATCCAAAGTGAGCATTAAGTGGATTTGCCGCCGATAAAGGCGGTATTGATTACAAATCCACCATGAAATGTCGAAATAATGCTCGTTGATTAGACACACCGACCAAACGTGATGGGTTCGTGCTACGCGGTGCATCAATGTCTTGTCTTGTTATACCAACTGCGAAACGAGTATATGCTTTCGGAAAACCGATGCAATCTTTCTCCCCCATATACTTACTGTCTTCTGCCTCAGCCGTTGTGGTATTTTATGCATTCTTGAGGCTGAAGAAATTCCGCATATTGGCTGGAGAACGATGCATTCACTCACCGACACAATCGAACTTCGCTGTTGATCGCTGTACGTTGACGACGACGACGATGATGAGAAACGAAGATGATGTTAAAGTTATAGCCAAATGGCAATGGCTGCTTTGTGTAGTGTTCATGTGTTAGCTTGGCCCATATTTACACTCGTGGTTCGAAAGAATCATTATGTGATCGAAGACTGCAAGAAAATGGGTTGCGAGATATATTTTCTTAATTTTACACGCTTCATTAGGCTTACACGATTATTTGTCGGGTCTGTCTGTTGAGTGTAATGCGAAGGTAATCTTTGACAATCAAAAACAGCGCTTCGAAGATGTCTTGAAAGGTCTTTGAAATACCAACTACATACATGCTAACAAATATTTTGACAATGTTTGTTAAATTGACAGAAGCATGCACCGCAGATAAATCTGGGGACTATGAGAGTGAAGAGGCAGAAATCACATAGAACAAATCATAAATGCCAACAGCAAGCAGTTGAGCTTACAGCCGGTCACCTTTAAGCCACTGACATAAAGCTTCCTATGGCGCCCGTTGTGTAATGGTGAGCAAATATATGTTCCTGTTGTGTGGGAAGCTGGAGGTTCAAATTCCCAGAAACATCATAAATTAAAGTTTTCACTGGTATCGCCTAGGCGAGCAATTGGCATTGGGCAACTACCCAATGTTAGGTACTATAAAAGACTAAGTCTTATTTGTACATTTGAATTGTTAATAAATTGAATTGAATTGAATTGAAGCCCTCCGAAAGCGATTTCATTGCCATGAAAAGCGCTTTTCGATAAATCGTTCGAAATCGGCGAAAAATTGGTAGTCCCCTCCATTCCCTCACAAAATACGGCTGAAAAAGTGCGCGGAACTCCTTTTGACTTAGTAACAGAGTTCGTCAGGGAACCCAGTGACAAGGATGTTGTCGCAATTTCGACAGATTTAAGTTGTTTCAGTGTTTTTCCTACTACATATCTGCTTTTATTTTTAAGGCTGAATGATACAGATGAACCCAGTCAGGCTTCCATTTCATTGTTCTTTCAACCTACACTCAGTTCCGATTGTCCAACCCAACCACGTGATCCAATCCGCTAAGTTGATCCATCATTACTCCTATCAAATTGAGTAGGTTTCAAATAAACGAGACTTCAAATGCCCATCAACACCATTAACCAGACGTGAACAACACGAAACCTAAAACTGACTAAGAGTTACTTCCTCACGTGACCACAATCGTCACCGCACGGCTCAATGTAGAGGTGTCCCCACGGTGTCCAGTCACTTTTCCTGTTCCTACCAGGAAATGCTGATATACACGGCTCATAATTGAATTACACAAATTAACTCCCGATTCCAACACACAAAAAACCAACGACCCACGGATTCGTGAAATTGACCAGCGCAATATCATTCATTCCTACTCGTATACCTACTCAAACACCCTGCCACGCACTATAAAGAGCCACCACCGACCGGGACTTAGTAGATTATAACCTGTAATTTCATCGTGCCGCAGTCAAAAGATGCACCTGATAACGTCACCACGACCGACATCAAATGAGTGTGGGATTGACACCAATTATTAGTCGATGTATCAACGCGGTAGGAAGGACGACATGCAGACGCGTATAAATATTAGCCTCTGCTCGGCCCTCGACGCCTTGGCGGCTAAGCCAAGTAGAGCAGATGAAATGAAAATGGACGCTTATCACGTGTTGGAATCAGTTCTAGATACATTTAATTGTTGCCATTCATTCAAGGGACAGGACATTATTGCACCAATGCAATGTTATCGGCACCGTCTACCCTGTAATTCGTTAGTCCTTGTGTTCGATGTGGGAGGAGGGTCAGGCGGTGTGGCGACGACGACACCTTTGTTAATCGGAAACCATAATAATGGCCAATTGAGAATGTTATTCAAAAATAGGTAAATACATAGTAGTAAAAATATTTTTAATGAGTTTTCAACAGCACAACGAATTCCAATTCTTGGGAGACTCTTCCACAGAAACCACTTAAGAGGATTAAATGAAATCGCATTTAAAAACTACAAAAAAATGCACACACATGAATCACGTAAGTTATATGGGTTTTTTAATCCCGACAGAACAAAAAACCATAACTTCATGGCTAAACAAATAATTTTGAGGCCGATGCCGAAGAAAGACTAACAACGCATTCGGCGAGAGAACACACAAAAGCGGGACAAGATTGAGATTTTATATCGGTTTTTCCCTCTAGGTTGTGTGTTTTCTTGGTCATGTTAAGAGGTAATAACTTAGGATTGCTGTCCGCGTACATAATCCAATTGAAGTGCAGATGAAATTTCCATCAAATCAAACCTAGTGGGGCCACAATTGATTTTTTTAGATCGGTTTTTAATGGCAATCAAGGGCGATTGATTCAATGGAGAAGGGTCAATCAATAAATTGTTTCGTTGCACAATGGTTTTGTATTCATTTGTACTGGGCACACATATTTTATGCTGATCTATAAATATTTTACGCATTTGTGTTGTATATCTGTTATACAAACCGACATTGAAGGAAACAAAGACATTTTTGACAACGCAAACAAAAGACAGGAGTGTGGGGTGTGACTGATTTAGTGAGGAACTGAAAAGCTGATTTATGGTTTCTTGAATAATGAATGAAGGTTGTCGATGGTCATTTGATTCCTTTGAATGAAAGATTGTAAATTAATTTTGAATGGGAACATTTCTCTGGAGTGATAACCTGTATGTCACTTTTTTGGAATCATAAAAAGCTTTGTAGACTTTAAGGGCGTTTTAGGACTTCGGAGATCCACATACATCTCCCTTGAGTGGTTTTGATACAAATAACTTAAAAACTTCTAATAAAAGTGACACTTCTTGTTAGATTTATACGACAGACTTATTGGCTTTAGATTCATAGGCCATTGGGCCTTAGCAGCAGAGCCTCGTCACAGCCCACGCAGCAGATAGCGCAGCTTAAAAATTTATATTGCTTTACTTTATGAAGTAATACCGAAAGGCCTACATTTACATTGGACACTTTCTACAATAATTGAAAATATGTTTTTAGAATACTTTTTGTATTGATTGTCATTGACTTAAAGTCGTTTCAATACAATGTGACACAATTACCATTCAAACTGTTTAAGCTGAGGGAATTCAGATCTTGCATGGTTGATGATTCCCCTGCTTTCATAGCAGCTTGCCAGCAGCCGTGGAACCCTATTACTACTATTTATAGAGGAGATCGAGACTGGAATGGCTTGCATAATGTGGTAGGAACCAACGTTTCTAGCCATGGACTAAAATTTCTGCCGAGCTCTCTTCAGGTTTCCATTTCAATTTGGAAAAGATCAAAAGATCAAAACTCATCAAGCCGGAGCGATCGCTCCTATCTGCTCTAAATATCTCAGCCGTTCGTGATGTTAGCTCTTTTAACTACGTACATGTCATGGTGCGCTTTCGTCTTCACTTGCCATTTTCACAAACGGAAACACAAACCACATCACTAGGAGGTTTCATCCTTCGAAACAACCATAATGGTATCCTGTGCTTCTGCGCAGTATAGTCTCAGCAATGGCTGTCTTGAAAGTTTATAATGACCGATTGTTGTGACAATGTGTCTAATTTGTCGATTTTCTTTGTCTTCGTTTGATGGCAGCATATTCTC
Source organism: Melanostoma mellinum (assembly GCA_914767635.1). Classification (NCBI taxonomy): domain Eukaryota; kingdom Metazoa; phylum Arthropoda; class Insecta; order Diptera; family Syrphidae; genus Melanostoma; species Melanostoma mellinum. The sequence continues at coordinate 27,607,029 of OU612058.1, forward strand.
GTTTTACGCCTGGCGCTAATCATTATACCCATTATTACACTACAGTAAATTATCTATTCTTCATATAAACCTACGATCTTCAGAAAGGTTGCCGCACGGTTGACAAAAGGACTGGCTGATCGAACTCATTCTTACGTCGATCGGCTGACTAAACCCTTTCTAACTGTATGTTTCAGTGATTTGGCTATCGCAGAACGACTCTGCTTCTAGTGTATAGTTCAGAGTTTCGGGCAGGGCAATCTTTTCAAGAATGATATTGAAAAAATAGCATGAAAACCGTAGATGGCATGCCTCCATTGGATGCAGACAGGAAACGTACGCTCCCCAACAATACACTTTGTGAGGAATCGAAGGGACCTAGAATTTTCTACCGACTCCGAATATGCCTAATCAAGAAAGCGCTTTTCATTTCGAAAGAATTTGCAAGACCTCATTACCTCTTCATTGTATTCTCACATCTAAAGTTTTGTACTGAGTGCAGGTACACTCAATTGCGGTGAGGGCTAAACATTTATACTAATTGCCTATATTGTTGAATCTAATTAAAAGGTTCTTTTATGCTCTTAACGTAAAAATTATTCGGTTCGTTCCTTGAACTTTATCCAGAGTTGACCAAAGATTGCTTGACAGTCCTATAAGTTCTCAAAAAATTTGGATTTTCGGCTCGTAAAAAATGCTTAACCACGAAATTACAACCTTTTTCTGATATTTGAAAAGACCTCTTCGTTTCCTGAACTCGCTTCACCAAAAACCTCTGGCTACTTTAAAGCGAGTTGAGGGCAAACTCACTACTCAGACCTCAAAAAACACTCAGCTTGACATTCGGGGCGAGTTGAGTTTTTTAAAAGACGCTTTGTTGCGACCAGAGGGCGTATTCAGAGCTTCCACGAACAAACCTGGTGTTTATACGTTTGACATTTTTCAAATTCAAATTCAAATAGTAGTTTATTATTACATAACTTACACAGTAAGATACAGTATCTTTTGAAATAGTGCAAGCTTCGACTAAAGTTCAATTATAATTTATAATTTTAAGTGAAATATGTTACATTGAATCATTGACAACTTTCCTTTATACAGTAAAACTTAATTTTTTAAAGACTAGTTCTATATTTCAAGTTTCATAGATTATCTAGAAAATCTAATCTGATTTTAAGTAAATGTTTTAATTCTTAATTTACATATTTACATAAGAGAAGAAGGAAATAATAGAAAAGAAAGAAAAAGGAGATAAGAAAGGGAAAAGAGTAATGGGAGGGAAAGGAAGAGAAATTCAAAATCCAGTCATCGTCCCGGTGTCATCAGGAATTGCTTTAGTTTATATTTGAACAGAGCTTTGCCGCTTATAAGTCTTATAACTCGAGGAATGGAATTCCATAGACGTAACGCGTGGACAAAAAACTGTCGTTCGGAAATCAAGAAATTGTAACGGATAGGAATGAGATCAAGAGATCTACTGGATTGAGCAAAACTTTGCAATTAAAGCTCGAAAGATAGTACGAAAATTAGGGACTTGTTTCGCATATTTGCAGTTAATTTTTGGGTTAACGAAACATACACAACACATTTAAGCTGTCTGTCTACCCACTTTCGAATTTTGAAAAAATCGATTTCTTTTTTATTGCTTTTTTCTTAAGTGTATATATATTTAAAGGCGATGCCCGTGTCGTAACGGTTAGCTTGTCTGCCTATTTCACGGGATGTTTATAGTTCGAATCCCAACAAAAATAAAAACTGATTTCCCACGAGCTTTTTGCGAAGAACTATATTAATATTCATTGGCCTAAGACCCGCGAGGGTCGCCCCTCTTTGTTGCGCTACCCTACTACTTATTTCATTTTACATATTCAAAGGCAACATATACTGAAATTTTAATAAGATCCGAGTTGTCTATAATGTCTATATGTCTATATGTACATTGTTTGACGTTTACGTACCTACCGGTAGGGCATTACGCTTTTTTCGAAAGGTAACTTCAACGCGATTTTTTTGGAATGACGTTGATGAATGACGGGCAGTTGATAAAATCTTCGAAAATATTCAAGCAAACCAAATGAACATTTTGCCGAATGTTCCTCATGCCTATAGCTAAAGACTGTTACCATTTTGATTTTGGTAAGAAAAGTGATTCTAATCATCCATTCCAGATAGTTCGTCAACGGCGCTTTATGCCGTGTTTTTCAGACCTATCACTTTTTATATTCATATTTATAGTTTAAAATTTCTAGAATAGGTATTTGCCTGTCCAAAGATTGTAGACCCCTTAACTTGACCAAACAAGTAGGAGACTTTAAGGTCACTTATTGTGAAAAAATTTAATGTTAAATGTCGGAGAAGAAAGAAGTTTAATAACTTCTTTGACAATTTAAAACCGGAAAACTAGGTAGGTAGCTTTGTCGACAAATAATCTAAAGTTCTTAAAAAGTTTTTACCTGTGTTTTTGTAGTGGTATCTCCCAACCAGGCAGTAGCAGTACTATATGGTAAGCCACCCCTCAAGAAACACCCTTTCTTATCATAGACAAACCCTTTGATAAGATTATCGCACTCATAAACCAAATTAAAAAATGAGACTAAGGTTTTAATTATGAAGTTGTCTCTGATATCATATTACTATACAAGGTGGGTATTTCTAATTTCTATTAAACATTTGCCACAATTCTCACGCACCTCCCTTCCATCTACACTTACACCCATCCTAGAAACAATTCCAAATGTGCTCCCACCCTTCCACTTTTGCCTCAACCTACTCACGCATTAATATCTATATCTACTATTTCAAAAAGTCAAAACAACTCTGAGATTTATTGCCTTGTCTGATTTGCGAAGCAAACGCAGCGAAACGTTCCATTTAACCATCCCTAACTAATGTGAGTAGCTAAATAACGCCTCGCATCGTCATCTTCATATAGTTTTAGTCCACAACGTTGTCGTGAGTTCCATGCGAGTTGCGGTGAGTAGCGAGTAGGGGAAATTCAATACTACCAAGTTAGAGGCATATTTCATACTGTGCGTCACTATTTGACTGTTTTATGTGGCTTTAGTGCGCAACGAGCTATGGCTACGAAAATTCGCTGGTCACCCCCATCTCAATTGCATACATGCGGATTGCTGCAACTACCGCCCAGTAATTTTAAACGCCGCATACAATAGGATAAATATTTTGATTTGACAACATGGAAACCGAAAATTTCCAATCTGACTCGTTGATCTCACGACGCTTCGTTGTACAGGGTGTTTTCATTTGAAGCATGTATGCTTTTCAAGAGCACTTTGGTTAATAAAACAAACTAAGAAGTTTCGTGTTGCATCAATCTTGCACTGCATGTTCTCTAATGACGCAAATACTTTTGAAAAGTTCCGTCACTCTCATGATAAACTTGACATCTTTCCTATAGGATTGCCTGTGAGTCTCACTAGTATAAACGGGTACGGTAGTACGGGTAAGCAGTGGTGGATTTACACTAGGGGCAGTCGGGGCTAGTGCCCAGGGCGGCAAATTTTCTAGGGCGGCAAAATTTAAAAAATTTTCTATATAACTACCTAACTAATTCAAGTAGTAGAATGCGCCCCAAAATCTGCGTCATTCTTTAATACAAACCTATAACAACTTCTTTACTGCATCGACGCATCGCTGGAAAATCTTACAGTCTCATACTGAAAAAAGAATTTCGTTAAAATATTTATCTGCAACCAGATCAGCTCGTTATGAAGCGGTTCAAGCACTTAATCAACAGTTTGTTGAAATAATTGCAACTTTTATTATTCTCCGTAATCCCGAGAAGAAGATATCGAAGAAAATACAATTACACGGCAAGAAGCTAAAGGTATTCGAATTCAGTTAGAGCAACTTGAAACAGCATTTATGCAGATACTTCAGCATTTGTTACTTTCAAGATTTAATGCTGTAAGCTAAAGATTGCAAAAAATGTATTGTAGCATCATGCTTTGATCAAAGTCGTTGCTGATACGCGAAATGAATTTGAAATCTATGAAAAAAATACTATAAAAATTTCAGAGATTCAAGATTATAAAATAACAGTTTCCCGACAAAGAAAAAGAAAATTACATGCTGATGAAACACGAGATTGAGATTTGCAGCTGTAAGGTCGAGACCAGTTTAGAGTTAATCAGCCCTATTATGGTAACAGATCGGAACGAAATTCTTTGCGATTTGTACGAAACGTAAGATATTTGTATTATGGTAATGTTTTTGATTGCTTAATCGGACATCTATCCGAAAAGAACGAAACAATGCGATGAAAATGTCAAACTTACAGCAACGCGTTTAGAATTCATGCGATGCATGACGATTAAATGTGAAAATGGTTGGAACGCATTCGGAGTTCATGCGATGCATGCCGATTTCTTGGTTTTCTGTTCTATCCGATGTCTCCGACAGCAAAGTAGTGGCGGAAGGGTTGTACGTAAACAAAAGAAAAAAACATGAATTCTGAGGAGGGGACAGAACAATTGTAAATAAACATTTTAATTCATTTTTTTCATTTCTAAGTTTTGTTCTTTTTTGTTTGCTTGACGTTCTTCTCTCATATCGATGAGCTTCCAAAAATAGTTCTGCGCCATCCATGATTCACAGACTCACTTGCAATTTATTCCACATATATTTAATGTCAACTACATGCGTCAGTGTTTCCTTTACGAAATGGATACAATAAACAAAATAATTGGTACTTCTCTACGATCGTATGTTTTTCCGATCTGTTGCGATGATAGGGCTGAATACTTTTAATATCATTCTTGACAATCTGGGACCTGAATTGCGTAAAAGATATACAGCGTATGATTGATTCAAGAAAAATTCCCGGTTATCATAGAATTTGGTGATTTAGATAATAGAGAAATTCGTAAACGAGCAAGTTTAAGAGAAATGTATTAATCAGATCTTAAGTTCTCACTAAAAGACGAGTTTGTGCACTTCCATGTTCATTGCACCGAAAAACAGATGGAAAAAAATTCACCTTCTGATCTTCTGAAACTTCTGCATTCAAACGACCTTTACACTGAGTTTCCAAACGTAGAAATCGCTTATCGTATATTTATAACTTAAGCCGTAGCAAACTCTTGCGCAGAACGATCGTTTTCTTATTTAAAACCAGCTAAATATTACTAACGTTCTACAATAGGTGCAAATAGGCTCAATAGATAAGCTATTATATGCATAGAATCAGATGTGCTTCAACGTTTAGATTGTGAAGATTTAATCGACCATTTTGCAATTCAAAAAGTAAGGCGAGTTTGCCTGTGAAAAAAGTATTGCAATACTAATATAATTCGTTCTTAATTCTAAGGAAAATATAAATATTTTTATATATGAGAAATTAAAGAATAAATATAAATAAAACATAATTCAATTCAATTCAATTCAATAGTATTTATTAGGTATAATAAATAATATATAATACAGAATAAATTTCCTGCAAGCAATTAGTTATTCTAATTCTTAAAAAATAAGATATCAAAACTATTAAAATAAAATTTGAGACATGGGGCGGCATTTTCTTCAGTGCCCCAGGGCGGCACAAACCTAGATCCGGCCCTGCGGGTAAGGATCGGAAAACACTTCATATGAGCATTATGACTGCCTTTGAGAATCCAATAAATCTAAAATGCAAAACACCCTGTATGTTGCTGGCTTGGCTGACTACAACCGCAGCCGCGACGCCATGACGAATTGAAAGTCTTGCAGTAGGTAATTGCAATTACTACCATAGGCTTTTCTGTGCGCTCTGAAAATGGCATGATTAGCGCGAGGCGAATATATTGGCGCGGAAGAGCCATCTCACAAAAAGGGGGCTGCGATGCGACTGGTTACTGCTGCGCCATTCTGACGTCCAATCTTTTATTGGGGTTGATTTATTGACATTTCAGAAAGCAATGACACGCTTCATCAAGCGATTTGTTTTCCTTCCTCGTACTGCATCCTTACGTGATGCAAAAATTTCGATCTCCATATAAAATATACCAACCTATACTCGACTCGTATGCGCCAAGTGTGGCCTGAGGATGCTCGCTGGTATGCCGCACATCAAATGCTCAATGCCGATATCATGTCCACAGTTCGGGATAGATCAGGCGGCATTTTAAGTTTTTAATGGAATCAGTCAATCAGCGCCGAGCCGGCTGCTGTGTGTTGTGCAAGAAGCAAATTAGATGGCATTCCAATGTGAGTATGGGAATTTGATGAAAACTGCAATCGCAGTGCGATGACATTCGACTGATTAGTTGCGCTCTTTTCATGATCCGGATGGAAAATTGACAAGGCAATAGAAGGATATGTATGCATATGTAGTGTCTGTTTTGACGGAGGAAAGATTTATGCAGTGGAATGCCAATGCAAATGTTTTCTTGAGGAAATGGATTTTAGGCTTAGATGCGGGAATGGGAAATGAGGCAGACGGCAAGCAGACGCATTGGTTGAGAAAACTATACGAGTATAATTTCCTGGGTCATGGTCGAATTTGTTTTTTCATTGAGCCGATCTTTGAGGGAAGTACTAAACTTATCAATTGTGTTCGATTTTTGAGAGCTTTTTAGCTTGTGTCTTGGATTTTTTTACGTATGTATTTTGGGCTTTCTGAAAGAATGAAATAATTGCAAGCGGAAGAGGACACTAAACCAACAAATTAAAGAAACTAGATTTTGCTCATAAGCAGTAACAAGTGAAAAAAGTGGTAAGCAAAAAAACCTGAATATGGGATAAAGGAGTGACCTTGTTCACAATAGCCGCTGAGAGATTCGTTCGCCACGAATCTCTGCACGGATAATGAACTATCTGACAGAGTGATAGACTATGTTCTCCCTCAGAGGGAAATAAACATCCTTCCGCTTCCGTTAAACTGTTATGCTCTTTGACATCACTCAAGAACCCCGTTTTTGTATAATGTGCACAGATGGGCTGTAGCCGATGAAGTAAGACTTAATCAGGATATCCGCTCGCCATCGATCTCAACAACTTTCATGCGTTAGCCTGAGGAAAATTGGGCAATAATGATCTCTTACTCTTCGCTTAAAAGGTCCAATTGATTCAGCAACTGAAGTCTCACTCCGCTTTATTGTCGAGACACAGTGAGGCCTCAGGAAACGTTTTTGAACGAAAATGATCTTTTCTGACAAGTGTACACTTTTAGTCGGCGGCTACCTCAACAACCAGCACGTAATTCTACTGAAGTTAAAGCATGCGCACAGTGGGGGACTAAGCCCGTTAGAGGCCCGGGGCGGCAAAGCTGAATGAGTCCCCTCAGCTTAAAAAAAAGTAGTTTTACAAGCTTTTTACTCAGTCCACACTTGTATGTATAAGTAAGTGTGTAAGAAATTGTGTGTCAAAAGAAGTAAATGGTTTCCCTCTTGTTCTATATCACTCTATGCCTCCAGCCAAGTTTGCCCAACTAGTTCAACAGTGTGAACTGCCGTTAATAAAAAACTACTGAAACGTCAAATGAAAATAAACTCACAACACACATACTTTCATAAATTTTTCACGCCATTTTTTTCAGCTCGAAAGTATTCACGAACACAAAACAACAATGTAAACAAATGGAAAATGTGCGGCAAGAGAAGAAAGGGTTTGCCCTCTAAATCTCTAATTAGTTTCTTCTCTCTGATGTAGGCGTACAAGTGTGAATTATTTGCATATCATTCATTCAGGGATTAATGGGAAAGTACCCCCTTCAAAGAAGAGAATTCCCCAACTTACTGCACCCGTTTAGCAAAGTTAAAAGAATATTAGTACTGCGTAAAAAGTATAGATGAAATTATGTAGGTACTAAGTGCATTTTTAAAATCTTGTTTATGATTTGATCTGGGCAACGCGGAGGCATATGGGGCCCCCAAGACCGTAGGCCCAGGGCGGCCGCCCCTTACGCCCCCTGGTTAGTCCGCCACTGATCCGCATTCGAAAGAAAGTTTAGTGCGGATTATGGAATGATGTCATCATTGGACCAAACTTCTTCCAAAATGAGGCTCGGCTCAACGTTTCGTTTAACAAAGGCCTTAAAAAGAGACTAATAACATGATAACATGGACTTCCTCTGATTCAACCAAAATGTCTCAATCAAATTTTTGCTCACCAAATCCCTAAAGCGTGTTATGGGTAAGGCCGCCGGAAAAGGGAAGAAGAAGAAGGAATATAGCAGTTTATCAGGGCCGCAGTATTCAACAGACGTCTTCCAAAATATTAAATTTTATTTATTATTTCTAAATAAGTAATATATGACTACGCTCAACGCTTACACTTGCTCCATTGTCCTCTGACATTTCATCAGAAATCAATAACACTGCCTTGAAAAGGAAGCTTTGAAGCGGTTCAGAGACTGTAACAAATCGTTGGTCACCTTCATTCCTTATAATTATAAGGTTAGAGAAATGTGTTAGGGCTACCCGAGCTCTGTTGTCTGGCCCTATTTACTTATTCTTATTTAAGCAATAATCACAGAATTACTATTCCACTTTAGTTTCGAAACTGAAACGTATGAGGTCAATCATAGCAAATTGGTTCTTCCTGTCACAATAGGTTCCACACTGCTCTGTTTAATTCGCCTCAGAAAAAACCTAGGATGAGTTGAGAGAAAATCCAGGGCTCAAAAATTCTGTTTGACATGCAGGGCTAGTTTGTTGTTTTCAAAAAACGCTCTGGGGCGACCGCAGATTTGAACGAATCTAATGTCGCTTCGGTGATAGGTTGGTTTGTCTACGAGATATCGTAACGTTACTCCAACCCAAAGCAAAAAGTTCAGTTTGGTTGAACTTTTGCTCGCTTTGACAGTAAAAAAGAACATCATGAATTCCTTTCAAATCGAAAGCAAAGTGCTCACACATAACGAGGGTGAAGCCGAAGAGTGATTGTGATTCAGGCCCTATATCTTTAAATCTAGGCGAAAATAAGCTTGTCAACTAATTGCTGAATATTACAGCAACTGGATCTCTCAATATCCGTCTTTCTCTTCGATCACTTTTTTATTAAGCTCAGCTGCTAATGATACAAGAGCAAACCAGGTGGTCTCAACGGATCAAAAGGTATTCCCGCTTGGGCAAACAAAAGATTCAATTGAAAATCATGATTGGAAATTGCCTCTCCGTAGGTATACAAGAAGGCCAATAGTTTTTCTTAGTTTTAATTTTTCAATAAAAGCAATTTAAGTTCTCAAAAATGAAAAGAAAGCGTTTCAATTTCTTTCGCCTTTCCTTCCTCGTTCTCAATGGAAATTGGAAATTCAATTTCACGCTTTAACGCCGTCCAAATTGGTCGATTAATTATTACAATCACATTCCCTGCTATCCCAGCTTCATCCAACTGTCAAAAATGTGAACCGAAAAATAGTCCAAAAGGAATTGGTTCTGCGCCTATGAACACATTTTTAAATTAATATTGAATTAAATTTCAATTCAAAATTGAATGGATGGGCATTCGTTGGTTCGATTTGAAGCAACTCTCTGTCCCTATATTACACAATAATTAATAACACAATATTTGTTCCCCCCAACGCAACGCATATATCCTCTCCTAATAGACGAGACCCCTTTCTTTTCTTTTCCTTCATTCATATATGCACTCTATTCAATTTGACTTTGCATTGTTGTTTGGCTGTATTTATGTGTTCAGCTCATATCCTGACAACAAGGATAACACGACAGAAACATATTCAAATAATTATTATTATTGTGCCCATCCGCATAGAGGAATGGGTAGATGAATTTGGGGTTGATAGGGGTGAAGCGTGTCAAATGCGATTTAAGCGAATCTGTGTGTTGTTACACGTCCCGATTATTATGCTATTATTCAGATAAATGTCAAATTTTCAGGGTGTGGTTTTCAAAGAAGAATATACTTACTCTTGGCTCCCTGTATCGTGCCAAGGACAAATTGCTGCACCGTGGTTGGGCCAATGATAGTCAAAAATAAGTAAAGGATGTCTTCAGGAGGGTAGGTAGGCATTTATATACACAGCAAGCCATTAAGGGTAAATTTATGTTTTTGTTTGTTACGGCATGTTTAATTTTCCGGGTTCTTTTCAAATTGAATTTATAAAAAAAAGAGCAACGTTTATGTTTTGGTTTCCTGGCAGACATTTCATGATTTCATTCAGGCTCCTGAAAGCGGAACGGAAGTGGATAATGTTGTTGCTAAAATATGACTTTGTTCCGCGAGTGCAAGTTTTTCTTTCACGACATTCTTTTTTGTTTACGTGAGTAGAAATTTTTAAAACACTTTGGGGTGAGAAAAATGAAATGAGTACCGAGGTTTCCTTCGATTCGCTCAAGAAAACCATTTGTCCTTTATTAAAGTTGAGAAAAAGTCGGGAACTAGATACAAACCTTAAGAAAATTGTGGTTTTTGCAATAGCTCATAAATTTGCTTTTGCATTGTTTTCAAAAAAGGAGCCCAACAATTAATGCTCAATTCTCTAATGAACAGAGTACTTTGAGCACCTACCTGTAGTCAATCTCATTCGAAGATAAAGTAATGCGGACAAAATTATTTATTTTAATCACGTACTTCACATGCCTTTGTATACAAACCGCTTAATGTAATTCCTCTACCAGAACAAGGTCCCCTTGTAAGGAGAAAAAAATTAACAATTCTTATCTCCTCATCAATTGAGCTTGAGGGCATTTATCCAACGCTTATTGCTCCTCATACCTCTTTTATTCGCGTGTATCTCTCACTTAGAAACACTTCTCAACACCAAGCATCCCGTTGACTAAATGGTTGATAGGATTAAAATCTCGTAACGTAAATAGAATGCCACTAAGCTGCCATTAAGTAATGAGATAAAGTCTTCTTAAATTGCCCAATGATGAGGCATAGAAACCGCCGCGAATCGGTGACTGCCGTCACTCGTCATTTTATGTACCTTATACCTACCTACCTATAGAAACAGGCACACACATTGGTACAGACATTTCTTTGGAGCGAGGAGCGAGGTTATCCAGCATACCATGCCGAGGTATGCCTGGCACAACAGTGCTGCATAAAATATTGTTGGAAGCATTGTCGTTTCACGGTTTCTTGAACAAATTTTTTAGATTGTACAGAGGCATCAATTCTGACAACCAGAGTGGCCGTGATTTTAAAGCCACTGATGAAAATTTATGAAGAGCAATTGCAAGATCCGACCACGAAGACATTTGTTAACTACTGTTTTATTTTTATTGTCGCCTTGTAGGTTGAGAGTACCTACCCGGCGTGATTTGAAAGCATTTTTCATTCTTTATTTAAGTGATGGTGGCTTTTGAGCTTGACGGTGTGCTGTCAGTTTTATCTTTCTAAACGGAAGGCAATGAGAGAATTGTTTTTTGATTTGATCGGGTTAACATAATTTATGAATCATGAAACCTAATGATTATAGAAACTCCTAGCCAAAGCAGGTTAAGAACTATTTTTTTATGTGTACCTATATATTATATATATGTGAATCTGTATGTGTTGTTTTACGTCCCGTTCATGTATGACTTTCTTTTTTTCACTTAACGGACATGTAATAGCTAAAATTTTGTGTCTACTAGGCTCATATTTACTTAGTTAAAATATAATATGAATCGACTTAGAGTTACTGCCTCCGCCATGTCATTGAAATTTTGTAAGATCTCGATTTTCCGCTAGATAAATCTAACTTCCCTTTTTTACTTGGTGCATTAAAACGCCGCATTTTCTCTCAACTCTCCTTAGGTGTTTCACATGGAACTTTTTATCGACTATATCACTCAACTTCAGGACCCAGAAACTTACATTGGACCTTTGTGAAAACTACTCCCAACTAGTACGACATTGCTTCAGCGGTACTCTTAACAGATTTTCCAGTAGATCTAGGAAATAAGTTCCCCGAAAGAATCAGATCTATCCCAGATTCCATCGTAGAAAACTTTCACACGGAAAGCTAAGTTACGAACTACGAAAATTTGTGTTCACAAAATCCGAATGGAATCGAAGAAAGCATTTCCAGTTACAACACTAAATACCGCCATGCTGGTTTTCGAAATCAGCTGTTTCACGCCAAATGTGCAGGATCTTTCACAGGTTTCTGCAAGCACAAATTCTTTCGTACATTAAGTCGACGAATTTATATTCCACTCGGATTTGGTGATACCAAATTTACGAATTTCGAAATTCGTTCCACTCCGAATGGATTATGTGATAGTTACATCGGTGAACTAAGACTGTTTTCGATTACGATGGAATCTTTGATAGGGCAAAATGTCTCATGATCGTTGGCTAACACGTGCCAACCGAGAACCGATTACTACATCTGTATATGTAGCCACACAGATTTCATCGTCAGCTCCAACGTCGTGCAAAAATGGTACGCTACATCTCTGCAGTATATGATTGCAAGGCAGTCTCTAGACTCTAGGTATTTCTCAGAAGATCTGATCCAGTAATTCAGCGAAATAATTACTTTGGGCATGGCTGAAAATGTTCGTGAACTGGCAGCTCGGCAGATGCTGAAGACCCGCAGTGTGTTTGAAATATCTCTATATTCTAATTAACTCTAAGGCATTTTGAAGTGGCAATGCATACAATTACATCGACATAATTGACTGGCAGACGAGAGTAAATGATCCACCGATTCTGAAGAAGTTAACAACAGAGGAAATAGAGAACATCGCACAATCGGGTGGAGAAGGCCAACTGATCTTTTTAAGGCTGACATACCATACTCAAGCTGTGGAGCAAGCTGTGAAAATAACGACTGAAGCTTCCATTTTTCAGTGCGAAAAATGGCACGTTTGGGTGCAATTAAGACTAAATTAGGTGCCGTGAAATAACAAATAAGGCCAAATTGAATGATTTGGCCCTATTTCACTTTTAGAAAGCGAAATAAAGTTAAATCCTTCAATTTTATTATTTCACCTTGCCATATTTGACTGCACCGCGGAAATACAGTCGAGAAAGGAAATGCCAAAGTGATTTTCGAACAAATTGTAATATTTTTTGATGACATATTTGTGAAAGACTTTTCTTCTTTTTTATAATAAGATTATCTTAACATGCCTTACTTATAAATAGAATATTAACTTACATTTTTTTAGTGCATTAATCACCTTATGTTTTCTAAAATAAATCTTAAAGTTTGAGGCTAAAGCAGAGGCAAAAGATATTATTTAAATAAAAAATAAAAACTTGTCTTTCTGTTTTTGTGCAACATATAATCATCACTATTAGAACAACAAATTACACGTTCAAAAAATCCCCATACATCCGTGCTCCACCATAGTAGGTATGCCAATTCTGAACTTATCTGATGAACCATTTGAGGCGCAACAGCGGAAGTACTTGATAACCTCACTGTAACTTTATAACCTTCAATACCTATACCTCTAAAAGCTTCCGAAAGCCCGTTATGCCAAAGCGTTGGTTTCCATCCGCTCTATATGAGCCAAAGCCAACAAATTCCCCACGATGCATCGCCAAGTATACTCATATACCTTGTACATTGTACAATTCGTTGTTCTTGTCCATACACAATACACATTGTCTTCCCGAATAGGACCAAAAATCTCTCGGACTGTTTGTCTGTCGAAATGAAAAGGGATTTTATCATTTGCTTAAGATAGGGCCAATCCTTCCGCATCATTGTAAAGCAGGACTAGAATGATCAAGGTCTTATAAAGGGTTGCCTTCACTTTGCTAGAGCGGGTTTTATTTAACTATTGTGATAGAAACACCGCACGTTGCTTCTGAGTTAGCGGGAAATGCTTCTTATGAATATATAACTCTAGGATGTTGCAATAGAAGTAGCAATAGACTCCATTTTGTTTGAGGAAAAAGCCATCGGTAAAAGATGAATTCAAACTATCAAAACATTCAACTGCTAAAACCGAAGATAAAGCTACTGAGCTACTTTGGTTGAGTGGATTTTTGTGATTCACCGTTCACATCACCTAAGTGTAACAGACTGTTGTGAATTGATTGATATCCACCCACTTGCCTGGGGAATTAGTTTGAGCTACATGCTGCGTAAGTCACGGTCATGTACTGACTACTGAGCGGCAGAACGAAATTGAAAACTTAGTGACATTACTCTGCCGCTCAGCTTCCAATTTTATTCGAATTTTGTTGCTTTGCCGCTCAGTACCTACGTAACCGTGTCCCATCTCTGCTTTCGACTCAGTATAGAATGGGTTTTGTTCTTTGAGAAATACTTGTCATTTTGAGTTGTTGCTTTAACTTTTGCGGGTTTCACGCACCTAACCAACTTGCCAAGTTGACTTCCTTCGGACGATAATCATTTATTTATTCTATTCCCTATTTCTGTCACTCTGTCAAAGGTTGTTAGGTCATGGTAGTCTCAAGCGATCAGTGATTCTACTGGAAGATCTTATAGTATTCCAGTATAGAATAAATTAAAACCTAAAATCTGTAGAAGTTCTCGAAATCTTTGAGCATTGAAATAGCTTCCCTCTGAAGTTAGGGAGCTAACGCTCTTGTTTTCAGACAAACAATTCTTGTAAATTGAAAATAATTATGGCCGATGATATTCAGGAAATGGTTGCAAGAATTAAATATTAATATAAATTTATAGGTATTAGAAAGTATAGTAGTTATCAATAGGACTCACCATCAATACACAAGTTTAAGGATATCAAACTGAAATACGTTTTCACTCACCGTCACCCGCGAGGGACGAAAAAAACATAACATTTGTAATGAAAACAATTACATACACATTAAAAAACAAAAACTCATATTATTTTAAAAGAATTGAACAGCGATCACCTTTTTCTTTATCTTTTCTTTTCATTAAATGCACGGGAAACACTTATTTTATTTAGCAATGGAAACTGAAACACTTAATCTATTCGAGCACTTGCACTTTGAAACGAAAATTATATTCCTACTTGATTAATAAACTACAATTTATTTCAAAATCGAACAAAGAATTGCTTTTAACTTCATTTTTAATTCATTTTCACTTCACGCCAGCAATGGCGCAGAACAAAATAGAAACACCATAATTTTACTTGACCCCATTCGACTATCTAATTCATTTCGATTTCTTTATACAATAAATAAACAGAAAATCATAAATTAAGAAAACAAATTTCACAAAGTTTCGTTTAAATAATAAATTTTATTACAAACGCCACGAATTTGCCTTCAACTTTCACGATTCACTGATTACTGCACTTTGTTGGCATTTGCGATTTACAATAGATGTTTGTCTCTCTCTAGCATTCAAGGCAAATTTGACAGATGAAATTATAACCGCGAGAACATTTGAATTCAAATGATTTCGTTTTAAAGAATTTTTGTATGCGCGTATGAATGATTACTTATAAGCGACGATAATGCTATTGAGGATTTCAATTGAAACCATAATTCGACTTATATAATATAACAAATAGTTTTGGAAATTTTACCAATTTGAACTCCGTTTGAGATAAGAAAAAGCAAGTGGCTTGCGATGCAATAAACTAACAGAAAATTTATGTTCACAACGTAAAAAAAAAGTCAGGAAGGAAGGCACGTACCACGGGTATCCATATGTAATCTTTTGGATTCACACGCTCCTACCTAAAAGAAAGAAACCATTAAAAATGTTGTTTTGTTTTGACTTTAAGCGTGCTCAAACACAAAAAATGTTAACGAATTGACCAGAGGACTAAAGAATTTACATTTATTGGGTTTTTCTAGAAGGACATACCTAACAACTTCTTTTTTAAAACGCAAATGATTTGAGATCTTCCAAAAACTTTACTAAAGACTATCAAAACATTCATAAACGGAACTCGACTTCGTTATTCATATGAGCACCACGCGGCATGGGCGTAGCCAGGTAGGGGCAGGTAGGGGCAAATGCCCCAACCTAAGCCAAATGTCCTCGAAAAAATTCTGCGTTTTTTAAGAAAAAATTAATCTTTGTCCTCGAGGACATTTGGAGAAAATGCTGAAACAACGAGGACTTTTAAAGAGTATCGTAAAAAACGAGGACAATTTGGGAAAAAACGGAAAAAAGGAGTATCAATGAAAATTTAAAAAAAAAAACTGAGGACAATTCGCAAAATTGCCGAAAAACGAAGACTTTTCAATGAGATTTCTCGTAAAAAACGAGGACAATTAGAAAAAAAAAAAAGGGGGGGGGGGGGGGGAAGGAGTATCAATGAAAATTTAAAACAAAAAAAAATGAGGACAATTCGCAAAACTGCCGGAAAACGAGGACTTTTCAATGAGATTTCTCGTAAAAAACGAGGACAATTTGGGAAAAAAGGAGAAAAAAAGGAGTATCAATGAAAATTTAAAAAAAAAAATGAGGACAATTCGCAAAACTGCCGGAAAACGAGGACTTTTCAATGAGATTTCTCGTAAAAAACGAGGTCAATTTCGGGAAAAAAAGGAGAATCAATGAAAATTAAAAAAAAGAAAATGAGGACAATTCGCAAAATTGCCGAAGAACGAAGACTTTTCAATGAGATTTCTCTTAAAAAACGAGGACAATTAGAAAAAGGGGGGGGGGGGGGGGAAGGAGTATCAATGAAAATTTAAAACAAAAAAAAATGAGGACAATTCGCAAAACTGCCGGAAAACGAGGACTTTTCAATGAGATTTCTCGTAAAAAAACGAGGACAATTTGGGAAAAAAGGAGAAAAGAAGGAGTATCAATGAAAATTTAAAAAAAAAAAAAAATGAGGACAATTCGCAAAACTGCCGGAAAACGAGGACTTTTCAATGAGATTTCTCTAACATCTAGAAATATTACACGAGTATATTTGGGCATTTATATTTATAATTCTTCGAATCAAAATATTCTCCAGATATTCTGAATCATATGAATGCGGCATTTTAAAAGCTATTACAGAACATGCTAAAGGCAAATATCCTACTCTATTTTTAGAAACCAAAAAAATGATACTTTTAAAGTATCTCTCAATATTCTTGTCAATAAATATGTCCTACTTTTTTTTCAAAAAAAAATGTCCTCGTTTTTTCATTGATTTTTGAGAAGTTGTCCTCGAAAAAAGACCTAAAAAAATTCCTGGCTACGCCCATGCCACGCGGGCACCTTTTCAGCAGTTGATTCGTTTTACGCGCAGTTCTCAATGACTCGGCGACAATTTTGGCTCTTTCGCGTACAATATCAGCTCTAAGCTCTTCCAAAGTTGTCGGTTTGTTGGCATAATAACTTAACGATGCCGCAAGGAAAATAGTCTAGAGGCCTTTTACTTGAGATAACACGCTCCTCAAATTTACTCTGTGTGCTGTGTGGCACCACTATGTTGAAACTACATGTCATCTAAGCTCATATCTTCTAATTCGGGCCAACATAATTCGTTAATTAAGGTGCGATGACGCTGGCCATTCACATAGTAACGTGACGAAACAGTTGTTTTCGGTTTTAATTTTTGAGTCAGCTTCATGTTTTATCTGAGCTATGCGATGATCAAAATCTGAGAATACCGTGGAATCGACTGAAAATCAAATCAAATCAAATCAAATTTGTGTCGTTTGCACGTCAGAACGGCAACGAAATTTCGACAGGTCGTGCGTCGTGGCGTCAACCAACCTGTTGTTTTTCATCACACAACGAATACACTGAAATTTGTTATTGCCTGTCTACCGGCCCGAGAATAACGAATGAAAATGGAAGTTAAAAAAGTTAAGTGAAAATTGCTGTAACTGAATCAGATTTTTGGTAGAAATTTTTTATAATTTACAGATGTTGATCTTTCGTCAACTCAAGTTATAAGTTAGCCAAATAAATTGATAATGACAGTTCAATGATAACTGAAAAAATGCGTCCACCAATTAAATTCAAAGTTGTCACGGAAAACCTTTTATACAGGGTGTCCCGTAATTCGTATTATATATACTTTGGGATGTGATTCTTGGTCATATTCTAAGAAAAAAATTTTTCTACAGTAAAGTCCGTTCCTCAACTTTGACATCACTTTTTGACATTTTAAAAAAAGGTCACTTTGCTGTAAGTATCTTGGCTTGTGTTAAATTTGATTTCTCTGTCAATGCGGATGTTAGATGGTAGTTTTAGACTAAACTCTTTAAAGAAATTATAATCTTTAAAACCGTATTCAAATTGGGCTCATATAGGCTTATGGATACCAGATTTTAAAATTTAAATGGGTTTCAAAATTTCTGCCCTCAGCAAAGTTTTGACTTTGAGTTCATTTTTTTCTGAAGTTATACAACGGCGAAAATTTGGAAACAACTTTTGGACTTTCCGTTTCCAATGGAAACAGAAGGTCCAAAAGTTGTAATATCCAAGCAGATGATCAAAATTTGTTAAACAAGGAAAATTGAGAAAATTTAGTTTGAACTGTAAAATGCAGGGCCAGAGTCTAAAAAAAACACTAAAGTTATTTTAATTAACCGTCCGGTCAGTAACCAAACTTTCATCATTCGTTCAATGGTCATACAAACGTGTGTAGACATGCTTATAATGACACCCAATGGTTCTCTTGCATTCTTGGAATTATTGTACCTACTTGCGTAGAAATCTTATAACGAGACCCCATGGTACTCGTACATTCTTGGAATTCGATATGTTGCTTGAGACGAATATCACTCAAAAGAAGAAAAGGACTCATTCGTAGCGTTGAAAGTGTATGGAATAAGCTTAAGAGATCTGAGCAACAATTTACGAACTAAAACGTGGAAGATTTACAGTGACAGTGATGAAACTTATGTAAAACTATAGTTCGTACAATTAAAAGTAATAATTAATAACAATGTTCAATACAAAAAATAGAAAAAAGATCTACTCAAAGATGGCCTCTAGCGTTTTTCTTTAATATCCTCAATGTCGCCTGCTTTGCAGGTTGCAGCTTATATTTTTTACTATGACAAAAATAAGATTCTTGTTAAAAGTCGTATGAACGGGGATTATATTTATCGGCAATTGGACAGAGAACTTCGCACTCCATTCAATGAACACCGTTCGCAAAATGCACAAATCATGAGACATTTCACAACGAAATTGGCAATTGGATCATTTTTTGGTCGAGCTATCAATAAATATGTGCAGCCAACAACATCTGAACCATCAGAACCCCAGGCACAGCTCGATTCAACCGGGAGGAAAAAGATAACTGTAGATAACAGCATAACATGCGTATGCTTTACATGTCTTCAGGGTGAAAAACGTTGACCCAAGTTTTCTTGATAACCCTATAAGTTGTCAAAAAACCTGCGTTTTCCAGCTCTCAAAAAACACAAAGCCACAAAATCAACACTCATATCTGTCATTTGAATAAAAACACATGCCATCTGACAGCCCTCAAATCGCCACAGCAAACGCCTAGGGCGAGTTGAGGGAAAACCCAGGTCTACCCTAGGGCTCCAAAACACTCAGTTTGATATTCAGGGCAACTTTAGGTTTCTCAAAAAACGCTTTCTGGCGACCCCAGGGTGACCCTAGGCCTTAAACGAACAAACCTATTGTCTTACAACCACGACATGTAAAGAATGTTTATACAAATTCTATGTACTTTGATCTATTTGTAGTAGAAGTGGACTATATATATAGCATGTATATATAGTCCATATATTATATATTATTTACTTAAGAGTCAAATTACCTAAAAATTTGAATAAACAATCTCTTTAGTGTGTATAAGCCTGGAATTCTTACATAAAAACTCAAGTGGTTACCCGGATACCTGATGGTTATTGAACGAAAGACATCAATTTTGACTGTAAATAACTATTGTTGACTTATTCATTATAAACAAATTGTACGAAAATTGGGTGCTAAAATACTTATATTCTGAGGATCCGAGCGGGTTTTTAGTTTTTTTTTTTTTTTTAGAAAAAGTTAGTAAATTCTACTGAAATGGATACCCGGGTACCCAGTCATTGACCGGACGGTTAAAGGTGAATAAATAAATAAATAGGGTTCTGCAACAGAGCGAGGAGCCCCTCACAACCATGCCTTTTTAAAGAATGGAGGGGCTTGCAATCCTCTGCCAGTTAAAAACGGCTTTTCGAGAAAGCGCTTTACATGGTAATGAATTTGCTATCCAATTCCTCGGTAAAGGCGATGCCCGTGGAAAAACATTTTTGTTTCTGTTGGGATTCCAACCACAAACCTGCCGGTTAACAGGCAAACATGCTATAACCATCATGAGTCTACGATATTAAGGATGGCAGCAATTAAAAGGTGGTGCCTGTGCAAAAATGGAATCGGCAAAAAGTGGTCGGTCTCCTCCATCCCCCACGAGCCACGACGTAAAGTTATGAGAAATGTTCTATAGCCACAGGTGTTCCCCGAATGCATGTAACGATGGGAAATTAATTTTCCCGGTTCTTTCTAATATTTCCGCACACTTCGTTTCTTTTCATCTGTCTTCTTCTTCGAACTTTGGTCTGCTTTTGGCAATGCAAATGATTACTCTTAAAATAAGTGGCTTAATATTTTTAGTTTTTTAGAGCTATTATGCGCCAAAGCGCATATTCACCGACTCTTTTGAAATAAATGGTCGTATCCCAACACTTGGCATTTTCCCCATATAAGAACTCACAAAAAAAAACAAGAATTTTCAATATCCGACCTCACTCTACCACGAATCGCACCTAACAAATCTTTTTGGGTTTTGAGAGCCTTTATAATCCTTGAGGGATCTTTTTCTGGATTGCAAGGACGGTATTCTTGATCATGGTCTTATTTGAATAAAGCGTTTTGCATGACATCTGAGTCTGTTTCTTCATTTTTCTCTAACATTTTTCGTGCTTTTTGTTCAGTTATAATTGTTTGCCTGCATTCTTCATTGATCTGGTGGCTTGTGGGCATTACTCGAAAAGCCATTGGCTAAACCAAACCTACCTACCATGCGATTGTAGATTTTTGTCAATTGTTCTTTTCGAAGCTTTCGTTTCACAGGGTAAGTTATCGTGTCCGTCGTAAACAGGAAAAGAAACACAGGACCTAGCAGGATCTCAATCTCAGACAGCTTTCTCACGACCTGAACAGTTGCTTGGTCTGCCAGCGTAATCATTGAGGGCTTCAATCAACGATTGGATCTGTGAAGAGCACAACCGTAGATGGCATGCCTCCATTGGATGCAGACAGAGACAGACCAAACATATAGGTACTCCCCAGCGTTAGTAAGAAGACTGCAACAATTTTGCTAGCTCGTAGTAGAAAAGACTGCAGAAAGCTCATTGGCGTTGCCACGGGGCACTTCTCTTTTGCCAAACATTTAAACGTGTTATGCTTAAGTGATACCACGCTCTGTGAATCCTGCTTTTTCTCGCATGAGGTTACAGATACTCGGCGCAGACATGGTGAGAGCTGGTATAACTTAGGCACCTTATCATTGCCTTTTGGCTTTTCTCCGAACATCTGGAAAGCTATAACAAATACCTAGAAGGTTGCTTACTGGTAGTTGGTACAATGGACCGGTATTTAGGTCTGAGTGCTCCAGCTGGTGTTTTAAAACCTCCCAACAGAAAAAAATGTACCTATATGAGCAATCATCATATATCGTCGTGAATCATCAAGGAACGATGTGGAGCATATTCTGACTAAAATCAATGACCACATAGTTTAAACGGAGTAGCTTATAATGATTATCCACAAGGAGCCGAACATGTCATTTGCTTGTCGATATAATTCCAATAACATCAGCGAACAGTTTAAAGATGTTTGCAAGCTCATAAACAAGGAATACAGTACATAGGTATTTTATGAAACAACAAAACTTTAAAATCCAAGGGTTCTTTTCACCTCTATCCTACTGATTAGCATCAATCTAAGGCGTAAAAGTCATTGCCATTTGAACTCCAACGCAAAACAAAAAAATGTAATAAATTCATTTACATTCATTTTATTAATGTACTTAACTACTATTATCAGATAAACAAGCAAATAATTGTTAAATTGCCTCCAATCAAATTCAAAAAACATCACAATCGCCATTAGGTTTCCAAATGCAAATTATATGCCTGCTGCTCCACACACCTTTTACTTATTTATAAAAATAAATGCGCTTTCCTTGTTGCATTCAAACAATCAATTTGAATATCAAAAATGCATTCCATCCGATATGTAGGTACCTAGGAAGGCACAGAAATCACACTCACACGCAAACAGAAACAATCCAATCACGCCAAATGGAAAATACATATTTTTCTAAGCAATAAAGTGCATGTTATATTTCAATAACCATGTTCCTTTGTTGACTATCAAACAACCCCTCTGTCAATTTAACAACAACAAAAAAAAAAAACAAAAACCAATGTAACAACAGTACAGCCATCCATCATCAAATAAATACAACACATGCACTCACACAAAAGACACAAAACATGGCTCTGCTGACGCGGAAACGGAGACGGAGACATGAGCTCAGCTAACATAACAGCTAACAACCAGCCATCAGCCAACCCGGTCCAAACTTCTTCTCGTTTGTTTAAACAGAGAGAAACAAAAATAAACTAAAAAAACAACCAAAACCTACCTTGTTATTACGGTTTCATCAAATATTTAGAAACAACTTTTTAAGCCAAGTGGTGAAAGAGCATCAAACACTCACACACACACAAACTCTGAACTTCCATTTTTAGTTCAACGTCAGCCAATTGGAATGCTCTCATAACGGAAAAGCAACTCCCATCTTGTGTGGAATGAGAATGACAGTTGGAAAAATGGAGTGCGAACTGCGAAGCCAATGAGTAGACATTTTGTTTTTCACCACATCCATGCAAGTGTTGGTGAGGGGCGGTTTTAATACCGAATCCGACTCGCACCTCAAAATTGGTTGCTAACAAGCCCCTAACAAGCTCCTTCAGCATTGTTTAACTGCTGCCGACACTCCCCCGGAGTGTTCCATCAACACCGTCGTACAACAACAACAACGAAAACAAAAACAAAGCCAATCAGTCGTGTGTCCAAACAAACTGACTTTTGAGCAAAGTGTTGGTTTTGTAATAGAAACTGAGTGCGCGTCGGTCGGGCGTCGCGAACGTGTGTGTGTACGTGTGTACACCAACACAGTGGCACTGCAGTCGTGATTTTCTTATTTGTTATTTCGCGCCTCATCAGGGGGAGGTTGTTGTTTATATTCCTCTTCGTCCATATACACACAGTTTGATTAGCGAGCGCAAAGCTTGCACACAGATGGCACCGCAAATCGTCGCCGACGGTAGATTGTGTTGTAAATTTAACCAAATAAAAGACAAAAGTAAACGCGGACCTTCTTTGGAGCCCTGTGTGTGGGGGGCTTACTTGGTGGCGAGTAAAAGAGACAGCTGGAGCACCCATACCATCATTAGGAGAGGGCTTTAACGAGATAGGCACACCGAAACAAAAAATAATCAACGATCAGTAATTTTATATTTCAACACCTTCTTGCGATTGCAAGAGAGTAAATCCGCCAGTACCTAGTTATAAAAATCGGTCCGCGGAGAGTGTGAGAGAGAGAGTGCGGCTTTCGGGAGTTAATTTGTTTTGTGTGTGATTTGTTTTGTTTTTGTTTGCGCGGCACGACACGGCCAATGTTGACTCTCGATGAAAAATAGACGAACACAATCGCAATATGGCGACAATGGTGGTGATGATGAGTGCTGCTGGAGCACCTCTTGGTGTTGTCCTGTGCCCGTTCGGTCGTTAGTTGTTTACACGGTCGCACTTGGAAAACCAGTCTTTTGGCGGTTGACAACGCGGGCGGATTTCTTTTGATGAAGTTTGCGTTTTTCATTTCACAAAAATCTCCTTCAAGTAACACGTGACAGTGATTAGCAAATAGAAAAAAGTTGAAAAAAATATAAAAATAAGAAAAAAAACAATGCCACGTCCGTCCCGGGAATCATACGGAGATCAAAAACCGCCATATTCGTACATTTCACTCACGGCTATGGCCATTTGGAGTTCGCCGGAAAAAATGCTACCGCTTAGTGACATTTACAAGTTCATTACTGATAGGTTCCCTTACTATCGCAAAAACACCCAACGATGGCAGAACTCACTGCGACACAACCTAAGTTTCAACGACTGTTTCATCAAAGTTCCTCGGCGGCCGGATCGACCAGGCAAAGGTGCCTACTGGGCGCTGCATCCACAAGCATTCGACATGTTCGAGAATGGAAGTCTCTTACGTCGGCGGAAGCGCTTCAAACTTCATAAGAACGATAAAGATTTGCTAAATGAAGAGCTAGCAGCATTGGCTAACTTAAATCGATTTTTCTTCACAACGAACAGTGCACCTGCTGCTATGTGTCCACAGCCGATGGCAGCTGACCCAAATATGTACATGCAACGCTTGCCACCGCTGATTAATTCATCACCCATTCGACCTATTTCACCTTTGCAAACGTCAACCACTACTTTGGCACATGACCGACCTAAGAGAGCCTTCACAATCGAGAGCCTCATTACGCCCGACAAAGATTCGGTCATATCAGTGGACGATATAACGGTGGACGATAGACCTGATGATGACGAGAGGTTTACTCAGCGGCACGTGCCACTGCCACCATTGCATACGATAGCCGCTGCTGGGAACTTACCATTCCTGCACTATCCCGGCCCTGCTCCGGCTACTCTAGCATACGACCTGCCAATGCACCCGCTGCTGATGATAACAACACCTTTAGGCGGATTCAATCCAGCTGCTTACTATCCATCGAACATTGGTGGAATGCCATCACACCACCCCGCAGAAGTGAATCATCGAATAAACGCCGGATTGCGAACAGTGTAGGCGTAGGCGGACGTTAATCTGTTTCAGTATGTAAATATTTAGTTAGTAGGTACTTGTATTTAGTTTCAAAACTTGATTTAAGATTGAAATAAATATGTCAAGAAGTTGCTTTGAGACATGCAGGTATACATTTTTGTGTAGGCTTAGACAAATAAGTT
This sequence comes from Melanostoma mellinum, assembly GCA_914767635.1. NCBI lineage: Eukaryota > Metazoa > Arthropoda > Insecta > Diptera > Syrphidae > Melanostoma > Melanostoma mellinum. Next base: position 27,631,855 of record OU612058.1, read on the forward strand.
TTCTTTTTTGTGAAGGCGAATCGAGGGCGATCGGGGTTTTGTATGGTGTCTTGATTACAATTTAATCATTCGTCAGTCATTTAACAGCTTTATCAATGGGTGCTTTGAATTGCAAGAATTGTGTTACTATCTGGTTTGGTCATAGAACATGTTTACATTATTTGTAAATGATTCCTTGTCAACTCCTCTGATCTAAGCATATTTACTTGTTTTGTCCTTTATAAAAGAAGGAGCATCCTTAAACTATAAAAAAATATTTGTTTTTTTAATATTCATCAGTACGCTTGTTCAAGTATTCTGTACCTACACAAATTGATTTGGTTGCTATTTACCAAAATATCACAGTCTATGGACTTCAAATTGCTATACTCCGCAAACTTTAATGCAATAACCTCTTCAGAAATTATGTTACGAATTCCAAAGCCTTGTTTGAACTATTTTAATATTCAGAGTCAAAAGCCACTTAAAAAAATCATTTCGCTGTTGCTTCTTGAAAAATAAAAAAGTAGGTATACCTATGTACAGAACGAATAAAGCTTCAAAAGTGAGCAAATAACAGTTTATTTTTGGTTTTTAAAGTTGTTATGTCCTCAGAAAATCGCAAACCATCTAAGAATTGTCATCAGGCTCAGACAATAAAGTGAAAAGTGCGAATTTATTCATTAAAGCAGACGGTTTTGTTCCTTTAAATGTGATTTACTTGTCGATAGAAACGCTCCTAGCTACTTACTTTAGGAAGTCTGCAACAAATTTCACTATTTTCGTTAGAAGGCACAACAACCACTTTATGATGTACCGAATTTGGCAACCATTTTTTCTAAGGATACAAAAAACACAGTGTTTTGAAAGAATATTATTTTTGCGCTGGTTCTGGGCTTTCGCAGGGTTTAAAATATCTGCTATGGCAATAAATTTTTATCGTAATTATTCACGTAATAAATACTATTCACTAAATTTCAACGAGAATGACTTTTATGTGGTGTTGATGATTCAAATTAAAACGGAAAATCGCTGCTGTGGAAATTAATTTCGGTCTTTTACAAACCTTAAGAAGCTATGAACACAAAAGTGTCGGTTTTTTGCTTTGAAATCCCATTTAGACACCATGTTTTTGGACTCGACAAAACAGCTACTTAACATTTCCGCAACTCCTGGAAACCCGATTTATACATTGCAACCATTTTCAATGATTCAAAATAATCAAACCAAAATACTGATTTTATTCTTCGATTTTATGGGTGGACTATTCACACCAACATTTTTTTGCTTTTTCTCGTAGTTGGTAGCTTTTGTGAACTCAATACATTCCATCTTGCCGGAACTGCATTTGGTCGCCGACGATGGATGCAGACATTGAGTTAACAGTGAAAAGGTGCATCACCTGTCAACCATCTCTTCTCAGTCTCCTATTCATCCTTTCGGGAAGAAACTTTTAAGCAAGATTGCAAGATGTTTTTGATTCTGGTAGATTCTTATTCGAAATGTCTAGAAGTCATACTAGTATATCTACAACCAGTAAAACGTACCTTCTATATTTGTAACCCATCAAATTCAATTGTATCTATAGTAATGGCACAGCCTTTATGACTAAAACTCAGTTTTGTATAAAAAAAAATTAATTTCACATAATGTATCAGCCCCTTTTCATCCTTGAACCAACGGACAGTCTAAAAGGATGGTAGGTACACACCACGAAGGATTATCTCAGAGTTTTGTGACAACATTTGTGTTACTTTTACCGATATTTCAATTTCAACTAGGTATAAAGTTGTGGGTGTAAATGTAAATTGACTTTTTTGCTTTCTACTCTAAAATTTAAATTTACTTTTAAAAAAGAGCCAATTTTAAACGATTTAAACGATAATGTTTATAATTATACAAGAGCTTTTACCACCACCTAAGACAAAAATGAAAGGTAGATAATACATTCTTCATTCCTTTTTTTCCCAACAACTTGACATACAATTTTTTTCAAAGCCACATAAGGAAAAATTTGTGAACGAATAGACATTTTTAAATTTCGGTTTATTTTTTGACATCCAAAAAAATGCTGTGAGTGCATTCAGTTCTTAAATCACTTTCATGTTGCTTTCGATTGACTTTACTCGAGGAAGGACTTATTTTAAAAGGAATGAAGCACCCAAAACTCCTCCTATAAATTTAATTTTCTTTTCGTTTTGCTTTTCTCGGATATCAAAAAACATTTTTCTTACCAAATCCATTCTTTCGAGCTTTTGCCAAGAGATTGTTTTAAGTGTCTTCATTGAATGCTTAATTTAAGTGCACATTTTTGTACATCGCTGTCAATTCTTTCTCACTCAGCCGTTTAAACAAATTATTTGCAATTTTTATTTACTCTATTTTATCACAAAGAAGTTGATAAAGTGCAAAGGAAAACAAATTTAAAAAATGGGAAAAACTCTTATATGAAGACAAGACAATTGAAACCCGAAGCCAATAACTTAAATCTATACTTACTAAGGAGGACATTGCATTGACCGAATGAGCCTTGGTCTTACTCGTATTAAAGAACCAACATCTCTATACTCTGTCCAACAAAGATTGTCAGTACAGGGAAGATAGGACGTTGGCATCTCACTTTGGCTGCAACATATTGCATAAGTCTATCACACGTGAAAGCTCTTTCAGCGTTCCCATAGCATGTATAAAAAATCATACTAAATCGCTTCAAAATGAGAGAGAAAAGTACCAGCGCTACCACTTTTGCTTTTTAATTTCACAATTACGATTTAAACAAAAATTTGATCATCTTTTTCCACACCACCATGAGGTAAGATAATAGGTGCGTTTTTTTTTAAAGGTATCCCCAGTAGGCCTAATCCTTTTTTAACAAAAACAACATAAATAACAAAAAATAAATATAACTTCATTTATTTAAAAATAATCTATTTAACAATATAAAAATATACATTTCATAACAAAAACATCATAAAATAATTTTAATTTAAATAATTGGATACTTACATCTATTCAATATAGAAAAAGATCTTAATTACAATCTGACGAGTAGTTGCTAGTGCTACTATCTTCGTTCAGATTTATAACTAGCCTTTCTGTGGCTTATTCGGTGAAAACATCCATCGCCCACATTTTCGGCTCAACAATATTTATAACGTGTTGCACACAGTTATCCCACTTGACGTTGTCAACATTATCAAGTGCTATTGTTAATAACTCCTTGATTTCGGACATTTTAAATGTTTTGTTTCGGCTTGCTACACATCCTTTCACCTGAGCCCAAACCAATTCTATTGGGTTGAGTTCACAGTGATAAGGCGGTAAACGAAGCACTTTATGTCCCGCGGCTTGAGCCAATTCGTCAACAACATACCTTTCATAATTGGATTTTCTTCGTTTGACGATTTCCAACAACTCTGTTTTCACCATATCGTCTTCGAAACTTATGGCATTGCTTCTCAACCAATTTCTTATGTCTTCTTTTTTCGTTGAGGTTGAAGGCGCCTTATTTTGTTTTCTGGAATGGTATGAAGCATTGTCCAATACGATGACGGAGTTGGGTTCCAATCCTGGCAAAATACTCTTAAACCATTTTTCGTAGACTTCTGAGTTCATATCCTCGTGGTAGTCACCGCTCTTATTTGAAACAAAACTTAAAAGCCCATCTCTGAGGAAGTCAGTAGAACTTCCAATGTGGCTTATGATCAATCTTTTTCCTTTTCCCGATGGTGCTTTTAATCCCGTTGATAGGCCTTCAACAAATGCCTGGCGTGGTGTTTTTATATTCGGGTCAATCCAAACATGTTGACGAGTATGCCCTTCATTAATCCAAGTTTCGTCAGTGAAATATATTTTCTTTTCTTCTTCTCTATATTTTTTTATTTGTCTCAGGTATTTCCGTCTTCACGAAACAATGTCACTTCTCTCCAACAGAATACTTTTCCGCTGACGTTTGACAAATTTGAATCCAAGATCCTTCTTTAAAATCGTGTGGAGGGTTGAAAAGTTTCCACCGATTTGACTATTTTTTCCTTTTCCTGTGCACTTAGATCTCTTTTTGTTATTAAAGCCATTTTCTTGTGCCTCTTAACCACAATATTTCACCAAACAAACACTTTGTAATAATAATACACTTTTTTATCAATTTTGCACTTCACTTCTTTGAACACAATTTCCCACAACACAAATACTTTGTAAAAATAAAACACTTTTTTATAATTAAACACTTTCTTGTGATCAAACACTTTTTATAAATCACTTTCACTTCACTTATTAACAAAACAACCCGAAAAAACGAATCCTTCCTGAAAGACAGTTGTAATCAGTGGCGACACACGTGCATGAAAATAATATTGTCGTTCAATATATTTTTCATTTCCAACGTCCCACATCATTTTTCATAACGGATTTAAATGGCTTTTCTGTACAACCAAAGTGAGAAATATCATTATATAGTTGCATTATAACGTATTTGCACACAAAAGAAAAAAGTAAAACAACATACACTGATGGCAGTACTTACATATTAAATTTATCTCAAAAGCTTCAGAAAAGCATTATTTTCAAAGTTCTTTAACAAACTCTGAAGGAAGAGTTGTATTATTTCGGTCAAATTTGGTCATGGCAACGCCGTCTGAATGTACGCATTCTCATATCTCATTGCACTCAGCAAATAAACGAGGGTTGAATAGCAAACACAAACACAAGTCATTCTCATTCTGCCATCCGCCATCGACTGTGTGGCAGACAAGTTGTATGGGGGACTATCGCAAAATTTTTATTAAAACTACATGAAAAACTCATAGGTAGGTCAGTGGGTTGTTTTTATTTCAGTGGGCGCTACGTACATTATTACTTGTGTGGTGTCCTGAGAGCGTTGACAGGCACCACAGTTTCGAAAAAAGCTCTCCCATAAGGCCTGTACTGACAATCTTTGTTGGACAGAGTATAATCAACAATTGATGTCGAGAGAGATCTCTCCCTTCTATTTAATAAATGCACCAGGATCCAGGAGCGCCAGCTAAAGCGAGGTCTCCGTCTTCCGCGATTTTCCTTCATTATCATCTCTTTTTACTCGCTCTGCACGTTCCAGCCATCGTGGTATAGTACAGCTCATATAGTTCGTTATTAAATCTTCTTCTCCACCTATCGAGCCATTCCCGGCATTTTATCGTAGGTAAGCGACAAAAGGAAAGCTTTGCAGGAAAGTAGTGTTTTTTCGTAACTTTTCGTAAAACATTTATAATACAAAACTTAAAACGCAGGAAATCGCGAAAAAATGTAAGCTTTTGAATTGAAAAAAAAAAAAAATATATTTTGTTTAAAATGTCGCTTACGATGATTTACGGGAAGGGTTCGATATCGTCTTCAAGTACGGAACCAACGATAACTCGTAGTTTTTTTTATCCTTAAGCAATGAAGCTATCTTCTTGATCCAATTTAACAAAGTCCATGCTTCTGCGTAAGCGATCAATTGCACAACTATGCTACTGAAAAAGTATGCCTCTGCTATAAACGTTTGAGTTTTTCATGATCCTTTCAAATAGAATTAAATAAGACGCATGACAGTGTGTCGCTTTATCGGAAGATATCAAAGGTTTCAAATCAGTTGTAAGATATTGTGGTTTACCGACTTTTCTGATATGGTACCTCATTGCTATTTCATGGCTTACTTTCAAATATCACAGCATTTGAGATCTTATACATGTAACGTTAATCATCGGACATGTTTTCCTACGATGATATGGTATCATACAAGCCAGCAGATATTTGCTTTTTTTCGAATTAGTCTACGGTTCTCTTGAAAGGCTAAGCACCAAAGCATCTGCTCTTATTGTTTTAATTGATTTAAACTTGCAAGTGGCTAACTTTATATTTTTGGTTCAACCAAATCGAAGTTTAAGGCTTTCATTTTTTTTTTTTTTTATTATTATTATAAAAAGAGAGGAGGCTTATGCTAGTCTGAAGCACTCAAACCTAATTGTCTGTCTATAGTACTACCAGGGTAGCTGCAGCCCTCAGTTTTTTCTGTGGTGCCGTGAATGGAAAATAGGGTGGCAAAGTAATTTCACATATATCCCCAAGGTAAAGGCTTTGAGTTATCAAAGGTTAATTTCAAAACTGAGCCATTTCTAAAAAAACAGATTCTGAGCTTTTATATAAAAAAAAAACTGTTAAAATAAAGGGTGCTTTTGGAAATTTATAAACTGGCAACTAAGCAGCTTGAAAATTCTTTCGCATTTGGGTTCACTCCAATGATACCTTGATAATGACACTTATCCTATTTTTCACATTCAGATCTTCGAAAATTGAATTCGTACTCTTTTAATTGAAATTCATTCCATTTGAGACAGCTTTTCATGGCTATAAAATTGGTGAGACTTACCACTTACCAGTTCTCCGCGAAAGGCAACAACCGTGGGAAAAATATTTTTTGAGTCCTGTTGGGACCGAACCTCAAAAGCTCGAACAAAACAGGCAGACAATGTTTTGTAACTATTACGCCACGGACATCAAAAATTGGAGCAAACAAATTTCACTATAAAATGACATTACACATTCTATAATCGCACCTCAACTTGCTCATTCTCCCATTTTACTGACATATACTTATCTACGCTTTCGGTTAGCTGTTGATAAAGCCTCCATTTTTGAAAAATGAGTGTTTTACTTTGCACGGAAAGGATTCCAAGATAAATTGGTACCTAAATATATAACTATCCATCAAAGCAAATTCATTGTATCTACGCTCATTTCAATATGCTTTCAAAACTCGCATTGCCCTCCTTATCGTCTGCAGAAAGCCAGAAACAAGAAGCTTAAGTGTTCTACAGTAAAAAAAATTGATAAAGAAATTACAATATTTAAACAAAAACAAATCACCAGAAAATATGTAGATGTGCCAAAATATATAAAAGAATAAAAAGATCTTACTGAAAATGTGTTTATATATTATTAAATTTATGTAAGTGTACGATTTGTGATCCTTATTTATTTTCAAACTTGAACAAATTTCTTAACAATCGAATAATTTTAATTATAGAAAATGAGATCCTATTAATTTTTAAGAAAAATTTGAGAGCAATTAAAAATGTGTGTGTAATATAGTTTATTTAATTTAATAAAAGAAAAAAGTTTATTGAAATAGTGGTCTCCAATTTTGCAATATTTGGATGTTTTCAGATTATCGTTAAATGAAACTAAACAAAGAGTCCTGGTGAAAAAGGTTTGTATAAAAACAATTTGCTTAAACTACCCAAATGTGTCCAAGTTGCCTCTCATAACCCATTTGCTATGATACATTTTTGTATGCCGAACAACACACAAGTTAAAAACACTTCGTAGGACAAATGAAACGGCAAAAAGGCGAGCTCCCCCTCTTAAGTTGCGAGTATATCAATTTAAAATGCGTTTTTCAATTCCATTAGAAGCACATTAAATTCTCTCAAGTTATTGACCTTTGGATAGAAAATCATAATCAACAACCAGACAAACAATGATGGTTGCAAATAGTCTGCAAATAACGCAACTTTGATTACCCATAATTGAATTGTTTTCCTCATTTGTAGACAACTCCCTTTAAATTAAATGTTTGCTATCCTTGCTCAACATTCAATTCAACTCCCACCTCTCATACGAATCAAACGGAATTGCCCAAGTCCTTTCCAATGCAATGCATTTTAAATCTATCCATGAATAACAAACTAAATGTAATTGCGCAAAAACCAATTGCTCCCTTTTCTTGAAAAGACTCTCGCAAAAATCAATAAAAAATCTGTTCAATGTACTCATAGTAAAAACAGTAATTTCCTCAGGTGTACTCGAACGTATAGGATTATACAAGTTGAGGAATGGTGGAACTCAAAGGTGCCAGCCTGCTTGCAGTCGACTGAGGTTTATGTTGGTGTGGCTGGCCTATCCTTTTCCTGGTGGCGGCGCGGTGTACGATTTCAAGTCAAACAAAATGAAAAACTGTTTACATAATTAATTTGCTAGCAAAAAGGAACAATCAAAAGGCGGAAGGACGAAAGTGCTCCCACGCTCCTTCTTTCCTGCCATTCGAGTTCACAAAAAAAGGATTTACCAGCAGTTTTGAATTCATAAGGAATGCTAAACTTTCTCTCTGTTTTACAACGTATCAAATTTCCAAAGGATATAAACAAGACGCGCGGTGTAAGAAACCATTTGCATATCGTGCACCACACAAGAATATAGGGAAGTCCGGATTAAGTGCTTTGTTGCATGTCCTTTTGGCATTTTCCTATATCCCGAACTCTGTATATTGCCTAGGTGGGTAGGTGTTGTAATAAATTATTCTTGTATCCTTATGAGAGATACGAACTTCTGTTCGTATACCCTTCGGTTCGGGTATTAAGCATCAATTTAAACAACTTGTCAGAGCGCCACTTTTGAACGATGATTAACGCGCCCACCATACGCCATACTTACAACAAGCCTGTTTTTTATGTGTATGCTGCTAGACGCTCGTACTCCTACTTTTTGCTTAAGAATATTAATTGCACTGGGCGCGCGAATAGAACATTCAAATAAAAGGTGATATTGTACATTTAAGCGTTATCCTGCTCATATTTTGCGGCTTGGTGTGGATTACCATTAACAGGATGTGGATGGAGAAAGGAAAACATTTTTTTTTTTCCTTCTTTATTTATGAAAATATCTGAAAGTTATTAGGAGAGGACACGCGATGGTGTCTTAAACGAGCTCTTATATAGTTTAATAGGAGAGCAGAATTTGATTGTGGATTTTTGGTGTTAGTCTTGGGGAGAGAATAGCTTCTTTCCGGCCTACGGAGTAATTCAAAATATATAAACCTTCAAAAGGGTGACATTATGGAATGTCTTCATTACAAATTTAGGAGTCCATTGACCACTAGGTCAATCCATAAACCTACTAATTGTCTTAATAACTATGGAACAGCGCCACGAATCAAATTAAGACTTTAGTAGTAAAAATGCTGCAAATCGTGCGACAAATTAATGGCTTGGTCTTTGAAAACTTTTAAGAAACTAAGGCGACCTACTTGCAAATATAATGAGTTCAAAGTTTTGATCATCATCTCCTTTAAAGTCTCAGACTTACAACGTTCGCGTAGCTTATAGACGACATCAGTCGAAGCTGTTTATTTTGTGGGAAGCCTTGAAAAGTTTGATTAAAAGCTGACAACTTGTCGATGTGTGTCGATGTGATATTCAAATGACTCTTCAACTCATGATCAATCAATGATCTTGAGAGGTATTGCCAACTGGCAACTATATGTGATCTCGAAATCAGCAGCAAAAAATTAACGGCAACAATTTTCGGTTCAACTATACGTATGATAGCTGACAGAAAATAATTTAAGGATGTTGAACAACGGTTGCTTAGGAGTACGGGTATTTTGAAAAATAAGTATACATGCACAGGAGATGTACCGTCTCGAATCTAAGTTGGGGTAAATATATCAATCTAAAGGACACCGGTGTTTCGAAATAGAAATAAATTCACTATGAAGATCGTTAGGCCAGTCAGTGGTGCAATGGTAAGCATATCTGCCTGTTACGCGAAAGGTTCGTAGTTCGAATCCCAACAGAAAACAAAAATGTTTTTCACGGGTATCACCTTTCGCTAGGAACTGGCAAGTCCTCCGATAGTAAATTCATTGCCTTGTAAAGCGCTTTCTCGATTAGCTGTTCTTGATTCCTTCAGAAGGCATGGTTGAGAGGAATGCGCAAGGTCCCGCTCGGTTACGCCACCCTATATGTAGATCTTTTTATAGTATGTAAAATATATTTTCATCGGAAATGTGAAAAGCTCTCAATGCAACTGGTGTTTACTCTACAATACGGAAAAACTTGAACGTTTATACATGGAAAACTTTGAAAAATTACAACGATAGATTCACTTGTTCACGTTACCCAAAACGTTCTCAACGTAGAGACGGTCTTGAACACCTAAATACCTAAAAATCCAAGGCCATCTTTGTGATTATATTTTTGTTTCTATATTTAGAAGGTATTCATCAAGTGCATTTCAAAAATTAGGTTTTATTTTGGTTTAGTCAAATATTATGTTTTCGTCTAGTTTAACTCAAAAATAACCCAAGCCTACATGAAAATTACGCAGTTAGTTAGTGGGTTTCAATTTCAACAAAAACAACTGACAATTTTTATGATGAACGCACTATTCACAATATTTCAGTGAGTTTAACGTTCAAGAAAGTCGAAGTGATATGTCGCTCTGTGTTCGAAAATTTTCAAAGAACTCAAAAACTTTTGATGTAGTAAAAATATTTCAACTAGGATTTTACACTCAGCCCCAAACATCTATTCCGGTCGGCACTGACTTGGAACTGCAAAAAATTGGCTTCTAGCGGTCACCTGTCACATCTAGTAGAGAGAGAGAGAGAGAGAAACAGAATATGCTTCTAGTCTACCTTTGTATTTAATAGGTGATTTGTCTCCATGTTGCGTGTTTTATTTAGTTAAACTGAATTCGAATCAATGAATGAAAAACAATTTTGAATTTTTTGTTATTTATTAACAAAATTTAACACAACATTTAATATATAAATTTTTACAAATTTTACACTACGCGTTTCGGAATTTATATTCCATTTACGGGCTACTAAAATATCTTTTGTTTACCTTTCGCCAATAGAACTGTCAAAATTTTTATTGTTGTTAAATTTTATTTTATGTATATGTTTGTCTCTTTTTGTCATTTCTTCTTGTTTTGGTATCTGATGGCTGTATCATATAGTGGGTTTTGTTTTATTGTTAGTTTGTCATTTAATATTATTGTCTTTATTTAATCTACTAGCTTTGTATATCTCGAATTCTTCCAGTGCGTCAAGTGTTGTTCCTTTCCTACATATGTGGATTGTGTCTACGTTGAATTCAAAGATTGTGTAGTGTCTATGAGATGTTGTGCATATGTTGACTTTGTGTTTTGCTTAGGTTTATGCTCTAAGAACCTATCGTAAAAGGTTCTACCTGTTTGTCCTATGTAGAATTTGTCGCAGTCATTGCATTTTTGATTTTGTATACACCTGTGCATAATTTTTTGTCTTTTTCTTGTTTTGGTTGTAGTATTTTATGGATATTGTTTTTTGTTTTGAATGATATTTTGATGTTAAGTTTATTTAGTTCATATTTTAAAGTTTGTGGAAGTAAATTAGTGTATTCTGTTGATATGTATTTTATTTCTGTTTTTTGTTCGAGTTTGATATTGTTGTTCTTTTTCTTTTTCTTTTTGTATATTAGTTTGTCTATTATTTCTGGGTTGAATCCATTTCTTGTCGCTATGTATGTATATATTTTATGGTGTTGATTTCTTCTTCATAATCTTCTTCGTTCATTGGAACGTTTAGAAGTCTGTTTCTGAAAGCATTGTATGCTGACATTTTCTGTGCATGTGGGTGGTGGGAATTTCTATTTATTGTGATATCTGTTGTTGTTGGTTTTCTGTATATTTTGTATTTTAATTGGTTATTAGTTATAGTAATGGTTAAGTCCAGAAAATTAATTGATTTGTTGTTTTCCATTTCTGTGGTGAATTTTATGTTGTCCTGTATATTGTTGATATATTTTTTCAATAAATCAATTTGTCTTATTGTGCCATCGAAAATAACAAAAGTGTCGTCTACGTATCTCGCGTAAAATATTATTTTTTGTTGGTGTGGGTTAAGATTTGATAATATGTACTTATTTTCAATATAGTTGAGGAATATGTCTGCTAACAGTCCGCTTAATGGTGATCCCATAGCTAGTCCCTAGTCCTTCTTCTTGTATGTAATATTTGTCATTAAATGTGAAACAATTTTGTGCTAATGTTATTTGCAATATGTTTATTATTTCGCCTATTTGTTTTTGGTTAATTGTTGCTGTGGTGGTTAAGTTTTCTTTTAATATTTTTATTGTTGCGTCTATAGGTATATTTGTATACATGTTGGTTACATCAAATGAGATTAATTTGTACTGAGGAAATATGTTTAAAGATTAGATTTTTTTTTTTAGATTAGATTAGATGGTTTTATTTCATTCATACAAGTTTACAAGTTGCAATATAAATGTTTTAATATTGAATGAAATGTGAACATTCGGTAACTTTGAAAGTTAGTGTTGAATGACACGATTATAAAATTTAATTCAAATAAATATCTGATGTGGGGTGGCAACCAGTGTAAATTTAATAAAAAATATAAATTAAAAGTGAACAATGGGTAAAAAGTTATTAATTCAAAATATAAACTTAACAAAACCAAAATAATATACTTTAAATTTTAAACGAAAAGTTTAACTGTGAGTATTTACCATTTATTTAAATGGATAAGGCTCTTAAAAAAGATTCAATACATTCATAGTCATGTGTGAATAGCCAGTCTTTAATTTTTCTCATAAATAAACTAAATGAAGTAGTTTGTCTTATTGATAGCGGTAACTTATTGAAAAGTTTCGGAGCTGTAACTATGTAAAAGAGTTTTAGTTATTTCTATGAATTCTGTATTGTTTTTGATGCTTTTGTTGTTGTTTAGTGTAATGTTATCTTTTATTATTTTTTGCAGTATTTTAGCAACTATAATCGTTTACGTTGAATTCTAAGGAGTAAATTTAATTTTTTTATTGTTACAGAAGTGCGTATAATTGTAATTCCATGTTTTACATAATGAGCTTAAATTGTTAATTGAACGGTTTGAGTAGGGCGGAGTGTGGTAATTCTTTTTGCGTTATCTAATCTTCGGCAAAATTTTCTATCCAAAGAAGAAATAAAATTATCTGACAGGCAAAAACTTAAATTGCATGAAAAAATTCCAATTGATTTGATGGATTTCTGATACACTTTTCAAATGCAAACACACCTTATACTTTCTTTACCACGAACTGATCTATTAATTCTTCACAATTCAAGCGTTAAACAAAATCCAACTTGATGCACAGAATCGCTAGACTATTCTATTTAGCCGACTGCCCGTCATAGTTGAACGAAAATAGTTTTTGACTCTTTTCAAACATGAAAATGAACGTTCTGGCATGTCATAAATATTCGATATGCTATTCCTATACGCTTGAAAATTCAGTATATAAGTCGTTCGTTTTCAAGACTTTTAATAGCTTGGATGGTGAATCACCTTCTAATTTTTTCTCGGAGCAATACGCGTGGAAGTGCACCAATTCGTCACCCAATGAAGGTTCGAGGTCCGAGGTATAAATTGTCCTTAGATGTTCCGACTTCTACAAATTTCACAGGAGTTCAAATCGCCAAATTCAGCGATAACTGAAAACATTCCGTGAATTTCTTCATATGCTTGGCATCTTCTTCGCAATTCAGAATCAAGATTGTCAAGAATGACGTTGAAAGTGTTGACTCGAAAATTATCCCTTCCTGACAAGACAATTGAACATCTCCATCTCGTGATGCATTAGCCTGCAACTTTCTCCTTCTTCTTCTAGGAACACTTGTCTGGTGCTCTTGACTCTCTGAGATTTCTAACGCTTTCTTTTCATAAACTTCAAATTCCATTCATGCATCAGCTACTTCTTTGATCTGTCCACGATAGTCATCTATGCTGATATCAACCTTTTGCAATCTTTGGCTGACAGCATCGAATCTTGAAAGTAAAAAATTCCAAAGAATCTGCATGAATGTTGTTTCCAGTCGTTCAAGTTGAATGCGAAGTCCTTTTGCTTCTTGCCTCGTCATCGCGTTCTCAATAATATCTTCTTCAATGGTGATTAGAGTTTCATTATATCACCATAGTATTTGTTGAGCACCTTAACTGCTTCGAGATGGTCATCTTGTTGCTGACAATGATTTCAAAGCAACCTTCTTTCCTGCATAAGTTTATAGAATTTCACAGCGATGTTAGATGCAGTAAAAAAAATTTTATCAAATTGTATTCTTCGTATACAAAGGCGCGTGATTTTAATTTGAATTGGGTTAGATGATATCATGAAAGTGAAATGTTTAATGCTTTGTTTTGTAACTTTCATTAACCACTTTTAGACAATTACCGAGTTGAATTCTGGAAGATGTAAATAATTAATTGCAAATGAATAATGCTAAGATAATCGGAATCTCGGAAATTTACAGTGATAATGTGATGTGTTACAGGCGTTTGTAACACCTTTGTCCCGAAAAAATTTTTTATGACTGAAAGAATCTTCGACTTTCGTTTCAAATTTTGCCGCCCCCAGAATTAGCCGCCCTGTGGCTAAGCACCGAGAGCACCTAGTGTAAATCCAGGCCTGTTTGTAGAGCATTCAATTCCGAATCTCATCATCAACAAAGATATTACTATGAAATGCCTCTGAGTTGTAGAGCTTTTAAGTAAAATTCAGTCACAGTTGACGTGTATTTTGTAACCAGTTTTTTTCTTAACTAATCATCTGTCATTTGTAACGTGTCATCTGTCAACTGTCATTAGTCATCTGTCATCTGTCGTCTATCATCTGTAATCTGTCATCTATGAATAGTTGGAAGGAATTTTGAAATTAGTTTTGTCATTATAGTCATCATCACCATCAAAAATGTTAAAAAAAATTATTTCAACAGGCTACAGAGCGATCTAACTCACGCATAAATAATAAAAAAAACAATGAGTCTTCTAGGTTTTGAGACGTAGGTAAGTAAAAAATACAGTAGATTTAAAGGTTATATAGCACAGTAAATAGAACATTGGTCAGAAATTGTATCGTGGCATCAAAGTGCAAAGGGCTATATATATGAATATGGGCAACAGAGAGCAGGGCAGTCTACAAAGGTGGATATGTATCCATAAAGCAATTCAGTTTGCTCAGTTAGCTCTATGACAGTTCTCCCCTGCAACGTGACTTCGTTGCTAAAGAAGTAACAGGATGAAATAATTCGAAAGCCGGGCGAAGAAGTAAAATAAAAAAAAACTCTTTCACTCGAAAACAATTCATTAAAGCTACAAACAATGCGACGACAATAAACAAGCAGAACCCCTAGGCAAATTCTGTTCTTTCTTCTATATAAGGCCAACTTATTCTTTGGCATAAATGTACCCTCCAGCTACTGTGTACTGACTGAAACTCTACTATTCAATTATACAGTCCCATTGCCATACAATTCATGCATGCATATCCAGCAGAGTGTAAAAAATCATGTAGAAAATATAAATCTCAGAAGCCTCCACCTCCTCCTGTCTTGCCAAACACGTACTCGAAATTTTCTTCTCGTCTTCCCCATAATTTAGTTTTGGGGATAAATGTGTGAACGCTTTTGTATCACTTTGTTATTATTGCCCAAATTGGTCTGAACATAATTGGCTATTTTAGGCACCCTGCTATTTCGGGAGAGCGGTGGCCGTGGCCAAGCCCCCACCATTCAAAGAAGACCGCGCGCCAATTTCGAAATTGTATTGCCATCCAATTATGTTCATCAACTTCGACACTTAAGTATAAAGGTATATAGCTAACCTCTGATAAATCATACAGTTGGGTCAATAAAACAAACTGCTAGTTTTTATATATTTTGCTGTTTTTTGCTCTATAAGCCTTTTCGGTCAAAGCAAATGGCTATAATGAGATAAAGCTTCAACTGAAAAAGAATAAAATGTGACAAAATAAGAAAGAGAGACTTTAGGGAATATAAAAAACCTAAAGCACTGGGGACATGAGACACGACCAACGAACTGGCGAATCGAGATGCCCTGTTCTAGCGTATTAAGGTACATTCACAATATGACGGCTGTCAATTGGATACAACTCATTCGGTACGAATTCGAGTTGGTTTTCGGTAAGTAGGAAGGCATATGCCGATTGGTACCGTTCGGCATAGTGTGGACGCACCTCAGAGTGTGGACCATTCGCTTAATTTATTACTGAGCCGATGCATGTACCAACTAAAAGCTGGGGTACGCACACGTGATCGAGTGATACGCAACTGAATTATTTGTTTTTGGCATTACTTCTCACGTTGTCAATAACTTTAGTACTACAAGTTGACAGTACTTCCTCAGTATTTGAACGAAGTGAAGTCGATAAACGAAAAAGCAGGCTAACGTTAATTTTGAAAGAAATAGTACTCACTCACTCGATCACTGATGCGGTAATTCGGCCCTCGATTCAGAGCCTAAGCGATCGTAAACTCGAATAATTGAATAGTTTTAGTTTTGCTTCAAATGAATCTCAACTTCCGACAGCGACTGTATAAATCCGCTGCTAGCTCCAAACTGTCTGTCTTGGCGTGGCTTTCTTTTTCTCGATTTGGTTCTTGCTATCTTTCCGTTTGCTTCAAATTGTATATCTCTGCCAGATCCAGATAAATCTGAGATCCTATTGTGGTGGCTGTGCATCGATTCAGTCACTGGTTTAGAGATGTGAAATTCGAGCTTTAGCCGCACAATCTAGTCACATATCCCAGCTAACCAACCAACGGTGGCCTGGCCTCCTATCATTAATTTCAAAGGTGATCGATGTTTGCTGAAGTGGAAAAAAAATCTGGTAAAGATTTTCGGTTTGTGTGCGGTTTGCCTCGAGATCATTTCTACGGTTCAAGTGATTTTCTCACCTCTTTGATTGCGTTAGTGGCTGCTGTTTGGTGCTTTTGAATCGCTGCGCTGCACTGAGTTGCTCTACTGTTGATATCATTTGTTGATGGTGGTGGTGGTAGTGGTGGTGGTGGCGATTTCTAGAAAAGCTGATTGTGAGATGAGAAACCATCAAATCATCAGATATAATGTAGCTATGAAGGAACCCAAACACAATCGAAACTGATGGTAATTGGCTGATGCTGACCGTTGCGGCATAATTCGTGGCAATGGTTTGGTGATTGCATTTTGGTTGTTTATGTTTAGTTAGGTAATCGTTTTAATTTGATTTTATAAATTAAAATTGTTCATTTATTTGCTAATGTTTGAGGTGGATGCCATGGTATGGTATGGTATACCAAAGTGCCGGTGGTTACAGAGACGGAGGGGTTGGGTAATGGCGGTCATTAGGGTAGGTGAAATAAATTGTTTCAGTAGCTAAGCTGGAGAGTTTGTGCTGGAATGGGCTGACACAAATTATTTTAGTTTTAATGGATTAAAAACGTTTTCTTTCACCAATAGTGTTTGATTGACCGAGGCAAATTAAGTTTATTGATCAGGTGCCTATTACAGTTAATAGATTCCCCTTTAGGCTGGCTTAAGGTTGCTTTGGAGAAAGTTTCCAAGCTGTGCGGAGGATAAACTGTGGGAATTGACCGACCTAAAGTGATAGAGTTTTCTTTTAATGTGGGACATCCAAACTATCTTTGGATAATTGGCATATGAGTTTTGTGGAGATTAAAATAACAAAATAAGCAATAAAAATAACAAGAACGCAACATTGGAAAGGAAGTTCACAATATATGTATATGTGTGCCTAGTGCCTACTGAAAGTGAAGAGATTGAAATTAAACTTCTGAGGCTAAGTTTTTAGTTCCACAAACGCACAAGCGCGCAGAATTTGAACCTGTTGGGTATTCTATTTTTGAACAACACTTGGAAGTGTTAAGTTTCGAATTCGAATATATGAGTCCGAATACCTGTTTCCTTGGAGTAAATTTCTGACGTTTTTTCCAATTGGAGGTATTAGAAAAACTTCACTTCATTGCACTATTAGAGAGCATCCTCTATTTACTTATAGCCTTCTAGATCTTGGGACAAAAAGGAGAGAACACTGCCATGATATCAGAAGCCTACGTTGCCAGCTCTCATCATGTCTACGCCAACAATCTGTAAAGTGATTCAATAAAATGCAACATAATGGTGGTGAAATGCTCACTCCGGGTTTAACTCTTTGTAGATTTAAAGGACCCAGGGAAACCAGTCTGCCATGTTAGCTTCATCAACAATTTTGCTTGCATTTAGAGAGGTCTTGCCTTACCGGATACCTGTTAGACATGATTTGACTACTGACTACGTCAGTGATCAATCACTTATATAAAAATCGCCATTAAAACGCACATTCCATAAAGCTTTAAACACTGTGAAAGAGACCGAAGCAACTTTTTAGTGATAAATAAAAAACTCTTGTTGGGCGCCACTTAAAAAAAACTCAAAAAACTCAGTATATAATGCTTTTCCCCAACAAAATTTCCAAGACAATGTTTTTTTCCTGAGTGGACAAGCTCTTATCTGTATGTTTAATGTTCCAAAATCCTTGACAGTTTCAGCTTTCTACGATGTCAAATACTACATCACACTTTGGACCTTGCACCACACGAGAGTGTTTTAGCTTACAAGTGACCCTTAATTTGAGAGAGTTTCCAAGAGGGGGCTTTAGGTTAGAATGGCATCAGCATTTTATGAAGTACCTCAGAATAAGACTAATGGAACGGAATAGAACTGACTATTTAATCAGAGCATTTGCAATAGAAATAATATCGTAGAATCGATTGTGTCACACTTCTCTCTTCTCTAAATGACAAAGTAGTTTTGAATGAATGGGTCCAAACATGAAATCATTCATTAAACTTTGGAAATTAATACTTTTTAAATCGTTAGCATGAAGAATTCTTGCACTGGTAGAGGAAACATTTAAAAGGATTCTTTTGGTCGAATAAGTCATAATCCTTCCGAAGGAAATCATTAACGCGAAAATACATAAAACGAACTACTTCTACTCATCGATGCAAATATCATTTAGAAGACTACATTTTCTTTTGGCAGCGCTTTTATTAGCAAACTGGTGATTTTCAGGTCTCTGGAATTAAAGGGATGAGTAATTTCAATGAAAAATAGAATCGGCAATAGAGAAGAGCTTCGAAGAATACCAGCAATTAAACGATCAACCTTTTACCTATCCGAAACTATTCGCAATAGACACTTAGACAAGAAGATTTCAAATACAGAGATTGAGAGAGACGTCGATGTTATACCTAAACTAATAAGTGCAGCAACCTTCGTTCCACCAAACAATCGGTGAAGCAGCAGTGGTTTCTATTCATGTTCGATATCATGTGCTAGAAGTGCGGACGATTGTCAGCTAGAAACTATTTCAATTCTCTCTACAAGTGATAGGAGTTGCTTTGATATGGTCCATAAGAACTATTTCCTGAGAATCTTTCATAGCCTTGGGCTTATGAAGGCAGAAAGTAATAAAAACCAAAAGAATAAAACTTCATGTTGGGCGCCATTTCTGCGGGTAAAAGTATCGAATTGCCTGAGAGATGTTGCTGTGGGGCATGAGAGGCAGCCATACTCTTAAGAAATTTCTTGAAGCTCATCTTTGGAAAACCGTAGACCACTTGGAAGTTGTAAGCCGTATCCCTGCCCAGTAGTTTCTTCCACTGCTCCAATTTATCGCATCTCTTGCTTAGCGGTATGAGCATATTCCATGTCAAAAAGAACAAACTAAAATAAAAATACCTCCGAATAATAAATCAGAAGCAATTATTTACTAACCTTTTATTGGATATTAAGGAAAAATGATAACGAATCCGGAATATTAAATGTAGAGGAGCGTTGCGTTGGTTGCAACATTGTTTGAGCTTCATGTAGCCTCGGTCCTCAGTAAAACCATGAACGTTGAAATGTCGCCGCTGTAGCTATAAGTCTTTCAATTGGTACAATTTCAATTTAGTTCCACAACAACACCATGGAAAATGAAGTGAATGATTTTAGATATGTCAGTTGGTGCAACATCCTTGACACTTCATTGTGAAATTGGGTATGTTATCACTTATCTAGTGCTTCTCATGCTTCAAAAACGAGGGGCTGCAAATTATTGAAAGATATTTAACTATTCAATTAATGAGTAGAAAACCTGGCGTTTTTGATAACCTCCATTGGGCTATTTTTGGTTTACTAGATTTAAAAGACCATATGCTAAGATCTCAACTTGAGGCATCATGTTATTTCGTAGGAATAATTAAGGAATTGTTTAAATAATTTGCATGACGGCAATGCCTTTCACAGAGAAAAGCCTTACTACTTTTATGGATCGCTATAGTGTGAATACGACAAGTTAGAGAGCGGTGTTCCCTTCCAAATTAAAGTCGTCAAAAGCCCAGAAAAGCAGAAAAAATCTCAAAATATATTCAGAATTGTTAAGGTCTCTCTTTTGAGGAACCGAAAAATTTTTGTGCTAATTGTAATTTATGTGCATAACTATTTTTATCCATACAAGAAAAATATCGAACTATATTATCATCGTACAGGTCTTCTGTGCTATACAACATCCTTCTTCAAACGCTGTGTCGTCAAGTGCCTATCCCGATATAAAATCATTCTATACGTGTCGACGATCTCTCACTATTGAGAAACCCTCAGGGTAATAACTAGTTTTAATAGTCAATTTCTTTAGCATCACTCTGCGATGCCGTCCCTCGGGCATCTAACCAGTTACAATAAATTGATAAAAATGTGATGTTTGCATATGGAAATTATTCCACTCGCACTTGCCCACCAGGTAAAGACTGGTTTCGTTTCCAAGACCAATATACGATGGCTTCTGGCTGGATTCAGATTAATTCCATACGCGATGCGGTTTTATTATATGTAGATTTTATAACCTCGTCCGAGAGCAATTATTTCATTATAGAGGACTAGGAGAATTCATAACAGCACAATTGAGTGAAATTCAATTTTCTTGAGTTTTCTTTCACCTCAAAGTCATTGCATGCCTGTGCAGATGGCGCCCTTTCAAACGTCATATGGGCTGTTCGCAGATGCAGTCACGTCTCTTAAGATATGTGCATGGCAAAACGAAGGCAACATTCTCTCGCCACACCATATACACGACACATTATGATTTAATTAGACACTCGTTATGACAGACCCATGCAACGCTATATGATTTCTTTATTATCTGGGCGCATGATCGAACGAGTCAATTTTAATGGCGGCAAGTGCCATCGAAACACTTTTAAGCAATTACCTACAATTTTGGCCCGTTAATGGAGATCAGGGCAGGCAAATGGGCCTGTTATTGACGTGACAGCCCGGATCACGCCACAATAACACCGAAAAAGTTCTGTTTTGTTTTTTTCTTCTCTTCCTACTCATGCGTTCAACATAATTGATCTGTCAAAAGTCTCATATGAGTTTATGACAGATGACGTGTAGAGTGGTCAGTGGCAAGCCTTTGCTTAAGCTCATTTGAGCTGCTGACGGTTTTGTTTTTTGTTGATGCTTTTTTTTGTCGGTTTTTATGATATTGTGTGACTCAACAAAGTGTTCCTTTGTGTTTATTATTTTCTTTATTTTGTTGCTTTCGGTTTTCTAAAGAAAACCAACAGCTGCCTGGCGTTCTTAAAAATAAAATAAAAATCAATAAAATTGATTGAGAAACGAACTGAAAAAATTTTAACGAAAATCACACAAAAAGCTGTGAAAACAGATTTTTGACACGAAGAGTTGGAACAGAAGTGATTAAAATATTCGAATCTTGGTGAGGTCTGGTGCCTGCGGCAGCGCGAGGACTGAGGATACATCCTCAGGTAAAAGGATAGCCTTGAAATGGCGTTATGAATAAGGAGAACAGCACGTTATGCGTGTAGGTTTTCATTTCATGCACAGCAGCAATACTGCGTTACAAATTTGTAACCAAAACGAATTAAGGTGACATCCAGCTGCCTACAGTTAATTTAAACTTAATGGAAGGGAGTCGTTTTAGGGACATAATCCACGCTAATGACAGGGGAAATACCAACAAGTTCTGAAAGATAGTCGTAATAAGTGCGAGAGGGACATTTAAACTTATGTCAACGATAATTGCTTCATCAACACCTTTGATGGTGGATTCACTTCGCTTTTGGCCCATATAGCTATGGACAGTTAACTGGAAACATTGAAAAAGTTATGATAAGTTGTTAGGAGGGAAGTTCATCAATTCGAGTATGTACTAAGGAATTGTAGTTCAAAATAAGTACATCGAGTACGAGAAGTTTCCACTATTGTAAAAATTGATGACGCGTGAGTTTAAAAGTTGCTTTTAAAATGTCTTCCTTCAAAATTAGGTGCGTGTTCTTTTTATTTTACTAAGCTAATTAAGTCAATTCTAACGGGTTAGTATTAAAATGGCTTGTATCGGAAGTCCTGCATCCGACTGATTCTTAGATCGTCAAATCCTCTGCAAAAAGCTCAAATCCCACTTAGTAGAGTTGAATTTAAAATGTGATTTAAGTCACTATTTTAAGAAAAGAGTCCAGTCAAAAAAATTTGTTAGTTTTTTTGAAGACAGTTTGGTTTTCTTATCTCCGAGTAGATTTCAGCTTCGCTTCAATTGCTCTGTGTGAACTGCGAATGTACTTTTTTTGGTTTCCACACAAATAGGACTATATATATAGCCCTGCTAAGCAATTCCCTTGAGGAACATTGTTCAGGGTAAGAACATCAACTTTGTACATATAAATGTAGGGCGACGAATGTCAAAACTCTGATTTTTTGAAACTTTACTGGAGTAAATAGGATGGTTGAACGTGAACTATTCGGAAAGGCGCAGATGTGGTAGCCACTGGGTACTGGCTACTGGAAACCTCCAACTGGGGGTAACCTGAAAAACAAGTAAGTTTTGACAAAGAGACGAAGAAAAAGAAGAACAACAGCTCTGTGAGTAATGACTGCTGACTGCTCAAATTCCAGTGCGGTCTTCCAGAGCTTATTATGGGAATTTAATAGGGGATAAGTTCCACTTAGAGAATCAACGGTGGACTTCAGCAGTCAAAGAAGCAGTAACCTGAATGATCTACTCAGACATATTTGATTTGAGTATAGGACTGGTTATTGAAGTAGAGATGGTGGTGGATGAGCCCCTTGAGTTCCCAAAGGGCATATGCCTCCTAGTTAGGGGTTAGTTCGTGGGGTTAACTATCTAACCACTTTGTGGTTTCGGAACAACCAATAGCTTCGCATAATAACAGCAATTTCAAGGTAAACGACCCAAGCAAACGAGAAACGGACAAATGCCTCCGTATGTGTACATGGAACGTAGGATTACTTAACGGATTTCGTGCAGCTGGAGAATTAGCAGAACTCCTGGACTGGACTGTTGCAAAGCAGACATAACCACTGTCCAAGAAGTGCGTTATAATGGGCCGAGCATAAAGAAGATGAAAGACTGCGGCACCTACTATGGCCACTTCTGCAGATAGTACAAACACAACACTGCCACTCCCACAAAAAAAAAACTTTGAAATTGATACATATCTAGGTTTTGCGACAAGCAAGCCCTAGAGATGGCGCTTTTTGCAATTAAGTCGGCCACAAAAGTAATTGATTACTGCCGAAAAAAACTGCTTGCACAAGAATCACAGCACCAGAATAATATTTTCTGGTTCAGAAACTAAATCATAAAATAATTTTTTTTGTTTTGTCTGCCATAATTTTGAGATTAGTGTCACTCTCAGATTCTATGATGTGCTGTTAACCATCGGACTAAAGTCTTTCCAGACAAAAAATTAAACCTTTCAGGGCTTCCAAGGGCCAAAAGCCTCGACTTTTGTTTTGAGACTTCTAATCAACCCTTGTGGGCCATAATTCCCGAAACTTCGGGACCGCTTACCATGTGCTATCATGCTTCTCCATTCTTCGTGAGCCTTTTGTAACTAGCGAGTTCAAATCAAAATGGAATATTGAAACTTATGGGTTTCTTATAAGAAAAATTAGTTGATTCGAAGCTGAAGAGAGTAATATTACAACCGAGTCGTCAAACATTCATAGAAATGCCTCAAACAAATAACACTTTCTATGTAAAGGGTTCACTGAAACCTTGCATCAAATATAATATTTTGTTTTAATGTGCGACGTTTGATATATCAACTTCCAGAAGATGCCTACTTCAAACCGTAGCAGAGCAACTTTTCAAAAGTCAATCACTTTCAATAACTGCAGACTGAATTTTATATTGTTCTGCCTAGATTTACTAAAATTTTTTCTTGCTGAATTTAGCAGCTGTTTCGAATAACAAAGTATCCTTAATAAGCAAACAAAATAAATCACATCCCTTTTTCATACAGATTTCACGTAACACCCTAATAAACTTAAATCAAATTTATAAATGACTTTAAATAATTTGTCTTTGGGCATCTATTTAAGTGCAAAGACTTAAGTTTTGGTTCAAATCCTTAGTGTTTTCAGATTATCTGTTTAATTTACTACCAGAAATGTGAATCAGCAAATCGAAATCAACACTTTGGACAGTCGACATTTTTCCGCCTTAGCCCCACCGTGCGCCATGTCTAGGGCATTGCTCTAATATATTTCTTCGAGTAATAATAATTATTTTATTGAACGTTATATATATACAATTAATACTTATACTAGATAATTTTAGAATTTAAAAATGGTAATGTAAGAATGTTGGCACAACCAACCAAATACATTGTCTAGAATTGAAATAATAACTTATTATTATATTGCTGAAAAGAAAAGAAAAATCTTGATTATAAGTCGGTTGACTTGGGTGATCTCGGGATGTTCCGTCCCGGTTGTCGCTGGCCTCCCTCTGCATGGGGAGGTGGTAGGCGGTGGCATTAGCCACGGAAATATGCTGACCCAGGATCAGCGTAGAAATTGGTGGCTTCGTCGTTGGCTGGTATTATTTCTTCGTTCAAAGTGTTCATCACGCTTAGGTATCTTGGCTCGGGGTGTTAGTCCTCACTTATCATCCTTCTCACCAAATGATTCGAGTGGTTGTTGATATCTGCAGCCGTTTTCCTTACTGTCAATAACACGTATTGATCTAAGGGCATCGCTTTGGCTTTCTCGTATACACAAGCTGGTTGCTGTAGTGTCTTTGGCGCTGCGCTGGTGGTTGAAAGTGAGGCCGGTGCAGAGTCTCAGAATTTTCCTTTCGAAAAGTAGGAGCTCCTTCATCGCTGTCTTGGAGATGGCAAACACACTGGGCTGCCGTAGTTGATTACGGGTCTCAACAGTTGCTTGCACATCAGAAGTTTTTTTTTTATTTCTTCGAGAAGTTCGTAGAAACTATCCGTGAGATTTCCGCACTTATGTTATGTTGTCTGTAGCGGTCTATAGTATACGAGATCCTGGACAATTTACATCTCAACCACGCTAACTTGGTTTTTTGTTTACCAAGTGTCATTACATTTTACAATATAAACCTCCCAAAAAGGCTATGCATATTTTCCATTTGTTCTTCTTATCACAACTGCTTTCAGGAACAAAATAAAAATAAAATACTCTTTATGGGGATGCTAATTATTAGACATTCTGTTAAGAGAAACCACCTTGCATTTTCTTATGGTGGTAATTGGCAATTTTTGTGTTACCTATGTCTCTATGTAGATGCGTATTTGGCATGTCTGAGTAGAATCCCAATAAAACAAAAATGTTTTTCACCGGTGGTATCTTTCGCGAGGAAATGGCAAGTCCTCCGGAAGTAAATTCATTGCCATGACAAGCATATTCTCGATTAGCAGTTCGGAATCAGTAGAAAACTGTAGGTCCCTTAAATTCACTCACAAGGCATGGTTGTGAGAAATGCGCTAGGCCCCGGGGCTCCTCGCTTTGTTGCGCCACCCTTAATTATTTATTTATAAGTCTCTGTGGAACTTTCTTTTTGTGAGAAGGAAACATATAGCATAGAAGTATTTGGAATTCAATTACTTACAAGACCATTATGTTTTTGTGAATCGTTTCTAAAAATCATAATTTCAGTTAACGATTTTAACTTTCTATATCTTTGCGCAAAACAAGCCAACGCAGCACCATACCCAGCAAATTTTTGTTTGTTGAACTATGTCGATATAAGATCTGCGAAAGTTACAATGAGAATTCGAAAAGCATCAGGACAGTGTTTACAGTAAGAACCTTCATTTGAATGTTGAGGTTGACGGTCAGATTTGCGCACAGTCTTCAGAAGTTTTTAAAGCTAAAACTGTTTTAAGCCTAAAGTTGAATTTGTTTAATTATGAAGTCGTTCGATTATCTTAAAGCAGAAACCATTCAGGAAATGTAATCATTTCAGTTCAGTTGTTAATAATTTGAGGCTTACTTCCACAAAAGACCTGAAAAGTACTCCATTGTATACAATCAACCTGCGACAGTGCAGGTGGTACTTATACTCAGCAACACAAAACAGTGTCATGTACGTAAGTACTCTTACTCACCCAACCTGTTTTCACACTTCCCTTCTCTGTGTCGAAACTCTATAGAAATCTTCATAAACAAAAGCGTTTCGAATTTCAAATAATCCCTCAAAACCTATTGTTGCAACACAACCGAGACCGAATACCTCTCCGACTGACCCCAGCTAATTGCGATCTCATCATACATCAAGTTCCTTTCTGTACACAAGATCTGTTAAATTATTAATCACTCTACAATTATGCACAATGCAGCACCCGCCCCAAAAAACTCCAAGGCGTCCCGCATTCACCAGGTCAAACAAAGCAAAGCAAAAGCAACACTAAAGCATCACTCGCACTCTCTTTCGATTAACTACCCAACAACGGGAATAGATCACTAGAATGCTGTTAATGATGGAAATAATAGAAAACAAAACACATATACTTATCCCGACATCAAAAAAACAAGCCGACGCAGTCTTTCATCGTGACTAACATGCCGAAACGAGTTTGATCTCTCTCTGACGGCCAGCGGGTCTTCATCATCGCATCGATTGGGGGCGCCCCAGGCCTATTGACGTCTACCTGTCAAATTGGCCTCCTCTCAATGCTCTCGACTCGACGATCTGCCTGCCGATATTAGTTTTACTATTAATTTTCCACCCCTTACCCGGTTTAATGATGATTAAACAATTGACAGCTATACGATCGACGAAACAGAACGAAACATTGATTTGACATGCGGCGCGATGGATGAAACAAACATACAACATTTCAAACTCAATCGCAGCTAATGGTGTGACTGCATCGCGAGATCCATTTCGAATTATGATTGACGTTTTTTTGTTTGTAGAATTTCTATAACAATGGGCGTCAAGTTGTAAGGGTCTGATCTTGAGAATGAACTTAAAGTGTTTTTTGAATGATGATTTAGTTGCATTAGATTTCATTGGAAATCAGAAATTGATCGAAATTCCAAAAGAGGTGTAAATTTGTCGGTTTGTTTGAGAACGAAGTTGGGTTTGTTTATTTTGCATTTGACAGAAAACTATGAGTACGTCTTAGTTTTTCTCACATTTTGTAGTGCTTCAAGATTTCTTCGAGCAGCAATATTTGGAAATAACTGCGCAACTTGCTTCCCTACTAATTTCATCAAAATCGCAGCAGCCGTTCTCGAAGTTTATATCCGAATTTCATTTCATTCCTGTTTGTAATAGGCATACGCATGCGTTGAGGTTCAAAGCGAAAGTATTTATCGCCATTTGCATTGAATTTCTCATCAACAATTGCATGAAATTTATTTCCTATGCCTATGAGAGCAAAACAAGCGGAGTCGACGTTTAACCAGTGTGTGTCGTTGCGTACAATAATTATTGTTTCATTATTTTAAAAATTATGGAAGCAACGCACTCACACATAACTAGAAACTTCCCCTTGAACTATTTTATGCACTTGCACCTTGCAACAGCGAATCCCCAACAACAATATTTTTGCGATGTGAGTGCGTAACAATTTGTCAGCTCACGTCATTGAGAAACAAAAAGTTGCGTGCCACTCGGCGACTTGTTTGGCAAAAGAGTTTAAGTAGAACAACAAATATTTACATAGCAAATTATTGGGACAACCTGATCCGTGTCGGACAGGAATAAGGAAAAACAAAGTTGAACCTACGGCTAAACACACTGGAAACAGCTAAGACCATGAAAGTAAAAACTCGCAGCACGCAATTTTGAAAATTGGCTGCAAAGTATCGCATTCGCGTTGCAAGGCAGCAATCTAAGCACACCTCTATATACGTACACACGTATAGATACGTATATAATACATGTACCTTAAAGTGTCCAGCTGAAACAGCCGCCCGCTCGCTGCCACCGTCTTTCTTTGCCACTGACGACGCGACGTTTGGCGATGACTGATGAGGAATGCGTTTCTAGAGCGTATGAAGGTTTAGCTAAGAAAACAACACGCCGGAGAAAATTGTGCCTCTTTGCATTTAGCTTAGATCGTTTAAGTTGATTGCGACTGTATGCAAATATTGGGTTCTCTTTCTCCTTATGGTTTGGAATCTCGGGCTCGGCTTCGATGTGCTTTCTGACGGTTTGTGGGTAGTCCTGCCTCCTGCCTGCTGTCCCTCTGCCACTACAAGGGGTGTGAGAATGAGAAATTACGATTTTATTTATTAGCCGCTGATATGAACTAGTTTTTGAGGCCCCCTTTGGACGGCCCGCAGTCGTATTTTAAAGTGTTTTGACAGAAAATGACTCAAATTAATGGTTTAAATCGTTTTTGGGCGGTCAGCGTTTTCCTTCTTTTTTTACATCTTTTCTTTATCATTGTCTTGTGAGGCTTTTGTGTATATACTAAATATTGGTTTGGTTTGGTTTGAACATATATGTTGCCATGAGACAGCGTATGAATATTATTTTGAGTTACGATTTAGCAGTAAAACCTCTTTGAGAAATGTAAAATTTATTGGAAGCAATCAGGTACACTAAAAGATTTAAGACTTACAGACGTAATTAACTTTGGCCGTTAAAATAAAGGTGTACCATGCACAATATGATGATGGGTCTGCAAAAGCCTACATAAGGACCTTAATTTGGAAACCGATATTGATATATCGTTAGTTTGTGTTTAAAATTTCACCTTCTGATATTTAATTAGCACATATTTTTCTAGCTTGAAAAAAAAAGTTCTTCCTGTCAAACGACTATGATGATCTAAATTTTAACCCCACAAATGTTTTCTGTTTTGTATGATGCGATTCTGCATGATGGGAATCAAGCCCATGAAAGATGTACATACTACCTAACAAATTCAATGGCGTGACAATTATTTAAGGTTCTGTCAAACCCTACAAATGTTTTGAAATTTTTCTTAACCATAGCCAAAGTGATGTAGAACGGATAAAAAAAAGTCTGTGTTACATGTTGCTGGAACCTGGAACCCACTATCGTGGGATATCAGTTCAACACAGCTTCGATTTTAACGATTAAACAGTTTAGACTTTTATACAACTCCATACAAAGTATTTTCTTCTGAAGGTAATCAATTCGTATCCATTTAGTAAAATAAAATTAAATAATATAGTTGCGCTGCAGAGCCCAGGGGCCTAGCGTCTTTTTCACTAACATTGCCTTTGTAAAGGAATAGAACGGTCTACAATTTCATGCCAATTCCAAACGGTGAATGTAGAAAACGCTTTTCTTGTCAATGAACCATCGGAGGACTTGCCAACTCCTTGCAAAAGGCCGATACCCGTGAAAAACATTGACTTGATGCATTGGTAAGCCCAAGAAATCAATTTTTAGTGTATTAATGATCGATTAACATTTTTTGAGGATCCACATATGTACATTTATAGGATGACTCAAATACTCAGGAAAGTAGACACATAGCTAAAATCTCGCTATGTTTGCCGAAAGAAGTATCATTCTAAAGAGGAAACTTTGCTCTGAAAACTCAGAAAATATTTTTGAATTCAATGTATTTCGACGCTGTGCAAACAAAAATAACAGATGATAGATGACAACTGACAAATGACAGATGACTGAAGACAAATGACAGCTGACAGATGACAGATGACAGATGACAGATGACAGATGACAGATGACAGATGACAGATGACAGATGATAGATGACAGATGACAGATGACAGATGACAGATGACAGATGACAGATGACAGATGACAGATGACAGATGACAGATGACAGATGACAGATGACAGTTGACAGATGACAGATGACAGATGACAGATGACAGATGACAGATGACAGATGACAGATGACAGATGACAGATGACAGATGACAGATGACAGATGACAGATGACAGATGACAGATGATAGATGACAGATGACAGATGACAGAAAGTGGTTGGTAAAATTCTAGGTAAAAACAAAGATTTAGTCAAAATTGCTTCTATTGAAATTGAGGCAGTATCTGAATCTGATCCCCAAAGAAATTCCACTCATTTTAATGAATATTTTACTGAAATTTCAGACAGTTTGAAACCTACCATGTTTAAGTTGCGATTGTTTCGTTTCTGCAGAATTGGATGATATACTACTAAATAGTTTTGCTTTTGATGTAATAACACCAAGAGATGTCTTCAAGGTTATTATGTCCTTTACACTAATTAAAAAATGTTGCTTGGTATGTTGTCGATGTACTATCGTTCATTTTCAACAAATGTGTTGAATCAGGTTGCTTCCCAGATCATCTCAAATGTGCTGAAGTAATACCGCTTTTTAAAAAGGAAATAGAAAATTATGTCTAATCTTAGGCCCATATCACTGTTTTTAACTTTTTCCAAAATTTTTGAGAAACTACTCAAGGTTTGTATTTTGTCCTTCTTGGACAAGTATAATTTTTTCTGTAACAATCAATTTGGTTTTAGAGCAGGTTTGTCTACATTTTAAAGGTGTACAGTAAACTTTATGGAATTTTAAATGGCAACAAAACAACTATGAGTTTGTTTTTAGATATGACCAAATCCTTCGATCTAGTCAACCATGATCTTCTGCTCACAAAACTTTATAATGCAGGTTTTCGCGGTAGTTTTTTCGTTTTGCTCACTTCTTATTTGAAAAATAGAAAACAAAGAGCCAACAATAATGGAATATTTAGTGAATCAAGGCTGCTTAAAAACGGTGTTCCTCAGGGATCTGTGCTTGGCCCTTGGCTTTTCTTGATTTACATAAACTCCATTTTCAAAATTAAGTTAAATGGTATTTCGACTGCTTTTGCTGACGACATATTGACATACTCATCAGGTACTGTTTTTGAAAGTATTTAAAGTTTTGAAAAAGATATTGAAATCTTAAGGAATTGGTTTATTTCTCACAAATTAATTATAAGTGAAAAAACCAAACTGATGTGTTTTGAATTATCAGGAATAGTCTCTATGACAATAATTTGCGGTTCCATTCCCATGACTGTAAACCTATTCACAAGTTTTGCTTAAGTAATTTTGAACCAAATTTTCAATGCTCAGATAATTGCTTTAAAATTGAAAAAGTTCAACAGTTTAAGTACTTGGGAGTAGTAATTGACGACAACCTGAACTGGAAAGATCACATTCAAATGATCAAAATCTATATGTTATCGGTCACACGAAAAATGTATTTACTGAAACCTTTTTGCTCCCAAAAACTTCACACATTTTTACACACATACAGCTCCTAATATTTTCAATAAACTGACCTTATTAAAAAGAGAGACCCTTCAATTTTCCACTTATAACAAAATGATTAAAGATTGGTTATTTAGATACTTTTAGTTCTAATGAAATTGAATCGTTTATATTGTATAAATAAAATAAACAACAAACAATGAAATCTATGTAAATATATTGTTATAAAAAGTATACTAAAGAATTAGTTTCCTACAATTGATGTTGCATGCTATTCTTTTCTATTTTTATTAATTATAGTTATTCGATTCTTGCTTTTTTTTAAGTCAAACTGATTGTCATCCCACATCAGTTATCAATGAATTTTCAATTAGATGTGTCATCCACCTCTAACTTCCTAGTTAGAGAATGTACACTATTATTCATATCTTATTTTCAAATTGTATCATTCTATATTTTTTAAGTTGATGGATGAATAAAATAAAATACAATATGTACAATAAATACAAATACAGATGACAGATGACAGAAGACAGAAGACAGATGACAGATGAGAGAAAGATTGATTTCAGCAAGAAGGAAAAGTTATTACCACTTTTCTTTACTTAGTTACGTAGGTGGTAAGTTCGGGTTGAACCGGGGGCGGAGCCGCAACTAACATCTTTCGATATAAAGACTTCAATTTGGGGTGACCCCTCTCCAGTTTTGCGATCTTAGTTGATTGATGACTTCTTCCAATTGATTGCTATTTTTATTGATTGCTCTACATGTCCCAGCCATCATAGCCTCGCGAGCTAGCTGCGACCATGTCGCAGTACAGTTCAGCCGTTTTACTTGTCTGTTTATGTTGGTGGCAATAAAAAATGGTGGTTTACAAAATTGCACGTATGGATTGCATATTTTTGACTGTGATGAGACATGAGACCCAACCGGACGGAACACCGACTTCAGTTTTCTTTAATTGTTCGGAGCTGGCTCCCACTTAGTTAGTTTTCTTCTTCTGTTGTCATTTGCGAATGTACTTACCTTCATAAACACACATTCTTGCTTATCTGCGTCTTCCATCTACATCAGAGACCAAATTTACAATTTTCCTTCATTTGAGGATATTGAAAGAGAAATACATATTTTATTTTTTTTATTTATGTACATATGTATAGTTTTCAAAAATAGGTATACACTCGTTCGTATTTTGATTTGAAAGATGTAAAAATATGATAGGGATAAAATTGTTTTTTTCATTGGATTGTGTAATCTATGAATATTTATTTTTTTTCTATTACTATAAAGTTATGTATATATTCAATTACTACGAGTAGTTCTAAAGAGCCTCTTTTCATTTGTTTTAGGAAGGAACTTCGTTCCACACAGGTGTCCTAATCTACATCATGTCATTTTCATTCAAATCGTGTTGGAGCCGATTTCGAATGCCGACATTTTTAAGAAATCGGCAGTGCTACATAGTCATTTGGCATAATTCAATACCGACCGACTTATTTATACTGAATTTCATTGTTGCATTAATCGGAAGTTGTCTTGAGATAATCTTTAACATTGTTGCAATTTCTTTGCAATCATTGTTGCAGTAGTTACTTTTGCACTTCCTAAGCAATCAGCGTGCAACAGAAATCTATTTATGACTGTGTACACAATCCAAGATCCAATCGTAGATTGCACTATGAACCGGGAGCAGAAAGCAATCCGCACTAACGTGCAATATAAATCAACAATGTATGAAAAGAAGCGTGAATGATAAATTCAAATTATACATTGTGCCCAGCTGTATCATTCGAATGCAATTTCAATCCGCGACCCAGCCCAACAGTAGTAGTTAATGAAGGGCCACATTGTTTCATGATTAAAAATTCACATGCACCCTATACAATATGACCAACTGTAGGTATGCCCTACATGCCCACTTCGCACTGCCATGCCCGTCATCGCAATACAGAAGAATACGTCTTCTGTGTACACAATATGCATGGGGCGCGTTCACCCAACCGTATACTGAGTTGGCTATAGTTCTCAAGTCCCAATCATCGCAAAAGATAAAGCCCAGGTAAACGTTGCGCAGATTCAACCAAACAATCTGTGAACACTTTGAAAGGTGCCATTTATTTTATACTCTATAGGTTAGCGCACAATCTGACGTGGCGATTAGCCCAAGGGATGCGCACAAAAGGACAGTGGGGCTGGAGCGGTTCTCTTTAGGAGCATCAGTACAACCAAAGAGAAGGTGGAGACGCAAATGTGGAAGTCAATTTTCGTACACCCTATTGAAGATT
Source organism: Melanostoma mellinum (assembly GCA_914767635.1). Classification (NCBI taxonomy): domain Eukaryota; kingdom Metazoa; phylum Arthropoda; class Insecta; order Diptera; family Syrphidae; genus Melanostoma; species Melanostoma mellinum. The sequence continues at coordinate 27,665,268 of OU612058.1, forward strand.
TGCCGAGCTAATAACAAGATCGTTATATCGGCGGTCTTCTATATGTAGTGTAGTGTAGGTACTACCCATAACCGTTCCCGCCACACCGCGTTGTGTTAAGCTCTTCAAAACAAAATTATAAAAAAGAAACACACACGCACACCATCAACAACCTATGGCTTTGATGATTTTTCCAGACTTGAAAGTTGCAACTTGGAATATGCCGACACTTACCTCGTCGTTTAACTTTGTAATCTCATCTCTTGTGCAGAGAAATCCATCGTTGTGTTCTCTCCCCCCTAGCCATTGGGGTGAACGATGGAGAGGGGGACTGACACCCAGACTTGGAAGTCTCTTTTGTTTTGCGGCCGCGCGGAATAACACGCTTTAATAAAGTAATGGGGCCCTAGTTGGGCGATCACTCATCATAACACCACGGACTCGCGGATCTCTTGATGGCTAATATGCGGTATGCGCAATAATAAATGATTATGGAATGCAATGCATTCGGCAGTTCATATGTTGCGCTAAGACCTTTTGGGCTGCACAAAGAAATACCGAGGTGGGTTGTTGTTCGTGTTGATGTTAACTGCGCAATGCTGTGTACCTATTGTATAAACACGAAGTTTAGATTTGACTGAATGCGCAAGTTAAGCCCCTTCCACTGATGTTGGTCGTTGTTAAATGATGATTTCTTTAATTGTTTGTCGTTGCTGCAACTTTGGGGAGTTCAATGGCCCAAGGCAGGGCTTTGAAGGTGTTCTTATAAAACAGATGAACAAATTTTCCTAAAGTAGCTACCTATATGTAGGTATACTTGTCGTTAAACTTTAGACTATCGAGCTATCTCGCTATCTTCTTGCCTTTCTAAGACCCCTTGGGTGTGGATAAAAAAGGTTTTAAGAACTTTTTTGGTAATTTAAATAGAAAATCATTTATCTACACACCTCAACAGCTTAGAGCGGCCTTGAGGTTGTTTCAGAAAACTTTGAACCCATAGAAAAACTTAAATTGGCAAACATCTACTCCAAGAGCCTATGGACAGACGTTATTTCCTAGAAGTCAGTTCACTCTCCTCCTAAAAAATCTACCGCTACTGTTAATTACCCATTGACTAACTAGTTTAAGAATTTTTCCTGCGGCACTATGCCTTAATCCGGAAGAGATCATTAAATTGAAATTGCATTCCAATTGATTTCAAGTATCGCTTTTCAATTAAATTCGCAAATAAAAGTAACGAGATTTAATTTAGCACCACCAACTAACGAGCAATGAAATACGAAATGTCAAAAGTCATTTCACACCTTCTCAATTCTCAGTCCCACAGTCAAAACGTGGATAATTCTAATAAAATTTACGATTTTCACACATTCACCGATCTGTGTCCAGCTACTTCAGATGCTGTCTAGAGACACATTAAAGAGTTGGAATAACGAACCAAATAGTAGTCTCATAAATGCCCGTATGCCCTCTCCGCTATCCCTCATTCCAGTCCATATACGTAACGTACAGTCTCTGTGGGCAAAATGTTTTATGCAAATTGAAATTGACTTCAGAATGGCTTAGAGTAAGCTGATGTGATTTTTATGACGTATATACTCAAACGTTTTACTGCGTTTACAGGGAATCACTCAATGTGTCCATGGTTCATGTCCATATACGACTTTACGATGACGATGAGGATCACAACAAAACGGTTCACGGAGCACAACATGTAAAGTTCTTCAAAGCAAATCCCTTTTTCGAAACTCCGATTCAAGTTAATTAAAACGATGGCTACTGTTGGAAGTCGTTGTTGGCAGTTTTATGTGCACAAACAAGTAAATCTACTCATGCTGGGAATGACTTAAAGTAGAAACCTTATGGTGGTGGCCATCATCAGGTACCCGAAAGACTTATCCTTGAAGAGCAGATGAGAAATGACTGGAAGATGTTCTTAACAAATTACAGAGATGAGATTGCTTCTGTAGAAATGTCTTTGCGGGATTGCTGAACTTTGATTTGATGTGCAACAAGCAGATCCATGAATCTGTTTTTGTGTTTTGTCTATCGAAGTACATTGGTGCTGATTGCAAGAGATGTTCTCACATTTAGCAAGAAGACAAATGTGGTATAGTATTTGATTGCAAATAAAAGGAACTGCTTCTAATGTCAAAGAAGGTTAGACTCCAAATTTTATGTTTTATGATTTTGATTTTTCATTTTAATATTATAACGTCAAAGAACTTTCATGTATATGTGTGCGTATGGGCTTGGTTCATCCAAATAGTGGTGTGCAAAATTTTTTACTTTAAATTTAAGAATGAAAAGATGGTCAAAAAACATAAAGTCTCGAAGCTGGCCAAAACTATTGATCAAAAAACTCAAAGCCTATAAAAGCGTTCGTCCCAGTAAGCTGCTTATTTCTCTTCTTCTCTTTATTTTCTGGCGCAGAGATTCCCTGCAGCACTTGAATCCTGTGTAGTAAGTGTGGTCTGTCAACAAATCTCCGTATTGGCACGATGGGCTTCTTCCTTTTCCGACGACATTGAAATGCCCATCCCCCAATGAAAATCTGTGTTAAGGAGTAGTTCACTTTGCCGTACTTCCAGCTCGTTTATGTCTCCATTAAGCTTAGCAGTCCGGCGACATCTGCTGTCCGACTTCCATCGTTCGTAGTAATTCTCCCCTGTTTTGCTTCCGTATTCGCTGCATTCATGCCCATTTCTGCTATCTTTTAGAGTACGTACTTCTTTGTGCTAGGAGGATATCTGTTGGAATGACAACTGCAAATACAAAAATTAATGGCTAAGAAACTGTGCTGTACACAGTTACACACGCTACTCGCAAGGTACCACATATCTGTACCGAGGTCAGCTGTTTCCGGTACTTTTCTTATTTCAACCCAAATCTCGCTTCTGTGAATGTAGAATTTAATGCGTTGTTGCCAGAAAAAGCCTCCCTTTGCTCACATATAGTCCACTTTCATTGTCCACCAGCCTTAATAGATAGCTTGGGACTTTGGATGTTCATTCTGGGCCCTCCGTATGTATCCCAAATGCGCAGTTTCAGATCGAGCTCTTTTTCTAAGTATTTTACCACGTTTTACCACGTTTTTGCTCTTTATGACTTTATGCTCGCTATCGAAGTGGAAGACGAAAACTGTTGGAATTGACAACGGCCTTGTCAATCGGAAGCATCGGTTCCCTTTAGAACACCTCAATCAAGTCCGCTTGAGTTCTGTTAGTGGTGAAAAGTGAAATAGGGAACCGCGAGCTGTTGTCATTTGTTAATTGTCTCTTGTGTGTATCAGCCGACGGCTTTTGTAACCAGTGCTGCAGTATGTTTTGTCTATTCGTTTCGATAGTTAATGTAGTTGATGAACTCTGGGAATTTGTTCCATTGATAGAAGTGCTACTTCAGTCTCCTTCCTATACTTCCTATACTCCTACATTCACTAATTTGTCCAACGACCATTTGTCTTGTAGTATAGGCAAAGTGAATCAGTATTATACAAAGAAGAAACTTTAGATTGAGTTGACTATTTCGAAATCTAACGACCTAAAATTGATGATTCAAATTGTGAAATGATTGTGAGTAGGCATATCCTCCCTGAATCGGTTGTGAGCAGTTCGAATGACATGCAATTTGGTTTTTCACAACCTATAGTTAAAGATATCCCAAGAGAGAAGTTTTTGAGCGTTGGAAAAGTATAGTGAAATGATACTAAAAGAGACTATATGTAGCCCACAGCTACGCTGTTTTCTGCTGGCAACATTTTTTTATAAGCGCGGTGGAAGAAATCAAGTAAACAAGTGCTACTGGGAGGAATTTGTACAAAAATGCGAACAAGTACTTCTAATTGAATGTGCAGGAATATCTTTGGAGCTGAAAGAAATATCTAACCGAACCATATCTGATGCGAACCAAGCAATTCAAGAAATACGAAAAAACCATTTAAATACGAGTGACAATCTTTAAAATGGCGGCTCATACATAGAGAAATATGCTAGGGAGATTCGTTCGTCGAAGTTCAGTAACAAATCTCAAGTTCGAGAGTATACTTTCCGAAAGCTGAACCAAATTTAACTGAATTACTCGTCATTGCAGTCGAGAAAGTTAATCAGCAGTCCAGACAAAGGTACTGGGCCAGACGATATACCAAAAGAGTTTGAAAAATATGAGAAACAGGAGGGTTAAATGACTCAATTGGTCTAAGCAATTAAGGGAAATTTAACCTTCGATCAAGCTGATGTTTCACACTTTGAAGATTATTTAGAGGGTATTGGGTAACCAACTGGTAAAAAAGGTTTTGCTATTTAATGACCAACATGCTTTTGTCGATGATAATAAACCACCAGATAGAACTCATGACATGGACAATATATGAGTTACCCTTAGAGTCACCTATGTGCGTTTAATCGAGTATGTTTATAGGAAGGAGCGGTGGCCGGTGACGAAGATAAGATCTCTAGTTGGTCATAGTACGGATGCACCAAGGAAGCATCTTAAGTCCATTACTATTTATTACATTCCTTGACTGATGGCTAGAAGATACTACAGAACACCAAAGTGCATTGTATTCTCGGCTGAGCATGGAACCATCATAAGCTTGGATCCAAAGTTGGTTCAAAAACTTATCCGAGTGGAAATATGTTTTCCAAGTGTGAAAAGTTTCAACAAAACAGCTTGTGAAGACGATGTTATCAAAATAACGTGGTGTATGAAGTAGCGAGAAAACTCCACAACTTCGAATATTTTTTGTAACTGAGTATACTTATCACCAATTTTGAAAATTAGTGATTGCTGGGCGCTTTGCTCCATTTTGATTCTTGATCGTCCGGAAGAGACGCCACTACACAGAAAGAATTCCGAGGTGAGATCATGGAAAGTCAGCTGTAAATCACGACCAATGAATCCAGTTTTAGACCATGGATCAGATATTAGCAAATTGCGACGTTTTGTTTGCAATTTGAAAAAAAGAGCGAAATGATGAAATTGAAACTCGAAAATCGCATTTCAGAATTTTTAAGTATCAGTTGATATTTTGGAGCAAAAAAAATATTGTGACTAGCAAATCGCAATTGGAAACCAATTCGCAGTAAAAGCAAAAATCTGATAAAAACCCTTTTAACTTTTTTCAAATTGAAGGTATGTAGGTAGCTATAGGGCGATATGGGACTGGTGAATTGTTTTGTTGTGATTCAGTGTTGGAGTGCATATGAGAAAGAAAACAATGCTGGTTCAAGGTGCTGTGTGGATTCGGACCAGCCGTCTTGAGGTTGTGAGTCGGTGATGATAACGTTGAACTGTGAACGTAGGTATACCTAAATCATGTTCGCATAAAATGTTAACATAAACAGACAGTTAAATAGGAGGTAGAGTCTTAGAGATAAAAGAAATGCGACTCATCATTTGTAATTTAATATACAGTATTTTCGTAGATTACGTTTGTCTGTGGTCTATTCCAATATCTTCCTTTAAATTTCCTGATTTGAGCATTTCGAGAAAGCAAATTGCCATACTTATTTTGTAAGCCACTTTGAATAAATTGTAAAACGAAAGTAGTAGATTGCGATAAACAGCTTGTAATCTACTAAAAAGACGAAATTCTTAAATTACAATACTTGATTGCAAATCACAAATTAAAAAATTTTGTAATTGGAGAATATACCTACTATTTTTTCGATCAATTTATAATTAAAGCGACGTGGTTAACATTTAGAAGAGGAGTTTCGCAAATTAGCAATTAGCATTTTTTCAATTCCTTCCGCGTAAAACTTGACGTAACGGAGCTATCATTGGTCAGTATTTCATACTATTTGGAGAAGTTCGCAAATTCCGAATGCAATAATATCATGGTGAAATTTCTCAAAAAGAGCAAGCCCTATATTTGTAATTTTCAGTACAAACATCGCCCCAAAAACAATCAGCAAATTAAAACTAGGGGTTAATTCCTTTTCTTGATTTATCTATTAAACCTTCATGTCTATTCATTGGTAAATTGCAATCATTTCCTACTGCTCCATCCCATAATTTCCAAAACAACTCCTTTAAATAGGCAAAGATATAAAATTGAGTAGTTCAAAAGCAATCGCCGTAATTTCAAATGGAACTCCAAAAAACTAATAAGGTCCATATCACATCTAGAACACCGGTTTCAACGATTTGTCCAATTACCATAAATTATGATCGATAGCTCCATCTCATCATCGATATTTATTGCCTCAATCATCGGCAATCAGTTACAAATTTGCCTAGCCCTCCCTATACACCCATACAGTCAAACAGTCCAAAAACAAAAGGCTGTCTGCAGCAATATAGTTTGGTCATTCAAATTATCAATACATGATTCTCTATGATAGAATAACAATGACGACCCATCGACATCCTTTGAAATAAGCCGCTCCACACTAAATTAGCCCCGGCTAACTATACTTTTAAACAAATACAATTAATTAATGATCCATGTAAGGCTGTTCCCGATTCAGACTCAAACTGCTCCAAGCAACTGAAATCCAAATAAGATAAATGATGTGAAATTTGAGGTTCATCTCGTTTATAATTATTTGTATCTATACATTCTCTTTGTTATGTTCATATATGGATTCGAACATGGAGGATGTGAAAAGAAGGCAAAGCAAAGATACAAAATGCCGAAATAGCCACTTGTAGATGAGATGATGCACCGACATCGGTGAGGTGAGGGTGACCATCAGTGATGACCTCCTGCGCAACATGGGTGCCCAGCGCATACCATTCAGGGGTGCAAAAGGTGTGATGACCAAGTTCCTGGGTACAAATTATCACTGCAGGACGTCTTACAATGCGGCTCCTTTTTACATGTCAATTCCCTTTGGATGGGTGAATCCAAATCCATTAAGCTGGTCCATGCGTTTGAGAGTAAATACTTTTTCCAAATTCGGCAGTGGCATTCAGCGGAGTGGCAATAGTGGAGGGAAGATAGATCAAGTATTTGGCTTGCTTTTTATTTTACCAAAGTGAACGCGTTTTCCAACACAAAGGTGTTGAATCAATCAAATTTACCGGAACACAGAAATAATTTTAATTTGTTTTTCACCTGTTGTGTTATAATCTCTCACGATGTGTGGGCTCTTCTTTTCATTCTGGAGGCCATTAGGTACGTCTATACCTAACATTAGAGTGAGAAAGCATTTTGTGTTCTGAACAATCGATAATTTCTATTGGCAGAGGGCCCACAAGTCGCTAGCACGAACCTTAACGACATGCAAGAAGTGTCAGCTCCATTCAAAACGATGCGCTGTCAACAATTGGAAATAAATTCAATTACACCACAAGAATGCAAATGAATTTCACTGGCAATTTGCCAACAAACAACTGTGCCAATTTTCATACTAACCCCCTGCGGAAACCATCATCGGCATCGATTTTGCAGCTGTAACCATTACCACTGTGATTTCGCGCTGTCATTCCACAACTGGAATATCAGATTTCTCATGATTATTACCTGGAAACAGAACAAAACAAAACAAACAACACGAGCTTAAATGCCGACGACGCGACGGACGTTGAAGCTGAACAAACAAATTAAAAAATACTTCAATATTTATTCAAGAAAGAGCCAATCTCTCTCTTCGCTCCTCTTTCAAACACACACAGAATATCTGTATCCCCTTGTTCTACATGAAACGAGTTACGACAACGAGTCAGAGTTAATTTAAAATTGAATCACATTAATCTTCCACGCGGTTTTGACACATCTCTCCGCGCACACCTTCGCTATCCCCCGCCCCTCATCATATCTTTCATTCAATCCGGAAGGGGGTGCCACAAATGAAATTGGAATTGTGTAAGCAATGAGTTCAGCAGCGTGATGACTCCTTAATACAAATCGTCCCAATGGGGGGCGCAGTATCGGTGTCTTTGATTTGAGCACCTAACTCCCGCCTAGGCTAGAATCTTGTCCGAAGATTTATGATTCTGTGTAGCCATAGAGAATCAGAAAAGGATTCAACAATGAAAATTCAAATAAACTTAATTTGAATGCTGATGCGCTTGGAGCTTGGTTTAGAAGAGGAGATATTGGTAACGGGTATCTATTATGATGCGCAAATGGATTTATATTTTCTCAGCTTGTTTTATGAGAGATATTTCACCTTTCCTTCTTTTTTTTTTTTTGTTATGTCGGGTAGTGATTTGTTTTGATGTGTTCAAATAAATACGTTAAATGAACGATCCGTTTTCGAATACACTATCGTTAGGCACTCAAAAACTTGTTTAACAGGATGAATATTGAAATATTTTGGTTAGTAAGTTAGCATTTGCCACCGAATACAATTATTCCAGTAGGTAATTTACTATGATGGTTACACAAGCTCCAGAAAAAGTTAAAGCGGATGATTTTTCGAAAGTCTGAAAGGGATGGAATTTTATGGCCAGTTTCGTAATTTAACTGATTTTCATAACTCTCAGTTCAATATTGTGTAAAAGAGAAGGGACGGTTTTGAGAAAGTAGAAGAAGGATGCCCAGAGTAAATTCCACATATTTTATTATAATATACGAATGTGGTCACTTTGTCACTCGTCTAATCAGGGTCTGTGTAATGTTTGCTGGCACCAACAGGTGTGGTACCCGTGGCGTGATGGTAAGCATGTCCATCTGCTAACCCAGAGGTTCGAGGTTCGAGTACCAGCAGAAGCAAAAATGTTTTTTCACGGGTATCGCCTTTCGCGAGGAATTGGCAAGTCCTCCGCATTCTACCAGCATAAATTGTATTATAATTTTGTTGCTGTTTTTTCCAGTTAAAAGGAGCAAAAGTTCAACCAAGCCGACCTTTCTGCTTTGAGTTGGAGTCACGTTACGGTATCTTGTACATGAACTCATGAACCAACCTTACATTGAAGAAAAAGCGATATTGTGATTTTGATTTATGACATTGTGACTATGATTGAACCAATTAACATCAGGCTCTCAATTTCGGATGTTAAGGTGGCGTTGTGCTCTTATTAGAATGTATAATTCTGTCCTTCTTCTTACTTTAGACTCATCGTTGACCAAGGACTAGAAGTAGGAAGCAAGAAAGTTGTTGGAACGATTAAAGGAAGAGTGACAAAATTCGCCACACATATTATTTTCAAAAGTCGGTTTTGAAAGTCTTGCTCTATTTTTTCCAAGATGGTATTTTTGACTTCCAAGGATCTTGAAACTCCTAATACGATTAAGCATTGTTACTCCTGGCGTCATGCTTCGTATCTTCATCACAGCTTCTGTCAACTTGTGCTATTTTTTCACCAGAAGTTAAACTAGGTTTCATTCCAGCAGCGTTTGCGCTAGCATCGTAGTGTTTCTGTCTGAAATAAAAGAAGTTTTGAGTTGATGTTTTTGTCTTTTGTTAAATAATAGAAACAGCAATTATAAACTACGCAAAAAACGTATTCTCTTCTCTCTTCGTTAACTGCAATATTGGAAGGAGTTAGATCTGTACGATGTTTGTGAGTAGGTTTCGAATAGGTTTCGTTGAAACGTACTAACAGAGAAGGTTTCGTTTTGTAAGACTCCAATTGGATTGATCCCTTTTCTTACTGATCACAATGGTCTACAGGAGGTACACCAACTTCGCGTCGCTATTGCTAAGCTGTTGATTAATTAAGCAGACGGTTTTTCACGGTATGCAATACCAAAAACCACGTGGCATAAGGACCTGTTTGTTTTATTTCCTTTTTTGGAAATAAGACACACGGAATTTTCATAGCAAAATGACAGGGAAATTTATCATCCTTTTTTAATACTTTTTCGTAATAGGGATAAGGGATATAGTTCACCTTTTGCACTTTTATTTTCAATGTAAATAAAGTGGCACAGGGGCGTAGGGAAAGGCAATTTTAAGCTCCTTACCAGCCTAGATTCTTCACGAGTTCCTAAGGAAATAATTGAAATTTTATTTATACTGATGCTCTTATGCCTATATATACCTTCATTTCTTAAACTTTAATTAATGCAAATGAAAAATCAAACATATAAATCTAGTAGATCCCAACTGTTTAACTTTATTTATGTTCAATCATATACAATTCAAACATCCATAAATAAATTTTCGCCTTCGTTTTACCTCAAAATCTTTCTTTTTTTACTTACTTACTTACTCTTTCTTTTTATTTTTGTTTTGGTGAAGTCAAACGTTATTATTGACGAATACAAAACACACATGTCAAAAAAATCTCAAAGTTAAAGACGATTTGTAGATTCATCGTTCCCTGGTCGTGGTCAGGGGAATAGTCCTTGGCAGGTCTGTCTTTGTCAACCCTAGTCGTTTAAGCCCTGGGATCTGCATGCAAACTTGTGGTAAAGTTTTAAGATTTTATGGGTGTCGCTAGACCCATTTTGATATTATTTGTTTAAATATGATTTTTCCTTTAGCCACCTCTTACGACAAGCGGGGAAACGGTGATATTCTAAACCGTCATAGGAGGTTCACGATGGGACCACAATCTTATGAAAATTTATAAATATACTTTGGAAGGAGAAACACAAAAATCTGGGGACCACATCAGTGATCGAATGAGTGACTATTTTTCACTCAAAATTTGCTCCATATTAGACAACATCAGTCTGCTGCTCATTTACCGACTTCATTCAATTCAAATACTGATGAAAGAAGATCAAATTGTGGCACTAAAGTGCTCAAAAACTCAAGAAGTATTTCCAAAAGCACACCATTCAGTCCCGTATTATCGATCACGTGTGCGGTAATTTGGCCCCTGTTTTCTCTCTCCAGCAACACCTACTAGGATAGGTACGTGGTGGAAAAAGAACTTTATTCAAAAAACCTTTATAGAGGTGTTTTATATATTTATACTTAACTTCTTGGGAAGAAGATCGTGTTTCACATTTTTCCCTGCATTCCACTTAGTTTCTAGTCCAAAAATCAAACAACTCACCGCAGCAATAAGGGAAGAACTTATTTCAAACAGAAAAAGAATATATGAAAAGCAAACCTCCTCGTTAAAATCGATTTCGGAGCGCATCAGAGTAACCACATAAGTGCATTCTACCTCAGCACTCTTAGCCCATACAACCACAACATGAACCTCATTTTGGGCCATAAACCTATAGATTATCGGGCCTTTTCATGGAGCCAAAATGTCTGGAGTGATCCTCCACAATCATTTCACATGTTTCTCCACTCGAGACAGACCTTTTGGGTTTCAAGCAGTTTTTTTTTTTTTTTCTACACTACACAGTTTGACCACATTCGAGAGGGTTTCGTTTTGTTTTGTGAAGCCAATAATATACACAAAACATAAATCATCCGTAGTTATTGCTGTGTAAGTAAGTTTCCAGCAGGTATGAGTGTTTGTGCATCTGTGTGCACCAAAAATCATAAAACTTTATAGTTCGCTCTTTCATATTGTAAAAGATGATGACGATGACGAAGATGATAATGATGAAGATGGACAGCACCAAAGATTTGTGCATTCATACAACACAAGCACCTATACAACGTAAGCTTAGCTGGAACAACATCGCATCGCGGCGTATATTACTAAGCTTCCCCGGGGGTAATTGCTTTCCGAAGATTCTTCACTTGGGCCGATTCGATACAAGAGTTGCCTTAAATTGGCTCAGGGTTTTTATGACCAAGTTTAGGCTTCTGATTTTGGATTTATGTTTGTGGTGCGAGATGTACAAGCGAGTATTCGAACTCTTACACATGCACATGATTCGGCGCGCGGTCGATTTTGCGGTCGGCCATAATGTGTGAGAAGTGACTATGAACCTGGTTATGTTTTATGTGATATTTGACGGCTACTACTTTTAGGCTTTTCTTCTTTGATCCAGACAAAAAGGAAGACTGTTTGCATGAACTTAAAGGTGATGATTTTTATAGGGACCTCAGACAATTTGTGCATCTTGTGTGCAATGACAATAACGAAGATTTTTTGTGGGTATCACTTAAACTTCGTTATGGCATGATATAAGTGTTGACAAAATATAGGTAAATCTCTACAAATATAAGGCTAAAGACAACAGAGCCCACATTTTACCGACACAATCAATGATGACCTGAAAACTGCTTTAAAATCTCCCACAAAGTCGCCAATGGAACAAAACACAATTTGAAGATTTAAAAAACCGCCCTTTAATTCACACAAAGTTCAATACTATCTAACTCCTTGGCCGCATGCCACCTTTAATTTTCCTAATCCTTTCCTCGGATAAAGCACACCAAAACACAGAGTTATTAAGAAATTACTTACTCCTGGCGCCAGCTCTTGTCTACTAAACACCCTTTGCTCCCAAAAGCCAGATATTGCTGACACTTGTGTTATTTATGTGTGAAATCAAAAAATAAATAACACACCAGTCCATAATATGTCTGTGATGGCAATCTGCAAACTCTGAATGGAAAATCCACACGTCTCGACTCTATTGACCGTAACCTCAACAATAACATATTCCTTCACCTTCTTTTTCTTTTGGCATGTGTGTGTGGCTCTTCGAGTCCTTTCTATGCCGCAAGAACCCATTTAGCAAACTCCTCCGCATACCCCCTTTTATATTGTCTAACCCAACAAATAACTACCCATTATGGATCAGTAAAAACCACTTTCTCAGCAAACAATAACAATTGCAATGACTTGACGATTTGTCCAACAGCAGCATGCGATTTCTGATACTTTGAGATGCTGTGTTTGGTGGATGGGGGGGAGTGATTTTAAGTCATAATCATTATGATCTGGAAATAAATCAACCCCCTGCCCACAACCAACTGTGTTTTGTTGGGTTTATTTGTGGGTGCTTGTTACTGAATTACCACATTTTTATTCGATTTTGATTACACTGCGACTGGGGTGGAGAAGATTGGGGTGGTGTGTTGAAGGGATTTCTTTAAGTGAGAATCTAGAAAAGGAACATAATCGAAATTGCCGTGAAGGTTTAACGAACCAAAGGGTGGTGAACTTGTAACTCAAAGTAAAATATTTGAAGGCGTACGTTGCGATGCACTTTTTCTTTTCTTTTTTTTCAGTTTTTATTTATTGCCACTCCGTGTGGCAACCAGAGAGGGTGACTTAACAATTGAAACGAAGTTCTTTTTCTTCTTTTTTCGTGTGTAAAGTGCAATATTTCTTAAGATTGACAAAAAAATGTTGATTCACGGTTGGGTGTAAGTCGAATTGTTTGAAGAGGTTAAAAATGAAAAGGATTAACTTGTAAGTCGATTTTTATACTTCCAGTGAATTGAATCAAAAATGGAATTATGATTAATGGCAGTACTTTGCTAACTTTCTAATGAACTATGCAGATATTGTGGTCCATTGAGCTTTTTCGCAGATGGAAACAAAGTTTGTTATAATCAGAACTTAAAATTAAAAATTTATTGGTCGCATTACGACAGCAAGTGTTGTCACGTCTATGAAAATTGTGACAAGATTAGAATTCTTTCGCTATTGAAACATTTATTCGACGATGACGATAGTTTCACACCAAATCTTGGTGGTGATCATGACAGCATCGTTCCGTTTACGCAACTTTTGCTTTTATTTATCCAACTCCATAGCGATTGCGACAGTTTGATGGCAGTGACGTTGATTTCGTCCCGATTGTGACAATTCTTTCACGATTGCGGCTATTCTGAAGCGATACAAAGAATTTTGTCACGATAACAACGATCGACAACGTTTAAGCCAATGCGGCAACGCTTTCGTATTACCACACTTTTGTGGGACCAATGAAAAGCTTGTCGGGATTATGACTGCGCCCCCTAGAATACGATAGTTTGATTCCGATAACAAAAATTTTATTGCAGTAACGATACTTCTATCCCGTTATAAACCACTTGATTTTAACTGTTTTCAATGTTCCAGCAGCATTGTCGTGATTGTGACACTGCTATTGCTACAGGTTCAATTCTGCATCGAAAAAGACAGGGCTGAGTATGGCAGTCTTGTCGTATTTGTGTACTTCTTTTACTTATTTTTCTTTACTGATGTTAGGAGCATCGCGATCTCGACAGGATAGCAGCTCTCAAAACACGTCGATCGTTTAACGCTGGCAAAGGAAGAAGGATGAGAAAAATAACAAGCACAAAACGAGCACAAGAATAAGAATTGAACAAGAACAAGAACAAGGACAAGGAGAACGAGGAGAAGTTGAAAAAGAAGAAGAACTACAAAACTATCACAGTCGTGCCGATTCCTCGCGGAAGGTTAGGTTAGGTAAGGTGGAAGAAGCTGTCAGCCAATGAGTACATTGCCTGACACACTTAGGCCGCAAGGGCCCATTGTGATACCAAAGAGATCAGCAAGTTAATCACCTACTGATCTCAGCAACCCGATGTAAGATTAACGAATTGATCAATGATCACCCATTTTTCTTCCATTACGGAACTAGCCGGTTAATTACCCGCTAGTCGAGCTTCGCGAAACTTTTAATGTATTTCGAAAGACTTTTAGGGTCCTTATAAGCTAAGTAGTTAGTATCATCGAAGAAGAATTCACCGAGATGAGTTTTCCTCCTATGAAGTAGTGCAAGGCATGAGCAAGGGAGGTGTTGAACGGTTGCCTCCTCCTCTTCGTCCCTGCAACTTCTACAGAAATCATTGGAAAGCACACAAAGTCTTTTGGCGTGTCTCCCTATTAGACAGTGTCCCGTAAGAACACCTATGGTAGAACCTACAGGCGGTTCAGGGCTAGCAAAGTTTTCGAGCATTTTGAGTCTACACACGGCCAAACTTTTTTGGTTGCAAGGCAGTTGTAACTCTTAGTCCATCTAGTGTTTTTTATACCTGAAGCGTCTTGTCTAAGTAGGAGTTTACATGTAGCGATAGGTGCACCTAATGTTCCATTCTGAGTGTAGGGAAGTTCGTCTGCCATAGAGTTGCCTGGTTTGTCCCTGTGCCCCGGCACCCATGAAAAGTGAATGCTGAACTGATTTGACATCTCCCTCTGAGATATCTAACAATTCTGGACCATGATGGATTTTGTAGAGACAGAGGCAAGAGATTTAAAGGCAGCTTGGCTGTCCGAGAAGGTTCGAATATCCGTAGAGGATATGACGTGCCAAGGCAGCACCTCCTTAATCGCCAATCTTATTACCGAGGTTTTTTTTTTTTTTTTTTTTTTTTTTTTTTTTTTTTTTTTTTTTTTTTTCTTAATATGGTTTTACAAATAGTATCTGCGAAGCCTAAGCTTGTCTGCAGAAGAATAATTTTCAATTATATTACATAAAAGCAATCAAAGTTACGATTTTATATAAATAACAATTTTAAGGTTTCAATTTTTTTCAAAAACATAAGTATGTATTATGATAATCTCTATATATAGAAATTTAATTTGAACAATTTAGGAAAACAACCAATGGGTGTTTTGGGGGAGAAACCCCATTTCCCACCAATAGCTTTTTACAGGAAAAGAGTGCCACGTTGGCTTTATTAACTCTTTCCTCTATATTGGTTTTCCAGGTCAGTTTTTTGTCAAAAATTAGAAATAGATATTTAGCATGATTTGACAGTGTGAGAGTTACCCCTTTAATAGTTGGGGGTCTGAAGTCCGGAATTTTGTATTTCCTCGTAAAGAGAACTAGTTCCGTTTTGTGTGAATTGATGTTCAGACCACAATCTACAGCCCAATTGTTAAGCTTGTTGAGTGCTGTTTGTAGCAGCTCAGATAGGGTTTGTGGGTGCTTGCCTGAAACGGCAATTGCTACATCATCGGCATAGGCTATGGTTTTCAAATCTTTGTCCTCTAGGTCGATTAACAATTTGTTAACGACCAGGTTCCACATTAGGGGAGATAGAACTCCTCCCTGCGGGATTCCTTGGCCATTCTGCTTGTTTTGTAGTTCCCCAATTCGGAACTAATGATTCTGCTGCTGAGCGTTGTTGTTATCATGTTCTTGATGTGTTCTTGTATGAGCAGCCCATCAAGAGCATTAGTGATTGCTGTATTGTTAACATTGTTAAATGTACCCTCTATGTCTAATACACTAATTTACCTTTTGTATAGGCATGTTGCGCCGTTGAGATCAGACTAGGTTTAATTTCTTGTCTTAAGTGTGTGTCAATCATTCTTTCCAGTGTTTTAAGGAGGAAGGATGATAGACTAATAGGTCTTAAATTTTTTCGATTTACATGACAGCTTTTGCCGCCATTGGGTATGAAGACGACCCTAGCTTCTCTCCAGGCCCTCAAGGATCGCTGATGCATCCTTTCATGATCATCTCTAAGTTATAGATGATGATATCTGAAGCCTGCTGCAGCTCCGCCGCACAGTGGGCCCAAATGTAGCTTCGCGTCTCAAAAATCTGTAACTTTTTTGTCTATTGGAGTAATTAAATGAAATTTGAAATATATTATCTTTAATATATAGAGAATCATAAAATTTAAAAGTTTTTAAGATCTTTTTAGTGTTTTGGTATTTAAAGTTTATTCAAAGTTCAAAAATTACAATATTGACGAATCGAAATGTGGATTTTCAGTATAAATTTTGCTTTTAATTATTATTTATGCTTAGGATACTCATGTTGAGAAAATATAATATCAATAAATTATATGTACATTAAAAATACATCCCAATATGAGACAACTATAGCAATATATAATATACAAAAATGTAAACAAAAATTAGTTCTTTAGTAGCTGAATGGCTTCCTCAGAAAGCTCTGAGCTTCAGCTGTATTTTGTTTTCATATACTTTATATAAGAGGATCTGATGTCAAAAACAACCGATGAAAGACAACCTCATTTGTTGCTGTTCTTGAACATTTTCTTGAATGCGTCATCCTTATTTTTTTGTAATCTTTGCTACGTGCTTCTTGTACATCTTCAGAAAGCTGACTGGTTGGTAGGACTCCAAAATGTTGAACTATAGCTTCACCGTGAATAAGTATTTTATGGACTGAAGATGTGGCATGTATTACCATTTATACTTTTCAACGTAAATGCGAGCTGTATAAAATGCATATTTATCAAATTTTTGAGCATCAATGTGCATTGGGGTGCGTCATTTTTGGGCAACTTCTTTTTTTCAACGATAAAACAAGCTTAATACTTTTAGGAAGGTATAAAACGAAGCCTCTAAAAATTTGAGCTCCTATTATTAACATTTAGAGGTGCCTGTTTTTAAATTTTAATTTTCCATACAAATAACATGAAAAAACATTTAAGTTTTTTCTTATTTTTATAGCCTGACATTTGAGCATTGTAGAAATAAACTGACAAATTATTTACGTAGAAAATTGAACGCTCTACAAAAAAGCTCAAAATAATTTTTTTCATAGAGTGAGCCGTTCTGAAGATATTCAGAGTTTTATTTCTAGTACTTCATGCGGTCGTGTTGTCATTATTCGAAAAAGGGGCAAATTTGGGCAAAAAAAATTTTTTGTGCCTTTTTACTAATGTATTAAGGAATAAAATGCACCATGGAAGAACACAGCGCAAGGTAGCGCAACCATTTAAAACCTTTATCAAAGATTTATATATAAAAAAAAAAATAGCATGTTAATTAAAATTGATTAATATATAGAAAAGATATATTTTTTGAAATTGAGTTTACTGATATTTAAAGCTTAAATTACAAGCTTTCCAACGATATATAACTCTTGTGTAATCACATAATAAAATGCCAAAGAAAAGTCTATTAAAAACGTTCCTTATTTCGTCATTCCAATGGGGCTATATGAAGCGACCACTTAAGATAGTCATATCCTAAAAGTATGCACCCTTAGGGGGCGGCCGTGGTGCAGTGGTAGAGTGTTCAGTAGGTAGGCCGGATGCGTGGGTTCGAATCCCGCTCTGGGCATCTACTTTTCTTTCAGCTTCCTAGTTTCGCCGCCCTGGAGGTTATATGTGAAATAACTAACACCTTATTTCCACTACTGCAACACAGAAAAAAGGGAAGGCTGCTACCCTGGTAGTACAATGGACCGGTAATTAAGTCTGAGTTCTCCAGGTTAGCATATAAGCATCTTCTTTTTTAATAAAAAAAAAAAAAAAAAAAATGCACCTTAATCCATTTATTTTCTTTTGCACTGCGAAATTTGACCTTTCCTTGGTTAATTTGCATAAAAATTTTAGCTCCCACATTACTTTCGAAAAAATTATTTTTGAGACGATAAATGCCATTTGGGCCCACTGTGCGCCGGGATGATTGCGTCTGGCCCTGTTGACGCGGGAGGTAATTCCAGAGAAAAACATTTTTGTTTTATGTTGGTATTCGAACCACGACCATCCCACGTAACATGCAGACATACTTCCCATTGTGCCACAGGTGCCATTACAATTTGAAATAAAAGAGCTTGGCTCTTGGGATGGCCGCCATTAAAAAAAAAACTGTCACCTCATAGTGAACTTATTTGTTACACATAAAACCAGCCACAAGTGGAACTAGTTTCATTCAGTCCCCTCAGATCATAATAACTTGATTAAATCTCAAGCCCCTTGATCCTCAATGAACTAAATACTTTTCAAAGCCTTCTTGATTTTCTTTCCCTGAGACAGGCAGTTGTCACTAACAATTGTTCAGAGGATTCAGGTTCATTTATAGCTATGAAAATTTAATTCTCGAATTACGTGACTCAACCAATTTAAGCCTTTTATTTGAGATCGTTGATGGAGAAACGAATGCAACCATTTCTTGATTACCCACATCTGCGAAAGGTACCTTACCTACACGAGTGGGTAATTTCATTAAGTTTTCCTCGGAGTTGTTTCATTTAAATTTAAATTATTTTTAATGAGAGTCTGATTGCTCCGCGGTAAATTCATCCACTTTTTTTTATCTCTTATTTTTGTTTATTAAACCGCAAAACAAACAAACACTCATACTTATAGCCCCGTTCGCACGTCTTATTACCTCCTTGAGCATTGTGAATAATAAACAGTTTCGCTATGGCGGGCGAGTTCAACTCTTTTTATATCGTGTGAAACTGTAGTCTTTACACACAGCCTAACATCGTTTAACAAATTATTCAGCAGCTCTATGGACTATTAATTCTCCCCTGTGGTTGAACTACTCTACTCATAGAGCAATGTGTTGCGTCTCACCTTGGACTGGAGTTGGTAGGAAGGTATAGGCATATTAAAGTTAGAACACGAAAATGTAAATGATCTCGGCAGGCAAAGCCAGGACCGTGACTTCTAATAATTAACTAAATCAAAACAAACTACGAATTATTTCTTTTTTTCTTTTCACAAAAATAATTACAGGCCGGCGAAGCTATTTATTTACATTTGTTTATGTTTGGGGGCTTGAGGCTGAGGGGCTCCCATCACATCAAGGAGGTGTTATCTAAATCGCACTGGTGTCGGTTGCGGCGGCCATTTGCCTCATCGTTATACGATACCAGGCCTCCTCTCAAAACAAGACCCAACCGCACTAATGAAAAGAGTTCTGTTTATGGTCAGCGATTTGACAGCACCAGTTGGACTCGTTTTAGTTTGAAATGATGATAGATCTGACGTCGATTCTACCTGCTGCTGCTGGTGCTGCTGCTGCTGCTTCTATAGCTGTTGTTAAGCCGCACAATGATGAATGCACCCTCGGCGATTGGTTTTGGTTTTTGGTTTCTTGAACTGACGGTCTTAGATAATCTTGGATGATTACCCTTTTAAAGAAAAGAAGAGGACTTTAGAGAACAGCTCCATGCAAAGGAAACTCATAGACTCATTAGCCGCACGAAATATGCTTTTGTTGATCCAGAGACCGCATCGGTCTTGGTTTGACTGCAACTCGTGTGCATCTTAAGTGGCAGTCAAATAAAAATTAGCATTCATTCATTTGTTTCTGTTCTTTCTGAAGCTAATTGTTTGGTGTGGTTTCTTGTTATTTTTCGGTGTCCTGTCACTTTGGCGGTTTGAATAAACGTATTTGGACAAGCGTGATGCATGGAAGCATGGGCGTTGATCATGCGCATGCGAGATTTTTTTTGAGTGGCACTAATTACAGTTTGACAAATTGGAAACAATGTAGGTATGACAAAATTTATTGATAATAAAGAAAGACCAGCAGAGAAACATAGTTATAGAGTCACAGTCCCTACTGAGGATCTGGAAAGATCATTTCTGCAGACTGCTTAACGGCGATGAGGACACAAATTCCGCTGTCAGGCAGATTGCTTCATTCAGCTTGGACGATGATCAAGAATGCCGTCCTCCCGACCTAGAGGAAGTTAAGCTTGCCATATGCAAACTTAAATCAAATAAGACTGCAGGTGCAGATGGCTTTGATGCCGAACTTTTCAAGGCAGCTGGAGACCAGTTGGGAAGGAGCATGCACCAGCTGATCTGCATGATATGGTCGGAAGAAAGCATGCGCGATGAATGGAACCTCAGTATCGTATGCCCTATCCTTAAGAAGGGAGACCCTCACAATTGCGCCAATTACAGAGGGATAAGCCTCCTTAACGTCGCTTTTAAGATCTTGTCTGCTGTAATATGTGAACGTCAGAAACCCCACGTCAACAACTCGATAGGTCTTTATCAATGTGGTTTTAGACCAGAGAAGTCCACAATAGACCAAATTTTCACATTACGACAGATGTTGGAAAAAACCCGAGAACGTAATATCGATATTCAACATCTTTTTATCGATTTCAAGGCCGCGTATGACAGTATCTACAGAGACGAGCTGTTCAGAGCCATGTCTAGTTTCGGCATACCTGCAAAACTCGTACGACTATGCAGGATGGCTTTGGAGAATTCACGCTGCTCCGTCAAGGTCGGTTGAGAACTCACCGAGACCTTTGATGTAGAAAAAGGCTTTAGGCAAGGCGACAAACTGTCATGCGATTTATTCAACATCATATACTTGAAAAGATTGTAAGAAACTCAAACGTCAACACCAGATTAACAATCTTTCAAAAGTCTGTACAATTACTCGCCTATGCAGACGATAATGGGAAGAAAAAAGCGTGACGTCAAAGGTGCTTTTGGAGTATTGAAACAGAAGCGGCAAAAATGGGTTTGATGGTTAATGAGGGCAAAACGAAGTATATGTTGTCATCAAACAAGGACACAGAACATCGACGAATTGGACAAAACGTCACAATAGACACAAATAACTTCGAGGTAGTACAGGACTTCGTAGTAGGACTACCTAGGATCCGCTGTAGATACGCACAACAACATCAGTGCGGAGATCAAACGGAGAATAACTCTTGCCAACCGTTGCTTCTTTGGGTTAATGAGGCAATTGAGAAACAAAATCCCTTTCCAGAAAAACCAAGGTAAGCTTGTATGAGACCTTTGTCGTTTCGAAAGAAAAATTCTCCGAATGATCTTTGGTCCCATATGCGAAGACAATGTGTGGAGAAGAATATACAACAATGAGCTGTATGAGCTGTACCGCGACATGGGCATGGGCATAGCCAGAAGAGCACGCCTTGCGAGGCTACGATGGTAGGGTCATGTAGAGCGGATGGACCCAAACGCTCCGGCTCGTTGAGTGTTCGAAAGCACATTGCAGGGAAATCGCGAAATGGGAAGACCTCGTCTTAGGTGGCGCAATCAAGTGGATGAAGACCTCAACCGACTTGGAGTGCGAAACTGGAGAGAGCTCGCCCGAAATCGAAGTCGTTATAGAAGGATGTTGGTTGAGGCCCAGGTTCACCCTAACTATGTAAGTAAAGTAAAGAAATTTTCAAATCAATCCTAATGATAATTGAGTAGAATTGACTATATGCCTTACCAAATTAGAGCTTGTACTGGATTCAGATTCCTCAGTGAGAAGTGATTCTTTAAGACCTGCTGGGATGAAAACGAGAGAGGCATTGTTCTGCAGCAGGAAAAGTATTCAAAGCATCTCGTTTCAACATTAGCACTTTGCAATTTACGAAAGGTGCATGAGTCGTCTACTTGTTCAAATACTTCAACTTTTACTGTAAAAAAATACCACAGCCATAGCCACAAACGATCATATCTATTTTTGTACAGCTTGTATCCACTCACCATCCTATCTCCATATACAATCAGACAATCACCATTAGCCAACCTTTCCTCTAACTAAGAAATTTTTAATTGATTCCCGAATACATGGCTATAACGATCTGCTTTACATGCATATTTATATGCATATGCTTACCCATATATACATGCAAGCATCACCATCTGCATCCTCTCTACCATCCAAATAGGATGATCATATTTACCGACACCTCACCAAAAATTACCCACCTCTAGAGAATCATTTGGAATTGAAATTAATGTCTCAAATAACCTGCAGACAACGAGACGTTGTTGTTCTTCCAAGTCGGGCGCATACAGGAGCATACGCACATTAAATCCCGGCCGATGGAAATAATTAAAAAATATAAATCGCACATTCAACCCAGCCTCTTCGTCGTCAATGCCCCCAGGGAGGATGCACCATCACAGCCTTTTGCACAGCGCGCCCTCATCTTTCATCTTTCTAAATACATTGGACATGATGGAACATCCAGAAACACTCTGAAAATCTGAGAAAATACCCAACACCTCTCAGCACACAACATTAGGAGTAGAGGTATACCCAAGTGCGGGTCTATTAAAGCAGTCAAAGCTAAATTGCGCTGCCTTGTTTTAGTATGGTGTGGTTTTGTTGTATACCGCGCCTTGACTTGGTATAGGATAGCAGCATAGTCGGCAAAAGCTGAAGTTCTATGCGGTGTCGAAAATTTGATAAAACGCTGATAATACTCCTCGAGGTGTTCTCCCTTTTCAAAATACAAAAAAAAAAAAAAAAACATTATTGGAACGTGGAGCTTATGAGCAACATAAACTTATGTGGTCTGAGGCGAAGGCTCGCAAATTGATGTATTCGCCTTTGAAGGAAAAATTGCATTAAACTACTTGAGTCATGTATGCACAATTTAACGGATCAACAGTCCCAGATCATAGCCAAGATAATATGACCTTTTCTTTCTATCGTCAGAGAGAAAAAAAAATCCAAAATAAAATCGAATCTTATAAGACCAAGCATCCAGCTAAGGTTGCTGCTTTCAAATGACTTTTGAGCTGAAAGCCAAATAAAGCTGAATTTTATTGATGTGTTTTCTTCATGAAATACGAGTTCACCTATGTTTGAGTCCTTTATATAGAAATGCTTGTTAAGAGTTACAAGAATCTTAGGGTTGCCATCTCTTAAAAAAAGATATATGTAAAAAAAATGAGATGAACTATGGTTTATGAGAGTGTATTTCTTTTATGGCGAATTAACAGGACCATCAATGTATAACTTCTAGGTTCAACCATTGCTCAATCGTCTAAAATTTGTTCTGTGCGTTACTAAAATCTCAAATAGGTTACCTCCAATGTTCATATCTTAGGTACCTTCTACCTTTTCATATTTTCCCAGATTACTGACACCAACTCAACTAAAATTCCTGCACACGAAAGTGAAATAACCAACATCTAGAAAGTTTTTGGAAAGAAATGGGTTTGTGTATCTGCTAAACGTTGAACTCGTAAACAACAACAAAAAACCCATTCAGATACGATAATTGACCGCTCCCATTGACTTTATCTGTCTTCTCGTATATCGTCTACAGTTTGAGAGCAAACTAAATTGTACATCCAGTGCTACCAATTGACATGTAATGGCTGTCACCACTGAGTTTATAGTAACGTATCGTTCGTATTTTGAACTAGGCCTGTGAATTGTAGTTATATTAGACGTCTCATTGAAGCTTTGATGAATAACACTGACGATTTGCAGTAAAATAAAATAGGGCGGCACAACAGAACGGGAAGCCCAGGAGCTGAACTCAATTCTCTCAATCATACCTTGTGAGGAAATTGAATGGATCTAAAAATTTCTGCTGATTTAAAACGGTTACTGTCGGTAATCTGCCAATTCCTCTAGAAAATAACGTGTTGAAATGGTTTCTAATATGGTCACCCTCTCCTTAATATCAGCAATCAAATATGAATGTTTCTAAATAAGAAAACCAAGAGCTGGGAAGGGAAAGTAAAGAAGAAATCCAAGGCGTCAAATTTGAACGGAGAGTTCGGCACAGTGATTACCTACTATAAAAGATGCTGATCTAAGGTTAGGTTAGGTTAAGTTAGATGGGGGTGCAACTACTAGTAGTGGTAGCATCTCCTTCGGTACTCAAGGATCCATTGCGCCTCCCGCGAAACAGAGGATGAGGAAGTGGGAAGATTGGAGGTTATGAAACCCCACTGAACAATTTGGATCTCTAAGTAAATTTCAGGGTGCTGTTCAATGGGAGGTTAAAGATGTCGCCCAGTTCGTCGAAGAGGTTTTTTCCGAGGGCTTTTTTCCTAGTGCGTGGGTCAAGCTGGGATACTCACAGAGGAAGTGGAATGATCCTTCCTGTACCTCTTCGTCTTGGCATCCTCTACCTGAGTCGGATGTCCTAGTGCCCATTACCATCGTATGGGTACCCAATAAGACGTGGCCAGTGAGAAGGCCAATCAACATAGAGAGCCGAGGCCTGCTAAGCTAGAGCAGAAATTCTGTTTTTTCTTGGAAAAATATGTGGACAAAGGTTTCTGCAGACCCAACATGGGTCTAAAAATGACCTCCTGTCATTGGTGGGTTTTAGAAAAATGTGTTTGATTATGTTTTTTTTCTTGTTCTAGTGGCTTTAGAACTGAGGTGTTCGTTTTGCTGGATTCGAGTGCTGGCCCGATTTTAGTCAGCTTATCCACCATTTCATTGCCGATTACGTTACGATGTCTTGGAACCCAGATTAAAGTTACGGTGTTCGTTAAGCTGAGCAGTCTTAGATTACTGCGACAGCTTCCTACTAATTGATCAAGTTTTCCGTAGCCAGTTGTTTTGCGGCTTCACATACTGTAAGTATGTACTTCTGCGATAGGAAGACATTGCAAAAGTCGGGGAGCTTTATTGATATATTCATATAGTAGGGTAATCTGAGAAGAAAGCTGATCCTACCCTTTCGTCCGTTTTGGAACCATCTGTGAAGACGGAAATGTGATTTTCTTTTATAACGCTGTTTTCCTCCCAGCTCTTGTCAGAAAGACTGTTAGGGCCAGTGGAATGAAATCAGTATGCTGGAGAATGTAGTCTGTTTGACTGTGTAGGATCTAAAGGTTACGTGACTTCTGTCCCAAACAAATTTCTAGAGACAAATTTGACAAGATCATTGAACTAGTAAAAGGGAGACAAGTGGGATGCCTTTAAAATACAAAAGTTGGAGAAGATTAGCAAGGCGTTGTGGTTCATCAACCGCAAACTGATAGTCTAAGTAGTATTTAAACGCCTGTGTCTCTCAAACTTAGGGCCAAAGGGCTTTCAATAAAATCTCTGGTTATTGACATTATTCCACCATGCTTACTTTAGTACTCACTGCTCTGCTCACTTAATTGTAAAAGTCAATTTTATTTACTTGGTGACATCTATCCACGTCTTAACTCAAGCTAGTTTGGTTCCTCTATGTATACAAACTCAATGGTAGTAGGGAAGCCGAAGCATACTTGTTCGATATTGCCGATCGGTATGTGCCGATTAGTGCCGATCGGCATAGTGCAGACATACCTTTAAAAACCAGTCGTAAGTCATCATACAAGGTGGCCATCTTAACCTCTTTTCAACAGCAGGAATCGGTTTTATGGCAAGTGAGGTGTCGATAATTTAGACTTCTGGTAATGTACCTTTTGGGAATCTCCTATGCTCCTTCCCTCACAGACAAAGCCTCTGCTGCGAAAATGCTGCTTTAATTTGAAAGAGTTCATTCAAATCTGCTCGATTTTCTATTTCCCTTTCGGGATAACAAATATGTTATTAGACCTTCTGTTATATTTTAGGAAAACATGAAGTCATAAATAAAATTAAAATTCTCTCCGTCAAATAGATCTTAATACTTATGTACAACACGTTAAAAGAGTTTTATTTATTTTGAACGGTTTCTGCGATGAATAAAAAATTCATTAAACTTCTTTCGAACCCTGGCAATCCTACCAACAGCCATCATATTTTAAGTACCAATTCCTCAAACTGGCATTATTTGTCTGCAAAATTGCTTTAACTAAAATCGCTTTCCTCTTCAATTTGTTCCTCCTTTTGCACAGTTAATATACCAAAAGGTGTAACATCAGGCATCAGAAACAAAGCCAAGTACGAATGTTTCCGAATATACACTCTGCATGAAGAAGAAATCTGCAATCGCAGGGAAGAAGGTGCGGAAGGAAAATAAAACAAAAATCCTCGAGTAGCATCCGCGATCCGCAATGGTGTGAAATAATGATACGTTTCGCGCAAAAGATACTTTTATATCTCACACAGTTTTCGGCGGCCAAACAACCGCGCGTTCATCCATCCGCACACGGAGATATGAAAGCAACAAGCCGCCAATTTATTGAAGGGCACTCTCTAATTTGAGGAGATGAGTTGTGTGTTAGCCAATATTAGCCGAAGGATGTGCAGATACTTTTGTATAACTCTGATGGCTGCTGCTCTCTTTGCTTCTCTGCGATGCTAAGCCACCAGCAAGATTCAAAATAACAAAAAAAAAAAAAAAACAAACGTGTTCCACTCTAACGCGGCTTCTTTCGCCCCATCGATCAGTGAACGTTGATGCTGTGAAGCAGCCGACACCTTTTCAGAGTTTCCGCACCATTGTGGGCGTGGCACATATTTTGCAATTTGAGCTTCAAGTTTATTCTCAGCTCCTTTTGAAGACCGATGTGTTTTAGTGGATATAGTATATATGTATACTCGAATAACATTGAAGAAGGATTCTAGTGTTTTCTTTTGAATGCGATGATGATAAAGCCTGCGCGATGCTGTTCTGTGGTGTTGATGATGATGGTGATGGAAGCCATCATGGGCATCACACTCTGACTGCAGAGACAAACTGGCTCGGTCTCGGCTGGTCTTGTTGAGTTTGGATGTTAATCGTCTCGTGCAAGAGCGGTGGTTTTCTTTTTGAATACCTTCCACCTCTCAGTTTCACACTTTCCTCTTCCAGCTTCGATTGGTTTTTAGCTTGGCTTACTCGATTGGACAACTCCGCAGCAAGACGATAGAGCTGGCCAATTTTCATCACAAAGTCTGCTGTGAACACTTGAAACTTAAAACTATTGGTATTTCAGATTGAGAAATTTCGCCAGTGTTGTAATTCCTCTTTTTTACTAAATTGTGGGACAAAAATTTGATCTATTCAGGTTCTTTGATGGTTTTCCTTCTGTTGAGGGAATATGTTTATCCTTCTGCTACCTGTCAAATTTCTGTCTACTTTTAATAAGAGAAACGGCTCTTTGCTCTTAGCGATTTCGTAAATGAGAGCACGAGCTTTTAATACTTCATCAAGTTAATTGTTGCCTTTAAAAGCTAGGATGTTCTTGGCTTAGCGGTTGTCAATAATTATAATTATACAAGGAAAATTAAGTGTGTGTTTCGTTCGATATGTATCGTCTTTTACGAGGAACTTACTACTCTTCAAATAGCAATTACACTGCAATGAAAGGTGTTTTCTTTGAATCGGAAAAAATATATATAAACCTCAAGTGTATTCGGCTCCTGTTTTGTTACTTCCAATCAATTCCCAACTTCAAATCAACCATCTCCCTCAAGAAATTCTCCTTAGCAAAATTAGCTCTTCGTCCTCGTCATCGGCATCATCATCATCATCAGATCGGTGGTCGTAATAACGATGTGGATTTTTTCCAAAGATAGCACGCAATGTGGCGGCGTCCTTAAACAAAGATTTGTTGTTTTTACGGTGTAAGTACTTTTTTGTACCCAATTTAGTTAGGTGTGCACTGTACACACACCGCATCAGCCATTTAGAGAGTGCAGACTGCAGAGTTAATCCTGGATAATAGTGATGGCAATGTGGTGATGGCGATTGCTCATGTGCTCGTCATTTTGAGCCGCAGAGCCAACGAACAGAACACAACCACATCACTACCTTCTATTCCCTTTATCTGGGATTTTGTTGGAATCAAATCAGGTTATCTGAGTGTTAAGTATCGCGCCCTCTGGATAATTTTAAAGCAGTATTCTATACACCCCTTACACTCCGCACACAGTATACAAGTATACTGCGGTAAAGTGTGTTGAAATTCTTAGAAACTGCATCTTGTCGCTCAGCGTCAGCCATCGACGAGAACAACCGCAGAACATAATTGTGTAGTTAGTGTGCACGACTGCCGATCTCATTGTCAGCAAGATCTGGTCGGGGTTTTGATTTAATTTTAGCCAATGTTTCAACAACAGTGAGAGAGAGAACATATAGCAAGATAAGATGTGCTTCTTTGGTAATTGCTGCGGCCAAAGTGGAACCAATTTCATTGAGTTGAATGTAATTTCGTAATTCTTTGTTATATCAAGCAGGGTTGTTGTTTAATGTGGTCTAGCTTAGTGGAAACTGGGATAATCAAGGACGGACCTATTTATTTATTAAAAAAGAGGGAAGAAAATGAAAGAATGGTGATAATAAGTAAAGTCTGAACTCTGAAGAACATTTATTATTAAATTTGCAGTTGAAGCGCAGTTTGTAAGGAAATAGCTTCGGGCATATGACAGAATACTTGTGAAAGATTCTGTTTGAAATTTCTACCAATTAAGGGTCGTTAGCGAGTTCTCATGTATCTGGTTTTTAAAATTAATCAATTTAATCAAAAATTGCAATTTTTATGAAGTGCTGGCTAACCCACCCGGCAGGCGTTAGGGTAATACACCGAAAGAAAAAACCTTGGTTGATTTAAACATGTTTCATTGTTAATCAACAATTCATCTCAAATTGTGAAATTAACCAAGTTTCGTGATGAATTCAAATAAGAACGCATGTTCAAATCAAGTATGCTGCCGTGATCAATTTTTTTTCAGGTAAGTATCATAAAAATGTTTAAATTAAGTATGTTCGTAGTTGATTTGAATATGTTCTAATTTTTAACCAACAACGTGATTGTTGATTTCATACTTGATCAACAACAAACATATTTAACTAACAATTACGGCTGAAATTACAAAAACCATCACGTTTGTGATTGAAATACCAAATTCACTGTTGAACTATCACCAATATGTTTGATCAACAATGTTCATACTTCTTTAATCAATAAAGAATAGTTAAAGTATCAGTAACATTTTGAATTCCAATATTTTACATACTTAAGCCCACAGAAAACGTGAAGTCGCATAATGGAACTTCAATTCAATATGATAAGTTTCATGACCATTTTATCTTAAGGGATAATTAATTATTCTTTATTGTTGATCAAGTATGCTCGTGAGAATTCAGCCACGTTTTTATTTGCTCAACAGTTTTAATGTAAAATTTCTATGATAAATGCCTGAATTGATCAAACTTCAATTCAGGCATTTATCATAGAAATTTTGCATTAAAACTGTTGAGCAAATAAAAACGTGGCTGAATTCTCACGAGCATACTTGATCAACAATATTCATTTTTTACCAACAATTCAGAATTGTTGACGAAACACAAACGTTGTTAAAGTATCATGGACATATATGTTTCAAGTATCACAACCGTTGATGGTTAACAATGAAATTGAAAATGACGTTGTTGATTTAACCAATGAAAATTGTAGCATTTCAGTGAATAAAATGACAATGCCAGCTTGTTTAATTTAACTATGTTCCTGCTTGACGCAAAAACAAACAAGTTTCCTGTTTGATTTTACCAAGGTTTTTCTTTCGGTGTAGGCGTCACACACTTATATCAATGTACATTTATAGTAGTGCTTGTGGTTCAAGGCTTTCACGGTACAGACGATCAATGTATATTTATTTACCCAAGCTCAAAAGTGAAGCTATTTTTGAAAATGTCAGAGAGCTTTCCTTATTCCTCGATCAAATCTTTTTCAAGGACGATGTATTTTGAGTGATACTAACTTACTTACTTACTTAATGGCCACCATTAAAGTTCGGGTGAACCTGGGCCTCAACAAATATCCGTCTATAACGACTTCGATTTTGGGCGAGCTCTCTCCAGTTTTGCACTCTAAGTTGGCTGACGTCTTCTTCCGCTTTATTGCGCCACTTAAGACGCAATGTTCTTTCGAAAACCTGACGAGCCGGAGCGTTTGGGTCCATCCGCTCTACATGGCCCAACCATCGTAGCCTTGCGATGAGTACTCATCTGGCTATGCCCATGTCGCGGTATAGCTCATACAGCTCGGTGTTGTAAATTCTCCAAAATCTTCCTGCATAGTCGTACGAGTTTTGCAGGGATGCCGAAACTAGACATGGCTCTGTACAGCTCGTCTCTGGAAATGCTGTCATACGCGGCCTTGAAATCGATAAAGAGATGAATATCGATATTATTCTCGGATTTTTTCAAAGATCTGCCGTAATGTGAAAATTTGGTCTATTGTGGACTTCTCTGGTCTAAAAACACATTGATAAGGACCTATCAAGTTGTTGACGTGGGGTTTCAGACGTTCACATATTACAGCAGACAAGATTTTATAAGCAACGTTAAGGAGGATTATCCCTCCATAATTGGCGCAATTGTGAGGGTCTCCTTTCTTTTGGATCGGGCATACGATACTGAGGTTCCATCCATCGGGCATGCTTTCTTCCGACCATATCATGCAGATCAGCTGGTGCATGCTCCTTTCCAACTGGTCTCCAGCTGCCTTGAAAAGTTCGGCATCAAGGCCATCTGCACCTGCAGTCTTATTTGATTTAAGTTTGCATATGGCAAGCTTAACTTCTTCTTAGTCGGGTGGACGGCATTCCTGAGCATCGTCCAAACTGAATGATCTGAACGCTCTTCATCATAAATGCAAAGGTTAGTAAAACACCTTCATCTTCACGCTGAAAAGGACATTTACAGTAAAAAAAAAAAGTAATAGAATTTCTGTGTTGCATTCAAGAGTCTCAAGTGTGGTGGGCTAGGTTTGGAAGTGCAAAAGTCGCCAAGAACACTTTCCAATAACGAGTACGCATCAAAAGCTGCATATATTCAACAACTCCACGATTATGCCATTTTCCTTTTTTTTCTCATTTATTTTCTTTTCTTCAAACTGAAACAATTCTCAGTTCTATAAGTCAACGTTGCCCTCTCATTAGCAACACCTTTAATCGGCCATCGTCAAACAAACGTCAAAAATCTTTACCAGCTGCCGCATCTTCTGTCTCCTTAGGCAACAACTGGACTTTGTGTTGATCCCTACTAAGCAGTTAATTGACATTAAATAGCTCGCAAAAGTGTGAAAATATTCGTCATCATCAATTACCAACTAACACACAGTTTCGTTTGCTGTCGACTGCAACAACGGTTATGTTGTTAAACAATTAAGTCAGCCAATAGACAGTCAAGCAAAAAAAAAAATTACAAAATATCCACGGGCGGTATATTCGTCATGGAATGCGATTTTTATTTTTGCATCAAAGGATGGCACAAGTCAACGTGGTTTTGTTGCATGGAACCGAGTTCCGGTTTCTCAAATACACACAGAAAAACACAAATAATGTGCAAAAAAATAATAAAAGTATATTCGCCATGCTTCCGGATGAATTGCACGAATGGCATATGTGGAAAGAGAGAGAGAGAGAGAGAGAGAGAAGGACAAGTTTTGTTTTGGGTGATCGCTGCAATTACAAAAAGATAATTGAAATTTAAATGCTTCGAATTTTGTTTGTTGTGGCCGAAGAAATTACCGGAACCATCAGCTGTCGGGTCTTGTTAGAGCAACAGACTTGCAATAGTTTTGACCTCAGCTCTTTTGTTTTCTTATATCGTACTGTTAGTTCTGGTTTCAGTGTTCATTCAAGAGGTTCTAATGTTGTTTCTCCTAAATAAAAGTACTTAAGAAATAACCTCGAAAGTCTTAAGCAAGCGATTCTGATGATTTAATACCCAAAGTCGATAAAAAAAAGCTGAAGAGCTTCGTTTTACTGTCGTTCCAAATACGAACCTTAATGACATGACGAAGACACAAGCCAGACAACAGGGAACCAACAAACACAAAGCAGAGCCTTGGAGCATTCAGTTTACATACACACACAACTCAAAATGGCTTTCTCCACCATATACAGTCGGTCGCAGTATGAATCTTAGAGGCAAGTTTGTGTTTCTCATAATTGGAAGGAATATACCGAGAGAGAGCTAAGACCAAGCAACTTGAATAAGGGAGCAACCATTTTCAAAATAGCCGCTCAGAGAAGGAGAAATGCGCAGGAGATTCGTTCGCCGAAGTTCATCAATGATGCTCAAGGAGTGCTACTTGTGGATGACGACAAAATTCTTCACAGGTGGCGACAGTATTGTGATGATCTTTTGAATGAACAGTTTCCTCGGCGCCACTTTCCAACAGCTGCACCTAACTTTACGGAAGTATCCGACGTCACAGTCGAAGAAGTTAGGGAGGCAGTTAAGAACTCCAAAAAAGGCAAAGCGATTGGGCCAGACGAGGTACCATATGAGTTTTGGAAAAATATGGGAGACATCGGGTTAAGATGGCTCACGATTCTCATCTCCAAACTTGTAAGAGGTGACAGTTTGCCTAATCAATGGAGGGAAAGTTTTCTTCTTCCAATGTACAAGGGAAAGGGAGATACCAGAAGCTGTGACAACTATCGTTCGATCAAGTTGATGTCCCACACTATGAAGATCGTTGAGCGGGTTTTGGATAGCCGACTGCGGAAAATAATAAGGCTGTCTGATGACCAATGCGGGTTTGTCGCGGGTAAGTCAACTACAGACGCAATCCAAAGCATAAGGATCATTATGGAAAAACACCGAGATGCCTTAGAGGATTTGCATATTGTGTTGGTTGACTTCGAAAAGGCATTCGATCGACAACCACGAGATCTGATATGGGTGGCCCTCAGACACCGAGGAGTTCCTGAAGCCTATGTGCGAATAATTATGGACATGTACGAGGGAGCAGTTACAAAAGTGAGATGCCCAGCTGGAGTCACCGAAGAATTCCAAATAACAGTAGGTGTACATCAGGGAAGTGTCTTGAGTCCACTGCTCTTTATTGCTGTTCTGGATTATTTGCTCGAAGGAAAAGTAACGGACAATAAAGTACAACAATTATTCTTTGCTGACGATGGAGCCATCATAAGCGAGGATCCTACATCCCTGCAACGAGCACTTGACGTTTGGATTGATGTTCTGGAAGAAAATGGGTACCGTATTAGCGCTAAAAAGACTGAATACCTGTGCTGCCCTTTTTCTGATCCAGACAAGCCTATTCCAGACATTTATTTGAATGGAAATGTGCTTCCCAAGTGTGAAAAGTTTAAATATCTGGGATCTATGATCAATAGTGAAGCATCTTGTGATGACGACATCAATCATCGAGTAAGCGTAGGGTGGATGAAGTGGCGAGAAAACTCCGCTATCTTCTGTGATCGAAAAATGCCCCCTAAGCTGAAGGGAAGACTCTACACAGCAGTTGTCCGTCCAGCTCTGACATACGGTTCACAATGTTGGACAATGTACAAAAAGTATGAGAGCAAATTGACGGCAGCCGAAATGAAGATGCTTCGGATGACAGCAGGAGTAACAAAGCTTGATCGAATTAGAAGTACTAAGGTCCGTGGAAGCCTTCATGTCAAAAGTACCATCTTGGACAAAATTCAGCACGACCGGCTCAGTTGGTATTGTCATGTTTAAAGGAGAGATCCGCAGAACCCCGTCAAAAAGGCAATATCGTACAACGTTTCAACAAATTCGCGACGAAAAAGAAAAGGCAGGCCAAAACACTCCTGGTACAAGCAAATGCAAAAACAGCAGCATTTGGTTGGCCTCAGACATGGAACAATCCAAAACCGGGAGGCTTGCCGACGATTTCTGAGGTCAACGCGGCGTACCCCACAGGCGGATCACTAGTGTGAAGCAGAAAAGTGGGAGAGTTGTGATCGCTTCAAGATCACTACTCGTAACGCCGAAAATGAAAAAGAAGAAGAAGAAGAAGAAGAAGGAAGGAATATACCGTCTGATTATTGAATTGTGGATTTTAAACTGGGATGCCAATGTTTTCACAAATTGTACTTATTTTTTTCAACTCGAATATGCTTTTTAACCCCGAATTTACTCCCCATTTATCCACTGCTTACAGCTCAGGATCAAATAAGTCCAAAAAGAGTCTGAAAGTCTGCGAAAATTGCGATATCCGCAACCAACAAAATGTTAGCACATGTTGAAGATAATGGTCGCCTCTTGGCTCCTCTTTGGAATATGGAATCGAATAATAGCATGAGTTTTTGAATGTCCTCTTAGTAGTTTCATTGAAACTGCAAAGGTAATGATGATTTTAACAACACAAAACTATGCATTATTCTCAAACTATTTTAAGAACCTCAAGTTGATTTGTTTCGTGTTTCCTTTTCGAATGTTTACATTAAATTAAAACTTTATCACAATAATTAGTCGACAGCCCACAAGGCATCTATCCAAACAAAAGGATTGTTAATTCTCGGACACGCATAGTCATAAAAGATATACCTTCTCCTGGAAACTATATTTAAAAACACACCGCAGCTCTGTTCGCCGCACCTCAATCAATTCGTGAAAAATGCACCTAATGAATGGGTAAACTGTAATTATTTCCAAAACCAAACAAACCCAATTTCCCTCATGGATGTATTTAGTCCGGTGAAGTTTTTTTTTTTTTATTAGTTTTGGCTGATGCTTCCTTTTGGATGGTTCATTTTTATGAGCGTGATTCCGTTCAAACCACGCATATCCTTCTTGTTGGTTGGCTTGGTATATTCCAGTAACCCTCGATCACAAAGACTCGCCCTAACAACATAAAGTCTCCTCTCGCATCTTTTAAACGATCCAAGAAAAGAGTTCTGGTTTATATGAGGATTGTTGTGTATGCTTTGGTTGCTCACTGCAGCGGCTTTTCCAAAATTTATTGCACCTGAGGCTAATTAGGAGTGGAGCAACGCAGAGACTCACATTGAAATTGGGGTGTTGATATGCCGATGGTGGGCGAGTTTGGAGTGGTGCGGTGTGGTGCGGTATACGGCATGGAAGTTGGGAAGATGAGCATTCATCTTTGGGTCGGTAGGTGTGATTTTGGGAATTTTGTTTGTTGTGCCGCAAACACCTTTTCGTCTTTAATAACCCACTAAGTTGAACTCAATAAAATCGGCAATGAAAGAACCGAAAAAAGTATAAAGAGGCTTTTGCACAGAAAGACGCAAATTATGTTTTGTGTATAGTTAAAATGGTTTGCGAAGCTATATTACGATTGGCTTTCTGGATTTTATGTTTTGTTTTATTTTATTTTATTATTTTGGTTCATTTAAAATTTTTGAAATTGGAGTTTAAACATCCAAGGAGTTGAAGGAGCTGAATGTTAGGATGTATTGAGTCCAAATAAAGCTGTTCATAAAACCAGGAGATTCTTAGGCTCGGTCTTCTTCTCTCAATAAAAAAGTTCCTAGGAAAAACTGAAAGACATCGGACTTGAATTAAAATCTAATGTTCTGAAGAAATCGCTCAGCTCCTTAACCATTTTTTCAACGGTCATCAAAAACTCCTCTGTTTGACAAGCAAGCTAGGTGGGTGCCTCCTTTTTCTCATTTGAAGAATGATTGAACGTGGATCATTGGGCTACGTTCAAACGATTGTAGATCTGGCTATGTTGTTATGCCAGTTCTTGTTTTTTCTCTCCGTGGTGCTACCAACTAAAGCAAATGAGTGAGTGCACTGTCAGCAGTGACAATATTCTCACACCCAAACAAACGTTTGAAACGTTTGAATTTCAGAAATAATACACAGCTTCAAGCCCAAGAAATCAACAGGCCCAGACGATGTCTCAAATTACGTCCTGAAGAGGCTCCCACAGACAGTGATGATCTTTCTGGCTATTATCTTAAACAACTGCATCAACAACAGCTCCTTTCCCAGAAACTGGAAAACGGCCAAGATAGTGGCGATTCCGAAGAAAGACGATCCGAACCTCATCGACAACTACATTCCCGCATTTCCCTACTCAACAGTCTAAGTAAATTCCTGGAGGAGCTAATACTTAGAAAGTTGAAAAAATTCTGCAGGGATAATAATATCATCCCAAACATGCAGTTCGGCTTCCGGGAAAAGCATTCAAACCTGCATCCGCTGATGAAACTACACAATGACGTCGCCGAAGACCTTAACAGCCATCGTGTCACCGTCGCATACTTTTTGGATGTCGAAAAAGCATTTGACAGCGTTTGGATTGATCCACAAGCTAAATATTCTAAGCTTTTCATCGCCATTAATAAAAAAAATTTTTTTTTTCTCTCCCACAGCAACTTTTTCGTCCAAATTGGAAGTGCAAAGTCCGCCACCAAGAACATTAGAGCAGGTGTCGCTCAAGGATCAAAACTAGGACTATTCCTCTTTAAAATCATGACTTCAGACCAACCTTCCCCAAGGGCCAGCGAAAACCTGCTTTACGCCGATGACTCTCTGACATATAGCACATCTATATCACCAATTACAACTGCCCGGAGAGTGGAAACTCACATCCACAAACTATATTCCTACTATATATAAGTGGGGTATCCGGATCAACTCAGGGCTCGTCTGCTTCAGAAGGCCCGGAGGAAGAGGTCATTCTTCTACTGGTAACTGCAGAGCCACATCCATTACTCTACCAGATTGGCTGCCCAAAGAATCGCGAAGTATCTAGGCATCAATTAATGAGGTGCTTAGATTCAACCCGCACTCACACACTGTCCTGAAGAAGGCCAACTTCTCTTTCTACCGACTGTGCCCTTTGCTGTGGAGAAGGACAGGACTAAGTCAGCCAAAAACTACTGATTTATAAGCAGCTGCTGAGACCCGTCATCAACTACGGAAGCCCAGTTTGGTTCACCATCTCGAAAACCGCGATGAAGGATCTCCTAATTTTCGAAAGGAAAAGACTCTGCACCGACCTTACTCTCAACCACCAGTGTCAGAGACACTTCAGTAACCAGTATCTATACGAGACCGCCAAGATGACGCCCTTCGACCAATACGTCTAATCGATTGTATTGAAAACGGCTGCAAATATCAACAACTATACCCTAATGAGAAGGCTGACCACTGAGGGCCGACGTGACACCCTGAGCCAAGATACCTAAGCGTGATGAACACTTTGGACGAAGAAGTTATACCAACTAACGACGAAGCCACAAACTTCCACGCTGACCCTGGGTCAGCATACTTCCGTGGCTGATGGCATCTCCACAACCTCCTCATAAAAAGGGACACCAGCGACAACCGGGACGGAACATCCCGAGATAAATCAAGTCAGCCGTCTTATAATCAAGAATCTTCTTTCTTTTCAGCTATATAATATTAAGTTATTGTTTTTGTTCTAGACAATGTATTTGGTTAGGCCCCCTGTGTTAATTTTAAAATTGCCTAGTATAAGTATCAATTGTATATATATATATATATATATATATATATATATATATAGTTCAATAAACACAATGTTAATGTTACCGTTTGAACATATCTTTTCGTTTGCTTATCTTACTACTCATTTACTAATTCAGAGCAGAATTTTTCTTTTCATTTCGAATGCTTCAATTTCGTATCTTCAAACCCAAGCTAAGCAGCAGGTA
Source organism: Melanostoma mellinum (assembly GCA_914767635.1). NCBI lineage: Eukaryota > Metazoa > Arthropoda > Insecta > Diptera > Syrphidae > Melanostoma > Melanostoma mellinum. The sequence goes on from OU612058.1 coordinate 27,702,705, forward strand.
AACTTGGAAATGTTTACTGTCTTTTTATTATTCAAAATTCATGACTTCAAAAGCTCACTAATCCGATTATTGGTTGCTGTTAAAAATAAGTTTTATTGACTGAAAGGAGGTCGGACCTGAATATCTTATTCCGTGTTTTTATCTCACAAATTTTATTTATGTCTTTAATCCGACGTTACAACAATTTTTTTATGTCTCAAAATGATTTGTGTAAACATTCATACTGTTCATGTTTTGCAACAAATTAATCAAACAACTTAACACAAACGAAAATATGCTTCAGAGTAGCGATCCATTTTGCCCGCTGTATGCATAATACCATACTTTTCAATTTGCATATGCTTTATTTGAATGCGGTTGACTCGAAAACTCGCCATTAAAATCTATAACAATGGCTTCATTATAAGTTTATATTACAACGTGTCTCCTTTCTTAAAATTATTTCTACACAAAGAACTTGGGATCGACACATTTTTTATTCATGGCGGTCGCGTCTCACACTTGAATCTTTGATGATTTTTTCATAAGGTAATAAAAAATATGATTTCTTTTTTACATCGCCGCAGGGTATCAAAGGGCTCGTGGGCCCACCCAAACCCTAAAGAGTGAGCACATATTTCCAACAACAAAAACACAAGAAAAGACATCAAAATGTTTGTTTAATGTGCAATTATGGATTTGCATACAAAAGGCGACACTCAGCGGTGTGGAGTTATAAAATAGCGAGGTTATTACTCTTAAAATGTTATGTTGTATGCTAAGACCTCTTCTCTGATCGTTATAAGCAAGAGTGTATTTTGATTGAATAAAGATTAACGAACAAAACAAAAAAAAAATATAAAAGAATTCGTTTGGAAGGATTGAGGAAAGTACGATACGAGACAGAAGGTCTCTTCGTCTCGGGTTCGATGGAATTTCGAAACACTCCGCATCTAAACTCTCTTTGGATGGAAGGAATCAAAAGAGACCGCTATTGATGCCTGCGGTGAAATGATTCTTCTTTATTACGTTATTATATACTCATATTCTACTCATCTTTCATTTCCTCTGGTCGGCCGTAACTTTAGTAAAAATATTGTTCAACTTTTTATACCGAAAAACCTATAAAAATCAACTGTGAACATAAAACTTAATTTTTTTCTGAAGTTTTCGACGGTGGATATAAAAGATGATTTAGATTTGGGGAGGATATGAGGAAATACGTTAAAATGATAGGATTGAGTTTTGTATTTGTTGAAAACAAAACTCAGCAGATGTGGCTATTAGTTTGCATTCACTTTTCAATAAAACCAATAATTTCTTTAAAATAAACTTTGTGTTTGTTAAGCTATGAATTGGGCATGTCGTGATTCTGTGTTAAGTTCAGAATTTAAGGACATAAAGTTTGATGCCATGTACATGTACAATTTATTTGACTATCAAAAACTCACGTTCCGAAGCTGGGTACGCAACAACGATTATACTACAACGGAGACATTTTGGTTCTCAGCTCAGAGTTCGAAGAAGCTTGCTTCCCCACATTTTGAAGATCATTGAGCAGGCATCAGAAAAGCGACTTCGAAAATAATTGGACCGTATTATGGCGAATGTAGATTCACCAAGTGTAAATCCACAACCGATGTAAACATAAGCGTGTGGGAAAGCACAATGATTGCACAAATATTGCTTGAGACCTTCTTGTTATGTGTACAATGGAGTTAGTTATTCCATTGGAGCCACCGAAGCATTCAAAGTCATAATAGGTGCAGTACAGGGAAGCTTTATGGAGCTCATACAGCTCGTTGTTGTATCTTCTTCTCCACACATTGTCTTCGCATACGGGACCAAAGATCGTTCGGATAATATTTCTATCGAAATGGCCAATGGCTTCCTCATCCGCTTTCGATAAGGTCAATGCTTCCGCGCCGTAAAGCAGGACTGGGATGATCAAGGTCTTCGTCTTATACAAGGTTACCCTGGTTTTTCTGGAGAGGGTTTTGTTTTTCAATTGCTTTCTTAACCCAAAGAAGCAACGGTTGGCAAGAGTTATTCCCCGTTTGATTTCCGCACTGACGTTGTTTTCCGTGCCTATAGAGGATCCCAGGTAGACGAAGTCCTGTACTACCGCGCGAAGTTATGTCTGTCTATTGTGACGTTTTGTCCGATTCGTCGATGTTCTGTGTCCTTTTTTGATGACATATACTTCGTTTTGCCCTCATTAACCATCAGACCCATTTTGTTTCAATGCTCGCAAGAGCACCTATGACATCAAGCTTTTTTCTTTCCATTACGTGAATATCGTCTGCGTAGTCTACAGACTTTTGAAAGATTGCTCCTCTGGTGTTGACGTTTGAGTTTTCTACAATCTTTTCAAGTATGATAAATTGCATGACAGTTTGGTACGAACCTATCAAGTTGTTGACGTGGGGCTTCAGAAGTTCAGCAACGTTAAGGAATTATGAGAGTCTCTCTTTTTCAGGATCGGGCATACGATACTGAGGTTCCATTCATCGGGCATGCTTTCTTCCGACCATATCATGCGCAGATCAGCTGGTGCATGCTCCTTTCCAACTGGTCCTGCAGTCTTATTTGATCTAAGTTCGCATATGGCAAGCTTAACTTCTTCTGGTCGGGAGGACGGCATTCTTGAGCAACGGCCAAGCTGAATGAAGCAATTTGACTGACAACGGAATTCGTGACCTCATCGCCGGTAAGCAGTCTGCAGATCTTTCCAGATCCTCGGTAGCCATAGTAGCCTGCTGGTATGTACAGGCTTGAGTTCGGTTATTGCCACCCTGGCAGGATCTTTTTACCTTTTGGTAAAACTTCAGAATATCGTTTCTGTCATGGCACCTCTCAATTTCCTCAAACGAGAGCTTCTCATGCTGCATCTTTTTCTTTTTCAGAATTCGGTGTTCTTCCCTTCTTTTCTCCTTGTAGACCTCGTTATAGTGATCATAAACAGCCCTTGTGGCAACCACAAGGTTAGTAGACGGGCAATTGACAATTTAAACCCTCTCTAGGAAAGCCAAGCGACGAAGTCTTCGAAAGCACATTACAGGGAATCCGGGAAGGAACACTTAGTTTTAAGTGACGCAATCAAGTGAAAGAACACCTCAACCGACTTAGAGCGCAAAACTGAAGAAAAACTTCTTGAAAGTTTTTATTGACTCCCATACTGCCATCCTATAAAAAAAGGAAGTATAAGCACAAAAAAGTGAAAATTGAATTTGATGCATATTTGAAATCCTTTAACAGTGCCTTGTTGTTGTTTAAAAAAAAAACATTTTTCCGAGTTTAAATGCATCAAAACCACGAATAAAAGTGGTAGATGCCAACTTGAAGGTGCAAAAACCAAAAACAGTAAAATGCATTCAAATCGAAACTACAAAAATGGAGATACGCCCTCTTTTCTTAGGACGGCAGCATTGTTAAAACGTATCAATTATTATTTTAAGATTTCACAAAATTTGAAAATTGATCTTAAATGAACAGCAATCATAAATACAAATATAGTTATTTATTTTTTAAGATGAAATTTATAGGCCTCTACTGTTAAACTGTTCATGTCACTACCAAAAATTAAATACACATTTAAATTCCAAACATAATTTAAATTGCTAAGAATAACTGTTGAATATATTCCGATCTTTTGTCATACATATTACAAAAACATATTATGTATCTCAAATGTAACGCACGAATCCCAAATTCAAATTGTTTTATTCATTCTTTTTTTACAGAGGCAAATAAATTACCCTTTTGTTTATTACATAACACAAGCAATCATTTCAAAAACACCACTATATCAAAAACTAATTTAAATAGAATATAAAACTAGTTCCATGATATGAATTGCCCCAAACACATCAAAATATTTAGTAAACATTTGAAGAACCGTGACAATTTCCCCCATCAGTTTCTTGCTTACACCCATAAGGCCATAACCCATCACGCATAAGCCGACAGACGACAAACTTCTACCGTTTATCTTTGATTGTGATTACAATCACAATCAAATAGCCATAAACACCAATGTGCATATTTTCATGCTTCGTGCCGCCGAATCAAATTTCCATCAATTGAAAACTGTGAAATCTTTGTAATTCTAACGAATATTTACATCTATGATGAAAATCAGACAATCAATTTGAATTGCAAATGTCTACCGCACCGTGAAGGAATGAGAGGAGGTTTTCATTTTTCATTGCGTAGGACAACTGTAGAATGGGGACCCGTAGGGACTTTTTTGTTATAGCAACCACTCCATCGCCATTGTCTTGAAAGAAAGGTTCTTCTTTTTCATCTTGAGCCAAGAAACTCTAGTCAAGTTCCATCATGAAGTCGGTACCTGCCGCACCATGGCCGAACTCCATTCATTACACTGACTTTATGAGACTTGCTGTCAGTTTCGGTGTCCCCAATCTATTGTGCTCCCCACAAACCATTTTACTTGCAATTTACATATAAATCTTTTCAAATGCTTGTCACAACATATTGTCAACATTTTGTCTACGTCTACTGCTTAGTAGTTCACCACATGTCGTCATGCAACCATTTTGACATTTGAGGTGCCCCAATCCCACTGCTACCATATATTCTGTGTGGTGGATGGTTGTGCTTATTGTTGACCGAGAAACGTCATTGTCTTCAGAGTTGTCTCTCATTGATGGGTTTCCAGTTTTCATGTTCCGACTTTGATTTCAGCTACTGAAAGAAAACAGCGACGACAAAGAACAAGAAAGAGAACACCTTCCGTTGTTGTTGGCTGTAGTGTTATTTTGGATTCGTTTTAGGTGCGTACGGCTTTCTGTCATTTTGTCGTGACAGTTTTGGACCATGGCAAATTAGCTTGTGATGCTTGTAACAAGTCTCATGACAGTAAGCAAAAGTCTCGGAGAAATAATAGGAGTGAAGTCAAGGTGGCTTATTGAATGTGATCGTGTCGAATTATTGTTGGACAATCAGTCGGCATTATTTAAGGTGCACAATGGCAGGCGGTAGAGCCTTTATTGCTTTTCAGTAGTTGTTAGCGAAAACAATTTACCAAACTCATGACAAAGACCAAAGTGTCTGACGTTTCTTATTGTTTGACAAAATATACGGTAGCTGGGAAACGAATAACTGCTTTTGCACATGATGTCGAATAAAGAATCTCTACATGTTGTTTACATTGCGTTTATTTGTTAAACATTTAATTGGTTTGGGCTGAGAAAACGGCTTTCTTTTGATCTTTTTTAAGAAATCAGTGTACCGATCTCGGCTGAGTGAGATTCGTGTCCATCACTAAGTTTTGAAGTTGAGTGAACAAGAAAAGTTCTTTCCCGATAAAAATTTTGTTCTTATTTTCGAGGAAAAACATGTGATGGATCTATTTTTGGAATCGTTTTACACAGTTTTTTTACTTGGCGCCCAATTCTGGCTCCCACTACATGAGCTTTGTGATAGATCCATCAATTGGGTGTAGCAAAGCTCTTTGATTTGGTCTTTTTTTTTTGCTCGTAGATTAACCTACATAACAATATTAAAATTAAAACACTATTTAGACTCCTACCACCTGACACCCATTAATAAAGTCGATGGAAAACTTGTAAGACGATACCATAACTTCCTTCATTCGCTGAAATCAAAGTTACATGGTCACAAGTCACATTATTCTACGAAATCTTAGCATCGAGACTGGGACAATGCAAGGACTCTGCCGAATTCTGGAAGTTAACAAAAAAAAATTAATGGAAACGAAAACGCAATTAAAACTAGTCTCCCTCTAGAACGTTTAAAACTCTATTTTGAAAACATTTCAAAAGTTAACGAAAACGTATGCTAAATCTCGTAAGCAGCACCAATGAATTTTGTTTCAGAATTGGACCGAGAATTCTCAACTGAAGAAATTAATAATGCCCTTTCGCATTTGAAAACCAACAAAGTACCTAGAAGCAACCAAATCCCTACAAAATTTTATAAAAACGCACCTGAAAATTTCAAAAAAGCTTTAAAAGATGCACTTAATATTATATACAACTTTGGCACTGTACCAGATTATTTTAAAGAGGGGTTAACCATTACATTCTTCAAAAACGATCCTGCAAACTATAGAGGCATTACACTTTTGAATACGGCTATGAAAATCTACGCTAAGATCCTCTCGGATAGACGGAGTAATTGGTTTAAAACAAATAATAAACCAAGCGATTATTATCAATCGGGCTTTTGATCCGGATACTCCACGGTTGATAATATATTTTCGTTATCTAACATTCTTCAGCAACGTTTGATGAAAAAGAAAACTACATATGCCTTTTTTTGTAGATTTTAAAGCAGCATTTGACTCCATTGACAGAAAGCTACTGTTTCATAAGCTGCACAATCTTGGCGTTTCATATAAATTTGTACAATCGCTAAGCGTTCTCTACGATGATACAGTGTTTGCAATATACGATGGGAAAAATCTATCCGATCATTACAAAGTTGAACTTGGCTTACGCCAAGGATGTAATCTAAGCCCAATCCTTTTTAACTGTTTTATTAATGACATAACAGAAAATTTATGGATGTTAGAGGTAAACGCCCAAAAATCAAAAGTGTTATTCTTCAAAAATGGCTCAGGACAGCCAGCACGAAATGAGAAATGGAAATTTAAACTACAACCATTGGAAATAGTAAAAGATTATACTTATTTAGGCATAAGGCTAACTCATAATTTAAACGTGGAAAAACATATAACCAGTAGGTTAGAAAAGGCCAAAGCTGCTGTAGCAGTTAACTGGAAACGAGTTTTTAACATCAATTGCAACAAGTACATAACAAGTTATGGTGCACAGTGTTCGGGCTATAAAAAATACGAGTCAGTAGAATCCTTGCTGAGGTACTACGTTAAGAAAATATTTAAACTACCTAACACAGTGCCAAATTATATGATCAATCTAGAGACTGGCCCGTCTGAGCTCTTCATGACTACCCTCAAACTACAAATTGATTATCTGCAAAAAGGACTGCTGTACAAGTCACCAGAAGCAACTCAATTTGGTTTGCAGAATGGCACAATCTAGGTACGGAGTGTGGATGTGAGCTTTCTTTGGACCTTGCGAATCACAATTCTTGGAAGCCCCAACTTTACCAAGTGATGCAAAAAGGCAAAACTTTATTGAACAGGCACAGAATTCCTCAGCTAGATTCATGTATGGCACATCAAACCACAACCTCTGCGAGAAAAACTACTTCAGCAGCTCATTCACCGTAAGTGAAATATCTACAATTTTTAAAGCTAGGGGTGAAATGCTAAGCCTTAATTATCGCCCACATAAAGCTGATTTGGAACAACTATGCAGTTTGTGCAACTTAAGAGAGCGTGAAGATATCAGCCACTTCCTAGGAAGATGTCCTATACTCCAAGAAATTGGAAGGGTGGAATAAATCAACTTTAGAAGACGAAGAAATAAGACTGATACTCAATGGCAGTCAATGGAAAAGGCTCTTAGGGCTTTGTTATGAAGCACTTGTATACAGAATTAATGTTATAAATGAGTTATTTTAAGTCCACTTATATTTGTTGTAAAGGCAGGCATTTTGTTTATTGAATCTACTTTCTTTTGATTACCTAGTCCACGTAAACTAATTATTATTATCATTATTTTATATCACTTTTCTTTATTGTTGTTATAATCACTAAATGTAAATAAATGTAAATTAAGTTGTCTAAGCTTGGCTCTACAATCTACATTCAACGCCAACAACGAGCGAACAAGGGCACTCAGGCACTCTGTGCAAATCAAACCCCCATCGTCCTGGATGCATTAAATCCCATTCCTGTTGAATGTAAAGTCCATGTTATCTCAACATTAAATGTTCGAATATTGTGATATTTATAAAAATTTGTCATAGAAAAACAAAATATTGTTACCACTCAGACAGACGGCACTCGGTCATGTCTTTAATAAAAATAATAAATAAGTGACATAGAACAATTTTCTGGCGATATTTTCGAAGATGATGATCTAAAAATTTACGGAACTCAGGGTCTTGTTCTAAGTACGGCACAGCTGCCGAAATGTTTGAGAAACTCGAATACAATGCACATAACATCTTGTGTAGTCTTTAGTATAACGCCGCGGAGAGCCAGTTTTATCCGCAACGCATTATTTTTTCAATTTTGCTCCGAAGTAATTGTCATCGTAAGAAATTTTTCACAAATGCGGCAACGCATTGCATTTGCAAAACTAAAACTTTTCGCAGCAAAAACTTACCGAAGGACGTCGGATCGGCCGATCGGAGAACTACCACGAAGCAAAATCTATCCGAATCGTAGGAAGTCTGAGAGATTTCCACTACGACGCACTATGGGGTCTGGCCTAAGGAAAAGCGGCGAGAAGTCATTTTTTCAAAACGAAACCAATTTTTTTGAAAATAGTTGTTTCTATTAGTTGAAAAAATTCCTCACATGAATCAAAAAACGTTTTCCCAGTCAGTGGCTACATCACTGTACCAATCGACATCAAAGTTGACAATTCAGTTAAAATTGTTTTGAAAATATTTAAAAAATGTATTGTTGCTAGAAATTTTGCATAGAGTTTGTTGAAGTTGGTATATTCATTATAACGGCACTTTTGTCAGCTATACTATGTAAAAAAATTAGCTGAAAAATAAAAAAAATAAGCGTTTTATGATAACAATACTAAAAAATTTGTAAAATAGCGGTACTTTTTGATTATGGGAACATTCCAATTAAATTTAAACTGTATATCATATTTGAATAAATTATTTATCGAAAACAAAAGTAAAAAGTGCGGAATGTATCCATGAAATATTTTTTTTCAATTTTTTTGTGTTTTAAGTGTGTAAAATATTAAACCATCTTCATAATCCTCATAGCCTATTGATTGTTACTAGAAAAAGGGTGAGTTTTTATTACAGGAATTGATCAATGGCTTAGTTATGAAGAAAAACACTCGGAGTGCTATTAAATTAGATGGATATTAATAGAGATATATGGGTTCTAAACCATCCTCATTCGTTTTTCCTTATATCTCGCAAACGAAGCAAAATTTTACTGCACTTCCAATGTGTTTTTTGTAGAGAGCAAATTGTCCCATCGAAATGCATCTTTTAAATAATGATAAAAAAAATTTCCATACAAAACGATAAATTCCCCGACAAAATAAAAGTCAACATTTTGAAGTTTTTAAGTGTTTTTAGTTTTTTGAATAGCATTTCTTTCTGATCGCAGATCGGTACAGACATTGCTCCAAAAAAAAGAAAATTAATAAAACTTACTTTAAAATGCTGTATCAGAGAACTTTCTACGTTTGAAATTCACCGAAATATTACTACTTGATCACAGAATTATAGTGCTCATTTGAGAATTATTAAGCGTTTAGAAGCCCAAAATAAGGATTTCAAAATGAGTATTGAATATTTTGGTCGAAAAATATCGAGGCAAGACACATTTACTAATACAATTTACCGAATTTTAATATCTTCACTATCAAAATGTTTTTAGAGCCCGGCTTCATTATCCAACAACAGACTGAACTCAGAATAGTCATAGTTACACAAATAATTTGTAAGCAATATTAAGAAAATATAAACGATTTTTTAAATTATAAATCTCATTTCACAAAGTATTTTTGTTTGTTTGTTTTAGTTTTTTAGACTTCAAAGCCTATTGAAATTCACTCTGTCTGCAGAGCTGAATTGCAGCTCTATTAACAACATAACGGCATTATCTCAAAAACCTGAAGTAGTACCGTTGTTTTTAATTCGGATTTGAATTCAGCATATCAAAATCCTTTCAGAAAGTATTTTTGATCATAGTCAACATAAAAGTTTATAATTATTGCCGTTAAAAGGCACTTTCTGCCCCACTGTGCGACGGTTGCCTCTATAGGTCCGATTTTTTTGTTTTACTATTGAATTGTTTGTTTGTTACGTTATGCTACCCTACTAAGCGTAACGTTAAGTGCCTATGCAAATGAATAAAAAAAAGCCATTATCGCTCACTCTTCTTCGCGACAAACGAAAAAATGGGGTTCTCGGGGATCCCCATAGACATAAGAGAATAAGTCACGAGCCAGCTCCATTGACTAGGAATGAAAGTTTTCCTAAAAAATTAATGCGTCTTCAAACTGCTCCTTTCGCAACGAGATGCCCTCGTTGTTTTCGTAGTTTTGGATAAATGAATTCATTGTCTAGCATTTTGCACTCTAAGACTTTTTAAAATTTAATTATCAAGAGTTGTTCTTTCTTCAAAAATACCCAGCAGAACGCGAAACTGTTTGTATTAAAAAAAAAAAGATAAAGCAAACTCAACAGAGAATAAAAACATAAACCCAAAAGTCAAACATTTGCTAATCCTCTCCAGACAAAAAAAAATAGTGCGTGGAGTCCCTCCGCGCGGTAGAAGTGAAACTTCCCAATGTGGAAATGAAAATAGGAAGAGGTAGAAATTGATTTTTAGTGAACTCATATTGTTTCTTTAAAAGAAAAAGAAAAGAAATGGATCGGAGTTAACTTTCACGGGATAGGTACTTAACACCATTTCATAGAACAATTTTTTTATTTTTTGGTGGAGATTAGAAGGACTTTGAAGATGTATGTATGTATCATGTATGGTATTGTATCCATAATTATGATACAATACCAGGAACCTTTCTGAAACCGTTGATTGGCTAGTGTAAGTGGAAGCTGACTGACAGACTAATGAAGACCGCAGTCTTAACACCTAAGTCGAAGATGGAGAACACTTACATACATGTTTAGACATGATCAAACACGTTTAGACATGACCAAACATGTTTAGACATGACCAAACATGTTTAGACATTAACAAACATGTTTGGACATGATCAAACATGTTTGGACATGATCAAACATGTTTGGACATGATCAAACATGTTTAGACATGATAACATGTTTAGACATGATAAACATTTTTGAGCCGGGCTTAAATGGAAATTGCTTATATATACATGATTATGCCTCCACTAACTACTATGTACATACATACATACTCACTAATATCTTAAAATTCGAATAACATCTTACATCTTATCACCAAAAGCTCTGATTTGTGTATTGTCTTCCAAATAAAATTACGCAGTCAACACATTCGAGGAGAAGCTTCACAAATTATTTTTTGTTAGAATAATCGAACTTAATCGATTTACACATTTAGTAAGCACTTATCTACGTACATCATACATACATACATATATGAAACAAATTAAAAGAAACTGCAGTAAATATTTTCTATCATTTCATTGGAGAAGAAAAGAAAACACAACACTGATCGATTATTCACTGAGCAATTGAAATAATTTTAGCACGCACAGACATGATTTTCTTCAAAAAACACAATTTACTACAATGAAATCGTTGGGATGAATGGCGCGGAATGATGACAGCAACTTATTAGCAGTGCCAAAGTGCTTAAGTGTAACGCGGAAGTGTAACGCTTAAGTGTAACGCGGAAGTGTAACGCTTTCATGTTTGCAAGTCGCATAAGAAGTTTCACTTCAAAAAGTATGCAATCGAACACGGAAGTGTAACGCGGAAGTGTAACGCTTAAGTGTAACGCGGAAGTGTAACGCTTTCATGTTTGCAAGTCGCATAAGAAGTTTCACTTCAAAAAAAAGAATACCATAAGTCTGCAAAAAGGGCAATAAAAAGCAAATTTCGAAGAGCAAAAGCGAAATCGTGAGGTAATGCACCTCTATAGGGTACTTTGACATGATCTTTAAAGCCCACATCGGCGAATCCTTACAAAACCTTTGATGTTTCCGAGACGTGAAAAACAAATGCGGACACGTTAGTTATTTGTAACAAAGAGAAGGACATGCAAAGTGATGTCTCTTTGTTCAACATTTTCCTTGATTTTCGCATGAATCGCGGGACAAGGTTTCAAAATGCAAAATTCCTTGCCATAATTATGACTCTGTCAAGAAACAAAAAATAGCCTCCTTAAATAGGATTTCATTGGAATTTCCGAAATGCGAAAAAAGGTTCTTGGTGATGCAATAAAACGAGTCTGTAGTTTATTTGCAAAACGCTTAATTACACTGATAAAAACAAAATGTTGAACTAGATTTTTTACCTCTCACATGGTGCTGCGCTGTATGAAGGTTGGCGTGTAGCTCTATACCTGATGGTAGGGCAATAAAACTTTACAGCTTAACTGCAATGCTTTGAAAGTGGGCGTTGTGTTGACGATTGACATCATGTTTATGGTCAACAGTGTAATAAAAGTATTAGCAATAAAATATGTCATATTCCCACTACTTCAAATGGAGTAAGACTGATATTTAGATTGTGAATGTGTTGGTTAAGCAAAACTATGGATTTGTTTCCAAGTAAAGGGCTTGATAATGATATGCACTGATGAGCTCGTTGTATACGTATATCCAACATACCAACGTTCGTGTGATCTGACGTGCGAAAAAACAATTTCACGGGTAAAAAGTAGATGTGTTCAACACTTTTTTTCTTTTTCGAACACCTACCTTTTGTGCATAGATAAATAAAAAAGGGGGTGACGCAACAGAACGGATAGAGCCCCAAAGCCCATCTCATTTTTCTCTTAACTATATTTTCTGGGAAATGGAGGGGACCTACAAACAAATTTTTTGCCGTTTCATGACTGTGTCAATGCTTTTGAAGAACTTCAAAATTTTCACGAAAGGCAACACCCGTCGAAAAGCAATTGAACGTTTCTGCGACTCAAACCTCGGACTCCATTTTATCAATTTTTCAAAACCAAAAAATCTATTTTGTCGCTATTGTCGGCTTGTCAATGATATTGTTTTTTACAAACTATAATAATCAGACACATCTCTTTTTGTTGCTTTTATAAATTTTTGTTAAGAACTGGATTTTAAATTCCACTTCAGCCAATTTTAAGTCTGGAATTGAGCGTTTCACGGAGACACTAAATTTCAGCCGAGTGAAAAGTTTTTAATAAGAATATAATGAGTACCTGGTTCTACTTAGCTATAGCATTTTTCGATAGTTCGTTCAATACCATGAAAAGCTCCATGCCGTTCGAAATAGGCAAGGAATCCGAGGTTCCTTCCTTCCATTCCTCACAAGATACGGTTCTGAGAAATGCCCTAAGCCCCGGGAATCCCCGCTCTAATGTGTAACCCTCAGTAAAATTTCTTTCACTTTTTGAAGAGTAGGCAAGATCGATCTCAGTCCTTCCAGGCATTTCCGACTAGAGGACTAGACGGATATGAAAAAGCAGATAAATTAAGTTAGTTATTTTACTGGAGATGGAGAGAGAACAATGTTTCCAGATTGTTTAAATTTTTTTTGAAAAAAGTAAATCTTTTTGAGAAATTCATCCATGACGGTAAAGCTCATTCCAAATTGAATGAATGACTTTGTCAATAAGCAAATTTACCGCAGCGAACACAATCTTCAAGCCATTAACGAATCACCATTGCGCCGTACACGTTTGCAGCACCATCGGTTCATGCGACTTAACGCCTATCGATTACATTTAATGGACCTATACTGAGTCAATCATAAACTTATTCGGACAAAACAGCAAACTTCTGAAGCGTTGGAAGCCAATATTCGAACCTCTGTTGACCCTATACCGCCAGATTTATTGAAAAAGTAGTGAGTATAGTCATTATCATTATCCATCATCATTATCAATCGGTTCCAACAATATTCCAATCTTGTGTTATTGCTTAAATTATATATAATGAGTTTTGTGACCTTTTTAAATCTTAATAGATATTGGTGTGTTTTTGTGGGCTATAGGTCAATAAAAGATGGTATTAAGTTATTTCGATGATTGACGACGTTTCGAGCATGGTTGTGCTCTTCATCAGGTCTTTATTTAACAAAGGAAAGAAAAAATACAAAATTAATTCACAATTCGTATATGAGACGTCAGAAAAACTTACAACAATATTTAAGGACAATAGATTTTTGTTATACATGTTAAAAAAAGCTATATACACAATGTGTATGAAAAAGAACTAAAAGTTTGAACAAATTAGGTAGTAACTGATGAATAATTAAAATTAAAATTGAAATTACTTAAACCAATCAAGAGTTTGGATCAAAATACTTCATATACAAAAAAAAAAAAAAAAAAAAAAAAAAAAAAAAAAAAAAAAAAAAAAAAAAAAAAAACAATAACAAAGCGGTCAATAGGAGATCAGACTGCGAAAATCTTAGTAACTTTTATACGCAGCTGATAAAGAAAACAATTATAAAAAGAAAGTGATGTGCAATGGATGTTTTTGATCCAAACTCTTGATTGGTTTAAGTAATTTCAATTTTAATTTTAATTATTCATCAGTTACTAACCTAATTTGTTCAAACTTTTAGTTCTTTTTCATACACATTGTGTATATAGCTTTTTTTAACATGTATAACAAAAATCTATTGTCCTTAAATATTGTTGTAAGTTTTTCTGACGTCTCATATACGAATTGTGAATTAATTTTGTATTTTTTCTTTCCTTTGTTAAATAAAGACCTGATGAAGAGCACAACCATGCTCGAAACGTCGTCAATCATCGAAATAACTTAATACCATCTTTTATTGACCTATAGCCCACAAAAACACACCAATATCTGTTATTGCTTTAAGTTCTTGGCAAGCTAAAAAAAAGCAACCGGTAGTTGTTTATTAGAGCTTTTCTTGCTGCCATTGTGTAATTGTTCTATATTCACTTATATTCACTTAAGCAAAACATCGCAAAACATCGCCGATGGAGAAACATCAACCCTTTAATGAATATAAGTGAATAGCGTAAGTGGACAAACATAACTCACTTGCAGAAATGAACAACATTGATGGTTGGTAAATGGAGTTTGTGAAAGTTAACTTGGTAAGTGAATATGGCCATATAAAGCGTTTAATTGAAACTCGCAAGTGAAGTGAATATTAGTGAATGTAGAAATTCCCAATAAAACTGGGCTCATATCTATAAACGGAGCTCAGAGCACAGAGTAGATAATGCAGAGAGTCATCTTGTACCCACAGAGTAGGTTATACAGGGAGTCAACTCGTAACCCCTTTTCCTGAAACACATTCAAATTATTTTCTAGTTGAATTCAAAGATAGCGTCTATTTTGAAATAACGGCTATATCCGGATGCAAATTAAATTCATTGCTTTCACTTTTCTTATGTAAGTTGGACTTGATGGCAAATAATGTTTTGAATGAAGCTAATCTACATTCTCAACCGTTACATACCCAAAAATATCGAAAATCCGTTCTCTTTTTGAAATTTGTTTGAAATCGACCGGCAAAAAAATGGTGATGTACGTTTCCGGTCGAGAGTTCCCGGTCTAATTTAACTTGCAGACGAAATGGCACTACCTTGCAGCAGTTGATTTTCTGGTTGAAACACTCTCAAATTATTTTTGTGGTGAAATCAAATAAAGCTCCTCATTTGAATTAACGTCTATATCCGAAAACAATCAAGTCTCATTATTTTATTTTTTATTGTAGCTTTCATTTGATGTCAAATAATGTTTGCTATCGCAGTTTTGAGTGAAGCTTTTAAGATTCTCAGCTGTTACATACCCAAAAATCTAAGGGCCAGTTGCTCAATCGAATCATAAATTTAAGTTCTACATAAAGTTTTCATTTTTGTATGGGACGTTCCGGAATTCTTAAGTTCTACATAAAATACCCATACTAAAATAGAACTTTATGCAGAACTTAAATTTATGATTCGATTTGAGCAACTGGCCCTAAAACACGTTAACTTCTTCAATTGATTTCATACCAACCGACAAAAAATGGCGACGAGGGTTCCCACTCTAATTTAGCTTGTGAACAAAATGGCACTACCTTACCGCTGTTGACTCTTTTTCAACTCTTTTGGGGTTTGTCTTTTTTAGTTCGAACAGTGAACTGAACTGAGAACGAACAGCGTGAACGTGTTCTGAACTGAGCGTGTTCAATTCTATGTGAAGTTGGCTGCGCTCAGACTCTTGCTCTAGATGCCCCGTCATTTTATTTTGAGCACGTAAAGTGCACTCGCGTAAAGGTTCTGAAAAAGAAAAGAAAAGCATTTTGAGCGTTCAGGTGTTGATGAATTGAAAAAGAAATACTCTTACGTTTTTGACGTTTCACTTTTCTGTTCGGAACTAAATAAGAAAAACTCTTTTTGGCTCAGGTTATTTTTGGAAAAGCTAAGGGGACGTCTACACTATGCTGAGTGGCAACCGGATCCACTTCCTTTGGTTCCAATTCGGGTCGGCTTTTAGTAAGACCGATCAGTACGATAGATTCGGTATTGGCAATCGACACGTGCCGATTGGTGAATTTGACAAAGTGTGGGGTTTGGGGAAGAATAATGTTCGCGTCCATTGAGTTTGATAGAAAACTCACCGAGTGTTGAGAGCGTACTGTTAGCACCCACTCAATAACTTAAATGAAACACAGATCGATTAATTTTATTTATCATAGTATGTGCGAACTTGTGCACCGAAACCTTTTATATTGACAGTTTTCGACAAGGCTACGGGCAAGTAAACGTGATGTTATACATGCCTTTGCGAGAGGCAAGCGGCAAGAATGGGCATAGGTGGTCGTGGTATATACAATATACTAGGTAAGTAAAGCGAAGTATGCGCTGTCATCAAACAAAAAATCATCGCGTCACGCTAGCTCGAAGTACCTACGTATGACGATACTACGATGGCGGAGACGAGTTTCCGTATCCAAACTGACAAAAAACCATGGTTGATGCCCAAAACCGACTGGGATTGTAAAACTGGAAATGGCTGGTAAGAAAAATGTTTGTTGAAGCCCTGGTGAACCCAGATCTATAATGCCCTCCTGAGTAACTATGTGCTCGTGACGTCATTACCAGTACGTCTGTATGTTGAATTGTACTTCGAGACTCGAAATCTAAAACCTCGATCACTAATATACTCGGACTCATAACGATCATCTAATGACAGTGCCTTACAGGCATAACTCTTATTAGAGGACCTCTATAATCCCATATGGTTATGGTTTGAAATAATATCTCATATTTGTCGGTATCGCCATACAACAATGGCCATTACATTATTTATCTCTCATCTAATTTTCCGACTTTCCATGTTGTTTTTCTTCCTCATTACACTTTGTGTGGAGCCGCGCGCATCCCAATGAGAAAGTATAACAGAAAAATGCGATCGATGGCATTATCCTCGTGTGTTCTGCTCTTAATTCGACCATTGAATTCATTGTGTACATGTTTTGTTAGCCATGCCATGTTATGTTGTCGGACAAACTGATCACTGAGCACATAACAATGCGTCAAAATTCTATAACTGCTTGCTTGAGGCACACCTTGCACATGATCACCTCCGCGTTGAACATACTCTTTTATTTTCTCATCCTCGTTTCTGATTTTGTATTGTAACAGGCAGCTAATTTTGACGACGACGACGATGACGATGACGATGATGTTCATATGATCGGGAATCCTTTTTGATGTGGTGTTGCAATGGATGTGCCCAAGATTGTGGTCAGGTAACTCATTGTTCCTTGTTTGCCATCACAAACATCAAAATACAATGAATGAGCACATCACAATGGCATAGAAGAAGAAGAAATGGGCTCAGGGAAAATTGTTATCCAGGAAAAGAAAGGCCCAAAGTAGAAAAGAATCTTTCCATTATTTCGTGTCTTTGTGGCTAGCGCACCACAGCGCGCACAGGCGCACTAGCCCTACCAGGATTCATAGCGCATTTATACTTTGCTCCCATAATAGTGTTGCCTTGATGTATGTTTGCACAATGTATAAGCGGTCACCTTTGATCAGGCGGAAAATCAAAGTGTGTTTTGATTTTTACGCTCCAACGGTTGTTCAAAGATCTTAACAGGTTTTCACCAAGATCAGCTCTGGTGTCTTGTGTTGTTTTTGTTGTGTGTGGGGGGATTAATTATAACAGATGCATTAAAACGCATCACTCACACAATTGAATCACTTTCAAGGATAAAAACAGTGTGAGAATATTGTTGCAAATTTTAAATCTGCTGAAGGCGATTCTTGGAATGGCGCGAAATTCAAACAAAAGCAATGTTTTAGGATGAAAAAAAAGAAGGAAAAGAAAATAAGATCCTAAAAGTAATGATTTTAGGTAAATGTGCCAAAGTTATGTGATGCAATAAAAGTCAAAATAAACATAAGGCGTAACGTTTTGCAGACTTCTCAGGATAATCCATAATATTAGCCAAATATAATGCAGCGAACTCGATCGTAAAACAATAAACCCCGAAAAGAACAAAAAGGAACACAAACTTGATGCAGGACTATTTGGAAAGTAGGCGTTCTGCTTACATCAATCATAAATGCTAATATTAAGGGATCTTTTTTTGCATTTCAGGTGTGTGTGCTCAGAGGTTTTGGCAAAGGTTGAATTTTAATTAATGTCCTGTCGCAGCAGGTAGTCGAGTTGATTGGTAGCTAAGTCGGCAAGTTGACGAGTGGAAGAGAAACAATGAATCTGGGACTCGAATATCCACTTATACCTAAATTCGAGTCCCGCTGCTTTGGTCTTTTGTTTTGTGGTAATCTCAGCACATTTTAGAGTCTTTGAAGCTACCACTTGCAGTTTGTTTTGAGAACATACTGTGTGAAGAATGATATACGTTACGTTTATACAGAGCATTATGCATTTAATTGGTTCAGTGGCACTTTTTTGGAACTATTCTTCCCAAAGGGTGGCCGTTTGGTAGGTGCATTTCGAAGAAATCAACCCTGAGTTGGTACGCATAATCCAAATCGGAGCTTGTGTACCTTTTATGCGCCTTGAACAAGTGATGAATAGTTTCTCGGTGCAAGGTGTCAAACAATTCTTGCGCTAGGTTATTTTAGTAGGTACGCGTGTTTTTTTTTTGGAGGAAGGAGTGACGAAACTACCTGCTCATGTTTGTTGACTTACAGGTACAGTATAAACTAAGGTGTAATAAATGCTAAAGTATAAAAACACACAAAGGATTAAGTAATTTTGTGTAAAGTAAACAAAACTAATCCACTTTATGGTTGCAAATTTAAAGTAACTTTGATTAGGTATTTGACTTTTCATAAGTTCATACAGGGCCATCCCAGTTTAACTAAAGCGCCTTGAGCAAGACTTACTAGGAACTGAAAATGCTAATCTAGTCTATCCCCTTTTCCACTCAGCCCTAGTGGAATTTTTCATTTTGTGTTATTTAAAGTTAGATTCAATTTGAATTTCAACTGCAAAGTAATATGAAAATAGGTTATAATTCTTCGCAGGTATGGGAGAATGTTTTAAGGTAGTTCTGAATTACTAGAAAAAGTTTTTGTTTGTTAAATACTGCCATTTGAATAGCACAAGATAAAATAAGTTTTTCTTTAAGCTGATAGCTTTATTGTGAGTATCTAATAATTTTGCTTACCATTGCCAATGTGCCCCCAGGACTTGGCGCTCTGTGTGTTTGCACATCTTGAACATATGGTTGCTCCGGCCCTGGAAACAGTTGCTAATAGGTATTCGAATCAAATTAAAAAATTGGGTTTGATTTGAAGGAATTATAGAAAACAGTTTATACAGATATACTGTTTTTTCGTCTGCTAAATGTTACAAAGTTGGTGACAGTGACGACGCAGTGTTTTACCGATTTGAGGTTCTCCCAATCCAAATCGATTTTGTGATTTTTTAGCTGCTGCAGCGGTAAATTCAGCTGTCGAGTTACATTTACATGGCACTATATGAGAGTGCCTACACTGATGCGACAAGAGCGACCGAAGCCGCGATTTCATACATAAATTTGCAGTTGTGGCGTCGCGTTGCTAGAAATCCTGTCAATGTCCTTTCTGTTCTTAATGGTCTTCTCAAACTCAAAGACGAGTATAATCCAGGTCCAGATGGCATTCCTGCCATTTTGCTTAAAAAATGTTGTACCAGTTTAGCCCTTCCTATCACTAACCTTTTCAAACTATCCCTTTCAAGTGGAGTTTTTCCGCACTTATGGAAAATATCTGTTATTTCACCTATCCATAAAAAAGGTTATTTCACCTATCCATAAAAAAGGCCCCAAAAACCTAATTTCTAACTATAGACCCATAGCCAAACTCTCTCATATCCCTTAGCTTTTTGAAAGCATTCTGTATGAAATACTTTCTTTCCAGTGCAAATCAATGATATCCTCCAAGCAGCATGGTTTCTGTTATGGAAGGTCCACAACTACTAATCTAGTTGAGTTTGTTTCCTTCTCTCTCTATGCGATGGAAAAAGGAAACGAAGTTGACGTCATCACCACAGATTTCAACAAAGCTTTTGACAAAATTTCTCACTCTGTAATCCCCTTTGAACTTTCTTTGCTCGGATTTAGTCCTATCCTACTCAAATGGATCTCTTCATATCTTGACAACCGCCAATATAGAGTTCGTTTCCGTTCACTCTTTCAGTTCCATTTGTGGCTACCTCCGGTGTACCAGAAGGCAGCCATCTTGGACCCCTCTTTTTCATCCTGGCCATTAATGATGTCGCAAACATCATCCAATATTCTTCTTTACGCGGATGACGGTAAAATTTTCAAAGTCACCACCTCCGATCGAGATTCTCTCCAGCTTCAAAATGACCTCGATTCATTCGTCTTTTGGTGTTCAAAAAACTTCCTTGAGTTAAACATTGCCAAATGCGAAGCAATAACTTTTTCTCGTAAAAGTAATAAACCTCTCCCTATAGATCCTATATCATCTTCAGAACATTTCTATAAACCGTGTGCAGCTTATCCGAGATTTAGGAGTTCTCTGCAACAGCGAATTAAATTTTCATTCTCATATAGAGGAGGTAATTATCTAGAGCTAATTCCGCCACTTAGTTTTATCAAGAGATGGTCCAAAGAGTTCCACAACCCCCTTGTAACGAAATCCCTCTTTATATTGCCTATGTTCGTCCTCTCCTAGAGTATGCTTCACAAGTGTGGGCTCCATCCTCCATATCAAGCCGTTCATATCTCAAGGATCGAAAGTGTTCAACGTTGTTTTCTGCTGTTTTTCCTTCGGGATCTCTACGATGTTAGAAACTTTCTCACCCTGCCTCCTTACCGCGAACGTCTCGCAATCATTAATCTCCACTCCCTAGAAAACAGAAGGAATGTCTTTGACATCATTTTCATTCACCGACTTCTTACTGGTAACACTGAGTCACTGACTGCTCCCCCCTTTTAGACCTTGTCCCTTTCAACACTAGATTGCAGAAATCGTCGATCAAACTTTCCTATAAAAACAATGACAACAAGGCTCAGAGAGCCCATTCGTCTAGGGCATTTATCTCAAACAAACCTTGTGAGGTATAAAGCGAACCTAGAAATGTTCTGTCGGTATCGAACGGCTAAGCGAGAAAGCGCTTTTCATTGCAGTGAAATTCTACGCTCGGAGGATATGCCAATTCAACAATACATGTGGTGTTCGAGAGAAAACAATTTTAGGATTCTAGGACTGGAAGATCGAACTACCACTTCCAATGCATTTTTACAGTCCATCCACTTAATGGTCCTTTTTAAACCAACCGATAACCGATAGCCGATAGGTACTACAACTTGGGATCGCTTTCGTGTACGGTTTACTTCAAAACGTTTCCAGATATTACAGTTGACGTGGCTGCATGATAAGTTGTGTCAAATAAACGAAAGCAATTTATTTATTTCCCACTCAACTTTAGGTTAACAGCTTAACATATTTTCAATATGCGCTGACATTGAATATTGAACGAAATATTCGTCAATGGTGATGAAAAATTGCAGCCCCCCGTATCAAGGCAAATCTACAAAATTTGCAAATCTCGCAAGCAGTCGAAAGGTATGAGGGTACGACTTCATCTCATGAAGGGGACGACGACATCTCATGAATATACCATCCGAGACGATGATACCCGAAGCTGCATCAAAAATAAACGATCAACTTCCCGTCGGGGTCGGTTCAGATCTTCTTCACTTTAAAATCTGAAACTGGAAAGGATTATTATAGGATCTTTACAGATCGTTCCGCTGCGGATGGTGGTTCTGTTGAGAGCGATGGCACACGATTGACCGCCTCATTAGGCACATATACGGTTCCAAGCGAGGGCGTATGATATCCAAATTTTTTTAGTACAGTTTGGGTTTCAGTCCATTACTACATACCTAACTGGGAATGAGATCGCAGATTAACTTGCGAGTTAACTATTTCAGACAATTTAGTTCCCCGGTGCTTTGTCTTGGTCTGTTAGGGTCTTTAGTGAGGGCTTCAATCAAAGATTGCGGATTTGATTTCTCAAGAGAAAAATCGTAGATGGCCCCCATCAATTAGCTGCAGCCTGCAGCTCTCTAAAGCTAATATGAAAACTGCAACATTTTTTCTTAGCAGAAAATACTGAAGAAAGCATTTTAGCGTTGCCAAGGGGAACGTGTAACACGTTACGTGTTAGATCTAAGTGATTCCACACTCTATGAATCCTGACGACAATACTGCTTCCTCTGTAAATGTACTACATTTTTCGAAGCATGGTGGGCGGTAGTAGGTAACCAATGCTTTTTATCAGCAGCGTGCTTTAACTATTCTCCGAACATAAAACAAAATAAGGTTGCTGTCTGGTAGTAGGTACAATGGACCGGTATCTAGGTCTGAGTGCCTTAGCTAGTGATTTAAAAACACCCGACAGAAAAAAATTTCGCTGCTTACATCAACGATGCATATTTATGTCGTGTATGTTTAATAAAAAAAACTTTTCTAATCAAACCAATAGTTGTTTAAGGACATCCAATAAGAGCCTATCTTTAAAGAAATCCATTCACCGAAGAGTGCTGTAGGTTTTGGGGAAGGTTGGTAGGTAGCCGATGCCGCAGATATCATAGGTAGGTAGGTACATACTCTTTTCATAATTTGTAAAAATTATTTGCTGACCTTTTGTTTCTTTTTTTTCTGTCCAAACGGTAACGAGGACCAATTTCTCTCCATGTTGGGCAAAAACAATTGAATTTCTCTTTTTTTATGAACTTCCCTATTTATTTTTAAAAAACACCATTTCCTTACTGTGAAATCAAACAAAAATCATACACACGCGCACACCATTAACCAATCGATATGGAACGAGTGGGAAAACCACATTGGCTCCTCCCATCTGCCGAAGAACTCAATAAGAAACTCCTCTACCTGCGCACTCGAGTCTATGTCGCATACACAGGAACAAATTCACCCCACACAGCACACACCTATACGTTGACGACTGATAAAGATCCCTGACGGGCAACTCTACCTCGTACAGTGTGTAAGTGTGTGGTGTGCCGCCATATTCTACCTTCTTGCCACCACCACCGCCGCTCATATACCTACATCCTCGCAACCAACTTCTCATCAGTCAGCAACTTGATCTCGTCGTGCAAGCAACTATCACGTGCGTGTCCAAATTTAAGACAAAAAATTAAAAAGAAAGCAAAAAACGCTTTACAGATTTAGTGACAAAAAAAAAATAATAATTCTGTGCTATAAACAAAAGAAATACACACAATAGTTAGTGATTGATTGTGTTTATCCATAGTGAAGTGAAAAAACAATAATAAGTTAAAGATGCCCCGACCTTTGAAAGAAACATATGGCGATCAAAAGCCGCCATTCTCTTACATTTCCCTTACGGCCATGGCCATCTGGAGCTCCCCCCAAAAGATGTTGCCTTTGAGTGACATTTACAAATTCATAATGGATAAGTTCCCGTACTATCGCAAAAATACACAGAAATGGCAGAACTCTCTGCGCCACAATTTGAGTTTCAACGATTGTTTCATCAAGATCCCGAGGAACACCAACAAAGCTGGCAAAGGCTCCTACTGGACACTCCACCCAAAAGCATTCGATATGTTTGAAAATGGAAGTCTCCTCCGACGCAGAAAACGTTTCCGTGTCCAGAAACTTGAAAAGGATATGCTCAATGGAGAATTAGCCGCGCTCGCCAGTTTCAATCGCTTCTTCATTGCCCAACAGCAACAGCAGAGACAGCAACCTCAAACTTGGGACTACTCACAAATGGCAGTGAGTGGACATCCACATCCATCGATGTATCATCAAATGCACAGTCCACCCATGTGCCACATTCCCTCCTCACCATCACCTGAACTGGATCTGGTGACACCATCTCCCGAGCCTCAACCGATAATGCCGTCAACAACACCAGCAACTACAAGACCCAAACGCTCCTTCGATATTGAAAGTCTCATAGCCCCCGATGCACAACCCGTTAGCATTGAAACACGACTTTGCAAGTCCGAGCCGACGGATCTTAGGATTTCACCAGCCTTGCCGACGGCACCCACTCCACCAATGATGGAAGCCACCCATCACCAGCGTTTCCCAATGTATTCAGCCAGTTTTGTTATGCATCCCAGTCCGCAACAGCAGCATATGATGGGTTCTTCAACTATGTATGGCCCAGCGCAGCACCAGATGCATCCTTTGATGCACCCACATCATCAATACCAAATGCAACAGCAACACCAGCATCACCATCATCATCATCAGCAACAACAAGCCGCAGCTGCTGCCGCCGCCGCCGCAGCAGCAGCTCTTTTCAATGCTGATCCTCAGGCTGTGTATCGGGGATACCTACCTCCGCTACCAGTGTTCTAAGCAAAGCCACGAAACCTCCGGAAAAAGCTTTTATTTTGTGATATTACCCATAGACCGATCTAATTATGTATCTTCTACCAGTTGTATGTTTTTCATGGTTCCTTTTTACTCATTTTATGTTTCAACTCCATCTTGCCAATGTTAAGTGTAAATATGTTTACTCTTTTTTTAGACAAATTTGTTAATTTATAAGAAATCACCATCCCATTTGAGTTATCGTTTTTAAGACCGCCAACATCAGGCTAAATGTTTTGTTGTTCAAGCTTTTTGTAATGTAAATAAGAAATGTATTATAGATATGTAAAGAAAAAGTCCCAATTGATTTAAGTTAAGTTTAACATAAATATTGACAAACAAATAACAATTAAAAAGACAACTAATTTAAAATTTAAATTTTCAAGTTTTTTTCTTTTCTGAAACTGGTATTATTGCGAACGCTGCATGTGGTGCGACATTTTTTCAGGGCTACGTTAAAGTGGATTGGTTTTTTACCTGTGTCCTATCCTAATCCACTTGTTCGTTTTGGCGGACGCGACGTTTGAAATTGATTTTTTTTTGTTTATTAATTGGGCAGGTAGCGTGAAAGTTGCGACAGAAAAAAGAAATGTTTGAACTTGGGCCTTTTGGGTTGGGTAAACATTTTCACTGCTTGGACGATGATTCATTAAAAAAAGAAGCTTCTGCAGAAGTAAAATATTCTAAATGGACGTTTTTTCGTTAAAGCTAAGTTACTTGATGCCCTGAGAAATTCCTGCGAAATTTCAAACATTTGATTATTATTTTTAGGATTATTTGTAGGAAGAATTCGTGTTTGGTATGTTTCGTAAAAAAAGTTTGTATCTCGTATTCTTCAACCGTCGCACATGTGACTTCCATTAAACATGGCTTTGCGTCTTCAGCTCTCTTTATATGGCTTATATTAAATTATGATTCCATGAACCAGTTTCGCCTTTTGCGAGAAATTGGAAAGTTGTCCTACAAGAGTAACTTACTCCCTTGAAAAGCGATTTCTCCCTTAGCCGTTCGGATTCGGAATCGGCAAACAATTGTAGGTCTCCACCACGGAGAGGAACCGAGGATTAGTTGAGCTAAATGCGAACATCCACAGAGTTCCCGCAGCGCTGTTGCTCCACCTTATTTATTTACTATTGACACACTTAGCTGTTTCGAACGGCGCGGCGTAGTCTTCGAGTGGATCACTATTATGAAGCAGTTAAGTGGCAGAGCTTTGATCCTTTTGAGATCATAATGCTCGCAACGCCGAAGGAAGGAAGAATGAGAAAGAAGACATTTGCGTGTTCTAATACTTTTCCACTAGTCATCTCGGGGATACTCAACCGCTTCTCATGATAAGCTCGGTCAAAGACAAAATAGGGGAGGTGGCAAAGGTGATATTAGCTTTTCATCATAAAAATGAACCATCCCTTGCGTTTAATTCGTTAATTTATTTTTAAATCTGTCAATGATTTGATTTCAAATAAAACCAAGAAATGAATAAGGCGGGCGTAAGTATAAGTCTTTAAGTGATACAAACTTTTTCGTGGCTTACATCCAGTTTCTGATTGTTTTTCAAATTTCATATCGAAGCGATTCCCCAACTTCGTAAGCTTTGAACTCCATTGAGAACGTACATTTCTGGGCCCTAACTCTTTACGATAGCGACAGTCCGACAGATGAAGAACAGCAAATTTCAAAACAAAATTTCTTTTATAAAAGTTGGTACAATTACTCTGTTTTAGTGTTTGATTTCCAATACTGATTATTTTTTTCATGACAACAACAGCGTACAAGAAATATCCATGATGGTAAGGTTGAGAGGAGAACTTTTGAGCCTAAATTATGTGCCACACAGAGATGATTTTCTATGCCTTTGCGAATTGTGTAATTTGATAGAACGAGAAAATGTCCTGCACTTTATTGGAAAATGCCCTATAGGTACTACAGGAAACAAGATTGCATGTCTTTGGAAAAAGTTTTCTAACGGATTAAGATTGCTTTAATGTGCTGAACAAAGTCGATATGAAGAAACTGTTTTTATTTTCCAAAATCGCTCTTGCATACAGACAAAGAATTATGAACAGAAGTTTCTGCAATTTTAAATTAAATACTTTTTTTACTTTTTATTAGTTCTTTTTAAAATTGTCAATCTGGCAGACGGCAAAAGCCAAGTCCGTTTGTTTTTGTTAAATTTTGGAAAAAAAAACTTACTATTTAATAAAACCAACTAAACTATACTGATTCTTTAGTTTTTGTTGCATATCTTGGCTTACGGTAAAATGACGTCTTCCCAGTGATATCTACGTTGTTTTATATTTGGAGAAAATTTAAAAGAGCTATTTTGGCAAGTATTTTTATCTTAATACACATCCAAAATTCCTTCAATTTTCTAGCGTTTAATATTAATTTTTATGAAGAAAAGGTCTGCACATCGCAGATATTAGAGACTCGTTTTCTCTAAAGATTTACGAAATGCTTAACGATTGCATTACTTTCATTTAGTCAGACCTCTAGAATGTTTTCCGAAAAATATTTGACATTGTTCTTTTACCAACATGTAGTCAGAATTTATTTTTCTTTCTAAAGCCTTTAGTTTGTCTTTCGTACTAGCTATGGATTTTCCCAGCAAAGCTATAGCAGTTTCATTCATCTTTTCAAAAATTACTGTCTGCTGTCTGGTAATTCAATTTCGTAATCTGATTATTAAACAAAAGGTTTGTAGAGGAAAACATATTTTTTTCAAGTTGGAAAACTTTCAACTCAGCACCAAGTTACAACCTTGGTTCCTAGATAAATAAAGTTGTTGTGTCTGAAAAATCATCTTCAGTGTGAATAAGAAGCGATTCGCACTTACTTAGAGTTAACATTACTCCAATGCATTTACTGAAAAAGCTTCTCAGGCTGGAGACTAAGGGTGGAAGGATTTTGGAGGAGGAATACCTACTTAGTGCCGAAAACCTTGGTTTGGGTTCCTCAATTTTTAAGACGTGTAAATTCTAGGTAGGTACTAAAACAACGTGTTACGTGTTTAAAACTGAAAAAGCTTCCTAAATTTATATGACGATTATAAAGCAGCTATCCTTCAATTACTGAAAGGGAAGTTACATCAAACAAGCTTTTGACGACAGTTTTACGATAGACTATCGGGCAATAATCTTCTAAAAAGTAACGGAAACTATATAGGGGTGACTCAAGATTGCTTCACAATCCTAAAAGCTGTCAAAAAGAAAACTGTGTTTAAAAACAAACGCTAAGGCACAAAATCTGTGCTCAAAAGGTAAAAGCTCTTAACTCTATTTTCATAGTTTTTCAGAAAGTGGATTTTTAACTTGCAGTATTTGTTTAAAAAAGATTAAGAAGGATGTGAAGAAACAGTTTTCAGTAGTCTTGCCTTTATATACACAATTATTTAAATAGTAAAACTAGATTTTGATAAGTGGAGTATTTAATGCTTTTTTTAATGTTTTTTTGACTTAAGTGCTTTTACAAAAACAACTTTTTCAGTTTTTCATATACTAAGTATCCTAAGATGTTCTTCCAATTCGTATTTTTAATTGATTTGAGTTTTAAGTCAACTTAAGCTATTTTACTTTAATGAGCAAAGAAAATATTAGATATTCTTAAAAATATAAGATATCTTAAGTCGACATAAGCGATTTTACTTTATTGATTCATATCGAACTTAAGATATTTTACCCAAATAATTTCTGCCTATTATATGATAAACAAAATAAATTGATACATAAGACGAATCATCCTCTACTTAAGTTGTTTTACCTTTTGCAAAATCCTACGAATTAAACTTAAGCCATTTTACAAAAGGTCATAACTTTCTTGTTTTCAAAGATTAATCAACAAGGGTAAAAAAGGAAAATAGTTTGTGGGCAGAATATATAAGAAATGGATAAACAGCTAAAACCACTTAAGTCGACTTAAGAGCCTTTGCCTTTTGAGCACAGAAATATCCACACATTCATTTAAATAAAAATACATGATATTTGACATAGTCTTGTTCGTAACCTGAATTCGACCCAGCAGAAGCGTAGGGCGAGTTGAGGGTAAACTAAATAAATAAATAGGGTGGCGCAACAGAGCGAGGAGCCCCAGGGCCTTGCGCATTTCTCACAACAATCTTGTGAGGGAATGGAGTGACCTACAATTTTCTGCCAGTTCCGAACGGCGAGTCGAGAAAGGGCTTTTCATGGCAATGAATCTACTTAGGGAAGACTTTCCATAATTCCTCGCGAAAGGCGATACCCGTGGAAAAACATATTTGCCTCTGTTGGGACTCGAACCAACCTCTGGGTTAACAGGCAGACATGCCAACCATTGTACCACATTGTTGAGGGCCAACCCAGGGCTCAAAGAACACTCAGTTTGACATTCAGGGTGAGTCAAGGTTTATCAAAAATCGCTGCTGTCTCCAATGGTAGTTCAATGTCTACCTTTTTTGGCACTAATGCGGATGTTCCCCAAGGTCGCCCCTTAAGCCCATTAATGTTTGCTCTCTTAATAGATGATGTTTCCAATGAATACAGTCAACCACAGGACTTCAACGAACAAACCTCATATTGGTGTTGGGTACAAAGTTTTGGTCTTGCAAAAATAAACAAAATTAGTGCTCAACGTTTTGCCAACCTTTAGGTTTGTTCGTTGAAGCCCTATAGGGCCACCCTTTGGTTGCCACAAAGAGTTTTTTGAGAAACCTAAAGTCGCGTTTTATGTCAAATTGAGTGTTTTTTAAGCCCTAGGGTTGACATATAGGTTTTCCTTTAACTCACCTTAGGTTTTTGCTGTGGCGATTTGAGGGCTGTCAAATGGCATGTATTATGTGTGGTGATTTGTATGCTCTAGCGTTTTTTGAAGTCAGGAAACCCCAGGTTTTTTTGACAGCTCATAGCGTTGTCAAGAAAACCTGGGTCAACCCGGGGCAAAGTTAAACGAACGGACCTTTTATGAGTTGACTGCAAATTTGTCGTAGCTGAATAAGACAATAAATTAAAGAATAAAAAATAAGACTAGGCTATAACTATGTCAAACTAGTATACAAATGACTTTTGGGGGGGGGGGGGGGGGTATAAAGATTTTTTTTTTGCGTAACGGGTAGTGTTCGTTTATTGAAAATTTTTCATATAATAAAGTAACATTTGAAAAACATTCTGTAACATTTGCATTGCAAAATATTCAAAATTGAGCGAGCGTAAGTTTAGCTATCAACGCTACCAAAGCCAGTATCGGAACGAGTAATCCTATATTTCAATTCAATCTAGTTAAGCACTGGTACTAATTCAAATTGAAGAGTGATTCAATTCTAAATGGAAAAGTAGTATAAGCTCACTGGCAGGATTCCGTAACGTTTTTGACGACGATCGTCTGTTAAACCTGTTTAAAACTTGAAAAAGTTAACAATATTTGTAAAATAAAAGTAGGTAAATCAGCTTTCTATTGACCACTGAAACGAAATTATAAGAAATAATTTGACAACTCAATCGACAGTTGAACGACAATAGTCTAAATTATTCGGAGTCTGGCCACAGCATACTGTCAATTAATTTTAAAAATCAACACCGGTGTAACTTGTAGCAAAACGTTCCGGGTGAGTTGTGATTACAATATTGCACTCATTTAATATTTTTAATAATAACGCGGCTAATCCGGAATTTTAAATTTCAAAATATTGTAACGTGCGCTTAGTTCGAAAAATAAAACTTCACTTTTTAATTTAATTCTATCACTTTTATTCAGTATATATGCTTAATTCGATCTCAACTCGACTTTGGGACTATCACTTGTATTTACTCTTAACTTTATCACTCTATAAACCAAACTGCCCTCTGGTTGCCTCGGGCGGGCTATTTATATCGAATGACATGCCATCTAGAACTCTCCAGTAACTTCTACATTGTCTCCACATTTGCTGTCTACTCTCTGTCTGTCTGTCTCTCTATACACTCACACACACTGGCTTACAAGCAACGCCTGTCATTTATACCATTCCATTAAAGAGTTGCCAGTTGTGTTTTCGGTTGAACGTTTTTCGATTAGGAATTTGGTATAAAATGTTGGGTTCACGTTACACTGCCCCCTCCTTAGGATTGTTCGTCCCGAATAATTCCATCTGCAGCCTCGCCACTATATCGATGCAGCCTGTCACAATGAACTACTTTTAACTTGCCTCTTAGTCCTCTTTGGATGCGGTAAACCACGTCGTTAATCCTCGTGACTACAGTATAAGGACCTTCCCAGTTTTGCTGAAGTTTCGGTGACAATCCCTTTTGACGATGAGGATTATAAAGCCACACACGATCTCCTGCTTGGAATCCTGACGTTGTCGCTTTTGTGTCGTACCGTGTCTTCATCCGGTCGCTGTAGGTTTTCATCCGTTCCCTTGTTCTTTTATGGATGTCAGCGAGTCTCTCCTTGAGGTCGTCCACATACTCGTTCGTGTCCTGTGGCTCCTCTGTGGGGCATCCAAATTTAAGTTCGCTGGGCAGCCGCTTGGTTTTCCCGAACAGGATGTCAGATGGTGTTTGTCCCGTCGAGCTATGTACTGCACTTCTATAGGCCATCAGGAATAGCGGTACATGCCTATCCCAGTCTCTTTGGTAGTCGCCTACGACCTTGGTGAGGTGTTCTTTCAAGGTCCGGTTGAATCTTTCAACCATCCCATCAGACTGTGGATGAAGCGGTGTGGTTCTAGTCTTCTTAATGCCAAGTAGTCCGCACACTCCTTGAAAGATGTTCGACTCAAAGTTCCTCCCTTGGTCGGAATGGAGTTCCATAGGCACGCCAAACCTACTCACCCAGTTAAACACAATCTGGTCGACCACCGTTTTGGCTTCTTGATTTGGGATGGCATACGCCTCAGGCCACTTGCTAAAATAGTCCATTACAACCAGAATGTATTTGTTTCCAGCGTTGGTCTCTGGAAAAGGCCCAGCCACATCTACTGCAATCCTCTCAAAAGGCGATCCAACGTTGTACTGATGCATCTTACCTTGAATCTTCCTACCAGGTCCTTTGGTTGCAGCACACTTGTCACATGTTCGGCACCACTTCTCCACGTCATCTCTAGCATGTAACCAGTAGAACCGATGTCGCACCTTCTCCAGTGTTTTGTTTACCCCCAGGTGGCCTCCAGAAGGTCCGTCGTGCATCTCCTGAAGAACTTCACTGACTTTCGAATGCGGTACGATCAGCTGCATCACATATGACTTACCGTCAGCGGATTCCCATCTTCGCCTGAGGACACCTTCTTGCACATATAGTGAGTCCCACTGTGCCCAATAGGCTTTGAGAACTGGACTCCTGTCAGAAATGTCTCCCCATTCCGGTTTCTCTTCATTTTCTTTCCATGCGAGAATGGGTTCGATATCTGGATCCTCCTGTTGAGCAGTCCTCACTTCCTCATTGCTCCATCCGCTTATTGGATCAGCTCTTAGTCGCTGAGCGGTAATGATTTCTTTGTCTTCTTGCCGCTTGCAATGCTTGCAGTCCACTTTGCAAGGTCTTCGTGATAATGCATCGGCGTTTGAGTGCAGCTTTCCTCTGCGGTGTTGGATCTGGTAGTCATAGGTCTGCAATCTTTCTATCCACCTTGCGACTTGACCTTCTGGATTTTTGAAGTTCAACAGCCAGCTCAGAGCACCGTGGTCTGTCCGCAGAAGGAATTTCTGTCCATAGATGTACTTATGGAAGTGCTTTGTTGCCAAGATAAGAGCTAGCAGTTCCCTTCTGGTCACGCAGTAGTTCCTTTCGGGTTTCGATAGGACCTTGCTGTAGTATGCCACCACTTTCTCTTCGCCATCATGCACTTGGGATAGTACCGCCCCGATTCCAACGTTGCTTGCATCTGCGTCGACGATGAATGTTTTGCCAGGTGTTGGATGTGCCAGCACTGGAGCGTTACAGAGGCGGTATTTGAGTTCCTGGAAAGATTTCTCACACTCACCTGACCATTTAAACTGCTTCCCCTTTTCGGTGAGCTGATGCAAACTCTTTGCAACTCCAGCGAAGTTCTTAACGAAACGTCGGTAATATGTGGCAAGTCCCAGAAAGCTTCGGAGTTGATGTTTGTCCTGTGGTGTTGGCCAATTTTTGACGGAGTCAACTTTTTCAGGATCAGTCTTTACTCCTTGGGATGAGATGATGTGTCCCAAATACTTGACTTCGGTTTTGAAAAGTGCACATTTTTCTGGATTCAGTTTAAGGTTAGCCTCTCGAAGTCTCTGAAACACGGCTTTAAGGTTCTTACAATGTTGGTCAAATGTTTTCCCGTAAACAATGACATCGTCCAAGTAGACTAGGCAAGCTTTCCACGTCAGTCCTTGAAGAACGCACTCCATCAAACGCTCGAATGTTGCCGGAGCGTTACATAGCCCAAACGGCATAACCTTAAACTGCCAGAGCCCATTACCTGTAGAAAATGCCGTCTTTTCCCGATCATCAGGGTGGATGTCAACTTGCCAATATCCACTCTTCAAGTCCAGCGTCGAGAACCACTGGGCTCCCTCCATGGCATCCAGGGTATCACTGATTCTGGGCAGGGGATAGCTGTCCTTCTTAGTCACATCATTCAGCCTTCGGTAGTCCACACAAAAACGAGTGCTTCCATCTTTCTTTTTCACTAGCACCACTGGTGACGCCCAAGGACTTTTGGAATTTTCGATAAGACCATCCTTCTTCATTGCTGTTATCATGTCCTCAACCTCACCTTGTTTGGCCAGTGGAAGGCGTCTTGCGGGTTGACGAATCGGTCTTGCATCTCCTGTGTTGATGCGATGCTGCACCAACTGTGTCCTACCATATTGCCCCTTTTGCGATGCGAAGATATCAGTGTACTCTTGTAGGAGACTTTTAGCCATCCTTGTTTGTTGGTGATCAAGGTTGGATGAATTCAGTATTTTAGCTCTGATGGTTTCGAGCACCTCCGGAGTTATAGTTTTTCTCGGAGCTTCGTCTGTGATCTTCGTAATTGCTGCAACCGATTCGCAACGTCCAACGACTTCTCCTTTCTTCAACTTTACATCGTACGGTCTGGTGTTTAGTAATCGTACGGGGACCATTTTGTTTTTCGGTGCTACCAGTGTTTTCCCAATGATGACGCTTTGGGAGGAACACTCTGGGTCTGGTTCCACCATGAGGTATCGAAGGCTTCCAAACTCACCCTCCAGTTTCGTCCAAACGAACACTTCAGAAGAAGGAGGCAGAATCAGATCTTCCGTGATGACAGTTCTCAGTGTCGACGTACTTTCGTTCGAATAGGTCATTGGATGTTCCTTATTTTGGTACTTCAAAACCTGATTACCGATGTCCAAAATAACTCCGTGATGTTTCATAAAGTCGATTCCAATGATGCACTCGTCACATATATCTGCCACCAGGAATTGATGAGTAAACACTGGGTCGGCCAGTCGGATCTTAAGACACACTTCTCCATATACTCTTGCTGCTTCTCCCGTTGCGGTTCTTAGACGGTAGCTATTGGTGTTATGAAGCCACGTCGTCTTTACCAGGTCTCGACGTACTATGGAGGCTGTGGCACCGGTGTCGATGGTAGCCACATGTTTGTTCCCGTTAATAGTAGTCTCCACAGTCAGACTTTTGTTGTCTCGTTTGGTCTGAGAGACCTGGATGGTGGTTCTGGGGCCATCGATACAAGAAACCAGCCTCTGCCCCTCGAAGTTGGTTCTTACTCGTTTCCCTGATGGGAAACGGGCTGATAGGCAACGCTGGTGTTGTTGTTACCTTGCTCTGGGTTGGATCTCTTGCTTCCACAATGTTGACAACTGGCTTTGTTTGGTGGTAGTCGGCATTGACGCTGTAAGTGCCCGGTCTTGTTGCAGTTCCAACATCTTGCTAGTCCGCTCCGGTTCTTTTGTATTTCAGCTCTTTGGCACGAGCATTCTTCGACTATGGCCTCTCTAAGTCGATGTACTCCCTGAGAAGCCTGTTCTGCTGCTTCAATTGTCAATGCGAATGCTAAAGTTTCAGAAAGAGTACGTGTTCTAGCAGTTCGCACAGACCTCTGAAGATGTATATCAGCAATGGCACGAACAAAGGACTCAACAGCAAGCTGGTTGATGATTTCTTCTCCAGCATCCGGATATGCCAGGTGAACCAGTCTTTCGACGTCTGCTTGGAGCTGCTGTAGACTTTCACCCCTTTTCTGGACTCTGTTATTGAGTTGGACTCGGAAGACTTCTTTCAAGTGGCTATCTCCAAAGCGTTTATCTATAGCTGCCACGAGAGAACTGAAATCGCCACTCTTACCAGCTGGAACTGTTTGAAGTAATTCAGCTGCTGGTCCTCTAAGAGCAAGAGTCAGTGCAATGTACTTGTCTTCGTCATCCCAGCCATTTGTTGTCGCGGCTGCCTCAAATTGTCTCTTGTAGACTGGCCAAGAAGACTGTCCATCAAATGTTGGGGGTTTCATCTCCTTTTTCTTTACAAACTCCCCAGCAGACTCTCGAATTTTGATTTTCCGGATCTGGTCCAATTCCTTGGTCAGAACAGAAAACTGTTTATCACATCGGGTTTCTACGATTTCGAAACGATTCTCTACAACAGAAAGCTGTTTCTCCACACCTTCAACGCGTTCGTCTAGGGCACAAACATTTTTCTCAATATTACCCAATTTACCTTCTAGAATGTTTTTCTGACCTTCCAAAACATTCTGTTGCGCCTCGAGTCTTTCGAGAATGTTCTGTTGTTCTTTCTTTTGTTCGTTTCGTTGTGCTTCCAGTTGTTCGAGAACATTCTGCTGTTCCTTCTTTTGATCGTTTCGTTGTTCTTCCAGACGTCCGAGAATATTCTGCTGTTGCTCTTCAATCAGCTTCTTTTGTTGTACTTCGAGTCTTTCGAGAACATTCTGCTGTTCCTTCTTTTGCTCGTTTCGCTGTTCTAACAAAAGTTTCATCATGCTAGAAAAATCTATACTTTCACTTACTTCCTCTTCTTCCACTTCTATTTCAAAAACAAAAGTGTTTACGTCTTCCCCTTGCTGTTCCAAATAGTTACGCAAGCGCAGGACGAGCTCATTTTTCGATCCCGCTCTAGAAAGATTTCGCTTACCTAACTCACTTTTAAGCTCAATGCAGTTGAGCTCTTCTAACAACTTACCCATTTTCACTGTATATAATTATTATTTTTCTTTTTTACTTTTTTTTTTTTTTTACACTTTACTAATCAACTCGTTTTTTTTTCAAATAAGTTTTATTTACACTTCTGACACCAATGTAACGTGCGCTTAGTTCGAAAAATAAAACTTCACTTTTTAATTTAATTCTATCACTTTTATTCAGTATATATGCTTAATTCGATCTCAACTCGACTTTGGGACTATCACTTGTATTTACTCTTAACTTTATCACTCTATAAACCAAACTGCCCTCTGGTAGATTAGATTAGATTAAGTTTTTATTTGAACAATATATACAATTTGACTTATAACTAATTAGGATACTATGATAATAATATTTTGTTGGCACATTGGGGGCCTAACCATATACATTGACTTAGCTTAAAATATTATAGAGTATTGTATAATTTACATGACAAAAGGTAATAAAAATAAAAGTCGGTTGACTTTGTTGTCATCTCAGGTGGTTCATTCCTGGTTATCTATGGCGGGTTTATAGTTGAAAAGGTGGGGGTTGGCAATTTAGCCACGGTGGTGTGCTGACCCAGTGTCAGCGTAAAACGAGATAGGTCCCTCGTTGTCCTTGATGATGTTGTCGTCCAGGGTCTCCATCACACTGAGGTACCTCGGTTCCGGATGTCGTTGCTCTGTGGTCATCCTTCTCATTAGCTGATTCGGGTGGTTGGTGACGTTTTGCACTAGCTTCTTTGTGGATAGCACCAGGTATCTGTCCAGAGGTATGATGTTGGCTTCTTGGTACAGTTGCTCGTTCCTGTAGTGCTTTCGTCGCCGTCGGTCAAAGTAGAGGCCGGTGCAAATCCTGAGTATCTTCCTTTCATAGAGCTGGAGTTCTTTCATGGCTGTTTTCGAAATGGAGAACCAAACTGGAAAGGAGTAGCTAATTACTGGTCGCAGAAGTTGCTTGTAGACCAGTAACTTTGTCGCTTGGCTTAGTCCAGTTCTTCTTTTCAGCAGAGGGTGTACCCGGCTGAAAGCCCAGCTGGCTTTTTTGAGAGCTTTCCTGCTGTGTGGATTGAAGTTTAACAGCTCATTGAAGTGGATACCCAGGTATTTCACATTCGGCTTGGATTGAATGGTGGATCCATCGGGAAGTTTCAGGACCAAATTTTTACATTTGGTGGCAGTCCGACCGCCTCTGCCATTTGAGGGTCTCCTGAAGCAAACCAGTTCCGATTTGGAGGTGTTGATCCGTATGCCCCACTTTTTGTAGTAGTGGTATAGTCTGTTGACGTGGGCCTCTACTCTCTTGACTGCGAGCAATGGTGAGAGTGATGTGGCGTAGGTAAGCGAGTCATCAGCGTAGAGGAGATTCTCGCATCCAGTTGGAGTTGGTTGGTCTGACGTCATCAAGCTGTAGAGGAAGGGACCGAGTTTTGAACCTTGGGCGACTCCGGCTCCGATGTTTTTAGTGTGGGATTTGCAGCTGTCCATTTGTACGAAAAATTTTCTGAAAGAAAGAAAAGAACAGAGAATTTTGATTAGTGGCGGTGGAAGCTGAAACGAGTAAAGTTTGTGTATTAATCCATCTATCCATACGCTATCGAATGCCTTCTCGACATCCAGAAAGCATCCAACGGTGACACGATGACTGTTGAGTGAGGTGGTGATATCATGCTGAAACTTAAGGAGTGGATGCAGCGTCGAGTGTTGCCCTCTGGTTGCCTCGGGCGGGCTATTTATATCGAATGACATGCCATCTAGAACTCTCCAGTAACTTCTACATTGTCTCCACATTTGCTGTCTACTCTCTGTCTGTCTGTCTCTCTATACACTCACACACACTGGCTTACAAGCAACGCCTGTCATTTATACCATTCCATTAAAGTGTTGCCAGTTGTGTTTTCGGTTGAACGTTTTTCGATTAGGAAATTGGTATAAAATGTTGGGTTCACGTTACAATATCAACACAGCTATGAGCTATTAGACCACCTTGAAACCAGTAACTTTTGTGTTCAGCTATGCTGCTATTAGCCCTGTTCACACTGTACAATTAGTTGGACAGACTTCGTTTGATGGAAGTTGAATGGTCGGATGTATTTTGTGTTCATACTTGTCAAGCTTGTCGTACGACTTTATGTCAAGTACCCTTCAACTCCGTTCAATATTAAATTTTCAAAAATATTTGAAACCCATCCAACAAGTTGGACAAGCGGTCGTCTGAACAGTTAACACTTTAGTTTAGTTTAGTTTAGTTTAGTTTTGTTTAGTGCAGAGACGCAGCTGCAAGAGATGTCAAAACATTAAATACAAGCGAATACAACAACAACGCAAGACGGAGCTGGACAAGTTAACTTGATTTAACTCTTGCGGCTATGGCTCCGTATGCGTATGCGTATGCATTGTGTTCAGCCAGTAAGTCTGTCCAACTAATTGTATAGTGTGAACAGGGGTATTCACAAATCCATATCGATCAAACCAGTTTGAAATTTGAAAATAAAGTGTTGTTAGAACTTTCACTGACACAACATTATTTTCAGCTGAATTCGTGTATCACAGATAGATCTCGTGATATATTAAAGCAACAATGTAGTAAATGGAAGTTGCGGAGCAAGAGAAGTAATAGTTTCCCTTTTGTTCTTTATTCATCTAAGCTGAAAACAACAATGGTAACAAAAATGAAGCTTTTGCTTCAAGAAAAGTAAACTGTTCATTTTTTTTAAAGATGTGATCTCAGCTTAACAAACTTCTCAAAAAGAAAACCTCAATCCCATTCAATCTAAACACACCCAAACAATCTACTACATCAAATTGTACTAAAACTGTTATAAAATTAACACAGCCGATGCAGCTCTCTTGTGCGCATGGCACTGCCTTCCAACTGACAGAAGTCCCCAAAATCCAAACGGGAGACCATTTCATTTTTTCATTGTGTGGCTTGCTTCTGTGTAAATCTGTGATACGGTGATTAATACTTTTTTCTTCCTCACAAAAAAAAGAACACAAATTTCTTCTTCCCAACAAAATAAAAAAAAGACATTACTCAACTTACATTGTGGAAAAATGTTAATTGGAATGTTTCTCAATAAATAGCCTTCCCACTTTGTTCTACGAAAACACGTCGCACACCGCCAGAGGAGAGACTCACTTTTCCCCATCCTCCGCGACAGTGTCCAACAAAAGAACTCGAAGAAAAAAAAAACTTAGCAATGAATGGTATAAGGTAAAAGAAAAAAACCAAGAAAAACTTCATTTCAACATAAAAATATTCCCACAAAGAAAAGAAAATTTGTGTGCACTTCCATACCACATCACCTAGCCAAGCACCATCACCAATTTAACCCAAAAAAAACCAACAACAAAAGTGTAAAAAAGTAGTGAAAAAAAAAAAGAAAAAAAATTTTTTTTTTTGAAACAAAAGGAGGTGGAGGGCCAAAGAAATTCTGTGTATTCTTCCATTTTACTCCACAATCATAAATTTTCTTCTTCCATGTTGCCCCTTCTTTTTACTCCTGTCACATCGTCTTTAGCTAGAAATCATAAAAAATTCATCCTTCCTCACCCTGCTGTACCTGGTTGCAAAATTAAATTAAATTAAAAATCAAGCAAAAAAATCCACACAAAAAGTAGAAAAAATAGAAACCACCAAACTATGTTCAGTTTAAGTGAATTGTGCTGCATGTTCTGCTGTCCACCGTGTCCTGGACCAATAGCTGCGAAACTAGCATTTCAGCCACCAGAGCCAACCTACAAGCTTACCGCCGCCGATGATACAAATATCAAGTACAACCTGCATCTGTTCGATCGGGCGGAATGGCAATACTCGGAGCGTGACAAGTCCAAAGTGGAAGCCTTCTTCACAAGAACATCGCGGGGCAATCTTATCACATGCATCTATGTAAAGTGCAGCAAAAACGCCAAGTACACGCTGCTCTTTTCGCACGGCAATGCCGTAGATCTCGGACAGATGAGTAGTTTCTACATATCGCTGGGATCACGACTGAATTGTAACATATTTGGCTACGACTACTCAGGCTACGGCATGAGCGGGGGCAAGCCTTCGGAGAAGAATTTGTATGCAGATATCGAAGCCGCTTGGCAAGCGATGAGGAGTAGGTGGGTACCGCAATGATTCATTGGAAACTTTCCCAAACACAGATTCTAAATTCACACCCATTCTGATTCTGCCTATTTACATTTTCAGATTCAACATTAGTCCAGAGAGTATTATTCTTTATGGCCAGAGTATTGGAACAGTGCCCACAGTCGATTTGGCAACACGTCACGAGGTGGGAGCGGTGATCCTGCACTCGCCACTCATGTCCGGCATGCGAGTAGTGTTTCGCAATACAAAACGGACATGGTTCTTTGATGCATTTCCCAGGTAATTGTAATTCACTTTCTCGGTTGATCGGGGTCGTTTGGCAATGGGGGTGCGCGCTGCGCGGTAGTCAATCGTTTTTTAGAGAAGAACGCACGTTTCCGCAATCGCAATCGTTCGTTGGCATTACTCATAATTTTGTGTTGTGTTGTCTGCTGGTTAGTATCTTGCTTTGTTCAACAATTTATCATTAAATTGCTGTAGCTCTTTTGTGTTGATATATTGAAGGCTCCGACTTGCTGCGGATGTTGTCTGTTGGGAGTGTGAATTTTTCTTTCGCAAAACGAATAACGAGCTACACAACTCTGCAGTTTGTTGTGAATGTTGTTTTGTTTTTAATTTACATGTACGTACTACGTACTCGCTCGAATTGTTGCATAGATGAAATGATTTCTTGTTTATGTGTGTATGCCTCGAGTGTGGCAATTGGGATGTTGTGCGGTGATAAGAGTTTGCTTCGCAGTTAAGGATTGCAACAGTGGATAATCTATGAAGCATGTGGATTCGACTTGTTTGTTTCGGATGTTGTAAAAAGTTGATTTAAATCGTCTGGCCCAACAGAGGCAGTTCGATGCACTTGACATAACCAATAAATCAGAGAGCAATGATATCAGTCACAAGAAATGAGAATTTAGTGCGATTGAGTTGAAAAATCTCCTAATCCTTTGATTTGTTTGATAAAGTCAATTGTGCCAGTGGTAAATGTTGCAAATTAGTCTTGCGCTTTTGTTTTATATCAGCCTCAGTTTGCTTCACAAATTTAGAGCGAAAATTTGAGATTTAAAATTATGATCGACGCCTGACGGATGACACTTTATGGTCGCAAATGTTGCGTTCTTGGGAAACTAGATTTTCTAAGAAATATTTTTATAGTGTTTGAATGATTTGAATTCTTGCTCGTAGTTAGCATTAAACAGGTGATCTTTTCGATGAATCAGATTTTCTAAGGAAAAGCTGTGTTACACGACTTCATTGCAATGACTTTTTTCTGTAGGCTGGAGAAAAGATTAAATCAGTGTGTAGATTATTCCAAATGACTAAGAAAACTTAGTTTATTGTTGTTATTTGCTCTGAAACGGTCAGGTTAGGTGGCAAGCCCACAAGCGGATCAGAAAGTGGGAATCACTTAGAGATTGTTCGAAGCGTTAAAAGTAAAAGAGAAAGAGGTTTGTTTAGGTTGCGATTAGTTGCAGCGTCTTGGGTTGGGTTGAGCGGCTAAAAGATGAATCTTTGTACTTAACTGTGAGACCGAAATTGGGCTGAAGAACTGATGCACATTCCTTGCGCGGCGGATGCTTGCCTATAAATTGTTCCAGGGGATGAGTGCAACTGGTTATTTAATTAGAGAATTTGTTAAAATTACGATAATAGAGATAGAGACATGGAACGTTATGAAGGTGTTCCAGAGAATTAATTGAGCCTAAATTTGAACTGTCAGCTAAGATGTTTGAGGAGCACCTGTCCAAACATGGGGATAATACTCTTGTTTGAGTCGGTCTGAAAAATTGCTTCACCCTAAACATTTTGCAGCATTTTTGGCATTTTCAAATATGTGATCATTCCAACAAAGGTCGTCGTTTGCACATGCTGAGTACTGGCAGCTATTCGGTTTCCTGG
This sequence comes from Melanostoma mellinum, assembly GCA_914767635.1. Lineage (NCBI taxonomy): Eukaryota > Metazoa > Arthropoda > Insecta > Diptera > Syrphidae > Melanostoma > Melanostoma mellinum. The sequence goes on from OU612058.1 coordinate 27,744,369, forward strand.
ATACAGGTACCATTCATTAAGAATTGTAGCAATGGATGCTTGAGCTTTAACGACAGAAGGCAGCATTGCATTTTCAAAGCATTGAATTCTATACGCTTAATATTTCCCCATGTAACAATAGCCGCGTTTTATTATTGATCTGATCCGGATCAGATCATGGGTTTATTAGCGTTACAACAACAAAGCGAAATCCTGCTTTTTAGTTGGATCTATTTTTGTGATCTAAAAATTAGTTCTTCTATTTCACACAAGAGGAGACTTTCCATTGAAACGTTGGTATCATTTCCAATATTTCCAATAACAACAGTATTGCCACATGAACATTTTTATCTGGGTGAAATGAAATATATTTTAGATAGATAGCGAGAAACTTCACATTTATTCATTTTTGCATAATACATAACATAATGAGAAAGTTTTGCAAAACAAAACATATATTCGTGAAATTAATAAGAATTAGTCCAAAAAAATGTATATTTGACAAAATGCACGAGTATCATTTTTCCCTAAAAAATAGAACAAAAAATTAGCCATTGAAAAAAAAGTTCGTAGGGCAACTCTGCAACTCTTTTGAAATGTCAGTTGAAAGAGCTAGTCTCTCACAACTTCCAACTGGAAATATGATGATCCAAAGCTGTTTTATTATCAAGATCTGATCCGGATTGGATCATTGTGATAATAAAACGCGGCTAATGACGAAGTTCACATAGGTCGATTTGTTGAAACTTCGTGCGAATAGAGGGACCGTGTTCTTGTTCTCTGTCTCTGTTATCCCAATTGACCTAGCCAATACCGACAAATTGGTGTAACAGAGAAGAATAAGAAAACAGTCGCTTTATTCGCACAAATTTTCAACAAATCGACAATTTTCGTCAGAGATGTCATGATTAGAATTCAATGAGTTGATTATACACAAACGTCCCAGTTCCACATCCGAAGATTAGATATTTAGGTTTGAAAATGAATATGGGAAGCTGAGTAAAAAGTCGTCAGCAAATAGAACGGTCTAAAAGGTGATATCTAATCCAACGAACAACAGACTCGTCGATACCAAATGCAAGCATTTCCGATAAGAGAGCTCGATGTTCAATTCTATCATCTATCCAATGCCTTAGAAGTCTTACTTTCTCCAAACACAATGGTTCCATTTTTCGGTGAAGATTGGCATCAAACCGCAAGTGGACCTTTTGCTACGAAAGCCATACTATCAGTCATTAAGAAACTTTCGTTCTTCAAGATATTTCACGAGTTGACGGTTTATCAATGTTTCCATGACCTTGTAAAGAAGGATGGTAATAAAATCTAGGCTAATTTGTTTGAAAACTTCTGCGTCTAGATTGATAGTGTAATGATCATGGCTGTAGCGCCCCAAAAACGCCGTAAAGATAATAATTCTCTTGACATAGTTTACTTAAAATAAATAAATAGGATGGCACAACAAAGCTATGGATACCTCGGGCTTAACTAACTTGAATTTCCTTTAATTGTATGCCAATTCTGAACGACTATGTAAGTTAGAAAGCGTTTTTATGGCAGTGTGTAATTATTCTAGGATAACTTGCTAGTTCCCCGAAAAAAATGATATCTGTGAAGAATGTTTCTCGGATTTAATACACAAACCTCTTAAGTAACAGACAGATATGCTTACCATTACCCCACACGGTCACCATCCAATAGTTCAGTATTAGTAAGGCCATAGGCTTTTACGGAAGTAACTTTAAAGTAATGTCTTAGTTTTTTAACATCCACGTATTTCCTGCTCCATATGGCTATCGCCTTATTCAAATGAAGTTACTTTAATCACATCGCTCTTTTACGCAGATGGTTTAATCAATTTTCGAGTTCCTTACTGTCAGAGTTTTCGAAGTGATAACGGCTTCATTACGTAACGCGTTACAGGGCCAGTATGTCTGGCGTCGAAGAGACTGCTCCTGTTTCAGTTTAAGTTCTTTCTTTCTTTTTTCTTCTTTCGCGCATCTCGAGACGCACACGTATTTTTTTATTTTGTAATTCTAGAATAATTTGTATGCTATTTATCGCACAGGCTAGTCACTACCGTGAAGCTGGCCATTGAAAGAACTGTGGTGCTTTTCAGATCGTAAAAGCAAGAGTTTTATTTGACCTCTCGGCCACGTATTCCGTTTACTCTACCTTTAGTCATGTAAACTATGGAAGTCCTAGGACAATAGAAGTGCTTTTAAAAAGCAAGTGTTGAAGGGCATATTCTGAATGAATGAATGCTTATGTTTGACACATATCCTATTTCACAATCGCGGGATGGTGTAGTCGGAGTAACCATTTTTTTGGTGAAGATATCTAGGAGTTTGCGATTAAGTAGAGCGTTGATCGTAGAATAAATAAAGAATTGGTTGAAAGACCAACACATACATCCTCATTATTCAAATTATTGGAATCAACTAAAATGTGCCCAAACCGATACTTCTATGACGTTGTCAATCTTTATTATTTGAGTTGATAATAAAGTTGCTAAATCAATTAGTATATCGATTTTAAAAAATAACGCGCATTTTTAATGCAATTTTATCAGCTATTGGCCTACTGCCTCTAACAGTCTGCAAGAACTTTAGTACATAAACGAAAACAGTAAATAATTTGTTGCTATCATTTAAACCCAATATGTAATTGCTGTGGACTCTCGATCTATTTCATTTTCACCGCTGATGACTTTGTAAACAGTGTTTTCCAAACCAATATCTCCATTGCCATCGATTGGAAAAGGTAGGTATTTTCTCAACAAACAAGAAAAAGAAAACATTGATAAATAATATCTATACTTTTTTCTTGTTTGTGATGATTGTACTCGTAATTGTGTTTGCATCCAATGTCCATTTACTTATCTTGAATTCTTTTTCATGTTTTATTTTTAAACATTTTTTTTCGGGTTATTGAATGTTTTGAAATTTATGTGGGTATGGGAGTCTCATTAGATAAATGCCAGGGGTTTGATTGACGTGATAAGGGAACTCAGATAACAGTGAAAGGTCAAGGTGACTTTAGATACGAGTGCATACTGAAAACAAAATGAAATAAAAATTCTCCATGGATATATGCAAAACCGAAAACAGATGGAGTTGCTCAAAAGATAAAATGTTTAATGGTTTACAGATTTTAAAACTCAATGAGTTGTACAGCTCATTAAGTGAGTTGTAACAAGCCAATTTCTCTACCCCGCATGTTTTTTTCTGCCTTTTTTCTCTAAAAAGAAGAAAATTCTCATTCATCTTCGTTACTAGTCGCATTTTATTCACCTGCGAAAGGGTTTATCAAAGATGGTAGGAGTGTTATCACTAAAAACTGAGGTGCAACAGCGAAACATATGTAATATTTTTCAGAACGATGAACTCACGAATTAGACCGCAGAAGATCTTGTTGCTTCGCTGCGCCGGCCTGAACTTAGCATTGTAACGAATCCTTGCTCTTTCGACTCCTTCCACCTTTCGTAACTTCTAGTATGTCACTAGCTACCGCTGACGCTCTATCAAACCCCAACATGCATCATCATCGGCAAACTATTTTATTTTTCTCTCAAAAATGAGAAAAAATAAAACAAAATAAATTAATTAGCCAACTTCCTATACAAGAAAGGACCGTTGTAAAGCCATTTCAATTCAAATTTGAACGCTTTCTTACAGAATTTACCTAGCAACAAACTATATAACCTCATGACTCATGAGTATTGCCACAGAGACTATTTTACTAAATTAGTTTGTTAGCACTTGTCGACGCGATGTCATTCTACCTTATATGGTTTTTTGTAAGGTAAATTGACTGAAGAATCGACCAGCTTCTCCTTAGAAATGACGTTATATTCCTTAATTTCTTTGGCTGTGCACTTTTTTGGAATGTCTCTGTGTTCTGGCATCGAGAAAAGGTCCATGTTTAAACTGTTCTATCATCTCCATGAAAGACATTGGAAAGTTGAGTGCCGTTTCTTAGTCTGCAGAAAGCGCCAAACGATTTCAGAAGGTTTGAATATACGTATATCGGAGCTTTGACAGGACAGGACAGTACATGCCACCAACCAACACCAACCTCGGCTTTTGATGTATCTGTATATAAATGAACTGATCTCTCAAAGGTTGCTCGTAGTCGGTTTTTGGTTAAACTTTAACATGACCAATTCAGATAGTGATTCATTGAATTATGGCTTAAGGCGAATGGCTATACTTGTGATAAACCATTGTATGTAAGTGTAGTAGTCAATCTGATGATCGCTGTGTGTAGTCAGTTTGTGTTTCCTTACTGAAAATTATCACGAAATGCATCGAAATTGGGCGAAAGTCAGTCTAAACCCATTTCAGCACAGTGATTTTTCGTAGCTGTGCACAAAAGAGAGTGCTCACGAGGGAGTAAAAAATTTCTCTAACCTGCGAATTTCTGCCACCTAAATTACCTATGGACGGAAGTCGCGCACAGCCAAAAAAAAAATACAACAACTATCAAAAAGAGGTTTTTCCACGCGTTGCTGCGAATGTTTGGTTCAAGGCATTTCTTTACTCTAGGACAATTACGCTCTTTCAGAGAGTTTCTGAGAGAGTTTCACCCCCACTCCTTAAAATGTTGCAGGTTCTGAATTTCTGTGCACAAAGTAAACAAACAGGCCTTATGACATGGCCTATGTTCTCCATGGCTTTTTTATATTGCAAGAGAAGAAAGCCACTGTAACTTTTGTGACTCTCTCGTGTATATTTTACTCCCAGTTTGGGTTTATTTCCAGACTAAGATGCTAATATTAAACTTATCCTGAGTAAACTAATGTAACCCCATCAATTGTTGAATTTCCTTCTAAAAGAGACGAGTTCAGATTGAAGAAAGCGGGTTGCATTATTTTTTTTGAAAATTTGATCATGTTTTCCGAATCAAGCGAGCTAGAAGTTCTTTGTCGAATATAAAAGTGAGAATAGAACTCCACGGTGCGGTGTTCCTCTGCAGATAGATCTTTTAGTAGAGAAACCACCAAAGTTTAAATAAACATACGATTTGTTATTCCAAAAGAAGCGAATCGTGGTTAATCATGAAATTACTCATGTTCGCTTAGTAACTTTAATCGACCAGTTTATCGGGTTATTTTAGATGCCCAAAAATCACACAAAAATATAATCTAATCTGATCTAAGTTCATTAAACTTTTAGAATGAAATTTAAAACAATGAAAAACAAATATGTACTTCCCACCATCACCCTTCCATTCACACTACACACAGAGCTTCATTGAACAACATAAAGTGACCCTTCACATTTTTCTATTAAGTCGTGTACCACATATTAATCTATTCCCTTTTAACCTCTTTAGTTTTACAAAAACAAATTCAACAAAATGTAAAAACAAAATAATGTCAACCAACCATTGACTTGGTGCATTGTTTCATTATTCAGACAGAACAGGCAAAGACATGGAAATACACACACACACACATAACACACTCATACACTCTCTATCGACCGATCCCACTAGTTAGCACAATCAGAGTCTGATGATGACTTTTTATTGCTTGATTAAATATTTAGGCCTCGAATAGGAGCAACCAGCATCAGTGTCAATTGCAAAACAAACTCCATTGATTGGGAGAAGAAACTGAAATTCTGTTCAAATTCACAACGAAGGAGAAGGAAGGATACAAGCAAAATCGATTTCAAATGTGACAAAACTCCAACTTTGATAGGGATAAGCTAAGCTGATGGGGATTTGTCTAGAGGTGGTTTCAATTTAATTACATACTTCATTAGGGCGGATATTGCTGGGCGCTGGCAAAGTGTTAACAAACAAAACAGGGACAGACTCTGTTCTTTTATCGTTTTGTAGAATAGGGACAGAGGTAGTTTATAAATTTTTATTTATTCAGTTGAACGACATGGTATATAGAACAATATTTGATAAGTTCCCTTGACCTACACCCGAAGATGAAGAGTTTGAGAGGTGAGCTACTATAATATAGTCATCGTTCTGACGACAAAAGTTTCCGTTGCCCTTAGTTGCACAGGCACACTTGCCACCTCTTCTACTTGTGCTTTGAATGGGAGGGTAGAGGTTGAGGATGTGTTTGCAAAAGGCAAATTCTTGTCCAAAAATAGTCTTTAGCTTTTTTTTTGTCGTCATTCAAAGGTTAGTTATAGAATATTTAATTTAGAACAAAGAAAAGAAGATATGGGAAGAGCTTCTGAATAAAACCTGAGCTACAATCTGCATGTGTCTCTTATATCTATTTGTTGACTGTAAACTGTGATGTTGTAAAACTCTCTAGAATCAAGTCAGAGAAGTATTAAATTTCTTGAGAACACAACGAACATTTCTTAAATGCCATTTGTTTTGAACTGGGCATTATACTTGTAAAGATCAGAGGTTGAATTATGAACATGACGCATTTTCACACAATTTATTCTTACTGGCTTAATTAAGTTACGAAAGTTAGGTTATGAATTTACATTAATTGAATTTGCTAATGATGTGTGTGTTTTTTTTTTTTTTAATATTTCTTGCAGTATTGATAAGGTTTCCAAGGTTAAGTCCCCTGTACTTGTTATACATGGAACTCATGATGAAGTAATCGATTTCTCACATGGCATAGGAATCTACGAAAGATGTCCAAAAGCTGTCGAACCTTTATGGGTTGAGGTAAGTAAATAAATGATACAATTGATATTTGTTTAATTAAGAACGGAAGAAGAAAAGCCTTTCCATTAACTAATTTGATGGAATGTAATGTACTTCGATCACTTCTGCTCTTGATGATTAGTCATTTAATTTAAATTCATATCTGATTAACGCGTTTGTTTACTTTTGTTTTAGGGCGCTGGTCATAACGATGTAGAACTACATTCGCAATATTTTGAAAGACTTAAAAAATTTCTTACCGTAGAATTAGTTAAATGACAATTAAAGAACTCAAACACTTCCACCACCGCTGGTGTTACAACGGACGAGAATGATGATAATGATGGTAAGTGTAATTCGTAAAGTGATTTTTGTTTTTAAGTATTTCAATCAAGAGAATGACTCAAAGGTGTAATTTGGCTGGAAGATGTTTTGTGAACAGCGACTGGAAATGCTTTTCTTGGTCGTTGATCTCGGAAAACAAATTTGATCTGAATTTCCTAAGTCAAAGCTCTTATGTTTTTGGATAGCTTAGGTAAGATAAATGTGGCTGTTAGCTCAGCTATCGCACTTAAGGACGTAGTCACTGGGTCTGGTTTATGTCCAAAAAAATTAAGTCAGGAAGACAGGGGCCTATCTTCTTGCAGCATGATTCCTTATAAGAAAATAAGTCGTAGTCGTTGATGGATATTTATCTTTTATCCAGGATTGTAATCACTTCTAGCTTTTGGAGCCCTCCTCGCTTGTGATTGTTCTCAGAAGTCGGTTCGAAGGACTACTCTCAGATTGCTCGTAAGTTTCCTTGCGGCGTTAAACAGGAATTTTTTTTTTGCTCGTAAGTTTCCTTGCGGCGTTAAACAGAAATCTATCAAATGGAATAATTCTTGTTGCCTTGAGGAGTTTTTGATTGGTTACAGTGGTTCTGAAGTTTTGGAACACTCCAAAGTTTTTCTTAGTGGTTTTAGAAATAGTAATTCAAGCAGTATGTGATGATTGGTTTGAGAAGTTCTTTGTAGAACAGCAACGCTGTTTTCCAAATGAGTCAGTCAGTTGAAGAATTAAGTTAAGGAAAGTTTATAGGTTTCGGGCTATAAGCAAAAATAGGTTTTAAAAAACCAGATATTTGAGCACGAACTGAAAGTCACTTTTCATTGGACGAAATGAAACGTTCAGGAGCGTTCGGAGGCTTCCTTAAACTGTTTCATTGGTGTAAAAAGATTGCTTCTCATGATTTTGAGCAGGGGCAGGGACAGTCACTTCTCGATTTGAAGTGAGATTCCACTCAAGAAGCATCAATCTCAAAATGAAAATTGTCCTCCAGGAACATTTTGTATGAGCCACAGGTGTTTTACTCAGACAAAGCCAACAAGTTTAACAGAGCGGAAACAATTTTGGGTATTTCTCGAATGAAAACAATGGATAGAGTATGCTAATTCACTCCACGATTCCACTACAGGTTATGCGAATAAAATATGAATTTCTGTACTTGACTGTGCGACCCAAGTTGGACTAAAGATAGAACTGATGGGTATTCCCAGCGAAGCTGAATTGCCAAAGGTTAGAACGCAACTGACCATTTAACAGAGGCAAAAATGTTTTTCCACGGGTATCGCTTTTCTCGAGGAATTGGCAAGTCTTCCGTTAGTAAATTTATTGCATTGTAAAGCGCTTTCTCGATGAGCCTATCGGAACCGGCAGAAAATTGTAGGTCCTCTATGGTGTTCGTGGCATCGTGGTTAGCCTGTTTTTGTTATTTGAAAGTTTGATGCTAAAGTCTTAGAATCATCCGGCTTTTTCCACGGGCATTGGAAAGTCCCCTCGAATTTGACTATACTGCCATGAAATGAGCTTTCTCATTTAGCCGTTCAGAATCGACATGGAATGGTAGGTGGCTGAAATAAGTTGTTTAGGCCCCATGGATCCCGAGCTTTGCTGTGCCACTCTATTTATTTATTTATTTTTATTTACTTTACTAAGCAGGCGCGAAGATGTTTGATGTTTTCCAAAAATATTTTCACTCCTTTTGGAATTCGTTTAATGTCGTTTTTCACTCTTAACTCCTTTTTTGTTGATTTTTGCAACTCGTTTTAAGCAAAATTGACAGATTTGGAGTGATTGCGTTTGTAGTGGTAAGCTTGATAGATTTCTTCTTTCGCGTTAAAGCTAAAAACAAGACTAAAAATTGTACACTTGAATTTTTTTTTTTGTGGTCTTCTACAGAAAATTTACTAGGCAGTCACTCCTTTGCCCTGAAATAGAAACAGGAGTGAAAAAATCACTCCCAAATTTCACTCCGAATCGATTTCTGGAAAACGTTTTTTATAGTTTATCTGTCAAATTCTTCATCCCAACACTAGAATTCACTCCGGATTTTATTTTTGGAAAACGATATATGTCCTTGACCAAACATGAGTCTAGTTTTGGACGGAAGTCGGATTTATAAATAGTAGATATATCCGGAGGGACATAAAAATGTCCTGCATTGTCTTAAAAAACCTTAGGATTTTGCAGCATTATGGGCGACTTAAACTACATGTGTGGTCTTCCTAATCATCGTTTACACACACATACCAAGTGCTGACAGCTTTCGGTTTCTTTGATGCAAGTAGCATTCAATTCATATGTCCGTTTGGAACTACAGCTCGTCCATACGAATTATGTATTACGCGAGAGGTACAAAACTACTACAAAAAGATTTACTCTTGAAAACAAACTTTAGATGAATGTGTCTCATGATAATTAAAGGCGATAATGATTCTATTAATATAATTTGAACTAAAGAACTTAGCTTAAAGGACGTCCCAAACCAAAGCGTTTGCACTTGTCAAAACTATACAACGAAATAAAACTCAGCGTTTTCATACATTTGTATTGTCGCGACTGCAAAAATGATTACAACAGCGTTTCTGTCGCTGTCGCAACTCCAAAAACGCTTTGGCTTGGGAGAACCTCAATTCGTCAGGCCTAATTATTACGAGTAACATTGTATTTTCTTTAATAATTTCTTGTAATAATTTTGTTTAAAGAACCGCATAGAAAACTACTGGAACGTTCACCGACGCCTGGGCCTTGAATCTTGTATGAATAAAAATCATAACTATTGTCTAGTTGAGCTTGAATAATTAAAAACACCCATTGCTAACTCAAATCTCCCAAAACTATTAACCTTTCTTCTCGCCCCACCGTAGGACAAGTAAATATATACTTAAATTTCCTGTATTCTGTATTAATAAAATCCATGGCAACCCATACATTACATAGCCTGCAGTTAGTTATGATTAAAATAAGTTATCCTTATTTAAAATTAAATAAATTAGATTAAAATTGGTTATCTTCAAGTTAACTCGATTAATATATCTATACGTGTGTATGTGTGCGCGTGTCTTTTTTTTCAAGCAGCGGCTTCATCTTCTAGTTCCGTTTCTACAAAAGCTCTTGCTGAAAAATTTCTCTAGCATAAAGGGTCCGGCTCTTGTGCCAATAACGCAGCACCATACCTTTCTCTTAAAAGCACATCTAACGGTAAGTCAAAAATCTTATTTGACAAAAAATGAGAATTATATTTCTATAAAAATCACATGAATGAATAATTTATTTAAAAAATCAAAAACTACAAAAAAAAAATTAAACAGCCGTTGCTCGATTGGAGAGGGCCGAGAGCCAAGGACATCGCCTATCATCATATGCGTCTTCCCCTTTACAAAATAAATTATCCTCAGCATCGCCGCACACCAATCCCAAGCAGAGAACCTCAGCGGAGCAACTTACCATATGTAGTACTAGTAATCATCTCGATGAATCATCATCATTATCCCCACATCATATTAGTAGTAATAGTAAAATTTATCATCCCGGTCGGTTCAGCAGTAGCAGTATGACTACTTCACCAACGAACAACAATAATTGTAGCAGCAACCATCAAAAGCAAATGGAGTGCATTCCCAAGTGTACATGCAGTTCAACAACTAGCGGCAGTAATAGCATAGGGCCGCGCTACAGCTCATTGAAATCACTGAAGCTCATGAACGGATCGAACGGACTTGTTGGCGGCATTGGTTTAGATAGAAAATCCACAATGACCACGATGAAAAAAATTAGCTGCGATGCCACCACTAGTCCAGGTCGAATTCATGCAAAAGATGCCGCAGATATGACAACCTTAAATGAATTAAGAAAAAAATCTGACGAACTCATGAAATTAGCAACTGGTCGAGCTATTGCAAGTCCACGAAGAGTTGTGGCCACACGCAATGCAGCCACAAGTCCTAATTTAGATATACGCAAACTGGGCTTGTTGGAAAGAAAACCAAAAGACGTTGTTGCTGCTGCCGCTGCTGCTCTTGCTTCGGCTCCTGTTGCTGCCGCAAATAACCAAAAAATCGCACTAGAGAAGTCAAATTCTTTGGGTGAATCGAAGCCGATAAAGCAATTACGTACCACAAGAAGTTTGTCGCCACGACCACCAGTGCGTCATCAGCATGCCATAATGGTCTCAGACGAGAATGACATTATATCGGTAAAGATTTCACCAAATGAAGACTATGAGCTGGAGAATGGCATTTCATCTCGAATGAACGACTTGAGTGTGCGTGTCAATAGAGGTGAAGAAAAGACCAACACAAGTGGAAGTGGAGGTGGAGGTGGAGGGGTAGTTAGAAAAAAGCATAAAACATCAAAAAGTGAACAAACCTCGCCGAATATAGCAGACTACGATACAAAGTTCTCATACAATCAAACCAACAATAAGAGCACTGGATGTCTGGTCTATGTGCCATCAGACCCATGGTTGAAAATGTCTGACCTTGAGGAGTGTAAGGTAAACTCTTTGCACAAGAGAAACAATCTTCATAAAATGTCGAAGGAAACGCGCTCCCTAAGTCGTGGTAATCTAGAGCCTCTTGCCAATGACCCTTGGATTTGGCGAAGACCTCCTCCAGACTCAGCTAATGGAGGTCCCAGAACAGGTAATGTGAGGAAATCACCCAAACAAGAAGTTTTTCGTCAGGCAAAATCATTTTCGGCCACCAAATTTGAACTAGGCGGTGGCGAGCACACCAAAAGTCACCGCCCTAAGTTGCAACGCTGCAAATCGCCGTTATTTATTGAAGACGATTTCTTACCACCACCAGTGTCGGCACCTTCTTCGCCATTTTTAAAAGCACCAGAGAATCAGTTCTCGCCACCGCCTCAACCATTTACTGCCACTCCACCACCACCGCCTGTACCACAGCATTTTGTATGTAACAACTCTCCGGTATCCTCACCGGCTCGCATCAAGCCCACTGTTATTGAAACGCAGCAACCACCACAACAAGCACCACGTAGTTTTCTAGATGTGGTCAATCCAAATTTGCTACAAGCACGACATAGTTTCTCCTCCATATCGCAACGTGACGACGAATTACAACTGAATATTCGCCGGCTTTCTGAGCAGATGCGCAAAACTCAGGCTGGAAGTTCGGCCATCATTGCGACAACTTCTTCTACAGGCGCCGACTTTAGTGATTATCTAAGACAATTTCGCTGCAGCGAAGCAAAAAAAGCAGCCGCCGCAGCACAATCCCAACAGCAACAGCAGCCTCCACTTCATCATCCTTCCCCAAAAGTCACTCAAAGCAAACTCGATTCAATGTTAGAAACCACTTGTTGAAAGCAAACACACAAACTCATGCTTCAGATCTCTTCATGTACGACTCCCATTTAAACCCATTATCCCCTCTAGCGCGCACTCCCAAAACAGTCCCGTGGAAGCGTAAACAAATTTAAATGATAATAATTTTCATTGAAAACATTAAAAAAAAAATAAACATAAAAGATTCATCTGTTATTTATAGGTTTAAAATTAATTAACTAATTTAATTAATAAGCTTTTTAAGAATCTACAAAAAGGAAAGATTAAATAAAAAAAGAGCAACAAAAGGCATAATGACATAACTAAGAATGGAAATGTATGCATTTAAGAAAATAAGCAATCATCTTCTCAATAAAAGATTAAAAAAAAACTTTTTTACACAAATGTAATTTCTAAGTTCAGTTTTTTTTTATATGTATGTATTAAACTTATTGTTTTGTCGAAAGAACATTTTGTAAGATTGATTTATTCATATACATATTATAATTAAAATATTATTTTGTTCTATTGTAGTGAGAATACAAATTTAGTGATATATAAGCGCATTAAATTTTTTGTTTTACATTTTTTGTGTTACATGGTAATCTCGTTGTACTGGTAAAACAAAAGAGCATGTGTATTTTAAAGTAAATGCTTGGTTGAAAAGAAAAACATTAAAGAAATATTTCAGAGAAAGTCATGTCAGAAATTATATTATTGACTGTGTATGATTAAAGTACCTGTTTAGAACTTTCTTCATCGTTCATCGAGGAACTGGAATCATTGTATGAATTTAACGTTCTGCATTTGTTAAATACCATTTACAATTTAATGGAATTATTGGACCTGAATGGTAAAATAGTGTTGTTCTAAGCAAATGTGTGTACTGCACCTCATCTTGAAGTTGTACTTTGCTATTTGAAAATTGTAGTGCCAAATGCTCAATAAATGCATGATTTCGGATTGATATTACGAGTATGATATGTAATAGGAAATGCACTTTTTAAGAGGTAAAGTTTTTTTATATGTTAGAGTTAAAATTTACTTTAGTCGAAAATGAATGCGAAAGGAAGTGAAGGGGAGGTCAAACTTAAGAAAAAACTGCCCTGTTTTCAATAGACCTGATGGTTTGCCAAAAATTTCATTTAGTGTTTTTTTCTCCGAAAAAACAGTATAAGTTACTTTTGTTTTACGCTTTACGTTTAAATTCTGAAAAGCTGTTTACTTATGTCGCTTTCCTTTGGCCGAATAGAAACGTCCAGGAGCGTTCGGAGGCATCCTTAATCCGTTCCATTGATGCAAAAAGATCGCTTCTCATGATTCTGAGAAGGACAGTCACTTCTCGATTTGCAGTGATAATCCACTCAAGAAGCACTGACACATGGTACTGAAATATTAAAAAGAAAATTTTCCTCAGGAAATATTTTTTATCTGCTATAGTTGTTTCACACGACACAAAGGAAATTACGTTAAACTGAATAGAAACAATTTTGGGTGTTCCATTGGTTTTTAATGAGAGCTTCCCCAAGTGAAACCAATTGAAAGCGACTTTAAACTTTGGCTTGAAGGGCCTTCAGTCGCCATTTGTTATCCCCGAGTTCGATTCCTGTCTTCAGTTAAAAATATTTTTTTGTTTTTGTTTGCTACTCCAAACCCCATTTTTGCGACGTGTTTCACGCACATTTATGCCTTCGGACTTGCTTCTTTCTCCTCTGACTAAGGCAATAATTGTACAGATTTTTGCCAGACTATCTCTAGTTGAAGTTTGAGTTTTGCACAATTTTTCAAGTGTTATGTTGATTATAATCATTGACCACCGGGTCGACTTGTTAAAAACTTCTATAGCGACATTGTCATAGAAAAGTACGCATCTCGTGGTTTGTTACCTTCGAATGATCTTTTCCGTTTTGGTAAAATTTTGCGAGTCTTAAAATCTCTCAAATTCCTTAACGGAAGGCTTAATTTTTTTTTTTTTTTTTTGTCTTTAAGAGCATATATGCTGTTTCTCCCTTTGGTTCTACTTTAAGAGGAGTTGATGCTGGCAGCATGGGTATTTGGTACAGTTGAAGAGAATATGTATTAAAAAAGCAATTTGCTATCTCTTGTTGTTTAGCTTTTCTATAGCTTATCGCTTAAGAGTCAGGGATGGAATTGGCTAAGGTGATATTATATGATATTTCCAAAGCTTTGTGATGAAATCACCAAAGACGATTTTCACGGCATTTCTAGGACGGTATGTTTAAATAAATCTTTGGAACAATCTTCGTTCACTTTAGTTGGATCATGGCATGGGTTCTTCATTACCTTATGCTAGCGAATTTAGCGTTGAAAACCATCAAATAAATCAAATTCTTCAGCTGTTGGTGTACGCAACTTTTTATTGCTTCATCTATTTTTGTCTTCATCTCCATCCGTAGCTTTCATTAAAGATTTCATTTGGTTAGTGAAATTGTCACAAAAAACGAAATGATTTTGCTATTGTAACATTGATTTGACGAACCGTCTACGCGTTTATATTTTAAAAAAAAATGTACAAAGTGCAATGGAAAGGCTTATTAGTTCTTGGCAACTATGTTTTGTTGAAATGACAATCAATCAAATGCGAAAATTCAATTGTAGTAGCAAATATAAATAACCTAGTGCGAGTTTCTGAGGTTTTCATATATTGTCTGCGGTACTAGCTCTATATAGCGGACGGATCATTGTAGTAGGTTTCGAAAAACTGGTGCCGAAACAGCATCAGTGATCGAGTGAGTCAGTGCCATTTTTCTTTCAAAACTCGCTTTAAATTGCAGATAATTAATCAGTCTGCTTTCTATTTATTGAGTTCAATTCGTTCAAATGCTGATGAAGGAATATAAAATTGTGGTACTAAAGTGCTCGATAACGTGAGAAGTAATGCCAAACTCAAATAATTCAGCCCCGTATTACTCCATCACGTGTGCGGTAATTGGGTCCCTGTTTTAATGTCTTTACATTTCTCAGCCTACGTTGTTAGTTCAAAGAAATGGCGTAGAAAACAATGCGTATTAAGTCTGGTTCCCTTTGAGCTGTTTAAAAAATTAATTTTGGGTTGAGAAATGTGTGTTGTGTTTTCTTAGAACTAAGTTTTTTCTTTTATTTAAGATTAAATAAGAGTCTTGTAGTTTCACTAAACTATCTTTCAAAATAAGGTTGATTGCTTTGAGCTAACTGACGATTATTCTTTTAACATTTTTGAATCGAAGTGTCATCTTTTACTTTAGCTTAATACTATGAAAAAATCATTTCCTTCTATGAATAGTGATTGGTTTAAAAGACAAATATTATAAGTTCACCTGGTAAGTATTCAAAAGCCTAACAACAGACACAATAGTCGTTTAAAAGTTAAGAGCATTCGGAGGTTGGGTTACAGCAGCAGGTTTATAAAAAAACCACTAACACGAATAAAATTTTTGGAAGTAATGAAAACAAATAATTCATAACCCGGTTATGGATCTCAGCTCAACTGAAATTATGTTGATTTCCCTGACAAAAAACACAGGTAAACAACAAAATTTTGACTTGAGCTGACATCTGTAAAACGGGTGTGTAAAGTTTCAAACACCACTGAACTATAGACGGTTGGAATCAATAGGAATGGAATGATGAACGCCCACAATTCATATTTATTATTATAAAAGAAATTCAATTCATAGTCAAAAACAATTAATACTTTTTGTTGCTGTTATGATTTCAAATGATTTTCAGCAGCAATATGATGCCATCAGCAATTGTGATTTAAGACACATTCAAATGGAGAAGTTAACATAAACTTTGTGCATTTATATTGTAGTAAACAGAACTGTTAAAAGTCAAGTTCGTTTCTTCAGATCTCGATTTAAAACAAAAAGAAAACACTCTCAAAATATATAAATTTTTTGTATTTTTGTCTTTGAAATATAAAATACAATGCATCGTTTTTCTTTCTTAGTTATAATTTATATATAAAGAAATGTAATGTTTTCAGACAACAATTTTATCTTAAATCGATCATTCATTTAAAGTAAAAATAAATAATATTTAACTAGCAAAGAAAATTAAACTAAAAAATATTAAAACAAAAAAAAACTAAGTAACGTACTTATGTATATGTATTTTTATTGTAATCAAATTTCAATATATAAAAAAAAAGAGAATGTAAACAAAATCCAATATAGATTTTAAGATTTATTAGAATTATAGTAATGATAATTTTTATTTTTATTTTAAAAAGAATATGTACTTTTTATTAAAATTATACAATAAAAGAAATATTATTCTTTAAAACGGAAAATAAATTCAATTTTATTAACTACTCCATTCAAAAGTACGTCGCATTAACCTGAGAAAGCGACGCCGGCAAGTCTGATGGCAACCTAATGCTAATGTCGTTCAGCCTTATTATGAGTTTCACGTGAACAGCTTTTCGCCCGGAATTTAAAAAGCTATTATGAGTTTCACCTGAACAAAATTCCAGACTTACAATTTTTCCGCTTTTGTTGTTCACTTGTTCGCCTCACAAAAGTAAGTGAAATAAATTGCTCTCAAGGTTTTCACATTTCACGGGGGAAAAAAACTCATAATAACATGGAAAATTTTTCCCCCGAAACTCATAATAAGGGAAAAGTGAAATGGGATCTTTTTCGGGGGGAATGATTTCACGTGAAACTCATAATAAGGCTGGTTGTGTTTGTTTGTTCCAAGAGTGTTATCAATATTGGCATTCGCTGGATAACTAAATCTCAGATGTTCGTGCTCTGTTTTTAATGTGAAGGCTTCTTTTTTTCTTGGCACTTCTAATACGAACAAGCTTTGTTATCCCTGCTATCGTACGGAGCATCAGCTGCCATCACTTGATCTCATAATCTTCATGACTGTCCAACATTATGAATGCGAATTCCTTTCAGGATAATTGCCTTTAACTGAGTATATTCAATATTCTTACTTACTTACTTAGGTGGGCATTACAGTTCGCGGTGAACCTGGGCCTCAACCAAAATTCCTTCTATAACGACTTCGATTTCGGGCGAGCTCTCTCCAGTTTCGCACTCCAAGTCGGTTGAGGCCTTCATCCACTTGATTGCGCCACCTGAGACGAGGTCTTCCCCTTCCGCGATTTCCCTGCAATGTGCTTTCGAACACCCGACGAGCCGGAGCGTTTGGGTCCATCTGCTTTACATGGCCCAACCATCGTAGCTTCCTGATGCGTGCTCTTCTGGCTATGCCCATGTATGCCCGGGGTAAAGCTCATACAGCTCGTTGTTGTATCTTCTTCTCCACACATTGTCTTTGCATACGGGACCAAAGATCATTCGGAGAATTTTTCTTTCGAAACGATCAAGAGTTTCCTCATCCGCTTTCGATAAGGCCCATGCTTCCGCGCCCTAAAGCAGGACTAGGATGATTAAGGTCTTATACAAGGTTACCTTGATTTTTCTGGAGAGGGTTTTGTTTCTCAATTGCCTTCTTAACCCAAAGAAGCACCGTTCAATTGGTGCAAAAAAATCGCTTCTTATGATTCTGAGGAGTGACAACCGCTTCTCGATTTGAAGTGAGAATCGACTCAGAAGCACTAACACATGTTACTCAAATGTGAAAATGAAAAATTTGTTCAAGGAATTTTTTTAAGAGCCATAGGTGTTTCACTCACACAAAGGAAACTACGTTAAACTGAAACAATTTTGGGTGTTTCATTGGTTTTTAAAATGAGTGCTTCCCCGAGTGAAACCAATGGAAAGCGCCATTAGAAATAGATGACATTTGAATGGATGAATAAGACTTCCACGGAAATATTGAATGTTTAATTTCCAATCATGTTCGCTTTTCAGAATAACCTAAGCGCTTCGCAATTGAGTTATCGTCTTGAATACGATCCTCCACGCTTTTTGGAATAGGTCTACAGCTTTCGAAGCCGAATATTGCTTCATGTATCAATTGATGGTTCCCTGGTCGTAATGGTTAGGATGTCTGCCTGATATGCGCGAGTTCCGAAATACGCTCGAAAAAATTGGTGTCTGGGATGAACCAAAAAAAAAGTAACTACACTTGAATAAGTAGGTACACAAATTTATTTGACAAAATCTCTTATCAATTTTTCTAAAGCTTTAATCCATACTTTGAAACCCATCCAAGGCCATCAACAGTACTGCCTTTTGGTTTATATTCACAGCCAATCCAATCATCGTAGCCTGAGTTTTTAATTACATCAAATACAAATCCATAGTCTAGCTCTCCAGGTACATCGGGTTCGTGACGATGGGGTACTTGTGCAATTTGTATGTGACCAATATATGGTTGCATTTCCTTAAAAGTGTTACTTACGTTTCCACAAATATGTTGCAGATGGAAGACATCAACCATAAGTTTGATATTTGGACTATTCACTTCATCCAATACTTTTATAGCTAGAAATAAATCAGAAAGTATATAAAAAAGCAATTAAGACTTTTGAGTATTACTGTTTTACCGGTAGTATAGGAATTCAAAAAGTATCCAGGAACAGCGTACTTGTTTATAGGCTCAATCACCCCAACTATGTTTTCTTCTTCGAGTCTTTTTGCTGCATATTTCAAATTGGTGACGTAGGTTTGGTGATGTTCGTTTTCCGGTTTGGAAGTCTGCTTTCCAGCCATAAGATGAATTCTGAAGAAACAATTAATACATTTAAATAATTCATTCATTACGACTGTATCAGATAGATTAAATTAGTTCTTTTTTTTATCTCACTTTTAAACTCGTGATCTTACTTTTTGCACCGCAACTTTTTTGCTAAAGTGATTGATTCATTTAGATTGTTCTTGAACTGTTCCTCCCCTCCAGGTATGCTTGTTGGTCCAGCAGTGAACTGATCGCCACCATCTAATTTTTTTTGACAAACGTAGTTGGTTTTTATAATCACAATTTAAGGCAAATAATTATTTGAAAGTTTGTATGTGCTGTGGTAGGTACTTACTTGTAGAGATATTTAAAAGAGCTACCTCAAGACCATTATTCTTCTGTGATTCTACGACTTTGTCCAACAAATCGTCACTTGGATATCCGATTTCTACACCACGGAAACCGGCTTTTCTTGCTGCAGCTATCCGGTCTAGGATAGTTGAATTGCTTTCGGCAAAAAGGAAGTTAAGATTGGCGCATAGTTTGAATGACATAGTTCAAAAGGTAAGCTGTTTAAAAATGGAATTCTAAAGACAACTTTGCAATTTGGTACGGATTCCGTAACTTGTTTTAGTAACAAGGTCAACACACTTATCTTTAAATTATATAAATTAATAAAAACACTTGTTATTATCTCGAGCAGTGAGATTTGATTAGTCAGTTGGAATTGGAGAGACTTGTTTTGATTACCAAATACCAACATATCGCAGAAAGCTTTTTTGACATTTTCAGTCAGCTGACTTCTCGTATCGTGGTTGCATTCAGCCAAAATGTCTATGTACAATACAGATATGTGAGTTTAAGAAAAAAAGCTTAGAAATTTTATTTTGGCTAGGTATGCTTTTTCAATTCTGTTATTGCTTTTTATAAAATCCAAGTCAATTAAAATTTTTGAATAATTGTTTTCAATTTCAATTTTTGAAAACGTTCAGAAGACCCATGAATGAAATCGAAAAATTTTGTAAAGTAATTTTTGTTTTGATTCCAATTTTAATATGAAGTGTCAATTGTAGTAGCATCGCAAAGAGCTATCGAATAGAAGGACGGTTGTTGAACTTTCCCCAGGGTTGACCCAGGTATTCTTGACAACCCTATGAGTTGTCAAAGAAACCTGGGTTTTCCAGTCCTCAAAAAACACTAAACCACAAATCACCACAAATCCTGTCATAAAAAAATACATGCCATTCAATTCACCACAGTAAAAACCTAGGGCGAGTTGAAGGAAAACCAAGGTCAAGCCTAGGGCTCAAAAAACACTAAGTTTGACATTCAGAGTGATTTGAGGTTTCTCAAAAAACGCTTTGTGGTGACCCCAGGACGATCCCAAGGCTTCAACGAACAAACCTAGAATCAGAAGTAAATTAGAGTTACATAGTTGGGAACAAGTTAAAAAACTAACAATAGTTCTGCCTAACGACCTGCTCTGGATCAATCTATAGCGGAAAAAGCAGGGCTGGATTCCGTAACGATTAAAACAATTATCGTCTTAATTTAAGGTAATAAAAAAGGTGTTTAAAAGCCTTAAAAGATACTTTAATTTTGTGAGACGACAGTAAAACAGCTTTGTTTTGTGTAACCTGCTGTTAATCACTTAAGACCAGCATTTTCATCACTCCTTTTAACTAAAAGCAGATTCAAGCAAAGTGTCAAAATCACAAATGAGAAAATTCCTCCTCTTTGGTCAAAATCAGCAATTGACGTTGGATTCAATTGAACTTACATCTGGTGTTACTTAAGGTGTGACTCCAATGTTTTCAAATAGGTATGTATTTCACTTTAATCGATGCCATTTATATTTTTTTCCAAGCTGGGTCACAAAATGTTAGCTTTTTTTTTAGCTGAGTTGAATTTTGGCACCAGTTGATGCTGCTCTAAGATGCGTGACATTTGATTTTGCTCATGGGGCCGGATTCTGTAACGTTTTAGACGACTATCGTCTGAATTTTAGGCAGTAAAAAAACGTGTTTAAGATCTTGAAAAAGTTGCCAAAATTTGTTTGACAATAGTAAAATAGCTTTCCACCAAACACTGATGGACGATTAAACGATAATCGCTTGAAAAGTTACGGAATCTGAGCCCTGTGTTTTTTCTTATTTAGGGAGCCGTCCCATGTGACGGCCTTTTTTTAAGGGATTTTCTATATTTTTTTTTACGGCCAGTAAATAGTATTACGTCAATGGTAAATAGATAGAGCCTTAAATTGGTTGCGTTCGGATTTTTACCTAAGACGAACTAGATTCCTTTCGTGACATTTGTTGTTAGTGTAATCCCATGTTAAAAAGCAGCTGACTGCAAAACATCTTTTGAGGGGAAAGCGATCCAAAGGTACCTTAAAAATCATGGTATAGCAAGCTACCCAATTTGAAATTTGAGAACAGCTGACTTGAATTCATTTTTGTTTGCTTTCTGTCATAGTGCTTTGTTGCAAAATTGTTTTTTGTAAACATAAAATTTAAAATATGGTGCTCCTAATTAATCTAAACGACATTGTTTACGAAGTAAACGATTGTGAAGAAGTTTGCAATCGAATAATAAGTGGTTCGTGTTGTTTGCAATTTTTAAAACATATTTGGTTTGGTTTGTTTTCCCTTCGATTTATCAGCTGTTTCTGATTTGACAGATACCTAATCTTAGTCGTTCGAAAACTTACCCGGATACAAAGGTATCCTAGTTATGCTACCCATTTTTTCTCGAACGCACCCATTTACTATCATTTGTTAACATCTACAGTATAACTTGAAACTTTCAGCTAAAAATGTTGAATTGAACATGAGTTACAGCTTTCTGAACACACTCGGCTAGAAAAAATGGACTCGCACTTCGTCCACGATTGCGGTTGATTGACTAATCAGAAATAAAAACAAATTAGTATCGTGTTAATCTGTAAGATTAAATGCATGGAATGAACTATCATTACGTGAATATACCTGGTATTTGGAGATTTTTGATTGATAATAGTTCATTCCATGCTGCGTTAACATGTGCTGAGTGTACCTTTCAAAATTCAAGTCATCCGGTCAAGCCGTTTTTGAGATACGAGGGAGGAAAGTTTGAAAAACACTGTTTTGAGAAAAAAGCGTTTAAATACTCCAACTGCCAACTGCGGGCTCCGAAGAGCTTTTTCTACTAACTGCTGTATTTTTAAAACGAGTTCGAATTTTTTGAAACCACTTTACTACCGCATTCTAGACATGTTGAGGAAGCAATTTTTAAATGTTTTATTTTGTTTTTTAAATTTTCTAGCCGTTAATCACTCGGATAGAAAGGTACCTATACGAAAAATTCTCAAAAGCCTTTAGAGGCCATAGAGGACTTTTTAGTAGATGTGGGTTTGTGTATTTCGGATGCGTTGATTGAACGTATCCAATAGATATAAATGGGGGCAAAGACATATCGACACATAAAAAACGTTCATGTCAACACCAAATTTCATATTTGAAAATACGTATCAGCTTTTCTTTTTCAGGCTCAATAGATTTATGTGTTTCTCTGTAAGTATTTCGCTAATGTGACCATGCTTTTAAGAATTCTTTTGTTTTATTTGATTGCCAATTTGTTTTTACAGCAATAACATTACTTTTATAAGAATAAGCATTTGAAACTGAAAATTGGCAGATTTTTTATTTGCGTTATCCATTTCTATTAATATTAAAAAACATTTTTTATGTGCACAAATCAAATTTTTTTTATTTTTATATACAATATATAATCTACAACTTACACTTTGCTTGTATGATTTGCCAACACATCACTAATATACTTCTGCTGCTCCACAAAAGACAGCTTAAACTGTACTAAAACTATTATATTAACCGCTATATGCGAAAAAAGCTAAAAGAATAATTTTGAAAATTTACTTTCGAAATGATCAATGCATAGTTAAGTTATCAATATGATCTCACCGAAGTAAGGAGCTGTCTGTTAAGCTTTCCATATCCCTTCATACAAATCACTGGCGGATTGAGTTCAATTGCCGATATGAAATGATTGATTTCCCTTTGAGTTTGAATTTCTATTTTAAGAAGGTCAATGGTCAGTAAAGTGTGTTGGATTTCTTGAGCAACAGAATTGGTTGCCTTCTCAGCGCAGTCACATACGATAAATAGCAAAGATGTGCAGTAACTTGTCAAAATCAGCATTCCAAATACTTTGAGTGAAAACCCACTTTCGAAAATTTCCGAAAGCGATCCAAAAGCTGCAATGATTATATTGATGGACCTTCATAAAAACAAAAATATCAAATTAAGTCGAAAACAGAGAGAAGCAGTAAAATTAACATACAAAAATAGACAAAAAGTTGTATAGGTTCGAGCGTAAGCATTGCCCAGAGCTTGAAGCATCTCACTTAGGTTAAGCCAAAGTACCCGATACTCTGAAACAACGACTGGATTACAATCAATGTCGGTGTCCTACGTAAAAGAAATATACTCAGCAGTTTTTTTTTTTTTTTTTTTTAAGTCAAAAGCAACCAACAAATTTCGAGTTACCTTTTTGAAACAGATTGACAAACTATGAGAAGCCGCTTTGATAGCCCTGGCATTGATGTAAAGCAGAGCAGCGTTCATATTGATCATTGTAAGTATGTGAAAGTATGCAGTCGTGTGCCAAAGCAGAAATCCTATTAAAATGTATTTGGTGTTTTGTTCATCATTTTTGTATGTCTTTGATTTAACTTACCCTCAAGCAAGTGGCTCAGACTGTACAAAATAAGAATAGCCAGTGTTACACATCCAATGAAAAGAATAATAATCATAATTCGCAGTCTAGGAAATACCAGAGACTCCCCGGTTATTCTATAAAACCTTACCTGAAAGTATAAATTAAATCAGTAGATTTTTTTAACTAAGATTTCTTCATTTTACTTGAAAATGACCCCACATTGTTTTGTAGCTTGCCACTTCATTGGCGACTCCCCATCCAACAAATGGAATCCAAAAATGTGGAAACAAAAATGTTATGAAAATGACGGCGTAGATGTATTCATCAAATTCTTTAATGGTGTGAAGTATACGTAAACGTTCAATTCCGACAGTAACAACAAGTGTCGTGGTGAAGCAATAAAGTATCAATGCATATACCATCTGAGGTGATTTCCATCTAAATGTTACTATTCCAGGTCCAGAACGAACAATTGGCATTACGCCCAGATAAACAAATAACTTCAAAAGCAGTTGATGATCCCGATAAAACTGAGTATTGGCAATAAAATGATAAAAGCTCAGCATTTACCCACGGTTTATAAACAATAAAATTTAATGGTCTATAAGTAATTCAAAGTATTCAATTTCTTGGCCATGTTACAGTTTACGGTAAGAAGACTAACCAAGTCCGTCCCCATAAATAAATAAATAAATAAAAATAAATAGGGTGGCGCAACAGAGCGAGGAGCCCCTGGGCCTAGCGCATTTCTCACAACCATGCCTTGTGAGGGAATGGAAGGGACCTACAATTTTCTGCCGGTTCCGAAAGGGTAATCGAGAAAGCACTTTTCATGGCAATGAATACTAATGGAGGACTTGCCAATTCCTCGCGAAAGGCGGTACCCGTGGAAAAAACATTTTTGCCTCTGTTGGGATTCGAACTCGAACCTCTGGATTAACAGGCGGACATGCTATCCATCACACCACGGGTACCACATCCCCATTAAGAAAAATTAGTTATGGTTAAGTAGGTGGTCCATTTTATTTGGGTTGGTTCCTACAATTCAATAGTACAAATTTCAGGCTAAGCTTGTAGCTTTATCCAACATAAAATTAGCAAACAAAGCTGAGATTAAGATGAGTTGTGACAAGGGAGGACATTTGTTTTTAGCCCCAACCAACCAGTCAAACTGAGCGTTTTTCGAGCCTTGTGTTTGGTTGCCTTTATCTCGTCCTGAAGTAGCGCTACCTTTTTGTTGGGGCGAGTACCTACAGGTAGGTTACAAACAAAGCTTTCACCTGTCAAATGGGATGTATTTTTCTCTCAAATGACAAACGTTTTTTGAGAGTTGGAACAACCAGGTTCTTAGCAACACATAAGGTTTTTAATGAAACCTTGGTCAGCCCTGGGTAACGAACGAAGCTGTTCCTGTACCTAGGTTATGTTAAGTTAGCAGAAAAACTGACACACATATAGGTGAATAATAGATCCAATGTGAAACCATATAAGAGTGCGAGGAATTACGAAACTATAAGTATGTTTAATGACCTGCTCTAGATCGATCTAGAGCAGAAAAAAGCAGCGTTTTGGTGTTTAATGACAAATTTTTCTACTCCGAGCAAGAACTTTTTGTGTTTAATGACCTGCTCTAGAGCTTTTAGAGCAGCATTTTCTGCACTTGCTTTTGAGTAATGTCGAATTCCTTTCAACAAAAAAATCGACTGCAGTCGACTGCAGTCAATTTTTTTTTTCAATGGAATTCATTTAGGAGGAAAAAAAAATCGACTGCAGTCGATCTCATTTTTGAGACGGATTTGCACACTGACTTTCACACACACAACAATTTTGACAGATCGAAAACGGCAAACAAAAACATCGGCATATGAAAAAAATTAAAGGAAGCAAAATTGTTTTGTATTTAGTTGTGAATTTGGAAAACATTTGGTGAAAATAAATTTAAAAATTGTGTGCTTAACAATATGAATGTAATTCTTTTGTTCCGTGGTGCTTGTTTTTCTTCATTAGTCAGTTGGGCACACACACATTCATAAAAAAAAGAATCGCTACTTTTTTAATTTCCTAAATACCCAAAAAAGAATTGAATTTAGTAGCGACTGCAGTCGACTGCAAATTGGTGAAAGGAAATCGACATAAGAGTAGAGTGGAGCAAAAGTGTCAAAATCAGCTGTTGACATTTGATTCAAATATTTTTGTTTATATTTTGCGTTTTGCAATCTATTTGAAATCGAATTTAACTTAAAATCAATTGAATTAACATCGCATGTTAGTTTAGTTTTGATTCCAATGTTTCCGAATATAGATTTTTATTATAATAAGATACCAAACATAATTTTGGAAACTAGCTAAGGTCACAGCCAGCTGACTTTTGATACCAGCTGTTCTGCTCTAAATTGCCTGACATTTGTGAACTTTCTTGCTCTGCTCTGAGCTACGCTGCTCTACTCTTTTTTTCATTAAACACGGCTTATTTAAACCACTTGAAGCTTTTTGTAATGGAGACTTCAAATGTTTATGTTCGTAAGATGATTCGAAATCATTGAAGAAGTACGTCATTTGAAAGAGAGTGCGGGTTATGTGCAGCGAAGGTGTGAAACGATTTCCTCGTCTTCGTCTTATATGAGGCAGTATCCGGTTGTAACACCGATTCACATACATACTTAATGTGGCGCAATAGAGCGGAGAGCCCAATGGCCTAGCGCATTTCTCGCAACCATGCTTTGTAAGCGAATGGAGGGGACCTACATTGCCATGAAAAGCGCTTACTCGATTAGCCGTTCGGACCTACATTTGTCTGCCGGTTCCGAACGGCTGATCGAGTAAGCTCTTTTTATGACAATGAATTTACTATCGACTTGCCAATTCCTCGCGAAAGGTGACACATATTACGGAGATAGGTTGGAGTCTGCTTAGGTAAAACAAACATCTGGAACGTTTTGGTAGCCAGACAGGCGGTGATGTTTGTCCTATAGTCATTGCATTACTCATTCTTTTTTTGACATTCTATTCGATAGAAAGTTTAGTCGAATTCGAAAGAAGTGCATTTTGAGACTCGAATGAATCTAAATTTTACATGTTTAACATTCGAATCATTCGAAAAAAAAAGCCTGCTTATGGTTGTTCGAGAAAATACAAATATTTAACGGTGATATCACGATTTCTATGAGCCATGATAGGAGCTCTTAGATCGCCAGAATTTTCGTTTGGGACAGGTAATGAGAGATTAATATTTAGCTCGTGTGAGTATATGCCTCCGCCAACTTCGTCCTCGGTTACGTGCCATCTGTATAAGAGTGAATTAAACCATCTCGTTGGAAATGTTTATTGTGGTGTATTCGAAATAACTTGGGATTGACCCGAATAAATTTGGAATGATAGAATGGCCAACAAAGTTGAAAGGTGGCTCTGAGCCCTATATTCATCCCACAACGAATTAGATTCGGCTTAAGAAAGCCCATAAGAGTTAATACCCATGCACATCTGTTCTGAACGATTCAGGCTAGCCTTTTTTAAATTATTTAAAAGTATAAGCGTTATTGGTTACGCAAAGTTTCGTAGAGCTCTGGGCTATTTGACGCAGTTGCGACAGGTTGAAATCATATGTTTTGATTTGTTCTCAAAGCTAGACCGCAGATCTTCAGGGGGTGCCAGCACGTAACTTGTAACAATCGAGGATTGTCGATGCAATCGAACGTTCGCAGCACCTATTTTGAATCAATCGAGTTTTCTCGATTGTATTGTCTTTTTTGGCAGCACACAAACTTGAAAACGACGCTTGAAACAAAAGTTTTCACTCGACAGAAAATAGCTGTCGTCCGTCGATCTAGGCAGTGTTTTTTTTTTTTTTTTTTTGTTAGAAATGGAAAAAACTAACAGTATGTCAATTAATATAAAACAAATTGAATTATTAACCACATTTATGTGTAATCACCACGACTAAGCAAAGGAAATCATCAAAAAAGGTCTCAAAATAGGAATGTGAGTGCCATGAACACAGCCTACTATTCCCGGCAACTTGGATTAAAGATAATAATAGGCGTGTTTAATGAAAAAAAGAGCAGAGCAGCGTAGCTCAGAGCAGAGCAAGAAATGAGATAAATGTCAGGCAATTTAGAGCAGAACAGCTGGTGTCAAAAGTCAGCTGATAAGAAAGCAACAAACATTTTGTGACCTTAGCTAGGTTGCAAAATTATGTTTGGTATGCTATTATAATAAAAATCTATATGCGGTAACATTGGAATCAAAACTAAACTAACATGCGATGTTAATTCAATTGATTTTAAGTTAAATTCGATTTCAAATAGATTGCAAAACGCAAAATATAAACAAAAATATTTGAATCAAATGTCAACAGCTGATTTTGACACTTTTGCTCCACTCTACTCTTACTCAAAAGCAAGTGCAGAAAATGCTGCTCTAAAAGCTCTAGAGCAGGTCATTAAACACAAAAAGTTCTTGCTCGGAGTAGAAAAATTTGTCATTAAACACCAAAAAGCTGCTTTTTTCTGCTCTAGATCGATCTAGAGCAGGTCATTAAACACACTTAATATACTCCTTGCTTTCTTGACTTGATATTTTGAACTATCGAACTTTGTCCACTGAGAACAAAATTTATTTTCTAAAACAAGCAACGTATTTTGGAAGAACTTTGACACTGTTTGTTTGTGTTATCTTGGAAACTTCCACTGGCTAGGAGATTCAAAGTGGCGCAAAGCTAGAGAACTGGTGGAACCGATGTACTTCTAACGTTGTTTGGGAAATTTAAGTAGCCTAGTACCATCAGGAAACATTCATTAATCAATCTGAAGTCTGAACTGCTGCACAAAACTAAAAAACAAATGATTTTGTTTCGAGTCTAATTTTGGTCTTTGTTCTTATATTATATGAACACTTATCTACTCTTTGTCACGCAATTCTAATGGATTACTTTTATCTCTAAGGCATATTCTTTTGATTTTTACGTTAAATACTTCTTCATCGTCACTCTCTGAATCCAAAAATATAATTTCTAAAAGGAATTCAACTTATCTCGATCGAATTTTATTTTGAAAGCAACCAATTTGACGTTTCACTTTGTAGTTCACAATGGCATTTTTAAGTTGATATCAAAATGAAACTCGTTTCAAAATACGTGCTGTCAAAAATAATTTGTTTCGAGTTGGGCCACGATCGACAATCCTCGATTGTATCAAGTTACGTGCTGGCACCCCAGTTTCCAATAGCTGGCTTAATAAATTATTCCCTCAATAGTTATACAGATAAATCGTCCGTTAAAAACAAAACTGAATATTTTTTTTATTATTAAGCAATATATAATATTCGCAATTAGCTAGCTGATTTACGTTGCCTTTAAACTTTTTTAAACTTTTTACGTGGACTGTTTTCAATTTCACATATAGCGACAGTTTTTCTAGTGTTCGATGAAAAGTCTTCAATAAATTTTAATTCAGTGAAAGTTAATTTTTCCTGAACTAACCAAAGTGCGTTTTCTCAAAACTTTTATTGATTTCGAAGCATTCTAGTCTCTAAAAACCAACAGCCTGTGTATACCTATCGAAGCTGATCTGTTTTTTAGATTCACTTCAAAGAAAAGTTTCCGCATACAAATCACATAGTAGTTGAATCCATCTTGTGTTGAAGTGTGAAATGCCCAACAAAATATATTTCTAAATTTCGAAACAGCCTGCATTGAGCTTTACAAAAAATCTTACAGTTACGATTTGGAAAGAAAACATTATTTTTGAATATGTTGTAAATTTAAGCTCAACAACCTGGTCATGAGTTTCTGCAGTTTCACCATCCCTCGATTGAAGCTGGTTTCGAAGAACTTTTTCTTGTTTTCGTTTCAACATTTCTGGAGATAAGGCTTTGTCAAAAGTTTCATGTTTTGTCGATTTGATTATTTTTTCCATATCAGAACTTATCATACAATTTCTTAAAGCCTTATCAAAATCATTTTCAGTTATTTTGAACATTTCGACACTTAATTTAGAACAAGCAGCCTCGTTAACGGATCACAACGCACTATGACAGTGTTTTAAGAAAGTCCAGTGATGGCCATTATGACCCTTGCGTGATGATTTTTGATAATTACAAAACAAACAAAAAAAAAAAAGAACTGACGCATCGTATCTAGTCGTCCTCCTGGGTGTCACCCCGATCCAATGTAAATCGGAACTGAATAAGTACAAGAAGGTAGATGGTAATAGTTGAAATTGACTGAAAAGTAAGAACACTAATTATTAAAAAAAAACAACCTATAGCGTGATTATATAAAACAAACAGATGTAAGCAACTCCCTGTTGACGTTGACATAACCTTTCAAGCTGACTATAGCCGGATTCATTTCGATTGCAATGATGAACAAGTCGATTTCCTTTTGGGCTTGTGCGTCGACATTTCCAAGGTCTACTGAGAGTAGTGTCTCTTGGACACCTTTTGATACAACAAGGGTGGCATTATGTGAACAATCGCAAAAAATAAAAAGTAAACCGGAACAGTACACAGCATCGACTATGAATCCCATTTCCTTGTATGAAATGCTTAAGACATTAGTTTTGTCGATAATCTCTGCAAAAACCGCATACACAGCTATGGCGATGTTTACAAATCTGATGAAGAGCAGTCTCATTAAAACACTTTACATCAATGAAACTACTTTTACTCACAAAAATATGCAATAAGTAGAGTAGGTCCTTGCATAGGCATTTCCCAGCGATTGGAGTAACTCGCTCAGATTCAACCAAAGGAACCGGTACTGTGATATGATTGAAGCATGACATTCCTTAGTAACGTCCTAAAAAAAGCACTGTGTATGTAGCATTCGAACAAAGCAACATTTTCTTATCTCACCGCTTTAAAACACTTTGCCAGAGAATGCGATGCTGCTTTGATAGCTCTGGAGTTGATATACCATAGCGCACAATTCATATTAAGCATCGTGATGATGTGATAATAGGCCAACGTGTGCCATAGAGGGTATCCTATAGATTTTAATTTTTAATTTTCGCCTTCAGAACTCTACAATACGCTTACCGTCCAAAAATATACTCAATAGCCATAAGAATACCATTGCACAGAGCAAACATGCAACTGAGATTATGACAATTGTAACCTTTAAATTTGGGAACTGCAAGGAAGTCCCAGTAATTTTGTAAAACCGGAGCTGTTAAAAGATACAGAAATCTACATAATTGACTATCTTTTTTTAGCCTTGAAATACCAACCTGAAATGTTCCCCACGATGATTTATACTTAGCTACCTCAGATGCAACACCCCATCCCACAAACGGAATCCAAAAATGCGGAATCAAATAAATCACAAATAATATTGCGTAGACGTATTCATCGAAATCTTTGGTTGTGATTAAAATGCGTAGTCGCTCCTTTCCAATCGCAAGGACAACCACGGTCATAAGGCACCAAAATAATATGGCATACATTGTGGCTCCCGACCTCCATGAGAATGTTATCTTACCCGGCGATGACCTTAGAATCGGCATTACGGCTAAAACTCGAAAAAGAATCAAGAGGAGCTTGTGGTCCCTGTAAAACTTGATTTTTATTTAGTTAATTAGATGAGGAGTTACTTGTTTTTGACAGTTAATAAGACTCTTCCTTACTTGATCATGAATTTCAACTGTATTTCCATCCCGCGACTTGAGTTTTGCCCTTTCAGACCGTTTTTGTTCTCGTTTACGAGCCCCGTCGTCAAGTGTAAAAAGTTTATTAGCATCGGGCTTCCCAACTCTGTGTAATGTATGAAGATCATTGTGCAACAATGAATGACTTAGAACTTCTTCAAAATCTTCATCTTCGATTCGAAACATTGTGTTTTAAGAAACCACTGTTTTTGTGAATACTGTTTGTAGATTAAAGTGAATTTAAGAAGAACAAGTTGCCTTTTATAGTCCAACGTGAAAAGCAATTAAAAACCTATCAACTAAAACTTCTGTAGGCAGACTTAAAGTTTGTGAAAGTTTTATGTTTGCTAGCAAATATAATACTGTTTATTTGTTTTTGCAAGTTCAATAAGGAGTGCTACAATGATGGGTCGCCTATCATTTATTTATTTTAAACCAACTTTTAGGTTCCTGACTGAAATATTCCCTAAATAAGTAGCAAATAAGGAATTAAAAAAGTGGAATAAGGCATTTATTTTTATGACATTTAAACAGGAAACCGTTTGTTTATTTTTGAAGTTTTCAAAGCTACTTACAGCAGTTAAGGTTTTAATCTCCAAAAATTATGGAAACTCACACTTTAATAAAAAAAAGAAGCAGATTAGGTACATTGATAGTTCAAAACTTTTCGGTATTATAGTTTCAAAATAAGGTGTTTATCTAAAATATTTCTATAAAAAGAACACGTATTGAGGCGCAAAAAGCAAAAAGGATGGATCAGGTCTAGTACATTTCTTTCCACCATTCCTTTAGCAAAAATATATCAATTTTGTTTCGATTCCCAATGGACGTTATAAAAAAGGTACTTGTCAATTCCTTGGGAGAATTATAACAGTCGAAAGCTGTATGTTCAGGGAGTCCTTTTTTTCAACTTCGCATCATCAAAATCGACAAAGATTTCGTCATATATGGCTTCCTTTGTACCTTTAAAGATTACTATATTTTTTTTTACCTGCATAAGATTTCATGTTAAGATGTATTATGAATGAAATATCCTTTTTCTATTTCGTAAGATTTTGTTGAGTGTGTTACATATATGGATTGCAATCCCGAAAGGTTTTTCCAATCCCGGGATTTCGGGATTCAGATATGTCAGTCCCTGGCTTAATATTTTAGACAGTTAAAAAAATTACTTGGTTGATGGATGATTTATATTTGAATCTATTTTTTGGTGTAGTTCGATGACAAATAGGTGTAAAACCTTTTGCTTCTACTCTCTAATGATTTTAACTCTTTTGTGCAGAGCTTGCATTGAGTTTTTGTAGTTATTTAACTAGCTTCAAACGGTTTTATCTAGTCATTTTATGAGGACTTCTTATAATTAAAAATCGTAAGACATTACGAAGGAAATGCACATAAACTAAGTGGTTTATTTTGAAATTAATTTTAAATTCAGACCATCTTTGAACACAGCAATATTAGCACTCAAAAATACAAAAGAAAAAACATGTACAAAGGGGTTTAGAACACGAGAAAGGATACCCAAAAACAAGTTTACTATTTTTTTTCTTTTAAAAATAGTCAAATAGATCAAAAACAATAAAAAGAAATGAAGTCTCGAAAAACATACGACGAAACATACGAACTAGTTTGAAAGTTCTCAAAACACAATCCAGTTTTCAACCATTTTTAAGCCAATGATAAAGGTCTAGTAGATACTCAAAATATGTTCTTGCAATTAGGATACTTTAGCCTTTTATAAATCGAAAATCTACTCTCAAAAATGAAACAAGATATTTATTCGCAAAGCTGTTTTTATGCAATATGGATGCCCATATGGGCTAAAGTACCTTTTTGCAATAAAAAAGAAATTACAATTATTACAAAATAAAGTTGAGAAAAAAATGCTAAATCTTCCTTGCTACACTTTAACCCTAGATCTCCTCAGAAAAGTGAATATTGAGTCGATTTTTGAAAAAATTAATCTTTTCATTTTGAATACTTCAGCCTATACTGATTGTGTGTTTCTCTTTTCCTTTAAATATTATTTTCTTTTTGAATATTTGAATACTGTCTTCACTTCTATTCATAATTTTTTTTTTTTTTTTTACTATTTTCTATAAGGAACTTCGTTCTAAATATGAATCCCTCAAGCAGATTGCCCATTTAACGTTTGAAATCTTTTTTACACGTGTCATCAACCAGGGACAGTGAACATCTGCAAATTTGGAAAAACATTAACTGTCAAACTACGGTAGGTAACGATTTATAAAGGGTTTTCCAATAAGAGGTATTATTTTGAATGGTCCGCTTCGGTAGCTGTATTTTTTTTTTACATTAGACAAATACGAACTACGCCATTATTAAAAATGGAACTATACACGCTTCAACAAGGCATTGTAATTATTAAAATTGACTATACAGAAATTGTGAAAACTTGTTCGTAATACTAAAATGGTTTTTGGGCATTTCACGTATTTTTGGGTTTGAAGGCTTATAAAGTTCAGTTAACACACGAACTGAAGCCGCCCTATCATCAACAACGTTGTGTCTTTGCTGATTTGGTCCTTAAAATGCATGAAAATGATCCGGAATTTCTTCACTTCAATGATCCCATTTCCACCACGGCTACGTCAACAGCAAAATTGTCGCATCTGTGGCTCGGAAAACCAGAAATTTATTTTCTGCATCCTCAACGTGCAACTGTTTGAAGCGGTTTATTGTCCGGCAGGGTCGTTGGACCTTACTTTTTCGAAAATGAGACTGGAGCAACAATTTCGATGAACGGATTGCGCTATCTAAAGATGATCAGTGGTTTTTTTATGGCCGAAACCATTGTATATAAAACGTATAGTAACACCATGAACACTTCCGATGCTATAGCCATCTAGCTGCTCCATTAAAGGACTTCTCTTTTGAATCGAAAAGAAAGTTTAGTGTAGAACCCTACGTTGTATTTATAATACCCAAGTGTACCACCAAAATAAATTTAGAGAGAACCGCAAAGTTCGTTAATCGAGCAAGTAGGTGGTTATAGCATCGTTAGTGGTCATGGTGTTACTATAGGTTTCATATACAATGGCCGAAACTAGATGGTATTGATTTGTTTTCTTTTGACAAGACGGCGCCACACAAGCAACGAAACCAACGATCTTTTACGGGAAAAATCTCCGAGTCGTGTTGTACCCACAATTGGCCACCGAGATCTTGTTTAACACCTTGCAACTTCTTCCCTCGGAGTCACCTAAAAGATAAAGTCTACACCAACATCAACGTCGATTCAAGACTTCAAAGATGGAATTAAAGGCGTACACTTTGGGGTTTGGTGATGGAAAATTTCATGAAAAGGATATTGTCCTGCAGGCGTAGCCGTGGCAGCCATTTGTCCACTATTAATAGGTTTGTTCGTTGAAGCCCTAGGGTCGCCTTGGGGTCGCCACAAAGCGTTTTTTGAGAAACCTAAAGTCGCCCTGAATGTCAAACTAAGTGTTTTTTGAGCCCTTAGGTTGACCTAGGTTTTCTCTCAACTCGCCCTAGGTTTTTTCTGTGGCGATTTGAGGGCTGTCAAATGGCTTGTTGTTTTTATTCAAATGACAGGGATGTGTGGTAGTTTTGTGGTTTAGCGTTTTCTAGGACTGGAAACCCCAGGTTTTTTTGACAACTTAAAGGGTGGTCAAGAAAACCTAGGTCAACCCTGATTAAAGTTCAACGAACAAACCAATTGGAAACATTCCTCTTTACATTAAAAAACACCCGATCATTTATTTGAAAAAATGCCATTTTTTTTTGAATATCTAAACACTGATCATTCCAGTCTCATACAAGATTTGTTGATTAAGTCCTAGGTTCACCCAGAACTGGAGTGCCCGCAATACGATTGCTATAGCGTTCATCCCAATTTTTTTTGTAATTGTAATTTATTTTATTTTACGTCTCATAAAATATAACAAAAATAAGAATTCGTTGTTTTAAATTTTATTTATTTTTTCAATTACACGCAAAAATAAAGGTTTCAGAAGTTTTCCTTTATCCTGAACATGTATGTAAAGTTGATAGATAGGTATCACTTCATGCATTCACAATATGCAATATGATAATGACCCTAATGACAAAACGCAATTTCAAAAGTAATTTAGCCTCAACAATACAACTGAGTTGTCGCCCTACAATAACAAACTCTCTATTTCATTGCAAAAGGGGCTTGGATTAATTCCATTGCCAGCCAGTCACCTCAGTTAGTATATCTACTTCGACCAATAAGGTGGTAGTCCAAAGTTCGTGTTAAAAACTAAAATGCTATATCAACATGTCCTTGCACTTGAAAGTTATTTTCGTAGTTGTACTTCTTGCCCTTCATTGGCGATTATGTTTGGTAATAAAATTTTGTGCTTAAAATATTAAACGAACTTATTGCATTTGTAAATAAAAAAAACATAGGCAATACCCTCATTCAGGATAATAGCCCCACAGATAATTTGTAAGCATCAAAACAACGGAAGCCTCACTAGTGAACCTCAAGCCATTGTCGTTGGGTGAGTTGGCGAAGAAAAAAACACACAAAAACCTTGGAGACCAACAAAACACTAACAAAATATTCATAAAGCTTTCAGCCTCGAGATGGAATAAAACTTTCTTACAAATTGAGGATTTTCTTTAAATCAACCGCCAAACGAATTAAGTCTCAAAGAAACACTCTCCTGGTTTGGAAGGCTGTTCGCAGCCTCGAAAATCGTATCAATGTTAAAGAACGAATACCAATTTCAAGACAAAACATGTGTTCGATCAACAAAACCGAGGTAGGGTGGAGGGTGGTGCATTGTCAAAAATCAATTATTATTTGAGTCATTGGACTTTTAACAGCTTGAACCGGGGGTGATTTACATGTTTCACATAATCGGTGTCACCGACGCAGGAGAAGTTAGCAAGGAGCAAGTAGTTACAGTCAAATATACCGATGGCGTGTTGGAGCGAAATGAAGTAACCTCAAACATATTATACATATTACTAATTCAAGACTTAAATTAATTGTAATTTTCAGACTGTTGCTGGGCTAAACTTTTTGCTGATCGGAGCTGAAAACACTGTTGCCAGTATACCGTATACTTTAACCGCCCGAGTGTCATTCTGCATTCCACGTTTTGACTTTTATGTGGGAAATGTTTACTTTTGGCAAATTTTCAGTTCGTTTTGAAATTATTTCATTTTAGATACATTGGAAAATGCTTGGTTTGGATGAAGAATTCCAAGAAATTCTTCACACAACAGGAACTGTTTTGCATATTCCAGCTAATTCTCTTATTGCAGGCAAGGAATATGAAATACAAGCCGCAGTCATACAGTCAGATAATTCACTTGAGTTAGCACAGGTAAGTTTACCATTGTCTTTTTAAAAAGTTTTTGTATAGATAGAAGTTTGAAGTTAGCGTAGTGATTTCAAATTGCAGTATTGTGAAAGTGCAATTCATATTGATTTTCGGTTTCTTTTCACATTTCCGTTTGCTGTTTACTAATTGCAATATCAATATAAGACTCTGACATTAACCTTCCCTGCTGCTGCTATGTGGATATGGTTGAATTTTTAATAAGGGACAATTATCTAGTCCTTATGCGAGACCTAGAAATGAAAAATAAATATGTAAAAGGTGTTGAGGTTAGCCCACCCGATTGAATAGAAGTAATTCTGTTTTATTTAAATTTACAAAAAAACTTTCAAATGACATTCAAAACATTTTACTGATTCCTTAACATTCTTGTATTTATTTTCTCTGAGGAGCCTCTAACGAATAAATATGCAAATGCAAATATAAATATAAAAATAAATATAAATTAAATAGACGTAAGCTTTCTCTTAACCATTGCTTGTGAGGAATGAAAGGGATCTACAATTTTTTGCATATTCTAAAAGGCTAAGTGTCGTCGTAAGTTTTATTACACTAGGGCCTGCCAATTCCTCGCGGGCGATACCTGTGGAAAACAATTCGGTGTTTGTAGGATTCGAGCTTCGAAATCCCACGTAACGAACGAACGTTCTTTCACGACATTGCACAGCACGCAAGAAAGGCAAGTTCAAGTTGGTGGATTTATTAAAACTTCGTGCGAAGTTTTCTTATTCTCCTTCTCTATTGCACCAATTTGTCGGTATTGATTTGCGGTCGATTTGTTCATCATTTTCTTCTTACATAAATTTTATGAAGTCTTCTATATCTTCTATCTATATCTAAACATATAAAAACACAATAACAACGTAACAGTTTGTTTGTTTGTACACGCTAATCTCAGAAACGGCTTATCCTATCTAGATGGGGTTTTCAATAATATATTGTGGTAAGCTTCACTTAACATTTAGTTTTTATTCCATGTCAATCGGTTAATAAATAGAAAAGTTATGCCAATTCTTGCGGACGAAGTCGCTGGCACACCTAATCTAAAATATATTCATACATAAAGTTCGTTAGTTGAACCAGTGGTTGGGGTTGACCCAGAGTTTTCTGATAACCCCATGAGTTGTCAAAAAATCTGGGTTTTTAGTTCTCTAAAAACTTTAAACCACAAAATAACCATACATCCCTGTCATTTGAGAAAAAATAAATGCCATTTGACATCCTGTTAATTATCTGAACTCGCCTAAAAAACCTGGGTGCTACTTCAGGGCTAAAAATAAAAAATAGGGTGGCGCAACAGAGCGAGGAGCCCCTGGGCCTAGCACATTTCTCACAACCATGCCTTGTAAGGGAATAGAGGGGACCTACAATTTTCTGCCGGTTCCGAACGGCTAATTGAGAAAGCGCTTTTCATGGCAATGAATTTACTAACGGAGGACTTGCCAATTCCTCGCGATCCTCGAACCTCTGGTTTAGCAGGTGGACATGCTAACCATCACGCCGCGGGTACCACCAGGGCTGGTTGAGGGCAAACCCAGGAACAAACGCATAGATTACTAATATTTTTTTTTTTACTTGTTTCAGTTACCACATGAGAGTCACATTAGCGTATTCTTTTGTATTCGCCAAAATATTTTGTTATCTTACATTCTATTCGATATTTCTCGTTTACTGGTGCATATTTAAACTTTTAAAATAATAACACTGGTTTGCAAAATTTGGGTTTTTTTATGTCCCAGAGAGCAAGTTATACTTTTCTGAAGCTTTTTTTTGTCCTGAATTCTAATGTGACGTCAGAATTGCTCTGTCATGTCACGTTTTCGAGATATTGAACTTTAACGAAAAAACATTTTTTTTGCTATTTAGCCTTAAGCCTTAATTTTAACCTTGAAATAAATAATAAAAAAAATAATAAATCGAAAAAACAATTTTTTTTGCTATTTTTGAGCCTTAATTTTAACCTTAAAATAAACCATATTGATTTTCCCAAAAATTGTTGTGTGTCGAATCCAAATCTAGCATCAAAATGGCTCTATTACCTACATCAAATCACTGAGATATTTGACTTCAAAAGTTGTAACGCACGGTCATTCATTATTTTGAAGCCTATAGTCTCAAAAAGAAATTTGAATCAGATATGACTTTTTTGGACGTTCTCAATGTGCTGAATTTAAATCCAGTCAGCAAACTGCTCTATCACGCCAGGCTCTTGAGATTATAGCAGAATACTTTCAAGGCATCAATGTTTAATTCTTTGAAAACCTGGTGTTGTAGAGCGATTCGCTGACTCAAATGTGTTGTTGATACGAATACAAATTTTAAGTTGTTTATGACTGGTATGTCAACCACAGAACCACAGTAAGACAGGGCCTAAAGAGAAATGCACGAGGTCTTGACTTAAATTTATAACATTTCGAAAAAAGGAGTGTTCTCTTATTTTAGTTTTTTTTTTTCAGGACATAATAACTGTTGAAGTAATGAAAAAAGGATTCCAAGCGTATATCATTCCGACATCAGTAAAAATTGGACTCAAGAAACCGGCAATATTTGAAGTGTTTATTCAAGATTTTGACAACAACGGTGACCCTTTGGATGTGAAGCACAAATGACATTTTTATAACCAAACGTAGAAACAATCATAAATCTTTTTAGATAACTTGGGACTGCACTGCAAATGATGGAGGAAAATGCGCTTCTGGGGGCAACACAAACACAACAAAATTTGAGTTCATCTTCACTGTTCAAGGAAGGTTGTGATTTCAATTAAGAGACTATTTTAACTAAAATTAATTTGAAATTTTAATTTTTAAAATTTTAGCTACGCAATTGGAGCTATTGTTAAGCTTGGTGAAATCACCAGGTCTCTTCGGGCTGAAGTATTTGTTGATCCAAATGTGTATCTTAGTTATGAGTTCTCACACATTCCAAATTTAGTACCAGCAGCTGGTCAAAGCCTGCAGTTCAGTGTCCTTATGGTCGATTTAATTCCTAACTGCAAAGCTGGATGGTCAACGGCTCAAGAAGAAGGCTTTGTCTTCATTCCTCCAGAAGAAATTGTAAATTTATTACTCTTCATTTTATCTTGTTAAAAATACAGCAGTTGTATTTGCGTTTTCAGGGTGATGGCTTCGGTACTGTAGAGGTGAAAGATCTAGAAAAGGCATATCTCTCAGAAATTGCTGATTTTGAAAACTCCACTGTTAACAAGGAAATTGTTTTAAGCATACCAGCCGCTTCCGGGAAATGGCTTGGTCTCCAAGGTGACATGAATTATAAATTTCGGCTGGATACTGTTTGCCCGGGGCCCTACGTTCCCAGCGACCTCGAAAGTGTGAAGAAAACTGTTGTCAGTTCATTTGAGTTTGTAGTGTACACAAACTCTCCACCAGTGGGAGGAGACTTACACGTAAGACGTTTGACAAAAAAACTTGTGCAACAAACAAAAATAGGTCATTTCCTAGATCAAACCCCATAGTGGAAAAGCTCTGCAAACCGTTTTTGAAGTTTCTTCCGAAAGCTCTAAAGACCTACTTCTTGATGCACCATTGAATTATGAGTTCCTGGTACAAGTGGGACAGTACAATCTGAGTTTAGGAAAGTTTTATGAATTTAAATCCTTGGAAACTCAATTACCTTTCTCAGGTTGGAGCACAATAATGTTTTAAAAGTTTATCTCGCTATATTTAAAACTTTTTGCCCTACAAGAGTTACCACTTCGAGTAATGAGTCGCGTTTGTGACATCCGTGGAGCTTGCAATAACAATTTAGGGCCAACGATCGAAATGGAACCAGTTGAATACACTCAAGAGGACTTGCAATCGATGGAAAACAGAATAAGTGCCGCCTTTCAACGAACTGACTTCAACGAAGGACAAAATTTGATACTTATGGCTGGACTAACATATAAGGTGACTTTATAAATATGCTGACTAACTCTCAAACGATAATCAATTTTAAAGTTTTTGAAAGAAGCGCTGTGTAAATGTAATATTTATTTATTTACCCTCTGCAGAACTCTCCAAATTCTAAGGAAACTTTCAAGAACTTTAAGACATTTGCGATAAATTTACTTCGCAAGGAAATAGACAAACAATACGAAAGCCCGACAGAAAAATACTATATCTCTAAGGAAAACGTTATTAACTTCATAAAACAAGCTAAGATCAATTTAGAAGTACTTGATGAAAAGGATCCAATGGTCTTAGAGAAACTTCTTGATCTGCTTGACTTGGTAGCAGAAGAAAATAATGATGGCACATCCGCTAATATTGAAAGTTTTCGTCGCAAAAAACGAGACTTGGATGAAGATGCAATACTGTTACCAATCGAAGGGAGATCTATAATTGATGCAGAATACATTCGAATGAATCTCAATTTAATAGAAAGAATACTCCAATCATACAAGGGCGCGAACGAGGAAAAGGAAAAAGCTAAAATTTTACAGAAAATTCCTATCTTAGCTTCCAAAGCTTGCAACAGTGATCTTATTACAAAGGAACATATTTGTAAGTTGTGCTATGACACATCATTTTTACTATAGAACACAGCGTATATTTTGTGTTTATTACTTGACCAAATTCGCTTCATTTCTCTTTTTAGACACATCAGTTGCTGCCATCGATATTGAAAAAATGTCTGGAAATCATTTAATTGAAAAAAATTTCACAATTGTCGATTATTTTAAACCAACAATTGGTCATTTTCAAATAACTATGCCTGAATTGAAGTCTAGGGTAAAATACTATTGTGCGGCTTTTATACAATTTCCAGAAGACTACTTTGATAATGAGAAACAAATTAGTTTTAGACTCCAAGTTATAGATTTGGCTACGTCGCGGCCAATCAAAGAAACAGAAACAACAAGTAGTAGTTTCGTTGTGAGATTTAAGATGCCCAGATATGAAGATAATCACAATCTTGTAGGTGAAAATAAAGTTCTTTATACATAATTTAAAAAAATATATATTTTACAGTGTTTGATGAGGAAAAATGAACAGTGGTCACATGATTTGTGTCTTACCAAAACCGTCACCAAAAATCAAGTACAGTGCGATTGTAGAAAATTTGGATTCTTAAAGTATGTAGCTAAGATTAAAGAAAAAAAAATAGACAAAGTATTCAATTTTAATTCCTTTTCGAGGACTGGCAACTCACAACAGTTTGGAGAAGTAGTATCAGATGTTACTTTAAGTGTAAGACCTCCAACTATCATCATGACCTCACCAAACAAAAATATTGTCAGCATTAGCACGAATAAGAACCCAACAACCGAACCTATGACCACCATAAAAGCTCAGCTAGATTCACCAAGCTTTACAACAATAACAACAGCACAAACAATCACGCAAAGGACAACTAAGTCTTCTATCAGCGCACAACTAGGAAACCACAAAGATTCAGAAGAACGGATAGAAACTGGTGACATTATCCAATTGCTTTTTGTTTGAAATTCTTAGACATTTACGTTTTTAGCTTCGGCGTTGGGTTTTGTTATTCCACTTGTTGGTTTACTGGCGATTCTTTTGATTATCGGTGCTGTGATTGTCTATAAACGACGGAAGCGAAATACGCTGGGCAACAGCTTTCAAGGACTGGATATAATGGTACTAATTTTAAAATTTTGATTAAATATCGTTAAATTAAAATATTTTTGGCTAGGCAACTTTTCCTAGGGAACCTAGACCTGGCCTAAAGTATGCAAAATTTTATGACGAGCATTTGATGACGGGAAACTTTAACAGTGGATCAGCTTCTTAAAATTTATGATCACACAAATAAATTAAATACTACTCTGACCATCCTTATCTTTTTTTTTTACTAAGTTCAATATTTTCTATTCTAATGAACTTGTAATTGGAAGTACGTTGTTGCTGCCTTATATTCCAAGATGAGTTAGTATTGTTGCA
This sequence comes from Melanostoma mellinum, assembly GCA_914767635.1. Taxonomy (NCBI): domain Eukaryota; kingdom Metazoa; phylum Arthropoda; class Insecta; order Diptera; family Syrphidae; genus Melanostoma; species Melanostoma mellinum. The sequence goes on from OU612058.1 coordinate 27,786,817, forward strand.
AGTGCACCTACCAGAGCAGAGCAAAAAAACCAATTCATCATTAGTGCCTGGTGTGCTTTTTGCAAATGAAACCGAGTTTCTGCGTTTCACTTTATTCTTTTTGTTAAGATCTCACAAATTACCGAAAAAATGAATTGAGAAGGATGCCCTAACTTAATGATAGGTAATTAAACAATACTTAACCCCCCTAAAGCTTTGGGATTCTTTTACCTGAAGAAAATATCCCAATTCTAAACTTAAAATAATTACTCCCGCTGAATATTAAAAAGAAATTAAAAAGGAAAACTCTTTAGATTGCTCTTAAAACTTTACATCACATTTATTAATATTTGCAAAAAGAAACTTTCTTGTTTATTTGCTTTTTTGTATTTTTTTTTATATATATATTTTCTGTAGAAAAAAAGAAATGAATCTTTTTTGAAAATACTTTTTACGAAGTAAAATTCTTCGATAGAAGTCCGAGAAAAATGTCACTCTGTTGGTTCAACTGTGACTCGTCCATTCATTACGTAGTCTTCTTGTGTTCGCAAAGACATAAACAAATACTGTATACTAAATGAGTAATAGTAGTTTCGAGGGCGCCAATAAGTCTAGTATCCGATTAATTTAGTTGGATGTTTTGCGTAAGGGCTCAAGGGTTTGTCAAAAACAAGGAAAAGGAGGTGCCAAATTACCACCAACCATTCGGACTACTCCCAGTATTTATGTTTCCGTTTACAGATGAACACTGCTCGTCGGTAAGCTTGAGGGCGGCAAGATTCTGCACGAATCCATCTAATGCAAGTGTTGGATCTTCCAAGTAAGGCGACGAGCGCGAACTATTGCCACTACGGTTGCTCTTCATAAACAGATCATTGATGTTAATATTCACCTTTTGTTTTTCTTTTGGCGGCTCAAAATCATAGCTAAACCGCTTGAAGGACTCCACATCACGATCACCTGAATCCAAGTCGTTTAGATTAAGCAACGCGTTTGGAGTGAATAGATTTTCTAAGAATAGAGGTAGAGAAGAGATCCGATTTATGATCACTTTATCTCACCTCTAAGAAAATAATGAACAACAAACTTACCAGTAAATTCAGCGGCACCTAGATGTGTTGGCGGTGCAAAACCTTTGGTCGGCGAGTACTGGGTGGCATTTGAACAGCCGCTATTAAAAAGATTTCCCGCAGACCGAACCCCATAAACTGGAGTTATTTCAACACGATGGGCCACCGGAGATGTTGCGTTTCGAATGAAATTTGAGTCATTTACATCGTGAATAGAAACCTGTGAAAAGAAAATGAAAAAGAATAAGTATGCTGGTTGAACAACCAAAATTTTCATACACTTACTTCATTATTTAAGTTCTGTCCCGGCATCAGAGTTTTGAGAAAAGCAGCATCATCGTATCGAATAATTCCAGTATGAGGAATTCCATCCAAATAATGATCGAATCCTGTTATCGTGGGTGGTGGCGAGTCATCACAATTGTGTTGCAAAGGATCGCTGTTTTCAAACAAACTGCCACTACTTGAAAGCTGCTGACTTCCACCCGAGCTTGACGAAAATACATCATAGCCATTGTAGTATGTAGCAGATTGTAGCGATGACCCTATATAGCCGCATGCTGGTAATGTAATAAAGAAAATCATTAAAGAATGCTTTATGGAAACTAGTGTGTTGTATTTACCATTGTCCTGGCTTCCAGCTAATGTGCTGTCTTGCGATGCTGCAGTATAGCTCTGCCACTGTGAGTCTTTTGAACGCTGCTTCAACTGCTGTGCCGTTTTTATTTCACTCCCAATGGCTGAGATGCACTTACCACTTGTGTTGCTTCTCAACGAAGCATCACTTAGGTCACATCCATATCCATTGCTGGTGCTGGCAAATGGATCGTCAGTAATTGACTGACTATTGCGAACTGTGTTATGGTTATTATTGGAGAAATACGAGAACGAACTGGCCAAGTGGGGATTGCTAATTGTATTAGTTGCAGAAACGTTATCCTGCGGGGGAGTGTAATAGTTTCCGGCAAACTGACGATAGTTGGCTACGGGCATGCCATTGGCGACGGCAGCCTGTAGCGCTGGATTCCGGATAGTGAACATTCCATTTTCGTTTTTTATAATGGAAGCCGGTTGATCCATCGGAAGAGGTGCAATTGGTACACGGCTGGGTATCGGCATAACTGAAGGACTGGTCTGCTGAATCATATTGCCGAACATGGGATTGCGCAGTGTCACCATTTTTGGCGGAGCCGATGATGATAAGTCATTTCTGTTTTGACCTCCTGAAGAAGACGCCTTAAATGTGTCTGATGACTTCTTTTTGTTTCGTCTCTTTCTATTCTTGGACACCTTTGAAGGATCATTAGACGTGGCTTGTTGTTGTTTAGAAGAAGATCCCATTGCTTCTACCATGATTACACCACTTTGGTCGGAAGCACAAAAACTCGACATATTTGGATAGAATCCCGGTGAAATAATTGTTGGTTGTGATACATTGGGATTCATTCCGCTGGCATGCGACGATAGAGGCTTTGAAAGCCTTTTTATGGATTCGGACTTAGCGCGAAGTTGCTCACTCTTACTTGGATCAACTTTTGTTAGGGTTATGCCTGGTGGAAGCGATAAATTTTCCACCTGAACTCCACGATTCAATTGATCCATAATACTAACGTTTGAAGCGAGCTGCTGGGAGAATAAATGATGATGTCGCTCCGTTCTGTCGTGGTGGTTATGGTTTTGGTTGAATTGCTGTTGTTCTTGTGGTGGCAGTTGTGGATAATTATTCGAAGTTAAACGGAGATTATGCATTGATTGCTGCAGGGAGCTTGTGGGGTCAATTTTTTTGCCACCACCGCTAGAGTTTATCACAGATTGATTTCGCCTTGATTTCGAGCCGAGTTGGGTTGGAACAGCATTTAACGACGACGCAGCAGCACCTGACGGAACAAAGCTATTATTACCTATTTGAGATTTATTTTTCGACTTCCGTGAACGTTTGGGTTTGTCAGGCATTGTATCGCGTTGTGATGGCTTCTGATGTGTTGATGGAGCTGCTGCTGAATATTGCTGTGATTGGGATGACAGTCTTCGGTTTGCCGTTGATGATGGAGTATTATTATTGGGTTTGTTGCGATTTCTTTCGTTGTTGTTATTGCTGCGATCTTGAGTCGTAGAAACAGGAATTGACTTTGAAATGCGATTGCTTCTATCTCTGTTCTCTCCTCGCCTTGATGGGATAGAAGAGACAGCTGGTTTTGGTTCTTTGGAAGGCTTTTCCACTCGTGTATGTTGCACAACTTGCTGTTTTTGTTGTTCTTGTGGTGTTTGTTGTTGTTGTTCTGGTTTGGGCTTGGCCTTTGTTGAATCTACTGATTTCCTTGGAATGTTTGTTGTATTGGCAGTGTTTACGTTGACGGTTACTGTTTCGATACATTTTGCCTTTGGTGGGACAGGAGCAACTTCTTTTTCAATTACAGTTTCCGTTTCTGGTTCAGCGTCTGATTCTGCCGAATCAGATGACACAAAATCATCGAGATGCAACATCTTAAATTGATTGTTATCGAACTGCCCGTTATCGATGAATTTCTGGCGCTTTTCCATTCGTTCTTGGGATGAACTTGGCTCTGATACTTCCGGAGGTTTCTCTCGCACTTGAACAATTTGCTTGGGCTTGACTTTTTGACTGCAAACAGAATTTTCACGGGTTGTGGGTTGACTACTGCTGGTGACTGAAGGAGCTGGTGTTATCTTCTTTGGTTTGCTATTTATAGGAGTAGATTTGACTGTTTCAACTTTTACTAACTTCTTTTTGTTTGCTTTTTTCGAGGACTTTGATTGTTGTTCTTTTTTCTTAATTTCTTCTTCTAAACGTTTGAGTTCCTCTTCTTGTCGTTTGAATTCCTCACGTTTCAATTCCTCTTCGCGCATTAGTTGCTCTTGGTGGGCCTGCCTCGCTTCTTCTTCTTCGGTCTCAGCTTGCTTTTTTGCTCGTTTTCTCTCCTTTTTCAGTTGCGTCTTGGTTTTTTCAGCATTCCCTGTCATAGGAGGTGATGGCGCCTTTCGAGAAACCGAAGACTGCTGCACTTGTTGTTGGCTTGTTTGGACTATCTGCCCGTTGACGAAGGTATACAAAAGTTTGTCTTTATCAGGAGAGGAACCTTTGGCTGTCACCGTTACCTGTGGCTCTGGTACATTAGGCAAATTGATTCTTCGTATAGTGACAATTCTTTTGGAAGGATCTGTCATATCGGTCGGCTGATTAGGGGCATAACACATTTGAACATTTTGGGATGCGACCAAGTTCGGCATAACAAAGGGCGGAAAGTTGTTGGCATTCGCATAGGGAATACTATAGAATGCACCCCCATTAAGATTGTTCTCTTGCGGTGATATTACAGCAGCAGCTGGAGGATGTGTTCCGTTTCCTGTGGCAGCAATTATTGGCGAAGTGTTCAATGCCTTAGATTGTTGAGAGTCGGCGGTTATGACTTCTTTTGCCATCTCCTGGAGTTTCTCAATTTGTTGTTCTTTGGTTGGCAGGTAAGAAAATTTAAACTCAGCATTGGTCTGTTTCACAGTTGCTATCAACTCCAGAATGTTTGTCTCTACATTAGCTTTAGCGCGATTAAGTTTTTTGATGTTGGCCTCATATTCTGAGATTTTCTTCTTATCCCTTTTTTTGCAAGCTTTCATGATTCGGAGTTCGTTCTTAGATGTAAACTCCTTAAAATAAATGTCATGAAATTGAGCACGAAAATCTTGAAGCTCTGTGATGCGTTTCATTTCTTCCTTGCGTTGTTTTTGTTTAGCCTTTTTAGCAGCTTTCTTTTCGTTTACCGGACCTTTGGTATCGTTAGAGCCCTCAATAAAGCTCAACGTCTCGTTTACCCACTTCTTAACACTCACCTCGGGTAAGTTCTCAAGAAGTGCGAAGAATTCATTGGCACGTTGCCTCCCTGAGGCTGGACTTAGTGCTTGATTAGAGTTTGATCGTTTTTTGGCAGCGATAAGAGCTGCAGGTGGCGGCGGTGGTGGAGGGGCCTGTGATTCAACAGACATTTGTTGCTGAGTTTGTGCTAGTTGTGACTGAGCCTGAGGTGGATGAGCCACCTTTTTCGTTGCTGTTTGTTGTATTTGTTTATGGGGTTGGTGGGTTATTCGCTTGCACAAGGTACTCAAACACTCCAAGCTATCATCGTCTTCATCGATTTTGGAATCTACTAAATTAGGTTCCTCCAGCTCGGGTGGGGTTAGAGTTTTTGAGCAATGCGGCTGCTGGTGTGGAGGCCTCAGAATTGGAGCTTTGACATTTTTGCGCGCATTCACTAGCTGAGACAATTTTTTGCGCAGTCTATCGCGAGTTTCATTCATTCTGGCGTGATTACATTCCTTTGGTAAGACAAAAAAAATTAATAATAATAATAGCAGTTCGAGAAAAAATTCAAACGGAAATGCTGCCCACAAACCTTTTTGATTCGTTTTTTACTTGAATGATTCTCCTTACAATGGTCAGACATGTCGGCATGATCAAAACAACCTAAACAAAAATTAGTCATTGTAGATTAATGGCATTGCATCAAAACCAAATGTAAAATTACATTTTTTCGTTTTATCTTTGCCGCATTTTTTCGGAGGAAGCGATTCAGTCGGAGTTACTGGTTCAGGTGGTTCCGATTCAGGGGTTCGAACTTCTTCGGTGTTTTGGGGTAATCTAGAAATAGAAATAATTAATATATGCAACACGAGGTAATTTTTTTTTAAAGCAGAGATAATGTTACTTACTTGCTACTTTCTCTTCTTAAGTATTGTGCTACATTTTGTTGAATTCTTTTGAAAATATGGAAAAGAACAAAGTATTAATATTAAATGAGTATACGAATCTAAAAATTGGACATGTGATCAAAGAAAACAATTCAAATCAATGCAAACAAAAGAAATATGACATGTAAAAGTCAACAAGTTTTGCCCGTTTTTGAAAATGTCATCTACGTGTACATGTAACTATATAAAATACTCTTAAGCTTTAATTACAAATGCATTTTAAACGCATTATGACAAAATTGTGAACAAGGCAATGATCAAGTTGTCATTGTTCATAAGAAAATGTGCACGAGGTGTTTGAGTATTCTCCAGTGCATTCAATTATGTATGCATTTCGGCTCGTAAAACAATGTCTGATTTTTAGCTACATGGAAATGTTCTGCAATATACAAGTTTACCAGGAGAATATATTTCGGCAACTAAAGTGTTTTGGAAACAACTTCTCAGTTCGGGGTTCAAAAATCAGTCTTTCACTATAGGCGCTTTTGGGGATAGCAATGAAAAACAAAAATTCCTTCTTGGTCACAGAAGCTACTTTAATTGAATGTAATCTTGTCTTAAAATAACACCAAAACCAAAAAACATTTCCCGTTTCTGGTAAACCATTTCACTTTAATTTCATTCCAAAATTTCACTTTGTTCGATGCTGTGCATAATCCAACGATAGAGGGACAAAAGAAGAAGTACAGTAGAAGAGTACTCACATAAAATGTGCTCAAAAAGAGCTCAGCAGTAAACGCTCAAAAAGTGTTCTTTTGGTTCAAACCAATTTTTTGGATTGGTCGCTGAGAAATCAATGACTTATGAAGAAGTCTCCTTTCATACCTACGTTATGATATGTCAATAGATTACTTTGATTGGCGAAGGTTGGTGTGAAAAGTATTTTGATAAATAAGTAACCAACCGACAAGAATTTGTAAGTTCCTCCATTACTAACATGATTGAAATAAATGTGCTAAGCCCCGAAACTCCCCGAGCCAACCTGTTTATTTTTTATTTATTCTATTAGGAGGAATACAAATTCTTGAACTCGCAGTATTCGATATTGGCTCTAGTAAAGAGACTTGCAATCTCTTATGGTCGATCAATATGACAACTGTGGGTCATTTACAAGTTACAACAATACAGGTGGCAGTAGTGCAGTGGAAATTTAAGTTGAACGGAGTCGCTTGACGTATGGGGTCAATCCCTAACATGAATACCCAATTTTTCTTTGGATACTCTGAGTTTAACAAAACGGAGTCCGTAACGTTTTCGATGAGAAAAATTCACATAATTCTCTATATACTGCATCACAAAAACATACTTTTATATTTTTGTACTTCAGATAAATTTTAAAGTGAAATAAAATCGAAGGAATTTGGCAAGGAAACTAAATATTATTTGCAACTCATATGAATTACACAACACTTCAGCTCTATCGGGAATTCCTTAGGAAATATTTCTCCAACGGAATTTTACTATTCTCGAGAATACATTTCTCCTATCGGGAATTCCTCGTGGAATGCTTTTCTTTGGGAACAAGTTTTACCAACATAAAAATAAGGAAAAAATATTCGAATATAGCTTTCGAGTATTTTGACATTTCATTTTAAAGAAAAAAACAAAGAAGTTATTTGTATAAAAAGTTTGAATTAATAAAAATGCAAAGACTATGAGTGTTGTTGTTATCAGAAGAAAAAGAACAAAGAAGACGAAATGAGTCGAGAGCCATACGACGTGGTTTAAGAGATCATTCAAATCCTTTGAAGTTACCACAAGCACTGTATGTTGAAATAGCTATTCAATCTATAACATCATTGAAATCATTAACCGCTTAATTTTTTCCACTCGGCAATTGATATGGCAATATGGGCCAATACAGTTGAGGTTTTGCTCAAGCTGTTTCCAAAATGTTTGGACATCATCCTTGCTTTTATTTGTGACAAAGCCATTTGCAATGTCCTGGTTTTTTCTCACTAAGGAAATTGAATGTTCGATTTGCTTGGAATTTGAAGAATTTGAGCTTAAAAACCAATCATTTTAGTAGCTATCTTTATATATTTATTTATTTTTTTCTAGAAATAACTTGCTTTGTTGATAGCTTTTGTGTCTCCCTTGCAAAACTGTCACGGAATATTCCACAAGAAAGAGAAGAAAATTTCCCATAAAAAAATAGTTTAAAAATCTCTCGCGGAATTTTTCTATATTTCGAAATCAGTTCATGATACCTCTTTTTCAAATAAGGGAATAATTTCTTGGGAAATGCGATTCAGGATAGTTCTGAATAAATTTAGGCGGTTAAACCTTCTTTTGCGTTGCCTTTTGGTTTAATATAAAAAAAAACTTTTGAGAACTTACTAAATTTATGGTTTCACAAAAGTAAAGCCCTGCGCAAACCAACGAGGCCTGCAATTGCGGTCTGATCTGATAAATTTTAAAGTGAAATAAAATCGAAGGAATTTGGCAAGGAAACTAAATATTATTTGCAACTCATATGAATTACACAACACTTCAGCTCTATCGGGAATTCCTTAGGAAATATTTCTCCAACGGAATTTTACTATTCTCGAGAATACATTTCTCCTATCGGGAATTCCTCGTGGAATGCTTTTCTTTGGGAACAAGTTTTACCAACATAAAAATAAGGAAAAAATATTCGAATATAGCTTTCGAGTATTTTGACATTTCATTTTAAAGAAAAAAACAAAGAAGTTATTTGTATAAAAAGTTTGAATTAATAAAAATGCAAAGACTATGAGTGTTGTTGTTATCAGAAGAAAAAGAACAAAGAAGACGAAATGAGTCGAGAGCCATACGACGTGGTTTAAGAGATCATTCAAATCCTTTGAAGTTACCACAAGCACTGTATGTTGAAATAGCTATTCAATCTATAACATCATTGAAATCATTAACCGCTTAATTTTTTCCACTCGGCAATTGATATGGCAATATGGGCCAATACAGTTGAGGTTTTGCTCAAGCTGTTTCCAAAATGTTTGGACATCATCCTTGCTTTTATTTGTGACAAAGCCATTTGCAATGTCCTGGTTTTTTCTCACTAAGGAAATTGAATGTTCGATTTGCTTGGAATTTGAAGAATTTGAGCTTAAAAACCAATCATTTTAGTAGCTATCTTTATATATTTATTTATTTTTTTCTAGAAATAACTTGCTTTGTTGATAGCTTTTGTGTCTCCCTTGCAAAACTGTCACGGAATATTCCACAAGAAAGAGAAGAAAATTTCCCATAAAAAAATAGTTTAAAAATCTCTCGCGGAATTTTTCTATATTTCGAAATCAGTTCATGATACCTCTTTTTCAAATAAGGGAATAATTTCTTGGGAAATGCGATTCAGGATAGTTCTGAATAAATTTAGGCGGTTAAACCTTCTTTTGCGTTGCCTTTTGGTTTAATATAAAAAAAAACTTTTGAGAACTTACTAAATTTATGGTTTCACAAAAGTAAAGCCCTGCGCAAACCAACGAGGCCTGCAATTGCGGTCTGATCCGATCTTATGGAGTGGCTCATACCTATGCGGGTGCCGGTACATACAAAAAAGAATACGTTCCACAGATCGAAATCACAAGCCGCGCTGGTTTGAGCATGGCTTACAAAAAAAATAGAAACATACCTATCGGGACTGGCAGTCGCGCTTGATGCTTCTGAAGACGAGCTGAAAAACAAAGGAAATTGAAAACTAGGGCGGAGTTCTTTTTGTTGTTACAAAAATACTTACTCTTTAAGGTCCATTTCAGCTAAAGCCAATCTACAGAAAATGTAATAAAGAGTGAGTTACGTAATTGCATTTCTAGAAGGTTTCTTTTACTTACACAGAGATTTTGTCAAGAAACTGAAAGAATTTTCCGTCCTGTTCAGCACCTTTGATTCGCGATGTAAGCAATTGAATATCATTATTAGCTAACTCAAAATAATCTAAATTTAAATAACTATCATCATCGAAGTCTATGAAATAGCACGCAATAACCGACACAGCAAACGACCAATATATTTTGAACACTTCGTCGTCTAACTTCGGATCAATTCCAACTCTCGATGATACGACTTTTTGATTGTACACCATTATGTTCTTCAACATTATGTTTAGATCTTCACTAGTCATAAGAAGGGGTTGATAGTGATCAATTAAATGCCAGGATAGAGCCAAAGCTATTTCATTGTTTAGAATTTTTCTGGCCAGCAGACACGATGGTAGTTTGCAATTAATACAGAAGTACTTCTCTTCTATCTTGGAGTAAAGAAACGGTTTTCGATCTGCAAAATCAAAAATGAAGTAGAGGTTCGAGTAAACCAATAACTAGTCACCTCTTAGATGCTTGAAAACCGCCCAAGACAAATGGTACTCATATAATTCGTCAGGCTCATTAAAAACCTCGTCTTTGAGTGATGAGGCATCACTTAGATCTTCTACGCTGTTCGTTCGTCGTTTTTCTTTTGTCTTGTACGCAAATAAATCATCGCTGGCACAGACATTAAGAATTTTCGACTCGTATAGTGTTGCATCTTTCTCCGCACGGGATAGGGTAAGACACTTGGCGCATGTTGAATTTGGTGATCTCTTTGGTGGTAGAGGTCCCCCAGCAATTGCACATGTAACACACTTGCAAGATCTGAAAGTGAAAAAGAAAAACATTAGTTTGTGAAATTGTTCCTTTTTTTTTTGTTCTAAAACATACCCAATATGATATTCCAGCATATCGTTACATTCCTTGCATTTGTCATCACACACCAGCGTGTTTATATGACCACTAAACGATTCTACACTAGATTTAGCAATAAATGACAACATGCTTTGCCAGACAAGCTGACGGTTTTCATGCGTTGACCATTCCGATATGTCAATAGACTGAGGACATGTTCCTGTCACATCGCTGCGAATCACATCAAATAAATTGTGTATCGTTTTCAAACGCATTCGACGGTTGCGTTCATCTTCCGATAAATTGTACAAATTCAACGCCACCCAAGTGTCCTTCCAAGTTCGGTCGATTTGAATCATCTCATCGTCGAACTGAATATACTTTTTAATCAGCATTGAACGCTTTTTTGTAAGCTCGTCCTCTTTGAGCTTTACAAGTGAAAAAAAAAGAACAAGTTTTAGTCAACCATGCGAGGAGTTTGTCGTCTTTAAAACTTACTGTTATGATGCATGCCAACATGGTGTCAGTTACATTTAAATACACATGTTGCTGATACATTCTTTTATTTAGCATTGTCCACGTCAGGGCAAATTTATTCAAATGATGGTTTTCGAACGCAAACAGAAATCTCGATATGTTGTCAGAAACTCTACAGAGATCCTCATATCCATCAAGGACGTCTACAAGTAAAATTAGGGTGTTAAATTTTTTTATTGTTAGAGTATCAAGGATTTTTTTAGTACTTACAGGACAACATATCTTCGGCTGGTATTTTCATATCTTGAATTTTTGCTATCTCTGCAAAACCTTCCCAATAGGCCTTAACAACACATTCGATTTGGAAATTCATTAGTTCGAATAGTTGATGTGGGTCGTCAACCAGAAGACTACAAAAGTAAAAAAATTCCAGAAATTTTATTTTGTTTACATGTTTGTGCTTTCAATTTTCAAAAGCAAGTCGTACGAAAAATACAAAAGGAACTTCATGTTTAAGCTTATGACTAAGTCGAAGCATAATTTCTACTTAAAGGCCACGGCGCATCAGTCTAAGGCCTCGTTATTTTATATACGAAATTTTGCGGAATATAGCAGTCGAAGTTTTTTTATTATTAAATTGTTCACACATAGCTACATGAATTTTATACGGAAATTTTCATTCGATTAGCCCAATGAGTGTGCTAGAAACTCCGTTCTTCTCTAGTGAGCAATCAAGTTTATTGTAATGAAAATAGCGTTCGTTTTTTTCGCGCTAGTAGTAGTTCAGAACTCATTTGTCTACTACATTATCATTAAGATTAAAGCACTTGTTTATTAGCGCCATTCGCAACAATGGTCTAAGTTTCTTGTCTCTGCAATTTTAAGGTCAGACTACTGATATAGTGTTCAAAACCGGGTTTTCTGACTGGCTCAGCTTTTGTAATGAAAAATGTTCCTTAACCAACGCAGAGACCAGTGGAAAATATAAAACTAACTTAACTACAATGGGATCTAGACACAAAATAATAAATAAAAAAAATAAAATAAGAAACAAGGACACCCAAAAAACGCTTTGATGGTATCCAAAGAAGTTGAGACCCGAATATTTATTTATCACCAGAGCATTTTTTTAGTGCTCTGCTGGTGTCATAGTTGCAATCAAAAAATAAAATAAATAAATTGGGTGACGCAACAGAGCGAGGAGCCCCTGGGCCTAGCACATTTCTCACAACCATGCCTTGTGAGGGAATGTGGTACCCGTGGTGTGATGGATAGCATGTCCGCCTGTTAATCCAGAGGTTCGTGGTTCGAACCACAACAGAGGCAAAAATGTTTTTTCCACGGGTATCGCCTTTCGCGAGGAATTGGCAAGTTCTCCGTTAGTATTCATTGCCATGAAAAGCGCTTTCTCGATTAGCCGTTCGGAACCGGCAGAAATTGTAGGTCCCCATAGTTGTAATCAGTTGTTGCTATTTTTTGTGTTTTTTATTGTCTAACCTATGAAAAAGGTGAAAAAACACTCCTTGATAATCAAACTGTCGAGTTGCTCTAAAAGGCAAAGGTCTACTCCCATTTGGTTGGAAGATCTACATTTACTCTGAATTAACGCACACATGCAAAAAAATTTGTTCTGTCTAACCTCAAATGGAAAATAATTTGCTTATTAATTTACTTGTACCAGAGGTTGAAAAAATTGCTATAAATTATAAGGAAACGAGTAAATAAGTTAGAATTCAGTACAATAATAAATAAATTACAATACATGAAAATATTAATTCCTATGAGTGAACATTAGTTTAACACCCAATACTAGGAAAAAACTTAAAAACACGGTTCATTCAGAAGTATTTCTCGTTTTGAGAGTAAATCTTTCGAATTTCAATGTTAAACGCTATAAGGCTCACATTAATCAAATCCAAAATAGGAAACCAAAATTGAACACCGTGTTGTTGCTGTTTCATGATCTTTTGCTTAAGATTTTAGTTTCTTAGGTTTTTACATCCAACACCTAAAAGGCTAGGATAACAATAAAATCAGCCCTATCACAGATTCCATCGTAGAAAACTTCCACACTGCAAGCTAAGTTACGAACTACGAAAATTTGTGATCACAAAATCCGAATGGAATCAAAGAAAGCATTTCCAATTGCCACACTAAATACCGCCATACTTGCTATCGAAATCGGCTTTTTTACGCCAAATGTGCAAGATTTCCATTTTTCTGCAAAACACAACTTTTTTCGTATATAAAGACGACGATTTTACATTCCACTTGGATTTGGTTACCGAATCTACGAATTTTGCAATTCGTTCCACTCCGAATGGATTATGTGATAGATACATCGGGAAACTTAGACTTTTTTCGATTACGATGGAATCTGTGATAGGGCTGAATCATTTCAACGTTGACGACCCAAGCAAACAAAAAAGGACAAAAATCCCCAAATCAAAATGTACAACATATGGTAAGTTTGCAGACTAATCGCAGTCGGAGGATTGGCGGAGGCCATAGACTGCTGCAAACATGTAGGTCTTACAAAGCCGTATTATAAGAGCCACTTTTCTAGTTTTATTAAAAATCGATATTTCATTTATACCACAAAACCATTCATACGAAATTTTGTCAAATTCTTTCGAGCTGTTTTTGAGTAAATTCTGCTTAAACTTAATGGTTATATAATAGCAGGCAACGTTATGTTGACGGGTTGACCAAAAAAAACGTTTGGTATTAAGTTTGAATACAATCGACCAAGCCGGTGCCGATACAGACTGAGAGATTGGAAGGACAGAATAGCGGTACAAATATTTTTTTAGTCCTCTTTTATCGTAACGACATATTTGACTATTTACTCAATTTTTGTTCAGTACAAATGCGTAACTTGCTTTGTAATCGTAACTAAATCTGGCCCTTTTCATGCAACTTTTCAGACGATTATCTTCGTTTCATTTATTCATCAGCATACAACCCTACCACAAAGCCCATCATAACAATTTCAATTTACACATGCCAAAAAAGGACTAAAACATCTACGTAATGAATGTTTCACAGCACATATTTAGGACTTTTTAATAATTTCATTATCAGAGACAAATTTCATAGCAAAAAATTTACTACAATTTATGCTTCCTTTTTGGATTTCTTAGCCCGAAATTGTTACAAAAAGCATTTAGGTACATTCTAGCCCATGCTGATTTAATACTGGGCCGGATTCTGCAACGTTTTAGACGACTATCGTCTGAATTTTCAACAGGAAAAAGAAGTTTAAGACCCTGAAAAAGTTGCTAAAATTTGTAAGACGATAGAAAAATAGCCTTCCACCAAACACTGAAAGCAAGATTATATGAAACAATCTTTTAACGACGCAATCTACGATAGACGATTGAACAATAACGTCTGAAAATTTACGGAATCTGAGCCCTGAAAATGGGAAACTATGATACTTTGGATCATACGCTTGTTTCAAAAACCGTCTTATAGTTTCAGTTTTTTTGTTAATAATCTCATACTAAGCCCAAACAATTTTTTTTAAATGCATTTGAACGTTTTCTAACCTCGTATTTTGAGTAAACGAGGACTAACCAGACCTTTGACTGCAAAACCCACAAGGCCTGTTCTGCCATTTTTGTGTCGACAATCAACATTAAAGTATATTAAGACTCGTCGATTTAGGTATAGCAAGGTAATAATATGATAACCATGACACAAACGGCACCTTAAAAACCCCCTCTTTTTATATAAGCTCATAAGATGCCGATAAAGAGTGACTTTACCTGGAATCGATATGTTTGAGCGCTCTTTTGAAGTGGATTCTAAAGATCAAAACCTCAAAGCTTTCTATCAACTTTCAAATTAAAAGCAATACTTCAATAACTCCTTCAAAAGTTTAAACTACTAAGGGTTAAAGTCCTTTCCTTTCGTGTGTCCAGACTTACAAAAGCCAAAGTTTTATACTTACAGTGCGCTCAAAAGCACTGAAACCATATTCTCTGTAAGCGAAAGGTCACATATGAAGTTTAGATGTTGAGCTTTAGCGTGGTTCATATCGCCTGTTGTTCGCCATGGAGATTTATCGCCCGACAAGAAATGTTCATACTTCGACTGCGACATGGTATTCCTGACAAAAACACAAAATAATAATAATAATCATCAAAACAAATGTCAAAAGTTCATGGTTTGTAGTAAACTTACTTAAGAATCGGCTGATAGGCCTTTTTAAGAGTTGCCTGGAGTATCTCCCACGTACTGCGCGTTTTCATCTGGTCATCCATCAGTTGCAGTATCACTTCCCGGTACTCCAGGCATTGGGGGCATGTGCAAAATGTATAGAATTCATTGGGGCTGTGCTTTAGTTTTTTCACAGTTTTCTGTAATAGAAACAAAAATGACAGATTGATTTTTTTATTCACATCACTTAAAGGCTAAAGAAAAAAATTGAGGTCACATACTCTCTTTGATTCGGGACTGTTTACGATAACTTCAATCTCCTTGGGTGGCATAGCCGTATCGGCAAATCGCTGCCTCAGTTGATCAAGAGAAATTATTTGTTTAATTGGTATTGGAAGCTGAATTCTCTTGCCAAACTTAGGCTTTTTAGGGCTCCCATCCGCTTCGGGTTCAGCACCAGACGATGACGAAGATGTTGATGATGAACTGGAAGATGAAGATGTAGCATCAACTTTATCAGATGCTGCGGATCCCGATGTAATTCCTGCTGCGGAGCATATGCAGTTCATATCGGCTTTAGCTTCGTCCATTTTGCAAGCAAATTTATTGGACACGATGAAATGTGGTGGTTTTCACTACGTTGTGGTAGCGATAAGTTTTCCTCCACTTTTCCCGCACTCTATTTAATAATATTAATCTTAAGCAGTAGACAATTAATTGCAATAATTCACTGAAATATACTTTCACTTGCAATTTCAATTTAAGAATTATTTTTAATTTATGTGTGAACGTCGTTTCGCAATCCAAACAATTCGGACACATTCAGCAAAGTTATGGATGGTCCAATTGAAAGTGAAGTTAGTGGCATTTGGTTCTTTGTGAAATTGCATTCGATTTTGACATTTGCGATGAACCTGTTCATAGAAAGTGGACCATGGATGTAAAAAAATATACAATTTGGGGGATAGCCATTATGTCAGGATGAAATGGAACTTCCAGCAAAATGTGGTTGTTTTAACTTGATTGCATAGAATTTAAAAGTAAAAAATAATTATTCGACTAATGAAATCGCTAAATAATCCAATGAAGAACATTATTTGGCTGTTTAAACTTTTGTAAACAACAAAATATCTATTGCACCTAGTTGTATGCAATAAAAAATGAATATTTTAAAAAGTACACAGCGGCCTAAGACGGGTGCTGAATGCTTCAGCTAGCGAAATGCAGTTGTTGCATTCAACGCATTGAAATTTTGGTTGAATTTGAGGAAAGAATAACTTTTAATTCTAATTATAATACTGTGTGTTTGTCTCCATGTTACTTTATTTAATAGTAATATTATAATAGTGAAAACTGTTTAACAAAAATGAAAATGAACAATAAATTTTATTATATCTTTTATTTTCTGCTTTGTTTAAACTTACTAAAGCACGGGTGGTACCCGTGGCGCGATGGTAAACATGTCTACCTGCTAATCCAGAGTTTCGAGGTTCGAATCCCGAAGAGGCAAAAAATGTTTTCACGGGTATCGCCTTTCACGAGGAATTGGCAAGTCCTCCGTTAGTAAATTCATTGCCATGAAAAGCCCTTTCTCAATTAGCCGTTTTGGAACCGGCAGAAAATTGTTGGTCTCCTCCATTCCCTCACAAAGCATATGGTTGTGAGAAATGCCTTAGGACCAAGGGCTCCTCGCTCTGTTGCGCCACCCTATTTTTTTTTTTATTTTTATTAAAGCACGGGCTACATTTCACACACGGCTGCTTGACAGCGGCGAATTCGATTAGCCGCCAATGCCAGCCGCTGATACTGATTTGTTTGATCACGAAATTCACCGAACTCGCTGTCAGCCGACGAGAACTAAACAACTGCTGCCAAAACAAACAAAAAAGATTGGTTAATATTTTTAACTTGTTTAAATATGTATTAAAAATAAATTCCAAAAACAGTTGGCTGATAAATTCTAAAGAGTAATGTGATCGGGCTGCTGTTCACTGCGTGCTTCTTCTACTGCCAGCCACTGGTAGGAAGCGGCTGGCAAACAGCCCTGTGTGACTCATCACTCATGCTTAAAGGGAAAAATCGAATTCATTCAAGAACCTATCGGATAGGCTACCTCGGATCCCCATATCCTAGATACCTTTTTGAACGATTCAGATATCTGTTTTCAGATTGTTGCAGGCAAACGCTGTGAAGTACTACAATTCGACTTTTTAGAAACAGAAAAACATTTAAAATATCGTTGCCTAACAATTAGAATTAATTTTTTACGATACATATGCATTTTAAGAGACTCCAATGCTGAAATAAATGCACACCACATCAGAAAACCAACATGAAAAGAAATAAAAATAAGTTTTCTAGGTATCAGCTGACTCGGATACCTTTAGATAGTTTTTTAGTAGAAACGGGTGTGTGACTCTGCTAAACGTTTAACACGTAAACAGCAACAATAGCTATCCGGATACGATTATTGGACGCCCCCGTTGCGCGTTGCACCTGAATATTTTAGCCCAAGGAAATTGGTAAGAAGGGGTAAAGCACATTTTCCGCCATGTCCACAAATTGAGTAGTAATTTTTCACCAATCCCGGTTGTCACACTTTCCAGGATTTTTAAAATTCAGCGCTAACGTGGATTATCACAGTCCTCTCGTTCGCCGGATTTTTGATAGCATCATTCCTGATTCGGCCTCAAACGACAAGTTTCCACTCAGATATGCATTTCGTTTCACGTGTACATCCGGATCATCTTGAACGTAAGGAGCCGGATAATCCAGTGGGGCTAGAGGGTATGGCTTGCCAGGAGCTCATCCGGCACCATTTCTTTTCAATTTCTATTTTGATAGACTCTGAAAGACCTTTCTACCAAATGTGCCAGAGAACAGAGTAGCTCCTTTTGACTGCTGATGTCAACCGTTGATTCTGAAAGTCAAGTTCGTCTGACTTGGCAAACCCCTGAGGTTTGTGCAGTCAGTCATTGCTCGCAAAACAATGTAATGTTACCCATAGGCAGTTAAAATCTACACTCACAAAAATAACTTTGGTAAGCCACTTGGGACTTGGGCGACACAAGAACCAAAGAGTCATTACTAGTACCTTTGAGTTTGTATACATAGAGGAACCATGCTAGCTTGCGTTAAGACGTCGATAGATGTCACCAAGTAAATACATCGACATTTGAAATTTCAAAGCAACAGTTTTCTTGTGCATTTCTCCATTCCCATGACGTTTTCCTGTTTCCCTTTTCTGCTGCCTTTTTTTTAGTCAAATTTCTGTGGAGAGCATTCCCCCAAAAATTTCAAATGACGATTTTATTCACTTGGTGACATCTACCGACGTCTTAACGCAAGCTATCGTGGTTCCTCTATGTATACAAACTCAATGCTAGTACCCACAATTGACATGGATATGGATGAAATATCGTGTAAGTTACTGAAGGATAATGTACCGCCCTAATGGTGAAAGTATAGTTTCCTAGTTTTGTTGCCAGTCCAGTTCCCGTGGGAATATAGGGACTAAGCCTTGACGAGAACCATCCCTTGACTAAACTATACATTAGGTACCGAAAAATTTCATGAAAATCCATTGAGCGGTTTCGGAGTCTATTCCGGATAAGCAAACAAATAACTTCAAAAATTCTTTCGGCATTAAGTTTATCCCTAAGTAATTTTGACCTAACCTAACCAAACCTACGGACACCTTAAAACTGCATGACTGTTGCATTATTCCTCAGTAATTTAGACTTTATTTTATCCCCATACTCCCACGGAAATGGAAGAACGAGAACGGGTGAAATTAGAAAGTGAAAAAAAAATATTTAATTTTTATTGCTTTTATCATTCACTCAGCTGCACCAGATTGAAAAATGCCCAAGAACCGTTTCTCAGAGTATTTACTAATCATACAGCCGGAAAAACTTTTGAAGAGGACTTATTGAGATAACACAACATTATTGTCAAGAACTAGAAGGCAAAGGCACATCCCAACAAATTTTCACTTTTCATATCTATAGTTGTTTACATTTTGTTTTTATAGTTTGGAATAAATAGGTTTCTTAATTCGACATTATCAATCTGCTTGATACCGTCAAATGACCCTTCAGCCTGATGGTTATCTTATAACGTTGTATGACAGTGACATCAGACATCAAGCGGCGAGGCATTAACTTATCTCCCATAATAAGCCGGACTTCTGTGTTCTGTGTATTGCATTAGCAATCTTCAAAACTAAACTTATGTTGTTTTTGTATGAATACAATGATCACAAAATTTTGCTATTTGCAATAGTGTTGGAGAAGTTAAAGGAAAATCTTAAGTCTTCCCAGAGCTTTGTCAATTGTCATCGTCTAGTCTTGCAGCTGCCTCTGAAGTCTTCGGTTCTCGGTTGATTTTGTTAGTTGATGTGGATTCGATCAGTTTCTGTCCTTGAATCAAAAAAATGATAAGACTAGCTTTTTCCATTATATTCGCGATTGTGTATATCGGACCGGTTGTAAGAAGTACCGGACTAAATGAGGTTTTTGAATGGAAACAAATAGAATACGATAACCGCGGAATAGACGATGAGACAGGTATGAGTTATAACAATTCACACATATAAGGTGATAATCAAAGCCCTGTCCGAAACATGAATAGTTTATATGGAATAAATAAACAAAGCAGTAATGGAGGAAAAACATTGCCTGCATGAAGCTCTGAATAATTGATTTTTAGTGTTTTCTTTTGTTAAAAGTTTGGTTGAAATAATTTTTTTTGTTGACCTTGTACCTAACTACTCCGCACGTTGCGTTGTTGATATTAATGAGGCAATTGGGGGGATAAACCGGTCAAAGTAAATCAGTTTTTTGGGATGCACATGAGTGTTTCTATAATTTTTTAAATTTTTTTGTATTTTTTTTTTACCACTTATAGGTACGACTGGATCATTCAATAGTAGTGCTTTGCCAATATATTTTTGACTTCGAATGTAACCATTTAGCAAACACTTTTGTAGGTATCTTACTTAAGTCTGTGTTGTGGTTAATGGGAAATAAGAACCTTTTGTAGTTATTATTATTTTGTTTGTATTTTTTTTTTTTCGTGAGCATCTGTGCGATCCAACCGCTGAATGTTTATTTTTACTATCATTGTTTATGAGGGTAATCATCAGTTTAATAAACAATCAATTATTATCTCAGAAAAAAAATGTCTTGAGTTGTGATGGAGTTGCACGAACTTGTAATTATAAGTTTCTCATATACAGGAATAGACACAAGTTTTAGAACTTTTTCAAAGAGAAAATTATGATTATTCCTATTGTTCACGACTTTCAGTTGTTGGTTAGAAAGTGTACGTAATCTCCAAAAATACCTTTATAATCATCACTACATAGTATAAAACAAAGTCTTTTTCTCTGTCCCTATGTTCCTATGTATGCTTGGATTTTTAAAGCTACGCAACGGATTTTGATGCGGTTTTTTTATGAATAGAGTGATTCAAGGGGAAGGTTTACATGTATAAATCATGCATATTATAGTAGAGAGAAGCCGAGAATTTTGAAGATTTGTAATGTGATGTCGTAACAAACATATTTTTCGGCGCTTACATTGCAAACGCTGGCTAAACCTTACGAGATAGATCAAATTTATCTTTTACATATTACAAAAAAAAATATGGGTCACCTATTTACCAAGCTATTTTAAACGATACAGTATCATTCCTTATCCAATTAAATACATAAGATAGGTTGTGCACTTCATGCATTTTACAGCATGTGATTCAAATAAACATTTTCAAAGATATAACAGATTTAAAAATTGCGGGACGTAGCATTTTTTTCAGTGAGTAACATATGTAGGCTATATATTTTATACCCGTCGGGGATGGTCGCTAGTACTTAATAATCAAAAGCTACCCTTACGAAAGATTTTTAATTGTGATTTTCAAACAAGCATGCTTGTTCCCTTAATTTCTGATAGAAAAATTAAATTTTCATATCAATTTCAGTTTTCAGTTCAGCATGAAAGAGTCAATTAGAAAAATACATTTAGAAAAAAACATTTAGTTCGTATCAACTGCTTAAAAACTTTTTGGGACCCGACAACATTGGAAGTGGCATTAAAAACACTTAGAATGTAAATAATATGTGTGTGTGTTTTTAATTTAGTGAATTATTTTTCATTGGCATAGCAATTTTGCATTAAGAGAATGATACTTTTTTGCCGCCAATGTGTCTAGTCTTGGGAGACCGAAAGAAATAGCAAGGATTAAAAATATATATAATGCTTAAGCTGGCTAATATGTATATAAATTGTACAATAATTACATAATGAGTCTGTTTTATTTATTTATCTTTCGAAATAATTTATAAAATTAATTTTCAAGTTATTTTATATAAGGTATCGGGGTACCTAGACCATATGATGCCGTCTCTTCGGTATATTCACTTATAGTGCAGTCAATGAAGCATTTTAGGTCCGAATTTTTTTACTGTGAACCGATTTGCATGAAATTTTGGAATTAGGCTCATCTTACCCTTAACTTCAAAAGTGAAAATGATTTGAACACCGCCACCAACCTGGGGTGGTTGCCACCCCTTTTGGGTTGCGAATTTTTGTTTTTCAAAATAACATCGGATATCGATAAAAAGTCTAATTTTAAGCAAAAAATCAAAAACAAAGTTTTTCAATAAGTCTAATACTTTTCGAGTTATTGGCAATTGAAAATTCGCAATTTTTTCACGTTTTTCATCTATTTATTGCAAATATCTCCAAAACTACATATACGTTTTATCGAATAATATAATAATATAATATAAAGAACAAAATTGTAGCAGGTAAAACAATGAACAAATTGGTTTTTTATAAAGTATTCTAAGATCAATAGTAAGCTAGATATAAAAGATCAAAGCCATTTTTTATTTTGTCTGAAATTTAATCGTTGTGGTCAATGCCATTTAGCGGCGAGCAGATGCATTTTATGCATTCTAATACCAAAAGATGTTTTGTAGTGCTTGAAATAAGCTTTAAAATGAGCACTATTAAAAGTCTTTTGCACGTAAAATAAGTGAGCTGTATTGCAAATAAGGAGAGCATCTAATTTTTTTTTCTTTTAAATCAATGGGTTTCATAAGTGCCATTTCCACCAAAATTAAATTTAATCGTATTCCGCCTAAAACTAAGTTTGTTATGAAGACTTTGATAAATAGCATCAGTTTGGATGCTTCACGACACATATTTTTCAAAAAAGTTCCGATTAAAACAAAATACAACAAATTTTAAAATTTTTAAAAAACCCACTTTTTTCATTATATCTCAAAAATGACGACATATACGTATTAAAGTGTTATAATAAAAAATTTAGGTAGTTTTTTAGTTTTTTGTGTCAGACAAAAATTAATGGAGATATGATTGTTTAAAGAGTGCGTGGCAGCGCAATCGCAACCTCTTTTAAGTCCTTAAACCCTTCACCGTTTTAGCCAAAGGTTGTTTATTACATATTGCAAAACAGCATGTTGTAGCTCTCTTAATTACCTTTAGTATGCTATTTTATAAAATGCGATAGCATGAAAATTGAAGGAGTTATGGTCCAAAAACTCATTGATTTAAAAGAAAAAAAGATTAGATGCTCTTCTTATTTTCACTACAGCTCACTTATTTAACGTGCAAAAGACTTTTAATAGTGCTCATTTTAAAGTTTATTTCAAGCACTACAAAACATTCTCCTGAATTAGAATGCATAAAATGCAACTGCTCGCCGCTAAATGGCGCCCCCCAAAAGGGGTGGCAACCACCCCCAGGTTGTTGGCGGTGTTCAAATCATTTTCACTTTTGAAGTTAAGGGTAAGATGAGCCTAATTCCAAAATTTCAAGCAAATCGGTTCACAGTAAAAAAATTCGGAGGTAAGGCCCTATTTTTCTCTTCATTGACTGCACTATTGAATACATTTCTATAAATGAATTTATTACGGACAATTTTTAGGCACCATCGCACAATGTAGAATGTGGTTAACAAATATAACAAAAAAAAACTACACATGATAGTTAACGCATTGTTTTTAGGTTAACCAAGTATCTTAAATATTAAATTAGCAAACATTAAACAGGGTACAGAACCCACAGCATCTTAGTTCTCGGCACGATTACGGTATCCGTGGTCCCGCTAATGTAAGCGTTCTAGACGCTCAAATCGAATGGGAATGGTTGGAAATGTAGATAAAATCTTCAAGAATTTAATTTTGGGGAAAAAATAATATAAAAAAAAAATGCAAAATTTGTATGGACTTTTCTGAGCTGAAAAAACTTTTTTGTTTTTTGACTTTTTTCGGCCGGAAAGCGTTTAAACGCTTTGAAATGGCAATCGAGCAGTGTACACCAAAATGCAAAAAAAAAATTGTTTTTCGAGTTTTTGGAAATAATAGCTCCAAATTTGGAACCCTGTTTCCGCAGGGTTAGGCTGCTCATGCTAAATATGAAAATAGCAAATAATTTCCGTATGCCACAGCTTTCCGCATGGCACGCTTCGCGGGGCTCATTATTTGAACTCTGTTTCCGCAGGGTTAGGCTGCTCATGCTAAATATGAAAATAGCAAATAATTTCCGTATGCAACAGCTTTCCGCATGGCCCGCTTCGCGGGGCTAATTTTTTAAACCCTTTTTCCGCAGGGTTAAGCTGCTCATGCTAAATATGGAAATAGCAATTGTTTTCCGTAAGCAACAGCTTTCCGCATGGAAATAATATAATATCGCGGGACCACGGATACCGTAATCTCCCGTAGTTCTCACCTAAAGCATCAAAACTGGAATGGAGATCCAGATTAGAGTGTCCCAAATTTTTGAGGTTTTTCTTACATACAAAGGCCATTAAGAGAATCAATTGGTAGGTATAGTTAAGAGATCGCTGAGGAAAAAAGGCATACCAAAACACTCTTGGTACCGGCAAATGCAACGAAATGTGCTTTTGGTTTTCTTCATACGAGTATACAGGGCAATACAAAATCCAAATTCTGACGTCAAAGCGTCATACCTCACGAGTGGATCACTAGTGTGAGGCAGTTAAGTGGAAGAGCTGTGATCCCTTCACGTTCACGATGATCTTAACGCCGGGAAAGTAAGAATCAGATGAAACGGTATGGTTTGGACAAAGACAAGAGAAGTTATTCATTTTAAATATGTAGACATTATGGACCCACACAGTCTGAAATAGGGAGTACGGTACAAAGTATATGCGAGGTTTCCTGCAACAAAATTAATTGAGTAGAGAAACTGTAAGAAAGAAGCGAAGCAGAAGTGCGCAGGACTCCTAGCTAAGAACAAGGAGGACATATGTATAGGAATCTAGAACAAATATTTAATACTACTGCTCATGGAAACCAAACTATTCAAGAAACACTTTTTTATGCAATCTTCAAAATAGCAGTTGATAGATGGGAAAATATACTCATGAAATATGGATTGGAATACGAAGTAAATTAACGATGCTTAAAGAAAGCTTCAGTGGATGACAACAGAATTTTGAATATACATATATGCGACGATAACCTCTATGCCCGCAATGGTTAAAAAATCAACTTTGTCGCACAAAATATTTTGACATTATATAGAAAGAAAAAATCATCCGTATAGATCTTCGTAGCTCCTCATTGTCGTTAAGCCATCCATATCAGATCCCGTGGTTGATGATCGAATGCCTTGTCAGCCAGCACCAGCATACCAATTCTATAAGAAATCATGATTTTTATATCTTCGTATGTGTCCCCTTAAACTTTCCCGTGTACTTTCGAAAAACATAGCTTCCCTCTGTTGACAAGGCAGACTATCGTTTGGAATATAATATTGGAAATGAGAATCATGAACCATATCTAAACCTTTCTCGTCTGTTCTTGGTACCGTATCTCATACCTCAATGGCAGTCCTTATAATCTTCATTTATGACATAACATGTCGGACATGTCCCTTCAAATCTCCGCCGACAAACATAAACTCTTTTTTAGTGATATCCTTAAGTTATTTTTAATAATGTTGCCAAAATGCATCGCATGTAACGGGTAGTAAAATAAACAGTGCGGCACATCAGTGGTTAGGGTGTGCCCCGGGCCCTAGTGAACTTCTCTTAAGCATACATTTGCGAGGGACGGAGGGGTCCTACAAATTTAAACCTGTTCCTAACGATAAAGCACTTTCTGTACCACATTAAGGTTATACTCGTAAAATTACAATTATGCCATATAAACGGCAGACATGCTACCCATTACGCCACGGGCACCACTGAAGGGGTACAGAGCCATCAATGTTTTGCAAATTAATCAAAAATAAATAAATAAAATAAATAAATAGGGTGGCGCAACAGAGCGAGGAGCCCCTGGGCCTAGCGCATTTCTCACAACCAAACCTTGTGAGGGAATGGAGGGGACCTACAATTTTGGGCCGGTTCCGAACGGCTAATTGAGAAAGCGCTTTTCATGGCAGTGTATTTATTAACGGAGGACTTGCCAATTCCTCGCGAAAGGCGATACCCGTGGAAAAATATTTTTGCCTCTGCTGGGATTCGAACCTCGAACCTCTGGATTAGCAGGTGGACATGCTAACCATCGCACCACGGGTACCAGCTTGCAAATTAATCAATAAGGTTTATTCGTTGAAGCCCTGGGTCACCACAAAGCGTTTTTTGGAAAACCTAAACTCGCCCTGAATGTCAAACAGAGTGTTTTCTGAGCCCTGGGGTTCACCTGGGTTTGCCCTTAGCTCGCCCTAGGGTTTTGCTTATGGGGCGAGTATGGGGCTGTTAAATAACATGTCCTTTTATTCAAATGACAGGGATACGTGGTGGTTTGTGGCTTAGCGTTTTTTGAGGACTGGAAAACCTAGATTTTTTGACAACTCATAGGGTTATCAAGAAAAGGAGTCAACGATGGGTAAAGTTTAACGAACCTAATGCGTGAAACGAACTTTTATCTTGGCACGTGTATGCTTCTTTTATTGAGTTTGTTTTTTTTTCACACAATTGATCTCCCAGTAGGGTTACTTGCTCATCACTCATCTTGATTTTCTAGATATGGTTTGTTCATTTCTAACCACCTACGACATGGGGGAGACGTGGTACCTGCAGTGATAGCTCCAAAAACTCAAACCTGAAAAACCAAAAAAATTTCAATTTACTTACTTATTTAGGTGACTTCGTATTTCCCAAGGATGAATTGTCTTCACGAGTGGGAGCAGCTGGAGCCAGTCGTCGTGGACCTATTGCCAGCGCAGATGGTTCATATGTTCCATACAACAACGTACCGATGGGTGTCTCTCGTCATAAGAATAAATTATTTATAACGATGCCTAGGCGACGTCTTGGAATACCGTCAACTCTGAACTACATTAATCTGAAGACAACCGGTTCGAATAAGAGCCCAAAACTTAAAGCCTACCCTGACTTTGAAACCAATAAGTTTACGGTATGAAAACTTCAAAGCCAAAGCAAATAAAAGCTATTAATTTAAAAAATTATTTAGGATACGCCAAATGCAAACCGCATTATTTCAGTGTACAGAACTAGAGTTGATGCTTGCAATCGGTTATGGTTTGTTGATACTGGAATGCTGGAACTACCAAGTACTTAAATAGAAGACCTCTTCTCATAACTGCTACATATTTTTTTTTTATTTAAGATAACCGAACTCAGGTTCAACGGCCCTCAATTTGGATAATCGACCTCAATTCAGACAAATTAATTCATCGATTTGAAATTCCAGAATCAATTGTATCCACAGGTCCAGGACTAGCAAGTGTCACGGTAGATGTGGACAGTTCAGATTGCGTCAATGCTTTCGGATATATACCAGACTTGAATAACAACGCTCTTTATGTTTACAGGTTACTAAGCTCATCCAAATTAAAGTTCATAATCAGCTCAATTTTATTATTTGATGTTTGTAGTTTGGAACAAGATCGTATTTGGTCATTCACTCATAACTTCTTCCATTTTGATCCAACCCAAGGAGATCTCAATATTGGTGGACAGGAGTTTTCATGGAATGATGGTATATTTTCAATAACACTCGGTAACAGAAAACCGAATGGCTTTAGAACAGCTTACTTCCACCCCATGGCCAGGTTAGTTACAATACATCGTACGAATCATTTGTGACCGTTAATTTATTATACTCGTTTATTATGAAGTACAAACGAATTCACAGTATCCACTGAAGTCTTGCGAAAAGAAAGCAATGCAGCACGTTCCAGCCATGGACGGGACTTCGAAGTATGAGTTTTTTCCCTTATATAAGAAGAAGAAGACCGATTCTCAATGATTTTTTTAGATACTTGGATCCAGAGGTCCAGAAAAACAATCTACGATGCATGAATTTGACCCAAAAACTGGCATCATTTTTTATGCAGAAATTATGAAAAACGGAGTTGGCTGTTGGAATACAAGAACATCTGGATTTTCCGCCGAAAGCCATGGACAAGTTGCAATGGACCCAAACAAGATGATCTATCCAAGTGACTTGACAGTACGTTAAGGAGTTATCCAAAAGGTGTTTAAATTAATTTGGCAGTATTTATTTTAAAGATTGACGATGAAGAAAATATTTGGGTGATGACGAATTCTATGCCGATTTTCATTTACTCACAATTGGATGCGAATGTGGTTAACTTTAGAGTTTGGACACAATCAGTTCGTGAAGCGGCTAAAAATACTGTTTGTGAGATTCAAGGATATCATAAATAATGTATTTTTGTATACAACAAAATAAAGAATGATAAATGATTGATAGTTTTTTTTTTTTTTGTTTCGAAGTACCTTTCCATTTTACTGCTATACATAAGTTGTTTTTTTTTTAATTTGAATAAAGTATTCGATATTGCTGAAGCCCTGGGTTTGCCCTTAGGTCGCCACAAAGTGTTTTATGAAAAACCTCTGAAGAATGAAAATGGTGTATTGTAGATAAACATACATATTTGTAGTTATTTCAAAATTAACTTATGCCCGAAAAGCGGAGCTCATTCACACTGTACAATTAGCTGGACTGACTTCGTTTGATGGATGTTCGGATGTAGTTTGCGTTCAGACTTATTAGACTTGTCGTCCAACATTATGATTTATATTCCTCCACTCCGTCCAAATTCAATTTTTTCAAAAATTTTTGAAAACTATCCAACAAGTTATACAAACGATCGTCTGAGGTTTGACATCCAACACTGGTCGTTGGGGGAAGAGTAAGTAATATTCCCTCTTCTACTGTTTCAAAAGACCTTTCCACTTATGCTTCCCATCTTAGTTTAAAACGTTTACCTTTCCCTCGTCATAACCGCAATTTTAATCTTTAACCTCAATTTATCTTCTCGGCATATATCACCAACTGTTATATCTCTTTACTATCAGAACGTTAGAGGCCTTCGCACTAAGACCTCTACCGTGTATCTGAACTCCCAATGCTTTCCATATGATATTTTTGCTCTCACGGAAATCCATATATACCATATAATTTTTGCTCCGAATTTCAAGACAGCGAAATTTTTGCGTCTGGTTTTACTGTTTTCCGTGCTGATGGACAGATTAGTGACATAGCTCCTACTGGGCGTGGTGTTCTTTTCGCTGTCCATAATCGTCTCAATGCATCTCTGATAGAAACTTCTAAATCACCTTTGTTTGAATATGTTTGTATTAAATTGTCTATCTCCAACCGCTGTTTTTATCTTCTCTGTTGTTACATTCGTCCCTTACAACCCTGTCATGTTTATCAACAATATGTGGCCTCATTAAATCCCCTAATCGATGCCGCAAATTCAAACGATGACTTCATTATCGTGGGTGACTTTAATTTGCCCGACCTGAAATGGATTCCATCCGAAGATGAAACGTGTTTTGTTCCTTCCAATCCTTCTTCCGAAAAAGAATTTATTTTCACTGATTGCTTTCTCCATAATGGCTTGTTTCAAATCAGTGGTATCCTAAACAATCTTCAGAGACAGCTTGATCTCACCTTTTCCTCTGATCCTTTCAACTCCTCTGTTTTTCAAAGCACCCATCTTCTATCTACTCTATTAGATCACTATCATCCCCCTCTATCCATCATTTTCCGTATTGATGATAGCGTTCCAACTATGGAACCCGTAAACTCCCCTAGTTTCAACTTTCGCAAAGCCGACTTTAACATGCTTTGTAATCTTCTCACTAACATTGACACATTGACTTCAATCTATTCATCAACCTGTCTACTCCCATGGACATAGCTCTTTCCTTCTTTTACTTCTCTATTTTTGCATGTTTGATCCAATGTGTTCCTTATACGCTTCAAAAATCCTGTGTTTCTTCTCCACCCTGGTATACAAAAAAATTAAAAACCATCCGCAACGTCAGAAATAAGTTATGGAAAACTTACTTAAACTGTCCGACACCTTCTAACCATTACAACTACCTACTAGCTTCCTCTAACTTTTCGTCTCTTTGTCACACTCTCTACCAAAATTACCTTGTTCCTTGATAAAATGCAAACCTCTCTAATTTCAGAACCAAAACGTTTCTACCAATTTATTAATGCAAAAAGGAAATCTGACGGTCTTCTTTCAACGTTTAATTTTCAAGGCAATTCCTCCTCTGACGCCAAAGTAATAGTTAATTTTTTTGCTACCTTTTTTTTCAGTCATATAGCAATAACCCGAATGATCCTGACCTTGAATATCTAAAAAGGTTTCTGTTAAATAGCCCGCATACATCTCTAGTTTCGGTAATTATTTGTCCTCAGACTGTTCGAGATAAATTAAACTTGCTTGATGATGATTTCTCCCCTAGCCCCGATGGTATTCCAGCTATTTTTCTTAAAAAATGCGCTACCGCACTCTTCGAACCCCTTACTTCTCTTTTTCAACTTTCGCTCTCCCAAGCTGTTTTTCCCACTCTTTGGAAAGAATCTTTCATTTTCCCGATCTTCAAAAAGGGCGGAAAAAACGAGGTCTCTAATTATCGACCGATAGCTAAGCTTTCTGCTATCCCCAAGCTTTTCGAAAGCATTGGGCCCATTCAGTTTTCTAGTGACTACCTAGTGGAAAGTCGACTAGCTTTTTGAATGCAAAATGCACTATAAATGTAGTCAACCTAGAACTGTCAAAATAAGTACACAAAAACACGAAACAATTGCATTTTGAGAACTTTAAATAATCTTATCTTTTAAATTAAGTAACTTTAATTACATATCTCTTCACTGCTTTCCATTTGATAAAAATTGTCGAAAAAAATTTCATTTTGCACTTTGTAATTTTTTGTGTGTTTACCCAACAGCTGATTCTCAAACGTCAGACTAACTTTGTAGCTGAAAATTTTCAACTACGTGGAAGGGGAAATTTCCACTCGTTTTGTAGTCGATTTCGACCAATCAGAAGAGTTCACTACGTAGTCACTAGAAAACTGAATGGGCCCATTGTGTACGACTCTTTGTCTGTTCACTGCAAATCAATTGTTTCCCCACTTCAACACTGTTTCTTGAAGGGAAGGTCTACTACGACCAACCTTACCCAATTTGTTTCAATGACACTGTTGGCTCTAGAAAAAGGCAATGAGGTTGATGTTATTACTACTGATTTTAGAAAAGCGTTCGACAAAATCAGTCATCAAATTATAGACCTCAAACTCAAAGCCTTTGGTTTCCCACCACAAGTTATCGAATGGATCAAATCATACCTCGAGAACCGAATTTATAGAGTTGCCTTCAGAAAAGCTTTCTCCGATCCAATATTTGCGTCTTCAGGAGTTCCCCAGGGCAGCCATCTCGGTCCACTTCTGTTTGTGCTTGCTATTAATGACGTCGGCGGTACAGCGTCATTCTCAGACCTCTCTATTTATGCAGACGACATTAAAATAGTAAAAGTTATTTCATCTGTTCAGGATTCTCTCCTCCTCCAACAAGACCTAAACACTTTCTTTATTTGGTGTAACAAAAATTTTCTTGAACTAAATGTCAAAAAATGCCAAAGTATGACTTTCTCAGTGAGTTCTTTACCGACCTTGACGGAGCAGCGTTAATTCTCCAAAGTCATCCTGCATAGTCGTACGAGTTTTGCAGTGATGCCGAAACATGGCTCTGTACAGCTCGTCTCTGTAGATACTGTCATACGCGGCCTTGAAATCGATAAAAAGATGGTGAATATGAATATCGATATTACGTTCTCGGGGTTTTTCCAAGATCTGCCGTAATGTGAAAATTTGGTCTATTGTGGACTTCTCTGGTCTGAAACCACAATGATAAGGACCTGTCAAGTTGTTGACGTGGGGTTTCAGACGTTCACATATTACAGCAGACAAGATCTTATAAGCGACGTTTAGGAGGCTTATCCCTCTATAATTGGCGCAATTGTGATAGTCTCCTTTCTTTAGGATCGTAGTAGTACTACCGGTAGTTAGTTAATTTAGTTAGTTAATTTTTTGTTGTCAAAAACGATTGAAAAAAAATATGAAAGCGTTGAATACGATTTTATATAAAAAGGATATTTCAATTACCACCGAACGCACCGAACTACATGTTAAAACTTGAAACGGGAATCCTCTCCACTGTATATTAAAATACACCGATGCACATTGCACATTGCTGTTGAGCCTTTGTGAATCGTAAAAAGGGGAAATACAGAGCCAGGTAAAGCATCCCACATACGAGTGGTGCGACTAAAATAGGAAATGCAACTGGCTACTTCACTAGAGCAATGTTTGTGAAAAAAGTGATAAAAGAGAGTGAGACATGTAACTTTTCGACGATGTTCAAGAGAATCAATCGATTCTACGATTGAATTACCACCCATCAATTTTACCGCTCTATTTTGTACCCTATCAAGTAGGTGCAAAGATGTTAGTGGAGCACCTGCTGCATCGTTTCAAGAAGCCTAAGCATTTAGCAGCGTTTTTGGCGACTTCAAATATGTGGTCATTTCAACAAAGATCATTGTTTACACACATACCACTGACAGCTTTTCGGTTTCTTGAATGCAGTTACCAATCATGGATAATAGTAATGGGGGAATTTTAAGCTTCATCCTCACGTTCCCAAAAACCACTGGAACGATTCGAAATTTTTGTTGCTATTTACAGTACGATGTTATCCGCATATTCCCACGAGAACGGGACGGGAACAAAAACTTAAGCGGGAACTTGGAAAATACTGGAGCAATTCCAAAAAAAATTTCAACGTTAGAGTGTTTCCTTCCTCCTGAGTAACAAAGACTATAATTATTTTCTTTGCAATTCTTTCGGGAACGGAAACGGGAATGGTGACATAGCCAAAAAACTGGAAAATATAGTCAACCAATTCCAAAAATTCTTTCATTATTAGGTTGCTTCAATGTCCCTGAGTAATATAGACTATAGTTCATCAACATTAATTTACTCACAGGGACGGAAACCGGAGTTCAAAAACCACTGCACTGATTTCAATACGATTTTCACCATTACAATACGATGTAATATAGACTATATTTCATCCCCAAATGGAAAAGGAACGGGAACTGGAACATATGCGGGAACTTGGAAAATGCTATACCGATTCTAAAAATTCTGTCACCGCTAGAGTGCTTAATTGTCCCTGAGTAACATGAACTATATTGCATCCCCACTTCACACCCATGTAAGGCCTGAGCTACGCCGGGCCGGTCAGCTAGTATGTTTATAAAATAAAAAGTTGTCAATCAGGCGACGGCAAACAGCCATGCTATATATTTATTTGTAATATTTATGTTAAACATTGAAAATAAAGTCTAATCTAAATCTAAAATCATTGGTCGTTCAATCCTAAGTCTGTCCAACTTATTATACAGTGTGAACTTCGCTAAAGCTATAATAGAATAACTTTGATTGTACGATCTCGATTTGTATTCGGTTTTAGCTGAGACGATAGTAAAATACCTAATTGCTGATCGTGATTCGTGAGCCATCTATACCTTATGTCTCTCATATTTTTCCAAAACTCATATGGTACCTCGTCTGGCCCATCTTTTTCTTTTTTTCTATTTGGAATTCTTAACTGCTTCCATAAACTGAACGACTGTGATATCGAATATTTCCGTTAAGTTAGACTAAACTTCTGGGAAGTGCTTTCCTGAGCAATTCTTCTTTGGAGGTGGTCGCCCCCTTATTCAACCTGTATTATGTTAGCAACAACAGCCAGGCAGAAATTTTTTCCAGCTGCAGATGCAGGCCTTTCCCTTTCGTAATTTTTGCTTTGAGTTGGGAGAACTTCTTCTTCGCTTTTATCTTGCAGCTTCTGTATTCCCTTTCGAAGAGAGTCTTTTCAGCTTTATTATTTGGGACTTACTTTAACCATGCTTTGAAAGCTCCTTTCTTCTTACTTATCAGTGATGTAGCTTCACCGTTCCACCACCATGCTTCATTGAGTATCACTTTGCACGGGCGGCCGTGGTGCAGTGGTAGAGTTTTTAGTAGACAGGCCGGACGCGTGGTTTCGAATCCCGCTCTGGGCATCTACTTTTCTTTCATATGGACGCCGCCCTTGAGGTTATAAATGTGAAATTACTAACAACTTATTTCCAACTACTGCAACACAAAAAAAAGGTAAGGCTACTACTCTGGTAGTACAATGGACCGGATATTAGGTCTGGGTTCTCTTCAGATTAGCATATAAGCCTCCTCTTTTTAATAGTGAAACAAAATCTTGAGCAACTGTAGATTGTAACTTCCCCAAATTGTGTTTGTCAGTTCTTAGAGCTTCACGATAATTGATAAGAAAGGCAAAAACATCAAACTATTTTAATTTTGTTTATATAGGTATATATACTGCAGTCACACTTAGTATATAAAAGTGACAAGCACTATTTATTTCTAGAAATATACATGATTGTTTTCAGAAGTTAAAAAATGATTTTTCGAAGTTCCATGCACTTGCGTCTATATATTTGTTTATGTGTATGTATGGGTGTGTGTTTTGTATGTATGAATGAGGAAAAATATACATCTTACATAATATTTTATCTAAAGTGTTGTGTATAAGAAATTTTGATGTATATAATATGTGAATTTTTTAAATTGCATTTTAGATCTTAACAATACAGCCCAAACGATATAACCTGATTTCTCAATCACTTTTTCTTTATAAATTTAATTTTTTTTTTAATTTTCTAAGTGCATGTTTTGTTAATTTTTATTTTATTAATTTCGTATTTAAAGAAATGAGATTAGTCACAAAAAAAATACTTTGATTATTGCTTTAATTTGACTAAATGGGCAATCGTTAGTAATTTTAAAAAAGAAAAAATGAGAAGAAACGCTTAAGTATATCAAAAACATAACAACATAATAGTGATGCAATCGTGTTAAAAAAAATAACAGCTGGAGACATTTTTATTTTTTATCCAAGCTCCTGCTGTTTGTTTCCTTCCTTCTTTTCAATTCAATTATAAAAAAAACGTTCCTCTAACATTACAATTCCGTGTAGCAAAATATAAATTTCATTCGATTATATATTCACTAGTGTCGTTCGTCGTCATACAAAAATAATACAATGTACTAATAATACAGTTTATAGTTGCCATTACTAGTAGAGTTGTTGAAGTTTATATAAAAATATATATATGTATATGAAATGGTATGTAAAATGCATACTAAGTCGTGTAGAAAAATTAAGTCATTTTTTGTGGAATGTTACAAATGTTTGCTTAAAATATGTACATCAATGTATGAATAAGATTGAGCCCGGTACAAGAGGGCATTAGTTAGATATGTTTATCCATTTACTGCACAATGTAATCCTTATGGCTACGAAGAGATTTCAGTTGTTTTTTGAGTTTAGTTATCAAGTCGGATGGTTGAACGAGGATAGAAATGTCACGGCCAACACAGTTTAAGCGATCCCGTATCTCATTTTCCTTGAAAAACAGGTTCAAAGGCCTACCGTTGATTTCAGTCAGCACCCAAAACGTCAACGTGGTGCCATCACATGATTGTGTCTGGAAGAGAAAGCATTATTAAGGTATTATTTTTAAATATGATTTTTGATAGATTTCACCTTTGGAGGAAGACCATGACGAGCAGCCAAGCTATTGGGAACAACGTCTACAATTGTGGAGGTGTTACCATCGCGTATCAAGCCTAAACATTGACCATCACGTTCTCTCCGAATTGCATAGCCTCGACCAAACGGCACCCGTCTAATTAAAACCTCAAGCTTCAAAGAATAACATCATCGGTAGTTCGTTAATCATTAAAATTTATCAAATGATAAGTACTTACGAAGAGAGTATTTGTGTTACGAATCACTTTATTTGCTTCACTTGCAGTGCTTATAGTTATTCCTGCTATTGAGATGAGTTGATCGCCAATGTGAAGAGCGTTGTATAGCACCGGATGCTCTTTTTGTTTCCAACCAGCAACCCTGTCAACATAAATTCAAAAATTTTATCTTGAGTTGTAGTGTAAATTTAACTATGCTCACCAAACAGCTCCGAATGCGTCTACCCATGCAATAGACCCAATACAATCCTTTCGGCGAAGCTGCAAACGTACACCACCCGGATGCATTATTTCACGGCGCAATTGAAGAACTTGTTGTTCACGCAACGTCATGCGTTTAGAAGATTGAGCATTCAAAGCGTTCTCATGTGCTAATCTAAATGGTTGCGGTGGTTGTTGCATGCGAGTGGATCCGCGTGGTTCATTATTATTTGTTCGTGGGCGTGGCGATGGTGCATCAGATGTAGAAGAACTGCGCCGTCGTTGTTCTAAGGACTCCGACCGAGTTCGTTCCACTGCTGAATGTGGTTCACCGTTGTTATTAGATTGTTGATTCCCTTTGAAATGTGAAGGCCTATTCATATCCTTACGACTAGGTCGTGCAGTTATCACAGCTTCGGTAAGTCCCCGTGTTAAGAAGGGTCGGTTGGCCAACCCTGATGGTGGACAGTTTTCTCGGCCGTCCTGAAGCAGCCGTTTTCTATGCATAGCTGGACTGGACTTTGGATTACGCATAACATGGACCGGAGATGCAGTTGACGTTGAGGGCAATGGGGTCCCACAACTTCCTCCCGCCATTGACGGTTGTGTCTGAGTAGCAATGCTTGTTCTGCTTGCATCGGTAGATGCTGACTTCTTCTTCAGTCCAGCTGAATTTATGTGTGAAGAATTTGATGATTGTGGATTATTTGATTGACTAGCCGCATTTTTTATACGTGACAGTTTAGGGGAACTTAACACTCCCGTTTGGCTGATATTGAGATTTTCACTAACCACTGAAGTTGCAATCGGAATACTTGAGGTAAGAAACACCTTCTCGTAGTGCGGTGCTTTTTGTGAATCATTGTTGACAGCTATATTAGTCACTCCCGATGTATTTGTAGTAAGAATAATTTTCTTTGACAGCTTTGGGGTAAGAGACGAGGAGCTAGGACAAACAGAGCCATATGCATTAGCGGTGCTACTTTCTCCTGTTACTCTTACAGTTGTAATTTTATTATTTTCTAGATGTGAAGACGGTGCCGGAGTTATTTTCTTAGCCACTGACTTTGCCGGTGATGAATACTGATTAGCAATTGCAGCAGCATGAACTGGAATTGTACTAAGATTGGACGGAATTATTTGCACATTGCTTTTGTATTCCTCATCGTGAGTATTAAGAAGATCAGGAAATTTGAATATTTCAGGACCTTTGTTTGTAGATGGCAGCGGATTTGATACTTGAATAATTGTTATGTTTGTCGAGGAAGACTCTGAAGATGATACTTCTGGGGGATGATCGTCGAGATCTTTTTGAACATCAAACTCGGTAATATTGTTGTCAACTGTAGTCATCTCGGCAGTTGTTTCCGAAATGGATACGGAACGCGATGTTTGCGGTCTGAAAAGGATTTTTTTAAAGACATTAAGATAAAAATACATTTAAAAAGTCTGCAATCTAACTGTTAAGGTTGAAACAAAACAATTTTCAAGGACATGTCCTAATGACAAGCAGTCGCGGTAGTAAGGCCAAAGCCAAACAAAATTTCAAAATCTTTTTCTTCTGGTTATCTCTGGTTGATTCCTCAAAACACACCATAGATAGAACTAACCAAAAGAATGAAGTGTGATAAGCTCAGAAACGCAGCCCTCTAGGAAAATTGGCAGAATATGAATAAATTGAAGTCAAAGATTGTATGGCACGACAGTTGAAAAGATTCACATTATAAGCGAAAAGTTTAACCTTGCTAGTTGGCTTAACTTTCGTCGAAACTCAAAAACTTTTCGTTGAAGATTTAAGAAAGTTTTGAGCTATTGATATAAGCAAAATATCAGGTAACTGGAGTAGTATAAAATACTAAAAGCAGCCGTGGTGGATTGGTAGTGTTCAGAAGATATGCCGGACGCTTCTACTCTGGTATTACAATCGACTGGAAATTAGGTTTGAGTGCTCCAGATTAGCGTAAGCAAAAAAAAAAAAATATTTCAGTGGTGCCCGTAGCCCGTGGCGCAAAACTAGAAAAAAAAAGTTTTTCACGGGTACTGCCTTCCGCGAGGAATTGGTAAGCAATTAAACATTGCCATAGTAAGCGCACCAAATTACCCTTTCCGAATCGGCATGAAATTGTAGGTCCTTGAAATGCATTGCACCCTGAAGTAGCTTTGTTGCGCTAACCTATCGTATTTTCTCTCAACCATAACCTTTTTAAGAAATAGAATGGAATTACAACTGCTAGAAGATTCCGAACAGCTTAGTGAAGAAGTTTTTATCACTTCTGAATAATCACTTTCGGAAGACATTTAATTTCTAATGTATTCAATCTTTTGTATTCACTCACTTCATTGTTTTAATTTTTTTATTCAACAAAAATTGACACTTACTCTTCCGTTCTCATTTAAATATCAAAAATATTTAATAAAAAAAAATCTAATGGAAAGCAGCTTCGAATTTGAAACAGAAATATTGGATGACCTTTACAAGCAACAGCTACAACAGCTTAGAGAATTTTCTCTCAAGCTCGACGACACTCAAGACATTGTCCTTTGTCGCAAATGGTTGCAAATTTTTAACAAAACTGCCGAAGACGAAAAAATTTCAAGAAATAGCCTCTGTGCGTTTATGTGTCAGCAATTAAAAGATAAGGGTCACTTATCAACGCCATTTACTGAACTATCCAATTGCAATCGAAATCTTACTCAAGTATTGGCAACTTTAGATCAAAGCACTTCAAATGAAAGTAACTCTGCTATTCTTACGGAAGAACTAGTTTCATGGCGCTCCCCATCCGCAGTCGACTCTGAAAAAGCATTCCATTTTCAAGAACATGAAATAGTTACACTAAAACAGGAGCTGCAAGAAATTCGCAATCAAATGAGTGCGAAAGAGGAGCGAATTCGAGAACTTACGAATATCATCGACAAATGTAACCAATGCGCTATGGATCATGAAATACTACAGAATATCTCCAAGCTTTTGGAGACCTTAAAAAACGAAAAGAATGTTGAAAATATTTTTATATTCAGTAGTCTTTATGGAGAGGATAACAATTTGGATCTACGTCAAAAACTAGTTGATCTTGACAAAGAATTTCAACATATTCTGCAGGAAATCATAAAAAACCTGTTGTTGGTGACACAAAAGAAACTCTTACGAATAATAAAATCGAGAGAGAAACGTTTCAAGAAATATGAGCATGAGCTACGCATGCAGAAATGGCAATACAAAGTGAAAAATAAAGTTACTAAATTACAATTTTGGTCTATTTTGAGTGGAATTTTCCTCAAAAATCAGCAAACCAACCAAACAGAATTCGTTGATTTGTTAGATGAATTAGAAACCAAGTACAAGCATGTAATTTCAAAGTTCATCGATTGAAAGCTTACCTTGAATGTTGCCTACCGTTCGATTGAGGTGGAACTGGTGATAGTGATTCTCGATCTGTAAGTAGGTAGGAAATTTGAATTCAAATGAAATGATATATTATTTAAATATACGAGTATATTTTTCAAACCTTTTTCCTTGTTGTTTTCTAAAGAACTGATGTCTAAACGGACACTTAGAACATCTGCTACAGTGCTTTGCAATTCGGTTGAACCAGTTCGGTTTGAAGAATCATTTAAACTGCTTCTTGCTGATACTGCGGTATGCGTAACTTTTGTATGAGGTATTAGCTTAGGTCGTGCTAAGCACATCACAAATTCTTCACTCAAATCTGAGAGGTCGTCGTCGTCATCGTCGGCACTCATACCTCCACCGTAATTTCCGATGTTTAATTGCTCACTATAGTTACTAATGGGATCCGAGAGCATATTTAATAAATTTTGAGTCAGGGTGTTTGACATTGATGTTAGACAAGCTGATGTAGTCGGAGCCTGAACAGTTACATTGCTAGCGTGGTGAGAGGACGTAGAAGAGGCCGGTATTG
Source organism: Melanostoma mellinum (assembly GCA_914767635.1). Taxonomy (NCBI): domain Eukaryota; kingdom Metazoa; phylum Arthropoda; class Insecta; order Diptera; family Syrphidae; genus Melanostoma; species Melanostoma mellinum. The sequence continues at coordinate 27,826,225 of OU612058.1, forward strand.
CATTGGTGTGTCTGGAATTATCTTGTAAAGAAGCTATTGCCGACGTTGAAGGCGCAACATTGCATGAACTGCTCGATGTTACTACTGCAGACGTTGTTGCGGAAGTAGACGATGTTGATGATACTGATGGCACGACACGTTCAACGCCTGGTACAATTGCTGCTGGAACCGGCGGTGTAGCGGGCAATGGAGATGTTGGATCCCTGGTTGGCAACAATGGTGCCCGCACCTCGGGCAATTTCGTATAGAGATTTTCCCGTGGTGAAATGATTTTCATTTCGCGTAGTTTTGAACGTAACGTCTCAACCCATTCTTGCATCACTTCCCTAAGAATAAATAAAAGGGCCTTCATTAGCTTGTTGATTTTGACGAGAGGCAAAAATGAAAGGAAACCATAGTTCGACAAGTTTGGTAGTTAACAGCCATTCTCATATATCTAGCAGCTGTAAAAACTTTAAGCCAGTATTCATTTAAATAAACGATTTAGGGCAGAAGTTCTCTATTTGAATACAAATTGAATTCAAACACTTGAGTTATTCATTCAAAGCTAGTATGCGTGTTTTTCAATCAGTTCTTGGCAAGCCCGGCTCATATCTACACACAAAAAATAAAACAAAGAAAGAAATTGTGCCTGACAACACAAGAAGCCTTGGCTACGTAATTTTGTTAGTTTTGCAATCCATTTTTAGCTCTAAACGACCTGGTTTTCATATCAAAGTATACTAACGTCCAAACAAAGCAATCCATCACTTAACTCGAAAACATAATATGGTATAGACCCACCATTGCCAACTTACCATGACATTGCGTGAAAACGCACAACTTCGTTGCTCAGAGTGACAACAAATTCAAATTCATGTGAGTTTGGTATGAGCGCGTGCGATATATGTTGTGTATCTTGCATTGAGACCACCCACTCAGGATTATGCGATGGTGCAAGTCTTGGTTCTGCATAGCCTTCTAAAATAGCTTCTGTGTCGTCATGCACGCAAAACACCACCCAACTCCGATCCGATTTCTAAATAAAAATTTAACAGATTAACAATTTTTTATGGTACGTTTGAGGAGGTGAATGTTTTACCTTGGGACCGATTGTGATTTTTTTACCATCGGTTGTTAGTCGTTTAAGCCAACTGTTTTTGTGGATTTCCCTAAACAATGCACCGCGAGATGAGCTCATTTTAATTTCCACAAATGTAGAGTTTTTCTCTTTTTTATCATTTGGATGTTAGTGCAAAGCAATATTTTTGCAATTAACGCGGTAACAAAGCAAAGACACACATTTCTGGGTATGGAATTTTTATTCTGCTTTGACTAATGTCACTTTATTGAACAAAAAAAAAAGAAACAACAAAGCGGAAGAGACTTTTATTTTATATAACGGATATTGTGAGTATATAAACACGGAAATTTTAAACTTAACATCAAATTTTGTTCGAGGGCTGTTCTAAAAGATATTTTATTGCACAGTTTGTTGATAGAAATAAACAAAAATTATTTGGCCCACACAAATATAACAAAATTAATTGCACACCGCCATGTTTGCATTTCTTTCAAACTGTCATTCGTTGACAGATGACAGCACTTATAAATTTCCATTTTTCCAGTTTCCATGGATTCCAGTTTTGAAAAACGGTTGAAAAGTATCCCAAGGGATCGGCTGCATTTTTTCTGATGATTACAGACCAAACAAATAACTTAGGCAGCACATTATAATGATTCAGAGTAAAAGTTTAGCAAACTGCATAAATGCTAGATTGTTGTCAGAGCGAGGGTGCTAATAGACTCTTTGTAATTCTAATCAGAGTAGAAAAATCGGGAATAACTATTTTCTGGTAAATCTTAAAACCATGTATTATTTTTTTCTATATTTCACACAGAATCAATTAATTATTCTGCTTAACAGCCCGATTCTGTTTAAAATCACTGACGCTTCGCAATGTCAATCACAACTTTCCAATCATCATTCAAATTGTGATTTGTTTCTCAGTAGGTTACAACGTAACTTGTGAATTATTTTGGGGCAGAATCTGGCTATGAGAATCAAAATCCTTTTGATGCTTTAAATAAATAAAAATAAATAGGGTGGCGCAACAGAGCGAGGAGCCCCGGTTCCGAACGGCTAATTGAGAATGCGCTTTTCATGGCAATGAATTTATTAACGGAGGACTCGCCAATTCCTCGCGAAAGGCGAAGCCTGTGGAAAAACATTTTTGCATTTTGCCTCTGCTGGGATTCGAACCTGGAACCTCTGGGTTAGCAGGTGGACATGCTAACCATTACGCCACGGGTACCACTTTATATTGATTAAAGCCTGTGACACACACCTAGTATAGATATCATGATGAGCGGATGAACCGGTCGTTGTACTTATATCGTAAGCCTAGTATGGTATTTATGGCCCCTGTTCTTAATTTCGTTCGGATACCATATCCTCACGTTTTAGAATTTTTGCGATTCTCAATTCTGAATTCGTATGTTTTCAATAATCTTATAATTTTTTAAGCAGAATTGAATCCGGTTGATGAATTCTGTAGAACATTTTCAATTTCTAAAAATGAAAAATAATAAACTATATTAACTTTAACATGTAATAAAGTTGTACACAGTTCCAGTGTACACAAAAATTTAATTTCCAAAACGTTTTCAGTAATTAATCCGTTCGGGAATAAAAACAAACTTTTTTAAATCCGTTCGGATTAAATTTCGGTTGCCGTTTCAATCCGGTCGAAAATCAGAACAGCCATGTATATTAGCATATTTTGAGTGGTATAGCCACATCTTGAGAAATCGCACTTCCCTTCAAAGCCCGTTATAAAAAGGCATTTCCTGTTCGTTGTGATGCGATGCAAAAGGATAGGAGAATATTCGGGTTGGGTAGGAAGCGGAAGAACCAACAAAGGACCGGAAAAGATTGCAACAGAAAATGATAGGTATAAAATCACAACGAGGATAAAAGAAGTAGCAAACCCAACTAACCTAAGAAAAAATGGAATAGTGGGAAAGAGTACAGAGAGAGAAAATCCTGCGCGTTGCCAAAAATGGCTTATCTCGCCAGATATGACGAGAGCACCTTTTAAAAACTTAAATCGTGCCCAAAAAACAATCACTACAAAAACGACGTAAGGTGTTCAAGCTAGGACTTGATGCTGGAAGTGCAAGTTGTTCTGTTCCCCTCCGCAACCTAGAATCCCATCGGCAGCCGTATCGCGTCAGAACCCAATCAACTTCACATCACTGTCCGCATAGACCACTTGAAATTTTTTAGCTCGCCAACGACCCTCCGTTTCGCTCCCGTAGTTTTCAGGCAGGTTTGAGGAAGTCGAATTGGCAGAAATTTTAGGTATAGTTGAGAGAAATGCACTTGACCACCTTACTTATTATTCAAGTTTTTCTTCAAAATGTTATTCTTGTAGACATTGATATAAAACCAAAACTAAACACACTTTTCTTACAACCTATAATACTTTTTTTTTATTTTTTATAATTATATTTTTATCACACATATTTTTTTGTTGCTGTTTACAGGGAATCATATTGCTAGTTTTTCTTTAAAAATAAAAAATAAAAATCATATAAATATTTTTATACATTTAAGAGAAAGTAGACAGAAAAATATATAAAGGGAAAGTAAATTAGTTTAAGAAATCATTAAAATCGTTTACATATTAGTTGAACTACATTACAAGTGAATTTCTTTTCATGATTTCAAACATAAAAAAAACATGTAGGTAATTAAATAATAAATTTGTCAGCAAGTCGAAACTTATCTTTACAGATATTTAAGAGTAAAGTACATTCATTTTACCGTTTAAAAAATATCACATTTAAGTTATTGTTTAAAATTAATGAGTGAAAATTTAACATAAAAGGTTTACGAAGCTATATAGTTAATTCATAAATAGAATATGGTTTCAGTTCCGTTTTATTTTCCGTCAAAGGATTAAGCCAATTAGTCAATAGCTTTACTTTGTCAAATTCCTATGTCAACAGCATTTATTGGTTTTTTCGTATATTGCTAGTTTTTATGATTTTTTTGTTGCTTTTAAGATTTTTGAACTTTTTTTATTCATTTTTTGGTTTTCTTTCTTCACATAACGAATGCAAGAAGTTTTTGTGGGTTTTTTTTGTCATATTTAAATTACAATTAATTTCATTTCAAGCATTTTTTCAAATTTCGAGATTTTGAGAAAAGTTGAGATATTGAAACAACTCAATAAATTATTTTTGCAAGATACGGATAATTTGAACACAAAGCTAACTTTTACGTTTATGTGGAAGTAAGATTAAAAAAAAAAACTCTTTTCCTTAACATACACTAAACTAGAGCGTCTTTAAATTTTTTTAAAGTACATCTGCGTAGTTATCCATTTTTGCACATGCCTGCAGATTTCAATTGTTGATGACATTCAATTTTTTTTTTTGTATTATTTTCCTTTTAAAATGTTTTTCAATTTTAATTCGTTTAAGGGATGAACTGTTCTTTGAGGGCGGGTTTCATTTGTGGCGAATGTTTATGAGAGAAGTTTATGATATTACCAGATCTATGACGTAGTTTTGCATTGGAATGAATTCATCGGCCAACGGGTTGAGTAATGAGTTTTCAACATTTCGATCGGTGACTTCAAGGTCTGACAGCGCTCTTTCTAATTGCTCTGCTCTGTAAAATAAACGGGTTGTGAGTTTTCGCAAAATCGATCAGAAATACTTCAATAACTCACTTTTCTTTTTGCCATTCATCGATTTCAGCTTCGAGTTCATCGACAAACATTGCCTCCAAGCATTGTTGCATGATCTCTTCTTCTTCAAGCCGCTGTAATTCCTGCAAAAGTGTAACCTTTCAGTATACATTTTTTATAAATAGATGGTATATAGTTTTTATTACATCTTTATCGAATTCTTCTTCATTTTCCATCCATAAGTACTCAGAGAAATCCGTCTCCTCTTCTAAATCTGAGAAGGAATCGTAGTCGTCTTCAATGACATCGAACTGCTCAGACCAGTCGCTAGAAGGGCTTTTCATAATCATATTTGAAGTTCTGAAAAAATTTTGATATATATGTAAGTAAAGCTATCAGAGAAAACATAGAGTGTATTATTTAAAAGGAGTAGCTTTACTAGAAATGCCAAATGGCTGCAAATCGAAAACTTTCGATTCGGGTCGGTTTCGGTGTATACTACGCTAAACAAAAACTTTGATCATTTTCTTAATTTTATTACATCCTCATATTCACACTGAAACGAGAAACAAAAAAATTGTTGGTAATCTTTAGGTGAGCAGGGGCCTGTTTCAGCGGTACTACATCAACTACAATGTAGCATATTGACAGTTGTAATACATCATTTCTGTTTCACAGGTTTGTTGTACATGTTGCTGTAATACATCAATTTAGCTTAGAAAAATCGACTGGAAGTATTGGAAAAATGTATGATTCTGTTTCACAGCTTTTGATGCTACATTGTTGTAGTACAATTTGTTCTTAGTTTGTGATACATTTTTACACAGAAAAATTTTGTTGTAGCATAAAAAATGTCGGCTTTCAAACGAAAATATACAAACGTATATGCATTTCGTTATGTTTTTGTTGTGGAGTTTGTTTGACAATTAAATATAAAAAAAGAATATAACATGGGGTTTTAATTTTTTCAAGTATATTGTATGGATCAGTTATGTTTCGATATTTAACAATACATATCTAGTATCTACGTATGTAGATATAAATTACAATAATGGTTTCAAAACATAATCGAAAATAAAATATGAAAATAAGATTGAAACGACAAATTAATTGAAACGATTAATATAATTGTTCAATGTTTGAATTGCGCTATTTTCGTTTTCGTCTTCGCTAAATCTTTCAACTTCATCCTCCTCATAATCTGTCCGTTACCAAATTCATCTCATTTTCACTTACCATTCTTTTGCGTATGTTATACAACGTAACGCAAGCGTTAACGACTCTTGCACAGCTTACTGGCTTCTTCAGTTGAAGTCTATTTAAACAAGGAAATATTTCTTTCAATTGGCCAAGACTACATTTCACAACTTGTCTCGTTTTTTTCAACTTAACTAAAAAACGGTTTTTAGCTCGGCTTTTTGAAATTGTATTTGGAACATTTGGGGTAAATAACCGGGTATCCATTACCCGGAATCACCAATTATTATGGCATTTGGAAACGGACGCCACTCTTCATTGTTCCATTTGTTATAAAATTTGCTGCACTGCAATACTCGGCTACCATGTACAGAACCCGGATAGTTACTATTGACTGAATGAAACCGATAATAAGGGCCAGCAACTACCATTACGTTTATAGAATGATTTTCGATCAACAAACGCCTGTTCATTAACCGATGGTGCATCTATTGGTATCAAGGTCCCATCAACAGCTCCAGCAACCAATGGCATACCCGCTATATTAAAAAAAACCTTGAGCCACACTGTTTGAATTTTCGGGCCACCGCACTTCTTCATCTAATCATATATTATCATATTCTAAACATATATTAGGTCTTCTTGCAACACGGATATTAAATTCGAAATCATCGTCAAAAATATTTATATCAAAATACATTTTCTAAATTCTTTCTATTTAAATTTGTCGTGTCAAGCGTTTGAACAAAAACAAATATAATATAGGAATGTCAAATCTACATCAAAAACATCAAAAATCTACATCATACAACACTTCCAGTTGTAGTGCTGAAACAGAAAAATGTAACTGATGTAGATGTAAGATGTTGTTGTATGATGTTATTGATGTAGTTGATGTAGTACCGCTGAAACAGGCCCCAGGTATTCCCGACAACAACGGACCTTAAGAGGTCGAATGGCTTTAGGTTTGTTCGTTGCAGCCCTGCGGTCGCCCTGAGTTCGTTACAAGGCGTTTTTTAAGAAACCTTAAGTCGCCCTGAATGTAAAGCTGAGTGTTTTTTGAGCCTTGGAGTTGACCTGGAATGTGTGTGATTTTGTGGTTTAGCTTTTTGAGGACTGAAAACCCAGGTTTTTTCGACAAATCATAGGGTTGAAGAAAACCTGGATTAACCCTCGGTAAAGTTCAACGAACGAACCTTTTATCTCTTTCAATATAGAGCATGTCAGTGCGAAGACAGGGTACTTAACTGTCTTATAGGCAACTTCTGACTTCTGCAGAAGCTGACCCGGTTATTATCATCCAATCGTCTAACGTCGATAATTTGGTCAAAAGATTGTTTCGTATGACTTCACTTTAAGCGATAGAAGGATAACTAATTGACTATCACCACTTAAGTTTTTGTAGTGTTTTAGAATTTGGTTTGTTTTTAATTTACGTTTTTACCCAAGCTTTACCCAGAAAGTAAAGAAACAGACCTAATGTATTTCATTTTGTTCAGCGATCAGATTGCAATCGCAGGAAGTAGACAGCGCTGCTTTGATTTAAATTACATATAAACATATGATTCAACTGGTTTAGAACACATATAAATAAACAATAAACAGTTGGTATTGTTTCCGGTGTCAACAAAGTAGGGAAGTATCTGCTTTCGTTTTCTCAGACAACGTAAGGAAAACCATTAGTAAGATTGTTTTGTTGTGTACCTACAACTTCAAATATACGTTATACCTGGTTGCTTCATTTTTAGATTAGCTGTACCTATGATTAACATGACCCCCAGTTATTTTTAATATTCGATAAGGTACAAAAAAAATATTTTGTTTATTTTCTTTTCAGCACATACCTACATATCTGTGTGTTTACACTTTTGCTGAATTAAAAAATCAACATCTACATTTGCATGTAAATAATACACACGCAATGATAATATTTTTTTTGGATCGTCACATATAGGTCTATAGGTGTAAGTAGACAAACAAAAGAAAAACTTCATATCGCATTATAATGAAACAGGTTTTAGCTAAAAATAACAAGGTTCATCAGAAAACGCCGATAACAAGTGCAATTGAGTTCATTACACTTCAAATTTATCAATACAATGCCAAGAAAAAATTATCTTTTATCAATTGAAAAAAAAATTTAAAAAAAGCAGTTGGTTTAGACAACAAAACCACTAGTTTAAGCCATTGTTCAAATTGTAAACATAAACAAATGACCATGAATGTCTGTAAATGTTTTATAATCGTTCCAATACGTGCATTGACTTCACGATTTTTTTTTTTTTATAATCTCTGAAGTACTTATGTACACATATTATATTTATACTAAGGAAAAACCTTGATAGGTTCATTTATCTACCCAGTATGTAGATGTTAACGGGTAAGAACTAAATAGAATGGAGGAGGTCTGTGATTAATTCGTTTCTGTTTTGAGAAAGAAGAAGCACTTTACATGATTATCAGTTTTGTGCTGGGTGCTGCGTTTGAGTGTTAAAAGCTATTTAAAAGTTAACATCAAAACAAACAATAATATGTATACGCAGAGGTAGAGGAAAACTTTTTCACAAAATATAGCAACAAATAAACAACATTCGTTGCCCTGGTTTTAATTTGTCTTCCTTTGTCTTTGGCTCTTTGGCTGCGAGAACTTTTTTATTTCGTCATCGTCATCTTTCAATTGATTTCCGGTTCTTTGGGAATGAGGCCTATTGAACAGTTAACTACACATATGTATTGTAAAACGCTTAAAAAATTCTTCTTGAGAAACTACATTCTTTTTACGGAAGAGGTGTAGGTGTTAGTGTAGGCACCCAGCACCTCTACTCGATGTCGAAGGGAAGGCAGCACAATATTTGTGGTTACCGATATCGACAGCCAGCCCCGTTATGCAAATGGCTGTGCAATTTCTCGAATTTAAGAAACTTTTTTATTTGCGCATCAGAAAAGTTTACTACAGGAAAAACACCTTGTATGCAAACCAAAATGGAGTACATGTTAATAATAACTTCTGATAAATATAATGTAGTTAATTAGCTAGGATGTATATATTTTATTATCACTCACCTTAAAAATTCACTTAACTGAAAGTAATTATTACTGAAAAATATGGTTTTTTCCCACTTTTAATGCGTTTTAACAACAAAAAAATCACTTGTGATTATACTTTCAAAAACAAGTTTTGTTAAAAATGCGAAAATGTCGTAGCAAGCAAAGGTAGCGTTATGGAAAAACAAAAATGTCGTTTCTTATATTTTGATTTTGCCTTTTGCTAGCTTGGGTCTAGGGCTATGTACCGGATGAGAGTGTGAAAATATATTTGAAATTAATTCGAGAATGCGAGTTAATTTTATTTATAAAACAATTTCGATATGTTCTCCAATCGACCGATAGTGTGAGCAGGATGGTGTGAGTTGAGAAAGTGGTCGTTGCTTCTTGCTTTCGTGGAAAATCCAATTGGAATATTAAACTTCCAGAAGAGTGAAAACTGAAAATGTAAGGTGAGTGTTATGCTATGTCCGCACCTGAGAGTTAAACTTGGTTATCTCAAAACAATCCCAAACCAACATGATAACCAAGTGGTTTGCCATACAAAATGAAACCTTTTTAGTCACTGGGTTTCGAGATAACCTACACGAAACCAAGCGCGCTGAACGCACTATTTCCAATATTCCATTGAATTTGACATTTAGAGAGTGGAAGTGAGTGGAGAGAATGAATTCTCTCACACGTCGTTGACTTTCTGCTCACACTTTATATCTATCTGTCTCTTTTTAACTTAAGACAAAAAGATAAACTTAAAACTTTTTGGCATATGCGGACACTACTTGGTTAACTAAAACCAAACTGGAACGAAACCCAGGTTAACTTCAGGTGCGGACATAGCATTACATGTGGCACATAAACGCCTGAATTTTAAAAACTATACATTAAAAAAAAAATCCGGTAATACCTATGGTGCTAAAATAAAATATTATGCTTTGAATGGACATATTTACTGAAGCTTGAAGAACCACAATTTTGTATTTCTATTTTTCCTTTAACTGGTTTCGTAAACAACAACTGGCTTCGTAATCAACAATTATTGTTGTTGTTGATGGCAGCGTCTTATGAGAAGAACTAAAAGTGTGTAATGAAAAAAAGAGCAGAGCAGCGCAGCTCAGAGCAGATCAAGAAACATGAAAAATGTCAGGCAACTTAAGAGCAGAGTCAGCTGGTGAAAAAAGTCAGCTGATAAAAAAAGCAACAAACATTTGGTGACCTTAGCTAGTTTGCAAAATTATGTTTGGTATCCTATTATAATAAAAATCTATATTCGGAAACATTGGAATCAAATCTAAGCTACGTGCGATGTTAATTAAATTGATTTTAAGTTAAATTCGATTTCAAATTGATTGTAAAACGCAAAATATAAACCAAAATATTTAAATCAAATGTCAACAGCTGATTTTGAAACTTTGCTCGAATATGCTCTTACTCAAAAGTAAGTGCAGAAAATACTGCTCTAAAGTGATATAGAGCAGGTCATTAAACACAAAAAGTTCTTGCTCGGAGTAGCAAAATTGTTGCAAACACCAAAAAGCTATTTTTTCTGCTCTAGATCGACCTAATGTTGGATTTACATGCACTTGCTAGCAGCTACTACAGAAGTGCAGAAGAGTAAAGTGGATAAAGATTATAAAATACAAAAGCTAAAAAGAAAAAGAATACAATTATGGCTGCAGATGAAAAATTATAGGTGCAGATGAACATGTTCGCATACTACTACTAAAGGTGCTTCCCTCTCTATCAGACAAGTATGAATTTTACATCTTGTGTCTATTTCCTTTTCTCATCTGCATTAGCAGATGCATATATAAAAGATCAATAGGTGTGTTTTTGTCGTAACTCAGCAATTTTATAATCGAATCAGCAAAGCACTTCAACATTGCACCCAGTAACAAATCAAACTGAGGTAAAAGTGCTCAGCATCTACTTGTTTTTGTGTTCTGTAGTAAAATGCATTACTGAGCTAAATTAGGCACTATTTACTTACTTACTTACTTACTTAAGGTGGCGCTACAGTCCGGTTCGGACCAGGGTCTCAACCAACATGCTTCTCCAGCCAGCTGCCTCCAGTTTTGCACGCCAAGTTGGTTGAGGTCGTCTCCTACTTGCGTGCGCCACCTGAGTCACATTCTTCCTCTACTGCGTCCCTCGAAATTGGATTCGGAGACTTTCGGGGCCGCATCGTTGGTGTCCATTCACTCTACATGACCCAGCTATCTAAGCCGCTGGACCTTGACTTGTTTGACCAGGTAAGTGTCGCTGTACAGCCCGTATTGTTGGTGGTTAAATCTTCTTCTCCATTCTCCATCTATGCAGACGGGACCAAAAATTACCCGAAGAATTTTTCTTTCGAAGCATCCTAAAGCGTACTCATCTACCTTTGACAAGGTCCATACCTATGCGCCATTATTAGGCATTGCTGAGTTGCCCTCAACAATTAGGGGTATAGAAAATAGATAGTAGCCGATTCTCAGACCTTCTGAATACGCATATAAAATTTGGCAAAAATCGGTAAAGCCGTTTCAGAGAGTACGGTAACTAACATTGTGACATGGAAATTTATTTATTAGAAGATTACTTCAAATATTGGACGGACAATTTTGATAGTGACTCAATGAAATAAATTATTTATTGCAATGAATTATTCAATTGAATGAGTCATTTAATTTAGTGAGTCATTCAACTAAACGTGTAATTGAAATGGAATAAGTGATTCAATTCAATGAGTCATTCACATGTTAAATTTCAAGAAAAAGAAAATAGTTTCTTAAAATAGTGATTATTCATGAGTTTTGTTTAGATTTAGCTATATTCTTAATTTGCCAGTAATCAAATCTTAGATCTTCGTTTAGAGTTCACAATGTAGGCTATTTAACTGTAACTATGACCCCTAATAGCAATTGTAAGCTCAACTTTAAATTTACAATTCCAAATCGTTTGAAAGAACAAAAACTTGCTGGCAGCATGTTTATACTAGGAATATGAATTTAGCAGGCAAATATCCACACGTCCAGAAACCTATCGGAGCATTCAAAATATCTTTGCCTAGCAATTAGAATTTTATTTTGATTTCCCATTCAGCTTAAAAGACTCTTTAACTGAAATACATGCACTTCAAAATAAAAAGTCAACATGAAAAGAAGCAAAATTAAATTCATCAGCTGATCACTTGAATAGAAAGATATACCAAAAATTCTGGGACACCTTTAGATAGCTTCTTGGTAGAAATGGGGTTGTGCTTCTACTAAATATTTAAAACGTAAACAACAACAAAAAGCCATACGGACACAATTATGAATGCCCACAATGAAAGACTCTCAACAGAGCATACAACCCTTTTTAATATGGCTCAATAGACCATGTGTAGCCCCAAAATAGTTTTATTCTCATCTTCAACAACTTGAGGGATGCCTCGAGACTTTCGAATCAATGGTTTTAAAGATTAATTCTTACTTCAAATTACAAATGTGACGTTCACATGTCTAATGCTTGTTTCAAATTATAATTTTAAATTTATCTCAATTTTCTCTCGTAAAAAAATGTATTTATAAAAACTAGTACACAACAAAACATCAATGTTGGTTGTTATACCATCAACACTCTGCATTCTCGTCCAATTAAAATCAACAACAAATAAAACACAAACATAAAACGACTGAAAAGTTCAAGGAAATCACAAGCAAGGACGTAAGCAAATATCAAATTTCTATAAAAAGTCATTTGTAAAAAAGGGACGCACAAGACAAACATGCTTTGAGTGATAACATGCCATGCCTATGCCAATATTTTCCAACTGAACTAGGACTGCGTGTCAAGGCTTCATTGGATGTCAAAAACAACGTTGCAAATGACGAAGAAGGGTACGTTTTTTGCAAATTCAAAATAAAAAGCCAATTAAGGCTTTCTTGAACCTTATAATTGAATACATAATGTTTTTCCCTTAAAGAAACCTTTCAAAGGAGGAAGTTATAACTGGTGAAGTTACCGCATCAGAATTAGTGGCTTGTAAAACAGAAATAAAGTCCTTGCAGAAAGAACTTTCAAGTTATAAAATTTCGAGCGAAAATATGGAAATTCTTATGAAAAAAATGATTGAAAAGCAACATTTTCTAATGACGGAAATTTTTCAATTGAAAAAAATTAATGAAGATCTGATGTTGCAACAAGTCAGTGATAGAAACAATCAAGCTCTTGAACGATGTGCATTGCTTAGAGAGTTACATGAAATTAAAATGCATTTAGAGGATCGATCAGGTGTTGTGGTATGAGATGTGGGCAAGAGATTGACTTTATTTAAGGAAATTGTATTTTAGGAAAAATTTCTGAAACAAAATCAAGAACTTACTACTGCCCTTATGGAGGCGAATGAGAAAATCTACGCAATGGGAATGAAATATATCAAACTAAAAAACAGCCAAGTTTTATTAAGGGATAATAAAATGGATGAAAGGAGCGATAGATAGCAGATTATCTTATAGTTCTTTAGGCTCTAGTTGTTGATAAATTCGTATGTGTTAAACTATGTATATCTATATATTATTGATTTCAAGTATTATGCTGATTTGAATTTGTTCTTTATCACCATCGAAACTAACTAGACTGTTGGTAATTGTTAAACTATTTTTTAGAAAGCTATATACGGTGATGAGCGACGTTAAATTATGTTACCATACAACAAGGCAAAACATGCTTTCTATGCTTTCTGAATTCGTTATGCAGTAGGGTTCGCAGTTTTATTTTGTTAGACAAAGCTGTTTGCTTTAGCGCAGTAAGACAGGGAATCTTTGGAGAGCTTTATGGCGAAATAATAATCCTGCGCATGCACAACAAAGCCCCTTCGCTGGTTGTTAAAACAAGTTATTGAAGGAAACATTTGCCTCATCACAAGATTCATAAATGGAAGTACACATTCTGGATTTTTGAACCTTCCGAAAGGCAAAAATTGATTTGGACCAAGGTAGGAATGAGAATGGGAATATACTGTCCGTTTCTTATAGTCAAAAGAAGATGAATATGATGTCGGAATGTTACAATCGCAAGATATAACCATTAGTATCCCCTTGAATCCTTAGCTGCCAGTTTCAAGAATCGAACACATGTGACAGCGCTGACAACGAGCCACTAGAACCGCAACCTTTAAGGTCTCCAGGAGCACTCTGCCACCAAGAGTGTAGGGAAAGAAAATGTGCACGGTGAAACAACCGGTTTTGTATAGATGCTCCGGGCCCTGGGTTGTATGTGACCCTTTTTATACCCTCTCTAGACAGAAGTTTCTGTTTAAAATAAGTTATCAATTGTGATTAATCACTTAACCTGATATATAAATGCAAAAAACGATGGGTTTAGTTAAAAAGGATACTGAGACTCAACTGGATGGGACTTTATAGCTTTCAATTCAACTGGATAATGGAAATCGATCGTTTAGAAAGGCATTTTTAAGCAGAAAAGATGGGAAAAACATCGTTCTCTTATTCTGAAGAAATGAGAAACATTTTTGTTTGAGGACATTGAGATAGCCCGCCCGCCGTTTTAAGGAATTACCAAAAAAAAAAAAATGGATTATGCAGACCAGGGCACAAATTCAAGCAAAAGAGTAGAAAGGGATAAGGGATAGTATTGGAATGGCAGTCATCGTTACTAAGGATTAAAAAAAACACCTCTGTGATATTTAGCAAATGCATAATTATATTTATGAAATAGAAACTTACTGGCAGACAACATAAAAATTAAAAAAAAAAACCCTCGCGACCGAGGACCGACTGTCATGTCATTTCTTGGAAATGATAGATTCGTTCGTTGAACTTTACCCAGGTTTCCTTGACAACCCTATGAGTGGTCAAAAAACCTGGGGTTCCTAGTACTTAAAAAACGCTAAACCACAAAATCATCACAAATCCCTGTCATTTGAACAAAAATACATACCATTTGACAGCCTTGTTATTACCTTAACTTGTAACAGCGAAAACCTATAGCGAAATGAGGGCAAACCCAGGTAAAACCCAGGCCTCAAAAAACATTCAGTTTGACACTCAGGGTGATTTTAGGTCTCTCAAAAAATACTTTGTGGCAAAATCAGGGCAAACTCCAGTGCTTCAACGACCAAACCTCATATTTAAAAGAGCTGTGCAGAATTAATACAAGTCCTCTTTCCCGTAGATGATATTATTGGCATAATGAGTGGAAGCGAGCGTGATTAAAGAAAAGCATTCGTTTGGATTGGAGCAGAAGAAGGCTTAACTTTGTTCGATATATTTTTTTTGTATAGGTAGGGAAAAGGATTCGCTTTTCAATGTGATTATATAATAAAAAATGATAATAATCTTGATTATTGCAAAGATTTTTCAAAAGTATATTTGGGTTAATTGGATAAAAAATATTTTCGTTGGACTTGTTTCTGCATGGCGCAAAATTATCAGCGCGCGGCAACACTGGCTGCGAAATAGCTCTTTCATAAGGTGCGTACTGAAAATATAAACTAAACAAGAATTATAGACAGAAGTCCTCAGGATTTGCATTTAGAATCCTACCAAATTGTTCGTACATCGGACCTTACTTTAAATATTTTGGGACAGTAAATATCTACTATAATTTCATTTTTTGGTCAAAGTCAAACATAGGAAAAAAAAAAAATTCGTTTCCACAAACCTCATGCCGATTTATGCAGAAAGATCGCTTCGAACGATTCTTACAAGAAAACTTTAGTTCTCGGTTTGAAGTCGGAATCCACTCAAATGTCAAAAGTAAAATTTTCAATGATAAACATAATAAAAATGCCCGCAGTGTAATGGTTAACGTGTTGGACTGTTCAAAGTTCGAGTTGCAGATGCATCCAATCGTTTTCGACGGGTCTTGACTTTCGCGGAGAATCGGAATTAGCTTTCCGAAAATACTAAGACGCCTTTTGTGAGGGGTTGCTACGTCCTCCGAAAGTGATACTGCTATGAAAAGTGCTTTCTCACCTAGCCGTTTGAACATATAGAAAATCGTAGGTCCTCTTCATTCCTCAAAAAGAAAAAATTTAGCTGAAATGCTAAGTGAGCAAGTTGAAAACATATTGAATAAAATGAAATCGATACCAAAAATTTAACACTTTATTATTATCAATCAATTCAAATTACACATTTCTCTCTTAACATTAAAAATAAAAACAATATGTTAGTGCAGCGTTTTCTTACGATTTCTTTATTATTATTAATTTAATTGTGTAAAGATAATAAGTCCATGTGATTGTTTTGATTTTGTTTTGCAATTAAAAGTGGATTTAGATTAAAAATATCTTGTTTAGTTAACAAACATACGTACGTACAATTCAAACATAATTTACCTACTTTGTTTTATACGTCACTTCCATTATAGGTTCTAGTTTGATTTCTAGCTCAGGCTCAGTGCCACCAATTAAGTAAATATATCATAAAATCGAAAAAATCTTTAAGCAAATTATGAAAATCATATTTAATTTAAAAAATATATTGTAATTGTAAATATATATATATTTGTTTGTTGTTCAAAAACAACAACAATGTTTTCTTTTAGAAATATTCATAAAATCGTAAACTCGAATAAATACTAATGCCCACTGCTATTGATCCCACAGATACAAAAACGTTGGAAATTACTTGAAGAACAGCTGAAAATACAAAGAAGTTTTCAATAAAATGTAAGTAAACAAGTTTTTTATTCAAATTCTTACCGCCACTGCATATGCTTTCGATAGCATTCTCTACGAAACCGCTTTCATTGTCGCAGAGGCACAGTTTAACTTTTGATGACATGAACTTAGCAACGCCTATTGTCCTATTTGCACTTTCCATACTGCAAACCATATTTGGCTCGCAATCGTTTGTACTTGAGCATTTATGTCTCAGCCCTGTAGAACAAAATAAACATGTTCTTGTTATATTTTCGCACAGATGGAAAATTTAAGAAAGTTTTGGAAGATGTAGACTTGAACATTATTTTCTTATCAAAAGTTTCGAGCTATTATTAAGACAAATTCTAGTCCCCTGTCTTCTTATTTAAGTCACTGATTTAGGCTTTATGGCCATGTTTGGTTCACATCGCTTACATCAAGCTTAGGGTTCTCTTCTTACTCGGTAACTGTAAGCTTAAAGCAAATAAGAAAAGCAGTTTGATATTTGAAAGCTTAGGGCTTTAAAAATCGAGCACAGGTATCGCCTTTCGTGAGGAATTGGCAGGTCCTCCGTTAGTAAATTCATTGTCATGAAAAGCGCTTTCTCGATCAAAACAAAGCCTTTGCAATATTGCTCATCAGTGAATACACATTGGTTGTTGTTTTGTTTTAAACTGTCAAACTCTTCCGTACAAATTAATGGCGGCAAATTCAAATCTTTCGTAGATTTTGGGGCACGATGTTTATTCTTATTATTGTTATGTACGTTGTGGAAAGAAAAACAATATGTATATCCTGAATCTTGAACGTTTCAATTGAGAATAAATAAATTATTATAAACAAAAGTCTATATGTAAACTTAGAATACAAAACTAAGTGAATAAACCTAAAGTGAATTAGTTATTTACAACACTTATACATTCAGAAAACATGAATAATGCTGCAGCCTTTTTCCAAAAAAAAATTAAAAAACCGCATAAGCACATGTTTAATTAAATTTGACCCTGACCATGAAGTAAGCATTCTATCGTTAAATAAGAACTACGAGTATTACTCTACCAAGAAACGGATAATCAGATTACAACGAAAATTGGTCTGCATTGAAAAACGAAATTCATGTTCGAGTTCACTTCCTGAGACACGAATATGACTTTTTTACCTACTTTCCCTGAGCATGCATATTTTTTATGTTTTACGTTTAATTGTACATTTAAGTTTTTCCTTTCTTTAACAACAAACATACATAATAAATACACCTGCACTTATATTCTTAAAGTATTGTTTAAACATCAAAATTACCCTAATTTCAAAATAACATGGGGTTAAATTTTAATTATATCTCCGTGTTCATGTCAAACAATTCGGCAGAAAGTGATTCACTGTTGAAAGAAAAGTGAAACACCACCTGAGTGGGTTGAACAAAGATCATTAGCCTTGCACAACAGCAACCATTTCGTAGCTCAAGTGCAAATTAAACAAATACATCTTTAGAAGGAAACAAGCAAAACAAAACATAAAAATACACAATGAACAAAAATAATAGTAGTATTTATAAGCAAATTTAAGCTCTCATTTAATCCCGTTGTAGATGTTAGAAGTTTTCATTCTGTTTGCTTGGAATGTACAATTTGCTTTGGAATTTCGTGACACAGGTGCCAATTTATGACATGCATAGCCCATAGGGTAGGCATAGCAAAGATTTTCTTATATATGTACATTAGCTTAAGAAATCACGTATTTACAAAAAATTAGCAACATCCTATACTGGGAGGTAACAGAAAGTGAGAGAGAGAGAGAGAGAATAAAGGAGAGTACTTCTGTAACTGCACATGGCTGAAGTGCCAAAGCAAATAATTAAAGCTAAACAAAGCACATAAAATAAAAATATGACACGAGCAGAAAAAATAAGAACGTTTTGCAGTCTAATTATTTTTTTTCTACGTTTTTTTAGTTTTTGGATATTTTAAGAGTCTACGAAGTCCACCGTTAACCTTTACAAATATTGCGACACATTTCTATACAAAAAAAAATATATATATTTATGAGTATCAGCAATAACACTGCTGCTATCCTTTTTTTTATTTTGGTTTTTGCAGTTCAATATTATTCTTCATATGTAATTCATGTCGTTTTCCATATGGATTTACATTGAAGTGAAAAGTTGAAAACTAGTTTTTTGTCATTGTCATTTGACGTCCAGTTTTTAGTTATTCTCTAACAAAACAAATATTGTTCCAAATAATACTTGCATAGAAGCCATTGCAAATCCTCTTGCTTAAATAACAAATATCCTTGCAACTAAAAAATTCACTATTCGCTTTTCTAATTTCAAACTCTAAGCTACTGGGTGTAAGTCAAATGCTTTGTGTTTGCGTACGTGAAAGTACGCGTGACTCTTGCCTCCGAATAGAGATCCACAAAAGTGCTTTTTTAGGGTAAAATAGCGATCAATTGGCAAAATGGACCGGTTTTCGGAAAAAAAACACTTTTTAAAGAGATACTCAAAGCAGCTCGAATGTTAAACACTCGCACTGTGTGAACTTCACTGTAAATCAATCTGGCTTCCCTCACATGGAAGCTGACAACTCTTCTTATGAAGTTGTTTAACCAACTTAAAGTTGCTCGACGGTCAAGTCAAACGGCGCGGCGCTAGACAGTCCCGTCAAAGTTCACCAATTTGAAAAATATCTGCCAAATTTTTATGGCAAATGTGTTACACAATTGTACTACTAATATGTTAACAGAGATAGCTAACTTACACATGTGGTGTTAACAATAACAACAATGTGATTATGGGAATGAAATATAGTCATTGATGCTCGGGGATAATAAAGCACTCTAAAGGTGAAAAAATTCTTTTTCTAAGGCTCTAGAGCTAGACCATCTCTGATCCGCAAATTTCATTAACATCTGCCCAGTAGTTTTGGAGTTTATTCAAAGTTCTCGTTTATGTTCCCGTTTCCGTTCTCAAAGGAGTATAGAGACAAAATATGGCTTTTGTTACTTCCTAGGCTCTAGCGGCTAGAGCCTAGCCCATCTCTGTTCCAAATTTCATTTAAACCATCATTCTAAATTCTAAAGGTTTTACTGGTTGTTTAGGTTTTTTTCTATTTTGTTGAAAAACAGCGAAAAACATACCCAAAACCAACGTAAAAGTGTAACATTTAAGCGAATAGTCTGCTATTAATCGAAAGTGAACTGAAATAACTCTTCAATTTCACTAAAAATGAAATGGCGTGTTCTACATCTCGACCGTTTTAGGAAAATTCGAAATTGCATTATATTCAAGTTTTCTAACCCCACTAAAATAAACTGTAATGAAAATAAAAATGAGAATGCACGTGCTGCACTTTGTAAACTTTCCGTTTATATAATGTATTTATATTACCTTTTGGTACATTTGGGCAGAGGCCATTCTGAGGTGCTGAATCATCGCCACACAGGCAACGTAATTTGTAATCATTAAGGTCCTTCACGCAACTGGATTTATCGATTGATACGCAATCGTCATGGCTCGAGCACTCACGTCCTTTAACTAAAATAAACAAATAAAACAAAAGTATGTATACATAGTTGAGCGTTAACATAGAAAGGTGGAAAATTTAAAATTTAAGAAAAGATATATGTATGTAAATATTTACAAATTTTACCAGATTCTACCAAAACAAAACAAGTGACAGAGTTCCAATCACAGCGTTCTATTTTTTATATTCGATGTTTGGGAAGAATCGGGTTATTATATGCATGTATGTACAAGCGTTTACTTAAAGAAGAATATAATTACTTTCATTAAAATGTATATATTAGATTGCTCAAACTATTAATATTTAAAAGAGAGTCTTAATCTTTATCTAGCTATCCGATACCTCATTTTCTCCTGGTTACGACTGGTTAGCACACTAGAATAGTGGCAATCGTTTTGTTTCCTACATATGTACATATAATTCTTTTATTGCATGAAAGGCAGTTATTAAAATTAAACAAACTCGAACTTAAATCGTTTAGAAATCTGTCAAGCAGTTTCTAAGTTCCCGTGTGAGTTCCCATTCCCGTTCCTATGTAGGCTCCCGTTTCCGTGGGAAAATCTGAATGAAAAGCATTTTAAAGGTGAAGGAATTTTGAAATCGGTCAAGTAGTTTCTAAGTTCCCGTGAATGTTCCCAGTCCCGTCGGAATAAGCATTCTAACATTGAAAGAGAAATCGGTCAAACAGCTTCTAAATTCCCAAGTTTTGCCCCGTCCCATATTTCTTTGAGAACACGGGATGGAATATACGTTTAAACGGCATCAAAATCCGTTGCGTAGACAGACAGCGGAAAGCGACTTTGTTTAATGCAATGTAAGGATAAGGATAATGTTTTGATTCAAGTATCTATACTCCATACTGTTGAACACAAAAATGAGCAGTACACTCGCACTCCTATGATACCTATAAGTGATTTTCCAATAAAAACTCTGGTACTGTTGTCGTAATATGCACAATAAGCTGACTAAAGTATTGAGTAGGGTTACCGTCCGTATATTTAGATTCAATTAAGCAAGTTTTATATTAAATGTGCATTTCGGACGCAATGTCACGTATTTTTTTTATCATTAAAAGAATTGGAAAACATCAAAACAAAGAAATACACTCACCTTTACACTTCAAAAGTACGAAAGTATTTCGGTTATAGAACAATTATTATGATAATGCAGTAGCGTTCAAGCATTTTTTCATAGTGGTTGTTGTAAGAAAATTGTATGCACTTCACTGGTTTTTTAAAAACTGTCCAATAAGGCCTGGGGTGCCAGCACGTAACTTGTTACAATCGAGGATTGTCGATGTAATCGAACGTTCGCAGCACCTATTTTGAATCAATCGAGTTTTCTCGATTGTATCGTCTTTTTTGGCAGCACACAAACTTGAAAACGACGCTTGAAACAAAAGTTTTCACTCGACAGAAAATAGTTGTCGTCCGTCGATCTAGGCAGTGTTTTTTTTTTGTTAGAAATGGAAAAAACTAACAGTATGTCAATTATTATAAAACAAATTGAATTATTAACCACATTTATGTGTAATCACCACGACTAAGCAAAGGGAATCATCAAAAAAAGGTCTCAAAATAGGAATGTGAGTGCCATGAACACAGCCTACTATTCCCGGCAACTTGGATTAAATATAATAATATACTCCTTGCTTTCTTGGCTTGATATTTTGAACTATCGAACTTTATCCACTGAGAACAAAATTTATTTTCTAAAACAAGCAACGTATTTTGGAAGAACTTTGACACTGTTTATGTTATCTTGGAAACTTCCACTGGCTAGGAGATTCAAAGTGTCGCAAAGCTGGAGAACTGGTGTAACCGATGTACTTCTAACGTTGTTTGGGAAATTTAAGTAGCCTAGTACCATCAGGAAACATTCATTAATCAATCTGAACTGCTGCACAAAACTAAAAAACAAATGGTTTTGTTTCGAGTCTAATTTTTTTCTTTGTTCTTATATGAACACTTATCTACTCTTTGTCACGCAATTCTAATGGATTACTTTTATCTCTAAGGCATATTCTTTTGATTTTTACGTTAAATACTTCTTCATCGTCACTCTCTGAAAGTCTGAATCCAAAAATATAATTTCTAAAAGGAATTCAACTTATCTCCATCGAACTTTATTTTGAAGACAACCAATTTGACGTTTCACTTTGTAGTTCACAATGGCATTTTTAAGTTGATATCAATATGAAATTTGTTTCAAAATACGTGCTGTCAAAAATAATTTGTTTCGAGTTGGGCCACGATCGACAATCCTCGATTGTATCAAGTTACGTGCTGGCACCCCTGTACTGCACATTTTTGTTGAACAGGGTATAGTTTTTGGCCAAATGCGACTCTTATTTAAAATCATCTCGTCTGAAATTTTTTCATGTCAATAGCAATGCGAAAAAGGAATCAATTTCTTAAGCAAAATTTGGACAATGTATATTTCAAATATATAATAAGTTCCATGAAAAATTAAAAACCGGATGAGACTGTAGTTTGTTTAAAACGCTACAGGCCTTATCTCAATAAAAACCAACAATTTGGCAACTGTGCTTACTGATCATGAAAACGATACAAGCTGGAAAACTTGTGTCTTCATTTTCGGCCTACGAAGGATCGGCTGAACATTATTACCTATCTACCCGGATAAAAAAACGTTCGCAATGCAGAAAGCAATTATAATTATAGAAACGAAAATAAAACATTGGCCTTTATACAGCTCCTACTACTTTAACCTTAAAGTCCAACGTCCAATGTAAAAGTAATCAAAGCCAATGTGTAGTCAATAGTGATTTGGTTTTAGAGCACTTTTTTGCGAAAATAGTTTGCAAATCCAATGAAGCAATTAGAAACTTTGCGGGCGCCAAAAAGAACCCATAACCTATAACTTTATGACCGTTTTTTTTTACCTCAAAACAAACTTATTTAAATTCAAGTGCGTGCAACACGAACGGCCCCTCTTATAAGACAAAGCATAATTTTAGTATCTTACTCACATTCCAGCTTTTATCGACGAAAAAATTCAACCAGGTCAACTATAGGCTATAAATCAAAGCCTTAGATTATAACATTGATTAAAATCATACCTTGTTGCTTTGGTGACTTTAATGGTAAGTACAAAAAAAATCATATTTCGATAAAGGGAATTATATTTTTGTTTCGTCCAGTTTTAATTTCATATCGGTTGCGTCCATTTGACCCATTCCCCCCGTACTACTGCCATCTCAAATTCAGATTGTTTAATTGCTTTAGGAAACCAACTTCATTGAAACTAATTTGTTAGCATTTAAGACACACAATTTGTGTGGCAGAATTTATTACTACCAATAAAGAAGTCGCACTATGCAACTCATATCTGGGCTTCTCGTTAAATGTAGATTTCTGTTTACTTATGCGACAAATACGTCTCCATGTCGCGTCGTCAGCTGAGGTCTGATGAAATCTTGATTTTACCTAGTCACGCGCTTTCACTTAAAATATTCAACGTTGTCAACTTGTTTTTCAATTATTCTGCAAGGGAATTCAAATACCTAGCGAACGAAGGACATTCTATGATCATTGTTTCTCCTTACAGTATAATAAATCTGCTATGAACTCTGCTTGGCTTGGCCTTTTTCGCTAAAATACCGATTAACGGCCATTGGCTGACACACACAAAGGAAGACATTAGTTAAAAATGCAACATACTCACTTGCGGAAGGTTAACCCGAATTGTTGGGTGGAAGTGGAAGTGTAGTTCTTTTTGCCATACTTGTAAATTTACATACAAATATCCTTGGAGTCTTGCCACCTTCAAAAGCTTATGTTCTACGGTCTGGCCAACGTGGGTTGTTTTGAATTTTTTTTTTGCTTTCTACTTGGTTTTGAGCGCACAAGGAGAGCGGACATTGTTTTGCATTGATTTGCAAATGTTTAAAGCACGTTGTTTGGATTGGGGTTTATTAGCATACCTTAAGTTAAGTTGAACTAGGGCAATTGTGCGTTGTTGTGATGGCTAAACAGTTTACGAGCACCAATCACGAGGACTCTTAAACATCATACATTTTACTAGTTTAAAAGCCAACACTTTAATACAATTTTTTGTCGATTCTGTAATTTGCATAGTGTTTTCAGTCGAGGAGCAATATAAAGTGCTTTATTGTCAAGAAGTTCTTTAATTTATCGATGGACAATTTCTACGAATCAAGCATAAGCAAGACCATTACTAACAATAGATTGAGACACTAATACATTGCATTACATTTCAATTTATTTTGGTTTGATGTCGCATGACAACTATTTCCGCACTTACTTTTCCACAAAACTTTTAAAACACATAAAACATGTGTGCAGCACTGAAATCTGTATCCGTTTAAGTGGTTTATGTGACTGTTATAATAACACGTGAATGTTTTCTGCATGTTAAACGCTAATTACCGGAATTCGCAAAAGAAGTTCTTTTGTGATTATATTAAGATTTTTTTGTTTTGTTATTATTATTTACGGTATTTGTGTAGTACGTAAATGTACAAATGCATGAAAACAAAAGAAGTATACACACTCATATCAACATAAAACACAATACTCAAACCACGTTCAATCATTAACGGCTAAAAAATTTGAAGGAGGAAAAGACGAAAATAAAAGTGTAATTCACATTAACTATGTCCTTGAAACTTATGTTAAAAAAAAAAAAATCTTTTTCATAGAAGTTAAATTCCCATCTAATCAAGAATTAACAAAACTGTAGATTTAAATCAGTTTTTCAGAAAAGCTGTTGAGCAAAATAATTGATCTCAATTCTCAATGATCGTCAATTCTCCAGATTGTTCTTTTTCTGAAGTAAATCAAATGCTTTCATACATCGTTGCATTTGTCTATTCCAGAAGTAGTGCTTTGATCTACCATGGAATACAACATTATATTATAAAGTACTTTGAATTGCCTTTGGAAAACCTGAATTGCAATAGTTGCAGGAAGAAGTACCTAGGAGTAGATAGGTTTTGGGTAGATATCTATACTGCGATATAATTATTTTTAGTACAATATATCATCAATTGGTAGTTGATATGTTCCTATATTTCATTTTCAATTTGTTATCAAAATCGAGCTTACAAGTATTGCAAGAAAAATTTGAATTTTTTATTTCTTTTTTGTTCAATGAATAGTCACTAACTTATCCGGATACCCATGCGTTGAGGTGTTGATGCTAGACGGTGTCTAAAGAGTTGGACAAGCCTTAGCCAATTTTGTATTTATAAACACATTCCAACAGTTGTCTATAAATCACCCCTCAAACTGTCAACTTTGAACGAAAAACTAAATGGTGGCGTTCATGATGTATCCGTGCAGTGCCATTGTTTGTGTTTTGATATACGAGTACAACAACTAAAAGGCTCTGAAAGAGTGTGGCGTAGGACTTGAACTAGACCAAAAAAACAATACTGTTTTGACTTTGTGTTACAACTTTTCTAAGGCCTCGGCCACGCAGTAAGCGGCAGAGCGGCGAGCGGCTGAGCGGCAACTCTAAGCGACGTATGGCCAGACACTAAGCGGCTGAGCGGCGAGCAGCTGAGCGGCAACTCTAAGCGACGCCGACGTATGGCCTGGCACTCAGTTTTTTTTGCTTTTGAGCAAAAAATGCCGTTGTCAAGAACAGTTCGCCGTATTTTACTGTCGGAAAATCGTTTGTATGTGTACAAATAACTTAAACGTATACAAAAAAGAAGACGATTTGGTGTTCATCCGATTAACCAATTAAGATCGGAATTTGGTGAATTTAATCATTTATTTTTGAATTTACGAAAATTTCCAGATAGATTCTGTCAATACCTACATATGTCTATCGAATCTTTTGATTTGCTGCTTGAAAAAGTGCGTCCTAGATTAATAAAACAAAGAATTGCTATTTCTTTTTTTGTTTTTTCCATATATCTACTGACGTTCCCAATCGCATAACTAATATCTGGTCTTGTAGCTATGGCCAAGTACATATGACTTCCAACTAGTTGTCGATATGGAAACTTGCTTGGTTGCGATTGCTCAAAATTCGAAAGTAGCTGATTTGTGTCAGCTGGAACAGACACTGGATTGCAACTTTCATGGTGAAATCTTTGTAAAATCCTCTTGGCATATCCTGCTTGGTGCATAAATATTGAACCATCCGCACGCTGATCAATCTCCAGACCAAGAAAACAACCAACTGTAGCATTTGTTCGATTTCAAATTCTTTTTGCAAATGTTCAATTACGGATTCCACTTGAGCTTTATCGTCTCCAGTCACAATTCCATCGTCTACATAAATTGCATGGACAAAGAATGATGTCAAAGCTCAGAAAGTTATTGTGAATTCTTGTAAATCTAATGTTCTTATTCATTTATGCAACTATTCAACCTCTAAGCAAATGTGGGACAAATTACATTCCATTCACGAACAAACAAACGATTCAGCCAAGCATCTTTTGGAAGAGCAGTATTTCCTGTACCAGAAAAATCCGGCCCATGATATAGCAACACATATTTCAACCTTTTTTGCCGCTCAGAACATTACTAAAAATTAAAACATGTTTGGTTGCTGAGCGGCGCCGCTTTGCCACTCACTTCGCCGCTCGCTCAGTGCGTGGCCGCTCCTGTGTGATTTCATATGTTTAAATTTTTTTTTGCCGCTCTGCCGCTCTGCCGCTTATTGCGTGGCCGAGGCCTTGTCTCATAAAATGATGAAATTTGTGAAATTTATAAATGAAATTGTTGAAAGTTGTATTTTTGCACCTCAAATTACTTCATTTAATCGATCTTAACATTCTCAACAGTGTATTATAACATGTACAACAAAATTGTTTTTTGTTGTGTCAAATGCCACTTTAGCCACAGTTTAGACAACCAATTTCGGTGTCTAAAGTTAGACATTCTTTAGACAGCGATGAAAATTTTTATGAATACGATTTGGAGTTGGGTACTGTTCTAAGAGCTATTGTGATTGTGTTTTCAATTTATTGTTTTTTTTTTTTTCAAAAAAATGAAACATGTGATGATAATCTTCATACCTAACGGCAATTATTAAGCCCTTCCACAAGCAATTACCATATGGAAAATTAAGAGACTTTTAAAAACTTAACACTTCATGTTAAAAAAAAGTACGTATACGCCAGAGTGATTCGTGTAGGTATTGCCTCTGTTGTTGTCTAAGCACAGGCTTGTCAAAGTTCGATTTCGTTTGCTTTGTTGAAAATGTTTTCTTCAATATGCTTTTCATTAGCTTAAGATTCGTTCTGAAATAAAATTATTTTAACCTTCAATTTCAAGGACAAAATTAATAACATTTTGAAATTTTCATGAACTATGGCAACAAAACGAGATTTTCAACTCAAACGGAAATGACTGCAATGAGCTCATTTTAGATTGATCAACAGGAAACCTCTTTTATCAGAAGTGACTGAGCGGGTTCTTTTTAAATTAAACAACACGGAAAACATTTTTGAGTTTTCTTTTGGAATTCGATCCCTGAACCTCCCACGAAACAAGCAGATATGATATCCACTGCTCCACGGGCACTACACGTGTACACGTACACAACAATTGTTATTATTACTTCAGCAGTATGATACGAAAACCTAAATAAATGTTTTTACCCAAAGTGATAACTAACGTAAAGTTACAGCTAAGTGAATATCCTTCCAACCAAACCTTCAATTCTACACATGTATTGCAAAATTCTCAGAAGCAAAATTAATCAACAAGTTGGTCACACAGTCCTTTGAGCGTCCACATTGTAAACAAAAACAAAAGGAACGCTTTTTGTTAATCTTCCACCATTTTATAAATTACCAGCCACCTGATTTCCTTACTGACAGAAAACTGTCAGTGAAAAATGCAAAAATGTATGCTCATTGGAGGGATTTTTAGCAAAGCTTATGTTTGTTCAAAACTGCTTATTAAAAAAATCTGCCTGATGAATTAAAAGACGCTTATTCAAGTTTAGCTAACACCACTTGTATTAAATCAAACAAATATTTGTCAAACTTACACATATACCTCATTACTTAATAATAAGCATCACATCCCCTACTTTAAGTAAATTCAAATAAACATATAATTTCTCCCTTACACAGTTAAACATCTCAATTTTTTATTTCGACAGCATGTCAATCATCATAATTATTATTCTTGACTGATGAGACCTAATTCAAGTTGAACGCGCACCATTGATCAATTATTTACTAATGGACTTTTTGGCATCAAAATAAAAGGTTTAATACTCCACTCTTTTAGTGAAACTATATATAGTTATGAGCAACTAAATTAGTGTCAAAAACAGTCCGCGGTTAATATATACAATTTCCCTAATGTCCCTAGAAGATTTTGAGCATTTTTTTTTTTTGCTTGAAAGTTCTAGTCAAAATATCATTACTAATTCATTCCTTCATTACCGTTTAAGAAACTCGTATATCTAGTAAGAGTATTTATAGTCATAGTTTGTTGTTTTAAGAGCTATATTGTTCACTAAATAGTCAGTGTCTTATATCTTGTCGAATTTGAAAAACATCACTTATTCTAACAAACAAGGAACAATATTTGCCTATTTAATTGAAAATGTTATTTGTACGACCAAAAAAGAATGTTAAATACGAGAAAACGCATACATAAATAATGAAAAACAATTTCTTGGAGTGAATGATTCTATGTTTTGTCAACAACTATACTCTGCACATCAAGTTCAAGCGCCATATAATTCAATTAGAAAACTATTTTCTTGCACATAGAGGACTTGTAATGAATGTTGACTAAGCCATTACGAAAAAGAAAATGGTTTGGAGATGAATGCGGGTTGGCTGGGAGTTGAGTTCGATGGAAAAGTAGAACGATTTATTAGTTAACACATTTTTGATTGTCAAGGCAAAGGGTAACACCGCAAATGTGTTAATTTGTATTTACCACGATATTTTTCCTTTCGTTAATAGAAAAATAGGCTCTTCAAAAACCGGTCATTAAAAAAACAATTTTCTTTCTTATTGTTCATGTTGTTGATAAGCGAACACTTCTTTGCTTAATAACTTTCCCTTAGCATAGGGTGTACCAAAGAAAGGTTTCATTTTGATTGATCATAAAAAAGGCAGTTTTGCAGGAAGTGTAATAGATTTATTTTTATTCAAAAAACGGAAAAAATAATTTCACTTTAATTTCACAATAATTTTCAAATAGCTTTTGATGCGCTTAATTTAATTTAATCCCACAAAACAGGAATATCATCAATTTTTTGAAATATTTACTATATAAACTTATATAACACAAAAGTGGCTCATTCCCACGCAATTATAAAGATGAAGTAACATTTTGTTTATTCACTTTCATACGAGTACTATGAACATTGCTAACAATCCCTTCAATGAGCGTCAATTTTTGCATTTTTCCTTGACAGTTCTCTGTCAGTTTTTTGAAATCAGATCGTTTATAATTTATGAAATGGTGGAAGATCAACAAAAAGCGTTCCTTTATTTTTGTTAATGTGGAGACTGTCTGACCGACTGTTGATTAGTTTTGTTTCTGATAATTTTGCAGTAGGACAGACATTATGTGTCTGATAATGTGAGCCAAAAGCAAAAGAGAAAAAAGGAAAACATATGTCTGTGGCAATAACCCATAACAGCATAAGTCAAATTTCGATACTTTTCAGGAGAAGCATTTGAAGTTTTTGTCATCAGTTGAAGCGCTTTTATAGACAAAAATATTACCAAGCAAAGTTTTTATGTTCTTAAGTGATAGAAAATAGAAATTTGCTTGTTTTGAAGTTTAAATTTTCTTTAAAATTCTTTTATTATACTGTAATTTTGAGCAAAAACCGGCTTGTGTTACTTAGCTGCAGATGTGTGATGGTTTCTTAATATGGAAAAACAACATTAGTGCAGTTAGGTCTAGCAACTTCTTTACTCAAATAGAAAAAAAAACACAAGTAGACATGTGCTTACATGATTAAACTAACCAAATTTGGAAGATAAACATAAATAAAATTGTTCTTACAGGAATGAATGAAAAAATTTAGGTAAAAATAGCATAAGTTGACTTATACCTGTGAACTATCGAATTACGAAATTGCTTTAAAGGCATAAGTAGTGACTTGTCTTGTTTTTCCCTGTGTTATAGTTTAGAATTCCCTAACTTATGTTTTTTTTCTTTGTAACGGACAAAGATATCAAAATGAAAAATTCACAGACTGAAGCAACAACAAAATGTGCAAAAAACTCCATCATTAACTCATTTTGAGCATAAGTCGACTTATGCTGTTATGGGTTATTGCCACAGATTGTATAATCTGACAGTTTTCTTGTGGCGATCAATAAAAGGTGAAGTGTACAGATGCTGACGCTGAGAGCTGTGTATTCCCCACTCTGCACCTCACTTATCTCTCACTCTTTCTCTCTTTTACTCTCTCGCAACGACTCCATCACTTCAGTGTCTGCTGGCATGACGCCATCTCAGCTTTCAACAATAGAGTGCACGTTTTTGGTGGATGCTAGACCAGTGATGGGACTTTTTGGAAAAATGTCCGAAGTAGATTTGAAATAAAAATGCAGTAGATTCAACTGTTCTGCAGTAGATTTTTCATTTTCAAAACATGAACAACTTTAAACATAGATTCACATACATAAATAACTTAAGATAAAAAAATAAGCATTTTTCTTCAAAGCAAATTCACTTAAAAATTCATATACTTATATGAACATCAGCTTTGAATCAAAAAAAGTACTGTCATAATTGCTAACTATTTATTGCTTTTTTTACTGTCCGTTAACAAATAAAAACTTATTAAAATACTCTTTAAGGCCCACGGAATCCGAAGGTTCCCAACAATCTTTGTTTAGGTCGTCCATTTCCTTACATGGTATAGCATTTTCTAAAGTATGGTTATATATTCAATTTGTTGCGAAGTTTATCCTTCACTTAACTAACTGTCGAAAATTTCCGATCTGCTGCGGTACTACTATGTGGCAGTGATCATAAAATTAACTTATACATATGTACATAAACTATTAAATTTTTTTCCCAAAAGTGTTTTCTTCATTTTTAAGTTTGACCCTAAAAGCTGTTATGTCAACAGCATCATAATATTTATCTAAAAGATATTGGTTTCCCAACAAAGACCTCCAAACAATGTTAAGTTCTTCAAAATTTTCAATCAAATCAAATTAAAGAAAGGAAAAGACGCTACAATGGCCAAAACGAGGTCATTGTATAGAGAATATATCACTCACTACCTCTGCATCTAAATACTTAAGAAGTTTTAATTGTGTATTTTTAAAATTAAGACGCTTTTTTATTTAATCACAAATTTCTACATAAAATTGAACCAAACAATTTTTTATTTCAAAAATTTTGCTTTCTTCAAAATTGTGAGAAGCAATATATCGCTAGAACTCAATCCCAGAATTCATATCCGTATAGGAAAGATAAATGTAAGGTACTTTCTAATCCTGCATTGGTACTGACTGAGTCCATACTAATATAATATTTAAAAATTTCAATGTAAAGACCTGAGTTATACATAGTCAACCGTATCTATAATCGCATAATAAACTCCGCACAACTTTAAAACACGCTTTATCATTGAATAAAACAAAAATCGTATTTATAATCAATTTTTGTCAGTGAATAAGAACTGAATAGCTTAAACGCCGATAAGCGTGTTTTAAGCGTGTTTTAGCGCATAAATTTCACTTGATTTTGAGTATTGAGTTTTCATTCAGTGGTTTATTTACAACTTGGAGAATTTTACTATAACTAAAATGGAAGTGTACTCAAATTACATTAACTTTATAAATAATTTGGATGTAGTAATTGTGTTTCAATTGAAAGAAATATGCATTGTGTTCCTTTTTTGTATATTGGTTTTTTACAAGTTTTCCAGTTGCGAAACGTTAACAAAACAACTAGAAATTAAAGCCAAAGAATAATATAGAAGTACATAAATATATAGAATAACGTACATTGTGTGACCAACATTTCATCTTCCATAGCTAAGAAAATATAAACAAAAACAAATTTCTGTTGTCAGTTTTAACCATTGAGAAACCAAATAAGAGAATTTCTTTATGATTTTGACATAAAGTATGAATAACTATAATGGGTGATGAAAAGGATTATAAATAAGGATTTTTATTCACTGAATAAAGTTTTAATAAGTTCTTATTCACTGCATAACTATTTTGCGTTTTGAGCGTGTTATAGCGAAATCTAATAAATACGGCTGAGTAAGAACAAAAGTGCAGTAGATTTGATTTAAAGGCAGTAGATTTATTTTTCGAGAAAAGTGCAGTAGATCTACTGCAATTGCAGTAAAGTCCCAACCCTGTGCTAGACGCTTTGATTTGTTTGTTGTGTTTTGAAGTTATTTTGTGAATCGTTGTAACACCTAAAATTTTTGGAGATACTTTTCAGTCAGGTATGTTTCCTTTTTGTACTATAATATCATAAAATGAATATAAGATTGTGAAGTATCATAACTATTCTTGCTAACAAAAGCACCAGAAGACGAGGAAGTCCAGGAAGTCGAAGAAGTAGAAACCAACTTCCAAGAAGAATCGAGTGAGGGTGAAGATTAACTTTTTTTTACTACTTTTATAATAATAAATTATCCAATTTTGTATATATGTACAATGTACATATTTTTTTTATTATATACCCAGAAATAAAAAGTAGAAACCACAAATAATTATAATAGCTACTTATAATATAATTGACAGATTATCATCCTGGAGGGCGAAGACATCAAGTTTATCCCCCTGCATAAAAATCAGACGCGCTCGAGTATCTCAAAGACACATTTTTTTACATTTTTAAAATCAGCCATAACTTTTGGTCACCTTTCATTTAAATAGGACACCTTTTTTGAGTTCACTTTACATAAACCTTAAAAATCTGACACGCTCGAATAACTTTATTTTTGTTTTTCCACTTCTCCATACGCCCACCTCCCTTTAGTTAATGCTCAGATTTATATTTACTGGTTATCAGAAAGACAAAACGCATAGACTCTATGAATGTCTGAAGCGCTCTAGTATTTTTATGTGACTGCTTTTTTTTTACATTTTTAAAAATTCTAACACGCTCTCCCCGCACTAAAATAGAAAACTTGACATAAACGTTTTTTCGTTTTAGAACGTAAACTTCATAGTTCAATAAGTCTCAACGACGCTTTAGTAACTGCAAATTTAGCATCCTGAGGCTCCAGTAACTATTATTGAAACTCAAGCAAAATTGCTCACTCAAAATTACTGGAACATGTCTTCCTTATCAATGCTACAATGTGAGATTGAAATTTATGTATTTGACTCTATGTTCTTTCAGTAGTAGCTCCTTTGAATAACTTGATTCAAACCATTTTTAATTTAGAAGTCAAGGCTTCTACAGAGGTGTATTTTAACCATCCGTTATGGAAGTTGTTTCTTATTTCGGAAATTGAATTTTCATCAGATCTCGACGTTTTGAATTTCTAGTAAACTGTTCTCAGTATTTTTAACTCATGTTTAGTGTGGATAAATCGATTTGCAGCATTCAAATGGGTTATGAGAATTTTTTGAAACAGACCCGTTCAATGGTTTCGAAGACATATTATAGTCGTACAATATCTTTGGAAGTAAACTGATTTTGAATTTGCATCTTTCCAAAGAACTTCTTAGTTCTTAAATTTGATTGAAATTTAAGTTTGGCCGGCTGAATTGCTCCAAAGTTTTTTTTTACAGCACTTCCACATAGTGGGAAAACTGTAGGTTGGCCTACAAACTTACGGATAAAACGAATCCCAATATTTTTTCATGTTAGAAATTTACTTTAATTGGTAGTTTTCCAACTTTTATCTCACTTTTTCTGTGTGAACTATGATCAAATTAATTAAGATAATAACACCTACGATAAATCTTAGCACTTCTAGTCGTTGATAGATTTGCTATGAGACAGGGATTTGTTTGAGTTACTTTTTGACATTACGATAACCACTGATTTTATAAATTACTTTTAACTTACTTCGTTTTTGAAAATTTTTTAAAGCTTGAAACGAACTTGGCTTTTGAACATTGCATAGAGCATTTTTAACATTTATCAGGCTCTTAAACAATTAAATGACGTTTTTTGTCCAATAAATGTCGAAAACTTTATGAATTTCATAGGAGCTTCATGAAATCATGCTTAGAGCCGTTTTTTCTTCAGGCATTCGATAATCATGCACTTGGTTTGTTCACGAAATTTTTAAAATAGGAATTTCTGGTCAGAACATTTAATCAGATATTTTGCTAAAGTCGATTTTTCTTAGTTAGCTCCATTAAATCAACTTAAAATTAACTGAAATTCAGTTTCTTCAGGCTGACATAAAACATGACGCAAATTAGAAAACAACTACACTAAATTATTTTAAAAAAATCGCATTTATTTTAAAAATGACACACACAATCAATGAAATAATGTGCACACTTACATGCATACATATATTCATAGGATTTCCTTGATTAGGTTTTGACTTATACACTAAACAATTTAACTTTTTTTTTAATAATTTTAATAATTTAATTTCTTAACCAAGCCGTACTAAAGGTGAACAAACACTCTTTGGTGATCACAGATTCTTAATCATGAATTAAGAGGTCAGGCCACCCTAGAAGCTGAAAAATAGGCCTTTTGGGGATTTTTTTTTTTTTCAGAAAAACTACAAAATTAACCGAGATAGCTGAAATGTGATTTTATTATTTATATCAATGACTGCTTACATTAATTTTTTTGAAGCGATTTATTTCAAAATGACGGCTGTGCAGCGCTTTTGCGACGACGTCTTTTTTTTAGGTCCACGGCCGGACCAACAGCTCATGTAATTTTTTGAACAATAATGAGCAAATGGATTTTTTTGATAACTGCTATACCTGTACGTAGGACTCTTGCAATATATTGATTTTTGGCAAAATGGCGCCCTTCTAAAGTGAAAATTGCAAAATTTGCCTAAAAAATTGTTAATAACAAATGAACTACGCAATATAAAAAAAATCCTACGTACTTCCATAAACAATGTATATTTCAAGACATGTTCAAAAATTTCAAGTTAATCGGTTGAAAATTACATGAGTTACGAGTCCTGCCAACTTGAAAAATATAGTATCGAGATAAACTCGTTCAAGGTTTTGAGAAGAAGAAAATCATGAATAATTTTACAATACTTTTAATCTGCGATGCAGGGAGGAGACGTTCGACAAATCTAACTCTAGTCTGGACTAGTTAGGAAATAAATACTTTTAATAACAACTGCCGTATACATGCTCTAATCCCCTAACGTATCTTGCCCCCTGCGCTCACAAAAGGAGCTCGCTGGGGACCAGACGGCCTTGTACTAAATTCGAAAACCGGTCATAATCTTTTGGGACATCATTTTTGAGGTCCTAAGGGACCATTTGGGATTTTTAAAAAAGTCGATTTTTCGAAAATTCTAGGGTGGCCTAACTCCTTAAGAAGAATCTTTGATAGCCAAATTGATAATTTAATCCACCGTGAACAAACTGGTCCTTAATCCGTTGATTTAAATCAATAAGAAGAAATTAAAAGCCAAAGTAATGGATACTTACGTACAGAAATCCTATTAAAAAAGAATAGCAAACCTTTGCAATTTTACGCATTTATGTAAGTCTAAGCAAAAATAATGTACTCATTTTGAATTTCTGGTTATTTTAGATATTTTAGATATTTTTTTTTTACTCATTAAAACAATTAAGTGCAAGGTTTTTATAAGTTAAAAATTGCTGGTTTATTTGAAAGCATACATATAACTTACTATTCAAACAATACTAGTTTCTTACCGATTGGCCCAGGAGTTGCAGGTGGCGTATTTGAGTTTGTTTTTCCGAACGTTGTCAATGCCGTCGAACTGACTCCGAAAAGCACAATGAAGACGACAAACATTATTGTCAAACTCCCACATTGGGTATAGCGTTTCAACGGCTGCATTTTGATACACTTCTTATTTTTCCAAAAAGTTCAAAAGTTATTTTTATTTCTTAAGTTTTTATGTTCACTCACACTTTTTGCAACACAAAGCTGTATACTTGCAATTATTGCTTTTTTTATTCAAAACGTACTCCGATAATCTGTTGCGAAAATAGTTCCAAACTACACTTAATGGTCTCATTAATCCCCCTTAAAACAGAAAACCCCAAACTAGCCACGATATAAGTATACCCGAATAAAATAAAGAATAGTCCCAAAACTCAAACAAAAACAGTAATAGTCCTTGCCCTTTTGGATTCCTTGATTCTAACAATATTTCCTGTAAAATTACAGTTATAAGGCACTTAATAATTCTCCCATTCGATTCCCATACTAGATCTTGAGTTTCGATAAAAATATAATGTGCTATATGATTTGCAAATTCATAAGTTGGTAGGCACCATCAACAACTTATACAGTGATGGTGTGCTTCACATAAAATTTACTTAAGGCACGAACAGCAACAGAAATTAACAACAACAATTATCAAAGTATTATAGCTCGAGCGCACTATTTTTTATGAAAACTTGATCCAACCAGCTTGCTAAAAACCCTCTGAACTATTGAAAGATTTTCCTCCAGTCCGTAGCTTAAGTTTGTTTTGAGGAATATTTAAGAAAGCACAATTGTGTGAGCAAGTGTGAGTGGTACTGCAACGAAAGTGTTAGTGCGAGTTAGTTTGGTAAGTTTTTCCTGAGTTACAATGTGAAAGTGAAAGATTTTCCTTTCGCTTTCTTCATGGCTAAGTTAGGAAACGTCCAAAGAACTTCGGCTGGACTTAAGCGCATGATTGTAATGTAACCCACACGGACGAAGACAACAAAACCAAGTTGAAGGCTCAGAGTTCTTTATTTTTGCGCTGTTATTGTTGCTGTTGTTGGGGTATGGGACCATATAATAATTACACCTAAAATCGAGGTTTGAAGAGTATTTGATTTTGGAAAAGGACCGAGTCCTTAAAATGGATAAGTTCAAAACCCAATTTCTTTGTCCAGTGGGTTATTATTCCCAGCCATTATACCTTCGAGTCCCGTAATAGGAAGATTTACTTGGTCTTAGCATAACTTGTAATTCATTATACAAATTATCAGAAACTGGATCAATAGAGGAATATATGCCAAGACCTTTGCTTTGAAATAAGAAATATACTCTAGGGTTCTTGAACTTCACCTTAAGGAAACTTTATTTATATTTGTTTCGTGCACTGGCAGGAATTTATTAAAGTAGACAACAAAGAATTGGCTAGCCGTGAGAGAGCTAGTTGAATGTTGATTGGAATAAGTTTACACATCAATAAACAGATATTAGTATGATAATTTGACAATGTAATTTAAGTCTTATATGGTTCACAGTATTGATAAAACAAACATTAAAATTGGATAAAGAACTGCATGCAAGAATATTTTTATTACACAGGGTTAGCTAGAGCAATGATATTATGTAGGCGGATACCAAAGTGCTTAACATAAATGTGTTTGTGTGTTACTAGCTTAAAGAAGCTACTTTGAGCTAATAATAGAAACTTACTAACTTAATTCCCTTTGTGGTTTAGCGTAGCGAGCGAAGACCTATGCTCCCATAAAATTAAACTCTATTGAATGTTTTCTGTTCTTTAAGATGCTCATTAAAACAATTAAGTGTGGGAACAAATTGTCACAATTGTTGTTGGCAATAAATGTATCAAGTAATCAATTAGAAATCCGCTTTTCAGAAGCTTCGACAGTACTTGTTGCCTTCTTCATGGGAACTTCTCTTTACACTAAAATGAAAAAAAAGGATATGAATATAAATATTATGAAAACTCAAGAGGATCAAAAGCGGAGTTCGCATACAGTACAATTAGTTGGACTGGACATACTTCGTTTGATGGATGTTGGATGGTCGGATGTAGTTTGCGCTCAGACTTATCAGATTTACCGTTCAATATTATGTCATATATTCCTCGGCTCCGTTAAACTTCAAAATTTTTAAAAATATTTGAAAACCATCCAACAAGTTTGACAAGCAAACGTCTGATGGCTCACATTATCCAACATTGGTCGTTCAAACCAAAGTCTGTTCAACTAATCCGCAACTCCGCTAATCATTTACAAGCAACAAGTAAGGCCAACTGGATATTTCTGCAATTTTCAGTTGTAATTTTTTTCGTATTATTGCTCTAATTGGATTTTCAGTATTGGGAGTAGCTCTCGAGCATTTGCTTGGAAGATAGTATATCGCTTTACAAATCTCAACTAATAACTACTCACAAAAGAAAGATTATCAAGTGAACTCGGTTTTGAGAATAGGATCAGGAAATCAACTCAAAGAATCAAAGAGAACAAAGAGAAAGAATTCTCAATAGTAAAATCATCCATCTCATGCTTTCAAACCCAAAAACAAAAAACCAGCATATTTTGATACTTTGTTGATAAAACACTCAAAAGAGCAAAAAAAATAACCAAAGCTCAATTGAACAAAAATGTTCTGTAGAAAATGTATTTTCTAGTTCCCTGATGCAATCAAATCTTTTGTGTCAGCTCATTGTGCTCCATTTACATGCATTCCACTGAAAAGCTCACAAACCGTTTTTTTTCTGTGACTTTGGCTGTTGAAGAGGGGGAGATAGTTAACTAACATATTTATTTTCCTTGTCTTTAACGCTCATTTTTTTTCCTGATCGAATTAACTGACACCTGAGGGGCCAGTTATATAGCGATCAAGAAAAACCATCAGGAGAAGTTGAAACAAATGGAAACTAGATTTTTTTTTCGATGAGCAGGAAAAGTATGTCAATTGCCAGGCTCTAAGCTTTTCGCAGCCACAGACTTCCAACTGTTTTTTTATATAAACACGATAAAAAAGTCTATCAGTGACATGGAAAATGGTTGACGATACTTTTTTTTAAGTTTTTACTTAGATCAGATACGTAGTAGCCAATAGGACGATAAAGATGAAGGTTTCGAGAAGCTACGAGTTGGTATATTTTCCTGAGCCACTTAAAAGTTAACAATAAATCAGAAACTGGGCTCCTCCTATGTGAAAAAAAACTCTTGCAGCAGAAATTGTTGCTGTAAAGTAGTAGTGTTTATCTATATATACTTTCTTTCTCAGACAAGGGCATTTATTTTCACTTGGTTTTATTATTTGTATATTTAAAGATCAAGATTGTGTCTGCAATTCAAAGAAGCACGAGACACGATACCCTGAGACTGTCAAAATTGAAAAAGAAAATCACAAAATCCACCAATATATTTCTTAGCTCTTTTTCGCTCACAAATGCAACTGTATTACATTTATAAGCAAACAATAAGCTATAAGCAATACAGCTTTGAAAATATAAATAAACCCGGCCATTTATACAATCACAACCTCTTCAAAGTCTGCAGCTCATAATTTGTAATTTTTTTTACTTCTCTTTGCATGCAAAAGCTTCATTATCAAGGATGAACTCTGAAGGCAATTTTCCAAAACCTAATTTATCATTTGGAAAAGTGGAACAAGTGCATTCATACACATAAAAGTATGTTACCTACTCGTTTAAACTATAACACTTGAGAGTCGGTTTCTTAAATCAAAGGTTACTCAAGGTACTCGTATACCAAATATATGCAGTACCTTCCTATCGAAGCAGCTCAGGCAAATGTAAATTATTGTTAGATATTTTGAAGGCTAAGTAAGACCTTCGAATCTTAAACTATTCAATTCAATAATTCATGTTTTCGCATTTATAAGTGCCGGAATTAGTTGTTGTACAGCCAAATGTAATCCTTGTAAAAATTTAGTCTGATATGATTTGGTTATTCATAGATTAAGTTAGGTTGAATTGGGGGTGCGTCGCTGTAAGCAGCAGCACCTCAACCGGATCTCAAGGGATCCGTTGGGCTAATTGGGATACCGTTGAAAATGAGCAGAATAAAGACGATGGGAAAGTGAAGGCGGGTGGATGGTTGATAGTGATCTAAATTACAAAACAATATCTAAAGATTTATTCATTAGATGATCTAAATGTGGAAGCAGAATTGAGATGTCGAAGAGTATTCTTAACGGGCTGCTTCAATCTTAGAGCAAGTGAAATAATCCTTTCCCTACATAAATCAGTCTCGTAGTTTCATCATTTGACAGATAGATGATGCCTGCTTAGCTGAAGTAGAAATTCAGTTTTTCCTTCCAATGCCCGGCCATAAGTTCCTATTGGTAGTTTTTCAAAAATTCTGATCTGTTCCTTTCTTGCTCTATTTGAAGTATATATCCAACTGGATTTGAAAGATTACCCGATTTTGGCCAGACAGACTCGGTCGGATTGGAAAATCAAAAATATTTGCAAACCACATAGCAAAATCGAAAAGCCGGTTGCTTTTTATGATAACTTTTATCAAGCACTGGTCGTTAAGACCAACGATCATTCATTGAAGCCCTAGGCTTGAAAACACCAACTCACCCTGAATGTCAAACTGAGTGTTTCTTTAGCCTTAGGTCTGCCTTCAACTCACCCTAAAGAAATGTTGGATGATTTCGTACTCTAGCGTTTTTTTAGATCAAGAAAATCTGGGTCAACCGTGGGTAAAGCTCAAAAACCGACCTTAAGTCCTTCCAAGAAGTTCTATAGTCTCTGTTAGGAGTTTTTGGCAAAAAGATTTCTTTTGAATATTGATTTTGTTACATTAATATTAGTCAGAGCATTTGGTACAAGTACCAATAAAAAACGTTTTCAAAATTCAAATGTATTATTTGTCTTTCCATCAAGACGAAAAATACTTGTTTTTCTTGGGTGTGTATACAGCACAAATATACTTAAATACAACCATGTTCTCTTCCTCTGCCTGCAAAAAGTTCGTGGCAATCATTTTACACTTGTTTAGTTATTCATACTCGATTTTTGGTAAGAAGGTATAAAAGAACTACTTCCACAAAAGTTAGCTATTGTGTTGTTATTTCGACTTATCTGAGATACTTATATTTACTGTTGAGTTGGCAGTTGAAGAGGTCAAGAAAGTACTGATGACGCCCTGACACGCGATTCATTACATCACTCATTTTCATTGGCGTAGCCCGTAGTGAAGTAAGCTCTACAAAGAACTTCTTCATCTCACCCAGCGGGAGGAATATATTTGTATATGTACAGATACATCTACATATAAAACTCCATTTCTTCAGAGTATGCTTAATGATTATCATGAAATTTAGGATAACAGTGAGCAGGTAAGGTAGGCAAAATTTCATTGCGTATATGGCAGAACCATACTATGGTGTTCTGAACACAATAATGTCGTATTGCATACCTACTTATATACATGAGTGTGTTCTTTTTTCGAATTTCTAATTATGAGCGCAGGTGGTTTTCGCTGGCAGGAAAAGCTAAATTTAACAACGGCACTGTAATCAATTGTAGTAAGCTCGTTAATGGTAAAAAGTTTGAAGTCATTTTATTTCAATGATTGGTAATACTGGCATTAAAAACTTATGACTAATTTTACTTTGGAAGGTGTTGTGGCCTTATGGGTGTTGTAAGTTGCGAACGATGAGAGTATATTTAGTATGTGTTCTAGCCTAGTGGGGAAAAATCCGTCTGGTTTGGTTTCCAAATGATTGAACGTTACAAGGGTTGCTTAAATAACACGAAATTTGTGTAGAAATTCGATCAATCATCGCAAGATTTTACATTTCGGTAATGAATTCCATATTAATAACAACATAATTGGCTAAATTCATATTTTCGATAGGAACAATAAAGCAAAGGTAAGGTCGGTAATTAGAAAATAAAAAAAAAAGCTATGATTCCGTTTCAGACCCAATTATCTGAAAGGATTCTTTTATTAAGAAGGAATTTCGGTGGAAATCGGAAGGCTTTTAAAAATTATTTTTCTTATTACAATTACATAGGTATTAGGTAAAATAGTTTTTGGGCCTTCTTGAACTAACAACATAAAAATATATCAAAGGAGTGGAGGTTGTTGCGTCACTCGCCTTTCCTTCAAACTTCTGTTTTACCTTATAAGAACTCATAGACAAATTAATAAAGCATTTCTGGCACTAAATGCAAACCAGAACGACATGAGATTGCCTTTTGCATAAAACACAAGTAGCTTTATGCAGTGGCACTCATCTGCCCAATCTGCCGTATATAAAAAATAAGAATACGTAATACGTAAACTATGAAGGCAATAGAAAGATGACCAACACAAAAAAAACGAGAGCTACTGGGGTACCACATAGTAAATGCAAAATTCAGTTCATTCATTTAAAAATAAAATTATATTTATTAACGTATTTGCTCGTTTACGGTTTCATGAAATTATCAAGAAATAAAGACTTGTAATAATGTTTAGATATTTTAAAGTAAAAGACTAGATATAAAATATTTTCTTATACCTATTGTTGTTCATTTTGGAAAATGTCGGCTTTGTTTCGAAATATTTGATAGCTGTAAAATTTAGTAGTTTGGGACTATTGTCTCAAAATGTCAAATAAATGATTCAAAGCCAAGAAAAACAAGTAAAATTGAAATTTGGTTAGGTTTTTTGTTTTTGAACAAGGAAAAATAATTTTGTTTCTGTTCCTGTGGGATTATAGGGGTGAAATATAGTTTAGGTTACTGATGAAGGGAGATAAATGTAGCCCCGTAGTGCTGAAAGAACTTTAGAAATCTGTGGAGTTGTTTCTAATTTTCCGTTCCCAACACCTTTCCTGTGGGAATATGGGGATCAAACAGGAACCATCTGTTGACTAAACTATGTCTACTCTGAAAATTTCATAAAAATCCGTTGGGTGGTTTAGGAGTTTACCCCGGACATACATATATATGTACATGCATACATCCTATTTTATATATATAGATATATATTGTTCATTTTTCAAAAATGTCATACGAAAATGTCGGTTTTGTTTCGAAATGTTTGACAGCTGTAAAAACTAGTTGTTTGGGAATAGGTACTGTCTCAAAATGTCAAATATAAAATTCAAAACCAAGAAAAATACGTAAAATTAAATTTGGTTACGTTTTTTGTATACTTGAACAAGGAAAAATAATTTTGTTTTAAGAAGATTTTTAAAATCATGACTGAAATAAGAACAAAAAGTTTAGTTGAAAAAATCCTTTTTAACCCAATTCACACAACAATAAGCTAAATTTGATCCCACATCAGACCAAACGTTAAATTTTAGTCGTGGTACAAATCTTAGCCCACAATTAAGCCCCATCCAAGGAAGCATTAATGATAACTCACAAGTCACAATGTTCCTGATGTTAAAAGCCCGATTCTGTCCAAAATCACTGATGTCTCTCAAGTCATAAATTTCCAGTAGAGTAAAAGCTTTCAATTCAAAACTCAAATTGTGATGCGATTTTCAGCAGGTCATAATTTTGTGACTTGTGCCTTTTAGACAGAAGTTTTCGATGTGAAATCAAAACCATTGACAGCCTTGATGCTGGGTTTACATGCATCTGCAACTGCGGAAGTGCAGAAAAGTAAAGCGAGACGGATGAAGATTAGAAAGCACAAAAGTTAAAAAGAGAGACGAATAGGATTATGGTTGCAGATGAAAAATTATGGTTGCAGATGAACATGTTCTGTGACCCCCCTATGAATATTACGTCACAAAAGCGTATACCCCCCCCCCCCCCCCCTTGCGCATGA
This sequence comes from Melanostoma mellinum, assembly GCA_914767635.1. Taxonomy (NCBI): domain Eukaryota; kingdom Metazoa; phylum Arthropoda; class Insecta; order Diptera; family Syrphidae; genus Melanostoma; species Melanostoma mellinum. The sequence goes on from OU612058.1 coordinate 27,869,902, forward strand.
TAAAATTTAATTGATAGTGCAGTTGCAAGTTTTAATTTTTTTTTATAATAAATTGACAAAACGCTAGAGTCGCGCCAAAGAGCTAGCGCTCATGTTAATATATTGAGTGACAATTTATTGTATTAAAAACATGCATTTAAATGGCTGTATGTTTACAAACTTAAACTTATGTTTACAACTTTATCATGACAACGATTAAAAAAAAGCTAGTCGGAAGAAGTACTGTAGTAACATTTTTTGATGAACGGCGAACGTTACGTTGCCGTAGACCCCCCCTCCCCCCTTGTCACATCTTGTCACACTCAGCGAGACCCCTCCCTCCCCCCTGTATGCGAACGTATTTTATGGACGGCCCCTTACTTGTTGAATTGAAATTGATTTTATATTGATGTTCGGATATTCTGTTTTATAAATTGATATTCAAAGTGAATTTATCATCAACATAAAAATATTTTTGAGGGCATATGATTTTAATTTTTTTCAACAAAATTGATTGAAGTGAATTTAATTTGCATACTTGGAAAATCGAATTCCTTAACTTCAAACTGGGAAAATTAGTATGTTTTCCAATTACTTTTACCACTAACTATGTAGAACCGAGAGGTTAATCACAGTACCATTTTACATCTGACACAGAGCTTAAATTGCGTTCTTGAACTGACAGATTGAATATCGAAGATTCGAAACTGCGACGAAAGCGAGCAGTTTAAACAACATTATGGCAAGGGATAGTAAATGTTTGGCCACTCATTACTATTCTAACGCTGTGTCTCCTTTTGCTTCATACCACAAAGCAGGAATTGACAAATAAAAGAAGGAAAGGAAATGCCAAATTTCATGTAATGGCACATACCCCTTATGTTGGATGAACATGGTCATCTGCACCTATAATTTTTCATCCGCATCCTTTAACTTGACGTGTCTTCCCTCTCTATCGGACAAGTATGAATTTTACATCTTGTGTCTATTTACTTTTTTCATCTGTACTTGCAGATGCATGTAATCCACCATTATGCAATACCTCACGTACCGTGGGTACAAATTATTAATTTTTACGTAGCGTTACAGAATTGTCTGTTTTGTGCTACCTGGCAGTACTTATATCTTTTCTGTCAAAGCAAAACAGCTGTGAGTTGACGTTAAAGAGAACTGTCAAAAAAACATTACCGGCGAACGAAGTCGAAAAGCTGCACCACCTCCCGAAATCAGAACGCACAAAATATTCTATTTATAAATTTCTCAAAACTATACAAACAACTCATAAATTAACATTTGAATTCAAACAAAAGAACGCACATATGATCGTTTTCTGTTAACACTCGAAAACACATTCTACAGTATTCGTTCTCATCTCGTGGTGATTATTATTGTTCTTTGATCGAGGTCATTGGCGCTGAGCAAAATATAGAATAGAACATACAAGTGAAATTTTAAAGTCTTGAATGAACAAAGTGAATAATTATGCATTTTATTATTAGCATAAGCAATAGGCAGTTAAATTTGAATTCTCTTCTAGCTAAACAGTGACGAAAGGGAATGGAAAATGCGAGAGACGTGAATTTTCAATGTTATTTGTTTATCTCATTTATAGAAATATTGCTAGTATTGTTGTTCTTTTTGTTTCATCTCAAAATATCGCCCGACTGCGAACTGAATGAAGTGCTGCAGCTACCGAAGGGACTCTCTTCATAGGCTAACGCTTGTCATTGGCAATCAGGTTTTAGTTGTGATTTTCCATATCTTCGGTTTAAATCAAATGCAGCAGGCTAAAATAAACAGATGACAAACAAACGAACCGTGTTCATAATTGTTGCGCTAGTCACTCTTGTAGTGATAGTCGCTGGTGCCAATTTCTACTTCATGTACTACCTAAATGCAGAGGAAGGGAAGCTAAGCAGCATGCGAGCGCTGGAAAATATGATTCGAAGCAAAATGAGGCATCTAAAACCTGTTTATTTGAATAGAAATCCAAGGTTCTTTATGTACCGCAATAAGTTGCTAAGAAACTACAAGCCATCACCATACGAAAATGCCAGCATACTTTGGGATATCGCCAATTGGGTAAGTAAAAAGAAATGGTTACTCCAAACACTCCAGTGCAGAGCTAATAAAATAATTTTCGTTATTACAGTGGCCACAGGAAAACGAAATCTATCCTATGTATGACTCCTCAATGGGGCAGTTGTTGCAGTCACTTCGTCTTGAGCCCATTACGAAAGCACAGAATTTGCCCAGAGGCACACAATTAAAAATACTTCTTAAGTTGGCAAACCAACAGAAAATTATTTTTAAGCCACAATGGTACGACAGGGATGTGGCCATCGATGGGCCAGTCTACGGTGGTAAGGACCGACATACAGCTGAGGTGTATTCCTTTTATTTGGGCGCTGTACTGAATTTTCGTTGGACGCCAATAGCCGTTGGACGACGAATAGACCTCAAAGATCTCTACGAAAAGGCGGACACAGAATTGAAAAACACAATGACCGTCACAGGTAAAACAATTGTTTATAAAAAATGATTTTTCCTTGTTAGACATGAGCAATGAAATGCATGCCAAAACACACCAATTGCCGTGACATATGTATGTGATATGTGTTTTATAATTGGGACAATTGTTTCATTTAGGTTTTCATATTTTGTTCAATTAACATGTTTGCTTTAGTACGAAACGATATTATTTGAACTATATTTAGCTTATCATAACCTTGTGGTCCTTTGTGTCGCAAAATTATACATACTTCTAAATTGAATATGATTGCAGAAGAAACAAACTCAACACAATACTGTGTTTTTGGTAAATGCCATTACTGCAACGAGGAAGAAACTGTATGCGCCGATGAAAACAACATGATTGAAGGTGTTCTTCTGTACCTTATTCCTGGGTCTTTGGGTAAGAAACGCTCACCGTGGCAACGAACTTATAAAGATGGAGTCAGAGCACCCTGGGAGGATGACATGAACTACTGCAAGTGAGTTTCCATTTGTCTATTATTCAATTTAAGATTTATAACATTTTTTTATGCTTCCAGATCATTGAAAAACAAATTAGAAACAACAAGACTCTTAGACTTAATTGACGTTGCCATTTTCGATTATTTAATTCAAAACGGAGATAGACATCATTACGAGACTCGGGAAGACCGCATTGTTTTGATTGACAATGGCAAGGCATTTGGCAATCCAAACAAAGATTTCCTTGATATCTTAGCACCACTTTATCAATGCTGCATGTGAGGTTAAATATTATTTTCTTCAGAATTTTTTATTTTATCAAAACATAAAATTTTACAGGCTCCGCAAAACAACGTGGGACCGTTTGCAAGTTTTCTCTGGAGGTGTGCTTACTGATCTGATAGATCGTCTGAGTAAATCCGATCACCTTTATCCGTTAATCACGGATAAGCACAAACGTGGTGTTGAACGAAGACTATTGGTCATATATGCAGTTGTTGAGTACTGTATGGATATTTATGACGATAAAATGTTTAAGACATAGGACTATCAAAGTGTTTTATTCACAATTCTTTTTAAAGATGTACCGCCGTATTAATAAACGCGGAATAGCTGGGTTAAGCCTTATTCCATGGATTATGTGGAAAATGGTATAATGGTAACTTTAATTAAATGGAAAATGGTATAATGGTAACTTAATCCATGGAATAAGACTATTCCGCGTTTAATAATATGGCGGGTAAGGTTTATTCGTTGAAGGCAAATTAGGGGTTAGTAGTTTTAGCTAAGCCTAGCTAAATTGTGCGATGACAGTTTCTATATGCATAAAGTAAAAACACTTTAACTACCAAACCATACAATTAAAAAAACAGAAAACAGACGAGTGTGTACCATGTTTTAAACAGCAACATTAATGAATCCAGCTTTTTTTTACTGCCTTCGTATGCGAGTACCTAAGTGTGTTTTTGGCTAACACAGAACCACACAGAACTTTTAGATTGAGATTATGAACGACTTAAAATTTTACAGGCATATCAAAACATTTGCCAACTGCTTAAACTTTATAAAAAAAGAATTTTATCGAGATTTATGCACGAGGGTGAAAACGGACCTGGTGGCGTAAAAGAAGATGAGGAAGAAGTAACATTACTCAAAAAAAAACTCTCAGATATGAAATAACAACAGTTTTTTTAATGATCAAGATATTTATTTTTATAATATTTAATTTTTTTGTTGCAACAAAAACAAAAATCAATCTTAGTGTATGGAAACTAATTATGTATTATTTATCTTCGGCATACATTATGTACAATATACAAAAAAGTTTTGAATTGTTCTTCTTTCAGCAAAATAAACGTACACCATAAAAACCAAGAGCTGGTGAAGTCTTGATTTCTCTTAAATACGCGAAGGCTTTATGTAGATAAAAATTAAGAAATCGCGTACAGAGAAAAATAAGAAACTCTAGCTAAGGCTTTAAAACAAGCCATTTGCCACTCAAACATTACGACAGCAAGCAATTTAAAACGCCATCTAACCGATTTAGTGTCAAAATTGATCAAAAATAAAATATTAATGCTAGCGTTTATTTTTTTGAAAGAAAAATCAAAGAAGTTGGCCAAGTCATTAAACAAAAAAAAAAATTAAAAAGAAATGTTTTCCAGCGCGCTGATAAACTCACATTCACTCACATTATTCGCATTCACACAAAAAAAAATTATATATTTTTTTAGCCAAAATATAAAAAATCACACAGCACAGTCCTTTCACCTATGGGAATAAATTTAAATTTGATGCGATTTAGTAGTAATTTGTTGGTGTAAATGTGTTTTTCAATCAAACTTATGAACCAATGACCAAAAAACAACCAATAGTGGGGATGACTAAGAAAGGATTTTAACACAAATTATCTTATTCATGTGGTCTATGATGGCTATTGGTATTGGCCTTGCGTCGTCGATCCGAAACTAAAACTTTTGTTTGGATCGCCCAATGCAGCTGGATCTTCAGTAGGCGGTAACGGATTGCGGAACTGTTCAGCTGACATACGTGTGAATAATATTCCAACACCTTCGATCAGGGCAAGAAGTACTCCGCCAATTATGGCACTGCCTGCCATTGCGGGTATTCCTTAAAATTGTTAAAATCTAAATAAAGAACCATTTCTTGGTTGTATATGGGTTTGTAACTTACCATTTCTAGCTGCTAGGATTCCACCAGTAGCTGCACCACTAATGATTGAATTCCAGGGGTCTTCCTTCTTTCGGAAGTGTACTAATGTGCAATCTATGGTACTAAACATACCACCCCAAACAGCAAAGTTCCCAGCAATGATGGGTGAACGTGACTTTATCGCAGATAAGCTTCCCAACTAAAATTAAAAAAAAAAAAACCCATGAAACTAGTGTTATCAAGGTACTTCTATCACAACTTAAAGGGGAAAGATGGTCAATGTTGCGATGTACTGATAAAAGGCAATGTAACACTTACACAATAAAGTTGATTTAATTATGCTTATTTTGACATTCTATTCGATAGAAAATTTAGTCGAATCCGAAAGAAGTGCATTTTAAAACTCGAACGATTCGAAATTTTATGTTTAACATTCGAATCATTCGAGTCTCAAAATATACTTCTTTTGAATTCGACTAACTTCCTATCGAATAGAATGTCAAAATAATCATGAATATTTGAATGAGCTAGAAATAACCTACTGTCATAAACTTAGTCAAAACAGTCCGAAAAGAAACTCTAAAACTTTATTTTAGTTTCATACCATAGGTTCGTTCATTGAAGCCCTGGGGTCGCCCTGTGGTCGCTACAAAGCGTTTTTTGAAAACTCTAAACTCGTCCTGGATATCAAACTGAGTGAGTGTTTTTTGATCCCTGGGTTTGCCCAGTTTGAACAGATTATAAGAAACTCAAACGTCAACACCAGAGGAACAATCTTTCAAAAGTCTGTACAATTACTCGCCTAAGCAGACGATATTGACGTAATGGGAAGAAAAAAGCGTGATGTCATAGGTGCTTTTGCGAGTATTGAAACAGAAGCGACAAAAATAGGTTTGATGGTTAATGAGGGCAAAACGAAGTATATGCTGTCATCAAACAAGGACACAGAACATCGACGAATTGGACAAAACGTCACAATAGACAGACATAACTTCGAGGTAGTACAGGACTTCGTCTACCTACGATCCGCTGTAGACACGGAAAACAACATCAGAGCGGAGATCAAACGGAGAATAACTCTTTTCGAAAGAAAAATTCTCCGAATGATCTTTGGTCCCGTAAGCGAAGACAATGTGTGGAGAAGAATATACAACGAGCTGTATGAGCTGTACCGCGACATGGGCATAGTCAGAAGAGTACGCATCGCGAGGCTACGTCAGGCTCGGATCGTCGGGTATTCGCAAGCACATTGCAGGAATCGCGGAAGGGGAAAACCTCGTCTTAGGTGGCGCAATCAAGTGGATGAAGACCTCAACCGACTTGGAGTGCGAAACTGGAGAGAGCTCGCCCGAAATCGAAGTCGTTATAGAAGGATGTTGGTGGAGGCCCAGGCTCACCCCGAACTGTAATGCCCACCTAAGTAAGTAAGTAAGTAAGGGTTTGCCCTCAACTCGCCCTAGGTTTATGCTGTGATGAGTTGAGGGCTGTCAAATGGCATGTATTTTTATTCAAATGACAGGGATGTGTGGTGAATTTGTGGTTAAGAGATTTTTGAGAACTGCAAAACCTAGATTTTTTAAGGACTCGTAAGGTTGTCAGAGAAACCTTGGTCAACACAGAGTAAAGTTCAACGAACCAACTTCATATTATGTGCACATCCACGAAGACAGGTGTAATTTATGAACCTTCAAAGGCAGATTTTTTGATAACTCATGGCATTTTCAAGATATGTACATCAAGACACTAGTTGTGTGTTATGAATATCTAGAGTCTAGACTTTCCGCGTTCTAACTTTGACTCGAACCACTCATTACCTTTATGTAGCCAAGGTACGAATAAGGACATCCTCGATCATGGTGATGCTATTACGTTTGATCTTAGCGCTAATCTGTTGTGATCAAAGTTTTAAAGGAGAGCCGGTCACTTACTTTGGCATGTTTAATTTTGAGGTTTTTTGAACTATACATGATTTGGAGAAAGTTATTTCTTGACACAGGGTTTTACCAATCATTAAACAACATTTTATGTAGAAATTACTTACCATTCTTCGATTAAACCCAGATGGGGCATTTCGGAAACCTTTTATCGCTTGGAAGACACCACCACCAATGCAACCCATAGCAAATGCTCCTCCACAATCGTCAACGATTCTGAAAGGGCATGGTTCTCTTGCGTATTCTTCCATTTTCAATGGTCGTTTTAGTTTCGATTTATCTAAAAATACAAACAAAAAATAAATAAAACAATTAACAGCCATCAGTAGTTGCCTGTCTAAATTTATACATTAGTAATTTTCGATTTTTCTAGTGCAATACGTTAACACTGTCAACACTTTGAGGAAATTATATAATTTTTATATTGATTGCAGAATTGCCGACCATTCAATAAGCAATTACACTAGCTCTATTATTTCACTTTTATTATACTTTTACTATTTTGTTAGAAGTGAGGACTTACAATTTTTATTTGTAAATTTAATTTTTTTTATCAATGGGGCACATGGAACATGCGATCATTGATGAAGTTAAATTTTAACTTTAAATTAAGGTCTTACTTTGAAATGATGAGTGTAAACAATTGTTTCACCTTTCGTTGATTTGGGGCTTAATTGAATAGATCACAAGACTGGTTACATCAAAAAATTTAAATAATCTTGGGGATGGACTCCCGACTATAAAAGTTCTAAATTCTAATGCGAAATTAGCGATGTCAAAAAATAAAGGACAAAATGTGCGACATTCAATATTTTCTAGTGGTTGGTAGAACTGATAATCTTTTTAATGAATACTACGCCAGCTAGAGCTTACTAGAAAATTGAAAAGTTTGTTTCAAAATTATAAAGCTTGACACACATGTTCGAATGTCATTATTCCGTAAATACGCTTTTGAATCTGCGGATCCATATCAGATCGGATACCGCTTGTTGTTTGCGTCTTCCTTAAATAAAATTAAATGTAATTGTGTAGCAGAGTGCGAAGAAACCAGTTGTTGGCGCATTTATCACAGAGCATCCATTCTATATACTTTTACTCTGCTCAAATCTTACCCTGCAGCTACACGATCAAGATATGGTAAGCCATCAGCCTACATATACACTATGTCAAATTCCTGTTCGTGTTTCGGCTGTGACGTAGGCGACCTACAACTTGCTAGGCAAATGGATTTCAATCGACATGTCATTATATATTTTCAAAATGGCACCCACAAGAAATTTGAAATTCAAAGTTTTTTTCCAGGCACTCTTTTCTCTTTTGTCAATTTCATGGCTACTGAAACTGCTTCTCGGGTGGCTTTCAATATTCCATACCAGTTGGGTTTCAATTTCGAAAAGTTTGGTTGTGTATGTAGGAAAGTTCGAATGTATTGTAAATGGCTTACCATATCTTGACCGTGTAGCCCCAGGGTTAGAGGAATAAAGAACAAGAGGGAAAACACTTACTTCTCTTGCTCCGCAACTTCCATTTGCTTACATTGTTGTTTTTGTAACACCACATTAGGTGCGTTTTTTTGCACGCGTATATACGCTTGTTAAAATTTTTGCATGTTAAAAACAACAACAAAATAAGCGAATAGCGAGGATAAACATCTACGTTTATTTCTGAAGCGAATATAAATTGCAAGTGCTACCAAGATGGTGTAGATGAATTTTTGGAAATGTCAAAAAATTCATTCAAAATTCATCCGTTTGACAAAACAAATAAAAACAAATTCCGATGTTTTTTTTTTCTTTTAAGCTTGTCAATGCCAATTCTGGGCAAAATATGTTCTTTTCAAGTACCACCAACCAAAACTAAAAAAAATAAAAACTTATCGGAGGACGTTGGATCGGCCGATCGGAGAACTACCTACCACGAAGCGAAATGTTTCCGAATCGTGAGAAATCGGAGGTAATTCCGCTTCGACGGTTACCTCGATATGGCCGATTGACTTCACTTAATTTTACTCGTTTCTTCTTACTGGTTTTAATTCTTAATTTAATAAAAAGAAACGACAAGTTGTTGATTGCATTTGTGCACTTAACATCCCAACCTCAGCACGTCTTTAAACACGATTCACTATATGGGAGTAAGAATAAAGTGAGGTGAATAAGGTGGCTGATTCATAGATAAATTCCACTGTTAGCTATTGTTATTGTTTAATCTTAAAAAAAAACTTTCGAACATTGCAAAGAAATTTAGTAACACTGCATGAGATGTAAAGCATTATTGAATTAGTAAACTAAAAAGAACCCCGGACATTATGGTTTTTGAATAAATAGCTAAGCCGGAAGAACGAACGCAAATCCAAAAATAAATAAACTGCTTGTGGATCTCTTTTGCGAAGAAAATTCGTATTAACAATGAACCCTCAATCTGTCCAACTATGACATAGACTTTGGATGATAGAGCGTGTTTTTGAGGCTCCTTTTTCTCGGAAGTATTCGTGACATACGTGTACTACATCAGGAATCCTAAATTGACATCATCATTTGCTTTGAGAGTTGCATCATGCATCCGATGTGAAATTGAGTTTGATCGTGACTTTGTTCGATTTCCGCCAAGTAATGAATCTAGAAATGAAATTTGTTAGTTCTTGAGTCTTGTTTTCTTTAGAAAAAAAAAATACTTCGGCTCTTCTCGTTGATCTCGTTGATGAACATCCTAGTGGAATTCAGTTGAATCGTCTCACTGATTCAAGACAAACGAAGAGTCTAGCATTTCAAGTGTTTCTCCTGCTTCTCTTGAAGAACGACAGACTGATAGTACTCAAGAAGAGGATCAAAGTGTGTTTGATGGGCATTTTCGTTGTCTGGCCATGCTCCAGTTGCAACCGTTTGATTGGGAATACCCACATCTCTTGAGGTTCACTGACATGCCAAACAAGACACGTAGTACATCTTTTTGGTGATAACCTTTGATTAGGGTTCACCTTCTTTAGGGGGTTCATCTGTCTTCCTAAAAATAAAATAAGTATCTATCAAAATCTAAAGTGAATACCACGACATGCACTTACCTTGGCACAACAACTGTGGTGGCTCTAGCCGAAAGACTGCGCTGACAGCATGGACAGTTGAAACAATTGGTGCATCGCTTTTTCATACGTTTCGCTTCTGATGAAGGTCTGTTTTCCAAACAATTCGAACAGAAATGAGACTCCAATCTTATTGAAAGATATAATTAATGCGCAAAAACTAATTTCCTATAAACGGGAAGAGATTACTCACTTCTTGGCAGACGCAAAATCCACACGTTGTTTTCAAGCAATGTCTGCAGAAATACCTATAACTTCATAATGGGATTTAAAATGCCACAGTAGCAAGTGAATTTGACTAAACTATCTTGCATAAAGTTCGCCATGGAGTCGACAGTAGAAGAAATTTTGTTTCCCTAAATAAAAGACCACCATTTTCTACAGCGTACAGCCTAGTACAAACAGCTGTTAAATAAAAATTTGTCGTTTATGTCAAATTGCAGTGCTGCCAAACATTTGAATAACTTAGGGGAAGACGTTTTTTTGGGCGAAGTTTATATTCGCGTGCAAAAAAACACGCCTATTATATCTCTGATACACGTTTTAAATAAATTTAATAACACCAATCTATTTTGGGATTCTGAAACCGATTTCGGAATCCGAAAATAAAGTAGTTCTTGTGAAATCAGTTCGAGGGCAGATGCCGTGGTGTGCGTGTGGTTTTACCTCTTGTTCTTTATTCCTCTAAAGACAAAATTTAATCACTTCCTCATAACGTCATATCGGTTTTTTACATGCATGTATACATCTTCTCATTATGTGCTTCCAACTTTAAGAGAACTTTGTCCAAATATTTTAATTTCTTATTTTTGCATGGCAACACTCTAACTCATGCTTTTTGGTTTGTTTTGTTCGACATAACCTACATGAGTACATTTTCTGACATTTCACATTGCAATTCAAGTCGAAACTCGAAACATTTTTCTACAACGAAGCTTCTAACATTTAATTATTAAATTTTTCGTTTCAAAAACTCAGAAACAAAATAAAAATGAGCCAAAAAACATCCGAAGAAGAATCGGTTACCGAAAAAACCGCCAAAACTCCCAAAAAGCCTAAAATACAACATCAAATTGGAAGCAAAACAATTGAAGAATTTGCTAAGGTAAAATCAACTTGAAACTTGCTTCAATTATCATTATCAATTATTTTTAATTTTAGAAAGGATTAGCTGAAATAATAACTGCCACAAAAACAATAAATGGTTTCCCGACGGGGTCCTCAAGAGATTTGTATTGTGCGTACCCAACGTTCGGGAAAATTGTCGACTCACAGTCGTATCGCATCATGGGAATAATTTCAAAAGTTTTGAAATGGCAAAATGTCAAAGGAAACATCCAAAGGTAGATTTCTATTAATCAACAACTAGCAAAGCTTTATTTAAAATTCATTTAAAAGGCGTCAACAAGATGAGCAGTTTGAGATGTTACTCGAGTGCAATGATGCCATGCTGGAACAAATTAATTCTAACCTGGATGAATTAGCTGGTATCAAAAGGAATCCCAAAACTGTTGTCATTGAGTCTCGATTACAAAGTACGGTGACAGGAGCTGGAGCTGGTAGTTGGAATACGAAACCCAGAAATGAACCTGGTTCCATTACTGCGAGGTTAGTGTTGTTTTTCATGTACGTATGCAAAGTTTAAAACATTGATTTTTTAAGGTTGATAACAGCAAAAAATATACAACGGCCACAGACAAAGTTTCGTACACCGGTCGATAACAGTAGCAAAACGCCCTTTATTCCTCAAATAAAAGAAAAGCCCAACTCTTTGAAACCTCTCGCTGTGTTGCCAGAATACGATGACGATGACAACATTGAAAGTTATTTACATCCTTACGAATTTGAATTGATTAAATTCAACCCACCACCTGCCCAGTTGAAGAAGAAGAGTCCAACTATACCACGATCTCTCGAAGAAACAGAGCTTGTATATGTTGACACGGTGGAGAAGCTTCGTTCAACGCTTGAGGATCTAAGAAAGTTCAAAGAAATCGCTATTGACGTCGAGCATCATTCCTATCGATCTTTTCAAGGCATCACATGCCTCATGCAAATATCTACACGCGAAAAAGACTACATTCTAGACGCACTTGAGCTGCGTGATGAGTTGCACATTCTAAACGAAATCTTCACAAATCCGAAAGTAGTTAAAATTCTCCATGGTGCTGACTCGGACATTGAATGGCTGCAGCGAGATCTTTCGCTCTATATCGTCAACATGTTCGATACCCATCAAGCAGCAAAAGTGCTTAATATGGCGCGTCTTTCACTTGCCTATTTATTAAAACACTACTGCGAAATTGAAGCAGACAAAACATTTCAACTAGCTGACTGGAGAATTCGTCCTCTACCCGACGAACTGATTAAATACGCTCGTCAGGATACCCACAACCTGATTTACATATACGAACGGCTTACGAATGACCTTCTCGAACAGGCTAACCAACAGACAAACCTTTTGAGTTCCATTTATCAACGCAGCACAGAGATATGCAAAAGGCGTTATAAAAAACCAAAAATATCCGACGATTCCCATTTGGACATTTATCAAAAATCGAAAAAAGTATTCGACAATCGACAATTGTTCGCTTTGAAAGGTATTTTCCGTTGGCGTGATGCAACCGCACGTCAAGAGGATGAAAGTTATGGTTACGTTTTGCCAAACCACATGATGATGCAGATTGCAGAAAGCTTACCCCGCGAAATGCAAGGCATCTTGGCTTGTTGTAATCCCATTCCACCTCTAGTGCGTCAAAATTTGCATGCGTTACATCAAATTGTTCATCAAGCTCGCGAACAGCCACTAGTGAAGGTATCAACCTTGTTTGTTAAATTTTGCTCATCATTTTAAAATTTTTGCATTTCAGCCAATACTTGCAAGGGATAGTGTCCAAAGATCTGTGGTTTCGCATGTCAAGGACTACAACAGTAAGCTATACTGCCCTCATGATCTTTCTCACTCCGCTGAGTTTCGAGATGACCTTCCTACACTTTTAAAGCCAGCACAAAACAATCCCGACAATCAACCAATTGAATACAGCACTTTATGTAAGCCTTCATTAAGTGTCTTTGATACTCCTGAAAACTCTGAGGTAATTGCAACAAAAAGTTACATAAACACGAACTACAAACGATTTTTCAGGAAGAAGAAGTCAAGGAAAAGCTGAAAAAACTACAGCAAATACAGTTTTTCAGTCCTTATGCCCGCTACGTAGCTTTTCTTCCAATAGTTGAAATAGAAAAACAAGAAGAATTAGCTAGAATTGAAGCTGAGAACGCAAAGAAAATACTCTGCCCATTGAAAGCAGAGCAGGTAAGCAGTAAAAAAACAAAATAATTATAATCATGGGTTGACTCTTTGTTTTCTTCAAGCCTATCAAGACTGAGCTGCCAATCAAAAGCGAAGTTGATGATTTGTACAGTATGCCTCTCAAGGAATCCCTTAAACGAAAAACTCCCGAATCGTTCACATCTGACCAAAACCAGTCTTCACAAGAAAAAAGGAAAAGAACCGACAACTCAGGGAATAGTGAACACTTAAGTTTTGCCAATGTGACTCTGACACAATGTGCACCTGAAGACTTGAACCCCACAGAACTTCGAATCGTGGAAGATGCTCAACCTTCTGCCACATCGAGTGTGTCACCAGTACCGGGAACAGGACGTCGTGCTAACAATGGCAACAAAAAGAATAAGAAAAAATTCAAAGGCAAAAAGATGGGACAGCATGCGAACACATCAGCTCCTTTCGACTATAAGAACGTCGATTTCCGAAAGTATCAAGGTGGCGCACAGAAAGCTAAAGGTCCCGAATTAAAGCCTAAATTTCACGGAAAAGTAAGTAAGATTCTGTTGTATAATAAAAAAAAATAACAATTTTTTTTTTTAGGGTTCCGGCAACAAGGCTAACAACAAAAAGTTCAATAAGTTGTTTACATTTAGTAATGCAAACAAGACTAAGAAATGAATTGATGTATATATATGTAGCTATTTTTTAAAATAACATGTAATAAAATACACTTGAAATGAGTTTCAACAGCAAGACTTTGAGAAAAAATGGGACATTAAGAATTTGCGTTTGATATAAGGCAACCCGAGCTTAAGCTTATTAGCACATGATAGCTGGTCGTGGTGCAGCTTAAGAACATAATGCATAAAACGCCAAACAAAGGAAGCAACTACTGTCTGTTTTTAAAGATAATATAATTTATAAACAAACTAGTACAAAAACTACGTATGTATGTAGCTATTAAGAAAACTATCAGTCTATCGATGGAATTTCTTCGCCCTCCAATCGGGAAACTCATCGAAATTTCCATCATCGCCCTCCGCCTCTTCATTATCGTCAGAGCTGTCTATATCCATTTTAATAGCGCGCTCCTTTATTTTGCTAGAAACCAACTCCTTTTTCTTTTCCAAATCAAGTACTTTGGACCATCTTTCGATTTGTTCGTCAATCTCTTTTATTTGTCTTTCAGCGGTTGCTTCTTCTTGTTCTCCAGCAATTATTTCATTCGAAAGAGTTGCTTCTTCTTTGATTTCACGCTGAAATCGATCCCATTCTTCATCTTGGGGATCCTTATATTCAAGATTTCGAATTTTCGCATCTTTAACGGGATCATCAAAGAATCCTTCAGGTAGAACCTCATCTTTACCTTCCCCATCTGCTTTGGTGTTAGTGTCTTTTTTAACTATTGAAACGCTTGACTTCGCATTGTCAAAGAAATCGCTTGGAATTGCATTTCCCTTAGATTTTTCGTGTAGTTTTTCATTAGCTAGTTTGATTATCTTCTCTTTTGTAACTGCTGCTTCTAAATCTTCACTCTGTCGTTTCAAATGATTTCGTGTGCTAGTCGCACTGGCGGATTTTTGAAGTTGTTCTTTGAGCTGCTTGGCTATCTCTACGTTCGCCTTGTGAGCCTTTGTGTTGATGTGAACTTTCCATACGGAATCCGAACGCACGACACTTTTACAAAGTATGCATGTTAGTTGACCCTGGTCGTTGTACGTAATAGAAAAGTGGTTAAGGAAATAACAGTTTTTAGTAAATAGCTACGGATCTAAGTAAAAATATGGTAAAGTATAAGAATTTGTTTTAAAAGGATATTTTGCAAGTGGTGAGTCTATTTTTTGTTCAACCACGCGTTGCTGAGTCTTGGACTTCTGTTCTTGCATTAGACGTCTTAAATCATTTTGGGTGTATTTCTTTTTAGTTGTTGTTTTTAGTTTCGTAGACATTTTAAATCAAATTAATCGAGCAACTTTTAATAAAATCAGAGTATAAACAAATCTTTTTCTTTGGATGGTAAATCGCAAATGCCAAAATCAGAATTATGATGATAAAATGTCAGGTTTGTTCAATAACGAATAAAAATTAAAACAGATTAGAACAGAACTGCGAGCATTTTCTTAGGTCAGTTACTGTTTCGTTGGAAATAAGAGAAATCGCGAATCAAAAGGTCTTATCTATGAATGAAAGCTTTCATTTGATTTAAGTAAAAATTTAAAGCTGCCAACGGTGCAAAGTTTTATATAGGTTTCCAATTCGATTCGATAACCCGATCCACTCCTAGAACCGAACTTTAAGTCGTGAAATTACAATACATTAAAAAATAAATATATTATAAACGAAGGTGAATATTAGTTTTATTTTGGAACAGATCTCTTACTGAAATGGATATAAGTACGGTCGTTGATTTTGACAACTGAATGGAGAAAACCACATACACAATCAAATCAAAGTCAAAAGTCGACTCCGAATAGGAACATCAGATATGCAGTCTATACTTTACAATTATTTTGACATGCAGGACATGAGCCAGAATAAATAAACAGAAATTATACTAACAAAAATAATATATTCCGTTTTTATTTTTGTGGTGTCACTCGAAGACAAAAACCAAAAGAAAAACTCAAGAAACACAGCCAATAAATTTTCAAGAATTCTCAATCGAACAAAGCCATTTTAAAATAAACGCTGCTCACTTCACGTACAACTGCAGCTGTCATTTCTTGCCAAAATAAAAGTTTTTTCCACACCACCTGGTTCTTTTAGTTATTTATCCTAAAAAACATTTATTAAAATGACCGAAAACACAGAAATAAATGGTACCGAAGATGTTCAAGATAAAAAACAAAAGAAAGCCACCCGGCATGATGGTGGTGCAGCTGACTTAGAACGCGTAACAGATTATGCCGAAGAGAAAGAAATTTCAGCCGCTGATATCTCCAGCGTAAGTTAATAGAAGCCTTGGTCTAGCACTCATAAGTCATAACCTTCAAATAAGTATTCGAGAGGAAGTGCTTAGTTTGTTTAGAACAATAAAAATAACAACAGAAACTAATGGACACCGACTTCTTTTCAGGCCGTAGAACAATTTGGCGACAAGCGCATCAAAGAAGACGAAGAAAAACTTGCTAAAGAACGGGAGTTGCAGAAAGTCCAAGTGAAAAAAGAGGACATTGAACTGATTGTTAGTAGAATTTTCACGCAATACATTCAAGAATATTAAATATTTTTTTAATTATTACAATTTAGATGAATGAAATGTTGATATCAAAGCAACAAGCGGAAAAGGTGCTAAGAGAGCAACGGGGGGATGTCGTGGCAGCCTTAGAAATCTTGATCGCGAATTAAAAATTATTCTAGTTACTACTTTTTAACAAAACCCGTATGATTTTATATTTTGCAATTATAAAATGTACTAAACCAAAAATTCAAACTAATTTTTAAATAACTTTGAAGTTACATAGGAACTTTGAGTTGAGACACTATTGTTCTTGATTTTTAGATTTAAAATTTTTCTGCCATGCCGCAGGAGATAAAGCTCCAAAGGAACTGCTCTTTGAGCGTCAGACTCCAGAGTCCAGATTGCAAATCTCCTTGTCTACTACAAATGTACATATTCATTATTTGAAAAATACTCATATTCGAGGGAAAACTTTATTATTTGGAAAGTCACGTTACCTCCTTTGCAATGGTTTCCAATACGTGCAGCTACCGTGCAACCTACGTTTGGTAAAATAATTATAATTATTGAAAACATGTTTTTTATTTCTTAATAACGCGGTACATAGGTTTAAATGGGAAACTCCACCTTTTGTTGGAAGAATACGATTTTACTCTCATTCTTATTGGCATTTTCAAAAAATGCCTAATCAAAAATAGTTTGAGTGTTTCGATGGTAGATACAAAGAAGAGTTACATATTAGGGCTTCTGGCACCCTCGAGCTGCAGCTTCAGTTTTCGTAATTTAAATAATAATTCAAATTGTATAATCTTTTCCTGCTCACTTAAAAAAACACAGCTGGACGTGCGATTTGACGATGTGTATTATTTTACTCTGGTCTGGATTTGCCCAGGTTTGCCATCCATTCATAATTACTACCTACGTTTCCACGCAGAATTGAGTCACGCTTCAATTCGAATTAGTGCCAGTGTATACCTCGATGGAATTTGATTATTGAATTTAGGATTACGCGATCCGATAGCTGGATCGATTGGAAAAGGTGTGTGTATCTGTACACCTAGATCCAGTAATCGGGTATAGGGCCCATACACTACGCAAACACGTTCATTCAAATTAAAACGTGTGTTTGAGCAAACATAGTTTGGCCACACACTACACGAACATGTTTGAGAGATATTTAGTTGCGTGACGTTTTTCTTTTCAATCAAGCCTACGGAGCAATGCATGTCCAGCTTTAATTATTGCCTTGGCTAATAAAAAAAAAAAAAAAACAAAAAAAAAATTAATTTATTTAATAAAGTAAAGAGTGGTTTATTCATCTTTATTTCATTAAAATTGACATCTGGTTTGAGTAAAATTCAACACAGACCACACAAATCTGTTTGCGCGGGCACGGAAAATTTAAAATTTTTTGAATTTCTTCAAGCCGTTTTTGCAAACACTCAACATCGCTACACACAACTCAAACAGTTTGTACAAACATTTTTACAACAACAAAAAACATTTATTTGCTCAAACGGTTTGCGTAGTTTATGGGCCCTATTAATCGAGTGTGTTGGTGGGTGTGTGTTTTTTTTGTGACCCAGTGGAAATTCTTCCATGCATACTGTACTTTACATGTACACACTTCGATTCCATTTGAATTGGATTACGCGATTCGGTGAGGTAAATAGATAATTGCATCGAAATCTGAATCATAATCCGATTCGATTACCCGATCCTAAGTGGGAAAGAGGATAATAGCGGGGTTTACATAGTCCAACATGGTTTGACAACATGGTTGGATGAAAAACATCAGCTTTGCGTTTACACGAAATTCGATGTTGTCCAACATCAGGTTGGTTATTTTTCGCGAACGAGACGGACACGTTATGGATAAGAAAATTTTAGCTGCTCTTATAATGAAGGAAATTACTGACGACGAAGAAGAAGAAATAAAAATTTAAAGAAAAAAGAAAAAACGTTAGTGGGTAAAAAAGTGGATTAAGGCCGTGTGTGAATTGCGTTAAAATTTGCGTTAAAACTTCTACCACGATTAAAATTTGACGTCTTGTTTGAGATGGGATCAAATTTAGCCATTTGCTGTGTGAATTGCGTTAAAAAAATTATTTTAACCAAGATTTCTGCGTAGGTTAAAAAAATTTCCCTGGATAATTTAAGAAATTTCCCTGAACAAAAATTGGTTTTCTTTTTCACAGAAAAATAATTTCTCTTACAAAACATATTTTTAGGAAAACAGGGTTAATAAAAAATCTCTGAAACTGAAAAAAAAACATTTTTACTTATTGTTTTCGATTCTAATGTCATATTTTAAAACAACAATCAAAAATATTCAAACAAATTTCCCACTTTGATTAATTGATTTATTCGGTGTGACAACACTGAAAACTAGCTTTCACAACTGATATCTGTCATACATTTCAAAAGAAACAATCATTGAATTTATATAGATTAATTGACTTGAAACTTACATTTATTGTATGGTTTTCCAACCAGCCTTCGCTTTTTTGCTTGATTCATGTTTCGTTGCTTGAATGGAACGCAAAAGCAAGAACAAATTTCTCTATCACTAGAAACGTCAAATTTTAACACACTTTAACCTGCTCCACAGCTCGATAAATTTTAATCCATTTTATTCACCTCATTAGTGTCAAATTTTAACGCGTGTTAAATTTTAACACACATTTTAACGCAATTCACACACGGCCTAAGAATAGGTCCAAGAACTCACATACTCATGCGCTACAGGAGTCGCTTTCTCTGTCCCTATGTCCCTATGTATACTTGTCCCTATGTATGCTTTTTTTTAAAGAATAGAATGATTTAAGAGGAAGGTTTATATGTATAATACATGCATATTATAGTAGAAAAAAGCCGAGAAACTTTAAGATTTGTAATGTGATGTCTTAACAAACATATTTTTCTCCGCTTACATTGCAAACGCTGGCTAAGCCTGATGAGATAGATCAAATTTATGTACTACGGAATTGTGTATCTTAAAAAGATGAAAAAAAAAGTCCACGACAGCATTATGTTCATCTCCTTAGGATAACCCACAGTAACCATTTTTGTCTTTTACATATTACAACAAAATATGGGTTATTTACCAAGCTATTTTAAACGATACAGTATCATTCCTTATCCAATTAAATACATTAGATACGTTGTGCATTTCGTGTAGATTATTGCCCTTGTAGATAGATTGCCCTTTACAACATGTGATTTAAATAAATATTTTCGAAGATATTACAGATTTAAAAATTGCGAAGTAAAAGTGTAAAAAGTAAATAAGTAAAAATGTTGTGTATGAATATTCCAAAGAAAGCAGGAATTCTTCATGGTATAGGAAAAGGGGAATTGTTTTACTCCAAATTTAAATGTTCACAGTTTTTCTGTAGTCATCCTTACATTATATGAAAACTCTCTACGATAAAAAGAACGAATTCAATTTATATTCTTTTTTAAAAGTTCAATATTAGCATTTTGTTTGAAATTCTTTATATTTTGTTAATAAAATTTCATATTCCTCTGTTTTCGCTTTTCTGTTTTTATAATTCTCAGATTTTATCTTCCAAAGTTCTGAAAGAATTTTATAAATCTCAAAAAACTCCCTGCAAAAATCGTTGTTAGTTATTGCATTGCGATTGCGACTTCACAGTACCGAAGCAAATTCAAATGAAAAATGATAGACGGCGCAGTCAGGTTTGTCAAACATCTGTTTACACACGTTGGATGGTATGACAAACCAGCATGTTTTTAAAAAATTTTAAAAACCATCCAACATGGTTTGTCAAGCGGTTGTTTTAGCGTTTAGATGATCCAACATTGCTGTTGTCAAACCATGTTGTCAAACCATGTTGGACCATGTAAACCCCGCTAATGGTAAATAATTAATTTCTGCTCTGATGCAACAGGTTTCTTATAACACCCCTGTTTATTAACATTTTGACGTTTTCTTTTATTTGCATTCTTGCGTTTGTTTTTCACATTTCACGTCAGTCTCAAATATTCATACTTCATCTTCTTGCTTGTTGAATTCTTTTAAATTTTGTTTGGCAAAAACTTCATTTTTAATTAAATTACATCCACATAATTATGTTTAGCGTATAAAAAGTTTCGAAATCTCGTATAAAAAGTTTTGTTCACAATGAAAAACTTTATATTTATGTGCCTTTTTATTGGCCTAAGCCAAGGTACTGATGAAATACTTGCCACACCCAAACATAGTTTTTCATTTAACTAATTTTTTTATATTTTAAAGTTATTTGTTACACCGATGGAAATAAATGTTCCATGCCCCAGATCCTGCGTGGATCCTGGTTCTCTTGGGAAGACGGACTTCCAACTCAGACAGTTATAGACGCAAACTCAATGTCGAATCGTGGTTTTTGTATCGATTTTGAGCACCGTGGTGCTGATTACTCATTCGTATTCAAAGGAAAAGCTGATTGCTATCATTGTGTAAAAACATTCCCAAGAACATTAAATGTTTTTGAAAAGTATGAAGGTTGGTCGAAAGCACTGATAATTATTTTGGACACATTTTTAATTGACTTTTTAAAGGCCCTTGTGTATCTCTGCCTAATGGAGCGGAACCAACTGTTCAGAATGTGTGCAAGGGAGTTAAAGAAGACTCACAGTTGATAACACTTTTTAACGAAAATTTTATCCCAATCAATTGTCGATCATCGCTTGAAGGTGTATGGCATTTTACATATCAGGTGAGTTGTTTTTTTTTTTATTTTAATTTCTAACTATTGTAACAAACGGTTGAACGTATGCAACAATAAGTTCTTTTATTTGCAAAGCCAAGTCATTCTCATTTGATTTCATAATATTATAGAATTTTAATATTTGCCAAATCCCGAATTACCTTTTCCTCCCATATTGAGAAATGCTTTTGACTTCCCTTCTAGAATCGTTTTCGTTTTACTGGTGTATGTAACAAGCCTGACGCTCGAATTCAATCGTGCCAAACGGCGGGAACTCAGTTTCTCATAACGAATCAAAAGTTTAACATATCATACCAGCAGTGCGAGGGTATGGATGGAACATTTACTGGTACAGTTGAATACAGTTGTCTTGGAGATTGGTTTGTTGGAAAAAACCATTACTTTGCGGTAGCCAATACCAAAGAAAGTCGAAAAGACGAAAAGTATCGGTGTTTGCTTAAAAATCGTGACGATGACTTGTATATTGGTGTCTCAATTACTGCTCAATGCAACACACTTAAAACACCAGAAAGCTCTCCCGAACGATTGAAACTTACTCCAGTGAAAGCCGAAGTTGTTGAGCCTGGATGTTCTCTGCCACAGAATTTTAGTGGAGAATGGGTGAATACGGCGAATATTGATGCTGATGTCTCAATCAGCGAGACTCACATCAATGAGACCTATTATCCAGACAAGGCTCGTTATAGGAGAACAATTTACGTCTGCCGCGAGCGTAGAGGTACTAGAATTATGATGGCCCGTCTGACAGTCGATGGCTGCCAAAAGGATTATGTTTGCTTTGATTTTATGCCACGCCACCACAACGTTATCAGATACCGTAAAGGATTGGCTGTGATCAAAGACGACTTTAGTACGGTTTGTTCGTGGGTGCAGTTCCCAAACAAAGAAGCATGGAAATATGACTTTTTCTTATCGAAGAGCCCGGTACCAGTTAGATGTCCAGTAGCTGGTAAATTCAATTTTACCCAACGTGGCGAGCATAAATTCAAAACAAGGTAAGTAATGCTTAATTTTTGGTGGTTATTGAGCTAGTAATTATTTTTTTTTTTTAAACTTTAGGATTCTGGGTGGTGTAACCCTGAGTCCTAGGCCAGACATTCATTGCAAGCAGAATATATCGGATTTGTCAGTATGCGATACGGACCAGAAAGAAATGGCTATCGATGAAAACTACTGCCTTTCTGTTGATCATTTAGGACGTCCTGTTGATATTTACAGTAAGGAAAAAATCGGGTTTCTCTTAAAAACTCGATTAATCTATTTTTTTTTTTTAGGTGATCCGGATTACAGAATGAAGTGTATTGGCTTCTGGAAGGAAAATCTCAAGTCTTATCTAATCACCTACGATGCCTTGGATCCACTTTCAAAATATCGTTGCTGGGTTTACCAGAGAGCCGATTTAAATCGTGTACTTATGTCTCAAGGTAAGTCCCAAGGCCAACTATTCAGCTTTTTGTAAAACTATTTTAATAAATATACTTTTTGTAGCGGTTGGTGCATTTTGTAATCTCAAACAAGATGTTACTTCATGGAACTACACTGAAGGAGCTGCCGTTGCAATTGATATGACAGAATACGAACGTGAACGCGATCAATGTCCAATGCATTTTGACGATGGAGCAAATCCTTGGTTGCAGTCCGAGAGTTATATTCAAGTTTTCGATTGGGATTTTTATAAAGCTGGAGCTGAACGATCTGTAGGTTTCATAAGTGTGAGCACACTCCTGACGTGCACAATTCTTTTTTTAGGAACGTGGATATTTAGAATGTTAGTTAAGTAGTGATACAAAAAAGAGAAAACACCAACGAGTGCCTTTTGTCTTTAGAAGTCAATTTATAATACAAAATTTTTTCGTCCATATTAACTCTAAGCAAAGTAGTTATTCCGTCCATTGAAGTTAACGAAAAGCAGCGATGAACTGTAATCTCATTTTTTTTATTAATAAAGACGTAAACAATTGTACAATTAAAAACTTTTAGTGGGTATACTTTTTTAATCTTCCCAAACGCATATGGGCTGGCTTGTACCTAGCTAGTATGTATCCCCGTTCCTGGCCTGCTTGAACCGCTCCAGGAATCTCTTACCATTAGTGATTTTCTACTCAATCGATTAAACTTCATTAAAAAACAACCAAGGACTTTCTTGTTACAGCATTTTTGTCGCGTCGATTATTGTTATGTATATTGTATATGTATGAGAACGTAGCATCCTCTTTGTCGCTGCAGTATAAGTAAGGTCCCTATTATGAGTAGCGAATCGAACTTTCAACTGGAAGCGAATGTTTTAGAGAAACTCATTTATTGGATTATTATCATTAAACTCCGTCCATTATCTTATCTGACGTACCTTAAATGTCAAAAAAAAATTTTCCACAGAGTTTTTGTTTCTAAAACTAATAATAGGATAATACCGCTATAAAAGAAGCTCGCAAAAACATTCGCTTGCAATAGAACTCTCGATTCGCTACTCATAATAGGAACCTAAGACATAAAGAGAAAAAAAGTTAAAGGCCAATTCCACAGAGAAAAATAATTAATAATTTTATTCTTGTTTTTGACACATCAACAAAATATAACATTCTGCCAATTCGAAATGAAACCAACATTTTCAAACAAAGTCCATCATAACCTATAACTACGACTATTTTGACACTAGAAACATAGCGTAACACCGAAATATAAAATATACGATCTAAACTCAATAAACATATATGTATAAGGTGCGTTTTTTTACAAGTCAGCAATTCAATCAATTGATTTGTTTCTGTTTTCAGTGAACTGATTATAATATTGTTGACTCGCGACAAAAACGCAATTAATATTTGTCGCAGTGATTTCTGATGTGAAGCGCAGCTAATATAGGGAGAAGCAGAATCGATAACTTTCTAAAATACGAACTGCACTGCACATCTCTATCAAATCAATTATCATTTGACAACTTGTCAAATCTGACGTAGACGAAGAAAAATCTAAATAAAAAACAAGTCGATTCCTCTTTTCTGCTCGTGGACGGTAAAAACAAAAAATTATTCAATAAAATCGTTTTTAACTTGAAATTAATTGTAGCACTAAAACAATAAATCATGGCCATGTCCCTTGTTCTCCGAAATGCCTGCAAAACCAGTGGTAAGCAAAGTTAAATTTGTGTAGTAAGTGATCAGATTTTTTTTCGTTATATAACCCTTTTGTAACAAAATTATAAATTTTTTTGTTTGCTTTCAACTAGGTATTAACCTGCTCAGGAATGTTCACTCAACTCCTCTTAAAACGTTTACATCTTCGGCTTTGGTTGCTCAAAGGAAACAAGCATCGTTTAATGTGGTGAAATCAGTTCAGGTACCTACATGGCTTGCTAGCTCCTAGCTTTTTTATTTTTTGAGTAATCAAAATTTGTATTTTTTAGAGAAACATCTCCTTGACAGCTCCCAAACTCTCAGCAGGTGGTTCACATTCAGGTATATGGGTGGCTGAGAGAGCAATTTCTGCGGCTTTCCTGGGCGTTATCCCAATTGCGTTTCTATTCCCTTCACAGCCGTTAGATGCTTTGTTGGCAACTTCAATTGTGATGCATCAACATTGGTTAGTAACAAAAAAAATTCTCTTTACCTACAACTATTTATTTAAAATCAATAAAATTTGATTGTTTTCAGGGGATTAGAAGCCATGGTTATTGATTACGTGCGACCAGTTGTTTTTGGTAATGTTGTGCCAAAAGTTGCACAGGCAGCACTATTCCTAATCTCAGCTGCTACTCTCGGTGGCTTATTTTACTTTATTTACAATGATATCGGTATTGCCAAGGCCGTTAAGCAATTGTGGTCAATCAAAGCGGCAGAATCAAAGAAGTAATGTTGATTGTTAGTGTTCATATAAATAATTAAAATAATTATAACTTGACAAATAATGTACTAAAGCATGTCTTATATTTTCATTGGGATTTTGAATTTGAAAAAAGCAAATAGATAGATTTTTGAAGACATTTAGCAAAAAGATTTTGAATTCGGAGGCTTCTTTTCTACAAAAACTAGTGATTTTTCTCATTTTCTTAGACACGAAATAATCCAAAATCGTGAGACGCCTACTGAGGTCATAACGGCCGAATTTTTTCTAACAAGGAAAATGTTTGTATGTTCATTGAATAGGGCAGTCGTAGCATAGCGTGTTCAGTAAATACTACTACTACTACTACTTTCCTTTCAGCCTCCCTGATTCATCTGGGAGGTTAAATGTGAAATTACCATCTTATTTCCATCTACTGCACCACAAAAAAGGTGTTAAAAGTTAAAAATTGTATTGAATTTCAATAGCAGAGTTCTGCTAAATAAATCAACTAAACTAAACAAAAAAGGGAAGACTGCTACCCTGGTAGCACGATGGACCGGTAATTAAGTCTGAGTGCTCCAGATTAGCATAAGCCTCTTCTTTTTCATACATATTTAAAAAAAAAAAAAATGGTCATGGAATAAGAATACGGCTATTACATTTTGTATTTCATCACAATATGAAATTTATATGTCAACAAAGCACAGGTAGGTCCTTTTTGCGTTGTACTGGAGCTGAATTCAAACTGCCATAAAATAATAGTGATTACGAGACAATACTGGGGTGCAAAAACGTTTAAAGGATATAACTTAACCGATATAGATATTTTATATAGTTTTCAAATAGAAAATGAAAAATAAACCTTAATTTAATGCAAATATGCAGCCCAAGATGTTCTTTTCAATACACGGCCACGCAAAATTTAAAACTGAGCGGCAGAGACTTGTGGCTTAGTTTTCCAAAAACTCAAGTTAGCTAAATAATCGAAATTTGTGGTACCCGTGGGGCAATGGTTGGTACTTCTGCCTTTTAAGCGGGAAGTTCGTGGTTCGAATCCCAACAGAAGCAAAAATGTTTTTGGAATTGAAAAGTCCTCCGATAGTAAAATAATTGCCATGAAAAGCGCTTTCTCAATTCGCCGTCCGGAATCCGCAGAAAATTATAGGTCCCAACCATTCCCAACAAGACAATGGTTGTGAGAAATGCGCTAGGCCCTCGCTTTGTTGCGCCACACTATTTATTTTTTATTTAACTAATCGAAACTACGTAAGGATCTTTCAGTTGCAATCAATCCTTTTACTTACGAGAGTGTATGTGGGTAGCAATGCTACGGCAGTAATAGCGCTATGGATAAACTTACCATTTGTAAATTTGTCGCAGTTAATTTGAGCCTGTTACTCACCGTCCCAGTTCATTCTTTACAACATATTATGTAATAAGTGAAAACAATAAATTTATTTTAACTATGAAAAATGTTCTAATAAATTGAATATAAAGTCTTAGGTCCGTATTATGATTAGCGAATCGAACAAACTACTAGAAGTGAATTTTTTAGTGGAAATAAAAACTATCGATGTTCTATGACGCTTAGAGTTTGCTGTTGAATAGAGACTGGAATAAGGTATAATAATGATATAAATAACGTTCGCTGAAGCGTTCACTTCTATTCGAATGTTCAATTCGTTACTCCATTATAAGGACCATACTTAAAAAAGCGTGGCTTGGTATCTAGGTATAAAAAATATGTTGAGAATGCGTATGAAGCAAAAAAGAAATTGACGAAAAGAAAGGGATGGCATGCTTGAATGCAGATTTAATTTGAACATCTTTATGTCCTTTTTTATCTTTGTATCTTTTATTTTTGTTTTTTTGTATTCATTCGTATGGACGCTATCAGAGAAGTTGTGCTGAAAAGAATAAAATTATAAGTTCAAAGTTAATACATATAAGTAAAGTGTTTTATTTTATCAATTGCCCAATAGGTTATGGGCCCAGTGTACGCAAAAGAATAAAAAATACTATAAATATTAAAACGTTCATTTTACTTCCACAATGGATAAAGGAAAGCGAAACATTAAACCCTTTGATGGAGAAAAATACGCTATATGGAAGTTTAGAGTTCGAGCGCTTCTAGCTGAAATGGATGTCCTCAAGGTTATCGATAATGATACGCCAGATGCGCCAGAAAATCTCGAAGAATGGAATAAAAATGAAAGGAGCGCCAAAAGTGTTATCATTGAATACTTAAGTGATTCTCTTCTCAGTTTTGCCAGCAGTGAAAGCACTGCAAAACAAATTTTCCGAAATTTGGACGCCATTTATGAAAGAAAAAGCTTGGCGTCGCAGTTAGCTGCACGGAAGAAATTACTTTCGTTGAAATTCAAGAGTGAGGGTCAGCTTTTGAGTCACTTTAATATATTTGACGACTTGATAACCGAATTATTAGCATCTGGAGCTAAAATTGAAGAGATGGACAAAGTGTCTCACTTGTTGCTGACTTTGCCGCCATCTTTCAACGGAGTAATAACAGCCATTGAAACTTTAGCAGAAGAGAGCTTAACATTGGCGTTTGTGAAAAATAGACTTCTGGATCATGAGATAAAATTGAAAAACGATAGTAAAGATACCAGTGTTAAGGTATTGCAAACTATCGCCAATAATAAAGAAAAAAATCAAAAATCGAAGGGACATAATTTTAAAAATAAATTCAAACCTTACAAAAATAGTCCGAGGACCACCATTAAATGCCATCACTGTGGTAAGAAAGGTCACATTAAAAGAGACTGCTTCGCATTCAAAAGGATCACGGCTAATGAAAATAACGACCAAGGCAGAAAAATTCAAGTGGCAACAACTCAACGAGCAAATGGATTTGCTTTTATGATGAAACGTGTTACACAAAACCTAAATACGCCAAATGTGTCTTTTGTGCTGGACTCTGGAGCCTCTGATCACATAATTAATGATGAAAATTTATTTACTGATTTTATAACACTCCACTCACCAATTCAAATTGCAGTTGCCAAATGCGGAGAATATGTTAATGCTACAAAGAAGGGAATAGTGAGACTATGCACTAATCTTCAAAATCAGATTACGCTGGAGGACGTTTTATTCTGTAAGGACGTTCAATCTAACCTAATCTCCGTCAAGAAAATGCAGGATGCTGGAATGACGATTGAATTTAATCCGGATGGTGTCAAAATTAGTAAGCTTGGTCAAGAAATTATTTGTGGTAAATATTATTGTAATGTTCCAACTGTTGAATTTATTTTATTTAAAACTGCATATTTATTAAATTCAAAGAAAAATAACGAATATCGACTGTGGCATGAGAGGTTAGGGCACATTAGTAAAGGGAAATTTTTAGAAATTAAAAACAAAAATCTGTTTGTTGACACGGAACTTTTAAGAAATATTCAACCAAATGATGAAATATGTGAGGCTTGTGTAAATGGAAAGCAAACACGATTGCCATTTGAAAAATCAAAAAATAAAGAATACATTAAAAGGCCATTATTTGTTATCCATTCAGATGTCTGTGGTCCAATAACACCTGCTACTGTAGATGGTAAAAACTATTACGTTATTTTCGTTGATCAATTCACACATTATTGTGTAACGTATTTAATTATATACAAGTCCGACGTATTTGCGGTTTTTAAAGACTTTATAGCTAAAAGTGAAGTTCATTTTAATTTAAAAGTAGTAAATCTATACATCGATAACGGTAGAGAGTATTTATCCAACGAAATGAAAGAATTTTGTGTTGAGAAAGGTATCAGCTACCATTTGACAGTTCCGCATACCCCACAATTGAATGGTGTTTCCGAACGTATGATAAGGACAATAACAGAAAAAGCCCGTGCTATGGTCACTGGAGCAAAATTGGATAAAAGGTTTTGGGGTGAAGCTGTTTTGACAGCAACGTATTTAATAAATAGAACTCCCAGTAAAGCTTTGAAGGAATATCCAAAAACACCATATGAAATGTGGCATAACAGGAAACCTAATTTAAAATATTTGAAAGTATTTGGTTCGACAGTATATGTGCACAACAAAACACGCAAAAGAAAATTTGATGATAAATCATTAAAAGGTATACTTGTTGGATATGAGCCAAATGGTTTCAAATTGTGGCATGTGGAAGCTGAAAAATTTATAACAGCAAGGGATGTTGTTGTCGATGAAACAAATATGATAAACTCCAGGACTGTTGTAAAAGATAAAAGTCAATCTGAATTCCCGAATGATAGTAAGGAAAGTGCAGAAATAAATTTCCCGAATGAAAGTACGGAAATCGCACAGGAAAATTTCCCGAATGAAAGTACGGAAATCGCACAAAAAAATTTCCCGAATGAAAGTACGGAAATCGCACAGAAAAATTTCCCGAATGATAGTACGGAAATTAAACATTTAGATATCCCGAATGATAGTACGGAAATTAAACATTTAGATATCCCGAATGATAGTACGGAACAAAAATCTAATGACTCGAAATTAAATACGCAGCCTGGTGATGTTGAAAATAAAGAACGTACTGATTCTCCTGGGGCTGATGAGATTTCAACAGGAATTTTAAATGAGGATAAGGTTAGAAGAAGTGAAAGAATTAAAGACCGACCACAGATATCGTATAAAGATTTAGTAAATTGCATAATGAATGCGCAAACTTTTTTAAAAACTGTTCCAAGTTCATATGATGATATTAGAGAAAGAAGTGATAGGTCATTTTGGGAAGAAGCAATACAAGATGAACTTCAATCACATATTTATAATAAGACTTGGTCTCTTGTACAAAAACCTAAAAATAAAAATATTATTGATTGTAGGTGGGTTTTTGCAATAAAACATGATGAATCAGGTAACTTGGTTAAATATAAAGCTAGGCTTGTTGCGCGAGGTTTCACTCAAGAATATTTGGTGGATTATGATGAAACATTTGCTCCAGTAGCAAGAATTTCCAGTTTTCGGTTTATTTTGTCTTTTGCAAACCAGTTTAATTTAAAAGTCCATCACATGGATGTAAAAACTGCTTTCTTAAATGGCTTATTAAAAGAAGAAATATATATGCGGGCCCCTCAAGGAATACCATGTAATAAAAATGAAGTCTGTAGGTTAAATAAAGCAATTTATGGTCTTAAACAGGCAGCTAGATGTTGGTTTGAAGTTTTTGAGAAAGCATTAAAGGAAATAGGATTTATTGATTCACCCGTAGATCGTTGTATGTACACACTTGATAAGAGTAACATACAGAAAAATATTTACGTATTATTATACGTAGATGATTTAGTAATAGCAACAGCCAATATTGGCACAATGATCAATTTCAAAAATTATTTAATGAATAAATTCAGAATGACTGATTTATTGGAAATTAGACATTTTATCGGAATTAAAATTGATAGGAATGAAAATCAGATAAGTTTAAGTCAATCTACTTATATTAAAAATATTTTAAGGAAATTTAAAATGGAAGATTGTAAGCCAGTCAGTACCCCACTTGCAGGTAATCTTAATTATGAGGCGTTGAAATCGGATGAAACTTATGATGCACCATGTCGAAATTTAATTGGTTGTTTAATGTATTTAATGCTGTGCACCAGACCGGATTTAAGTACATCTGTAAATATATTGAGTCGATATAGCAATAAAAATAATAAAGAGCTATGGCAATGCCTCAAAAGAGTTTTGAGATATTTAAAGGGAACTATTGATTTAAAATTAATATATGTTCAAAATCTTAATTTTAAAGATTTAATTATTGGCTATGTTGATTCTGATTGGGGTGGTTGTCAAACTGACAGGAGAAGTACTACTGGTTACCTATTCAAAATTTTTGAATCGTGTGTAATTTGTTGGAATACAAAGAAACAGAATTCTGTTGCTGCTTCTTCAACAGAAGCAGAGTACATGGCCTTATATGAAGCAGTTAGGGAAGCTTTGTGGCTAAAATCATTGATAATAAGTTTGAAGATTGACATAAGTGAACCCATTAAAATTTATGAGGATAATCAGGGTTGTATAAGTATAGCAACTAATCCCTCATGTCACAAACGGTCAAAACACATAGACATTAAATATCATTTTTCAAGAGAACAAGTTGAAAATAAACTAATAAAAATTGAGTATCTTCCCACAGATAAACAAATAGCTGATGTTTTGACAAAGCCGTTGCCAGCCGCAAGTTTTTTGGAATTCAGAGGTCAGATGAATCTCCGTAATTAAAATTATTTTAAAGTTTTTTTATAAAGTGAATCTGATTGGGTTTTTCTGGGTTTTCCCCAATCCAAGCAACAAATGTTGGATCACTATATTGTTGTACTCCCAGTATGCACAACTTGTCATTTTTTTTTATAAAATTTATATCAAATATTATAATAACTTATGAATAGTATTAGTTTAAGATATTACAAAGATAATAGCTATGTATTTCTTTTTTGAGGAGGCGTGTTGAGAATGCGTATGAAGCAAAAAAGAAATTGACGAAAAGAAAGGGATGGCATGCTTGAATGCAGATTTAATTTGAACATCTTTATGTCCTTTTTTATCTTTGTATCTTTTATTTTTGTTTTTTTGTATTCATTCGTATGGACGCTATCAGAGAAGTTGTGCTGAAAAGAATAAAATTATAAGTTCAAAGTTAATACATATAAGTAAAGTGTTTTATTTTATCAATTGCCCAATAAAATATAATTCATCTTTTATGGCGTATTTATAGGCATTAAAAAAAACTTTAAAATTCATAAATGAAATAACAAAAACAATCAAGGCAATTTTTCAACGTTGTTCTTATGAAAAAGTCTCATAGCATCCCACTGTTTGGTGTGCAAAAGAACATGTGGCCGACACTCACGCATATAATGCACAGTCTGATCTGGGGTCCAATTGTTTCTCTACAGTTAAACATAATTTACTTAATATTAAAATAACATTAACAAGTCAATTAGTCATACCATCATAAGATAACATCCGACAAGGGTAGCACTACGCGTTCTTCCAGCCTTACAATGTACATACACAGTTCCGAAGTTCTCTGGCAAAGAACTGGTACTCAAATTAGGAATTCTATCTTTTGAGGCTAAATATTTGTTAATAAATTCAACACCACGATAGAGTTTCTCTTGACTGGGGGACTCGAACATATCTGTTGTTGCTAATTGAAGAAAATCAACACCTAATACTGACCATTTTTGAGCATCATTTGAGAATACCGTCAATTCAAAGTCTTCGTTCATTGATACAACAGCTTTCATGTTTTCATTCTTAATCAGCTAAGTTATAAAATAAGAAATAGTTATTCAGATTATTTGTTCAAAATAGTAGTTTCAATCGCTTACTTCGCCAGCCATTGACCGAAAGGGGAGGGCACCAATGATAACGTTTTCGTCAACCCGATCATACCAGTTCCGAGTTGTTGCCTTCTCCATGAGCACATTGTAGAGCAAGGATGGATAAAATGATAAACGGGAGAACATTTCCTAAAACAAGGAAATAAGCAATTGGTATTCAACAGGCAACAAAATATATGTAAACCAACGGTTTTGTTTTGTTTAACTTAATTTGTGAAAACAGAAGTTTTTAATAGAAAACAAAGTGATACTTACAGCCATAGTGGTTTATTGATAAGTTTTATTAGAAAGATAATCAAAACATATTTTAAAACCAAAAATACTAGCTTATATAACAAAGAACAAACATAACAAACAAAAATAACAAACAATTATTAGATTTTTGCAGCTGCACTTGCAGCTTCTATTTTTCTGTTCGTTCGGTGACGTTTCCTAACTTTATGGCTGCGTTCAGCAAAATGAAAAAAAAAAAAAAAAAAATAGGTTTGGACTGCGTTCAGTAAAATTGAAAACAATTTACAACAGCATTGCGGCTACACGATCAAGGACCATAGGTCCACATATTGTACCATCATTCAAATTCAGATGTTAGTGCCTGTCCAGACGGGTTATTTCAATAACGTTATGCTGTTAACGCTAGGTGTCTACACGTTGTTATGATTCCTCGCACAAGTTCTCCATTTTGTGTTGGAAAGTGTATTGAAAAAAGCATAACGTTATGAGTATAACCCGTCTGGACAAGCCAAGTGTACTGCTTAGGCAGATAAATCTGATTTCGTTTTGCGCATCCAGCCTCTTTCTTCCTCACCCCTTTTGCCCAGAAACGACCGATATAACGTTATTGGAATAACACGTGTGGACAGGGACTTATGTAGATACCTTACATACCTCGTTTCCACTTAGAATCGGGTAATCGAATCGGATTATGATTCAGATTTCGATGCAGGTATCTACTTACCCACTGAATCGAGTAATCTAGGTATAGAACACACTCTTTTGAATCGATCCAGCTACAAGAGCTGTATCGGATCGGGTAATCCTATTTCAATTCGATTTAGGTATACACTGGCACTAATTCGAATTGAAGTGTGATTCAATTCTAAGTGGAAACGAGGTAACAATTTCCCAGGTAATTTGCTTTAACCGCAGTCTATGTTTTGTTCTTTCTGTTCACTTTTTACTTTTAAGACCGGTTTTGAGAGTGATTGCTTATCGGGTGGCTTAGAATATTTCATACCATTTGGTTTTGGCATATATAAGATTTATGACAAACGTTTTTTTGGGCTTAGCTTATATCTGCGTTTAAAAAAACACGGGTGTTGACTGTTTCGTCAAAACACTGTTTCATGTAATTTTACTTTCAGCGATTGATGGAAAGCTGTTTCACTATTGTCTTAAAAAATTTGGAAACTTTTTGGTGGTTTTATGCTGGATTTACATGCATCTGCTAATACAGAAGTGCAGAAAAGTAAAGCAGACGTATCAAGATTATAAAGTACAAAAGAAAAAAAGAGAAACGAATAAAATTATGGCTGCAGATGAAAAATTACAGGTGCAGGTAACAAGTTTATTATGTACCTATAATTTTTCATCCGCATCCTATAACTAAACTTTTGCATTTGGTGTCTTCCCTCTCTAACAGACCTATATGAATTTATCTTGTGTCTATTTCCTTTTTTATCTGCACTTGCAGATGCATGTAAATCCAACACAAAGGAAATTTTAGATCTGAAAATTTAAATGATATAAAAACGTAATAACCCCTCCCCCTCTCCCTTTTTTTCTTCCTTATCACACAAATACATACAATCCATCATTTTAATTAGATTTCATTTCTGTACCACGCCATTGTGAATGGAGTTAAGAGCTGACCAACTCAAAAACTTTGTAGGTTTTGAATACAAGTTCATTGATAATGTTTTCTGTAAAATTTCATTGCTTATTTATAAATATTTCATGTGTGTCATTATTATTTTATTTATTTACTTCTTATAACACCCCTGAGTTTCTGCACACAAGAAAACTGTTTTTTTTTTAACGTTACGTTTGTCATGTAAAGTCCAAAACGCACTTCTGCTCATTTTTAAAACCGAACGCTCGAATTTGGACGTGTGATTTGTCTTTACTCTGTTTTAGAAATTGTTTTAAATTATTAATCTTGTAAACTAGTAACTTTCGTGCCGGTCATTGTTTATATCAAGTGTAATTGATTCATAAAAGAGAAGGCTAACATTATGCCAATTCCAGAAAATGCGGATCCTGCTGCTGGTCGAGGTAAGGTTTTTTTTTGTGGTGTATATATACCACTTATTGGTCCATGGAAAGTTCATTCTTGTACATAGGAATAAGTAGCTTCATTTTTTTTTTTGCAATTTTTTAATTTGCAACGGACATTTTGATTTTGAATGTACCGGAATTTTTGTAAACTTTGATCAAAGAAAATGAGAAAATGTAAAAACCGATATAAGTAAAGAACTGTTTATCGAACACAAACATTTTCGTAGTGAAAAGCACATGTCTCATATACAATCGATATGACATCTGTTCTCGTCAAGGCGCCAAAGATGAATCAAAACGTCACATTTTCGTGTCCCGACTTGCTACAATTCATCAGTTTTTTAATTTTTCCAACTCGATGTCTATTCATTGTATAATCTTACAGCTTATAGCTAATTGCATTGCGATAAAGCAGAAAGCTCTGATTTCTAACTGACATTTGATTTGCTACATTTCTATAGACAAGTCTGTCTAGCAGATCTCAAATTGCCGCTGCTTTTACTCGCCGGCTGCGAGCGAGTGGTGAATTTCGTGGTCACACAAAGCTGATCAGCGGCTGGCAGTAGCGGGTAGCGGCTACTGGACTCGCCCCTGACAACCAGCTCCAGCGTGTGTGACCCGTGGTTTAGGCATCATTGTTCAAGAGTTACTAAAACTGAAATTGATAACTTATGATTGATGAATAACGCCACTGAATGCCTATGCGATCAGGCATGTAAACAGACAAAAAGGGAAACTTGTTCCTGTTATCGCTACAGAATTGAGCTGACCTGCTCAGATCCGACTTCCTCTTGCTGTCCAGAAATAGCATAACTAATAAATAATAACAGAATAAGTCAGTAACTTTACTTCACTAATATCCAGTTTTGTTTCCCTTAACTCGGCGTGTAGAGAGGCTAACTAGGTCATAGTCTCTGCACGTTGACTCAAAAGTTGAAACTTGAAAGAAACTTCACCAATTGCATTCGATCATGATTAATCGAAATCGAACAATTTCATAAAGGCGATATCTGAGAGGCTTCCTAGTTTTTTTCTTTCGCCAAGCCATGGGACTTAATTATTTTCGATACAGCATGTTTGCTATTTAGGTAAATGCAGTTGTGATTCTTCTGTTTAGATTCATATCGAAGTGGGGTTTGCATAAAAGGCTAAACATGTTTAAACTATTTTGTTTCTATTCTGACTTCCAGTTACTCGATCTCTGCGGAAACGTTTAACGTCTATTGACAGTGATGTTTCCAGCAGGCCTGGAACTCCAGTCAACAATAACCTCACAACTATTCCCGAAACAGGTAAACTTTTATTCATCTATTTTCAGTTATCTCATACTAATTTATTTTGACTATTTTTTAGGTACTCCGTCAAAACGCCTTACACGTAGGGCATCTATTAGTACTCCTGTCAATACACCATCAAAGACCACCACCCCAGCTCGTCGTGCCACTAGGCGGCGCAGTGTAAATGTTCAAGAAGAGGACCAAACGATCCCAACAAAAATAAAAGAATCTACCATTGATGTTCTTAAAGAAGAAGAAATTCCAAACAAAACACCGAATGATTCAAACCGACGTGTTACACGCTCAACTTCAAAATCTCCCCAAGAAATAGCAAAATCTGCAAAGGAGAGCGTTAAAAAAGCATCAAAAAAATCTCCTACAATAGAAGAACCCGAAATTATCAACTTGGATGATTCCGTTGAAATAATTGCTTTGAAAACTTCACCCAACTCGTCCCTGAGCGGCAGAACAAAAACAAGAATTTCAATAAAAAAAGAGAAGCACATTGATGATATCGTACTCGAAAAGTTTAACTCATCCAATGATTCGGTGAAAAATGACAAACAGATTGAAAACGAATCAACCCCGTCAAAGAAAACAAGCAAAGTCGCAACTCCACAGAAATTATCTAATAAGAAGAATGTCACAACTGACGTATCATCAAGTCCAAAACCGAAAAGTGGCACATCAACTGCAAAGTCACCATCAAAAGTTAAGAAATCACAAGAAACTACGATTTCCGAAAAGCTACAATCAGCACCAGAAAGCAGTCCAAATAAAATGTCTAGTGGACGAAAAAATAAAGAGACTGTCAAATCATCTCCCGTTCCACAAAAACTTCAGAAAAGCCCTGAGAAAAATAAACCAGATCTGGGAAGTGTTGAAGAGTCATCTACTAAATCTGATTCAAGTCCTTCATCCAAAAGACGTATTAGTTTCCTTTCGCTTACAAAGAGCAGCCCCAAAGTCGTTAAAAATGTAGAGCCTGAAGAGAAAACTGCAAGTCCAGTTAAACAACAACTTTCTAAATCAAGTCCACAAAAGAAACACCGCCTAGAGAATTTAAAGAATGTTGGGTTTAATGACTCGGCCGATGAAAATACAATAAAAACTGTTTATCCAAAAACACCCGGCTTAACAAAAAGTAAAAGTTACATCCTTGATTCGTCTAAGGATATCGAACAAGAGGATTCATTGAAACCATTGGCTAATAAACATGGTCCGATAGAAGATACAAAAACACCTGAAGAAGATGAAAAAATACCTGAAGAAGATGAAAAAATACCCGAAGAAGACGAAAATGATGGCATAACAACCAAAACGCCATTCAAATTAAAACTTAAGTCAGTTGAAAGTAGTACACCTATTCTAAATGCCTCAACAAAACAAAATAAAACATCAGAAATACAAGAACAGCATGAGGATTTATCTGCTAAGGAAAATGAGAAACCTAACGACAAAGAGTTTGTCTTTCCAAAGTCATGGTCCCAGTCAGTATCAGGAACAGCTGGTGATTCTGCTAAAATTGATTTGATTGCTTTGGAAAACACCGAAGAAAAAGAGAAAGAAGTAAGACAATTTCAATTATTTAGTGATTGTAAACCTTTGTTGATTGAATTCATTTTAAATTTAGTAGCCACTTAAATTCTGGTTCAATTGAATCTTAACTACAGTTCAAATATTCCTCCTGAAGCCGCATATTTCAATTTACAAAATTTTTTCCTTGATTCTATTTTTCGAAGTATGATGCCAATTTTCTTGAAAGCAATTAAACCAATCCATGATAAGCTATTCCTGTCATACAGACTTACACAACTTCTTTGGGAAATCTTCAGCTTATCGCTATCTCAAGGAGATAATTTTGATTTTAAAAATCCGTAAAACAAAAAAGTGTACAATGTGGGGAATTATCAATTGTAACCCCATTGCCAAACTCCCTGCAATTATTTTCCTGAGTCAACATGATTGCTTAAATATAGGCCTAGAGAAATGAACTTCGTTGAAGAATTGTTGTCACTAAGTCCCTGAGCCTTAAAAAGGAAAAGAAGTCGATTGTCCTTTAAAGACTTCACACGATCACCTCCTGTGTAAAAAGATTTCGTCAGGTTAACAATGATTATTGCTTTCTGAAACTGTTGGCATTGTACTTCTAAAAAACACCTACAATCTAGAAATCAACACAAGTAGCGGATTATACAATTAGTTGGACAAACTTCTTTTGATGGATGTTTGATGGTCGGATGTAGTTTGCGTTCAAGACTTATCAGACTTGTCGTCCAACATTATGTCATATATTCCTCCGCTCCGTCCAACTTCAAAATTTTCAAAAATATTTGAAAACCAACCAACAACGGTTGGGCAGGCGGTCGTCTGTGGGTTCACATTATCCAACATTGGTCGTACAAACCAAAGTTTGTCCAACTAAATGTGCAACGGAGTTCACACTACAATAATTTTCACACTGTACAATGCCCTAAAAATAGTCTCATTCTTACCTGTTCAATAAAAATAATTAAACAGTTAGTCCTTTCCTCTGGTCAAATTCATTAAACCGGAAGGTTTGCATAAAGTCAGATTTTATCGTCTGAACATTTTTTCAGACCTAAGAACCATTGGATCTGTCATGATTTTAAAGTAAATATTTATCTTTCAGGTCGCGAGCAGGTCCAAAAATGAATCATCTAAAATAAGCAACAACAGTAAAGCATCTCACAAGAGAATATCTAATGATTCCGAAGATGAAGATGATATGCTTGAAGAATTTGATGATGAAGAAGAACTTGATGGTGAAGAAGAGGAAGAACAAAATGCTGAAAAGACTGTTTTTCTTGACGATGAAGCAATGGAGGTTCCAGAAGGTGAAGAATCAATGGATTCAGAAGAAAGAGAATACTTGGAGCAAAACGAAGTTCCTGTATATGCTGAATCGCTTGGAAGTGAAGACAGCGAAGAGGACGATGGCGATGACGAAGAACCCGATGAGGAAGATGCTGCCTTTATAGTTTCAGATACGGAGGAAGATGAAATGGGTACAAAACCTAACGGAAATAAATACAGGCGAATTATTACAAATGATGACTCAAGTGATGGAGAAGAAAAAAGTACTAACAATGAAAATGGAGATTTTTGTTTGTTTGTTGATTCGAGTGCAGAAGAGGACGACGAAATTCCAATAGCCAAGCTTTTAAAGAAAAAAGATAAAAGTGGCCACGAATCTAACCTAAACAAAGAGTCCCCACGAAAATCACATACAAAAAAAAATACAAATGTTGAAGATTTGCCAATAAGTCAACTACAAGTCGAAAAGTCTCAGAAAAATAATTTGAAAATGCAAATGAAAGCAGAAGAAAACAAAACAAAATCGTCTGCCAAAACTGAAACAGAGACTTCATCAAGTAATGTTATTTCAGAGACTCAGACTGTTGAAATAGCCGATGCTAAGAAAGAAAAACCAAAGTTTACCCAAAGCAATAAAGATAAGAACAACCAGATTACTGGAGAAAATATTGAATCAAATTTGCTAGCCCAATCGCCTTTAAAATCTAGAAAATCAGTAGAAAACAGCAGACCTACCAAGGAAGCAGGTGAAAGCGATAGCGATGACTTGCAGGAAGAACCTGAAAATAACTCCTCCGTAAAATCGCCTATGAAATCAAAGAAAACTTTAAACAGGAGCAAACTTGCAATGTCAGATGATGGCAGCGATAACGATGATTTGCAAGAGGAATCTGATAATGATTTCTCCGTAAAGTCGCCCATGACATCAAGGAAGTCACTAAAGAAGATCGTACCTGCAATGCCGGAAGATAATAATAATAGAGAACAGGAGATTCAAAAAGCTAACGATAATGCTAAGGTGGGAAATCCTAA
Source organism: Melanostoma mellinum (assembly GCA_914767635.1). Lineage (NCBI taxonomy): Eukaryota > Metazoa > Arthropoda > Insecta > Diptera > Syrphidae > Melanostoma > Melanostoma mellinum. Next base: position 27,909,843 of record OU612058.1, read on the forward strand.
GACAAACCCATCCTCTAAGTCGCCCATGAAGTCAAGGAATTCCATGAATAAAAGCAGATCTACAATGTTAGATGATGATAGCGATGATCTGCAGGAGGAACGTGAAAGTTATGCGTTCGTTAAGTCGCCCATGAAATCCAGAAAATCTCTTAACAAAACCAAGGGTGACGTAAAAGAGCATAAAAATCAAGAGAAAGATAATGTGGAGAAAGAAGAATTGAAACCCGTGAAGGTTTTGGAATCTCGAAAATCTCTAAATAAAACTAAACCTGGAATGCCAGATGATAAAGAAAGGGAAGAGGCTAACGACGATAACTATGATGAGCATGAAGGAGATTCTGAAATAATTTCATCCGCAAAGTCGCCTAGAAAATCAAAGAAATCTTTAAACAAATCCGAACCTGCAATGCCCGATAGTAAAGAAAAAGAACTAATTGAAGACCATGATCGTAATGTGCATAAAGAACAACCTCAAGCAAACGTTAAGAGTCCCAACAAATTAAGGAAGTCTTTAAATAAAAGCCAAATAGCTGCTTCAGAAAATGAAGACGACCTACAGGAAGCTGAAACAAACTTAATCACAACATCACTCGTAAGTCCTAGAAAGTCCCAACATTTTGAATCGCAGAATGAATTGGAGAAAAAAGAATCTTTATTAAGTTCATATGTTAAATCACCAAAGAAGTCAAGAAAATCTTTAAACAAAAGCAAAGCAACAATTTCACAAGATGATGAAGACAAAGATATCCAATTTTGTGACTATAGCTCGGAGGAAGAAAAGAGGAATTTACGATCCCCTGCGAAATCTCCTAAAAAATCAAGAAAATCATCAGACATAAGCAGATCAGTAACCGATGATGGCTTGGAAGAGTATTTACAAAAAGAAAAAGAAACTGAATCACCCGCTAGAAAACACAGAAAATCGTCTAACAAAAGCACAGTAGAAATATCACATAGTGAAGTTAACTCAACATCAGTTGAGGACAAAAATATCGAAGATGACGATCAAAAAAATACATTCAGGCCTTTGAGGAAGTCATTGAACAAAAGTTCTGCTGTACTCAATGAAAAACAAACCTTAATTGGTGATCAAATTGAAAATGATGAAAATCTTGAAGAAATACAACAAAGCAGTACAACGCCTAAAACAAAGCCTTCGCAAAAGATCCTTAACGAATCTAAAATCGAAAAACAGAAATTATTTGTTCGAACATCTACAGAAGAATCCAACATTAATGACGAGAAGCCAAATAAACTGACAGAAACTGTTTCATCGTCAGAGGACGACGGATCGGAGCCAGAAGAAACTTTATCAGCAACCGAAACCCCAACTGAAAACTCGATTGAAAAAACTCTAAACGTTTCTAAAAAGTTAAGGAAATCCCTTAATCGTAGTCAGCTTCCAATGGAAGAACAGTATCAGCAACAAAATGTGAATGGGTCTTCTCCAAATGAAAATAGCGATGGGGTTTGTTTTCTCGAAGTTACCGATAATGAAGAAGAAAGCTCTGGCAATGTATCCGAAGATGCTCAATTCTCGGATCCTGAAATTATGGACAGGAGAAGAAGCACTAAAGAGGAACAAAATGTGTCGCCTTCAAAACAAAATATTAACTCATCGCCACAAAAACCTGGCAACGATAGCAAGCTTGACGAAACATTCCAAATGGATCCAAAATACACACTTTCCTCTTCACTGCACGATAGCTTGCATCGTAGCATCCTGAGAAAATCTGTCAACACGAGCAGTCTACGAGGAACAACGAACCATAAAAATACAGAAGAACCTAGCGATGATTCGTCGTCGGAGGAGGAAGTAAATGTGAAAAAGAAGGTTGTGTCCGAACGAGGGCTAAGTGTGTCCCTTAGTGGCATTCAGATAAAAAAAAAGAAAATAAAAGATGAAAAGGCAGTACACAATTCTTTCACAATTGGTGTTTCTGTGAGAAAAAATATTGCTTCGGATGAAAGTTCTTCAGAATCCACTGATTTGGAACATGCAGAAATTGAGTCGCCCTTACAAAAAGATTCATCAGAAAACGAATCGTCTAACGAAGACAAGCCTTCTTCCTTTAGCTATGATGAAGATTTAGCAAAAGTTGAGGAAATTCAAGAAATCGGACCTTACAAGCCAAGAAAGTCTCTTCCACATTCAGTTACGATGGCTCCACCAACCTCGCACATAAAACAACACAAGAAAATTAAGCGTACTAGTTTGTATTTACAAGAGCAAGCTGCATCCAATTCGTTTGTAGAAAAGATATCAGAGGAAAGTAGCAAAATCAAGCGAAAGAGGTTATCTACTAGCCTTAGTAGTGTTGTCCCGTCTTCAGTTAATGAAGAAATAAATCAGGCGACCGAACAAAAATTAGAGAAATGTGAAAATAAACCAGATAAAAAGAAAAAGGATGTTAAGCACATTCTTGACCGATGTGAGTTGATTATGGAGGCGGCAAATCAAGCTAAGCGCGAAGCCAAAATGACGGCTAAAAAGGTAATGTTAATTTATAGACTGCGACAGATGTGTTAGTTATTTATTTTATTTTTATTTTAGAGTAAAGTCAAGAAGCCTAAATGGATGGACAAAAATGATAAAGAGCAAAAGCGAGAAGAGGAGTTAAAGATTCCTTTGGTCAGCAAAAAAGAAATTAAACGCAAAGGTAGGTCTTGAACCACCACTTAGTGATGGATTTTAAATTTGGTCTTTCATTGTAGAAAAACTAAAGAAGGATTTGGCTAAAGCTGTCAAGCACTCATCAGCGTTATTAAACAAAATTGTCGAGCCAACTAAAAAACCTCAACAGGTGAGTAACTATTTTTTAAATATAAAAAGTATACTGCAGGCTCGATACATTAAGTTATACGAACTTGCCATATATGTAACATTGATCGATATCAATCATATCATAATAATAATCAAAAATAGCCAAGGGGTTCGTCGTGTATAGAAACAAAGCAAATTTTACCCAGTTAGATCATAAGCGATGGAATGGTTTGATTAGTGAAAAAAACCATTGATGGTTGGAAAGTCGACGAAATGGGCTTGCAATCCTGTCCCTCTGGTTCTCTGTCTGTCTTTATATGAACTGCTTAAACAATTTAGTTTAGGTCTTTTCAATCAACTTATAGAGGGTTCTTCAAATAATTCCTAGAACTAGAACAACGAAAACTGCCATTCAAGGACTAAGATAAAGCTTGTTGACTCCTTAGATTTTAAATGGTTATCGAAGAATGGCGTAAGACTCAAACTCAAGAGTGGTGTTTATGATATGGATCGACAAATTCCATATACAAATTAGTGAACGGTATGTGACGATCACAAATCACACTCAAATTTCACTTAGTAACTCTACTTTGCTTCATCCAAGACAAAACAAAATTTCGGTTACAATTTAAATTAAGATAGAGCAACCTCGCCGCCCACGCCCTCTTAAGTCTCATAAAATAACTACTTTTGAAATTTAAACTTATTCCAACGGATTTGATTAAATGAATTTGAGTTGTTGCGAACAACTAGATAACGCTGTGTTCTGCTGAGGGTATAATATTTGTTTTGGACATGTGTATCTTTTTTTGTCAAAAGTGACAGATTATAGTTGCACCTCGCACGATGTATCTACGATCAGGAAAACATCTTAAAGAAGAAAAATTAAATGTTTTTCCACAAAAAAACCCAGAACCTTTACTTAATGTAATAATTTATTTTTAGGAAGTTGTTCCCTGCTTTCTTTCTAACCCTTTTTAAGTGTGGCAATAAGGTTCTGTTTTGGCAAAAAATGAGTTTGGATCTAAACTTCATCATTCAATTTAAATTTCACTCGGCCTTGTTTTCTTTTTTACCATTTACAATAAATTGACAAAAAAAAAAAAAATATACATTTACAGAAAACTATCCCCGAGAAATATGAGTCTACTAATCACACAAAGCGATTGGAAGCAGAATTTTTGGAATCGTTAGTTCAACTTTCACAGCCAAAGAAGAAAAAGGCACCACAACGTAAGTTAAAGTTATCAAAAATATTAAAGAATAAATTAATACGATTCCTTCTCATTAGAAATTGAAACAACTCCTCCATCGGATAAAGAAAACTCAAATAAGAAAGCCAAGAAAGGGAAAAACATCTTTACTGACATAAGTGATGTTAAAATCAAGGCTAATCCGCGCATAGAAACACTAGAGACAGCATGCGGAACAATCACTGTGGAACCAGCGACACCAAAAAAACTAAGATATCAAAATGGGTTTAGAGAAAGTCCAAAAACACCTATTGGGTTCAAAGTACAAGATTTAACATCTTCTAATCAAAACACAAAAAGCAGCAAATCAAGAAAAGCTGTTCGTAAACTCATAACCGCATCAGGTGCATTTGTAGAAGAGGACTTACCGCTTTCCAATTCAAAAATGAGTGCAAAGAAAGATAAGGTACTTAAGCGGAAGAGGCCTCAAATTGAAGAGCCAGTGTATACACTGCCAAAAACACAATGGACTTCATCTGGAGTTTTTGTGGAGGAGGATTTGCAGAGCCCACGCCCTTTGGCCAATTCAACAGCAACACAATTTCTTGTTGCTTCTTTAAAAGATGACAAGAAAAATAAGAACTTTACAAAAGTTGTTTCATCGACTTCATTAAATAGTGCATTGAGTTTTAAACAAAATGCACTATTTCACGATAAAGTGCCGCGTCAAGAAGTACGGGGTTTGTTGTACCGCAAACAGCGTAAACTAGCTAATAATCATTTCTAGCTTTTTAATTAAGGAATTAAATTGTTGTTTTGTAATAAAAATTAAGTATATTTACAGAAAAGCTTATTGTGTTATAAATTTGTATTTAATTGTTAACGGCATTGAAGTAAGATCGTCAGGGGATTTGTATGGTTGTGTGAAAGCCGTCGCAGGATGCAGGCTACTTACTTCACATTAGATAATTTGTCCAGCTGTTGTGAAAAACTGTGCGTTGAAATTTAATTGCTTAATGGCAAATATTTAAAGTGGTAACGATTATTTCTATAGTTTTTGTTTTCCCAAAATATTTCTTTTTATAAAAGATTTTGCGTCAAAAAATCCGTGGTATTGGAATAAACTTAAGGTTTGGTTCATTAGACATTTTATGGTTTTTTTTTTTTGGCACGTTTGGTAATCGTGATTAACTTGGTCTTTTTTGTGGTTTTATTTTGTTTATATCATGGTTCTTGCATTTGTATACTTTCGTTAGGGGCTTAATGCGTTAATTATACTGCACTGACAATGAGGTCTCTGAAAAACAAGTTTTGGGATAGTGCTTCCCTGCTATGATTTCAAAAAGCTGGTTCATGAAAGCCTGCAAGGGGCGGCTTACTACAAGACCGACCCCGTAAGATGAATTTCAATGCTTTTTGGACAATATTTAAAAAAAAACTTTTTGGCATTTAATAATTACATATAATTTTTATAACCAAGTCAGTCCTCCAGTGTGAATGGCTTTTATGTTATAGTTTTTGTTTTGGGCATATTAACAAGGATTTCTTTAAGACAAATTGTTTTTTTTTTGAACCACTAATGAAATTCTAACTTAAAAAAAAAATAAAATATATATGTATATTATATATATATTTTCTGTTTTCAAAACTGTCTTTGTTTGTGCAACGTTAGATTGGCTGTGTCGCAACCATGTCGCGTAATTAGGGATGCTACCAGTAGTAGAACACTTTATGGAAAAAATGGAAGGTACAGAAGTATTTATTAATTTTTTAATAAACAGTAAATAAATTACATATTAAAAAAGTTATTTGCCTGGAATTAGCTGCCAGGATAGTCTACTACGATGGTAAAATAATGAAGTTAAATACATATATTGGCATTATTATTATTGCTTTTTTTAAATAAAAATATTAAATTTTAAATTCGTTTATGTTATACACGACTTATATTATCGATATTAGAGTTTTTTGAAAGGTTGTTTAGGATTTAGATACATAGATAGTTTTGCCCAAGTCGGACACTAAATATGGATATGGGTCATTGTGATAGTACTGTCTTGACAAATGTGGCATATAGGAGGAAGCTCTTTATTTATTGAACAGATGTTTGCTTGTAATGTAGATGTGACAAAGTCTGAACCTGATAAATAAATAAATATGGTGGCGCAAAAGAGCGAGGAGCCCCAGGGCCTAGCGCATTTCTCACAACCATGCCGTGGTATGAAGGTTACCATGTCTTCCTAAAGGTCCGTGGTTGGGATCCCAGGAGAGGCAAACATTTTTTTTCATTGGTATCACCTTAACCTTAACCGGGAATTAAAAAATAAGATGAAACAATTCGGGAAAAATCATGAAAAACTTTAAACGTATTTATCTCAGAACAACTATTTTCGACCTTGTCTTATCAATTTCTTAAAGACCAACAAACCGATTTTAAAGTTTTTTTTTAAATTTTTATAATTGCAGTAGTCTGTGCGTAACCCTTTTTTAAAAATTTTATAATTACTATTATTTATTAATATCATTTAACAAAAAAAAAACCTAAATTTTGTTCTAGTTTTGCTGCTCAGTACGTGGTCGTGTAGGTACGTAGAATGAAAAAAGATCTAAATAAAAGTTGCAATGAGCAGTCTTCAAATGTGTAGTAGTTATGTATTTATTTATTTATTCATATTACAAAAAGCTTATAAAGATAAATTTACAAACTTTTTAAAAAAGATAGACATTAGGGTGAAAAGATCATGCAATGCCGTATTAATTAAATTATTTGCAGCTAGTGTTAAATGTGTAGTTATATTGAGCCACTTTATTGCTAAATCATAAATTACAGGAATACTACCTATCTAAGCGTGCGATATGTAGATACTAGATAGGTACCTACTAAAAAAGTTTTCATTTTTCAAATTCAGATAGTTCATTATCATCGAATTAAAACGATGGAAATTTTTTTTTCACAATTATATCAAAATGCATGTATGTAACTTAATCAATTTTGTGTATTTTTTTTTTATAAAATTGTGTTCATATGCCTACATTCTCCTTAAATATTCCTCTATCCGATCTTAAAAAAAATATATATATACATATGGTACCTACCTACCTAACCACGCAAAAAAATCTGCAATTCTTGGCCTGTCACAGTGGCGCTCCCCCTTATGAGCTTTGGTGAATCGTAATGCAGAAAAACAGAGTCTGGTAAAGCATCTCACATACGGGTAGTGCGACTAATACCTATATGAATCTTCATATTTAATTGTAGGTACATCCGAAGTTGGGCTGAATTGAAAAAAGACAAATTTTCGGTGTGAGTGAACAACTTTCCGTTTCGAAAAAGTATGTTAGTTGTTCAATCACTATGTTTAGATCAGTTTACATAATTTTCTGCAATTTTTGAGTGAGAACATATTTGTAAATAGTGTCTAAATAAGTTGTTGACTTTTGCTTCAAATATTTTAATAGGTATTCTTTATGGCTCACCATGATTAGCTTCCAAGTTCCAAAGTTTCTGAAAACTTAGACAAAAGCGTTTTATCCTACTATTGTTATTTGTTTATAAACCGGCAGCTAGTCGTTTCCCAAAAGAGAATATGTATGTAGGTAGGAAGGTAAGTAAAGTAACTTACCTATTTTTGGCCTTGATACAAACTCATTTTCTTGAACTCAAATAAACATAGAGCACCCTATTACTGGAAAAAACCTTTCACTAAAGAAACCATCTCATCATGTTGCTGAAACTAATCAAATGCACATGTATTCCATGTGTCGTCAAAAACTTGAAATGGCGGGTAAAATTCCAGTGTCAGAAGAATTTTTCCTCTCGTGGTGGATTCACGTTTAAAAACTCATTGTGCAAAATGTCATCCTAGATATTTGTTGTGAACCTTGTGTTTTTGTTTGATATTTCGATTGGTTTTTCAATATCAGGATTAGTCATTATACGATACCGCGACTTATACGGAATTCTTTAAATTTGTGTACAAAAATTATTGTATGTTTCCTGCAGTGAAAAATGAAAAATTACCTTTGAAAATAATTCATTTTAAACTTGGACACATTTGACTCGACCATTAAGTGCAGTTGTCTCTTTCAAATCAACGGTTCAACATCAATTGAAAAATCATACCGACCAATCAAAATTGTCAAATTTAAAATTGAACTGCCGTTTCCCCTTTTCCAACGAATAGTCATTGGAATTAGCTCGTCTAGTGTGAAAACAAATAAAATTCTCCTTCTCTGAAGGGGAACAAATTTGATTGCAGAGAAACGAACAGAGTACACTCGTGTTTCGGTGGTAGATACACATTTAACGAATTTTTTCCTCAGTCGAATTCGTACATGAGTTGTGTGTGGTGCGTGTTGATAGTGTTGTTCTTTCGCTCTTTTTTTGCCCGTTTCTCTTTTCTGCTGCGCTTAACAGTGCAAAGAAGCAACGAAAATAAGCCATTAAAAGCATAATAAAAAAAATAAATAAGATATAATTTGTCTTGTGTTCCACAAAAGTGTTTTGGGATAAAAACTATAAACTAAAATAATATACGTGATCTATTTTCGTGGTCGACAAATTAATTTGGAAACCATGTTTGAGCTGGAAGACTACTCAAGTGGATTTCATGATGGATTCCTCAATAAATATGCGGTAAGTAGCGCCTAGCCTGCTCCAGTAGTTTATAAGTTCTTATTTTTGAACAAATTTTGAGAATGAATGATGAAGGTATATTGAGATTTATTTTGAATAAAATAGTTTTGCCGAATTCCCGCTTTTTATTTTATCGTGTCTACACAATTTGTGTACCCCATAATTTTCTTGATAAATGTTTCCCAACATCTTGCATTTCGTTTTGTTGCACGAAATATCGATCGATTTATATGTGCTGTCTCTTTCTGTGAGTGCAGACGACAGTCGTAGCCGTAGCAGCTAGCAGAAAACAAAAGCCGTACGATTTAAACGGTGAAGGTGCCTGTTCGCTGTGCGCTGTGCCTGGCCTGGCCTGTCCTGTCCCGTCGCCCGTGGTGTGTCCCTTTACGACGCCCTGCCCGGTCTTTGTCTATAATATGTTCCTGAATTTTTGTGCTCTTCATTTGAAAGAGGGTTACCTTTTGCTTTTACCTACCGCTACCACTTTAGATTGAATTTTTTTTTTTCAAGTCTTCTATGATGTTTTTGCTTCTCAATTTTTTCCTGGGATTTTGGTTGTGTGGGAACTGGGAAGGAAACCATAACCGAGTACGAGTAGAAGAACCAACTTGGTGGAATGTTTTTCTTGAGGTTTTTGTTTGTAATTCGTATTCGTAAATCGTAACGTATATTTTCCACTCTACTTAGGTTTTCTCGTCTTCTTTTTTTGACCGGTTCAATGGCGGGGAATGTTTTTTTTTTAATTCTTCAAAGTACGAACGAAGATACGAAAACAAAATCCGCTAAGAGTTGAGGCTGGGGGAGACATATTTTAGTTTCTTGTGCATTGAGTATACAAATGTAGGAGTGTGGGATGTGGGAGCAAAGATAAGTTAATATGTGTGCCCTTTCGAGACTCGGCTGAGGGGAGACATGTGTTTTTTTTTGTACCGTGTGAACTTTTGAGTAGAGACAAAAGAGTGCTTGAGACTTTGAGTGATGGATGAATGGATAAAGTTGCTTAATGCAAAGAGTTAGGTGGGGTGTAGTGGAAAACATGTTTATTTTTTCATGTTTTACGGGTTCCCCTTTTCCGCAATTTTCTTGCCTTTTTTTTTTAGTTTGTTGTTAATTGTTATTTTTGTTTTGATCCATTTGCTCGCCGCCGCCGACAACAGCAGCGACAGCTACTCCGCCGACGACGTTCTTTTCATTACGATGTTGGTGGTGCAGCTCTGTGCTAGTGAACGAGCAACGAGGTCTATGACATTTCTGTGATTATTTTGTTATTATGTTTGAATGGTTTGTTGCTTGTGGGGGTATTAATGGAACAGCCGACGAAGAGGGCGGAATTTTGTTTGCACATTTATTTTTAGTTTATCAAAGAAGTTGGCGGGATTATTAGTGCGGAACAGTTTATGTGTGGGGTGTTGAAAAAATTGCAAAATACCTATCTATCCATGCAATTTTAGTGCATTCAGTTGGAATGTGGCATTATCAGAAAATTAGTCTAAATAAAATATGAATTGATAAGCGCACCTACATAATGCCTACGCAGCTAATTGTTAGAGTTGTGGAAGGTGTTATATAAAGCGGATCGGCTAGAAAATTTTTGTGCAAAATCAACTTGCTAAGTTGGCTTATTTTGTTTTTGTACTGATACCTAATTAAAGTGGGTGCTTATCTTCATAAAGCTATGTATGTACATAGGTACCTACTTAACTACATATTAACATAAAAATAGAGTGTATGAGATCAAGTGTCATTTTAATTGACATTGCAAATGATATTTTGTTAAACTTCATAGATAGGTAGGTACCTACCCAGCCAACTATTTAATAAACTGGTCTCCATGATCAGGGGACTTCATTTAGGAAGGCATTTGTCTTATTGACCCCAAGTCGGCAAAACATATTTTTATGGAGTGGCGCAACAGAACGAGACGCCCAGGAACTTAGCTCATTTTTCACTAACATTCCTTCCGGCTAACTAACGGAAACTAATGAAGGACAACACCTACCCATACCCGAAAAATATTTTTTTTGTTTTTTCCTGGGTTTCGAACCTTCCACGTAACAGGCGGACATGCTAACCATTACCTACGCCACCGGGCAAATTATTTGATAATCCTACCTTTACCTATCTTTTTAATAATTGAGTTCATAATAAGTTCATAATTGACTCATCATAAGTTGAACTAATTCAACTTACATAGTTTTGAGGTAATTATGGAAATGTCATGGTTGAAAGGAGGAGAAACCTACAACCTGATAGTGCTCATGATCGATAATTAAATTTTGATTTGTTCCTTTAGTGTTTCACAAATTGTAACAAACGATTGTGAATTTATAGAGCTCATCTAGAAAATGCAAACAAGAATAACCAGGGGCTGAATTACCACAAACGTGTACCTACCTAATCGGATAATACGTGACTGAATTGTGTGTTTTTGGCATTACTTCTCGCGTTATCGAGCACTTTAGGACCTCAATTTGACATTCTTTTATCAGTATGCAAATGAATTGAAGTCGATAAATGAGCAGCGGGCTGATGTGTAATATAGAGCGAATGTTTGAATGAAAAATAGCATTCACTGATGCTGCAATTGGAACCCAGGAAAATATCAAATATCTGACGAGATGACAAATTTTGTAAGGGTGTTAAAGTGCGTTCCCAACTATACACTAATCGAAACATTAATAATTTTAGTGTGTACCTGCGTCCGGATCGACCTTCCTACTTAAAGCCGCCCTGATTTAAACCCGAATCAAATGGATATGATAGTGTGGGTGCCTACTTTTAGAACTGAGTTCAAACTTAAATTAATAAACTGGTACCTTTTTATTTCAGCAGCTTTAGGAAATGAAAAGTTCAAGTGCTGCCACTTGTCAAACATATTTGTGCCTACACAAACGAAAACACTTTGATGAAATTTAAAATTTTTTTTTCCTACCTTATTTTGACCTAGTAATCAGAAAATTGTAGAATGGCAGAAGCAAACTACAGTCGTTCAAAATAATTTTAATTCAACTTTCAAATGCGCAAAATTATTATAAAATTATAATAAATTGATTATTGAACTCAAATTTAAACCTAAAGTACCTACCTAGTTTAAGATCCCCCTGTTAAAATGGCCTTTAGTGAATAAGCATAGGTACAGGGTGTGTATGTTGTCCGGCTGCAACTGTGGCAGCACTTTAACTCCTCCTGGAGCATAGGGCAGCAACCATATCCCTCCATCTGTCCCGATTCGCCGCAACGGGTCTTAGCTGTGACCACGATTGAATACCTTGAGATTGAACTTCCAGATGACCTCCACGTTGTTTTTGGTCTTCCAACGCGTCTCTCACCCTGAGGATTCCATTCGAATGATTGTCCGGTCCTATTCCATAGTTCAACGTTTGATATGGTTTGCGGCCACAGGATCTTCAGAATGTAGCGCAGACAACGGTTGACGAAGGCCTGTAGCCTGCTCGAGATGTTGACAGAGCATTTCCATGTTTCAGAAGCATATAACAGCACAGATTTCACGTTAGTTTCGAAGAGTTTCAACTTGGTGCGTAGCGATATTTTGCTTGAGCTCCAACTGTTTCCATACTTTTTGCTGATATTTTCGCAAAATTGTTTTGGTCTGCTTTTCTTTTTTCTTCGTTGTGATACCAGCTAAGTATTGGTGTTCTATTTTCTGCTGATTTTAGAACGGATTTCAGAACTTCTAATTCTAGGAGAGTTTCTCCTGCTTTCATACGAACTGTCTTCATATATTTTAATAATATTAAATTAATATTTTAAAACTGCTTAACATTGCAGCTTATGTGAGAGGTGAACGCAAAACCGAGGTGTAGAGTCTTACCTACTTTAATCATAGGTTTTTTCACTCACTGCCAATCAAATCATAATCCACAGCTGCTCTGCTAGGGCCTACCTACATGATTGTGAATTCGTTGTAACGGAAGCACCCTATTGTCGTCTATTGTCATTTTTATTTATTTCTGCGCTTAAATCTTTTTTTTTTTTTTTTTTGGATTGCCCCAGATAGGTAGACTCCTCGTCAAGAACTTTTTACTTGCGATTATTTTTTTTTCATCTCTGGCAAAAAACACCCTATATGCACCTATCTCGTTATAAGTTATTAATTTTTTCTGTTCTCTCTTGTTTAGTAATTAATTATACTAAAATAGTTTAAAGAAAACTCAACTTTTCAAGAATGAAGTCAAGAAACCATAAAAAGCAAAAGTGATTGCCCTTTGGTCTTGACATTGAGATTTGTTGTCTTTACTCAATTCTAATTTCCACGTTTTATTTCTTGCTTTTTCTTCAATATTCTCTCTGCAAAGACAATTTTTGCTTTTGTATTTTTACTCTCATTCGGTCAGATACCGGCACATCACGGCCTCAGATGAGCGGATAGTCATTGAAACCAAAGGAAAGGAAAAAAATAAAAGCAAAAAGAGAAAACCCGACAAAAGCAGCCAAAAGGGGAAGCCAAACATAATCAAAATTCGAAACAGGGTAGAGAAGAGAATTTCCCTTTTGATATATCTAGAATCTAGGTAGAAACCTACCAGCTACCACTGCCTTTCATAGATGTATGTTTCCACGACTGCGCGAGCAAAGCTAACAAAAAGTGTTTTTTTTTATATATATACGCCTGTCTATCACCTGCGGTAATAGAAAAAAGTGAATTGAATGCTGTAATTAAAGCGATTGAAGATTTTTCCATAAATTTTCTTGTAGAAGTTAACTAACTAGTCGTGCAGAAGAGCAAATAGAAAAGAAAATCCCTTATCGGATAAAATACTTAGGAATTCATCCATTTAAGGAAAACATATCGTGTCCAGGCAGAGATGACAAGAAATGTGATCGATTGACTTTAGGGACATATTTCAAGAGAAAAAATATGTCGCTAAACATTACAAGTTGACTTTATTCGTAGAAAGGGTATAACTACAAACTACCTTCCTACCCTATAAGTACAATTTAGTAGGTGGTCACAGGCGAGGTTTTTTTTTTTTTTTTTTTAATTTTCGTGCGATGTATAGAAACAAGAAGCACCTGCCTGTATTATGATTTTAAATCTCGTAGACACGTAGGTACATGTGAGGGGTGGTAAATGAGTATGTATCACCTTTTTATGAAAAGCGAGTTAATGGGGTGGTCATTGATGATTTTTAATTCTAGTCTGGGTATTGATATACCTAGACATGGTGGCGGATGAATCCTTAATTGATCAATGTCAGTTCTCACATCCCCGGTTGAGGTATTTGAATAGATAATTTCCGGTCCTTTTATCTAAGGCGGATAAACGACTAGATTGGGGGATGCAAATGGATTTTGTGTTCCTAGTTCCTATGGGTTTTATGTTCAGTAAAACTTTCTTTGTTCACGTCACGTCATTTCAAGCACGTTTTTTCCAATAAATAATTTTGAAATATCTACCTATTTCATCGTTGCTATCAAAAAAGTACTTAAGGTGGGTGGGCAGAGGGCATATACGAGTGCTACCGCAGGCTAAATTTTATATGAGTCCCCACCACTGGAAAAATGAGCTATTTTGAAAATAAATGAGTCACACAAAAAAGATTTGTTTATTATGTACTAGCCGGTGCTCGGGTCTGTAGTTTTAAGGTTCCCGTTATCGTTTGTCCGCTTAAGTGGGAACTTGGGGATGAAAAATAATCGATTTTACTTTGGGATTATGTGGCATCCTAATGACGAAAGAATTTTTAAAATCTGTCCAGTAGTTTCTAAGTTCCCACTCCCAAACCCGTTTATGTGGGAATATGGGGATCAAAACTTGACAGGAACCATTCATAAATCTTTGTCACTGAGGGATGAATGTAACATCCAAGAGTTGAAAGAATTTTTGAATTCGGTCGAGTATCTTTAAGGTTCGGTAGGAATGAAATATAATCTAAAATGCTGATAGGGGGGGGGGGGGGGGGGTAATGTAGCACCCTTAATGCGTTTTAGAAACATGTCTTGTAGTTTCTAGGTTTCCGTTCCCAAACCCGTTCCTGTGGGAATATGCGCGCAATTTTTTAAATTTTTTATGTGATTAGAACCTTCTCCTGACAATATTAAACAACAAAACAAGAATTGGCCAAATTGGTCCAGGCGTTGTTGAGTTATGCGCTTACCAACACATTTTGCTACAATAACACATACGCTACAATTTATCCCTAAATTCCCTTGGGAACGGGAACGTATACGGTAACTTGGAAAGTACAACACCGATTTCAAAAATTTTTCCACTGTTAGAATGCTTCATTATCCCCGAGCAACATATAAACTAATTCAACCCCATATTCCTACGGTTCCCTATATTCCCACGGGAGCAGGAACGTATACGGGAACTTTGACACTACTACACCAATTTCAAAAATTCTTCCACCGTTAGAATGCTACACTATTCCTGTGTAACATTAACTTTAATTCATCCACATATTCCTACGGGAACGGGAGTCCTTACTAATATATAATAAGTGTGAAAGGAGCTCTGTCTGTCCGTCGTTCTATGTTACCATCTCCCGCCCAAACTAATAAACCGATTTAAATGAAATTTTGTACAAAGATTGTTCAGAACCTGAGGAAGGACATAGACTATATATTTTTTCCCTATATTCCCACGGGAGCATGAACGTATTCTGGAACTCTTACACTACAGCACCGATTTCAAAAATTCTTCCACCGTTGGAATGCTCCATAATCCCGGAGTAACATTAACTTTAACTTATTCACATATTCCCACGAAAACGATCACCATATTCCCACGGGAACGGGAGTCTTTACTAATATTGAAAATGCGAATGTAGCTATGTCTGTATGTTTTTCGTATGTCTTCCGTTCGAACTGCTAAACAGATTTTATTAAATTAGCTACAGAGATGGTCTAGAACATGCGGAAGGATAAAGGCTATATATCTATCCTTATATTCCCACGGGAACGGAAATGGGAATGCAAAAACTACGATCTCAAAAGTATTTTTAACATTGCTACAAGGTGTTGAAATAGGGGTTGAATGTTTTTTTTTTGGAAATATGTACCGCCATTTTTAAGGCTAGAAGTTTTATTTCCTAAAAAGTTAAAAATGCTGCTGAAAGTCACTATTCCACGCGGACGAAGTCGCGGGCACAGCTAGTAAATAAATAAATAAATAGATTTAGCTACTTAAATTTAATGAGAATTATACCTATCTACTGAGGGGTTTTTACACACTTTTTGAAAGGATTTTGTTTTTTGAAAATAATTTTTGATCGCAAAAACTTACGTTTTTAAATTCGGTGCCCTTCATAACTTCAAAACAACTACACCGATTCTTTTGAAACTCGGAACAATGTTTGCACATGGTTTACAAGTTAACGATGAAAAATTGAAATTTGTATAGGTACATACCTATAGTTCTTTATTTTATAATAAGAAATGCGCTAATTTTTCCTAAAAAAATCGTGTTTTTCCTCACGAAGTGTTTCTTTAACTTTACTTTTTTCG
Organism: Melanostoma mellinum; assembly: GCA_914767635.1. NCBI lineage: Eukaryota > Metazoa > Arthropoda > Insecta > Diptera > Syrphidae > Melanostoma > Melanostoma mellinum. Next base: position 27,925,906 of record OU612058.1, read on the forward strand.
AGACGACTCACAATAATTGCATACCTACTTTTTTGATAAAGGTTCCTTTATGAAATTTTCGATTCATTAAATACCTACAGTGCGGTTCATAATAATGACCCAATCTAAAAATCTTCATTATAATTTTTGCCACGTCAAAATTTTAATAAAAAAAAAATTTAATCCTTGAATTCAGAAACAATTTTGTTTTTTATCAACAAAAAAAAAACATTTATAGTGTCTCATATTTGATATTTCCAACCTCTTAATGTTTAAAAAAAACTAGTTAAAATCAATACTGCAAAAAGATTAAAAATTTATTTGATATCCTTTGTTAGAATTAAATCAAGTGGATTTGATCAATTTTTCCATAGCTGATGCATCAGTTTTATGCCATTGTGTTTGCGTAGTCTTTCCTTCTGCATATATTCTTTTAAATAGAACTCCAAAAAGATTTTTTATAGGATTGACATCGCGAAACATGTAGACTTTTGCAATAAATTAATCGAATCGATACACAACCAATTAATTGTTTCTGAATTCTGAAATTATGCTGCTGAAAATCCAATGTTTCGCAGGACTTTTTGCCAAGAAAGGAGTAAACTCTGTTCCGAGCCACCTTTCTGAAGAGAAATCAACCCATGTCTTCACTAATCCGGCACATACATTGTCTTAAACGAAATATTGCAGTTCCTTTCGTAAATCACTCCAGTATCCGTGTACCAGGATACTGGTGTCCAACGAATTTGGTTTCTTTTTATCTCATCAGAAAAAATTATCTCAAATCGAATTCGAAAGCATAGACCTATGTTAAAAAGGGTGGCACAAACTATATTGAAACTTGCAGAGCCCTAATCGTTATTTTTGGCAAACTCCAATCTTCCTACTTTGTGTCGATAGACCTATTTAATTTTGAATTCCAGAAGAGAGCAGTTTTTTCAACTCTTGTCGGAATCAGCGAAAATAAATTGATTTATTTTACGTGAGATGCCCCTACCTGTAAAAAAAATTTCAACCCTCACTCCCCTAGAGGAGGAGGAAAGCCGCCCGTTATATATATGTAAATGCAAATACCTACCTTTGCAACATTTTTATAGCTAATGCTTCAAATAGTAGCATGTAAAAGGTCAAAAGTTCAAAAATTGTCCATAGAAAAAATATTTTAAAATTCCTTGATCGGCGTCACAGTTCTTACCATTTTTCCTTTCATATTAAAATATCCCAGTCATCCAAAGAATCTACATACATATTATGAACATATTGCCTCACACTTTCCCAATTGCATAACAATACATAATTCTTAAGAAAATAATTTACCCTTCTTAATCCGGACATCTGCCCTACGAAACGAGCTAAAATAAAGAAAATGTCCACATGCACAATATCACGATCAGTCTTCACAGGCCAGGCAGTTGGATGTAGGTAGGTAATGTAATGTGAGAAATCGTCTTACACAATAGGCTTTGCTAATGTAAAAAGTTGCCCCCTTCAAGGATATTAGTGCAGAGCAAATAATTTTCTTATCCCTCTGTGATGTATATTTATTCAAAGAAATAACGAATAGGGGTTTCTTCCTTCTTGGAACTCATCAGAAGAAGTCCTCGTCTTTTTGTAGGTACTTTTTTCGCACTTTAAAATGCGAATTTTTCTGTTCACTGAAATGTTCCTTACGAAGAAAAGGCGAGCAGCTATGTGCAACGACTGTTGCGCTGATGGCTTTTCGGGTTGGGTTAGTTACGCTTTATTTTAGGAGTTTTTGCGACCATCTGCCAGTGCACTTTGATGAGCATAATGCAATTCTTCCTTTCTTTCATTTTTTGTATGCACACATGTAACCTCAATTTTTTGAAATACATTTTTATGGTCTTTCTTCTTCTTACCTGCGGTGCCAAAAGGAGATAGGTAATAAATAAAATTGTTGAAGTTCAACAATGGACTGGGCAATAAATTAGTAGGTGTAGGTACCTACTTTCTTTTTTGCTTAAGGATCACAAATTGCTATGAAAGGTAACTTCTTTTTTCTAGGCTAACAAAGATCATTATCCTTTTGGGATGTTTTGTTGATAAGGAATTTCATTTTGATAAGAGTTTCTTTCTAAAAAAATGTTTTAAGACTGGAGCTTCGTCGGGTTCAAAGATGAAAGGAGGTAACGTCAGGAGGGACTGGAATGAAAGTTATAACATTTTTTCTTCAGTCACAATTTATTAGTTTTTTAAAGGTACACACATATTTTCTCTCTTAGAATTGATCGCTTCGGTAGTATAATGTTGATATTGAAGAATTAAACGGCCAACATAATTTTCCTACCGTCCTCAATTATACCTCACCTGCAGTCAATAAATAAAATTGAAATCGATAATACCTACATACATACGCTTTCCATTTGTTTGTTTTTTTTTTTTAATTTTGTTATAGCAACGGTAAAGAATATTACTCTATCTAGGGTTGATTGTCAGATAAAATCCTAACTGATTACTAATAGTTGGTTATGCATATCAAAAATAATAAGAGGGAGGTACAGTGCTGGATCTAGCTTGTTCGAAGCCCTGTGTAAAAATTCTTTATCTCAATGCAGCAAAATCATGAAAATAATCCATATATTTGAATAAAGATTTTCCAATTTGTTCTAAAATAGCTCAAAAAATGCCATGTGGAGGCGAACAGCTTGAAGTTAGAAACGGTGTTTTGGATACGGTGCGCCAAAAATTACCTTTGTAAAAATCAATTTATTGTAAATTGGAGGATAACTCTATACCTCGGTATTGATTCAACCCTTAGTGAGAATCAACTCCAAAAGTGAAGTATGAGTTCGACTCGAACCACGTACCTATCTTACTATAGAAACAAACACTGTTGGTACCTACTTACCTTCATTTGTAACGTTCATCAACTTTAAAATCAACATTTCTCGAAATTAAGTATAGGTAGTAGGTGAAGTAGGTACAATAAGCACCTAAGCACGAAAAAGATCACTTCCATAGAATGCTCTAAAAAGCCGAGCTTCTGCACATGGATGCATATTATCAAGATATCGATCACTTATGTCGTTCATTTTTATAACATCGTCGTCGGTATATAGCCATAGCATCTATTTATATGTGCGCTACACAAGATCTCTCAAGTGAAGCTAAATGAGAATACCAGAAGTGTTTCAAGTTCAAAGGAAAAAGAACTTAATTGCAAAGTTTCATTCAAGCACCTGCCAAACTGAATCGAAAGGGAGATGCCTACATTTGGGAACGTTTCGATTTTGTGTTTGTTTCTTATTCTCATTCATCGTCATCTCCCTTTTCTTAAAAAGCAAGTTGGTAGATACCTACATACCCACTACTTCAAATTCCCAACTGTTTTATATCCTATCTTTCTTACTTTACAAGGAAATACAAACCTTAACCTTTTTATCGTTTGCAGACTAAGTTAGTTTGTTGCAGTGTGACATGTGTGCCAAGGACGAGACCTAAAAAAAGGTGTGAAACACAAATTATCTACATTTGTTTTATTATGAACATCGTAAAGTTATCCCATCTAAGTCACAATAACTTTAAAAAATGTGTTCTTTAGAAAAATGTCAGGCATGTAATTCCAAGATAGTATAAGTTTCGCAGATAGGTAGGTAGGTAGGTAGGGTACTTGAATACTACGGTTTTTACCACCTCCACACTGTTCTTTTTGTCAAAATTAATTTCATTAGCTTAATATTCTTTACATCTTTTGGTTATGTAGGTAAATTATGTATCTATTTGGGTACCTATTTGATACCGATACCTAGATGTTGGGAATTTTGAAAATGGTAAATATGCCTAGATCTACCTCTTCACACATTCTTACCATACTTATAAGTAGGTAGTAGGTACCCATGTTCGGATGGATACACTAGTAATATTCAGATAACTTAACTCATTTGCGTTCACTACATTAGCTTCAGGAGAATTTCATTTGGTTCTCAATCTCAACTATATCTTGCTACCAAACCTTCCCTCTTGTTAGTTGAATGATATACTGGTACGAAGTACCTACCTAGTACCTACCAACCTAACTTGATTCTTGTCGATATTTTGCCTCTTCCTAGAAAAGATACTATCCTAGATTGTAATAAGTGACAATTGTCGTGAAAGGTTTTCAGCTGAAAGCGACTTGAATTACCTACCTATTTTGCTAGATTCATGTAATGTACCTACCTAGTTACAAATGAAGTTCTTATACACAGTACACTTACCTACTGTCGTTTTCCAATGAATTCACTTATAATCGAAATTGTAAAGTGTGTTATACCCTTTAACCCTAAGAAACAACCAACAAGTACAACCAATGTAAACGTTTAAAAAATAGTAGTTTGTGACTAGCTTTCAAAGATTAGGGCAATTGTGGGTTTCCATATAAGAAGGAGACTTGCGAAGGTCATGAGAAACTATGATTTTAAGGGGCAATTGAAGCTAGATATTTATGTTGTAAGGTTTTTTCGTTATACGTATAATGCTATTTTAGTTCATTTACGTTAACATTTTATCTTAAAAGTTTAGTTTTATTTGATTTTTGCTGTTGTTGCGAGTTTCCTGTTCGAACACTAGTGTTCGAATATAGGCAACTTCATCAAAATAGTTTTTTTAAGCTCAGGCTTTACATGTTATAAGAAACAAAATAATTTTGACGTCTTAAGCCGAGTTCACACTGTACAATTAGTTGGACAAACTTTGGCTTGAACGACCAATGCTTGATAATGTGAACCCTTCAGACGACCGCTGGTCCAACTTGTTGGATGGTTTTCAAAATATTTTGAAAATCTAGAAGTTGGACGGAGTGGAGGAGTATGTGACATAAAGTTGGACGACAAGCTTGATAAGTGTGAACGCAAACTACATCAGACCATCCAACTTCTATCAAACGAAGTCTGTCGAACTAATTGCACAGTGTGAACAGGGCTTTTCAATCAATAAAAGTAACAAAACCTATGGAGCCATGCAGTTATTAAATGTTAGTCTTAACCCAAAACACCGTGTTCGAAATAAGGAAACTAAATGTTCGGCTTTAGGGAATAAGTGTTCGATTACTGGGGAATTGGACTGTTTTCCAGTTTATATTATTTTATAAAAAAACAGTTGAAGTTACAGAAAAAAGTTTGAGTTTAAGAATCTAATTAATTTAACTTTGTATATTGAATATCGAAGGTTCTCTTACAGTGAGCGATTACTCTATTGCATGTCACTAAGTGTTCGACAACTGGGGACATGACCCTACCTATGAGCGGACTTTTGGAACTGAAATAGAAACTTCGGTTTGATAAAAACAGAAACTTTTAGGTAGGTATTGGTGTTCACTCCGTCGCCCCGAAGACTTTTCGAAAAGTTTTTGGAGGTAGGTAAACGCTCTACATAAAAATGTCAGTTCCATCACTCCAAATCTCCAATTCACTCCGCATACCTACATATTATGGAGATATTTTGGTGGGTAGGTATACCTACATATGTAGGTACTTACCTTAACCTATTTTGAAATTACCTACAGGAAGGTAAGATAGGTAAGTATGTATTCGGATGTTTCTTTGAAAGGTATTTTAATAGATATTCCTATTTGGTTAAGTTTTATTTGACTCCCCATTTCAAATCGTCCATACCACGCCACTGCAGTGCCTCTCTAACTACAACCCCATATTTTACAATCGCCCCCAACAAAACATTTTGATAGTTGCTGCTGCCCGCCATTTCATTCTAGGCTGTGTACTGTGTAGGGAATTCTTGTCGCGCCGGTGTCTCTTGGTCTTTCGTAAACATAAATAACCCACAATAATACCTATCTACTATTTGAATGCAAAATAAAAAAAAATTGTTCAAAATCCCAAAAGCCAAAACAGAAAACACACAATGCACAAGAGCCGGGAAGCGAAAATATAAAAAGTCAACAGAAACAGAAAGAAAGACGAAACATAGAATTTTCGAATATAACCCCATGTTTTGTCGCAACTGTACCACACTCGTCGTCGCAAGTCGCAACTCATTCCCTCCCTTCCACATTGAAGTTGAATTGTATACATTTTTTTTCTCTACCTCTCTCTGCTTTTATGTTTTTTCCCTCTCAACATTATTTTGTCGCTATTGTCGCTATGGTAGATGTCTGGGTTTTTGCCTTGCCTGGTGCTCGTCTGCTGCTGAAAATCAAGGAGAATGAGACTAGTTCTTTCTCTCTCAAACAAACTAAAGAGTATGCATCTGTCCTCGTTCTCTTGGTGGAGAAATACCAAGTATAAAAAATGTCGGGAATTCGGTAACACTGCCTTCAGTAGGGGAATAAAAATTCTCCATCCGGCAAAGCGAAATTTATTTGCTGGAAGGGTTTAGTGAATTTGATGAACTATTGCTGCAACATGTTTCAGTGGAAACGACGACGAACAAAGAAAGAAATGTTGCGCGGGAAGAATTATCTATTGATTTTGGTTTTTTTTAGTTCGTTTCTTTTTCTGGAATTCTTTGGCATTTTTTGTTTTGTTTTCTTCCGATGTTTTTTTTTCTTACACATGTGTGTAAAATAAAAATGTTATGATTTGATTCGTTTTTTCATTCACACGTTCTTTAAATATTTTTTTTAAAAGGCAAATAAAGAAAACACGAGATTGGTGTAGGTTCGGCTTTGCTTTTGATTATGTGTTTATGGTGGTCTTTTCTGTTTTAGTTTAACCGGCACGGCAGAAGAAAATAAACAAAAATGTTATTCATTAAAAAATGGAGAAGATTTATGATCTTTTCGCTCTCACTCTTTCTCTCTTAAAAGTAAGTTCAAAGTTAACTAAGCGTTTCCGGTTTTGAATTTAAGAATTTGGTTGGTAGGTACCTACCTACGTTTCTGCAATTTTCATGTTTTTTGAATTAATAGGTAGAACATGTTGATAGGCAGGCAAACACAAACAGAAACACACAATTGGCTACATTCGGACGAAGAGCAAGATGTTATACAATCAAGTTAATTGCTAAAGGTGAATGTTTTACCTTGAAAAGTCAGGTAGGTAGTGTTTGGTAGGTGAGAGGGTTGTGTCAATTGAAGAACTGGGTATGTATGTAGGTATATGAAGCTTATCTGACTTTTCCTATTGTTTAACAGGGTAGATAGGTCGTAGGTATAGGTAAACCTACGACTAGTCCACTGAATGTTACGTTAACGATTGACCTTGTATTTTGGGTAGGACAAGTTTTTTCTTAATTCGTAGGAAGGATCAATGTGGGTTTTATCACGATTTCAGGAAGGGAGGTCCTTCTTTTTTGGAAAAGCGATTGTGGGTGAATAATTTTTAGCGATAGGTAAGATGGTATTGTGGTCCTGAGAAGCGCAATGGAACAGAATTACCCAATTTTCGATAATAAATAAACTGATAAAGTTAGGAACCTCTAAATTTTAAGGAAGTTGGTGGAACTTATTAGATACCTAGCTATTATAGGTAGTTCTTACTCCAAAACTGTTACAAAAAAGTAGGTAATCGGAAAAAAGTGATAGCTAGGTAGGTATCTAAGATATTCCCATCGTAGGCGTTCAATTACTACGCACCGCAATATTCGGGTAGGAGTCTTGTTAAAAGATGTGGTGTCTTCGGTGGTATTGAAACAAAGGGTTGGGTTAGGTACATAACATTTTGATTTTTTCATAAAAAAACATGGGGAAAGAAAATCTTTCGTTTAGGATTTAGAGGCAATATACCTCGGTTGTAATGTACCTACGTTCATTTTCGCTCTCCCAAAGTTGATCGAACCAATAAAGAGGGCATTGAAGAACCTTTCTGGTACCTACATCGTGGGCAAATACCTACCTAGGGTCAGTTGGGTGCTACGTAAAATAGGGATGGGTGTAAGGGAGGTACAGAAAACCGTTTCGGTGAGTTACCACGGGAAGGGAAGGCCTAAAATCTTTAAAAATTGATAGGTATAATACTTGGGAGCTTCTATGCTAGGTTGACTTAATGACACAACTAGTGAAGACAGCGCATTGCGCATGTTGGATTTATAGTTGTCAAGAAATTTGTGCCTCGATGACGTCATGCGCAGAAGGAAAGACAAATTACAACGCGAAGGTGCTATCTTGTGATTTCATCGCTGGTCAAAACATCATGTTCATGAATCTCGTTTGTTGTCGGGCAAATGCAATGAGGAAGCGACCGAAGTAAAATTGAAATGTATTAAATAAGTTCGTTTCCAAGCAAATTTGATAGCTTCTTCACTAAGTTTGATAAGCAACGAATGATGTATGTAACGTATAGGTAACCAGGTTGTAATAGGAACTTAGGAACGAGTAGAGGTTAATCACACACGATACAAGAAGCATGTGTTCTATCGATTAGTGTATCGATTTATCGTCTCAAACGATAGTATTTTTTCTGTTTTATGCGAAGCAGTAGGTACTATCGTTTTCGACTACTTACGCGATTATTGCACAGGAACTTACTCATATTTCAGAAGTTATTTCCTATGGATATGAGCGGTAACATATCGATCGATATTTTTTGGGGAAAAATATTTCATACCCCAATTTTTTTTCTTGTAATTTCGAGCTCTTCCCCAAGTGCGTCGTTCATGTTTATAATGCGTGTAGAAACTTTGAATTCGTTTTTCTAGAAACACGATTTTTCAAAACGGCACACAGGTTAACAATTTTCGGTCTTTTCATTCGAAACTGTTTACAATATGTACCTAGGTATTTTGAAAATGAGAATTTGTAGAGAAATACGTAGGGGATTTTTTATAAGTTTTTTTCGTTGAAAATCTAACGATTATAGGTACCTACCTACCTATTCAAATACTCGTTTATCACACAAAATATAGCTATAAGCATGAGCGACAAGTGTTTTTTTCTTTTTATATTTATATTTTATACTTACACTAGCTGACCCGTAACATAAATTGAGATGTCAGCTATCCTATCTTTCAAGTTGGATGAAACTGCACACAGTGCACAAATTTGATTAAAGTCTGTTAGGTAGTTTATAAGTCCATCGCGGACAAACATCGTGACATGTAATTTATATATATTAGGAAGATAAGAAGATAGGTATATATTATTTATTAGATCTAAAATTAGAGCAGCTACACTGCGTGCCGCAGAGCAACTCAAATTATACATGCCTCGGGAAAATGGCTGTGGTTTTGTCATTTTTGAGTATTTTTTTTATATAATTTGCTGTTTTGCTACTTATAAATATACATTAAATAAATTCCTATGTACATATGTTTCACTGCTAGACGCTGGTGATGATATGAAAACTTATCTGAATCTTTTTACAATAAAGCAAGTTTTGGTATCTGGAATTTGGTTTTGAATTGGAAACGTACTTAATTTTATTATGTATTGCACCTAATCCTCTGGAGAATCACATTTGTGCGATCAGTTCAGACATAGTCCGCCCTTTCAAATTGCAAAATGCAATTAACTTCTCTTCTCTCCTCCTAGTTCTTGCAAATTTTATATTATAAAAAATGAGACTAAAAAAAATGTTGTGAGTTTCTTTTGTACTAATTTTTTTTTTCTTCATTTATTTATTATTTTTAGGACTCATCCGGTCCCAATCTGGATTTTTATATCTCAGATTCACTGCAAGATATGTTGGATATAGACATCCGAAGTGAAGTAGCCACACTAGTCGGTGGTAGCAATGAGCTTGCATCTCTTGTCAATGACCTGCCCTCATCATACGATCATGTCGATTCATCAAGTGATGCACAATCAGCGACAAGTATAACAAACAGTATAAACAATGCACCCTCTTGGTTGGGCGGACCAACATGGTCATCATCGAATAATGATTTCTATGCCGATGTTGGTGCCTGTGTAAATCCCATTTCTGTAATGCCCATTATTTCATCATCGTTGCTGCACAGATCGCCAAAGACAACACTCAATACAAATGGCCTGCGTAATACATTATCGCCACCGGGAAGTCCGGTAGAGAATAAAAGTCATCTACACTTTTCTCCACAGCAAATGAGAATACCATCGTTGCGAGCCGAACCAGCGAAAATCATCCAAACAAATCAGAATGTTTCTTCTAATATAATTTTGCAGCGCAAAAGTGTTGCTATTGATTCGATCAAAAAGGATTTGTCCTTAGAGCTTAGAAGGTCACCAACAAGTTTGTTAAATAATGTTGTAAGTTCATCTTCGAGTACTACCTCATCATCAGCAGTGAGCAGCCAGTCGAGGACAACATCGACTGCTACCGCAACCGCAACGTCATCGTCGAATTCATCATCATCATCGTTGGCGGTATCATCGTCGAATGGTATGATAAACTCTAATGGAATCCTGTCGACAGGAACGAATACAATTAAGCTAGCTCCTGGTATTGGTGGACTGACTTTTGCCAATAGCATTACCTATAATAAGCTCAAGCAACAATCTACCACAACAAAGACCTCATCGGGCACTTTAACTGCAAATGGCAACACAATTGTGCTAAAAAGAGATCGCGATTCTAGTCCGCTTCATAATATGGCCACATTAAACGGTAGCACTTCATACCATGGCAGTCAAATGTCTGGCAAAATTCTTGCTCGTAATGTGGTTCATACGAAGATCTCACCTGCAAATCATTCGCATTCTACATCGGGGAGTGTATCATCACCTTTGGCCAGTCTGCAACCAACGATTATAAGCGTCAAACCGAGTAAGATCAAAGTTCCGGTGGAGTCAGAGTTTCCAAAACCGGCCTACTCGTATTCCTGCCTGATAGCAATGGCGCTGAAGAACTCACGTAGTGGTTCACTACCGGTTTCAGAAATCTACAGTTTCATGTGTGAACATTTTCCATATTTCAAGACAGCGCGTAGTGGTTGGAAGAACAGTGTTCGTCATAATCTTTCGATGAATAAATGCTTTGAAAAGGTCGAAAAACCCGCTACTAATGGAGGACAGAGAAAGGGCTGTCTGTGGGCAATGAATCCACACAAGATTGTTAAAATGGACGAGGAAGTTCAAAAGTGGTCACGTAAAGACCCAATGGCCATTCGAAATGCTATGGTCTTCCCTGAGCATCTGGAAGCTCTCGAACGAGGTGAAATGAAGCACGGCAGTACTGGTGATAGCGATGTGGAGCTTGACAGTCAATCAGAAGTCGAGGAAACCAGTGATTCCGAGGAGTTAGATCAGGAGCTGGATGAAACAATTGTTGAAACTCATGAGATGTACGTTGAAGAAGATGATGATAGCGGACCACAGCAGCATAGAGATTTTGATATAGAGGTAAGTTTTTCAACTCACTTAGTCTCACTTAGTCTCTCGTGTTCTCTTTTTTATACAACCTGCTGTCGGTTTTGGACTTTTAATAATAAATACAATATTTGGATTGTGTTTCAGGTTGAAGATATTTATGATGCAATTGATATGGAAGATGACAAGGAAGCTGTCCGTCTCGGAATCAATACAAGTGATATCATAGAAATGACTTCATCGCCCGCATCCTCAACCGACACTGATTATAACTCACCAAAACGTGCGCGTTTAAGTGTCAATTATTCAATTGGTCCCGCTGGCGAAGTGCAACAACAATTCAAACAACACTCACAGCAACAACAACAACACGTTCAACACCAACAGCACACACAAATGCTGACCACCTCCACATTTCAACCACAAAACCGAAGAAAAATGCAATTAGTCAATCGGATAGCATAGGATGAAGATGATTTTGTCATTTTCGAAGATATTTTCTGAGACGTTTCGCACTTGTCTTTTAAAAACAAAAAAGATGTGTTCTTAAAATAGTTGTAGAAACATCCTTCTCTATCCATGTAACCGTGTCTAGTTTCTGTCCTGAATTTTGAAAGTCTATGTCAATGTGTCGTTACCCTTAAATGAAAAAAAAAAAAAACGAAAGAACAAAGCGAGAACGCCACGGAAATCGTATAATTTTATCAACTCCTCGTTGATATTTAACATCTCCCAACTCCTCTTCATTATCTGCATTAAGAATTCGCTTAATTTATCAAGTGAATGTTTTGAAACACAAAAACACGTTTACGCTTCTCTAAAATCTACCAATTTGTTTATTTTTGTTTTAGAAAATGAAATAGTTTTTAAAAAATAATAAAAAATAAATTTAAATATTTTGTAAGTATGTAAATAGTAGAATTGATAAGATATAGTTCTCTAAGTTATAGCCCCGTTAGCCCTATCATGCAACGTTTCTCTTGGAAAAAAATATAAGTATATGTATGTATAGGAATTTTAGAAACAGAAATCATGACAAAGAAGCTTCTTGGTAAAGAGTTGCATAACTTTTTACTGATTAGTTCCTTACACTTTTTCGTTTAATTTGTTTTGAAAATTCTGATAAAATCGACAATTTGTTTTTAATTTAAAAAATGATTATGACTGCGGCTGTAACAGAATTTACTTAAGGACTTCATATGATGTAGATTCTGTTACGCTTCTATAATGAAATCCGTTTTTCTAATTTCCGTTCCAACTCTTCCCTTGTTACAAGATCTACCGCTGAAGCAGTTTTATTTTTTCGTTTTTGGCTTTAAATTGAATTTATTTTAATTTTTATTAAAGGACTACGAAATTAAATTTTTTGTTTAATCATTTGACTTTTATTATTATTATCGTTCCAATTTTTATATACATCTTAAGACATAAATTAAGACCTCACATTCCTTAAAGTCATTGTCGATTGTAGATTTTTTATTGATTCTTTTATTGACCCTAAAGGACTTGATAAAAAGTCATTCAGATTGGTTTTTCTTTTATTGACAAACCTTGCCGGTCCAGTATTGTTTTTCTTTTTTCATCTATTTCTATTCGCTCTATATTAAAAAAAAAAAAATTCCAACACATTCTCATTGTTGTACATACAAGTTTATCTAAATATGCAAGTCTGTACCTTAGTTATAAGCAACTTGAATAAGAAAAAACCCACTAAACAATAGTGGAACTGGTACCAATAATAAATCTATGAATTAACAAAAAAAAAAAAAAAAAAAAACAGACAAATGAAACAGAAACAAAAACTCTATACAAATTACAGAAGAAGCATTTTTAATTTCCCATAATAAAAGTACAAATATAAAAGTAAAAATAATTATATACATGATATATATTTATATATTGAAAAGAAAAAAACACAAAAAATATTTTTCTACACAAGTACATAGCAGTTATGTATTTTTCTTATTTAATTGTTTGTACGTACGCATTTAAATAAAATACGATTAAAAACTTAAAATATAAATTATAACTGTATAATCAAACTTAATTTTAGTAGTATTTTAGTGAGTAATCCTATTTTTAATGAAACAAAAAAAGAAATAAAAAAAATGTCAAAAATATAGTCTTTTTATTTGTTATTGAGTTTATTTTATTGGAGTACCCAGAAAAATTAAAAAAAAAAAAAAATAGTAAGGAAAAGAATATACATAAATATGCATTTACATTTTTGTAATACAATTTTTAAGACTTGAAAATGAAACGAAGAAAATTAAATAAAAAAAATCATAAAAATATTTTCAGTTTTGATATTTTATTGAATTGCACCTAACTTTATAATGGAAAATCAAGGTCTAAACAAAAATAGTAATTAATTCGATGGGAGCAAATCTTGAGAGGCGCCTTGGAAGAAAGTTGTCCTGTCCGTTGTTGAAGAGCATTATTCGTGACTGAATCATCCGAAATAATGTAATTTTTAGTTTTTTGTGACAATACGAAGTGAAAACAAACAAAGTTTTGCCTCAAAATTGTAGCAAAAAGAAGGGTATAAAATTTGGGTTTACCAGGGCTTCCTAATAATGTATGTAAAGAAGTAGTATTCCTCCTCCAATCAAGCAGATTTCGAGTTGAACGGTTCACGGGCTTCACAAAGTGTAGATAACTCAATCAAGGTGTCAAAGTGAAGAATGCTTAAAGTTCTATTTTTAATGTTTTTTTATTAGCTTCAAACTTAATAAGTAATAAGAAAAAACATTGCATTGCTTAAGATCTCATTACAAATGAGTTTAAAGTCAGTTTTTAAAACGATGAGTTTGATTTGCTTACATTGTTCTATTAGTTCTTTTTGTTTCTTAATTGAACTATTCCTTTTTTTCGAAATGTCACCATGGATTCGATGTGAAATTTCGTTCGGGCGGAACTCGCGATTGCTTTTTAAATTCCACGTGACCAGTTTTTTTTTCATGTGAACAGCTTTCCGAGTGAAACTATGGTCCGTATTATGAGTAGCGAATCGAGCGTTCGACTGGAAGCGAATGTTTCAGAGAAACTCATTTATTGGATTATTATCATTAAACTTCGTCCATTCTTTTATCTACCTTAAACGTACCTTAAACGTCGAAAAAAAAGTTTTCTACAAAGTTTTTGTTTCTACAACGTATAATATTGCTTAAAAGAAGCTCACAAAAACATTCGCTTCCAATCGAACGTTCGGGTCGCTACTCATAATAGGGACATATATTTTTCTTAGGGGCCAATTATAGCGATAAGGAATAACCATCAGGAAAAGATGAAACAAATGGAAACATGATTTTTTTTCCTGATGGCCGTTTATAGCTTATAAAAAATCTACTGTGAGTCTGTCAGTGGAATACATGAAAATGAATCCAAACAATTGGAACGATTTGTTCCATTTTGGCTGAAATTTTAATCAGCTGACACTAAAAATGAAATTGCATCAGGAAACTAGAAAAATGCAATCAAGGGGTCAGTTATAGCGATCAAGAAAACGAATCCGGAAAAGTGAAAGGAATAAGAGCTATGTTTTCGTTACAATTGAATAACAAAAGTTATACCAATCAATAGTAAACAGCCCAGAGAATTTTTTTGTCAAGAAAATGTTCAATTGAGCAAAAACTTTGCCGTAAAATTGAATTTTTCTATTTTCCTGATGGAATTGGAACAGGAAAATATAAAAATAAAAATTAAACAGAAAATATTTGTTCTATTACATCTTTTTTGGGCAAACAAATACTTTGAGTGATTTGTCATCGATTGATATAACATTTGATATTCAATTGTAACGAAAACATTTGGCGTGTTTTTTTCACAGGACTGTTATGTACATAACATCATTTTACACGCAAAGCAAAAACAACATCCCCGACAACCAATGTTATGGATAAAAGGATGGTTAAGATTTGGTCGGGGATAGAGTTTTGACGTTTAGTCGAGTCTCGAATGAGTTTTTCGACTTTTCATTTCTAAATGTTGGTGCGTCTAGAGACTTTCATGTATCTCGAATAAAAGCAAAATGGGTGTCAGAAGGTCTGTTCACAAATGTTGAACTGAATAAAATCCTCTGCCCACTCTTACACTCCGCAATCTTGTTGCTTAAATTTTTTTTTTTAGAATTTCATTGATTTCAGGGGTTAGATTTGTATATTTATATAAAGATACATAAAAGAACGTAATAGCAATTAAAAAAGATCTGTTTTGTGATTGAAAGCACTTTTTGCATATTTTTTTCACATTTTTCTGTGAATGTTGACATTTTTTCAAAAGTAATCGTTAAGTAATCCATAAAATTTGTTTTATTATTTTATTATTGATAGTTTAATTCGTTTAAAACAAGTGACAAAATAATTTTTCCAACTCTGACATAAATCACAGGTTTCATATGAATTCAACCCCAGCGTGTAAACAGAGTCAAGAGAAATTCTTTGTTACCTTTGTGAACGGACCTATTTTTGACGTTTCTAAACTAACAAAAAACAGACAAAAAAAATTGTTTACCTGCATTAATTTCACTACGAAACATTTTTATTTTCCACTCTATACAATTGCTTTATGTTTTTAACAAACAGTTTTTGCGTTTTTGTGCGAATTTGGCAAAAAAAAATCATTTGTTGCCTTTTATTGGTTTGACAACTGACCGAGAACACCAACCCACAAATAAAAAAAAACGAAGCGTTTTTTTTGGATATCATGTTATGTACATAACATCCTTGTGAAAAAAACACGCCTATTGTTATTATTCCATTTGAAGAATTTTCCAGATTCGTTTTCCTGATCGCTATAACTGGGGCCCTACTCTGTATTTCGTTTCGAATCGGAAGTCTATTCGAAAGTGATTTTCGATCCGATTATGAATTCGTACTCTGTATTTCGTTTTCGAATCGAAAAAAAAGTACTTGTTAATATTTTCACTAACGGAATAGATTTGGGAAGTCTTGAAACATTTCTCAAGATATCTGTCAAATCAACCAAAATAATAATATCAAAGCATATTACAAACAAGTAAAAATATAAATAAATGAAATAAAAAAATCGTTTTCGGATTTGCCGTTCCGAAAGTGGCAGATTCGAATCCGCTTTAGAAATAAAGAGTACAAAATATTCGTTTTCGGAAATTTTTGCTTTCGAAACGAATTACAGAGTAGGGCCCCCTGGACCCTAAGACAGAAAATATTTGTTCAATTAGGTATATATTTTCTGACCGTAAAACGTTCTTTGAGTGATTTGCAATCGATTGATCTAACAATTGTCTTTAAAATCGAAAGAAAAACTAGATTTTATTTCATTTGAAAATGTTTCCTGATTCGTTTTCCTTATCGCTATAACTGGCCCCTTAGGTGTTTACAAAAACAATCGTTAAATGTGCAAGCAAATAAGATTCTGGGTCCGTCTCTAGGTGGTTAAAATATCCCATATTTGAAAAATTGGTATAGGCAATTTTGCTCGAAAATTACTAGCGGAATTTAAAACGATCGTGTATGAATATCCCATCTAAAAATTTATTTGTCATTTGCATTTCACTTGATTCGTCTCGTAATCACTTTTGTAGAGAGAAAAAGAATCAAACAATAGTGTAAGTTCGAAAACATTGTGGGTGCATATTGTGTTTGTTAAACATTTGTTCCGTGGAAAATTCACTCCGGAGGAGGTTCACCATTGCGCATTATGTTCCATGAAAACGAAAAATTACGTGGGAAACAAAAATTTCTTGGAAGATTGCCGACGAGAAAAAAAAATCTTAAAAATGCCTTTCTTATTACTTTTAATTTCTGGATACAAATTCCAAAACATCAAAAAGCTCGAGCTCAACCTTTCCCCCAAGCTTTATCTAGAAAGTAAGAGTGAGCTTCTCGAGAGATGGCAGTATGTGTACTACCTGTTTGTGTTTCTCTTTTTATTATTTTTCGTCAATGATCGATAAGTTTCCGATATGAACAGTGCAAAGTGGAAATGGAAAGTGCAGTCTCAGCCTCTCAGTGCGAGTGCGGTTGTGAATGGTGATCGATTGTGTTACTAATTAAAAACCTTAAAGGCTTTATAAAAAAAGTGTTCTCCGTTATCCTTTGGTAAGAATGGGATCATGACATTTGCAAAGTGAAAAAGTGAAAAGTGATAACTGATAACCAATGAAAAAAGAATCTAGATTATTTTTTTTTTATTAAAATTGTGCTTGAAATGTTTCCCATCTTCGAATGATAATGATCGCAAAAGATTTTTCCGATTTCGTTGGTATCGTGTGATGAAACTTTTCAGGAATATTAGCTGCTATTTTTCTAAATTTCTTAGGTACGCTTTTCTTTTGGTGGAGAAATACATATATCAAAATGTAAGTACATACCTACGAATGAAAAATTTTCATAAACAAAAATGGCTCATTAACTTTGTTTCCTATGAATGCAAACCGAAGAGTAATTGGACATACTTTTGACATACTTGGTTTGTTCGTTGAAGCCCTAGGGTCACTCTGGGGTCGCCACAAAGCGTTTTTTGAGAAACCTAAATTCGCCCTCAATGTCAAATTGAGTGTTTTTTGAGCCATAGGTTTGCCATAGGCTTTCCCCCAACTCGCCCTAGCTTTTTGCTGTGGCGAGTTGAGAGCTGTCAAATGGCATGTATTTTTTTTTAATGACAGGGATGTGTGGTGATTTGTGGTATAGAGTTTTTTGAGGACTGCAATACCCAGGTTATTTTGACAACTAAAAGGGTTGTCAAGAAAACCTGGGTCAACCCTGGGGAAAGTTCAATGAACTGACCTACTTTTACTCTGGTGTTGACGTTTGAGTTTTGTACAATCTTTTCAAGTGCGATGTTAAAGAAATCGCATGACAGTTTGTCGCCTTGCTTTAAGCCTTTTTCGACATGGAAGGTCTCAGTGAGTTCCTTGCCGACCTTTAAGGAGCAGAGTGAATTCTCCAAAGTCATTCTGAATAGTTGTACGACAGGGTGCCGAAACTTGACATGACTCTGTACAGTTCGTCTCTGTAAATAATGTCATACGCGGCGTTAAAATCTATAAAAAGATGGTGTATGTATTCGATATTACTTTCTCGGGTTTTTTCAAAGATCTGTCGTAATGTGAAAATTTGGTTGATTGTGGACTTCAAAATTGTCACGTGGGCTTTTCAGTAGTTCACATATTACAGCAGACAAGATCTTATACACGACTTTAAGGAGGCTTATTTCTCTATAATTGCCTCAGTTGTGAGGGCCTCCCGTTTTTAGGATCGGCGACCATTATATTCTCCGACTGATCTCCACCTGGTTTGTCAGTTTGGCGTCCTCAGTGCACGACACCTGCAATTTTATTTGAATTAATCTTACATATGGCAAATTTAATTTTTTTTCTCTCAAACGAGCGCTTCTCATGCATATAAATTCCTTTCACGATGTATAGGTAGGTATAAGTCACAGGCAGCCAAGTAGCTGAATTACAGGGATCGAGCGAGTGAGTCCTTTTTTTCCTTTCAAAGTTCGCTTATATAACACAACATCAGTCGGTGTTCATTTATCGACTTTATTTCGTTCAAACACTGATGAAAGAATGTCAAATTATGGTACTAATGCCAAAAACATATAATTCAGTCACGTATTACTCGATCACGTATTTGGTAGTTCGGCCTAAAAACAACCAAGTTATAGAGTGAGTGAGTGGCTTCAGTGATCGAACGAGTGAGTAACCATTTTGGGATTACAGCATACGTGATCTAACGTATCGTATAGCTATTTCAAATTTTACCTCGGAACTGGTATATTCGAGTCTCACAGATGTCGCTGATGTCTCTTTGAACCAATTTCATTTTTTTTGCTTGCGAAATTTTTTGCTTTGTAAAAGAAGACAAGTTTTGGTGAGAGTTTGAGAATACAAAAACATTAAATGTACTCAAGTGCGGATGGAGTTGCTTCCTAAACGGTTGTGATTGTCTTCCGATTGGAACGGATGGGTTAGGTACTTCTTTTTCGATATGGTTGGTTACTTAATTACGTTGGTCAACCACATTCTTAATAACCAATTTATTTTGACTGGGATAAAGTGACCGCCTTCGTAATAGATACAAGAAAAAAATGTTCAAAATTTTTCACAATCAGTGAGAACTTAATGCGTCGAATGAAATTCCGTTCGATGACTGATGAGAGAATGTGGTACTAGAATACTCGATAACGTAAGCGACAATACCCAATTTACGTACTTCCGTCACGAGTTATTCTATAACGTGTGCTATAATTCGGCCTCTGGTTAAAAACCGGGTAAAATTCAACGAACGAACCTATGCTCCAAGCCAACGACGGAAGCTTTGGTATTTGTAGGGGCAAGTCTAACCTAAGTTTTGAGCAATAAAAAATATCACTCCCGCTTTTGCTCGGATTATCCTTTTCACGCAGAAATAATAATAATAAAACATCAAAACTATTTTCTTTTACACTCACTTTATTTGAACAAAAAGAGGAATGCATGCTATCTGCAACAATTTTTCAATTATATTTGCATACCCTTGATGCAGGTATTTTTTTTTCTTCGTATTTTGTATAAATCTTATTTAAAAAAATTGTTTATGGTTCTAAATACTCTGTTCTTGCTAAATCAGCAAAATTATAGTTGTATTTTCACTCCAAAAAATAATCTAACAATATTGTGCAGAATTGTTTCACAATCATTTTAAATACAACTTGGGTTTTTCGTTTCTTTCTTTTATATAATAGGTATGTATAGGTATAGAATATATTTAAAAGTGTCTCTAGTTTTGTACAATTTGTAAAAAATATTTTGATACGTTACTTTTTTATGCTTTTTTTCATTTGAGCAAACAATTCTCATGGTTTGAGCTTATTTTCTTAAAAATAGTAACTGGGTGTTATCGTTTAAGCAAGATTTTGAAAAACAAAAACACTTCACTATTAGTTTGAATAAAATGAAAAGTAATGTTTTCAGGAATAAATGAAAGCAATTATAAAATGAGGCTCGTTCCTATGCATTTAATCTTCAACTGGCTGGCTTTTGGCAATAGAAAAGCTTAAACAATATATGGTGTTCATATATGATATTCATGCATCGTCGGGCTTAGATCCAGTGTAGCCCACGTAGTAAGTGTAAGATTACCAGTAAAAGAACTGGGCGCCACTTTACCGCATCAGTGATCGAGTGAGTGAGCACTATTTTCATTTAAAAATTCATTCCATACTATACAACATCAGTTTGCTGTTCATTTATTTCATTTATTTTCAATTCATTCAAGTAATGATGAAAGAATGTCAAATTGTGGTACCAAAGTGCTCCATAACTTGAGATGTAGTAACACATAGTTCAGTCACGTATAACTCGATCGCGTATGCGGTAATTCGACCCCTGTTTAATTTTGTATGAGAAATATTTTACACCACGAGTTTGATATGTTAGCCCGAGACGTAAGCATACACAAAAGTAAACAACAGCAAAGCTATGAAGATTTTGACGTTCTACAAGTAACTGATTGATTTACTAGTTAGTTACTAGTAAGTTACTAGTTACTAGCTAGTTCCGTAAGAAATTCGTCTTGCGTAAACTTATATTTTTACACAAAATGTAGGCTCACACCAAGGCATGAATACGTTTAATGTGCAAAAATCTTAAAGCTAAAGCCTTAACCCCATGTGCGTGTGCGCATGGCACGGCATTCAGTTATGGCTGTTTTTTTTTTTTAATTTTCACAATATATTAATAAAAATAATAACGTTCTTTAAAATTTGAGCTCCAAAATCAAAATCTTTACCACAAATTCACAATTTTCCATAAACAATTTTCCTATTTCGGCCCAACGACAGCACCCAATTTTATACATAATTATGTGCTTTAAAAATTAAATTAATTTCTTATAATAGTTTTTTTTTCTTCAAAATTAATCTCAAATTATGCGAAATATATTAGGAAATATTCAAAGACTCAAAGACTAGACGTAGACAATTAGTTTTAGTGTAATTATTATAGACTTTAATTACATTGCAATGACACAACTACATTTAATATTTACTAAACTTTTTATTATTATGTTTTATATTCAAATGTAAGAACATATAACTTTTTTAAAATTTTTGATTTTCTCATCTTTTAAATAAATAGCACGAATATTTCTATTTCGTATGGTACATGAATTCCTCAAATTTTAACAACCATATTTAGTTTAGAAAGGTATGTTTTATTTTTATATAAGTAGTTAATATTAGCATAAAAAAATTAGTAATAATAATTCGTTTTGTTGCACTTTTAAGGCCTGTTGTCGATTTGTATTGTAGAAGTATTTATCATCTAGTAGTAGTTTTAAATTGATTAAGTACAAATAATTATTCTGACTAGTTTTTTTTTTCCCAATAAGTTTTTAACAGACGCTTTGTGGGCACAATGAAGAAATGCAAGGCCCTTCAGGCTAATCTGTTAATACAAGAGTTCTTATCGGACGGTTTGAACTATTTTACGGCTTTTTTTAGTTAAGAATTAGACATCAATACTATGTTATCCATAACAAATTTGACATTAATTTTTTTTTTTGCCAAAAAGAAAAAAAAAGTTACTGACTATTGGGGTAGGTATATAACAAATTAAATTTAAGTTTTTTTTTATACCAATTGATATCTGAGCTAGCAAAAATGATTTTACAAAAATTCGGAATCGGGATGATAGTTAATTTTGTATTTTGAGTTTAAAGATAAAATCAAGTTATTAATCATTCAAGCTTCATACGCTTTGCTGTGTTCGTATCACTCCCGATGAACGCTAGTTGATAATCAAATTCGAAATCAGTGTCCTTTTGCTGTAAGAAAACAAAAACAAAATGGAAATTAATTAAAACTTCTTTAAAAGCGCGAAAATTGTTTGTTTGGATTTGCAATACTCGGCTTAGCATTTATTATTTTGTGGACAAGAAATGTCAATTCAAAGAAATAGAGAAGCTTGGGATACCACAAACAAGTGATCAAACTGAAGATACCATCGTAGCCATATTTGCTGAAAAAAAACTGCAAGCAAGAAGGCATTTTTTGTAGGTTAGGTAAGGTAGAATGGGCTGACGCTTGATCTTATTTTCGTAATTAGATCAATGTAGATCCATTATGATACCCTGGAATATTGTAATTTGTAACGTCCTAAAAACCTATGAGTTTATGGTTGGTAATTCTTTAACCATTTTGTGGCCTTAATGAAGTTCAACAGGCTGTTTCTTGAAGTGTCTGATAATAATTTTTCTAGTTCGTTGAAGACGTAATTGCCTAAATTTTTTCCTTTTGTGGCAGATTGCTGGGCAGTGATAAAGGAAGTGAGTGGTATCCTCATGTTCGTCTTTTCGTCATTACATACTCATTATCGGTGCAAAGACCCATTTTCTTTATGCGGTAGCCTAGTAGGTTGTGTCCTGTTATAATACACAACCTACGACGCGATCGTAATGAAGGCCTTTTCAAGGATAGTAGCCTTTCAGATCCGTTCTTATCGTATTTTGGCCATACTTTCCTGAAAGTGACACAGGAATCTACACTCGACACTCCCATCTTTCGTTGAATTTTTGTATTATTTTGCTACCAATGTTCTGCTTTATTTCACAGGGTGAGACCCTGATGAGATGAGAGAAGGGTGAAGTGCTGAGCCTTTTCTCGATGGTTCGTCCGCTTTTTCGTTTCCCGGTATGACCACTGTGACCGGGACCTCAGCAGAGTCTAACCCTTAGCTCTTCGCTACAGCAAGAAACAAACTTTGATTTGACGTGGCAGAAATTACTTTTATTGCAGCTTAGCTGTCAATGAAAAGTGATATCAGCATGTGTTAGCGCCATCATGGACACCTGTTATGCAGCGTTTGTAACTGCCAGGATTTCGACTTGGAAACACTAATCTGACTTGGAAGTTTGAAGATTTCTAGATTTAGGCTTTCTTAAAAGAATCCTGCACTTGGCCCCACTTCTACTTTCGAGCCGTCACCGTCGCGTCGGTTTAAATTGATATGGACGTCTCGTTCATATGACGTGTAACATTCTCCCAATCCTGTCTACTGGGAAAGCGTTGAGACTTGAGAAGGATTTTTTAAAGGCAAGATATGGAGTTATGTAATCCGTGCAGATATTGCTGTCTGCGTATATAAAATCTGTGCATGGCCTGTTTGGCTGGCTTAATAGACAATTACACTGATCTAACCTAAGTGAGCTATTCGCAGCCAATTCTTGAACATAGAGATCAAGGAATCTGAGATTGAGGATAACTTTAAAGCTTGCGTGTGTTCTCATTGCTCCAGCCACGCAAATACAGGCTGTTCTTTGTACTTTGGTTAGGGTTTTAAAATGCGTGGATTTTTCCAGCGTCTTCCACCAGACCGTGCTATGATGACTTTTTTGTGTCTTTTTCGTGTGTTGGGGCCTCAGTTCAGTTTTTTGTCTAAGTTCACTCCCTAGTATCTTGCTTGATCAGAGAGATCTTCAGTGGGGTTCCATTTAATCTTGGCATCTCAAAGGAACGTAGTTTTCTTCTATTTGCGAAAAGTTCCAAATCTGTTTTGAGGGGGTTAAATGTTCTGTTTTTGTCCAAGCGCAGACCTTTGTTAGTGCAGTTGCAGGTTCGCATTTTTTGTAGGTGTTTGTTTTTTTGAATTGGCAATACTGTTTCTGCTGATAGTCAATTTGACAATTGGTGTTTGTGTGGTCATTTACGTTTTGCTACAATGAAGAGACATAATTCATAATAACGTTGGCAAATTATTTTTCAGTGTGCCAAACTTCCTGATTACGTTTCTAACGAGTTATTTAAAGGCTTTTTTTTTGATAGTATTAAAATTGGCAACACGGTTTTTATTGACTTTCAGTTTGACAGTAGGTAGAATACAGTTTTGTTCGTTGAAGTCCTGGAAAAACCTAAACTCTTCCTGAATGTTAAACTGAGTGTTTTTTGAGCAGTGGTCTTGCCCCGGGTTTTCCTCCAACTCGCCCTATGTTTTTGCTGGCGCGAGTTCAGAAAATGAACAGTGATGTCAAATGGATTCTATTATTGTTAAAATGACAGGGATGTGTGGAGATTTTGTGGCTAAGCGTTTTTCGAGGACTGGAAAATATAGACCCAGTTTTTGACAACTCACAGAATTGTCAAGGAAACCTTGGTCAATTCTGGGTAAAGTTCAATGAACGAACTTATTTCTCAGCACTTCTAGCGTCAATATTCAAAACGAAAACAGTTTATTTCCTAATATTGTCAATGTCATTAATTGTTCTTTTTGCTTTACCAAAAATATTTACAAAATCGAAATGAAACTTGTGCTATGCTACTTTGCTGATGCAAAATACACAAATCCTTTAAACCAAAAAATAACTTACCATTCTATCACTGATTACTGCGATTGCGGTCTTTTGCAGAGCCTCTGCTACCTTATGTTCTACCAAGAAAAACATGTATTCGTCATAGAGCAAACGAATCAAATGGAAGCTGCCAAAGCTAGAAGCTGATCGTAAAGTTAAATCTCTTATAACCATTGAACTGTAGAAACTCCATTTGAGTAGAAATTGGCGTGCAGCTTTGGCGTAGTTGGGTTTGTCGCGGTATTCTTCTAATGCAGAATCCACTACCAAACGTAACCAACTTGCCCATTGTTCGAGAGTATTTTGTTGTTGTAAAGCAGCTTTGAAGTCATTCTCAAGGCGCTGTACTATTGATGTGTCACACTGACAAACCCATGCAGCTTGTTCCTTAAAACACAAGAAAACAATAAAATAAAATAATGTTTTCCGATGAAATAATAAATCGAACTTACCTGAACATTATGGAAGTCAACCCGATTGAGATCATTTAACATCTGCGCTATCTGAGAATTATTTTGAAGAACTGCACGTGCAGCTTGAGCTAGATGGTTCAAAGATGTATAGCGCCGTAGGGTTTGGCAAAATGCCGAAATAGCTGAGGTTTTGATTTGAACCACTCGTTCCGGAGCTCCGACCATTGATTCGCACAACCAAATTTCGATATTCTTGGCAAAATTTCGAATAGCTTGTGTAAGTGAGTTTGGAATGGAGCGCAGTACGTCTGGTATGAGGACATCTACCAGGTTTTGATAGAATTGGTAGTCGATCTAATAGCAAAAAAAAAGTATTGTTATATATTTTTTTTTATTGATGATGCGGCGACGTATGGTTTACGTACCTGTTTGATAAACTTCTGGACGTCAGCGCAGTGGCAAAGTAGGTAGAGTTTTGTCTTGGATAAGTATTTTTCTTCTTCACATTCGTCTAGATTGTTATTGTCAGATGAGCGCCAAAAATCACGCCATAGATATTCGATGGTACCGAATTCAAGATTTAAAACAGCATCGAGAAATGATTCACAGTGTTCACGGTACATAGAGCGGAAGGTTTCAACATCTTCCAGTGTAAGTTCGTTGTTAAAGGTGTTATCGAGTTCAATGTGAGGAAAAAGCGGTATACAACTTGAGCCATCTCCCAAATACTGCAATCATAGATTTATCATTGGACATTGTTGATTGTAAAAGTGAGAAGTAATTTAAAATCAGTTAAGTAGAACATTCTTAAGCGATTCAAATAGAAAAATTGATAAACTATTTCGATTTCTTTAAAAATTTATTTAAACTTTGTATCTTCGAAAAGATGTAAAAAATTTTTTCCGTTAAGGAATTTGGTTCTAATTGATCAATTGATTTTCAACTGAAGATAAAATTTGAAAAGGCGACTGTACAGGTCCAAGATAAAAATAAATGCTACCTTATCGGATAATTAGTGTTTGTACTGTGTAAGTATTCGATAAGGTAGCGGTGTAGTGTGTTCCAAGCGGAAACTCTGGCGATTAAGGAGGTGCTGTCGTGGCTCAAAGAAAACGTCATATCCTCCACGGATATTCGAATCTTCTCGGACAGCCAAGCTGCCCTTAAATCTCTTGCCTCTGTCTCTACAAAATCCATCACGGTCCAAAATTGTCAGATGTCTCTGAAGAAGATATCAAATCAGTTCAACATTCACCTTTCATGGGTGCCAGGGCACAGGGACCTACCAGGCAACTGTATGCAGACGAACTAGCCAAAAAGGGCACGACCACTTCCCTACGCTCAGAATGGAACAACATGTAAACTCCTACTTAGACAAGACCCTTCAGGCCGTTTGGCCGTGTGGTGACTCAAAACGCTCGAAGAGTTTGTTAGCCCTGAACCGCCTGTATCTAGGTTCTACCATAGGTGTTCTTAAGGGACACTGTCTAATAGGGCGATACACCAAAAGACTTGGTGTGCTTTCCAATTATTTCTGCAGAAGCTGCATGGACGAGGAGGAGGAGGATACCGTTCAACACCTTCTTTGTTCATGCCCTGCACTACTTCATAGGAGGAAAACTGTTCTCTGTGAATTCTTCTTCGATGATACAAGCGACTTAGCTTACATAGACCCTAAAAGTATTTCGAAATACATTAAAAGTTGCGCGTGGTTCGACTAGCGGGTGATTAACCGGCTAGTACCGTAATGGAAGATTAATAAGTGATCAACTCGTTAATCTTACATCGGGTTTCTGAGATCAGCAGGTGATTTATTTGCTGATCTCTGTGGTACCACAATGGGCCCTTGCGGCCTAAGTGTGTCAGGCAATGTACTCATTGGCTGACATCCACTTCCACCTAACCTAACCTTTTGGATACTTTTTTTTCAGCAGCAAGTCAAGGCCTTTATGAAAACTGTTAAGTGAGCCTCACTTGAGATTTAGAGTAACAAACATGGCGTTTCAGTTGGGTTCTGTCAAAGCCGCCATTTTGAACAACGAGTTTTATGAAACAACTTAACAACGGCTAACCCTTCAATAATCTTTTTAAATACAATCAAGACGTTTTCTTTTTATAATGTACATCATAATTTTTTGGTTATTGCTAGTTAAAAGTAATTTTTTAGAGTTATATAAATTAAAATGAAATAAAGCACGTAAAAACCAGTTTCATTATTATGATATTGGGTTTAAGCGTTCTGATCACAAATATACCACCAATTGTCAAATTGACAATCACTAGAAACAGTGTTGCTTTATTAAAAACTTCTTTGTATAAAAGTTGTAGACCTGACTAGTTTGAAGCTACCGCAACCAAAGTTTGATTCGATTTCAGAAGGTTAAGTTGTACACTGTACAATCCAGATAGGTAGTCAAAGTTAGGCCAAAAAATCACTATTTTAGTCCTCTAAATTTCTTATTTAGTCTTTATACAATGTGTTGGAAAATGTATAACCATTGTTAAAAACATTGAAAATAAGTTAAACAAATCGTGTGTCATCTTTTGATTTATATTACTGTTATTGTACCGTTATTGCTGTTGGGAATGCGCTAATATACTACCAGAGCCTGGCTCCCTAAGTTGTAAATCGTTTAGCAGCTTAATGCCTTTTTTGACAACCCTAAATTCGTTAATGCCCATCCTTGTTAATAAGTCAAAAACAGTTTACTTAAATGACATAAACAGCTCAAAATCTCATCAATCATATGAGAGTGTGACAATGCAAATGACTAAAATATGTTTGGTGCATTGACAATTGCTATTCTAGATGTAGACTGCTAGTAACCAACTTTTGGGCTCTTTGTTTAACTAAGCCATTTGTGGTGATAAAGTTGACTATGGTTTTTTCGGTAATCTGCCGTAAAAGTTATAATAATCAAAATTTTGGCAATGAAAATGTGTTTTTTATAGATAAATTGTTAGATACTACATTTAAGTTCGAAATTAGATGCAATTATGGTTATTCCTCTTCGAAAGACTAATGTTTCAAGGGATACCGCCAATTTGGCATTTGTTTATGTTAGCAGTCTTCATTCGCTAGAAGTTATTTACGAATCTATCGCTTTGCGGTTGGAACACTACCAATATGTTATTGCCGTCTTTAATGTACACTGCCTACCTTTAGGATAAGGCCACAAATTTTGCGATCGATTTTAGCTTTTTATACATGGTGGAAGTTTTGAACCCGGAAAAGTTTATTACCAGTTAATAGATACGTATTTTCCCACAAAAAATTCATAAAATTAAAGGAATAATTTAAAACGACCGTTAGAATTTCCCAAAATCAAGTAATGAACAACTGAATATAGGTATAATAAGGTACTAAACTAGGATGAGGCCATTGCGAATATTGCCGTGCAGGAGTGCGCATGTGCGACTTCTTGTATAAAATATTTAAGAGAGTGTTAAAAATAACCCTTTTACTTAGTTTGAAGCACACATGGGTTCCGGAAAGACTTTGACAGCGACAGAAAGAGCAAAAATAGATGTTTTCAAGGAAATAGGACTCTTAGGCCGTGAAATAGCAAGGAGACTTAACAGGAGCAACACAGTTGTAAACAATTCTCTTGCTGATCCACAAAACTATGGCAAAAATCAAAAAGGACGCACGGGAAAAGCCACAACACCAAGAGAAAATCGGTTGATTTCATTGACGAAATATCAATTTTTGCTGATTGAAACTGTCGTGATGGGTAAAAAATGTTTTATGGCAAGAACATGGATTTAGTAAATTCTCAACATTTGATTGAAAAAAAAAAGAAGCAGGAGAATATTTGTTCTATTCACATTTGAGATTTTTGCAATCTTTCCTATTTCGTTTTGTGTTTGGAAGAAAAAAAACTACTAAAGTTTTTTAAAGTCTGGTTAACAAAAAAGAAAGGACTGGTCCCGAAACAACAAGCAATGCGATCGGAAACAGTTATGATTTAACTTTTGACGACCCGACAGTGTTGCCGAAAGTACTCCCATAGGAGTATTGTACTCCTTTCAACACCTCCGTACTCCCGTACTCCTCCTTTCACATTCGTACTCCTATTTTTTTCAAAGACCTAAAGTATCTTACACTTGCAGTAGAATGTAATGTCAACCTTAATAAATTTAGTTCACTGTAAATTTAAGGCAAATTTTGGCAGCATTTCGAGGAGTTCGATCGTTTTTTTTTTTTTTTTAAAGAAAATTCAAATATGTTTACTTTAAGGTGTATGTGCCATTCGTTACACCTGTGTTCCTCAGCTGCAGCTAAAAAAATGCCACAGAATATTGAGGTTTTCCTAAGAAACATCTATATGTTTACTTTTCACCTAGCCCAAAGAAGCAAATCGATTTTAAAGAGTTTCAAGAATATTTTAATGTTGAAAAAGGTGGCTAGCTCTTGAACAGGTTGTGGCATGAACACTAGAACAGTGGCCTGCATTGTTACATTACTTTTTGGAAAATTATTTTGAATCTTTGGACAGTAACCTAGATCTTGTTCACAAGATTCAAGAAGAGCTAAATGGTACCAATCGTTTGTATTTATTATTTCTATCCTATGTTCTTCAGTTAACTAAACAGCTTAACTCAGAATTTCAATCACAGTCCGTCCGGACTCATAAGTTTTTGCCATACGTTAAAACTTTCTACAAAATTATCTTGCAAAATTTTATCAGATCGGAGTTTTTACATGACGAGTTTCTTTGTAATCCGAAGTTTTCTGAAAATTATTTAAAAAATATTGATTCTGTATACGTTGGGGCTAAAGCTGAACTTTTTATTAAAACAAAAAAAGTTGAAAAAATCAACTAATTGAATTTAAAGGTGTTTGCCGAGAGTATTATAAAACCCTGTAAGTTCAAATTTCACAGCGAATCGATTTTGATGACGAAATTTTGAAATCTATACAATGCGTTGACCCTTTAAATTTTGCAGAAAGTGCAACTTCAATAATTTCTTCTATTCCTGATTTAATTAATGAAAATTAAATTAAAAATCTTGACATGGAGTGGCGAACACTACTCTCACTGAACCACTTTTCCCTCTGACAAAAGATTTTGTAAGTGCTTTGTTGAGTCTTCCACACAGCAGCGCAGCGGCAGAACGAATTTTTTCCCAAGTGTTTCGCATTAAAAATAGAAAATGGAACAGATTGGAATTAAATGCATTTATGAGCTGCAAGGAATTATTAAATGCAATTGATTGCTGCAAATGGATTCCTTCAAAAGAACTTTTGAAATCTTATAAAAAGTAATGATAGTTTCTTTTTGTTGTTTTTGTTACACTTTTTATGAATCAAAATACCTTGCTTGTGGGTGGCAAAGTCACTTGTATTTAATGTATTAAAATGTACACAATAATAACCCTAGTCTTAAAAAAATGTGAATTGAGCTAACTGCCATAAAACAGATATTTTATTATAAAAGAGATATATATTAAAACTTTTTTAGAATTAATAATTTATTTATTTTTGTTATGCTTTTTTACTACGCTGAATTGATTTTTTATTTAAATAAAGTTTGAACAAAAAAACTGTTTGAACAAATTTCTGTACTACTATTTTTTTCAAAATACTCCCCTCTTTTGGCTACAGTACTCCCTTCAAATATTTTTGTCCGGCAACACTGCGACCCGACCAAAGAAAATAGACAAAAATTTTCCGATCCACATGTGAAACAATAGGTCCCATCACGGAATACTTGTAGCTGGTTGTATAAAGTTGTGAGGTACAACAACGGTTTCGGTTTTTATCTGTGTGTCGTTGACAGTAAACTAATGAAGCCACTCAAGCTTTCACAATCCTAACTAATATTATATATCCTATTATTAATAACTATTATAAATGTGAAAGTAACTCTGTCTGTCCGACTTTCTATGTTACCGACTCCCGCCCAAACCACTAAACTGATTGATATGAAATTTTGTACAGAGATGGTCAAGAACCTGAGGAAGGACATGGGCTATATATTTTATCCCTAAGTTACCACGGGAACAGGATACGGGAACTTAAAAGCTACAGCACCGATTTCGAAAATTCTTCCACCGTTACAATGCTACACTATCCCCGAGTAACATAAACACTTATTCATCCCCATATTCCTGTGGGAACGGGAGTCCTTACTAATATAATAAGTGCGAAAGTAGCTCTGACTGTTCGTCTTCCTATGTAACCATCTCTCGCCCAAGCTACAGAACCGATTTAAATGAAATTCTATGCAGAGATGATCTAGAACCTGAAGAAGGACATAGGTTACATTTCATTAAAATATTCCCGTGGGAACCGGTCTTCACTAATATTATAAATGCAAAAGTAGCTCTATTTGTTCCTACGGCAAAGGCAACGTAAACAAGTACCTTGAAACTACTGGATCGATTTCAAAAGTTCTTTCACCTGTCAAATTGTCGATTACACAGTTGACCTGAGAAGAAATGCCTACCTTGATCTTCAAATAAATATTGGCAATCGATAATGACTGTGTGAAAAGTCGATTTCGGCGCCGACTACTGAGATAGTTAACCATATAAACTAATAAATTATGTTGTCGAACATCTACCAGTAGACAATGTTATGGACGCTCAGTGTCACATCATACCCTATAGAGGTTCTCAATTCCTTAGAATTATCAGGAGTGGCTGCAAGTTGGTGTTTCAGTGCCAATAATGAGTAATCTAGAATTGTATACAGCTACAAATTACACATCTGGGATGCGGCATTATAAAAGTTTTAATAACGAAAAGAGAAAACTATTGATTCCCCGTATTTCTTTAATTCCCACTGATTTGTCATTTTAGTTTAAAAGAGTGTATCAAACTCGCAAAACCTTTTCATTTGACAAAAGATGGAAAAAGTAAGAACGTCGTGTACGAACATATACTTAAGTAAAATAATATAACAATAGTTTACTAAAACGCATGAATGTGTCTTATTTGCAAAATAAGTAGCCTAAAAAATTAAGAATCCTGCCGAAAGTCACTATTCCACGCGGACGAAGTCGCAGGCACAGCTAGTAGACTGATAAAACTATCGGGTGTGAAATAATCTTTACAGACAACCGAAAAAACGTTTATTTGAATGCGAAAAGGTCGTTAGGGATGAACTCATTAGACATAAGGCCGAAACTGGCCTCGGGAAGTAAAATAAACGAAATAATGTCGTTTTCCATTGGTCGTTCGGAAGCCTTCTGAACGCTTCTCAAATCATTCCATTGGCATCAAATGACAGTTCCTCTCCTCGAAAGAAGAGAAATATGATTCTTGATTTCAAGAAGGAAGCGAAACCAGAAGCACTCACACACTGAAACACTGTTGACGTCAAAATTGACAAATGTGATTGGCCACCTCTAAAATTGAAAAAAAGTGACCTGAAAACAATTATTAATTAATTAATTTTGTGAGACGAGTTCTAAAAACCTTTTAAGACATATTACTGTCGTTTTAAGTGAATTATGAAAAAAAAAAAAGAAAAAAAGTGAATAAAAAAAAATAGCGTTCGACGTTTCACACCGATACACAATACAAGCAACGAAACTTCAAAGCAAATAAAAGTGTTACTTTGGCATCCCGGATTGGAGAGTTTTTCCGGATTACCAATGGAAAACGACATAAGTGTGATATGCTACGGCCTTAGCAGAAAATGAAAGCGATTATTCCAAAGACTGTTTCTATATACGAGTTTCTTGAAAAAGCAAAGGAGCAATGCCCTAAATATGACGTAAAGATAATCCTTGTTGATTTTAACGCAAAACTAAAGAAGGAGGACACTTTTGTAAGCACAGCTTGAACGACAGAGTCTCCGATTCAGGTGAATTGATTCCGCTACGGGGTTAGGTCTTGTTTTAAAAAGCACGCGGTGCGGGAGTGTCTCAAAATTCATAAAAGTAAATTTAAATCAAAGAACCCTCAATCAAATTGAACATGTTCATGTTGCAATCAAAGCAAGACACTCTCCAAGTATCATGAATATCCGAACTTTCCCGCAGTAGCAAACAATTGATACTGCTTACTATACCTTGTTGTAGGCAAGTTCACGACCATTTCTAAACAAATGTTGTTAAACGATATGACGTCGGAAGGCTGCAATCGTATGAAATAACCTAATCAACGGTTCAACAACAATCCCTGAATTGTATGCCGCCAGCATCAAGTATCTAAGACCGTGAGTAACAATGTCAACAAGCCATCATAACCACAGTCTCTGGAGCTTTGGGCTTTACTCGACATCCAAAACGAAACCCGGTGTAGAATGTAGGCAGCCAATAGTAATACGGGAAACGTTTTATTTTGCCTTATTTTCTTTCACTGTCACTGAAATCTAATTTCTTTAGGTCTGTTCTTATAATTCACTCGATATAATAATTAGCTGTGGTGATTAGTGATTTGTATCTTAGTGACCTCAATAGGTGCAGTTAATTTTTTACTCCCACAAACTGTCATTGTGAACACAATAAACACACAAAAGAGAACTACTTTTTGTCCGACGGGATCACGGATCAGTTTTGTTTGCGTAACAATTTTATTATAAAAACCATTCTCCTTATTTTTAATGAGCAGGAAGTGTTCACCATTCAAATGACTTTACTAAATTTACTAAGCTTAATTTAATTGCAAATTCCTTAAAAAAAAACTCTTCCTTTTCCTCTCATTAAAAAAAGCACAAAATGCTGGCTTAACTTTATCAAACACAGAGCTTCATACAAATTAGTTCGGAACAATGCTATCCCGACGAAACCACTATAAGGAGAAAACTAATTAAATTTTATAACCATTTTTTTATGCTTTGTGTTTCCTTTAAATGTGTATCGTAGTTAAAACTGCCATTGAAACAATTTATAGTTAGGTATAATAAAAAAGAGCACACTGCAAGACTTCAGACTTGAAACCGCTTTGTATAATATTTTACATACACCGAAGCACAAGTGGTACTTACCTGTGAGCAAGCTTCATACGATTCAGGTTTAACGCCGTGTTTTTTCATGCTTTTACCTAAACTTCCACTTCCTCCAAGGGTGGAGGACCCACCACTACTACCAATACCGTTAAGATTACCACTGTTCTGATGTTTTCCAGAGAATTGCTGTCCTGGTTTATCGTCCATTGTATGTGATAGAGTAGATCCTGGCTTTATGCGAATGCCATAGTAGTGATATTTGGAATTTCCACGAGTACCCAACCGACGGGTTCGCAATCCCGAGAAAACCGAACGAATAAGCTTCCCGAAGCTTGCGGCATTTACTGGCTCCGATTTGTTCTCGTTGCAATGGTGCATGTAATGATTGTAAAGGGTCGAACGGGGTAGACTTACTCCTTCTGCTGTTTCGTAGTTACGTGTAAGCCATTTTATCTATGGGAATCGAACATAGAACACACATACATACACACACACATTATATAGAAATGAAATAATATAGGGATGCAATGAATATGATGAAAGATGCTGAAACAAGTGCATTCCATTTACTTACCGTTGCCGAGGCAATCTTGTTGGCATTTGCGAGGTTATTTGTATCATTAACGTTAAGTCCTCCGCTAACAATGACACTCCCAGCACCGCCACCACCACCAGCAGTTACACCCCCATTTCCAGTACCAGTAGGAGCGTTTGTAAGCGATGGAGTTGTTGATGTCGGTGTTTGTGCTTCTTGCAAGTAAGACACTTCCTAGCAGAGATAAACAATTTGATGATTTAAATGATTATTATTTTATGAGAGGCAATTTAAAATAAAACATCCTTACGGATAAGCTCGGGGGTGATTCACGACTCTGTGATGAGGAATTCAGTAGGATGTTCTCCTCGCCAGGAACTAAATAAGGCAACCCAGATGCATGCGATGGAGGAGTATTCGTTGTTGAGTAGTTGGCTGTTGTTGAATAGTAAGACTGGCTAGTTGTTTGATAGTCACCGACGGGACAAAACGGATATGTCCTGATTAAAATAAAAAAAAAAAAATTTTAAATATTTTTTTCTAGGAACTATACGCTCGACTAAGAGGATGTTCTTACATCTGAGACTGACTGGAGTTACTATGATAAAGCTCCGTGTCCACATATTGCACTTGATAGGAATTTTGACCGCCGGTGTCTTGCGTGGAAACTAAAAGACATAAAATGCACATAGTTAGGACTTTAGTATTTCAAAGATCGTACGGTTCTTGAGAGTTTACATAAAATAAAAAATACCTTTACTCATTATCAGAATTACTTACTGAAATCAGATATATGTATGTGTAGGTTGTATAGCTTGTAGGTGAATTAAGAAATTCAATACTAAGGGTAGGTACTCTTTGTCATTCCCAGAATTTATATACAACATTATATTTAGCACATATATGTAACTGTAATCTAATTAACTGTAGAAGTGAATTTTGTTTTCTTCATAAGAAGTCTAATTATTTTTAGTCGATATTTTTTCGTGTGCGATAAGTAGGTAGTTCGAAAAATTTTCCTAAAATTGTCATCAAAGCTGCGGGCATGATCGGTGGTGTTACATCAAAACAAGCATGGAAGCATTGAAACACCAGAAATCGCTATAGAAATTTATTGGTTAATCAGTTCACTTGTTAACGTTCCGTTTGTTAAATTTATCGAAACAATTTTGAAACGAAGATTACAACAGTGGAAAAATACGGCAAAAGTGCGCTAATAGAGTTGCAAAAGCTCACCTCACCTTTTAAGAGGTTTAGAACTTTTTTTTTTTTTTAAAACACAAAAAATTCGAAAAAATGAATGAAATATTTATTTGAATCTATAGTTTGAACCTTGCAATTTAATGTTTAAAGATAATTTCATGCAAATGTTGACCGCGGCTGCGTCTCAGGTAGCCCATCCGCTGAGTCCAATTTTGGCATACTCTTTCACACATATCGGCCGGTATCTCACGAATGAATGCATGGATGTTGGCTTCCAGTGCGTCAATCGAAGCGGGCTTGTCCCTATAGACATTAGCCTTGACATACCCCCACAAAAAATAGTCTAATGGTGTCAAATCGCACGATCTAGGCGGCCAATTGACCGGCCCGAAACGTGAAATTAACTGTTCACCAAACTCGCCACGCAATTGCGCGTGTGGATGATAAGGATCACCTATATGTGTATGATGAAGCTGTTACCAAGGAATGACGTTAGGCTTGAGTCTTCGAAGCATTCAAAGACACAGCAGGTACACACTAAAATAAGCATCTGAGACATTTTCTTTTTTATTAAAGTTCTGTCTACCTGCTCAGAACATTTTTATAACATTGGAGCCATCTAAAGCGAGGATACTAATACTACATTTCAGTATAACGAGCACTTGATGTGTGGGTAGATATTTTGGAAGGAATACCCATTTCCGTATATTGGACTAAAAGAGATTGAACACTTGTGTTGCCCGTTTTCTGATTCAGACTCAGAAAGCCTGCATCATTCATTTGAATGGAATTGTGCTGTTCAAGTTTGAAAAGTTCAAATATCTTGGTTCCATGGATTAATAGTAATGCAACTTTTGATGACAATATCAATCACCGAATAAGTGACTATACGCATTTTGGATGAAGTGTCGAGAAACTTCTGCTACTTCTGTGATAAAAAAAATTCCCCCCAAGCTGAAGGGAAGACGGAAAAGAGATACAAAGTTTGATTCTAGAAAAACTCCTGAGGGTCAACATTTGATTAGTCCAGACACATAGAACATTCCAAAACCGGGGGATGAGTGATGCTTTCTGAGATCAACGCGAAGTTCCCCGCAGGAGGGTCTGTAGCAGCAGATACGCAGTTGAGATTAATTGTATCAATTTGAAAGTACAATCTATAACAAGCCAAGCAAAATTATGTCTATAGACTTTTTATTTTCAGTGAACAATGAACTAGCCAACTGGGCCTTGACTTCAGCTTATTCAGAACAAGCTGATTTCTTTAGAAAACATACTTTTTCAAACAAAGAGTTTATAATGAAATGAAGTTCATAGAAACAAAACAATGATGAGACTATGTAAAATAATGGACTTATATTGCCCGACAACGTGAGTTGTAGTGTCAAATTCACATAATCACGTATTACTCAATAACGTGTGGTATAATTCAGTCCCAAGATTGCTGTCTCGAAACGATACAACTTTTGTATTGCAGTCTATTAGCTTCTATCAATGTTTTGCGGTCGGTGCTTTCTGCAATAAAATTCAACGTCCCAATTATTGCATAACACTCTTTTAGTAAAGCATTGCATTACATGCATCATCTCGAGGACACCAACGAGTTTAAGACAAATTTTCAAAACTTGGTTTTTACTCTGGACTAAGATCTCTTAGCTTTGTATCTATGTGCAGATATGGTGAACTAATTGCAAAGTTTTTACAGGATAGCGAAAATCTAGTTCCTCAGGTACAGCCTCAGCTGCCCAAGTGCTTACTCAATTTACAAACACATAATCCGTTAAAGAATTGATAAGTATCTGAATTCTGAAGATCTGTGGATATTCCCTTATAGAGCTTTCGAAGTTTGGGTTTCTTTAAATTTTCGCCGCCCTATGCCACGGCCTCAGGGTCTTGGTCAAATGATTTGCTGTCTTTCTTTTCTTCTTTTTTCAAATATGAAGGTGTTTACACAAACGCACAATCTCTTTCTCTCCTCGTGATCCACCTGTAGGGTACGTTAATCCTTCCTTGTGTTTTTTGTTTTACACCGGTTGGATGTTATTTGCTTCACAAATACAAGATCCGTAAATAAAAGCTAAAGTCAAATTTCGCTTTGGATGAATTTTTAAGTATCGTATGCTCATTTAAGACTTCAATGTTGGTACGATTGACGACTTTCATTTTTCTAGGCTTAGAATAAGGGTTGCCAATTTTTTTTTAAGTTTTTCGGGACAATTTACTGAAATGTTGAAAATCCCGGGATTTTGAATTTTCACCCGGAACAAATTAAATTGAAAAAGAAAAACATTTTTTTTTTAATTTGGCAACGTGATGTCATTGTATATAATAAAGAATAGTAAACTCGATTTTAGTTTTGACTGGTGGCGCACCACACGGGTCCAGTCTGAGCTCGTATGTTCCATTGTATATACATATATAAAGAAGCGATTGGTGCGTATCCGTGCCCTGGGTCCAAAGCATTGTTAATTGAGAAATAGAGTTTACTATTCTTTATATATATAAAATGCCATTGACATTCAACAAAAGGTCCGTTTGGTAATAATCAATGAAAGTGTTTTAAGGGTAAACCACAATGCAGTATAGATGTTTTCCAAACATTAAGGAAAAGCTTACACTTAATACTTTGACATCTTGAAATTGAAAATCCGGGATATATCGTGTCCCGGCCGCGGCGGCGGCGGCGGGACATTTAAATTTACGTTTGAAATTCGGGACGCCCCGGGTAAACCGGGACATTTGTCATCGCAAGTTAAAATGGATGAACATTGAACGCCTATAGTAAGTAGTATTTATTATAGCACCGTTTTTTCAAACGTTAAAAAGTTAAAAAGAAGTGAGAACTGTTGAATTGACGTGCTGGCAACCCACCAACGTTCTTAAAAAAGAAGTTATCGGTCGTTTTCTGAAAAGTTTTCTTTTTTTACAAACTTAGTTAAGCTAACTCCTTGGTATTTTTCTTTCCTTCACTCAAAATCACTAAACTTTCAATTCATGTAATCCCGGAACTTATGTCCACTTATTATTCACGTCCTTCTTCTTTTCACTCTGCTCTAGGGCATCACGCGCATTGCTTGATATTTTATTAGGTTGCTGTTTTATACACTTTATCTTACATAGCCAAGGAAAGTAATAAAGAGAAGAGGACTCAAGATGTGACTATTGTTAGTTCAAAAATCCATACGCCTAAAAATCAGTCTACACGGTTAAAAATTTTGATATACTTTTTAATACAGCCCTTGTATTACAGCTGTATGCAATACAGTCAAAATTAGTTTTTAATATTTCCCTAATATTAACTTTCTTTCTTAATTATTGTGTATTACATTTTAATATTTCTGTATTAGGCTTACAATTTGTAATACAAAAAAAAATTAAAATGTAATCAACACGATTAAGAAACAATACTTTAGTATTCAAATCTAATTATTCAGACCTTTTTTAAGATTGTAGACAAATTTGATATTTAAATTTAATACCATAATACTTAGCTTTCAACTTCTTCAATATTACAATTTAATAATCAGAGGTTATTTTATTCCATTTGCTATGTCAATGTACTGATATCCAGTATTACATTGGATTCACAAGTTTGGTGGTACCTGCGTGGTGTGATGGTTAGCATGTCCGCTTGTCAATCCTTGTTCAAGGTTCGAATCCCAACAGAGGCGAAAATGTTTTTCAACGAGTATAGCCTTCGGCAAGGAATTCGCAGTTGATTAGTAAATTGCCATGGCAATTGGAGAGTGCAGTTATTAAAAGAGAGAGCAAATATTAAAAGAGAGCAGTTAGTAAAACAAATATTAAAATGTAATAATGTTAAGATATTAAAAAGTAAAGCGTATTTTTTCATTGCCATGCACCCTTACTTTTGAATATCTTAATTATTACATTTTAATATTTATTTTATTAACTGCTCTCTTTTAATACTTGCAGTTTATTAGATTCTAATAAATTTTTGGTGTTGTCATATATGCAACCCAAAAAATATTAAAATCAACACCAGAATTTTTAACCGTGTATATGCTTTTAGTTCGTTCATACCTTGAAAATTGCTCATTTGTTTGATGCTCTTATTCTTCTGTTAGTACTTTTGTCGCATTGAAAGAATGAAGAGCTTTCACTACATTTGTAGCACAACGCAACTTAAGAGGTGAGTATTATTCAAGCTCTGATTTGCATTGACTCTGTAGAAAAAAGATGTTCTGTGTAGTGTTTGCTGAGTCAATGAAGTGCTAAACAATAAAAAGTGATAAATGAGAACGTTTCACAGTTTAAAACTGCATTTTGAAATCGACTTTTAATAATTTGCAGCCTAACTTGCAGGTGACATTAGCTCGAGAAACAATTAGCCAACAAATGTTTGTCAAAGAAGAGTGAAGGCTGAAAATATTGCCGCTGTCAGTGAAATTGGACAGCAAAATTTGATGCGTTTGCACAGTAACTCGGATTTTCGCGGCTTCAAATATGAATTGGATAACCTTTTAGGGTTCTAGAGAAAGAACTTTAAATATACAGGAAAACGGGGAGACCGTCGACCGATCATTGATTATTTTTTTCATTAAAGTACATAATTTATAGGAAATTCAACTTGCATATTTCATTAATGTGATATTTGTGATATTGCATGATTGATATTAAAATTTTTTTTAATTCTTATTTGCATTGAACTATTATCAGTCTTCAACCTTAATAGAAAAGTGAGGAAAACACCGAAAAGAGTTTTAGTAACATACTACACATTTTTCTTAAATTTACAAGAGCACTTCTAGTAAGAAACTAACCCCAATGGGTACCAAAGAAAATCGATCAGAACCGTAGTCTAATCGAAATCACGTTTAAAAGACGCACATATCCTTTTAAAATCATGGAAAACCCTTTACATAGCAGGTACCGAATACTTCAGGTTGCAGCATCTAACAGAATTCCAACCGTCAGTAAATTGTTGCTTAAAAATATTTCTTCAAAAATATTCAACCAACTTTCACTTCACTTCTACGTCTTTGCTTAAATTTTTTCAATAATATTAATATGACCACAGTGACCTCTTTTTGGTTGCTGATAACATGAAAATATCACGTCAAATTATCATAGAAAAGCAGAAGGTTTCACATTAAAAAAATTTTCTAGGGAAAGATCTTTGATCAAAAAAAAGCAAACAAAACAAAAATGGTGGCTTAATTTTTCTAAACCCACAAACACAGATTCACAAATATTTACCACCGCAATATGATATGTTATTATGACGTCTATACATATCGCATCCGTGTTTTCTTTGCTCTCGTGAAAACTGATAGATTCGTGATATAAAATCCGGCTGATGCATCCAGTTGTCCTTTTTTTATGCAAAAGTTGCTTAAGTTTGATTTTGATTTTGTTTGTTTTTTTTCTTCTTTTTTTTGTCTTTAACACTTAAATTTTCTTTTACTTTAAATATAATAAAAACTTTGATGAATCGAGTATGAATAAGAAACAAAACCGAACGAAGGAGACGGAAGTTTGTTTAGTGCATCCATTGAACCCGAACAAAATGTAACGCGAGACACAAGTTCGCCAAAGGTCGTCACTATGGGTGATGAACTAGTTTTAGAGGCCGTTTGTTGTTCGTTTCGTTGAATCAGTCCACAAAAGTAAAATATTGTAGGTATAGCAGTAGGGAGCTTTGCGCCAAGAGTTTAAAGTGCAACAAAAACAATAGCAACACACCAAGAATCCATTTCAATAGAAAAAAGTAAAACCAAATTGAAAATTGATACCATTCAAATGGTTTACATTTCCATCACCAATAGTTACGGCCGCACCGAAAACAAAGACAAGCAAGATGTGTGAAAATCGGTCCACAAACTCTGGTGCAACGGCAACCAACAGCAGCAGTATCAAAAGCAGTTGAAAGTGAAAGGAGTTTTCATCAGTGAGCAAATGTACAATTGGCACGATATGAGGTGCTGTTGTGCCTAGCAACCGGACAACACGGTGACGGTAAAATTACAACTGAATTCAAAATCGAATGTTATCCTAGCAATATGCCTTCATCGCCGTTGTCGACCGACGTTGATGTCGGCATCATCATATCCATCACCCCCAGCAATCTAGACGACGCACGACGAAGCGACGAAGCGACGCGACGTAGTGGAAAATATAACTAGCTGGAGTAGCATCATCGCCATGATATCCTTTTCGCATACGTACGCACAATTGCAAATCCTCTACGCGGCGGTAACTTGGTATATAAAAAAAGGACCCTGGATTTCCTGCTCCTTACACAGGTGTATCGCTGTTGCATGGTTGTGTGGGTCTCCACCCCATTTCCGTAGGATAAACCTCTGCCCGAGAATTTCTATACTACAAAAATGGATATCATCATCCACCCAATCCGGGATGAGTTTTTGGGTTTAAATGTTTATTTTGTATGCTTGTGCGAGAGGATGCTCGGGCGAAAACTTCCAACAACAGGTGAAAGTGAATCCTGCCAGCATCGTTCGATGGGTTGGTTACTGGTTCGTCGTTGTGCTTTGTGTTCGTCCTGAGGGTAGGAAGAGAAAGTGTACTAGGGTTGAGAGTTGGCCAATCGACGTGAGCTCTTATCAGGGAAAGCGCCTCCCCTTTTATGGGTGCGTACCAACCTTCATCCCTTATTTCTCAACTCACAGCTCACGTCTCGCCGGTGATTTGTATTCCATAAACAGAGAAACGAATTTCCGCGCATCCTCAATTATACGTTGTCGAGATGTACCCACAACCCGCCACGTCGCTTCGCATCTCATCAGTTTAATAAATACTAGGATTTGTTTCATCCACAAGTCTAAAGTACCTGCTTATGCTGGAATGAGCGATTTTAATAAATTCGACTGTAGATGTTCACTGCTTTTATTATTGTCATTCCGAAAATGCTGTCACCACAATCGCAAAACAATTTAAAAGGTTAGCTTGTTCAGGTGTACACGAAGGACTAACTATAAGTGCTGGGTATACCTAGTTGGTTGCCTTTGGTTGGCGTTTGTGGTTTTCAGCAAAGGATGAAATAGAGAAATATACCAATTTTTATCGCTAGCTTCTTCCGCTTGTTGTTGTGCAAATAGAAAAAAAACTTTTGCAATTAAGTTTCCTGATATCGAGGGATTTGATGTTCAATAGAATGAAATTTAATATTGAAAATTACTGGGTTCCATTTTAGTGATCTGAAATTTGAGGAATTTTTTTCAAAATCGACTGCTGATGCTAACCAAACTGTTCAGGAACTACGACTGTAAAACTTGAGCAAGGGTGCAGGTATCCTCAATACAGCCGTTTAAAGAAGACGTTAGCGTAATGCGTAGGATATTCTTTCGCCGTTATTTGTTTACGACGCTATGGAAGACAGCTAGGTACTGGGCGCATGTGGTATTATTATATATTATTGGAAGCTCAACTAAACCTTACGGAAATACCCGAAGTAACAGTCGAAAAAATTAGTGAGCCAAAGTAAACGCCAAAGAAATGAAAAATGGATAAAGATAGGGACATCGGGCTTAGATGGCTCAAGATTCTCATCTCCATACTAAGGCATAGAAAGTCGGCTTAGGAAAGGATAATCTTCCTAAGCAATTTAGAGAAAATTACCT
Source organism: Melanostoma mellinum (assembly GCA_914767635.1). Taxonomy (NCBI): domain Eukaryota; kingdom Metazoa; phylum Arthropoda; class Insecta; order Diptera; family Syrphidae; genus Melanostoma; species Melanostoma mellinum. The sequence goes on from OU612058.1 coordinate 27,969,031, forward strand.
TCTACTACTGTACAAGAAGAAGGAAAATTAATACAACATACAATAAATTGCGGTAGCTACCTTTCAATAAGGTTGATTTCCCACACTTGAAGATCATTGAGGGCATATGAGGTATAGCCAACTACGAAAAATATTAAAGCTTTTTAATAGCCAATGTAAGTTTGTCGTGGATAAGTCAACAACAACCTAGAGCGGGTCACAGACAACGAGGAGTTGAAGTGACGAAGATTTCAAGTCCTGTTGGAGTCACCGCAGCAATCTTAGTCAATGTAGGTGTACACCAAGGAAACGTCTTGAGTTAGGCTAGGTTAGGTTAAAGTGGCTGTTAGCTCGGCGCGGCGTCTTGAGTCCTCTACTGGAAAATAAAATAAATACAACAAAGTACATCAACTTTTCTTTGTTAATGATGGAGCATTCATTAGTGAGGACCCTATACATCCATTCTATAAGGGTAAAAGTTTTAGAAGAGTACCATATTATAGAAGTTCAAAAAACTGATACTTGTGTTTCCAATTTTCTGGCCCAGACGTGACTTTTCCAGACATTCATTTGAAAGGAATTGTGCTTGCCAAGTGTGAAAGGCAGATTGTGATGACGACATCAATCATCAAATAAGCGAAGAGTGGATGAACTAGCGTGACAACTCGGCCATTTTCTGTGATAGAAAAATGCCTTCTCCGCAATGCCCAAAAAGTAAAGAGCAACTTGACAGTTTAGAGCACGACCGGCAAAGTTGGTATTGTAATGTTCAAAGAAGAGATCTAAAGCACCCTGTACAAGAAGCAATATCATACAACGTTGAGACACGATTGTCAAGGAAGAAAGGCGGACCAAAACTTTCCTGGTAAAGACGAATGCAAGGAAATCTGCATTTGATTGGCATCGGACACAAATTAATCCACAACCAAGGACGTTTGCCGACACATTCTAAGATCAGCGTGGCGTATCCCACAGGCTTATCACTAGTGTGAAGCAGTTAAGTTAAGGACATTCAAGCAGACACCTCTCCTTATACTGATTTCAATACAGTGGCCCTAACGAACATACCGACAAGGCAATGCTGGAAGGAAAAACAGTGTTATAAGAGCAAATCATGTCCCCGTCTTTACAGACGGTTCCAAAACGGACGAGTGAGTAGAATCAGGCATCCAGAGAAAGGCGGTCATCAAAGCTATCTCATCCATTGTCATAAAATCAAAAAATGTAGAACGACTTCTCGGCTTTACAAACGGCTTAACGAACGTCTCAAAAGGTACAGAAATAAATTTGACTACGATCAACTATAAATACGGAAAATAACATCAGTTCACCTCGAGCTTTCGACTGCGCATGACGTGTTCATCTCTCTCGTTAGTTCGAAGAAATTACCACCATTCCCAAACGCGATAGATCGCCTGAAACCGGGGACAATAGTTTGTCCTCGGATAAAAAACTTTGTTCTACAATGTTCCCAAAAACGCATTTTCACAATAAGTTCGCCCCTCTCCAATGTCACCCAGATACTGACAATTCAGATATGGATGACATAGAGTCTCCGATCATTAAAAAAGTGTATGTGCCCCCTATAAAAGTATTACAAAAGTCAGCCGAATATGTGCATAGCTTAATGAAATCCCTTAAAGTGTTCAACTATTCAATTAAAAAACTTTCGATCGGAATAAAAATTGTGTGTGATTCTATTGATTCATTCAACGTTATCCTCAAAAAGTTAAAAGATGAAAACTGTCAATACTTTTCTCATGACTTGAAGAGTGAAAAATCATTTAAAGTAGTTTTGTATGGCTTAGAAGACATGAATGTGGATGCGCTTAAAACTGAACTCATTTCACTAGGTTTGCAATGCACCGAAATTAAGAAAATAACAAAAAACTATGATCATTACAGTGACACTATTTATCTCGTCTCCTTTGTTAATGGATCCATTAAACTGAACGATCTAAAAAAAAATTTTCGCTCTGTTTTGCACACCCAAGTAAGTTGGAATTTCCAAAGAAAAATTAAAGGTAAGCTGACTCAATGCCACAATTGCCAAATGTTTGGACATGGGCAGAGGAATTGTCATATTAAAACTTTCTGTGCTAACTGCGCCGGCTCACACAATACATCCGAATGTGACAATGTTACTGTCCAAAAATGTGCAAACTGCAGCGGGAGCCATAAGTCTACCGACACATCGTGTATATACAGGGCAAGGTACATGCAGATAAAAGAGAAGTCATCAGCTGGAAGAAGATCCCATCTACAATCAACAGTCGACCTCACCTCATCTGCATCACATGCTTATCTAGTTAATCCATCGCAAAAACCGGTTTCACTTGCTTCGATGACTGAATTTCCATCGCTCGCACAAAAAAACAAACGACAGGTCACTGCACCTCATATCAACTACGTGCAATCAAACTTGCAGCCACCAAATCTACAGCAGAAAAGTAATGTGTGGGGAGCTAATGCACATTCTAGTAATGTAAACAATATGCCAAGCAGCAACAACAACAACTTAGTCAACGACACCTCAACACTGTTCTCCATAGAGGAACTAAATTCACTATGCATGGAGATGATAACAAGCTTATCTTTTTGTAAAAATAAATTAGATCAATTCAATGCGATCGCACGTTTAGCAACTAAGTTTTTATACTCTAGTCCTAATAATAAGTAAAATGGCAGACACACATATAAAAATTATTACTTGGAATGCTAAAGGCATACGTAAAAAATATATTGAATTTCTAAATTTTTTAACCTGCAACGACGTTGATGTTGCTTTGGTAAACGAAACTTGGCTTACATCTCAGGTCAGGCTGCCGTCATCTGAATTTAAATGCTACCGTATGGATCGAATTGATCAATCGGGTGGTGGGGTTGCGATTCTAATAAGAAAATCAATTCAGCATTCGCTTCTACCTGTTGTATCAACACGAATTGTTGAGAATGTAGGAATAGAGATTTTTTTGAGGAATCAAAGGAAGGTTAAGATTTTTTCTGTTTACTTTCCTGGTGGTTCTTCATCAGACATTAAAAGGAAGTGGCTTAAACAAGACTTAAGAAAATTATTTACATTGAGTGGCGATTTTCTGGTAGGTGGCGACTTCAACTGTCGTCATAGAGAATGGGGTTGTCTAAGGGCAAATGCTTGGGGCAATATTTTAAAAGACCTCCCACTTACATTACCAATAAATATCTTGTACCCTTCTTGTCCGACGTATTTTCCTGCAGGTTCTCGTGGCTGTCCTTCTGTCCTCGATTTATTTGTGACAAATGTCCCAAGTCTAGTAACACAACCAACTTCATTTAATGCTCTCCCTTCAGATCACAATCCAGTTTTCTGTGACTTTTTATGGTCGGGTGAAAACAAAGTGCAATATTTCCAGGATTTCAAAAATGCAAATTGGAATTTCTTTAGAACAAAAATCAAAAATAAATTACAGAATGAATCCGTAGACCTTGGAAGCATTGATTCTAAAGAAAAAGTAGATTCCGTGATCCAAGATTTTTCAGAAGCTATTATTTCTTCAGTTAACGAAAGTGTTCCTAATAATCCGGTCAAATTAAACCAAAAATTGATAGTGAAGTTACATAAATTCCCACCAAGCTGAAAGTTGGTGAGATCGTTTAAAATATGATTCCAAATAAAACTTGAAAGTTCCCCAACTTTCCCCTGCATGCAAAAAATTTTATTCGAGGTCAAAGGTCAAAAATGTGACTTTTTTCCGATTTTTTGCGATTTTCAGCAAAACGGTAAGATTTATCATAAAAATATATCAGACACAATTGTAGATTATAAATTTATCTATAAAAAATGTAAATCTACTTTTTTTCTTACGAGCCACTGTTTAGCAGATATAACGATTCAAAGATTTAGAAAAGTTAAAAAAGTTATAATAAGCGCACGTTTTCACGCCACCTAAGAGGTTAAGTATAGCGCGTTTTTTTAACTTGGTTTCCCAAGTATTCTATTCTATCTGTCCGTTATGATCCTATTTAATAAAAAACAAAATATCAAAAATTGGCAAAGACTGCAAAAGAAAAATACGAAGTAAATTAAAACAAAGTAGTGAAGTTTATTCTTCTAATTCATAGCCATTAAAATATTTTTCTTGTTCTTCTTCTTGTTCTTCTTCTTCATCTTCATGCTGGATGCAAGCAAATTGCGTCAGTAGAGATGTTTCGGATGTCACCTCATTGGAATCAAACGAATCCTCCACTGTTGGTGATTCAACATTAGAGCATGACCCATGACCGGCCTTGACAATTGGTACATGCCATAGAACAGAACAGTCCAACTTTTTTGCAACCACATTTAGCACTGCATACCTTTTTGCAGTTACAAAAAATTGTGTTCAGCAGTTTTCCGGCGCAGGTGGAAGTGCAGTTTGAATTGGTTCTAAAGTGTTGTTGATTAGTTTCCAACCCCAGTCTGTAGGGTCAAGCTGATTACCAAGCCACACTTGAACTTGGTAATATACGCGAAGAAGATGTTGATGAGCAGCATCTGAAGTTGGAGGAAGACAAGCTAATTGAACTTGTTTTTTGCTTTTAGTGTTTTTAACATTCATATCTGTACTCATCTAAGCAGGTAGTTTTTTATGAGCTCCGTACATAGAAAGAAGAAAGCGAATGCAGCATCGACACGAATCCTAGCTACTTTCATAATTGAGTCTTTAAATTCAAATGTGCTTACTTTACTTATTCGACGACGAGAACCTAATGATTTTCTTTTCTCGTGTTTTTCATTACATTCCTGGCCACAAAATAAGCATAGTTTCTTAAAACAAAAACCTGCCTCACTGACATGTGATCTAGTACGAGGTGGACTTACTGCAGATGTACTGGCTTCTTTTTCTTCACGTTTTCTTTTATTTGCAGCAGCAATAGACGACTTCCTTGTGTAATTTTTACGGCAACTTTCATGTAGTGTCACAGATTTCAGACTCCTAAGATGTTCCGAATAATCATCAGCTCTTTCGAGACTTGCATTAATTAACGCCTTCATACCCCGTTCAACAGCAGTAACGTCATTTTTACCTAACCACAGATAAAATATAATATTCAGACTTTTTTATTATAAACTTCATTTTTACCTAATAGTTTACCACAGATAAAACAATTTTCAGACATTTTTGTAATTAGTTCAAAGCAGACGGATGGGTCTATGAAATAACTCCCACGAAATAAGTCCCACTTTTAAAAACGAAATAAGTCCCACCAAAAATTGCTTAAAAAATGAAATAACTCCCACGAAATAAGTCCCACTTTTGAAAACGAAATAAGTCCCACCAAAATGAAATGATTTAAAAATTTATTTGAAATGAAATAACTCCCACTCAATATGAAATAACTCCCCCTTAAATAATATATTTCTTAAATGAATTAAGTCCCACTTTCATAAACGAAATAAGTCCTACTTTTTCATTGTTTAATGCGATTTCAAATAAGAAGTATTTGGCTCTTCGAAAAAAACACACGTCGAATCAAAGCAGAGGAATAATAAAGAAAAATCGTATACAAGCAAGAAGAGAGATGAGAGATAAGGACAAAAAATTATGATTGTCCCTTTTACGAAACATTGGACATTTCGTAAAAGGGACAACCATAACTTTTTGCATAAGAAAAAATATAAATTTAGGGGTATGAAATAACTCCCACTTTACAAAACGAATTTATTCCCACTCAAAACGAAATAAGTCCCACTTAAAATAAAAACGCGTAACGAATTAAGTCCCACCAATTGACGAAATAAGTCCCACTTTTGAAACGAAATATTTCCCACTTTCAAAATAGCAATTTTTGGTGGGACTTATTTCGTTTTTAAAAGTGGGACTTATTTCGTGGGAATTATTTCATAGACCCCAGACGGATATATGTTTTCACGTATTTTCACTAAAGCGTTGTTTTCAAGACAAACGGTATTTCATTTGTCATGAATAGCCACGCATGCTGTTGAAAAGGAAAAACTATTTAATCATATATTACAACTTTGGAAATGCAAATACGAGACGTACTCATGCATATTTTTAAAACGATCACAACTTTTCTAAATTTTTGAATCGTTATATCTGCTAAACAGTGGCTCGTAAGAAAAAAAGTAGCTTTACATTTTTTATAGATAAATTTATAATCAACAATTGCGTTTGATATATTTTTATGATAAATCTTACCGTTTTGCTGAAAATCGCAAAAAATCGGAAAAAAGTCACATTTTTGACCTTTGACCTCGAATAAAATTTTTTGCATGCAGGGGAAAGTTGGGGAACTTTCAAGTTTTATTTGGAATCATATTTTAAACGATCTCACCAACTTTCAGCTTGGTGCGAATTTATGTAACTTCAAATGTCTAGATTGACCGGACTATAAAAGAGTAATTAAAAGTACTTGTTATAAGCTTCCTCTGAAGATTTTGGAGCTAATTAAAGTAAGAAATATTCACAAGAGAAACTGGCAGCGATATCGGCAACCTTTTTCAAGAAGTATGGTATCTTACTATAGTAAAATTATAGCAAGTGAGCTTCTTAGTTATCGCAATGAAAATTGGAATAAAAAACTAACAGTGCTTGAAAAAAATGGGAGACCTTTCTGGAATATTGTTAAGGTAGTTAAAGGCAAAAATAAGAAAATTCCTTTCTTAAAAGACCCATTCTCAACTTTCTATACAGATAGTGAAAAAGCGGAAGAACTTGCAAGGATTTTCTCGGCAAACCATTTAGTTTCACAAAATTTAGGTGACAGTGTAACCGATGACCTTGTAAGATTTGCTGTATCGAACTTAGATGCTTCACTCGAAACGACACCCTTACACGTTTTAATAGAAGAAGAAAGCATAAGAAAAATTGTAGATAGCCTACAAATACGAAAGGTAGGTGGGCTAGATCAAATAAAAAATGTTTTCTTGAAACAACTACCAAGAATCGGAATAAAATTTTTAACTTTTATTATCAACGCATGCCTTAAACACCAGTACTTTCCTAGCACCTGGAAAAAAGCTAAGATTGTGCCTATATTGAAAGCTGGAAAAGCACCGGAGGAAGCTACCAGCTACAGGCCCATTAGTTTGCTAAGCAACATTAGCAAAGTTTATGAAAAAGTGTTGAAAGAAAAAATTTTGAAAACAGTTTTAGAAAAGAGTATTTTCCCAAACGAGCAATTTGGTTTTAGAAAATCCCACAGCACTACTGATCAAATAAAAAGAATCTGTAACTATGTCCAAACACAACGCGAACGAGGAAATTCTACAGGAATGTTTTTGTTGGACATAGAAAAAGCTTTTGACTCGGTTTGGCATGATGGCCTAGTGTATAAAATGTCCGAACTTAAATTTCCTGTTTACTTGTGTAAAATAATTCGTAGTTTTTTGTCTGATAGATGTTTTCAAGTCCATGTTAATGGTGGTGTTTCAAGTGTGTATTATTTTAGTTTTGGTGTTCCTCAAGGCTCAGTCCTAGGACCGCCATTATATAATTTATTTACAGCTGATCTACCTGTACTTCCAAATTGCAATTCAGCTATTTTTGCTGATGACACAGCTATTTTTTCTTCGCATGAGTTTGCTCTCAACATTGAGACAAATTTAAAAAATGCGATTGAAAAGCTAGAAATTTATTACAACAAATGGAAAATTAAACTTAATGCCGGAAAAATGCAAGCCATCTTTTTCTCGCGAAAAAGAAAATCTTGTTATCTTCCCAGCAGTCAGCTTCAAATTAATGGAAACACAGTAGCCTGGAATCAGTCTGTTAAGTACCTAGGAGTTCATCTCGACACCAAACTCACTTTTAGGGAACACATAAATAGTACGTTGAAGAAAATGGGTATTGCAATTAAAATGCTTTATCCTTTTATCAATAGGAAATCGCCACTTACAAATGATAACAAGATATTAATTCATAAAGTAATTTTTCAGGCAATACTTTTATATGGATGTCCCGTTTGGAAAAACGCGGCAAAATGTCATATTAAAAAACTTCAAATTTCCCAAAACAAAGTCCTCAAAATGATGCTTAACCTTCCTTGGCATCATTCCACTCATGATCTGCATGAGGAAGCGAATGTTGAATTGATTTTTGACAGAATCAACAAACTGTCCACGAACTTTAACAATAGCTGTGATACTGCCGAAAATCCGCTTATTCGACAGCTCTATGAATCTGTGATAACTTAATGTTCGTTGCCTATATATAGATTTATTTATTTATTCTATTTATTAATTAATTTATTTATTTATTTATTTATTTATTTAGTGCATTATTTATTTATATATTTATTTATTTACTTATCTATTTATTTCATTATTTATTTATATATTTATTTATTTATTTACTTATTTATTTATTTTTTCAATTATTTATTTATTTATTTATTTTTTTATTTATTTATTTATCTGTTTACTTACTTATTTATTTAATTATTTATTTATTTACATATTTATTCATTTATCTTTATACTTTCTAAATTATCTAACCACTTTCCTTACTAATCTGTTGATGTGTATACTCAATCATTATATCCTATATTTATGTTATCTCTTTTGTATTAATACACATACACTTTTTTTTTTTTACTCGCATGAAGGTTTTGACGTATTTTCCTTCAATTATAATTCTTTTCCCCAAAATATATTTTGTATCTTTCAAATAATATCTCAGTAACAAGATTTAATATATCAAATATCTGAATGTAAAACGTGCGGTCATAGGCTTTTTAAAAAAAATATTTAGTACGAATAAAAGAAAAAAACAAAAAACATCAGTGGCGGAGATCAAGGGAGAATTACTCTTGACAACCGCTGTTTTTTTGGTTTAAGTAGACAATTGAGAAACAAAATCCTTTCTAGAAAAACTAAATTAATTACTTTATAAGACCTTGATCATCCCAATCTTGCTATTAAGTGCGGAAGCGTGGACCTTATCTTAAGCGGATGAGAAAGTCTCTAGCTACTTCGAAATAAAAACACTCCGAATGATCTTTTGTCCCGCATATGCAAACAATGTGTGGAGAAGAAGATACAACAACGAGTTGAATTGTGCCGCTACATGAGCATAGGTATAGAAGGGTGTGCATGTGCATCGTGAGATTTCAATGCCTGGGACAGATATGGAGCAGATGGACGCCAACGTTACTGTTTGACTGGGTTTCGAGAACACTTGCATACTTTATTGGAAATTACAGTTCGGGGTGAACCTGGGCCTCAAGCAACATCCTTCGATAACGACTTCGACTTCGGGCGAGCTTTCTCCACTGTAGTTTAAGTTGTTCACTCTTTTGCAATCTAAGTCGGCTGCATTCTTCTTTCACTTCAGCTAAGACGAGAGCTTTCCCTTCCGCTGTTTCCCTGCATTGTGCTTTCGACAATCCGGCAAACTGGAGGAAGCTCACTTGAAATCGAAATTGTTAACTGAAGATGTTGAGTCCCAGGTTCACCCCGAACTGTAAGTACATAAGTAAGCTCAACGAACACTATTAGTTTAATTTGGGTTCAAAGACACCGTGACATAATTGATAATGAAGTGGTGGATAAGCTTGCTGAAATTGCTTCATCACTCGTACACAGCGAAACGAAAACTTTTGTCCTCCAGCCAAAGAAAAATGGACACGACTTTGCGATTGTGTGCTAATTACGATATTAAAGACGATACTTTAGACTGAGTACAAGGTTTAAGTATCTGCTCATCATAATATATTTGGTTGTACAGCCAGCGCTGCCAGCTACACATTGATCTTGAAAGTAGAATAAAACCATTCAAGGTATTGAAAAAAAAAAAAATTAAAGTAAATATTCCAAAAGTATTGAGCGAAAGATTAATAGTGCCATTTTTTTGCAGTTACTTATGCATATAAACGCTGAAAATTCAATCAAAATCGTTCTATCAGTTTTTTAAAAAACCGGTTTCAGTTTCGATATCTTTCCAAGGGCTACTAGAATCTGATTAAAGTTCTAATTGGAATCATCACAGGAGAGGAGATTTATTTGTTTTGACCTTATGGATGTGCTTCAAGCGTGAGAATACTTTGTTTGAAGTTTGGTTTCTGGTTGGTCTTGGTAAACAAACACCATTTAAGCTCTAAAGAGGCTTCCTCTTTATTTCTTTTTGACTTTTTTCAAAACGAGTTTTTAAAAGTCAACTATGCAAAGCTTGATCTTGCCAGAAGAGTTTTTTACAGAAATTTAAAAAAAAATCAAAGATACGATTTTGAAGTTATCTCAAAAAATAATTTTTTTTTATACAGCTTATAAAAATTTGCACATGTTAATAAGCAATCCTTCTCAAACTACGAAGAACTTCTCAAATATATCTAAAAGGTCTGTTTCTTTACTTTGTGCTTCATAGTCTGTCATATTTTAAGGAGTGGGGGTAAAATTCTCTCAGAAACTCTCTGAAAGAGCGTAATTGTCTGAAAGGTAAAGAAATGTCTTGCAGAAAATATTCGCAACAACTCTTAAAAAAGAAACGTCTATTAGAAAGCTGTTGTATTTATTTTGGCTGTGCATGATTTCTGTCCACAGACATTTTGGTGGCAAAAATTTCGCCGGGTGGGAACATTTTTTACTCTCTCGTAAGCACTCTCTTTTGTGCACAGCTACGAAAAGTCACTGTGCTGGAATAGGATTAGACTGACTTTCATCTAATTTCGATGAATTTCGTGATAATTTTTAATTAAGAAACATACCTCTGATTTCGTCAAAATCATATCAGTTGTTACTGTTACTGTTATTTCAAGACGAAGAGATCCAATTCCAAAAAAACCTCTGTAGGCTGTCCCATAGAACCTATTCACTCAGTTCTTCGTAGAATGGTCTCGTTTGGAGGTGTTACATAATGTTCAGCTAGTGGAAAGTGATTGGAGAAACTGGGACCCGATCTTCCAAATATTGTTGGAAAGAATTGATGCCAAAATCTTCGAGAACTTTACGGAAAGAGCTGAAGAAAGTGAATCTCGTAATTTGTATAAGGCCTTGCAGCACAACCTTGGTGAAAACAACTATTTCCATGACCAGTACCCGTTACAGACCATTTCAACCATTTTTAAAACCAGAGGAGAGCTGATACGGCTAAACTACCAACCATATGGCCCTGAAGAAAACACGGAGTGTACTCTTTGCAACCATAGAACAGTGGAAAACGTACTCCATTTCATAGGGATTTGCCCTGTACTGTCATCAATCCGTTATGCGCATTGGGGAAAAAGCGTTCTTAACCAAAATGAATCTCTCGAAGTGCTAAATGGGCCAAACTGGAATCGGTCTAGCGGACCGATTACCTACAGAGGTACAGCCAAAATTCCAACAACAACTTTTTTCATATTCTTTACCATCGTAATGTCATGATTAGTTGTTATCTAAAATTTTTGTTTTTACACGATTGCAAAACTTGTCTTATTGTTGGTCATTTTTTTGAAACTTGCCAGGTTTTTAGGAACCTATGGCCAGATATTTCCAAGAAAAGATAAAACTTCTACTCCAGCTTAGGAGGACTCGTCTCTCTGTATGCTTTCTGCAGTTGAAACTCTTATTAAAAATAAATGGAGATATGAATATTCATATCAGCTTTTTTTAATAAACGAAGGTAGGCATACAACTGACAAAATATTTTCGCCGTAAAACAGAAGGATTGATAGGGGCTTTAGAAAATGTCAGTCTTATGCATAGTTCCACACTTCTTAAGAAGCGCTTATACAAACGAATAAAACGCAATTACTGAAGGAACAGAAGTAAAAGATCTTTATTTGGTTCCACTCGTATAATAGGAAGCCCTTTAAAGCTTAAATGATGTTTGTGTACCAAGACCAACCAAAAACCAAACTTCAAACAAAGTATTCTCACGCTTGAAGCGCATCCATAATGTCAAAACAAATAAATCTCCTTTCTTGTGATGATTCCAATTAGAACTTTAATCACCCCACCCTTGTAGCCTTTGGACTGATATCAAAATTAAGAATAAAAAAACACAAAACAGATACAATTCTACTATAATCCTCACCCTTCTCTGATGTCTGGTTTTTGTCAAAGTTATTGTGGCAGAAAGCAGGTACAAAAAGTAAAGGATGAATTCAGAGTTTTGTACAACTGATATTCCAATTAAAAGATTTAATTCGCGTACCTGCGTAACACGTGTTCAATGTCGGGACCGACTCAAGCAAGGTGCACCCCACTCACCTTTTGTTATGTACCAACCCATCCATACACGCTTCACATTTACTATAATGAGAAGAAGATATTTATTTCACGCTTCTATTACTTGTTGTTAACGTGAGTTCTTGAAATGATTGCGACTCTGATTATGATTGTGCAAAGAGGGCTATTTATTAACTCACACCCTCTTCTTGTCTCCTGCTATCATCCCGTCCAGTAGAGGCTTTACTCATCTTTGCTACCTTTTATCTCCACCCTCTTTTTTTTTGTGTGAATTGAGGCTTTATCCGAACGAAGCGTTTTCCCTATCCGAATCTGAACAAGTTGTGTTACATGTGTACTTTTTCGCTTCAAATGTATTTGATGAAATAATTGTAATTGATAAGAATTACATTTCAGAAAAAAAAAAACATACGAACTGGAATGATGCAAAAAATTAATAACACCAGAAGACACGAGCGCGGATTAAGTCTACGTAATCCGGGATAATTGATTTGCCTTCGACTTAATTCAATAACACTGTACTGATTTAAGTTTGATCAAAGTACTCTTAACATATTTGAAAGGTCAAATGAGAGGTAAATTTAAGTCGCCAAGGGCCAACAAAGCATTTTGTTCATTGTGTGGTAGGACTTTGGAGGTCCGAATAATGCGCTGCAAAAAATTCCTTTTGCATTTATTTTAAAAACGGATGTTTTTGGGTTTAGTACAGAATAATCTAATAAATTACGTACGCTTTTTAATACCGGCTCCATTATTTTATAGCAAAACGTAATCAATCCAGAGGTCAGTGGCGGATTTACACATTTGCTGCCAGTTAGGCTATTCAAAATGTTCCACCCCTAGAAAGAAGTTTGCTATGCTAAGTTATTAGTGTTGTGCGGAGCATATGTCTATCCGTTGCATAAACCGGAGGCATGCCACATACGGTTGTGCTCTTGACATATCACATTGTTGATCAAGGCCTTCTTTGAGGACCCTGGCAGACCATCCCGCTGGCTGGTTTAGGTCCGGAGGAAGCTGTCTAAGATTCTTTCCTGGCAGGTGGTTTCATCATCTCATCTATCCACGACGCGACGGCTTAGAGCCCAAACAAGACTCAAGGAAATTAACCTTCTGACCCCATTCAAATCAAGAGGTCTTGCATTCCTGGATAACTTTCAAATTGAAAAATTGTTTTCGAAGTTGTTAGAGGGTTGAATTAAGCACGCAGTTTGACGCAGCTGATACAAATACTTCCTTCTGTCTAGCGAATCTTCGTGACCTATAGCTTATAACCATTTCGATAGCAAACGTCTTCGCCTCGGCGTTATGTGGATTGACGCAGAAACCGATTTTATTGCAGTTCTTGAACAGAAACCTTAGAGGCTGGATGCAGTTTAAATAGTTCCAGCACATCGACGTTGAGCTCATTACGCTCATTTACTTTCGGTTGGCTTTGCGTTTGTTTTTCTCTGTCTATAATTATGTGACTTGTCAAAACTATTGAAAGATATAAAATACATAAGGCGTGATTGTGTTTCGAGAACTAGTTGTAAATTTTATCGCCATGTCGCATTCAAGGTAGCCTTGAAAATGGCACTTTAAAACCAAGTCAGTTTCTAGATCATTGGGATTAGAACTTTCGAAGAAAAGAGGTTCTTTTGTAATGATTGATGATGATTGAAGAAGAAGTAAATTTTTGTCAGCCTCAGAAATGTAAAAATCTAAAGTCTTACTAGCAACCACATTCGCTCTAATTTCATTCGATTCTCTCTTCCCGTGGCTTTTGGGATACTGCTTTGAGACAGTTAATTCCATAGTCTTTTCTGTTAAATACTTTGAATTTCACTATTCAGTCAAGGAAAACTTGCAAAGAGATTTGTGAAGTTCGCAAAACTATCAAATTTACGGTTAAAGTTTGAGTTTGAGAATTCATTGTTCCAAAATAAAAAAAAAAAAAACAAAAGAAGCATTTCCATTTCGTTCCACGTTTCGAGTTTACAGTATTTTCGTTACAAATATATGGCGCCCCTAGATCCCGCCGCTCAAGTATACAGTCTGATCAGCCCATTGTTAAATCCGCCAATGCGAAGAGACAACATTGTACACCGAAGTTTCTTTGAACGAACAAGCAATTTCAGTAGTACGACCGACTCTCCCCAAGGAATTAAAGAGAGACCCTAATTATCCTGATCTTGAGGACAATGATGAACGAATAGGAAGACCCAAAGTAACAAATAATGGTTGCAAATATGGAAAGTGAGCTCAACCAAATTGGTGTACAAATAAAGGAATTGAATCGATAAATTAAGGTCTTATCGTGCCGTGGTTTTTTTTATGGTGGTCGCAACAAACCATTTTTCGAAATTCGAAAATCCTGTTTTTTGATGGCATGTCTTTGCTCTTAACTCGTTTTAAAGTTGTGCTAGGTTTTAGCTGGCCCCACCCAGGGAGGGGGGTATAAGGTATGTATTTTCCAATACTTTGTTTTTTTCTGACAATTCATTGGTTGTCAAGAATCCACCTGGGTTAACATTGACATACATTCCAGAGGCTGTATGTCTGCGTTTTATGCAACTTCTACAAAACATGCCTAAAATTCTTATGAGGTCTTGCACTTTAACTGGCGAAAGCTTTTTAAAATAAGTTTCATACAGTCTTTCCTTCAGTTTACACAATTTCATGCAACTGACCAGAACTAACAACTCTTCTAGAACATTCTGCTTTGACCTTTGTCTATCTATAAACATCTCTCTCTATCTCCATACATTTCTCTCGGGACTACATGGAACCATTGATTGACTCGAAGCTTTCTTATCTTTTTTCTTAAAGATTGCTGACTAATTGCCGGTTGCTGCCTTAATTGTTAGCAAAATCTATTGAGAAAACATATTTCTCAATCACCAACTGCTTGTATTCCCAGAGAAAAAGAATAAGAAACTCAACACAGAAGGAACACAAACAAGTGCACAAAGTCCACATGTTTCAGATCAGATAAAATGTTTTCAAACATTTAAACGCAAATAAATAAATGAATTAATTCAAAGCGTTTGATGTAATCTCATCACTTGATCTAAATATACATATATATTTCGGATCATACCTTTGTGTGCCAATAATAATAATTTCAATAGGGCAACAACAAAAACATCACTCCCCCTTTTGAATGGACACAGATGAATAGAGATATGAAAAGCAATGAAATAAATCTGTTTTCTCTGTTTTCGAATTGTAAGGATTCTCTATCTCTATTAATATACTCAAAAGGCTTCCGAGAAAGGTGAAAATACAAATTATTATTCTCTGATATCTGATTGCATCTCGGCTTTTACATTTAACATGACAAAAGGTATATGAAGCTCAACATATGCAATAAATTTCGTATGGTTTTTTGGTTGAAGCAAGGGAGATGACCTGTTTGTTTTTGAAATGAGGTTGTGTTGTGAAGAATTTATTCTTTGGAACATAATGTAGGGTTTGAGAAATCGTTCAACACATTCTGGGATTCAGTTTGAATAGTTCTGAGAAATTAATTGGTTAGTTTGTGGACCTTTAAGAGTTTTGTTTTACTTTGGCAAAACACTTATGAAGTTAATTCAATTTGGTTAGCTCTATACAAACGGTATCATTTTTTCTACCTATATTTTTTGTACTAATGTAAAATGGAAGAAACTCTTTTCAAATGCTCACTTGACGCAATTGAGAATATTTTTTAAGTGTAAAATAAATAAATAGGCTAGCGCAAAAAACTTGCCTAGGACCCAGTGCAGTTTTTGCAACAATGACTTGGGAGAAGTGAACTGAACCTACAATTTTTGCCGATTTCGAAAGGCTAAGTGAGAGTGAGTGCGTTTCATAGCAGTCAAACATGCAAATTACTCGACAATGGTGATAAAGAAACAATTGGATTTTGTATCGAATTTGAACCATGAGCACCCAAAGTTACGAATTTACATTGTTGGACATTAAACCACTAACACCATTACGTTGAGTGCGTAACTTAAAAATCCCGCAGTTGTATATCGATCTGTGCTAGCGATGCCAGTGAACTATCGATTCGGCGCAGCGGCAAAGTTATTCGCAGCAATTGGGCCTCTGTTACTCTACTACGATAAGCTAATTCACTGTCTACGAGCAATCAAATTGGTCACACTATTATTCTTAACAACTCATGAATCAAGATTCATTCCGGATCGATTAGATTACACCATTCCCAAGTTGGTGTTTGATAACAATTTCCAAGTATATAATTAATATAATCTTGGAAGAACCGTGCTTTTTTGAAGCCTTACACCTCTTCCACACACGGATCTTAAGCCTATGATGGTGCAGGATGTGGAATTTTTTCGAGTGGGCTGAACTTAAGTCTTTTCTTCCGCCTACCTGGGGCCGAATTACAGCATACGTTATCGGGCACTTTAGTACTACAATTTGACATTCTTTCATTAGTATTTGAACGAATTTAAGTCCAAAAATTAACAGGAGACTAATGTTTTTTTTTAATGTTGTGTAATAAAGACCGAATTTTGAAAGAAAATAAGTACTCACTCACTCGATCATTGAAGCGGTAATTCGACCCCTGACTATTGTAGTGTGTTTCAAGCGGAAATTCTTGCGGTTAAAGAATCCTGTTGTGGCTCAAAAAAATGGTGTATCCTCCACAGATATTCATATCTTCTCGGAAAGTAAGGCCGTTCTCAAAGTTCTTGTTGCTGTATCAACAAAATCTGCTACGGTCCAAAACTGTAGTACTTCTCTAAAGGAGATGTCAGAACAGTTCAACGTTCACCTTTCATGGGTGCCAGGTTACAGAGACATATCAGCCAACAGCATGGCAGACAAACACGCCAAAAAAGGAACGACTTCTCCTCTTTGACATTAAAGTAGGACGATTTTGAGAAAATGAGCACTAGCTAGACGCAGAGTAATACGTGCCTTACGTCTAAGCAAATTTGGCATATTAGCTCCATCACAGGTGTCCTAACAAGACACTGCCCAATATGTAGACACGTTTAAGGACTTGGTATCTACTCCAATGACGTAGAAGCTGTATGGACGAAGAAGAAGAGGAAGCAGTTCAATACCTCTTTTGTTGATGTCCAGCGCTTGCTAACTGACGGAAAACTCACCTAGGTGAATACTTTTTTGACGACACCAGCGATTTATCTAACAAAGACCCTAAAAGACTCTGCGCTTTCATACAAAGATCTGCATGGTTTGACTAACAGGTGCAGGTGGTTAATTTGTTAGCCTAGGTTCGATAAGAGGACGGTCATTTCTCATCCCCTAGATTGAGGTTGAATAACTTTGTTCTTTCAGTGTTTTCACAATGGACCCCCGTTGTTCCTAGTATGTTGAACTCCATACCCTGACAGCAGGGGCGAACGCAGAAAAATTTTTCGGGGGGGGTTTTGAAATTTGTTTTTAACATTTTTATGCTTTTTTTATACTCTGTATTGAATCGTAAAATACATTGCTAGGAGGAATCCTAACTAATATTATAAATGTGTAATTCTGTCTGTCCATCTTTCTATGTTACCGTCTTCCGCCCAAACTACTCAACCGATTTGAATGAAATTTGGTACATAGATAGCCTAGAACCTGAGAAAGAACATAGTCTGTGCATTTTATCCCTTTATTCTAATGAGAACGGGAACGTATTCAGGAACCTAGAAACTACATCACCGATTTTAATAATTCTTCCACCGTTAGAACGGCTCACTATCCTCAAGTAACATAAACTTCACTCATCCCCATATTCCTACAGGAACAAGGTCCTTACTACTATAACAAGTACGAAAGAATCTGCCGCCCAAGCCACTGTGTCGGTTTAAGTTAAATTTTATACAGAGATGATCTAGAAAGACATAGACTTCAATTCATCCGAATATTTCCACGGGAACCGGTCCTTACTAATAATGTCTGGTCGTCCCGCCCAAACAACTGAACCAATTTAAATGAAATTTTGTACAGAGGTAGTCTAAGACCTGAGGAAAGACATAGACATTATATTTTATCCCAATTTCTACGGGAACGTAAACGAGAACTTAGAAACTACTGCACCGATTTCAAAAATTCTTCCACCTTTAGAATGATACACTACCCCCGAGCGAGTAACATAGGCTTTAACTCATTCCCATATTCCTATGAGAACAATCACCATATTCCCTCGGGAACGGGAGTCGTTACTAATATTCCAAAAATTCCAAAATTAAATCTGTCTGTTTTTTTCTTTTTTCTTTGTTCCATTATTCCCATGGGACTTACTTGTACTTACTACTTGTAAGTAAACAATTCTATTTGGCAAAATATGAAAAAAGTAAGAAGATAGATTACTGAAAAATTCAAATTGCTGCCGAAAGTTAATTAGTATTTTATAAAATTAAGTCAATGCGCCTTGGAAATTTTGCCATTTTTATATTTATAAAGTCCTCATAGTGAACCTCAATACTTTTATAGATGTTTAGCAACATCAAACCGTTCAGTTGATCCTCGCTGGTTCTTCCTCGCAGATATGTTTTTAATCTGCGCAGATATGAAAAAGATTGCTCGCTTGAAGCCACGGATTTTGGAAGTGTGGCAACGATCTGCATAAAACAATGAACTGTTTTATTAGGGACGAATCGCACACATTTAAGGTGTCTATAAAGTTGTTGGGCTGTTTTTATTTTGGCATACTCAAGCAATGTTCATTGGTATGCATATGCTTATTCATACATAAGTATTTCCTAGTTGCCATTGTCGATCACATTCTTATACAGAGCCAGAGCGACTGGTTTTTAGTATGTGTGATGAAAATTTTAATTTTCGTTAGTTTTGAGCTGACCAATGCGATGTGTTTGTGGTATGTCCACCTGCTAATCCAGAGGTTCGAGGTTCGAATCCCAGCAGAGGCAAAATGCAAAAATGTTTTTCTACGGGTATCGCCTTTCGCGAGGAATTGGCAAGTCCTCCGTTAGTAAATTCATTGCCATGAAAAGCGCTTTCTCAATTAGCCGTTCGGAACCGGCAGAAAATTGTAGGTCCCCTCCATTCCCTCACAAGGCATGGTTGTGAGAAGTGCGCTAGGCCCAGGGGCTCCTCGCTCTGTTGCGCCACCCTATTAATTTATTTATTTATTTAATGCGATGTGTTTACAAATATAAGTAGGAAAGTGAATTTTCATATATTTCTATCGCAGGTCCCATTTTATACGACCCAATTCTACCTCCACATGTCCACATCAAGATATGCAATTTACTTACTCTAGAAAAGGGTGATCATGCTAAAAACATACCAAAACCAAAAAGTCATTCCAAAACATATGAACTACCTGCAAATTAACTTATCGATGGAAATGGATTCCGCATTTGGAAGGATTTTTTCAAAAATTTTTGACAGAATGAAATTTTCAGATGAATTTTATGCTTCCATGTTTTATATTTTGATTTTTGTTTTAAAAAACTAGTGGTTATTTTTTTATTTCAAAAATTTCGGGGGGGGTTTCAACCCCCAAAACCCCCCCCCGGAAAAATTTTGGTAAAAATACAGCTGGTGCAAGAATTAAAGCCGAACGGCCTACCACAACGCCGAATTTTAGGTGACTGGGCTCTTGAACAGTTAGCCGAAGATCCAATGTTTGTGTTCAGCGATGAAACTAATATCTGGTTGAATGGATACGTGTAGGAGCATGTTTCCAAATTCACGTGCCTGCTCTTCGGATGTGGAACTGGAACGGTTGCGTATGATAAGCTCATTTAATTCTGACCTTGACAGCATTGTTTCATGGAGTCTTATGAACCGAGTAGAATTCAATGCTTCGAAAACTCAATGCTGTCTCTTATCGTTGAACCTTAAAATTCCTGCATCGAAGAAACCGAAAAGCTTTCAGTACTTGATATGTGTGTAAACGATGATCTTCGTTGGAATGACCACATATTTGAAGTCGCCAGAAACGCTGCTAAATGCTTAGGTTTCTTGAGACGATGCAGGAAGTTCTTCACCCCTTCTGATCTGGCTACAATTTATAAGGCCTTCATCGGCCCAAAACTGAAGTATAACTCCCATATCTGGTCAGGTGTATCTCAAACATCTTTGCGCCTACTTGATAGGGTACAAAATAGAGCGTTCAAATTGATAGGTGATAGCTCAATCGTAGAATCGATTGATTCTCTTGAACATCGTCGAAACGTTGCCTGTCTCAGTCTCTTTTATCACTTTTTTTTACAAACAGTGCTCTAGTGAAATAGCCAGTTGCATTCCCTGAAACAATTAAGCCGCAATACCCGCCTCGTTAGGAATGCTCATCAGTTTTACCTTGAGCCCAACTTCGGGCGTACAGTCAAGTATAGAGATTCATATTTTAGTCGCACCACCCGAATGTGGAATGCTCTACCTGGCCCTGTTTTTCCCCTTCATTACGATTCACAAAAATTCAAAAGCAAAATGCATCGATGTCTCCTTTCAAATCCTCTCCTGTTTTCCTAAATACTCGCACTGTGTTCTACAACATTATAAGGGTAGTGCGCGTTAATTATAAAAAAAAAAAAATTGCCTCATTTAGAGTAAAGTGCAGCTAGGAGCATGGCAAGATGTGCGCGTTAATTATAAAAAAAAAATAGCTCCATTTAGAGTAAAGTGCAGCTAGGAGCATGGCAAGATCTATCAACGCATCCAAAAAAAAGTCACTGTTTTGTTGGGATTATGGGCTGGTAGAATCATTGGGCCGTATTTCTTCCAAGATGATGCAACAAATTTTTTTTCCACAAAATGGAAGAGCTTGACTTGCTTGGTATGTTGTTTCAACAAGACGGTATCACATGCCACACAGCATGCTTAACAATAGACTAATTGAGTTTGTTTCACGTTTGGGGCTGCTTAATTGGCCGCATAGACCGAGCGATTTACCTACTTTTTTGTGAAACTATGTTATGTTATGTATAGCGACAAGCTCGCTTTGATTGACGCACTGGAAGACAACATTGAAATTTTTGTTCGTGATGTTATCTCGGCCGGAATGTTGAAAAGAGTATGCCAAAATTGGACTAATGTCATGCAATTCTCTGATTTTTTGTTTTTTTTTTGTTTAATTTTCTGGAGCTCTTAGAAAAAGATAAATAAATAAATATGGTGGCGCAACAGAGCGAGGAGCCCTAGGACCTAGCGCATTTATCACAACCATGCCTTGAATGGAGTAAACCTACAATTTTCTGCTGGTTCCGAAAGGCTAATCGAGAAAGCGCTTTTCATGGCAATGTTCTTAGAAAACGAGCTATAAATAGTTCTTACCTGTAACCGTAATATACTGCGGACTATCTCCATCGTCGACATTTGGTGCTTGCACAACAGTAACTTGTGCCAATTCCACACCATCTTTAATTGCACTTAAGTCATGCATGCTATCACTCTCTCCATTGCTGGAGTCTGATGCATCCATAGGTACGACATCTAGGACTGGCATATCTTCGTTGTCTGTTTGAATGATGATCTTCTTCTGAAACGAATTTGAATTGCATTAACAAAAAGAAAAATTCCAAAAACAAACGTACTTGAGCTAAAACTTCATCCAGTTGCAATCCACTCTCATCGTTTATTGCGGCCTCAGTCGAAACCGAAATCACTTCATTTTTAATCTCACTACTGTTCAATAGGCGATTTTTCGTTACATTCGTGCGATTTGTTTCAACAACATTCGATGAAGGATTTGCTATCACAAAGTTTCTTTGTGTTGCAAGACTCGTTGTCATATTTATTTATTTTTTTGTTTTTATATTTTTTTCATTCATAAACAAATTGATTACAATTAGATAATTTATTTATAAAAAAACTTTGACTATAGGTGTGGTTGATCCTTTTTATTTGCTATTCTAATAGTTGTGCAGCTGAATACAGCCTGAAAGTAAACAAAACAATGGTGATCTTACTTAACTTGATTCCAGTAAGTATTTGGTTATATTTAGGTTATAATCTTTGACAAAGAACAAAAAAACTCTTCCTAGAAGAAACCTATACCCTGAGGAATAAATCTCCGAAATGATGAATTTATTAAACGAAGGAATGTATAAATATATTTCAGTGGGGTGTTGCTATGAAATTAACCTCAACCCTGGATTTTGGGGGTTCCTATGACAAAATCACATCACTATGGACGCTTTTTTTAATATTTTATATTTGTGTGTGTGCGTCGAAGGAAGGAAACAAACACATGATGTCTGAGGGTGGGGCTCGCGATTTTTTTTTTCTCCCAAAGCCGTAAGTCGAATTTCTTATTATTAAAGTTTTTTTTTGCGCTTATTAGATAAGTTCAGAAGAAAATTTAGTAGATTTTTGGAAGCACATACATATTTTTAGCTTGTTTTTGAATGTATTTTGGTAAATGATTCCTTTTTGACCCAATACTCTGCTTATCATAGCTTAATGGTTAGAGTGTCGGACTATTAAGTTAGTGTCAAGACTTCCAGTGATATCCAAGATTCTTTTAAGGCCGTATAGTGTTGTACGGCGAATCGATGAGAGTTCTTCAAGAGTAATAAAGGGTGTTTTTTTTTAAATGTGTGGTTTTCAACCTGGCAGTACTTTTTACAAAGTTGGCCTTTTTGATAGCTGTCACTTGATTTATGTTCAGTTTGGTTTGGCATTTCATCGTGGAAGAATTGGAATAAAATATTAGGCTAGTTATTGTTGACATATGGGCCAAAATGCTGCCAAAAATGATCAAAAATTATGTCTCTCGACTGGAATTCAAAAGTGCCAGCCTGGCTGAAATGTTTTTTTAAAACATAATGGTCAACTTTAATCTTTGAACATAAAACCACACGTGTTAGAAAACAACGTTCAATTGATTCCTTGATAAGAATGACTGAGAAAAAAAGAGGTCTTGAAAACAATAACGTTTTTGTGCAATGATGGCTGGCGTGAACCTCTTTTATCTGGTAATAACGACACTTTTTTGCCTTTCCCAATTTAAAAAAAAAACAAATGCAGACTTTTTTAACGTGCCTTAGTCATACTACTCCATAAATTACTCGTTGAAGCTTTCTTCTCAATGAATTTTCAGACAGAAACCTATGTGTCGTCCTGACGAAACTAAACCAGTTGACGATTAGGTCGACATAGTGAACTGCTGATTGGATCTCATTTTGTGGTTTTTACGGCAAATAAATTGCCTAACCTTTGGAAATTTGGAATGAACCTTGAAATCTTCTCAAGGCCTTCGATTACTGTATTATTTTGAGGCCCCTACTCTGACAACAACCATTGCTATTGGTAGATTCAGTTATGAGCTGAAAACGGTTAAGAATGTTTATGCGGCAAGACGCGTTATGAAAACCAAGATCACCTTTGAGAGAGTACACATGAGCGTTTGAAAGCAAAAGTTTTAGTTAGTT
This sequence comes from Melanostoma mellinum, assembly GCA_914767635.1. Lineage (NCBI taxonomy): Eukaryota > Metazoa > Arthropoda > Insecta > Diptera > Syrphidae > Melanostoma > Melanostoma mellinum. Next base: position 27,992,503 of record OU612058.1, read on the forward strand.
ATCGATTGTCGAAACTGCCAAACAGTTTACCAACAAAACAATATGTTTGACAGTTAATACATACATAGGGGCGCAACAGAGCGGGGAGCGGGGATGAAGAAGACCTACAATTTTTTGACGATTTTAAACTAGCAACATAGAAAGCACTTTTCATGACTGAAATCACTATCGGAGGACTTAACATTTCCTCGCAAAAGGCGATACCCGTACAAAATATTTTTTGTTTTCTATTGGGATTCGAACTACGAACCTTCCACGTAACAGGCAGACATGCTAACCATTATACCATGGGCACAACAGCTCAATAGCTGCAATATCTTAGAGGCAACTGGTAGACGGCTAAGGCCAAACCATATTAAACTTAAGTTAATCTAAATTGTAAAATTTTTTAAAGCTAGTTTTTTAAACAAAGTTTTCAACTAACTAACTAACTCTTAGAGGCAAAATATTTGGTCTAGAAATAAAAATGAGAGAGTCACATCAGAACAATTTTGTAACGAGGGCGCGAAATTGTTCTGGTCATTTATTTGTGTACCATCCTCATCATCTTCAGGCTTACAAAAATTTGGGGGCAAATATTTCGGCAGTTACCTGACCTCTGTTTGATAGCACTGGGCCAGTGCCACTGGCGACTGGCAGATCAATTTTCGCAATGAAATGAGTCTACTCCGAAAAGAAACAAAAAATAAAAATGGAACAAGAATTTATAGTCGAAAAGTAATTGAAAAAATAACACAAAGCTTTAGAAAATCTTGTGTTCCTCTATCACATTCGTTCTTCAACAGAACAAAGCTCTCTCCCCTCTCTTTCGCTTTCCAGATTGTTTTCGAATGCATTTTTTTATCTTTCAAATGTTTTCGAATGCATTTGTTTATCTTTCAAAATAAAACTGTCGAGTGGAGAGAATCTCATGTAGTTCGATACACCATCATTTCAATGGAGTCAAGACTTTGTTCAACAAAAATCCATAATGTTAGTCTAATGTTTGACGAAAATCACAAAATCAACTTTTATATTGGTCAAACTATGCGGCAAAGCGTACTGCGCAAACACAAAGTCTTGCGGTTGAATGCTTAATGAAAAGTATATGTTTTCAACTTTTGGATTTTTTCAATCTGTGCGTCATCTGGAGATTTCTCCAAATAAATGGCGGAAATCGTCTTCAGTGTCCATGAGATATGTAGGTCTAATTTATTGCTTACATACATATGTAGGAATTGCGTCTAATGATGATGTACCTCAGGGGAGTTATCTTTCTCTTTTTTGTGGTAGAAACTTGATTGAATAACACTTATTCACATTTGAATATCTCATAATAAGGAGTTACATTGGCTTGAAGGGGGAAAACGGCCTATTTTCTAGAATATTTTTTTTTTATAATTTTTAAAATAATTTATTCAATCTTTTAAAAGTTAAGCTTTCTGTAAGAAATATTCAAAACTCTTCTATTGTTACGATTTTTCTTATGACTCTCGCAAAAAAATGCGTCCATGACAGAAAAAATTTTTATTCATTCATTTGAAATGAACATGTTTTTGTTAAGACCATAACCTAAAACTTGGACGAAGAAAAAAGAAGGAAATTTTTTACAAAAAAAAAAAAAAAAAAATACAAAAAATTAAAATATTGCTCAAAATATCTCTACAAAAAAGAATCTTTCCTTCAAGTCTTTGTGAATTGTACTTCGATGATCTGTGCTAGATTGTAATAAGATCGGTTGAGTAGTTCTAGAAAAATCTTGACAACCGATTTTATAAACAGAGTTTCGAATAAAACGTATTTAAGGTTTTGAGTTAGTTAGCCTCGCTGACCTCGAGTGAGTGACTCCTCAGGGCTGTATTTCCAAAACTGTTACTCGGATCAGCTTTAAACTTAGTAATACATAGGTATCTATATCCTAAGATAAAATATGTAGTACATAACAGTCTTAAGGGTAACCTACTAGGCCCACTCACATTACACGTGCATATCCGTGTTTTCGTTGTTTCGATAATGCGCCTAAACATCCGTGTTATTTGAACACGTGTAAGCAAATTAGCATTCAGTTTGTATTTTAATGTGGAATAACAAGTTTACGAATTCTTTTGAATTCTTCAACTGTTGCCTGTATTTACAGTTGCTTTTATGTTTTAGGGTTTATTTCTTGATATGAGTCTTAACAAAGTATACTTTTGAAGAACACCCACTAAGAGTATGTAAGTTGGGAATTGTGGAATAATCTGGTATTGCGTTATTGAAGAACAAGTATGTGTAGGATGTAGGTACATATAACTTAGAGTGGATATGTTTTTAACAATGAACCATGAGAGAGAACATTTTTTTGGTTTGGAGATACGAAGTGATGGCCCCAAAGAATCAACCTTATAACTCTGAATATACATTTGACTTGTGCTTCGAATTCCGTAAATCAAATAATAAGTGATTATAAAGCTGTTAGTTTTGTTTAGTTGTGAATTTAATTCCTTTTCTCCGAACTGATACTTGAAACGAACTATCTTCCTCAACTTGAGCAATCTTCTTCAAACTTTAACAAAGGAGTGAGATTTTAAAGAACAGATTTTTTGATTTTATGGTAACCAAACGAAAGAGAATAAATTTATTTCAATTAAAGGGCATAGACATTGTTCAAAAACCTTTATTCTCTGATACAGTGCTGTAAATATAATTTTACTTACTTTCTTTTTTATAGAGAGATATGGAAAAAAAGAGCCACACAAAAAAGTAAAAAAAAAACCCAAAATTGCTTTGAGTTCATTTATTCCCTTATTTTTAACACATAATAATCAATAGAATAAGGATAAATAAACGAATTTGCAAGAAATGTATTATTTGCAAATTGCAACAAAATGCGATGTCATTTATAAGAGCTGTGAAACCCTATTCGTATTCCACACATGATCCACATAGCAACGAATGATGTGTTTGCTAGCAAATCTTATACCGCCGTTTCATTGTGAGGGATAGTATTCTATTAATGTGGATGAAATTCTAAAAAGGGCGAATATTCGCTCTTTCGTAGTTCGCTATTCATTTGAATGAGCTGTAGTTGCCCTACTGCTTTATCAGAAATAAAATGGTATGGGTCTTGACTTGAGTCATCGTTTTTTCGTTGCCTATTGCGTCACCATCTTCTAGCGATTGTAATATTTGATTTATACAAGATTAAATACGGTATCCCTGGCGTGATGGTTAGCATGGCGCCTGTTAACCCAGATCATAACAGGGGCAAAAATGTTTTTTGACCGAGTATCGCTTTTCAAATTCGTGGCCATGAAAAGCGCTTTCTCGATTAAGCGGTTTGAACCGGCAGAAAACTGTAGGTCCCCTCCATTCCCTTACAATGTATGGTTGTGAGAAATGCGCTAGGGGCTCTTCGCTCTGTTGTGCCACCCTATTTATTTTATTTACTTAAAGATTAAATACGAATTAGTTGTTGGTTGGTGCTTCAATTGGTTAATTTTTATATTATCTAGAATATTGTCGCTCTAAATCTAAAGCAATAGAAGCACAAAACTTCAAAACTTAACCTCAATGACGATCAAAGTTATAATATAAAAAATAGAGACTGCAGTCGAAAAAGAAGAAAACATGCGAAACTTTCATCAAATTTACTATGAATTAAGTTAAAGTTAAAAAGCATGTTGGTAGCCCTGCAATATTTAGTACTAAGTTTAGCCAGCGTAAATTGTACAAGTCAAAATTTTAGAGAACTTGATATCGAATTAAGTACGATACTTTGTTGAATTTACTTTTCCGTAAATGTAAGTGAAAAAGAAAGTAAAACCAAAACACTCCTGGTACAAAGAAATGGTTGTGCAACAGTGCCCATTTTTCTCAACCCTAGGATGGAATGGAAAGGATATAAAATTTTTTAAATTTGACGGTTCTGAACGGCTAACCGAGAAAGCGTTTCATGACATGAAATCACTATCGTATAAATTGCCCATTCCTTGAGAAAGAATTTTATGCTCTTATGGGTTTCTTGGACTTTATATTTTGAGCTAGAAAGAGGATTTCTGGACAAAGTACTTTTGCTAGCACCACCAATTCTCATCTCAGCTAATTGTTTGTTTTTTTTCTCAAAAACTAAGACAGATTTTTTCGTTCAGTTTTTTGTGTTTAACTATAGACTAATAGCAGCATTGATTTATTAAAACCAAAATGCCCTTTATTGAGGCACAATTTTGTAAAATTATTGTTTGAAATTTGACTTTGAGTGTCCACATTTGAAATGATTCGGATTTTGATTAACTAACGCATAAATAAACAGAAACAAAAAAAAATTTGTCAAAATCGGAGCTGTTTCTGAGAACTTTCGAAGTTTGCCCGTTTTACGTCTTCATTGACTTGACTATACATATGTATATGTGGTATTTGGGTATTGCGAATTCAAAATTTAATGTTTCACACGCTTTCTGCAAAAAATGTGTGCCACAGTCAAGTGTTGCGTAAGTAACTCAATTTTTTAAGATCTTAAACGCTTCATCTCCCGATGAAACGCCCAGTAACGTTTTTCTGTACCTCTCTACCTCCTTAAATACAAATTTAAGACATTTCAAATTTCGAATTCTTTTAAAAAAAAATTAAAAGCTTCAATAAAAATTAGAAATCGTTGCGACTATAAGCAATTTGAAAGAAAGGTCGAAAGAGTCGGTTTTAAGACCATAATCAAAACGATTACGTCTAAGCCGTTTTCGGTAAAAACAAGTTTCATACTAAGGGTTGTGTGTGAGGTGATTTATTTCAAGGGTAAGACATTCAACTCTTAAAACATTTTTCAGGCGATAAGTACGACGCTTGAAGAAGATAAACAAAAAGAAAAACAGCCACAGAGTCAGGGTACCCATCTTTTTCCACTTTTTCCATCATTCTTTCATAGTATTTGTAGTGCTATATTTGGTGAACTAATTTTCTTCTAATTTTATCTTGGCTTGCCTCACAGTACCTTTAATCGTAAACAATAGGTTCGTTTGTTGGACTTTGCCTAGGGTTGACCCAGGGTTCCAACCTGTGACAACCCTTTGAGCTTCAAAAAAAAAAAAAAAACTATGCTAAATAACGAAATCACAACACATCCCTGTCAATTGAAGTAAAATACATGCCACTTAACAGCCCTGTTCGTAACCTAACCAGTATGATATTCTGGACAAATTGAGGTTTTCTTTGTGGCGACCACATGGCAAATCCAGAACTTAATTTAAAAAAATCCAATAACTTAGCTGCACCGCGAAACTCCGAAACATTTAATATTTATAAGTTTTGTACCGCACTTTCCGTTTAAATTCTTACGTGCAAGTACATATACCCGTTTCCATAAGGCTAATTGAATCTTTTGTTGCAAATACGTTCAAAAAACACACAGAAATAGCTTCGAATTTAATTAAACCTTAACTAAGGACAGTACTGCACATTCTTTCAGGATACCTACAAATACTTTCGAAATTCGTGAGACTGAAAACAAAAAAGGCAGAAGCAACTGCAGTAACATGTAGACTATAAACTTTTTCAAAGTAGGGTTCTCCAGGAGAATACTCAACTCAAGGGAAAAAACTCCCACTCTGCCAGAAAAGCTTGCACTAGTAACTTATTATGAAACAATACCAAAAAACTATGCATAACCACCATTCCTGCATGAAATATGAACTTAATTTATCTATGCTATGTAAACTATTCACATATTTAAGTTTCTTTTGTTTTCTATCTCTTTGGTTAGCCACTAAAAAGAAAAGAAACTATTCCTCGTCCCAGAGGGGGATTCTAGAAAACAAAAATGAGCTGGCTTTGGGTTTAATTACCAATTTTAATTATTTTGAGAGAATATGAATATTACACACCACTTTGTATTGTTTATAGTTTCTGTTAATTTAAACACATAACCAATTGTTTCGTCGCATGGAAGCCAACGAGTTGTAAAAAATTTGTCATCATCATCGTTTAACACAACATAATAGCTATAGCACTGTAATTCACAACTTTTTTTTTTATTTTCCTTTTTTTTTTTTTTTTGGTGCCCGTGATTGGTGTTTCCTGTGTCTAACACCAGGAACCCTTAACTATCGTTTAACAACCGCTATCTTATCGGGTAGAACTCGGTAACTCACTAATTCACTGGCTTACAACACTGCAAATTTACTCCCCAAAGCGACGCAGTTAGTAAATTTTAACGACGACGCCGATGATGATAGTGGCAATCGTTGGATTATTGATCAAATAACGTCGAGGGAGTTTTTTTCTCTCTTTTCTTTTTCGGGTTTGTTATTATTATTTTATTTTATATTTTGTTTTTAAAGGACTAGACTAGGCTTTTTGATATAATATGTAAGCAGACAGGAAAAGAGTTGGTTAATGAATCGCGCCGCCCGCCCGCGAGTACCTATACTGCATTGACTGACAAGTAATAGAAACAACAACTGCGTTTAGTGTGAGTGAACTTTTTATTCATAGCTCACTTGATTGTGTCAGATGTAATGCAGCTGGAGTTAGAGTTGAGTGTATGTCTTGGAACAGTGGACATGAAGCTAACGACTTGCACCCTTATGTGACGGGGATAGTGCGGTAGGTAGTGCATAGTGCACAGTGCATAGTGCACCCCTCTAACAAATTTTTCCTCAATTTTTAATTGTTTCCTTATTCGGCAGGTATTTTTTACTGTCCTTTAGTTTTATTATTCGTGTCCTAATGAATTTTTAGTAAAACGTGTGTGTGTTTCACATCGATGGATGTTTCAAACTCAAGTTCTGTTGATTTTATATAAAGTTATGTTTGAGAGAAAGAGAGATATGCGCTAGGCCTCGCTGTTTATGCCTCTTAATTTAATTATTGACTCCAGTAGGCCTCTGAGATTAAAAAGTTAAAAGAGAAGCTAACTTAAAAATATTGATTGGTCAACAATACTAAAATGGTTTTTATAAGGGAAAGTTAGATAAGATATACAAACATAGGTACATACGATGGCGCAACAGAGTCAGGAGCCCCGCTGTCTAGTGCAATTCTCACAGCCATGACTTGTGAGGGAATAAAGGGGACCTATACAATTTTCTGCCGATATTGCTAAGCAAGCCACCAAACCATGTCCTTATAGATTTTAATAGGTTTGTTCGTTGAAGCCCTGGGGTTGCCCTAGGGTCGCCACAAAGCGTTTTTTGAGAAACCTAAATTCGACCTGAATGTCAGACTGAGTGTTTTTTGAGCCATAGGTTTGTCATAGGTTTTCCCCCAACTCGCCCTTGCTTTTTGCTGTGGCGATTTGAGAGCTGTCAAATGGCATGTATTTTTTTTTTTAACGACAGGGATGTGTGGTGATTTGTGGTTTTAGCGTTTGAGGTCTGGAAAACCCAGGTTTTTTTGACAACTCATAGGGCTGTCAAGAAAACCTGGGTCAGCCCTAGGGAAAGTTCAACGAACGGACCTAATATTCAATCAAAGCTGTCTTTTGATTACAAACTTAAGAAACAACCTTAAAAGAGAAAATTTAATCGTAAAATAAATAGTTAACAACAAAAGCATAGTAACTTCGTGGCCTAACGCATTTGAAGGACCTACAATTTTGTGGCGTTACCCTCAGACGACTTGCCAATTTATAGCTTAAGGCGATACCCGTGGAAAACGTTAGTTTTCTTTGATGTTTCTGGGACTTAAACCCCAAACCTCTCACGTAACAGGCAAAAATGCTAACCATTACACAATGCAATGATCAGTTTATCGTTCATTGTGTATCCGGCTTTTAAGCCTTTACTTTTTATTGCTGGTAGCATCAGCTGGAGAAGTCGACATCGACAAGTAACTAAGCATAAAAAATTCTATTTTATATACAAAAGATATTGACTGGTGCCTGCCCAAAATATCTGGCCGAATGCCAAAACAGAAAAAAAAACCCTCAACAAACACCCATCACTACCAAATTCTTACAAAAAGCGATCAGAAGCTCATCGACTCAAACCCATTGAAAAATAACCAAACAACGATCTTTTAATTAAACGACATTTGAATATGTATTTAAATTAGTAATTTCGACTAGTCAACCGCAATTGCTTCAATTCAACCGTAATTGCGCTGGACAATTGCATTTCAATCGACCGCGGCTGTGGCTGGTTGAGCAGAATTGCGGCTAATCGATCAAAAACAGAGTCTGGCCACCGGGATTTATCGTTCAAGGCTTTTTTTTAGTTCACTTGTACTTTAAGGGGTTTTCCCCTACAATCTGGAAAAACACAGTGCGAGTGTTAGGGAATAAGGAAAGGATACGAAAGAAGTTGCTGATGCACATTATTCTTGAATTTCTGTGCATTGTTATTAATGTGGGTAAAGCATTCCACATTTGGGTTGGATCGGTCGCAATTGCGTGAAATCAACCATAATTGTGGCTTGTCAACCGCTATTGTCTGGAATTAAATAGCCACAATTGCGTCGAATCAACTGCAATTGATTGTCGCTATGTGCAAATTCAACAAACACTAGGTATACAATAAACATCACCACCAATCAGCCTACCAAAAAGATCCCTATCCCTTAGCAGACTGAAATTTATGTCACTTTCCATTGGACGAAAAGAACCGTCCAGGAGCGTTCAGGAGCATTCTCAAACCGTTATTCCATTGGTGCAAAAAGATCGCTTCTCATGATTCTGAGGAGCGACAACCGCTTCTCGATTTGAAGTGAGAATCGACTTAGAAGCACTAACACATGTTACTCAAATGTCAAAAGCAAAAGTTTCTTCAAAGAATATTTTTAAGAGCCATAGGTTTTCACACAAGAAAAATTACGTTAAAGTGAACATAAACAATTTTGGTTGGTTTTTAAAATTAGTGCTTCCCCGAGTGAAACTAATCGAAAGCGACATTAGTTGCGTAAACGGTGCTGCAATCGGTCTCTCTTTCAAAGGTAGACATGCTACAAGGCTCAATGTCCCATCAAACGAGTCTCCGGAATCTACATGAACGAAGAAGAAAAGGAAACCGTTCCACATCTTCTCTGCTTATGTCCTACCCTCCTACCCTCTCTCAAAGACTTTAAGCGAGACATTAAGGAAGAATTCTTTTCCGACGACCCAAGTCTTAGGAATACAGACATTATCAATTACTATTACGTCAAACACAATGGTGGTTAAGAAAATGAATGAATAGGAAAGTCTACAAGTCAAGAGCGAAAAGCAACTTGTAGGATTAGGGCAATTATACTTGTATAAAAGCAAGCAATAATGCAGCTTTGTATTGCAAGTACTTGTAGCTTGTAGGTTTGTAGGTTTAAAAAGCCCGCAAGCACAAAATGACTCTTGAATCAACTTATAATTGATTTTAGCTTCACATTTTTTTAGAGCCACTATAAATTTAAAAACAGGCAATCAACATTTTAAATACTTAAAACCTTGCTGCTTTCTCTAACTCATCTGACGTTTCTCATTTGCTTGAAGTTTTGTGTGTGTTATTTCCCAGCCAATCTTAGTGCCGAATCTGCAGAAACCTTTGGCCAGATATTTCCAAGAAAAAAAAAAAAAACAGAATTTCTCCTCCAGCTAAGCAGACCTCGGCTCTCCCTGTTGATTGGCATTCTCACGGGCCACAACTCGTTGGGTTACCCACATGATGAGAATGGGTATTAGCACATCCGACTTATATAGAGGATGGCAAGATGAAGAGGCAGAGAAAGGATCATTCCACTTCCTCTGTGAGTGTCCTAGCTTGACCCACACTAGGAAAAAAACCCTCGGAGAATACTTCGTCGCCGAACTGGGCGACATCTCTAATCTCCCATTGAACAACGTCCTGGCATTTATTCAGAGCTCCAAATGGTTCAGTGGGGGTTCCTTATCCCAATAAACCAATCACCAACCCAAACCTCTACCTCTACAATCCTCTCACCCCCTCATCCTCTGTTTTCCTGGGGAGCACAATGGATCCTTGAGATCCGAGTGAAGTGCTGCCACTTGTGGCTGCACCCCCATGCAACCTAACCTAACCTAGTCCTAAATCAAGTATTTCTAGACAAAAATTAAATTTTCATTCCAAATTTTCTTTTTCAAGCTAAACTTACGAAATTTTTCGACTTAGTTTGTGTTCTTTTTTGCTGCTAAGGTCTTCATTTTATTTGTCTGAACTATGTGGAAATGTTGGTACTGTTCACATTTATTTTAACAAAGCCCATTTGAAGTTGCCGCTAGTTATAATTCGTTTGTATGTGTCTATGAGTCCTTAGAACGTTATGACCCCATTACAAAGTTAGAATGGTGTTAACTAGTGCCGGTACTTTCTCACACACGGACTATAGATTTGCGGTACTGTTATCTGACAAAATACTGCAACAAAATAGCAAAATGGTCGTGCAATCGTAAATTAAATTTCGACAAATTAAGCTGAAAACCAATAATCTTGACAGGGTAGATATCAATCCATATCTAGTATTGCCAGCAAACAGAACAGAACCAATAAATCCTTCAAACGCAACCACGCACCCATAATTTAGCTCACCTTTTATCTCAAGAATCTCAAAAGATCTGGATCAGGAGACAATGTTCGTTTCAATAACTGCACAACCTTCTGTCTATTGGTTACAATCACCTATACCAAATTTATGTAAAATTCATGTTCCTTCGTGGCCCATCCGCAGTTGTTTGATGAGTAATTACAATTAGTGTACGTATGCGTAAAAAGTCCAGACACATGTTGTTGATTGTTGTGAAACAAATTCTGAGCAAAATAGAAAAGAAAAATGGAAAAGATGTTCATTTTGAATTCTATCTCCACTTTAGCCTGATACTGAGGCCTGACCCTAGCAACTAATAATCGTGAAACTCATTGAACCGCGAAGTATCAGCAGACAAACACCGACACCGACTACCCATCGAATGCTGACGGGGGTATCTTTTGCACCTGGCTATGCGGCACACTCTCCACATCGTTAAGGGTTGTTACTTGCTATGCAGTTGTAACAGGCAAATTCTTCCGATAGCAGCAATAAAAGATGTCAGCTCGTTGAGTTGGTGGAAATTAAAAAAAAGTTCAGACATAGGCACGTGGAAAAATGTAACAGTACAGAAGTATATTTTTAGATTTATTTTCGCTACTAATAGAATGTTGTTTTGATCTGACTTTTATCAGATAAGGTGTTGGTTAAAACATCCTCAAACTTTTAATTGCTTATTACAACTTCGTTAAATTACAAAGTTAGATGTCGTTTGAAGACGATTTATTTTTGAAAATTCTTTTGATTCATAATGTCCTTGTTGTTCATGAGAGCGGAAAATGACAAATAAATTGGCTTAAAGCAAGAGATTCACTTTTGGTGTTATTTTTTTTGCCATACCAAAAACAGATGGCAATGGTTTTTGAAGTGAAATTCCTACGCAAAACATTTCGTTGCCCGTTAGAAATTTTCCTGTTATGTAAATGTTTTGTTGGATATATTGAGTAAGTTAACATTATGTGTCAACTTTAAAAAAATTTTAAAAATCTTATTTGGATTGTGACGATAACTTATCATGAATCATTTTACGCGATCCCACCCCAGCATACATCACACTATAGGTCACAGAGTAGTTGTTATACAGAGAGCCAGCTCGTACCCCCTTTGCCTGAAACACCGCCTCAAATTATTTTTCTGGTGAAATCAAAGATAGCGTCTTATATGAATTGACGGCTATAACTGGCTGCAATTGAGTTTGGTTTTTGGAAAACGACATAAGATATTACACCACAACCACTGATCTGTCAAACGCAGTTGTAGCCCCAAATGTCATAATATTAGTCGAATGTTTGCCATTTACGTGCGTTGAAGGATCGCTTGGTAATCGAATATCGAACAACGCGTTAAGGCTTTCAAAACTTACTAAAAAGGTATTGATTCAAGCACAGTCACTTTTCACGCGCTTATGGTCGTAATAATCGATCCACTACGGTAAAATTGTAATTTGTGATGTTGTAAGGTCTGTGTATCATTGTAATGCGATTGAAAATATTGCTGATGATCCGAATTTATCGATTTTCAAGCGTTTGCAGCAGTTGACCGATTTTTTTTTTGGCCGGTAATTGAAGATCATCATCATGGTCGATGTGTGGCTCCAACAAGGCGCAAAAACAAGCCATAGAACACAACTTACTTTGAATTTATTTCGTTAGAAGTTACCTGGCCGTGTAATCTGATGTTTCGGTGACGTCACTCGATCACCCAGATCATGCGATTTGACACCGCAAGTTGTTTGGATGTGATTACGCAAGGACGGTGCTTACGCGAATAGTTTTTATGACCGAGAACGTTGTATAAATCTACCTCAAAAGAATGATATTGCTGCTCTTCACACTCAATTGTAAAGTTTAAACTTTATAAATAAAAATGATGGCGCAACAGATCGGAGAGCCCCGGAATCTGGCTTATTTCTCTCAACCACGCCTTGTGAAGGAATGGTAAGGACCTACAATTTTTGGCCGATTCTGAACGGCTAATTGAGAAGGTATTTCTCATAGCACGAAATTACAATCGGAGAAACTGCCAACTTACCAACTTGGAAGTAAAATTTTCATGGTTTTATGGGTGCCAACCAGATACAGATACAGTCAATCGTATTTATAATCCCATTCCAAAGTATGTCTAACTTTGGACAGCTCTTAGAACAGTGTCCAACTTCAAATCGCATTTATAAACACTTTCATCGCTGTCTAAGAAATTTCTAACTTTAGACACCGAAATTGGTTGTCTAAACTATGGCTAAAGTGACCATTGATACAGCAAAAAACAATTTTGTTGAAGATGTTATAAAACACTGTTGAGAGTGTTAAGATCGAAAAAAATAAGTAGTTTGAGGTGCAAAAATACTACTTTCAACAATTCCATTTATAAATTGCACAAATTTGATCATTTTATGAGACTTGGAAAAGCTGTAACACAAAGTCAAATCAGCTGTTTTTTGGTCTAGTTCAAGTGCTACGTCACACTCTTTCAGAGCCTTTTAGTTGTTGTACTCTTATATCAAAACACATACAATGGTACTGCACGGGTACATCAAGAACGCCACCATTTAGCGTTCAAAGTTGGCAGTTTGAGGGGTTATTTAGACAACTGTTGGAATGCATTTATAAATACGAAATCAGCTAAGGCTTGTCCAACTCTTTAGACACCGTCTAGCTGGACAGTTGTCTAAGGATGTTCTAAGCAAATTTTATAAATACGACTGATAATGTCTAAGCCCTTCAGCACTGTACTACCATATGAGCAGATACATATGTACAAACAACAGTCTTATGGTTTCACCCCTTTTACAAGTCATCAGCTTGAGTTGAGTATTCTGAAAATAGCTATGGAATCATATAAAATATCGATGTTCTTTGGGAGCACCAAATGCTAGTAACCACAACCTCGATACTCGACAATCACTACTCAACACTGATAAAAAAAATTAAGAAAATATTTAAATATACGTTACTATACGTAACGTGTGACAGTCCTTAAATTTTTACAATGTCCAGTAGATCTTTGTAATTTGTTGAAACATTATTCAAAGCACACAGAAGAGCAGAGAAAACAAATGCCATTTGGTGCTTTTACCAGCAACAATTTTTTTTGGCTTTATAAAATTTATAATATGTGTTCAGTGAACTGTTCTTAAATTTTATAGAGTCAATTATTTTTAGTTTTACACAATTTCGACCGTGAATCATTGTCAACACTTTTTGGTCATTTGGTTTGTCGATATTTGATCTTCATAATAAATTTGGGGCTACATGATTGCCAACTACACATTAATTATGTAATTTAAAAAAAAACTCACATAAAATAAAAAAAAAAAAAAAATTATTAAATATTAAATAAATAAATAAATAAATAATGGCGCAGCAGAACGAGGAGCCCCAGGGCCTAGCACATCCCTCACAACCATTCCTTGTAAGGGAATGGCGGAGATCTACAATTTTCTGCCGGTTCCGAACGGCTAATTGAGAAATCGATTTTCATGACAATGAATTTACCAACGGAGGACTTTCTAAATCCCTCGCGAAAGGCGATACGCGTGGAAAAACATTTTTTCCTCTTTTGGGATTCGAATCATAAACCTCTGGGTTAACAGTCAGACATATAATATTGCCATTTTTGTTATTTGCTAATGCACATAGACGGTGCAATTTATTCAAAATCATAATACCTGTTTAAAAAAAACCGGTTTTATTTTTTACGTTTTTAAAAACAAGTTTTTTAAAATTTAAGCATGCAAGTATTAAGTTCTTGCCAGAAGATGTTTTGCCAAAAAAACCTAGAAAATATTGTTTTATTATATTTATTATGTTTTTAAAAGAATTCATAAAAAAACAAAAACTAAAATTTTCCGAATGTTGATATGCAATTTTTCTCAGCTTAATACAAAATTTTGTCAAAATCGTGTCAGCCATTAACTAGAAAGTCGGTTTGAAAAAAAAACCTTACCGTGTTTAGACTTTTTCATAATTTTTTTTTTAACACCATAGACAGAAGGCAACCAAAAACTAAATCTCCATACAAAATTTAATCAAATTTGTTAGTGTCGTTTTTAAAAAAAAATTAAGTGTTATTATATTGGTTGTATGGCAGTCACCGTTATTCCAAGACCTAGAGACCCAGTTCCAAAAATTACTCTGTAGGCTGCCCCATAAACTTTAACCGCAAACTTTGAAGAAAATCGGTGAAGCGGTTTAGGCTGCAGACTATATATACGGACAGACATACAGACAGAATTACAGGAACCTCTTTTTCATCTTCTCTATCATCATAATACCATGTTTTATTTGTATCTCTAATTTTTTCTCTGCACGATTGCAAAACTTGCCTTATAGTACATTTGCAAGTAAACACATATATGTACCTACTCTAACCTTCCTTAACTGCTCCGTTTTCTATTCCAAACTTAAAAATAAAACTTTCAAGTTCGTCGATGCTACTCGTAGTTAAGCTAAAAACAATACCATGGTTCTCTTTACGTTTTGTATAGTTTTGAGTGATGTGGTAAACAAATTTCTATGCGCAGTTCAGAGTTAATTAAATAATATCAAGAAATGAACCGCCACTTATGGCATCATTGTTTTACAGGTGCAGAGAGAGAATGAAGATGTGGTGAGGAGTTCTTTGAAGTTTGTGGAAGAACCTTAAGAATGTACGAGTACACTTGTTCCTTCATATCTTCCCAGTCAACAGTATTCTCCGCTAAGAATTTTGTTTTCGATTTTTGTTTTGAGTAATATCTTTATTATGTTCCTCTATAATCTTGTCTTGAAAGTAAAAGAATACTTTGAAAAACAGCTGATGATTGTTTATATTTTAAATTTATAATATCCAATTCTTTTTGATTAATCAATTTCTATTTCAAGCTTTTAACTTGCGTTAGCGACAGGCCAGTGTGTACCCATCTACGTTTGTCGGCATTCGGCACTCATTTGCACCGATTGATTGAAATTAAAATGGCCAACTCATTTTCTTAAGGATCACTACTGTCATATAAATAATTGTAACTTAAAGCAACCACTCTCAAAAATTGTTGTAAGAGAACGTCAAATGAATTTATGAAAATATATTTTTTTTGCGATGTATGAAGGTATTCCTTGCAACAACTTAAAAAGTTGCACAATTAAAAGTGTTTAACAGGAAGGAGCCACTATATTAATCATTTTTTTTATTTTGCTAAAATTCACTTTTAAAGAAAATAAATTAAGAAACCTTACCCTCATCCTTGCATGTTTCGGGCTCCTTTAACTTCATTCAACTCTTTGTATAAATCAGAAAATAATATTTGTGTAGAAAAGGCAACTATATCGAAGGCAACGGTGTATATTGAGCAAAACCTGAAATTTATTAACACTTGAGATTAGTTAACCAACTAAACCGGATTAAAATTAATAAAACTATACAAACAATTTAGGAAATACGTCCGATTTTAAGGTAAATATGTGCCGTAACTTGTTGTCCTTTCGTTGTTATTTTTCTAGTTTCCTTGACTACCGATGAATGGAACTCGGATGCGCGCCGATTCTAGATTAGAACATGCGCAATGTACACCATTTCGATTAACCACAATTTTCGAAAAAAGGGTCACTGTTTAATGTATTCATAGTCAACAAAAGAAAAGGAAACCCTAATGGTTTTATCTTTTAATGTTTAATAATAATTCAAACAAAGGGATGAAATTTGATGACACAGCAATATGAGACCCAAGAATTTCGAAAACTGTCAAATTTTTAGAAAATGTGTTTACATAAATCGGTTTGTGTTTTAACTTAAAGTAGTACAGTACTAAACAGTATTGATGATGGGTGCCTTTGCTTTTATCCGAAACGGAAACTTTTTAGCTGGTGCTCAAACCGTAGTCGGTTATGTTTTGAGTTTTCGTTTTGATAGGCTGAAAGTACAGAGGGCACTTTTTGGATTTGGTTCTGTTATTGCTGGGAGTGTCTAACTGTTTATGATTATTTTGGTATAAAGAGCTATTCACATGAGCACGACCAAAGAACGACGAATAAATCAAGAAATGAGATTTTAAGTACCTGCGTTATTGTTATTAGCATAATTTCCTCACGAATTTTTTAGGAAACGATAGAAATATAGTTCATACTTATTTTTAAGTGGATAAACTCTTATTTTTGTACTTAAAATTAAAAAAAATTGGGGAAAAAATTTATTCGTTACAAATAAATATTTAGTAGGTACGAACTGTCAAACTTTATTCTCGTTCCACATACAATCCACACTTACAAGGTTTGCTGACGTTGGCAATTGCATACTTTTCGGCACTGCTCGCAATTTGCCGTTTAGCCAGACGATTTAATTGTAGCAGTTTTTGCAGCCGCGGCGGTGGCTATTGCAAATGTCAAAATTAAGTTATACTGCGCAAAATGCGAATACCCACACCGGCGGAGCGACAAAAAAAGAACAAAGCATTTTTATACATTTGTACTGCCCAAACTGCAAAAGCGCTTTGGTTTAAATCTATTGCAACTATTACAGCAGCCTTTAAATAGGTCTGTTCGTTGAACTTTCCCCAGGGTTGACCCAGGTTTTCTTGACAACCCTGTGAGTTGTCAAAAAAAACATGTGTTTTCCAGTCCTCAAAAAACACTAAACCACAAACCACCACCCATCCCTGTCATTTAAAAAAAAAAAAAATACATGCCATTTGACAGCCCTCAAATCGCCACAGCAAAAAGCTAGGGCGAGTTTGGGGAAAACCTATGGCAAACCTATGGCTCAAAAAACACTCAATTTGACATTCAGGGCGAATTTAGGTTTCTCAAAAAACGCTTTGTGGCGACCCTAGTGCAACCCCAGGGCTTCAACGAACAAACCTAATATCATTGTATATAGAAACTATAGTAAGTTCATGAATCGATTTAACAGTGCTTTGGACCGGACGAGCATGGTGGCGCAGCATTCGTTTCTCTACACACAATGGTAAAACAAATTGCTTGGAACGGAGACTGCTAAGTTGGCACGGAGACCACCAGCCAAAAAGTCTACATAATAATACTATAGTTTCTGTATACAATGCTAATATCGCAAGTGGAAATTAAAATATCAGCTTTATACCAATATAAACTTCTATAAGAAGCATACCGCTGTGTATCTATCGCAGCTACTAAAGCAGAGGGAACTAACATCTTCATTATGTTTTTCCACCATTTTTTTTACTTCGTTGTTGTGTTTGGTATAAAAAACGATGCAACAAAATGCCCGCAAAACAAAATTTGGCAGTCATATTCCAACTTTCTGCTATGAATTTAAAGCAAATGGAGACACAGCGTTAGAAAGAATCCTTAGACCGTTATTTGGCCATACCCTTGCTTACCGAGACTTAAACTTTGAATATCGCAAAAATTATCTTGCTCGATTAAATAAATTAAAAATCAGTTTGCGAATGTGTTACCCGCATGTTAACCCATAGGTTCGTGGTTCGAAAATGTTTTTCCACGGGTATCGCCTGTCGCGAGAAATTGGCAAGTCCTCGGTTAGTAAATTCATTGCAATGAAAAGCGCATTGTCGATTAGCCGTTCGGGACCGTCAGAAAATTGTGGGTTCCATCCATTCCCTCACAAGGCATGGTTGTGAGAAATGCGCTAGGTCCTCGGGCTTGGGGCTTCTCCTATTTATTTATTGCAAATATTTTACTACTTTAAATAATTTTCTCAATTATATTTCAATAAGTTTTTAATTCAACACGTAACGCTCATGTTGTGAACTTTCTTTTGATTTTATGTTTCTGAAATAAAGCATCAAGCTTAGACTAAGTAGGTCCTTAGACTATCTTCTATATAGAGAACCAACCCGTACAATCTTTGCCTGAAACACCTTAAAATTATTTTTAGGAGTGAAAACAAGAACCACGTCTTATTTGAATTAACGACTGTGTTTAAGTTAAGCTACAATTAAGTTCCACTTTTTAAGTATACTTTTCACTTCAATGGCATTACGGTAGCTTTGAAACAAGTTATCTGTCCTCTGTGACCAATTCAAAAGCCTCAATAAAAAACATTTTGTCTAAACTCAACCACTTTCTATTTTAACCTTTCCTCTCTCATGACATCTATGGTCAAGTTGCCCTGATGTCTTAAATTTATAAATAGCTTATTAAATTTACTTTGTAAGTTATTTTTTGTAAATTAATAAAATAAATAAGCAGTTTTTCTAATTTATTTCAAACCAACTGACAATAAAATGTTGACGAAGGTTCCCGTTCCGGTTGAATTTACATGACTAGTATCAAAAAAATAGCACTACCTTGCCGCAGTTTACTCTCTAGGTCTACTCAATTTTAAAATAATATTTCAGATAAAATGTTGCTACAATTAATTCATTGAAAGGTTCAATTGTTTCCAGCGAAAAAATGAATTCAAGTCAACTGCATTCCACCAACTAAACGATAGTGAATTATTAAAAAAAAAAAAAAAAAATTATTTAGAACTGCCATAATTGAAAATTTAGACCGACCTTAGCCAACTACATTCTAACAGTTGTGTATCGAATAGATATTATCCGTGTTTTATTGGCAATCTATATGCAGGTTTGCAAAAGATCGTTAAACATCGCACATGGAAAAAGAACAACGATTTACGAACATAAATAAGTTAGTGTTCAAAAGTGAACAACAGGGATGGCAGGTAAATGGTGTTTATGGAATAAAGTTGCATTAGTGAGCACAGCGGTTTATTGAAACTCATAAATATACAAGCTATAAGATTTTCAGTAAAACGCACCTATTACTAGCCGTGTTTTATTGGGAATTTATATTCACTTCAGCAAAACATCGCCAAATATCGCTTATGTAAAAACAACAACTCTAAAGTGAATAGCGTAAGTGGACAAAAATACTCAATTGCCGAAGTGAACAACAGGGATGGTTGGTAAATGGAGTTTTTGTTGAAAGTGAATATAGCCAAAAAGCGTTTTATTGAGACTCGCAAGTGAAGTGAATATAGAAATCCCCAATAAAACACGGCTATTGTCTAAATTAGCTCTCAAGTACTCACTAACACGCGGAAAAATTAGCGTTCACGAAATATCCGACTGACATAAGATGTGTTCAGGTAAAAAAAAACTCTACTTCAAATTATCACGAACCTATTCTTAAATGTTTCAATCAAACAGAACTGTGTAATTTTACTATTCTCAAACAAAACATGGCCGCCTCATGATTTCTTATCGAAAAGCTTTAACTATCTAATGCGCCGACTCCGGCCAGCAACCTACAGGATAACCGGGCGAAACTAGGCAAACACCAGTTTGTCGGGGGTGGTTTAATATGCTCTAAAAAGACGACACTAAAAAGAAGAGGAAAAAAGAAACAACTTTACCAAGATAACACACATATCCCCCAGGAATCGTTGGCTCGGCTCGGCTCGCTCTCTTCATATCTTATCGTGTATGCATAACAACACACAACCCTCGGTGTATAAGTATCGGCGAAAATACTCCGCCACCGAAAAGGCAATACATACCAACGATAAAATCCAGAACAGAAAAAGCCAAAAATAATAACGCGCTGGTACTCAAAACTCGCTTGCGGTTGTACTGATAAATGGTCGCACTTCGCTCTGGAATCGATTGTTAAACGACGACGCGGCGATATAAGCGTTAAAAGAATTTTCCTTTAAATTTATCCTATAATAAAAATAAACGTTTTCCAATTACATTAAAAAGAAACAAAAGTAAATAAATGAAGAAAAAATAGAAAAACAAACCCAAAAGTCCAAGCTCTTATTCGAAAATTTATTCTTGAAGTTATAAATAATAAATAATTACAAAATTAACCGTTTTTTTGTAAATGAAAATTATTTTCTTTCGCGAATTCTAAGTGTGGAAAGGAGCTCTTATCGAAAATTATTAAGAAACGGAGAAAAGTAGTTACAAGGAAAATGATGATGATAATGAAGATGATGATGATGATGATGAAGTGATAGTAGGTAGTTGAGTATCTCTAAATGAAGAGGAAAATGGGATATCCTAAAAACGAACGGAAGTGTTGAGTGCGTTTAGAGACGTTGACGGTATATTCGTGAAAATATATGTAAAAAAAAATGTAATAAAAGTTTTCTAAAATGCATCGCTGTAGAGATTCACACAAAATTTTAATAGAAAACTAAAAAAAGTCAGCAATGGGAGTAATGACCACCGAATTTTCACTACTGGGACCATTTTGTGGATAATCGAAAAAAAAAAAATAATCGCAGCACAACAAAGCCAACAACAACAACACCAATAAATTGACGACGAAAAATGACGAAATAGTAATGCATTACATTGTTACTATTTTTAAACGTGAGTTTTCAAAAGGAATTTTCTATATTTTAAGGGTTTATTTAATTTGTCCTTTTCTTCTTCTTCATTCTCGCCCTCGTTTCGTTTTATTTTTTGGCCGCTTAGCTCAATTTTGGCATGTATCCAGTTTTTCTTTATCCTAAAATGAAGAGCTCTGCTCATCGGTAGCTAATTCGAAAAATCTTTTTCAAAAGTGCATTCATTATTCATTTAACTCAGAAGAAACAATTTCCTTAGAACATTTTGTTTCTAATTGAAAAGTTGTAAATAAATTGCTAAAATTCATTTATTTTTTGTTTGAATGGCAGGGTAAAATGAAGTGAAGAGAGTATGGAGGGAGGGTGGATGGATAAGTGGGTTGTATGGAAGTTATGAGCGAAAAAGAGAGTGAAAGAAATACACAAATCGATCGATAGGGAAAAGAAGGATTTTTTCTTTCATTTCATTGCTGTTGTTTTTCTCTCGGTGTTATATTTTTTTTTATGAGGGTGAGTTTGAGGAAAAATGAGAGAAAGAGCGAGCGCATTGGAGAAAATGCACTCACGTGTGTATACTTTAAAAAGAAATTAGTTCTTGTACACACCCCCATGATTCGGATGGCTTAGTTTTGATGATTGTTGGTTGCATTGAATTGCTGTAGAGCAATGCAAATCGTTTTGATTTTGTTTTATTTTCAATGAATCTACCAAAAAAACTGCAGAGTATTGTGTATCAGTGTAATAGGACAAAAAAAGATAAATTTTAGGGAAAATATTTTCAATTCAAAAGAAAGAGACTTTTGTTTTATTTTTTGTTGTAACGAATGACACATTTATTTAAGATGAAATCCAATATGAGGTCACATATGATTTTGGATTGAGTTGGGAATACTTACACAGAGCCTTATATGCAACCTCATGAAAATAAAAATCAGATCTCTAGAGTCGATAGCCGTTCGCAGCTAGTGCTTTTAAACTCGGCATTAATAAAATATTTTAATAAAATCATTGATACAAATAAAATAAATAAAAATAAAAAAATCAGATATTATTTTTAGCAGTAACTTCTGCTACTCTTTTTTCCTCAGTTTTTCAGAAGAAAAGGTACAACAGCTAAAATAAAATAAATATATAAAATACCATAAGCCAAAAGTTACGAACTGAAAACAAAATAAGTTTAATTTTCTGATTGCTTGAAGGTATTTAAGTGAATGACAAATTTGTACAAATTTACAATAAGTACTTCACCTATGCTAACTTTTGATTTTAAATGAACAACTATTAAATTTTTTTTTTTTATGATTTTGTTTAAAACCAGTCGGTGGCTGCACTCGGATGGTTGTCTACCGCTTCTGACCAGGGCCTGGATCTATTAGTAGAGTAGTGGGAGAAAATCATACAGCATTGGTCTGCTAATTTTATATACACAGGCCTTACTTTTCTTTTTTTTGTTCATCTCATACTTTTTTGAAAAATTTGAAACAATATTCTAAAAAAGACCAGCTGAAAATTTACTAGCGACTGCTAGTAATTGTCAAAGTGACCTACTAAAAGATAGCGTTCTTGATAAGTCGCATGCAGCTGACGGCTCCAATGCAAATTTTTCGTTCAAATTAGTTGAGCAAAATCTGGCAGTGGCAGCTTATTGATTTGTATCAATTTCTTGAAAACTACTAAAAATGTTTTCTATTCATTTCATTTTCATCATTTCATTTTATAACAGATTTTGAACATGAGTTATGGGATTTTATTGTAAAAAATTCTTCGTATTGGACAGCGTTGTCATTTATCGGTCAATCATCAGCAACACATTTACAGAAAAAATTAAATTGCAATTTTTTGTAATATAATCAATTTTATTGGTTTTTATGTAACGAAATAGACATCCGCTTTGCATGACCGTATTTTCTTCCAAATTAATTACAAAACTATTAGAGTTGGTCTAAGCATTCGCGTTGTGGATATTTTTAAAATTAAAGTTTTCTTTTGTGCCTGGAAAAATAACAACTGCTCATAACTTGTGGCTGTGATATGATTTTTCCGCTTATTTGTTAGAGAAAAACATTGTTTCATTCATTATCTACTGTAAAGAATAAAGGTTCTTCGTAAGCCTAATGAAAAACGGCTATTTAACTCTTTGCTTCCCAGTGGTTTTGCGTGGAAGCCACATTGTAAATACTTCTTCTCAATATTGCTAGTTGAAGAATTTTTTTCCAAACTTTTATACAATGATTTAAAAAAAATGTAAACTTCCGAGACCAAAGGGTTTATATAGAAAAAATAAAATTCTCGAGCTTAAACGGCAAAAAAAGAAAGTTAAAATCCTGAACCCGAAACCAAAATATTCTTTTCACTATGTTTTTGGTAAGAAAACCTTATACATATGATATTTTTAGCACATTTTCTTGAAATAAAAACGATAACTTTTGATAACGTCGATAATTTAATCAGGAATTGACAATTTTTCGAATTTTAATTTCATGTCATAAATATCGCTTTATCACCACACCGCGCCGTTTGGAATTGGCAATTTCCTAAAAAGGTATGGTTGAGAGAAATGCGTTAGATCAACTTTTTTCCACGTTTTATGGCTTTATAAGTAAAAAATAGGAAAATAAGTCTGGCCTCATTCTATCACTAAAAAGAGGAGTGGCCTTGTTCATTGTTTCATTCTGTAGCTCACGGATTGCTTCGCAATCCTACTTGAATCGTTTCCAGATTGTTGGCATAACATTGGGCCTTCACGGTCTCCCACAGATATAAAGTGCAAAGGTACAATCGCAGCTCCGAGGCGGTCAATCGATAACGACAAAACATTTCGACTCTAACTTCGGAAAAACGCCATGTTTGGGCTACGCAGCACTAAATTTTAGAGGAAGATTTCAAGATTTCCAGCGTAAAGTAAATCATTTCGTTCCGATTGAAGAAAGATTCTGACTTTCTTTCACGATTTCAAGAGAGAAACAGTTGACAATTGAAGAGCACTGAAAGACATAAGAAAATTATTTTGAATTCAGAATATGTTTATTTGTGATATAAGCAAAAAAGTGAAATAAGTTCAAATAAAAGCAAATTTTACTCCGATGGTACCCGTGGCGTGATGGCTAGCATGCTTGCTTGTTACGGAGGAGGTTCGTGGTTCGAATCCTAACAGAAACCAATAATGTAAGTTATCTGATAGTCAATTCATTGCCATGAAAAAACCTGGGTTAGCCATCCGGAACCGGCAGAAAACTGTAGGACCCCTCCGTTCCCTCACAGGGCATGAAGGTTGTGAGAAATGCGCTAGGCGCCGAGTCACCCCGCTTTGTTGCGCCACCCTAATTGTTTATTTTTACTTTGATGTTGATAGCGTAGTGTAAGTTTTATTTATCAACTATTCCAAACAGCAACATATCAAATATTAATATTCTCTATTTCCCAACTTATATGTTTTTACAATATAAACGATCTTCGTGATCAGCGTGAGTTCTCTAAAGTTATCCTGCACATTATTTGTACAAGCAGAGATGTCAACAACTTTCATAGACTAAGTCTAGTTTCTTATTGGTTGGGAGAGCAACGTTCTTGATATCAAATTGAGTGTTCATTCTGATTGACAGTGAGATTCCTGTCATCGCGGCCCCGGCGGCGCGCGGGCGGAAGTAAGCGACTCAGCGGAGCTGTGTAGTTTTGGAAGGGCAAATATCGACAAATCTGACCTAAATGCTTCATCTAAAGAACACTTACTTATACTCAACCCATTTTTGGATCATATGATCTTTTGATTCGTCGCATTTCTGCAAAAGCGCCATTTAAAAATTAAGATTTTAGTGAAATTGAAAGTAAAATTGCTTTAATGGAAAAGAATGAAATTTTATAGATCCACTCAATTTTTCACCACTATGACCTAAAATTGGAGTACCGAACAGTCATATTCTTATTGTGAAGCATTTAAAGTTGACAGTTGGAATCCCTTCGAGATCCCGATGCTCGATGCTCGTGGCACCGTAAAATGGAAGAAGAAATAACTTATAGGATACAAAAAGGATCGAAATATTTTCTTTTGACAAGTTCTTTCACAATTTTCTCGCAGGGTTAATTTTATTATAATAATTAATTCTTGTGACATTTAACAGAGTTTGTGTTTCCAAAATGGTGAGGTTTCAATGCAGCAGTGGAGTCTGTGTTGAAAATAATAAAATTTGCGTGATATTTTGTAGTTGTATTAACTACTGCGCCGAAATGTAGACTACTTTCTTGAGGAAGCTAATTGTGTCACAATCTATCAACACTCTCGATCGATCGATTGTTTTTTTTTTAAACAACAGCCTGTGCAATGTGCATGCCTCTTTTCTTAAATATTCTGAATATTCTAAAACTGAGCCAATGAGTGTTGTATAGTATTAAAACAACAATTCCCATTAATAAGAAACAGAAACAAATTTTTCATGTTGGAAATAAAAAAAATAAAACGTAGCACTTACCCTCAACGGCAACTTTAAGCAATTGATGTCCTAAAGGGAAAAACGGGTATTCGAAAACTATACATTTTCGTATTTAAAAAAAAGGTGGTGCAACAGAGCAAGGAACCCCAGGCTATAGCGCATTTCTCACAACCATGCCTTGTGATTGTGAGGGAATAAAGGAGACCTACAATTTTCTACTCCAAACGACTAATTGAGAAAGCGCTTTTTATGGCAATGAATTTACCAAAGGAGGACTTGCCAATTCCTAGCGAAAGGCTTTTAAGCTTGCTAAATCTTTCCCAAAGACGTATCGATAACGAGTACATTGCCTGACACACTCAGGCCGCAAGGGCCCATTGTGATACCACAGAGATCAGCAAGTTAATAACCTACTGATCTCAGAAACCCGATGTAAGATTAACGAGTTGATCACTTATTAATCTTCCATTTCGGGACTAACCGGTTTATCACTTGTCGAATCACGCGGAACTTTTAATTTATTTCGAAAGACTTTTAGGGCCTATGTAAGCTCCGCTTGTATCATCGAAGAAGAATTCACCGACATGAGTTTTCCTCCTATATTAAGTAGTGCAGGGTATGAGCAAGGAAGGTGTTGAACGGTTTCTTCCTCCCCCTCGTCCATGCCGCTTCTGCAGAAATCATTGGAAAGCAGACCAAGTCTTTTGGAGTGTCTTCCTATTAGACAGTGTCTCGAAAGAACACCTATGGTAGAACCTAGATACAAGCGGTTCAGGACTAATAAACTCTTCAAGCATTTTGAGTTTTTTGACACACGGCCAAACTTTTTTAGTTGCAATGAATTTGTTACTCTCAGTGCATCTAGTGTTTGTTATCCCTGAAGCGTTTTGTCTAAGTAGAAGTTCACATGTAGCGATAGGTGCACCTATGTTGTTCCATTCTGAGCGTAGGGAAGTAGCCGAGCCCTTTTTGGCTAGTTCGTCTCCCATACAGTTGCCTGGTATGTCCCTGTGCCCTGGCACTCATGAAAGGTGAATGTTGAACTGATTTGACATCTCCCTCAGAGACATCTGACAATTTTGAACCGTGATGAATTTTATAGAGACAGAGGCAAGAGATTTAAGGGCAGCTTGGCTGTCCGAGAAGATTGAGCTAAGACAGCACTTCCTTAATCGCCAGAATTTCCGGAACACACTACAATGATCGGGTAGGCGGAAGAAAAGACTGAGCTATTTTTTGAACCATCGGTATAAAGTGTATTGCTTCATTTTCCAGAAGAGTGCCATTATAGCTATAATTTTTCTGTGTTTTAGTTACTTTATACGCTCTCTTACTTGCATTTATGATGAAGACAAGTATAAGTATAGATGAGTATACGTATAAATGGGCTTGTTCTAAGCCCAGTGCGACTTTGACTCTGAGATGCAAAAAAGAAGATGCAAAAGTTTTCATCTACTTTTTCTTAATACATATTTTGAATTATTTTTATTAAAATATTCAACAGAAATGAAGTGGCAGCTCTGTTTAAAATTTCCTCTCTGGCTCCGTTGTAATTATCGCAAACTCCTTGCAAATGATCTCCTTGCTACTTCACAGCTTAGTAATGAAAAGGTGTATGCTTTTGCATACTTCTTAAATAGAAATGTACAAAACATCATTTACAACTACTACGAGTAGAGAGAGATATACAATATGGATACCTTTAAAGTCTGTCTGTGATGATGGAGATAGTACCTACTTTGTCTAGAATTTTTTTTCACTAATAAAAATTCGTCCGAAATGAGTTTCTCTTCATCATAGAAAGAAAAAAACTATAAAGGTAACCAAAGAAAGGACAACCTTAAACAGAAGAATAAAGACCAAATAGAAAAATCACTGTTCTATGCATCCTTTCGGTATGGACGGGGGACTTTACCAATGCTCCGCATGGTCCCTCATTTGTGTGGTCTGTGGCCTGTCACATTGTTGTTATGTTCACATGCCATGTCACTACCATTAGCTCAAATCGAGCGAGAATGGAAAGTTCATGGAACTTTTCTTTATTCTTCTTTGCTGTCGTTCGATCAAGTACACAGACTCCCACAGAGAAATTCCAGCGGTAATCACCAATCCAGTGCTGAAAGTACCTACCCTCGTATCGTAGCATAGAGATATTTAGTGTGATACTAAAATTGTAACTTTACAAAGTGAACGTCGTCGTTTTGCTGCAAACTGTATTTATCTAGGATTTCTCTCTTTTTTAGGCTAAATTGAAGATTATCCTCTGTCAACCTAATTCAGTCCTCACCCACTCCCTCACCCCCAACAACATCCATTTCTTTCAACAAATGAATTGTCTTCTGCATCATCCCCAAGCTTTTTTGTATTTGTTTTTTTGTTTCTTTTTATGTTCAATTGCTAAAGCAAATTATAAATCAAGAATATACAGAAGAGAAAAGGAGGAAGAAATCAGCAAAATAAGAAGAGGAGGAATGTTGTGTGACACACAAAACGCAATGGTGGAAGAGAATTGTGCCAAATGCCTATGCACCATGCACTTAGGGAGGTTGGGGTTTATAATGGTGGTAACGGCCGGGCCCCGCTGCTGTTGGAATTGAGCCGAATCAAACAATGGGCATCACAGTCATCATGTACGTAGTATAACAGTTGCAGGTTTGTTTCTTTTTTTTATTGTCATCCCTTTGGGAACTGGAGGTGGGGGTGGGTATTGTGTTTTTTTTCTTGTTCACAACTGTCTGAGTCGGATTGCGTCAAAAGCAGAATCGGCGCATGGCGCGGCGGCTGCAACAGTGGGCCGAAGGCTGGTTAAGAACGGATCACTTCTCTAATTTGAATGTGTGCTGGTACCCATCTGTTGTTTTGTTTTTGTTTTTATGGGTTTGCGTATTGTAAACCGGATAACTTTAGTAATTTGCCGTTTTAATCTTGGGTTAGGTTATGGTCGAATCGGAATCAGAAAGCAATTCCGAGGTTATGGTTCCAATTTCAGTTTAATGGCTCATTTTGACCCTTTCATTACAAGGTAGTCCTCGTAGGGGTGATGGGCAGTGCTCCGGCCACCTTACCACCCTACCACTCGACCACCAAACATCGTCGGTTTTATGTGTGGTGTGCACTTATAAATCATTTCTCATGGCGTGTTGATTTTGTGTTTGATAAAATCAATTGTACATGTTTTCTCGTCCTCGTGGCTTAGTATAGCAGTAGGGCAGCAAATTAAATTATTAAAGAGCCATTTTCCTCTTGTTGTTGCTTGGATTTATGAGCTTTAGAATAAACTTAGTTCGTTCGTCCGCTAGGTATGGGGTTAGCGTTAAATTCGATACCAACAGAACTCATAGAATGTGTTGTAATGGTGTGCAATAAAACTTTGTACACCGGTAAATGATATGTTATTGGTCTATAAAATATATTTAGTTTTGTATTTGTCGATTTGATTTTCATGTGGGCTGTACTGATTTGGAAGTGAAAATATCGATAAATTGTGTTAGTGGGCGGGCGGTCGGTCGAACAACATCGAATAATTTATTTAGATAGTTTTAGTTCTTTGTGAACTATGCGTGCGAGTATGAGTCAGTAAGTTGTGATTGTATCTTATTGTGTTGTAGCTAAACTGCGAAATTGATTGTTCGAGCAAATTGAAGTGATTTCATTTCTTGAAATTTATTTTCGTGAATTCATTTTAATTACAAACACAAACACTTGTTATTTAGCAGGCTTCTTGATGGGATGTGTGTCTGATTGGTGTATTAAATTGGTAGGTACTCTAAACTTTATGTGTGGTGGTGCTTCTATAAAAAGTACAGCTCTGAAATTTCTTGAGAGAGTTTTCAAATTTCTTTTACATTAAAAAAAAAAAAACAGTACAACAATGTTTATAGATTTAACTTCTTTTTTCCGCTCTGCATTTTAGTACATTTTCTTGATTTTTCTTTTGATTTTCAGTTATATTTGCAATTTAGTTTATAAACAATTTAAAGAGAGCAAAGCATTAACATTGTGGTACCCGTGGCGTGATGGTTAGCATGTCCACTTGCTACCCCAGAGGTTCGAGGTTCGAATCCCAGCAGAGGAAAAAATGTTTTTAAAAAATGTTGTTAAAGTAAATTCATTGCCATCTCAATTAGTCGTTCGGAACCGGCATAAAATTGTAAGTCCCCTCCATTCCCTCACAAGGCATGGTTGTGAGAGAAGTACTAGGCCCAGGGGCTCCTACCTATTTTGCGTCACCCTATTTATTTATTTAAAGCATTAACAAAACGAGAAGTAGCAAAATACGCTTAAGTAAAACTGCTGTCTGAAACCTACATAAGTCTTGTTTGATATTTCGATCCGTCATTTGCTGTCTTTTTTTTTAACAAAACTCACTTTGTGTAATGATTAATATTCCTTACGAAAAAATGAAGAGACTTTTTCAAAAACTAATTTCTTCTTGTTTTTCATCTCAGAGGGATCACGGCTCACCTACTTGTCTGCTTTAAACCAATGATTCGGTCTTGAGGTACGCTGCTTCTGAAAGTGTCAAAAGTCTCCCGGTTTTGAATAGTTCCTTGTGTGAGCCCATTTCTTTCTATGTCACAATCGTTTCAAAACTTGCATGGTGTTGCTTTTTTGAAGGGGCTCTCTGGTCCTTTATTTTAACATGTCAATACCAGCTGATCCAAAAGTGCTTTATGTTCTGGAAGATATGGCATTTTTGACGTTAGCTTTTCTACGACTTCAAGTACTCTATCAAGCTTTGGTAATCCTGCTGTTACATCAAGCATCTTCGACCGAGCTGCCCCGGCCGTTAACTTACTTTCGCCGCTTTTTGTATATCATCCTACATTATTAACTGCATGTGACATGTGAACTTAAAACTCACTTTAACTTATTTGGAATTTTTCGATCACACCGAATAATAGAGTTTTCACCCTCGATCACCTAAGATCATCGATCTCATTAAACTTTTCTCACTTGTGAAGTACACTTCCATTCAAATAAACGCCTCGAATACGCGTGTTGCGATCAGAGAATTTGCAACACTATCCACTTTAAACTACAATAGTCAAAAACTAAGCCAAAGAAAAAGATTTAAGACTTTTCTTTGGTGTACTACTACTGTGACTTGGAATTTTTTGATGACTTCAGCTGGACATTGTACGATTGTCATTGCATCCTCTTACTATAGACTTCTGGTACTCCTCAATGTCAGAGGAGAGCCACCCATGACTGATCTAGTTGTTGTCTATCGAATGATCAAAATCAACCAGTTCAGGTGGACATCATTTGGCAAATCGTTGATATTTTCATAGACTGCCAGATCTTAAAAAAACTATCACCTCCATAGTCACAAAGTTCAAATTGGTGGAATGTTGTCGCAGTAGACTTAGATTAGTCTGCTCAACGCAACGAAAACCGCACCTTAGTGTGGGTTCCTGGTCACCGTTACATTATTGAGAATGAAACGACGGATACGGGCTAGCCCAAATTTGCTCATTACTCAAATCTAGCCCCTGACGTAGTTGTTAGCTAAAACAGCTGGCTGTTACGTTGGATTTCGAAGTTTGAATCCCAGAAAAAATCCAATTGCTTTCCCAGGGTATGTTTCGCTTAGCGCTAGGATTTGGCTGGTCCTCCGACAACGATTACACTACCATATGCAGGGCTCCTTCTCACTTAGCTGTACCCTCCATTCTTCACAAAGTACGGTTGTGAGTAATCTGCTCATCCCCAAAACTCCCAAAGCCCTGTTGTGTCAACTTATTTACTTAGTTTGACTGAAATCAAGCAAGAAAAGAGCAGAATTCACCGAAACCTAAAAACTGAGAAGTTTTCATTTTGCATGTAAAACCACGAAGTTTTCGTGCAGGCTTGGGGTAGTTTTGAGTTAAACTAGTTTAAGTGTCAGGTGGAAATATAGTATTAGGAACTTGTAGGGACTGCAGGAACATATGGCCACAAATTTATAGAATGAAATCAAAATTTTTAGTTCAGCTTAGCAGGAATTGGCACTGCTCTTTGATTGGCATTCTCAAGGATAACAATTCATTGGATATGAGAATGAGAATGGTCATAAGCATATCTGATTTATTTCAGGGATGCTACTACGAAAGGGCAGCAAAGGGATCATTCAACTTCCTCTGTGAGTAAAATGGCCCTCGAAGAATGCCTTTTCGACAAACAAGACGAACATCTCAAATCTGCCATTGAAGTACACATTGAAATTAGTAAAATCTCCAGCTCTTTCACCGAGAAGCTCCAAAAATCCAATAACCCCTTACTCGCCTTCATTCTCCAACATTATTTAGCCTCCGTTATTCCTAGCAGCGCAATGGATCCCCTGTGATCCGAGTTAGGTGCTTCTGAAAACTATATTCGCCCAGCCTGTCCGTAAAAAAGGCAAATCTTCCTCCCTTTCTAACTACCGTCCAATTGCACTATCGTCCCATCGTTCCAAGGTCATGGAAACTTTTAATTAATTGAAATATCTTGAAAAACGAAAGTTTTTTTATGACCGACAGTTTTCGTAGCGTTAGGTCCACTGGTGATTTGATGATCTCACCGAAAAGTGGATCCAATCATTACATTGTTCTGGAGAAAGTAAGTTTGTTGCGCTTGATATTTCTAAAGCATTTGATAGAGTTTGGCATCAGGTTTTTTTTTTTTATCGAAAATGCGAGCATTTGATATCGATGAGTCTCTTCTTCGTTAGATTAGAAACTACCTTTCCGATCGTTCAATACAAGTTGTATTGGATGGCTTCAAGTCTGATACCCACTTCATATACGCTGGTGTGCCCCAGGGCTCCGTTTTGTCTCCGAGTCTCTTCCTTATTTTCATAAACGATCTCTTGA
This sequence comes from Melanostoma mellinum, assembly GCA_914767635.1. Lineage (NCBI taxonomy): Eukaryota > Metazoa > Arthropoda > Insecta > Diptera > Syrphidae > Melanostoma > Melanostoma mellinum. The sequence continues at coordinate 28,024,499 of OU612058.1, forward strand.
TGAGTTTTTCAGTTGAGATAATCCACGTGTTTTTTAATCTAGTAAATGAAAAGATTAGTAAAGTTTTTAACAATTAAAACACTTTTTTTAGAAACTACCTATTTTTTTTTAAAAAAAAAAGGCCGACGACTCGACCCTCAGATTTTTATTGAATTCTGACCTTGATAGCATTGTTACATGGGGTCATAAGAACCGAGTAGAATTAAATGCTTCGAAAACTCAATACTGTCTTTTGTCGCTTAACCTCAACATCCCTCTACTGCCATTATCAATGAATGGTACCTGCATCCTAGAAACCGAAAAGCTTTCAGTTCTTGGTATGTGTGTAAACGATGGCCTTGGTTGGAATGACCGTATGTTTGAAGTCGCCCAAAACGCTGCTATATGCTTAGGTTTCTTAAGACGACGGATGAAATTTTGCACCCCTTCTGATCTGTCTACTATTGATTAAGCCAACCGATGCATTGATGTAGTCTCGCTCCCAATAATGAGGATGAGGAATTTAAGTCATAAGAATATGTATTTTTAATCACCCAATTAAATGCAAGGTCAAACTTTTGCAATCAATTGAAATTTCAACACAAATACAAATGTATCTTTAGGTGTGTAGTGAAATAAATCCAAACTAAATACCGAATCTTCTTGAAGAAGTAACGCAGTTACGGAGTTTCCTAGTAAATCGCATGCTCATTGGCACATAATGTTCTCTATGATGTTACGTACCAATTTCAACTAAAACACATCGGATACGAAACCATTAAAAAAATTAAATTAAATATACATTTGATTTGAAAATAAAAACAGAAAAACATTCTGTAGGATTTCTTCTTCAACCGTTGCCGCCGCCGCCCGCCGACACCGCTGCCTTAGGAAAACAGCTTAAATAAATCATTAAGATCTCAAACCTTAGAAAGTTTACGAATGTGGCTTCATGAATGAATAAAAACCTTTTAGTAAAAGACTCTAAATCCATCATGTCATCCTGATATGTATATGCTCTACTGCTGAGTAGTCTCAGTGCCTAGACCAATTTATATCTTTTTTCAAGTGAGTGGCATTATTTGGTTTGAATCAACAGCTTTGCACGAATTGAATTTTTTTTTATTAATAAATAAGCTTAAAGCTGCTGGTGTTTAAAAGAATTTCCTAAGGCGACATCATTTGATTTAAGTTTCTCAAGCAAACAAGTGAGCCTTACACCATGGCGACGACTTTTATGACGTATTTTCCGACTCCGAGAAAAAGCCTTTGGGCGACAATAGTTATTATTTTGTCATCGCTAGCATACATACATCTTGATTTTTATGTTATTTTTTTTGCTATCGAGGAAGCATAACTCCAGGATAGCATAGGTACCTATACCTACCATCATGTCAAACGATAGTCATTCGCCAGTAGTAGTGTAGTGACACTGTTCTATTTTCAAACATGACGTGTTTCCAACGAACATTACATTAATCTCTTTCAACTTCTTAACCCCACCGCATGCATACTATAGTTGCTTGCTTTGAAGAGGGTAATCAATACATGTCTCATGTCTGCAAGAGATACGAATAACTTCTGAACAAGGACGAGGGCTGCACAGCACACGTATTAAGCATTATTTTAGTATCTCGTCGTATATTTTTTCTCTTCTTTTTCTGTTGTTTTGTGTCTCTGTATAGAGCTATAGGTAAGTATATATAGATTTTATTCCTTCTAGCTTTATCTACATACGTCAACGACACGAGCTATTTCAATCACAGCACTTAGACAACATCATAATCATCTCATCGGCATGTCTCTTTCTCGACATCTTGTCTTTTAGTCGAGTGCATAAAGCTGTCCTTTCGCCTTCTTCCAATGTCGCCGATCTACATAAATATCCAAAGAATATCCCTTAATTAGGTACTCGTTTTCCTCCATCCACATATGTAGACCGAAGAAGAGGGAGTAGGTAGGTGTATGAGGGTGGATGGATATTATATCTCTCAATGACGGACGTCTTTATACTCTTATTGTTTCTGTATATGTTTTAATCTTCGCACTATACTATATATGCACTTGTATCGATGTTCGATGGGTCGTTGGTTTATTGAGAACCTTTCATTTGCACTTCACCTATTCAAGGAAAATATTTGTTTGATTTTTTCAGGTGCTTTTTCTTCAAACTTTTTAAGCTCTTGATGAAGTAGCTAAATTTTTTTTGGACAAATTACTTTCGAATCCACATTTTTTTATAAAAAAAAATTTAAAAAAATTGTATTTTATTTGTGGCTCTCGAACTTTATACTTAACTCAACTCTATTTTTTATTTCCAGGCCTACGACACTGCTCAGCACAATCAGTTCGAAAAATCCTGTTTTTAGATGTTTAATTTTGCCACGAAAAAGAAAAAATCATTTCGATATCATTATCGATGTCATTTCATCATAGAATGAGTGCAATGCCAAAATTGATTCATCAACATCAAAAACAACACCACGACATAACACAACATGTTTGAATGCATTCAAAAAGTCAGTTAAAGTACATCATCAAACGGGCATTAGAGCCCCGCGGCTTGCAAGAAAAGGCAATCGCTTAAAGTTACACGCGCAACCCACTACTAAATGCAGTGGAAGAAGAAGTTTACTCGATTGAAAGCAGCTACTGGACATTCGCGTGCGCGAAGGATGCTTTGTTGTGGACGTAGAAAGGTAAGTTGAGATTAATAAAGAGTAATTATGTATAATTATTTATAGACGTAAGGCCTTTGTTAAATATTTTGTGAGAAAGGTTTGAATTTGATGTAGGCATATCAAACTCCGAGAACAACTAGCCTTTTCAACCCTTTAGGATTCAAGATGAAGAAGTTGTATATCAACTAGGAGCCATCTTCCAAGAACCACTAGGACTAGCCTTCTATAGAGTCAGTCTGTGTGACAGTGGTTAGCGTTTAATGTTTGTACGGTGGTATCAATAACCCTATAAGTGTATTTGAAACTTTCAATATCAAGTTTAGTTCGGAATAAGGTAAGAAAAGAAAGACAACTGGTAACGACACATTCCACAATTTTTTTTTTCTATTGGAGGTTTTTAAAACCAGCTGGAGCACCGGTCCACTGTACTATCAGATAGTAACCTTCTATTTGTTACAGCTTTCCAGATGTTCGGAGATAAACCAAAAGACGCTGTCATGATCAGGATCCTAAGTTACCAGCTCTCACCATGTCTGCGCCGAGTATCTGTAAGCTAATGCGAGAAAAAGCAGGACATTCACAGAGAAAGTGCTCTGCGGTGTCCTCATCTTCTCCACAAAATTCACAGAGTGTAGTATCACTGAAGCCTAACACGTTTAAATGCTTAGCAAAAGAGAAGTGCCCGCTGACAACGCCAATTAGCTTTCTACAGTCTTTTCTGCTACGAGCTAGCAAAAATGTTGCAGTCTTCTTACTAACGTTGGGGAGCATACGCTTGGTTTGTCTGCATCCAATGGAGGCATGCCATCTACGGTTGTGCTCTTCACAGATCCAATCGTTGATTGAAAGCCTCACTGGGGAAGCTGGCAGACCTAGCGACGGTTCAGGTCCTGAGAAAGCTGTCTGAGATCCTTGCCTAGCAAGTTTATCGGCGATCTCATTTCCAGTTATGCATTGATGGCCCGGAACCGAAATGAGACTCAAGGAATTTAATCTTCCGATCGCATTCAGAGAGCTCTTGCATTCCTGGATCACTTTTGAAGTGGTTGGCGGGTTGAGAAGGGCCTTAAGCACAGCTTGGCTGTCGTTTCAAACAAAGATACTTCTCCCCGTCCATCCATTGTTCGTAACGTGGCTCAAGGCCATTAGGATAGCATAAGCCTCCGCTTGGAAAACGGATACGTATGATCCCAAAGATGTGTGCAGTTGTAAGTCGTCGTTCTCCGCAAAGACACCAGCACCAGAACCCTCGTCGGGTTTGGAGCTATCTGTGAAAATACGATAACAGTTCTTTACAGGCTCAGATTCTGGAGCGAACCAGTCCTGAACCGATGGAAAGTTAACTGAGTAATTTTGACGCAGTTTGAGCCTTGGGATCATCGTGTCAGACGGCATATCCATTAGACGTGAGTCAAAAGATATGCTACTTGCGAGCTTCTCAAATCTCCAGTGCGAATTGTGCCAGAGACCACATCTCTTTAAACGAGAAATGGTCTTGAAATCTTGAGAGTACACCTCACATATTCCACCATGACAGAATCAATGAGTCAGTCAGTCTTTGGCAATAAGTCGAACAAGAAGTCTATGAAGTGCAAACAAAAAATTCTCATTGAAAGTAGTTTATTGTTTAAAAGAAGCTTTATTTTAACTAGATAGAGCGAAGGTAGATCAACTAACTAACTAGCACGTCGACCGGAAAGATCTTTTGTGCTGTGTAAGGTTGTTCATTCGAAGTTGAGGTCGTGTAAGAACCTAAGAATATTCGAAGAAGAGGTGTTTTTGATGTAAAGGGGACTAGTGAATCCTTTTTGGAGACGTTTTAGTCTGGATCTGGGTATGGCAAGGCATTCACATAAAATGTGTTCACTGTTCAGCTGTTTCTATGTTTTCGAGGCAGAGATGGCAGGTCTCATCTTGGCTGATGCCCATGTTTTTAGGGCGATATTTAAGAGACCAGTCAAGAAGTCCGTAAGTAACTTTGCGTCATGTCAAGAATTTCTTTCATACGTCTTTGAGATAGAAGTCGATGAATAATTTTGATTGGTGGTGGCCAGTAGAGTTGTTTCAGGTGTGGCTCATGTTCTGCCGTTCACAGGTAACCAATTCATGTTTAATGTTATTAGTTGGGAGACCGCAGTAGGGTTTCGGGCCTTTGAATTGAGATTGAGAGCCAAGTCTAGCTAGGCAGTCAGCCTCTTCCTTACCTTCTACACCTTTATGTCCAGGCACTCAGGAAAGAGTTACTTTATTGTGCGTGGCTAATTGAAAAAGACATATCAGGCAGTTCCAAACTAGTTTGTATTCGATTTTGGTAAAGGACAGAGGCTTTAGGGCTGCCTGACTTTTTAAAGATTTCTTTCTTCTAATGCTTTCTCTAACACTCAAAACTCAATAGCTTTTATCTCAGCTTGAAAGATATTTGTTGTACAACCAAGGGATATAGATGATATGAAGTTGGGACCGAAAGTCTATGCAGATGCTACGAGACTTATAAACTAGAATATCGACATGGTTTTGTTGGATGTTGGATGTGTCCCATCCAACAAAAACATGTCGATATTCTAGTTTATAAGTCTCGTAGCATCTTCGTAGACTTTTGGTTCCAGCTTCAAATCATGTTAGAGGTTCAAATAAAAAAAAAAAAAAAAATTCAAATGTTTTTCTACGAGTGTCGCAAGGAATCGACAAGTCCTCGGATAAGTTATTAAAATTCCACGAAAAATACTTTCAATGTTCAGTGTTCAAAATCGGAACAAAATTGTAGGTCCTCTTAATTCCCCACATGGTATGCTTGAGGAAAATGCACTAGTCCTCGGGATTCTCCCCTCTGTTATCCACAATGTTAGTTTATTTATTTATAACACAAGAAAGGATTGATGTTTTTAATTCGTGGTATTTGAAAAAAAAATTTATTGAAAAACTACGCTGGTAGGTTCTATAAAAGCAGTGGACAGCAACAGCATCGCTAATCCAACTACTGTCTGGGCAACGAAAGGTTATTTTTGATAATTAGTTGGTAAGTGAACCTCGGTAGATAAACATTTAAACTTAAATCATTCTCTTCTTAGTATAGTGATCGCGAAGAGATCACAAGTCACAACTCTCTCATTTTTATATTTGTAATATAAATCCGCGTAATCCGCCCCTGGGGTACGATGCGTTGAGCTCAGCAGGCATCGTCGTCGGCAAGTCTCCCCGGAGCCTTGTTTGAGGCCAACATACCAGTTGTATATGATATTGTCTTTTCTCTGGATCTCTCCTTTGAACATGACAATACGAAAACAAAAGAGTCTTAGGTGGTAGTCAACTCTTTGCATGATGACTTACAATGTGAAGGCTTCCAGGAATCTTGTTGGTATTTCTTTATTTCTTGTTCCGTCAATATTTCTAATTTGTGCTGTCATTACGAGCCAACTTCATCTCAGCTACCGTCAATTTACTCACAACCTTGGGGTATGTGTCCGACATTGTGCAGCTTGTGTGAGTGCTGAACGCAGATCCGTTATGTGCCATCTCCTCAACTGATTCTTTATCCAATTATTGTGTCAAAATTTGTCTTAAAAAACGGTCTTAAAATAATAAACGTCAAATGCAGCTATTGGGTTGCCGTGGTCGGTTTTTTTGTCGGCTTATCGAGCAATATTAGGTCGTTTAAGACGATGTCTATTGAACAATGGTAAGCATTTTGTATTTCCTGAGCAGCTCAGTGCTAAAAACAATGTGAATTTTAGAAAAAACTCATAAATAGTATCTACCCGTGGTACCCGTTGTACCCGTGGCGTGATGGTTAGCATGTCTGCCCGTTAATCGGGGGGTTAGTGGTTCGAATCACAACAGAGGCAAAAATGTTTTTCCACGGGCATCGCCTATCACGAAGAATTGGCAAGTCCTCCAATAGTAAATTCATTGCCAAGAAAAGCGCTTTCTCGATTAGCCGTTTGGAATCGGCTGAAAATTGTAGGTCCCATCCATTCCCTCATTGAGCTGCTCTGGGCACTGATGTATCTAGTTGATATCAATTGTGCCAACCTATGAGAAATCTCAGACCTGTTCTTTTGCCTTGAATTCGAGCAGAAGTGAAGGACCTTCTATTGGTGGATGAGTTCAAATTCGAAGTGGTGAGCATCAATTATTTGTTTTCTAAGACTAAGAAATACTGGACGCTCCGCTACAATGTCCAGAGATGCATCTCTACTTCCGAGGAATGGTCTGCAGATAGGGAATTTTGCCCATCTCATTTCAGTTATATTAGAGAACAGTGGCTAGTTAATAGTCCGATCCAATTTTCGAGGGTTTTCCTGTTGAATTTGAATATGAATGGTTTTTTGAGTGTATTCCGGGATGAACGGTTTTGAACTGGTTTGACAAGAGATTTTTAAGTCAAGGTCTGCTGAATTCTTCCATTGGATATTCTTGCTGTTTAGTTTCATTGGTTATTGTTTGCACCGCGGAAAGGTTCAGGGCCAGCGAATTATTTAGCGACACCGACTTTTACTACGAAGTCTGTATTCTCATTACAATTAAAGCACTTTTGTGCTCGAAACCGAGTTTTTTTTCCCCAGGTTCGGATAGTAACACAATTGTTTCCTTTACTAGTTTGGCTCTTAAAACAGGTGGAGTCAGTACTTTAAGCGTAGCTGTCTTTGTCTTGGGATGTAGAGGAATGACTAATAGGACTTACTGCAGAGTGAGTCGCTCAAAGTTGCGAAAATGTGTCAGTTTCCATAACCATTACTAGTTCTTAAGAATTCAAGATTATGACTTAATAGTTTTCGTAATTTTATTTATTTCTTACGAACTGGTAAAAGATATGAGCAATAGTAAAGCAACAGTTAATGTTCAATCACTTTATTTCTGTTGTCTTTGCTGAGTCGTGTAAGTCCTTGAAACTAGGTTCGTTCCTTCAACTTTACCCATTGTTGACTGACCCAGGTTTCCTTGACAACCCTATGAATTGTCAAAAAAACCTGGGTTTTCCAGTCTTTAAAAAACGCTAAACCTCAAAATCAAACACATCCCTGTCATTTAAATAAGAAAATGTGACATTTGACCGCCCTAAACTCGCTCCAGCACAAGCCTAAGATGAGTTGAGGGCAAACCTAGACTAACCCCGCGGCTCAAAAAACACTCAGTTTCACATCCAGGGCGAGTTTAGGTTTTTCAAAAAAAGCTTTGTGGCCACCGCAGGGTGACCCAAGTGTTTCAACAAACGAACTAACCGTTTCGTTGCACATCAGGTCTGCTTTTGCGATGACGGCCCTGAATTCACCGATAAAGCTTTTTTGAGAAATCTCAGCTTGATGATGTTCTTATTCATTCAAAGACTTTCATTCTAATTCTAAATCACAATTCGCCCAATCCTTACTTACTGGGCGGTCATTCAGTTCAAATATAATATATTATATCACATGTAAAAAGAAAAAGATTTAAAGCAAGCCTAGACTTCTTTTCAGATATGAAAAAAAAAAATTGATGGGTATACTTTTGAACTATGTAAGGCTACAAAGCGCACAAATAGCACTCGAGCTTATTTCACCATAAACCGAAGGCTTTAGAGACTCTGGTCTGAAATCCAAAAAGTTGGTCTTTTATCTTTAATTAAAAATCCACAAGGAATGTAAGCCATTTCCATTGCACAAACTTTATTTTATATCCACATGTCAGTTAACAACACTCTTAACCGTAAAACTAAATTGAATCCATTCAACTGAAGTTTGTTGCTCAAAAAACTTTACACCGACTCTAGACAGAATAGTCTCACCTTCGTACACCATTCACAGAATCCTTTCATCTTTAAAAAAAGCAGGAGAAAGTTGAATTAAATTCAACTGAAATGCAAAACAATTTTCATCGTTAACTCGATGTCCTGTGGTGGAGAGAGAGGACAAAGACAAAAGCAAAAAAAAAATTAAAAAAAAAACTATTACAAGGAAAGCAATACTCCAATTAAATGATAAAATCGGATATCTCGACTAATTGGTAATTAAAAATACTCTCTTATTTCTTATGGTATTGGCAAATGGCAACCCAACCGCTTTATATTCATACCTTGGTTTTATCTTTGGCTGTGAAAAGTTATTAAAGTCACTCGGCCGAGCGTTGGCTTTGCGGAAATTCATTTAGCACAGATTTTCTAATTGAATTAGAACACCAATTAGGATTTGTTTTAATACCAGACTAAGCTGTTGCAAATAATTTTACTGTGGATAACCTTTCGACAAAACTTTGAAGAGATCAAAGGGTTGGTTTTGAACTCTAACGAATTCGCAGTTGAAAGACCATGGTACTCTGTTGCGGTACTTAATTTTGATTTACGGCGAATAACAACTGGTGGTGGTGAAGTCCTTCTGTTGACAGTTTCATGAAATGATCAAATTATGGGCTTCGGCGCGGTGGTTGGGTAGCTTTTGTGTTATACGAATTCTAAAAAGGAGCTATGGTCGAAAGATTCTATAAAAAAACATGTCCTCATTCAAAAATAGCTCGTCACATTGTATTTCTGACCAAACTAGAACTTGTTTCAGTGGTCCCCATACTTTACTTCAACAAGCAGTACAGTTGAGAAAAGCTGAATCGCAATCATTATTCTTATTCAAGAACCAGGATACAAATTTTTCTTGATTTAGACACTTCATAAGCCCCTCCCCAGCAATGATGAGTAATTTATCAAGCAATTCTCATAAACCATTAGGCTTGCCAAATGTGCCAACACGTATTTTTAATTACTTTACTGTTTTAATACATTAAATGGATTTTTCCGCCAAATTACATACTTCCTTCCAACAACACTCTTTTAAATACAGCATACAGGGTAGCTTAAATTACAGAATCACACCCCGTCCGTCAACAGCAGCCAACAGCAAAAAACGTGTCAGTTTTATGATGATAATTTTAATTTGTTTTGAGTACCTATGTAGGTTTATTTTTTTTTGTTCTGTTTCATTTAAGGATTAACGTACCTACGCACACACTAAAGTATTTAAATTTGTGCGTGCATTTTCTATATGTGTAGTACATACGCGAGTATGCTAAGCGTCCAACTCATTCTCTTCGTTAGCCGCATCCGCATGAGTTTGATGATGAACATAATTGAAGGGGCTTTGCACTAGTTGCATAAAAGTATCACCATGACATGGCAGTTAATTGAAGCTAATGACAGCTTTTAGCCCGAGACATAAGAGCCACCCACCGCAGAATCTACACAAAATCACCTAACCAAGCACATTGCATATGTGCGGTCGACACCAACTATCAATCGCAGTTCGCAGCTAGCGGTGGGTAGGATAGGTGAACGTACAACCGCTGCATGTTGGTAGATGTCGTTTTAGCGCAATGACACATGTTTGTAGTTGAACGTGTTTTTTGCGCCACTTGCCAACTTTCATCAAATTTTCATAATGCAATTATTTTGCCTTGCTATTTTATTAAATTCAATTTAATTGAACACTTTTGTAATTGAATAGCTAAGTATAGTTGCTAGATAAACGATTGGATTAAATTGAAGCGAGTATAAATATAATTTTTGAGAACAATAAAATGAACTCCCACTACCAGTGCACGAGTCTCTAAGTATTAGATCAAGACCTCAGATAAAAGCTGGTGGAGTTACTAGTTAGGTGCTGGTACTTGTTTTTTATGGGAAACAAGTAAAGCTACAGCCATTCGAGAGCTACCTCCCAATGGATCGGCCACTCCGACTACACTTTGGTTTTGCTCCGATTACAATTGGTTTTTGAAAATAAGTTCCAAGTCTCAATCCCACCGAGAACGACCTGGGAAGACGAAGAATTTTTGAGAGATGATTCAATTCATTTCTATACAGATGGTTCAAAAACCGAAGAAGGGGTAGGCTGCGGGGTGTATTCAAACCCACTTAACGTAAGTCTCTCTTTCCGCCTTCCAAACCATTGTAGCGTGTTCAAGCGGAAATTCTGGCGATCAAAGAGGTCCTATCATGGCTAAAAGAAAAAGTGATATCCTTCACGAATATCCGGATTTTCTCAGATAGTCAAACAGCCCTCAAATCACTCGGCGCTGTTTCTACGAGCACAGTAACCCCCCTTAACTGTCGCATATCTCTTAAGGAGAATAATCACCTTTTTTGGTTGCCGGGGCACAGAGATATAGTGGGTAACTGCAAAGCCGATGAACTCGCCAGAGAAGGAACCGTTCTATCGATCTAAACCAGCAGGTTGAATATTGGTATATATACCAATCGCTGCATATAAGCTTATGCTAAAGCAAGAGGCAATGGATAGAACAAATTATTGGTGGAACAATATAATCACGTGTGTGGCAACAAAATAGTTATGGCCAGGACTAGATCCAAAACGCACAAAACAAGTTATCCGTAACCAGATTGCACTTTAGCTCCGTTAGCTATGTCATCACCGGACATTGTCTGATAAGAAGACACGCCATAAGACTCGGCGTTTCCTCTAATGACTTCTGCAGAAGGAGGAGACAATCGCACACCTCCTCTGCTCATGTCCTGCACTCTCTTTTAAAAGAAAACTGCATCTAGGAAAATATTTTCTTTATGATCCAAGCGATCTGGCGAACACAGATCCCCTGCATTTACTTCGCTTTATTAAAAGCTCCAAATGGTTTTGTTAAGTGAGGTACTCCCTCGCATAATTTCTATGGTATCACAATGGACCTAATATTGGTCTAAGTGTTTTTCTGACAGCCATTTAAACCTAACCTAACCAGAGGGGAGCTATATTGAGTTTTTTTGTGCTCACTAAAATAGGCAAACCAAATAAAGCTAAATATATAAAATAAATAAATAAGTAGACTGGCGCAACAGAGCTATGGAAACCTCGGGACCTAACACATTTCGAGAACCAACAATTTTATGCCGAATCCGAACTGCTATGATAGAATTCGTTTTCATGGCGGGCAGTGTGTATGTGTATTATTCTCTGATGACTTGCCAATTCCTCGCAAAGCGGCTGTGCTGTGCCTTCCAAGGCTCCTAACGTTTCTGGTTCGTTGACATAGACGAGTGGCTTCACGGTGGCAAATAACACGATCTTGATGACAAATTGACAGTTCCATTCCGCGAAACTATGCACTCATCGAATGTTTCCTTAAATAAATCGATTGTGACGTGCGCTGTTTTGCATGTAGCGCCGTCTTGTTGAAACCACATCTCATCCACATTCATGCCATCTAATTTGGGAATAAAATAGTCGGGTGTGATGGATAGCATGTCTGCCTGTTAATCCAGAGGTTCGTGGTTCGAGTCCCAACAGAGGCAAACATGTTTTTTCCACGGGTATCGCCTTTCGCGAGGAATTGGCAAGTCCTCCGTTAGTATCCATTGCCATGAAAAGCGCTTTCTCGATTAGCCGTTCGGAACCGGCATAAAATTTTAGGTACCTTCCATTCCCTCACAATCACAAGGCATGGTTGTGAGAAATGCGCTACAGCCTGGGGCTCCTTGCTCTGTTGCACCACCCTATTTTTTTTTAAATACGAAAATGTATAGTTTTCGAATACCCGTTTTTCCCTTTAGGACATTAATTGCTTAAAGTTGCCGTTGAGGGTAAGTGCAACTTTTTATTTTTTTATTTCCAACATGAAAATTTTGATCTTGGTGGCCAATTGACAGGTCCATTCCGTGAAATTATGCGCTCATCAAATGTTTCCTTCAATGAGTCGGTTGTGGTGTGCGCTGTGTGGCATGTAGCGCCGTCTTGTTGAAACCACATCTCATCCACATTCATGCCATCGAATCCCGGAACAAAATAGTCGATTTTCATGGCTCTATGCCGGTCTCCATTAATGGTAACTGGCTCGCCAGCATCATTTCGGAAGAATTATGGCCAAATGACTCCATCAGGCTATAAAGCACATCAAACAGTCAGTTTTTTGGATTTAAGGTACTTATGTGGATTCTCTTCATTCCAAAGGCGGCAATTTTGCTTGTTGACTTAACCATTCAACCAAAAATGAGCCTCATCACTGAACAAGATTTTGGGATGAAAATCAGCCTCGCGATCAATTTCATTTTTGGTCCATACATATACCAAAATCACGACGTTATCTCGCGGCTTTAATTCTTGTACAAGCTGGATCTTGTAAGATGGCGAATCAATTTATTCGGGTCCTCTCTACTGTGACAATTGTTTCTTCGGTGTGCTGGTTGACGCCTCTGCCGATACGTATTATCACATAAAATAAACGTAGCGCGAAAACGATCCATGGTTAACCCAGCTTGCGGTTAACTTCGCGAACTGAACCGTTATTTTCGAAATAACTTTGCACGATTTGCAAGCGTTGTTCTTTTGTCAACCTGTTCATGATTAAATGGCAAATCTAACTTAACATAAAAGATATTAGAGTTGGCCGATTGGACCATAAGATGTCAATTGTATCCCTATTCGAAAAATTAACCTAAAAAAAAACACCCGATTAGAGCATAGTATGGAACCGTAAAAAGGGGCTTAACTTGTTTTCCATACTATCACAATTTCATCAGGCAGGTTTTTATCCTTTATCATATCTTAAGAATTGAATTTCACATGATTTGGCAACACTATCATAACTACCTTTACCAGTGCTGTCATTTTGCGAGGGAAAAGCGCAACACTTTTCAAATGTTTTTGGGGAGTATTTTAAATTTCAAATGTTCCATGAATTTAAGTCTGTAATTCAATTTCTGAAATATTTTTTGTTCTGTTAATAAAAAAGCGCTAATAATTTCAAATGCCGTTTGGTTCTTTCTTCATAGGGTACGAGGCGCATGGAATGTGATTGTTACTTATGCGAACATTCATGCTATGGTAAAAACTGTCTCATTTAAATATTAAGAGATTAATAAGCTTTTCAACACGACAAATTGGGTGGAAAATAAGCCTCGCTTTTCCTGCCCTATATTTTTGTTCTTAGATCCATTCACTATATCCGAACTCATATTAAGCTATCGCCATCGTTTTTCAACTACAGCTCGAGTCTCTGTGGTATTGATTGTCAAAGTTAAAATGGAGCTTTTCGCTTTGATCAACGATAACTCCGCAAAAACTCATGAATACCGAGCCGAATTCAACCTCAAATTAAGTCTTAATAAATTTTGAATCATTTGGTCTTATGACAAAAAAAATTTTTGAAGTCCACACACCATTTTATGACGAGCAAAAATAAAAAAAATTTGTTTTTCATTGGTTTCTGTATTATTACTTCGGAACGGCCGACGAAGAAAAAATTTATTGTTCAGATATGAAAACTAGGTACTCAGAGCTACAAATTTCTTTTTTTTTTTGATTTCTTCAACGACCAATTCTGAGTTCTCCTGACATGATCTTTTTACCTTTTGGTAAAACAGCCGAATCTCGTTCCAATCATGGCATCTCTCAATTTCCTCGTGGCTTTTTTCTTCTTTTACTTTTTGTTGTATCAACATTTGTCGTGCTTTTGGCTGCCTTCATTTTTCATCGAACCATGGGTTTTGTTTTTGGGGCTGAGGAAGCCCTGAAACTTAGAAGCATTTAGCTCTGATGGCTTGATGGCATCGCATCCAATGGTCTTCAATGCTTAGTGTTGGCAGCATCATCTAACCTATGCTTATTAACTGTATTTATTATATGTTTGTATGTTTATTGTATAAATTTAAGAAAGTTTTTTAAACTAACAAATTTTTTTTTTAAATTAATTCTACTAAATTTTAGATACAATGTTTTTCACTTTAATGCGACAAAAGCCGAGGATGGATAGGCTGAATAGATTGTAGGCTGAAAAGATTGTGTGTAGCAGACCCCTCTGCTTATTAGTTTGATTCTAAAATAAAAAAATATTGATTTTTTCGAAATTTCACAGTTTAGAGTTAATAACTCAAGAACCATTCACTAACAAAACTTAAATTATAAAGTTAGTTAAAAAAAAAATAGTTAGACATCTGATAAAAGGTCAATTTTACATAAAATTGCCTCTTTTGCCTAAGCGGAATAAAGCAAACCCTTTTCTGTAATTTTTTTTTCATATCTCGAACTAACTGATCCGCCCTTTGCTGGTTTTGTCGAATATTTAGCAAAACATTTTGTGTGATGGAGCATCCTGTAAATATCAACCGACCTCTAAATATTATTCAATTTTGGAAAAACTCTCAGACAATTTTTTTCACGAGAAAGAACAAAGTAGCGTTTTTCAGTGGACAAAATTAACAACTTTTGTATTTTTTTCAGCATAGAAGGCACGCCCTAGTGTGTGTATTGCTTTGAATAGAATACGATGTGGGCAAACGTTTTATAAGAAATTAATTGGCTTTTAAATCGAGCTCTTGTTTGATGTACCCGTGGCCTGATGGTTAGCACGTCCACCTGTTAAGCCAGAGGTTCGAGGTTCGAATCCCAAAAGAGGCAAAAAGAGGCCTTTCGTGAGGAATTGGCAAGTCCTCCGTTAGTAAATTCATTGCCATGAAAAGTGCTTTCTCAATTAGCCGTTCGGAACCGGCTGAAAATTGTAGGTCGCCTCCATTCCCTCACAAGGCATGGTTGTGAAGAAATGTGCTAGGCACAGGGGCTCCTCGCTCTGTTGCTTCACCCTGTTTTTTTTTCTTGTTTGAGGTCCCCGATTTGTCCATTAAATAAAGAATGTAGTTGATTAGGTCAGATTGAAAATTAATCGCTTGTTATAAATGTCATAAAACAAGCCAACCATATATTTAATTTGCACCATATAAGAACTGTCTCAATATCCCCATCCTACCCTTCTATTTAATTTGCACCATATAAGAACTGTCTCAATATCCCCATCCTACCCTTCTAGGAATGTTTGAAGGAGCGCTTCTTGAAACAGACAAATAAAGACACTTAAAACTTATAACGCTGTTCTAAGAAACTTTCAACATGAAAATATTATTTCGTTGAGATGCCACACTTAAGTTAAGCGGATTTAATGTTGTTCCTAGAAAATTGAGAATAGAAATACACGAACTTCGATTTTTAAGAAATTCTTTTCGAACAAAAATCCATTTCGTCGAAGTTTTCTTCCATAATTTCCTTTCAATTCTTATCGCCGAAATTAAACTTGTCAATGTCATACAACAAGATGTGATCAACCGGGCGTTATGATCTTTTCAACAGAACTTTGCTCTTGAATAACCTACTCGCTTTCAAAGTAGGTAGGTGGTGTAAAGGTCCAAGTTGAAATAAAAACCTAAACGGCACAATAAGCAACAATATTTTTTACTGTTCGCTCAAGTGTAAATGAATGAACAAATAACCCTCAAACATTTTTTCTTCTCGGACATCCCTTAACAGCTTTTTAAATTTCTTTTCCTTTTTTTTTGTAAAGTAAATACTTTCCTTTCTTTCCATTGATGTCACCCATGTAAAAGTTGTTGGTGGGACACTTAAGACGTAATCCATTACGTTGGACGGCCAACCGAAGAAGAATACCTACCTGCCGCAATTGTATTTAACTTGCTGCGGTAACTATAAGTTAACGAAACTGAGTTAGCTGAGCGTGAGCACCCACCCCTTGGTTTCACTTGAAGGATTACTTTTTATTTCTCCATTATTTTATCGACCCTTGGCCCTGTTCCGAAAGTCATTTTAAACAGCACGAGAAGAAGTTAAATCTGTGTGACAAAATAAAAGAGAAGTTATTAAATAACTTCCAGAAGTAAAAGATACTATCATCGGATATACCTTCTGCTTTGTTTTGTCGCAGATACGATAGGATGTTGAATGGCAGAGGGTTTTTGTTTTACCAAACGATGACCCATAAAATTTTGAAATTTCAATGATGACCAAGGAATTTAACTCACCTTTGCAGATGCTGTTTAGGTAAATAAAACCGAAGGACCTTTCATAAAAATACCTTGCTAATTTTATAAGCTCGTATCTTTTTATGGTAACTACCACAACGGTATCGGAAAAGAGGAGCTGGCTGTTGTAGAGCAAGAGGATTCCTAATGTGAATATTATTTAGATGTCTCTTGACTTCTTCTTACTTTCATCTCCTCGTTTGGTTGCCACTATGCCTATGTTTAGATAGATAACTAGGCTCCCCAAAAACTTTTTTTTAGATTCCTATACTTATGTATAAATACTGTAGATGTATACCTAACTCCTTTCATGTCATTTCATTTTTACAAAATGTCATCCTTGATATTAAACCCAGTCATTTGTTCTTAATTAGGGGGACGGTAAACATTGTTTTGTGAACCGTTAGCATTGTGATGAGATGCGAAGACTACACAACGACGACGACTGGTGGTTACAAAGCAGTATAGGTACATACTTACGTGCGTGGGTTGTCGTCAGCCAAGAATCATGGGACATTCCCAGCCAAAAGCGTTGTAAATGGGATGCTGGTTGGTTGTTTTTTTTTTTTGTTAATTTCAATGTTTCTTGTTGGAAGGGTATTAAATCTTTCTCATGAATTTTATTTAGATGAATTTTTTTTCGCTATTTTTGTGCGTTCGAAGAATGTGAGAGTTGTTAAAAGCTATTTTTTAATATATGTAAAAGTGACGTTCTGAAATGGGTACACATGTTTGACATTCCTGGTATTTAGCAAGGATTATGGTCATGACTACAGAATTGCGGAGAGTGCCGTCTTATTACTTTTTGATAAATAGAATTTGAGTTCGCCCCGTTTTCAGGACTACTTCAGTGTTTGGTGTGCCTTTTGAATAGGCAAACCAGACACTAATAAGTTAAGCAATCTTCGTGGAAAAGTGATTCAGATTTTAGATAAAAAATCTATATACATATAGCTAAGGGTGCTAAGGGTGATATTTTCTGTTTTTAAGTAACTTATAGCTAATATTTTCATAAAAATATTATTTAAAATCATACTTCCTCTATTCGAAAATCTAAAACGAAATGGTTCTTCCACGCATAGGATTGTAATACAAATATAAAGGAGCTAAAAACCCTTAACGTTAGACAATAGACAATAGACATGTCAAGTAGTGTGGCTAAGGCCGATCACTTAATTAAGCTGGAGAATTACTGATCCATAAGGCCTTAGTGCATTATAAAATTCGGTTTTTTTTTTTAATCATTCATTGACATTGATTGCATTAGCGATACAAAGTGAGGTGCTCCCAGTCCACATTAAACATGTCCTTCCAGTGGGGTAAGTTTCTAGCCTGCAATATCCTATTTAACTCACACATCACACCATGAAAATTGGGAGCTAACCTGAAATTGGTTTATGTTATTTAACATCTCACCTTCAAAATGAAAAAGTTGGGTGGTGCAACGGTCTAGCGTATTTCTCTCAATGGAGAGAAGGGAGCGTTCACACAATTTTTAGTCGATCCCGAATGGCTAATCGAGAGAGTGCTTTTTGTCTAAAAAAAGATGTTTTTTTGGACGTTTGGTTTTGAATCTTTCAGTAGTTTTTGTGGTACCGTGGCGTGATGCATGTCTGCTATTAACCCAGAGGTTCGTGGTTCGAATCCCAACAGAGGCAAAAATGTTTTGCCACGGGTATCGCTTTTCGCAAGGAATTGGCCAGTCCTCTGTTAGTATATTTATTGCCATGAAAAGCACTTTCTCGATTAACCGTTCGGAACCGGCAAAAATTGTAGGTCCCCTCCATTCCCTCACAAGGCATGGTTGTGAGAAACACGCTAGGCTCTAGGTCCTTCCTTTTGACAGCTGGCCCGTGATTTATGCATCACCACTGGACACTGCGTATACGTTCGGTATAAATTGTCCTTAAACTGAAATTTGCTGTTGACAGCGGTTTTTAGATAACATCCAGTTTTGAACCTGTGAGTTACCTCCAAGACCGGGCGATTTATGTGAAGTTATGTAAAGTCGCTGGTCGCTGCAGGTAAACGCGAGGCGATTGACGCTTCTGAAGAGAATATTCGGTGCGTTTTTGCTGAAGTGAAGAAATGGTCGAAAAAGTGCTCTCAAATTGGGTCTCTCTACTGGAATTCATTCGAGCCAGCCGCTGGGGCTCTAGGCCGAAAGCAACAATTTACGAGATTTCCCTTCCAAAAACAAGAATCGAATCACTGACCGATATTGCTCTTTTTCCATTTTTCTAAAACCCGCTGACACATTTGCTTCCGCAGGCGGTTAAAACAAAACTACGGGTCCAATTCGGCTGAAATTTCGACAGTGGCCTTCTACAAAAATGTACTACACTATAGTAAGTTTCTCTTGCGATAGTGGTGCTATTGGGCGAAGAGGCTAAGTAGTTATCGGACTGCCCTCGTACAATATTCTCGTCAACATCTTTGCATAGCTCTTTAATCCTGATGTTTGTCCCTTCTTTAGAAGCTTGGCATGACATTTTTACTAAAACTTCATGCTGCTGGTGGTTTTTAGGCGTCCTGCCTAAGGCATGCCTGCCTGAAGACATTTTGAGTAGAACTAGAAGTTTCTCGAACGCATAGTTGTGAGTGGTCCATCCTTTTTGAACTTCTGAAATCTCTTCTATACCAATATCCTTTCAAATTTGGCTCTAGGCTAACTCACAGTACACAGGAGATACCTCTAGGTGAATAATTTCCTGCTGTGTAGAGTTTACTATGGTTGGCACTTCCCTATGAGATTCATCTAACTGATGAGCCCACTGCTGTACCTGGGCGAAACGCTAACAATTTTTAACAGTTGTGGTCATGGATCTGCTTTGATCCTCCACGTCTTTTGAGATTCACAGTGACAAAATTTCTCTGTGGAGAGGGATGTTTCTGTGGCTAGTTCACAATAGTGTACAATACGTGGCGCAGTGAACATGCATTTTAAAAACTTGTCTTCTCTCTCACCCCACAGTTTTTGTGTCACTGGAAAAAGTTTTCACCACCGCAAATTACCCGCCTCTGTGAATAGCTGTAAACAACATTTTTTTCCCATTTTGGAGTAACTGAAACAGTGAAATGCCCAATGCAGTGATTGCAGTAGTGAATTGTACAAGGTGTAGTATCTCCCTAGCTTAGTTTTTACAGTGAGTCATACATTGTGACTAAGCCGAATATCTACGTCTGAGTTCATGACAACTTTTGGCGTTCTATAAAATCATTCTCCCATAAACAACTTTTGCTTGTATGACTTCTGCTACTGTGTAAAATTGGCCGAGGAGGATATTTGCGCTCAAAGTTAAGCTTTATCTTGGTTGATTGAAGTCGTCTTTGAGCTTTCGAATCAATGGTTTTGGTTGTTCGACCATACTATTTTCCGGAAAGTTTTTCTGCGGCATAATCATAAAACTTGATTCCAATATCAGAAGTAGTGTCTCGTAGACTGTGTTTTTGCTTCTGCAGATGTACGAATTTTGACGCTTAAATATTTCATTATAATTTTAATGCTATGTTTGGAGAACTGTTCGTTTGTGTTGTCAAAGACTTGGTATAAGCCTTCCTTGGTATTTCGTCTTTCTCTTCTGCTTTTTCGGTGCTTGCAGTACTGAAGTTGTACAATCTCAATATGGCTTGCCGTCGACACTTTACCTTAGGGTTCCTTTGACAGCAAAACCGTTGTTGAAGTTTCCAGCAACAGAATTCTATTTTTGTACAACCCAGTTGATCGCATCTCGTTCAGAAATTTTGACTAGCTTCTCAATCAATAATTTTACAGTCGTTTTCAAGTCTTCAATTTATCTGATCTACTTTGTGGCTACTCACCTTTCGGTAAAAAACTCTGCGGTAGAAGCGCTGCCGAAAGTTTGCGGATTTTATCCTCTCAGCCGAAATATGGTGTGGTTCGATATACTATACTGCGAAAATTAGTGAAAACAGCATAGTAATCCTTTGTTCGTCCAAATTGAGAATAATCCAAACAAACTGTTCAATTAATTATTGGCCAATGAATTCTTGATAAAGTATTTAACACTAAATTCATTATGACTTTGCCTGTTTTAAAACTCTCTACAATACAAACAAATTGTGATAAAAATAGCAAAAGTATCTCCTAAAGCATTTAATTTGATAAGCCTTTTGTATTTATACAATTCTCTCTACACTTTAATGGCAGTTACTACCGCTTTATGAGCTAAAGTTAGTTTTGGCATCTGGCAAATGCATTCAACTTCACAGAAGAAAATTTTCACGCTCAGATGAATTCAACCGAAATCTCTCAGAGGATGCTTGGAATTACTCGTATATTCCTTCATTCCGAATTCTACATCCTTGCCAATGGCGAAATGTATTCACATGTGATTCAAGCTCCCACTTATATGTGCATATATAGGAGGTATCTGCACCAGATTACACCTAAAATGTTCCTCATATTAAAAACGTTTTTCCAAATAGGAATGTCTTTATTATACATATATGTATGTGTAAATACATACCATATTTTATATGGCGTATACATGGCGTATATGTACATACATCTATCTATTGCTGATTTTCAATTATTACTTCAGACCCAATGTGCATGCGCTTCTGTCTGGTGTATGCCTACGGTGCACTCAATTTCACAATCTTGTGGAGTGTGCTCTTGGCATATCATCCACATGCAGCAAGGGAAATGTGTGATGGGTTCTCCATGAAATGCTAAGAATCCTTTTGTAAGTGTTTAATTTTTCTTAAATTTAATTTTTTTTTTGAATGTGCCCCTTAGTCTGGAGATTGCAATGAGTAGCGACGGCAATGCCAGCGGGTGTGCAGGAATTCTGTGTGAAATTGCAAATAACTGGAAAAATAAAGATAAGCCATACCAGAATGTGTCTCACGAATGAAGGCGATAGAAGGATTTTCAAATAGAGAGATTATTAAATGGATTTTTTTTGTGATACATTACGGCCAATGAATGTATGGTGTCCAAGTTGCCTTGCATAATATAGAATACCAAACATTCTTGTTTGACATTACAAGGAATTCCATGGCTTTGATTTAAAACACTTTGATAGGGCAAATTTGTTTTCAGAGACTGAATCATTAAAAATTTGTAAATTTTTAGCAAGACTGTAAAAATAGTCTCTTTCATGCGATTTCGTTTCTTATTGACTTTAAAATAAACAAGCTTAGACAAAATGGTATAGCTAGAGTTACACTCTACTTTATGGAGTACAAGATGGTACCCTACCAACTTCTCTAAGCATTAAAATAAACAAACAGGGTGGCGCAACAGAGCGAGTGCATTTCTCACAACAAAATAATGGTAGGGATCTTCAATTTTCTACTCAATTCTACGCAATGCGAACTTTTCTGGCTATGCCCATGTCGCGGTACAGCTCATACAGCTTGTTGTTGTATCTTCTTCTCCACACATTGTCTTCCCATACGGGACCAAAGATCATTCGGAGTATTTTTCTTTCGAAACGACCAAGGGTTTCCTCATCTACTTTCTATAAGTTCCATGCTTCAGCGCCGTGAAGCAGAACTGGGAAAATCAAAGGGTTCGAGAGCAACCCTAGTTTTTCTAGAGAGGGTTTTGGTTTTTCTTTCTAAACCCGTCGAAAAAGCGGCTAGAAAGAATAATAATTCCCCGTTTGATCTGAGCACTGATGTGGTTCTCCGTGTCTATAGCGGATCCTATAGGTAGACGAAATCACTTACTACCTCGATGTTCGGTGTTATTTCATGACAATTTATACTTCGTTTTACCCTCATTACCCATCAAACTCATTTTTGATGCTTCTGTTTCAATGCTCGCAAAAGTACGCTTTTTTCTTCCCATTACGTCAATATCATCTGCGTAGGCGAGTAATTGCACAGACTTTTGAGAGACTATTCATTTGGTGTTGACGTTTGAGTTTTAATGTATTAGCAACTTTTATACGTAGTTGTAGTTATTGCAGTTGCATGTGATTCAATCCAAATTTGACACTCAATGTGTAGTTAGCAACCCTGTACATATAGAGCATCTGCTTTTCCAATTTCATTCAAATTGGTCCAGTAGTTTTGGAGCATATTCAATACAAACAAACACATTTTTTCTCTTCATAAAAATAGAAGAAAATCAAACTCTCTTTGTTTACTCTTGATACCAAATAGTTATAGTTTTTTTCTGGAATATATTCACATTCGCAGCGTTGCAATGATTTGAACCATATATTGTTTGCATTTTTAAGCAACATAAGGTAACGCAGTGGTAATTAAATTAACAGTAATATCTCTTTTAAGGTACTTTGTATTTTGATAAAAGTAAATCTAGTTGATTAGGAAACAAAATGCAAAAGCTCTAAGGGCTTAATGCAATCGAACATGATCGAAATATATAATAGTCTATATATAAAAATTAATCCCTATATCCCTTGGTCACGCCATTACGCGTGAACGGCTGGACCAATTTCACTATTTTTTTTTGGTTGTGTTTGCTATTGTCAGAAGAAGGTTCTTATGACAGAAAAAAATTTAAAAACTGCGCGAATGGAAGATTCACACAGGAATGGGGTTGAGAGCAGAAACTTAGAAACTACTGGACAGATTTCACAAATTCTTTTAGCACTGGGATACCACATAATCCCTCAGTACGGGAACAGAAACTGTAACGAGAACGGGAACCTTAAGGTTACTTGACCGATTTCAAAAATTCTTTCTACTCTAGGACGGTTACATTATCCCTCAGTGACATAGACTAATATTTCATTCACATATTTCCATGGGAACGGAAGATTCCCACAGGAACGGGGTTGGTAAAGGAAACCTAGAAACTACTGGACAGATTCCAAAAATTCTTTCAGCTCAGGATGCCACATTAAGCGGAACGAGAAAGAGAACCTTAAAACTACAGACCCCAGCATCGCCGGGCGGCTCAGCTAGTATAAAATACAATTGAAATATGTTTCAAGGCAGTGAAATTATAATCGGAGGGCTTGCCAATTCCTCGTGAAAAACGATAACTACCCATGAATAAAATATTTGATAATCCTGGGACTCGATCGTGAATCTCCCACTCAACAGCCAGACATGCTTGCCATTATAC
The DNA here is from genome assembly GCA_914767635.1 of Melanostoma mellinum. Classification (NCBI taxonomy): domain Eukaryota; kingdom Metazoa; phylum Arthropoda; class Insecta; order Diptera; family Syrphidae; genus Melanostoma; species Melanostoma mellinum. The sequence continues at coordinate 28,047,999 of OU612058.1, forward strand.
TAATGGTACAGTCATATGGTATACTAGTAGTAATGGTGAATTACATGAAGAACATTATATATAAATACTAAAAATTGATCTCAATACATTGCCATGTCAAGAGAAAAACTAAGTTGGTTTTACATCGTAGGTAACGCAGTGTAGCTGTAACGCAGTGCTAAATATTTAATTAAATCTTAAATTAATGCATTAATTGAATATGCACTGAGGTAGGCGAATAGCAAACATTTTGTCTTTGTATAAAAATAATTACCGTCTTTCATTTATTATTTCTGCTGATTTATTTATAAATCGATAGCTCAGTGGTGGTTACACAGTCAATACAACGTATCTCTTGCAAGGAATGTAAAGCTTTGTATGTTTTCTGAAATAAATAGTTTGGTCTAGACGCACCTTTGGGTGATAAATTTTTCCAATGTTTTTGAAAATGAAGAAGATATATACAAAGAATTTAGGAACATCCGAAATCGTCTGATGTTTATTTTATTGTACTTAAAGAAAACAAAAAATGGACGCCATGCCTTGCTGGAACTGAAAATAAATGTTGTCTACATCAATATCATTTCCGGCCACTCAAAGTCATTAATCATCGTTCGAAAGCGCACTCCGTTCACCATTATAGTTCATTTTTGATAAAGTGAAGTCCAATGTCTCCGCCTAACCAAAAACCACACTAACAGTTGCACGTTGAAGATGATTAGACTTTTCAACAGTAATTCCTTGGGACTCAGAAAACTCCCAAATACGACAATTCTGCTTGTTAGCATTAAAAAAGGCCTTATAACTCAAGATGATTTTCTGATGAACTTCCGGATCATTTTGATGCATTTCAGGGACATCAAAGACACGACGTTTTTGATGGTCAGTAGGCTTAAGTTCTTATATTAGCCTAGGTCTTTATGTAGAAATTGTTATACCGTAGTTTGTGGACGAACAATTCAATAGATTGTGTTTGCTCATCATTTGTCAAATGATGACATCTTGAGTCCGGACAGGTTCTTGAATACCGGAATATCTAAAATAAATGTCCTTACTGGAACACCCTTTACTTGACTAACCCCAAGTTTTTTGCTCTTTGGTATTCTGAGACATAAATTCTAAAAATAACTGACAAGAAATTTTCGTTTACAAAACACCTTTGCCATAGTTTTGACCTGTACAAATCTAAAACTTATTGAAGTTTTCACTGAGTATCCTTGGGTACATGTATTTTTATATGCTGAAGATACGCTCAGGTTTTGATGTTTTCATTAGGTCCAAACTAAACAACCTTTCTGTGGAAATTTTCTATTTCACAGTCCATGTACCTTTTGCAAAATAATTAATTAAAAACCCCTGTTTCGCACAACTTTACAGAAACGCATCCATTTGCAAAACAAAAATCTTTCATGCCGTAATGAATGCATCATCCTTGATTACAAGCCATCATCGCATTGTGCAGAAAACATCAAGGGCAATCTTCTATTTTTTTTAATACTAACAATACCCGTTCCGTGGTTGGCCGCACGTTAACAATCACAACTTTTGCCAAAGTACCACCAACAAACAACCTACCAACAACGGCAACGGCAGCGTTTGGATTTTAAAATGAACGCCACATCAATCCAATTCCAGTTGATTACACACTACAAGGCCGTGACCCAAATTTGTATCTGTCACTCTTAGCTTCCCATATTTGTATACGCTCGTTGGCTGTGTGTGCCAGTGCTAGTGCCAGTGCCTGCTTGGCCTGATGTGAGTGCGAATTATAAAAATGGACTTTCTTCAAGCTTCAACCCGACCGACCCTTTCACATTTCAATCACATAATAAATGTCCCCAATGAATTGTCAAACTTTTGAGCAATGACACAAAGTTCTCGCAATCAAAATGATTGACGTCAAGAGTTCATTTCTTTTTTTTTTTTCATTAACTTCAAAAACTCTGCAATGGAATTCTGTTAACAAAAAGGAATAGAGGAAAAAAGTGGATCTAGGACACAATTTTCTTGAAACTAATACTCCACAGTGCAAATACGCGCTGAAAAAAAAGTAAAAAAAGTATAATTAACACATTCATTGCAAAACCATACATGACCTGCCTTCTGTGGAAGAATGAATACCAACCAACCACCCAGTGGGCTCTTATATCAAGGGGCAAATCACTGTTCACACCCCCTTTATACTCGTAGCATTTACAAAACAGTGCACAGGGATGCCCCCGTTGTATGCAGAAGGCCTATACCTAAAGTACTAAGGCAATTTTCCAAACTAAAGGTCATGTCGTTAAAAAGAAGTAAAACGTTGTGAAAAGTAATGGAAGGCAACCCTTTCCAACCCTCTCTACCCATCTCCCCTAAACACACATCCACCAACAAAACATGTTTAGATAATGAAAAAAAAGAGAAGAAATAATAATCATGAAATTCAAAGCTAAGGAAAACTTTCAAACGAATGCGAAGGATAATTCAAAGGAAACCTTTTGTCAAACATACACCCTCTCAATCCGCCCACAATTACTGTAGGTCTAGTATACAAATCAAATTTGCACACCCTCTACAACAGAGCACAGCAAACCTACACGGGTTTTTATTTGATCAAATAAATTTCTCGGTAGAAAAAGCTTCACATAGAAAGCTATCCTCTTATCAAGTATGGCGGTTGAATGAAAAACGGCAACGTGGCCCATTCTATTTTTGTGTATTTTCTCGTCGTTCTCCATCATACCCGTACCCAGTTTAGTACTGTGCCATTTCTGAATGCAATTTCCCTGTCGTATAGTATGCATCGCGTACTACTATGACGACCATGACGCGATGCAATGTGATGAGCTGGGGCAAGGAGCTGCAAGGGGGATCATAGGTCATCTCCCTCATACTACGAAACTTGAAAGGCATTTTCGGTATGGCACTGCTTGCTCTGCACGCACGTCACTATACGGCTTACTACGCGTGTTCACAACACAAACGGAACAGCATGTATCTATCCGTATTTTTGCTAGTGGCAGTGGGTAGTCGGTAGCAGTAGCTGCGTCAACAGTAGTGCGGTGAAGATGAAGGAGTCACCTCACAATTTTGTATATAGAACATCGTCACCAGAGTACAAGGACCTCTTGAGCGCGCTCTAGTACAAGAAGAGCGTTTATCATAAATATTAACTTATACATACACACAGCAGCACACACACATACTACCATCTACCACGAGCTTATTTTGAGAGACACACTTACACAGTCACTGCTCACTATGGTCTTGGCTCTCGGCTCGACTTGGCTCATAGAGAGAATATCATTATAGTAAAAATTGTATATTTTTGGTATGGGGTGGGTTGGAGGGACTTGTGAAGGGGTGTAGGGGAGGGGAGCAGAGCAAAAGTCCATTAAAGAGCTTTATCGAATAGTCTAAACTTTTTACATGCCAGCCAAGTACCGTTATGTGTGAAAACTCAGTTGAACTGTTTAAAAAGCTTTTAGTGCGCATGTTAGTAGAGTATTGAGTTTTGTATGGAAGTTTAATCGTTGCTACTGATTCTCATGAATAAATCTGTTTTAACTCCTCTGCTCTGGATCTGGGTATGATACCAAAGACCGAACCAACAAAACGGGGTTGAGAATTTGAGATACTTAAGATGGTATCAAGCAAGTGGTGTACGAATTTAATTTTTTTTTCCCATTTTTGTTCAGAGTCTGGAAGACTATAGAACAAGAACTGTGTTTTTGGTTTTCTTTTCGTTGTTGGATTTTCTTAATGCATTTTTGTCAACATTCCTATAGAATTGCTTGAGTTGGCGAATAGTTGCGAGTATATGGAATTAGGGTCACGGTGAGATATTTTCCTCTTTAACTTCATTCAGTTCATGTAGGAGGTAGGTAGGTTGTAGGTACTCGTCTTATGAAGTACTTCGAAAAAGTTTACATGGCCAACATCATCATGATGGACTTGTGTCAAATCTCAACGAACTCACAACTCTATTGGATGAATCGTATGTGTGTGTGTACGTATGAGTGTGTGTGTGTGTGCTTATACGATACCATACAGCATATTACTTTTGTTTTTTTCTTTGAAGTAGGTTGTCATTAGTTATGGTAGGTAGGATAACTTGGAAGCTGCCAGTGTGCTATTAAGACTATGACCATGATGTTAGAAGAACATGAGTGTCAGAAATTGACTTCATCTGTTTTGGAAACATTTTGAGGGACTTAAGTTAATGATGGTTGATCTTATCTATGTTTAATTTTCATACAATGCTTTTCAAGGATTTCTCAAATTCAGCCCAAATTGTTTGGGTTTACAAGCTGGTGCCTGTTTAGGTAGGCATATTTGAGAACAACCCAGCAAATTATTTCAACCACTTCATTGATGTCAATGATGTTGACATTCATCTTGAAAATTGTCTGCCTCCATTTTAATTGAAAAGTCTGACATCAATTGTAAATTCTGCAATTGAAGCTTTTTTCGTAATACGCTTCGTTTGAATTGAGACACCCAATTTTACATTAAATATTTAGTCATAAATCAGATTAAATATGAGGCACTCCTATCTCCTACTCATGCTCTGAACTCGCATTGCGGGTTTCGTGTGAAGTGTAAGCGTTGACAGGACAAGAGTATACTGGTTTTTCAAACACAATTAATGACATGGCTTTGAAACTGGGAATTTCATTAACTAACCATGCATTTTCCGGAGGTTCGAGGTTCCAATTCCAGTAGAGGCAAAATTGTTTTTCCACGGGTATCGCCTTTCGCGAGGAATTGAAAGTAAATTAGTAAATTAGTTAGTAGTTAGTAAATTTTTTGCCATGAAAAACGCTTTCTCAAAAAGCCGTTCGGAACCGGCAGAAAATTGTAGGTGCCTCCTTTAATAGAAAGAAAAATAGGCGCAGGGGCTCCTGGCTCTGTTTCGCCACCCTATTTTTATTAACAATGCATTTTATCCTTTGCCGACTTATTCATACCGGGTGCATATCGCAATTTTTTTTTTAAAGTTAAATGAATGCGCTGTAGATGGTGGTGAGGAATGTATCATTGAATACTGCTTCAGGCATTCAACTGTGTAATTTTAAGAGTCAGCGAAGAGGGACCTTGATCTTATGGATCTTGAAGGTACATAAAAGTGAATGAGAGATAGTAGACTTTCTCATTTTAAAGCGAAACGAAGACTTTTTGAACTTCGAGTTTCTTCTTTTCACTACCTAAGATCGTATTACCTGTTAATTTCAAATACTTTGAAACAAACCAATTTTGTGCTCGATTACCAATCATTTCGAAAGCTCTTCTCTGCATTCTGTTATTTGAAGGAGCACCTTCCCAAACATGAATATCTTAGGACGAAAGATGAGATCCAGGTCAAAAAGGGTAGGGGATACAAAATCCGTATATCGATGAACGAAGCTGCAGCATTTTGCAGTATTTTCGACGATGTCAAGTAAACGATTATTCCACGAGAGATCGATTGTAAATGTACTTATCGAGTGGCTAGTTTCATCGATGCAAGTTCCACATATACAAAATCGTAAGGAGCTAAGTGTAGTTTTGACGATAAGACTGACATAACATTGAAATTTGGAACCATTAACAATTTTATCTAGATCTGAATTTAATAAGTTTAACTTACGTGTTGGTTTCATCTCAGAGACTTAGTCGCACTCAGTTAAGAGCTAGCTCATGTGAACGTACTTAATCATAAATGCAAGTGTTCATACATAGGGTGTCGCAACAGAATGAGAAGCCTCATGGTCTAGCGCATTTCTCACAACCATTTCTTATGAGGGAATGAAGGAGACCTACGGTTCTGAACCGCTAAACGAGAAGAAATGAATTTACTTACCGCGAAATGCGAGTTTTAGATGCCTGTAAAACGCCTACAACCACCACAAATAGAACGTTGACGTCCTATTTCCGAATTGTAAAAACAATTTAGTAAATTAAAGGAAATGGGAAAGAAAATCGTATACGAAACGGAACCCTGTGGTTCACCAGCACAAACATGCCACGGGTGCAAAATATAACAAGTTCTTTACGTTCATAAAGCTCACAAGAGATTAAAGATGGAGACATAAGCTTACAGTTTGATAAGTTGTAGCTATAGGCTGTAGAGTCCCATCTCTAGGTTGTTTCTTCTTGTTTGTTTTTCCCACACCAGTCTTATTTAATATACAGGAAAGCGGATTGCCAGATCTAGTTTCAATTCAACGCTTTTATTGCCGTTGCCGCTTAGTGGAAAAGGTGATATTCACATGCAATATGACCACTGTTGCCACCATTTAGCAGTTGAGCAGCTGCCATGAGACGAGTCGTTATAGAATCGTCCTATGACGAATATTTTTTTATTGTTTTTTTATCTGTGTGGCTTAGCCGAATAAAACTTTCTGCTGCCGATTCTTATATTAGGGCCTTCAAATAAGTATAGTCTCAAATCCTGCTGTTTGGATTCTCCTTGAAGCCCTATGAATGTCTTTTTTTTGTACCTTGAACATAAGGCTGTTAATTTTGTCAATTACTTTCCACAAAAACAGATCTGCGTAGCTTAGTGTAACTGTCTTGGGGTAGAGGTCATCCACATGAAAATATTTTAATCTGGTCTCAAGACCTATCGAAGATTCTATAGAAAGCATGAAAGCCTATCATTGCTTTTTCAATAATTCAAATTCGAGCTCAGCTTTCTAACTATTTATGAGTTTCTCCCATCTTATTGCTGATAGCGGAGTAATTTTCTGTTCTAATGCTAGTTCCTCTAAAACAAGTAAAATTAATAAGTAAGGTAGCGCAACATAGCGAGGAGTCCCAAGACATAGCGCATTTCTCTGCCGGTTACAAACGGCTAAACGAGAATGCGTTTTTGATGGCAATGAATTTACTAACGCAGGACTTACCAATTCCTCGTGGAAGGCAATACCACCGGAAAAACATTTTTGAGTTTGTTGGGATCCGAACCACGAACCACGGGTTAACATTAGACATGTTAATCATCGTGCCACGTTTCCACTGGACATCCTATTTTTTTAAATCCCCCAATTCAAACGTGAGAAGCTCTGGTGTTTGTTTATGATTTACAGTCAGTCAAACAGCCAAAAAAGTTTGTTTATGTTTTCACACATTTACAATTTGAATTTCTGAACGATGTTCAGGGTATGAAAATCTCATATGACCTCTAAGAAGCATTTGCAATGGTCTTAATTTCAATCAATTGAAGAAGACTCTTAGTTTTTGGTTCAAAAGAACCTATGTTTGACATACTGCGTAGCAGTATTTCGAAAATGACCTGCTCGACCTTTGCGTTTCTTGTTCATCTTATTGATCGTTTACCTAGTATGGTAACCGTCTCATCTTAGTTTCAAGTGTGATGTAAGATGATCAGTTTGTTTTTCAAGTCCAATAAAATGGAAAGGAATAGAAACCAAAATTGCAAAAATGTCAAAAATATTTCATTCAGTTGTATGTTCTAAGTTTTGTTTTCTGCAGACTTTCTCCTTGATGGTTAAAGCTACATTTATGTCTTTATTTTAACTTTTTATCAAAAAAGTAAAATATTTGGTATGACTACTGACACATTGTGCCCTTTGGCATTCACAATTGTGTAACAACAAATTTCTTGGAATAAAGCAATTCCTGACTGATTTTTATCTAATCCACGCAACTTTAGTCGTTGTTGATTTGTGTGTCCTTTTCAAAAAGAATTCCAACTCAGTGATGAGTTTGACATGTTTTAGATTTTTTTATTCATTATTGTCTTTGATTGACATTCAATTTGGCAACATGAAATACCTACATTATTTAGTTTATATTTGCAGATTGCTTTTAAAGATAGTACATCATGTTGGAGGGACTGCTCTCAGTCCGTTTTTATTCGTACATACTCTCTATTTTTAAATGTGCTGATCAATTTTGAAGGGCGATCGTCACACTGGATTTAATCAGGTACATATTCCTTTAGAGGGGTGGGATGTCCTTTTTAAGTTTTAATCAAAAGAGTGTATTCGTAGATTCGTTTTACAAACAAATATTTTCGCTCGCCATATAATTATCCGTTCACTCTGGCGTATGTGGAACATTAAAAAACTTAAATCAAATTAGGAATGTGGTTGGTTGGCATTATTGTTTTAATAAAGGTTCATGTGCTTTTGAATGTATTGTTATTTGACAAACCATGTAAACCTTTTGCTAAACCAGAACTATTTTAGGGATTCTTCTTTTCAGTGAAAGGACGAACATGGTGAAACAATTTGTGGATTCTCAAACGAATTCCCTGTAATTTTTCTTCTCTCTATCATATTGAGGTATTTACTTAAGCTTTTGAAATTTGATATCTCAATCCCTTACAATTATATCATTCAATCTTCATAGTTTGCTTCATTAAAGTCTGCATAAATATTTCAAAGAATTTGCCGTATAATGTGGAAATTTACCAAGTGTATAGGATAACTGACATCAATGAGAACGATCTGAAAATGGGACTAGAACACTTTTCTTTTCAATGAAAACGTATTTTGTTGGTCTTTTACCATTTTGTCCATTCTTACTAAGTTTCATATAGATCTTCGAGGTTTTTATTTCTCTTTTCTTAAGTTTTTGGCATAAAGCAGTAGAACTCGATGATGAATAAAGAGTTTTATTCTTTTAATGCCTATTTTGCCCATCCTTAGAAACCTTTCTGAAGGAAAAACTTGAAGGTCTTACGCCATTTGCTTGCAAGAAAGTAGTTTTGTCGTTCTTATGTTAGCTCAAAGATACGATACATAAGCAGTTGCAAACGAGGTTCGGAACTCACCTGTCTCTCTCTTCCTTATCGCTTTTTCAAAAATAGAGCAGTAGTGCCAAAATGTTAGAAAATCATTCGTACAGAATATGTACGGAACGAACTGGATTGTGAAAAATGATCACGGATCTTCTATTTAAATTCTTCCTACCAAGTGTGGGTAGGAAGAATTTGCACGTTTTTGTTTGAATAAAACTCTAAAATGAGTATGCCTGGACGTGGAACTCTTAAATGACTTCAGCTGGACATCTTACTTTCGCTATCTGTCGACAAATCGTCGATTCTTCATATATTAGCCATCTGAACCTGAACTCCCCGTTGTCAGAGGGCAACCAGTGGCTAAATCACTGCAAACGTGATCGAGTTATACGTGACTGAGTTATGTTAAACTGGCAATATTTCTCATGTTATCGAGAACTAAAACACCACAATTTGACATTCTTTCATCAGCATTTGAACGAATTGAAATCGATAAATCATTGATGCGGTAAATCGCCCCGCGATCTTGTTATTAACGCTGCTTTTTCGAAATCAACCAACACTAAATTCAAGTCCTCCAAAGAATTGTAAGCCGTCTAGACCCAATCGTAAGCTTTCAATTTTATTTGTCGAAATTGAATGCATTTCGAACCTAATGTGGTTCATCTTCAGCAATACACTGATTTGGCAGAAAAAGAAAGAAAAGAGTACATAAAACATTTAAAAGAAATTAGAAAAAGCTCTTCATTATAACAATAACAATTAGAGTTGAAAAGAGACATCAAATTATGTTAAACAAAGGTGACGTTATATTGACACTGTCATTGTTCATAGTGTTGTTGCTTCTGTGGATATAAAGACTTTCATATGCATCAAGTCGTCGATGGTTTGTTACATGTTTTTTAAGCTTAACATCTTCTGAGCTTACATTGAAGTGTTTGTTGGTGAGGACGTGTGCAGCGACGGAGGATTTTTTGGGTCGGTTGAACTTGGCTCGAGTGTTCGTTAAAGCGAACGCCTATGCTTCGCTTTGTCTGGCCGATGTAAACATCAGCGTTACAGTCTCCACATTTAATCTCATATACTCCAGATTTGTTAGTCATTGTGGATTTGTCTTTTGTTGAACTTAGGAAATTTTTTAGTTTTCCGTTGCTTGAGTAAACGCACTCTATATTTTGTTGTTTTTCGTATCTGTCAAACAGGTTAGCTTGCATTAGCGGTCCGGTAAAAAATTTATTTTTTATTACATCCCGATACATGTAATACGTGCTATTAGCTGGGATTCGGCCGCAGTTCTGTTCCCTTGTTTCCCTGCATGTAGGGTAGAACTTAGAGCGGTAAAGCTTGCCTGGAAGCGGCAGAACGTGATTACACAAAACATCTTTCAGGTCGACGTGCTAGTGATATAAAAAGAGCGCTAAAGAAAATATTTTTCATTTGGTTTAAAAATTGTTTGTCGTTCCACCTTACATTTTGACAGCTGTCGACGTGAATCCACGTCCTAAATGAGTGTGTATGAGATCTAACTATCGTCTCGGTACAGCTCATACAATTCTTCGTTGGATCTGCTATGCATCGTTTTCACGTACGATAAGGTTCATGGTTCCACCCCAAATACCAGTTGGATTTCTTTTGTTTTTTTGGATCTCCTGTTTCAATGCTCCTAAACGCATCTACGACAGCACAATTGCTTCTTCTTCGTTCGTACAGGCTCTGGGAAGATTATTTTTCTGGATCTGTCGTTTGTGTTAAGAAAAACGATGCTCAGACAGTGCGTCGAATAGAAGATATGAAAAGAAAAAATTAGAATAGTCACCACTTATACTCGTAGCATAAATGGAAAACGGTGATATTCAGTACTAAATTTAACATAATTGATAAATAAAAATAAATAGGGTGGCGCAACAGAGCGAGGAGCCCCTGGGCCTAGAGCATTTTTCACAACCAAGTCTTGTGGGCAATGGACGGGACCTATGTACATTCGGTTCCGAACGACTAATCGAGAAAGCGCTTTTCATGGCAATGAATACTAACGGAGGACTTGCCAATTCCTCGCGAAAGGCGATACCCGTGGTCAAAACATTTTTGCCTCTGTTGGGATTCGAACCACGAACCTCTGGGTTAGCAGGCAGACATGCTAACCAACACGCCACGGGTACAACATAATTGATGGCAAACAGCAAATAAGAAGGGTCCAAGATAGCTTGTACTCAAAAGAAAACTGATCAAGCTGACTGAATCAGAACTTTGTATTAAATTGGCAAGGTACTTGAAACGATGTAGGACATACCGATGATACTATTAAATCCTTAAATATTAGCTTCCTTAGCATTAAGTCAAGTTGTTAAACAAATTTAACAACTTGTGCGTGGGCGCCATGGGGACCATCCTACAATATTTCATTCTGCAAAGAAAACAATATACAAATCGTTTACATCTTCCAGCAAAATTATTTGCCCAACTACCATAAATTTTGATCCACAATTGAATCATACCGCACACCTTTACCAAATCAAGCTCACGCGTTCTAACAACCAAACAAAAAAAATCTTTTTTCTTACACCAGATAATTGCACCGTCCATCGTAAAAAAACGCACACACGCACACATACTCGTATACTGTAAGAAATATGAAAAAAGGAACAAAATAATTTCATCGAATACAAAGTTCATATAAAAAGCTTTCATGTTTGACCTCATCGTCCTCATCCCAATCCCACTCAGTAAGAAGGATGAAAGAACCCACATCGGACTCTCCCAGGCGGCAACAACTTTCTATCCAATCTTGTATTTTTCGGGCATGTATCTTTCGGGAGTCGAATCAGAGTACACACATAACTTTTGAAAACACCGCACACAAACACACACACACACATCCACACTCTCCAACACACTCAGAGACGACACAGAGCCATAGTAGTCATAGAGTTGGGAAAATACAATTTCGATACCAATACCAAGTGAAAATACTACAAACTTTCCACCAGCTCCAGTTGCAAGCAAAACGAAAAACACAAACTGTGTGTGGCACGCGCGCCGAGAAAACCTACCTCTCTAAAGGAGTGTAGTCTGGCTCTGGATCCTCGTTGCTCGTTCGCCTTCGCATTTCACAGTACCACTCCAAGGGTAAATAGTATTTAATTTGAAGAGGCGCCATATTTGGCAGCATTTTGAAGCTTTTTTATTTTATATGCGGCCCTTGCTGCTCGAGTGCTCCTGGTTTTTTTTCTTGTTTGATAGAAACGCGAAATAAACCACTAAGCAACGTCGGTCGTCGTTGTTGTCCTCGAAACTTGAATGCACAAGAGTCACCACGAAACTTTAACATCGAAAGGGTAAATCTTTTTTCTCTTGTGCCTATCTATTGTGAAGTCCTTCCTTCTTGCCTGGAACCAGTGCCGTCCGTGTCCTTGATGTTGGAATATACAAATCAACAAATTGTGTATAGTGAAAAATTTGATAAAACAAAATTCAGTTGTATTTTGTGTTTCTGTGTGTATAAACGAGTACCTCGCCGTCATATCCTTGAGCAAATAAAAATGAAATCTAAAGGAAGAGTATTTATGAATAAAAATGGTACAAGGATTCGGAGTATTAGTTCCAATCGATAAAATACAAATGCTCCAAACAATTCTATCCTGGATCCTGCAAAATTTGGTTTGAACTCCAACGCTGTATGCAGTGAGTAAGGATATTAGTCATCGTTATCCGAGAATCGGAACAAATACGCGCACAATCCGAAAAGTTATCCTGTAGTGTAGTAATTGTGACTGTGTGACAATGGTAACAAAACGGTGAACTTCTTTCAAAAAGTGAATTGATGAAAGGAAATTTTTTCGAGACAATATTATTAGACGATGCCCCTGCACTTTTGGAACCACATAAAGTGTAAGAACGTCTTGAAGTTGTGTGTCCTAGTCCTCATTAGAAATTGCAATTATTTCCTGTGTATACACATAAAGTGTACCCACTAACCCATTACAAGTTATTTGTCTTGCCTAACCTAAAAACTATACATATACAAACAAAACCACGCAGAGAGGAGCCTTACGAGTACACACGGGCAAGAGACCAAAAGTATAAAAGAGAAAAAACCAAAAACAAAATAATTCCACACTCTCTCTCGCTCTGGTAACCTAGGTTCGAACCTTAGATTTTTAGCACAGTGAATTTGTAGAAGAGTTTGGGGTTTTTGTGTCGTCGAAGTCGAAGTCGGAGTCGGTATTTGTGCGTGTGTCGTGCGTAAGAGGGTGTGTGAGAATAAATGGTGTAGTGCAAGGTGGTGGAACAACCACCACAAAATAAACTAAATTAATGTGCGATAGTAACAGTACAGGGTGTTTCTTCAGCAGCAGCAGCAATAGTAACAGTGCACGAAAGGTGAGTATTGTGAATGAAACCGAAGCCTACCTGTTTTCCTGCTACCACCAACCACTAACCACCACACGACAAATACAAATGAACATCGTTTGGCGGGCAAAGACACAATTTTAAGTGCGTGACGTACTTTTATGATAATTAAGGAAATGGTCATGTTTGAGGTCTTTATTGGCGGTCGGGCTAGAAAGTTTGTTCTTTAAGTTAGTATTGTAAACCACTCTGTTGTGGTGATGTCCTTGGCGGTGTTTGTTTTTACTTTTTTTTTCTGTTGTGTTATTGTTCTAATCATACCTACCAACATATAGCTAACATACATCTAGCTTCTACACGTACTACCCTTTTGTATTATTCAAAGCAAAAAGATTAAGCTGATATCGGCGATGGTCGGTCACGAAGGAGAGTTAAGAAATGGGCCTACTAATGGAAGTGCTTTGAATGTTGATGAAGTGTGGCAATAAAACTTAACCAGAAATTATAATTCCTATTTTGTCTATTCGTTGAATATTAATGATCGCTATATTTTTTTTTCTCAACTCAGTTTGCTGCTCAATTTTATGCTTTTTTAAGTGATTGGGTGTCGTCGGAGTGTCGGAGAGTTGTGGTGATTAAGGTTCATTGAAGGATTAATGGTGTTGTAACATTTTAAAATCGCCCCCGAAGGCTTATAAAGGTCATAAATTTGGTTCTTGGTTGCCTTCAACAGGGGCTTAGTTTTCATAAATTAATGTTATAAGTAGGCAGGTAATTATATTGATTGGCAACCAAAACAAATCAGCCATTTGCTTTTATTATGATTACAAGTTATGAATAAACAAGAAAACTATGCTTTTCTCTTTTCTCTTCTCCGCAATGTCCTTGTAACAGCATAACAAGGAAATATATACCTTGCGATTGAGAGTGGAAAGTTTAAGGGTTGTATCCGTTTTTGATTTACATTTAATTAAATGATAAGCAGGAATTTGGTGAAATTAGCGAGTAATATGAATTTGTGTTTTCGCAAATTCATAATCAAAGCACCGCACTACATCGAAACACTGGTTTACTTTATAACGGTGTATTTTATAATGGCGCTCTTGTCCAAAAAGATTGCCTACTCTAAGGGTAAAGATTCCTACAAGTTTCTTCAATTATCACTGGTGGACGAACACATATGTAGACGTTATCGCACTTCAGATCAAAAAAGTAGGATTATGGTGGCGCAATAAAGCTCAAGTAAAACCAGGTCCTATGAACCAAACCTTGTGATTTATGGAACATTTTTTCTGATTCAGATTGTCGAAGTGAGGAAGCCTTTCTCTCGCAGTTCATTAACTTAATAAGTATACTTTCTAAGTATTATGTGATGGGTATCATAAATCGTGGTACCCATGGCGTGATGGTTAGCATGTCCACCTGCTAACCCAGAGGTTCGGGGTTTGAATCCCAGCAGAAGCAAAAATGTTTTTTCACTGGTATCGCCTTTCGGCAAGTCCTCCGTTAGTAAATTCATTGCCATGAAAAGCGCTTTCTCAATAAGCCGTTCGGAACCGGCAGAGAATTGTAGGTCCCCCTCCATTCCCTTAGAAGGCATGGTTGTCAGAAATGCGCTAGGCCCAGGGGCTCCTCACTCTGTTGCGCCACCCTATTTATTTATTTATTTATCACAAATCGAATTCGATGAACAGAAATTTAAACTTCACTTAGGGTTATTTTTAAAAATTGCACTTCTACTTCTTTATTTGCTCCAGTTTTGCACTTGGAGTTGCTTGTGGTCCTTTTCCAATTGATTCCTTCATCTAAGACGAGGTCTCCTTGAGTGATTTTCTATTAGGGTGCATTCTAAATCTCGTTGATTAGAATCGTTTGTGTCCCCCTCATCTACAGTCTAGTTATTGAAATGATGGGATGTGTAATCGTATAGTTATGCTTATGTTTACAAATCATATATACATCAAGTCTTCTTCTCAACACATTGTTCTCACGCTTTGCTCTAAATAATAGTGCACAAATGTAAGATACGACCTGCCTTTATACAGAATTCGAATCTGAACAAAATTGTAGGTCCCTTCCATTCCCTTACAAGGCATGCGCTAGGGCCAGGGGCCCCTCGCTCTGTTGTACCACCCTATTTATTTATTTATTTACTTATTGTAATGACCGTCATTTGAAATCAATCACTACTCAAAACCTCACCCTAGGGAGGTCTGAGTACATTCAAATTACTTGGGGGAAAACCACTTTGTGAGTGTAAAAAACATGTTTTTTTTTTTTACTTTTTTTTAAGTTAATAAAATAACACAATCATTTTCAAAATTAGGAGAAATGTTTAGAGCTGTCCAGTATTCACAAAAATTTTTATATGACCAACAAAATAGCGGGGTTATTGAAGTTCTCCGGACGGATGTTTCCGGCGACATCGAAAGCTGCTGCAGTTGCCACTGTTTCTCGGTTGGAAAAGATTTATCAAAGTTCATTCTTTTACTGACATATTAAGGGGAAGGATAAACCTAAAAAAAGTGTCAAATTCTAAATTTTTCAACATATTTGACCATATACTTATTTACACACTACCTTTCAAGTTCCAGGTATATCCTATCGATAATATCACTTACGGAGAGCAACCTCATAAAATTTCTTCTAAATCGGTCGCTAACTTGTTGGGCTACGACACGAGCAGTTTTGGAAAAAGTATAGTTTCGAGATAATTGATAAAGTTTCACCACGAGAAAATTATGAATTTTAACAACTTACAGATTAATAGTCGATTCCCAACGAGTATAATAGACCTTTGACTTCCTCGTACAATAGACCTTCGATTTCCATACAAAAGGTCTACAGTGGAGCGTGTTGTGAAGCGAAGGTCGATACTCCTTTAGCGGTCCGAGCTATTTGACTCGTCACCCGACCGCATGTTGTTTTCGCGATCTAAATGCGATAACTCTGCCTCTATTCGATATTTTTAGTTTTTCTTTGCTCATGACATTCTTTGGATATCATACTTTCAAAATATGTTATGAAAAAAAAAAAGATTTTTTGAAAATGTTAAAGTGGTCTCCCCCTTTAATGGAACTTTGGAAGAAAAAAAAGCATTCAGACTCCAGAAGACGTTCGATTAGAGCAAAATGACGTTTTTGACTAATGAATGTTGTTTTGAAAGATAGCCGTTTTCATTCCATATCAGCCAAAGTACTGATATATGACTGCCGCTATGACAAAGTTCGAAGCTGATGATCTAGCAGATGATTGCTTTCCCCAGTTTGAGTATTGTTGTAAAAGTAATTTTTGTTTGACTTACGAGGGAGCGTTTTTATATTCGCGGAATGGGGGATATAGGGTGGAAATAGAAAAACCAAATTGTTTGTCTATTTCAATATATTCACCTGCAAGACGAATACATTTTTCAGATTTTTCAATTAGTTTATTTATACCCTCATAAAATAAAATGTTTTGTCTTTATCTTCAAAATACGCCGAAACTGCCTCTTTGAATTCATCATCATTAGTAAATTTCTTACCCCGAAGCTCTTGTTTCATTTTCAGGCTCATAATGATGAACCCAAATTTCGTCTCGTAGTACTAAACTCTTCTTAATAAAGTTCAGTATATTAATTTAAAAGTCAACGTTTACTCCAGTCCATCAATATATTACCAAAGAAAAAAAAAAAACTGTATTCCTTGAGAATTAGCGAACGTCTCTTAATTTCCGGTCTAAAAAAGAAAAAAATTTCAGAAAGAGTTTACAAGTCCCTCTTTTGTGGAAAACACAAAATACCGCATCGTCAAGCATTTTAAAGATCTTGCGTGACCTGAATTTCTTCTTATTTCATTCTACTTAAGAAATAAATTAAATAGATATGTTGATGCACATACTTCTACTACACATATCCTAAACTACTACTACATTAGAAAATAGTTCAAAAGGGCTTCAGATCGACGGTAAAAATTAGACCTGTTTATGACAACTCTTTTGTGAAAAGCTTTGTAATTGAAGATTCTTTGAATTAACATTTCCTTCAATTACATCATATATTTGTTAAACGAAAACCAGTACTAGTTAAATATACTGTTGCCTTCAATGAGGGATGTTCAAAGCATATCCTTTCACAACATTTTCAGATTCCCAAACCATTTTTGTAGATTGACTACTTCATACTAATTAACTAAATCATAGGGCGGCTATTCACGAAGCCTCAAGTTGCTTTATTGACCTTTTCATGGTTGTTAACCTTGGTCTTTCAATATACATTTCTCCATCTACCTAACACTAGAGAAATAATAAACATGAGATGAATTACTTAGGGAAATGAATGATAAAAGTGTATAAAGTAATATCAGAGTAATACACTTATCCTTTATAAAGTTGGGGGTCATCTACATATCATGTGTAACTATTTTTAAGTTTGACAATGCTTATCGTTCTCCGTAGCTAAAATCGGAAGCAACGAATATTCTGCTTTTAAATTTCCTGTTGTTTCAAAATTTATTCTAACAATTTATCGAGAAAAGTAAAATATTTTAAAATATGGCGTCGTTTTTCAAATTACACTTTCTTTTATTGGAGTGTATCCCAATACTTTCTAATAAAATTTCAAGTCTCATATAAATTCTATAAAATTTTACCATTGAACAAAATCAATTTCGATTCCTTAAATAAGTCAGTTGCCTCCATTAACTACCAACGTATATCGATTTCAACGTTAGTTTGTCGTCATCTAATCTAGTAAGGAGATGACGTACGCATCCTTTAATAAACATTTAATATCCCAGCCGAGAGCCTCATACACCCGTTGTGAGAATCATATAGCTGGTTTTGACCAAGGATAGGAAATAATTCATTCAGGGTGGCAGGCTGGCAGGCAAAAAAAAAAAAAGAGGATATCATGAGCAAAAAAAAAGTATAATTTTCTCCTCGTGTTTGTTTAAAAGACTTTGGCCTAGTTTAAAACGGCATATAGGGCATAGAACAACAGCAGTACATTGATCGCAACCAATGGGGGTATCATATCAGTGTTGTTACCTACAACCAAGCACTGCGCAAGGATTGGAATATTTAATATAGGCTGTGTGGATTATAATGAAATCAAATACTTCCAGCAGAGATTTTTCCTTCTTTTTTTTGCAGCTATCAGACATTCAAGAGAGATGGAATGTACATTCTAAGTAGAATACTTTTTCAAAAGCATTCAAATAAAGTTTGCTTCATTTTTAGTATGGGAGGAGTGTTAAACAGTTTACCAAACAATGAATATTTCAGAAGTTATTGTGTTTCTTTTTCAGTACTCGGAAAATATTAGACGTTCTGGAAAGAAAATTGAGCGTCAAATAATTTTGTTTTCTTCAGGGAATGAGTTGAATTTAAAAGGAATTTTCAAAATATAGCTCCCAATATTCAGACGGGACTTAAAAATAGAAAATATTTTTTCTCTTCTTTTGTTTTGAAGGTTCTGTGAAAAGTTAATAGTTTGCCTTTGAATAGCGAACAAACACCTAAAGCATAAAAATTATCGTAAAATTTCTGTAGGTGTAGCAAATAAATAAATAAATAAACAAATAAACAAATAAATAAATAAATAAACAAATAAATAAATGAATAAATAAATAAATAAATAAATAAATACATTAATGTGTTAGTTAGGTTGGGTTAGTTTCAAATAGATTTCAGGAAAACAACTGACCCTAGGTCCATTGTGATACCATAAAAAGTATGTGAGGGAGTACTTCACTTAACAAAACCATTTGGAGCTTTTGATAAAGCGATAGAGGTGAAAGGTATCTGTGTTCGCCAGATCGCTTAGGTCATCAAGGAAATATTTTCCTATGTGTTAGAGGAAACGCCGAGTCTTATAGGAGGTAATAACATTGATTGCATTGAGTTTACATGCAATCTTATTGGGGTTCAAGCTGAAATATATTTTCCTGAACCGGAGAAATTATTTGTACTTTCTTTGTTTCAGGGAAAGTGAGGCTTTGCTTCTCTCCCAACACTCCCAAAATAAGGTGTACCTCATGGTTCAGTGTTTGGTCCCATTGTATGCAGGAATTTTCTGTCTTGTTTTATTTTCTATCATGGCATTGCTTTTATCCTAATTAAATAAAACTATGAGCCCTAAGTCTTGCTCTTGCTTTCGAAAGTATTATCAAATGCAATCTTGGTGATTATGATAAGGATCCTATTATCCCTCAAAATATGAGTGAACACATATATTCGATCAATTTGAAACGATCCACTTTTTCCTTCAAGGCAGTAGATAGATAGATAGATAGATAGATATATTCTTTATTTCATCAAAGAGTTTACAAATAGAAAACTTAAGATTAAGGACATGGCAATTTAGCCGTCTGCCTGATATGACATATCATGATGAATTAGATAAATTTTTGTGTAAAAAGTATTAGGATTATTAAATAACAATTTTAATGATTTGAAACATAAACAAGTACCTAAATATAAAAATAAGAACTTACAATTCAAAATTCAAGCTTAATAGTGATATTATTATAAATTATAGTTTGATTTTTTTTAAAACAAATTTA
This sequence comes from Melanostoma mellinum, assembly GCA_914767635.1. Classification (NCBI taxonomy): domain Eukaryota; kingdom Metazoa; phylum Arthropoda; class Insecta; order Diptera; family Syrphidae; genus Melanostoma; species Melanostoma mellinum. The sequence goes on from OU612058.1 coordinate 28,067,601, forward strand.
AGTGATTTAACACAAGAAAATTAATAAAATTAAATTGCAATAACTGATTCGTTCAAGGAAAACTATTGCGATAAGAGAGCGCGTGCTGGCAATACTGATAGAGATTAAGCCAACCTGCTGCCCCATTGAGTACCTCATATAGATATTGTAACGTGAGAGTATTTTGTTGGAAATAAAGTCGTCGAATCTCTTGCAAGATAGGGCATATCGCAATGAAGTGATATACATTTTCCGGATCCCTTCTATTACATAAGTCGCAGATTTGTGGAAGGTCTTCTCTGTGTGGCATGTAGTTCAAATTTAAAACTTCGACTCTCGCTCGGAAAATGACACTGATGACTTCGACGGAAAAATCTCTTCTGAAGTAGTTTTCATCAGACCTCAAGTGGTGATTTAAGTTCTTGTATACACTTCTAGATAAAGACGAAGCTGCTCTATCCAAATATTGCACATACATTTTTTCATCCACTTTGGCGATCACATCTGCGAGATTATTCTGCCAAACATCCGTGTTGTTCTCATTTAACGAAAGAACGGCATCATGCGACAACGAGAGTTCATTCCAATCTTTGAATGGCGTAGCATTTGTATGAAGAAGACGAATTAAAATAGTCTTGTGAAGACTCTCATCCCCTCGGCTCATAACTTTAGAAATATAGTCTGCATTTGCTTTGAGGGTTTGAATGTAAACAGGTGGTATTCCTGACTCGACATATATCGCGTAGCTCGGAGTTGAGTTCGGCAATCGAAATAAACGTTTGAAGAAAAGCCTTTGAATCGCCCCGAAAGCATCGAGAGGTAGATATCCGAACACCTGAGCTCCATAACACAAACATGTATTGACTGTAGCATTAAAAACACGGTACTTTGAGGCCACATCAATATTCCGGTTGGCAAAGTATTTTGACCACATCATATTTAAAGCAAGCTTGGCTTCGTTGCTCTTCATTTGGGCGTGCTTAATCATATTGAGGTTGTGAGTAAGCAAAACACCTAGATATTTAAACTCTCGAACAACTTCAATACGGATGTCGTTTAAAAACCAGCTCTCTTCGGGTCGTCTGTTTCTCTGACGTTGTTCAAAAATAAGTATTTTTGTTTTTTGGCAGTTTATTTGTAGGCCCCAAGTTTCGCAGAAAGTGTTAAGTTTATTAATTTGTAACTGCAACGTGAAAGGGTTATCCGCTATCAGTACCAGGTCATCTGCATATAGTAAGACTTTTACTAAAACACTACCAAATACTACTCCACCAGGAAGGATGTTTTGGATTTCATCAATAAATAATGCAAATAAAATCGGGCTCAGGATACAACCTTGAGGCACACCACTTGTTGTTTCAAACCATTCTGAGAACTCGCCTCCATCCCAGACCGTTGCCGTAGACGATGAAAGAAAACTGAGGTACGTTAAAAGGAATTTTCGGGATATTCCCAGGCAAGAAAGTTTGTAAATAAGCGCCTGTCTGCTTACTTTGTCAAATGCAGCTTTGAAATCCACAAAACAAACGTACAACTTCTTCTTTTGTTCGATAAATTTCCTGGCTATGCTGTTTATCGCAAACACATGGTCCATCGTAGAAAATCCAGAACGAAAGCCTGCTTGAAACTTACTGAGGCGATTAGTTTCCTCGATCCATTCTATCAGTCGTTCGTACAAAATTGAACAAAAAATCTTTCTCAACGAATTAAGGATTGAAATTCCTCTATAATTTTCTGCAGAATTGGCGTCGCCTTTTTTGAAAATAGCGAAAATTACCGCTTTGTTGAAGCAACTGGGAATATCTCCATCACTGTATATTTTGTTGAAGAAATTGACAAGGTAGCTTTTGAGTTTCATAGTGCTATTTTTGAAAAATTCGACTGGAACACCGTCTATACCTGGTGCCTGGTTGTTTTTCATCTTTTTAAGGGTTATCTCCAGCTCCAAAACTGTTATGGGCAAATCCAAACTATCCACGGTCGTGTTTGGCATTGCGTAGTCAAAAGTATGGCAATTTTCATCGGACACCAGAAGATTTTTAAAGTGGGTTGCAAGGACATCAGCTTCCAGACTATTTTTACCATCTTGCTTACGGCCACTTAGCTCGTTGACGTTTTTCCAAAATTCCTTAGAGTTTTTGCAGTTTTCTAAATTTTTCGCTACATTTTTGAGGTAATCCGCTTTTTTTTGCAAGCATAATTGTTTGAACTCTTTATTAATTCTGATGTAAGTATTTTTAAAAATCGTCGAATTTGTTTTTCTAAAGAGTTTCAAGTAGACAAACGACAGTTTACGAAGATTTCCGCATTCCTTATCAAACCACTTATTACCCGTTGTAATCCTGGAGCTGTTGTTCGTAGCAAAAGGAGCAGATGCTTTTATTACCTGTATAATATTTTTGCTTATTTCTTCAGCGCTACAAGTTGACTGCGGAGGTAAAGAATTACAATTTCGATCTAACAGTAATTTATAAAGCGGAGCTTTACTCTCCACCCATTTGAGATTCTCTAGGTTCTCAAGGCAGTAACTGAGAACCGTTTTTTTTTTGTACGATCACTACCAATCCAAGTTACAGGTGTTAACAGAAAAAGGGGAATGATCCTTCCGCTAGCTTTTCGTTGGATAAGCTAGTACCAATTTTCATCATGTGGATAGGGGTACCCACTAAGTTGTGACCCGTGAAAAAAGCGTTGTGCTTTTGTCAGTGGACTGATTTCAATGCTGTTGCAACGTTGGTGATTAATATTTGTACTCTGATGATTATGGAGTAGATACACCAAAGCCGAACTACCATTTTCGTAATAGGAGTTTCTGTTCAGTTTTTTAATTAAATGGCTTTCGTTTGTATTTGGAAGAAACTGAATAGTTTTCAAATAGATGCAGAATAAGTTGGAATGACTTTGGTTTGAACAAACAATGTTGAATAATGTGAACCATCAGACGACCGTTTGTCCAACTTGTTGAATGGTTTTCAAATATTTTTGAAAATGTTGAAGTTGGACGGTGGAATATATGTCATAATGTTGGACGACAAGTCTGATAAGTCTGAACACAAACTACATCTGAACATCCGTCAAAAGAAGTTTGTCCAACTAATTCTACAGTGCGAGTTACGCTTATAGTCACAAAAAATAAATTATGAACGGTTTTTTTCTTTTCATTCCATACAATTTTTTGAACTACTGTAGTTCCAAAATCGCTGATTTGATTGTTTTTTTCCGAGTAAGTTGGCTGGGTTTGTAATTTCAAAAAACCTCAAATACCCCAACGGCCAACGATAGCAGTGGTGTGATTGTCATCCAAGACAGGTAACTCCGCTGTTCAAAATTTCTTAGCCTTACTTCGAAAGTCTTGAACAGCGCCACTCACCAAAGTATTCTATTCCGTTAGGGTGGCGTAGTAATTTTTTGTCAAGAAGCTGCCAGTTTTGAAAATGAGCAAAGGTATCTTAACTTACAATTTAAATGCAATGGAAAACATTTAACAAGAACTTCCTGCTACATTGACAATTCAAAGCAAACAAATTTCAAAAATGGTTTGCAAGCCCCAACGCATCACATCGTCAAACTTCTTAAAGTAAAGAGATTCAGGTCATGCAAAAGACCTGAATTTCTTCCTATTTCATTCTTCCTACTTAAAAAAAACCTATGTTCTAACGAAGCTACTTAAGATCCTTCTGATCGACAATAACAGCTGGACCTGTTTATGACAACTCTTTTGTGGAGAGCTGAGAAATTGAAGGTTCTTCAACGTAACATTTTCCCCTCAATTGCAATACATTTTAATAAGAAAATCAGTGCCTGTAAAATAAACTTATATCTTTAACGCGGTGATGTCTAAAGCACCAAATGGTTAAAAACTGACCAGACATAAACTAGGACATTACAACACTCCAGGGTATCACAATGGATCTACATTGATCTAAGTGTGAAGGTAATAAAATCAACCGTCAGCTAAACGGTTGATCTTTTTACCGTCTACCTGACCTAACCTAAAGCACCAACTTTCTTAAGATTCGCAGATTCTAACAATCTGTCAGGACAATTTTGTAGATGCATTGCTGCATACTTACTTACGAAGTCGTGGCATCAGGTAGTCGCAACCAAGCTATGGAAACTTCGAAGCCTTAAAAATCTTAAGGATCTACGTTTTTATGCCGATTCTGAACAGATAATTTAGCAAGCGCTTTTCATGTCAGTCTGTAATTTATTTACTCTTGGAGGAGTTACCACGAAGGGTGATACCCTTGTACAAACGTTTTTTCTGGTGTTTCTGGAACCTGAACCATGAACATCTCACGTAACAGACCAATTATCCATTACGCAACGGGCACAGGCATTCAATCAAACTTTATTAAAACTTGTAAAGTGGTTCTATCGATGACTAAAACACATAATATTTCATATTTGCTGGTATTCCATCAGAACAAAAAGTTGAAATTGGAACTCCCAGACATAATCGATCGATACAGCAAATAGTCTGGTCTTGATTGAAATCACTCATTTCGATGAGTTATACTGGTAAAACAGTCATAAACGCAATGAACCACACATACCCCAGCCCTTATTTTTATATTACAATCAATACAATACATGAATGTGCTCCTGAAACTTAACTCAAAGCCCTTGAAACAAATATCATGTTAAAAACTCAGGAAGCACATCGTTTGCCTTACATCAACTCAAAAAGAAGAGACGAAAGAAGTTTGCAGCTGCTTTTGATGTGATTTGATTACTTACTGATTTAATCAACCAATTACTAACCTAAGACGATATGTCTAAGAGTAAAGTATTTGAATTAATCATTAACGTTTAAATCAACATCGTTTTTGGAGGCGATGCAATTTACTTCTATGAATGCTAAACTAAGTTGCCTTTTTTGTTTGTACGCGATTAACTCGCGAGCAACTGATCCAATTTTGATCTTTTATTGTTTGAAAAGGTAGTGCTTATACCTTGTATGGAAAGAGAAAAACAGTTCCTAGCAACGCTGGGGGTTATACCAGCTCCAGATATGGTACAAGTATATGGAGTAAGTCTTGCATATTTGTATTGCGAAAATGATATTACGCCTCTCACTGGAAAACTTTTTACATTTTACCAGCCCTATACGTTCGATCTTCGTGCATGACATGAATTATTTTATAAAGTCTAAGTTTTAGATCTGAGAATGCACCAAAAACTTTTTTAATCCTGAGAAATTTCATGTCTTCAAAAAAAAAACTCCCAAGTTGATTTGAAAGAAAGGCATTCTCCCTGCAAACTAAGTTTCCTAATTCATTTCCAAAATGACATTTTTTTTAAGCGAGTATGACAGGAAAATTAATTTTTGCTTGAACTCGGTAATATTGGGCGATAGGGGCCGCCATAAATATCAGTCGGTCGGTCATCGGTCATACACATTTGCAATGAAACAGTTCTCTTTTCTTATAACAAAGAACACACACAATATTAAAGAAAAAAAAAGAAGAAGAAAATGGTCACATCCAAGACACAAAGCTATAAGTCAATTGTTCTCATTTCGTTAGTGTCCTCGCCTTCAATTTATTTCTTAGAAGAGTGGAAACGACGTAAAACAACGAAGAAAATTTATTTGTGACTATGCTTTGAGCATCAATAACGAGGCCAATGTGCTATTGGCTGAACTCTTAAAGATGTCTATCAAACTGTTTCAGATAAATGATGATAATAATGTGTTATCTCTATTTTCCAGATGATTTTTTTTGAGGGGCTTGGCTGATTTGGAGTGTACATGTACAGTGTTTTTGTTTTTGCTGTTATGTCCTCCCTCATTGTGTCCTCACTAATAATTTATTCCAAACAATTTGAAATGAGCTCAACTCTCGAACTAAGCACATATTTGAGTTGATATGTGCGGGAAGGATTAAATGGTTTATAAATTTTGCTTAAACTCACCACTTATGTACGTCGACCAAAATACCACAAGAGTGGTATTTTCATGGGATTTGGGATTTGGTTTTGATATCATTGTTGTCACTTGAGATTTGATTTTTTAATTAAGGGAACCTGTGTGTAGTGAAGTTCATAAAAAAATATTGAGAACATCAACCTCGACAGTGGATTTGATGAAATTTGCTGCGTTGGATTCATTAATCTGATTAAATGAATCATTTACGTGAAACTTTGGCAATTCGCAGACAGAAATGAAAACAAGTCTGTGATGACGTAAACTATAAATTTGCTTGAGCCATTTTCTGTTGGTTTTGTCTTCGCTTTCAAATTCGGATCCAACTTTTATATGAAAACAAATGATTAGGGGTGTTGTGCCCAAAGCAGGCCTTTCGACATTCGAGCTTAATTATATACGATTGATGGTCTATTTATAGCACCAAATTAATTTCCATCATAAGGATATGGTTATAAGCCTGAGTGATGGATTTGATTTATGTGAACAATCGTCCTTAAGTATGATGAGCATGACATGGTCTTCTAACATTACGTGACCCCGAAAAACAATGAAGACACATATTAATCTTTTGTGTACATGTATCAATGTTAAATATTCTATGCGGGCATGCATTTTAAACTTGCTATTGAAAAATTGTGTTCGAAAGGTTCTTCACTTATTCATGTGTCCCAGACAGGGTAAAGTGGAATGAATTTGCAAAAACCATTTGAAAACCAGACGGCGGAAAGTTTGCTTTTTATGTGAGTTGTATATCGGTTCGACACCCACAGAGGGTGGTGTCTGGTAAAATATCGATGGATAGAGTACCCCCTTGAGCACAAGAAATGAAACAATTTATACACGATGAGAGCACAGTATTACATTAGTTGAAAAAAAAAGAAAGAAAATGGTGAAAAAAAATTATATCAAGGACGGCAGTCTACTTTGGCTCAATAAAAATTTGACACACATAACCTTAAGCTTTTTGTATTTTTTTTAAGTGTCTGGATGTAATATGAATGCGGGGATTCGAAAACTCAATCGAAGGATACGCTTCGTGCTGATTGTCTGTAAATTGGTAGACAACGGAGCTCACATTACGTCCGTAGATTATTACAATTTAATGTGAATAATCCCATGTCAGTTGTTATGTTGGCTGGAGTCGGTATTTTGATTATTTTGTCTGCGTAATTGTCAACAAATATGAATGACGTGGAATTGCACTCATTTAATGAGTACATTTATACGATGAATGTAATGTAACCTAAATGTAATGTACTTACGTGAATGTTGTATTGTGTAGTGAAAGTGCACAACACAATTTTCATGTTTATTCATAAATCATAACATTGTTAATTTGTTAATCATTAGTAAGTTATCATATAGGAGCACCAATTATAAGCAGTATTTGTGGGTGAGTGTGTTTATTTGTTATTTAAACTTGTGAATTAGCTGGATGTGAGTTTATTTAAAATTTATTTGACTTGCAGACACACGTAAGTAGTTTAGAATTGGGGCATGTCGGTACCACGGTTGCCAGTTTGGTCATTTATCTCCAAATCGGGTCATTATTTTTTCACTTGGTCACATGGTCACTTTTTATTTCATTTGGTAATTTTTTCAACGAAATGAAATAAGAGAAACACTTTTTTTAGTTATGCGCTCGTCCTGAAGTAGAACTAGGATTTTGGTTGGGAGAATTCAGGTAGCGAACACTGATATCAAATGACACGTGCTTGACTTCGTGATTAAATCTGTTTTAAGAACTAAAAACAAACGTTTTTTGCCAACTAGACATGAAGCTGCATAGCTTGTTTCTGTCAATACTGTCATACGCAGCTTTTTCCAAGATCTCACGTGAGCTGTACGAATTTTTTGACGTGTGGGTTTCCATCGCATCTGACGTTAAGGAGGAGTACTCCTCTATAATTAGTGCAATTGTAAGATTTTTCATGCATTGAACATGCTTTCTCCCGACACTATCCTGGTGCACTATCATTTCAAGATATTCTCTACTTTCCTTGAAAGTTTCGGCGTCGACACCGTATGCAGATGCAGTTTTATTTGAATTAAGCTTACATACGAGTTTGCAACCCAAACTTCTTCCGATCTCAAGCATGGGATTCTAGATAATCGTCTAAGTTTAGTCTGAATAGTTAACTTTTCAAGATCCTCAGAGATGAATGCGTTTCTACAGCTATGTATGTTTGATTGGTGGTCTTTACGGACTTGGTTTTTGGTTTTCCATCCTGGCATGATTTTTTAACTTTTGGTGCAAACTTTGAAGTTCATACTTTCATGAAATTTCTATATTTTCTTAGACACACGCTTCTCATGCTGCCTTTTCCGTTTGAGAACTTGGTGTTCTTCCCTTCTTTCTTCATCGGTATCAATCATAGTTTTGGTAATTTCAAGCTCCATTTGTTCATATTTATTTTCATTTTTGGACACATATTTTTTTGGCAAGTGGCAACCGTGGTCGGTACCCATCAGCAAAGAAATAGGATGTAGCTATTTACTTTTATATTGGATAAGTAGAATGTGATGATAATTTCGTACCGATAAATCTTGGAGACCTTAGCTTATTATTTGGGAAAGAGTTTCTCATTCAGTTTTGACTTAGTTGACTAGATTTGTTCAGAGTTTAACTGGGTTTGCTTCAGTAGCATTTAGAATGTAACAGTTTGCAGTCAAAAAAATAATGTCCTACACTTCACAGTTTACATTCAGTATTTGGGTTGTTTCAGTGTACTTTCGATACTTGAGTAATTTCGATAAGACATAAGCTCTAGTAGAAAAGTTCATCTCAGCGTTAGAAAACTGTGAAACTCAAGGCGCTTATTGTTATGAAAAAAGTTTTTTGTTAGATTGTTGTTCATCGTTCGAGGGACCCCTTTGTTTTGCTTTTTCATAGAACAAGTCGAAATTCTTTGCCTTTTTTAAAGGTTTTTGTTATATGTATAACGGGCTACTTGGACATTTTTGATTTATGTGAAGTGCAGTACAGAGTTGGAAGTCTAATATCCAAACGAAGCATGTTCATTAGAGTGTTTTCTGTAAGAAGAGCAATTTTTTCCAAAAGTGTCTTGATAGCTTTTTTTGCATCTTGTCATCATGCTAGAGAAAGTTCAAAGAATTTAGCAGAATAACACATTTGGTTCTTGGTGCCTATTGAAAAAGTTTGAACTTGATACTTTTGTGAGACTTTATATTTTCTTGGAACTCTTTTTCATTTACAAGAAATTTGGATCTGAAGTTCTTTTCTCACGAGATAGTCTGGGTTACTCCCTCATAGATCGACCAACTCTGTAATTTTTGACCTTTTCTAATTCCTTGCCCTTTCATTCCTGCCAGTACCATTCCAAAAGACTATATAATTTGTGATGTATTGGTGTTTCAAGTTTCAACCTTTTAATTCCATTAGCTGCAATGTAATGCTTGCATCATATCCATTTGTAAATAGAACGATATTGTCTGCAAGATGTTTATTCCGTCGAAAGCAATTTCACCGGAGAGCAAGGCAATGATGTCATTAAGGAATATTGAGAAAAATAAAGTTCTATGACGCACAATCCACAATGCTATAGTTTTTGCATCAAATTATCGAGGTAAATGGCTTCCATCCTACACTACCGCTTGGTTTTGCTTGTACATATTTAGTAGTACCTTAAGGAACTCCGGTTAAAGCAACGAAATAGCTAAGTTTATGGAAGACAGCATTTCTGTCTTCTTCTTCCTTTTCGACGTTTCGAGCATCGTGATTGCAATATGGGATCACAGCTCTCATACTTAACCGCTTCAAACTAGTTATCAGCTAGTGTATTACGTCGTGTTGGCCTTGGAATGCGTCGACAAACCTCCTGGTTTTGAATTGTTCCATGTCTGAGGCCAAACAAATGCAAATTTCGTTGCATTCGCTTGTTCCGGGAGTGTTTTGATTTGCCTATCTTATTCTTCCTTCGCGATTCAGTCGCTGTCTGAATGCTATTGCCTTTTTAACGAGGTTCATGACGGTACCAGCTAAGCGGACCGTATTCTATTTTAACCAAGATGGTATTTTTGGAGGCGAAGGCTTCTACCGATATTCGTTTTTCTAATACAATCAAGTATTGAGATGGCATTTTTATCTATTTAACCAAAAGCGGCCTTGAATTCTGCAACAAAGGCATAAATGTATATGTTGTTTCTTTTCATTATCAAGGTGATTCGTGAGAAATGTTAACCATTGTGGAGCATTCTTTGTAAAAAGCTGCTTCAAATCCACTAAGGAGACTTTTTTCCGTTATCCAATTTGCTAAAAGATTGAAAAGATTTTCGATGCTGTGGCGCAAAAAAATATTCCATTTAAGAAGAATGAAGAGAAATGCTCTTGAAAATTTCAACTAAAAGCTGATTAAAATGCGTCTGATTAAATTCGTAAGATTCACGGCCTACTCGTGAAACAGGCCTTCGCTAAGTTTTGTCTCTGGAAGTGTGCCTCTCACATCTAGTTCCACTTGGTCTTGAAAAAGCTAGTTAATTCTTTTTTTCGAAATATGCTGCAAAAACCTCTGCTTTGAGTTGAACCTAAGAGTCTCTGCTGTTCATTTTTGCAAATGTTTTCCAAAAATTACGACAGTTTCTGTCTTCAGTAAACTCCTGCGTAAAATTTGGTAGCATTTTCATCATTGGTCAGCTGGTTTTGTGGCACACAGCTACAAGTTCTTTTTGAAAGAAGTTATTTAGAAAAGGATTTGTTTTCCACCCTAAAGCTTTCGCCGCGATAGCTATACATGCATGACTGTACAATATTTTCATTTTAGGTTTCAGGTTTGGAGAAGTCATATGTATCTATAGCACTTTGTCTAGCTCTGTTTGGGTACGTTGTACAGCCTTACTGTGGCATATTAACTTAAAAACTTTTTTCTCAGGCTCAAAGTCAGAAAGAAAAACAATTTAATGGTATAGAACGTCCCTAAAAAGTATTTAATTTAAAGAAATTCAAAAAGTCGCTTAACAATAAAAAAATAAAAAATACCATGTTGATTGTAAAAGCTGTTTTTCTGGGTCGAAACTCACATTTTGACGGGCAAGCGTTGCAGTGACCAACCACGTAAGTTAACCAGAGTTTAACCATTCTTATCCCGGCAGATATTAGTCCCACGTTTGGAATATTGGAAGAGTCATCCTCATCGCTTTATGGTTGACCATATTCAGGAGTGACAAACCCATCGAATTACAATTTTAGAAAAGTTGTCTACCATTTAATTCTACTTTTTTGTCATACGACTTCCTGTAAGCAAAACCAGTATCACCATTCACCGCGAAAGCTATGAGAAGTTCCTGCAACTGTTTGTCAACGAGTATCATAGTGTTGCTGTCACTAATTTGCAAACACCCCTTTTTTTATATTTAAAGAAGAAGTTATCTTGCTGCCAAAAGCTGCGATTGACGTAAGCTAGGATCATTAAGAGCACTTGCTCCTGTTCGAAATATTAGAAGACAATTTTTTTGCTTCTGTGAAAGCTTAGTTCAAGAATAAAGTATTGGTTTTAATATTGCTAATTTTGTTTATTTTAAAGAAGATTGATATAGGCTAGTGAATTTTTTACTTAAAATTGGGTTCCCTAACGCCGGTCACTGTTTGACAACGCTCCTCTTGTAGGAATTAGAATATAATGTTTCAAGAGTAGATAGAAGAAGTTCAGTTGTCCAACAATCTCAAGAAAAACATCAATTCAAGTAGTTATCCAGTCTATTACTGACTTGGTCAGCTTTCTACTTATTTTCGGCTTTAGGACCTTTTTAAAGAGCTCACTCTATTTGTCACAATTGTGCATAGATTTCGTTATCCATTCACACCTTGCCGCGCTAAAAATTTTCTTATAAAAACAAAATTAAAAATAATTTCGGTTCATTAAGAAGTTCATTTCAAAGCAAATTCAATTACGTGACGTTGTCAGTTGCCACTTGCCACTGAATCTTTGAAAAAATTTCTTCTTTTGCGCTGCTTCCTTTAGTTGTTTTCGCATACAAAATATCAAATTATTCCCAAAGTCAGTGTGTACTAGGCGGTGACACGCCTCTTATTCAATTTTGAGTGTAAGTTGTAATAAGAATTTTCTGTTCTGGTAATGATGTTTTTCATTTCTTTGAATTATGTCTGCAACTCAAACTTTCCAAATTATTACGAAAGAAGACAACATTTTTGTATGAGAATGAAATTTTTTTAATTTGTCATACTTTTTCTCTTGACGATGCAAGGACACGTTTTTTCTCGTAAGACACAATTTAAAGATCGAACTTTTCGGAATGTGTGATGCTCTCGTATAAAACTTTTCGCATTTTTCACTCAACCATAAGTTTGCCTTTCCTTATACTCATACTCATACCACCTATCCATACAATACGTGCCTTTGGTGATGGTGCGAGCTGTCGTGATGAATTTTATATGAGGAAACTTCATCTATCCAAAAAAAAAAGGAGGGAGTAAAGGGAAAATATTCTCCAATACAAACCGCCGCCGCCGCCGCCCTTCGGAAATAGATGAAAAAGACTAAAAAAATCTTTCCTACTAGTAACCTCGTGTATCTATGTATACATTTCTCTATAGCCACTCACTCGCGCATAAAAAAACGAATAAAAATATTAACACTAATGGAAATGGGAACTAAAAAAAACAGGAAAAAAAATCTCCTATCGATTGACTCCATTTGCGCCTTGATATTATATTTCTTCTCTAGGTTTTTTTTTCGAATAAAAAATGTTCAATAAATTCTGCCTGTAATTACTACGGGGAGGGCAATAATATTTGAGTACGAATGCATTTTATTGGTAAGAACAATTGCCGTATAAGTGTAATGGGCTCGTGTTAACCGGGCTCACAGGGGTAATCCTTGAGGATTTTGTTTTATGGTGTTTTTATGTGTGTTTTATTCTTTTTTAACTACAGGTTCCTTCATTCAAATTGCGTGACCATTCTGATCGATACGATTTGTTTGGAGCTCAACAAAAAAAAAAAGCACAAAAAGAAGAAAAAAAAGCAACACAAAACAAAGCGGAACTTGTGTAGGTACCTAGAGTTGAAATGGTGTTTGGAATATTGTAATTATCACAGACACCGAATAGAAATATCAGCGCTATTGTGGGGTGAATTGGGTGGAAGCATTTAGTGAATTGACAAATTGTTTTCGATTAGTTTGCTGTTTCTTTGTGGTAAGCTTGTCGAGACATAAAAACAATTAGATATTGAAGGCCCGTGAACGTAATTTAACACTGAATAAAAGGAAGTTGAAATTATGGTTTTAGAAAATAGTTTTTGGAACACAATTGTTACTTGATAGGTCTGCAGAGAACTTTTTGTCGTTTGATGATATAATTGAAGTTATTAAATATTTTGGCTTAACCCTCCGTCCTCCATCTTATTTTTTCTTACAAGTTCCTCTCTCTGGGGTATGACATACCCCAAACATAAATAATTAGAAAAAAACTGTTTTTGTAAAATTATGTTTAAAATTCACTGTTTATATTTTTTTTTAAATATAGTAAATATAAAATACAGAAAAAAAAATATTTTAAAATTTTATTCCAAAAAATAGGAAAAAAAAGTAGATGTTTTTTAAAAATTCATTTTTTCAGGAGCTATTACAAAAAAAAAAATCGTTAAAAATGTTTTGGAAAATGTTATTTAAGCTTATGAAATTGTTTTAATTAATGTTCTGTCACCAAGCCCTGCTAGCGGTTAAGGTTAATGACCGGAACTTTTTCCAATTTTTTTTTTTTTTTAATTTGTACATTCTGTACAATTCATCGAGCGATGATCGTCGCACATTGCAAGGTGACATGTAGCACACACTTTTTTTGCTTTTTATCTTTTTTCTATCGCAGAAGCTACAACGGAAGTATTTTTCCAAATTTGTTGGTTGAAGAGCTATTGATGTTGCCTCATTTTGTAATTTGTTCACACAAAAAATACTAACATCAACTTCTCTCTGGGGTATATGATACCCCACACCAAATTTCACAGCAAAATTATATATATGCAAAAAATCTTAAATCTTAAACTTAATTTACATAGGCATGGTGTGGCTGAGTAAAAATTGTAACCGTTATTAAACAGTTTTCAATTTGGTGTGGGGTATCTCATACCCCAGATGGAGGACGGAGGGTTAAGAGCACAGGGTCTAGTGCATTATTTTTAACTCAACTATAGTTTTATGATCGCGACATTAGGTCTGAGTAGAAACGAAGGACACCAAAATTTTTTTGTCGTAGGGGTCGGTCGGTGCGAACGCCGAAGTATTTTTCATGACGGACTTTCACAGAATTTGACAACTTTTTTTATGGAGCTACTCTCCTTGTGGAGATTGCCTTTTTCGCACGGTCTTCGATGGAAGAGGGCAAAAAGTAGATTTCCGCAAGACTTTATTTTTAAGGTTTCTTTTCTGAATCTCCTCTTATGTTAACAACTGCTATATAGGGTTCATCTTTCATCTGATACTCTTTAAATTCTTATACAGTGCTGTTCATTTAATTAGACACACACATTTTTTTTTTATATAAACCTAAAAAATCACATTTTGCCAATTTAGCTCATTTCCAAAGTTAGTATCCCAGGTCATGTGAACGCGTGCGAACTGTTCTCTCTTATGGCGTTTAGTGAAGGCTTTTTTTTTAATTGAAGATGGTCTGCAGTGCAGACTATGCACCTAAAATAGCTCGACGAACAGTTAATGTGCTGGCTGTTTTTGCTGGTAGAAAGAGCTGAATTTGAAGCAGTTTTTAAAATTTTTCTCTTAACCTGAGGAGTTAGAGCCGTTTTAGCCCTTCCTTTGCAGTTATTATCGTGTGGTGTAAATCACTGGTTTTTATAAAATTCCTTACAACTTCTTTTTGCAATTCTTCTCATTAAAAACTATCCCTTTACTTCCACTCATCTTGGACTTGTTAGTGTTATTTTGTTGAGAATTTAATAAGCTTTCAAATAAATGCAATTGTTTGACAACTTCTACCCACACTTATAAAAATTAGGTTTATGTAAAAAAAACATTTGTGCGTCTAATTAAGTGAACAGCACTGTAGTTATAGCAACCTCTGAAGTACTCTGAATTAGTTCGGCGACGGGACATAAGTCCTCGGGACATTAGTCCCAACTTTAATTTTTGGGACTTATGTCCCGTCTATAAGGCGTAAGTCCCAAAAATAAAAGTTGGGACTTATGTTCCGGGAAGTTATGTCCCTTCGCCAATGTAGTCATTTTGCGCCCTCGTTCATCCTCATAGCACTGCCTATGGTCTCGACGAACCTTTCATCCGCATGATGAGTAAAGTCAATTCAATCTCTTTCTCTTTGCGATTTTTATCTTCGAAGTTGCCATCTTAAGACCTCCTCTTACAATATTTTTCGGTCAAAATAGTTTTGAGTTTCTTATAAGAGTTTTGCTTAGCCGTGTTAAAGTTTTAATTTTAAGCTTGTTATAAGCCAAACTACTAAAATTAAAGCTCAAAACTAAATTTTTAGAGGCAAAAAACCTGGAAAGGTTTAAACTTCGAACTATCCGATCACCGTCCGGCGGTCTTACCACGGCGCCATTGTTGTAATCAGAACAAATGGGACATCAAAAATTCTCCAAATGTAGTCCATGTTTCCGCTTGTAAGACTCTTCTCTGAAAATTCTATTGCTTCGTTATTTAATAAAGCCAAAGATGTCAGTTAAACACTATAAGTCTTTATAACAAATATAAGCTGCTAAAATTACTCATACGAAGACAGGGCTAGATTATTGGTTACCATAAAGCTGTTTTGACCATAGTCCTTTTCAGAAAAAAGCTACCTATTCCTACAGTACTTTTCGTAATCTTATCTGTACTTACTGAATCCAATATTACTCGAAGAATCTTTCTTTCAAAACTTTTAAGCAGATGCTTAATTGGCTGTCAGAAGTTAGGATCGGAAAATAGGGCCTGTACAAAGAGAAAGAAGAAGAAGAAGAAGAAAGAGCATCATTGCTAAGCTAGGTTGGAAAGCTCTAAGAAACAGCAATTCAAAAAAGTTTCTCTTTGATAGATCTTTTTTTTTATTGTAAAACGATTGATCTCCTCCAAAAATATTTTTTCTTATTCCTTGTATGTCTTTGAAACCCCTTAGCTGATGGACTCCAACATCAAAACAGACCTAAGTCTTAAGAAAACTCTTTAAAATTTTTCAGTACACTTCTGTGCAATAAGAGGCAACCCCTACCCAAAAATACATTTGTGTAAAATATAATGGTGATTTTTTAAGTTGGTTAGTAACTTTTTATGTTTCGTTTACTTCACACCAAAACTCCACATCTCTATCATTAAAATCGCACCATGAATATGATGTTCGACATAGTGTGTTCTTAAGGAAACCAAATCCCTCAGTCTTCGCACCCTTTAATGACTAAATTTCGAACTTTGAAAAAAAAAAAAAAAAAAAAATAAGCAGGACTAAGTTAGCCTGTTAACCGGGATGTTCTTGGTTCGAATCCTAACAAAAGCGAAAATCTTTTTTACGGTTATAAGATTTTATAAGATCATAAAAGGCCTCTGCGTACTTCGTTCGTCCAAATTTAAATTATGATTCCACACTCTTCAACTAAATTTTCAAATTGTTTAAAAAACCTCTTTTACTTCGCACCATTTGGACGGCCACAGTTCTAGGAAGCCGTTATTCAGGCAATAGCATGACATGTACAACATGGTCAAATTGTAATTTGAGAGTCCTTATTAGCAACGAAGAAAATCCAGTCTCAATCAGAAGCATATAGTTTGGTGAGTTGGGAGGCAGATGAAATGATATTTTGGGGTAGTACCATAGAAGTTTTTCCATCGACTCATATTCTGAACCTTCCCATACTTGTGCACCATAAAACAGGTTTGATTGTGCTACAGTTTCAAAGACACGATGTTTACTACTGTGCTTTATGAATTTATCATCGATGCCATTTTTGACAAGTAGCGTTTAATGCGATTTTCGCCTCGGATAATTTATCTTTTAAATGTTAATCCATCTTCATTTTCGGTTTCGCGAGGAACTGGTAGTCCTTCGATAATAAATTCACTGTCACGAAAAGCACTTTCTCGATCAACAGTTCGGAATCGGCAGAAAATTGTTTCCATTTCCTCCTCGTTATGTTGCGTCACGCTATGTGTTTTATTTTATTTATTTTAAGAAATACGAAATTGTCTGAAAAAAAAGTATTTTTTCAAATTGTATCGAATCTAAAACCGCGTCATGAAACATTTTAGTAGCTCCTTGATATTTTATTGTGGAAAATTTAAAACTATTTCTTCCACTGCATGACTTTCTCGCCAAATCAAGCTCAACTAATCAAAAACTTGATTTTTGATAAAACTACCACAGATGAAAGTCTGAGATTGAATCATGGTAGTTATCTGAGCTGTTAGTAATGCCAAAAAGATGAAAACTTCCTTAAAAAAGTATTTGTAAAATTTGATTGAAGGACTCATCGATAGTCAAACTTGAAACAGGAAATTTTTGTCCATGCCATTTAATTAATAACTTTTAATAAAACTCTACAATTCAGAATGAAGATCTTAGAAATTGAAATGTTCTTAGCCTCAAACATTTGGAACCCTTCCCCCGTAAATTAATTACTTTCAAATAATATAATAGCTTTTTGTTTTCCAGACGCTTTGATAAGAGTTCATCCTTAGATATCAGCGTTGGCACCCCACTTTGTGTACTTTGAATTCACTAAGGAGTACATAAAAACATGGTCTCCACTTAATGACCTATCTATCCCCAGGAATGCAAAACACGATACACAGACTATAACACGACAACGTCTGCTTCCTATCAAAATCAGTCCAAAAATCACTCTTAGTACTCTACACAAAGATGGCCTGATACGTAAACAGAAGCAAGCAAACTTTCTTCCATCCAACTTGGTACACATCTCGACAAATATACCGCACCAACAAAACAACTTGCCTAAATGTGACTTCTTGCAGTGCAACTGAATGGTGTCGTTGGTTGGTTGTTTCGGGAACATTCCCATCGCGCTATGCCTATAGCTGCTGTGAAAAACTTTTAGAACCTCAAACTATGGCGGGTCTTCTTGAAAAATGTCTTATCTATTTTGCTGGAGGATACACACAAGAAGAATAACCCGTTTGGTGGGAGGGATGCGCGCACCCTTTGGTCCTTGTAGTACACACAATATAATACATTAAAAGGCAGAGCATAATATTTGGAGACTTGCAAATTGCAATATGAGAAACTTTTGTCGTTATTAGGTTTTCTTAAACAGCAAACTCGCATATACAAATGAGTTTTGTCAAATACTTCACTGCTGCTAAATGTCCTTGGGACTAGAGGAATATGGAATGAAGATGTTGGAGAAGCTGCTGTCAACCACTTCTCATTGTTGTCATAAATGATGTCTGGTTACCAAGTGGCAACACAAGTTTTAGCTTGTACATATTGGGTATAGCACAAGATCAGTCAGGGAGATATGGAACAAATTCCCGAGAGTACTTATGGTATGTCTTTTGAAAGTGGGTGAATGAAGCCGTGTGGTGTGAAGGAAGGCGATGTGGCTTCAATTCCCGCAGCCTAGTCCTACTTGATCCTTCTGTCGCTTTAAAACTTGAGGGAGATGTTGAACTGTTCAATCTGGTATCCTTTTTTGAATCCTGTAGCTCTGCACTACGAATGTGTCTGTCACTGTAATCCCAAAGTACCTACTAGCTTATAATTTGTCTGTGCTGGAGGCATATTGACGGTTTAACCTATTTAAAAGAAAAATATTCGAAAAGCTTTTAATAAAATTATCATGAAAGCCAATAGGAAGCTTTCTTTTGAAGGATGAAGCTTCAGGTGGCATGTTTCTGCGTCACTGTGCTCTGAATCACACTTCTGTTTGTATACAAGACAGCCTAAGAAATCGAATAACTAACCACATAGCTTTACCACCATTCAAAACTATACTCGAACCCACAAGTCACAACAAAGCAAATCATTAAACTTTCATGATGAATAACAAAGGACCTATGAGAATAAGGAAATCTTCTTGTAAATCATATTCACTTAACTGCCAGTCAAAATAGTTCACTATATTTCACCTACCACTTGAGTCATATAACAACAACAACAAAAGAAATGATTTAATAAGAAAACCCTGCCTTGAACTTCCTTTTTCCTCTCATTGAAAAGGTGAAGTTTTTTCACTTCGTTAGATACATTGTCTCGTCAGTTCCATTGAATTTACTTACTTTCCATTTTCCTCGCTCGGCCCACTCACTCTCTTTCTCTATTCGTAAAATATTGCATGCATCAATAAATTACGAAGAACAACAAAGAAGGGTTGCTTGAGCTGGTAGTGAAAAAGATTGAATGGCAGCAGTTTGGTTAGGGCAACAAAAAATGGAAAAAAACATTTACCCATTAATATTTTATTTGAACCTGTATACAACACGTGAACTCAGCTTCATTGTATTAACCATATCAACCAACCTCCGTCGTCGGTGGCTGAACTTGACATGCAAAAATTAATAAACACAGCATTGAGACTTAAAATACATTTTGTCTTTGTGGTGTGGGGGAGGCAGTGAATCCGTTATTTCCATAGCATAACCCGCCTCCTCTGATAAGTTTCTAGTTAACATCACTTCATACAATGGACGCCTTGTTGTTGCGGGGAGAGTATTCAAATTGAGTGCAACTATTATCACGCCGCGCCGCTGGCTGCCACCCAATCCCGAGGGAGGCCGAAGTAGAAAATTGTATCTGTCACGCAAACACCATAAAATGTAATAAGAGAACTAAAGAACAGCCCTACAATTCACACCGCACCTGCTAAGGCAGTTGCTTTAAAGTGTGTGGACAGGGGTAGGCAGCCGCATCGCTTCTCGCTTATGCATAGAAAAAGTTGAGCTTAGGCCGCTCACCCCATGAGGCACACTTCTTCCTGTTCTAGTTCTTCGTAGTTGGTTGAAAAGTTTATTTACTTTTTTTTTTCTGCGGCGCTAACTCCAACGTTGCGTTGATTTGAGAACTAAAAAGGAATGAAAAATTAAGTATGGTGCACTTGATGGGTTGCATAAGGCTTTCTAGTGGTCGCTGCATGCTCTCTGACAGCTGCGGTTGGCTTGCTCTCCTAGAATAAGACGCAAAGTTGATACAAGTTGGTTGCCTGATGATGCGTTGTGGGACATGGGTTTGGGGATGGAACTGTAGGTACAGGATTTTAAAATCCTGGAGCATTCACATCCACCCCTATATCAATGAGAAACTAGGACACGTTGTCAGCTGTGAATTATGAATTGGTACTTTAATTTAAGTACTCTAACTCTAAGACTTATACAGCAGTATCTATTGTGGAGTGGTGTAACAAACGCCGCCATCACATATAACTCCTTACCTACCACCGCACTCAACCCTACCATACCCTACCCTACTCTACCCTGTGCAGAGCATCCACTTAGGATCCTTCTTTTAATTTTGTTGTTTCGAAGTAACAGAGTGTTTTTTGGGGAGATAATATTTATGCGGATCTCACGTTGCTGTGTAAATTTATTTTGATTCAAACAAAGAACTTTGCCAAACTTACTTTCAATTTAGAGTGCGGAGGCGCATTGGTGGGGCTTATAAAAGGTTTTACGAGAGAGAACCTGTTACCTGGGGAATTTTAATTATTAAGTTAGAAATGTTTTCATCTTGAGAGAATGAACAACACACACAGTCAGTCCCAGTGCCAGTACTTTAAAAATTATTTTAAAGTTATGACAGGAAGTATGGTCCTGGGTTCGCATTGAAATTTTCTACGTGATGCTGTTGTGTTCGTGTGGATGAAGAAAAGATGGCTGTAGTTTTGCATGGGACTTTTGCGAGACTTCCTTTCATTAATTCGTTTATTTGTCTTTAATGCTTTCATCACACTTTAATTAAACTACACTTTAGAGAGTAGAGTCTGTAGAATTAAGAGCCAGTTTGGGAACAGGTGAGAGTTGGAGAGAAAAGTATAATTCCGTTCTTCTTTATTTTGAGAACAAACAACAGGATAAAGTACTCCCACGCTTCCATTTAAGAATGAAGTAATGCGGAATGACAGACTAGTCCAATTGTTTTTGAGTGCATTTAGAGTTTTGTTCATGTCTAACTTAGTTTTTCGGACTTCTTAGTTCTTAGAGTTAAATTCAGGGAGGAAAATAGATTTTTTTTTCAGGGATTCTATCATAAATGTTCATAAAACTTATCTATTCATTACGAAACATCCAATCACTAGTAATTGGCAATCCTTTAACTACTAATACCGACCAGAAGAGCTCGTTCTAAGTCCTCCCGGAAAGGAAGAGGGATTATTGTAGATTATTTCTAGTTCTTGCTTATGTTATATTTTGAGCCTTTTTATTTATTTATACTCAATTTAAAATGAGAGTTCTTTCTTCGTAAGAGACTCATTGGCTTCCTTGTTGTTTTTAGAGAGTTATTAAGTTCACCTTTTTGAAGGTGAAGGTCGGAGGTATAATCTGGAGCACTCACATCTAAATATTGATCCATTGCACTACAATAGCAACCTTCGTTTGTTGTAGCTTTCCAGGTGTTTGTACAAAAGCCAAAAGAAGCTACAATGATAAGAAGCCTAGTGGAAGTATTTTCAACCTGATACGCCAAAATGATCTACGGCGCAGTAAAGTAACATGTGGCTCACGAAAACGTAGGATTAGAGATAAGCCAACATAGGACCAATTAACCACAATTCCAAGCTGAAATAGGTGATCTAATGGGAACGAAATGTTCTCCAATTCAATATTCACTTGGCAACCCAATGTAAAAGGTGTTATCAAAAAATTTTTTTTTTGCTTATCAAGATTCTATAGATATGCATCTATCTTGGTATACTTTTAATTATTATTTGTCTCCAGTTGTGTGAATTCGAACCCCTTACATAAATGTATGTTTAAAAATGAAAGTAAATGTTTTTTTTTTGTATTTTATGGTCTTTATGACAAATAGCCGCATTGATAAAATTATTTTTTACTCCATCATCTGGCTAATCGATAATCTTGATACAATCAGCCCTATTATGGTAACAGATCGGAACGAAATTCTTTCCAAGTTGTACGAAACGTAAGATATTTGTATTATGGTAACGTTTCCGATTGCTTAATCAGACATACATCCGAAAAGAACGAAACAATGCGATGAAATCGTCAAACTTACAGCAACGCGTTTAGAATTCATGCGATGCATGGCGATTAAATGTGAAAATGGTTGGAACGCATTCGAAATTCATGCGATGCATGCCGATTTCTTGGTTTTCTGTTCTAACCGATGTCTCCGACAGCAAAGTAGTCGCGGAAGGGTTGTTCATTTCATATACAAAAGAAAAAAAAAAAAAAACATGAATTCTGAGGAGGGGACAGAAAGAGAACAATGTAAACATTTTCATTAATTTTCTTCTGTTATTATTTCTTTCAGAAAAAAAAAAAATCAAAAACAAACTCAGTGCAATAACAAAGGTTGGTCCAGTTAATGCAAACCAAAACCGATATTGCCAGAAATTTCACAAACCGGCCACCTGAGGAGACAAACGTCGTCAGTGTTTCCTTTACGATACCATAAACAAAACAAATGTTACGATCGGAATTTCTCTGCGATCGTATGTTTCTCCGATCTGTTACCATAATAGGGCTGAATAGTTGATCCTTTCTCGACATTGGTATTTGAATTTTTGCCAGCCAATGAGCCAAAGGATGCAGGCAGGATAAGTGAAATTTATTAGAAAGATAGAAAATCTTTTAAGGTAGTAGTCTGGTAACTTATGCCTATTTTCATGACTTCTTTGAAGGGTTGTTTTTTATAGGAAAATAAAAAAGAGATGTTTTGAATATTTAGAGGGTTTTTATTTACATATTGAAAATATAAAAAAAATTTAATAGTTTATTACTATTATTATTGTCACTCGAAGTTGGAACCTCAAAAACAAAAAAAACAAAAAATCCAAGTTGGTGGCCCGGGTGATTTTGGCTCTTGATGTTATCTGAAATCAAATATTGTTGATTATTCTTCCTCTATAGACATGTCATTCTGGTCGGAACTACTGAAGTCAAATTTCAAGGGTAACAAACAAAGAAAGGGTTGTAAAATAAAAAGTTAGGGGTGAAAAAAATTCTGGTTAGTTCCGACGAGAACTATAAGTGTGTAAAATAGCTTGTTAAAATTTGAAAGCAATTGGTTCAGTAGAAAAAAAGTTAGGACCCTGGCCGACCAGAAAAACAATGTTTTGATAAAAACGCGTCCAACAACAAATTTTCATAAGTAAACTTATACTTACGTCAATCGTCTATGACTGGAGCGTATAATATGCCTTCATCCTCTTCATAGGCATCATTCTCCGCAACTTTGTCCGCTTTTCGACTCTTTCGGGTTTCTTTCGACGACATTGCTGTGGCATTTCCCATCCAAGCGGTCGCAGCTGCCGGTCGACCAGGTTGGACACCGAGGCGATCTAGGAAACTCGCTATAACTCTCGAAATATTTCGTATATTCTCAAGACATTGTACTTTCAAACTAAGCTTCGATTCCTTGAACCCAAGTTACCAGACTACTACCTTAAGAGGCTAATAAATGGTTTATTAAATCAAACAAATTATCTTAACTGAACCACAGCTTTCTTGAAATTACTTACTTAGCCACAATCAATATCCTTCTATAACGACTTCGATTTCACGCGAGCTCTCTCCAGTTTTGCACTTTATGTCGGCTTTCAAAAACCGTGTAGATGTCCATCCGCTCTACATGTAGCAGCCATCGTAGTCTAGCGATGCGTACTTTTTTAGCTATGCCCATGTCACGGTACAGCTCATACAGCTCGTTGTTGTATCTTCTTCTCCACACATTGTCTTCACATATTGGACCAAAGATCATTCGGAGAATTTTTCTTTCGAAACGATCAAGGTTTTCCTCATCCGCATTCAATATGGTCCATGTTTTCGCGCCGTGAAGCAGGACTGGGATGATCAAGGTCTTATAAAGGGTTTCTCCGCCCATAGAATCAACGGTTGGCAAAAGTTATTCCGTTTGATCTTCGCACTGATGTTGTTTTCCGTGTCTATAGCGAATTCTAGGTTGACGAAGTCCTGTACTACTTCGCTGTTTATTGTGATGTTTGGTCCATCCATTGTCAAATCCATTTTTGCCGCTTCTGTTTCAATACTCGCAAAAGCACCTATAATATCACCCTTTTTTTCCGCTTGTGTCAATATCGCCTGCGTAGGCGAGTAATTCTACAGACTTTTGAAAGATTGTTCCTCTGTTGTTGACGCTTGAGTTTTGTACAGTCTTTTCAAGTATGATGTTGAAGAAATTGCATGTCAGTTTGTCGCCTTGTCGAAAGCCTTTTCAACATCAAAAGTCTCGGTGAGTTCTTTTTCTCTCAATTTGTATTGTGAGGACGCTTTTTATCGAAGGCTGAGATAAGTTCATCGGGTCCAAGGCTTATTGTATAATACAGGAAATTACTTATGTTACTTACTATAGGTAAGTTTGGTAGGTTCTGTTGAAGCCCTTTCCTGTCCGACTCTGATGTCTGGTTGGTTGGTGATGATTATGTTTTTTGTGTAATGGTTCTGAGAGGATAAAAAGTCAGGTATTTAGATCTTGGCCTTAATACTTGAAAGGCGATGCGGTGATTCTTAACTCCCCAATTTGATTCGGACAAATGGACTGAAAAGATGACGATTCCGGATTTCTAGTCTTTCTTCAAAATCGAACTGTGAAGAGGTTGTTTCTCAGTACCACAGTTTATCCTTGGGATCATAACTCTCGTCTAATGTGGTGATCCTTGAAATAGGACTAGAACGTTGATTAGGGGTTTGGCTCTGAGACAGTGGGAGCCACCAAATTCATAGCAAGATACTATCAGACACAAAAATCACAAATACCACTGTCTCATTTTGAATTTAGTGTCGATTTTCAATAAGATAGCGTTGGACACTTAATTCTCAGCGAGATAGCACTGAACACTATTTTGCTTGCCTTTACCTTTCCTAGACGACCGATCACTAGCGACGTGGTGTCCGCTACAGAGCTCTTTGTCGATACCGTAATTTTTTTTAAGGGGGAACTAGAATATTTTTCAACCCATCAATTAGCAAATATCTCCCATTTTATATTATATATATTTTTAGTCCGATTTCTAACACGTTATTAATTTTTGTTTTTAGGAAAATGGAAGATCAGTTCCTGATGTTACAGCCAGCCCGGGACGTGCTCCACCAGGGCCGTTGCCATCAAATCAAATGCAACAAATGGGACAACAACAACCACGACAGCAAGGTGTCAAAGAGCCCGTTCTGTTACAGGGTGACTTCCGCAAGGTGTCAGGAATTAGTTCGGAAATATTCCGGCAGATAGAAGCGGTTGAAAATGATCATGATCCGAATACAGCTGCAGCATTGGAGGTAAAAATCAAACAACTAGAACCACCTTAGTTTTTCCTTAATTTTTTATATCCTTAGGCGGTTGAAAGGCGTGGCGAGATGATAGTTAGAATTTTAGAGCCCCGAAGTATCGGTGGCAAGCATGCGGTCGAGGCTGCGCATAAACTTATGTCAAAGGGTGATGCAAGACACACGGTGCAGGTAGAACTTTACATTTCCACCACCACCAGGTTTTTTTTTTTTCTAAAAAGCATTCTTGTTTGCAGTTGGTAGAAATCGTGAAGAGGCCAGGCCAAACACTAGGATTATATATACGTGAGGGAAATGGCGCTGACCGAACAGACGGCGTTTTTATATCCCGAATAGCTTTAGAATCTGCCGTTTACAACAGTGGATGTCTCAGGGTGAGTTGCTGCAGTCGCAGAAGAGTAAACTCTACAGTAGCAACTTTTTTTTAACAGGTGGGCGATGAAATCCTAGCGGTGAATTTAGTTGATGTGACGCACATGTCTTTGGATGATGTTGTGATTATTATGTCCATTCCACGACGCCTGGTGCTGGCTATTCGACAACGAAGAGGTGCTCGTGGTACCAGCTCACCTGGCCCACCAACTCTGTCCCGACCTGAGCAGAAACCACCGCCAGTTGTTGTCATTAAAAGAGACCTCAGAGACGAAGACTTAGATGATTCGGACCGCATGCCCCGATCCCGGTCATCACGTGAAAGACGTACAGGTATTTCTAAACGATTGCAAATGTTTCAATACTCATTTTTTTGTGTTTGTTTGTTTGTCGCCAGGTGATGGCAGAGAAATGACAGAGTCTCGTTCACGACTTGGCCTTGGCCTGAACAACTACAGTCCCCAGAGTGAGCAGCTAGATCTGTACTATAATACACGAGCAAATGTTATGCAAGAACCACCCAGCTGGGGTTATAAGCCGCCACCACCACCGTCAGTGATCACTGAACAGCCTAAGAGCCATTCGTTTGCCCCATCAACAGCTTACTATCAGAATGCCGGTACATTGGAAAGCCTGGCCGAAAAGGTTCATTCCTTCTATCCGGGACCTTCTCGACGGATGTCAGCTGGTGCTGGAGTGAGTTTAGCTCAGCAGCATGCGCGTTTCCCACGCAGCGGGTCCGACCAACATCTGCCGCGCGTTGAGTACTCAGACTATTCATCGTCTTTGGGTAGGCATTCTTTGCTGAGGTCGAGTCTTAAACCTGGGGCGCTTACATCAGCTGGCGGTACTCTAGGGCGTTATGGACGATATGAGCCGCAGACACGTAATAACACCAAATATGGTGTCCCACCCGGTGTTACCTCTCAGTCATTGACTCGTAGATCAAGACCATCAATTGATTATTCCAGTGATACAGAGGCTACGATCGGGCAGAGGCCCAGCTATTACTACTACAATCGCCCAGCGATCGCAAGTATACCCCGTGGTACTACCTCTGGCATATTGGGTGGCAATGTAGGCCCCGATCTGGCGAAATTCAACTCACTGCCAAGAGAACGCCCCGGAGTTCGGATGAGTGGTATCAGACCGCGTATTAGCGATCGAATAATGGACGATGCCGACGGAAATCTCTCTGCTCCGGAGTTCACTGGTCGTCGAGATCTTCGAGAGCGTGATCTTCGGAATAGAATTACAGCGAGCCCTTCGATATTCACTTCGGATGAGTACAGGGCCTGGTTGAGACGAGCACCAAGTAGTTCGGCCATTGCGGAACAGATGCGTCTCACTAGGGACTTGCTAAGTCAGCCACGAAGTCATAGGTTCTCCTGCAGCGCAGAAAACATTCACGATGCTCTTAAGAATGTGAGTTTTTTGTATAATTTGTCTGATTTTTCGAAATATGTAACTTATTCTCTGTTATGTTTCAGACCGAGAGCATCTACAGCAGTCGAACGGGAGTCTTGACTGGTACTTTGGACCGTCACCTCGGTATGCCAAGACCGATTTCTTCCCTACCAGTACGATCGATGTCCTCGCAGCATATTGGTGGCCCCTCGTCTATTCGATCGCCAAGTATCCGACGAATGCGTCAGTTATTAGAACTATCAACTGGCCCGGCAAGTCCAAGTGGGAGCATCCTAAGTGGAGGTGGACATCAAAGTCCGGCTCCAACTCCAAGCGCAACACTGCCGAGGTCACATCGCCAGATTGATATCAATCCAGCTGAGTTTGCCAAATATAAACTGGACAAACCGATAATGGACGTGGGAGGTGTCTCTGGCATGCTCTGGATTCATCTGTTGGCTGGACGTGGCTTGCGAACAGCCCCTGAAATCAACCAGCCCGGTGCTCCACAAGCACAAAGTCGTGATCTGTACTGTGTCCTCGAATGTGATCGCGTACACAAGGCACGTACCGTAGTGCGATCAGGAGATCTCCAATTCGATTGGGATGAGTCCTTTGAGCTGGACCTGGTATGCAACAAACAGCTTGATGTACTTGTCTACTCATGGGATCCACAACATCGGCATAAGCTTTGCTACCGAGGCGCGATCTCTCTGGCTTCTCTTCTGCGGCAGTCACCATTGCATCAGCTGGCGCTGAAAGTTGAACCTCGCGGAACCATTTACATACGTCTACGGCACACTGACCCTATTACTTTATACAAACGGAGAGGTCTGCCCAGCTTACGAGCAGGCTATCCACAGTTGTTTGGTGCTGATTTGGAGACGGTTGTGAGTCGGGAGTCAAAAGGAGCACCAGGCAGCGCACCCGTTCCAATCGTACTTCGTCGTTGTGTGGAAGAGGTCGAAAGACGGGGACTTGATATCATTGGACTATACAGACTTTGCGGGTCGGCTACGAAGAAGAGGCTTCTGCGTGAAGCTTTCGAGAGGAATAGTAGAGCGGTGGAACTAAGTCCGGAGCATGTTCCTGATATCAATGTTATAACTGGAGTCCTCAAGGACTACCTAAGAGAGCTTCCGGAGCCCCTGTTCACTAGATGTCTATTCCAAATGACCGTCGATGCTTTAGGTATAGTGGGGAATGGTTTGAGTTTTATTTTTACTACACATCTCTATCTCTCTCTTTTAGCTGTTTGTTTACCCGATGATCCTGAAGGCAATGCAAAATTGATGCTCAGTATTCTCGATTGCCTGCCACGAGCCAATCGGGTAAGTTCGCTGTGCGTGGGTATTTTGTGTTGTTCAAATAGTAATTTGAAACCTTTACAGGCCACTCTTGTGTTCCTCCTGGACCATTTGTCATTAGTAGTGTCCGCCTCGGAGCGAAACAAAATGTCCGCTCAAGCCCTCGCCACCGTTATGGGTCCGCCATTGATGCTTCATTCATCAAGTGCACCACCAGGCTCTGACATCGATCACGCTCAACCAATAGCCGTTCTGAAGTATCTCCTCCAGATTTGGCCACATCCCCAAACCGGCCACGGTGGAATTGGTTCACTTTCAACAGCAGGAGTCGCAGCTGTAATTGCTCCATCCTCAGGTAACGTAATTAAAAACGTAACGTAATAAATAGAATGTTTCACTCGTGTATCAGATCAGCCAAAAAGGTCCTACTCTGGTGTGTTTAATTTTAATATTTTATTCTTCCGAGACGACTACTTGTCCCACTCTAAGGTTTCTTCTTCTCTTAATGAGTTTTACTATTTTCTTCAATGGAGGCCTTACAATTTTCATCTTTTTTTGTTTACGGTTTGATTTAATTTTTATTTTTCTTATTTTTTTTTATTTCGTTTTCATCAACATTCTTGCGTCTATATGATTAATACAGAGTCCTATGTAGACAGGTCGGCGCGGCGAGTCAACAGGGCAGCGTGGAAGCAAAGTCAATGTGTTGCCAGTGGACAAACAACAGCAGCAGGCCAATCTTCGGCCATCCATTTCGGTAACCAACATACTATCCCAAGGCCAACATCATCTCTCAGCCACAGCCAGCACTCATCTGTATCAATCAGTAGTGGGTCAGTTAGCTCAATCGCCTCGAGCCTTGCAACAAGCGGTGCAACAGGTAAACTCCAACGAATTAAAAAACAAAAAATGTTACTCTTTTCAAAATGTTCCTGTCGTCTAATCGTACTTTGAATGTAGTAAATTCTCTGGTAAACAACGGTTTTTTTTTGTTGTCGTTGCAAAATCTAACGTTTTGTGTTGTGTTTCAAAATTTTAAATAAAAAAAAGTTTGTTTTTTGTGTGTTTTCCTGAACTGTGCATGAAAAAGACCCACTACTGGTTGCCTCGCACTAAACATTGTAAATATGTACAGCTATCGAAGTTATAATTGGTGTTGCCATATTCATATTTTCTTTTCTTGTGATTCATTTTGTATTTTAAGAAATTTTACAATTTGTAAAAAAAATAGAAATAAATAGAGGAACTCATAAAAACAAACACTAAACAAACATGAAACATTGAAACACTACAAACGCTTTATTTACATTTTGACACATAAAACACACAAAACACTCAAACATCCATGTCCAGTTTCTAGTTTTTCAGAAGCTTTAGGGTAGGTTGTATAAAATATGTAACACAAAAAATTAGAGGAGTTTGGGTCTGGTTGAAACAATCAAACAATCGTCTGGAAGGGATGAGGAGTTCAATTCCTCCTACTTTAAGAAACTCTGAGAAATCTTTAGTTTAAAAAGCATAATCCTTTTTGTCACTCTTGCAACTTGCCCAATTGTTGACAAGAAGTGGTACATATTAATGAACCTTCTTAAAGCAAGGCTATTTCCAGGGCTAATCGAATGTCCAAATGAACGTTAAGAGTATGATCTCGTCTGCTCATTATCTACAAAATTATGTTTGATGTACACAGTCTTCAGGCAAGGATAATTTTCTTCAAAGATATTATAGTTCAGGTATTCAAAATAGTTTTGTACTATTTGGGATACTGCGCGAAAAGATTGGTTTGTAAAAAAGAAAACTCATGTCGTCTGTCCTAAGATCCAGGAAGTACACAGTATTTCATATGCGTTCTTAGCAAAATCCGTGATAAGAAAGTTTCTGCACCAACAAAAAGAAGATGCCCACAAGGGTGTAGGCATTAAACTTATATAAGGTTTGTTCGCTGAAGCAGTGGATCTGCCCTCTGGTCGCAACAAACAGTTTTTTCAAAAATCTCAATTTGGCCTGAGTGTTTTTTGAGGCCTGATTTTGCCCTCTTCTCGCCCTTAAGTGGCTCTAGGTTTTGTTGGAGTGAGTTCAGGTAACGAACAGGGTTGTCGAAGTTCTTCAAATGATCGTGGTATAAGCTTTTTTCAGAACCGAAAACCCAGGATTTTTTTTTAACAAATTATGGAACTGTCAACGAAACCTCCTTTCGTGACATCATCAGGTTAGACATATTATGTAATTTCTTTGGCATAAAAGGAAAAATTATACAGTTTCTTAAAAACTTAATGTTGCTTATTAAGTAACTTGGCTTAGAAACTGATAAAAAACCTAACCCAAAAGCAGATAACGGATGTGGATGGATTGAAATAAAATTTTATTAAAGGACAACGATTTAGCTTCCAAACTAAAACACGTTGTAGTAAGTGACTTCGGTGATTTTAAATATATTTTTTTAAATTTGCATCGGTCTTTTAATTTTCCTTCCCGCCACGAAAGGAAACAAACAACCCCTTCCATACGATGTTTTTATTGTTTTCGCCCACCCTATTCGTCCTGGGCTTTTGACGCATCTAAACTAAAAATACTAAAAAAGGAGAAACGGTTTTCACCTGCTTTGTAAACTTTTCTTCCATAGACCGAGTTTAATATAGTAATAAGACATACAATTCGTAGGTACTTCATAAGGCTCTTTCCTAACCCTTGCTTTCTTAAGCTCGCCCTCCCCTTTCTTAAATTTACCTACCTTTTGGTTTAGCTTCTCCTTCTTTTTAACTTTAAATCCTACTTCTAAGTCCGACATGAAAAGCCACTCTAACTTTCATTAACCTCCAACTCCAACTCCAGCTCCAACTCCAACTCCAACTCCAACTCCAACTCCAACTCCAACTCCAACTCCAACTCCAACTCCAACTCCAACTCCAACTCCAACTCCAACTCCAACTCCAATTCTAGCTCCAATCCAACTCCAACTCCAACTCCAACTCCAATTCTAACTCCAACTCTATCTCCAACTCCAACTGCTACTCCAACTCCAACTCCAACTCCAACTCCAACTCCAACTCCAAATCGAAATTGAACTCGAACTCCAACTCCAACTCCAACTCCAACTCCAACTCCAACTCCAACTCCAACTCGAAATTGAACTCGAACTCCAACTCCAGCCCCAACTCTAGCTCCTCCTCAGTTACTCTTTTATTTTCCTTGACATTTAGCTTCTTTGTAAGCTCCTTCCCTCTTCCCCCGCATCGCTCATCTTTGTTTAGCTTATCGCTTCTTAGTTGTTTTGTTTCTAGTTCCTTCCATCATATTCCCATATGTTCCTGTTGAATTGGAGTTCCAGGTTCGATTCCCACGAAAATCAATTTCATTTTCTGAGTTTGTTATTAATTTATTTGCTTAACTCGTCTATTCTATCTCTCTTTCCTCCCCTTCCTCCTTCATCAGAATAGACTTTTGAAAAAGTAGAAGCGGCAAAAAGGCCGGAAAATCAAAGTCTGGCAATCTAGCCAAATAAATTAGAAGAGAACCTGCTGTTCTTCATCAACGACCTACATAAATCTT
This sequence comes from Melanostoma mellinum, assembly GCA_914767635.1. Taxonomy (NCBI): domain Eukaryota; kingdom Metazoa; phylum Arthropoda; class Insecta; order Diptera; family Syrphidae; genus Melanostoma; species Melanostoma mellinum. The sequence continues at coordinate 28,099,562 of OU612058.1, forward strand.
TAGGTTTTGAGTCATAATAAGAAGAGTTTCTTTTTTCAGTTATATTACTTTAAATTTCATTTTGCGTTCATATTCATAAGAAAATATTGAAAATTATTTAAAATAGTTGCAGAAATGAATGGCGTGCTGTCAGTAATTATACTAAAGTAGTACAAACAAAAAATTGGTAGTACTTTTAAGGCTTAATGCTTGTGTGTAAAGTAAGAAAAACTTTACTCATTATTCCTGCTTTGACAAGATATGAAAAAAATCGAATGGAATTTTACCCAAAGGATTATTTGTTTTTATGATTTATTTGCACACATAGAAGTCCCACTCCATGCACCTTAGATGTAAGAAAGCCCGTGAAAGCCCATTCCCAATATTGGTTTTTCCTTAACTTTGCGACGCACTTATGTATAACATTCGTATAACCATGCCGTTATCACGTATATGGTTCGAGTAAGCACTAACACACACGTTTGAACAATAATTTTACAGCCCCATCAATTGGCGGTCTCAGCGGGCTCAGCAATTCAAGACCAATCGCAACTGCCACTTCCAGGCACACCCTCCCCAGGCAGTAGTTCAGCATCGACAGGTTCGGGATCGGGTTCAGGATCAGGTTATGCCATACGAATTTTGAGCAAATAATAGAACCTATGAATTACTTATTTGTTTTCTTTTTTTCCAATTTACAGGAACTGATACAATAAAACGTGGTGCATCGCCTGCATCGGTAAAACATGTTAAAATACACGAATCTCCAAGTTCATACTCAATATCAAAGCAACAAATACACGAACCACACAAGACTCTCACAACAACGTCAGCAACAACTACAGCAACAACAACAGCAACAAAGGAAAGCAATATTGATAAAACAAAAAGCAACAACGGCAACAATGGTATCCATGGACCAAAATCAACTTTATTCACCACTTCAAACAGCAGCAGCAGCACCACCACCACCGCCACTACATCTTCTTCTGCTTTAGAAACATCTAATTCTTCGTACGCTTCAGCGCTTTTATCAGGCCGTCACAAGTCTTCAGCCACTTCATCTTCATCATCATCAGCTACAACCGTAGTGAGTGCTGGATCAACAACTTCAGGCGCTACAACATCCTCCGACGACTCGGATGATTTGATCTCATACAAGTCATCGGCATCTACCAATGCTTTGCTTGCTCAATCCCAAGCTATGACAACAACTCAGCTCATGTCGAAATATCTGAAGCGAGAGCCGCGAGTAACCTTTACTCCAATCAAGTCTCCAACTACACCCTCCCCACCCTCTGGGTCCTCATCAATCCTGAGCCAGGATAAAACTTCGGCGGGCGACAAAACGGAGTCGAGTGGTTTTTACTCGACACGTGGTTCCTATCACTTAAGCTCAAGTCTGAAGACATCTGAAGATTCCACAGGTACAGCCAGCAAATATCATTCACCATCGTCGCCATCATCGGCTGCAGGCTTGTCGTCATACACCGGAAACAAATATGGATACACATCCACCTCAGAATCTGTATCACCATCATCATCAACTTACAGCAAGGCGTCTTCGCCGTCAAAGCCCACCAGCGCTCTTAACAATCTCTCATCATCTGGCTCCGGAACAACATCATCAACGTCATCATCGAACAGCCTAGGTAGAAGTTATTTATATCAATCCTCTGATACGCCGCCGAAGACGACAAGTAAGAATTATTCTAGTAATACTATAAATTTAGTAAGTAAGCAGCAGCAGCAACAACAATATACAGCAAGCCCAGATCGTAGTCAATATCAGCATCAAGCTTCGTCGAGCGCAAGTGGTTATAGCAGCAGCAGCAGCAACAGCAATGTGTTCTCGAGCAATGGTGGCAACGCAATGCTCTACGGAACACTGCCAAAACATTCAACTGGTGGCAACGGCAATGGCAATGGCAGCAATAGCAGCAGCACGGCAGCGATGTTATCCTCAACAACATCATCCTATTTATCCGACTCAATTGGCACTACAGCCAGCAGCAGCGGTGTCAGTTCAATGGCTGGCTCCACCAGTAGCTATGACTTCTATACAAATCCTAGTAACACACGCGCATTTGGTAGTTCCTCGGCAGCGTCGTCAGGCAATGGCGGCAGCACGGGTAATTATCATACATTAGGTTCATACAGAGTACAGTATTCGTCGACAAATCCATTTTTGGAGGCATTCGACCCCCCAGCACCAGCGACATCGGCAGGGACAAATTCATCGACCCATAGCAATGATAGAAATTTTCATTCCGATTCCAAGAATGGCGATGAATACGATGACTTAAAGTAAGACAGGGAGATTTACAACACAACATACATATATTCTTCAAAATACTAGGTTAGTCTATTCTAAAAAGAAAACGAAGAAATGAGTCTTTACATTTTTGAATTGTACTTGCAAACCGATTTTTTTTATTCAGTTTGTTTGTTTGTCTCTATATAAACATAAATAATATTCTAAATGACATTTAACTAAGGTTGTCTTAACAGATTTTTAAACAAAAACACATTCAACACACAAAAACATAGCTACACATGTCACTGAGAGTGGCATTTTTGCTTCTTGAGGGAGTCGAAATAGTTTGTTACATCAGCATGGAGACTATGTCTGCATTTCCTGTCCTCAGAAAATATTCGCTTGGTTCAATTGAGCTTGTCAGGAAATTTTAAGGGTGCTTTGTCTGACATAAAAATAGTTGGAGAGGGATATGTAATCGCTGTGATGAATGATGAGCAACTTCTAATGTGACGATTTGGGGATTTAGATGCATCAATATTCACTCTCACAGCTGAAAGCAAGAGTCGAACTCAGTAACAGGGTAGCAACCTTTCTTGTGGTGCAGTAGATGGGAATAAGATGTCTATCATTTCACTTTTGGTCTCAAGGGTGGGGTCCGGATGAAATTGGAAGGCGGCATGGGAAGAACCCACGTCCTATATTATTACTTTAGCACATCCAATGTCATTTTTTGATCTATTTGATCATTTTTTGGCTAAAAGAAACAAAAGGTTATTGGGAATTTGAGAGTTCGAAACCAATAGCTAAGCAGCACTAGACACATAAGCTGCCAATGCCAAACTACAGTGCGTTCTCGATCAATCGAACTCTGGATTTGCGCAACTCTTCGATTTCCGCAACAGCAAACAGCTGAATATACAGTTTTGTTGACGCGCTAATCGCAATTGTTCATATTGCAACGGCCTCGATCATTGCAGCATCATCTGTTTTACTTACTTGCGATATTGTTCACTGTATTTAGAATTCGACTGGAGCATTCAAAACCTATAGAAAAGCGTATACCATTATGGCGTTAGAGGTAATACCGCTAAGCAAAGACTTCATTCATCAGGACCTTAATTAAACCTAAATTAGCGTTTGGTCGGTTCGTAAGTTCGGCTTTAAGGATCCTTACAAAATCTGTGCATTTCAGTCCCAGCGGCTCGGATATCACCAAGTTATATGTAAAAAATATCTTAATGTATTCTATATAAAATTTTACAAAACCGATGTGACGTAGGGGTTTAATTAGGAACCTTTGCAGATTATCTTTTCATTTATCGATTTTTAAAGCTTTCTGGTTTTTCAGCGGTTTCCAAGCTGAAATACACTAACGGCTATCTCTGAAGCCGTTAAAAATTTCGCTCTTTATATCTTTATCAATTACAATATTAAACTTTCATTGATAGGATAGAGGACATTAAAGCCATCTCCTTAATAGTCACAAGATCAAATGGTCTTCACAACACGGTAGGCAGGAGAAGAGAACTGTACACCTGGTACAAGAGAACTGCCACTATATTTAAAATGAACAGAAATGAAGTCACTGATATAATTTGAACCAAACTTGTGCATCCTTCAAATCCCACTAAACTGGAACCTCAATACTTGTATCACTAGACTAGAGCACAGTGAACAAAGTATACGATTGGTGGCCATCAGTTGAAACTTGTCAGGTTTCAAGCAATCTATTTCAAATGAGTTAGATGGAGTATCGTAGAATTAAGTACCCCAAGACTGGTGGTACCCGTGGTGTGATGGATAGCATGTCCGCCTGTTATTTCAGAGGTTCGTGGATCGAATCCCAACAGAGGCAAAAATGTTTTTTCCACGGGTATCGCCTTTTGCGAGGAATTGGCAAGTCCTTCGTTAGTACTCATTGCCATGAAAAGCGCTTTCTCGATTAGCCGTTCGGAACCGGCAGAAAATTGTAGGTCCCCTCCACTCCCTCACAAGGCATGGTTGTAAGAAACACACTAGGCCCTGGGGCTCCTCGCTCTGTTGCGCCTATCTATTTTTTTAATTTTTTTTTTTTTAAGACTTTCTCATGGGCACGTTACATTTAAGTAGACTATTGTACAGCAATGTTTTGATGCCCGTGGTGTAATGGCTACCATGTGTGTCCGTGGAGGCTTGTGATTCGAATCCCGAAAGAAAACAAAATTGTTTTTCATGTATGGTCTTTTACGAGGAATTGGAAAGTCCTCCGATAATAAATTCATTGCCATGAAAAATGCTTTCTCGATTAGACATATCCTCTCTATTACCTCACAAAGGCAATGGTTGTGAGAAATGCGCTACGCCCCGGGGGCTCCCCGCTCTGTTTCGTCACCTTTTGTATGTATTTTGTTCAGTAAGGAGAAAAAGAATGCGGTCATTCCGCTTTCTCCTTGAGTTCCCAAGCTTGTACCATACCTGAGATTATTGTTTTGACAAATTGGTTGATACGTCTCAAGTTAGTCAATGAACAGGATTCACAAGTTCATTCTCAAATGGTTTCAAAGGGCACACTTCATTTCACCTCAGAAAAGATTCGGCACTTGTGTCTCTTCTTCTATGTTTTAGCTTTCATATGTCCCTATTGTGGACCAAACGATGAGATATGAGTGAATTAAGGATGCGTGCAAGTTTATTTCAATCTCTAGAATACGATTTTTTTCCAAACCTTATGCCACCTTTAGAGAGCTTACATTGAACAGTATAGCCGTATTTGGATTCGATAAAACAATTCTGATAAGCCCGGTCCGAATAGATGAAACAAGACTTTTTACGTAACATCTCAACTATTTCGTCTCGCTTTCGACAGCTAAAAGCAAAAATACATAATTTGTTAATAATATTTGAGGAAAGTTGTTTGCAAACACATCCCGATACCAAAAATATATAAGTCGCAAAACGGACAACAATGTATACAAATACAAACAACATTTACAAAACATTAAGAAAACAGCTTTGAAAACTATTTAAACAAAACAGATTTAAAAAATACAAAAATACAAAAACATTGTCTTGCTTTGTTTACTCAACTTTCCTATGAATAAGATTTTTTTGAACGATTTTTTTTCCATTTTTCCTAAACTTACAATATACATTTTTAAATACTATATACTACTTTTATAACCAAAAACAAAAAAATTTTAAGCAAAAACAAAAGACAGAAGTTAGTTTTCAAACAAATTTTTATATAACAGTTTTTACATAAAAAATAAAAATAAATAAAACAAAAAATTTATGAGAATAAATGCTGAAAAAAAGTACAGAACTTAATCATAAAGCTACAAACTCAAACAGTATTGAAAAATCGTTGAAATTTACTCTAACAGAATACAAATTTCATGAAGATTTTGTTACACGAAAATTTATATAAAATTTTATCTAGACACAAACTGTAATACTTAATGAATTTAAGTGGAACTATCCTATGAGAGTGAATCTATTTCGATTTAAAAAAAAAATTATCATTCATTCATATCATCGATTAACTCAGATATTTCATTTCAATCAAATCCATTGAATTGCACTCTCATATCCAAAAAACAAAACACACATAAATTTAATAAATATTTGACCAAAATTAAACAAAGCGCAAATATCCATTGAATACATAAAAAAGAAGAAGAGGAAGAGAACGTATTTCACTGTAATAGAATGTGCTTTGAACATACATACATTATTATATGATATAACAATAAAATAATAATTGTGAACAAAATAGTATACATTAAAAAAAAGAAAAAACAAATACAAATTTTAAAGGAACATATTTCGTAAGCAGAACCGTTTAAATACTAATCAACAAACAAACAATCGTATATTTAAAAATATTTATAAAATACATAAAAAAAAACAAATTTACTCTTAATAAATTTAAAACGAAGAAAAGAAAAACAAAAATTATTATTGTAAATGTATTATTGGCAAAATAATGATAAAACAATAATAAGCAGAAGTCTGATCGTATTAAAGTATTTTGACATCAACATTTAACATCAAGATCTTGCAAGAAAGCAATCGAAATATATTCACTCTCTTAGGATGCAGATGAAAACCATGGTGCAGAAAAAATAACACACTAAACAGACTTTATTTCAATGCAATAATTAGTTGAGGATTGTAAAACAGTTCAGACAGTCTATGATATATTGTATAATTTTTACAAGCAAATTACAGTTTAAGGTGATACAAATTTTTGAGAAAATAATTCATTATTATACTAATACACACATTACATTGCAATACATTGGAAAAATCATAGCACTCAACAAGTTCAGGAGCGGAATTAGACGATGAATGTTTATCAATTCTGTTTGTTTGCGTTGGCGAGGTGTACACTAATCGATTTGTTGAGTATTGAGTTCCCATTCACAGTTTTCCATTGGCTACGACTAATTTGGAAAAGAACAACGTTTACTTACTCAACACTCCTATCAATACGTTCATAGAGATCTGTGATTTGGAGTGAGAATACATTCAAGAAGCGCTAGTACATGTAACTCAAATGTCAAAATGAAAATTTCGCTTTCCGGGGAAGGACTCATTTTAAAAACCAATGGAATTCCCAAACTTGTTTCTGTTCAGTTTAACGAATTTGCCTTTGTGTGAGTGAAACACCGATGGCTCTTTAAAATATTCCTTGAATAAAATTTTCTTTTTGACATTTTAGTAATATGTCTCATTTCAAATCGAGAAGTGGCTGTCATTTCTCAGAATCATAGACGGTGTTTAGACAGGCGCAAGTGAACCGTGCAATTTTGACGTTCCGCCACCCCGTCGTGTTCAGACTGAAAGTAATGTGAACACAATGGATTTTTTTTGACGTTTATTTTGCCTTCAGATTTGGGAAGAAAAAACTCAGAAATTAAACTGAACTGAAAAAATAATTTATTTATTTTCGTATTTTTGCTTCAGGAACATGAAAAAGAGCATTTATTTTTCAAACAACAGTCTCTTTACTCGAGAAAAAAAAAACACAAGTGTCAAAACAAGGAAATGTCAAAACTGCGCCAAGAAAATTTTAAAATTTTTAAAAACTTCGGCGCAAAAAAATGTCTCTTTCTTACAACTATGTGGGAAAGAGAAAAAACATATAGACGTCAATTTTGCACGGTTCACTTGCGCCTGTCTGAACAGCCTCATAAGAACCGAACTTTTTGCACTAATGGAACGCTTTGAGAATCCTCCTATGGACACCCATAGACTTTTCTTTTCATCCAATAGAACCGAAATCCCTATAGTCTTGCGTTTAAATCGTCAAGAACGATTTTCACGTCGCGTCGGGTCTAGGGCACTGTTCATATGTTTGTTCGAGGAGATTGTAGAAACAATCTTTGGAATTTTATTTTCAATCTTGTGTAGGGGTGTCGGCGCATATAAGACTAATGTTGGCGCTGATGCAAATGGTCATTATACGCTCATTGACTGGATTTTGGCTAATAACCTTTTCCGTGAGTCTTACTCTAACGACAAATTCGCACCCTAATAGGCGCTGTTTCTGTTGCTTGTAGCAGTCACCATAGTAGATGCCACAGTTTTTCATCTTCTTTATGCCCGACCTCCACTTCTTGATTGGCAGTTAGATCTGCTTTGCAGCAGTCTAGGGCATCCGCTAGTTCTCCGGCTACACGTAATCCGTTAAGAGATCTTACGTTCCACGAGCAGATCCGGAGGTCAATGTTCTTTTTACGTTTGCTTTTGTCGTCAACTTTGAAATCATTATCGTTATCCGGGGTTGTTAGTTGCTTCGGAACCAGATTTTTTTTTACGTGGTTGGGTAGTTAACCTCACGAACAACTCCCAACCTGGAGGACTAGATCCTTCTGTGATCCCTTCGGACATAAAGGGCTGGAATATCCAGTACCAGTACCCTGCTGCAGAGTTGTGAGTGTTTCCGTTGAAGGACCTTTACACGAAATATGTTGGCGTAGCTCCTTCAGAGGTTTCTGTTTTTTCGACTCCTGAAGTCCACCGTTGCACCGTTGATTCTGTTATTCAAATTCATCCGCTGGGACATTTCCGAAAAGCTCTGGTAGACCACTGAGATTCGGGCAGTCAGTTATTACTCGCAGAGCGGTTAAAAAGAAAAGAGAAGGAGTGTTCCTTCGTCAGCACTCGCACTTACTAGCTCAGCAGGTCAACTCTGGGCGAAGCACCCTTGTGCCCAGCACATATACATATATACATATAGGCGTCGCCAAGTTGACGCTAGTCAGAGCCTTCCCGAATAGTACATGCCCCACCACCTTTTTTGTGGTCTCCTGAATATAATTTGTTGACTATCAGCGGACTAGAAGCTGCGGTTTGTTTTGACAAACAGTCAAATAAAGGTTCTTTTTATAAATTCCTGTTCACTCCTTTGCCCCGAAATAGAAACGGAGTTAAGAAATCACTCCCAAACTTCACTCCGAATCGATTTTAGAGAACGTTTTAGAGTGAATTGGAGAGTTTAAGTGTCAAGTTCGTCACTCCAACTCTCCAAATAACTCCGGATCTCAACTTTGGAAAACGACATTAGCGTTTCTTCTTTTCTGGGTGGTTCTTAATAACATAACATTCGAAACGAATGGTTCGAAAGAGCAAAAATGTATGGGATGTATGCTCATATTCATCACGTTTGGAGTACATATTTAATTGCTTTGTAGAGAGTTGTTCTATAAGAGACTCGTCCAGGAAGCAATGTGGTTTTTATCTCCTTTTCCAGAGAAGAGTGAATGTGATCATTTTCTTATGGTTCCTAAATGTTGGCTTTGAAACTTTAATATAAGATCTCAGGCAGCAAGACTTGTTCGTAGATTTGCTTAGGAATGATAAATGAATACTGTTAGTGGCTGTCATTGGTAGAATTTTAGCATTTCTCAGTTTTGTTGAGTGTAAATTATTTTCTATAGAAGAGGCAGCTATCCAAACACAAAGTTAATGGCCCGTTGCGTGTGTTCAAGTTTTATAAACTTTCCTTTTCTAATCAACACGAGGGAATCTTTAAGGATTAGCTGTGAAAAAATTCATATGCAAATATAAATTGCGAGTATTTGTTTAAAATCAGATGACTACAAAAAATCACAGCCCATCAGCATATGCAAATGCAACCGGCACGATGTTGAAACTTGTGATAGTAAGAATAGAATTTTAACCACTCACATTAGAGGTGCTGGATACGATTTATAAAGCATGAATACATACGTCCCAAACGAGAGTAGGACAGGTGGTCCTCAAACATCACTGCGCATACTTGGTCATATCAATAAATTGGTAATTTTACTATGAACAGCATTGATTTGTGGTCATTGGTATTGATTTAAGCTGATTTGAGAATTAGACGTGTCTATACGCATCCAAGACAAGCTCACCCTCAAAGGTTCGTCGTTTCTTTTGAGTAATTCAAGAGGAGAGAAAAAAGTCGTGTGACTCAGTCAATTCTGAATTGCAGCAATGCCTTGAAATTTTCAACTTAAACGGCTGCAATAATCTCATAATAGATTGAACGGGCAGACAACCTTTTTCATCAGAGAGGGCTCAAATTAGGTCGTGTTATACAACCTAACACAAGCCACCCCGCACCGCACCACCGCGCCGGCCGCCGCCGCCGTGGATGCATATCGACACTTCCTCTAGAATTGCTGAGGAGAATCAATAACGCAACTGTTGAGTACAAAAACTCTTTGAAAAAGGTAGGCTGAACTTGCTAAAGAAATATTTAATACAGTCTAACTTTTCTACTTCCTCCTGTTTTGCTTTCGATAAGCTTGACTTTGCATTGGAGCCGTTATCATCAATTGAAAAGGGAACTGAGAACAAGATCTAAATTGAATTGAAAATTTCCAAAGCAGTAATCCTGGCCTACACATTTCCCAGCCTTGTTGCAGGCAAAGCTCTCTCGTCGTTAGACATGTGTGTCTTGAGTGTTTAACTGAAGTGTGGATAAAATGAATGTACCGCTGTACAATTCATTTGTGACTTTCCTGCATTTTCTCCAACACTCGTCGCAAGCACTATGAGAGCTGGTAACCTAGGCTTCTTATCAAGACAGAGTTTTTGGCTTTTCTTCGAACATTGGGAAATATCTAACAAAAGAAGGTTGCTATCTGATGGTACAATGTACCAATATTCAGGTCTGAGTAGGTTGTCGTTGACATCCTAATTGTTGGCTGATGTACGAAATTAAAGCAAAGCACGGAAAAGCAAATGTTTTTAAATCAGTCAGCCCTATCACAGATTCCATCGTAGAAAACTTCCGCACGGAAAGCTAGGTTATGAACTACGAACATTTTTGTTCACAAAATACGAATGGAATCGAAGAAAACATTTTCGTTTGTAACACTAAATACCGCCATGCTGGTTTTACTGTTGGCTGTTTTACGCCAAATGTGCCAGATCATTCACATTAATCTGCAAACACAACTTCGTTCTTATATTTTAGAGGACAATTTTACATTCCACTCGGATTTGGTGATACCAAATCTACGAATTTCTTAATTCGTTCCACTCCGAATTGAATATGTGATAGTTTTCGATTACGATGGAATCTGTGATAGGGCTGAGTATTTTTGGTACCAGCAGCAAGAATTACAGAAGGGATAATAATTCCAAAAATTTAGTTCACCATAAAATCTAAATCTTTAATATTGAGAGCTGATAAATTGTTTAGTGCACCACTTCTACAAGCAAACTTTGTTTTTATTATATTTTATTTTTGTACATAAATAACACATTCTCATAACTAAAAAAAAAAATAAATTCATTTATGTTTTCCTATAATAACTTCAGAAAGACACGATCTTCAAATAAAAAACCTTTACCCTATCAGTCTGCCTATTTAATATATAAATATATAGAATGCCTGAATAAATGGTTATAAAATAAATTGAAATCTCTACACCTACTTATGAATCAAATAAATTAAAAAAACCAAGATAAAAACAAATAACAACAATAAAACAATATTCATTTTTCCATAGAATACAAAACTATTAAATTATTTTTAATAATAACAACAACAAAACAAAAAGTCATATATGCCAAAAATCTTCTTGAATTTCATTACGTTACCTTAGTAAAAACAGAAATATCAAATAAAACAGAAAATAATTTTCAAGTTGTTAAACTTAAAATGTATAGTAAATTAAATCGAAAAGCATTATTTATCGAAAAGAAAGAATAAAAAAAAAAACAAGTAATCAAATTAAACAACCTAGGAAATCTCTCTAATAAATATATATGTATGAAAACGCTTTATTTACTTAACAAAATATATATTCATAAAAAAAGAATTATCGAAATTAAATTTCTAGATTATATAGTAAATAAAAAGAATAAAAAACAAAAATCGATGATAGCGAAATCATTTTAACGTCAATTTGTGAAAGGACTTAAGAGGGAAACGGTTAAGCGTTAAGGAACAGATATACTGAACACTAATTTTTATTTTGTTTTGCAAGAACAAGCAGATGAGCTTAGCTGTTTGTTTGATTTTATTTGTAGTTTTGTTTTCACCTAGACAAGCAAACATTGGTTTTGAAACGAGAAAACTCAAAAATTGGTATTTTTTAAAGTAAGATGAAGAAAAACTTGGTAAGTAAAAAAGTGTTTTAGCTTTTAGTAATTATAATAACAAAACAAAATGTATAAGTGTATTTGTGTGCTTTGCCTAAGATTATGATTTATTTTAAACAAAATTACTCCCTTAGTTGCTTGTACTTGAAAGTCTTTTTGTTTCTTTTTGTATTTATTTTTAATTGCAACAAGTCAAAAGTCGATGGTTAAAATCAAACTACCTAAGTTGAAATTCGGTTAAAGATACAAAAAACACAAACACAGATATTGGTTTTCAAAAATGAGATTTAAAACATCGATTAAAGACTAGTCTTATGAAAATTAAACTTAAATAAAACCATAGGTTTACTCTTTCAATATTCATAATTTCAAATTATAAAATAAGAAAGAAGATCACAATACATATATATTCCTGTTGAAAGCAGGGACGAGTTATTGATTTATAATTTCCAAAAATTATTTGTGAATTTAATAAACCAAAAAAGAAATCATTGTTTTATAGACCTACCTACTTTCTCAACTAGGTGCTTTTCAGTAGAAATTTGTATATTAAATTAGAAGAAAGAAAGTATCATTATACATACTTATCATAGGGGTATATACTCACAAATGGAAAGCAGTAAAAAAAAGAAAATGTAAACTGACTAGTTATTTATATACATAAATAAACAAATATCATAATCCTTATATATAAATTTATTATAGATTTAAAAATTAAAGTAAAAAGATTTAAGAGTCGCAAGAAATGTTTTATTGTTTCAACTTAACTAAATTATTTAATTGAAAAAAAAGTGTTGTTTGTCATATTTTGAAGTTAGTATTAGAGTCATATTTTCTAGCAATTACCAGCTACATTCTTGAAATATTATATTATACATCCATATATATATATATATAAAAGTACATATATACAACAACTCCTTGTGAAATAGACTCTTCTTTTGTTTTTAAGTTGATCATGTTGTTTTTATTTTTTATTTAACAATCAAACAAATAGAAACAATGTTTAATTGACGTAAATAATTATCTTCCATTCATAGCAAAAACAAAAAGAACTTACGATTTGTGTATTATTGTATAACAAAAAGAAAAGTTTATAGCTCAATATGATTGAAAAATGAGAACATTTGTCTATGTCATATTTATGTCTACGAGGTTATGTATTAAAAAAAAGTGCTTGGGTATCGGATGGAGAAAATGAAGCAGCGCCGCGCCGTCGTGCCGCCACGTGCGCTGTCGTCGTCGACGTTGTACTGTACTCTGTTTGAAATGGTGCCATGGAAAAATGCGATGGAACATAACTACAAATATTTATTTTAACACAAGTAGTAGTTATTTTGAATTAGATTTAATACAAAAAAAAAGAACAACTTGGGTAATGACAAAATAGGTTAGCAAAGAAAATTTCCTTTTTTTTAAATAGAAAAGCAAAAAGGGCTACCATTTTCTAGGGCAAAGACTTATTGCTTCTTAAATCATAATATCTGATTTTTTACTAATAAATTTCAATTTTATTTTCGCGTACAGTTATTAGCAAGTCCTTCTATGGTAAATCCATTGCCATGAAAAGCGTTTTCTCGACTAGCCGTTCGGAATCGGCAGAAAATTGGAGGTACCATCGAATCCCTCACAAGGCTTGCTTTTGAGAAATCCGCTAGGTCCTGAGGCTCCTCGGTCTGTTGCGCCCGCCACCCTATGTATGTATATCAAGATCTAAATATTTTGAGTTCTGGACTTTTGAGTTCGGAATTGGTTTTTGAATTTTGGAGTTAATAGTAACCCTTTGGTGCATGAGAACAGTAATAAGGTCTTTGATATCAAGCACCCTGTTTCCGAATAAAAATTATTTCATTCGCCTGCATCACAACTCCTCTCGTAACATTTTCGGATTACAAATTCCTTAAAGAATGACCTAGGACCTAAGACAAAGTCGTAATGAATGCTTTGCAACAGATATTTGGAAGTTCTTCCGTTTTGGCAGCCGAAGTCTCAAATGTTACAGGGGGCATTTTAATAGGGACCATTTGGTTTGAGCCGCTTTATTGAATTCAAGTAGTTAGTGGGGTTGCGCCCCGCTTCTATGTATTCAAAGCGTTCACAGAAAATTGTAAAAAAAAAACAAAAATTTGCCAGAAACTTAGCTGAAGGTTTTTTCTTTTGAAAAATCAATGTAACTTGCTTTTAAGGCTTGTTACTTTGCTCTGTGCGCTTATGGTTGACCTAATCAGACTTGGAGTTTCATTGTATTCGTCGTGAAAAACCCAGCATGTCATAGGTTGCATGGGCAATGTTGCCACTTGTTCTCTGTTCTTAACATAAACTGGACAGAATCTGGGCTTATAAATGGAAATTGAGAACAAAGTTTAGAGATTAATATCACTATGCGTAGTTATAAGTGTAAGAGATCTCAGGCAGTGTGACCATCTTATGTCGTTTTCCACTCATTTCACTGGGGTAAGCACTCGTTTTGTAAACCAATGGCAGTGTTGCCGATGTTGTCCTGAAAATCACTTTTGGCTCTTTCTCATATCAATATCCGACTTAGTTCTGAATAATTTTTTGAGAAATAGTTTACCGGCACTGTTGCTAAAAAAATCTTCACTTATTCGACAACGACTAGCCTTATTATACTCGCTTGTCCTTTTGATAGAACTCTAGAGACTCTTAAGACATTAATAAAGCAAGTACATGTTGAGTACATTTTAGTTAAAAAAATAAAAAAATATTTACAAGTATTTTGCCCACTTGAAAGTCAATCTTATCACATTTGACTGTTTAGAGTAAAACGTCAGCTCGCCAAGAGTTCCCGTCCAGACCTGGGAGTTTGTTTTTGAGAGAACACCTTGAGGCCTATTAAACATTTATACTTTCAAATGGATACGCTCCTTAGAAGGATAGTTCTGGAATCAAAGGCAATGGGAAGGCTACTCAAGTATTGATTATAGTTGAATCAGAAGATGAGCCTAGTTCACTAGTCTGGCAATGGAAAACCATATTCTCGGAGCGGAAGTTAAAGTGTGGCGAGGCCCCACTTTCAGTGTTTTTGATAATTTATAGAAAAGAGCGCTTTTAATGCCGATTGGGGAAACAGATAGTTCTAATTGGATAAAGATATAAGCTTTGTTAAATTAGAAAAAAAAGGAAAAGTCACAGCAGCTCAGAGCAGAGAAATGGACATGTCTATATATGCACCAGCGGTGTAAGTCTGTGTAACACAGCATTTTTGAGAAATCTTTCAAAGAGAGTTTTTTGTAGGTTAGCACCGCATTTTAAGTAATGTGTAAGCTGGTGTAACATCGCATTTTGAAAAGTCTCTCAAACACAACCAATTGCAGTCGCTTCAATTTGAAATTTCCTGGCGTTGCCAGAGTTCGCGCAAATTTGAAGGTGTTATTAAATCTGTAATTGAAATGCAAAGCTAAAATAATTTTATCTTATAATGAACTTTTTTTATTCGAACGAATTTCAAGTCATTATTTTTCTAACTGCCAGTTCTGCGATCATAAATCATTAAAATCATCTTAACCTTGAATGTAACTCACAGAACTTGTAGCAAAAAAATAATGCATTAATTATATTCCAACTCGAAGTATTGTGATTGAAAAACAAAATTATTTTAACTTTTCATTGCAATGACAAAACTAAAAGCACCTAAAACTTGGAGGAGTTCTAGCAATGCCATAAGATTTTCAACTTAAAAGACTGCAATAAATTCCTTTTTTCCCTCATATTGCTCATAATGCGATCCTAAGCTACAGAAAAGTAGTTTGTTCTCTTTGAGAGATATTTCAAAAACGCGGTGTTACACCGACCTACACCACCTAGATTTAGATTTAGATTAGATTTAGATTTAGATTGACGGGTAGAGCTTGCTCAGCTCCGGGCACTGCGGTGTCTGAATGAAACCTATTGTGCCAGCCCATTTGAGGTTTCAGAGCAGTTCTCCTGCTCCTGAATTGAACCAGAAGTTAGTAATCTTCTGTGGGTGAATGAGTTTGAGTTTATCTAAGGGGATGATCTCATAGTCAAGTATTTGCTTTCTAAGGCGGAAAAGTGCTTCACATTCTGTAATAATGTGCAGAGATGTTTCTTCATTTTCGAGGCATAGTCTACAGATGGGATCCGCTACCAGCCTCATTTGGTGAAGATGTTTGTTTAATGAACAGTGACCACCTAAACCGTGGGTGCATAAAGACATGCCCCATACAAAAACACGTGAAAAATGTTAGCCAACTTAGATAGAGCTGGATGTCCCTCCATATCCTCAAGGGGTGGTTAAGAGAACTGTGCTAGGGCCCGGGCCAATTGCTCTGTTAATTTATTTTTTATTTGATTTAAGATAGGATACTTCAACGTAAAGGCTTTCTTAAATTCTCGTTGAAAAGCAATAAACTCAAGACAAGCCAATCATTACTACGTTCAAAATACCCTACAGTCTCACAAAGAATTCGTATGTTTTGCTTACCAAATGGAAGCAATATTAGTTTTCTAATTGGGAACTCAATTCAGTCTTTCTTTAGTTACCATTTTGTCATTAACTCAACCAATTCCGTGTGGGAGGAAAATGCTGGGGATAAAATAGTTGCACTGCAAGAGGATGAATCTATCAAAAAATTTAATTCATATTCTCTTCATTAAAACAAAGCAAAAATTCAGATAAAATACATTTCTATAATAAAGCAAAATATCATTCTTAATAAAATAAAATAAAATAAAACAAAAAAACTTACCGCCTATGAGTTTGTTCGCAGTAGTTAATAAAAAGCCTATGAATATTCCCGCTATTTTTATTTTATACAATATCAAAAAACAAAAAAAAACGAAATTATATAGTATATGAATATTCCTTTCTTTATTCTGGGCTTGCTTCAATATCACTGTGTCATATCGTACATTAATATTTATATATATAAAAAATTAAAGAATGTGAATTATGAATATACATTAAATATATTATGTATACATATATATATGTATAGTATAAAGATGAATGATAATAATAACATAAAAATAATTAAGAAAAGAAAAGAACAAGATAAAATATAGTTAAATGTTTGCACAATATTATACAAAAAGAAAAATAAATAATAATAAACAGATTTCAAAGTGAATAATGATAAAATGTTACTAAAAAATACTTTTCTTTTCTTAATTTAATTTTTACTCAGTCTAACTTTTGTTTATACTTTAACAAATAATTTAAGGTAAATGTTTGTAAGCATTCTTCTATATTTAACGTGCCTAAGATATATTTTAGTTGAATGTAATCAAAAGAAAGTGTTGCTTAGAAAGTTTAACATTAATTTAAAAAAAAAAAACATTGTTCTTAGTCATAAAATGATTTACTACTTGTTTAATATCAATTCGGGGATTGTTCTTTTATAGAAGTTCTTATGCGTTTCAGTGAATGTTAAATGTATTTCTTTAACAACAAATCTTAAAGAACAAAATATAAAAGAATATTGCTCAGGGTTTCATACAGAAACAATCTTTTACACATTGCCCCACAAACAATAAGAACATCCATGTTGCTTTTGTTTATCCCTCGACTTAATTTTTGAACAGATACACAAAAATCAAACTTAAAATTCTTGCAATGGAATTTTTCAGGATCACACCCGACTTCTACAAGTTAACCCTATTTTTAAAGTTGGTTTTTATTACTTGTAACTTATTAGACATACGAAATTACTAAATTGAAGTATTAAATGTTACTAGTCGTAGGGAAAATAATTTAATCAGACGCGAAGTTATGAAGAAAGCAAACAATTTTAATTTTTGTGTAAAAAAAGAGAAAAAAAAATGATTAAACAAAATAATGAGTAATTGATTAAAACTAGATTTTATAAATGAAAAACTGTTTATCTAAAATCGAATTGCTATCTATAATGAAAGAACAAAATAGAAACCTAAAAACGGAATTAATTGCATTACCAGCAAAAAACAAAAAAAAAGCAAACCAACCACCCCTAATAGTTTAAAACAAACAACTAGGTATGTGTCGATATAACCCTAAAGCGTAAACAAAAATAAAAATTAGAAAATAAATAAAAAATAAATAAATGAAAGCAAACAAAGAACTACACACGGAAATATTAAATCTTAATATTGTTAGTCAATTTATAGTTAAGTTCTAGAATATTTAATTAAATAGAAATACAAATTGTTTAACCTACTACGGCCACCCCACCACATCCACTTGAAAATAACAAAATAAAAAAAATTAAAACAAAATCCTATACAACACAAATTGTTTAAAGAAAAATAAAATTTTACATGAACAACAAAAAGGAAACACAAATTTAGTTTAAACCTACCTACCTACTGTTTCATTGTTTTTTGATAAAACTAAACTTTACTATTGTTTTTTAGAACATTTTTGTTTTTGTATTTATTTTTTTTATATATTGAAAATGAATTTTACATTTTACAACTTTATTGAACAAAAAAGAAAAAAATGCGTATTCGAAAGTAAAACAGAATTATATGAAAATAACAACCAACAAGATACACTAAGCATACAAAAAAGTAATAAACAAAAACAAAAGTTATTATACAATGTACGAGTAGTAATGTAAAATGCCATGGACAAATACTCTGATTTTACCACTGCCACAATATAGTATGATATACATAAAAATATATTATACAAAAAAACAAAGTTAATAAAAACAAATAATATTATAGTTCTTTGGGCGAAAATAAAACGATGTTACATTATTTAAAAAAAAATATATATAATAAAAAAATAAAATAAAATGATATTTCAATTCTCACGCAGAGTACTTGAGCATACTGAAATGATGTATGCATTGATACCTGTATAGGGAACGCTTAATTGAAACTCCGAGAAGCTTGATGAGAAGTTGATTGAGGTTAAGAGAGGTAAGAATAAGTCTCCATCAATAGAGGAGAAAATTGAAATTCCTATGAAAACTGTTTTGCATTAAAGTAAGTATTTACGAATATATTCATCATGAAATTACAGGATGGGTGGGGGATCTTTTTTTTCAATGTTGCATTGAACGGCGGTTTCCGGTAACATAACTACTTGCTTTGAGAGTGTTTGTCGACGTTGAAAGAATTGGCAGTTTTCCGACGACAATTTAGTTTCTCACTTACCAATCGTTAAAAAAACAAAACTCCCTGAAAATCATTTTGGAAGTGTTGATCCCTGCCAGACAACTAACAAAAATGATACTAAATATAGGTACCTAATAAAATTAGTTAGCAGTTCGACTTAATATTAATCCAATGGCTTGAAAGTTTTAATCTCAACTTTTGGCTGCATCTATACAATTAAATAGGATCATTTAAAAATATTAAACGAATTGGTGCAAAGGTCTAACGTGAGTTTCGAAATTCGGGTCCCGGAAATGTGAAACTATTTTTGAACGAGGAACGCCTTTCGTGAGAAATTTACC
The DNA here is from genome assembly GCA_914767635.1 of Melanostoma mellinum. Lineage (NCBI taxonomy): Eukaryota > Metazoa > Arthropoda > Insecta > Diptera > Syrphidae > Melanostoma > Melanostoma mellinum. The sequence continues at coordinate 28,118,810 of OU612058.1, forward strand.
AATCTTTCGATCTGGAGCGAAGAACGATTTTTCACTCCAGCGTTTGAAATTCACGAGAATGGTAGGTTGGTGCTAGAGAGCGGGAAGCCACGAGGACTAGCGCCTTTCTCACAATGTGATTTTATAGAAAGGGCCGAATGACTAATCGAGGAAGCGCAATTTAATGTGTGGAAAAACATTTTATTTTTTTCCGGGTATCGAATCTCGAACCCCTCATGTGACAGGCAGAGGAACATCTGGCATCAGGTGAGTATTGGGAAGTAATTGAATTTCTTAAAATTAGTTTTGTAATTTGCTTACCCAGAGGTGAAATTATTAGGCAAACATAGAAGTACTTAAGTCTTTTAAGAGCTAGCTGTATATTTTTAGGCGTACCGTAGCCATGGCGTGATGGTAACGCAGGGTTCGTGGTTCGAACCTCAACAGAGGCAAAAATGTTTCTAAATGGGAATCGCCATTCCCGAAGAATGGCCAAGTATTCTGTTAGTAAATTCAAAGGCTCGATTAGCCTTTCGGAATCGGCAGAAAATTTGTAGGTCCCTTCCATTCCCTTATGAGGCATGGTTTTGAAAAATGCGCTAGAACCTGAGGCTTTGTTGTTTCGCGATGGTTTTGGCGCAAAATGCTAAAAGTTGAAATAACAATAGCACATCAAATGAAAGACGCTTTTTCGTCACCACAGAATCAAACTTTAATTCGATTGGAATCATACTAACTAATCTTTAAGGCAACGAAAGAACTAAAGTTATAGTTGCATATTTGGAGACTTTTAAATTAGTTTTAAACAAGCCAATTCATTAATTGGAAGGGTTTAGTAGGAACGCAATGAAAAGCTTCAATTAAGCAAAAATAAGAAAATTCTAGAAGTAGGTATGCGAGCCAAACATAAACCCAAATATGAAGTGCAATTTCACTTGTCTACGCTTAGAGTAGGTACCCATATCCTCTCGTAAATGGTTGTTCGTCTTTGCCTTTGACGGCGACTGCGGAGCGGCGGAACCAAGAGTAATGCTATCTTTGTGAAATCAGGGCTCCAGCTTTCCCACTTTCCTCCCTGGTGCCTAGTGCTAATAGTTGAAAAGAGTAGGTGAAGTTCTGAAGGCCGTATGCCATTTTTTTCCTTTGTAGTTTAAACTGACATTACTTTATAACCTGTCCCAATAGCCCGGTTTTAAGGGGATAAAATGTTTTTTGGGAGGACACTGTCCCAGTTTTTTTTTACTTAATGTTGATTATCTGTTCAAAAGAAGTATTTCTTTGCGATAAAACCTAGGTATGCATATGCACAAAGCCTTTTACGTAAAAATCAAACATCAACAAAAATAACTCCTAGAAGTATGTGACTGAAAATACTACGAAAAAGTAAATCATGTCTGCTTAAAGAACAGCAAAAATAAAAGACGCATTTGCAAGAAAGTTTTTATTTAGTACCAGGAGCCCAGAAATTTCAGAAAGCAGCTGGTTGAATGAATCAGAAGAAAAGCAACGAAAATAAGTTTGCTGCGTTGACACACACAAACGTTTAATAGTAGACAAGGCTGATGACGAGCAAAGATGTGGTCGCTCGTTTTACTTGTTCCTGTGTGAAGCGAAACAAAAGAAATGACAGGTTTGCTAAGTCAACACCCACCAAAGCATATGAAGAAATGTATGTAGATAGGTTAAATATGGTGCATAGATGTGCTGTGCTCGTCTAATAGTCTCCGTCTCTCCATTCGTTCATTGCCTTGGAAGGAAATTACGCGCATAAACAATAAGTAAATAAGGTGGAGCTAGTTTCTTTTCTTATCTCGTGTGCTATTTCAACAGGAAATGAAAATAGCCTCCTGCAATTTCTGTGCGCCTGGTAGTTAAACAAAATTGAAACTACGAGCGCTGCTCTTTAACGATTTTCTCGTTTTTTTTTATTCTTGTGCAATTTTTTCCCCTTTTCAGTTGTGCTCAGAATTCTTAATTATTATTTCATGATAAGCAAATGCGAAAATGGTTGGGTATGTCGTCGGTCTTTCAACTACACCTCTAAAAATAGTAGAAGAAATTGCTTCTTCGGTCAGTCTCTTAATTAAAGAAATAAACCAATGCATCTCAGGAGCGAAAACAAAGAACAATTGAATTTTTCAAAAATAGACTTCAGAGAAGACTATGTGCGAATTACGTCCCTCTGTGGCATCAGTTCCCTAATTCTTGATTCACTACATCGTCAACTGTATTTATTCAAATTCTTAGCATTTTAGATTGAGACACAATACCTGAGAATATGAAATGAAAACTAGGCCTGGAAGCGCTCAAAATTAAGGTCCGTATTATGAGTAGCGAATCGAACGTTCGACTGGAAGCGAATGTTTTAGAGAAACTCATTTACTGGATTATTATCATTAAACTTCGTTCTTTCTCTTATATGACATACCTTAAACGTCGGAAAAAAGCTTTCTACAAAGTTTTAGTTTCTACAACCTATAATACCGCTATCAAAGAAGCTCGCAAGAACATTTGCTTCCAATCGAACATTCGATACGCTACTCGCAATAGAGACCTGATTCACATTCGTAACTTCTTGACCAATTTCTCCAACTTCTAACTAAACTTCTTGTCTTAACGATTCTACTGCCAATAGGTCTGTTTCAATACTCACCCTTGGGTGTCCGATAAATCGTGAAAAATCCTTATGTATGATCATTTGATATCTTTGACATAAAAGTGATTTTTTTTCGATTTAGCTCTTAAATTTAAAACATTTGAATAGAATCCTCAAGAAACCACTATAAAAGTGTTTACTGTGTGGTTACCCCACAATACCAATAGGAAGCAAAGGGTAAACTGCTTTACCATGGAGATCAGCTTGTGAGGTTGACCTCAGACTACGCAGGCATACCTCGCTGTTATGGATTGTTCAACGCTTGAGGCCAACTAAATGCAGATTTCGTTGCATTTGTCTGTGTACCACCAGCTTTTTGGTCTGCTTTTCTTTTCCTTCCTTTGCCATCGTGTCCAATTGAATGACATTGAACATAACCACGTTCACGATCAAACAATGCAAAATAAAACCAATTCTTTTTTTTTTATTTAACTGTTTTCCATGATTTATTTTCTCTATAGCATTTACATAATAGCATAATAATAATTATGGCATTAGTTTTAATTAATCTATCATACTCTGTTTACTTTTTATCTTTCCTTCATTTTAATTAATTAAAGTTTTTCACATCCACGTGAAATATAATAATATAATAGTTGATATTTTTTTTAAAATCAATTTCTCACATATTTTGTTTCTTTTTGATTTTAAATAATTATTTGATGTATGTATGTATATAGTACGGATTGTCTGAAAAAAATTCATGTGTTAATGTTTTCCATTTCTTAATAATGTTTAATATTATTACACATTGTTTTTTTTTTTTGCTTTTTTTCTTTACTTTGTGTGTGACTCTTGAATAATACGATTACGCTGTAGAATTCTGGTTTGTTTAAATAATATTAATAATATTTTAAATATTACTAACAGTTTTCTTTTTCACTTCAAATGTATACAGTTTTATATTCAAATATAATCTTTTTGTTTTCTTTCTTTCTTAAAAATAAATATATATATATATAATTTCTTTTGTATATAATTTTGTCTATTTTGCATTTCCTTCTTGTGTTTTCAGTTTTTCCTTCTCTTATGAAAAAACAAATTCGATTTTTAAATTTTATTTTATATTTGATTCAAACTTTTTTTGTATCCATATTATCTAAATTTTATTTAACTAAAAAAATTACTAAAAAAAAAGAAAACAAAAACAAACATTTAGCATGTTATTTATGCAGTCAGTTTGTTTTTTGTTTGTTTGCCTTAATAACATCATACAGTTGCGTTTGTTTTCGAATTTACTTTTTACAAATTGAGCTACTCTAAGGTTTTTTATTTTATTTTGTGTTTAAGGAAATAATATTTACTATTTTTTATAATAACAATGCCACAAAGCGGAAAAAAAACAACAGCAATATTCACTTAAATGAAGACATCCTACAACAGAAAACACGAGAATGTACCTACAGCAAATAAATTTCATTTTACATTTTAAATCCTCTTGGGTCTGTGTTGGAAGTGTTCGGGGTAGAATTTCCCTCAATGATATGGCTCTTTTATTCAATTCAATACCATTTTCCCATTGATCATGATTTATCAATTATTTATTAGATTTTACATGCACGGGAATTAAAAAAAAGGAGGATTACCGGTAGTACTTTTTACAAAGGCATAGCCATGTTTTTGTTGTGAGTGTTTCAGTTGAATTGAATGTGTGGTGGTGGTGGTGTTTGCAGTCATTCATGTTGATTACATAGGAAATAATATGTAGGTAAAGCGATAAAAAACTGTCCGAAGCTTTTAATAAACCATGTCACTGCGATGGGTGGAGGAGTGGGCCTATGGGGTGTGAATATAAAAATTACAACTAACTGAAAATCGCTTCCTTGGGGTTGGTTTTCATCAAATTGGCGAGCTTACAACAAATTCAAATACAAACAACAGTTCAACACCTGAATTATTAATTACCCACAACATGAATTATTTAAGCTTTTGCTAGGTATTTGAAAAAAAAGGGACTGAATGAGAAGCTCTTTGTATGCCCTGGGATCTCTGCCTGTTTGTTTGGTCAGTTCGAACCAACCTCCATCTAACCCGAGTTGAAAAAAGGTTTTGCGGAAATAATCAATCAATTCTTATCAAATATTTATAAAATAAATATTTATTCAAGCGATATCCGCACACACAATGTAGGTGTGTAACTTATTCGTGGCTTTTATTTTCCAAAATGAAATATAATTAACAGATGTTATACACGTTGGCTACAATTCAAAAACAATTTATAAATGAATTCGGTAAACGCCTAGCAGGCATTTGTAACTGTGAAATAAAAATAAAACCAATAGTAACAGTTCGTCGAATCAGTACAACAATAGCCTCAATGTTGCTAAAAATAAATGAACTCAATAGTATTGTGGGGCAAGGAAGAGTTCAGGCATCTGCAAGCTATTTAAAAAAAAATGCATTTGCCAACTTTAAACGTTTGATGATTCCGAGCATTTATTTGTCAACAAGTCCAACGAAATGAAACCAGATGGGTATACTAACTCAAATGCAATATTTTATTTATGAGGAATCATATTCGCTGGCCCACTACTGAGTCATTATCACAGGACTTCTGAAAGGATTTTTGAACAAGCTCTACAAATGTGGGCCTTTCACAGATTGGGAATGGCGAATTCATTTCAGAAGAGTTTCTGATCAGCAGATCTACCGTGAATCTGCTAATTGCACATCCTTTTGACATTGAAGTACCTGAACTCAAATCGGGATTGAGGAAGGTTTTTATTAAGTCCGCGTGCAGTATCATTCGCATCGATGAACTAAAAACTTTGAAAAGGTCGTTAAATCGAGAGCAGTCTGCACTTCATAAGAAAAACTTTTATTTCATCATTAGGACAATACACCGACCGATGTGACACCCGTTCTTGGATAAAACACATTTTCAAGTTTTTAGTATCTGCGCGTGACCGGGCTGCCAGCCGCTGCCTGCTTCGGCCACTGGTAGCCGCTGCGATAGTAAGAAAGGGCTGATAAGCAGTCCTGTGTGACCCGTGCTTAAGATGTAGAAACTACTTAAAAAAAATTCCTTTGAAAATCCTAACGAAACGGACACCAATTTTTAGGACCTCCCAAACCAAATCGTTTTTGCAGTCACTGTACCGGGTACCGGTAGTTGTTAAAATTAACGCCCTTATTGCGAGTGTCGTTTGGCTGCCGATATACGACGGATGTCGATAATCGAACACCGAAAATGAAATTTGGTATTGCGTATTCTTATTGTTGGAGACTTTCAATTTTGAATTCGGTCGTTATCGTCTGTATTTTTGCGTTCGACTATCACTGAAACTAACTGAAATGTCAAATTATAGGATTTATTCACCATGACTACTTTCATTATACACAGTAACAGAAATCCTTGTCGATAGCGATACGCAAGACCAAAAGGAAAATTTATCGACGCTTAAGACCCTTGTCACATCGAATTTTCGGCGACACTCGCAATAAGGGCCTAAGTTATTCAGCGACATTTGAGAATACACCCCCACACAGACGCCGACGCTACAAGGAAAAAAAACCTGCGTTTTCAATCAAAATGATGACAATATCAAAAGCGCTGTGTTTATTGATTAACTTTGGTTAAGGGATAAAGAGTTTAACCCACTGCTCTAGGACCCGATTATGGAACTCGGGGCGAGCGGTTCGATATGTTCTTCTTGACTCGTCTCAATTTGCCCAATTATCGAATACGAGGCGAGTTGAAACAAGTTCTCCCATAGTTCCTACTTCCTACCATTTGACAGGAAATTTTTCTTTTGACAAGCATACCGTGGATTTGATTTTGAGTCTCAAGAACATTTTTATTGATAATATTTTATAAGTTGCAAGGAATATTTCTACTTTTTGAGAAATGATGCAAATAACATAGATGCAGTTGAAAAAAAGCACATTAATTTCTTTTCGAGTATCGAAAATACAATTCGCCAAGAAATACCCGCCGAATGTGATACACTGATTCACATATTGAATTTAATATCAATTTAGATAGTTAGGCGACAAAAAGAGACGAAAGCGAGAATAAGCACCAAACACGATTCACTCGAAATGCATAGTCGGGCCCCTGAATGCGGCTGTGAATCATTGTGTTTTAGTTAGTATATAAATACATTCTTGGATCTGTTTTTTTTTCACAAAATGGTTTGATTTTCCATACGGAAATGCATTTGAAAAGGGCAAGATTGTGGCTTCGAAAATATTTTTAGGGATCGGTTATACTGAACGTTTAACTATAGAACTTGATGGAGGTTACATAATATGAAATTGGTCAAATGGTGTTTTCTCGAAAACGAAACGTGTTGTTTTGCATAAAGCTCCAGAAAAAATTTCCCATTCCAATGTTTATTCACGAACTATATTCTTGGCTTGTGCCAAATTCACACTCAAAAATTAAGGAATTCAAATTACTCTGTTTTTTTTTTCACACTGGGAGAGTCAACCAAGAACTATTGTGTGGATGTGTGAAGGCCCAGCTCAAGTCGAGATTACTAATGCTTGAAATAAAAAAAAATTTCCAATATCAAAAGATCTGCTTGCAATTGTCAGCATTCCCAGCCACCAATTTGAAGTCTTTATCGAGCCACTTGTATCGGAAATCATCAGCACCACTGAGGAATTTCGAGACAAATAATAAAAAGAAATAAAAACAAACAATATTATATTTCAAATTTTAAAACCAACATAAGAGTTTATTGAATCAATGCAATTAAAAGAAGAACTTTAGTTTCTTAAAAAATAAAAGTTATAATAAAATCTTACAGTGGAAATCAATTAAATTAAAGATAAAATATTAAATAAGTCGAGGTGCTTATTGTAAGCTGCCTTTCAATAACTAAAAAAAAAAGTTGAATAACTGTAGAAAAAACTTATTTCATAATTAAAAAAAAGGAAGTTTAAAACAGAAATACAAAACGAAAGATGCAGAACTGATAAAAAATACGAAAAAATTTGAACAATCAAGCGAAGAATTATTAACATGTATTTTCTGTTTTTTTCTTTTTCTCATTACTTCTTTTTTAAAACTAATTAACTTTGTTTTTGTCTCATAAAATTTAAATAATAAAAAAATCTTAACTGGGCACATATAAAGTTACTCCGCAACTTTATTATTTCACTTTAAACATAGCTAAGACTGTAATAATAATAATGATAAAAAATAATTGTTTTTCAATCATAAGCTAACAAATATAAACTTTTCTTGAAATTTATAATAAAGATTTTTATTTGTTTATAATAATTTGTAACATAACAAAGATTGTTTTCTTTTTCTTTTCCATTTATTATTCACATGAATACCTATATATTTATATTTACTTATTTTTTCATGCTTAATGCGGTGTTCGAATGTGAGAAATATTCAAACTGTTTAGAAATGATGATTTAAAAAACGTTGATTAATTAGTTTTAGTTAAATAGTAGGATATAGTAGTGATAGACGCTTAGGTAAAGTAACAACAAACACAAAATTTTATTATTTATTATTTAAATTTAGTTAGTTGCCTTGTAAATTTGATTGTATCTCGTATCTGAATCTCAAGAAAAAACATTTGTATTTTGTTCATTGATAAAAACAAAAAACAATTTAAGAGAAAAAGGAAATATTTTTGTTTATTTTAGTTTCTAATTTTTTTTTTCATTATCAATTATAAATATCACCTTTTTCTTGTGTATTTTTTTTTTGCTTTTTATTTAAATTTTTCTTATAACGTTTTAATTTTTTTTACACATCGATATAGACTTCATTTGTTTTTTCTTTTAATTTATTATTAAAACTTGGACCCTATTTAGTTTTAATGATATATTTATACAAACACATTTGTTCAGCTTTTTCAGTTTTTGCTTTTTGTTATTTTTGTTGAAACTTTAAAACAAATAGATGTAGGACGTTAAGTTAAAGCAAGGAAAATCGTTCTTACTGGCATTTACAAACGTAGGAACTGTTATTTCAAACAAAAGTTTTAAGATCATCAAATTGGATTCTTCCTGACAAAAGAAAAATAAAATTCAAAAATGTTTGTTCTTCTTTTGCTACGTAAACCAAATCAAATTCAAATCGAATCGAAAAGACTTGACGAGAAGAATTTAAGCTGAAACTATAAAATTTATTTACATAATCTCTATAGGTCCATTATTTTTAATCTGCACGTTTTACGTTTTGCTAATATCATGCGAGACAAAAAAAAAAACTAATTTATTTGCGTACGATGTTTTTCTTTTTCACACACACACAAGTCGTCCGTTTGTTTAAATTTTTTTGTGTTTGTTTCAAAGTAACGATTCAAGTGTTTTTATTTTTTAGATTTATATTTATGAAATATATGAAGTCAAATATTCACATAGTATATTAAAAAAGGGGGGAAAATAATAAAATAAATTATTAGTTTGTTCAATGTCCATAATACTTTTGTGTTAATTTTTGTTTTTACGAATTACTTTCAATTAGCAAAATACTAAAAATAAATCAATATGTTTTACATATTTCTTAATAAAATAACAAACAAAAAGGAAAATGTATGTAAATTAAATTTATTTGTGTTCTTTGCTTGTGTGTATCCGAGTTTTCATTTCCTTAGTTTATGATAATCAAAAAACTACATTAATATACATACATAATTTGTTTTATCTAATTGCTGCTTACTTATGTCTATGATTTTCATTTTTTTTCTTGCTCTTCTTAATATTTCACATGATTTTTGTTTTTTTTTTTCTTCTTTTAATTAAAAATTACCTAACGATTGATAGCTTAAATTAAAACTCCCTTTTACATAATACACAATAATATGTACTTCTTTTCTTATGTGGGCTTATTTTTGAGATTATTGTTTACTGATTGATATATTAGTTTAGGATTTTGTTTTTTTAAGAACACCATTTTATTTTTCAGTTTTTTTTTTTTAAGTTCTAAGTTAAACAAAATTAAGCGTTTGTTTTTAAAAATTAAGTTTGAATTAAAAAATATACACAAATATATCTGGTTAATGTATAATGCAATGAATGAATACAAAATACATTCACATTGTTTTCTCTTAATACATTCATGTATGTCCATGTATATTGTATAAATATAACTTCAAAAGTCTTGGGTTTTCTTTTAAACTTCCTTTAAATAAATTTTATATAATATAACTTTAGTGACTTGATTGTATTTTATCCATTTATATAATTTTTTTTATACTATTTGCTTAGTTTGTGTGTTTTTTCTTTAACAATTCAAATTTATCGTTGGGATAAATATATCTACTATCTGATTTAAATCGGCTTTGTTGTGTTGCTTGACTGCAATCTCTGGTTTTACTTTTATGTGGCTGCCATCATCTTGACGTTTGCATGAAATCATTTCTTTTTTTTGTTATAATTTTTATGAAAATTTTATTTTTATTAAAATACATTTATAAAATATGTATTTGTTTATATTTTTTTTTTGTTGTAAAAATTATCAAAAATCAGTTTTTTGCATTTGCCATTCTGTCTCGTCTTTCTGTTATGATTTTTTTGTATTAATTTTTGTGACAGTGATTTCATTCTTTTGTTTAAATTTTATAAATGTAAATTGTTTTTTTTTATACTTAAAAATTACATTGAGACATTCATAATAATATATTTTTAATAATAATGCTCCTTCAAGCAAATATATCTACGTAAAATGTCAAATATATAATTATATATCTAGTTTTTTTTGTTTTTGTTAATTAGATTTTACATTAAAAACGAAACTCTTGTTATTATTAATTTCAAATTGTATATTTAAATATATAGTATGTATAGATACATATAGAAGTTTTTTTTTTGTTGAATGTCTGTGCGATACAATTGTTTTAGGTTTTTAAAAAATACATTTTTAATAGTTTATTTCTAAAATTGGGGTTTTGTTTTTGTTTGTTAAATTATATAGTTTTTGATTTGAATAAGATAATTATGTTGACGGGCTGCTTGTTTTAAAGATGCGCGATTCTATATTTTGGGTTTTATTTTCTTATATGAGTTTTGAGATTTTGTTTTTTGTTTTACTGCTACGGTAACATTGTCTTCTGTTTTGTTTATTCTTTTTAAATTTAAAGTAGTTGATGTAAGTAAAAATTTATCACTTAAATATTTGACTTCGAAAAGCTGACACGTAAGTGGTTTGACTCAGAGAGTTGATGATTGTGCATTTTGATCAGGGCTAGTACGGCTTCTTCTACAGATGAGAGCTGCAAAAGTGCCATCTTGCGGTCTTTACTGTAAGTTAAAAGAAAAAAAAAACATCATATTAATGTGGTTTTATTATTTTCTCACAAAACAAAAATTATTTTAGAAATTAAGAGAAGAGATTAATGTGATTTTATAATTTACAAATTTTGTGACCGTCAGAAAAACGACTGACAAACCAATATTCGGTCTATTGTGAAACCGTTTTAGGATGCCAAACAAGTGCTCTACTTATTTAAACTTTTGGAAGTTGTTATACATTGTAAGCGATGAAAAAAGTGAACATATAGTTTTATCACCTCGCTAGGATCGTCAATCTTTATTAACAATCTACTTTAGTATCAGGACATGTAGGAATCAAAGGCCCCGAACTAGAAAAGGCTGGAGCCAGTTCACCTCTCATGGGACCGGAACCTTTTTGTGGAATAACGGAAATCCACACTAACAAGGAAATAAAAAAGTCGGAGTAAGACAACAGAGTTTAACACTAGAATGACTTCCCCAAAATGCGTCAAGCCAAGCTTTTACTTGGCATTTTCAACTCAAAGCGCTACAGTACAAAGACGCAATAAAACTAAAAAACTAGCCTGTCTCATACCTGGACACTGCAGACTTAGAAAACACCTAAAAGTACTAGGCATAGAGAGCAATGACCAATGAAGATACAGCAACATACAGGAAGAATCTCCTGACCACCTCTTAGGTGACTGCGCGAAGCTCTATAACATGAAAAGAAGGAGTGCCTAGAATCCTTCTACGTAGAAGAGAGGGAGCTAAAATTCCTAAACGTAACCCAGATACTTAGTTTCATCAAAGAACCTAATCTGGATGAAGTACTTTGAATCAAGGAATACCACGTAAAAAGAAGGGAGTACAATAGATCTACAAGGTCGAAGTGCAATACAGAAAACCCGAAACCATTCATTCATTCCTAGGATCGCAATAACAGAGTTAAGCAGAGTACAAAGCAAAAACAAAGGTAACGCAGAACAGTTTTTTGCAAAAGTAATTTGAGATTACAAAGTCAAGATGCCACCTTTTTTTATAATTTACGCGCACATCCATCAAGGGGTTATGACTACCCTTATAATGTTATAGAACACAGTGCGAGATTTAGGAAAGTAGGAGAGGATTTGAAAGGAGACACCGATGCACGTTGCTTTTGAATTTTTGTGAATCGTAATGCAGGGGAAAAACAGGGTAAGGCAGAGAATTCCACATTCGGGTGGTGCGACTTAAATATGAATCTCTATACTTGACTGTACGTCCGCAGTTGGGCTCAAGGTAAAACTGATTAGCATTCCTAGCGAGGCGGGTGTTGCGGCTAAATTGTTTCAGGGTAGGAATGCAACTGGCTATTTCACTAGGGCACTGTTTGTGAAAAAAGCGATAAAAGAGAGAGAGACACACAGGTGACGTTCCAAGAGAATCAATCGATTCTACGATTAGAGATAACAGACATTCAGTGCGTTTTGAATTTAGTATTTACTAAACAAGTGAAGGTGTTTGTACCCGCAGCCATCCAGCTGGGTGAAATTGAAGTAGTAGTTCCATCATTGCGAGATCATAGATTCTACAGTGACCCAGAATGCCTATATACCCAGAAAGCCAGAAAGGCAGCTCTGAGCTCGGAGGAAGAGCACCTAGTAACTGCTTTGCTATCTGAGAAAATGCGGGTACCTAATGAGAATACAACGATTTCTATAAGCAACTATAGGGTCTCATTTATTTACAGTCATGAGAAAGTCGGACAGAAAGATAAACGTTTAGTCCCTGGGAGAGCGCCAACCAACAAGCACTCACCCAGCTTTCCTTCGGCAACGATAAAGCCTAATTCATTTACAGATTTTTCGAATCAAACACGCTACCTACAGTCATAACAAAAATGGACAGAAATACTAGCGTTTGGTCAGTGGATAGCACCACCAAATAGCACTCATGACTCATACAACTTCAGGTTTTGAACCGCATATCAGTCAGTGATGAGCTAGATCATCATATTTTAAGAGATTCTCTTCATCTCATGTAGGTCTGGATGACAATTTGACCTGAAAGCTGTCAAAAAGAAAATCGAACTGACATTGTATAAAATGGCGTCATGGACTATGCTTATGCTAGCCCTAAACGACGAGCATGCTCGTCGAATATGGTTGTGCTTGGCGTAGTTTCGTCGTGGGGGACTTATTCAAGAGCAGCTCACAAGCTCCACGCTGTTGGCCAAAAATTTAAATTTTGCCATGTTCGTTGGGTTCGATCGATGTTCGCCATCTTTGCTATGAAGCAAACCTAAATTTTGCTTTTTGTCATATGTACATATCGCGGATTAAGTAAAATGGCCACAGTCTGCTACGATTTTATAGAAAAATTCATAGAATCGCACAAGTTTAAGCTGGGGAGAATCAACACGAACTAAATGTTGAATGTTCGGCAAATGTGTTCGCCGTGTAGGGGATAATGCAAACGAGCATGTTCGTCGTTTAGGGTAAGCTTTACTGGTATATTTAAAGATGGTTTTGAAACACATATCTGACCATGACTTTTCTGTACTGAAAATGTCACCCCATCAATTAATTCAATATACCAACAAATGGTTCTACCATACCGCCTCTCGTAAGATAACTAACGATTCCTTATTCAAAGGCTGTGAAAAGCTGAACTGAACAATGCATATAAAAAATCGACCTTCAGTTTTGAATTCAAATTTTAGTCTAAGGTAACGTTAACTCGATTAAAAATAGTGATACTTACGGAAAGAATTTGAAAGCTTTGACTTCAAAATTATTTGTTGTAAAGGCTTCTTTTATGTCTTCCTCTGAACAAGATGCTCTGCAAAAAAAAAGAAAAGGCAAAATTTCAATATTAAAAAAGATATTATTATATTGTAAGATATTTTCGAACATATCTATAAAATTATTTGCAACTTCCTTGTCTTCAAGTGGGGAAAAATACAAACCGATTTGAAAATGACAACAGGTTAGCATGTGCATTATGTTTAATGTTCTATATACTTAATCATGCCCACAGTAAGCAACTTGTTTATCGGCAAATTGAGTGAACAGCATTCACAAGACTATTACTCAAAACATAGCACGTTGCCTTCTGCATACTCAGGGAGACCAACACGACCATACACTCAACTTAACCTACATAGATAAGGTTTTGTAGACTAGTTATTTGGAGCAGCTGGAAACAATGGCTTTGCTGTTACTTTTCAAGTGCAATAAATGGGCAGTAAATTTGAAAATAGCTCACAGAGCCTTTATCCTCAAATTTATTAATATAACGCATTTTATGATAAGATTTTAGCATCTATTAATAAACTTTATTATTAATTCTGTTTTACGATAGCAGTCTTACAATGTTATAAGTTATTTTCTGATCAACTCGATAAGAGTGTAGGTATCGAGTGTGATAAAAGAGGTGCAACCTTATACATTATTGACATTGTACGTAAGACAATAAGGTAATTCGTGCATCCGAAATATAGCTAAAAACAAGGATAACGTTCAAGCAAAACATTGAGCCTTTTGAATAAAAACCAGGTTAAAGCTATTTAAAAAGAAGTCACGGCTAGGCAGAAGTCTAGCGTTAACTTTGCTTTATATGTATGAAAATCAAATAAAGCTAAATAGTCTAGGCTGCAAGAACCCTTTTTGATATCAGATCACGTTTATTTATTCACATATTTCGATTTGAAAAATCTAAGCTGGAAATGATATACAGAATGCAAAGCGGGTTATGAGGGTTTAGTTGTGTCTAAAAACAAATGCAAATGTTAAAGGCCCCTACCCATAGAAACCGTTGTGTCCGGTCGCTGCCGGATTCAACTGACAGCTGTGAGTTTTGCCAGACACAACGGTTAGGAGTGATCCATAAAATCCGTTGCGGTGTTTTGACCGCTACAAATTATTCAAAATGAATAAGGGAAATTAGAGATAAGTCGATTAGTCAATTGGAACTAGAGATGAGTAAGCTCTTCATATAATTTTCAAGTTTAGAGTTTTTTAAGGTTGCGTATGCATCACATTGTATGGTTTTTATAAAAGTAGCTCACGAAGAACATTAAGTCATATCTTGCAAATATCGTTTTTACTCATTTTTCTACGGGACGCAAAAAGTTAAAAGTTGGAATATTTTTTCTGTTGCGTCCGTTGCAATGTCCATTGAATTACGATCCTCGAGATTCTCTACGCAATTAATGCTGCCCAGTATGAAGAAGCCGAAGCCTGCAAAGACGATCAAGGGAACATCGTGGTGGCATCGCAGTCAATGCTGAGGATAAGGAAAGACCACTTCTCCAAGCTCTATAACGGCGATGATGAACCCAATTCCGCTGTTAGGGAGATAGAACCATTAGAATTAGGCGACGTAGACCAACAATACCCCCAACGCGACCTGAACAAAGTGAAGACAGCAGTATCTGAGCTAAAGTCCTGGAGCTGATGGCTTTACTGCCGAATTGTTTAAAGGGGCAGGCGATGACCTGGTCAGGAGTATGCACCAGCTAATTTGCAAAATATGGTCGGAAGAAAGCATGCCCGTTGAATGGAACCTCAGCATTGTTTCTCCGGTCCTTAAAAAAGGAGACCCACTGAACTGCTCCAACTACAGAGGTATCAGTCTTCTTAACATCGCGTACAAGATCCTCTCTGCCGTATTGTGTGAGCGTCTGAAGCCATTCGTCAACAACCTGATAGGTCCTTATCAGTGCGGCTTTAGACCACAGACCAAATCTTCACACTACGGCAGAAAAAAACCCAGGAACTTCAAATCGATACCTACCACCTTTTTATCGATTTTAAAGCCGCCTATGACTGCATGTATAGAAGAGTTATATAGAACCATGTCTAGTTTTGGAATCCCTACCAAACTTGTCCGATTGTGTAGGGTGACGACTGACGATGGAGAACGCACGCTGCTCCATCAGGGTCGGAAAAGATCTCACCGATACATTCGATGTCAAAAAAGGTTTTAGGCAAGGTGATGCACTGTCACGCGACATCTTCAACATCGTTCTGCAAAACTCTCACGTCAACACAAGAGGGACAATCTTTTAAAGATCCGTCCAATTACTCGGATATGCCGACGGTATTGACATAATTGGAAGAACGCAGCGTGATGTCAATGGCAAAGAAGATGGGTTTAGTTGTTCAATGAGGGCAAGTTCAAGTATATGCTGCCATCAAAAAAGGACACCCAACACCGACGTCTTGGACAGATAGTCACGATAGACAGAACGACTAGTTTGTGACAGCTTTGGATATGAAAAAATACAAGGTGAAGAAAGACACCTGCGTGAAGCAATGTTCCATATGATTCAACATACATTCCTCCTTAAAGGTAATTTTATTTATTATGACTTGATTTTATTTTGTCTTTGACAGCAGAAGTTTTCGGTTTCCGTTGGGTTTTCTTTCCAAACAAAACCATAAATTATGTTTTGAATCACTCTTTCAACCTTCTTCAATTCAGAGGTACCGCAGGTCTGCCACTCTAGCCCTATCCTTTTTATTCTAGACATGAATGATGTCACTCTTACCTCGCATCTAATTATGATAGTTGAATTTTCAATGTCTCACGATGGTAAAGAGAAAGGCGATGGTTGCCCAGCTCTACTATCTGAGCTGTGTTGCAATACCCTGTATTTATTTCCATCCAAGAGGGGTATAATTAACTTCCGGTGAGTGGAAACAAAATTAATTGCGTCTTCTTAATCATTGCGTAAAACAAAACTTTCTCAAACTTAAACTATGTTTTCTAAGGTCGCAAACATTGAGTAAAAAAAAAAACTAATACTCAAAACTTCAAAAACTATCTCGTAGAGCCAACGAAAGTGACAATTTTATTTTCTACACCATTCCGGATGGCAATATTTTGTAAGAAACAGAAAATATACAAAAAAAACTTTATGCGAAGAGCGAGTCAAAACTTTGCATTCCAAGTTGTGTAAGTACCTCGAACGCATTCTCAACTAAAATAAAAGTAAACTTCAGCACTCAAGACTCAGACAACGAAATGAAGACGACAACTAAAGCATTTCAAATTTTTCGTCAAACCCGTCATTGGTTACAACATGTACATAACTATAAAAACAAACCGAACCCAAAGTTTGTGTGTGTCAATTCTTTCTCTCTCACTCTCCCTGCTTCTCTAAACTTGTTTCATTTCTTTTTAAAGATTTTCCGACCCAGTTAAGCAGTCATAGTTTTTTTTTTCGTATAGACGAAGGTAGACTTGAAGGGATGTCGAATGAATTTTTTTTGTTGAATTGAAAAGTTTTCGCCGTCTTAACTTTTATTTACGAAAAAAGCTACATTTTGCAGTAATGATGGACAAGCAGCTCTAGAAGTGGAGGGGTTAATTTTTGTTTCTTTATTTAAATTTGAAAATCGAGGTTTTCTTGTCCAACGGAATTTTCAGCCCTACAAACGTGATTGTGATTGATGAATGGATTAAAAGAAAAAGATTTTAATGTTCGGCACACTTTTGTTTTTCAAGGCTCTTCTTTAGCAATATTGAAGTCTATACTTATTCCTTTGTGCAGCTGTGAAGCTTCCCTTAATCTTTTTCTTTTTTGTTTTGACTTTGTGTCTTTGGGTAAATAGAAATGATAAGTTCGACGTTGCTGTAGTTAAAGTAAAACAAGGAAAAAAAATAAAAAATTAAGAAAGAAAAGAACGATCCATTTGGAAGAGATTCTAAAATAGACGAAAGGGTTTACCTGAAGCATTACATTGGACTTTTGAGGTAAATTTCTTTGAGCGAAGACACGAAAGGGTTGCAAACAAAAAAAAGTCAATTTAAAGAGTCACCATCTGCAATTCGGGATGATGTTACCTTTTGGTTGAGGTGGTTTGGTGTTTTAGAACCAATAAGTGGAAAAATAATGAGAGGGTACTTAAAACGAGAACAATGAAAGAATATTCAATTTTTTTTCGGCAGAGACAGAAAGGAAGACTGAGAAAGTTTTGTTCAAGGTTTTTTGTTTTTTTTCGCTTCGTTTTTTTTGGGAACAAAATTTAAATAATTTTACATAAAGTAGATGAGGTGATATAAAGGCTTTTTCTTGTTGATACTTACGGAATGTTACTTAAATGCAATGTGGCCGATGGTGGGTAGATATTTTGATAATTTTTGCTGCCTGGTTTTTTGAATCTATGCAAAGGATTCTGTGCGTAGTCGCGTGTTAGACCAGCATCAGGTTGTCCCTCTTTTGGTAGTTGCACAGCTTGATGCTTGCTAGCCATGACACGTATCGATTTACCCCATAGACGCAATTTATCGAGATGAGTCATTGCTGAAAAATAAATGAAAAATTGTTTTTATTGTAAAATATATTGCTGTTCAGTACTTTAAAATTAATATATATATTGAAGATCATAAAAATATTAGATGGTAATAAATAAAATAAGTTTTAGCTGACGAAATTTATCTCTTTTCTAGCACAATTTCAACCACTTAATGCTTAACGTCCTCTTTTCTTTTACTGCCAAGGAAGTGTGAGATCTGAATCATGGGAGACCGAAGCTTAAGTAACATTGTGATTCAGACAAAACTATAGTATTTATGTACTTTCCCTCCACCACTCGACCTTAACTCGACATAAGCTTCTAAATGATTTTATTAGTCTTCCGAAGAACATGGCCGAATAGTAGGAGGCCAGACTCAGACTGTTGTAAATTCGTGTTTATAGACAGCTTCTTAAGAGTGTCTCTTGAGAATAAAATTTCTTCCAAACCAAAGCATTTGTACAATTGCGTCAGCTAAAGAAACGCTCCTCTCATCATTTTTGCCGTCGCGACAAAATGTATGAAAACGCTTCCTTTTTGTCTCTTCGGTCGGTGTGGGTATGTATACTGTTTAATGTATGTCGCTGTTTAACTTAATTATGATAACTGCAATTCTTCTTCTTTTTCATTTCCGGCGTTACGAGTAGTGATCTTGAAGCGATCACAACTCTCCCACTTTTCCGCTTCACACTAGTGATCCGCCTGTGGGGTACGCCGCGTTGACCTCAGAAAGCAATTACCGCTGCAAAAACGCTTTGGTTTGGGAGGTAATTAACTCTTGCCAACCATTCCTTTTTTTGGGTTGAGAAGGCAATTGAGAAACAGAACAGCCTCTAGAAAATCCAAGATTATCCTTTATTAGGCCTTTATCATCTCAGCCCTGCTTAACGGCTCGGAAGCATAAACCTTATGGAAATGGGAAGAGGAATCACTTGGGCGTTTCGAAATAAAAATACTCCGAATGATTTTAGGTCAAGTATGTGAAGACAACGTGTCGAGAATAAGATACAACAACGAACTGCATGAGCTGTACCGCGACATGGGCATAGCTAGAAGAGTACTCATCGCGTGACTACGATGGCTTGGATATGTAGAACGGATTGTTATCAACGCTGCGGTTCGAAAAATTTTCGAAAGCACATTGCAGGGAAATCACGGAAAAGGAATACCTCGTCTTAGGTGCCGCAATCAAGGGGAAGACGATTTCAACCAACTAAGAGTGGAAACTGGGCAGAGCTCGCCTGAAATCGAAGTTGTTGTCGAAAAACGTTGATTGAGGTTCAGGTTCACCGCGAACTGTAATGCCTACCTAAGTAAGTACCTAGTTTAACCTTAATAAATGGACTCTTTATTAAAAATACCATTGTATGGATGGAGACAAGAAAAAATTGTATAGGGAAGGGGGAGGAATCTGCCTAATCCGTTTAGGCGAGAGCCACATTTTTATCGGGGGTTTGTCGTTAGGGGGCTTGGAAGCCAACATTCGTGGCGACATTCGTGGCCGACATACAGTCTTAAATGCTCGAAAAAGTGGTTGAAAACTGGATCTCTGGACTTGGTTTTATTAGGCAACATGCCCGAAATAATATTTAAAATTATCCTTCCAATAAAGCCAAATGGATGGACACTAAAACGATATTCTTGTGCTTTATTTCCATTCGAAGTTCTACACTTAACTTAATTTTTTTAAAATATTTATTAAAAATCAATTCAGCTATTTACTTCCATATACCACTGTGTTTTTGAAAGCTAACACTTTGCTCTTTATTTAGTATATAGCATAATAGTTGAAGTTTATTTACTGAACAGTTTTGAAACCGAATGAAAAATCCTTTTTAGTTTTTTAGAAATTAAAAACCAAATATAAAAAAACGAAATTAAAAAAGAAAATAAAGTCCAATCTGCGGAAAACAAACAAAATTCGATTTACTGGAAAAAAGTAGGTTTGGATTTCTTTTTAATAAAACTGAGACAGATTTTTCCGTTTGTTCGTAGATCTGTAACTACTTATCTGGACAAGACTGTCAAACGATCTTCAAAGAACTCGAAAGCTATCAAATCTGTAAATATGAACTTTGCTCCTATATTTTAAACATTCCACAACGTGAATTTCAAGTTTCTTATTTACTTGAAAATTTTTTCAGAATATGAGAGTCACATGGTTCAACCCTTTCAGTTCTTTTCATTACAATGCTTTTCATATATCTTTGCATCACAAAATTTATATTATTTATTACAATGAAGGTTTTAATATCACTTGTGGACTCTGTCCAAAACTAAAGAGCTGTTCTCAACCGCTATGCTCTTTTGATACAAATTTGCTTTGTAAGCTAGCTTGTGTATAGGTGCCTGTAGAAATGATGCCAATCTAACCTTATCTGATTTAATTCCAAGACTATACGAGCATATTCCTACTATGAGAACAGCGTTAAATATGCAGGAATAGTGCTGAGCGAAAAATAATTAAAGGATTTGTCTCTGAAAACCACAACACCATTAAACACAGCCATCCGCCTTCAAAAGATAAAGTTCATTTCATCATTAAACTGCACCTGTCAAAGTGCATTGTGTATTTAAATTGTTTGTTTTAAATTCACACCGTATTAAACAATATTGACAAAAAAAAAAAAAAAAAACAAAAAAAAAAAGAAACACCACGCCTCGTCCTGCAATGATAATCATGTTTTTTTTGCATTTCATTTGCTCAGTTGTGTATCCACCTTCATTAAACTTTAAATGAGTTCAACAAACCACAATGCGGTGACATTAAGGTGTGCTTCACAGGCTTTCTGCAATGGCTTTCCGCATATGAACTCAGTTTCCGCTACAGGAAACTGCTTCCATTTTCACTAAATTTTTCGTCCTCATTCGCATTTCATAGATAAATGACGAAATAAATGAAAATTTCAATTAAATTTCCTGCATGAGCTCGAAGGACCAAAATCGTTTGGGAATAACCTATCAACCTGGCCGATATGTGATAATTGAAACTCTTTTACGTAACAATCCCCAAACCAGCAGCAGCAGCAGCAAGCACAACAAAACAAATTCGATTCGATTCGGTATTTTTTTTTTTTTGTATTTTTGTTTATTTGTTGTTGGTTGTGCAGTGTTGTGATGTTTTTGTTGGGTTTTATTGGCCCCTGCAGGACATTATTTCCGAATGTCCTGGCAATTAAATAGTTGTTTGTCCCTGAACCAAAATATCAACAAAGACTTCCAACTGAACCCTGAGGAAAAGGACACTTGTTCACTCTCAATAAATATATACAAACATTTATAAACCAACTCCTGCTCGTATATCCTCCCCAATGTACTGCGAGTACTTTCCACATCCCAAAAATATACACAAACAAAGATGAAGCAGAGAGTAATTTGATGCTAGTCCTTTCTTACTACCACTGCCCAGTGCTTTATCCCACTGGGTTAAAAAAGAATTGTGCATAACAATAAATAAATCCTTTTCCCCCAATTGACACTTTTGTAATAGGACTTACCTTATATAAATAAAACTGAAATAAAAATAGAGGAATAAAGGATTCAAATTCAGGACTCTTTCTAAGCCAAGTTAAAATAGAGTGAACATTTTTATTTCTTTAGGGAAATACAAAGTCAATAGTATGCCCATGTTGCCATATTTAGAAACTAAGAAACACTTGAGTGATTCAAGAATTCTAACAAAAGGGAGAATAAGGTATAATGTCCCCAAAGAGAGACTAGTTGCCCGATTCTTCGCAAATATCACAAATCACAACTTTCTGCTCAAATCATAGATCCTGCCTTGCTGAGAGCCACATCACAATTGTGGTGTACTGGAGTACAGGTCAAAACGTAGTAATAACATTAGCTTGCATTTTTTCAACAGCTGTGAGAAGTCTAGCTTCAAAAAGCTACTTTTTGAAAGGTGACCATCGATGCTCTTATTGGAACTTAAGTAGTAAAGTATTTTTAGATCCTGATTAGGCTTAGTTTCTTAGATTAATCGACGTTGTTGCACAAACTTCGTTGCCTGACAAATAACGTCCTTAAATCAATCTCACAAGGCCTTAACGCAAGAAGTATATACAATTCCCAAGATACTTAGCCCAAATTTTAATCAGCCCAAATTTTAATCAGCGCAGTTTTCAGGCTATCTTATTGTGAAATAATTTTATAATTTTATTTATTGAACGTCATGACTTTCAAATTTAAGTTCTCTGAACACTGTTTCTTTGAGGTGCTAGCTTGACCATGAAGTTTGAATAATAATACGACCGAAACGGATGAAACCCTTTTACCCGAGCTATTCGTTATGTATTCACTTAAATTATATATTTTTGGAAAGATAAAAGGGGCAGGATGTGCACAATATAATTTTCACGTTTATTCATAGCGGTTTAGGCAAGTTTTTTTTCTTAAAAAAGTCAATAGTAACAACATCAATCAAAGCTTTTACCTATTATTTGGCTGAGCAAGGGCAAAGCAAATTATGCCCCCATCTATTTGTTCTTTGAGAGTAAGAAAGCAGCTTACATATGAGAATCTATAGGCCAATCACTGGCTCACTGACAGACTTTAAGTAGTTTCATGCCAATGTTGCACTAATTGAGCTGATGTAAAATTTTGTCAGTCAATTCCTCTTGGGTTGTTGATATTCCATCACAAATATCAATCAACTACGCAGTACTTTTATTTCTAATGACCGGAAAACTCTGCAACGCTTTTGGATGTCGTACAACCAAAAGTGTGAAAGCATCTTTAGCCCAAACGAGGTTCATATTGAAATTTCATTCTCTTTTTTCATTTAAAAACTTTTCGTAGAAACTTTTTATCGCCACTATAAAAACTCTTTCAGTCGCAAAACTTAACTTAACGTTTTGGCAACAATGTAGGTAGGATTCTGTGTGGACTCATTGCATCTGGTAAAAGGAAATATGAAAAAAAAAACGAAAAAACAACATCCCTTCGAACGATTGTGTACATTTTGTTCATTGGTTCTTTCCCAATGTCCTCTTGTTGGAAATGCATGACCGATGTACAAGAGTAAATTTGTTTTTATTTCCGTTTGACTCAGGTAAAGCTTTTCTAAAGAACGAATATTGTTTCCATTTTATTTGTCTACGAGCACAAAACAATAATTTTTCTTTGTGTCTTTACTTACTAGAATATTTACATTCCCCTTTAGTCTTACGGTGGTGTTTGCAATGAAGTTCTTCACAGTTTTTTGAACAGTTTAATTGAAATTCGATCTTCCCACCCTCCCTTTCGGTAAGGGAAGAAATTTAAATTATAAGCAATCAGTTGTCCTTATACCATTCAAAAAAGATATATTTCAAGTGTCACACTTAAAAGAACTCTCCATTTCATCGAAAATTAATTATTAACAAAATGTAAAAAATATAAATCATAATACAAATGAAAAAAGTTACGATGTTAATAAAATTTCTACGAAGTCAAACCAGTCAAACCAAACTGACTGTAGAGCGGAACTGGTGTATTTTTCGAGTTATGCCGGCTGTTGCAGTTTGTCAAGATTGAAATATTATTTCATTCCATTCGAATACGGATAATTTATGGGCTCTCTTTTACAAAGTCTCTTGCTCCTTAACAAGGGAATGGGGTGTACTAAAAGTTTTCTTTTTCTTACTTCTAATTGGATGATCGAAAATAGGTACGTGGTGTACTTTTTGGAGCAACACACAAAATGAGAAATGGCTTTCAAAGCAGTTAAATGCTGCTTCACAGAAGAACTGGGACTTTTATTTCCTACTTGCACAATTCGTGTGTTCGTTTTGTTAATAAAATACAATTTTGTCCGAAGTCATTAAATAGTTTTGCTTCCTTTTTTTTTTTAATAGATTGGATTAAAGAACGAATGAAGTAATAAGAGGAGTGTACGAAATGGAAGAGGAGGTAAAACTTAACAGATGTCTTAGTGCAGCTATAAAGGATCGCATTAATGTCAACTAAGTAGGATGAGGATTGTAAGTACTTTGGCTTCGTTTAATTGAAGATACTTTGTATTGAAATTATAACGTTGTAAATGATAGAAGAACCATTCTTCGCTTATATGGAAACTTTAGACGAAACTAAACAGGACCATGCTTTAAATCAGAACACAAACGAATCTTAATATAGTGTTGATTTATTTAAGAACTCGATTGCAAGGAATAAGGCCATTCCACCACTTAAAGAGTGAAAAATAAACCATTACTTTTGTTCTATCACCAACCGACTAAGCCCTAGAAAACTAACGTTTGTCGAAATAGCACACATCAAACAGTTTTCTTTTGATCTCAAAAAACATGTCCTATGATTATTGTAGCCCAGGAGTCTGCAACATACAAGTTACAAGTCCACAAGTCAAGAGCCACTTTTAGGACATGTTCACTAAAGTTCTAGAAGGGCAAACAGACTTGTAGCTTTTTTTTACCGAAATTGTCTACAATTGTCATAGTTTACTTGTACTACAAGTAATTGTAGTTTTGTGCTACAGGCCCCAAATAGGTATGCTTTCTAGAGTTAAACGAATGCCTATTAATTTGCAGTGATTTGTGATCTGAGATCCGCAATTTCACACATGCCTAATAAAGGACACTGAATTTACTGATGTATAATTTAATCATTTAAAGAATTATAAAGCGGTAGGAGTCTGGCGCTGTACTTCGACACCTGCCCTAAGAAGAAGTCGATATTGACACCACACGAAACCTACAAAATATCCAAAGCTTTCGAAAACAAGCTTGGAACTCTCTCTTCCCAAAAATTAAAACGAAAACTCAAATCATTTTTAATTACAAGGATGTAATATGTAGCGCAATTCAATATTATGCCTTTGTAGACAATTCTATCCCACGCAGATCAATCATCTCAAAAGTTTCAGGACATCAAATTGATTTTACATTACAACCCCGATAAGTTTCAGCGGCGGGTAGAAGCTGTAAGTTAACGATCATAAACGTGAAACAATTCTGTTAAGGACCCCAGTCGTTTTCGTATTTCGTGCAAAAATGCAGTAAAGTACCTCAAACACCTGATTGAATGATTTTTTTATTTCAATAAACATATATGTATGTGTTCTTCTAATCCGGCAAAAGGAGTGTCTTTGTCGGATTAAAAGAAAAGTTTGTTTAAAAACTGGCTGCCTCAAGTTATACCTCTTATGAAAGCCAGAAATGTTTAATCCGATGTTCAGTTTGAATGAAGAATGAAAAGTGGGGTAACCCGAAGATGGAGGAATGGTGTAAAGCATGTAAATCAGAAAGATGTGATTCCTTTTGTAAGCTTTCAGCAGTACCCAAATTCAAATCACAGTATACTCACATTTACACTGAAAGAAAATATTCAAATTGCCAATATGACTTTTACGCAAAAGCTTTCTAGAATGTAGGCTTGAATGAACTGCTGTTCAAAAGAGTCGTTTGAAGTGGTCTATTTCCTCCCTATTAGGGAATATTCAATCTAATTTAATTAAAAACTTTCGCTCTTCCGCCGTTCCTTTAAAGTCAGGGGAACCACAAGGAAGTCATCGCGGACCGTTTCTTTTAATTCATTTAAAGTAAGAAGATTCGATTGCACTATTTTTGCATAGTTGCGCAACAGAGCGGGAGGTTCCAGGGCCTATTGCATTTTTCACCACAACCATGTCATATGAATGACCCGTGGCGTAATGATTAGCATGTCTGCCTGTTAACCCAGAGGTTAGTGGTTCGAATTCCAAGGGAAGCAAAAATATTTTTTCACCGGTATCGTCTTCCGAGAGAAGCGGGCAAGTCCTCCGATAGTAGATTCATTGTCATGAAAATCGCTTTTTCAATTAGCCGTTCGAAATCAGCAGAAAATTATTAGTTCCTTCCATTCCCTCACAAGACAATGGTTGAGATAAATGCGCCAGGCCCCGAGGCTCTTCACTCTGTTGCGCCACTTTATTTATTTATTTTTAATGCCGTGTGAGTGAATGTAGAGGACCTTCAATTCCTTGCCAATTCCAAACGGTCAAACGAGTAAAATTTTTCCTGGCAAATAATAAGCAAACTTGTCAATTACACGTGAAAGAAGCTACCCGTAAAAAAACAATTTTGGAGTTGTATTGGGATTCGAACTAGAAACCTCCCGTATAACAGGCAGACATTACGTCTACGGCTAAGCATTACGTTACGGGCACCTTAAATAACTTTCAATAACGAGTATATGGAAGAACAAGTATCACGTCAATGCTGCAGGTCTATTAATTGAATAGAACACATCTTTTCAAGAGCCCAACTATATTCTCCATGTTTCTCAAACCATGATGTGTTAAATATGTCGAAGTATCTTTGAATTAATCAGTTTAAACATTTATACCCGTAAGAAAAGTTTATTTGTTTTCTCATAATACAAATTTTCTAAAATTGAATGAATAACTCAAAAACTTTTGTGAGTCATCCTCAAGGGTTTCACAATTCTAATATCTAATACGAGTATATCCAAGCAATCATAGCAAAATACTCATAAAGAGCACACATTTGCATGACATGTCCCCCGAAGGTATACGTATAGTGAGTAGGTAAACCTTCCACACATAGCAACGATTCAATAAACGTCTAAAATTATGTTTGCTTTCAACACTCCCAAGAGTCATAGTCAAACTCCCGCGCTGATTGCATTCTCTTCTTCACATTTGCACCAGTTATATATCCTTCGCCATCGTCAGACTTAAACTGCAGTGTAAAATATAAATATAGACTTGAAAGAGTGTGTAAGAAGAAAGAATTCAATAATGGAATCCTATTAATTTTAATTAAATTAAATGCTGTGTGAGTGTGTTTGCGAGGTTTATGCATTCGTCCCGATGATGAATTCCGCGCCCTGAAGCTTGATATACTCGTATATATATATATACTTTCACCTGCACCACCCACGCATCATACAGAGTGAAAAACTTGGGAATGGCGTTGAGAATTTGCATGCAAATATCCTTTTTAATCGGATTGCAGCAGTGAAGGTAAACACATGCAACGGGCTAGAACTACACACTTCTATATCAACCCTGTAACGTTGATAAGTATGCTTGCCGCGTCGTTTGAGATGCGGTATAGCAGATCGAACGTAAGTTGAAGGGATGTGCCAAAACATTTCCCGAGGAGAAAAACATCAGGGCGCTAAAAGGTTAAGCTTATTTCTATCGCCAGGTTGGTTACACTCAAGCCATTGGTCTGCATTAGTAGTAATAATTCTGAATAATAAGCTGCAGTAGCAGCGTGGTTAATTATGCGAAACTAAAGCTGCTGCTGTGCACACTGCACAGGTTGTTTTAAATCGATTTCAATTTTGCACTAAGACAACAGGGGTGGAGGGAGGGTGTATTAAAGAAATCGTCGATCTTACTCAAATGTAATTTCTTTTTAAACTAAGGAATAAAAAGAAAAGAAAATTTTTGTTCGAATCAGCATACAAATAATTTGCAACATTTGTAAAATGGGGGTAGCAACTTAGGAGGACAGTAAGAAAAGTTGGACAGGATTTAATAGGGGCAGCGGTGCACATTGGTTTTGAATGAATTTGTGGTAGAGCAGTGTGAGGGAAATAGACAATAGAGACTGGTAGAGCATTTCACATTGGTGTTGTGCGACCGAAGAATGAATCCTTACATTTTATTGCACGTCCGAGATTAGGCTAACGGGTAAAGCTACGAGCATTGCAAATGCAATTAGATATTTCGTTGGAACACTTACTGGAGAAGCAGCGATAAAACGAAGTGAGGCAGAAAACGTTCTAAATGTGTTTGAAAGAAAGGAAAGATGTCCGTAAAGTCCTGTCCCCCTATAATCCTGATTTTAAACCTAAGCATTTTGGTGAAGTCAGACATGTGTTTATTCTACAGAAATTGTGTTGACGTTTCCAAATGCAACCTTCAGCGTTTGATACCAAACTCTGTCAAACGCTTAAAAAATATCAAGCGCAATGACCTCAGTTTCTCCAAAACAATGTAAGGACATCAAATCACAGATAAGAAGCATACTTTTGCTTTTTGGGTTAACTATTTTGCTTTTCAACAACAAGCTCCATTTTTTTCATACTTAAGAAAAGTGTAAATAAAATTCCAATTGTGACCAATTCAAAGGAAGTCCAAATCAGCCAATCAAATGAACCACAGCACATAATCAGTTCGACTTGCAGGGTCTCTCCTTGCATACTAACTCATTTGTACCAAATTTATTCACGTGCGGTTCATTCTGTATACCGGTATATGGCTTAGCAAAACTTCCGTTTCCCAACATGGTGGGTATTAAATTTTCAGTAAACGGATCCGATGAACCGTTTTCAATTCCTTCGGGGATATTCATTTAAGAAGGAGTAACAAAGCTATACCAATCCTAAAGACGCATCCTTCCGGTAGTCCATTTGGAGTTATAATTTACGTTTCACCCCCAAAACAACAGGGGTGGTCTAGTTATACACCTATAGATTTTAATATCCCCCCACAAACGAAGCACACGCCTTCGTAGTGTGTTTTTGTTTCTCCATTCCGAGTCATTACACAACTCCGGAGAGAACAAAAAGAAGTTACTTTCAGGATTATCGCAGTGTAGCAGGATTTGTATTTCTTTTTTGGTTTTATTTAATTTTTGTCTATTGTAAGGAGCGTAACCATTTTGAATAAAACATACTGTTCGTGTGGACTATACACAGGTTATAATGGGAGTTAGGGTTAGGGTTAGGATTAAAACTGCAAACATACGGTGGTATAGTAGCCATCATACACAAAAACACATCCCTATCAAATGAACCACGTCATCGTTTTATATTAAAAATTTTATTATTTTCATTTTTCGTTTTGGGGATGATATTCGAGAGGGAGATGGTTTTTGTAATGAGAACAGGATTAGGAAGACTCCAAACGTAGCTTATGTTTGGCATTAAATTGTAATGCAAAACAAATATATGTGTCTGTGTAACTGTAAATGTGTATACAAATTCAGATTACACGTTTTTGAACTGCTCACTGGGAGATTAGTTGGTTATGATGATAGTAAGGACAATTTTTTTTTTCTTTATTGTGTTGGTTTTGTGGTGATGGTTTTTTTTTTGTTTGTTTTATTTGTTATTATGGCAAGAGTCAACTGGGGGTTTTTATACTTTTTATCAGTCAGGTAATTACTCCTTTTACATGTGCAAAATAATTTGTAATTCATTATAAAAAAGCATGTCAATTACAAAAAGAAAATGGTTGGATAAGTGCAACAGAAAAACTAATGGTTTGTTGTTGGCTAGATTATGAACAAGAATGAAGCAGTTTATTGAAACAAAATAAATAAATAAAAAGAAGGATATGAAATTTTCATAGAAACTTGATGAAAAACCAAAAGTACTTTCAGTTAAAGGGTGTTTTCTAGAGGTCTGGTTTTTAAATAGGTAACATCTTTTCTAGCGATTGTCAACTTGACAATTGGCGGTGTATTTGTGGTTAGTATGTTATGCCACTTTATAGTGAATACAAGTCAGACAACACTGGTAATCTGTTATTTATGGTTAACTTAACTGACTCAGTTTTTCAGAAAAAGCTCGAAAATTTAAATCCCGATTACGCTTTGTCCGCGTCAGCCGTGGGGCCCGCAAGCCTGAAATTTTTAAGGACCAATGGGATAGCGGAGCTTAGTTTTATGCGTTTTATTTTATTTTAAATTCGTATTCGCGTATTCGAGACAAGTAGAAGCACTTTGGTTACAGCTACATGAAAGAAAAAGAAAGTCGAACACAAGCTTAATTAGGATTAACTTAAGAATTATCATGCCTAGCTTTGCACAGCTAGCTCTCTTTGTGATGGGGCCAAACTATGGTCATTTAAACACGTTACAAGAGAACTCAAAAATCGCAAATCTACAAATTTTCTGTACCAGACGGAATGTTTCCAGTAATTTTGAGAAGACGAAACCACTCGTTAGCATTTCTATCTACCTTAAAGCCCGACTTCGGATCAGCAATATCAGAACAAAATTGAAAGATGAGTTGTTCTTATTTTGCCGCTCAGTACTTGACCGGGCATTTATACAACCGAAAAGTAATCAGGCTAAAAACTTAAGAGCTAATTCCAATACAAATCAGGAGCCAGGAACAATCAAATCAATGGAATGGTAAAAAAAGACCAGTAACACAAAACTACAAGTACTTGTAACAAGTAAAATAAAAGAAGTGTAAAAAATATCTGTAACAGAAAGTTACAAGTCTGGTTGCTCTACTAAATGTCTAATAATCAAATAATCCCACAAGTGGCTCTAAGCTTGTAAGCTGGTAACTTGGCCAGGTACCAGACCATATTTTCAAAAAATTATTTCCTGAACTATGAAATTTTTCTACTTGGCCAAAAATCTAAGCCAGAAAAGGATTGTTATCGAATTTCCATATAGATGGTTGCAAAACCGATGCTGGATCTGCCGCTGGTGAGTTGTCGAGAACGATGACATACGACTGCACGCCTTTTTAGCCTCATATGCATTCGTCTTCTAAGCCGAGGCGCACGCTATTCAAATTGCTATGAGCTACGTTACGAACAATGGCTGGGTTGGGAGAAGTAACTGTGTTTGCAGCAACAGCCAAGCTTTGCTTAAGGCCCTTCTCAACCCTCTTACTACTTCAAAAGTGATGCAGGAATGCAAGAGCTTTTTGAATGCGGTCGAAAGACTAAATTCTTTGAAACTCGTTTGGGTTCTAGGCCATCGGAAGTGAGATCGCCGATGAACTTGCACGGCGTCTCAGACAAATTTTCAGGACCTGAACCGTCGCTAAGTCTTCCATTCCTCAGTGAGGACTTCAATCGACGATTAG
The DNA here is from genome assembly GCA_914767635.1 of Melanostoma mellinum. Lineage (NCBI taxonomy): Eukaryota > Metazoa > Arthropoda > Insecta > Diptera > Syrphidae > Melanostoma > Melanostoma mellinum. Next base: position 28,149,698 of record OU612058.1, read on the forward strand.
ATCTGTCAAGAGAACAACCGATGGCACGTCTTCATTGGATGCAGACAGACCAAACTTCTCTGCTTCCCAACGTTAGTAAGAAGTCTGAACATCTTTGCTATCACGTAGCAGAAAAGAATGTAGAAAGCTTATTGGCGTTGCAATGAGGCACTTCTCTTCTGCCAAGCACTTAAGCGTTAGAGGTGATAGGTACCAATAGAACATCTAGAACTAGAACATCTGTGAATCTCAAGTTAAATGTTAAAACGCTCAATTAAGTTTTTATTACTTAATTTTATCGTATTGATAATAATTTAAGTTAAAAGTGTTTTTCGATAATTGCAAAAATTGGAACATAAAACATCACATCAAAAGACACTGAAGACGTCAACTGTTCATCAACTCCAATCAATTTGAAAAAATAACCGACAAATTATCAAAAAGTTACTCTTAAATTCAAATTGGTTCAATTTAATTAATTTATTTATTTATTTTTTTAATTAGCACTCATTTACCCTTAGAAAAACTCAAGCCTACACAAAACAAACACTCAATTCCATTCACAATTGAATGCAGAAAATTACAGCACATTATATTCGAACTAGCCGAAAATACCCGGCGTTGCCCGGGTTTCTTTTTGCGAAGGCTTCTTATCACAAAGCTGGAAGTATCCAAAGACGAAAAATCCAATTTTTATTTTTTTTTATCTTTACCTCTTATTAACTTATGTTTTCTGTACAATTGTTTTATTGCAATAACATCAAAATGAATTTAAAGATTTCCAGGAAGCGTCTGAAGGAAACCCAATGGAAGAAACAATAAGCAACAAATAAGAGCACCTCAGCTTAGCAAATTAGCTCATTTGTCATTTAGAGCCAGTTTTTCAGTGCAGAGTTGTCCTGTGGTGAGAATTTTCAAGTTAACCCATACGATCATGAGTTATGTCAGATTTAACTCCTAACCACAGGATAGAAAAATATGAAAGACAGAATGAAAAATTTTAACTCACCATGAGTCTCAGCAATTTGCCATTGACATTTTTCTGAATTACGTCAAATAAGCTCATTTGTCATTTAGAGCCAGTTTTTCAGTGCAGAGTTGTCCTGTGGTGAGAATTTTCAAGTTAACCCATACGATCATGAGTTATGTCAGATTTAACCCCTCACCATAGGATAGAAAAATATGAAAGACAAAATGAAAAATTTTAACTCACCATGAGTCTCAGCATTTGCCATTGACATTTTTCTGAATTATGTCAAATAAGCTCATTTGTCATTTAAAGCCAGTTTTTCAGTGCAGAGTTGTCCTGTGGTGAGAATTTTCGAGTTAACCCATACGATCATGAGTTATGTCAGAGTTGACTCCTCACCATAGGATAGAAAAATATGAAAGACAGAATGAAAAATTTTAACTCACCATGAGTCTCAGCAATTTGCCATTGAAATTTTTCTGAATTACGTCAAATTAGCTCATTTGTCATTTAGAGCCAGTTTTTCAGTGCAGAGTTGTCCTGTGGTGAGAATTTTCGAGTTAACCCATACGATCATGAGTTATGTCAGAGTTGACTCCTCACCATAAGATAGAAAAATATGAAAGGCACACTGAAAAATTTTAACTCACCATGTGTCTCAGCAATTTGCAATTGACATTTTTCTGAACTACGTCAAATAAGCTCATTTGTCATTTAAAGCCAGTTTTTCAGTGCAGAGTTGTCCTGTGGTGGGAATTTTCGAGTTAACCCATACGATCATGAGTTATGTCAGAGTTGTCAGAGTTTACTCCTCACCATAGGATAGAAAAATATGAAAGACAGAATCAAAAATTTTAACTCACCATTCAATGCTTGCTCACCATGAGTCTCAGCAATTTGCCATTGACATTTTTCTGAATTACGTCAAATAAGCTCATTTGTCATTTAGAGCCAGTTTTTCAGTGCAGAGTTGTCCTGTGGTGAAAATTTTCGAGTTAACCCATACGATCATGAGTTATGTCAGAGTTTACTCCTCACCATAGGATAGAAAAATATGAAAGGCAGAATGAAAAATTTTAGCTCACCATGAGTCTCAGCAATTTGCCATTGACATTTTTCTGAATTACGTCAAATTAGCTCATTTGTCATTTAGAGCCAGTTTTTCAGTGCAGAATTGTCCAGTGGTGAGAATTTTCGAGTTAACCCATACGATCATGAGTTATGTCAGAGTTGACTCCTCACCATAGGATAGAAAAATATGAAAGGCAGAATGAAAAATTTTAGCTCACCATGAGTCTCAGCAATTTGCCATTGACATTTTTCTGAATTACGTCAAATTAGCTCATTTGTCATTTAGAGCCAGTTTTTCAGTGCAGAATTGTCCAGTGGTGAGAATTTTCGAGTTAACCCATACGATCATGAGTTATGTCAGAGTTGACTCCTCACCATAGGATAGAAAAATATGAAAGGCAGAATGAAAAATTTTAACTCACCATGAGTCTCAGCAATTTGCCATTGACATTTTTCTAAATTACGTCAAATTAGCTCATTTGTCATTTAGAGCCAGTTTTTCAGTGCAGAGTTCTCCTGTGGTGAGAATTTTCGAGTTAACCCTTACGGTCATGAGTTATGTCAGAGTTAACTTCTCACCATAGGATAGAAAAATATGAAAGACAGAATGAAAAATTTTAACTCACCATTCAGTGTTTGCTCACCATGAGTCTCAGCAATTTGCCTTTGTCATTTTTCTGAATTATGTCAAATTAGCTCATCTGTCATTTAGAGCCAGTTTTTCAGTGCAGAGTTGTCCTCTGGTGAGAATTTTCGAATTAACCCATACAATCATGAGTTATGTCAGAGTTAACTTCTCACCATGGGATAGAAAAATATGAAAGACAGAATGAAAAATTTTAACTCACCATTCAGTGTTTGCTCACCATGAGTCTCAGCAATTTGCCATTGTCATTTTTCTGAATTACGTCAAATTAGCTCATTTGTCATTTAGAGCCAGTTTTTCAGTGCAGAGTTGTCCTGTGGTGAGAATTTTCAAGTTAACCCTTACGGTCATGAGTTATGTCAGAGTTGACTCCTCACCACAGGATAGAAAAATATGAAAGACAGAATGAAAAATTTTATCTCACCATTCAGTGTTTGGTCACCATGAGTCTCAGCAATTTGCCATTGTCATTTTTCTGAATTATGTCAAATTAGCTCATTTGTCATTTAGAGCCAGTTTTTCAGTGCAGAGTTGTCCTGTGGTGAGAATTTTCGAATTAACCCATACAATCATGAGTTATGTCAAAGTTAACTTCTCACCATAGGATAGAAAAATATGAAAGACAGAATGAAAAATTTTAACTCACCATTCAGTGTTTGCTCACCATGAGTCTCAGCAATTTGCCATTGTCATTTTTCTGAACTACATCAAATTAGCTCATTTGTCGTTTAGAGCCAGTTTTTCAGTGCAGAGTTAACCCATACGATCATGAGTTATGTCAGAGTTGACTCCTCACCATAGGATAGAAAAATATGAAAGACAGACTGAAAAATTTTAACTCACCATGAGTCTCAGCAATTTTCCATTGTCATTTTTCTGAATTATGTCAAATTAGCTCATCTGTCATTTAGAGCCAGTTTTTCAGTGCAGAGTTGTCCTGTGGTGAGAATTTTCGAGTTAACCCATACGATCATGAGTTATGTCAGAACTAACTCCTTACCATAGGATAACTCTTCACTGAAAAACTGGCCCCTAGCAAATGGCAAAAGGAAACCTATCATTGCGCTTACTTTCGGCGCTGATTGAAAAATTATTACTCACCCCTCTATATGTGCACTCACCACAACTCTTACATTGCGATTACTTCATCTTCGATCGCTCCTACATAACAAAACCACTTGTGAAGTGTCAAATCCATGCCCGAGTTTCAACACCACTCAAAAAATGAATTTTACCGACATGTCATTTGAAGACATGGAATTTTTGGTCTCCGTTGGACTTTCGGTAGATGTGATGCTGCTGGCTGAGACCACAGGTGAGTTTTCGAACAACTAAAAGTAGATATCTGTCAAATCATAAACATTTGAAAAATCGGAACCAAAACAAACCAAAAGAAAATAGCATTCCACATAATTTTCTGTGAACAATTTTTTTTTTCAAACTGCTATGTACTTTATTTCCAACAAAAACCCAACAAACTACAACCCAGAAAGCAAAACAAAATGAGTCAACAACAAAAAATGTCACGAAAGGGATATATATCGCCTTAGATACTTTCTTGAACGCACCCATTTTTCTTTTCACTGATTATTCCTGTTTCCATGGAGTTGGCGAAGTCAACCTTGGTTCAACCCACTATGGAAACAGAGTATGGGCTGCAATTTTGTAAATTATTATTATTCTAAACGTCATTTCGAATGTAAACAAAGGTTGGTAAGTACGAAAATTTTTTAAAATTATAATATTTCGTAGTAAATTGATATTTTTTAGGTTTTCAGTATAGCCTATAACCAAACCATGGTTATAGGCTACCATATCGGATAATTTTCAGGCCAATTAAACAGGTAAGTTTAACGTTTACCTCTTTCTTAGGAATTTTGTGTCGAGCAAACAAAAAAGCTCGTTTATATAGTAATATAGAATATAGATATAGATATAGATATAGATATAGATATAGATATAGATATAGATATAGATATAGATATAGATATAGATACCTTTCAAAACTGCACGTAAATTAAAAATTGAAAAGATTAACAATCATCCATAGGGCATCTCATATTAAAATCACTAATTAATATTCATCTGCGACATACGTGCCGGTAACCGTGCAATATTACTACACACAAACGACATTGCTCGCCGCATAAAGTATTTGTAAATATTTTTGGAAATTAAATAGATAAATAATTTAAATTGTTTATCGCTTTAGTGAATTTTCGTTTTGAGTCCATTGTGCGCCATGTCGCTTATATGGAGATTCTTTAGCTAGGCTTTGACATTCCATCATTTTCATTTTTACTTATCAAAGTTTACCGAATGTGCTCATTGTTTTCATTATAATAAATAAGCCAATGCGGTGAAAACTGAAGGCACACTGGAGCGGTGGCGGCTTCGTGAAATGGTTTCGATAAAGCATTCCAACGCATCATCGTCGCTCGATGATGATAAATTTTACAGTGAAAGCAAAACAGTAAACCAAAAAACAAAAAAAAAAAAGCATAAACAAAATTAAAAAGCAAATCTTTTATTAAAAATTCTTAACTCTCGTATTGTAGGCGACAATAACTGAATATGCGCCTCTTGTTTTTGCGTGTGGGTAACATGGTAAAATACCAACCTCACCACCCCAAAGAACAGAGGGCTTGAAAATATGTTAAACCATTGTTATAATAGTATGCCCCCATTGCGCTTTATCGTAAACATATTATTAAATATGAATTCCTGCATTCGTCTGCGTCATTCACCGGCACCGGAATAACCTATACGCGAGTTTACATATAAAATACTCATAGCTGTTGTTGGTTTATATGATATTGAAGTTGGCACACACACAGGAGATTGTAGGTATAATTCCCTGCACAAAAGTCCTAAGGGTAAATTACTTCCATTCGCTAGGGACTGAGGAGACCCAGCACAGCACAACACAACAGGGGATAAGTGCCTTGCTTTTTATTTCTTTTGTGAACATGTGCGTGGTTTTGTTTTTTTTTTTTCGTTTGCTTCGATATTTGCAGTAATGTTTGGTTAATTTTTTGTTGTCCGTATTGTTTTACATTTAATAATATTTTTTATCTTATTCGGAAGAATTCGACCAACATACCACCAGTCGACCAAGGAATCCCTCAAAAATGTATACCTACACTACAATGAATTTAAGGCAAATTATTTTTCATTAAATATTTGCCTTCAGTTTACAACGATTGGATTCAAAATGATTAAAGTTATTACATTTCCTGGATATAAAAATACTATCCACACTTGTTTTATGCTTTGTATGAAGGGAAATAAAACACTTCTTCGTTTTGATTTGCGAACAATAAATTTACTTACCTAAATATGCCTGTTGAGGTTCGGCCATTTGTATAAGAGCTGAGTCTTTTTTGTTGTACAAAATTTTTACACGTTGCACATCACCATATACACCTAAACAAATAAAATAGAAAACATTTCAATTAATAAGTTTTTTTAACATAGGAAAGTTATGAGAACTGAAACACAATCATGCAAATGAAACCTATGCTATCAAAAAAATCATGTGAATTGCATTAAAATGACAGAGCAGCGTGTAGTTTTGGGCCAAAAAAGAAAAAAAAGAAGGTGATTTTTTTTTACCAAAGAGCGTTTCTTGTACAAACCGGGGGCAGACCCTTTGTTTGGCACCAAAGTACGCGTTCTAGCATTTTCTTAGATTCATCTTAAGCAAATCACAATAATAAAACGATTTTCTTTTTTGAAAAGTTGATATGCATTCAGATTCATTGAGTAGAACTAGAAAGTTATAAGAGTATTCATTCACTTGATTAAGCTAACATTTTGTCTAGCTTCCCGCAAGACGTTTGATGAATGTCCCTTCAAAGCTAATACGTAATTGAACGAAGGGCCGAATTACCACACAAGTGATCGAGAAATACATGACTGAATTATGTATTTTTGGCATTACTTCTCACGTCATCGAGCTCATGCCACAATTTGACATTCACCTTCGCCCTTGACCCATCTCTAAACCTTTTGCGCTTTTGCAGACATCAAATATACAAAAATATAGGGAATTTAGTTCCCTACAATATACATATACATATACTATACAAAACATACTAGCTGACCCGGCCACGCGTTGCTGTGGGTAACGTAACATAAATTGAGATGTAAGCCATCCTATATTTCAAGTTGGATCAAACTGCACATTAAGTACAAATTTGATTAAAAACGGTTAAGTAGTTTAGGAGGCCACCGCGGACAGACATCGTTTTCTAATTTATATATATTAAGAAGATATCAGTATCCCCATTGCGAAACTTTGAAGGCGTATATTGGCCAAAGTTTATCCAGGCAACGTTTTCCAGAGCTCCAAAAATTAATCTCAAAAATGTCTATTTTCAACTCCCGCTAACCTTTCTTTTTAAAAACTTTAGACAGTCTTTTGATTTCTCTACAAGACAAGCAAAGGTGTGTTACATCAAATAAAATAAACAATCAGGGTGCCGCAACAGAGCGAAGAGCCCCAGCCTAGCGCATTTCTCACAACCATGCTTGCGATGGAATGGAGGGAACCTAAATTTTTTTGCCGATTCCAAACGGCTAATCGAGAAAGCGCTTTCCAAGGCAATGAATTTACTATCAGAGGACTTGCCAATTCCTCCCGAAAGGCGATACCCGTGGAAAGGCGATTGCCTCTGTTAGGATTCGAATCACGAACCTCTTGGTTAACAAGCATACATACTAACCATCACTACACGGGTATCATTAAAATTGCAATATAAATACCTTAACATTTATTTGCCATTTTATTTTATTTCATATAAGGTATCGATTTAATCAGAATCAAGTTTGAGTCTTAGAAGGGTACGACAACATCTCACTGATGAGTCCATCGGCGTTCTTGGGCGAAACGTCGATTTCGAGTTGAGTTCACTTGATTCTCTAGATCTGCAACGTCTTTTTTAGGATGTTTTCCTTTTTTAATTTTTTTGTATTTTCAGATTTATTTCTACACTCAGTTTTGTTACTAAGTAAAGCCTAGGGTGTCTTTGAATCTACTTTCTGAGAAAGCAAAGTACAAGCTTAGCTCTTGATGAACTTACTACATTCGTTCGGCTTGTGATGTTCACGATTGCGAATTGAGCAAATAACGTTATATTTTATTTTCCCAGAGATCGTCAGTGCAGTTTTGTATTAACCGCCAGTGATTCGCAAGCTTCCACTCCCACTCCGAGTAGGTAAGCAAAGTAAATAAAAATTAGATAAAAGAAAAACAATTAGGCTTAACCAAATTGTAGATCTCTTTGAAAGAGCGGAAATGAAATCAAGACCGTTGCTAATGAGCATTAAATTTAAATAGCTCATCAGAAAATTATAGTACTCACTTCATTTCCATAGTACCTTTCTACCAATTGAACTTTTACATAAATACCTTAAATGTAAGACCATTTGTCATGTAAGGTAAGTAAAACGGTTTCATCAGTTGTCATTTTACGTATAAATATAACGATGATCGCTAGGGCATAGCTTTTCAAGCAAATATATTTACTAGAACTATACAAATGTAAAAATAAATAAATATAATAATGTGACTAGGAATCAAAGCGACAGGTCGTCAATCGAGGTTGAAGCTCTTACAGACATTCACAAAGTCAAAGAGAATTAAGTCGCAACCTCATGGCAAGTCTCACATTTTTAAAATTATGTTTCAAGAGCTCTAAGACTTTTGGGTAAAAGGTCAACATAATATAAAGAAATTAGCCAATCGAAAAAAGAGCACGGGCGACCGAAGCGTACCTTTCGCATAATAAAAGTCTTTAAATTGAAAGACACGTGGATTCAATTACTAAAGGACACAGATTTATGCAAAGATTCCTCAGTTCGTTTTTAATTCCACTTTTTAATTGAATTTAAAATGGCACTTTACCTACTTATGTGCGCACTTCACGGTCTATTTCGATTATTTTTAATCAGAACTGAAGGGAAGAGATTCAATTTTAACGAGCCTTTCAACATAAAAAAAAAAAAATATAATAAAAATAACAACCAATTTTCGTTACATTAAAATTTGCTAAAAATAAAACCCAAACCATTCGCAGCATCACTTCCGTTTCAAATACTTATACCTACCAACAGCAAAATGTGCTACGCCACCAATTGTTCAGCCCATAAAATCAAACCTATTCCCGATAGACGTTCTCTTACATAAAAAAAACCATTTATGCTATAAAATATAGCAAATCATCGCATAAAATTCATAATTCAACGCACCTTTATCATCAAATCAAATTAACTTGCGATTTCATAACACAACACAACAAAATTTCCCCCGCCAAAATCTAAATGAGTGGAAACACTTTTCCAATCGAAAAATAAAAGGTAAATTCCACCCTCAGGTATAAAGGAGGTAAAACAATCTCCTTGCTCTCCACTTCTTAATAAAATCCTTCCCAAAATGTGTGCTCGTATGCAAAGTAACAACTCAAGTATACAAACGACACAAACGTGATGTATCAAATACAATAACAAGAATCAAATCATGTGTATCCCAACAAGGCAATATACTCATTCCTCTACCGAGAGTAGGTACGTATATCCCCATAGAATGAAACGACAAAGATTCTATTAAATTCAACAGGATAATATCTTTAAGGCGCGCTTTTATTATAATAATAATAATAGTACTTAAAGTCTCCTTTCACATAGTGTTGCGCCTTGCGTGTGTTCAAAATTGGACCACCACCATGCCTCATTTCATTATCGTCTTTTGCTCTCTCTCCCTCTCTGTCTCTCTCTCACTCTTCGTTCTCAGGGGCTAAACATTCAATTTTGCAAAAATCGTCAAAGCCTATTGAAAATATTAAATTATTCGTCATCGTCTCCCCTTTCTCTTCACCACCGCACTTGTTCATAAATATTTATTAGTTTGGAAAATCTTTAACGAGGAAAGAGGGATAAGAAAAAAAAAAAAGAAAAACAGAAACACCAAACGCACACAACAAGCATTTCTTGAATAACCAAAGTGTTTTCAATTTTCACTCCAGGAGGCAAGAAAGACGTGTCGTGTTACTTGAGATCTCCACACATACAATCTATAACATCTCCATTTTTTTTCTCTTCCTTCTTTCTTGAATGAACAAACAAAAGTCGACACTTTTGAGGACGAGAAAAAAAAACAAGAATGTTATATTCCATCCTTCCTTGAACATTGGAAAATTCTATCCACACGACCGACAGGCCTGACACGACGACAACTCATCCGCCCTCCTCACCCTACACGCTTACCCCTTCCAGAAAGAAAAAAAAAAAAAAACAATTTTCGCATATGATTTTCATTGATAATGGTAGTTAGTAAGAGTTGGGGTTAGGATGGGGGCTGAGAATGATGAAAATGTAGTCAAAATGATATCTATCCAACTCCGGGATATGGAAATCTAATACGAGACGAAAGGAATCGATGAAAGTAATATCTGCTTAAGAAAGGCGCAGGTTGAAGGTGAAGTCGATTTGAGATAAAGTAAAAATAACACTTCTTGGGTGCACGTACTTGCGTAATGCGTAGGTTAAGTTTGAATAGTGCCATCAATAAAGTATAAGGGACACTATCGACGGCGACGGGGAGCGTTTCCATTAAATTCATCAGCTTCGGTGAGGGATGAGTGGAGTCTGGAGTACCACAAGGATTCCACATTTCACATATACAATTGATTAAAATATGTTTGGGCCTCAGGAATGAATACTGGCCAATGGAGACACACAAGTCGAGAAGATGAAATATTAGAGACGAATGGGAGCAAGCAAAACAGCAGAATAATTAATGGCTGCTTCGACCGACCAACGGGAGATCATTCCGTAAAACATTTTGGAAAATATCGTTGCATAACCAATATGTAAAAAGGAATCGATGTCACCTAGAGTTCAGGAATATATACAGATATAGGGTGGCGAAACAGAGAGAGGGCAAGGCTACCATGCCTTGTGGAGGAATGGAGGGAATCTACAATTTTCTGCCTGTTCTGAACAGCTAATTGAGAAAGCGCTTTTCATAGCAGTGAGCTTAATATTTTACCCGGGGCTACACGATCAAGATATTGTAAGCCATTTACAATACATTTAAATTTTCTTACATATACAATCAAATTTGTCGAAATTGAAACCCAGCTGGTATGGAATATTGAAAGCCACCCGAGAAGCAGTTTCAGTAGCCATGAAATTGACAGCTTCGTCAAATACCCTCAAAAAGAGAAAAGAGTGCCTGGAAAAAACTTTGAATTTCAAATTTCTTGTGGGTGCCATTTTGAAAATATATAATGACATGTCGATTGAAAGCCATTTGCCTGGCAAATTGTAAGTCGCCACGTCACAGCCGAAACATGAACAGGAATTTGACATAGTGTATGTGTAGGCTGATGGCTTACCATATCTTGATCGTGTAGCTGCAGGGTTAGGATTTGCTAGTTCCTTTTTGAGAAAACATTTTTGGTGTCTGTTGGGATTCGAACCAAGAACCTCCCGTGTAACAGTCAGAAAAGTTGACTACTACGCCTTGACCACCAGAGTTCAGGGATACTATTGTTCAATACAGCCACACAATCATTTGACTGCTGATCGAAAAAAGAAGCCAAAATAAATTCTTGTAGATTTGATATGGTTGCCAAATCTAGCGAAAAAAGAAAAGCACAGCCAAACACATTTAGAAAAGATCAGTTTTCCCTAAGCCGATATAAGTTTTTGAAGAGATTACCCTGACCACCACCTACATCAATTTCCTTAGCCTTAGATAGCACTTCCCACTTATAACACACTTGTCTGATGCAAACAGGCCCAAGATAAAAATAATATGAGATGATGAAACGAACCACAACTGTGGATCCAATACTTCCTCCCCAAAGAAAAAATGATAAGGACTAAGGTAAAGTAACTTGAGTTTCCTTCTGATGAAAAGTGCGGTTTTTGTCGTTGTACGTGGCAGGCAGGTAAATATGCCTATAAATGCGAATTTTATTCATATCGATGTAAAAGTTTGGTGGTAAGACTCCTTAAAAGAATCAAGAGAACGAAAAAAAGAAAACATACAGAGACGATAGTCGTTTGTAGAAAATGGATAATGGGATACACTATGCATTGAATGAACCGGAGCGCGCAACAGTTTGAAAAAAGGGTGGACTTGGCGTATATTTTTCAATATTATTTCGGGAACGGTGAGATATTAGAGAGACCGGCCGCGGCCGTTCTCTTTCTTGGAGAAGCCTTTACAAGCTCTGGTTGAAAGTTGAGCTCCTGCGAAAGAAAACTTTTACTGATTATTCTATTCAGCTCGTTAAAAGCATTGTACTGAGATAAGACACAAAAAAGATTCCAATGCGATGTTTTACTGCGAACTTTGTCCTGTTCTTTTTTTTTTATTTCCCTACAATTTCAAATGTGTAAGTTTTCAAAGCCATTTATGACTCCACCACATTTCAATTAAGCCAAAAGCTTAAGTAATAAAGATACAAGAAGACAGAGGAGTTGTCCCTGTTGTGTCAAATGAAGTCCCCTCATGAACCGTGTTCTGCCGAAATCAGTCAAATAAAGTTACAAAACAAACACAATACTCCCCATGGTCCTAATTTCTCACCTGGCATAGACAAATCGCTCGGATTAAATTAAAAAAAAAAAAAAAAAAAAAATATATTAACCAACTAAGCGCGTGTTTGCAATCTCGATTATTTTTTTTATGCTACAAACTCTGCAACAAATCTAATTTACCCTCTTGGGAATATGTTAATATAAAACTTCACCATAACCATATACAAACATATCTCACTCTCGCCTCTACTTTACCTTCCTTTGGAATATTTGTAGTCAATTTGCTATTTAAATAGTTAGGACATGCTAAAGGATTCAGTTCGCACACACAAAAAAGAGGCAGTGTTTCCCTTTCGGGACTTCCCCGCACCGTTGAACTATCTGTGAGAAGTGAAGAAAAGCACACTACCTCAATGGAGCGCGCGTTATAATGGCTCCCAATGGAGTACTTTTGAATCGATAATAATTTATCTAAGAGATACTTTCCATGCTAACTTTCGTTTGCTATATATGCTTTCTGTTCTTCTTCTGTGAATAATCACGACGTGAATTCTCTAGTTTGGGTTTTTTTTTCTATCTCTAGCATGCCAATGCCAAGCCTATTCCATATTCCATGTTCTATCGAGTGAAGAAGATGTTCTACAAAAGTCGACTTTTAGGAACGTAGCAGATTTTGTTCCAGTAGATTAGCATTATACCATTTTCTGGGATGATTTTGTTTTTCTTCTTTTTCTTTCACACGTTGGAGTGGGGGAACTTCTGCTTTTTTTTCCAGAGAGAAAGAAAAAGTCTTTTAGGAGTTTAACATTACAGAGCAGCATCATTTTAGGTTTCATAAGAGGAAGTATGTTCCAAGTTAAAATGAATTATTGATCATAAAAAGTGAATTCAATTGCTAAGTGAGTTTGTAAGGGATAGGATAGGGGTATGGAGGTATTGGGGCACATTTTTTGGACAGGAAGTAGTTCGTTTGCTGTTCTGTGTGGCACTAGGTACATTGCACTTTCAGTTTGTTGACCAGACTACGCTTTCAGGTAGTAGAAAAAATAATAATAAATTTCTTTTCACCGAGGTTCTAGAGAAAGATGTAGTAATCCCCAACGAAGCCAGGAACGAAATTCTGCAATTGAATGAAGATGGAAACCTTTTCCAATTGCTCCATTTCACAAGAAGCAAACAAAGTGTTACGATGTAGGCTACTGCCAACGATAATTGATGGGATGCTTATGCAAGAGGGTGCAATTTATTTCCACAGTTTTCAGGTTTAAGTTTTAAAATGCAAGCGATAAATTTAAACCGATATTTCAATATTTCTAACAAGGGGAACGTTTTTATGGATGGATGAATCTATTGACGAAGGCCAGCTAGACAATATAGAAAGTATATACAAGTACAACTGGATGTCAAAAGTAAATTGAAAAAAAAAGTATATTAACGACGAAGTACTCGCCGCTGCTCGAACCAATAAAATAAATGAAGAAAACTGAAAAGATTCGGCAAAAACGACTGTAGCTGTGCTGCTTTTCCAAGTATCAGTTCAAAGGAACAATACAAAAATACTATATTTTTGTGTCCTAGCTTTAAAGCACAGCTTAGCTCAAGTCCACCAAAGCAGTTTCTGTTGGCGTGGGAATACGACATTAAAATTCTGCCTAGTTCTGTTCCTAGGTCACAATGTGGTCTTAAATTGGTGAAAGAACTTTGAAAACCTATTGTGTGGTTAGGTTAGGCGTTATATTAGCTAACAAACAAATTCACATTCGAATTGTTCACATTAGTAGTCTAGCACATTATCAATTACTAACGCGCACAAGCAGTTGGGAACAAATATGAGAGTTATGTTGTGCACTTCTTCCCTGCAATACCTTTCCAAAAATATAAGCTTTATACAAATACATTTCGCTTAAGGCAAGTAAAAGGGTTTCAACCATTTTTAATTGACGTTTTATTTAAAACCATAGCGTCTTTCAATAAAAACAAAATGAGTGTGTTATACGGCTTCTATACAGACACTAACATTCGCCAGAAACAGCTCAGAAATTAGAATATCAAAGAAGAAATTATTTGAAGAAACTCGTTTTACCATGAGGGGCAATTTTACCAAGATACTAAGAAACTAAGAACACATAGCCTTGCAACAAATAAACATTTGGTTAGCGACTCGAGCAAGAACTTCATGAAAATGTCCTCAGTAGAGGTGACTGTTTGGGTTTTGAAGTTAAGCAAAATACTTTTTTTCAATATGGCGATTTTGGTACTCATTGGCCGGCCAGATCAGGAAAGTCAACATCCTTTTGAAACTTTTCATTAGTAATTCGGATAAGAAATCACGAATTTATCATAGTTGCTTTCCAACAACAAGCCAACTGCATTTAAATCAGAAAGTGGTTATAACACCAAAATTGTTCAAATTCAAAGGCTGTTGGCATGTTTTTACTCCGCCTGGACCACAACATGCGGTGCCGGTGGGGTGGTGGCCCAATGGTTAGTTTATCTGTCTGCTACGTTGGAGTTCGAGGTTCGCATCTCAGATATGAAATTGATTTTCATTTGAAATTAGCAAATCCTCCGAAAGTAAATAAATTATCATTAAGAGCGATTTCTAACGAAACCGTTAGGAGTTTATTTATTTATTCCAGTATAATAAGCATACAAACGCAGAGGAGAGGCAAGTAGGATTAATCAAGTAACACTTTTCGTCTTCGCCTTTATTGCACCATCGGCACTGGTACTACGATGCTAGTGGTGTAGTAGCTAGAGCATCAGACTGGTAATATTGAGAACAGTGCTCGATTCACGTAAGAACCAAAGCACTTTTACGAAATACTCAGCATCCCAGTGCATTCAGTAATGTGTATATAACCAGCGATGCATCAATTTTAGTAGTCCTGTTGAACTAGAGTTATTAGTTCCTACTTTTCTTGTCCAATTAGGAAATTTAATTAAAAAGTCGCTCCTCTAGATAACAAATCTGACAGAATAAGCAAGGCTAGAACCATCAACACGATCAGTGGAAACTTCTACTTCAATCAGCACGCTGGACAAGCCATTAAGTAACATTTTGGCCAACGAGATTCTAAAGCGTGTTTTAAGCTTTAAGGGCTAATATTGAGGGTAAAACGCACCTAAACGTCAAGTTTTGTTTTTTGTATTCATTCGACATTTCTCAATTTCAGACTAACTCAATTTGAGCCATGGAAATATACACAATCGAGCAACGCGTTAAAGTTATTCAGGCTTATTATAAAAATGGGCGCTCAAATCAAAATGAATATCGCGCGCTTCGTGACTTTTTTGGTGATTTTAATCGTCCAACTTTTTATGGCCCGATATGGATGTAGACGATATGTGGTTTCGACAGAACGGTGCCACTTGTCACACAGCTAACGAAACAATAAATCTTTTGCCCGACAAATTCAATGACCATATCTCACATGGTGGCGATGTCCATCATGTGATTTGACACCGTTGGGCTTGTTTCTTTGGCGTTATTTGAAAATAAAGGTGTACGTCGATAAGCCAACAAGTCAAGAGCTAAAGGATGAGATAATTCGGCACAATAACGGCCTCAATTATTCCTCAGCGTCATCGAAAATATGGGCCATATGATAGAGGTGTGTCGCCAAGGTCGCGGCGGCCATTCGGCCGGTATGTTGTGCCATACATAATTGAACCATACCAATATGTATTATCATAATAAAAGGAAATGACACTTTTTCGTAAACAATTTGTGTTTGATTCAAAATCAACATCGGGCCTTAAAATTTAACCACCCTTTACTAAGCTGAAACACCGCAACATGACCTTCATTCTAAGTTGCTGTTTTTCGATAGCAATGGACCTTGTCGTCAGTTTTGTTTGAAAAGACTTTACTAAGTCCAGCAAATTATCGGGATATGTACCGAAGAGTTAATTCAAGAATTGGTGACCTATGAAAAAGAAGCGGTAATGGTAACCAACTACGGGCCTACTAATCCACCTCTAAAGCCACCCTTACTCGACTGATGAAAAGTATGCATTAGGCAGAGCCTTAGTGGCATGTAAGTATTTGTGTTGAAATGGATAGACACACACACACAAACACAACGCAATAGGTTGATAAAAAAAACGATTTTTAAAGGAAAACCATCTCAAATAGTTGTTTTGGATAATGAACTGAATGTCAAGCACGAAGGGTTTTCAATTCAAGTAATGGCGACCAATAAAATTTTACAGTATTTTTTTACAAAAAAATAAGATCTAACATGACGCTGTCAATTTAGTTGTTTAAAGGTGCAAAAGTCCAGTAGAAAATTCATGTTAAAAAATGTATGACCAGAGAACCCTTCTTTTCGATTCTATTGAAAATAGAAAAACAATTAAAAAACAAAATGAAGTGGACATTCAATAATCACAAATTCAAATAAACAAAAACCCTTTACAACGCACTTAGTTTGAAACAATAGAATTACAGGACCACTTGAGCTTCCATCTCATGTTTCCAAATGGGGAGATGACAAAAAACGAAAAACTATTTATTTACAGATTTGAATTATCAAATTGACATTATGTAAATAAATCTGCATTCCATTCATGATACTACACATTTTTGCTTTGGATAGTTTCCTTTATTTCCACATGTGGGAATGACGCAGTCTTCTAATAATGTTTAATTGATTTTTGGAAATTTTGTTTTCCTTTTGCATAAATAATGTTGAATTGTTTATAAGGAGTACACACCAACTAGTCCTTAATTAACCGAAACTGATTTCTTTTCGATCTCGATTACATATTCATTTGGGCAGGTTGTCAACCACCCAATTACGGGCATTACACAACAAAAAAAGGAAACGTAAGAGACAAATTAAATAATCCCCTCTTTCAAGAGTCACTCAATGGAAAAGCGCCACTTGGGTATTTTTTCTTTCGTGGAACAATCAACGAGAAAAAAAAACAAAAACTTTTGTTTTTTTTGTTCTCCTGACGGTAGTTTATTTAGTTTTCACCAACTTACACAATGGCGGTGAATTGAAAATTATAAAAACATATATGTAACCTACACAATTGACTCTAAACAAACCCTACTACCAGCACTACCACACTGGTAAAAAAGACAAAAGTTTATGTAAAAAGTTCCTTTTCGTCCTGGTAGATTAAATGTTCAAAGGCTTAGCTCGAATTTAAATTGGTTTCGAATACAAACTTCGCGTTCGTTCATGCTAAAGTTTAATGGTTGTCTCCTCTTCTTGGTGATGTTTATGCGCTGTTCGCTATGTTGCACTTATTTTTTTTATGATGCCTTTTTTATATGCTTAGTAGGCACCTTGCTGTAGTCACATCTCTTTACTCGCTGGCTTTCAGGTACATTTTTAATGCTTTTCATGCTTTAAGGGTTCAGTAAGTTTGAAAATGATTTCGTGATCTGGAAAGTTATAAAGTTCTTCACAGTATGTATATATCTATGTCGTGAGAGGAGACAAACACGAGTTCTGCATCACCCACCAGTGAGTATATGTCTAACGTAATTCAAGGAAGTAATTGATATAAGTCCTTAAAAAAATATTTTCCTATGTTGCTAATCTGAATGCATATCAATATTTCAAATTAATCAATATCTGTTGGGAACCAAAATTCGATAAAAAATGTTAATGTTATTATTTTAAACATAAAAAAATGTTTTAAAGTATAGATATAAAGTTAAACAAAAAAAAAATAATGAGAAAAAAACAAAACATTCACTAAAAAAATAAATAAACAGACTGTTTAAAATGTGCAGACGTACCAAAGAGGGTAAATAGAGCATCAGGCGTGACCATCTACAGAAAAAAAAGAGAAAATAGAGATTCAGTTAGCAAGAGTATTGTTTTGACGGATGGATGAGTTGAGTAAAAAGATTCATAAAATAAAATCCTTTTTTCTGAACGAAAAATAAAGAAAAGAAAAACACATTTTAAATTTCTTAAACGTTAATTGAGGAAAAAAAGTTAAAAAAAAAAACATATGTAAGTTCGGAAATGACCTATCTGCATTTATTTAGAAAGCTAAGAGTATTTTCACTAATCGACAATTAAAAAAAAACAATTGTTTTTTTATAGCAAGTATATTGTTGTTTACGTTGGGTTTATATGGTTGTTGGTCCAAAATTTGAGGTTGTTACAAATTATTGACAGCAAACTTTCAATCTCAATCTCGTATATTTAGCCATTAAAATACGATCTCTTAAGAAGTAATTCCTATATTCCGCGAATACACGATCAAGATATGGCAAGCCATCGGCTCATCATTTTTCGAATTCCTGTCCTTGTTAGGATGCGGCGGAGGCAACTTACAATTTGCCAGGCAATTGGCTTTCAATAAGTTTTTTTAATATTCATTTTCAAAATACCTAGCGCGGCAAACGAAAACACATTAAGGTGTGTCCACACCAGAGAAACATTTCAAGAAACATTGTTTCAAAAACGTTTCTAAAATGTTTCCCATTTGTATAAAAAACATTTTTGAAACATTTCGGAAACATTTCAGAAACATTTCAGAAATGTTTCTGAAATGTTTTTTTGGTGTGGACGTTTCTTGAAACATTTCTGAAATGTTTCTGAAATGTTTTTTGTTTCCCATTTTTAATGGGATTTTTTTTTTTGTTTCTCGAAACAGTTTAGATAATTTCGAAACAAAGCATATCTTGTATTGTGCCCGAAGTTTGCGAAGCACTTGTGAATGGTCTTCAAAGTTATATGCAGGTATTTTATCGAATAGGTTCCTGCAACAGAATCTGAATGACTGAAAATTGCAGATGGTTTTGATAAAAGATGGCAATTTAAACAATGTGTTGGTGCAATGGATGGTCGTCATATAGTTATATCATCACCTTTTCATAGTGGTTCTGATTACTTCAACTACAAAGGAACTTTTAGCGTTGTGCTTTTGGCCGTAATTGACTCATCATATTCTTTTATATTCTTCGATGTTGGCTGTAAAGGTCGTATATCTGACGGTGGTGTTTTTAAGAACAATATGCTATGGACGGCTTTAAACAACGAAACACTGAATTTGCCATATTATAACATATTACCAGGAAAAGAACATCCAGTACCCTACGTTATAGTCAGAGATGCCGCATTTCCATTGCACACTCATATTTTAAAACCATTCAGTGGTACATATCCAAAAGGGTCAAGGGAGCGCATTTTCCACACTTTTCGCGACATTTTTGTTATAAGAAAAAGAAACCACTTTGCACTTCCACTCGCTTTATTTGCAAATGTTTCAGAAAAACAAAGATAGTTTTCCATTCAGAATGGAAAACAAAAAACATTCCAAAAACATTTCAGAAACATTTCAGAAATGTTTCACGAAGCGTCCACACCAAAACAACTTTATAGAAACATTTCTGAAACATTTCTAAAACATTTCTGAAACATTTCAGAAATGTTTTTTTGTTTCTGAAATGTTTCTGAAATGTTTTTGGAATGTTTCTGAAATGTTTCTGAAATGTTTCAAAAATGTTTCTTTGGTGTGGACATACTTTTAGAAGTAATTATTTTGCCAATGTTTCTGTTTTTAGAGCAATTTTTGGTTTATTTTCTCGATTCATTTTCATCTTTTTAAAGTGTTTTTATGAAGTTGTCAGTTTAAATATACCAGAATATACCATACGAATGCCAAATATGAAGGACTAAAAACTTCTTCGTCGTGAAGAAGCAGTTGGCATTCATAACCTCAATCAAATGATTTTGCATGGTTTTTATTCGGTGCTATGTCAAAAAAAAAAAAAAAAATATTCAAAAAACAAACCAATTTTCGCCTATACACTTTATTTCAACCATTCACTCTAGACTTTGCCAATACAAATACAGCAAAACTTTTGGTACGTTTTTACTTTAATAGCGTAAATTTGGAAGGAAAGTTTTGTTTATATCTAGAAAAAATTGATTCAGAACAAATATTAGTTCGGACATAAATCAGACAAAATGTCGAGCAAATGAGAAACGTCAGATGAGTTAGAGCAAGGTTTTAAGTATTTCAATTATAAATTGATTCAAGTATCATGTTAAGCTAGTGTGGCTCTAAGGCTCACTTTAAGGCTATTTAAATGACTATAAATTTGCGATATTGTTATTTTACCATGTGGTTAGGTTTGACGTGAGTTGATCTGACGCTTGAATATTCTAAAAAAAAGACTTCAGCTTTAAAACTTGTCTTTCTATCTTCATAAGACTTCAGAAAGAACTCTTATTACGAACTTCTACAGTGTGATCTCGAACGTTCAAACACCTAACCGAAGAGAAATTGAGTTAAGGCTGTCCTTTAATGGACATACATTTATGTAGCTTTAAAAAATTTTGTTAGAAAAATTTCAAAAGTAATGAACTTCATCGATTTCAATCAAAAGCTCGGAAATCAGATTGATTTCATGCTGAAAAAGGTGACAACAGGATAAAAATAATCGTAACTACAAAGGCACGAGAGGCCTTTTCCAACCTATTTTGGATATTTGTCGTTGATCAAATTTCAGCTGAACAAATCTCAAATCATAGGTGTGCTTTACGGAGACCAAGTCCAAGAGCGATAAGTTGAATGAAAAGGCACATAGAACGCAGCCCAAATAAGACGCCTTCTCACAAACACTCCCGGTATGTGGCCATCGTCAAAAATGACAACCGATCTTTCAACTACGGCCAAAGGACTCGTGCAGTTTTATGGAACTCATATTATGAGAGATGAGAACAACAGCATCCCCTACCTCCACTCGATCTCATGTCAACGAAAGATCAAATCTTCTCATTCGACATTTGCATTTAATGTGAATATTCTTCTTATTTTTATTGTGTCTTAATATTTTTATCCGAAATTTAAAGAGGTGTACTCAACTCATAATACATTCGAATATTCACATAAGAACCGGAAAGAATTTAAGTGAAACGTAAACAAGTTCGCGTGTAACGTAGGAGGTTCTCGGTTGAACCGATCCCAACTTAAAACAAAAAAAAAATTTTCCACACGTATAGCCTTCCACGAAGAATTGACAAATCCTCCGACCGCAGATTTACTGCGGCAAAAAAGCGCTTTCTCGTTTAGCCGTTCGAAATCAGCATAATATTGTAGATCACAACCATTCCCATTCAAGACGGGATGTTGCGCCACCCTATTTGCTTATTTTAATTTTTGTAATAAAAAGTATAGACATGTTTTGAATAAAGAAGTGGTCCATTGAAAGACTATTGAAAGTAAGTTAGTTTCACCCAGAGGACAAAACACATATAACCCCGAAAAACTGCAAGCAAAGGAGGTGTATTAATGCACTCAACACCAACTTACAGGAATCATTTGAGTGGTATGAAAGTATCGTGTAGTTTTTGTTCTTTGTAAAAAAAAGTGTGCTTCGTGTTGATTCGTTTAAAACGAAACCACCCAGTGACTTCCTTCTGAACTAATGAATTGAGTTTCCCATTAACGCAATGAAAATTGAAGCCGTTTGAGTTGGAAATCATTATTTTCAAAAGAAAAATTTGTTTAATAAAAAAAAATATTTTAACTTTGCATTTCAATTTATTAACAACATCTGTAACAGCATTAAGTTTACGGCTCAAACGACTGCAATAAGCTCATTTCAGATGGACCAATAGGAAACATTTGTCTTACTGCTTTCGTTTGAAACGAAGTAAAACGAGTCACTCGATTTATTTTGTATCCTCAAATGACTCCATATCGACCGTGTTGAACAACCTAACACGACCCACACCGTATAATACGCTTCCGCAAGCAAACGCATTTGAAATACGAAGAACAATCTCCTGAAATTTATTTAAAGTTGCAATATCTTCGGGATTGAACTTTATCGCTATAATAAATATAAAGATTAATATAATTTTCAACGGTTAAAAACATTAATAATTAATAAGTGTTTTTAACTGTTGAAAATTATATTAATCTTTTTATTTATTAGATTAAAAAACACGTGGAATATCTCTACTACAAAACTCATCATTTATCGCTATAGTCAATTTTAAGAAAACTTTTAGGTCGCTTTACCTCTGAAGAAAGAGACCTTGAACGAAGCCATCATGTGCGTCTTGGACTAGACAATAGATGACTTAAGCTGATGAAGCTGCGTGGATTCAATAGCTAGATCGTTTCATATTCTGCTTTATTTTCACTTTTTTATAAAAATTTTCACTTGATCTAAATAAAGTGGCGCAAGTATCGATTCATATCCTTTTTTGTAGTTCATCAATTTTATTTTGATGGACTATATGACTTTATGGGAAAATAGGCGCTAATTGAAAGCAGTAAATATTTGGGCGAAAACAGATTTCCATACCTTTAAAAAAAAAAATAGTTTCAAAAACAGTGCAATTACTCGTAGTCAATCAATTTTGAACATAAGTCTCGATTTCACTGTATTTTTATTTGATAGTTCCTTGAAGTCGTAGATTTTTTTGTCTAGCGACTATATTGAAATAATATTTATGATAACAATGAGTTATCAACTACACACAAAGCATAAAGTAGAATTGATATAAATACTAGAAGCCGAATGAGATTCACTTAACTCTGACCGACTTGAGTCAAAAAATACTAAGACCATCTTTTTGAAAAGGGTTTTCAAAGGCATACATTGAAATTCATGTGATAAACGTTTCACTCAATTAAACTAACCACATAGAGATCTTTTTTAAGTGAAACTTTATTACAGCTACATTTTAAAAAATGCTATCAAAATAGATATTAAATATTTTAATGGCAAGCAAAATGGTAATAAAATACACCTGTTAACGTTGCGATTGAATGGATTTGCCTGCAAAGTCAATATTTTTCCGTCAACATTAATATTTCTTTCATTATTTTATTAGCACTAAAATCATGGCATTTATTAAAACGAGCCAAATAATTTTTTAATAGTTTGTTTTCGATGAAGTTAAAATAAACAAACAAAGATGAAATGGGAAATATTGAATAGTAGAAACATAATCAGGGGAAACATTCGAAGGAGCGGTAAAATGATCACGAAAATAGATGGAAATAGAACAAAATAAAAATAATAATAATAAAAAAAAAAAACATAAAATCAACAGAACATTAACAAACAAAATTAATATCAAAAACAAACACATTTAAAAAAAATTAAATTTAATCGAATAAATGTTTAGTAGTTGAGAAAAAGAAACACTCCAAAATCTGGTTCTTTATCTTATGCTATTTAAGAACAAAAAAAAAAATGTATTTGACTGCAAAACAATTTACCTCCTCGTTTAAGTTTGACACCAGCAGGACATTTGAAAAACCTCGGAGTGCTGGTGTGGCAGTTGTGAGAGCACCACTGTTCGCCAATGCAAATGCACCTAAGCTAGGTATACCGCTACTATAACCACCAGTTAATTGTGCACCAATACCTAAAGCAAATGGTGGTAGAACACCCGGAGCACCTAGTCCATTAACTGGATAAGAAATAAAAATAAAAAAATTCATTCACTGCGTTTAACTATTTGCTTTTTGTTTAAATTAATTCGAAAAACAAAATTGATTAACAACTGAGAATAAATAAAAATATAAAAACACAAAAGGTTACCTATTTTATCACCTGTTAGTGCAGGTCTTTGTCTAGCTGCTATAAGAAGCAGATCGTTGGCATTGACCAGGCCTCCAGCTTGCGGTATTAGGTCAGTGCCCGGTTCACCTGGTGGCAATGATGGATTTGTAAAGTCCCTAGATTTGTCATTATTGTATTTGACATTTAGTGCTGTCAGTTTGCTATTATCAATACGTAGGGTACAACATCCATTGTAGATGTTCTGGCCGTCGAGAATGTTCTTTGCGTGTTGGGCAGCAGTTGCATCGGGATACTGAATGAGAGCCTGAAATAGAAAAAGTTTCAAAACAAAAATTAACAATGTCGCTTTAGTTCTACATTTTGCAGTCCTTACCTGGAATGAATTGTTTTTAGTGAAAGTCACAATTTTTAGCACTTTTCCAAAACGCTGGAATATCTGATGTAGTATATCCAACGACACTGGATACAATAGTGATTCGACAATAACCCTCAGCACAGTGTTTGGCCCACCCTGTGTTGTTGAATTGCTATTTGTTAGCATTAGAGTTTGTGAACCATCGGTGGCACTGCACAAGGGCAACGGTGATCCAGATCCTGGTGATTGAATTTTATGATAGTCTGAATTTTGAACGGCGACCAAAGCATTTGACTGCAAAGAAGAAAAAAAAATTCCATATATTAAAATAAAACATCATCACAGCACAGCACACTTTCTTTTATCAAAGGAAACAAATAAAATACGAATATCGATTCCAGAGAACAGAAAACTCAATAGTTAAATCTAATCGAGCAGTTTATGGGCTTTGGTACAGCTAAATACAAAGGGGGAGAGTTCATCTATAGTGGGAGGAGGTCGCTGGTTGGTCGATTCCTAGCCTACACAAAATCGTGACGTGATTCCGTTTTTAACAGGTTCACTGGATTTTCCATATTGTTTACATTCCAAACCAATTCTAGCCTTAAAGTGATGCCTTTATTCTGTTGTTTCTTTAAGCTCTTTCGGGTCGTAATAATATTTGAATTCTGTTCCCCCGTCGCGCGATGTAGCCTAGCTAATGCCCAATCCTGATCGGGGTGGTGGTGGGGGTGGTTGGGGTGCTATAGCCAAACACAAAAGGTCGAGACCACGGTCTAATAAATTTTTATTAGTTGAATGTTGTTTTTTCGTTTTATTTTTATTTTTCTTTCGGCTACTGCTTTGTAGAACTCTGCTGGAAAATTATTAACGATATTCCATGAAGCGAGTTCGCAGCACGAATGAAACAACTTTACACGATAGGGCAAAAGGAACATTTCTGCCAAAAGCCAGCTGGCAAAATGTCTATTTTTTGGAACGGAAATTTCGTTTTTCGGCAGTTATTGGTTTTGGTTCTGGATTTGATTTGTGTGATCTGAAAATGTCCTGACGGCCGGCTCACGACGCGGTGCGGCGGCGGGCGGGCGTGGTGAACCTGCAACCACGCGATGGTCACGGAATCACTTTCTTCAACAGTCTGCACTTGACGGGGCTTTGATTTCTATATACGCATATTCTCTCTATCGCTATCGAGTATAGTAAAACGTTTTATTAAGTGCTTTTTCCATATGTTGTTGTAATAGATTGTGTCGAAGGGCGGAAATCAAATGCGTGAGGGTCAAAACAATGCGTGGAAATAGGAATAATAAATAAAAAAAAAAACAACAACAATAACAAAAATGATTTGTGGTCAAACGTTTCATAATGGATTTCATGATATAATCCTTGTTAAGTTGCAAGGGTGGTGGTGGGATGGTGGCACAATTTAAGGACTTCATTTCCCATTATTGAATGGTTGCCATGTAGGTCAGAGGTAGCGGTGGTGGAAGCGGGCTTTGGTAGTGCTGGTCGATGGCTTTGGTTATTGGTAAATGTGGTCATTTTCAACTTAATGTATATTAAAACAGACATGCTTTTGGGGTTGACTTTTGCATCAGAAACTTAACAGTGTCTTTACGAAGTAATTGTTTATTTGAACAAGAAACCCCAATGGAGTACCTACTATGAAAGGATACGATAAAAACATTCTTTTGTTTGATCAACAACTTATTTCCTGACCAAAAAACTATTTGTTAAGCATTTTGCTGATTGTACAGAGGATTAGAAAGCCAGTAATGGTTTTTTTACCCAGTTTGAGTTAGAGGAGGAAGCTCAAAAGCTGAAATCTGAAACTTCCATTTCCATCGCTTAGCCAAAAGGTTTTGTTGAAATCAAATTTAAAATTTGAACACAAATATCATCTGGCTACTAATAGCTAAAGTAAATAAATAAACAGGCACAACAGAAAGCGTTTTTCACGTAAATGAATTAACTATGGGAGGACTTGCCAATTCCTCGCAAAAGGCGTTTCCGTGGAAAAACATTTTCGTTTTCGGTTGGGATCTGAACCACAAACCTCTCGAGTAACAGGCTAACCGTTGTGCCACGGACACCACGATTACTTATAAGTACCGATCAAAAAAAGAGCTTGATCTTTCAGTTAAAGGATTTAAGCGCGGCGTAAACTACCCATGTGAAATGTGAAAAAGTATATGGCTTTCAAATTGAACCATTGTCTTAGATATTAATATCTAGTTACTTTTTCAGTGCTGACAGCATTTTATAACTAAATTGTAGGCCTCCATTGCATTCAATTCTCCGCAAGTTATGGTTGAGAGAAATGCGCAAGGTCGTGTCTTCTCCCGACTTTCGAATCGAGCTCAAGGCAGTCCTTTTCGTTGTCGGTTGACTCTAGTCACAAGTAGCAAACGGTTTCTATATCTCAAGACTCAAAGGACCACGTTGGCGATCTTGTAATCAACGAACAGTCAACCATTTTCACAAAGTAGCGATGGAGACAAGGCCTTCCTTAACATTCTGGATGTTTAATTTTCCGAGGAAAAACATTGAATCGGACCGCGCTTTCTCATTAAGAAAATGAAAACACTTCATTGATGACTTTGGAAGATGACAGATTAGAAAGGAAAAGATCATGCCAGGCAACTCAAGCCTGTAAAAACCAACAAGAAAACATAGCAATAATTAATAACAGTCGCAGTTGCTACTGAGGATCTAGAAAAACTATACTTCTGCAGACTGCTTAAGGGCGATGTAATGGTGTCATAAATCCACTGACCGACAGAGTGCCTCATTATGATCAAGAATTCCATCCTCTGAAATGAACCTAGCGATATGTCAGCTTAAGAACGCTGTTTGGAAATAACAACTAAACGAAGAACTTGATGAGTTATACCGCGATATTGACTACGACCGGCACATGTATGTGGAACAAAAGGACACCAGTTCTTCGGCTCGACGAGTTTGAGAAGACAGGCCAGTGAGAGATGTCAGCGAAAATAGACCTGAGCAAAATAAAAATGCAAAAGTGGAGGCATGTGACAAAATCAATGGCGTTGTTTGGTTGAGATTCGAGTTTGCTTAGAACTGTACCACTAACCTTGGTTAGTAAGAAAATACATAATAAATAGAAAATGAATATGCAAATACGTTTTTGTATATTCAAGAACATTCTGAGACTTAGAAAAGATCATTCTGCGCTTTTGAAAATAAACTAATCGTCCAGTTGACGGATGAAACCTTTTTACTTGTCTTGAACGCAATGTATGGACATGAAACTTTTATTATTGGAAAGGTATTGCAAAGAAGAAGTGTACAGTATATATTTGAACGCAATACTTAACGTCTCAGACAATTTATTTTTCAATAATTTGAGTAACACCTATTCTGCAAATACATTTTCCATGCTTCGATCTTATGCTCTATAAAATGGCAGACGAAGGGAATTAATTTATTTTTCGTTCCTCTATCTCCTTATGGAAGTAAAAAGCCATCATATAAACTGACAGTGTCATCGCTTTCCAACGAATTGACCAGGGGCTCATTCCGTAACTTTTCAAAGGATTATCGTTCAATCTTCTATCGTAGATTGCGTCTTCAAAAGATTGTTTCATATAATCTAGCTTTCAGTGGTTGGTGGAAAGCTATTTTACTTATTGTCTTACAAATTTAGGCAACTATTTCAGGGTCTTAAACACGTTTTTCTATACTGCCTAAAACTCAGACGATAGTCGTTTAAAACGTTACAGAATCCGGCTCCAGAACGAGTAGTCCGATCAAATTTTTGGATATTAAAATGTGAGACATTTTACAATTGACCTTATTAGAGCTCAAACGTTAATCTAAGACCATTGCTAAGACTAAGAAGAAAGTCTTCCTCACTTTAAGGGATAGTTATGGAAAACATCTAACTGTAAGCCTTATAATAGGCCCCGACCAAATTTTCTAAACAAAAGCCTTTTGAAAACAAAACATCTTTTGCCAAACACACAATTTCGAATAATTAAAAAAATGTACTCTTTGTAATTACATAATTCGCTCATCGATTTGCCTCCTGAAGGGCTGCAGGGCGCACATTTACTACTTTAAGGACGAACTGTGCATCTTATTTTAAAAATTTCATAAAAACTTCACCAACTGCTTGAGGCACTTATAAGTATTTTTCTTCTTCTATTTTTGACTTGTTAAGGTACCGAGAAAATATCCTTCCACTTCACCACTAAAGCATAAAGAAAACTGACCAAACGTATTTCCCAGAAGACAATTTTATTCAAAAATGTCCCCATTCCCCATCGCCTTTTTGGTTTTATTAGGAAAAAAAAAAAAGAAGAAATTAGTTCGAATGTTTCCTTCTTGAACATCATCACAGTTATATTATCTTTTCATAAGTATCTGTAGATTTTTTTCACTGTTGATTTTTGCTCTAAGAGGAAAAGCAAAAAGTAGTGCAAAAATTTTCTAACAAATTCCTCTTACAACCGAAGCGTAAGGAAGACGGACAAAACTCTATTTTCAAGTCAACCTCAATCCTTTCTTCTTTTTTTTCTCTACCCACTGTTCACTCGTTCTTGCAACAAATTTATATAAAAAAAACACACAAAAAAGATTAAGCACTAACGTAAACAGTCATTACTTAAGAGACTCTAGTTTTTTTGTTTCAATTTTATCATCCCTCGAACCTATCCACCATCCTTGCTCTTGAAACTCACTCGCAAAAAAGTTTGAAAAGTAAAGAATGAACAGTGTGATAAAAGTCTCCTGTTGCCAAAGAAAATTGCGCAAAGTAGAAAAATTTCCCCATTCTATATTTACAACCAGCTTAGTCGCAAAGTAATAAGCTGTATTTAAGTCTAAGAAGATACAGCAACAGATATTCAGATTTGTTGTAAGACTTTCATTTCTGCTTTTATTTTCTCTCTGATTTGTAGAAATCACTTTTTGCAATTTATGTATATTTCATAAAAGAATACCCAGTGTCTTGTGTATACAGCGCGGAGAGCATCTAAACAGCCAACGAACCAACTCTATTGTCAATTGCGAGCCAACTCGGCCAAATTGACTTGAGGGAAAATCAACCAGAAACAATGCTTGAGTGAGTGCAATATTTTCTATTTTTCTTTCCTTCCTACTCAATTGCAAAACAGAAAAAGAAGACTACCAAGACGATGAGCAGCAAAGTCATATTCATGGGAGTAAAAAAAACTTCTTAATGCGTTTTCCAGTAAACGCAAATCACTAAGGTATCCTGGCAGCAGGAGCACTCTGTAGCTAGCAGCACTATTTCTGCTGAACTACAAGTCACAAAATCACAAAATGCAACAGTAAACTGTCATCATCTCTATCCTTGTCGATGATGGTTTGGTCTTTATTGTGTATATACTGCCCGTTTTGCTTATCACGGCTTCAGGTGGCTGTTGGGGGAATTCCTATCATAGAAAAGCTCCTGCCATCATCTTTTCCCAAACATGGTAAGCGTTTTACATGCCATTATAATAAATTGTGTGCGCAGTGTGTACGGAAGGACGTCGTTGACAAAGATGACATATCTATAAGGATGAGTATACTACGATTCCGTCGAAGAAACTAAATTTCTTTCCTAGTTTCGCTTTTTTGCTCTGCCTCTCTCTATAATATTCATGTATTTCGGTCGATCCTTCGACAACATTGGATGATGTTCCCATCATCATTCAGAGAACAAATAGAAATTCAGTCTTTGCTTCCCTCTTATGTTGGTTATTATTTATTAGAATTTTGATTTAATACACTGACTTGAATTTTTTTTTTTGTGAATAAAAAGGAATCTTACTTAAATTGAGCGTACGAAGGTTCTGATTTAAAATTAATTTGAGTGAGTTTGCTCGAATTGAATTGCGATTCAGTAGGTTTGCGGTCAAAATGAATACGAGTGAACATGGATATACCTAGTTCAAGTAGGGTATCATCTTTTTCAAGGAAATGGCCTTTAAGGAGGCTATTTACAGATGAATCGTATGGAATTTATAAAAGTTCTAAGCTACTCGTATGAATAAAAAAATATTTGCAAGAGAATAAAAAGTTGCAATTTTTTTCTTGAGCATACAGCTTATTCGTAGGTGTAGTAAGCTCCTTAGGAGGATTGAATAATTATTTTTCATTAAAAAAAAAGTGTTTACGTGTGAAAGGAGAGCTACTCTGATTTAAATGAAATACGTAACAAAATCATTTTTTGACCGAATTTGATTTTTGAGTTTTACAACAAAGAGAGATTGATCGCATGTATGTTAATATCCACCGAACATCAAGATTGAGGAATGTCAAGACCTAGCTCAATTCTCTTTTCCATAACTTGAGAACGGGCTACTCTCGACTTCCCCAACTTCCCTATTCCTCGCGAAAGAACGAGGTCACCAGTGGAAAAAATAGTTGGACATTCAATTTAGATTTAAACCTCGAACTCACATGTAACAGGCAGAAATCCTTATCATAGAATACCACGCGAATAACTCACTCCACAAACAATAGATCAATTTCCATTTAAATATTATAAAGGGGGGCAAGAACATTCTTGGAAAAGGATTTGTATAACAAATTACGGTAAAAAAACAAAAATTATGAAAAATTGGTTGAGTTTGTAATTTCTACGGAGTGAAGTAACTTCTTTTACAACCACCCCCTACCAGTGGTAGAGTCGTATTCGAACATCATCAACACAAATGATCCTTCGAGGTAGAGTAATATTAAGATTAAAATAGAGGGGGCGGGTTGAGCCTAGGCAGCTCTGGGCATTGCGGTTTCTGAATCAAACCAATTGTGCTAACCCATGTGAGGTTTCAGGTTAGTTCTCCTGCTCCTGAGTTGAACCAGAAGTAAGCAATCTTCTGTGGGTGAAAGAGTTTGAGTTTATCTAGGGGGATGTTCTCATAGTCAAGTATTGGCTTTCTAAGGCGGAAAAGTGCTGAACATTCCGTAATAATGTGCAGAGATGTTTCTTTATTTTCAAGGCTTAGTCTACAGATGGGGTCCGCTACCAGCCTCTTTTGGTAAAGATGTTTCTCTAAAGAACAGTGGCCGATTAGTAGTCCTGTAAAATTTTTTAGGGTTTTCCTATTGAGGTTCAGTAGGAACTTTTTATGTTTTTTCAGTATATTCTGGCAGTAAGATTTTTGAACAGGTTTGGTGAGATGAGTTACGCCGAGCTTCATTTCATTCCTCCATTAAGATGTTCTTAGCAGTGTTTTTGAAGGTGCTTTTATTTATATCCCAGAAGGGTTCAGGTCCGACGAATGGTTTAGATGCGCCGTCTTTAGCTAAGATGTTTCCCTTCTCGTTACCATCATAGCCTTTGTGTGCTGGGATCCAGTGGAGGATTACAGCGTTTTTCCTCGCTAGTTCAGAGAGTGACATGACTGTCTCTTGGACTAGTTTGGATCTTATGACAGGTGAGCTTAAGACCTTTAGTGCAGCATGGCTGTCAGATAAAATAAATATTGGTCTTTTTTTCGTGTTCGATTATTATTCTCGAACATTCTTTAATGACAAAGACTTCAGCTTGGAAAAAGGACGAGTGACTACCCAGACTTACTGACAAATTCGTTCTAGGAGAGTCACTCAAAATGCCGCAAACTGTACCAGTTTCCATTTTTGAGCCGTACCCATACCAGACCATATCTTGCTTTGAAGGATGAGGCTTTGTGTTCTCTAATGACAATGGAGAAGTGGAGTTTGAAGTTTACATGGGAATAATAGCATCTAAGCACATACTAAAGGTATTAAGTTTTTCTAGACTTTCCATTATACACAGATGTCTTTTCGGGTTTGGATATGATTTTATGTGTCCCTAATGGAAGAGACGGTATATCGCCAGTTTTGCTTCCATTTTTAGAGGCAGAGTAAGAATGAGTGATGGGAGTTGAAAACGAAAACAAAATGTATAAAGTCAAAAACTAAACGATATGAGAAAGAGTCAAAAACGAAAAATGAATTTTTTAACAAAAATAACGCTCTCATTACTGTCGTCAGTTTTCAAGCATTGAGTTGAGGCTTTTGTTGCTGAGGTAAAACAAAAATACTACAGTTTCCACGTTATAACGAAACGTCAACGAAACAAGACAATCTACAAATGCAACCCGAACAGTCAGACAAAGTGTGGAACGATATAAGAAGGAGTTACAAATGTAAAAGATCAAAATAGAAAAATTTTAACACACAGAATAGGTACTACGTTTATTACCCCACCAGTGGTAAGGCGCTGTACGTGCAGTATCAAGAAAATGATTTTCAACGTAAAATTAAAATTAGTTTTCAACAGTCAGAAGAACTTGAAAGCAAAATAAAGGGCTAACGAGACATAAACTATAGACAAAAGTGAAGTAAGAAAGCCTTTCAAACAAGATGTGAACGAGATAAAAGTATAGACGAAGTGGTAACCCCGACTAAGTTAAATTCCCACCTTTCAAAGAATTCATCATAAAATAAGACAATGTCGCTGATGAAAACACTTTGAAATAATTCTCCAGCTTTCAATTTTGTTTATCATTGTGTTTTCTATTAACGAACGAACCAAAGTTTCTATCTTAAACGCACTCAAATTACGTAAATCAATTCAACAGAGTTTAATCATGCAATCATCTACTCGCAACTAAGAGTTGAAAATCAATTAAGTAGTCCTGTAGTAGCACAACTCTTATGACCAAAATACAAATCCCACTTAATTAATCATTAATGATATTTACAAAAGTGTATACACACATTGTTGTCCTCATGATTTATAGTAAGGGCACAAGAGGCCTCCTTCATCAAAGCAACATATATAATCAACGATTATATCACCGAAAATATCTTTGATTATTATTATCTGCTGTGGTTTCACGTCAGCAATTCAATAAAGAAATGTTTTGAGTCCTTAACTTCAACCGCGCTACTCTCTATCTTTCCCCCTCCTTCTCTCTCTTTGTCTCTTTGCAAACCGCAAATTGTTCAAATATTCTAATTATGTGCGTATAGCAATGATTAATTCCCTACCTTACACATTATTACTACCTAGGAATTTTTCGATACAAATTAACTTTCTCCCTTTGACTGATAATAATGGGTAATTTTAAGGAAACTCTGAACCATCAACGCTTTTATTTGGTATTTATGCAAGCGGGAAGCAATTGCCTCTTGAGCTCAAAACCGCGACAACTTCTTGTTCTCCTTCCAATGATTTTTGTCATATGTCAGACGTGAACTTTGTAAGAATGTAAATAAAGGTTATGTACACACACTCGTGGAGGCCTTTGATTGCAATAGCACTTTTAATTAGGTTATGAATAAAAGAAATTGTGGTAATAAGCTACTCATTTAAAATAAGAAAATTATGGCTTAGATCATAACTCTTTTTTAGGCTAATTTTGAGAGTGACGCCATGTAATGTCTGTTTTTCTCTAAAGTAAACAGAATGAGTCGAACTTTATCAGAAGAAGTCATCATCGATTGGAAGTAGGTGGTGACCTCTTGTCCTTAAAGCTAGTGAACGTCAGATATACAGTGGAATGTTCGAGCTTAAATGTCCCAAAGCTAGTTAAAGGTATCTAACTGAATGAAGTTTGAGAGAGAAGACTAGAGAAATAATTAAGAAGATAAACGACATGAAAACTAGCTTTGTGCTTTCTTGTTTCTTCCTTTGCTTCGTTTCGAGCTATTCGTATTCTTGGGAAGCCTCAAAAAATGTTTATGTTGATTGAATGCATGTATCTACTAATCTGGAAAAACTGGTAACTGACGACAGATATCTTCCCAATTACCGTTCAAGAAATCCAAAAGCATCTCTTAAAAAAAAAGTTCGTTGTTAGTATCCTCCTTAGTTTCTTAAATTTTCTAAAGATAAATACTAACCGCAGTTTTGATCATAAACAAAACGAACACGAGAACTACGAGTATGATGTGCCTTTTTCACTGGAAAAAAAGATTATCGGCTACACACTGCTTTTGAATCCGGTAAAAAGATTCCATTTTTATCCCCTTCGAGGTGGTAGGGGACGATTTAAAATTAAGCTTCGATGTGCCTAACAATTTCTTTGAGAACTCACTTTAAAAGAAAAACATTTGAGATCCTAGTAAAAGAAAAAAAGAAAACACACAAATAGCACTCATGCCTTCCGAGCACTTTCGATTCCATCACCCTGCCTGAAGCTCTGTAAGGAGAACTCCTATAAAAATAAACGATAATCACCTTACCCCGATAACAAAGTAATCCTTTGCTAATCGCATTCCATCTATCAAAGCATACATTAAGAGCTCAATCGAGAAGCAGCAAGAAGGAATTTATTTTTTCTTCTTCTCCAAGGTGACTAAGTGGCAGCGACATTCAAATTGAACACAAAAATAGATGAGTTCATGTTTGTGCACGAAGTTCTCCTCACAGAAACTAAGGGTGTGCCATTTTGTATTTATACAAAAAAAATCTATCTTATTGCATGCTAGAGAAAAGATAACTTACCGTCGTCACCTTCAAAACAAAACAAAAACCAAAAAGAAAACAACAAAAAGCACAAAAGAAAGCAAAAGACACTCTTTGTCATGTCTTAAAAATAAATCCTCTAGGCTTACGCTAAGAACATTTTCCAGGCAGGATCAAACAACACGAAAGGGTTACATTCAGCCCCTTCAGCGACATCTTGCCTTCAAAAAAACCAACCATACAAAGGCAAACACAATCCGGTCAGTGGACTGATCCCTCAAAAAATAAAAAAAAGCAAAAAAGAAAACATCCAGCAAAATTGGTAGGATTTTTCTTTTTACTTCTAGCCATTGTTGTCAAGTCAAAGACGACAGCTTAACCTATTGGCAATCTAATTTATAAATATTCCTTCTGCCATGTCCATGTCCAAGCCAGAGTATTTTTTTATCCTTTTGCAAAAAGATTAGAAGGGCCAAAGTCACCTGCTTTTACCACACTCAAATGGCCTTGTAAGTAGTTGCTCGTTGTTGTAGTTTCCTTCACACACAAAAATAGAAAGAAAACAAGTTTTGTCATTTTTATCCGTTTGCACTCTCTCCCCCTCCCTCTCTCCTGCTGTCTCGTGTACACTGTACATCCCCTTGGGATAAAAATAATCCTTTTGCCGCGTCACGAGAAAATGTTTATTCTACGAATTGGTAGGTTTGAATATGGCGTATTTGTGTGTGCGTCGGTCGTCTTTATTCTTGCATCGAACGCGAATGAGATGTTTCTTCTTTAACTTGGAGAATTTCTTCGTGTTGGATTTCAACTCCATCCTTAATCCTAATGTCCTATAAGACTCATTCATCTCAATTTCTTTTGGCATCTCTTTTTCTCGACTTTCACTTGTGAGTGTTTGTGTATACAGAGTACACATTGTACAGTACATGCAATGAAAATGTAGAAAAATTTGCAAGGAAAGTATGTATTCCTCGGGGGACTTAACCCTTTTTGCAAAGAATTGTCTTTCATGTTATTTCTTGTGTGTTGCTCGTGCGGTGTCTTAGCTCAATTCTAAAATGTGTCAAACCTTATGAACCTTGTATTTATTTTGGTTTTGAAATACAACTCTTGTTAGATGTGCTTTTTTTTGATGTTGTTGTTTTTGCGGAACATAGAATAATTAAGGAGAAAAAACTGACATTTTTTATAATTTCGTATACTTTCTTTCTAATCTTTCAACAAAATTGTTAGGTTTTCATGTTGCTAGTTATGAGTGTAGTTTTTCGTAGTAGAATTTCGGGTTGCTTGACGGAAGATGAAGAACAAGATGAACAAAACCATTTTTAGTGAACATGATATGTCGAGTACAGGTATATCATTAGGGAATGACAAGGATCTACTTGAAGTGTCGTTTATCATTTTGAGCTCATGAGATTTCCGGAAAATAATCTACTACTTGTGTTTTGTTTTTCTCACAATGCATGAAGTTATTTAACAACGATTTAAAGGAGTTTACCTAATAGTTGATTTCTATTCTTTTTTTGTTTCAGAGGAGATTCTACAAATATGAAGTTTTCCTGTACATATATAGTTTTGAAAGCAGTGCAATTAAAAGCAAACTGGTAAAAAAAAAAACAAGCAATTAGGGGTCCATTCTTATGATGGTTTGTTCTTGTCGATTCTCATTATGTGGAGTATGTACTTCAAATGTTTTCGTTGTCGTTGAAGTAGCCAGTGACAGTGACTACTGGGACGGAACATCTTGAGGTCACCCAAGTCAGCTGACTTATAATTAAGAAATTAATTTTTTTGTTTTCATAAATAAAGGGTGTTTTTTTTTTTTTGAGGTATAAACTTCGAATTGAAATAAAACAGAAGAAAATCGTTTTAATGTCCATCAATTTGGCTTAGTGGGATAATTTGATGCCATTAATGTTTGAATATGATTTCGGGCATATAGCCTCGGTGGCTGACTCCGATAAGCAAAGTCTAGAAGTCCAATTTTCAACCATTTTCGAGCATTTGAGGCCGTATGTCGCCAATAACGTAACGAATGTTGGCTTCCAAGCCCCCTAACGTTTCTGGTTTGTTGACGTACATGAGCGACTTTACAAATCCCCAAAGAAAAGTATTAATGATGTCAAATCTCACGATCTTGGTGGCCTACTGACAAGTCCATTCCGTGAAATTATGCGTTCATCGAATGTTTTCTTCAATAAATCTATTGTGACGTGCGTTGTGTCTTGTGTGGAATGTAGCGCCGTGTTGTTGGAACCACATCTCATTCACATTCACATTCATGCAATCCAAATCGGAACAAAATAGTTGGTTATCATGGCTCTATACCGGTATCTGTTAACGGTAACTGGCTCGCCAGCACCACGTCGGAAAAAGTATGATCTAATGATTCCACCGGCCCATAGAGCACACCAAATAGCCAGTTTAACCAAAAATGAGCCATCACTGAACAAAATTTTGCGATGAAAATCAGAATAAAGATCAATCTCATTTTCGGCCCACGCACCAAAATCACGACGCATTGCATGGTCTCGTTGCTTGAACAAGCTGTATCTTGCAAGGTCGTAAGGCAAGATCTTTGAGCAAAATCTTCCATAAAGTTGATGGACAAAAGTCCAATTGCTGTGCACGGTGGCGAATCAATTCATTCGGGTTCTCTTCGACACTTTGCTCTACAGCGGCAATTGTTTACTCGTTGGGCACTGTTCGACGTCTTTGCGGATGCGTAGTGCAAAAACCATCAATGGTTCACGGAATGAATTGCTCCGATGGACAATTATGTCGAACATAAAATGGACGAAGCTTGCGGTAAACTTCGCGAACTGAACCATTATTTTCGAAATGAATTTGAACAATTTGCAAGCGTTGCTCTTTTGTCAACCTATTCCTGATAAAATGGTAGACCAAACTGAACATAAAAGAAATTAGAGTTGGCGGATTTGAAAACAAAATGTTAGTTTTATCCCTATTCGAAAAACCAACATAACAAAAAACGCTCAATAGAAGCACTTAAAAGGCTTGATTTTTGATCA
The DNA here is from genome assembly GCA_914767635.1 of Melanostoma mellinum. Taxonomy (NCBI): domain Eukaryota; kingdom Metazoa; phylum Arthropoda; class Insecta; order Diptera; family Syrphidae; genus Melanostoma; species Melanostoma mellinum. The sequence goes on from OU612058.1 coordinate 28,187,250, forward strand.
AAAGCCTGATAAAATATTGCTGAGCTCCGCCCACTTTGAAAACTGTCACAGCTGTCAAAGAAATATTTTTTTACATTTCTCATAAGCAATTCGATTCTGTGAATTTTGAACCTAAAAATGATTTGCGGGAATAACAACTGAGGACACTTCAGCAGATAAGGAGACCATGTCAAAGAGTGCTGACAAATATCTCTATAAAGCAACACTTTCTCACCTAGAGTTCCAATAATGAGTGCTTGGATCTACTAACAAATGTTTTATGGTCCAATACGATGGTTTCACAGCGGTTCAGAACGAAAAAAAAGATCCAAATTGGATAATTTCAAACTTCTTACTCGGAAGAATTACTAAATACGAAAGACTGACAATCAAAAGAGAAAATTGTATTTTTCTCGCATCGAATTGCTCTCTGACAAACTACTCAAGGTTTGTTGTGTTTGGATTCAGTTGCTTGCATCGAAAGAACATCACTTCCCTGAGGGGTTTCATGAATTCACAGTTTTTTCAGCAAAACAATGCATGAAGTTGTTCTCAATTCTAAAACAAACCTTCACCATCAGCTTCATTATTTTTCTGAGTATCAACTGTATAAAGCAAGCAATTTTTTTTAAAACTCAGCGCAGGTCAAACGTCCTGAATTTGTGTGCTTCGCTAATGATTGCAATTGATTTTCTTACATAACCTCAATAACGCAGAACAATTCCCAAAAAAAAAAAAAAAAACACAAATAGACTTGCCATACAATGCCAATACAAAAAAAAAACACCTCCGGGCTCCAAGATGAACGATACCGTATTCAACACGCAACAATACAATTCAACTCAGAGAAACATTAAAGAATGCTTCACAAAAGTGAAACATTTCAATCCATCTGCAACAGGAATTTCACCTGAAGCCAATTCCAAAATTGATTGTTTCTGAATTCCAGTTATTGTTTCGGGTATAATGCAGTTAGTGCTTGCCGTTTCGGTTCGTATAGTTTTGTCATGGTGCTCCAAATGTCCTGATGGTCAGAAATGTTTTTACATATTCTCCCTCCAACACAAAAGCGTGCGCGTTTGTTGCTGCTGTTGGTTTTTCATCAACTGTGAGTCAATTTCAATGGCGAGAATGGCCAAAGAATAAACAAAACCCCTTTCCAAGTTTGCAAATACCCCCGGACTTGAACAACATTCGACAGACCGCACAAAATTGAACGAATAGGCCTAAGCATATTTCTCTCTGTGGATAGCTGTTGATACAATCTGAATGTTTTAAGAAGGAGTTCAACACACACACAAAAAAAAAAAGAGCACGACCTCACTACTAACAGGCTGAAAATTCTAGGTAGGTTTATCAACGAGGGTGAGGAAAAATTTTGAAATTAATTAAATTGTGTACCACCATCGAATGGCGCAGGAAGTATGACCCCAACCAGCAACACCACAGGCCAGGTTAATTTTGAAACAGTTTTTTTTTTCTTGTTGGTAATTATAAAAACAATTTAAAAGAACAATAAGATAAAGAAGGAATTTTAATTTTAAATGAACTTACCCCAACGGTGTGACTTTGATCGGTTTTTAGCTCGCGATGATTTGAGAACTGGATGTAGACCATACGACCTCGCATTTGTGGTGGATTGTGTGTGTAACAGGTAACCATAGCTGTGGCTGAAACTTCATCGGCCATCTCTAGAAATGCTTGATTTTTTCCTTTGAGGACGAGGACATTTGTGACACGACCAAAGGGTATGCCCAAGGATATGACGTCTGGTTCGCTCGACTCGTTTGGAATGTTTCTAAGGTGAATCACTTTTGATGGTTTGCCTGCAAAAAAGGGTGGAAAAAAGCACAAATTCAATAACAGAAATTCAAAAAGGTTGAACAGTTTTTTTATAAAAAGAGGAAAAAAAGTTTCTTTACTAAGCTTAAGCTCTGATTCTTTGCGGTTCCCGAACAAAACTTTGTGCACAATTTCATCACACGCAGACCACAATTACAAAGCCGCACTTTGTTGCTCATCAACTCCAACTCTACCCTTCTTTGTGCTTTTTGTATCCTTCGTGTAATAACTTCCTCAACGTGCCCCAACGTAAATCCTAGAAACTTAAATAAAATAATTTCCAACAAATTGTCCCTTGCTATGATAGGTGCATTATGAGTTCAAATGAGACAAAAAAACTTTTTCGCATAGAACCGGGAGAATGTGTTGACAAATATGCAAATGAGGGTGACCTCTCTTCCTACCTTCCTTCGTGACGGCCATAAACCCGAAAAGCCCATAACAAAATGCTCCAATTTAAGAAGATTACCAACTTTGTTGCAAAAATGTTACCATCTCTCGCATATACACCCACCTATACCTGGTAAAGTTTTGCTAAAGTAAACACACAACACTGAACATTGTCTCTATATAGTGTGGACGACGGTGAAAGTAAAAAAAAGGGACTTTACTCGTATAAGGGTTGAAAGACCCCCTGTATTTTTTTTTCTTCCCATGTTAAAAAAGTAGCCGAGTAAACAGCGGCAGCGGCGGACGAGGCAAGGATTCGCTGGTGTTAGTTTGGTTGTTGGTTGTTAGCACTTTTATTGTTTTTGGTTATGAAAATTTAAGACCCCCCCTTCCAGCAAATGAGGACATATAGCTCTGTTTTCAGGTGCACAGAATGTAAAGCCGAATGCAACAGCAACCAACACACAGCAGTTGTTATGGTTTGTTCGTTGAAAGCTACTATCCGGCAGCGGCAGCAGCATAGCGGAATCTCTATTCGGCGAGTGAGTGATTTTATTTATGAGCCGGAGAGCTCTCGCGCAAAATTTATTTTTATTTTTACAGACTTCTGTGTTTCTTCTTTTTTTTTATATTTATGGGTTTTTTTTTACTCTTTTTGAGTGTGGGATGTGCAAAAAAAAAATAATATTTTCTTCATGCAATGCTTTTTTCATAAACCACCATTTTAAGTGGCCAGGATAAAACAGATGAGAGAATACAATGATAGCAGAAGTAGAGAAGTGTGATGTGTGGCGGTGCTGGATGGTTAGGTTAGCCAATTTAAATCACTCGGTTGAAGTTGCTCGTGATTCGTGAAGGAAAAATGCTGATTTCAAATGTGAGAGCTGGTACGAAGAGGAAGTTTTGCCTATAACTAAAAGGGTTACTGGAATTATGGTTGAATTTTCTACGAGGCGAAACTCGAGCCTATTTTTCCTCGCTTTTAAAAAAACAATAACGGGATGGAGGTTAAGCTTTAATGTTACTGCTGAACAACTTAAGGGTTTTCTCACCAGATAGATGAGACAGATCGCATTAACGAAGATGTTTAAATAAGTCACTGCCAAATCTACATTCAAGAGTTGATAAAATGCCTAAAGCTCTGTTTCATATGACCACCGACAACAGTGAGACACATCAATGTTTCACGACCATTAGAATTGCCATAAAGTTGAAAACGAAAAGAGGTGAACCTAAGTGTGTGCCTTGTGGGACGCCAGACGTAGGCAGTAAAATGGCGATGGAAAGTAGATGAAATGAAAACTGTAATGGCGGCTTTCCAGTAAGGAGTAAGCTGCTTAAAGAAGTGGATTTGTGTTCTGGACACATTTTTGGTGCAAGGAAACTATTTATAAATGAGGATTTTCTCCAACGTACTTGACATCTGAATATATACCAAGGACAGCACACTAATGTGAAATCAGTCGTTTGCTGGTTGAGAACGACTTAAGAAACTAAATATAAAGGGATCATGAAGTAATTAAGTATAGAACTGGGGATACTAATGATTGTGACAGATCTCGAATTGGTTTCCGCATCTGGATCTTTCTCTTGATATTATTCTGCGTACATTCAAGGACATGATTTTAGAATTCACTGTACTAAGTAACGTCTTGGGTGAGGTTGGAATTCTTTAGGGAGAATAACACAATCACTTTTGAGGCGTTGGTCTTAATGCGACTGCTATTCTACTCAGATGAAGAAATTTTTGAACGAGTTCAATTATTTAAAAGTTAAAGTTGGTTGAAGATAACGTAGCCGATCGAAAAGAAGAAAAGATTAGAACCAATAAAGATGGTGGCTGGGATAGCATTACTGGTTGCGAGTTCAGATAAAATTGGAGTTTTTCAATTACTCTATGAGAAACCAATGAACGAAAAACAAAAACCAACCACTTCCGCCCGTAAGAAAAAAATGAGGTTCTGCCCCACCAGCGGTAGGGAATCTTATTGATTTTTTAATTGTTATGATTTTGTATATCAGCAAAGTATACCATTTATTGTCTTTTTTATAGACACTTTATTTTTCATACTGCAGCCACATATATGTATATTGAAAGCGGCCAGTACCTTATAATACCAATTCTTCGGTTTGAATATACAACGGAAACACAATAGATGGAAGACCAGTATGGGGAGGAAAGGAAGGAACCAGAAGACAACGAAGACTTTGAAAGGGGAACTCAACTAAAAAAAAGCTAAGCCGAATTCAAGTTCAAAACTGAAGACCACTATACAGATAGCAAGCTTACTTAGCAGGAATGTTGATTTTGACCCAAACAGTAGAGTTCTGCTCATTCATGAAGAAAAAATACTGTTTTCGACTCCAAAGTAAACCAAAACGCAGTGCAAGTAGAAACAAAGACTTTCAAAACTTCTTTTTCGCACATCGTCGATAGAGGACAGAAAAAAATGTGTACCATAAAATTTCAGTAAGGCAGACATTTGAAAAGCAGATATTTTTCAGTTCAAGACGTTTACACTTCACAATCAGTTTTTTTTTAAGCCTGACCCTTCTGCATCTATTATGGTATTTTTCTTTTCCCAATTCCTTCACAGCTGCATCACCGACAAAGACATTAGTTCATAACATCATCAGTTCCATCCATAGACCCTTATCCTTTCCAATATTCATGTCTGTAAAAAACAGTTATACGTAAGCAAAAACGAATAGTGTCCAGCCAAATGCTTCTACTGTTCGGAAATTACACTCTCTGATTAGTTCAAAACGGAAATGAAGTTTAAACGAAATTATACACAAACATGATGACGGATGGACGACAGGCTGAAAACTCTGTTGAAGGCGACACATTACACTACAAAAAAAAAAAGACTGAAGCTGACAGAAAAGATATCTTTTCTGAAAAAATAGAGACAAGTCTTCATTGATTTATGTGTGCGAACAGATGTAACTCCAACGACCAACGGATTGAAAATAGTTTTTACACCATATCGACGAGAAAAAAAGAAAGCAGGGGACAGTGCAGAATATTTCTTGCAGCTTCTATAAAAACACAAGAGAATAAAAAAAATCCTTATTCGAAGTTTGTAACGAGTACTTTAAAGGTTCCTGTATTGGGTTGACAGCCTATTTTGAGACAAATGTTATTAGATTTTTCATGAATTTTTTTTAAGAGTACTTTCTTCTATTGGAGCAATAGGCTTTCATTCTAACTAAAAGCAGATTTGTTTGAGGAGATTGTAGACATCAGTCCTAATCAATCACTTCATCACTTTCTTGATGACAGCCTTTGAGATCGAGAGTCAAGTTCCGAAAGGTTATATCAGATAGAAATAAAAGCAATATCTTGTAAAATACGATAATTGTGAAAAAGGTTTTCGTTTCGAAGGTTTTCGAAATTGCTAATTACTAATTGACAGACAGACTGATTTACTGACGATGTTGTCTACTGTCACGCATCTAGCCTTGTTATTTTTAGTTGAGCTTAGCTTAAGGGTCTAAAAATCCACTCCATTCTATCGATCATATCGTAAGGTCTACAAGAAAATGGTTTTTCTCTTTTAATTTTCAGAATAATGTCATACTTCTGTATAAAGTGCTTTCTAGGCTAGCGAGCTTTCAGATATCAAATATTTTTGCAAATGCTTCATTTGTAAAATGACAATCCTTAACACCTTGACTGCAAACCTATTTTCGCACTTTGGATGAGGTGAGGTATTTTACTTTTAATTTTTTTTTTATAATTTTGTTTCATAACATCTAGCCGTGAGGTGATGGTTAGCATGTTTGCGAATTACGCGGGAGGTTTGAGGGTCAAATCCCAACAGAAGCCAAAAATATTTTTAAAAGGGTGTCGCCAAGTTAAGTGACAATTCTTCCGATAGTAGTTTCATTGCCCTGAAAAGCGCTTTCTCGACCAGCCGTTCACAATCGGAAAAAAATTACAGGTCCCGTCCATTACTTCACAAGGCATGGCTGTGAGAAATGCGCTAGAACCTTGGCACCCCGCTCTGATGCGCCAGCCAACTTATTTTATTTAAAACACTTGAAAAAAAAATCTAACCAATTATCAGTTATTTGTAATCGCAATTGTCAAATTTTTACTGTTTGGGTGCATCGATCGTTTTCGTATGACATAGCCCTGTGGTAGGAAAAGTTTTAGTTGAAGACGCCCTGTGGTACGAAAAAAACTCTACGGTCACATCAGTTATTTCGAAATCTCTAGAAAGAGGTCAAATAATTAAATGCTTTGCGCCGTCATCACACGAAGCGTACTAGGTGTCGCACAAAGTCGCCCAGTGAACTTTTAAGTGAACATTGTATTCAATGTGTTAATGGAACCTGCAACATAGCTACCAATATCTTTTCATTCTTTTTTTGTTATTGTTTCGAAATACTTGCTAGTTAACAATAAGAGGCTAATAATTCACCAACCAGTCCAATCTCCACCGCAATACCATTTTCATTGTGGGCAAAAACCTATAACCCTACTGCATGCCTCACATTTTCCTGGTGACATCTTATTTCCACTGAAACAATTCCTTTTCCCTTTTTTGAACAATGCTCATAGCTCAATAGTACTGTGTTAAAAGGACAAAGGATAATTGAAATGTCCCCACACTGCACGTAGTTTAAGTATATAGTCTACTTTCGATATTTTATTTTTTGCACTGTTTTTTTTTCTTTTTTGTTCGAAGGACAACGACAACGACGAATCGAAAATTGAAAAAGGTTTCTGAGGAATGTAATGAAGAGCATTTAGCAGATAAAGTGAGCTTACAGGTGTATATATCCTTTGAATACGCATCGAGTGGTGGATATTGTCCTTTCATTCATTTGTATTGAGAGTGTGATTGTTCGGAGAACAATAAATAAAGTGCAGAGCTGTAAAATTTTTGTTTTTGTTTTTTATTTTTACGTTTCAACTATTGAAAGAGCAATTAGAAAATATTATGCCACACAGAAAGGATTTTAAAGTGCTGGAATACTCCCTCACCTTTAAATCCGTGGACCTTATACGAGGAAAATGACTCCGTTTAATTAAAAACAAATCAAATGGGCGTTATAACACGTCATGATAGATTTATAGATAGAATGTATTTAGCTGACATGTTTCTAAAAAAATTCCTTGGATTTTATAGAGAATAAATGACAAACAAATAATACTGATAACGAGCTGGGAGTGTCGGCATTGTCTTTATTTCACACAACTTCCTGCTGCCTGAGGGATGACGGAATTCCCATTCGTAATTTTTAATGTGTATCGTTAGTAAAGTGACAAGACGATTGGAGAGGCGACTGTGCTATTTTTTCAAGCTTTTAATTAAATTTTAATTGCACTTAATCGACTTTTAATGGAATAAGCTGGATAAGCTGTGGCGCCGCGTTGCGTCGTGTAGCTTGCGTTATCGAAGGAAACATTTTACTAAAACATCATCATTAAAAATCATTAAGTAAAATTTAAATCCTTTCCCATCACTTGTTCCTTATAAAAATATTAATAACTAATAAGGCCTTTCAATGCTAAGTGTACAGCTTTAAAATCGAAATTAGAAATAATTGCACAGTGTTTTTGGAAGGTTTATGCCCGTCACTGACTCACTGACTGACTCTGTAACGCCTTCATTGACAGCATGTCTGACGACATTTTTGCACTTGCACCTCAACTTTCCTCTAGACTCTAGATTCTGTTATTTCCGATAAAACTTAAAGAAAAACAGTAATTTCAGAGAAGAATCTACATACCAATAGACCTGGTACATCTGCTGCAATTTGGTGTAGGCCATTCAATTACAGTCCAGCCTTAAGCGTGCAATTTGATATCGTTCGCACCTCCAACAAACTTTCAATTTGACCGAATGCAACCTAATCAAGTGACGGGGGAAATTGCAATACCTGGCTATCATTACAGTGTATACAGCTAAAGGGGTCACTGAGAGAGAGAGAGAAAATTGAGTTCAATTCGACGGGAAAATTGCTATACTATCAACCAGCATCATACACAACACACATACACCGAGCAATCAGCCATCCTTTTAGGGGTTTTTCGTTAAACCAAAGGCACCTATAGCATCAGCCGAAATGATATGTGTGAGAGTCCATTTATGCCTCTTAATTAATACATAAAGTTGGCTGCTAAATAAATAATAAATATTATCCTACAGCACGCAGATCTGATGTTTTTGTTCATTTTAATGAATACGTACAGCGTATTATTGGAGGACATCAGCAACGATGAACAACTGAAAAAGACTTGTTTGTACTGTGAATACGACGGCGGGAGGCTGTGTGTCGGGGCTCGGGGGGATCCATTCGATTGGGCGGGCGCATACGAAATGCGTGGTACAGAACCACATTGTCGAACGCATGTATTATATGGAAATGAAAATGGATTTGCAATTAATAAAAATCGGTGTTATTGAGGCGTTATCTTCGCCCTCTGTATTCTGCATAGCATTCGATTTGGCCTTTCACCCTTGTTATTCGTATTAAGAATATTAATTGTAACTAATTGAACCCCGGAGAGGTTATGCTCTACACTCTGTGTACACATATAATAGCCATGTAGGGGTAGGACCAACTGCGATCATCATTCGATGTGTTTTTGGGTTCAGTATTATAGCACTATACTGACATGTAGGTCGGTTGATGGTAGTTCAGTGCTCCTAACATAAGTAAATTGAATGGAATTCATATTTGCTGTTTACAAATGACGAGTTTAGTTTTCAATTGACATTTTAAATAAAAAAAAAAACAGCAGGTGGGATTGTCTGGAAGGTTGAGGTGATGGTCAGCATTACATTTCAAAATCTCAAGAATTTTTTAAAATACAGCATTGTTGATTCGAGTTGTTGAATTGGGTGTCATTGATTAGCGTGCTGCAGAGCCTGATAGCCGTTTCGAGTCCATAAAGCGAGAGTCCACCACAGATTAAAATCAAAATCAATAAATTGTTCATAAGAAAATTTTAATGATTCAAAAGGGTGTTCCATTTTAACCATTTTAAAGCACAAGTCACAACAGGGCTGCTTGGCAGAAGATTCTTACCTTCTTCTGCCAGCCTGGCCGCAATATTGGTTACTCTTCGCCAGTTTCTACCAGCTAGCAGCTACGTAAACTTTTAAAAACTTTGAACTTAACTTTTATTTCTTAAACCCTTTCATGAAGCTGATCAGCTGCTTGCAGTAGTGGCTGCTAGACTCGTCGCTGGCAGTCAGCTGTGGGTGACTCGTGCTTTAGAACGAAGTTTTTCTGAGCCGTTTGGGATAAACAACACATTGTTGTCAATATTTCGATTTCGTTTTGTAATGTTTAAGGCATTCGCTCCACAATTAAATAATCTGAGGTTCGAATCCTGCTCGTGTCAAATTTTTTTTTTTTTTTTTACTCGCAAAAATAAAATTGCGCCCGAAGTATAACCAAATTATTTCATTAAAAAGCTATCAGTGTCTACAACCCTACATTAATAACTAAACATTTCAATTTTAAACTTAAAATAGATCGAAACTATTGAATAAAAGGTGTGTTGTTTCAAATCCTCAACTACGGTGCGTTAGAATAACGCAAATGGAATGAACTAGGAAAACTTTAAACAATTGTGCTGTGCAATTGTGGTACATATATGTTGACCGTTTTATGCAAAAAAAAGAAAATGGTAGACGTTAGAATGATTATACTGGTAGTATGTTTAAAAACTACCAGTACTTTTTATACGTCAATTAAAAGGCTACAATGCAGAACGAATCAGCAAATGTGTTTTATTAAACGATCCAATCTATTGAATACATTATAAAAATAATATTGGAGCTTATAAAACCCTACAAATGTTTGTTACCATACCAGAGTATAGATAAGAGTACGAAAAAATTTAGCTCACTTTCGATTTATGCTGCCGACCACACCATGAAACTAATATATTTACACTCGTCACTACCAGACACGTCAACACTATATCGACTTGTTTTTGGACTTTAATTTTGACCCTTAATGAGCTAAGGATATCACATTTGGTACGCCTTTTGGTGGCAACCTGTACAAAATAAGCCAACTACAGCGCTCGACAAATATTTTCAAACTTTAATTTTACTCTTGATTGGACAATGGTCTTGAATTTGTTTAACATTCAAATACGAAAATTAACTGTCTACAGCGCCAACCAACAAGTAACAGGATACCAGCATTTGATGAGACCCTCCGAATGAAAACTCAACATATACTCAGTCGGAAGCCCAACTCCAATACAAGACGTCAGCTCTCAAAAAACAAAAAAAGACTACAAGGCACAGTTTTATTCTGATTTACCCAAAATCAAATCTTCGGTGTATTCCACGAGCGGATCACTAGCGAGAAACAGTTAAGTGGAAGATCAGTGATTCCTTCTAGTTTCCTTGAATTCTTTATTTTCATTGACTTTGTTTTTTTCACACATGTTTTGAATCGGAGGATATCCAAAAAATCGTGTGAAATAATCAAAAACGACACACAAGATCGCAATTCATCGCATTGCAATGTGGAACGCCTGTATGCGTTATAAACATCGAATATTATTCGAAAAAGCAAAGCATACCTCTAGGCAAAATTTTTTTATTCGTTGGGAAGGGAATCCGAGAAATTCCGGTTTCAACTAGACGAACACGTTAATAGGTTCGAGAATTTAATGACAAACTCCGGAAGATTGTAACCGCTGAGAAAAACGAATTTTCGTTCTCACCGAGACGGGGGTCAGAAGACGCACACCAACTTCTTTTAAAAAATTAAAAGAATCGAAGACCTTCGATCCTCAGGGATCATCGAGATTTGGCACACTTCAGGAACCTACAACTTTATGCCGCTCAGAACAAAAGTCTAATTACTTTCGGAGGACTCAACGATATCTCGCGAAAGGCAATACCTGCAGAAAAACAACTTTGTCATGCTTTTTGAGCCTCGAATTTTGAGGAAACAGTCAGACATATGGTCACCATTCAATGCGAAAGTCTATTTCTGGACAAAACATTCTTTTACCCACCCCTTCGATCCAGAAAAACCTACCGAACAGTCATAGACCGTCGTCGAAGCTCTATCCGATGGAAAACTGAACTTGAACTGCAGCTTTGGTGGTGATCTTGCTAAGCTGAGCTTCTTGCCACTAGAATTGGATGCATGTAGTAGATAGAAGGAATCTAGACGAATTTAAAGTGACCATTTTTATTTGGCTGGCTATCAACAGTATGAAACAAAAAAGTGATTAAAACCGGCTTAAGTCGACGTCCCCGTGTTGGGCATATTCTTTCAGCTGTACCAAAGCAAAGGATAACATTAATGTGATTGAAAGCTGTTTAATCTGAAGCGTGCCCTTGCAAGACCACGATTCATTTCGTCACAAAACTATGAAAACGTTCCCGAAACAATCTCCTTTAAAGTGGAGTCAAATGCATGGAACGATTGTAGATAGAATTCTAATAGAATCCTTGAACCAATCATTTCGACTCAAGAACATTCACTACACCTTTTTTTTTTTTTTTGGTTTTCTGACTCTTCTTACGCTAGCATACATACTGCTGCTTTCTTTGACAAATATTAAAGCGGTTTCAGCAAACTTTCATTTACGAAATAAAAACGTTGTCTATATGTACCTAAATATCATCTGGCTGATTCACAACAGAAACACTGACTTGACTACGTCAATTTTAGGTAATTGGCGGCACAAATGGAATGAAATGAGAATGACGAATAAAGGTCTCCATTGTCTTGACCGTTTTGTTGCTTGGGTAAGAATTTGCTTCAAAATCAATAACCCCAATGCCTCCAAAACAGTCTCCATTATTTTCGGAAACATTTCAAAGCACCCTTTGGTTCTACGTTAAGATCTTATATCTTGGAAGTAATGAGGGTCGAAAGTAGGTAATTTGCGTGCCAAGGAGTGAAATCATCATTTATTCATTACAAGGGTTTTCGATTCCGTCGTATAGGAAAGTTCTTCTTCTTATGTATTTATCAGTTGATCTCACTCATTAACCAATTTCGTGTTCATCCATTAATACAGCAATGCCACCAAGAGCACCCACTCCACCACCACCACCACCCTGTGTCCCCTTAAGAGTACGTTTTAAAAATTTATACAACCACACACCGAGTACAGGTATCAGCAAATCAAAAGGATTGTTATCTGCTGATACAGCACCGTATGTTCATTACAATCGTGTCCCTAGAGGATTGGCGAAGTTTGGAAACAACCCTCTCTCTTCGATCAATTGCCACTGGAATTTGCCAAGAAAATACAGAAACCTAATTAATTGATAATTATTGCTGATATGATTTATTTTTAATTTGCGTGATAAACACATCATCGTAGAACTTGAGGATGTAGGTATAAGTGTGTATCATCAGGACCATCAGCACCGTTTCCACGCTGAGTTGGCATCCTTTCGTGCGTTGATATTGTTGTGAAATCGTGCGATGAATTTAAATTTAAAATTGTTGTTTGATTTGGTTAATCACATTTGCTTGATTTTTTTTTTATTTCATTTTTGTTTTGTTCTTGTTGGCTGTTGTTTATCATCCCTATACCATAGCTACAGCTACTACTAACAATACCACTCTGCGGCTGGTGTATTACCGCAGCGCCGCCGTCTTTTTTGGAATGGGGTATTGTTGTAGGCTGTTGGTTTTTTTTTTTTTTTGCAGAGTGTTTAATGGTGGTATTGTCTCCAATATGGTAAGGTAATTAATTCCCTCAGGTTGTTAAGTCAGCATCAGTGGTGTGTGGTAATTAAATTTTATTTAAGGCAATAATGATTAAAAATAAACTCTGTTTTATATTCAGTACCTTTTTTTGAGTTGTGTTGTTGTTTATGCTGTCGATGTAATCTCAAAGGGAGCGATAATGATAGTTTTGGCAATTAAATGGAATATAAATATATGCAGATGCTTTGCATTTTGATGATTGTCATTAATTTTAAATGTTACATTAATGTAACTTTTAACATAGCCCCTTTTGGGACAGACAACACATTTATTGTTTTTAGGACACAATCTATTAAATGGAGATGGTGAACAGTTTAATTGCAGTTTTGTTGATGGGTATTTTCTTTTTTGTTCGGTGTTGGTAATTAAAATTATAATCATGGGGTTTCCACACCTCGGGCAACTATACCGTGAATAGAGACATTCCAAATGTCATTTGAAGAATAAATTGATCGAAAAGTGCTGTGGGAAATTATTTGCTTGGCGAGAACGTTGTAATTACCGGTAAATGTAATTAATAGCAAACATTTTTTGTTTTGCTGTGCGATTTTTGTACCAAAGGACTCAAGAATGCGAATTTGTAAAAGAGTGTTGTGATAGAAGAAACTAAAACCTCTGACCAGCTCTACTAGGAGCGATGAATGTTTGTGAGCATCAACAAGATGTAGACGAGGAGGTGCTAGGAGTAAAGACGCTTCTACACTCAGTAGAAAAGAAGAAGAACCAGATTTCTAGAGCAGCGAAACAATAAACCCAAAGGTTCAAGAGCCCATCTGGGCCTTGGAAAGAACAATGTGATGTACGAAAGCTGAGGCCAGGGAGTAGAGAGTTCTTCCATCAGATAGCAGCCAAGATCCTGCCAATAAACGAACAATAGCCGTCAATCTGGATAAAAACTATGCGTCACAATGATCCCATCAGAAATATTATACTGCCAAACTGACAATGTACAAGAGACTCAGAGCATATATGTTGAAGATGACATGTTTACACAAATTCATCATTCAAAAATGCTCGAGAAAATAATATCTGCGGATTTTGCATGCCCGACCTACAAAATGGATATCATCGAAAACACATACTTGTTCGGCAGGCGTTAGGCTCTCAAACAATAAAAAAAACATTGAAAAATCGAGAGTTTGAAATCAGGGTTTAGCACCCATTAACTTAGAAAAAAGTATGATTAGCCGAGTTCACACTGTAGAATTAGTTGGACAGACTTTGACTGTAACGACCAATGCTTGATAATGTGAACCCTCAGACGACCGATTTACCAACTTGTTGGATGGTTTTCAAATGTTTTTGAAAATCTAGAAGTTGGACGGAGTGGAAAAGAGTACCTGACATAAAGTTGGACGACAAGCTTGATAAGTGTGAACGCAAACTACATCCGACCATCCAACTTCCATCAAACGAATTTTACAGTGTGAACACGGCTATTCACATAAGGTGATAGCTCACAGTCAAAATCAAATCAAAAGGTGAATTTAAAAGCTGCAACCGCATTTTTGCAAACTTCTGATTTTTTTTTTTTTTTTATTCATGCAGTTTTCAGTTTTTACTTTACATGGATGGAGTGAGTAAAAAGAGAAACGATATTTGCGCATTTTTGCTCAAGATTGATTTTAGGTCCAATTTTCCCCCTTTCGACAAGCATTTAAATTTTTTAGTCTTAAGCGATACCATCGTGAAGGGAGAACGATAAAAAACAGCAGGGTATACCTCTGCAGCTATCCGGCTTATTCCCAAATCAAGTTAGAGACGCTCTACGCAGTTATGGAGCTCGTAACTAAGGCTGCATTTGGAAAACCATAACAAAAAGGTTGTTTTCTGGTAGTTTAATCATCTGCATCGATGTCAGAGGTTTGAGTACAGGAATTATTATTTAAAAAACACCCATCACAAAAAAGGACGACAGAAAGTTAGAGAGCAGATGTGTTTATTTCAAAAGAGAGACAAAACGGCAATAACCTTAAATAGAGCAAAAAAAAAGCTCAACAAACATTAAAACCGCGACATACAACTATCAGAGTTACACTGTAAATCGTACTATGATCTGCAGTAGCATTACTACTCGACCTCAAAGGTCTAACAGAAAGCTGTTCGTAAATGCTTGCCACTGTCAAAATTGGAAAGAATACTACTATTGCTATAGAGCTGTTTTAAAAAAGGAAGCTTTTCTCCAAAAGTTTCGTTTAGACAAAGTTTAGCAGTTATTGAGCTCAAAAAGATAATAAACAAAACCCAGGCCAGTAGATCAGGCGTTAGTTTACTACAATTTACACAACTAGCTATCCAAGTAGCTCACGGCCAATGGAATGTGTACCAAACAGGATAGGACTGGATATCAAAAAGGAGAAGATGATGAATAAATCAACAAATTTTCAGTTAAAATGTAGGGCGTAAGTATTTTAAGCATGCCTTGCAGAAATCGCATAACGCAGACCTGGAATGAATTCAAAATATTTTAGACTTTTTTCTTTTCTACGAAATGTTCGAACAACCTAAAATGCAAAGTTGACGGATGTTTCTCATTTTTTGAATAAATAATAATTTTGTTGAATTTTTTGATCTACGGGGTCTTGCACATTTACTGACGAGATGTTGAGCTCCACTGCAGGTTTGACCTGAATTATACACTGCAACGGGAATAGTGGGAAAACACCGAATAGGAGACCTGACTTTAGGACATACTGTTACATTTTGGGGTACACTAAGTCTGATGAAGGCTTCCTTGCATAACTCGAAAGAATAGTCATTCGTACGATTTGTGATTCTTAACATTTTTTATAGTAACGATCCCCAACAATATTCTTGCCCAACAGTTAAGATGGCAGGGTCATATAAAGCAAATAAACATCAACCCAAAAGCGCACAAGGCCCAGTAACGCCTGCCGTACATAACGGAAGAAAAAGAGGCCTCAAACCAGAACGCATCTCCATCTTTGATATCTTTGATGCAGTGACTAGTTAGAAGAAGAGCTCGGTGATTCTCTTCACCCATTTTATGATGCTGCATCACATCACATCAATCTAAAGCCTCTCGGCTCAATAATTTTGCACTCCAAGTCGACGGCAAACTAGAGGCTGAGATGACAGTATAAACGTTTTAACGAAAACATGAAAAAGGGTTGCAACTATGTCATGTGTCCTCATATAGCGCCCCAAGGTAAAGATCTCATTTAAAAAGGAAAATTTAATGAAAAATGTCCGTTGAGCTGGCATAAGCTAACAATAAAATCAGGAATCTAATGAAGCAGACCTTCCCTACATTCAATGACGTGAAGTAACGAAATGTTAAATTAATAGAATCAGAAGCGATTACCAGGAATTGTAGAAAATTATTTCTCGTAAGACCAACTTTCGACATACATCATAGGATGGCGCAACAGACCGGGACCCCCGAGGCCTAGCATACTTCTCATAACCATGCCTTTTGTGAGGGAATGGAGGGAACCTAAAATCTTCTGCCGGTTCCGAACGGCTAATCGAGAAAGTGCTCTTCATGGCAATGAATTTACTATCAGAGGACCTGCGAATTCTTCGCGAAATGTGATAACAACTTTCGACTACTTGCAATATTTTCAATCAAGTTGTACGAGTATATTCAATTTTTTTCATTCATTTTCCTGCGTTTCGAAACATAGTTTTCAAATTATTATTCAAATATTTCTTAAGTGTTTACCGATTTTAGAGAAGTTTGTTAAAATGACCAAAGCATAACTAACGAAAAAGATCTTTTGCCTAAAAAGTTTACATGTTAGGAGCGGTGTTATTGTTCATCTTCCTGAATATGATCAAAGAATTGTTGTAATTTACATACCTACATGAAAGTCAAATGATAATAAAAAAGGAGAAAATACTTACAAACTCCTCCCAAGACTGTGCCAGAGTCAAGCTTAGCCTTCTTTGTTGCTAAATCTTGATTATTATTGTCCGATGCTGGTGCCATAACTGCTGCTTGACTTAAAAGTTCGTCACTTCCTCTCTGCAAAAAGGACAATAAAAAAAAAGATATGTAAGAAACAAGCATCAATATAATTTTACACAAAAGCACTAAATCTAAACAATCAAATAATTTAATGTATTTTAAATGAACCACCACAAAATCCATTAATTATCACACACACACACACATAAATTCAATTCTCTTTAACGATGCGTAGAATTCAAAATGGGCATACAATGAGAAAAGAAAAACAAGAGCACACGTTAGCCCTATACCTACGCACAATCATCCATTCCAAAGAGTCATTAGCGAAGTTTAATTACCATGGAAAAAAGAGGTTTCGAAAGCCTATTAGCTCTCGCACCCCGAACCATTGTGCACATGAGCTTCCACATAATCATCATCCCTGATTTGAAAAATTAATGCCAAGCAGCAAAGAGGCAAGAATTCAACCCGCAACTCCCACATCCCTCATTCCATTTAACCTCCCCAAACCCGAAACACAAAAAAGATACAGGAACAGAAAAAAAAAAAAATAGAATATCTCTGCCATTCATTTATCAAATCAAAAGGTAAACCCTGAATAGGTTGTGAAACCAATGGAAACACATTTTCTACATACATCCAGAGTTTCATCATAAAAAGGGTACTCAGGTTACCCACCATTAGACTAACTAGCTCCTCATTCATTAACATCCTTCTATTTCCGAAGCTTTGGGCTCTCGTGTAACAAAAGTAATACACCCTTTGCCCCGGACATACAACACACACAGACTTTTCATAGAAAATGGTAAAAAAAAAAAATGAAACAGAAATCAAAATGTTCACTCTGAAATACGCCATTTCCGGTTTCGAATAAAAACCAAAGCTTCACTCCCATTACCAAGTACATAGACATACATTGCCAGATGTGGTTGAAAGCTTATACAAGTCGAATGAAATTTCAAATACACACCACAGGATTGGAATACCTTTTCAGCTCATTTCGAAATGAAGAAGTCTCATCTTCTTCTTCTTCTAAGCATCCATGCGTCCCTAGATACTAAACAAAGGATACAAAGATACATTCGGTTACCCTCAATTAAAACTTAGAAAAACATCTTCAGCATGCATGTACCTTTGTTTAAAAATTCAAAAACCTAAAATAATTACAATCAAATTCTTGTGTTAACATTATAGTTTCCTATACTCGAGTACAATACAGAGAATAAAACGATTGTTGTCGAGTTTCACAAATTATAAGAACCTCACTTAAGCAGAACTAAACTATACAATGCTGATACGGATAATGAAGTCTTTGGTAAGACCTTTACAAACTAATGCAGGAATTTTTGTAGCAGGTATGAGCTTTGTATGTAAGTATATTCAAAAATGACTTCGCCTCATTAACAATGTAAATATGAGTAGGGTATGTTGTTTTTTTTTTTTTCAAAATTTTGTTATGAAAGCGATTTTCTGGTGCAATTATGAGAAAGTTTTGTATATTCTTCTCCATATTTTTTGCTATGTTATGAAGCAACGAATACATGTATTTTTGTTTGGTTGGCGTATGTGAGCTCTTGTATATATTTAACAGTAAAATACCCTTGACATCCCAATTAAAGGATAAAATTATTAGAGACAAAATGTGCTATAATAATAAAACAAGTCGAGTATTCTTAATGAGTGTTAAATCAAAACATTAAGTAAACATGAGGGAAAGAGAAAAATTGTTGGAGTTAATTAACTTGACGTCTTGTCTTGTGTTCTTTATAATTTCAGGATATAACTGAATGAGAGTTCGAGTTCGGGTGGCCAATATTGAAAGCGTTATAAATCGTGGTGTGGTAGCACTGTATGAGAACGTAATGAGCCGTAAAATTATGTTGCATAAAATTAGGCACAAAACAAATCAGGAATGGAGGGTGGGATGGGAATCAAAAATAACAACACAGCTGTAAACGCTTGGAGAAATGAGAGTTTGACTAACGGCAATTTTACTGCACTTAAGAAATGGCAACCAAGCATAAGCTTTATACTTAAAACCTTTAGTATAGGCTAACAGCTCTTATGTAACAACGCAAGGCAGTGTGAGCTCTTAAGCTAGAGTCAACAAGGAGGTATATTTTCAAAGACTCGAGATGTACAATTTTTTATCTAAAATCTCCTCTGGAACAGAATGATGGTATGTCAAAAGTTTGTCGCAATACTTTTGTGGTAAAACGTTGCTGGAAGGCTTGAGAATACCAATAATTTTTTGAATTGTTTGTTTTAAATGCATTTGCTCTATTGCAACAATGTATTTGAGCACATTTGTGTCAGACGACTGTTTTTAACGTTATATTTACAAAGCAAGGTTCTTGGTTCTTTAATTGCATTTAAGCCTAAGCTGACCTTTCAAGCAAATCATAGTCACAGGTAATAGAAGAGGTTGAATTATCAGTCAAAATGTGTAGCTTAAAAATAATAAACAGGGTGGCGTAACAGAGGCACCCCGTAGCATATCCTTGTGAAGGAATGGGGGCGACCTAAAAGTTTTTGCCGATATCGAACGGTTATTCGAGAAAACGTTTTCATGGCAATGAATTTACTATCGTGGACTTGCCAATTCACCGTGTATAAAAATTATTTTTATACACGAAACAGGAAGACAATGCTAACCATAACGCCATTTAGCTTGAAATCATACAATATCCTTCAACTTTAAGCAGTCAGCAAATCAAACATTGCTGCTTGTTTGAGTTGCTAACAACAGCTAAAAAGCAAGTCCAGAATTTAGTAAGACCTCAAACGTTGGCAACCGGCAGCTAAACTTGGCTATCGAAGGCAGTCGAAAACTTTCGCATTAAAAAAATCTACAGCTCCACCCCTGGAAAAACACATATTGAACGTTAACAACCAGCAGCAAACACACTGGTAACCAATAACCCGTGGCGGATGGTCAGCATGTCTGCTGTTCACTCAGAGTTTCGTGGTTTGAATCTCAACAGAGGCAAAAATGTTTTTAAAAGGGTATCACCTTTCAGGAATTGGCAGGTCCTCCAATAGTAAGCTCATTGCCATGAAAAGAGTTTTCTCGACTAGACGTTCGGAACCGGCAGATAACTGTAGGTCCCTCTATTCCCTTACAAGGTATGGCTGAGAAAAATGCGCTAGGTCAGAGGCTCCTCGCTATGTTGCTTCACCTTATTTATTTTTTTTATTTAACAAACAGTTCAAAATCCGGCAACAGCATTTAAAAAACCAACTCCGTAAACTTTATTCAGGGAATTCTGCAACACTCCAAAGAGTTTCCGATGAGCTAGGGAGCTTACACATACTTCGTACTCCTGATTTTCCTTTTCGCAAGAGTAGAGTAAATCATAGAGCTCATATGGTTGGAGTGTAGATCTTATCTTACGAACACACACCTTTTCTAATATAACAATTCGTACGTTTTCTTCTTCTTCCACCTTTTCGACTTTGCGAGCATAGTGATCTCAGAGAGATAACAGTTTTGCACTTATCTGTTTTACTTTGGTAATCAGCTCGGGGGATGCAGCGTCATACAGAGCTTCTTCATATCAGCTGCCGTTCAACTCACTCTCATACTTTTTGTAAACGTTGTTCAAAATTGGGAACCATTTGTGAGCTCATAAATAAATTAATAAAGTCGCGCAGCAGAGCATTGAGCCGATGGGGCCTAGCGCATTGCTTTCAACCATACTTTGAAAGGAATGGGAGGGCCTCCAAAATTTTGCCAATTCCGAACGGCTACTCGAGAAGTCGTTTAACATGGCATGAAATTATTATTGGAGAATTTCCCAATTCCTCACAATACCTATTAGAAAACTCTTGTTTTCTGGATGTTTCCGGGATTCAAATTTCTTAGCAGGCACGCTAACCATTACGAGACCGGCGCGCGCGGCACCACAAGTCAACTCAAATAGAAAAAAAGGAGGCGAACCAAGGGATTCACACATAAATGCAGAAAGCGAACAATGAAAAGTTATTTTTTTTAAGGCCACTCTTCAAACTCCTCTCCATCATGCAAATTAGATTTACGATGTGCACAACAAGGCCCGTGAAAGAGTCAAATAATTCTGTCTTTGAAAATAATAATAACGACATGCAGAAATGGCCGCCATAAAACTTATGTTGTTTTCCCATTATTGTTTGAGGATTAGTCCCTATGTTTTAATACCCCAACACGAACGTAGCATCATTGAAACTTAGAACATGACGACGTGTGTCGACGTTTGACTTTAAATTCATTGTATGCGTGTATTATCGATTCAATTTTTAAAATCAGAACCGAACTTCTCTTCATTTTACGAAAAGAACTGTCAAACGAAAAAGGACTCAAACGAAAACTAGGTACACTCCAGAACCATCTCAGAAAACACTTTTGAAACAAATGAAATTTATATAAGCACAAATTGAAACGAAATTTTAAATCGTCAACGAGTTTCATGAACTTTGTCAACTAAACCACCAGGCCCCACCACGAAAAACAATAAAAAAAATTGACAGCATTTGAAAATTTGGTAGGCGAATTTGATTAAAAAACAGCCATATATTATAACAATACATACACAGGGAAAAATGTATGCCAAATTCATAAAAAAATTTTCCATTTGACGGTTCCAAGCAATAAAACATGCCCGTGTGTCCCTGTCCATTATAATATGTTCTATTTTCATTCCACACATACAAAAATAATTATTAGGTTTTCTTTTTTGTTTTAAGGAGAAGGGTGTAAACTACAGATGTAATAAAGAATGCATGCACAATAGAGCACGCCAATAGGTAGTTACTATAGCATACAAGTACGGAAACAATTAAGAAAATAGTCACGAGAACAACTGTTTGTGGGCAATCAATCATACCTCATTCTTTAGAGATTATCACAACTTTAGCAAACAACATGGCCACGTTCCTATAGTGTGTGTCTGACTACATGCTTCAAGACTAGAACCTAAACCTTGGTAAAAAAAACTCTGTTCATGTGGTTTCTGGAAAATTTAAGTTTTTTCTGAGGTGAACCTTTGTGCTTCAGTCAGGGATTTTTTTTAAAAATACTCACTCTCTAGTATTGAGGAGATTCAATCTAAAACCAAATCCCTATACAGGTAAAATTGTCTTTGTGCATTCAGGATAAAAAAGTCATTCCCGTATTTGAAATTTGAATACACTTTAACACACTATCTACTAAAAAAAGGATGTCACCTTTGCCTGGTTAAAATAAAGCGATGAGATGCATCAATGATTTTAAGTATCGCGTATGAATAAAATATCATTACATTTGCATGAAAAGACTCAAGGCTTGTTCCGATTGCATAGAAATTTCAATACTTTACCCCCAACACTCATAGCGATATAGATAAAGGTACCCATACGATCTACCAATCTACCTACATCAACAAGGACTAGGAGACAAATCCATAGGAGTACTCGTATGCAAATGACTTGAAGTATCTATTGCACAGACATCGACTTAAAAAAAAAAAACGATAATCGAAGAAAAAATGTATTAAAAACAGAAAACAAAAACACTTTCCTTTCAATAATCGAAAATATTTTGCAAAATGTGCATACATCCTATAACAAACGGTCACCCCTTTGTGTGTTTTTAGCTTGTGGGCCATGATATTGATTGTGAATGCCTGGATGCCTGCTCTCTCTCTTTGCATTAGGTACACCTATGTGTATGTAGTTTAGTCTAGGTTTATATGTTCGTTTGAAAGCGAGGCAGTTATTGAGGAAGTTATATGCCTAGGATCACAACAGAAAGGGATGAAGGTGGTATATTCTGAATTAATAGTCGAATAACACCAGAGATTGTGTTCAGAGATGTTGTGCCAGGATAGGCGCATGATGGTGTGTTTTTGGTTTACCCATCTAAAGCAATTATTTGGAAAATATGTTTGATGATGATCTACACAAAAGTCGACTCTTTCAATTTTCGAATATATCCGTCTGTGTGTATATGAACTAGGTACTACCACACTGACACATCAAACAAATCAGAAAATGTATCTGTGCGGATGGTTTCGTAATAGATTTAAATTATTTGCATGCTCGAAACGAGTTAGCACCATATTGATTGGATATGGGAATAGTATTTTGTTTTCCTCTTTTTGTTTTTCAAAGCTGTATTCTTTTGCAGTTATTTTATTATTCCATTTTAGTGGACGAGAGAATTTTAGGAGTAAAGTCAAGACTTTAAGGGCTTGAATCAATCTAAAAGTGAGTTTTTTTTGAAAAAAGTGGAACAAATATTTTTACCGTCATGCAATGAAATATGTTGTCTTGAGTTTATGTTATTGTGGCATTATTCGGTATTTGCAGAAGAAAAGCAATCAAATAGCTTTAGCAATGCAATACACAAACCTACAACGATTTAAGAATCATTAAAAAAGGTTGTCAAAACCACTCTTCAAATGTTACGACCCCATTGGAATCTAGAAAATATGAAAGCACCAAGGATCTAGGCAGCATGACTATGAGCTATGGCTGTAATCACTTAACTCACTGTTGTGTGTGCAGAAAAACAGGTTGTTCAGTTAATGAACGACGAATTTCACTCGAGTTAATATAATTCACTCTGGTGTCATAACCAAAAACTTAGCAAGTAAAAGTAAGATAGTCTGAAGTGAAAAAGATGCGTTTGCCAATTTTTTCAAGGAAAATTTTGTACCAAACCACCCAACGATCCAGGGTTTATCGAAGAACTCTACGAAAACTGCAGCAAACGGACACTAAAGTCATGTTATTCAACGATGATAACCTTGCAAGTGACCCGATACCTGCAGAAAGCTTCACAAATGCAGAAGAAGTAGCTGAAATGATCCACGGCGAGCGAACTAAGAAATCATCCGGACCTGACATGATCTCCAACTTACATCATAAGAAGGTTTCTCCAAGTCTTGATCCTATTCCTGGCAATCATATTCAACAACTGCATCAACAACTGCTATTACGCAAAGAGATGGAAGACTGCAAAAGTCGTGCCAATTCCCAAGAAAGGTGATATAAAAAGTACTGTCCTTGGATATCGTCCTATCTCACTTTTGAAGAACACCAGCAAAATCATGGAGGGAATAATTCTCCGGAGACTAAAGGCATTCTGCAACCACAACGACATCATCCCAAGTATGCAGTTCGGGTTCCGGGAGAACCACTCCACCCTTCATCTGATCTTGAGGTTTCAAAAGGACGTCGTAAGGACTCTGAACAGCAACCAGGTTGCTGTGGGATGCTTCCTTGATATCGAGAAAGCATTTGATAGTATCTGGATCCAAGGGCTAATTCAAAAACTCTTCTTATTTTTCCAGGTACATTAATCAAAATAATTTTCAGTTTTCTTAATTGGAGTTCATTCTTCGTCCAAATTGAAAACAGCCAATCAGCAACAAAATGTATCAGAGCAGGAGTAGCTCAAGGATCAAAGCTCGGGCCCTATCTCTACAACATCTTTACCTCAGATCAGTCCCAGCCAAGATCTTGCTGTATGCAGACGATTCCCTAACTTATGCAGCCTCGATGTCGCCAGCAATTGCAGCCCGAAGAGTCGAGCATCACGACTCTTGGGAATACTCTCTGGGAATACTACACCAAATGGGGCATCAAAGTTAATTCGTCCCAATTAGCCTGCTTCAGGAGACCCACAAGACGTCGAAACACAAGATCAGCCACAAACTGTCACAAAACAACCATCAAACTACCCGATGGAACACAGCTGAAGACGAAAAAAAGCATCAAGTACCTTGGCATAAGCTTCGAGGAAATATTACGCTTCAACCAACATGCAACAGCAGTTCTTAAAAAGGCAAACTACGCCTTCCACCTCATACACCCCCTAATGCGAAGAAGGAACGGACTCAGCCAGAAGACAAAGTTGCTGTTCTACAAACAGATCCTCAGACCAATCATCACTTACTGCCACATGTAATACAAGACTTACCGATGCACCCGGAAAAAACGACAGTTTGGTGGCATCGTTGGTCCATTTTCCTTCAAAGACAACCGTGGAAGAAAAGTTACTGTTAACGACGATCGATATCGAGCCATGATGCGCGACTTTTTTCTGACTCAGTTTGCTGAGTTGAACTTGGTTAACATGTTGTTTCCTCAAAACGGTGCTATATGCCACACAGGACATGTTGAATGAATGAATTTGGTGAAATTGACAAAATGACCGCCAAGATCATGCGATTTAACGAATCTTGATTATTTCTTGTGCGGTTATGTTTTTTAATTATAATTTTACTAATAAGCAACAGACTGGATGAACTAAGGTGAAAAGGGAATCGTCGAGTTCAGGACCGCTAGCGCAGCTTTGTGTATTTTTTGGGGGCATTGTATGAGGCCAAATGATGAAAGATAGTTTACAAAATTCAAAGATTTCAGTAGAGCGTCATGTTCTTGGAATGCATTGGTGAGAGTAAGAAGTTATCAACCTAAAGAAAAGTTAATTTTATCTTGTACCGAACAAATGGTGTCATTTGAATTTGAAACAGAAAATTTGTTCAACTCATTCCAACATAGAAACATTCATCACCACAACTCACATTACCCGCAAATTCAAATAGAAACCATATTTTAATTTTACTGAATTTTTCAAAACCCTTACTTTTTGGCAAGAAGCAAAATGGCCTATTACTTAAGTATTCAAACCCTTACCTTAAATACTATCCAGACCAAGTGTGTTTGACATTACGATAAGCTCTCAAAAGTGTTAGTAAATTGGGGGTATTCATTTTACCTTTCTAACAAATTGAATAGTTTGGCACTTTAGCCAAGTTTGAAAAGAAATCAATCTACAGACAAAAGACAAATTGATGTTTACCGACACCTTGGTTATATCTCTTAAACAAATCCTTTATATTTGTCCAAAGACTTAAGAAAGGCTCCTTTTGGAGATCCTGTCAATCAAAAGTATCATCACAAAATATTCAAAATCCAAAAACACAAAAGGAATGGCAAAAGACCAGCAATAAATAAACCAAACGTATTTATGGACCTACATAGACGTAGACAACATTTACACAAAGACACCTGATCCAAAAACTGAACACAAACAATTTGCAGGACCAATAACCGATTAAAACGACAATTTATTAAAATACTCATACAATTCAATTTCCCAAGCTTAAACACATTATTTCGAAAGCTATACCTTATGTTTATGATCCGGTTTCATAACAACTCTCAAGACAAGCAATTAATTAAAATTACAGCCACAGAACCAACTATCTAGACCACCACAAACATATTTATCATGTGTGCATCATGCATCCCTCAAATACATCTGCCTGTTGCTTACAAAGTTCTAAAACTCTTCTCCATCATGTTGGTAGGTTTGCCTTTGCTTCCTAAGTTTAAATTGGAAATAAAGGACACAGCATCGTTTTCACAAAAAGTTTACATGCAATTTAAAGGACTGAAAGGACATGAAAAAAAACCAAAGCCTAAACTAAAAGTGAAAACATTTCTCAAGTCAATTGCCTTAAGGAGGAAAGGAAAAAAGGAGCAAGAAACACAACGACGAGGAGAACAAGCCACCCATAAAAATATATTCGAAACTAATCTCCACTTTTCTTGTCGCGTTAGGTCTTACACCCTTCTGATGTTTTTTGTTCTTCCTCATTCGGGAAGGACGTTAGTGGTGGTGGTGGTGGTGGACTTAATACAAAATTGCAACATTTCCATCCATGTAATGACCCAGTTATTATAGAACAGAAATAATGCCCTCATATTCCATTTATACTCAAATGGCCTTCCATTCAACCATTCAACCACCCTTATCAACCAGGGTGTATACGAGTAAAACCAAACAAGAAACTTCCAACAACTGCATCACTCATATCTCTTCTCCAATCCACCCTCTCCCCCATGCAAACCCTACAAAGCTCTTCACAAAAAACATATATATTTTTATATAAGTTGTACAAAATGGAATCTTAAAAACAGTGCAACTAAAAGAACCAAAGCAAGACATGGGATAAAAGTCTCTTGTTGGAGCAGGGGGTTATTTGTTTGGTTATTTATACTTTCTCTCTCTCTCTTCTGAAAGTGTGTCTTGCGGTGGTGTTTGTCTGCTCGCCTTAAGTTAGACTTCCACTGCGATACACCTGTACCCCAATGGAGTACACAGGACGACATGGCCTCATCATCAGCCCAACTAGAGAACTCCAGCTGAATAATTTTCCATGTTTCAACCTTTAATAACCTGAACGTAGATCAACTTAATGGTCCTATACGATGATGCTGCTTGCTACTACTACTCCACTGCCTTACCGCTGACGAGGACTAAGTCTACAATGATGATGATGATGATGAGTAGAACAATGATACACGCTTTTTTATCAGGCCAACTTGGTTTGGCTACATGGGAACTTGTAGGTAACCCTGCTGTGCGCACTTGTATGGCCGAAGGACTATTTGTAGCTAAGAGAGGCAGCATTTTCTGTTTTCTTTAGAACATTTTCTTAATGAGGATTTTCTTTTTCTACACCTTTTAGAAAAACATTGAAGAAAAAAGTTCAAAAAAAAAAATAAATAAAATAAAAATCAGAACACGAGCAAATTTACATGGGGCCCACAATGTCTTGGGGTACAAGTATGACATGTGAATGTTGAGTCATGGGACTTTCAGGCAAATGAAGCTATTTTTTACGGGTTAATTGTCTGCCAAAAACATTTTGCAAAGTTTTTGGATACATGTTTGTTTCTTCAAAACTTTCTCGTCCGCATTTTTGGAATCGGTGGTGCAGTACTTTTCTTGGAGGAGGCACAATATCCACTGGGAGGGTGGAACGTTATTACAGTTAAATCATTTTTGCAACAAACCAAAAAAAGTGTTAGAAATGGCAAGTGGAAAAAATCAGTCAAAGTTAAAATTATATGAATGAATTCTCAAGAAATCCTAAGGTGATGATGCTCAAATGATCTGAATAGATAAGAAAAGGAGAATAATCAGTTCAGAAAAAAGCTAATAAAAACCTTTAAGACAGAAAATTATAGGACATATTCTACTTTACAAAATAAGAATCTAGAGCTTATTCTACAAACAAGCACACCACAGAAAGATCTTATGATACTTTTTTTAAGATTGCAGATAGGGGAGGGCATACACTCATGTCTGTTGAAAACATTTTTTTTCTAATATCCAAAAACAATCAATGGGCACTTCATCGACTATTTGTTCAGATACACCTCCTTGTTCCTAAGTAAAACACACCGAAGTAACTTTTCAGAGTCTTAGTTTATTTTTAAGAGTCCAGACAGTTTTTTAAATTGCATGACAGCCGAAAAGAAAATTGTGTCTTTTTGGGTCCAAAATTAGACCGTGCACGCGTCATGTCAAAAATACAAAAAAAAAAAGACAAAGAAAGAAAAAAGCAACACTCCTACTAAGTAATTATTTCTGTTACACTTCACCTTTATTATATCTTCATTAAAACCATTCATAACTTTGTTCGAATGACGTTCTTTTTTCTTTGTTTTTGTTATTTGGCTGCTCTGTCCTCTGAACTAGTCGCACATACATCTATGTACATACAAGTTCTTGTATCCATGACAATTGCCAGGCTAACCTAAAATGAGATAGCCTCATTTCTAGTGTCATCATTTTTGACGAAGTAAGTCCAAGAAAAATATCCACTTTTACAAGTGTATACCTTGCCTAACGTTATGAATGTATACAGGTACAGCAGGTAGCTTAAGCTTTCTTATTTATTGTAGGACAAGTTGGTCCTTATAAGAGGGGGAAGGGGAAAGAGAAAATGACATTTATTTTTGTGTGTTGTTTGTAAGTGGTGTATAGGGAATACAACTTGGAAATAGGGTCTAAAACTTAAACGATGAAGAAAAAGTGCAAATGGAAAACTTGGAAAGAAATGATAATGGAAACCATAATTAGCCGAATTGTTTTGTGATCTTAAGGGGCTGACCGGGGAGGTTATTTATGTTGTGGTGCGGTGTAGTTTAGGTACACATTTATAGATTGAACGTGATAAGTGCTGTTGAAATACTTTTTCGATTGTTAATTGTTTGTATATACAAAATGAACAAAGTTTAAGAAAAAAAAGAGTCATTGCATAAATGCGACGTGTAAAATAAGAAATCACTCATTGAGAGTTAGAATCATCCTGTTACAGGTTACAATACAGAGTACACAACGCAAAATGTATCGTCTTTATCCAAGACCTTCTGGAGGTAAGCTCTCTTACCGGCTTAAGACCTAGATATTTTTGAAAGATAAAATTATAGAACATAAAGTAAAAGCATGTTCAGTATCGTACAAAAGGTGCGAATAAAATTAATCAATCCATAACTGAAAAAATAAAAAATAAAAAATAAAAGTTTCTTAACGCTGAAAGTCGAACCTCCTGGAACCATTGAGGAACTTGCGACGTTAAAAAATTCTTCTTTTAATTTCTAAGTTTCTAAGAGAAATTTGTAACAATATTCACACATATTTCTCAATACATATACATAAAATTTATTAAAAAGACTAAAAGTCTGTTCAAAAATAGGGAGTAATTTAAGGAGATAACTTTCGCAACTAAATAAAAAAAAAACGAATTAAATTGCTTCTTAATAGGATCCAGTTTTATCAAATAAACTAACAGGAAAATGAATCAATAAACAGAATGCAGATAATTCATGATCTACGTATAACAAAAATATTGTAATTGGACTCTAAATTAAAGCCATTGGTATGGGCAACAAAAACATTTTATTTTTCTGAATAAACAAAAGACATCCGATTACCAAAAAACAGAAAACAATGTGTAAAAATATAATGCAATTATAGTTATCCTTAGACAAGTCATTTTGGAGTTCCGCAGGGTTCAGTAAGCGGTCCAATCTTGTTTCTTGTACAAATTTCTAATTTTTCCACTTATTAGGTATAAGTCAAAGCTTTGCAAATGATCTAAGGATTGTTTGTTGCTCTTCGGGTCCTCTTCATTAAATTTGTGATACAGTTTCATTCCAGAAACATCAAAGAAAAAAAAAATGTTCTTGGGTTTAGCCATTTACTAGGAATTGCCAAGACTTCCGAGAGCAATTAGAATTACTCTCCAGTCGTTCAGATTTGGCAGAAAATTGCAGACCCTAGCTCCGAAGTTTCCATAGCTTTGGTGAACCACTCCTATACTATTACTCAATTCCGAGGAATGGGAAAGTCCACCGAAACGAAACTGCTTTGGCAAAAATTAGGTCCAATTTGTTCCTCCAAAGATAAAGGAGGGGTTCGCTCATCTTCGGGACATCCCCATCTCTAATATCCCAGCTTATTTATTTATTTATTTAATTATTTATTATAAGAAATGGAATTAGGCAAGGGTGCACCCATATATCTATAGCTTATTTTTCAGAAAACCAAAGTCATAACCTGGCCGGAGAAAAAGTATAGGGATTGACTAAATAAATAAATAAATAAACACAAATAAATAGAGTGGCGCAACAGAGCGAGGAGCACCAGGACCTAGCGCATTTCACACAAGCATGCATTGTGAAGGAATGGAGGGGTCCTACAACTTCTTAACAGGCAGACATGCTATAGTCATCATGCCATGGGTACACTAAAGTTTATCGAATAGCGAACGATAAAGCAATAATGGCGTACGCGCTTCAGTAATTGCAGTCAATGAAAGGTTTTCAAATACTGCGAGCAATGTGCTAAATATTCTTATATTCTTGACCCTCGGTAACCAAATCTCTTTAAATTCATTTAAAACGATGGAATGGGATTTTTAGGGAACTGTCCATATGCAGTGCACCAAATAGAAAAGTAAACACAAGCCTACACGACCTGCTTTGGGTATAGGATACTTTCGTAAGCCATCTGTATAACGATGATCCAGCCGAAAAATTGGCTAAGGCATCAAAAAAAAAAAAAACAAAATGTAGCAATTAGACATAGATTGGTAAGAAACAGGGCCATAAATCAACGATAACACCGCTAAATCAGAATTATTTCCCGTCGAGAATATGATGTCCTGGGCCTTGCAAATTTGACAATGGTGACCAAGTCAGTGGTAAGAAAAAAATTTAGTTTTTTAATTAGTTCAGTTGTTGTCGAGATAAATAAAAAAAGAATTTAAATTTAATGTTCAACTTCATGAAGATGGGCAATTTCCCTGGGTGGTTGCTATTCGATCACAACTGAAAACCGCTTATCGGGCAGTATGCCTATCAATAAGTCTGGGAGTATTCTGAATGGATTAGGTTTACAGGACTGTACTCTTCACAGACGATTGTATCATTTACAACCAAATAGCATGCGTACTTAAAATACAAGTTGGACGCTTAACATAACAATGTACTGAAGAAACTGACAGCTTTGTCCAAAAGTATTACGACATGGACCACTGGTTCCTTAAAATAGAGCTTATAACTCTTGACTAACTAGTGTTCACGTCAAAAGTAGTTTTGAATAAGCAATATGCCCTATTTGGGTTCAATTTTCATAAAGAATGCATTCCTAAGCTGTTCTGAAGCAAAACATTCGTCTCCGGTATTGTTCAAAGCGCTCTTTCTGATGCCCGCCAGGTGCGAATATCATGATTTCGTCATGTAATGAACTTATTCTCAACGAACAATTCTAAAAAAAAATATCAAAGACAACAACTTCTAAGACAACAGTAAAAAACTGGAGTTCATAAAATTCTTTCGAAATTCGGTAGCGACATTCGGACAGAGCAAAATTTTACTTGTCTCTCCTGAAGTGTATCAGCTAAGAGTGCGATGTGCATACACAGCAGTGGAGGTAATACTCTCTACTTAACAGAAAATCTCCTAACAAATTACAGAAATGGCCCCAGTTGCAGTTATAAAGCTCGAAGAGCTTGGGATTTTTGGAACCTTACCCTGACAGTTTGTTACAAAAACTTTCTACTTGTTTCAAATTTTCATCGAAAAACAACATTGAATTTGAAACCCTGACTGAATGAAGTCACACATATTTCCAATATTTTCTGTATTAGCTCTCAAAGCACACCCGGAATACCTTCCCAAGGATTACGTGCTGTGTACAAATAAATTTGTGATGAACCAAACTCTATCGCAAAACCCATTCTCGGTAGTATTTATTTTCACAACTACCTGTGATCCAGTAAAACGTGCTTATCTCTTTCTTGTGTGAACAAATTTTATTATCAATTAAAAAATAATTTTCCTCAAAAACGAACTTTTGTGTTGCCCTCTGACAAATCGCTAAATCAATAAGTCGTAAAACGAGACAAAAATAAAAGAAGAAGAAGAACAACTATAAAAAGTCAAAACCATAAATGTTTTCGCTTCGTTCCACCTTGTCATGTCCTGTCTAGTCTCATAAACCATTTTATTCGAGAATACACCAGTTGATGGCGGTAAGTTCTTGTTTTTTCCTTTTTTTTTTATTATTTTGCCCCCGCTCCTCACTTTCTCAACCCGACTCTAGCCAAAAGGTAGTTTTAAGGACTTGAAAATAATATACAAAAAAAAAAAACGAAGTTAAATGTGTCATTCTATCCGATGGTGATGGCGTGGGCATATCGTAAAGTATATCACACCGAACTTTTGTTAAAATAAATAATTTTCGGTCCTGGCCTCGAAAATACTCATTAAAATGTGTGCTTTTCGGGTGGAGTTTCCTATTCGGGCTTTTAACAGCTCGCCCTCTTCTCTGACATAGTACACCATCAGCATCACTAACTACCCGGCTTGTGCCATGCCATGCCTCCTATCCTTAATTCAAATGGGTGGTGGAAATTAATTTGCAGGTTTTTCGTTTTTTTTTTTTATTTTCTTTTTCTTTTTTTAAGACAGAGTGCTAACGATGACATTTTTACTTTTATTTTATGCTTTTTTACTGTGTTCCCTAAAGCGCTTTTCGTCTCGTCTTATCGCGCGGTCGTGTAGTGCGGTTATATTGTCGGCATGTTAATTGGTTAAGGCACCTGTCCGATTGTTGTCTTTATTCCCCGGTTGTATATTTCCACAGAAATTTATTCACAAAAATATTTTCTAAGGAAATTCTATAGCGGTCTATTTTGTTGTTGTTTTCTTTTGATGGCTTTTAAGAGCGGGCGTGGTGTTTGGTGTGGAAGATAATAATGGCAATGGAAGAGAAGGTGTGGGTTGTCTGAAATGAACAAAAGTATTTTTTTTTTCTTGACTGTGTGTGTGTGTGTGTGTGTGTGTTTAAGTGCGCGTTTAGATTTTAAGGTCGGTTTTGCTGATCTCTTGATTAATGACCTTGCTAATGGGTGCTGTTTTATTTTTCTAGGAAGTTCCAATGTCTGTCATTTCCAAGTTTCAAAAAAGATATGAAAATGTGACGAGTTGTGTTGTATTGCGAAAGGAAATTATATAAGTTCTCGTTCTTAGACATACAAGACGAACCATTGTGGCACGATGTGTGAAAATGGATCAGAAAATTTGATTTGGAACAAGTTCCATTTCTCATTTGAACTTGTCATCTTGCTTTGGAGTACCGGAAAGAGCGTGACTAAGTTAATTGCGGTAGTGTCAACTTGGAAAAAACGCTGTTATTTTCATAGTAGATCGCCAGTAACGGAAGTAAGCTGTATATGTTAAACTTTTTGATTCTCTTGCTCTCCATTCTTAAATGATGAAGAGTTAGTTCAATCGGAGTAATAGGCTATGAACTACGTCATTTGTTACGAAATTTCAAAATTGGATTTTTATTATAGGAATCAAATCAAATTATTGGGGGGCCAAATCGGAGAAAGGGGTGAACATCTACCCTTATCAGTATTTTTGGTATATCTCACAAATGAAGCAAAATTTCGGGAAATTTCTGCAGACTACTAAATTTCAAATCGAATTAGTTCATTGGAACAAAAATACAAACAATTTAACCGTACCAGGCATTCAAAATTATTAGAGATCAGTTAGATGGAAAAGGACCTTAGTAAAGAATGTCTAATGTTATTCAAATGAGACTGTACACTATATCGATAAAGCTCTCCGCAGGAAAAGATAACAATGTAACATTTGCTATTGGCATAACAGTTGTATACAGTATTAGAACAGTGGTGCTATGTTTTGCAACAATCCCCCACAGTAGAAGTGCTGCAATTAGCAATGCTCATTTCAAAGGGATGCCCAACATCGAACTGAAATTCTGGTCTTCGCTAAGTTATTCGTAAAGATGTCCTCTATCATGTCTTCAGAGCAAAGAAATTTTAGATCGATTACGCCATCTTCATAAAGGTCTCGCATGTAGTGGTAGCAGATGTCGATATGTTTACTCCATGCATGATGTACCTACGGGATCTTTGACCACCTGTTGAGACCATATATTATCGTTAAATAAAAGAACAGAATTATTAGTAACTTTTAGCTCTGACACTAAATTCCACTTCACACACAGCTTCCATTCAAGCTTGCGAGAGTGCCATATGTTCGGCCTCGGTGCTAGTGATAGACACTGACAACTGCTTCTTCGACTCCCACAAGAAGACTTCTTCACCAAATGTAAAGGCAAATCCCCTGTAGGACCTTCTGTAAACAGTGCTTCCGCCCCAATCTGCGTCGACGTATCCTTTTAAACCATCGCGAAATTTTGCATAGAAAATCTTGGCATTGAATAAAAAAATAAATAAATTGGGTGGCGCAACAGAGCGAGGCGTGATGGAATGCAATAGACCTACAATTTTATGCCGGTTCCGAACGTCTAATTGAGAAAGCGCTTTTCATGGCAATGAATTTACTAACAGAGGACTTGCCAATTTCTCGCGAAAGGCGATACCCGTGAAAAAACATTTTTGCCTCTGCTGGGATTCGAACCTCGAACCTCTGGGTTAGCAGGTGGACATGCTTACCATCACGCCACGGGTACCACTTGGCATTGAGTGTTGTGTTACTGCACCGCAGGAAAGGCTAAGATGCTCATATAGTTGCTTATATCAGGTCGTGAAGAAACTGCCAAGTAGGTGTATAATTGCTCCCACGGTTGACTGATACTTATTTGGATCTTCATTGTTGTGTGATTCATTTTGGCATTTATTCAATTTCATCCCAGGATCGAGAAGTTTAAAACGCGGCTTACATGGATCCATATGATGATGTTATATTAAATCGCGAATATATTGCTGTTGTATTGCAATGGGACCCATGGATCACTGAACTGCTCTACTGTGACTTTGTCCACGCACACAAATGCAACAGCGCTTTGCTCTTCAGTTGATTTCATTGATGATTCTGTCGAGCAAGCGGTTGGGAGAACATCGACGTACACAGCCAAGATGTTGAACTCATCTCTGCTATTCATAACATACAAACATGTGTCACCATGACATCTCTGAAACCCAATTTCCTGCAACTTTTCGTTCAATTTACAATTCCATTGCCTACCGGTTTGATTTAAAGCCGTATAAAGATTTGCGTAATTTGCAAGCCTTCCTTGGATGTTTTGGGTCCACAAATCCTTCAGATTGGGCCATAAAGACGTTTTCAGTAAAGTCGCAGTTGACGTATGCCGAGGGAAAATCGAGATGGTGCACCAACAATTCGTGTTGTACCAGCAATAGTTGAAAACCTCTACCCAAAATAGTCAAAATTTTCAATTTTTTTTTTGCTTTTTTTGTATGGTTTTTCTTTTTGGTTTGAAAAAAAAAAGCGCACCTAAATTAAATTGCTTTCAAAATGCTGTCTCAAAGAACTTTTCTTGTCAAAATATGACCAAAATATTGAACACTTGAACAGATTTGTACTGAATTGACTATATTCTTCCTAACCATGCAAGAACCCGATAAAATTATGCCATGCCAAGCTTCTCAAAAAAGACCTCCACCACTTAAACCGCGAAAAGGGAAGATCTCATTTATCTTCCATGAAAAACCAACGGGAAAAGGCTTATTTGGATTAGATACTAATAAATTCTATTCCCTCTGTTTATCTATCAGTGCCAGTTTTTTTTTCTCCCAACCTACATCTTTTACATCTTGAACCCTTGTTCGAAATCAAAGAATATCTTAATCTTCTCTATAACCCCCTCCCGAAACACACAGCAAATTCATCTCAATTTTCTAATCGCCTCTTGATGGTATTCATTTATCTACCGATTACATTTCTATTTATTAAAAATACAGAAAAAAAGTATTCGACACAAAACAAATAAATCTTCCTTCGCCAAAAAGAGATATATTTAGTACTTCGTATAGGTATAGGGATATGGATTCTACATCTGCCTTTGCTTTCGTTTGACACCCTCAAAACAAATACACTCAAGTCATACACTAAAACATTTCCTTCGAAGAAGCAAAGCAATCTTTTGAGAAAGCTTCCTCTTCCAAGGTCCATAAGGGAAAAGCAAAACAAAACAAAAAAAGGTAAATTTGGAAATATTTTTCATAATTTATTGCCTCTTGAAGGAGAAAAAAGGGACGACAACCAGCAAATTACTACACATACATAAATGTAGACCAAAACTACTAATCTATCCGTTTCAAGTGATGCGCAACACATACCGTCCTTCGGTTCCTCGTTTATCTATTTCCTATTCTTGTCGAAGGAAATTCCTTTTCACTTTAGAGTTAAAACCAATCGATGTTGAAGCTGAAGGACAGTCTCTTTGAAAGTGATCTCAGACTTATACCCTCCAAAATGATTCACTTTCACTGCCCAAACTGTCTGATGGTAGTGAGAAAGAGAAGGAGAAGGTAGTGTAAGGTAGATAAAAGAGCCTTCTGAAGTATTTATTTTTTGTCCAAAGTTTCCTTTTTCCACCCACCCCTGCATCGAGTATAAGTATATATCGTTTTCCTTTATTTTAGGGTTGCTGTTCTTTTTGTTTTTCGGACTTTACATGCATGGTTAGGCATTTCTCACCTTTACTAATGAAACCTATTCAAGAAATTTTCCGTCCCCTAGATGATATCCGCATTGGAAAAGGGTGACATCCCCTTAGGATTGAGGAAGATAAGAAAAAAAAAAAAAAAAACAAAACACAAGAGCTTCCTTTTTTTTCTCTCTGTTTTTGGATTCAAGTGGAAGGTATAATGGTAAAGGAATAAATTATTCGGCTCATGTCGCGAGTTGGGCAGCAGTAGGCGGTAAATTTCCCTCCACTTCGACATCATCGAATCTATTTCACTTGAAGTGTAGTTTAAGTGGGTACTAGGCCCGGAAATCGGAGGAAATAAAGTTACCACACACACCAAGCAGCACTAAGCACCTAGAAGAGAGTGTATCTTTCATTTTGATAAGTGTTCAATGAGGGTGCGGTGTGCTGTGAAGGTTATACCATGCCGATGCCATGGTGAGCTGCCTTTTTCCGACCGTGTCTGGGGTTTGGTTCATAATACCCTCATTTTTCGTCGTCCTGATGGTTAATTCAAAAGTTTGTCTTTTTCGCTCATTTTACTTGCAGACCTACTACACCTAAATGTGGCAACGTCCGGGTGGCACTCTGTTTGGAACGGAAAGACGGCGGAATTTTTAGGATATCCTTCTTCGAGATGGCGGATATATCTTTTAGCATTGTATAGGTCGGTTTGTTTTTGCCAGATAGACAAGCTACTCTGTACTCTGTGTGCAGATATGAATGAATCGTTCTAAATATTTTATGTAATTTTTGCGATTACTTTTCATACTACTCGCTCTCTACCGTTCTCTCTCACTGACTGCGGGGTAAATACCTACTCCTAAAATGTTCGTCGTCGTCAAAGAATTTCGAAGTTCTTTTTCATTATTTGTATGCGAATCTCGTTCATCGTGTCAGGAGTTATTTTTCGATTCCATGAACTCCGCATCATCCTCTCGAAATCTTGCCATGGTAAATGTGCATAGGCAAGCCAGAGGATTATTTTAAATCAAAGAGAATAACTGAAATTATATTTGACCTAATTACTGAATAAATACCGTTTATAGGAAGGAACGAACTACTTGAATAAAAAGTAAAAAAAAAGAAGAACTAGAAAGTCATACTCCAGGTTAATGTTCTGTCTTCAGTTAACTCAAGTTGGATTTAAAAGGATTAAGGTTGGCTAACGAGGGAAATTTTCCCTTCGGCGTGTGCAGGAGATAAGTTTCAGTCAAACTATTATTATTTGTTTTCACTTATCCTTGATAGAATATCTCAACGAGGTAAATTTGAGTGAGCTATTTGTACACGATTATGATTTTATTTTGCATTTCTGAGGAAGGTGTGTCTCCTTTGAGACTGTGAGGGTGTTGATGAATGGAATTTACAGATGAATGTACCACAAATAATCTGCGATGCTGAAAGCGATTACTTTTAAAACAAAATTGTTTTGTGGAATAGAATGCATGTGGAATAGAATGCACGCAAAAGGATACCAACTGTTTTGTGTTTATTATCAAATACAATGACAGTATAAGGAAATCAAGTGCTTCGTCAGCGATTCGCTGGCTTTTTGTTGCAAAATAAAGCAGAGGGTGGTTGTCACTGATAATTGATTTCACTTAGAAACTAGTGCTTAAACGATATCTACAGGATTAACTTGAAGTTGTGAAACGAGTTTCAAAGCGGAAATAATTTAATAAGAAGGATCATCGTCATGACAAGACGATTCATCAGGTTCACGTAAACGATCTTGACACCTTGGGAAGATACGAACAAGCTGTACAAAAATCTGGTAAGACTAAGGTTGCAGATACTTTGATGAGGGAAGATAGCAGTGTCGTCAAAGAAAAAATCGTCTAGCTTTTCTCAAGCGATCAAGGGAGTGCAATTTTAAGCAGTGCAAGCATTGAGTTTTTTTGTCTCTTAGTAGCAACCGACAACAATGAAGATGAGACAAGTGCGACTGGATACAAAAAGGTGTTAGGTCACTCCAAAATGACCTCCTTCGGCTTAGTTTTTCAATTAAACTTGAACTTAAAGTTGGTGCTTTTCACAAAACTTCACTACTTATACTTCCACCTATGTTTCAGTAAATGCATTTGTATGTATAATCAGAAAGAACACAATGTGTTCTGTTACTTTTATTGTAAGCTGTAAAATTGGCTTATCATCACCAACCACTAAGTAAGGAAGCTGTGCTTAATGCCCTTCAACCCTCTAATTACTTCAAAAGTGACCCAGGAATGCAAAAGCTCTCTAAATGCAGTCGGAAGCCTAAATTTTCTGAGTCTCGTTTGGGTTCCAGTCCATCACGGCATAAATGGAAAAGAAATCACCGATGAACTTGCAAGTGCGAGGAAAAGATCTCAGACAGCTTTTTCAGGACCTGAACCGTCGCTAAGCATTCAAGGGTCTTCAGTGACGGGTTCAATCAACGATTGGATCATTCAAAAGCACAATTGTATATGGCATGCCTCCATTGGATGCAGACAGACCAAACGTTTCCTCCACAATGTTAATAAAAAAACTGCAACATTTTTGCTATCCCGTATAGCAGAAAAGACTGTAGAAAGCTTATTGGCGCTACTATGGTACACTTCTCTTTTGTTAAACCTTAAACGTGTTAGGCTTGAGTGATACTACACTCTGTGAGTTTTGTGGAGAAGAGGAGGACACAGCGGGGCACTTCCTCTGTGAATGTCCTGCGTTTTCTCGTACGCGGTCACAGGTACTAATTGCAGACATGGTTAGAGCTGGTAACTTAGGGTCCTTAGCAGCGTCTTTTGGCTTTTCTACGAACTTCTGGAAAGCTGTAACAAAGAAGCTATATCCTATATGGTAGTACAATGGACCGGTACTTAGGTCTAAATGCTCCAGCTGGTACTTTAAAAACCTCCAACAGAAAAAAAGTAATGACTAGTGACAAAGCCATGTCGACAAGTGGATGTGCCATTGGCAAGAAAACATTGGCATATTTTTGACAATCTAACAAAGGAACGTTTCGTTACAAAGTCAAGAAAGCACCCTCTTCCTTCTAACAACAGTCTAACCAGTCGTTATGTGTGGACATACAATTTGAGATTATTTCGAAAGGACTGGTACCCGTGGCGTGATGGTTTGCATGTCTGCCAGCTAACTTAGAGGTTCGTGGTTGGAATCGTAACAGAGGCAAAAATGTTTTTTCCACGGGTATCGCCTTTCACGAGGAATTGGCAAGTCCTCTGTTAGTAAATTCATTGCCATGAAAAGTGCTTTCTCGATTAGCCGTTTGGAACCGGCAGAAAATTTTAGGTCCCTTCCATCCCCTTACAACACAAGGCATGGTTGTGAGAAATGCGCTAGGCCCAAGGACTCCTCGCTCTGTTGTGACAACCTATTTGTTTATTAAGTTCAAAAGAAACGGAGATTAAACCATTTTTGGAATTCCTTCTTTCCATGGTTCTCAATGAGAGCCATTCCGGAGACTCTTCAATCACAACAAGTTTACTAGCTTTCTTAATAGATTCGAATTTTGTGGGCTGTGCGCAGTCGTTGAGAAGGCCAGGACTGGAGCCGATGATTATCATTTTTTGCTAGCTTCGATTGAAGAAACCGGACATATGATAACAATAAAACAATAGGCCAATCAAGGGGGTAACGGCTGGTGAACGTTTCCATCGTATCTAGACAAAAGAATTACCCTGTTTACTATTACTTTGTTCTCACAGTTTCAAGGACAGAATTGAAAGTTTTAGATCGCTCGTGTAGATTATTCCAAAACAAATGCCTGCTTTTGCCAACCAAGTATAGAAATGAATTCAATCAGGGATACCTGCCAATCCAGGGTTAAACAAAAAATTAGTTCGCCCCAACCATTGCCAATG
Organism: Melanostoma mellinum; assembly: GCA_914767635.1. Taxonomy (NCBI): domain Eukaryota; kingdom Metazoa; phylum Arthropoda; class Insecta; order Diptera; family Syrphidae; genus Melanostoma; species Melanostoma mellinum. Next base: position 28,227,784 of record OU612058.1, read on the forward strand.
AGATGTCAGAAGTGATCGCAACACAGTCACCAGAGTATGGACCAAAAACTTTACAGTGTATATGACTCGTAAGTCGTATCGTAGTATGTTCGAAATTGAATCCCTCTCCAGGATTCTCCACAACTAAGTCCTCATAACGAATAGAAAAACTCAAAATCGATTCATTTTTCGTTTTCACACCATTAATTCTTTCGCCTTAGATTCCAGAAACACCTTTCAACTCCAAGAGCAGTTTGTTTTTATTTTCAATTGCAACTTCGTTGATTGAGTAAAAAGAAACGCCAAAGCCCACTCTCAAAAGTTCGTCCAACTGCCGTCCGCAACGCAGCAAACTAATTATATTGGCACACCCAAAATTCAATCAGCAAATGAATCTTTACGAACGTTAGCCGGAGAGAGAGAGAGACAGTATGGAGGAAAGTATGATCGAATCGAGTTCTAATACTCATCCCCCATGAAAAATACTCTCAGGTTGAAGTTTCTGCAAGACGATGATGATGACGACGAGGAACGAAGAGCTTTTTCAAACGTCAAAATGATTGGCATGAGTGTGCACCTGACAAGCAACAACAACAACAAAAAAAAAAAGATTCTTCTTGACTTTTTGCTTCTTAAGGTTTTGAAGGAGCAGAAGATGATGTTGACGAAAGAATCCTTCCACAATTGAATTGGTTGAGTACCCAAAGCACCATGAATGACTTTGACCTGAACTTCAATTTTTCCACTGGACTTGTTTGCTCACTCAAATCAAAGGATAATAATTAATCGATTAGAAAATGCACAAGCAAATAAGACAAAGCGCACCCCTCAAGGCAGTGCGAGTGTGTGAAACCTGTGAAAGGAGCGAAACACAAGGATAACACGAAACCAGATTTTTCGTTCTGAAGAATGTAAGTTTTGGTTACATTTCCTCTTTCAAATCCTATCTAAAGATTTAGAAAACCCATAGGTATACCAAATAAGAACAAACTACTATACGAAGTAAGTGGAACAAACCAAAAAGAAAAAGGAAGTCAAACTTTTGAATATTCTTGATTACGCAGCACACTCGGGGGCTAAACTATGGCACGGATGAATGCACAAAACCACTTCTGCGAAAGGATGCCAAAATATTATACCAACCAACAACTGTGTGTTGAAAGCTGATGGAAATGCAAAACGAAAACAGTGTTGTTTTTGTAACACTCCACCCAATTCACCAACACACCCATTCCCTACTTGAAAATCGGGACAGGAATGTCCTATAGTAGCAGTAGGTAGTTTAGTTGAGTCGCGTGAACAGGGTCTTTGTTTGCAGTCTTCTTCGAAAGTTGTCGCACTCCTAGTTCTTCTTTATACTGCCACAATGTCAATGTTTGTATTGCTTAATGCACTATGTGCGATGGTTAAGTATAAAACAAGGAGACGTGATAGCAGGTGATTTCGATGACGGTGTTACCTCCGACGACGATGACTACGACGCCGACGACGACGACAACAATGACTATGGGAGAAATTGGAAGCCTCCATCGTCGACGTCGTTGTCGTCTCCATTTTCCAGTAGACCCTTAGAGGAAAGTTCTAAATATAAATTTGAATGTTGTGTGTCAACACTTAGGCGTTTTACAACCCGAAAAATTGTTTATTGCAGCCAGTCAACAACAAAGCGGTGTGGTTGTGAAGGTAGAATGGGGTTGAAATGCCTTTTGTTCTTCACATCCTTCGTTTCAACGACCATACCACTACCACCCCTTCTGCCAACTAAAACCCGGAGGCAATCAAAGTAGAAAATACTCTCGGTGTGTTTACCCTCTGGCAAGGTTCTCCGCGCCAAAGTACAACATCTGTGCGCACATGTAACTTATATAACCCGTTAGCTTTGTTTGCATTGTTAGGTTGGTTTTCCGGGGTGCGATGGGGGCTGGCGAAAGGCTGGCTCATTTGAAAAACTCTTAGAACAGTGGCAGGAGGTGGGGATGGAGGCCTTTATTTTTTTCCCCCTATTTTCATTTGGGAAACGAGATAGAGAAAGTTCGGTGCGAGCTATTCAAAACTAGACGATGAAAGAACTATCTCTATACACAAGGCATGGCATGAGACATCCACTTCATAGACCACTCTCTCTCACTCCCTCTTACTTTGTACCGTACGCTCAATGTAACGCTTAATGAAGTTGGAATATTTATCGCTTCAACAATAGGATACTATGGCAGCAACTAGAGAAAACTTTTGGAAGCTCATGTTAAAAAGAAGAGGGGGTTCATTTCAGTTAAAGTGGAACACCACCTATAGGTAGTATCTAAATGGTGTGCGTAGTCAAAAAAGTTTCAATTCTCGAGGCATCGTTGGTGGAAAACCTATATTTAGTTAAGAAATTGTAAGTGCAACAGGTTCTTATAACAATGAAGCCATTTAATTAAGTTTCATAACCTCCACGGCGAGAAGAGGAGTTTGAGTAAGAAAATAGCAAAAAAAAAAAAAAGGGGGGGAGAAATAATAAGAAATAATTTTCCTTTGAACTTAATTGAAAGTATTTCAATGTAGCGCAGTTTATGTACTTTGTAGGTGAGCTTCTATAGTTTTTAACGTAAGGTAATTTTTGATTTTGCTTCTTGTATTATTTTTTGTCAAGAGGTTTAACAACAAGAGCGACGTTGCGTGGGTTGGCGTACTTGAAAGTGGAGAAGACACTCATTTTCTGAGAAGCAAAAGATTATATTATTTTCACCTGGCACTGAATCCTGTTTAACTCAAATCTACCCGAAACCAAAACGAAAACTAAAAGGTTTGACATTTCAAATGAAACATTCTCAGTTCGTAGGTTTCACCGATAGCAAAGACGTTTTTTAGGGGCCAAATTGCAACATCAGTGATCGAGTGACCGAGCGCCATATTTTTCCAAATTAGACATTATCGGTCAGCTGTTTATTTATTGATTTCAATTCGTTCAAATGCTGATGAAAGAATGTCAAATTTTGGTACTAAAGCAGGTAATCGATAACGTGAGAAGAAATGTCAAACTTACAAAATTCAGTCACGTATTACTCGATCACGTGTATGGAGTATGGTGATTCGGTCTAAGACTTTTTGGGCGAGAAAATCTGTGTTAACTTTCTCTAAAATTGCAAAAATTTTGATAAATGATCTGTGCTTTCGCGTTAGTCCGCAGCAGCAGATGAATGACTCTAATTGGAGACTATGTTGAAGGTTATTAACGTGGACAGCGAGCGTTTAACACTGAAGGTATAGCATGCAATAACTTTGGTGGATCAGCATGTAGTATAGTACGAATCGAAAGAAATTGATGAAATTTTTCAGTACATTTGTATTATGAGCTCTAACCAACTCCTTAATAACACTACTTGACGGTAGTTAATCCAACTCTCTACTTGATAACGACATTTTTTAACAAGACATTTTTTAATATGGCTTAAAAAGAATCACAAAAAACGAAAGACAATTCCTTTCCTATTTCAGTAAAAACTGTACGCTAGATCCGCTTTTTCTTTTCTTTCGGAAACACTTCACAGACGTGGTGCCCGTGGCGTAATGGTAGGCATCTCTGCCAGTTGCGTGGGAGGTTCGCTGTTCGAATCCACAACAGAAAACAAAAAATGTTTCTGCATAGACTTTCGCGAGGAATTGGCAAGTTCTCCGATATCGCTATCTTGCTTTGTCATTCGGAACCAGCAGAAAATTGTAGGTCCCCTCCATTCCATCACAAGGCATGGCTGTGACAAATGCGCAAAGTTAAAAAGATATGATACACCATATCAATTCAGAGCAGATGTTTCTTAAAGTAACTACTCTTTAAGTAACTGTAACTCTTCTGTTGCTGTTCAGTGATTTCTACTAGGAAAGTTGGCAAAAATGAGTGAGAAATAAAGTTAGTATTATTTTTTCTTTTACCTGCCTCAATTGTTTCAGTTCAAAGTCTCCAACAAATAAACTCTTCTTTCCAAAGTACTAAGATCCGTGGAATGCTTCATGTCAAAAGTACCATCTTGGACAAAATTCGTACAACGTTTCAACAAATTCGCGACGAAAAAGAAAAGGCAGGCCAAAACACTCCTGGTACAAGCAAATGCAAAAACAGCAGCATTTGGTTGGCCTCAGACATGGAACAATCCAAAACCGGGAGGCTAGCCGACGATTTCTGAGATCAACGCGGCGTACCCCACAGGCGGATCACTAGGGTGAAGCAGAAAAGTGGGAGAGTTGTGATCGCTTCAAGATCACTTCTCGTAACGCCGAAAATGAAAAAGAAGAAGAAACTCTTCTTTCCAAACAGGGATACCTCAAGGATCTTTACTAGGCCCACTCTTGTTTCTATGCGCAGTAGGAGCATGAAAACCAGCTTTACCAGGAACGAATATCAATTTGATGGATGGAATGTGAGTACAATGGAGGATGACATCATAGAGTCCTCCCTCTATTTTTTATAGATTTATTTCATTCTGTTGTGCCCTTTGTTAAGATCTCAAAAGCAAAAGTGTGGGTAATTGTGTACCACCACTTCATCAATTTCACTGACAAAAGGTTGAGTTTCGAACGATGTGTCAATGCAAGGGGCTTTTTTGATTACAGCTTGAATAAGAATCAATTTCAAAATCTGTTTCACTGAAGTAGGGTTAATAAAGGTATTAGAAAAATTTTTTGGAAAGTCCCAAAGCAAAAGAATATCGGTTCTGTTCAAAATAAGTAGGACCTAGCTGAACTTGCGTTTAGCCCGAGCCGACCTTGAGGACCGTCAAATCTTTTTGTAAATACTCCCTTGTCAAAAACAGACCATTTTGTTGGCTACGATCTCTCCTTTGATGGGCAACAATAACCAATTTTCCACCAATCATCTCACACTGAATTTTCACAAATGCCGCAGGTTGATGTAAATCATTGTTTCGAAATTATACAGCAATGTTGAAGCAGCTGCTTAATTTAAACTCCTCACATAATTGAACATCAACAAAATGACAAATGAATCGAATATCATCACACATCAACGTCGTCGCGTCGTTTTCATGTAGCTGAGAACTCACTTAAACATTGTTCCGTAGCCATATAATTTGATTAAGGACTTTTAATTATTTTCCGCTTTTGGAGCATTTTCTGGTACATTTTGCCAATCAGTTTTTCTAAAAGGACTTCTCATCAACGGAAGGGGCACGAAGAGATAAATACAACCAACTAACTGTGGGTATCCTTTGTCAGGACCCAACTCGCTCTAGGCTTATCCCATTCGACTTTGTTTTCCCAACCAGTAACTGGCGGCGTTTTAGCCTCTCAACCAGGGGTTATGCGAAATGAACATATTACCCTTATTCCACAAGGGGCACATAACTGAAAGTGCGTGCATAAATGAGCATAGTTACCATAGACGCAATAGTACCTTCCCACACCTAACCTTCATAGTTTGGGGCGGACTAAAAATTTGTCAGAAAACTCTATTTGCGACACACACAGCAGTGTTTAGCTTTTAAGAACTTAGGCATAGTATGCGTAGTGGCGTACCTACATTTGTTTAAATCCCTCACCTGACACAATGAAGCACGGGAACGACTATAACCCCTCCTGTAACACAAATGCTTTCAAATCCTGATAAAGGTTTCACGCGTGTTTGCCGTCACCGCGCGCCGTATGGATATGCTATAATAATTAGAAGAAAGGGATATTCGGGTGAAGGTTGACTGAAGGATGAGTGTCTCTTAATTTTCGGTTGAAATAAGCCAAAAAACCGAAATTGCTGTTCCGGCTGGCAGAGTCATCCTTTGACATCTCTATATGCTGTCGTTGTGCGAAACACAGTTATGGCTGTTATAATGCCACTGATTTGATATATGGTAACACATGGGGATGATGTCCCTAAACCGCTGCACAAAACCACCACATAGACCATCAGCCAGACTATAACTACTGCTTGCGTTAGGATTTTCGAAACAGCAACAAAAAAAGGAGGACATAAATTAAGTTACACAAGGGACATTCATCAAAATAGATGGGTTGCGACCGTAAGATGGGCACCGCTTGGCTGGAATATGGATGGTTAAAACAACCCCCGTGGGGGTGTACAAAAAATTCAACAGCGGCATATCCACTGGTGAACATTTTAAAAGGGGGGGCACAACACAAATTGTTGATTGAAGCGAACTGTATAGTTCACTGAATTTATTATAATATTTTTGGAGTTTTCTTTTAAAGCAGTCAAGTGGACAAATTTGAGGTTAAACGTCCTTCTTCGACTGAGAGTACATAGGACTTCATGTACGTCTATACTTTTTTAAATAGGAATGTATAGGAGAGATTTGTTGGGCAGCTTCTTCGCACAGTATACATAAACACTAATCGGCCATTGATAAAAGTAAAGTGATTTTTTTAAGTCTTGACAAGGACCTTCGACTTGGAGTGGAAATAAATACAATTAGAAAGAAAAAGCCAGATACAATTAAGCAGCTTATAAGCTTAATACGTTCTTAGCACAGTTAAAGTTAAGAACATTATTGTCTTAAAAGTCGAAAAAGAAAGTTTAAGAATTTTGAAACAAATCACAATTCAAAGGGAATAGGATTGTTTTAAAATTCAAGGGAAATTTTTTGGTGTGACACTAAAAAAAATCAGGGTATGAGGAAAAATTTAAAATAACGCAAAAAAAAAAAACAGACAACGAACTTGTAGGATCTCTTTGTAATATTACACAGCTCTGCTAAAGATTGAGTTTACTTTATACAAATGCACTTCAAGCTGATAAAGTTCTTCTCAGTAATTATGGATTTTTAAATATATTTCGCTCTATCAGCCCTGATAAATGCGAAGTCAGATTTTTGTGAAGGCACTTTTCCAACAAAAAAAACACTTTAAATTGGTTTTGAGGAGGAAGTAGATTTATAGATTTTATGGGACAATGCAGTCTCTAGTTGAAAGCTATCATGCCTAATCGACGAAGTAACCAAAAATCTATTTTCGGTATAGTGTTTAAGTGCACCTAGTTTTAATTTCTCAATTCCAACCTAAAATTTGTTTAAGTCTTGGAGTTCACAACCTCAATACTTTTTTTCAGAAACTCATCGAAGCCTTCTTATTTTTTATGCAATGGAGGAGCACATCAAGGGGTTATGACTGAAAGTAGAAAGTAGTGGGAATATGTTAAGCTTTTACGACAAAGAACAGCATTGATTTTCGAAGATTTGAGTTCAACTTGGTTTTTACTACTCCATAAAACAAATGATGTCAAGGTCAAAATTCAATGAGTTAGTCATACGTAACCGTCCTAGTTCCATATTCGAAGAACAGGGATGTGAGCTTGGAAACGAATATAAAAAGCTGAGGTAGGAGAAGTTTCAGACAAGAGATCGTTTATATCAATAAGGAAAAGAATAGGAGAAAAAACGGAGCCCTGAGGCACGCCATTTTTCATAAAGTGTATAACAGACTCGAAACGTCGAAACCATCCCACACAACTATTAAATTGATCGGCCGAAAAGGTAGTTTCTAATCCATCAAAGAAGGAACTCACAGCAAGCATTTTCGATAAGAGAACTTGATGCCAAACTCTATGAAATGCCTAAGATACGAATAAGAATGCCTTATACTTTCTCCAAAAAATGTAAGGATTGGTTCTACTTTTTGGTGAGATATGTCATCAAATCAGTGAACTTTTTGCTACGAAAACCATACTGTCGTTTATTGAAAAGCTTTTGTTCTTAAAGATTTTTCATTAGCTAACACTATAGTCAACGTTACCATGACTTTAGAAAGAAGGGTCGTTAGTGCAGTTGAACGGTAGATGGAGGAGGAGGAAGATTCGCCTTTTAAAGGAACAGCTAGACAAATGGAGTCTGCTCGGAAATAGTGCATAAGAATAGGATAGATTAATCAGAACTGGTTGCGCTGCTGAAATGAGTTTTTAAGGTTAAGTTTAATGCTTGCTTCATTTCTTATGTGCATAGGTTAGGTTAGGTTGCATGGGGTGTGCAGCCACAAGTGGCAGCCCTTCACTCGGATCTCAAGGATCCGTTGTGGTCCCCGGGAAAATCAGAGGATGAGGAGATGGGAAGATTTGAGGGGTAGAGGGTTGGGTTGCAAATTGTTTTATTGGGGTAGGGAACCCCCACTTTATGTGCATACTCGAATATCTGCCTAGCGAAGCGCCGAAACTAGACCCTTAATGAAGCCTCTTTCTGATCATTCAACCAATCTTTTTACAATTTTTTTTTCTGTCTGTGGAATTGTCACTTGTCAATGTTTATGAAATATGACCCTGCTGGCCTGTCGGAACTTGACACTAAAACGAGCGTTATTCTGCTCACTTAGACCCGCATTATGAATTACGATACGCGAGGCAAAAACACTCAACCCGAAACAACGCGAAAGCGACGACAAAAACTGATTATGAATTACGAAAACACATTCATGGAACTGTTCCGAAATATCAGAACGAAAATAAGACGGCCGACAAAAGCACATGTCAATGACAGCGAGTATCGTCAAATGTGATCGCAGAGTAACGATAATGGGGGAATTTTGTGAGTATCGTAATTTGTAGAACGGATCCAGCTTTTTTTTTTAGATTATTTTTCTTCTGTCAAGGTGGACTTGTTGCTGAAGTTGAAGATGAGGTATAATCAATGAACCTAAATTTGAACGATGGCGTAAAGCTCAAAAGAAAGGTCTTCGATAGCTCCATCCGGTCGCTAATAACTTGGTTCATGGTTCCTTGCAACTGAAATGAATCCTAGTCAGAAGTGAACTTTGTGAGTTATTTTATTATCAATACATTCCTTTTTATTTTTTTTATGATATATAAAAGCCCAAAATCCGTCACTCGACGCTTGAACGAGTCACCTTCTAATCACTTAAACGAACATTTGAGAGTTTTTTGATATCAAAATGAGCTGGTTGTAGAAGTCTTTAAAGTATTTTCTTATGTTTATCTATGATGTGGCAGTCGTCGGTCGACAGCCTTAATCAGCAAGCCTGCTTCCGAACTTTTGGGAAATGTTCTTTTTATCAAAGTGAACTTGGTGAACTTTTTGAGTTGATTTTTATCGTCTGAAAACTATTTTCACACTTATCTTACGTTCAAAATCGGGTGCTTCAACCAGGATCTGTGTTACTTAAACCAGCCTATTTTTTTGTCGAGCTCGGAAGAAGTAAAAAAAAACTTTCTGTTAAAATCAATAACTTTTAAAACTATCTGCGTGGTTTTGGCAACTAGTTTACAGTTGTAATTTGGTATAAATTTCTTACAAAAGCCAACCATTACTTTTAATCTTAAAAGTTTGGAAAAGAAATTCACAATTTTGGTGTCCTTTCACATGTCAGTTAGGTGACAAAGTTTTGAACAGGAACATTTATAGTAAATCCTTCATTCTTCGGACACCATTTGACTTTGCGTTTTAATCTCCTTAAAACAATTTGTACCTTCTTTATACCTATCCACATTCCAAAATTACAAACTGTGAAGATAAAAAACAACAAACCCAACCTATTCCCATTTAGCTCGAGGTGAATGCGTGCATCTACGACAAAGTGCAGAAAAAACAGACAGACAGCACAAGTTTATTCAAACTCCAAATCAATTGAATCCAACCAGAGTCCTTAATGCATCATGCACATTGCACATGCTACTACTATACAAAACTGTATTTGTGCAAAATTACTGTTTTGACCCAATTTCCTTCCTTGACAAATTTCAACGAAGGTACACACGTTAAACCAGGCAGGTAATACACTAACATACAAGCACTCACACTCAAACACAAGTCATATATCTTGACATTTGTGAGCACTGCTCACATACATCAATTGGAAAATCCTTCTAATGTACTTGTAATTGAAAAGATTTTCACGAAATCCTTGAAGGAATAGCTATTACTGAATATACTTTTAGGAATTTTTTTTTTCTCTCTCTTTCTTCGATCACACAAATGAATTTGACTTCTTTTTTGTATACAAAAAGATAGAATTCTGCACAAACGAATTTAGCAACACAACCTGAGTGATGAAATTGAAATTCCTAGGAAAGACAATATATGGCTTGTGCCTTTTTGGAATGTTTGTTTTGAAGGCAAATCCTTTTGGAAATCTCTTCAAAATATCATAGATTCTATACTCTTACTTCTTCCTTAAAAAATGGAGCAAAACCATGAGATTTATATCAAATCATTCCCGGTTTTATTTCTATAGCATCATGTTAGGGTAACAAGATGGAGGTATAAATCAACAGGGTGTGTGCAGAGCTATTTAAAAGTTCCAACGTTTTTAAAAATATCTATTTCGAACTGAGATCTTCATCAAATTTGGGCAGTGGAGTATGGATTACTGCGTGAAGGGCGTGCAGTGGTAGAGTGTTAAGTAGATAGGCCGGACGCGTGGGTTCGAATCCCGCTCTGGGCATCTACTTTTCTTGCAGCCTTCCAGTTTTATATAGACGCCGCCCTTGAGGTTATGTGTGAAATTACTAACACCTTATTTCCAACTACTGCAACACAAAAAAGGTAAAGTCTGCTACCCTGATAGTACAATGGACTGGAAATATTAGGTCTGAGTTCTCCAGATTAGCTAGAAGCCTCCTTTGTGGTTCGAACACCCAGATGCATCCAAAGTGACTTTTACTTGTACCGTCCTCAGCAGGAGTTCTCCGAGAGTAGTCTGATTAAAAATAAAAATAGATGAACACGGTGGCCCAAAAGGGCAGGGAGTCCCAGAGTCCAGCATATTTCTAGCAACCATGCCGTGTGAGGGAATAAAAGTGCTCTACAAGTTTCTGCCATTTCCGAACATTCAAAAAAACGAATCAAAAAAGCGCTTTTCTTGGGAATGAATTTAGGTACTATCGAAGGACTTGCCAATTCCTCTTGAAGGTGAATTCCATGGAAAAACATTTTGGCATCCCCTTTTATTGAAGAGCGAACATCAGTACAAAACTTAGAATGACCCGAGTTGGAATGTTTGTCAAGTTATCTTGGTTATCTGAAGCCTCACACTGATATCGTTGCATATGTGAACACAAAGCAGTTAAGTTAAGTGTTAAACGCAATGGCATAAGACCTATGAGGCTAGAAAGGTAATGGCTGGATGCAGACTACACTATTAGTCTTGCTACTTGAGAATTGGTCGAACAGTGAACGATTCCATCGTTTTCACTGCTAATAACTCGGGACGCAGATTCCTTCAAGAAAAATCCTTAGAAATAGACACCCAAAACACTTTATAAAAACATTTCAAAACCACCATCAACTTCCTATTTGTCAGCCTTCGCAGATGCTAGCGAATCACCCTTTAAAGAGGCACTTAATGTGTGTATCTTGGCAAGAACCTACCACTGAAATGTGTGTACCTTAACTATCTTGTATGGTGTCTCTGTCGTCTATGATGTACATATTTTAGAGATTGTTTTCTTCTGTGTGATATCATGGCATGGCATGGCATGACGGTCGCTCTCAGATGCTTAACGTTCACAGTTACTTTTCAGTATGACACACATTGCTACTTAGTAAGAGAGGTGACTCATTGTTAAAGACGTGTTGGCAACGGGTGGCAGATTGTTTTACTTGTTAAGGGTGCGAGGAGGCTTTTTGTGTGTGTTTAAACAGTGGCCGTAACAAAAACCGCTAACCAACCAACATCCCTTGTATTCTGTCCTATTAAAGCGACGCAGTAAATTAGAAATTTTGTAAACATTTAAATGTTGTGTGTGCGAGCTCAACCAAAATTGGGGGTGTAATGCTGACGCGGCGACATTTTGCAATTTAGATATGACACACAGAGCCACGTGGATGTGTGTGCTTTATATGTATGGAGAGACGCATAACCCGTGTATGTAACACATGAGACAGAGTGCCGCACATTAAAAGGGTTTTATTTGCAATTGTTATTACTGTTGTTGGTTTTACCTATTTTTTTGCCGCACATGTACCTCACAGTATACACATTAATTGGGTTATGTTTTTTTATTTTGTATTTTGTTATCGCTTGTTGTTGTTGTGGCTGTTGTTCCCGTCGTCGTCGGCTGGCATTGTCCTGACTTTTTCCTTTTTTGTTTATACCTCTGCACCTTTGAAGGCATAACCGAGCAGCCAGCATAGCTAACGCATTTAAAAACACTGAAGGAGCGGGTTATGTAATAATCACTTTACATCGTGGTAGTTTATGGGTATTGCTTCGGCACCCAGGTGACATACTTTACAATAGGGTAGTGTAGCATCATTAAATTCTTCTCCCAGAAATTACGACTTTTCATTTCACGGCTCTTTTTCTTCTCCAAACCTCTCGTTATCCCTCATCACTGAAAATGAATGCCGTAGAGTAAAACAAAAGCAAGAAAATGATTGGGGGTGAGTGTAGGCATGGCTGCATAATCAGACCAGCCCAAGAGGTAGGTACATACCTATCCACTTCTTAGGAATACCTACACAACAAAATCTTCTGTGTATTTTGGGGGTTTGTTTGTTGGAAAAAGATTTAAAGTGTGAATTTATTAATTTTTGTTTATGACTCCGATGTGATGCTGGGGCTCTGCATTGGGCTTAGGGGAATTAAAAACTCACAGAAGCTTCAGACTCTTCAAGCGAATTTCGACTTCTTATGCTTATTTTCATAAAACGATTAGGCAGGATTGTTCAGAGTGTTTAAGTGAGGCCACATTTGCTGACTCAAATTTGGTGAACATAATTTTCGAGTAAACTTCGAAAACTGTCAAGAGTCTTCGAAGTAGTCATTGGAATCAATTGCTTTGAGGGGTAATGATAATGAGCTTCCAAGTTTTGTAATTTATGTTCATTGCTTCAGGTGTAGCAGGAAAAATAATTCTAGATATTGATAAACATTGCTTCTTCAAGGGAAACGAGGAGTTTAGTTTAGGTTAGGCAATAGTGGCTGTCAGCTAGGCCTTAGGCCCGTTGGGACCATTGTGATAACACAATGGATCTAATGTATCCCCATCATCCTAATTGAACAATTTTGAGCTTACAATGAAGCAGGAGAGACGCAGGGCGTCGATGTGAGTAAGATCACTAGGATCACCAAAGAAACACGAATCTATGAGTATCCTTCCTTTGTGAGCTAGAGCGGGGCATAAACAGAGAAGGTGGGGAATAATCTTCTTCTCCTGCTTATCAAACTGCAAAAATCGTTTGAGACGACTCCTTGCGGCATGCCTTCCAGTTGAGAGATCTTAAGATCTAGCTTAGGCCAGATTTATTTCATTGCCTTACACGTTAAACTACTTGACCATGTCAGATTGGTTTTCTTGTATGCGTCTTGCTTGAGCAAGAGTTTTTATGCACCGATTGGTATGCCGATACTCTCTGTTATCGGTGACAAGGGCAGAAGAGTTTCGTTTCTGGCGAATTCATCTGCTTTGCAGTTTCCCGGAATGTTTCTATGCCCCGGCACCCAGGAACCCAGGATACTGCTCTGACATCTCACTGAGAGACGATCGCATCGGCAGCTAAGGGCTACATTAGAGTTGAAAAAATTCGACGCAAGGAATTTAATGGCTGCCCGACTGTCTGAGAAAATGCATAAATCCCTTTTGAATATCATGTTTTTTCTGAGCCAAGACAGAGCCTCGCTGATTGCCATCACATCCGCTTAATGATCTGGAAGACGAAGCGAGATGTTTGGTTTCATTTCGTCTGAATAGACACCACAACCTACTCCTTCATTTGTTTTTGAGCCGTCGGCGTCCGTATAAAAAAGGACGTATTTGTTTTCCAAAAAGGATTGGTCCTCAAAACCTGTTTTGGAAGAAGTATCAAAAAATGACAAAGAAATGTGCATATACTGCATACAAGAAACAAGCCGCCCTATAACTATGTGCGATAAGATTCAATAAAGAAAACACCAATCAAAACGAGGTGTGTAGTGAAAAATTAAAAATAAACCTATTTGTATGGAATATCCATGGCACATCCTTTCGGTTATAGGTACTCTTTAATTACCACTCCTTCACATGTCATTCAAAAACAGCAAAAGCATCAACAACAATGAAAACCCTCTTTCACGTCCCTCTTCTTTGAAAAATCCCCGCCGTCAAACTCGAACCCTAAAGGCTTGAACATTTTGTTGAAAAAAAAAAGAGGAGAAACAAAAACAATCTGCTTTCTTCTTCGTAGTCATCGCTTGTAAGCGTTCTCATCAACAAAGAAAGCGAGTGTATCGGTTTTTGAAAACAGTTTAATTAAATACTTCAACTCGTCCTTTCAACATCAGCCTTGTATACTTACACTGATGATGGTGCGAATGTTACACGTTTACTACATGTGTCTGTGTAACATTTTGACTTTAAGAAATTATTTAGACAGTTCAGTATGGTTGTTGTTTAAGCAACAATCGCAACAGTTCGACAAGTGTGTTTGGTTTATATTTCACACTAATTAGGTCTGTGAAGTTGAAAATTGGAAAACAATTTATAACTTTGAGATTTAATCATGAGATTGAGATCAATCTGTTGCTTTAATTTTGATTTCGTCCTTTTTTTTCTTCGCTTGAGAGAATGGGAGGTTTCAGTTGAAATTGATTTTACTTCAGGAGAGGGAATGTGTCGATAGAGTACGAACTACATATTTATGCAAAATTAGTTCAAAGGATAAGCTTAGTGAACACAAAGAGCAGCAGTTGATTTTCGGGTTTCTTGAATTGAAGAGCCTTAGATGACGAACAAATTGTTTTTTTATTCAATGAAACATTTTTACACTTTTTCAGAACAATTTAGTAATGGCAACTATAGCAAAATGTAGATAAATTGGCAGTATCAACCATCAAGAATGAATTTGCACGATTAAGGATATAACGTTCATAAATTTCCACTTTCAATAATTTTTTCGAATTCATCTATACAAAATAAATTAGGTACTTTAAACTTAAAGTTTTTGTTAAAAATAAAACTAGATAATTCTTACTCTACATTCAAAAGAACGTTCCATGTTAGTCAGATAGGATAACTTACCTAAAAAGAAAAGGAAAAAAATTTTTACGTTAGCAAATTTCAATAAATTTTAAAATAAATTATTTCTAAAATGAACAAGAGAGGCAAGAGTCAAATCATGTCTTGGAAAGTCGATACACTTTTAAACAAAAATTAAGCTCAAGTGGTGTTTTTTAAGGAATCAAGAATTTCAATTATGTATACAAAGTTATTGTTGGAATGAATTTTTCATGCAGAGCGTCACGTAATGCGTTTGCTATATTTGATGAAAAGGGTTCATAGTGTACTTATGATGCCAACTTGACCTTCTTTCAAAATACAGACAGAGAAATCGAAGGTAACATGGATCAAGGTACACCAAAGATAACCTTTTCTTAAATCGTCAAAAAGTGATGTCAAAGTTGAAGAGCGAACTTTTCTGTAGAATAAATTTTTTCTTAGAATCTGGCCAAGACTCACATACCAAAGTATGGCACTCAAATTACGGGACACCATGTATAATATCGTTATATGTTATGGTATATAACCCGTCCCGCAAAATTATCGTAAGCGACATTTTAAACAAAATGGTATTTTTATACAATTCAAAAATTTACATTGTTTCGCAATTTTCTGCATTTTTAGTTTTACATTATAACTGTTTTACGACAAGTTACAGCGAAAATAAACTGGTACTTTTCCTTTGAATGCTTGTGATACAAACAAATAAAAAAACGTCTTCCTGTAAAACTTTCTTTTTGTCGCTTACGATAAAATTGCGGGAACGGCTCGATATATCCCCGCCGAAATTTTGACTAACTTTTCCAATAAATCTGGCCATATGGCGTCAAAGTTACCTCAAAATTAGGCTTTCAATGCTTTAAGTCAGACAGTATTAACCAATGACTTAATCTGAGTCCATAAAAAGTAACCGAGGGTCTTTAAGTATAAAATGAATGAGAGAGCCATTTTACAGGACCACTACTGAAAATAAAGTTGTCACTAAATTAATTTTGCAATAAATTGATGGTCAAGCGCGCTGTATGACAAATTGTGCCATCTTGTTGAAACCGAATGCCGTCAATTTTTAGCTAACAAAATGTTTTGAAACAATATATCAGTGAACGTGGCTCGATAGCACATGCTATTTACGGTAGCTAGAAACCAGCCAGCTGTTAAACGCACATTCCTTTGCCTTGTTATGATTTTGAACCAAGAAGAATAAAATCTGTCCAAAAACGCTCAACCAGCCAGAATAGGGCAGCCGATCAGAAAAAATTTAGTCTGAGAGAATCGAATATTTCTTCGGTTTTCTTGTGACTGTAACAAAAAAAATTAAATAAATAGGTTGGCGCAACATAGCGAAGAGCGCATTTCTCACAACCATGCCTTGTGAGGGAATGGAGGGGACCTACAATTTTATGCCGGATCCGAACGGGTAATTGCGAAAACGCTTTCATGGCATGAATTTACTAACGGAGGACTTGTCAATTCCACACGAAGAGCGATACCCGTGAAAAAACATTTTTGCCTCTGCTGGGATTCGAACCTCGAACCTCTGGGTTAGCAGGTGGACATGCTAACCATCACACCACGGGTATCACATTTGACTGTAACAATTAAAACGATTCAATCGGCCAATTCCCTACGAAATTGAAAGTGCATTGAAAATTTTAAATAGATGCGATGTTATGCAATGAACTACCAAAACTTATATGCAACGGATAACGTTTCGTTTGTTGAAATTTCGATATCCTTTCATATACTTTTTATTTTGTATAATCGGATCCATTTCATTTGGATTAAATTAGGATCGGCTTTCGGTAAGGAGGAAGGTCCACTGATTCTGTAATGCCGATTGGTGTCGTGTAGCAAAGTGTAGATGAGGACATAATTTTACGCTTAGTGCGTTGAAAAATGTATGGGGGGTTATGAAATTAACTGCCAATGAGCTCTACTTCGATCGTTGCTTTCCTGATTCCGAAAGTGGAAAATTGTCCCGAAAAGTCAAAAAATATGAAAACCAGAAAAAATTTTTAAACAAATCACTTGAAAACTGAAAAATAAGTGAAAACATATAAACGACGTCGACGGCTAGTTATTTTTTTTCTGGTTTGTTTTATGTTTTATTTTTTTAGCAAAAAGGAAAAAAAAAATACATAGGTGCAAATAGGTGCGTTACTTGACGCTAATTCTTCGACTCAGTTTCGGCAAGGACCGTTAATCCAATGATCAAAATATTTTTTCCGACCGGAGGTTTCCCCAATCGGTTATTCTTATTATATATGAAGGCTGAATATTTTTACGAACTAGTAGATCGCAAATGACTGCATTGCTTGACGTTAATTTTCCTTCTCCGACCCGGTTGCTGTAAGGACAATTGATCTTCCGATCGGAGATTTCTCTGATTTTAATTTTTCCGTTCAATTACTTTAATAGATCTGATTAACTGCCCGAAATGCTTCCTCACTAAGCCAATTATGTCAACAGTTCATTGGACGTAGTGATCTATGAATTTCGATACCAAATTTAATTTTTCTAACGTGAAATTTCCAACTTAGAAGTTGTTTTCTGGAGTTGAATACCAAGTTTACATATTTGATTCGTTGAAGCAACCAAAAGGATCAATGAATCGACCACAACGCGGCGCCGCCAACGTCTTGTTTCACTCTCTTTTGGTCTCAATTTTATGAAAAAAGTTGGAAATGATGTCAATACCTACAATAGCATAACAGAGAAGGGAAACAGTCACTTTGTTCGAAAGGACTTTCAACAGTTTGTGTTGATTTGGTTTTTGGGAAAAATTTCTTCAACTTATCTCTTCGCTCGCAAATTTTTCAACAAATCGACCAACAAAATCAAAACTTCCACATAGAATTTATGATGAGTTTGCCAAACCTTACTGTCAACCCACAGTTTGACATTCTCAATTGTCAAATTATAGACAAAAACCATCGAATCTTCCAGAGACTTGCAGCTTAAAAAATAACCTTTTAATAAATAAAGCCCGCATGTATCTTTATACGACTTGTGGTTTGAGCAAAGATGACAAAGACAAATCTGTAAAATTTCGCTTCTAACATGACCCATTTGAAAACTTCATTGCAAAAGCCAATATAAACTATTTTGGCTTGTCAAATAGGTAACTGAAATTATGCCCATAAAACCTCATACAACTCAAAATTAAACCCGCTCATTTATTAATTTCGTTTGCATTGGTTTTATTGTGAGCCAAAATTATGACAGGTCGCATAGCATTCTGGAGACTTTTAATACAACCACTCTGTTACCCTCATTTTTCGAATAAATCAACATTGATGAATTTAATTTTTAATTTAATTTCTTTTTTTGTGGACTTCATTTTAAACAAACCAAGTGATTTACCATTTAAATTCGTTAAATAGCCCACAACATTATCCAGCGACAGGAGCAGCTTCAGCTTTTGTTGAAAAATTTAATGATGCGTGTTGTTTATATATTGACATCCTCTCTGTCTCTATTGACTAACCCCCTTATTTAAGCCACAGCATTCGAATCAACTTAATTACTCATATGACTGTCTGTCTGTATGACGGTTAAGTGGTTTGCAAGGAGAGTGGCACATCTGTTAAGCAGCATTTTCGGCACCGAATGCAGTCCCTATCTGAACGGATAATATTGGGTTACTATTGATTAAATGTCAATATTAATTCAAACTGCAAATAGTATAAACGTCATGTTCTCTCTAAATGGGAGGGCATCCGAGGAATCCACATGAAATATTTACATTATGCAAGACTCGCATCTGAACCATATTCGCCAACTTAATGAGGATAATACGACAACATCGACAACATCGGACAACGAATACGACGACGAATATTCGACGATGACATCGCCAAAGAAGACGATGCCTCTTGGCTGCAACTACTCTCATATCTCGCAAGACATCATTGATCATAGAGTTTAACAGCCCCAACGGTATATAAATAAATGGGAAGGCTCCTTCGCAAATTCAGCCAAGTCACAAAATTAAAGCGTGCTTCGGTTCGCTGTCGCATTGTTGGTATAATAGGTTAATCTCTAGAGGGAAACGTTTGGCATTAGCATTTAATATTGCATTAGCATATTGATTAGTAAAGAGTTTGTTTGTAGATATACATCTGGTGCTTATCTACATAGATTTTAATTCGCACAGCACAACTAACAGTGGGTTGAATTATAAATTCTCGGTAAACGTTAAGTTGTCTGATTTTGTTTTAATTTTACACGGAAATCCTTTGAGGGTTGTGGTTGAGGTACATTGAGTGCAACTTTATCACGTAGCATACATTAACTTCGTTATCATGAAGTTGTGCGATAAACATCTTTACCATTTGATTTGTGAGACGGAAGCGATAATTGTATTAGCAAAGTGTAATTAATTTCATTCAGGAAGCAGGGCATGGGGGTGGGGATGGGGATGGGGATGAAAAGAGGGAGTGATGAAGATGTTTAATGGTCTGTAACCATCATTTTAAGGGATGCAATTAGTTTTAAATGCGAATCTTTTATAATGTAATTGCTTATCAAACAACTTATGACATTTTAATCTGATTTACGATGTTGTTGTATATGTCGTTTTTGTTTTTCAATTAATATGACATATGTAATGGCCCATTTGCAATTAAACTGATCGGCTAATGATTGCAATAAAATCAAAAGGACTCAATTAAGAGTAATTGAAATTTATATTCAGGGCAGATCAATAAATTTTAGATAAGCTTCACTGCAATTTCAATCTGGAAACGTGTTTGAAGTATAAGCAAAAAGCCCTCACACCAAAAACCCCGATGACAAGACAGCCTGGCGAGATGCCAATTGTAAGGAATGTAAGGCAGAGAATCTTCGCACGATATTCACAAGTTTGAGGTGACAAAAAGTTTTATTCAAAACGTATGGAATTCAAGGAGAGCGCAATAACTTACGCAGTTTAAGTGGATGAAACCCTTTAGTCTGTTTCTAAGGCAATGCATTAAAATGCATGTTATACTGTTGGAGAGGTATTGCAGAGAGGAAGTGCACAACATAATTTAGATTATGATTCACAGAGCTTAAGACGAGTTACGACACAACACAGTAATTAGTCGAAACACCGGAAGAAATACTCAAAAATGGTTTTGCATAATGATATTGTCAATCTTATTGTTACTGTCTATCTCCGGTTCCATTCAGTGCAGTGATGTGAATGTCTTGCTTTTCACATTAAAGACCGACGAAGCCTACAAATACTTCATTGCAAAGTGAAGAGATTTTGTTTGCAGGCAATTAATTGAACCTCAAAGTTATGGAAAGCACTGCTTTTTTTGTTCCAACAATGTCCGCAAATATTTCTCTCAGTTTTTATTACTCCGATCCGACGGTATGAAGGAAACCTGGACTGCATTTAATCCTCTTCTAGTATTACAAACCGATCCCTTTCAGAAAACACATGCAGGGAGTTGACTGTGAAAAATGGGATTTGATATCGGACTGCAATTGTAAATTGTGTTCGTTTAGCTCACAAAAAATTCAACAAAACAAAGCAAAACAAAAATCAAAAACATATTGGTACAATATCGGATACGTGTTGGTCTGGTTTTATACCATCTGCCAACGCCTCGTATGCGAAAAAGACAACCATTTAATTAATTTAGAGTGTGCCAGAGATTTGCAAAGCCATGAGTTGCATTTGTATTGGGTCGATTGGTCGTTGTTTTACTCTGCCTATAAAAAGCCATGGTGTGAATGCGTTTCAACTCATTTTTCCCCTTTTTTTTTGTTGGTAGAACTACCCTTTTGTACTCTGCCTAGAGGATTAGCCGCCTTCACTCGACTGTTTGCTCTTTTTTGTGCAAATTTTTTTTTCCTGTCTGTGTTACTTTTCTCAGCATTTTTAAATATGTAAATTATTCGCACAGTAGTTTCACCTCTGCTTTGTTTTAGCTGTTGAAAAAGGGAAAACAAACAAATACGAAGATTATTTCGTTTGTTTTACTTCTAAGCCGTAATCCGGGGATAAAACACCACAGAATTGCATTGCGCACACTATATGAATGCTAAATGGTAGTTTATGTGTATTGTGTATGGGAAAAAAGGGTGGAAAAGAGAATAGGAACGTAACTCTAGTGTGTTTCTAGAGAAGGATTTAATAAATCAAAGTATAATGGGATTGATTCAAGGTATAAGTGGGTACACGAGGACCATTGACGTATAAAAGTAGTAGCAAATTGTTATTAACTAAATGTGTTTGCGGTTTATTTGAGGGGATACCTACCTACAATAAAGAACACGTATAGGTTATATTTTGTTTTTTATAAGAAAAAATGGATTAGCAAATTGTTTGACAATTTAAACAAACAAAACCTTGAGAAACACTGCATAAGAACTGAAACTGTATAAAATAATTAAGTGTACTTTGGTGAGGCGATTAAATGCTTAGGCAGTAGCCAGACTGAGTCAGGGGCATGCTTGTGGTGGAAATATTTTCATTCAATTATGTTAAACAGAAAACAAGAAGTTAATTAATTTCTTATCTTTAATGGATTCCGAAGAGGGTGGCATGTTGGTTGAATATTCAATGACCTGTAAATGAATTCATTGTTTCCTCATAAGGATTTATCAATATATTTCCATGGTAGACTGGAAAAAGCATCCAAGAAAATTGATCATGAAATAAAAGAAACAAAGATAAGAAAGAAAAGAGGCCTAATTGAAGAAATGTTCTTCTTGTCAAGCTAGTGCTGGAGATAAACCAACCAAAACTAGAGCTTTGTCCAAAAGTCATGAAACTTTTGGTTCTTTTCTTATTAAATCATTGACTTAGCGGTGACGGGCGCCCACTTAAGCCACAATAGCGTGAAGTAGATAGATGGGAGAGCTGTGAATTGTGATCGCTTCGAGATCACGATGCCTGTGGCGCCGTGAAAAAAGAAGAAAAAGAAGTTCTAAAAGCGGAACTTGAAATGCCGATGCTGATTAAAGAGCGTAGCTTGGTTGACCTTATAAGTCCAAAGGTAAAGAAAACATATCGGGAATAATATTGAAGAACATGAAGTTTGGATTGGGTTCCTGCTAATAGATTATTGATTTTTGAATCGAAGTAGAAACCTATCGAGCTCAGAAACTCTTAACTGATACTTTTTTCTTCACATAAACCGAATGCCAAAGACATTCAATCAAAAAGCCCACAGTGCAGAAAGTTTTGATGCAGAGTTACTCAAAACAGGTTGGAGATCAGCTAAAATGGAGCCATGTACCCTTCTCCTTTGTTAACTCAAGCGCACTTTAAAGGGTTGTGACTACAATTATAATGTTGGAAACACAATCCACAGTTCACAGTCCAGTCCCAACAGTGTTAGGAAATATGAAAGGAATAAGAAACGAGATGCGTGGAACATTATTCTTGAAATTTTGAGCATTGTAATGCGTGGGGGAAAATTGAGTTAAGTAAAGCATTCCACATCTGGGTTGAACGGTCAAAATATGAATCTCTATATTTTACCGAAGTTGGGCTGAAAATAGAACTGATGCGCGTTACTTGCGAGGCGGGTATTGCGGCAAAATTATTTAAGGGGAGGAATGCAACTGGCAATTTCACTCAAGCACTAACTGTAAAAATAGCGATGAGAAAGAGAGAGACGTGAAACGTTACGAAGATGTTGCAAAGAATCAACTGAACCTACAATTGAACTATCACCTATCGTTTTAAATGCACTATTTTGAACCCTGTCAAGCAGGCGCAATGATGCTTAAGGACCACCTGCCCAAACATGGGAAATATACTCTAGTTTGGGACGTATGCAGGCTTTATAAATTATAACCGGATCAGAGGAGAAGGAAAGCCGACCGAGGAAAATTCATATCAATAAGCACTATCAAATTTTTGATTTTAAAGCTGCGTAGGCAAAACCTACAGAGAGGAGTTGTTTGTACATGTCCATGCACCGATTTCAAAAGATGGCGTTGGAGAACACACGGTGCTTCGTAAAGTCACTGTAGAACTCATGCCACTAAAGAACTCATTGTCATCAATTCGCCAGGACGACTGACTGTAGTATTGTAAGAGACAAAATCTTTATAAAATTGTAAGTATAACATTTGTTATTCAATTGCAACGAAAACACAGTTATTATTCCATTTGAAAATTTTTCCTGATTCGTTTTCCTGATCGCTATAACTGGCCCCTAAGGAAAAAAAGGTGAGCCAAATGCATTAGAATGTAGAAAATATAAATAAAGAAATATTTGCAATTTTCTGTTGTTTTATTTTATTAAATAAACTTAATTAGAATTAGAGTGTAATTGAAATAAGAAATAAGAGCAAGCCTGTACCGATTGTGTCTTCAAAGGTAATTCCAATTGGAACAATTTCTGTAGCATACATTAAGGAGACACTAAATATGTTAGTTTATTACTATTTGTTACTTGGTTAAAAGGTGAAGAGACCTTGTTTAAGTCAAAAGATTATTCTATTGTCATCGATTTTTAACATATTTGCAGTTTTTAATCCTTTAAACGGCTCAAAGGGGGGTAGGGTTCAAACAAAAGATTCCATTACACACATCAATTTCTGAATAAACCAGGGAGTACATTTTCACAACCACTGTAGGCCTGAGGGATCCGTTCAGAAACAATAGACAACAATTTTCAAGTCAGTATAGGTATGACATTCGACAGGCTCGAAAAAGCACTTGGTTTATTGTTTGAGAATCGAACTCAGAAATCAGTTTTTGTTCAGTTATTTTAATTTCACTCAGGTCACATCCACTATTCGAACACCAAAATCAATTAGCCAATAACTGATGAATTTATGGATTTTTGATCAGTTACTGGATAAGTCAATAAGTCTACAGTCATAAAGGACCTATCAATTTAATCTCCGAATGGCAGCAGTTTGCAGCAGTTACCTGCTTTTACTCTATCGGCCTAATCCAAGTATCCATCAGAGAAAAACCTATTGAACAAAGTACATGACTTTACTTTGAGTAATTATTATCGATTTAGAAGAAAATCACTAATGACGTTCAAAATATAAAAAAACTGTTCCCTCTCAGATCAATTTTTCTCCGAAATATAAGAAACAGTCAAATGCGTTCACCCGGTAACGTCAAACTCGACTTTTTCAATCTCCATTTTAATTGAATTGAAAACTTTTCTCATAAAAAATTCTGTAAACACTCGTTTAGAAAACAAAAACCAATCCTGTCCCCGGCACTCGTCATCATAATAACAATAATCTGTGCATCGTAGCAGCATCTAAGCTTTATAGGATTAACCGGGTTCCATTTTGAATTCAAAACCCTTACCCTCATCGCATCGGGTTAAAAATATGCAAAGACTTCCGCAGCAAAGCCCAATCAATTAATGATATGCAACATAAGAACACTACAAACACCATATGAGTTTATAAATCTATAGAAGCAGCTTCTGCGTGGAATAAAGCCCAGCCCAGAAATGCACGATGATGACACTCGTAAAGGACACACAACACACGCCAATGCAAACAGAAGCCCTCAAAAACAAATAGCATTCATGACAACTGAATCCTGGACAATGGAGATTAAATTACCGTAATGCATGGACAAATTGAATATGCATTAGAATGGGCGGGAGCTCTGGATCCTGATTCCTGATCCTTTACCTGTTGTTTATTTCCATGTGTCCATTGCTAAAACCTCCTTCTTCCACAACCATTGCAACCAGAGTATGGTACCATCAATGGTTGCGACTACTGTGTGATGCTGTGAGTGATTGATTTGTCATAATCACATTGTCAACTATGATAACTGTGTATACATGTATCAAATGTAACCATCAACATCAACGACCGACGTAGCAGAGAGAGCGAGAGTCAGAGCACATAACATGAGACTTATGCCATGATTCTGGTTAACGGTCAAAAGTTTTGCCATAAAACTAAATCACCAGTATCCCAACCCCCGCACCAGATCTCATTTTGAAACCATCTCATCCTCCCCACATAGCACAAACACACACGTCCTGAGATGAAAGCTGATCACATGAACATTTGGTTTGCAGAACCAAGCTATAAGGAAAAATAACATCATTATTACCAACATCATTGTCACGTGAGCAGTACATTAACATTTTGATGCCTCCTTTAATGTTGTTTCTTGACAGATGAAGATAGTTCAGGTTCAGAGTTTATTTTCCGGTTTTCGGAATGCACTTTTACCCTTCTACTCATTTGAATATGACTCCTTCTCCCAAAAGCGACAGCAAATGTACGAGTACCTATACCATCCTCCTACTATTCCTTTTTATACCACTCGGTGGTCGCCCAAATGCTTCTGTCAGAGTGAATATACTTTTGGGAGAAAGATTTTTGTTGGTTGCATTCACAATTGTTTGTAGAATTGTGTGCAATTGTATTTCTTCTATACAACTGAGAGAGCTCAAATAAATCCCTTGAAATGGATTCAATTTTAAGTTGACGGAAAAGCTTTTCTCTATTTCACATTTAGTCAATCTGTACTATACTCCTCTCGACAGGACGATTCTCACCTGTTATGTGAAACAAACGGTGTTGGTGGTGGTGGTGGTGGTGCTGGCAATGCGGAGGGTGTGAACAAACAACGAAAATTTTAAGCATTAGCTCGCCCTTATACTCGTTTTTCATTTCATGGACCTCAACATCCAACTGGTCGGCCATATTGTTTAATCCCGTAAACATATACCAGAAACGGATTTGCATTAAAATGCAACATTAACTGGGTAAGGCGAACGACATCAACAACGAATGGACACACAGTCAACGTCCGTCGGCGTCGGGGGAAAGCCTCAACTCCTGCAAACCATACTCCAAAGTCAAATTGACTGACTCTGAATGCGGTTGGACATTTGTTTGTTCACCCAAGTCGACCTCCAGAGATCCAAACCCATCCCCTTGTATCCTTGCTGGCTGATGCTCTTCACTGTGTGTATTACCACATAAAACGACCAGTTGGGAACAATCATAACTTTGCAATTTGCATAACCACCAAAAAGCAAGAGCAACGACAAGGGCTGCTTGTTCTCCAATATAAGAGTGAGAGAGAGGTAGACAAAGGGGTACAGAAAGGTGGCTGTGGAGTATTAGTGATAAAACGGAACTTGTACAAATCCAATGCAAATGGATGTCATATTGCAATGTAGAGATGAGTGTTTTGGCACAATGAATGCACAATATAAATGCACGAGAACGACAACATGAAATGGTTGCTGTAAAAACATGTGTCCGAATACATTTTTTATTCAATTTTCTCATGTTTCAGCTAGGTTGAGAAGAAAGAGAAAGAATATCACACGTACACATACTTTTAAAGGATTTAAAAACAAAAATTTTACAAAGGACTTATTTTAGAAAGTTGCACTTCAACCGTGTGTCGACAATAACGTCATATTCTCATATTGAAGAGCTCAAAGGAAAGATAGCATGTTTCTGAAATTAACACTTAAATCCTGCTGAACTACTCGAAATCTCAAATTAATGTGATGAGTTCAAATGCACCCTTTGGAATAAAATAGAGTTTTTCAAAAAGAAGGGCTTCAAATTGGTAATTAATGTGGATTTCGAAGGAGTTGTTGCAGAAGCCTCCTTCAACTTCGTAACTCGCCCATTCTTCTCTCAGTTCGGTTAAAAACATGAGCCCAGACTCAAAAAGTGGTGTGGAAAAGATTGATTTGTATGGTGGCCAGTCGCCAGATATTGGGTGACTCCAAAACAGCTAAAGCTCGGCCAGAAACTATCAGCGAAGGATTCTGAATCTAAGTTGGACGAAATTTTCTCCACGACTACGATACTTTTGAAACTTTGAGACAATTTTTCAATAGTATCGGTACTTTGTAGTATCGGTATTACGTAGTATCGGCACTTTGTAGTATCGGTACTATGTAGTATCGGTGCAATGAAGTTTGTTGTGACGCTACCATGGTGCTCTTAAAGGAGAAAGGCTCATCTTGAGAAAAATAGGAAAATCACGCCTCGCTGCTGGTTGTTAGGTTAGGTTAGGTTGGATGGGCGGTGCCGCAAGTGGCAACACCTCACTCGGATCTCAGCATCTCAGAAATTCATTTTACTCCCCTGTTAACAAAGGATGAGGAGGTGGGTGGGGATGGGAGGTGATGAATAACAGAAGTTTGGGTTCTGGGTTAGTTTTTGAGGTTGGGAACCCTTACTGAACCAATTGGAAGCCTGAATAAATTTTAGGATGCTTTTCAGTGGGACGTTAGAGATGTCGCCCAGTTTGTCAAAGAAGTATTTTCCGATGGCTATTTTTCCTAGTGTGGGTTAAGCTAGGGCACTCACAGAGGGAGTTTAATGATCCTTCCTCTGACTCTTCGTCTTGGTAGCCTCTACAAAAGCTGGGTGTGCTGATGCCCATTTTCATGCGAGTATAATGAGTTGTGACTCGTAAGAATGCCAAACAACAGAGAGAGTCGAGGCCTGCTAAGTTGGACCAGAATCTCGGTTTTTGCTTGGAAATATCTGACCATAAATTTGTAGAACCCCTGGCTGTTTTTAAACATGACCACGGTTTTAGAATATTTCGTTGGATTCTGTTTTTTTTTTTCATGTTCTAGTGGGTTGAGAATTAAGGAATTTGTTTGTTGGATTTGTGTGCTAACCCAATTTTGGCCAGTTTGTCCGCCATTCCATTATCGGTTATGTCTATGTCACGATATCCTGAAACCCAAAAAAAAGTTACGGAGTTCGTTGAGCTGAGCAATCTTTGATTACAGCAAAAACTTTCTACTTATTTGGATTTTGTGACAATAGAGTTGGTTGTCACATGCCCTTAGTTTCATCTTCTATTTTCCGGCGCAACGAACATCGTTAAATCGATAAGATGACAGCTGTCCCACTGCTTCACAGTAGTGATCCGCTAGTGGGATATGCCTCGCTGACCTCAGAATGCGTTCGCAAGCCTTTCGGTTTTTGATTGTTCCACGTCTGAGACCAACCAAATGCAAGTTTCGTTGCATTTGTCTGCACCAAGAGTACTTTTGTCTGCCTTTTTTCCTGCGTCGCGATCGTGTCTAAACGTTTTATGCTACTGCTTTTTTGACAGGGTCTTATAAACTTGAAAATGTCCTTAAAAATAAAACTATAAATCTAATTCATCAACTGCCAACAAAAAAAAAAACAAGTATTTTTCTATTGATTAACGACATTCCGTGCCAGTGTCACCTTAAAAATCTACCTCATTCCTTAATTATTAATTTCCGTAGTTAAAACAAAAGACAAACAATATGTTTATATTTATGACCAGCTCAGACATGAGCAGCCATATTTTACATTACCCTTAACAATAAGAGCCATCAGGAGGACATCATCATCATCAGCAACCCAACATCTTTTGCTCTCTGAAAAATGGCATCCGACAGCTAATCAGATAATTAAATTGTTCACGTATACATGCGGTCCATGTATAATACAATAGGCTACTGCTGGCACGAGTATAGATGTAGATATAACTACCACCGAAAAACTTCGAGGAGTCCTTGAAAATATACAAACAGAAAACCTAAACTGTTCGTGTAAATTAATGCGTGTCATTAGGCTTTGAGGTATCTCATTAGTCACAGCCACTATGGGGTTACCCGCTAAGTATGGCGAATTCCTTTTACCTTTCGTTTTATCCATCGTTATGGTATAGTGGCAGTGACGGCTGCGACGACAACACCACACCGACCGACGACGACGACGATGCCTTCTCACGTATATCCTTTCATTTTCATAGGTACACTCCTACTTTCACGTGACCTGGTTTCCCCGCAGGGCGAGAGTGTGTAGGCATTTCTAGCATTGATTTAGCTTTTTTTTTTTTTCTCAACCTACTTTACTTATGTTCTTTTTGGCAAATATAATTTTCACCGGTATACCCGTATACCTTACAATCTACATCTATGAAGGATTAAATGCGTTCTGTTTGAGAAGGCAAGTCATATACGACGACGACGATGTCGGCGCGCGTAAAAAGACTATGCCTCTCCATCGTGTCGGTTGCCTACCTATGTAAAAATGATGGGTACGACGGAAAAATAAATATTTGAAGACTCATAAATCTCTTAAGCAGTCGTCGGCAGCAGCAGCAGCAGCTATACAGCAGCACAGCATCGTCCTGGAGCAAAGGATTTAATGGGTCCTTTCCTAGGTTTATTGGTGTGTACTGGAGGGAGTTATTTCTTTTTGAGAGAAAGAGAGAGGTAAAAATCGATTATATTCTTATTCTTGTTGGCGTTTCATCGTAACGTTTTACTTAACCCCTACATCTGACCCTTGAAGAATCCGTTTGAATTATACAAGGTAAAAGTTACGTTTCTGTTTAAGAAGACTCCACTAGGGAAAAAACCCCTCGATCTGCCACTAAGGAAATGGAAAGAACAGAAAAACAAATCAGAATAAGAAATCAACTGAAAAAGGATCACAGAGTGGCGAGATTTATCTGTCACTGTACAAAGTCACCATTGGATGTAGGTATACATAATGTACTCGTATGTATGTATGTTTGTATGACTTTTATAAGAGATGGGGCTATTATTTAACACCATATCTTCTTGCTATAAAGGTTCTAAGGAAAAGTTCTTAATTTAAGCCAAGAAAATATTGAAACTTAAAATCGATGATGTTTGGATGAAGAAACATTTTTCACCCCTTCACAAATTACACAGTTGGAAGAAGAAGCAACGCAATTTAGAATATATAGTTAGATCTCTATTAATAACTGTCTCAAAAAACAATTAACCTATTTTCAGAAGTTATGATTGAAAACAATAGAAATTGAACAGTTCCCTGCTTGAAGTATTGCTACTGTTTTTTTTAAAGACATTCCAATGATCCATGATAGCAACCTTTTCTATATGCAAACAGGATTATCTAACACGTTGCAACTTATTGTGTCGTGTTAGTGATGCCACTAATTTGTTTAGTTGCTCTCAGTTACCTCACGGACTAAAGCCTTCCTTCGGTATGAAGTTCTTAACCCCAAAAATCCTAGTTCAGAGAATCAATCATCTGCCATGTAAGTGGTATCCAAAATTATATACGAAAGTATGTAACCAAACTATGACTATCACTTTAACCTCTATTTCTATGATTTAACTATTCACTGACGTCTTCCATTTCTTTTGATTTTTTTTTTTTTTTTTGATTCTGTTATACAATTGTAACTTTTCACCACCCCGTAGCCCATCTCCCTAATAAGTTAAACTTATTTGAAAGTGGCAATAAAAATTCTGTACCTCTGTAATCAAACGTTAATAATGCAGTATTCACTTTCAACAAATCACCCGGGTACGATCTAATAACTGCTCAGGTTATGAAAGAAATGCCATCAAAAGCCTTCATAAAACTCCTAAAGACCCAATATGTCCAACATCATTGGAAAATTGCTGAAGTAATTGTCATACCA
Source organism: Melanostoma mellinum (assembly GCA_914767635.1). NCBI lineage: Eukaryota > Metazoa > Arthropoda > Insecta > Diptera > Syrphidae > Melanostoma > Melanostoma mellinum. The sequence continues at coordinate 28,258,077 of OU612058.1, forward strand.
AGCAAGGTAAGCCACCAACAGAAGTGACGTCTGACAGACCAATATCGCTTATACCAATAATGGCAAAAGTCTTTGAAAAATTGCTACTGAAAAGACTAAGCAAATTCATAGAAGAAAGAAATCTAATCCCAAATAATCAGTTTGGATTTAGAAATAAACATTCCACGATAGACCAAGTTCATAGAATAACGGATGCAGTTGAAAAAGCATAAGAAGAAAAACAAGTATGTTCGGCTATACTTTTAGATGTTGCTCAAGCATTCGACAAGGTGTGACATGAGGGGCTAGAGTACAAACTGCAAAGGGATTTCCCCAGGCAGTACTACGAAATACTAAAATCTTATATCTCAAACCGGCTCTTCAGAGTACGGTATGATCAAGAATATTCAAAGCTAAGTAAAATACAAGCCGGTGTTCCACAAGGAAGCGTCCTAGGACCTACCCTGTATTTGCTGTATACAAGGGATATTCCAGTGGATAACAACTCCATTATGGCTACTTTTGGAGATGATACTGCAATTTTGGCATCCAGTAAATGCGTCGTCAAGGCTGCTGAGAGATTGCAAAATGCCGTCCACACCGTTAGTGATTGGACCAAAAAAAGGCGTATCAAGCTCAATGAAGCTAAGTCTGCACATATAAACTTTACAAATAAAAGGTTAAGCTATGTACAAAAACTCATCAACAATCAAGCTGTACCTTACGCCAATACGGCCAAATACCTTGGGATGAATTTGGATGCAAAGCTAAAATGGAAAGAGCATATCAAAAAGAAAAGGGAAGAGCTCAACTTGAAATATAGAAAAATGTACTAGTTACTCGGTAGAAATTCTGACTTATCTGTCGAAAATAAAATAATGCTTTACAAACAAGTACTTAGAACTGTTTGGATCTACGAAATCCAATTATGGGGCGTTGCAAAAAAAACAAATACTGAATTCATCCAAAAGTCCCAAAACAAAGTCCTTCGTGGAATAGTAAATGCACCACGCTATATAAGAAATAGCGATTTACATCGTGGCCTACAAAAAGAAACGGTTACAGAAGTTGTAAGAAAACATGCTGTTTCACATAATCAGCGACTGCATAGTCAAATTAACTCTGAAATGGAGTCCGTATTAAATACGAGAGGCAATGTTCGGAGATTAAGAAGAACCAAGCCACATGAGCTAGTGGTCAAAAGTCATGGGAAGCATTAAAATTTTGAGCTTCCCCTAAAGCGATTATACTATTGCGAAAGAAAAATCTGTTGTCGATCGTTCATAATATGTAGATTGGTTCTGATTTTCGAGGAGTTTTTAGTGAGGTAAGAATCCCACACAACTTGGGGTCGAATACTGCCAAGCGTCTTTTGAAGATTTCCTTCTGACAAAAAAAAAAAACTTTCACAAAGCAGCTTTTTAACTCTTCTTTTCTTCAATCACTCTTTCTTTGACGTCAAGCTTCGTCTTTGCCTTTTCCTAGATAAGCAAAGACTTTGGCCATCGCAACATCGTGAATAACGATCAATATGATGAAGCTGTAAGAATGTGGGGACATCTCTAACTCTCCTTCTTTCTCCCTCTCTCTTTATCACACTCTGTCACTGTGTTCTTCCTTCCCTCTCTCCTCCTTTTTATCTCCCTTCTCTGTCTGTCTCTTTCTCTCAGTCTTAGTCTATCTGCCGACTTTTTATCTTTCTCGCTATCTCTCTGTCTCTGTCTATCTCTTTGTTTCTCTGTCTGTCTGTCTATCTGACTTGTTTGTCTGTCTATCTGTCTCTCTGACTATCTCTTTGTCTGTCTATCTCTCTCGCTCTCTTGTCTCCTACCGCACCCATTTAAAGCAGTCTTCTCTTTATTTTAACAATATTTGGTTTTTTTCTAAAAACTTTCATCAGTTTTTATACAACTCTTATTTCATACAATTATAACCCGACAGTTTTTTAATCTGGTTCTAAATTACCGCACACGTGATCGAGTAAAACGTGGCTGAATTATGTGTTTTTGGAACTACTTCTCGCGTTATCGAGCACTTTAGAACCACAATTGAGGTCAATAAAAGAACAGCAGACTGATGTTGGGTAATATATAGAGCGAATTTTGAAAGAAAAACAGTACTCACTCACTCGATCACTGATGCTGTAATTCGACCCCTGGTCTCTCAAAAATTGTGGAGCAAGACTACAGTTTTATTTTCGGTTGGATTAGATTTGTTTAATTTGTAAGAATGATAGGGGAGCACAATGGATCCTTGAGATCTGAGTGAGGTGTTGCTACTTGTGGCTGCACCCCCCATTCAACCTAACCTAAGAATGATGGGGTTATTATGCCTGTTTAAAAACGAAGGAAAGAATTTAAACAGTTGTAAGCAGAATAAAATGAATATGAAGCAAACAAATAGCATTTTTGGACCGATCTGACTTTGATTATGTTTAATTACACACTTTCTATTCAACCTGCGACGGTTACAAGAATCAAAATTCTTGGTGCCCAATGCCAATGATAGATTTGATATCCAAAGACACAAAAATATTGCATAATCAAGGAGTACTTTCACGAAAAAAGTCATCAAACTGACACATATAAGTGTGTTTTAGCTAAGATAACGATCATGACATGACAGTATGAACCAGCCTTTAGATGGAAACGTTTAGGTTGACTACAAACTCAGGCAGGTTTGTAAAAAAGTGCTCAACAAAAAGCAGTTAATCAAGGGAATCTTTTTTCATTTTTGAAGTTGACTTTTAAGAAGATTAACACAACCTCTCAACGTTTTCTTGTTGAGGTGTTTTTGTAATTACATTAACCAGACAATAGAATCACTGCACCAACGCAACGTCCAGTAAGGGCAAAAATGAATTAAATTCTTAAAACGATAAGACATCTTTCAGGAGAAGATTATACCCCTGTACGTGTGTTTAAATGTAAGCTCAGTTATGCTTTCTTTTTTCTTTGAAAAGCTCTTAACAAAGGATTTAGTAAAAGCAAAAAGAAAAAAAAAGCACGAAGAAAACGGCACACATGTGCATGTGTGTTGTGTATATAGTGTTGGGTGTTAAAACAAACACAGTGTGTCTTCTTTGGAAAAAGTGGTCGCAGTGTCACATTGTAAACAAAGGTCCTTCTTACATGTGAATTATACGAAAATCTTTTTAATAAACAAAAACATCTTGGTTCTTCTTCTATTACACTAGCGTACCATGTTGTCGGCGCGGGCGAGTGACGTCGGCTCTTTGCCCCCTCACACACAATGTGTGTTCAGTATTCTTTTGGTTTTAACAATGTTGCCAAGCAAAGAGTATATCTACACTCTAGTACAGTGCATAACAAAGTAGTAAGGGTACTAGGAGGGTCGAGAGAGAAACTTTATTTCAAAGAAAACTACAAACATGAAGTTTTTATCCTTTAATTCCGTTTGATATCAATGTTTTTTTTTTTGTGTTAAGCCTTCTACTGAAACTGCACACACAGAGAGGGTTTAGTACTACTGTCTTACAGTAGGTGTTTTTTTTTTTTTTTTTTGTTCTACATACATGCTGTCAAAGAGGATGTCAAGAGACACAGACTTTATTTTTTTGGTAAAAGGATTTTCTTAGCATTATTATTATTATTGTTCTTTTTTTTCCTTTTGACAGGGATTTTGCTTAAACTTTGTGCTAACGTAAGTCCAAAGGACACAAGAGAACTATTCTTATTCCTGATGTCAAAGCTCTTAAAGAAATGTAATTCATTTTCTGATGAGCTAAATTTGAAACAAAAGAGAAAGAATTCCTTGATGTCATTTATATTTAAAGATTTCTTTTCAATAAAGAGTTTGGGAGCAACTATAAGGCAACAGAAATACAATAATAGGTATGGAACTTGTGAGGGAGAGAACGAGTTTAAAGGATTTAAAATTTACGAGATCTTTATAGAGAACTCAAATTCATTCAAGCCAGTAAGCATTCTAATTTTCTACTTACATACATGTTCGTTGCATTGCTTGAGGCAATACTAAATAAAAAAATGTTGCGAAGTTTTCACCAATTTGAAGCTTATTAGAACGAAATTCATTTAAGAGCGTTGTGAGAATAATGTCCGAGAAAACGACATGTATCTAAGTTTTTTTGTTTTCGTGGTGTTACTGATAAGGCTTCTACTAAAGAAAAGTTTCGATTTCCAGATAAAGGATTTTTTTGACAAAGAAGATTAGGAATTTTATTCATTTCCTAAGAAAAGCTTTAGAGACATTTTTTTTATTAAAAGCGACAAAACAAGAACTATCGGCCCATAATGTAACAGAGCGAGAGTTGTTTCAAATGCTTGAGCCACAGACAGAAAAGTTGCTGATTCTATTTAGTGTCGGTTGATTTTGCGTTCATCGTCGCAATGCCATGAATAAGTTTAGTACCTCTTGTAGTCGTATAAAGTATGAAGCTCAAAACTTATCACTGCAAGTTGAAAGCATTGAAGAACTCCATAAGTGTTATTTGAGTTTTTATCTAGTTTTCCTTTTCATCGCACAAATCTGCGAACTAAGGGCCAGTTGCTCAATCGAATCATATATTTAAGTTCTACATAAAGTTCTACTTTAGTATGGGGATTTTATGTAGAACTTAAGAATTCCGGAACGTCTCATACAAAAATGAAAACTTTATGTAGAACTTAAATTTATGATTCGATTGAGCAACTGACCCTTAGTCTTTTTTGAAACTGCAACGTCTTACTTTACAAAAAAATTTATTTTTATGTCACATTTGAAAAAGTCCTAGAAATAGTTTCATTGATGATGAACGATGTTAATCGTCTGAAGAAATTCGACGATTGAGTGAACTTTCGATCATTTTTGATACATTTTTTTAACGCGTCTTAACGAACACCAAAAATTACTCCGATTATGTTGTTAAAAGGTATTTCAGGGTCTTTTGATTAAAATGGCAATCGAAAGGCCGCTCTCAAGATCGTGAAACAGAGCACTCCTATTGGATTGTTAGCTCTTTACCTTTACCAAGGTACTTGGGCCGGTGATACAATTAATGATACACGCAAAAAACCTCGTCGTTATCGTTACGCGGCGATTGAAATTCACGATACTCGTTGCAATTTACGACTGCTTTTAGCGGTCGCTCTATTATCGTTGCTTTGGGTTTCGTTACTTTTTGCTTCGCGTTTAGTAATTGGTGTTTGCGTCGGGTTAACTACTCCTATGCGTAAGAAACTTACGGTTCCGAAAAGAGCAACAACTTCTGAAAAATAAAAACTTCATCAACTAATAAGCTCAAGTTTATCGGACTTAAGAAGAACACTTGGGGATACCCAACATCAATGCCAAAAGAGGAAATATAAGGCACCAAGAGTTTAAGTAGGTGAGGTTAGGTAGAATGGGCTGACATTTGATCTTATTTCCGCCACACTTAATATAGATCCAATGTGATATCTTGGAGTATTGTAACGTCTTAAAAAACCAATCAGTTCTGGCCAATTTTTCACCATTTTTTGGCCTTAATGAAGTTCAAAAGGTTTCTTGGAGTGCCTGATAATTCTTCTAGTTCGTTGAAGAAGTAATTGCCTAGAAACTTTTTTCAGGTGTGGTAGATTGGACAGTGACAAAGAAAGTGAGTGGTATCCTCATGTTCATCTTTGTCATTGCATCCTCAGCACAAGTCGTCGGTGCAAAGACCCACTTTCTTTTTAGCCTAGAAGGTTGTGTCCTGTTATAATACTGATAAGCGATCGTAATGAAGGTCTATTCAAGGAAAGTATCCTTTCAGATCCGTTTTTATCGTATTTTGGCCATAGTTTCCTGGAAGTTACACAGGAATGGGTATTCCCATCTTTCATTGAAACAGGGTGAAAACCTGATTGATTGATCAATGAGAGAAGGGTCGAGTGTTGATCCTATTCTTGCTATAACTCGTCCAATTTTTCGTTTCCCGGTATGACACTGTGACCGGAAACCCAGAGAGTACAAGTAACCCATAAGACTTTCTTTGAAGTTTAAGGCGGCCACACTGAGAATTGTTGTGAACTACAGTGACATTCATCAAATTGAAACCATATTAGCAAATATGTTCAATGGGAATACATCTGACTTGGCTTTTTTTAGTGACAATTTTGTTTGAGTTTTCTTAATTAAATTAAAATTAATCAACTTACAACTTATCAAACAATTTGCATTTAGAAAAATGCAAAAGTTTATTAAGTCAACTACGAAACAGAAATTACAAAAAAGATCAAATCTAAGTAACGATAAATAACAAAAAATCACCCACTCAATCCACACAATTAATTCAAAACATCATAATTTTTCTTCTCAGAACTAGCAAATCTGAAAATACGCTCCTGTTCATCTTTTAACGAAGTTACCATCATAATTCATTTTACCTGTGTTTTGCGTTATACATATTTGTCATCACTAATTACTTTATTATGAATCAACATTTTTTTGTGTTATTATTATTAATACATTTTTTTTTTAATGTTAATTTTGACTTCAATTTCCTTTTACCTCGTGCACATTCAACTTCAGGTGATAGACAAAAACATAAAAAAAAAAATCATTCATCTTTTAGAACAAGCGAACACAAAATTACTCATCTCCTTGTACCATCATAAGAGTGAGATAAAGCGCTAGCTGAACTCCTACCAAGTAACACAGAGTCCTACACGCACTCATCTAATTAATTAGTTCTTATTCAAATTAAATGCCTATTTGCAAGAAGATGAAAGATAGTCCTTGTTGCTTTTTCCTAGCAACAACAGACGAATAGGTGAGTGGTATAAGAAGTACAAAACAGAAAAAAATAACAAAAAACCAAACAGAACTCTCATAAGAAAACAGCTCCCTAAAATGAAATCAAAAGTCGCGTGCTCTCAACAGAAGCACCAACATTAATTCCTCGGGGGTAAGAAACAACATAACATAAAAAAACAACAAAGCAACTCGAAGATAAAAAAAAAGAAAAAATACCACAGATATAAAAAATATTAAGTATAAAGCAAAAGCGAAAAGGAAAATCTATCTACTCACTCTCATCTTGCTAAGTAAATATCATTAGATTAAAGGCATAGATAAATGAATCCTAGAAATACACTATAAAGTAGATAAATTTATTTATCCAGACAAACATTCGGAGCGGTTGGTTTGAGGTTAAGGGGGTAACGAGGGGTAGCAACTGAGGGCGTGGGTGAACATTTAAAACAGTATTATGAATTGGGCGGATTAATGCCGCCATCACCATCGCCCCCCGCCATCGCTCCTCGTCATCAACCGAACAACCCCTCACAAGCAACAGCAGGCGCATTATGCTCTAAGGCGAGCGAGCAACGAACAAACGCGCAACAAAGGAACATTAAGGAAATTAATTAACAAAATTGGAAGCAAAACGATGAAACGGCAGAATCGAAAAGTCTCTTTAAGGATAAAACATAACGAGAGACAAAAGGAAGCAACAAGTTCTACTTTTCATTTCATTTTTTTTCCTCCTTTTCTTTGCGTGTGTTGTGCTTTCCTTTGGTGAAACGAGAAGGAGACATCCTGTAGCTGGCTGGGTACTGTACTGTGTTTTTAAATCAGATTGTTTACTAAGAGGGATAAAATAATTAACGTTATGCAAAAGAGGGGCTGTGATTTTTTGGTGGTTTATAGGTTAAGCATTTCTGTGAAAATCAAAAAGTATCAAGTGGACGACTCTTGCGGGGCGAATTGAAGGGTTCTTCAATGGCAGGGATCTCAATTTGGTTGTCAATGAAAGTTTGTTAAGGAAAACCGTTCATTTAAAGATGTTTTTAAAGGCGATTGAGACGAGGGAATTTGATTTCGAATCGACGCGAAGATGTGAAAGTATTTAATTTGCTGTGGCTGAGAAATTTAAAACAAATTTTCGATCCATTTCAACTTTCTTGACTTATTCACGATAAAATGCTTTGTGGGATTTGTTCATCTTTTAAGAAAAGACTGATCAATGAAAAATCAACTACAGATATGGCAAGACGTATGATTAACTTTCATTATTACCTTTTTTTCGAAGAAAACGCGAAGAGCATTCCAGGAACCCAACATTTACACTCTAATTTTTAGCATATTTCGGACGAAATTGAGTCAGCATAATGAGGAAATCTAAAAAAATTCAGACAGGAAGACCGACGAATGTCATTGCTTCGAGGCATTCGTTGATCGAACTTGTAAATTCGAACTTGCAAATCCAAGCTTGTGAAGCGGAAACGGATGAAACCTTTTTGTTTGCTTTACATGAAATGAATTTTTAATAAAGTTATATTGCTGGAAAGGTATCATGGCAATGAAGTGCACAAGATCATTCAGATACAGTCTACTGCTGGAGTTCTTAGATTATTGTTTAGATAAGACCAAAACAAAGATCTTTATGGTGATCTTTGTTTGACGTTTTCACCATACATATTCTTAGAAAAAAATTGTTTTACAGTAAAGTCCGTTTCTCAACTTTGACATCACTTTTTGACAATTAAAAAAAAAGATAAGTTTGGTGTACCCTGACCTGTGTTAAATTCGATTTCTCTGTCAATACTGATGATAGAGACCTAATTTTGGACTTAATTTTTTGTAGAAATAATAATCTTTAAGACTGTATTTAAATTGTGCTCTTATAAGCTTCGCGTTGCCAGATTTTCAATTTTAAGTTTTGGAATAATAAAGAATTAAAAAATCTATATATATAAAAGTCGCTTACCAATGTGGCTGAGGTATTTAAGACAGGTGCCGTGAAATAAGGTCGAAGGCAATAAGGCCGAATCGACCTTATTGCCCAAAAATTGGGAAATAAGGTCGAATTCACCTTTCGACCTTATTACCAACTTTGGGAAATAAGGGCGAAAATCATTTTGGCACTAAATTTGCCGAAAATAGCGTTCGACTTTATTTCTCAGTTGAATTCGACTTTAATTCCATGTTTAATATTTTGCAATCATTGTTTATAAAGACTTTAACTTTTGGTAGAAAAAGAAAAAGAATACGTTTAGTTTATTTTTCATTTCAAGTGCATGCATATAATATATAGAAAGTTTTTGTGGAATTACTGAGCGTCGTCGGCCCGCGCCGACCCCGAGCGCAATCATTGTTTATAAAGACTTTAACTTTTGGTAGAAAAAGAAATGTTCTGAGGAACATTGGATTTAAGGAGTTGAACTTTCGTCGGTGGGGGGGGGGGGCGGCCCGGTGCGACGCGGGCCGAAGAGGCGCGCCTCCGGCACGCGCGGCGCGGGGCGGCGCGGGGCCGGCGCGGGACCGCGCCGGAAGCGCGCCTCTTCGGCCCGCGTCGCACCGGGCCGCCCCCCCCCCCACCGACGAAAGTTCAACTCCTTAAATCCAATGTTCCTCAGAACATTTCTTTTTCTACCAAAAGTTAAAGTCTTTATAAACAATGATTGCGCGCGGGGTCGGCGCGGGCCGACGACGCTCAGTAATTCCACAAAAACTTTCTATATATTATATGCATGCACTTGAAATGAAAAATAAACTAAACGTATTCTTTAAAGAAGTTGCTATTCTAAAGAACAGTTGCAAACAAGTCAACCTGCGAAGCATCAATAGTACTTACATAAAAAACAGATTACTTTGCGATAAACCTCACCACATATTTTTTTTTTTAAGTACAGTTGTTCCGATAACACACAACACATGACATTGCCAATGATTTCTTTCTTCTTTACCCAACAGAAATTAAATTCGATTTTATTACTCAACGGGTTTCGACTTTATTTCTCAACTTTGGGCATTCCTATTTTTGTCAAATATTTTCGTTTTTTCTTTTCGGCATTATTACCTTTTCAATGGGAAATAAGGTAGAAAAATATTGTTGTTGTTGTTTTCGACCTTATTTCCCAAAAAAGGTAATAAAGTCGATTCGACCTTATTGCCTTCGACTTTATTTCACGGCACCTTTAAGACATTGAAAAAGAAGCTTTGTCTTTTTTGTCGACTTCAAAGCCGCATTCGATACCATAGACAGAAAAGCACTGATGTTGAAGCTATATAATAAAGGAATTTTGACAAAGTTTGGAAACATTTTAGAGCGATTATACGAATCAACAACCTCTGCAGTAACCCTTGGAAGCAAAGTATTTGATCAGTTTGAAGTAGACATAGGGCTAAGACAAGGTTGCTGCCTCAGCCCCTTACTTTTCGCCTTATTTATGGACGACATCGAAGAAATTATACAAGGAAGAGCTCGAGTTTCACCAGACCTTCTAATAAAATTTTTCGCAAATGATATTGTCATGCTTGCTGAATCAACTGAAAGACTCCAACTTATGATAAATCGATTATTCGTTTATTGCAACAAATTGAGACTCCAGGTGAACTTCGATAAATAAAAAGTTATGATTTTTCGAAACGATTTAGGGCAAAATTGCGGCAGCGAAAAATGGAAATATGGAGAGCACAACATTGAAATCGTGAGTGAATACAACTATCTTGGTATGCGGATTTCTAGAAATCGTAACCTTAAGAACCACATGACAGATAAATTATCTAAGACAAAAACTGCGCTAAATGCGACCAGGAGAAGTGTGATGCACAGCAGAGTTGTTCAGTATGAAGCAAAATACCAAATCTTCAAAACAATGGCCAAAGTTATATTGTTCTACGCTGCACAAGTTTGGGGACAAAAAGAATTCGAAGAAGTGGAGCAAGTTCTTAGATAATTTTTGAAGCGCACATTAAAACTACCCAGCAGTACGGCAAACCACATCCTTTTGCTGGAAACAGGTCTTTCTCCGATGTTTATCTAAGCACTTAAAAAGCAGGTTGACTATATACTAAAGACAACTGAAATGGATAATAGACGATTGCCTAAGCAGATAACAAGGCTGATGATCAGGAAGAGAATTTCTTGGATTGAGTACTGGAATAATTTAGCCCAGTACTGTGGACTTTCACTCGATCTTGAATATGACTCGATTAACACGTGGAAAAGCCAACTCTGCAATTTAATCAGCTTAGTAGATGAGAAAAAACGTGAAGATTTCATTTGGACAGCCAGGAGCTTTCATAGAAATATTTATGCGCAGCTCGACTACAACTTAGCAGCTAAAAACTACTTCAGGGCGGAGTTTTCAACCGACCTCATGTCACTTGTTTTAAAAACACGGGAAGAGTTACTCCCCCTGAATTATATACCTCACAGGAGCGATTTACAAGAAATTTGCGTCATGTGCAACCTTAGGGGAGTAGAGAACATGTTTCATTTTGTGGGCAGATGTCCTATGCTTGCAGAAACTAGGCGAAGTTTATTCAGAAAGAGCTACCTTAAGGAGGCTAAACTTATAGATACTCTAAATGGAACGACTGAATGGGATAATTTGTACAAGTACTTGAAAATAGCATTGAGTTACAGAACGCGAAGCCTTACTGAACTTTTATAAAACAATACATAAAATAAATATATAAAAAGGAAAAGAAAGACGAAAAAACACTGTAAAAATACATTTATTTAAGTATTATTTGCCGACTGACAGACGGCGTAGGCCATTTCATATAATGAAAGCTAAACAAAACCATTGTAAATTTCATGAAATAAAAATCATTTAAAAACTAACTAACTAACTATAACAGTGGATGTATACGTCTGTTTGTTTGTCAGGTATAGACTCCTAAACCGCCCAATGGACTTTTATGAATTTTGAAATACAATTAAGTCCAGGGACGGTTCCGTCAAGGTTTGATCCCCATACTCATACGGGAACGGTATTGAGAACAGAGAATTAGAAACTGCCGAACAGATTTCTTTCAGTTACTAAGACAATTATTGCATCCCTATATTGCAACGGGATCATAAAACGGGAACGAGAATGTGAACCATAAAAATACTAGCCCGACTTCAAAATTTTTTTTACAGATTTAGGATGTCACATTATCGATATTTATATAATAGACTGTATTTCATCAAAATATTACCACGGGGATGGAAGAATGAGAACGGGAACTTTAAAACTACGGGCCCGAGCATCGCCGGGTTGATCAACTAGAGCTATATATTAGTGTAGCTAGAAAGACAGAAGAAGATCCTCTCACATTTCTTAATCCAAAATTGGAATGAAAACTATTGCTTGCTTATAAGTTATATGTGTGTATAGGAAAGTTATATTTTAAATAGACAGTGCGTGGAGGAACTGCACAGTATAATGTAGGTTTTTATTCATAGTGATTTGATACAGAAAAGTAGGAGACGAAGGATTCAAAAGACATAGCAGGAGCTTTACTCATCGCAAATTTCTTCATTTAGACTGAACAACTGTCTCAATCTCTCAAGCTTTAATTTTTCAGTTTAATCGAACAATTCGTTACAATCAGAAACCATATTCCTGTGATCTGATCTTTATCCAGAGCTTCTAGCAGACGACACATTGTACTTGGTGAGTTTCTTTACTAAAATTAAACTGAAAGTTTTTCCAATAGACAAAACTTTGGCGCTGTAGCCAGTTATCGTTATTTTTTATAAATTTGAAAAACAAAAGAGAATAAATTGTATAGAAATAAAAATTAACCAAAAAACGAAGAACATTTTAATAAACCTAGATTGAGATGACTAAAATTTGACTACTCTCTCCCTTTTGCTCATGAAATGCCACGATCCATGAAACAAGAAAAAGTACAAGTATCATTTCATTCACAACCAAAATCCAATACTTTTTTCATTGGAAAATTTACTAAAGCAAATAAACAACTGCAGAGCCAACGCTCTGTAATTACACCCAAAAGTGCCACAAATAAGAAGACTGAAAAAGCAACTCCTATAAATATACTTTCTTTTTTTCATGATGTAGTCTGCACTGCAAACTACATAATTACGTCAATGTGATATTAAAATTGCACATTCAAAGAATATGAAAAAAGATGCACATCCTTGGTAGCGAAAACTCTACAAAGATAGGAGAGGAGTAGTACACCACAGTCCACAATACCGTCCCTGTATGAAATGTGATGTTAATAGTAATAAAAATATGTGCGGCAAAATATACAAATGTATTTATCTCTCATCCCGTTTCCCATCCCATCCCAAAGCAGCAGTAGCAACAGCAGCATGCACTGCGGCACAACACAAAATCACTTTCTTAATATTTTTCTTCATTTTCTTGGTATTTCGTTGTGAAATGAAAAAATAACCGCAAGTACTTACAAGGGGGGTGAACGGCGAACCTCTAGGCAGCCATCAAGCAGCCAACGCAGTGTCAGGCAGAGGCATCGCAGGTAAGTATAGGTTTTTATTATAGAAAAACATCCCTGTCTCTGAAAAAGGGCCAAAAGATATATTTCAGAGATGATAACTGCTCGCTTCCATCTTATTGTGGTAGCGACTTAAGAAAGATACACGTGGTAATGGAAGGTGAGAGGGAGGGTTGGAATGGAATGGATTGCTGGTTTATATGGTGCTGTAGAAATATCCCTCCAATCCACCTTCTCAGTGTGGTTTTGAAAATTGTGAAATGTTTACTTAAATATTTTATACGACAACTCTCGTAAAATTGTGTATTTTGTGTGGACAGACGTTATAGTTTATTTAAAATTCAATTACGAGCAAACTGGGCAAAATGTATCTGCATTACCACAAGGTGAGAGAGTGTAATACAGCAGCTTTTTAGAAATGTACTCATACAATATGTGATGAAAAATAGGTACACTTACTTACCCTCTCGTTGGGCAGGGGGAAAAAAAGAAAGGGATTTTCTTTGGCTGTGGTGAACGGTGAACGAAAACATCACCTGGGGATATTATCGCTTGAGTTTTAGGTTATAAGGCTTTGCGTGGAATTTAAATGGCATCCTACCACACACATACCATCATAGTGTAGGTATAGTTGCTTCCTTTCATTAATCGAGAGGATGGAACTTTGGTGACCGTTGAACAACAACACAAATAAAAAAAAGCAGCAAAAATAGGACACCATCATGATGAAGGAAAGGTGGAACAGAAATGAAAAAAAAAGAAAAAAAGGAAAGGATTTACAGCACCCAATACAGTGAACAGGAGATCGTAACTTGGCCTTACCAACTTCTCTACTCCCACTCCCTTCCCACACACAACCTCACCGTTTGGTTGGGTGCAAAAAGTATCTCTTCTTTGAAGAGTAGAAGAGCTGTTTATGGTTATTGCGATGCCTTGCTCAAGCTCCATTATATAGAGCGAACGGGTGGTGGCCGTCGGGAAGCTTTGAAAGTTATCTAATTAAAGATTTACCAAACCGTCTCTCTAAAATGCATAGAGAAACAAATAGAAAAAGGTCTTGGAGCTTATCTAAAGTTTGTCGATTTATCTTCTTATAAATCGCTGTTGGGTTTTGATGGCTTCATAAAGAACATTGTATCAATTGCGTTAATATAGGTTTGAAAGAGTGCCAACATAGTAATAGAGACGAAAATGAATTTGCCGTTTTTATCTCATCAGTTTAGGCCGGGTGTATCACGTAAATGCTGTTTTTATGTTTGTTTTTGTTGCTGTTGTGTTGAAAACGACTCACAGATAAATGTGCTTTGTTGATTGAGACATTAAAACCGAATTTAAAACAATGAATTTGGGCTTAAATAAGGGATATTGAGTGTTAATGAGGTCACAGCAGGCTCACAGGGTACATGAGGCTTGTTTATGTCTAGGAAATCCTATCAATTTCACAACTTTGAGCTCTGATTTGTAGCTATTAAGGTAAATAACTCTAAGAGTACCATGGTTCTGGATCATCAATAACAGATTGATGGATTCCACAAACGATAAACTGAATGATTCCTGTAAAAGAACCAATGGGTTCCAGACAAAAAAAGATTCATTCATAAAAGAAAAAGGCAAAGTCTCTGATTAACAAATGTTTTTTCAAGCCAACACGAGAAATACTCCTTCGGATCCAGAAATCGATATCAGATAAGGAAATGATAAAATTGATTACAAGTAATCCTTTCCAGGATTCCAAGGAAGATTATGGCATCAGTACACAAAATACACCAAAGCTCAATAGAGAGATTTTTTACGTTTCATTAATTTGTTAGATTCAATAAGTTGAAGTCGGAGCACGGCTAGGCGGTGGAAAATGTAGATGGTGTACTTTTTCAGTTTCTTTGATTAAAGGTACTTTTAAAGAAAATAGCTCGAGAATAAAGTCCAATCAGCGGAAAACCCTCAAAAATGGATTCCCTGGACGAAGAACCATACATTTTATTTAAATTTCTCAAAAACTTAGCAATATTTTCTCGGTCGGGTTTCTGTGTTTTTTAAGAACTGGTAACATTATTCAAAAACAAGTTATATCAGCACTTGGTTGGCCTCAGACAGGACCCAATCCAAATTTGGAGGTTTGCCGAAGCATTTTGAGGTTATCGCCGTGCACCTCATTTACAGATCACTTGAGTGAAACAGACAAGTGGAAGAGTGGCGATGCTCGTAACGTCGAAATGGAAATGGTAGAGCTTGCTCAGCTCAGGGCTTTGTGGTGTCTGAATGAAACCTATTGTTCCAGAAGGAGTAGGTAAGGAATATCTAACAATAATGCTGTTAAGTTATTAGCATTTAAGTACAGTAAATTGACATACCTAGTTATTTATTCCAGAACTCGAAATCTACTTTCACTTAAAAGTTCATCGAATATTCTGTCTTTTTCGTTCTCTTTCGATAAGCCCTTTCAAAACAAATGATATGACAATATCATTGTCATAACGCATCAGCAATGAATTACACACAATAATTGTAAATAATTGTCTAAAAAAGCTCCACACTCATTGACGGTCAAAACTTTTACTCCATCACTAATTGACTTGCCTTATTTTTTTACAAATAAATTGTTTAACCATTATAACAACAACTAAAAAGCATTAATTATATAAAAGTCTTCAGTTTAAATGTAATGAATGGTCACATGCAATTAAAATTAAAAGCAAAAGATTTAAATCATTCATCATTCGTGGCTTTTCATTCTATAAATGCCATCAATCAAAAAAAAAAAAAAAAACTATTTAACAGCAATTAAAAACCAGTTACATAATTACTCTTTTAATTCACACTTTCATTCATAGTATAAATTACTTAAAGGACGACGATAAACAAAAGGAGTTTTAGTTTTGCAGGAAGTCATAAGGTTTTACTTTTATGTAGAATCCAAGTATAGTAAAATAGACCATGACAAATTTTTCAAACGAATCAGAGAATTTTCGCACTGAGGTATTTGAAACATTGGCAACACATACCTACAGACATTTTACCTTCAATTGCGTGACATTTACAACGAAAACAGACACAGCGAATGTAGTTTTAGACTCCGATGGAGGATGAGTAGTGGAGTGTATTACGTTCTGATAATTACCTCCATAAGACAAAACACAATTCACACAATTTGAAATCAAATAAATTCGAGAACTCTGAAAAGGAAATCAATACATATTTCTATGGTAAAAAAGGTCCTTAAAAATGTTCATTTGAAAAACCTGAATAAGTTAGGAACCATTCATTTTTTCGATTTGCCATCGAAGCTCCAAAAAAAAATCACAGATCTCCCACTCATCTGCTAAACTCTAGCGATTTGCTAGTGGGATACGCCACTAAGAATTTGTCCGAAAACCTCAAGGTTTAGGATGGCTCCATGTCTGAGGAGTACAAGGAGGGGTTTGGTCTGACTTTTCTTTTTTGCTTTCGTTTAAAATTCTACAAATTTTAAAACATGTGTAGTAAGAGCATTCAAGCTGGTTAAAATCATCTTTCAAGAGAATAGATAGACTGTCTCTTTTGATTCTAAGGATGATAAAATAAAAAAAACTACAGAGCGTATGCTTGATTTCAGGAAAAATGATTGCAACTACTGCTGCCAAGACGAACATACTATCAGCACTGGAATGCTCTATTAAAATGCATAAAATAGATAAAAAGAAACGGGTTTGGCAAAGGAACTCAACGGGGTTATCCATTTTAACTAATAGGAATAAACAGAAGCACAAACAAAAGATTTTGTCAAAGCCGTGATATTTTTGAAGACAATAAATAGATAAAAATAAATAGGGTGGCGCAACAGAGCGAGGAGCCCTTGGGCCTAGCGCTTTTCTCTCAACCATGCCTTGTGAGGGGATGGAGGGGACCTACAATTTTCTGCCGGTTCGGAACGGCTTTTTGAGAAAGCGCTTTCCATGGCAATGAAATTACTAACGGAGAAATTGCCAATTCCTCGCGAAAGACGATACAAGTGGAAAAACATTTTTTGCCTCTGCCGGGGATTCGAACCTCGAACCTCTGGATTCGCAGGTGGACATGCTATCCATCACGCCACGGGTACCACGACAAAACAAGAGTATAAAAAATTCTTCGCCCAAGATCAACAAGTCAGATAAAGCATTCCACATACGGGTTGTGCGACTAAAGAATGAATCTCTATACTTGACTGTACGACCGAAGTTGGGCTCAAGGTAAAACTGATGAGCATTCCTATCGAGGCAGGTGTTGCACTAAACTGTTTCAGGGGAGAGATGCAACTGGCTATTTTACAAGAGTTTGTGAAAATATCGATAAAAGAGAGTTAGACAGGTAAAGTTTCGACGATGTTCGAGAGAATCGATCGATCTTATTATGAAACTAAAATAAATGGGGGGAAACCAACATCGGAAAGGGTCGATCATAATAATCTCAACAACAGTTTATATAAAGAACGAAGGGAACTCACAAACTTTTGACGATATGGAACGGATCATTGACAAAGTACCCTTCATGCAAATGTGATTTACTGTCGAAGGATGCAAATTCCTTCCAAAAGTCGATTCCTGTGGAAAAAGAGTGACATATATTTTTTTGGGATTTAGACTTTGAAATACATATACAGACACATACGCAACAGGCAGATATGCAAATCAGTTCGGCACGGGCAACAAAAAAATCCCTAGATGTTCCCAAGAATCAGAAGTTCTAAAAAAGTATTTTGGGATCTTAGAAAACCCCACAATTATAACAGGGTTACTGCATTGTATAAATAAATTATCGTTAAACCATTAACACTACCGCTGATATCGCAGCGACCATACCAAACAGCTAAGGGTTTCACGAAAAAGCCTAGAACCCGTAACAGGAAAGAGTTTCAACCATGACACCATAGGTACCAACCAAAGCACGTAGGACGCATCCATTCTTCTCCCTCGCTCTGATGTTGTTGCCACATTTACGAAACAAAACCGCTGTCTTTTCAAAATTATATGTTCCACAAATTCTATATCCCACATTCATTGATTAACGATTGAACTTTTGCGCACCAGGTTTCCTTCAAGCAATAGTACTTACTCAATATGAAATTTTCTGCGAAAGCGTCGTATAGTGCGTATCTACCGAGGAAGGCAATGCTGCTATATAGTAACTATACAGCGCTCGTAACAATTTCTTTGTTGAAGGAGATATTCGAAAAGGTAGTTTTAATTCCACTGAATTGGCCCCCAAGATCGTGCGAATTAACAGCGAATATTTTTTTGTAGTCGTTAGCCTGCATTAAAAAGCAACAGTTGACGCTTTTTGCCGCTCCAAAAGTGCTACAAAGAACCACCCAAAATTGGTGCTCAAAATTGGACTACATCCGAGACAGAGCGCGGAGGGCGTAATGTTAGAAGCCATATTCTTATAAAAATGGCAAGTAATAACTATTCAATTAAATCCAATTTTGAAGTTAGTAATACAATGTATCTGAGTTTTAATTTATGTTCTAGTTTTATAGCCCTTTAAACTAACTCCAACGCTATAAAGCTCGTCGATTGTGTATGTGATGGCAGCTCTTCAATTTGTCTCAAAATACCGCTTGTTTCTTTCATTTTTAAAAACAATTGACTCCTGCATGATTCCTAAATGAAAACACCAGGGATAAATTAATGAAAAACCTGACATAATTAGGCGATGGTTCTAATAGTCTTAATGACAACTTCTACCAATAATTCCTATGCATGCTTTGACTGAAATTTCAATTCGACTTAATCAATTAATTTTGCAAGGATAATCGACATGAATTTATGTATAATTTTTAGCCGCTTACCATATCGTTTAATATATATATAAGCTTTTCGTTGATCCTTACCTGCAAAAGAAAGAGAAAAACAAAAACATTTATAAATAATTCCATTAAGTTCGTGACGACACATACAACAGCAATATAAACAAATCACAAAACAAAACAAAAAAATGATAAAATCGAACCAAAACACATCAATATATGATTAACCAAAAACAAAAAAATGTCTCTTAGTTTGGTATAATCAAATTCCAACAGCACACATAAAGACACACAAAAATACTAACGACGAGACCACGAGACGCTTAAAAAATTCTATTTAGTGCAAACATATGCTATGTTATTTAAAAATTAAATCTGTTTGAATTAAATAACAAAAAAAAAGAATGTAATTCCAATTTAAATTAAGGAACTTAAAAACTAAATCACAACTAAATCGCAACTACCGAAACATAATGATGATGGGCTTAATTTGCGAGTCGTGAGACTGTGGTGAGTAATGCTTTTCTGGCTGTGGGTAGGCCGAAATAAAAAAAAAAATTCAAAATTATAAAAAGCACATGATTTAATCGATGGTACTAATTAAGATTTTTTTCAGGGTTTTGTTTTTTTTTATATGGAAATTTCACAACGAATCATCTCATTTGAAAATAATCATTTCAAGCCAACAGTCGCTAATTGGCTGTTGATAACACGTGGTTTACTCGTTTAAATTTAATGGTGATACGAAAGTGAATGAGTGTGGATGGGAAAGAAATTTCAAAAAAAGCACTCCAACAATAGAATAAATATTGCGTTAGCCATTGAAAACAAAAAGTTTTAATTTAAAACCGATTTAAAAATTCAAATTCATTTTTTTCTCGTTGGTGTTTCAACCATATACAATCGATTTAGATTCGAATTCGATTTAAATTACTATCGCATTTATTCCATTCCACACGTTGAGTTTTATCTGCATATCTGTTTGAATTTTAAGAGTGAACACATGTAGGTACACATTCAAGCAATTTCCTGCATGTTCATGGCATTTATTGCGAACAGATTATTTTGATTTGTTTTTGTTTTTTTACAAACACGGGAGTTCTTGGAATAGGGTGTTTTAAGAAGACATGGTGCGATTTTTCAGACTGTAGGGTGCGTAAGAGGCCGAAACAACCTGTTAGATTCCATTGATCAATTGGTTTACAAATGACTTGTAAAAGAAGCAAGGTCAAGGAAAGAAGCAAAAAAAAAGCAATTGATCTTCTGAATCAAAAAGTTTCAATGGATTTCAAGCAGATTTGATTGTAACGAGCTTCTTTGCGAATGTTGCGAAAAACTGCAAAAAGTTGCGAAACATGCAAACAGTGTCGAAATATTGCAAAATGGAAAGCAGTTGAAGCATTCAAAAACTTTTAAAATAATTTCATCGAAGTTTCTGGAGGCACAAAGCTCATAACTTTGTATTTTAAACAAAAATACACCAATGACGACAAACAGAACTAACTTCAAGCCGGATGTTGGGAATTGAAATCGAAAAGAAGCTTGCTACCTTTTGTCGCGTCATGAGGAACATCACAGTAAGAAGAGTTCGAATTGATAGATTATGATGACTTGGCAGTGATGACGATGATGACTGATGAGAGTGAAAAAGTACAGTGTGAGCGGTTCACTGTATTCCACCAGATAAAATTCATAAAAGAATGAATGGCGAAATAAAACGGAGAGTCTTGGGCATTACCGCATTTCGCTCAACCATACCTTCCTGAAGAATGGAAAGAACCTAAAATTTTTTGTCGACAACGATCAGATAATCGACAAAGCTCTCTTCATGCAGTGAAGTTACTATCGGAGGACGAAAAACAATTTTCGAGAAATTATAGTAGGATGTTTCTGAGATTCTTACTTTAAACTCCCAAGTAACATTACGCCACGAGCCTCACCACCAAAAGGAGGTCACAGAAGACAAAAAACTTGTCCCAGGCATAACACTCTGAAGGACTATAAGCAAATAAGACCCAAAACTGGAGGTAAACATCCATGAACATAGCTCATTGGTGATGTATATTTTGGTTTTGGTCTGAGCCATTTAACACTTCTGTGCCACTTTAGCTGTCAACTGTTATCACGAGGGTTGCTTGGCACACATCATCAGTCAGCAGTTAAATAACGAGCCAACATCGAAAAAGCACTGTAAACAATTGTGCTACAAATCGCTTAAAAAAGTGAGTGTTTATATGAGACAGACTGGCAAGTGTCACATCAAATATTGCTTCACTGTACACTTCGTGGATAGGAAAACATGCGAACATTAAATGCAATTCAAAAATGTTGTAAGAAGTTGCCAAGCAGCAGATCAGTAGTAGAAAAATACTTGTATCAATCAATGATCAAACTTTTTATAAAGCGAAAAATAAAGCTACTCGAATCAT
Source organism: Melanostoma mellinum (assembly GCA_914767635.1). NCBI lineage: Eukaryota > Metazoa > Arthropoda > Insecta > Diptera > Syrphidae > Melanostoma > Melanostoma mellinum. The sequence goes on from OU612058.1 coordinate 28,279,431, forward strand.
TGAGAATCAAAAAGAACAAACAATCAAACTGTGTGTACAATGAACGCATCTATGATTTTGTTAGGCATAAAAATTTAATTCTTACGCTTTAAAAATTCAAATATTTGGTAATTTCTATAATGAACCAAATTATTCAAGAATCGACTCATTTATTTTAAAAATAAGCTCAATTTACAATAAAAAAAGAAGATTTTTTAGAATGGAGCGAGTTTTCCAAACTGTTTTCATCCTGAAATTCAATATTTTTGTCTTAAAGATTTTAAAGATTAGTTGATGGGCAACCATACACTGATTTGCAGGCGCTTAGGGTTTCCCAATACCAAGCCAGAAATTAGATGAAAAGAACACAAAGTCATGTTTCCTTAAGAGCGAATAATAATAAGGTTAATAATAGAAACATATTTATTATTTTTTTTTTGTATTCTATAACAAATCCCAAAATTCACTGGTAAAAAACCCTACAAAGGAATTAAGTTAAAAAATACAAGGCAAAGAAAAAACAGACGAAAGAAAGTATCAAATAAAAGCATCCATATAACAAACCTAATCAAAACAAGAATTCATTAATGATGATGACGAACGATGATATCGTACCTATCTCACTCCTCACATACATTTTGGGAGTTTAAAGAACGAACCAACAAAAAAGTGTATATCTTTGTAATAGACAATCCGACCAGCCAGAAACAAAAAAAAAAATATCACAAAGGAAATAAAGAAAACACAGATTTACCTCCCACTTTCCCTAAGAAGAAAAACCTCTTCATTTTCTTCCCTTTCTTCTGTTCCGCAAAATAAAGCAGAAAACACACAAAATCTATGCGTAAAAATATACGAAAAAAGGAATAAACTGGGACCTAGAAAACAGCACATAGCGATTTCCATGACAGAATAGACACACACAAAAAAAAATCCTATCTCAAAAAACCATGTGCTCACACCAATCTATATAATGCTTCAGAGGGATAAAAAGATGTATCTACGCTTAAACAAAACAAATAGAAAAAAAAAAAAACGAATCCAGGTATATTTCGCTTAGGCCTATGAAAAACCCACAAAAAATAAATCAAAAGGTACTTCCCCGAAGTAGCGATGAGATTTTAGCGAAAAATTATAGATACATTACGTTCCATTCATTTTTAATAGCGCAGCAGAGAAGGTGAAGAACCCTCGCACCGAATGATAGATGAAAGACGAAGTTGTTCGCCGCCACCCCACACACAAATTGAAAGTAGATGGCACAAAAAAAAAAAAAAAAAAATAGGGAATGAGCTCATTAAAATTGAAACTTGAAATTATTTTCTTGTTAAATAATAAAAATATGAAGACCGAGCAGGAGACCACAAGATAGATGTGTTTGGCTTATTTATTATGCTTGACCTAAAATAATTTTATACGTAAGGGATGAGAGTTTGGCAAGTAAATGAAGAGTAAGAGCTCCTAATTAATCTAGAGTTTGAGAATAATCGGTTCAGGGGAAGAAAAGACACAAGAAGGGATAGGAAATGCAGACCCTTTCAGGAAATAGCGACGGACTGACTGGGTGGGACTTTTCTAACTATGACCAATGTTTTTTTTAAAAAGAAAAAACTTTTACGACTTGAGATCTTTCCTTAAAGGGCCAGCCAACCTAGAAGCTCCCTCCGTGATGTACTTACTATCGTTAAGCTCAACCATGTGTTACTATAAAAGTAAGAAATACTCCATCATTTCGAAATAATGATATAACTATGAGTGCTTAGAAGAATGATCAATAGTATTAGAATAATAAAGTTGAAAATGAGTACTTGATTCATGTAGCAACAAAAGCATTGAAAGCAATAAACGCACTCTGGCGTATACGGAACGTTTTTTTTATATTTCTTTATTTATTTTCGTTTGCAAGCCGCAACTTATTCACAAAGTACCCCCAAAGAGACATATAGTTCAACGATGGCCATTACTGCACCCCTGTCAAAATCAATAAGATACTTGCGTTGCTTAAAAGGTATAAGTAAAGATCAAATAATAATTATGCCATACTTTGACTCAAATATATCTACACATGGCTGACACGGCACCAACCACTATAAGAAGTTCAAGATTTTTATAAAATATAAAACGCCATTTTAATTCTAAAAAAAAAAAAAACTAGCAACGAAGCATTGAAATAAAATAACAAAAAAAAATACAAAGTAAATACCCAGAGAGTTGTTAAGCCTGCAACTAACTTTTGATATGGAAGAAAAACTGCCAAGAACAATAGTTGAAGGCAATCAAACTCCTTGACATCAAGAAAAAATAGTCAGAACAAGCATCGACTTCAAGGGCGGCGCAACCTCATCTTGCTTTGAGTAAGAGTGCTAGCGCCAAATTTTAGGAAGCAGTGGAAATCTCTGCAATGTTTTTTCTTATTAGGTCTTCTCACCTTTCGCGAGGAGTTGGCAAGTTCTTTAAGAGTCATTGCACCCTGCCATGATTACTCCACCTAACTGTTCCCAACCGGCACAAAAATGTTGGTCCTGGAAGTACGTTAGGCCCGAAGGCTTCCTTCCTAAGCTTTGTTATTCCATTTAAGTACATTTCCAGGCAAGATGTACTGTTGTTCCTCGCCATTTTAGCAAAACAGACCTTCATGTCATGGATGGACTTGTAAGGCAAGGATTTCAGCTATCTTTATCAAGACTTGAAGGAGAGTTTATAGGTCATAGCTTTTAACTACGATTGTATCTATCCATCCAAAGACGATATGATTTCATGAAGGTGCGTTAAAGGTTAGCTTTGTTATCTCTTGGTTGAAATGAACAACCAAGACTTATTGGATTTGCAGATGTACCAACACTTCCCTTTGACAAGCATTCAAACGTGATAGAATCAAATGATGCTTTGTGAATCTTGTGGATGGAATTATGAAACTGTAGACATTCTTTGAGATTAATTAACAAACCCGAAGCAAATGCGGTGGGAGCAGGTATTTTAGGCTCCATCAAGCAGCGGCTTTCGGCTTTTCAACGAAGATCTATAATAAAACCAATGATCCGGTTTTAATGTCTTAGTACTTCAGTATAACGTAATTCAAATATTTCCACAAAAAAGGCATTTCCAGTGAAAACTAGCAAGGTTTTGCAAACAGGAACTAACCAGAAACTGTCAGCTTTTTCAACTGTCTGCGTCTCTTTAGATGTTCGACTATTCAAAAGTCAGAACTGAAAAACCGCACTTCCTATTCTCTTTCCTGTGAATCATTATGGACAGCAAAAAAGTCATAGAGGCAGAGAATAATTATTTGAGAACAGTTATTCAAGGTTAGCCAGAATGTGTTTCTTTGGAAAAATTCGGCGAGGAACAGAGAAGACCTTGAATTTTCTTCCAGCTCCAAGCGAATTTGACGATTTTCATGAAAGAAAAACTATTTAAAAGTAATTTGGGCACAGACATTGACCAACAATCTGAAATTTTGTCGACTACACCAAGTGTAGGTTCAAAGACAGCACAATAAGGCGACATTAAACAACTTGGAAGAACGCTCGAAAACCAGTGACTGTAGCCATCACTACAATTCAAAACCATCCAAACAATTGAATAAACGAAGACAGAATCACACATGAGTTTAACCCATAAGGCCAATCCCATTTTGGTGCAACAATAAGCCAAGGAAATCAATGTAGAGAAGCTTTGAAAACAACGAACAAGGTGAGAAATCGTACCCCTTTCAAGTTGGTGTAAAAAAGAGTTTGAATCAAAAGAATTGTGTTTAGGTATACTATTCTGTCTACAACAGTTTGTGAAACCTCTAAGCCATATCTCGACTTAAATTGAAAGAAGCCACAGATAGAAAATCATATTCCCACAGCGATGTTCAGGACAATCTGTCTCCTTATAAATATCTCTCCCATGAAACATATAAATTCAAAGAATCTTACTTTTTGTTTTTTTACAATTTCTACTTCGAATTTGACAACAACTCAAATTTTTGTTTTTGACAGAAAAAAAAAGTTTATGATACCCTTCCAAAAAGAAGGCCACCCCAATCCATAGGCCTAGTCATTGCCTAGTGGTGGTGAATTTTGATGATGATGCACACGTTCTAACGAAGAACAAAAATTATATAAATACGTTCTTAATGTATAGGAAGGGAAGCTTCTAAATTACGTTTATGGCTTTTTAAAAAGGAAAATATTTTGAAAAGATTTTCATGTAGAGCTGGAGAGCGGGGGGTGTGTGTTATTTCATTTTCGCTACTTTCTCTGGGGCTAGAAATTGTACAGCTGGTTTATAAAAGACTTAAAAATTACGACTTAGCTGGTTTTCTCTGTGTTGCTGTTGTTGTTATTATTGTTTTTTCCTTTGGGATGACAAAAAAAAACAGAAAATAACATACATGCTGATGGGCACACCTAGAGTCGAAATGACAGCGACCATGATGATGACGACGGTGATGTCAACTCTCCAGGGAAGTTGATTTTATTTTTCCAGCTTTTTCTTAAAAAAAAAAAAAACAACAACAACAAAATAATCATAAAAAAAACCCCAACAACATAAACACCACAAACAAAAAAGAACTTTAGCGACTTTTGCAAAGGTCTTCCGTCTCTGTTTCATTTTCCTGACACATCCTGCTGATCTATTTGTTCAAATTCAACTCACACAGATGAGGTCGCTATTGTAAGATTCTGAAGACGAGAGGTGGTTTGTGCTCCTTTGTACATACATGGCACACCCAAGGAAGTTCAGATAACGTCAGCATCATATGTTGGTACACCCACACCATAGGTAAACATAATCGATGTAGTTTGCCTGAGGTTGTTTGCTAGAGTAGCCACATACAATAGAGACACAAAAGGTATTTCTTAACTGAGCATTGATTTATGTGCGTTCCATGCCTTGGGCGTACATTTCATATGTGGATAAAACTCAAAGCCTCCTCCTGTTTTCTTCTTATCCCCTCATCAGCAACAAAACACATGAAACAATTTTCCAATTACGAAACAATTAGGGTAATTATCAGACGATAAACCGAAATCCATTTAAATAATCCAGAAACTGTTTCTCTGCCATAGTAAAATATAAACACACACACAGACACTGAAACACTAAAATAAGTCAGAGACGCAAATACGGGGACGATGCCACAGCAAAGGATATGAGCTTGACCACTTGAATGCAGCTTCTCTCTAGCGTCCGATATATCGAATTCCATCAAAGACATAGAATGCCAGAATTAAAAACCTCATCAAAAGGCCCAATACAAAACGGATAAGTATCTACTTGTTGCGCTTTGATCCTACCTTAGCAAATATAATGGCACTGGGAGTAGATTGGGCAGAGAGGCAACAAACTTGACGGTTGATAGGATTATATAGTCGCACCCTCATTATACCATTGTCGCTTAAGTCTTCTCTTCTTAGCAATCTCAATCCCAAACAGTACAAGAGCTAGCTGGCAGGATTGGGTGGATATTGCTGACGTTAAGGTTTGCTCTCATAGTTATTGATGTCACAGTAAACGCATACACACAACCCTGCACAACAATGTATAGAAGAACACTTTATATAGAACATGTAGGAAGATTGTGGGGCATAAAGGACACATTATTTTCAATTAATGAACTAGTCAAGGGCTGCGGACAAACCGCACACTTGCGATGCTGTAAATACACTACAAACACACACACTCTTATAGAATATTCGAAGTAATACACACTGGGTGATGAAAATCCCTGCAGCTTTCAAGCCCCAAAGGGTATCTTCATCTTTCATTCGCATACACAAGGACTAGTGGTTTTTCCGTTCTCTCTACTACACAATACACTAGTCTTCAAGTAGAATAATTCAAAAGGGAATTGAATATGAAACTCGAAGGGAAATTCATCTACTCTGTTTGCTGCTGCAACTTTATGGCCAACGCACAAAGAGAAGACAGGAAGGAAAACGCGGTCTTTGTTGAAAACGGGTACAGAGATGGGGATGGGTCAGTAGTTGGGTTGTTGGGATGAGATTATCTTCGGTGTCAGATGGGAAAATTAAAAAAAAAAAAATGGTATTTGCTTGTATGAGAACTTTACTCTTTATAGGTTGCAATAACACGGGATGACACATCAGGAAAGGACTGCAAAGAACGTGATCCTTTTTACAATCATGTTGTAATCTCCAACCAATTGGTTGCATTTTATATTATCACTTCTTAATGTAAGACATTTAAAAAGAATTTGCCATCGCCATTGTAACAATGGGCTTGGAAAAGAACATTTTTAATCAAAAAAGGCATTGTTCGAACGAACATGAAGTGAAGGTAGTGGTAAAAAATTTGTTTTCGTTTGAAATGAAAAGACAAAGTCTTTTACTTTTATTATGGTGAATTGGAGGGCATTGCTAATACTAGCGAAGAAGGTAGGTATACATTCATTCATGACTTTTATAAATGGCAAGGTCGATTTTTAACTTCGAGGACGATAGTTTTAAAGAGGTGGACATTCAAATATCTACTGATGAAGAAGAGGCTGTGAATTAAGTTCCACAGTCAAGACAAGCAGTGAAGAATTCCACTATGAATTTAAAAAAACAAAAGTGCCGAAAAAAGTAGATTTCGCTGAAGTATTGATTGCGAAACTACTATGTAAATTCATATTATGGTTTTTGAACTAAGTGCAACCTAATTAATATTAGAGAAATTCCGACTTTCCAGAGGATCAATCGCATGTTTTCTTAATCTTTGGAAACTATTCCTTTCTTCATCTATTAACATTCCTTTCCATAGGTTTACAACTCACGCATAGAATCTAAGATAAAGAATAAGCTGTCAGTTTTTATAACTTTAGGCCCCTTGAACACAATCGTTTTGATTGATTTGTTACAAATCCACGGAGTTCCGTTTACAACCTTTACTTCCTTGAAGTAATGAATGCCACAAGATTGAATATGAATAAATTGAACGACTCACACGCACTTCTGGCTCTAAGGTGTCAGGTATCCTTAACAAAACTCAAGAACAAACTTGTTTTTAGTTATTCGCTCTTTACGTTTATACAGTAAGTTCTCGATTAACGCAGCTCTCGAATTATGGAAATACTTGATTTCAGCAGCAGCGAACAGCTGAATTTACATGGTGATTGACGCGGTAATCACAATTCTTCTTATCGAAACAACTTCGGCCATTGCAACTACCTTTTTCTACTTTGTTCCGATAATCGAGAACCTACTGTCTTTTTGTATGGTTGCCAACTGCTTAAGAATTCGAATTGATTAAAAATTGAAAAATAATCGCAATGAATTTTCTTTTCAAAGTTCCACATGTTTTTAAACATATTGAAGGTCCTTTGAAAAGTTTTATTCAAAAAAATAATCAATTGTTGAAGCGAAAATTCGCTGAAAGTAAGACTCTGTGTTTGTCACTTGCTTCTGCAATGAAATGCAAACCAGATCAGCGTTGCATTCGATTGAAATGAGGTGTGTCCAGCAAGGATGGAAAGTAAATAAATTATGTCAAAAAAAAGTAGTATGATTCATCGAGTGAAAAAAAAATTTTTTTCCCTTTCGTGGACAAGAACGAAGTTAAATAAATAAATATGTAGTACAGCGAACTCGGGGAGCAGGGCCGACCAAGTGTTTTTCTCTCAGCCATAACTTTTTGGAAAATGAAGAGGGCCTACAATATTTTACCGATTTCGAACTTCTAAATGAGAGAACGCTTTTCATGGAAGTGAAAGTGATATCGAAGGATTTAGTAATTCGTCGTGAAAGTCGACACCTTTGATAAGTGATTGGTATGACTGCCATCAAGGTGATGAACGTAGTATGATGAAAAGGTTTGTGTATTTATACCTAGTTAGTATGTGAAGGCAATTTGTGAAGTTCAAAAATGAACTGTATGAGCTGTACCGCGGCATTAACATAGCTAGAAAAGTGAGCATTGCCAGACTACGATGATGGCTTGGACATGTAGAGCGGATGGATAAAACGCTACGAATCGACAGGTTTTTGACAGCGTTTTGCAAGAATATCACGTAAGTTGAGGACCTCGTCTTAGGTAGCGCAATCAAGTGGGAAAACACCGACTTAGAGTGAGTGTAAAGCTTGAAAGAGCTCGCCCGAAATCGAATTAGTCATCGAAAAATTTTGCTTGTGGACCTGTTGCAATGCCCACATAAGTAAGTTAGAATTTATAGTAGTACTCGAATCAGAAAGGAACTTCACCTCCCGTATTTATTAAGTTTTAAGGATTGAAGACTATCAGGAAACCAAAGAAATTTCGGAAAAACCGTTGAAGTACGCTTAAAGCCTAGTTAGTCTCAAAGAATAACTCTGTTCCACGTAAGACAATGAATGAAGAGATTTTTGCGTCAAATTTCCACAATATTACGGTAACACAATACTTGAAGAAAAATAAAAGCTTAGTATCTCTGCCTTTGACATAAATGTGTCCAGACAGAAGAGTTCTTAATCTCTTATCTTTGCTGTGGAAAGAACGAAAAACTCATGTCTTCTAGACTTAAAGAAAAGCAAAAGCAAATAAAGGCCAAATGTCACTTTATTGAGATTTTCCATAGAAAAACCAGTCTCAAGTCGAAATCATATCACACAATTGAGTTCCTTCTTTCCTTGACTTAATCAAACATTTTGTGAACTTATAATCCGAATGGAGAATAAAAAATAAAACTCTTCAAACACACAAAGTCCTATAATAATAAATGCATTCGTCTAATGAAGGCGTCATAACAAATTTTTTTCAATCTCAGAATTCAGGAAAACCAAGGATAAAACATCTCAGACTAGTTCATTAAAATATACACCACTACTACTTGTCCAACCTACACTTTCAAAGTTCTCATATGTTTTCAAAGCTTAATGAAAGCAAAATCAACAAAGTGAAAACAGTCAGAGAAGTTGGTTAATAGTGCAGTTGTCAATGATGGTAGACCTACTTCTCAGCTGACATACAGCAGGTAAGACCACCCCAGCACAAGTGTTTTTGAAGCTCGAAGTTGTGCAAAATATATTTTTCTGTGTTAAAACCAAGCGACATGAACACACTCCCTTGCTCATCAAGTCAATATGAGGTTGTTATCTTTCGTCATCTCATCGTGATCATCTTTTACCTACAATCGTCATGTCTACCGCCATCAACATCACCAAAACCAACACCACCACCACCATCATAATCATCACAGTCCTCATCAGCATCAGAATCACCAGGGTGTAACCATAAGGATTCCCTCATCCTGAAGAAGAAAAAAAAAAAGACCGAAAAAATAGCAGCCCCCACATGGTTGGAAATTTTTTTATACAACACTTTTGGACTTGCACTCCCTAAGTCGACTGTGAATGTGACATATAATTTTCCATTTTCCAGTAGAACATACGTATGGAGTGCTCATAAGTTCTCTTTTTTTTGCTTGCTTATTTTGTTGTTGATTCCGCTTGGAGTCCACACGTGCATAAGGTGAATGACATTCCCGCAGTGGCAGAAAGGAAAACATTTAGGAAAATAAATGTCAAAATAAAAGGAACAGAGTCGAGAACAGAGAAACAAGGTGTAAGGGAGTAAGAAAAACAAAAACAAAAAAAAACTAAGCAAAGTTCCTTGAAGACTTAAGGTTGTTTTTCTTAAAAAGCTTAATAATTAGTAACTTGAACTACTTAGAAACAGGAAAGTACACAAACTTCAACAAAAGCAGGTAAGAAAAATAAATAAAAATACACACATCCACAGTAAAGAGCTATAGGATTAAAGGACAGCACACACACTCACAAATCGGGAACACACTTGACTCTTGCAAGTATATGAAAAAAATAAGAAAAAATAAAATAAAAATCTTTTCATCATCATAACTCATATCATTTTTACGCACTAACAATGCTCCATCATGTTCCAACAAATGTGCTTATGTATTTGTAGATAACTCTGTGTGCTGTTTTTCCTTCATAGTAAAGTAGTATGTGTATGGGAAAAGTTAAAGGAAAAATAACGAACAACAAACAATACGGACAGAGAAGAAGATAAATAGTTGCAGCAAGGTAGCACAAACATGAACGACAACGATGAATCTCTAGAATGGAAAAACGGAAATAAACAAAAGAAGTAAAAAGCTTAGATTCAGGTGGCTTTGGCTTCTTTAGCAGCAGCACTTTTTCAAGAAGTACCTCACGACCACCTCAAGGATGACGGATGTGAACGACCTTTTGATTTATTCGGGGTTTTCAATAGAATAGGGGTTTCCTCCAAAACAGATTCGTTCGTGTCAAAAAAGGAGAACAGATCTTTTTTTAGAACAAAAACTTTTTTAATTGAAATTATAGTGCAAGGAAAAAATGGAAGACCAGAAGGTTCTGAGCTAGGATCTCTTCTATAAAGCATCCATACTGCGGATCATGAAAAAGAGAGAGATGCAGCCGACCATCTACGTTACCGATTAAGAAGGTTATAGAAGCTTCTAGGCTAGGACTGTTGCTGTTGCCGAAAGACAGAAACGCAACGAACTGTAGCACTATCACCTGAAGGCTTGGTTGAAGTTTGTCTCCAATCTGGGATCACTTTTGCCTGGCACTTACTCTGCTGATCAAGCAGAACAGAAAAATGCATAAATCTCGAACGCCATTTATTAAAGACTCTGAGCTAGTAATAAACTGAACTATTCTGTTGATTACTCGCAGTGTCGAAAACCTAAAGAACTAAAGATAACAGTGAAGCGAAATTAAGGAATACCAAAAGGCTCTAAGCTATGAACCTTCTTCTTTAGTATACACATGCACACTAACAATCACCCCGACAACAGAACCAATAGTGTACTAAAGCAAGAAAGCCACAAGGTTCTTAGCTATATACAACTCTGTTGAGTATAAACATAGAGAGATATGGCGGACAAGCGGACGTATTTTAATGTTCTAACAAAGGACCGTTTAATATCATTAACACTAATCAAACAGAAAAATCGAAATGCAGCAAAATAGACCGGGTTTTCCTCCAGGTTTGAAGCTAACACCACTCTGTTAAAGTACCTACACCGCAGATCAATTCTTCTTCTTCTGCTTTATTTTTCGACAGTACGAGCATCACGAAACGATTCACGACTCAGCCACTTCTCGGTTCACACTAGTGATCCACCACGACTTGTCAATTTAATAAAAAAAATAAAATAAATTAAAAAATGGTGCTATCTCGACTAGCCGTTCTGAACTGGCAGAAGATTGTAGGCTCCCATCCATTGCCTCACAAGGCCGCTAGGTCCTGGGTCTCCTTGCTCTGTTGCGCCACCCTATTTATTTATTTTACTTAAAAAAGGATTCAGTGGCCTGCAATATTTTTTCGATTCTGAACGGCGAAATGAGAAAGCGCTTTTCATGACAGTGTTATTACTCTCAGAAGACTTGTAAGACTTTTCCTCGGCAAAAGTCATATCAATGGAAAATCAATGGAAAGTTCTTGGGATTTGAAGCTAGGAGACATGTCAACCATTACGCCTTCTGTGGGTCTCGCCAACTGAAACACACAAAGAACTAAAGAAGGGATACCTGAATGTCCAAGCAAGGTAGATTTATGCTTAATATCTGTAAGGACGATGAGCCAGAAGACCAAAATTCTGCCAAACTTTGAACAGAAATCCCCAATATTCTAGCCTAGGAATATTTTTCTTATATCTTTACTTCTGACAGAGAGAAAAAAGCGAACTAGAGTCGTTCTAGCTTACACAGCTTCATTGCACTTAAGTTGCAGACAGCTGCTCTATTGCTGTAAAAATTACAGCGTATAACCGCCCAAAGAAACTATTCAAATTCAAGCAAACCAAACCTATTTGGTCGTGTGCCACCGACGGACGACGCATTTAGCTACTGTTGGTGTAGTTCAAAAATATGGAAAAAATTAAATTCGCTGAGAAGGAAAATGGTTCTCCGGAAGCAGTTGATGAGCTTCGTACTGGCTTATCACTTGTGAATTTGAAAATGATATAAGAGCATCATGAATTACACAGACAGGCGAATGTTATGTCCTAGCTCAAGCAGTCAAGCTTATTCTTGATGCTCATGTTGCATAAGCCTAACGGGAGTCAAATTGTCCCAAAGTTATTGGATATTAGACTAGAGCCAAACACAGGCCACGAGATTCAATAGAGTTGGCAATGTGTTAGTAGTGGCAGTTGGTAAAAAGTTTATACATTCCTCAAAAACACAACAATAAATGTCCCATTTTGTTTCAATGTGGCATGTGGCAACTTTTTTCTATTCTCAAAAGAATAAGCCAAGGCTTTCAAAAACACATTAAGCTGCACCGTGAAAACACATTAATCATTCTCGTGTCTAGGATTGTTTCTCACAAAAGATTTTAAGTTCTATTCCTGCTTTTCCAGCTGTGTATGGCAGCATAGAAAAATTAAAAAAAAAATTAAAAAAAAAAAAAAAAAAAAAAAAAAAAAAAAAAAAAAAAAAAAAAAAAAAAAAAACATGAACAACTCCGTCAAAAGAAACGTAAACTTTTGTCATTCTCCGTAGATTGTCGCTACACAACAATCGATGTACAAATCTGCTTTACTTAGATTAGAAATCCCAATTTCACATTTTTTTTTTCCTATCCCAGTCCAATTCAGTGAAGTGAAGTGAAATTTTGTTTTGCCTCGTGCGAAGCAATTTAAATTTCCCTCCAGTGCTATACGCACATTTGCAGGCCTTGTATTTTTTATTTTTTATTTTATTTTTTTCCTTTTTCATCTCATTTTTTCGCCTCACCGGTGAACTTTTTAATTTACCCAACTCTACAGCGATGCGCAACAGTGCTTTGTTTTGTTCCTTTTTTCCTCTCTCTTTTCCTTCTTTGCCGGATTTCCATTATATTTTTTGATAAATTTAGTTAACACAGAAAAATACAATTATTGGATAGAAAAAAAGGTGAACGTTGAGCAAGCAAATCCTAGACAAAAAGTAAAGGCACATGACGAATTTGTTTTTGGATCAGATAAAGGGATACGGCTTTGTCTATATTTTGCTTGTCATCTTTGAGCAATGAATTTGATTTTTCTGTGTGAGCCTTTTAGCGTGTGTCATCCAAGGTGTGACTGATGTTTGTCCGTTCAGAGGGCTATAAAAAAAAAACAAATACTATATACAATTTTGTACACATGAATGCCCTGCCACACTCGTCACTACCATGTCACCAAGGATTTTTATTTCCTCAAGGTTTTTTTTTGTATTTGAAAATACGGCAACAAAATGAGACGAGGGTTGGAGGCTTGCGAGAGTGCTTCTATTTCATCCAGCAGGACCTCTTGTAACAATAAGCAACGAGATGTAACATCTGTGCTTTTTTCTTCTTCTTTATATTATGTGTCATGCTCGGAGCCTCTAAATTGTTGTCTCGTAATTGAGTTACAAAATATTGTAATACTTCAATATACGAGGATTTATAGAGAAAACACAAGACTGTGTGACGTTTGGTCCAAAGATAATCTTTCTGAAAACAAGACAACCAATTGTGACAGAAGCTCCCAACCAAAAAACATGAAATAAGCTTGCGTTAAGATATTTGAAATTTTTTTTTTTACTTTATTTTATTTTACTTTTGATGTGATGTCCCTGCCGTCTCTACCTTGTGTTCATAGAGGCGGAGGGGTTTTAACATTCTTTTTTGGTTTGGTCCTTCTAGTCGGGTGGAAAATTCATTTTGTGATAATTTTTAAAAATTAATAATAAATTTTATCGGGAGAGACAAAGTTTTTTGAACGTCAAGTTAACTTTTATTAGTATTTTACTTATTTAGGTATAATTCCTGAAGGCAGTCGAGAGAAGTAGCAGCAGCGGCAGCCGTTTTCAGACAACTGGATACACATCAACCAACGATGGACAAGAGGACATTGAGTGAAAATATGATAATAAATGAAGAAGGGGCAATAGCTGTCCGTAAAAAAGTTTTAAATTACTTGGCACCTAATGCAGGCGCACATTGGGTTGAGGTGGGATTTTTGCTTTTATTTTTACCTTTCAGAAGAAGTTAAAGTAATGTGTTGCCGCCTTTAAAAGCTTGTAAACATTAAGTAGTATAAAAGACAAGAATGGATACTTTGTTTTTGAGTCGATTGAAATATTTTTTTTTTGTTTTTCTGTCCTGCTGCACAGATGGTTTAAAGGAATTAGTTTTGACACAGGAAGACATTCAATCCATCTTCGTCATGTTAAATTAAGAACGTAAACAGGACTTGATGAGATAAGCCCTGATCCACATTGATGATGTAACTTTGTTGGGTTGAAAAGGGAAGAAGCAAAAGAAGTTATATCCAAACGGTGTTTTTGCCTTTGAGGATCCATTGGAAAAGCTTAGGAGAAAATTTAAAGCGCATGCAAAAGAGATATTGGTTCGAAGAAATTCTAGTTTATTACGAAGGGTGGCCGGCTTGGCAGTTTTGCAATAGTTTTGACAATACTTTGGAAGGCGATTTAAGTTTAAAAGCTTTTCGAAGTCTAAGAGTCTACAAACTAGTGCAACTGTTCATTTCCTGTGAAAGTCCAGCAGCCCTTCTATTTCACATTCAGCTCGACTTAAAACAAATTTACAAATAGTGAGGCGCAACAGAGAGAGGAGCTCAAGTGCCTAGCGCATTTCTCACAACCATGACTACTTGTAAGAGAATGGAGGGGACTTACAATTTTCTGCCGGTTCCAAACGGCAAATAATTTACTTTACGGAGGACTTTGCTTTCTTGGGATTCGAACCACGAACTTCTGGGTCAACAGCAGACATGCTAACCATTACGCCACGGATACCACCAGGTTCGTCTTACTTGCATCATTTCGAAGAAGTTAGACAGTAAAAATAGGGTTTGAAGCTTAGCTTGTAGCGGTAGCTTTTTTTTTTTTTTTTATAATAAACGCGCACATCAAGGGGTTATGACTACCCTTATAATGTTGTTAAACACAGTGCGAGTATTAAGGAGAGGATTTAGAAGGAGACATCGATGCACGTTGCTTTTGATTTTTTGTGAATCGTAATGAAGGGGAAATACAGAGCCAGGTAAAGCATTCCACATTCGGGTGGTGCGACTGAAATACGAATCTCTATACTTAACTGTACGTCCGAAGTTGGGCTCAAGTAAAAACTGATGAACATTCCTAGCGAGGCGGGTGTTGCGGCTAAATTCTTTCAGGGGAGGAATGCAACTGGCTACTTCTGTAGCTTTATTCCGAACCTTTCCTGATGACTCAACTACTTCTGGGTCTCGCTCAGATTCTGATGTGAAAGAGTTCTCAAATGAATGAAACTTCATTTCATGTGGGACTACATATGTTTCAACACCTAGCTATCAGTTGCATACAGGTGTCTTGAATTCCCATTCACAGATCTTAAAAACGAGCATTTTTAAGTATGACAAAGAGAAAGACAAGGCAAAAGTACAAGAATCGCTATAATTTGGATTACTAGCAAATTATTGCCTCATTACCTCCTTAAACGTTTAGAATAACTATGAAAATCATCTTGTGCACTTCTTCTCCCAAACACCCTTCCAAAAAATTAACATTCAAATAGATATCTTTCTTACGAAACAAGCAAAAGGGTTTCACAGAATACACCAAAAAATTTTCAAACCTGGCAGCACCAGTTGTAGTATGTTATCTCTAGAAACTTGCCAGGTGTCTCGGAACACATTTTTCACTCCAGCCTAGCAAACCTCGGCTCTCTCCGCTGATATATAACCTCACTAGTCAGCAATCGCTGGGTGCCCACATGTTGTGAATGGGCATTGGAACATCGGGTTCATGGAAAATTATTTATGAAAAATAAAGGCAGAGGAAGGGAAGAAGCCTCGTATTAGGAAAACTATTTTGATGTGATTTTCGCAATTTCCGCTTAGAAGTTTTAGAATTGCAGGAAAATGTCATCGATTGTCAAACATCGCGGTTGTAGTGTTCAGCCCTGTGGTACTCTTAGAACTTAGTTCTTTGAAGCTCTTTGCCTTTGCTTTTTGACTTATCTCATGCTCTAAGCACTCACGTGTGTGGCCTTTAACATATTTAATAAAGGGTTTTATTAGTACCCCTTCTGTGCAAAGGATTTGATGGTGACTTTTCAACTTCCGCTTGACATTGCAGGCTTCCCCATCACAACCAAGTTCTCAATTTTAAAAGGAACTATTTTCGTCGTTCGTTAACATACCAGTAATGAATCATAGAAACAAAGCTGACCAGGATAAAAAAGATAGCTCAGATTCCAATTTATAATTTTTTTTGTGTCCTTAAACCAGAAACGTAAATGACGTTGTGGCACTTAATTTACAGAGACTTTCATTTGTCTATTAATAGCAAAGGATAGGCATTTACTTTGCGTCAAGGCCAATCAAACCTTTATCCATCTACAAATGGATCCCACAAAATGTCAAACCCCATCACTGTCACCAAATAGGTACGTTTCTAGGTATAAACACAATTGAAATCCGGCTACCTGGCTTCACAGCTCCAATCCACAGCAACACTTTTTGCAAAACGCCCTTTTAACACCAGTGATAATAAATTTAGGTAGGTATGCAACACTTACAGAGGCAGAATACCGCATATGACCTCCTTTATCACTTGACTACAGAAAAAAATTAACTTGTCGAAAACCAACCAACTATTTTGCCTTAAGTATAACATAAGTCAGTTGTGGCTCGCAAAGCTTTAAGCATTTCAAAAGGCCAAACTATTTGTTGCCCTAAAAAACCCTGAGGTTCGTGCATATCTCTTTATGTGGACAGTATAAGTTTTTATTTACCAGTGGAATAAAAACACACTGCAACAGTTTAACCATTGCAATGTCCACAACACAAACATTCACTACCACAGATTTTCAGAATACAATGCTTTTAGTTTTAACAACTATACAACGACTACGACAAACACAAGCAAATAATGCGGCATCTCTCTGGGTCTGTGAATCTCGTGAAAGTCGCAACTACTCAACTCCATATGTATATGAGGGTGATATCCAATATTTACTCTTTTTACCCCATCAGGTTGAATGTGTATTTGCTGCACGAAACAGGTAATATGAAATACTATGGGTGCACACCATGTGCAAAGGTGTGGAGACTGGAGAGAGGGCGATAGAAAAAGGCCAAAAGGACAGCTCACTGTTCTTCTTGGGAAAAAGCAATGAATAAGGATCTGGAAGGACGATAGCGAAAGCGGCAGCAACGGTACGACGGCGGCAGCAGAGTTTAAAATGGAAGAAGCATGACTGAAACGCTACATGTAACAATTTTCATTTAATTAAAAACTCGCGCTATTTACTTTTCTAGTGTTAAATGAATGAACGGCAAAACTTTCGTTTAGTTGACTTGAAAGAGTGGATTGGCTTGGAATTGTTTGTAGTAGTATAGTCGAGGTGATGGTGGTGGTGTTATGGTGCTGTTGCTGCTGCTGCTGGAAATACAAAAGGATGACAATTTGAAAATATGAGAAAGGACATTGCAACGGAACGCTAGTAGATGTAAAACTACACTCGAGTTTCCTTCCCAGAATGTGGGGCTTTTACCGATGGTATGTTTTTCTATGGTTTTTTTTGTTAAGAGTTTGTGGGCATATGAAACATCTGTGCAACACCGACAGAAATTTGCCGCCTTAGCGATGAAAATAATGGAGAAGCAAGGGTTGGTGTTGGCTATGGTAAGAGGTGTGGGCAAAAAGTCGAACGTCGAACGGTTGAGTAGTTTTAGTAGAAAATGTGCACCATATAAACTGGCTTTTAATCTCTTTGATAACTAGAAAGTATGTGTGTAACCACATGAGCAAACATGCACTTCGAGGACATTGCGATGGGCGATGGTGGGAGAGAACGGTGTTTTAATTTTTACACCAATGTCCCAGCGCCGACCAGTAGTATTTGGAGCAAAGATAAAGAGTTAGTGGTGGTAGTAAACCAAATACATTAGCGAAAGCAAACATGAAAGTGAATCACCTTTGCTGTGGGGCTACAGCAGGCACGAAATTTTGCATAAAAATAGAAGTTCGTTGGTTATAACAATGTGAGCGAGATGTTTTTTAGGATAAAGCAAGTTGAGCCAATTTACCTTAGCTAGAAATATACATCATCAAATTGATATCGGAGGTTAGAAGTGTTGCATGATTCTGCCTTCCATCTGAAGTTTCACCCTGTCAAATAATATCACTTGTCATATAGTTTATGACTTTATGGTTTACAAATGGAAGTAAGAATTGTATTTTGTTTCCCCTAACATGCACGACTTAGTTGGCACGAGTCTAACTGCAAGCACGCGATAAGTTGTCAAGGAGTTATTAGGTGCTGTCTGGCCAAAAGGTCAAACCACAACTTAACACTCTTTAGAGTCAAACATTATGAATAAGTCAATTTGTTGATAGATATGTACCGGAAAGTAGTATGAGTCTATTGATATTTATCGCGAAATGAATTTTGGCCTTGTATTCGACAAATAGTATCAAAATTGATTGTTTAGTTTTAAAACATCAGTTGTTGGGTTTTGAGAGATGGGGACGCGCATATCATATAATCGATTGTGCCTGTGCCCTTTTCAAATGGAAAAAACAAAGAAGTAAAAATTCCAACCTTGATTTCCAATACTGAAGCTTGAATGAATAAATAGGGTGGAGGAACAGAGCAGAAGCCCCGGAGCCCAGTGCCCAGTGCACTTCTCAGAATCATACCTAGTGAGGGAATGGAAGGGACCTACATTGTTTGCCGATTCCGAATGGCTAGACCAAAAAAGCGCTTTTCATGGCAGTGCAACCTCTTTCGGAAGTCTTGCCAGTTCCTCGCGAAAGGCGATACAATTTTTCTATTTTTCTGCGACTCGAACATCGAACCTCAAATGAAATAGGCGTACATGTTGGACCTTTTGCTTTCATTTTTATAAGAAAAATAAAATATTTGACTCACTTTGAGTCAGGAATGTGTTTTCGCTCTTCGTGCAAATGGCGACAGAAAATTATGTTTGACTTCTTAGTAAAAAACTTATTTGAAATAGTATGCCAGTAATTTGGAAGTTTTAACATTAGCTTTAACATTTTAAAAGAAAATTGCTAGCAAAACGAATATTCAAGCCTGGTTGGGATGCACACATCTTTTATTTCATCCTTTATGAGCATGACATCAAATATCTCGATTATTTAGATCAATCGAATACTAATATCTCGATTACTAAAATCATTCATGAGCATCACCAACGGTGTCATCATCATTGAGAACTCCACACATTCATATCTCTGTCTAAACACTAAAATTCATAAAAATGAATTGCGAAAAAACATTTGTAGCGTTACAACAAATACAATCGACCATAAAACTTTCATTTGAACGCTAACGAATCAAACTAAAACCACATCTATGTTTTATTCAACTACTCAACAAAAAAAAAAACGGAAGAAGAGTCAAATATGTGAAAGCAAATTTGCATAAGCTTTTCAATTAGTATGAAAGCATGAAGAACATTCCAAAGGATTATGATGTAGTACCACTACTAGACTCCCAACCACAAAAAAAAAGCAAACAACACCGAGAACAAACAAAACAATTGATTTTTTACTTTTTTTTTTTTTGTTGTTTTGCTTTGTTTTAAAAAAGGCTTCAGTGTTTTATAGTTGCGCTCAATATCTATCGTATTCTTCCAACGAATTGTATACAAAGTGATGAACCACCAACCAGTTTTTTTTTTTTTGTAATACTCCAAAGCTTGTTAGCATCATATCCGTGTACATATACAAACATAGTTACCTACTACCTACTGCGGAGCAGAAGCACAGGATTAATATGGACAATAACGCATGAAGGATGCGAGATTTTCACTTTTATTCTTTAAAGCGGAAGATGTATGTAAATTTTATTAAAAAACAAAAAAATAAAATGGAATATATATTTACGTTTGAGATTTAATATGCTAAAATGGTTTTGATTATGGTTGGATTGATGGGACGACGACGTATGTTGTTTGTTAGTCTACATTTTTTGAAATTCAATTACACTAACTTGTTTGGTACTCAAACAGAGAGAAAGCAAACTGTGGAAAACGCTACTTGGCAGAATTGGTTTCTGGTAAGAGTAGAATACATAACAACATAAAAGTAAGTGATTTTTCCTACAGACTTTTCTAGATCTTCAATTCACTCTCGTCTCTGAATGCTTGAGCAATGGATTCTTTTTCGTTCTGCTTATAATTTTAAAAAATTGCAGCAAATTTCGAGCAAGAGTCAACTGAAAACAACTCGTATTTGAACTCAACAGCGAACTGTTAGAGTTGTACCGCGACTTGAGCAAAATAGAAGAATATGCAACAATCACAAAACTACAACGCGACGGCTGGGAGAAGCTAAACGGATGGACATTATCTGATTCGATGGATTTTCGAAAGCACACTTCAGGAATTTCGGGAAGAAGTAAGACCCCGCTTTCAGTGGCGCAATCAAGTTGAAGACCACCTCATGTATCTTAAAGTCGAAAACTGGAGAGAACTTGATCGAAATGGAAAATGATAGCGAGAGATATTGGCCCCAAAGTATGTAAGCGAAACAATTAGAAAAGCCTTCATATATTTTTCTGCAATTTACTGTCATACAAACAGACATAGGGTGGAGCAACAAAGCATGGGAGCCTCAGGACCTAGCGCAGTTCTCACAACCATGCTTTGTAGGGAATGGAGGGGACCTACAATTTTCTACAGATTCCAAACGAATCACTGAAAAACAAATATATATATAGAACATCATTGCATATATAAGCGGCTTTTTTTTAGACGTGTGGCTTTCAATCAGGCAATACTTTTTTCGGAGTTGGTCTTCTTGACAGCTGTCACTTGATTTATACTTAGTTTGGTTTGCCATTTTATAGTGGAAAAATCGAAGACTCTCGGCATTGCATACGTTCGGTCTCGCTTTTTACGTCGATTTCTACACAATTCCGAATTTTAAAACTGTGAATTACCTCCAAGTGCTAACCGTGACGTGATGGTAAGTATGTCTGCCTCTTAACCCAGAGGTTCATGGTTCGAATCCCAACAGAGGCAAAGATTTTTTTCCACTGGCATCGCCTTTCGCGAGGAATTGGCAAGTCCTCCGTTAGTAAACTCATTGCCATAAAAAACGCTCTCTCAATTAGCCGTTCGGAACCGGCAGAAAATTGTAGGTACCCTCCATTCTCTCACAAGGCATGGTTGTGAGAAATGCGCTATACTCTGTCCAACAAAGATTGTCAGTACAGGCCTTATGGGAGAGCTTTTTTCGAAACTGTGGTGCCTGTCAACGCTCTCAGGACACCACACAAGTAATAATGTACGTAGCGCCCACTGAAATAAAAACAACCCACTGACCTACCTATGAGTTTTTCATGTAGTTTTAATAAAAATTTTGCGATAGTCCCCCATACAACTTGTCTGCCACACAGTCGATGGCAGAATGACTTGTGTGTTGTGTTTGCTATTCAACCCTCCCTCGTTTATTTGCTGAGTGCAATGAGAATGCGTACATTCAGACGGCGTTGCCATGACCAAATTTGACCGAAATAATACAACTCTTCCTTCAGAGTTTGTTAAAGAACTTTGAAAAATAATGCTTTTCTGAAGCTTTTGAGATAAATTTAATATGTAAGTACTGCCATCAGTGTATGTTGTTTTACTTTTTTCTTTTGTGTGCAAATACGTTATAATGCAACTATATAATGATATTTCTCACGAACGAAGATAGTAGCACTAGCAACTACTCGTCAGATTGTAATTAAGATCTTTTTCTATATTGAACAGATGTAAGTATCCAATTATTTAAATTAAAATTATTTTATGATGTTTTTGTTATGAAATGTATATTTTTATATTGTTAAATAGATTATTTTTAAATAAATGAAGTTATATTTATTTCTTGTTATTTATGTTGTTTTTGTTAAAAAAGGATTAGGCCTACTGGGGATACCTTTTTAAAAAAAAGGCACCTATTATCTTACCTCATGGTGGTGTGGAAAAAGATGATCAAATTTTTGTTTAAATCGTAATTGTGAAATTAAAAAGCAAAAGTGGTAGCGCTGGTACTTTTCTCTCTCATTTTGAAGCGATTTAGTATGATTTTTTATACATGCTATGGGAACGCTGAAAGAGCTTTCACGTGTGATAGACTTATGCAATATGTTGCAGCCAAAGTGAGATGCCAACGTCCTATCTTCCCTGTACTGACAATCTTTGTTGGACAGAGTATAGGCCCTGGGGCTCTTCCCTCTGTTGATCCACTCTATTTATTTTTCTTTGCCTCCAAGATCAGGTAATTTAACACCGTTGGACTATTTTTTGAGGGTTTATGTGAAGTAGCTTGTTTATGAAGATAAGCCCGAGACCGTTCGAGCCTAGGAAGCGTCATTGCTGACAAATGGCCCTAAATTCTACAAAAAGTGGTCAAAAACTGGCCTCTCGGCAACACCCCGTAATGATTTGACTAATTTCAAGCTACAAAGGTGATTCAATTCAACTTACAAACTACAAAATGTATAGCTAGGGATTTGGCTAGTCAAAGAGAAGGTTGAAGACCAACTTTTTAAAAGGAGGTACTTAAATTAAAATCGAAATGGAATTCATATAAATTAACATTCTGAAGCATAAGGGTAACGGGTTCATAAGAACCATAAGAACTACGATGGGAGAGAAGATAAAACAATGAGATTTTTCTTAACTTTCGAAGGTTCGTGTTAAAAAAGATAGACTTGTAAAGATTAAGACAGCTCATAGTGCCAGAAAGGAGCCGATGAATGAACAAGATATCAGAAATCTTCCTACGTTCCTTCAGACTTTTGAGATTTATTAGTTGAAGATTGTTTTGGAATGAAGGAAGGATCAAAAATGTCATGCCAAGGGCTTCGAAACGCAATTCGAAGAAACCTTTTGTGAACGCTCTCAATCCTTGAAATGTTTAATGTGTAAGGGGACCTTACTTGAGAGGCGTATTAAAGGAGGGTTCGGGCAAAAGTGATGTAGAAGTAACGAGTAACATAAGGTTTGGAAAATAGTAGGCTTTAAATTTTGCGGGGTAGTGGACAGAAAATAAGAGAGTTTCAATTGCACTTTTAACCTCAACGATGGAATCCAAATAGCTGTAAGAAAAGTAGATATCCGGCGTGGGATTTAGAGACACGAACACGAGTCAAGTCTATCGTCTAAAGACTACCACCACGAGCAGTGTATGTGATCGATTGTAAACGGACTAAAGTCAAATTGAGATACAAACAGAAAAGTTCAAGGAAAATATCATCTATAACATCTATTGCAGTCTTTTTTAAATTCTGAAAATTAATTCATATGCCTGAAAGAAGCAACTCCTGGCCTGGAAGCAGGAAGCAAAGATTTAGTGTGCAAACTTCGAAAAATGCGAAGCTGAAAAGTGTTTAGGCAAAAAAAATATGAAGTTATTAGTTCAGTAAAATCATAATTCGAGTTGGAAAGTTCTGGTGTCATTGTTTAAAATAGCCAATGTTATGTTGTTGGTGTGGCACTCTATCCAGCACTTTAGTATCACAGTTCGACCCTCTTTCATTAGTATTTGAACGAACTAAAATGGATAAAAGGACAGCAGACTGATAAATGTGTAGTTTAAAGCGAATTTTGAAAGAAAAATGACACGCAATCACTGATGCGGTGATTCGGCCACGGACAGAAAAATGTACAAACAAGTATTTCATTGACTACTTCACAGCGTTACAGAGTCAGTAGTCTATTCAGTCACACCCACTTAATACGGAAAAAAGCGCTTGGAAAAAATTTTCTCCTATTTTGGTCAAACTCAGTTCGAATTCCGACAAATTTAAGATTAAACATTTTGCAGAACGCAAAGTCCAAAAAACCACCGAATCTTTACACCCTAAGTTTACAATTTTCGTTGGCATTTGTTAGAATCATATCGAAATTTTCCCATTCTGCTTTCCAAAAAAGAGAAACGAGCGAGCCCACTACAAAGTATACTGCAAGGAGAACACCATTTCAGTTTGATGTTAAGAGTCAATATCCATCCCTTCTCTCGGTTACAACCATTATTTCATTTTATTAAATGATAAAATACATAACGATAAGTAGATATGATATGTATAGACTTCCTTTTTTTATTTGAGGACTCTCTGAAATACCTTTTACATGTGTATATCTAAATTGTGCAAATAAAAACAAAACAAAAAAATAAAACTCAAATGAAACAAAATGCAAGGGCCCTTTAATCACTTCATTTGGATTGCATGGAACGTTTGAATCATAAATTACAAATTCCTCTGCTATCTCCTCGTCCCCCTCACCCTACCAACACCCATTAGGAAATACTATTGAGAATTATAATCCAACCAACACACACGAAAGCCACATTCAGAATTGAAACTGTACTCGTATAGTAAATTGACGTTTGGTTCCGGTGAAAGAAACTTTATCTTTCCACAACCATGATGCATAATAAATGCGTTGCTAATATTAAAGTGGAGCAGCACAGCAAAACATTAGAAACAGGATAATGAGTAGATATAGAAATATCAATGGAATGGAATTGAAGGAGGCAGAGCGGGCCCGATATACAAAAAGCCTTTCAAAACGCAAATGTTTTAGGCTTCAACATCATGCAAAAAGTAAAAAAAAGTTAAATAAGCACTCATGTGGCATTGCTTACAAAGGATATATGTTTGTACAAAAAAAAAAATATCTACAAATATTGGCAATATCAACCGCATACGTGGCAGCACCTCACTTCGTTCATTCATTCAATAGCATCGATTGCCATTTTCTTGTACAAATATTTTCATATCAATTTTATCCTGACAAAAGCGTCAACCTCCAAACTCTTCAAATATGTAGCAACAGCCCTTCGACTGAGCAAAAATATTTACAAACTCATAGAGTAAAAACTTTTCCTGACAAAAACAACCCACACTTACATTTGAGGAAGCGGCCAACGGCCTCTAGTACCTACAAGAATTTCGAGCTGGGCTTTTGGGGGCAAAAAAAAAAACTTTTGAGAATGTGTTTGTGTTGCATGTTTGCTGTCGAAGTCGATATATACCTACGACGCTTGAAATCGGAAATCAAAAACCAAACACGAACTAAATATAAATAAGGGACTGGGGATATGATATATGAAGTGGCTACACTAGTGAAAAGCATAACCACATAGAATCGAAGGATCTCGGAGTACTTACATAAATAAAAAAACAAAAATTCAACAAAATCAAAATTTAAAAAAATAAAGTCTAAAACGTTAATGTAGGTCAAACCATAAATTACTTATTTAATTCAGTGTGCAAGCAGAATATTAATGAGAATGCGAACGAGGTTTGTGCATGTCGAGTGTTTTGCTCTTAGCTTTGTGTGGCAGGACGATATAGCAGTTCTGAGAGTACATTCACACAAACACAAATAGTAAATGATTTTCCTGCAGGACTGGCTGCTGCTGTGAGCAAATTGAAGATTTTTGGGCTTTTTAAGATTAGAGTTTTCAAATGAACTCTACGAATGTCTAAAGGCAAAGGATCAGATGATGCAAATTATTCTGAGAGTTTAGTTGCAATGGCTGATGGGATGCTCGGAAGCTACACCATTCGATTGCAAAAACAAACACATATGCTTTTTGTTAATTGATTCGAGACTTCATTAATTAAAAATTTTAGTATATTTTGGAAGAGACGATTTCGGCAGAAACTTTTAAGACTTTGAAGAATAGAAAAAATCAAGAAATTCGTGTTTGGTTTTTGATTTCCAAGTTAGGAAAATTTCTTTTAGAACGAGAATATTTTACGCGATCTGGCTACAACTCAACAAAAAAATATATTTTTGATTTCTGTATGGTGCAATGGATAAGGCATCTGGTACTAAATTCAACGGTCGGGCCGAGCCCTGCTCGTAAAAATCGACATTTTTTTTTAAATAGAGCGTTTTTTGGTTTTTACATTTGTACAGCTATCATTTTAGTCCCCATGATGAGTGGTTAGAATGTCAGCCTGTTACGTAAAAGATCAATCTTTGAATTCCAGAAACTTCCAATTGCTTTTCCACGATGAAACAGCTACAAACACTACTTTGCACAGTGGACTTAGAAAGGACATACCTTCGGAAGATTATTTCTTTAGTGAGGTTTTAAAGAACATGTCAAAGAATTCAAACCATATGAAAGTGTTTTACAGGACGATGTATCCGAAAGTGATGTCGCGACTTCAGTAAAGGACTGCATGAACCAATGGGATGCTTTAATAATGATAAAACATACTGAGATAGACGCAATGAATGAGGAGAAGCTTCGTAAAATTGAAGAACTTTGTTCTCAAATGATCAGGCAGACCATTGAAGCTGCCTCGACTGTCTTGGGATTGAACAATGAGCTTACAGAGTTTGAGAGATAACGCCGAAGCAAGTTCTGAGTGTTTAAAGTGGGGAAAAATCTTCAGCAAATACTAAAGATTGCATCACTCAAAATGTAATCACAAAAATCAAAACACTCAACAAGCTTAAAGACAAAAATACAGACCTCAAAATTGTGGACGCTGAAAAGCATACCATGGAGACAGAATCTCAGGACAGTAAATTTGAAAATATTTGGAAAGGAGATTGGAAGGAGTATAGGAACTCAAATGGGACAAATCATGTTTTTTGAGTAATAAATCTGTCGAGTTTCTCAAGTCAAAGTGTGAGAGACAAAATTGATTCAATTTGTCCACCGAATCCCTATATCAATGGTTATGTCAAATGGTGTGAGATCTCACATCAAAGACTTTAGGTGAAGACGAATCTTAGCGGCAAAGAGAAAACAGAGCACTGATCAGAAATAGTCGGAACTTTGTTGAGTTGTTGAACAGTGAGCAAAGATGGCGACGGAACCTTCAACAGTAATGGCTTGTGTAAGGCTAAAGACAAGCTTATCTGCACAAAAATTGCACTGCCAAAAAAGAAATACACACAAAATTCAAGATATTAAATTTGTTTCATTTACGTCTAAAATAAACTTAATTATTATAATTTGAAGGTTCTTAAAACTTATCTGTAGCCTGTATTTGAACGGGAAAGTAGCAAAAAATGTAGCTTTGAGTTTAAAAAAAACTTGTCGAAAACTGTCATCAAACCGTAAAATATTTAACAAAATCAATAAAGTTCTATCTAGTCTAACTATGAAGCTCAAGAGTACAATAAATTTTGACTCTTAACAAGGTGTTAAAGCAGGAGTATCACAAATGTCCGTCGGTTCGATGAATGCACCGACAGATAAAGAGATGTTCATCAGTAAAATTATATAAGAAATTGGTAAATTGTTACTTGAAACCGTCTGAGAACGAATAAAGATGAGCAGGGTTAGATATCAAACCGATAACAGATGCCATTAAATAAATAAAATAGGGTGGCGCAACAGAGCGAGGAGCCCTAAGAGCTAGCACATTTCTCACAACCATGCCTTGGGAGGGAATGGAAGGGACCTACAATTTTCTACCGGTTCCGAATAGCTAATCGAGAAAGCTTTTTTCACGGCAATGAACGGAAGGCTTGCCAGTTCCTCGCGAAAGGCGATACCCATGGGAAAACATTTTTGCCTCTGTTTGGATTCCAACCACGAACCTCTGGTTTAACAGGCAAACATGCTAACCATCACCACGGGTACCACCAATGCCATTAGACTTTAATATTATTATTTTTTTATTAAATTAATCGAGCTAAACACCTACGGACTTTTAAATTACGAAATATTTTATAAGTTTTTTTTAATAAATTAGGAGTCTACAAGGATTAAAGATCTGAAAAAGAAAATGAGTGACATTTTTCCAAAATAGAAACGAAGATTAGTGTTTTAATGAGCTGTTAACTTCAGAAATTCTTCAATTCGTTAATAGTCAGTCTATTAGCATCTTTCATTCGATATCGCACGAGGGCTGAATACACATAAACCTATTTCATTCTGCTTTATTTTTGACGGTGATATGAGCATTGTGATATCAAGTATCTGCTTCACATTAGTAATTCGTTCGTGTGCTTCGTTCCTATCTGAGTCTTAGATGACTTGTTCGTATTGAAAATCTTTCTATTTTACTGGGCAAATATTGAAAAATGAGTTCGAAAACCAGCTTTGTTTGAAAAATTGATGTAGATATGCCTTCGCGAGGATTAGTTATCCGTCACTACATTTATGAGACTTCGTTGTAATATTTAGTAAATAATTTTGTTTGGAAGAAGTTTTCGACTTTAAATAAAATGAATAAATTTTTCTACGACCCAGAAATTTTTAAGTTTTTTTCGTATTTGTTTTCAAAGATGTCCACTCAAAAGAAAATGAATACATAATACCAAAAGAACACCCATGCCTAATAATTAGACCTTGCCATAAAGAGAATGATGCACTTATATTATTTTATATAATAAATACTAAGTTCCTAATTATTTGTTTGCCTATGAAAAAAGGAAAAGAAAATATTTGGAAAATATTCAAATGACGTGACAAAAGGAACAAGTAAAGCCAATTCATTTTCGCACAAAAAATTTCAATAAAATAAATTCTTTTGATGGGTTGATGATATCTACGGACAACATCTGTAAAGCAATGCATTCGGGAATAACAAAACTAAAAGTTAAAATTAAAAAAAAAAAACAAGAAAAACATTAAATAATGTTGTCAGCTGCAGTCAGAAATTGACGTGGACTCGTGTTGAACACAACTTTTGGATTAAAATTTACGCTTGCTAATTTTGTTCAGTCGTTTCAACAATGTTTTGAATGATTACTTCAATAAGCTTAAAGTATTTACAACATAACTGGATGAACTTATACAGAAGCCAATCTAATAAAAAAATTACTTTTGACAGGTAATATTTCTTACCTATCATGAGGTTCAACCACTTTTTTGTGTTAGGAAGGTTGTTTTTAATAATAATCAAGTACTTTCACGTTATTACGTCCAAAACATATTTCAGTTCTCTTCTATGTACTGTAATTTTCGAAAAAAGGCGAATCTGGCAAAGCTGAGCGGCAGAGCGATGTCGCTTAGTTTTCAATCTTTCAATTTTGCCGCTTTGCCGGTTTAAGTGGCCGTGCTCTAAGGAACACACTAGTTCTGTTACATAGAAATCTGTATTTTAATCTGCTGTTTTACAGTTCCCAAACCAAGATTTGAGAGCATTCTACCTGCTTTAGGTTGATGCAATTTTGTACAAAAAACCAGTAAGGTTTCAAAAAGAATATAGGAATAGCTTTTTGAGTGCTAGGTATTTTGGACAAATAATAATCGTTTTGAATATTCACATTTTTGAAATAATTGCCTGTGGATATCAACGGTGTCCTGCTTCAAAGTTTGGCGTGTTTTGAACACCTTTACACAAATCAAATCGACAATTTTTAAGAGCTGACAACCGTTGTATTAAACTTCCCAAGCCAAGATTTGAGAGCTTTCTACCCGATTTAGGTTGACGCAATCTACAGAGATTCCATTTTAAAAATTAGTACATCTGTACTAAAACCATTAAGGCTAATGAAAAAGCTGTTTTTCAATTGCTAGGTGTCTTGAACATATAATTGTTTTGAAAATTCTCATTTTAAGAGCAATCGCCTGTGGAAATCAACGGTATCTTTCAAATTTCTGCGTGTCGAACATATTTACAATGTTTAAGAGCTGACAACAGTTGTTTAACACTTCTCAAACCAAGATTTGAGATCTTTCTACCCGTTTTAAGTTGATGCATTTTGCAGAGATTCCATTAATAAATTAAGTACTTTTGTACTAAAACCAGAAAGGCTGCAAAAAGAATATCGGAAAAGTTTTTTTTTGATTGCCTGGTGTTTATAACAAACAATGGTTGTAAATATTTACACTTTTCGAATACCCGCTTGTCGATGTCAATGGTATTCTGCTCCAAAGATTGACGTGTCTTGAATATCTTTACAAAAATCAAATCGACAATTTTTAGGAGCTGACAACACTTTTAAAATAAACATAAAAAAAGACAAATTCAAAAATTGAAAAAGCAATTTATTTAAAATTTAATAATTTGTATCCTTCACACGCTTAACATATTCTATTGCAATCAACACACACAGCAATTTAAAAAAAAAAATAGAAGCGCAGAAACTATCATTTCCGATTACAAATTCAAAGCATTAACACAAAACAAAATAAACAATAAATAAAAAGAAAAACATAAAGTAATAATATCACAGAAACAGGGGAGAAAGACAAACAGAACAAACCTTGTTAGGAGAAGAATAGTGTGAAGATGGCGATGGCATAGAACAATCAGAAGACGCTGAACTATATCTACCAGGTGTAGTACTAGTAGTTAAATTGGCCGTTGAATCAGCACTACTACCAGGACCACTACCACCACCACCGCCATTTTTTAATTCATTATGATTTATATTTATCAGATTACGATTGAGATGATTATGATTATTATCAACCGACAACAGAGCACTACTAGCACAATTATTGCCAAATGCAGCGATAGCATTTAAACTGCCATCATTAGTATTACTGATAAAACATTTAGTATTAGTATGATTGGGATTGCTATTTACATTGTTATTGTTTGTTGGCGATGTTGCAAATGGTATTAGTGTAATTGCTGGATTATATGTTGCCATTGTTGCAAAATGATGTGCTGCTATAGCTGTTGACTGTGGCAATGTAGTTGGCGGCGGTGATCCACAAAATTGTTGTTGTTGTTGTTGATGTTGTGTAGTTGGTGTTGCAGATGCCACTTGCATCTGCATGTATGTTTGCAGCATTTGTATTTGTTGATGTTGTTGTTGTTGTTGCTGCTGTTGTTGTTGTTGTTGGTGTTGCTGTTGGAATTGCAATTGCTGATGCTGTTGAAGTTGCATTTGATGCTGCTGATACTGTTGCAACTGCAATGTTTGCTGTTGGCTTTGCTGTTGCAACGGATGATGATGATGGAGATGATTTGGATGCGGTAACGATTGGATTATTTGCATTTGCTGTTGATATATTGTATGGGTTAAGAGAGATATTAGTCTACTAAACTAGCTCTATGTCAAGTACTAAAAAGTGGTAATCTCTCTACTATTAAAAAAAAATATAGCCCTTTGTGTGAACCACCTGCTGTCTATGTTACCACCACCACCACCAACATCAGATACACTTTTCAAAGAAAAACAAAAACACAAAAAAGAACCAAAGAAAACATCATCATAGCTATTGACTAGTAATAAGTTTATACTCGACTTTTAGTACAAATTTAGTACAGAATAATAAAGTGAAAGAGAAATTCCAGAATTGAATCAAAAACATTTACGTTTGCCAGCATAATTTGGCTTAGAACTTGGATTTAGTACTTCTGTACTAAACTGAAGAAAAATAAATTCCATGTAGTAGTGGCAGATAAGAATAATTAGATATATATGGCAAGGTCTAGATTTGGTTTGAATCTAAAAAAAAAATTACAAGCTTTCTTGATCGATCGCATATTATTCCTAATTTTAATTTACTCTCTTTTTTCTTTTCTGGTAGAAAAAGAAAACAAACAAACAAACTGAATTTTTGTTTTATTAAATCTTAAGCAAATCTTACCATTATATCTTTGTAGTGTAATTGATTAGATACAGTTGCTATTGCTTCTGCCGGATCTGATTTACTATTAACGTTATTATTAGTTATATTATGATTATTTGATGCCTGAGCGAAAACTGTTGCTTGTGTTGGGTGTTGTTGGCTGCCCAAACAACTTTGTTGGTGAAACAATTGCTGTTGCTGTTGGTGATGCTGTTGTTGGTGTTGCTGTTGCTGTTGCTGGTGTTGCAATTCGCAAAGATTTATTTCAGTATAACGACTTAAAATTAATGTCGGTGTATGAACTGTACTAACAATTGCTGATGGCTGTTGTTGCAGCGTTTGTATAACAGGATCAGATGGACAGCAATGTCCGCAATAACACAACGATACTCCTGAATGATTTGCAATTGGATATTGCTGTTGTGGTTGTTGTTGTTGCTGTTGTTGCAATGTCGTTATATTGTTACAATTTGGTAAAAATGTACAACTACTCGTATCGTGATGGTTTTGTGGTTGTTGTGGTTGTGTTTGGCCAATAGATGGCGGTATAATAGGAATTTGTATAGCGGACAATTGGTGATGATGCTGGTTATGGATATTCAAAGGATTTACAAGGGATTGAAGGTGTTGTTGATGAAGATGGTGATGATGATTACTAGAATTGGCTAATGAACTAACAATAGCTGAATTTGTCGCTGCTGCTGCTGCTGCTGTAGCAGTTAATTGAGCAGTAGTCTGTTGTTGCGGAGCCAAAAAGGGGGGACATATAGCGAGGCCCGGTGGGAAATACGTTGTGGCAACAATTTTGATTTGCCAACTTTCTTTTATATTTTCTTTCTTTTGATTTCGATTTTTTGTTTTTTACTAAGTAAATATTTAATTCAAATATTGAAATTTTAGATTATATATGTTTTAGATTTAAAAACTACTCTTGCTTATGGTACACATTCAAAAAGTACGAATAATTATATTTATTTGACATGTATGCTTATTTATTCTCTATAAAGAAGAAAAGATTGTCGAGAAAGTTTGAATATATCGGAGATATGTTTGAAGAAATTTTATTTATTTTTGTATATAGATATATATTTATAAAAAAAAATTCCTTAATAGAAATTCTTTTTGAGAAAAAACACTGCACTTAAAAGAGATTGTCAGCGTTGATATTGTATAGAAGAATGTATAAAGATTTGTTTTTTTTTTAATAAATTTATGTATAGAATAGATGATTATCAGAGTTTCAATGTGTTCTTCTAAATTGAATAAAAATATATATTTTTTGATTGAACAAAGAATATACACTTCCTGTTTGTTTGATTTTTCAATTCAATTCAATTTAGAATAGCAAAACACGATTATATAAATACGCTAATGATTTTTGATTGTCAAAACGCGATTTCTTCTTGTGTGTTTGTTTTTCTTTCTAAAAACTGATTTGTCTTTTCAAGCTTAACACCTTGTTTTTTTTTTTACTAAATTTATGATTATTTAAGTTCTGCTGTCTTAATACCTACAATTTATGATTTTAATTTTAATTTAAATTTCTTTATTTTAAACAAACTTTACATCAAGAATGTTTAAATATTACTTCTGATTTCAGATTTCCTACAACCTAGTATTGACTTTCCTTTTGTATATATATTTGATTTATTTAAATTGACCATAAAATAAACAACCTAATAATACACATTAATTAATATATATTCTCAATTTGTATATTCTCCGTTATAAAAATATCCTCTTGTTTTTTTGTTTAAGTAATGATTGCACTCAAGTTATTAACTTTTTCTCTTTATATATATATATAATATGATATGTAGGGAATAATTGAGTTACTTCTCTGCGCTTAGCAGAAGAAATAAAGAAAAATGAAAATTGAATGCAAAATATACTTTTGTGTTAATCTTTAATGCTAACAAACAACCATTTATCTTTTTCTTTATATCAGTTTTACAAACTCTTTGGTGACGACGGATTTTACTTTTCAAGTTTTTTATTTTTTATTTTTGTTTGCAAGTCAATATATAGGTAGTATATATATTTTTTCTTTTGATTTAGGAATATTTGTTTCAAATGAAAATATTCTTTGTATATATATTTTTAATTAATTAAAGCTGTTTGAATATTTTTTATTCCTTTTTCTTTTGAATTGCTATTGCACAGATTCCGTTTATCCTGTCTTTTTCCTAATTTTTTTTCTATAAGCTCAAATAGTTTTACTCAAATTTAATATTTTTACAGCGATTTAAAAAACAAACCAAATACTGTCTTTATTTTTTCCTCAAAATAAAAATATATGTTTTATGTGTATTAATCGCAAAAATAAATACGTATTTTCTATAAATATTGCAACAACAATTGTTTCTTGTTTGTATCTTTCTCTCTTACTTTTTTGTAAATATTTTTATTTATAGTTAATACTGATTGTATTAGTTTTAATCTTACTTTTGTTGAAAATTTTGTCTTTTTTTATTTTGAACACTGAAGTTGGTCGTGTTTTTATTTTTTAAAGAAGAGATTTTATCGTTCCGTTTTCAGAAAGAGAAAAAGAGAGATAGATAAAAATTTTGTTCTTTTGATTGTCGAAATGAATGAAGTTTTATGGTTTGAAAATGTATATAGCCAAGAGCAGTTTGAAAATGTTGATTTTACGATCAGCCCCTTTTTGACATCGCCTAAATATTTGAAAAGGTCTCTACTATTTGCTATTTCGTCAATGAGCTTCAATCCCTACTTTGTTTTTCCCTCAATAATAATGGTGGATAAAAGGAGATTGTTCGACTTTTTTGTTTAGAGAAGGATTCAAGGATATACCACCATATAATGTAAGATATTTTTGAAAGATATTTTTTATGTGTATTTTTGTTTTACCAATTTGTTCTTTTGTTTTTGTTTGGATTCTTCGTCCGTGTGAGGTCAGTGAAGAAGTCAAGTGGAGAAGATGTAAGAAATTATTTTTTGTCTTGATCCGGCGCTAGCAACTGGTTGATGATAATGTTGATGTTGATGATGAAGATGATGTAACTGCCTTTGTCTGCTTTGCTGTGATGGTGATTAAGTATCGGACGATGTCTTCCGGATGATGGTGGTAAAAATTATGTTCTAACCACGTTTTGGTAATTAATTTCTTTTTCAAAGAGTCTGTTTTTATTTTTGTTGTGATTGTTTTTTGTTGTTCGAACCGAACGAAGATGAAAAAAAAGGAAGATACAAACAGAATGAAAAAAAAGAATTGCAAACTTCTTAACACTTTTTCTTTCTTTCTAAAATTTTTTTTGTATGATTAGATTTTTTTCTTTTTCTTTTTTTTTTTGCACTTTAACTTTGGCCAATTCAGCAAACGAACGTAATCAAGGTAAGACCAACGAACTTTTTGCCTCTAAAGGGAGAAACAAAAAAATTTTATTCAACTTCTACCACAAAAACTTGTTACTGGCTGCGTCTTCTATTGCCGTGTTTACTTTCTTCGTGTTCTTATGCTGTTCTTTTTTTTTTTTTATTTACTCGTGTTAGAATTAACGAACTCGGGAGAATAAGCGCGCGGCTGAATATTTCTGTGTGTTCTGTTGTGTTAATTTTTTTTTTTTTATTTGACAATTCTTTTTAGCGATTAATTCGCCCCGGGTTTTGTTAAGAAAAAATGAAAGAAAAATGTGGACAGCAAAAGAACTGAATTCTTTACGTTCTCCTCTTTTTGAAAGAAAATTAACTTTTTGTGTGTGATTTGCGTGAAAATTATTTTATCGGAGAATCAAAACAAATGTCAATGGGAAGAGATGGTTTGTGGTGTGTAAGAATGAATATTAAGTAACAAGTATGAGTGTCAATGAATTGATTTCAAGATATCAAGAGATAGTTTCTTTTAAATTAATTTTCTTTTGCTGTTTTGCCGATTTTCTGTAACTTTTTCTAATCAAACGCTGTTGGAATATTGAATGAATTGTATGTCTCTTTGTTGAGAAATAGAAAAAAAGAAACTCAATTGTTTATTTAAAGAAAATATATGTCGAGTGTATCTTGGAGGAATTGTGTTTATTATTTTATTTTTAATTTATTCAAACAAATTTTTTTTAATTTTTTTGTAACGACAGTGAGATAATTTTTGTAAGTTGTTGTCTTTATTTTACTTTCTACTATATGTGTTGAATGTTTGATAATATAATATGTAATAGAGCGGCGGACAGAATTGGAACGGGTTAAAGCAAAGACTGTACGAAGACTGAAGTAAGAACGACTGGTATTCTTAGGTAATATACCTATTTTTTCGGAGTTCTTCTTCTTTTGGCTCTCCGAGCAGCCAACATACCTTTATTCTTCCTCTTCTCATGGAAACCCATGCCGATGATGGTACTGTGTGTTTTTTTAGTATTTTGATTTTGTTGGATCAAGGTATGTCTACTCTACACACAGATACACTCTTGTGAGAGCGAGATACTTCGGTTTGATGGTATAAGTGCCGGCTTTGTATGGTGACGATGGTGGCGGCGGTGGGTTCAAATTGATGATTGCTCTTTGGCGTAAACACAGGCGCAGAGAGGCGAATACCAAACTTCGTTGTTTTGTTGAATAACAATATACAGTGTGGTGTGGCCTCTCCTGTAATGGGTTCTTCTATGAGATACACGCGGTTAGAAAAATATACTCTCCTTGTCCAAGCCAAAAAGAAAAACTAAACTGGTTCCTCTCAACCGTCATCGTCATCGTCGTCGTCATCATCGTCATCGTCCACTGTGCGCCACACAGGTGAAAAATAATAACCTTCTCTTCTCACAGGTATATCGCCTGGCGCGAGCAAACAAGTGTATGAGTGAAAAGGGTACGCTCTCGCTTCTTCTGAATTAAATATTTGGTCGTTACTCGCTGCTCGTTGGTCCTGTATAACAGTTTCGTCCATGAGAGAAAACTTCGTCGGAGTTGTGCAAAATAGAGCCACTAACACAATTAAAGCTGCAACAGTTGTTGTTACGTACGTTTCGACTGTACGATGTAAATTCAACAAGCTACAAATAAGAACCATGTGTCCCGTACCTTTCAATCCCCATAAAACCACCCCCTCAATCCTAGCCCCTTCGAGTAGCGAGTGTGTTTTTTAATTCTTTTGTTTTTTAAGGAAAAGCGAACCTATAACTTTTGATTGCGTCGAATCGGAAATTGTACTCCAGCAAGGTTCTTTCTACTTGTACTTTGTGCGACAGGTATGTGGTGCACGCTGTTGGTATTTTAGTGGTGGTAGGTTAAAACATACGTTTAACACCTGAGTGTATTTGTGTTATACAATTAAAGGTGATAATCTGAGGACTATTTTTGTTGTTGTTGCTGTTGTTGTTTTCAT
Source organism: Melanostoma mellinum (assembly GCA_914767635.1). Classification (NCBI taxonomy): domain Eukaryota; kingdom Metazoa; phylum Arthropoda; class Insecta; order Diptera; family Syrphidae; genus Melanostoma; species Melanostoma mellinum. The sequence continues at coordinate 28,316,205 of OU612058.1, forward strand.
TTTTTCTTTATTGATATTGTTGTTTTTTTGTAGTAACGCTTGGTGCGCAGAGTCTGTTGTATACATTTTACTTAAAATGAGTTTTCGAGTACTTGTGGTATGGATGATAGTGTGGTGGAGTAATATCTAAAAGGGGGATGGAGGGAGGGACATAAGCAACAGTTCCGGTGATCCGATTTAAGGTTCAGATACACTTTTCTCCTTCAGTTTGTTTTTTAGATTTTTCTTTTTATACCTACTGTTGATGTTGTTGTTTTGGGATTGTTTGCAATGTGGTTCTCTTTGGGTTTGTTGTGGCTCTTTGAGGAATGTGGTGTATAGTAGTTGCTATATTCTGCACCCTTAAGCCCGCCGTCTCGTACCTACATGAAACAGGTTGTGTGATGTGATTTGTGGATGAATATTCGCAATCGGATTCCCTTAAAGTAATTTCAGCCAAAACAAAGTAATGAAACTATACTAAAGGTAGTTTTTGTTGTTGAAGAATTAAACGAAGATACCACGAGTAGTTTTTCAAAGGAACTAACATGGAGACGCGATTCCTTCTGTTTATATGGTGTTCCAATTCGAGGTTCGATCGTAATTTAAACAATTAAGCTAAGTGGCTTTATGTATAATAAGGAAATTTCGAAAACTGGCTTACAAGAGAAATCAAGATTCAGTTAGTAAGGGGTGCACAATGCCCATACCTAACTCCTCAAATTAGTAAGTTTCTTCCAGTACCTGCAAAGGTTGGAAGAGGGTATCTTAAACAACATGGATCCTGTAAGAGTTCGATTTTATGAAAGTAAATACTCTCAAGTTGAGTTTAAGCTAGGGTCTTTCAACCATGACACCTCGACAAAATTCTTGAAATCCATGAAAGACTTTGGAGAACTCACACTGATCTGTCAACTTCGGTAAATAACTCACAGAGATCTTCTTCGATGCCGAAACGCAGGCTTTCATGTGACTCGAACGTCAATACGAAAGGCATTATCTTTCAAAAGTCTGTACGAGATACGCAGATATTTGCGTCATGGGAAGAAACAAGCGCGATGTCAAAGGTTTGCGAGCATTGAAACAGAAGTGGCATAAGTTTGAAGGTTAATGAGGGTAAAACGAACTATATGCTGTAATCAACAATTACATTGACGAATTTGAGAAAACGTCACCATAGACAGACACAACTTCGTGGTAGTACAGGACTTCGTCTCCCTAGGACACACTAAGACACAAAAAATAACATCTGTGCGGAGATCAAACCGAGCAGTTTCCTTGCGAGCCGTTGCTTCTATGGGTTAAAATCGCAATTTGACAAATAGAACTCTCTCTAGAAAAACCAAAGCGGTCCTTAGTAAGACAATATGATCACCCCAGTTTTTTAGAACCTACGACGCGGAAGCGACTTTATCAAAAGCGGATGATGGAGCTCTTGGTCGTTTCGAAAGTAAAATACTCAGAAGAATAATCTTTGGTGTCGAATGGGAAGACAAAATGTGTCGAAAAGAAGATCAAACATCGAACTCTATGAGTTTTATGGATATATCATAGCTGAAAGAGTATGCATCGCAAGATTATGATGGCACATATTGAGCGAACACCATGCCTGTAAAGAAGCCGCAAAAAAGGAAGACCTAGCCCTATGTGAGGCAATCAAATGGAAGGGGACTCGAATCAACTGCAAAACTGGAGAAATAATAAATAAATAAATTGGGTGACGCAACAGAGCGAGGAGTCATAGGGCCTAGCGCATTTCTCATAACCATGCCTTGTAAGGGAATGGAGGGGACCTACAATTTTCTGCCGGTTCCGAACTGCTATTCGAGAAGGCGCTTTTCATGGCAATGAATTTACTAACGGAGGGCTTGCCAATTCTTCGCGAAATGGGACACCCATGGAAAATTTTTTTTGGCTCTTTTGGGATTCGAACCACGAACGGTTAAACGGCAAACATGCTAGCCATCACGCCACGGGTACCACAAAAAGCTGGAGAAAGCTCGCTCGAAATTAAAATTGTTAGCAATAGATATTGGTTGAGGCCACAAAAAAAAAAACCATTTGAAGGAGTTTCAACCCTTCTTGGACACTAAAAGTTTAAGCAATTTGCCTGCGAATACATTACCGATATCTCCTAGGTCTTCCAAGGAATTCCTAGGATTCCATTTCTTAGGTGATAGACAGCTAAGCAGCGGTCAAAAAAGCGTGCGGAGTGTCTTCATCTTCACGCACTTTTTCATCACGGCAAACTCCATAAAAATCGTCCATACTAAATCTAATTTGTTTTTAAAGCTAAGTTTTTCTGTTCTGATGCTTTTAACACATTTCAGTTTATTCAGCAATTAAAATTTGTCAGTTTTCTGTTTATCGTAGCAACACTAGTGTAAGGTTTTCCCAACATTACAAGTTGCTTAGCAGCTGCCGTTACTGCCATGACCTTAGCTTCTGGACTGACGCTGATATAATAAGGAAGCCTAAGTGAACTGGATAGTCGTTTCTAAGAACAATCAATTTTCGTCAATGGCGGCCTGTGAATGCAGTAGGGTGCGCGTCTTTGATGATTTAAAAGCTTTGACAAAAGACCTGTGAGGCCAATTTTTGAAAGGGTGAGTTCCTACTTAAATTGATTGGCTTGGACTACAGCAGTTTGACCTCTGAACAAATCGACAGCATTCCTCGTTTATGATTGTTTTACTACTAATTTCTCTGTTTGCGTAGTAATATTTTTATACCAGGAGTTTTTGAATCCTGCTTTTCTTCTTTCCTGGTTGCTATCGTGTCAGAACGCTGTTATATAGTGACTTTTTGTCAGCAGTTGTCTCTTTTGTAATTGGAACTTAACCTGTACAAATTCACACAACGACAGTGCAGTTGGGCTGCTTTTGTAAGCCTCGTTTTACCAAAAAGTGTGGTGTTAGTAGGATCATGTTCACGTTTTATAGTGAGCAAAAGAATATTATGACCTGCCTTAATTATTTATTAGCACTAAGACTTTACGATTGGGTTCCGATAAAAAAATACTGCGAGTTTGGGAATTTAAGTTTTTGAGGTCATGCTTTTTTAATCTCCCCCACCAGCGGTAGGGTCTTAATAGTACGTCCTAAGAAAAGGGCGTGCTCTATTTTTAGCGTATACACGATAAATCGCTATAGTTTTCCATTTATAAAAAACTATAGAAATCATCTTTTCACAAAATGTAGGAGTGAAAATCGTCACTAAGCATAACGATTAACTTTAACAAAAGAACGATTAACTTTTGAACAACTAGACACATCAAAAAATCTTAAAGGACCTTAAAGTGATATTTTTTGAATACATCAGCAGAAACAATTACGTACAATTACATCCCTCTTCAAACAAAATGCCTAAAATAAATTCTCGAATCAAATTTGAATACTTTTGATTAGGAAGCTGCAACATTGTTTCAATGGTCACTTGTTCTACGTGTAATCCAATCAATAGTCCCTTTGCAATATCTACACTTCACCATCGCATCACACCAATAATAAAACTATTTCAAAATGCAATTGAAGCAAGGCCTTCCCAAACCGATTGCATAAAACATCACATTTGACTACTGCCATCTCTCTATGCGACTGATTGTACATATTTTACTCGTCTCCCACTTCATATTCTATGTTAAAAATCAGTTCATTAAAAATTCTCCAAAGAGCATGACAAAAATGGCCTAATAGAGAATGTCATAAAAAATTCATGGAAATTCTAATCCTGTCGAAACAAAAGGGGTGCTCCACCAGAAGCCCAATACTTTCCCTCCTAAAACAACTGAATTACAAAATACAAAAACATAAAACAAAACAAAACAAAAAAAAAAAAAAAACGAAATAAAACAAAAACCCTTCTCAACACACACAAAATGTGTATATTCAACACAATAACACTCGTGTGCGCTTTGTCAAACAATTTTTGAACTGGAAAAGCTCAAAAGGCATTATATTCTATTCAAACAGTGGAATGGGAAATCGAAAACAAAAACTCTAATAAAATATTTATACAAATAATTTTGCATCCAAGAGCACACTGGGTTTTTCGGTCGTCCTACCTTCTGCTGTGCTGTTTATAGTAGGTATAGCGCTTTTTATCTATTTGGAAGCTTGTGTGTGGGAGTTTTCGAGTGAAACTGAGTGAAAATTACTTGGTCCTTTAGAGACCAGGTTGAAGAGATATTTTCCACTTGGTTGATTTGGAAGGAAGGCCACGGCTATATAGCAATGATGCGAATAAAGGGACAAAGGAGAGAAGTAAGACTCATATTTTTTGCTTACTGTGTGTGACAAGGCAAATGATATGATGTCCCTGGTCAAGGGATTATTATGAATTTCTACTTTTTTGAAAGCACCAGTCAATTGTTGTATCTCTATGTGTAGTAATATTTCACAAAAACAAAATATTCTAACATGCATCAGTAGCCAAGTAAAGAAAAACAACAAAGAAAAAAGCATGTTACTCATAAAAAGGAATCTTATCAGTAAACTTACACTAGGGATATAATTGCTGCAGCTTTGTGCAATATTTTGAGATCACTCACCTGAAAAGAAACAGAGAAAAGAATGTTTGTTAATTAAAGTTGATTTCAAAGCGAAATATAGTTTTGAAAGTTGTAATTTGAACAGGACTAATATGGGGGGTATATTTGGGAGCCGTAAAGGATGCAACGTTAAGCCAATTGGCAAAAAGGAGCCCAAACGGTTTTATTTCAACTGTCTGCGCCTTTGTTTGCGCCAGATATGATGTCCAGGTTTTACTCAGTAAGAGAGTGAGCTGACAGTAGATAGTTGTGTGACTTGAGTAGCCACAGTGGCTCACTGACTGAATGTGTAACTAACTATGAATTTTTGTTCATCGGTGTCTGTTTGACAACCAAACTTTATTCAGTTCAAGAAGAAAAATCATTCAATTTACATTTGATCGCAGAATCACTGACTCCCTGGCTAATGCAGTAACGCTGAAGTTTCTTCATCTGTGAGTGTCTTACAACTCGCTTTTTCTTAAATCTGCATACCTTGAGAGCAATAATCACTAAAGAAGAATTTATTCCAAGCTCTTTCACTAGCATTGGACATCGTATGACGCAGAACATAAGACACGGGATGGTAGGCGCTGTCAATGATTATCTGTTTGCACGCTTCACAATATGCAGTACAAAATCGTTGATTTCGTTTTACCGTTTACATAACGAACCCCTTTTCAAACAAGAAAAGGCATTTGATTAGTTGAGGAATCGACTAAATTTTCCAGAACACAAAAGTCACTAGTAAATTCATGGAATTTGTATTTGCCTTCATCAAAATGAAAATGTGTGCTTTGTTATATATCAACACCATAAAATAACACACCAACATCATCGAGAATATTCATTCAAAAGGATTGCATTGCCCATTTGAAGTACTCGTACACTTCTCGCAAGTGCCAATTATATTCAAGTATCCTTAAAATTTTCAACTGACCTATTTACCCTGAAGCAATTTGTAATAATTCTCATTACACCATTCCATAACCAAAATTCCATTCATACTTCATACAAATTTTAACACTTTTCAAGATTCAAGAATCCACAAACAGGAATAAGGAGCGTGTACGAAGGACTACTCTCTCCGATATAATTGATGTAATTGCAAAAATTTGCTATTCGATCATTTCTCTACTCGTTATCCTTAATAAGCAGGATGCAAATGATTGCCCACAACGAGAAAACGAAACGGCAAATACAACAAGCGATTGCTTTTTTTTCACAAATTAAAAAAAAAAAAAACATTGAAAGGAGATGAAAGAAGAAAATAACTAAAGTTGCCTCAGACACCCTATCGGTTGGCTGGGTCGATGTAGCAGCAACCATCACTCTCCTTCCATCGACCTTTGGGGACACAAAGGTAAATATCTGGAGTATAAATAAATAAAAAATATATGTAGCAATAGCAACCCTGCAGCAAGGCAGGATCAGAGAGCGAAAGACCAAGTCAATCGTAGAAATTTTTGCAAACAGTGGAAAGTCAAAGTAGCATCTGTGGAAAATCACATCAACCATTCACCACCTACTTCCCATACACCCAATTGGTTCTTTTTTTTTTGCTCACAGCCTTTCCTAGACCCAAAGGACTTAAATAGAAACCCGATTGAAAGCAAGCAAAAAAATAGACAGATTCAAGAACAATTCTGCGAAAAGAAGTGAACAGTGAACAAGTGAACGAAAAAAACAAATTTCAAGTCAAAAAATACAAAACTTGCTGCCACAGTCAGTGCTGGGGAAGTTTCTTTTCTACAGAAATGATCGTAGAGACTCATAAACAGAACTGAAACAGGATCGCAGGAGGCTTTATGGAGGAATACATTACTTTTGTGTTCCATACAATGTAAACAAATTACTCGAGTGATTGAGAATAATACTGAGGAAGTTGAAGCTAAAACTAAATTAATTGAAGCTAATCCACTGTAAGGTATTTCACAAACATGGAATTATCACTCAAAAACTTGCTAAAAAATTATACCTACAGTTTTTGAGTACAGCCAAAGGAGATGGGCACTACTGTTATGTTAATGAAGACACACTCGGAGCAACTGTATGAGTCCTTACTTCTTGGAGGTATAACTTTTTTTCCTATAGCTCAGCACATATCTACATTCCTCAGCACATATCTACATTCTTGGAAGTATAACAAGTACAAGTACATAATAGTAATTTAAGAATTTGAGGCTCTGCTGATGAAGAGGAACTACTGTAAAACGGCCAAGGAACTCAAGTAGTTCGAAGTATTTCTCATGTTTTTCGAAGTTATCCTGAAGTGATGATTCAAAACTTACCTTATGTTTCTTCACCTTGAACTTAGATGATTAAAAAATTCTAACGCTCTAAAAAAAATGAAGACCTCAAGTAGTAAGGAATGCAACTCAAGTTCTTGGAACTTAGGCCCATTAAAATCTACTTTGTCCTTCCTTATCATGGAATGTGTAGATGAACTTCAAAGTACTCCTCTAAAACAGCTAAAAAAATTGGATGTCAGAAGTACTTAAAGTTTTTGGAAGGAAGCCTAAAGTGATAACTGAAACTTTGTTAGTACTTCCAAATTTTGGAGTTGGCTAATGAACTTGGATGTACTCCTTAAAAACAACTGAAAAACTTTAGCAGTCAGACGACGGCCCTATCGAGGTAACCGTCGGAGCGGAATTCTCTACGATTCGGAGACTTTTTGCTTCGTGGTAGTTCTCCGATCGTCCAATCCGAATCCGACGTCCTCCGATTAGTTTTAGCTTCGGAAAGTTTTAGTTTTGGAGATACAATTCGTTGCCGCATTTGTGAAAAATTTCTTACGATGACAACTACTTCGAAACAAAATTGAATCTCCGAAAAAGGATGCGTTGCGGAGAAAATTCCGCTCCGACGGTTACCTCGATAGGGCCGAGAATCTTTCCTTAAGTTTTTTCGAAGAAAGTCTCATGATGATAAGTCCTGCTATAAGACAACTGAAGAACTACAGGAGATAAAAGTTTCGATCGGGTTTTTGGAAGACAACCTCAAGAGATATTTCCAAATTTACTAATCTCTGTTTCCAAATAAATAAAAGGACTTCGAAGTACCTACTCCTCCAAAATAGTAAGAGTACTTCAGTAATGGGAACTACTACTTCTGCTACTTAATAAACTAATTTAGTAATAGTTTTCGAGTCTGTTGATATACTTCGAAATTTCATTCTCCCATAACTGAAGAACTCTAGTAGCTTGAAGTTCTACTCATAAAGTTGCTTGAAAAACTACTTGGAATTAAGTCCCAAGTTCTTAATTTTGTTTAGCAGTGCTAAGGGCATCTCCAGCTCTCCCACTTGCCTGCGATCCGTGTTATACCACAAGCAAGTAATTTTTTAAGACTTGAATAGTTGACCCCAGTTCTAGGTCAATGGGTAAGCAAGTACAACGCAGAACATCGAAATATTGCTTAAGTGCAGGAAATTGATACTGAGTACTTGGAAGTAAACATTGTTCAGTTCCCAAAAAGTACCGCTCAGCTAGTAGTATATTGCTCAAATGCTCAAGTACACTGAGCAAGATAAGTAGTTCCTGACAACATACTATCTTGATCATGAAAATTTAAGCGGAAAATTCATGCTTCGTTCAATCTTTTTTCTTTTTCTTTTTTGAAGGACTTAGCAGAACGCATCTAAGAAACTAATTTAAAAAAAAAAATTATTCACCCTTATCATGAGGGCCGTCGCGTCGTAGGGATTTCGAACTACGAATAACAAAATAGAAGCATCGCAGACGCCCTTGTAGTGAAGGTTTTGCCACAAAATTTGTTATTATTTGTAAAATTATTAACAAGTTACAAATATCTGTTGCCAAGCGTTCATTACGAATATGTTTTTAGTCATTTCTGTTTGACATTCGTAGTCCAAAATCGCTACGACGGAACTCATGATAGGGGTGATTATCTTTCTCAAATGCACCGATGACATGTTTGCATCTAACAGAACTTCTTTCTTTTTTAGTTTGTTTGTCTATTCAAAATTCCTTTGGCAGAGCACACAAAAAATATTTATCTTACAGCAACAGCTTTGTCGTTCCAAAGATAGAGAGAGAAAGAGTAACAAGAGAGCCACAGAGAGTAAATTAAAGTTGCAAAAAATAGCTGGTAAAATCATTCGTCCATAGTATTTGCTCCCTTGCCAAGAAGTAGCGGCTCATTGGCATACACCTTGAGCCAAACAAGTCACTGGTTTATGGCTAGTTGCATTGCTTAATACCAACAACGACGAGACCAGCCATCGAGGAATCTTTACATTTATTCTGGTTCGGAATGTTAGGTTTGTTTGTGTACAGATGAACAGGTCTATAGAGCAATGAAGAACCGGCAACAGAAGCAACACTAGAATTAGCAAAAAACAAAACAAAAAGAAAAGAAGAAACAAAAAAAAACAAGAAACGTCTACGTGGACGACTGACGACGGACGACGAAGAGGCACAACAGAACTGCAACTAAAACATCGAAACGAATGACCGACCAGGTATGCCAATAATAAACTAGAAAATTCCATTGTTGCAAACAACCCATCGTCATCGCCGTACTGAGACTGGTAATTGATGGTCTTCTGGGAGGGTGCAACCAAGCTACAGCTACAGCTACAACAACTGCAGCCAACAGAAACAGCGAGATGAAAAGTTCTACGGACTGTTAGTATATTATTGTTACTTTTTGCCAGCACTCTACGGAATGATGAGTTTGTGTGATACCCCCAAGTGCTATTTTCTTAACAACAACAAAAAAAGGAACAGAATTCTTGGACAATGCAGAAAGGTAGAGGTGCAATATTGCGATGTGAAGGAAACGAAAACTTGGATGTGTTTCCATTAAAGTTACTTGAAAGGTTTGACTGTACATTGGCCAAATGCTACTTAAATCAAGTTGATGTCTTTGAATTGCCTCAAAGTTATGAGAGCGTCGAATACTTTTCCCATCACAGTCGTCACAACAATGAAGGATTTGGGTGAGCTTATTACAAAACGAAGAGGAATTCCATTCAATTTTTTATTATCACGCCATGATAATGAAAAGGAATCGGAAGGAAACAAAGAAAAGAAAGCCATACGTTATTGGTAGATAGTTCGAAATAAGAAGACAGGATCAGAGCGTGCTTGAGTCTTTGAAGCAAAGTACTGTCCCTTCATATAAGGTTGTCTTTTAAGACAAGTCTGTATCAGTTAGGCTATGCAACCGGTTTGAAACATGATAACAAATATTTTTGTTTTTAATATTTCGTTTCATATGAAGTTAAAATTTCGAAAATATTAGATTCTCTATGAATTTTAATGCATGTACTCGTAATTAGCTATTTTTTTAAAAGTGAGATACAAATTCAGTATCAACATAACAAAATATGATGCCAAATATTTGTTTTCATTGCTACCCCCACCAGTGGTAAGGTGTAGCATCAAAAAATTACAGCAGACTGAAAAGATGTTACAAAACATAGTGGTCTGATTGAGACTTCGTTGTTTGCTACTATAACGAGCGGCGAGAACATAGTTGTAGATTGTCCATGCTTTCTCCTATCAAAAGTACGATGCGATCTGGAGCAGCATCATGGAATGAAAAGAGAATAAAAATGAAAAATGGTGATTCCAATGTGATAAGGCTGAATTAGCGATAAAAAGCTATTTTCTTCTTCTTTGCCACGAAATTCAAAGTTAAGGCTTGAGAGCGTGCGATCTCCTACAAGAGCTTAAAAGCTTTTCATACCTATGTCCTATACTACAACACTCGAGAGAAGGTACAAATAAAGAATCTTTGTGAAATGAACAAAACATTTGTGACTCCGATCTGATTGAAATCCAATGCTCTGTGACTAACTTCGCCTTAATTGGTCAGTTTCTAGCTCCACCGATTGTTCTTTCACAGTCATGAATGAATTGGAGTCGTTCAGCGTCATGAGCACGCAGACGGCAAATCTAAAAAGCTTCAAAGGCTTAGAACAAACATCACCAAAGGTGAACTTGATCAGAAATTCTAAAAAATACCAAATGCAAGAGGAACTGATTGCGGGAGCTCCAATACAATGGTGGCACAAAGCGCTCAGAGTTCTTCAGTATTTGACAACGGACTGTAAAGAATTTTTCATTGGTAAAACACACCTGCAAATTCATTACGGCGGCTGTTGCTTTAGGTAGAAAAAAGGAAACTGAAGTTCAAAGTTCAGCAGCAAGAAACCACATCTTCAGAAGTATTGAACGGAAAAGGAACAAACCCTTAGCTATCCGACCCGTCCATTCATGGATACAATTAGGTGCTAGGAATTTTCCCGGCGCAAACTTCACTTCCGCACATGTCAAAATCAAGCAAAACGATAGTTCCCAATGACGATTTTGAAGCCTTCCTAGAACTTCAACCAAATGACTATTGGAGGCAACCTTTAATGATTTACCGATTGTGAAAGACTTAGTGAGAAAAGGACTTTCATGGAAATGTATTTACTCTCGGAGGACTGGGACTCCCCTGTAAAAGACAGTTGTGCTTGCCACAACTCTTCGGATATCACCACCAAGCCAAAAAAGCATTTTATATCGAAAAAGATCAGTTGAGCTTATTAACAAAATCAATTCAATATGAAAATGTCTCTGTTCTTCCTCAAAATGTTTTTAATTTTAAGAAGCAAAATTCTACTTATTGTGGATCAAAATACGAGTACCATTCCAAGTCCATTGTTTCGGAGTACAAATCTGACCTTCGAATTCAATAACAATAACGAATGCTTTAAAATAAAAAATAAATGCAACAAAGCCCTGCAAAACAACTCGCCCATATACGAGAATGAATATGTGAGTATACCTACACCAATACAATAATACTACAATCTAGATATCTTGGCACGGAACAACGAACACCCATCAAAGGGCCCCAAGGCCAACAAAACAGCGATGCACAAAGTAAAACTTCAAGAAGTCAAGCGCGTCGAGCATGCACAACAGAGTCAGCAAGCAGTGCTGGGACCACCTTCATCTCAACACTATCCTCTCAAGGGAGCACAGCACCTCATGCGAATAAAAGTGGTTTGACTTGGGGAATTTAGTTTTTTTCCGTCTCTGTTTTGTATTTTTAGATACGAGTTTTAACTCGTCTGGCGGTCACCGCCATTGTATATCTGCGGCGAGTCGAAAAAAGTCTTATAAAAAGCAGGCGGGCATGTCAAGAACAAGCGCAGGAGGCACACGTATAGGAAAAATAAGTTACGTATAACTTGTTTCCTGATCGCCTGTTGCCACGGCCAAATGGCTAAGACGCGAAAACGAAGCAAAGCAAACTCACGAGGGAGAAACAAGTGAAAAACAATAGCGCAGCTTGGTTTCTTTAGATATATGTAGATACTCGCTATTCCAGTAGTGGCCAACCAAACGAAATAGCTAATGTCGCCGTGATGTAGAAAATGCAAAAGAAGTAGAGTCAAGGGCAAAAACCTCATACTCACGGTAACCAGTTGGTTATTTCTTATTACAAGTTGTACAAAATCTAAGCAAAGCCAAAAACAATGGGACCATTTTTTGACATTTTTTGAGTCTACGCTATGCCCCCATGACTATCTCCCTGAACAACAGGCCAAGACCGCTTTCTGAAACCACTTTTCAAATTGAAAAGTTAATTTCCGTACGAATTTTCTACAGCGGTGGGCGGATGGAATTATTTCAACTGAACCATATCTGCAGAATGTCAGAAATCTCCTTCCGCATCCTTTTTATCTCTAACCAACTCAGGCTGATGTAATTCTTTTAAATTTTCTTAGCCACCCTACCTTGGTATCATCTTCATCTTTTCTGCAGCAAAACCAATACCGTATCACAGGCTATCCGTTTTGTTTTGAAATTGTTCTTCTCTTCTCTTGTCGTTGTTCGTATTGCTGTCTATCACCATCTCCCATTGTAGACATAATTTCCCTTCGTTCCACTTTGTTCCATAAGCTGTCGAAAAAAAACTGCCATGAGTTTGTTTTCGCGTCGCGACGTAACAGGTTGCAAAAGAATCGCGTCACATCGCACTGAATTTTCATTTTCATCGCCAAATTGTATAAGACCATTGGACAAGAGAAAAAAGAGAATCAACAAAAGAGTTTCTAAGAGAAAAGGGTCGAAGTTAGAATAAATCAAACGCAACTAGTGAGAGAGCAGTGGTTGTTGTTAAGGAAAAGAAAAAAAGAAAAACTGTCCAACTTGTTGGAATTTCCCCAAGTTTTCCTCGTATAAGAGACTCTTATACTCTGCTTTTCACTCTCTTCAAATAAGAGAGAGCCCCACAGACGAGGCTTTGAAACCCCCCTTTTTGCAACGCAAGACGCAACCATGTTCTGTATAGGTAGGGTACGCGAACTACTTTTTGCTTTGCAGAGTAGACCAAGTTTTATGGTATGCAACCAGTTTACATTATTGGCATCTAGAGTTGTAGTGTCATCCAGGAGCAACTTTGGCCAAGACGCAAAAAGATGATGCTATAAACCAGTTTAGCCACATTGCAACGCTGACGAGTCAGAGCCATCCATTCCCTCTGTGTGCCTCGAACCCCTCTCTGTCTGATGGGAATGAATCTTTTTCCCTACTGCAAATTTTCTTACCAAAGCCACAGGGTGAAGAATTTATGCAAAACAAAGTTCTTTTTTGTTTCTGTTTTTAGCCAGGCACAGACAAGACCAAAACTTATTTAGTGATGTGTTTCGCCACCACACCGACCGAGACAATTCAACGAATTTCCACGGTTTAGGTTATGTGGTGGTTGGCGAATAATGAATGAAATTGCATGTCTCCTCTTAATAAGTCGTCAGATACAGAGTGCGAGATGTATGGCCCGCCTACGGCGAGGCGGCTTGGCGGTAGTTTCTTAGCATGCCGTCTGCGTCTAGTAGACTAGAATATTATGGACAATGACGTTGCGGATAGTTTTAGTTGAGAAACAACACGCTGCTCCGTGGGAAACACACAGTCATGTGTACCACAAACTTGTGTGTAGAGTTGAGTCTAAAACAGACACCAATCGCGAGAAAACGTCTAAGTCTAATTAATTGTAAGATGACGTTAACGAGAGTCCGCTTGTCGGTCGTCGGAATGCAGACTTGCATGTTCTGGGGTGGTTTGATTATGTTTCAATCAATGTGTGTGCGTGCGTTTTAGTGCAGTTGTTGTTAATGTTGCAAGAAAATCTAACTGATTTGTTTAAATATGTGGAATGAAAGAAAGAGGGTTCTGTTCAATTGGTTTTCATAGTTAGTTGGTTGGAACAGTTGTTTGGTAGTATTCTTACCCCGTTTAACTTCAAGCTCAAGAGTCTAGACGGTGATGATAAGTCCTTGTATTTCTTTGTACACTTTACTCACATTCATTCCTTTTTGTTCTCATTTTTCATATTTTTTTCTTATTTCAACGCACACAACTGGGGCAAGAGTAGCAATTTGTTTTCATTTTTCAAAACTGCTTATACTGTTGAGAACCTACTGAGAAACAATGAGTAGGTAGCCATATTAACAGTGCTAGCTTATCAGATAGTTTTATGCTATTGTACCAGAGGTTAAAAGGGAACAATGTGGTCACGGACGAAAAAAAGCAAAACTAAAAAGAGCAAAAATTGCCAGACAAAAATCGTAAGTTTCAAAAGTGTATCGCGAAAATTGTAGGTATGTTAAAAAAATTTGTTGACACGACGCATTTTCTCAAGCTTCACAGGAAATACTGGTTGGTCCATTGATTGAATTCATGCAGTTTCCAATTCCAGTCGTATGAAAGGCATGTAAAAAGGGATGTATATGTATAATCCCACTAAAAAAATATCTGTGTTGGCAAAATGAGGTCTTTTAAGACCGGTGTCAAGCGCACTTGTCTAACTCACAACTCGTGAGAATTGGAAAGCACCAGCCCACAATTTCTTTAACTCTCCTTTACGACCCGGCTTAAGTCGTGTCCACCAGACCTGTGCTCTCAATGGACCCCACGATTTTTTCTTTGAATTTTTTTTTTTATTTCTGATTTATACTGTTCAGTTATAAATTCTTCTGGGTATTGTATGAATTCATTTCAAATATTTTTTATAGCAGTGATATGGAAATTTAAGCAGAGACGTCATTATGAAGGTATGTATGAGGTCATCAACAAAATTTTTCAATTTTAAAATCGATAAAAATTGCCTAATTTTGCAAATCTCGGATTAACGCTTATCCTTATCTATCGAGATGTCTGTTTTACGTAATTACTGAATGAAAAATCAGCAAGCCTGCCAAATATGGCTCGAAGTTTTAGTGGCTGAATAAAAGCTCAACGGGCTATCCACTGAAGTTTTCCATCTATACTGGTAGCTCTGAACAAAGTACAGGACTTGGTCGTGGATATTATGTGGTGATTTGACGCCATCACATTACAACTCTGTACGCAACCTCACTATTGATAATTTAATTACGTCGGTGGAATTGGCATTGAGGTTGCTGGATAAGAATATCACCATTCTTGGCACGATCCGAAAAAACAAAAGAGATGTGTCTAAACCTTTTGTAGCGAGGGAGGTTCTTGTTGACCAGAATGAGCGTGAAAAGTTCAATAAAAAAAGCAGATCATTGGATATTCTGGAAAAAGGCGTTAATAAGTTATGTTCCGAAACCAAACAAATAAGTGGTATTGCTTTCAACACAACATAACTGTGAGAAAGCCACTTCCGGCCATCAAATTAAAGCAGCAGTGATACTTGATTCTAAACGCACCAAAGGTGGAGACGATATATTCGACTAAATGGTCTCGATATACTCATGTACACATCAAACAAATCGCAGGCCGTTGGTTGAACTCTACAACTTACTGGACACAGCCGCCCTAGCAACTATCATCTTCTTCCGACACTGCAATCCAATTAGAAGAAATTAAAATTTGTTCAGAAGTTATAAGCTTATCGAACTAGCGGAGGAACTGATAGAGTCAGAACTCAATAACCGTTCACATCCTGCAACACAATCTGGCATTGGAAAGCCTGCATTGGATACTCTCTGTGTTTGGAGAGAGTTCAGGAGGTATTACCAACAGTCTCCTAAAGGCTCTCTTGTAAAAGGGGCAGATATCAACTTTGCCCAAGAGCAGACGACAGGAAAAGCAGAACCACCTGGGATGGATGTGGTAGATGTTGTTGCCTTTGCCACACTAGAACCTTATGTGTAAAATGTATCCCGGAACTGTCAACAACTTCAAGTTAAGTCCTTACTAAACATAAACTATGTTACTTTTATAATAAAATAATAATTTTTTATAAAAAAAATATAATTTTTCATAAAATTTCAATAGTGGGGTCCAAATGGACCCCAGGTTGGGTGGATGGGGTTTTTTCACAAAAAAAAAAAAAAAAAAACCGGTAGACATCTGATAATCTTTTCAACGTAAAAAATGAATCTAAAATTGAATTTTGTTAACTGAGTATAAATCTCACTTAAAAATATATTTAGTAATGCGATATCGAGATGGTCCTACTGGGGTAGAACATACGATGACAGGCCTGTGGAAGGACTTATCAATACAGACATGTTTACCACTACGCCATGGGCATACTTTGAGAGAAAATGTTGTACAGTGGGCCCTGGTAGTCCGATAAAATGTTTTGCAGGGCAGTGTCGGACAATCAAATCTTTAGGATTATAGAGTACTCCCTAAGACTGATACCCCTATTATGGATGACAACTCAACTGAAATTGGGTTGTCTTCTCATATAAATAACACGGGCACACAACCCAATTTTCAGTTGGGTTGTCATCTGTAATAGGGGTGTGAAATGCTGATCCGTTGGTTGGGTGGACAATTTCTCAAAACTATACCTTAATGTACCCAAATCAACAAAGACAGGCATGCTGGATTATAGGGAGCGCTGCACCGGTTTGAACAGTGGCCGGATTACCGGGGTGCCTTTGTATTTAGAAAGGATATCTTTTGTATATTCGGACAACAATTGTTAAATAATTACGATGTTATAAATAGATCAATACTAAACTAAGAAATTAACTAGCTACTCGGCCACTGACGGACCTGTAATACAAACCTACAAGACTTGTAATAACAATGGGTTATGGTAAGGTTAGTTTAAGTTTAAATGGCTGTCAGGAAAACAACTGACACACTTAGACCAATACTAGGTACCATAAGAATTTTGTGAGTGAGTACCTCACTTAATAAAACCATTTGAAGCTTTTGATAAAGCGATAGAGATGAAGGGTAGCTGTGTTAGCTTAGATCATCAAGGAAATATCTTCCTAGATGCAGTTTTTTTATGAGGGAGAGTGCAGGATATGAGCAGAGGAGGTGTGGGACTGTCTCTTCCTCCTCCTCATCTAAACCGCTTCTGCATAAGTCGTAGGAGGAAACGCCGAGTCTTATGGCGTGTCTACCTATCAGACAATGTCCGGTAATGACATTCATTACGGATCTGGTTATGGATAAACAAATGTCTTGTGTGTTTTAGGTCTAGCTCTGGCCATATCTGTGGTCATATAGATTATAACATGTGCAAATAATTTCTGTAACACAAAGCTTCAAGTTTGCTTGCTCTTCTGTAAGTGTAGTAGACATAATCTTACAAGTGACTCTGGACTTGTAGACTTTTAGACTTGTTTTAGGCCCCAGGCTGTTATTAAATCCCTAGTATCGGATTCTTTTAACTCTAGTTTAGCCATTGACTGCCGATCACGGCGCAAACACCGAGGCCTAGCGCATTTATAACAACCATGCCTTGTAAGGGAATGTAGTAGACCTACAATTTAAGACCGACTCCGAACGGCTAATAGAGAAAGCGCTTTTCATGGAAACGAATTTACTATCGGGGGACTCGTCGATTCCTTGCTAAAGGCTTTACCTATGGAATTACATTTTTTGATTTTACCCATGGAATTACATTTCTGATTTAATTCGAACCAAGATCGTCCCGCATAAGGCAGATTTACTAGCCACTGGTACCACCATCTTTCGAAGACTTGTGTTTAACTACACCAAGATCGGTCGAGTAGTTTTCTAGAAATCTGGACAACGGATTTTAAAAATACACTTTTAAGAAAAACGTGTTTAAACTCTTGAGTGAGTAGGCCTAGCTGAACAATAGTGTGTGTATTTTCCACTTCTCAAAGTATCTTTAAAACTATGACTCAAATCAACTTGAAAATTTGGAAAATATTTTAGAAGTATTTTACAATTGAATTGGTCATTTCAAAAATACGTCACACTAAAATTAGCTTTTTTCGAACCCCCCCTCCCCCCGTGTCACACTGTGTCACACTTTCTGTGACCCCCCTATGAATTTTACGTCACAAAATCGTACACCCCCCCCCCCCTTGCGCATGATGAAATTTAATTGATAGTGCAGTTCCTTGCGCATGATGAAATTTAATTGATAGTGCAGTTCCAAGTTTTATTTTTTTTTATAATAAATTAACAAAAAGCTAGAGTCGCGCCAAAGAGCTAGCGCTCATGTTAATATATTGAGAGACCATTTATTGTATTAAAATTATATGCATTTAAATGTCTGTATATTTACTAATACGAAATGAATTTTTTTTATCATGACAACCATTTAAAAAAAGCTAGTAGAGAGAAATACTGTAGTAACATTTTTTGTTGAACGGCGAACGTTACGTTGCCGTAGACCCCCCCCCCCCCCTTGTCACATCTTGTCACACTCAGCGAGACCCCTCCCTCCCCCCTGTATGCGAACGTATTTTATGGATGGCCCCTTAAGTAACATTTTTTCCAACATGCTTTTTTAACAGAAAATTGTTCTCTACAGCTACAGCTTAAGTCCTAAAGGAACTACTAAAGTCCAGATATTTCATCAAAAGCGCACACACATCTTCTTTTTTTCTCTCCGAAGAAACAGTATCAAGAAAATAGTCTGTTCAAAGAGTGTAGACCCCTTAAGGTCCCTCTCAATAGAAAAAATCAGTGTATAACATAACAGAACACTGTCCCAGAAGCTTCTCTTCAAATGGCTCTTGCAGAAGTTGTATGGAAGATGAGTTCGGGGAACACAATTATTCTTAGTTTATCTGTTTATGACCTACATTAGCTCACAGGAGTAAGAAGGGCTTGCGTTTACACTTCTTTAAAGATCCTCGTGATCTTATTTACATGGGATGCCCTCTGATGGCGCTATTTAGGATTTAAAATATCACAGTGGACTCATCGGAGCTAAATGCGTCAGGTGGGCTGACATTCACTAACGCAAAAGGTTATGTCAGCTCAGGGACGATAGATTTCAATAGATTATCGCAATTAACATACTAAAGGACATACATTCAGCTCGGGGAAGATGTCGCCATTAAAAAACAAAAATCCACAAAAGGACATACTAGTCGGACTCGAGTGACATCACGGGTAACGGGATGATGGTGGTATTCTCAATAAATCTACGTCATTTATGAAAGATGAAGATCGTTGCGCCATTAGGTTTCGCAAGCTTTGTGAGCTCTTAATTATTTATTTGGCTTAAGACTCAATTAAGCAGTCAGTCCAAATAATAGCCTCGGATTCTAGGTATTACCAATGAAATATCGTCTCTCCTTAGGATTTTCATCAATGAAACTCTTCTGGCAATTTTTTCAGGAAAAACTTATCGATTTTGAGCATAAAACGCCTGACCTCATTGTTTAAAATTTGATATCCTGAGTTTTCAATAAAAAGGGTTTCTCAATAAATATAAACACCTCACACCGCACATGTCTCACTTGCTGTCTTTATTTGAATCTCCACACACTTAACATAGATCCACACAAACTATTTGAATTTTCAGAATACAAAAACTTCCAACAACGAAGCTATTAAGATGCAAAAAGCGTATCCTCGAAACCTAATATCCCTTAATTTCATACAGAAAAGATACAAGTTTAATAGATTTGCCAAGATATTTACCTACCCATAGCAAAGCTTCTGCTCATCCCAGTAAATAATTCATATATTTAAATCACCTCTCCCATTGCTTTTCAAGTAAATCCCTTAAGTGTATCTACGAATTGAATATTTGATCAAAAAAAAATTGTATATTTTCAAAATGTTCCTTTTAAATTGGTATAACGTTGAGTGCCTTATTTATGTACGTATGTATCTCTCTCTCTGTCTTTACCTTGATAAAGACAACAAAAAGTCTCTCGGTCAAAACAAGGTAAATTAGAATTCCCGACACATCTGTAAAGTAGGAAAGTTTTGTTTTCATCTTTTACAAATGCTCACCAACGCAGCAACGTAAACTTAAACAGCCCAGAAATATGGAAAATGACAAAGAATTGTTTTTTTTTTTTTTTTTCTTGTAAATCATACACAAAAGGGATCAGTGTACACGACGACCGACGCACTACATTAAGACAAAGCTTCCCAAGTTGGCTATCTTTTTATAGATTGCCATTGATACCACCACTAAGTTTTGTAGATTGTCTTTCTTTTCCTGGAACGAATTGAAATCTATTTGTAAACAAAAGAACAAACAGGAAAAGAAAAACCGAAGAGAATTACATTTCTCTCTTGAGTTCTTGACGCAAAAGTAAAAGGCAATAATCTAATTCAAAAGTTTACCTATCAATTGGGAATATTGAAGATGTATTGCAAACAAACACTGGCTATTATGCTGTGCTGGTCAGGCTTCTCTGAATGGCATGGCAGTCGTCGTGGAAGGATATCATCGTCGTCATTTTGCAAAGTGTGGCTGGCTGGGTGGAGGGATAATATGTATATGGAAGGAATGAGTTCTTGAGTCCATGTGGAAAGGCAACACTAGAGCAAACAACTTATATTTCTAATTTTGATTGGATTCTTCGATTTTATTTTGCAAGAGGGTATTTCAATAAGCACTGCTGTGGAATGAAGCTTCGAATGGGAAAATAAATGATGCACTTTCACATATACACAGTAAGAATTCTGAAAGGTGAAATGATGTCCTTTCGAGAATAAAACAGTTTTTGCAAAGATGCAAAGCAAAGTCGGTTCGATGCAAATCGACAAAAACAAAATAAAATCAATTGCTCACTTACTTTGAATTGGTTTTTATTAATAAACTTGATATCAATAAATAAATTAATAAAATATTAGGTGGCGTAACAGAGCGGGGAGACTCGAGCCTAGCTCATTGCTAACAGCCAACCATTCCGGGGGAAGTATGTCATATAGATACACTGTTTTCTGAGATCGCACTATTTTAATAAGAAGGACAAGCGTTCTGTATGTCAAGAAAGTTTTGGTGCTGCATTTAAAAGCTTCCATAGAGTTTTCGGTTACATGTTCAAATCTTCGTTAGTTAAAATGTGCCGAGTTTCTGAGTCAAATGAAACATTTAGCCTTCGGAAAGTCACATTCTGAATTGACAAATATCTCACAGCCATACATTATTAAGAGTAGGATAAGATCCTTCACTAGCCTAAACTTAACCTCTGTAGGCAAGTAGTTTCTGGATAAGGATATGCCCCTTGACGATCTTTAAATATTGGAAACAATTTTGTTTATGTGCAAGTTCCATTTTAGACTGCTGCCAAAAAAATTCTTAAGTTTTTTATACTTTTAACCTTTCATATCTTTGTGCCATTTAGGATAATAGGTGGAAAAATGATATGGCCAAGGCCACGTTTATACAGGGTGATTCGCATAAGGTGTGACAAAAAGATAGGGTGTGTAGGTTGGACCTAGACAAGCAAAAAATCGTTTGGGAGGGGGGGGGGTCCATTTTCCCCCGTTTAGGCGGGAGGGGCAATTTAAGAAAAAAGTCACTAAAAGTTGGAAAAAAATTATTTAAAAATAACGGTAGTACCTACAGAGTCGTACTATAGCATTTTGAAAAGCCAAAAACTTATACATTTATTTAAATTCAAAAATAAGTTGTTCAAATAAATAATTTTTAAAATATTAATTTTCAAAGTCAAAATTTTGAAAAAAAAAATATAATTTTTTTTTTTTTTAAACCACTTTTTTCCAAATTTTACGTAATTAAGTAGTATTTTTTTGGCTTATTTTCAATGCTCTTATTTATTCTTGATCAAACACAAAAAACCGGATGTCAAAATAACCTGTAGTTTTTGAGAAAACCAAAAATTACAAAAACGACTTTTTTCAAATTTTTTTTTTTAAGTTTTTTTTTCGTTATTGGATTCTTAAGTGAACTTACGAAATAAAGGATGAATTTTCTCTTTACTTTTTTTATTGAGAATTCACTTAAAAATCCAATAACGAAAAAAAAACTTAAAAAAAAAAAATTGAAAAAAGTCGTTTTTGTAATTTTTGGTTTTCTCAAAAACTACAGGTTATTTTGACATCCGGTTTTTTGTGTTTGATCAAGAATAAATAAGAGCATTGAAAATAAGCCAAAAAAATACTACTTAATTAAGTAAAATTTGGAAAAAAAGTGGTTTAAAAAAAAAAAATTATGTTTTTTTTTCAAAATTTTGATTTTGAAAATTAATATTTCAAAAATTATGTATTTGAACAACTTATTTTTAAATTAAAATAAATGTATAAGTTTTTGGCTTTTCAAAATGCTATAGTACGACTCTGTAGGTACTACCGTTATTTTTAAATAATTTTTTTCCAATTTTTAGTGACTTTTTTCTTAAATTGCCCCTCCCGCCTAAACGGGGGAAAATGGACCCCCCATCCCATACGATTTTTTGCTTGTCTAGGTCCAACCTACACACCCTATCTTTTTGTCACACCTTATGCGAATCACCCTGTATATGGCAATCGCCTTTGACTTGTTTGAGTAGATCTGAATTTGATTAAGTCTAGACCAGTTGAAAAGTGCCGATTTCTCTATTTATCTATTTTTTTTTATAATTAACGCGCACATCAAGGGGTTATGACTTTGACTACCCTTATAATGTTATAGAACACAGTGCGAGCATTTAGGAAAGTAGGAGAGGATTTAATAGGAGACAATGATGCACGTTGCTTTTGAATCTTTGTAAATCGTAATGCAGGGGAACACAGAGCCAGGAAGAGCATTGCACATACGGGTGGTGCAACTAAAATAAAAATCTCTATACTTGACTGTACGCCCGAAGTTGGGCTCAAGGTAAAACTGATGAGCATTCCTAGCGAGGCGGGTGTTGCGGCTAAATTGTTTCAGGGGAGGAATGCAACTGGCTATTTCACTAGAGCACTGTTTGTTAAAAAAACGATAAAAGAGAGAGAGACAGGTTCAAGAGAATCAATCGATTCTACGATTGAACTATAAGCTATCAATTTCAACGCTCTATTTTGTACCATATCAAGTAGGCTCTAAGATGTTTGAGGAGCACCTGATCAGAAATGGGAGTTATACTCCAGTTTTGGGCGGATGAAAGCCTTATAAATTGTAGTCAGATCAGAAGGGATGAAGAACTTCCTGCAAGAACTTCCTACCTTCCTGTTTTTGGCGTCTTTAAATATGTGGTCATTTCCACTAAGATCATCGTCTACACACATACCAAGTACTGCCAGCTTTTCGGTTTCTTGGATGCAGGTACCATTCATGAATAATGGCGATGGGGGAATGTTAAGCTTCATCGACAAGAGACAGCATTGAGTTTTCGAAGCATTGAGTTCTTTTCGGTTTTTAAGATCCCATGTATAACAATGCTATCAAGGTCAGAATTGAATGAGCTCATCATACGCAGCCGTTTGACACGAATATGAAAAGCTGAGGGTCGAGTCGTCAGCAAAACAGTTAAGCGGATTAGAAGTTTAAGACAAGGGATCATTTATGACTACCTACCAATAGCAACAAACTAGAATATTTTCAAGAAGACGTCATTACTGACCCACTGACTGGCTCTGTAACGTTTTCATTCTTACGATCGATATTTTCATACAGACTAGAAGACAAAATCTTTTGTTTAAAATACTTCAGAAAAAAAACTACGAATTCGTGTTTTACATCAAACTTACAAGCTTTAACTCTCGATCGTGGACTTACCTGAAAGAAAAAAAAAAGAAATATGTTAGCAAAGCTTAGGTCCAGAAAAGTAGAACTTTATTTTTGAATTTTATATTTCTCTTTTTGGGTATAATCTTCCCTGACTCATGCATAAAAAATACTTACACATGCCTCAGCAGAAAAAAAAGACAAACTACAACCCACCATCATGACTTATAAATTAGAAACTGTCAAGAACCAACGCCTTTGAAAGAAAATGGTAAACATCACCATATTCGTTCTTATACGCAGTGCACACATAATGAAGTTTACACACATATATGTATGTTTGTTCATTGAAGATTAACACCCTTTTCGGGGGGAAACAAAATTACTCCTTAATTCCACTATATACACTCAACTCAAGTTGAAAAAGGAAACACACAATGAAAAAGCATAAAATATTCAATCACAATATGAATAAAACATAAAGCAAAAGATTTACAGCACTCCACAGCCTCACTTTCACAGAGTAATTGTGAACGGAATTAAGAATAAAAGGATACGAATGCGAAACATAGCGCTAACGCCGCTCTCGCTGACTGCTGTCCCCAAATTCTCTTTTACACAAAACCGAAACAGGACCGAAATTAAAAATGCAACAAAAAGAAGATAAAATGCAACAGTTTTATCACTTGTGTAAGCGTTATTAATAAAAGGATACTCGTTTTCTTTCTCCTTCTATCTCTTTTTTTTTTTTTTGATGTGGAATAAAAGAAAACTTCAGTTAAACAAAGTATACTATCCAGAAGGACATACACAATCGCACATATAAAAAGGCTTTTTTTCTGTGTCGCAATAGAAAAACAGACAAAAAAAAAAAAAATAATGTGGGACACAAACGGTAGAATGAAGTGAGATTTAATTTCGCTTTCATCTATCTCCAATGCTTTACCTAGATGTGTCTTTGTGGTTTTGTGACGGTCACCCACCATCACCATCACCCAATACGAAAAGCATATTGTCGTTCTATCGTCCTTTAACTTTAGTGCAAAGTCATCATCAAATATTTATTTTCATTAAGGAACAAAATTTCATACTCATTCGTTTTATTAAATCCACACCACTTCCTTACACAGGAAAATGGGTAGAGTAAAATTTGCAAATGAACTAAACATTTTCACAGTATGGTGGGAAAGAAAATTCCAATAATGAATGGGGCATATTTAAGTGAGAGATTTTGTGTTTATATACGAATTTGTTTTCGATGTCTTCATCCGATGTCTTCATCGATCAAATAAGAAGATCTGAAAAGCTAAAGTCTAGCTCCATATCTCGGCTGCCCCTAGTGGCTTTTCTTTGAAAAAGATTCAAGATTTTAAATGAATTCATACAGCAAAAAAAAAAGAGGAAAATTAAAGAGCCGGGCCTTAGCTCAAAACCTTTCGAAAAAAATTGAACACAGAAATTTGTATTTTTCGAATTTGATGGAAACAAGCATTTTGTCCTTACTCTTCCAAGTCATGCCAGGAATAATAAGCTTCGAAGACATGTTAGTTTATTTTCAATTATTTCTACATGACAATTCAAGTTAATTACAATGTTTGTTCATTGAACATGTATTCACCGACTGTATGATTTCGGAACATACCTACTCATACCATCCACTCGAAATTTTGACAGAATTTTAGTATCGTACCTCCGGAGAACGAAATAAGAAGAAAGTATTGAAGACTTGTTGTGGGCCCTCTTGATAGCTTAAGTTGCGTTTTTGAAAAGAAGTTTTATCCAAAATGAAGAACCAACCCATCCCGGAATGGAAGCGAGCCACTGTATGCAAATTTCTGCAAAAATTTCGTGAGAATGGCATGATAATGGGAAAACACTGATGGTAAACGTCTTTTTGTGGTGTGGTTGTGGTGTGCAAAGACGAGAACGCTGATGCAGTAGCTGAGAGCATGGCACTCAATCTATGAAATTTAATTCCTGAAATTTAATGCCTTTTTTGCACAAAGATCTTAAATTATTCGCCTACAAGGTACCATTGAGTCAGCAATTGAAGGCGCACGATCATCCACTTCCTAGTCACTTAGCAGTTTAAACCTTGAAGCTGCTTCACTTGGACAACAAGTAAATATTCCTTCACTACCAATTACCATTCAGCTGCAGAAACGTCCCGTCTTTCCAACGCAACTTCATGGAAACGTTGATTACCCGTCAACTTATGAAATATATTGAAGAACGAAAGCTTCTTAACGACCGACAGTACGGCTTTCGTAGCAAAAGGGCCACTGGTGATTTGATGGAATAAAGGAATATCTCAATGAAAAATGGAACCAATTCTTACATTTCGTCGTTTCTTCGTTGGATTAGAAAATTCCTTCCCGAATGTTCAGTACAAGTTGTTTATAAATGCTGGTGTGCCTCAGGGCTCCGTTTTGTCTCCGATACTCTTCCTTATTTTCAAAATTGGTCCCTTTTGTGAAACTACTAATCCTCTTAACTGTTTTGCTGACGGCTCAACAGTCAGCTTACATATTCGTTTCTAAATTCGCATGCTTTCGGATATGGAACGGGAACGGTTGCGTACGATAAGCATTAATTTCAGACCTTGGTAGCATTGTTGTATGGGGTAGTAAAGGGTTTTCTAATAGGTATGATATGATTTTGCAGTGGCGTTTCGGCCATTTGAAGTATGTCATGATCTCTTATCTGTTTTTATTGCATTCAGAAGTGTTTACATTTTACCATTGGACAACGTCGTGAACTTTCTGATTTTGCCTTGGAACAACTTGAAATCGATAACGATTTTTTTAAGAAAATCATTTTTTCCGAAGAGGCTTACTTTTATATGACTAGTGCGTTAAATAAACAAAACTGGCGATGAAAATCCACAAAATATTCATGAAAAACCATTGCTCTCACCTAAAATGACAGTTTGGTGTGGTTTTTGGGCTGGTTGAATAATCGGTCCGTACTTCTTTCAAAATGAAGCTGGTAACACCATTACTGTCAATGGAGAGCGGTATAGATCGATGATAACCAACTTTTTATGGGCGAAATTGGAAGAAATTGATTTTGACAACATTTGGTTTCAACAAGACGGGACTATTTCTTGTAGGGTTATTTGAAGTCATTGGTTTTTCAAAATAAACCAGATTCTCTTCAAGCTTTACAAATCAATATTGAACGTGCCATTAATGATATACGACTTGATGTAGTGGAAAAAGTGCTCGAAAATTGGGTTCATCGAATTTGTTGCTGCAGAAGAAGTCGTGGTGGCCTATTGAGTGACGTTTTATTTAAAACATAATGGTAATGATTGAACTGCACATTAAGTAAAAAATATTTGAATTTCTTTAACAAAAAGTGTGCTTTTTTCAAAAAAGAAATCATATCACTCTTATTGGAAAACCCTTTATAAACCGAGTAGAATTCAAATCTTCGAAAACTCAATGCTTGTCTCTGGTCGTTAAAGCTTAACATACCGCCATTGTCATTACCTGGAGTGTGAGTTTGATCTTCATTGGAATGACAACACATTTAAAGTCGCCAAAAATGCTGCTAAATGTTAAAGTTTCTAAGATGATGCAGGAAATTTGTTGGGACCGGGATAACGTAGCCCTTAAAGCGACTATCGTCTGATAAATTTTGGTAGCTTATTCAGGATATTTAAAAGGTTTTTTTAGTACCTCGAATTTAGGCGACAACGATAGTCGTCTTTAGATTTACGGAGAGCAGGTCCAGATATAAACTGTGAACCAGATTAATTTAATCATATAGGGACCAGAGCATCATTCCAAGGAAAGCTAGTCCGTAATTGAATTTCAGAAAGATAAAAAAATTAAATATCACTTTAGATTCAAAGCTCGGTCGATTTAAGACTTACATTTAATATTATAAAACACAGTGCGCACATTTACGAAAACAAGAAATGCATATTGCTTTTGAATTTTTGGGAGTCGCAATGTGGGGGGAAAACAGAGTCTCGAGTCTGGAATGCTATTTCACATTCAGGTAGTGCGGTGACTAAAAAATAAATCTCTATACTTTAATATACACCCGACGTCGGTTTCGAAGTAAAACTGATGAGCATTCCTAGAGAGGCGGATGTTGCGGCTCAATTGTTTCAGGGGATTATTGCAACTGTCTATTTCACTGGAGCTCTGTTTGTAGAATAAGCGATAAAAGAGACTGAGACAGACAACGTTTTGAAGATGTGACAGAAAAGCAATTGATTTTGCGATTGAACTATCATTTATCAATCGCAAGGTAAGCTGCAATTAAGGCCATAAGATGCTACACAATCTCTTCAAAACTTGTCAGTGAATGCATTGACAATTTGACAAAAATGAGCAGCAACAAAGTTCCAATTGGTGGATGGGCGTTGTGCTATTCGGGTAGGCTCTGATTGGTGCTAACTTGGCGGCGCCCAGATGCTGTAACTTATAGTACACGTCAACTGTGCTTACTATACCTCCAAGCGGTATCCACTGGGACCTGGGATGCTCCGTCCAGAGCTGACCTGCTAAACTAGTAAGTGCGAGTGTTGAGATAAGGGAATCCGGAACAAAGAATTGTGATCGATCAACACTATAATTGCTCTGCGAACAATGACTGACTGCACGAATCTCAGTGGTCTACGAGAGCTTTCGTGTAAATGTCCCAGCGGATGAATTCGAAGGACAGAATCAACGGTGGACTTCAGCAGCCATAAAAGCAGAAACCCCTGAAGGAGCTACTCCAACATATTTGGTTTAAAGGTCTTTCAGGGTCTTTTCAATACTAGGACAGGGTATTGAAGTAGAGATGGTGGCGGATGAGCTCCTGGGGAGCCAACGGCAGCACTCACACCCCTGCAGCAGGGTACTGACACTGGATATTCCAGCCCTTTGTGTCCGAAGGGATCCAAAAGGACCTGGCCCTCCAGGTTGGGGGTTGTGCGTAGGGTTAACTACCCTACCACGGAAAAAATAATTTATTCCGAAACAACGAACAGCCTCGGATAACGATAATGATTTCAAAGTTGACGACCCATGCAAACGAAAAAAGGACAACGACCTCCGGATCTGCACTTGGAACGTAAGATCTCTTTACGGACTAGGTGCAGCGGACGCCCTGGACTGCTGCAAAGCAGACATAACCGCCATCCAAGAAGTGCGATGGAGTGGACCGGGCATAAAGAAGATGAAAAACTGTGACATATACTATGGCGACTGCTACAGACAACAGAAACAGCGTTTATTTGGGTGTGGATTTGTCGTTAGAGGAAGACTCAGGGATAAGGTGATTAGCCAAAATCCAGTCAATGAGCGTATAATGACCATCCGCATCAGGGCTAAATTCGCCAACATTAGCCTTATATGCGCCCACGCCCCCACAGAAGAGAAAGACGACGATTCCAAAGACTGTTTCTACGAGCTCCTCGAAGAAACATATGAGCAATGCCCTAGATACGACGTGAAAATCGTTCTTGGAGATTTCAACGCAAAACTAGGGAAGGAGGACATCTTTGGAAACACAATCGGTAAGAATAGCCTCCACGACAAAACCTCCGAAAACGGATTGAGGCTTATCGATTTTGCTGCGGGGCTAAATCTTGTTGTAAGTAGTACACGCTTCCCGCATCTCAAAATTCATAAAGGCACATGGCGATCCCCAGATCAATTAACCGTCAACCAAATTGACCATGTTGCGATCGACGCAAGGCACTCTTCCAGTGTGCTAGATGTCCGAACTTTCCGAGGGGCCAACTTTGACTCGGACCACTACCTTGTTGTAGCCAAGGTACGAATGAGGATATCTTGTTCACGACCAGCACGAACTAACGCTGTGAAGAGATATGACGTCGGAAAGCTACAATCGCAAGAGATTGCCAATGCCTTTTCCAATCGAGTGTCCCTTCAATTATCCTTGAATCCCATGCCGCCAGCATTAAACATCGAAGACCAGTGGCAGCAATGCCAAGAAGCCATCAGAACCGCTGCCTCTGAGGTTCTGGGTTTCACTGGGCCACCAAAACGAAACCCATGGTTCGATGAAGAATGTAGGCAGGCAAATGCAGCCAAGCAAAGAGCACGACAAATGCTTTTGCAAACACGAACGAGGGCTGCTTACGATCGGTATAACGAGATTTACAAGGAGAGAAGAAGGGAAGAACACCGACTTCTCAAAAAGAAAAAGAAGCAGTATGAGAAGCGCTCGTTTGAGGAAATAGAGAGGTGCCATGACAGGAACGAGACTCGGAAGTTTTACCAAAAGGTAAAAAGATCCTGCCAGGGTGGCAAACCCCGAACTCAAGCCTGTAAAGACCAGCAGGAAAACATAGTTGTAGAGTCACAGTCGCTACTGAGGATCTGGAAAGATCATTTCTGCAGACTGCTTAACGGCGAAGAGGACACAAATTCCGCTGTCAGGCAGACTGCCCCATTCAGCCTGGACGATGATCAAGAATGCCGTCCTCCCGACCTAGAAGAAGTTAAGCTTGCTATATGCAAACTTAAATCAAATAAGACTGCAGGTGCAGATGGCCTTGATGCCGAACTTTTCAAGGCAGCTGGAGATCAGTTGGAAACGAGCATGCACCAGCTGATCTGCATGATATGGTCGAAAGAAAGCATGCCCGATGAATGGAACCTCAGTATCGTATGCCCGATCCTAAAGAAAGGAGACCCTCACAACTGCGCCAATTATAGAGGGATAAGCCTCCTTAACGTCGCTTATAAGATCTTATCTGCTGTAATATGTGAACGTCTGAAACCCCACGTCAACAACTTGATAGGTCCTTATCAATGTGGTTTTAGACCAGAGAAGTCCACAATAGACCAAATTTTCACATTACGGCAGATCTTGGAAAAAACCCGAGAACACAATATCGATATTCACCATCTTTTTATCGATTTCAAGGCCGCGTATGACAGTATCTACAGAGACGAGCTGTACAGAGCCATGTCTAGTTTCGGCATCCCTGCAAAACTCGTACGACTATGCAGGATGACTTTGGAGAATTCACGCTGCTCCGTCAAGGTCGGTAAAGAACTCACCGAAACCTTCAATGTCGAAAAAGGTTTTAGGCAAGGCGATAAACTGTCATGCCCTCCAGGTTGGGGGTTGTGCGTAGGGTTAACTACCCTACCACGGAAAAAATAATTTATTCCGAAACAACGAACAGCCTCGGATAACGATAATGATTTCAAAGTTGACGACCCATGCAAACGAAAAAAGGACAACGACCTCCGGATCTGCACTTGGAACGTAAGATCTCTTTACGGACTAGGTGCAGCGGACGCCCTGGACTGCTGCAAAGCAGACATAACCGCCATCCAAGAAGTGCGATGGAGTGGACCGGGCATAAAGAAGATGAAAAACTGTGACATATACTATGGCGACTGCTACAGACAACAGAAACAGCGTTTATTTGGGTGTGGATTTGTCGTTAGAGGAAGACTCAGGGATAAGGTGATTAGCCAAAATCCAGTCAATGAGCGTATAATGACCATCCGCATCAGGGCTAAATTCGCCAACATTAGCCTTATATGCGCCCACGCCCCCACAGAAGAGAAAGACGACGATTCCAAAGACTGTTTCTACGAGCTCCTCGAAGAAACATATGAGCAATGCCCTAGATACGACGTGAAAATCGTTCTTGGAGATTTCAACGCAAAACTAGGGAAGGAGGACATCTTTGGAAACACAATCGGTAAGAATAGCCTCCACGACAAAACCTCCGAAAACGGATTGAGGCTTATCGATTTTGCTGCGGGGCTAAATCTTGTTGTAAGTAGTACACGCTTCCCGCATCTCAAAATTCATAAAGGCACATGGCGATCCCCAGATCAATTAACCGTCAACCAAATTGACCATGTTGCGATCGACGCAAGGCACTCTTCCAGTGTGCTAGATGTCCGAACTTTCCGAGGGGCCAACTTTGACTCGGACCACTACCTTGTTGTAGCCAAGGTACGAATGAGGATATCTTGTTCACGACCAGCACGAACTAACGCTGTGAAGAGATATGACGTCGGAAAGCTACAATCGCAAGAGATTGCCAATGCCTTTTCCAATCGAGTGTCCCTTCAATTATCCTTGAATCCCATGCCGCCAGCATTAAACATCGAAGACCAGTGGCAGCAATGCCAAGAAGCCATCAGAACCGCTGCCTCTGAGGTTCTGGGTTTCACTGGGCCACCAAAACGAAACCCATGGTTCGATGAAGAATGTAGGCAGGCAAATGCAGCCAAGCAAAGAGCACGACAAATGCTTTTGCAAACACGAACGAGGGCTGCTTACGATCGGTATAACGAGATTTACAAGGAGAGAAGAAGGGAAGAACACCGACTTCTCAAAAAGAAAAAGAAGCAGTATGAGAAGCGCTCGTTTGAGGAAATAGAGAGGTGCCATGACAGGAACGAGACTCGGAAGTTTTACCAAAAGGTAAAAAGATCCTGCCAGGGTGGCAAACCCCGAACTCAAGCCTGTAAAGACCAGCAGGGAAACATAGTTGTAGAGTCACAGTCGCTACTGAGGATCTGGAAAGATCATTTCTGCAGACTGCTTAACGGCGAAGAGGACACAAATTCCGCTGTCAGGCAGACTGCCCCATTCAGCCTGGACGATGATCAAGAATGCCGTCCTCCCGACCTAGAAGAAGTTAAGCTTGCTATATGCAAACTTAAATCAAATAAGACTGCAGGTGCAGATGGCCTTGATGCCGAACTTTTCAAGGCAGCTGGAGATCAGTTGGAAACGAGCATGCACCAGCTGATCTGCATGATATGGTCGAAAGAAAGCATGCCCGATGAATGGAACCTCAGTATCGTATGCCCGATCCTAAAGAAAGGAGACCCTCACAACTGCGCCAATTATAGAGGGATAAGCCTCCTTAACGTCGCTTATAAGATCTTATCTGCTGTAATATGTGAACGTCTGAAACCCCACGTCAACAACTTGATAGGTCCTTATCAATGTGGTTTTAGACCAGAGAAGTCCACAATAGACCAAATTTTCACATTACGGCAGATCTTGGAAAAAACCCGAGAACACAATATCGATATTCACCATCTTTTTATCGATTTCAAGGCCGCGTATGACAGTATCTACAGAGACGAGCTGTACAGAGCCATGTCTAGTTTCGGCATCCCTGCAAAACTCGTACGACTATGCAGGATGACTTTGGAGAATTCACGCTGCTCCGTCAAGGTCGGTAAAGAACTCACCGAAACCTTCAATGTCGAAAAAGGTTTTAGGCAAGGCGATAAACTGTCATGCGATTTCTTCAACATCATACTTGAACAGATTGTAAAAAACTCAAACGTCAACACCAGAGGAACAATCTTTCAAAAGTCTGTACAATTCTTCCTCCCCTTCCAATTACCGTCCAATTGCACTAACTTCCCTTCTTTCCAAGGTCATGGAAACGTTGATAAACCGTCAACTTACGAAATATCTTGAAGAACGAAAGCTTCTTAATGACCGTCAGTACGGCTTTCGTAGCAAAAGGTCCACTGGTGATTTGATGGCATATCTCATCGAAAAGTGGAACCAATCTTTACATTGTTTTGGAGAAAGTAAGATTATTGCGCTTGATATTTCTAAAGCATTTGATAGAGTTTGGCATCAGGCTCTTTTATCAATGCGTGCTTTTGGTATCGATGAGTCTCTTATTCGTTGGATTAGAAACTACCTTTCCGACCGTTCAATACAAGTTGTGTTGGATGGTTTCAAGTCTGATACCCACTTCATAAATGCTGGTGTGCCCCAGGGCTCCGTTTTGTCTCCGACTCTCTTCCTCATTTTCATTAATGATCTCTTGTCTGAAACTTCTAATCCACTTAACTGTTTTGCTGACGACTCGACCCTCAGCTTTTCATATTCGTTTCCAAACTCACGTCCCTGCTCTTCGGATGTGGAACTGGAACGGTTGCGTATGATAAGCTCATTGAATTCTGACCTTGACAGCATTGTTGCATGGGGTATTATGAACCGAGTAGAATTCAATGCTTCGAAAACTCAATGCTGTCTCTTGTCGTTGAAGCTTAACATTCCCCCATTGCTATAATCCATGAATGGTACCTGCATCCAAGAAACCGAAAAGCTGTCAGTACTTGGTATGTGTGTAAACGATGATCTTCGTTGGAATGACCACATATTTGAAGTCGCCAAAAATGCCGCAAAATGCTTAGGCTTCTTGAGACGATGTAGGAAATTCTTCACCCCCTTCTGATCTGGCTACAATTTATAAGGCCTTCATCCGCCCAAAACTGGAGTATAACTCCCATATCTGGTCAGGTGCTTCTCAAACATCTTTGCACCTGCTTGATAGGGTACAAAATAGAGCGTTAAAATTGATAGGTGATAGCTCAATCGTAGAATCAATTGATTCTCTTGAGCATCGTCGAAACGTTGCCTGTCTCACTCTCTTTTATCGCTTTTTTCACAAGCAGTGCTCTAGTGAAGTAGCCAGTTGCATTCCTCCCCTGAAACAATTTAGCCGCAACACCCGCCTCGCTAGGAATGTTCATCAGTTTTACCTTGAGCCCAACTTCGGGCGTACAGTCAAGTATAGAGATTCGTATTTCAGTCGCACCACCCGAATGTGGAATGCTTTACCTGGCTTCGTATTTCCCCTTCATTACGATTCACAAAAATTCAAAAGCAACGTGCATCGGTGTCTCCTTTCAAATCCTCTCCTATTTTCCTAAATGCTCGCACTGTGTTTAACAACATTATAAGGGTAGTCATAACCCCTTGATGTGCGCGTTAATTATAAAAAAAAAAAAAAAATTACTCGCCTATGCAGACGATATTGACGTAATGGGAAGAAAAAAGCGTGATGTCATAGGTGCTTTTGCGAGTATCGAAACAGAAGCGGCAAAAATGGGTTTGATGGTTAATGAGGGCAAAACGAAGTATATGTTGTCATCAAACAAGGACACAGAACATCGACGAATTGGACAAAACGTCACAATAGACAGACATAACTTCGAGGTAGTACAGGACTTCGTCTACCTAGGATCCGCTGTAGACACGGACAACAACATCAGTGCGGAGATCAAACGGAGAATAACTCTTGCCAACCGTTGCTTCTTTGGGTTAAGAAGGCAATTGAGAAACAAAACCCTCTCCAGAAAAACCGAGGTAACCTTATATAAGACCTTAATCATCCCAGTCCTGCTTTACGGCGCGGAAGCATGGACTTTATCGAAAGCGTATGAGGAAACCCTTGGTCGTTTCGAAAGAAAAATTCTCCGAATGATCTTTGGTCCCGTATGCGAAGGCAATGTGTGGAGAAGAAGATACAACAACGAGCTGTATGAGCTGTACCGCGACATGGGCATAGCCAGAAGAGTACGCATCGCGAGGCTACGATGGTTGGGCCATGTTGAGCAGATGGACCCAAACGCTCCGGCTCGTCGGGTGTTCGAAAGCACATTGCAGGGAAATCGCGGAAGGGGAAGACCTCGTCTTAGGTGGCGCAATCAAGTGGAGGATGACCTCAACCGACTTGGAGTGCGAAACTGGAGAGAGCTCGCCCGAAATAGAAGTCGTTATCGAAGGATGTTGGTTGAGGCCCAGGTTCACCCCGAACTGTAATGCCCACCTAAGTAAGTAAGTAACAAAGTTCCAATCTACTGGGTACTTGGACATCTAGGAATCAAAGGCAACGACCAGACGAACTGGCAAAGACTGGAACCGGATCACCTCTCATGGGACCGCAACCTTTTTGTGAAGTAACAGATAGGCACATTGAGAGCGAAATCAAAAGAACAGAGATCTCCCCAAAATGCGTCAAGTCAAGGTTTTACTTGGCACTTTCAACTCAAAACGTTAAACAGACGCAATGAAATCAAGTAAAAATCCTAGCCGGGTTCCTTAACGGACACTGCAGACTAAGAAAACACCTAAAAGTACTAGGCATAGAGTGCAATGACAAATGCAGATACTGCAACGAACAGGCAGGAATAATCTACTGACCACCTCTTAGGTGACTGCGAAGCTCTTTTACGTGAAAGGAAGAAATGCCTAGGATAGTTAGATAGTTTCATCATTACATTAAGGCATACAACTTAAGAAGAAGGGGGTACAATAGATTTACAAGGTCGAAGTACAATATAAAACCCCATCTTGTCACTGATCTTATAACAGTATCCGCTAGAAAAAAAAGAGACACCACGGCCAAAAGAAAAAACAACGTAGCAGAGAATAGCTATTCTAGTGGAAGGGGTAACTACATACAGTAAATTTATTACTACTGGTAAAATAAAAATATGCGAAGTACCAACTCAGTTTTTTGACACAAGGAGTGAAATAATAATAAGGGTTTATAATTTTTGACATTTAATCGCTGTGCCATAACCCTTATCTGCGATGGACCAATCTGAGATAAAATTTTTCGATTTGTAAAGACAAATTGGTTATCGAACTTCACTTATGTTAGAACCCAATACTTCATGTGTGTCTGCAAGAGTCTATTTACATTCCAATTTACGATATTGTGAGTTGTAAGGCATAACCCTTTCTTCTATCTTCCAACCCTCGGACAAAGTACGCAAGTGCTACCGCATGTTTCTCGTCATCACTTTCTAAACACACTGTATCCTTAGAAGCCGAAAAAAATCGACACAAAAATAAATCTTAAAAAAAATATTCCTCTTTGTAAAAAAAAATCTATTAAGGCCATCCCAATCCTCGCGTCTATAAAAGTACCAAAAAAAAAAACAGACCTAAAAGCTCGGTGCTACACCACTGCACTCAACCACCAGGACTCCATTGAACACACACGTTCACCCAAATAAAGATGATCAACAGTTTTTCTTCACAGAGAAAATACAAGTAATTCCTTCACGTCTGTTCTTTGCACTTTTTTCTTTTGGAAAAAAATAGGAAAAACCAAGAAGTAAAAACAACAACAAAAAAAAATTATATATATTCAAGTCGAAATATCTGCGGCAGAAGGATTAAAAATGAGAAAAGTATGTTCAAAGTGGAAGGCAGCAGTCAGCAGGCACGAGGAGGGCAAGGCTGACAACAAGGGGTGGCAGCCCAATGAGTTAGTGATTTCTACTTTGGAATTCTTTCAATTGTTTCTTTATTGTTTCTGTACATTTTTCTTTCTTTCTACTCTTTTTTTTGTTTTCTTTTTTTTTGTTGTGTTTTTCTTTTTTATTTGATAGAGATACAAGTGTGTACATGAATGAATGAAAGCATCCAGGCTACGACCATGATGTGTGAATGATTACATTTTGGGGGGAGCCAGCCAACGTCAAGCCATCTAGTCCGTCGTTTCGTAACACCCACACAAACAATCAAGTAAAATAAGGAAATTTCGTTTTGAAACTTGTTGTTTTTTCGGTGGAGTTGTTCTAGATGGGTGGTGGGTGTTTTTGGTTTTGGGAAGGTGGTATATGAGTTTGTAGCAAGCAGTATAGGGATATCCTGAATATCCTGATATGTCTTTCTGGCTCTGCCAGCAAGTGGCATCCGCATATTGATAGTAATGTAAGGAGAACGTGTGATGAAATTTTGCCAGGATTATACGCCAGTTGGGAAATCTAGTTAAGGGATTTACGCTTTTCGGTTTTATGACTGGTTTCGGAAGTGTGCCAGTGGGGAATCGGCCTTTGAATCAAATTAGAACGATTGTTATTACATGACTTAGAACACAAGAAAACACAGGAACAATGCAATAAAAAAAATATACACAACTATACACACAGCAAAACTAAGGCAAGCTCAGCTCATGGACAGGACACCTTTTTGTCAATATATGTTTACCTATGGTGTATGTATGTAGAGGGAGTCCGTCCTGGAAAAACAATTCTGGAAGTGGATTGTTTTTCGATATGGCTTTCAGAATTGTGTGATGGAGATATGAATCTGTACTAATAATTAGTTTGAACATATTCGATCGATTTTGCCCTTTGCCGAGAAGACAACAACGAAAGCATAAAAAAACTTCTCACTATACACACGCGCATAATTGGATAATGCTGCAGGCATAAGACATTTCAATATGCGTAGCAGAACATCGCATAAAGATTAAGGACACTTACTGGGGTCCATATCCATTTTGAGAAGTTTTTTCATGTGCAGTTTTGTAGGAAAATATGTTTTTAGGTGTTTTTTGGTATACACTCGTACCATATAAGTTTATGGATTGACAAAATGGTTATCGCCAGGGACATTTGTATGCAATAATAAAATTAAATAGGCAATCCTAATGCGTTGCTTGTGGAGGGTTTTACGGAATAATTATTTAGTGCACGTCTCTGAAAAGGATTTCATCGTTTACTACAACACAGCTCGATTTTTGAGCTTTAGAAATCAATTACAGGTAGCTTTTGGAAGTGAGACAAAATTAAATCGGAATAGTTCTCTTGAAAGTAAATGAAGGTTGTTGATAGTTTTGTAGGTTGATTTTATAAAGAATCAAACCGAGAAACGCTACATTAAAAAATACCAATAAATGTTGAAAGTACTGGCTTTTGATTTTTCCTTCCACGTTCATTGGCAAACTTGCTCTGTAAATTCGCCGACAGACGTACTTTGACGGAGTCAATTGCTTTCTAAGACTACCCTCGCATTTCATTATAAATTGAGTTTAAAATAACTCAAAGATTCTTTGATAAAAAGTGTCATTTAAATAAACAAAGTATGCAATCACTTAAACTAGGCATATAAGCACTTGTTGCATTCGACAATCTGTGTAGGTGTGGCAATTGATAGAAAAATGAAATCCACATCGACTGGGTGCTGAATATGTAAATCAATGAAAAATAAAAGAACGCTTCGATTATTCAGAACAAGTCTCTTTGTGGCAATTCATGTCAAGATAGTCAAAGACTACCCCTACCAGTGGTGAGCGGAATATTTTTTTTTTGAAATGCCTGCCAAAAATTCAATTTTCGGTAAATCCAATTAAAAATAGTTCATTCCTTCCATTTAAGCTTACAGTTTAAAACGATACAAATTTTTGTTCTGTTTCTGAAAACAGGCTGATTGGCAGCCGCAATCGTAGAGGAAGTGCAAACCCATTTTTTCGAGGCGGGAGTGTTTAGACCGCTGTAGTTCATGTCTTGCTCAATATGTTTAGCTGAAATTGCAGTAATATTGTCGAAATATGTATATTGTTTATGTTAACAGGTAATAATAAACTTAAGCTTCTATACGACCAGCAGTAGAAAAAAAGTCCTAAGAAATCTCTAAAAAAAAATAGACCGTCACATATGATGACCCTCTTAAAAACTAATTCGTCAAAACAAAATTGAATCGAAATCATTGAAGCCGTTTTCGAAAAAGGAAAAGGTAAAAAAAATAATGGCCCAATTCCAAAAACCACTCTGCCCTATAGACAGACAGACATACAAACAGACAGAATTGCAACATCTACTATTTTCGTATTCCCTGTCACTGTCATCATTTGTGTCATATTTAATTCTGCACGATTACAAAACTTGCTTTAGAATGGGTGGTTGAATTTTAAGGGTCGATGTAGATTATGAATAAAACACAAAACATTTCTTTTTATTATGAAAACATTGGCAGTCATCAATTATGAATGCAACAAAACATCAGCCAAATGACTGCCGCGACCTCCATCCGGTGGTCCAATTTTTCGATGACACCGAGGCATCATTGAGGCTCTATGCGATGCCGTCAATGTGCAGAATAATGTCATCCTTTTCTTAAGTTGTTGCTGGTTTATCGACGTACACCATTTCTTTCAAACAACCCCAAAGAAAGAAGTCAAACGGTGACATCGCCACCACGTGAGATAACACGATCATTGAATTTTTCACGCATAGTTTCGTTAGCTATGTGGAAAGTGGCATCGTCCTTTTGAAGCCACATCCGTCTCTTCTAATTCGGGCCATAAAAAGTTCGTTTTCATCTCACGATAGCGAACAAAATTTACAGTAACTGCCTGACCGGCCTCATTGTGGTTTTTCGACAATCACCTTTGGATTATCATTTGCCCAAATACGGCAATTCTGCTTATTGACAAACCCAATGAGGTGCCATCACTGAAGGTGATTTTCTTTCGAAATTTATCATTCACTGTTGTCATTTCTTTCCGCCATTCTAACCATTGACGACGCTTGAAATGATCTAGAGGATTTAGTTCTTGAGTCAGTTGCACCTTCTAAGAATGTAGATGCAAGTCTTGTGCATAATGTTCATCAACGGCGATATTGTGAGAGCTGCAATGTTGGTGTCGATCTGCCATTCATCTTAGTTACACGCACCGCGCTTAGTGCCCAAATTAATTCGCGACCTGTGCCACCTCCTACAACCCAAATAATCCAAATTAAAATATAAAAAAAAAAAAAATCCAACTAAAACAACCAACAATAAACATAATTATGAATCTTTCCAGCCGCGCAGCGAAAACAGAAAATAAAATCGTGTGCAATATTTATCAGTGCTGTGAAAATGAAAAAAAACCCATGTAGGTACTATTCAATAGCAAAAACACTAAGTGCGTTACCTGTCCATCGACTCCTAAGGGGGCTAAGATCGAATTTCTTTGCTGTGTACGCTCACACTGCAAAATGCAGGCCAGCTGTTTTGGCACTGAGTGAAACACAGGTGGGTGTTGATTCTGATCCATCAAAGTTCAATCTGCCTGGGTATAGCTTAGTGCCATTATTCTTCTCTTCTCATGCTCTCGCCGTTTATGTTCGAAATGATATTGCTTACCAACTTCTACCACAATACGGCCTCTGTTCTAATACGAACTTTAATTTCATGTGGTTAAAATTCACCGTCCGTAAACAAATCATTCACTATTGTTTTATTTATAGAAGCCCCAATTTAGATAGCAATTCAACCTCTAACGAGTTTGAGGCGCTATCTGACTCCATACTAAGAATTATTGTTTCCCTTTATCCTCACACTGAAATCGCAATTGCGGGCGATTTCAATGTACACAATTCAGGTTGGCTTCGACATTCTGG
This sequence comes from Melanostoma mellinum, assembly GCA_914767635.1. Lineage (NCBI taxonomy): Eukaryota > Metazoa > Arthropoda > Insecta > Diptera > Syrphidae > Melanostoma > Melanostoma mellinum. The sequence continues at coordinate 28,356,501 of OU612058.1, forward strand.
CCAGACAACACCCGAAGGAAAATGTGTTGAGATCTTCGCTGAGTTTAACGAACTAACTCAACTTGTTGATGAGCCCACTCGGGTTCCAGATATTGAAGGCCATGCGGCCAACACTCTTGACCTATTTCTCACTTCTCATCCCGAAAAATTCAGGGTTGTAGTATCATCTCTTTTAGGCAAATCGGACCATTGTGTCATATCGGTAGATTTTTCGTTTTTGGACACGGTAAAAAAAGATAAAGTCCCTAAAAGAACTATGTGGCAATACGAGAAAGCCAATTAGGACGGCCTGAATAATTTCTTTCGAAATTTTGATTGGTCATTGTGTTTTCTCGACGGAAACGTAGATGCATCAGCTGATTATGATATCTAACGTAATTCTCCACGGCATGAGAAATTTTGTTTTTTTCGAACTCGCTCGGTTGCGAGAGTCCTCAAAGATCTCAACATACATAAATCCGCTGGCCAAGATGGTATCCCCGCCGTTATTCTGAACAGGTGTTCTTCTACGCTGGCAAAACCACTGCGTAAACTTATCCATCTTTCTTATTCTGCTGGGATTTTTCCGAACAGATGGAAAACTGCATTTGTCCAGCCGGTCCATAAAAAAGGCGAATCTTCCTCCCCTTCCAATTACCGTCCAATTGCACTTACGTCCCTTCTTTCCAAAGTCATGGAAACGTTGATAAACCGTCAACTTATGAAATATCTTGAAGAACGAAAGCTTCTTAATGACCGTCAGTACGGCTTTCGTAGCAAACGGTCCACTGGTGATTTGATGGCTTATCTCACCGAAAAGTGGAACCAATCTTTACATTGTTTTGGAGAAAGTAAGATTATTGCGCTTGATATTTCTAAAGCATTTGATAGAGTTTGGCATCAGGCTCTTTTATCGAAAATGCGTGCTTTTGGTATCGATGAGTCTCTTCTTCGTTGGATTAGAAACTACCTTTCCGACCGTTCAATACAAGCTGTGTTGAATGGCTTCGGCTGATACCCACTTCATAACTGCTGGTGTGCCCCAGGGCTCCGTTTTGTCTCCGACTCTCTTCCTAATTTTTATAAATGATCTCTTGTCTGCAACTTCTAATCCGCTTAACTGTTTATTCGTTTCCAAATTCACGTCCCTGCTCTTCGGATGTGGAACTAGAACGGTTGCGTATGATAAGCTCATTGTATTCTGACCTTGACAGCATTGTTATATGGGGTCATAAGAACCGAGTAGAATTCAAAGCTTCGAAAACTCAATGCTGTCTCTTGTCGTTGAAGCTTAACATTCCCCCATTGCTATAATCCATGAATGGTACCTGCATCCAAGAAACCGGAAAGCTGTCAGTACTTGGTATGTGTGTAAACGATGATCTTCGTCGGAATGACCACATATTTGAAGTCGCCAAAAACGCTGCTAAATGCTTAGATTTCTTGAGACGATGCAGGAAGTTCTTCACCCCTTCTGATCTGGCTACAATTTATAAGGCCTTCATTCGCCAAAAACTGGAGTATAACTCCCATATCTGGTCAGGTGCCGCTCAAACATCTTTGCATCTCTGCTTGATAGGGTACAAAATAGAGCGTTAAAATTGATAGGTGATAGTTCAATCGTAGAATCGAATGAATCTCTTGAACATCGACGAAACGTTACCTGTCTCTCTCTCTTATCGCTTTTTTCATAAACAGTGCTCTAGTGAAATAGCCAGTTGCATTCTTCCCCTGAAACAATTTAGCCGCAACACTCGCCTCGCTAGGAATGCTCATTAGTTTTTCGCACCACCCGAATGTGGAATGTTCTACCTGGCCTGTTTTTCCCCTGCATTACGATTCACAAAAGTTCAAAAGCAACGTGCATCGATGTCTCCTTTCAAATCCTCTCCTAATTTCATAAATACTCGCACTGTGTTTAATGGCATTATAAGGGTAGTCATAACCCCTTGATGTGCGAGTTAATTATAAAAAAAAAAAAGTACAAAGTCATAGATAATGATGGTTAATTGAATTAGACTTAACAAAATGAAATGAAATGAAAACTGAATAGAGGGAGATGCGAAACATTGAATAAGGGACACCTACATAGATAAAGTTGATGTTGTTTGAAAACAAGAAAACAAGAAACCCTCCCGATTTGATATAACACAAGTTAAGAATTACAATTCTATTAATACAGTCCTACTCAATTATTAACTTTTCTAAGGGAGTATTTTGAGATATTAGTATAGCTGCATTAAACAAAAAAGTTAAAAATACTGAGTAAGAGTCTTTGACTTTGACTTCTTTTAAAGTATTCATTGAGCATGAACTTCATTTTTCATACCGTCAACAGTTTCGAAATGAAGTAGCCATTTGCAGTGCTATTCCCTATTACAATGAACATTTTTCATAAAATAAAAGCAGAAAAGAAGTTATTCTGTCATCTTTCTTTTAAAAAAACTTAACTTCTCTCTTGGCACGATAGAAACGAGGACTTCATTCCCAAAGCTGTAGCTCCTGTACTACAAAACACCAAATGGCGAAAATAAGAGAAAAATACCTTCAATTTAAATAAATACTCAGGTAGATAACTCTATCGATCTACTGACTGCCTCACATAGTAAAATGTAAGAAACCACATTTGCTTTTGGTGTGATAACCTAGGCTCAAGGGATGTGATGTGATGTGCGGTGCTGTGACGCTGTGAGCCCCATAAGTTTGCCTAGCTCTCTCTCTGTGTAATATTGCGTAAATAATTTATAAGAAGAAATGTTTGTCAAAGGAAAATCATTAATAATAAATCAACTTCAAGTCAATTATTTAACTATGCATGTAGGTTTGTAGGTATGCCATCGAGAAATAACTCTCTTGTCACCCTATACTCCCCCAAAATAGTTTAAATTACCCAAAAGACTAAAACTTCTGCAAAGAACAACTTCGTCGTCTTTATTTATACATTTTTTTTTTACATCCCCACTTGACTTAGTCTAAGTGTGTGTTGGTTTACCATAAAAATGTTCAAAGCTTGGCAAAATATCAACAAATTGTGCGGAAACTTCTTTGCAAAAACTTTCAATATGTCGTCGTTTTACCAAGTGAATATTCCTTACATCAATTTGACTCCAACCAACAGTTTTAGTGGCCAGAAAACCACCCGCATAAATTCATAAGCTTCTTACATCCTAAGTTGACAAATAAAATTTAAAAAAAAAAAAGGAGTAGGAAGAAAAACAGCAACGAATAAATGCTGGACAAAGTTTTTTACTCTGTCCCTATGGCAGTGAGTGCTCAACCAAACATAAGGATAACGTCACCATGCAATAAATGTCCTGATTTTGATTCATGCATTAAAGTTGAAAATTTAAATGAATGGACTGGGTGTATTGAAAACAGATATCCCCCATCCACTTCGGCTTCATCAAGTTCTACTTCTCAGAAAAAGGTACACCAATTCAATACAAAAATATCAGATGGAAGCTTATAAAAGTAGGTATGTTTTTCCAGGAACTTAAACTTTTAATTGGACATAGCCTTACAGTGGTATGCAGAGTCTATACAATGAGTAGGCTCCATTAGCCAAGGGCCAACCTTTGGCCAAACGAGGCAATTAAAATGCTGATGTGTGTTGCATTCTTTTCTACTCTTTTTTTATAATTGAATGTCGACAGGATAATTCAATACACTGATGGTCTACTTTCGAACAAAAAATAAGCCTTCGGAGGTTTACTGAAAAATTAGAACACATTTCCGGAGGAAATTGCGTTGCGTACTCATCGACTAACTGCAAAAAGGTGTGGATTGTTCTTCAATGCAAAATCTGCATTCATAACTGGACGGGATATGTTTTTGTTTTGTATTCATTTATGGCTCAACACTTGAGGGATAATCACGCAGAGTCATAAATAGAATTTCCTCGCCACCACCGTACAGTCAAAGATCGAATCGATAGTGTGTAAGTGCTCCCAGAAGACACACCGAAGTACGTACAAAAATCAATTCAGATTTAGTGCGACTACATATATATATTTTTTTTTTTTCATTTGTCGCACAGTTTAGTTCGAAGGAGGTGGAACTATTTTTGTTTCTACTTTGACATGTTGTGATTTTTCATGTGTCACTTGTCACACAGCTCGTTGACAATTGACGGTGGGGACATAGCTGAGACGCACATTATTAGCTGGATGACATAGTAATTGAGTAGGTAGGTGGTGTTGCGTAGTACTGGCAGCGTTGTTATGTGTTGACATCTTTTTCTTGTAAGAAAAATTACCTTGAGGCATTTGACAAGTGGTGAAAACAATTTCAACAACTTAGATTGAGTCTATTAGTTTAAGCAATTAGATTTGTAAAGGAACATATGTCAAGTTTGCTTGATGGTAACACAAGTGATTCAAAGCGATGCAAAGCAATCCAAAGAGTACATATCGGGTTCTTTGAACGACATTTGCAAGGCTAAGGTCACTATGGTTATCTTCATTTACCATTATTGAGGTCACAATTTTGGAATGGTCTTTTCAACAGTTTGTCTGAAGAGCCAAAATAGATATGATTTCATCTGAAAAATTCTTTGATTTTTCGTAGCTTACCCTGGGTAAGGGGAAGGATTGAGAAATACATTTTCTCCATTTTTGGGCTGACATCATTGCGAAAATAGAGAAGAACAATCTTTGAATTGATGTCACACGAAATTTTAAAGACCCTCCTTTAGTTCCTATAATTATGTGTTGTTTTTCCTTCTTTCCAAGTAAGAAGGTGGTTCACAGAGGACGATAAGTTCATTTCCGGTTTTGAAGGTTGTAATCAGTTAAAAATTATCACGAAATGGGACCTAGCTTTTAAATTTTAATGTGGTAGTGATAAATTGGCAGGGCTGTGAGTTTGAAGGGAGGGGAAAAAGATTGGACATTTTGTAATAACGCCCAAGTCCTCCTTCATTGGAGAAACAGCTTTTGAAAAGAAAAACCGACTGCAAAACAGCAGCACCTTAATAAATACCGTAGTGCTTAACACTTTCTAAAAGCTCTTTGATGAACAGCGATAATAGAAGTGGCCCAAAGACTGATCCTTGCAGCACACCAGCTGAAACACTATGGAAACTTAATTGGCTCCCTTTTAACATCGCGCACTGCTCAAAGAAATGTGAAAGTATTATGTTACATAAGATTAATGATCATTTCCCATCGTTTAATTGTTTATAAGCTTTGCTTTTACAACTTGACTAGCAATATTTGTAAGTAATTTTTATTTATTTTTTCGCTTTGATGGGAGTACAATCGAGTATGAATGGAGAACATTAGTGCTTCCATCCACTTTACTTGAAGGCACCTAATATGTCAGCTTATATTTTCTTATATGTTCTTTCCAGCCCTGGAACCGATTGATTAACACCAAACCAGGAATTAAAGATTGGAAATGCCATGAATTTTATGAGTGTCGGTACAATCCAACCCAAATTGCGTCTAGAAGGGCAGGAAATCATCTAACTGATGAGCCCATTAGCGCAAGTAGGCGAAACGCACCAATTTTTGGAGTTGGGGTTACCGGATCTCTTGATCCTTAATGTCTTTTTGACTTTTTCAATAACAAAAGTAAAAGTCTCGATCCATTAAATGCTGGGAACAGCATGGATGAAGCTATTAAATAATTGCGCTCAGACAAAAGTAAGTCCTGAGATATCAATTTAATTAAATTAGATTAAAAGCCTGACAAACATGATCAGATCAGAGGAACGTAAGGAAAACTATGGCTTGTCTATGTGTTCATTTATTCCGATTTGCTTGAAAACCGCTTTATGTGGGACATTAATAAAAAATTGTATTGGTCTTCAACGGCATAAAAAGCTTCTTCTTCAATGAACAAAGTCAGGCTTATAACATCATCAGTGGAAGTACAGATAAGACGATTTGATGATAAGTACAGGTACCACGTACTAAGCATGTCTGCTTGTTAAGTGAGAGGTTCGAATCGAAACAGAAACTTGAAACTGTTTTTCCACGGGTTTTGCCTTTCACGAGGAATCGGTGAAAGGGGTAGGCTGCTACCCTAGGTAGTACAATGGACCGAAAAGTAGGTCTGAGTGCTGCAGATTAGCATAAGCCCCCTCATTTTATTAAAAAAAAAATCGGCTTGTCATAAAAAAAAACCTTTTTACAATGAGCTGCTACTGGCAAATGAGCTGTAAGTCCCTGTCAAGCGCTAAGACCCACGGTGTCCGACGCTCTGTTGAACCACCCTATTTATTAATTGATTTAGTATACTGATCAAACTCATTACCAAGATCGAAAGAAACGCATTCTGGTGGCACTGACCCAAAATCACTCATTCAAATTCATCATCAAATGCACACATATGGCTGAAACAGCTATTCATTTTTGACAATGACATAAATTTAAAACAGTAGTGGACCGAGCGTACAGTCCTGAGGTACACCGATAACTATCAAGGCATAAATAGGCACCCGAACATGCTCTCCGTTAGCTAAACAAATTTTTTCACCAAACTTTGATTCAAATGCGATATTTGAAGCTCACGATCCCTCTTCGCTTTCGTTCCAACCCCGTAACATTCGTTTGTGCTTGTGTTTTTTACCGTCAAAACGAGCAAAAGTTCAACCAAACTAATTTTGTTTCGATTCGGAGTCTCGTTTACTTTTTTTTATATTCGAACCAACATAACATCGAAGTCAAAGCAATATTGTGATAGGATGTGCTGATTTTCTATGATAGGCATAGCCGAAGCTAAATAGAGTTATGTTGCGCCACCCCATTGATTTTTTTTTTTAATTTTAAATTAAATGATATGACCACACCAATCTTACCCAGCAGTTTCTCAAATATTTCAAATGCTTGGGGATGGTAAAGTATTTTTCGAAAAAAAGGGAGCTAAATCTGACGGAATGTGGGCTTTAAACAAAAAAGAAGTCCATTAATTTTGCCTTAGTTGGAAAAATAAAGATTTTTTGTTTAATTTTGCTTTTTTAAAAGCTCATATCTTGTTGTAGACAAGCAAAAGTTATATTTTCAATTTTAAGGACGAAATGATCTATCTAACGTATAACGCTCCAAGGAAAACACCCCAAGGAAAATTTTCCAGTCAAATGTTGCGCCGGAAGAATTTAATTTAACTTCACATACCTTTTCCCGATTAATATGCGTTGTGCGGCTTATTATATTTTCTAGATAAATCTCAAATGATACACGACTCTAGGCTTTGACACAAAGAAAGGCACACATTATGAAATTGCTCCTTACTATATACCACACACACATACACCCACGCCCACCTGCAAATGCCAATCCTTTTCCCATCGATAACCTCCCCCAATTTATGTTCTAAATCATGCTATCAAGCCGACCAAAACCAATTACGTATTATTTTTACAAATAAAACAGGAAGAGTTTCATACGTAGGTTGGTTGGTATACGGGATCGCAAAAAAAAAAAAATCCATATCCCAGTCAAAAGGAGACGTTTTGATTTAGAGCCGCTGCCTTCTGCTGCTTGTAGAGAGAGAGAAGATACAATCGCTTAAGAATAATGGCAAATAACCATTTCTAATCCCTTGTGCAACAGCATAATAGAACGAATCCTTTTTCTCGGTCCATGCTCTTTCTTTTTTTTCTTCTGGGAAATTTTTTATTGTTCGCTCGTGTCCTTCTTCGTTTGCCATGTTGGAGAATCATAAAACACACGGACTAAAAGAGCAACAGTCTTCAAAGAGATGCCCCCTCTATAATCTGTGCCTATACACCCGTGTTCATACCTAGGCCTGTGTTCTTTGAATGGCAGTGGGAGAGAAGTGGAGGGAAAAAAAGGACGAAAAAGAAAAAAAAAATCATAAAATCAAATAACAAATGCTTAAAATTCCAACTACGAGTAATCCTGGCAATAAATCAGGAATAATATTGAACGATTTTAGCAATTCGATGTCACATTCCCGGCACATAGGTACCTCTACCTCTACACGATGTACTTCTACCTACATTACGTATAGGATAGGCTAAAGCGAAAAGCGGCTCGAGGACTTGCAGCGATGGCAACAGTCGCAGTAATATTGTCATCCCCCTCAAACACGTAATCCTTACCCCTTTGTGCAGAGCATTACCTATACCCTAAGCTAACTGGAACGCTGACGACTATTTATTTATGTTCCTGACAGGGCCTATAAAAAGTGTAACGCTCTCTCTAAGACAACAGCGCTCCCATGCGAAATGGATGGGAAGCTGCAGCCCCAGCCCTATCTCATAATGGCAATGACGAATCAAGAGTTACAGTAACACAACCTGCGAGTGCGAGTATGGAATGGAATATGCCTAGGACACGACCCATTATGCAGAATATTCCATTTTATATCCTGCGTAAATAAAGTTTTAGCTTACATTTTTTATTTTTATTAGAGTTTTATAGCCTTGCATAAATCTTGTCGAGTGTACAAAGCAATAACTTTTTGCCACTCCACGTGAATAACTCGCCAGGTAGCCCCCGTTCGCTGTACTCTACCTTCCTACAATAACCTAAATATCTACTCGTATATATGTGTGTTAATGTGTGCGCGATATGAAAGTCATCCTCATCATCCTTCTTCTTCGGCGGCGGCGGAGAAGAGAATCACTAGCACTAGCACACATGGGTAGAATGTAGCAAGTAGCACCCACCTCAAAGGACTTAACTATGGTTACTCTCTCGCACCACACCATCAATATGTGACATCTCGGCGTGTTACCAGTTACCAGCATCCCAAGGACTAATAAACCACACAAACACGAGGCCAACATGTACCTAAAGTTATGATATGAAAAATAAAAATGAAAGTAGGTATTGTTGTGCTCTAGGAGGAAACCTCTGTCGTCGTCGTTGTCCTTGTCGTTGTCGTTGTCACCATCGTCTTCGTCGTAGTCGTGTTGGGGCGCGCTTTTGGGATCTCTTGTAATTCACCAATAAATTGGAAAGATGCTTCCACCCAGATACCCTACTCTTTAGTGTATTCGAAGGATTCGAGAGAATTGTGCAGGCGCTGGCCTTGTCTACTGTCATCTAGTAGCCAAATGGCACGGTAGGGAATTTGAATTGTTATATGCTTCGATAGGCGAATTTTCTAATAATAATTGATGGCACAATGGGAGCTAAATTAGAATTTATTTTCTACCTCTATCAGATATTTTGCTTTTGCTGTTTTTATTTTTCTTTTCTTTTTGTTGCCGAGGTTTTTGTTCAAATGGGATAAAATGATTTATCTGTGATTAATTTCTTTTTTTTGCTCTCTCTTTTTTTCCAACATCGTCATGAAAAATAGAAAACGAGGTGGAGGAAGTGTGCGAAGACACCTTTTCTCAATCTTTGTTTAATAGCTTCTCTAAATGGTGCGGGCAGCTTTTGTGTGGAAGTTAATAGAATTTTACAGGAGCAGTTAATATTGGACATAAATTATTTCGAAATTCACTACAAAAAGAAAATGTGAAAAAACGAGCTATTAGCTACTCCCTTCAAATGACGTAAATCATACATTTTATTCCTTCGAGAACACGTTTCCAACTAAAAGCTTTCAAAAAGCAGTGAGGAGCTCAGTCTTCACGAGATACCACCTTATTTTTGGAAAATGGTCAAATGCAGGCGGTATCGAAGATTCAAAGTGAACTAAAAAGTGTACTTCTAAACGACTTTGGAACTTACAGCCAAAGCCAAAAGTTTAAATGTCAGGCCTACCTATGCAGTTGCAAACAATCAAAAACAAAAACTACCAAACTCTCGGACAATTCAACGAAAAGGTAAAGTGTCCTTGGTTGGCAGAGTTCTACTCAAGCTTAAAGAAACTAGATAAATAAAAAATAAAAATAAAGTAGATCTGGTTCTAGAAATTTGGGTAAATCAGTAAGAACGCAAACCGAGCCTAAGGGCCAAGAAGTTTTTAGAGTTCATTCGAAAAGGCTGCATTTTGACGATAGTGCGTTCTGACTGCGTTTTACAAATATTCTAGTCACATATGAACAATCGTTTTGTCAAAATTTGCTTGATGCGAGGAGCTGTGCTCGCTCAATAACGAACCGTGAATCGAAACGTGACAGCTTCTTACAAGACACTATACAGCTATTCAACAAACGGGTCAGCTAAAGCAAAATTAAACCATCTGTTAAAGTTTTAAGAACAGCAGGGAGCTTTTCGTGGTGGGTGCCCGTGGAGCAATGCTAGAAGTGTCTGCCAGACAGCCGAAGATCGAATCTCAATAGTATCCAATTGTTTTCCAAAGCGGCGACGATATGGCAAGTTCTCGGAGAGTAATAGGACTTCTTCTTAGATGGTCGAAATTGGCAAAAATTTGTAGGTCCTTTCTTCTTCATTCTTCTCAAAAGTGTGGACAATGTATTGCAACAGGAATGAATAAATGCTATGCACAAGATGGCGTTTTTTCTGTGGTGCATGCTGATCGACTCCATACTTGGATTGCTTAATGGATATTAAGTATGCGCCCAAGCATAAGCCAACGACGCGACACCGTTGTTCTCTGTTGCTTCCAGGCTCCAAGCTGACTGTTCCAAAGCACAGGTTGCATTAAATCTGATTGAATCTTGGTGTGTTAAAAACGGTCTCTCCGCATCAATCCTTTTAAAACAGAGTTTGTTCTCTTTACGAGACGCAGAAAGTTGACTGGTCAGACCCAAGTTACACATAAATGCATCAACATCCCCTTGTCAAAAAAAAGTTAGACATCTTGGAGTAATCCTTGATAACAAGCTTCTTTTGTCTAAACATGTCGAGTCAAAGACGACTAATGCACTGTCAGTCTTTCGGCAATGTAAGGAAGCATTTAGCAAGATATGAGGTTTGCCACCGAAAAGGATCTTTTGGTTCTATACGGCTATGATAAGAACAATCATCTCCTATGGGTCAATTGTTTGGTGGAACAAGCTCTCACGTAAATACGTTACCTTGCTTACCAAATTTCAAAGAACAATATGCGTTGGCTGTACTGGGGCATTTCCGGGTGCTGCTCTCCACGCACAGCTGAATCTCCTTGGTACTTATGTTATGGGGTGCACTCTCAAGGCCATTTCTCATTTAAGGAGATGTGGTTTCTGGTACAGTACACACTGGACTTTTAAGGAACTCGGAAGCAGCTTTGACTAAAGTTTGATGGATATGCCGTTCGACATGATGATCCCAAGGCTCAAACTGCGTCAAAAATACACAGTCAGCCTTTATTCGGTTCAGGACTAGTTCACCCTAGAATCTGAGCCAGGTAAGAATTGTTATCAAATCTTCACAGATGGTTCCAAACCGATGATGGAGATCTGGACATGCGCACGTCTCTTTACGCAAATACTCATCCGTCGTTCAATCGGAAGGGTATGCTATTTAAATGGCTATAAGCTACGAAGTATTTGTGCCTACAGCGACAGCCAAACTTCTCAACCCTCAAACTACTTCGAAAGTGTTCCAGGAATGCAAGAGCTCACTGACTGCGGTCGGAACACTAAATTCTTTAAGTCTCGTTTGAATTTCAGGCCAGAAGAAGAAATTCCTCACAAAGTATGGTTGAAAGAAAATACGATAGGCCACGGAGCATCCCGTGTTTTGTTGTGCTACCAAATTTAATTCATTTATTTTTGCAGTGATCTTTAAGTGTTCGGCTGCGGAAAGTTAATCGAGGATAAAACTAATTAAGCTAATTTTAATTAAAGTTCTTTCTTTATTACACAAGAAAATTTTACTCTCATGTGTCTCCCATTTCACATGAGACAATTTTTTTTCTTGATGTTTCCGGGGTTCGAACCACAAACTTCATATTTAACAGGCATACATTACGCCATGGGTATCTCAACACTCAATCTCCTCTGAGTTTATTGTAAGGAAACAAGGCTCTGCACGTCCATCTCATATGAACTCAATAAGTTCTCCATGTTTTTCAAAGGTAATTGAGGAAATAAGTACATTTTAAGTGATAACTTGCTTTTTTGATAAGCAATCAGGGTTCCGGCCAAAAAAAAAAAAAAAAAAAGGCAGGCCAAAACACTCCTGGTACAAGCAAATGCAAAAACAGCAGCATTTGGTTGGCCTCAGACATGGAACAATCCAAAACCGGGAGGCTTGCCGACGATTTCTGAGGTCAACGCGGCGTACCCCACAGGCGGATCACTAGTGTGAAGCAGCAAAGTGGGAGAGTTGTGATCGCTTCAAGATCACTACTCGCAACGCCGAAAATGAAGAAGAAGAAATCAGGGTTCCGAACTTGAGCTAATACAACGAAAAATACTAAACATATTGGCATATAACCGGATAGGCTCTCCATAAAGCAAATTGCAGAGCTGATTCTGCCATTCAAAGTTCAGCTGTTGTACAAGGTTTCCCAGAAGCAGCAGGATACTATTCTTGTGAACCATTAGGTTTTCTTTCCCCCAAAGTTCAGCAATTTTCTTTTTTATAATAATTAACGTGCGGTGTTATGACTATCCTTTTAATGTTATAGAACACAGTGCTGGCATTTAGGAAAATAGGAGAGGATTAGAAAGGAGACACCGATGCACTTTGCTTAAGAATTTTTGCGAATCGCAATGTAGGGGAAAAACAAAGCCAGATAGAGCATTCCACATTCGGGTGGTGCGACTAAAATATGAGTCTCTATCCTTGACTGATCTGCAGGCAGGTTTAGGTGCACAGTACATACAAGCAGTTGAAGTCCAATTTCATCTGGCCAGGTCTCTTCAACAGATTTGTAATCTTTCGTGCTTATCACAAGGCCCGTCGCAACAAATTCGATTTTCGAATGCGAAAAAGGAAGAATCATAGACAAACTCGCAGTAAATATATTGCTATTGTCTTGAAGCCATTTATGAAATTACTGACAATTTTTTAAATATCTGTTGCAAAGCATTCATTACGAAGATCTTTTTAGTCCTTTCTATCGTTCGTAGTTTATCCGAAATTTTTCCGACGACGCTACAAGGTTTATGACAGGGATGAATATCCAAATACAAAAAAAAAAAAAAATTTTTTTTAAAGTATCCCAATGTCACTAAAAAGTTTGGCCCTTCCCGACAAAGAACTAAAAGACCCCTGAATTAAGTCGAAAGTCATCATCTATCAGGTTACTCAAACTTTATTGGTTTCATTTACGGAAGTTCACAAAAGTTAAAGACGAACCTTAACTGAACATGCGAAATTCTGACGCATACTGATTTCACATTCAATTCTGCCACCTATGATGAGATTCATGTACAACTCTGTGAGCGATCCTGATTCCTTCATGAATATTTTAAGTAAGCGGCTTTCTAATGGCCAATATGCACTGAAGTAAAGTGTAATACCATACTTATAAGTAAGCAGACGATAAAATACACAAGGAGTTTCTAAAAAATGGAACGCCTGGTTGAAGGATTTGAATGACAACCAGACCTAATGATAGTGAGGCTGATATAAATCTCCGCTCGCTCCTTGTATGTATTGAAAAAATACACAACATAATAGAGTTACTAGGACCACTCGCAAGTATGCTTATGCTGCTTGCATACATTCATGATTCAATGACCTCTTAGAATTAAATCATTTGAAGACAAATGACTGCTTATCTGAGTTCACGAGGAAGAAGGAGATATAATGGCCTTTCATTTATAATGACATCAACTGCCCCAATTTTCACATTGATGCGAGTTATTCTCTTTTAACTGAACTATTAACCTTATACCAAATATCCAAAGGCTTTTCCGGATTCTATTTATTGCCTTCCAGTATTTGACAAATAACTTTGAACTTTCCTCATAAGCAAACTTTCTTTGTTTCTTTTCGAAAGTTTTTCATTTGACGTCTGTTATTGCCGCTAGAAAAGTTTCCAAGCCTATTACGGTGCAAAAAGAAAAGAAAAAAATGAAAAGCAAAAACCAATTAACCATTTTCATTCCACTATTTCTAAACTCTTTTCCTAACTTTGAAGGTCGTCTATTAACACGGAATCAGACTTGCCTGTCTTTTCGTACTTTTTCAAGTCGTAAGTGATATTACATGTGATTAGCTTGTCGCAAAAGTTAACCGCAAAAGAAACAATTGTGTGTCCTTTATTTGTTATTTGATTGATTAATTGAAATAAACCATTCACCTGACACGAATGTATGCCAAAAGGTGTCGACATCGGGTAAATATATGTACGAAACAAAATTCATATACGACACAGCGGCCAGACGAACAACTGACTGGCCCCTGAAGGGTTTGTCCAATTCAAAATTACGATAGTGCAAAGTTAGCAATTGTCAATACCCTTTGGTGGGTGTGTAGAAAGGTGAAAAGGATCTCTAGGGTTGTTCACAGACACAGACACAGACACATATTCAACACAAAAGTTTTACTATTACATCGGCAAATTGGAATTATAAGGATTGATTTACCACCAAACATATAAATATAAGATGTATATTGTATAATAACAACATGACTTGGAGTTCAGATCAATGTGTTGACAATCATTAGGGTGACGAAGGTGATTATTATTGATTTTCGTTTGATGGAAGCGATTATCCTTAGGCCAGAGGTGTTAATAACCTAGGATCAACACTTGTGTTGTATTAAAATGTGTTTGACGAGCTTAGTTGGGATTTAACACAATTTCGAGTTTGCCTCGGGAACATATTCGACGGATTATAATTTTATTTTAAGAGCCTTTCTGCGGGATACGATTGCTCCTTTGTTAGTCAGGAAACTTCGGGCACGTCACTGTCGACCAAGTTGTTTTTTTTTTGTCCTTTAACTGACGAACCAAAGGATGCTTTAAATTTGCCTATAGGTTTCTTTTTATTCGATACATTAAATTTTCTAAAGAAAACAAAGGCTCACGCCCACACATATCTATATACCAGTCAAAAAGCATCCCCAAATTAATTCTACGCAGCAAGTTAATGTACAATTAATTTGGAACCTCAAATTTATTTTTATAACAACTCATTCATACTCTGTTTTATCTTTGTCGTTGGAAAATCTTAATTTAATGTTAAACGCCTGATGGTCTTTCCCTCATCAACAGCTATGAATACGAATCCTTAACAATGTGTACATCATCTTGATTAGAACCCCCAACCACCGCCTTCCGCCGCCATCGTCACCATCCTTGTCGTCTGTTCAACGCAAATTTTGTGTACTTTTCCTATTTACTAGACCTTCAATTAGCCTCAGTAGCATAGACTAATTAGGAAAATATTAATCCTTTTTCCGTTTTCTAAGACCGAGAAACACACTTTACAAAGAAAAAGGTAAACGATGGTCTTTATGTAATGGCCTCATCAGGAGGAAGAGCATCAGGAATACAAAGGTTATGGTATCATGTTGGCAAGATTTATATATATTAAGCTGTTGATGTCTTTTTCATTTTTTTTTTTCTTTTTTTTTTCAAATATTTGTCTCTATCTTATGTTGACGTCTTCGTCGTCCTTTGAAATTTAATTGAAATGCTTGTGTTTAAAGCGAACACAAGGCGTGGGATAAACTTTTTTTTTTATTGTATCCGAGCTTTTTATGGAGTCTCGTTATGACCTCAGTATCTAAAAAAATCCTGTCCAGTAGTTTCAAATTTAATAAAAGTGCGTAGTATAGGAATTTCGAAAAATCGAGGCAGAGAAAAATCGGCAAGGCACACCTCAGAAGAATTTAATTACATGTCTCGTGGGGATCGGAGTTAGACGAGAATTTAACCCAAAATCCTTTTGTTAGAAACAGAAACAGTCCAGAGAGATGCTTTGTCCGGAAAGAATTGAGTGTTCATTTTAAAGCAAAGTTGTATGATGACTTTGGCCAACCTCCACATGCCTGCACGAATTCCATAACAAAATCCGAGAAACAACCACAGTGTTTAGGTGGGCAGACCATGAAAAAAAGGGTTTATTTGTAATTTTTATTGCTGGGAAATAATTTGCTTGTGAATTTGTGTAACGAGTCCGTGGCTAATTTTTTTTTTTTTTTTTGCTCTTATTTCTCTAACAACTTATGGCAGTAGGACCAAACAGAATGCGAGATATGGCCGGTCATTCAGTGCAGGCAACATTAGACGTAGGTCATAAAGGATTAGAAGAGAGCACAAAAACAAGGACGACTATGACGATGACGAGCCTTTTTTGGCAGCCATGGTTATAAAATATTCAAGGTTGTAATTAGGCTATGAAATGGTTGCTAAGCCCATGGAAGTGGTGGTTTTTCAACGCAGCAAGTCGAGTCGAGTTATTAAAAATTTAAATGTGCTGTGGGACAGGAAATGAGTTAAGATCCTGTGGTAACAAACGGGGGTGGGGGTGTGCGCAAAGGAGCTTTATTATTTCCTATACCCATCTTGCTAGGGCTAGTATTTGGTATTGAGGTTTAAGCATTAATGATTTTCAGCACGTTTTTGTTGCTTAGAGTATTAACAACCTGCCTTGCGGGGTTGTCTTTTCTCATTTTTGGGCCTGGTGTTATTGAGATTTTAATTTTAATCAACAACTTTCTGCATGGATGCAGTCAGAGTGTTTCTTTTTTTTTCTTCGTCCTTTATTTTTGCAGATGACTTACTTGTTGGGTAGTGGGATTTTTATGAAGGAACGTGGATATTTTCAGGTTGATTTAAGAAATAATCAGAGAATTTAATTAGATCTGAAAAGATTTAATGAGGAGGCCCATATTCTGAGTTTATTTCCACGAAATTTATTGAACTCAGCAATAGACAGAGAGAAGATGGCAAATTTGATTCACATTTTATAGATTTCTGAGTAAAGTTTCATAGCAGAAGAAGTAAGAAAGCAATCGAACAACATTTTAAAATGTATTAAAAGCAATTCTGCATAGAGCAGTTTGAAATAATTTGGGTGACATCTGCTCTTTCTACTTTTTTACTGCAGCACATAGTGCTTTTCCGATTGTTGAAAAAGGACACTTATGGAGAAATCACATCACAAATGGGACTATAGCGACACCGGTAGCACTCAAGAACTCATTACACGACTAGAGGTCATTACTGGTGTCCCAGGAGATCCAACTCAAAGATTATTATTATACCAAATTATACAATTATACAAAAGTCGAAAAAATACGTAGAAGAATTCACAAAAATATGTGGAAATGCCAAACCTATTATTATCGGTGTTCTTCATGATACTGATTCAAGACCGAGCCAAAATGATTGTCAGAGTTACACCAATTCTCCTGCAAGCACTATTCGAAAGATTGGACGAAAATTGGAGGGAGAGTCAAGAATCGGAACTTTGGAAGTATGCTGGTCGATGTTTAGAACAGAAAGAGATGATGACAATTAGGTGGGAGGATATCTTAAATGTCCAAGTAACGAAATAGCCTAATACAGGAACAAGGACCGTTTTTGGATATAACGATAAGTCTACAATTTTTTATATTACGGAGTTAAGGCAACCCGGAATCGGTATCATCCTAGCGCTGAAGAAATACTTGACACCGTGTTGACAATCTCCAAGTTTAGTCTAGGTTTGATGTTTCTTAAATTGGTTATGAAAATGTCGTGTGCATCGCTGATAAAAGTTGAACGTTCTCTCTAAACGGCTGTGAGCATGTGGCAAAGATTAATTTGACAGATACTTTCGAAAACTGCTTAAAGGTATTGCCAAAGAAGAGGTTTTGTAAATTAGAGCAGATCTGAAGCCATGATTAAGACTCTTCCATAGATACATGGCGTTCTGTACCAGGAAGTAGAAACTCTCAGGGTGGGTTTCAAGGCGATACTACCAAAGTAACATGGTAGTGGTAGTGGAGTTATGAAGCTTAATCAGGAGTTATAAAAACGAAAGAGACTTTCAAATCCCGTTAAAGTATTCCTCAAACTAAAGATGAAAACAAGAAGTTGAATACAGAAGATGCGAGAAAGAAGCGAAGAAGTTCTTCGTTCCAATTCGAGCTGGAGAAAATCTCTGTTCCAGCTTCAGAAATCTAGCTAACCCCTACGGCAAAGAAGCATAAACAAAGGAGCAACCATCTTCAAAAAAAAAGCCGCCAAAAGAAAAGTGAAATAAAAAAAAAGATGGAAAGCATGGAAGAGCTTCCAAAATTTCAAAACTTAGTGGAAGTCTGAGTCTGCCTAAGCAATGGTAAAGTCATCATTCACAAACAGACAAAGCTAAAGAAGATACTCGAAGTTGCAATAATAACTGCAAAGGGTAGCTGACGAAAAATACGATCAAAAGCACGGAAAAGCAAAGTGAAGTATGTGCATGTTTGCATGTCTTCGAAAAAGCAATCGATGGACAACCGATACCACTGATATGGGTGGCCTTCAGTCAGCTAGGCTATTAGGAGTAGTAAGAGTAGATAATCTATACATATAATAAAAACGTAACAGTTTGTTTGTTAGTGCACGCTAATCTCAGAAACGGCTTATCCTATCTAGATGGGGTTTTCAGGAATATATATTGGGGTAAGCTTCACTTAACATTTAGTTTTTATTTCATGTCAATCGGTTGATAAATAAAACGGACGGAGTCGCTGGCACACCTAGTCGAGAATATGTATGAGCTGTCCAGTTGAAGTCCACCCCAAGTATTTCGGAGACCCAATAGACGAACACTAAAATTTTTTTGTTCTTTATTACAGTCCTTGACTACCTGCTCAAAGGCACTTTTTTTTACAATGGAGCAGCCATCTAAAGCGAGGATCCGCATTTTAAGTAAGAAAGCGTTGTGCATGGCAGTGTGTAATAACTCTCGGAGGATTTGCTTATTCTTTGATGTTTCTGGGATTCAAACCACAGACTTCCAACAGACATGTAAACCATTACGCTACCAGCACCATAGATCCGTGGAAGTCTTAACGTCAAAATACTCCTAATAAATAGAGCTCAGTTGTTTTGTCATATTCAAAGAAGAGATCTAGAGAAATCAGTAAACAAAAAAAATGCTACTTTTAGACTATAATAAATAAATAAAATAAATAGGGTGGCGCAACAGAGCAAGGAGGGTCAGGGCCTAGCGCATTTCCTCACAACTAGCATTGTGAAAGAATGGAGGGGACCTACAATTTCCTGCCGGTTCCGAACGGCTTATCGAGAAAGCACTTTCCATGGCAAAGAAATTATTAACGGAGAACCTGCCAATTCTTAGTGAAAGACGATACCTATGGAAAAACATTTTTGCCTTTGTTGGGATTCGAACCACGAACCTCTGGGTTAACAGGCAGACATGCTAACCATCACGAGACGGGTACCACCTTACTTACTTAAGGTGGCGCTACAGTCCGGGTACCGGGTCGAACCTTAGCGCCTCAACCAACATGCTTCTCCAGCCAGCTCGGTCCCTAGCTAGTTGTCTCCAGTCTCACGCCAAGTTGGTTGAGGCCCTCTCCTACTTACGTGCGCCACCTGAGTCACGGCCTTACTCTACTGCGCCGTCCCTCGGGATTGGATTCGAAGACTTTTCGGGCCGGAGCGTTAGTGTCCATTCGCTCTACATGACCCAGCTATCTAAGCCGCTGGACCTTGACTCGTTTGACAAGGTCAGTGTCGCTGTACAGCTCGTACAGTTCGTCGTTAAATCTTCTTCTTCACTCTCCATCTATGCAGACGGGACCAAAAATCACCCGAAGAATTTTTCTCTCGAAGCATCCTAAAGCGTTCTCGTCTACCTTTGACAAGGTCCATGCCTTTGCGCCACATATAAGAACTGGGATGATAAGTGTCTTATACAGGGACACTTTAGTTGCTCGAGAGGTTAGGTTATTATGCCTTCTTAGTTCGAAGAAACAGCGATTGGCAAGAGTTATTCTTCGTTTGATTTCAGCGCTGGTGTCGTTGTCTGAATTAATAGCGACGCCTAGGTCCTTAAGTCCTTAACTACCTCAAAGTTGTACCTGTATATTGTGACGTTCTGTCCAAGACGTCGGTGTTGGGTGTCCTACTTAGACGACAGCATATACTTGGTCTTGCCCTCATTGACCACTAAACCCATCTTCTTCGCTTCCGTCTCAATGCTCATAAACGCGCCATTGACATCACGCTGCGATCTGCCAATTATGTCAATATCGTCGGCATATCCGAGCAATTGGACGGATCTTTGAAAGATTGTATCTCTAGTGTTGACGTGGGAGTTTTGCACTATTCTTTCCAGAACGAAGTTGAAGAAGTCGCATTACAGTGCATCCCCTTGCCTAAAACCTTTTTTGACATCGAATGTATCGGTGAGATCTTTCTACACAAGGGTACCACCACCAACTTTTAAACACTTATGGAATAAAGAAATGCAACAAATTGTAGATGGAACAACGCAAAACCGAAAACAATGTTAACGCTTAGGCTGCAGGCCGATAGCTGAAATGTGAAGCAGTCTGGTGGAAAGGTTGTGCTTTCCTCGAGATCAATATACTACCAATGTCCACAGATCTCTATCGAAAAAGGAGATGGGAAATTTTAGTACTGCATTTGAAATGAGACAAAGACTAAGACTGAAAAACTAAGACAAGCTGCATGCCAATTTTTGCATGGTTAAAGTTCAAGCTTTGTCGATTTTGATTGGAATATTAAGATTAAAGACTCTATCCATGTAGAATTGATCAACATTTGAAGGTTTGGGGCCTGTTACTCAAAATTACAAGTACTTGTTATACAAGTAACTTATGACAAGTGTCAAAAAAGTCGTGTAACACAAAGCTACAAGTTTGATTGCTTTTCTACTAGTGACATTGAATTGACATAATCCTACAAAATGCTCTTGACGTGTAAACTTATAGCATTACAAGTTTAATGTTACAAGCCACAAGGATATTAATGCAGGAAGCGTTTTGACTGATATAAGTGCATGAATTTTTCATTACGATTTTCAAGATTCAAATCAGAACATATTTTAAACATTTAACGAATTTGGTTCCAGATTAGAACAGTCTCAGTGTATTCCAAAACATCCAACAAGAGATTCAAAGGATAAAATAAACAACCTAGTTTCTCTCCGTTAATTTGTCAACAAAGAAACATTTTTCCAAGTGTGACTAGATCAGATCCAGGGAGTCAAAGAAGAGAAGCCCCATGGGCTTATCTCTTCAAGATTCGACATACTTATGAACATATTTCTAAATTAAGTGACGCAGCTTAAAGTCAAAGAATTAATTGAATCAAATGTCCCGCATCATCATCTTACCCTGGCCAAATGAAATAATCTAAATATCAAGCTCACAACAAAAATTTGATTAACTCAATTACAACTTCAACTGACGGAGAAGGAAACTTTTATGTTTGTTCGTGTATACATGTGTGTGATGCACAAACAAAAAGCAAAGCAACAAATAATATGATACAAAGTGAGATGGCCAGAATTATGCCGCAAGGGAAGGCATTTGGTTTTGTTTTTTTTGCAGCTCAAGGACAGCTTTGAGGTTTGGTGGCTTGGGGTTTTCTTAGAGATTTTTTTTTTCTCATCCTTCTTTACAAAACTACACCGAACCAAACCGCACCACTGTTGTGTTGGAACAAATTAAAAACCCATTTGTTTTGGTTAAAGGATATTCTCTGAGGTAATATTAAGACACACTTTTGTGCCGGAGAGAAAAGCAAAAACAGAAGAAGAAGAAACAAAAAATGGATAAAGGACTACAGCGTTTTGAAAAACCAAAGAAAAAACTCTGTGTGTCATCCTTAAACTGTAAACGGATGGACAACAGGGCATCGCTCTGTGAGGACACAGCCGCAGCAACAGAGGTGGCGGAATAATGATAAATGCTTTAGGTTCCGATGAGAATGCTTTGCTTATTTTGTGTGTTGCCACTATCAATGGGTGTTGGGAGCTATACATTTATCTATCCGTTCCACCCTTTGCATTGCTGTTATGGACATTTTTGTACAGGGATTGTGGCTTTTTGTGCAACTTTTTTCACTTTGAACTGTCACAGTAAACCGCCATCAGGAAAAGTTAAAAAAACAAATGTTCACATTCCAAAATCGGGTTGACATTTTAACAGTAATAGCGTTGTGTTTGCTATTCCTAGGGTAATGTTACAAGTGATTTGATTTGAAGTGTTGAAATGTATCAGTTACCTATTTGTTATGAGAGCAAAGTATCAACTTCGATTTTTGTTCAACATACGCTGCTAAATTAAATGCAGACACCACTTTGGAAAAACTGGTCTGGCACTTTACATCAAAGTTGGTTCAAAGTTGGTTCATTCGAAGCTGCAACTTTTTGAACTGTCTTGCTGCACGTGTCGTCTAATCCTGATTTAGTTCATCAGCAACACTTGCACTTGCATCAGCAATACTTACAACTGTGTGTGCATTATAATGATGTACAGGCCCTACGACGTTAGAAGCGTTTCCAAAAATTTCTTGACGGTTTCACTGATGGTTTCAATAGTCAGTCGATTAGGACGATCATAATGGTCGATTATGACGTCATCATTGCGTAATACACGAATATGTTTGAATCATCACTTTTGAGGTAAGGTCTACAATGTCAAACATTCAACTTACATCAAATATAAAAATTAAAAGGGTGTCTAGCGCATTTCTCACAACCTTGCCTTGTGAAGGAATGGAAGGGACCTCCAATTGTTGCCGCTTCCGAACGGCTAGTCGAGAAGGTGCTTTCATGACATTTATTATGGAATTTATGGAAAAACATATTTGCGTCTGTTGGTATTCGAACTACGAACTTCTGGGCTAACAGGCAGACATGCAAACCATCACGCCACGGGTACCAACCAACATTAGGATACATGAAATGACAGCTGTGTTTAACAAGTGTCAAACAAGCGCCAGTAATTTGAAACCATGAAATGATTGATCCTGTGCTTCGCGCCTATGAATGTGCCAATCGATCTGCGATCATTCAGCCAATAGCAATAAGATAAACCGCATTACATCATACTTGCACAGTATAAGGCAAATCTTTTACAGGCTTTCATTTTGTTACCGCAGCCAAACACATTTCCATCTCCTCTGCTAATTCAAAACAGATTTTACGGTAAGAGTCAAACAAAAAAAAAAAGAAAGAAAAAAATCAAAAGCACAGCAAGAATGAAATATCTCGAAATAAGGATTCTCCACAGCCGTACTTGATGTGTCTGTACAGAGTACGGTGCTTTGACGTTAAATGGTATACACCTCATACACCCCCACTATCCGCCATAGAAAGAGTAAACAATATAATAAATTTCAGCCATTTATCATAAAAAGGACTCGCACTCGTTGTTGATTTTTTTTTTCTTTTTGGAGGGGATTGTTTTTTTCTTACATATTCCAACACGTCGTCGTCCTGGCCCGTTGCTCTTCAGATCGTTTGTTTGGCATTTGCCTCATACCCAGAGTGTTAGTCGTCTGTACTCTCTATCTGACGGAACATCATTTTGTGACATCATCATTTTGTTATTCAAATACGAATCCTGAGACAAACTGACGCGCGGTGTGGGACCATACTCAGAATATTAATGTGCGCCTTTGCCAGAGATGTGATTCTCTCTAAATAGTGGGAGAAGGAAAATGAATGGAAATGCCATGGATGCTAGCTATATAGCACTGGCGACATAGAACAACGCGTTGAAAACGTTTAGTGTCATTAAAAACAAATTTCTGGGTAATATGATTTCCGCAAGGATATCGTTTTGCAGGCGATTTCATTTTGCATTGTTCGTGGAAAATACGATGTGAAAAGGGAAATATGTCGTTGCAAGCTAATAAAGAACCATAAGCGCACAATAATATTATTTCGGTTCATGTGCAAAATTGTATAAACATTTCAACGGTACTTAGGTACGTAGGTATATTTATGTACCGAAATTGAATTATTTTTGAGTTTTGTTTTGTTTTTTTCCAGTGTTTCGCTTTTTTTTTTTACTTTAGAATCTCGTTTTGTCGGCGCGGCATGGAAAAATGAATAAATTTTGCGTCTATTGCTGGTAACTCACTGATAAGGCGTTTTTGTTTGTGTTGTCGTGTGTATTTAAAAGGGATTCGCTTTCTTTGCACAAAAAAAAAAAGGACGAAACACAACAATGAGGTTGGGTGGGCTTTTTTGATGAATGAATAAAAAAAAAGAAATAATAAAAATAGTAAATGAAAATGAATTATGGCTAAAGGACATTTAATTTAGGATCCTTAGCCTAATGAAAAGAAATTTATGGGTTTTCGTTAGAAAAAACTCTCTAGCTGAGATAAGTGACTTTTTTCTATGACCGGGCGATGAGTTAGTCATAATTTAGAAAAAAAAAATTATATTCCGGGAAATTCTTAAGGAAATTACATAACGATCAACAAGAGACTGCACTTAGCTCACCAAGCACAAACTTGGAGGGGGTAAGTGTTGGCTTACTTGAGGGCTATTTGTGGAAGACAACCTATTTTGGAAGAGATAGATACTCTTCTCACTTCTTTTTTTTTTTGGCAAAAAAGGAGGTTAGAAATTAGAATTTCTTTTGAATGACTGTATACCTGATTTTTTTATAACTGTTTTTGTAATGAAAAGAAAGTTAAGGTACTTGTCTATTCTTGTGCACAAAAGCAGACAATTTTGAAACGCAACTTTTATTGAAAAACAAAGAAGAAAAAATTGTTAACACAAAATTGATGACATCTCAAAGCGAACACAAGAAAGAATAAAATAATTCCAATCAACGGAAATGTCGCCATTCAATAATTGAAGAAAAACACAATAAAAGTTCCAAAAATAATACAAAATCTCAACATAGGGTCAAAACGCGTTCTTAAAAATGGCGGCTTTGGCGTTACCACTAGCACTAGCTGCTTTTTTATACTCACAGAAAACCCGTTGAAAAATAACAAGAATGTGCTCGGAGTAGTCTTCCGATGCACCTTTCAATTTAGAGTGTTTCTACTCCAACTGGGCTAAACGCTGTACGTTAGGTATGATGGGGTAGGTAATAAGTACCTATCACGTCAAAATCAAATTCGATCTTACAGATTTTACAACAATTGGCATAGTTGCAAACGTCAAAATGAACTGACCTTCCCTAAACCCGAAAACATGCGCCCCCGTCCTCACTATCACGAAAAACAGAAAACCAGTCTGATACTCAGAAAAAAAAACGTATGAGTATTGTCATTTTCGTCCTTTTTAAAATAAAGGCTAAGTCCAAATTTTGGAGGTAAACTGATATTTTTCGGGAGATGTACAAGTATTTTATACATTCTTTCTCTTAATAATAATATTTCATCACACAAGCAATTCGTTTTTTCAATGGCCCGACGCAGGTTATGAATATGATAATCACAATGGCTGAAGAGAGAGACAAGGAACTAATTTCTGTAAACAATTGTCCTGATTTCACCATAAAAAATAGAAAACAAAAACAAGTTACTTTTCTAATCAAAGAACAACCAACAACCAAAATGTACTGTGTACTCGTGAAGTCACAAAATCCACTGTGATCAGTCAGAATCCAAAACTGAAAAAACGTCAAAAAACTAAATTGAACAAAATTCACTGCATTTAACCTTCAATCAAATTGAAACGCATTCTTAAATATTATATGCTTTCAAATTTTTGTATAGAAAATTGTACAATTGAAAACAAATAACAAAAAAAAATTAATAAAGATTAAATTTTAAAGTTGTGAGTCCCTACTTTGAATTTTGTAAAAATCATTGCATTGCGTGCACAAACATGTACGTACATCTTACGAAATTCAAATTAAATAAAAAAAATTTGTAGGGTTTGAGTTCCTGAAGCAATATGCATTGTGTATTCAATCGCATTAAATGTAGCATTGTAGCATGGGCTAACATATATTTATACGTAGGAGAATTAAAAGTTTAGCTGATAAATTATTAAAAAAATAGATTGCCTTGAAGAAAGAACTGCTACAGCAAATAGGTAATTTAAATGCAGCGTACCTCACGGGCAATGTATGAAGGAAAAAAGTGGAAAAGCTGAAATCCTTTAGTGATCAAGATGCTCGTAGCACCGAAAAAGGAAAAAGAAAAAATAAATAAAATATGTTTTCTTGCTGGTCTTTACAGGATTAAGTTCAGGCTTTGCATCCTATAAAGATCTTTTTGCCTTTTGGTAAAACATTAAATTGATAAAATTGGTAGCATTTTGGTAAAACAACGATTCTTGTTACTGTCATGGCACCTCTCAATTTCTTCAAATGAGCGCTTTCAATGCTGACTCTTTTTCTTTTTGAGAATCCGGTGACATTCCCTCCTTTTCTCCTGGCAAATCTCGTTATACTGGTCGAAAGCAGGCCTTGTTCTCTTTTGAATCTACATTTGTAGTGCTTTTTTTGGTCGCATTTTTCTGCCTGGATTCTTCATCGAACCATGGGTTTCGTTTTGGGGGCAGAACGCAAAGGCAGCGGTTCTGATGGCTTCTTGGTATTGCTGCCACTGGTCTTCAATGTTTGATGCTGGCGGCATAGGATTCAAGGATAATTGAAGGGACACTCGATTGGAGAAGGAACTGGCAATCTTTTGCGACGACAAATCTCTTCACAGTGTTTGTTCGCACGAGTCGTGAACAAGATATTCTCATTCATACCTTGGCTACAACAAGGTATAGTGGTCCGAATCAAAGATGGCCGCTCGGAAAGTTCGGACATCTATCACACTGGATAAGTGTCTTGCTTCGATCGCAACATGGTCAATTTGGTTGACGGTTGATTGATCTGGGGATCGCCATGTACCTTTATGAAATTTGAGATGCGGGAAGCGCGTTCTACTAACAGCAAGATTAAGCCCCGCAGCAAAATCGATTAACCTGAGTCCGTTTTCGTATTTTTTTTTTTTCATGCAGGCTATACTTACCGATTGTATTTCCAAAGAAGTCCTCCATCCCTAGTTTTGCGTTATAATCGCCAAGAACGATTTTCACGTTATGTCCAGGGCACTGTTCATATGTTTTTTCGAGGAGCCCGGGGGGAGGGGGGGGGGGGGGGGGGGGAAGCGTGGGCGCATATTAGGCTAATGTTGACGAATTTAGCCCTGATGGTGTGGATGATCATTATAGGCTCATTAACTGGATTTTGGCTGATAACCTGATCACTAACGACAAATCCGCATACAAATTAGCGTTGTTTCTGTTGTCTGTAGTAGTCGCCATAATAGATGTCGCGATTTTTCATCTTCTTTATGCCTTTTCCATCGCACTTCTTAAATTGTGGTTATGTCTGCATTGCAGCAGTCCAGGGCGTCCGCTAATTCTCCAGCTGCACGAAATCCGTTAAAGGATCTTACCAGATTCGGAGGGCTTACTTCCTTTTTTGTAAACTTGGGTCGTCAACGTTGTAATCATAATTGTTATTCGAGCCTGTTGGTTGCTTCGGAACCGAGTAATTTTTACGTGGTTGGGTAGTAAACCCCACGAACAACCCCTAAACTAGAGGCCCAGGTCTTTTTTATATACCCTTGGACATAAAGGGGCGGATAATGCGGAAGCAGTACTATGCTGCAGGGGTAAGAGAGCTTTAAATGGCTCATCAGGAGCTCATCCGCCACTTTCGACACTTCAATACCCTCTGCATATTAAAGGATCCTGAAAGGCATTTGAACTAAATATATCGAAGAAGCTCATTCAGGGAATTCTGCTTTTTTGACTACTGAAGTATTCTGATGAGTCTGAATCTAATTGTCCAAAGACTTTTTCTTCACAAAAAAAGGTGTGAAATCTGAATAAGATCAATATATAGGTTTTAGATTGATATTCCCCATATTTGATTAAAAGAAAAAAAACAACAAGTTGGTTCGGTAAGTCACATAAATAACCTCAACTTTCCAGTTCCATTCCAGTGAATATTGAATTCCAGTTAGAGTTCACAACCTCTGAGTGTTTGCAGTTTTGAAATAATTTCGGAAAAATTTGGGGAACTTATAAGAACTTGCGTTGCAGTGAATGTTCTAGTGTACTTAGTAAAGCACTTGTTTCCTGTTTTCTCTGATTTAAGAAGAAACACTAGGAATAAAGAGTCATCGACTTTATTTTCTGAAGAATACAAAAAATATCAAGGGTGATGAGAAAACATTTCAAAGTGCTTATATAGAGTTAAAGGTTCCAAGAGTAAACTAAGAATTACTCTCCAATCAACTGATGAACTATGAAAAAAATTTAAGACATTCCCTTTGTTTTTCCCATCAGGAAGTAACAATCACTGTTCGACACTCAACACTTTAAAAAATCCCAAATTACAAATATGAAACTGACACTCAAAGATATTGCTTTAAAACCAATTTTTCCCTGAAACTTCTTCTTCTCCTCCCCTTCTCTGTAATTGTCTAAGCAAACAGTATATTAAGTCAAGTAAATTAAAATTGCTCTTTGAACATTTATTAGGATTATAATATTGCACATCTAAGTTGGCACTTAAAAACAACCTCCCACAGCCAACTTCTTCCCCTATACTATCCCCTGACACATTTTCTTCTTTAAAACCGAAATAAACAATCATCCTCCTTAGAACCTTTCAGTCAATCACTCACTTTTCACAGCACACTAAGCCCGATTCTCGACAAGGAGATAGAATTTTCGAAAATGAAGACAAATTTCTCATATCGCAACGCAAAAACCTTATGTCTTGACACGAGAAATCCCTTCGCGTAACACCATTCTTTCAATTCTCCTTTTTTGAAAGGGAATAGCAAATCAACATCCCAGCCACAGGAGTGGCAGTGGCAGTCAGCAACAGGAGGGAAAGCAAATATCAACTTTCAACTTAAGGGAAATACTTTTTTTTGTGTCGTCTCAATCTTCTAACCCTCTTGGTATAAAAAAAAAGAATCTGCACCCATCATATACTCGTTCTCTAAATCACGCGTAAAATTCACCTCCTTCTCTGCCAGCCTTTCGGAACATCACGGGATAACAATCGTGCTTATTTGTATGGCATTAGCCCAAACATTCCCTATCGTTGTTTTCTTCCTCTTTTTTGCTTTCCTTTGTTTGGCAGCAAGTTAAGAAAGCATTTTTGGCTCAAAAGTATTGAATATGAATTATTCAAAAGCTTCACCAAAGAGCGAAACATTATGACAGCACAAGCATCTCCTTTGCATACCCCATCGCGAAGCGAGAAATTCTCACTGTCCTCCTTCAGCTTCAGACCGCTTAGGAAGGACGCGTGCAAAGGTAAACATTGTGCAAATTGAAAAATCACAAAGTTAGTTTTTATTCGTCACACAGTTCTGAAGGAGTACAGTACCTACGATATAAATGCCATCCTGTCGAAACTTTGAAATTTAATCGTGTAGTCCTTCGTTGTTGTCATAGGCTTTTCCAATTCCATCCCATCAAAATAACAAAAAAAAAAAAAAGGTTTGAAAAAGACAGAAAGAAAAAAATCAACACTTATTGTCAAACACAGGCGCCCATTGTTGTGGTTAAATTGTCGCATGCGAAAAAAGAACTCTTCGAAAAGGATCATTACAGGATGAATGGCAAAGAAAGAAAAGTAAACAGGAAAATCATGAAAGGGTGAGAGCAGAGAGGCGCTATGGAAAACTTCGGTGAAGGTGGCAAGTAAAAAAGTAAGAAAAAAAGCCAAAGTTTGCATGTCCTCGAGATTTTATGATTTCACTTTTTCGAGGACTTCTCAAGTGACATCTTCGTATCCATAAGAGGAGCTAATGCGGTAGCATTTTCACACCAAGTACAGCGCTCGAATCGCAGTAGGTAGGTACATTTACTTGCCACTCTGCTGAACTCACATGCAGTCTGCTAGTGTGACGGGGCGGGTGATTTAAATCACACCAAGAAAGCCACTTAAGGCGTGTGGTGAAAATAGTATGGGGATGTATGTAAATTATAATTGCATATAGGAGCATGTAGGAGTTGACGAACCTTATGTTTGCGGTGTGCTTAAAGTTTAAAAAAAGGTAGAGTGAAAAATTACACGCAAAGTGGTGTGAAAAGAACCCACGAGAATTGAGTTGAGAAATTTCTCAAATACAATTTATACTAAATGTCAATACTCTAACACAAATACCTACTCATAATTATAATTCTATTTTGATTTCGAAGTGGTGACTGCATATTTTTAGTTTAGAAAAATGCTGCAAAACTTAACATGAGTAGAGTTTTATGACAGCTCACAACATGGACTTATGTGCGTTTAGAGAGCGAATACAAAATTCCAAGACCACACAACCTGGAATCAGAATACGTAGGTAGAAAATTCAGAGTCCTTACAGTATAAACACACTGATCGACACAGTTTTTGAACAGGCTAACGAAATTTCAGAAAACTATAACGAGTTCTCAATTTATTGTATCGATACTTTCATCAAAATGAATGAATCAATTTATCAAGATGGCGGCCATAAACGAATGAAACCCTCTGAACTGCTTTTAAAGAAATGGATCTGCGTGAATGTCACACTTTTGGAAAGATTTTAAGGAAAGGAAGTTCACAATGTTATTTTTTCTCATTTATTCATAACGCTTTAGAGAAGGTTTTCAATAAAAGGCTAAACTTCGAAACCCTTTGGTTCGCTAATTGGCTCGTTTTGAGATTTAAAAAATCATGGTAGATTTTAAGCTACACTCATGAACTATGGTGTTGGGGTCGATAGGGAACTAGTGCTGGCCAGTGAGGCATTTCAATTCAATATCATGTTTGGTTTAAGTGAGGAAATGCCACTTCCACAATAACAAATTCAAAAGGTCGTTTAACAATTCCAAAACTTGTGAAACAAATTTAGATAGATACGAGGAAAGGGTTAACACACAATTGAAAATTACCCATCCCTTCAGATTGTGTGTACATTGTAAAGGATACAAGAAATAGATGCACTTTTACAAAATTAAAACAAATTTCAAGTAGGAAAACTAAAGCTTACGACAGATCTCACACTAAGATGACAGAAAACAACCGCCTATCTGATATGATTTAACTAATCCAAATTTTTCGAATGCCACGACTCGTGTTTAATAAGACAAAAGTTCTAGTAAAATTTGTGTAAGTAAATAATAGTTTTTGCATACCTTAACACCGATATGTACCGGCGGAAAATCACCGTGTAATGTCGAAGGAAGAATTGGCAATGGTAAAGGAATAGGGCAGGACATCATGGTCGCTACCTGAAAATAAATAGAAAAGGAAATAAAATTAATATAAAATTTAAAAGTAAAAAAAAAATTTTGAAATACAGTTAAGCAGTGTAAGAAAAAGCATTTAGATAAATTGTGAAGAAGAAGAAAGAAATAGTGTGAGTAAAATGTTGATGTGTGACATGTGGTGTTATTAAAACTGATTGCAAACACTTATGTGGAGTTTTTATATGTAAAATGGTTATGAGTCAAAGTGTAGAGGAAATTTCTCTCAGAGCTCCATCTCTCGCCGACCTCTAGAATAACGCATTCCAAAAACGACATTACACCAAATTTTGCATAAGGACTTAGATTTAAAGGCTTTTCAGATACAATCAACACAAGAAATCAATCGAGCGACTAACAGCATCGTCGTGTGCTGATTGAGTCCTTGAAATGCATCGCAATGATCAGAAATTTAATCGAAAAATCATTGTGAGCAATCAAGCCCATTTACACCTCGAAGGTTACATTTACAAGATGAACTGCCGCAATTGTTGCTTGAAAAACTCAAGATCTATTGTTGATAGGCTTCTCCATACTCAATTTGAATACGAGCTCGAATGATACTTTCGAAAATAGCGTTGGAGTAACTGCTGAGAGTGAATGGATTCCAATAGAAATATGGTCAAAAACTTCGTTTGTTTGATGTGGACCACGTTTTTTTTTTAGATAATCGTTGCTAAGTGCGACACAAGCAATGAAGCCATCGCAACCAGGATCTTTTGCGTTTACATCTGGAATGTTTTTTTTTCATTTCGTTTGGCGTGAACGTAAAACAAAGACTAAGGATAAGACTTTCACTTGCAATAATTCCATTGAATGAGTGTTTTACCATCTCTTTATCGATTCCAAGGCCGCGGATAATAGTATTTACAGAGATAAGTTGTACAGAGCCATGTCTAGTTTCGGCATGAATGCAAAATTTGTACGACTATGCAGAATGACTTTGGAGAATTTACTCTGCTCCATCAAGGTCAGTAAAGAACTCACCGAGACCTTTGATTTCGAAAAAGGATTTAGGCAAGGCGACAAACTGTCATGCGATTTCTTCAACATCATACTTGAAAAGATTGTAAGAAACTCAAACGCTAACACCAGAGGAATGATCTTTCAAAAGTCTGTACAATTACTCGCCTATGCAGACGATATTGACGTAATGGGAAGAAAAAAGCGAGGTGCTTTTGCGAGTATTGAAACAGAAGCGGCAAAAATGGGTTTGATGGTAATGAGGGCAAAACAAAGTATATGCTGCCATCAAATAAGGACACAGAACATCGACGAATTGGACAAAACGTCACAATAGACAGACATAACTTCGAGGTAGTACAGGACTTCGTCTACCAAGGATCCGCTGTAGACACGGACAACAACATCAGTGCGGAGATCAAACGGAGAATAACTCTTGCCAACCGTTGATTCTTTGGGTTAAGAAGGCAATTAAGAAACAAAACCCACTCCAGGAAAACCAAGGTAACCTTGTATAAGACCTTGATCATCCCAGTCCTGCTTTAAATAGACTAAATTAAGGATGTTGGTTGAGGCTTAGGTTCACCCCGAACTGTAATGCCCACCTAAGTAAGTAACTAAGTACAAGGTTTTAGTATTCGCTCTTCACAATATACTATTTGACCCAACCGGGTAAGCTCAGTATCCCTACGCTTAACAAATTGAAAGTTTAGTAAAGTAGCTTCACTGTTTCCATTTTTTTTTTTTTTTTTGTGGATTTTATATGGAGAAAAGTGACATTCAGGAAAAATGCCATAACTCGGGAACGGGTTGACTGATTTCAGATTTTTATTATAACGGGTGATTTTTTAAGAGGTTAAGAACTTTTTTAAAAAAAAAAAAACACAAAAAATTCGAAAAAATGAATGAAATATTTATTTGAATCGATAGTTTGAACCTTGCAATTTAATGTTTAAAGATAATTTCATGCAAATGTTGACCGCGGCTGCGTCTCAGGTAGCCCATTCGCTGAGTCCAATTTTGGCATACTCTTTCACACATATCGGCCGGTATCTCACGAATGAATGCATGGATGTTGGCTTCCAGTGCGTCAATCGAAGCGGGCTTGTCCCTTTAGACATTAGCCTTGACATACAAAAAATAGTCTAATGGTGTCAAATCGCACGATCTAGGCGGCCAATTGACCGGCCCGAAACGTGAAATTAACTAATCACCAAACTCGCCTCGCAATTGCGCCATTGTTTCGCGTGCTGTGTGGCATGTGGCACCGTCTTGTTGAAACCACATATCATGCAAGTCAAGCGTTGTTCATTTGTAAGACGATCCATGATTAAATTGCAAACCAAACTGAAGCTGTTTGACAGTGACACAAGGTACTAAACACACGTCAGCTGTCAAAACCAGTGTTGCCAAAACCAAACCAGCTAAAAAATCACCCGTTAAAACCATCTACCAACATCCCCTAACCTCCAATAAAAATTTGGATGCATTCGGTAGAGCAGCTCTAAGTGATGCGATCACAACCAACCGTGCACTTCTTTTTATATATTAAAATTTGGTAGTACAGGGTGGCCAGCTACACTTAATTATGTAAATAAAACAAAATCACATGAAATATTGAAAAAAATCAATATTCCAAAGGTTTTAGGTGAGAATGTAAAAATGTTACTGTTATGCTGTTGCTAATATATATGTTGAAGATTTAATCCAAATTGTAAGGTCACTTTTTTTAAAAAACGGCTTTTTAATCACTTTTTTTAAGAACACGTTTTTTAAAAATCAACAGTGTAATTTTTAAGACCACGCCAGAAGATATTTTTACAAAAAATTAAAACAAAAATTAAGATCGCTTTAAAAGTATTGAAAAAAATAATTTTTGTTTAATTTAATAAAAATTCGCTTTTTTAAAATTTTGGTATGGAACTTTTCTTAAGCCTACGACTTTTTTGATTTCGACAGAATCGCGTAAGCCATTAACGAGAAAGTCGGTTTCGAAAAAAAACCGTACTATGTATGGGGTGTACCGTTTTAGACTTTTTGCAGACATTTTTTACCCCATAAGAAAAACAATAAAAAACTCATCCCTCACAAAATTCAATCGAAATCGTTAGACTCTTTTTCGAGAAAATTGGTGATTATTATATATGTTGAACGGCAAGTACCGTTATTTCAAGAACTAAAGACCCTATTCCAAAACCCCTCTGTAGGCTGCCTAACACAACCGTAATGCAAATTTTGAAGAAAATAGGTCAAGCGATTCAGATTGAAGATCCATATTCGGACAGACAGACAGACCGAATTGCAGGACCTAGTTTTTTCCTATTCAACGAATACCGATACCTAAACGTTATACATTTCAGAAAAAAAACATTAACACCACGACTTAAAATATTTAATAGGCAAATTCCCAAATAGATAAAATTTGTGTTATGATGTTAAAGTCATCTCCATTCCAACGGAAACCACAACGTTTTTTTGGGGTAATACCCACTGAAAGTCTATAAAAAAAAGGAAACTTTTTCTCTCAAAGGTGCCCTGCTGACATTCGTTTTTAGGCAAAACAAACCAAAACGGAAGCTCCAAAGGTAAAAAAGGAAAAAAAAAAATAAACACATTTCCATTAGTCAAAATTAAAATTTTATAATTTTTCCACCTCATTTTGATTGACTGCGCGCTCCCGCAAGGTACCTACTTTTTTGCTACTCCTGTCTATCCGCCTGCCACATATTTTGTATCATAGTCATAATTTTCTCATACTTCATACTTCACATGCAGGCACGACCAAGTTTGTACATTTCGTCGTATGCAGTGTATAAAGTTCTCCATTTTTTTGACAGCTTGCTGCCAGTTAATTGAAATATACTGACCAGCGGAGTTATGTGTTTAGTTGAAATGAATTGAAAGCTAAGTATATCATAGGCAAAGTTTGCTCCTTTTTTTTATGCTGGCTTTTGCATTTTTGGATGTGTTGTTGTTGTTAAGTACCAGACTGTAGAGGGTAAAGTTCCTGACAGAACAAAAATACCACTTAAGTGCTCCCTTTTAATTAACGTGCTAGTGAATACATTTTTTCACTTATGATGGTATTTTTGCAATCGTTATATTTTATTCCAGTTAATTAATTGGTCATTGTTAGACATTTTTTAGGAAACAAGTTAAAAACTAAAAGTGGGATAGGATAGATAAGTGGAATTAATTATACGCTGTACTCAATTGTTGAGGAATGTTTGAAAATGCTTAATCAGAGTTTTTAGAAAACTGTGGCTCAGCGGTTCGGCACTGTTATGTATCCTTTGAAAATGTAGAGCAATCTGGTGACCAAATGTTTGTTTTATGCTTTTTCCCACCAGAGTTCAAGGCCCAAGTGACTGTATTTTCAATCAGTCAATGATGATAATAAGGATTAAAAGCATCCGCTTCAGTATATCAAACAAAGGAAACGAATCTCCCACCGCGAAGACAATAGGAATAAACCACCGAAAACTTACAATGATAGAGCGTATTTATGACAAAATATAATGGATGGCCATGGTCTCATGTGTCCTTGGATTGGAAGAGCGCAAAACTATTCACATTCCAATATAAGAGTTTACAACCCGCCAATGACGACAGTTTGAAGGAGGACATCTATTAAGTTTTCCTCGTGCACACATACTACACATGCAATCTATTTCCTGTGGCACTGCCAGTTTCTTATTTATTACATCTCGTCTAGTGACACACTGTGTCGAGTCGAAGTGCATACATATGAGTTAAGGCAAAAACTGCTTCAATGTAATGTAAACATGACGTAAAGTGGCAATTTCGAACATTGAAACGTAGCAATAAACTTAAATAGCATGGTTATAGACGTCGTTGTCGTTGGTGGGTCTTTTTGAAGTAATCTGAGCTTCGGTGAAAAGTATTAATCGACTTCCCTGCGAGAGTATTTACAACAACAAAATAAAAACTATTTAAAGCGTATAATGAACTGCTTTTTCTAATTTCTAGATTGTTATGGTAAAACGTTTCTATGGTGGAAAAAAAGCACAACTTCGCTTCCATTGAAACACATGCGATGTAAGCAACAAGGTAATTGACTGGATGTTGTTATACTTCCAACGTTAGTTAGTAAAAGTCCTACACAGCAATTTGAAGCGAGACATATCTCTCAACCATTTGTACGAGGAAGGGAGTGGAACTAGAGTTCTTGTGAACTACTGGTAGACAATATATCATTTCTCATGGTTGTATTACTTTTGAAGGAAAATTCTTTGAGAGATACAATTCCAGCAAAACAAAAATACATTGGATTTCACTGGAATCGACCTCTGACTTAATGGAAGTAATAGACCCATCCAATGACCTTCGCAGCTCGGGTGCCACTAAAGTAATATTCTCGTTAAGGAAGCTGGAGCAAAATTAACAGTCGTAACGAAGCCACTTTCAAATAAGTGTGGATACCAACGACCGACATGGACATGGTAGAACTCACACGCGATGAGGGTGTACCAGAATTCTAATTCAGCTACCCCTAACTTCACCTTGCAAGAAGGTAACAAATTCTACAGTATCATCAACATCACAATCATAACCCGTCTAGACAGTCGCAAAGAGAACAAGGGCTGCCTTTGAACAGTAAAGACATTTCCAAGGAGATAAAGACGGAAAGGGAACACTGGATCTCAAAAAGAAAAAGAAGCGGCATGAAAGGCGCTCTAGCGGCGTGCCGTTATGGTTAGCATGTCTGCTGTTAACTCAGACTTTCGTGGTTCGAATCCCAACAAAGACAAAAAAGTTTTTACACGCGAGAAATTGACAGGTCCACCATCAGTAAATTCATTGCCATGAAAAGCGCTTTCTCGATTAGCCGTTCGGAACCGGCAGAAAATGGTAGGTCCCTACAATCCCTCACTAGGACATGGAATGCGACAGGCCCTGGGGCTCCTCGCGCCACCCTATTTATTTATTTATAAAAGACACTCGTTTGAGTACATTGAGAGGTGCCACTATAGAAGTGAGCTTCAAAAGGATTACGAAAAGGTTCAAAGAAAATGCCATCGTGACAAACCTTGAACTCAAGACTGTAAAGACCATCAGGAAATCATAGTAATACAGTCACAGTAGCTAGTGAGGATTCGGAAAGACCACTTGTAGACAGGTTAACGGCAATGAAGACACTAAATCCGCTCTCAGGCAGAATGTTCAACCATATAGGTTAAGTTGTTTCTCCTAAAACCGTCCTAGATCAGACGCATCAATTGGTTCGAAGTCTCCTCTGAATTTTGTGGTCTGCCAATATAGAAAATATACTCAGGTTTCAGGCAACAACTACTGTTAAAAACAAAGGCCTAAAGACTCTTACTTGGGGTACTCATTACTTGAGTGAGTTTCAGTGATTCTAACTGAAAATTTCACTCTCGTTCATGTTTTCCAGTTCTGGATTTCAAGAACTTCTCTTTGCAAGCGTAAGTAGAAAACAAGCCCAGATAGTTGCTGATACTTGTCCGTGGCTACCTTGTCTGTCTGTCACGCTTTTTGCGAGGAATTGGCAAGTCCTCAGATAGCGCTTTCTCGATTAGCCGTGCGGAATCAGAAATTGTAGGTTCTCTTCCACTTCCTCAAAGCAAGGTTATGAGAAATGAGGCGTCCCGACTCCCTGTTCAGTTGCACCATTCTATTTATTTACTAAACATAGATATGTGTATTGTGTACAATGTACATTTCTATAAAGTTTTTAATCAATTTAAAATAAATGCTTTTCATGAAGAACATCTTATATACACCTGAATCTAGTTTTTATGCTTTGCCTTAAGCTTTATTTTACCCTAAACGACAGTACAATTCCTTGAAGCTTGTAGATTTGCTTTCATTAAAGACAGTCATTTCAACTGAAAAAGCTTAACAAGATATGAGTATCGCAATTAACTGACGCAGCTTGCAATCCATGCATTGTCCAAACTCTGCTATAGCAAACTGCGTAGGTATAGGTTTTCAACTATGTACCTCATAAGCTTGTCAGTCGTCTCTAGTAACATCAGCCAGTTATACCCTTTACAACTCTTCTATTCTGTGTCTTGTTTTTGTTCCTCTCTGAGAAAAACTTTAGTGAGCTCATGTTTCATGTACCCAATTCGCAGCGTTTTTTAAAAGTTATAATTTTATATCCCAAACAATCCTCTGTCTTGTTCTCTACACAGGCATCAGATATTCCATTCCTCGGTACAGAAGCAAGGAGTGTGCTGTGTGCTTTTACTTGCGGTTGAAGGCTTATGTAAAATTCTGTTTGACTGATGTCATGTTTCGGAGGAAAATCCTTCAAAATTATCAGCGAAGAAGATAAAGGCAATCCAGGATATATCTTCTCTTCTATGCACCGAAAACACACACACAAAAAAACTTACCACAAAAAAATGTGAATGGAAAGAGGTTTCGTGTAACAAGTTTTGCTTTCCTTTATGGTTATGATGAAGACTAAACCATGCTACTATGTGAGTCATGATGGTAGCTGGTATATACTTTCCCTTCGTCATCTCGTTGACAAGACACAGTCTTGTATCTGCAGTTTCGTAACAAGACAGTCAGACGACTAAACAACAAATACGAAAAAAAAAAGAGGAATAATCCAAGCAGAGTGCATACGAAATATGAAGCAAAATCCTAACAATTCTCCTTTACCACAAGTAAAACTTTTAAAATAAAATAAATACAAGAAATGTATAGTAACTGAATACCTACTTACTGGTATACTTGAGGCATAAAAATGCTCCATTAAAGTAATTCCTCTATTAAAATTTACATACACACACACACACAGGCTTTCGAGAAATATCCATCCATCTATCCTTCTATTGGTTGTATAGGTATGCATTCCCATTCTTCTATCAGCTTGTAACTTAAATACAATAGCGCGTTGTTCGATGAAAGATTCTCTCTCATATATCCTGTGGCATTCTCTCAGGAAATCCGATAGGAATATCCATCCGAAACCAGACATATGCGATGCAAATCCAGAGCATAGAAGGGGTATTTGAATAAAACATCAGAGCCAAGAGCGTTATCTGGGAAGTCCCTGTCCAAATCTTACGATGCATATTCTTAATTCTACAACAACAGGTTGAGGTAATTGAATTTTGAAGAAGAAGACTACCAGTTGCGAACTCAATCGAATGAACTTATTACTATTCAATTCGGTAAGCAATGAGGTATAGGAAGAAAACTGTGTTCCCACTTTGCTCTTTTTGAAGTTGGCCCATTATCTCAAACTATTTACCTTTACGGATTTTTATACAATCAGTACACGAATATTTGGATAACTTTTAAGTACGACGAATCCGTCATTAAAAAGCGCAAAGAATTGGCAAATTCTTTAAATGATTCTAACTTAGAACTTCAAATTTTATGTTATTCTGATTTTTATTAAAAGTGGAAACCCAGATGCATGATTCTAATCTAAGGAAAGAATTGGCGAAGAAAAGGTGTAGCGGCTATTGAACCCGCGTCACGTTTTACTTAGTCACGGTTCGGCAGTCGGCACATCAATGTTGTTGTTTTACTTGGATTCTATATGTTTAAGTAATCTGTTTTGCTATTCTTTTGCATGCGCACAATTCAGCACAATGCAGAACAAAATCGGTTTGATTTATGAGCAATGTGAGCGGCTTG
Source organism: Melanostoma mellinum (assembly GCA_914767635.1). Taxonomy (NCBI): domain Eukaryota; kingdom Metazoa; phylum Arthropoda; class Insecta; order Diptera; family Syrphidae; genus Melanostoma; species Melanostoma mellinum. Next base: position 28,396,051 of record OU612058.1, read on the forward strand.
GCAGCACGCAATCCACATACGGATTTTCATGGGCCGATGCAATTTTGCGGTTAGGCGGTAGCTTTACTAATTGGACATTATGCATTTCAATTTGACATTATAAGTAACGAGACGCTGGTGGAATGACCAATAGGCGTACATAATTTAATATTTAATTGCATCAGGAAGAAGAGACTGCGATAAAATTTAAGTATTTGAAGTTATGATATGGGGAGTGTGTTAATTGGTATTTTTAATTCATCACAGGAAAGGACAAGGTGTGTAGCTTGAAGAGAGCGATAAATAGCTAAAAGGGAGTAGATAGTATCATTCGAGCAGAAAGTGTCATTCGCTTTGAAATAATCGATGGCTTCCTAACTTTCTTCCAACACTTCACGCTGAACTTGGACCTCAACCAGAATTTTTTCCTTCACACTACGATTTCGGGAAATCTCTCTCCAGTTTTGCTTTTTGAGTCGGTTGAGGTTCTTTTTAACTTCAAATCACGTTGCATTGACGCAATAGTTCAGCGCACATGCGAGTTTTTCTCGGAAGACTCAATGCGTAATTTTCGTTTGGCTTGAAGCAATGGTAGTGTATAAAAACAAAGAAGTATTTTACGCATAAAGTGTGTGATGACGAGTTGATCTCGCAGAATCTTGCAAGTGTTTTTTCTTGCAAGATTGACGCACAATATCGTACCGTGCAGGGTCAGGGTCAGCACAGATACCTATGTCATGTGTGCGTCAGTCAAAATTTGAGAACTTTAAGACGTAAGTGCGGAGTTAAGACCTAACTGCGCGTTCGATTTAGGCGTGAGTCGGAGCTTAGGTAGCCAGCATTTAATTTGTGGACGGCGTAAGAAACTTAACTACGATTTTTGTTGAGAGTTTCGACATTTAATTGTTAATCTAATGAAAAGATTTACCGAAAGCAATTGAAATTAGTTCATTATACTTCAAGGGTTATGTCTAACATAAGTATCAGTTCATTTTAGCTTCCTTAACATTAAAATCTAATAATTGTAGGTAACGCATTGGACTCTGCTCGTTGCCTGGCCACAGTGACTGATCCTGTAACGCATTGGACTCTGCTCGTTGCCTGGCCACAGTGTTGCTGCAGGAAACGAGACAGTAGTTGAGAACAGAATAGGCTCATTGCAAGATCTAAGACAGGCAAATTCAGCAGAAATAATGTTTACTTGTGATCTCAAACGGACCAAAATACAAAGTAAAATAGATGTGAGTTGGAATTAGTTGAATTGTTGTTGTGGCAGAAAACTGACGGCATTTTACTGTTGAATTTGCTGAATTCTCGTTCTAAGGCCGAAAGACATTCGAATTAAGTTATTGAGAAATTTAGAGTACCCGCCTAGGGTCAGTAAGCTAATTAAGTTAATATGTAAGCTAGTATAAGCATTTTTAGTAGCAAGTAAATAGTTATAAGTGATGAAAAATAAAAATGAATTTAAAACTGAATCCGAACTTTGCTGAACTCTCTTGTGAGCATACCAACCGGACATTGACTATAGCTCAGCATCAATGACGACTCGTGCAGCGGTAGCGCAGCGGTGTTGAGAAAGTCATAATGCACGACGACAGTCCACACTCTTACGGACTAATTTAGATTTTTAAGATTAAATAGGAAACATCGACTTACACCACTGCCAAAATTAGGACTGGGTATTTAACTTGCTGCATTGTTGTTTGATAAGTCAATTGCGTTACAAAGGAAATGTGCAAGCACAGTTGAACAGGCCCATGGTTGCCATGTTCACTAAATCGGTTTTGGTAAGAAAATACTGACAAAGTGAAGCTTGAAAAAGATGTTTGGGAATATTTTTGGGAGAAGCAGGTACGAAAGAACTTAAAAGTCATTAACAGGATTGTAAGTAGCTTTCCATCTACGTTGGTTCAGCGTGTCGTCTTAGCAGAAAAGCAGCAGCTCTAGTTTAAAGTTTTGCGATTCTTAGATTTTCTTAGATTTTCTTCCTTAGAATATTTCCTTGTCAAGAAGCATTCATTAGTGGTAACCGTGGCGTAGTGGTAAGCATGTCATGCTTCGTGGTTAGAATCCCTACCGAAGACACCAAATATTTTTTTCCACAGGTATCGTATTTCGCGAGGAAGTGGCAAGTCCTCGGATAGTAAATTCATTGCCATGAAAAGCGATTTCTCGATTTTTTATCCGAATCGTTGTAGGTACTTCCCATTTCCTCACAAGGCATGGCTGTGGCAAATGCAGAGGCTCCCTGCTCTGTTACGCCATCCCATCTTTTTTATTTAGAAGCTTTACTGTTTAAAGGCTTGCTGGTCAGAAAATTTTGGCTGATTTATGACAACGATTCCTACTATCTTGGCTGGACGGGTCAGTTATACTATGCAGACTCATTCCAGTGGATTGGATGAGGTTTTTGTCGAGTATTTTGACTTCTTCGTAGAGTCTCAAGTTCCTGAAATGCTTCCTTCGTACCCTGTCGTTGTGTAGAGTTGAAGAGTTATGCAAAAGATTTCGTACGAGGACTGCCAGCTCGTTCACTTCGGCTTACTACGTCGTGCATCGAATTGGCAAACATTAGGTGAGCACAGGTTGGATGAGCTTCTTGTAGAGAAGCAGTCTGGTCCGAAAGTCTTTTCTAACTTGATTTGTATATTTTTGGAGAAAAATCAACGTAAGTTGCAAAAGGGGAACGAAAAATCATGTGACACTTTCACTCTTTGTGGTTACTTCGGTCTAGTGACACAATTGGGCGAAGACAACTGTTCAAGTGTAGACAGCCCAACACTGCGGCTGGAGGAAACGAAATTCTACTACAATAGTTAAAATTAGTAAACTATTACTTTCTTGTTTCGTTTTGTCCAGTTTCAAATGAAAAAGGCAGCAATTTTCGTTCCTGGCATTTATCGCTCACTCTAAAAGCAGAAGGAAGAGAGACGCCTCCATCAGCAATAGACTGATTGCCATTCAAGAAAATAATTTTTTACGTTAAATTCTTTTGTTTTATGGGATTTAGTAAAACTAAATTTTGCGAAACGAAACTAATGAAATAAAGATAAATTAAAGAGTAAAAGAAAAAGGTTTGTTCGGTGTCTAATTAATCAACAACAGTCAGGTAGAAAAAGTGCAGTGGCAGCTTTAATTGGTGAATCTTTTTGTACAGGTTTTCTATAACAATTTCAGTTAGCTTCGATCTATATAGAAATCAATTTTCCCTTAAATGATAACAAATATCGAAATATCAGTAGCAACTAACAAGATCAAAAATCAAAACCTTCGGCTTCAAACTTTTTGGCAACAAAGCTTCAGTTCATTCACCATGAATCGTCTTAGGAACTATGAACGCTTGCAAATTATTGAATTTTGTCCTTTTTCTCATTTCTTGTTGAATGGATACGTGAACAAACAAAACTGCCATATTTAAAGTGAAGAGCAGCCAGAATCATTGCAAGAACTACCAATTCATCAAGAAGAGGTCCTGTTTATTGCGATTTATGGGCTGAAGGAATCAAAACTTGGCCTTACTTCTCCAAAAATGATATGATCCGAATCGCAACGTTACTGTGAATGAAGGGCACTACCGAGCGACGGTAGCAAAATGGAGAAGTTGGACTTGCATGACATATGGTTTCAACAAGACTTTGCCACAACATGCCACACAGCAAAATTTAACAAAGAATGAATTGAGAAGCTAGTTCGACAAACAGTCATGCTTATTTTGATATTCTATTCGAATGAAAGTTTAGTCGAATTCGAAAGAAGCTAATTTTGAAACTCGAATGATTCGAAATTTTACATGTTTAACATTCGAATCATTCGAGTCTCAAAATGCACTTCTTTCGAATTCGACTAAACTTTCATTCGAATAGAATGTCAAAACAAGCATGAGTTTATTTCAGATTTGTCGCCTAGATCATGCGATTTAACGCTCTTGACCGTTTTTTGTGCGTCTACGCTAACACTCATGTCTAAAGAGACAAGCCCACTTCGATGGGCGCACTGGAAGCCAACATTGAAGCTTTATTCGTGAGATACCGGCCGAAATGTTAGAAAGAGTATGTCGAAATTGGACCAAGCTGATGGACCATTTGAGGCGCAGTCGCAGACAACATTTGCTTGAATCAAACATTAAATTATATCGAGCGGGCTATCGATTCAAATGAAGGTTTCATGTCCTTTTTTTTAATTATATGTTTTTTTTATTCCTGATAGCTCTTAAAAAATCATTTTAAGTAACAGTAAACAGACGTGGTCTTTCGGAATATCAGTTACAAAATCAAAAATTTAAGCATCACAATAAAAAAGTTGCAAAGGCGAATAGCACAACTCAATATTCGCATTCAACGCTCCTCTTTAATACCATCCGTTCTTACCACTTGATTCAAAGAACCTCTGCCCCGAGGAAAGCAAAACTTTTTATTAAATATTTTGAATTGTTTTCTAACTCCATTCATGCAAAAATTCAACTCTACGAGTGCCTTTTACCCTGAAATAGTCAATTTTCTTAGAAAAAGTTAGAAGTGATGGTGATTATTTTTAACGAACTAGATTTGCAGATTGTTTGCCCAACTGCAATAGAAAACCAAGTGCAAACAGAAAACCAGAAACAGAAACAAAAACAAAACAAAAAAACCTTTCATCCTGTGAGAAAACAAAGAGTGTGCAAGTCGTCCCACACGAACAAAGTCTCATGAGCTATATAATTAAACTTTAGCGAATGCCACATTTTTAAAGTTTATACATACTCTTTTAAAACCAACAATGTTTTTTATTTAAGGAAACCACTTGATAGATTCCCACTGTTGCGTGGAGTATACTCAACAGCATTGTAGCAACAAAAAAAAAGGAGGTAATATGTTAGAAAAAGGGACCAGGCGACTTTAGATGGAAGAAAGTTCTATTGTTTAAGTTGAGCAATAAATTTAACCAGCGACGACGCAACACATGTTTCGGGCAAGGAACAAACCAACAATATACATAGACAAAACACAGAAGTATATGTCATCTCTAAGGATAATCACATAAGTTCGATGATGTATGCTTTTTCTTTGGAAGTCCTCTCGTTTGTCCCTAGAGGATGGAAGTGTGAGAAATGGTAGATAGGCAATGTAGGACAGTTATACTGCTGTGACACACTTATTATGAGTCGAATAATTTTATATTATTGTCTTTATTTCTTCTTTATCTATGCTGTGAATGGATTGGTGGGAGGCATATAAAAAGTAAACTAGGGAAGGACTTGGAATCGTTTTTTGCTCAGCGAAGCTATTTTCATACAAAGAAGGTCCCTAAACATGTGAAAAGCAAAGTTGAACAAATTTTAATTTATACATTTATGCGCGCAGAGGGAAGCGGATCAATATTTTTCAAGGTTTAAAGCTGGCCTCGTTAGGGTGCTATGCTTTTTGAGAGCTGCAAGTCCTGCAATTATGATTTAATCCTCTAATACTTTTGTTTTCACAGTTTTCACCATAAAATAAAAAATAAGAAAGTGGAAGTAAAAAGAGTTAATTATTTTGAAGACCTGATCAATTCTATGACAATTTGAAATGAGCAATCAGGCCGGTACAAAAAGCAGGAACAAATCCACTTTACCCAAAGCTGACACAGGTTTCCTTGACAGTCCTGTGAGTTGTCAAAAAACCTGGGTTTTCCTGTCCTCAAAATACAGTAAAACTGAAAATCGACACACATCCCTGTCATTTGAATAAAAAAGAAAAATGCCATTTGACAGCTCTCAACTCGTCCCGCCAAAAATATGCGGCGAGTTGAGGCAAACCCAGGTCAACCCTTTGGCTCAGGAACACTCAGTTTGACATTCAGGGAGAGTTAAGGTTTTACAAAAAAACGCTTTGTGGCGACCCCAGGGCTTTGACTAACAAACCTGTTCTAGAAAGAAATCCAAAAAAACCTTATTTGTTTTGATTTTTAGTCCATTTGATAAGAAAATTCTTTTAGTTATTGAAGCTTTGGCTTCGGCTTCGGCTTCGGCCGAAGGTTGCTGTTAAGCCGAATATTCGGCTTCGGCTTCGGCTAGAAATCGACCTACACTACTAAAAACGTTTAACTACTACTTCGCAAAAGCGAACTCGGTTAGACGACCATGCCGATCAGATACACAAAGAGGACTGAACTCAATATGCCTGCCATATCCACCGAGCTTCAGTCCTATCCTGATCCAACCACCACCTAACGATTTCCCTGCTCATGTAACTAATAAATATCTGACGGTCTACAAAATGGGCTTCAGAACTCACATTTACCTATCCATTTCCCTAAATAAAGAAAGTAAGATTAAAAAGAGGAGTATAAAATTTAATGAATATGGTGGCGCAACAAAGCTATAGAGATTTTGGACACATTTCCAGGGCCTATACAACTTTATGCCAATTCCAAACAGCTAAGTTACTTTAGGTTCTAAGAGAACTTGTCACTTCCTCACCGATACCGGTAAAAACCTGTTATTTCTCTGATGTTTCTGGGATTCGAATCTCAAACCTCTCACGTAATACTCGGACATGCTACCCATTACGCCACGGGCATAAAAAAAAAGAGGACCATGAGCTTGGTTAATCTCAGTCTTTATTCCTTATCCCTACCGCCAGCTTGAGAAAACTTGTCGATTTGTCATGCAGACACACCAAAAATTAATTGTAAACTGTCAAATTTATATCTTCCATGCATAAGCCAATTCGCATTTGAATTTGCAAATTTCCCATCTGTCATCCTCATATATAAAAGCTGATGATGTTAAGCATATACAGCATGTTTTGCATCAACTCGAATTTTTTTAAACCACTTGCAGCTTAACCATTGCACATTAAAGTGACAGAGAAGGGCGTGTGTACTCGTGCTCTATGCCCCGCACAAGTTCCAATTCATTTAAAGATTTTTTTTTTTTTTCATTTTTCTTTAGTCACAGTTTGGGTTGTCCCTCGATTGTTCCATCGCTCTGTCTGTGTTTTAAAATTAATGACAAAACATTAAAAACTAGTGTACCATTAGCAGTAGCTTGTTTCCAAATCTTTAGTCATCGTTGCTTGTCGGCTGCAGCAAAGCGCCGCCATCGCTGTCCTGTTGTCGTCACAATCATCCATGATTTAGTGCAACAATATTTATCATCGTCTCGTGGGTTTTCATAGTTTTCCTGTTGATGGTCATAGTGGTTTTTAATTGTACATCAAAAGATTTCACGGAACCAAAACATGTTGGCGTCGAGAGATTTTCGAATAAATCACTGAGCTTGAATGTTTAACTTAATCGTTAAGTCGCTAAAGAGGTTGTCATGATGGGCACGTAAAGTATAATTGATGTCCTTGTTGCTGCAGACCAAAAAATTGTCAATGTTTAAATAAGTTTATCATTTTTATGACTGAAAAAGATTAACTTAAAAGTCTCAAGCAAAAGCTTGTCTTTTTATTTCGTCACGAAGAACCGTAGAATTTCAAACTTCGCCAGTTATTCTTCTGATGTCGATGGGATGTTGGTATCATATGAGTAGAGTCTACGCTTTTCTTTCTTTTTCAAGCTCTTGATAAGTTGGAAGACTTGATGGAAATCGGTCCGTATTTGAAGACTGGCCTTCTTCTTCTTCTTCTTCTGAATGAATGAAAAAGTACGGTACTGAAACAGTGCAGATTTTCCCAAATTGGCAATAATTTAGGTTTGAATAATTTAGCTGCCAAGCACATGGATTCAATGGCTAGCATTTCTGTCTATGATGAGGGAGTATCGAGTTTCGACACAAGAAAACCTTAATTGTTTTCTTACAGGTATAGTCTTTCAATAGAAAGTCCTCCCAGAACACTTGTCCTGGCATAAAAAGGGCTTTCTAACTTGCCAGCCCCAAATCTACGCCGACCTCTATGGTGCCACATTATTTATTTACATTATTCTATTTAAGCACGAAAAAGATGAGATTTTACACCGCAAATTCAGATTTTTTATTGCAAGATCATTCGACAAAACGGTGATTGAAAGATCTTTCCATATCAACGACCTAGGGACAGTAAATACGAAGGTCAATGTTAATTTATTCTATTTAGGTGGTCGAAGCTTGCCTATATGCACCTGAATCGCTCAAGGTATGAAAAAGGTTAGAGGACATGGTTATATTCTATCAACAGGTTAAATGCTAAAGTTGTTACACCTTTTTTGACGAATGTTTAGTAAAAACATAGGGACAGAGCTTCTTGTTAAAAGCAGAAATGTCAGGTTTAGACTCCTGTCATTTCTTACTCAGTCAATTAAGTTTGATTAATTACCTCTGTTCGTTTCGCTTAATTTTTTGTACACTAGTCTACACTCTACACGATCCGGATGAAAGAGAATCGACAATCTTGAAAAACAAAAATAAAAAAAATACAAAAAACTCATGCGAACGAAGGGAAAAAGTCACGCTTGACCTTGAATATGGTCGACCAAGTCCAAGTCTTTGAAAACGAAACCTTCTCCTGTGCCGTCGCAGTCGTCGTTCCGTCTTTAATGCTTTCTTAATGCCCGGTTGCTCATCCGCTGCTAAACAATAGCGCTTGTAAGAAACGCAAGTGAGCAACAAATTGTATGGTAAATAGAGAAGCAAAAGAAAGAAGAGATAATAAAATAAAACAAAAACCAAACAAAACAATCAACGTGCATGTCTGCGCCCCATGTTCAATTTATCCGAGTGTGGAAGAATGATTTTGTAGGCATGTCCAGAGACTAAACAGAGTAACAAAGTCGCGCATCGCTAGCCTTTGTTTTACTTAGTTTTTTTTTTTTTTTTAATTTTTAAGGTTCACATGAAAAATTGAACGAACAAGCGAAGAAGCATCAAATTCACAAACCGGTCTTTTAGCTAAAGGGGTAGAGATGGTATAGAAAGAAGCGAGCAACCCAATATGGAAGAAGATGGCTGCAGATCACGAACAAAAATGATATAGTTTCATAAGCTGGGGTTGAACAGCACCCTATTTAATGGGTGGACAAGAATAAGTTCAAGTCATGAAAATCACCAGCAAACATTAAAAAGACGTAATTGAGGAAGCAAAAGTTTACGTTATGCTATTAAAAAAATAGGGGAGAATATGATAAAGAAAAAATATTACTTTTTTCGAAATAAAAGTAAAATGAATATTTGAATATTCGAGTTTAAATACACAATTCAAGGAAAAATTAAATCTATGATTTATGAGGTAAATAAAGAGATTAATACAATTTTAAACAGTAAAAAACACTTTTTATATTTCCTCATGAGGAAATATAAAAAGTGTTTTTTACTGTTTAAAATTGTATTAATCTCTTTATTTATTAGATAAAAAAACACGTGGAATATCTCTACTACAAAACTCATCATTTATGAGGTCTTATTTACAAAAGAAATTCGGTGATACAAAGAGATAGATATTTTCTTGTCAGACGGAATTGGCTACATTTGGTATCTGCTCTACTTCAATACCAATTTTGAAAAAATAAACTTCAAGAAAGAAAACAAAAATAAACAGATCTACATCAACGAGCAAAAAAAAAAAAAAAATGGACAACAGGGTAAGGTACTCGGTATTTTGAGAATCAACCAGAACGAATGAAAATTTTAGCTATAAGCGATGAACTTTGCTAAGATGGACTTCGTAGTTATAGACGCAATTCTTCAGTAACACAAAACGATAGAAATATCTATTAGTCATTTAAGTGACCCGTGTCGCGAACACAACTTCCGATCGCTTTAACCAAACCCAGGTGGGAAACGATCATCGTCACCACGCCAAGAAAAGTCAAAACTTCAACTTTCAAAAAATTCAAAGCCAATTCACAGGAAGAACAAACGTAGTTGAGTAACCCAGTAACTCTTCTTTGAGCGAGTTTGAAGAACTTACAACAGTTTTTCTATTTCTTGTTCAAAAAACCCGTACATATTGATAACACAAGGGGCTGTGAATAGATAAGACGTTGATCAATTGGAAAACAGTATACAGTGTTCTTCATCAGCATGACGACGTGTATTTGGCCGACCTTAGTAAAATTAAACAAAACCGAATTCAAGGAACGAAATTTCATAAAACCTACGTACTGTCATATTAACTAGTAAATACATCAGTCTATAGTACCTGCAGTGCCAGTAGACAATAAAGGACCTTAGTCAAGGGCTATACAGTATGTCCGTGGAAGGAAATAAGCTAGAAATTTTAGATTTTAGTGGCAAATTGGGACGGAACATGTCCGAGCGGACACGAATAGTCTACATTTCTAACGCGAGTAACATTCAAATTAAATTTGATTGAAGTCATTAAGATTAAGAAAGCAAGCCCACCAACCATTATATGTCATCTAACGATCCCGAACACGTCATGTGTCATATTACGAACCCAAATAAAAAAACTACACAAACCAATAAAGTAAGTCTTCCAATACAAACCCATAAAAACTGATACTTTCGAGTGCGTATTGAATTAATTAAACATTGATAAACAACATACACTCAAGGAAGTATCTATATGCACCCGACGGACGTGTGGATCGTGTTAGATTGTGTAATACAACTTCCATCGACTTATTTCGTCGTTTCGGCTTTCTATAGTCTAGCACCAAAATAACTTTTCCCTTAACCCAGTAAAAGCGAAATCAGAAAGGTCAGAGAAAAAGATAATAATGAAACACTTTTTTACCGGATTTTAAGCTAATACTAGTTTTGTGATTGGAACGCAAGTTTTGTAATATTCAAAATAAAAAAACAGTGAAGAAAATTCTGAAGGTATTATTAACCTCCGTCGAAAAAAAGAAAATTCCTTCAGAAATCAACTAAAAATTGATAATTTTCAAAATATCACAAAGAAATACCCACAGCATCACTTTAATTTTCCTGATATCTCTTTCGTTTGAAAAAAAAACCTGAAAAGCAAAGGAGCGGGGATCCCCGGGGCCTATCTCATTTCTCACAATGAAATGGAGGGAAACTACAATTCTCTGCCCATTACGAATGGCTAATCGAGAAAGCGTTATTCATGGTAATGAACTGACCATTGAAGGCCTTGCCTTTTCCTCGCAAAAATTGATACTCGTGTAAAAACATTTTTTGTTGGGTTTCGAACCCCTGGATTACGCCAGAGCCCAGGGATATCACCATTTCGGTGTTAGCCAGTGTTTTTATAGAATGGTACAATAAAAACGTTCAAATGACTCGATGGCAGTCGAGTTTTACAACATATGCAGTATAGACATTTCCTACCTTTAATTTTAGAACCCAGATTCTGTTTAAGCTACACAAAAATTAATAACGTAAAAATTACTTCTTTTGAGTAAGGTATACAATCTAATTTCAGAAACAGTCAGAGTTTAAATCTTCCAAAGTGTCGATATGGAAGTTCTTAATGTCATAACGAATAGGTTTAGGAAAAACTTCAAATATCCATTTGCTCTTTCAGTTACATTCTCTATGTGACAACTCATCTTTACTCTCTGATTTACCCTACAAAAGTAAAACGAAGTCAAAAAGCAAAAAAAAAAAAAATAACAAATCGTGTTGTAAATGTTGACTTTCAACCGATTCTACCTCTTCCAAGCTCCGATCTTTTTCTGAGAACTTTTTAACGATACGTTGGAGTTGGCGTTCGTTGTTAGGCATTAAGTTCGGTAGTACCTACAAACTTGTGCACACAAACATTATAAAATTACTTGTGAGCGATCTTTATTTACTTTTTGTTTCTTTTTTGTTGTAGGGCCACTAAATAACTTTGAATTGAAACTTCTTTTAGGGTGTTTCAAGGTCAAGATCAGTTTATTCAGACTGTTTGTTTTTTTGTGTGTACGTATCCAATGACACGTTGTCGTTGGGAAACATTTTTAATGTAAAGATATATGAGAAGTGTGGGGGATTGAATAATATTTGTTTCTTTTATATCAAAAGAATTTGAGAAGTTTAAATCGAACAACGAGTAGGTAGGGTAAACGCACTAGTACCCGGACACTTAACTTTTTTCTCAACTTTGACTTCAAACCATTTTGTAACCATAAATGCTACAGCGAAAACTTTTATTGATTGTAAGAATATAGACATTTCTCAATAATATGGCGTTCAAGTAAATTGCAAAGAGATCATTGTTAAAATAAATAAAATAACAATTCAGAAAAGTTCCATTTGCGTTAGTACCCGGACAGCAAAGTTTAGTACCCGGACGCCTTTGTTTTAGTACCCAGACACAATCATTTTAAGAGACAAGCCATGTCTGCGTACTGAAAATATAAGACAAGCACACATTTTTTGTATCCATACAGGGCTTGTCTCTTAAAATGATTAAATCTCTCAATGATTAAGTCTCTTAAAATGACTGATCTAGTATCCGAACGCTTTTGTTTCAGTATCCATACACAATTATTTTAAGAAACAACCCCTGTCCGGGTACTGAATATGCATGATAATCGCACTGTGTTAGTACCCGGACAGCATGTCTGGGTACTGAAAAACATATTCAATTTTGGTATTAGTTCCCGGACACCACAAATAATGGCAAAGATTTTATTAAATTTGGTTTTTTTTTGCAAATTGTTTTAGTTAATCATATTTCCAACGAAACCAATGTCTTTCCATTACAATAAATTAACGATTACTTGTTAAATTGCTTACTACTAAAAACTGTTCCTACTATTTTTTTCTTACCTAAATCGACAACGAGGCCGCATCTTCAAACCTTAAACAATAAAATGATGCGTAGTTCCTAAAGTACGCATTTAGAGTACCTGAAACTTTGCATGCAGGTATAGGACACATTGAAGGACCCATGTATGTTTTTGTTTGTGGATTTTTTTGTGTGATGTATCTATTAATCGCAAAAAAAGGTCAATGTGTCCGGGTACTAACACTGTCCGGCTACTAGTGCGTTTACCCTATTAAATCGCAGATGATCAAAATATTGTTTGCATACTTTCGTCGCAATATAACTTCATGGGATCGTAAACATCAAGTATAGGAACTTGGTATTGTTTTGCATTAGCTTTACAATTGCTCACTGTTAAAAGATTTTATTTATAAAATCATCCATGAATCATGAATTCATGAGCAACGATCATATTTTAATTTCTGCACAGTAATTTCAAACCAATGTTTTTGAAAAGCCTACAATGAATGCAAGAAACCAAATAGACGAATCTTTTGCCGCAGTACCAGAGACAGGTGTGAACTAAATTTGGAGCACCTGTTCTTTGAGCAATAGTACTTTCACTGTTAGTGATATCCCATTTAAAAGTGAAGAAGATTCTAATAAAGCTTAATATTAGTGGTGATGCCTGATGCTTAAGCACTACCATCAACCGAAAATTCATATCAACTACTAGAGACAAAACACATAGGATATTGCCGATACTTAAAATGAAAACACAAGAAGAGACTTGAATCATTTTTTAAAGAACGACCGAGATAGCAATGAAAACACTCTGTAGGTACTTGCGATATTTTATCAGGGGTCGAATTCGATACTCACGTTATCGATGACTTTAGTATCACAATTTGACATTCTCTCTTCAGTATTTGAACGAATGGAAGTCGATAAATGAACTGCAGGCTGATGTTGTACTATATAGAGCGAATTTTGAAAGAAAAATAGTACTCACTCACTCGATCACTGATGCGGTAATTCGGCCCCTGGGTACGAAGAAAGACCTGCATTGGATACATTTGGAAATGAGAATCACCACTCAAAAGGTATGGAACCTATTTTCTCACCTTGCCTTCTTCTTCTGCTTCTTAATACGCGTAATCTTTTTTTTTATGATTACTAAGGGGTAAGGAAACACAGATTTTGGACTTATATGCTTTAGACTAGGGACCTGCTTTTAGGGTTTGCCGCTTGGATTGGAGTCTGCACTCAACTCTGCACCCCAAATATGTTTTGTACAAGACTGCAGGAAACAGTGCCGTTCAGCTTAAGTTTGTAACACATCAGCCACATTCCTAAGAAATTTTGAACGGCAAAAAATACCAAAGTACCTTTACTTAAGTAGCTGAAGTAAAGTTACGTAAAACTATCTCCCGACCGACGGTATTAGACACTAAAAAATAAAAAATAAATAAATAGGGTGGCGTAGCAGAGCGAGGAGCCCCTGGGGCCTGGGCCTAGCGCATTTCTCACAACCATGTCTTGTGAGGGAATGGAGGGGACCTACAATTTTCTGCCGGTTCCGAACGGCTAATCGAGAAAGCGCTTTTCATGGCAATGAATACTAAGAGGACTTGGCAATTCCTCGCGAAAGGCGATACCCGTGGAAAAATATTGTTTTCCTCTGCTGGGATTCGATCCTCGAGCCTCTGGGTTAGCAGGTGGACATGCTAACCATCACGCCACGGGTACCACTACTTTTATACACTACTCGTCTGAAAAGTTACGCGATATGGGCCCAGGATTTTTTGAAGACACTGATGTCTTCAAGCCTCCTCAGGAGCTTTCGACAGCAGCGAAGTTTTTCTCATTGATTTTTGTCCAAGACTACAGATTGCAATATCGCAAAGCCCCAAGGTAATCAAGGACACATTCTTTTTGAAGGAAAGGGACTGGGTTCGCACTGATTGAAAAAAAAAAATGTTGAACCATATTTGAGTAATTGAGTTCGTAATCTGATAAAAATTCTTTTTTTATTCCAAACGTCCGATACAAGAAAAAAAAATTTGTAGACCTTCGTTTCGCATGAGGATTCAGCAACAACCTTTGTTAAAATAATAGCACAGGGTTATTTCTTTATTTTTGCTCTCTTTTGATCTTTCTTTTCGTCTTAATCAAAGCGCCTATAGACCTTCATTCAAATTTAAAACAAAGTCTACAGCGGCTGCGGGCGTAGTGGTGCGTCGCGCGTACCACCTTGGACTAGTGTAAGCAAGATAATGTGATGGGGAAGCTGTCATCCTTTCTGCTGCTTTTGGCACTGCCCTGCAAAAAGATGAAGACGAAGGCATAGTGTCTACTATCTATCAGAATTGTACAATAAAAGACTTCTATAGTCTATTCATTTAGATACCACTTAAAAAAGTTTCAGACTTTAACTAAATATCGAACCCATTAAAAGGCCAAACACCCTGTTACGATATAGAAAACGATGAGAACGAACCATAATTCACTTTCTTGTGATGTGCTCATGTAGAGATGGGAACAATTTGGTCATGAAACACAACACAACGAACAACGCTTCTCAGAAAATTATCTCTCATTTTCAAGTCTCAACAACTTCATTTGATCATACGACTCATGTCGTACTGTCGTAGGTAAACCTACCAGTGACATCATACTTCAGCAATTAGAAACAACTTGCCTCATGATCACCACCGCTAGCTGTTGATCATCACCTCATTTAATACAAAAATCACATATTCTATGGGAAAATTTAACGGCAGGCCATTGCCGGCCATTGTGGGATCTGTCAAGTCTTTAAAAGATCAATGAATAGAAATAATGAATCATCTACCCGCACATAAAGTATATAAATTCATGAATCTTTAAGTTGCACATTGTTAACGATCTTTACCGATCAAGACCCAAGCACCTCAAGCGAACTTGGAAAACTTGTTTTTCCATCTACGGCACCGGCGCAGACCAAATGGCGGGTAAAAAACAAGTTTAGAATAAATAAAAAAAAAAGAAATGAAAAATAATAAAAATAACAACCACACGACTCCATACACCGACTTGCCGGCCGGTTACAGCATGGAACCGATTTATTCAAAGAATCTGAGGGTACAGATAAAGTAGAGGTGAAAGATTACAAAATAAAGAAGAAAAAAAAAAACATTAGCAACTCCATATGTTGTTCGGTCGATAGAAAAATGAGGTAATCATGGTTACCTGGCGCTCAAATTACACATTTTCATATATTTGTTACCTTGACTTGGGGGTAAAGTGTAGGTTTTTTTCAGACTCACGGCTGTGGTCAATGGTTAAAATTCAAGTCTTTTTGACTATTTTTTCCTCTTTAGAGGTTTCCTATGTGAAGTTGTGTTCAAATATGTAAGAAAATAAACAATTAGTTTGTACATGGTCATCAGGCATTGATTTGAATTACTTGCACGGAATTATAATTAAGTCACAGGGGTTTACGTGCATGAAGAATAATTTTGGGAAGTCAAAATTAATAGTGTTGGGGAGCTTCATTTGAAAAGGCAGAATAGTCGTCCGTCAATGGATGCATGCATAAGGCCCCCAGAGAAATGGAAAAAATGCTTGTTATAACTAAAAAAAACAGGTTCTTTTGTAGAAATGGGAATTAAAACGTAAAACGATGAGCATAATTACGAAGATTATTCTCAATAGCTATACTTAAAATGTCCCACCAGTTGTTATGTCAACAATTCATCGAAAACAAATTCGAAATAAGAAGAATAAACTCAAAGGAAACTTTTCGTTTACATTACATAACTTAAATCACGAGTGATGATTACAAGATTCAAAGGTTTTCAAACCTTGTATAGTTTTTGTACCTTTAAAAAAAAAAAAAAAATATATAGAAATATTGCAATAAGTTAATCTACAAAAAACATGTCATTATAATCACTGAACCATCGATCATTCAAAAGATGTCTTGCTATTATGAGACATTAAGAAATTTTAGAAACGTTTCTGTCTTTCAAGACGGTTGACTCGGGCGATAAGAAGAAACATTAATCATTAAACATTAAAATTTGCCGACTACATCAAAAAAATAAAAGGCGTAAATGCTCATTTCACAGAAATACATTCAATTATGTATAAACAATTTTGTTATAGTATCAAAACAAACAAATTTACAGTATTTATAAAAAAATACATAGTACAGTGAAATCTCCCTTTGCGGACACCTCCTTTAGACGGACAAATTTTTTTGCACGGAAATTGTTCCATATAAGTTTCATTGTTTTCAGTTTCCTTTAGACGGACACTCTCTTGGACGGACGCGGACAGAAATTTAACATATGAAAGAAAAAATATTTTCTTTTAGACGTCCACCAGAGCAGGATTGAACATTGCATCACGCTGATAACTTTGGCAGCGGTATTTTTTTTTTTAAGTTGCAGTTTACAGCGTGCATCAAATCAAAGCTGTCGGTCAAAAAACTCTATTATTTGTGGGTTAATTTTGTGTAACTGTTGAATGTGTATTTGATTTGAAGAATTGCATGTATCGGGTTTTCCATTAAGAGCTATCCATTTTATTTTTTAAATAAAAACGCCAGCCATTTGAGATATCAAAAAAACATTTATTTCATATTAAAGTACACCCAATACCATTACGAATGGAACTCTATTTCGTTCATATGTCCTCCACGGGCGCGCTTGCAGCGATCGATACGTTGAACCCAATTTTCGACCACTCTCTCGCACATATCGACCAGTATTGCGGCAATTTCGCGTTCAATATTGGCTTGAAGCCCCTCCAAAGTCTCTGGCCTGTTGGCGTAGACCAACGACTTGACATAGCCCCAAAGAAAGAAATCCAAAGGTGTCAAATCACACGAGCGCGGCGGCTAATTGATCGGTCCATTTCTTGAGATAACACGTTGACCAAATTTCCTCTTCAAAATGTTGATGGTTGCATGAGCTGTATGGGCTGTAGCTCCATCCTGTTGGAACCACATGTCACTAATATCCATTCCATGCAACTGACGCCAAAAAAACGCCACAATGTGGTTTGTGCGATGCCCAATTCCTGTGAACGACGTGGAATTGACTGATTTGGGTCGTTCTGAACGGATGCACTTACGGCCGCGATATTTTCAGCACTCCGTCCTAATCTTCGTCTTACTGGCACGGGAACATTATGCAGCGAAAACGTGGATTCAAATTTGTGCCCTAAACTAAGAATTGCGGCACAGGTGGGACGATTATAACGACCAAAAATCGAAGTTAGCGCTCTTAAAGTTGCAGCGACTGACTCAAAATTTTGATAGTACGCTTTAAAAATTTGGAAACGTTGTTGATTCGTGTAACTCACCATGATGAAATGGGTAGACCTTAATGAGCAATCTGACGTTTACAGAATGTCAAAAGACCCTAAGGGCGTGTTTACATTAAAGAAACAAAATGGATAGTCCCCAATGGAAAACCCTGTATCTGTTGGATCTTTTTATATTTTAATTCTCTCATTCTCTCATTTATGTTGTGGAAGTGATCTTGTTTGGCCGTAAAAAAGGGTTTATTTTTTTATTTTAGTTTATCTGCGCTCAGGCAGTTTTAAATTCTTTATTTTTACCTATGTAGATTTGATAGAAACAAGTTTTAAGATGCCACTAAAAAAAAAAGAACTTTGATTTTTAAGGTAAAACTAACGTCTACTTTTACCTTAGCTCTAGTCAAAAATATAAAAAAGCATACGAGAAAAAGCAACATAATTTAAAATAGGAAAAACCTAACTTGCTGATCTTGAAGTCAAACTACAATGCAACTCATCTTAAAAGAAGATTGATTTCGTCAAGCGGCCTTGATAAAAATGTTTTCCAGTGGTTCAATGCATCTCGAAACAAAGGGTTTCTGATATCTGGAAGGGCAATTCGACAGGCAACAGAATTTGCAAGGCGCCTAGGAATCACAGATTTCAAAGCATCAGCTATTTATTTTTAAAATTTTGTGTTTTCGTTTGATTTCCCTTAAACGGACAACTCCCTCAGGCGGAGAAAAAATTCTGCACCATGGCTGTCCGCCAAGGGACTCTGTATTATAATATTTCGTTTGAGAAAATAAAAAACACATTTTTTGCTCTCAGTCCTTGTAGTTTAAATTATTAACTTCATGCAGTAAAACAAACTTCAAGCTGTCAAAAGACTCCAAAGCAGCCAAATGACTTCATTACTTTCAACGCAATCAAAAAACTTCATGACTGCAAAGAATGCAAAAGATTTTTAAGAGACTTCCAAGATTGCAAACAGTTTAAAAGTTTTGGATTCTTTTGACTCCAACTCTTTTGACTGCTCTAGACGATAGGTTCACTAAAGACTTCAAAATTAGCTGCGACTTATTTTTGGAAGTTGAAGTACTGCGATGCGAATGTGAACGCATTACAAATATTCAGTTGAATGAATGGCACTCATTGCAATACATTACCAAATTAATAAAAGGTCCGCAAAAAAATTTTTTTTTTAAACAGGACGCAAAATATCGAGTGTAGCTTCAGCTGTGTGGCACGTAGCGCCGGAGCCGTCCTGTTGAAACCAAATGGGGCCTATATCCTCCTCTTAAGTTTTTGTGAACAAAAATTCGTTCAACATGGCACGAGAACGATCGCCATTGACTGTAACGGACACTCCATTTTAAGGGTGACGCGTCAAGCTAGCACTACACACGTTTTTTTTTTTTTTTTTAAACGAAGAGCGACAAATTTTTTGTTTTCACGACAAATTTACGACAAATTTACGACAATTAATCCAATTGATATATTATATTATGGATATATTGCGACATTCATCTATTCTATCACAGATTCCATCGTAATCGAAAAAAGTTCAAGTTTCCCGATGTTCCTATCACATAATCCATTCGGAGTGGAACGAATTTCGAATTTCGTAAATTCGGTATCACCAAATCCAAGTGGAATGTAAATCATCGTCTTTTTACACAAAAGAAGTTGTGTTTTGCAGAAAAATGTGAATGATCTTGCACATTGGGCGTAAAACAGCTGATTTCGATAACCAGCATGGCGGTATTTAGTGTGGCAACTGGAAATGCTTTCTTCGATTCCATTCGGATTTTGTGATCATAAATTTTCGTAGTTCGTAACTTTACTTTCCGTGTCGAAGTTTTCTACTATGGAATCTGTGATAGGGCTAATTAATTTGAACATATGATGCCGATTTTGCCAATAAAAAAATCACCTTTTCAGATGAATCTCATTTTGATCTTGGTGGGTATGTAAACAAGCAAACTGTCGCGTTTGGGGCAAACAAACTGTCGCACGCATACATTGAAAGGCCGATACACCCAAAACTGTTTGGTGCGAATTTTGGTCCAGAGTCATTCTTCGAAAATGAGCAATTAGTGGCCGTTACAGTCAATGGCGATCGTTATCGGGATATGTTGAACGAATTTTTGTGAGGAGGATATTGCCAACATTTGGTTTCAACAGGACAGCGCTACGTGCCACACCCGAAGGTACACTCGATGTTTTGCGAGCTGTATTTGAAAAAAAAAAAAAAAAATATTTGGCGGACCCTTTATTAAGTCAGTTAACTACAACTCATTATGTCTTTTAAGAATAAAACACCAAAGCAATTCGTCATATTCCAAAAAACTGTCTTGTCTGCAACAAATAGACACTAATGGCCACACTGTCCTATTCACTACCTCCTTTTAAAATCACTGCCAAACTACTACTACCACCCATCATCAAAACAAAGATAAAAAACAATGCGTTCAAGACAGCTGCCATCACTTAAGCACAGACAAGCATCTGTTTATCGTAAGGTATTTTCAATGACAAACGAAGACCGTAACTAATCACCTCAATTCAGAAATTCATTTTAAATTATTTCAACTAATCAAACTATACCTTAACTGCTATCAAATTACTTCAGCTTCAACACTCAACTCTTTGTCAGATGAATAAGTGCTGTCTTGCCAAATTGGCAGACAAACACACAACTAAAAAGCTCCTTGTATCCTTTACTCACTCCATATAACTATCTACCTACCAAACAAAACGAAAATAGCGAGCTTAATAATTTACACAATTTGCTATGTAACTGTCACTAAGTCTAAAATCTCAGCAAGCAGACAAGGTAGCCAAAGAGCTGTGCGAAATAGCTTCTCTTCCTTCGTATACTGCTCGTATTCGTTTCATCCCTACTTTCAATCATCACAATCTGACACAAAATTGCTCACAATTGCGCCTCGGTTCTCAGTGTGTCAATTATTTATCAGATGTAATTGCAAGAAAATCTCTGCTCTACTCCTTTAATTAAGGCTGGCACCACCCTGCAGCCTGCTGCCTGGTGATGCTGCTGTTCCTGTTGTTCTGTGTTTATCCGTAAACTCTGTTGAATTCTCTCTTTCATCTTTAATCTGACAATGTTTTGGCATCATTCTGTTCCATTGATTGTGCGAGGATACAATAATCCGTTTGAATTTGGTTTGTTTATTTTTTAGAGACAAAATTGAAGCTCGTAGGACGGGTGGGCCAAATTAGTTCGCCCGTTGTTTCTAATCGAGTATTTACAGCAACTACTGCCATCGATGGCAGCTATTATCTGAGAAGCGTTGGCGTTGGTTAAATTAAATTAATTACACTTTTCATGGCAACCGCGCACCAGGCACCACTTTTTTCCCTCCACGAAGCCCCGATTGTTGCGCTCATCGCTCCAGCCGTTAAGGATGTGTTCTTTTTCTGGATTGGGCGTGAACTGGTGCTCTGATTCCATACAAAGTGGATGGGAATAAGCTCAATCTCTGTCGTCGTTGGTTATCCAAGAATAAACTGTAATCATGTTCGCACGTATGCACATGTATACTATATGGCTCCCTACCTATACGTAACGTGTGCACTTTAAAGTGGTAACGTCGTCGCTGTCACCTGCACGAAGCTTTCTTTCATTTCAGCCGTCAGCCATCATAATTCTCATTCTTTTAACCACCCACCTGTTAGGTGGCCTCTTGTGATATTACCCTTATCCGTCCGCTCCTTTATGAGCCGCATTATCCTGGCGGCAGGTTTATGCCATTGAGAGATTAAATGGTGAAATCTCCTCTGGGCTGTTGCTTCTTTATACCTATTGGTTAGCTGGCTCGGTGCTACACAAAACACCATACTCGTACATTCTCTGGATCTCTCAACTTTAGCTTGTCGTGCTGCTGTTGCTTCTGATGCCTCTGATGCTGCCGAGCTGTATTCCTACCTGGTGCACTATACAAAGCGAATCAATCTATTTTTTTATTTAAAAACAATTTTCCTCTTGGATAAACATGAGATGACAGCTCTTAATATTTACCACTTGAAGCAGTAGATGAGATCTGCAGCAGCCTGTGGCGTTACAACTCAAAAGAATATTCTCTCAACCCCCGGCGGGTTGTTGTTTGGGTGGAGGGCAGACTCGTTATACTGTTTGCAAGGGAAACACATTGAAACACGCTTAATAAAGGGGGTAAGAGGTGAACGATCAAAAGTTTTTCAAAGAAAAAACTGTGTACGAATGATGAACTCCCTTCATTAATACCCCAGTGGCAAAAAAAAAACTAAAACCAAAATCAATCGTAACAAGTATTGGAAGGAAGTTTTAAAAACACTCGAAAACGATCATGTGACAATTGTTGGCGAAGGTCTCACTACCAGAAGATTGGCAGTTAATTATGTTAAAGCCGCCACTACATATTCCAGATATGGACAGAACAAATAGCAGAATGCAATGCAAGATTTCGAATTCAACCATCCATATTTGAATACGGCCAATAAAAACGGATGAAACCCTTTGACTTGTCTTAGAGGCAACCTATCAACATGAACTTTATTTTGACGGAAAGGTTTTGCTGAGGAGAAGTGCACAATATAAAATTTAAATGCATATTTTGAAAGAGGTCTCAATAGCAGCCACTATAGATTTTATGTTTCGTCTATCGAAGGTTAATGTTTTACGAATGCAACCGACGTCATTTTCCTTACAAGTTTTAGTTTTTAGTTCCGAACGAAGTATTAAATGAAGACTGAACGAAATGAAAGCGTTTTGAACTGAACGTAGTAATTTGACCTCCTACAGTCTCCTAATCATTGCTCCTGTAATATTGCGCTTGGAAAGTGTTTCGAAAGCAAAAGAAATTCCAGTTTTCAGACGTCTCTGAATTGAAAAAGCAACACCTTTACGATATTGGAGACTCAGTTCAGTGCTCGAAAACTAAAAAAGTAAACCAAAACTAGGAGAAAATCCGATTGACAGAAGAAGTAAACACACATTGCACAACGCTGGTGGGGATAACTGATATCTTTCTTCCGGTGTTATTATTTTTATGAAATGCGCTTTTATTTGGATTGTAAATCCCTCATTCAGGGTAGAAACGTATACCGGGCACTTTAAAACGCTCAGCATATTACTTATTTTATTTTTAATATCACATGAGGTAGCATGGATCGAGGAGAAGTTTCTTACCTTTTTTTCCTCAACGAGACTATTCCAGGCTAAAGCTAGCCATTTTGAGAGTGGGAATGGGTTAAAACTCAACACCATCGAATGCGTTGGTTAAGAAGAAGGGTGTCGCGACTTCGTTGTAGGTCGGTGTCACATGGATTTGCAGTTTTTATGCTACAAGGACGGTCGCATTATAAGCAATGTGTGCTTATACTTTGGTAGATGTCCCGGATGTAGCGTGCTGACAGCAGATTTTTCTTGAAAGGTCTTTTCTGCTGCTCACCTTTGTTCATTTCCTGCTGAGTGTGATGTATTAGTGTTTGCATTTTTCTGCACATTATTCGCGCCCTAGTCAGCATTGTTCTAAGACAAAAAAGGGAGGTAAAGAGGTACGTACGTAGTAAGGCAGATGTCGGGTCAGGTTAGATAGTTAAAAGTTTCTGGAAAAAGTTAAATGTGTGTGCAGTCAGTGGAAGAGATTATTTTCCTTCTTCACTTTTTTATTTTTATCGGTGAACCTTCCTCAAACATGACACGCAGAGGGCACAGGCAATATGACAAAAAAAAGAAGAGGAAAAAAAACATAGGTGTAGTCGTATGGGACTTGCATTTTTCATATGGCACTTATTACTGTAATTATATAAATTACTTTCGCTTGGCCAGCTATCTACACTATGTATCACACAATGGCTGAGAGTGGTGAGCATGTTCTTGCGATGAAAGCTCATATAGTGTTGCTGATTGTGGATTTTTTAGCATATGGTTGCATGAATGCATTGTAATTTATTTATGTATATATTTTGCGCAGCTCAAAACTTTGCTAAAGTGTTTCATTTCTTTAGTGAATTGAAGCCATGTGGTGTTAGATTCGATAAACACTAGTTCCTATTAAATGCACTTAGGTGCATTTGGAGTCCCTTTTAAAAATTCCATCTGTGGGAAAAAAAGTTTGGAACAATTTCAACGCACACAAAGGGTTAATAACTAATTTAATAGTATGGAAAGCTTTAGGGCGTCTATTTGACCTGTTAACAGCAGAAAACTGCTTTTAATTTAAACATTGACTTAATGTTTCAATGGCAACACTATGTATGTTCTTTCGCTTTTTGAATAAAATGCAGACAAAGTATTTGATACAGCCTTAGTTGAGGAAGATATACAGGGTGATTCGCATAAGGTGTGACAAAAAGATAGGGTGTGTAGGTTGGACCTAGACAAGCAAAAAATCGTATGGGAGGGGGGGGTCCATTTTCCCCCGTTTAGGCGGGAGGGGCAATTTAAGAAAAAAATCACTAAAAATGGGGAAAAAATTATTTTAAGAAAACGGTAATACCTACAAAGTCGTGCTATAGCATTTTAAAAAACCGAAAACCTATACTTTTATTTAAATTTTAAAATAAGCTGTTCAAATGAATAGTTTTTGAAATATTAATTTTCAAAGTCAAAATTTTGAAAAAAAAACATAATTTTTTTTTTTAAACCATTTTTTTTCAAAATTTTACATAATTAAGTAGTATTTTTCTGGCTTACTTTCAATGCTCTTATTTATTTTTGATCAAACACAAAAAACCGGATGTCAAAATAACCTGTAGTTTTTGAGAAAACCAAAAATTACAAAAACGACTTTTTTAAATTTTTTTGTTTTTTTAAAGTTTTTTTTTCGTTATTGGATTTTTAAGTGAATTCTCAATAAAAAAAGTAAAGAAAAAATTCATCCTTTATTTCGTAAGTTCACTTAAGAATCCAATAACGAAAAAAAAACTTTAAAAAAACAAAAAATTTAAAAAAGTCATTTTTGTGATTTTTGGTTTTCTCAAAAACTACAGGTTATTTTGACATCCGGTTTTTTGTGTTTGATCAAAAATAAATAAGAGCATTGAAAGTAAGCCAGAAAAATACTACTTAATTATGTAAAATTTTGAAAAAAAATGGTTTAAAAAAAAAAATTATGTTTTTTTTTTCAAAATTTTGACTTTGAAAATTAATATTTCAAAAACTATTCATTTGAACAACTTATTTTAAAATTTTAATGAAAGTATAGGTTTTTGGCTTTTCAAAATGCTATAGCACGACTCTGTAGGTATTACCGTTTTCTTAAAATAATTTTTTCCCCATTTTTAGTGATTTTTTTCTTAAATTGCCCCTCCCGCCTAAACGGGGGAAAATGGACCCCCCCTCCCATACGATTTTTTGCTTGTCTAGGTCCAACCTACACACCCTATCTTTTTGTCACACCTTATATCACCCTGTATAAAGAGACTTTTTTGGTATAAACGTTAAATTTAAACATTTCAGGCTTTTGCCGTGACAGTTCTTAAATTAAAATACGCTTACTCAGTACTTTTGGTAAAATTGATAGAATTCCCAGTTAAACTTACCTGCAAAGAAAAAAAAGAGAAATTATAGTTAGTAAAATTGTTATTAATTCATTTAATGTTCGAGGCAAAATTTAAAAAGTTTGAGACACATAAACAGTAACAAGCCTCTAACAACAACATCTACATTTAGATCAAAAAGAAATTTCAACTTTTTAGCAACTGAGAGTATTGGATCAACAATTAAGGACATTCTTAAATAATAAAAATAAATTACTTAAAAAAAAAAAAAAAATTAATAGGGTAGCGCCCAAGGGCGGTAGCCGTCAAGCCTATCTAAGGAAGCCCCTAGAATTATTTTCCGATTCCGGACGGCTAGTTGATAAAGCGCTTTTCATGGCAACAAGTTTCTGGATTCTGGATTCTGAACGACTAATCGAGGAAGGACTTTGCATGTCATGAATTCGAGCTTCAAACATCACAAAGCTTCAGGCAGACACATATAAAAAACAAACAATACCTACTGTAAAACGTAGAAGAGATTTAAAACCTACTTGTGGCGAAAAATATCTCCTTAGGGGTTTCTCTCAGTTAAGCCAGGATGAAATTAAAGAATAAATGGGGTGGTCCAACAAAGCTATAAAAACTCCGAGCTTTACGCATATTCCAAGATTTACAATTTTATGCCGATAATAATTACTCTCGGAGGAAAATACTTTTGTTCGTTAGTGTTTATAGGATTCGAGCCTCGGAATACCCAAATAACAGGCGGACATGTTGAACATTGCACCAGAAGCAACAGAAGCACCACAAGCCAAATGAGAGGCGGCGAATATTTTCAAACTTCACTATTAGTGTTTACGGAATGTAGTAGAGGTGTGAACAGAAAAGAAAAGGGAATTTCAAAACTTCCTTCAGTAATTTCCTCTCTCTATTGAGACTATTGAGCCACAATTTAAGCCCAACACGGAACGCGTTTCAGTAACTCTGCATCGTCATTAACTATTTCAGTGATTTCTGCCGGAGCAACTTTCATTCCCACTGTTTCGGTTGAAAATCGTCGAGCTCATAGAAAACTTCTTCAGATGAAAATTTTATCATAATTCAAAGGCATATATACACCAACATAATAAAAAAAAAATCCTTACTATTGCACTTGGCAGGCCCCACGAAAATTTTTAATTAACTTTGTTTTCTGAAGACATCTCGTATATATATAAAAAGACTTACACAATTTATAAAGGCAATTGTTTGTTCAAAGATGCAGATAATCTTGAGAATGTTGAACAAAGCAGAACCTCGTAAGTCAAACAATTCAACTAAAATAGTATATGTATTTAAAAAAAAATAACAAAAAGGGACAGCCACATTTTGGTATCTTTAGTGTAATTATGTTATTCGCAGAAAAGAAGAAAGTCTAGAATATTTTACATACATATAAGATGTTGCGTGTCTTTATTTTTTGCAATTTAAGAGGTGTTACACTTCAACTGACGATATGTAACTAAAGATGCGATTCTTAGAAATGGTATTCGAAATCATATAGGGTGGCGCAACAAATCGGAGACCCCTAAACCTAGCGCGTTTCTCACAACCATGACCTGTGAGGAAGGGAGAAGACCCACAGCATTTTTGATCTTATCTGCTTCACACTAGTGATCTGCTTTCAGGGCACGTCACAGAGAGAACCTTTGTTCCTTGACTGAACGCAACCAAACGCTGACGACTTTGCGTTTTGCTGCACCAATGTTTGCGATCGTATCGAATTATTGTGTCTTTCTATTGCTAGACCTCTCCTTTGAACATGACAATACCAACTTACTCGGTCGTGCTCCTTTTTTTCCAAGATGGTGTTCTTGACGTGAAATTTTCCATGGATTTGGTACTGTTAATACGACTGAGCTTTGTTACCAAAGCAATTTGTTTTTGGCTATAACAGTAGCAACTACATGCTTTTAAGAACGATGAAGTCAGTAACCCAATTCGGCAACTATGGTACCTTCAATTCCTTCTCTATCTTTGGTGGAAGGTAATTTACCCTCCATTACCTGAGATATTTAAATACAATAACTTCAATTTTTTTTAAAACTATAGCATCGGGAACTGTATATCGCTGGATTTCATCGAGACGATTATAACAGCACACGGGTACTGGCTTGGTCAAGCATTTAATTTTTTATTCTTAACTGCCTCACTAACTACTTCGAGTTTCATGTCGGTTATTTCTATCAAATTAGGTGAGGCTCCAGGAAAATGCTTAAGAGGAAGCTTTTTATTCAATAGACCATCAAAACACTGTCAGCACTTTTTCTAATGAGCTTTGGCAAACGAATTTCCTTTACTCCTTCTTTGGTTGGCCCTTATTCAATTCTTTTTTCGTGTTTCTTGAATAGGTTGGTTTGCTTCAGCAGCCAGGCAGAAATTTCTTCCAACTCCAATAAAAATAAATAAAGAGTGTGGCGCAACAGAGCAGCGGGCTCCAAGACCTAGCATATTTTTCACAAACAGACCATGTGAGGGAATGGAAGGGGCCCCAAATGTTTGCCGATTCTGAATGACTAATCGAGGAAGGACTTTGCATGTCATGAAATAACTATAGGAGAAATTGCTAATTCCTCTCAAAAGGCGATGCTCGCAGAAAAACTAGGTTTATCTTTATATTTCTTTGCTGCGAACCTCAAAACACCAACGCAACAAGCAGACTCGCTAACCATTTCGCCACGGGTAACTGGACAGAGCTCGCCCGAAATCGAAATTGTTGGCGTAAGATAATGATTAAGGCTCAGGTTCACCCCGATCTGTAATGCCCACCTAAGTAAGTAACACTACCAACACTGTGCATCTATCTCATCTCCACCACTATTAAAAGAATGGTAAGTCTTCTATAAAAAAATATAGTGGATGCAAATTGTCATTGAAAAACGTTACATTTTGTTTCATATGTTGTTTCAATTATGACATTGTACTTTTTAAAGCGATATGTCCCATTTAAAAATATCGTCCTAAATTAAAAGCTGTTTCTGACGATAAAACTTAAACAAAAAGTTTTTACGGAAACTTAAGTAACCCTAAGTAACTATAAATTGAAAAATTCTATTAAATCAAAACTACACAACAAAATGGAGTTGCTTAGTTTAAAGTTTACGCGAATTTCTGTGGTTTTAACTGAGCTTTTTTAATTAATGTTCTGTCCAAGTTTTTGCAAGCAGGACAACTTTATTTTCGCAAGATAGACCTTATTTTGTCAAAATAGAATTTCAACACAAATCGACACCACAACCACAACACCAACCCAACTACTTTTGTAACTACAGTCGAAAATGCTATTTGATGACGACTTAGCCCACATTTTTAAGTTGTACAATGTCTCCCACATTGATTCAGGTCAAAAAATAAAATAAATAAATAAATGGGGTGGCGCAACAGAGCGAGGAGCCCCTGGGCCTAGCGTATTTCTCACAACCATGCCTTGTGTGGGAATGGAAGGGACCTACAATTTTCTGCCGGTTCCGAACGGCTAATCGAGAAAGCGCTTTTTCATGGCAATGAATACTAACGGAGGACTTGCCAATTCCTCGCGAAAGGCGATACCCGTGGACATTTTTGCCTCTGTTGGGATTCGAACTCGAACCTCTGGATTAACAGGCGGACATGCGATCCATCACACCACGGGTACCACTCGTTTGATTCAGGTCAAGTGAATTTAATTATTAGACCTACATTGTGACAAAGTTTCGGTGCAGAACTTCTAAGTTCCAGACATTCCAACTGGAATATCCACCACACAACCGGCCGAGGTAGGTTTGCAGATATAGTCTACCTTTTTGTACTAAAATCTAATCCAATGGCACGAAACAAAAAGTTGAGCACCTTAACAATAATTAGACTTGAAACGAAGTGCACTTGCGTTCCGGCGTTCCGTTTTTCCCGTATCTGCTTTATTTAAATTCAAATTCCATCCATCACGTACCTACGTACTTGGCATGCCTACACACATTTCAATTGCAAAATAAAATACAATAACACACGCGAGCATAATCCGAACTCGCACAAAAGTTAAATACAGTACGGACTCGATTAACGCAACTAATAGAAATTCGGACGGTTGCAGTAACCGAGGTTGTTGCACTTACTGGGTCATATTTTCTTTGACACAAATTATGTTTGAAATATCATATTTCATTAGAAAATGGAATGTGCTTTGTTCTTTTCCTTTGAAACTATTCATATAAAGCCTTTTCCATCTGTGGATACTCGGAAGCCTTCATCGTAACTCGTTTCCCTGGTCCGGACTCTGCTCAAGTCACAAATTCTCTGAGAGCAATTTTCTTTTTTTAATGCGGCATATTGTTGGTTTGTGAACATCATATTTTTTACAAATTGTCTTAACTGAAGAACCCTTTTCTAGTTCTGATATTCTATTTTTAATTGACAATTTTGTAAATTTTTTGTTTTTTTTTTTTGTAACACGGGAGGTACCTATGAATTTTTAGGAAAAATTAACGAGACCGCAACCCACTCAAATAAACACAGATGCATTTTAAGTGTTTGTTCATGTTCTTGCATGAAATATTGTTCAGATTATCTAGCTGTAAAGTAACGGCAGGAATAAAGAATCAAAAAAAGAACGTGAATATAAAAAACGGATACATAAACACATGAAGTTGCACTTATCGAGGTAGCCTTTTTGAAAAGTTGCACTTATAGAGTCAATGCGTGTTAAGATTTTAGTGTTGCGAAAATCGAGGAGTTGCACGAATCGAGGGTTGCGCAAACCGAGTCCGTACTGTAGACATCCTAGCGAAAATCTTAGAATGGTCATCATAAATTATCGCTCCCCATTCCAATGCGAGCGAGAGAGGTGAACGAAGGATCGGCCGGCACTAGGTTGGTTCTATTTGCGTTCATCGAAAAATTGATTTATCGTCTATGTTGTGCACCCGTCTAAGCTCTTACTTTCATAATAATTAATGAGCAATCTAACACGACACAAATCATACACGAAGCATACAATTGCATAGACTGTGTTGTCTTAGTGATGAAAAAAGAAACCATAAATCGGGAGCAAGAGTCGTTCGTTGCTGCTTCGTTCGTTCTTTCGTTCGGTAGGAGCAAAAATAGGAAAACAAAAGAAAAACTGTCGACTCCGTTGGACTCTTCTTTCCCTTTTATTGATAGACAGTCATCTCTCAAAAATGCATTTATCACTCGCGGAATTAAATGCAAATGGTGCATTCCTTTCAGGGTTCTGCGGAAAATGCACCGTTGAAATCGTCATCATCATCATCATCATCAGCTTGTTGATAGCGGCGGATTGAAGATGGTCGTTATTTATTTTGTGTAAGACAGCTTGATGAGGAGAACGAAAGAAGTGCATCATGAATTCTCACCTTAAATGCAACGCTAGCAAATAAATTAATGCACGTCTTTGCTTCAAATGGTAACATTGCCAAAAAAAAGAATTTCAGAGTGTTCCAACAACAGAGGGTTGTGCCTAACAACGAATCACAAGGAATTTTTCCTTAAAAATCTCTTCCGCAAGGAGATGCTGAGTATGGACTGAAATACCCTTTGTTTGAGATGATTTTGTATCACATACTGTTCTGCCTACCTGAGGGCTGCCAGCTGCCACCACCACCACCACTTACAACGCCTATCATTCAATCCTCTCCCGATGGTTTATTTAAGCATTTTCAGCAAACAAATTACAGCGTAAATACATGCAATTGGAAGTGGTCCAACATTGTTACCTGTTGTGTCTTGTGTTCCACATGGCGAAGCTTCAAATTTATATTTATTTCCATCCTCTTGTTCATATTTAGCGGCGGTGGCGGTAATTACATGCACCTCTCCTTGATAGATGACGGCTATAAGAATCACAGCGCCGCCAGCGAGCGGCTGACGCGGTAGCACCTTAACACCAAAAACTATTACCTTCCCCAGACCAGACCAGGCGTATTCGCAAAAGAGAATGATTTATATCCCGCAATCTCTTGAGGTGCCAGCTAGAGGAACCTAGTCGAGTTGCAATGCCATGAGATGAGATGCGAGATGAGATGAAATGATTCCGATTATACACTGCGACGGGATTAATGGGTGCATGATTTAAGTGAGATGTCTTAAGTGGACCACAACAGTCCGCCATCAGCAGGGTGGATGTTGTTATGAAGAAGAAAGGTGATCCCCGGTTCAGACACATTGGAAATAAAAATATAATTAGCCGCAATTAATATTTGGATGATGAATTGGGCAGTTTATGGCTGCGTAATCATTTATATTGTCTGATAGAGCTCGTTGGCCAGACTACAGAAAAAAGCAACGAGATACAATTGCGTGTCATTCAACAAAGAAACGAAAAACATGTTTTTCCATTCTGATGATTTTGCGTGAGAGGAGGGGTTCCTTAATTTAAACGAACACTCACACACACACACACAGGCACAATCCTTCACAGCTGATGTCACTGTATGTGGTTTGGTTTTGGGTACAACAGCTCCCTTTTTGGGTAATTTTTGTCTATTCC
Organism: Melanostoma mellinum; assembly: GCA_914767635.1. Classification (NCBI taxonomy): domain Eukaryota; kingdom Metazoa; phylum Arthropoda; class Insecta; order Diptera; family Syrphidae; genus Melanostoma; species Melanostoma mellinum. Next base: position 28,427,896 of record OU612058.1, read on the forward strand.
TTGGCAAACTCAAGGGTGGCTGAATGATAAATTTGATCCAACACAATAGACACGCAGAAATAGGTGTCGTGTCATGTCATGACTATGTAAATTTACATTGTAAATATTCGAGTGCAGAGGCAGACGCATGCCGTTCATTTAGGAGGGTACCTACACCGTACCCAAAAACCAGATACGGATACATTGAATTTTAAGAATAGAATATTTTTACATCGTAGAAGATTCCTTTGCCTTTTGCGTCTTGCCGTACCTACGCAAATATTATGAGAAAAGAAAACATTATGTTCTTTTTTTTCTATCTTTTTATTTGCGCCTGTTTGAGCAGTGGCATAGGTTTAGGTTGTCGCGTCGCATCGTTTTCTCGTATATCTTAAGCGGGAAAATAGGGGAAATTAATTCTTGGCAAAGGCATATTGTTGGTGGCAAAGAAGTATGTCATTTTCGGTTGAATTCCGGCTACAAGATTGTTTTATTAGATTGTTGTCATTTGAAAGTCATGAAATGGGAATTTCGTTTTGGAAAAGTTTGTGGTTCTGAGGTTTCATTATGCTTTTGAATCGGTGGCGCGAGAAATGAGAACGGAAAAAGTTGATCGGGGAGAAAATAAAAACAAAAATTAGGGGAGGCTGTTTAAGTGCCCATAAGTAACAAGAGTTGACAGAAGCAAAACAACTTGACCGATTTTGATGAAAGATTTTCATCATTTCGATTGCTGCTACGTGATAACAAATAAATGTTATTGTTGAGAAATATGAATTTCAATACAGGATAGTGCTTATGTTTCGGTAACATAACGTTACACTTCATTTTGGATTATATGTTTTCCTAGAAATAAAGCTCGACACGAAACTGACTTTTTGGGATCAGATACGGACTGCCGCTGAACACGCATCGAAGGTAACAAGCTACATTTTTACAGACATCTTCTTGCAACAACACATTCATTCTCCTGTACAGAGGCGAGATTTGGGTTGAAACACTAAAACAGGAAAATTATCGGAAACAACTAGCTTCGGTTCATACAAACATGAAAAGGAAGCAGAAATCGGCGTAGAAGCGGCCAACACAAAAGCGATATCCATCACACAGGGGAAGTGGCAAGGATGATGGGAGTCGGAAAGCAGAGGGCGGTGGACTACTGGGTTGATCAGAGACCTAAGCGAATGGAGTAATCAGAAACACGGTGAAATAAACTACTATGTCACACAGTTCCTCCCTAGACACGGGTATTTTAACGCTTTCCTATACAAGATGGGAAAAAGAAATGCCCTTTGTGAATATACGGAGGCTCGCTAACAGACGACGCTTACCCTACAGTGTTCGAGTGCAGTAGATGAGAATGTCTCCGTCAGAGAATAAACAGAATTATCGGAAAGCTGAGCCCAAATTATATCATCCACGAGACGCTGAGAGACGAAGAGAGTTGGAGGTTTAGCATGTACTTGACGCAGATTCCGCAAACAAAGCAACAAGTGATAGTTCAGGAATTATAACCCGACACTTAGACCCGGATCCCCCCTCGTAGAAATGCGCAAGTGGTCCTGAGGGGGAGATCAGCGAAAAACTTTTTCAAGTTTTAGACGGTATGTCAAGCTTAGTACACCTCGAAGAAGCACACGGGGAAGTATAACAAGGCATTTCTGGAAAATTAATTAAAAAATAAATTATATGTTTTCAAGTGCTTCATTTCAACAATCAAGGGTTTTTGATTTAAAGCCAGGAAAAGTTTAGGTAGACGAATCATTTCTCTCAAGTTTGAGTGGCTTCCAATAGTAATGTATCAAAAGGGTCTTGGCAGACTAGTCAATGAAGCAGAGACTTAAACTTTCTTGTGCTCAAACGTAGCTCTTGAGCCTTTTAATTAATTCGTGGCAAAACTTCCTTGTTTGAAGCACTTAACGATTCAACAAGCAATACCAATGGAAAAAGCAATGTTCATGTCGCACTGGCACTGGCCCCAAAGTCCTGTATCGTGCTATGACGTTCTCCCACTATATAAATACTATTTGCTTCCATTTTAATTAATAAAGAAACTAAAAATGATAAGAAATAGAAGGGAAATTTGGCTCTACGGAACTCTTCATTAGCGTTTTTTCCCAACATTAGAGTTCACATTGTGTTCCCCCTAAAAAGTTAGAAAACATGTAAAATAGACTAAATTCGTGTCACTTTCACTTAACTCGTATATTCTTTACCATGGGTCGGCAACGGTAAAATCATTGTTGTTGTCAGAGGCTGTTGGCTGTTTCGGGATCTTAGTAAGCCTCACACACAAGCTCCAACTTGTAGAGTCAGTTTCATTTGGGATCCTCTTGAAGGGCTCCTGCTGCACGAATTTGAGAGCTGCCGTCGCGTCGTCGCGTTGGCTAGTCAATAGCTCATCCGCCATAATCTCTATTTCAATACTCAATCTAAACATTGAATAACGCTGAAAGACCTCTAATTCAAATATGGCGGAGTAGCTTTTCGAGAGTTGTGAAGCTATTTAAAAAGAAAAACGTATATTCGATGAGGATAGCACAGCGTTTCGAGGCATAATAATCTTTGAGTGGTCTGAGAGACGCAAAGATGGATTAATATTTGGTCCGGCCGGGAAAATGACAACACACCCCATTTTCCGCTTACAGCTATCAGTATGGAAACGAATCATCCCTTAAAAATTCCTCGTTCACCATGCTTATACCATATGTTTGACCAAAATGAATTAAGAATGGTGACAAAGCCAGAAAAGCTTTTGGCCGATTGAGTGATGGCCCTAAGTTCTTTTTCGACTACACCAGCGATTTTGCTTACAAGGACCCTAAGTCTCTCGTTTAACGTTGGAAGTTCTGAATAGTATGACTAACTGGTGATTAGTCCAGGTTCGATAAGGTGATTCACCTCTCTTATCTCCTTAATAGAGACCATTGGGGGATCAACCTTCTGGTCTCAGTGATAACACAATGGACCCTATGTGCCCAAAGAGTGTCGGTTTCCTTATACTGAAAGCCACATCTAACCCAACTGAACCTAAGAATAAGGCCCTTATTGCGAGTGTCGTTTGGCTATCGATACACGGCGGGCGGCTGTCGATAGTCGAATATCGAAAATGAAATTTGGTATTGCGTATTCTTTTTTTCGCTACTTTCAATTTTGAATTCGCCGGTCGTTATCGTTTGTATTTTTGCGGTCGAATATCACTGAAACTAACACAAATCACTCACAGTTACAGAAATCCTTGTCGATAGAGAAACGCAATACCACAAGGAAAATTTATCGAAGTTTTCGACCCTTCTCGCATCGAATGTTAGACGAGACTGACAATAAGGGCCTAAGTCGTCTGAAGGTATAAAACGGAAAGCTCCACAGACACACATATACAAAACAGAGTGATTGCTTCTTTGCATAAATTGTCACAGCATGTGATTTGATGTAAAGCAGTTCATCATACCACCATCGTGGTTTTTCTGATTCTTCTTCTAAACAAGATTTCGATCAGCTAAGTTTTCACCTAACATGCGTACCAGGTATGTAGCTTCACCTGAGAAAGTAAAAGGAGATTCATTTATTAACAGAGCTTTTACGGTACTATATTTCTTTCTGCAAAGGACGAGTTTAGTCTCGTCGGGAAACATCTTTTTCGATTGTATTTTAAGACCAATTTGTCTTAGGTTTGCAAGAATTGAAACACGTTCTTCCGATACCACACTGGCAACCTCAACGGCAAATACTTTCTTTTAGATCTCTTCAGATTCTACTAAACGTTAAAAAAAAATTTACAAGGGTCCTTGTGCACCAAACTCACAATATATTTAATTTTTGTTTAATATGTAAAAGGATAAGCGAAGTCTGCCCTTCAAGGACACCTCACACACGGGCTATTCTTTAATGTGCACAGTGTTATTCCAATTTCAAAAATGGCCCCATTTCTTATTGCAAAACAACTTAATTAAAATTTCCATTCATTATTTATCTTAAAGCACCTTTTAAACTTAAATGCATCATTAATAAAAAACTTTATGTCTTCCAAAGTGACACCTTTGATCAGAATCAAAAGTTATAAACAGAAGTCTTGTCAATGTCAAGTGACACTATAACCCAAGCACTTACGGTTTTGAAACTCAAATATTACTTTATTCTAAATATATATATATGTATTGCAGTGGCGAAGCGTCCATATAAGTCGATTATTTCCGACTTACCTTTTGAAATTCACATCCGAAACATCTTAGACTTCTGGCAACATGAATCAAACTTAATCATACACATGAACTCGCTGCCAACATTTTTTTAACAACTACCACTCTGCTTTCCGTTTTATTCTACACACATGTTGGCTCTTCAATTCACTCCATAAACAAACACAAAACTTTAGCAACATACAAGGTAACCCCAAATATTACGTCTTATAAAACTTGTTGCTGGATAGAACAAATTTGTGTTCTCTCCTCTTTTTCTTTTACCAAAAAATATGACGGTAGAACATCGTCTTATTTTCTTCCATAAGAAAGCATGTATTGAACAGAGAAGAGCCTAGCGCTAGGCACCTCTCTGTTCAATACATGCTTTTTTATGGAAGAAAATAACCCGGTGTTCTAGCGTCATATTTTTTGGTAAATCTGTTGTTTGTTATCTCTTTGTGCTCTGAGCACGTGAATATAGCGCCGGCGCAGTAGCCCAGTACTCATTTGCAGCATTGCTTCTGCACCAGGGTTGCAAAAGTCGATACGATTGTACTTTTTTCGATACACTTCGCTTTGCTTCAGTACACAAATACACTCGTACTAAATTCGATACAATTTCGCACTTCCACTGTATGTTTTACATAAGATGCGAAGTTAGGTTGATGCAAGAAAAAAATCGTATAGGACGTTGGAGGAGGAGGGGGTCTATCACCTTCCGCTTTGACAGGAGGCGCAATTTTATAAAAATTCACTTAATATGAAAATTATTCCAAACCTGCTATGGCACCTACCTACGTACTATATAAATGTTTTTGAAAGCTTATGTTTTGTTGTTTTAACTTTAAAGTTTATTTCAAGCTGTTATAGTGAATAATTTTTGAGTAAATAAATCTCAAATTGAAAAGGATGAAAAAAAAATATTATTTTTTTTTGTTTAACTAAAATTTTACAAAATTTTGCATTATCAAAGGTAAGGTTTTTTCACAAATTTAATGCTCTGATCAATTATGAGTCAAATACTGTCAAACCGGATGTAAACAGCTTTCTTAGTTTTGGAGTAATTAAAAAACGGAAGAAAGGTCGAGATAAAAAGAATAATAACCCTAAAAATGGGTTTTCTATAAAAAGTACCTTCCGTTTTTTTCAATGTCTCAAAAACGAAAAAATTGTTTGCATTTGTTTTTAAGTATTTGAATCAAATGTAAAAAGAGCATTGAATATCTAACAAAAATGCAAATCTTAGCACAGCAAATTTTTTTTAAAATTTAATTTAATGACAAAATATTTGAAACTTTTTTCAAAATTTGAACTCTGAAATCCGATTTATCAGAAACCATTCACTCAAACAACTTCAACTAAGAAATTTATTCAAGAACGAAACATCAGCTTTCAAAACGATTGTAGCACGTTGTCGTAGGTAGCTTAATTTGTTTTTCATTTGAAGTAATTTTTTTATAAAAATGCCCCTCCCACCTAAACATAGGGTTATAGACTTCCTCCTATATGACTTTTTGATTGATTCGACACAACCTATCTGTCCTGGGCTCTTGTCGCATCGTATGCAAGACATCCTGTATATTCAAAGAAAGAAATTATGAACAAATCTCAGATTTTAAGTCTAAAGTAGAAGCATTTTATGTATCATTCCTAGAAGATTTAAGAAAAAAGATTGATTTTGATAATGATTTTCTTGACTCCTTAAAATATCTTCAGCCAAATTAAGTTGTTTCTGGTGAATTTCCTTCCATAGTCTCATTTATTGTAAATTATTTTCCAAATGAAAAGAAAAGCATAGAAGCAAGAAATAATGAATAATAATGAATGCTCTAACATTAGCTGATTGGGAGGAGTTAAAAAAAATCCAAAACTATAACATACATATCTGAATTCTGGGCTGAAGTAACGCAGGTAAAAAACCAATGCAGTAAATGTTTGCTTAGAAACATTTATTGAATTGCTCCAGGTGTTTTTTCAACCGCACATTGATAAGCAAATGTTGAGAGAATATTTTCATTTCAAAATATTATAAAAATATAGAAAACTTTTACAAATTGAAACATGTTAAGCTCTTATTGAAACAAAAAATTTAACAAAAGATCATTCTTGCCACAGTATTAACATAGACAATAAAATACTATCAACAAATTTGTAAAATATTCCTCTTAAACAAGAACACCTCTTGGAATGAAAAAAAGTAATATATAGTAGGTTTATTTACTCGTACTGTCGTACTGTCTCACTTTTGATTACAATCTTGAATTGAAATCGATTAGCTTCTTATTTATACTTAAGAAAGTTAAGTTTTTTTTATTTATTATATACCTTAAAATCCATACTATTTGCTCTTTCTTAATGAAAGAAACTAAGTTTTTGAATTATTATTCAATAAAATTTGAAAAAATGAAAAAAGTACAATTCGATACACTTTTTCTTTTGCTTTCGATACAATTCTTAAAGACGATTTTTCATCCCTGTTCTGCACACTTCGGTGTTTGCATGATATTGGTTTTATAAAAGAAAAAAACGCTTTCCTTCGTATTTCTTCCCATGGACACATGCTTATAAACAAAAATGTATATGGCAGGTTTGCAGGTTGAGGTAGGTCTCTGCTTGAAGAACAAGAAAATAACACGCTGGTCTCCGACTTATTTCATGAATTTGTATGTGTTTCTGCACTAGACTCATGTGTCAAAGCTCAAAGGTTGCCACTTTGATAACAAATATGCGTGGATATTAGATCTCATAGCATAAAGCATATTTTTGGGAGAAAATGCAAACTATAATTGGAATTTTTCTAGGGTGGCACAACTGGCCTAAATGAATTCAGTTCCCAATGAGCCGTATTTTATTTGAAAAACGCAGTTTACCAGCAGAACGCAGTGCAATACTTATTTAAATTGATTTGGTGCTTTTCGTGATTTTTTTAAATGTTACAAATATAGGCTTTAAAAATTGAAAAGTGCAAGAAGTCTGAAAATTTGTCCGATAGTAAGATTCAGTGGTTTAATTATGGCCTTGATATCTGTTCACTGTTACTTAACTGATTTTCACTTAGAGGAAACAAATAGTTTTAATTAGCTTAGTTCTATGAAAAAAAAAGTTATGACGCTCTACCTAATAGCTGGTTGGTTTGAAATACTTGACTTTTTGGCTTGATGCGAAGACAAACATTGCACAAAAAAAATTTTAAGTAAACTTTTTTTGTTGGTGACTAAGTTTCCTTCGAGTTACCTTTTGGAATTATTCACCCCTCGCCACTGATGTATTGCATATGATATTAAACAAAAAATATTATTTTTTTCCTGAGTGGTCACAGAAAAATGCCACCCCATTAAACGAAATCACCTTCAATCACCTTACTCGACGCATTAAAAGAGATGAATGTGTGTGCCGTCGAAAAATAAGTGTGCACACAAATCAAAGTGAAAAATACGTATATTTCAGTTTCAGTTCTCGGTGTTCATTCATTAAAGAAAAAGAAAAGAAAAGTCTACAAAAAAAAACTTCCACTGACAATATCCAAACATCCTGCTCTTTCCTGAATGAAACTTTTACTATAAAAACAGGCGTGAACAGCCTTTAGGTTCAAATGATTTATTACTGTATTTGCTTCCTTGAAATACACATGTGCTATAATGGCTGAGTATGACGCCGGTATATAAACACTTCTTGAAAGACATTTCAAAAAAGAAAATAATAAAACGAATTGACTGATAGTTTTCCAATGGCGTTTGCAGTTCTGCCGTAATGGGCTTGCCAATCCCAAAGACACATGTCGGCTTTAATTTGATGATTTTTTGGCATCATTAATTTCAAATTAACAGAACGTATAATTCAATTACTATATTAATTTGCTTCTTTCTCAGTGTGCGTATCTCAGTATCGCGTCATGAGGAAATCTATTGGTTATGTCATGCTTCGCACCACATCTGTATCTGGATCAAGATTTTAATATGAACTTTCAAAACATGCAGCGACTTTAAAATGAAGTAAACAAAAAAGAAGAGGAAAAAAAACTAATTTACCGCGAAACAAATTTTTCAGACCAATTTGGAAACGATTCGCCTCCTCATGTGCAGTTGGTGGATTATTGTAAACAAAAAAGAAGTCAAGACGAAGAAAATAAGACTTGCGTGTGTCTGTGTGTGTCTGGTAACTAGGTAATTTTTTAATCGAAGAAACTATTAACACGAATCTTCGTGTGCTTTTGTAATGCTCTCATAAAATCTCTAACCTGGTACAAATAATCAATGGAAGTGTCTGCTTGAACTTAATTTAAAATGGTAGGTACTTTTCGTTTGAAGTTGGGTTGGATGATTTTTTGTGCTCGCTGCTCTGAATCTTGCCTTGAAAAATTTCCGTTTATTTTATGGACTGTTGTTTTATGATAAACATAATTGGAGTTTAAATATTTTTATTTCGGTAAACTGCGTCGAAATGAAAAAAAAATGTTGCCAAGGAACTTATTTCTGATCAGACAAAGGCTTTTGGAATTTACTATGGAATGGAAGCGTGGGTATCTTTAAATAATAGCGAGCTGTAAAATATTTAATTTCTTACTTAATAAGGAGGGCATTATAGTTCTGGGCGAACCTGGGACCCAAGCAACATATTTCGATAATAATTTCGATCTCAGGCAAGCTCTCTCCATTTTTGCACTCTAAGTAGGCTGAGGTCTTTTTCCGTTTAATTTTGCCACCCAATATGAGGTATTCCCCTTCCGCGACTTTCCTGCATGTGCCCGTCTACGATACTCTACATATATCCCAAACATCGCAGTGATGCGATGCGAACTCTTCTAGCTATGCCCATGTTGCGGTACAGATCATCTAGTTCGTTATTGAATCCTTTACCATACACATTGTCCTCTCACACGGAACAACAGTTTATTCGGAGTACAAGGGTTTTCCCGCCCGCTTTAATTAGGCTTTCCGGCATAGCATAGCTAAGTAGAAGGACTGGGATGATCAAGGCGTCATAAAGGGTAGCTCTGGTTTTTATAACCCAAAGAAGCAACGCAACGGTTGATAAGAGTCCTGCCTTGTCCTGTCAAATCAAAAAAATAAATAGTTTGGCGAAACAGAGCAGAACAGAGCAAGGGGCTTCATGGCCTAACTCATTTTTCACAACCATGTCTTGTGAGAGAATGGAGGGGAACAACAATTTTCCGCCGGTTCCGAACGGGCTAATTGAGAAAGCGATTTTCATGACAATGAATTTACTAACGGAGGACTTGCCAATTACTCGCGAAGGTGTATTCCCGTTGAAAAACATTTTTGCCTCTGTTGGCGTTGGGATTGTACACACAAACCTGTGGGTCAAAAGGCAGACATGCTAACGGGTACCACGAACGAGGTCCTGTAATATCTCGAAGTTATGTCTGCCCATTGTGATGTTTTGTCCAATTCGTCCATGTTTCACGACAGCATATACTTCGTTTGGCTTTATTTTTGCAGCTTCTATTTCAACGCAAAGCATAAGCATTTCTGACATCAAGCTCACTTCTTCCAATTACGTCAATATCATCATCGGAAGCGAGTAATTGTACCGAGTTTCGAGATACTCTGCTGTAAGTTTGATGTTAAAGATATCGCATGACAGTTTGTCGCCTTGCCTAAAGCCTTTTTCGACATCAAAGGTCTCGGTGAGTTTTTTACCAACCTTAATGGAGCGGCGTGAACTCTCCAAAGTCATCCTGCTTAGTCGTACGAGTTTTGCAGGGATATTCAAACTAGACATGGCTCTGTACAGGTGGTCTCTGTAAATGGAATCGATATTATAGTCCCGGTTTTTAGATCTGCCGTAATGTGAAAATTTGGTCTCTTGAGGACTTCTCTGATCTAAAACCACTGATAAGGACCTATCATGTTGTTGACGTGGGATTTCAAACGTTGATATATTAAAGCAGACAAGATCTTATACGCGACGCGACTTTAAGGAGGTTTATTCCTCTATAATTGGCGCAATCAAGAGGGTCTATCTTTTCAGGATCGGGCATACGATACCATTCATCGCCCAATGAATTTTCGTCCGACCATCCATTTCTAGCTGACTTAAAAAAAACTCGGCATCAAGGCCATCTGCATCTGCAGTCGTATTTGATTAAAGTTTGCATATGGCACGTTTACCTTTTTCTAGGGTAGCACATTCTTGATCATCGTCGAATTTAAACGGGGTTTTCCGAATGACAACGATTGGTATCATCATCGCATCGTCGTTAAGCAGAGTCAATCTGTTTCGTTTTCTTTTTGAGAATTCGGTGTTCTGCCTTTCTTTTCTCGTCGTACTGGTGAGAGGCAATCCCTGTTCTCTATTGCATCAATACTTGTCGTTCATGCTTTGAACCATGGGTTCCGAGTGAAGCCCAGAACTTTAGAGTCTGCCGTTCTGATGGCTTGTTGACATAGCTGCCACTAATCATGGAGAAACACTTGATTGGAAAGGGCACTGGTTGAATATAAATTAAATATTAGGGCGCAACAGAGCGGAGAGCTCCTGGGCTTAGCGTAATTCTCACAACAGTTCTTTACGAGAGAATGGAGCGGATCTTAGGTTTTGCCGATCCAAAACGGCTAACCGAGAAACTGCCCATATCTCCGATCGTATTTTCATTGCCATGAAAAGCGCTTTCTCGATTAGTCTTTCCGAATCGGCAAAAAATTGAAGGTCTCTTCAATTCCTTAAAAGGTATGGTGTGAAGAGGACCTCCGGTTTGTTGCGTCGCATTTTTATTATTATTCTTAGTTCAACAACATTACTTTAGCTTAATACTTTCTTCTTTTCTTATCAAGTGAACTCCACAGAAACAAGAAAGACTTATCAAAAATATTTTAAACCTTTGCATTTGAAATACATTGTCCTCTTGCCATCCCAATATTTTAGAGAGTTGTTTTATTCACTATACTCACATACGGGGTGATAGTCTGGTGGACAGCACTAGACAAGATGATCAACTACAACAAGCTGGCCAAAGTTCAAAGAACGGCTAGTCTGTGTATTAGTGGTGCACTGAGGACAACCCCATCGGACGCCCTCAATGTACTACTAGATCTCACACCCCTAGATATCTTCAGCAAACAAGTCGCAGCTAGCTCAGCTACTCGACTCAGTGGACCAATAATCAAATCGGCCACACTACCATTCTAGATAACTTTAGATTCTTACCGAATCGATCCGACTACACCACCCCCAAGTTGGTGTTTGACAATAATTTCCAAGTAACCATACCTTCAAGAGAAGCTTGGGAAAATGGCGCTCTTTTGGAAAATGAAGCAATACACTTCTACACCGATGGTTCAAAAACCAGCGAAGGTGTGGGAAGTGGAATCTACTCAGAAAAGCTGAATCTCAGTCTTTTCTTCCGCCTACCCGATCATTGTAGTGTGTTCCAAGCGGAAATTCTGGCGATTAAGGAGGTGCTGTCTTGGCTCAAAGAAAACGTCATATCCTCCACGGATATTCGGATCTTCTCAGACAGCCAAGCTGCCCTTAAATCTCTTGCCTCTGTCTCTACAAAATCCATCACGGTCCAAAATTGTCAGATGTCTCTGAGGGAGATGTCAAATCAGTTTAACATTCACCTTTCATGGGGCCAGGGCACAGGGACATACCAGGCAACTGTATGGCAGACGAACTAGCCAAAAAGGGCACGACCACTTCCCTACGCTCAGAATGGAACAACATAGGTGTACCTATCGCTACATGTAAACTCCTGCTTAGACAGGACGCTTCAAGGATAACAAACACTAGATGGACTGAGAGTAACACATGCCTTGCAACCAAAAAAGTTTGGCCGTGTGTGGACTCAAAACGATCAAAGAGTTTGTTGTCCCTGAACCGTCTGTGTCTAGGTTCTACCATAGGTGTTCTTACAGGACACTGTCTAATAGGGAGACACGCCAAAAGACTTGGTGTGTTTTCCAATGATTTCTGCAGAAGCTGCATGGACGAGGAGGAGGAAGAGACCGTTCAACACCTTCTTTGCTCATGCCCTGCACTGCTTCATAGGAGGAAGGCTCATCTCGGTGAATTCTTCTTCGATGATACTAGCGACCTAGCGTACATAGACCCTAAAAGTCTTTCAAAATACATTAAAAGTTCCACGTGGTTCGACTAGCAGGTGATTAACCGGCTAGTACCGTAATGGAAGATTAATAAGTGATTAACTCGTTAATCTTACATCGGGTTTCTGAGATCAGTAGGTGATTAACTTGCTGATCTCTGTGGTATCACAATGGGCCCTAGCGGCCTAAGTGTGTTAGGCAATGTACTCATTGACTGACAGCCACTTCCACCTAACCACTTAACCTTTATTCACTATAACTCTGTACAGCTAAGACTGCCAATGGGGCAACTTCGCAGTGTCGAAACTTCAAGCTTTCAATAACTTGGATAGATCAAAAAAATAAAAGACGCTACTAAGCGGAAACCAATAAAACTTACATTTCAATAATAAACAAACAAAAAATAAATATAAAATGAAAAATTTATCTGACAGCGGCATTTCAAACAACACGTCCATTTCAGTTGTAGTGATACAATCGAGATTCTCATATTTTGACACATTCTGTCAAAAACTAAATTAAAAACAAAATCCACGAATTAAACAAAACTGTCTGTCTCTTTACCTTAAATGCATATCTTTCAACACTCTGCTGTCAATTCTATGGAACAAGTCCTACCTCCGCTTCGAATCATTCAACACATCCATAAGCAACTCCCGGTGCTTCCGATGAAATACATAAATTAATCAAAATATCTTTTAATTTGCACCACCATCACAAGCTCTTCAACCTGTTCACATAAATAGTATTTCAGATTCAAAAATAGACCCTCCTAAACACAAACCAGATGTGCCCTCAGTTTATCTGAACAAAAAGAACCATAATTTTTCAGAGAAATCAGGCATTTGAAATAAAAAAAAAACCGATGAAGGTACCAAAAATAAAGTGTTTCCTCTGCGCGGTGTAGCACACAACCAAAACGGGAACACTTCATTACTATTTAACAATTTCTAAGAATTGAGAACAATTTTGCCATAAACAATGCAGACTATGCTGAATTCCATTGAACACTCTTTATATCAAACAGCGTCACACTATGCACTCGATCGGGAGAGGCGTGAAATCTAAAGTGTACAATGGAGCTCGCTCTCTCTCCCTCTAAGTCCTGTCCAATTGAACCGAGTCTCTATGCAGCAATTCAAAACTCCGCAATTTATTAATAGCAATCTGCATCATTAAAATGAAAAATTTGAATTGAATGCGAGCATCAACAAGTGAAGAAAAGACCTGACTTATGCCGCCTGCTCCTGTTGCTTTCGTGCCTTCGAGCATTACGGCTGAGTTGGCAGTAATTGAGTGTTGATCTTCAAGCCAGAGGTGGGAGAGAGGATGCTTCTATTTGCAATCCAGCGACTCGTGATTGCAGTTCTACACAAAATACACAGATTCCTTTTTTCATACTTTTTGTGTGTGTGTGTTTCAAATCAAATTCTATTCAATCTGCAAGGGTGAAAAGATATGCTAGTGCAAGCTGACAGGGTTTTCATTGTGTGCGGCCGCGTATTCAAATAGAAATGATATCGCAGATGCATTCAGTTTAATTAATTGGTGCAAATCGACTGGAAGGTGAAGCTGTATGTGCAAATATGTGTCAAGTAGACCGTTTTGTTGATTTGTTTACTTAAGACCATTTATTTGCATTCGATTTGAGGAACATTTTGAGATGTTTGTAAAAGAACAATAGACATGTCATGGGAATTTAGAGAGCTGATTATGCTCCAGTTTTAAATTTTGTTTTTCCAACAGGAAGAAACATTTCTCATGCAAATTAGTACCTACAGGTTTAGAAACTAAACATATGAAAAAAAAAATTGTTCGAAGTAGATTATTAAATAAATAGAATGGCCCCTCGGGCATGATAGTGTTGTAAAGTATTGCATTTTTCACAAAAATATCTTGTAAGGAATGAAGGGGGCCTAGACATTTTTGCCGAAACCGAATGGTTAAGTGAGAAAGTGTTATTAAAGGCGATAACCGTGGAAAAACAAATTTAGGGATGTTTTTTTTGAGACTCGAACTCCCACGCAACAAGCACGTGTGCTAACCATTGCGTCATGTGCACCAGAATAATGGAATAAGCTTCCGTAAGAGAAAACAGAAGGTCACGGTTTTATCTATGTCCGTCGACTTAGGACCACCATTTCAAAACTTCCAAAGTTTATTGATTGGATTGATTGGTGATGAGTCGTAAATTTGTCGCGACAGCAAGAAATGTGTCGCTCTTCGTTTCCTTCTGATAAACTGTATCTAAGGGTAGCACTACGCTTGCTATGAAGTTGGAATTCATACCTCGACTTTTAAAAATCTTTCAAAAATGTGAGCCCTGAAAAATATCTTTGGTCGCAACTTATAAGAGCTTAAAATAACGACAGTTGTTTACAAACTCAGTTGCTGAGTTCGAAATGACTGTACAATTTTTTCTTTTAAAACGCACTCGGGTGTTTTTGTTTATGCACTAAAACATCTGCGAGAGGCACTTTCAGCGGTACATAACATTTTTCCAAGTGACAGATGCGATCGATGATAAATGACATATGACCACATGCCACATGATCCACTTCACACTACACATGATACACGATACATGGGACATGACACATGGGACATGACACATAACAAATGAAACATGACCCAGAGCACATGACACATGAAAACTTACACATGATACATCACACATGACACATGACACATGACACAGGTCATATGACATCCGACATAATATGACATATGACATATGACATATGGCATATGACAAAGGATTCATGTGATGCTTCCTCGAAAAAGACAGTGCGAAAATTAAGAAACATACACAACAGTTCATCACGCTTTCTCTATCGAGAGGTATGCTTGGAAACTTAAAAAAAATGACTACGAGTTGAGAACGTCAAATATTTCGCGGCATGGCTTTTATACACAGCAAATGAAGACCGTTTTACGAACAAGCCGTCAGACTACGGCGACATGATGCTACGGCAAATATTGTCCTTCAACAAGGACAATATCAACTTTTATGTTGATAAGAATTGGATAAAACTCTGGTAAGCTCCAAATCTGTTTACGGCCAAATAACTTGAAAAACTTCTTGAACTGGATCTTCTGGTCTCTCCAAAAAAATTAAGGCAACCTTTTATAAGACCTTGATCATCCCAGTCCTACGTTACGGCGCGGAAGCATGGACCTTATCGAAAGCCGATGAGGAAAGCCTTGGTCTATTCGAAAGAAAAATACTTCCATATGCGAAGACAATGTGTGGAGAAGAAGATACAACAACGAGCTGTATGAGCTGTACCGCGAAATGGGCATAGCCAGAAGAATACGCATCGCCAGGCTACGATGGTTGGGCTATGTAGAGCCGATGGACCAAAACGCTCCAGCTCGACTGATTTTCGAAAGTACACTTCAGGGAAATCGTGGAAGGGGAAAACCTCGTCTAAGGTGGCGCAATAAAGTGGAATAAACCTCAAAAGAATAAGGGTGCAAAACTGGAGAAAACTCTCCCGGGATCGAAATTGTTGGCGTAAGTACTGTAATGTCCACCTAAGTAAGTAAAGTGTTCTATCTTCTCTCTTTTTACTCTGTAAAAGTTCTCGTAACACCGAAAAAACGAGAAAGAAGAAGAAGTTTGCAAGACAAATTCGGTTAATCGTCAATAGGAAACCCTAAGGTTATTTTATTAAAAAAAAAATACAACTAAAGTATTTTAGCTAGGTGCGTCAGTCTAAAGCACGGGTCACAAAACGCTGGTTTCCAGCGGTGAGTCGAGTAGCCACAAAGCGATAAGCTTTGTGTGACCACGAGATTCACCACACTCGCTGGCAGCTGGCGAGTAATTAGTAGCGGCTGGCAAATTTGAACATGTTCAACTTATGGCTGCTAGTAGCGGCTGGCAAAATAAAAAAATACTGATACACATTTTGTTTAGTATTTGTTCATTCGAAATTTGTGTCAAATATTATAACTAGGTTTAAAAATTAGAAATAATGTTCAAAATCCAATTTTTGCATGGTTTTCTGCAGCTGTCTGCTTCTGCTACCGCCAGACGCTGGCAAGAAGCTGATGAGAAGCAGTTGAATGTGACCCGTGCTTTAGTGTTCTTAGTTGATAGGTCAGACGCGTGGGATCGAGTCCAATGTCGTGTGTCTACTTCTATTTCAGCTTCCCAGTTTCATGGCGGTGCCCTTTGCCAATCCTAAGATTTTGAGTGAAAATACACAAACATTATTTCCATCTTCGCCACAGAAAAGGAAAAGTTGTTAGCCTGGTAAATGATTTGAGTTGTCCAGCTAAGTCTTAATATTCTCTTAAAAAAAAAATAAAAATCTCTTTCAAAATCTGCCTTCTCAGAAACACTGTGTTTCTTGAATCACAAATGAGGATGCCTTGAAACAGATTCAATCTTTACCATTATTCTTAAGAGATTCGTTTGAAAACCCATTAAATTTTCAAACGAATATCTTATCTAACTCTTTCTATTTTCTTTTGCAAATGTGCCCCAAACTTCACTTTTTTTTTAACAAACTTTACACTTTTCTCCTTTCATTTGGAAGAGTTATTGAAAAATCACTAGCTGACTTTAGATAAAACCTCATCATTCAAGGCTTTGAAAAAGAACACTGAGTGGTTATTCATCCACCACCGCCGCGCCGCCAGATTGTGTCCCGAAAATTTTAAATGGAGAAGAAAGATTGGGTGTTAGATAAAAATATTTCGCGATCATTGCAACAGCAAAAGGAGAAAATTAGTAGATTGGAATAAATCCGCTTAAATTGTGAGGTTTTAAAGTATATGAGTCGACAGACACTATATAAGTTACACAGAAGCTCATTCCTCTAATCAAAAGAGTCTTTTCAACAAAAATTCATCAAAGCTTCTATTCAAAAAAAACATAAACTTCAAAAGTTGCAAAACTGTGTCGTGACCTTTGCTCAACTTTCGTAGGCCTTTTATGAGTTCGAAACGAAAAAAAAGATACATAATTCAAGCTGAACATCAAAGATCGAGGCATAACTATTCCGACTTCAGAGCTCAGAGGAAAGTTCGTTCATAGTCTTTGATCATAGACTGTCACCATTCGTCTCAATCATCAACTAAATAAATTTCTTGTTACTTTTCATTTTATTGCGAGACAATTAATCATTTTTGTGTTGAGGTGGACTTTTTACTTGCACTCAAATCAAAAAACAACTACAAATGATGAGTTGTTATAAGTTATGAAACATACAAACTGAAATGCGCTCTTCAGCCACACATAAAACAGAAAGCTAAAAGCATTTTCTTCTTTTTTCATCCTCTATAATCCAATCATACAATAATATCATTGGCATTGGAAAACAATGAAACAACCTCCCAGAGGTGATTTTTCACTCCTCAAATCGATTTTTTGTCGATTGATGCATCCTTTCTCTCAGGGAATTCTCCCAATAGAAAGAAAAAGCTGTTACATACTCATCCGTTTACGTTGGTTTGGTAGGTACTCTATGTCTTTGTATGAGTTTAAGTATAGTTAAAACAAAAACACATTTATCTACCAACGAACTCCTTCCTTGGAAAACTTTTACCTTATGCATTTTTAAATAAAGAGGAACCAGCTTACTCTAGAGACGACTATCGTCGAGTAAGCCAGATAAGCCGGAGAACAAAAGTAAACCTCAAGCTCATCGGGATTATCATCATTTGTGGTTGGCGGGCCGAGTTGATGGCGGAGTGCGGGCGCGGTTATTATGGCCCTGCCTGGCTGCGGCTAAGAATAACATTAAAAGGTAGGAAAAACGGAAGGAGAGAGATTCTATGGTCAATATTTACTTAATGGAAAACTTAAATAAATAATTACTAAAAAATTGGGATTTTCATTCAGCATCGCTGCCACCGACGACGACGACGACGATGCCAACCGACACGCCACCACCCTACCCTACCCTGCCTTACCCTTTCCATTGGTTGGTTTGGAATTGTAATTGTAATGGCAGTCGGTTTCAGCTTTGGATAGTGAAACATGGTACACCATCATTATAAATAATTAATTCTTATTCGTTTTTCACGCTCACATTTTCTATATACTACACAGTGAATTGAAATGACCTCTGTGTTGAAGATGGAAAGAGTAAAGAACGAATCGTTCTTGTACCTATCGCTGGCGCCGCCGTGCTTTTCTCTGCTGCCGTCACTAATAGTGTACTGCGAAACAAATGCAATTCAACGTAAAACCACTTAAAACACCTCAACGAGTACAAATGGTTCTCTTTCCAATTCACTCATTGGCGTTAGAGTGCTGCTGTGCTGCTGCTGCTGATGTGCTCTGTGCATGCGGTGGCCATTTTATTCCGGCTCAACTACAGTGTTACTAACAGGAAACGTAATTATGTATTAGGATCTCCTGAAGCATGAATTTTTGAAATTATATGTTAAATGCATTCAACTGGCATAAAATTAGAGAAAGCGGAAGTGCGAAGAGGAGTATAACTTCTAAACGGTCTCTAGCGGATATCTCGATAACCGTTGGTCGTAGGGAAAACGTATGAAACACATTTCAAAACCTACATTTCAAACGCTTTCAACTTTTGTCGTACAACTGATAGTTAACGAGATAAAACGAATTATAACGACCTTAACCACACGAAAACGATAACTAGGAACTTTTATGCTTGTCAAACTTAGAGTCCACCTTCACTTAGATTGCACAACAGATCTACAAGGTTTCAAAAATTGGCCATTCATTCCTCAAAAGTCTCCTCACCTGCAAAGCACACTGTCCTCACAGTGACTAACCGTTGAAACTCGCCATATATACGAATTCTCTATTCGAGAATAAAGTCATTTGCAGAAACACCACCATTAAAGCATTATGAGCGGGTAAAGTATGTGCACATGCATGTGGCACGTCATTTAATTTTTATTCCATTGGCGTACCTTCTAGTGGTATTGGCCTAACCTATCATTCCAACAGATAGCTGCTCCTTCCTTCCGGACGACGACATCGGATGATAGCGTTACTAAAAGACCTTTTCAACTTCAACAATACGTGTGCTTGCAATTAAATTACGTTCACGTCAATAGAGGTGAAAAGTCATTCATAAATTTTTTTTTTTTTTTGTAATTTTTTTTTTACTCTATGGGTGTGCTCGCTACTCTGCTACTGCTGCTGCGTTTGCCTTGGCTATTTTTAAACAAAGGCAGAAACAGCGAAAATCTATTCTTGACCCTCTCTAGTTCGGCGTTATTCAACTCTCAACAGAAACAAGAACAACGAACAAAGTCACTGTCAGCTAGCGCCCTCAATTCAAACAGATACAAAAGCACTACCCCTATGCCTTAGACCAATCTTCACATCAATGTGAAAAATTGGATCAAGTCGAAGCTGTTCCAAATGACGCATGATAACATTGAAAGGCCTCGTCGATAACACACAAAAAAAAGAAGACAAACAAAACATGCGATAGTGAGGTAACGAACAATTCATCAATTGATCGAAGTGGCGATGCCCAAGGTCAAAGTGGTACATACAATTACTTCGCATAGTTCACAAAAGCAAAGGCATTTCAGCTTCTGGCATTGGCACTCTTGGTACGCGCCGAACCAGCAGAGCAAATTCTTCGGCTGCTCGAAAGACAGCCATTGACTTTTTGATTTATATTCGTTTAAACAGTCGTGTTGGTATTTTATTTATTTTTTTGAAGGGCAAAGAGAAGAAACACCAAAGAGGCAAAGAAGGCATAAGCTTTTTCAGTCGTCGTCGTCGTCGTCGAATTGAGGACGCAGTCTTTTAGTCGAAGATTGGGTGCAGCGTTTATACAGCCACCACCTGCTGATCGAAAAAGAAGTGTTAATTTCTTATGAAACAAGCGATCTGACATTGGCACTGATTTGCTTCAGCTATTTAAACGTAATTATAGCTTCACAGTGCAGTGTTGGGAAAACAACTGCCGTTTATGGATTTATTTGTGTTTGAGCGTCACTACGAGACAGTAGAAAGGTTAGCAATTTAGCTTAACAACGGTGGAATTAATATACATTAAATTTTCGCCATGAATTATGTCGAACAAGTTTACTAGCTATGTGATTTCGACATAAATTGTGGTAAAATTTGAAATTTCGCAGAAGAAAATGATGAGGTTTGAAAACTAAGCGTTTTCACTACGAGACAGTGGCGTAGTCATAGCAGTTTAACTCAAGATTCTGAAAAATCGATGGAATCGATACACGTTCACTTTCTCAAACGGATTCTGGGATAGCTAATACTAGTACCTCGTTTTTTATATGCAAATAGGAAACAAAGGTGAAACCATTGATAAATAAATAGTGTAGCGTAACAAAGCTATTGGAACTTTGAAGAATAACGATCTTCCAGGGCCTACAATTTTGGAAGGGCTAAGTTAGAAGGAGCTTTTCATGGAAGTGTGTGATTCCATTAGGAGGACGGACTTGCCAGTTCCAAACGAAAAGCAATCAATACCTGTGATTTCTGGAAATTTAGCCTTGAACCTCTGACAGGCAGACATGGCAACCATTACACCAAAGGAAACCATACAAAAGGTGCACCATAGAGAGGTAAATTTATCTTCAAGATCTCGGAGGAGTATCCCCGAATTCATTCTCATGTTGCGTGGCCGTTAAATCAAATTACTACGAGCGCGAACTAAAGATCATTTGAACTGAGCCCTGCTAACTGACACATTAAGTCTGAAAAACAGCTTATTCGAAGTGTAGACTAACGAAACAATTTTATATGCTGTGGTATTCCAACAAAAAATTGGCCTGCGAACACTTTTCGAAGATTATTGCACTCAATCCCGACGTTTGCACTACGGTTTTTCGGGGTTTTTACTTCTTCGAAACAAGGAAAGTGATAGTTTGGATATACCGATGTCTTTGTGGTATAAGCAAGTTCGTGAGTCACTTAGCTTTTTGTTCGAACCTATAGAATTTCTTTCATATGTCTTTGTAAAAGGTCAATAAATAACTTTGACTGGCGGGTACCAGAAGTTCCAGATGGGGATCTGTTTTACCATTCACGTATAAGCAATTCATGCTTAATGCAAACCGAAAGGAGGTCAGAATCGATGGATGAAGATTGAAAGCGTAGCGCAGATGGAACACAGAAGTGGCTTGATATGTCAGAGACGTAACAGACTTGACAGCTAATTTTGTCTATGTATCTATTTGAAATCAATTCAAAGCTTTCAAAGCCACTTGACTGACGAGGTTAAAGGCAGGAAGGTGTCTTCTTGCAACTTTTTCGAAAAAATAGTTGTGGCTTGTGTTTTCAAGGGAGATAGATGTTCCAAAATTGAGTAAAAAGACTACACAGCACTTTATTCGATGTTAGGAAAAGCGCTTAACTCTTCCTTGATTGGCGGTTTAAAAACAAATCATAAAACTGTGAATTAACATAACGCGTCTAATAGACAAGCAGTATAACAGACTCTGATCGGGGTTTCGATGCAAAACGTTGCTCTGAACATTGTAAATTGTAGTCTCAAATGGATCATAGCCTTCCTATAGTCTGCTTTACGCTGCTAACCTTCCATACAAAGCAGCAGATTTTTTCCCGCCTGAATGAAAAATGCTGTCAACAAAAACAACCTAATATCTTTCTTTCATTTAACTATTTTGTTGCTTTATCACAAAATATGTCGTCTCCTTTTCATCACCTCTTGAGTTCGAAGCTTTCGCCAGTAAAACTTCTAAAGTTTCAAATCACGTCGCGAAAATTCATCTAATTTAACTAACTAGCCCCGAAAATCAGGGGCCGAATTACCGCACACGTGATCGAGTAATACGTGACTGATTTATGTGTTTTTGGTATTATTTCTCGAGCTCTCGCGCACTTTAGTACCAAAATTTGACATTCTTTCATTAGTATTTGAATTAATTGAAGTTGATAAATGAACAGCAGATTGTTGTGTAATATAGAGCGAATTTTTATAGAAAAACGAGAATTTTGTATAAATAAAGAAAGTATTCCTGACAACCCATATACTTTGTCATTCAGCTCCTCTTTGTCTAAGCTACGAGTATGCAACTTAATTCTTACATAAATTTTTTATTTTTTTTTTGTTAATTATCCTTCGCCTCTTTAAAAAAGATTCTGCCAGCAAAAGACGGTATTGCTGTTTGACAGCTTGCCCAGTATAGCTTTACTGTCTTTCATCCGAGACATTATGAATTTTGTTACAATAACGATACCATTTCTTGTATTTTTCCGAAAAGCAAAATAACTTGAAACCCTTTAATTGGCTTAAAACAGAATGCATTTTCTTGAATGTTACATTTTTAGAAAGGTATTGCAGTTCTGAAGTGCACAATATAGATTTCAAGTCTGTATGCATAGCATTTAAGGCAGGTTAAGTTTGTTTTAAGGTTGAATGGAGGGTGCAGTCACAAAACGCAACACCTGACTCCGACCTCGAGGGTTCACCGTAAGCCCTGGGATAACAAATGATAAGAAGGCATGAAGTGAGAAGTGGGAGGGAGGTGATTGGCGGTGACTGGATAATTAAGGTTGTGCATCAGGCTCACTGAACCTGCATAAACTTTGTAATTTTGTTCGGTGGAAGGTTTAGGATATCAACCAATTCGTCGTAGAGGTTTTTTCTAGGGCTTTTTTTTTCTAGTGTAGACCGATCTCGGGTACGTCATGGCAGAGGAAGTTAAATGAGTCTTCCTTTACCTCCTAGTTTTGGCGAAAATAAAATAAATAAATAGGGAGGCGCAACAGAGCGAGGAGCCCCTGGGCTTAGCGCATTTCTTACAACCATGCCTTGGAAGGGAATGGAGGGGACCTACAATTTTCTGCCGGTTCCGAACGGCTTATTGAGAAAGCGCTTTTCATGGCAAAGAGTTTACTAACGGAGGACTTGCCAATTCCTCGCGAAAGGCGATACCCGTATGGAAGAACATTTTTGCCACTGCTGGGATTCGAACCTCGAACCTCTGGGTTAGCAGGTGGACATGCTAACCATCACACCACCACGGGTACCACTCGTTTTGACCTTCCTCTGAATAAATCGGATGTTCTAATATCCATTCTCTGCAAGTAGGTACATAATGAGTAGTAATAGGTTAGAATGCCGATCAACGGAAAGAACCGGGGCCTACTAAGCTTGAGTAAGGATCCAGTTTTTTCTTTGAAATGTCTGGACATAGGTTCCTAAAAACCCGGCTAGTTTACAAAGACGATCATCTGTCATTGGAAGTTTTTTGAAAGATCTGATGAATCAGGCAAATAACTAATACACAGATTAAGTTGGTCGTAAAACAACAGGAACTATCATTTTGTTTCCTCGAGTTGATCTGAATAAACTGAGTATTTATAACTTGATTGAATTGTTGTTACAGGCTATAAGATGCTGCTTTAAGAGTGGACAACTAAAAAAGATAAAAGCGATTGTGTGTGTAAAAATGATGGTAACAGCTTAGAGAAGCTCACCAAAACATTTTGTGCAGCAAAAAAGGACGAGATATGTTGTTGGTTTTGATAGAAGGATAACTACTCAAATAAAATACGATACAATCAGTGTAAGAAATATTCCTGGTAGGCTGTTTTGTTGCACCGAATAAACAGGAATCGCGTGTCGGTCTTTAAAAGTTATAAAATGAAACGCTTGGTTACACCATGCTGTGTCTGTTTTTGGAGAAAACAAAAAGATAGTCTGGGTAAATCAAGTAACTTTTGAGCGATTATCGTCTATCGGGAAAGAAAACCACATCAAAAGATTGTTCAATGTAACTTCATATTCAGTTATAGCTGCTTTAGCTTTGACAACTTTTGAGGACCTTTAAACGCCCTTTCTATATTCAAATATGTTGATCAATTGTCGTTCTAACAACTACGCGACCTAGACTCTGTATACTTCGACGATGCATAAAAAAGTCTTGTGATTTTGTTCAGCTTTTTGTCCGTCTAAAAATTTGCAATCATTCAACTTGAAAATGTGCCACATCAGCCAAGACCATCGTGGCAAGAATCAAACTGGGATATATGCATTCTTCGACAAGAATAAAGTATAGCCAAGCGAAAACCTAACCCTCAAAATCTACGACAAAGAACAGAGCATTCCATGAAGCATGTTGTAAAAACAACTCAGCAATGGAATACGAATTGTAAACATTTCTCTTAAATTCCACTACAAAAACTTGCACAAAACGATCATAAACTATATTTTTACACAATCCGAAGGATTCAATCCAAACATTTGCGTATGCAAATCTTCGTCAGTTTTAAATCTGTCTGCTAATATCCGCCCAAACGATCATTTATATGTTCTTTTGCACTTCACCTCGCAAAAATGCCTGCCAACAAGTGTATCGCATTTTAGATTAAACAACCACTCATGCCGACCGACGTGATGTGGCTATGTAAACGGTCATTTGAGAAATCCAACTCTGTGGATAAAATATTTACACTTCGTGTTGATATTTACAGCTAATGCTTGCTCTTGTCTCATTCTGCGTCTCTTGTGTTTTTGCTGTCAGGCATCAACATCAACGAGTAAATAGATTTCGTAGGCAGTGCGCCTTCACTTCAGAGCAAGATCTGTGGGAAGGCTTCAGTTCCTAAAGACGATATCATCACTCAAGTGAAATATTTATTTACATTACATTTCTTCGCGCCCGCCGCGCTGTAAGTTTGTAAATTTCAGAATTAGATGAGTTTTGATTTTCCAACTGATCTCCTTTTTGGAACAGGTGCCCCAGATAAAGGGCTTGGATTTCTAACACCTTTTATCGAAACCACTTAAAACCCATTCAAAAACACTCATTCCAGACCTCTCACTGCACCGCCACCACCTGGGGGGAGGACGATTTGCCAAAATTCTTTCATGCAATTCTAGTTCGAATAATAAAACATGTGTAGCCGATCCATGTACGAATATGTTCCATGTACATATCCAAACAATTGGTAAAAAAAAAAATAATAATCTCAAAAAGATTTCGTATTCATCGCGCAAAATGTAATTCGATTTGGCGCGTCGTCGCCGTCCGTCCGTCGTCGTTCTCGGCCTGATATCAGTCGAGGGTCCTCTCTATTCTTCTTTTTTCACCTGGTAATAGAATGAACATCACCCTATTGTCGTCGGTGACCACAGAGTTGAGTCATTCTATTGCAACACACTACTCCAACATCGTGTCCGGATGACAAATTGGTAAAAAATAGAAGAAAAGAAAGGAATGTCAAACGACGACGACGACGACGACAACAACAATAAATTGGTATGAGCCCATGGAATAAAGGTATGGCGTAATATACATGGACACATGCGGTAAATGTGTGCTTTGTCCTGTTTGAGGATCATGTCACGTACTTGTCGGTGTCGTCGTTATCATTGGCAGCCAGGTAACACCTTCGTTTTTCAATTTTCCTATGATTCTCTTTGGTCACTGACATGGCCACTACAAGGCGAAGGTAGCTCTATCTACCATTTGAAGTTTGTTGGCTTTAAAGTAGCACAACTTGACAATAAGAGGGGAAGAAATTGTTATCAAGATTATGTTTGAAGAATAAAAGATGTTCAAAGTTGATCAGGAAATCGTGACCGGATAGTTTAACAATTTTGACAATCGACAGAAGATTTTTTGGCTTAAATTATTTAAAAAAAGGGTGTAATATTACTTCTTGGTTAAAAGAATGATATCAGATAAATACATTTATAGAGTGATGCAACAAAGCTGTGGAAACCTTGGAGCCTGACGCATTTCAAGGACTTTCAACGGGTAAGTTAGAAAGCGCTTTTCATGGTAGTGTGTCATTACTTTCGAAGGACTTGGCAATTCTTTTCAAAAGGCTATACCTACGAAAAATACTTGGACGGCTCTGGGATTCCAACCACGAACGTCCCACGTAACAAACAGATGTGTTTACCATTTCGCCTTGGGCACCATAAAACCTTATCTTCTCGGAATGGATTGTAAGGAAACAAGGCTCTGCCAGTCCATTTGGACAACAACGGAGTAACATTGCCATAAGCGGTACATTTTTCGACACATAAACTCAATCCTACTCTTCATAGTCAATTCATATACAAACAGGAAAAAACGAGAGAAAAAATGTTTAAATATGAGGCTGCAACCAATTGAGCTGCACCAAATTGAGTGAATTCTTCGGCCATCGACTTGTGTGTTTGGTGTTGTAACAAAGAATAGAGTTTATGTTTCCAAATTCTACACGCTGAGTAGGATACGAGATTAAACGTCAAAAATTAACGCGAAGGCGAGTTATTTTTGTGTCCAAATTAAGGGCAGTAGCCTTAAATGAAAAAAGAAATCTGTATGTTCTTTTTGATCAAATAAGTAAATAAAAAGTGTAACGCAATAAAGCGGGAAACCCCGGGGCCTAGCGCATTTCTCTAAAACCATGCCTTGTGAGGGAATGGAATGGACCTTCAGTTTTTTGACGAGTCCGAACGTCAATCGAGAAAGCACTTTCATTGACATGATTTTACTATTGGAGAAATTCCTGATTCTTCGCATTTTTTCATTCCTTGGTGTTTCTGGGAGTTGAACTCGAACCTACTACGAAACGGGCAGATACATAAATCATAGCATATGATAAATTTTGAACATGACTTGTACATTTGTCTGTCTGCTTGGGCATTACACGAGAGCTATAAAACGAATGCGAGCACATCTTTTTCTAACTAATTTGAATCACCTAAATCTCAAAACACATTGGATATTACATTTCACAATAGAGTAACGTAAACTTGGTAAATTTACTATGAACAGCACACAGAAAAAAGCATTGCTTACCACATTTCGCTTCACACCTCACAACAAATGACCAATTGCAAAATTTCACACTAGAATACATTAAGAAACCAAATATTTTAGGTAGGGATCGAGGTACTACATACACTTTTTCATTTAAGTTCTGAACAGAAAATTCAGCCATTGAAAACGCCAGAGTATTCTTTTTAATAATCAGCATTATTTGGGCTTTGAAATGTCCTATCTTTTTTAAAATGTCCTTTTTTGAGACTTCCCAAGCGCACTAACGAAATGCAGTCAAAATAAAGAACAAGTAACTAAGCTTGTTACGGTAAACTTTACCACAGCATTTTAGACCATTGTATTTCTTCCTTTTTCCTCACTCTACCTCTCCTTTCTGTTGTTGCTTCAAAGCTCTGATAGAGCACAAAGCAATCCTAGTCCATCAGCTTGCGATGTACTCCACGGAATATTGGAAAAGCAACCCAAATAGGAACCCCTTCATTGAGCAGGTGGTAAGCTTAGACTCTGGTATGACCCAGAAAGGTTCTGAAGACTCTTCCACAGCAGTAAATAAATAAATAGGGTGGCGCAACAGAGCGTATTTCTTAAAACCATGCCTTGTGACGGAATGGAGGGGACCTGCAGAACGGCTCATCGAGATAGCACTTTTCGTGGCAATGAAAGGCGATACTCGTGGAAAATTATTTTTGCCTCTGTTGCGATTTGAACCTCTGGGTTAACAGGCAGGCTTACCATCGCTCCACGGTACCACCACAGCAGCAGGTTGCTGATACAATATCACATAATTTATGAGGCAGAGATATAATTATGGCTACCCTTCTGAAATTGATCTATAGAAACGGTCAAAAGTCCGCCGCAACAGCTAAGTGACCACCAAAAATGCAGACCGGTGTACTTTAGTACATTTCCTGGAAAATACGAATCCTCTCTATCTGGATCCTAGCCTTAATTATATTTTCTGGCACAGTGTAACTTGGGTGCATCGGGCCGAAGGAGAATGTTTGAAGTAAAAACTTTTTTTCATTTTTCTTTTCTCGAACAGAGTGAAATTCAACAGGTCTGGATTCAGGATACATCCATGCGAAATGTTATAAATCTCATACGACCAAGAGATTCAGAAACGAAATTGTTTAGAAATTGTTATGGATACGTTTCCCACACAACGCAGGCGAATACTTTTAGAGGTGCAACATGTGACCCCTCTACAACTCTGATTGGTCGTTGCTGAGTGAAATGTGTTTAGTGAGTCTCTTCGTTCAGAGACTTCCAAGAAAGAGCCATAAGGTTTGAAAGAGTGAAAATATTTCGTATTCCAAATAGTTGTAAGAAATAGAACATATTTGTTCTCATACAAAAAGTGTTGTTCGGCAGGAATACCACAGGGCAAAAAGAAGTGGCCCAACTACCGACTCCTGGGGAACATCACTGGAAAATAAATGGCTCATATTACAAGTTTCGTCATAACTAATTCAGACTACCAATGCGAAAAAGAAATCATCATAGACTTTATCGTAGTGAATGTATTGCCACGAAATTGGTTACTTTTGATAAATAACAAGTTTGAAGTATCTTTGGCCAAACATTCATTATGACAATGTTTTCAGCTCTTTATTTTTGGTATTCGTAGTCTGAAATTGTCACGACAGTCCTTGTGGTAAAAATAGATGAGTCAATACCTATATGGGACCATTAAGAAATTCCAAGAGTTCTGGATGTTCTTCGAGAAAATGTATTGCTGCCAGCACTAGAACTGCTATCAAGCAAAAGCTTTGAAATCGGAGGAATTGAAAAAAAATTTACAAAGAACTCATCGAAGACAGTTATATTGCCACATACTGTTTTTCATAGGTACAGATTTCTCGAGAGTTTCTCTACCTATCAGTTTTCTGTAAAAATTCTATGTTCGATCAAGGAAGCTGACTGAAATTCAAAAGGATATAAATGAGTTACTACTACAAAGCTTCAATACAACACATCCTAAAAAAACAAAACTATGAAGCAAAATTTAAAACAAGAAACCGCATTCTTCTTTTTACAAAAAATTCTGTCCACCGATTCAACATTTTTCCAAAACCCATTCATATTTTGTACGACTTCAGGAAACAATCAAGTCCTCGAAACAAATTGCAGCCGTTAAATAATCCCTAGTTACTGTTATTTAATCTTATCCTGATAGAATCAGTCCCAAGTCAGTTTAATCATATGCCTTGCGCTTACGTTTTGTCCTTTCTATTAACATGCCCAAGAACAAATCTCCTAAACACAGTATACAGGTAAGTCTACTACAACTACATCGCTAAAATGCTAGTCATTAGTTTCAGAAAAATCGATTGCCCAAAAAACATAAAAACAACTCAAAGCCAAACAAACAATTAGCGATAAGCTTAACCTTTCCACACCATCACATTAGCTATAGGCAGCAAGTGTGATAAGAAGCAATCTAAACAGTTTCTTTTTTGTTCTTCCCTCCTGCGCAGCTGTGCGTACGATAGTATGAAGTAATTGTGTGTATAGATAGATACGTAGATATATTCATATTGCCGCTCTAATCGCCAGACAACTGTGCTAATACATGAGAACAAAAAGGCACACGCACCAGCTGCTGAACAAAAATCAATACAAATCGCACCTAACGTAACACAACCCTCGTCCCGACCACCAAACAAAACACACAAACGATTATCGCTACAAAGTTCGCGATTGTGATTTAATTGTGTGTCTCACAAGCTCTCGCTCCCCTTTCTCATACTAATGCCACAGTGTCAACAAGTGGAGGTTCCACACCACCATGAACCAGCTGTAAGTTGTTTCATCGTTGGCTACTCGAACAAGTTGGGGTGTTTCGGTAGGGGGTGGTTGTCGTTGTCAACTATAATCGTTGAGAATCTATGCGCTTTCAACAAGTGACAGTTGTGTTGCGACGCGGGACTGCATGTGGGTGGCATATTATCTCCATAGGGAGAGGGAGACATACAATGAATTTAGGTGTGGGAACAAAAAAATAAAAATGACTAACAGTAAAACATCATAAAACAATCTACGCTACACTGAGCACCAGCAAACTACAGCAGGGAGTTGAAATTCAAAAGGATGAAAAAAAGATAAAAAATAAATAAATAAATGAAGAGGAGACTATGGTAGCTCTTCTTTCTTTTGAATATTTGCCATTTGACACTTCTCTGTGCTTTTATTAAAATCGAACGATCTGTGGTTCTTCTTCTCTTTTTTCTTTTAATTGGGAGAATAATTCCGAAAAGAATTTATGTGTCAAGAAATTAAATTGAGTGGGCGTTGTGCGGTTGTCTCTATCATGACATTTATACTGAGAAGACAAGAAAATAATTTTGAATGTATCTCAGCGCCAGGGTAGATAATTGTATCCGACAGTATTTTTCGGTAGCCCCAGAAGAGGTTAAAAAAAGAGTCTAAGCCATTAAAGTTGTCTTGAACAGTACTCTTCACCGACAGACAGTATGTCTAGAAGGAATTGATGTAATTGCGTCTGCTGAGTTTATGCCTGGTCGTTGGTAAAATATTAAAAATCCTCTTTTTTTCAGAAAAATTTTTTCGTTATGCCATTCGGGATGAAAACACGGAAATACTTTAGCAGAAGGGAGCGCTGTGCTTGCTGGTTCCCCATACACACAGGGTGTTGGCAAAAAATCGACTTTATCTAAAATCTTTCATATTTACTGCCATTTTTGTTTGAATATGACTTCTGGTATATGGTCGACGTTGGCGCGCGGAGCTCGGATGAAGTCCAACCTTGAGTAGCAACTTTAGGTCACTTTTTGCAGCATTTGAGGGTACCTATATCGTTACCATAGCGTGGAGTAAGTTGCTTTAAAAGTCGACAATCGGCTCTGACTTGACTGCGACTTCGTGAATATCAGCACAGAAAGTAGCCCATAGGTGTGTTAAATTACACGACCCTGGAACTCAACTGACTGGTCCAAAACGTTTGCCCTAAACGAACGTTGTCTTTAACAAATCCGTTTAGGCACAAGATGTGAGACATGTTGAACTCTTTGCTTAAAAATCGGGAGCATCAGCAATCTCGTTTCCAGTCAATTCACCGAAGGTTACCGGTGTGGCTTTAACTTTTGTAAGAGTTGGATATTGAAGGGCTAGCGAATCAAAATCTCTCTTCAAAATTGTCCATTAAATTATGGACACAGATCCAACTATTTTGCACGATGGCTTTTGGACTGATTTTGGCCTTCCTGGATTCTATCGACGGTGGCACCCGTGGTGTGATGGTTAGCATTTCTACCTGTTAACCCAGAGGTTCGTGGTTCGAATCCCAACAGAGGCAAAAAATTTCTCCACGGGTATCACCTTTCACGAGGAATTGAAAAGTCCTCCTATATTAAATTTGTTTGTTGTTAAAAGCACTTTTCCGATTAGCCGTTCGGAACCGGCATAGTTCGAAATAAATCTGCACAATTCGAAAGCGGTGTTGAGGCTTCAGGCGATCCATTATGAAACAGCAAAACTAACATAAGATAAATATATAAATACCTGTCATATACGACAAAATGTAAACTCTGGTGCCAATCTAAGATTTATAACCCGATTCTGCACAAAAGTCACAAGTCACAACGTTACCAGCTGAGAACTAAATCAGAATTTGAGTGTCAATTGAGAAGCTGTGGTTCTACTGGAAAGTCGTGACTTGTGAGGGAGGTATCAATGATTTTGGACATAATACGGCTGTAATACCTCAAAAAAAAAACACCCTTCCACAACTCTTTTGTTGTGTTTTTTTTTTTTAATGTAGGTTTTTAATTCTTGGCAAATCATCACTTTTAGATTCAAACCACACAAAAGTGATGCCAAATATGTAAAATGTTAATGTGATTACTCTACTAAGGATTAGAATATGAAAATCAGAAGCCAATTTTTGAGGATATTTGGGACTGCCTAGAGCAATTATCTAATGATGCAGGGTGCACATTTAGAATGAATTTGCAAAACAGACCCATTTGGAGTCATGCATCAACGAAAAATTCATCCCTATCAGTTTTCACGAAGAGAAACAAATTACTCGCTGATTTCTGTACGAAGAAAGTTTACTTGAAAACAGTTTGAAAAAATGGCGATAGATGGCAGAAGTTTCTTTGCCATTGTTGTAGATTGCTACCACCCAGTTTCTCTACAAAAAAAAAGAGTTAACTTGATAACAGTCAGTCACTAAAAAAACCGGTTCACTAAAAATGCCTGAATTGATATATGTAGCATCAAAAGCTGAACGAAATGAGATAGAAATGAGCCCGAAAGCTAAAAAACAAAACAAATTCTCTTCCACTTGTTGAATTTTCTCCATATTCCTTTTCTTGCTCCACAGAGTTTATTAGTTGACAGTCAGCGGGCAATGATTTTGCTAAGTGTGCCACTTAAACTATTTCCGCAGTTCATTTCTCTGAACAAAATTAAATACAAAATATCATTCCAAGAGTAACTTTGTTTGTTCAAATGTACAGCCTCACTTTCTGTGTCGTAAAAAAAAAGATGAATAAATTCAAAACTATGAGATTATTTCTTTTTGGTTTATTCTGAACACTTGCAATCGGAATGACGATGCATTTTGTTTTAAATGGATCGCGTTTCAATTTAGACTGTTTGTGTACAGACACACACACATACATACATAAAAAATACTGCACTTTTCAACATCAAATTTCAACCATACGACTGGTGGTTTCCTGTTTAAAATTTGATGGCTACTAAAATTAAATTATTTGATTAATGTTTAAGTGACGAGGACAATTAAATTATTTGAAATAGAAACAAAGAAAAAAAAGAAATTAATGTTCGTGGTTAGAAATAAACATTTTTCAAGTTCAACCGCACATCAAACGAACTAAATTAATTAAGACAAATTCCTGACTTAATTTATTTATTGACACAGAAAAGATTTACAAAAGGAAGCGATGAAGCGAATATTTTCTTAATCAATTCATTAGTTTTACTGAAATTCAGATTGACAACAAAAGTAGGATGCTCCAAGGTATGTTCAAAACTGAAGAACCACTTTTAGAAGCATTTCAAGAACATACAAAAAAAAAATTTCAAAAAGACACATCTTAAAATGTTTCACTAGTATTTTCGATTGGTGTTGACGGTAAAAATAAAAATGTTCCTGAATTTTCCCTCTCAAAAAGAATAGATAGGCATAGAACTTTGAAAAAGAAATTTGAAACGATGAAAAACAGAACTGAAAACTCCCCTGAGATAAAACGTAAAGTTTATAGTTTTTTCTTGGTTATCCAATTTGGAAAACATAAATATCTCTTAAATGGTTCTTTTGATCTTGACCCATATCACCAAATGAATGGATTTAATTGTAATCCAATAGCGTCTAATAAAGAAGACTGTAAGCATTTACAGTTTTAGGGGCTAAAACCTTCTTCTTCTTCCTGTTCGACGTTACGAGTATCATGCTATCGAAGGAATCATAGCTCTTCCACTTAACTGCTGCGCACTAATGAACCGATTGTGAGGAAAGCGCGTTGACCTCAGAATACGTTGGTTTTGGAATCAGATCCGATAGAATTACATTGCTTGAAAATAGCAAGTCTTAGAGTGGCTATGTCGGTTATATTTCAAAATACCTAAGCGTGATGATACCTATCAGTGTGTCTGAATGCGTTTATGTCTCATATTTTTGTTATATTTTTAGTAGCAAGGTTAGATGGGTGGTTATCGTTTTATTCCACAAGAACCACACTAACTCTGGAATGCGAAGTTTTAGTACACTAAACCCGTTTGTTCTAAAAAGCGATAGATGTGATTTGTAAGCAAGCGAAAGATTGATCTTCTGCCAAAACTGGTCAGTTCGTGGACTTGAAATTGCCATTGGAAAATAATATTGAACTAAATTGAGCCTGCTGCTTGCAAGGACTAGAAGGTGGACCTGGACCGTCAAA
This sequence comes from Melanostoma mellinum, assembly GCA_914767635.1. Lineage (NCBI taxonomy): Eukaryota > Metazoa > Arthropoda > Insecta > Diptera > Syrphidae > Melanostoma > Melanostoma mellinum. Next base: position 28,461,778 of record OU612058.1, read on the forward strand.
AAAGGTCAAATTATTATTAGAGTCACTTCGACAACAGATCTTTATCCTTTCGAAAGTTTCCTAAGATCGTTTGAAAAGACATCTTAACCATTGAGACTTAAGCCCTGGTTAGGCTTATTAAAAGACCCCAATCTTTTAATCAGGAAAGCCGCTCTAATTCCATTAGATTTGTTCTTACAAGCGCTCAAACTATCAGCAAAATGGCAGCTACGTACAAAATAAGGTGCGGTTTCGTTGACAGTTTAATAATTTTCATTTGTTTGTTTAAGCTTTCTCCTTTTTTTGGCCAATCCAAATGGAGACAGGGTAAGGGAAAAAGGGTCAAATGCAACTTTACTATCTAAAAGGAATTTCAACGTTCTACAATTTATCAAACCAAAAAAACTTACACTTTGTGCCATATTTGGTAGGTAACTTACCTGAAAATAAATAAAAAAAAAAACAATTTATCGTTATTACATGTACAAAGAACAAAGAAATGATACTTTGCATAATTTAAAATTAAAAACCTAAAAGAAAACTGAAACTTCCTTAGCACAAAACAAAGCAGGTCTCACATCTCCACTCAAAATCAATTTCTTTTTTTGCTTTCTGAGAACAAACTCTTTTATTTTTGTGGCCAAATCTCTTACATCACTTTCAATGACAAAACTTCATTCACTTCCATCAACAAGTGCACCTCAAAAAAAAAAAAAAAAAACAAAATGTCACTTAAATTAAGTACAATAGACATAAAGGTTAACACAGACCAAGTGAAAAAAGTAACTGCAGTAACACCAAATAAAAAAGGGAAAGCATTAAAGCGCAAAAGAAACTAAAACAAAATACAAAGAGGAATACACGACTTTTGCCATATTCCCAATGTAAGGTCCTTTTATTCATTGCAGAGAACAACCACCATCTGGTATTGTATTTGGTTGGTACAAACTTTCCTTTCTGTCGAAAAAAAAATGTATGAAAACAAATCTGAATTTCTGAATAGCCTTACGAACCGAAAAATGAATGCTATTCATTGCACTTGCTTGATTTTAGTTTTTAAATAAAAATGTACTATCTATAGGTAGAGAGACCGTCAGGCATTGTACTAAGTCAGCAACAATTGAGCGAATACGACACATCGACTATGAAAAGAATTTCGCCAGAGAAACATGCAGCGAATTTTGGTGCCTTATTTTCTGTAAATTTTTCTTTTCCTGAGGCAATATATAAATTAATATGTTCCCGATTCACTTTTTATCTGTGAGCTGAACCCTAAAGAACTATGTGGTGCATTGATTGAATTTTTCATATTATCGCTAAGTACTATAGAATGAACTAAACATAAGTTGCTGTACTTCGTGCAGTTCATTCTATTTTTCTCTCATTATTAGATGCCGTTCATTTATCAAGTTCTCTTAATTTATTAGCCCAATATTTCAATCCATTCATCCATTCCACTCATTGGCTTTTTAATACATTCATTAATTCATTGATTTATTGGATCATCTGTCAATGGATTCATTAAATCACTCATTCAGTCCCGTACTCACTTTTTAACTCATTCACTCATTCAGTCATTCACTCACTCTCTAACTCACTTTCTTCATTCAATCTCTCTCTCTCTCTCATTCATGTATGCATTTATTCACTCATTCATTCTATTAACATTTGTTCATCGGTCATTCATCATTCAGACATCATTCATTCATCATTCGTTCATTCATTATTCATTCATCATTTATTCATCATTTATTCATCATTTATCCATCATTCATTCACCATTTTGCTCAGTCCACAAAGTCATTAGTTCGCTTGATATGTTTATTATTTTATCACTAATTCATTCAATCATAAGTTTATTTACTCATAAATTGATTTATTCATTAAGTCACTCATGCATTCATACAAACATTCACTCATTCAAACATTAATTCAATCACTGAAGCATTCATTCGCTCATTCATTTATGATTTCTTTCATTTATTCATTTCATCGCTCATTCATCTGTTCACTCGCTCATTAGTTCATCCGTTTAATCATTCATTCATTCATTCAACTATCACGCATTCTTTTGTTTGTCAGTTCAATCATTCATTCATCTGCTCATTTTTGTATTCAGATGTTCATCAGTTCATCTCTGCATTCATTGATTCATTATGTTAATTTATCAATTTATACATTTATCAGTTCATCTATTCACTTACTGATTCATTCATCAAATTTTATTTCATTCAAATTCTCAAAACACCATCTTCACATCATTCATATGACTCCTTCTAAGTGGGAGGCAAGATCCTCAATCCATGCTACCTTCACTGAACTTCAATTTGCAACAAAAATCTTCTGTTGAAATTCCCCCAACTCAACACACAAGGATGCAGCTTGAACTTAATAACCTGGAATTTGTAAAAAAAAATATCCCCTCTCGCAGCTTTTCTTAAAACGCAGACACACCGCGACAATACAAAAAAAACACACACACACACATAGAAAACCACAATATATATTTTAATGGGGAGAAAAGTTGGGTTATTATTATATTTTTTTACACCCTTGCTATGCGAGACAATGTTTTCATTTGTAATAATGACTCTCGAATGGTTCTGCAACAGGTCTTCAAAAAATAGAGACAATAGTCCACAGCAATTACACGTCTCATACAAATTGATTTAATGAAGAAGATACGTAAAAGACTCTGGGCATTTATATATACCACTCCTCACCGCCTCTGCCTTTGTCAAACCAAGGGATAAGGATCTTAGCATTGTTAATATAATAGGAGCCCCACTTATGTACGGTTCACTTATGGCATCGCTTTTATATATGAAATATCCTCTCTAAAGAATGAAAAAGTTTTTGTCATCTCCTGGTGGTGCTTTCGGGTATAGAATAGACATATACAATATTACAAACATGTGTACCTTGTACCTTTCCTCTACATATACCTGGTAGGTAATTTTCTTTTGTGAAAACTTGAAAGGATTTTCATTTGATGTGCGTGCATGGTCTTTGTGAAAAGAACTTGTCTACATTTTAATAGCAAATTAAAAGTTTTACGATTATGAACTGCTAAAGTTAGTGGAGTGGGGTTTTTGGCGAATGTTCATTTATGTGTACGATGATAAAATGCGTGCTGCTTCGCAAATTATTATCTTCATTTTGGACATGCCCTCATGATTTGTGTTTCAGTTATAAACAGGATTTCATTAGCAGAAGTATGCTGTAATTATGAAAAAAAAGGGTCTTTAAATGTTGAGCTGGATGTATTAAGGATGCTTTTAAGATTGTCCTCGAACAGTGGTAGCCAAGGCATAGGTACCCATTTGTTGAAGGGCATTTACAAAACTTTAGGAGTAAAAACTTTCAGTGGTGGGCGTATATAAAACATAAGGGCTGAACGCTCTGTTTTAACATCACATCAATGAGGTTTTCGTTCCTGGAAACAACTGAGTATTTCACATGTATTAGAAATTCTGCTTGAAAACATAATACCGTCGTATGCAGTACGAACTTGTTCTCCGATTCAGAATACAGAGACTAAACAGAGCTAAACTGAAATGACGTTTGTCATTTACCTTAAAAATCCAAATTACCTTAAAGACTTGACTACGAACGTATATAATTTTGAGTTTAATGAAATTTCATTTCGAAAAATTTTTCAACAAAGATTGTCGTGGCTAATCACAAGAAGTGACTTTATTTTATCCGCATTTAAAGTCGATTTTGAATGAAAGAACTCCACTTTTAAATCCAATCTTTCTTTTCCCAAATCTCCAAAATAATCAACACTAATGAGGTCAGAAACACATTACACTAAATTTTGTTTCCTTTTTTGTCTGTTTACTCCTTACTATAGACACAAGGCAGCAGAAAATACTGAGAAAATCGACCAAGAACTTGTTTCAATGATAAGAAATCTTTAAGTACTTAAAATGTTCTATCTTGTGTCGAATCGAACGTAACGTAATCACTTCTTGTTTATCTATGAGATCTTTGGGTCTTGTTATCGATTTTAAATGAAGCGCCACTTGTGTTTGTCTTATAGTCAACCAAAGTGTAACTACTGGTTTTTTTAATCTGAAGTATTTGAAGTTGAAGTGAGTAAATTTATGTGATTTCAATGATAACTTGTTACAAGCACTTGAGATTCTTAAGTGGCCATTGAGGTTTCAATTGATTTTGTTACTTTAAGTTTTGATTTGACTTTTGTCATAGATAAATTGATAAATGTTTTTGGTCAATAGAAATCAAAAAACCAATAGTAACTGCCTGGTATGAAAAAAAAACAGTTGACAATTGGTACTTGTGATGTCTGTCTTATTACGTGAGAGTTCAAAGAGGATTTTACACTTATGGTGTAAGGATGCTCCATTTACAATGAAAATAAACTTTTTGCTCAGCAGTTTGAAATTGGCAAAACAAAATTAGGACCCCTGAAGCTCCCCGAGTTTGAGGTTCTACTTTATTACTTAATTTGTGTATTTTAGAGACAAAGCAATTTCTTAAAAGAAACACGAATTACACTAGATAGTCCCAAAATTGTTCCCTACACTTTCTTAAAAAAAAAAATTCGGTGCCAGCCATCTTTGAACACAATAAACAAACAGGTGCTCAAACAAAGGCCTCTGTGTCAACCCTCATAAGACAGTCATTATCCTATCGACATAAAGGTGAAAACTAGGTCTTTTTATAACCCCCCCCCCCCCCCCTCTATATATATATATATATATATATATATATATATATATATATATATATATATATATATATATATATGGAGGAATAATTCTCCAAAAATTCGAAACATCTTAGGACCATTCTAAACAAAAAAATTCATGGAATCAACTACGAACGATCTCCAACAGAATCACTCTGGACTTTCCGCAGCATATGAAGAAAAAACTGGGATCTGAAACCTTAGTTGATCTACCACATTGGTGGTTAGACTAACAATAACGTAAGCGGCTGTAATATGGTGTCCAAAAACAAGAGAAATAACAGCAATCCAAAAGCTGGAAAAGCATGCGAGCAGCTCCTACATTTGTTCTAAACGTCATTCGAGGACTACCACCTACAAATAATAATTAAATAAATAGAGTGGCGCAACAGAGCGAGGAGCCCTAGGGCCTATCGCATCTGATCGAGAAAGGGCTTTTCATGGCAATGAATTTACTAACAGAGGACTTGCCAATTCCTAGCGAAAGGCGATACCCGTGGAAAAACATTTTTGCCTCTGTTGGGATTCAAACTTTAAACCTCTGGGTTAACAGGCAGACGTCGGCGTCGTTACTATCACGCCAACTTTTTATAAAAATGGAAGCAAGACTAGCAAGCAATCGTCTCCTCTATCAAGAACATCGAAGGGACACCTTTCGAAAGTGGACAGAAATTTTATGCGTCTATTTCTGTGTACAACTTCAAACTCGATTCATTCATAGTCATCCCTCTAAGAAATTGGGAGAACACAAAGCCATCCATTCAAGGCAAGATATGGTCTGCTATTGACGTTTCAAAAATGAAAGCTGGTTCAGATTCAGCAGCTCTCCTAGAACGAACTTTTCAGTAAATCTTGGTAGTGATTCGTCCATTTTCCAAGCTGAAGACTTTGCAATTAATCAATCTTCAAGAGCAATAATTTCATCGAACACAAAAAACAGTTTTCATTTTCACAAACAGACAAGCTGCCAAAGCATCGAGTTCATTTTTCAGAAGATCCAAATAAAGTCCAGGGGAGAGTTACGTTACTCTCCGAACTAGAAAGGAAAAATTCATTCACACTCCACTGGATTCTAGCCCACAAAGGCTTGGATGGTAACAAGAAGGCAGATAGCCTTTAGTTAGAAAGAATCACATCTGAAACATTCGTTAGTCTATAGATCTCTTCCGCGGTGTAAATAAAGCACCTTCAAAAGCACTGCCAAATCCTAAGAGTGTAAATTCACTGCCATGAAAAGCGCTTTCGCAATTAGCCGTTCGGAAACGTAGGTCCACTCCATTCCTTCACAAGGCATATGGTTTTGAGAAATGCGCTTGGCCTCAGGCCTCGCTCTGTTGCGCCACCCAATTTATTTATTATACACAGCCAAGAACATCCTGCTGGAAAAAACCAACAAAGCTTGGCGTTACTCATCTGGTGGAACCTATTCAAAGCTTTTTATGCCAAAAATACACTGTAAAAAACATTAAAATTCTAACTGAACCAAAAAGGGAAAACTCTCAAAACCTGTAACGAAATGTTAACCGGCCACTGATCTCTTAAAAAACATTTTCACCAAATGAGGTTGGTAACAGACCCTATTTGAAGACTTTGCCTCGAAAGTGAAGAAACATCTCTGCCTATTACTACAGAATGTCAACCACTTTGCTACCTCAAAGAGCAAACACTTTACTATGAGATCATCGCCCTAGATAAACTCAAACTCATCCACTCCCAAAAGATAATTTACTTCTGGTTCAGCTCAGAACCAAAAGAACTGCTCTGAAACTTCCCATAGGTTTCATCTATACTCGGTAGTGCCCATCAGAACTGCACAAACTCAACCCAACATTTAATCTAATCTAGGATATTGCCAACGATTTAAAAATAGGATTTGGGCACAACGAGCTTATATTTACCATCCATTCTTGTACAAATTTGTGCCGCTTTCTATCGTGTAGCCCGTGGGGTAATGGCTAGCATGTCTGTCTGTTAAGTGAGGTTTGAGTCTCGAATTCTACCAACAAAAAATTTTTTTCATGGATATCACCTTTTCTCTTAGAGCTTTAATCACTGTCATGAAAAGTGCGCTCTCTCACAGGTTCGAAGTCGGTAAAAAACTTCAGGTCGCTGAATCGGATTTGGCCCGAGGCTCAACAAACTTGGTTGCACCTACCTAATTATTTTACATTATTTCCCTTCAGAAAAAAGAATTTCTCAGGTCAGTTTTACTTTCTTGCCAATTTCTCGTGAGAGGTAAAGGTGGTCATTGAATCCCGATACCCAAAGGAATAGTATCATTGTCTTATACTTATCCCAAAAAGTGTATCAGAAGCAAAATTTGTCATACCTCCCATACAAAAAAAAAAAAATACTGAGGGTTCTGATACAAAAAATACAGGAATGGTTTACCAGAAACGACCCCATTAGGAACTGAGCTTTAGTATTAGAGAAACTAGACTTTTGGTTTTTGAGATTTTGAGATAGGCACAGATCGTAGGTACAAACAGTACAACGGTACAACGGCAGTACCTAGCTCCCAACACCAAACAAAACGTAGAATGCACAGAAAAATGCATTTACTTTGGGTTTGATTACATTGACACGAAAAAATTGAGAAACTTTGGAAACAAAAAACTTTGAGACAAATCGACATAGCTTTTCATGCAAACTACGTATACGTTCGTTGATATTAACTCAGCGAATTAAATTTGGTACACTCCTGATATTTGGTACCTCCTGACTGAAATCAAATTTGTTCTTAACAAAAAACATAAAAAATGCATCGCATAAAATATTAACACGTCAGTAATTGCAGAAAATGTCAAAGTACCTTATCTCTTGGGAGCACTCACCCACTCCGATCTCAACCGATTTATCTCATGACTGGACTCACTTTACATTAGTAATGCAAATAGAAAAAAATAATAACCACAAAACTACAACTGCAATAAAAATAAACGATGACAGCCTCATTTATTTAATTGATATTTTTAATGGACATCCAGCCAGATAGACAAAAGTCATAAACAATGTTGGTCGATCTAATAAAGCTTATCGCTTCTTCAAATCCCTTATAAGCTGACACGGGCTTAGGCAATCAGCATTGTGCATTCAACACAAAAGTTTATCCTTTCGAAACTATGGCTGCGGGACTTGTGCATATTGCACGCAGCGGTCAAACAATCGATCCGTTTTCTGCAACCACTCAGCATATTCATGACGGACATTCGTAAATTGGCTAAGTATTTATGTCACATGCAAACTGATTGACTTTGATGTTTCAGTGAAGCTGCTGCTGTAACTGCTAACTGCTGTGCTACTATTTTGGTTGATGGCATGAAGTGCAGAGTATGGGAATAATGTTTCACTTGTTGACCACACGGTGACACATTGATTCGTCGTATTCCCCATCTCTCTCTCTCGCTCTTTGTTATTCTTTTCAAAACAGAACAGCCGACAAAATCTATTTATGCGTTCGGTTTTTTTCTCCTTCCTTTATTTTGGACCAGCGTCAGCTCAGCTGTGTGACAATTATTACAAATTGTCGGCAGTTTATTTCCATTAAAGTCAATTGGTATAAATTCACTCATCTGGCTGGCGACGTCGAATTCACTTTGGACCAATGGCAGAGGAGATAAGCAGATTGCTCGACAGCAACATGGCAAATGAATGAGGGAATGAGAGACGAGAATACGACCCAACTTATGTAGGCAGCTGAAGAGGGTTCATTTTTATTTTTTTATACAGCCGAGTAGGGGTGGCTGAGGTGGCGATGGCGGTTAAGGAATGATACTTCCAAAATAATATCCAATGTCACAGTACAGAAGCGTTGAATCCACAACAAACACCACACATATGATACGAATATCAAAACCCCCAACGCTAATGACACTGCTTGCAATAAGACGGTGGGGCAGCAGGGAGGCAGCACAGCGGTACAGCGGCAGCCCCAATCCAAATGGTAAATATATATGACCATTTGCTGGTGTATTTTTTGTTTTTTTGAACTTTTTAACTTGGAGAAGCACATTTAGTGCTTAGTTGACACACAAATACAAACTGGCATTTCAGACGTATTCGACAACTGAAATACAGGGACATTCTTGGTATCAGTTATGGAATTAATTAAAAGAGCAAGAGTGTGGAGGAAAATTGATAGGACCTACCACTTGTGAGATCATTTTTTTTAGAACTCACACTACTGGCATGCGACTCGAGTTGAGTTTTAATGGACTACACTAATACATTAGGCGGAAAATGACACTGCAATGATTCTCTAGAAAAGGAAGGTTGAAAAACAAAACAAAACAAACTGGTGGAAGTGTGCACGAGGGGTGGTGAAATATTTCGAGGTTGATAAGATAATTTGTTGCTGAGTTGAAATGAAATATATTCATTTTCAAGGTCCAAGCTAGTGAACGTAAAGTAAACTGATCACAGAAGGATACTGTCAATGATTGCGAGTAATCTGCTGCTGGCCCACATCCTGAAAAAGTTTAAGTCTTACCTCGTCTCTGGGATGAACAGTGAAACGATTCACTATTATAAAGAACAACATATGGCGAGCCCAACTTACTGATATGTGGTGTGATTGAAAAAGACTAGCGGGAGAGTTGTAATCTCATCGAGATCATAGTAACGAGGATGAAGAAAAAGAAGGCAGACAAACTTTCCCAAGACTCTCAGTCGATCTGTGTAAAGATTCATGGAAGAAGAAATAGAAGAACCACAGAGCAGGAACTCATTGGAGGGTTTTCAATTAGAAACTACTTGTGAAGAAATCATAAATCTTAACAAATGAAGATTTTCAGCGAATAGGCTTAGGACTCTATCAGCGCTACTGGACTGGATTAAGAAGTTGGCATATCATATAGCAGACTTTATGCCTAGAGCCGTCGAACCAGGTGCAATTGGGCCGGAGATGATAGCTCAACTATCGGATGCTATTCTTAGAGGTTGGTTTTTCGAATAGGGATAAAACTGACATCTTGAAGTCAAATCGGCTCTATGTCATTTATGTTCACTTTGGTTTGCCATTTCATCATGAAGAGGTTGACAGAAGAACAACGCTTGTGCAAAGCATGCAAATTTATTTCGAAATGAATGGTCCAGTTCGCGAAGTTAACCGCAAGCTCCGTCCATTTTATGGATCGTTTTCGCACTACGTTTACTCTATGTGACAATACGCATCTGTAGCCACTTGCCTCGAACAGTGCGCACCGAAGAAACAATTGTCGCTGTAGAGCAACGTGTCGAAGAAAACCCGAATGAATCGATTCGCCACCGTGCACACCAATTGGAACTTTGTCCAGATTTTGGCTTACGACCATACAAGATCCAGCCTGTGCAAGAATTAAAGCCGCGAAGCCATGCAATGCTTCGAGATTTTGGTGTACCTATGGGCCGAAAATGAGATTGATCTCGATGCTAATTTCCATCGCAAAAATTTGTTCGGTGATGAGGCTTTTGGTTGTTTCGGAAACATAGTTTTTTTACCTGTTTGGGTAGTTAACCCCACGCACAACCCCCAAGGCCAGGTCTTTTTAGGATGCCTTCGGACATAAAGGGCTGGAAAATTTTCATTTTTTGTGGAATGGTTCCTTCAACAAGTTGCCGTATTTGGAGTGAATATATCCACATGAGTACATTGAGACGCCATTACATCCACAAAAACTGACCGTTTGGTGTGCTCTGGTGGATTCATTGGGTCATACTTCCTCCGAAATGATGCAGGCGGACCAGTTACCGTCAATGGAGACCGACATAGAGCTATGACAATCGACTATTTTGTTCCCAAATTAGATGGCATGAATGTGGATGAGATGTGGTTCCAACAAGACATTCAACACAGCGCTCGTCACAATCGACTTATTGAAGGAAACACTCGATGAGCGCAGAATTTCGCGAAATGGACCTGTCAATAGGCCACCAAGATCATGTGATTTGACACCATTCGATACTTTTTTTGGGGATATGTGAAGTCGCTCGTCTACGTCAACAAACCAGAAACGTAAGGAGGCTTGGAAGCCAACATTCGTGGCGTTATTGCTGACATACGGCCTCAAATGCTCGAAAAAGTTGTTGAAAATTGGACCTCTAGACTTGGCTTTATTCGAGCGAGCCGCGGCAGCAACATGACCGAAATCATATTTAAACATTAATGGCATAAAATTATCCTTCCAATAAAGCCAAATTGATGGACATTAAAAAGAATCTCTTGTGTTTCATTTCCATTTGAAGTTCTATAACGCCCTACAGCTTTATTATAGAGATAAGGGTTTGCAATTCATTTATTACAATGATTTCGGGCAATTTTGAGCAGGTACCCGTGGCGTGATGGTTAGCATGTCCACCTGCTGACCTAAAGGTTCGAGGTTCGAATCCCAGCAGAGGCAAAAATGTTTTTTCCACGGGTATCACCTTTCGCGAGGAATTGGCTAGTCCTCCGTTAGTAAATTCATTGCCATGAGAAGCGCATTCTCAATTAGCCGTTCGGAACCGGCGAAAAATTGTAGGTCCCCTCCATTCCCTCACAAGGCATGGTTGTGAGAAATGCGCTAGGCCCAGGGGCTCCTCGCTCTGTTTCGCCACCCTATTTATTTTATTTATTTATTTTATCGTCTTTCTCGAGGAATTGGCAAGTCCTCCGTTAGCAAATTCATTGCCATGAAAAGCGTTTCCTCGATTAGCCGTTCGGAACCTGCTGAAAAATTTTAGGTCCCCTCCATTCCTTCACAAGGCACAAGGGGCTCCTCGCTTTGCCCGAATAAAAATAGGGAAGCGCAACAGAGCGAGGAGCCCCTTCCGTTGGGATTGGATTCACGAGCCTCTGAGTTAACAGGCAGACATACCTTCACGGCTGGCTCGAATAAATTTTAGCCATAGGCCCACCACTTTTCGCATCATTTGGGGGTAAAAGTCAGTAATAAAGCACAGAACATGCTCTTTCAAGGCGTAAATGGTTTTGGAATTATCTGCGTAGACACACATAACTTCACAAAAAATAGTCCAGTTATGGTAAATCGACCAATTTTAAAGGTCATAGGTTTAGAACTCGAAATATTGTAAAAATCGGCGTCAAAATCGATTTTGCGTCGAGACAATTTTCCGAAAGTACGTAGTACTCAGTAATCGAGCGGCTTCAATTCTTCCACGATGAAATGCCAAACCAAACTGAACATAGATCAAGTGACAGCTGTCAAAAAGACCAACTCCGAAAAAAGAATTGCCAGATTTAAAACCATGCGTCAAAAAAAATAACGCCTTTTCAATATGAGGATTTTACGTAGTTAGGTCTTCGTGCTTCTGTAAAAAAGGTTTCGCTTATTGGTACCACCATGGAGACTTACTTATAAACGGCACTGAAATTGAAGCATTTGCCCATATAACGATTAGGTCATAAAACAACAATTGCGACTTGCACCTTCTGTTCAGGATCAGTAGGTGAGGAACTTAGCTAATCCTAAGCTAACAAAATGTTGATACTATTACGACAAAATACTCGTTTATTGCATTCGAATCCGCGTAAAACCGATTTATTTGATGGCATTGGTCATTAAACATTTCTAAAAAAAAAAATTAACCCCACCCTTTAGGACGTGTCTTTTAATTCCAAAAGAGTGGAACACATCCACCATTTTTCTACAATCGTTTACTTGATTCACCTTCGCTCCCACAATAACCGCCAGCAAGTACCGGAAACATCAAATTTTGTTTGTCTTTAGCAAAAAAAAAAATCACAGGACCAAAATATTCTAATATCCGTGTCAGTTGGTTTCTGACATCTCAGTAAGCAGCCATCGGTACCAAAAGTCTATACCTATACCTATACCTATTCCTACATGTTCATGATAAAGGAATTGGTATGCCCAATAACCATGCCCCAAAGTAGAAACAAGAGGCTCATGAGAATGACTATGCCTACATAAACTTTTCGATTAAAAAATTATTTCAATTCTTGCGGAGCATTCCTTGGGTTAACTTCCTTTCATTGCCCTACAATTTAGTCGGTTGGCTGCTCACTCAGCTTCGTTGTCCTTAATCTTTACTTTTTAATAATTGAACCCTACTTTGCCTTGCCGTTCATGAAATTGCACAACTTTCACCCCCATCTAGGGAAAACAAACAATAACAACCACTACCATCACCGCCAGCCACCACCACCACCACCACCACCAGCACAACCACACGGCTTGGAAAATTTAGTAATAAATAATAAGGAACGTATTCATGCGTAACAAGTGAATTCTTTTTGTTTATTTCTTTTTTTTTTGCTACTGTGTGTCCTGTCTGCTGTTGCTGTCACATAAAACGGCACTGTATCCTTTTGTGCGAAGCGCGTCGCGCCAATACAATTCTTTCTTCTTAGGCGTACTCAACTGTTATTAAAAAAAAGCAAAATAAAAAGAAACCGTTCAAAACGATGAGGAGAAAAGTAGGTTTTTCAGAAAAGAGTGGAGATACAAAAAAAAAGATACAGCATCTGCTACTTCTACTTTCATCCTGCAAAATGCTGATTAAAGTGTAACAGTGAACACAAAAACAGGATACCACCCGGTGATGGCGAAATAGCTACACAATCTCAAGACAGCAACATTGAACGGCAACAACAAAAAAAAAAAAAATCCCCCAAAACAACGACAGGTGACTCTGTGTCCGTTCTGGGTTTCTTTTCTTGCTTATCAAATTGAAGTTATCTTCCTTGCTTTAGGAGAGCTAAAACAATTGAACAGGTAAGACTAAGGAATTCATGCTCCTTATGTTCACACGGGTTGGATAAGATAACGACTCTGGTCTTCCCACCAAATGACCGTCCACTGATGCATAAATAACGAAGCCTTAGCTTTCCAACGCAACCGCTGCGCTGGCTGCTGGGAATTTTATCAATTCTTTTTTTTTCCTTTTTTTCTTCCTTCTTGCGCCATCATCATTGAGTTGGACTTTCTTTTCCGTTTTCCAAAATGAATGGACATATTCGCGCAAGAGTTTAGTAAGTGAGCAGATGCAAAAACGGAAGCGCACGTGCCATTGATTAAAAGGGTTTTCTTTATGACACAAGTCTTTTAATTATATTTTTATATCTTTATGTGGACTGGTGATTATGGGCTTTAATGTCAGAATGGGTTATTAAAATACAATTTTCGATACGATTATTATTAACAGCTTTTTCAGCTGCAAGGTGGTTACGGTGACGACGGTAAGACGTCACTGGTGTGTTCATACGACTGGTAAGTTATGTAGGTAGGATTTACGCCTTGTGAATTTTGAAATTGTTTATGTTTAATTTTAACTCGAGGCGACGCAACGTCAAGTTTGTTTGCGCACTTAATTTGCTTGGGTTGTATTTCTATGTACATAAAATTTAGATTTTATGTTTTTATTTTAACACTTTCAAAGTTATTATTCCGTCGCGAAATGAAGGAAGTCTTCCAAGTAAGATATTTCAACTTCTGTTTTAAAAGTAACCGCAACGTAAGCTGTTACTGCTTGACAGTTGAGAAGTAAAAATTTGCAAAATCAATAAAATTACTAAATTCACTTAAAAAAATGGTGAAAATAAAAAACTATCAGCTCGTTTCTTAAGCATCTTCCCGGCTTGCAATCGTGAAAAAGATCGAAAATTTTAAGCAACTGGGATTATTTAGCGATATGAAGAATCGAAATCTTCTACGCCGCTCAGGAAAAAATGGATGTGCACATGAAAACGACAAACGAATGATTTTAAACTCGTTTTGAACCTTGGATCTTCGAATTGGCCTTCCGTTGGTTGTGTTTATTTGAAAATTGCTCAGTTGTTAATATTGCTGTTGTTGTTTTGAGGAAATCTCATGTTTGTCCATTACTTATCATAATTTGGATTTGGACAATTCACAAACGAAGACATTTTACATAAAGACTTAGGTCTTGAGAATTCTAGATCAAGTTAAAAGAAAAATTCAGTACAACCGACGTCTAATTTTTGCTTTTTGGTTCCTTGAAATCCACAAAACTATCAGGAATCTCGAATGCTGAAGCCCAGTTTCATTCATATCGAAGGAAGAATTGTCATTCGGTGCTGTGTTTAATGTGCTTATTGGTCTGGTCTCTGGTGTTCTTCCATTGGACTTACGTTGTCGAAAATGAGGATTGAGCAACTCTTTCGGTGGATTGGACTGCCGCGAACGAATTGTTCTTTACATCAGAATAAACATAAAATCCGTCAAAAAACAAAGATGGTGGACAAATGGGAAGCTTTTATCGGGGAAATTCAAAAACAGCACTGCTATGGCGAAATCGTCTGATCTTTCGTCGAAAATGCGTCTGGCCTGTTTCTGAAAAGAACAACGAAATAAAGGCTGTCATCAAACAAGGAAGCTGGGGATTTGATTTATTTTTTGAAGGAGGTTTAATACAAACTCAAGCCAAGTAACGATCCATTGTACCGCCAAGGTAGCAACCCTCTTATTTTTTACGGTTCAAGGAATAAAAATGATAGAAAACAATACTTTCTGGTTTGGATATCGTTGTCGGTATAACAAAAACGTTTTAACAATGATTAGGTCAGAACGTCTCAAGATGGAAAGATAAATCATTTCAAGAGTTTAGGCTTCACTTCTCAAAAACCGCATTGAAAATTTTCATCAAAGTTCAATGAAGAGAAAGTAAAAATTTCAGAAAAGAATCCAGCCGAAGCTTTTACCTTTTAGAGCTGCAGAGTTCTCGAGCATGCTTCTAGGCTGGTGTATATTAATAGGCAGTAAAGTTTTGCGACTTTACTTATGATCGTTCTGAAATTTTGTCATCACTGAAAAAACTCCAAATACAGTTTTGTACCTTCCTGTTGACATTGTTGAAGGAACATTCCTTCTAGCTTCTACGTCTTCAGGCACATGTTTGGCCAAGTGCTTTGCAAAAATCATTCCTCCTACTCGATAAAGTACAAAACAAAGCACTAAGATTGGTGATCTTTCAGGTCGACGTGCTTGTAAAGGTAATTTTCACCTTCACCCTATAAATTAAAAAAAAAAAAAAAAAGATTGGTGACAGTTCAATTGCTTTATAAATTTATTCTCTGTGTCTTTATTACTTAAAAGCTGAATTTGAGGTAATTTAAAGAAAACATTAAACGGTCAAAAACCGCACTGCTTGCAAATGTAAAAAAAAATACTTCGGAACGAAGTCAAAACGGGTGTCGTCATCGTAGTAAAGTGAAATTTGGTATACAAGTAAGGAAGAGAGTTTTTTTTTATGAAAGGAGAGGGTATTAGTTTCAATATCTAAGTTCGTATGTTTAGTGGTCATCAGACTCGAAACATTCAAGGAGCTTACTGAATCTAATCGTCCGGATATTAGGTCCGCCATACGTGTTCTTACAGGACATTGCCTAATAGGTAGACAGAGACACGCTAAAAGACTTAGAGTCTACTCCAATGACGCTGCATGGACGAAGAGCAGGAGAAGACAGTCCACCATCTCCTTTGACCATGCCCTCCGCTCTGCTTGCAGACGGAAAACTCACCTAAGTGAATACTATTTCGACGGCACCAGCGATGTAGCTAACAAAGACCCTAAAAGTATTTTCCTTTTCATTTGAAGATCTGCATGGTATGACTAACAGGAACAGGTGATTAACTCGTTAGTCCAGTTTCGATTTGATTTTTCAAATCCCTATCTAAAAGTCCTCCTTTTAAACAGTTTGTCAATCTTAAAGTTTAAATAAGTTTTAATTAGATTAAGTTTGGTTATGTTTAAGTATTTTAAAGCTTGTAGTAAGCATATAAGTGGGACGTAAGAACCACCAAAATTTTCTAATCTTCTAAATGGTGACCAAATGGTGAGCAACCTTCTCGTCTGAGTGGTATCACAACGGACCCTCTGTGGGTTAAGTGTGTCGGTCTCCTTATACTCGCACCAACATATAACGTAACTTAACCTAATGTTCAGTATCAGGCACCTAGAGAGTACTTGTACGAAAAAAGTATAACAGAGTTGTCTGGATATTGAAACGCGTAACCTCTCATTAAAAAAAAAAAAAAAACTTCGTTATTGTATGCCGAGGGTCTTGGGGCATTAAGGGTCTTTGTTGTAAGTCAAATCCGGTTTTTGCTACCTTTTTCGGAGCTACGAAGTTTTGGCGATAAAGCCTTGAGAGTTCGCCTAATCGATGTCAGTTAGGCTACTCGCTTCAAACTTTAAACACGTTTTCCTCGAAACAGTTTAAGAACACTTTGTCGTTTGTCGAAATTTCTCTAGAACTACCCAACTGATTTTGATGAAATTCAACACAAGTTTTCCAAAAACAATCCACAAGGACTTCAACGAAGGATTTCGTTTTCGGTTGCAACAAGAAAAAACGTAGGTAATTTGGCAGAAAATTTGAATTTATTGTAATTTAGTATATGTTCTGAACTTAAAACGTTTAATTCTTTCATCATATTCAGATACAGACAAACATAGAGTGACGTAACAGAGCGATGAGCACCGGAGCCTATAGCATTTCTCATGACCATGCCAAGAAAATAAAGGATACCAGCGATTTTCTGCCGATTCCGAATGGCTAATCGAGAAAGCGCTTTTCATGGCAATAAATTTACGCGAAATGGAAGATCATTAAAGTTCTGCTGTCAACGCAGACGCATCATTTCTGAGGGGTGGAGCAGTCCCTCGGGCGTAGTTAAAAAAAGAAGAATATTTCAAAATTTGTTTATTATTGTATATCCTCAAGACTGAATAAAGTTTAAATCAATATTTCATTTCTTATATCAAAAAAAAAAAAATTCATGGAAGTAGGCTGTTTTTCCCTTTCAAATCCATGCAAGCTCTGAAGGAAATGGTGTACAGTGTACACCTTACACAATTCAATAAAAAGAAGGTTTCGTCTCGAAATTCATTAAAATAACAAAATTGCATGCTTAGTCTAACAACAAAATCTTTAGCATAAAATTACGTTTTATTATTAAATTATAATTTTTCATTAGTAGGTTATCTACTCACCCCAGTTTTAACAAGAACCGCACATTGGCGTTCAGTTGAAAAAGTTGTTATTATTATTTCAGCGGCCAACAACAACAAACAATTATTTTTACAGTTAAAATACTTTTCTTTAAATATTTATAATTATATTAATATTGCTTTTTGTGATTTAATTCACTAAATAAACTTGACAAAAAAAAATAAAACTAACAATAAAAAATAACATACACAACTCTGATCATCACTTTCACTTTCGTCGTATTAACTTTTCTCTCTTGTTGTTTATTTTTAGAAAAAATAATTAGTAAAATTGCAACTTGTACACAATTTCATATATTAGATTTTGCTTCTTTTAAATTTTTCTTTATTTTAATAAGGAGTTTTGCACTATTTTCTTGTCGATACATTTACATATCTCAAAATGAGTAAGAGACTTTTTTTTAGTTAAAAGTTCTTTCAACAGGACGAAAACTATGCTCTCTTGTCAACAGTTCACCATTAATCCAGACCGCAAAAGTGAAAATAGTGCGGGCGGTGCGGCGCAACCTGAAAATCGAATATTTCGATGAAGTGAGTGAGTTTGATTTGGTTTAACTTTATTCAAAAAGATTCTTATTGTGAAGTGTGTTTGTGAATTAAAGGAAAATTATTCGTAGCAACATCGAAACAGAGAATGAGAAGAGAGCGTTCTGCAAAGATGCAATTTAATTTGCGGTTTATTTGTTTTTACAGAAGAAACATTTATAAATACAAAAATGGAATTTTGCGAATCGTCAAGAAATATATAAAAGAAAATTGGTCTAAGAAGAAAATGACTGATAGAAATTAGAAAAAAAAGTAACACGCAGAGCAGTAAACAAAATTACAAAAGAATGAAATGAATAATTTTTTTTATTTTTTACTTTTCTCAGATCTCTTTACTCTTGTTAAGGAGCATTTATAAAAGATAGGAAGGTACAAAAAACAAAGAAGAATATACAAATATAAAACAAACTCACACAGGGAAAAGCGCATAAAAAGTGTTAAGATACTTTGTGGTGATCATGTTGCAGATTTTCAATGTTTTATAGTATTTTTGTTTTTGCGGTGGTTAGCTCTCAAAACAATGAGGAACCACATTTTTTTAATTTAAAAATGAATCAAGAAAAAGTATTTGAGATAGTGTAGTGTATACAAAGGAATAGGCAAGAAACATAAATAATTGCATTCAACATTTTCTCATCTACAAAATTTATTTGGGTATTTTTTTAGAATATTGAATTAAATTGTTTAAAATGACACTTGATTGTTTTTTCTTTTTGTCAAATGTGATGAAACGACAAGAAAACAGAACAGACAAACAATGCAAATTTCGATTTAAAATAGTTACAGATAATTTCACAAATATATAAAACTTTATTTCACTTGCAGTTTTTAAGATCAAAAAAGAGGGCAAGAGAGCGAAAAACAGGCGAAAGTGTGATTGAAAAGATAATTGAAAGAATTTTTAAAGCAATGATATATTTTTGAAACAATTTGTTGTGTATAAAGATGTCAAGTCTTTTATTGTTGTTGCATATTATGCATTTTTAGTTTCTTTTTTTTTGTATTGTTGATGTTAATTTATAATTAAAATATATTTACAATAAGAGAAAGCTTAGATGAATGAGGATAACTAGGTGCTAGAGAGTTTACTTTGTTTTGCAAAAACAATTTGTTTGCAAAAACAAAACAGCACATTGATTGATGGCGTATGGTTAGGCGTTGAAAACAGTGCATGCGATAAATTAAATATAATTAATTATTTGTTTACTCAGGTATTTAGTTGGTGTCGAAATTTCATTTTTTTGCATAGAATTTTCAAAAGATATTTGATCTACTGGTATAGGAAAGAATAAAACCAAGGATCTGCTGACGAAATGTTATTGGTAAATTGTCAGCCAAAGCCCTGGAAAACTAAAATAACGGTTCATCAAAAACGTCCAAGAAAATGCCTTAAAAAATAAATAGCGTGGCGTAACAGAGTGGGGAGTCTCGGGGAAAGAAGGAATATGGAAAGACGGAAAGGAAAAGGAACCAAGCAGTAGTAGGAAATTAGACAGAAGGAAAAGGAATTAGGATTAGAGAGTTAAAAACAACTGAAAGTAGGAAAAACTGGAAAAGGATGCAAGACCACTGGTCACTGGAAATAGAAAAGAAAAAAGAAAGGAGGGAACGGAACTAGGAAATGGAAAGACGATGTCATGACGAAGAAATTTGGCACGCTTCCGATTCTTGTTTGGAGATTTTAGCACAACTTCCCCCCCCCCCCCCCCCCTGCCTATTCCATCAATTCGATCTTAAAACTAAGAATATTTTTTTTTGTCAGGAGGAAATCTCCAAAAGACAATTGGCAGTATTCGACACCAAGTAGTGTGGGATATTCTTACCTCAATAAAAACCCCTCGTAATCAGAACCAATCTATGAACGATCGAAAACAGATTTTTCTTTCTCAATAGTATAATCGCTTTAGGAGAAGCTTAAACTTTTAAGGTGCGGGTGCATAACTTCACAGGTCATAACTTCACATGGGTCATAATTTCACCTCTAGTGGGTTATAATTTCACTTTTTCGGGTGAAGTTATGTCCCACCTTAGGTGGGAATTAGCTTCACTTTTTTGTGGGCCAGAATTTCACTTCTGTGTGAAGTTATTTCCCACACAAGGTGGGACATAATTTCACTTTTTATTACAGTTACAAGAAATTATTGTGGACTTAATAAACTCAAATATTCCTTCTGGTGAGCAGAGAAGGTTCTTGGTTGATGGAACATTCAACATTGTTCCAACATCCACTGGCTACAAACAATTATTAATTGTGCACTTTGCATACGCAGAACATGTGAGTATTTAAGGCTGTTTACTTTTCAAAGTGATTGTAAGTTTTTGAAATCATCTTCAAAAATTATTAGTTAATCATAAAAACTGGCAATGAATAAGTTTTTATAACAAAATCTTATACATATTCCGTTATACTGCACAATATAAATTAAAACTTAGAAATATGTTCAAATATAGTGTAGCTTTCATAAATCAATTATTGAAATTACGAACTTCGACATCATATATTTTCAAAAACAGATCTCTCGTTTTAGTAAATTATATTATATAGAAATAGTGTGAATAAACAAGCGTTGTTGGCGCTAAGCAGTAAAGCGACGGAAAAAAAAATTGCGGTGTCGACGACATTTTGCAATTTCTCAGCAGCCTTGACGACGCACTTACTGGATGCCAAAATTGCAGTATAATCTGCAAAAGTAGCCATAATGGTGTTGTTATCAACTGGAATATCCCTTGTATATAGCAAATACAGGGTAGGTCCTAGGACGCTTCCTTGTGGAACACCGGCTTACATTTTACTTAGCTTTGAATATTCTTGATCTTAGAGCCGGTTTAAGATAAAAGATTTTAGTGTTTCGTAGTACTGCCTGCGTAGGTCGCTTTGCAGTTTGTACTCCAGCCTCTCATGCCATACCTTGTCGAATGCCTGAGCAACATCTAAAAATATAAATATCCGAACATACTAGTTTTTCTTCTAATGCTTTTTCAACTGCATCCATTATTCAACTGCATCCATTATTCTATGGTCTATCGTAGAATGTTTATTTCTTCAAACTGATGATTTGGGATTAGATTTCTTTCTTCTATGACCTTGCTTAGTCTTTTCAGTAGCAATTTTTCAAAGAAGAAGAAAAGAAGATCTAAAAAGATCTTAAAACTAAGTATGCAATTAATTGTGACTATTTTGTCGTAGATTAATATTGAAACCCAAAAATTTTCAGGTTTTCATTGTTTAAAAAAGTAGTATGTAGTGCTAACTTGACGCTCCTTTTTAAGACATAAAGTGGTCCGAGTCGAGTTGGGCCTCTCGGAAAGTTCGGCCATCTATAACACTGAAAGAGTGCCTTGCCTCGTGAAGTTAACACTACCACCCTCCTAAAATGGTGAAAAGTGATCATTAATTGCGTACTCAGTTTTTGATTTCAAGTTGATTTGAACTATTTTTTGAAGTATTGAACTTTGGTGTTTTTGAAAATCATTTATAAGGGACAAGGGAGACATTTCGAAAGAGACCCAAAAGATATCTTTTTGGAGTTATATCATCCGTGCAGATATTGTTGTCTGCGCATCGTGATAAAATCTGTGCATGTCCTGTTTGGCTGGTTTTCCAGACATTACACTGATTTAGCCTAAGTGCCTTGTTTGCTAACGATTCTTGAACATAGAGATCAAGGCGTTTGAGATTGAGGATTGCTTCCAAGCTCGCGGTTGGTGTTGGTTCTCAATACACCAGTTGCGCAAATGCAGACTTTTCTTTGTACTTTGGTTAGGGTTTTTAAATGTGTGGATTTCTCCAGCGCCTTCCATTATATTGCCAAATTGCAAAATATGATAGAATGGCTTTAACAATGGCGATATACATAATGATTTTAGGATTTGATCCCGTTTTTGGCAAAAATCCTGGTACTTTGTATCTTTCTAATATGTTGGGGTCCCAGTTCAGTTTTCTGTCTAAGATCACTCCCAAGTATCTTACTCGATCAGAGATCTTTAGTGGGGTTCAATTTAATCTTGGCATTTCAAAGGTAAATAGTTTTCTATTTTGAGTAGGTTAGCTTTGGTTAGTGCACTATTCAATTGTTCACTGATAGTGGTAGGAAATTTCGCAGTCGCGAGAAGAGCTTTCTCATAGGCAACCATTTTGATGCCATCATGTTTGAGAGTTATGAGGATTTTATTCACGACCAGGATCTAGAGTAGGGGTGAGAGGATACCTCCTTGTCGGTTTCCTCGTGACACACACTTCTTCAAGTTTGCACCTCCTAGGACGCTATAAATCTGACGCTTCGTCAACATAAACCAGATCCAATTTGTGATTGCTTCTTCTACTACTAGATCTTTTAGCGTTTTCTCAATTGTTCTTACTACACAGTGTAGTGGTGTTTCTACACTTCGTCCTTCTCTGTAGTCATGTAGAAAGGTAGATATTATTTCGGTTTTAGGTTTAATCCAAACATAGAAGTGTTTCTTTAAGCAAATTTACTGAGAAAGACAATAACTAAAAAACGCAGGTATATAGAACATTCACCAAAGTTAAATTGTTTTCAAATAATATAGCTTTTTCAGCTTTCGATTTTCTCTTATAAAACGCAAAGCTGAACTTTTGACCAATCACAGGACGAAAAAAGGAAGGTTATCTGAAAAACTTAACGCGATGAATGACCTCATTGCTTTGTTTCCCCCAGCTAAAGTTGTTCATTGAACAATAAGGTCCTACATATTTAACACTGAATAGACAGGATTTAGACTTCCAGTACCGGCGAGTTAAATAATGAAGAAGGTACAAATTTTTTATTTGTGTGGAAATAACTATACGTCTCTATATCAATGCCATTATAAATTTATGGCTAACTTTCAAGGCAACTCTTTGCGACTTGTTTGAGTTTTAAAATAAAACTACGCAGGCATTTAATAATTTTGCGGCAATGGTAAATAGGCACATACATGGAGTAAAATATTCAAATAGTTAAGTAGGTAACTACCTACCTAATGTTCCCGTTCCCGGGATATCTCGAAACAGGATAATGCTTTCAATTTCTTTTCAAATTCAAATTTTGGCTGCCCCTTTGTCATGAATTCCAAGTGGTTTTGGTGAGAACCCTTTGGCCAAGGTTATCATTTTTCAATAATTAACGTGACTTTCGTAGTTGTTGGCCTTCTGATCCACAGAAAAACTAGAATTATATGTTCTCCTGGGATACCAACCATTTCAGAAGTTGGGTAAGTACATTCTACCTACCTGAGTGTGTCGATACCTATCCCAAAACTTAATTGTATCTATTGTTCGTTCACAGACTGATATCACGTTTTTAAAAATCGGTTACTTTCCTCGCATGCGATATAACAATGAACGACAAAAAAAAAACAGAACTGAACACCACGCTCTCACATTCACGAGCTCATTCGGATTCTTTTATTAATTTTAATCAGATCGCAAATATGGTTTCTTTAATACCACCATGCATGTGCTCTCGTTATCCTTTCAATAAGAAAAAAGTACCTATCTTTATCCTTTCTCAAAATAAACCAGGAGTTACTACAAAAATACAAAGAAGAAAAAAAGTAAAAGCAAAATCTATTGAATTGCGGTGGCTATACGTTGAGGCAGATAGACGTACACGGTACGGTTTGTATATACGTAAGTGGGATGGTTGTGCTGTGCTGTAAAAGTATGTAAAGAGACTATACCGTTCGGAAAAGATGTCTTAGTGTGGTTAACGCAACTCTTCGATTCGTGTTCCTCTATATTTGTGCTGTTAGTGGTTCTATTCATATCGGGAATATAACATCCTTCCTTGGTGTTTTCTTTTCATATCCTTTCATTTTCCTTACTCCTTTCTTTCTTATTTTTTTTTTTTTTTTTTTGCTTTAGCTATAGTAAAAGGTTGTCAACTGTTCAATTCAGTTTAGATGAATGTGCGCGCGGTCTCATTTTTCATTCAATGTCATATCCTTTTTGGCATATTTCTACGTCATACCATTTTTTTTTTTTTTTTTGTCTTGCACCCCTCGAGGCTGACTAAACAGTGCTCTTCATAAAATATATTTTTGCTATGAATCATTGAACGCAACGATTTTTCTATAGAGAAACATCCTTTTAACAGCCGGGTCCTGTTTAAGATGAATAGATGGAAGGAAACGTTTTGGCATAAAGTCCTTAAAAGTGGTAATAACAAAAAAAGAAGAAGAAAGAAAGAGATGTGCATGAAAAAGTTCTATGGATTTTTGTAGTTTAGTTGAATGATGGACAGGTTTTCCTCTCTTCTTTTTTTCATGAATGGCCCCAAAGTTAATGTTCTCTATTGAAGCATCAGTTAGATGCTCGCTGAAATATCGGTGTTTTTTCCAGCTATGGAAAATTTTCTATAGTGCGATTGAGATGTTGTTAAGATAAGAAATACGAACACAAACTGATTAAGTTCGTGTTTGTAAAGGTTTCATGGCAAGAAAAAGTTTTCACGGCATTTGTTGTGTAGTTTTTTGTACACTTCATAAAAAAAAACTCTCCAACTATTGCAACTGCCACCTACTTGAAAAGAAATACTCCAAAAGGTAGGAACCGTGTTCCATATTCGATCCTGAACATAACAGTAGCAAAAAATTCATAAAAACTATTTCGAAGTTTTGCTTCAAAAGCAGAATGGTCTAGGCTTTAGGTTATTCAGAACAGACAAAAACCCTCCTCCACTCCTCAGACTTGATTTCTCGATTACCGAAACTATTGAAGGTATATGTACCTACTAAACACGTGGTACCCGTCGCGTGATGGTTGGGATGTCTGCCTGTTATCCCAGAGGTTCGTGGTTCGAATAACAACAGAGGCAAAAATGTTTTTCCACGGGTATCACCTTTCGCGATGAATTGGCAAGTCCTTCGTCAGCCAATCAATTGCCATGAAAAGTGCTTTCTCGATTAGCAGTTCGGAACCAGCAGAAGGTTGTAGGTCTCCTCCATTCCCTCACAAGGCACGGTTGTGAGAATGGGCTAGACCTTGGGGCTCCCCACTCTGTTGCGCCACCCTATTTATTTGTTTATTTGTACGAAACATGTATTAATTTTAACATCCTTAGAACCGACATCCTTAGCCAAGTTAACTGCCGACTACTAAAGTTATTGGACTCATGAACAATAAACTATAATAAGGAGGAACGATTTGTTTGTTTGTATTGAATTTCTTCCAAAACTACTGAACCGATTTAAATGTAATTTGGGACAGAGATGGCCTAGAGCCTACGAAGTAGCATACGCTACATTTCGTCCCGATATTCCCTTGGAAACCGAAACGAGATCTTAGCGATATTACTGAATAGGCTCCAAAAGTAATGAGCAGATTTGGATGAAATTTGAAACAGAGACGATTTAGAGGCTGAGAAGGGAATGGGAGCATAACCGGTAACTTAGAAAATACTTCTTACCCTTAGAGTGAAAGTGACCTAACTCAAAATCCCGGTAATTTCTGAATTAGCAATAAATTGAGCTGATATATTTTTTTGACGACTTTATTGTTCATTTTCCTCCAAATTCAATATGATACTTGCATTCTAAGGGCTGAGCGGAAAAGCGGCAGAACGGCGAGATTAGAACAAAGTTGGAAGCGCAGCGGTAGAAAAATTTTGAGTTAGGCCACTTTCATTCTAAGGGTGCGCCTTAACCGATTCCAAAAAATTTTTCAAAGTTTGAATGTCACATTATCACCGCGTAACGAAGACTATATTTTTCATCCCTATATTCCCACCGGCATGGAAACGGAAACAGGAACATAAACGAGAATTTAAGAAACTCTTTTAACGTTTTAATTACTCATTGGCTTTTAGTAATGTAGACTATAGTTCATCCCCATATTCTCACAGTTGTCCAGCTGAACGGTGTCTAAGAAGTTGGAAAAGCCTTAGAAAACTTCGAGTTTATAAACGCATTCCAACAGTTATCTAAATAAGCCCTCACTTACATACCTGGATTCTGTCAATTTTGAATGGGAAACTGAATGGTGGCGTTCATGGTGTGTCCGTCCAGCCATTTTTTGTGTTTAGATATGTATGCGAGTAGAAAAGCTTTTAAAAAAGACTTGAACTAGACCAACGCAAAGCAGGGGGATTTGACTTTATTGTTATAACTTTTCCAAGTTTCATAAAATCAAATCAAATTTGGGTAATCTTTATATATATAAAATTTCCGTGTCACAATGTTAGTTACCGTACTCCTCCTAAACGGCTGTACCGATTTTCACCAAATTTTATATGCGTAATCAGTAGGTCTGAGAATCGGCTACTAATAATTTTCCATACCCCTAACTGATAAGGGTCATCAACCCTTAACATTTTTTCTTTAATTTACACTGTGACACGAGAAATTTATATATTAGATTTTACAGTCTCAGTGAAAATGTCTATATTCTAAAGTCAATTTATTATTAATTTATTTTATAACATTTTGACATATAAATTTTATATATTAGATTCTTATTCATTTGATAGAAAATATTATTGGGGTGTTGGGCAATTTAATTTTTGGGTTCACTTATAAGAGCTCTAACTTCAACATAATTTCAATGGGTCGGGAAAAGGAAAGGGAACCGTAACGGGAACGGGAACTCTAAAACTTACGTTATCGCCTACATGGTCTATATTTCATGACCTACAGAAACGGGGAAACTAGAGGCATTCTTAAACTTTGTCTTCTTAGTTTTCGTTTCTAGACAGTTTGGTGTGAATATCGCTTTAAATAAGTTAGACCCGAGCAACGCCGGGTGGGTCATCTAGTTTTTAAATAAATTTAATATTGAAAAGGGTATTTTTGCACCTCAAACTACTCAATTTCTTTGATCTGAACACTCTCAATCTTGTTTGACAATGTATTCAACGGAAATTTTGTTTGTTGAATCAAATGTCGACAAAATTTTCAGCAACAAAAGCCATTCTAATGATTGGTCATTTTCAAAAATGAAAGTTTCTGAAAGCTGAAAATAATTATCCAGGACATTTACCAGTTATTCTGTTACATATTATACGAAATCAGGGGAAGGACCAAATTTACTTTTACAACTTTTTAGAAAACTGAAGAAGGAAGGAAAAGTTAACCAAAACCAAAATGAGCTACTTTACCATATTGGGTGGGTCTTTGCGCTGATTTGACGAATAAGGGAAAATGATTAACTACTCATTCTTATGGTACGGTTTAACAAAAATGAAAAATTTAGGTCGTTTACGCTTGCAGCACTACGCTGTAAATTTTTTTTAAAATGTAGTGTGCACTACCCTCTTAAAATGGTCAGACCAACTCAAATTGAAAAATTGAATACGCTATTAAATTTGTCGGTCAAAAGATATCCAAAAACATATTTTCGCGTACCCCCGCGAATAAATGATTTTCAAGCTATGAACGAAATACACACTTTTTTAAAAAGAGCAGTGTGAAATGCTAACTTGACACAAAGTTCGCTGGTGAAATACTATTTTTTTAAAAATAAAAAGCTAAGATTTTTTTGTTTTTACGATTAATCTAAAAAAAAATAACGACAATTAACTGCATACTTAGTTTTTTTTATAGATCGATTTGACGGATTTGGGGAGGTGGTAGTGCTAACTAGAACGTTAAGTTAGCACTACGCACAGTGTTCAAACGAAGAGTGACAAATTCTAGTCTTTTGTTACCACGACAGTTAATCCAATTAACAAACTGTAAAAATTTTGATGTAGTAGTGATAACCTGACGGACATAAAAATCTAATGTAGTTCGTCCTCAACTATTTTCTACTTCTGAAATATCGTAAACTCTCTTTTACAAATTCATATGCACGTTATGCTGGATTTTCACATGCCATTGAAATGACATGCTCTGACTTTTTTCAATTGTTGTCATTAATTGATACAATTATCAGTTCGTTTTCACTAAGGTCATTAAATTATTACAATTTGCTATGAAGTTTTTCAGTTTAATGATGGTTAGTTCTACTTGGGTTCGGCATTTGGGAACTTTTAATTCAAATTCTGATTATTCATACATAAATGCGTTTTTATATAATTTTAGTTCTGTTTTCTTTTTCTTTTGTTATTTAAAGACCCAATAAATAAAAGCACAAAATGTAAAGCAGATGTAATGGGTTGTTATTTCACTGACAAAACACTTAACATGATCAAAAAAAGGGTTGAATACCAGTGAATGATTCAGCGACATCTCGATTGTCATTTCACATTTTTTAATTGTCAACCATATTTGCTGTCACTCGACGATCAGTGCTGACAGTCAGTACAATGGCCGTAAATTTTTGTGTGACAGTTTTCTCAATGTCATGGAAACATGACATTCGTACACAATTTGGAAAACAGCTAGAGAAAAATTTGGAATTTTATGTATGTAGGGCCACCTAGTGGTTTATTTTTGAATTATAGGTTATTTTAACACTGACGCGACGGCTGTTTCACACTTGAAATGTTCACACAAAGTCAGTAGGTATGTTACCTCCGCGAAAGCACAAGCAGTGCGTTGAAAATAAGTTTTGGGTAAAATGAAGCAACCTCCTCGTCCTCTGTACGCAAGTTTGTTCAAAAAGTTCATGAGACTAGGATGCTAGTCTCACGAACAATATCTATGGTACCCTTCTTCGCACGGACGAGAATGTGTCATCAACAGTAGCCGAGTGTGTGATCCCCAACCCACAAGCATCAACTCACCAATGATCTCAACAGCTCAACATCTCACGCACTGGCCTGAGAAGAAGAATTCTGTAAAATGACCTCGAATTATTGTACGAAGGACCTCGACCCTCTGCTTCGTTATCGCCTCAGAGTTTGAGCATTAGAGCAATTTGAATTGGAAAACGATTTGGTGAAAAAAATCATCCTCTCTGGGGCTCATTTTCATCTCAGCGGCTATGTTCAAACAAAGACATGTTAAGCTTTTTCTGTGCGGCCTTTTCAGAGTTCAAAGTGCAGACAGATTTTTAACTCAATTTTTTTTTATCCTGAGTATCCGTGTAGGACTTGCTTCATTCGTTGGACACATCTCGAATGATTACTCGATTATCAAACACATTCGAGTACTAAAAGTGAGAATACATTAAATAGGTTTTTATGCTAAGTTAGAAATTTATAGGCGAAGTGGTAAGCCCTCCGATGGTAAAATTATTGCCATGAAAAGCAGGCATGGTTGTGAGAAATCCAAAGGTCTCGGGGCTCCCCGCTCTGTTCTACCACCCTATTTGTTTTTATTTTGAGGAATTTTCATCATCAACCACAAATTAAGTTCGACTCCATTTAAAATTACCAAAATTCTGTCTTCAACTTTTAAAGGAAGACAGAATTTTCTAAGTATGTTTTTTCGGCCAGAGGCGTACGAAGAATTTCGGACATATCTTTGGCAGTGATGTACGATCACCTTAAGAAGAACGCTCTTAAGTGAATTAACAGAACTGCTTGAAGCCCTCAAACAATTTGAACTCTTTAGAACTCCACGCAATATTAGAAAATCTATACAAACATACTGATGACCTTTGGAAGATGGTAAGGTGTTCAGGTAAGCGAGTCAGATCACCATCCAATTACTTTTAATTCTTCCGTTCTATGATTCCCATCTCTTCTGTCACAAGTTAAGATTCCAAAGCCCGTCTGCAAATGAATTCCTATTAACCTCTTCGTATTATGTACTTTATGTTCAACAACGCCTCCAATCCCAACTCATCAGTAAATAAATTTTTTAAATTTCAATCACGTTTTCACTCGCTTAAGACACAATTTTGCTATTAACTCAAATCTCTCGACGTATTTCCCATATCATAGATAGATACATGTACATATTCTTCTCACACGACACCTTTATTCAGCGTCGTCGTTATGTTTTAAGACTCTAAAAGCTCTTGACATCAAGTTGACTTATAACCACTTTTTGTTTGTGGAAAAAATAATAAACATATCGCTCGGAGCAGTAAATTTAAATTCGCATGTCTTTTTTTTTTTTTTGTATTGTTTTCGTACCTGTTATGAATTAGGAGTGTCATCTTCACAAAACATTCACATAGGTTGGTTCTCTAAACTGGTATCCATTGAAGTTGCTTTTGGCATTGTCTTACAATAAGTCGGTTGGATTGAATTGTTTGGAAATTATTAAGACAGCAAATGCAAAAACAAAATTTATTTGTTTTTTGTTGGAAATTGCCTGGCTATTCAGAATTCCAGTATGTGGCTAAGCAGTTTATGGAGTTATTGACATCGATTGTTCTCGGTTTTTTTTGAACGAACTAGGTAGGTAAGTACTTACAAAAAAAACTGATGACATTAGTCTTTTTCGACAAGTAGTTTTGATTTTCGTTCAGGGTTTAAAGTCCGTTCAAAGACGATAAAATAATTTAAAGTTTCATCACAATCAAGTGTTTGGTATGCTGAAAATGAAGTCGGAGAAGATCTACTTTTAAATGCAAACAAACAAAATAACAAATAATTCAACAACAGTTTCGTTTTGTTACGGTTCTGGATGTATCTACTCTCCTTACATATCATTGAAATTGCTTCAACTTTAGAGCAACTTAAAGCAAAGCACTTGCAGAGGTGTCCCAACCCGTAATTATTCTAAAATCTAAATCGTTCCTGTGGAACTCGATTTGGTAGAGGTAGAGGTAGGTAGATACAGAACAATGTAGGAGTTATAGCAACATTCACCCCAATTACTTTAGTCGTAAAGTCTTAAACAGGTTGTATGGATTCATTGTGAAAGCAATGATTCAGAATAATAATTTGCCTGACAATTCACAGAAACAGCCTTAAAGCCCCAACTAAAGAATTGTCAGTTGTTCGGGTCGTTCACTAACACCGCAGCCGGTTTCCCATTCACGGACTCACAATTGATGATTCAAATGGATAAGCTAATGACAAACCGCTTCAACTATAGTCTACCAGCTGGCTGAAATTTCGAATGGCTTTCAACAAATGTGAGGGTCAATGGCCTCAAGCTCTGTTCGAATTCTCAATTTTAAAACTTGAATCGTTCTTAAATTCTATATTTTTATTTATTTGTTTTATATTTCAAACTAACCAATAGAAACAAGTCTTAGCTTAAGTTAAGTAGGATAATTTGATAGCTAATGAACTCCTCTTCTCAAGGACATTGTTATAGGGAGAGATAAACCTTAAGAGTTAAGTGGCATTAAGACACTAGCTATCCATAAGCAGATTGCACATTGGCACCGTAATCGATGTTTTTACCTGGCATTGCCTCAAAAATGGCAATAGGTAGACACGCCACAAGACTCAGCGTTCCATCAAACGACTTCTGCAGAAGCTGTTGAATAAAATAGAAAAAAGAGACAATCACACAACACACATCTCCTTTGCTCGTGTCCTGCACTCTCCCTCAAAAGAAAACTACATCTAGGAGAAAACTTCCTTGACGATCCAAGCGATCTAGTGAACATAGATACCCTTCAATTCTATCGCTTTATTAAAAGCTCCAAATGGTTAAGTTTAGTAAGGTATTCTCTCACACACTTCTGCAGTCACAATGGACCTAATATTGGTCTAAGTTGGTCAGTTGTTTTCCTGGCAGTCACTTAAGTCTAACCTAACCTAAATGGCATGATCCATGCGCCAAAAAAACTTTACTTTTGAAGATCAGTGTTTCAGACTTAAAGTCTTAAAGTTAAAGAGTTTAGTGACATAGCTCGATAGCTGATCCAATCCTCCTCTTAAGATGATTTTTTTGGTTCGATTTTTTTCGATTCCTTGGAGTCATTTTGGCATTTTTTTATCTTGGAGGTTTTTAAATACCAGCTGGAGCACTCAGACCTAAATACCGGTCCATTGTACTACACTACCAGATAGCCCCCTTCTTTTATTATAGCTTTCCAGATGTTCAGAGAAAAGCCAAAAGACGCTACTATGATAAAGAGCCTAAGTTACCAGCTCTCACCATGTCTGCGCTGAGTATCTGTAACCCCGTGCGAGAAATAGCAGGACATTCACAGAGGAAATGCTCCGCGGTGTCCTCATCTTCTCCAAAAGATTCACAGAGCGTGCTCTGTGGCAACGCCAATAAGTTTTCTACAGTCTTTTCTACTAGCAAAAATATTGCAGTCTTCTTAATTACGTTGGGGAGCATAAGTATGGTCTGTATGCATACAATGGAGGCATGCCATCTACGGTTGTGCTTTTCACAGATCCAATCCCTGCTTGCAGCCCTCACTGAGGACCATGGCAGACCTAGCGGCGCGGCGGTCCAGGTCCTAAGAAAGCTGCCTGAGTTCCTTTTCTCGCAAGTTCATCGGCGATCTTTTTTTCCAGTTATGCCGTGATGGCCTGGCATCCATATGAGACTTAAGGAATTTAGTTTTCCGACCGCTAACAGTGATATTATTCCTGGATCACTTTGGAAGTAGTTTGAGGGTTAAGAAGCTTCCCTGCCGCTGCAAACACAGATACTTCTCCCCATCCAGCCATTGTTTGTAATGTGGCTTAAAACCATTTGAATAGCATACGCCTCCGCCTCCATCAAATGGCATAGTGCAAAAACTAATACAAATTTTCCTCTCAAGGTCAGTGTTTCGGTGCGAGGTCATCCTTATGAGTCGTTGGAGTTGATGAGCCTAGTTCAATTCCCAATAAACACCTCTTCTCAAGCGGAAAACTATTTCTGTCAAGGTCAGTGTTAGATCATCCTGAGCCCCTGGAGTTAAGTTCAAAGTTTCAACGCAAGAAAAAATTTTTGTTTCTCGGAGTCAAAAACTTGTTTTTGGATCAAGCACGAGTAGAAGAATATTGAGTCTTGATGAGGAAAAAGCTAACAACTTTTTCTTCTAACAAACAAATAGGCAGACTTCGCTACTTTTTTTAACACTTTATTTGCGCTTCGAGAAATGTTTACAAAGAAAGTCATCGCATCTCAAGAAAAGAAAACGTATCGAATATGAAGAACATCTGCTGAGGGTTCACAAGAGCTCACAGTGCTTGCTTTCAAAACCGCACTCCTTCCTCGAGTCTAAACACAAAGGCGATTGAAATTGGTTCAGTGTTCACCGTGTCTCTGTTTAGGGATAAAACTCAGTGCTCTACCAATTTGAGGCAATGCCATTTTACTTTCTAGCTATGAGCACAGCCTTCGGCCTGCAAACTGGGTTTATCTCAAAACGCGTCGAAAAGCCTAACGATTTTAGGTTATTTGATGTATGAGGTCATTTTTTGGTTGGTGTAATAGCAATTTGGTGTGTCAGAAGCTTTTGCTTTCTTCTTTGTTGGTCGGATTGCCTACTAACGAAATCATTATTTTCGGTCTAACCTCGAACTTTACAAGAATAGTTCGTAGCTCTCAGCACCTTGCCACAACTATACCTGCATTTTGATAAACTACCAACTTCTCAGGGTCTCATTAAAAAACATTTATGAAACTAAAACAAGTTCGCTAAAAAACGAATTGTTCAGAATTGTTGCTAATGGAGGCAATAAAATTATCTTCTCACAGCCAAACATCACTGAAACATTACTATATCCATGCCAACTACCTACTACTGTACATTAACCATCATACGTTACCCCATACCTCAATACCTTGGGAATACCTCAAATGCCTCTAATTATTTCTCATCACAAAAATTAACTACTTACTTTACTCCACGCATTTCTATCTAACCCTTGAACTTTCTTGAAAGCAATTAAACTTTAATTTGTGTGTGCTAAGTGCCT
The DNA here is from genome assembly GCA_914767635.1 of Melanostoma mellinum. Lineage (NCBI taxonomy): Eukaryota > Metazoa > Arthropoda > Insecta > Diptera > Syrphidae > Melanostoma > Melanostoma mellinum. The sequence continues at coordinate 28,495,648 of OU612058.1, forward strand.
ACCTACGTATTACTTCAAATTGAAGTTACGCATAACGCACAGGCTTACTCGCTTGCTAACCCGCATGTGTAACAATAAAAATGTGTTCATTCTTTGTATACTGACGGAATTTTTTATGAACGACGACGCACTGACTACGTATACAAATCGTACTCTTGTTTATTGTAGGCTTTTTTTGTTTTATTTGAAATTTTCGAGGGTATTTGTGTTAATTAACTGCCCCTGACAACTATTCTCTCTTGACCATCAATCATATGTCGTTGTTAAAGTACAGCCACCACCAAAAAAAAAAGCCTCCTCCCTACAGACCATGTGTTTAAATCAATCTTCTAGTCTTTTTTTTTTTTTTTTTTTTCTTTGTCTTGCCAAACATTAGGGAATGAAAAAAAGGATAACTTCTGTAGAAATGGCACACGAGACCAAACCAAGCTCATTTCCGCCGAAGAGTGAAGAGCTCTGAGTCTCAGTTTGGTCTTTTTACGTCTACCCCTGTATTCCAAAAAAGATAACTATCAATTTGCTACGCAACACAACAAGACAAAGCCTCAAAAGATGGGCCGATGAAGTCAGCGCTCAGAACTCGAACAAAAAATAAAAGCGAAAAGACAGACTTACGAATAGAAATTTAAAAGGGAAAACGGGCAGAGAAGAAAAAAGACACAAATCAAAAGAGCTTGAGATTTCGCCTTCGAAATATTTCAAATTCAAGGTCAGCAGTGTTAAGTTTAAAAAGACGGCCATTCAACTTGATAATTTAATAACCACGACTCAATTCGTGTTCTCTTATTAGCAGTTTACACATTAAAATAAACAAAAAGTAAAGTTTAAAAAAAAAAAACCATCAGACAAGCGGATGGACGGTCACAGTCAGATAGATGGATACATATACTCTCGTATGTCTGGGGTTTTATTTGCCAACTTTGAATATATACAAATATGTACGTTGTGGTGAATGTAGGTATAGCTGAGCAGATGAAAAATGTCTCCTATATTCATAGCCGGCCAGATAAGCAGTTTTGAGACTCAACCATGCACAACTCGGACTTCTGTTGGGGTTAGGAAGGAATATATTCTGTGACACATATGGTGCAAGGGGACCTGGGATGATTTAACGATTGCTTTTCTAAACGACCACAGTTAAAGTTGCGAATGTTTTTATTTATCTAATTTGTGCAGTCGTTCTTTGTTTTTATTTGTCTCTTGACTAATAAACGATGAGTAAATTTTACTCGGAAAGGAAGCGTGTGTTGGAAATTGGAATTTTAGTTTTCATTTGACTAAAAAGCTGTCTAATTGAAACAGAGGCAGCCCTTTACTTTGATAAATTTGGCTTACATCTATGGATTAAGATTCACGAATATTCTTATCACTTACCACTGGTGGGGGGAATCCGATATGAGATGAGCTTAACGAACCATCGTTCTCATTTAATCATTTTAAGTAGGTCTTCATTGTGTTGATACTAGTTGTAATAGAAAACTGGCCTTGCCGCTTTGACTGACAGGCAACTGAAGACGATGAGCAAGTAGTTCTATAGGTTTTGTGGTTTTATTAAAAGTGTGATATATGTATGTCGATGCCAAAGCTATGCAAAACTTCAAGACGCTTTCTACAAGAAAAAGCATCGTAGAGGTAGCTTTTAGGTTTAGGTTTCAAAACTTACACAGAGTTTAATAAGAAAACAAGGAGCCAGGTCCTATCAACATAAACTCCTCTATTATATTGTGATCATACTCACTGTCCCAACTCGGGCTAGGACAAGGACAACATCTGCAGCTCAGTAGGGGTACAAAATTCAATCTTAACCAATATGGTCTGCCTGATAGTCCTGTCTTTCAAGCCCTTGCAAAGTGATACCGTCATGAAAAGTGCATTTTCACCTTTGTCGGTAGAAAATCGTAGGTCGCATCAAAGAAATGTTATGAGTTTGATCTGGAAGGGGTCACAACTATCAGACGTTCGCCCGTATCCGTGAAGTACACGCTTTCATGAGAAACTTCACAAAGTAAAATTAATGTTAAAGGTGGAAAATCACCTAGCTCAGCGCTTATTTTTATACATTTTTACCTCTGTTGAGATTCGAATTTCGAACCACCAACCACGTACCTTTGGGTTAATAGCAGACGCGATTACCATCACGCCACGGGTACCACCGCTTATTGAGAGTGGAAAGTTAATGCAAGGCTCACAAGTTATGATGCCAAAATGGCACTTGATAAATCAAAAATACAAGCTAATACAAGCTCTTTTCAATTTGAAAGCACGTCCAGCCTATACCTACCTACGTCCTACATGCAACGTTTAAAAATATTCGTAGCTAATGCATAACGATATTCACATTCTATTAGTTTGGTTCCTATTTTAATACCTACTTTGAGGTAATCTTCAGATTCTTCGACCGATAATTCGGCGTTAAATTCACAGATGTTGTTAACATTAGAAAATTGAGATGAGAATGTTTGCAAATGTGCAAAATAAACAGATGGCAAAGCAAAGGTGATCCTTACAGAAAAAAATAACGCCAAAGCTATTTTTTCAAGTCAAAATTCCAGTAAGGTAAAAGATTTTTACGTCGCCATTGACTATGTAGGAAACGATGATGTGATGACCACATTTCTCTACAGAACAGACGAGACGGTTAAAATAACTTGCCTTTATTTGACCAGCAAGAAGAAAATGCCGATTTAAGAATAAAAATAAAAACGTAGGTGATTACAACAAGAATCATGTAGGGCCGTGTTCTAGCGCAGTCCTCTCAACCATACCCTGTGATGAGGGAATGTTAGGGACCTACCATTTTTGCCGCTTTTGAACGGTTAATTGAAAAAGTTGCATGGCATAAAATTACTATTGGAGAAATCTTCAATTGTAACAAAAAATTGTGTTCTTTTATGTTACTGGAATTGGAAGATGGGAACCATGAACTTCCCATGCAACAGACAGACATGATAGTTTATTTGAATAAATTGTTCTTTAAGCATTGTGTGTAAGTCGTGTCACGTCAATACTACGACACTTTTTAAACATTTTTGAAAGCTAGTTTGAAAGTATTTTCACTACCTACTAATGGTTGAGCTTGATTGTTCTTCATTTTGTTCAAAAATAAAACCAAAAGCTCTTTCAACAGTTGATAAAAGAACTTTTATCAACGGGGGTTTTTATAAACCAAAAAGTTTTTTTACATACAAAGTAGCATAACATTCAAATGAGTCGTTCTTTTGAATTTATTGGGAAGTTTTACTCATTGCGTCAAATGTTCCCGACTAGGAGTTTATTTGGCAAAACCATTTTTTATGTTTTTCTAAGAATTTTTAAACGAGGCCATTTCTTACTCACTTATTTCTGACTCATTTGAACTAGGCAACATGTTTTTCAATTTTGGAGTGATAAATAGCCATGCCTGCCTAATCAGTTAGAGTGATTTAACGCAAATATAAAGACAAACTTAAAACATCATTTGATATTTTGTTTTCGATGGATAAACGACTTTGTACTGTGTGTTTTTTAGAAGTAAACAATTTCAAAATTAAATTAAATACACACAAAAGCATTTTTCAGTATCATGGTATTTATTTTTAATAAAAGGTGCTCTAATGCAATAAGTGCTTAAAAGTGATAGGTTATATATATGCCCTACGGCTGGCCCCAAGGAAGCTTAATCAGGAAGTCCAATGTACGATCACTTTTCGAGCAACTGTGGCCGTATATTGGCAATAACAATCTGCAAGCTTTGCTAAGAAGAATGTCTCTTTTTGGTGAAATGGCAAAACATGCTATCCAACAATACACCTCAAACTGTCAGATTGACAATCACTAGAAACAGTGTTGCCAATCCAAATACTAAACCTCTTAAAAAAACATCCTTAAGATCTACATATATAATTTTTCAATAAGATTTCATGGTTGCTGATCGCAAGCTTTCAGGCTACAGGCACAGAATAAAAGTATAAGAATTCAGTAAAACGAGTTATGAGAAATAAGAATCGAAATTTTGAGATCACCTCCACAAAGAAAAATCTGAAGATGAAAACATCGATATTAAGACGTTCGATGAAAGAAATTTTAGTCAATTGAAGTCCGAGCTGATCAATTTGACAGTCTCGATATAGATAGAGTTCACTTGACAAAGAATTTGAAGCAGTATAATTTTAAAAGGTTCAATGGTTATTTAACCTTTAACATGCTCAAGTTGAGGCTTCTTCTTTTTTGACGTTGCGATTATAGTGACTCCGAAGGGATCACAGCTCGCTCACTGAACAACTTCACAAATTTGGTATCAAAGAATGTGAAGTAGTATGAACACTTATTCAGAAGGGCTTACAGTTGGAAGCAGGTGATACAGTCATTGATTCAAAGATGTCATAATGTGAACTGATTGGTTGTCGTCAAAAACTAACTAAAAAAATAGAACAGCAGCTTCCATTTTGTTCTCAACGAAAGGAAACGTCTTTGTAAAGCCTTATTGACCTCGAAAAATTGTCTCTAAAGGTGGGTCTACACTATGCCAGCTGGCAATCTAATCCACTTCATTCCGTTTGTATTCGCGTCGACTTTCGGTAAGTAGGAAGGTAAATCTAACAGGTATTTGAAAGAAGTGGTAAGACACTTGGAAGAACTGAGGAAGAACAATCAAGTACTCGCAACAAATAGCAAATATTGAGAAGATGTGATCAAGTACTTAAGAGAAGTGATAATTACCTTGCCAGAAGCGATGAATATATGATAAGCCACAAGACCTTGAAAAGTGTGCCAAGCAAAGAGAGGAAAAGCTTTGGCTAGGCCTGGATGATTACGAAAACTTGTCTCTAAAGACTCATCTACACTACGCTTCATTCCTTTTGAATTCGTAAAACATCAACTTGTTTTAAATTTTTTAAGGAAAAAATTGAATTGAAGTTTAGCCACAGAAAAACGCAACCTGTTTCAGTCGGATGAATGCAGGCTTTGAATAAAGCTTAGGTTTAAATGTCATGTGCGATCGTCACCATTGAATGCTTGGGTAAAACACTTAAATGTCTTCAATAGTTGTCATTCACATGCATATCCACCAATCCTTAAATTGAAGTGTAAATTTTTTGTTGCAAAAATGACTGTTGATCAGATCATAAAATTTTATTGATTGTCGAACACTTAATTCAAAAAGAGAAACAGCTATCATAATTTTGAGAAATCCGAACAATGAACCGACCTTGAAGTCATAATGTCTTCCGCGAAACAATAAACATCAATGTTTCCCTTACCATTGAATATCAACATGCGCCTTCTTTTAAGTCGGCAAATGTTCAAATGTTTCACTGTGCATTTTATTAACAAGAGATGACTTCATTTTGAAGACTCTGTCTTGTAAAGCGCTCTTACATTTAACCTTGTTATAAGCTATGACCTCTGGACTCATTAGGCAATAAAAAATTTCACACGCTTCACAAGCAGAGATAGTATCTTCTATTCAATGATCTCGACACTAGCTTTGTATGTATTTTACTTGCAGTACGCACTACTCTCTTGACACACAAACTAGAATTGGTCTTTGCCGTCTTTTTCTTTGATGACATTGCAAAATTAAAGTTTGTTTATTCTTTTGATAAAAAACGGCATTTCTTTGCTAATAAAAAACATACACTGTGTTCTTCTGTCATTTATTTTGTTGCACGGTGCGGCGGGCGGCTCCCGCACATATCCCGAGCACATGTTCCCCATTAAATTTTATCACAATTTTCTTTAAATAGTTAGACTTTCTCATTAAAATTGCTTTTCCTCTATTTGCAAACAGAATGTAAATATTTCCCGTAAAAGCTCATTACTCAAACAAATACACAGAGCAAACCATGTAAGCTCGATTAAAAGTGTAAACATTAAATCTGGGGTCTTTCTGTGTTGATAAATAGAATGAGAGCCATTAACAAGCTACTGTAGGTATTGTAATGTTAAGTAGATATTTCAAGGTTCAATAGTTGACTTTTGAAATGTCTATTGGGTGTGTGTGTGTGTGCGTGTAAGTAAATAAATGGATTCAATTGGATAACATTGGTGAGGGGAAGATGAGTAAAAAATTAACAGAATAAAAGTTTAGCTACGTTTTAAAACAAACTACAAACAAAAAAGCAAAGGTGTTTACAAATCTATGTGCAATTACTTCTGAAGTTCTAAGAGATATTTGAATACCGCGCCTCTTTGAACGCCCATTGGCCCTGATTGCTTTTGCTACTGACAAAGGTAACTTTATGTGACAATATGCACGAGGTTTCTAGGATCGTACTCAATCTTATTGTTTTTAAATGTTAAAACCAATTAAGACTTTATTAAAGGATGTCTAACGGAACAGCAGGTGTAACATGGAATCATAGCAGGGATTGTTGCAACTGCATGCACTGTCTTTTCGATTTAAAGAAAAGCATGATGACTGATGACACCTACCTACCACTAAACTATATCAAAGGATGCTGGGCCCATATCCCGCAACTTTTTATACTTTCATAGTTCAATTATCAATTGTATTGGCAAAAGATTGTTTCACGTACCTTCGATTTCAGCGATTGAAGGATAGTTTAAAAATTTTGGTAACCATTCCAGGTATTGAAACACATTTTTTAATACCCAAAACTTAGACGATAGTCGTCATAAACGTAACATAATATGTTTAGCAGTTTTATGAAGCGATCAAATACTTGAAAGAAGTGATAATGCACTTGGAAGAACTGAGGAAGAACAATCAAGTACTCGGAATAAATGACAAATATTTAGAAGAAGTTTCAAGCATTTAAAAGAAGTCATTAATAAATGATGAAGTACAAAACCTTGAGAGGTGTGTTGAGAAAATGTGTTAAGGAACTTTGAAGAAGTGAATTAGTATCAAGAAATTGAAAGTGATCTAGTACTTGGAAGAAGTGATTTAGCACTTGGAAAAAGTTATCTAGCACTTGGAAGAAGTGATTTAGTTCTTGGAAGAAGTGATCATATACTTGGACGATATGATCTAATAGTTGGAAGAGTGATCAAGGAACAAAAGATCAAATAGAAACTTTTGAAAAGTTGTAAGGTACTTCAAAGAAGTGATCAAGTAGTTGGAACAAGTGGTGACCAGGAAGAATTGACTTAACCTCAACTGATGAGAAAATGAAAAGAAATTGAAAGCTGAGTGATAAGAAGGTGTTATCGAAAACTTAGAGAAAGGAATGAAGTTATTTCAATATTGACAGTCGCAGTAATGTACGAATTCGAGACGATCGTGCCCAGCAAAGAAGAAAACCAATAAAAAAAAACTTTTTGAGCACACAAACAATCAAAAATACCAACACGAAGTTGGCTTCAGAGATTCAATAATCAAAATCTGGTAGGCTAACAACTATGGTTTAGGGTTAATGAAGTGTATCCTACAGAAAAAAGAAGAAGACCAGATTGAGAGAAGTCATAAGAATCTTGGAGGAAGTAATCTCAATAGCTTGGGAGAAGCATTCAAGTGCTTGGTAGAAGTGATAATGCTATTTGAAGACTCGACAAAGAAGTGATCAAAAGTTCGGAGGATGTGATCAAGAATTCGGAAGAAGTGATCAATGTATTTCAATAAAGTGATCAAATGCTTGTAAGAAGTGGTTTAGTGTGTAAGAGATACTGATCACGCTCTCAGAAGTAGAGATCAAGACGTTCTAAGTTAGTTCAAGTTATGTACTTTGAGTACTGATTACACTCCTGGAAGCAGTGATCACCGTTTTGGAAGTAGTGATTAAGACCTGATAAGTACATAAATTCAAATTGTGTACTTTGGGTTAATGTAAACGATAAAGAAAACTTGATGCTTGAAAAACACTCATCCAGGCCTGCTATTGAATAAATGATGCCAGGATAAGCGCATAACCGCTTCATGTTTGTCTTGGTAATGAACTATTTCTAAACAAATGAGATTACAATTATTCAAGTGCAGAGGTCTATGATAAATAAAATCAGCTTCTGAAATCAAATAACCTTACTTGGTAAGGAAAAGCTCTGCTTCCTGAGTCGACCAAATAAAAAAAAAATAAAAAAACAGGAGACAAATTTGCAGTCAGTGAGGGCTTCAATTAACTTCGAGGTAGTACAGGACTTCGTCTACCTAGGATCCGCTGTAGACACGGACAACAACATCAGTGCGGAGATCAAACGGAGAATAACTCTTGCCAACCGTTGCTTCTTTGGGTTAAGAAGGCAATTGAGGAACAAAACCCTCTCCAGAAAAACCAAGGTAACCTTGTATAAGACCTAAATCATCCCAGTCCTGCTTTACGGCGCGGAAGCATGGACCATATCCAAAGCGGATGAGGAAACTCTTGGTCGTTTAGAAAGAAAAATTCTCCGAATGATCTTTGGTCCCGTATGCGAAGGCAATGTGTGGAGAAGAAGATACAACAACGAGCTGTATGAGCTGTACCGCGACATGGGAATAGCCAGAAGAGTACGCATCGCGAGGCTACGATGGTTGGGCCATGTTGAGCTGATGGACCCAAACGCTCCGGCTCGTCGGGTGTTCGAAAGCACATTGCAGAGAAATCGCGGAAGGGGAAGACCTCGTCTTAGGTGGCGCAATCAAGTGGATGAAGACCTCAACCGACTTGGAGTGCGAAACTGGAGAGAGCTCGCCCGAAATAGAAGTCGTTATCGAAGGATGTTGGTTGAGGCCCAGGTTCACCCCGAACTGTAATGCCCACCTAAGTAAGTAAGTAAGTAAGAGGGCTTCAATCAACGATTGGATCTGTCAAGAGGATAACCGTAGATGGCATGCCTCCATTGAACAGACCAAAAGTATGCTCCCCAAAGCTGATAAGACTTAAGTAATTGCAAGACTGCAACATTTTTTCTATTCCATAGCAGAAAAAAATGTAGAAAATTATTATTGGCGTTACCACGGGGCACTTTTCTTTTGCCCAAACACTTTCACGTGTTAGGCTTAAATGATATCACACTCTGTGAATCTTGTGGAGCACTGCCTCTGTGAATGTCCTGCTTTATCTCGCACGAGGTTACAGATACTCGCCGCAGACATGGTGAAAGCTGGTAGCTTAGACTCCTTATCATGGCACCGTCTTTTGGCACTTCTACGAACTATAAAAAAGAAGGTTGCTATCTGGTAGTACGATGGGTCGGTATTTAGGTCTGAGTGCTCCAGCTGGTTCTAAAAATCTCCAACAGAAAAAAAGGTATTATTTTTACAGAATTCTAGTTTTTACTCAATTTCAGGGTGCTGCCCATCAATCGAATCAAAATCAGTTAGTGATCAGAGAATGTCAAATATGGCTCAACATTACTCGATAACCGGAGTAGCAATGCCAAACTCACATTAAATCAGTCACGTTTCACGTATTGATCGATAACGAGTGCGGTACCCCAGATTTTGTTAAAAATCGGCTCTTCTTCGTTGAATTTTGTATCAAATAACTCAACCGACTCAACCCTCAACAAAACAACATGGAAACGTCTTATTAAGCGCTTCGTTTTATCTTCTTTTGTATGGGCAACAACACAGGACCACAACGCATTTTAAGAGCTTTGAATACTGCGTGTTTTAAAAAACCACACGTTTATTGTACAATTATTACGATTGTCACAAAAAACTACTAAGTCACCTATATCCAGCTGTATTCTTTGATGCACCAAGTCTAGATACGATCAACTCCCTTTCAGACTCACTGGGTGTTCCTCGATCAGTTTTACGAAACTTAATGAAGGCCTACCTATGTCTAGTATATTCCCATTTTGTTTTGATTATCTTCTGCTGGTTTTGTCGAATATCATGCGTGGGACGTGAGTTGGTAGATAAACATAGGTTACAGGTGTATTTTCCTTCAAACACATCCGGAGGGGGATCAGACCTCAGAAGAACATGTTTCTTCTCTACAATGAGTGTTGATTCTTTGATGATCATACCTGCCTTCTATCTATTCATCCTTTATTTACTTCACCATAAATTCTATCCTGTTTTAACACCAGCCCCAGGTAGCTCCTATAAAGTGGAAACATACACATGCCTAGGTATGAAACACACACCTCAGCTTATTTGATTGTGTATGTTTGAAAAATTGAAATGCGTACTTTCTACCCCTGATGAGTATGAGGTACAGAAAAAAAAACCAGACAGGTAACAGGAAACAATGAATAAGGGATAGATTCGATCACACACACCAACCCTAAACGAAAATTTCAAATTTGATATCCAAAGCTACAGCCGAAAATATTTCAATTGTACCTACCTACCTACATTCGCATGAAATAAAAACCGATACGAAAAAAGAGAAGAATTTAATTATGCGATAGCAAAGCACAAGCACAAGCCAGCAACAAAAACAGAAAATTTATATTACGTCATTCGCGTCCAGTGAGTAGAATAGTCAAAAATTCAAGAATTTCGTTTGTATCTATAGATAAAGAAAGGGAAACAAAATATTGCGGTAATACAAAACAAAAAAGAAATAAAACAAGCCAAACTGAGACTGAGATAAGAGTAGCTAGGTATGGCAAATGGCAATATGGATACAGAATGATGACATTTAGATTTGCATACACAAACGGTATTTAGGTGCAAGAGTATTGAAGATTGTACAAACGATACTCTCTATTTGCAATGAATGATGAAAGAAATTCTATAAATTTTTAAGTAGGTATAGGTACTTACAGGAAACTAGTGTTACTATGTTGGAAGAAACGCGGTAATCCACAAAATGTTTACTGAGGTGGGAGAGTTTGTCCCACACAACAGGGCTTTGCAACTTTTGAAACAAAAACACACAAAAATTTATTCAAAAACTCCCAACGAAGAATTAATTTTCTCCGAAGAGTGCACTGATTTGAATTCTTCGCACGACAGGGCAGGTAAATTCAAAACAAAATAAAAGAATTTGCGCGCTTTTTTCTATTCTTCTACTGTGCAAATTGCGCCACTTGAAACAATAAAAAAAAAATTTTAACTTCACGCAGCACTTTATTCTCTGATCTGAGAGAGATGTGATAAATTGAAACGGGGGGAAGTGTGTTGGGTTGGTGGTTGGTTTGGTTTTGGTTGGTTATTCAACAACTTTTTCTGGGAAATTGATTAACACTCACGTGGTTCAGATTTCTTGATCACTGTTATTTTTTTTTACTTTTTTCAATGACGTATTCCGGATGCTGGATAAATGCGTCGATCACTTTAGCACCTTCATTAATCGAGCCCGTGTTAACCGCACAGAAACAGAATCAAAAACAATCGTCAATTGGAATATAAAAAAATAAAATAACTCTCACTACTCTGACCGTAACTCTACTTTACAGTTTCTCAATTGGTAGATGTTATAAAAAAACAAACGAAACACAAACTCGATTGATTATATTTTTGTTAAATTAAATAAAAGCAGAAGCGAATAAACTTCCAAAAATTAAACGAAAATTTGTATTGAGTGACGAGAAAAACGTTTGTGACTTCGGTGCTGAGACTGAAAACTGAGAAACTGTAAAAAAGTGTTTTTGGATATCATCGGCAAGCCCGCTCCGTCGCCGCACACATATACATACAAAATAACCAACAGAGAGACGCCTTTTGTTGTTGTTGGTGGTGTTTTGTTGATTTCTGTGTACCTTAAAATTTGATCGTAAATGATCGTTCGTCGGTCGTTCGGTCACAGTCAGAGAAGAAGCAACAAGCGCAATTCAATTTGAACAGCAAGAAAAAAAGAATGATTATATCTGATACCCGTTTTTGCTATTTGTGCTTATTTTCGGTGAGGGGATAGTGTCAGTTGCAGTCGCACGTTTTTTGTTTATACATTCGATTTAAGTTGCTGAAGAAAGAACTGTCAGACACAACACATAGCATGTTCTTGTGTGTGTGAGTGATGATTTGATCATACACTGCAAGATCGTAGATACGATATTCAATTGGATAACAATAACAATAGTCATTCAATTTTTTTTCTTCTTTGTTTAGAGTTTCTTGTTTTCGCATGGTAGTGTGAGTTAAAATTACGGTGGCATGTGCACAAATTGTTTGGAATCGGAACGGTGTGCTAGAAAATGTGAAGCTGAGTTGAGTGGTTCTCTGGTTGAACTTGCGCGCAGGGCCGCAGGTATGAAAGAGGAACGATTAAAAAAAAACATGGTTAAAGTAAAGAGAGGGTGTTCAAAGAAAAGAGTTGCGATTGGTTAGTGTTGCCGTTGACGAAATAGTTCAATATCTAATTTCAATATCGCCGCTTGGATAAATGCTTGTTGCTTGCTACTTTTGGGAAAACGAAATCAAAGTTCAGATTTTTTTTTTCTCAAAAACCTTACATCAGATTTTCTTGAAAATTTTATGACTTATGTAAAACAACATTGTTTGCTAAAAAAAAACAGTCGAAATATTTCTTCAGTGACAATTTAGAACCCATTTTCCTCAGAATACCTTCTTCGTATGTTACATTTACCACAGTCTTTTTGTTTCCCAAGCACAAACGACAAAATTTTTATACGTACGACAAAGATTTATCAAATGTTGAAATAAAGTAATCTTTGACATTTGCGACAAAACAACTTCTTAAAGGTTTTTATCACCTGTGAAACAGATTTCACAGTATTGCTGGTGAAAATTCTACTACCAAAACTGCATTTTAACCCAAAACCTTGTTTTTTCACACACGAAAAATATTTATCCAAGCGACGATGTACCTATGACCTTTTTTCTTAAAGCTACAAAAGTGGTGCCGTGTCGGCTCTCAGCCTAATGGTTAGCATGTCTGCCTCACGAAGTAATATATCTCAAATAGTATATATAAATTATCTGCTCTGTGGTCTGCCTGTTCCGCGAGAAGTTCGTAACATTTATGCGGTAGGTACTAAAGCTGAGCTGTGAGAGGTAAGTCTTATTTTATTGAATTCAAATAACATTTTAGTAGCCTCATTTTTTTGTGTGTCGCTGGTAATAAAGACTAAAAATAACGATTGTAGCATTATTTAAAGCCTGGTCAAGATTCAGCGATGCGGATAAAAAAATATATGTAAATAGTAGATCTGAGTCATATATCGTGCTTTTTGAATCGAGTATCTACGGCTCAACTAAACAAATCAGCAAAGATGGGCACCTTGGAGCTGCGGATTTTGACAAAGAACGTGACTGGTACAAAGAGAGTGAACAAGAAAACGGACATATGATTTAAGAAGTGAAGTTCTGCCAGAGTTTATACCAAATGAAGTTATTTCATCGAAATATTCAGATTACTTTTAAGTGGACCGCAACAAATACAAATCCGAGAAAACTTTTTTTGATAAAAGGTGAAAATTGAAACGAAATCTAACAAATACAATGAGAATTAATTCCGAAAAAAAGCTATACAAAGCTCAAAAAACTTAGCGCTGCAAAAAAAAAAAAAATTATCGATAAACACAGCGTATTGAGTATTTCAAAAGAACTACCCTTAGGAAGTGACTTGGAAGATTGTTATGAAGGAAGACGTCTAGATATGGGGCTAATGCATAGCTGCAATTAAAAAAAAAAAGCTTAGCTGAACAGAGCGAGGAGCTTTGCCAGTTTGTCATAATCATACTTTGTGAGGGAATGGAGGGAGTCTAAAATTTTCTGCTGTTTCGGAACCAGGCTTATCTATTCACTAACGGAGGACTGTGACGAAGCGTCACAATTTCTTCTTCCCACCCAAAAGGCCACACTAAAACAATACACGCATTCGTTTTACTAACGAATGGCGAGCCCACATTCCAAGGCCAAACGTTGTTTGCCTATCAGACGTGTACATTTCTTTATGTAGATTTAGAATGACAATCTCCATCTCCCTGTTTATCGCAAAGTAAACACACACTCCGTGGTACCCGTGGTGTGATGGATAGCATGTCCGCCTGTTAATCCAGAGGTTCGAGTTCGAATCCCACCAGAGGCAAAAATGTTTTTTCAACGGGTATCGCCTTTCGCGAGGAATTGGCAAGTCCTCCGTTAGTATTCATTGCCATGAAAAGTGCTTTCTCAATTAGCCGTTCGGAACCGGCAGAAAATTGTAGGTCCCTCCCATTCCCTCACAAGGCACGGTTGTGAGAAATGCGCTAGGCCCAGGGGCTCCTCGCTCTGTTACGCCACCCTATTTATTTTTTTATTTTTTATAAACACACACTCCAAGCCAAAACTGTGTTTACCTTTCCACGGCGTATCTCTTCATGTGCATTTTCTTATGGTGAAATGCATTGGCAATCGCCATCAAATTTTTATATGGAAATTTGTCATTGCATTATAATTAACATTTTGTTTTGGTAGCAAAATCTATGAATAGGGGTGAATTAATCACCAAAAATGAGAATGAGTTTTATTGAGTTCCATTTATCCTGGCTACCCGAGCTGAATAAAAGGAATTTTACCGAATCGCTTTCTCCCGTTCCGTACAAAGAGATTCCACTTTCCCTGGCTACCCGAGCTGAGCATTTGGTATTGTCTTTAATATGCAACCTTTTGGACTTTTTTACAGTCTCCGTACAAAGAGATTCCACTATCCACTTGCCCTGGCTACCCGAGCTGGGTATTTGGTATCGTCTTTTAATATTCAGCTTTTTGACTTTTTACAGTCTCCGTGCAAAGAGGCTCCACTTGCCCTGGCTATCCGAGCTGAGCATTTGGTGTCGTCTTTAAATATTCGACTGTTTGACTTTTGTTTTAACGGTCTCCGTAGGAAGAGATTCCACTTGCCCTGGCTATCCGAGCTGAGCATTTGGTATCGTCTTTAACTTTTAGTCACCGCAGAGGGTATTTGAATTGCTCCAATTTATTCGAGCTGAGCGTTTGAATCCTCCTTGTTATCCAACCGCAGACATTTCTCACGAAGTTCGCCGCCGCCGACAAAGTGTTGTGCATCTAAGCCGACGCAAGCAACTTCTACGAAGTCCGCCGCCACCGATAGATTGTCCTACCATACGACACAAAGCAGGAGCTTCCTACGCAATCCGCAGCCGCCGATAAATTGCTCTGCCTTGTATACAACGCAGACCTTTTCCACGAAATCCGCTGCTGCCGATAGAGCGACCGGCCTAACGCAGAACCAGTCAAGAAGTTACCGCCGCCGGCGCCGCACCGAGGAAATAGTAGTCATAGGACACAGCCGTATCCGAGAGAAATCATCGCTTTTACTCGAGTGAGGATCTATACCAGCCGCCCCTGGATTGACATCATAACTGTGCTTCGTTCAAGAAATTATTGACCGTATTAAATCTTGTAAAAATTGTAAAAACAAAAGAATTGTAAATTTTATCCTGAAGAGACTTTTCGTAATAAATTTAGAGTTATAATTTAAAACCGACCATTTCCGCGTCTTCATTTTGAGAAGTTGGACCGCCGAAACCCAAGTCTTACGACGCTTCCTTGGGTAGACCCTGGACACCCTGAGTCATACCGCAGCCTCGCAAAAGAAGCATCACAGGACTTACCAGTCGTTTTTAATATAAAACATTTAGTTACATCCCAGATTTACTTCTTATATTTAACTCTTGACTTTATTAAATGTGAGCCTCGTTTGGATCGGAATGGTTAGTTAAACATTTTACAAATAATTCATTATTGGCACGATGGTGTACTACACAGTTCAAATTCATTTAAATTCTGTCCGTGAATTAGATTTCGCTCTCATTAAAGTTCTTTTACTGAGAGTCATTTAGTTCTACAAATCTGTTGACCTTGTATAGTTCAGCATTTTTGTGAAACAAACAAAAAAGGGAAGGTTAGTAGTCAGACTGATGGCCTGGTTATTTGTGTTTAGAGTTTCCCTAAGATTTCTGAACAGAGGGGTCGAATACTCCCAGCAACGTGTGCGATGAGTGATTTGAACTAAGTTTATTTCAACACAAGACTACCAGTATTTCGACACTGAGTGAATATAACATTGCTGAAGTAGAAAAGAAAGGTAGTTCCTTGCTAAAACCTATAGACTTAACTGCAAATCATCAAACTGTGTTTTAATTCAAGCAAATGGTAGCGTTAGCAAAACATGACGAAGAAGTCAAAAGGCAAAATCTTGTCTCTTAAATTACCGGCGAAGTACCTAACTATAATAAGCGTTAAATAAAAAAAAATGGAAGAAGAGTTGCTGTTAAAAGTTGAGTAGATTGAACAAACTGAGGTTGAGGAAGTAAGACATCATTTATCTTGTGCGAAAATGCTTCAAAATAATAGTAAGTAGTTCTAAGGAAAACAGTAGCGAAGT
The DNA here is from genome assembly GCA_914767635.1 of Melanostoma mellinum. Lineage (NCBI taxonomy): Eukaryota > Metazoa > Arthropoda > Insecta > Diptera > Syrphidae > Melanostoma > Melanostoma mellinum. The sequence goes on from OU612058.1 coordinate 28,511,817, forward strand.
AAATAACCATATTTATTTTCGATCCACGCAAGTAAGCAATCAAAAAATGTTATTCGTTGTTATTCGGGAGGTACCCGTGGTGTAAGGGTTAGCATTTCCACCTGTTTGTACCTGAGGAAAAAATATTTTTCCACGGATATCGTCTTTCGCAAGGAATTGGCAAGTGCTCTGTTAGTAAATTCATTGCCATGAAAAGTGCTTTCTCGATTATCCGTTCGGAACCAGCGGAAGATTGTATGTCTCTTCCATTCCCTGACATGGCATGGTTGTGAGAAATGCGATAGATCCTGGGGTTCCTTTCTGTTGCACCAACCTATTTATTTTTTTATTTGGTTAAACACAAAGAATGAGTTTTTTCCAATATAGTTTTAGTAAGAAAATTACAAAAGTCGATTTGACCAAAGCAAAAAAAGAAAAAGACGAACCTACTTTGGCGAAGCAGAACAAATTTAAATCGAAAGTATTTCAACCATAAAATTCAATCACGGCAACACTACTAATTATATACTCAGACTCACAAATAAACGACAGGACCAGCCATACATACCTTCTACCTACTTAAATATTACCTATGCGCTTTGCCTTCTTAAATTTAAGTATTTTCCCCTACCTAAACGAGTGAGTGCTTTCTGCTTTGTTTTGTGTTGGGGGCTTGGGGGCTTGGGGCTACTCTCCGTTCGCAGATCGTATACGAAACAATGGACATGGAACACGGAACCAGTTCTGCAATTTACTTTTGATTTTTATTTTCTTTTCTTTTTGGTTCGCTTTTTGTGGTTACTTTCTGGTTCCTACAGCCGGCAATTTTTTTTTTGTTTTTTGAATTGTGATCAAAGCCTGGCCATGTGTGCTTACATAAAAAGTTTTGTATTTCTTCTTGTCTTTTTTCTCATTGATGGAAAAATTGTAGGAAGAAGAGCCGTGATTTTGTTGTTGATCCCACATATTGAAAAAAGGTACAAGTACTGACATATTTTAGGGCTGCCAGGTACGAGAAAAGAAAAGTTAAACTTTGATCAATTGGGATTAATTTATCAGTAGGTTGGTATTTGACTGCTGTTGCATGTTTGTACTTATTTTGAGTTCAGATACATATACATTCATTTTAGTTTAAAAAATACACCTTAGTTATAAGGCACGAGCTTGTCAAAGTCCCTTAGTCACTGACCAAGCTCAATGTAGGTATACCTGTCATGTGTATGTATGTAGGAACATCTGAACCTATTCTTGAAACTCCCCTAAGAATTCTGAAATTTTTTAGGATATGCAGAAGATCTTACTTGTAAGGGTTAATGCAGTAAATGATAATTCAGATATATCGGACGACGGACGTACGTAGAATATGTCTGAAAATGGTACATCCTCCTCCTTAAACTATTTTAACTTATTCCCATCGGCCCGAAAAGGTATTTCGTTTACGAAAACCGTTCCCACCGGTTTTTGTGTGATGTCTCTTGGGAAATGGTCTAGTCAAATTTCACTTCCATATTCCTTCGTGAAAGTAAACAAGAACTTACAGTTTGTATTGAATTGGCTTTGAAACTTCTAAGCCGAATTGAATAATATTTGAACAGAGATGGTCTAGAATCTAGAGCCTGAGTAATGACATAGGCTATAAATTTCTGGAGCATAACCGGGAACTTAGAAAATAAAGTACCGTCTTGAAAATATTCTTTCACTGTCATTATCCACGAGTAGCATGGACATCTCATCCCCATAATCCCACGTGAACGGGAACGTAAATGTCTAGTCTAGCTAGTTCCACATTAAAGAGATTGAGCCGGACACAAACTATTTTATAAATCATGAAACACTTTAAAACCAGGTGCTTGAAGTGAAAGGAAAACATTTGTAACGACAGCTGTTAGGGGTAAACGAATTCAGACCATAAAATAGCTTCCATTCTGCACAACGATAACTCGTCGTTTTGCTGTGAATTTTATCATAAACGAATTGGAAACATTTCGTTTGCGAAAGTATTTGGCTTAAGTATAAACGTTTGGGAAAACTTCTAGTGTTTGGGGGATGGGAATAGGCTAGTGAACTGTTCTTCTCATTTCAAAGATATTAATCCAACTTCAAATCTAAGCAAAAAAATCATCTGCATTCTTAAATACTTCCGCATTTATCAAACGCAGGAATCAGGATCGGACTTATATCTTTTCTTGTGAAGAAAGTCCTCCACCTCTTTCTTCATGAAAATTGCTATAAATATTTGCTAAGGAGTTAAATTATTTTCATTATTCAACTTCAATTACGCAAGAAATTACAAACCAAAAAAGTGTAAAGAAATCCATTCAAAGTGCTCTCTGATAATGATTCAAAGCTAAGCACAGGCACAGGACCTCTTGTAACCTGTTGTATTTAAAAATCTTAAGATTAACATAAGGATGAGACCCAAAGAGAGATGTAAAGTACAAAGGCAACAAGCTAAATAATATATTATACTACTATCCAGCATATTCAAAGCCAAGTACATATATGAAATGTGCATTTGTGTTAAAACCTTGTTTTTGGAACTGATAAAATAACAATGTAGGAACATTGCAAAGAATGACACACAATCTGCAAATTTCATTTATCAGACGGACTGCATCCTAAGTCATCTCATTCATTCTATTATCGACTTTTTGGTGACGAGTCCAAGTGCACTCTTTTTGAATAATCTTAGAAGTGCAAATTTGACGAGTTTTTCTATCCCATCGATCTAAACAATATTTTCCCAGTCTGTTAATACTACAATTTTCGAAATCGATTTAATGATGGTTGCGTTATTTCGTTGCCATATGAAAAGGGATTTCTGGATTATCCGTTCGGAATCGGCAGAAAATTGCTACCTAAATATGCCGGATGGGAATTGGATCCAGTTCATACGGTTTGAATTCAGCTCGGGTTTCGGTATATAGAAAGGCCGATCGGGACGTACGCACTCATTCGGTTTTGCCGTTTAGCCCTTCTCGATGATCAGTCAGCTTGTCCTGATGAGAGGGCTTAAGTAGTTTCGTTGAACTGAGCTAGATGCCGAAAGTTATTCGAAGGATGAGGAAATTAAACTTAAACTAAGAATCGACCAAAAGCAAATATGAAAGAAATCCCAAAGGATTTGAATTCTCCAGGTGGCATTCAAAGCGATAGTTCAACTGTGGTTTTCTTAACTGCGGCAGGTGCACGGATTCTGCACATATACTAAATTCCACCTTTTCAGATGTGTATAACAGAGTCGAAGGTACCGTAAACAATGACTCCTGCAGCTCTCTCCATGAAGCACTTCGTCGTTTTAGCTGGAAAAATGAACACGGCAGTTCGGAGGTCTCACATTCAAGGTTAAATTTTCATCCTGGTTCAGCTGTTGATCAAAGTGGTGTTACTAAAGGACTAAGTGAAACTGAAAAAGCCGATCCCACTCCAGTGGTGGCATCCTCTGGAGAACAGCTCTCCAAGCGTCGGCAGAAGCTGGAGAGAAGGCGAGTAGCAACGGCTCAGTGCAAAGAGGTCACCAGCGTGGCCGAAGGCACTGAATCCAGCTACAAACCTTTGGTGATGGCGACGAAAAGGGACAGGTCAGAAAAGGTATCACCCACCACAGTCTCCCGTAACCAACGTTACTCCCTCTTCCGGAAAATTGGAAAAACAAACTCATCATCTTACTTAAATATTCAATTGAAAGAAACCATTTGAGGCATGAATACATATCAGGGTCATAGATCTTTCCTTTGAAGACTTTCAATAAGTGTGCAGGAAGCGGGCTTGACTTGGAAGAGACGAGCTTGTACATTTATTAAAATAGTTCAAGTAACTTATTTACTGGATCCTTTTGTATTTTTTTCAGATAAATTTACAATCACAAGTTCTTACTCGAAACCTTCAAGGTATTTAACTACTCAATCAAAAAGCGACTGTAGAAAAACCTAATGACGCAGCCATCAAGTGAACATAATTTGATATCCAGAATTGAATTTTCCTATTCATGTCAAAGTTTAACATCCAAGTATCCATGTCATTGAATGAGAAAGATGGAATCCAAAAGAACAAATGAACTAAGGTATTCATTAATTAGTCACCAACATAACGCTCCTTAGCTTTACCTGCCTTGGGAGAAATCAATTTTAAAATACAAAATAGTAATTTTATTATTGCTCACATTATACTACACACATTTATAGTACCTACAGTAAATATCTCAACACTATAGCGTTGTTTTTCACTTTGCCACAAGCAAAATGAGATTTCAAACAAACAAATTTCAAAACAGTGGGTGTTTAAACAGGGGTAGTTGGGAAAGCAGTGGTTTTGTTGCCTCGACATCGACAGAGAAGAAAGAGAAAGATAGACAGAGGTATTAAAGTTTTACAAATATGTCACCCACACTCGGCATAGCCTGATGTAAGCTCTGAGAGATCGAAACTATTCGGTCACATCTGCTTGCAGTTATATTCAGTATTTTATTAATATATGCATTTTGTGCAAAACTTAGTATTTCTTCGAATCAATAAACAATCACAGATGTAAATATTTGCATTGCCATTGGGTGCTGTTTACAACATCATCTGACATTGGATTTTGCTTCGGATGATTGTTGTTTTTGTTTTTGTTTTTGTTAGATGGCAATGATGTCTGGTGACTGGTGAGGAGTTGTGCAGTTGAATGCAAGAGTTTATGTAATTTATTTATAGATAGACCAACTGCTAGTATAAATGTGATTGATAGAATTTATGTTCTTGTATAGGATTTTGCTAAAACATTCTGGCATAAGGACTCATATGATTAGTATTAGAGAATGATGATGTTCCGGAGATTATGGGAAATGTACAATCGGTGAGACGTTTACCTAAATAATACTGAAGTTCGGGGCATTTCCTATCATGTGGTTGTTGGTATTAATGCAACAGACATACTAAAAGGAAACTTATTGCCTTATGGCTAAGTCTGACTTTGGTGGAGAAGATCTATATTGAATAAAGGTTGTGAATACTTCATGCCGTAAACATTCATTGTGTTGCAAAAGTTGAGGTAGGTACAGAAGAAAAGAAGGATAATCTCACAAAGAATCATTGCTGTGAGTACTGCAGGGTTTATTGGAAAGGGTGTTACTTTAAAAGGTTTTTTTTCGGAGTTGGTCTTTTTGACAGCTGTCACTTGACTTATGGTCTCCTCGGTCGGCCATTTTACCGTAGAAGAATTGAAGACGCATGACCACTAGGTATTGGGTATATTCGGTAAACTCTCTCGAAGGATATCGCTGTTGACGCCGATGTTTACATAATTTCAAGTGGCTTACCGTCAAGATCAGGCAATTTAACACCGCTCAACTCATTCTTGTTTGGTAATGTGAAGTCGCTTGTCTACGCAGATGAGCCCAAGAATATTGATGCCTTCGAATAGAATATTCGGCTTGTCATTGCTGGTATTTGGTCCCGAATCCAGCAAAAAGCTATCGAAAATTAGACCTTTTCGCTTGAATTTATCCGAAGAAGCCGCGGCGGCTAGCCGCCCGAAGTCAAAGTTAAACCCTTATCTCTAAATTCTCAGTCATAACATTATATTATATGCGATTTTATTCTTCCACCGGCTGTTTTATTTAGAGGTTGGTTTTTCGAATAGGGATATAACTGACATCTTGCGGTCAAATCGACCAACTCTAATGTCTTTTATGTTCAATTTAGTCTGCCATTTTATCATAACTAAGTCGACAGAAGAGCAACGCTTGCAAATTGTGCGAATTCATTTTGAAAATAATGGTTCAGTTCGCGAAGTTTACCGGAAGCTCTGTCAATTTTAGCAATTAAATCGGTTAACCATGGATCGTTTTCGCTCTACGATTACTTTATGTGATAATACGCATCCGCACAGCCGTCGAACAGTGCGCACCGAAGACACAATTGCCGCTGTAGAGCAAAGTGTTGAAGAGAACCCAAATGAATTGATTCGCCACAGTGCACAGCAATTGGAGCTTTGTCCATCCGCGATTTATTTCGCGGAATGGACCTTTCAATTGGCCACTAAAATCGTGTGATTATGGATTATTTTCTTTTGAGGTATGTGAAGACTAGAAAAGACTAGAAAAGACTAGAACTGCTTACGAGCTCTACAAGCAGAAGAGGAGCTTCTTAGACGGAAAAAGAGAGAGCATGAGAAGCGCGAAAAAGAAAGATGCCACAGCAGGAATGAGGTTCGGAAGTATTACCAAAGGATAAAAACAACAAGCTCGGACTATAAGTCCAGAGGCGAAGCCTGCAAAGACGATCAAGGGATTATCGTGGTGGAACCGCAGTCAATGCTGAGGATATGGAAAGACCACTTGTCCAAGCTCTAAAACAGCGATGATGAACCCAATTCCGGTGTTAGGGGCCAGTTATAGCGATCAGGAAAAAGAATCAGGAAAAATTTTCAAATGGAATAATAACTATGTTTTCGTTACAATTGAATAACAAATGTTATACCAATCAATAGTAAACAGCCCAGAGAATTTTTTTTGTCAAGAAAATGTTCAATTGAACAAATACTTTGCCGTAAAATTGTATTTTTCTATTTTCCTGATGGAATTGGAACAGGAAAATAGAAAAATACAAATTAAACAGAAAATATTTGTTCTATTATATCTTTTTTGAGCACAAAAAATTCTTTGAGTGATTTGCCATCGATTGGTATAACATTTGCTATTCAATTGCAACGAAAACATAGTTATTATTCCATTTGAAAATTTTTCCTGATTCGTTTTCCTGATCGCTATAACTGGCCCCTTAGAGAGATAGAACCATTTGATTTAGGTGAAGTAGACCATCAATTCCGCCAACCCGACCAGAACGAAGTGAAGACAGCAATATCCAAATAAAGTCCAACAAAGCTGCTGGAGCTGATGGCCTCACTGCTTAATTGTTTAAAGCAGCAGGCGATGACCTGGTCAGGAGTATGCACCAGCTCATTTGCAAAATTTGGTCGGAAGAAAGCATGTCCGAAGAATGGAACCTCATCATTGTTTTCCCGGTCCTCAAGAAAGGAGACCCTCTGAACTGCGCTAACTACAGCTGTATTGTGTGAGCGTCTGAAGCCATTCGTCAACAACCTGAAAGGTCCTTATCAGTGCGGCTTTAGACCAGAAAAGTCAACCATTGACCAAATCTTCACACTACGGCAGATCTTGGAAGAAACTCAGGAGCTTCAAATCGATACCTACCACCTTTTTATCGATTTCAAGGCCGCGTATGACAGCATAGAGAGGAGTTATATAGAGCCATGTCTAGTTTTGGCATCTCCACCAAACTTGTCCACGCTGCTCCATCAGGGTCGGAACTCGGAAACGATCACTCCGGTACATTCGATGTCAAAAAAGGTTTCAGGCAAGGCGATGCACGGTCATGTGACTTCTTCAACACCGTTCTGGAAAGAATAGTGCAAAACTCCCACATCAACACGAGAGGCACAATCTTTCAAAGATCCGTTCAATTACTCGGATATGCCGACGATATCAACATATCTTATTGGCAGATTGTAGCGTGATGTCAACGGCGCGTTTATGAGCATTGAGACGGAAGCGAAGGAGATGGGTTTAGTGGTCAAGACTAAGAATATGCTTTAATCTAAGAAGGACACCCAACACCGACGTGACGTCTTAGACAGAACGTCACGATAGACAGCTATAACTTTGAGGTAGTTAAGAACTTTGTTTACCTAGGCGCCGCCGCCGCTATTAATTCAGACAACGACACCAGAGCTGAAATCAAACGAAGAATAACTCTTGCCAATCGCTGTTTTTTCGGACAAAGAAGGCAGTAAAGTAGTTAAGTCCTCTCTCGAGCAACTAAGGTGTAACTCTGTAAGACACTTATCATACCTGTTCTTATATATGACGCAGAGTCATGGACCTTGTCAAAGGAAGACGAGAACGCTTTAGGATGCTTCGAGAGAAAAATTCTTCGGGTGATTTTTGGTCCCGTCTGCATGGATGGAGAGTGGAGAAGAAGATTTAACGACGCACTGTACAGCCCGTAAAGCGACACTGACCTTGTCAAACGAGTTAAGGTCCAGCGGAAAGTCTTCGAATCCAATCCCGAGGGACGGCGCACGCAAGGTGGCGCACGCAAGTAGGAGAGGATCTCAACCAACTTGGCGTGTAAAACTGGAGGCAGCTAGCTAGGGATCCTAGTCCGACCCGGACTGTAGCGCCACCTTAAGTAAGTTAGTTAAGTATGTGAAGTCGCTCGTCTACGTCAACAAAACAAAAACGTTAGGGGGCTTGGAAGCCAACATACGTGGCGACGTGGCGTTATTGCCGACAAACGGCCTAAAATTCTCGAAAAAATGGTTGAAAATTGGACCCCTAGACTTGGCTTTATTCAAGCCAGTCGAGGCGGCCACATGCCCAAAATCACTAACGGCATAAAATTATCATTCCAATAAAGCTAAATTAATGGACATTATAACGATTTTCTTGTGTTTTATTTAAATTCGAAGTTCTATATCTCTAAAAACACCCTATAGAAAACCACACGTTAAAAAAAGGTTTTTTAGCCTTTCTCAATTCTTTAGGATTAATGTCCTTAATGTAAGAATTAATGCTCAATTGTTGTTGATGGTCTATTTTGTGTAACATTGTCTTACGAGAGTTTGCCCAAAACCTAACATTTTGAGTGCGACAACACACTGGAAAATTGGGATGAATCTTTGTAAAACTGCAAAGGATCTAACCCTATTCCAATTGTTTAACTTCTAAGAGCTTTCTGTTTAGCGACAGTGCCGCACAGTGGCATTTCAAGCATCCTCCCCCTCCGTAGATCAACTCACCACATTGCCAGCAATTTGACGTCTCTCCCTCCCCCTTCAAATGGAAAGATATAAAAATCAATCATTCTGCAGTACATCTGCAAATTGTAGATCTTCTAATATTGTTTATCTTTGCAGCAGCGCAATGGTTACAACTGCATGTGCAACTATGAAAAGTAAATTTTATTCTGACCCTCACAACTTAAGGCCCATGAAATGAAATATCATTGTATTGATAGAATAAACTATTAAAATACCTTAAACACACACACTCACCATCTATGGACATGGAAATGCTCTGACATCAACAGAAAAACTAATTGCATAAACAAATTCGAGTTAATCTGTCAAAATGCTCGCTGGATACATTTCCTCACTTCCACACATGATCGCGAACCGAATGTTTTATTCCCAATGATATACAGAACCACCAAAACAACAACACGAAAAGAGCCATTGGGTGGAGTACGTTTAACTAGCCAATAGATACTAGACACAAATAGTTGCACATTGATGAAGTATACAAACGGAGAGCAATGTGATAAATTGATGTTCTGTGCACTTTGTTTAGAATTGGATTCTATCGGCCTGTAAATTGCCGACACACTGTGTGTCTGTGTTGTCTAGTTAATAAATTCTTATGTTTAGTTTCAAGAGTAAAGAAGCAATCAGAGGCTTAATCGATTAGAGAATTGTCCGATTGGGTGATGCTCGCTCATTGTACTAAAGAGATTGAGGTTGAAAAAAAAAAATACAAAAACAACGAAATAATGTTTTGGAATTTAATTCAAATAATTTTATGTGGCAGTGGAACAAGGTGAGCAAGCAAGCGTAAAGAGTATATAAATGTTCTGGCTTTGAGAAAGCACGAATGCATTTTTAATTACTCGATAAGTAGTCCATAACCATAAACATTAGCAATTGATGTAAGAAGCTTCGAGGAGTATTGAGTCCATAAGGTTTGTTGGCGTCAGAAAATTATAATGCTTATGGGTTTTATAAAAAAAAGCACTGCTTAGTAACTTTAGTGTAACTTGTGGAACACGCCATTCCATAGTTATGCCTGATTCACAGTGAAGCGTAAACGCGCAGCGTGAACAAAACAAACGTTGATGTGACGTTAGATGTTTTCGAATTTATGATATTAATCCTATGTCAGGTGCCTTAGACGATAAATAAAAAAAATGCCAATGACAAGGAGCAATCACCAAGGATATTCACTTGCTACAAAGTGACAATGAATACCTCAAAAAGCAGCTGCAATGAAAGCAAAGCTGAAGAAAATAATGCACTTACTTCCAACTCAACAATGAACAGTCCTCTAGTGAAATAGCCAGTTGCATTCCTTCCCTGAAACAATTTAGCCGCAACACCAGCCTCGATAGGAATGCTCATCAGTTTTACCTTGAGCTCAACTTCGGGCGTAGAGTCGTCAATTACAGAGATTCATATTTTACACTGAAAAAAATAATCATCTTCAATATGAAGAATGGCGTTCATCAACTGAAAATCATCTATATGACGCACTTTTCATCCCTATGATGCAAAAATTCATGAAAACTTTTTGATGACGGTTTCGTCAGTCATCAATAAGATGAAAGTGCGTTCATCAACTTTTTTTGGAGAATTTCATCGTAATTTGGAATGAATTAAGTTCATCAGTTCATCAAAACTTTTCATGCATGTGATGAAAACACTTTTTTTGATGGTTTTTCATCCTATTGATGATTTTTTTTGTCTAAATGACGAATTTATTTTAAAATGACTTAGATATTCATCATATTTAAGAACAATATTAGTTAATCATACTGATGAAAACAATCATCAAAAAACGGACTTCGATTTTGAGATAGGGGAAGGTGAAATGATGTAAATCATCGTCATATAGATGAATTAAATCATCATATTGATGACTTTCGGTTCTATCATGGAGAATTTGAATAGATATGCGTGATCATTTTATTGATGAAACAATATCATCACATTGATGAACAAAAGTGAGGTTTTTTAACATGGAGAATGTGTGTCGATTTAAGCAATCATTTTAATGATTAAACCAATTCATCATATTTATGAACAAACGAATGATAGAAACAGGCTTTTGTTTTACCACATCAAATGTGAACCGGTGATCATATAGATGAATTGATTCATCACATTGATGAAAAAATAGGCTTTCGATTTTATAATGAGGATGTCAATCGATCATCATATAGATGAATTGATGTTCACCATATATCATCATATTTATGAAAAAATAGACTTGGAATTTCTGCATTGAAAATTTAAATAGATATGCGCAATCATCTTACTGAAGAACTAATTCATCACATTTACGAACAAAAATGACTTTTTTTTATAATATCGAGCAAATGAATTGATTATACTCGTATCATCATATTCATGAAAAATTCATCATATTTATGAAAAAATAGACTTTTGTTTTTATAATTAGGATGCAGCTTGATCATCATATAGATGAATTGATTCATCATATTTATGAAAAAATAGACTTGGAATTTCTGCATTGAAAATTTAAATAGATATGCGCAATCATCTTACTGAAGAACTAATTCATCACATTTACGAACAAAAATGACTTGTTTTTATAATATCGAGCAAATGAATTGATTATACTCGTATCATCATATTCATGAAAAATTCATCATATTTATGAAAAAATAGACTTTTGTTTTTATAATTAGGATGCAGCTTGATCATCATATAGATGAATTGATTCATCATATTTATGAAAAAATAGACTTGGAATTTCTGCATTGAAAATTTAAATAGATATGCGCAATCATCTTACTGAAGAACTAATTCATCACATTTACGAACAAAAATGACTTGTTTTTATAATATCGAGCAAATGAATTGATTATACTCGTATCATCATATTCATGAAAAATTCATCATATTTATGAAAAAATAGACTTTTGTTTTTATAATTAGGATGCAGCTTGATCATCATATAGATGAATTGATTCATCATATTTATGAAAAAATAGACTTGGAATTTCTGCATTGAAAATTTAAATAGATATGCGCAATCATCTTACTGAAGAACTAATTCATCACATTTACGAACAAAAATGACTTGTTTTTATAATATCGAGCAAATGAATTGATTATACTCGTATCATCATATTCATGAAAAATTCATCATATTTATGAAAAAATAGACTTTTTTTATCATTAGGATGCAGCTTGATCATCATATAGATGAATTGATTCTTCATATTTATGAACAATCATCTTATTGAAGAACTAATTCATCATATTTACGAATGAGTTTTGTAGTAGAGATATTCCACGTGTTTTTTAATCTAATAAATAGAAAGATTAATATAATTTTCAACAGTTAAAAACACTTATTTTATTTCCTCAAATGCACATTTCAGAAGCAATGCTTCCATCGTCAGTGAGATTTAATTTATTTTATAAATTTATGAATTTAATTTATGAATCTCACGGACGATGGAAGCATTGCTTCTGAAATGTGCATTTGAGGAAATAAAACAAGTGTTTTTAACTGTTGAAAATTATATTAATCTTTTTATTTATATTTACGAACAAAAATGACTTGTTTTGATAATATCGAGCAAATGATTTTGGATTGGGATGGGAGTCCTTTTCCCCAAAATCTACTCGCTTGTAGTATTCATTCAGAATAGGTTCGATAAAGAGACTTTAGAAAAGTGTTACTGACTCAAATCTTGTTTGGAAAAGAATATCTGTTCTTGCTTCATTTAAAGTCAAATATCTCAAATGTCTGTCCTAAATAAGATCGAAAGCCTTACTTTTTGTTCTTCAAATGTTAAATAGATCAAAAATGAAGCTTAGTTACACCTATTCTCTGCCCTGCGTTCTTTCGCAAATAGCTTTAGTGGTGTCTTAAAAAATACATACGAAAGACACAATTTTTTTTTGCAGAGAGGAGGTTCATCTCTTTTCATATGAACTCTTAATATTTCTTTCGGTTGAGCATTAATGATATCTTTCATAAAAATAAATACTTGCTTACTTACTGCAAACATTTTTCATCAACTCAAATTTTTTCGACTAAGAAGTGACAACGCTGTGTCTGTCTACCCAATTTTCTTCATACTGATGAATATATTTCCTTAGTCATCATATAGAAGAACGATTTCGTCAATATGATGAATAATGTATAAGAATATGCAATCAGGGTTGGATAAGCTAACTTAACTATATTTTTAACATCATTAAGTTCACTAAGTTCAGAAAATCAATAAATTTCCAAAAACCAAAAATTGGAAAACGAAAAATACCATAATGTTAGGACAAATAACTACAATTTAGCAGAAAAACAATTTTGGCAAATATATAACCAAAACTTGAAAGTTCTGGCTCAGTAAAATTTGAAATTATAGCCGAAAAACGTTTTATTACTATGTAGAGGTCGCTGTTTTTGAACGGTTCTTACGAGTTAAATGTGGTTGGCCTTAACAAGTACATATGTGCAAAATATTAAAGTTAAAGTTGAATACAGTGCTTAAGAAATAAATAATTTTTTGTCTGGTTCTGCAAAGTAAGTAAATCTTAAATAAATATTTCACTGTTACCAATATTCATTTCAGTACCTTTTCATAAATAATTGTTTCAATTAATTGTAGATGATGCCATCGGAGGGTGAAAATGTGAAAAAATAAGTGAGTATAAGATGATTTCTAAACTTGATAGGTATTATGATACAGTTTCTGTTTTGGTCCACTAGGTACTTATCACGAAGCTTGCAGTTCAAAATAAGAGTAAGTTCATCGTTAACGTACCGTCTTAACTCGTTGAAAGAAACCCCTGTCTCTTAAAATCTTAATACAATTTTATTGGTTATATTAGACCGTCGCGTCGTTAGCTTCATATCTGCCAACTCCACTTGGTATCTATATCGCTAGCGAGTTTTCTTTTACAAATATTAAAATTGGGGAATTTCATTTTAAACAAATTTCTGTGCATGCCTAATTCCATTTTAATATGACCAGCTGCTATTAAATAAGTATCTCAAAAGTAGAAAAAAAATATCTGTATTTCCCTAATTGTGTTGTTTATGTATTTCTTAGAAGACCAGATTAAAGACAAAATCATATAAATCATACCTACCATTGAAAAATTAATTAAAAAACATGTAACCCAAAGAAAAAACCCGAACGTAATAAAACAATTGAGTGTAATAAAAACAAATTAGATCTGGTCACCCAAGCTATTAAGCAGCAAAACAAAACCATATACACACTCACGATCATTTGGGTGCGCATTTAAAAATGCATTCATAAAAAACTACTGGTTGCGTATCTTATATTGGAAGTTTATTGGTATTACCCTGGGAAAACCTATTGTGTATCCTTCAAACATTTGGGATTGTCCGAAGGGATTACTATTCATAATTTTGACCTGCTTCCACTCATTGCAGTTTTTTTTATTTTTTTGCTGTTTATTGTTGAATGTAGTAGTAAGCGTTGCATTTGCGTAGAGAGTGTCCCTATTCATTATTAGATATACTCTGGTGTGTATATAGATCTGGTCACCCAAGCTATTAAGCAGCACAACAAAACCATATACACGCTCACGATCATTATGCCTTTAAAAATGCATTCATAAAAAACTACAGGTCGCGTATCTTACAATGGAAGTTTATTGGTATTGGCCTGGGAAAACCTATTGTGTATCCTTCAAACATTTGGGATTGTCCGAAGGGATTACTATTCATAATTTTGACCTGCTTCCACTCATTGCAGTTTTTTTATTTTTTTGCTGTTTATTGTTGAATGTAGTAGTAGGCGTTGCATTTGTGTAGAGAGTGTCCCTACTCATTATTAGATATACTCTGCGCAAAACATAGTACGAGTACAGTCTGCGTTGGATTTTTGAAAGCAAAAGATAAGATATAGCTACGGAGTGTGAAAAAGTGATTCGTAAATTTTATAAAATTGTTAAAGTTGTGTTAAGTTTTCAGTTTTAAATTCATTTTTTATTGTTCTTTCTTGTGTTGTGTTAAATAAGCTGTGAAGTGCGGAAGGTATGCCTTGTTTTTATTATTATTTCTTTGGGTTCTTGTAATTTTTTTACTTTGCCATCATATATGTAGTTAAATTGTACGGGGTTTGCAAGCATTTTGAGTTAGTTTTCATTTCTTGAGTTGTTGCATTGCATTGGTGTTTTAATACAGAGATTCTATAATCTGCTTGTTTCGGTGGGTGGGAATCTGGGAATCAAATATTAAATCTATTTCTTATTTTTTATGCATTTTCTTTCCAAAAATTTTTATTTTTTTAACAAATGAAATGTTCATTTTATCATCACTATAACGGTACAATTTCATCATGTTGATGAACAATTTCTTCATATTTATGAATTCTCATAGTTTTCATCAATATGATGAATTACGTGATATATGTTTTCATCATTTCTTCATTCTGATTATTGTGTTCGTCATATTGATGAACAAAGATGCAAGGAAGGCGTCCTTTTGCTTTTGGGCGTCAGTCTAGCCTCATACGCATATATTCGTAGTTTTCTTCATATTGATGAATTTATTCATCATTATTCTTCACATAGATGAATTGTTGCTTCATTTTCATCAATGTAATGAAAATCTTAAAAAAAAACATTTTAGCTTATTCGCAGATTTTGATTTCATTGCCATTCATATTCAGTTTATGTTTGAAAGTGAAAGTGAAAGGATTAAGTTCTCATGTAGGTACTTTGCCTATGTGAGCTGAGTATAAATTTTATAAAATTGTTAAAGTTGTGTTGAATAAGCTGTGAATTGCGGAAGGTATGCCTTGTTTTTATTATTATTTCTTTGGGTTCTTGTAATTTTTTTACTTTGCCATCATATAGTTAAATTGTACGGGGTTTGCAAGCATTTTGAGTTAGTTTTCATTTCTTGAGTTGTTGCATTGCATTGGTGTTTTAATACAGAGATTCTATAATCTGCTTGTTTCGGTGGGTGGGAATCTGGGAATCAAATATTAAATCTATTTCTTATTTCTTATGCATTTTCTTTCCAAAAATTTTTATTTTTTTAACAAATGAAATGTTCATTTTATCATCACTATAACGGTACAATTTCATCATGTTGATGAACAATTTCTTCATATTTATGAATTCTCATAGTTTTCATCAATATGATGAATTACGTGATATATGTTTTCATCATTTCTTCATTCTGATTATTGTGTTCGTCATATTGATGAACAAAGATGCAAGGAAGGCGTCCTTTTGCTTTTGGGCGTCAGTCTAGCCTCATACGCATATATTCGTAGTTTTCTTCATATTGATGAATTTATTCATCATTATTCTTCACATAGATGAATTGTTGCTTCATTTTCATCAATGTAATGAAAATCTTAAAAAAAAACATTTTAGCTTATTCGCAGATTTTGATTTCATTGCCATTCATATTCAGTTTATGTTTGAAAGTGAAAGTGAAAGGATTAAGTTCTCATGTAGGTACTTTGCCTATGTGAGCTGAGTATAAATTTTATAAAATTGTTAAAGTTGTGTTGAATAAGCTGTGAATTGCGGAAGGTATGCCTTGTTTTTATTATTATTTCTTTGGGTTCTTGTAATTTTTTTACTTTGCCATCATATAGTTAAATTGTACGGGGTTTGCAAGCATTTTGAGTTAGTTTTCATTTCTTGAGTTGTTGCATTGCATTGGTGTTTTAATACAGAGATTCTATAATCTGCTTGTTTCGGTGGGTGGGAATCTGGGAATCAAATATTAAATCTATTTCTTATTTCTTATGCATTTTCTTTCCAAAAATTTTTATTTTTTTAACAAATGAAATGTTCATTTTATCATCACTATAACGGTACAATTTCATCATGTTGATGAACAATTTCTTCATATTTATGAATTCTCATAGTTTTCATCAATATGATGAATTACGTGATATATGTTTTCATCATTTCTTCATTCTGATTATTGTGTTCGTCATATTGATGAACAAAGATGCAAGGAAGGCGTCCTTTTGCTTTTGGGCGTCAGTCTAGCCTCATACGCATATATTCGTAGTTTTCTTCATATTGATGAATTTATTCATCATTATTCTTCACATAGATGAATTGTTGCTTCATTTTCATCAATGTAATGAAAATCTTAAAAAAAAACATTTTAGCTTATTCGCAGATTTTGATTTCATTGCCATTCATATTCAGTTTATGTTTGAAAGTGAAAGTGAAAGGATTAAGTTCTCATGTAGGTACTTTGCCTATGTGAGCTGAGTATAAATTTTATAAAATTGTTAAAGTTGTGTTGAATAAGCTGTGAATTGCGGAAGGTATGCCTTGTTTTTATTATTATTTCTTTGGGTTCTTGTAATTTTTTTACTTTGCCATCATATAGTTAAATTGTACGGGGTTTGCAAGCATTTTGAGTTAGTTTTCATTTCTTGAGTTGTTGCATTGCATTGGTGTTTTAATACAGAGATTCTATAATCTGCTTGTTTCGGTGGGTGGGAATCTGGGAATCAAATATTAAATCTATTTCTTATTTCTTATGCATTTTCTTTCCAAAAAATTTTATTTTTTTAACAAATGAAATGTTCATTTTATCATCACTATAACGGTACAATTTCATCATGTTGAGCAAGAGAATATACTATTGGAAGTATTAAGACATATGAACTCCTTATACTCTAATAAACAGTACACGAACTTTATTCAAGGGCCAGTTTGGAAAAAAAAGTGTGACATGTATCCAGGAAAAACTTTGATACCCTACTTTTTGTACGCGGATGATTTTGCTGTTAATAATCCGTTAGGTGCACACGCCACAACTCATTCCGTTTGCAACTTTTACTACTCATTTCCCTGCTTTCCAAGGCGTAGTTCTAAGCTAGAGAGCATTTTCTTGGCAGCTGTTATAAAATCCAAAGATTTGAAAAATATTGGAAACGAAGACTGTTTGCATTATCTAATCGAGGAGTTGATATATCTTGAAGAGACTGGAGTAGACATATCAGTTGGCAAGGGAGAAATGCATCGCGTTCATTTTATAATGGGTCTTTTTCTCGGAGATAACTTGGGAGTAAACTCGCTTCTTGACTTTTCAAAATCATTCTCGAGCACTTCTTTCTGCAGATTTTGTAAAGTAGACCGAGAAAATTGCAGTAAGCTTGGTGTTGAAGTACAGGAGCACATTCGAACGGTCGAGAACTACAGTTATGATGTATCTGTAAATGATCTTAAAAAAACCGGTATCGCAAAAGAAAGCCCATTTAACAAAATACCTTCTTTCCATGTTGTGGAAAACTTTTGTGTCGATGCAATGCATGACTTATGTGAAGGTATATTCCATTATGATCTTTGTCACATATTATTATATCTGACACAGGAAATGAATTATCTGACATTGGAAATGCTTAATAAAAGAAAGCAAACTTTTGACTATGGGCCAATGGAGATTGGGAATTTTTCAACTGAGCTAACAATGAACCATTTGAAAAATAAGCACTTAAAAATGACTGCGCGTGAAATGCTTACTTTTGTTATGTATTTACCCCTCATGATCGGTGATTTGATTCCTTCCGAAGATGAAGTTTGGCTTTTTTTACTTGAACTAATTGACATTACGGAACTTATTTTGTCGTTCGAAGTTACAGAGTTACTCATCTCAACATTAAAATTAAAAATAAAACATCATAATGAGCAATATGTCAAATTATTCACTGATAATTTGAAACCAAAATTCCATTTTTTAACACACTACCCTACTGTAATAAGAAATTCTGGACCGGCACGAAATTTTTGGTGTTTTAAATTTGAAGCCAAGCACAGGCCGTTCAAGGTGTATGCCCATGGAATAACTTCAAGAAAAAATATATGTCTCACTCTGTCCAAAAAATTTCAATTCCAGTTTGCAAATCTGATTCTACATTCTAACAGTAATATATGTAAATGAATTTCACATAGAGGAGAAACATTTATGCGATACTGGATTTGCTAACATTGTTCGAGATAAGCTGAAGTTAAAAGAAGACAAAAAATTAAAATTTTATGATGAAATAGAGTATATTGGCAAAAAATATAAAGCTGGATTTTATGTTGGTAAATGTTCGAATGACTATAATATATACATTATTAGGACTATAGCTAAGGCAGAAGGGAATATATTAATGTTTTGCCAAAAATTATTGAACATTTACTTCAATTCTCACTTTAAAGCTTTTGAGGTTGATACAAATATGTTTGGTGAATTCAAACTCCTTGCATTTGATGAAATTATCGGACCTCCTGTTACTTTGACAAAAACATCAAAAGGAAAGCACCTGATTAAGCTTAAGGAATATTTTCATCAATAGTAAAAACAAAATATCTCCAGCAACTTAAAACACAAACTTTCGATAAATTATAATACATACTAATTAATATTTAGAAATGGAAAATTTGCCTGAGAGCTCAGCAACGCTGGACGATGGAAATTCGAAGCTCCTTGAGGAAACTGTAACAATCCTCAGTACTGATGGAGAACAGCAGCAGACTTCCCTCTACACTTTAATACCATTCACGGAATATTCCAGCAACAATACGGACAGTGATGACGATGAGGAATTAAAAGCACTTTTGAAGGATTGGGGTTGCATGTCTCTGTATAATTACATGCATGGTAAGATGATTATTTTATTGCTTAATTTACCTTAGCTTATTGTTACAATGTGAATATTTTCGCTGTCAGTTTAGCTAGGCTGAAAAGCCTAAAATTAGGATAAACAAATAAATAAAAGTTTTGGCGCAACAGCTCTATAAGAACCATAGGCATGTGATTTTTTTTGAAATTGGAAAAATGTACTCTCAGATTCGAGAATTACTCTTTCCAATTATACATGTTTTTTGCAGTATAAGTAGTAAGACAATTTTGCGTGTGCTAGTGAGTTCAGAAGTAATCTTCTAACTATGAAAAAACAACTATAGAATTATAATTTTTTTTTAACGAAACATGAAATATTCAAAAGAGTAATTCTATCTATAGTAAGAAATAAAACTACCGTTTTAGTGATTCAACTGACAGCTGAATTTACAACTTCATACAGGAAGGGACATAACTTTAAGTATTTCTTTTTTGCCTCAGGTGAAAATGTAACAATCGACATTTTAAAAATAATTAAAGTGGCTCAAGTAACATCTTTACTTTCAAATTTTAAACACGGTGACCGCATACTCTTCGAGTATAAGTTAGAAAAGTGGAGGGCTTCAATTGGAATGCCTCTTCAACCAGGCATTGAGCTTCCATCAACATCATCCGAAGTACGATGTCGAACTCCAAGCTCTCCATCACCATCGAACTTGTCGTCTAGAGGGATATCACCTACGTCGTCACCCGAAACAACACAATGCAAATCCATTGATCTGTCTACAATTTTAAATGTAAAAAAACATGGACAAAATATTGTGGATTATTACAATAAAAATAATAAATTTCAAACGGAACATCGGCAGCGTCTCATTAGTATTATTGCGGAATATTTTGATGAGAACAGTATTCCCTTAAGCCTAAAAACCAGCTATAGGTTGGAAGAAGAAATACTAGAACTTTTTCCCACCGAAAAGCTCGAGTACTACCGTACAGAAAAAAGAGGGAAGCTGTACACTAAGCTGCACAACATGAAAAGGCTTTATAAATCTCTCACACTACAAAAAACATCACCAGAAAAGGAGACAAAAAAATCAAAAAAAAACCTAAGTGAGTAAAGGTGTTGCAATATTTTGTGACGTCTCCAAATAAAAAAATCGTTTTCCTAAGTTGCGGAGTCAGATGCAGAAGCTTGTGTAAAAAGCTTGAATATGGACAACTTGTCATCTGATGAGTTTGATGGTGCTTGGGATGCTTGCACCGAGTACCGACTTCTGCAAATACGCAAATGTTCATCACAAGAAGAGATTTTCAAGACATGGCCGCAATACAAAAATTTAAATGGATATCGTTTGGTAGGTAATAACTTAAAGTAACTTTAATTTTTTAAGTTAATCTCTTTGTTTTAATAGATTGACAGAGATTTCAAGACCCTATACCCTCAAAGCTTAACTATATGTGAGAATTGGGAAACTAATTTTAAGCTTATTAAACAGTTCCTCATCAGCAATGTAAAAGACAAGAAAGTAGCAGAAATTATAACACAAATAGAAGACCGGGATGCAAACAAAGGTAAAAATTACTTTATATTCATTTTGAACAAATTTTCAACTATACCTATCTTTATGCTTACTTTTTTTTCTCCATAGAAAACGCGGTACTTTGTCTACTCAAAAGCTTGCACAGCTATTTGTTTCCAACAAGGCCAGTAGTAACGAAATCACCATCAACCTCAACATCACCACGGCAAAGGATGATTCAACGATTCACTATCAAAGACTCCCAACAGGCTTTCATTTTTGAGGGAGAGAGCGTTCAGCAGATCGAAGACCACTTAGACTTCTTAAAAACGAAGAATACCAATATTCAACCCTTAATTCTTGTTTTATCGAAAAACGACGGTTGTGAGGAATATTTTGTATATCTAGATGGATATAAACTCAAATTTAAAAAACTACTGCGTGCAGTAGATATTTGTCTAAAAATTTTTTTTGTTTTTAATTTGCAATACCCAGCTGCTTGCGAGCAGTTTTGGAATTTTATACAATACTTTTTTTATTCTATAGAACCTAATAAAAAAGATATTACCTCACGAATAAGTACTATAATTGAAACGCTTAAAGATCAATAAAGTATTTGTAAACATTTTAAATTCAAATCTACTTTTTTCTTTTATTTTTCTATAAAGTTTAGA
The DNA here is from genome assembly GCA_914767635.1 of Melanostoma mellinum. Classification (NCBI taxonomy): domain Eukaryota; kingdom Metazoa; phylum Arthropoda; class Insecta; order Diptera; family Syrphidae; genus Melanostoma; species Melanostoma mellinum. Next base: position 28,533,371 of record OU612058.1, read on the forward strand.
AGGAAAGTTTCTTGAACAGGTTTTCAAATTGAGGAATGACAACTTTGAAGAGCTTCATCTTAAGGTGCAGAATCGATTCCTGTATTAATGTGGAAATGTTGGGATAAGTATTATATTGGTGATTTTTTACTAATATGTAGTGCTTTTTCTAATTCTAGGTGATTATTTTCATCGGTATGTTTAATGGAATTCAGTAATGCAATGAAACATCAGTTCACCAACCTGGTGCGTTCCTGTTCGTCGTACTAATTATCGGATTCTTCAACATTATGAAAAGTAATTATCTTGGTGATGAAGGGCTTCAAAATCTGTCAATTGTCACATTATATAGCAAGCACGCCTCCTTTTAGATTGCCCGTTGCTCATAAATATTGGTAATTATTAAAATCACTGGTAGATATACATGAAAGCACTTTTAGCAAATATCAAAAACAATTCCTGTATTGTTTTTTAAATGTTTATTAACAGTGCCTTCATTCTTATAAGTGATTTTAAATATGCCCCATATTTATGCACAAAGTTCACAGTTCATCTAAAAGGAGAGGTGTTTGGTTTATATGTGAAAATCAACAGATTTTGAAGTTTTTTTTATCACCAAGGCAATATTTTTGCATAATGTTGAAGAACACGATCATCAGTACGACGACCAGGAACGCACCAGGTAGATGAATAAAATCATTGCATTCATGAAATCCATTATCACAATGATGAATATAATCACTGAATTGATGTAGAAGATCATCAATATGAGGAACATATATGCTTCATATTAATGAAAATGTTCATTGTATTGATGATCCTATACATCAATATCCTGAATAGTTTTCATCAAAATTATGAACATGCTCATAGTATTGATGAATATATTCATTGCATTGATGAAAAACGTTCATGGTATTGATGTATACGATCATCAATATGATAAACATGTTCATCATATTGATAAATATATTCACTGTATTGATGAAAAATATTCATGGTATCGATGTATGCGATCATCAATATGATAAACATGTTCATCATATCGATGAATATATTCACTGTATTGATGAAAAATATTCATGGTATCGATGTATGCGATCATCAATATGATAAACATGTTCATCATATTGATAAATATATTCACTGTATTGATGAAAAATATTCATGGTATCGATGTATGCGATCATCAATATGATAAACATGTTCATCATATTGATAAATATATTCACTGTATTGATGAAAAATATTCATGGTATCGATGTATGCGATCATCAATATGATAAACATGTTCATCATATCGATGAATATATTCACTGTATTGATGAAAAATATTCATGGTATCGATGTATGCGATCATCAATATGATAAACATGTTCATCATATCGATGAATATATTCACTGTATTGATGAAAAATATTCATGGTATTGATGTATGCGATCATCAATATGATAAACATGTTCATCATATCGATGGATATATTCACTGTATTGATGAAAAATATTCATGGTATCGATGTATGCGATCATCAATATGATAAACATATTCATCATATTGATGAATAAATTCATTGCATTGATGATAAATATTCATGGTATCGATGTATGCGATCATCAATATGATAAACATGTTCATCATATTGATGAATATATTCATTGCATTGATGATAAATATTCATGGTATCGATGCATGCGATCATCAATATGATAAACATGTTCGTCATACCGATGAATATATTTATAGTATTGATGAAAAATATTCATGATATTGATGTACACGATCATCAATATGATGAAAATGTGAATCACGTTGATGAACTAATTCATTAAATTTATCGAAAATTTTCGTCATATTGATGTGCACGATCATCAATGTGATGAATACAGTCATCACATTGATGATTATTTGTAAATGAAAATTTATTATATTACTTCAATTTTCATCATATTCATGAATGCAATCATCTATATGATGAACAAAAGGAGGGGAAATTTAAGTTATCACTTTTCATCACATTCATGAACAAAGTTGATGTATGATGAACGAGTTTCATCGCTTAAAAGCTTCATCATATTGAAGAAACGCTTTTCATCATATGCATGAAAAGGTTCACTGGATCAAAATTGACGAATTTTTCATCAAATAGATGACGTTTTTCATCATTATTATGTACCTTTTTTTTTCAGTGTAGTCGCACCACCCGAACACAGTCACAGTCGAAGAAGTTAGGGAGGCAGTTAAGAACTCCAAAAAAGGCAAATCGATTGGGCCAGACGAGGAACCATATGAGTTTTGGAAAAATATGGGAGACATGGGGTTGAGATGGCTCACGATTCTCATTTCCAAACTTATAAGAGGTGACAGTTTGCCTAATCAATGGAGGGAAAATTTGTTTCTTCCAATGTATAAGGTAAAGGGAGATAACAGAAGCTGTGAAAACTATCGTTCGATCAAGTTGATGTCCCACACTATGAATATCGTTGAGCGGGTTTTGGATAGCCGACTGCGGAAAACAATAAGGCTGTCTAACGACCAATGCGGGTTTGTCGCGGGTAAGTCAAGTACAGACGCAAGCCAAAGTATAAGGATCATTATGGAAAAACACCGAGATGCCTTAGAGGATTTGCATATTGTGTTGGTTGACTTCGAAAAAGCATTCGATCGACAACCACGAGATCTGATATGGGTGGCCCTCAGACACCGAGGAGTTCCTATGTGCGAATAATTATGGACATGTACGAGGGAGCAGTTACAAAAGTGAGATGCCCAGCTGGAGTCACCGAAGAATTGAAGTGTCTTGAGTCCACTGCTTTTTATTGCTGTTCTAGATTATTTGCTCGAAGGAAAAGTAACGGACAATAAAGTACAACAATTTTTTTTTGCTGACGATGGAGCCATCATAAGCGAGGATCCTACATCCCTGCAACGAGCACTTGACGTTTGGGTTGATGTTCTAAAAGGAAATGGGTACCGTATTAGCGCTAAAAAGACTGAATACCTGTGCTGCCCTTTTTCTGATCTAGACAAGCCCATTCCAGAGATTTATTTGAATGGAAATGTGCTTCCCAAGTGTGAAAAGTTTAAATATCTGGGATCTATGATCAATAGTGAAGCATCTTGTGATGAAGACATCAATCATAGAGTAAGCGTAGGGTGGATGAAGTGGCGAGAAATCTCCGCTATCTTCTGTGATCGAAAAATGCCCCCTAAGTTGAAGGGAAGACTCTACACAGTAGTTGTCCGTCCAGCTCTGACATACGGTTCACAATGTTGGACAATGTACAAAAAGTATGAGAGCAAATTGACGGCAGCCGAAATGAAGATGCTTCGGATGACAGCAGGAGTAACAAAGCTTGATCGAATTAGAAGTACTAGGATCCGTGGAAGCCTTCATGTCAAAAGTACCATCTTGGACAAAATTCAGCACGACCGGCTCAGTTGGTATTGTCATGTTCAAAGGAGAGATCCGCAGAACCCCGTCCAAAAGGCAATATCGTACAACGTTTCAACAAATTCGCGAAGAAAAAGAAAAGGCAGGCCAAAACACTCCTGGTACAAGCAAATGCAAAAACAGCAGCATTTGGTTGGCCTCAGACATGGAACAATCCAAAACCGGGAGGCTTGCTAGAGGCGGATCAATAGTGTGAAGCAGAAAAGTGGGAGAGTTGTGATCGCTTCAAGATCACTACTCGTAACGCCGGAAATGAAAGAGAAGAAGAAGAAGAAGTCACACCACCCGAATGTGGAATGCTCTACCTGACACTGTTTTTCCCCTGCTTTACGATTCGCAAAAGTTCAAAAGCAACGTGCATCGGTGTCTCCTTTCAAATCCTCTCTTTTTTTCCAAAATGCTCGCACTGTGTTCTCTAACATTATAAGGGTATAATAACCCCTTGATGTGCGCGTTATTTATAAAAAAAAAGTGTTTAAAGAACTGCAAAAACGTAAAATTTCGATCTTTATGGAATTATCGATGCGATGGAACTACCACTCTAGGCACTACCTTAATTTATAAGGCTATAATTTTTTCTTCGTGAGATGCACTATGTCAATTTATTTTTTGCAACTACTTTTCCCTTTGAAAGGTGAGAAGGTACCCTTCTTAGTCTACCCCCAATGCACAAATTTCAAATTCTCAATTCATTTTCAAAGCGGGTTGAGTAGCACGCGACTCATTTATGGGATATGCAAAATTCTCTAAACATTAATTACCAAAAACACTGTCGCAATCAAATTTTCATGAAATTACACGCATGAAAATGAGTTTTACACAAAACACCGCAGTAAGTAAATATTCGCACTTAACTGGAATGGGAGATGCTTTATCCGGTGCACAACAAGCGTACTTATTTTGTTCTTGATGCATGCTCATTTAAGTCTTCAACATGTCGAAAACATATATGGCAGTGTGAATTGAGATAGTCACTGTGTGTTTGCGTTCTCGAGAAAGGATGTTAAATTGTCTGAAACTCTTCGCATCACCCGTACCTACTTTGTTACATAAAACCTAAGCTGCACAAGCAGACGTTATGCGAAAAGTAGTACGAGTATAATGCGTTATTGCCTCAACTTTGCGATAGGGAGTCTGATAATTCATATGTTTTCTGCACTCTCTTTGGGTAATTGTCTGTACACACGCAGAGCTTAACTTTAAGGAAGATGTTTGCATAATTAATTAGAGGCCAGTGACTTTGCTGAAACTCAACTTGTCATACTCAATTGTTCTAAGCCTGATGAGAGTGCAGTCTTCTTGTGTATGGGGTTGGTTGGAGTTGAATGTAGCTTTAATTTAAGGGTTTTTCTATTTTAAATTGTTAAATTACTGATGCGTTTCGAAAATTTAACAAAACACCAAATGGTAATCGGAGCCACAGGGCTTAAGGGTTACTTGTGTTTCATGCTACTTTGCCATGTCGCCTTAAAGGTGACATTCATTGTTGCTAGGAGGAAAAACTATTGATAAAATAGGTAATACCTGTATATGCAGTTGGGTATTATAATTTAGAGGCGCGTACAACAACATGAGCTCAAGTATTTCAATACACCGTCTGTCTGTACAAATACATTTATGTTATTGTGCACACATTTGCATATCGATGGGAACCCAACACGTGTCCTCAATTACGCCAAGAGGCGTTTAAATGCTAATTCTAGCTCAATGCATCCGCTCTTTTCGGTATAAATAATTCCATTCGAATAGAGAGAGACATCCACCATAGCAATGGGGCCAACGATTATTCCGTGGAAGTGTTGGTTGTGAGAGCGTATCGCTTGGCTGAGGGGCTGGATTTTATGCCCCTAAAAATACCAGGATATAACACACAGAGACTTCCAATTTTGCCACTGAATATAAAATTTATTTATTATTTGAATTCATTTATTTTGATTTGAATGAATTTACATTCGATGGATCAACAATTGTCGCAATCAAATTTTGCCTATGCCCCAACATGATGTTAGCATAGATGACGATGGCTATGCTGATTCTGATGATGACGAAGTCAGAAGAGCCTCATCTTGATTCAGTCAACATCAATACTGACGAAGATGACAAGGAGGACGACATGACGGTGAAAGTCACGATGGCAGAGTAGGTATAGAGATAAATGATTCTGTTTTTTTTTAAATTGATTCAATTTATCGGCAATGAGATTGAATTTTATCGGTGCGTATTGTCAAGTCGTTTTCGTATTGCCTTTACCATCATTACGTCATTTTGCCTATCGTCTGAAATAAGCTTGATACACAATCGACCTCCTAAGTGGCGAGGCTTGACAAAAAGGGACATTCAATTGATTCATATTTTTAATAAAAAGGAATGTTGAACCACTAAAGGTGGGCCCGTAAAAAGTCAACCAGAAAAAGGAAATCGGCTTATTTGAAAGAAGGATAAACAGCTTGAATCTCTTGAGACGATAAAGATTTGTTTGTTATTTGGTAGAAGAAGCAGGTCAGTTTTAAGAGTTGAAGTGTTTGTGGAATGGAAATGTGTTTGTTTATGCTCTGATTGTAGTTCTCATTGCATTTCGAAACAAAAAGGATTGTATACGCCATGATGCATCTATGGATTACTCGTAATGGCTTCACTACGCTTTGAGGTTATTAAGCTTTTGATAATCATCAAAATCATACATAACTCGAGCAGTTCAGTTATATATATATGATTTTTTATAGGTATAGAGGAAAGGCTTTGTTTTTTTTAAGGAAATTTATTGTTTCACTTGGTTCTTTTTTCTTACTTCGCGCAACTAGTATCGTGATCTCGAAAGGATCAGATCACAACTCTCCTGCTTCCCTCCTTTACTCTAGGGGTCTTTCGCCACGCTGACCTCAAAAGCGTCGGCAAGTCTCTCGGTTTTATTATGTCTAAGGCCTACCAAATGCAGATGTCGTTGTATTTGTTCGTACCTGAAGAGTTGAGGTCTTTAATATTTTTCTTCCCTGGTTGTGATCATGGCGGAAGTTCGTTGCTTTTTAACGGAGTTCTCTTGAGATTGAAGGGAACTCATCTCTCCTACTTTACTACTTCAAAGTAGTTATCGGCTTGTGGGGCCGACCAAATGGAGTTTTCATTGTAGATTTGTGTTTATCAGGGGTGTTTCCTTTTTCTTCCCTCGCGATCGTTTGTGATCGTTGCATGATATTCCTTTTTTGACGGAGTTCCCTAGATCGCTCCTTTGACCATGACATACCAGCTGAGACGGCTATGATCTATTTTTTCAAAAATAGTTTTTTCGACCTAAATGCTTCAACGGACATTGGTATCAGCAACCTTTGCAACTCCTGCTGCCATACGGGGCATATCTTCGCATCTATATTTTTTTCAGATTGAGGGGGGGGGGGGAGGATTCACGCCACTTATTCCACCCAACGCTTACTCGATGCTTGACATATTAAGTTACTTCACTGTTGTACATAGATTCTTGGTATTCGAACTATCCACCTTTGGAAAGCTCATCTCCACTCAAACATTTGTCAGGGGCAAACATTTATGGACCAAGAAATGCAACTAACAAACTGTCAGGAATTCATTATTTTCTAAAAAGTCTATTAATACGAAGCAATGATCCTTGTCACTAAATGATTGCTTCATGGTCAGCAAAAATAGAGCGTTCGATACTTTACCTTGCAGCAGATATATAGTCGAGGATTGCAATAAAAGTCACACAGGTCGAGATGCTTCCTTGGTGTTCACGTGCTGTGACTTGGAATGCGTCGGTGAGTTAAAAAAAAAAAACTTACCGAGGTCACCTCGCGAAGAAAAAAAAGACTTAAAAACTATGCAACATAATTTAACTAAGTGGTGCGAAATGCGTCTTTGTGCATGTAAGCACTAAAGTCTGTTTCTAAGAGTCTTTCTGCGTTATTTTTTAAGTGCTGGCCTCTGTTTTTTTTAACTCTCCATTGAAAATTGATGGTTCAATCGACGTTTTTGAAGCGACGCAACGCCAAGTGCTGTAACAGTTTCGGACACATCAAATATTTTTATGATAAGCATAAACAAAAGGTAGCCAAGTAGGTTCATAATAATTACTCTCAAAACTCTGGTATGAGCTCGAGAACCTATCAGGAAAAGAATGTTTTGAGCTGAGTCGACGCACAGTTTGTAATTTGGCCAATCTAGCGGAACTTTAATGAAAAATAAATGTTATCCAAATGCAACAAAATTGGTATCATATGGAAGATAAAACCTCCAGCAATAACAATGTAAAATGAAAAACCAGAAATATCTGTGTTTTACGTAATACAAACATCAGTATTGTTGAAGCAAAAAAAATTTTATTCAAATTCATTACTTTTTTCTTATCAAGTTGTTAGCATCAGGGTTAAGTAAGTAGTTAGTTGTGCACCTCAAATTTATTTTATTTATTTTTGTTGACATTTAAGAAGTTCGCAGAGTAGTTCGCCGAAGTCCCGACGGCATTGGTATAACAGTCAAGATCACAGGTTATGGGGAAATATATGGTGCCAAACTAAACCTAATAATGTAAATGGTGTGGCCCTGAAGATTTGGTGCCCAAACAGCGTAATGGGTTTCATGTTTGCCTGTAGCATGGGATTTTGAGAATCATATCCTGGAAAAAACCAGTTGTTTTTTCTTATGGGTATCACTTTTTGCTTTTTGAATTGGGAAGTGAGTTTACTGCCATGAAAAGCTTTTTCTTGATTACCCGTCCGAAGTTAGCAAAAAAAAATTGTAGGCCCCTTCATTCCCTCATAAGGCATGGTTGTGAGAAATACGCTAGGTCCCGAGCTTCACGATCTGTTTCGCAACACAATTTGTTTATTTACTTTTTGTCTATTGAAGTCAGTTAAGAAGCCGATCATTCAGGTTTGCGGCTGTGCGTAGAATAAGCTTTACCAATACTGCAGAGAAAAATGGACACGACTGGGTCGCACAAGCTTGCGATTGTGTACTAAGTATATACACATTAATTATGAAAATTTAATAAAATCACCTTAAATGCTTATAAGAAAAAATTAATTAAATATCTCAAAGGTTCTTAAACAAAAAATAAAAAAGGCATTTTTTTTGCAGTTGCTACTACATATAAACGCTAAAAATTTAATAAAAATGGATAGAGCGTTCTTTTAATAGACGGTTTTTGTTATACAAAGACATCAAGCATCACCGAACTGGACAAAGCGTCACAGTAGACAGACATATCTTCGAGGAAGTACAGGACTTCGTCTACTTAGGATCCGCTATTGACACCAAAAACAACATCAGTGCGAAGATCAAACGGAGAATAACTTTTGCGTTTCGGTTAAGAAGGTAATTGAGAAACAAAACCCTCTCAAGAAAAACCAATGTAATCTTGTATAAGACCTTGATCATCCCAGTCCTCCTTTACAGCGCGGAAGCATGGACCTTATCGAAAGCGGATGAGGAAACCCTTGGCCATTTCGAAAGAAAAATTATCATTGGTTGCGTATGCGAAGAAAATGTGAGGAGAGGAAGATAAAACAACGAGCTGTCTGAGCTGTACCACGACATTGGCATAGCCAGAAGAGTAGATACGCATCGCAAGGCTATGATGGTTGGGCCATGTAGACTGTAGAGCGAATGGACCCTAACGCTCCGTCTCGACGGGTTTTCGAAAGCACATTGCAGGGAAATCAAGGAAGGGGACGACCTCGTCCTAGGTGGCGCAATCAAGTGGAAGAAGACCTCAAAGAACTAAGAGTGCAAAACTGGAGAGAGCTCGCTCGAAATCGAAGTCGTTACAGAAGGATGTTGATTGAGGCCTAGGTTCACCCCGAAATGTAATGCCTACCTTAATAAGTAAGTAATCAACCTCGTTGTGAATTTAGTGGCTCCTGCTACCTCAGAGCAACCACTGACTCTCTGCTCTAGTATCATTTCAAGAATCACCATACCATGAGAGAACAACCTAAACCCAGCATTACCACAAGTCCGAGTCCAAGAACAGAAGACACAGAACCAAGAAACATACACACGATTTGACTCCGAAGACCATGACTGGCCATCATTCGAGAACCAAATCGTGGAACTCGAATTTTTCAGCCTCAGAGTGAAACTTTCCTCATCAGAAGAAGTCTCACAATACCCGATCAAACCCTACCTAGTACTTTGGAGTCCAATGTAATTCTAAACCTGAATTAAAACAGTGAAACTATTATATAAAATTTTGAAACAACTTATTTTAAAACTCAGAAATAAAACTAGCCTAAAGTTTTAGCTGCTTCTTTAGAAGGCCCTGGATCCGCTGAACCTATCTCAGCCTTTGTCAAAAAGCATTCTCCCAAGCTAAGTAAAACCAGCCCTTCAAAAAGGATATTTTAAAACCTTATGATTCCTTAAGTGTATCGATACCATAATTCTTGTGTTTATTGCTCAATACCAAAACGCTAGTCAATTATGTAAGCATTTTGGTGTTTTGCTTCTTCTATATTAATCCGAAACATTGACTACCATTTTGCTTGATGAAAGAACGCTTTACCCACTGCCTATGCCTGTACTTGAAGTCAGCCTCAAAAAGAATGCTGCTTTTTGTGTGATTTTCAATTGGCGCGGCACACGAATTGCTAATTAATTAGGTTGCACAACAAAGAACAATCCCTCTCTCTTGGGGAGCTCTGTGAGGTTTGAAATTCCAATTGAAATGAAATCCCATTTCAAATTTCTATAATGCCATTGGACAGCTTTCGGGTTTAAGGATCATTAAAATGCTCCATCTGCCGTCCCTTAAAACCTTTTGGAGGAGAGTCCTTTCAATTTGTGTGCCCTGTTAATTTAGACTGCTTGATTAGAGTCACAGTGATGCTATGGTAGGTATGTAGGTAGAGGTACACAAGATGAGTAAAATCACAACAAAGACGACCATTGGGGATACCAATTTGGTAACGGTATGACTATGGAATTGTTGTCAAGGACAACAATATCGTCAAAAGTAAAATTGTTCCAAAACATTCAAAAACCTCCCATCGGCATCGGCCGCCATGACAAGCACAAGGGGATATTTTCATGTTTTGAATGAATACTGCGTATAACTATCTACCTACACACCCCTACACCCCTAAACACAACCACTTTTGTCGTACATAGAATGAGAAAATAGGATTAAATGTTAAGCGGTTAGAAAATACCTATCATCTCGACTCTTCTGCTGGCCAACAAAATGGGATTTTAATCTGAGGACATTACTCGTTGTGCAGTTTCTTACATCGAAATTTGTTTGGCATTATATTGTGGAGGACAAACGTGTAGAATTTTGCCATCTGAGTGGTTGTAAATAAATCAGAAGCTGAAAAACAGTGTGCGAAAATAAGAAACAGGGATCAAGAGCCGACACTCCTTTTTAGCCTAAGGAAGAAATCTAAGCTTGCACCAAAAGCCCTATAGACCTTCACAAATGTATGGAGCTACAGTATAACCATAACCGGATAAGAAGAATCGCTAAGACTGGAAGATTTCAACAAAGCCGGACGGGAGTCGCCAGTCATAGCTTCAAAAATTTGTACTATGTAAAAATGGTTAAGTTTGAGGTTCGACTCCCAGAAAAATCCACATGTTTTTCGATTAGTTTCACCTTTCACGAGGAATCGGCAAATCCTCGAGAAAACTTACACTTCCATGAAATGTACTTTCTCACTTTGGCGGTCGGGACCGACAAAACAAGTGGAACCCTTCGTATTCCACCTCAAGGTCGGGTTCTCGAGCTCTGTTGGACCACTCTTTAAATAAATAAATAAAGCATCTAAAACCAAACAACTTGTGGCTCTGGCGAAATCCTTTTTCTGTTTTTGTACGGAGGACATTAAGAGCAGCGAACTTCATTCTGAACGTGTCCATGACGAAGCACCACGACTTCGAGATCTTCTAATCGGATGACAGATGTAAATGATTGTCATTGATGTTGTATGATATAAGGAATTTACATTCGGTGTCTGCGTCTTGTCAGGTGGAAATGATTCCTCTGTCAAAATTTTGAGCGAAAGAATATGGTACAGGGAGTGGTGGTGAGACGTTGCGAACGAATGTCGTCCTTTACTTTGAAAAATGTTTAAGAATAAAGTACAATAATTTTGCCATTATTCTTTGCCTAGAGTGTGGAGCACAACGAATTACACCACATCAGGGTTGGAATGAAATAATGTCCTTTTATTATCCTTAATAGCGCGCGTCCATTCGTTCTCAACTCTCATGACAGCAGAAGGATGATTACAAAAGTACTTAATAATATCGTTGTTCTGAGTAACGCAACAACGCGAAATGTAGAGGCTGGAGGAAGCTATTAAAAATTATACCTAACCGCTTTTATTTTTATTTGCATCGATGATGCGCTCATTCTGTGTGAAGGGGTGTATACTGTATATGGGAGGAAAGAGGTCGTTAGGATGGTGGTGAAAATTCAATTATCCTTAGCAGTAGAGATTAATTGAGCTCCGCGGTATGCGCGACGTTATGGATGGATTGGACTTGGACAACGCTAGAGGGTGCGTTGTGGTGTCCTTAATATTGAGTTCTGCTAGATTTTTTTTTTGTGTTGTTGTTGTTAGCGTACTTCCTTCCTTCCTGTGCAGTGAATTATGAGAGGATCGTTACCAAGGAACATAAACAATGACCCCATGCCATAGATGTGGTGTGTATCCTTTGGCATGGAATTAGTGAATATATTTTATGTAAAATTGATTGGAACGTATTATTTTAAGTAAGTCCATCTTAATGGGATCAAAATGGTGATTTTAACTGTTGGAACTTTTTTTGTGTGTGTTTGTTACTGTAGTACCCCGCGGTTCAGCTGAAAATTATTTATGGTGTGGTTTCGTTAATTCCTATTATTACCGTTGCAGCTTTTACGGCAGCAACAATCAATTTTGTGAGTTTCCACGACTGTGGAGGGCAAGGTTGTTAGACCGTAAGACCATGTGCTAAGGTGATTTAGGAATTATGTTTATTTTAATACAATTTTTGTTAAGCCTTCGATGTATTAATCAATTTTAGTGAGCATTATTCACTGGCAACAAGAAGGAACTTTTTTTTAGCATTTTAGAAGTGCCTTTTGTGAGTCCTTATCATTTTTATGCTACCGTTTTAGTGGATCAGTGGAAGAAGTTTCATTTTTACGCCTCAATTGAGGTTATAAGCCACTTCACCTACTCCACAACAAAAATGAGAATGTTGCTATGGACCGGTCTGATTTATTGGTTCTACAGCTTGGTAATAGTCTAACTTTTAAATTTTCCAACAAATGATGGAACTAGAGTTGGTGTTGAATAAGATAAAGGGTTACCAGATCATCCTTCATAGAGGAATGATCAAGGCATCAACTCAGAGGACATCAACAGGAATTTCAACGTCTTAAAATAGGCAAAGGAACAAGCAAGCCTTTTCTTGCGATGTTCAAATTTAAACAAGAGCGTTGCTGATTCAAAAAGACAGAAAGAATTCAAAGATTAATACATTTTTTTCAAAAGCTGTGTTCGCATTTAAACAAAATTCTTTTTAAGGCTTGAATAACGAAAAAAATGAAAAATTGAATAATGCGATAAATTGGTTTATTCTGAACAGGATACAGCAGGCAAAATTGGAAAAAGAGTAGGTCTTGGGCCTGTAATACTAACATACAAGTACTTGCAACACAAGTGAATTTCTGTAACACAAAGCTGTGGAAATAATTCTACAAGTGGCTTTTGGCCTGTACCTACACGTGTAGCTTTGTGCTACAGGCCACTGGCCACAAAGTCGAAAATAGACATCGGACACAGAATTCTTTGACCAAAAAGAAGTTTTCAGTTCAAAAAGATGACTTGCCCTCATTAAAAAAGGACTTCTGGGGTCTGTAACAGAAAACTACAAGTACTTGTGGTACAAGTGAGTAATGGCAAGTGTAAAAAAATAATTTAACAAATAAACAACAGCTTGCTTACTCTCCTACAAGTATAAAGGACATAATTCGACAAGTGGCTTTTGACTAGTACGGTTGTAGCTTTCTGTTATAGGCCCCTGGTCACTCTAACTAAGAGTAACATTGGATTGCCCTAATAGGTCGCTATTGAATTTTTAAGAGACTTCAATAGTTTTGCTGTACGAAACTATTTGACACCGATACCTGTGAGGTCAAAAAAGGCTTTCGATATGGTGAAAAACTATCATGCGATATTTTATCATTCTGGAAAAGATGGTTCAAAATGAAAGCGTCAACACTAAACACTCGCTTTCGCAGACGATATTGAGGTAAAGAGAAGAAGTAAGTGTGATGTGATAGGTGATCTTGTGAGCATTGAAACAGCAACGACAAAAAAGATAAGGTAAAATGAAAAATTCAATCTATAGGGTGGCACAACAGAGCAGAGAACAGCATATTTCTCATTCCATGCCTTGTGATGGAATAGACGTTTCCTACAATTTTCTGCTGAATCCGAACGGGATGGCAATGAATTTGCCATTGGAGGACTTACCAATTCGTTGCAAAAGGTGGTACCCGTGGAAATACCTTTTTGGTTTCAGTTGAGATTCGAACCACGGAGCTACCTCCGTTCCGCGTAACAGACATGCTAGCCATTACGATTTACGACACGGGCAAGGTTACTGAGAGCAAAAAAGAATTATTTACTGTCATCAGAAACAGACAGAGAGGATCGACGATTTGGACAAAATATCACATTAGACAGTAATAACTTCGAGATAGTACCAGGACTTCATCTACCTAAGAATCGACATAGACTCGGAAAACAGCATCAGTGCAGACGCGGAGGTCATGAATTTTGCCAGTTACTTTAATTATTATTGAAGTTATTGATAAAATTAAACAATCGCTGAAAAAGCTTCCATTAGGACGTGATCACCATTGTCCTGCTATACAACGCAGAAGTATGAACCTTTTCTTAAGTTAATAAGGAAGGCCCTTTGCGTTTCCATAAAAAAAAACACTTAACGATCGTTGGTCCCATTCATGAAAAAGGAAAATCAACAACCAACTGTTTATTCTGAAAGGCGACACGAGCATAGCTAGATGAGTACGCATTCCTACAATATCTAGAGCTTGTAGAGCGGATGGACATCAAAGACCCGGTTTGTCGAGTTTTTGATAGCTTATTGAAGGGAAATCGCGGAAGGGAAAGGCCTCTTCTTAGGTGTCACAATAAAGTGGAAAAAGACCTCGAGTGACATGAATTGAAAACCTGCATATAGGTTGTAATAAAATGATATTTTGGGAGCTTGATGTTGGTTAAGGCCGCGGTTCCTCCAGAACTGTAATTTTTACCTAAGTAGGTAAATGGTGCTCAAGGTGTTGTAACGAACCGTCACAGTGCGGATATTTTATTCAACAAAATTCGGGCGATATACAAAAAATCTATGTATATCGAGAAGACCAAACAGACAACGCACCAAATACCTCCGCACCCGCAGCAACACACGAGTTATACACACATTCCTAGGTTTCCCATTCACCCCACTCGTGTATGCAAACACAGGCATCGCCATGCGACATTGCATATGCATTCAATGGTCGATGGGTTTTGCTCATTTATAAAGTTCACACTCACTTGTGGTAGGAAATATGATATAGGGACGTATTGCGAACAGGTAAAATTAAGTTTCTGCTCCGCTTCGGTAGAGTGTACATAGTACTTAATTGGAACTTGGGGTTCAGCAGTACTTGGTATTGGTACTAATCCCATTCACTTTTTGAAAGGACGGCACCAGCTGTCTAAATTTGTTTATTCCTCTTTCCACGCCTTCTGAGTGTAGGGAGGACAGGCTGAAAGCCACCTGATTATTCTTCAGCATTGTACGCTGAGGACAGAGTCCGGAAGGCTCAAACGTTTACTCCGTGTGAATTCCCGTCAGGAATCCTCACGGACATTGGAAGCTGCTGACGCAAAAGCGGTTTCAACGATAATTCCATAGCATTGGTGCTTTGGACATAAGGCAGAAGCGAGACCCTGCTTTGTTTATTCCTCTCTCCACTCCTCCTGAGTGTAGGGGGGACAGGCTGACAGCCACCCGTTTATTCTTTGACATTTGCGCCAAGGACAAGATAACTTGTGTTTATTCCTCCTTCCCCTACTCCTGAGGGTATCGAGGACAGGCTTGTAGCCACCCGTTTATTCTTCGGCATTTGAGCTGAGGACAGAATTACTGTGTTTATTCCTCCTTCTCTTCCTCCTGAAGGTATCGAGGACAGGCTTGTAGCCAGTAGCCACCTGATTATTCTTCGGCATTTGCGCCGAGGACAATATTACTTGTGTTTATTCCTCCTTCCTTCCTCCTGAAGGTATCGAGGACAGGCTTTTAGCCATCTGATTATTCTTCGGCATTTGCGCCGAGGACAATATTACTTGTGTTTATTCCTCCTTCCCTTCCTCCTGAAGGTATCGAGGACAGGCTTTTGGCCACACGATTATTCTTTGACATTTGCGCTTAGGACAGAATTATTGTTGTATATGCTATTTTAAGTAAACCTATTGTTATTAAGACGATAAATAAAAAGGAATTTATTGTAAAAAATAAAGTTGTTCGTATTTGGTTATTTTGGCTAAGTCTTGATGGAATCTTTATCTCGACTTCTGGTGCTTCGTCGAGAATACCTTGGACACGCTGAGTTTACCTCAGCCTTAGAAAGAAAGCATCGCAGTGTAATGGTTTGTATCTCTGCCTTTGTCGTGGGAGGTTTGAAGTTCGAATCAAAAAAACATTATAGAAAAAAAAGAAAATTTTTACGGGTGTCGTCTCTCGCAAGGAGTTGGTAGGTTTACCGGTTATAATCACGGACTGCCATTAAAAACGTTTTTTAATCAGGCCGCAGAAAAAAAATTCTAGGACCTTGAAATATATTTCGCCCCGAGGTTTTGATAGCTTTGTTATACCATCCAAATTTATTTTATTTATTTTTTAAAGTAGTTAAGGCGTTTGTAAGCTCAAAGTGGTTGCATTAGGATGAGGATACATTAGATCCATCGTGGTACGACAATGGGCCCAACAACGGGCCTAAGTGTCTCAGTCGAGCTGACATCGACTTTAACCTAACCTCACCTGGGGCTTTTGATCATTTCCGCTATACTTTGAATTTCTATATTTAAGAACTAATTTATTCAGACACATTGCTTCTTTTGAGGACTTTTTTATAAGAAGTGACCGCAATGTTGAACCTTTTGAAAGTTTTTCTTTTTCAAAATTATCAGACCAAATTTTACCTCACACACCGAGAGCATAGCCTTGGTTAAAGCGCCTCTAACTGTAAACAGTCAAGCTTTTCGACAAATCCAGGATTAACGTTTCCCAAATCCCAAGTTCTCCGACTGAGTTCAGCATGTAGCTTTCACGGGATTGAGGATGTGAAAATTGCGGCGACAGGACTGCAAATAATGTTAACATTTCAATATGCTTTTCCAGTCAACATCAATGTCTTCAGGCATTGAAGTTATTAGTTGCATCTCCTTCCGAATGGCTTCAGTGATTTTGTAACTGGCTTTTAGTTTATAATAATAAAAGCCTCCTTTACACCATGTGGCTTGATGGTTAGCATGCCTGCCTGTTAACCCAGAGGTTCGTGGTTGGAAACCCAACAGAGACAAAAATGTTTTTCACGGGTATCGCCTTTCGCGAGAAATTGGCAAATTCTCCGATAGTAAAATTGATTGAAATAAAAAGCGCTTTCTCTATTAGCCGTTCGGAACCAGCAGACAATATTTGTAGGTCCCTTCCATTCTCTCTAAGGCATAGTTGTGAGAAATTCGCTAGGCCCTGGTTTTTTTTTTTTTTTTTTTTAAATAAAGAAGAGGCTTACATATATGCTTACATGGAGAACTCAGACTTAATTACCGGTCCATTGTACTACCAGGGTAGCAGCCTTCCCATTTTTCTGTGTTGCAGTAGTGGAAATAAGGTGTTAGTTATTTCACATAGAACCTCAAGGGCGGCGAAACTAGGAGGCTGAAAGAAAAGTAGATGCCCAGAGCGGGATTCGAACCCACGCATCCGGCCTACCTACTGAACACTCTACCACTGCACCACGACCGCCCCCGGCCGCTAGGCCCTGGTACTCCTCTGTTGCACAACCCTATTTTATTATTTATTTATTTTACTTCCAATAAAATGCAGTGATGGCTTCCCAAAGGACTTCTATCTTCTTTAAATCATTTCAGGTTCGTCCAGATTCGGCATACCCTACAAGCTGATTAGCAGTGTGAAGAAATTAAGTTTGAGAGATATAATTCCTTAGAGATCACGATGCTTGTAAAATCAAAAAGGAAAATGGAAGAAGAAGAAGAATGCCTGACCTTGTATACTTTCGAATTTTCCATTTCGTTCGGAACATTTTATGTACTTGCTTGAGGATTAGTTTCAATTTCATTTGTTTCGTTTGAAGGAATTACTACTTTTTAGTTTGGTTTTTAGAAAGACCTTCCTTTTCTGGCAACATAAACTTGTTTTAGTTACAACCGCACAACTGCTAAATCCTACCGATCCAAATCCTCAACCCAAAAATCCTTTGCTAAATCAGTGGCTTACCACAAAAAAAAAAAAAAAAAACAATAACTTCAACATCAAAGGACAATGGAAACTCTTTGCCCGAAACAAAACAAACCCCGTCTATAATCAGAACAAAGTTTGAAAGCAAAAACACTCATTAAAAGTTTTGGTGTTAAATAGAGATTTTTAAATAACAGCTTGTCTTAAGTATTCACTCATTTTCACTTAAAACTTATTTTCCAAAATACTTTTTCTTTGATTCGATAAAGTTTAAACTTTCCCACAACCAACCCCTAACACCTACCATTTAATGTTAAGCTATATACGAGAGTAAGGTATCCTGGTCAAGCTTATGTCCTGCTGCTTTGCTTATCTCCTTTGTTGTGGTAAATCTGTTAGTCCCAGACCCATTAGTCAACAAGCCCATCAAAAGTACTTTCATCTTTCTGATCAACACTATGAATGGGTCCGGTGTAATCCGTAACTTGTACGATGGTCGTACCCCAAATTCTATTTGCTTGCAACCGAGAATGGTCACCATTCATACTAAATACCCCAGAGCATCTTAAAAACACCAACAGCAAAATTCTTCCTCTCATAACTAAATTTCTTAACCTTTTATTCGACATGGTGGGTGAATCACTAAAAAGCGTAAAGCAATTTTTGAGGCTTTTCTTCTTTTCTTCAGTCAATACTTCTCAAACAATCTCTATACAAACATTGGGTCCAGTATTATGGAAGGTGATAATTTAAACACCTACTTCGTCCTGATTCCTTAAACACCCGTGGCCATTTGCAAATTTCCATCCCAATTCTGTGCTCTTGTTTGCTTACCTCTGGTTTGAACTTTTAATCAGCAAACCTTCCCTGAACCTGTGTTTCCATTTAGTTTTCTGTGTTTTGCAATGGGGAATTCCATTTGTTGCATGCATAAGATATGAATCTCTCCTTCCAAAGAAAAAACCAAAAAAAAAAAAAAAACTGAAAATCGAAGAATGTCTACAGTCTTTGTCGTCAGGAAATTTAAGAAGTACACATCTGTAGAAATTCCTTAACAATCTTAATTTGCTAATGGAGTATGAGATCGGTAAGAAAAGATAGAAGAAAGGATGTCATAAGCTGGATGATGACAGCATGCAGTGCAGGAGATGTGGTGTAGTAGTAGAAGATTTTGTGCTGAAATTTGAATTGGAAAGCTTTGCATTGAGTACTCACCTTGGACCGATAGATGGAAGTCAAGCTGAAAGATGAAAGAAGAAAAATTAAAAATTTGGTATTATACGTTTTCTCAGGAACAGAACAAAAATTGAAATCATCAATACAAAGTTCAATCCTCATTCTTCTATTTCATTCAATTTTAGGATAATTGGGAATTGGCGTGTCTTTCGTGTTCACTTTCAAACAAAAAATCTCAAAAAAAAAACCTTTACAAAAGCAACAGTTGCTGAGGGCTCGTCGAAATGGGGACAGTCTTTATCTTTATCAAATGGCATGTGACAAATTTGTACGATTTTCCATTTTTTTCATTTTTTCACTTGTTTCGTCTATCGTTTTGTCGTCAATTGAAATGTCCAACTAGAAGCAAAGAATTTCAGGCATTCAATTCAAATATTCAAATGAGAAGCAGAGGTATTTTGTGTTCATTACTGTTTCTTGTTTGTGGCCGATGTGTGTGGTGTATTAGTACCAACTATCCAACTTCCTGTTCAACTCATTCTCGGTATTGGCAGATATTTTCGCTTTTAGCTGGCGATTCGTAGTAGTTCCAGTATTTTTTAGATAACATTCTTGCTTTGTGTGCGTGTCTTTTTGGCTGATGGAAGTTATGCGCACAAAAGGCGATGCAACATTTTTGAGGTGGATTTTGGGGGTAATGGTGTTAAAATATTTTCCTGCAGGTGGTTCTTGCAATTTAATGCTGCTGATGGGAGAGAAATTCCAGGGATAAAAAATTCAAAGAATTCCTTTGAAAGGGACTCCGAGAGGTGAGAGAGTATAAGTGGTCTTGAAAGGGCTTAATGGTATTTTAATGTTGGTCCTTCAATGCGACACGTTGACAATTTTGCTTCTGATTGGTTCGTCAAACTGAAATTCCTACTTGACTCTTGAACTTAGAGAAAATAATTAGTGCGGTTAACAGGTTCCTTGAGCTGAAAGTGATCAGAATTGATTTGGTTTTGTGTTCAGTGGTAAAACAAACGGATAACCTGACCTGATAGTTGAGTTGCGACGAAAAAGCACCTCCTCGAGATAACTTTCCCCAAATATCGCAACTCTTTCAAAATGCAGGGGTAATTATTTCTTCTCATTCAATGTGGGCGCGCTCCATACCTTCAGGAAATTTTTCTTCAAACATCTCATGATTCATTTGATCGCTTTGGATTTGAATTTAAAATTTGCACTGTCTCAGATTCGATCAGCTTGTTGTGTCACTCAATACCCATCGATAAACTGGGAAAACTGCTTTTCATTGTTCTTCTACACCCAAATTTGAAGCCAAATGTTGAAAAGATTGTATAAAAAACACGGATTCTATATATTAACGGGTTGGGGACATAATCCCGAAAAAACTTTTCCCGAAATGCCAAAATCCCGAAAATCCATAATCCTGAAAACCCACAATCCCGAAAATCCAAAATCCCGAAAACTCACAATCCCGAAAATCCATAATCCCGAAAACCCACAATCCCGAAAATCCCGAAAGGTTTTCCCGAAGAACGATATAAAATGAAAAATTTGCGCAAATTTTTCATTTTATATCGTTCTTCGGGAAAATCTTTCGAGATTTCTATTTTGCATTAATTTGATATAAAAATATGTTTTTTAAAGTTTGGTCGTCTCGTGTAAGAAGAAATCTGTTTATTGGAATGATTACCTGGAGTAAGTATCAGTGTTATGATTGTTCATAATGTTGTTCCGTTATTCTCGTTGCTTATCAGAACAAAATCTTTTCATTTGCTCAGTGTCATTATTGTTTTGAAAGGTTCAAGTGAAAGTTATTGTGTGTAATACAAATATTTAATTGAGTGTTAAATGATATATAAGTGTTACGTGATATATACATAGGTAAATATAAAGTGCCTAAACTTGAAGTTTATTTGCTGTTTTTGTTTTTGTTGAAATAAATACGCCATTTAAAAAATAGTTTTGGTTAGAATTTTTTATTTTTCAAAATTGATTTTTTTCGGGATTTTGGCCATTCGGGATTGATGTTTTCGGGATTATGAGTTTTCGGGAAAAGTCTTTTTCGGGATTTTGAATTTTCGGGGAAAGTCTGTTTCTGGATTATGGTTTTTCGTGATTTTGACTTTTCGGGGACAGTTATTTCGGGATTGTGTCCGTTTCCCTATATTCACAGGTTCACAGGTCGCTTTTATCGTAGATGGAAAATAAAGACAAAGAAACTGATGCTTGCTGATTTTTATGCCTGAAACACAATTACAATTTAGCTTGAAGCTTTTGAGTTTGTTTATAGGACATACTTTCTTTTACAATCAGCCCTATCACAGATTCCATCGTAGAAATTTTCCGCACTGAAAGCTAAGTTACGAATTACGAAAATTTGTAATCACAAAATTCGATTGGAATCTAAGAAAGCATTTCCAGTTGCAACACTAAATACCGCCATGTTGGTTTGCGAAATCAGCTGTTTTACGCCAAATGTGCAAGATCATTCACATTTTTTTGCAAAACACAACTTCTTTTGTATACAATATAGACGACGGACAATTTTACATTCCACTTGGATTTGGTGACACCGAATCTACGAAGTTCGAGATTCGTTCCACTCCGAATGGATTATGTGATAGTTACATCGGGAAACTTAGACTTTTTTCGATTACGATGGAATCTGTGATAGGGTTGAATATCGTGTTTGCTTCGACATAACTTTGGTTCGTGTACTAGATAATGCAACATGACTCAAACGAGAGAAAACTGCTTATATTAGTAAAACTTTCACTCGCTTAAACGCTCACAAAATAGAAAACAAACACAAATGTTACTCAAATTGAAGGCGCGTAAAAAGACCGAAGCCAAAGCCAAAGGCAAGTTTAATTTAATTTTAATTTTGGTGGGGCAAAACCATTTATTCGGTTTAATATAAGCCAATTCTTAATTTAACTTAAAACCTAAGAAACTAATAGCTAACGTTAGTGGGGAGGGTGATTTAGAAGATGGAGTCTTAGGCAAGGGGTGTTGAGGTTGAAGTCAAAACTGCTAAAACTAGATTTGACATTACTCAGCATTTGGGAGATAGGTTCATTAGAGCCATATGACGTTCGATGAGGAGAGAGGAGGCAGGTAAAAGAGGAGAGGATTTCGTTAAGGATTTAGTGTTATGGAAGATATAGCGGTAAAATCTTGTGCAGTCCACGGTTCCAGAAAAGATACGATGAATTAAGAGAATATCCAATAATTCTCTTCGATCTTTCAACGTAGTCATGCTAAAAAGCTGGATGCGATCCAGGCAAGGAGGGAGAATCAAGGGATCTCACCAAGAAAGACCTCTCAAAGCAAATCGAAGCAAAAGGTGCTGAATATTTTCAATTCTAGAAATATGAACTTATGTTGGAAAGGGTACCACTCTGGTAGGCGTGTTTAAGGAATGGGCGAGCAAAAGTAATGTGCAGAGATCGGGCTACGTAAGGATCGGAGAATTCCTTTGACCAACGCTTAATGAAACCAAGTGTTGAATTGGCTTTCAGTAAAATAGCATTGATATGAGAGATGAAATTAAGTCCCTGGTTGCAAACGATCCCGAGATCACGAATCTTATCAACTGGTGATAAGATTCGTGGGCAAGGCCCAAGCCAAAGCCAAAGCCAAAGCCAAAGCCAAAGCCAAAGCCAAAGCCAAAGCCAAAGCCAAAGCCAAAGCCAAAGCCAAAGCCAAAGCCAAAGCCAAAGCCAAAGCCAAAGCCAAAGCCAAAGCCAAAGCCAAAGCCAAAGCCAAAGCCAAAGCCAAAGCCAAAGCCAAAGCCAAAGCCAAAGCCAAAGCCAAAGCCAAAGCCAAAGCCAAAGCCAAAGCCAAAGCCAAAGCCAAAGCCAAAGCCAAAGCCAAAGCCAAAGCCAAAGCCAAAGCCAAAGCCAAAGCCAAAGCCAAAGCCAAAGCCAAAGCCAAAGCCAAAGCCAAAGCCAAAGCCAAAGCCAAAGCCAAAGCCAAAGCCAAAGCCAAAGCCAAAGCCAAAGCCAAAGCCAAAGCCAAAGCCAAAGCCAAAGCCAAAGCCAAAGCCAAAGCCAAAGCCAAAGCCAAAGCCAAAGCCAAAGCCAAAGCCAAAGCCAAAGCCAAAGCCAAAGCCAAAGCCAAAGCCAAAGCCAAAGCCAAAGCCAAAGCTAAAGCCAAAGCCAAAGCCAAAGCCAAAGCCAAAGCCAAAGCCAAAGCCAAAGCCAAAGCCAAAGCCAAAGCCAAAGCCAAAGCCAAAGCCAAAGCCAAAGCCAAAGCCAAAGCCAAAGCCAAAGCCAAAGCCAAAGCCAAAGCCAAAGCCAAAGCCAAAGCCAAAGCCAAAGCCAAAGCCAAAGCCAAAGCCAAAGCCAGAGCCAAAGCCAAAGCCAAAGCCAAAGCCAAAGCCAATGCCAAAGCCAAAGGCAAAGCTAAAGCCAAAGCCAAATTTCCTCTTTCATCCTGAGTGCCGTTACTTTATCTTATACATGAACCAGCCCAATGTTTGAGTCCTGCATTATTAATCTTGTTAAGGTTTGAGTTTATAAGCCTAAAGTTTATCACATTTTGCGAGGAATCTAGTCTAGTCTTCCGAAAATAATTGAATTGCCATAAAAAGCATTTTTTCGATTAGTCGTTACTCGTAACACCCGCTTTGCTAGGAACGCACATCTACCTGATTGAGCCCAACATCGGACATGCAATCAAGTATAGGTATTCACAATTTGACCGATCAAACCGGAATGTAGAAACCAGTATTAGATTAGATTAGATTAGATTAGATTTAGGCAACGGGTTGAGTTTGCTCAGCTCCGGGCACTTCGGTGTCTGAATAACAGGACAATTCTCCTGCTCCTGAATTGAAGCAGAAGTTAGCAATCTTCTGTGGGTGAATGAGTTTCAGTTTATCTAAGGGGATGGTCTCATAGTCAAGCATTTGCTTTCCAAGGCGGAAAAGTGCTGGACATTCTGTAATGATGTGCAGAGATGTTTCTTCATTTTCGAGGCATAGTATACTGATGGAGTCCGCTATCAGTCTCATTTAATGCAGATTTTTCTTTAAAGAACAGTGACCGGTTTGTAGTCCTGTGCAAATTTTTAGGGTTTTCCTATTGAAGGTCAGTAGGAATTTTGATGTTTTTTCAGTATACTCTGGCAAAAAGAGTTTTGAACAGTTTTGACCAGATGAGTTCCTCCAGTAGGATGTTCTTGGCAGTATGTTTGAAGGTGCTTTTATTTACACCGCAGAAGGGTTCAGGACCGACGAATGGCTTAGATGCGCCGTCTTTAGCTAAGATGTCTGCCTTCTCGTTACCATAATAGCCTCTGTATGCTGGGATCCAGTGGAGGATTACAGAGTTTTTTCTTTCTAGTTCAGAGAGTGACATGACTGCCTCTTGGACTAGTTTGGATCTTATGACAGGTGAGCTTAACGCCTTTAGTGCAGCTTGGCTGTCTGAAAAAATGAATATTGTTTTGTTTTTCGTGTTCGATGAACATATAATTCTCGAACACTCGTTAATGGCAAAGACATCAGCTTGGAAAATAGACGAGTGACGGCCCAGACTTACTGAGAAGTTCGTTCTGGGACAGTCGCTGAAAATGCCGGAACCTGTACCAGTTTCCATTTTTGAGCCGTCCGTATACCAGACCATATCTTGCCTTGAAGGATGAGATTTTGTGTTCTCCCAGTCTTCCCTAGGGGGGATGACAATGAAGAAGTTGAGTTTAAAGCTGTATGTACATGGGAATAATAGCATCCAAGCACGTACTAAAGGTATTAAGTTTTTCTAGAGTTTCCATTATCGACAGATGTCCTTTCAGGTATGGATGCGATCTTATGTGTCCTTGATGCAAAAGACGGTGTGTCGCCAGTCTTACTTCCATTTTTATGAAGAGGTGAATTGGATGTAGTCCTACAATCACGTTTTGAGCATATGTTGGTGTTGTAGGCTTAAAAACATTGTTAGGGTATTTAACCCGATGATGGGAGCGCGAATTACAAAAATAAACATGCATGCATAATGCATGAATCACAGAGCCGCTTTAGCTTCGGTTTCGCCTGAAGCTTATGCATTTAATAATAGTAGAAAATCAGTTCATCGTTTCACAAGGCCCCTTGGGCCTTTATTCACATTGGTTCGTTTACAAGACAACGTAACGTGACTCCGACTCCTTGGGAAAAACTCAAATTGGTTGAACCACTACATCAATTCGAAGCAAACACAAAGCACTCGCACGGATCAGAATTGCAACCGAAGCCGAAGCGTGGCTTTGACTCAGGCATGACAGGCAACGCAACGGGACGGGCACCACAAATTCATACTTATACTCATCTTAACTGGCATTTGATGACTCTTATCGAAGTACTGGGCCTACCTTACATTCCAATCTGCAAGTCAGTTAGAGTTTAAAATGCTTTCATCAATACCAAGAAAAACAAGAAAATGATAATGTTTCAAAAACGAAGAATCATTAAAAATGTAAAGAAAAATTCAACTTTGCTCCAATTGGGTTTGACATGTCAACAAGCACGAAACAACACACGTTTAAAGGCATAAAAGCTTTAACAACTCACATCTAAGCTCTTTCTCGTCCTAATGAGGGTAAGTTGACAACGTTTTTTGTTTTTTTTTTTTTTATACATTATGGATCATTCTCTTGGGTCGTTTTTATAACCAATCTCGTCAACAGCCATTTCTCAGTGGACTAAACTCCCAAGCCCTTTCATATGTAGGTACATGTGATTGCACAAAAACTGTATCACACAAAACGAAATAAAAAAGGTCCCCCTTCCAGCCCCTAGTGCGCAAAGAAAGCGTAGAAAGGGATGATGAAAATAGACACAAGATGAATGTGAAATATAGAATCCCATTAGTATTATACGCCATGTTTGAATAGGATTAAGTACTTTCTGCGTACGTACGATTTTACCTTGAATTTTCAGAAAATGATAAACGACCCTTTCTGCTCTTTCCCGTTTCATACTTCGGCATCAAACTACAACACCACACTCCCCCCCCAATATACGTACATATACACAAAGCTTATCCAAACGGATCTTTGCGTATATCCCCAAGGATCAAGAGAAGTAGCGCAGCGGCGGCAACAAAGATTTCATGTCAATTTACCACCTCCCGAGTGGATGCTGAAGGGATTTCCGTCGGCCATGAACGATTTCCTGCTCCTAAAAAAGAGTGATGTTCTCCATGTGCGGGCCGAGCCGGGCCGGGCGGCGGCGGCGGCGGGCGGCGGGCGTGCGATTGGAACACTGTATAAACGTCTCTGTGTCTGTCTGGGGTTACTCGAGACTGCCTCATTACTATGGCTTCTGAGAACCCTTTGCGGAGATGATGGGCAAATATTTGAATTTCGCTTCGCATCGGGTGTTTGCATTACTCTTCTCCATAGATTCAATAACCAGAGCAATCTGAAGTCTTCCAACAGGCTATACAGATTTAAATGGAATGTGCCCGATTTTTGGCAGTAGGTAGTACGTAGTAGTAGCAGCTCCTATTGACCTTTGTCGACAAAAAATATACATTCAGCTTGCGATTATGGTAAATTAAATTGCAATTAAAAACCAAATGTGGGTCTGGTGTGTTGGCTATGGTTTTGGTTATGGCTATGGCTATGTGCTCCTCCACTCAGAGCTCAAATTAAATTGGCATATATGCATGTTGATTCCTTGGGCATACACATAGAATACGAGACTATTTGTGAGATTACGGGCAACCCAAATTGGATGTGTGGCTCGGTTCGAGGGTTATAAATATAGGGCTCTTGTGTGTGTTTGTGTGTGTCATGTCTTCTATATGTTCATTTATATTTGTTGCTTAAAGTGATTAAATTGGGTATCGGAGTGCGTCACCAGACCATCGTACGACTAGAGTTCAATAAAGTTTCACTAAAAATGAAATCATAGGAGAGCAGTGATGAAAAAAGGTCCTGGGAAGTGGAGGAAGAAGTGGGTTTCTTATTATACTCGGTGCCAAATAAATCTGAGTCCCAAACGTGAGCTGGTTGGCTAAAGAGAACCATGAACAATTTGATGTTGAATATATCCAACGGAGTAGAGTAGTGCTTTGATTTAAGACATACATTCGAAGATACGGAGGTGGACAAAGCTCTTCTCATCAACGACAAAATCTTCGAAATAATTTATTTTGATTGATTTTATTTTATTGTTTTGTTTTTCTATTTTGTTTGGTGTGCTTCCATTTTTTTTTTTACTTGCTCAAGTAGAACTATAGGTGTGAGTGTCTTTTAATTAGAGTACTGGGTCGGTAGATGATTGAAGGTTCGACTTTTTGTTTCAAATTGAACAAAAGTCTGCCATCTAAACAAGGAATGTTCTCCTTTTTCCTTACGCTTTTCGATTAGAATATAGTCCTGACATATTCCTTGACCATGAGAGTCAAATGGAGGAAAGCAATATAGACAAGTATCCACCTCATTTTCAACCTGCCAGAAATTGGAAGCTTAGTTAATTTCATAAGGGTATGGAAACAGATTGTTGGTGGCCGTGGCATAATGCGTTTAGCATGTCTGCCTGAGACGCGGAAGGTTCGTTGTTCGAATCCCAACAAAAACCAAAATGTTTTTACACGGGTATCGCCTTTCGCGAGGAAAAGGTAGGCCCTGCGAAAGTAAACTCATTACCACGAA
Source organism: Melanostoma mellinum (assembly GCA_914767635.1). Classification (NCBI taxonomy): domain Eukaryota; kingdom Metazoa; phylum Arthropoda; class Insecta; order Diptera; family Syrphidae; genus Melanostoma; species Melanostoma mellinum. The sequence continues at coordinate 28,561,123 of OU612058.1, forward strand.
AAGCGCTTTCTTGATTAGTCGTTTGAAATTGGCAGAAAGTTGTAGGTCCCCTTCATTCCTACAAAAGGCGTGGTTGTGAGAAATGCACTAGGCCTTGGGGCTTATGTTCCACCGCCCTATTTATTTTTTTATTTAGGCACTGATTGGTGTGAATTTGCTGGCGCCTTAAATACTGCAAATAATGACACTTGCCAAGAGCGCTCATTATACTCCCTCGTTAAAACAACTGAATACTGACAATACTCGTCCAGCCGGACATGACTTGGCAAACTTACACTGAGTTTCTGACCAAAGATCAACAATATATTGCTATTTGTTTAATGGTTGAGTGTTGAAGCTTCAGTGGTCTGCCTGAACTTATTAGGAGTGTCACAGCAGATGAATTCGAGTTTGATAGAAACAGCGATGCACTGCAGTCGAAACCACTTAGAGAGTTATTCTTCGATATACTTCTTCTTTTTTCAGGTTTTTCTGCAATTTCAACCACAGTAGGTTGTGATGTTCTTTTTTTTTTCTTTAAAACTGGGATATGGTCGTCAGGTTCAGGTTCACACACGCAAAACTTCGGTTGTAAAGATCCAATTATTGTAATGGTTTTAACACTAGTATAACATTTAATATGATATTTACTGGTTCGCTGGCAAGTCAAGAGTCAAATACTGGCGTCAATAGCTCAATCTCAAGTAAGTCAACGGTTGAATTAGAAGAGAAAATGCAAAAGTTTTTAAGAGACTAGTGAAAGGATTTAAGCCTCATACTCCAAAGAGACTTGGCTCAAAAAATGCGAACCTCTGGGCGCACAACGTAAACGTACCCTTGGTTTTCTTTTCGTGCGAGTAGACTGTATACGCTAAACTGATACCCTTTAATCACTTCTGTTATCGCGGCTTTAAGGAATGAGGCAGCTAGCTACTATGGTAGGAGTACACTGCCTCAGCGTAGAAGGTCATTGATTCATCGATGTTGATTGTGCTGTCTTCTATTAGGGTCACCACATCGATTTGTCTTAGGTCCAGTGGTGTTTCTTCTTCTGCCATCCTTTTAACTAAGGGGTTTGAATGGTTGGCCAGGTTTTCCAGTAAGCTTCTTCCAGACTGCACCACTTTATTCTCTATTGGGATGATCAAAGCTTCTTCATCGAGTTTTGTATTGCTGATGGTTATCCTACGTATCGGATTGTAGCCAAGTTCTGTGCAGATGCGCAGAACCTTCCTCTTAAATACAGCCAGTCTCTAGATTCCAGTCTCGGGTATTTTGAATCAGTAAAGGAAAGTTGTAAGTAATTGTCGGTCATATTAACTGCTTGTACAGCAGTAATTAAGTTTTTTTTGGTCAAGTTCACTTCTTTTGAGAATCAGCGGATGGACGCGATGAAAAGCATAGTTAGCTTTTCTAACAGCTGCTGTGGCGGACGGGTTGAAACGCATCAGTTCGTTAAAGTGAACTCCTAGATAATTCTTTGGCTTATTTGGCCTGAGCTGTTTTCCATCAAGATGCATATGTTGATCTTGATGCATAATTATGTTGTTGCAATTTTTGGCTGATCGCGAACGTCCTTTTGTGGGCCCTTGTATGCGAATTAGCTCGGACTTTGCAGAGTTAATTTTGAATTCAAAAAGATTTTCATGCTCGAAGAACTTCTTCATGTGGTCTTCAACCTTAAGGGCTGCGATAGTCTGTCTTCTCTTTAGTTATATAGTTAGTTAGTTTTATTTGACCAATATATACAGTTTGACTTATAACTAATTGGGATACTATGATAATAGATTTTGTTGCACATAGGGGGCCTAACCATAACCATATACACTGTCCTAGCTTAAAATATTACAGAAAAATATTTAATTTACATGTCATAAATTAATAGATAAGAAGTCGGCTGATTTTGTCTCAGCTTGTTCAATTCTGGTTGTCCTTGATGATGTCGTCATCCAGGGTCTCCATCGCATTGAGGTACTTCGGTTCCGGATGTCGTTGCTCTGTTGTTGTGGTTATCCTTCTCAGTAGCTGATTCGGGTGGTTGGTGTCACTTTGGATTAGCTTCTTCACCATCACAAGGTTTCACTATTGATCATTTTTTTCCAGATTTTTAGCCGATTCACTCTTGGAAAGAAAATTTCTATTCAGATAGATCTTCGAAATTGCCGTGTCTGGATCAGAAAACGGGCAGTTCGTTCTTTTTTGGGCAAATACCGTTCTCTTTTCCACTTAACACATTTATCCTTATGTCAAATGTTTGTTTCAGGGACTTAGAATACTCGTTAATAATAATACTTTCAACATTCCACCTAGCGACTCTCAAACAAAGTCCAATCTGCCTGATCACTTTGCTAGCCTCCGTGTAGTTTAGACTCGAGGTTTTCTGCTAGATCAACAATCAGTACTTTGTATATAGTAATGGCAATGCCAGTCGGGGTAGTGGTAATGGAATTTGTGTCATTAAATAGTAGGCAGAATAAGAAAACGAGTCCTCACACATATGTCTTCATAAAAAATTGTATTGAGGCCAATCTAAACACAATAAGACTCAAATGTTGCTTCTACGATCTTCTCAAAAAGTAAGTGTCTACCTTCAGTGTTTGATAAGAATTATTATAAAACAAAAGTTATTTAAACTTTGCATTTGAATCACAAAACTAATAATATCTTTGAATTCACTCGGATTAATCTACTCAAACTACAACAAAATTCATCAATAATAAAATTTGGGACCAACTTAAATTCAAAACTCAACCCAAATTATGCTCTAGTCCATTTCGAAAAGTCTTTAGACAATTTTTGACACCATAAGAGAGAAATTCCAAAATATAATAATTAATTTAGACTCAACACCATTCCAAACAAACAACAAAACTATCAGCAATTTATCAACTGACGTGTGCCATGTTGACGCACAGTACTATGGCAAATAACTTTCAAATGATTTATCGATTTCAAGAGCCGGATGGCCAGTCATGTCATGCATCTAGTTCCCATGAGTATATGAAAAGGAATTCAAAAGCGAAGCGCATTTTGAGAATTGTTATTGCTTTCACTTATACAACCAACTACTACTGACGATGGCATATCTAGCTATTTGGGAATTTGCTTCGAAACTCTTGGATAAACATGTATACGAGAAAAACACAATTCAGTTGAGTTTAAAAGCTTTCATCACGAACAAGAAAATTTATTTTTTTAAGCTCCCGCATTGCTGCCCGATGCTCAGGTAGCATGCAACGATACACACCCCATCTTTGCCTATACTCGGACATCATTTCGTTGAAATTTCTGGGCAGGTTTCTCTACAACAATTTCGTTGTTTTACGTTTTTAATTTTCATTTGGTTTTTTTTTTCTCTCTGGAGCAGGACTCCATCCTCTGTTGTGTTTTGGGCGTGTTTCAGCATTGAACGAACCTGACATCTATCGGAGAAAAAAATAAAATAGCAACAAACTGCACACAGTAAAATATTGGCGGTTAGGGTTATTCGATTTAGTTTTGTTTCAGAAGAAGGAGAATTCAAAACGAATCCAGTTAAAAGTCTCAAGGCGAGAGTTTAAAGTTTAAAATTAGATGAACGAAAACAGTTATTTTTCTTTTTTGCGAATGGATTTCAATTTAATTATTGGGAAAGAAAAAAATATGCAGTCGAGCTTAAAGCTAAGTGCTTTTCTGAGAACGTAAAGGATTAAAGACCACTAGCTTATGAGTAAAATAAGTGGTAACAAGGCTGTAGCAGGAAAATTTTGTGGGGGAGTTCTTCATACCTTCTTCCTTTTCTTTAACAGTGCTATGCGCATTGTGCTCTCGAAGCGATCATAGCTCTACCACTTTTTTGACTCTCACTAGTGATCCGCCTACGTGAAAGGTCGGCCACAGGAAGCAGTGATAAATATTGTTCATAATATAACCAATATCACTGAATCCCAGGGGCCAGGCAGTAACACAAAGCTACAAGTCAAAAGCCAATTACAGGATTTTGCTCTCTACACTTGTAGAAGATCAAGTAAACTTGTGGCTTGTTGAAATTTCTCACACTTGTCATAATTTACTTGTATAACAAATACTTGTAGCTTTGCGTTACAGCTTACAGGCCCTAGACTGACTCATTGTCCGTAAAAGTGTACGATGGTAACTAGTGCTGTGCCCTGATGTAATCATATTGCTGCCGCCTAAATGTATACTACATAAAATGCTAACTCCGAAAGGCTTGTATTTGGCATATAGGTTACAAAAAAGCCAATATGCAACAGCACTTAGTTTTTTCATTTTTTTTTTGTATGTATTTCTCTGAGTATAGTATGAAAGGAGAAAGCACATTGCAGTGAAATCGCAGAAGGGGAAGACTTCTGCTAAGGTGGTGCAGTGAAGTTGAGGGAGACCTCAACCAGCTTAGACATAGTAACCAGCTTACAGAGGGCTCACCCGAAATCGAAATTGTTGGCGAAAGATGTTGGTTGACGGCGCGGTTCACTCCAAACTGTAATGACGCCTAAATGTGCGTCCACACTTTGCCGACTGTCAGTCGGATCCATTTCATGCGGTTTGAATTCGGGTCGGCCGATCGGGACGTCCACACTAATTCTGTACCTATTCTGGCGCTATCCGGCATATATGGAATAGGAAAACTATTATGACAAAATAACAATTGGAAGATTTAAGCTTTGTGGTATGTATCCTATCCCTACAACCGTATCATTTTAGTTAGTATTTTATTTCTTAAAGGACTTTGTGTAATATTCATCCGATGACACCGACAAGTATTCAATACATCCTTCCTTTAAGAGAAAATACTTAGCCCTTCCATGAGTCAGAGCATACATGTACATATTTTTGAGAATACCTATTCTTGCTTTTCAATTAGGGACGTCTGGAGAACCTATCAAGCCTGGACAGAGTCAGTATAAAAAGCAAACTCCCTCTTAAATCATTTGTCCTAACGGAAGTCCATCAAGTTCAATGCACATTCACATCAGCAGTCCTCTTTGTAGTTTTATTAGTCTGACTCTTTTTTTTTTTTTTTGCTATTATTCACCAGAACGAGACCTTAAGCTCTCTTATTTTCTCTAAATGCTCTGAAACAATGTCTGTCTTCTACAAGAAGTCAAGAGGCCACAGATGACGATAGGAAAACTCCAACACAAATCTAAAAATCTTAAAAAGAGCAAAACAAAAGTGGAATTACTTGAAGTTTATGATCCTTGAATTGGATTTGCCTCTGTTTGGTGGGTTTCCTTTGGCTATTTTGTTTGTGTATTGTGTGAAAGAAAGTTAAAGTTAAATTTCTTAAACAGTGAAGTAATTTGTATTACTTGAAATTGGAGCAATGTTCACAGGACACTCTGTGTTCAATCGCATGATTTAAATTCAGGTAGAGAATTTGAGTTAAACTAGACACCTTATGTATGAAAATGGTGTTTGATTTTAAGAACTTACTTAAAATTGTGCTACTGAAATTCGACAAAATTGGCAACTGAAAATAAGTGTAATTGATGAAGACAGCAGTTTGTCGGTGCCCCATACGCTGTATCAAAGCTTCCTGACGAAGGATTCTAATCAGCTTTATGTAGAGACTCTTCTTCTCGACCGGGGTGATCTGGCCCATATACAAAAATACTCTGGTTTCCGAGAGAGTTTCATTTTTAAGTTGTCTTTTTAGCCCGCTAAAACAGAGTTTGACAAGACTACTTCTCTGTTTGAACAACAATTATAGCACAATTTTTCATGTTTTAAGTGAAACCTTGGTAGACGTAGTCCTGGATAGTCTAAAAAGAAGTTAAGACCGTCGCGTCGCTTGTGATGTTTTCACGATTTCACCTTCTTAAACGTTTTAGCCTATTTCTGTGGCTTTTTTTCAATGCTTAATGTAAATCTCTTCAAAACGTAGGATAGTAATTGTATTTAAAAATTATGACTCTGGTATTGACATTTTCTACAAGTTATTGAAATATGATATTTTAATAGTCGCATGACAGTGTATCGCTTTGTAGAATTCCATTTTCGACAGCAAAGGCCTCGATGAGTTCTTTACTGACTTTGATGGACCAATGTGAGCTTTCCAAAGTCATTCTGCAGAGTCTTTCACTTTCAAAAAAAAAAAAAAAAAAATGTAAATTTTAGACAAAAAAGATGAAGATTTGTTAAATCTTCGATATTCCTTGAAGCAGCTGATTGCAGATATCTCTTTTGTAAAAATGAGGAACTCTAAAAAACAATTTACTCATAGGGTCTGGGAGTGCGCGTCTTCTTCGCAGAAGTGTTAGGTAAGGTTAGGTTGAAATGGCTGTCAGGAAAACACTTAGGTCAATATTAGGTCCATTATGATACCATAAGAATTACTGGAAGGAGTACCTCGACATATAAAGCCATAGGGATGAAGGATATCTGTGTTCGCCAGGTCACTAAGATTATTATCAAGGAAATATTTTCCTAAGTGCAGTTTTTTTGAAGGAGTGTACAGTACATGAGCAGAAGAGGTGTGGAACTGTCTCTTCCTTCTCCTCATCTAAGCAGCTTCTGCCAAAGTCGTTAGAAAACCGGAGTTAACTCTCCGAAAGTATGTGAACGTTCGTTTTAATTTCTACGACCTTATAGCTTGGAGCTTGAATCGAGAAATATAACTAAAGATGAGTAGAAGTCATAAGGCCATATTTAGATCCAAAAATAGCATTTTCAAAAGCATCAAACGAAAAGCCTAAGTTGAACATTCGCTTCTATAGTCCCCGATACAGAGTATTTGCTGTAAGTTTGAAGAAATGATATTTTCTAGCAAACAAAGCTCTTGTTACGACTAATTTGAAAATCTGCCTCATTCACTAAGGACACGGTTCTTGAATAGAAATTGATGTACACAGCGTGTATTGTCGCCGGTGGCACAAAGCTTCGACAAAAGCCGTATTAACAACAAACTGCCAACTCAATGACATGCAGATCCATCCATTCTAACGGCAAAACGAATTAGATTTGCACAATCTACTTGCAGTTTTCGTTCAATGCCAAACAAAACCTACTTTCTGCATTACCTTGAATTTGAATGCTTTCAGCAACAGCTTCACTTGAAATTAATTGACCTTACAAAATTCCGGATGAAATATTTTCCATTTTTCTCCCAAAACTACTCCCACCTTGCAAACAAATCTTAAAATGATTCCATTTATTCTTGTGCGAGTATAGTTTGTAGTTGAATAGATATGCTCTGTAACTGATACTACGTGCGCAGAGCTTCTTCTTTTTTCTTTTTGGGCGACTTAACTATACATAAATAGACAAGTTGGCAGTTTGCCTATTTTATGGCCCGTTCTAGTTCAGGCACTCATTCACTCGTTGAACGAAATGTTCATCCATTTTTATCCAGTTGAAGGCAACAGGTTGTATATACCTACATACGAAAAGGAGGCTCCCGAATTGGCTGGCTGGAAATGCTTTGGCAAGAATTTTACAGCTTAACGCTGGCTGTTGCTTGTCTGTTGCTCGTGTTGCTGATTCTATACTAAAACTGATGCCTGCTGCCTTGCCTATGCCGCCTTCATTTGTGTAAAGTGTGTGCACAGCTTTTTGGCGATAAATCTCTGAGCAAATCTTCTCATCCCTTACTCCAGGGTATCATCCCTCTCCATTGAGGGATGCTGTTGCTGTGTGTACTTCTAATGTTGCAATTTTTTGTACTTAACCACTTTAGTGCGCTCGTATATTTGACAGGACGTGCATGTATATGCGCGTCACTTGTTTCAACGTCTTGCTTTAATCCTCACTTGGGATGGGGGGGTTGGATGGTCTTTTTTCACAACAGCTACTGAGTCAGAATATACAGAGAATGGAAAAGGGAGCTTCGAAGAAACACAAATGAAAAAAAAGAAAAAAAGAAGAAAAATGCACTCGTAGCCGAGGGATCCGTTTTGTGAAAAGGGGATTTCAAAGCATTTAGCTAGGCATTTACCTGGGAACAGGATTTCTCTCTGAAGCCGATTTTATTGAAGCATCATAAATAAAGTATGTGCTTCAGTTTGAGTGAACGACTTAAGCGGCTGTAAAATTGGAAATTCAGTTGAGATGAATTGATGTTGATGTCGGTTCTTTTTTTTTTTTGTTTATTTGAAGTATGGGTGGGGTTAAGGGTTGGTTGTTGGTTTAAGATAACCCAGATCCTCACTTACATCAATGAATGAGGATTTCGTGCGGCAAAGCATATTTTGTTGGAAATTGCAATAAAGCTTTTCATCTTAAATAAATGTGGCAAGCTTTAACGGATGGGTCTGGTCCATGCATCAAGAGAGTAAAAAAAGCTAATGTACGGAGAAAAGTTCCACAAATCATCTACCATAGATCTGTCAATGCAAAGAAGGGTTACGGATTACGGTATCCACTAGTCTAGTCCAGGAGAAAAGAAAATATCACAACGGTATAGCTGATGTATTGATTAAAATATCAAAAAGACAGCTTTCAGATGCGTTACAAAAATACTTTACAATGAAAGCAAACCAGTTAACTATCAACTAAAGCTGACTGACAACCATAGCCTAGGTCTAGTTGGATATAAAGTGACGATAAATGTCTATGTTCAAGTGACAATATTTTGGTGAAATTCACACATAGAAAGTTCTCTTATATACCATTTAAAGAAAATTTCATAAACTCTTTTTTTATGAAGCATTGCCTATACCTATCTGCAACCAGAAAACTATATAAATAGAGTTTTGAAATGGTAATCAATTGGTTTCCATCGCTGATGTAAGTAAAAAACTGTCGGCCATGTTTGATAAACATTGAACATGGTACTTAATACAGTGGAACGTGTCACTTCGACATCTTCACATCTAAGAATGACATAACTTCCTGAAGGTTTCCATTACGTCATGTCATGACCCGCCAGCAAAAGAAAAAACTTTTCTGATGCGATGTTCTTCAGTAAGTGGTCAAAATCAGCGAAATTCATCTATTTCCACCTGCTCACACCCAATTTCGGAGATTACATGGACTGAAAATATTTCACGCTTTCTCTTGCATCACAAATCTAAGAACGGTCACTAGACTTCGTAATGGCCAACTCACTGCCACCTATGAATTGTTTTTCTGTAAGGATGAAACAAATTGCGTCTGTAAACTCCGTTGTAGAACTTCTTTCCAGCTTATGTCTTTAAACCCAGTAAACGAGTTCTGTCTCCTACATTGGCTATTTCGTTTGATGACTCACCTGCCCTTCTTCATTTGTTCGAAGTCGAAACATGAACAGGGCATATACTTCCGGCTCCGAGGTTCCAAATTGTGACTCAAAAAAGTTTTCCATTTATTTTTGCATAACATTGTTAGGCTCAGGAATCTGTGTTGCTCTTATGTTTAATCCCGGATCAGTAACATGCGAAGCATTGGTTGTGCCAATAGTATTTCCAAATCCCCCTCTTAGACTTGATTTTCCATCACTTTCTTCCTTACATCAGCGCCAGCCAGCCAGCGACAGGGGTGTAAGAGTTAGAGCAGTGGTTCCCAACCTTCTAGAACTAGCGACCCAAATTAGAGTTTTGGAAAAATTTAGCGACCCAATGTAATTAAATAAATGTTGAATTATAAACCTTTCTGTGTACATATTAGGTACATACTTTAGAATATTCTGGAAATCTAATTTCAAAGTTCGCAATGACAATAACTTCACAACAAACCTAAATATATAAAGTGCCAAATTTATTTAATTGAAAAGAAAATGTGTCATACATGCATACAATATATTTATATATACATATATTACATTACATATATGTAAATAGCGTATTTGAAAATTAATAATAATTAAAAAAATCATTTAGATACCAACTCATCAATTCTAGGGAGTGTTATTGTCAGTTTCAGTCTCATATCGTGTTTTATGTACATCCAATTTATTTTTTTGGTTTGGTTTTAATATTTACAAACTGTTAAAATTCAGCTTCGGAACAGTTTTAAAGTTTTTTGGGTAAAATTCTCTCACACTGCACCAAAAGTCAATCAATGACGTTGTTTCGAAATTATCTTTAGAAAAATAATTAGATTTTTAAAGAAAGGATCTTGGATTGGTGTGTTGAACATTATTCAAATCGTGGAAGTATGTAGAAATCTTTTGTTTGAAATTAGCCAGGTGATTGATGATAAGGTGCTTCCTTAGCATATTAATTTTTGGCTTCCAGGGTCTCGCTGTGTTTGCGAAACATTGCTATCTTATGCTTAATGCTAACTTACCCTTTTACTCCAGTTTTCAAGTTTTGCAACAAAACGCTGCAAATAATCTTAAATTTAAACCATAGTGATATCATGTCCCTGTAATTTAAGGATCAATTTGTTGAAATCCTTGAATATATCTGCCTAATGCGCTACCTTAACCAACCAGTCATAATTTTTCACTATATCTGAAAGTTCGTTTTTTTCGCATGTCTAAAAACATTTGAATTTCTTTTCTTAGTTCGAAGAAACGATTTATCGCGTTTCCTCTGGACAACCACCGCACATGTGAATAAAACAAAAGGCTTACTACAAAGAACACATGGAGAGTTTTCGATGCAATTCGAGATCAATAAAGTGAAAACGAATCTCAAATAATCTTCACAATATTTTCTTTTTGCCTTTGTCGCTAATAAAATAAATACCTAGTTAAACATTTTTTTACGAAAACAGAAGAAAAGTTTACTTTATGTATAAAGTTAATGTAATTTGAGTACATTTATATTATTTTTAAAATTCTCAAAGTTGTAAGTAAACCACTGAATGACAACTCAATACTCAGAATCAAATGACATTTATGCGCTAAGACACGCTCAAGACACGCATATTGGCGTTTAAGCAATTCAGCGCTTATTCATTGACGAAAATGATTACAAATAGGATTTTTGTTTTATTCAATGAACTATGAATAAATAAATAGGGTGGCGCAACAGAGCGAAGAACCCCTGGGCTTAGTGGATCTCTCACAACCATGCGCCTTGTGAGGGAATGGAGGGGACCTTCAATTTTCTGTCGGCTCCGAATGGAACCAATTGGACTTGCCAATCCCTCGAGAAAGGCGATACCTGTTCAATGAATAAGCGTGTTTTAAGGTTTTGCGGAGTTTATTATGCGATTTTAAATACGGCTGTTAATGTTTTAAAAGCGGTGTTCAAATTATTATATTTAAAACATGGAACGCACTTATTTGTTGTGTTGCATTGTGTTGCAACTGCTGTATGTATATTATATTAGACAAATGTGTTTGCTCTTTCATGAAATACACACAAGCGATTGCGACACAACACATAATATGCCAGCATAAGATTTATTTTATAGCAAAATATATGTATAATATCTGTATGTATATTGTATATATATATATTTTTTTTTTTCAAATTATAAGATTTTTTTTTTCAGAATGTCAGTTTGTGTTCGCGACCCACCGAAAATGGCTTGGCGACCCAATTTTGGTTCGCGACCCATAGGTTGGGAACCAGTGAGTTAGAGCGTCGGTATATTTGGTATAAATGGTCGGGGTTCAGTATTTTATAAGATCTAAGTGCGTTTTCGTGAAAATTTCCTCTCATCTTGAATTGACAAGAACTCCCAGTATTTTACAATTACCTCTTGGAACCTGAAGAAAATTGTAGATCCTTTCTTCATAGAAATGGTTGACAGAATGGAACTTGGCCCTGGCTTAGCCTTTCGATGAAGCTTGTGAATTAAAATTATCTTCACACACTCTTCCAATGGAACCAAAGCAAAGGCTAATGTTCATCATAAAACATATCGAGGCCTTCCGCCATTTTATCACAAGCGACAAAAAGACCGAAAATAAAATAAAATTATTTTTATTTATAAAATTTATTTTTGATGTAATTTTTTGTAAAACGGTTGTAATGTAAAACTAATGTAAAATTTTGAATTGAAAAAAAAATATTTTGTAAAAAATGTCGCTTACGATGGGGAAGGGCTCGATATACCTTAGTATTGAATTTGCTCAAAGCAAAAACCTGCTGCTTAAGAACTTATTTTAATCATTTTCGTAGAAAATAGACTTTTTTACTTCTTTTGTTGAAAAGATATGCCTCCACTCACTTACTACATAAGAGTATTTCACAAGCAAATGATTACTCCCTCTCTGCATAGCCCATTGTCACATTAATTCAACACATCTACTCCGATGGTAGACATCTCTTTAGAACCTTTTTCCACGAATGGGTATAAATATATTTTCAATCATTCCCATCGCACAATTATTATCCCCTTGAAAAACCATTTTGAAATGAAAAACACCGATAAGCTCCCTGGAATCAAAAGAAAAAAAAAAAAATTCTGACCATTTCTTCTTAAGCCCTGTCATTAGAGGGGTTGAGTTTTGTTTCAGATTTCAATGAACAAAATTATATTCCTCTCCGAATAATCACCTTCATTCCAAAAAAAAAAACAGCTTACTAATGTGCGGCTTCGAGTTAGCTTTCCATAGCCATGCCCATCCTTGCGCAACTTCAGTTCATACAAATGCCTTCGCATTGGTGTGGTGGTGATAGAACCTCGGCGTTGAGGAGGTATGGGGATGAAAATAATTAATTATGAAATTACTGCCAATGTGCCTGTTAATTTATTAACGAAATTGATTTATTCGATTTGGTCGATGGTTGTGGAGAAGGGGGAGAGGGTCTAGCGAAATATATTCCATTCAGTAGCCCAACCGTTGTGGCGGCGGAGGGCGGTAATGGTGGTGGATGGCAACTATATTTAAAGGAACGAAAGCATAATCGGAATAGCGCTTGCCACAAAATCAACCCCTCAACGAGAATGGAAACTAGGAAAGCTTTTAGTTTCTATTCAGAATATTTCCAATTTAGTTAAGGTGTAACTCTGCCTAAAATGCGTTGGTAATGCTTTCCTATGCGGGGCGTATAATATTACAGGTTGCTCTGCAGAGGTTGAAGGGTATTGCTCTACCCTTCAGTCGACCATTTTGGGTCAGTAAGTGGTGGCAGTATTGTATTTAAATAATGAACTCATTAGCTGGCTTGATAATGGTCACTTCTGGTTGTAATCCATATGATTTGGTCTCGTCGTTGGAATTTGAGCAATTAAACCCTGGCACCCAGCCCTTCCACTCAGTTTCTTGTTCGTTGCGGCTTGTTCCATCCATGATTTTCACATTTGAAAGATTTTTTTTTTTTGTTATTGTTTTGGCCATCATCAGGAATGAATTCGACTCGTATGCGAGAATAACAGAGGCGAATGATGGTGTGGTGTGTTTGTTTGTATATACAGAGTATAGATTAATGAACAACGAAAGGGCAACATTCTTTTGTTGTTGGCCTTTTGTTGAAAATGTTTTCCAAAAAGTTGGAGCATATTTTTGTATCGGGGCATTTTTGATGAAGCCCATAATGCCGTGTATAGTTTTCAGCTCAGATAGTTCTTTTCTTTGGAATGGATAACGATATGAAATGTTTACCTTGTGTTTGTTTACTGATTCGGTTGTAAAATGGTTATCATAATTCTCTGTTCAAAATTTTTTCAAAAATACTTCCAAGTCAGCGTCTGCTTGCTGGGTTGTGTTTAACTGCTTGCCCATTACAAAAAGACAAAAAAAACTTAAGTCTAGCTGAGAATTGAGCTGGACTGTTAAGTTGGTGCTGGCAAATTCCAAGGAGAGATCCACAGAATCTTGTCAAAAGGCTCAAAGTTTCAATACGAACATGAGAGAAGACTGGTAAACTGGTACTTATAAGTCTAACCGTACCCCCTAAAAGCTTGCCATAGACATGGATTAAAGGCTCTCTCATACCAAAATGATTTTGCAGTTGCGACGAAAACGCAGTATGGCAAGGTTTCTGTCCTCGTGACATCTGCAAATACGGTGACGTCCTTTTTGCGTTCACATGGAAACTCTTATATAACGCTGCGTTGAAATAGTTTGAACTTTTCACAATTGCTGCTGCTATGAAAGTGGTGTCGGTGGATAGCTAATCAGACTGTTGCGTGAGATGTTCGAGATTCGAATCCCATCAAGGAAAAAGCATATGCTTTTGACCTACACGATGATTTGACATACTCTCCGATAACAATTTCATGTCATGAAAAGCGCTTTCTCGGTTAGACGTTCGGAATCGGAAAATAACTGTAGGTCTCTTCCATTCCCTCAAAGAGAAATGTTGAGAAAAAACTCTTAGCTCTGGGCCTCCTCAGTCTGTTGCGCCACCCTTTTTACCCATTCACTAAGAAGTTGATTTGGTATAAGGGACGCTTAGTCTAAGACCTGGAAGCTTTTTCTGGTCAACTCGGTTAAGAGCCAAGGATTCGCTGTCACGCAGAGAAATGGAAGAGCTGCGGGATCCCTGCGGTCAATCGAAATTTATTTGTATTGTATATAAAATGATTGAATTTACTACTGAGAATTTGTAGGCTTTATTGGTCTTTTTAAAGCTGCACTTTCAAGTGGCCCTTAACGTCATTACGAGTTTTCAACTCTACCTCATTCATTCGAGGGCAGATATGGTGTACTATACTTCCTGCGAATTTCTGTTCTATTTTCGGCCATTTTTCTTTCTACCTCTTTCTTTCTCTTAGTCTCTGTTCTATTTTCGGACATTTTTCTTTCGAAAACTCGTTTGCCTTTAAAGAGTTGTGTTTAAACGTCACTTTGTATTTGAATTACGTGCACCGTCATTGAATAATTTTAATATCAAGGAACTATCACATTTCCACTCATTACTCCCACTTCCGTGATTTCTATTCCTATTTGCAGTCATTAGCTAAAAATTTAATGAATATCCTTCCTTTACATTGAACATCGACTTACGGCAATCAACAAAAGGCAAACATGCCTTGTCAAAAGCAGAACGGGTGTAAATGTCGTTTTTGTTTCCTCCACTCACAAACTAATGCCATGATTAATTTAAAAGGAAGTCAAATCATTTGAATATAATTAATTCAACTAATTTAAACAAACACTACAGTCTGTTACACAAACTACAACAAGTTTCTCTATTTACTATTTGCTTTGTACGTAAAACCACCCAGCACCCAATACCCAACCCAATACTCTTGCCAATCCACCTATAAAACGCTTTGATGTGACAATAAGCAGATGATGGGTAAAGGATTTTCGAAATTGAAAGCACAAAATCTTTCAAATGAGAAAGATAAAAAATTTTCCTCAAACTCATCTAATTATGTACTTAAGTCAGTTTTTGATTGTGACAGTCATTATCAAAGTCAAATGTTGATATCTCAACTATATGAGTCAAAAAGGAAAGAATTTATTGCTTTAACGTTATTGTAACTTCGTTTTCGAATTAAGGGGGGAGGACGTTGTGAGAAAGTAGCACATTCGAATGACGAATGTGAAATAGAAATTATGATTTAAGACAATAATCTATATAAATGCAGAATATAAGCCATTTAGGAGGTTACAATTGGACAAACCTCACTAGCGGATCACTAGTGTTCAATGTGAAATCTGTGATCCCTTCGAAATAACTATGTTGGCAACGCCGTAAAAGGAAAGAGAAGTCTAATTTTAAAATTGTGTATTAAGGCGTGACAAATATGCTAGAAACTAGGTATTATTTAAACAAAATACATTGTCCAACGAAGTGCTGCTTCCACCATCTATGTGTCTATCTAAGGAAGAACCTGTGTCATTGACATGCTTGATATAGACTGCTAGTTAGCAATCGTGGTTTGGACCAGCGTTCTGTTGTGTAGTTTTCAGTAGGTATATTGTAAATGACTTAGCTGACACAGATAAAAACAACAATATCATATTTGTAATGTTGTACCTTCACGTTATATTTGTATGATAACGCTGATCATCTATCGCTGCTGCAAATTTGAGGGTCTACTTACTCAGGTGGACATTACAGTTCGGGGTGAACCTGGGCCTCAACCAACATCCTCCTATAACGACTTCGATTTCGGGCGAGCTCTCTCCAGTATCGCACTCCAAGTCGGTTGAGGTCTTCATCCACTTCATTGCGCCACCTAAGACGAGGTCCTCCCCTTCCGCGATTTCCCTGCAATGTACTTTCGAACACCCATCGAGCCGGAGCGTTTGGGTTCATCTGCTCTACATGACCCAACCATCGTAGCCTCGCGATGCGTACTCTTCTGGCTATGCCCTTGCCCATGTCGCGGTACAGCTCATACAGCTCGTTGTTGTATCTTCTTCTCCACACATTGTCTTCGCATACGGGACCAAAGATCATTCGGAGAATTTTTCTTTCGAAATGGCCAAGGGTTTCATCATCCGCTTTGGATAAGGTCAACGCTTCAGCGCCGTAAGGCAGGACTGGGATGATCAAAGTCTTACACAGGGTTATCTTGGTTTTTCTAGAGAGCGTTTTGTTTCTCAATTGCCTTCTTAACCCAAAGAAGCAACGGTTGACAAGAGTTATTTTCCGTTTGATATCCGCACTGATGTTGTTGCCCGTGTCTACAGCGGATCCTAGGTAAACGAAGTCCTGTACTACCTCGAATTTATGTCTGTCTATTGTGACGTTTTGTCCAATTCGTCGATGTTCTGTGTTCTTGTTTGATGACAACATATACTTCATTTTGCCCTCATTAACCATCAAACACATTTTTGCCGCTTCTGTTTCAATACTCGCAAAAGCACCTATGACATCACGCTTTTTTCTTCCCATTACGTCAATATCGTCTGCATAGGCGAGTTATTGTACAGATTTTTGAAAGATTGTTCCTCTGGTGTTGACGTTTGAGTTTCTTACAATCTGTTCAAGTATAATGTTGAAGAAATCGCATGACAGTTTGTCGCCTTGCCAAAAACCTATTTCGACATCAAAGGTTTCGGTGAGTTCTTTAACGACCTTGACGTAGCAGCGTGAATACTCCAAAGTCATCCTGCATATTTGCAGGGATGCCGAAACTAGACATGGCTCTGTACAGCTCGTCTCTGTAAATACTGTCATACGCAGCCTTGAAATCGATAAAGAGATGGTGAATATCGATATTATGTTCTCGGGTTTTTTCCAAGATCTGCCGTAATGTGAAAATTTGGTCTATTGTGGACTTCTTTGGTCTAAGACCACATTGATAAGGACCTATCAAGTTGTTGACATGGCTTTCAGACGTTCACATATTACAGCAGACAAGATCTTATAAGCGACTTTAAGGAGGCTTATCCCTCTATAATTGGCGCAATTGTGAGGGTCTCCCTTCTTTAGGATCGGGCATAGGATACTGAGGTTCCATTCATCGGGCTTGCTTTCTTCCGACCATATCACGCAGATCAGCTGGTGCATGCTCCTTTCCAACTGGTCTCCAGCTGCCTTGAAAAATTCGGCATCAAGACCATCTGCACCCGCAGTCTTATTTGATTTAAGTTTGCGTATGACAAGCTTAACTCAGATATGGATAGATCATAGCTGCCATAGTGTTGATTCTGTATCTGTCGAATAAGCTGTGATTTATTTCATATTCCTTGCCTTTTCCATACACAGTAATATAACGCTTAACAACATATGAAATTGATTGAATTGTTTGTTTTATGGAAGTGGGTGTTCTCTTCTTCAAAGTTCTTTCTTCTACAAATTTTCCCTGATTACTATCCCATCAACCGAAGATCACTCAGAGTATTGTTCCATTGAAATGACCGTGGTTCTGCGACACATAGCAGGACTCGTGTGATAAAGTCTTTTACAGGACTACCAAAATTTTTCAATCGATGATTTTATTTCGTAACCTTTAACCTTAGCTCAAAGTAAGAGTGATTGGCAAGTGTCCTTCTCCATTTAATATGCGTACTAATACTCTTTTCGTGTTTATGGCAGATCCTGACCTAGGTTGGACAGCGGATGCAGCCACAAGCGGCAACACCTAGCCACATTCTCAAGTATCTATTATGCTTCGCGGTATTATACAGGATGAGGCAAAGTGAAGCAAGAGGGAGAGGAGGGGAGGGTGATTGACGATGACTGGAGCTACTAAGGTTGAAGAGCCACACTGAACCATTTAAAACCTTGGTTTGAAATTTAGAACGCTATTCAATAGAAGTTTCGAGGTGTTTTACGTGTTTTTCGAGGCATTTTTCCCAGTGTGGGCCAAGGTCGCGCACTTACGGAGGAAGTGGGATTATAGTCTTACCGAAGCATAAATTAAGATAGCGACATTCATTGAACTGAGCTGTTTTTAAGCACTGTAATAGTTTCTAGTAACTTGGATTTTGTGGCTATGTTTGAAAATGAAAATGTCAATATTTTCATGAGTCAACTTTTGCGAAGCGAGACATTAAGCGACTTCCCAAACTGCAAGTACTTCTGCATGGAAGACAATGTGTAATGGTTGGAAGCATTATTAATCTGTGTATGGGAGGATAATGCGAGAAGATGCCTAACCATACCCCTGAGTTTGTTTTGAGAGCACCGAGAGGAAGATATTATTTGCCTTTTTAACTTTATATCCCTGTGTCTGTTTGACTCATTCCGATTTTAATAGATCTGTTTTCCAATAATTGTTTTGCTTACAACGCAGTGTTCTTCTAGCTGTCACTGCCATCTATTTAGTGAAAAGATATGTCAAAGCCAGCAACAGGAAGGTTAACAAGGTTTAGAGTTGGGTTCTGTTGCGTTCTTTCAGTTGAGAACCGTTACTAAAGACTAAATCTGAGCATTTAATGATCTTTGGGATGGTATTTAATGGGAAAGTTAGAAAAGTAGCCCAGTTCGGCGAAAGAAGTATTCCAAGGACTTTTTTCCCAGACTGGGCCAAGCTTGGGTATTCACAGATGAAGTGGAATTATCCTTCTTTTGCCTCTTCGTCTTGGCATAAGTCAGACTTACTAATGCCGATTTACGTAATGTCCGTACCCCTTTCTCAATGAGTTGTGGCCCGCAAGAATGTTCTTCAATGGATAGAGCCGACTCCTGCTAAGCTGTAGTAATTCTGTTATTTTCCTTGGAAATATCTGGCCATTGGTTTCTGAAAACCCGACAAGTTCCTAAAGATAACCACCTATCATTTGTGGTTTTTAAAAATTTTGGAAATATATTTTTGTTGAACCACGACCTTCCCGCGGAACAAGCAGACATGCTAACCATTACCCCACGGGCACAACTTTAACTCAATACGACTTAAATAATCCAGAGTTTTAAAAACTATAACTTCAGTGGAAATTGGACACTATGAGTGAAGAAATTTAGATGACCGGTCCTGCAATTTTTTTTGATTTTGAACTATCCTAAGTAAATTTAAACTATGCCGATAAAAGAGCTTTTCTTTATTGGCAGTGTTAGATGCAGTCTCAACTGCTAATAAAGGTAACACATAAAAGTGAAACGTTTAATATAAAAAGACCACACGTTGTGCGGGTGCTGGCGATGGCGATGGCGCCTGGAGAGAGGACAAACACCCTGCAAAAATATATTCACCTGCTGTGATAGTTCATTACCGGCATCACACAACGAACACAATCAACAGGATATTGATTTATTTTCTTATCGCCATTGTCACTAAATTCTTTGTGTGTGTGTGTTTGTGTTGTCTTATTTTTTACGACTATCAATGTCATAGCTCAGCATACCAGCCAACTGTCGATTGCAATAATGATGCGACCTTTTTTTACTCTAAACTCATTTCATTCTCTTTTAATATTCCTTTCTGCCATCATCCCCATCCGCAGGAATGAATTACGTACTTCTCTCACAAAAATTTAATAATGATTTCGCATCATTTAATATCCGAAGGAAATCTGTTGGAGTAAACCAACACCTATAGATTGGTAAGAGTAAAAGTATATTATCCACCTCTAAGCGGCATCATTAGAAATGCAATAAATCAAGCCTCGGGGAAAATTTGAAAAGTTTGCCTAAATCAAAGGATTCCCCCGATCAGATTTCATATTGTAAACAGGATACAATGAAGCTACGTTAAATATACCTATGTTTTGTGTATACAAGCAAAACCCCATAAACAAGACCCCCACTAATTTAACACCACCTTAAACCTATCTTAACGAAAATCTAATATTACTAAAAGGAAATGTGTCATAGCACCCCCAGGATAATTATCTTATCTTTTCCTTTTAATTTTTTTTCTTCTTTTTTTTCTGTGTGTACGTGTGTGTGACTCTAACTCCTACACGGCTACATTACCGAAATTAAAAATATCATTACTTATAAGCCAGAATGACAGTTAGAGATCTAGCTCCGATGTGATTGTGGATGATATGAGCAGAGTAAAAAAAAAGTAAATTTATCTATAAGAAAAGTCAAATAATTTGATAGCGGCGGCGATGGAAGTATGGTTTTGGTTTGTTTTGTACATTGGAAGCTTGTATTTCTTTGATATTTAAGTAAACAGCTATGAGGCTTAGGAAGGTAGATGTTGTATCTGATACGAGTACGTTAAGTTGTAAATGATTTTCTAAATGATTTGCAATCAATGGATTCAGTTTAAAGGTGCGTTGACACTATGAGGGGTGGCATACAAGTCCGTTTGATTCGTTTCGAATTCGGGATAGCTTTCGGTAAATAAACCCGATCGTAAAGCCGATCGTAAAGTATTGCCGATCGGTGCTGTTTGGCATAGAGTAGACGCAACTTAAGACTTCATCTGTAAAAATGAAGTCAGTTTCCGTTTTTGAGTAAAACTGTCAGCCAATGAGTAATGCCTACGTACATTGCCTGAATCACTTAAGCCGCAAGGGCCCATTGTGATACCAAAGCGATCAGCAAGTTAATCACCTACTGATCTCAGAAACCCGATGCAAGATTAACGAGTTGATCACCCATTTACGGGTCTAGCCGGTTAATCACCTGCTAGTCGAACCACGCGGAACCTTTAATGTATTTTGAAAGACTTTTAGGGTCTATGTAAGCTAAGTCGCTAGTATCATCGAAGAAGAATTCACCGAGATGAGTTTTCCTCCTCCTGAAGTAGTGCAGGTCATGAGCAAAGAAGGTGTAGGATGGTTTCTTCCTCTTCTTCGTCCATGCAGCTTCAGCAGAAATCATTGGAAAACACACCAAGTCTTTTGGTTTTTTTTCCTATAAGAACACATGGTAGAACCTTGATACAGGTGGTTCAGGGCTAACAAGCTCTTTGATCGTTTTGAGTGTACATACGGCCAAACTTTTTTGATTGCAAGGCAGCTGTTACTCTCAGTCCCATCTAGTGTTTGTTATCCTCGAAGCGTCTTGTCTAAGTAGGAGTTTACATGTAACGATAGGTACACCTATTTTGTTCCATTCTGAGCGTAGGAAAGTGTTCGTGCCCTTTTTGGCTAGTTCTTTTGCCATACAGTTGCCTGGTATGTCCCTGTGCCCTGGCACACATGAAAGGTGAATGTTGAACTGATTTGACATCTCACTCAGAGACATCTGACAATTTTGGACCGTGATGGATTTTGTAAAGACAGAGGCAAGAGATTTAAGGGCAGCTTGGCTGTCCGAGAAGATTCGAATATCCGTGGAGGATATGACGTTTTCTTTGAGCCAAGACAGCACCTCCATAATCGCCAGAATTTTCGCTTGGAACACACTACAATGATCGGGTAGGCGGAAGAAAAGACTGAGGTTCAGTTTTTCTGAGTAGATTCCACTTCCCACACCTTCGCTGGTTGCTGTTTTGCTTCATTTTCCAAGAGAGTCCCATTTTCCAAAGCTTCTTTTGAAGGTATGGTTACTTGGAAATTATTATCAAACACCAAGTTGGGAGTGGTGTAGTCGGATCGATTCGGTAGGAATCTAAAGTTATCTAATGGTAGTGTGGCCGATTTGGTTATTGGTCCACTGTGATGTAGCTCTGAGTCAAGTAGCTGAGCTAGCTGCACCTTGTTTGCTGAAGATATCTAGGGGTGTGAGATCTAGTAGTACATCGAAGGTGTCCAATGGGGTTGTCCTCAGTGAGCCACTAATACACAGACAAGCCGTTCTTTGAACTTTGGCCAGCTTTTTCTAGTTGACCATTTTGTCTAGTGCGGTCCACCAGACAATCACTCCTTATGTGAGTATCGATCTAATTACCGAGGTAAACAGCCAATGGATGTTTTGGGGGGAGAAACCCCATTCCCCACCAATGGCTTTTTTACAATAGAGAAGAGTGCCACGTTGGCTTTATTTACTCTTTCCTCAATATTGGTTTTCCAGGTCAGTTTTTTTGTCAAAAATGAGACCTAGATGTTTAGCCTGATTTAACAGTGTGAGAGTTACCCCTTAATAGTTGGGGGTCTGAAGTCCGGAATTTTGTATTTCTTCGTAAAGAGAACTAATTCCGTTTGTGTGGATTGATATTCAAACCACAATCTACAGCCCAATTGTTAAGCTTGTTAAATGCTGTTTGTAGCAGCTCAGCTAGGGTTTGTGGGTGTTTGCCTGAAACGACAACTGCTACATCATCGGCATAGGCTATGGTTTTGAAACCTTCGTCCTCTAGGTCGATTAACAGTTTGTTAACGACCAGGTTCCACAGTCGAGCAGATAGATCTCCTCCCTGCGGGGTTCCTCTATTGGCGATTCTGCTTGTTTTATATTTCCTCAATTCGGAACTAATGATTCTGCTGCTGAGCATTGTTGTTATCATGATCTTGATGTGTTCTTCTATGAGCAGCCCATCAAGAGCATAAGTGGCGTTGCAAGAGTTCGCACGAATTTGAAGATTTTATTAGATTTTTGAATGAAATACAAAGCATTTTTTGGACATTTACGTCTTGAAAAGCTCAGTGTTAAGGCCTTCTTCATATTTCATATTTTACTCCATTGAAAAGGCGATACGATAAAAGTTCCTACCCGACCGTGACCAAAAAAGAAGAAATAGATCTAAAATCCTGTCACATCCAAATGTAAATTCAACATTTCAACAGAAAAAATTGGAGTTTTTATTTCTATTGAACATAAATGAGACATATCGCTGAAGAAACTTTCAAAAACAAAAGCTCTTTCTTAAATCGGTTCAATGATTTTTTTTCCTCTTTTTTTAAAAAGTCGACATTGAATGAATGAATAATTGGGGTTTTGTATTGCACCTGGACCTCTTTAGATCTATCGTACCCCCTACTTCTTAAATGGTATTCCTTAATTTAAAGTAGTTCATCCAGATTGGTTCCTCTGATGAAACTTAGTATCTGGGTTAGGCTTAGGAGTTTTTGCTCCCTCTCCTTTACGTAGTAGGATCCTAGGTACTTCTTTCTTTGGTGTGTTAGAGCTTCGTAGTCACCTAAGACGTGTGCTCAGGAGACTCCTCCTGTTCGTTGCAACATCTGCATACGTCGTCGTTCTCTATACCTAGTATTTTTAAGGTGTTTTCTTAGTTTGCAGTGTCCGGTTAAGAATCCGGCTAGCATTTTTACATTGTTTCTACTTAGTTTTATAGCGTCTTTGTAACGTTTTGTGTTAAAAGTGCTAAGTAAAAGTTTGGCTTGGCGCATTTTGGGGAGGTCATTCCAGTGTTAAGCTCTGTTGTCTTCCTCCGACTTTTTGATTTCTTTCTTGAAGTGGCTTTCCGTTACTCCACAAAAAAGGTTCCGGTCCTATGAGTGGTGATCCGGCTCCTGTCTTTGCCAGTTCTTCTTCCTGTTCGTTGCCTATGATTCCTACATGTCCTGGTACCCAGTAGATTGTAACCTTGTTATTGCAGCCCAGTTTGCTCAATTTGTGAGGGCATTCACTGATAAGATTTGAGGAGATTGTGTAGGATCTTAAGGCCTTAATTGAAGCTTGACTGTCCGGCATTATTGTTTTTATATTTCCTGTTAATGTTTACTTCCGCGCATTTGCGTATTGCATAGACATCTGCATGGAATATGCTTGACATTCTCCCCATAGGTACTGAAATTTTTGTTCTTGGCCCAAAAATTCCTGCTCCAGTTCCCTCCGTTGTTTTTAAGCCATCTTTATACCATTTTATTGCATGGGTCTTAATTGAGTCTCTTTTTCACTTTGCCATGCCTTTTTGTTACTAAGATGAACGTTGAAGAGTTTAACAAATTTGAATTCCTTGTATTTGCTATCCCGAGGGAAGTCAGTGGTAACTCGTTCGATATTATACTCTTTTTGCTAGATTTTAGGACACTCTCATTCTCTTTAGCAAATCTAGCTATCTTTGCATTTGAGATGCTTCTTATTACCAGGTGTCAGGTTTCGCAATACTTCCAAAGCCGCAGTTGGACAGCTTTTCATTGCTCCTGATATGCATATGCACGCAAGTCTTTGTATTTTTTCAAATGCTTTTCCTAGTGGTCACCTGGTCAGTTCTCTTCTTCCAGACTACCGCTCCATAGGTAAGGTTCGGTCTTACCATCATTAGGTACCTACATCCACAGAATAATGCTCGGTTTACAACCCCATGATCTCCCTGTTATGCTTTTGCATATCATTAAGGTTTTCTTAACCTTTTCAGTTGCTGCTTCTACTTGCTTTTTCCACAGGAGTTTACTATCTAGAACCACGTCTTGATACTTAACCTCTGTTGTGGGTGCTATGGTTACTCCATCCAGTGAAAAGTCTTTCATAAGTGGTAGGAGTCTTCTTCTGGTGAATGGTATATTAGTAGTTTTTGAGGGTTGATGTTCAGTCATACAGACGTACACCACTTTTTCGTGATTATCAACAGGCCCCACTGTATTATATCGCATAGGGTTTCTTCATATTTCCCACAGGCTAATCATTTGATGTCATCAGCATAGCCAATGCATCTTATGCCTTGCATGGTTAGTTTTTCTAATAGTTCATCTACTACTAGGCTCCAAAAAAAGGAGTGATAAGACCCCACCTTGTGGGCAGCCTCTCGTAGTGATGATTCTCTGAATCGTTTGGCTAGAGTGTGTTTTTGCCGTTCTTGTACTAAGCATTGCACTAACCCACTTTATTATTGTAATCGGAGTGTCCTTCCTCGGAAGTGCTTTGTTAATCGCCTCGTGTGAGGTAGTATCAAAGGCACCCTCAGTATCCAAGAAACAGCCGATTGCTGTTTCTTTTGAGTCGATTACTTTTTGGATAGTGGTTGAGAGGTGGTGTAGGGCAGTTTCCGTAGATCTACCTGCTCTGTATGCATGCTGTCTAGTGTTTAGGGGATTGCTCACTAGAATTTTTGATCTTAAGAAATTATCGATCACCTTCTCCATGGTTTTCAGTACAAAGCTTAACATTATTGGCCTGAAAGATTAAGGATGGGTTGTGTCTTTCTTACCACGGTTTTTTGTATAAAGATAATTTTTGCTCGCGTCCATGGACTAGGTATGTACCCTAGAGCCAGGCTGCTTTCGATAATTTTAAGCAAGTGTACTCACTTCTTTCCCCATTTGTAATAATGCTGGAAAGATCCCATCTACACCTGGAGTTTTGAAAGTCGACAATAGTCCAACATGAACGATGAACGGTGTCAAAAATCGATCTGAAAATTCCACTGAAAATTTGATTCTTAATAGTTCCTTTTATGTGGGTATCTATAATCTAATACGAAAATAGGAATACCTTACTTAAGCTATAAAGTTAGTTGGCCCTTTTAAATCCAACATCCATTAACACCGAACTTCCATAGGGAAAAGAAAAAGCTTGTTCATAAAATCCATAATAATAAAATTTATTGCATATTTGCTGGCGGAATAAAATCCTTTCCTACCAAACATTTTGCAAGTCTAGTTGATGAATAAGTAATTGTCTTTCCATATTAATAACAAGCAGATTGCTTAAAAAGACATAAAAATGAAATTGATCACCTCACCCACATTGATGTAACCTAAGTTCAGTCAAATAGACCAATTGATGTAGCACCCAACTACTTTAACAAATGGCACTACCAGAAATTATCTGCATATTTAATGCCCAAGCCACACATGTCTGGACTCGTAAAAGTTAACAATACTAATATAGTGCTAATAGTGACATTACCCAACGACAATCAACAACAATTTATGCGACTATTGAAGTGAAAAATTGCCCATGTTTTCTTACTACGATCTACGATTATCCTGGATTGGGACATATCATCGTTGTTCGTTCGAAAACACGCAACATTTGTTTACACTGCCAATTTACCCACAAAAGCCCACACACAAAAACAAAAACAAAAAAATGGAACAGAAAAGAAGAAGAACCACACGGCACTAAAATTTTTAGACAGAAAACTACAAGGATGGTGTTTGGGTAATTTAGTGACACAAGAAACTACCATGCCTCACGCGAAGTGGTGGATTGTTGCTCTCTCTTCCTTTAGTATTGGCACGTTGCCTATTCCATTTCCGTTTTAAGAACGACATTCTTTTACCCGACCGACCGATAGAAAATTGTTCAAATACTGTCAATAAATATTAAATACAACAAATAAATATCAACATTATGTGGGGTATTAGGCAAATCAAATAAATGGGTCGATTTACTACTACATATACACGTAGATTGGTAGCTCAAAAAATGGCCAGTAAAAGTTTGTTGGAAAAATAAAGGTGAATGATTTAGTGCTTAGGTTCGTGTTGAAATAAATTATGGCAAGTCTTTAAGTGGAGATGAGTGTTCAGTAAGGTTTGGAATAGAATGTTCCTTGCTGTTTTGTTGTTGTGTCTTTATAAAAATAATGAAATTAGATATAAAATCCACAAACAGATGAATCAAATGGTGGAAGACCGAAGAGAGCTGGTTTCAAAAAGAAAGCGGTAAGGAGGCCGATCGCTTTTTGAAACCAGCTGAATGGTCTTCAACCATTCAATTCAATAAAAATAAAAAGTTTCGATTGCTTTAATCG
This sequence comes from Melanostoma mellinum, assembly GCA_914767635.1. Taxonomy (NCBI): domain Eukaryota; kingdom Metazoa; phylum Arthropoda; class Insecta; order Diptera; family Syrphidae; genus Melanostoma; species Melanostoma mellinum. The sequence goes on from OU612058.1 coordinate 28,587,766, forward strand.
ACTTGCACTTGCCAGACGGCTAAATTAGATTCTATAAAGAGTTTACCAGAACCACCTACCGTTCACACCCAATAATTTGTTGTGGGCTCTAAGACTATATTGTTATCGTTTTATGGGCTACGTTTACGTACGTGTTCATGTGAACGAAAATTTCCTGAACTCAACACTCACCTGATCAATTTTATTGAGCGGATGTTCTAGAAAAATTTCAAGCATCCTATTTACAAAACCGAAAACCCCTTGTTCCACGCGCTGCCCCATAGAAACTCATAGGCTCTATGTTCTTAAGTTCAGGGCCCCAACAAACTAATCACATCTTTGTTGCTTTTTGACGGTAAAGGCTGGCTACCTTTTTCCATATTCAGCACGTAATGTCTTCGATTTTATTGAACTGACACGTGTTACACTAGGTCTCCTTTTAAACCTTTTACTTCTCAATTTTCTTTTTGCATTTTTAAAGGTTTTTTTTTCTCACCCTTCGGGAAGCCTAAACACTTCACTATCATGTAACTAAATGACCATCTCCTTTTTTTTGTAAATGGCTGAGACTATGGAACATCGATTTTTCCGCACCATGAAACGCGCATGGAATATCAAATTGCAATTAATTTTGAAAAGCTCTCACTCAAATGAACGAATGAAAAAGGAGCGATAGGTTTTGGCTATTGGGAAAAAAGAAATTGCGAAATAATTGTTTTTGAATTTGCTTTAATATTTTTCGATAGTTGTAGTGAATAGTGCAGGTTCAGGGAAACCACGAAGTCCCAGACTTGCCTATTTTCCTCACTCCTCTTCGATTATAGAGATGAGATTATTTTTTTCTCGAAATCGGCACTAATTGTACGCAACAATACAAAATCTGAATTTAAATTATATAATACGCCCACCTCTTCCTCCTCCTTTTCTCCATCTTAAGTCGACGACCCACCGTCTTTTTCTCAAGCCAAATTAATGAATGTTAATATTTGACTGATTCGCACTTTTACTCTTCCCAATCAACGCCAAACAATGGCAGGTTAATAAATCCTTTTCATGCTGAAAGAAAAGTGTTTTTGACACAAGGATTTACAAACAGAATCGAAAGCAAAGAAATGAAATGAATTCGAGGAAAAGGGTGGAAAAAGAAACAAACAAAACCCCACTTCAAAGTTCACCTTAAACGGACGATCCTTTTCTAGAATAATTGAGACAGTGGTGGCGGTGGGTACAGTAGTGTGCCCCCATTTCTAATTAAAAATTCGTATTCAATGCAAAAAAAAGAGTAAGAAAACTGCTGTTGTAGCTTATTCGGGCAAATCAGTTTCCTGAACCAACAGCTACCCTCTTAATCAATCACAGGAAACGTGTTGTTTTAATTGAACTCACTTTTGTTTTGATTAGGTTTTTTTTTCTTTACTTTTCGGTCAGGGGTGAAGAGTGTGGAAAAAGAAGAAGATGTTGCTATAGCAACCGACTAGAATTTGTGAGTTTTGTGTTACGAACATTTTTTGACGTAGAAATGAAAGTGGAACATACCAACGAACAACGAGTTCATAAAAATCGACACATGACAATTTGCTAAGTGGTGTCGCTTAAATCGCTACTTCATAAGTTATCATCAATTTATCAAATTTCTGAAAATAAAAGACTATCTCGAAGGACCTTGATTATAAAAAGCGAATCGAATGGTACACTGAATAGAAAATTAAACCGTGTCTCGTTCATTTGGTATTGTTTTACACTATTCACGTAAATGCGAGCAACTTCCAAAACTTCGATCACGACAACGTGACCGTTGTGGATGTCTTTATTCTGGAAAGTTCTACTTGAAAAATCGGTGAAGCCACTCCCTCATATGTCGATGCGGTATCTGTGGTCGGTGTTTTCCCACCTTAACGAATAAATACCGATCTCATGTTTATCTCTTCATTCGGAGGTAGACTTTGGGTTCATATTTGAGCAATTTTTTTGTGTACTTCTTGCTCAGTTTTTTTTAGACGATAAACGCAAACACTTGCGGTAAATAGCTATCGGTACTGAAGGTTTACTGAGTAAAGTGAGAGAAACAATACCGCACCAAAAAATGATGGAGTGACTTGACTCATAGAGCAAAATTTGGAAAAATTGAAAGCTGAGTGGCAGAGCGTTGCCACTTGATTTTCAATTTTGTTCAAATTTTGCCGGTTTACCACTTTGCCACTTTGTTAGTCTTTTGTTTGTTGGCCAGTTTGTATTGTAATTTCATGGAGTAAAGATTGGCTGAGTGACGTTAGTATAAAAGTGAAAGTGTTCACACTATTTGTTATCATGGTACGATTTCATTAAGAAGTCCTAATGTCGAATAATAGCAGAAATTATTTACGTTGCATGACGAAATGTCTAACAAAACTAAAGATAAAACAGAAACTAAACATAAAACAAACAATATGACTATATAATAAAAACAGTGTGACCATCGTAGAATTAAGTTAAGAACCATTTTGATAAAAACAAAAAAAAAATTTCAACTTTACTATTAAGATTGGGATTTGAGTCCCAGAAAAGTTCTCCAAAAGCTAATCTTTTTCCGCATTTCTCAAAGGTTGAAAAACTATGTTCCGGCCTATTTAAAGCTTGTTGTGCCTCAATATTTGCTTTATTGTCTGTGGGAATATCTTCGCTATCCCCTTGTTTTTTAAGTTACTATCATTTCTGCTGCCAAATATCCGCTTAGAAATTACTGCTCTGTTTCGCAAGCAAGCAGATCTTTGAAACAAAGAACTTTGAAGCCCAAAGTGGGCTTGGTTGCTGGTAGCTAAATAGTTATGATGGAAATTTATCTAGAACATGAAGTTCACAACAGATTACCCAAAAAGTTGCGTTTCAGTCTTTTGGTGTTCGTTGTATTGACTATATGACCAAAAAGCCAAAATGAACTAAGTGTACCATGACGACTTATGGTTATAACACTACGCCACAGAGTGAAGGCCTCGATTAACATATACTGCGCAAACGATTTGGGGGTTAGGTTATCTTTCAGAGAGGTGACGTGGTTTGGATACCTAGGTAATGCAATACCATCCTATACCAGGTTTTTTTTTTTGTCGGACTTTCTGAAGTCGCAGCTCAATATGTATAAAGCACAATTGACCGATGAGGTGAACATAACACGGGTCATCACTTTAATTTCTTCGGAGCAATGCGGAAGCGCCTTGAAAATTGAACGAATCTGGCTCTATCGATAGCTGCAATTTTAAACTGTAGCTGAATTAAAAAAAAACTGTGAGAGAACTAGAAACTGGATGATGTGTTATTAAATTTGTATTTGAATTAGAGGAGTAGGTTCAAAGGCAAAGAGACAAAGAAAGTCCAGTCTTAAAAAATTGGTACCCGTGGCCCGTGGCGTGATAGTTGGCGTGTCTGCTGTTAACCTAGATATTGGTTCGAATCCCAACAGAAGCATAAATGTTTTTTCATGGGTGTCACCGATAGTTAATTCATTGCAAACAAATGAAGGTCCTCTCCATTCCTTCACAAGGCATATGGTTGTAAAAAATACGCTAAGCCTAGAGGCTCCTCGTTCTGTTGCGTCACCCTATTTATTTATTTATTATTTTACTTATGATGTATGGTATGGCTGACAGATTGAAATACCAAACCTACACAACATCGCAATTTTTTACGCGAAATATTGCCAACTTATAGGAAATAAAGCTCTCCAAAAATATTTTCTCGGTAAGCTTTTGTGAAGGGTGCGTTTTTATATGAGTAGAGCTTTGAGCACTAGGCACACAAGGTTGGTTGCCAGCGGCGACTCGAGTAAGCTGCTACTGCCAGCCGCTGATCAGATTTGAGTGAACTGGAAATTCACCGCCCGCTCGCTGCTAGCCGGCGAATATATTTGTCAGCGGCTGCGGAAACATAATAATACTGCTTCACGTAGTGTTCAATAAATTTTTCTATCAAAATTTGTGGCTAGTATTTTTTGCAGGTTAAAACACTAAGCTGAAACAGAGTTCAAAAGCCAGTTTTTATGCTGCTGATAACTGATAGAAGGTGCGACGAATAGCGTTCTATAGTGTTACCGGGCTGCCAGCCTCTGCTTTCTCAAGCCGCTCGCTGCAACAGCCAGCCTCAACTGCTCAAAGTTGGCAGCACTGTTTTCATTTTGCTATATGCTTGTCATTTATTTCAGTTTGTATGCCAAAGAAATTGCTGTTGATCCCGATTTTCACACCATACCGTGTCTTAAACCTGTGGATTAGCTTATGAGATTGTGCTATTTACCATTGCTGGACTTTTTTCTGTAATATTCGAATTCACACCGATAAACTCAATGCGATTCATTATTTGAAAAAAAAAAAAGTTCATGCGTTGTTTACCGATAAAATAAAAACAATAAATCGGGTGCCAGAACCGAGTGCATATTCTCGCAAAACACTGGACTTATATTGTAAGCAGTATGCTAATGAGTTTCAGCAGTTCTATCGGTGGGACAATATTGTTAAGAGCAAATTTTTTATATTGTTATAAACTATAATCATATGACTTATACAACCAGAAACCTTCTTTCTCGTAATAATTTATATTTAAATGTTTGTGTTTTCTTAGAGTTTGGTTTTTCGAACAGGAATAAAACTTACTTCTTGCAGTCAAATCGAGCAATTCTGATGTCATTTATGTTTAGTTTTGTTTGCCATTTTATTATGGATAGATGGACAAAAAAAAATCGCTTGTAAGTCGTGCAAATTTATGTCGAAAATAATGGTTCAGTTCGCGGAGTTCATTTTATGGTCAACGAAATCGTCCATCAGAGCAATTTACTCGGTTAACCATGGATCGTTTTCGCACTATGTTTACTCTATGTGATAATACACATCCGCAGAGACGTCGAACAGTGCGCACCAAAGAAAAATTGCCGCTGTAGAGCAAAGTGTTGAAGAGGACCCGAATGAATCGATTCGCCACCGCGCACAGCAATTGGAGCTTTGCCCATCAAATTTATGGAAGATTTTGAGCAAAGATCTTGGCTTACGACCTTACGCAGTGCAAGATCCAGCTTGCGCAAGAATTAAGGCCGAAAATGAGATTGATCTCGATGCTGATTTTCATTGCAAAATTTTGTTCAGTGATGAGGCTCATTTTTGGTTGAATGGTTAAGTCAACATTCAAAATTTGCCGCATTTGAAGTGAAGAGATACCACATGAGTACCTTGAGACGCCATTAAATATGCACCAAAACTGATTGTTTAATGTGCTCCAACAATCGCGGCGTATTGCCGACATACGGCCTCAAATGCCCGAAAAAGTAACTGAAAATTGGCGGCGGCCACATGCCTGAAATTATATTTAAGCATTAATGGCATCAAATTACCTTCTAATAAAGCCTAATTGGTGGACATTAAAATGTTCTTGTGTTTTTTTTTTTTTTTTCAAATTGACATTCTATACCTCTAAAAAAACACCCTTTAAATGCAATCTACTGCCACTCTACTGCTGTGTAAACTTAAGATGAAGGTTCAGTGAGAAATGAAAGGCTTATGAGGAATAACTTATCTGAGGACTACGTGCGAGCTATGAATACTCGAAACAAGACCCATGGCACAATAGAGGAGAAAAGAAACTTAATTTACTACAACTTGTAGTAGGTACGGAAGCGATATTAGACTCAGACTTTCGCGTTGTGAGTTGTGACTAATTTTGTTGTTGAAAATATTTGAGCGCAAAAGAGGCGTACTTTTGCCATCGAAATTGAACGATATTTTGATGGTACCAGTCACAGTGGTATTAAGCGCTGCAGGAAGACCTTCTTGCAACATCAGCTCATTTCGGCAAGGCATTTTCAAGCCAGGAATACAGTCTGCAGACAGTGTTAGAAACTACTCGAAATACTGAGCTCTGATGATTCTGATTTAAGAAGTCAAAATACCTCTAAAAGTCATCCAACTTACATGTGCATAATTAATGTCTATTACTATTCCAAACTGCATCTCTTGGATAAAACGTCACCTCACATTACTCCTTCTTTTCAGCCACTTTACTTTGCAATTGTCTAATGTATAAAGAGAGGTCTCAATTCCACATGCAGAGTGAGTCAATTGTAATTAACAGTGCGGACATGTTTTATGGAACGATAGCCATTCGAAGTCGCATTCTAAATCGTTTAATTGGTCACCGCACCGTCATTGTATTCACCTAACCATTTACGACTATACTCACTTCCTTCGCCGAAGAATGTTGTTAGCTCATCCCTGCAGTAAACTGCACATATACACTATTAGTCACCCCTGCCAATCAATGGAAAACTATAGGTTAATTAAGCGTTTAGTGCACTCCGTACTCCGCAACAATGGCAATTGTTGCAAAATTACTATTCACCAGTTACTACACCTCCGTTTACCAGCGCCATCGCCCGCCGGTCGAGAGTGATTCTCGCTAATTTGGACAAACCATGTGCCGTCAAACACACAAACATTTGTTCGTATACATACTTCGTTGGTCATTCATCGTCATCGTCGTCGTTGTCGTCCGTAGCCGTCCGTCGTCGTTAGACCACACCAATAGGTTACGATCATATACGTCACTCTGCGCTACAACCCATTCTTACTCCACTGCAACAACAATGCGAACGCAGCAATTTTCAGTATTCATCCTGTGTCCATGTCCACACAAAAAGGGTGTTCAAAATCAGTGATCTGTAAAATTCATCGATTAACTCGATAACACCTCAAATCACACGGGAAATTATCGACTTTCGATTGTGTTTGTGATAAAACTAAAACTATAGTGCTGCTGTGCAGCCTCAGCCATTTTGGTCTGCCGCTGGGTGCCATTACTCTTTTTTTTTTTTTGTTGTTTTTTGTTGCTCAACTGATTTCTCATGAAGAAAACCCACTCAGGTTGGAAGCAATTTAATGAGCCGGATATAATTAAATTATAAAGTCTGCTTTTGACAGCTTCCATCGACTCTGTCAATGGATTTCAATCGTCATGTCACCCAGCCACGTTTTACTAGAACAAAAAAGGAAAAAAGAAAACTCCCTGATGGTGGCATATCTTCTCGAAACTAAATCCGAATCCGTTTCAAATCAATGCCGCACCAAAAAATGAAGGTTTTGCTTTGATTGTGTGAAGGAGCATCTTCTCATTGAAAAGGATATGGTGTCGAGACGAGACGAGACGACAAGAAGATTGCCCCCGCCCCGCCTAGATGAAGAGGCTGGTGGACTACGACTACAACACTACCAACTACGACGACGACGACGTCGCCTGATGTTGATGATGGTGCGATGGGATATCCGCTACAAGTGCGATTGATTTCCTATTTCCAGTTTCATGCTTCACTGATTGGTAGGTAGCAGCAGTAGGTGGACTGCAGGGATGGTTTGATATTAGAGAAGGAATAGCGAGGCATCAAGGACTCGGGGACAAAATCGAAGGATACTAACGAAATGGTTGGTTGATTTGTGATTTACGTCGCCTTGGGGAGTTGTTTGAATTATTTATCGAATAGATGCGGCCGGCAACATTAAGTGGGACAATGTGGTGTCGTTGTCTTGGTCAAGTCAGTCAATCAGCTATGGATGAATGATGTTTCCTAGCTACTCTCTAAACGTGTGCTATTTCTGTGAATAGACATCTGTTCATCCATGCCAATGGTCTTTAGAACTTCATGCAAAAAAGGATTCTTTCTTTTCATCAGTTAAGAAGGACCTAGAAACAAACTTTTCATTACCACTCATCAAAAAAATGTTGACAAAGTCATTAAAAAAAATTACATCCTTTGGCTTGAAATTAACTTTCTCATTTTAAAATCATGTGAACTATGTGACGTGCAAAGAAACTCATGTAACACTACGGTGAGTTTTAAATAAACTGTCCAGGGAGTTGGTTGAACATAACAAGTCCTTTGACCTGTCAGTTACTACTTTTTCATGAATTTTGAATACACTTCCAACTCTTGGCATCCTGTTACATTATACCCATTATCCAACCCCACTAGCAAGTGACATCTGCTCTGTCCAGAGTAAAAAGGAACTTGTTCCTTGGTGTTTTGCATTAAAAAAACTTTTTTTTTGAAATTTATTTTGCTACACGTAGGTACGTACGTACGACCACTACGACCAATTGATTTAAGGATGAGTAACAATTTATTATTAGACTGTCTCTGTGTGTACTTTACTGGTAGAGTCGTCTTATGTCCTATTTCTGCAAAGAACTTGGAAATTTTGAAATACCTAATGTTACTACACGTTTCATGTTAAAAACGAATTTTTTGCCATTGAGAACTTTAAACTGAAATAATCAAATGCTACATCCCGCTCGACTCCTTCGACCACCATAGTCCATAAAAGACATACAACTTTACCATGTCTAAGAACCAAAACCTACCCAAACGCATACTCTGGCGGTCAATCTCAAGTGTTTTTCTCTTCGCCTTTCTCTCAATATATTCTATTGTTTTGTAGACCCACTTAAGGGCCAAGAGAAAGGACAATCGAACATTTCTATTATTCATTCGATGGTAAATGGAAAGCCTATATTATGGATGTGCGTGTTTTTTTATTTCTCGTCCTATTGAATTGTGTTGCAAGGGGCTACCAACTACGACGATGGCAAGACAGGGCTGTCTTTTTCATGCTTTATATACGAAGCACTTGGAACACTTGCTATGGAAAAAGCTTAACTTGGATCGGGGTAAGAGAAGAAGGAGAAAATATACGAAAAAGTAACAAAGGTTGAAAAAAAGAAATGGTGCAAATCATGGAAAAGGCAAATGTCCTTGAAGCCAAGAATTTGTTTCTTTTCATGCGTTTCCAATGGCCGAACGAATTTCACATGGGAATTGCGAGAGTTGTTTGATAAACGCAAGATAAGTGATTTATGTTTTCATACCTGTGAAGGCTGTTTCTTATACATACTTAATTCAATGAAGTTGGATTCCTTGAGCTTCAGGATTATTTGCACCAACCATTGTGTGATTGATAGAGTTTATTTGTCAAAAAGCATAGTTGAAACTGTCGCAATTGTTCAAATGGAAGTTGTTTGTATTGTGATAAGCGATAAGAAATCTAGTAACTAACGAATTGATGGAATGGTCAATAAACGGGGTTGGTTGATGATATGCATCATGATGTAGTTTTAACTGGTATTCAGTATAAAGACAAATTTCAGAATAAAATTATCAAACGATTAACAACACAAGAAATCAATTTGATTTCCAAGTCTTAATCCTTTCTTGGTAGTAACTATATCTCTTTAGGTGCCTTTGAAGGAATTATAGCTTATGTAGAAATTGTACAATGTTATCTTTATATGCGTAGAGTGTTTGACAAAACTTTCAATAAAGGACTCAGATCGATTGATTTTGCTGCTGCATTCCATCGTGGCAATCACCAAATCAATCAAACATCAACCAAATTGATAATGCTCTCCTCTTCCCGGGTTTTTTGGATGTCCGAACTTTAAGAGGTGCCAATTATGATTCGGACCACTACCTTAGGGCAAGTAATTAAAGAATTTTTTTCTGTTGGAGGCTTTTTAAAGTAACAGCTGGAGCACTCAGACTTAAGTACCGGTTCACTGTACAACCTGATAGCAACCTTCTTTCGCTATAGCCTTCCAGATGTTGGGAGAAAAACCAAAAGACGCTGCCAAGATAAGTAGCCAAAGTTACCATCTCTCACCATGTCTGCGCCGAGTATCTGTAAACTCGAGGACATTCATAGAGGAAGTGCTCCGCGGTGTTTTCATCTTGAAATCCTTGGCTAACAATTTCATTTGATGATCCCATTTCCAGTTATGCCGTGATGGCCCGGAACCCAAATGAGTCTCAAGGAATTAAGTCTTCAAACCGCATTCAGAGAGCTCTTGCATTTCTGGATCACTTTCGAAGTGGTTAGAGAGTAAAGAAGGGCCTTAAACTTGGCTGTGCGTATGCCATTTTGTGTATTTTCCATCGAGTAATGCTCCAAATATCTTTAAAACCTATGCTATTAAGCATCGAAGGCTTTTGACAGCAATGCTTACAAGACATCAGAAATGCAGTCTCAGATGATCTGAGCTTCAGTCGACCACCAAAACGAAACCCATGTTTAGATGAAGAATGCAAGCTGGCAAGTGCCGCCGGACAAAAGCACCACAAATGTTGATTCAAATGAGAACATTCGTTGCCTGTGACCAGTACAACGATACTTACAAGTGGAAAACAAGAGAGGAACACCGAACGCTCGTAAAGAAAAGGAGATTTCCTTTCTCAGCATGAGAAGACGAAGAATTTTTGAGAGATAATTCAATCATTTCTATACAGATGCTTCAAAACCGAACTAGGGGTAGGCTGCGGGGTGTACTCAAACCGACTTAACGTAAGTCTCTCATTCCGCCTTCCAAACCATTGTAGCGAGTTCAAAGCGGAAATTCTGGCGATCTAAGAGGTCCTATCATGGCTAAAGGAAAACGTGATATCCTAAACAATTATCCGGGTTTTCTCAGATAGTCAAGCAGCCCTCAAACCACTCGGCGCTGTTTCTACGAGCTCAACTGTCGCATGTCTATTAAGGAGATGGCTGAACAGTTCAATATTCACCTTATTTGGGTGCCGGGGCACAGAGATATCGTGGGTAACTGCAAAGCCGATGAACTCGCCAGAAAAGGAACCGTTCTACCGATCTTAATCAGCAGGTTGATATTGGTATACCAATTGCTACATGTAAAATTATGCTAAAGCAAGAGGCAATGGAAAGAACAAATTAAAGGTGGAACAATATCACCACGTGCATGGCAAACAAAACCGATATGGCCAGAGCTAGATCTAAAACGCACAAGACATTTGTTATCCATAACCAGATGGCACGTTAGCTCCGTAATCGATGTCATCACCGGACATTTTCTGATAGGAAGACACGCTATGAGACTTGGTGTTTCCTCTTAAAACTTCTGCAGAAGCTGTTTAGACGAAGAGGAGGAGGAGACAACCCCACACCTCCTCTGCTCATGTCCTGCACTATCTTTTAAAAGAAAACGGCATCTAGGAAAATATCTTTTTCGCTTTATTAAAAGCTCCAAATGGTTTTGTTAAGTGAAGTACTCCCTCGCACAATTTCTATGGTATCAAAATGGACCTTAAATTGGTCTAAGTGTGTCAGTTTGTTTTCCTGACGGCCATTTTAAACCTAACCTAAATTAAACCTCATCTTTCTCTGCATGAAAAACGCTAATTTGAGGAAATTAAGAGATGCAATGATTGGAATGAGATTCAAGAGCTTTTCAAACAACTGAGAAGATCATTCCAACTGGCCTGTGAAGACCAGCAGCATGCACGGTGCAGTGCAATAACACCCGCGGCAATAACCCCTGCAGGGGTTATTTCCCAAACGAAACATTGAGAAGCAAACTCTGTCAAAGTTAATGGTCCTTCTGTCCCGATGGAACTAGTAGCAGAAGTAGTGGATCTCGAAAATAGATCATTGTCAACTAATTCCAGTTCTGAATCTGAACCTGAGTCTGGTGCATCTTTCACACCAATAGAGACGGTACCAAAACCGAAATTAATTTTTGTGTCTCGACTTAGGCCAGATCTTAATACAAACGATGTTTTGCATTATCTAGTTTCAAAGAAATTGATTCCCAATGAAAATTTTATTAAATGTAGTAAGATAAGCAAAACTGATAGCTTTGTGTCTTCGTTCAAATTGCTTGTCCCGCCCTCGTCTTTCGACTCTATTTGTGACAGTAACTCTTGGCCTGGTGGTGCTCTTGTTAAAGAATTTTCCATCAACAGGAGAGCCAAAAACAAATTGGTTATAAATACTGCTCCAAAAAACTAATTAGATTTTCCCTCTTTTATCAAAATGTAAGAGGTCTTCGCAGTAAAACTGCTGATTTGTATGTTAACTCCCACGTTTTCAAACATGACGTGTTTGTTTTGACTGAAACTTGGCTAAGTCCAAGTTTCTTGAATTCCGAAATCTTGAGCCCTGAGTTCTCGGTCTACCGTAAGGATCGGCACATAGACAGGCCAGATGAGGTCGGTGGTGGTGTTCTGATTTCGGTCAGGAACACATATATGTCGTCTCGTATACTCTTTCCGTTTGAACTGACTATTGATGTTGTTTGTGTGAAAGTCTGTACACTGTCTAAAAATATTTTTATCGTTAACGTTTACATTGTTCCAAAAAGTCCAGCTTCTGCTTATGCTGAACTGTCGCTAATTTTGGATCATATTTTTGAATTGTCGGACCTAGAAAGCCAAATTCTGTTACTAGGTGACTTTAATTTGCCATATGTCCAATGGTTACCCTCTGACGATGGATCATTCCAAAAACCCTCTCTAACTTCACCGCAGCGTGAGCTTTCTTGTTTAGATAATGTTATATCTACTGACTTACAGCAAGTAAGCTGTATTAGAAATTTCCAAAACCGTATGTTAGACCTTGTTTTCTCTTCCGAAGCTATTAGCACGGTTGTTATTCAATCTAATTCAAGCATAACTAGAATTGATGATCTTCATCCCCCCTTAGATATTTTTATTGAACTAAGCAACGTATCTCACGTTATTAATAATTCAAATGACTGTTTATATACTTTTGACTTTCGAAAGGCGAATTTCGATTTGCTCTCGAATGAATTAAGCAGGGCTGGTATTGAAAATATATCAACAATTGCAAATATTGACGAAGCAGTCGCTTGCTTTTACTCCATTCTAGAAAATTGCATGGAAAAAACCATTCCCCAAAAGACGCTCAGAAATGCTAGTTTTTGTCAACCGTGGTTTACCAAGGAACTAAAGGCTCTGAGAAATAAAAGAAACAAGGCTTGGAAGACCTATTTAATTACTCTTTCTCCAACCGACCACCAAATATTTATAAGTTTTTTTGAAGACTTCAAAACGCTTTCTCAGAATCTGTACTCTAGCTACGTCACCCAAATGGGCTGTTCTCTGAAAAACGATCCAAAAAGCTTTTGGTCCTTTGTAAATTCTAAAAAAAAATCAGACGGCTATCCAGCCAACTTTATTTATAATGCCATTTCATTAAAAAATACTCCCGACATTTGTAATGCCTTTGCAGACCATTTTAATGGCTCTTTTTGTAATACAAATCTAGAAATTGATGAAAACTACTTTGAATATTTAACTCACTGCTCGCAAGTGAATTTTAATAATATCCCTATTCAAATTGACAGAATTACTTACTACCTCTCTTCTCTCAAAGATGACGTTTCTTCTGGCCCGGACAGGATTCCACCAATTGTTTTAAAGAAGTGTTCCTCACGATTATCCTTTCCACTTGAACATCTTTTCAAGCTTTCATTAAAATCTGGAATATTCCCCACTCTTTGGAAAAAATCTTTTATCATACCTGTTTTCAAAAAGGGTGAAAAATCCGATATAAAAAACTATAGACCTATTTCAAAGCTCTCATGTATACCTAAGGTATTTGAACAAGTAGTCTGCGAAAGCGTATCCTTTTTTTCAAGGAATGTTGTCTGCCACCAGCAGCACGGATTTATGCAAAGAAGATCGACGGTTACCAACCTTCTATCCTTTCATCATAAGTGTTCCAATGCTCTTGAATGTGGGAACGAGCTTGATTGCATTTAAACTGACTTCTCTAAGGCGTTTGACCAACTGTCTCATAACATCATACTTTATAAACTAAAAGCTTTTGGATTTCCCACAGTATTTATTGCTTGGATAAGCTCCTACTTAAAAAATAGGACTTATAAAGTCAAATTTCGTAACATTTTGTCAAAACCTTTCAATGCTATGTCTGGCGTGCCACAAGGTAGTCATCTTGGCCCCTTGCTTTTCATTATTGCTATAAATGATGTAACTTCTTGCATCTCCTATAGCGACATTTTAATCTTTGCTGAAGATATGAAGATTTTTAAAATCATCAAAAATGCTTCTGATCGCGACTTCTTACAAAAAGATATTGATAGTTTTGTTGTATGGTGTTTAATGAACGGACTAACTTTAAACACTTCCAAGTGCCAAAGTATGACTTTTTCCCGCAAAAGATCTCCTGGCATTGGAGAATATTCAATATCGCAACAATCTTTATCACAAGTTTCTAGATTTCGTGACCTCGGTGTTCTTTTTAGTACCAACCTCGAATTTAATGAACACATCAACCTAATTATTAACAAAGCTTATTCAATGCTTGGCTTTATTAAGCGATGGGCAAAGGAGTTTAATGACCCTTATGTCACCCTCTCTTTATACAACTGTTATGTTCGTCCCCATCTAGAGTATGCTTCTCAGGTGTGGTCACCATTTTATGATATTCATAAATCACGAATCGAAGCAATACAGCACAGATTCATACGCTTCGCTCTCAAAGGTCTTCCTTGGCAAGATCCTTTCAATCTCCCTCCTTATGAAAATCGTATTCGCTTATTAAATCTTCAAACCCTCTCACAGAGAAGAATCAACAATGATTTAGTATTTTTTCATCAATTAATAACCGGTATAATTGATGCTCCCGACTTGCTCTCCCACATAGGATTCAACTATCGTGGAGGAACTCACCAACTACGTAATCTAGAGTTTATACATCGCTCCCACCACCGAACTAACTATGGAATGCATGAGCCATTAGCACGCATGAGTAGGTTATTCAACTCTAATCCTTTTATTGTTGATTTCAACATTAGTAAAAGTAGTTTAAAATTAATATTAAGAACCAGTGTACCATCTGCATGATTCATGTTTAGTAGATTTTTAATTACTGTAGTTTAATTTCATTTTTTATTTAAAACCTTGTTTAGTTATGTTTCACTAGTTTAGTTTGTTCTCGTAATGTTAATTTAATTTAAGTTTTACTTTGTTATATTTTTGTAATGTTTTTTTTATTTTTCCTCGTATACGTTCTCTTTGTGCTTGTGTTGGCGTTATTTACTAACCACTAACACTTGCATTAATGATGAAGAGCGTAGATAAGTGTGTACAGACGAGCTTGCTCTAAGTTCAGTACCACTTAAGTCTCTGAGATGCAAAAAAAAAAAAAAAACGAAAAGGAAATAGCCCCTGCAGGGGTTATTTCCTTTTTAATGTGGTAATAACCCCTGCAACAAAAAGGCATTTACACCTGCAGGTGTAATTGCCAATTTGAATTGGCAACAAGCCCCACACATGGGTTAAGCTTTAACTCTCCATTAAAAAATTGTTATAAAAAGCTTATAATTCATATTGGCTACCTTGGTCATGTAAGTACAAACAAAAAAGAGTAGATATTGTTCTTATTTTTCAAAATTTTTTTGAAATGAAATCTTAAAGTTTACGCACCAAATTCTTTTGACAAGAACAACAATACACCAATACAAACTTAACCGCAGGACTACTTTTTTGCATTAGTAAAATTAAAAAATTCAAAATAAGAAAAAAAAACAATCGTCATTCGCGCAGCGGAAATTTTTTTTTGCCCCAGAGAGAATCAATTTGGGAAAATAAAAAAATTCGCGCGAATGACGATTATTATTTTCTTATTTTCAATTTTTTTAATTTTACTAATGCAAAAAAGTAGTCCTGCAATTAACAAAAATATACTAATATAAATTTAACAGCAGGACTTTTTTTTTGCATTAGTGAAATTAAAAAATTCGAGCGAATTTTTTTATTTCACTAATGCAAAAAAATATTTTCAATGGTTTTCTTTGGTTTCTTAAAATAAAGCGAATATGGTTATTTTGTAAAATTTGTTTTGTTCTATTAGGTTTTCTATGGTGGGCTTTATTTCCATTTGAAATTGGAAATAATCCCCACAAGTAAAAGGCAATAAGACCTACGGTTTTTATTGCCACATTAAAAAGGAAATAACCCCTGCAGGGGCTTTTTCCTTTTCGTTTGGGAAATAACCCCTGCAGGGGTTATTGCCGCGGGTGTTATTGAACTGCACCGATATGCACATATGCACAAAAGTAGAGCCACTGTCGTTATCGATATCAAAGAAGATCTTGATCGCCTCTGCAGACTGCCTAACGATGCATCGAAGAAGTTTTAATCCCTAAATACTCATCCTTTTAAGAACTCATTAGACTTTATTTTCTCTTTTTATTACTCAGTTCCTCTTTAGTATTATAACATTGTAAGTTAATTGTAAGTAGTTTAAAGAAAATTTCTGAAAATAAATAAAACGGAAGTACTGTTAGCAAATAAATGGTGCTTTTCTAAACGTGTGGTTTTCAATCTGTGATATCGCTGTTCACGCAGATTTTTTCATTATTTCGAGTGAGTTACCTTCAAGATCTGGCGATCTAACACCGCTAGACTATTTTTTGTCATGTTATGTGAAGTTGCTTGTCTGTATAGATAATTTTTACACCATTGACGCCAATTTTTCGGCGCGTTATTGCTGACATGCGGCCCCAAACAAATGGGTAGAAAGTTGGGCCTCTCGGCTGGAATTTATTTGAACCGCACACTTAGATCAATATAGGGTCCATTGTGATACCATATAAATTATGCGAGGGAGTACCTCACTTAACAAAACTATTTGGAGCTTTTATTAAAGCGAAGGAGATGCAGGATATCTGTGTTCGCCAGATCGTTTAGATCATCAAGGAAATATTTTCCTAGACGCCGTTTTCTTATAAAGGAGAGTACAGGCAGAGGAGGTGTGGGATTGTATCCTCCTCCTCCAAATCTAAGCAACTTATACAGAAGTCTTGAAGTAATAAAAATAAAAAATCCCCGCACCTCTATTTTATTATCAGAAAGGATGACTGTACGTGTACGTACTGCGAACCGCGGCTTCTATGGAGAAAAAGAGCCTTGCAGATCCCAATAACTAAAGTAAAGTCTTAAAGACGGATTGAAGAACTACATAAACAAATCAACTCTTTGAGAGATCTGAAAGTAGTATTAAAGATTTTTCGGAGAAAAAATCACTGAAAGACAGCTCTAAATATTATGAAATAGGAGAGTCATCAAAAGCTTATTAAGAGCTGAATGGTCTTGCTGAAGAGTTCTTCAAATGCTTTTGCGTTGATTTGAGTGTTGACAAGGCTTGCATTTGTGTCTTTGAAACAAGACACACTTAGACATCCCAAGAAAAGTAAAGTCTTAAAGAAGTTTTGAAGAACTAAATGAACTTTTTGAGCGTTCTTAAAGTGAACTCAAAAGATTTTTCAGAAAATAATCACTGTAAAAAAGCTCTAAGCATTGAATAACTATATATAAAAGTGACACCGGAGGAAACCGCAACAAGGAGTTCTTATGTCGCTAGTGTCGTCGGAGTCCGAACCAGTTAATTCAAATAGGGTGACTGTTGCTAGGTAACAAGCTTCTTATGCCAAGTTTGAGAAAGTTGTTCAATTCGGGTGTCAGCTTCTATGTATAGTAATTCAATGCTTTAAGCCTTATATTATTTTTCATTTAGTTCTTCAAAACTTCTTTAAGACTTTACATTATAAATAGAAGAGAAAGTTTTGCAAACGAGTTCTTCAAGTGTACCAAGCTTTAGATAAACCTTTAAGTATACCATCATCATGATCACCCCCTTTGGCTAGAAAAAAAGAATTTTGAACATCCTAACCTTGAATTACATCCAACCACTGCATAATCTTTGACAGAAGCATCTATTTCTATTACTTCCTAATGTCATTAGCAAAGAAATTGTAAGGGCTATATTTATTTGTAACTCAGCCCGCAGTAAAAAAATCACCTCTTTGCTACAGCAATAGTCCTTTTTAAAGTCGGGTATGTGTAAAATGATCCTATGAAAATGCCAGCAAATCAATATTCAACAGCTTTAAAACATTAGAAAGTTGAAACAGTAAAAAAGGACCCCAACAAACTTGAGTCTTCTGAAAATTTTCTTTGTTTCTAGTTTAATATTTAATAAAACTTATTCAAGTAAACTTATGAAACTTACCTTATCATAACACAGTTACCTAAAAACTGCCCACTAAATGCTCAAAAACCCAAAACTTTAAGCACGTTTCAAGGGTTTGGGTTTCACTTCTTTTTTTTTTCAAATTTATTATTTATTCGCGCTAAGCCACTCGTTATTGTGTACGCATACCACAACTCTTAAATAAGAGCTTCTTTCTAAGTTTTAATAACAGCTCAACACGTTTTGACAATAGAAATTTTCCAAAACAAATAAAAAGAAAAATATAAACACGACGACACAACGACAACGTGGAGACAGAGACACAAAACGCCAAAGTCAATTTTACTTGTTGTTGCTATCAATGTGTATCCACTGTCAAAAGAGAGATACTTTTTTTCCCTACACTTCTTCACTCGATTACTCTTGTTCTTTTTTTTTCGAAAACAAAAATGAGACTAAACACGCGAGACAAACCGTAAACTGGCCCACAGAATTGATCGAATCATTACATCAACACAAAACACCTCGATAGTTGTTTTAAAAAAGAATTTAGGTGAGCTATGTTACAGCGACAACATCTATTAGATAGAAAACTGATATGTACGTTCTTTTTTGTTATTATTATTTTGAAACCGTTCCGTGCCGTAGATGCTGATGCTAATGCACTCACTCTAGTTAACCGTGGCAATATAGTGGAGAATACTGAAATGAAATTCAAAAAGAATCATTATTTTTCATGAATCAAACGAAAACGACCTATAAAAAAGTAAACAGAATGCTTGAAAAGGACTCGGATAATCTATGGCATAGATAAGGTTTTGGCCAGTTGCCCATTTTCTAGTCTTTTTTTTCATACTCAGCTTTGTTGATGGAGACAACGACGAGATTGAAATGGAGGGACTTTTCATTGAGTCCAGCATAAGCCAGTAGGCGGCTGTAGTTGCAGTAGCAACGGAAAGGGAAAAAAACCAACAAAATAAAAATACGAAAGGACGAGGCAAGCAGCGGAAAATATGACCCAGAAACAAGAATCACATGCCTCTGACACACACACAGAAACATATCCACCCAAACACATACAAGTTGTCTTATAAAAGGAAGAGTTACTCGATGACGGATGCCTTACATGCGATTTATTTGAACTAGTTAAGGATTTTCATCACATGAAGGAGACATTTTAACGACAATCAAAGTGATCCTTATTTTATTTCATTAAATACAGCAATAAATAAGTTTTGGGGGCAAGGATGACAATATTGGAAATCATCGCCCGCTTGTTGCTTTTCTTTGGGAAGTAGTGGGAGGTTGATTTGGTGGTGGTTTCGAATGACATTCAACAGGACGACCGACGACGACGTGACATCTTAAACTTTGTCTTCTCTGGATCTAGGACTCTGGAGATGAGTTTGATATTTGAGTTTTGTACCCCCTCTTCGGTATTCCGTGGAATTGTTATTCTCCCATTATGGGATGTGGGATGTGGGGGGTGTATCCCCAATCTCGTGTCAAACATTAACAATTGCTATCATGCTGCACACACAATACGATGACATAGGCACACCGGAATCAAAATGCACGGTACACAAGGACACGGAGCAGGGTTTGCCAGGATATTTAAAGTGTCAATGCAAATGCAGATTTAAAAAATGAACGGTGTAAAAGGAGGAAAAGTCAGCCACCCAGCAGAAACCAGAAAGCAGCAAGCAACATCAACCTCCACACCTCATACACATCAGTGGAGCTATCAACGACCTAGCGCGCAATTACAGTGGAAAATGAAAACCACGAGGATGGAAGTACACTCGTTAGCTGTTGTTATACCGCTCGCTGCTGCGCATGTATTGGTTGTTTTTCTCTAACAAGTGGTCGTCTTTTTACACAAGTAAGTACTGCTATTGGGAAGTGGAAATTAATTCCAACACACCGAACTACATACGTTTTCACAGGATGAAGTAAGGACAGCCAGGAAATGATTTCGCAAAACTGATTAAATGGCAGGAGAAAAAAAACAAAACTCATTACTGGACTGAATACTCAGACGATATTCGGACGAAAAGACAGGAAACTCACCAAAACAATATGTTACAGTTGCTGGATCCTTAAAACAATATGGCGCTTAGGAGCTGGTTGCTGTTATCATTTGATTCGAGTTGGAGTTGGAGCCTTTAGTGTTCGCTTCGCAAACAAAAACCCTGGGCAGCCTTCATCAGAACAATATTGCCGACCAACACACACACACCAACAAAAACGACGACTGTGATTTTCTTTCTCTAGTTTCGAACGAAAAGGACGAACGAAATACTTCTCAACACTCTGTTGAGGCGCAGCAACACGAAACAAAGGCAGGAATTTTTCAATTTCCTTTTACACTTATCACATGCAAGGTTTGCATTTTTTTCAATAGCATTTACCTTAAGTGTCCTTGTTGGAAGAACTTTAAGGACTCTTACAAGCAATATCAAACGATTAACGATAAAAATTAACAAAAACTGACGCGCACGATGTTAACACGGTGTAGAGGAAAAACAAAGCCGAGAATTTTGACAGTCCTGAAGAAGAAGTTGAGAACAGAGCGAATAATAAAAAAAAACATACCAAGTCAGCAGCAGCAGTTTACACAAATACTACGAAAAAAGGTCTATTCATGTACGAAGGAGTATGCAAGGGCTGTGATGTGAATCCGCCGCAGTCATTACAAGTTCAAAGTAAAAGCTGTACACACTTTCTCATTCTCATGTATGCAAAGGGGTGGTGGTTGAGGTTCTCGTGAGCTCGCTCGGGAGTTCGCTCGTTTTTCCCGTGCGCAGAATCTGTCTTTTTTGACGTAAGCTGAAAATGGCTCACAACTAGAGAACAAAGAACGTGACAAGACAAAAATCCCAAGAACTTTTATTTATTCTCATAAAACTTTTTCACTTTTTCTTACTTAACAGTAGTTGAACGACTGTGGCGTATACGTAACTTTTTTTTCTCACCTCTTAGCTGTCATTATGGTGTGCGGGCGGAATATGAACTGTCATTCTCTCTTTACTGTAAACTTAATGTCAAAATGAAGCTCTCTTTTCGGTGATTGGACCGGAATTTTCTTCTTTTTTTTTTTTGTTTTTTTGGTATAAAAAAAAATGCAACTGCGGCCGATAGAATGTTTAGTACTCAGAGTTTGAGTGTGTGTGGTAATGACTCTGAGTCATGGAAGGAAACTGTTGCATTAATGAAATGACAGCTATTTACGAGTGAGAGAGCACATTGAAGAAAAACTTTTTGGTTTTTCTAACAAAAGTGCCATCTGCTGGTCAGTAGGAGTATTGAAGCTTTGGTGTATTCTTGTAGTCTGTTTGGGAATTTGAAAACGTATTTGCAAAATAAAGTTCAAATGACTTGCAACTGTTTTGTGAAGAGAACAGCTTACCTGAGCTAATTAGAATAAAATAAGTGAAAAAAGTCTCAAGCATTTCAAAGGCGTGATGGCAAGAAACTTGCTTTAATGAAACTGTCTATTTAGCTGAATAGGCAACATTTAAATAAATTTTTTTCATGAAACACCTTGTGATATTCGACACTTTTTTTTTTTGTTATCAGGCGGAAGAGCAAATAAAGTGGATGGTGTGTGGTTTCTAAATCCAGACCATAAACAAAAAAATGGAAAGGCATATCGGCTGGATGGAACCGTCGTAGATCTTGGAACGAGAACTTCCTCACATTTTCCGTAGCAAGATATTAGTGCGCTTGGCGTAGTGGTAAGCATGTTGCCCTGTTATGTGGTAGTTTCTTGGTTCGAATCCGAGAATCATTGAAAAAAATGTTTTTCACGGGTATCGCCTTTCGCAAGAAGTTGGCAAGTCCTCACAGAGTAATGTAATCTACCATGAAAAACGCTTTCTTAATTAAAGACCTTCGGAATCAGTATAAAACTGTTAACAATTGAAATGCTTAGGCCCCGAAGTTGCCATAGCTTTGCTAGCCATGTCTATTTCAATTATTAGTCGTAGCATAATTTACATTCATCATCCTCAAACTCAAGTCGAGGAAGTTAAATATTTAGCTGCTAAGCTCTTGTGCATTCTTCTTCATTTGTTACACAGCCATTGATGCTTTTGAATGAGAGCAGCTCACCAACGAGGTAGTTTTGAATTCTGATCTTAACTTTTGGTCATCCAGATCTTTATTTTGGTGACTAATTGACGTCGTCACCAAGACGGCTGATGAAAAGGTTTTGGAATGATCGATTCTAGTATGGCCTGTGTGGCATCTAACCAGAGGTCACCCAAATCCATTTAATCGATCTCATTTTAGAAAACCGGTTCAGCAATGTTCATCCTGGATCGAAAAATTGCTTCAAACCAGAATGTTGAACAAACACAAAACAATCAAAAAAATACTGGTCCATTGCATTTCCATATAGCAACTTTCCTCTGTTATAGCTCTCTTGGTGTTCGTAGAAAAGCCAAGGTAGGTTGCCATGATAAAAAGCCCTGGTTACCAGCTTTCGCCAATTCAGCACCGAGTAACTGTGACCTGATTCCAGAAAGTTCAGAACATTCACACAGGAAGTGCTCAACCTTCTCGTAGTCCTATCTTCAGGACTCACAGAATGATTTATAACTTAATCCTAAACATGGTAAAATTCTTGCCAAAAAAAAGAACGCCTTGCCACTTCCAATAAGATTTTTTAGTACGAGATGGCACCAATGTTTTGGTTTTCTTATTTAACTTTGGGGATCACATTTTCGGGCTGCCTAAATCCATGAATTTATACGTGGTCTTGGCTGATCCAATCGTTGATTGAAAGCCTCACCTGAGAACAGCAGCAAGCCCCACAAAAGTTCATATGGTGCTGAGAAGGCTGTCTGAGATCAGTGCCTTGCAAGCTCATCGGCGATCTTGTTTCCATGTATGCCCTGATGGGCCGCAATCAAAACAAGACTTAAGGAATCTATTCTTCCGAACGCATTTATAGAGTTCTTGGATCAATTTCAAAGAAGTTAGAGGATTCAGAAGGGCCTTAAGCACAGTTTGGGTGTCGCTGCAGATTACAAATACTTTTCCCCATCCAACTCTTCTTTTGAAAGTGGCCGATATCCATTTGGGTAGCAAAGGCCCCCATTAAAAAGCGAGTTTGTGTGTGCCTAAAGAAGCATCTTTTTTGGGTTAAGAAGGCAAATGAGAAACAAAACCCTCTCCAAAAGAAAAACCAAGGTAACCTTGTATAAGATCTTGATCATCCCAGTCCTGCTTTACGGCGCGGAAGCATGGACATTATCGAACGCGGATGAGGAAACCCTTGGCCGTTTCGAAAGAAAAATTCTCCGAATGATCTTTGGTCCCGTATGCGAAGACAATGTGTGACGAAGAAGATACAACAACGAGCTGTATGAGCTGTACCGTGACATGGGCATAGCCAGAAGAGTACGCATCGCGAGGCTACGATGGTTGGGCCATGTAGAGCCGATGGGACCAAACGCTCCGGCTCGTCGGGTGTTCGAAAGCACACTGCAGGGAAATCGCGGAAGGAGAAGACCTCGTCTTAGTTGGCGCAATCAAGTGGAAGAAGACCTTAACTGAATTAGAGTTGAAAACTGGAGAGAGCTCGCCCGAAATCGAAGTCGTAATAGAAGAATGTTGCTTGAAGACTGGGTTCACCTTGAACTGTAATGCTCACCTAAGAAGAAGAAGAATGAGGCGTCCGGTCGCATTGGTCTCCACAAGCCACCAGCGTTTAATACATCATCGGCTTTCAACCCATCCATGAAGAACCGGTAGCAATCCTTTTCTGTTTCTTTTTTTATTTAGTTTTTGTAAATTGTGAGGTGGGCCAGTCCTGAATCGATGGAAAGTTGACTTTGTGTTTTGGACGCAGTTTGAGATTTATTACTATCGTGTCAGATGTCATATCCTCCATTAGACGAGAGTCCAGAGCTATGCTGCCAATGAGTTGCTCAAAACTTTAGTGCAAATTGTTTTATAGACCACTTCTCTTTAAACGGGAGATGTTCTTGAGAACACAACCCTTGAAGTATTCATGGGAGCAAGATTTAGCAGTGCGTCGAGAGCATCACTTGGAGTGCTGAACAAGGAACCAGTACAGCCAAGAAATATTGATTTTGAAATTTGGCGGTCGAGGAAATAACAAATTTACGTGAGAGCCTGTTCCACCAAATAACTGACGCAAAGGAGATGATTCTTTTGTAAAATAGCTGTTTTCATCTTAAAGACCCTTTTTCTTGTATTGCCTGAAGACTGACAGTGCCCTATCAGTTCTTGACTTGACTTGTTCACTTGCATGGTAAGGTTAGGTTAAAATGACTGTTAGGAAAACAACCGACACACTTAGACCAATATTAGGTCCATTGTGAGACCGTATGAGGGAGTACCTACCTCACTTAACAAAACTATTCGGAGCTTTTGATAAAGCGATGACGGGTATTTGTGTTCGCCAGATCGCTTGGATAGATCATCAAGGAAATATTTTCCTAGATGCAGTTTTCTTTTGAAGGAGAGAGCAGGACATGAGAAGAGGAGGTGTGGGACTATCCCTTCCTCATTTAAGCAGCTTCTGCAAAAGTCGTTAGAGGGAACGCCAAGTCTTATGGCGTGTCTACATTTCAAAAAAAGGCCGGTTGTGACATTGATTCCGCAGCTACTGTGCAATCTGGTTATGGATATAAAATATCTTGTGCGTTTTAGATCCAGCTCCGGCCATATCTGTTTTGTTGCCACACACGTAGTGATATTGTACCACCTTTTATGTTCTGTCTATTGCCTTTTGCTTAAACATAAATTTGCATGTAGTGATTGATATACCAATATTCAACCTGCTGATTGAGATCGGTGAAATGGATCCTTTTTTGGTGAGTTCAATAGATTTGCAGTATCAGGATACCTCTGTGCCTCAGCATCCAAATAAGGTGAATATTGAACTGTGTAGCCATCTCCCTAAGAGATATGCGAAAGTTGAGGGCGGTAACTGAGTTCGTAGAAACAGCGCCGAGTGATTTGAGGGCTGTTTGACTGTCTGAGTAGATCCGGATATTCGCTGAAGATATCATGTCCACTTGCATGCTACTCTCAAAAGCATTTTTCTCCAACTAACATATATAGCACGTGCGGTGAAGGTTTCATTTTCACATAAGCTTAAAAAAATTTGCTGTTTGGCACAGCTCTGAACTTGGAAAAATATGTTCAGTAGATGTTCAAGCGACTAATTTTGTTAAGAGGATATCCTGTTTCCTGTATGACACTGTATCTCCTGTCAAGATTGCGAACACGAAACAAGTGTGAGTGGTTCAAATGGAAACCACTATGCTCAATAAACTAAACATCTTCTGCTGTACTTTTTTCTGGCTAGCTGTTTTAAGACGTACTTCTCTCGGAGGTAGCTATCGGAAAAGCATTTATTGTATTACTTGGTTAACGACCATAGTAATTTATTTATTCAGCTGACTACTTTGCCAACCCATCTGCTACGACTTCATAATGAAATATCTGGTTTTGTAAACGTCCAAAATTGTAATCTGGCACTTTTTTGAAAAAAATAAAAGGGAAGGTCAACCAAACACTTCCGCCACAATGAGAAAATCTACTATCAAACGAAAACCCGTTTGAAATGCTTCATAGAAACAAAAACTTTCCATGTCCCACTGTTATTCACTAAATAACAGATTAGCTACCTGGAAGAGTAAATGAACTGTTATTGTCCTCAAACTGTCCCAGAAAATTAAAGAGGTCGCTCAACGTCTATTTGGTTGAAAAAACACATACGTTTTCTGTAAATTATCATCGAATTAAGTTAAATCCATTGAGCTATAAATTTTGAAAAGACCCTTTCCGTAACATAATGGACAAAGAGTTGGAAAATGTCCTGTTAACGAAGCAACAGCTTCCTTATAGACCTATGACGATGGATTGAATGAGCTCCCTTCTGAAACGCTCTTAGGGTCATGTGTTGTATTCAGGAATCAAATTGCTCTGTTTCAAGATATTCTCCTCAAAATAAAGACCAGTAGATTAAACATAGCCTTTCCGTTGTTCCTTCAGCTTAACTCTTATGGAGAAAGTCAAGTTTTTGAGTACCATACTCATTTATCAATTGAGAAGTCCTTTCAATTTCCTTATCGCCAGCAAGTTTGTACGACTTGTGTTTGACTGACAATTTTTTTTTTGTTTTACTTTGTCAAGCTTTTACTATGCAAATTATTATATCACCCAACTCACTTCCACTCTGATTGAATCGTATGTATACAAAGGCATGGATAATAAAGAAGGATTGCCCATTACATAAATTAAATTCATTGTCATTTTATTTGGATACCCTTTTTTTATTCAAGGACGACGAAGACGATTATACGATAATGCTTTCCATTTGGCCTGTTGAATGTCGTATATACGAGTACAGAGATAGACTGTTGCAGTGCTTGAGTACATAATTGAATGGATTACGATTTTTCGATATCACACAGGAAGAATACGGAATATATCTTTGTCCTTATGCGCAATGTTTACTTGAAACAAACAGATTGTGTGCTTTGGTATTTTGTCCTTCTATAGGATGTACTTTGCCTCAGTAAGTAAAGTGCACTATAAGTCCTTGTGATGGAAAACAATTGATTTTGCTCCTTAGCCGTGTGCATTATTAACTTTACTTACCTCGAGAATCCGCGTCACTGAAAGGATCTTTCTTTTAAACACAGTAAATGCATTTTCCCTCATAAATAAGCACACTTGATGAGAGCGCAATACCGGAAGAATATACTGACTGATGTGCTTGACTTGGTATAGTGGGGACTTCAAATCCGTGCTTCAATGTTATGAGAGTGGCTAAATATTTTTTTTTTTCATCTGTTATTGGTTTCGACAGAAAAATCCATTGGCAAATTGCTTTGAATTAACATGCTCATACATGATTTGTGGTATTCAATCACAGAATCTCCTTAAGGATGTAGAATTCCGAAAGACTATCATTTTTCATGCTGTAATGCACAGGTAGTTGACTTTCGATGAAAGTGCAATGAAGCAGCAGAGGGGGAAGGGCGAAGTATTTTGCAGGTTTGTGTGGATCACAATACTGATGCTTGTAAGTTATGCCCAAAGGGCAAGTATGTAACCAATATATGAAAACAAACACAATCATCGACTGAGTGTGCAAGTTCATAACAGACTTGCCAGGAAAGTGAGGTTTAGGTAGTGTGGCCAACAACAAAGGAACATATTAACCAGATTTAACGTTGGTATACGAGTACACATATCAGGACGATTTTGGGAGTTGGGTTTGAAAGCAACTGGCCACACTCTAACCACATGGCATAGAAAACCAGATACTTACTCTAGGCCCAGCCATGCTTTCCTGGTCGTTTATTCGATGAATACCAAGTAAACCAAATGAATGATTAGACCCGACCAAGGGATTGATGAAAGTCACTGCATGGGGCACAATGCAATTGCTTGACTATTCATTTGCTTATATGAAAAAAAATACACATATCCGATGTCGAAAACTGCCTCCAGGATGGATAAGATCATTTTTGTGGTCTAAAATTTGCACAAGTACTCCACAAAGATTATGCACCAAGGGGTTCTAAAAATTCAATCTGACCAGAGAAATCAATTCTTGATGATGAAACGTTTGGGACCAGATTTTTGTGGCTAAACTACAACTCAATCTCGTTCTGCTTTTACTGTGAAGGAAAAATGTAATAAATGGTGATAGTTTTCGAGAGATTTTCTTTCGACTGTATGACAAAGAAAAAACTGACTTATCTGGAAGTAATCCTTTGAGGTTGTGCCCGATGGTGAAATGGTTAGCATACCTGCCTGTTACGTAGGAATTTGAGGTTCGAATCCAAGAAACAAGTAAACTACTGGCAATAACTCCGATAGGAATTCCATGCCATTGAAAATCTTTTCTTCGTTAAGTCGTTCGGAATCGGGTATAAAATTGTAGGCACTTTCCATTACTCAACAAATGTGGTTGAGGGAAAAGCGCTAAGGACGGAGCTACCCTCTCTGTTACATCATTCAATTTACCTTATTTGTTACGTTAAGGGTTTGTATTGCGTTGGGGTCGAATGAGCGTTGTTGCTAGAAAATATTTTCCAGTTATCGGAGATGGTGCTCGCAGAAGCAATTCATGAACGCATCGAAACCTATTTGAAAGCCCTTTTGGTTTGTTGCAAGAAATTCATCTAGCTTCAAATTACTATTCTGTAAAGTCATAATTCAACAATCACTTTAAATATTTTTTTTTGGAAGTGGATAATTATTTTCGAGAATTTCCAAAGGCTTTGTAGAAGACTAATTTGCCTGCTGCTCCCTATGCTGTATAGATATTTTGGAGCGTAGATATTCATTTGCTCACATTTGTCACATACTGAATACGTACTGGTAAATCTACTTTGCGTCATCCAAAAATAAAATACCAAAATAGTTTAGGTTAATTCAAGTACTTGTCCTCAAATCACTCTTCATATGTATTCACGAGGACCTGTTATTTTTCTCCCAAAACCAGCAGAAATCAACAAATATTCGCAAAGGCCCGCAATATTCCAAGCAATGTCCAAATGACCGCAAAAGTTCACAAAGCCCCACATGAGCCCACAAAATTCCATAAAGGAAGCAATTGAGAGCAAAGAGTTCGCTGGAAGCTGCAGAAAAAGGTAATTCCTCTGCAAATTCCGCAGAACAGAAATACGCAACCGTCATGACGCGTCAACTGCAGACGTCAGCATTATTTTGCAAAAGTTCGAAGAATTAAGTGAAGGCCAGCTTAGATCTGCAAAGTTTAACAAAAACCTGCAAAATAAATGGGCGAATTCCTAAACGCAGGTCTTGCTGAGCAAGTCAAATGCTAAGCAAAAATAATCACAAATAAAATTTGCAATACAATTAAAAGTATGCAAGTGTTTTTTGATAGCTGCACAAATTCACATGCAATTGCGGGAAAAAAAGCAATCTGATATGTTTTGGGACATTCTGCTTCGAAGGGATTTTTTCATCGGCATTTAAGAACTGTGTGCTTTGCATAATTTGTGCAAGACCTGCGTTTAGGAATTCGCCCAATAACTTTTAATCTGAGTAAAGTTGTACGCTGTTATTTGTACAAAGTTTCAGAAATTTTCACAAACCTGCTCAAAGTTGCGCAAAAAGTCACACGACAAAACTCAGGATTGCGGAGAGCTAGCAAAAGCCACTGAGAGCTACTTAAAGTCACATGCAAAATTAGCGAATGGTTACGAAAATTTACGCAAGATTACGAAAAGTAACATAAACTGATGGATAGTAAAGGGTCCGCCAAATAAATATTTTTTTTTTTTGAAAATGGGCGCAAAACATCGAGTGTAGCTTCAGCAGCGTGGTACGTAGCGCCGCCGCCGTCCTCCTGTTGCAACCAAATATTGCCAATATCCTCTTCTTCGATTTTTGTGAATCGCCATTGACTGTAACGGCCACTCCTTGCTCATTTTCGAAAAATGCCCCAATTATGCCTCTGGACCGAAATCCGCACCAAACAGTGACTCGTTTTGAGTGTATCGGCTTTTCAATGTATGCATGCTGGTTTTCTGTGCCCCAAATGCGACAATTTGTGATACCCGTGGCGTGATGTTTAGCATGTCCACCTGCTAACCTAGAGGTTCAGGTTGGAATCCCAGCAGAGGCAAAAATGTTTTTCCACGGGTATCGCCTTTCGCGAGGAATTGGCAAGTCTTCTGTCAGTAAATTCATTGCCATGAAAAGCGCTATCTCAATTATTTAATTGAATGCGACAATTTTCCTTGTTTACATACCTGCCAAGATCAAAATGAGCTTCACCTGAAAAGATGATTTTTGGCAAAATCGGCATCTTCTCTTAGTCGATCGCAGTCCCACTTAGCGAAGCAAAAACGCAACATATTCGTTCAGGGGAAGAACAAAACTTAATATCTGTCAAATCAGACATGAGCAAGTGTTACCATTCACGAAATCAGACATGAGCAAGTGTTACCATTCACGAAACAAGCACTAGATGAAAAAAAAGTTAGATGCGGACCCGTTATTAGGTAGTTGTGCAAATTTGGTCAAAGTGTCGCGGTAAAATTTACCGTTACAAAAAGTATCCTTAGGATCCTTTCACGTATCCCTACCTCTTCCTTGTTTTTGGGTGTGGCTGCATAATTCTGAGAGAGTTAGGGGCAACCAAGGTTCCATCAGCCTATGGTTTACTCACTCAGCATTCTGCAAAAACATCCAACGTAGGTTGCTATGGCAAAATCGGTCAAAGCTAGACCAGAAACGGGACCCCAACGAACATTGATGGACGTGCAGACGGGCGGTCTCACGAAAAACACAAAAACTGCCTAATGGAACCTGGCAAAACACCCAAGGCAACACAACAACACTCAATACAAACATCCATGGTAGATGATCAATTCCTACCCAACGTTTTACGTCACTTTGACAAGATTAGTATGGCCTTCTGCCCAACCTAAACTTACAATCAACTTTTAACTAAAATTTAAATGATATTGACATAAAAGAAGAATCACTTGTTTCCGATTTTATTCTCATTTCCCTTTACTAACGATCTGGACGAAGGTCTACGGACAGTACTTCGAACTTTCAAACTTAGCTTCTCCTGTTCTTTGTTCTCCGAGAAAATATCTTCTTCGTATTTTAGTTTGGGCCGGTTTGGGCTGGGGACTTTGCGCGAATGAAATAATTTTTCGGAGTAAGTCTTTCTTTAGGGGTTGAACTCGTCCACTAGGCTACTGGTGATCACATCACCTGAACGCAAAGGGCCACGGGTAGTTGATTCGTGACATCTCACTCGCACATTCTAGCCTAATGGCGGAATGCTGCAGTAAAAGTGAGACCGAACAACACCACGCTTTAAGGTCTGACGAGGATGGATGGCCGCATGGATGAGAAAAACCCGCCATCTTGATGGTCTCTTGATTCTTGCTGGTGAAAGAAGAAAGATCGAAAAGAAAGCGTCTGAGGAATTATAGCGAAAAATAGCGATTTTTGGAAGATTCGAGATTTTGATACTGATTTGGAGTTGGTAGATATCCTACTAAGCCGATTTTGCGGAAAATTCCAGTTGGGAATTTTTAGGAAGGGAGTAACTGAGATTAGAGCGGAGACGATATATTCTTGAGGAGCCCAGGAGAGGGATATAGAGAAGATAAGTATTTAATTTTTTTTTTTTTTCACTTCGGAAAATCCTTCTTCTTCAAGGATTTTTCGAGTACTTTTAGAGACGCCTTATTTGAGGCAAAATTAAGATCCGCTAGGCCTTCGTTGTCCTACCGTTTGTTTTCTTTCCCGAGATTGCGGGACTCGCGACCGTTTTCCTCTATTTCTATTTTTACTTTTATTTACTTTCGGAAACTTTCCATAAGTTATTCTTCTTTGTGTTCAAACGACACACTAATCTGTTTGCTTTTTAACTTTCCACTTTCTAAAACTTTTCTTTATTTCGAGAATTGGCTTCCTGCCAACCTCAGAAGAAATCCTGTAGCTTTTTTTTTATCTTGAAAAGATTTTGGTTTTAGTCCAGGCTTCGGCCACGGTTTTATCCAGACACCCTTTTACTACAATAAAATTAATTAAACTTCCCTTTGGGAATTCCAACATATCTTCTTTTTTTTCCTTTACATCAAGGTTTGAAAATTTAATCCTTCAAAAATTTTCTGGCGCCCACAGTTTTTAGGACACCCTGTCCTATAAATTGATTACCTTTATAAATTTTATTAGCATCCCCTTAATTCGCTTTCGATTAATTTAATTTTCCTTTGATCAACCTATCGAACACACCCAGCTGAGCTAGCCGCGGTGACAGCATATATTCATTGCTGGATGCACTTTGTTTTCTTGCCAACACTTCCTATTCCTACCAAAGAAAAACCATCTGACATTTGACATTCCTTTCGCACGCCATTCCAGCCGGCTGTGCAAATTAATTACCCCTTTTATTTTATTTGTTTGTCCCCGGTATTTAAGTTTTCGCTCTCATCCTAAAATTAATTCATTAAACAAAGATACTACTAGTCAAATAAGGAATAATAAATCCCTACATCCGATCGTTTTCGAAGAGTGTGTGGCGAAGGAAAAAATGCAACAAAAGTTATACAACAAAATAACATAAGAGAAATACAAAGTTACTTAGAGCTAGTGAGAGTTACGCAAAAATATGCAAAATTTCGCAAAGTTAATCAAAGTTACACAAAGTTCTACAAAGTGACGCAAGGTACTGTTAAGTAACGCAAGGTAACGTAAGGTAGTTACAAATTTATTTAGAGTTAGGGAGAGTTGCGCAAAATCTGTGCAAAGTAACGCAAAGCTATGCGAGTTTCGCAAAGTTAATCAAAGTTACACAAAGTTATGCAAAGAGGCGAAAGTTGAGTAACTCAAAGTAACGTAAAGTTTTAGAGAAGTACTTAGAGTTAGGGAGAGTTACGCAAAAGGTATGCAAAGTAGCGCAAAGTTATACAGAGCTCCACAAAGATAATAATAACTACGCAAAGTTACGCATTGTTACGCAAAGTAATGCAAAGATAGATCTGCGGAAAATACCTTTGTTCCAAAAGAATAAACGTACTGTGTTACTGCAAAACAAACTGAAATCCAATCTAACCTCTGTGTTGGCCTCTTCACCGTGTTCTAACCAAACCAAGTGCTATCCCTATTGTCTTTGGTGTGTAGCACATAGTGATTTAGCCAACACATTGTAGACACCCATGTTTCAAATATTGATTTTGTTATTTCTATTTGCTTGCAAATATACCCATCCCTGCCCCAAACCCACTTTTACTAACTAGCAACCTAATGTTAAACAATTTCAATGAAATTAAAAACGTTACAGAGATCAAATGTGTTGTAATGAGATTTAAGTTGCAAACTATACTCTATCAATATCCTTATTGTTTAGATTTTACCTTCCAACAATCAAAAGCCAACAATCCAATTATAAAAAGAAAATGGTTTTATTGTTACAATTCAACAACACATTGCCATAATTGCCAAACTCTCCCATTCTCTAACATTTCGAATAATGAAGCTACCCCAAGTAAAAATAGCAAAATCCACATTTGCGAAATTCAATATAATCCTCAATATTATTTAATTGAAAGCCCAACCCATGTAAGTATACATAGGTAGGTATTAGGTACTCACTCTCGCATAAACCGAATATTACTTTCGTATTAATTAAGGACCTGTATCACTTTTCCATTTCACGGAACGTGGCGGAAGCATCAACGAAGCCAACATATCGGCAGCTTTTACTCAAAAACAAATCTAATTGTAAGATATTAATTTGCATTATCCTGTGCTTCGTGCGGTGTGTGGATGTGTGAGGGAGTTTGAAACTCCACGTTCCAAGTAACGCATTTATTGGCAGGAGTGTTGATTATTGACATCAATATGTATTTAGCTTGAAGTAAGGCATCAGGATGTCCTCCTCTATTCAACGTCTTGAGTATTACACCTACAGCCGTGCCTTGCCTACCTTCTTTTGAACGAATAATTCACTGAACTACACACATCGCTCTCAATTACTTCGAACGGTAATTTAATCGGTTTCCGCTCGTTAAAACGCTAACAGGATTGATGGCCATTGCGTGTTGGGAATTTGACAATTAAATCCTCGCCATGAATCAATTCAACGTCAATTGTCACACAGCATACTGAAGACTTAAGAGGACTTCCCTGCCACCACCGGAAAACGCGATAAAGTCAAATCAAAATACATAAATTCCTTTGAATGAGGAGTCCTAAATGGTTATAGATGTGTTCGTGTCTATCTATTGTACGGAAGCTTCGGTATAAATAATATGCCAACGATAAGAATCAAACGATTTGCCGCGTGTGCTCTTGTCACACACACACAAAAAAAGAAACGAATATGTTTCCCTTTTCCTTATTGGCGTAAAATATGATGACACTGTGGGAAATCCTAGGGGATATAAATTTTTTTTTTTCAACTTTGAATTTTATGCTAGATTATTTGGATTATCAGTGTCAGATTTTCAATTCCCTTTGTGATCCTTATTTTGCTCGATGTGGAGGAAAGTAAATAAAAAATTCAGCATTAGGAGTGCCTAACTTTTACTTTTCATTTTTTTTTTCTCAAAGAAAAATGACATTTTGATTGTCTCAGGGGAAGATGCAAAATGCAAAACCTTGGATTTTGTACTTCTTCTTTTACAATTTTTCAGTACATTATCAGGTACTGCGTAGGGGAGCTTATGTGTTTATTCTTTATGGCTTTAACATCGACGTTAAGGACGTTTCTGTCAAAGTTATTCGAAGTAGCAGTCAAGGATTTCAAATTTAGTTCAAGTCCATTTCCATTTTTAAAGTTTTTGGGCTGATGGTTGCAATGACTGCAAGAGTTTTCCAAGGAATACATAAACGTCTACTTGGAAAAAATGCGGAAAATGCGAGTATGTAGGACGCTGTGAATCGATCAATATGTGTAAAAAAAGCTAAGGAAGAAGTTTCTTTACACGTTTTCGACTTACATATTACTAAGATGGCGCTGATTTTAAACTCAAAACCCTATGTTCTGACATGTTTAGGTGCTGAGAAGGTAGAGAAAAGTGGAGACACACGCAATGCAGTGGTGGGTGTTTAAACTGGAAAGTGGAAAACACTTTGACAAGGAACTCCAGGTTGTCGCCGTGACGTTGCTAACTATTTGCATGTCTGCCTGTTAAGCGGGAGGTACATGGTTTGACGAACCCCGCAGCAGAAACCGGAAAGTATCTTCCACGGGTATTGCTCACGCGAGGAATTTGCACATCCTCCGATAATAAATTCATAGCCGTGAGAAGCGTATTCTCGATTAGCCGTTCGGAACTGGCAGAAAATTGTAAGTCCTCTAGATTCCCTCAGGCCCGGTTGTAAAAATGCGCTAGGCACGGGGTCTTCCCGCTCTGTTGCGCCACCCTTTGCTCCAGAAACGAAGCGGTTTCCGAAAGCGTGATCGGGGAACAGGGTTCACGGGTGGGACACTTGAACAGTACTGTGGAGGTCATGAGGAGAAGAACACCGAGTTCCAAGTTGAAGTGTAATGAAACTTCGTGGGTTTAAATACTTCAATATAATTTTAATAGGATACTTCAACTAATAATACAGGATTAATAATGGGGGTTTATTTATATGTATGAGGTGTGGTCGTGGTGAGGTCCAGATTGCAAGTGAACGAGTAGGTTGCGTGGAGATAGGAAATTGACATCAGACCGATACGGAAGAAGGTGTCAAGGCTGAAAAAAGAAAGAATCCTTTTTCTTAGCTGCCTGTCACCTATCAGTCACAACAGTTTAGTTCACACTTATTTTGGAGTTGTCCTGAGTCGCCTCTTCTGTTGCAAGCGTTCGGACCGCCCTATTAGTTGTAGAGGTTATGCTTGAACTAAAACGAACTCGCTTCCGTTGGACCCGACTCGACTGAGTCCCTGGAATGTTGGATGTGGTGTGTGTGTGCTGTACTTGCAGGCTCGGCTTTTTCAGTTTCAGCAGATGTAGAAAAGTGTGGCATATTAAAGCCTAAAGAGCGAGCTGGTGATGTGAGATCCCTGACTGGTGGCGATGTTGGATTCGTCTCGATGTCTAAGTTCTCTAAGGTCTCTGACGAAGATAAGGGTGATTCTTCACGGGAGGGGCTGCCTTCAGTTTGATGATTCTCTGCATTTGAGTTTGGTGGTTGTGAAACACCGGAGTTTGAAACAAAAGGTTTAGTCAACGTGAATTTATTACTTCCCTGATTATTCAAAGTAGGATGATAGCTTTCGTTTAATTGTGTTTGTCTCATCTGGTTTTGGTAGTTTCGAATCTGTATATTATTCTTCCCAACGTATTCAAAATGACGGCTTTGACATTTTTAGGCTTTTGCAGGTACTGTCTAGCAAGAACGTTTTGACCTTCGCTAAATTTTTTTGCTTTTCCCTAGTTGTGTTTTGGGAACAGGAAACAAGGCAGATAGAACGTTACGATGATACCGTCCCCGTCCTTGGAGCTTCTCCGCAGGCGATTTCCCATCATTGCTTAGAGATGACCGGTATGTGGCTTCAAAAATACTTGCAGGGGATTTTCGCCTCGCGTGTTATGGCAAAAAATCTTCGAAATAGATGTTTTAAAAGTTCGCAACATTCGTTCTGCAATCCCGTTCGACTCTGGATTGAAGGGAGCAGAGGTGATCTTGGAATTCGTGTGACGTAAATTGAGTGCCGTTGGCCGAGACTATGGTTTTTGGTAACGCTGCCAAAACAAACACCGATTTGAGAGCTTTAAGGGTGGTTTCAGTCGTACAAGTCATTTTAATGACGAATGGAAAGCTGGAGAAAGAGTCAACCGCACGATTAACTTCATGTTTTTTTCAAAGGGGCCCGCAAAGTCGACATGAATGCGTTCCCAGGGTTTATCTATTCGTGGCCAACTTGTATATTGCCATGAGGCCTGGCTTGCATTCATTTGGCAAGCGGGACATCGGGAGACCGTTTTGTGAATGGCGTCATCGATCCCAGGCCACCAACAATGACGACAAGCCCCAGTGTTCAGCGTGAAGGAGAGAGAGAGAGTACTCTAGACTGAAGACTGTGCGGGATGACGACTCTGGGGTGGTCTGTCTGCAATAAAACAATGTCAGTACATATATACAAAAGCTTAACCTTCGCATAAAAAGGAATCAAATTATTTTTGATTGATTTTGCATGTAGTAAGCTACTCGACTGATGGTTGGGTCTTTTTTGGAATATTCCGCGACAGCTGATGAATTAACAGGAAAGTCTCCAACTACGGAATCATATGTGTTGTCTATGAATTGATATATTTCTATTTCATCTAAGTCTTTGTCCTGTGCGACTGGCAGGCGAGATGGACAATCAGCGTTGCCGTGCTGCTTCGTTGGTCGATAGCGTATCGAATATGTATATACCATCAGGGTTATTGCCCAGCGCTGTACCTCAGATGACTGTGGAAAGTCATCTGAGGTAACTTTTTGCTCGGGTTGAAAATCGTCACGAGCGGCTGGTGGTCGGTTATGATCTCAAAGTCACGAGCATAGAGATATTGGTTTAATTTCTTCACGCCATATATTATCGAGAGGGCTTCTTTCTCGATTTGACTGTTTTTTTTTTGTGTCTTCGAAGCGAAAGCTATTGGCTTTTCAGATCCATCGGGGAAAGTATGGGATATGACGGCGCCAATGCCGTGGGATGATGCATCTGTCGCCAATGACAATGGTAAATCCTCTCGATAATGAACCAGTTTTTTCTCACGAACTATTGCCACTTTCAGGGCGTCGAACGATTGTTGTTGTTCTCTGGACCAGACAAATTTCGTGTCCTTTGCTCGGAGTTTATTCAGTGGGCCTGCAATTTGAGCGAAATCGGCTATGAATTGATGGTATAGTACCTAGTTCATTTTTCCAAGAAAAGATTCCAGACGTTTTAGATTGGTCGGTCTAGGCAAATCTTCTATCGCTTGCAGACGCAATTCTGAGGGACGTATTCCATTTTTGTCAATAATGTGACGTGTGACCCCAATAGTCAACCTCTTTTTGTGGAAACTGGCATTTAGAAAGATTACACATTAAGCCATGTTTTTCAAAACGCTCTAAGACCGTCCTCAAATTTTGTAAATGTTCAAACGAAGTTCTACCTGACACTATCACATCATCAATGTATACGGCACAAAATCTTAAATCACATGTCAATTGGTCCATAAATCTCTGGAAAATCCCGGTGGAGCTTGATGTACAGAACGGTAGTCTTTGAAGCTCGAATAATCCAAATGCAACTCGATTGCAACCAAATGATTCTAGTACCATTGAGGTAGGTGCGTGCGGAGAGGAGGAGGACAACGCAGTATTTCTCTAGAAAAGAAGTCAACCCTCCAAGAACTTCTATATCTATGCAACGAGATTACGTAAAACAAGCTGCTGCAGGAAAAGTGAAGCCTATTTCAAATAGAACTGAAGAAAATGAGGCGCAGAACGGCAGAAGGAATTCCTTTTTTGAGCTTAACAAAATGGTAAGGTAGAGCTGTGAAAGTCTACATTGCATTATGAGTAGTTAACTGTGTTAAAAAGCATGTATAGCCATGTTCAATCGGATAGACATCAATTGAATATATCAAATTGTCTTCAATCTACCTTTCTAAGTGATTAAACTTACTGCATAACAAGAGCAAAGGATAATTGAGAAGGGCAAGAAGAAAAATCTTCCCATCACATACACAAACAAATCGAGATTATTATTTTATCATCAGCTAAAGGACCACTCTGGGTAAAGTTGCAAGTGCAAACTCATCTTCCGTAGAGTAGATCTAGACACAAAGAAAGATGAGAAACCTGCAGGAAAACACAGAGGAAAGTTAATTACCTAACCAGTTTCGCTCACTTAAACAATGGATATTTATATCCCACGAGAGAAGGTCAGAAGGAAGACGACAACGACAAGGACGACGATGATACTGCGGGAACATCCAGTGGCAAAGCAACAGTCGTACGACAGCCAAACACCCTACTCTCAGTTATCCTTTTTTTCATACTCAGCTAAATTGTTTGTCTAAGACGAATATGAAAGATTCATCCAATGTCGAGCCTGGGATGATACGCTATTCAGATGGGCGAAGAGATGGTCGCGCCAACTTTGCTCTGGGCACTCCATACCATATATCCACGAACAAATGCGCGTCCTCATTCTCGCATTCACGTAAAGTGGTTAGCAAAATGTCCTTTTCTTATTATTTTATTATTAGTGTCGCTTCTTTTAAGTTTTCTCCTTCGTTTTCTATTCTGCAACTTGTTACTGCCATCGTTTGATAGGATACTGTACACCCAGCGATGATGATGATAGTCCTAGCTCCTGGCAGTGGTAGTAGTAGCAGAAGCAGCAGCAGCAGCGGCGGCATAGTGAGCAGTGAGTTTTCCTATTCATAGGGAAACCCATTCAATTTCTCACTCACTGTCTACATGAACGGAGTTGGAATAGTATGTTGGATGAAAGATATTTAATTATTGCACCAGGACCTGCTGCAATCTGAAATAACTCTTGTTCTCCATTGAGGCCACTAGCACTGCCGCACCCAGGCAGGATCAGACACGCATAGGTAAAAATGACT
The DNA here is from genome assembly GCA_914767635.1 of Melanostoma mellinum. Lineage (NCBI taxonomy): Eukaryota > Metazoa > Arthropoda > Insecta > Diptera > Syrphidae > Melanostoma > Melanostoma mellinum. The sequence goes on from OU612058.1 coordinate 28,626,653, forward strand.
GGCGTGGGGTCTCGAGATGAAAAGTAAACCTCTAAACTGTTATGATAGTTGTGTGCTTTTTTTTTTTTTTGTTCCATTTTGTGTTGCTGGTGGTGCTTCTTTCTTCGCCCTGACACAGCCAGCGAAACCGAATGAGTAGGTTAAACTTTTAATTAAAAGCGAATAACAAATCTTTGTTCAGAAAGACTTTTCTAAAGATGTACGGCGGGCGAGAAGAAAAATGACGAGCAACGGGTGGTTCCTGCGATGAGCAGATTCTTAGTTCTGCTGCTAAGGTGTATCCCACTACTAATTTATCATTTTGATGGCCTTTTTTGTGTCGGTTCATTAAGGGTTTCCTCTTTTCTTACTTCCCTTCAGGGCTTCTGGGTGCGTCCTTTAATATTTATTTTTTTTAAGGAATGTATTCAAAAAAAATTAACAGCACCGACATAGTGTTCTTTTTAGGTAGAAATGTACATTTTACGAAATAAAGAAGGAGTCCTTTTTGTTTTGAGAATTGGTTTACTTTTTTATGTCATGCTATGCACCAAGAGAGACCCCCCGACGATTGTTGAGGTCAAATCTGATAAGTGGGAGAGCTAAGATCCCACCGAGACGATGGTTAATTAATCATCAATTCTATTCAATTTAATAATAAAAAATAAGGGATGCATAGTGGGGTGTCAGCAGCAAGAAATAATCAGTCGCTACTAAGGATCTAGAAAGTACACTTCTGCATACTGCTTAGCGGCGATGAACACACCTATCCTATCCTGAATGGGGCACCTGACGCTATCAGGCAGATTGCCCAGTTCAGCTTGGACGATGATCAAGAAAGCCATACTCCCGATTCGTAAGAAGTTGAGCTTGCAATATGCAAACTTAAATAAAAAAAGACCGCAGGTGCAGATCGCATTGACTTTTCAAGGCAGCTGGAGATCAGTTGGAAAGGAGTATGTATAGTTAACCTAACTTAAATTCTCACATGTAATTAAAATGATTTGCTAAATAATTTTGAATTCACACGTGAAATTAAATGATTATTCCGTATAATTGACCTAAAAATTGTATGAACATGCGTGAATTTCAATACCATGGTACTGACCGGTAATTTTATGACATACCTTTTAAAAAACACAATCAATTATTTCTGTTTTAACATCGAGTTTAAAAACAACCACACAGCTATGAATTGTACACAAGTAGTCATTCTTATGAATGCCACGAGCGAGCGACTGAATAAAAGATGGCGCTTAAGCGGGAAATATTTTAATTTGAAAATTGAAGAAAATTCGAGCAACATGAAGCAATGAACATTATTCCTTTCCTTTCTACTAGTCAATATTGGGATACAATTGCAGCATAATTTGATGAAATGTACAATATGTTTTAGTTATAAAAGCAAAACTTTAGATTATAATACGACTTTTTATAGAAATTTATGTATTTGCAGCTAGGTTCTAGAAATCGAATGAAATGAAACCGAAATTACAAATCGAGTGGATTTATTTTCAGTGTTCTGCATTTCGATCGATTTCATCAGTTCGAAAACTTTTCGAAATCACTTCAAGTGAAATTGAAAACAGCTGATACCTGTCATCTAAACTGAAACTGAACTTATTTGATTTCAATAGTTTCTTGAGTGTCCTGATCAGAATATTAAATACAAGTGTTGTTCTTATTGCTTCGGTTTTGGAAATCAAAAGGAGAGATATGTAACAGAAAAAATAATTGATTGAGATTGAGAGACATGTCTAATCCATTAGAAATTGCAGATGCCGTGTGTACTGTGTAATGATATGTGGCAAGTTAGATTGATGTATTTTCATGTTTTTATTGATAAATTTGTTTCAAAATATTCTTTTTATTATCACTGACTTTTTTATCCACTTGTATCTTTCTGTCTTTCCCACAAAGAATCTGCGACGACACGATCTCCTTTAATGAATCCCTATTCTTGGGCAAGATCTTTATGTTGGCTCATAAGGTTCATGAATATTTCCTCCTGTGCAGTTTTTTTTTATTCTTTTCCTTGTTTAAAACAAAGTTCTAGAAAAACAAACAAATTTTGTGTGGTTGCAACTGAGTTTTTTTACTTACTTTTTTAAACGCGTCTGTTTTCTGCTACCATTTCACTCAGATAAATTAGGGTGATTTCAAATCACTTGGAAACCGACGAAATCGAATTGTGGAACACAACGATTTCGTTTCACTTCGATTTCGAAAAATCTGAAATCGAAATCGATAACAGTGAAATGCAGAACACCCAATCTTAATTTCGATTGATTTCGATTTCATTTCACGTGAAAGTGAAATGTGGAACCTATCTGTTAGTCCAAAAAACGAGATTCTGACATGCCACGGAAACTGACATTTTGGATATAACTTTGCAAATTATCCGTGATCCATGAATACTTATGCCTCAATATACATTGTCGACAGTAAAATACTTTCAAATTCATCATAATTATCAGTTTTTAATAAAAAAAAAAACATGCCAAACAATAAATACAGTACTAGACATAAAAAATCACGGTTATATAAGAATCACCCATATACGAACAAGGATATTATATTTAAAGTAAATTAAGACTTCATTTTTTCCATATTTTCCCACAGAAATGGAAAAACGAGAACAGGAACCTTAAAACTAAGGACCCGAGCAATGCCAGGCGGCTGAGCTTGTGAGTAAATAACAAAACACAAGCCATGCATGTGCTGCTCTGGTTTTAATCTTGATAGCTAATTTTACTGAGGGTTAAAGTTAAATAACCTTCTGATGCATAGTAACGACTCAAGCATGCTAATTAAATTTGTGGTGAGAGGCAATGCAAAAACTCCAAATTGAGTATAGTTGGTGAAATCCTCCGCGACAGTTGAGTCCTTTTATATTTTGATAATAAAAAAAAAGAAAAATGAATGAAAATATCCTTTTTATAATTTTTTATTTTTTATTTTTAATAATTTTCACAACTTCTTTATAATTTTTTTTTTTTTTGGCGACGCTTTTCGGATCACCGTCATCGGGCGAGTTGACTGAAACTGTTGGTTTTATGTAATGTGTTGTCTGGTGTTTTGTTATTGTGTCTCTCTCTTTCCATCTTGGTATTTTATTGATGTGTCAAATAACGGATCCTATTAGCGAGAGCAAATCGGGAGAGCAAGTCGGCAGCATCAATTTATTGTATCTGTTAATATAAGTTGATGAAGAAATACTAAATCATTTATGATCCGTCTTTGCGAAAGTGATTGAAGATTTAAAAGTTGAATACGATTTCAAAATGGCGGAGATAAAAGAGAACGTATGAATGTGTAGTGCACTGTACTATCTAAATCAATGCGAGACTTATGAACTCTATAATGAGGTTATCAAACCTAATACTATGTTTGCATCTGAGACATGTTTAACTCAAAACAGTCCCAAACCAACATTATAACCAAGTGGTTTGCCATACAAAATAAAACCTTTTTAGTCACTGGGTTTCGTGATAACCTACTCGAAACCATGTGCGCTGAATGCACTATTTCCAATATTCCAGTGAATATGACGTTTAAGAAATGGAAATAAGTGGAGAGAGAATGAATTTTGTCATACGTCGTTGACGTTCTCCTCACACATTATGCCTTTCTTGTTTTAACTTAAGGGGGGACGCTGGTCTATAGAGCGTGAAAAAATGGGCATAATTTATGAATTTTTTGTGACTCAACAAAAAGATCAATTGAAAATCTGTGAAAGAGGTTTTATAATTTAGGTCTTAATAAACAAATACAAATTTTTTCGTGTCAATTAAATTCAAAATGGCAGCTGTTCAGCATTTCTTCGGAGGCACTTCATTTTTTTGATGGGTCCATGGCCGAAAGTGTAATCTCCTTAATTTTGATCCTGGAACAAAATCGCGAAAGTTTTTAGTTTCCTTATAACAACAACTAGAGCCGTACGTAGGATTTTTTCGATATTTTGTTTTTTCGCGAAATGGTGTACGTTTGAACAAAAAATTCAAATTTTCACTAAAAAAATGCGACAAAATTATTGATTAAAAAAAAACTATGCAACATAGAAAAAAAATCCTACGTACGGCTCTGGAGAAAGGTATTTTGAATGTACTGTCAAAATTTCGTATAGATCGGTGATGATTTGCTCAAGTTATGTTTTCGGCCAGTCAAAAAAAGTGATTTTGAGAAAAACGCGTTTAAAGTTTTAAATACTATAAAATCATACAGCATACCAGAGGGGCGCCGGCATCCATCCTTTGGTATGTTATTTTTAAGACCCTAAAGTACCTTTTCAGACAAAAAAAAAATTTGGTTTCTTCAAAATTCTAGACCAGCGTCCCCCCTTAAGACAAAAGGATAAATTCAAAACTTTTTTCATATGCGGGCCCTTTTTGGTTAACTCAAACCATCCTGGGATGGAACCCAGTTTAACTTCAGGTGCGGACAAAGCATTAAAAGATACTTAAAACTCGAGATGGGGACGAGCGTGACATAAAAAAGACTGTTGCATAATGAAACCGTAACATAGATGTCGTTTAATTCTTTGCTTTTCTCTTAATAGAGCTATGCATAGAATTTGCTTTGTTTGTCAGTGGATGTGTTCATTGAAGTCGAGGTTCATATGATAAAGAACTAGGTATTTCAAGATTTAAGATAATGAATTTGAATAATTTTCAATACTTGACACTTGGAAGGATCTAAGCAAAGATCCTTTTTAGGACATCACATATCAAAACTGTCGATATCCTTCCGTAGGAAATTGTGATCTGCATAATTTTTAATCATTTTGAATATCTTGATGTCGTTAGTAGAAATAAGACTGTCGGTGTATGAAATATTAGAAATAAAATATTAGAATAAAAATATTTGTGGGAATTCCAAGAGATTCCAAAAATTTCAAATATACTATCTTTTGTTGAAAAATTGGAACGGAAACCAGTTTGAAAGGGAAAGTCTTCAACGGCTTGTTTCTTGCGTACAACTCACCAACATTTTGCCAAGTAAACCTTCAAAATTGAGTCCAAGGTTGAAATGCCTAATGAGAAATTTATTTTTCATCTTTTCTTTTCTACGGCTGGCGTCATGGTCAACGTGAGCTCGAAGGAACCAAAACTCTTCTACTTATCTGCTCCACTTCAATGATCCATCTGGAGCCCATCTTAGAGATCATCGTCGGCAAGCCTCCTGGTCTTGGATTGTTCCACGTCTGAAATCAACCAAATGAAAATGCCGCTGCATCTGATTTGTACCAAGATTGTGTTGGACTGCCTGAACTTTCTGGTACTCTCAATGTAACGACAGCAATTGAGCTAGTTGCACTGTATTTTTCCAAGATGATATTTTTGCCATGAAGGCTTTCATGAACCTTGGTAATTTCAATATGATCAAGTTCTGTGTCATACATTGTGCATTTGCTGCCGTCATATTACGCTTATGCATTTTGCACAATGTCCAGCAATGTGAACTATAAATATGTGAGTGCTGTACTCACAACTGCGGTATAGGGGGTGACACTTTTCGACACTTCATCAATCATACTCTTACTCGATGATGGATGTAGTCATCACAATCCGCTTTACAGTTTATTGAACATAGATTATAAGTATTCAAACTTTTCACGCTTTAGAGAGCGAATTTCAAATAAATGACTGGAGCAGGCATTTTCAAGTATCAAGTCTTTTTTGAAGTAATGCATTTCTTGCTCCCTTTCAAGACGTCTATAGGTTCATACGTCAAATACTATCATTGCATGAAAGTAGGATTCTTGCTTATGATGGCTCCATTGTAAGCAAAGAATTTTCCATGTGCTTTGGTATTTTGTGCCTTTTTCTTCCGGCAGATAGTCAAGGACTTAAGGGATTCAAAAAGCCTTCTAGATGCACGTGAGCTTTATTAGTCAGGTTACAGAAATGGTTATCCATTGAAATACCTTTGATACCTCGTGTCCACCTCAAGATCACTGATGTGTGGTATAATTACTTGCCGTCTCGCAGCTAAACACAAGAGCTTAAATAGCCTTTTTTGATGAAATCAAAGGGACTGACGGATTCAACTACTTGAATTATACCTAATGAGATGTACTTTCCAAGAAATAATGAAAAGCCTTTTGTTAAACACAATCAACATTTTTAAAAGAAGATTCAATATGAAAACTTCTTATCTTCCTCCTCATAAACTCCACACAATACAAAAATATTCGTCTTTAAATTCTGACAGGGCAAATTTATTTAAATAGCATGAGTAAAATTTTGATTACCCTTCTTTCAATATAACCACAAACCAAATCCCTACTATAGATACTATACCCGCATTACTTCCCACACCGACTGAATTTCAAAAACATTAAACAAAATTTTGAACAATTGCCCCTCATTATTGTTGCTTTGTACTTCTTGAACTAAACTTCTCAAAAAGCCACAGAGTACCTACAAATATATATATTCTTGCTGAAGTCGATACAGATAATTACCCAAACCACTTTGCCTGGGGTGTTATACGGAGCCACAGGTAGCACCAACCATCATCATCGTCAATGACTTCGTTAAGATTATCACCTTTATATAGAATTTATATACGACGACAACGACCATCAGGAAACAACTCAAAAGGACGATTTAATTTAAATTGAAAACCAAAAATCTATCCAAGGCCACAAAAGCCGCACAGCACCGTCTCTATCTTCCTTTCTCCCTCTCTCATTCCCGATCTTTGTCTGTCTTTCTCTTCGAAGAAACTAAATCGTACTTCTTGTCATGTTCTCAAGCGGTATTATATTCCACAGCAAACTAAAAGACCTTCTTTGCTTCTCCGCACCATATACTTTTCATTTCAAAGAAAATTATTATAAATCGAAATGGCTGTTGCTCCTTTAGCCAAGAAAATAAACAAAGATAATGACGACGAAGATGCTAACGATGAAGACTATGAGGGGGACAATAGGGCTGCAATCATAGGAAACGTCCCATACTCAAGTAGATGGATAATCCCATCTCTATCCACTCGAAAAGACCAATTTTCCCTACTCGAAAACACAATGCACGAGCACGTCTCTGCCAAATACAATAGCTTTTCTATGCGACAACGACAACGACAACGACGGCGTCTATCACCAGCACCACCACCAGCACCAGCACCAACATCGTTCCCTCCACCCACTCTACCTTGCTATTCACATAATTAGATGGTACTGCTGGAGCCTGGTAACGAAATTTTTGGTTCTATTAAAAACGGCCCTTTCAACAGGGTTTGAGAGACTGAGGCAGAGACTCAAAGCACTTGTTGGATGAAAGTATGAAAGATCAGGAAGAGCCACTTGTTGGTAATTCTATAGGTGCGGTATGCAGTTCTATTCATGAAATCTACAACATGCTATTCTATGCATGTGCACATGTCCTTGAGAGTTGTGCACTGCCCGCCACCGAACGTTGTATAGATGTAACTGCTTTTCAAAGTTAAGGGTTGGATGTGTTTGCGTTTGAGCTGGTGATAGTTTTGATGAAAGTGGAAAAGGGATTACTAGTTTTTCGGTATCCTGCCCAAAAAAATTTGTACCTAGGCCTACGCAAACAGCTTTCAAAATAAATTCACTTGTTACCCAGGAAAATTGTCAAAACTTCATAAAAAAATTCGACTTTGTAGAACGAGTATCATACACTCACAAGGATAATGGTAGCCACATTACATTTCAAACCTATCATTTCACATTCCAATTCCAAGTGCAATTGAGAGGCATGATATGTTTTGGCATTTCCAAATTCGTAGTTTATAAATAAAATGGCTTTGGGCTGTGTTCATTGAAATTTGCATGATTGGTCAGTTATCACTTCGTTACTTTGTATTGATAGCTTGGGGATTGTTTGTTCTCTTATCTGTCAAATTTGGTAAGTGGAGTTATTTCAAAAGTTTCACTTTGAGGCACATAAGGGCGGAAGATGTGTACTACACGATGAGGATGATGGAGAATGCATATCACTTTTGCTCTATAGGAATGTAGATGTATTTGAAGTTTTCAATTTGCAACATCTCCTTAGTCAACATACAGTCAATTCCTGGATAATCCTTTGGCTATTAACATCTATGAGAGGAAACATTCTTTTAAGGAAACCGAGATGAAGAAGAATTTATTTCAAAGACGTAGACGAGTTCACTCCCTCAACACTCTCCATTAGGCCAGATAAATAATATTTCTTCAATTACGTGCCTTTCTTGTCTCCTGCGTTATTGATTTTGAACCAAATCGAGTGTTTAGTTTCAAAGTATTCCCATTGAGTATTCCAGTCCCACAACAGCCAATGACTCTTGAACGGCCTAAATAAATTAACATCGTCCTTAATAATAATCTGAAAATCTAGTATTATCCTTATGATGTAATCAAATTATGGCACAAAACCGTCATCATCATCAGAGGAGATTTTCGAAGAGCTAATTGCTCTGAATAACCTCAATAGGGTGAATAGAATTTGCTAATTCGATTACTTTGATTAAATTATAAATTATGGTCTAGTCCTGAGTCTCCTCCCAATAAGACGAAGACACGAGAATCAATTTGCAGTAATCAATTTGTATGTATGCGAACGAGCTATTAGCCATTATTGGAAGATTCATTAGCTGTTTGCATTGTGTAGGGAGAAAATGGTACGGACATACTACATAGGTTTTGAAGTGGTGGTGCACAAACCATTCCATAACAATTATTGACACCAATTAGAAGCCTTACAATGAGTTAAATATCTGAAACATTATTGCAACTCTGACTAGAACATGGACAAGCCATTAACTTGAAACAATAGAAAAGACAAGAATTGAATGACTGCTCAGGTTGCGGCCTGAATTGATCTCGAAATTGTGCAAATGTCGAAAGACTATACTCTTATCGAATTAAACAAAATATCTTCAAATTTTGATAGAAGTCATAATAGAACTGAATTATGGAGAGGTACTACAGAGAAAACTTTTGTAATATATTAAATGTTGTCAGTAAATCTTTATGAACAGATCGGTTTCTTAATCAAAAACAAAAATGGAACAAAAGCTTCCTACATTTAAATCGGTACTAGAGCATTTTTGTGAAGCTTGGCTGACCTTTCTTTTCTGGACTTCAAAGTATCTTTCGAAACAGTCAAGATGTTTTATATCCTGTTAAGCTTTTTTTGACTAGATTGTTCTCTTTCGAAACTTTAATTGGTCATTGTGCTTTCTCGACGGAAACGTTGGCGTATCATCTGATATGATAATATGATATCTATCGCATTTCTCATCGGGATGAGAAACACAGAACAAAAACTAGTGCATCTAAAGAGGGGACTAGGGATAGAGAAAGTAGAAATGCCAATTTTTGCATGACCAAACTAGGGTTCGAGCCTCAGTCATAAAATTTCGGAGCAAATTAAAAAAAAAGTGAAATAAGAGCAAAATCCGGAGTATATTTGGAACAAAAAGAAAATCTTTATTTATCTTTTAGAAAAAAGCTTCTTCAAGTAAAGTGTGGACAATCTTATTGCGTATTTTCTTCTGCTTCCCGTTATGAGCTTATGACAGAAAGTGTAGTATCATACCTCCGCGGAACGAAATAAGTCACTCTAAACAAAGCTGGAAAGTGATGACAATTAACTTCCAAAGTAAGTGCTGTGTGCGCAAACGGCTCCCTTTTTTGAAATGAGTTTTGGTTGAACTGAAGCACACAGCGCACCGGTGTTGGTAAGCAAGTTTGTGTAGAAAGTGATTCTAGTGGACTAATCCCAAGGTCCAGTCGTACGGTCTGCAAAATACACAAACTGGTATTTCGCTTTTGTAGCCGAGAGTGTGAGACTCAATCCACGAACACGTTCCAACGCTCCGGTTTTGAAAGCGTTTGACTGCCTTAACCACTATATCCTCCTCAATTAACTCAAACAGAATTTTAATTTTTCTAATTCATCAATGAAAATGCTATATAATTATTTAGCGAATATAGTTCAAAGGATTAAAACTGAAGTTAGTATTTTTAGTCCCTGTGTTACCAACCTGGGAATACCTCAGGGTTCAGTTCTCTGCTCTTTTCGATGTTTATAAATTTATAAATGATCTCCCTCATATAATTTTCAATAGCCAGATTCATTGGTATGCTGATAACGTTGTTCTTTATATTTTCGCCCTATTGGATTGATGGAGGACTGCATAGCTAGACTTAGTGATGACTTTAGTCATCTTCATTATTGGGCTATTGAAAACAGCATGAAACTGAATCCTACTAAGTGTGAAGCTACGATATGCACTAGATATGCACTAGATATGCGTGGGTTAGATTTCCTTGTGGTAGTCGTTGATAATGAAGTAATAGCATATGTATAGATGATGTAACCTACCTAGGATATAAGATTAAGGGCAATCTTAGTTGTTGTTAGGCAATATCAGAAACAATTATGAAAATATACTCATGATTACGAAGCCTCAGAATATCCTCTGCAATGCTATTACCTAACATGAAAAAAAACTAATAAAGTCTTCGATATTGCCATACTTTGCTTTTAATTGTTCGCAAACTTAATGTAGCGTTTAACGATTGTCTTCGTTTTATTCATAATATACCCCGACACACTAGTGTGTCTCATTTACGACACACTCTTTTTGGTATAGAATTAGATGAATTTTTAACTTTCAGAACTTTGTTGATTCTCCATAGCATCATCCATTATTTGTGTCCTGGCTCTCATAGAAACATTGCATTTTGTCCAGTCGCAGAAGTTAATTTTGCCTCACTTTACATTAATGCAATTCGTTTGTGGAACTTGCTCCTAAATGAACTGCAGCGAACAACAGCACCGGTGCGGCGTCCTTTAAAAGTTTGTTTTTGCACTTATCACAGCACCTTCAATAATAACCTATTTTACAATAATCTTATCTTCTTTTTTTTCTTAATTGCTAGTTTTATTTATATAGGAACTTCTTTTTTTTTGTTTTGATAACTTCAAATTTTTAGATTTTTGTTTTTAATTAATTTCTTTTCTTTTTTTTTGTCATCTACTCAATCCAGTTAAAAATGTATTGATGCTCTAAGAGATTTATATCTTAATGTATCCCAGTTAATGTAACTATTTTCGAAATAAATACATAAATGAAATGAAATGAAGTTTGATAATGACATGGACTAAGAGGACCGCTGGCGCTGGTTCTTCCGCTATGCCGCGGTCAATCTTCAAACCGCAATCAATTCAAAAGGTGTTATTAGTCATTTTCGCTGTGTCTTTTGACTGCCCTGAGCTGCCATTTGACCTTTTTCAATATTTTTTTGTGGGGACTGTGAAAGAACGATGTTAAGTCAAGAATTCGAAAAGCATTCAAGTATTTATCAACTTTTGCAAGAAACTAGCAATTCAAGAGACTTGAACTGCCATTAAAAGGCACCATCTCAATTAAATCTTGTTAAATTGGGCATAAAATTGTAGATCCTTGGAATGTACTAGGCCCCGAGACTCCCCCCCCCCCCCCCCCCCCCCCCAGATGTGTGGCACCCCCTATTGCTTTTTTCATTTGCTTATATTCATAACACAAATTTCAAATCCATGGTTTGCTTTTAGAGTTTAGGTATCTATAAGGTGCAGTAAATTTGGAACAAATCAGAGCTTCGGAATAGGTTTAGCTTTTTCTTCAAAAGTGGAGCGAAATTGCTCTGATCGGAGCTAGTTTTAGTGCTGACTAAATCGTAAAGCAGAAAATACTGTTGTGTTCAAATGGAAGCAAAACTTTTGGTATTTTTCTAAGAGCTTCAACAATTTCAAAAGTAAACGATTCCGAAGCGTGTCTTTAATAACTCTCCATATATGTTAACTCCTTCGACGAAGCCAATGGGCTGTCTACTCAATTTGCTGACAACTCGACACTTTCTAATAGCATATTGGCTCTGATTAAGCTTTAGTCTGCAGACTTTGGAATGAAGCAGATATTTGTTTGTACTCTCCGCTTGCGAGAGCTCTCAAACATCTCAATATACATAAATCCGCTGGTAAAGATGGTATAACCGCCATTGTTCTGAAGAGGTATCCTTCTATGCTGGTATTCCCACCGTTATTACTGCGTAAGCTTTTCTATCGATCATATTGTTTGGGCTCTTCCCGAGCCGATAAATATTGATAAACTACTCACAATATATCTTGAAGATCGAAAGCTTCTCAATGACCGTCAGTCCGGGCTACTGGTGATTTGATGACATACCTCACCGAAAAGTGGAACCAATCCTTACACTGTTTTGGAGAGAGTAAGACAATCGGGCTTGATATTCCTAAGGTACTTGATACAGTTTGGCATGAAGCTATCTTATCGAAAATGCGTCCCCTTTTGTATCTTCCTCGTTGGAATAGAAACTACTTCTCCGACCATTCAATAAAAGTTGTACCAGATGGTTTTAAGTCTGGTAATCACCATATATATACTGGTGAGACCCAGGGCTCCATTTTGTCTCCGACTCTATTCCTTATTTTCATAAACGACCACCTCTCTGAAACTTCTTATCCTCTTAAATGTTTTGCAAACGGCTTAATACTTAGCTTCTCATATTCGTTTGTGGTACCCGTGGCGTGATGGTAAGCTTCCACCTGCTAACCCAGAGGTTCGAGGTTCGAATCCCAGCAGAGGCACAGAAGTTTTTCCACGGGCATCGCCTTTTGCGAGGAATTGGCAAGTCCTCCGTTAGTAAATTCATTGCCATGAAAAGCGCTTTCTCAATTAGCCGTTCGGAACCGGCAGAAAATTGAAGGTCCCCTCCATTCCCTCACAAGGCATGTTTGTGAGAAATGCGCTAGACCCAGGGGCACCTCGCTCCTTTGCGCCACCCTATTTATCTTATTTTATTTTTCTCATATTCGTTTGTAATTTGAGCACATCCCTGCTCTTCGGATGTGGAACTGGAACGGTTGCGCTTTCAATTCTGATATTGACAGCATTCTTGTTATAAGCCTGTAATAGCCAAGTAGGATTCAATGCTTCGAAAACCCAATGCTATCTTCTGTCGCTAAAGATTAACATTCCTCCATTGACATTATCCATGAATGGTATCTGTGTATACTGTGTACACTGAAAAAACAATCTCAACAGAGAAACGTTTAAAGTTTAAGACGAAGTATTAACTGGTCAACTGATCTTACAGAAACCGAAAAAGACATCAACATGAATTGGGGCTGGCATTGGATAACATACCTCGAAAACGGAGAAACATCGCAGCATTTCGTAACAGGATTTCCAGCTATTCTTCGCTTTAGAAAACGAGTACTTGACACATCCTCTTGAAAAAACTCGAACTCATCCACCATTAGAGGATCACCAATTTTTCGTCCAAATCAGTAGCAAAAGAACTGCTCTGGAATTTTCCATGGGTAGTGAGTAGTTACAGCAGACTTCAAATAGACACAGCAGTGCAGCAGAGCCGAATTATTTCTCGCTGGAAATAATAGCCCCTTTGAATCGCGGCTCATTTGCCATCTCACTCTTCAAATATTTCTCAAAAACATTTTGTAATTTTATTTTCTATATTTGAAAAACCACAAGGATCAAAGGATTTCGATAATAGTTGACATGGTGTGCTCTGAAAACAGAACATACATTTTAAGCAGCTGGTTGTTGAAACTATAACTCTGCGGTTCGGATTAATTAATCATTCTTCTAATTCTATTCACCTCTATCTATGTTCCTATCAGCAAAGGTATTTGATTATCTCGAAACATAGATGGGACCCCTAAGGAGTGTTGTAAGTTGTATTCTATTCAATATGAAATATCCCGGGTAGGGATACTGACTAATTCAAGTAAACTTCAAAGTCCTTCTCAAAGGGCACTACCTACTATGACAATTGTTTATTCATTTCAGATTTCAAATAAAGTAGTAGTGAAAAGCCATTGTTCGAAATTCAAATAATGAAATTCCAATTCCCATTCTTAATAATAATATTGAATTTGATTTATCTCATATAGAACTCACTTTAGGATAAGGGAAGCCATCTCATCCTCTGAAAAGCGGAATATTTTTTCACAAAAGTTCTTCTCTCTCTCTCTCTCTCCCACTGTCTGTCACTTTTGTGATGAAATTTTAGTAGAAAAAAAAGAAGACAAAAAAGAAGTTGAAAGCCCTACCTGAGGTTGTTTATTTTGAAAAGAGCAACGAAAATGGAACAATAATATGAGAGATGTCCTTGTTACCTGCAAATTTTAAGCAGGAACAAAATTCCCTCAAAAATCACAAATCTTACCAACATAATCCCTCAGGGACAAAAATAAAAGAAGGGTGGTGGGTGGAAAACACACAAAATAATATTAAAAAAAAAAAAAAAACAAATCAGGCACGCACCCTTTAAAAAATATTGAAATTGAAATTCTTTCTCTGCTTATTATCTTTTTCTTAAAGTTTCATCCTGTCGTCGTGCGTCGCTGTGTGTAAGGGAGTTTTTTTATTTTCTTTAATGTCGGTAATACATCAACAACCATCCCCCCATTTGTACAACACATGAAGACAAGTTTTTATACATTCTCTGAAGTCTCTTGCCGATAATTGTATTCAAATTTGGAACTGTGCGCTGTTTATGTGATATAATTGAGTTTTATTTTTGAATTAGTATCTCATTTTTGAATATGAAAGGAGTTCCATTGTGGTGGCATTTGGAACTTCGTCGACTTGTCAAGAGTATACCTAAGTGACTAGGAAAAACAAAAATGAATAAATTGAAAAATAAAATTTTTTACAAATTGTGTTTCCCAGTCACTTTTAATGGAAATGCATGCTCGAAGGCAGTTTAGGCCGAAGCAACTTTGGTAATGGGTTTTGCTTTTTCCTGGAATTGTTTTAAAATATTGTAAAGGGTGTCAGTTGCAGTAGTTCAAAATATTCTAACATAAGAACTTTGGTCTGAATCTAACAATAGAATGCATATACATAATTATTCGTTGCCTGGACTCCACTTTAGTTTGAAAGTAATGGACCAGTTTTCAGTGGTATGTATTTAGGAAAACCAGTTTTAAACTCGTTTATGTCTATGGTTTCCATTTAAATGTACCTGGGATTTGGGCTGAAGATGCTAAACGAATTTATTCCAGACGAAAGATAATCAATTCATTTTATTTTTGGACCTAGATCATTTCCCACAGTTAGAATTTATAGGGCCTTTTTTCTGTTGGAGGTTTTTAAAATACCAGCTGGAGAACTCAGACCTAAATACCGGTCCATTGTACTAACAGTTAGCAACCTTCTATTTGATATAGCTTTCCAGATGTTCCTAGAAAAGCCAAAAGACGCTGCCTTCAATTCTTTGTCGATTCCGAACATTCCAAACATCGGTGGACTTGCCAATTGCAATTACTTTTTTGTGTTCTGTTGGATTTGAACCTCGAACAACTCAAATAACATGCATACATGCTTACTACTACGCCACGGGCACCACGCTGATTCAGTTCCAAAACTAAAATGTGCATTGAATGAATATTGTTGGGAGAAACATTTTGAACAAAAAGAGTTTCTCTGGTTGAGGGAACCGTCTTAAGCAAGTTAATAAGCAAAAAAGGGTGTATTCTCCCCGTTTGTGCCCCTTGAATGATAAAGAAAATTTCGTTGAGTTTTAATTGGTATGGATGGGAAGATTTGAATTTAGATGAAAGCGGGATGCGTTGGTAGTAGAAAAGATTCATGGGTATGAGTTGAGATAATGTTGAAATGTGTTGAGAAAAGTAAGGACGGCTTGAGATAGATTGAGCTTGATAAGGTTGAGATGAGTGAAGATAAAATTGTGTTGAAACCTGAGACAAGAGTTGACTTTTAGAAACTATGTGAAATCAGTGTATTGGGACGGAAAGAATGGGATGAGATAAGTTAACATGAGTTAAGTTGATTTTAGATGAGCTGAGATTAGATGGGAGCAGTTGAGATGAGTGGAAATGAGTTTAGAGGAGATGAGATTACTAAGGATGAGTTGAGATGAGTTGGAATTGGTTGAGATGAGCTGAGATTAGTTGCTATAAGTTGAGATTGGCTCAAATCGGCTAAGATCAGTTGAGATTAGTTGAAATCAGTTGGGATGAGTTAAAGTCAGAGTTGAGATGAGTTGCGATGAGTTGGAATGAGTTGCGATGAGTTGAAATGAGTAGAGATAAGTTGCGATTACTTGAGGCTAGTTCAAATTACTTGAGATCAGTTGAATTGAGTTCAAATCAGCTGAAGTGAGTTGAGATTTAGTTGAGATCAGCTGAGACTAAACGAGATCAGCTGAGACTAGTTGAGATAAGTTGAGTTGAGTTGATGTAAGATGAGTTAATTTGGGATCAGCTGAGATGAGTTGAGATTAGCTGCGATGAGTTGGAATGAATTGAGACTAGTTCAGATAAGTTGGGATGATTTGAGATGAGATAGAGAGAGATTAGTTGAAATTAGCTCAGATTAGTTAGGATCAGTTGAGATCAGTTGATATGATTTGGGATGAGGCCGAATCTGTTGTGATGAATTGAAATTGAGTTGTAATGAGTTCGGATTAGCTGAGAAGAGTTTTGATTTGAAAAGAGTTGAAATAAGACTATATGAGGCCAGTTGAGATCACTTGAATTGAGTTTAATAGAGTTGGGATCAGTTGAAGCAATAATAAGTAGTTGATATTAGCTAACACTAATGTAAATCAGTTTAAACTGGTTGAAATAAGTTGAGTTGATTTGAAATCAGATGAAATGAGTTGCGTAAAGATGAGTTGAGAAGAGCTGCGATTAGTTCAGATTAGTTGAGACAAGTTGGGATGAGTTGAGATCAGATGAATTGAGATAAGTTTAGATTAGCTCAGATTAGCTAATATCAGTTGAGCTTAGTTGAGTTCAGTTGATATGAGTAGGAATCTGTTGAGATGAGTTGGAATGAGCTAGGATTAGCTGAGATGTTTTGTGATTAGTTGAAATAAGTCGATATGACAATTTAGTTGAGATAAGCTGAGACTAATGGAAAACATTTGAAACTGAAACTAATGGATGTCAGTTGAGACCAGTTGAAATAAGCTGAGAAGAGTTAAGACTAGTTGAGTTGATTTGGAATCGGCTGAGATGAGCTCAGATGAGTTGCCATTCGCTAAGATAAGTTCAGATCAAGATTAGTTGAGATAAGCTGGGTTCAGCTGAGATGAGTTGGAATAAGCTCGAATGACTTCACCTGAGCTGAGATTAGTTGCGATTAGCTGGGATAAGCAAAATATTATTTAAGATGAAATAAGGTGGGCTGAACGACTTGATATATCGTTCTGATAGCTCATTCACAGCCTTTTTTGAAAAATATTTTTTCGACCTCTGTGCTATTTGCGCAAATCAACTGTCACGTTGTAGAAACATTGTTCTTGAGAAGCTTCTAAAAAAAAACAACGGTCAACAATGAAGTACATGGACCTCCTTCTTTTTCAAACACACCCACCAGTTGTGGCATCTCCCAAGTCCACAACCCCTTTCAAACTGGATAGCAATTTAGTCTTAGTTCATCCCCTTCATCGCTTCTTCCAAGTGGTTTCCCTTAAAGATTATTAAGAAATGCTTTCATAATTGGTTTTTTGATTACCAGCTTATGTACGATTATTACCCAAAAACAAAAACAAATTACTTATTTAGATCAGGAAGTCGAATTAAAAGGTTACCAGTAAGCTAAATCTCCTCTCTACCGATTGTGTATAGGTCTCAAACAAATCATACGTCTTTTATATTCAACAAAACAAATCCTTCCGTCCATATACGAGCATACTATTTGCTCCCTTCGTATTTAGTTAATTCAAACCCAAAATTGAAAAAGCAATCCTTTTTGGCTCAATGGGTTTCTTTTCATGTGTGATTCCCTTTCCATCGTCTCCGATCAAATGTTACATCTAGTAACCTTCAGATATATGATATTGAGTGACGTACTGTTGTTCGACTTGAATGAGTATCTCATTTCCGTTTCCTGTTAATAAGAAACACTACGGAAATAAGTGACTTCTTCACTTCGTTTTGTATTGACATTTATTCTTGTCTTGGAAATCCTAGAAATTTGTTTGATGTCAAGAGAAGTTAAGGACATCATTCCTCTGGTATGCTTTTCTCAAAATGATTGATTTATATTCAAGTAAAATTTCATATTTCCCTTAAGTAACTCTGAGTCTATCCAGGTGAAAAACCACTTCATATCATTGTCATTTGTCCTTCCAATTCATATGTAGTTCTCTGTGTGAAACTGTGAAGGCTCACAATGAGTTATCGAGGATAATTGAAATGGGAAATGCCCCACTTAAAAATAAAGAAAACCAAATGACATTTCTTCACGTTTCAATTTCGGCAGGAACTTTAACCAAAAGCCTGATTCGTATGATGCACACCCTTAAGCAGGCAAACACCTGAGCACTCAGCCATCGGCTTTGAGGTCGTGGTAAGCAATGCAAGCGAAATCGTAATGAAAAACTTTTCCACTAAATCAACCACAACTTTGTTTCATCAAAAAATTGAAAACGAAAAATAATTAACGTTTCCTTTTAACATCCGCTTGCTGAGCTCAATCGTAACCCTGAGACTACCCCAAAATCCACACATAAAAGTACACTGCGGCAATGGCAACACATTTACGAGAAACTAATTGAAAGTTTCCGGCCTAAGGCACCAACCTTCTGAGGTCCACACAAAGCAAAGATGACGTTCGTTGGCAGAGCAATAGCTGTCGTATATTTTGCTTTCCTGTTTTTCAGGTGGTTGGCACCAAAGAGTTTTCATTTCAAAAAATCATTTATATTTTCTTCTGTCTGTCTGACGTGAATTACCTTAAGGACTGATGTTATCACTTAATTCATTTGCGTACATATAAAGGACTGCTGTCGCCTTACCCCTTCAATTCATCTCACCATGTGTCTCTTGCTGTTTTCCATTGCTGTGAACCTCATTTCATGTTCCACAATTAATAACCTGCCCCTTGGGTGTCGTAAGTCGAGTTCCTTTACCAACGTACCAACCAAAGCAAAAGAGAAGAGAGAGAGAGTGAGAAAAAAATATACATCTATACTACACGTATATTCTTTGAGAGCTCACAGTTGAAATTCTGGGGCCAGAGTGGCCAAAGATTGCAAGAATGACTCATACCAATCACTTTTCCAAATGAAAGAGGAGGGAGCCTGATGCCTGAGAATTGTGACCAGTAAAAGGGAAACAGCAAACGGTAGCTGTGTAGTTTAGTTGGAAAATTTATTTAGGTGTGCAAATTAACTAAACGGCCTCAGGTGAACCAGTGAAACGTTTCTATATATTTGAAAAGTTTCTAATTGAAATTGAAGAGTTTTGTTGAAAGTTAATCAAAACATTTCGGATGATTGGTTGAAGAAGAATGTATTTCATTTTCGTTTTGTTACCGTTTTTTTTTTTTTTTTTGTTCCTTTATAAACGTTTTGATAGAAAGGAAGTTAATTCAGCAGGAAATAGATAAATGAGTGGTAATTTTAAAGGGACCTTGATATAAGGATCTCTGCTTAAGTGAACCATCATTTGTATAGACATTTTCCAAAACTTTTTATCACAATTGAAAATTTGATTGAGGTTGAGAAAAACCAGGGGCTCGGCGCGGCGGGCGTCGTAACACTTGAATGGGATATGAAGTTGCAATCACTTTGAATATTTCATCGGTCAATTTTATTTTCTATGAATACAGACTGCTTTTGAAACGATGGTTTGCGTCCATATTAATAAGAAAATCTAATTTTACTATGGTTTCGATTTTGTATGCATGGGAATGTCGAGCAAATTTTCCTTCTTTGCCCTGATATGTTCGGGGATTGTTGAATGCTTTCATGTTTTAAGACTTAGTTATTTTTAACTTAGAAGAAGATTACAAAGTCTTGCACACCTTTGTAACGAAGCGTCACACTTTCCTTCCCCTCGCCGCTTGAAACCAGAAAGATACACCGTCAACCAATCATATTAACTACCGCCGCTCTACCAATGAATTATAAACTTAAGAAGCCACACTGTAAACATCAGCATCCAGACACATCATGTAGTATCATATGTATAGGAAAATATTATTATAATTAAATTGCTAGTTTTATCGTTCGCTCTCATATAATTCACATTTCCTTAGTGTAGTAAATGTTATAAGTAAATGTAAGAAAATGTAGGAAATTGGAGATTGGTAATCCTACTTGTAGTAGTTGGTCTCCCTACAATACGCTTTCGAAGCCATAACCGATCCTGTATTGTTGTCAGATCTTTTTAAAAAGAAAGATCTTTTTGAATTTTGGCAATTTCCGAGATAGCTAGGTAGTATTAGAATCTCCTTCTGAGATCACCTTCTCACTTGGAGTTAGGTCATATTCCCGACCAGTAGTTCCCGTCTCCTTCCGAGGCCACCATCTCACTTGGAGTTTGGTCATTTCCCCGCTTCCCTCTGAGGCCACCATCTCACTTGGAGTTTGGTCATTACCCCGCTTCCTTCTGAGGCCACCATCTCACTTGGAGTTTGGTCGTTACCCCGCTTCCTTAGGAGGCCACCATCTCACTTGGAGTTTGGTCTTTACCCCGCTTCCTTCTGAGGCCACCAACTCACTTTGAGTTTTGGTCATTGCCCCGCTTCCCTCTGAGGCCACCATCTCACTTGGAGTTTGGTCAAGACCCCGCTTCCGTCTGAGGCCACCATCTCACTTGGAGTTGGTCAATATCCGTCACCTTGGTCACCGTAGGATTATTTTTCTTTTTGTCTCCGTCTGAGACCCCCTGCTCGCTTGGAGTATCGGGCGTTATCGTAAGTAGCATTAAGAGTATATTAAGTATTGTAAGAGTTAAAAGCCAGAATAATAATAAAGAACATATTGTGGTAATTGAAAGAGTTCAGAGTTTTTCTTCTTATAGTCGAGTTTTACTGTGCTTTTTTCGACAAAACCCTGGAACCCGACGAGCTTACCTCAGCCTTGAGAAAAAAGCATCACACCTTCTCGGTTTACTGATATTTCAAAAACCAAAGAATCAGTACTCTTAGATGTCACCGAATGATTCACTGACTGACTATGTAACGTTGTGGCATCGCTTTGACCGACATGTACGTTATTAGGCGTGTTTTTTTCATATAAGACTGTTATATACATAACATCATTTTACATGTAAAGCAAAAACAACATCCCCGACAATTGATGTTATGGATAAAAGGATGGTTAAGATTTGGTCGGGGATAGATTTTTGACGTTTAGTCGAGTATCGAATGAGTTTTTCGACTTTTCATTTTTAAATGTTGGTGCGTCTAGAGACTTTCATGTATCTCGAACAAAACCAAAATGGGTGGCAAAGGGTCTGTTCACAAATGTGTAACGGAATAAAATCGTATGCCCACTCTTACACTTCGCAATTTATTTTCAGAAAATTTTTGATTTTTAGAATTTTATTGATTTCAAAAGTAAGATTTGTAAATTTATATGAAGATACATAAAACAACGTAATAGCAATTAAAAAAAGGGTCTGTTTAGTGACTGAAAGCACTTTTTGCATATTTCTTTACAATTTTCTGTGAATGTTGACATGTTTTCAAAGGTAGTTGTTAAGTATGCCATAAAAATGGTTTAATTTTTTTTATTATTAATGGTTTAATTCATTTGAAACAAGTAACCAACAATTTTTTTTCAACTCACACATAAATCACAATCTCACATGAATAAGACCCCAGCATGTAAACAGAGTTAAAAACACACAAGAGAAATTCCTTGTTAACTTTGTGAACGGACCTATTTTTGACATTTCTAAACTAAAAAAAAAATGGGCACGACTGGGTCGCACGAACTTGCGATTGTGTTCTAAATACGATATCAAAATCTTAGGGCTGAGTAAAAGGTTTTGGTGTTCGCTCTTTATAATATATTTGGTGGTACAGGGTTGCCAACTATACATTAATTAGGAAAATTTTATTAAATCACGAAAAATATTGAAAAAATTCAATTAAATATTCCAAAGGTCTCAAGCGAAAATCTAAAAACGCCATTCTTTTGCAATTTCTAATACATATAAACGCTAAAAATTTTATCAAAATCGTTGGACCAGTTTTAAAAATAACGGTTTTTTATTTTACATTTTTTTTTTTAAAAAGTTTTGTAAAATTCAAGTATGCAAAATTTAAGATCTTAGCAAAAGTTAATTTGACAAAAAATTTGAGAAAAATCTAAGTTACGGTTTTGAAGTTATTTCAAAAAATCAAAATTTTTTTAAATTTTTTTTAAAAATTTCAAAAATTAAAATTTTCCAAATCTTGTTATGCAGTTTTCCTTAAACAACTTAAAACTTCTAAAATACAAAATTTCGTAAACATCGTGCAAGCCGTTAACGAGAAAGTCGGTTTTGAAAAAAACGGTACTATGGGAGGTACCGTTTTTAGACTTTTTCCAAAATTTTTATTTACATCATAAGAAACACAATCAAAAATTAATTCTTCACACAAAATTTTATCAAAATCGTTGGAGCCGCTTTCGAGAAAAGTAAGTATTATCATATTGGTTGTATGGCAGGTACCATTATTTCAAGACCTAGAGACTCAATTCCAAAAACCCCTCTGTAGACTGCTCCACAGACCCTAACTGCAAATTTTGAAGAAAATCGGTCTATTAGTTCAGGCTGTAGATCCATATACAGACAGACAGACAGACAGACAGACAGACAGACAGACAGACAGACAGACAGACAGAATTGTAGCACCCACTTTTTTCGTATTCTCTATCATCGTAATGTCATGTTTAATTGTCATCTCAAAATTTTTTTTCTGCTCGAATGCAAAACTTGCCTTATAGTACCTATAATCGCAAGTAAAAACGGGCAGAAAAATTGTTTACCTGCATTAATTTCACTGCGGAATATTTTTATTTTCCACTCTATACGATTGCTATAAGTTTTTAACAAACATTTTTTGCATTTTTGTGCGAATTTAGCAAAAAAATACATTTGTTGACTTTTATTGGCTTGACAACTCAATTGATCAAAGAACAGCAACCTACAAATAAAAAAAAGCGAGGTGTTTTTTTTTTTTTTGGATATCATGTTATGTACATAACATCCTTGTGAAAAAAAATACATTTATTCTGTCTCATCATACAATTAAGCTGATTACTTCAATCTACAATCTTCGATGAATTGCAATTCAAAGCCTTAAGATTAGCAAAACATAAGTTTAATTGAACAACATTAAATACGAATAAAAAAACGACTTCAATTGGTCCGAAATAGCATTTTAATGTGATTGTTTTAAAGTACCCTGCGAAAAGTTTAAGCACCACTATATCCTTACAGATTCCACTGTACATTGTTAATATGACTCTTTCAACACACTTTACTGCACAGTGCTGTGGACAAACCAAGGCAATAGCTCACAAAGAAAACTTTTGTAAATAGCATTGTGTTTTTCTCAAAAGTATGATCTGAAGAAACGAGAAGTCCCATGCCACAGAAGGAAAAGCTCATGGATGTGCAACGATTTCAACTTCAAATCCCTCTCGAGAAATACGGATACGAATATAAAATATCGCTATTTTCATGGCGTGGACCCTGTCAAAGGTAGATGAGAACGCTTTAGGATGTTTCGAAAGAAAAATTGTTCGGGTGATTTTTGGTCCGGTCTGCATAGATGGAGAGTGGAGAAGAAGTCTTAACCATCACGAACTCTACGGGCTGTACAACGACACTGGCCTGGTCAAACGAGTCAAGGTCCAGCGGCTGAAATGGCTGGGTCATGAATAGCGAATGGACAACAATGCTCCAGCCCGGAAAGTCTTCGACTCTAATCACGAGGGATGGCGCAGTACCTATACGAAGAAGAAACTAGCAACTAAATTGAAATCTGGAATATCATATCTATATAAAAAAAATATTTGCACAACTCATAAAATTGATCAATAAAATTATTCAATAAACTTGAAAGTAGTAAACAGGTGGGGAAATTATTTCTTTTTCCTCTCAAACAAATAATTGAGATCCTGCTTATTTAAAAAGAATTTCACACTTTGACTGTCAATGACCGAATGAAGAAAAGAATTAGCTTTGCATTTTACTACGGGCTTTGCAAATGACTACTACCTACACACTACACTACAATTATACTAAATAATCTGCATTCATTGCTCTCTGATCTGCTCAGTGGTGTATCGTGTATCGTGTATGTGTGGCCAGCCATTTCGGAATGAAGCCGAAAAATATGCAACAAAAAAAATTGTGTCGGTCGCGAATTCATTGCTTTACCCCCATCACAAAAGTGCCAAACGCGCCTAAAGAAGTTTTCACTTCAAAAAAAAAAACAAATTTAATTGATTTGAAAGTGTACTCGAGAAACTAAACTAACTGGGAAAATTCGCCACTTATGGGAAACTGTTGCGATAAGTAATGGCATGTTTGCAAAACTTGTACAAATTAAGCCAGCCCCGGCATCCATTTAAAATACATATCATAAAGTTTCGGCAATGTCAAAAAACTTTTTTGAAAATATAGACGTCGAATTTCCTGTAACATTGGACAGATCGCTATAAAGTGATAAATATCTTCATTTTCTCTTCTGTTACATAAGGTACAAAGCTGCGGCCAATCACCTCGGTGAGGTATGTAATTTAGATTTAAAATTTCTACCCTAGCTCTAAATATAATGCTTATTTCGGACGCTGAGTATTCTTTTCGGAAGTAACTGACATTTGAATTTATTTGGTGATTTAACTGCCTGTAGATAAGTCTGGAAGCGGACGAACTTGCTCTAGAAAGAATTCTATAAACATTTTTTGGTCAACTTTCGCGATAGGTATAACATAGAGATCACTTATTTATTATCAGAGTTTATTTATTTATTTATTTATTTATTCACTTATTTATTATCAGAGTTTATTTATTTATTTATTTATTTATTCACTTATTTATTATCAGAGTTTATTTATTTAGTTATTAAAAGAGCTTTATTTATTATACAGAGTAAAATTATTTGTATACGTATAATTGCACACGGATATGACGCTTAGTTATGTATTTAACTTGTAAGATCGGGTTTGAAAATATTAAAGAAAAACTCACATCCAAACGAAAAGCTCCTTTTGGTAAATTTTCCCGGTCTATAGTAAGACTGCTCAGGGCATGGGACGTGCCACACGTTGCGAACGGCTATGAAGGAACATCGAAGCCACCAGCCACCCTTTTGCGAGTACACTTTGCTCTTGACCACTCGCAAACTGTCGTCGTGTTTGTAACGTAGCTGGTGATCCCGATTCCTGGAATCATTAAGGCCAAATGGGCTTACCGGAGCTTCGGGATGAATCCAATGCCAAGTGCCACAGAGGTGATAAACCATTAAAAATACGCTGGGTTTCAGTCAAACTTATTGTCACCAAAGAATTTGTCAATATTTGTTCAAAACATTAACACTAAATCGAATCAAACAAAAATAAAAAGAAAACAAATAAATTATAAAGATAAACACTCCAAAATAAGCGCGCCGTACTTGAAATGTCAGACTCAAGAAACGTCAGACAACTTTCTTCGAAAATTCGAAAACATGGCATAGAGATTTCCAAGGAGGAAGGCTACTCGTAGCCATAGTTAGTAGCTTCCGGGTCGGTACGGTTTGAATACCAATATATATTGATAAATTCTGTGATATAAATGCAATATTAGGATAGTTTAGGTATATATGCATGTTTGTGTAGTTTATTTATGTATTTATTTAATTATTTATTTATTTTAATACTACTTAAATCGAGAAATAAAGACTGAAAAGTGTTATACGCTAGAACTTACGAGATAAGATGACGATTCAGAACCCCTTAAACTGTACCAATGGACTGACACGACTTAACAACTTCGAAAAACGTAACCACAAAACAAATACGAAGATAAAAGGGAAAGAAGAATAGTAGAAAGAAAGATAATGGAAAGTAGGGCAAAGGGTGAATGACCGAAAGAAAACTTTCAAGATCAAGGCCATGAACAGCTGTGAGCTATTGAGGTAAGTAAAGAAAAGAAATGCCATTGATTATCGTTTGAATAGCTCGCATGCAAAGTCGTGACAGTTGCGTGCAAAAGTGATCAGTTATCACATTTTCTAAACCAATTTGGCGAATTACAGATATATACATATATCTGATTTTTAGTAGTTCAGATCTCCACTCCAAGTATATTTTACTACATCCTTGAGGAAGGCTTCAGCGAGGAAAACAGAAAATCCTTGAACAGGCGGATAAATCCAGTATCATAGAGGCTTAGGTTGAACACCGCCTAAAGAAACCAGGGTACACCACCGAACTCAAGGTGACCTGAGCCTCGTCCTGTTTAATTTTCTGGCTAAATCCTAGGGATCTAAGCGAAGGAGGCAAAGACCACTTCAATTGTTAGCAAAGGGGTAGAGGCGAGCTGGAATTGAATTAAACGTCTGGGTGAAGGTGCTCTTTTGGATGCTTCAAAGAAGTCTTATCGACAGACCACTAAAAGCGGCAAAAATTTCTTTTGTGAGAGTGTTAAAGTGCTAAAGAAAGAGAAAATAACTTTTATCGTTAATTCATCCCAAAAGTGAAGTGTCTTAAGTAATATTTGAAAAAAAAAGAAAAAAAAAGGAAATTACATATTCCATTACATATATATATATATCTATACATATATAAGCATAAGTGTTGAAATAACAGTGGGGCTGCTAAAAATCGCGCCTAACATACCGTGTCCATGGAAGTGCTGCCGGCAGAACATCAAGGAACGAAAACCGTAAGTTTCTTTTATTCTTTTTTAAGTAAGTGAATTGATTACACATATAATACTTATATATGTGAACCTATAGATATACATACATATATGAATTCTTTCTTTCTTTCAAAAAAAAAAAAAAAAAAAAAAGGAAAATGTTTTTAAATAAATTAATTGTACTCGTGCATATGAATCAAGAGTAGTTTTGAGACACATCATATAATTAGGGATTCCTCACATTATAATCTCTATGATCTTTGACTAATATTAGTACTAGATTTCATTTCTTGGCACTATCCTCATTCAAAATCAACTTGAAATACTTATTAAAGAAAAGAAAAAGATAAAAAAATGAATTGTTTAATTGCCAGATATGGCTGAGTAAGGAATTTCATAGTGTCTGAGTGTGTGGAAGCCGACTAGGCCGACGGCAAATGGTCAGCAGTGATATATAGATGGACTAGTAAACATACGACATGATTAAAGACGATTCTTGAAGTTGTGACTGGATGTCACATTAGGGGCTATCACCATCATTTCGCGGCCAAGGTGGTAGCACAGGTTGTACTTTCAGTACAAGGGTGGGTAGGCCAGACATTACCAACAACACCTGGTAAGGCCTTATGATGACTCGACGAACCACCGCGTGGGAGTAACAGTGAGGTCGTGGGTTTAAAAGAAAAGTTGAAGTTAGTTAGTATATAAGATTTAGTTGTAGGGTATAGATTTAGTTTTTTTAGTAGTATGTTTATATTTTTTTTTTTTTTGATTTAAAACATGCTACTTTGGTATAATATAGAATAGGTTAGTTTATAGTTAGTTAGTTCATCCGTCAATTTCAATTTTTTTAAATGATGACATCACACTTCCTCTCGCGCAGTGGCATAGGTACCTAGGTTGAAGCAACTCCTATATATATTCCTCATACTTACCCTTCCAATTATCCTTTCCTTTTCCTTAAATAGGCATGAGATTTGTTTGCTGAGTCGTGGTGAGTGAACAAGGGCAAGAAACCACCCCAAACCTTCGAGCTGAGCCGAGCATATACAAGCATGCCAAAGCCCTTTGTTCATTACCAAACTTGCCCCCGTGGCCCAATACTGACTCGCAACACGTTTGCAAACTGAGCTTGCCAATTATCGACGCTAGATTCCGACAAATTTAAAGAAGAGTCATGATCAATGGCTAGTTGATTCCACTCCTTGAAAGGGGATGCATTGGTTTGTAATAATTTTTTCAGTATTATCTTGTGGAGACATGAATCACTCTTTTGCATTACTTTAATAATAAAGTCTGCGTTGGTCTTGAGATTTTGTAAGTATATAGGAGCTATACCTGACTCTACATATATTGCATAGTTCGGTGTGGAGTTTGGAAGTCGAAACAGGCGTTTGAAAAAATGCCTTTGAAAACATTCAAAACCTTCTAGGTATATGTACCCAAAAACTGGCACACCATAACACATACATGTATTTACCGTAGCATTAAACACTTGGTATTTAGAAGCTATATCGACGTTTTGATTGGAAAAAAACTTAGTCCACATCAAATTTAAAGCCAATTTGGCTTGGTTACTTTTTGCGATAGTGTTTGACAAAACTTAAATTGTATGTTAGCAGAACACCTAAATACTTAAACTCCTGCACAACTTCAATCCGTGTAGAGTTTAATGACCAACTTTCTTCTGGAAGTCTCCTAGTACTTCTCGCTTCAAAGATCATGATTTTGGTTTTTTCGGTATTGATGCACAGTCCCCAAGACTCACAAAAAGAATTTAACCTGTTTATTTGCAACTGGAGCGAAAAAGGATTGTCTGCAAACATAACCAAGTCGTCTGCGTATAACAAAACTTTAATCCTTGTGTTACCAAAAGCAATTCCGCCCGGTAAGATATCACTGATCTCGTCTATGAAAAGAGCAAAGAGTAAAGGACTGAGAACACATCCTTGTGGAACACCTACCGTAGTTTCGAATATAGTGGAGAACTCACAACCGTCCCATACCTTTGCATTAGATGAAAATATGAGTTTTGAATACATCAAAAGAAATTTCCGTGAAAGACCTAAGCAAGATAGTTTGTAAATTAAGGCTTGTCTATTGACTTTGTCAAAAGCAGCTTTAAAGTCAACAAAGCATCCGTAAAGCTTCTTCTTCTTTTCGATAAATTTTCTTCCAATGCTGGATATGGCAAAGATGTGGTCCATTGTTGAAAAACCTGGGCGGAAACCCGCTTGGAATATACTTAAGCGATTAGTATCCTCAATCCACTTTGTTAGCCTTCCATTAAGAACTGCCGAAAAAATCTTTCTTACTGCGTTTAGTACGGATATTCCTCTTTAATTTTGTACATCATTCACATCTCCTTTCTTATAAATCGGGAATATCACAGAATAATTAAAACTAATAGGAACAGATGCGTCATTGTACACTCTATTATAAAAATGTACGAGATAATTCTTGAATTCAGTCGTACCGTGCTTGTAAAATTCGACTGGGATACCATCCATACCAGGAGCTTTATTGTTTTTCATTCGATGAAGCGTATTTTCAAGTTCAACTAAGGAAATATCCTCATCAAGTTCGGTAACCTCAAAGTTATGTAGTGCGTAATCAAAGGTGTGAAGATCCTCGTCAGCTGACAGTAGAGTTTTAAAATGTGCTGCTAGCGTGTCAGCCTCCAAGGAATGCTTCACACCATAGTTACGACCACCAAGCTCTCGCACGGTCTCCCAGAAAATTTTAGAATCCTTGCAGTTTACTAGATTTTTAGCCAATTTTTTTAAATAGCTTACTTTTTTGTCAGAACAAGTCTTTTTATATTCTTCATTTATGTAAAGATAGATATTTTTAAAAAAACTGAGAGTTTGTTGTTCTAAAAAGCTTAAGATATATAAATGACAGCTTTCTCAGATGTCTACAATCATTATCAAACCACTTGTAAAGGGTTACGAATGTATTTGGATTATTGGATGCAAA
Source organism: Melanostoma mellinum (assembly GCA_914767635.1). NCBI lineage: Eukaryota > Metazoa > Arthropoda > Insecta > Diptera > Syrphidae > Melanostoma > Melanostoma mellinum. The sequence continues at coordinate 28,656,262 of OU612058.1, forward strand.
AGGAGCTGAAGCTTTAATAACTCGGGCAATATTTTCGCAGGACTCATCAACCGCGTTATTTTGGAAAGTTGACAGTGATTGATAGTCTTTTGTAAAGTGCTTCATTGTTGTTAGACCATTTCAGTTTATATGGATTGGAAGCATTTCTGACCGTTATATTATCGAAAAATTTCAATTTCACAACAATTGGTAGATGACCCGAGAAGTTTACCAAATCTACTTTAAAATCTTCAACCGCGTTCACAAAGTTGTTTGTCACCGCAGCAAAATCAATAACAGATTGCCCTTGACCACTAATAAACGTTAATTCCCCAAACAAATCGCTCTTAGAGCACCCATTTAAAACAGATAACCCATACAACTCTAAAAATTCCACTACTTTTCATCCGTTACGATTGAAAATTTCATCTCTAGAGTTTCTATTATTAACTAATTTTGAATGCGATTGTACAGAATAAAGAAGAGAAAAGTTTTGATATCTACCAATTTTGGCATTCCAATGATAAGTACACTGGTACAATATAATAGTTTGATTTGTTATTAACTATATGAAAGATGATTTTGCTTTCAATAACTCTAAATTTAATACATTTACCCCATAAGCTTTTTTTAATACCATACAAAATACCCCCACTGGCTCTCCCATGCATATTAGTTCTTGTGGCAGGCTTAAACATAATTTTAAATTCTTTAAAATATTTTAAGAATTCGTTCTGATTATTTTCTTCAACAAAAGTTTCTAAAAGAATTATAATATCGAATTGTTGTAAATATTTGAAAAAATCTGAATATAATAGTTTACTTTTGAGGCCAGTGATATTATACGAACATATATTCAAATTTAAAAAAGTATTTTGATTTTGGCAGACGACAGACATTACCTATTTTTGAGTAACTGCAACGTGTTTGCTAGATTGACCCCTAGGTGGCGCAGCTACCGATCGAGAGGATGATGCTAACTTCATTCCCTCGCTGCAGTCAAATATTTCAAAGCAAATGTCACCAAACGTCTCCTTCACAAATGACAATTCGGCTGCGGTTTTGACAATGAGTCCTCGTGTTATTTTGTCAACAAAAGTGTGATTGCCGATTTGTAGTGCGTTATTTTCTTTCACCAATATTTTAACCGTCGCGCGTCGGGTTAATTCGTAATAATCTGTTTTTCACAGCAACTAAAGATTGTCTCCTTTTTCGATATATTAAAGATTGCTCTCTAAACACACTGAATCCAGAACCTTTGAGTTTGTGTGCGACGGATATAATTCTTTCGGTTAAATCTGTTGATGAAAGCTCCATGATGACAGTGCCGCGTTGAGTGTTGTTGTTGCGTATTAGCCGGGTGCTATTTACTTCAATATCTTCACCTTCATTTAACTTCAGAAGCCCCTTGCAAGTCTGTTTTGCTGATTGGATTGCATCGGTTTCTGGGACTAAAGGGAGGTGTACCACAATAGATTTTTCGTTTGTTTTGCGGGATAAAATTTCCAATTGTGTCTCGAGTAGTTCACACCTTTCTGTCATGATCATCAATTTGTTGTCTAATTTTTTCAAGCTTTATCGCCACTCTTAGTTGGTATATTTGGTTTAAATGACTGAAGCCAGTTACGTTCAAAGATTTTCTTGTGGATTATATCATGTCCTTTAACAAGACCCCATTTTGAGTATTTTGGGTTCCGTAAAAATAAAAAGACGTAATTTTGAAGTTGGACCCCTCTCGTAAGAAAAGTTATTTTTTCGAGTAAAGCCTGTCCTGTAAAAAAATACATCCGGAGTGGAACCTGTCTCTTCAAAAGAATTTTTTTTGGGTCTTCCTTAGTCTAAATTTTTCGAGTTCAAGCATAATAGTTTTTGAATTAATACTTAATAAAAATACTTGAAAATACATCGCTAAATTATTTACATCATGGAATAAATCACATGAAAGTATCAACTTGAGCTAGACCCTTCTCAAACTTTAAAGTCTTTTCGAAGTTACCACTTTTATTAGAATTTAGTTTGTCATGGTGGTCAAGAGTTCTTTGACACAAGAGGTTATCTTTATATTTACCAAAATCTGTGTCTCGAAGAGTTTTCATTCCAAAACTCTGATTAAACTTTGCACTACTTACTGCCAAGTTTGTGTGCAGAAAAAAGTTATTTTTTTCTTTTTTCTTAAATTGTAAACATTGTTGGTTTAAATAAGTGAAAAACATCGTTTCCATGTGGCCATAACTGACCACTGTCATCTTTCATTTGTCATCTATCACCTCCCATCTGACATCTGTCACCTGTCATATTTCACCTGTCATCTGTAATATGTCTTCTGTCACCTGTCATCTATCATCAGTCACTTGCGATCTATCATCTGTCATCTGCCCCGGTTATCTGTCATCAGTTATTTGTCATCTTTCATTTGTGATCTATCATCTGTCATCTATCACCTTTCATTTCGATAATTTGTTCAGATATTTTTTCTTTCATTGACTGCTTACATACTATATTAAGAAAGAATATCCTATAAACTAGTGGCAAGCTTTAAATACACAATAGTTAATTATGTAAATAAAATTAAGTTGAAACAAAAAATAATTCAATTACAAATTTAATTTAATTTAATTAAGATTAATTTTTAATTTATTTTTAGTTAATTTTAATTTTTTAATTAAATTTTAATGAAGAGTTAGAAAGAGAAAGAGAGAGAGAAAGAAAGAAAGGGAGAGAAAAATAGAGAGAGAAAGTGAGTGAGAGAGAGAGATAGAGAGAAATAGTTAGCCAGGATGAAGTTGGTAATGTTTGAAGAGTTCTTTACTGAAAAGAACTATGTCACGTAAACTTCTTATTTACCTCTGTAAGAAATTCCACAGGCGTATAGCATTGTCGACAAATTGCCGTTCCGACGTCAAACAAGAAAATCGTGGAAGTATAATTTGTTCCGATCTGTTAGATGAGCATCAGTGAATTTTTTCAAAGAGGTAGCTAGGCTGTTGTGTAATAATAACATTAAAAAGCAAAATTAAAGTTGTGTATCGCAATAAATTATCAAAGGACAAATTTTACATACACTTTTTGAGAAGAGAGATATATGATCGTATCTTTTTTAGCAGTATACATAACTTGCAACATTATTATAAACGACGTTTAATTTACGTTTGCTAACAGCATCACAGTTGGCAAATATCTCACAACCATAGGTAAGTACCGCAATAATAAGTGTTTCAGCTATTATAAGTCGAGTTTTAAGGGGCGTGAAATATTGTGAAGAATGAAGTTGAAGAAGAATTCCGTATGCTTTACCAATAACTTGATTAATGTGGGTATCCCAGGTAAGGAAAGTCATTCCCAGATTTTTGGCAGTTTGAACACATTCAATACAGAGTCATTCAGCAACAATGTGGGAAAATATGAGAGGTCGAATGTTTTTTTTACTAATAGCTATGTATTTGGACTTGATTGGGTTTAAAAACAAACTATTTTTGGATGACCAGGTAATGATATTTTGTAATTCAATGTTAATAGAAGCTGCACATTCTTCGATCATACCCAGGGGACCACTTTTGTATAGCTGAACATCATCAGCGTGAATATAAACAGATAGTGTCGTGATTTCCTTGGGAAGTTCATTTATATAGAGCGAGAAAATAATAGGTCCAAGGATGGAGCCTTGTGGAACACCTCAATTCGTGGATAAAAAGCTGGAATATTTATTCGCTGCAAAGACAGTCTGTTTTCTACTACTTAAGTAAGATTGTAAAAGGTCGATGGAGAAGTTAAAGAACTTGTCTATCGTGAGCAAAAATAGAATGGTTTATTGTATCGAATCCTTTGGAAAAGCCGAGCAGCACGAGGAATGTCATGTGATCCTTATTAAGAGACTGCAATATATCTTTTACGATATTTGTAAGAGCTGTAAGGCAACTGTGTTTAGGTCGAAAGCCCGACTGAACAGGCGATAGAATGTGTTGTGTATGCAGATGGGAGCTTATTTGTTTTTTGAACGACAACACAGAAATGGGCCTGAAATCACTATCAACGCGACTCTTAAATCAAATCGGTCCAGTAGTTTTATTATTATTATTATTTATTTATTCAATCTTCCGAGTCTTATGTCTTACTCTTAAATATTTCAGAATAATTCAATAATTTACAAGGAATATGTATAGTTTCTATGTTCCCGTGTGCATTTACGTCCGAATATGGGAGTGAATAGCATTTTAACGGTGATGACATTTTGAAATCGGCCAAGCAGTTTCTAAGTTTCGGTGGAATTTGGGGGAATAGAAAATGCCTGGATTTCGTGTGTTGCTTTTTTGAAAACTTTTTTTCATTTTAATATTGGAAATTCATATTGAAATAACAGTTCCTTTTCTAACAGTTTTGATCAAGTATTTGAAACCGCTGGCAGTTAAATAATAAATTACCCGATATTTTGTTAGCGACAAAAACAAAGTTTAATCACCGCAATACACAAAACAATACACATGTAAAAATTATTAAAAAGAGAGACAAAAATAAAAGCGTAAGCGGATTACTTCCTTTTCCATTCTCCACAAACATTACACACTTCAACTCATAAGCCATAAATGCTCTTTTACAAGCAAGTACACTGTTTCTGAATAATTAACGAAATTAATACTCAAGTAGAATTAGGCTGATGCTAATGTAGGTACGTAATCTCTCGTGGGGAAAAACGAAAAAGGAAAATTCAAATTATGAAGTGTATGCGCTACCTACATGACAAAAAAAAGCGTTTGTGTTTAAAGCTTCGCCACAGTGTGCTTAAGCCTCTTAAAAATATGCTGATACTGACTTATCATGGAACAATTACGACTTTTTTTCCAACTCAGAGTCCATTCTGCATATGCTGAAGTTTTTAAATGAAATTATTGATTTTTTTTAGTTTTATTTCTGTGTTTTAATCAGCTTTAGATTTATTGTGTTAAATTATACAAAGTAAGAATGGACATTTTATTTTACCAACAGAACAATATTATCAACATAAACATACCTACTACCCATTCAGACGGGACGAGTTGAAGTGAGAGCAGACGGGTGATATGAGTGGGCGGAAAGCCGATAACAAAGCAGGTTGAAACACTAATTTGCATTGATGTCATGGGCATAATTATTAAAACATTTTACAATATCCAGTGTGGTATACTGATGCACACAGAATGCACAAGCACACACAGAAATAAGGAAAACGACCACCAGCATTTCCAACCATTACTACATATACGTTCTGTTCTGTTGTTTTAACTGCTTTGTGGAACAACTGAATTTACCGATCAGAATGGCTAAATAAATTTGAATTGCGAAACGACAATGACAAAGCAAAAATACACAAAACAACAGTGGCCCATTGCCCATCCAAGGACGACAGAGGACAATGTAAAAAGTAAAAAAAAATATATATGTATAGATGTGTAGATAGGAACATATTAAAACCAAAGGACATTTTTTGATGCTGTTGCACAAGGCAACAAAAGTACTGTATCTGAGCTCTGGGTATGACGACGAGGATATCATGCATGCATACTCACGTAACAGGTGATCAATTGTAATAAAACTCCCATAGGATAGGCGGTACATTTGGATTGAACTATCCCTCTATGTGATGGTGATGGTTAATGTGAACGTTAGGAAAATGTGCTTACACTAAGGTTTATTTTTATTTGAAGCTTTTACTGTTTCATTCATAAAAGGATCTGGAATGAAATTTTCATTGTTTTCTTTTCGTTAATCATTACAAAAAATTATTGTGCATAGATACGGAAGAAATCCTCAAGTATTTGCAGAATCAACAACTTAACTGTTTAGAACGTTCATCACTACCTGACAGATGGCACCGGTCAAAATGTATGTGCAGCGCATTATGAATATGCATTCCCTAATTCCCTACTTTGCAACTTTCTTCATTGAAAATTAAATTTAAGTTGAGCGTCTAGCATAAAGGTGGTGAAGTAAGAAAGACATTTCGAACTTTTTCTTCTTCACGTCTGTGGTGTCAGCTCAAAAAAATGAAGCCACTCACAATGCCTGCTGTTGGAGTGAAAGTTCTCTATAGTATCTCAATCAGGATCCAAGCTGTATCGCTTAAGGCCCCGAAGCATAGAACGCGTTGCGTGCGGTAGAAGCGGCGCGGCAACTGATGCGGTGGGTTTTGCTGCGCGCAACTGATAGGGGTGACCCATAGAATCCGTTGCGGTGTTTTGACAGATAAATTTAGTCAAAATGGAGGCGTTCAAGAATCGTATCCGGATAGCTTGTTGTTGTTGTTTACGTGTGGGAAATCGAAAAAAATAAGTTATAATCGTCTAGCAATGATATTTTGAATGTTTTTCTGTTTTCAAAAGTCGTATTTTAATATTTCACAGCTGTTGTCTGTTGTCGATCGTTCAAAAAGGTATCTAAGATACGGCTATCCGAGATAGGCTATCCGATAGGTTTTTGAACGCGCCCATTGTCACTTTTTCCATATAAGAGAAAACTTCAAATTGGTTGTGACTGCGCATGTCTCTCTTCTGTCACCGCGTGAGAGTCGCGGCAAAGTAGAAAGTTGGGCTGCTCGGCGCGTTCGGCGCGTTGCGCGCAGTGCTTGTGGGTCACCTCTGATAAGATCTTGTGTATTTAATCGAGCTGTCAGTTGGAAGCGGTGCCGCACGCGCGCAACGGGCAGCAAACAACTAATCATTTAAGCCACATCTCACCACAACTCACTAACTGGTGCTGTAACGCTTTTAAGACATTTGAACTGATTGCCCTTGCACTGATAATATGCTTTGCTCTTTTTATGCGCATTCCACCTTGTTCGTTTCTTAAATTGGAATAGCTTCCCTTAACACAAAAATATAAAATGCTTAGTTGAAGGTTCATCATTATATTTTCAATGTGCGATAAACAAAACGTAATCGACTTTTTTGAGAACTTTGGAGCCCTTATAGGAAGAACGGATCCAAATGTGTCAATGAATTTGTATGTCCTTGTGATCTAATTGACGTAACCAGAGGTTGCGTGGCGTTAGACGTGGGTTACTTGAAAAGGTCCATCACCAACAGCCTAGCCCATAATCAAATTTTTATTCCATTTAGGTTAGCATTACCAGTCGTTACTGACAATGCGTAATAATAACGGAAAATCTCTTATTTTCAGGCTTACAGATCTCACTTAATTCTTTGACGTTTCTAAGGTACTGTTCAACTCCAGCCGCTGCTCATGAAGACAAAAGATCAAACGTATACAATATAAAAATAAATAAAAAAAGTGGCGCAGCAAAGGGAGGGCCTAACGCATTTCTCACAGCCATCGCGTTTGAGAAGGAATGGCGGAACCCTCACTTTTCTGCCAATTCCGATAGGCAAATCGAAAAAGCTCTTTTGATAGCAGTGAATTTTACTATCGGAAGACTTGCAAATTCCTCTCAAAAGGCGATACCCGTGAAAAACACTTTTGCTTCTGTTGGAATTTGAACATCGAACCACCAGATTTAGAGGTAAACATGCTAACCATCACGCCACGGGTACCACACGTTATACAGCATACAATATTGTTTAGTACCTATACTTACACTAAAGGAATAAGCCATGTAGTGTGGTGGGTGACGTACATTTTCAGAAAATTTTGTGCCTCAATTTAAGCTCAGCAAATCAAAAATCTGCATAGAATGTGTGGTCTGATTCAAATTTCTTTTCGAAGCTCTACCTAGGACCCAAAATAGAGCATAAAAGTGCCATACAACTTTAGTTAAATATTCCACTAAGTTGATGTGAGCCATTTTGAGATAAAATATTGCATCAGAACATAATATAACATCGAAAAAGCATCCAAGGGTACTTTGAGGTTCATTATTTTCTCATGGAAACAAAAACTCGATTTTTGAATGCTTTTGAAGACTTAACATGTCGTAGGCGTGAGTTAGCAGAGCAAGTTCAACACAATGAGTCCGGAAAGCCTTGACGGATTTATCTTATCAGGCAGTTTATCTTATCAGACATTTCATCTAAGCCTAATCAAGGTACAATCGCTAGGAGGCTTACTAAAGGTTAACTTAAAGTAGGAAATTTCTGCCTTTTTAAGGGCAGTGTTAGAAAAAAGGCATGTATTCTTTTAATACTAATAAATACTCCAAGCTCATAGGTCTCTACGACGCTACAATACTCCAAGGTGTCGCAATGGATCTACATTGATCTATAAGTGTGACGGAAATAAGATTAACCGTCAGCCCATTCTACCTAATCCTTACCTAAGGTGTGTAGTGATTGCGGTTCAATTGTCAAAGGCCACAAAGGAAAATGCACACTTATATTTTGTATAAAAGAGAAGTGAAAATCCACAATAAAGATCGTCTTTTCTAATCGACCAGTGTGTTTAATTTCTAAGAGCAACTCACTCGATTTCAAGCATACTTTTCATTCATCTTCGCTTTCCAACCCATGGTTGTTCCTTTTTAAAAAAGCTACACGCTAGGACTAGAACAGTCCTTACTCCTTACATTCTCTGCTTACTCTTTTATATAGCGCTCTCGTTTATAAAGACAGGCGACGTTTTGAGTACGAAACGAATCTAAACCGATCCAACAACAACATCTTTGCAGTACGAGACGAACCTTAACAGGTCAATCAAAGGAGATCTTTGCCCACGAGCCGATACAAAATTATATCATAATAAACAAAACAACTCTTTCATCTTTTACTTTATTTAAGATACGTTTAACAGATATTCGTGTTGACCGGAATAAACTATGAAAAATAAAAGGGAAATTTGTTAGCAATCACTTCGAACAACTGCCAAGGCCATATTCGAACTTACTCTCTTGTTGACAGGCGTTAGCTAATCGGAGAGCACAATAGTTGCTAAACCTGGTAACCTTTCTCATGCTGGGCTGTGCAGCACAAATGTGATTTTTAGAATTGTCAACGCACACAATATCGCCGCATTTGTCAACGGCACTGACATGATGAAGCATAAGCAAAACGAGGGTAAAAATAAGATAAACGAACTTCATAGTAATAAGTTTAGAATTGGTGTTAGAAGTGCTTTAGCTTCAGTGATCTCTTTATATGTATATCCTCAAAATTCTGTGTCAGAAAATAGGTTGTCAAATGTACGATTTTGTGTCAGTGTTTACTCAAATGTTTTAGTTTTATTGTGAAAACATATCGCCGATACTGGTTGCATTGCTTGAACATTGTGAATAGCTAGCTAGTGGGTGCTGGTTTTCAGAGGAATTATAATTAATAAATTTTGTGAAATTATTTCTTTTCGATTTTTTTGGTTCTTTACATTTAGAATAAGTTCGGGTTGTGAGGAAGAGGTGGCTAGTTTGGATACCCACGCTTTCTAGAAATTAAAATCACTGCTATCTTAAATAGGAAGCCTAGTCTTCAAACATGTGACAACGGGCTCACGAGCTGCAGCATTAGCAACAAGGTATGGTGTAGAGAAGGGCGTTACAGCCCAAGGCTTTCCAAGATCTGTTATTAATAAATAGAAGAAAACAGAGTTAATATTGAGAGCACATGTTTCTGTTATTAGGTATTCAAATGATAGGACTCGAAGTTCTTGAATTTGTCCAACTTGCGTATATTGGTAAAAAAATGTGTGCATTAATCAACGATTTTCTCCTCCTTTCCAATCACGAATTGTTTTCCTTAGGAATCGCAACAACTCCCCCGTGGTACCCGTGTCCTGATGGTTAGCATGTCACCTTGTTAACCCAGAGGTTCGTGGTTCAAATACGGGAAAAATGTTTTCCACGCGAGGAATTGGTTGAAAAGTCCTCGGTTAGTAAATTCATTGCCATGGAAAGCGCTTTCTCGATTAGCCGTTCGGAACTGGCAGAAAATTGAAGGTTTAGTTTTTTTAGTTTAGTTTAGTTTATTGAACATATGGAAGTACAAGTAAGACAAGAAAGCCTTGGTCCCTCCATTGCCTCAGAATGTTGTGAAAAATGCACTAGGCCCTGGGGCTCCTCGCTCTGTTTCGCCACCTTATTTACTTATTTATTTATTAACTCAACAACTTTCCCAATTGACTCTTTCACGATGATGCACCCGTGAGTTACAGCAAGTGCTATCTGAGTTCCAATATCTATGAAAAAAATAAGTTATAATCGTCTAGCAATGATATTTTGAATGTTTTTCTGTTTTCAAAAGTCGTATTTTAATATTTCACAGCTGTTGTCTGTTGTCGATCGTTCAAAAAGGTATCTAAGATACGGCTATCCGAGATAGGCTATCCGATAGGTTTTTGAACGCGCCCATTGTCACTTTTTCCATATAAGAGAAAACTTCAAATTGGTTGTGACTGCGCATGTCTCTCTTCTGTCACCGCGTGAGAGTCGCGGCAAAGTAGAAAGTTGGGCTGCTCGGCGCGTTCGGCGCGTTGCGCGCAGTGCTTGTGGGTCACCTCTGATAAGATCTTGTGTATTTAATCGAGCTGTCAGTTGGAAGCGGTGCCGCACGCGCGCAACGGGCAGCAAACAACTAATCATTTAAGCCACATCTCACCACAACTCACTAACTGGTGCTGTAACGCTTTTAAGACATTTGAACTGATTGCCCTTGCACTGATAATATGCTTTGCTCTTTTTATGCGCATTCCACCTTGTTCGTTTCTTAAATTGGAATAGCTTCCCTTAACACAAAAATATAAAATGCTTAGTTGAAGGTTCATCATTATATTTTCAATGTGCGATAAACAAAACGTAATCGACTTTTTTGAGAACTTTGGAGCCCTTATAGGAAGAACGGATCCAAATGTGTCAATGAATTTGTATGTCCTTGTGATCTAATTGACGTAACCAGAGGTTGCGTGGCGTTAGACGTGGGTTACTTGAAAAGGTCCATCACCAACAGCCTAGCCCATAATCAAATTTTTATTCCATTTAGGTTAGCATTACCAGTCGTTACTGACAATGCGTAATAATAACGGAAAATCTCTTATTTTCAGGCTTACAGATCTCACTTAATTCTTTGACGTTTCTAAGGTACTGTTCAACTCCAGCCGCTGCTCATGAAGACAAAAGATCAAACGTATACAATATAAAAATAAATAAAAAAAGTGGCGCAGCAAAGGGAGGGCCTAACGCATTTCTCACAGCCATCGCGTTTGAGAAGGAATGGCGGAACCCTCACTTTTCTGCCAATTCCGATAGGCAAATCGAAAAAGCTCTTTTGATAGCAGTGAATTTTACTATCGGAAGACTTGCAAATTCCTCTCAAAAGGCGATACCCGTGAAAAACACTTTTGCTTCTGTTGGAATTTGAACATCGAACCACCAGATTTAGAGGTAAACATGCTAACCATCACGCCACGGGTACCACACGTTATACAGCATACAATATTGTTTAGTACCTATACTTACACTAAAGGAATAAGCCATGTAGTGTGGTGGGTGACGTACATTTTCAGAAAATTTTGTGCCTCAATTTAAGCTCAGCAAATCAAAAATCTGCATAGAATGTGTGGTCTGATTCAAATTTCTTTTCGAAGCTCTACCTAGGACCCAAAATAGAGCATAAAAGTGCCATACAACTTTAGTTAAATATTCCACTAAGTTGATGTGAGCCATTTTGAGATAAAATATTGCATCAGAACATAATATAACATCGAAAAAGCATCCAAGGGTACTTTGAGGTTCATTATTTTCTCATGGAAACAAAAACTCGATTTTTGAATGCTTTTGAAGACTTAACATGTCGTAGGCGTGAGTTAGCAGAGCAAGTTCAACACAATGAGTCCGGAAAGCCTTGACGGATTTATCTTATCAGGCAGTTTATCTTATCAGACATTTCATCTAAGCCTAATCAAGGTACAATCGCTAGGAGGCTTACTAAAGGTTAACTTAAAGTAGGAAATTTCTGCCTTTTTAAGGGCAGTGTTAGAAAAAAGGCATGTATTCTTTTAATACTAATAAATACTCCAAGCTCATAGGTCTCTACGACGCTACAATACTCCAAGGTGTCGCAATGGATCTACATTGATCTATAAGTGTGACGGAAATAAGATTAACCGTCAGCCCATTCTACCTAATCCTTACCTAAGGTGTGTAGTGATTGCGGTTCAATTGTCAAAGGCCACAAAGGAAAATGCACACTTATATTTTGTATAAAAGAGAAGTGAAAATCCACAATAAAGATCGTCTTTTCTAATCGACCAGTGTGTTTAATTTCTAAGAGCAACTCACTCGATTTCAAGCATACTTTTCATTCATCTTCGCTTTCCAACCCATGGTTGTTCCTTTTTAAAAAAGCTACACGCTAGGACTAGAACAGTCCTTACTCCTTACATTCTCTGCTTACTCTTTTATATAGCGCTCTCGTTTATAAAGACAGGCGACGTTTTGAGTACGAAACGAATCTAAACCGATCCAACAACAACATCTTTGCAGTACGAGACGAACCTTAACAGGTCAATCAAAGGAGATCTTTGCCCACGAGCCGATACAAAATTATATCATAATAAACAAAACAACTCTTTCATCTTTTACTTTATTTAAGATACGTTTAACAGATATTCGTGTTGACCGGAATAAACTATGAAAAATAAAAGGGAAATTTGTTAGCAATCACTTCGAACAACTGCCAAGGCCATATTCGAACTTACTCTCTTGTTGACAGGCGTTAGCTAATCGGAGAGCACAATAGTTGCTAAACCTGGTAACCTTTCTCATGCTGGGCTGTGCAGCACAAATGTGATTTTTAGAATTGTCAACGCACACAATATCGCCGCATTTGTCAACGGCACTGACATGATGAAGCATAAGCAAAACGAGGGTAAAAATAAGATAAACGAACTTCATAGTAATAAGTTTAGAATTGGTGTTAGAAGTGCTTTAGCTTCAGTGATCTCTTTATATGTATATCCTCAAAATTCTGTGTCAGAAAATAGGTTGTCAAATGTACGATTTTGTGTCAGTGTTTACTCAAATGTTTTAGTTTTATTGTGAAAACATATCGCCGATACTGGTTGCATTGCTTGAACATTGTGAATAGCTAGCTAGTGGGTGCTGGTTTTCAGAGGAATTATAATTAATAAATTTTGTGAAATTATTTCTTTTCGATTTTTTTGGTTCTTTACATTTAGAATAAGTTCGGGTTGTGAGGAAGAGGTGGCTAGTTTGGATACCCACGCTTTCTAGAAATTAAAATCACTGCTATCTTAAATAGGAAGCCTAGTCTTCAAACATGTGACAACGGGCTCACGAGCTGCAGCATTAGCAACAAGGTATGGTGTAGAGAAGGGCGTTACAGCCCAAGGCTTTCCAAGATCTGTTATTAATAAATAGAAGAAAACAGAGTTAATATTGAGAGCACATGTTTCTGTTATTAGGTATTCAAATGATAGGACTCGAAGTTCTTGAATTTGTCCAACTTGCGTATATTGGTAAAAAAATGTGTGCATTAATCAACGATTTTCTCCTCCTTTCCAATCACGAATTGTTTTCCTTAGGAATCGCAACAACTCCCCCGTGGTACCCGTGTCCTGATGGTTAGCATGTCACCTTGTTAACCCAGAGGTTCGTGGTTCAAATACGGGAAAAATGTTTTCCACGCGAGGAATTGGTTGAAAAGTCCTCGGTTAGTAAATTCATTGCCATGGAAAGCGCTTTCTCGATTAGCCGTTCGGAACTGGCAGAAAATTGAAGGTTTAGTTTTTTTAGTTTAGTTTAGTTTATTGAACATATGGAAGTACAAGTAAGACAAGAAAGCCTTGGTCCCTCCATTGCCTCAGAATGTTGTGAAAAATGCACTAGGCCCTGGGGCTCCTCGCTCTGTTTCGCCACCTTATTTACTTATTTATTTATTAACTCAACAACTTTCCCAATTGACTCTTTCACGATGATGCACCCGTGAGTTACAGCAAGTGCTATCTGAGTTCCAATATCTATGACAGTAATTGAATTTTGAGCTATGAAAGTTCAAATAAATAATAATTGTTTGGAGTTGGTAGTTTTTAGTCTTATTTTTCAAAAGAACTAGAGCTTGAAATAAGTTATTTGCACCGTACCTCAACCACACCATGCACTAGAGCACTTCCTTCAACAACTCTATGTGAATTAAAGGTTAACTATACGACTCAGCATGGTACGGCAACTCCTTTCATTATTTTATTAATATTGAAATGCTTTTCAAGACCCTCACAGGTCTTAAATTTCAAAAATTTGAATCTAATTTTAGGACGATTTGGATCTTTTGTTGCGGTATATTTTACCACAACAAGTTAGACCTTTATTTTTTCGTCCTCTTCCCATTTTCACTCCTCCTTTTGTGGTGGCTTCAAGGTGCTGGCAGAGTACAAAGCAGCCCTAGTCCATCAGCTAGTGGTGGACTTCAAAGCATTTTGGATATAAGCAACCCAAATAGGTAACCCTTCATTGAGCCAGTGGACGGCTGGAGACTCAAGCAGCAGCGATAATAAGAACCAGGTAGGTTCTGGAGGAAGTCCATCGCAACAGCAGCAGCAGCAGGTTACTAACAACCTAATATTTGTACTAAAGGTAGAGATATGGCTTCACATCTCTAACGCACTGACTAGTTATCAGTCAACGTTTACTATAACGTAATCATCATCAGAATTTGGCATTTGAAGCCTTTTTCGATATAAACGGCCAAGAGTCCAACGTAATGGCTGAGTGCCCACCGTAAAGGCCGAGTGCCCAACCTAAAATGCTTTACCTTAGCAAGGAAATGACTCTTTATAGGATTATCCCCATTCCCCCAAATCTGCGCGAAGGTTCACCGAAGTAGTTTAGTAGTTTTCGCGAAAAATGACGAATCCTCGTTAACTGAATCCTAGCTTAAATAGTTTTCTTGCACAGTGTAACTTGGGTCAGTTGGGCCGAGGGAATTTTTTAAAGAAATTGTTTTTCAATTATCTATTCTGGAATGGATTGAAATGGAACAGGTCTGGATTCGTTCATTCAGGCAAGTTGTTGCGAATCTCTAACGACCGAGAGATTCACAACGAAATTGCTTAGAAGAGAGCGATGGATGCATTTTGCCTACGGCGCAGACTCCACCGAATTTGCTGAGAGTACTGCAGTAAGATACCCCGTGACGAACCTCCACGACTCTGATTGGTTGAAGTGAGTGGAATTTGCTGAATGCGCCGATGAACAAAGAGACCGCCAAGAAGATGGCACTTCTTGGTTGACCTCTGAAAAGGACATAGTGCCAGAAAGTTTTAGAAGATTGAAAAAGTGTCGGAAAGTTTACAAATCGAGTGATTTTATTAGTTTGAAGTAGTGCAAATTGAAATTGTGTTTTTGTTGGCAGAAAGGACAAAATAACTACAATTGTTTACTGGGTGCAGGAAAGCTCCACGCAGGCAGGAATTCAGGAGAGTAAGTGCCAGCTGCCAGTACGGGCAAGAAAACTCTGGCAGGATTCGTCAGCAGCAAAAGCTAAGTATTTTCCTATAAAAGTGGAAAAGTGTTAGTTGTGCGTTTATTTTGGTTTGACTATTAATTCATAGTGTTTGTATCGGTTACCTTTCGCCAATCGTAATCGTAATTGGTTTGGAAATTCCAAACAAAAATTTCCTGGCGCCCTTTATTGTATGAAACACCCAGTTGTGTGTTTTGATTGATTCTCATTCTTTTTATTAATTCCTTTCTTTTATTCAACTAATTATACCTACGTACCAATAAAAAAATTACATACGGACCACCCCTTGCTGAGCAGCTGGCATTGGCAGCATATTATCTTGCTACCTGGTGCATTCTTTTCCCATCGAAATCCACCCAGCTGTCATTTGACAGTTCATCATAAAGTTAAAATTCGGTCAACATCGCCGCGGCACATCGATGTGCATTTTTTATATTATTGTATTTTAAATAATTAATTAATCAATCGTTGCGATTAATTAATAAAGTAGTTAACTATCATCCAAGTTGTGGATTCGTATTTGATTCGTTGGGATTCGGTTCATCGGGAAAAAAGACTTTACTCCACAAATAATAGCCTCTCCGCAGGTGCTATTGTATCCACTTATATAAATCCTTATTTTATAAAAAAAAAAATGAAAACTCTAATAAGCCAACACGCCAAGGAAACTATTTTCTTGTTCACAAAAACGCCAGATGAGCTACTTAAAAAATCACTGCAACAAGTCCTATTATTCAAAAGTGCTCTCCAAATTGACCCTAATCCGGGCTCATTGCAATCAATTGCAGTTTTTTCTTACGGTATAACATTTACTTGTAAGTGTGTATAAGTAAAACACACACATTCAATCTGATTTCTATCGTCTCTGGGAAAATTTTTCTTTGTCACACTCTTGCTGCCAATATCAACTTTGTTCGTGACACGGAAAATGCCCCTTGTTCGGTCTTACATTACCAGTCAGCCGTTTTATTTCTCAAAAAAGCACTCTGGTGAATTTGGGCATCTGTTGCACAAATGCGAAAGTTTTTTTTTTCTATTTTACGAAGGCTCTGAAACACAATAAATGACCGTAAGCCGACTAAGAACTGTAGGTGTATAAAAAAACGGTGCATTGGACAATTGCTTCTTGTGTCAGCTTCTATTGAGTATATACCTATATGTGTGTTCTGTTGAGCCTTTAAATGCGGAAAAAAAGGATGTGTTTGGTCTTTGGCAATAGAAATTGAATAACTGCAGTTTGTTATATTTCGCAAATGTTCTTATAAAGGATTTATCAGACCAGGTGTAAGGTGCGTTGAAAAACTATTGATGGACAAGTAAAAACCAAAAAAAAGTCAGAAGAAGCTTACTGAAAAAAAAAAAATAAATATGAAACGGCGCGGCGTCTTATTTACTCTGATAAGGAGAAGAAGATATAGCGATGAGGAAAACGAATCGGGAAAAATATTTCCTGACTCGTTTCTCAGAAAGGATGACAAGGACCTACAATGTTACTCCGACTTCAAACAATTAAGTTAAAAGGCTTTTTCTATTGCAGTGTAGGTATTTTGATGTCGGAGATCGTGTCAATTACCTACTCGATAGGCAATACACGTGGAAAACATTTTTTCAGGGATTCGAACCACTCGCCTCACACCGTTGAAAATGCAAACCACAGCACGGGTACCACACCGGGGCCTGCGATGTCGAAAATCGCTGTCGAAAAATCCAAAAAATGTCATGAGATTGAAAAGTATCTGCAAAAGTCAAAAACCAGCGCTAGAGGCGTCTTTAAATTAATCGTTTAATCAGACGATATTGGCGCAGAAAAGGCCTGTCTTTTGTCACGCATGGGGTTGTAACGATTGAAATGAAAGCGGCACACAAACAAAACGAATTGCTATCAGCAAGTAGAGAATATCGACAAATCACATTAGAAACCATAATAGAAGTTCGATCTTGTACAGGACTTCGTCAATCTAGGGTCTGCATTGATTACGGAAAATTACTCTCACAACCGCTGCTACTAAGAACGCAAGTGAAAAATAAACTCCTTGGGAAAAACCTATATAAGATCTTAATCATCCTAGTTCTGCTACACGAAGCAGAAGAATGGTCTTTATTGAAAGCGGATGAGAACACCCTTAGCAATTTCAAAGTAAACATACTCCAAGTGAAACTACATAAACGTAGCTTGACGGGTACGACATGGGCATAGCCAGAAGAGTACGCATCGCGAGGCTACGATGGTTGGGCCATGTAGAGCGGATGGACACAAACGCTCCGGCTCGTCGGGTTTTCGAAAGCACATTGCAGGGAAAATCGCAGAAGGGGAAGACCTCGATTAAGGTGGCGCAATCAAGTGGAAGAAGACCTCAACCGACTTATAGTGCAAAACTGGAGAGAGTTCGCCCGAAATCGAAGTCGTTACAGAAGGATGTTGGTTGATGCCCATGTTCACCCCGAACTGTAATGCCCACTTAAGTAAGACGGGTACGCACTAGTCTAGAGACTAGGATCTCTGGAACATGTAGAGAGACCATATCACATGTGCTACAATAAAGTAGAAGGAAACCTCGACTGACTTGATTTCCGGTTGGCAGATAAAAGTTGGCTAGAAATCAAAAAAAAAAGTTATCTAAAAATATTTGATTGAGGCCCTAGTCAGCCCAGAACTAATAGGTAAGAAAAGTAAAGTGGTAAAGTGAAGTTCCTTGTCGCTTTTTCACCACGATTTGTGCGATGAGAAAAAAGCTGAGCATTTCCTATGAGTTTTGATTGCTCTATGTAACATTTAGGTGAATTTCTTGCAACGTGAGGGAATGGAAGGGACTAACAGTTTCCAGCCGATTTTCAACGGGTAATGGAGAAACCGCTTTTCATGGTAAGGAATTGTATTGTCGGAAGACTTGCCAAATCCCGTCAATAGGCGATATCCGTGGATATCCTTTTTGTTTTCTGTTGGGGATAAAAACCACCAAGCTCCTGCGTAACATTTAGACTTGTAGACATTAGACCATTGCGAAACGCGCATCAGGGCTTTGGGATGTTGATATAATTAGTTTTGCAAACTTTCTTTTCTTCGCTTATTTCGTTTTCTTTTTCGCCTAACCGCCAAAACAACAATGTTTGCATCGGATACAATCAAAGCTAACTCTGAATCATCTCTTTTTTAAGTGGGATAAATCTGTGGCCACTTACCAACACTTTATGCCGTCCGTAGTCCTTTCCTCACTTCTACTACCACCCAGCTGTGGCTGGGTTGAAATGCTCCAATATAATTTGTTTGTCCTTTTCTCTTATTCACTATTTAAATTATAGCGGCATAACACTCTCATAACCTTGTGGCTTAGTTTTATATATTTGCACTGTTCAAAGTACAGACTGTATTGACTCCGACAGTGATCCAATGAAAACACTCCTGAGAGGAGAAAGAGGGAATGAGTGATTCCGGAGATTGTGTGAGACAAATAATAGCATGCCTCAAACATGAGTCATCGTAATTCCACAAATGATGCCCCTTCATAACCCACAGGCTAATGCTCTATTTTTCATTTCTTTCTTTCACACGATTATAGGGGGCCAAGTCCTTGAGCGATAATTCCAACATTTATATCCTCACAGTTCTGAACTCTTAACTGTATCTCGTGTTCTATTTCCTACCGCAATACATCATTTCTGACCTCAGCCGTTTTGTTTTTTTTTTCGCTGAGCAAATTGAAGCGGCGAACATGTCATCGCATTAAGTGTCGGACATTTCATACCACCTGTGGCTCATTTATGCGGACTATTATCAAAACCTCACTTTAGATTTTTTTTTTTGCTTAACTTCCTTTCTAGTCCTCAATGAATGCAATGAATAATCACTAACACGTTCCACTTGACTTGCACAGCATAACGATGCTCACCTGACCACTGGCCAGTTCTCATTCATCCGGCTGCATGAACCATTTCCCATTCCCGATTCTAATTTAATATTCATCAGGCATTAATTCAGCAAAAAATTGAACCACGTGCTTCATGTGTGTGTGTCGGCGTGTGGACTTTTTACCTGGGAGCTGGGAGGTCATAAGCGAACATAGCAAAAAACCATTAAAAATGAAATGAAATGCAATGAACCGCAGACTTCGTCCATGAATGGCTAAAATGGCCATCAACTGACCACCCTCTTTTATCTTCCTTCTCTCATTTCTCTTTCTATATTTTTTGCTTTTTGATCAAGCGTTCTGTAGTCCTAATAATTGCAGCAATTATTTTTTACAGGCCATGCGCTGCCAACCCGACCACAGGACACAAAAATCTCGCTCGTGAAAGTTAAAAACCAAACCCCGGACTCATAGGTGTAGACACTCGAAAAAAAAGAAGAGGAAGATAGAGTAGACTGACGAGTCAAGCGAAAAACGGATATCCCGGAAATCTGTAGCAGATTTTTCATTTCGCCAATCCTCGAGCAATATAGAATCAAGAGCAGCGTCGCCATTGCCGTTTACTCGCGTAATTAACCCTTGAATGGTTTTTCTATATGAAACATAGCGGCGCAGCGTGGCGGACATGGGTACACGGTCGACGACGCGACGCGACGGGTGGCTTGATCCTAAATTATTCCAACAAATGGACACAAAGTCAGTCTGTATGGAGGGCGTATTTTGTCTCCTCTGCCATACCATGTACTGCTATTTATTCATAACTGTCGTAATTGTTGCATACCAATGGCAGTAATCGTAGGTGAGCTTCCCTTTCGAACCCTCTCGTTTGGCAGTTTAGCAAAAAAGGAAGACTTAAACTTCCCATCTTTCCAAATTTTCATCGCAAGTCGAGTGAAAAAAGAGTGAAACCACATTTTTAACCCTGTGACGTGTTACGTGGATGGGCTAATTTTATTCGATTTTACTTGGAATCCAGCCAAGTGAATTTTGTAATGCAATGAACAGTGATGCTTAGAGAATGGAAACACATAAGGCTTTCGAAATGTTCATTTTGAGAAGGAGTTGTGTATGGTGAAAAACTATCTGGAGCATTTTAAACCACTAGGAAAAGCAAGCGTTGTTTATTTTCGTTCGAAAATTTCAACACTAAACAAGAAAAACATTTCCAAATTCTGACAAAGAGCTGGTTCGCTAATTTATTGATTCATACAAAACTGACGTTTTATCTTACCTACGTTTATTCGCCGTCTTGAATCAAGCTCCAGTTTAAAGAGCAATTAAGCTCATTGTCATACTTTCAAATGAAAGGTCATTCTTTTCATTACATTCGGTTATGGTTTGGTATTTTTATCCAAACTAAGCTTTGCAACAGACATGACAAAACAATTTGGAAAACTAGGCTCATAGAAGGAGTAGAGATGGGTTTGTCGTAGTAAACTAAAAGTTTCTTGGGGATAAAGGTAAAGTTCTGCAAAGGTGATGACAGATAATTTGAAGGTGTTGGTTAAAAAAAAAAATCAATTTCGGCAACACTTTTCAACAACCATGCACATAAGGGAATAGGCAGTTGCCTACTGCCCATATAAAAATGAAAGGGATATATCCGTGGGTCTTAAAATAGACGCTTGATCAAACAGAAGTCACACACTTTGAAGAGCGTCCATCCAGAGGGAATTGGGTAACGGTCTGTGAAAGACGGTCTCAAAATAACCAACTAAAGTTTAGCATTGGGATCCTAATAAAAAAACTGAGAGGTTCCTCAAAGGAACTTAGGGACTCAGACTGGGAGATGGAGGCTTGCCAACGCGTTCTGAGGTGATACCAGCGTTCAATAAAGGGGGCCTATAATACAAGCCTCTAAGTAAAAATATTATGCCCATTACTACAAAAGAAGAGCAAGCAAATTTTATCTTACATCTCTGAGACTAACTCGTACTGAGTTTAGAGCAAGCCCAATTGTAACGTACTTATCTACCCTCTTCATGATAAATGCAAGTGTTAGGAGCTGGTTAAACGCCAAACCCAGCACAAAAAGATTAATTATTAATGTTAAAACCAATAAGTAAAACTAATATTAGATCCTTGTTGATACGTCCTTGGGAGAAGGTTTGCAGGCTTAAAAGCTGAATACCGTGCTTATACGGAGGCATATTAAAAGGATCTTCTCGAGGTAGATCCTTCAGAACGTGTAAATTTGCGTTGAACTGCTTCAATATGAGACTTATGAATTTCGTACAGCGACGAAGAAACTAGAGATGCATACTCAAGATGAGGGCGAACATAGAAGTAATTCAAAGACAGTGGTCTTACATTAGGATAATAATTATTTAGGGTAATTCCTTTGCCCACCTTTTTATGAAACATAGCACAGAGTTTGATTTCTTTTAGAAGAAAAATAAGTATGTTCGGCTATATTTTTAGATGTTGTTAGAGTACAAACTGCAAAGGGACATACCCAGGCAGCACTACGAAATACTAAAATCTTATATCTCAAACCGGCTCTTCAGAGTAAGGTATGATCAAGAATATTCAAAACTAAACAAAATTCAATTCGGTGTTCCACAAGAAAGCGTCCTAGGACCTACCATGTGTTTACTATACACAAGCGATACTCCAGTGGATAACAACACCATTATGGCTACTTTTGCAGATGATACTGCAATTTTGGCATCCAGTGAGTACCTATACGTCGCCGTCGTCAAGGCTGCTAAGAAATTGAAAAGTGTCGTCGACACCGTTAGTGATTGGACCAAAAAATGGCGTATCAAGCTCAATAAAGCTAAATTTGCACATATAAACTTTACAAATAAAAAGTTAAGCTACGTACAAATATTCATCAACAATCAAGTTGTACCTTACGCCAATACGGCGAAATACCTTGAGATGAATTTGGATGCAGAGCTAAAATGGAGAGAGCATATCAAAAGGAAAAAGGAAGAGCTCAACTTGAAATATAGAAAAATGTACTGGTTACTCGATAGAAATTCTATCGAAAATGAAATAATGCTTTATAAACAAGTACTTAGACCTGTTTGGGCCTGTAAGAAAACAATTACTGAAATTATCCAAAAGTTCCTAAACAATGTCCTTAGTGTAATATTAAATGCACCATGGTATATAAGAAATAGCGATTTACATCGTGACCTACAAATAAATCTGTTGTTGATCGTTCATAGATTGGTTCTGATTACAAGGAGTTTTTAGTGAGGTAAGAATCCCACACTACTTGGTATCGAATACTGCCAAGTGTTTTGAAGATTTCCTCCTGACAAAAAAAAAAAAAATAATTCGAGGTCAACATTGAAGTAAACACCAAGGTCTTTAAAACTTGAAACATTGTATAATAAATGATTAGACATCGAATACATAGCTATATTACCTTCCCGTTTTTTTTTCGAGAAAGTCATAGTTTGGCATTTGGAGGGGTTGAGGCTAAGGCCATTCCTACTGCACCATATTACAAAGGTATTGATATCTTTTTGAAGAAGTACGCTATCAGTAGCATTCTCAATGGATTTTAAAATTTTCATATAGTTTGAAAAATTTGAATTTGACTATAAAAAATGCAAGAGACGACATCATTGATTGCAACAATTAAAAGCAAAGGTCCAAGGTGAATGTCTTGTGGCACACCCGATAGAGCCATAAAAGTTGTCGAAGAGCTGTTACGATACGAAAGAACTTGATAAGTCCTATTCTTCAGATTAGAACAAGTCCATATAATGAATTCGATGTAAATCCAAATGCCATAACTTTATAAAATATAGTAATCGAATTTGATCGAATGCTAATGTAAATGTAAATATTTAAAATGGGACATTTATTATAAAATGATAGCTGGTTGGTTACGCTCGATCTTCTTTGGATAAAGCCAAGCTGTTGATTGCAAATAATATTTTTTGTACAAAAAGAGAGGCAGTCACAAACAACTTGTTCAAAGAGATTAGGAATTATTGAACGTTTGCTTATGGGTCTATAATTTTAGATATGTTTTTTCTACCTTTTTCATTAACAGGTGTGAAAGAGGACTTTTTCTAATGACTTGGAAATTCTCCTGATTTGAATGAGAGCTGGAAGATAAGGAAATGGATGCGCAATGACAAAACGCCAATTTTTTAACAGAACTGGCGGTATTCCGTCTGGACCAGAAGAAAAATCATCATGAAGACATGATGTCAAAACATGTCTGTGTTGACAGGTGTATTATTAAACTTGATTTGAGAGCAGTTGCGTAAATACGAAAAGTAATTTTCTTTAATATTAACCGGGGTATCACTAAAAAAGCTTAGATAATGAATCCAATTGGCATTGAAAATATCAGCAGTATCCTTAAGAGTAGTATCACCGTGAACGAAGTTGTTGGATAACCATCCGATTTCTTTTTTTCGAATTGGCAATGCGCCAAAAACTTTTTGGATCATCTTTGACATAAGGACCCATACTATTAAGACAGTTAAAGTAAAGAGTTTTTACAGAAATTTTGTCACAATTCACTTGCATTACAAGTCCTTGTAGTTTTTGTTATCTACAAACTATAGGTGGATCACTAAAGTAAGACAGTCAAGCGAGAAAGCTGGCATCATTTTAAGGTCAAAATGGAGAATTCAACGTCTAAGAATAAAAGCCATCTTTCTTATCTCCCTCGGTAGTTTTACTTCATAGTTCATGCGCACTTTTAGGGGTGGTGGACTATACTCTTATAATATTTGAAACAGAGTGCGGGTGTTAAGAAATACGGAAAGGATAAGAAAAAAATTGTAATGGGTAAAGCATTCCACATCCGTGTTGAGCGACTAAAATATAAATCTCTGTACTTAACTGTACGGGCTGAAGGAAGAACTGGTACGAATTCCTTGCAAGGTGGATGTTGCGCCAATGACTTTTGCCTTGGAAAGGTGATCAAATGAGGGACTAGCTTTTCAGTCCTATCATAGTTTTTAGACTCCACGCTCTTGTGTTTCAGTAACGCTCGAAAAATAGAACAAACTAAAAAGCAGCCTGATTTTCAGAGTACGTAGTATAGCCGTAGGTACCATAAATTGTGTTCCTCTATCATCATAACCCATGGAATTAACGATGTCGTTACCAACTGATTGGATTAAATGAAATATATGTTTTTGTTCAATCGTTTTCCAATGATAGCTCATAACACAATCAATTGAAAATAATTAAAATAAAAAATGTTTTTCTCTTTGAATGCCTACATACCAACCCACCTTCGCCCTGGAGCTTCACATGGACGATTCAGAATTAAATTGGAGCTGTCCTTTCGACGTATCAACAACATACCCACCCACCATCACCCGTATATTATGGTACACGATTCGAATTAGCTTCAGCGCAATGGTATAAAAGAACCGCATGTGATGCCGCCACGGCCACCATAATAACAGTACTTACAATAATTTTGCCCCTGGCGTACTTAACCCTCATCTCTGCCCCTCACCAGTAAAAGCTGCAACTTTCATGTATGTGTTCTAAAGGTTCATTTCATTTTTTTCGTTTTTTTTTTGTGTTGTGTGTTGTCAATTCAATATTTTCCGCAAGAGGTCCTTTAATATTATTATTTAATTTTTTTTTTAACCTCTCTCTTTCCTTTGAATGAGTCTGTTTAACAAAAGGACCATCATGTATGGAATTCGATTAAATTTATTTTGGAATGTCCTCCTGGCGATATGATGATGGGTGCAGTTTGGTGAGGTAGAGGCAATAGTAACAAACGCCGCCACCGCCCGCCGCCGCCCCTGCATTGGTGGTGAAGTTGTGCTAGTTTGTGCACGACTGGCTTGTAGTAGGTAAGAGACTTGGGATGAAGTTAAGCACTTAAGGTTAATAGCAATGTGAAGCATCCTTTTCTTTTGCACCATTCGTCCTTAACACTTTCACCGTATGATTGAGTGATTCTGAGTGATGTGTGTTCGTTTACAGTGTACGGTGTTTTCTTTTCTTTTTCTTTTTTTTTGTTGTGGAATAGCTACCTGGGGGAGCGAAATAAAAATTCATTTGAATTCCATGCCATAATGCCATGGAAGTAATGCTTATTATAATGTGTCGCAGTAATAACATTAAACTTTATTTCCTATCAATTTTCAGTTGAGAAAATAATTCAAAAGAATGAGGGATTCAAAAATTGGCATTAAAGATATATTTTTATGAGTCGGTATGAGGGTGTGGGTGTTTGAGTGTGGGGCGAAATTGAAATTTAGAAATGGGAAGGCTTAGGTGAGAATTCGACAATGGGTCTATTGTGGGATAACTTGATCGACTTGATAATGGGGCGCAATGAATAGAGCTGGTGGTATTGACAGGAAGGGTTATTTACAATACTTTCGGGTATTACATGGTATGAATCGGTGGCTCAAAATTTTTACCACCTCGTAAACATCAAATGCTAGATCTAAATCTGAATAACTTACGAAGCTGTGATGAATGGATTTGCGAACCGAAGAGACCAACAAAGTTCTTTTTCTTTAACTGTCTTATGAGCATTTGCATCACGAAAGGATCACAGCTCTCTCCCCACATATTTGCTGCATGACATGGATCTGACTGTGAGCTACGAAAGCAAGCTCATTTTTGGTAAAAAAAAAAGAAGAGAAGCTGAAGTAAGATGAAAATGTGCCAGAATGTTTTTGTGGATTAATCAAGCCTTTAATTGCATTTTGCTTCAATGCATTTGTGTAAGGCGATGATTGCAGGTTGACGTTTTATTTTTCAAAGATGTGTAACTATTTGCACCCAAAACTAGTTTCATCGTTAAAGCATAACTTAAAACTACTTTTTACAAAACAGACTGAAAACGGATCTTTACGGAACTTTTTTTTAAAGCATCATATTGATCTGTCCCTTTCAATGTGTTTGAGGTAATCTTCGCTTATGAGATTTTATTTCATATTTTTTAGTCAAGTTTTTCTGGATTGCATTTCTTTTACTACCTTACTTACTTACTTTGATTTTGGTCAAGTTCTCTCCAGTTTTAAACTCTAAGTCGGTTGAGGTCTTCTTCCACTCGCGCCACCTAAGACGAGGTCTTTCCGTTGCGCAATTTCCCTGCAATGTGCTCTCGAAAACCCGTAGAGCTGGAGCGTTTGGGTCCATCCGCTCTACATCACCCAACCATCGTAGCCTCGTGATGCGTACTCTTCTGGATATGCCCTGGATATGCGCTCATAGAACATGTTGTTGTACCTTCTTCTCCACACATTGTCTTCGCATACGGGACCAAAGATCTTTCAGAAAATTTTTCTTTCGAAACGACCGAGGGTTTCCTCATCCGTTTTTGATAAGGTCCATGCTTCAGCGCCGTAAAACAGAACTGGGATGATCAAGGTCTTATTCAGGATTACCTTGGTTTTGCGGAGAGCGTTTTTTGTTTCTCAATTGCTTTCTCAGCCCAAAGAAGCAACGGTTGGCAAGAGTTATTCTCCGTTTGATCTCCGCACTGATGTTGTTGTCCGTGTCTACAGCGGATCCTAGGTAGACGAAGTCCTGTACTACCTCGAAGTTATGTCTGTCTATTGTGACTTTTTGTCCAACTCGTCGATGTTCTGTGTCCTTGTTTGATGACAGCATATACTTCGTTTTGCCCTCATTAACCATCAAACCCATTTTTGACGCTTCTATTTCAATACTCGCAAAAGCACCTATGACATCACGCTTATTTCTTCCCATTACGTCGATATCGTCTGACTTTTGAAAGACTGTTCCTCTGGTGTTGACATTTGAGTTTCTTACAATCTGTTCAACTATGATGTTGAAGAAATCGCATGACAGCTTGTCGCCTTGCCTAAAACCTTTTTCGACATCAAAGGTCTCGGTGAGTTCTTTACCGACCTTGACGGAGCAGAGTGAATTCTCCAAAGTCATCCTGCAAACTCCTTGTAAATCTCGTGGTACTGATCGTGAGCAGCCCTTGTTCGCTTTACATCAGCAATTGTCGTGTTTTTTGTTTGGCTGCATTTGCCTGCCTGCGTTCTAATCGAACCATGGGTTTCATTTTAGGGGCCGAGCGAAAACCAGAACTATCATACCCATCATATCACTGAATAGTGTGACAAGTCACAGATCTTAACCGCGACATGACGCCGAATGTAACCATTCTACTTTTAGACAGAGATTGTACAGTGTCCACTCCCATTTTATCATTTTAACAGAACAATTTTGCGTTTCAAACCAACTTTACTCGCTTCAATTTTTAAAGTGTTTCAGTTGGTGACCATCCAGTAGAGCAAGTCGAAGCAAGCGAGACGGCATTTTGCTGAAAAGAATACGCGGTACACAAGCTTGTTCATATTTGTTCGCTGGTACTTCAATAATCACACGCGGTCAAAAGCACCAAAAATGATATAGGTACACTTGTGGCCATACAATTAAGTCATTGAATTTTTAGAAGATTTAAAACATTTTTTGTCTTACATGTGCATCAACAAATGTTATGTGAGGTGACGGTCAACATTTATGGAAATGATGGCAAACCGTATGTTAGACGTACCAGAAATGCTGAGCTGAACCCAAAATACACCAAAAAGACCTTACATAGCATGGCAGCGATTCTATAATGTGTTTCACAAGCCATGGTGTGTCGTTTCGCTGTGTCAAATAAACGATAAAATGACAGGTGTTGACTACCGGGAAATACTGGACACAAATCGTCTCAGCGCCTACCAGAACCAATTACCCCAAGGATGGATCTTTCAGCACAACAATGACCCCAAACACGTTAAGAGTTGGGAAATCTTTCCTTGAAGAGCGTAGAGTGATTGTTTTGGGGTGGCCAGCGCAGTCACCGGACTTTAACCCCGTAAAGAATATGGGGACATTCTCAAAAAAAAGTTGCTGCAAAAAAACCAACCAGCACCACAACTCTCTGGAGTATTTTGCAGGAAGAGTGGAAAATATAAGGGTAGAGCAATGCAAAGGTTCGGTGCACTCCATGCCAAGGAAAACATCCGCTGTATCAAAACAGAAAGGCTATCCTACGATATATTAACGGTGCGGTTATATAAATGACTTAATAACATGGCCACAAGTGTATATGTGCCGGTAAAAAGTCCTGCATCCCCTACTCCGCTTTTGATCTCAAAAATAAATGAAAAGAGATGTCAAATTTCTACGTTGTACGTCTATCAGTCGATGAGTTCGAAAATGAAGTCTGCTATTTGAGTCGTTCCATAGATCACTTTCGATAATGTTTTTCAGTTTTTACAGGGCACTTAAATATACTGATAATGTTTTTTGAATGTTTTTGTCAATTAATATACGTTTAGTGTCTTCCTCAGTTGCCCTGTCATTTTGTTTTAAGCACATGGAGTACTGCAGGGGGGAAAAGTGGGAAACTTCGAGCGTTGTAACTTCCAATACCCCCCCCCCCCCCCCCACCCCCTCACCACCCGTGCAGTGTCGTCCTCAGTTGCACCGTCATTTTGTTTTCAGCACATTACTCCAGGAGGTCATTTTGAAAGAAAAAGAGGATGACTTAGACCGTTCCATTGTCGTTGAAGTGCAAAAGAAAGCTGCTACGCTCTTCCACCCCAAGAGGCTATCTCATTTGCAGCGTTTCAAAAAATTTCCCTTTTTGGCATGTTTCAATATCTTTTTCGTTGTAAAAAAAAAAACTAACATGAGCCCAATGTAAATTTATTTATATATGCACTTTATATTTATATTTTATAGATTATTATTATTATAGATGCACTGTCATATTTTTTGGAGAACAAATCGAGTCATTGAGCCTAAACTACTGACAACCAAGAAACTTGAAATCTAAACTTATTTCAAATTCAATAAGACTCTTACTCTTAAAAGACTCTTTTGAATCTTGTGTGGCAAGCATTGAAAACTCTAACGCCCGTTACACTTAAGGATATTTCTTTTAAATTAAACTTTTCTTGTTGATTAATCAAGCAGTTAACAAAACATGACAGCCGGCAAAATTGAATTCGAAATCTTGAAGCTACCCATTTCCATTAAACTAAGAATTCACATAAATATTAAAGTAATTAATTACCAAGTCCCCACTCTAATCCCACCCGCATCAGTTGGGTTTTCATTCCCGAAACAAAGTAAGCCCAAGTCTCATTCTTCAAATAGATTACCAAATGAAATTTCCGTTTTCAGTGCACCTTAAACCCATCAGCAACAAGCCACAAAAAAAGGAACAGAAAGAAGAAACACAATACAAAAAAATGAAAATAAAAATAAAAGGAAAAGAGAAACAGGATCAACTCAATTTCATTGTAATCACTCACCTGGATACCAGATGTTTTAATTTACAAAAGGATTCGTTTCTATGCACATGATTCTTGTCTGGCATATTTTTTACTTTACTTTATCCATCATTGGATCTGCTAACCTAACCCTTTTTTGTTTTGCCCGCTGCCAGAATAATAAAAGTGTATATAAGGCCCACTCACTCGTCGAGGATGTTGTGCTTTCATCTGACAAAACCAAACCAAGGACAATACACAAAGAAGGTTTCCAATAAAAAAAATGTAACAGAAAAATTTGGTTTGAAAATTTTACACATGACAACCCTTGGGGCTTATCAAGAACTTCTTGAATTTCGGATACACGAATTACTCTGAAAAGAATTTCCTCACTCCCAAATCTCGTGAGTAATTAAGTCATTTTATCTGTTTTTCAAACTAGCAGACATCCACGTATTAATTTTTACGCAAATGCTTAAAATTGCATGAGTCTTTTATTTGTCGAAACAGCAAATATACATACCAACGGTGTCTTTGGCGTGCTTGCATATTTGAAAGAGTCATTTAAGTATTCTATTTGTGAATTCAAAAAGAGCAAAACTCACGGAGGGCTTAACACCTTCAGTAAGGGAACTTAATAGAAGCAATTACATGGAAGTGTTAAGTTTCGAGTCAAAGAAAGTGCTGTAATTTGTATTTGGCACACGCATCCTTTGAAGAAAGAGAATAGCGAATGAGTTAGTGTTTATCCCATCAGGCACGTTCATTTGAAGGGTGTTTGATTATTATTGTAGCGAATGCTTTTTGAAGTAGGGTTAAATACGCAGTTAATTTACCACAGCGGACTTTAAACTTTCATATAGCAATTATTTCGCGAACATCTGGTGGGTGGGTTTTATACCTTTATTGATTTTAATATTCAAACAAAAATTATTTTCTTTGTAGACCAATATTGAAAAATATTTCGATAAAACTAAAAACGCCTATACCTTTTAGAAATGATTTCGG
The DNA here is from genome assembly GCA_914767635.1 of Melanostoma mellinum. Classification (NCBI taxonomy): domain Eukaryota; kingdom Metazoa; phylum Arthropoda; class Insecta; order Diptera; family Syrphidae; genus Melanostoma; species Melanostoma mellinum. Next base: position 28,686,745 of record OU612058.1, read on the forward strand.
TCAATAGAATACATACACTCATAGGGTTGCGCAACTGAGCGAAAAGTTCCGGGGCCTAGCGCAATTCTCACAACCATACCTTGAGGGAATGGAGATAACCTACAATTTTCAGCCGGTTGCGAACGGCTTATCGAGAAAGCGCTTTTCATGGCAATTAATGTACTATCGGAGGAAAAAGTGAAAAGCGATACCCGTGGAAAATATTTTTGGTTTTTGTTGGTATTCGAACCACGTTTCTCCCGCGTAACAGGCACACCTCAATTCCCTCACAAGGTTTGGTTGTGAGAAATGCGCTAGGCCCAGGGGCTCCTCGCTCTGTTGCGCCACCCTATTTATTTATTTATTTATTTATTTTAACAGGCACACCCCAGGTAGTCAGAGGAGTGAATTTAAATAAAATCATGACGTAACACCATAAGAGGAAAGTGATTGTTTCGGGCGATTTTGTAAATGTACCAGGTTTGCTTAAAAATTCGTTTTAGCAAGTTTCACCTCCCGAAAATGATTGCGGTAACCTGAAAAAGACTTTTGCTCAAATAGAAAAACGCAAAATTATAGTTGAAGAATTCGGTTAGAAATTTGGTGGCGACCAATGACTATATTTAATTTAGAACGAAGGCAACCGAGTGACCCAATAAAATTCGGCTAACCTCTTCACAGATCCAATCGTTGATTGAAGCTCTCACTGAGGACACTGGCAAACCTAGCGGTCCTGAGAAAGCTGTCTGAGATCTCTGCCTAGCGAGTTCACCGGCGATCTCATTTCCAGTTATGCCGTGATGGCCCGGAACCCAAATGAAACTCAAGGAATTTAATCTTCCGATCGCATTCAGAGAGCTCTTGCATTCCTGGATCACTTTCGAAGTGGTAAGAGGGTTGAGAAGGGCCTTAAGCACAACTTGGCTGTCGCTGCAAACAAAGATATTTCTCCCCGTCCATCCATTGTTCGTTACGTGGCTCAAGGCCATTAGGATAGCATAAGCCTCCGCTTGGAAAACGGATGCGTATGATCCCAAAGATGAGTGCGTATGTCGTCGTTCTCCACAAAGGCACCAGCACCAGAACCCTCGTCGGTTTTGGAGCCATCTGTGAAGATACGATAACAGTTCTTTCCAGGCTCGGATTCTAGAGTGAACCAGTCCTGAACCGAAGGAAAGTTGACTGAGTAATTTTGACGCAGTTTGAGCCTTGGGATCATCGTGTCAGACGGCATATCCATTAGACATGAGTCAAAAGATATGCTGCTTGCGAGTTCCTCAAAGCTCCAGTGCGAATTGTGCCAGAGACCACATCGCTTTAAACGAGAAATGGTCTTGAGAGTACACCCCATGATGTAGGTATCAAGGGGAGGAAGATTCAACAGTGCGTCGAGAGCAGCTCCCGGTGTGCTGGGGAAGGCCCGCGTAACACCTAGACAAATTGTTCTTTGAAGTTTGGCAAACGAGGCAATAACGTATTTACGCGAGAGCTTATTCCACCAAACAACTGACGCATAGGAGATGATTGGTCTTATCATAGCCGTATAGATTCAAAGGACCCTTTTCGGTGAAAGACCCCATGTCTTGCCAAAGGCTCCTTTACATTGCCAGAAAACTGACAGTGCTTTAGTAGTTTTAGACTCGACATGTTTTGACCAAAGAAGTTTGTTATCCAGGATTACTCCAAGATGTTTGACTTCATTTGAAAAGGGGATGTTGACGCCTTTAAGCGTAAGTTGGGTAAGACCAGTCAATTTTCTACGTCTCGTGAAGAAGACAACTTCGGTTTTAAGAGGATTGACGGAGAGACCGTTTCTAACACACCAGGTGTCAATCATATAAGGCGCAGCCTGTGCTCGGGAACAGACAGCTTGGAGGCTGGAGCCAATCGAGAGCACGGCGACGTCGTCTGCATATGCTTGGGCATGAACGTTAGAACTATTGTGCATTACGAGTAGAGAGTCGATCAACATGCACCACAGAAGAGGAGATAAAACGCCACCTTGGGGACAGCCCTTATTTACTCCCGTTGCAACATATTGTCCACATTCCGCCTCAGCGATTACGGTTCTCTTCATTAGCATTGCTTTAATCCACAACACTAATGACTCGTCCACACCGTGTTCTCTGCTTACAAGGTTTTGAAGTGCGGTCTCGCAAGATTTTCTTCTTTGGTAAGCATGTTGCATCTGAGACAGAGGGTGTAATTGAAGTGAGGTTTTACGAATGTAAATCTCAACCATTCTTTCCAGCGTCTTAAGCAGAAAGGAGGTAAGACTAATGGGTCTAAAGCTCTTGGCGAGTGAGTAATCTTGCTCAACCTTTGCTTGAAGCAGTTCGAATTTTTTTAATAGAAGGTGCGACCGTTTATTGAAAAACAATTCACATGATGGCGTGTGCCTATTATAGTGAAGAGGGAAAAGCTAGCAATAACTCTGAAACACCTTATGCCTTGCGTTAGTTAATACACATGGTCTGAACTCTAAGGTGTTTCGCATTTCTTGGCCAGCTATAAAAAAAACGTTTTGGAAGGAATATCTGTGCATTACTTGAGATTATGAGTACTATAATCTATACGGCAAGTTTGCAATCGTGCAATCAAAAAAATTTGAGATAGCAATTAAAATGGCATTACAATGATAGAGAATACGAAAAATGATGGTTTTGCAATTCTGTCTGTCTGTATGACTGAACAGCTTGACCGATTTTCTTCTAAGTTTGCAATTAGGTTCTGTGGAGCAGTCTAAACTAACAACCTACCGTGGTACCTTTTTTTCAAAACCGACTGTTTCGTTAATAGGTGACATGATGTGGACAAAATTTGGTATTTTAGAAGCTCTAAGTTGTTTCAGAAAGATTGCATGTCAATATTTGAGAAATGTGAATTTTTAAAATTTTTATAGATTTTGTAAAGAATTTTTATTTTTTGAAATAACTTCAAAACTGTATCTTTGATTTTTTTTCAAATATTTTGTCAAAACCAACTTCTGACAAGACCTTATACTTTCAAAAAACTCGTTTTACAAAAAACGTTAAATAAAAAAGAGTTTTTTTTCTCCTTTCAACCGGTCCAAAGATTTTAATTAAAGTCTCCGCGTTCATATGTAGCAATTGTAAATAAAAGGCGTTTTTTTGATTTTCACTTAAGACCTCTTAAATATTTAATAAAATTTTTTTTTCAATATTTTCTGTGATCTTTTTCAATTTTCATAATTAATGTGTAGTTGGCAGCTCTGTTTCATCAAATGTATTACGAAGAGCGAAAATTAAAATTCTGTGCTCAGCCTTAAGATTTTGATATCGTATTTAGTACACAATCGCAAGTTCGCACGACCCAGTCGTGAGCCATTAACTGGAGATATCGCCAAAAATAAAATATAGAAACTTTTGGGTTGTTGGCAGCATTTTTAACTGCTCAGAACTATAAGAGTCGATGATCTTTCAGTAAAACCAACGAAGGACCTTCTTTACTGCCATCCTGTGGTATCAGTGTCGCAACGGTAAGCATTTCTGACTTCATACGCAAGAGATTTGCCTTTCGGAACCGGACAAAAAATTTTAGGTCTACTTCATTTCCGCTCTAGGAATCGCGCTAGAACCCGGGGTTCTCCGCGCTGTTGCGCCACCCTATGTATGTATTTTGTATTTATTACTGCTACGGTATGAAGTTTTGTCTTCCTGTTTAGCTTGATATATATATGTAAAGGGTTTTTCAACAGGGACGTTACAAAAGTAAAGCGACATAGAGCAAACGACGTCATATTGCTTGCCGCTCTTTTGACATTTGTCTTCAGAAGGCTATACGAGCCAACAGCAATACAGGCTTAGTACAAAATGTTCCCATGCCAGTGAGACAAAGACGTGCCCGTAGTGTCGAGAACATTGCTGCCGCTGAGGCTTCAGTTGAACAAAGCCCAAATGTGTCTCTCACACGTCACAACGTTTTCAAGCGTTGGGGATTTCTGTGACTTCGTTGTGGCAAATGTTGCGAAAAGATCTTGTCCAATATCCTTACAAAATTAAATTGAAACAAGAACTGAACCCGCTTAACCACCAGAAGCGTCGTATGTTCGTGAATTGGGCTGAGCAACAACTTGAAAATAATTTGGACTTTTATCGAAAAATCATCTTTAGCGATGAGGTTCATTTCTGGCTTTGATAATAAACAAAATATGCGGTATTGGTCAGGCAGCAATCCACATGAACTCCATGAGTCATCATTGCATCCCGAAAAACAACGGTTTGGTGTGGTTTATGGGCCGGCGCGGCGGCGGGCGTCATTAGGCCGTACTTCTTCCGTGATGATCAAGACCGGCACGTAACTGTGAATGGAGATCGTTACCGTTCAATGATAACGGAATATTTTTGGCTCTAATTGGATGATAAGGACTTGAAGGACTTGGGGTTCCAACAGGACGGCGCCGGTGCTACAAGCCACACAGCGAATGTCATAATCAATTTATTGGCAACCAAGTTTGGAGAACGTGTTATCTCACAAAATGTCGTGCGTTTTGACGCCGTTAGACTATTTCCTGTAGGGCCACTTCAAGTCGATGGTGTGTGCCAAGAAGCCAGCGACGAACGTGAAATTGGAGCAGTATCGGCCGATTTAAGCTTGAAAACCGTCGAAAATTGGGTTCAGCGTCTGAACTTCTGCAAGCGTTCCAGAGGTGCCAATGGAAAAAAATCACACAATGGCATCAAATATTTTTTCACAAAAATTAAAAATTTTATTCATATTCAAAACCATTTTGTTTTATTTAAAAAAAAAAAATGTAGCGCTCTTATTTGAAAGCCCGATATATGAAAGTGAATTTGTTTATTTCGTTGAGACTCACATTATTTTTGATCCACTCGAATGTGAAACGCCTGGGCGCTTAACACATCCCTTTTTCTTCCCACATTTGTATTTGCAAAGATTTAAAGCTCATATGGCACTAATAACCATTTGATGATAGACGATTAAATTGATACTCTGTTAATAAATTCATTGAAGAGAACAAAAATAAATTTTTAAGAATGACGAAACATCTGATTCCGAGTGACGACACGATGCGACGCAACGTCAGTGATCTGATTGGATCTATTCATTTTGAATTAATCAAGTTATAAAATAATCATTTACTGAGATTTTGTAGAAGGGGCAAACGTCAAAGCACGTTTTCACGTTTTTATAAAACAAAAAAAAAATTATTCATGAAAACATCTGTGTGTCATGTCATTAAAGTTAATTACTCGTTTAAATTTTGTTTGTTTTTTGTTTCAACTTTTGTTCAGCTTTGAGTGTTCATTCAATAACGAAAACAGTGTTAACAATATTATAGTCACGACAGTCTCTCGAAGACCTTCAGTCTTATCAGAACGTTTTTCTCAATTACCAAAAACTCTCGTAATGAACAAGTTCTTGTGTCTTTTTGCTGTAACCGTTTTTCTGGTTTTAAATATATCTTCTGCTATCGACCTTGACGACGCAGTTGACGAGCCAGTATGTGGAGCATTGACGTGTTCATCGGATATTATTGATGAAGTTTGCGGAATACTCAACGGAGAGATCAAAAAGTTTTCTAATGCTTGCATGATGATTGCTGAAAATGCTTGCCTGATGCCAGGACAAAGTGAGTTAAAATTTAAGTCTGTTTTCGATTTGGCGATCAATTAATTTATTGTTCTTTTCAGAATACGTTGCAGTCGAATGTGCTTAAGTCCTAAGAAGTTTCAGTAAAAACAAGTTCGTTGTCAAAATATTAAAGTTTTTCAATTGATTTTCAGTTCTAAAATAAATTAATTTGTTCAAAACTTCACTTTCTTGTTGCCAAAAAGTTTGGAAAAGTTTTGATAGTCAAATTCAATGGACTGTTTATATCCAAATTGCTGTCAAGTGCCTTGGAAGGCGAATCTCTGGGAGAACCTTTAGCCACCAACAGGAGAAAAACGCTTACGAATCAACAATAAATTTGGCAATTGAGAATAATTCAAATTTATAAAATCATAGACGTCATTAGAGCCGTTCAGACTCTATAATTAGTTGGCCAGACTTTGGCTTAAACGACCAATGTTTGATAATCTAAGCCGTCAGACGGCCGCTTGACCAACTCTTTGGATTGTTTACAAATATTTTTGAAAATTTTGAAGTTGGACGAAGTGGAGGAGTATATGGCATAAGGTTGGACGACAAGTTTGATAAGTCTGAACGGAAACTACATCCGACCACCCAACATCCTTCAAAGAAAGTCTATCCAACTAATTGTATACTCTGAACGGCCCAAATGTAAAAGTTCTCATAGTGAAAAAAGTGGAAAAATCTTTTGATATCGTGTGACTCAACTCCTTTTTTCAAGATCAACCCCACCGTTGTAACTGTCGTCATAGGAACAAGGTATACACTGGGTGTGATTGTGTCACAATTCATTGTTCATCGCATCATCGATCATCGACCATTGGCTTGTGAAAGAGCGCTTATAAAATTAAACGACGGACGCTCAAGTCCCACAAGCCCCCAATTGCTTAGGTACGAGGTTTCTTGATTCCTCAGTCCTCTACGCTCTCTTATTAAGGCAGGGAGTGGCGGAACGCTGTGATGAGTGAGATCTTTGGATACGAATTTATCGCTCGAGGCAGACTTGCAAAACAGATCATCGATCACTGCCTTGTGATTGAGCACTTATAATTATTCGAGGCTCTAATCCCAAAAGCTCTCAATTGTTCATGAGGTTTCTTGATTCCTCAGTCTTCTACGGTCTCAGGCAAGTAGCGGCGGAGCGTGGCGATGAATGCTCTTACACTTACATACTCTCGTTTGTATCCTAGAAAGTATTTGAAAATCAATTCTTGTAGGTACAATACTACCACTCCCAATGAAGACTTAAATTCAAACCACAATGGCAAACGAAAATATACTCCTATGGCAATACTCACAGAAGTTTATTGCCAAAAGCCCTGAACGACTTAAAAATTACAATCTGATTACAAAAATGAAACAAAAGGTCCTCCCTTTGAGAATTTGAGGTATAAGTACACATTTATTACTGACAGGAGTTTGCTTTTATACTAACGAATCCTGTCAAATACAGAAGCAATTCAAAGTTATAAAATAAATTATTTAATGACAGCTAATTCAACCGCAAGGCAATTGGTTAATTCAATTCACAATATTTGCATTTGAAGGGCCAAGGAGCGTCGTCGGCGTCGAGTCGTTTCAATGAACATAGGAGGTATACAAAGCAAAATCTACCTCCTGCAGTAGATGATGATGACGATGACGGGCAAATGTTAAAAAAAAGAAAGAAAAATTTTTCACAAAACTGAAATTGCCTCCAGCGCAAGGCAAACTGTTTCCAATCAAAATAAAAAGAGCTTCAGAGCTTCTCATTCATGCATTCATTTCTAATTGAGTTTTGAGGTACCTGATGCCTGCCAAAACTAAGTGAAAAGCAACAAAAGCATCCAGGTCACCCATCGACAGTGTTTTCATTTAATTATTTTGCTTTTTCTTTGTTTTTACCTTTTATTTGCCTCATTCTCAGTGGGAAGACTATTGACGTGACGAGGACAACAGTTGTCTTTATTATTAATCGAGCTTATGTAAGGTAATTTCCCCGAAGAATTTATTGGGCACAATATTCCCTGATTGTACTTTTAAATCATTGCCACGTGCGTCGTTTGTATGTGTGATTTTACAACGTCATGGACAAATATAGATTTTTTTATAGGTAGGTCACCTGTTCACTGTTCTGGCCAGATAACCCCATCTGGGTCGTGCTGTGGTTGCAGTAGCCACTTAAAACTAAGCTAACCAAACATTAGCGCGTGACCACAATCCCAGTCTGAAGTGTTATTCGAAAATAGCTGGCAATTAGGGGAAGGTCGGGCAAATCCAGTTCAGCATTTATATACCTATGAGTGTGTGTGTGATAAACGTAATGGGGGATATGAGAGAGAGGCCATTTGATTCTAGATCAAGCTTAAGCCTTAGCATTCTAAGCCCAACGTTATAGTTATGGTTATTGGATGAGAGAGGGTGGTATGCACTTTAGCTCCACTTGCAATTAACTGCTGCAATTAGGAGTGGTGAATGGCAATTCATTTTTTATGGTCCATAGTTTGGGTGTAATTTTTTCCTGGTTGTTGTTGTTGTGTTGTCATTTCTGCAATGGCCATCAGGAGTGTAACATTTTTATGTTTTGTCTCATGAATATTTATATAATGGATGATGAAAATGTTGTACATCATTTAATAGGAAAAGTAATTGGACATTAGTTCTAAATTATTGTGGTCTGCTACTTATGTATGATGTGGTTCACGTTCAGCGCCTGAAACAGATGTGCAGCCAAAGCGAATGGATACAAACCAGAGTCAAAATATTGTTTCTGGATATAAAAAAACTAATTAGGGCAACACAACAAATCTCAGAGTGCCCCGGAAGACAAAGTGGTAAAAGTATCTTAAATTGCAGTGTAATTACTCTCGGAAAACTTGCTTGTTCCTCGTGAAAAATCGATGAATATTTTGGGGAACAGAGCCTCGAACTCTCACTCAACAGACACACAAGCCAACCACCACAACATGGTCACCAATCACATAAAAACTTATAAAGCAGCCTAAACCAAGCAAATTCGATGACCATGACAACACAAAAATTGGAAAAATTGAGTTAATGTTAAAGTTGATATTACTGATTTTTATGGGACAATACCCAACTGAATTTTATCGGTGCTCAACAAGCAACAGGAAGAAAGGAAGGGAATACCTTGCGGACTATAATGTCTTGGAAATAAGTTGCTACATTATTCAAAACCATTAAGTCTCAACTCGATGGAAGTAATCCAAAGCTTTCTTCTCAATATTCAAATACTCAAACACAAAATAAATTTTGTTCAGGGTTGTACATATCGAGTTAAGACTTAACTGGCAATGATGACTATTCATGACTGCTTTTTCGTTGAAAAAGCTAAAGCTTTACAAGGCCACACATGTAAACACAAACAGTAGCTTCAGAACTTGTAAAGTAGCTAGAAAACAGCTTGTATAAGTTCAGTAAACTTAACAACGCCCAGCTATTCAAGTTTGAACGTAAGGGAATCCTGATCAAGAGGGCGGCCGTGGTGCAGTGGTAGAGTGTTCAGTAGGTAGGCCGGATGCGTGGGTTCGAATCCCGCTCTGGGCATCTACTTTTCTTTCAGCCTCCTAGTTTCGCCGCCCTTGAGGTTATATGTGAAATAACTAACACCTTATTTCCACTACTGCAACACAGAAAAAAGGGAAGGCTGCTACCCTGGTAGTACAATGGACCGGTAATTAAGTCTGAGTTCTCCAGGTTAGCATATAAGCCTCTTCTTTTTTTTTATAAAAAAAAAAAAAAAAAATCCTGATCATTGAAGCCTTGTCTTAAAAATGACACTCCATTGGAATGAGACCTGTTTGTCATGCAATATTCATCCATATAAGGTTACAGGGGTGTTATTCAACAAATGAGATACTTATAATAGAATTTTTCTCAAAAGCAATTCCATCTTACTTACTTAGGTAAACATTACAGTTCGGGATAAAGCTGAACCTCAACGAACATCTTTCAATAATGAATCTGATTTCGGGAGACCTCTCTCCAATTTTGCACCCTAAGTCTGTTGAGGACTTGTTCCACTTGATCACGCAACCTAAGAAGAGGTCTTCCCGTTCCGCGATTTTCTTACAATAAGTGCTTTTGAAAACCCCCCGAGCCAGCGAAGTGTCTATATGCATCCACGGTGTGTAGTTGGTCTAGGTGGTGTTGCAACCACGGTTGCCACTTGACAAAAAAAAAATGTGCCCAACGACGAAAATAGAAATGAACAAACACAGCTTAAAATTTCCAAATTAATTGTTGGTTTCTATGAAGAAAGCAGCATGAGAAGCGCTTCCTTGAAAGAATAGAGAGAGGCTCTGATAGAAATGAGTTTCAAAGGAGGGTACCAAAAGTTGAACAAATCATGTCAGGGTAGCCAAACCTGAAAAAACCGGAAAGGACTATGAAGCATTCATAATGGTAGAAGCGGCCGGCGGTCGCAGTAGCTTTCGAAGATCTTTAGAAAGACTACTTCTACAGACTCGACTTGGACGATGATCAAGAATACAGCCCTCCAGACTTAGAAGTTACAACGCATCTTTGAAAAAATCTCTCGGAGAGAACCAAATACTTTTTGTATCTCAACACAGCATTTTGAGTAATATGAGTGAAAAAAATGCGTTGTATTTGGTGAAGGTTGCGGTGTTACACAGAATGTTCAAGAAATCTCTTAAAGGGAACCAATGGAACCAATTGCAGTCAATTCAGTTGAAAATCTCCTTGTGTTGCCAGAGCTTGTGCGAATTCGAATATGTTAGTTTTGTCATTGAAATGAAAAATTCAAATAATTTTATTTTATAAAAAACTAGCTGACCGGGCTAGTTTTTCTATTATACGATATTGTTATAAAGTATTTAAAGGGAATGGTAGGAGATCATCAGACCTGGGGACTACAATGCTTTTTTACATAGATGCTACTTGGGATGCGACCTCTCTGAAGATTGAATTTTCTTTGAGTTTCGCTTGGATTCCAGGTCATCACGGAAATAACTAGAAACGAGATCGCTGATGAAATTGTGAGACAGGAATCTCAGACAGCTTTTCCAGGACCTGAACCAGCGCTTGGTATGCCGGGGCCCTCATCGAGATTTTTAAACAATAATTGCATCTGCTGGATGCAGATAAGGCAAAAGATTTGCAGCGATAGAAGACAAGCTGTTTTATACATATAAGAGTCCCATAAATTTTGGTAGATTTTTCAGGTTTTGAATTAGTTTCAGTACTTAAATTTTGGACGATATTTGTCTAGAATCAATTTTTTTATGAAGACTAAAAAATCAATGGGATAAATGTTCATGCCAAAAAGTTGTTGGGCAAAGGAAGAAAATAAACGGACTAGTAAGATGCTGGAACTGCAACAAGACCAGTGCTCACAGCATGAATGGCGTTTACCAACAAGCAGAGGTGCTGATCGGCATTGTTAAAGCAAGGTATTTAATCCAGAACCAGGTAAGAACACCGACGAGCAGAGAAAAACTTATCCAGCACACTTCACGATGCCGAACGGCAATATCTTATTAGTGCGGATGTCACTCTCTCAATCGTCCTTTCTCTTTGCCTAAAGTAGATCCGGATTCAATCCTAATAAAATGGATCTTATTGCCGGTCGGAATGGTAAGAACGAACATTGAGAATCAACTCCAAAGGCCAGAAACTGAACTCTTGTATTAATGGGCCTAGAAACACCATACAAGTCTATAAAACGAAATAGGACAACAAAACCTGCCTGCCAGCATCGAAACCAATGCCACTACTGCCTCAATTATTGAAAACCAGACGTTGGCACTGAGAACCTTTATCATTTGTTTTGATAAAAATGGATGGTGAGTTGTGAAGCCTTCGACAGTTCATGATGGAACCATATGAGTGTTCTTCCTAAAATATCTTCATTGGAATGACGCTACAACTCAGTACGAAAGTGTTCAGTAAATAGGCCGGACGCGTGGGTTCAAATCCCGCTCTGGGCATTTACTTTTCTTTCAGCCTGTCAGTTTCATATGGGCGCCGCCCTTGAGGTTATATGTTAAATTCAAAAATAGGGAAGATTGATTATACAGAAATGATCCTGTGAAGTATAGTCTAGAAATTACATATATTAAAAAAAAAAAAGAGGAATCTTAAGATCTTCCTTTTGAAGTCTAAGCCCGCATTCCAAAAATGGTTTCCCTTCTACGAGTTTTTCTTCAAATTGTGTCAGTGTGTCTTGAAAGAATGAGTATGTTTTTAAAAAATATCATCCCAGACTATCTCATTACTTTATGCAGGAGTGTGCTGCATGTATGCTGTACCGACAACATACAAATTAAGCAAATAAATATTTGAAAAGAATTAACTCAATGTAAGGAATTATCAGAGACCAAAATACTAAAGTTGATGGTAAGACCACTTTTATCACAGACAATATTATTGAATCCTTTGTCAATTTAAAATATCAGAAAATCCTTTTAAAGAATACAAAAAGACGAAACACAATCCTATTTGCACCCTGATTTATCAGTAATTCCGTTTTGTGGTAACGCATTTGGGCCTCATACGAACAGAGAGTAAAGAAAAATTGTATATATGTTAATAAAAGTGAGGGAAATTAAGTTAATTTCGCATATACGACTGGAAACCACAACAAAAAGCGATTCACCACTTTAGCTGTTTATTTGAGGTATGATAAGCTTGCGCCATAATTAATTAAATTAACCCATGAATACACAGTACAAGCCATGCAGCATCACAGCACCAGGTCAGGTGCATTGCACAAAAAAGGCATATAGTATACGCTGGCTACTCAAAAATATTATGATCCTCGCACGAGGGTTATAACAAGCCTCGATTTCAGGTGGTATATCATCATGCATCGATACACTAAATTCCATGCAGCTATAGTAGGAAAGATGGCACCGTTTAAGGCAGACACGTTAGTCGCACTGTGTTGCTGAAGATGCTGTAAGAGGAATTTTTTTTACACACAATTTAGGGATCTTTGAACATTTGAGCGACCATTTAATCTTATTAAAGTTGTTTTCAACTCGACCTTGAATCTGCTGAAACATAAGTTCAGCTAACTTTGCAACATCAACAGCTGAGTTGTTTTTCAAAGTATGTATTATGAATTTGATTGGCCGACCATCACAAATTCAGTGTTTCTCTCTCTCAATAATCAAATTGACATATGCTTTTCATTGTTGGCCCAGAAGTGGAGCGTAGTTTTTTAATGACAGCGGAGCTACAAAAAGATGTTTAAATGGTAGAAACGTGCACCCAAGAGGACCCTAGCGTTCATAGGTTTTTCTTAAAACCCACCTCTGTCTATCAACTCCTAACTTCACCTCCACGTGGTGAACATCGGGTGCCTAGTACCTCAACTGGAGATTGGGTCTCAACCCTAGTGGAAGGTTGTTGGTGGCAGCAAACGGGAGAGGGGGGGGGGGGGGGAGAGGTGTTCCCACTAAGGCACCTCTTCTTTCATCCAAACGGCAGCGGAGGAATTCCCTAGATGGATTCAACGGTGGCGTCTACAGTTCCCGTCAGGTTGAACTACTTAGTGAACACCTTATAGGGCTACTACAACATATTTGGAGCTCAGGCCTATAAGGAACGGTTTATCCGGCTCCCCATCTTTGGAGTTATACAAGGATCTGGCCCTCCAGGTTGAGGGGCGTGCTGTCGGGGTGACTTCCCGGCCACGTAAAGCAATTCTTAGTTGCGAAGCACCAACAAGCCTCGGATACGGACGGATTTACTGATGACGAACCCAGCAAACGAAAAACGGACAACGAACTTCGGATCTGTACGTGGCATGTTAGGTCCCTTAATAGGCCACGTGCAGCCGAACAATTAGCAGAAGCCCTAAACTGCTACAAAGCAGATATTACCGCTATCCAAGAAATGCGATGGGATGGACCAGGTAGACGCAGATTAAAAGACTGCGATATCTACTACGGCGATTGCTACCGGGAACAGAAGCAGCGACTGACTCAGACTCAGGTAAAAAGTCTTGAGTTTCAACTATGTGAACGAGCGCATAGCAACAATCCGCATCAAGGCTAAATTCGTCAATATAAGCCTCATTTGCGCACACGCCCCCACTGAGGAAAGGGATGAAGACACCAAAGACATATTCTACGAGCTCTCCGACAAAACATATGAGCAGTGCCCTGGCTATGACATTAAGATTGTTCTAGGAGATTTTAATGCCAAGCTAGGAAGAGAGGATATCTTTGGTGGAATAATCGGAAGATACAGCCTGCACGACAACACCTCCGATAACCGATTCAGGCTGATCGATTTCGCTGCGGGGCGAGATGTTCTGGTAGCTAGTACGCGGTTCCAGCACCTCAATATCCACAAAGGGACATGGAAATCTCCTGATCAATCAACCGTCAACCAGATTGACCACATTGCGATCGACGCACAGCACTTCTCCAGTATGGAGGATGTCCGAACATTCCGAGGGGCCAACATTGACTCGGACCACTACCTTGTTGTAGCCAAGGTACGACTGCGGATATCCCGATCCAAGCCAACACAAGGAAATACTGTGAGAAAATTCGACATTGGACGACTACAATCGCAAGAGATCGCCAAGTCCTTTTCCGATCGAGTCTCCTACAACCTCTTAAGGAGTCATATGCCGCCAGCATCAAGTATAGAGAACCAGTGGCAGCACTGCCAATCAGCCATCAGAGATGCCGCCTCTGAAGTGCTGGGTTTCACACGGCCACCACAACGAAACCCCTGGTCTGACGACGAATGCCGGCAAGCACATGCAGCTAAACAGGAAGCATACAAAGCGGCGCTGCACAGAAGGACTAGAATTGCTTACGAGCTCTACAAGCAGAAGAGGAGAGACGAACACCGGCTTCTCAGACGGAAAAAGAGAGAGCATGAGAAGCGCGATCGAGGAGATAGAAGGGTGCCAGAGCAGGAATGAGGTTCGGAAGTTTTACCAAAAGGTAAAAACAACAGCCTCGGGCTATAAGCCCCGAACCGAAGCCTGCAAAGATGTCCAAGGGAACATCGTGGTGGAACCACAGTCAATGCTGAGGATATGGAAAGACCACTTCTCCAAGCTCTATAACGGCGATGATGAACCCAATTCCGCTGCTAGAGAGATAGAACCACTCGATTTAGGCGACGAAGACCAACAATTCCGCCAACCCGACCTGAACGAAGTGAAGACAGCAGTATCCAAGCTAAAGTCCAACAAAGCTGCTGGAGCTGATGGCCTCACTGCCAAATTGTTTAAAGCGGCAGGCAATTACCTGGTCATGGTCGGAAGAAAGCATGCCTGATGAATGGAATCTCAGCATCGTTTCCCCGGTCCTCAAGAAAGGAGACCCTATAAACTGCGCCAACTACAGAGGTATCAGTCTTCTTAACATCGCGTACAAGATCCTCTCTGCCGTATTGTGTGAGCGTCTGAAGCCATTCGTCAACAACCTAATAGGTCCTTATCAGTGCGGCCTTAGACCAGGAAAGTCCACCATAGACCAAATCTTCACACTACGGCAGATCTTGGAAAAAACCCAGGAGCTTCAAATCGATACCTACCACCTTTTTATCGATTTTAAGGCCGCATATGACAGCATCTATAGAGAGAAGTTATATAGAGCCATGTCTAGTTTTGGCATCCCTACCAAACTTGTCCGTTGTGTAGGATGACGATGGAGAACGCACGCTGCTCCACCAGGGTCGGAAAAGATCTCACCGATACATTCGATGTCAAAAAAAGGTTTTAGGCAAGGCGATGCACTGTCATGCGACTTCTTCAACATCGTTCTTGAAAGAATAGTGCAAAACTCCCAAGTCAACACAAGAGGCACAATCTTTCAAAGATCCGTTCAATTGCTCGGATATGCTGACGATATTGACATAATTGGAAGAACGCAGCGTGATGTCAATGGCGCGTTTATGAGCATTGAGACGGAAGCGAAGAAGATGGGTTTAGTGGTAAATGAGGGCAAGACCAAGTATATGCTGTCATCAAGAAAGGACACCCAACACCGACGTCTTGGACAGAACGTCACGATTGACAGCTACAACTTTGAGGTAGTTAAGGACTTTGTCTACCTAGGCGCCGCTATTAATTCAGACAACGACACCAGCGCTGAAATCAAACAAAGAATAACTCTTGCCAATCGCTGTTTCTTTGGACCAAGAAGGCAATTGAGTAGTAAAGTCCTCTCTCGAGCAACTAAAGTGTCCCTGTATAAGACACTTATCATCCCGGTTCTTATATATGGCGCAGAGGCATGGACCTTGTCAAAGGCAGACGAGAACGCTTTAGGATGCTTCGAGAGAAAAATTCTTCGGGTGATATTTGGTCCCATCTGCATAGATGGAGAGTGGAGAAGAAGATTTAACGACGAATTGTACGGGCTGTACAGCGACACTGACCTTGTCAAAAGAGTCAAGGTCCAGCGGCTTAGATGGCTGGGTCATGTAGACCGAATGTACAACAACGCTCCGGCCCGGAAAGTCTTCGAATCCAATCCTGAGGGACGGCACAGTAGAGGAAGACCGCGACTCAGGTAGTGCACGCAAGTAGGAGACCTCAACCAACCTGGCGTGCAAAACTGGAGGCAGCTAGCTAGGGACCGAGCTGGCTGGAGAAGCATGTTGGTTGAGGCCCTAGTCCGACCCGGACTGTAGCGCCACCTTAAGTAAGTAAGTTAGGAGCTACAAAACCACTCAAATTACTCATTAAGAATTATTCAGCTTATGGAATTTAAAATATATTCTTTTCGAGAACTTCAGTTCCCTTTTCGATTACAAATGCAATACATTGCCTTTGAAAGCAAATAAAAATCACTTCACAAAAGCAGCGCACTTGTGTAATTTTATAAAATATGAAAACGCGTCGTCGGCAGGTCATATAGGTATGTATGTATCTAGCCAGCGCCCATAGCTGTCCCATTACCGTCAAGGACTTGTTGAGCAGCCCTTTTGAAAGTATAGTTTATTGTCCGTGAATATATGCGAGTTATAACAACTATAAATGTTTACTCGTTGGCCTCATCAGTGTATGGTAATTGGTCGAAATGTGCAATGTTTACATATTTGCATACCTTTATATCGAACATGGTGCGTGTGGTGTACTTGCTGACGTGCTTCTATAAAATATTGCGGCTTGTTGGTTTGTATGACCAAAAAAAAAAACAAAAAGAATGGCTTTCGGTTTGAAGTAGTTTTGAGTAGAACATATCAGCAAAAATACCACAAAGCATAGTTGGCCCTTGAAATGTGGGGGTTGGTGCATTTGAATAGTACTTGTCTTAACAGGAAATGTGTTTCATGTGGTGCCGATAAGTGGATATTGAAAAAGAATCAAATAGAATAGTGACGATGAGTTAGGAATGAGCAGCCCCAGAATTCAATGAAGGATGAGGTGGTAAGAGCCCATGAGTTGTTCTTGGATTTTGAAAACCAGACAATGTTTCTCACTTTGGCCACAACAATTTTCAATTTATACATTTTGAAAAGTAGGTTATATTCAACATCCAAAGCATTCAAACGAGTAGTCGTTGTCAAATATGGAAGTGCTTATATGAACCTTAGGTAAAGGGTTTTTCAATAAGGGCGGGTAAATTTTGAAACGAAATTAAACAAGCTGCGTATGAGGTATCAACAATTTTTTTTATTTATTTAAAAGGCCCATATATGCCACTAAGTATGGAAGATGACATCTTTCAAATGCCCGCCTCGGCTGTTCACAGTGGCACGGATCCGAGTGGTCCAATTTCGATAAAAATACGGACCACCGACGCCGCCGGCCCAAAATCCACACCAAACCGTAACTTTTTGAGGATGCATTACCACCTGGTGAACCTCGTGTGGGTTTGTGTCGTCCATATACGGCAATTTTGTTTGTTAACAAAGCCATTCAATATTTTATGTGATTTTATTCAATTTTCATAAATAATGTGTAGTTGGCAGCAATGTAACACCAAATATAGTCTGAAGAGCGTGAAACATTGTACCTACCAAGCTTCAAGACTTTGATATTGCACTAAGCACACAATCACAAGTTCATGCGAATCAGTCGTGCCCATTTTTGCAATTTATCGTTTCCCTGTAGGTGTTGTTGCACATTCAAGCACGATGTACAAGTATTAAGTCATATATTACTCTGCTATGCTATCTTCGATAGAAATGGTGTCTACTCATCTAAAAAGCCAAATCTCAATGAGCTTAACATCAGTATCATCATGAAATTGGTTAACTTCGTTGTTGCTTTAATTCTGCTCGCAGTTCAATTTGCCTGCGTACTCACAGCTAAAGAAGATTGTAATAGATCAATGTGCCCCATGACCTACATAAAAACGTGTGGAGTATTTAATGGCGAGATCAGGGACTTTGGGAACCTTTGCTCATTCGATGCGTTTAATGATTGTCAACCCGAAGGAGAAGGTACACCGAAAGAAAAACCTTGGTAAAATCAAACAGGAAACTTGTTTGTTTTTGCGTCAAGCAGGAACATAGTTAAATTAAACAAGCTGGCATTGTCATTTTATTTACTGAAATGCTACAATTTTCATTGGTTAAATCAACAACGTCATTTTCAATTTCATTGTTAAACAACAACGGTTGTGATACTAGAAACATACATGTCCGTGATACTTTAACAACGTTTGTGCTTCGTCAACAATTCTGAATTGTTGGTAAAATATGAACATTGTTGATCAAGTATGTTCGTGAGAATTCAGCCACGTTTTTATTCGCTCAACAGTTTTAATGTAAAATTTCTATGATAAATGCCTGAATTGAAGTTTGACCTATCAAATGTATAGGTCAAACTTCAATTCAGGCATTTATCATAGAAATTTTACATTAAAACTGTTGAGCAAATAAAAACGTCTAAATTCTCACGAACATACTTGATCAACAATAAAGAATAATAAGTTATCCCTTAAGATAAAATGGTCACGAAACTGATCGTATTGAATTGAAGTTCCGTTATGCGACTTCACGTTTTCTGTGGGCTTAAGTATGAAAAATATTGGAATTCAAAATGTTACTGATACTTTAACTATTTTTATTGATTAAAGAAGTATGAACATTGTTGATCAAACATATTGGTGATAGTTCAACAGTGTATTTGATATTTCAATCACAAACGTGATGGTTTTTGTAATTTCAGCCTTAATTGTTAGTTAAACATGTTTGTTGTTGATCAAGTATGAAATCAACAATCACGTTGTTGGTTAAAAATTATAACATATTCAAATCAACTACGAACATACTTAATTTAAACATTTTTATGATACTTACCTGAAAAAAAATTGATCACGGCAGCATACTTGATTTGAACATGCGTTCTTATTTGAATTCATCACGAAACTTGGTTAATTTCACAATTTTAGACGAATTGTTGATTAACAATGAAACATGTTTAAATCAACCAAGGTTTTTTCTTTCGGTGTAAGTTCTTCTTACCCCAATGGCTATCGATTCTTTGATTGACTGCTTTTGTTTATTTTTCAGAATTTATCAGAGTTGGAGACGATCAATGTTAAAATTTCTAAAATTTCTGAAATAAAGTCTTTTGTATAATTATTCGAAGTCAATGTCTTTCCTTATTTTTAACGCTGGAAAATTCCGAATAAAAGGGTAGATCATCCATGTTATTGAATTGATCTTGCCACGTGTCTCCAAAAGAAGTTCGTAGATTTGGCTGGACAGTAAGTAGGACTCTGTTCCTTAAGACAGGATTTTCCGAGAGTTGTCATTAGCTGGAGGATAAAACGAACAACTTCGAAGACCATATCTGTGTTCCACTTTTTTCAACAAAAAAATACTCTTCCGGTCAATTATAGCCTGTAAAGGTTTAAAAGAAACTAAAACTAAACTTTGCTTTGTATCAGTCTTCGGTATATCTTGGGAGCAGCTATATTGTTAAAAAATTGTGTAGATTTTGAAAAGGTTGTAGATTCTGTGATAATAGTTTGATATGTGATGTCTCAATTGCTAGATAAGGAAACAAAATTAAATCGCTTTTGCCTTAGTCCGTTGAGTGTGGAAAGTGGTAACACTGTTTCAACTATGAGTCGTGAATTTCCGCAATAGTACCTTATAGACCTCGCGCTTTTTTCGTGCACCAGGCAAATTCTGTCTTCAAATTGTCTTGTGATGATAATGTGTGAAATGAAGTGGTTTTTGCATTTTGCAATAAAATCGATTTAGACAACTCCGTGGCTATTTACCACAAAAAAAAAGAAATCCGTCGAAAACTGCATTAAAAAATTATGTTGGGTTTATTCATTCGAATGACTGACAACGTGGAGCTCGTCGCACCCATTCCATGACTAAATTAGACTTTCTTTTAATATTTTCTAGCCTCTGTTATTGCATAACTTTAGTTCGTCGACGCGTTTATTTTGTGAAGAATGCTCACAGTCGCCCAAGCTGCAAAGGCCAGATTTGTAAGTCAGTTGCTTAAAATTTCAAAAAGTTAAATAATGGAGAAAGGTCTCCGTACAGCGTACACAGTATTTAGCTTATTTCAAATTTGTGCAGGTTTTTCCCGTGCCTCTGGCGTTGTGCTTGTCGTGTCTATTCCTTATACGTGGGAGTTCGAGTTTCGAGTCCCAGAAATATCCAAGTATTTTCGTATGGGGCTAGCTATTCGCAAAGAACTTGCTAGTTCTTCGAGAGTAATTGCACTGCCATGAAAAGCTCTTTCCCACCTTGTCGTTCGTAATCCGCATAAAATTATGATTCCTTAAAATTCATTTGGTTTCAAGCCTCACCGAGCTTCTTTGCGAGAAGCTATATTAATATTTTATTGCTTTCGAAAACAAATATTTATTGACTCATATACACTCCAATTTTCCAATATCCTCAAAAATATCATGTCGTCTGGAGTAACACATACGCCAAATGGTCGTTGCAGTGATGTAAAATATTCGGCTCTGATCATTTAGTCGCCAGCCTAAAATAGTTGATGTACTTTGAAAGTATCGTGTACTACGTGAAAGTATCGTGTACTACGTGTACGAGCAACGTCTGCAAAAACTCCAGTCTACATATTCGTTGTGTGATGTTGCTGTGTCAGTGAGAAAACAGGTTGGTCAAAATTCTCATAATATCGCTGCCGTTCAGGAAATACAAATCTGTTCGTTCTAAGGTGGGTGTACGATTGGGTCTACGGCATCGACCGCTGCAAACGTGCCATCGTTGGCCATGTGAATAGAATTGAGTTCCATTTATATGTAAATGTTTTGATTGTATTTCAAAAATATAGTAAAGTTTTTGAAATACCTCAAATTGTTTGCGTTTTAAGGAAAAGTTCTCAATCCTTATTGGAGAACACGATACATTACCTTCGAGCATGTAGTCAAGGACTTTAGCCAAAAGCTTTGGACTGAAGACTCTTCTTTGGCTTGCAGCTATTTTTATTTAGATATTTTTGGTCAACTTTAGCTAGACATTTAGCTATTGTCACTACTTTTTCATCCGCACGTAAAGTTATAGTATTCTACGATGATGAAGGCCACTTCGATCACCGCTTTCCTTGCAACACCCACTTAAGACACATCATTAGGTAACTTAAACTCGAAACGGTCAACACACAGTCAAGAAGATATTTCGCAAAGGAAGATATTGATACCGTTTCTACTCTGGCCTAGCAATTAAAGATGAGTGTGGCCATCTACTCATTTAAGGGAACAGCTTTTCTGGCCAATTTTCTAGGCCCTCCGAAATTCTCATTTCAATTGATAACGGTTCTCAATTTCTCTAACAATTCACTCTTCGATTATAAATCGTGTGACCTTATAAGAGTATCCATATGGAACCCTAACAAGCAATGTGGACTATTTTTCAAGGTTGGTAGGTCAACCTAAACCTACAAAGTGGATCGTATAAGGTTGTGTAACACGACCGCAATCAAGTCATTTGAGAGGAAAAAAATGAGTCATGTGGTTCGTGTTGGTTCGTTTCAAACGAAATCAGTAACTATTTTCTGATGGAAAAAGTCTACTTTTTGTCAGTCTAAAAGGGACTCATTGAATCCGTTTGAGTTGAAAATCTTTAAGTGTTTAAAAGAATCCACGCGAATCTTTAAAGCAAAGTTAGAATTACAAAGCTTAATCTAGAATATCTTCTAAATATATGTATGTATAAATACATGTATGTACATTATTTCATTAATTATGTGAGTCACTTTTTAAAATAAATGCGAAGATATTTCGAATTTTAACAATTCAGTGCAGTTGTTTTCGAATTTGCGATATCCGATAAGACAGAATGAACAAACTGAGTTACAGTTAATCGTTGATTAAGTGGAGCTAACCAAGGAAAATCGGCTGGTTAACAAAATCTCTGATTAAATGCTCTGATCTGAGATATATTCAGTGCATGATTATCACCTGGAATAATCATTGATTTAAGATAATCAAGCTCGAACAAACCAGCAATTAAAGCCAATCATTTTCACAATTGCACAAAAAAGTACTATCGGCATTATTTTTCCATCTGAAAAGACTGAATGATTTAGTTTTCCAAGAACTAACACGAGCAACATCGTGAAGTTTTCAATTCACACGACTTAAATAAGCTCGTTTCAGGTTGACCGATGAAAAACTCAATTACCTATTTGATAAGAAATTACTGAGTAATATCGTCACACGATGTGTTTTTCGTCTTAAATTATTCAAAAGTCGTACTAAACGAACAAGCACAAGTGGTTACGTGTTAAATAAGCCGACACGAGTAACAGGATGTTTTATTTCACCTCAAATTACCCGAAATGCTCGTATTAAACGAACGAGCACGATTTACACAAACCTGCTTCAACCTTCAAATAACTCTATGTATGTCTGTATGCTCCTGTTAGCTCTTCCGTCACACGTTGTTACTTTCTGTTTTTGAATAAAAATCCTTTCAGTTGTTTCGGTTTTTTACATAAAGCAGTCAAAACCAACCAATCAAAATAATTACTTTTAACATTTTTCACTCGAATGAATAAAATACAATCAATTTATCGATCAATATAATTACTTTTGAAACTTTTCATTCGAATGATTAAAATTCATTCAATTCACTTTCACAACTAAGTGCAATAAATGTTTGTGATCATTTAAAAGCCTCACAAAGAAAATCACAGTCAATTTTGGAGCAGTTATTAAAAAACGCGCTCAAATAAGTAGTAAAAGCTCATGAAATTCGTTCAAAAGTTTTTATGGACGAATTTCAGAGACATCTTCCTGTGGGGCAGTAATACTCTGAACAACGGGACGTGAGCACTTTGAAAGTCTTCTGAACAAAAAGTTTCCCAGATCAAACATTTCGATGTTGAATTTCACAACGAATGAAAGTAGTGAGATGGTTGGGAACTCAAAAAAGTGTTATCCGATTAAGATTGATGAGATACCGTATGAGTTTACGACCAAAACCGTTCGCTCTAGACAATGGAGTCAAAGTAACCTTCTACCAACGTATACAGAAAGAGGAGATGCACGAAGCTGTGATAATTATTATCACTCAATCAAGGCGAAGACCCACTTAATTAAATGCGAACCGTTGCACAATTTTCGGGTGGGTACCCAACGGCGAACAATAGCTAAGCTATCTGATAACAAACACGTTTTTTTCTCTGGTGAGTCAAAAACAGATGCAATCCAATGTATGAGAATCCTAATGAAAAAACATCGTGATTTCTTGACAATTGTGTGCTGAACAAATGAACTTTAAAAACATCAGCTCGACAACCACAATGGCCATTTCCATGAGAGATAGTTGACAATTGAGCTATATATGAGTCGTCGAAATGGCGTTACTTGGCTGTCTAAAAAAAAAAAAAACAGATCGCAGATCAGGATATCACGTTTTTATTTAGCCGTGATAGATTCTCTTTGAAATTCTGCCTGGAAGACGTTACAGTGGCTTGATCGACGGAATGAGAGAATTGCTTCTGAGCACACTCCGCAACCAAACCCTTCTTCGGTCTTTGAACTGTCTGTAGAAAAATGATTTGAATCATCTCTCAGGAATGCAGTTCATGCAGAGTGCCTTAAGATTGATTAGAACAAGTTAAGGATAAGTGAATAGTGTTATTGGTCCATTGAGAGATGACTTGCAGCCATCTGTCTGCTGAAAATTCTTAGGATTATAGGGTGTAAATCGGAGACTTTCGCTGAAAGTCACTTTGTTTAAAGTGGCCCACAACACCCTCACCACACTGCTACTCCGTTAACAAGTATCAGTCTTATGACCGCAGTTTATGCAGACAGTGGGTGGAAGTTAACCTCAATTGTTCACAAACACTTTTTTGCAAGACCACGTTGGTTTTCATGACACTTTTTTGTGCGAGTGTATTTAACTTAAGGCTTAGCTTTTTGTCAAGGATGATACCTACCTAGATATGGAACATCATCTGGTTTGGTATGGGATATCATTTACAGGGGAGCTGTTATAGTTATGAAATTTTCTATTTTCTACTGAAAAGCATAGTTTTCTGGGCGCTTACGCTCAGATCCCACTTTCCCACTCATTTTATTAATTGTTAAGAATGGTTTTTGTTAGCTCCGTAAGGACATGAGCATGTTTATTTGATACCGCGATAGTGATATGATGGCATACGCCGGTGAGTATGCAATCACTTTGCATCCCTCAACTTCCAAACTAACTTGAAGTTTGTTATAAAAACTATGTTCCAAAGAAGGGGCTTTAGGATTCCGCTTTGCGGTGTTCCTCTCCTAACCGATCAGTTTGCAGAAAGATCTCATTGGATAAATTTGATTTCCTTGCTTTTTAACATTAGATTTATTATCTCAACTTGTGAGCTTCCGCTGCATGGTACATCAGTGCCGCCGTTATAGTTGCAAGCTTGCTGGTGTTATTCAAGGCGTCCTCTTCCTCTGGGTGAAGGAATACGGCCAGAGTGTATTCTTTGTGATGGAGAAAATATTCGATAGTACGTACTAGTGTGTATACTGTGTCTATAGGCCAGCTTCTATTGATATCAATCAATCGTTCTAGAGTCTTGAAAATGAATGAAAATATATGTAGAACGATCTGTTTGAGATCTATTAAGTATACGTGAGAAGATCCACCGGCTTAAGGTAAGAATACGACTGCTTTTCACTGAAAGATGATGTATACCCATATTATGGATGACAACTCAACTGAAATTGGGTTGTCTTCTCATATATATAACACGGGCACACAACCCAATTTTGAGTTGGGTTGTCATCTGTAATAGGGGTGGTAGTTCAATGCAGTGCAATTGTTTAAAATGACTTCAAAGGCTGGGATACTGATATAAGCGGCCGTTTGAATTTCGGCTGGTATTTCGCTATATGGTCCACCAGATTTGTATCGGTCCAAGGAGTTAATATTCAATTTCAGGTTTTCCCTCGCAATTAAACCGAGTTTGTTTATTGCTGTGTTACTGGACTCAGCTTGCTCAGAGCTGCATGAGAGCTACCAGGGAAATGAACCTCCAGTAGCAACGGTGCGGTGGTAAGGCAGTGCTATTTTTTCCATATGCTAAACTAAGCTTTCAACCGGGGACCCTTGTCGCCACCATTTTATTGTCAGTTGGTTTGAAAAAGGGTGAAGGTTTTTTTGATATTTTTTGGTTTTTCATAGAACATAGGAAACCTCATTTAAAGCTGCCGTGAAGCAGATTATTTGCTGTGTGAAAAGCACAAAAAGTGAAAAGTTTACTCAAATATAACCGTTTGTTTAAATAAGAATAGTGTCTTTGACTTCATCTGAAACAAATGGATGGTGCTCGAGGGAAAGAGGGTACAAGTTGATTCCCTCTAATATCTATTCTCTATGTAGGTATAACGTAATACCTCTGTCGTCTACCAAAAAAGCAATTCCTGGCTACCCATATTCATCAACACTCGTTCATACCGAAGCCTGTGACCTAATGGTGAACCTAAAAAAGCAAAAACAATCTTACCCTTCGGTCACTCAACCACAATATGACTTACTAATCATCAAAAATTTTAAAACAAATCTTCATCATCAATATTAAAGATTTATAGAACAATTTAGATGTTGACACCACTTAACTCTTTGGTGGAAGCATAGAAGCAATTTTTTATGATTACTCTGAGTGGTGCAAAGATTTATGGTCCAAACGAAATCGGTTGCTTGCATAAGGTGATTGTAAAATTTTATTATTTGTTGTTGTTTGCTACATTTTCTGTTTTTATCTCGGAATTGTGACAAGGTTCTTCACCTTTTTGTTCAAGTAAAAGATTTAATTCCGCTTACAGTGCAAAACTGAAAGTTGCACATAAATTTTATGTGACGTAAATTTTCAAAATACTTGAAACCCCAATACGAATAAATTTCTTTATACTACCTCACTAAAGACCTTATATGAATACTAAAATTTGCGCGTAACAATAAATCCGCAACCCTTAAAATAAACACAATAAAAAAACATAATACTACACCGACCGTAGCAAAAAAAAAAACAAAAGTTAGGGTAAATCATTTCATTACGAAGCAATACCTTTTGCGGCCAACCAGGCAAATAATTTGTGTATTTAATTAAATTTATAAACTACTGTTTAGCCGGATATTAAATTCCGTAAAAGGATTTGCAATGATCAAAGTGCATTTGCTGCGGCAGCGGAAGCCATAAAAACAACACACAATGACTTCCGGTTTTCGTATATTCGTCAATCAAATGCTTTCCACTGAGGTTCTATTCAATAGTTAAGCCCTTGCTCAACTTCCAACATCAAATCCGTCTACACATATAAATGCCAAACAAAAAAGGGCTGTCATTGCATTGTTGCACTTAGTCACCTTCACTTATGGTGGATTTTAGGGCCAGGCCAGCCGCATGGTTTCCATTGCAGCCATCAAATCGAAGTAAGCTTTAATTAATTATATCCCCAGCCCACTTTGCAAGCGTGAATAGAATGCAAGTGATAGTTGGGTGGCAGGACTCACTTTTGATATTTTCGCCTCCTAAAATCATCACCAATCGCCAACCACCGCGCCGCGTCGGCCGCCCATTGCCAAATCCTGAGCTGACACAGCACGAGAGGAATTTGCCAACAATGCATAACGCAGCACAATACAGCACAGCTGAAAGGATTCCCGGTTTATTGTACATTGCATAGACAAGGTATTTACTATTTTAATTAACCGTAACTAAATATTCACATAGAAAGGATTAGTTAAGCCATACTGGCCACAGTAATAATAATTGGTAAACTTTGTGCCGAATAATTTAATCTCATTAAAATGCAACAAAGCTGAATGCTATGGCATGGCACGCGTGGCAACGCGACAGTACATAGAGCTTCTGTGGTAGAGAAATCCATTTTACAGGGCGGCATTAGACATTAATACTTGTATGTTGTATGTGTGTCTCATGCCAAAACCCCGTTAATTCTAGTGTGGGACTGAGTAAGTGCAGGATAATCAATAGCTAACGAATATATATTTGCACAAAACCAACACACAAAATAATTTATGACTTAATTGTTGACGTTACCAAGCAAACGGGTGTTTTGTAGATGAACTTCCGCTAATGCCTGTAGTCGCATGCAAATGAAAATGTAATTCACTGGAAATGGTTTCAAGTTTGTTTTTAATGGCTTCATGTCAAATACCGCTTGAAGTAAGTTGAGCTTAGTAGGTGCAATGTTTGGGCGGAGAGTTCGTATAAACTCAAATATCAAATTTACCTTTGGGCGGTAGGTATGCCGATAAATAGCAGCATAATTAATTTGCAGTGCTGGCAATGGCGGTTGATTGATGTTTGCTGTTTGCCTAAGTCCATTGTCTCTTTAAATGATTGTTGGATTGTGAGTGTGTTGGATGTGGTGAGGCAGGGATCAATCCCGATTGCTTTATATCAAAATGCGAAAGGGTTGGTTACTGACATAGGTTATCCTTTTCATTAACACAAGCTCATCAAATGGCTCACTGACTCATTGAATCTGTAACGCAGCAATATTGTACGAACCTCTTGAAGGTGAGTAATGAATCGGTATCACAAGTTTTGAAAGGAACAAACCTGTCAATTCCTAGGACTAGAATCCGATTGTGCCTTAAGTCATAGATATTCTTACGTCCCAAAACAGAAAATGTATAACAACACTTCCAAGCTGAAAAGTTATACTCATCAAAAGTTGTTCAAATGAGCAGTGAGCACCCTTCAAAGTGCAATCCAATTAAATTTTGCAAAATGTTTAAATTCAACAAAAAAAAATTAAAAGAGAGAAAAAGAAAATAACAAAAGACATCCTTTGTAGTTCCCTTGACAGAGCTCATTTAAAACTAACAAACAGTCAACTATTTCCAGAGCTCGTTTTAATTTAACGAATCAACACCTTGCGTTAGGGGCTTTCCGTTTTGCCATCAAGTGATGGTAATTTCCGGGAATTACGACAAGAAGTCATCGAAAGAACTTTTTCAATTCAACGCCGCCGCCGACTGGAAAGCGAAATAATTGCTGCAGCTGAACCTCTTTAGTAATTTAGCTCTAGTTATTTTGTTAGCTTAGTGTTGACGGTTTTTAAATTTGCTGCGCTTGTAATGGGAAAACTCCATTTAATAGAATTGGCTCATTTAAGATGGAACCAAAGAGGAAGTCTAGAGAAAGCAAGCGATTGACTTTCGGGATTGAATAGATTTGCATTTACGCTTTATCAAGGGGTGGTGGTTGTGGTGTTGGATTGACGAGAGGAGTCATTACTTAATTCCTTTGATTTTGTTATTTGCTGCCTTTGCAAAAGTTCAATTGTGGCTGATTAAGTTCATGTCAATGAGCCACTAATTTCATCCTTAGACTGAGTTTTCGTGTAAGCAACGATGTCACCAGTGTTTTGACCCGAATTTTATCAAATCTTATCGAATAGTGCGCTTTAGACTGGTGATCCACATCACGAAGAAATCAGGAAAACCTTTAGGGCCAAGTTTGCCTTATGCCTGAGAACAACAGATTGCGGTGTCAGATGCAACTTGGCTCTTAAAAATGAGCTTCAGAGCACAAGTTTTCTTTAATATAACTGACAGCTACACTCTTTGTCAATTCACCTTAAATCGAGGATGTTCTCTTAACATCGTCAGCAACCCTTTGTGAAATAATGTAAAAATCAAGGCGAAAATAGCCAAGGAACTGTGAGTCTTTTGCAAGACAAGGGGTGTTTAAATATGACGTTATAGCTTTTTTGACCAAAATCTAAAGGGCATATGCTTTAACTGTGGTGGAGTCTTTTGTAACAGGTGAAGCATTCTATTCTTGATGATTACATAGAATACCCTACTCTTAAACTGATCTCTCGTTTAAAA
This sequence comes from Melanostoma mellinum, assembly GCA_914767635.1. Classification (NCBI taxonomy): domain Eukaryota; kingdom Metazoa; phylum Arthropoda; class Insecta; order Diptera; family Syrphidae; genus Melanostoma; species Melanostoma mellinum. The sequence continues at coordinate 28,715,590 of OU612058.1, forward strand.
ACAAGCGGTTTCTGGCACCGTTCGAATTGAAGCTGGAGATAATCTCTCAAAGCATATCCTTTGTTTCACGTTCGATTGATATGCCAACAGATACAATAACTAAAGGCTCATTTTGCAGCAAACAAACACCGTAAACTCTCTTAGGACTGGTTTGAACTAATGTCAGAACAAAGAAAATATTTGTATCGAATCCTCAACGATGCGATCGTTCCAAAACCGATCATAGTGATTACGTAGCAATCTTAGGCATATGCGCGTTGGTCGTCTTCCAAGAGAAGACTTATGCTACACTAGCTGACCCACCCGGCGTTGCTCGGGTCTAACTTATTTAAAGCGATGTTCACACAAAACTGTCAAAAAACGAAAACTAAGAAGACTAAGTATAAGAATGCCTGAAAAGTTCTAGTTTCCCGTTTCCGTAGGAATATGGCCATGAAATATAAAAGGGATAGTGTTAGTTTTAGAGTTCCCGTTCCCGTCACGGTTCGCTATCCTTTTCCCGACCCATTAAAATTATGTGGAATTTAGGGCTTTTATAAGTGAAAAAAAAAAAAAAATGAAATTGCTCAAATCTAATAAAAATCTCACTTGCACCAAACTTTTTATCACCATTTCCAACAACATTTTCTTTAATTAAATAAATAAGAATAATTTATACTTCCAACACAATAGCCGTTGTTGGTGCTCCTGATGAATTCCCTGAGCAAAAAATGTGTTTTCAGAACATATTTTTAAACAAATTAATAATAAATTTACTTGAAAATATAGTTCATAGCTGGTGCCCGCGACTTCGTCTACGCGGATACGGATTAGTATTTTGAGTAGCTTATATTAGCGTGGCGTAGGAAAGAACTTACATTATGACATAAATATTTTTTTTTTTTAAACTAAATGATGTCTATCATATCATACATTACATAATTATGTGTAACTAACGTTTATGGCAGCGCACGCCAGACTAGCTCGCAGAAAGGTAGTTTTTTTCCTAGTTACTTGACACTTAATGTCTTATTTAGGACAGCTCACACAATATCTTTATAAATTGTAGCCTATGTGTTATTCTGATGTATAAGCTATATTATTGGAAAGTTTAATTGAAATTCATTCAGTAGATTTTGCGTGAAAACATCTATCCACACATACAAACTTTCACGTTTATAATAGTAGTAAGATGATAAATAGCATACCAATGTGATGAATAACTGGATGGGTAGAAGTACGTACGCGTACATATTTATGTCTGCAGCGAAAGCTAAGATACTCCACTGAAGGATCTACTCAGCTCTCTCACTCCATCGGAAGTGATCAAGTAATTCAAGATCGATGAATTTGGGCCTTGTTAAGTTCTATGCCATCACATTATCACTGTAAAACATCCCCTATAGACTTGCCAGCTAAGAATCTCAAACAGCTTTTCTTCGACCGGAACTGCTGGTTTCACACGATACAGACTTTTGTACAGACTTTGAAGTCTGAGTAAAAAAGTAGGCTAAAGAAAAGTCTGATTTTAATTAGCTCATCTTAGAATGTACCGCTCTTTCAAATTTTTTGCAGACTTCTGTGTACCGACTTTCATGCAGACTATGGACTTGGGTGCTCCAGACCTAACAAGTCTGCGTAAACTTATCCTGTGCACATTTAAATACCAAGTCCGAAGTCTGAGCAAAAGTCTGTATCATGTAAAAGCAGCATTAGTGAGGAGATTGGATATGGTCGAGAGCACAACCTTCGATGATATGAGTTCGTTGGACACAGGCTTTATCGTCTGCTTCCACAGGTTAGCTTTTAAGAGTTTATCTAACTTAGTCTATGTATGGGCCACAGGCGACAAAGCTTTCTTCTCGTTTTATCTTTTGTCACTCCATTTGGCCTTAAAGAAGGTCTGTAAAGAGGCAACCTTGTGTTTTGTTGAATGCGTTTACGTGGTTTTTCTTTAACGACTTGGTTTTGTTTCCCTTAAGACTTCATATCATAAGAAGAATGAGATCAAATTGATTGTATTGGCTCCCAAAAGCAGTATCATAGTTAAACCTATATCTTCTAAGGATAAATAAATAAATATGGTGGCGCAATAGAGCGAGGAGCCCTTGGGCCTAGCGCATTTCCCACAACCATGCCTTGTGAGGGATCGGAGGGGACCTACAATTTTCTGCCGATTCCGAACGGCTAATCGAGAAAGCGCTTTTCATGGCCTAAAGATACATATTTTTATTATTATATTTTTAAGATTTTACTGATAGCAAACGGTTATTCGAGGAGGTGTTTTTTGGCTGTCTGTAAATAGGGTTATTTGAGTGACACGTGTACCACTGCGGTAGCCACTCATTGTCCGTTTTCGCTGTTTCGGTTGCTCTAAGATATTTTTGCTCGTAAACCATTCTTATAAAAGTGTGATCTACGGCAAAGAAATCAGTGGCCAACAACGAAAAGCAATGGCATTAAGATTATTTTATGGTGCTACTCGCGACGACCCAAGTGCCGACAGTATTGCGATTGTTTTTTCAACGAACTTTGCAGAAAAACTCGATATCACAGTCGAAGAAGATAGCAAGGCAGTTAAAAATTCCAGAAAAGGCAATGGTTCTGGGTCAGACAAGATGCCATATGAGTATTGGAAAAACGCTGGCGTTATCGGGCTTAGATGGCTCACGGTTCTCATCTCCAAGTTTATAAAAAGCGATAGTCTACCTAAGCAATGTAGGAAAAGTTGCCTTCTAACAAGGCGCAACGTGAAGATATATACACGAAATTTCGATAACTACCGTTCCATCAAGCTAATGTCTCACACTTTGAAGATCTTTACGCGGCTATTGTGTTCAAAGTGTAATGATCCAAATGCAAAAACAAAGTGATTCCTAGTGTCCGACCGAAGGTCGATATCTAGCCGAAGACGAAGCCGAAGCCGAATATTAGGCTGAACATCAACCTTCGGCCGAAGCCGAAGCTGAAGCTGAAGCTTCAATAACTTAAAGAATTTTCCCTTCAGATGGACTAAAATTGAAAAAGAATAATGGTTTTTAGATTTCTTTTTTCTTGAACCGGTTCGTTTATTGAAGCCCTGGAGTCGCCACAAAGCGTTTTTTGAAAAGCTTAAACTCGCCCTGAATGTCAAATTGAGTTTTCCTGAGCCCAGGGGTCGACCTTGGTTTGCCTCAACTCGCCCTGGGTTTTTGCTGGGACGAGTTGAGGGCTGTCAAGTGGCATGTATTTTTATTCAAATGACAGGGATTTGTGTTGATTTTGAGGCTTAGTGTTTTTAAAGGACTGGAAAACACAGGTTCTTTGACAACTCTCTGGCTACAATTTATAAGGCCTTCATCCGCCCAAAATTGGAGTATAACTCCCATATCTGCTTAGGGGCTTCTCAAACATCTTAGCACCTTCTTGATTGGGTACAAAATAGAGCGTTAAAATTGATAGGTGATAGTTCAATCGTAGAATCGATTGATTGTCTTGAACATCGTCGAAACGTCACCTGTCTTACTCTTTTTTATCGCTTTTTTCACAAACAATGCTCTAGTGAAGTAGCCAGTTGCATTCCTCCCCTGAAACAATTTAGCCGCAACACCCGCCTCGCTAGGAATGCTCATCAGTTTTACCTTGAGCACAACTTCGGACGTACAGTCAAGTATAGAGATTCGTATTTCAGTCGCACCACCCGAATGTGGAATGCTTTACCTGGCTCTGTATTTCCCCTTCATTGCGATTCACAAAAATTCAAAAGCAACGTGCATCGGTGTCTCCTTTCAAATCCTCTCCTATTTTCCTAAATGCTCGCACTGTGTTTTTATAACATTATAAGGGTAGTCATAACCCCTTGATGTGCGCGTTAATTATAAAAAAAAAAAAAACTCATAGAGTTGTCAAGGAAACCTGTGTCAACTCCGGGTAAAGTTCAACGAACGAACCAAATGTATACATGCTGAAAATTTATAAGACTTTTTATAAATTAGCTCTTATTTCGAGCTCAAATTAAGTTTTTAAAACTTCGAAAAAAGGTAAACGAAAAAGGCGAAAATAAAACAACCGTGCGGTTTCAATTTGCAAAACGAAGTGTTTTATTTCATTGTTCTTCTTTTTCTTCTTCTTTATTTTACTTGAACAAAGTAACGAGTTATTAAATATGGCCGCAAGGGCGCGAAATTTCAAATATTAGACCAATTCGTCTATGAATTGTGGCTCGTCAAAACACATGCGATACCCAAATTAACGGGATAGATTAAATTGACTTTTCAAAAATAATAACAAATTAATTTAGTAGCAATATTAATATTTTCTTGAAATTAAGGAAAAGAACCAAAAATAAGTCAACACGGTTCTACGCTCTACGAAAAACGAAATTGGTTTTTTTTTCAGCGCCTATACCACAACGCACGTCAACCAATAACTAAACCTTCGGCCTCGGCCAAAACTTCGGCCCAGCACCATGAAAGTTGCTGTCAACTTACTTTAATATCCGTCAGTTTGAAGGGCATTATTCTATCTCAGAAGATGGCGGAATTTTCTCACTACTTCATCCACCCTTCGTTTACTCGATGATTGATGTCGTCATTACGAGTTGATTCACTATTGAAAATCGATCCCAAATACTTAACGCTCTTGGGAAGCACATTTCCATTTAAATAATTGTCTGGAATAGGCTTGTCTGGATCAGAAAGCGGGCCACACAAGTACTCAGTCCTCTTTGAACTAATACTTTAAAGACTGGCTTCTAAAATTACTACCCACACATTAAGTGTTTCTTACATAGATGTAGGATCCTTGCTAACAATGGCTTTATCGTTAGCAATGAATAGTTGTTCTCTACTTTATCTTCCAGCAGGTACCAGGTAGTCAAGCAATATAATAAAGAGCAGAGGACTCAAAACGCTTCCTTAGTGCACACCCAATGTGACAAGGAATGCTTCAGTGACTCCAGTTAGACATCTAACCTTCGTCACAGTTACTTTATATACATCTTTAACCATCCGCACATAGACCTCGTAGTTGTAGATTGAACGCTTTTTCAAGGTAAACCAACACAACATGCAAATCTTGTTCGGAATCACTAGTGTTCGACCGAAGCTTAGGCTTCGGCAACATTCGGCTAAGAAAACTACAATCGGCTAAACCTTCGGCTTCAACCGAAATAGGCCGAAGTTTTGGCCGAAGCCGAAGGTTTAGTGAATAGTCATCGAGTAAACGAAGGGTGGATGAAGTAGTGAGAAAATCCCGCCGTCTTCTGAGATAGAAAAATGCCTTTCAAGCTGACGGGTATTAAATTAAGTTGACAGCAACTGACATGGTGAGAGCAACTGACAGTAAGAGTAACAAAGTTTGATCGTATTAGTACGAAGATCTTTAGAAGCCATCACACCATAACGTCAAAAGAACCACCTTAGTTAGTCGGTATTGTCATTTTCAAAGAAGACATCCAGAGATCCCTTTCAGCAAGGTAATATCATACACGATCGCAAAGGAAGAAAAAGAAGAATTCAAACCAAAACATTCTTGGTACAGACAAATCTACAACGAAATCTGACTTTGGTTGGCCTTAGACGTGGAACAATCCTAAACCGGGGGGTTTGCCGACGTATGCTGAGTTCAACGCAGCGTACCCCACTAGATCGGATCACTAGTGCTTCGACATCACGATGCTCGTAACGTCGTAAAGGAAAAAGAAGAAGATTCGCGGCTCCATGTTAACAAAAATGTTGTATTTTTTCAGGCGCAGCAGCAGCAATTTACAGTCGAAGTCTGATCTATTTGAAGCTGTGTTCTGTTAAATTTCACTATGTGCAACTATCTAAAGAAAATTGCTTAGGCATTCCTATACTTTCCAAAAGCCTTGTCTGCGGAAACGTTTCAACCTTAGACACGCAACTTTTCTGACAACTTAATTCCTTAAATATTATGAGTTATTGCTTGTCAAATTCAAGTATACGTTTATGTTAATAAGAAATACAAAAAATTAAATATCATGAATTTATAAAGATTCATAACTAGTAATGAAAAGAAAACAGTTTCAGTAAATCTATGAGAATCTGTATTTAGGTTATGTGCGGCATGCCAATACGTTTTCCCAGAAAGCACTTCAATTTGATATACGAAAGCCAGTAGCCACACAATTACAGAATCTTATCCATTAACAATCATTAATTAATACCTTAACTGACTGAATGCGTGAGGCTATACTCCGATCCTTATGTTTTGTTTACCAGAAACCACACACTCGCCATATACGAACCGACTTCCCAGTAACTGTTAACTTTGGTATTCTGCGTTGACCTGGAAACTTCACATACAGCGCGCATCAGAGGAGGTATTCTGTTTCCATAAATTCCTTCTTTTAGCCCTACTACCTCTTTTGTCGGTAGACTGTATTTGAACCATTAATTAGGGATAGAGGACCACATCCAGAACGGTTTGTTTCGAGCATTATGTCTGCTTAGGGAAAAGAATCAATTTAAAATTTTTAATTGCTTCCTCGTTTGATGCGCTGTGCGGTTGGCTCCAGTTACAATAGACAATTTAAAAACTATCAAACCCTTTTGGCGATAGAATCAAAAAAATTTACAACTTAAATCTAACGTTGAACTTAAAAATAAAACAAAAAGATAAAAAATAAATAGAAGAAAAATATAGCCACGTTTATCGTTTCAAATGGTATAGAAGATTCAATAAATGGAGTCTAAAGCCAGTAGAATAAAATAACAAAAGGACGAACATGCGGCTCCAAAAACAAAAGACTTGAGGGGTGGTTGCACAAAAAGAGAAAAAACAAGTAGAGCTAAACAAAAAATGAAACGGAGAAAAAATCACGAGCATTTGTTTCGCGGAAAACTTTGTTTACGGAACAAATTATATAAACGCCTCTGGCAGTTTTCGGTTACTTTAATGGAATTTTGCGAAACGCATGTGAAGAGCTGAGGGAGACGATTTGTGTGCAACTAAAAAGTTGGCTCCCTTTTATAATTTGATGCCTCCTAAGGCGCATATCGCTAGGTAGAAAAATACGTTCGAATACTATGCAGGCATTGTACGATGGAAATTAAATAAAGTACTCGCTGGGCTGGCCCACAATACCTGAAAGCCATATTCTTATTGTCTTGGGGACAATGGAGAGGCCACAAGTTTTGTATTTCACTATTGAAACTTTTTATTGTTTTCGTTAAGTAAAAAGTTTAGATTTTAAATTGAATTCAAGTGTAACCTAAGGCTCATTGTGCATTTATGGGCTAATGTATTGTCGATTGTTCACTAATGTACACTTTCAACAACAACAATGTGAACATTCGTATAATCTGATGCTGAAGGACACAGAACACGCAGTCTTGTTCTGAGATAGAATTTCCAGCAGGAACTCCAGGATTGTTCGTGAATTAATGTCAGAGAGTTTTCAAGTGTGTTTCAATCCAGTTATTCACCCAGCGGCTCAGGCTTTCGCTAAAAGAGTTTGATTAAGAATGAGCACGTGTTTGAAAAATAAGCCTGGAACGTTTCGGAAGTTTCGTACTATTCCCCAGTCACTGCCGCTGCCACTCACTCGCGGTACTGATCTTGTGACCAGACCTATTATAGCCAGATTTGAACTAGACGCATTCCAGGATCCGGAGACTAGAAATATTGGAATGCACTTAACAGCATCCCAATCAAAGAGTTTTTGTTTCTTGGCGAAGGCGAAGACTTGAACGGGTATGAAAAGAAGCCATACGTAAATGAATACTAATATGGATAGATACCAGGAACCTTCCTGGTCAAGTTCTCCTAAGTATATGAAAGTCACATAATCTTATCGTTTCAAATGCCATGTTCATTAAACATGACCCACACCATATTTCTTACATCAGTGGTAAAAATGAAACCCGAATCAATTACTTTTTGGTAATCAAACGTATGAGGTCTCCGCCGAAAGCTATCACCCTGCAACATCATCTTGTGTTACCATAATTTTTAGTTGAGGTGATGATGGAAATCAATCCCACAGAGGTTCCTAAGGGAATGAAGTCGTATCATGTGGAAAAGACGAGCAATAGTATTTCGAATATGCAGAGACATCTGCCTAACATCACCAACCTAGACGAAAATGCAGGCAGCGATTTCCTGCAGCAAACTTGCTGAAGGAGAGGCAAATCATTGCCAAGGGTTCAAAACAAGAGCAAATAAACATGGTAGTTGATTGACGAAGCTTAAGAAGTGAGAAGTGAGAAGAAAAAGCGTCCTTCAAAGTGTGATCACAGCTAGACAGCTACCCTCAAGTAATGAAGGAGCTGAAAAGGTACCCTCGATATTGTAATACTGAAGATCCAAGAATGAACCGAAGAAGAAGTGCTTCCAACTAAAAGCAATGAATACGGAGCACGTGTGTCAATGGACGACATTTTCGCCCAGGCTGCTAATAAAAAAATGGAGCTATTAAAGAAACACGACAAAACAGGTTGAAAAAGATGCATCAATCTGCAAATTAGTTGGTAAAAGGATAAAGAAATACTCAGGAGAAATACTTGTGCCCAGGTGGCGAAAGAATTGAATGGCACACTTAACAAAAAGCTCACTTGAAAGCATTTTCCAGAAGCTAAGACGTCACAGGCGAAGGAAGGCAGTTGAAAACTTCAAAAAAGTCAACGGTTTTGGGTCAGGACGAGATGACAAACAAGCTTTTGAATAAAATTAGAAGCATCGGCTTAAACAGATCAGGGCTCTCACCTCGAAGCCTATAAAAGTCTGCCAAGCAATGGAGAAAAAGTTGACTTCTACTGACGCACAAACGAAAATGGGATACACAATCTCTGGTAATCACGCTCGTCCAAACTGATATATCACACTTTGAAGACTCGATGGCTATACATATCGATCATTAGACCTATACATATACTAATCTATGGGGTAGTAATGTGGATTGACAAGCAAGTAAACTATAACAAGCTTTTTATAGTTCAGCGAACGGGATGTAAGTGCATCAGCGGCGCACTAAGGACAACTGCTTCGGAAGCCTTTTAGACATACTGCTTAACCTTACACTCAAAGACATTTTCGGCAGACATTCAGCAGCGAATTCAGCTACTCGACTAAAAGTCAGCTCTCAGGGGCCAACAATAAATTAAACAGTTTAAGATTAATCCGGGATCGTTTAAAAAATAAATAAATAGGGTGGCGCAACAGAGCGAGGAGCCCCTGGGCCTAGTGCATTTCTCACAACCATGCCTTGTGATGGAATGGAGGGGACCTACAATTTTATGCCGGTTCCAAACGGATAATTGAGAAAGCGCTTGTCATGGCAATGAATCTACTAACGGAGGACTTGCCAATTCCTCGCGAAAGGCGATACCCATGAAAAAACATTTTTGCCTTTGCTGGGATTCGAACATCGAACCTCTGGGTTAACAGTAGTCATACAAATCATCACTCCACGGGTACCACACCGGGATCGTTTAGATTCCTTTTTTTTTTTTTAAATGTTGATAAAAATTTCCAAACAACCACTTAAGAGAATCTGGGGAAAGCTGCACTCTCTTGGATAATGCAGCCTTACACTTCTACACTGATGGATCTAAAACCTGGGATGGTATAGGAAGTGGAATTTTCTCGAAAGGGATGAATTTAAGCTTTTTCTTCAGCCTACCTGTAAACGCTGTATCCTCCACGGATATTCCTGCTCTAAAAGCTCTTTCCTCTGTCTCTGTCTCTACAAAATCTAAAACGGTCCAAAATTGTTGCACATCTCTAAAGGAGATCTCAGAAAAATTCAACATTCACCTTTCATGGGCACCGGGACGTACCAAGCAACTGCATGGTAGACGAACTCGCCAAAAAAGGAACGACTTTTCATCTTCGACCTGAGAAGAACAACATTTGCTAAAGCAGGACGCTTCTAAGAAAATGAGCACTAGATTAACGAAGAGTAATACATGTGTTATGATTAAACAAGTTTGGCCAGGTGCGATCTCGAAACGTTCAAAGAGCTTATTGAATTCAAATCGTCTGCATATTAGCTCCACCATAAGTGTCCTTACAGGACACTGCCTAATAGGTAGACAAGCCAAAAGAGTTGATGTCTACTCAAATGACTTTTAAAGAAGCAAAATGGACGAGGAGGAAGAGCAGACACCAGCTATTTAGCTAACAAAGACCCTGAAGGAATATTCCTTTTCGTACGATGTTTTCAATGTTTTAACTAACTGGTGATCAACTCGTTAGCTTAGGTTTGATTAGAAGGTGTTCAACTCTCTGATCCCCTAGATAGGGACCAGAGGGTTATGAACCTTCTGGCCTCAGTGGTATCACAATGGACTCTCTGTGATCTCAGTGTGTCAGTCTCCGTTATGAAGGAGCAGTAACGAGCACCGTCGCCTCGCTTCGGAGCCATCTTGTGTGAAGGTCCTTCATCCCTGCAGTAAGAACTTGACGTATGTTTTAGTGCCTCCTACAAAGGCAATATAAATTTTTCTAAAAAGAAAAAGTATTTGTGTGTCCTGTTTTTTGATCCAAATTCAAACAATCCAAGTTCAGACATTTATTTGAATGGAAATATGAAATGTGCTTGACTAGAGTGAAAAGTTTTAGTATCTAATATCAGTAAATGATCGTAAAACAGTTTATGACGACATAAATCATTGGATAAGCTTAAGGTGAATGATGTGGCCAAAAAATTCCGCCTGAATAAAATAACGGCCCCTAAGTTGAAGGGAAGACTTTACACAACACCGCGCGGCAGTTGTGAGTAAAGCACTGGCACACGCTTCGCGCAAAATAGTATGAGAGTAAATTGACGGTAGCTGAGATGAAAATGCTTGGTATGGCGTCAGAGTTAACGAACTTAGGTCAGATCAGAAATACCAACATCCGTGGAAGACTTCTCGTCAAAAATACCATCTTGGAAAAAATGGAACACGACCGACTCTATCTGTAGGTGTCATAATCAAGTGAGATGATCGGTGTTTATCGCCAAAGCAGCATATGTCATACGACACCGACGAGGACGCTGCGACACCAACGCGCTTAGAGTTACAACTTACAACAGAAGAAAAACAGGCGAAAAAACTCTTTAACAAATACAATAACAACAGAAAATCAAACAATTCAAATTTTCTCTAACTGACAATTCGCTCAACAACCGTTTTAAAACTTTCCAATGTCCATAAATTATTGTGCCTTGATAAATTATTTAAAAAAATAAAAAAACTTAAACTAACCTCTACAACAACAGAAAATAGATTATTTTCCTGACCACCTGACTAAATTATGAGAACTGCTATCTATTTCAAGAGGCGTATAAAATATTCACAAAATACTTTTTATTTTTGCCGATGAACGAATGTAAACGCCAACACATGTTAACGTTTTTATTGCATGGTTTAATTCATGTGAAATAAATAATTCAGGACATAGAAAAAATAATTTTTATTATTTTTATGAATACGCTGCTTGATGCTTAACCACCGCACCGGACCACCACCGGATTTCATATGTATGTTGTTCTATGTTTGTTCTTTCAGTCTATTGCATCGCATATTAACCTCGCCTCGCCTCACCATCGACCATTGCTTGGGAGGATTTGATTGAAATAGAAAATAAGTTCGTTTTTTCTAGCAAACCATGACACTGATGTGGAAAAAGATTTCTTCCAATTCGATTCGCTCCTGCCTGCCTGGGCAGGTTAATAAATCATGCGTAAAAATCAGAACAATTTTCGAAGAACGGCAAGGAAGAAAGTAATCGAAAAGGACGAAATAAAAGCATGATGTGGAATGGAGTGTTGAGCTGCAGGAAGGGTGGTGATTGGTGATTCTTGTGTCTTGCGTGTGTGTATACAAAGGTTAGGAGGAATACTGCGTGGCGGTGCCAATGAATAGATTTTAACGGCTTTGTTGGAGCTTTGAAGCTTAAAAATTAGTTTTCTTTTATTGTTCGAAAGGATGAAAAGGTGTTTTAGTGTCTTCGAGAGGGTGAAGCATTTTCAAAATAGAAATTACTCCTGAGCTCATGGAATAAGAAGTGTTCCAAATGAAGGAAGGAGTTGAGAAGTTGAGTTCATTTAGGATTGCACTCTCACATAATATTTTTGAATGGTGTATTCGGTCTTTTGTATTCGTATTTCGATTGTTTGGCATCTGAGCGGATCGAAAAGTAATAAAAATTGTCTTTTCAATGGAAAGACGTAGAGATAGTTTTGTCAATAGATGGACTGAATTTTTTCATTTCTTCTTCAAAAACACGGTTCTACTGATCAAACAAGTCCGATTTTCTGACAAAGAAAGTATTTGAATCTGCAGAGTTTTTTGAACCAGCTGAGGAAAGACAGAGTCTGGCAAAGCATACCACATTCGAGTGGGGTGACTAAAATATGAATCTCTATACTTGTCCTTATGTCCGAAGTTGAGCTCAAAGCAAAATTGTTGAGCATTCCTAGCAAGGCGGGTGTTGCCGCTAAATTGTTTCAGCGGAGGGATGCAGCTGTCTATTACGCTAGAGCACTGCTTGATGAAAAATGCGATAAAAAAGAGAAAGGTAATTAATACTTCGGCGATGTTCAAGAGAAGATGTTTGAGAAGCACCTGATTAAACATGAGAGTCTTACTTTAGTTTTAAGCCGATGTTAGCTTTATAAATAGTAGCCAAATCAGAAGGGGTGAAGAATTTTCTGCATCGTCTTAAGAAACCTAAGCATTTATCAGTGTTTCTGGTAACTTCAAATATGTGGTCATTCCATCGAAGTTCATCGTTTACGCAGAAATACCAGGAACAGACAGCTTTTCGGTTTCTTGGATGCAGGTACTATCATTTATAGATGATGGCAATTAGGGAATTTTAATCTTTAACGACAATTGACAGCATTGGGTTTATGCAGCATTGAATTCTACACGGTTCTTGTTACCCCCTGTGACTATGCTGTCAAGGTCAGAATTCAATGAGCTAATCATACGCAACCGGTCGAGTTCCACATCAGAAGAGCAAGGACGTGAATTTAGAAACAAATTTGAAAAGCTGAGGGCCGAGTCGTCAGCAAAACAGTTAAGCAGATAAGAAGTTTCAGGCAAGAGATCATTTATAAAAATGAGGAAGAGGGTCGGAGACAACACGGAGCCCTGGGGCACACCAGCATTTGTAAGGTCAGTATCAGACTTGAAACCATCCAGCACAACTTTTATTGAACGGTCCGAAAGAAAGTTTCTAATCCAACGAAGAAGAGACTCATATCTTGTAACCTTACTTGCTTACAAATATCGTAAGCTCTAGCAGGCCTCTACCAACATATCTCAACAGTAAATCCGGTTCAAGGCGAACTGTTTCCAATTTTACATTTAATGTTGGTTCTCAGTCCACTCGAATGAAAAACCGACGACAGATACTCCCCTTTTACAGGTCTTCCACTAGAATCTGTTACGAGACTAGACCCAGAGCCCGACGGCTTGCTTCACAAGTTTAGAGGTCACAAGACCCCAAAGGAACCTTTTTCAGAGCGTTGCACAGTGTGACAATTCGCATAATTAGCGGGATTTAATTCAAAAATCGACAAGCGCCAATGTAAACAAAAAGAGTTTTTTCTTACATCTCATTCTCCCACTAAATAACTGTAAAAAATCAAATCATGATAAAGTCAATTACAGCGGCAGAAAATGACCTCAAACTTCACATTAGCTGCAGTTGTTGATACGGAAGGTCAGTTCATAGAGCAAGTGTTTTTTTGATTATTAAAGTGGTTAGTGTGATTTGAAGTGGAAGTAAATTTTTTTTTTTAAATCGATATTATCTTACAAATTGTAAAGGTAAGTTTTTTTGATATATATATATATACATGTCTTTGTTCAAACAAAGCTCGTTAGGTAAACTAAAACTAAAGAAAGCATTTCAGTAGAAGAAAAGTATAGTTGTCAGTGTTGTTCAAGTTGAAGGCCTTACTTTTTTAAAAGCTTAGAAAACAAGGAACAAGACTGCGTTTTAACTTTTTGCGCACAGGTGCGACACCCATACTAAATTTTTCACTTTTTAGGATGATAACCAAACTTATAGTCTATTGATTATGTCGTAAAAAAGGGCATATAAAGGAACTCGACATTGAATGGGATTTTACTGCATGAATCGATTAATTTGTTAATTTAAGAGAAAAAAAACCGAAAGTGCTATTAAATTAGAGGGTGCGATTCGGAGATATGGGTTCTAAATCATTTTCATTCGTTTTTTCAATATATCTTGAGAACGAAGCAGAATTTTGATAGAATTCCAAGGACGTTTTTTGTAGAAATCAAATTTTCCCATCGAAATGTATCTTTTAAAAAATTATAAAAAAATATTTTTTATACAAAATAATAAAACTCCCGACAAAAAAAATCACAATTTTTTCCAACTTTTGAGTTTTGTCAGTTTTTTTAATGGCATTTCTTTCTGGTTGCAGATAGGTATAGGCAATGTTTCATAAAAAAAGAAAAAAAAAATTTCTTTAAAATGCTATATCACAAAACTTTCTATGTTTAAAATTCACCTAGATATTGTCACTTGAACATAGACATTTCGCGTTTTTCATCCTTTTTATACTGACTGCAGTTTCTTTATATGTAGCAAAGTTGAACCAGACCTGAGCAACTGTAGTTTCCAATATTTTTGCAAATTATCAAAAAGTACAAATTTTTTGTTGGCACAAATACCACCAACACGCGATGCGTGAACTTTTTCCGGGTTAGGGTCAAAATACTCTATGGGTCATAATACTGTATCTCAAAATACTATATTTCAAAATTCTGTATGCGCACTTTCTTACATTCTCAAAACATTTTTCGAGTTCCTTAAGTAATGACATAATCAAAGACTATTATGAAAAAAGAACTTTACGAAGTTTGGATTTCTAAACTCAGAGAAAAGCGCTCGGATGCACGGGAACCGTTTACAAGGAAAACTTCGCGACATGATACGGAAACGATCTTTTGAATAGGTTGTTAATATCGTCGGATCCATGTTTGGCAAGTTTAAGATGCACACCGAAAAGAAAAACAAAAGTGATTGAAAATGAGGTACCGCAATTATTAGATATCCCAAATAATTTAAAAAAAATATAGCTGTTGGTTATTTCTGTTGTTTTGCGTCGAAACTTTTAATGATATGTCCAAATAACTTTTTTTTTTGTATTCTTTGGAAAATTCTAATGACCATAAACCAAAAAACATGAAAAAATACATACAGTTTTCAGTGTTATTAATTTAATCCCGCTAAATCAGCGAAATGCCACACTGTGCGTTGTGGCAACTCCTTCGTCGGTAAAATGCTTCGAGTTTGACAATACCTTGTGATACCCAGACCCCTCTTTACAACTGGGCCCACTGAGCCAACGCCAAGAACCTCGGAATCACCAGGGGTAAATTACAGAACAACTCTCAACCTCTATGGGTCTATTTTTAAGAAAAAAATATATTTCGATACATTTGACAACAACCTTTGGTGTAAATTTTAAATCACATTCCCTCCGAAATTATATTCAAATTCAAACAAAAAAAAGTGAGTGACCTCTCAAGTTATGATCAGGACAACGAAACCATACACTTCTTTGTGCTCGTTTCAGCGTACTTTTAAAAATCCCATCAGAAAAACATCCATACGTGTATCTTACGATCGAAGTTAAATTTTGTTGTGAAGATGGGAAGACTTCTTGTCCTTGATTTGACATGAAGTGATGCGATAGTCCGAAAGGGTTACTATTAATATTTTTTGCCTGTTTTCACTAATTGTGGGTTTCTTATATTTTGCTGTCTATTGTTAATGTAGGTGTTGCATTTGTGTAGAGAGTGTTCCTACTCATTATTAGATATACTCTGGAATGAACGGCACTCAATTTTTTCCGATTTCAAAGATGGAGTGTGTTGACTGCTCACTAAGGTTCAAAAAAAGTTGTAAAAAAGTCTTTCTCAAACAAGATGGTCAGCGCGAGCTGATGAACTATATAATGACAATCTTATATAATGACAATCAAGAAATTGAAGAAGCTTTGTTGCCTATCGTTAACGATCAACGACAGGCAAGAGAGTCCAGACAGGAAGCTCAAATGTTAGATTTTCTGATTGCAATCGATGAATTTATAATTGGGCTCAAGGACAATTTTGATAACATTGATTCATCATCCAGACAAAAAAAAAAACCGGATTCCGAGTATAAGAACCTTTCTTAAAGGACTAGGACCCTCAGTAATTTTGACTGGGAAAGAAAGGTTCGAAATTGAAGCCTTTCTTTCCATTGTTGACACTCTAAAAGCGTTGATTTAAAACAGCGACTTGGTTCATATACGAATATTGGCCAACGTTTTGACTTTTATTTCGATTAAAAAACCTGAATTCAGAAGAAATTTTACACTGAAGATGTAAACGGAGATGAACTACATGCTGAATGCCTGAATTGAAAAGAGTTCTGGAAAACTATTCGACACGAAAATGAAGAAACTGGCAATATTCTAGAACTTTATAATTTCTTAAAAACAAATAAAGTTGAAGATGAATTTCCAAGTGTTGAAATTGCACTTAGAATTTTCTTAAGTATGATGGTGAACGTTTCTTCTCTAAGTTAAAAAGAATAAAAAACAAACTCAGAACTACAATGGTTCAAGAAAGATTAACAAGTTTGTCATTGATGTCAATCGAAAGCGACATCCTCAGAGGTATCGATTTTGTAGATATAATCAACGGTTTTTTCTAATCTTTAATCTAGAAAAGGATTCCTTCAATGAACATTCCAACAACCTAAAATTGCTTTAGTTTCTTTTATGAGATGACAGAACTGTTTCAACATTTTCTTTTTTAGGGTGCCAGGGGCCAGGGCACAGAGACACTGCGGGTAACTGCGAGGCAGATAAAATCACCAGGAAAGAGACTAACATGCCAATATCATCCAACAGCATGAAACAATATTCATGACATTGGCATGTAGGTTTCTTTCCTGCTTATTGTTTCTACCAAAAAGACCTGATGACCAAACTAAAAACGTTCCAAAGGTTTCTCATCCCTAAGCAGATTGCACCATAACCCCGTAATGGGTGTTATAATCGGACACTGCCTTACAGGTAGACATCAGTCCGCAAGGTTCAATATCATATCAAACGACTTCTTTGGAAGCTGCATAGGCGAGGAAGAAAATGAAACCATCTTCTTTGCACAAGCCCTACCCTCTCTCAAAGACGTAAAACAAACTTGGGAGGACACTTTTTCAACGATCCAAGTGGTCTTAGGAACAAGGTCAGTCATACTCTTCATCGCTTTGCAAGATCCAAAGAAAGTTGACCACATTTGACAGACGGACATTAAAACTTTAACCAGCAAAGAAAAGCTTACCACTCTTTGAATTGAAGCAAACAGTTAAAATTTTAACTGAATCAAGTTGCGCGAAACTTGTCAGCAATAACTACCAAAATGCTTCCTACTATCGGAGTTTTCATTCAAGATTCCTCGCGTTTAAGTCACGTCGCCAAGCTCTTGCACTATAGATTAATTTTGACTTCAGTTAGGAGGCAGTTGTATCATCAAACAGATTAAAGTCCCTTTAATAAAATCCAGGAGATTTGACAAGTAATTGTGTCAAATGAAGATCCCTTTAAGAACACCTTGCAATGGCTTTCCCATTAATTCTATCCCAGAGCAGGAAGAAGCTAACAACTTAGACCCTTTTTAATCTTTGCCTTCACACAAACCCCAACTTGTGTTTGTGATTAATTGAATTTGGAATAGCATTGATATATTTCCCGTATGTCTGTCTGTCCCCTCCTTAAATGATTCTCATTTAACTACCGAATTAAATTCATCTCAAAAATGATAGCCAACCCATCACTCGAAATGTTTTAAAATCGTTCGAAGGCATACAATTTAAAATAATGATTCTTCTTAAGTGTTGGAAAATAAGATGTCAAAATCGCGACCCATGTCAAATTTAAGGTAATCACCGGTTATACCCTGAAACTTTTACACGTCATTAATTCGGATTCTGAAGGGTTGTTTGGTTGGGAGTCTTCGTTGCTGCGATGACTCCGTATACCCACATAACAAGTTGAAAAGTCTTCACCACAAAACTGTGTTCCATTCTGTGTGTTTTTTGTCTTAAAATAAGGGCCTGTCCCGTCCCATCTTCCAGTCGCAGACGGTTGGTGCTTTCTAAAGTTTCAAGGATACCCATACCAAGTCACATATGTACCATGAAAGTTAATGTATTATGTGGTGGTTAAATTATAATTACGCAGCTCTTTCCTTGTTGGTAGATTGTACTGTGTGTGCCCGCGTACTCTTGTCAACCTCAAGTTCACACGTTAAAGAACATGTTTGATTTAATGCTTAATTATGCATTAATTATATCAACCGTTAAATAATTCCATCGAATTTGCTTCAAATAATGTAACACGGTGATTTGTGCCTTCACAGAAGTCCGATTCATCCCAGCATCTCACATGTCATTTTGAAAATTTCAATTCAAGGATGTCGTGTTCCAAACCTTACATACGAAAAACTCCCCAAGGCAATTCCATGTTTTGGAAATTCTAACAAAATAAATACAGGTACCTATATACTGCAATTACGAATTCGACATCAGAATAATATTTCTTTTGTTCAAAATGTTTTTAAAAGGGACGGACTGGTATTGTTGTATATGAAACATTGCGAAGAGTTCTAATGTATGTGTAGTAGTTACAGGACTACCTCTCTCTCTGATATGTAGTTTCCATGTCGTTGTAATTAGCCTTTTTCGATCGAATGAAAAGCTGTGCCAAAAAGTAGACCGTAGTAGGTAAGGATTAAAGTTGATGGTGAGTTAGGAAGGAATGCGATTATTTGGAAGTGGCTCAAGGCATTTTCAACGAACATGTTTCTTACTTTTGTGAAAAACATTCGTAACATGTAACAATTCTATTTGAAATGAAAATCAGAGGCAAAGTACGGTTTTTTGTGGAGAGTTGGACATGATGTGGAGATGTTTGCTCACATGAATTGAATTCAAAATAGGTAGTTGCAAATTTTATTGAAATGAGTTTCCAATCTTCTATTGTTTTATGTGTTGTTATTTAAATACAACAATTATTTCGTTATTTTTTGTATTTACTTCAATAGAAAACGCTGTGTGTATAGTAAGAGTAGACTCTTATAATAATACAGGTATTACAATAAGTTTTAAAAGTAATGTCTTTTTAAAAATTCTAATACAAAATTAAAGTGATCTGAAGAAAAGAGAGAATGGATGAAAGTTTTTCAACAACGTGAATTTTCTTATACAGGGTGTCCCGTACTTCGTGTATTATCCTTTGGGGTATGGTTATTGGTCATATTCTAAGAAAATTGTTCTACATAAAGTCCGTTTCTCAACTTTGACATCACTTTTTGGCAATTTAAAAAAAGGCTAGACCTATGTTAAATTCGATATCTCTGAAATAGAAATAACAACCTTTAAGACTGTATTTAAGTTGAGCTCCTACACGAAGTACGGGACACCCTGTATATGTGTATATGTACCTATATATGGGGTATTCCATACCAAATCGACCACTTTTGAACCCGACCCCTTTAGATTTTGCTGAAACTTTACCATTCTTTTCTACCCTTTGAAAAACATTTTTGAGAATTTTTTCAAATTTTTTTGTCCAATCTCAAAAAAGTTATGAATTTTTCAAAAAAATGGCTTTCTTATTTTCAAACAGCTTCAAACAGCCATAACTTTTTTAAAAATTTGACTTTTCGGAACATTTTTTTTTTTCAAATTGTGTGTTTTTGAATGAACTTTTCGGAAAAATACACGAAAAAAATTTAGCATGATCAATTATATAAAATAATCGGTTTTTTTTTAGTAAAATCGTCATTTTTTTGAAGTTCGCCATATTTTATTTTCTTCATTTTTTTCTCAAAAAAATTTCAATCAATTTGACAACTATTTTCACCAATTTGGGAGTGGGCCGACTTTTTTTTACATTTTTTTTATTTATTTAAAAAAAATCAAAATTAAAAAATTTTTCGTAAACTTTACTCGGCACTAGTACGATAACTTTGGCGACAAAAAATTATAACGGTTTTTGGTGGAGGGGGGCTAACGGGAACTGAGACAAATTTCATTTCAAACATCATCCGCATAGATATGATGGGAGGAGTGCTTCAGAATAGATGGAAGATCGTTTATCAATAATGAAAAAAGTAAGGGTCCCAGTATCGAACCTTGTGGCACACCTCTTTTTATGTTATACGGAGTGATGAAATTCTGCCTTTGTTGAATATTGCTTCTGATCGATGATACAAGTAAGAGAAAATAAGTTCGGTTACAGCAGACGAGAAATTAAAAAGCTTGCATAGCTTATTAAAAAAGAGTAAAAATTGTTATAAGACAAAAAAATTGTTTCCTCTGAGGCTTGAGGAACATCCTAGCTGACTTTCACTGAATACTGAAATACTGAATACTGAATAGCTTTAGATTGGTTGCTGATTATGACTTCAAAAACCTTAGAGATGTACGGAACGGTAGGGATCGATCTATATTCTGATTACTTTTGCACGCTTCCTTTCCATAGGGTAATGGCTTGCCGAGATAATTTAATTGAAGATAAAATTTATGTATGGGAAAACTTTGGGCAGAAAAATTTTGATGAAATCGGGATGAACACAGTTTAGCCCAATACACTTTGATTTAACGGAAACGTCAACGGGTTGACCACAGAAAAACAGAAAGCATCATGAGATAGCTTTTTATTACTCAACTCAACAATGTTTTGGTTGCTTGCGACAGGATTAGCACCTGATGTAATTAAGCAATGGACTCGGACATGCCTCGAAATTCTTCACCGAAAAGCAATTGCAGATCAAAAATCAAATTTATAGCCAAACATCGGCTTAAGCGGAACAAGGGATTATGTTTGTTTTTTTTTTTGAAGTGAAAACTTCTTTAGGCGCGTTTGGCACTTTTGCGATGGGGGTAAAGCAATGAATTCGCGACCGACACCATTTTTCATCGTAATTCGTATGTAAAGTCGTCATAGCCCAGCCTCTCAGGTTCGATTCCCAGCCATGACTTAAATTTTTTTATTTAGTTAAAGTGAAAACATAAATAAAAATTGTAGCCACGGCTGGGATTCGAACCTAATTAATAGTCTAGTTTAATAGTCAACGCCTCTGCCATTGAGCCAAGACACACCCACCTTAATTTTGATGCAGCTAAATGACTAAGAACAATGTAATAGCAATATTACTTACCGACTCGGAGAAATACAGAGAAGAAAGAAAGGAATTGAAGGACAGAGAAAAATTAATGCAACGTAGAAAAAATAAAAAGCACCAAATATTTTACTACCATTACAATGAAGTGGATGAGTGAAGCTGGAAATTTCATCATGGCAGAGTAGGTGACGCACTGGTCGATGATTCGAACTTTACAACAAATTAAAAGAGAAACTCATCGCGATGATTTATCGATGGAATTGAAATGGTTGCATGAAAATAGTTTGAAAACCATTACTCAAATATTAATAAATTTCGTTTCTAAAATTAATGCATTGTCCTTTTTTTCATTTTATTGTCAAAAAATTTAATGTATTGATTTCAAACGAATTTCACAAGGGTGACGAAGAAATATAGGTATGATATTCCAGATTTCAATTTAGTTGCAAGTTTCAGAAGGCACGGTTGTCCAGCAGCAGGAGTAGCTATCTGTAAAATGTTGTCTGATACAACTATGTACCATAAATGTTGCTCAAATCATATGGATTTGCAATAGTGTACTAGTATGTTAAGTACTAATGTTTTTGCCACTCTGGAAAAGGACAGCAAATTATAATAGTTGGCGTTTAAAATTCAGCGAATAAGTCTTCAAGTGTAATACGACAGTTTTTATATAAAAATTTATTTATTTAGTCTGAAGACGCTTCCTTCACTATAAAATTGGGGAGGGATTTGATGATTTCCCAATGATTTTGAGTGGTGATTTTAACATCAACTTCGGCGATGCTACAAATTTGCCACTTTTTCAATTTTTAAAAGAAGAACACTAATTTACAATGACGAATGACCGCAGCCTTAGTACAACGAAATATAAAGCGACGATTGATGCAGTCCTTGCGATATATTTAAATAGATTCGAGACAAAATTGTTCGATTCCTATTTATGTTACCATAGACCTATTATTTCAGTATTAGAATACGATGATTGTAGAGATGATAACAGAAGAGATGAAATTGTGAATGAAAACTCATAAGTTTCATTGATGTTCTTCTATATGTACATCTACTCTACATATATTATAAAAGATTTTCCTGTACATTAAAATATTTACTGAAAATTCAATTCTGTTTTCACTTCTGTCGGCACTCCCAGAGTGCTTCTTTTTTTTTTTTTAATTTTGTTTAGAAACTTCCTTAAGAGAGTCTTAGTTTAGATACCTTTTAAATGCTCTTTCTTCTTTTTGACGCCGACCGCGGCCGTGCTAATGGGTATAGATCTATTACTAAAGAATTGAATACAAATATGAAAAATAAAGCATCAAGAACGATAGAATTGCAGCAGAAGCCTGCAATCTTCATGTGGTTGCCAAAGAAATTGTCGAAGACCTTATACAGAACAAAAGGGAGCTATTTCCTTATTATTTATGCTCACTTTCGAAAACAAGGAAGTCTCAACCAATTTTGGGCCTAGTTGTCGAAATTGAACAAGTGGTTTTAGTGCATTTAGAATCTCATACTACTGGGTACCGATAATTACTCAGTGTCTTTAAAAGATGCAAAAAATTAATTATATTTGCATTTGCACTTGCATTTGCAATTGAATTTGACTGCACTTGCACTGCAAACCTAAGATATAGAGGTGATAGGTTAGGTTAGGTTGCATGGGGGTGCAGTCACAAGTGGCAGCACCTCACTCGGATCTCAAGGATCCATTGTGCTCCCCAGGAAAAACAGAAGATGAGGAGTTTGGAGGATTGGAGAGGTAGAGGGTTGGGTTGGTGATTGGTTTATTATATGGAACCCCCACTGAACCATTTGGAGCCCTGAGTTAAATGACATTTCAGGACGTTGCTCAATGGGAGATTAGAGATGTCGCTCAGTTCGTCGAAGAAGTATTCTCCGAGGGTTTATTTCCTAGTGTGGGCCTAGCTAGGATACTCACAGAGGAATTGGAATGATCCTTCCTCTGCCTCCTCATCTTGGCATCCTCTACATAAGTCGGATGTGCTATTTCCCATTCTCATCATGTGGGTACCCACCGATTTGTGGCCTGTGAGAATGCCAATCAACAGAGAGAGCCGAGGTCTGCTTAGCTGGAGTAGAAATTCTGTTTTTTTTTTCTTGGAAATACCTGGCCAAAGGTTTCTGGAGACTCGGCATGTTTCTAAAAATGACCACCTGTCGTTGGCGGTTTTTAGAAAATTATGTTCGATTCTGTTTTTTTCTTGCCCTAGTGGCTTTAGAACTGAGCTGTTCATTTCGCTGGATTCGAGTGCTGACGCGATTTTATAGAGGTGATGCGAAGCACCATATTTTTCAACTAAGTTCAATGGCTAAAACCAAAAGTAGGAGTGCGATTAAGCTGATGTCAGTTTTCAAGGAGTGAGTGAGCAGTCACTGCCGAAATGTTAAGTGAGTAATCTGACAGCCAATTGCACTCACTCACTCACTCATTTCCGTAAGCTAAATCAATTTCAATTGAAAAAGGCTCTCTTCACTCACTTTCGGGAATGTGAAATAAGCAAAATTTGGCGCGGAGATCGTAGACGCGTAAAACAGCATTGAAGACAAAATAGATCTTTCAGGAACTCCAGCACCAGGGTGTGCTGAAATTATTACAAAACACGCAACTAACTGCTTGCAGTTTTATTTTGAACAATAAAATTAGAATCGATTGCATTGAAGAACAACTCTCGATGGACCAAAATCGAAAGAAATGGAAAAATTTAATTGAGAACATCTCAAAGGACCAATATTACTTGATGTATGCAATCAATCTACTGTAATTAAATGCTACTTAAAGCAGAACTCTTAAGCATTCAATGATTTTACTGCGTCCATTAACCAATTCTGTAGAAAGGGTACCACAAATTAAAAATAAAACAACACGCACACACACAGCAACAACTAAGCTACTTATACCCAAAATATTAAGTAAGTTCTTTCAAATGCAAATTAGTCTACCAAGTATACGCAGCATTAATTGGCCACTCTGGCATTAGTACCTCAGTCGTTCCTTAAAAAAATATGTGTTCACATTTCAAAAATTCAAATGAAACTTTTACCTCTCCCAGATTTAAAACAGATGGTGGCGCGTGGCGGGCGGGTGGTGACGAATGACGATAACGTACTGATGTGGCAGTGCGGTAGTTGTAGTCGTCAGTCGCTGAGGATTCAGATTGAGGATTGAGGTACACATTCTTCATTTATTTATTTTTTCACTTTGAGTGTTATAAAATGAATAAATTTACTGCAAATTGATTGCCTGGGATGATCACCGTTGTCACTTGAGGGATTTTTAATTGGCTGGAATGGAACTCTCCCGTGCGACGACCGAAGCGACACGCCAACACCAACGCCAATGCCAATGCCAGTATACCATCATCACCCATCATACGAACAGAAAGGATATGTTGCTTTAATGGAATGCAAATAAAGTTAACAAAAATTGAAAATAAAACATGCAAAGACCAGGTAACCCCACACTCCTCATGGTTTCATTTGGTATACACTTGTGATTGAATGTAGACTATCTACACTCATACATTCATAAGTATATCTATGGAAATAGAATTAATTTAACGAAAATGTTTGCAATTAGCAATAATGGAGTTTTACTTAGTTTTAAGGACTAACTCACTGACTTACTTTCAAATGCTTAATGTTGTTACCCTAAGGGTGGCGTCGGTCGAGTCCAGTAGGTATTTGGATTGCACCTCCTGAGTCCTGTGTAAATGCAAATAGAATTTCGAGTTTTGAATCTTTTATGACATTCAATTTCCATTAGGTGTTTGAATTCATTTGTCCGTGAGGAGCTTTGGTGTAAAATGCAAATACTAGCTTTACGTCCTCTTTCCTCCAAAAGGAATGGGTCAAGTCGTCCTTTTATTTCATTTTAGAAAAAAATAATCTTATTCCTTAGAAGATATTTTTGAATTTGCAGCGAATTGCTTAACACTTGGCTGGATGAACAAATGTAACGCTTGGGGATTTGTTTTAAATTTACAGTTGAGAGGATTTTCCTTGGATTCTTAAAATTTTTGCTTGATTTATTTCGTTCTCAGAGATGAGACATCATTGTCTTTGGTACTTTTTGAGTTCTCTTCCTTATGTGAGAAGTTTTTTTGTTTTTTAACCGTGAACTGCTTAAAGTTTGCAGAAGCATCGCACATAGAAGATGCTCTGGCGACACAGATATTTTTTCATAGACAATTTTGCAGATGATTACGCTATCAGTTATACTTTAGGTAAAAAAGAAATATTGAAACTATATAACGGTTGGTTATTAGATGCAATGAGTTAGATGAACTCTGAACCTGAACTCGCCCCAACAAAAATCTAGTGTGAGTTGAGGGCGAACCCGTGGCTCAAAAAATCACTCAATTTGACATTAAGATTGCAGGGCTTCAACAAACGAACCTATTACCTACTTAAGTGGGCATTACAGTTCGGGGTGAACCTGAGCCTCAACCAACATCTTACGCCAACAATTTCGATTTCGGGCGAGCTCTCTCCAGTTTTGCACTCTAAGTCGGTTGAGGTCTTCTTCCACTTGATTGCGTCACCCTAGACGAGGTCTTCTTCTTCTACGATTTCCCCATGCAATTTGCTGCCGTCGAGCCGGGTTCATCCGCTCTACACGACCCAACCATCGTAGCCTCGCGATGCGTACTCTTCTGGCTATGCCCATGTCGTAGTACAGCTCATACACCTCGTTGTTGTATCTTCTTCTCCACACATTGTCTTCGCATAAGGGGCAAAAAACCATTCGGAGAATTGTCCTTTCGAAACGACCAAAAGTTTCCTCATACGCTTTCGATAAAGTCCACGCTTCCTCGACGTAAAAGCAGGACTGGCATGATTAAGGTCTTATTCAAGGTTACCTTGGTTTTTCTGGAGACTGTTTTGCTTCTCAACTGCAACAAGAAGCAACGGTTGGCAAGAATTATTCTCCGTATGTTCTCCGCACTGATGTTGTTATCCGTGTCTATAGCGGATCCTATAGGTAGACGAAGTCCTGTACTACATCGAAGTCATGTCTGTCTATTCTGACGTTTTGTCCAATACGTCGATGTTCGGTGTGACAGAACATACTTCGTTTTACCCTCATTAACCATCAAACCCAATTTTGCCTCCATTAATACTCGCAAAAGCATTCAATACTCGCAAAAGCACCTATGACATCACGCTTCCCTCTTCCTATTACGTCAATATCTTCTGCGTAAGCGAGTAATTGTGCAGAGAGTAGTGAACGAACAAACTAGGTCTGTTCGTTGAACTTTCCCCAGGGTTGACCGAGGTTTTCTTGACAACCCTATGAGTTGTCAAAAAAACCTGGGTTTTCCAGTCCTCAAAAAACGCTAAACCACAAATCACCACACATCCCTGTCATTAAAAAAAAAATACATGCCATTTGACAGCCCTCAAATCGCCACAGCAAAAAGCTAGGGCGAGTTGGGGGAAAACTTATGGCAAACCTATGGCTCAAAAAACACTCAATTCGACATTCAGGGCGAATTTAGGTTTCTCAAAAAACGCTTTGTGGTGACCCTAGGGCAACCCCAGGGCTTCAACGAACAAACCTACTATAGCATCAAATTTGACAGCTACAAAAATTTGAGTCTACTTAAAACAGATTGCATCATCCAAAGCCCCACATCCATATATTATTTGAGTTTCGAATGCTCTGAGAAGCGATCATAGAAGTCGTAGTAAAACTGGTAGCATTTGCAAGGCGACCTCGAACCAAGCACAAGATCTAACATCAAAGGCGATGTTGATATTTCTGTGGTAAGGTGCTTTGAGCCAAAGGAAAAACCAGAGGTTCCTTCTGCTTCGCGTTGTTAAAATAAAAATCCAAAGCAATAAGCATCCGCAGTCCCAATGAGAATATGTCTTACAAAGGGATACTAAATGCAGGAGTGAATAAAGCCATTTCGATTGAAGACAAGACAATCTTGAACCTTCCTCGGAATCGATCTAGGTCTACTTGACAAACCTATGAATTATCAATAACTGGGTTCGGCTCACAAAAGGACTTAGCTACAAAATCATGACAGCAAAAACGTTAAGCTACTTAAGGGCAAGTTGAGGCCCAACCCATGGTACAAAAAACCATCCGAGTAAATCCGGTGCGGTTTCTCAAAAAAAAAAAAAAAACGCTTTAGGGCTACCAAATATCTTACACAAGGCTTCAATGAAAAAACCTACAAACCATGGATACTAAGTAAATGTCAGAACACAAATGTGAATGCTTGAGCCTTGAGAAATTGTGTAAAAATATCTTTTGACCATGAAGAAGTTCTCATCCGTTGATTTGTTGAAACTTCGTGCGAATAAAGCGACCGTTTAATTGTTCTCGTTGACTTAGTCAATACCGACAAATTGATGTAGCAGAAAAGAAGAACAAGAAAATGGTAGCTTTATTCGCACGAAGTTTCAACAAATCGACGAATATAAATTTCTTCCTTGTATTCGAGAGATTCCTTCCGTTCCTGGTAAGAGCTTTCAACTGCAGTTACTTCTTATTCGCTGTATCACTCGCAAATGGGTCATTCCATGGTGTAACACCCGAAACACACACTTTTCAACTCATAAAACTCTTAATCCTTATGCTGATATTTTAGCTGTTTAGTTTTTTTTATTTTCTACGTTTTTAGTTGTTTTATATTAATTGTACAAGAGGCACAAGAGGCACAATCTTTCAAAGGTCCGTTCAATTGCTCGGATATGCCGACGATATTGACATAATTGGAAGAACGCAGCGTGATGTCAATGGCGCGTTTATGAGCATTGAGACGGAAGCGAAGAAGATGGGTTTAGTGGTAAATGAGGGCAAGACCAAGTATATGCTGTCGTCAAGTAGGACACCCAACACCGACGTCTTGGACAAAACGTCACAATATACAAGTATAACTTTGAGGTAGTTAAGGACTTTGTCTACCTAGGCGCCGCTATTAATTCAGACAACGACACCAGCGCTGAAATCAAACGAAGAATAACTCTTGCCAATCGCTGTTTCTTCGGACTAAGAAGGCAATTGAGTAGTAAAGTCTTCTCTCGAGCAACTAAAGTGTCCCTGTATAAGACACTTATCATCCCGGTTCTTATATATGGCGCAGAGGCATGGACCTTGTCAAAGGCAGACGAGAACGCTTTAGGATGCTTCGAGAGAAAAATTCTTCGGGTGATATTTGGTCCCGTCTGCATAGACTTTGGATGTGGAACTGAAACGGTTGCGTATGATAAGCTCATTGAATTCTGACCTTGACAGCATTGTTACATGGGGTCTTATGAACCGAGTAGAATTCAATGCTTCGAAAACTCAATGCTGCCTCTTGTCGTTGAAGCTTAACATTCCCCCATTGCCATTATCCATGAATGGTACCTGCATCGAAGAAACCGATAAGCTGGCAGTACTTGGTATGTGTGTAAACGATGATCTTCGTTGGATTGACCACATATTTGAAGTCGCCAAAAACGCTGCTAAATGCTTAGGCTTCTTGAGACGATGCAGGAAATTCTTCACCCCTTCTGATCTGGCTACAATTTATAGGGCCTTCATCCGCCCAAAACTGGAGTATAACTCCCATATTTGGTCAGGTGCTTCTCAAACATCTTTGCACCTCCTTGATAGGGTACAAAATAGGGCGTTGAAATTGATAGGTGATAGTTCAATCGTAGAAACAATTGATTCTCTTGAACATCGTCGAAACGTTGCCTGTCTCACTCTCTTTTATCGCTTTTTTCACAAGCAGTGCTCTAGCGAAGTAGCCAGTTGCATTCCTCCCCTGAAACAATTTAGCCGCAACACCCGCCTCGCTAGGAATGTTCATCAGTTTTACCTTGAGCCCAACTTCGGGCGTACAGTCAAGTATAGAGATTCGTATTTCAGTCGCACCACCCGAATGTGGAATGCTTTACCTGGCTCTGTATTTCCCCTTCATTACGATTCACAAAAATTCAAGAGCAACGTGCATCGGTGTCTCCTTTCAAATCCTCTCCTATTTTCCTAAATGCTCGCACTGTGTTTAACAACATTATAAGGGTATTCATAACCCCTTGATGTGCGCGTTAATTATAAAAAAAAAAAAAAAAAAAAAAATAGATGGAGAATGGAGAAGAAGATTCAACGACGAATTGTACGGGCTGTACAGCGACACTGACCTTGTCAAACGAGAGGTCCAGCGGCTTAGATGGCTGGGTCATGTAGAGCGAATGGACACCAACGCTCCGGCCCGGAAAGTCTTCGAATCCAATCCCGAGGGACGGCGCAGTAGAGGAAGACCGCGACTCAGGTGGCGCACGCAAGTAGGAGAGGACCTCAACCAACTTGGCGTGCAAAACTGGAGGCAGCTAGCTAGGGACCGAGTTGGCTGGAGAAGCATGTTGGTTGAGGCCCTAGTCCGACCCGGACTGTAGCGCCACCTTAAGTAAGTAAGTAATATTAATTGTAAGATTTGTATATTTAAGCATAAGAATTAACAGTTTTATGAGTCAAAAAGTGTGCGTTAGATATGCCGTCCTCACGACCTAGAGGAAGTTAAGCTTGCCATATTATGAAAACCTAAATCAAATAAGACTGCAGGTGCAGATGGCCTTGATGCCGAACTTTTCAAGGCAGCTGGACACCAGTTGGAAAGGAGCATGCACCAGCTGATCTGCGTGATATGGTCGGAAGAAAGCATGCCCGATGAATGGAACGTCAGTATCGTATGCCCGATCCTAAAGAAGGGAGACCCTCACAATTGTGCCAATTACAGAGGGATACGCCTCTTTAACGTCTCTTATAAGATCTTGTCTCCTGTAATATGTGAACGTCTGAAACCCCGCGTCAACAACTTGATAGGTCCTTTTCAATGTGGTTTTAGACCAGAGAAGTCCACAATAGACCACATTTTCACATTACGGCTGATTTTGGAAAAAACCCGAGAACATAATATCGATATTCACCATCTCTTTATCGACTTCAAGGCCGCGTATGACAGTATCTACAGAGACGAGCTGTACAGAGCCATCTCTAGCTTCGGCATCCCTGCAAAACTCGTACGCCTATGCAGGATGACTTTGGAGAATTCACGCTGCTCCGTCAAAGTCGGTATAGAACTCACCGAGACCTTTGATGTCGAAAAGGTTAAAACCTTTTCAAGGCGACAAACTGTCATGCGATCTCTTCAACATCAACTTGAACAGATTGTAAGAAACTCAAACGTCAACACCAGAGGAACAATCTTTCAAAAGTCTGTACAATTACTCGACTACGCAGACGATATTGACGCAATGGGAAGAAAAAAGCGTGATGTCATAGATGCTTTTGCGAGTATTGAAACAGAAGCGGCAAAAATGGGTTTGATGGTTAATGAGAGCAAAACGAAGTATATCCTGTCATCAAACAAGGACACAGAACATCGACGAATTGGACAAAACGTAACAATAGACAGACATAACTTCGAGGTAGTACAGGACTTCGTCTACCTAGGATCCGCTGTATAGACACGGAAAGCAACATCAGTGCGGAGATCAAACAGAGAATAACTCTTGCCAACCGTTGCTTCTTTAGGTTAAGAATGCAATTGAGAAACGAAACCCTTTCCAGAAAAACCAAGGTAACCATGTATAAGACCTTGATCATCCCAGTCCTGCTTTACGGCGCGGAAGCATGGACCTTATCGAAAGCGGATGAGGAAACCCTTGGTCGTTTCGAAAGAAAAATTCTCCGAATGATCTTTGGTCCCGTATGCGAAGACAGTGTGTGGAGAAGAAGATACAACAATGAGCTATATGAGCTGTACCGCGACATGGACATAGCCAGAAGAGTACGCATCGCGAGGCTACGATGGTTGGGTCATGTAGAGAGTAGAGCGGATGGACCCAAACGCCCCGGCTAGATGGGTTTTTAAAAGCACATTGCAGGGAAATCGGGGAAGGGGAAGACCTCGTCTTAGGTGGCGCAATCAAGTGGATGAAGACCTCAACCGACTTGGAGTGCGAAACTGGAGAGAGCTCGCCCGAAATCGAAGTCGCTAAAGATAGATGTTGGTTGAGGCCCAGGCTCTCCCCGAACTGTAATGCCCACCTTAGTAAGTAAGTAAGTAAGATATGCTAAGACCACTCGTATGATCCCTCCCTAGGTATAGCTTATATACGGAAGGCAAACCAGGGGTATTTTAAAAATATTTACTATAAGCTTTCGGATCATAAATTTCAAGAGCTGTTGGCTTTACTATACACACCACCAACCTGACAGCAATCTAGCTTTCCCATTTAAAGAAACGTATCCTGGATAGCTACTTTTGTTAGATTTTATAATTTTACAATGATCAACATAAATACGAGAGAATTAGATCATCAATCGATACTTGAATTAACGTAAAAAAAATAATCAACTGTAAGATTTTTCTTCTTCCCTTTATGGCGATAAAATTGGTGGTTATTGTTTAATGTGAATCCCATAGTTATTTGAAATTGAGCCATTAGAAGATACATAATGTACACATACATACATATGTATATAGGTACCTAGAGCGTAGTAAAAAACAGCCCTCAAAAGTTTCAGAACCCAAGAAAGTTCTTTTTTAATAATCAACTTCAAGGCTCTCACTGCTTCCTAGGTTTTAATTTGCACCAATCAAAACCAATACCTCCAAGATTTTGGTAAAAAAAAATAGGTATGAAAAATAAATTTTAAAATAAGTTTGCACATACCTACATACATATGTAGCCAAAGGTAAGATAAGAATAACAAAGTCGGTACTCACCATAAAGAAATAAATCCAAAGATTGTATTGGAAAATTGAACCATACATTTTAATATCCGCGATTGACGAAAATCAACATCAAAATATTAGCACTTCAAATCGGCGCAACACAAAAAGTCATTTTGAAAAGAATACACAAGATGGGCCAACGAAAATTGGAAAAGGAATAACGATAGCGACCATTCTGATTTTCATTTTTTTTTTTTTTTTTTTTTTTTTTTCACGCGAACAAAACAGACAATTATTAATAAAATTGAAGCTTTCATAAAACAAACAATGGAAACTAGATTTACTTAATTACAACACAACACGTCTCTCCTAAAAATTAAATCAAACTAACAAACACTTTTTTTCAACATTAAACCGAGAAAGGAATTGAAATTGGCGAAGCCATTGCTCGAACAAAGATTGAAAACACTACGATTGCACACCACGGCGGCTTTTTTCAACAAGAAAAGCCATTTAATTAACTAAATTTACTTCCACGAATCTACTTTCGAATAGAAATAAATAAAATATTGAATTTAAAATCGAAATTTCACAAACTTTCGTTGAAATAATTAATTTTCTTGGAGACGTCACAATTTTACTGCACTACTTTCGATCGCCATTACGGCTTTGTTCAATTTGCGACTCACAAAATACTCTTGTCTCTTTCTATCGTACATGGCGAATTGAAAATTTAATATGGAGGTGAATTGTGCCGCGAAGTCATTTGAATTCAAATTATTTCCTTTCAAAACTAATGTTTGTACATTTATGTAAGTAAAGGAAGTAAATATGACTATGAATGTACATATATACTACGTAATGTATTGTGAACTCTTATTGAAGGTAAAAAATATTATGTGCACTAAATATTTGCACTGAATGCAAAGAAAAATCAGTCGTGTGCTAGGGTACACTGTGAATTTACAACAAAATCTCCTTTAAGTTGTGGGCTACATTTAAAGAGCGTCTTTACGTTTTTCCTGTCAGAGGTTTTTAAGCAACCATGGGGTTCACTGAGACCTAAGTACCGATCAATTGTACTACCAGATAGCAACTTTTTTTTAAATTTTCAATTCTTTTTTATTTTCATTACCTTATGCCTACTCAAATGCTACCAAAAAAGTATAGAAGTGGCTTATATATAAACTTAACTAACTTGCTGACCTTAAGCGGGTGCTCTGAGACCACCCTACTGTACCGAAGGACCTCTTCAACGTTTCCGCCTACTGCGGTGGCGTCTCGGTTATGAAGGAGCCGTAGTTCAACGGATTTACGGCAGACATAGTAGATCAGTGGAACCGACAATCTATCAATCAGAATCAAACCTTTCATGTCAAAATAGAGGAAAGTCTACGGTGGGAATATTCCATTGAAGCGTTTTTACTTTCAATTTTCAATATTGGAGTAATGAGCCCCAATTTTATATAGCCGGGGTTTTTTCGGTCGACGATGAAGCGTTTCCCGAAGTTTTGTTTTCCCACCTGAGTTTTAAACTACATTGATTAATGGAGTGTGAGTTTCTTCCGCAAAAATCACATTCAGAATTCATTTGAAAAACCCTCGCCCTAGGATTTAACTCGTTCCTATTTTGGGTTGAGAAATTGGGTTTGAAATTAGGTTCGTTATGAGTATTCCTAAATGGATTTGTGTGGTTTTGCTTTGGAACATACTCGTCTCTATTGTTTCTATTCCAGTTGTGATCTTGGAACTTTGTGCTTTGATAATTTGAATTATTTTTTCTGCGGCAGAGTCGGGTCTCATGTCCGTAGGTCTTACAGTTTTCACATACGGGTGTATTTTTCCTTTTCAAACAATCCTCGTATGTGTGACCTTTAAACTTGCAAAAACTGCAAGTAATTTGGGGTTTTGTTTTGTGTTCTCTACCTTGGCTTTTCTCGAAGTCTTTATCTATAGGAATCGTTGCCTCTGACAAGTATGGTTGAAACATTTGCTTCTGTGCCGCCCCTTTTTACAGTTTTTCCATCATGAAAGCTTTTCGTAGAATGCCTTCAAAAGTGGGTTCGGATAGCCCTAATAAATACTGCCCTAGATGGGGATTTAGAACCCCACCAGCGAAAGAGGATATGGCAAAATCTTCTAACTGCGTTTTCACAGTGTCCGCATTTTTAATTTTAATTTCTGCTGCTTCGCGGCACTGTGCCAACTTGTGGCGAAGTCTTGAAGCAAACTCTATTGTACTTTCTTGTCTTTCCTGTTTGCACGATATCAAACGCGTCACTAACTCGTTATAGTTTTCTACTGGGAGGTATGTCCTACTGAGGAGATCCTCGGCTTCCCGAAAAGTTTCGGGTCTGGCTGTATCTATTAGGTCGTATGCTTCACCTCGCAATCTTGTGGTGAATAAACTAGCAAAAGCTTCCTTTTCCTCCTCTGAGAGACAAAACATCACCTGCCTACAACATCCAATGAATGTTTGTAGTTCTTGGGAGATTTTTGGATGTCTCTCTCCGGAAAATAAAGGAACGACCTGGGCCGTAAGCTTGATAATTTTCGTGTAATCCACCGCCATGCTTAAATTAATAGTCTCACTTTCTGAATCGGAAAAATCTTGGAATTCGAAGTTAGTTTGAGACTGGTCCATAAAGGAGATTTGGGGTGGGGTCTTTATTTGAGCTATACGTTCAGTCTGTTTAGTACTGCTTTGGTTTAGAAGGATTCCCTGGAAAATCAGAGAATCTGTCTTTAACTTTGCTATCTGTTTTAGCCGTTCAAGCCTTTGTTTTTCTGAGGATGCTTCGAGTTGGTCTAAGGCCAGTAGGGATATATTTCCCGTGGATTGAGCCTTTTCATGTAGTGCTTTAACTTGCTCCAATACGGTCTTTTGTTTGCCGGGTAGGAGAGTAGCAGCTGTTGAGGTTGACGCTTTGTAGATTTTACGTTGCCTCAGATTAAGGTAGGTCTCGTTGTTTGACTCCTCTGAGTCCGAATTTGACATTTGTTTGGAAAAAAAAAATTTTGTTTGGTTCTGAAATGATGCCTCCTATTATTTTTTATTGTTTAAACAACATGCGAGTTGTTAAAACGAAATTAAAAGTTCGGATTTAACGAGATGAATCTCTAGCATCATCCTACCGGCTGCGCCATTTGTTGTATTTTTCCCAACAAGT
The DNA here is from genome assembly GCA_914767635.1 of Melanostoma mellinum. Classification (NCBI taxonomy): domain Eukaryota; kingdom Metazoa; phylum Arthropoda; class Insecta; order Diptera; family Syrphidae; genus Melanostoma; species Melanostoma mellinum. The sequence goes on from OU612058.1 coordinate 28,750,597, forward strand.
CAGAACTCATGAGCCAACCATAACGGGACAAAACCTTCGAGCTTTGAACAGCCAAACAATGGTCTAACAGTTGGTAGGGTGCTCATGCTCATACTAAAAGCACCTACTAATTAGAATCTTGCTTGAAAGGGATGGGAGTGGGGTATGGGGAACAACATATTTTTCGCAGCCTGTTGTGAGGCTAAAATGTAAGGCCCTTAAAAGGCCGATTTGTTTTTATACTTACTTGGTCGTAATAAACACTCCAAACTTCAAATATAAGATAATGGTACAAATTGTTCCTTTTTAAAATGTTCTTTATTCTCTGAGTTCTTATGAACTAGTTTACTGACACCTTTTTATTAATTGACTTACTTTCCTAACATGATCTCTTTTATATCTTACTCTACTAAGCTTATGGAACTATGTTTGGCCTCATAACCGCCAGCTGGTGTCGTCATTTGCCAGTCATCATTTTTGTTTGCAAACCACTGTTCCAATTGCATTTTGCTTGCGTTTATGGGCTGCAGGTGTTTCTTTTAACCCAATGTGTATTTGGGTCATAGTCGATTGGTTGTTTACTTTTTTTTGTATTCCCACAATGTCTTTTGTTTGACATGTGGGTCAATCAATATTATGACTGTTAATCGAACTATGACTATACAACATTGCAGCATTTGAGGCAGTGTGTTAGGATTAATGCGCTGAATATTTTCTTCCAGGGCGTCAATAGTCTCGGCCTTATCTGCGCAGAGAAGCGACTTCATATATCCACACAAATAATAGTCGAGCGGTGTTGCATCGCCCGATCTTGTAGGTAGCTCATAGGTTTAAAACTCGAAATTCAAAATTATGTATTTCCGTCAACAGCGATTTCCTTTCTAGATAAAGGGTTACTTTGGGTATGATAAGAAGGCTAAGCAAGTCGTTGAACCATTCTAAGGAAAATCCTTTAATTCAGAGTCCAAAAAGTGCTTACCTCAGAATATGTCCGTAATTTGATCGACATTTTTGAAAGCTCACCAAGATTGTGAATTGTGTGTGATGCAATTATAGTTTCTTCAATGACAAAGGTAGAACAGTGGAGCTGGAAGTCAAAATCAGCTTAGTTTTTTTGTTGCTCAACTCCTATCCTGATTTTGAATAGGAGCTTATTTGACCGGAATGTATCATTGAAGGGCCATGTTGATTGTGAGTGGCTTATCCTCTTCTAGCTAACTCACACGCTGGTCAATGGCCTGGAAAACACAAAAGTTATACCAAGATTGTGACTAATGTTAGCATGAAAATTTCAGCTTTGAAGCAGCTAATTTTGAGGCCGATTCCGACACTCCGTCGTTGAACTCTAAATAAAGAGTAGTGGCGATATTCCTGTTAGATCTTAAAGGAAAATTCAAGTTCTTTATGACGCTCTGAAAAAGCAACTTGTTGTTCTTGTTCTCGCTTCTCGTTTCTCGTTTCTCGTTTCTCGTTTCTCGTTTCTCGTTTTTCGTTTTTCGTTTCTCGTTTCTCGTTTCTCGTTTTTCGTTTTTCGTTTCTCGTTTCTCGTTTCTCGTTTCTCGTTTCTCGTTTCTCGTTTCTCGTTTCTCGTTTCTCGTTTCTCGTTTCTCATTTCTCGTTTCTCGTTCTTTTTCTTGTTCTTGTTCTTGTTTTGCTTCACCATACCTTTTAAGCTCCAGCTTGTTTACCATCAGCTTTTAAGACGCTGGCAAAAGAAAAACAAAATCATCAAAGTGTAAAACAAACAGTTGTGGACTTAAATTACCGCCCTACGTTACTCCTCGATCGGAACTGAACATTGTTTTAAGTTTGAGACAAACTTAAAGGCATTATATATTTCTATATCATAATAAGTATGTAAGAAGAAGAAGACATAAAGCTCGGGGATCCCTGAGGCCTAGTGCACTGCTCTCAACCTGCTGCTGAGCGAAGAATATTTCTATGTCTTGGAATTTCTGTTTCGAAGTTGGGAAAATGCTAAAATAATAATAAATAAGGTGGCACTACAGAGCGAGGAGCCCCTGAGCCTAGCGTATTTCTCACAACCATGCCTTGTTAGGGAATGGAGGGGACCAACAATTTTCTGCCGGTTCCAAACGGCTAATTAAGAAAGCGCTTTTCATGGCAATGAATTTACTAACGGAAGACCTGCCAATTCCTCGCGAAAGGTGATACCCGTGAAAAAACAATTTTGCCTCTGCTGGGATTCGAACCTCGAACCTCTGGGTTAACAGGTGGACATGCTAACCCTCACGCCACGGGAAAATGCTAGGGTTGGTTTATATTCAGTTCTTTTCTTTTGAATATCATAGCTTTATGGAACCTTGTTTCGAGAGAACTTACTATTTTTGTCCTTTACTTTGCGTAGATAGAATCATTTAGCTACCAATAGTTTTGCTCATTTTTCTTCCATTTTTTATGACAGAAGGCTCTTTGAGCAAAATTCTTAAATCTTGACCCCCAGCAAGCCATGTAACAACTTTGCTTTCCCACGCTGGGACACAATTTTTCTACCGTATGTTCTTAAAATGTAAAACGCCTGCAACGATACCTTCATCTTACCCGTTAAAATAAAGAGTAAAATAAAAAATTGCTGATGGCCACAGTCCCGATTCTTACTTTTGAGTAAAACAAACTACGTATGTATTTGGATTATAAAATAAAAACGATGAATACACACTGATTGTTCGAACTGCAGGTCAAAGTGAAAGAATTCGACCTAAGTTTTTATTGTCATTCACATTGCACCCCCCAAAATTCAAAAGCTTCCCGAGGAGTTATTTCTTGATTAAATTCAGAACAAAGCATTGTGCATTTTTGCAATGTGACTGTGTGTGAGCAAAGAACGCAATGCTGGCTGGTCGGCCATAACTACCGCACCGGATATTCCGGCAAGTTCCCTCAACTCACCCAAAATGGTAGATCTACATTAATGCCTGTCGTCAGTGCGAGGATGTCGATTGCGAACCCAGGTCTACCTATAGACAAAAGGCCAACTTGGTTTGAGTCCTACAGTGGTTATAGTATAGTTATAATTATTTCTGCCGAAAATGTACCTGGTCCTTGGAGTAAAAGTTGGTGGCATGTTCGAATTGAATGGAAATACATTTTTTGTTTTTCTGTTTTAGCTTTATGGCATTATAGTAACGGAACAAAATGACAATAGAATACAGCACAAAGCTTTACGCAAACATACATGCATATTAATGTCTTCGATATATTCGTTATTCGTATATACAAATACATACAAGACCCAACTTTAATTGTTGTGGTCGAGGGTAATGAGCCTTTTCGAGAAATTGCAGGTGTGCTCTTGGCTGGAATTTCTTTGATCTTTTGTTATCGTGTCATTGTTAAGCTTAAGTCCTTTGCTATCGATTGGCTTTGTTCAGATATATGTACCTACTTACTGACGAATAATTGAAGATATGCCGCATATGAAGTATGGTATTCTTGAAATTTCGTTTGTAATTTGGTGATCCTGGAGAGGCAAGTGATTTAATGAAATGAATTTGTGAAATATTATTTCTCAGATGGTGTTGTATATGAATGGGTGAGAATATGGATCAAGATTCTATATTCCAGGAAGTCATAAGCTTGACGAAAATATTCTTTTATTTTCATTCACAATAAACTGCATCAGAGGATTCATTGAGGAAATCTGGTAGGTAGGAGGAAGACGATTTCTTGTCAAAAATAAAGACACAGAAAGGTGCTTAACAAGTCAGAAGTAAGCTTTACGAAGTCCAGTGTCCTTATGAGAGAAATTGTGATCAGGTTTCTCTTAGAAGGAAAAACTTCCAATTTCAATAGTCTTGATTTTTTTAGACGTTTGGTATTAAATCTAGCAATGCATTTTTCGGAGTGTTGTATATGGTAATTAAAAGAATACTATCTTTTAATAAAAAAGTATTTATTACATAACTTGAATGTATGACTAAAACTAAAAGAATGAATGATTTGACATTTGATATAATAATGAAAAAACGATATGTATCACCATGGAAACAAGTTACTAGATCATTTGAAATAAAGTCTATTGTATTAGGTGAATACACAGTATTCTTCCCACCCTTCTCTGATTAAGGTGAAAATATGATTCGTGGTTTCATTTGTCTTAGAAGGCATTTCTTTAGAAGGTGTAACTGGTTTGGATACCATTGCTTCATCGTTATGCAATTGTGGCATATGTGGTGCTGCAGTCTTTTGCGAAACCGTCAACTCATGCTGTGAGGGCTTGGTCGTTACCACTTCTACTGGAGTTGGTAGCTGCTGTCTAGGGTGCATCGATTGCTGATGTTGTATTGGCACATGATGTTGAATGGCTTTCTGAGTAACTGGCTGATGTTGCACAGATTGTTGTTGAATCTGTTGTTGCATAAAGGAAGGAGGTGCAGTTGGCTTTTGTTGGATGATTAGATTTGTTGCTGGTGGTAGCTTATGATGCTGTGGTTGTTGCACTATTATATTAGTAGTAGGTGCTTTGATATTAACCTGGGATTGCTGTGGCTGAAGCAAAACTTTCTGCATAGGCTGAATTTGCGAATTCAGAGGTTGTTGCTGCTGTCGAACAATGACAACATGATTGAGTGATTGTTGTTGCTGCATTTGCCGTCCACTTGCATCTTTTCCAGTGTTGCTGCAATGCATGGTCGCAGGTGGGTGTGCGGAGTTTGATGTCATTGCACTTGTAGTTGGCACTGGTGAGTGCATCGCCTGCAACACTCTTTGCTGCTGTGGCGCCTGTTGTTGCTGCTGCTGTTGCAACTGTTGCTGCTGTTGTTGTTGCTGCTGCTGCTGCTGCTGCTGCTGCTGCTGTTGCTGCTGTTGTTGCTGCTGCTGCTGATGCTGTTTAAGCTGAGAATTCTTCTGCTGAACCTTTTGCATGTGCATCATTAGTTGTTGTTGTTGCTGTTGCTGCATTTGTTGGTATTGCTGATGTTGCACAAACATTTGCTGATGCATAAACTGTTGGTGATGTTGTTGTTGTTGCTGTTGTTGTTGAGCAGAGAGCTTAGATATTTGTTGTAGAACATGTGGCGACATACGATGCGGGGGTTGAGGCGTTGGTTGTTGTTGGGGAGAACTGACATAAACATTGCCACCTGATTGAGAAACTTTATTTGCTGCAGGCGGAAGATTTTGCTGCTGCATTAGGTGTTGGTCAACAGCATTCGATTTCATTGGCGACGTTTGATGGTTCTTCGAGTGTTTACCGTCTTTGTTGTCTTGCTGGTCATTAATAACATTCATGTTGCTTGTTGCGTTGATCATATTTGGAATCACAACTGGATGAACGCTTGACTTATTTGGTGCTGACGATGACGATGGCTGTTGTGCATTGCTTGGTGCCATTTGTGTCGGTGGATATGATTGTTGTGTGGTAATGTTCGAAGGACGTTGCATTCCATGCTGATAACCGTAGTTAACTGGCGCTATTCCGTAGTCGTATCCTGCGGCCGTAATAGCTGGTCGTTGATATACAGGAGCATAATGCCCTGCTGTCCTAGCATAGCCAATGCCAACAGGATGTCTTACTTGTTGCGTAGTTATATTGTATAATTTCGAGAGTTCTTCATTTGTCAGTGGAGTTTTTTTGAGTTGGCTGCTGTGGAGTGAATGGAACTAGCTGAAGGCCAGTGGGGTTCAGTTGTTGATTCAAAATTGCTGGGGTTGAACCAAAGTTCGGATGAGGCGTCATTGGTGGCAGGGCTGGCGGAGCCGTACTTAGCTTTTGAATATATGTTGGGCTGGTAAAAGATATCAAGTCACTCTCTGGTACTTTCGCCGAAAACGAAGGTTCATCTGGCAGACGGATTTCACTATGTCGACGAGAGGGTATAGTAGGTGGAGTAGCAATAGACGAGCTATTTGGAACGTTAAAAGAACCTGGTCGGATTCTAGACTGCACTACTGCGTAGTCGACTGCGGTTGGCTTGTTATGAAAACCAGTTCTTGGAGGGGAAGCGCTTCCACCGTATGAATAGTGACTTTTTGAGCGTCGGAAATCATCGAGGGCTTGGGATTCCAAACTAAGTGCAGTGGCTTTTGCGAGGTCTTCTTGGAACTGCTTTTCGTAATCGATCTCTGCTTGGTTTGCCATTCTTTGACTTGAGGCTTTTTTATAGAATCCCGAGGTAATCTTTAAATCGATTTCTTTTGCGTAGGCATCTCGTAATGCTAAAGGAATTTCCCTGGCTTTCATAAAAACTGGTGACACATCAGGCTTAAGGTGAAGCTTGACTGGTGGCCCTTTTAATTTCCCAGCTACGTTACTGAATGCTTCATCATACTGATTGAGTAGGGAGTTGAGACGATTTCGTTGTTCAGGTGACAGATTAGGGCTTGTTGATGTTAGCGAGTTAATGCAGTTTGTAGTTGAAAATAATTTGTTGAAGTTTATTTCACTTGCAAATTGAGAGATCCATTCTCGTCCAAAAAGGCTGTCAAAGTGTCCATCCACCACATAGAGATTCAATTTACGTTCGGTTGTGCCAAGAGTTACTGTAACAGGAATACTACCTAAGCAATTTATTTTGTGCTTTGTGTAACTTGCAAACTGCCTATCTGATTTTGTCGGTAAGAACTTTGGTATTATTTTTCGAAGAGTTTTTTCACTAACGATAGCACACGGAGATCCAGTGTCCAACTCCATTTCTAAATCGCGGCCGTTAATTTTCACTTTTATTTGAAGCGCATCTGTAGTTGTACGTTTAGTTGCTGTACGTTTAATGGAATTGACTCTACTAATATTTTGGAGATATTGCACGATTTCCTCTTGGTTTGATTGCTCCTCGTTAACTTCACTGATTTGTGCTGATTTCGATCTGCATACTTTTGAGATGTGACCTTTTTTACCGCAGGAATGGCATTCTGCATCACGGAATTTACAATGAGTCCTGAAGTGTTTGCCTCCACAGCCATTACATGTGGGCAAGTCTTTCATTCTACCTTGGTGTTGTTCTTTTGGGCCACGTTTGAATTGTGGTGCGACATATCCCAATTTATGTGTGGCTTCGCCTGCCGGAGACAACTCAGACTTAACTTCCAATGCTGTACTTCGGCTTATTTCAATACATTGTGCAGTTTCATACGCAGTGAGAAATGTGTCGGGATTTTTAATTATAATTGAATTACACGTTTCACGGCAAGCAAGTCCATGAAGAAACTGTTCAACTAACATTCTATCTAAGAAATTGCCGTAGTCACAGTCAGCAGCGCCTTGTCTCAACCTGAGAGCAAAGTCAGCAATTGATTCATTGGATTGCTGAACAATTTGTCGAAATTTGATGCTTTCAGCGTATTTGTTCTTAGCTGCATCGAAGTGCTTTATGAGAGTGGTTTTAATTTCTTCGTATGAAAGTGCTTCTGGATCCTTAGGACTTGCAAGCGTTTTAAGAGCATTGTTCAATTCTGTTCCCATGTATACACGTGCGTAGTGCTGGAATTCGGTTTCGTTGATCTTGCTTAGCTTGAGCGCCCACTCAAAGCGCTTGAAATAATCTCTGACTGATTCTGATGGTTTGTACTCACCCATGGAAAAAGTTGGTGCTCTTGAGGATTGTTGCTGAGATGTCGCCTGTGTGGCCTCCCGAACAGCCATTTTGATGGCATCTGAAAAAATTGTTGTTAGCGATTGAAGGGTTTCGTCTGGCAAAGACATATTGGATTCGAAGTAATCCTACTTCTGACACCACTGTTGTATATGGTAATTAAAAGAATACTATCTTTTAATAAAAAAGTATTTATTACATAACTTGAATGTATGACTAAAACTAAAAGAATGAATGATTTGACATTTGATATAATAATGAAAAAACGATATGTATCACCATGGAAACAAGTTACTAGATCATTTGAAATAAAGTCTATTGTATTAGGTGAATACACAGTACGGAGTTGATCTTTTTAACATCTGAAACTTGATTTATGCTCAGTTTGGTTCGCCATTTCACTGTGGAAGAATTGAAGCCGCACTACCACTACCACTGGGCAGTGGGCACTGCGTACGTTCGGAAAATTGTCTCGAAACGAAATTACGCCGTTTTTACGTAATTTCGAGTTTTAAACCTGTAAGTTACCTCCAAGATTGGGGACTATTTCCTGTGGGCTTATGTGCAGTTGGCTGTCTACGCAGATAATCCCAAGACGATTGACGCCTTGGAAAAGAATATACGGCTCGTTATTGTCCAAAATTGAGCCTCCCGACTGGAATTTATATAAGTCAGCCACGAAGGCTAGATACTTGCCCGAAGTCATTTTTAGCAAACCTTCGTCTTTAATAACAAAGCTGAATTCTTTGCCACATAACTTTGAATTATATGCGTTTTACTTCTTCTTGAAAGCCGCCTAAAAAAATATAAAAATAACTATTTCAGCAGTGCTACAAATACGGGGGACTAACCAATATTTTCTTTAGGACAAATAATGTAGCCGAACGACCCGACCAGCTACCACCAATGCCCATCTAAAGACCTAAGTCCATCAATCAACTGTACTTTCAGAAGCGAATAATATGTTAAAGGTTGTGTGTAAATGTGGGAAATCTATTTTCAGAATTTATACATGGACCTCTAGCTAAACGTACTGACATTAAGGCGAATCTGATAATCCAGACGAAACTCTGCACGTTTGAATCGAACTAAAGGTAAAAGTTTCAGTAAAAAAAAAAAAAACCAAATGAAACCGAGGCTTTGAACTGCAAAGCTTGCAAAGTTTGTTTGTTTTCACTATTTGTTGCTGATTGTCCGTGTTGATTGCATGGCCACTCACAGCCATTCTAAAGCCATAGCCAAGTCCACTAGGCTTCTATGATCAGTGGTCATACATACCTCGGACCTCTTTTATCACCCCTACTAATATTATAATTGTGAAAGTAGGTTTGTTTGTTACGCCATCACGCTTGAACTACTGACCCGATTCAAATGAAATCATAGGTACAGAGATAGTCTAGAGTTTACAAAAACGGGAATGTAAACGAGAAGCTAAAAACTATTACTGCACATGTTTTAAAAATCAACTATGATTAATGATTATCTCGTCTGTCTATATCCAAGAAAATGCAAAAATGTAGCAAAAATGATGTAATGGCTGACATGAAGTGTACCTTCATTTGAAGCTATATGCTGGTCAAAGATAAATGTTAAATACTGAAACTTCATCGGGAAATTTGTAGTCTTCGAAATATGTTACCCATGTCCAAATTACTGAGGGTTATTCAAAAGCAAACTCAAAAACTAAAACAAAAAAGTGTATGAATGCGTCGGAATACTCAGCGAGACCATCTGAATGATGGTGAAGGTATTCAAGAGGAGGACTGAGGAATTCCTCTAGAAAGGTGATACCCGTGGAATGAATTTTTGTATTTCTGGTATTCGCCACGCATATCTTCACTTCTACGACACACCTTTTGAAAACTGATTTTCGTTTAAAAGAAAATGACCGGGATTTGCTTTTTAAAAACAGAACTATTTTATTACTAAGCATTATTAGCATAAGCAATATTTTTCAACGAATTTCGAAAAACAAAAAAACATGGTTTTAAGCATTATTCTGGTATGTATTCTGAAAAACAGAAAACAAAAGCAGTCAAAAAGAAATTTACTCAATGTTATAAAATTAACTTACGGTTTGCAACATCTTCACAGTCATTAAAGGCTTTCAATGCGCATAAGTTTGGAAACAGTTTCACATCTGCTCCATTGTTTCGGTTTCCGAAAACGGGATCATAGTAGAGCGGACATACCCTAGGAGTACACTCTGGTTTATTTTGTGCACAGGCAAACTGAACTGCAAGCAGCACTAATGCAACAACTAGACTAATGAACTTCATCAGGAACTCAATGATGTTGAGTTCGTTCAGTCTCTGCTTTTTATGGAGGCTACCCCTCCACTTTCTTCGAAAAAAAATTTTAAAATACCTCCTAATACTATTTAGCAAAGCTTTCCATGATGGCATTCTACATAATATTAGGAAAGGTGTAAAAATTTAATAAAACAAATAATTAAGGTAAGTGCTTCAAAACCATTAAAATAAAAACCGTGTTCATGATCGTAATATTCGTGCTTACATTGTTTCTAAAAAAGATAAGATTGACTCAACAAACACTTTTATTGAGAAATTATTTAGATATAATTGATGAGTTTTGTAGTTGAGATAATCCACGTGTTTTTTATCAAATAAATGAAAAGATTAGCAATATTTTTAACTGTTAAAACACTTTTTATATTTCGTCAGGTGTACATTTCAGAAGCAATGCTTCCATCATCAGTGAGATTTATAAATTAAATTTAATTTAATTATTTGTCAAAAGCTAATAAAAAATAAAAATGTTTTCTAAACAAAGTTACAATTGAGTTGATTGAGAATATTAACACGAAAATTCGTCAAGACAAAAGTTATGCTTTGTGAAATTCTACATAAAATCTTCCACAATAATTTAAAGCTCTTGCGTTTTTGATTTAAGTACACATTACGTTATTTCTATGGCGATCTTCTTCCATTGTTTTATTATTAAAAGCAAGTCAGAAAAATGTGATCAAAATGTATGAGACGACCTTGAAATACGATAAAAAAACAACTTCTAGGAATTCTGTTGAATTTCGAAGTCAGTCTAAGAACTCATTTTTCTTCGTTGAGCATCGTGATCTCGAAGGGATCACACAGTTCCCTCACTTATCTTAATAATCAAACTTTTGATCCGCCCATCAGGTTCGCTACTACCTGTTTTGGATTTTCAAATGAGGCCAAATAAGTTTTGGTCTACCTTGCATTTACATCCTTCGCGATCGTTTCTCAACATTGTCTGGTATTCCTTTTTTTTAATAGGCTTCTCTGGATCTCTCCTTTGAACATGACGATACCAACTGAGCCGGTCGTTGTCTAACTCTATTCCTTCAAAATTGTGTTTTTGGGATGAAGGCTTCAACGGATCATGTTACTTCTAATATGATCAAGCTTTTTTACTCCTGCTATCATACGAAACATCATTTAATCACAGCTGCACTTAACTTCTTGTCATACTTTTTATACATTGTCCAACATTGTGAACCTTATGTCAGTTTTGCACTCCCAACCGCAGTGCAGAGTCTTCTCTTCAGCTTAAAAATTCTTCCAAACCGAAGCCTTTTTGCAGCTGCGGCAGCGGCAGAAGCGCTGCTTACATCATTCTTGCAGTCGCCATAGTGCGAATGTATAGAAACGCTGCGTTTTTGTCTTTTGTCGCGTTGGTGTGGGTATTGTCATATGTCGCTGTATAACTTAATTTCGACAACTGCGGTTGTCGCTGCCGCAACTGCAAAAACGATCTGGTTTGGGAGGTCCGTAAGGGCGTTTTTCTAACTCAAAAGGCAACGCAGTTTTAAATTAAAAGAATTTTAGCTCCTGATTTTAGTGGAATTTCATTTTTCATAGCATATAGTTCAACAATTAAACAAGTAGTGAAAATATTTACAATATTACAAATGTCTAACATGTGTAACCATAAATCTAATGAAACTGTAACTACAGATAAGCTTCTTGCTGACCTTTTCAAGGTAGCTGGAGATTTGATGGATATGGATATGCTGGGAGTTTGAAGGACAACACTCACGATAAATGGAACCTCGGTATCTTTTGCCCGATCCTAAAAAAGAACACTCTCACAGCTGCCCAAATTATTGATACCTAAGCCTCTTTAACGTCTCATAGCAGAACTTGTCATCTGTAATAAGTGACAAAGGCAAACTTTACAGAGAGATTTCTGTAATTTTAGTTTCGTTCGACCTTGCAGGACGACTTTGAAGAACGTGTGGTGCTTCTTCAATGTCTGTAAAGAATTCATCCATACCTTTGATGCTGAGAATGGCTTTCAACATCTCTACAAACTGTCTTGCTGATTCCTTAACGCCATACTTGGAAGGTTCTTGCAAAGCACAAACTATACCAGAGGCATATTCTTTCGCAGTAAACTCTGATGTTATCGGAAGAATGCAGTCTGATGTCATAAGTGCGTTTGTGAAGGTTGAAACGAGAACGGGGACTTATTTTTATCAATCACTTATGGTTTTGAATTCTGTCAAATTGAAGCTTCATGTATAGCGTAGCGTGTTGTCTTATTTTATTGAACACTTGATAAACGTTGCGAAATGCTTTCAACATTTCAGGTCACATCGACCTGATTTTCAAACAAAACATTTCATTATCATTTAATTTTAAAAATCACAGGCATCAGACAAGTTCTGGTTGCCAAAAGTGAGACAATTCCTAGTCCAAAATTAAACCAAACAAAGAGGCTTCAAGCTAAACGAATGTGGTGTTGACTTAGTCAAAGAGATGTCTTGATAAGAGAAATCGCGGTCTAAATTCCGGTAAGATATTGCCGTGAAAGCAAAAATATCACTGCAATTTATGAAGGTAAACCGATAAGAGAATATAGCCGCAGTATCTACCACAAGGATCACAAAGATCCATACAGCGGCCTAAGCTTGTTAGGCGACTATGTACTTGTACATGTACATACAGATGTATGTACTCTGAAAAAATAATATGCTGGTGGTATACTCGTATTTCCGCCCGTGATGTAATAGCTGGCGTGTCTGCGTGTTAAGTAGGATCTTCGAGGATCGAAAAATAGAAACACCAAGGGAAAAAATATTATTCCACGGGTACGGCTTTTCTGGTGGTGTTGGCAGTTTCTCCGATAGTAACTTTGTGCCATGAAAAGTTCTTTCTCACTTAGCCGTTCGTGATCGGAAAAAAATGTAAGACCCTTTCATTTCCCTATAAGATAAAGTATGGTTGAGAGAATTGCGCTAGGCCTCGAAGATCACCGCCATATTTATTTTGACTTCTTTTTTATTACCGCTGTGTTTTTGGGAGAGGACACCAATGCAGCTTAAGCTACCGATTTTTTTTTAACTGGCACCGTGCTGGTATTAAAATATCTACTTTAACGAAATAGACACTCAACTAGGCTCGATCACTGGTGAACTTTACAAAGCTCATGTTTCTACTGGAGGCGACTTTCAACGTTCTGTTCTTTTAAATTCTCGGATTCTTTGAACTCGACCTAACAGCTCTATCCATCAGCTTCCGTGACACAGTTTTCTTCTCTATTATCTTCACTATAAATTGAATCCAATAGAACCAAAAATTCTCTGTGGAAAAATCAAAGTCTTTCGAAAAAGTCCACATAAAGGCTGGAGTCTGGACTTTGCTGTCTCCAGTGCACTATCCAAAGAGCAAAAGACTCTGAATCATAGTTTTAAAGATACTGACATCTTGTATATGTATATTGCTAGCAAGCAGCGTGGAGTAGGTGTCACTTATGCAACAAACTTATCTCGACACCCCGTTTGTTGGTTTGATGTTTTTTTTTTTTTTTTTTCTATCCTTAACCGATGTGGTACTTCTCCTTACATTTTTCATTTATACTACGCCGCCGTTGTCTGAAGAGGTGCCCTTGCTTATTTGTGTCTTGCTGAATGAGTTTGCCACGCATCTGTTTATATTCCGATTGAATACAGAAATCTTCGTTTAAATGAAAGCGTCTATGGTTAGTTTTTTAAAAATATTTTATTTAATAGATAAATTAGACAAGAATTATTCTGGTACGTATTCTGAAAAATAATAAAAAAAAAAACAACACAGTCAATGAAACGTTATACTCGATGTTATAAAATGAACTTACGGTCTGCGTCTTCTTCACAGTCATTAAAGGACTTCAATGCGCATAAGTTTGGAAACTCTCTCACATCTGCCCCATTGTATCGGTTTCCGAAAACGGGACTATAGTTGAACGTACATGGCCTTGCGACACATCCGGCTTTCTTTGCACAGGCAAATTGAACTGCAAGCAGCACTAATGCAACAACTAGATGAACAAACTTCATGGCTATGCTGATGTTGAGTTGAGTTTAGTCTCTGCTTTTTATGGAGGCTACCCCTCCACTTTCTTCAAAAAAATGGAAAAAATACAACTGATTTAATATTTACTTACATGCCTACACTGTGTACAGGGTGATTTGCATGAGATGTGGAAAGTAATGAGGCACACAAAGAAAAGTTGTCCATGATGCCAGTCTGTATCTATTGTTTTCTATAAAACGGTTCAGTAAAGCAAATGATTAAATAAACCAATGAAGATATATACGAACATTTAGCCTTTGATTATTAACAAAAATGGAGACTTCCAAGGCTTATCAGCTATTCTGTGTTTCGAAAAAATATATGATAGTATGTAGGGTCAGGGGAGTTTAAACCGTTCTCAAAACAAGCAACTTTATCTAAAACCAACTTGAGTTTTCTTTCAGTATATTGAAACTTTAGAATCAAAGAATAGGATTGGAGATATGAAAGCTTTGATTTACAAAAGCTTTGCACTTACGACAGGGGTATAAACCAGTGAAATAAAAAGGTTACGCAGACATTCTGTGCAGTAACAGTATACGGACACGAATACCCATCAAGAGTTGGTATCATACTAAACGCCAAGATCTTATGTGTTATTAAGAATCCGATCTGGCTCAAGTCGTAGCTGACATTCTTAGAAAACAATTAAAATCCAAAGAGCTTCTCGTTGACATACATACACTCCAACTGTTTTTGAATTCAAACACAAATTACAGAAGATACGGTCAATGATTAGATTGAACTTACTATGGAGAGAATCAAAGAGTTCTATTTTGCCTGCAAATGAACCAAAGAATAGGTAATACAGTCAGGCAGGTGATGAATGAACAACAACATAAGGGGTCTAACAGTGGTTCCTTGAGGGACTCTAATAAATGTCGGATCGGAGTTGGACATAGTTAAGTTCGCCAAATAACCTGCGTGTCCTTGTCAAAGGAGCTGCTGAAGAGGAAAGAAATATGATTTGTTGATTTGCTGTGGCAAAAAAGGAAGGTTTAATCTTTATTCAATGACCATACAATGGTGTTTTCGAAAAACTGACTGGTGTCTGCGAAAATAGGCTTTGATGCTGCACAAGTAGTGATACTTGGAAGTTTTATAAAAGACTTTTGGCGAATTGAAAAGTTGAAAATGACTTAATTCTGGCAGCTGTGTTTTTGAAGCACAACCAGCGCCGTGATGGTTAGCATGTTTTCCTGTTAGCCCAGAGGTTAGTGGTTTGAATCCCAACAGAAGAAAAATGTTTTTCCACGGGTATTGCCTTTCGCGAGGAATTGGCAAGTCCTTCGTTGGTAAATTCAATACCATGAAAAGCGCTTTCTCGATAAGTTGTTTGGAATCAGCAGAAAAATGAAGGTCCCCTCCATTCCCTCACGAATGCGATGATTGTGAGAAAGTCGCCAAGCCACGGGGCTCCTCGCTCTGTTGCGCCACCCCATTTATTTGTATTTACTTATTACTTATTTGAATTGAAAGGAAGGCGATATATGAATCATTGGAAAGTTGCTTCAGAGCCGCTGTTACCTTTTCGAGATCACTATGCTTGTCGAAAAAAAGGAAGAAGATCTGGTAAACACTTACTTTGTTTTAAACTATTGCTGCACAGAACAAGGAACGGTTTCTCTTTCTTACTGATCTTAAAACCAGTGAAGACTAAAGTTTAGGACACGGTCGCAACCTCAGTATAGGCAACAAGCCATCCCTATCAACATCTTGGAAAACGCTCATTATCTTTCCGAGGATTTTCAATTTTGTTGGTTTCTCTTATTTTTTCAGCTAGTTTGTTGGTTTTCAAGGCCTGATTTGAAAATCAAATAGAAGATTGGGTCTTAAGCTTCACAAAAACATTCTTTGAAACATTTTTAGCCAAGTAATGCAGTAGTGTCTTATTTTTTTATTTTTTATTTTATTTAAATTGTAATCAATATGAATGATTCTCAACAAAGGTATGGTATCCGCGGGACCCACTTCATGTCAAGGGCTATAACTGTATCTATCTTGACATTAGTTAGTGTGTAGTTTGCTGTCGGAGGACCTGCCAAAATTCCTCGCGAAAGTCGATGCCTGTAAAAAAGTCGATTTATTTGTGTTTCTGGAATTCGAACCACAAACCTCTCATGTAGCGGCAACAGTAATCTCAATAATTTCCAAAAGTAGCTGAAATTTTTATCACAAACGTCCTGCCTATTTAGTCCCAATGCATATCACCCTGTTTTTTTTTATCCAAATAAGGTACATATTTGACAAAACGGCTAAAAAATAAGCATGTGCTTAAAAAAAAAACATATTTGCATTTGTAGACTGCGTCTTTGTTTGTTGCCTGTTGAATACATACTCGTAGCTTATTTCGTTTTATGTTTGTGCTTAATGGTTCAAAACAATAGACTTCAAAATAGGTTAAGCTTGAAATTTTTTTTCTTATATTTTCAAGTAGTTCAAGGTAAGTGAAATTTTTCTCATTTATAACCTAAAAGACGTTACGATTAATAAATTGACATGGAATTGCCAAAGGCATAAGTAATCGATAACATATGTGCTCGTTTTATTTGTTTGCTTTTAAATACCTTGTGGTAACCAGTCACTACGAGTTTCTTGTATAAAGACTTATGTTTGGCCAGTAAATATTCTGTTTTGAGCTGTTTGTTGGTGTTGAAAATTGTATCCCTTTTTCATCTTTGTTTTCATGATCAGACTATAAGTAGAAAATTATGGATTTCAAGAAAGTTTGTTTTAAAACATTCATTGGTGAGCAGTTCTTTCTGTATCACTGGACTGTCATGACAGTCCAATTGGGGCTTACTTAAGTAATTGAAACTTTATTGTGACATTTCCACGAATTTTCTGCTGTAATAAGAAATATTCTTAAAAATACCAGGCCATGGTCCATGTAAATACTGTAACAAACGGGAAGAATCTCCGGATCATCTTTTCAGAGTCTCCGATGCTCTCATGCACGAAAGGCAAAAGAGCCTGTGATCATACTACTCGTGCATAGATAAGAGGGAACAAAAATTCTTAAACCAGAGCCAGCTCCTTAGTTCCATCAAAGAGACTTATCTGGATGAAGTTCAATAAATCAGGACTACCATTACCATTTAATAAAGAAGATCCTTAAAGTCAAAGTGCTACTCTAAACTATTTATTCATTCATTCAAGTAATATTCTTGGCAGAATAATTGTGTACATAAATTATGTTTGAGTTATGACGATCAACTACACAGGCATAGGTCCCACAAAGAGCTGTGTCAATTCCTTTTCTTCGTTTTCACCAGCTGTGTTGTGATATGAACATGAGCGACAAAAAAAAAATATAGAAAAGACGGAGTTTTTCAAAAATGTGTCAATTGTGGCATTTTCAGCGCTCTTAGCGGTCAATCGTTTAGCTAAAAATTTAACTATTTAGGTATTTTATGTAAAAAATTTTATAAATATACTTTACTTATACTTATCTTCAAACTGTTTCCTAGCTCAAGATTGAAAGTCCCAAACACTTTCTATACTGCTTAAGTCCCCCTATCCAAACGGCCGGCGCGGCGGCGGCGAGCGGCCATATAGAAAACTCAACTACTTTAAAATGAATCAAAATAGGAACATTCTTCGTCTTATTGTATAATTCAAAGCTTCAGAGCTCATAATATCAATTTACTTCAGCTTCTACTTGCAGAAATATTTCAAAATTCTCTTTTCTAAAAAAGAGGACTTATATTTGCTTCTCCAATAGATTTTATTTAAATAATTTTAACATTAATCGAGTCCAAGTTTGACAAATTTTGAAAAGAACAAACATTAATCGGCAGAGCGTTAGCCCATATCATGATAAAGTGATCGTACTCTGTAACTCATGTTGGCAGTCATTATGTGCTTCCAAAAAACATCTGTTTGGGAAGAACTTGGTTACACCATTATATGCCGCACAAGTTTTCATGTAGAACAACGGGAACGGTGTAAGTATTTTCGAAGAAATAATTGCAAGCCTCATATCTAACGTGCATCGATGTCATGTAGTTTAAAAAAAAAACCTGCACGCAGGTGTTGTGTTCCCGTGGTGTGATGGTTAGCAAGCCTCCCTGTTAGCCCAGCGGTTCGTATGGTTCGAGTCCCAACAGGGGCAAAATGTTTTTCCACGGGTATCGCCTCCCACGAGGAATTGGTAAATTGGCAAGTCCTCCGAAAGTAAATTCAATGCCATGAAAAGCAGCGCTTTCTCGATTAGCCGTTCGGAACCAGCAGAAAATTGAAGGTCCCCTTCATTCCCCTCATTGCGAGAAATGCGCTAGGCCCTGGGGTTCCTCGCTCTGTTGCGCCACCCTATTTATTTATTTATGAAGGAGTTGAATATCGCTTTTTTCATTGAGTCATTAAACTAAAATATCTTAACTTTAAAACGAACCGTTTTTGAAAGCAATTACAAGTTCGTGAATCGTGATCGGCACTTAAAGTTTATTATATCTCGTGGTTGGCACTTAAAGTTTACTATCTCAAGTGTGAAATAAATAGTAGGTTAATTTGATTTGCTTTGTCAGGCTAAGCAATTTAATACTTGCCACTCATTCAAAGAAATACTTCAGAAAAATTCAAAAAGAGCAGAGTTCACATCGTTGACTCAGCTCAGAATATGTCCGCAGTTATGATACATCGCTATATATGTATTCCAATTGCAACCGAAAGTGAATAAAATAAAAAAAAAATTAGGAGCAGCAGAACCTATGTATAGGTAAAAAAAAGTCCTAAATATTTTATAGTAAGGGTTGGGCAGAAGATTTCTCGGTGATAGTTGCTCAGTACCCGTGGCTTGATGGTTAGCATGTCCACCTGCTAATCCAGAGGTTCGAGGTTCAAATCCCAGCAGAGGCAAAAATGTTTTTCTACGGGTATCGCCTTTCGCGAGGAATTGGCAAGTCCTCCGTTAGTAAATTCATTGCCATGAAAAGCGCTTGTTATGCCCTCAAATTCCACACGTCACTTTGCCGCTCACACAATCTCACACTTTTGCTTTTCTTATTCCCAATCCCATGGTCATATTCTATACTCAGTGTCGCTATCATACCCACAATGCTGGTTAATGCTGATAAAGCAAAATGGACACCAAGGATAAACTTTCTTCAACAGTCGATCGTACCCACAGCTAATAATGCTGAGGAGATAAAATACACACTTGAGTATACCTCTCATATTTCGTAAACTGTCGAGCTATCCTAAATACACAAACCGATCATACCCACAATGCTGGTTAATGCTGAGTAAGCAAAATGGACACCAAGGATAAACATTCTTCAACAATCGATCGTACCCACAGCTAATAATGCTGAGGAGATAAAATACACACTTGAGTATACTTCTCATATTTCGTTTCCTCTTAACTTACCATAATCTCGTTCTTGTGTTGTGGGTGTGGCAAACGTTTCGCGTGTATACATATTTAGTTCTATGTAATGTAAGCAAAATGAGTGAATCGGACTGGGACATCTTTTTGAACGCTGCTCAAAAAGTCAGTCTAAAATAGTCCTCAGTGAAGTGTAGTCGATAGTGATATGAAGTCCTAATTAATAATAAAATAAAAGTATCATTTTAAAAAGTGTCTTGTATATATTTCGTGGAACATCTTTCTGTTAAAAAGTGAAGAACAATTCTCAACTTGGGCACTACACTTGAATATTTCTTGCAACATCTCTCTGTTCAAAATCGAAGTACAAATTCTCAACTTGGGCACAACACTTGTATATTTCCTGCAACATCTCTCTGTTCGAAATCGAAGTACAAATTCTCAACTTGGGCACAACAAAATTGGTGGCAGCGGTGGGATAGCTATTCGTTTAGCTACATCAGCAGAGTTTAAGCAGAGGTGAATAATCTTCATAATTTTAAGTTGTGAAATTCTTGTGATTTTATTTAATTTTTATTTTGAATTTTGCGTGGTCATTGTATGGCATTGTCCATAAGTTTAAGCAGAGGTGAATAATCTTCATAATTTTAAGTTGTGAAATTCTTGTGATTTTATTTAATTTTTATTTTGAATTTTGCGTGGTCATTGTATGGCATTGACCATAAGTTTACGAAGTCGGGACATAGTTATTCCGGACATATCCAACGAGTCTCCAGACATAGTTATTCCGGACTTACCTAACGAGTCTCTAGACGTAGTTATTCCAATCCAAAATCTAAAAGATACAATCAAAATGTCCGATTTCAATTTCAACTGTGCATACAAAATGATCCCCGAATTTTCTGGGGATCCTAATAGCTTAAAAAGATTTATAGAAATAGTGGAGGTACAAGCGCGAAAAGCTCACAGTGAAAACCCTGAAGAGTATCACACTAGTGATCTATTAGATTTATTAAAATCAAAAATCTCAGGTCACGCTTATGACGTGAGCTTCCAAACTAAAGAGTTTAGTAATTGGTCTGAGTTAGCCTGTTGTTTAAAACAAAATTTTCAAAGGTTTCGGCCTTTACAAACCATACAGGGCGAACTATTTTCAATTTCACAATATTCTGGTGAAAGTATCATTAATTATTCTAATCGATTAAACAAGTTACTTTATGAATTAAATGCTGCCACAGTGCAGGATATGAAGTCTGAGAGCAATGAGCTTAAAAGACTCAACGAAGTTACCGCTATTAATAACTTTAAAAGGGGAATACGTGGTCCTCTCAAGCTCATTGTCAAAACACAAAACCACTCTACGCTCCAAAAAGCAATTAATTTTGCGCTTACCGAAGAATCTCTACTAGTGGCAGAAAATAAAGGGAATTTTTCTTTGCCAAACAATTTTCAACCAAACTACCAAGCAAATAACTTTAGGCCACAAAATAAACCTAAGCCTAACTCTTCCAATAATTGGGGACCTCCTCAACAAAATATCAGTTCATCAAATAATTTTAGACCATCGAATAATAGTTTTCAGAGAAATCCATTTAAGCCTTTTGCGGGCTCTGAACAAAAAATATGTTCGTATTGTAAGAAACAGGGACATTTGATAAATGAGTGTCGAAAGAGAGCTTACAATAATGCTCAGGCACAAGTAAGCCATATACGTCAGGGAAACTATTCAGCAGCTGGGTCGGAAAACTCCCCAACTCAGCTCAGCGAAATCTAGAAGGAGTCTTACAAGAAAATCAGTCTTATAATCAAAATCTAAATCGAAATCGTAACCTTGAAGGTATTCCAAGACAAAATCTTTTTCAAAATCAAAATCTAAAAGAAAATCTTTTCAAAAATCAAAATCAAAATCGAAATCGTAACCTTGAAGGTATTCCAAGACAAAATCTTTTTCAAAATCAAAATCTAAAAGAAAATCTTTTCAAAAATCAAAATCTAAATCATAACCATAAAGGTAGCCCAAAACAAAATCTTTTCCAAAATCAAAATCTTACATGCACACGAAATCATTGTCAGAACCTCGAACAAAATCGAGTCACAGACTCAAAACTTAATATCTATCCAAATCAACATCAAAACTTATCTCACATGACCAAAAGTCAAAATCCTCTGTCAATAAAAAGTCCTAGTTGCATTCTGAATATTAACTCGTATCAAAACTACAGAAGCAAAATTAATTTTTCTATTTCTGGAGGCTGTTGTAGCACCAATTCATTCCTAATAGACACGGGAGCTTCTATTAGTTTAATAAAAAGGGGATGTTTAATGAAAAGTACCTTGGTTTACAACCACAAAAATCCTCTTGTAATCAAGGGAATTTCCTCAGAAGAAATAACAACTTTAGGATTCGCAATCCTTAAGATACAAATCTCAGAAGGTAAGTTCGTAGAACACGAATTTCACATAGTTAACGACCAATTTCCCATAGACTATGACGGAATTATAGGAGAGGATTTCTTAAACAAATACAACGCCAAAATTGATTATAAACTAAAAAAATTATCATTAGAAATGAACGGAACCGTCCTTAGGGTTTCGTATTCAAATGATAATCAGATGGTTAAAATTCCTCCTAGGACAGAGCACTTTATAAAATACGGTCCCATTTTAGAGCTAAATGAAGTCATTGTAGAAGCAGCAGAAATTTTTCCAATGGTTTATATTGCTAGTTCTATTGCGAAAGTAGAAAAAGGATTTGTTAATCTATCCATTTTAAATACATCTGAAAAAGAAATAACCATTCCTGAAGACCTCAAAGTGAGATTTAAGAAATCAGAAAACTTTCATATATATAACATTGGACAATTCAAAAACTATAATGAAGTGAATAATAGGCTCAAGAACTTAGGAAATATATTAGAAGTTGATCATCTCAATAAAGAGGAAAAAGAATCCATTGTTGAAATTTGTAGAGAATTTAACGATATTTTCTATCTAGATGGAGATAAGCTTACATACACGAATGGCGTCCAACATAATATCCCTATTGATAAAAATCAGAGACCAATAAACACTCGTCCGTACCGACTTCCAGAATATCATAAATCCGAAATTCAGAGACAGGTTCAAATTATGCTAGATGATAAAATAATACGAGAAAGTACAAGCCCCTGGAACTCGCCACTACTGGTTGTACCTAAGAAACCAGATTCAGATGGCAACAAGCAATGGCGCGTTGTTGTAGATTTCAGGAAGTTGAACGAAGTTACTCTAGCAGATTCTTTCCCTTTACCTAATATCGAAGATATCTTAAATCAATTAGGAGATTCCAAATATTTCTCTATATTAGACTTAGCAAGTGGGTTTCACCAAATTTTGGTCGAAGAAGAGGACAGACACAAAACAGCATTTAGTACGGCATTTGGTCACTACGAATTTAATAGAATGCCTTTTGGGCTACGGAATGCACCACCCACATTTCAACGCCTTATGAATGTAGTTCTTGCAGGTCTTCAGGGTCTGCGATGTTTTGTGTACCTAGACGACATTGTCGTTTATGGTAAGAACCTTACTGATCATAATAAAAAGCTTACAGAAATTTTTAGTTGCCTTCGAAAATATAATTTAAAACTCCAACCCCAAAAATGCAAATTTCTGCGCAAGGAAGTGTCTTATTTAGGGCATATAATAACTGAAAATGGAATCAAACCAAATCCTGAAAAAATTACTGCAATAACTAATTTGCAAATACCTAAATCTATTAAACAGTTAAAATCTTTCCTGGGTTTGATTGGATATTATTGGAAATTTATTCCAAATTTTTCCAAAATCGCAGATCCACTACACAAACTACTTCGAAAAGACGTTCCTTTCCTTTGGAATGCATTCTGCGATGAAGCTTTTTGTCTTTTAAGAGATTCTATTACGAAAGCACCCATTTTGCAATATCCATCTTATGATGATATTTTCTTAATTACTACCGATGCAAGTAACTGTGCTATCGGAGCGGTTTTATCTCAATCGAAAAATTCTGAAACCATAGATTTGCCTACTGCATTTGCTAGTAGGGTCTTAAACAAATCCGAAAAGAATTATTCAACTATTGAGAAAGAGGCTTTAGCCGTGGTCTGGGCAGTTAATCATTTTCGACCATATGTATATGGAAGAAAATTTACTGTTATAACCGATCATAAACCCCTAGTATGGATTCTCAACCTTAAAAATCCTAGCTCTAGGATTATGCGTTGGAGAATCAAATTAGAAGAATACGAATTCGACGTAAAACATAAGGCCGGATCACTTAATACGGTAGCCGATGGACTCTCTCGACTTGAAACACATAATGAAGTTAATGAAATAAATGTACTAACACGATCTCTATCAAAGCATATCGAAAAAAATTTAAAAACTAATACTCCTGATCAGGAAACAAACAATTCTAAAGAAACTTATATAGAAAAAGAAATACAACCCCATATAAACAGTGCAAAAATAATTGTGTCTGAAACTGACAAAGAAAGAATTTTGAGTGAATATCACAGAAATCCTACAGGAGGACATCAAGGAATTAAAAGAACATTTAAGCGAATAAAGATGAACTTCAAATGGCATAATATGCTAAAAGATATTAAAGAATATATTTCAAAGTGCGAAACCTGTCAAAAGAATAAAAATTATTCTTCAAAGAAAATACCAATGAAAATTACCACGACTTCTTCAGTTCCTTTCGAAAAAGTGTCATTGGATATAGTGGGTCCAATACCAACCTCAGAATCTGGAAATAATTATATTTTAACCTTTCAAGACGATTTAACTAAATTTATACTAGCTTTTCCTATAGAAAACCAGGAAGCTGCAACAGTGGCGGAGGTTTTCGTTCGAAGAGTAATATGCATATTCGGGGTGCCACAGTCACTTTTGACTGATCAGGGTTCTAATTTCTTAAGCGATCTGTTTAAACGTGTCTGTCAGTTGTTAAAAATAAAGAAAATCCAGACTACGCCATATCATCCAGAATCAAATGGCTCTTTAGAAAGAAGTCATAGAGTATTAGGAGACTATCTTCGGAGTTACTCAAACAAAGATCCTATCAATTGGGATTCATGGGTTGATTATGCGGTATTTTGTTACAATACCACCCCACATACAGCAACTCAATTCACTCCATATGAAATCCTATTCGGTTTTAAGCCTCAAATTCCTTGTTCGTTAACAAATTCGGTCGATCCAGTTTATAACTATGATGATTTTGTAATTGAACTTAAGTCCAAGCTTCAAAATGGATACCAAATAGCTTAGGGAAATCTTATTAAGGCGAAAATGAAATCGAAAAGTTATTATGATAAAAATTGTGAAGAAGTGCAGTATAATATAGGAGACAAAGTTTTAATCCAGAGTAAAGTAAGAACAAATAAAAAACTAACTCCGGTATTTCTAGGTCCTTACGAAATTATAGCAATCAACTCGCCCGAAACCGTTACTGTCAGGGTAGAAAGGAAAAACAAGACAGTTCACAAAAACTTAATCAAGGCATTTAAATCTTGAATATTTGTAAACTTTTATACTAAACTCAGTCATTATAGGTTTTCATCATGTTGAGAATAATAATCGTATTATTTCTTGTTAATGCTTCAATGGCAGATACGAGACATGAGTTAAAGGAAATCAAAAATACTACTGCCATACACTTCGAAAATGAAGGCAACTTACTTATTTCTAAAAACGAATGGAATTTTGTTATCCATTTAAATTTATCATCTTATTACAATGGGCTAGAACAAATAAATGACCACACGTACTTTTTAAAAACATTATGCGACAAAATCATCCAAAATGATAAAACGAATAATTTATGCACACAAGTCGTTAAATCAATCTATCGTCTGATTTCGGAAGCTAACAATAATCATATATTACTCAAAGAACTTTTTCAAGCACCAAATAGATTTTCTAGAGGTTTATTTAATTTGGTCGGGAGATTCGAGAATTTTCTTTTCGGAACCATGGACGATTCCGACGCAAGCTCCATTAAACAAAACTTAGTCAAATTAGAATCGCAACAAACAAGAATTGCACACGAAATAAATAAAGAAATTACTGTTATTAGTCATTTAATTAAATATGTGAACAACACTAATGTTGGAATTTATACAGAATTAATAAAAAGTCAAGATATAAAACTTGCTTTTACTGAAATGGAAAATCTTATAATGAATGAAATACTTGTAATGAAAGAAACTGAAACAGAAATATTTGATATAATTTTCAAAGCAGAAGAAAATAAATTAAGTAATTATATTTTGTTCTCAGAAACCTTTTTGAGTGCTTTAAGAGAAATCGAAACTCAAGGTAATGCAAGATTACCATTCGAACTTTCAATTCATAATATGCCAAACATTATAAAAACTGCTAAAATTGATCCAATTTATGTTATTAAGACACTTACCTTCCATGTTAAGATTCCACTAATATCAAAAGAATTTAGATTATATAAAACTATACCAATTCCAGCTCATTATAAAAATAATACTTTCTACTTTGTTGAAACAGAAACTAATTTCATTGCTTCAAACAACAATAATGAATATATAAAACTAAATGAAAATGATCTCTCTGATTGTGTTAAAGTAAATCATAAGACCATTTGTAAACCCAAATTTCCAATTTATAACAATGTTAATAAAGATTGTGTGATGAATTTGCATCTTGGAATATTTAACAAAAATCAATGTGTAATCAAAATGTTTAAACTAAATAATGAAATTTGGAAACTAATAAACTATAAAACCTGGTATTATGCTGTTCCAGAATTAACTAATCTAATGATAACTTGTAAAGACAATTTAAAGTATTTTGTTAAAATTGAAAACAGTGGCATTCTCAAAATTGATCCTAAATGCATTGCTAACACTAAAAATGTAAAAATTGAGGCTATCGAAACTGATAATAAAATACAAGAATTATATTATTTTTCTCAAATTGTATTCGATTCAAATTTTAAAATTCCTCTTTCACTGGAAACATCACATTCTAAATCAAATTTTCATTTTAACGAAATTGAAAAAATAAGCGAAACTATCGAACATTTTAATCAAGACAACACTATGGTACAAAATGATTCAAACCATAATATTTTAATATTTTCCACAATTCTTGTTACTACTTTATTATTCATAACTTTTTTGTATTTAAGTTATAAGAAATTCATCAAATGTAAAATTACTGAAAGTATTGAACAAAATACTGCCACAACAGAAGAAGAAAACACATAATTAAACTTTTTATATATATATATATTTCAAATATTTAACCTAGCCGATTCATTCATTCATTGCATTAAGGCAAATTCTTTTTTTTTGCGCAAAAGAATTTTTTTCCAAGGGGGGAGGAATGTTATGCCCTCAAATTCCACACGTCACTTTGCCGCTCACACAATCTCACACTTTTGCTTTTCTTATTCCCAATCCCATGGTCATATTCTATACTCAGTGTCGCTATCATACCCACAATGCTGGTTAATGCTGATAAAGCAAAATGGACACCAAGGATAAACTTTCTTCAACAGTCGATCGTACCCACAGCTAATAATGCTGAGGAGATAAAATACACACTTGAGTATACCTCTCATATTTCGTAAACTGTCGAGCTATCCTAAATACACAAACCGATCATACCCACAATGCTGGTTAATGCTGAGTAAGCAAAATGGACACCAAGGATAAACATTCTTCAACAATCGATCGTACCCACAGCTAATAATGCTGAGGAGATAAAATACACACTTGAGTATACTTCTCATATTTCGTTTCCTCTTAACTTACCATAATCTCGTTCTTGTGTTGTGGGTGTGGCAAACGTTTCGCGTGTATACATATTTAGTTCTATGTAATGTAAGCAAAATGAGTGAATCGGACTGGGACATCTTTTTGAACGCTGCTCAAAAAGTCAGTCTAAAATAGTCCTCAGTGAAGAGTAGTCGATAGTGATATGAAGTCCTAATTAATAATAAAATAAAAGTATCATTTTAAAAAGTGTCTTGTATATATTTCGTGGAACATCTTTCTGTTAAAAAGTGAAGAACAATTCTCAACTTGGGCACTACACTTGAATATTTCTTGCAACATCTCTCTGTTCGAAATCGAAGTACAAATTCTCAACTTGGGCACAACACGCTTTCTCAATTAGCCGTTCGGTACCGGCAGAAAATTGTAGCTCCCCTCCATTCCCTCACAAGGCATGGTTGTGAGAAATGGTTGTAAGAAATGGATGAACTGATCGAATAAAAAAGGAAGTGGTAACTTAGGACGTACGAACAAGTTCTAATCACAATTTTGTGCTGAGACAACTGAATCATTCAAAATTAGCATGTGTGACCACTGCCTCTCTTCTTCAAAAAATCCACAACTTCATCCATAAATATACCTTTACCAAGTAAATAAAGATTTAAATTAGATTAAATTGATTTTAGAGCCTCCAAGTAGGGCTAAGAACATGGAGACGGAATGTGGGACAGTACCTCTTAAAAAAAGTCAATGATAACGTAAAAGTGAGACCATTCAGAGTCACTGCCTTACATAGCATTTGAATTTTGTGCATCCCTGCATTTAAAGAAAAAATGAGCACGACTGGGTCACACGAACTTGTTATTAAGTGATAATTGCAATATCAAAATCTAAAGGCAAAGTACAAGGCTTAAGTATTCGCTCTTCATAATATATTTTGCAGTACAGGGTTGCCAACTACATTTTAATTATGAAAATTGAATAAAATCACATAAAATGTGGAAAAAAATTATTATGTAAAATAATCCAAAAAAAATTTGTCCAGTTGCTTATACATATTTACGCGGAGAACACATTCAAAATCGTTGAAGCAGTTTTCTTAAAAATTGTTTCCTTATTTTTCACTTTGAAAAAAAAAAAAAAAAACCACAACACCTGTGGCACGCGCAAAAACCTCCACAAATTCGAAACAGGCTGAGTTCTGTGTACGGAGACCTTTCTCTATCATTAAACTTTTTAAAATTTAAAGCAACTGAGTTACATATCTGGCCTTTGCAGCTTAGGCGACTATGAGCATTCTTCACAAAGCAAAGTTAAAAAAAAAAAAACGGATTAAAGTTATGAAATAGCAGAGGCTAGAAAATGTTCAAAGAAAGTCTTTGTCAAATATTGAACACAAATTTAGCCATGAAATGGGATATATCAAAGACTGATAAAAAGCAAAGTTGAGCTTAAGTTCCTTTTAAATCTTTACAGGCCATAATTGAACGGAAGAGTATTTTTTTTGTTGAAATTTCTACCATAAATTCCGTAATTTGAATGCAAGTGGAACACAGATATGGTCTTCGAGTTTGTTCGTTTTGTCCACCAGCTGATGACTACTCTCGGAAAATTATGTTTTAGGGAACAGAGTCCTACTTACCGTACAGCAAAATCTACAAACTTCTTTTGGAGACATGTGGCAAGATCAATTCAATAACATGGATGATCGACACTTTTATTCGGAATTTTCCAGCGTTACACATAAGGAAAGACATTGACTTAGAATAATTATACAAAAGACTTTATTTCAGAAATTTTTGAAATTTTAACATTGATCGTCTCCAACTCGGATAAATTCTGAAAAATAAACAAAAGCAGACCATCAAAGAAGCGATAGCCAGTGCGGCGTAAGAAAAACTCACCTTCTCCCGGACGTTGGCAATCATTAAAAGCATTGAACGAGCAAGGGCTCCCAAAGTTCCTGATATCATCATTTAATGCTCCACACGTTTTAATGTAGACCAAGGGGCAGATTGATCTTCTACAATCTTCCTTAGCTGTGAGTACACAGGCAAATTGAATTGCGAGCAGAACTAAAGTAACGACGAGGTTAACAAATTTCATGATGATACTGATGTTAAGCTCATTGAGATTTGGCTTTTTATATGAGTAGACACCACTTCTATCGAAGATAGCAGAGTTATATATGACTTAATATTTGTAAATCGTGCTTGAGCATGCAACAATATACCTCCCAGGGAAACTATAAATTGAAGCAATGGGCACGACTGGTTCTCACGAACTTGCAATTGTGTGCTTAGTGCAATATCAAAGTCTTGAAGCTGAGTACAATGTTTCACGCTCTTCAGAACATATTTGTTGTTACATTGCTGCCAACTTCACATTATTTATGAAAACTGAATAGAATCACATAAGATATTTTAAAAAAAATTAATTAAGTATTCCAAAGGTTTTCAGCGAAAGTTCAAAAAAATTTCAGTTGCTTTTACTTATATACGCTGAAAATACATTCAAAATCGTTAAAGCAGTTATCCTAAAAACCAGTTTTTTTATTTTTCACTTTGGAAAAAAAAGATTTTTAAAAATCAAGTATTCAAGTCTTAAGATCTTAAGGCAAAGAATACCTATTTCGAAAAAAAATACAAAAATAAATCAAAGATACCGTTTTCAAAATATTGAAAAATTGGAATTGTATAACCTACTCATGCATGCAATAGTTAGTTATGTGGTGGTAGCAATGCAAAAAGTCTGAGTTACGTAGTTGGTGAAATCCTCCGCGATAGTTGAATCCTATGTCGGGAGCATCAATTTAACCTATTATAAGTTTATTGAAAAATTCTAAATCATTGCTGATCCGTCTTTGAGAAAGTGGTTGGAGATTTAAAAGACGAATACGATTTTCATAGGGAAAGAGGGATAATCTTCACAGGGAAGACCTTTCAGAGCAGAACGTATATGAATCTGTGTAGTACTGCCTCAATGCGAGAATTCTGAACCTCATATAGAGGTGACCATACCAGAGAAGCATACTCGAGATGGGGACGAACATGACTACTGCATAAAAGAAAGTGTAACATAGAGGTCCTTAAATTCTTTTGCACACCTTTTAATTTACCCAAGCATTGAATTTGCTTTGCTTGAAATGAAGTGTTCATTGAATTCGACGTTAATACCAAAAAGAACATCAAAGTTACGGAAATGTTCAATGGTCTTTTTTCAGGCTGCTAGAACGCAATCCAACAGCTCCTAAGTACCTACCAATTTTGAAAATTAGCACACATTGTAATCCGAGCTTTTAAGGGTTACTTTTATGGATACTTTTATAAGATCACACGATTTCTCATCGAATAATGAATTGTTAGGGAAATTGAGAACCGTTATCAATTGAAATGAGAGCTTTGGAGGGCCTTGAAAATTGGCCAAGGAGATGGCCACGCTCATCTTTAATAGCTATAGGTCAGAGTAGAAACGGTATCAATATCTTCCTTTTTGGAATATCTTCTTGACAGTGTGTTGGCCGTTTTGAGGTTTAGTTAGCTAATGATGTGTCTTAAGTGGGTGTTACAATTAATGGTGTAAACGAAGTGGCCTTCAAACGTCGTTGAGTACTATAACTTTACGTGCGGATGAAGGAGCAGTGACAAAAGCTAAATGTCTAGCTGAATTTAACCGAAAATATTCAAGAAACAAAAGCTGTAAGCTAAAGAAGCGTCTTCCATCCACAGCTTTTGGATATAGTCCTTGACTACATGCTTAAAAGTAATGTATCGTGCTCTCCAATAACAATTTGAGAACTTTTCCTTGAAACACAAACCGTTTGAGTTATTTCAAAAAATTTATTATATTTTTGAAATACAATCAAAACATTTCTGAATGGAACTCAATTCCGTTCATATGGCCAACAACGTCGGCACGTTTGGGTCGATGGACCCTCCCTCCTTAAAATAAACAAATTTGGATTTTCCTGATCGGCAGCAATTTCATTAGAATTTTGACCAACCTGTTTTCTCACTGACACAGCAACATCACACAACGAATATGTAGACTCAAGTTTTTGCAGACGTTGGTCGTTCGTGTACTTTCAAAGTTGTAAATTTTCTATTGTAAGACTCCTTATAACAAAGTACATCAACTATTTTTGGATGACGATTTAAAGATCAGAGCCAAATAGTTTACATCACTGCAACGACCATTTGGCGTATGTGTTGCTCCAGACGACATGATATTTTTGGGGATATTGAAAATTGGAGTGTAGATGAGTCACTAAATATTTGTTTTTCGGAACCAGTAAAATATTAATATGGCTTCTCGCAACGAAGCTCTGTGAGGTTTGAAGCCAAATGCATTTTAAGGACTCATAATTTTATTTCATAGCTAGACCCGTACGAAAATACTTGGATATTTCTGAGACTCGAAACTCGAATCTTTAGCATTATAATCCTCACCAAGATATACCAAAGACTGATACAAAGCAAAGTTTAGTTTTAGTTCCGTTTATATCTTTGCAAGCCATTATTGAACGGAGGAGCATTTTTTTGTTCTACCATAAATTCTGTAATTTGGATGGAAGTGGAACACAGATATGGTCTTCGAGTTTATTCGTTTTGTCAACCAGTTGATGACTACTCTCGGAAAATCCTGTTTTAAGGAACAGAGTCCTACTTACTGTCCAGCTAAATCTACGAACTTCTTTTGGAGACACGTGGCAAGATCAATTCAATAACATGGATGATCTACCCTTTTATTCGGAATTTTCCAGCGTTAAACAAAAGTAAAGACATTGACTTAGAAAAATTATACAAAAAACTTTATTTCAGAAATTTTAACATTTTTCGTCTTCAACTCTGAGATATTCTGGAAAAAAAAACAAAAACGGTCAATCAAAGAAACCTCAGCCATTGGTATAAGACGAACTTACCTTGTCCTTCAGGTTGACAGTCATTAAACGCGTTGAATGCGCAAGGGCTCCCAAAGTCCCTGAAATCATCGTTTAATGCTCCACAAGTTTTAACGTACATCATGTTGCACATTGATTTATTACAATCTGCTTTAGCTGTGAGTACGCAGGCAAATTGAACTGCGAGCAGAACTAAAGCAACAACGAGGTTAACAAATTTCATGATGATACTGATGCTAAGTTCATTGAGATTTGGCTTTTTATATGAGTAGACACCACTTCTATCGAAAAAAGCTGAATAACCGCTGACTTAATATTTGTACAACGTGCTTGAGCAAGCAGCAACACCTCCAGGGAAACTTTATATATGTTGAAAAAACGGGCATGACTGGTTCGCACAAACTTTCCATTGTTTGTTTAGAACAATATTAAATTATTGAGGCTGATTCATTCATAATATATATTTGGCGGTACAGGATTGCCAACTACACATTAACTATGTAAATTTAAAAAATAAATAATGAAAAAAATCAAATTAAATAATAATCAGAGTTTTCTAGCGACAATCTAAAAATGGATAAAGTAAGATAGTTACACTCTTGATATTTCTAAAGCATTTCATTGAGTTACATGGAGCCTTTTTATCGAAAATGCATGCTCTTTGCATCGATAAGTCTCTTCTTAATAACAATGTCATGCCTACGACCGGATTTTCCAGGATATAAACTTTTTTTGCCGTTGCGGGGACGCCCGGGATAGATTTTATTAATTGCCCTCTTTTGTACTTACCTTCTTGTCTGTTACCTTTAATTAAATACTTATTTAACCAGCTAAACAAAGATCACTAAGTCTGCTTTTACATGAAGATGCTTTTGGCTTGACGAAACCTGAAAGCCCCCAAACAAAAGAGACAGAAAATATTGTGTCCCGAGCGTCGCGGGTAAAGTATTAAAAAGAAGTTCACATATATAACAGCTCGACACAAACATAAAAAACCAAAAAGAAATTCGAAGATACTACCCGACGCAAGGCAGGCATAGGACCCGACCGACTGTTTTGTTTTAAGTTTGATGCCAACATATGCGATATATGATTAAGGATTGTACCCAAAAACTGTTCTTGTGCTTTTTGAAAAAATTGTTTTTTTTTTTTTTTTGGAGATTCTTAAAATACCAGCTGGAGCACTCAGACCTAAATACCGGTCCATATTGTACTACCAGATAGCAACTTTTTATTTGTTATAGCTTTCCAGATGTTCGGAAAAAAGCCAAAAGACGCTGCCATGATAAAGTTACCAGCTCTCACCATGTCTGCGCCGAGTATCTGTAACCTTATTTGAGAAAAGCAGGACATTCACAGAGGAAGTGCTCTGCGGTGTCCTCATCTTCTCCACAAGATTCACAGAGTGTGGTATCACTTAAGCTTAACACATTTAAATGCTTGGCAAAAGAGAAGTGCCCGCTGGCAACGCCAATAAGCTTTCCACAGTCTTTTCTGCTACGAGCTAGCAAAAATGTTGCAGTCTTCTGTTCTTACTAACGTTGGGGAGCATACGCTTGGTTTGTTTACATCCAATGGAGGTTGTGCTCTTCACAGATCCAATCGTTGACTGAAGCCCTCACTGAGGACGCTGGCAGGACTAGCGACGGTTCAGGTCCTGAGAAAGCTGTCTGAGATCCCTGCCTAGCAAGTTCATCGGCGATCTCATTTCCAGACGATCTCATTTGAGACTCAAGACCGCATTCAGAGAGCTCTTGCATTCCTGGATCACTTTCGAAGTGGTTAGAGTGTTGAGAAGGGCCTTAAGCACAGCTTGGCTGTCGTTGCAAACAAAGATACTTCTCCCCGTCCATCCATTGTTCGTTATGTGGCTCAAGGCCATTAGGATAGCATAAGCCTCCGCTTGGAAAAGGATGCGTATGATCCAAAAGATGAGTGCAGTCGTATGTCGTCGTTCTCAACAAAGGCACCAGCACCAGAACCCTCGTCGGTTTTGGAGCCATCTGTGAAGAAACGAAAACAGTTCTTTTCAGGCTCAGATTCTGGAGCGAACCAGTCCTGAACCGAAGGAAAGTTGACTGAACTTTGACGCAGTTTGAGCCTTGAGATCATCGTGTCAGACTCAGACAACATATCCATTAGACGTGAGTCAAAAGATATGCTGCTAGTGAGTTCCTCAAAGCTTCAGTGCGAATTGTGCCAGAGACCACATCGTTTTAAACGAGAAATGCTAGTACACCACATGATGTAGGTATCAAGGGGAAGAAGACTCAACAGTGCGTCGAGATCAGCTCGCGGTGTGCTGGGGAAGGCCCAACAAACACCAAGACAAACTGTTCTTTGGAGTTTGGTGAACGAGGCAATAACGTATTTACGAGAGAGCTTATTCCAGCAAACAACTGACGCATAGGCGCATTATGTATAAATAGGCATTATGTGCGTTCGGTAAATTTTCCCGTAACGAAATTACTGTTGACGAGGATTTTTACATAATTTCGAGTCTTAAACATTTGAATTACTTCCGAGATCGGCCGATTTAACACCGCTAAACTACATACTTTTCATTATTTGAAGTGGCTTGTCTACGCAGATAAGCCCGAGACAATTGATGCCATGAAAAAGCCTATTCGGCGCGTTATTGACTATTTTTCAGATAGTCGAATACATACCCATAGACTTTGCTCATAATTCATTATTATCGGCAGTTTGTTAGTTTAATTAGGCTAGCCCGTTGTTCAGGCAGATTGCGGAGTGAATAACGCATTGAATCGAGATCGAAAATTAACTTTAAACTGTCAAAACTATTGAATATCACACATGTGATATTCCGAAAAATTCCACTTTGGACAGATCTTTAATAGAGTCTAAAATCATCATCTGCGCCAACTATCCCACTGATTCATTATCATTGGGTGTGCCTAACTTATCACCGCACTACTTACAACTTAAGATTTGTTCGGATTGCTTCGAAACCTAAACCAACCAAATAGATGCAATAAAACGCTTTTCGTGATAAGAAACTTGATGATGATACTCTTAAGATCTCATTCGGAGAATTCCACTTATCACAACTGATACGCCCTTTAAGTTGTCTATTCCATCTTGCACTTGCAACGCCCATGACTATTAACTTATCACCAGTCCTTGAGTGTTTAAGGTCTGAATTTAGAAAACGCATGTTTTTTTTTGTATGGTAAATTGTACCGCAAATAGCTTTTGTATATGCTTCAGCAAATATAATGGCTTTTTAAACTGCGGATAGGCTAAACTTAGAATAAACTTTTTAATTTCGTCATTTGATAGAGTTTTACTAATATGGTGGTCGAGAAACATTTTTGTCAAAATCCCATATTGATTGTGATACCCGTGCCTGGAATACCAACAGAGGCAAATTCTGATAATATATCTATACTTCAACCCCATCTTGAAGTACTGGATTACATAAGAGATCAGTTTGTTCGTTTAGTAGAGGGAAAAATGTTTTCCCACGGGTATCGCCTTTCGCGAGGAACTGGCAAGTCCTCCGTTAGTAAATTCATTGCCATAAAAAGCGCTTTCTTAATGAGCCGTTCGGAACCAGCAGAAAATTGTAGGGCCCCTCCATTTCCTCACAAGGCATGGTTGTGACAAATGCGTTAGGCCTAGGGCCTCCTCGCTCTGTTGCGCCACCCTATTTATTTATTTTTATTTGTTCGTTTAAACTTAGAAGGGTTCAAATTTCCAGTCTATCAAGTCTTTCCCACAGGAATGAGCTAAGCAAATCGATCTGTTCCAAATTATAAATAAAACTAAGTTTTGCTTTAGTCAAAAGAATTTATTGCAACGAGTTTAACATCTGACATATTCTAGAAAAAGCATAAAAAAAAGGAATTAGCGGATCGTAAGCCAAAAGGATAAAATTCTTACCTTGTCCTGTTGGTTGGCAGTCATTAAAAATTCTCATCGCACAAGCGTTTGAAAAAGTCCTCATTTTTCCATTGAGTTTTCCACAAACTGGTGCGTAGTTCATAGTGCATGAAATTTTACCACAGTTCGCATTCCTTGCACTTGCAAATTGCACTGCTAGCAAAACTAAGGCAACAACTAAATAGATAAACTTCATGATGCAGAATAGTGATGGTTTGCCGGGAGATCGTCTTTTTATAATGAGCTAATTGCGAGGGTCTGGGAATATTGCAACTAAGTCAATATTTGATTTTGCACTTATTTAAGTGCACAATTGACATTGTTCACATTGTCGCTACTCACATGTGTGAAAGATGAAATTTTTTCATTGCACAAGTGTTTAGTTATTATTCCAAAGTTGTTTTCTTTCAAAATGATTCATCTTCCATCTCTCATAAATGAATAGGAAAAATATATTAAAAAATAAGAAACTGTTCAGCTGTGTCTTAAATTCAAAAGACTGGAAATATACAAGGGAGCATGTGATATTACCTATAGTAAAAATTTAAATGGCTACACGATACGTCAGATCACGTATGTTGTAAGCCCAAGGTGGTAACCCACTTGATCGATCAGCGATCACTGAAGCTCTGAAGCCACTCACTTGATAACGTTAGGTTTAAAACATGGAGCATAAAAACATATGAGAAAATGTGGGGAGTGAAGCAGTGGATCCAATTAAAAGGAGCTCACATGCATGAAACTGTTACAATCCACACGAGAAAAAATCTTTGAGTCTTTTGTTATTTAATTCTGTTTTTACTTTTGTTATAAATAGAATTAACTTCTAAATGAAGCTCATCAGACTCTCATCTTGATTTGAAATAAAACTGATTCACAACAAGTTTGCAACTATATAATTTACTTTATAAACTACTAGCTGACCCGGCCACGCGTTGCTGTGGCTAGCATTTTTTTCATATGATGTTGTTATCAAGTATTTAATTGGAATGGTAGGAGAACATCAGACCTGGGTACCACAATGCTTTTTCACATAGATGCTATTTGTAAAAAAAATCATGGGGACCTTCATTACTGATTCTCTACTACCGTTACCACTAAATAAAATAAAATTATTATTTATGAAAGAAGACGGAAACGTTAAAGCTGGTATAAAAATTTATTGGTTTGGGATTTGAAGGGGAAGGACTTTGAACATAATTGATCAAAATTTTCGTACAGTTGACATAAAGCAAAGAATAAATTTTAAAATGGTTTATTACTTTTATTCAAGTTTGTAACAAATGAGTGAATTACATAAATAACATGTGATAATTAATATTATAAATGAGGTTGGTTAGTTGGATAGTTTAAAATCTTCTTTAAAAATACTTTTAATTTGAATTTAATTTAGCACTAATCAGTGCACAATATTTTTGGTTAACCTGTCTTTTGCTAAGACAAATAGGTTCGACAGCGTTCCTACACGCAACATATAGCTGCCCATGAGAAAAACATGGATTTTCCAAATCTAATCCACAAATGGACATTTTTTGGCCTTGAGACTTATTTATAGCCATGGCAAAAGCCAAACGAATTGGAAACTGTAACCTTCTGAAGGGTATGGTAGAATCTGACGGTATCATTGGAATACGTGGCAACAGGACCACTTTTCCTTTAAACTTTCCAGTTAAAATGATTGCTTACAGAATATTTCCGGTTATCTTTTTAATGACCAAACGTGTACCGTTGCATAATTGAGGTGGATTTAAATTACGCAGGAGAATAATAGTTGAATCCATCTTTAATCGAAGATTATGTGGTGGCATTCCGGGTATATCTAGTGAATTTAAAAATTCAACTGGAAAATTTACACTATCATTTTCATTAACAACAGTATCGATTGATATAAATACATCAGATCGCCTGGTAACAACTGTTGTATATGGAAGTTAATTTCATCAACATCTACATTTTTAGCTGCCAAAATAGCCCGGTAACTGAGCCAGTTATGATTCAAGTAATTACTCTGTATATCCGGAAAAATACTCTGAATCAATTCATTTTTTTCCTGAAGAACAGTGCAGAAATTGTCTGGCAGTTTAATGCATTGAGTATTTGGTTGCAGCTCTATTTCACCGTTCCCAACATCTAATAACTGTTCGGAAAATATTTGTGCTGATGGATCATTTTGCAATCTCACTTGCATGTTTATGGTCAATCGAAGAGTGTTTCTTACCAAATAATATTCAACTGCAAATGGGCGGGTTTAGTATTGATTGGTCTGAAAACTGTAGATATCTTGGCAATTGGCATTATGATAGATACAAAATTATGTTTTAAGAAGCAAATATCGACTACTATCAATAAAATTAACAAATATATAAGAATTTTAAATCCTCTTATAAATAGAAATTCTGATCTGTCCAAAACTAACAAAATATTATTATTCAAATCAATTTTTCACACCATTCTGCTTTACGGTGCTCCTGTTTGGTATGATTGTGCGAAAACGCACAAAAAAAGCTTCAAATATCCAAAAATAAAATTTTAAAAATGATGCTTTGTTTGCCATGGCATTTTTTTACTTACCGCCTTCGCTAATATCAACTTTTTAGGTACACATATAATGGATTCCACACAAAAGTTTTGTGAAAAATGTTGCTTTTCATCAAAGATTTTGTATTATCAAGTTAATCAGCACAACTTTTCCTGATGCGCAGCACATGCCGGGTGTTTCATTCCGAAATTTCAATGCCTTACAATATTGACATACTTTATCCATTGCACCGATAGCAATTTTTGAATGCGCAGAGTAGTTAATATTTGGTGCATATTCGAAAGCAATGCGAATAAATGATGTACGTGTTAATGAGCGGCTGATCCGCTGCCTCTGTCGTTCTTGTACTCGTGTTGCAGCTATGTTTCGTTCTCGTGCTGCTCTTATTCTTGCATTATTCTGTCGCATACGTTCGTCACGTTGTTCTTGACACTCTTGTGCACGAAGTTCTGCTATCCTGACTCTTTGAGCTCCATTTCTTGTGGTGATTTGTTCTGCCGACTGATGAGCTCTTTCAACGCGTTTGCGTCGTGTCTCTTTGCTCCTCTTGTTGTTGAGGTTAGATTTTTTGGGTGGCATTCAACTGAAAATAACAATTTAATCGTTACAAAATAAACTTAAAAACATGCTATTATAGCGCATTGAATAGCTGTATATATCTTACCTTAGACACAGCAACGCGTGGCTAATAATACTTACATGTATATAGTTTAATTACAGTATTGAATAACGAAACACCAATTATTAAAAAGCAGGAGTAATTTCGCCTGATTATGTTCACTATATTATGAATTTAATTTGTATTTGATTTATACTTAAGTCAAGCTACACTAAGCCGGCTATACTTACTCCAAAAATAAAAAAATAAAATTCACTGTATTTCGTTTATTTTAAAATAAATTTAAATTATACTTTAGTCTCAACAACATATGGTTGTCGATCCTAAATTGAGATATAAGCTATCCTATCTTCCAAGTTGGATCAAACTGCACACGGTATCCAAATTTTATTAAAATCGGTTAATTAGTTTAGGGGTCCATCGCGGACAAACATTGTGACACGTAA
This sequence comes from Melanostoma mellinum, assembly GCA_914767635.1. Lineage (NCBI taxonomy): Eukaryota > Metazoa > Arthropoda > Insecta > Diptera > Syrphidae > Melanostoma > Melanostoma mellinum. The sequence goes on from OU612058.1 coordinate 28,789,978, forward strand.
TTATGGTGGTCGATCATAAATTGAGATGCAAGCTATCCTATCTACCAAGTTGGATCAAACTGCACACGGTGTACAAATTTGATTACAATCGGTTTAGTAGTTTAGGAGTCCATCGCGGACAAACATTGTGACACGTGATTTATATATATTAAGATAATTCCCGATTTATCAACCACAATGGCTAGAAACTTTAAATAAAAGCAACTAAGTTACAACTTATCTACCAGTAGAATCAACTCATTAAATATCAACTGAGTTTTCATGCTATTTGGAGGGACTGGTTCAGTCATGAAACGTATTTAGATCCAATAAGAAACTGATTTGCAACAACTGCAACTAAATTGAGATTAGTAACTACCTAATTGGCAGTTATTGTAGTTCCAATTGAGTTTTGAAAAAAAAAAAAATAACAGTCCATGGAGCTTAAGAAATAAATCTTTTCTAACTATGAATTTAACAACATTCACTCACACCAAAAAATGATGAAAATTTCTTCGGTGTTGTTCTAAAAAGGAAACCATTTTTGGGTCGTCGTGAACACCTCTCAGCCAGCAATTTTGAAGCTAGGTAAGAAATTTGAATTTTTGGGCTAAGCTAGAATGGAAGTCGTATACGTCGTCGTTCAAGAACAAAAGAGAACATTGCTATTTTAGACAACACAGTGTTGGAGAAATGCCCAGTTCGGTTAATTGCGCGAATATCTTTGCAATTCGATCCTCCATAAACAACATTACACCAACTTTTCAATGAAATTGTAGGCCTTCCAAGCCTTTGCAACAAGCTCTTTTTGCGGTTATTTCAAACCTTGGATTTTTGCGAAAAGGCGATATTAGCAGCCCAACGAGAACTTGAAAATTGACATCTTTAAACCATTTTCCTTGAAGCTGCATGAAAGATTAGGTCTATCCTAATAACTTCAGTCGATTCAACACCTCAATGATGGAACACTTGAAGTTATAAAGGACATACAAGCGGAAATGTTCGAATTGGTTATTTAAAAAAAAAAACAATTGAAAACAAAATGGCCGTGCTAGCGTGGCTGAAGTGAACATGATGTTTTTATTAACATTGTAATTTTTCAATAATCGTGTCCGGACAGCTTTTTGTCGTTGTTTACAAAAATTTACAAACATTTAGCAGACGCACAACCCCGTTTCTAGCAAAGAACTATCTAGAGGTATCAGAGAATTGTTGGTATCTATACTTTTCCATTCAAGTGATAACAAACTTATTTCTGTTTCTCTTTATGATGAGTTTTCGTTTTGATGTGCATTTACTTTGATATAACTGCATGGGAAATTAAAAAAAAAAATCAGTTTTTGAAAACTGAATTTTTATATCTCACATCTCTTGACGGCGGCAATCTGAAAAATAATATCTAAATGGGAAACCCTATAAGATACTGGTATACGGAAAAACCTATCTGATAGGTTCTTGAACATGCAACTTGTGCTCTTCTCAATGAAATGAACAATTTTGCTTAAAAACTATCATTTTATTTAGTATACCAATTCAACCTCTTTCTACAAGTCCCTGTGACGCTGACACTGCTTCAGATATTAGAACAAATGATTTTTAAAAGTCTCTTTATTTACTTATGGCTTCAATGCTCTCGTTTTTGAAATTTTTTCGTTATATCTAAACCAAGTTGTATGAAAATTTGAAGAAAAATTTGCATTTCAGTTTTCAATATTGACACCGCAAATTTCGCATTAGATTGCATATATGGCAGGTGCCCAAAACAATTCAACTCTATTCTACTCTTGAATCATTCGAACAAAAAGAATGAAAGTAGAATCGATTATGAATTCTTCCAACTACTTTCGACAGAGACTTCCGAGTTTCTTTCAAGTTTTCTATTTACTCCAACGTCCATTAGAATAGTTAAGAACGAAATTTGGGCTATCGAAAACTTTTATTGTAGAATCGAGTTACATAGTAGGTACAAAGCCCCTTAGAACTGTTCATTTATTATTAGCAAGGAACCGCAAGGACCAGCGCATTTCTCACAACCAAGCCTTGGCTAATCGTGAAAGCGCTTGTCATGGAAAATTTACTAACGCGATATCCGTGGAAAAACATTTTTGCCTCTGTAGGGATTCGAACCACGAACCTCTGGGTTAACAGGCAAAAATGTTAACCATCACGCACTGGGTACCACAAGGTTGTTTATTTAACGAAAGGAAATTTCATTTCACACATAACTTTATTACATTTAAAAAATAGCTTCATGGCTTAAGTGTCAATCATTCTCATGGATAAAACAAAACAACATAAACTGCCGCACTTATTTATTTTTTAAGCTAACATACATCATATGACACGCTTTTTCTGTCAGCTAAAGCTCAAGTCTTAATGTTGCTGGTTCAAATTCATCCCATATTTGCTAAATATGCTCAATCAAATTGAATCATTGTTTGTTCAACTGTTTGATGTAATTCTTTTTATTTGTTCTTCCGGTTTAAGTGTGTAGCTTTTATTGTAAACAGAAAGGTGGGAAAACCAAATTTTAAAAAAAATGTGTGTGTGGCAAGCTTGGGATAAGTAAGGTGCCAGGGCCTAGTTTATGCCTCTGAGCAATTCTTATGGAGACTGAAGAAAACCTTTCTGCTGGTTTCAAAGGTCTAGATGAGAAGCACTTTTCTTGACAATATTCCACCTATTACTACCTGATGAGCTGATGAACTTTATAGTTTATAACATTCAAAAGGTCGCGTAACAAATTCCTCAATTCTACCTGATGAGCTGTCGATTTTTCGCCAAGGACGATTTTCTCAAAAAGAACGATTTGAATCTAACCACCTGGGGCCTTTAACACAAAACTACAAGTACTTGTGCTTGTAATACAAGTGAATTATGACACGTATAACAAATTTCTGTAATACGGAGCTATCTGTTTACTTTCCTTTCTATAGTTGATATACAGGGTGATTCGCATAAGGTGTGACAAAAAGATAGGGTGTGTAGGTTGGACCTAGACAAGCAAAAAATCGTATGGGAGGGGGGGTCCATTTTCCCCCGTTTAGGCGGGAGGGGCAATTTAAGAAAAAAGTCACTAAAATTGGAAAAAAATTATTTAAAAATAACGGTAGTACCTACAGAGTCTAACTATAGCATTTTGAAAAGCCAAAAACTTAAACATTAATTTAAATTTAAAACTAAGTTGTTCAAGTAAATAGTTTTTGAAATATTAATTTTCAAAGTCAAAATTTTGTATACAGGGTGATTCGCATAAGGTGTGACAAAAAGATAGGGTGTGTAGGTTGGACCTAGATAAGCAAAAAATCGTATGGGAGGGGGGGGTCCATTTTTCCCCATTTAGGCGGGAGGGGCAATTTAAAAAAAAATCACTAAAAATGGGAAAAAAATTATTTTAAAAAAACGGTAATACCTACAGAAGTGTGCTATAGCATTTTGAAAAGCCAATAACCTATACAATAATTCAAATTTTAAAATAAGTTGTTTAAATGAATAGTTTTAGAAATATTAATTTTCAAAGTCTAAATTTTGAAAAAAAACATAATTTTTTTTCAAACCATTTTTTTTTTTAAATTTTACATATTTAAGTGGTATTTTTCTGGCTTATTTTCAATGCTCTTGTTTGTTTTTGATCAAACACAAGAAACCGGATATACCTTCTGTAGGTATTACCGTTTTTTTAAAAAATAGTTTTTTTCCCATTTTTAGTGATTTTTTTTTTTAATTGCCACTCCCGCCTAAATGGGGAAAAATGGACCCCCCCCCCTCCCATACGATTTTTTGCTTATCTAGGTCCAACCTACACCTCCTATCTTTTTGTCACACCTTATGCGAATCACGCTGTATATGTCCACAAGTGGAATTTTACTTCTAAACTTGCTGCTTTGTGTTGCAGACCCTAATAGTTTGAAATTCTTACCAGTAGATCAGAAGTGCCGCCCGAATTTGGAGAAATTCATTTGTACGATAGAATTGAGTAACAAAAATCTACCTCTTGTCAGCTTTTGTATGCTTTTAATTCATTGTAAAAGGTTGGAAAATACTTTTATTTTCAACAAACCGCTTCACAAAAATCTTATTTTAGTTCAAACGCTTTTGCTTCTCCAAATATGGATTTTTTCTGAAATTTTCTAACTCTCCCAAACGAAAAAAATTTTCTCAGATCCTAAGAAAATTTTAGAAACCGAGAAATTTTAGAGAAGGTGGTGGCTTGGCTCAATGGAGTGAAAGTAAAGACAACGGAAACCAATTTCAATTGAGGTTGTGACAAATCTTTGACGATGAGTTTTTGAAATAATTTCAGCAAAAGAACGAAATATCTATTTTGGGATTGAAAGAAGATAAGTCGATTTGAATAAAGTTTGGAACCGAGATGGTGTCAAGAGAAATGATATAGGCTATATTTCATCCCCATATTCTCTCGGAAATAGAAATGGAAACGGGAACCTAAACTAGAACCGATTTCAATAAGTCTTTCATTGCAAGAGTGCTTCAATATCTTCGAGTAACATTGACTATGTTTCATCCTCATATTCCCATGGAAACGGGAAAGCAAAGGGGAACTCGATTAACTTAGATTAATTAAGAACTGATATTACCTCCTTATCAAGACCGAATCAAACTCCTCAACCTCAATACGCTGAAAGATCGAAGAGAAATATTTGATGTTCTCTTCATTCACCGAATCCTCACAGGTACCATTGACTGTCCAGCCCTTAATGAATCCATTTTTCTAAATACTAACCCTCTTAACACTCGGAATCCCCGTCTCTTCTATCTTCCCACCCATCGAACCTCTTACGGCTCCAATGAACCCATCTCCCGAATACTGAGGAATGTCAATTCTCATTCTCCTTGTTTTGACTTCAATATGAGTACTTCCTGCCTTAAACTTCGTCTCCTAAGCCCTCCAACTAAAATTAAACTCAAAAACAACTTAATAGATTTTCAAAAGTGTTCAGACAGTTTCCTTCACTTACATAGTTTTCGATTCATTCACCAAATCATCCAAATTTCGAGTACCACTTCTTCTTGATTGATGTTGATTGATGTGGGTACATCAGTGATTGAGCTCCATTTTTCTTTCAAAATTAGCTTTAAACTATACAATATAAGTCAGCTCTCAGCTGTCCATTCATTGATTTCCATTCGTTCAAGTGCTCATGAAAATAATGTCAAAAATTGTGGTATTAAAGTGATCGACAACGTGATCCAAACTCACATTTAGTTACCTATTATTACTTTTATTAAGTAGTTTTATTATTTTGTCCACTAATTTTAAAGCTTGAAAAGGCAAGGTTCGCTGTTCTCAATAAAAGAACTGGACACAAATATTCTTAATGCTTACTCATATAAGTATAAGCTGGCGCAACAAAGCGAAGAGCCCTAGGCCCTAGTGCATCTTTCGCAATAATGCCTTGTAAGGGAATGGAGGGGACCTACAATTTTTCGCAGGTTCCAAACGGCTTATCGAGAAAGCGCTATTTAATGGCGGAGTACGATACCCGTGAAAAAATATTTTTGCATAAAATCGAAAAATTGCATTGCCAGCTACACTAAGGCAACAACTAGATGAGTACCTACTACCTACCTAAGCTTCATGATGAAAATGGCGATGAACTATCGGAAAATTATGTTTTTAAAAATAGGGCTTGTGAGATAGTCTGAGAAGACTACAACTGTATAAATGTTTGTTTATTCATTAATGTAAATGCAGTTGGCATTGTTGAAAGTGGTCGCATATCTTAAGAAAAATATTTGCACAGTTGCTTGGCTGCTGTTAAACTTATTTGATGTTGTTTAAACATTTCTCCCGAAACGCTATTGTTTTTGTTCAGCCTGCATTGACTTCTTTATTTGCAAGACCCATGCGACAGTTCCATTTCTTCACTTGAAATAAATAAATAAATTAAGGCACAGCAGAGTGAGGAATCCCAGGCCTTAGCGCATCTCTCGCAACCATGCCATGTGAAGGAATGGAGGGGACCTACAATTTTCTGCCGGTTCCGAACAGCTAATCGAGAAAGCGGAGGACTTTGCCAATTCTTCGCGAAAAACTATACCCCTGGAAAAACATTTTTTCCTCTGCTGTTTAAAGTAAATACAATTTTTATTTTCGCCTTCGAAACAGTAGCCTCTCTCAGAGTAGTTATACTTTTTCGTCTTTAAAGTACGAGTTCTCTTGGTGTTTAAATACATACATTTTTTTCCTGATTTCAAATAAAAGCAAATTGAAGTGCCAAAATTCCGCAGGCAAATCATTTCCCGGAAAAAATGAGGAGTTCTACCTGAAGTGCGAATATCCACAATCGACGAGGCTTTTGAGTGTTGAGCGTTTTGGCTGCTAACAAAACTCCCTGCAAACCCAAACTATCTCATAACAAAATATAATTTTACCATCAGTCAACACAAAAGAATACCTACAACGAAAGAGGAGCAGAAAAAGAATCGAATGATGCTTGTTATTTTATTCTTCATTCGAGTGTTGCTATCATCTCAGGTGAATGAAGAATTCGAAATTCCGATGTAACATCAAGAGTCAAGTGTAATGGAGCTTATTTCAAATCCTCTTAGCCCAGACGGGATCATCCCAATTTTATTTCGAGTTTAGCTTTTACCGTGCACTTACTGATGATGTGACTGGCTTGATATTTTCTATACCAGCAGAAGACGATGATACAAGAGAATTTCCAAACAGCATTCAACAAAAAATAAATAATAAATATACCCTCAGAGAGTAAAGAGCTTTCATCCCTTTCTCTGTTTTCCAAGAAATATACTTCCTTCCATTTTCCATAGTCCTTACCAAGCAAGAATCCACATATCAACAAAGGTACCTATTCTTCTTATTCTCAATTATTATACGAATACCGTTCTTCATGTGATTGCATATTAAATATATACCAACCCACCTATTTACCTATACCTATACCCATACGCCATACCTTCTTAGCCTTGTGTTTGATTCCGTTTGGGATTACTGGTGTATAAAGTATGGTGTAGTCAAATGTGCACTCGTTTGTAAATCTCAAATGAATTGATGAATAGATATTACTTTGGGACGACTTGCAAATTAATTATTTACAATCGGAGTCAAAAATTGATGTCAAAAATGTTCTTTGTAGAATCGAAAGGGGCGGGCATCTAAGAAAACGATATTTGTTTGAACAATGTACATATTTTTCTGCGAAGTAGGTATCGGAATTAAAAAAATTTATGTTTCACAAGGAGTAGTAAGATGAAATAAAATTTTTAATGTGCCGTGCTTCTACAACGGACTTGTAAAGGGTGTTTTTCTTAGGAGTAAATAAATTCAAAATGATTTAATGACATAAAAACGTTAACATAAGTTAACTCGCTGAATGAACGGTTTTTCGAGCATGAGGAAAAAGTAACTTGTATCTGTATTGTGATTTTTAGAAATTGGTTTTTTGAATAGGGATAAAACTGACATCTCCTGGTCAAGTCAGCAAACTCTAATGTCATTTGTGCTCAATTTGGCTCACCATTTCTTTATGAACAGGTTGATAAAAGAACAACGCCTTCAAATCGAGCAAGTCTATTTCGAAAATAATGATTCAGCTTGCGAAGTTTACCGCATACATTTTATGGTCGCCATAATCGTCCATCAGAGCACTTAAAGGGGGAGACTACTTTAATGTGTTAAAAAAATATTTTTTTATTACATATTTCGAAAGTATGATATCCAAAGAATGTTATGAGTTATGACCAAAGGAAAACTCAAAATATCGAGCAGATGCAAAGTTATCGCATTTAGAGCGCGAGAACAACATGGGGTCGGGTGACGAGTCAGGTAGCTCAGGTTGTTAAAGGAGGAGCGACCTTTGCATCACTATACCCTCTACTGTTGACCTTTTTGATCATACAAAAGGTTGTTTCGGGAAAGGAAGTCGACGGTCTATTGTACGCGCCTGGAATCGCCGATTAATGCTTAAGTAACTACAATTAATAATTTTCTCGTGGTGAAACTTTAAACGCAAATATTTCGAAATTACTTTTTCAAAAACTGCTGGAAATGTATAGCTCAAAAAGTAAGCGACCGATTTAGATGAAATTTTGGATGATTTCTCTCAGTAATATTATCGAAAGGATATATCTAAAGTTTGAAAGGTAGCGGGTAAATAAATAATTTTCGGGGGTCAAATATGTCGAAAAAACTGTCGAAAATCAAATTTTTGATTAAAAAGGCTCCTAAATTTAGAATTTTGAACTTTTTCATTCCATTTCCCCTTAATATGTCAGTAAAAGAACGAACTTTGGTAAATCTTTCTCAGATCAACCGAAAAAGAGTGACAACTGCAGCAGCTTTCGGTATTGCTGGAAACAGGCGTCCGGAAAACTTAAATAACGCAGCAATTTTGTAATCCACCAAAAAAATAATTTTTTTTTTTGAATTGGTTTTTGAATGATTGGTTTATTTTATTCCCTCTCAAAAAAATCTAAAAAAAAAAAAAACATGTTTTTTAGGCACTTAAAGTGGTGTCCCCCCTTAATTCGGTTAGCCATAAATTGTTTTCGCACTACGTTTACTTTATGTGTTGATACGTCCCCAGAGACGTCAAACAGTGCGCACCGGAGAAACAATTGTAGCTGTAGAGCAAAGTGTTGAAGAGAACCCGAATGAATCGATTCGCCACCGTGCACAGCAATTGGAGCTTTGTCCATCAACTTTATGGAAGATTTTGTGCAAAGATCTTGGCTTACGACCTTACAAGATTGTGACGAAGAGTCACAATTTCTTCCTCCTAACTCACCCCCAAAATGACGTACCAAAACAGTGCAGTGTTTATTTCTATTAAAATTCCCCACACATAATTATATTACAAAGTAAATGCCTACTCCAAGGTCAAACATTGTTTCCTTATGGGCAAATACATTGGTAAACCGCATCCAATTTTTTGTATGCAAAATTGTCACTGACCTGATTTGACCACATTTTGTTTTAGTGAAAAAGTCAATGAATAGAGGAAGTTTATTCACCATAATTCGGAAAAAGATTTACCTATATAGGTTTCTACTTGTTGTGGCTTGTTGAGACGGGCAAATAAGAATTTACCTGATACTTTTTCTCCTCCCCCGCTGAAGTGATTTGATCGTTGTGACTTGTTGAGCCGGGCGTTCGTATCTTCTTTACCCATTTTTGACTTTGATAGTCTCCTCATAGGAAATTCATTTGTTGTGGCTTGTTGAGCCGGACGTGTAAATATTCCTTGCCGTTTAATCTTCGTAAAGCAGGGCTAGCCTAGTCGTTGTGGCTTGTTGAGCCGGGCGTTTAGATTCTCTTTACTTGCAAACATTGTGCGTCCGTGAAGGAAATTCCATTGTTGTGGCTTGTTGAGCCGGACGTGTGAATTCTCTTTGAAGAGGTTTTCCTTTGACACCGCGTCAATCTAAAGTCCTTGTAGGGAGTTTATTCGTTGTGGCTTGTCGAGCCGGGCGATTAAATTTTCAATAGCTAGGCATTGTGTCTCCACTCAGTGAGTTTTCATTACCGTACGCAACCGCAGAGCTTTTTCTATGAAGTCCGCCGCCACCGACAGAGTGTTTTGCCTCTAAGTAAACGCAAGCACTTTCTACGAAGTCCGCCAACGCCGATAGAATGCTCTGCCTTTCGATACAGCGCAGGCTCTTTCTGCGCAGTCCGCCGCCGCCGATAAAGTATTCTGCCTAACGCAGAGCCAGATAGGAGTTCACCGCCCCCAAACAAAGGAAACATCAGCCGTGGTATAAAACCATGTCTCCAAAGAAACCATCACCACCACTACCAATAAGGATCGATCCAAGGACCAGCACCAGAAACAAACCTTATTCAAGAAATCGTTAAAAATTGCTTTTTGTAAAAACTAAAAATAAAATTTGTTAAAAATCGTACACCTGACCCTGAGAGTAGATATTATAATAAAGTTAAAGTTAATTAAAATTAAATCGACCGTTTCCTCGTATTCCTTTTTGATTTTGAGAAGTTGGACCGCCGAAACCCAAGTCTTACGAAGCTTCCTTGGGTAAACCCTGGATACCCTGAGTCATATCCCAGCCTCGCAAAAGAAGCATCACAAGATCCAGCTTGTGCAAGAATTTAAGCAGCAAGACCGTGCGTCGTTATTTTGGTATATGGGCCAAAATTGAGATTGATCTCGATGCTGATTTTCAAATTTCGGCCAGTGTTGAGGCTCATTTTTGATTGAATGGCTACGTCAAATTGGACCTCTAGACTTGGCTTTATTCGAGTCAGCCACGGCAGCCATATGCCCGAAATCATATTGAAACATTAATAGCTTCCAATAAAGCCAAATTGGTGGTCATTAGAACTTGTGATTTATTTCAATTCGAAGTTCTACACCTATAAAATAACACCCTTTAGAATCATTTCTGGCTTTCCTCAAGGTTGTGATTTAACTCCTATGCTTTTCGTCATTATTTTTTTAACAGAACTAATTGGAGCAATGCAAATACGCTGCCAATTTTTTATGCAAATGAATCGTAGATTCCAGGGGCGGATACATACAATTTTTTTGGAGGTTTTCAAAACTTTATTGATTGGTTGTATTTTTATTCGCTTTATCGTTGACTTTGGAATAAGATTATTTATTCAAACTATTTTCAACCACATGTATTTCAAAAGATCGCAACATTATATCAATTTTTCTGGATTTTTTGACATTATGTTGAACTGCGTAGAGTAGGGGAGGAAGGTTTGTTTGATGGTGGTTTCGATCCTGGAAGCTGTTCTGGTCCGTGTTGTATGGGATGGGTCTATTGGTGGCTTCAACCTCTGTTGTACTCCGCTCAGAAGCTCAGAAGCTGTCTTAAAACGATATTCGGAATGTTAAATTTATAACGGAGAGTACCTGAAGATCTCGGTTGTCAGGGGCGATAAAATTCTAACCATCTCTTAGTCTTTTGTATTGTTGGTTGCTGTTACTGCGCTGGCCTGTTGTCTCTTCGTCCGTTGCAAGCACCGATAGCTCGCACATCTGGCACGACTGACCTGCGTTTGGTTTTCTTGAATAATATTTTTAGGGTGTAACCACCGTAACGACGAGATCTCAGAGGCCCTCATACATTAATGCAAATGTATTTTTTCAACAAACAAAAACCAACAGTGACAGAAAACATGAAGGCATAAGAAAATTCACATGTAATGTCAAATAATTGTGTAGAAGCCTTGGATTTAAAAACGGGCGGGGGCTTGCACCTCCAAAAGCCTCCCCTTATATATATATACCCCTAGTAACTTCTCGTGACCTGGGAGCCCAAAGTTGAAGAAGCCAGCGTTGGGACCAAAAATATTGAGAAGAACAGCAAGTAAAAATGGTGGCATTGTAGAGATCCAGTAGCCCCGAGGTCTATTACATATCTCGACAATTTTGTCGATATGGAAGCTTATTGTTAATCTGGGACACTCAGGCCTGATTGCAGGTGCATTGTACTACCAGGGTAGCAGCCTTTTCTTTTTGTGGTGCAGTAGATTGAAATAAGATAGTTGTGATCTCACATATAACTTCAAGGGAGGTGTGCAGATGCAACTGATAGGCTGCAAGAAAAGTTAATGCTCAGAGCGGGACTCGAACCCACGTGTCCGACAGTCCGACATATCAACTGAACACCCCACAACAGAACCACGACTGCCTTCATATTTTAAGCCTACGTTATGAGGATTGGAAGAAATTTATTCATTTTTGATGATTCAAAGGACAAAGCGAAAAAAGATACCAGTGGAAAACCATTGGATGTTTCTAGAACTTGAGTTTCGAACTTTAACATAATAAGTAGACATGCTAAACATTACACTACGAAAACCGGAACAGGGAGGGATGTTGACGTTTGGGTTACCAAATTCTGTTACCTAGTTCAAAATAAAGACAAACATAATTAAGTTAAATTCCAAATTTTAAAAGTACTAATTCATGGAATTCAATTTATTTCTTGCAAAAGAATATTAATTTTGTTTGCATGGCGTTGACTTGATCATGTTGGTCATGCCTACAATGTGACTGGTCACCGAGCTAGCTGGAACATTCAACAAAGCCTTGTTCAACTTTGGCATAATATACTCGGAGTACATTGTGTTGATTTTTTCCCTGTTAGTTTCAAAGGAAAGCTTCGCGGCATCACAAATGTATTGATTAGCAAAGTTATTGACAGCCACACTCCACTCGGTGTTTAAGCTATTGCACTTCATATCTGCAATTTGGACTGTATAGGTCATGTTTGAAACGGTCGTTCCACCGTTTTCATTTGGACCAAGAGCAAAGCCACCAGAAACACGTTGGCCCATTACTTGGAAATTGATATATCCCTTCTCGGCTTTAGCGTACTTAAATCCAGCAACATCGACTTCGGCATTGATATCAAACTGACCCAAAAATTGCATTTTCTTTTGGAGTAGGTCGAATGTAGTGAAGTTGGATGCATCAGTGGACAAATTGATAATGAGCATACTGTCCAAACCGGTAACAACGACATCCTTTACTTTTCCATTCAAGCTGTGGATATTATTAGTTGGTTCTTAGTAAACAGAATTTCAGACAAAGTGCATTTGTTTAACTTACGAGATATGTGGGAAACTGTAATTAACATTGAAACCAGGCAGACGGAGAGGTGCCATTGGAGGGATTCCCATGGCTTCATTACCACATTTCATTGCTACCATGTAGGCGTCCAAAAATCCAGTCAGAGCTTGACTCAAGTTCAATGTGGTAACATTTTCGTTTGGTGTTGGGTCAACTAATTCATTGGATGAATTATCATCCTCTGTGAAGTGGAAAAAAGACAGAAAATAAAGATCTATATAATGTGTTGGACCTTCACCAGATTCTTACCTTGAAATGGATTGGCAAGAGCAGCCAAGGCCAAAGTGGCGACTAAGAATGAAACCGAAATCACTTTCATTTTCGTGCGAGTTATGTGAATATAGCAGGAGTGTCGACCCCTTTTATAACAAATTTTGATTTCATAAAAAATCACAATGTCTCCGATAAATGCCCCTTATCGGAAGAATATTTAGTCATACATTATTCTTTTGGCAACAAACATATTGAATTGAAGTGTTTTACTTATCGAGTCTTATGACAAAAAAAAAATAAAACAAGAAATATAAAAACAGAAATCAGGTGCACCGGAAGATAGGCTATTGATGACAGCTTATGTGATTCTGGGAGTTGATGTGTCATAATTTAAAAAATTCATTAAAATACAACCTGGGGAGTACAAAAAATAGTTGGGATATTGTAATGCACGACATTGGTACTCAGATGATAACGAATTACTTCTACCAAGTAAATGAAAGAGGCGTTCATCTGTTTATCTAGAGTGAATTTTTTTTTTTCTCACTCATACATCTTTTGTGAGAAATACCAAAAAAAAGTTCCATTGAGCTTATGGTATTACCGTTTAGTAGAACTCCGCCAAGGTCTTCAAAAGTTTCCCATACAAAATAAATTGCATATATGTCATTTCGACGATGATATCGACGATGCTTCAAAAACTCCGTTTACAGAACTGTTGTACCTTCCCAACATGGACAAATGGCTACAAGCATGGTTCCCGTCCACGCATTCTTTAGTTTTGAGCGCGGATGTCATGCCCTCGTGAGTAGCTCTCAAGAACTTGTTTGTGAAGAGCTTTCGCCTATGTTCGAGCTCGAGTCAATAAATTTCGGACACAATTTGAAGAAAACAAAAATGCAGTAAATGCGAAACATCCGGCTGGTTCCCTTTGGAACTTTTGACAAAAAGTCAATATCATACCTCCACGCCATGAACAAAAGTTGCTCTGCGGCTGGAAAAATGTAGGAAATGTTGTGTGCATAAAGAGTGCGTTTTAGAAAAGTTTTATCGGAAATGAAGCAGTAAGCAAGTTTGTGCAAAAGGAAATGCTAGTGGAAACTCCCAAAATAACCGTCGGCAGTACACAGGCAGAATGTGGCTGCTGTAGGCTGTTGTATCCGAGAAGGTGCGACTCAACTGATAGGTTGAAAGAAAAGTTAATGCCCAGAGCGGAATTCGAACCCACGCGTCCGGCATATCAACCAAACACCCCACTACTGCACCACCGCCCTCATATCTTAAGGAATGCTTACGTTGTGAGGATTGGAACGGACTTACTCTTTTTTGATGATTCAAAGCACAAAGAGAAAAACGATGCCAGTGGAAAACCATTGGATGTTTCTAGAACTTGAGTTTCGGGCTTTTACATAATAAGTAGACATTCTAACCATTACACTACGGGAGGGATGTTGATGTTTGGGTTATCAGATTCGGTCACCTAGTTCAAAATAAAGACAAACATATTCAAGTTAAATTCCAACTTTTAAAAGTACTAATTCATGGAATTGAATTTATTTCTTGCAAAAGAATATTAATTTTGTTTGCATGGCGTTGACTTAATCATGTTGGTCATGCCTACAATGTGACTGGTCACCGAGCTGGCTGGAACATTCAACAAAGCCTTGTTTAACATTGGCATAATATAACCGGAGTACATTGTGTTGATTTGTTCCCTGTTAGTTTCAAGGAAAAGCTTCGCGGCATCACAAATGTATTGATTAACAAAGTTATTTACAGCTACACTCCATGCAGTGTTTAAGCTATTGCACTTCATGTCTGCAATTTGGACTGTATAGGTCATGTTTGATACGGTCGTTCCACCGTTTTCATTTGGACCAAGAGCAAAGCCACCAGAAACACGTTGGCCCATTACTTGGAAATTGATAAATCCCTTCTCGGCCTTAACGTACTTAAATCCAGCTACATCGACTTCGGCATTGATATCAAATTGACCCAAAAATTGCATATTCTTTTGGAGTAGGTCGAATGTAGTGAAGTTGGATGCATCAGTGGACAAATTGATAATGAGCATACTGTCCAAACCGGTGACAACGACATCCTTTACTTTACCATTTAAGCTGTGGATATTATTAGTTATTAAATAGACTTTCAAACGAAGTGCACTTGTTCAACTTACGATATATGTGGGAAACTGTAATTAACATTGAAACCAGGCAGACGGAGAGGTGCCATTGGAGGGATTCCCATCGCTTCATTACCACATTTCATTGCTCCCATGTAGGCGTCAAAAAATCCAGTCATAGCTTGACCCAAGTTCAATGTGGTAACATTTTCGTTTGGTGTTGGGTTAACTAATTCATTGGATGAATTACCAACCTCTGTAAAGTGAAAAAAAGACAGAAAATAAAGATCTATATAATGTGTTGGACCTTCACCAGATTCTTACCTTGAAGTGGATTGGCAAGAGCAGCCAAGGCCAAAGTGGCGACTAAGAATGAAACCAAAATCACTTTCATTTTCGTGCAAGTAATGTGAATGTAGCAGTAGTCTCGATGTCGACCCCTTTTATAACACCATTTTATTTGATAAAAATCACAATGTCTCCGATAACTGCCCCTTATCAGAAGAATATTTAGTCATACATTATTCTTTTGGCAACAAACATATTGAATTGAAGTGTTTTTCTTATCGAGTCTTATGACAAAAAAAAAAAAGAAAACAAGAAATATAAAAACAGAAATCAGGTGCACCGGAAGATAGGCTATTGATGACAACTTATATGATTCTGGGAGTTGATTGTGTCATGATTTAAATCTGGGGGAGTACAACAAAGAGTTGGGATATTTTACTGCACAACTTGTGTCTGTCAATTGGTACTCAGATGATGGCGAATTACTTCTACCAACTAAATGAAAGAGGCGTTCTCTAGATTAATTTTTTTTTTCTTTTTTCTTTCACTTATACATCTTTTGTGAGAAATACCAAAAAAAAGTTCCATTGAGCTTATGGTATTACCGTTTAGAACTCCGCCAAGGTCCTCAAAATTTTCCCATACAAAATAAATTGCATTTATGACATTTCGACTATGAAATAGACGATGCTTCAAAAACTCCGTTTACAGAACTGTTGTACCTTTCCAACATGGACAAATGGCTACAAGCATGGTTCCCGTCCACGAATTCTTCAGTTTTGAACGCGGCTTTGGTGGAAAGAAGGTTATGCCCTCATGAGTAGCTCTCAAGAACTTGTTTGTGAGGAGCTCTCGCCTATGTTCGAGCTCAAGTCAATAAATTTCGGGGCAAATTTGAAGCAAACAAAAGTGGAGTAATTGCAAAGCATCCGGCTGGTTCCCTTTGGAACTTTTGACAAAAAGTCAATATCATACCTCCGCTCCGTTACGAACGGGCGTTACAGAAAGTTACCAACTTTTTTAGTGAAATTGATGATATAGACTTAGTCAGCCTCTGGTTCATGCAGAATGGCGGTACACGCCACACCGCAATCAATCTTATTGGCAAATCGTGTTATCAGCTATCTTGGCGGTGTCAGTTGGCAGCCTCGCTGTAATTTTTTTGATGGCTGTGACCGATATATATAAATGTTAACTTTTAAAGTGCGTATCGCCTTTCACGAGGAACTGACAAGCCAAGAGAACCACACTGCCATGACTCACTTTGCAGTTCAAATTTGGCATAAAATTTTAGATCCTTGAAATGAACTAGCCCCCGAGGATCCTGAGTTTTGTTGCATATGCTATTGCTTTTTTTAGACATCTATTTATAATTTCAAGGATACGCAGTGCGAAAATGATCCATGGATAACCGAATTAATGCGCTGATTTACGATTTTGTCGACTATAAAATGTACGGAGCCTGCGGTAAACTTCGCGAACTGAAACATAAATTTGCACGATTTGCAAACGTTGTTCTAAACATAAATAATATTAGAGTTGGCCAATTTAACCACAAGGTGTCAGTTTTGTCCCCATTCGAAAAACCAACTTCTATAAAAGACACCCGATACTTTTTAGTCCGCTATAAGAACATTGCACATTAAAGTTTTAATTCTTATTTTATTACTAGTTGAGCAGCTCGGCGTTGCTCGGGTCTGTAGTTTTAAGGCTCCCATAATCGTTTTTTCGCTTAAGTAGGAATTTGGAGATAACAAATAATCCTGGGATTATGTGGCATCCTAATGCTGAAAGGGATTATGCGGTATCCCAACGCCGAAAGAATTTTTGAGATCTGTCAAGTAGTTTCTAATTTTTCGTTTACAACCCCGTTTCTGTGGAAATATATGAATGCAATATAAGTCTATGTCACTGAGGAATGTAACATCCTAGAGTTGAAAGAATTTTTGAAATCTGTCAAGTAACCCGTTCTCATTCCCGTTTCTGTTCCCGTGGGGTTATAGTTATGAAATAGAGTCTAAGTAACTGTACAGGGAGATAATGTTGCAAAAGAATTCTAGTAACCTGTCCAGTAGTTTCTAAGTTTCTGTATAGGAATATGGGGATCAAACCTTGACACGAACCATTTATAAGTCTATGTCACTGAGGAAGAGTCGAAAGAATTTTTGAAATCGGTCAAGTAACTTTAAGGTTTCGGTTCTCGTTCCCGTTTCTATTCCTGTGGGATTATAGGGATGAGATATAATCTAAGTTACAGTTTTAGAAACCTGTCTAGTAATTTCAAAGTGTGCATTCCCAAACCCGTTCCTGTGGGAATATCCGCACAACTTTTTTAATTTGTTATGTCATAAAAACCTCCTCTTGAAATAACAAACACAACAAAAAAAAAAGAATTGGCCAAATCGGTCCCGGCGTTGTTGAGTTATGCGCTTGCCAACACATTTTGCGATTCATTTTTATATTTAAGACTAGCTGACCCACCCGGCGCGGCGTAGCTCAGGCCATATATTTATCACTTGAAAGTTAAGTAAAGCAGTCTCCAAGCTCTCATTCTAGTGGCAGTGTGGGGATGAAATATATACTATGCTACTCAGGGGCAACTAAGCACTCTAACGATGACAGAGTTTTTGGAATAGGTCCAGACCACCCGGCGCTGGCTGCTTGGGCCTGTAGTTTTAATCCTGAGGGATAAAATATACGCTTATGGGACCCCTACACTACGCAAACACATTTGTACAAACGTGTGTTTGTGCAAACATAGTTTCGCCACACACTACACAAACATGTTTGAGAGATATCAGTTACTTGACGTTTTTCATATCAATCAGACTTATGAGCAATGAGCTATTTCACATGTGCTGCTTTAATTATTGCAATAAACTTTGCTTTTAACACACCACAACACCGGTAAACTGTTACATAATTCGATCAATTCCGTCCAAAAAATTTGTTCTTAATTATTCATCTTAACTTCTTGAAAATTGACAACTATTTGAACAAAATTCAACACACACGACTCAAACATGTTTGTGCAAACACGGAAAATTCTTTTTGAGTTTCTTCAAACCGTTTGCGCAAACACGCAACATCGCTACACACTACTCAAACTGATTTTTACAAAAACAAAATAAATTTGTTTGCATAAACGGTTTGTGTAGTGTAAGACTATGTAGTTTCTAGGTTTCCATTTCCAACTCCTTTCCTGAGGGAATTTTCCGTTCACGTGAGTGAGACATAAGTTTATGTCACCGAGGGATAATTTGAATTGATACAGACGAAATTAATTCAGCAACAATCAGCAACTAAAATTTTTCTCGTTGAACTCTTAAATATAGAATGTATTGAAAGTAGTTACAATTTATTATCAGAATAAAAATTTAAAAAAAACAGTACGTATACGCCAGAGTCAATAGTATACACACAAGAAAAAGTATCAAAAATATCGTTTTTGTGTTCCGATAAATAAAAGATCTATACTTTTGTTAATTACAAAACAAACAAAACGAATCCGTATTTAATAAAAAAGCATTTTTTATGAAAATTGAAATATTATTATTATTTTCGACACATCATGTTGCTTACTTACAAAACAGTGTTTTCCTGAAATACTGGCTAATTATAAGGTTTAAATTTGATATTGACAGACACACACTGTTATTATACAGTCTGTTAGTCTATTTAAAGCTATCTCATAAACTATATTGTTTTGTTTTTTGGTGCGTAAATAAATAAAGCAGACGGTTTTCCGACGCGCGAACATGCGACGTATAATTGTCAATGCGCGAAACAGGAAAACTCCAAGTTGATTCCGCAAACTTCTAACGAGAACGACTGTCCTTGTGATTTATTTATGGTCATCGCAAAGGCCAGACAATATGGAAATTGTAGCCGTTTAAAATCGAATGGTGAATCCGTTGGAGTCATCGGTATTCGCGGGATCAGCCAGTCTTGTACCATTGCATAGTCGAGGCTGATTAATGTTACGCAGCATGATGACAACTGATCCTACATTTAACTGCAAATTGTGAGGTGGTAGTCCAGGCAATTTCAGTGAATTTAGAATTTCCGTGGGATAGTTGTCTACGTCATCCTGGTTCATAACGGTGTCGACTGATTTGAAGGAAACCAACTGGAAGGAAATGCTGAATGGTCGCATTGAGATCCTCGACCTAAGTCAGGTCACCTTCTCCTCGTCATCGAAAATTTGCTAAATAAGTAGTAAATTGTCACTATCAAAAAATATAAAAAAAAAATGTATTGGAAAAAGCACATTACCTGGAATGTCACTATCACAAAGAATCACAAAAGTACAAAAAGTTCTCGCGCACGTAGCGGTAATCTTCACTCACAAAGATTGGTTTTCAAATCTAAAATATTATGGTTGCTTTCAGAAATCTACATTTGTAATTTGATAAATTGACTTTGACGTTCACATTTCCGTTCCTGTGGGAATTTGAGGATGAAATGTACTTGTATTTTCTGCCCATGTTCTCATGGGCAATTAATTAAATTCTTACCAGTCAAAAAGTTAAAATAATTTTCAAAAACAAACAATTAAATAATCTGATTATTTGATATTTATTATTTTAACTTTTTGTTGTCAAAAACGATGAAGAAAAAACAAAAGTATTGTTTGAATTAAATTTTTTATTCATTAGAGTTAAGAATAAAGAAATTGTTTCTTTTGTTTTATTCCAATTCTTTTTTTTTTTTCGTTTTTACTTACCTTTTAAACCTTCCCTAGACCTCCAAGAACATTTCAAGACCATGATAAGATTTATCCGTTCAGCCGTTCTCAAGCTTAGGCCAGACTAACGAACAGCAATTCATTTTTATATATAGATAGACTAGCTGACCCGGCCACGCGTTGCTGTGGCTAGCATTTTTTTCATATGATGTTGTTATCAAGTATTTAATTGGAATGGTAGGAGAACATCAGACCTGGGTACCACAATGCTTTTTCACATAGATGCTATTTGTAAAAAAAATCATGGGGACCTTCATTACTGATTCTCTACTACCGTTACCACTAAATAAAATAAAATTATTATTTATGAAAGAAGACGGAAACGTTAAAGCTGGTATAAAAATTTATTGGTTTGGGATTTGAAGGGGAAGGACTTTGAACATAATTGATCAAAATTTTCGTACAGTTGACATAAAGCAAAGAATAAATTTTAAAATGGTTTATTACTTTTATTCAAGTTTGTAACAAATGAGTGAATTACATAAATAACATGTGATAATTAATATTATAAATGAGGTTGGTTAGTTGGATAGTTTAAAATCTTCTTTAAAAATACTTTTAATTTGAATTTAATTTAGCACTAATCAGTGCACAATATTTTTGGTTAACCTGTCTTTTGCTAAGACAAATAGGTTCGACAGCGTTCCTACACGCAACATATAGCTGCCCATGAGAAAAACATGGATTTTCCAAATCTAATCCACAAATGGACATTGTTTGGCCTTGAGACTTATTTATAGCCATGGCAAAAGCCAAACGAATTGGAAACTGTAACCTTCTGAAGGGTATGGTAGAATCTGACGGTATCATTGGAATACGTGGCAACAGGACCACTTTTCCTTTAAACTTTCCAGTTAAAATGATTGCTTACAGAATATTTCCGGTTATCTTTTTAATGACCAAACGTGTACCGTTGCATAATTGAGGTGGATTTAAATTACGCAGGAGAATAATAGTTGAATCCATCTTTAATCGAAGATTATGTGGTGGCATTCCGGGTATATCTAGTGAATTTAAAAATTCAACTGGAAAATTTACACTATCATTTTCATTAACAACAGTATCGATTGATATAAATACATCAGATCGCCTGGTAACAACTGTTGTATATGGAAGTTAATTTCATCAACATCTACATTTTTAGCTGCCAAAATAGCCCGGTAACTGAGCCAGTTATGATTCAAGTAATTACTCTGTATATCCGGAAAAATACTCTGAATCAATTCATTTTTTTCCTGAAGAACAGTGCAGAAATTGTCTGGCAGTTTAATGCATTGAGTATTTGGTTGCAGCTCTATTTCACCGTTCCCAACATCTAATAACTGTTCGGAAAATATTTGTGCTGATGGATCATTTTGCAATCTCACTTGCATGTTTATGGTCAATCGAAGAGTGTTTCTTACCAAATAATATTCAACTGCAAATGGGCGGGTTTAGTATTGATTGGTCTGAAAACTGTAGATATCTTGGCAATTGGCATTATGATAGATACAAAATTATGTTTTAAGAAGCAAATATCGACTACTATCAATAAAATTAACAAATATATAAGAATTTTAAATCCTCTTATAAATAGAAATTCTGATCTGTCCAAAACTAACAAAATATTATTATTCAAATCAATTTTTCACACCATTCTGCTTTACGGTGCTCCTGTTTGGTATGATTGTGCGAAAACGCACAAAAAAAGCTTCAAATATCCAAAAATAAAATTTTAAAAATGATGCTTTGTTTGCCATGGCATTTTTTTACTTACCGCCTTCGCTAATATCAACTTTTTAGGTACACATATAATGGATTCCACACAAAAGTTTTGTGAAAAATGTTGCTTTTCATCAAAGATTTTGTATTATCAAGTTAATCAGCACAACTTTTCCTGATGCGCAGCACATGCCGGGTGTTTCATTCCGAAATTTCAATGCCTTACAATATTGACATACTTTATCCATTGCACCGATAGCAATTTTTGAATGCGCAGAGTAGTTAATATTTGGTGCATATTCGAAAGCAATGCGAATAAATGATGTACGTGTTAATGAGCGGCTGATCCGCTGCCTCTGTCGTTCTTGTACTCGTGTTGCAGCTATGTTTCGTTCTCGTGCTGCTCTTATTCTTGCATTATTCTGTCGCATACGTTCGTCACGTTGTTCTTGACACTCTTGTGCACGAAGTTCTGCTATCCTGACTCTTTGAGCTCCATTTCTTGTGGTGATTTGTTCTGCCGACTGATGAGCTCTTTCAACGCGTTTGCGTCGTGTCTCTTTGCTCCTCTTGTTGTTGAGGTTAGATTTTTTGGGTGGCATTCAACTGAAAATAACAATTTAATCGTTACAAAATAAACTTAAAAACATGCTATTATAGCGCATTGAATAGCTGTATATATCTTACCTTAGACACAGCAACGCGTGGCTAATAATACTTACATGTATATAGTTTAATTACAGTATTGAATAACGAAACACCAATTATTAAAAAGCAGGAGTAATTTCGCCTGATTATGTTCACTATATTATGAATTTAATTTGTATTTGATTTATACTTAAGTCAAGCTACACTAAGCCGGCTATACTTACTCCAAAAATAAAAAAATAAAATTCACTGTATTTCGTTTATTTTAAAATAAATTTAAATTATACTTTAGTCTCAACAACATATGGTTGTCGATCCTAAATTGAGATATAAGCTATCCTATCTTCCAAGTTGGATCAAACTGCACACGGTATCCAAATTTTATTAAAATCGGTTAATTAGTTTAGGGGTCCATCGCGGACAAACATTGTGACACGTAATTATGGTGGTCGATCATAAATTGAGATGCAAGCTATCCTATCTACCAAGTTGGATCAAACTGCACACGGTGTACAAATTTGATTACAATCGGTTTAGTAGTTTAGGAGTCCATCGCGGACAAACATTGTGACACGTGATTTATATATATTAAGATAGATAGATAGATAGATAGATAGATAGATAGATTGAAATTATGAAAGTAGCTGACCAACGCAGTGCGGCGTAGTTATGGCATACGGTGATCGAATTGAGTGAATTAAGCAAAGTAGTTTCCAAGCTTCCATTTCATTGGGAAAATTGGGAAGTAATATAGTCTATGTCACAAAGCGACAATGAAGCACTCTAAAGATGAAAGAATTATTGGAATCGGGTCAGGGTTTTCTAGGTTCGGGTTTCTGTTCTCGTTCCCGAAATATAGCCAATACCTTTTCTTAGCTTCTAGACCATTTTTGTTCCAAATTTCATTCAAGTCGGATCAGTAGTTTTGCAAACACTAAGATCTCGTTTACGTTACCGTGTGAATATTGAAATGATTAGCATTCTAACTGTGAAAGAATTTTGAAATCGGTCAAGTAGCTATTAAGTTCCTGTCGATTTTCTTCGGAATGTTCCCATTCCCGCTAAAGTGGGAATAAAATAAAATAAAAATCCGCACCGAAATCCGTCGGGTACTTTTAAAGATCAAAGCATACTGTGACAGTGGAAAGCGACTTTGTTTAATACTATGTAAGGATTTAAAAACAAAATTGATTTCGGGTGAGTTCTCTTCATTTTTGTATTAAAATGGGTTGAGTTCCTTTTTTCACTTTTCTTTTTCCTCGACTTCCCTACAATGGGTTTTTAAAAACTCTTCGACTTTGAGTCTGGGCGTTTGTGTCTTTCCGCTCATAGTGTCCCATCATAGTCTTGTGTTCCTCACTATTCTAGCTATGTTCACGTTGCGAAACTGGAGTTATTTGTTGAAATTTCAGCTCCTAGCATCTTCCTCACAATAAGGGAATAAGATCACTTTTTTCTTTGTAAACGAAGGTTACTCCACATATGACAACTTATGTAAAGAATTTGACTTATGAGCAAGAAGAATACTCAAAAAGTTCCTCTCGTTGCTACATCAAAACAGAATAGATTGAACAATCAGTTCATTTTTGGTGTAGCAACGCGACTTCAGGTCTATAGCTCTTATCTTAAAGTGATTAATACTGATTAAAAACTGTCAACTTATTTTTGATAGCATTACGGCCAACGTTCGCCACTCAAGTCCTCTTAATCGATGTTTGATTTTTATGTAACCAATAAATTTTGTTGATCACTTTGTGTTTTAATTGAAATTAAAAGAGCTTACAGATAAAAATCTTGAAAAGTTTATTTTTTGGTCACAAGTGTGATAAATTGAACTCGTTTAGGGTTTAATAAAAGAGAAATTGAATTTATGACACCGGTGTGTGTCACCTGTCGGTGTCAGAACTATTAAAAAATGTGCATTGATACTGCATAAATAGAGAATAACTTTATATCTATTGTGACAATGAGAGTCTGCGAGACTTGGAAGCATATCTCATTTATACCATATTCGAAGACCTACGCTGCTACAAGAAATAGATGAATTTTCGCTATCGCACGCACCCACAACGCTTTTGTTGTTTGGCTATGAATCAGTTTTGTTAATGAGAAAAAAGTGTATCTAATGTGTTCTGATTAATTGTTTTGTTTGTTTTGATTAATTTAGCTAATTGGTTTTTACAGTGTCTCGTTCATCTGTAAAAAAAAGAAAACAGATACGAAAGATTTAGATATGTAGAATGTAGAATGTAGTTACAAACCAATACATACCCATCCTAGACTGGACTGATACAGAAAAATGGAGATTGACAAAAGAAAAGAAGAAATAGTACTACGCGCAGCAACACAAGGAGTGTTCAAGCACTATTTTGTATTCGATTTTAACGGTTCTTATTATATTTGAGGGTTGCAATAAATATTGCTGATTAACCCCCTTCGTGGGTGAAATTACCAGTAGATTTAATTTAATTGCCTCTTACCACGGGTGGGGGAAGCAATAACAAGTACTTTTTCTTAAATCGATTCCCTAAACATCTACTTATAGACTTTATAAAATAAATAAGTAAGGAGGGCAACAATAAAGCGAGGAGCCCCAGGGCCTAGCGCATTTCTCACAACCATGCCTTCTGAGGGAATGGAAGGGACCTATAATTTTCTGCAGCTTCCGAACGGCCAATGAGAAAGCGCTATTCATGGCAATGAATTTACTAACGGAGGACTTGCCAATTCCTCGCGAAAGGCGATACCCGTGAAAAAACATTTTTGCCTCTGCTGGGATTCGAACCTCGAACCTCTAGGTTAGCAGATGGATATGCTAATCATCACGCCACGGGTACCACACTAAAGTCCTTACCTTTACTTTACCTTATAATTAAATAAGAGGCCATCGATACAAACTCTCATAAAAATAGCACGTCACGAAAAATTTTAAAATGTTGCCTAAATGCTCCAAGGTTCACATTTACTTATTTTGCGGTTAGTACAAAGGAACTTCTACTTGTGACAAAACCAATTCCCACTGCCCCTGAATATTTCCTAGTACATTCATTTCGAACATAAAGATTTCGCTTCATTCAAATCCTGACCCCGAGGCACTTTTCCAGCTCATAAATATTTCATTTGCGTTGATTTTTTTCTTCGTCCTAGTCTTTGTCCTAAGCATCCTCTGCTTCTATTTCACCTGTCAACTATAGTGAACTGCATTTGCTCTATCCGTTACACACTTTCTACCCCTTTTGTATAGGGAAACCATTTACATGTTAAACGCCCCAAGTCACAAAACATGAATTTGCGTTACCATTAAATCCACTGGAATGGTCATTCCGTGCCGTTTAATTTGACATCATCATTCACATAGCACCCAGCTCCTCCCCCGGTGCGTACATCCGGCTCTGGATGTTTGTGACAGTTGAAACATTCACTCGTTTGAAATGGGAACCAGTCAGTGCCCGGCGGACATTCGTACGGATCTTCTCTTTGGTATATCCTGTCAGGAGCAGCCGTTGAAAAGCCGCCGGCCATTTCACAATGAATTGAATACAATTTTCTTTTTGAATTTGGATTTAGATTTTTGTTTTAATTTTTTTTTTTTATTTTTCCTATCTCTCCTTGTTCCACCTCGGCTCAGTACACCGAACCGAGAGGAGAAAAAAAAACTGGTACAAATTGCTATTTACCTCAACGAGCTTTGGGTGTGTTATCCTTATTTAAATTGCTAAAATTGTAAAGGTCATTCTACGTTCAACTCAACAATGAACGGTTTTAGATTTAGATGAGGAAACAAAAAACCAAGTATAAAAGTGCGGCAGCAGATAATTTTCTGAATGAAAGAAAAATTAATACCATAACAACAACGCAGTTAGCTCATGCATAAAATGTCTGAAAGCTTAGCGAACGAATTCTGGCACAAGGCGTATGTAATGCGTACGGACGTTCCTACAATTTGTTTATTTGAGTTTGTTGGCGGATTGAAAAAAGAAACCCTCAAGGTAAACACACAATTCTATATTAAATTCGTGAATTATTAATATTTTTTTATGTACATATATATTTCGGTTCTCGACGGAGGGCATCTAATCAAATTGATGAGCTTGTGGTTGTATGTTTCAAAAACAGATGCTGTAGACACTGAATCGTTGGACAGACAAGAAAATGTTATCAGCAATATGGGGAGAGTTGTGAGGAATTGCGGCTTTTCGCGTGATTTTCCAGGAATGATGATAATAAACAGCGGATATTAGGTACTTTTGTCTATCAATGACCTCAAGCTATTTTATAAAGTCGACATCAAAAGATTGTTCGATGGGAAAGCCTGGGAATAAGTCTAAAATAGTCTATTTGCCTACATAAGCTGTCTTACTATTTGCATGGGACAAAACTGATGTTTACAAGTTTAAATCAAACACAAATAAGCTCCTCAGGCTTACCATACTCAAGGAGACAGTTTTGACATCAGATTTGTTGTGAAGCAATGCGATACTTGGTTCGTTTGTTGAACTTCACCCAGTGGTGACCCAGGTTTCCTTGACAACCCTATAAGCTGTGCAAAAAAACTGAGATTTGAGTTCGCATTAAACGCTAAACCACAAAATCCCCACACATCCCCGTCATTTGAAGAAAAATACATGCCATTTGACAGCCTATTTCATTGCCTGAACTCTTAACGAGTTGAGGGTGAACCCAAGGTTCAAAAAACAATCAGTTTGACATCCAGGACGAGTTGAGGTTTTTCAAAAAACGCTTTGTGTTAACTACTGGTAACCCCAGGACTTGAATGAACAAACTTATTGTTTCCTTAGAAGGAACGTAAGTTGCTGTTGCTTCATACAAAAAAAAACATTGGGTGTAATTTGGGAGAATCTGATGGATTCCCAGTATTGTGCCATAAGACTGGCCGCCATATTCTTTTCGTTTAAAGTTCAAATTCTATTTTATTGCTACAGGTCCGCCTTCAAAGTCCACATTGGCTGGTTTGCGCTCAGCAAAGATCCTTAAATTAAATCCATTTGTTCAAAATCTGATTATGTAGCACATTAAGGGGCTATGAATACGTGCCCTTATAGTGTTATTGAACACAGTACGAGCATTGAGGAATATAGAACAGGACTTAATGGGAGACACCGATGCACATTGCTTTTGAATTTTTGTGAGTCGTAATGTTGGGGAAAAACAGAGTCTAGTGTACCATTCCACATCCAGGAGGTGCGACTAAAATATGAATCTCTATACTTTACTGCACGTCCGAAGTGATAAAACTGATGAGTGTTCCTAGCGAGGCGGGTGTTGCTTATAAACTGTTGCAGGGGAGGAATGTAGCTGGCTATTTCACTAAAGCACTGTTTGTGAAAAGCGTAGAAAGAGAGAGAGATAAGTAACGTTTCGATGATGTTCACGAGAATCAATCGATTCTACGATTGAACTATCACCTATCAGCTTAAACGCTCTATTTTGTATCCTATCTAGTAGGCGCAAAGATGTTTGGGAGGTACCTGACCAAATATGGGAGTTATACTCTACTTTTGGGCGGACTTAGGCTTTACTTAATTGTAGCCAGATTGGAGGAGGTGTGAAAATTCCTGCATCGTCTTAAGAAACCTTAGTGTTTAGCATAATTTCGACGACTTCAAATATGTGGTCATTCCAAAAAAAGATCATCACTTACACACATACCAAGTACTGATAATTTTTCGTTTTCTTGGATGCAGGTGGCATTCATAGATAATTGTAGTTGAGTAATGATGATGTGGCAATGGTGTCAAGATCAGAATTCACTGAGCTTATCATATTACGCAACCGTACTAGTTCCACATCGTAAACTCGTAAACGAATATGAAATCCTGAGGGTTGAGTCTTCAGCGAAAAAATTGAGAGAATTATAAGTTTCAGACAAGAGCTCATTGATGAAAATGAGGAAGAGAATCGGAAACAAAACGGAGCCCTGGGGCCAACCAGCATTTATGTAGTGGGTATCAGACTTGAAACCATCCAACACAACTTGTAGTGAACGGTCCGATAGGTAGTTTCTAATCCACCGAAGAAGAGTTGCTCGTACTTGTTCAAAGTTGCTTGACATTCCCCGGGTGTAGCTGCATTCAGTTGAGCAAATATGCGGAAAAGTCAGTGAAGTTGTTTGAAATTCCTCGTAGCTGCACCAATTTTTGCAAGGTTGTTCATTGTGGCGTAAAGTTGCACGATAATAATTGCTTCATATTACTCGTCAAATTGCATATAACATATATTTTTGTATTTTTAAGTACCTACCAAGAATGTTTTCATCTGCCCCGTTCATATCTCTTCACGCAACGGTGTCATAGCGCTGCATGCCTTGTAACGAAATGAAAAGGACATATAATTCCTTAACGATTGCGAACGGCTATTGGAGAAAGAGTTTTTCATGGCATGAAATTACAGTAGACGCTCGATATAGTGAATCTCGCAAGAGTGAACTATCCAGTATAGTGAACACCCAAAATTTTACATGCACAACTCTAAATAGTGAACAATAAAGATCTCGAAATAGTGAACACATACTTTTTCTCAGGTTTGAACAAGAATATTGCAGCTGCAATGCGTCTACAGTATGTCGACTACATTTGAACAAATTCTACCGTTCGTTCATGTACATCTCACACTGAATCACAAAGGAAAGTAGTCACTAGACTCAGTAGAACTGAAGTTCTTCCTGTGTTCTTACTTTTGTACAACAGCAGACAAAATTAACAAACTACTTTCCAAAAAATTGATTGTTATAGTGAAAAAAGATGCTAATTTGTACATGTTATATGTATGTACAATATTGTAAATTTTTCGTTTTTTATGAGTTAAAATGTTTTTGTTTTATATTATTTTACATGAGTACAAGCGACCCGCCCCGGCTTCGCACGGGTACAGTGTTGATACTAAGTAAACTACAGAAAAACTGTGAACGTTGTATATAACAACACAACAACACAGCGGTCCGCTATGGCTTCGCACGGATATAAAATAACAAAAAAGCAAACGCTACGTCCCGCAGTTCTTAAGTCTGTAATATCTTCGAAAATATTCATTTAAATCACACACTGTAATGTATTAAATTGGATAAGGAATGATACTGTATCGTTTAAAATAGCTTGGTAAATAACCCATATTTTTTGTAATATGTAAAAGATAAAAATGGTTACTGCGGGTTATCCTTAGGAGATAAACACATGCTGCCGCGAACTTTTTATTCATCTTTTTAAGAAATACAATTCCGTAGTACATAAATTTGTTCAATCTCGTAAGGTTTAGCCAGCGTTTGCAATGCAAGCGCAGAAAAATATGTTGTTACGACATCGCATTACAAATCTTTAAATTTCTCGGCTTTTATCTGCTATAAAATGTATGTATTATACATATAAACCTTCTTCTTGAATCACTCTAATCATTAAAAAAAAACGCATCAAAATCCATTGTGTAGTTTTAAAAATTTAAGCATGCATATGGACAGAAAAAGCGACTTTGTTTTATACTTTGTATGTAGTGATGATGTATTAAGAATTGTTTTTGTTTTTAGCAGTCAACTTGATTAAAGTGTTTGTTTATAGATTAAATAAATATAATTACCTTCACACTGAACAAAATGTGCATTATTGATCAAATTTAGCTTTTGAAAGCGTTTCTAGCCTCCCGCTCGAAATAGTGAACAATCTCCAAATAGTGAAAAGGGCTGGTTTTTATTACTTCACTATATCGAGCGTCTACTGTACTATCAAAATTCCTCACTTAAGGCGACAAAATCTTTCTTCCTTGATGTCAGAATGAAGTTATACAGCGAGATATGAGAATACCCACACATAAGTGACAAAATAAACGCAGCGTTTTTATAGTTTAGTTAGTAAGTTTATATAACTTTTTATTTAACTTGATTAATACAAAGTAATACAATGTTATATTTTTTAGCAGAAAGTCTTAAGGTTATGGCAGTTAGCCGTCTACCAGATTGACTTTATTTATTATTAGTTTGAAACAAAATTGATGCAATTAAAATAAACTTTAAGTTAAAATGTATTCCTCCTTCTCTTAATCGATTTCTGGTTCCCATCCTCGATCACCATTCAAAATACCCATTATATCGTCTTTTGTTAAAGTATGTACTCCAAAGTAGATCCTTCGAAGTTCATTAAGCATCGGACACACAGCAATAAAATGAAAAATGTCCTCCCTCTCACCCCGGTTGCAGATATCACATAAGATACTATCACATATGGTAGTTCGGGTGTAATTTAGTGGGGTAAGTTCGCCTCTTAACATAAAGATTGTTCTTATCATCTCGGTTTTATTCTTATCCAGAAAGTTAGTGTTGTCTTGAAGATCATATTTCGCATTACTGTAGTACATTCTGCGTTGCGAGGACTGTGCTTTATTCATGTATTTGTTGTATAGATATTTTCCAGATTTTTCCAGAATGTGTTCAAATTTCACCCTCAGTGAAGAGGCTCCATCACAACGGTCAAAATTAATGTCACATCCATAGCAATTAGCAAGTTCTTGCCACTCTTGAATGCAGTGTGAGTTATTTGCTATCATGTGCCTTAGAATAATCTTTGGTAAGCGGCGCTCTTCCATCTTCATCACTTTAAGTACATATTTAAAGTGTAACTTCAACGTTTCTAAGATAAGTGGTGGGCAACTTGTCTCCAGATGAATCATGTAGTTTGGGGTGCTATTAGGTAATCTAAATATTCGTTTAATGCAGTACCGTTGGAATTTTTCTACTGGCTCAAAATAGCTATGCCCCCAAATTTGTGCAGCATACAGAAGAACCGTCTGGGCAGTTGCTTGTATAACTTTTTGCTTAGAGCTTTGGGATACAAATTTGTTTTGGATGCAGGGACGCCAGACTGAATTAATAGCCCGTTTAGCTTCTGATAGTTTAACTTTCAGGTGTTTTTCCAAATTCAGATTAGCTGTTATCAGAACTCCAAGATACTTATATTCTCTTATAACTTCGATAGATTGCCTTTGGAAGGTCCATGCTTCGTTTCTCGATAGTCTGCAACCTCCGTTTCTGAATACGAGAATTTTTGTCTTTTCAAGATTCACTGATAAATTCCAGGCTTTACAATACTTTTCAAGTCTGTTGATCATAAGTTGCAAACTTGTAACTGAACTAGCAAAAAAAACAATATCATTTATAAATAATATGAAAAGAAGTGCGCTTAAGAGCGTTTTTATATATGTATTTGTATTGTCGTGTGGTACCCGTGGTGTGATGGATAGCATGTCCGCCTGTTAATCCAGAAGTTCGAGTTCGAATCCCAATAGAGGAAAAAATGTTTTTTCCACGGGTATCGCCTTTCGCGAGGAATTGGCAAGTCCTCCCTTAGTATTCATTGCCATGAATAGCGCTTTCTCGATCAGCCGTTCGGAACCGGCAGAAAATTGTAGATCCCTTCCATTCCCTCACAAGGCATGGTTGTGAGAAATGCACTAGGCCCAGGGGCTGCTCGCTCTATTGCGCCACCCTATTTTTATTTGTATTGTCGTAACGGCAACATTGATGACAACAGCGTTTCCGTCCCTGCCGCCACGCCACTGCAAAAACTCAATGGTTTGGAAGAACCTTAACAACAAAATACTTTTTTACTCTTTTTATCCAAAAATGGACTCGGGAAATAGCTCCACTTGTAGAGCTGAGGACTTTATTTTTCTTTTAAACGTAACACTCTCTATCCAGCAATTTTACGTGGCATATTCCACAGTGTTATCTGTTATCCGTGGCGTAACGCTCTCCAGAAAAGCCAAAATAACCCTGTATAAGACCTTGATCATCCAAGTCCTGCTTTACGCCGCGGAAGCATAGACCTTATCGAAAGTGGATGAGGAAAGCCTTGGTCGTTTTGAAAGAAAAATTCTCCGAATGATCTTTAGTCCCGTATGCGAAGACAATGAGTGGAGAAGAAGATACAACATCGAGCTGTATGAGCTGTACCGCGACATGGGCACAGCCAGAAGAGTACGCATCTTGAGGCTACGGTGGTTGGGCCATGTAGAGCGGATGGATCCAAACGCTTGGGCTCGACGGCTTTTCGAAAGCACATTGCAGGAAAATCGCGGAAGGGAAGACCTGGTCTTAGGTGGCGCAATCAAGTGGAAGAAAATATCAACCGACTTCGAGTGCAAAACTGAAGACAGCTCACCCAAAATCGGAGTCGTTATAGAAAGATGTTTGTTGATGCCCAGGTTCACCCGAACTCTAATGCCCACCTAAGCAAGTAAGTAAGTACCCGTGGCGTAATGGTAAGCTTATCTGACTTATACGCGGGAGGTTAGTTGTTCGAGTCCCTCCACAAAAAAAGGGTTTTCCACTCACATCGCCTTATCCAAGGAGTTGATACACCATTCTATAGAAAATTCATAGCCATGAAAAGCGCTTTCTCGAATAGCCGATCGGAGTTGGCAAAAAATTTTTGGACCCGCCCATGAGAAATACGATAGACTAGGGCTCCCAGATCTGTGGCACCACCCGTAGATATCCAACCTATTGCTTTCTCTGTCTTTGTGAGCTATTGACGTATATTCCACAAGAATATATTTTAAACAACTCATAAAAAATGGAATCAGGTAATCTCCTTGTGTTGTGTTTAAATTTCAAACAAAAACTTCAATAATAAAAAAGTACCCCAAACAACTATAGTTCAAGTTTTCAAAGCCCTACATTCAAGCACTAAACACTCACTTATTCAACTTTAGATTACCTAAAACACTTATTAAATAGACCCTTTCACATCCTCCGGCATCACTGATAGCCTATATCCAACACCAACACGCTTATACATACTCCAAACTATGCTTCTTTCACTAAACAGATATTTCTAAAACTCGACAAGGAATAAAAAAAAATAAAGTGAACTAGAAAACTTTGCCATCCGCATAACTCTTATAAGCTGCTTACAAAAGGCTTTACTCTAAAACTTTTAACTTACTTTGTTCATGTTAAACTAAAGAAAGTCATCCACTCTACTCCACCTCAATCCCGTATCACCTGATGGGCTCCACTTATATAATCATAAGCCCGTATGTTCCCCGCATTCCTTGCTTAGCGCGGGTTTCCTTATCTTTTCAATTAGCAACCTTTGAGCTTTTGGGATGGTTACTTCCAAAAATTAAATAATGCCGCCTTATAATCTCTATTAGCTTTCTTTAGTTTGAGTTGCATAGAGAGAGAGACTGACAGAGAGAAGAGAAGAGAATATAAAAATTTTAAATGTGATGGGATTAATGGAATGTAATAAGTTTACAGCCACTGGAGTGGGTCTTTGGGATGAGATTGCCCTGATTATCCTCATCAATGGAGGATTTTGCTTTTCAATTGTTGTGGTCCCTGTTCACTTAAGTTGCGGTGAGTAATAGTAGTTTTGTGAACTCTTGACTTGGAAGATTAGGACTTTAGAGTCGGTAATCACCCTTTTTTGTATGGAGCTTAAGTGTTCTTGATAAAAGCATACACCGAAACACAGGCAGAGAGTGAAGCATCAAAGCATCGCATAGAAGAGGCTGTGATAATGGGATCACAAAGGATTTTCGAGCTGTCTCTATAGGAAGGGGGTAAGTATGTGGCTGCTTAAATAGGTATCTACAACTAGGAAAAGATGTAATCGACGGGTTATGAATTAACCTGGTTGAGTTCAACTGGTATAGGGGCGATGATACAGATGACACGATTTGTCCCTAAATTGCAGGTCATATATAGTTGTTAAAGGGGATGATAATCTGGTGGAAATGTTGATGGTTTTTGTTTTCTTGGGGATACCCAAACATATTTTGGGAGACTGGTATCCTGGTTCTAGGTTAGTGATTCACAATTCATGTCATATTTTTCAAGCATTAAGAGCTCAACAAGCTTTTTGAATGCTTGTAAATGAATAAATAAATGAATAAGCGAGCATTAGAAGTTTGGGGAGCGATGGAACTAAGCTCATCGTCTCAACCATGTGCGAAATTTAGAGGACATGCAAGTGTACATAGAACATAGAAAGTGGAAAAGTCTTTTTCATGGCAATCTATTTACTCTTGGAGGAATTGCCAATTCTTCACGCAGGCAACCTAAGTGGGGTAACTATTGGATGTTTCTGGAAATCAAACATTGAAGTCCTATGTAACAGACAAACATTATCTAAACATTTCTAAATGGATGCAATGCCTACACTTGTAAGATCGCACTCCATTCGTAAAATCTGCAACTGAATATCGTGGATAGCTTCTTGAGTTTAAAATTTATAATTTTGAATCTTTTGAACTGTGGGCCATTACCATACTCTTCACAAAAAGTCTAAGGACGTAAAATCGCTATTTTGAAAAATCACACAGTTAAGAAAATTTTCACGCAAAAGAGCGATGGTATGGAGCAGTATACGTAATCAATATCACTGGTCAACAAAATTTGCGTTTTTTTTATGTCACAGAGATCCAAACACAACCGACTTAGAGTGCAAAACTCGAGAGAGCTCGCCCTGAATCAAAATTGTTGGCGTAAGATGTTGGTTGAGGCTCAGATTCAGGCTAGAGAGCTTATCTCAGAGATCAAAAATACCAAAAACGTATTTGTTTTCGATTTTTAAGGTTCTACATTTTGAGAACGTGAAGTGACGGCGCAGATTTGAAATGAGGACAAAATATAGTTTTCTATTTGTGACAAAACCATTGTCGACCAGTGTAATCAACTTCGATAGTGTAGTCCAGTGTTTTTCAATCTGTGGGTCGCGAACCCTTGGGGTCTAGTTGCAGCCTATACCTACCCCGTTTTAGTTTTAATGCCTACCATTGAAGAAAATGTCAGTTCACACAGCACACAGGTATGAAATGGCAAATAGCACCAATAATTTAAGAGCTTCCCTTGCCGTGTTTTCTTTTCATCCAAAATACGACGACGCTTTGCGAACAAAATTCCATTTTAAGCATTCCATCTGCAGCTAAATCCAGAAGACATTCTTTCGTTTTTGTGGTGACATTAGTGATTTTATCAATAATATAGATTGATTTGATTTGCCCAAAAAGGGGTTTAAAATCCATCGAAGCCCAATGTCAGCTTCAGAGTGCAAGTTCGGAAAGTATGTCAATAGCTTCGATTGTAAATTATGTAAACTCTGTATCATACAAGGAATGTCAGCCGATACTGCAAAACTTTGGTCTGTTGCATTATCTTCAACATTCTTCTGAACACTTGAAAAAAGACTCAAACATATTGCTTTGCACAGAGGTTGACCACAAACGAAGTTTTGCCTGAAATGCTTTTACGTTATACTTGGCAGTTAAAATATTTTCTTCTCTTCCTTGAAGGTTCTTGTTTAAATTGTTAAGGTGGCTTAAGTGATCTGCCCAAAACGGTAATCTCAAGAGCCAGACTTTGCATCTTTTAAGAACATTAACAATTCGGCTCTCAGTTCCAGAACTTTTGTTAATACCTTTCCTTTCGACAGCAACCTGACCTTTGTGACGATAAAAGAGATGTTGATGAAGCGAGTCCATATCTTCACAAACGATTCTGAATCGCCGGGTTTGCAAAGCTTTGCCTTTGATATAATTAACAATTTTTATTACCTTCAGGAGCACGTCATTCAAATCAGGTGGTGCTACCTTAGCAGCTAGAGACTGTCGACGGAGAAAACAATGTGTCCAGGATATCTATATGTTTGCATCATCGCTTTTAATTTTGCAATAAGTCCGCTACTTTTGCCAGTCATAACTTTAGCGCCATCGCTACAAATTGCAATACATTTTTTCAGTCAATATCGTAGTTGCAAGTGCTTTCCAAAAATATATCGTTCAAGCACTGGCCAGTAGTGTTTGCAGGAAGTGCTTTGCAAAATAAGATTTCTTCCGTGATACTGAAATCTGCTTCAAAGCGCACAAACACCACAAACTGTGCACACTCAGAAACATCTGTAGATTCGTCAAACTGCAAAGCAAAATGTTGGCTGTTCTTTAATTTTTCGACTGGTTGCTCTGCGTGAACACATTGCCTGTTCATGAACATTTGGATATGTTCAAGTTAGTGGGTGGCACGCGCGTGGCGCTTTTTGCCGCCGCAACGACAATGCGGTGTGGCAACATCGACGTCGAGTCGCCGACGCAGTTAAGCCCGCGTGAATACTAGATAAATATACCAAAGTTTAATTCAGTTAAATTATTCTTTGGAGAGGGGGTCACCAGAATATTTCAACCTGTAAAGGGGTCGCGGAATCAAAAAGATTGAAAATCACTGGTGTAGTCCATTAAACGTTTCAGTTGATTTATCCTCATTTTTCTCATTCAACCCGCTAAATCAAAAAGCACACTCAATCGGTGAATATATCGAAATTATTGAATCTGGTTTGCTGTAGATACGATTATCGTTAAGATAGAGTGTCACATCATGTTGAATATGTAGAGGCCCCAAATGCGACAACACTGCTTTTTAATTTAACCTCTAAGGTGGAAACTGAAAGTGCTTGCGAAAAGCATTTGCCTCTATGCGGCTATATACCATGTTCGCAACACATTTCATTCTTAGTTGCCTACTTCAGTGTTCCATTTCAGAACTCAACTTCAATGAAGCATTTCTTCTGCAATTTCATAAACCGTCCAATATATTTTTTTTTTTGTGCCGGGAAAACTGTTTTTTGACACTTCGTTCCATTGCCAGATTTGCGTAAATAACAAATGACAAAATGGCAATGCCAGGATGTTTGAGTGAATGTTGAGTTGTTGACGCTCATTGAACTTTTTTAATCACAGAGCGGTAGTTTTGATATATGGGATATTGCTAAAGAAGACTAAAAGCGTTCACTTGTCAACCAATGACTAGTTCCAAACGGAACAAAATCGCATATTTCTGACCCACAACATGAATTCGTCAATGGCAAGTCTACTATTACAAATCTTTTAGAAATCTCATCTTACATCACAAAAGGATTTATGAATGGTCTTCAAACGGATGTGGTATACACTGATTTTTCGAAAGCTTTTGGCCAACTTAATCACCAGCTGCTAGTTAAAAAAATTTCAAATTTCGGTTGATCTCCAAAACTTGTTCAGTGGATTGAAAGTTACTTATCATCTCGCACTCAATACGTTGAGTTCAAATCTCAAGTTTCCTAGGCAATAGAAGTTAAATCCGGTTCTCCACAAGGAAGCCACCTGGGTCCACTATTATTTGTTTCGTTTTCATACAAAAATAATGCTTATCACATTCAACTGCAATCTGATATGGATCATTTACTTCAA
This sequence comes from Melanostoma mellinum, assembly GCA_914767635.1. NCBI lineage: Eukaryota > Metazoa > Arthropoda > Insecta > Diptera > Syrphidae > Melanostoma > Melanostoma mellinum. The sequence goes on from OU612058.1 coordinate 28,827,500, forward strand.
TGGTGCAATAACAACAGTCGCACACTGAACTCTAAGAAATTCAAAGTAATGACCTTTGCTTTCAAAAATGATTGCTTTATAAGTAACTCGAAACTGGTAAGAGCAAATTATTTTGTTGGTTTGGGAGTTATGTTTGATCCGAAACTAGACTTCAGAATGCATATCGATTCCATAACTGCAGAAGCTTCTATTCGTCTAGGAATGATTAAACGTTGGTCTAAAAAAGAGTTCAGTGACCCATATGTCACAAGAAGCTTATTCATTGGGCTGGTTCGTTCGGTCTTGGAATATGGATGCCAAGTGTGGTGCTCGAATTATGCTTGTCACATTGCTCGAATTGAATCCGTTCAAAAACAGTTTCTTATATTTGCTCTCATCTTAACTGGGTTAATCGTCTTCATCTTCCTCCATATCGCTCGAGACTTATGCTGATTGGTCTTAATACCCACAGGACAGGACAGGAGGTCATCACTTAACGCTAACTTTATATTTAAACTTTTGAAGGGTGATAAAAGTTCACCGAATATGCTTTCGTTACTAAAAATAAATGTGCCACTTCGGCAAAGTTGAAATTATAAGATTTCGCGAACTAATGAAACAGCATTAAATCATTTGAATAATGAACGTTTTTCTCTTTTATGTAAACAATCTACTACTTATACTTCTTTTGTGGATTTCAATCTTAGTTCTTATAAATAATTCAAAAAGGAATTATTGCTTTATAATCCGCTTAGGCATTAATTATAATCTTTAAATTACTATGCAAAATAACTGTGAACAATTGTTTATCTGTAGTTATAGTTAAATAAATAAATAAAATGTTTGCTCATGAATAGTTTTTTTTTTTCTGGGCCTTATAGATGTCAACACCAGTTTGCTTTTCAATCACAAAGCAACAGCATTTTAACCACAAAAACTTATACAACATCACTCTGTCTTAGAATCTCGTTCATCTAATTCTCCTGCGGAAATCTGTGTTTAATCCAATGCGTTTCATAAGACCAGCTTATGTATTAGTCGGTAGTTGTGAAAAGGGAAAGACCATTGTTGCTTCTTTGTTCGTTAAAATGTCTCTAAGGATCTACTTCATTGAAAAGATTGTAACAATTTCAACAAACGATGCTCGTAATGTCATGTAGCCCTTCGGACTACAAATTTCCAACTTTGCTATTAAACATAGCCTCTCAGTATTCCCCAGCTACTCACAATAAACGGCCCACAAAAGCCATTCCAGTATAAAACACCCACGCAACGCTAAACCGGGGTATGTGTTAGTTGCACGATTGCATCGAAAGCCATCTGTCTTATTTATTTCTAATTGAGTTTGTTGAACAAGAGATTAACAGGTAGAATGTGCGTCCATCTCGTCTGTAGTTTTTTTTTTTCTATTTGTATGGGTTGAAGATGGCTTTGGTTTGGTACCTACCCGAAATTGACTACAATTAGCATTGGTCGTTGCCGCACACAGTCATTGTCGTTTTGGAGCCTTGCAGTTGGATTACCACCGTTTGTCGTTGTCCTTAATATCCTTCAACTGTTCTCAGTTGTTTGATTTGGCGTCATTCTGGAGACTCTGCCTCGGGCTTCAAGGATAATTCAACATCGTGTTTCATTGTTCGCTTCCAATGTCCACCTGTTCGTTTATGAAATAGCAGCGAAACCGAACAAATCTTGCATTCTAATTCCAGCACAAGATGTACATACATACATAGGTGTACTTCTACTAGGTATGTCTTCCTTACATTTGATGCAACGCAGCTATATGCCATTGGTCCTCGCCAGCTCACTATACGCTACGCATTACTTGTGGGTTAAATGAAATTCGCATCACAGTTTGCCCCGGAGTTTTTGGTTGTTGCTTGGCTGTACGTAGTTATCTATATTTGTGGCTGCTGCACTGTTGTTTCTCACAAACTCGCAAATGCCTGATGCAAAACCACCGCAAGCAATGCCAGCGCTGGCTGAGCAGAGTCAATCAATATGAATGTCGAAGACCGTTGGTTGTGTGTGTATCATGCTGGGATCAAGGTGATTCTCCGTTTGTGTTGAGCTTGTGCGTTGTGTTGATAGATTCCATCAAATATTCGGTTTGTTTTTGCACCAGTGTGATGGACGGCTGATTGAAAATATAAATTTGCTGTTAAATGTTTGTAGGATGTCGATAAAGGATTCTCTCATTTGAATCAACCATGGGATCTGTTGATAAGTAACTTTTAAAAACGTTCTGGTGTTTCTAATTCAACGATTTGATAAAGCCTAATTCAAAGCCTAATATGGCGCAGCGGCATGGACCTTGTCAAAGGTAGACGAGAACGCTTTAGGATGCTTCGAGAAAAAAATTCTTCTGGTGATTTTTGGTCCCGTCAGCATAGATGGAGAGTGGAGGCGAAGATTCAACGACGAACTGTACATACTGTACAGCGACACTGACCTTGTCAAACGAGTTAAGGTCCAGCGGCTTGCGAAGTTTTTCCCAAGCTTGGGAAACGGCATTTATAACCCCTACACACAAAAAAGGTCCTAAGTGCGACGTGAAAAATTATCGTCCCATCTCTAAATTATCGCTTATACCCAAAATTTTCGAAAGCATATTGTATGAAAACTTAAGTTTTCGTTGCAAATCTCTCATTTCTCCTACACAACACGGGTTCCTCAAAGGCAGGTCAACAACAACAAACCTCGTTGACTTCGTTTAATTTTCCCTCTCAGCCTTGGAAAACGGAAAGGAGGTCGATGTAATTTCCACTGACTTTAGTAAAGCTTTCGATAAAATCTCCCACAAACTTATTCTTTTTAAACTTTCCACCCTCGGCTTTGAACCCATTCTGTTGATATGGATCTCTTCTTATTTAGAAAACCGTTTTTACAGCTTTCGTTTCAGATCAGCCTTATCCAGTAGCTTTTTAGCAACACAAGGTGTTCTCCAAGGCAGCCATTAAGGCCCTCTGCTCTTCATTCTCAGTATAAACGACATTGAAATGATCATCAAACACTCCTCTATCTCTCTCTCTATGCGGACGATACTAAGTTTTACCGAGTCATTTCTTCTTCTGAAGACTCTTTCTACCTCCAACAGGATCTCGACAATTTTTCAATATGGTGCTCCAAAAACTGCCTGGAGCTAAATGTTTCCAAGTGCCAATCAATAACCTTCTCACGTAAACGCATCAAATCTACTCCCGTCTCTATCTTCTAAGCGGTCAAATCATTTACACTGTTGAGGTGATCCGGGACCTTTGGATTATTTGTGATCGTGAGCTGAATTTCCTCAAGCATATCGACGATATAATCCTTAAGGCTAATTCAGCACTTGGCTTCGTGAAACGATGGTCCAAAGAATTTGCAGACCCTTACGTAACCCGATTCCTTTACATTCCATTTGTTCGTCCACTCCTTGAATACGCTTGTCAAGTCTGGTCGCCTTTCCAACAAGTGCACATTGCCAGAATTGAGAGCATACAACGCCGTTTCCTCCGTTTTGCTCTTCGAGGTCTTAATTGGAGTAATCCCCTGATATTACCTCCTTATCAAGACCGAATCAAACTCCTAATCCTGAATAGGCTGAAAGATCGAAGACGAAATATTTGACGTTCTCTTCATTCACCGAATCCTCACAGGTACCTTAACGAATCCATTTTTCTTAATACTAACCCGCGTAATACACGTAATCCCCGTCTCTTCTATCTTCCCAGCCATCGAACCTCTTACGGCTCCAATGAACCCATCTCCCGAATGCAGAGGAATGTTAATTCTCACTCCTCTAGTTTTGACTTCAATATGAGTACTCCCTGCCTAAAGCTCCGTCTGCTAAGCACTTAAGTCTTAGCTATTAAGTTTCTCAGTCTGTAAGTTAGATTTAGTAAAAGCTTGTATTAAGCCTAATAAATGGGGGTTTTGTCCCCACCAAACTTAAATTAAATTAGATGGCTGGGTCATGTAGATCGAATGGACACCAACGCTCCGGCCCGGAAAGTCTTCGAATCTAATCTTGAGGGACGGCGCAGTAGAGGAAGACCGTGACTCAGGTGGCGCACGCAAGTAGGAGAGGACCTCAACCAACTTGGCGTGCAGAACTGGATGCAGCTAGGTAGGGACCGAGCTGGCGGCTGGAGAAGGATGTTGGTTGAGGCCCTAGTCCGACCCGGACTGTAGCGCCAACTTAAGTAAGTAAGTAATTCAAGCTCATGTAATCATCACCGCTTCCTGTCTCGAAACATAAAAAATGGCACCGTGCTAAGGCAGCCATTTTGAAAAAATTCCATTTCGTTTTAAATGAATCAATAACGGCCGAATTTTATTGATTAAAGTTTCGATTTCGACGTTTTTAGCAAAACGTATTTTTTAGAATCGTAGCTTTGGCTCACCCCCCCATCTCCCCAATCGAGAGGGATTCACCAACCGATTCCAAAAATTAAATCTGTACGATATTTTTTTGCAGTTTCTACCTTTGGTTATTTCTCTACCGCCAGGGGCACAAACGACAGGGGTGTCTACAAAGCAAAATCTGTTGCATGGCTTTTGAATTTCATAATGACACAAGCTCAACTTTCCCTAAATAAGAGAAACAATAAGCAAACATTCCAATTAACTTTTTCCTCTGCTGATGCACCAAAATGGGAACTACTATTTGCCAAAACGACAAAACAAAAGATCACACATAGCATCACTTTATATCCAGAAAATTTCATATCCTTAATTTTGTTTCAAAAGAGAAAGCATTTGAATGCGTTGTTGTTATTCAACTCTCTACTAACACACAAATAAACCCGACTTTGCCAACTTAATTCGTATGAATAAAAGTCCCTGGAAAGGTTTTTCTTTAGCGCATCCAAATGGAAAACTTTAATAAAACTTTTCCGTGTCTATTTCCCTTATGGATTGAGTGTGTTTGCTTGTGTGAGTTGTTATTCGGTTTATAATATTCTAACTAACAATGGAACAACATCTTTGAGTGTATGATTTAATAATCCTTTTGCTGGGCACACAAAAGGGACCTTTTTCGTACATCAACCGGAGGAGAGCTTTAGTTGGAAACCGCATCAACAAAATGTGTGCGCACTCGTGAAGGATTTACTTATTGTTGCATTCTTGGTTGATGTTTGTGGTAATGTTTGGTTGTGACAATGAAAAGGATGCGGATGTGACGCAAACTTCAAAGAAATTAAAAGTCTCTTTTTTTTGCCTGGGAAGAAGAAGGCCACTTCTGACTTGGGTTATCTGTTGATCCCATTACTCCGGACACTCCGGAGACAGAGTAAAGGAGGACAGGCAGCAGATGAACCTTTTTATGCTCCTAACTATGGGTTGTGTATATTATTCCAGTTCGCAGTGTTTTCTGCATACCTACTTGTATTTGCTTACTATTAGTAAAATGATGCTTCAGATGGTTGGAGTCGGGTCCTCGTGCAATGAGGTTTTCCTGTAGTCATTTGGGGACAGACAGCAGCCAAACATAGGAAGGGAAGCGTGACGTCTTTGTAAAGGTAAATTTAATCAAGAAATTACTCCTCAGGGGACTTAATTTCATGTACATTGTGAGATAAACCCAGAGAAATGGGAATTTTTTCAAAGGGACTTACTAACTACGAACGAACAACTGAGAGAGTAGCTCACAACCCGGACAAAAACAGAGCTAACAACAAACGAGTGATGACAATGAAATTGGGTGGAACGAAGCGTTTCACAATTAAATTGCAGTATAATAACTTAACGTTATTTCAAAACTGCCGTATGCTGCAGTTTTTTTTTTTTTTGCAGAGATTGGTTTGTTGTTTGTTTCAAATGTAAATAATTGAGAACCCTTGGAAGACTTTTCTATGTTCGTAGAGAACGAATCTAAATATTTGTAACGTCTTTGCTGACTTTTGTCTTGGGCAACGAATTACAAACTTTGATTCCAAATTTACAATTTTATTGATCTCATTTAACTTTCAAAAAGCAATTTGACGGATGATAGTTTCTTTGTATTTCGTGGTTGATAAGGTTCACAAAGTTTGTAGTTTGCTAAAAATTTTCAAAATTTAGATGGACAAGTTTTAGAACTGATTTTGAATTGTTCAAAGGAAGCCATTGCGGCTCTTGAAAGGTTTTTAATTTGTTTGTAAAGCAACAACTTCAATGATAGTGAACTGATATAAATGTAGGTAAGTTGTTTTTTAAATATAGATACAACTTGCCGTTCATCACCCACCCTAGGGTGTTTTTTTCTTTCTCTACCGCAAGGTCCATCAAGTGGAGGTTTAACGGGCTAGTCCGTTCTTTCCCAGATATACAGCCGTGGGCAAAGGTATGACGTATGAGGCACCCCTAAGAATTAACCACATTTCAAAAAGGAGGTAAGATTTGAAGATGAAAAGAGACGAAGTGTATGCAGAAAAATAAGAAACATATTTTTATATATAAAAAACATATTTTTGCTACATTTTGTTTTTACAACTTGTGCTAATTTTAGACACTGGTCTTATCAGTTGCATCTTATAGTTCAAACAAACTTCTCTCCATTTTGTTTTTAGAAGGATGTCTGATTATCTCTTTGGATGTTGCAGGGTGCTTTTGAGCCTTACGTCTTAAAATTCTCGAAAGCTGATGTACTTATCTTGGGAGATGAGGAACAATAGCTTCAAGTGCCTTATATTTTTAGCCAAAGCTGTAGGTATACTTCGTCTCACACCATAGCCCCTGAATTTTCATCTTTTCGACCAACTCAAGCAACGTCCCTATTCCTACCTTTATAATTCGCTGTTGAATCACCTTCTCTTTACTCTCTCCATACAGACTGAAAGGAATAAACATTCTCTCAAAGCAGGCAAACAGGTCTTCCATAAGTTGGGAGTTGGGACAAGGCTTATGATTCTGATGCAGGGCCAGGATAGTTATACTCTTGCAAAGAACGCAATGGCCAGCATGTTTCCCTGTTGTGTGGGAGCTTTTGAAGTTCAAATGCCAAGACAAAAGGCCTCCGAAAGTGAATTCATTGGCATGAAAAGCGCTTTATCAATCAACCGTTTGGAATTGGAGAAAAATTAGGTCCCCTCCATTCCTTACAAGTTATGGTGGTTAGAAATGCCTTAGGCTCTGGGACTCCGTATTTACTTATTAGTTTACTTATTAAAAGAACAATCAAAATGTTTTGTCGGTAGAAAATTTGAACGGTAAATAATCTGCCAGAAACTTCAAGATATGATGTGGTTGATGGCAAAAAAGGTCAATTCTTTAAAGCTAACTCGATCTTATGAGTGTAGCAAACGAACCCACAGTTTTTCATATACTATCAGCTCCAATTTCTTTACAAAACTCATCGCCATAAGTGGTACAACATCGACTAAAAAAGACTTTGAGAAAATGCCCAAAACAACAATGGCTGGACCCTGCGGATGAACCTTAACCCTCCGGCTCGTCGGGTTTTCGAAATCACATTGCAGGCAAATCGCGGAAGGGGAAGATTTGCCTTGAGGGGAAGTCTTAGGTGGCGCAATCAAGTGGAAGAAGACCTCAATCGACTAAGAGTACAAAACTGGAGAGAGCACGCCCGAAATCGAAGTCGTTATAGAAGGATGTTGATTGAGGCCCAGGTCCACGCTGAACTGTAATGCCCACCTAAGTAAGAATATGCCCGTCGTAGCACCATTATTTCTCTCTTACTGAGCTTATGAGCATTTGTCTCGGGTAGTCCGTTTCTAGTTCCGGTTCTAATCTGCAGTAATGACTCTTTAAGGAGTCATTCATTAACAAATGGGTTGACTTCCAAGGAGCATATCATCGAATTAAGATTTCGTAGTAGCCTAGAGAAACTCAGCGCACAATAAACCTTGCTCGGCAGTGTTGTTTCTCGCAATAGAACCTCGCGAGTCGCGACGCCAAATCTTTTTACATCATTCCACTGTCGTAGAATCAGGAATATCCTCAAACGTCTTAAATCTACCACCAAGTAATCGTCACAATCTATATTGGCCCTAGAAAAGTCGTATTTAGTTACAGCATGCCTGCAGTCAATCATCATGTGAACAATTTGAAATGCAATCAATTTTGAGGCTAAGCAGCGTCAAACTGAGCTCAATTTAAGAACAACTCATATCCTGATGTTTGCGTTAAAGAATCCGACGCGACGTCGTAATTCGAGAACTTATCACGCACGTTTAAAAGATAAAAGAATATATAGGGTGGTGCAACAGAGAGAGGAACGCAGGGGCCTAGCGCATTTCTCACAACCATTACCTTTGTGGGGGATGGGAGGGGACCTACAATTTTCTGCCGAACCAGAACGGGTAATTGAGGAAGCGCTTTTCATGGCAATGAATTATCTAACGGAGGACTTGCAAATTCCTCACGAAAGGCGATACGCGATACCCGTGAAAAAACATTTTTGCCTCTGTCGGGATTCGAACTACGAACCTCTGGCTTAATAACAGTAGGCATGCTAACCATCACGCCACGGGTACTAAACCCACGTTTTTTCAGTTTAATTGAAGAAATTTTACTTGCTTAAGTCATTTTCCTAACCTTATGTAAGTTTGCTTACACAGTGAAATCTTTAGAACTTTATCCTTAAGTTCCCTATTAAATAATAGTTCTAAACTCAGTTCAATTAGTTCGTTTTCGATCTCGTAGAGTGCCACCGCGCCAGTGTTTCCGCAAACTTAGACAAAAGAAGCCGAAATAATCTGCAAAAGAAGTCCGAAAGATTTTCAGGGATATGAAGGCTGCTGGTATATAGAGTGTTTATCCTATACTATACCCGATTTTATGACCTGACAAGACTTGGAAGATCAAATGCAGAGTATAGCAGTGTCATTTCTCCTAGCAACTAAAATTAATGTGAAAAATAAATGCTACCGTTCATGTAACTTTATCGTGCCTGCGAGTAGGAGTTCGTTTCTCATATCCCGGAGTCATCCAATTGTGCTTCCACAGAAAAACAATAAAATTAAGCCGAACAAAGTCTTTTGCTTTTCCATTTTTATGTGGCACTATGCTAGTTTCTCTGAAAATTGTGCAACTCTTAAGTTGCAACAATTTGACCGCAGCAACCCCTCTCCTAACGTTATTCAATAAATAAATTTTGTATATTCCCATATACACAATTACAAGTAACAGCCGTTAAAGCCAAATGTAAATACAACTAAATTGCATTTGCATTTTGCAACTTCATAAAATAATGAACATCAAATACACAAAACCCAATTCAAATAGATTAATCAATGGCAGGATTTCGATAGTTTGATACAATGCAATGGCGGTATACCTAACAGAGTAGAAGCGGGTATTGAATATTTCAACACAAAAGGCTTAGGATGAGACCTACAGGTGCGGTCAGCGGATTTTCATCAGTCATTTGAATTCAAATGCAGTCAATTATCGCAAATTGACATTTGAATAAGTCATGGGCTATTAATTGTCACTTCCGGTAACCGGATGCAAACAACTGCAACAGACAAACTCGCACCCATAAATACGCATATGTGTGGGCGACCACTGCCCACTCACAAAGCGGTTTAGCATTTTTAATGAGAAGTAGCCTGAGCCAGGGCTGTTGATTGTTTGTATTATTCCTCGCTATTGTTTGCAAATTTCATTCAAAACAGTCCCTCATTCGATGATATGAAGTTCCTTACTATCCTTATTAGCAACGGCAAAGGCAGATACCTACTAAAGCTCACATTATACATTACTTACTACCGGAATCAGCAAAAATCTCAGTTTGAAAGTATTCATATTCAAATAAAATATTAACTTATAAACACTGCTCAAGCCTCAACAAAATCATAACCTCAAAGAGGCCACATCCTACAGTCCTAACCGAAACAAGCTTTTAGAGACTCAATGCTATAGTCTTATGAACTTGGACATGGGTGTTGTAAAGAAGAATTGTTTCCGAAAGTGGCAGTGGCCATCAGATGGACAGATTTAATCATCGTGTGTATTAACTTTTTGATGGACCATACATACATACATATGTGCTTAGACGATGTATGGATATACCTCAATGCCTTGAATAAAGTCCAACCCCCAAAAACATCCGCCACTGTGACCAAGGACCACCACTATGCATGGATGCTATACGAGTATAGGTACCCAGAATGTCCTCATTTTGCTATGAAAGTTTAATGAGCTAACAACATGACAAACTTTAGTCCGATCCTGAAATCCTGATGGAACCGGAATCAACCGCAACATCAACAGAGTCAGTCAGCATTTACAGGAACCCTATTCTACTCCTTTGATTCGCGCTCTGCTCTGCAGAATCCTTCGCCCACCCTGTTGTGTCGTATTTTTCCATGAACTTCCATTCAGTCATTTAAGTCCGAATACGAATGGTGAAGAGAACATCAACTTATTTCCGGAGCTTAAAATCCGCTCGTACAGAATGCTTAAAAAGTCGGTGACTTCCTGGGACCTACTCGTCTACTTAAATATTCTGTAAGGCAAGAAAGCAAAAAAGGAGAACGAATGGTTTCCAAATTATGGGTACCTACGTCGTCACTGCGTATTGTGTTTGGAGTTTTGTTCTGGCGATGAGAGGAGAGGAGTTGACATTAGTAACATGAGAGACGATTTTATAGTAAGTACTTTATGGATGTAGTTTGGTAATGACAGAAGCTTGTGTGTGCATTTGTTGGGAATTAATTAAGAGCGAAAAGTTGTTTTTTTTTTTTTTTTTGAGTTTGGTCTCACCTCAGCACACTCACTGAAACTTGTTTTTACGTGGATGAAGTTGGTGAAAGACATTTTCCAATCATGTGGGTAAAACTTATAAAGTTATTAAGCTGAGAAAGTCGGTAAACTTTAAAGGAAAAATGAAAAGCTGTTCCGGGGAATAGAGCTCTTTATTTTTAATATTCTTACAGATTACAAAAGCTTCAATATTGCAACCGTTGCCACATTACTTGCCAATTTTTTCCGATTTGGCTTCTGGAGCGATGATGCTGCCGTAGAACGGTGGTTTGAGGAACTTCATTTGGTCAAAGTTTTGAATTTTTTCATCAAAGTTCTGTTCGAAAACAAGGACTACCCCTATTCCATAAATCGTTTCCATTTGGGTTGATAAAAACTTCGATTGTATAGAAAATATCCACTTCGACTTCGCCTTAAACTCTGAAGTGGGTCGCATTGACCTGCGCAAAAAGAGCAGATATACTTTTGTTGATTGATTTCCAGGGTGGAAGCGGAAACAACTGTCAGTCCGATTGGACAGTTCAAATGAAAGAAATGAGCTTTTCGACTCCCGACGAACGTATTCTTAGGCTACAACTTGGTTTTTAACGACTTAGAAGATGCGGTCCAGTATTATGAGAGAAATAAGGGCTATTGACATTTTGCAATTACATAATTCAATGACGACCATGTTTACCGGTGGTGCACAGAGGCCGTGTGTGTGAAGGACGATTAAGTGAGGGTTCGATTTGTAGAAAGATCCGAAATATTTTCAAATAGGTGGAGAAATATTCGTCGGATCACCTAGCTCATCCTCTGAGTGGCTGTAATTTTACTTATTTTACTTAATAGAGATTCCCGAGACAAAGATAATACAGAGGGATCGAGAAAAAGAAGAAAGAAAGATCTTATTTTCTTCAGAGAGATGATCGAAAGATCGCAAGATCGGAAGATAGAAAGATCGAAGGACCGGAAGATCGAGAGATCGAAAGATTTAAAACCCTAATGATCGAGCAATCGATCTTTTTTTTTTTATCTTTAAATCTTTCGATCTTTCCGATTTTTGACAGAAAGATCGATCTTCGTGTCGATAACGCCATTTCGCACATCTAGAAGAAACTTATGGTTAGAATTGATGGCAAAACTTACCTTTTTCAATGTTTTTGAGGCTGCGAGTGCGTCGCTACGCCTGACTCACGGCACCCCAGTATTTTTGAAAAGAACACCATCTGATCTTAAACTTAATACCTACTTAAACCATTTACTCCAAATTCTAAAAGATATGTAAGTCATGGTCGAAAAACTTTCTGTTAAAAGCGAGGATGTCTATCCTCTGCCACGGTTTTAGTTGGGGACCAAAATATTTTTGGTTTCATCAGAACAGAGCTGTAAAAAAATGCATTCTTTTTTGTACTGCAGTTAAATGATGAAAAAGACTTATCTTTTCAATATTTTGTTTTCATGTTGTTACTTGACTTTAATCAAAAATTCCCAGTTGATTTTGAAGTCTTTTGTAAAGCAATCGTCTATAGCAGGCAAAAGACTTGAAGTCAAAAGAATGTAAACTGAAAGTAATCCAGTCACTTGTCTGCTTTGGAGTCTTTTAATTGCATGAAGTCTTTTTTTACTGCTTGAAGTCTTTTTTACTGCGTGGAATGATTTGACTGCTTAAATTCTCTTAACATCAGCTTCCTTACGACTTACAGCATTTACGTTGTTCTTATGCTTTCATTTCTTATTATAAGTTGCCTTTCAAGGTCTATTAAATTTTTTAAATAATCTAGGTTTATACTTCAACATTTTACTTTTATCAGTTAAGAACTCAAGCAATCAAAGACTCAAGCAGTAAAAAAAATACTTCATGCAGTTAAAAGAGATTTCCAGGATTCCAACCAGTTAAAGTATTGGATTCTTTTGATTTCAAGTCTTTTGACTGCTCTAGACTATTGGTTCACTTAAGACCTCAAAATTAACTGGGACTTATTCTTGAAAGTCGATAAGGAATTTGAATGCATTTTGAAGTCTAATGAATGGGACTTTTCGCAATGCACTACTAAATGAATGTATTCTTTTACAGTTCTGTATCAGACCGAGTACTAAAGCTTGGTACTTTTTTAGACTGCAAGAGTTAAGACACCTTTTGAAGACACCTTGTTTTTGGACTTCTGGCGCCATGTCTTTGTCTCGAGAACCTCTATGGCTTAACCGTATTTGAAGCCAATAGGAGGATAAGTTCAGTGATCGGACGGTTGCTTCTTTGACTAAAATGGTGGACGGCTCTTCTCTTGATTTGGTTAAAGAATTGAATTGTTTGGCGTGTTTTGCTATGAAACTGTTTTCGTCTAAGTTTTAAGTAGTTCATTTTTCTTTCCTTGATGAATTAAAGTTTTCTTAATTCTTTAATTCAACTAGAATCCAAACAAAAAGCATCTTTACAAGTAGATATTTTTCAGAACGCTTGCCTTTAGACTCTCTTAATTGCTAAGTGAAGTGTTCCTTCTAAGGGCTTTAGCCGTAGCTGCTATTTCTGTTTTGCTGTATCTAGATGTTTGCTACTAAAAGTAGCCCTTTTGGTTTTTGGGAAGATCTCATTGACATCTACATAATGTTTCAAGACTGTCGCCATCACTCGCTCCTTTTTGTCTAAAGATCTGCTCCCATCCAATGTAGTTGGTGACCCGTTCACGGCTATGTGAGAGAACTCTTCCCATGTGAATTACTCACGAAAACTAATACCCGTGAAAAAATAATTAGATATTGCAAGTTTCTTGGATTCGAAACTTGAACTCCTGCGTTACAGATGGACATTTTAACCTTTACGCTACGGAAACTTACTTACCTACTTACTTACTTAGGCGATTACAGTTCGGGGTGAACCTGGGCCTCAACCAACATCCTTCTATAACGACTTCGATTTTGGGCGAGCTCTCTCCAGTTTCGCACTCCAAGTCGGTTGAGGTCTTCATCCACTTGATTGCGCCACCTAAGACGAGGTCTTCCCCTTCCGCGATTTCCCAGCAATGTGCTTTCGAACACCCGACGAGCCGGAGCGTTTGGGTCCATCCGCTCTACGTGGCCCAACCATATCGTAGCCTCGCGATGCGTCTTGATCTCCGCACTGATGTTGTTGTCCGTGTCTACGGCGGATCCTAGGTAGAGGAGTCCTGTACTACCTCGAAGTTATGTCTGTCTATTGTAATGTTTTGTCCAATTCGTCGATGTTCTGTGTCCTTGTTTGATGACAACATATACCTCGTTTTGCCCTCATGTAACCATCAAACCCATTTTTGCCGCTTCCGTTTCGATACTCGCAAAAGCACCTATGACATCATGCTTACTTCTTCCCATTACGTCAATATCGTCTTTCTCGGTGAGTTCTTTACCGACCTTGACAGAGCAGCGCAAATTCTCCAAAGTCATCCTGCATAGTCGTACGAATTTTGCAGGGATGCCGAAACTAACTACGCTACGGAAAATGCCTATTAATTGATCGTTTAAGGTGTCCCTTATATCCCCTCTAGAGCCCTCAGCTAGTTTACTTTTCTCTAAAACCTCGTCATTTAAATCCTTTGACTATACCCAAGTCTTCCAACATAAGAAGCCATTCCTTGAGGCTTAGCAAAACAGTGTGAGGAATCCGATTTCCATAGAAAACCGTCCTTTTTCATTGCTTTCAAGTTTTTCATTTGATTTTGCGACAACTCTTTTTCATTCGGGGAAGTCTGTCGTTCCACGGACCATCATTGGAAGATTACAACCCATGGCCATTGGTACATTATGGGCGATTGGAATCCTTTGAAAAGCTGTTGTATAATACCAATGGCTTTAAGTAGCGCTGCGAACACTTTTCTTACGTACATAGAAATATCGACAAAAATATCTGCCCGAAAAAGATATAAACATTTGCTTAGATGGAAGCTCCAAAAAACCTTTAGAGAGAAAGAGAAGCAGGAGACCTTGAATATCTGACTTGGCCTATTCTATAAATAAAATTTAAGAACTTTAAGCTCCCATGATGATCCATATCACCTTATCACATTCCCAGCAACTTTTTTTAACTAATCCAATTCAAACAATCGCGCTAAATATTACTCGTAATAAAAGGGCTTCAAAAACTAACAAATTCATTAGAACACCAATAAGTCATAAGGATTAGGTATATATTCCCCATTAAATCCTCTTACCGCTCGCTTGGACTTTATTGTATATACATAAGAAATAATTGGCCGATTAGAGCTTCTCATAAACTTTCATTTGCTACCGCATGCGATTCAAATAATAAAAACACACTTTTCCCGCAATGAAACTCAATTTATATGAAAATAAACCAAATTTCCCTCAACGCGAATTCAATTTACCACAAATATATCTGCATGAATGGTATGGAGGACAAGAATACAAAAAAAAAATAAGAAATGAAATTTTAACAAAACAAACAAGCCCCCGAAAAAATGAAAAACCAATTTACCCACTTTAACCGGGGCTAACAATCTTTCAAACCTCAGAACAACAAGCAAAATGGCGAAGGCGAAGGGACTACTACGAATCCCGCAGTAACAGACTCTTACACACAAACACACAAAAAAAGAAGAAAATTAAAATAAAAACCGATTTTCTTCGACGACGACAACAACGAAAAGTGGTAGTGATGATGGTGGTGATAATGATCATCATCATCATCATCATGGTGGCGATGGGGTTGAACATTGCCCTACTCGATGGATGGGCGAAGTCATACTTTTATACCCTTGGGTATGAAATGAAATCAACAACGAAAGGAAAAAAGATTGGTTATAAAAACATTTTCCGACTTCACTCCCACTCAAATGGTATTGTGTACGCATAGGCTAAATCAGGTAAAACCTTAAATCTCCAACTCAAGCATATCTCTATCCCTCTTTTTCTAACTGTGTGCTGTCTGTCACCCCCCATTCATCGCTTTGGAGATTGACGGAGATGAGGTATGTTATGTTAGGATTTCAAATATGAATATGCCGCACTCTGGGATTATGATTATACTTTGCAAAATATCGAAAGTGCAACTTCAGTGTCCTTATCCTTATACCTGGCCCCCGCATCCGCATCTTCTACAACACTGTTCTCATCGACTCAATACTAAGGAACTGGGACAGAGGATGGATAGATGCAAAGTATGTTTGGAAAAGAAAATTCTTTCAACACTGGAGGGTGTAGTGTAGACATCAGTAACAAAAGACAACTCCATTCTCATGTCAAAAGAAAATGTAAAAAAATAAAATCACAGTTTTCCTTTCCTGTGCTGTTGCGCCGACAGGAGGACTGCGTAGGAAATCCTGAAGCTGACACCAGGAAATGCCCCCTGTCCAGGATCAGATACATGTTACCTTCTTAATTGGGATCTTTCTTGGTATACACCTACATCTATATACAATTTTTTTTATTTAATGACCTATTATCTAAGCTTGTACTCGGTAGGTATCCCTGACTCACGTTGAATGTAATTTCTGTCCTTGTAAGGCCTTGGCTTTCTTGGGTTGTAAACGAAAAATGGATGTTTAATTGGAGTCAATTGCACGTTGGGGGGTAAATAGAAAGCACAGACGCATAGAGAGCGTCAATTGACTTGGTTTATCCATGGGTGATAAAAACCTCTGGAAACCAATATCGATGTCCTCATTAAGAGTACTTTCATTGTTGATGTCTGTGCGAGTATTTGTGTTTTGTTAAATAGGCTTCTGCTTATACTTAGGCATTTGATTTAAAAATAAAAATAAGACAAGCGAAGGAAATGACTAACAAGACGTGATCTTGGAACACAGTTATAATTATTGGTTTTGCCTTTTATCCATTTGAACTTGATGAACAGTTCACAACATTTTATATCTGACTAGCGACCCGCCCTGGTTTCGCACAATGCTGATACAAAATACACTACAGAAAAACTGTGAACATTTAAATTTGGAGCAAAACAATTTCCCTTTCCCTATACCATGAAGATTTCGTGTTATCTTTGGAATATTCATACACAACATTTTTACTTATTTACTTTTTACATTTTTACCTCGCAATTTTTAAATCTGTAATATCTTCGAAAATATTCATTTAAACCAAATGCTGTAAAGGTCAATTTTGATCTACATGAAATGCACAACGTATGCAACGTATTTAATTGGATAAGGAATGATACTGTATTTTTTTTTTATAATTAACGCGCACATACCCTTAAAATGTTATAAAAACATAGTGCGAGCTTTTAGGAAAATAGGATAGGATTTGAAAGGAGACACCGATGCCCGTTGCTTTTGAATCTTTGTAAACCGTAATGCAGGGGAAAACCATGGTCAGGTTGAACATTCTACATTCGGGTGGTGCGAATATAAATAAGAATCTCTCTACTTGACTCTACGCCTGAAGTTGGGCTCTAGGTAAAACTGATGAGCATTCCTAGCGAGGCGGGTGTTGCGGCTAAATTGTTTCAAGGAAGGAATGCAGGTGGCTATTTCACTAGAGCACTGTTTGTGAATAAAGCGATAAAAGAGAGAGAGAGACAGGTTACGTTTCGACGATGTCCAAGAGAATCAATCGATTCTACGATGGAACTATCACCTATCAATTTTAACGCTCTATTTTGAACCCTATCAAGCGGGTGCAAAGATGTTTGAGCGGCACCTGAGCAGATAAGGGAGTTATACTTTGTAATAAAGTATAACTCCGTTATCGTTTTTGGAACCTTAATGGAGCAACCTTAGAAGTTGTAAAAGAATTTAAGTACCTGGGTTTTACAATAACGAGTAATTTAAACCTAGCAGCACATATAAAAGACAAATCATCCACTGCGAAATCAGCTGTTAACTGTATGTGGTCAAGGTTTTTCAAAAACAAAAATGTAGATCCGACGGTCAAATTCAAAGTGTTTGATGCTACCGTTAAAAACTCACTTTGTTATGCTAATGAAGTGTATGGTTATACAATATGCGAAGATTTTGAAGTTATCGAACGGTACTTCTTTAAACGTGTCTTTAGACTCCCTTCAAACACCCCTAACTACGCGCTATATGCTGAATCTGGATTACCTCCGATTTTCCTAAAAAACCTAAAGGCAAATGCAGACTATATTGTTAAAGTCTTAAGTAGGGCTAGTAACGATCTGCAAAAAAAGATACTCTTAACTGCATTTCACCGTAATTACACGCCGTTCAAAGATTGGCGAGATCTAGCGGCTAAATATAATTGCACGTTGAACTTATACCTGAACAACATTGGATCTTGGAAGGATAGTTTGTACGATTGTATTTCTGTCATAGATGATAAAATGTTTAAAGACTCACATAATCGTGCGAAAGCATCTATGTCTAGAACAGTATACAGCAAATTGAATCTCTGTTTAGGGGAGTCTAATTATTTTCGCAATACTTTCTCAGTCAATGAGATGAGCTTAATATTTAAGGTCCGTACAGAGATGCTCGAGCTAAATTATAGACCTCACAGAGGTGATATCAATCACAATTGTACTCTGTGCAACCTCAACCTTATCGAAAACGTTTATCATTTCCTAGCCTGCTGTCCAATGCTTCAAGAAATTCGGCGTTTATGCTTTAACAAGAGCTTTCTTTCGACAGAGGAGTGTTATTCAATTTTGAATGGAGAAAGTGGATGGAAACTTCTTATCCGGTTTGTCTCTGAAGCTACCACTTACAGAAATTTGTACGTGAATATGTAGACTCAATCTATTATTGTTTTGTTTTAGCTAAACTAAAAGCCCACTTTTCAACGGATATTGAAACTCTAAAATTACCATTAATTTTATTTAATTTTTTTTTTTTTTTGATTTTCTTTTTTCATTTCATAATCTTATTTTTTTTCACTTAACGTTTTTGAATTTCGTTGATATTTTATTGATTCTCTTTTTAAATTTTTTGTATTGTAAAATGCATCTTTCATTAGAACATCTTATGTACTTTTCAATGGTTTTAATTTTGTATTTGTTAGCACTCATAATGTAATTAATTTTTTGATTAAATCGGCAGACGGCTTTTAAGCCATGCTTGTAATTCTTTGAATATTAAATATTATATTAAAATTATATAATAACTGAAATTTCTTCAAATTGTTGACACCCGAAAACTTATTTCAATTTCCATTGGTATTTACAAGAACACTTTAGAAAAATGGTCAAGAACTTGTAGGCTAAATACGATATCTATATCTTAAGGCTGAATAAAAGTTTTAAGTATAATCGCTCTTTATAATATTTAGGGTGTCCCGTAATTCGTGTTACATACTTTGGGATGTGATTCATGGTGATATTCTAAGAAAAAAATTGTTCTACAGTAAAGTCCGTTTCTCAATTTTGACGTCACTTTTTGACAATTTAGAAATAGGCTTACTTTGGTATACCCGGACCTGTGTTAAATTCGATTTCTTTTTCAATACTGATGGTAGAGATATAATTTTAGACTTATTTTTTGGAGAAATGATAATCTTTCAAATTGGATTTAAATTGGACACCTATGGACTTAGGGTTGACAGATTTTCAATTTTAAATGGTACGCAAGCTTCCTTCCTCAAGCAAAGTTTTGACTTTGAGGTTTTTTTTAGAAATTGCCTGGTAAACTGTTTTTTTTTTTTTTTAATTTTATCCATTTTGTATTTGTTCAAGTATTATAAAATGTATGGATTTTTGTATGGATTATTGTGTTGTTCATCTGTAAAAAATAAAGAAACTTTATGTTTACCAGGGATTTTCTGGAAAAAAAAAACCTCAAAGTCAAAACTTTGCTTGGGAAAGAAAACTTGCATACCATTTAAAATTTAAAACCTAACCTAAGTCTATAGGAGTCCAATTTATATTTAATTTTAAAGATTATTATTTCTTCAAAAAATTAAGTCTAAAATTAGATCTCTACCATCAGTATTGACAAAAGAAATCGAATTTAACTCAGGTCCGGGTACACCAAAGTTAGTCTCTTTTTAAATTGTCAAAAAGTGAATTCAAAATTGAGAAACGGACTTTACTGTAGAACAATTGTTTTTTTAAGAATATGACCAAGAATCACATCCCGAAGTATGTAATACGAATTACGGGACACCCTGTATTTGGTGGCACAGGGTCGCCAAGTACACATAAATTCTGACCGCCGTATTAATAAACGCGGAATAACTGGGTTCCATGGATTAAGTCGAAAATGGTATAATGGTAGCTTTAATTAAATGGAAAATGGTATAATGGTAACTTAATCCATGGAATAAGGCTATTCCGCGTTTATTAATACGGCGGTGAAAGTTTGATTAAATCACTCAAAGTATTGATATATTTAATATTCCAAAGGTTGAAAACGAAAACCTAAAAACGCCTTTCTTTTGCATTGCTAATACAGTTTCTTGTTTTCACTTTTTTTTTTAAAAAAACAGGTTACGTACAACTTAAGACCTTTTCAGAAACTGTTTCAACAAAAAATTTTGTCAAAATCAAAGGTATAGTTTTGAAGTTATATATTTCTAAAAATTAAAATTTTTCTTAAAAACTTACTACAAATTCAAAAATTAAAATTTTTTTAGTGCTGAAATGCACTCTTCCTAAAACAACTTAGAACTTCTGAAATACCAAAATTTCGCCAACAACGTATAAGCCATTAACGAGAAAATTGTTTTGAAAAGAAGGGTCCTGTGGAGGGTACCGTTTTCTTCTTTCAAGAATTTTTTTTTCATCATAAGAAAGAAAATCTAACATTAATCGTTCACACAAAATTCGATAGAAATCGTTGGAGCTGTTTCCGAGAAAAATAAGTATTATCATATCGGTTGTATGGGAGGTTTCGTTGTTTCAGGGCTTAGTGACCTAAAACCCCTCTGAAAGCTGCCCACAGACCTTAACCTTGTTTCCACTTAGAATTGAATCACACTTCAATTCGAACTAGTGCCAGTGTATACCTACATCAAATTGAAATAGGATTACCTCATCCGATGCAGCTCTTATAGCTGGATCGATTCGAAAGAGTGTGTGTATACCTAGATCGAGTAGTCGGTTAATCGAGTGTGCTGGTGTGTTTTTTTTTTTTTTCAAATTCAAGTGAACCAGTAGGGATGGCGCACACTTGAATTCGAATTACTGGATTTGGTGAGGTAAGTAGGTAAAGTAAATACCTGTATCGAAATCTGAATCATAATCCGATTCGATTACCCAATTTTAAGTGGAAACGTGGTACTTAACTCGGAAATAAAAGGTCTTTTTATGACACATACAGTGTCTTTACTTGTTACAAAAAAAATCCAATCTACGGACGATGCACAAAAGAATTGTTTGGTCGCTCGACTTGCTTCTAAATTCAATGTTTTTTGGCAAATGTAAGTATGAGATAGGTTTTTTTATTTAATATAGTTCTTTGTTTTCTTTGTAATTTTTGTTGTTGCATTCCGTAAACAAATATTCAAAAAGAGCAGGAAGCACAACTTTCGAATACAATTGTTAATGAAGTTTGATTTCCATTTGTTTCAGCTTCCAACTTAAGGTCTTAAAGCCCATTTACCCTACGCTACACTAATTAAAACCACATTCTTTCAACCGCTTTTACGCCACCTACATTTTCTTTCCCTCTACGCACGTGCAAGATTTGTTTTGGTGTTATTTGACGTTTCCAATAAAAATATTCCCACCTCGTGTCTTTTATCTGCTTTTACAGATTGATTGCATTTGAATTGAAACAATTTTAATTTTAATTTTGTTAAAGTAGTGTTCACTTAAAACTTAACATGGGTAAAAAATCAGAAAAGAAAACGTCCATTGTTGAAAATCAGGGAATTATTAAACCACATGACGAAAAAAAAGCTAAAAAGCAAGCCGCAAAGTTAAAGAAAGTAATAAAAGAAGAACTAATTGAAGTTCCTGAATTAAAATCACCCAAAATAAGTGAGACTCCAGTGAAAATAGTTGATGTGGATGCTAAGGCTGCTAAGAAAGAAAGAAAGAAGCAGAAAAAACTTGAAAAGAAAATCAAAAAGGAGGCCAGTTCTCAAGAAAACAGTCCAGAGAAAAAAAGTGCTAGTGAAAATGGAAACGTTCCTGAAGTGAAGTCTCCTAAATCACCCAAGAAATCCAAGCAAAATAAAAATACAAACGGAATGAAAACCAATGAAAATGGAATCAAAACTGAAGAGAAGGTGGACAAAGAAGCGACTTCTAGTTCACCCAAGAAAACCCCGAAGAAGAACAAAAAACCAGTCTTACCCAAGTCTAATCCCGAAAAAAATAAGACTCGTAAGCCTGTTAACATATCGTTTTTAGATGAATTGTCTAGTATTTGTTTTTTATCTTTACAGTGCACAATAGTCCTGAACACAACATTTTTGTTGGAAACCTGCCAACAAATACAAAACGTGTGCAAATAGCAAAGCTCTTCGCTCCATATGGTGAGGTAGCTGCTATTCGTTTTCGCACAGCTAATGGAAAAGTGATCTACAAGGCAAAACAACGCAAGAAGAGTTTGACCCTTAATGCCTATGTTGTGTTTGGTAAGGCAGAATCTGCTGCCAAAGCACTTGAACTAAATGGAACCAAATTCAAAGAGAATATTCTACGAGTGAGAACGACTGATAAAGACAATGAAATCCAGAACTCCAAGTGCACAGTCTTTGTTGGAAATCTTAAGTACTGTAAGTTTTGCAAATAGTAGTTTTTAAATCAAATCTAAGCTTCGTTTTCCTTTGCAGCGGCGACGGATGAAAAGCTGCAACAGATATTTTCGAGTTGCGGAGAGATAGAATATGTGCGAACTCTTCAAAAACCCGAAGGTTGCATAGGTGTGGCATATGTTTGTTTCAAAAACCCCGACTCTGTAGGTCTGGCCTTAGAGCTCAACGGAACCATGCTCGATGAACGACCAATTAATGTTGAACGCTATTCCGTCAATAAACTCGGGGCCAAAGAAAAGAGAGACTTCAAAACTAAAATGATGGATGTTGGCAAGAAAGTTCTTCAAAAAGGAAAGAAAGACCCTGATTCTTTCAAGAAAAGAACTCCAGGAATAGGAGCGAAGTACTCGGAGAAGGCCGACAATGACGATGATGATGATGAAAAGAGCAATGGAAAAAAACCTTTCAAAAAAGGAAGTCCGAACAAGAACTTTGCTGCCGGTGAGAAAAAGAAGAAGTCCGAGTTTCGTGGTGTGAAAACCGAAGTGATCAAGAAGGTAAGACCGAAGAATATGGTGAAAGAGTTTTTAAATAATTTAAACTTTTAACTCATTTTCAGAAACCCAAGAAAAAAGTGCCGAGCCAAATGAAGAAACTGGCCATTAAAATTGCTCCCAGGGACGATTAGGTTATAATACGTTATGTTTTAAAAATGTACTGACCTAAAAAATCTGTTTAGTTTGAATTACATATTTACTGTAAGCCAATGTAGACTTTTTTTTATGTTGAAGAGGCTTCGTTGGCTTCCCTTAGAATATTCTTGACAAAGTAGGTTGGTTTTAGGGCAGACTAAGGGCTTATACTATGCATGGAGAAAGTCATTGATAGACACATCAGGGATAAGCAATTAGCTACCCACCCACTATATACATGACAATACGCATATCAACCTGGGAAATCAACGGAAACCGCGTTGAATGACCTAGTTACGAGGATCGAACAGTCTACAAAAAGGAAATTTGCGTAGTGGCATTTCTCGACATAGAAAGAGCCGTGCTCTAAGGCACCACAACGTTCCACAAGTGATTCGCAATTGGATAATGTCTGCTAAGCAGCAGAATTATCCACAGCAATATCGAAGAAGTGGACATTTCAGCACTAATAACACGAGACTGACCACAAGGTGGGGTCCTCTCACCGCTCATCTGGTCAATAGTTGTAGATAGCCTACTAAGATTACTTGCAACCCAAGGCATCTATGCAGTGGGCTTTGCAGATGATCTAGCAATTGTCATACAAGGCTCATCAGAAACACTAATGTCAAGAAGACTTCAGACAGCTCTGAACACAGTACAAAGCTGGTGATCAGATGAAGGTCAATCTCTGTCAATCCCCGTAAGACAGTTATTGTCCCATTTACAATAAGAAGAAAACTAAATCTTCTAATACCCCCCAATCTCTATGGGGAAACAATACCATATTCCAAGGAATCGAAATACCTTGGGATCATCCTAGACAGAACTCATTTGCAGCAGAGCAACCAAGTCCCTATGGACTTGTCGAAGCGTATGCGGGAAAAACTGGGCTCTAAAACCGAAAATGATTAACGACCTATATACGCTGTTAGAAAGACCAACAATAACGTACGCAGTCGCTGTATGGTGGACAAAAACAAAAGAAATAACGGCAATCCAAAAACTTGAAAAGATTCAAAGATTTGCAACAACATGCATTACTGGATGCATGCGTACAACACCAACATACGCTTTAAACATCATTGTTGGACTACCTCCAATTCACCTCTTCATAAAAATAGAAGCAAGACTGGCGACACACCGTCTTTTCCATTAAGGACACATAAAATCACATCCATACCCGAAAGGACATCTGTCAATAATGGAAAGTCTAGAAAAACTTAATACCTTTAGTATGTGAGGCAAGATATGGTCCGGTATACGGACGGCCCAAAAATGGAAACTGGTACAGGTTCCGGCAATTTCAGCGACTGTCCCAGAACGAATTTCTCAGTAAGGCGTTAAGCTCACCTGTCATAAGATACAAGCTAGTGCAAGAGACAGGCATGTCACTCTCTGAATTAGCGAGGAAAAACGCTGTAATCTTCCCCTGGATCTCACAACGCAAAGGCTATGATGGTAACGAGAAGGCAGACATCTTAGCTAAAAACGGCGCAACTAAACCATTCGTCGGACCTGAACCCTTCTGCGGTGGAAATAAAAGCACCTTCAAACATACTGCCAAGAACATCATACTGGAGGAATCAAATAAAGCTTGGAGTAATTCATCTGGCCAAATCTGTTCAAAACTCTTTTTGCCAGAATATACTCCTATTCCTACTGAACCTCAATAGGAAAACCCTAAAAATGTACTACTGTTTTTTAAAGAAACATCTTCACCAAATGAGGCTGGTAGCGGACCCCATCGGTAGACTATGCCTCGAAAATGAAGAAACATCTCTGCACATCATTACAGAATGTCCAGCACTTTTCCGCCTTAGAAAGCAAATACTTGACTATGAGATCATCCCCTTAGATAAACTGAAACTCATTCACCCACAAAAGATTGCTAACTTCTGGTTCAATTCCGGAGCAGGAGAACTGCCCTGAAACCTCACATGGGCTGGCACAATAGGTTTCATTCAGACACCGCAGTGCCCAGAGCTGAGCAAGCTCTACCCGTCCCCTAAATCTAATCTAATCTAATCTAAGGGCTGATACATTTTTTTTTTTTTTTTTGCGAGTCAGGTGAGCATTTACTTATTGCGTTGATTCAAATATTGCTCTACATGAAATGAGATTGATTCTCAGACATCTTTCTTAAGGACAGAGTCAGCCTCGAGATGGCTACTGTCAACGGTTGAATATGAAGTATATGACCGTAGGGGACAACTTGCACAGGAAGTACACAAACTAAGCGGTTACAGAATCTGTGGCATTCTTTTTATCGCTCAGCAGAAAAGAACGCAAAGATTTTGTTTGCCTCGTTATCGAACACTAACTTCTCATTTGCGAACTTTTTGCCACTTTTCTATGATTTCTCGAAAGTGGCTAAAAACATATTCAGATCTGGAAACCTAATGAGTAGTTTTTGTATTGAATTTCATAAATTAAACTTAACCCAGGTTCACTTTCTTTCGTATTTATTTCTTAACTTTTTAAAGGAATGAATTGTAAAACGTTTCTCTTTTACCTCCCAGCACTAGCCAATTGCTTTCTCAGCTTTGTCTGTACTTCTAGTGGAAAGCTCTTGACTGCTTCTTTTGCACAATTCAAACAGAACGTCGAAACGTAGTAAAAACTGCACTCAACATCTCGACAAACCACTCGTTCGCAGAGACAACAGTGAGCACCTAAGCATATAAAAAATTCTGCCTTTTTTCGCCATCGCGGTGGATGTGGTTGAAAAGGATCGCGCATTATGTAACTTTCTTCCATTAGCTTTACACCGAACACAAATGGTGGTTCAGTTCCTTTGTAGTGAACCATTTCATTCATTCCACAGGAATCGCAACAAAAGTTTATCCTTGGGATTCTATCGTCTTCCTCGGTTGGAGGTTCAGTTGGTATTTCCGGAGGCAGTTTCATTTGATCGATTTCTTCCTTTTCTGTTTTGATTGGGCATTCCTCAGACTGGAGAAACTCTTGAGTTGCAGAAGATGATGTCCCTGGTTGCGGCGAAGTCTCTCTCATGGCTGCAAGAAGATAAATCAATGATGAGCATATAAATGTGTGGCAGTAAAATCAAAAGAATCAGTTTTTAGGATCTAAATTCATTTATTTTTTTAAATACATGGCTGAGAGATTTTTCAATCATTACGTAAAGAAGATCGATTTGAGAGTTCATTAGGCCACCAGTTAGGTTTGTAAGTTTTACAGGAATCACCATCCACCATAAGCTCTTGCCCATTCAATACTTTTTCCACTCTTAGCAGAGCCAATGCATAGTTCTGACTTATGCCACGGATAGTGCCCACTGAAGCTCCTCCTTGTGTTTGCACATTCGTCACATTTAGGTCGGGATTGCTGGTTAATTTCAGAGGCATTAGCCGCTTTCTTACAACTCCTGTATGATATACACGAGCAGTGAGCTCTTGGCCGACGTAGCAACCTTTCTGAAAGGAAACTCCATGTAGAAAATCACAGTTTGCTTCAAGCGGAAAGCATTTGCCTGGTGGATGGTCGACTATGCCCTCCCCCACTCCATAAATATACCGATGTTTGCTATATTCATATGAAGTCGGCTGCTCCAACTCGACTTCGGGAAAAAGTTTTTCCACATCATTCAATTTACTGCCAGCGGGTTGTAAGACTCTCACACCAAGTTCTTTGAAACGCGGATCTAGGCTTAATAGTGCCTGTCCTGAATTCGACATATTTGGTTTGGGTGGGTCGCCATTATGTGTAGGATTATATACAACCCATGGAGTAAACTCTGCATTCAAACAATCAACACTGATCTTCCGCCGTACACGAAACAATCGGAGATGTCTTCGCAATTCATTGGAGATTTCTCGATCACATTCTATAATGAATGTATCCGAGTCTGGAGTTCGATATATAATTGAATCATACAAAACTCTGCCGGCGTTGTTAAGGAACATTGTAAACATAGAGGGATTTCCATCTGTGTGTAGGTGATTCATGTCGTTTGTAACGAGGCCTTGCAGAAAGGGAACAACTTCTGCACCTTGTACTCTAACAAGAGCTCGTTTGGAAAGTGGCTCGGCGAGGAACTTTGTGGAAGCGACAGTTTCTGCAAAGCGCACACACTGCCTCAGACATGTTCTGTGGAGCATATTCATTGCTTTTGGATATGATTCTGCAACAAGAACACACAAATCTGAGACAATTTTTTACGTAATTTGAGTTAAATTGTCTTTTATTGTTTTTTTCTTTTTTTAGGAACGCTTTTAAGCTTACATAACTAAAAAAAAAACTTATTTAATTACCTTTATTTGTTTATCTTCAGCGATGGGAATTATAATTTGTAAAAACTCTAAAATAAAATAATAAATAAAAACTTCGGCAGATTTCGTTTGCTGTTGACAAAAGAGACACAGAAATGTCAAAGTACAGACAGCTGTTTGGAGGATGTGTTCATCAGGTAAGTTATGTTGACTTCCATTGGGAATTGGGATTAACAAAAGCACTTTAAAAAAATGCTTTTTCGTTGCTTAATATTAGGCGTGTTTTTTTTATGCTAGTATATAGTACAGTAAAAATTTCCCTTGGGGAACAACAACAAATCATTTTACTGTCGTAATTTTCCACAGTGAAAACAGGGATGGCATTGCTGTGGATTGATAGTTTCCAGCTTTGAAAATAAGATGGCGCCACCAATGATTTCAGTTCATCAAAGCTTTTTCGAAAGGACGTGTTCAAAAAAAATGTGGTATTCGCAAAGAAATTTTTTCTCTCGATTAAAAATTAAAGAAATAAAAACTATATTCATATTGAATTTTTGCCCTGTTTCTTACCTGGTGGTGTATATAATACAGGATTTTGCACTAGTTCTTTTTTGCTGAAGCTTATAGCTTTACTCATGGAATTATTTGAATAAAAAATATAGCCCAATGCAAGAAAAAAACAAATCAAACAAACAAACAAAGCAGTAAAAAATGGTCAAAAGGGAAAGATATATGTATGAAAATTAAACATTCTTCAATAGAAATTCAAGTTTGGGACTAGCAGTACGTGTTTCAACTTAATTTAATTTGGGTTGTGTTTATTTGTGCGGTAATATTATAGTTCAATTTCACGGTTTTGTTAATAGAATCAACTTATTTTCTTTCTAAACCTATCGAAAAGACTGGTGAATAGTGTAAAATTGCTTTACCACAGGTTTGGATAAAAAATAAATTGATTCTGTTTGCCAATGGAAAATCTCATCAAAGATTAGTTTTTAAAATCTTTTTACATACTCCCCGAACATACCCGAAAGTTTTTTTCAACAAAACAGCTGACTTTGACATAGAGCTTTCTTCACTGCTGGACGATGCCTCCAAAAATAGTAAAAAAGAGCTGTAAGAGAGAATCTGATGTATGGAAAATAAGAAAAAAAATACAAATTCATACCTGGCTTTGTATCGTTATTCATTTGATAGAACAATTAACGAAACAAACCTAGTATGAATTTGATTTTGTTTCATCTTGAATTTCACAGAGAGCTTTGAAAAGTAGCAGCAAGCTTTGACGTTGAGCTCCATCTTGTTGCTGAAAATAGTACTGAAAATACTGTGGACAGATCGTTTTTTTTTAACTCGAATGCTGTACTCATTGACATATTATATATGGACTGCTAGTTGAGTGTAATCTCCATATAAGACTGGCAAAGATTTTGAAGCCAAGCGACACTAGCCCTCTTGGTGCACCATGCGGCCATTTACGGCAACATTACAATTTGTTCCCAAGAGTTAGGTGCCATCTACAAGACCAACTTATATTTTTCTCTTTTTAACTAATTAAAGAAAGAGACATACATGTGTTAGTGTAGTTCTAGATTCGACAACCAGTTGAACCAAGATGCAGCACTGTCGCTTATCGCTGGCTTCACTTTTAAGGAGCCAACTAGCAGTCCATATATAATATGTCAATGGCTGTACTATATACTAGGTTAAAAAAAAACACGCCTATTATGTATCAGAGATCAAAATGAGTATGTTCAAATCAGTTCAAACACATCCAAAATTTCTCAAAGGTCGCTCAGACTTGATCATTTTCCACCCCTATTCACAAGCAAATGGCTCGAAAGCATTTTTACTCACAAGCAAAAATGCTTCTGAACAAAATAAATCAGTAAGGATGCTCACAAGTCATTTTTTCTGTATTGCAAAAAGGCATACAAAGAAAGACATATAAAGGCATGAACTACCCTTTTTGGTATGATCACTTTGCTTGCTTATAGATACACATACACTGCTTATTCACAAACACACTACTTGTTTACGACCAAATGGCTTGTGATTGTGACCACTTTTACTCACAAGCACTTTGCTCACAAGCAGCTTAAAGCCTTGCGCAAACCAATGCGGTGAGATCGTACGATGCGGTTGCGATAAGTCAAATCCCTATGAATTATGTCAAACGTCCATAAACGTCCATAAACGTTTGACTTAATGCATAGGGATTTGACTTATCGCAATCGCATCGTACGATCTCACCGCATTGGTTTGCGCAAGGCTTAACTCAATGTTATTCAAACTCATTTTAACTTGCAAGCAAGTCTACTTGTTTGGTTCGTTTGAAAATAGGGGATTAAGAGTTGAGTAGGGTTCAGAGTTGCTTGGTTCACAAATAAGATTGTTCAAATTTACTTGCTTGTGGGTTGACTCATTTATTTATTAACTATTTATAAAACTTTTTGAACGTAACATAGAGGTAGAATATGCTGAATGCCGATTAAGGTAGTATAGCGATTGAATAGGTTTTTGTCATCGCTATTGTGAAATGACAAGGGAATGTTAGTACGCCGGCGGATACATAGATGGCTTTCAGAGACCGGTTTGTTTTCGATAGTGAAGTACACCTGTGTATTACCGCTCAATGCTATAAATTATATTATAGATTATAGATAGGTAAGATATGCACATCATAACTATAATGGTTTATAAATAAGAATTTATGCAACGTAGAATAGAGTGCAATTCACCACATAACTATTCGTCTGTTCAGAGCTATTTAGGGAAATCTAATAAATACGGCTGTCATTGTTTACAAGCAGATTTAGTTCATTTTAATCTCTGATATGTATATTAAAATTTACTATGTACATATAAAAAGAAAGAAAATTTTTGAAAAATTTTGAGCATTATGGAAGTACTTGCGAACATAAGAAGCACTACCCCGCCAGGCAGTTCCATTGCTATGCATGGAGCTGATCCTGGACCGAGCAGCAATGTTCGGGTCAGAGCTATACGGATTCCGGGGGCTAGCAAAGTAATGCGACGAGTTGGACGAAAATTTAGAGTCGCGAGTTGGAACGTTGGAAGTATGACTGGTAGAAGTCTTGAACTCGAAGAGATGATGAGAAGGAGGCGAGTGGACATCTTGTGTGTTCAGGAAACGAAATGGCGAAACACAGCAAACAAAGCCCGTTTCTTAGATGCCAAGACCAAGGCTTACAAGATGTTCTACAATGGAACGGAACAAGGTAGGAACGGAGTCGGTATCATCCTTGACCAAAGTTTATGTAACAGCGTGTTGACCATTTTGAAGTCCAGTGACCGTTTGATGTCTCTTAAATTGGTGATGGAAGGAAAGGTCTGCATTCTGGCTTGATTTTCATAACCTACTTAAGAACATCCCAAAAGAAGAGTATTTGTTTGTTGGAGGAGATTTGAATGGACATGTCGGGAAGACAAACGAGGATTATGAAGACTGCCACGGAGGTTTGGGATTCGGCACCAGGAACACTCTTGGTGAAGATATTCTAAGTATGTGCAAGTCATACGGTCTAATCGTACTAAATACCATGTTCATCAAACAAGACCGACACCTTATCACTTACAGCAGTGGAGGAAATGAAACCCAGATTGATTACCATTTGGTAACCAATTACATGAAATCTCGGGTGAAAGACTGCAAAGTGATACTAGGAGAAGCTGCCGCTCAACAACACCGTCTTCTTTTAACAGAATTTTTTACGGATGCGGTAAAGGAAGTCAAACAAACAAAGGCTCCTAGGAGAATCAAGTGGTACAATCTGGAGAAAACCAAAGGACAGCAATTCATTTCGTATATGCAAAGTCAGCTGTGTAATACCATCGACGCAGTTTCAAATGCAATCACGGCACAAAATATGTGGGATCGCCTACAACGAACCTGCTTAGAGAGAGCCAAATCACTGTTAGGAGTCTCAAAAGGACACCACCAACAAGCTAAAGAAACCTGGTGGTGGGATGATGAAGCTAAAGCAGTGATTAGAAAGAAGAAAGCAGCTTTCCAAGCTTGGTCGAAGTGCCCCTAAAGAAATACAAATGAAAAAGCGCGTTTCAAAATGGAATACAAGAGCTGCAGAAAAGAAGCGAAGAAAAAGTGCGCCCAACTTCAAGCAAAAAGCACGGAGGGCCTGTATCGAGAGCTGGAAGAGATTTCTGCACCAGCTGCTGAAGCAAATCAGGCAATCCAAGAGGTAAGACAAAGCAACTTGAATAAGGGAGCAACCATTTTCAAAATAGCCGCTCAGAGAAGGAGAAATGCGCAGGAGATTCGTTCGCCGAAGTTCATCAATGATGCTCAAGGAGTGCTACTTGTGGATGACGACAAAATTCTTCACAGGTGGCGACAGTATTGTGATGATCTTTTGAATGAACAGTTTCCTCGGCGCTACTTTCCAACAGCTGCACCTAACTTTACGGAAGTATCCGACGTCACAGTCGAAGAAGTTAGGGAGGCAGTTAAGAACTCCAAAAAAGGCAAAGCGATTGGGCCAGACGAGGTACCATATGAGTTTTGGAAAAATATGGGAGACATCGGGTTAAGATGGCTCACGATTCTCATCTCCAAACTTGTAAGAGGTGACAGTTTGCCTAATCAATGGAGGGAAAGTTTTCTTCTTCCAATGTACAAGGGAAAAGGAGATACCAGAAGCTGTGACAACTATCGTTCGATCAAGTTGATGTCCCACACTATGAAGATCGTTGAGCGGGTTTTGGATAGCCGACTGCGGAAAATAATAAGGCTGTCTGATGACCAATGCGGGTTTGTCGCGGGTAAGTCAACTACCGACGCAATCCAAAGCATAAGGATCATTATGGAAAAACACCGAGATGCCTTAGAGGATTTGCATATTGTGTTGGTTGACTTCGAAAAGGCATTCGATCGACAACCACGAGATCTGATATGGGTGGCCCTCAGACACTGAGGAGTTCCTGAAGCCTATGTGCGAATAATTATGGACATGTACGAGGGAGCAGTTACAAAAGTGAGATGCCCAGCTGGAGTCACCGAAGAATTCCAAATAACAGTAGGTGTACATCAGGGAAGTGTCTTGAGTCCACTGCTCTTTATTGCTGTTCTGGATTATTTGCTCGAAGGAAAAGTAACGGACAATAAAGTACAACAATTACTCTTTGCTGACGATGGAGCCATCATAAGCGAGGATCCTACATCCCTGCAACGAGCACTTGACGTTTGGATTGATGTTCTGGAAGGAAATGGGTACCGTATTAGCGCTAAAAAGACTGAATACCTGTGCTGCCCTTTTTCTGATCCAGACAAGCCTATTCCAGACATTTATTTGAATGGAAATGTGCTTCCCAAGTGTGAAAAGTTTAAATATCTGGGATCTATGATCAATAGTGAAGCATCTTGTGATGACGACATCAATCATCGAGTAAGCGTAGGGTGGATGAAGTGGCGAGAAAACTCCGCTATCTTCTGTGATCGAAAAATGCCCCCTAAGCTGAAGGGAAGACTCTACACAGCAGTTGTCCGTCCAGCTCTGACATACGGTTCACAATGTTGGACAATGTACAAAAAGTATGAGAGCAAATTGACGGCAGCCGAAATGAAGATGCTTCGGATGACAGCAGGAGTAACAAAGCTTGATCGAATTAGAAGTACTAAGATCCGTGGAAGCCTTCATGTCAAAAGTACCATCTTGGACAAAATTCAGCACGACCGGCTCAGTTGGTATTGTCATGTTCAAAGGAGAGATCCGCAGAACCCCGTCAAAAAGGCAATATCGTACAACGTTTCAACAAATTCGCGACGGAAAAGAAAAGGCAGGCCAAAACACTCCTGGTACAAGCAAATGCAAAAACAGCAGCATTTGGTTGGCCTCAGACATGGAACAATCCAAAACCGGGAGGCTTGCCGACGATTTCTGAGGTCAACGCGGCGTACCCCACAGGCGGATCACTAGTGTGAAGCAGCAAAGTGGGAGAGTTGTGATCGCTTCAAGATCACTACTCGTAACGCCGAAAATGAAGAAGAAGAAGACTATGTACATATAATGATATAATCAGAATAACTTGAGTGAGTGAGAAAATGCATTACATTTTTTATTCATTGAGTAAAAAACACACAAAAACAGCGTAACATCAGCGTTTAAAAAAAGTGACAATCGCAGTCAAGCAGAGTTCCGACCAGAAGTAGTGTCGTGAGACATCAGCATGCTACAGCGGCACGCAACAAGGACAAGCCACACGAGTCATTGAAAACTGCAACTAGTATGATAGTATGTAAGTTGATTGGCACTTAGATGAAGATGCTCATACGACGGTCATCAAAATCCGTGTAAGTCTTCAAAAGTACCGTCGTGGAAGCAGCGGTATTTCAAATGAGAGAACTTCCTTAAAAAGTCAATATCATGCAACGCTCAGACATGATCGAATGGTGTTTCATTGTTGCCAACTACACATTTATTCTGAAAATTAAATTAAATCACACAAAACAATTTAAGAAACAATTTAATTATATATTTCAAAGGTTTCAAGCTAAGATTCAAAAGCGCATTTTTTGCAATAACTAATATATATAAACAGGGTCGCCAACTAAACATTAATTTTGAAAATTTAATTAAATCACACAAAATATTGAAAGCAATTCAATTCCTGACAGCCATTTTTAACCTAACCTAACATAAAGTTAACAAAGTGGTCATTAAATAGAGTTTTGAAGGCACAAAATATGAAGTATACTGTCATATATACCTTTACAAATTACTTAGACTTTTATTTTTATTTTGTTGATTGCATGTAAAGTGGGTTTTTGCTGATATTTTCATGAATAACTTTTCACTAACAGCAAATAGATGAAAGCGGTTTCTTAATTTTTTGGACAAAATACAAAGACCTTTCTAAAGGTAAGTATTTTAATAAACCGTTATTGGATAAGTGGAACAAATTTGCCATTTGTTTTTATTTTATTAAAAAAAAAACTTTGGCATCAAATATCTTTCTTGAATGAGCTAACCTCAAAAAATGAATGGTGCCATCATCAACAGCACCCTCAAATTTATCTTTAGTAGCCTTACATGGCACCTGTCGGTTTTTCAAACTAGCACAGTGTTATTAGCAGTGGTAGTCGATCTGGGGCACAAGTATTTGTAAATATTTTAAAGAAAAAATTTTTTAAGAAAAACTTCCTTTAATCTGACCTTCTTCTAGCAAATCAATATTGTGCAATCCAGTCGTTTTATTTCAATCCATTCGTTCTTCGAAAGTCGCTTTGGCAAAACTTATACACTTTTTTGTTTTCAAATTTCATCGGCAACAAAATCAAGAACAACACAAAGTTCTTCCATTTAAAAAGGCTTATAAGTATCGATTCCTCAGAAATTTTTAAAATTATAAAACGTTGAATATTAAAATTTGCATGGATGTCATATACCTATGCATCAAATCGATGTTTGCAAGTCATAACAGTAATAACCTGCCCTGGATGATTTACTATATCCCATGTATTTAATTAGAACTCTCCAACATATCATTTCACATGTAAACTAAACATAAGGCTATTAAAATTACTTGTATCAATATTTTGATTTGACAACGAAATTATTTAATTACCACTCTCTGAAGTCATCACATCGGAAATCATATTTAATTCAACCCTTTCAATCCATAGAAATTGACTAAGGACTTTTCAGCGTATATATAAGAAATTCTAACAAACTTTAATCTACTAGTGAAATCTATTCAAAAACATTACAATGAGCGCCGGATCACAAATATTTCTCGTCAGACAAAGCAAATGTCTTGCTCTTATGGGACACTCTCTTGCTCAGAATACTAAAGAATCCAACTTACAACTGATACCACAACTATTTGTGGCATTATTGGTTGTGTCTGCTCAATATCCAATGATTAACTATGCAATTTATCATAGAGCTGATCTCGAACTAGCCACCGCTAGTATGAGCATTGATTTTACCAACATGCTGACTTTTATCAAGATAGTAACGTTTCTTGTGAACAAAACCATGTTTTTGGAAATAATAAATGAGTTGAAAACGATGTGGCTTAATAGTGAGGAAATGTGTAAAATCATAACTTCTACTGATTTTTATTTTCATTAGGTGACAAATTTGCGTCGAACTTCCTTAAATTGGCTAACATCATGGCGGATCGTATGGTAAATCTTTATTTCTATTCGGTTGTCTTTACAGGAGCATACTTCATGATTGGACCTTTATTGAAGATAGCATTTGCGAAGGCCTTCAACCAACATGTGGTCAGAGAACTACCAATGGCAATGAGGTATAATTTTATTGATTCAATAGATTTAAAAAATTCAAATGTGCAAGTCTGAGATTAAAAGACTGATTTCATACCACAGGTTCTTCTTTGATGCGGAACGAACACCAGGATACGAATGCGCGTATATTTACACCGCGTTTATTACTGCAACTGTGGTAATATATGCTGTGGCAATTGATGGGTTATTCATAGCATTTGCTATTCATCTGCGTTCTCATTTTCGACTTTTGCAATACTATATCGAAAATAGTGAATTCAACACAAGCGACGATGAAATCAATAGCGAAATTTGTTCATACATCAAATACCATACAAAACTTTTGATTCTTGCTGACAAAATATGTCAAACCTACAAGCCAATCATTTTTGGACAATTTTTAATTACATCTCTGCAAGTTTGTGTGATCGTCTACCAGCTTCTGGCAGTAAAACAACTTCATTCTAATTATTGTTTCGATTGTTTTTTTGAATCAATTCAATTTCTTTTTCTTTTCGCACAAGCACATGGATAACACGATGGTTCTGGTGGTGTATATGACATTTTTGGTTTCCATAATGATTCAGTTGCTGATTTATTGCTACGGTGGAGAAATCCTTAAAATAGAAGTAAGATATGAAATTCAAAACTTGGGTTTCATGGATTTTAGGAGGAATTTTACAAATATGTATTCTGGTTTTTGTTCTAGAGCTCCTTGGTAGGAATATCTGTGCAATTATCTAAACACTACAGATTATCACCCAAGTATCGCAAGATGCTCTGCCTCGTCATGATGAGATCTCAAAAGGAAGTCATAATTAAAGCTGGATTCTATGTAGCATCATTGGAGAACTTCATGATTGTATTAGTGTTTCCATTAAGCAGTCTCGTTGCATAATACATTCTTTTTTTAGATCCTTAAAGCAGCAATGTCTTACATAACTCTTATTCAATCTATTGAGTAATGGGTAGACTTATATGGACAGGAGTCAGTCTTTATCGCAAAAGCGCTTCAGTTATGGATTAACCACACTTTAACATATTTGGAAAGCGGTACACCAGTTACCTAAAAATTTCTATATTATCACATTGTTGCTTAAAGCTTCAAAGCCACGATCGGTGCCAGTAATGTTTCTAGAATCAAGCCCGGAACGTGTACAATTACCATTTAATCATAAAGACCTGCTCGCAAGGAAAATCTGTCTCAAAATGAATTATTGTGCTTCAAATAAAACTTGAAAATACTACACAAGTAAAATCAATTCAGCTTCTCATCCACAACGTTTTTTCGCTCTTCTGTCTAAGTAAACATATTTTTATAAGTTGGGAATGGGGTCAAAAAACTCAATGCTGCACCAGGGAATGATGATACTTTGAAGCATTTGTTCAGCTAGACTACGGAAGCTGTAAGAACTTAGTAAACGGCGATTGCTTTTCCGAAGTAGTTATACTTTTTTGTCTATGGAAGGTTTTTCAAATGACAGCTGGAGCACTCTGACCTAAACACCAGACTATTGAACTTCCAAATTGCAACCTTCGATTTGTTATAGCCTTCCAGATGTTCAGAGAACAGCCAAAAGACGCTGCCGTGATAAGGAGCCTAAATAACCAGCTCTTAGCATGTCTGCGTTGTACCTGTGACCTCATGTGAGAAATAGCAGTACATTGACAGAGGATGTGCTCTGCGGTGTCCTCATCTTCTCCTAAAGATTCACAGAGCGTGGTATCACTTAAGACTAGCACGTTTAAATGCTTGGCAAAAGATAAGTGCCGGCTGGCAACGCCAATAACCTTTTTACAGTCTTTCTGCTTCGGGATAGCAAAAATGTTGGGGTCTTCTTATTTAAGTTGGTGAGCACACGTTTGGTTTGTATGCATCCAATATGGCGGCATGCCATCTCATCTACGGTTGTGGTCTAAATAGTAGTTACCTATACTAAATTATGTATCAGTTTCTTTTTGATTGTTGAAAATTGACTGAAGGTAGGTCTATGATAACTACCCTATATCACAGCTACCACACAAATGGTAGACAACTAAAAAAATCCGATCTTTGTGCCTTCCGAAAAATTTCGATTTTCTTTAACAACACCACGAGAAAGGAAACAAAGTACTACACAGTAGAAAATTACTCCGTCAAATATTTTGATGTAGGCCAGTTCAATACATTAAGTATTGAATAACAGAAAGGTTAAAAAATATCCAAATGAGAAGATTCAGAGAATTTTCACTGCTAGAGAAAGACTACAATGTGAAGTTTTGTTGATCTCTTTGTGATATTTCGAAAAGCTAACTAAACTGTAGGTCAGGTCATTGTAGGTGGTAGAGGTGCAATGAGCTTTCAAAAGTATAGCCTGTGGTATGCTCGAGGAATTCCTTTGTAAATCAAATGAAAATGGGATTGTCGGATACAAAGATGTGGTTTTAATCGGCAGATTTGAACAGCAATCAATGCGCAGCCATTATATGTAGTTCCATTGACCGAAAAAAGACACCTTCCACTAATAAGGATCATAATGTGGCCCGTTGTAACAAAAGATCCAATCTCAGAATTTATGCATCTAGGCACAATCTTCAACAGAGCTGCCCAATTACAGCACTGCCGAACCTGACATCTTTGTATACAGGGTGCGACAAAAGTATGGAGACCCCTGGAAATATGGCAGGGTCCAAGGTCAAATTCAAGGTTACCATCGGACTCCTCGTCGAAAAGTACGTCGGATATGGGGTCTTTGATTTTTTTTAACGAGTATTCTGCTATATTTCCAAGGGTTTCAGACTAATGTTTTCATTTTTCACGTATTTTTTATTTCAAGCGCTGCGCCTCTAATAATATCATTAGAAAAAGTTAAATACATGTTTTTTCGTTAAATTTTGCATTCTATCCAAATCTGCAATAAAAAATGGGGGTTTCCATTTGCAATTTTTGGGTCGCTGGGGCTTCAAGGTTACGTCCAAGGTCAAGTTCAAGGTCATCATCGGATTTCTCGTAGAAAAATACGTCGGATATAGGGTCTTTGATTTTTTTTAACGCATATTCTGCCATATTTCCAGGGGTTTCCATACTTTTGTCGCACCCAGTATATAGTCCATAAAAAGACCTGCAAAAACAACATTTGTAAAGTTGAGCAAAAAAAAAAGAAAATCAAAGAAAAAGTGGTCTAAGGGCTATGTTCCAATGACTCTGTCACGTGATCGACTTTGATGCGTTCAACTGATAACTTCAACTTTGATATACGTGACAATTTTGGATGGCCCAATGAATCCGTCGCGTTAATGTGTTTTTGAGATTAATCCATTTTGTTTAATTACACAGAGCAACATGTGTGTCTATTCAAAAAACGAAAATACAAACAGCAAATGTCAATGTCACTAATGTTTTAATTTCAACGACGCCACGGGCGTCACGCAAGTTGCTTATGGTCCATTCCCCATAAGAATACAACATGTTGTGTTTTAATCGAGTTGTCAGTTGTGCCTTCTCAATTCGAACGCTTAACGGAGTCAAGGCCCCGGCCGCGGCCCATAGAACGCGTTGCGCGCGTGCGGCACCGCTTCCAACTGACAGCTCGATTAAATACACACGATCTTATGAGAGGTGACCCATAAGCACCGCGCGCAACGCGCCACACGCGCCGAGTAGCCCAACTTTCTACTTTGCCGCGGCTCTCACGCGGTGACAGAAGAGAGACATGCGCAGTCACAACCAATTTGAAGTTTTCTCTTATATGGAAAAAGTGACAATGGGCGCGTTCAAGAAGTTATCGGATAGCCTATCTCGGATAGCCGTATCTTAGATACCTTTTTGAACGATCGACAACAGACAACAGTGAACGATCGACAACAGACAACAGCTGTGAAATATTAAAATTCGACTTTTGAAAACAGAAAAACATTCAAAATATCATTGCTAGACGATTATAACTTGTTTTTTTCGATTTCCCACACGTAAACAACAACAACAAGCTATCCGGATACGCGCCGCTTCTACCGCACGCAACGCGTTCTATGGGTCGGGGCCATCATTGGGCCATAGCCTGAAAGCTTAAAATTTAACTGTATTTGGTTATTTATCACAAAACCTAGCAACAAACAGACATGGCTTTAGCTTATGAATTATGACAACGATTTTCCAAAACGTCATGGAGGAAACTTCAACTTAATGAAACGTCTGGAAAGTGTGAAAACATTTGTATGTAGCGTTAAGGAACGAAATCGGACCAAACTTAGCAGCCTTATATTGTGAGCTCACTCTCTTAAACGGAAAGAATTGTTTAGTGATGTTTATTTTTAAAATGGTGAAAAGGTGAAATCTGCATTCTGCAACCAGGTACTATAATAGATCTCAGAAATACGCTCAGATAAATGTTGTATCTGCTCATTTACGGGCAGCGCGGCTGGCGTCACGGGCATGGTAATCTCAAAGAGATCAAAAATCTCTCCCACTTGCCTGGTTCTCATTAGTGTTCGACCCATAGAGTAACCCGCTTTTAAATCTCATCTAGAGTCTGCAACTCTTCTGCTTTTAAATTACTCAGGCCAACCAAATGCTGCCACGAGGGTTTTCGCCTGCTTTTCTTTTTCTTTCTGACCCGTTCGTGGTCTATTTTTGGCAAGATGGTGTTTTTGCTATGCAGATTTCCGCAGTACTTCTAATACCTGATCATACTTTGTTGCGCCTGATGCTGTCACCCTAATTATTTTTATCTCCCCTCCAGTTGACTTGCCCTCATGCTTTTTATTTATAGTCCAACAAGAAGTCATTTTTATACTACGAGTTTTTTCGTCACTTCATCCCCCTACGCTCATAAGTTGTTATTGCATTCACCATAGATCCAAACTATTCAATCTTTTCACACTACTAGGGAAAAGATTTTCTTTCAAATAAATGCCTGGAATGTCTAAATCAGAAACAGGCTACTAAAGTACTCCGCTTTTTCGAACTAATAGGGTACCTAACTTTGGATATCCGCCTCGATTTGGCTTGGGTGTCTCTTACCGACTGTTGTGCAGCAATTCTATGACATTTAACATTTAAAAACCGAATCGGAGAAAAAAGTTGCTCATACGCCCCAGTGAACTTTACGGCTTACAAGTAAGAATATGCTGTAGAGAAAATATCTTTGAGTCTTGATCGGAATGAAACAAAAATAGTTTAATATTGTGATGAATCATGAAGTGAAGTAAGTAAGAGTGACACAATTTTGTGCATTTTGCTTCTTTTTTTGCATCCCATAGAGATTTAGGCGGTACTGAGTTAATGGAAAGCTCATATATATAGACCACTTATCTTCGCTCTTCATAATAAATACAAGTTTTGGACGTAAGTAAATATTGACATCACATAAAAATGCAAAAAATGAAAACAAAATAAGCTTACAATAGATATATTCCAAATTTGAAGGAATGGGTTTATCGTGGTTCCCGTGGTGTAATGGTTAGCATGTCTGTCTGCTACGCTCGAGGTTTGTGGTTCGAACCCCAACACACACCAAAAATGTTTTTATACGGAAATCGTGAATTGGTAAGTAATTCAATATATACTAAAATTCATTGCAATTAAAACCGCTTCCTTGATTAGCTGTTCGGAATCGACAGAAAGTTATAGGTCCGCTTCATTCTCTAACAAGACATGGTTGTGACAATTACGCTGGGTGCAATTATGATTGCTATTTATTGACAATAGCAATCATAATGCCAGTTCTTTTCAAAGCTGGTTTCTAATACTTTTGTAAATCTCTAACTGCCTTCCATTTTCTTTGTTATTTATTGAATATTTTCTCAATTATCAATATTTCGTCGTATAAAATAAGACATTGCAATTAAGGAAGTATTCAATTAGACTCCTTAAAATTTTGAAAGCCTCTTTATTAAGCAATCATATCATACCCAAACACTAAAACATTCAATTAAGGCCAATTAAAATATTAGCCAATGTTTTGAAACATTTACTTTACAATTAAATTGAGTTACCCAATCATTACTTTTGAACCATTCCGTCTTCGAAATTAATAGAACACACTTAACACCAAGCTATAAAAACTCTTAGCACCACAGTTTCTAGTTCATTACGTACTTGTGTGTCTTTGTTTTTTTAAAATGAAGGACGACATTGAGGGTTTCCTTTCACTACAAAGAAAATGTCTGGTTGCATTGGGTCATTCATTGGATTTTGGCGGAAAAAATAAGGAATCGACTTTACGAAAAGCCATTCAATATCTTGCTATGCTTTTACTTTTCGCGTTTCTTTATCCAACCACGAATTATGCCATCTACAATAGGAACAATATCGAACGTTTCACGGCTAGCTTAAGTTTGATAACAATTGTTTTTCTAAACATTGTAAAAATAGTTACTCTTTTCAAAAATAAGATTTTGTTTTTGGAAATTATGGATCAATTGAAAAAAATGTGGCAGAATAATTGCGTGAGGGATAAACGATTATAAAAGTTCTAAAAAAATTATTTTATTTTTATTTTCTATTCTATAGTGGGTGATGTCTTTGCTAATAA
Source organism: Melanostoma mellinum (assembly GCA_914767635.1). NCBI lineage: Eukaryota > Metazoa > Arthropoda > Insecta > Diptera > Syrphidae > Melanostoma > Melanostoma mellinum. The sequence goes on from OU612058.1 coordinate 28,869,465, forward strand.
ACGGCTGAAAGAGATGAATGCTTCTTCAAATCGTTTGGTCTATAGTTTCTTCTACACAATGACTGTGGCATCTGCATACTATTTAATTTCACCTCTACTGAAGATGGCTTGGGCTAAGTTTAATCATCAACCATTTTTGCGAGTTTGGGCACAACCTTTGAGGTGAGAAGGTTTTTTCTGGTATCGTAAGACTTTTATTAGTGTAGCTGAAACATATTTTTAGAAATGTTGAAGAGATTACACAGTCTTTTTTCAAAATGCTAGCTGTTACGACAGAATCTTATTTTCTTCTTTTGAAAGTGAGACTCTTAAATGTAACTGATTTCTATCACAAAAACGCCTGAAATATATCTCCAACTTTTGTACTGTAGCCAAACAGGAATATACTGTCTTTAATGAAGTTCGACGCAAATTATGGTGCTGCGGCTACGACACACATAATAAACTACAAAAACGTCGATTCTGGTAGCACTAATACTTATTGCCATCTACAATGATAAAGCGGTTGGCACATCCTAAAACTTAACTGAATTTATAAACAGAATGTGGCAGTTTTTGAGCTGTCTCATATTTATTCTTCTTCTTTTTCATTTTCGGCGTTACGAGTAGTGATCTTGAAGCGATCACAACTCTCCCACTTTTCTGCTTCACACTAGTGATCCGCCTGTGGGGTACGCCGCGTTGACCTCAGAAATCGTCGGCAAGCCTCCCGGTTTTGGATTGTTCCATGTCTGATTCCAACCAAATGCTGCTGTTTTTGCATTTGCTTGCACCAGGAGTGTTTTGGCCTGCCTTTTCTTTTTCGTCGCGAATTTGTTGAAACGTTGTACGATATTGCCTTTTGGACGGGGTTCTGCGGATCTCTCCTTTGAACATGACAATACCAACTGAGCCGGTCGTGCTGAATTTTGTCCAAGATGGTACTTTTGACATGAAGGCTTCCACGGATCCTAGTACTTCTAATTCGATCAAGCTTTGTTACTCCTGCTGTCATCCGAAGCATCTTCATTTCGGCTGCCGTCAATTTGCTCTCATACTTTTTGTACATTGTCCAACATTGTGAACCGTATGTCAGAGCTGGACGGACAACTGCTGTGTAGAGTCTTCCCTTCAGCTTAGGGGGCATTTTTCGATCACAGAAGATAGCGGAGTTTTCTCGCCACTTCATCCACCCTACGCTTACTCGATGATTGATGTCGTCATCACAAGATGCTTCACTATTGATCATAGATCCCAGATATTTAAACTTTTCACACTTGGGAAGCACATTTCCATTCAAATAAATGTCTGGAATAGGCTTGTCTGGATCAGAAAAAGGGCAGCACAGGTATTCAGTCTTTTTAGCGCTAATACGGTACCCATTTCCTTCCAGAACATCAATCCAAACGTCAAGTGCTCGTTGCAGGGATGTAGGATCCTCGCTTATGATGGCTCCATCGTCAGCAAAGAATAATTGTTGTACTTTATTGTCCGTTACTTTTCCTTCGAGCAAATAATCCAGAACAGCAATAAAGAGTAGTGGACTCAAGACACTTCCCTGATGTACACCTACTGTTATTTGGAATTCTTCGGTGACTCCAGCTGGGCATCTCACTTTTGTAACTGCTCCCTCGTACATGTCCATAATTATTCGCACATAGGCTTCAGGAACTCCTCGGTGTCTGAGGGCCACCCATATCAGATCTCGTGGTTGTCGATCGAATGCCTTTTCGAAGTCAACCAACACAATATGCAAATCCTCTAAGGCATCTCGGTGTTTTTCCATAATGATCCTTATGCTTTCTCATATTTATTATTACTGTTATTTATTTATGTACTATTTATTTTATATTTGCCTTATTTACCTATCCATTTATTCATTACTTATGTGATATTTTGAGAAAAAGGCTTAAAATGGCTTTTTCCACGTCAAATATAACCTTTTCAGAAGTAAAACTCAGCAATAAGTCGGAAAATGGAGGAGTAGCAAAACATAATTTTTCAAGTTAAGCAATGAACAATTAAAAATGGGCAAAACATTTGTGGTGTTGTTGGATTGTAAGTCTATGACTTGGCCCATAGCAATAAGCTTCAAATCAGATTTTAGTTCGACAATCTGGACAAAAAGGAAGGGGCCTACGATTTTTTACCGATTCCGAACGGCTGAGTGAGAATGCGCTTTTCATGGCATCAAATTACTGTCGAAGAAATTACCAATTGCTCGCAAAAGACGATAACAGGTGATATTGTGTGACTCAATCCAGGAACACGTTTCTTCGGTTATCAGTGGGTGTTACAGATAATAACCAACTTTTTAATGAGACTAATGACATGGACTTAGACAACCTCTGACGACATTCTACACAGCCAATGCTGCAATCAATCCTTCGCACTCTAAATTGCCGAAATGTGTTACCAGCCTTGGTTGGTGGTGTTAATAGGCCGCCTCTAAGTTTCAATTTTTGTGGCAACTGTAAAGGATGGATATAATGTCAACAATTTGGAAGGAATTAAAGCACGTATTTTTATGAGAAACTGTACCGTAGTATCGTAGAAGTTAAAATATGACATTTAATTGTAGGCGCCCAAAAAGTACTAGACCCCGATGCTCCTGAGTAGTCTGGAGTAACAGCAATTTTTTATGTCAAAAAAATGTGCAAATCCCAATGAAATCGTCAGTGCAGCCATTTGCATCAGAGCTATCTCCCAATGGACCAATAATAACATTGGCCACGCAGCTATTCTGAACTTTTCAGATCAATCACATGTCACTTCGACTATGCCATCCTTCATTGGTTTTTGAAAACAAGTTCCAAGTCTCAATCCTACCGATAACTTTCTGGGAAGATTCATTTCTATACAGATGCTTCAAAAAACCGAAGAAGGGGTCGGATGCGTAGTGCGATTAGGAAACTATAGAAGGAACAAATTGTCAATTTTCATTGAACGTGTGGTGGCGATTGTTCATCAATTTTACTTGGCAAGAGAAAACCTCAATAATACTTATCAAGTAATATTGATCGTTTGCAGGGCGCTTAAGTCTCTAATTCCACCTTCCAAACCATTGTAGCTTGTTCCAAGCGGAAATTCTGGCGATCAAAGAGGCTAAAAAAAACGTGATATCAGTGAATATCCGTATCTTCTCAGACAGCCAAGCAGCCATCAAATCACTCGGTGTTGTTTCCACGAACTCAGTAACCGCCCTCAATTGGCACATATCTCTTCAGCAGATGGCCGAACAGTTCAATATTCACATTATTTGGTTGCCGAAGCACAGAAATATCCTCGGTAACTGCAAAGCCGATGAACTCACCAGAAACGGAACCTGTTTACCGATCTCAATCAGCAGGTTGTGCATTGCTATACCAATCGATAAGGCAAAATAAAATGGATAAAACCAACAACAGGAGGTACATATCACTACTTGTGTGACAACTCACGTTGGCAACCCTAGTGTATACAACAAGTGTCTTTTATCGCTCTATATATTTTTTCTATTTTCCAATATAATTTGATCTTATCGAACATTAAAAACATTGAATATTAATTCGTAACCAAACAAGTGTTGATTCCTTGCAAATATTTGATCAATTACTAGTGTAGTTCAGTTTATATTGGCATTCACAACATTTTAACGTTAAGAGACTAATTTTCTTAGTGTATTATTTGATTTTGCACCCTTAAAACGGTAAAGTACTATTTTCCCCAATTGATATAAAGTGTGATTGGTGTTACGTGCATTGGATTGAGAATAGTGACAGCTTTCCAAAGCTGGGTAAAGAATTTCTGTGAAGCGCATACTTTTTGAGATATTGTACTTTTTGCTCATTAAGTGAATATTCTTGTACTTTTACAGAGTTGCCTCTTGCTGTTTTGTAAATTAAGCAAATTTTTTTTTTGTGTCGCTCACGTAAAACGCCTTAATTAAAAAAAAAAAAAAAAAAAAAAAAAAAAAAAAAAAAAAAAATCATGGATTGCACAATTTGCAATAATGAAATCTCTAATGAGATAGCTTTGTCGTGTGCAGTGTGCTTTCTTCAATTTCATGCAAAATGTCTTGGATTAAAAGGAAAGGATGTAGACAAAGTAACATCGATCTCCGGTCTGCGTTTTTACTGCAACAAGCATGAAAAACTTTCAGTGGATAATCTTCATTGGAAAATTGTGAAGTTGCAGAAACTATTCAAATCTATCTCATCAATCTTCGTCGAACTGCAAAATACGTTTGATTTTGATGTTATCGAAAAAAGCATCATGAATAAAGGATATATAAATACTGAAAGTAGTATATTTTCTCCAACCCCACCGCCGGTAGCACAACCTCTTATAATATTGACATCTCCTCGTGATTTGGACGAACTGACTTCTACACCACAATTTAAAAAGCTTAAGCAACATCCTAACCAACAACAACTGCAACAACATCAACAGTACCAACAACAACAAGAACAACAATACCAACAACAGCAGCAACAGCAGCAGCAGCCACAGCTGCAAAAAGAACATCAACAACAACAAAAACAACAACAACAACAACATCAACAACGACAGCAACAGCAAATTCAACAACTACAGCAACAACAACCTCAACAGCAACAGCAACAGCAACAGCAACAGCAACAGCAACAGCAACAGCAACAGCAACAGCAACAGCAACAGCAACAGCAACAGCAACAGCAACAGCAACAGCAACAGCAACAGCAACAGCAACAGCAACAGCAACAGCAACAGCAACATCAACTGCAACAGCAACAGCAGCAGCAACAGCAACAGCAACAGCAACAGCAACAGCAACAGCAACAGCAACAGCAACAGCAACAGCAACAGCAACAGCAACAGCAACAGCAACAGCAACAGCAACAGCAACAGCAACAGCAACAGCAACAGCAACAGCAACAGCAACAGCAACAGCAACAGCAACAGCAACAGCAACAGCAACAACAACAGCAACAGCAACAGCAACAGCAACAGCAACAGCAACAGCAACAGCAACAGCAACAGCAACAGCAACAACAACAACAACAACAACAACAACAACAACAACAACAGCAACACCAACAACAACATCAACAACAACAACAACTACAAAAACAACGTCAAAGAAAAAATCAAATAACTTCTGAACCCAGAGTATTAAGATCTGGAACGTCCAAAAACTCAGCAAATAAACAGGTCGGAAGTGGCTCTACCCCAGTTTGTGATCTTTCCAGTGGAATAGTTGCTAAAGTACCACTAGATACCCCAATAGCTTCCATTGCGGATGAGGGGTTTTCTAACACTTTAGTAATACCACCCACTGATAACAATCCAGCCTTGAATGTATCTAACTTAGATGAACTCATAGCCTTACCACCTGCCAAGAGCCTTTTTATATCTCGGCTTTCCCAAAACACTACTGTAGATCAGATACAAAGATATATTTCAAAAAAACTTCCATCAACTGTAAATCTATCAAGCATTAACATAAGGAAGTTTAATATGTCTCCTGAAAAAGATTATTCTTCTTTCGAGATTAAAGTTGGAAGGGATCTCGTATTATATAATATGCTAAATGATAGCTCGCTCTGGCCTCTACATACGGTTGTCCACGATTTTTTTCGTGGCAAGAAACGAAGACCCCACGTTAACTGAGAGGGATTCACACGATGCTCTACATGCGGTTTTATTTAAACCACCAACTCAAAGTCTTTATTTATCATCTTTAAAGATATATTATCATAACGCTAGTGGTCTCAGAACTAAAGTGTCTGACCTTTTTAAGAATACGAGTAACATTTATTACGACATAATCTTCATAGTCGAGTCCTGGCTGTACAATGGTATCGCCTCCACAGAACTTTTTGACTGTAGACTTTATAATACTTATCGTCGTGATCGTTGTCAATCAGCTAGTGACAGAGGAGGTGGGATTATTGTTGCTGTCCGCTTGCACTTATGCTGTATAGAAGTAAACTTGCCATCTGATGACATTGAACAGGTTTGCATCTCTCTCAAAGTAAACATGCCACATAAGACAAATATATTCTTTATTGTAAGTTATGTGCCTCCAAGTAGCATTATAGAATTGTATGATAAACATATATCCAATATTGATTTTATCAACAGCATTTGCATTGACTCAGACAATATTTGTGTCTTAGGTGACTTTAACTTATCTGAATTAAAGTGGAAATATTCAGAATCAGAGAAAATGCTACTGCCGTTTAATATGAATCAAACTTGTGAAATTATTTTTGTAGATTATCTATATTCTTTAAATTTAATGCAATTTAATCATATCCCCAATTCTTTAGGAAAGATATTGGATTTAGTGTTCATATGTTGTGAAGATCTAAGAGTTAAATTATTTAATGTTCCTTTTTCCTTGCTGAATGATTCTATTCATCACACGGAATTGTTCTTTGAAATAGAGTTTTATACATATGTATCAAAAAATGTTAAACAAGATTTAAGATCGTATAATTTCTCTAAAGCTAATTTTACCGGTCTAAATGACTATTTCTGCAATATCGATTGGCGAACTGAATTTGTATGTCTTGATCTACAAAATATGTATCATCGCTTCACTGAAATCATGTTTTTGGGTTTTGATAACTATATACCGGTTTTTGCAACAAAGAAGTCCTTGAATTCACCTTGGATTAATAAACAACTCAGCGATTTAAAAAAACTAAAACGAAAAGCATACGTAAAATATAGTAAATCTAAAAGTCAACCTGATTACGAACACTTTAGTAAGTTACGCAAGGATTTTGTGGTTCTTAGCAAGTTTCTTTATAGAGCTTATATTCTAAATATTGAAAGTAATATCAAAAACAATTCTAAATCATTCTGGTCTTTTATAAATTCCAAAAGAAAATCAGTAGGGTTTCCAAGTACTATGCATTACAGTGGCGTTGAATCCTCGGACTTAGATTCCACAGTCGAATTATTTGCTAACTTCTTTGAATCGGTTTATTCCGTATCTAGTTTTAATAAAAGTTCACTCACACAATTGAACAGTAGCATTAATATTGGATCCATTCAGTTCAGTTTCGAAGAAGTTAATACAGCACTTTTATCTCTCAAATCTAGTTCTAGCTCTGGCCCCGACGGCATTCCTGCCACAGTGCTTAAAGAATGTTGTAACTCTATTTGTACTCCCTTACTAATTATATTTAATAAGTCTCTTCAAGAAGGAATCTTCATCGAAGAATGGAAACTTTCTTATTTGGTTCCGATCCATAAATCAGGCTCAAAAAGTGATATTCAAAATTATAGGGGTATTTGCAAACTCTCTGCAATTCCCAAATTGTTTGAAAGTATCCTGAAAAATAAACTAGATTTCTTCACAAGCGAATATTTATCGGAAGTACAGCATGGTTTTGTATCTGGTAGGTCCACTATAACAAATCTGGCATATTTTACTTCTTTTGTAACCAATGCTATGGAAAGTGGTTTTCAAGTCGATGCGGTATACACGGACTTTAGTAAGGCGTTCGATTCTGTAAACCACCAAATACTCCTTGCTAAACTAGAGATGTTTGGATTTCATTCCCAAATCCTTCGTTGGATATCCTCGTATCTTTCTTGTAGAAAACAACAGGTTAAAATTGAAAATTCTCTTTCAAGGGAAATTCAGTGTACATCGGGTGTACCCCAAGGTAGCCACCTCGGTCCATTATTCTTCATAATTTTTATCAATGACATTATATCTGCATTCAAATATTGTAGGTGTTTGTTATATGCGGATGATCTCAAGCTATTCTTGACAGTTAACAGCTTAGGTGATTGTCAATTGATTCAATCTGACCTTGATTCTCTTACACACTGGTGTCACGAAAATTGCTTGAAACTTAATATAAAAAAGTGTAACATTATTTCATTTACTCGAAAATGTACCAGTATTCGTTTCAATTACACAATTGAATCTAATGTCTTAGATAGTGTCTCAAACATTAAGGACTTAGGTGTTATTCTTGATTCCTCATTAAATTTTAGGAACCACATTAATTTCTTAGTACCAAAAGCTAACTCGTTAGTTGGATTCATAAAACGTAATGGCAAAGATTTTCGAGATCCTTATGTTTTATTAACATTGTATACATCTCTTGTCAGATCGCGTTTGGAATATGCTGATGTAATCTGGAGTCCGGCGTTTAAAGTTAATTCTGACAGGGTAGAATCAGTTCAAAGAAGATTTACAAAATACATATTCAACAAAATGAGCTGGGGTTTCTGTCCTGATTACAAAGCTAGGTGCTTATTGCTTGGAATAAAATCCTTAGAATCAAGAAGAAAAATTCATGGTGTAATGCTTATAAGAGACTTACTATGCTACCACATAAAGTGTCCAACACTCCTTGCTCTATTACCTATACATGTACCTGCCAGGTCCACGAGAACAAGGATTTTCCTATTTCAAAAAATACATAGAACAGTTTATGGATGTAATGAAACGTTATCAAGATGTATAGCTGATTTCAATGAAGTGCCTTCAGAAATTGATTTTTCAATCCTTAGTAGAAGTCAATTTAAGACTGATTTATTGTACTTATTTATATTTTAATTTTTTTATTCTTGGAGCACTATATCTGTTAGCTGTAAGACTGCTTGTAGATAAATGAAATAAATAAATAAATAAACTCCACACCTCCTCTGCTCATGTCCTGCACTCTCCCTTAATTCCTTGCATATCGGGAAATACTTCCTTGATGATCCAAGCGATGATCTGGTTAACACGGATACCCTTCCTATCTCTATCGCTTTATCAAAAGCTCCAAATGGTTTAGTTAAGTGAGGTTCTCCCTCACACACAATGGACCTAATATTGGTCTAAATGTGTCAGTCAGCTGTTTTTCCTGGCAGCCATTCAAACCTAACCTAACCCATTGAAATCGGAGCGTCGCGTCGGCGCGGCGTCGGATTATTATTTTTTTTTTTTCAAAAGGTGAGCGAATTAGTCCAATAGGGGCAAGCTTTGAATGCTGCCCGCTAACCATTTTGCCAAGGGCACTGCTTTTGAATAAGAAACTAACAAAAATATCATTTTTGCAATATGAGGTCAGTATCGAAATATTGCACTGTACATGGTACTATCTTATCCATGTATGATATTCATGTACATATAAGATTTCTAACAACAATTTTTTATTTGCAGATTCTTTTTTGATGTGGAAAGCTTTCCAGGCTATGAAATTGCATTGATTTTCATATCAACTGTCTGCATTCCTGCTGTGATAAATTTAATTGCAATCGACGGACTCTTTGTCTCTTTCACGTCAAACCTATGCGCACATTTTCAAATACTGCAACACAATATCAAAACAAATCCATTTACAGCTCCCGATGATAGTATCAACTCTGACATTTGTTCTTACATAAAGTATCACATTAAAATACTCGACATGGCAGACAAAACTTTTCAAGCATATAAACCAATTATATTCGCACAGTTTTTATTGACATCCCTGCAGGTGTGTGTCATAGTTTATCAAATGGGAACGGTAATTTAAAGCAAATTTTTAAATATGTGATAAAATTGACTTGTTTCTTCATTTACAAGCACATAGATAATAATATCATAGCTTTGATATCAGATGTTTTTTTCCTGCTAACAGTCATGTTGCAACTGCTTACATATTGTTATGGGGGTGAAGTTGTCATGTCGGAGGTAAATTATTTTGATTAAAATTCGAATAAATTTTTTTTTACAAAACACTGCACAGAGTTTGAATGTGGGATCATCAGTGCAATTGTCAAATTGGTATCTTTTGCGGCCGAAATATCGAAAGATGTTATGTTTTGTAATAATGCGTTCTCAAAAGGCATTTATTATGCGAGTAGCGTTTTATGACGCATCGCTGGCAAGTTTTATGACTGTAAGATTTGACTTTTCTTCAAATTATTGAGAAAAAGTATGTGTATCTAATTTATGTGTCTTTTTTCTCCTTTTTTTCAGATCATAAAAGCAGCTAGTTCCTACATTACACTCATCCAGTCATTAGAATGAATTTTTTCTCTCCTGCGCACACAAACTTACCAAATGCAACTTAAGCTACTAACTCGTTTATATCCCGATTCCGCGCACATGCCCACTAAAGGAGAACAAGTATTCGTTTTTTTCTTCCAAGGAAGCGGACAAAGTCAGTGGATTGTGCATCAACATGAAATTGCATCATAGAATAGTGATTTCAGTGAAGCTTGCTTATAAATTAAATAAATCTCTCTGCACACAAAAATGTAATCGTTATTAGTTTATTTTGAAGAGATTGCCTTAAATGAATTTCAGGAGGCTTGAATATTGAATTGCCAACAACTCAACAACTGTTTTAGTGTTTGTTATTGAAGTTGCGAGCTGCCCCGTTTGAGAAGTCACATTCAAGTTGCTCCATGAGAAGGTGAGAACAGTTGAAAAGAAAAACCGTCAAAAATATACTTTCCACGATTCCGAATGTTTATTTGGCTACATTAAAAAGCATTCTAGTTTCTTTCCTCATCATCTCATCATCCCCCCTCCCTCCCCGCATATTGACTTCAATCCAGTGGCCCCAACAGTCTTTCCAACAAGAGAAATCTGGGAGGAAAACAGGGTTATAAAAGGAAATCACATTTCCGTCTTCATAGATGGTTCCAAAACGGACGAAGGGGTATGGTCAGGTATCTTCTCAGACTACCCTACCACGAATAAATCAACAAAGCTTCCCGACTCCTCCAGTGTCTTTCAAGCAGAAGTACTCGCAGTGTGCGAAGCCACAAAGCACCTAGCTACGCAAAACTTGATCAACAAAAATATTGACTTTTTTATAGACAGTCAGGCGGCCATTAAAGCTATCTCATCCATTGTCACAAAATCCAGACTAGTAGACACCTGTAGCAGTAACCTAAGACTGCTCAGCCACACAAACACAGTTAGTTTAACCTGGGTTCCAGGACATCGTGACATAATCGGTAATGAAATGGCGGATAAGCTGGCTAAAATCGGGTCAGCACTCGAATCCAGCAAAACGAACACCTCAGTTCTAAGGCCACTAGAACAAGAAAAAAACAGAATCAAACACAATTTTCTAAAAACCGCCAATAACAGGTGGTCATCTTTAGAAACATGCCGAGTCTCCAGAAACCTTTGGACAGATATTTCCAAGAAAAAAACTGAATTTCTACTCCAGCTAAGCAGACCTCGGCTCTCTTTGTTGATTGACATTCTCACGGGCCACAACTCGCTGGGTACCCACATGATGAGAATGGGCATTTTCACATCCGACTTATGTAGAGGATGCCAAATTGAGGAGGCAGAGGAAGGATCATTCCACTTCCTCTGTGAGTGTCCTAGCTTGGTCAACACTCGGAAAAAACCCCTCGGGGAATACTTCTTCGACGTAGTGGGCGACATCTCTAATCTCCCATTGAGCAACGTCCTGAAATTTACTCAGGGCTCCAAATGGTTCAGTGGGAGTTCCCTACCACAATAACCATCCACCTCTCCAATCCTCCCATTTCCTCATCTTCTGATTTTCCCGGGGAGCACAATGGATCCCTGAGATCCGAGTGAGATGCTGTCACTTGGCTGCACCCCCATTCAACCTTACCTTACCTAACCTTCTATTCTCATACTGCCATATGGCATTAGTTGACCTATTTTTTAAGACTAGTCTAATAATTTCCACAAAGTCATTGGTAAGTTTTTCTGAGAAAGTTTCATTGATGTAGACGAAGAGAAGCAGCCATTCAAGCACTGATCCATCTTCCTTTTCCGGTCTTTACGAGCATCGTGATATCCTGATCTTGAAGGTATCACAAATTTTCGGCTTAGCTGTTTCACAGTAGTGATCCGCTCGTGAGGTACCCCGCCACTGCAACGCCACCAGTGAAGGACGTGGTTGTATATAAACTGAAACAAGATAACAGAATAAAATCCTTTTAACACGAATAGCAATTGAATTTCTTCAAATAAAACTTATTTTATGAAATATTTACGTTTTTATTGGCCATTGTTACACAGAATTTTTTTTTTGTTATTATTTTGGTTTAATTTCTTATAATTTTATGTATATTTTTTATATAAAAAAGAGCTTTTTATTTAAATGGTATAGAACTTTCGTGTATTTGTGTTATATGTACAATGTTAAATTTCTTTTCGTATTCATACATATGTTTTATAAATTCTATTATGTATGTATGTAGTTGTGTAATAATATATTATATTTTATGTATCTGTATGGGTTTTAAATATATTTTATGTCTGTATGTACTTGTAAGGATTTGCGATTTGTTATTAAGATTAGAATATTTGTTTTTGGATAAGAGTTATTATGTTATTCTATGTGCAAAATTAAATTCATAAGTTTTTATTAAAACGGATACGGTAATTTTGTTTTGCATATTTCTTTTTTCTCTAATTTAATTTCTTACATTTCTTATGAACCTCAAATATAACTTATGAATTAATATTTCAATTAAAGACACATCGGATTTGGAAAAGGCTAAACTAACTATATTTTTATATTTTTTGTTTTTCATATAATTATTTTTATTAATTTATGAACTTTGATTTTAATTTTAGTTTCTAATAATAATGGTCGAATTTCACTTAATTAATAATTTTTTTTCATTTTTTGAAACTAAAAGCAAATGTTTTCGTTAGAAATGAATCGGATATTGTTAAGAGTTGTTGTATGACTTGGAAATCATCATGTTTAGACTAATACAAGTTTTTAAACTATTGAAAATTTGAAAACAAACTGACTTTAGTTATTGGAGAAGTATTTTACAATTACATTTATGTTTGGGAATACAAAAACATTTAATTCTTAGTATAAAATTATAGTCCTTAATCTTAAGCTTTAACAGGACGATTCTTGAATTTTTTAAGTCAAAGAAGTAGCTTAAGTGATAATTACTAAATCATTACTTAAAAAGAAAACACAGTTTGCTAAAAGATATAAACAGCAAGATTTTCACGAAAACGTGGGCTAGATAAAATAAAATCAATTAAATGACGCAATAGAGTGGAGAGTCCGGGGTCTGGTGCATTTTCCACAACCATAGACTAAGAGGAATGGAAAGGACCTGCAATTTTTTCCGAAAAGCTAATCGAGAAAAAGCTTTTCATGAAAATGAAAATGCTATCGTAATGCTTGGCGATTCCTTGTGAAAGAGGATATCCGTGAAAAAACATTTTTTATTTTCTGTTCGGATTCGAATCACGAACCTCTCGTGTTTCAAGCAGACATGCTAACCATTACGCTAAGGACACCGCAAATAACAGCCAGATAATTTTTGTATACTCATGTCTAAGTCACACTTTAATAAAAAGTCTTCACTGGAAATTGACATCTTCAAAGTAAAAAGATCGAAATTTTTTTTAAAACGCTAACATGACTCTCATAAATCATGGCTATAATCAGATTCATGAACTCTTGACTAAGATTATAAAAGACGAAAGTCAGAATTGGTTGTGAAGAATAAAACTTAAAAACTTCTTCAATAGAATGGTTTTTTTTTTCAGCAGAGGTGAAAAATTTCCAGCATCGTCTTAAGAAACCTAAGCATTTAGCAGCATTTTAATGCACAGGCCAGTAAAAAATATCACGTGGCATTCTCGGTATGTCCGATGCAACCAGGGGCTAGATTCCGCAAGAGTGAGTATAAAAAACTCACACTCACGGCCCTCTGAAAACTCACGCTCTGAAAGACCGTGAATAAATTTGAAGGATAGTGTACACGTTTTCTGTCAAAAAAAACTCACCTTCACCCTTGCGGAATTCAAATTAGAGAGGGTGCACAATTTTTTGTGTACACAATAAAAATTCACTCTTGCGGAATCTAGCCCCAGAACTCCATCGGTACACAGTATAATTCCTAAAATTCTTGTAAGAACTTCTTCTGATGGTCCAAAACTATTTTAATTTCACTCTGGTTGGAAAAAATCAGCTTTTAAGTAAGCCTAATCACAAAAATAGGGAAAGGATGGAGCCTAATCACAACACAGATTGCATATGTATTAACACATTGTCTTTGGCGCAAAGGACTTATGTGATTTCCCATATTCAAGAGAAACCTAGGTTGGCCTAGGGTTCAATGCTTGGAGCACTTATATACAAATGAATTACATATATGCCGCTTACTTAACATTTTCTTTGCATATAGGTACACTCCACATCCCTTCCAAATCTTTTATCTCCAGAAAGACAAGAACCATATCCGAAAATGCGCTTTTGTGTCTTTAGCCTTTCAAATATAAAATAAGAATTGCCTCGTCGACACGTCTGCTTCCGAGAAGACCCCCAAGGGCTTGTAATAAAAAGCTGAATTCCTGCAAGTCAAGACGCACATGTACGATTATGTCCACTGTTGAAGATTATTTTTGTTTTACAAAAATTTCTTACACTTGTCATAATTGAATTACAGTACAAGTAATTGTAGTTTTGTGTTACAGGCCCCAGACGCATGTATCTCTGCATCAGATTGTTTTACTTTGTTTAAAAAAAAAGAAGAGGAGCCTTAAACAAAGCTGGAGCACTCAGATCAATTGGCGGTCAATTGCACTACCAGGGTAGTAACCTTCCTTTTTTGAGGTGCAGTGAAATGAGGTGTAGTGAAATAAGGATTTGGTAGTTTCTCTTAAAACCTCAAGAACGGCACACTGACAAAATACAATACAGTTATTTGACGGTTTTTTCATATAAAATCGATCAAAATATCAGCAATGTAGCTAGTGAAAAAGTAGAGCAATCAATCAAGAGTATATAAACGAATTCACTCTGATGAAATCCACTGTCACGCTTGAGTAACTTTTCCAGAGAAACCATCACAATTTCAATCTAAAGTAATATCAAATGCCTAGAAGCTTACTCTGCTGCTTTCCAAAGGATCTACTAACTTATTGAAATTAGAGAGCCGGAAGAATAATCTTCAATCAATCTTCAAGCAAATTCCAAAACCGGTCTCCAGTTGCAACTTCACTTCAATCGTTAGTGACAGTGGCGACAGAATGCAATATAATCTGTGAAATTCTTAGTACCATATCTTCGCTGCGTAGAAGATGATGACAAACCGACAAAGACTTTCCGATCGAAGAAACCGCAGCAGCACGGTAAAAAGCAATAGACTAGCTTCTACCTTAACATTGCGTCTTTGTTCTACCGTTGGCGTTATCAAACAACACTTTGTTTCAAGTCCACACCCAAACCGACAAATAAAAAACGGAACGGAACAACAAATTTTTCATCTTATGTGTCCACTCAGCATTGAATCGAACTTCGAATCGAATTAGCTTCATATTTACCTGATCGAATCGAAATATGATTTCTTGATTAGCCGATTCGATATGGCGATGCAAGCTGGATCGAACTGAAACTTTTCTAAATTATTGAAAGCTTATACATCGAGCCACTGATCCACTGTATAATAGAAACATGAATGTATATTAGACTGGTTCAATGAAAGTGGCTGTTTTTTTTTTCGAAACAATTCCATTTATACCTTCAAGGAGGTGAAGAAAGATGCCTGTTAAAAAGAGAGCTCTTAATATTAATATTTAGAGTTCGCTCATCGATTTTTATATTTCGGTCTAGTAAAAATAGACAAATAGTTGTTCTACAAAAAAGGTTTCATATCATTTTTCGACAGATTCACTCCTTCAAAAGTTATTAAAGGTTAAAGTTTGATTTAGAGTAAATTTAAGTTTTTTTTTTCTTGATTTCTGACAAAACTTTAACCTTGAATAACTTGAAGGAGTGAATTTGTTGAAAAATGATAAAAAACCTTTTTTGTAGAGCAACTAATTTTCTGGGAAAGTATGTATCATAAATGAATGATTTTTTGATTTTAAGTGATAAGTTTTAACATTTTATCAGAAATCAAGAAAAAGAATTTAGAATTTAACCTTGAATAGCTTTTGAAGAAGTGAATTTGTCGAAAAATGATAAGAGACCTTTTTTGTACAACAATTAATTGTCATCTTGGCACTTTGCTTCTATGCTAATCTGCCGCCCAAACTATACCTATGGACCGGCGCGGCGCCGGTGTGGGGTCGTGGCGTAGACAAGTTAAGTGAATTACTCTAGTACAATTTGTTGTTAATTCTAAATAGATCATGCCGTGAGAAAAATAAGCTACGTAATTGATTCAACACCAACAAATAATGTTCTTAAGAAGTAATCATATCATTCATCCTGCTGCATAGAACCAAATGGATTTACACTTAAAAATACCTAAACTAGTACTTCTCACTAAAAGAATTCTAGAATAATTGATTTCGTTTGATTGACTTTTTAACTGGACAAATTTAAAGCATTTTATAATTTTCAAAATATTTTAATAATGACTTTACTTATTTCTAGTTTCCATGCAAGCACTGTTACAACATCGTAACATCAATTACAAAAAGATCGTATTAATTACTTTAATAGCTTTCTGAATACATTTTTTTTTTATAATTTAAGGAATATTTTCTATGTAACCTATATACCTATCAATTTTTCATTTAACCCTCTTCTCCATTACTAAAGGCTGATTCTCAGTCTATGTAATATAAATATGAACGATTCCACGTTTCTTTTATTGTTAACACTTTAAATGATATTTTGCTTAAAATTTAACCATATGGGAATTTTATGAGTATTAAGTTAAGAGGAAAGTATTTATATATCTATATATATATTTGTATTTATTTAACGAGACATATATATACTGTTTTAAAATTCTTTTAAAAAATAAATATTTTTGATTGTAATGAGAAGTTTTTCTTAGAAGAAAAAAAACAAACATACACAACAACAGCAAAGATAGTAATCAGGAGATCCATTAAAAAATTCTTTCATACTGCCATTCTTTACGAAATTAATACTTTTTTTAGAGCATTTCTTATACATTTGCTTATTTATCTATAGATATATATAAGAATTCTTTTGTTTTGTAAATAGAAAATTCATTTAGTTTTTATTTTGTTTGGAATAATTTAATAAAATATATATATTTGCTTGGTATTAAATGAGATAATACAACAAACTTAGTAAAGAGTCTTAAAGAAATCTAAATTATTATCAAAAAATATACATATATACTCATGAGGGATATTTTTACTTTCATTCCTTTTACTTTTACTAAAATTTAATTAAATCTACGAAAGAAAAAAGTTCCTTTTGTTTTTGTTAAAACATTTGTGCGCTTTGTTTTATTTTCAAAAAATGTTGAGACTAAGGTACAATGTTGCAACATGAATTTTTTTTTTTTAAAAAGCCTCTGGATTCATATTATGCTTTCATTCAGTTAAATTTTTCTTTAAAATACATTTATATATTAAGATTTATTTTTTCTTTTCTTTTTAGCAAATTGGAATTAATAATATTCTTATTTTTGTTTTCATTACTCCTATCATATCACTTGTAAACAAATTAGAGGTACCATCATTCGTATAAAAAGGTAGTCTTATAAGATATACATAAACATTAAATATATATATGAAAATTTCTTTTGTTTTTTCTTTAATAATTTATAGTACAGTTATACAAATTTTGTAGTAACTATATTTTAAACATTTATGCTTTCTATTTATGAAATAATATGTCGTAAAAAAGTTCGATAACTATTTATATAATATTTAATTATTTTTAATGTAAAACTGTTTGTTTATGTTAAGTTATACTTATTTGTGTTTAGTTACATAACGATTTTAAATATCAATGCCAAAGTACATTGATATTTACATCCAAAAATCAGCCCCAAAATATCAGCTGAATGTAAGCCAAAAGCTTACATTTTTCCAAATTGTTTCAAAAATTATCATTTTTTATATTGGCGTGTGTGCTGGTGGAGGTATGTGACATTATGTGAAACTTTAAAAATCATGCAAAACACAAAACACTTAAAATTCTTTTAGAAAAAAACATTAAAAATTGGAAAAGAAATTTTTTACTTGCAATTATATTTTATTTTAAAGTGCTTTTAATCAGGCCAATGTAAAGTGCTATTCGATTTCATAAAAAAGACATGTAAACACCAACTTAAATTAATTCTTGGTTGTGTGTGTAACCAGACAGTTTTTAGACTTCCTTGTAATCCTTATTTTATTTGAATAAGACCAAGAAGCATTTGCTTATCTTCTTCACACACTGTGTGATTTTGTAGATGACATGTTGGCGATGATCTTCCTAAGCCCAAACGACGATCTTTCTAAGCCCAACGACGGACTGTAATGGGCACGCAAAAGTTACCCAACCTAGCTGATGCAACCAATCGAGTTTTGCTTTTTCGCGAGAGTACATTAAATCTTCCGAATTTTTGATGTCAAAGGGCAAGAAGTATTGAAATTGACTTGGAATACTTTTTCTCAGTCGGAAACGGTTAAGAAGTGGACCACTGACTACTCGATATTTTCATGCCAAGTCTTCTTTCTTAAACCAAATCTTTTCATAAACGAGATATTTTCAAGTCTTTTAAGATAAAAGCCACAGAATTATTGTACAAAATAGAAGCCGTGTGCTGATTTCGTTCACCCAAAAGAGCTATCGTAACAAATGTTTCCCTTCACTTCAAGCTGATGGTTTTTAAGTATATATAGGTGTAATTCGACTCAATCTCTATATTTTGCAATAAACAAGTGAAATGATACTAATAAAAGTGATTTTACAAAAAAAAAAAAGATGCAAAACCGAAAAAGAAAACTGGTGGGAACGGTTCAGCTCGTTTTCATAAACGAAATTCCTTTTTGTCCCGTCGGGAATAGGCTTTAATATGGATGAAGATCAACTTGTGGGTAACACAAATTATTTATTACCTAAAAATCATATCAAAGTAATGAACATGAAACCGTATCACGCCGATAGGACACATCAATACGGTCTGATGGTTGTAAACGCATTTTACAGCATAGATCTTAAACACGTTAGTGAAACTTTGGTGGGCTCTTGATTACGAACGAAACGTAATCAGTCGTATTTATTACGGCTAAAACACGTTTAAAATGTTGAATAAATACGCAGCCAATGAGAACTTACTCAGCCTTTAGTCAGAAAAAAGTTTGTAGTCAATAGTGAAATAAATAATCACAACAATTAATTTCTTGAACTTGATATCTGCATTTTTAGGTCACCATTAATTTTTCAACCCCTAAACACATTCGATAAAAAGGTTGAGAGAGTTTTTAAAATTGTTTTCAATTCTCGAAAGGGTTTGCTTCACATTTTGTGTGATATGATGTGTTTGTTTTGATTTTTCAACACTGTGAAACACTTAAGTGACAAACAATAACATTTACACATTGAGATTATAAAAACACATACAATGAACAATTCAAAATTACTTACATGAATATTTGCCTATAAGGCCAGCAAAAGTTAGCGTTCCGCAACGCATTTTTATTGAACTATTTGATCGAAACTTAATTTGCTAATGCCTGACACGACACTATACAAATCGTAACGAAAAATTATGATATAACCACGTGAGTTCAACGATTAGGTAAGTATCAACGTTTTCGTACCGTATTTTGATGAATATAGTAGAGGATGATGAATTTTTCCTCTAGACCTTCTTATCCGCCAATAGAGAAGTTCACTATGGCGTATGCATCTTTTTTTTTAACCGGTAAACGCATTTCATAAATAGACTTCCTTTTTGTATGAAACGGTGAGCAGAAGGAAAACTATTTGTGAAACGTGCTGTCTTATGCACGTAGTGTATATATGCAAATAAGATATATTTTTCTGTTTTATGAAGAGTTCTGCGTTGCTAGCAGAACTTTTTTGCGTTAAATGTCACTTTTCAAGTTATAAGCCCAAAATTTACTTGGTGTCCGTGGGTAGTTGAGGTGCCCCTGGCTTAATGGTAAGCAAATAAGTATGTCTGCCTGTTATGCGGAAGGTTTGTGGTTCGAATACCAACTGAAAACAAAAAATGTTCTTACGGAATTGGCAAGCGCTTCGCGATAGTGAAAACGCCTTCTCGATAAGCCTTTCGGCTTCAGAACCGACAGATGAATATAGAAGAGGATGATGAATCTTATCAAATTTTTCCTACAGACCTTCTTATCCGCCAATAGAGAAGTTCACTATGGCGTATGCGCATCTTTTTTTAATCGGTGAACGCATTTCATTATAGACTTCCTCCTTTTTGTATGCAACGGTGAGTATAAGGAAAACTCTTTGTGAACTGCGCATAAGACAAGTGTATATAGTTATATGCAAATAAGAGATATTTGTCTGTTTTTAAAAAAGTTCTGCGTTGCTAGCAAAACTATTTTACGTTAAATGACACTTTTCGAGTTATAAGCCCAAAATTTACCAAAATATTCCATTCCCAACTTTGAAGTGGTGGTGTCCGTAGGAAGTTGAAATGAAAGCAAAAAATGTTTTTTAAGGGTATTTTCGCTAGAAATTGGCAAGTCCTCCGCGATAGTTAAAACTGCTTTCTCGATAAGCACTTCGGAACCGGAAGAAAATTGTAGGTCCCGTCCAATTCCCCACAAGGCATGGTTGTGAGAAATGCGCCAGAGCCTGGGGCTCTCGCTCTGTGGTACCACCCAAAAACAAAGAAACTTGCATAAAGCTGCAAAAATAGGAAGAATTATTATACTATATTTGTAAGTATCTTATGTAGGAATGAATATTATACTTCAAGGTACTTTAAATACCTACAGATCCAGAGTGGTTAATAAGCAATTTTTGAAAGGAATATGTGACTCGCCCCATGAAAAGAGGGCTTATGACTCAAAAAATTATTTTTCCTTTTTTTTTGATTCGGATAGTTTTTGAAGCGCTCTTTATTGTGGTCGAAACAAGAAGGTCTTAACTTGCTTTTAAGTGTAATAAAAACTCAAACTCTTTTCAGTATTACCGATACGAAATTCTTAAAGTAGCAACTTGAAGCTATTAACTACCATACCATTTGGAGAAAAAGCAACACTGCATCTCACTTGGTGCCCTTGAACAACGAGAGACACTGGGAAACCAAGAGGAAGAAGAACAAGTACCACGAAACGACGAGAAACTAACGAAATGCACTATTTAACAGCCGTTTTCTCGCGTTTTTTTTTTTGGGTCATAAACTCCTTTTCATAGGCCGAGTCATAGATGTTTTTAAAATCATAGGACGTTGAGTTTTGACTTAAAAGAGCTTCATGAAATTTTCAGCAAGAAATCTAATTTTTCGATTCTATTGGAGAGTCTGGAAGACTAAGGTCTGAAACTGAAACCTTATACCAAAAACACAAGAAGTTAGCTTTTGATCACCTTGGGCAGCGAAGGCGATTTGTAAGAAGAAAGTAGGTAAAGTAAGTCGTCCCGGACCTATTTTCTCGAAATCAGTCGATATCATCATATAACTTCCAAAATAGAAATCGAAAAGATCGCTTCATAGCTGAGTGTGTATAGAATTGAAAAAATAAAAATTATTGAAGTGTCGCAAACAAAGAAAAAATTCGAGAATATAATATCGATGCACACCATCTTCTTATCGATTTCAAGGTCGCGAATGACAGTATTTACAAAGACGAGCCGTACTGAACCATGTCATGTTTCGGCATCCTTGCAAAACTTGGCTTTCGGGAATTCACGCTGCACCGTCAAGGTAGGTAAAGAACTCACTGAGACCTTTGATGTCGAAAATGGCTTAAGGTGAGGCGACAAACTGTCATTGTAAAAAACTCAAATGTCAAAACCATCTATCTTTCAATAGCCTGTACTCATAGGGGCTTTTACAAGCATTGAAACAGAAGCGGCAAAAATAGGTAAAACGAAGTATATGTTGTCATCAAACAAGGCCACTAAAAATCGAAGACAATGTGTGGAAAAGAAGATATAACAAGGAGATGTATGAGCTATAACATGACCTGAAAAGTACGCATCGCGAGGCTACGATGGCTGGGGCATGAAGAGCGGATAAACCCAAATGCTCCGGCTAGACGAGTTTTTCGAAGCACATTGCAGGGAAATCGTGGACGGGGGTGCAATGAAGTAGAAGAAGACCTCGTGCAGGAGTGCAAACCTAGATATGTCATTTGAGGCTGATTTGCACCCCTAACTCTTATGCCCTCCTAAGTATGTAAGTAAACAAAAAACCTCGAGGCCTAATTTTATAGCAATTCAGAACGACTAAGTTAGAAAGCACACAGTTTGCCTGCCAATGTCTCACGAAAGGCAATACAAATGAAAATTTTTATTTTTTTTTTTTATGTTTATAGAACTCCAACCACGATACCCCGTAACAGACAGACATGCTTGCCACTTCAAAAAAAAAAACTCGAAAATATTGCTACCAGACAGCAGATTCAATGCAAGTCTTAATACAAAAACATTCCTCCACTTTGAAACGTTGATGTCGGCTCTAGATCTTTATGCAAACAGCGAAATGCCACTCTTTACTCACATATTAAGAGCCAACACACCAACGCTCAAGAAGAAACTCTGAAATTTTACGCTAGCGTTGTTTTTATAGACGATTATAACACCCGCACTACTTTAAGATCGTTATCATAAATGTAAAGGCTGCACAACAGCACTATTAGTCTAGCACTCTTTTTTAAGTGACAACCTGTGAATGCCAAGTATGTAAAGCTTATTTTGAGTTTGAAAATCTACTTGAGCCAAAAATATTTCCTGAAAAAATTATGTTAAGCGCGTAAGTGTTTCTTGAGTAGTTCTTATTACAAATCGAAAGCGATATTCATTTCTTAGAACTGCCAGAAGTTTTTTTTGGTGCCAATTCAAAAAGGAACCTCAACGTTAATCGCTACAACCTTACTTGGAAAGAAGCTTTTAACAAAGTTCTTACTGTTGATTTATCTTTAGTTATCAGCCTAGTCGATTGTCCGAAAATTATAACATGTATAATTGTTGACGAGAGTTAAAAACATTGAATATCCCATCTTTTAAAACGAATGTCACAGCTTTTTCAGACGAAGTGCAGAAAGTCTTCTTTTTTAAGAAATCAAAAAATATTGTTGAAATTAAAAATGCCAATATAGTTACTAACTTATAATAATAAATCAGCAGTATGAATTCAACTATCCGCTGGTTTGTTAAATCGGAAAAGGCCCCATAAAAATAGTTATTCAATGCTTTTAAGAAATCAGCTGATCGCAATATGTTTTGCTCTAACTTAACACTCAAATAGTTTGGTTAGTCAGAAGAGGTTAAAACGACATGTCTCTGGAAAAAAAGTATATAAAAGAGGAAAAAGTAGTAAAAGAGATCTTCATTATCTTTGGTTAGCAAAGTGCTTTGATTGAAAATCAAAAGAAAATTACGAAATAAACGTAACAGATGAAATTATCACTTTTAGAAAAAAATCTCGTTATTAAGCTTTGGATTTTGATTAAAAAAATACTAAATCTAAAAGTCACAGAAAGCGAAACTTATTAATTTTATTAAAAACTGTTTCGAAGAATATTTAAAATTACAAAAATGTCACAAAAACACGCCATTGGTCCAGATAAAGAAATCTCTGGGCCATTGTTACAAAAACCATTTCCTTAATTGCGAAATACATACAATTAGAAAATTTCAAAAATTTTTAATTCCTAAAAAGTGTTTGTGTGTGTGTGTGTGTATGGTGTGTTTGAGTGTTCTGTTCGTGTGATCTGTGTTGAGTCCAAAGTAGAACATTTTTTTAAAAATATTGGCTATTCTCAATGCATTCAGTTTCTTCTTTCAAAATAATTTTAATATTTGAGTTAAGGTTAAATTTAATTTATCACAAATACCTATATGTTTATATAATTATTTTATAATTATGTTTTTTTCTTTATCTAGATTTAGTGTTTGTATACATATAAATATTTATTTTGTCCGTTTTGTTGGTACTAAATGTTTTGTTTCTTTTTATTTTTAAGTATAAAATATTGATATTCTTCATTTCCGATCTTATGATTTGCATGCTCTTCAAAAAAGTTATTTCAAAATGAAAAACAAGTGTGCGTGCATATTCAGATTCTGTGTGCCTGTGCTATCCCAAAATCAACAAAAAAAAACAATCGAAAGATGGGATAGCGAAAGGGTAGGTAGAAAGACAAGAAGGAAGGTAGCTGCAATAAAATTATGTTAAATTTGATTTTAATTTGCTTAGCTTTCAGTGGTGGTCTTGTACCTCGTTCATTGAATGCCCTTTTCAAACAAAATTGAGCTCATATCCCTGCTCGATATCAACTGCGACGGAATCAGCGTCATCTGGTGATTTTTTCGATTTAGCTTTGTCCTTTGAAGCAAATCCCAAGAGGCTAATGCCGCTCCCACGACGAGATGGGAGCCCTAGCTATTCGAATCAAGAATCCACAAGGACATGCCATCGAGCGAGCAGTTCTCCTTTAGCCATTTCTCTCACATCACACCAATGAGCCACTTCTTCTGGTCCGGATGAGTTTAGACCCAAGCTAAACCAACCGACCATTTCGTTGCGTTTCATGTTGCGTTTTGCATACACAGACACCATGAGCGTTACATCGTTCAACTGAAACAATGCCACCTAAAATCAAAGACACAAATTTACTAATGTCACATTTACAGATCCACCACCACAGATACTCGTACCTGAAATACAAAAGTTTCCTTAAACAATGGATTAGGTTGGCCACGTCGTGTTGATGTCTTCGCTCTAGATATCTCTTGGCCTATACTGCTCACTAGGCACAACTTAACATAAGTATCAGGCGCTTTATTCATTGATAAACTACGAAAATGGCTGCCTTTTACAATTTCTACTGTTAATCGGCCTGTGGTGCCATTGTATGCTAAGCCTAAAAGTAGCTCTGGTACACCTCCATGTTGCATTGAAGTGGTCGAGCCGGCACTATCGGATCTTGCTAAACTTAAGAGATCACTGGATGATCCAACAATCTATGAGATTGAAAACGAGTTCCAACATTGTAACACTTTAATTTCTTGAACTAATGGTACATACCGATGACGTATTCCTGGGTTCAAGAGGAAGCCACAAATTGGTCTCTAATTCGAGATCAATTGCGGCAAAACTAACGACTGCCTCACCAATAAGGCGTTCCTTTCGCATTCGCTCGCAGCCGTATAAGCGAATGCGCAATCCCATAGAGTTTACCTCTTCAGGATTGACGCGGTGCAGTAAAAAGCTTTCCATGAATTGAGGGCTCTCCCCAGATCGAATTTTAGTCTTGTGCTTTTGCTTCTTGTTTGGAAGCATAAGAAGTCGTATCTATTTGGCGGAATAAAATTATAAATTGTCCAATTAGGGAATTTATTTAAAAGAAATAACCTGGGTATGAGTTTGTTGTCCATTTTCCCGTGAGGGTATCCCTCGGGCTTGAAGGACGTGAACGGTCATCTTTCGCATTGGTGCGTCATAAAGGAGTGATATTTCGATGCTGCCGCTTTTTCCAAAGCATTGGTTCTGTAGCGCTAGATCTTCAGATTTAATTGATCTTAAGTCGCTGGTGTCAAAAAGTGGTTCTTGTGATAAGACAACGATGCACTGAAATGGAAAGAAAAATAAATGCCATCTTTTTATAACCTTTTTTTCACTGTGCCTAAAATGCAACTTACGTCATCATTACTGTTACAATTTAAATCGGGGACATCGTCTAAGCTACTCTGGCGCTGTGTTGGAGATATTTTGTTGTAACGTGATGAATTAGCATTGGCACGTCTGTCGATTGTAGAGCGATTGTCTATTCGAGTCTCTTTGATGGATGTTACACTTCCTTCTGATGTTTTGAGTATTTGTGAACGGTCTGTCAAAAAGATCAAAAGAAAATACTTCAATTATACCCCATCACCTTGTTACAGTGTTACAGAGTCCGTCAGCTAGTCAGTGATAGGCAAAAGTGTATGTGGCTCACAGAGTTGAACTTATTTTAGAGAAAAATTCAAAGTTGATATTTATAGAGTTTGCCAACAAAAACAGGTGTAAGCTCTTAGTGATCGTGTGTCGTAATGTTTTGCATGTCGTGGGAGCTTAGTCCTAGTCCTAGAAAAAAATACAAATTGTGTTTGATAGAAATTGGCTAGCCCTCCGAGAATAGTTTCTAGTGCCGTGAAAAGCACCTTCTCTCTCTCTCTCTAAGCCGTTTGAAACTAGCAAAATATTTGCTGGTCCACCCGATTTTTCACAAGGTATGATTGAAAAAATTGCGCTTGGAAACTGGCTCCACTAAAACCAACCTATTCACTTCTTTTGCGGAAAGTCAGTGTTTAATATGTTTTCAGAACTTGTTCAAGTCAACTGACTACAGCATTTTTGTGCTTTATGCTTCAGATTCTTACTAACCTTTCCTTTCACCGGTCAAAATGCCAGTATTACTGTCGATTGAAGCTTCAATTGAATCGTTTGAACTACATTCACTGTGCGATGAGGGTACTCCTACTTTACCCCGTTCTGCTATAGCAAGCGGATCCTTAGATGAATCTCTAGGTGTTACAGTAATGTGTTGCAATTCACTAAAATTATATGTCTGTGCAAGTGGATTTATATGGTTGATGCCATATCCGGTATATTGGCCGTTTGGAATACTGCGTGACTGCTGCAGTCGTAATCTTCGAAGGATTTCTTCTTCAGAGTCTGAACTTGTGTTGTCATAGCGTCGTTTACGTGCTGCAAAAAAGAAGTAAGGATTTCTTTGTTTGGTTTAAATCACTTATACAAGAGACAAAACTAAACTTACAAATTTTTTGAACGTATTTAGAAGAGATATTGTTGTCGTCACAGCAAGGAAATGCGTGAGTTGATGCATGGAAACACCATTTGCGATTGATAAATAAGAAAAATACTAACATTAATGCTACAAGTCCAAAGAGTGCTCCCACGAGGGTTGTTGCTTCGACGGATCCTATAAGAAATTTTTACAAATTGTAATGTACTTGAAATGTTGTTAGAAGGTAAGAAATTTATTTTTAGATTCTTTTGATACACAGAAATAAAATTTAATTTTAAGGCAATGCCATCTGTCTGTTTGATTATAAAACTAATAAAGCGGTTGGAGGAATTGACGATAACATTGGAAGGAAATTTTGTATTTTATAGCAAAACTAGTTAAGATCGGAGTACTTGTCAAGACATATGGGTCACACTGGGATCGATCCATGACCTCCCGCGATGGCTTTACTCCAACTGGTTGTGTTAAAATATAAATTTATAATAAACGCTCCCAAAGAAAGGGAGAGTTTGTTAAAACTCATTCAATAAATTATAAATTTAAGAAACACAAATAGTTTCTAGTTACTATTTATGAGTGTAGTAGTTGAGATTTTTTTCTACACGTGTTTTTTTAATAATTTAATAAATGAAGTTAGTAGAAAACCCAACGGTGCGGCTCAAGGCTGCAATAATCATAAACATGAACTCATTCCCTAGGAGGCAATGAAAAAAATTCCACAAGTCAGCTTATTTGTTTACACACGTACCCAGACAATTGGGCAATAAGACTTGAATGGAATAGACCCAAGGGAGCTGTTATTCTTTTGCAATTAAGATTCAGCCTTGGTCGAAAACGAATATCGGCTTGATTTCTTTTTTTAATACCTAAAAGAAACTCAAACCATACACAATATCGGTTCATACGACTTCTTTTTAGTAATATTTCGTTCAAATTTTGACAATGTTAGGCAAAACCATTTAAGTGTTTGCCAATAGCCAGTCAAATATTGACCGAGAACCTAGTATAGAGTCCTGCCAGTATTTTTCATCGTGTAGATGCTTTACTGAGCTGTACTGGCATAATTTGACACAATGCGAAAATTGATGTTGGTTTTGTTTTGCAGGTGCCAATACTTATTATAATGGAAGTTTTTTGACAGAAGTTTCATGGAGTGTAAATCCGATGCCAATAATTATACATGCATACATACATCGGGTATTGCAATAGCCCGGTGAGCCCCGGGCCCTAGCGCATTTCTTACAACCATTGTGTGGGAATGGAGGGGATCTGCTGGTTTCGAGTGGCTTATCCAGAAAAAGCTTTTTATGGCATTGAATTTATTAACAGAGTAACGATAATTCCTCTCGAAAGGTGATACCCTTGGAAAAATAGTTTTGGGATTCGAACCTCCTGCGTGACCAGCAGACATACAGTTGCGGTCAAAATAATAGTAGTGTGAGTAAAAGCATTGCACAGATTGGTATTTTTCCACTTTGCATTGCGTTGATAGTGAAAACCCTTTACACTTTAATTGTTTTAAAGGGTGGAAAAGGATCTTGTCAATATGTATGAAGACCTCCAAACACCGAATATAATCCACACTTTACAATCATAATGGTATGGGCATGTTTTTTTTTCTACGGAGTTGGACCCATAATGCAGATTGAAGGCATTATGGATCAGCATCTCTATGTTAGGATAATGCAGGAAGTAATGCTACCGTATACTGAAGTTGAATGCTACCGAAAATGAAGTTGCTTCTTGCTGAAATGGGTCTTTCAGCAAGAAGCAATGGTTCCAGGAAAGTAAAGTAGATGTGATGGAGTGGCCCGCACAGTTGAAAACCTATGGAGCGCTGTAAAAAAATATGCTTCTAGATGTAAACCAAGCAACAACACAGTCCTTTGCGAAGCGTTACAGCAATCATGGAGTTCGATAACAGAAAGGTGTGGAAACCTGATAAACTCTATTTAACGTCTTTGTACTGCTGTTATAGCTAACAAGGGACATGCAACTAAATATTAATTAAAGGCACGAACACTCAGCCACATATTGTAATAAAAATGTTGACCTAATTTTTCGGTTTCGTAACATTTCAAGGTCGATTTTCCTATCACTACTATTTTTTTACCGCTGAATTTCAACAATAAACTTGCAACTATCGGATAATAATATTATAATAATGTTTTTTTTTTGTAAATAAAATCTTAAAACCCCACTTTGAAAACAACGTTATTGGTTTCTTAAATTAGAATTGACGGATAAGTTTTTTTCAGTTTTATTGTTTCTTAAGCTCTATACGACTATTATTTTGACCGCAGCTGTATGAACGTATAAATAAAGTATTACTGACTTTCTTTCTTTATTAAGTCCGCAGGATGTTACAGGGTGTAAACCCACATTAGTCGTGTCCAATTTCTGGGAGCTCTCTCCTTCTTTGCACTGCAACTGTTCATCCACTTCACATGTCGCAACCACCGCAGTCTACGGAACAGCTCCTTATTCAATCTTCTTCTCCAAACATACACTTAATGAACGAACCAAACAAGATAGAGAGTATTGTCATTTCGAAATTACCAAGGTTTTCCTTATTCTTTTTCTATAAGAACCCTGTATCTGCACCCTATAGCTGGATGATCAGTTTCTTATAAAAGGTTATAAAAGGTTAAAGAAGAAGTTTATTTCTCAATTCAACTCGTAACCAGAAGTAGCTATTGGCAATGACTGGCAAGAGTTATTCTTCTTTTGATCCCTGCATTGATGTTGTTTTTCTTGTTGATAGCGGAGTGACAAGTCATGCACCACATCAAATCTATAACTTTTTATACTCAATGGAACAGGTCACCCTCATTGAATTTGGACCCCACTTTTCATTGACATTTGTGAACTAGTAGGAAGATGGTAAAATGGATGCATCAGAGTTGCTTTGGCCGATAAAGTAAGCTTTTCTCGTAAAATTAGTTGTGTCTCTTGTTTGGGTCCCATAAAAAATAAACTCAAAACGGTTGTGTTAAAAAAAATTATGTCAATTTCATCTTTAATTTTAGTATCTCAAAGAACTAAACATAGTCTTCATTACTATGTAGTTGAAGGTAAAACTTACAATAAGCAAACTTATGCCATTCAGTTACATATTTGGAAATCAATATTTGAAATGCTGTTTAATTAAAGCTTTGAAAATATATATTTCCCAGGCTCTATTCAAAACTTTTATAACAATTGCGCTTGCTGAAAACAAAACTTAGGCTTTTGTTCAATCTCCGCAAGTTTTAGGCATAAGTATCTTTTAGAGAGATGGTGGCGAATGAGTTGCTGCGTCTCTTAAGCAACAGAGGGGTACTGACATCGGAGTAGCTAGTAGAAATTATTTCTTAAATAATAAGCCCTCCAGTTTGCTTGCTGTTCGAGGGGCTAGCTTACATATCCCTTAAGAAACATTGCATCGAAAACAGCCACGTATATCATTGAAGATTTCACTATTGACAACCTCCAAAGCAACCTTAAAAAGGATACAAAGTTTTGTGTTTGTTCGTGGAATGTAAAGTGCCGTAGTAGTCCAAATAGATCTGCAGTAGCCCTTATTTCAAATAATATAAAGCAGAAGTAACTGCCTCTCAAGAAATGCAACGAAATGTGATGGATAAAAAGAAGATAAAAACCTGCGATAGCTGTTATGGCGATTATCGGTTAACGAACGTAGCATGATAATCCTGAATCAGTAGATTTGTTGGAAAAGAGCATGCATTCGCTGGTCTGAAGAAAGCATGAAAATATTTGCAGGACATACAATTTTAATGCCCATTCCAAAGGCCTAAGTTAGAAGGCGTTTTTCATGACAGTGTGTTATTACTCTGGAAGGACTTGCCAAATCTTCTTAAAAGCCCAAAATATTGAAAAACATTCCTTTTTCGATGTTTCGGGTGCTCAAATCTTGAACCTTCTACCTTACAAGCATTATCGCTTACATATACTAGCCATTACGCTGGCCACACCACCAGTGTATAGACATGTCTGCGTCCTATGTGTACATCTGAATTTCCACGTCAAAAATTTGTCAGGTCCGTCGGAAAGCGGTCTTAAACCGCAGGAAAGTTCACAATTGACAAAATTTTCAAAATACGTCAGTTCAGTCTAAAATGAAATGCTCAACTATACGCAAGATTATTCAAATCGTCGGCATTCTTTGATGGTCGTGAAAAAAGTGCGATCCCTGGCAAGTTGTCTTGAATTTAGTTAAAATCAGAGTGGGACTTGTCTACCAAAAAAAATCAAGCGTTTCAAAAATAAGAAAAACAACCTTATCCCGTAAACCTTAAAATTTTATTGTGGGCAGCTAAAGTGACTGATCAATAAAACGAAAGTATGTTGATCTCAATCAATTACTTTTTAGTCGTTATCTGGTATCTGGCATTTAAGATCCGAATTTGAATTATATACCAAACTGGAACTACTTTCTTGGGCTTTTGGCAACTGTGTAATGCTCAGAAGATCACAAAAACAAAGGATCCGGCTCATATAAACTAATGAAAAAATATTTGATAATTTAAGTGAGCCATCGAATATCAGCTTTTTTTTAAACGTCACCAATTCACATATTGACTCTTCTCACTCACAATTTTACCATTTTTCTTTTCATTGTCACGCAACAGCTTTTCTTCTCTCTAAAACTAAATCCCTGAATCACTTTATAGAGTAAATAATTCCCCCAGTTAATTCTTTCCCAAAAATGTGCCAGAACACACAACAATCCTCTTTTCCTTTACATTGCTTTTCTAACCCAAACCTTGTCCGCTTAATGAAAAATCATTCCAACTAAATACACACAAACCGGTTAATCATCACAAAGTCAAGTCAATCAAAAATTAAACGCACCAAGTATTGTCATAGAAATAAACAGTAGCCCATACAAGACCAATAGCACATGAATTCCACTACATATTCAACTTCAACATGACCATGAAAGTTCAAATTAATAGTTCAGCAAATATAAAAACTACCCATGAGTCATAATTTCAGTAAATAAAACCTAATAACGAGACGCATTATCCTCGATTTTGTTTCGACGAAGTCAATTCTAATTAACCACATGTTAGCTACCAACAGCAGCCTTCTTAGAAGAAAAAAAAGGAAGAATGGGAAAAAAGATTGCGTATACGCAGCAGTGAACTGGTTCACTTAACAATGACATTCGTGTCAACGAACAAAGTTCAAATTCTACAATTTGCTTTTGATGCACATAAGGAAAAGGGAAAAGTACTTACCATTTATATAGTTATCCACACCAGCAATCAATATCATTTTTTGTCGAAGGACCACCAAAATCACTCAGTTTCTGTTTTGTTTTTATTAATACAACTTGTTATCCAAAATGTTTTTTCTTTTAATATCCTCCGCAACTGAAACTGTGAAGGGAAAGGACTTGACTTAGTGAAAGCAAGAAAGTAAAACAAAAAATAAAGAAAAACAGAACTATGGCACACTTTCAGTGTTATTGTTTTTGGTTGTAAACACACACACACATTACACATAAAACAAAAACACAGTGAAAGGGGGAAAGTATAGTAATAAATGGTGGTTTGAGCTTTCAAGTAAAAAGAATAATCGATTTTTCGATTAGATTGCACCCGGAGACAGGAAGAGAGAGAGGTGAGAATAGAAAAGAGGCTAAAGGATGTGATGTGTATATCCTTTGGATAATTTTTCACTGGACAATTTTTTCTGTATTTTAACATAATGATGCACACCTCAAACGTATGAAACACAAAATGCACTTTATTTAGTCGGGTTCACGGGCTTTGAAAATGCAATTTTCGCGTAACATTTGTGCTATGTTGAGTTGCAACTGCGATTTGATTCGTTTGATTTTCTTTTTATGTTACTGAATATTTTTTTTTCGTTTGGCAGGATTTGAGAATACTACCGTCCGCCAGGAGTAGGTATCTACGTGTGAGTCAAAAGTGAAACTGTCTTGAAAACAAGAACAGCTTTCATGGAATAGAAGAGCTTTTTCATAAGGACATGAATTCCCTTTAAAAGAATTGTAATAGAGCATTGATGATTGAGTTGTTTAGTTAACAAGGTGGTACGAACATAAATTAATTCCATCGATTTAGTCAATGGAATTCGCTCCTTGAATTATGAAAATTTCAAAAGAATTATATTCATCAACATCAACTTTTTGTGTTCAGTCCACAGAGCACATAATAGTAGGGGAGCCCGAGCCGCTAAATTTGCAGTTACTAAAGCGTCATGGGGATTTATTGGATTGTGAAGTTTACGTTCTAAAACGAAAAAAAGTGTATGGCAGTTTTTCATTTTAGTGGAGCGATGGGCGTGTATGAGCTTTTAAAAATGTAAAAAAAAAAACAGTTAAATTGAAATACTCGAGCGCGTCAGATTTTCATAGAGTATACGCGCTTTGTCTTTCTTATAACGGATATATATTAATCTGACGATTTACTGGGGGCAAATGGGCGTAAAGAGAGGTTAAAAAAACAAAAAATAAAAAGTTATTCGAGCGTGTCAGATTTTCAAAGTGAATGTTAAGTGTACTCTAAAAAGTGTATATTTCATTAATCTGACAATTTGAGTGGGGCGATCAGTCATGGCTGATTTTTAAAAATGTAAAAAAAACACGTGACCTTGAAATACTCGAGCGCGTCAGATTTTTATACAGAGTGATCAACTTGATGTCTTCGTCCTCCAGGATGATAATCTGACAATTATATGGGGGCGTACTCTTAGTCTGACAATTTTAAAGTAACTATTCTTTGTTGTTTCTATTTTTTGTTACTGGATGCCATCAAAAAATACGTACACATATTATGTATTTAAAAATTTTGTATTGAAATTTTGTTGAAAATACTTTTAAAAAAAATCCTGAAAGTTTGAGCCCTTAATATTTATTTTAAGTGCTCGATCAAGAGGTGTGAAGATTTTCCATTGAAAATACACGGAAACTGTGATTTTTTATTTTTAAATTTCTATAACTCAGCGGCATTTCATGGGATCGCTTTAACCGAAGATGTTTTTTTCTCAAAATTGAAAGCTCTACAAAATGTGCAAAGTCGTTACTCATACCGGGAAGGTGGTACGGGCCACTTAACCAGATTTTTGCATAAAATTCACGCTTTGTCGCAGTTATCTCGTAAATAACAAAAGCTACAGAAAAATTGTAAATTACAAACTTGTAGAGAATTTAGTTTTCTACAAAAAAAGTCTTATAGACCAATTGCTAATATCAATATTAACCGAGATATTAACCATCATATATTATACATTTCACTGACGATTTTACCTCAATCGCCCCAACCAAAATGTCAGATTATATGTTTTCCGTAATCCTGATAAAATTACCTTCAAAATAAAAAATAAAAAAATCGCGCTCGAGTATTTCGAAACATCGATTTTTTTTTACATCTTTGTGACTCGCCTACTTACGAAGGCCCCGCTCAAATTGTCAGATTATTGAAATATACACTCTTCTCGATGTAATCAACCTACCATCTTTTAATCTGACGCGCTCGAGTATTTCCGATGATCGACTTTTTTTTACTAATCTGACGGGCTGCTCTCAGCGAACGCCCCAACATTTAGGTTTAATATATGGTAGGAGTACATTACATGGTGCAAGGTTTCTCCCCATATGATTTTCTGACGCGCTCGAGTAACGCGCTAAATCCCCTCTTGGGCTCCCCTACTATAATATGAAGAGTCAACTCGTACTCCCTTTGTCTGAAACACCCTCGAATTGTTTTTGTGGTGAAATCAGAGGTAGGGACTTATTTGAATTAACGGCCATATCCGGCTGCAATTGCGTTTTATTGTTTCCATATTTTACCTGCGATTGTTTTAATGAAGTTTTCACTTAAATGAAAAATAATGTTTTTCGCTTTAGTTTTAAATGACGTTTTGAACATTCTCAACTGTTAATAACCCAAAAATTGCGAAGAAACGTTAACTCATTTTTAAATTGATTTCTCACCAACCAACAATAAAAACATCGATGAAGGCTCCCGCGGTCATAGGGTCCCCGCTCGAATTAAGCTAGTGTACAAAAACGAGCTATTTTGGGGCTGTTGACTTTCTGTGCAAAGAAGGATACTTTTCTTCTAAGTGCTGCAGTCAACTGATAGTGACTAAGTTCGTATATTTTTTTTTCAGTAGAACGGGGAATAAAATACTGTAACGTGCGATTAGTTCGATAATTAAAACTTCACTTTTTAATTTATTTCAACCACTTATATTCAGTATCTATACTTTATTCGATCTCAACTCGACTTTTGGACAATCACTTGTAGACAATTTACTCTTCACTTTATCACTCTATAATCAAAACTGAGCTCTGGTTGCGTCAGCTCCCTCTTTATATAGAAGTGTGAAACATCGAGAGATTTCTGGTAGTTTTTCTATGAACCATGATGTCTAGACAAGTTCCCCTCCCGGTATTTTTCTGCACACACACTCACTCACAAACAACGTCTTCCATTATAGCACTCCATTATAGCGTTGCCAGCACTTGTGTTTTCGGTTTAACGTTTTCAATTAGGAAACTAGCATGAAATGTTGGGTGCACATTACAATACATATTTCACAGAGTACTACCTCAGTTTTTGTAGAACTCAAATTACCAGAATTGAGTTTCAACTTCAAAAATAAGAGGGCAGGCAAAAATATTCTTTATATTTCATTTTCGATTATAGCAACTTCGAAAAGCTCTCTTTTTGGCTTTTGAAGATTCATGATCTACATCCGTCCCGCTTTACTTTTCTACCGCTCTGTACTAGCAGATGATTGTAGAGATGGAAAGCCTCACATAAACGGCATCTGTCCACAAGCTGATTGTATTTTCAGAGCTTAAAACGATATTTCAATTCCGAAAACAAAGAATTTCACTGACACAACTTTATATTCCGCTGAATACGTGTATCATAGATGGACCTCGTGTTATAAAATCAGCAATGTAAGCAAATAGAATTTGCGTGGGAAGAGAAAGTAATCGCTTTCTCTCTTGTTTCTTTTTCGTCTATGATCTTTTTCTAGTATACCCCGTTTCGATCTAGGATCGGCATATTGAGTCGGATTATGGTATCTGCCCACCTCACTGAAAAGGGTAATTGAATTCAAATGGAATCGATGTGTCTATGTTCACTTTTAATTTGTATTTCCTACGTTCGCTTTTTCACTAAATATATAGCATGTTCTTCAACTTCAACAAATTCACAATAAAAAGCTTACAAGCCTTTTTTCCCTCAATTTCCACTAGTTCACTGAAATTGAAAATAAAGAGCACACAGTAACCCACTCCATCAACCAATTACTCGATCTGGGTAAAAAAAACCCCTCTCGATCCGATCCGGCTACCAAATCTGTACCGGTTCGGATAATCCAATTTCGATCTGATCCTGATGGTATACACACCCAACCATGTTATCTGCACCACCTATAATTTTTCATCTGCAGCCATAACTTTATTCGTTTCTCTTTATAACTTTTGTGCCTTATGCTGGATTTACATGCATCTACAACTGCGGAGGTGCAGAAAAGTAAAGCGAGACGGATGAAGATAATAAAACACAAAAGTTGAAAAGAGAGCCGAATAGGATTATAAGGTTAGAATAAATAAATAAAAATAAATAGGGTGGCGCAACAGAGCGAGGAACCCCTGGGCCTAGCGCATTTCTCACAACCATGCCTTGTGAGGGAATGGAGGGGACCTACAATTTTTCGCCGGTTCCGAACGGCTAATTGAGAATGCGCTTTTCATGGCAGTGAATTTACTAACGGACGACTTGCCAATTCCTCGCGAAAGGCGATACCCGTGGAAAAACATTTTTGCATTTTGCCTCTGCTGGGATTCGAACCTCGAACCTCTGGGTTAGCAGGTGGACATGCTAACCATTACGCCACGGGTACCACGAACATGTTCATCTGCTCCCATAATTTTTCATCTGCAACCATAACTAAGGAAGTGCAGATGGTGCGTTCCCTCTCCATCAGACAAGTATACATTTTACATCTTGTGTCTTTTTCCGATTTTCATCTACACTTGCAGATGCATGTAAATCCACCATTATGATATAACCTTCATCCGCCCCGCTTTACTTTTCTCCACTTCTGAATAAGCAGATGCATGTTAATCCAGCATAAGGGGCCAATTATAGTGATGAGGATAATCTATCAGAAAAGTTAAGTCATAATGGAAACATGAATTTTTTTCCTGATGAGCGTATATAGCGAACAGGAAAATATGTCAGTAGCCAGTCTCTCAGAAAAGAATCTGTGAATCTGTCAGTGGAATACATGCAAAATGTAATTCAAATAATTGTTCAAATAATTGCAACGATTTGTTCCAGTTTGGCTAAAACTTCAACCAGCTGAAACGTAAAATGAAATTGCGTCAGGAAACAAGAAAAATTCAATTTAAACAGAAAACATTTGTTCAACTAAACATTTTCTGGGCACAGATTCCTGATTCGTTTTCCTTATCGCTATAACTGTGAACTGTACCCCTGTTCTGTAATTATCGCCTCGATAAAAGCCGGCGGGCGTGGAATATGGAACGAAATTTTACGAATTTAATATGATTTCGTTCCGGTTCCCATAGTTTCTCGATCAATGTTATCGATGCGATAGTTACAGAACATGGGCACTGGCCCGTAAAAGAGATCAATATTTCAACATATCTGCAGGAATATAGCCAACAACGATTCTGTTACTGTTGTAACCACAAAATGGCTTTGGCTTGAAAATTCTGAAATTTATTGTTCAGAAAAATTTAAGTATATTTTTAAAATTACCGAAGGCACAATCACAAAAGTCATAAACAAAATAAGTGCTCAGACGCGTTCATTGAACGAATTCACTGTCACACATTTCACATTTCATCAAAAATTCCAGTTCCAAAATCTCCCGCCCGGCAAATACCAACGCATTGCATCGTTGCACAACGCAACATATTCTTGTCCGATGTCCGTCAAAAATCAACTGAAAAATATCAAATTTGTTGAATCCGCCATCGAAGAAAGTAGTGCAAGTGCTGGTTCTTCGCGCTATCTGATTGCTTGTGTTTGATCTTTTGATAAAGTTTTATTTTATAAACGTTCAAAAGGTTTTCGGTGTTGAAATACATTTCCTTTTAGTTATTAGTTAACTCTGTTAATCAAATACACTTCAACATGTTTTGGGGTAAGTTAAAATATGTGAAATTCATATTTGTAGTGGAGATTCTTTTGGCACTGTACCACGTGTTCCTATGAGTCTTTTTTCCATGCGGCATTTCTAAAAATATACATCTAATTTAGCATTTTTTATCAATCTTGTAATGTTTATGCTATATAATAATAATCTTTGTTCAATTTTTAGGACTTATATTGAAGGCTAACAAAAAATACACACAAAAAACAAAGCAGGCATTCCATGTATCGCAAGCTGCTCTCGATGTTACCTCGTGTGCCGATGGACCCATCCAACTTTTCCTCACATACGAAAACATCAAATATTTGATATGTACTCTTCGTAAGAACACTGCTGAACAGGTTATGTTGGATTTGAACTTCAATGAAGGCGATGAGATCTCTCTACAGAGCCAGGGTAAGTAAAATTGTTGAACTTTAAAAGTTTTTTGATTCGAGCTTGGGTTGTGTTTATGTACTGTGTCCTGTTTTCTATTTTGTATGTAACAATTGTAGGCGTATGGTAGGGAATTTTATGTGACATGGCTTACAATTGCTTCTTAGAATTTATTAACTTAGGGCGTTTCATAACTTGTGTTTGGGAAGCGCTCAGACGTTTTCTGATACCTAATCTTGAAACAAAGTTGGCGGGAGATTGTTTTTTTCTTTCTCACCCAACTCTTGTTTGATAGACTTCTGGCAGAGATATGTTTAATGTTTTATCAGCTGCAGCCTATTTCTTTTCAACCTCGTTAGTTTGAAATTTTCTTGAATAGCAATACCTACCTACTGTTTTCGGCAGCTGGTTTTCTTTCTGCAATACAATTGCACCAAGCATCTGTTACATTGTTCTAGACTAGGGTTTTGTTGTCTGCCCATTATTTTGTACAATGGTTTTTAATCCTAGTGCACATTATACAATGGACACTACACCAGATTTGTTGCAGTTTTTTTTCGCAATTTTTGTAGTAATGAAGGAATGAATGATAAAGCAACGATCCAAAAATTAGGATGTGAACGTCCTATGTTTTGGTGGGACATGGTGGCTTATTTCAACTCTTTCCCAGCTGATTGCTTTCGTCATATTTTTTTAAATGGGTCCCTCGTCTGCATGATTCTTGACTTGCAATGCATTTGTCTCCCTTTGGAAGCGGTTGACCCATTAATCCCATTAACGTCTCCATTTTATAATGTCAAGCTAGTCTGGTTTTTTTGTGACAACAAATGTTACTTTCCTAGTGCTGTGTACACACAGGTGAGCACAGATTTTCATTGAAAAGTTCATTAGTTTTACAATATTTAATATATACAAATTATAAATTCTCAGACTACCATTTTTGTTTTGAAATCTGCGAGCACAGATGGGGCTCTACTTCGTTAAATTGGCGGGTTTTCTACATTTTTATCAAAAAGGTATCTACCCGTATTTTTCTTAAATAAATAATTGGTATGTTTTCGTCGGTTTGAGCAGTGCTGACGGGCGTTGGTTGTAATGTTGGCGGGCGAGGAATATGGATGATCGCTTCGGTCCTGGAAGCTTTGAATTTGCGTTTTGTTGGGTCGGTCTGTTTGTGTCTTCAACCTCTGTTGTGCTGCGTTCTTCTTCTTGCAGCGACGCAGAAGTCTCGGAAGCTGTCTTCTTGCGAGCTGGATCCATTATGGATAGCACCTGGAGATATCCGTCGTCGGAGGCTGGGTTACCTGCAATTTTATTAATAAGAGAAGACTGGGATGGGATGAGATTTTCCTCAGCATTTCGGTGCTGGGGTTGTGTAGGTATTTGTTAGGGAAAATTTTAGATGTTTCGTAGAGCCTTTCATTGCTGCTCTAGCGGAATGAATTTGGTTTTCTATACAAAGATGTGCAATAGCGAAGAGCCTTGCGCTTAAATATGTGTACTATATAGGAAAGCAATAAGTTAGTATAGGACGAGTTAGTTGCTTGTAAAGCAGAAGTTTCGTTCGAATTTGGAGACCACCACCTCTTAGTTTCATAAGAGGACGAAGGAGAGCTAGACACCGTTTGCCTTGCGAAGATTGATTTAGCATGTTGGTTAAAGTTGAACGTTTCGAAAAAATAAAATCCAAGGTATTTAACGCTTTGCTTAGGTGTGATGATTGTGTTATCGGAGAATTTAAGGGATAAGAGTTTGCATCTTGTAGCTATGCCATTACGCGACGGATTTCTAAGACAGATTAACTCTGCTTTAGTGGGATTGATTTTAGTTCCCCATTGTAGGTAGTACTCCCAGAACCTAAGAATGTGTTCCTTTACTCTTTGGATAGGTATTTCTGGGCTTGTGGATGCACTAAAAATGATGGAGTCATCAGCATATAGCAGGGCTT
Organism: Melanostoma mellinum; assembly: GCA_914767635.1. NCBI lineage: Eukaryota > Metazoa > Arthropoda > Insecta > Diptera > Syrphidae > Melanostoma > Melanostoma mellinum. The sequence continues at coordinate 28,909,541 of OU612058.1, forward strand.
TTGTAATTGGCGTGTTTGCTGATTGGTCGAGAATGAAAAGATTGAAGAGGTCTGGTTCACGTGAGCCTTGGGCAACCCTTGCGGAGTTGTTTTTGAATACAGTCTTAGTATTTCCCACTCGTACGTAAAACTAACGGTTGGTCAAGGTGTGTATGATTATGATTAGATGTCTAGGCAATCTATCCAAACGGTGTCAAATGCTTTTTGAATATCAAATAAACAGGCTACTGTTTACTTCTTTTTTGAGGAGAGCGAGGTTTGTATCTACGTGAAACTTTAACAACCCAAATTGGTTGTGCTGCACTATACCCATTGAGGAGCATATTGGGCAAAGTTTGTTGAGAGTTTATTTTTGTAGTCTGCTAAGGTTTGGGAACAGCAAGATAGGTCGAAAAAAACAGAATTGGCCCCTGGCTTCTTAGGAATTGGGAATTGCTTATAGCTCACACATTGTCTTCGCATACGGGACCAAAGATCATTCGGAGAATTTTTCTTTTGAAACGAACAAGGGTTTCCTCATCCGCTTTCGATAAAGTCCCATGCTTCCGCGTCGTAAAGTAGGACTGGGATGATCAAGGTCTTATACAAGGTTACCTTGGTTTTTCTATAGAGGGTTATGTTTCTCAATTGCCTTCTTAATTCAAAGAAGCAACGGTTGGCAAGAGTTATTCTCCGTTTGATCTCCGCACTGATGTTGTTGTCTGTGTCTACAGCGGATCCTAGGTAGACGAAGTCCTGTACTACCTCGAAGTTATGTCTGTCTATTGTGACGATTTGTCCAATTCGTCGATGTTTTGTGTCCCTTTTTGATGACAGCATATACTTCGTTTTGCCCTCGTTAACCATCAAACCCATTTTTGCCGCTTCTGTTTCAATACTCGCAAAAGCTCCTATGACATCCTCTTTTTTTTCCCCCATTACGTCAATATCGTCTGCATAGGCGAGTAATTGTACAGACATTTGAAAGATTGTTCCTCTGGTGTTGGCGTTTGAGTTTCTTACAATCTTTTCAAGTATGATGTTGAAGAAATCGCATGACAGTTTGTCGCTTTGCTTAAAGTCTCGAAGGGATTGCAAAATAAAAAATAAATAGGTTGGCGCAACAGAGCAAGAAGGAACCCCAAGGATAGCGAATTTCTCACAACCATGCCAACAGGGGAATGTAGGGGCCTACGATTTTCTGCTGAACCAGAACGGCTAATTGAGAAAGCGCTTTTCATGGCAATGAATCTACTAACGGAGGACTTGCCAATTCCTCGCGAAAGGCGATACCCGTAAAAAAAAACATTTTTGTTTGTCTGTTGGGATTCGAACCACGAACCTGTGGGTCAACAGGCGGACATGCTAACCATAACGTCACGGATACTACGAATTCACCGTTTTTTGGAGTGTCTCATGTCTAAACCCAACCAAATGCAAATGTTTCTTTTGTCTGTTACAGGAGTGTTTTGGGTCGACTTTGTTTCGGTATCCTGTGGGAAGTTTGTAATATACAAACTGAGTAAGTCTTGTTTTCCACGGATTTTGGTACTTCAAATACAATCAAACTTGTTGCTCCTGCACACATACTATGCCAACTTACCCTCTCGATTGAACTATTTATATCTATTTTGGTTTCGCAATTAATAGAGTCAACACTCCCAACAAGGTATTGAAAATTCTCTACCATCTCTAATCCGACCATAACATGGAGCAGCAGATAACGTTGATGGTCTTGAGTTTTGTCAGCTGGTAGAAAGAAATTTTTTTACCATGTTCAATCCTAGTAGATTTATGTCATCTCTATGTACTTCCTGCAATCTCGAGTTTAATATTTCATAACACCAAACCTTATCCCCTATTTCTTTATAAATAAGTGCAATGTATTTAGATAGTACGACATTCCTCAAATTCGATTTGCAGGAATTGAAAGTTCCATATAAAATGATTATTGTTATGTAGAAAGAAAAGAACCAATAATTCAAATGATCCTCCTTTTGCTTGACAGAATTTAATACTTTTTTCCATTTGAATATTTCAGGCAGTGGAACTATTCACATTTCTGGTTATGTGACAGATTTGAGTGACCAGTTTGACGATTTATCCGAAGAAGAATCCGAAACTGAGGAGCAGCCGGTTGCTCCTAAAAAGTCAAAGAACGTAAAAGCCATCAAGAACAACAAAGCTGGTAAAAAAGGTGAAGCAGCCGTAGAAGATGAAGACGATGACGATGAGGAAGACAGTGATTTCAATGGTGAGCTAGAGGTAGAGGGCCCAGACAGTGACAGTGATGATGATGCGAATGAAAATGAAGATGCCGAAGATGGTGATGAAGACGAAGAGGAAGATGATGATGACGACGATGACGAGGAAGAGGATGAAAGCGAAGAAGAGGAAGTGCAACAGCCGAAAGCAAAGCAAATCAAGTTAGAAAAACCTAAGCAAAACGGTGTTGCCGAGCCTCAGGCTCAGAAGAAAGATAATAAACAGAAGAAGGACAAAAAAGAAGCCGCCGCGCCTCCTCAACAAAAGCATAAAAGTGTTGGTGAGCAGACACTAACCGGTGGTGTTAAAATCGAAGACATTCGGGTAGGAAACGGCCCGGAAGCCAAAACTGGAAAAAAAGCGCAAGTGTACTACGAAGGACGCTTGAAGTCAAACAACAAAGTATTCGACAGTCTGAAAAATGGTACCCCTTTCAAATTTGGTTTGGGCCGTGGTGAAGTAATTAAGGGATGGGATGTAGGTGTAGTAGGCATGAAGGTCGGAGGAAAGAGACGCATCACTTGTCCAGCACATATGGCTTACGGAGCGCGAGGAGCACCGCCATCGATTCCACCAAACAGCACTTTAATGTTCGAAGTTGAACTTAAAGGAGTTAATTAAAGAGGGGAGTAGTGTTTCTTGTTGTGTTGAGACTAATTATAAAATGTAATACCGTTACTTTCCTTTTATTTTTCCTCTTTTTTTATGTTACTTAAAATAACAACTGAAGTGTTAATAATTATCAACTGTTTTTATTACCTTTTTCTTTTTGAATCCATTTTTTCCCATTTGGATTTATGTTGAATTATTCTCGTCAAAAGTTATTCATTACCCCAAAAAAATAAATTTTGTTCTTTTTAAAGTTTGAAAACAGAAGTTAAGAAACTGATAGGTTTAAGTGAATTGCTCAGCAATTCCTGAATAAATTTTTTTAAATAAAATTCAAATGGTCTTTATTTAAAAAACACGAAGAGGCTAAATTCATGCTTCGAAGACAGCCAGCCAAACAACTCTATTCGGTAGAGGTAGTAAACATGTAACTCCGACGATGAGTAAAACCGATCAAGAGAGAAAAGACCTCTTTTACAGCTCAAATCAAAGATGAGTTTGTGCGCCTGTGTATTTTTATGGTTTGGCAACACAGGTTTAGTAGATTCGTTATCAAGAATAGGAGTAGAAAGTGTTGAGATTTTAATAGAATAAGGGTTTCTAGAACCTAACAAAAAGTTTGAGATCATCGAGATGATGCCATGAAAGAGAAAAAATTGTAAGGCCGCGTTTCCATTTGCAATTAAACTCGCGGAAGTCTTGCAGTAGCGTTTACACTGCTGTATAAACTGTATGAACTCTAGCAATTTCTTCTGCAATAAATGTCTTGCAAGAAGCTCGCGCATCATACTTTCGCAATTTATTGCAGAGGTATCTATGCTGGGGAGTCATAAATGAATGTTGCAAGAAATTGGGTTATTTACTTAAAATTCAAATCATGGCGAGAAGACGTAAACGTTTAGCAGCTCCAATTACAATTTTATTGAAGAAAAAGAAAAAGAGGTCAACTTGGGTGCGCTACTGGATTTTAAGAAGACGGGAAGCTCTTGCCTTTCTTAGTTTATTGAACAAACTAAATATAGAAGACGCTCAAAAACTTCAATTTTACTCTGATAACCGCGGTTGATTTGGAAGTTTTGTTATTGAAAGTGGGACCCATTATAAAAAAGCAGGACACTCGATTCCGTGATTCAATTTCAATTTTTTTTTTCCAATTCAGCCAATGGCAAGGTTCCTTAAATTATGAAGTTTCCTAGACACTTCATTCTCATTTGTCGCGAGTCAATGCAAACCTGTTTCAACCTGCAATTTACTGCACTCGCAAATACTCGCAAGAAGTTATGCAAGAACTGTCGCGATCGAACTTGCTTCTCAATTTCCACTTGCAAGTCACTGTCAGACATTTCTTGCAGAAGTTTTCTTGCAAATGGAAACGCGGGTTAAAGATAGACCCATGCTAAAATTTCATGAAAGGGGTGACTAAAACAAGGCCACCGTCGAGACCCCGCAAAAATGAGGGTATCTTCGAGACACCGCAAAAAATTAAGGTATCTTCAAGACCCCACAGAAAATGAGGGTATCGGCGAGACCTTATAGAAAATGAGAGTTTCGTAGAGGCCCCACAAACAATTGGGGTATCGTCGAAACCCCCAAAAATTAGCGTGTCGTCAAGATCCAACAAAAATGAGGGTTTCTAGAAATCAACAAAAAGTTTAATGGCATCGGGACTACAAGAAAAAAATTAAAACAAAGAGACCCAAGCTAAGGACGTCAATAAAGTAATCGGAACCGAAACACCACTGAATATATTAAGAACCCAGGGGTGACATTCTGTATATAAAAAGCGAACAAATGTTTTCGTGTTTATAGAATCTGGCCCAAGGTAAAGCAACAGAGATTCAGGATATTGTGACCCAAACAACACGGATGAGATCATCGAAACCCAAGAAAAAGAACGATGCCAAAAAAATGTTTCGCTAATTGAGACTACACAACGCGCGCTCTGCAAATAAATAATACGATGACTAGGTACCTATTCTTGCATTTTAATTGATGCCCTGTGTATTCAGTAATGAGAGAGATGTATGGAAGACGAGACCCAGTGGTGCAGTGATCTATAGATTTTCTAGTAAGAAATCTGTTTTCTCTTTTCTCTCATATATAACTTTATTTACGTTCTCTCATTTCGGTACTTTTTACTTTTACTTTTCCAATTTTGTATCCTCTTTCGATTGGGATTCAATGCCAAAAAGTGGTTCAGCGTCAAGCTTCCAATGCTCGGAAACGTATGGCAACCTCTCACTAGGGTCAGTACTCCAATGATGGATCCGACACTTTAATTTAGCTTTTTCCAAGTTATTTATCGTTATCGTACAGTAGAATTCTTTGCCCTCTTTCTTTAGATCGGGCCCATTTATGGGTCGCTCTGGCAGAGTAATGCATTCGTCTTTTACATAGTAGCCTGCCTTTCTAAGCGATGTTCTTATATGCCATGGTTTTATTTCCCACGGTTGATCCTTATTCATTATGACCGCAAGCACCAAACTTTCTAGCATATTGACTGTCTGAAATAAAATGAAACGAGACACTCATAGTTCTTAGTTCAATACAATACATTAAATCCCATACCCTCTGGGCATATGGCGAACTATGCAAAACTTCTGTTTTATCAGTTTCTGTTTTAGCATACTTTTTGATATTCTCTTCAGTTTTGTAAGCTGCTAAACCCGGCAAAATAAGTTTGTTGTATACAAAAGTAGGTCTCATAGAAACAACATCGCCCTTATCACCAACACCTTCCACAAAAGTTTTAAGAACAACTTCCAGATTGGGTTGTTTCTTCACTGTAGTGTCTTCAACCAGGTCGTAGATGAAATGTTTGGCTCTCAACTTTTTCGGATGGTAGCCCTTCTTATGTAAAAGGGGTTCATATCTTCTTTTCAAAATGAATGTTGTCTACATAGAAAGAGGACTTGAGTTGATTTTTGGATGATCTTTAATTTCAGGTAAATTAAAAGGAACTATACATACTCTGACTTGTTGATGCAGTGGAACTACATTTTTCAAAAGGTTTAGATTTGATGTTATTACACTTTTTAGCATTTTTAATTGAACTCTTTACAATTTATACTTGTCTAAATTCTTGCACAAAAAATACACATGTGTAGTTGGAAAATTCACCAGCTGATTTTTTGACACTCTAAGTCAAATCCAATCGGAACCGGTTAATTAAAAGAAATGTATACAGCTCTGTTCGTCTACGCGATTGATTCAAAGACGAATTTTCTATTATAGTTTTTGAGAAAAGTTATGAATATAAATTTTTTTTCGTGTGATGTCCAATTTTACAATGGGCCCATTCAGTTTTCTAGTGACTACCTAGTGGAAAGTCGACTAGCTTTTTGAATGCAAAATGCACTACAAATGTAGTCAACCTAGAACTGTCAAAATAAGTACACAAAAACACGAAACAATTGCATTTTGAGAACTTTAAATAATCTTATCTTTTAAATTAAGTAACTTTAATTACATATCTCTTCACTGCTTTCAATTTGATAAAAATTGTCGAAAAAAATTTCATTTTGCACTTTGTAATTTTTCGTGTGTTTACCCAACAGCTGATTCTCAAACGTCAGACTAACTTTGTAGCTGAAAATTTTCAACTACGTGGAAGGGGAAATTTCCACTCGTTTTGTAGTCGATTTTGACCAATCAGAAGAGTTCACTACGTAGTCACTAGAAAACTGAATGGGCCCATTTTTTTCATTTCTATCTAAAAATTCATTTAAAATGTGACTGTCCTCTATTTATGAAAACTATTATATCATTTATGAAATGATAATAACTATGATACGTCATTCGCTCTCAACATTATGTCAAAATAAGGTTTACGACACAGAGGAAGAATTAATAAATTCCTCCTCTGTGGTATACGGTGAGGTACTTTGACTAGAAAAGTAGATAGTTCTTTTGAAGTCTGCTTTCCGCATTCGCTATTTCGAGAAATTAATCACTCGTAGAGATTTTCGATCCAAACAAATCCCTTCCTTTTTGTGCAATTTGCCTTCTTATTTTTCTCTGGATACCCTTTGTCAATCTAATCATATTTTATGAAAGTCTCAAGCAACTTCACTACATTACAGTGCAACATCAATATCTACAATCCTATAATCAGCTTGGCATTGGATTTCAATCAACTAACACAAAAATAAATCAATGCCGCTATCAGTATTGAATTGTTTTTGTGTTCAGTGATAATGTGCATTGCTAAAGCACGGGTCACACACGGCTGGTTGCCAGCGGCGAATTGAAAATCAGCTTTGTGTGACCACAAAATTCGCAACCAGCCCTGGCAGCCGGCGAGTGTTTAGCAGCGGCTGGCGAAGTTGAACATGTTCAACTTTTGGTAGCAAGCAGCGGCGGCTGACAGCTAGTAGCGCAATCTGACCACATCGGCTGGTAAGTTGCAGCGAATAGATTTGACATTTTTGCTCATTTCAAATCAGAAATTAATTGTAAGCGGTACGCGTAGATTAAAAACTTTTATTTCAAATATTAATTAGTTTATTTCTGAATGCTAATAAAATTGTGATAATGCTCGTACGTTTTAATAAATTTTCCATTGGGTATATGAAGATTATTTAGGTATTGGGTAAATAACACAATGTTGGATGATTTAACTCATAAAATAAAAATAATAAGTAGAAATTTAACACAATATTCAGATAAACATTATTCACATATAATACATGTTAAAAATTGTTAAAAAAGATAATTTTCCGCCATGTCATCGTAGGTTAGCGATCGGACTTTAGTTATTATGGAAAACTAGTGTTATTTGGTGAGTGTTATCGGGAGCTAATTGAATAAAAGCGAGCTAACCCAATGCTTTCAACTTCAAAGAAGTCTATTTCTATATCTTAGAAACTATTAGGTATTTTGATTTTCTAAATTGACAGTTAATGTGAGCTAATGATGGCCTTTTATGTAAATATGCTTAATTATTTCTAGAACGATGATTTGAAGAAACAAAACCATGTTTTAAGTTTAAAAATTATCTGCAGTAAGTTTTATTTTCAATGAATTGCAGACCTTTGCTAACCCAGAAGATGCTATCCTACCAAAAGCCAAGGTTAAGTTTGATGACCCACATGTGGAACGTGTACGCAGGTAAGAATGACTATTTTCAAGATTCAATCTCAAAATAACTAATGTATATTATTTTATAACAGAGCACATCGAAATGATATGGAAAACATTTAAGTGTTTTTGCTTGTTGGACTTTTGTACGATCTTAGCAATCCTTCAGTGTTTCTGGCAGTAAATCTATTCCGTATAGTTAGTATTGGACGTATTGCACATTCTGTTGTTTATTTACTGCTAGTTCCACAACCGTCCCGAGCATTGGCATGGTTGGTTCCTTATGCGGCAACTGGATATTTGGCTTTCCAGGTTATGATGACTGTTCTTCAATGATTGGGTTAAGTGATAAAGATAACCCAATGCAGTATGTTCTGGTTTTTGTTCAGATAGAGTGTGTATTTTCATAAAGCTTTGTTAAAAATAAAAGTTACTGTATAGAAATGATTTTTATTTGTGATTTTATTAACTTTTTGGTTCTCATTCCTTGCCTGGTCCGACATTGCTGACCAGGCAAGGAATTACATAAACTTTATCAAAGTTTTACAGAGGAAATTAGCACATCCATAAATTTTTGGAACATATTTTTTTTTCATTTAATTTTTGCAAGAAAAACGTAAGCAGTTGAATCATGTCATGTTTTGTAGATGCTATCGATTTCCGTTTAACTGAAGTAAGACGACATTGCACTTTGTATATTTATTCTATAGTATTATCACAGTTCATTTCTCATTTTCAAAATGAATTTGGAATGTTGTCCACTACTTTTTTTCCTATACAAAGGTATATGAAAAAAATTTGTGGACAACATTCCAAATTTATTTTGAAATAAGCAATGAACTGTGATAGTACTATAGAATAAATGTACAGAGCATTGCATCAGGAGCCACTTTTGACTTGTCATCTTATTTTTTGCTTGAATAAAAGCACATGCCCCGACGGAGAAACTGCTTTTTGTTAGGTTTGCAGAGTCAGAAACAGTGTATGCTACCAGATACTAATAATGTCGGTGGCAACTCGGTTTTTTCTATTTTCATGTTCTCGTCTTGATTGCATGACGGGTCTTCAATCTCTTGTTTTATTGTTGTAACTGCATCGTCGTTATAAATCTGCAAAAGAACAAAAAGTATAACTTATCAAAGCTGTTGATATTTGGGTACTCTATTATTTTATTAGAAGAAAAGAAAAAACCGCCTCACCTTCCAACTTCATCTATACGAGTTCTTGGGTTCATATGGATATGTGTCCATGATCGCATGAAAACCTACATAAACATTACAGACCTAATTGGTTCAAAACCTAAAGAGTAAACAAAAATTACGTTGTCTTCTATACTAATGAAGTATTTGAGTTAAAAGTTACCCGCAGTTGCTTCCAGATCATGTCTCGTTTCGGCGCATTATTTAATTGGATGTATATCAGAGCTATCGTCATTCACTCAAAAAGTCAATCCATGGTGCCACCCGTCGAAGTGTATAAGCACTTCTTACACATCACTGTAGCGGGGTGAATGTGATTATGGTTCTTGATATCGATATTGACTACCTCTAATTTCATACCAGCATTAAACTCAATAGGATCTCGTTTAGAAAACATTATAGGTAAAACTGCTTTGCTATGCATGGATTGCATGTACATATTCTGAAAATTCGAAGAACTTATCCTAGTCGGGTGGTGGAACCAGTTCCAAACCATGTTGCTTTTGCTTGTGCAATGTGCATGTTGTATGTACTGCGAATTGATTTTGATTCAATAGTCATAGTCTTAACTTTAACAGTGTTCTTCAGGTCGTGCGCTTCAATACGCATACCAATTCCCAACACTAAATGGATTGATTGTTGACTGCAAATAAAAAAATATGTATATATGTATGTACTTACAAAGAGAAACATACCGATGAATTTTAATTCTCTTAGTATTAATTAGATATGTGGGACAGCAAATTGATACCCTTCGGCGGTATGGTGGGATTCCATGGAATAGGCATTCACCCAAAACAACAACCAAACATAAGGAAATGCCCTGGGAACTGTGGTTCTGGAACGCCTGCAAATTTATCGATAATCTCCTGCAATGTCCGCAGTCCTTCTAGCCTCAACTGATCGGAATCGCTTGTAGCTGCCATAAAAGACATACGAATGAGGTCAGATAAATGAAGGATCAGATAGTCTCCGCGACTCTTTATCATTTGTATCTTCTTAGCTTGGATAAGATCAAAATGTATGGGATTGGCTGTTTCACAGGTGGCCAACGTGGCTGTACAGCCGGATGATTACTTGTGTCCTCCTCAGCATGATATTCAAACTGGAAAATCAAAGCATATGCAATAAGAAAATGTAATTTGATTAACTAAACTTACTTAACAAGCATAGCTAGGGAACTTTCGATTGGTGTAAGCAAACGGCGCCGGCGAGTAACATCATCACGAACCAAGTCTGGACAATGAAGCAAAAAACTATGCATCACAGACAGGGCACCAGCTCTACCTTCTAGGGTAACCTGCCAGGTAAATGAGTCCCCTCGCGGCATTCCAATTTCCGTGCATGGTATTTTGCCACATTTGGTTTTAAGGGCTTTTTCATTTCTTAAATCGTTCTCAATATTTCAAGTTTCTTCCAAGAGAGTATGTTAAATATAGATAGCATTTCTAGAACTGTGTTCAATTGAAAAGCTGCAGTAGGATTTGGTTTTGAATCTTTTTTGGGAGTTATTTCATTGCAGCTGCTTTTGCTTTTTGTTGAGGGCATCTTTTCTTCTTTATCGTTGCAAACAAGAGATTCACTAACTGCTGGTGGACAGTTTTTCTTTTCCTTTTCTGCTTCAGTAATTGTTCGATGGCTTTTAGAAGAAATTAACTAGAAAAGTAGAAAAAGTCTATTCTAAACAGCAAATTGAAATTGAAGTATGGCAGCTGCTGTCAAGTGTCAATCGGTTAGCTGTCAGTGTGTGATTCGACGAGTGGCTAGCAGCTAAGTGTGACCGCACTGCCAGCCGCTGCTTGCTGCTGCTACTGCCAGCCGCTGGTAAGAAGCCGCTGACAGCAGCCGTGTGTGGCTGGTTGCCAGCGGCGAATTGAGTATCAGCTTTGTGTGACCACAAAATTCGCAACCGGCCCTGGCAGCCGGCGAGTGTTTGGCAGCGGCTGGCGAAGTTGAACATGTTCAACTTTTGGTAGCAAGCAGCGGCGGCTGGCAGCTAGTAGCGCAATCTGACCGCATCGGCTGGTAAGTAGCAGCGAATTGATTTGACAGTTTTGCTCATTTCAGATAAAAATAATTCGGTTTTGGTTTTCCAAAAAAGGAAGTCGCTGGAGATACCGTAATACTACGTTTTCACTTGGGCCATAATAACGTAATTTTGAAAATTCAATTAGATAGTGTTCTCATTAGAGGTTGGTAATTTTGTTTGACATCTGGCAGCACTATGACAGGAACTTTCTTTTGACAGTTTTGACAACTAAAACTCAAAATTTTATTTCATTTCTTTCAGTATTGCTAACTGGTAAGATTCTTGCCAATTAAACTATTTATTTGCAAATTTTATTATTCAATTTTTTGCAGTATAAGTACACGCATTGATAGTCCACCCAAGAAGCGCCAGCAACCATTAGGACAACATAATCTTGTAAAGGGTTTGCCAGAAGCTGTGAAACGACTGGCAACATTTTTAAATACCTATAATCCTCAAGAGATCTGTAATCTTTCATTGGATGTGCTTAAGGAACTTGTTCGCAACCCAAACTTAGACGTAACTAATATTCTTGCACCTATATTTACGAATTGCCATATATCGGCCCAAAATGCACCGAACTCAGTTGGGCCTCTTGGTCCATACTTTCCAAGACGTGGTACGAAAGCACCGTGGCCCTCGCTATCAAAGAATGCACGTCCACCCCGTCCAATGGTACAAATGAGCATACCTCAGAATGAAATCATCCAAAGGGGTGTCGATAAAGAATATGATGCACGATTAGAGGCATTCTATAGACCTTACCATGATTTTCTTGATTTTCCTTTACAACAGACATGGACTTTCACTTCCGGGAGCAGTTTCGAATAGTTCAAACCAAGAAGCAAATAAATCTGCAGATGGATTTGTTTTTGGAACCAGCTCATCAATTGGAAGTAACGCGGTCGGCGCAGACATTCAATCAAATGGGCAACATCCACTATTCTACATCTGGGCCACAATCAATTTTGTTTTCAGTTCTTTTCTGATTTGTATAGAATGCAAAGAACTTCGGTAGAATCCTATCCAAATTCATAGAAACGACAAAGAGCCGAGCAGAGTTGGAACCAGAACAAGACTAAGCAACTTTTAGTTATGAATAATTTTTTTAGTTATGAACATTTTTATTGTAGGTAGAATTGAGTTACATAGACGACAAATCGTTTTCATTGGCATCCAATTGGATGCATAGATATATATTATATATTAATCCAAATAAAACAATAACTATAACATAGCATAAATGCAAAATCTGCTTATATAACATAAACAAAAAAAAAAAAATTAAACCACATTCAGCAGAAAGTATAGAAAGAGATTCAACGTTATTGTTAAACGTTTTTGTTTTCATTTCGAATTATTCTTTTCTAGAAACTCATTATCCTTCGTTTTTTTATATAACACAGTTACTTTTGTAAAAAATTGCACTTTAATTTACTGAAAAAGAAGCTTTTCAATAAAATAGAATATCAAAATATTGCGAGTTGTCTACTTGTTTACTTTGGACTTATCCTAAAAAAAAGTTAGTTTTTTTTTTTTTTTTAATATTAAAACCTCTTTTGGTCGGAGGAATGCCATCATTGTTGTGTAGTTTAGGCTTTTTGGTTGATATAATGTACGTTGGCAGTCTTTACTTTCGTTTGGTCGCTAAAATTCTTGCCATTTCACGGAATCTAGCCAACATGGGGTCGTATATATTTTCGCTGTCTTTGCTGGGATCGCAAACTCTTTCAAAGAGATTTAGAACAAACTCCATGATATAGTCCCGATAGTGTTTTGGTTATTGGTGTCCGTAGAGCGTTAACATTGAATTTTATCCGCATTCGAAATGTTGTTATATACCAGAAATGCTAAAAAGATTTTCATATTACTCTCCGTTCTAATGCATTTTTTTGAGGTTACTCACAGACACTTTCAATTATACTCAACGAAACATTCAAATCGGCTTTGTCATACTGAATGAGTAACAAGTCTCTAACAAGCTGACTCTGTGCATCTATTGGACCCTGTTGATTGCATATCGCTCCACCAGGTTGAACTAATTGTAAGATGACATTTAACAATGTATCTTTTAGTTTTTTCTTCATTGATGGACCAGACTCTGTATATTCAGCCTTTTTGTGTAGCCAGAGGAGCAGCTCATGCAGGTGCTTACAGATTGTTGGGCCAGCCTTTGAATGAAAAGAAAGTTATGACCAATCTATAAACTATAAGAATAAAAGAACAACAATGCTTACACAACGATTTGTAATGATTGAACAGCTCATGCCGTAACCAGAGAAGAAACGCAGTAGCATCTTCTCGAAGTTTTCATCACTGATAATTATATCACCAATTCTAGAATTGTTGCTTGTCTCTCCTAGAAATTGTTTTGTTGTTAGCTGATGGACAAAAACAAATGAAAAAAACCCAAAGTATTCATTACCACTTTCAAAGTTTGATGGTGAGTTACAAGCTAAAAGCAAACACTGAAATCCAAGACACCAAGTACGTAGTTTAATGTCATTGTGCCATGCCAATGCTAGTAACAATCCCTGAACTGCATTTGGTCCAAAAGGTATTTTTGGAATATCGTTAGGACAAAGGCCAGAGTTATAGGGTTTGTCCGAAAGTTCACTATTAAGCGTTAGCCAGATTTGAAGAACTTGTTCCAGGTGAACCCATGTGTCCTACAAATTAAAAAAAAATATCATAAATTTTGTTTCTAATGCAAACCAAATACACAGAACCCACCTGAAGATGAAGATCTGAAAAAATACAATCAAAAACATTTTTAAACATTTGATACGTTGCTAGACCGCAATTGTATTCAGGACCAGACCATATATCTGTAACGTCGAACGAAGTGTCTAGAAATGTATCCATGGTCATCTTCACGTTCTTCGTGTTTTTCCTCAATTACAATGGAATTGTCTTTAACTTTTACAGATAGTTCACTGGGTTTGAAATGCTGTACATCCATACAAACTTTGGAAGCCGTCTTTGCCGATGTTTGACACTGCACTTTCGCCTTTGCCGTCAGCACATCGATCTGTTAGAAGTCTTCCCGCAGCAAGAACTAAAGCAAGAGGCACCCGAATAGAGGCTTGAGGCTGGGAACGGTGTATGTGACGGGGTTGCAAACCAAGTACCAAATCACGAAAAAACGAAAAGACAAAAAATCACCGACCGAAGAACAGAAGTAATAGTTAATAAATCTGTTGTTTTCAAGAAGGTTTCCAGCCCAACCTTTCGACGATGAATCAGATTTTTGCTTTTACCAAAGTGGCAATGCGCTTTTTAGAAAAGAAAAAAACCATTTCACATTTATTGGCAGAACTGGAAAATGCAAAAAAGAAAATGAAAATATAGTTTTCAACTGTGTCCTACTCGTTACCTTTGTTGCTACTCTGTGTGTTGTTTTGGCTTGGCTCAGCAGGGCACTCCTGTAAAAATTGAAATTATTGGTTATTTTAATAACAAACTGAAAGAATAGCAATAAAAAAGCTTACCAAAATCCAAACCAGCCCGTAGCACAAATGAAAAAGACTTTTGTTGTGACAGCGTGTTCTGTCAAGTTGTCACTTTTTTTCCGGTTAGTTCACAATAGGTTGTGTTTTAGTACTGTTTGGTTAATTCTCTCCAATTTTCCCACGTTGTTAGCGCATAATTTCCGCCCAATCACCTCAAGTTGAGGTAATTTTGATGAAAGATTTTGTATGGGTAACAAAGTCAATTATGACCTAATTTTGAAAATTTGGTCAAAATTATCTCATTTGCCCAAGTGAAAACGTAGTATAAGTTGCTTTTTTGTAATTCTCGTTTTTGATTTTGTTAGTGAAAATGTAAATTTAAAGGAAATATCAAGGCCTCAGACAGCAGCAGCTATATTTGATATCAAACGAGAAACCGAAGAAAATTTAAGCTCAATACTACCACCTCGTTGCTGGGAAGAAGATGGTCACAAACAGTAAGTATCAACAGTCCTCACAAGGGTTTGTGTTCAGGTTTTATTGCCAGTACAGAGTGGAGTTAATGCAGCAGCAGTCAGCTTTACTTTTCTTGAAGGACCTACGATATGAACTTTAGTTTTGGTCAATGATTGACCCACTCCACATTTTGATAACGCTGTAACTACTGCTGCATATACACCACATACTTTGTGACATGTAAAATTTAGAAAAGTGTCTCAAAGAGGAGCTACAAAGAATTAATAAATAAAAATGATTCAAAAAAATGTTTTTCCTAGGTCTCCAGCACTCCAGCTACTCGTCAGGATGTTATAAACCTTCAAGAAATGCTAGACACTAGACTCCAGCAAACCCAGGCTCGAGAAACTGGCATTTTTCCTACAATTGGAAACGGATAAAGAGACTTCGGAAGAAATCATCACAGATTTATGAAAATCAAATCAGAACAGAACGAACGACGAAACGCCGAACTGCGTGAAGAGAAAAAATACGCCGAAGAAGTTGGTTTTCTGAAAAAGACAAATAGCTAGCTAGCACAACTAGAAGGAATCACAGCACCAAAGAAATAAAAGAAAATATTTTTTTTAGTTAGAGAAGATGTTGTTTAGTTTAATTTTCTGGTTCGGGTTTATCAATTTCATTGATAAATCAGTGTTTGCTTAAATGCTTTTGTAGATTCTTTAACATCCGCTGATTTAGCTTTCTTTTTATCAGCAGGTGGTGTCTCTAATACTTTTGGTATTGCTTCATCTTAATCCTCACCATCAACGGCCATAGACACAGACTCTTTGTTCTTGGGTTCTGTGTAGAAAAAGTCTATTCTAAACAACAAATTGAAAATAAACAATAGCAGCTGCTGTCAATCGGTTAGCTGTCAGAGTGCGATTTGACGAGTGGCTAGCAGCTAAGTGTGACCGCACTGCCAGCCGCTGCTTGCTGCTGCTACTGCCAGCCGCTGGTAAGAAGCGGCTGGCAGCAGCCGTGTGTGACCCGTGCTTAAGCTAATTATAAATAAAATTGCAAAGTTGTGAGAAAACCCTGTTAACCTAGATCATTGCTGATTTCTCATATTTCAAGTTACCACTTCATTCAAAACTCATAAGAAAGTATGTTAAAAAACAAAAAAATTATATTCATCAGTTTTGTTCAATCAAACAAACCTTTTCACTTGCAGCGGACCGGGACCACACGAATCGAAACAACTGACACATCACGTCACACGAAAACATTTCACAGCGCAGTCCAAAAGCGAACAACTCCTTCATCCAATTGACAGTTCTATCGAAACAGCTGGTCCAGCTGGAAGTAAAATCGCGACTTTAAAAATTTTAAATATTAAAAACCTCCTCTGCTGCACTCCATCAAAGTATTTAAATAAAAAGAAGATTTTCTACCTCTAGCCAAGTTATTTTCCTTCTCATTTATCAGTGTACAATCAAGTAAGGATGTTCAAATCATCCAAACACTTAACCTAGCTTCCAATCGTTCGTCCAGTAGTGCATATTTCACAATAATATTTCCAAATGAAAATCTTTTATCATTATTTTATTTAAAAACACTCCTCCCTCTCTCCTCAAAAAGAGTACTCTGAAATCTGAATTCACAAAAGCAGCTCTAGAGAAACCTGAAAGAGGAAAGTCTCAAAAAATACAAAAAAAAAAGAAAAAAAAGGAAAACGAAAAGAAATAAAAAAATTGGCAAACTTGCAAATTAGTGAAAAGTTGTGCAAATGAAATTACGACCACCCGCATTATATAATTTTATATCAAATGCCAGCAGTTCCATTCATAAAGATTATCTTGCAAAAAGTGTTTTGTTAAAACTAAAGAACGTGTGTGATTAAAAATAGTTTGTTCACATTGAAGTTGAGAGATAGCTGCAGCGCCCTTGCACTATGCTGAAAATACTGTGAAATCGAAGATTTTCTTTATTTTATTTTTATTGGAGAGCTTTCTGAATCTTGGAAGTTTTGAGAGTACGTTTGCAGACCAAAAAGGTTAGTATGTTGTTTTTATTTATGTTGACAGGCCGATTGCTTTCGATTTGCCCTCCATTTCATCACATTTCTCATACCCACCTAACTCGTGCAAGAGAAGACGATGATGGATTCTCGTGTCGAACTCACAAAGGCGCATGACACAACATACAAATGTTTTCTTTTCTTGTATATCGTTTTTCAATAACTGCTGTTACTTTTGTTGTTGCTACAAGGAAGACTAGGGTAATTGTGTTTGAATTCCTCGTTCTGTTCTGATAAGGAGAGGTATTTTTGGCAGAATCAATGTCGTTTTGTGCGGGAGTAGGTAGGTAGTAATAGAAATATTAAACACTAAAATCACGTAACGTTCGGTTCAACTGATATGAAAATTTTATTGAACGTTTCAACTGAATTTGTCATTCACTTTCGATGCGGTGCGGTGTTTAGTTTTCTAGACAAAGCACTCTATTGTTGTGGCCTTATCATTTGCTTGTCGACCAGAATTGGCGTCATAGTAAACTGGATCTGGTACTAGCATCTCTATGGCCTGTGTTCTAATTGCCAGAACGCAGAATGTTTGGGTAGGATAAGCTGTTGGTATTTTACCAGGTCATGTCACACACATGGCCCGGCTAAAGTTCCTCAAATTTATGTAGGTCAGTCACAAAACTGTACAACTTCGTTTTATTTATTTGAAAAAGTTTTTGGATGAAGTGGGAAATTTGTTAACTAAGACTCTTATGTTAATTGGTTTCATTTTATTCGCCTTCAAAAAATCTTCAATATCAAGGTAAGCAATAAATCTTCTCCAGTCGATTTTCATTTGGTTTTGTAACTTCAGTTGTGCTCCAATTGGAGCGATTTTAGAGCAGAGTAAAAACTTTTTGTTTGTTGAAGAGTTTTGCTCTTGTTTCCGATGTGATTGATGTATTCGCGTGTATTTGCCGTGGTTCATTTGGCATAATATGCGTAAGCATTCGTGTACCTACAGATAGAAAAACCTTTCAATTTGTCTGACATAAGTGCAGTGTTTGGATAAATTATATTTTTAGAACCCACTTTCTTGTATCAGCATATTAATCTCTGTTACTTTAAACCAAGACATTGAGGAGGAACATTCTAAATCTCTGCTCTGTCACAACTTGTACTTTTAGTCCAAAAACGTGTTAGAAATGTTGATAATTGTACAACAGAATTATTGAGCAACAAATTCATGAAAGAGACAGGTTTTATAAAAAATGCCAGCGAAATCTTTATGTTTTTAATAAAAGTCAGTATGTGTTTGCACTCAACTGGGTAACGAACCTCATACGTTCTTGCAAAAGGTCTTATATTTCAAAAGAATTTAATCTTTCACTGAGTTTCGAGCAGCTATGGAAAATTTTGAGGGAATTTGCTGTTGCTTCGAGCTCAAATTCTTCTTCATATGCTTTAGATCCACAACAAATGCAAACCTTTCTTGCTCAACCAATGCCAAGCTCAACTCTACATTTAAATTTCCATGATCATCTTCATTAAACTTTATCATTTAACTGTGTAGAATCTCGTGAATTAATTGCAATCAAGTCAATTCAATCAAATGCAGCTGGTGGAGATAACATCCCTCACAGATTCGTTAAATTGATCATTCCAATTATATTGAGTTCACTCTTGCATATCATCAATACTTGTAATTATAGCAGCTGTTTTTCAGAGAAATGGAAAGTGCAATAGACGTACCTATTACGACAAAGAGTAATCCAACTTCTGACTTCAGACCAATACAATAAGTTTTCTTACGTTCTTTAGCAAAGTTTTCGAAAGGCTATTAGCCAACCGAATTATATCTTTTGTTCAAAGCAATGACATGCCAACAAAGTGGCAATCTGGCTTTCAAAGTAAACACAGTCGTGATTCCGCTGTTTTGAAAGTTACAACTGATCTACGCAATGCTCTTGATCGTGGACAATTGGTTTTAAGGCATTTGATAATATAGATCACTCTTTATTAATCTTTAACGTTTAACCTGATTCAAATTCTCTAGCCTGCAATCAAGTTTCTGCAAAGTTACTTAAAAAATCCAACTCAGATATTTGAAATTGATACTGGGCTATCGAATCCCTTTATCATCAACAGTGGAGTTCCACAGGGTTCTGTTCTTGGCCCACTCTTATTCACGTTGTTCATCAATGAGTTGCCTGGTATTGTTCAACATTCTTCCGTCTCCGTGCATTTGTATGCAGATTATGTTATTATTTATAATTTTTGTGGACAATTTACGTTTCAAAGGTGTGTTAATACGTTAAATGATGACTTACGCAATATTCAGGAGTGGGTAGTTGCAAATAAGCTTCTCCTTAAACCTTCGAAAAATGTAATCATGTTATGCTCTCGAAATCAGTGCAATTACGCATCTATTTCATTATTGCACTTAATGAGCAAAATATAGAGTGTGTAAATAAAGTGAAGTACTTAGGTTTCAATTCGACAAATCTATTTTGTTCTAAGATGTCTTGAATCCAAATTTAAAAAAAAAAACATCTCGTTTAAAGTTTAATTCTACCGTTTTTTCCGTTCAATTCTTTTGTGTGTCCAGTTTTAGATTATAGGTTTGTTCTTTGAACTTTAAAGAGGTTTGACGTAGGTTTTGTACCCAACCCTATTAGACCAGGGTCGATAATTTTTGAAACAAAAAAAAATTATAGTAGAATGAAACCTATTGGAAAAGGCAGAGAATAAACCAAAAAAAAGGAAAAATAAATTACGGGCGATCTGAGGTCGGGAAGGGGGAGGGGGGGGGGGGGGAATTAAGGGTAAAAACGGTTAATCTCGATTTCCGGTAAAACTGCAAGTCCTAGGAAAAAAAAGTTAAATGGCAAAGTTGTAGGTATTAAAAAGATCTACAACTTTTGTAAAGGCCGTTCCGTTGTCGGTATAGATTTCGCGAGGCATCCCGCGGTGACATATGAAGTTTTTAATGCACATAATGCATGAGCTGGTATCGAGGCTGTGTGCCACCTCTATATGCACAGCGCGGACGGTAAGACACGTGAATATAACTCCCCATCGCTTCTCACGTCTTCGACCAATTATGGTTGAAATGGGACCAAAGAAGTCGATGCCCACAAATGTGAAAGGACGCTCGAACACCGCTAACCTTGCGGCTGGTAGGGAAGCCATCTGAGGAACCATGTTGATGCGTGTTGGTTTTTACATTTTTGACACCTTTTCCGTACCGATTTGTAAAGTACACGAAGTTTTGAAATGTAAAAATGCCCTCTAATGCTGTTAATGGTGGTTTCGTGAGATACATGGTGGTGGTTCTCAATCCAGGAACGTACAATGAGGAATGTCACATGATGATCTTTCGGTAAGATTATTGCATCAGGTTTATTATTGATGTTTTCAGCTCTGCTTTGAGTTCTTAGTATACCCGAAGCATCTAGGTAAATGTTTAAGGATACAAGTTTAGAATTTTTATCAATAATCTTACCGCGCTCTAAGTTCGATATTTCCCGGCTGTATTCGCTCCTCTGTGCAGATTTGTAGAGATTTTTCTTTTTTTCTTGGCATCTTGCAGCATTTCAAATGTAAGTTGTTTAGGAGTAGTCTTCTTCCGGATGGTAGATTTAAGTTTTTCGATATAAAGCTGAAAATTAGCTAACGCACGGTATAATCGTCTCCACTCAGAAAAATACTCCACGTTTATGTCAATCGGAGCTGAACGCGTAGATATGGTATGTATGAGATGATGTCTAGATTCGGTATTGTCGACGGGTCCAAGGTCGTCACATGTTGGCCAATGTTTTGCTCAAAATGTATGTGAAAAATTCGAATAACTGAGTTTTTGGTTTTTTATTTTTATCTTTTGCAAAAAAACTAATTTTTTCACGAAATTTGGTGAAAACATACCTTTGTATGTTCCAAACATACAGTAATTTTTTTGATTTAAAATATTTGTTTTTTCACCTTATTTTGACAAAATATCGAAAAATCACCCTGATTTTCAATCGAAAAATCTCCGTCAAAATATCTGCTTTTTTAAAAAAGTTGGTGTGTTTCTTGTTCGTTGAATTCTCTTCTTTCAGATGGTTAAAAAAAATTTACATTACTATGGTAAATGTTCTCAGAAAATGCAAATAATGAAAAATACCCAAATCCGAAATTTTTTTTTATTTTAAAAAAATTCAAAATTTACACTTTAATTACTAGAAAAACGTAAGATTTCATGTTATAGGTACCTATAAACAAAAAAATTGCTAATCAAAATATACTACTACTATCTTACGTTTTTCTAGTAATTAAAGTGTAAATTTTGAATTTTCTAAAAATAAAAACTTTAACTTTTTTTCCTAAGGCTTGCAGTTTTACCGGAAATCGAGATTAACCGTTTTTTAACCTAAAATACTCCCCCCCCCCTCCTCCTTCCCGACCTCAGATCGCCCGTAATTTATTTTTCCTTTTTTTTTTTGGTTTATTCTCTGCCTTTTCCAATAGGTTTTATCCTACTATAATTTTTTTTCTAAATATAGCATTCAACGATTGCTTGCGCTTTATTTTGAATATACAAAGATTTGGCAGTATATCTAACATCCAAACCGCATTATCAGGTCTTAGTCTGAAAAATTACTTAAGACGTAAGAATACCATTTTGCTTCACAACATTATATACAGGGTGTCCCGTACTTCGTGTATTATCCTGTGGTGTGTGATTCTTGGTCATATTCTAAGAAAAAAATTGTTCTACAGTAAAGCTCGTTTCTCAACTTTTACATCACTTTTTGACAATTTAAAAAAAGACTAACTTTGGTGTACCCTGACCTATGTTAAATTCGATATTTCTGTCAATACTAATGATAGAGACCTAATCTTAGACTTAATTTTTTGTAGAAATAACAACCTTTAAGACTGTATTTAAGTTGACCTTTCATAGGCTTAGGGTTGCCAGATTTTCATTGCTGTTCAAACTTTCTTCCCGAAACAAAGTTTTGATGTTGAGGTAATTTTTTTTTTTCAGAAAATGCCTGAAAAAATACAAAACGGGTAAAATTTAAAAAAAATTTTAGCTTTGAGATTTGTTTGAATAAAACAATAATATGGGCACATTTAGTAGTTTTTTTTTTGTGTATTCTATACAAATACAATTATAACAAGTGCTCAAAGTGCCCTCCTTCATTTTGAATGCATGCCAGAGCCCGTTTTTGGATTTCATTGTGGATGATAAATTTTAATGTAAATGATAATTTCTTAAGCTATTTAGTAACGAATTTAATCAATTCAAACTTTATGCATATAAAAGATTTTTAGTCTTGTATTATGTTAAATACTGAAAAATAGATAGAAAATACAAATACAAACTTAGAATTGCTTTTGTTGTCAACCCACTTATAATTTCCGAAACCATTTTTAACATCAGCCACATGCTCCAAGAAAATGGTAAGACAATGAGTGGCCATGTTCTATACCAATCGATTTAGAACTGAAATTGTTCACACAATCAAAGAAAAAACCCATCTTTTCATAAAATTTATGAAAATGCCATCTTGCTCATAAAGAGCACGACTGGCTTAGCTTATATAGGTTTGTTCGTTGAACTTTACTCAGGGTTGACCCAGGTTTTCTTGAGAACCCTAAGATTTGTCGAAAAAACCTGGGCTTTCCAGGTCTTAAAAAACTCTAAGCCACAAAATCACCACAAATCCCTTTCATTTGAATAAAAATACATGCGATTTGACAGCCCTCTTATTGCCACAGCAAAAACCTAGGCCGAGTTGCAGGAAATCCCAGGTTAACCCCAGTGCTCAAAGAACACTCAATTTGACATTTAGGGCGACTTTAAGCCTTGCACAAACCAACGCGGTGAGTGCGTGCGATGCGATTGCGTTAAGTCAAATCTCTATATAATCTTATGGACGTTTGACTTAACGCAATCGCATCGCACGCACTCACCGCGTTGGTTTGCGCAAGGCTTTAGGTTTCTCAAAAACCCTTTATGGCGACTCCAGGCCTTCAACGAATAAAAAAGCAAATAACTACTGGGTCAAAAATACTTCTGCACGGTCAAAAAAATAAATAAATAAATGTACCCCACAGGCGGCTGAATAGTGTGGAGCCCGAATTCACCTGAAAAATATTTAAGATTCAAGTCTTTTGTTCGCCCAGTACTTTAAAACCCATTGTTAATTTTAATCTAATGTGAAAAGTGGATTTAGTGCTTTCCTATGGGAAAACTATTTTCTGCGAAAAGCGGAATATCAATTTGTCTGAGTGTAATGTCGTCCGGGCAAAGCTCACAATGAAGTTGAGTCACTGAAAAAAAAATTTCAATAAAAAAAAAATATATCTCAAAATCGATCAGAACCTTCCGTTCTTTAATAATCGATTGTGTGTGTGTGTTTTTTTTATTCGATTGAATGATAACAAGGCTATAATGTGTGTGTGGAATTAACAGTAGATTTTCTAAATAATATTATGAAAGAAAAACTGTCGTTAACAACATAAAGCTTCTTTACCAAATTAAAAAAAAAAAACGTTAGCGCAACCTTTTCACATTCTAATACACATGTACACCAGAGTGTCGTTATTAAAAATGGCTTGTTCAGTAATTGCTTATCGTTATCAGTACATAACCTTATGCACATCGTGAGTTGATAACTCGTTTGCTTGCACTCATGTCAAATTACGATCACCTGGTGCGGAAAGTATTGGAGAGTTGTATATCTGATGTACGCTGTTAATCCATAGGATGTAAGATACCATTTATTGGTTAGTTACTTTGACATTGTATATGTATATTGCACAAGATAGGTATTTGGTGAGCTAGTACGCCACAAGATTTATTTATTTACTTATTTTATCATTTGATTCAATCAATCAGAGAACAATATTCACTCAAAGCAGGGTGTTTTGCATAAGATGCGGCAACAACTCAGGGCGGACAGGTTGGGTACGTCGTTATTGTATTAAAAGTGCAACTATTTTAGGGATCTAAAATTTAAATAATAATTCAAAATCTGATATACAAGGTGTTTTACCTACAGTGCGACAAAAGCCCAGGGCGGATAGTTTGGGTAAAAACAAGAATAAAGTCATCTATGTGAAATCGGGTTCCCGTGGTGGGATGGACAGCATGTCCGCCTGTTAATCCAGAGGTTCGAGTTCAATCCCAACAGAGGCAAAAATGTTTTTTCCACGGGTATCGCCTTTCGCGCGGAACTGGCAAGTCCTCCGTTAGTATTCATTGCCATGAAAAGCACTTTCTCGATTAGCCGTTCGGAACCGGAAGAAAATTGTAGGTCCCTTCCATTTCCTCACAAGGAATGGTTATGAGAAAAGCGCTAGGCCCAGGGACTCCTCGCTCTGTTGCGCCACCCTATTTATTTATTTTTATGTGAAATAGGGATCTACCTCCCTCCGTCAAGGCTTAATTAAAAAAATTATTTAAAATCAAATAATCCACTTACTACCACCAACTAAAGCGGCTTTGAAAGCCAATAATTTGATCTTTAATAAACAATTTTAGTTCAAATAAGTTTACTGAATTCAAGCCTCAAATTCGATCAATTCTTTAGTACACATATGAATACATGTTTGAAGAATATTTTGTAATTTTCCCTACAATAAAATATTCCTTACAACTGAACTTACATGTAAATATGTAAGTAAAGGCATGCAAAAAAAAAATCCGCATTCAAAAATTATCTGAAATAAAAAACTCAAAAAGGTGTCGTTAGATAACATTTTTTCCTGGTACGTAATCGCTGGGATTTCAAAAATTCCGATTTTCGAATTTTTGGTGACTATTTGAATAAAAGTTCGATTTTC
This sequence comes from Melanostoma mellinum, assembly GCA_914767635.1. Taxonomy (NCBI): domain Eukaryota; kingdom Metazoa; phylum Arthropoda; class Insecta; order Diptera; family Syrphidae; genus Melanostoma; species Melanostoma mellinum. The sequence goes on from OU612058.1 coordinate 28,934,432, forward strand.
ACCAAAAAATCTGACTTTTATACGGATATAAAATCGGTTCTATTGAGAAAAAATAAAAACCCCTTCGTCTTTGTATTAAAAATAAGAGTAAAAAATTTAAAGATAATCGGTGGAACCGTTTTGGAGTTATCGCGGTCACCGACTTCGAAAAAGTGGTTTTGAGATAATTGCAGTAAAAGTTTCAAGTTGATGTAAGACATTACATATCACACTGTCAACACGATTAAGTAAATGTTAACCGTCGCCACTATATACAGTATGCTGCCTAAAGCTGCTTGCTTAAAGTTGTCAGTAAGTTCGTATGTGAGTATTGTAGTACCGTGTTCTCTCACCGAGTGGCACTGAGTCGAACGAAAGGCGCCAACTTCAAACGGCCGTAACTCGGAAACTATTCATCAAATCGACTTGAAATTTTCAGGAGATATTCTCCAGGTGTTGTATTTTATATATATGTATATATTTTTTAGACCCTCCAGGTGCGACAGTGTCCTTAAAGTCATTAGCAAAGAGAAGACAAAGAGAATTCTTGGCTATATAAGGAGTATCATTAATGAAAATTTAAAAAAGTAACGAACCCAGGTTGCTTGCTTGAGGGACACCGGAGTGAACTAGCGTTTGATGTAAAAATGGTAATTGATTCTGACTCTATGAGCTTTAAAGCTTAAATAAGCTTTGAAGAAGTGGTGCATTGTCAAACAAAAGCAACAACTGTCAAAAATAGGTTTTTTCAAGCAATGTTGCTCCTATTCATAAGTTTAAAAAATACCTTAGCTCCAGAACCACAGAGTAGGTAATACAGTGTACCTCCTTCATTTACCTGAATTACCCTTAAATTATTTCTGTGCTAAATCAAAGCTTGCGTCTTATTAGAATTAACGGCTATATCCGACAGCAATTAAGTTTCATCATTTCCTCTCTTTTTTAAATCTCTTACTTTGATGGAAATAAAAGTTTGTTGCCAAAGGTTTGAACGAAGTTTTCTAAATTCTCCAATGCGAAAAACTGTTGAATATTTTAAATTTATTTCAATTTAATTGACTGGCGGGCGTGGTGGTTTTCGGTCTTATTTAGTTTGTGGACAAAGTGTCACTACCTTGCAGCAGTTGTATCTCTGGTTCTACTCCGTGTCCAGAACTAAAATTCTAGAGGCCTGTAACACAAAACTTCAAATACTTGTAATACAAGTGATCTATGCCGAGGGTAAGGCTTTTCTGTGAAACAAAACTACAAGCTTGCTTCATCTTTCACAATTGTATTGGACACAACCTTACAAGTGGCTCTTGACTAGTTGACTTGTAGTTTTGTGTTACAGGCCCCAGTGCACTTATAGTTTTATTCAACACTTTGCACCTTCTATAAACTAAAAACTTTTCCGTCACCAATACAAATCATCATAAATGTTTGTTTGAATAAGTTTTTTGCCTTATTCCTTTTTTCGTTTTAAAGGAAACATAAATAAATGTTAAAGAAATAATTCTTTTGCACTGTCGTTTTTTTAAACGCGAAATATAAAACCAATGTAAATCTCAAATTAAATGGTTTTTAAACCTGACTGCCTCATTAATTCAAGAAGGTGTATAGATTTCAAGGTGCAGAGTGATGTGTAGGCAAGCCCACATTTTATCACCTTCAAATGAAAGAAAATGCTTAAACGAGCTCACTACACATGTAGTACAGCTTGTAATTCTCTTTTACTGGCATTTCGCCATCATTATGCGGTGTTTTAAGTTTTTCGTTAACCACCAACTATATAAGGGTCCAGCCTCCAGCAACCGCATTGTCTATATTCTTCACCTGTAGATGGTGTAACCGCACTTAAATTTCCCATGTGGCTATAAAAGATGACTTTTTTGTCCTTTTACCATCGATGTGCATACGTACAATCTTTTTGTTGATCCCGAATGACTTTCTCCCTTCAGGCATTGCAAGAGTGTACCAAGGCAACCAGAGCCTTTAACAACACAGCATGGCTCTGTCTTGCCTACGGTCTTGTGTGTCGGCGTCTGTTTCTGATGCAATTCCATCACATATCCTGTCATAATTCTTCCTGAGTACCCATATTTCGAATAGAATCATCCCACAAGGCATTATCACACACTATACGAAATAAAACAAAAACGAAAAAATATGATTCATTGGATTCCTTAGAAGCAAATCCCTTTTGCTTGCATAATGCTCTTGAAATGTGTAATTTGATTCCTTTTCTGGGGATTGAAATGCAACAAGTGCCATCGTGTCTTTCGTTCAATCTACACTCTGGGGTGTGAACCGCAATGTCCTTTTGAGATAAGACATTGAATTTATCATCTTCCACACAGACAGGGGAGGACATAGGTTTAAGGAATTGATTGCTTGGATAAGTGAAGATGCCGATGAATTGAAGAAAACGAAAGAATGGTGACTTGACATTTTGAATTGAGATATTTGGTAACTTCCCTGAATTACAAATTGAACAAGGAATGAAGTCAAGGGACGGATACTTTCTTGAAGAATTTGTCTCCGGAATATTTGACTAAACCGCAATGGGGGTTGACAATAGCTTGAGAGCGGAAATGTTTTTACTGTTTTGCACAGTTTTAGAACTCAAGTCTTGGTAGAAGCAAATTAAAAGTTGTAAGATTTTGTGAAGTCATAGAGGCTAAATCAGTATGTCCTGATGTTGCCCGTTTGACAACTCACTTTTCTCTTAGAACTGATGCTTTGTGTAGGCAATACCCGCTGGTAAACGTAAAGCATTGCTTGTATCATAAATACCACTTGAATCAGTAGAAATAAGTTTTTAATAAAAAAACCCGAGGTCCAATTTAAATCTCATGAATACCTGAGCTTTGTTCAAGACAAATCGCGAATTATCATCCAAAGTATCTTGTATCTATGCGAACTATTTCGTAATTTGTACAAATTTTTGAGTTATTCATTTTTTTTCTGTTTTTCAATATCAAGCAGTAAACACCGCCATTACTGTCGTTTTCGTTGCCATTGGCTGGTGATGAGTGTCTTTTTCTTGGTTTATTTATAGTAAAAAAAAAACTTTCTCCACCTGCTGCTGCTCTTGTTCAGCCAGTATATCGCGCAGCGCATATCTTTGCCGGAGCTCTTTTATGCTGATGGAATGAATGGCTTTTTTGGAAGATTGCCTCAACTCAAAACCCGAGCCAGGCCAGAGTTGTCTGTTGGTTTATATGACTGTTGGTTTATATGATTTTTGTTCCAAGTTGGGCTATGTAAAGTTCTCTCTTTCTCTCTCGCTTGATTGTTTGATGTTTGGGTTTGCGTTTGCGTTTGCGCATAAAATTTTCACATGTACCAGAGCGCACCTCACCCTCACCACCTCATGCTTCTGATGGGTGTTTCGATCTGGTTTAAACAGACTTTAATTTAAGCGATTTTTAGTTTGGCAAAGGTCCGTCTTTTATACTGATTTTGGGTTAAATTGCTATTACGTGACGAATGTAACGCACTTTCTCATAAACAAAAGAAATACAGTAAAGAAGAAGGTAAGAAAAGAGTAGGTATTGATGTATGATGATGTGTTGGTTCCTCTTTTTGTCGTCATGTGTGTTGTTTTGGTTACGTATATTTCGCAAAATTGAAATTCCAAAGATGAAAAAATAAATAAATTTTCATTTTACAACGCCCCTCCTCCCTGAATCGATCTTTTATGGTGATTGAGTTATAGGTTGTTTTTTGAACAGTTGCTGTTTCGCGCTCCGAATACGTTGCGCATGCGCAATACCCGCATGTTTGTTGCGTGTTCCTAGTTCCTATGACTATGTTTTGCGTTAAGTCGTTTGCATAATATACACATTTCGATGTGCAAGGCGCGCTGCGCACGCTTGTTTTTCTGTTGTATTTTTTTTTTTGTGCGGGTGGATGGCTGATTGAATGCAAAACAATCGAAAGTGATTTCCTGTAATTTAGTTACGGTTTTATAGGTATGCCTTCGTATAAGTATATCACTGACGAATTTTTGTCTTTTTTTTTGCTTCACGATCTTATTTAGGCTGAATGAGGGCACTCGATTTTGATAGTCTTTCGGGTTTGTGTAACAATTGTTGCAGAGCTGCACTCTAAGTGCACATAGTAACTTGAGTTGAAGTGGTTGCTATTAAGAAGATTTAATGCACGCATTCGTTCTGATTTTTTATATTGATAGTAAGGGCAAGAGGAAGCCGCCTATCTGATTGAATGTAAGTTCACAAATAAAGAAACATACTTTGCATCTTGGTCGTTTACACACAAAAGGCATTTTTTATATCTGCTGATGGAAGTGGGAATTTTCGGTTTCAAAGGCGTATTTTTTTCTTTGGAAATTTTATCTTTACGCTACGAAATCATTTCGACTGGGATTACGACGATAGTAATCATTCCTTTTTTTATGAATATTTTTGAAGGAAACAGACACCAGCGCAATGGCGTCTGTAAGTGTTTTTTAATCTGCATTAATTTCAAAGATAAAAGTAGAGTGTTTGATTTATTGATAAACACTTCTGAACAGAAAAATAAATTCTAGTCCATGGTAATTTTTTTTTTTTGTATAAGAAAGCATATTCATCAGTTTATGAAATAACTCAAGGGATGGAGGAAACGTTGAGTTTCAAAACAGGATTTGAAGATTACGAAAGACCAAAGAAAAAAATAAAGGGTGCTCCAAGAAATTGAATTATTGGGTTTGGTAATAATTGAAGCCCTCGAGAAGAAAACTAAAGTAAAAATAGCAGGATAAGAGTCACAAATGTACAAAAAATGTTGAGAAATTTGATTAAACTTTCAAAATCTATTTTATTGATAGTTTCTTTTCAAATCTATTGTCTAACTAGTGCGGAAAACAAAGAAATCACAACACTCCTCCTTGACTAATGAAATCCTGCAGGACTAGTTTAGCTAAACCTCTTAGCATAATTTTCAATAAATCATTGGCCATTGGCGAATTTCTAGATTGTTGGAAAACTTCTTTAATAACTCCAATACACAAGGCTGGTTGCAAAAACCAGATAAATAATTACAGACCTATAGCTAAATTGCAACTATGTATGTAATACCCAAGGTATTCGAAGCTATAGTTAAAAATAAAATTTATGAAATCGTCCGGAATTATATATCTGAATTTCAACACGGCTTTGTTTCTGGGAGGTCAACAGCTACAAATCTCGCCATTTTTACAAACTATTGCCTTAAAACAATGGAAACACGTCAACAAGTTGACACAATCTTTACTGATTTTGCTAAAGCTTTCGATCGTGTTCAACACTCAGTTCTAGTTAGCAAGCTAGAACGCTTCGGTTTTCATTCAAATATTTTGAAATGGATTCGCAGCTATTTAGAAAATCGTATACAATACGTAAAGATTGGTTCTTCTATATCTACTGCTGTCTATAACTACTCTGGTGTTCCTCAAGGCAGCCATCTTGGTCCTCTATTATTCTTACTCTTCATCAATGATCTACCTTCCTTTATTAAACACTCAAATTTTCTTTTATTCGCAGACGATCTTAAATTATTTAAATGCATTGCTTCCGTATCAGATGCTTATGACCTACAAGATGATATTAATAATATCACACATTGGTGTAATCTTAATGGTCTGCAAATGAATATAAGCAAATGCTCAGTTCTTACATTTTACAGAATTCTCTCGACGGTAAATTTTCAGTATTCGATCCAAAATGAAATTCTAATAAGAGTGGAAAGTCATAAGGATCTAGGGGTTGTCTTTGACCACAAGCTGAATTTTTCAATGCACTATGATTACGTCATATCACGTGCAAATTCATTATTTGGTTTCATGCGTCGCAATACCAAAGAATTTCAAGATCCATGCACATTGAAGACCTTGTTTAATTCTTTGATAAGATCAAGGCTTGAATATTGCAGTATTATATGGAATCCATATTACCAAAATAACATTTCGCGTATTGAAAAGATTCAGAAACGGTTTACAAAATTTGCTCTACGAAAGATGAATTGGAACGGTGATTTGCCAGTCTATGAAGCTAGATGCACCTTATTAGGTATTAAGCCCCTATATAAAAGACGAATTTATTATGCGGTCTTATTTGCGCAGGATGTTCTAACTGGACACATTGATTGTCCACACCTGCTTTCTTTGTTTTATGTTTATGCTCCGTCTCGTTCTTTGCGTCCAAGAGACCAGGATTTCTTTTATGTTCCTAGACATTATACAAACTATGGATTAAGCGAACCTATATCTTCTGCATGTATTTTTTATAACCGTTATGATAATTTTATTGATTTTAACATGAACAGATTATATTACAAAAGCTTTATAATGTTTTTGATGTGAGCAATTATGTACATATATTATATTAATAATTTATGCTTAATGTTATTGCATTTTATTTTACTTCTGTAAATTAAGTCTATGAAAGATAATGTTCTTGTTAGACGTAAATAAATAAATAAATAAATTTAACGGAGATATCCTTATAAATAACCAAAAATGGTTGAATGGAGTGGAACAAATATGCTCGGGGATTTTTTGGCATAGCGCCTTTCACTGAACCATACCTTTGGTGAGGAGTTGAGGTTACATAAAAATTTTTGCTGATTTCAAACTGCTTAGTGAGAAAGCGCCTTTCATGGCTGTGTAATTACTCTTGAGGGCTTCCCAATTCCTCATGGAAAGGATTCTAGAGGAAATATAATTCTATGTTTTTGTGAATCTAACCTCGAATTCCCACGTATTAACAGTCAGACATGCTAACCATAACGATATGGGCACCGTAGGCTATTTATCGGGTATATGTATTCTTCTTGGTAGACTTTTTTTAGATCTTTTGAATATATGTAGACTTAGAGTTTCTAAAACCGCATGGGCTTACGTTTGAAATGCTCAGTTACCATCAACCGCAAAGTGGTCAGATTAATTTTTCTGAACATGCCCGGCATAACTTGCCACCGTCGGTCGTAGGAAAGTAAAAATTGTGATGCGAGGAGGGCAGATAATTTTTAGGGTATGAAAGAAGACACTTGTTTCCAAATTTATTTGATTTGTCTCTGTCTCTATCTCTATCTATCAACAAAGGCTATGAAATGGAATACAAGAGATTCCGAAACAAAACCAATAAAATGATACCCAAAAAAGTAAGTAGTAGAAAGATGTGGGGACTAATAAACCAAATACTAGGAAGAAAAAGTCAAATGTCGACGAAATAATGGAAACACATTTCCCAACCACTGCAGTGCAAACCTTGTCAAACGAATGTGCACAACTTTTCGCTTCGCAAACTTCGAAAATTATTCACCACTGCAGATTTGTCACGTCCAACCATACGAGTGATGCAATAGAAAATACTATATTTGCTCGTCCTACAAATATACACGAGATTCGCAACATGGTAATGTCTCTTGGTGAAAATAAATCGTCAGAAATTGATGGAGTTAGAATAGCTGATATCAGAAAACACATAGACATTTTTGCTCCAATACTACGTAAACTAATCAAATTTAAGCCTGACTCAGTCTAAAATCCCGTCAACAATGAAAACTGCTGTTGTAAGGCCCATATATAAGGTGGAGCTAGCAATCAGCTAAGTAATTACCGACCGATTTCGATACTTCTTGTAATAGAAAAGTGTCTAGAAGGAGTTATATCGGCAAGACTATAGAGTTTTATTGACAAACACTCCCTTATAAATAAAAGCCAATACGGATTTTAAAAAAACAAAAAAACTGGAAAACTACTAGGCGAACTTGTAAATTGTTTAAATGAAAGTTTAAATAAACTTGTCATTTTCATGGACCTTAGTAAAGCCTTCGGCACTTTAAACCATACGAAACTGACACAAACACTAAACAGGGTTGGAATAAGAGGAGTAATGGCTGATTAGATCATGGACTATTTGCACAACAGGCCGTTTGTGGTCAAGATTAGAAACGTGACGAGTGAAAAAGAGAATGTGAAATATGGTGTTCCTCAGGGATCTAAGCTTGGTCTGATTCTATTCATTCCTTACACCAACGAATTACTTCGCGTTTTTAAGAAGGGCATTTCATTCGCATTTGCTGATGACACAGCGATTGTGGTCCGACACAGATATTTGGGCATGGTGACGATGATAGTGCAGGAGGAGTTCAATGCTGCAGTTAATTGGTGTCACGACAATGGCTTGGTCATCAAGACTAAAATGATGCACATCCGCAGCCCACAGTTCAAATCCACAGAAAGCAGAATACTTATAAAGAATGAAGCCTGTCCAAACACCCCAATCAAAACTATGGAAATTGTAGAAACCTACAAATATCTTGGAGTGATCATTGACTGTCATTTTCTATGGAGCCAATACATCGACAAGCTGCGCATGGATCTTAAAAACACTTTATATGCACTGTCCCATTTGCGATACTATGCCACAGTTCCTGTTCCTGAAGCAAGTATATTATGCATTAGTGGAGTCGAAGCTTCGGTATGGCATACTTGCCTGGGGGAATGCAGCAAAAACTCACATTTAAAAAGTACAAAAACTTCAAAACTCAGTATTAAAACTGATTAATAATGGATATTCGCGAAACAATGATAGCACATTTAAAACTCTCAACGTCGAGCAAATTTTTAAGATGACCCTTATACTGGAATACTACGATGACAACCGATTCATTCGACCAATTGACCATATGATCAACACAAGACGACGCGCTCAAGGAATGCTTAAATTGCCTACCAACTACAATACATACGGAAGACGTCAACTATTATACAGCTTTCCTTCAACCATCAACGAATTACCTCGACATTTAGTAAATATTGAAAATTTTAAAACTAGAAAAAAAAAACAAATTAAAAATTTCTTTTTAAACTCACATGAGTAAAACTAAAATAATTTTTTTATAATCTTTTGTAATTATGTAATATCACGTTAAATTCTTGCTTTAAATTTTATTTTTGTGAAACACAATCTCCTGGCAAATTACTGTTGAATGAAATAATAAAAACCTAGAAATACCTCACCACACACTCAAAAAAAATATGAGTAGGGTGCCGCAACAGAGTGGGGTGTTTGGGGCCTACCGCATTTCTCACAACCATGCTTTTTGAGGAAATGGAGGGGACCTAAAATTTTTCTACCGATCCCGAATGGCTAATCGAGAAAGCGTTTTTCATGGCAATGAATTAACTATCAGTTCCTTAGGAAAGACGATACACATGGATACACTTTTTGGCTTCTGTTGGGATTCGACCGCACACACAACACATTCTTAGTTCCTTAAAATTTAGATCCTTGTTGACATTATTAATGTCTGTAAAGGAAAATATAAATGAAGACATCTTTCCAATTAACAGTAATCACTCTCTGAGTAGAAACATCTCTATAGAAATTTAAGCCGAATCCAATAAATGAAAAAATGATTGACCTACTTATTTTTACAAAAAAAAAACTCTTATTTTTCATCTGCACACTTATTGGATTTTACCAGGAGATGCTAGAAAAAATGTTTCTCCCTTTTACCGAATCGTTGCTATGTATACACCGATTTACGTATTCATTCTTCTAGCACATAAAACTCACACTGCTTTTAATTGTTGTATTTCCAATTGCTACGGTTTGTAATCCTCAAAATGTGTTAACAAAAAAACATTTCTTGAGAAGTGAAACCTTTTAAGAATGATTGTAAGACTTTTCAAACGGATGTGAAAGTTCTCGAAATTCTTTTCGAAACAAAAGAAAAAAAAAAAGGAAAAAAGAACCATTCTAAAGTGACCTTGTTTCATTTCGACGATTTTCATTTATTTGGATACAAGATGTTTTTCAACTTGTTGTTGATCATTGAAACGAATGTCTGCACAGAACTACCATGACTACCACTTGATTCATCTAATTATCTCATAATGCTCGGGGAGTTTGGAAAAGTAAAGAGAGAGCTAAATTGATACAACTCAAGTTATGTACATCGGAACAAAACGACTCTTTAACTGTCTCATAAAAGTGACAGCAGTTGCGTGGAGATACATTAAGTTTGTTTCTTTTTTTATTAATTAATTTTAATGAACATAATTTTATACAAAAGAAATGAATGTGGTTGATAGTATTTAGCCCTACTAAAGTAGTTGCCTTTTTTGTTGTATGTATCTTCCGACAGAGCAAAGAGGTGACCTTTTTGATATTATTTCATATAATGGGATAAACCGTACTTTAAAGGCTGTCTCATAATTGATATCATTTAAGAAAAAAAAGTAGTTGATATTTTTTGGAAGGGAGATTGTTGTATGATGTTCTGTATCTGTCCGACAAAAGTTATAGCGTTTATTAGACTCGCAACATTACTGAGCTCACCCTTTCAAATTTTGTGAAGCGCTTTACGGTTTGGTCAATATAGCAAGAGGTACCAGAATTGAGTTAGAAAGTTTACTACCCCAACTACCAAGCCAACAATTGGAGCTTCTGAAAAACATTATTAATGCCATCGCATACAAGTGAATTAATTTTGAATTAAAGATTTTATATTAGCCTTGTTCTAAAGGTCTTTCGAAATGAGCCCTTAAGAACAAGTTCTCTGTAAGCGCGGTGCGTAATGGACATCTAGTTATTCATAAGAAGGGGGAGGGGGGGGGGTTAAATACAAGTTTCTATTTAAAATGCAATAAAAATATTTTATTTTTGATATTATGGTTTTATTTGTAAGAGTGAACATTCCCATTAGTTATTATAAAAGACGCTGCTTTAACTGGCTTAGCAGTTGCATATTCTCTCACTCTCCAACTTTCCAATTTCAAGTTCTTTTTTGTTCCGGGCTGAAGCTCACAGATTACGTGGACGGTATTTGCCTTAAGTGCTTGAATCGTTTCCTGATTGTAGGCATATCATCGATTCTTCACGGCTTCCCAAAAAAACACACCAAAGGTGTAGAATCACGGCTCTCAGGCGGACAATTTTTGTGGATGCTTTATTTTGGGCAAAAATATCTAAAGAGTTTTAATTTTCTGTCTGACATTTGCTTTCTGTCCAGATTTTGAGTGACAAACTGCTGTCATTGTCAAAATAACCTATGACCTAAAAAAAAGTCACTAGATGGTCTTGTAGTTTTTGAGATAATTGAAAAATAGTAAAACTAAAGCCTGAACTACATCGAAACACAAAGTGAAAAAAGTAAAAAACTAAAAAAAGTAAAAGCTTTTCAAATACACACATATTACTGCGTGACATCTGTTGGCAACATTTAAAAAACTCCGAAAAGCTTTTTGATGGTTAAATATTTTAAATCAAAACAATAAACAACTTGTAAAAAAAGAAAAATTTCTGTTTTTGGGAATGGCTATGGTCAATGTTCAATAATTTTAATTGAATACGCCTCAATTTACTTTAAAATTTGAAAACAAAGTTGACATTTACTTCAATTTTATAATTTTCAAAATAGGTTTGAAACTATGAAAGAGCTTTTGTTATGAAAATAACAGGATTTTAGTGATGAAAGCGCTACCTTTCAAGAAAAATAAACAAAATTATTTGATTGTGTTTGTTTTCAAAAAATTGCCTAAAGTGAAAGCTTCGATATGTGCGAGCTTTCACTTTTTTAAACTGAGAGGAAGAAATACAAATTTGTTTTTGATAGAGAAGTTCGGATATATTTTTGACTTTTTTAGGAAACTTTTTCACTTTGTGTTTCGATGTAGTTCAGGCTTTATTCTTCTAAAACTATTATTATAAAAGTTTCTTTTAAGATTAGAGACTCCTTTAGTTTTAAAGAAGAAATATAGAATATAGAATAGAAAAAAGGAGTTTACAGCGTTTGATGAAAAATTTATTGAAGCAACTTACTACATCTATTTTTTTTTATTTTCATTTGTAATCATGAGGAAACATAATACTCAAAGTAATTTTTTTACTTTTTTCGTAAATTTTGACTTTGAAGTCAGTTATTTCAAAAACTATAAATTGAAACCACTTCATTAAAAATTTATTATGAAGTGCAGATTTCTGGCTTTCATAAAAAGTATAATTTGTATCTGTAAATGTTCCCGTTCTTTAACAATATTTTTTGAAGTCAATTTTTATTGCCCCTACCGCCTAAGCGGGGGGAGATAGACCCCCCTCCTGTAGTAAAAAATGATTGTATTGAACCCCTCCACCAAAAACCGTTATAATTTTTGGTCGCCAAAGTTATCGTACTAGTGCCGAGTAAAGTTTACGAAAAAAAATTTTTTTTTTAATATGATTTTTTTTTAAATAAATAAAAAAAATGTAAAAAAAGTAGGCCCACTCCGAAATTGGTTAAAATAGTTGTCAAATTGATTGAAATTTTTTTGAGAAAAAATGAAGAAAATAAAATATGGCGAACTTCAAAAAAATGACGATTTTACTCAAAAAAACCGATTATTTTATATAATTGATCATGCAAAATTTTGTTCGTGTATTTTTCCGAAAAGTTCATTCAAACACACACAATTTGAAAAAAAAATGTTCCGAAAAGTCAATTTTTTAAAAAAGTTATGGCTGTTTGAAAATAAGAAAGCCATTTTTTTGAAAAATTCATAACTTTTTTGAGATTGGACAAAAAAATTTGAAAAAATTCTCAAAAATGTTTTTCAAAGGGTAGAAAAGAATGGTAAGGTTTCAGCAAAATCTAAAGGGGTCGGGGTCAAAAGTGGTCGATTTGGTATGGAATACCCCATATGTAGGTACTATCGGTATAAGCAAGATTCTTGAACACTTATCGTTTTAACTGCTTCTCTCCAACTTTTGCCCGCTCATGCGTTTCATGATCCGCTTAATTTGTGACAAGTCGCCAGACAGTTGCCGGGCAGTTGCCAGACAGTCGCCTATCGTTTTGCTAGCAAGCGATTCCCGTTAATAAACAAAGGCTTTTTGCATTGTTCTGGCAGTCTTTTATCAATGAGATTTTGCATGTGCTTAGTCCCTTTTTGACCGTAGCATACACAGCAAACCAGCCTTGCTGTAGATTTGAAAATAACAAGAATCAAATCATTTCTTTTATTTAAATTTGAATTGATTGCTTATTGTAAACGTGTTGCATCACTTCTCTGAGATTTTCTGATACTCTTTACAAGTCGACCCCGTTTTAAGCAATCGAAATCAGAATAGAAGTTGTCTTTGAATAAGAATAAAATTATGCGCCCATTTAGTCGAAATTGGAACCCATAATTCAATGACCATAGAATCACATTCTTAACGCTTGGTTATCACATCTTACAACAATTTTGAGTGGTTTTTGTCATCAATAGCATCCAATGTTGCGACTGAAGGACAATTGAAAGGCTAATGAAATTCAGTCACTTATCCGTCACCCCTGACAACGCTTCTTAACTGAAGGTAGTCTTTGGACTAGGTTTTTTTTTAGAAACATCAAATATCAACTGGATGGTTCGTCGCATACGTGATTGTTTCACAAAGTGAAACCGTGCATTAGCCTTCCAACTTTTTTACAATCAATGGCTTACTATAGCTCAAGCCTCTTAATTCCCCAAACAAACATAAACTTGATCCAACCAACGTGTTCACTTATTTGCAATTTACCTTCTCCTTAGATGCCGATGCCAATGACTAATTCTGAATTATGATTAAATTAGCTAAGTAAACACTCTCGCGAATGTCAACCGTAACACAAATTTGCTAACCACACGAAGGTAGGACCGTTTCATTTGATTTGTAAGACCAAGAGTAAGAAAAAGAAAAGAAAAAAACTGTCAACAACCTGTTGCATTATACACTGCATCTAATAAACAAGGATTGCTAAACTTCATTTTGAACCTTGAGAGATTCCATCGGATCGCAGTTTGGGTTGGGTTTGGTTTGGTTTTAATTTAATATTTCATCGTCTCTCATATCAAGACGTCTTTGTTTTGTTGTCATAACATTAATTCTGCTGTTAAATCAAAGAAGATCAATAGTAAACACATATAACTTGTCCAGATCAACCCCACGCCCATGAAACTTTACGAGCTGTTACACAATAATAACCACTAACCATATCGTCAGATTAATAAAACGATATAACCAACATCGAGACACCACTCACACCATCATCATCGTCATCTTCTGCATTATTATCGTCACCGCGCGCCAACTTGATGTAGTCCTAGCGAGTCTTGCCAGTCTGGAATGTCGTACGCTGCCGATTCATTGATTTGCGCTTCGTCAATTGTCCGTCGCAACTTTCTTTCTCAAGTCTTTTATGGTTATTGGTAATCAAAGCCCAGGCGGCTATCATCGATAAAATACACAACAAATATGCCCATACATTTAGGTGAAGGTCGTAACCAACTTTCAATCTCGCACGCATCTTTTTATATATGCTTAACCTTTTCCTTGATCGATTTATGAAAATTTATCGGTTATGCGGAGACCGTAATAAAATTTCCCATAGGGCGGCAAAGTTTTTTTTTATTCCAAAAAGCCTTTATTCAGAATTTTAAAATCGTAATTCGATAAAATTAGCATGTTGATTGATGCCATAAAACTCTTGCTTTTGTTTGATTTGAAGTGGTTGCCAGCTTAACACATTTTTTGGAGCATTTATTTGTGGTTGGGCTGGTTATGTTTCTTGTGTGGTGTGTGTATATGTATTTTTCCATGTAAAACAAAGTAATAACTACCAAATTATGTATCAAGAATGTTTGTTGAAATTTTTAATTGCAGTCAAAAGGCAACCTTGTGTTTTGAAAATATAAAAAAAATAGTGGACCTCAGACACCGCGTTGAATGCAAATTATTATCATTATTTTTTCGTAGAAAGTGTCGTCTGGTAAAGCAGACGAAAAAAAAGATGTGGAAACCACAAAAAAACAACAAATAAGCATAAAACTTTTACTTTCCAAACGACAATAAAAATTCGTAACAAATGCAGGTGATAACAATTATTTTAATGCGAGGTGTGCTGCACACACTTGCTCGTCGTCGTTTGTTTATTATTATTTTTATTTTTTGTCTATAATTATAATTACGTGCTGACAGAGTTTTAGCATACACAAGTGCCTGATGGGCCTTATGAAATTTATGTATCTTCTCCTTTCCGGGACAAAGGCAAAATTGTGATTTTCTCATACTCGTACCTCACCCAGAGCTTGTGTCAAATTAATTAAAAAAATCCACTCAGGAATAATAGAATTTGTGAGCTTTTGAGACATCTTTGAAGAAGGACGTGCGGAGTTTTTTTTTTTTGGTATCCGGAAAAAGGCGGAAAATTAATTACTTTTTAAATTTCCAACAGAATCTTTAAATAATGTTTTTTTAGAGGTTGGATAAGACTTTAAGCATTGAGAACGTTTTTGAAGTGGAAATGGACGATTTGGATGACGGTCACACCTGCTTTCTTTTGTTTGCTAAGATGTATGTCAGAGATGTTCTTTATTTGTGTTTAAACATCGTGGGGAGATTTTGTACATGTATAACTAACATAACCGTTCAAAAGGATATTTTTCCGGAGTGTCTTATCGTGCATCTGCATATTCACAAAAAGAAATTAAAACCAAACTGTACCAGCTTTTCGATTCTATGCTGGAACATAAAAATTAAAGAGCGACTAAGGAGAGAGTCATACGTCTGTAAAAAAAAATGCGAAAATGCGTGCTTTTGGTATCGATGAGTCTCTTCTTCGTTGGATTAGAAACCACCTTTCCGACCGCTCAATGCAAGTTATATTGGATGGCCTCAAGTCTGATACCCACTTCATAAATGCTGGTGTGCCACAGGGCTCCGTTTTGTATCCGACTCTATTCCTTATGTTCATAAATGATCTCTTGTCTGAAACTTCTAATCCTCTCAACTGTTTTGCTGACGACTCGATCCTCAGCTTTTCATATTCCAAATTCACGTCCCTGCTCTTCGGATGTGGAACTGGAACGGTTACGTATGATAAGCTCATTGAATTCTGACCATGACAGCATTGTTACATGGGGTCATAAAAACTGAGTAGAATTCAATGCTTCGAAAACTCAATGCTGTCTCTTGTCGTTGAAGCTTAACATTTCCCCATTGCCATTATCCATGAATGGTACCTGCATCCAAGAAACCGAAAAGCTGTCAATACTTGGTATGTGTGTAAACGATGATCTTCTTTGGAATGACCACATATTTGAAGTCGCCAAAAAACGGTGCTAAATGCTTAGGCTTCTTAAGACGATGCAGGAAATTCTTCACCCCTTTTGATCTGGCTACAATTTATAAGGCCTTCATCCCCCCAAAACTGGAGTATAACTCCCATATCTGGTTAGGTGCTCCTCAAACATCTTGGCACCTTCTTGATTGCGTTCAAAATAGAGCGTTAAAATTGATAGGTGATAGTTCAATCGTAGAATCGATTGATTCTCTTGAACATCGTCGAAACGTTGCCTGTCTCACTCTCTTTTATCGCTTTTTTCACAAGCAATGCTCTAGTGAAGTAGCCAGTTGCATTCCTCCCCTGAAACAATTTAACCGCAACACCCGCCTCGCCAGGAATGCTCATCAATTTTACCTTGAGCCCAACTTCGAGCGTACAGTCAAGTATAGAGATTCATATTTTAGTCGCACCACCCGAATGTGGAATGCTCTACCTGACCCTGTCTTTCCCCTACAGTGTACGATTTACAGAGGTTCAAAAGCAACGTGCATCGGTGTCTCCTTTCAAATCCTCTCCTATTTTCTTAATGCTCGCACTGTGTTCTTCAGCATTATAAGGGTATTCGTAACTCCTTGAAATATGTAAGCACATTAAAAAATTGATGTCTTCAGTGCGATTAGACATCAGAAATCAGGGGCTGATTCGGTGCCAGTCAATTTGTTGTTTGTCAATGAACTTTCAAAAATATTGATCAATGATCTGTTTTTCATTCTAAGCTCAAGAAAAGGGCTCTTGGGGGAACTTCATTGTGGTGGAATGATGAAGCTGAAGCAATGATAAGTAAGATGAAATCATTTTTCAAACCATAAGCAAAGTGTTCTCAAACAAGAGAGATGAAATAGTTCGCATCAAATTGGAATTGAGATACTGCAAGAAAGAAGCGATGATGAGGTCCAAGCAAAAAGCACGAAGGGCATCTATCGGTAGCTGGAAGAAATTTCTGTCCTGGTTAATGACGCAAACTAAGCTAATCAAGAAATACAACAGAACAACTTAAATAAGGAAGTGACAGTTTCCAAAATTAAAATTCAAAAGGTCGCATAATACGTTCCTTAAATCAATCTTCAAAATCACCACTCAAAAAATAAAAAATACTCAGGAGATTCATTTTCTGAAGTCTATTAACAAAGCTTAAGAAGACCTGCTAGTGGATGAGGACAAAATTCTGTACAGGTGGCTACAGTACCGTGATGGCCTTTTGATCAAACAGTCTCCTTAGGGGGGCTGCTAAGAACTCCAGAATAAAACAAAGGTGCTGAGCCAGAGGAGAAAAATGATAGGCTGCTTTAGTAGTGGAAGGAAATCTTACTTAACTGTGATCATCACCTGTTCGATCAAGCTGATTTCCGACATTTTGAAGAGCTTTAACGGAACGGGTGGCTTTATAGCAAGCATCTCTGTGGGAGGTTCGTGGTTTGAATCCCAACAGAAACGAAAAATGTTTTTCCACGGCTATCAACTTCTGCAAAGAATTGACAAGTCCTCGGATAGTAAATTCATTGCCATGAAAAGTGCTTTCTAGAACAGCCGTTTGGAACCGGCAGAAAATTGTAGGTTCCCTAGGTGTTTTGATTTTGGTGGGGGCAAACCCCCATTTATTAAGCTTAATACAAGCTATTAACTTACAAACTAAGAAACTTAATAGCTAAGACTTACTAACTAGTTGGACGGCTTAGGAGACGAAGTTTTAGGCAGGGAGTACTCATATTGAAGTCAAAATAAGAGGAGTGGGAGTTGACATTCCTCAGCATTCGGGAGATGGGTTCATTGGAGCCGTAAGAGGTTCGATGGGTGGGAAGATAGAAGAGACGGGGATTCCGGGTGTTACGAGGGTTAGTATTTAGAAAAATGGATTCGTTAAGGGCTGGACAGTCAATGGTACCTGTGAAGATTCGGTGAATGAAGAGAACGTCAAATATTTCTCTTCGATCTTTCAGCGTATTGAGGTTGAGGAGTTTGATTCGGTCTTGATAAGGAGGTAATATCAAAGGATTACTCCAATTAAGACCTCGAAGAGCAAATCGGAGGAAACGGCGTTGAATGCTCTCAATTCTGGCAATGTGCACTTGTTGGAAAGGCGACCAGACTTGACAAGCGTATTCAAGAAGCGGACGGACAAATGAAATGTAAAAGGATCGGGTTACGTAGGGGTCAGCAAATTCTTTGGACCATCGTTTCACGAAGCAAAGTGCTGAATTTGCCTTAAGGATTATATCGTCGATATGCTTGAGGTGTTGGGTAGCCAACTACGAAAAAGAATTAGGCTGTCTGATAATCCATTAGGGTAAATCAAGAGCAGATGCAATCCCAAATATAAGAATCGTAAATTGAAAACAATGGCGATTTCTTAGAGGACTTGCACGTTGTGCTGAAGGACATTAATCTTGTTTTTTACTGAAAAACTTTAACTAACTAAAATTTATCAAAAGAGAAGAGCATGGTCACTGATTAGCTGCCTGCTGTTGGATTGACTTCAAAATATTCGATCTACATTAACCACGAGATCGACGAGAGAAGAAGGGTTTTCTTTGGAACCTTAGTGTGGATGCCCAGCTAGTGTCATGAGTCTTTTTAAGTCACAGTTGATGTACACCAAAAAAAAATCTTGGTTTTTCAACATTTTATAGGAAGTGTGTATTTTGTTCGTTCAAAAATGACAGAGTGCTTGTGACATTTATTTGTATGTATATAAATATCTGGGATCTTCATCCACAGTGATGCAACTTCTGATCTCGAAATCAATCATCAAATTTTCGTAGGATGGATGAAGTGGTTTAAAAACGTGCACTATGTTCGGTGAATGAAAATACCTCCTAAACTGAAGAGAAGGCTCTATGTCATAGCTTACTTCCGACAATCACATGCAAACAATGCATCTACTGATTGTGGCCTCAGACAATGAAATGGAGACGTGCCTATGCTTTGGAGAGTTATGAAATGATAGATATTCGTATAGCGCTGTTAAATATGAAATGAAGAAGAAGGAAGTATCCACCGTATCCACCAAGTAGCACACTCAAGCTAGAACACAGCTTTTTAGAAGGGTTAGGTGAAATGTATCCCTCTATTGAATGGGATCATATACTTCATATACAGAATTAAAGTAAAGTTCGAATGAAGAGAAAAAGAATAAGAATCAGTATTTGAGTTGATTGCACTCATTTTCTACTAAGATTTCAAAGACAGACACGTATGTTACCACGTCCAAGTCGTATACGTCAGAATACAATATTATCTTAACTCCGTTCGTGACCTCTAAAAAGATTTTTTTTTTTAATAATTTCGTCAATCTCCGTATGAAAAACAATAATACTGATAAAGAAACCACATGGTGGATGACGTCATCTTCTATTTCAAAGTCAAAATCAGACAAATGACTGTTGCAAACGATAGCAGAGGTTTCAATAAATAAAAAAATTATATTTTGATATGTGTCCAGTCCAATACAAGAAGGCCCCCAAGACAGTTTTATTTCAGAAAAAAATACACAGCACGAAACCTTATCACATGACTGTGTTCTTCAAGAAAAACAAGAAAACACTTTTATCGAACCTCAACTACAGACTTAAAGAATAAATTAAAGCAAGTTCCACTTTCGTTCGCACATAGCTACCTACAGACTCTTATATTATTCTAAACAAAAGGATGTCATTGTGTCGCGTTTGGCATCCTCATCTTTTCCGACAGATAACGTAGGTCAGTGGGTCCCTGATTGCACCCTCCCCCAAGCAGTTATCCATCATCTTGATGATTAAAAAAAAAAAAAGACATCGTCTCTCGTAAATTTTACTCATCAGGAAGAAAAGGAAAAGAAGAACAAAGAACTCAAATCATTTGCAACCCCTGAGGCGTTACGCTTGAAAAAAAAAGAAAATGAAACTAAGAAAAGGATACTTAAGGCAGGGAGATGTAGGGTGCTTTTTGGTGCTTCGATTGCAAAAAAAAGAAAAATGAAAGCAGCTAGAAAAGGCAAAAACAATGACCTTGATTTATTTGAAACGACCATCGTTTTTTCTTTTCTTTTCTTAGAAATAAAACCACAAAGTTCATTTGGACTCAAATTGTAAGGAACGTTTGTACTTTGTATGCTCCTATCGTCCATTTGTTTACTTTGGACTTCGGTCTTACCTTCACAAAATTCCAAGAAGCAAACTGTTGAATATGCAAATGTTGTGTGAGCAGTCGACGACGACGACGCTTTTTACTGAAACTAGATTACATTGGCTACCCAAAGGACGTTTAGCAGAGTTATGCAATTTGAATTCGTTTCAGAGAATTCTCATATAAAACTTATTGTTTATCAGAAAACCAAAAAAAAAAAAGAACAGCATCGTTCGAGGTTTTTATTTGAGTGGAAGTTAGTCTACTCTACGGGCTTTTGTCTCACTAACTTCAACTACATTTTGTTCCTCGTAAGCAAAACGAACTTTTTTTGGAAAAATAGGTTTACAGGACTTTGAAAACAAAAAGACAATGCATCGTATGCAAAGGTTTTTGAATGATGCTGATACATGAAGTTATACTGCTCTAAAAGTTTGAGATTTTAAAATCAAAAGCATTTTTCAAACTTTTAGCTTCATGGAAGAATAATAAACAAAGGAACTAGGACCTCATCATGAAAAGTTTGACTCTGCACAAAGGGTATGAGAAGTAATTTGTTTTTCTTCTCAATCTGTTTCGTTTTCAAGCAAAGTCTTTTATAATCGAATCTTTTTTTGAACGAACTAATGAGCAAAGTTTTGTTCTGATTTCCATAATTTGAACTTTTAAGCAAATTCGTTACTAAAAAGACGAGGGTGCATAAAAAAATGTTATGGAAACTTTTTTCCAGGTAGAAGATAACGAAGGCTATTTTTTCTCTTTTCAATCAATCTTGTTAGCCAGTAATTGGGGACTCGTACATTTGGGCTTACTGCAATCGTAGTTAATTTATCCTTTAAAATTTATACATTGAAATTACTAATTACCATTGCTCCGTCTAATGGGGCTTACGTTAAGTAGAAATTAAATTGTTTTTCCCGTAGTTGCAGCTGGCACAGTATAATTTGAGTTGCGCTATTTGCAATTTTGCCATATTGTACATTTGATTTCTTTATTTGACTATCAAGTGAAAGTCAAGTGATGGTTCTTTGTTAGTAACTCGTGAATTGTAGTTTGAAAGTATTGTGTTGGCCACAAGCGTCATAGCGTTTCAATCGATCTTAGTTCTTCATAATCTCATTTCTTTCCTGGCTACAAGTAACATTAAAACAACAAAACTCAGTTGTGTTCCATGTAAAATCGCAAAAAAAATACTATTATCTGTGTAATAACCTACCCCAGTAAAACGAATCACTGATTAGCGTTTATACAGTCATTTCAAATTAAGTGTAGTTAAAAGTTCAAGTAAAAAGGGGCTAACAAATAAATAGGATCCTAATATGCATGTGAAGATAAGAGGTACGTAAAATAGATTTCCAGTAAACTGATCTATTAAATCAAATGTTCATACTATGAATTGAAAAATATCGATGTTATTCGCCTATGCAACAACACAATCAAACTAAGATGATGTTCACATACATAAAAATTACCCTTGGAGTATGGGTTAGTATTTTACACTTTTACGTGAAATTTCGTGGGTTTGATTCTTATTAACGAAATAAAAGTGGAGTGGAAAATAGTAGATTGATAATTTGTTTGTCTTTTTTATTTTATTTTTGTTTTGTTGCGAGTTGGAAACATTTTTTTTGCGCTAAAACTTTATTGGCGTAGATCGCAGTGGCTCTGTTAACTCGAATCCTTTATTTGTTCATTATTCGGAAGTTCTGTAGATTAGAAATTAAACAGTTTTTTTTTTGTCAGGCTCATATCTTTTCTTTTTAAAACAAGTTTTCCTTTTTTCTTCTAAACTCAAACTTTTATTTTTTTACAGGTAAGTTCACGCTATTTGCATTTGCATGGATCGAAGATACTGTTAAATTTGGAACTGATACTTTCAATTTTGGGTAAGACTTAGAATTATCTCATAACTACATACTTGTTGCCTGTAACTCAAAGGTACAAGTCAATATCCACTTATTATGTCCATTGCACTTGTAAAAGATCAGTTAAATTTGTAGTTTTGTGTTACAGAAATTTCTTACTTTTGTCCCAGAATTAATTTGCATTAAAAGTTCTTGTAGTTTTATGAAACAGGGCACTTTAACCCGTGATAAGAAACTAAAAGCTAACAAGTCAAGATCAAGATCCACTTGTAGGATTGTACATGTTATACTTGTAGGAGAGCCAGAGCCAGCAAATTTGTATCTTTGTGTTACAGTCACAATTCACTTGTATTACAATCATTTGTAGTTTCGTGTTACAGGCCCCTAAAGTCTAGGAACCCGATTCTGTTCGAAAGTCACAATGTTTTGACCTGCTGAGAACCACCTCACAACTTGATTATTGAGTGGAAGGTTGTGACTTGCCTAGAGCTTTGTGACTTGTGATTTATCAGTGTTATAGAGCAGAATGGAACTCTAAAAGGAATTACATTTAAAAATTCTGACAGGTGTTACCCGTGGCCTGATGGTTAGCATGTCTGCCTGTAACGCGGGAGGTTCGTGGTTCGAATCCCAACATATGCCAAAAATGTTTTTGCACGGGTATCACCATGAAAAAAGCTTTCTCGATTAGCCGTTTGGAATCGGCAAAAAAACTGTAGGTCTCCTCCATTCCCTCTCAAGGCATTGTTGTGAGAAAAGCGCTAGGCACCGGGGCACATCGCTCTGTTGTGCACCCTATTTATTTTTTTGTTTCTTCTTAGAGCTCGATTCATTTATATTTACAGTAGACAAGATCTTATATGCTACATGAGTGAGGCTTGTTCTTATACAATTGGTGCAATGCTCCTTTCCACCTTATCTACAGGTGCCTTAAATAGCTAAATACCAAGCCGTACATGCAGTTATATTTGACTTAAACATGTATTAGTTCGAGGTTTGTGAAACTGGGGCCGTGAGTTGTATTGTTCTTTGAAAATTAGAGCTTAATAATTATACAAAATCGGTCAGCTTCCCATTTATCTAATCAAATTTCATTCAATGATGAGAAAATTTCATACTATGGAACAATCTAGTTCTCGATAACATGAGTGGCCATGTCAAACTCACATAATGCCGTCACATATTACTCGTTAAAGTGTGCGGCAATTCTTCCCCTCTTATAATCTTTTTAGCTTTTGGTGAGAGTTCCGAATCACATTCCTATTATGGAATCTTCTAATTTCGTCAAACAAGCGCTTTTCATACTGCTTTTTGTTTTTGTTTTTGAGAATACGATGATCATCCCCTGATCAGCCCTGCTTGTAGTTGTGTGCTATTCACAACCATTGCAAGAAATCGATTAGCGATCACTTTTGGAGGTTTTGTCTAACAAGTTATATTTACCGGTAGTGGTTCCAAGGATGTTCTCCATCCCTAGTTTTACTTTAAAACCCCGATGGATGATTTTTTCGTCATTTCTCGGTCATTGCTCATGTGTTTTCATTTCTCATAGAAATATTTTTTAGGATAATCGGTCTACTATGGTTTTTGGAAGTCCCCATATTAGAGAAGGACGATAAAATACTTTTCGCAACTTTTCGAACAACGAATAAATCAATAAAAGGAATTTTAAGCAATCTTAAAGCCTAGATTGTTCACAAATTTTCAGGTAAACGATGGAAATATAGTTTATACCTACTGATTTTAAGATACATAAACTTTATTTTTATATCTAAAATCAAAGTAATTGAGAAAAGAAATTGATTCGTTGGCCCGCGAACTGTCAAACTTTATATTTGAAAGTTTTTTTCGACGAATACAAAAACACCCATGTTCGTTCGTAGTGCTCATGTTAATAGTCCTTAATTCCCATACCTGGTTAACGGTTATGATGTTTAACTTAGACTGATGTGGAATGACGCCTCAGATCTAATGATTTTATTCCTCAGCGCATTTCTCTCAACCATACCTTGATTATCCGAATCCCTTTGTATTTTACTGAGGGGTGATCCGTCACCATTTTAATACGCAGGTATTCTCGTATTGGAAGACCCTGAAAAGCCTTTTAAACAAATTTGTCAGAGTAGCTTATTCGCAATTGTTTTTTTGACTTTTAACTGTTGATGTTCATGGTTGATTCTCGAGTTCGGATTCATTCAGTGTGATATTATCCATTTTGCAGGATAATATATCGCAACAGGTATCCATGATGGCGCTATCACATGCTGATATCACTTTTTTCATTGATAGTCAAGCAGCAATAAAAGCGATTTCTGCCACTCTTGTCAAATCAAAGTTTATGTCTTGCTGTCGCGAAGAGCTGTAAGGGTTCTTGGCACGCAGCATAACGTTAGACTCTGCTAGCTTCCTGGTCATAGTGGTATACCGGGAAACGAAAAAGCGGACGAACTAGCGAGGAAGGGATCAGCCCTTGACCCTTCTCTCATTGATCAATCAATCAGGATTCCGCACTGTGAAATTAAACAGATCATTGGTAACAAAATAATGCGAAAATCCAATGAAAGATGGGAATGCCTAGATTCCTGTGTTACTTCCAGGAAACTATGGCCGAAATATGACAAGAAAGGATCTGAAAAGGTGCTATCATTGAATAGACTTTCATTAGGAATACTTACCAGTATCATAACTGGACACAACCTAAGGTTACCACAAAAAGAAAATGGTCTTTGCACCGATGACCTGTGCAGAGGATGCAATGACGAAGATGAACATGAGGACACATACTCACTTCCTTTGTCAATACCCAGCAATCTGCTACTTTAGGAAAAAATTTCTAGGCAATTACTTCTTCAATGAACTAGAAGAATTATCAGACACTTTAAGAAGCAGCCTGTTAAACTTCATTAAGGCCACAAAATGGTTAAAAACTGACCAAACATAAAACTCATAGGTTTCTAGGACGTTACAATACTCCAGGGTATCACAATGGATCTACGTTGATCGTCAGCCTATTCTACCTAACCTAACCTAACCTATCCATTTTGAAGGCCGCAGAAATTCAGACAGTCAGTCATTATTCACTTAGCTTTGTAATTTTGGTGGGCCAATGTAAGTGATCGCCAAATTTTTTCTATGGGGTTTTTGGTAACTGAAATTTAAAGCATCAAACGTTTTGTGTTCCAATTCAACAATTAGCGGTCTACAATTCGGCCACAGAGAAGTGAGTGTACCAGGCTACTCAATTCAGAACATTTTATACGTTTTTTTATTTTTACTATTCCTCAAAAGGGGAAAAACACTCACTTCAAAAAAACTGTTTTCCAAACTACTTATCTCCTATACCTCTAAACCAATAAATCTATGTAATTCCCCGATCACGTACAATTTCTTACTTTGCATCATTTTAGTTTAGTCCACTTACTAAAGACATGCTTTTGGAACATGAACTCAAAATCAAATATTCCATGGGATATTTCTCAGAAAATCTCAATTCAAATACATACCAGGTTGTTATCATTTCTCTTAGGAATTATTAATTACCAAAATAATTTTTAAACAAACAAACATATCCCGCTGTTAAAGAAGTGCGAAATATTTGTTTTTCCATAGAACACACTAAACAAACATTTTTTCGCACAACTAAGATGTGTTCTAGTTCATTCCTTAAACCACCCACTTCTAAGTATAAAACGATGAAAAATACTTCACATAAGTCACATACTCGTACAAAAACCTAAACACCACACAGCACAGGCATTTGGAAAATTAAATTGGAAAACATTTAACTGTTTCCAAGAATCTATTTCCCTGCGTTTGTCCATAAAGTGAATATTTTAGTTTCCAGCGCCACCACTCCACACCACACATCTGCGGTTCGCTGCGCTGTTCAAAATGCAAAATCTATAATTTTGCACAGCAATTAGAGCAGTTCTGGCTGTAGATTGTTGTTTGTAAACATCAACAGCTGGTCTGGGTCACTGTGGACTTGAAAATACAGACTAATTTTGTATTTATTACCAAACAAAGTATTTTGATTGCATAGTTCCAGAAATAACTTGAAAGCATGCAATAGCTGCATTTGTGTGCAAATACCTAAATACCTCTCTAGTTGATGTGTTTCACGCTTTTGCTATATTTAATTGCTGATCTGTGGTTGATTTGATTAATTCCGGTTGGTATTGTTTTTCGTTTTAAACATTTGAAAATAAACTACCTGTCTGCCAGTGGTGATTAAATATTGGTTTAAATTTATTTTAAGAATAAATCGTTAATCACAATTCAGAAGCCAGGCGAACGAAATTTCTAGTGGAATTTTTTTGAAGTGAAAACTTCTTTAGGCGCGTTTGGCACTTTTGCGATGGGGGTAAAGCAATGAATTCGCGACCGACACCATTTTTTTTGTTGCATATTTTTCGGCTTCATTCCGAAATGGCTGGCCACACATACACGATACACCACTGAGCAGATCAGAGAGCAATATGAATGCAGATTATTTAGTATTTGTAGTGTAGTGTGTAGGTAGTAGTCATTTGCAAAGCAAAGACTCGACCATTGAACTAAGAAATATCTTAATGAATGTAATAGCAACATTACCTAGTCATATTACCGACTCAGAGAAATTCAGAGAAGAAAGAAAGGAATTGAAGGACAGAGAAAAATTTATGCAACGCAGAATAAATAAAAACCACCAAATATTTTACTAAAATTTCAATGAAGTGGATTAGCGAAGCTGGAATCATGGCAGAGTAGGAGACGCACTGGTCGATGATTCGAACTTTACAACAAATTAAAAGAGATCAACAACTCATCGCGATGATTTATCGATGGAATTGAAATGGTGGCATAAAAATAGTTTGAAAAACCATTACTCAAATATTCACTAATTTCGTTTCTTAACTTAATGCATTGTCCTTTCATTTTATTGTCAAAGTTTACGAGCGCAGTTACAAAATCTGTAGACACTATCCTTAAAGAATTGAATGTATTGATTTTAACAGAATTTCACAAGGGTGACGAAGAAATATAGATATGATATTCCAGATTTCAATTTAGTTGCTAGTTTCAGAAGGACGATCGTCCAGCAGCAGGAGCAGCTATCTGTAAAAGGTTGTCTGATACAACTGTCATATTTTGCTCAAATCATATGGATTTGCATACGAGGTACACTAGTTTTTGATATCGGCGATTTGTGTGTTTGTCGTTGCCACTCTGGAAATGGACAGCAAGTTATAACAGTAGGGGTTTATAATTCACCGACTACGTCTTCAAGTGCAATACGACAGTTTTTATATAAAAATTTATTTATTTAGTCTGAAGACGCTTCTGCATACCTTCACGATAAAATTGGGGAGAGATTTGATGATTTCCCAATGATTTTGAGTGGTGATTTTAACATCAACTTCGGCGATGCTACAAATTTGCAACTTTTTTTATTTTTAAAAGAACACTAATTTACAATGACGAATGACCGGAGCCTTAGTACAACGAAATATAAAGCGACGATTGATGCAGTCTTTGAGATATATTTAAATAGATTCGAGACAAAACAGTTCGTTTCCTATTTAAGCTACCTTAGACCTATTATTTCAGTATTGGAATACGATGATTGTAGAGATGATAATGATAAAAGATATGAAATTGTGAATGAAAACTCATAAGTTTCATTGATGTTCTTCTATATGTACATCTACATATATTATAAAAGATTTTCCTGTTCATTAAAATATTTACTGAAAATTCAATTCTGTTTTCACTTCCGTCGGCACTCCCGGAGTGCTTCTTTTTTTTTAGTTTAAAATGACGTCAATTGCTTTCGAACTCCACACTGTTCTTTTCCATACTTGTTTTACGTATTAGGATTTACAAACAACGTTCATTAAATCTATGTGCGCAATTCCTGTGCTAACACTGAATGGTGCTTTTTATGCGTGGCTAAGCATCACTTGTGGTACCCGTGGTGCGATGGTTAGCATGTCCACCTGCTAATCCCGGGGTTCGAGGTTCGAATCCCAGCAGAGGCAAAAATGTTTTTCCACGGGTATCGCCTTTCGCGAGGAATTGGCAAGTCCTCCGTTAGTAAATTCACTGCCATGAAAAGCGCTTTCTCAATTAGCCGTTCGGAACCGGCCCAAAATTGTAGGTCCCCTCCATTCCCTCACAAGGTTTGGTTGTGAGAAATGCGCTAGGCCCAGGGGCTCCTCGCTCTGTTGCGCCACCCTATTTATTTTTTATTTTAAGCATCACTAACAGTTGAAGCTCTTGCAACTTTGTTGACAACAATTTCTTTTTCTGTTCCAATCGAAACGAGCGCAAGGTAGGTATTATAGAAGAAAAGACAGAACCTTCTGGCGCTCCAGCAATAGCTCAATTTCTTCCGAAACTTGATGTGGACTTTAAGTAGTTCCTTATGACTTACTATTGAAAGTATGTTTCATGCGCGTCACCCATTTGGGTGAGTTCTATAGATAGATGTGGTACATAAGAGGTCCTAAAGCCGAACCTTCTGGTTCTGCTCAACAAGTCAATTTAAAACCTTTTATTAGTTTAATAAATGAGTTTAAAGCTGGTCTATTGAAAGTGTTTTTCATCTTTTATCTGACTTAGTTCCGTAAAAAGTTTTGGTACTCAAGAGTTCTTAAGGCCAAACTGTCTTATGCTCCACCAGAAGCTCAATAGCTTCTTTTTCTGTTGGAGGTATTATATTATATATAATACCGATATTACAGATATTACCGGTCCATTGTATTACCAGATAGCAACCTTCTAGTTGTTATAGCTTTCCAGATGTTCGGAGAAAAGCCAAAAGACGCTGCCATGATAAGGAGCCTAAGTTACCAGCTCTCACCATATCTGCGCCGAGTATCTGTAACCTCATGCGAGAAAAAGCAGGACATTCACAGAGGATGTGCTCTGCGGTGTCCTCATCTTCTCAACAAGATTCACAGAGTGTGGTGTCACTTAAGCCTAACACATTTAAATGCTTGGCAAAAGAGAAGTGCCCGCTGGCAACAACGAGCTAGCAAAAATGTTGCAGTCTTCTTACTAACGTTGGGGAGCATGCGCTTGGTTTGCCTGCATTCAATGGAGGCATGCCATCTACGATTTTGCTCTTCACAGATCCAATCGTTGATTGAAGCTCTCACTGAGGATGCTGGCAGACCTAGCGACGGTTCAGGTCCTGAAAAAGCTGTCTGAGATCCCTGCCTAGCAAGTTCATCGGCTACTTCATTTCCAGTTATGCCGTGATGGCCCGGAACCCAAATGAGACTCAAAGAATTTAACCTCCGATCGCATTCAGAGAGCTCTTGCATTCCACTTTCGAAGCGTTGGGAAGGGTCTTAAGCACAGCTTGGCTGTCGCTGCAAACAAAGGTACTTCTCCCCGTCCATCCATTGTTCGTTACGTGGCTCAAGGCCATTAGGATAGCATAAGCCTCCGCTTGAAAACCGGATGCGTATGATGCCAAAGATGAGTGCAGTCGTATGTCGTCGTTCTAAACAAAGGCACCAGCACCAGAACCCTCGTCGGTTTTGGAGCCATCTGTGAAGATTCTAAAGTTCAGATTCGAAGGTTCAGATTCTGGAGCGAACCAGTCCTGAACCGAAGGAAAGTTGACTGAATAATTTTGACGCAGTTTGAGCATTTTTGATCATCGTGTCAGACGGCATATGCATTAGACGTGAGTCAAAAGGTATGCTGCTTGCGAGCTCCTCAAAGCTCAAGTGCGAACTGTGCCAGAGACCACATCGCTTTAAACGAGAAATGGTCTTGAGAGTACACCCCATGATGTAGGTATCAAGAGGAGGAAGATTCAGCAGTGCGTCGAGAGCAGCTCCCGGTGTGCTGGGGAAGGCCCCAGTAACACCAAGACAAACTGTTCTTTGAAGTTTGGCAAACGAGGCAATACCGTATTTACTACAGAGCTTATTGCACTAAACAATTGACGCTCAATAGCCTAATGTTAAGAAAATATTTTTCATGTTAAACACCCACAGTTGGCCTACCATAGAAAGATGTATTGCACAAGCGTTCCTAAGAATGTACCTTCTGGTGCTCCAGCAGTAGCTCAATATCTTTGGAAACTTACTAAGTCTTTTATTTAATGAAGTGAACAACTTGTATATTGAAAGTATTATCCCTGCAAATTGAAATCATTCGGAGTGTTTAAAATGATTAACAGCAAGTTTGAATTTCTCGTGGTATAACAGAAATAGAGCATCCTATTGAAAAAAATTGCAGCCATCTTAGCAAAATTAAAGTGCCCCTGCATTCCTTAGATTGTACAAATGCAGAGTTACAATCTTTGCATAAATGAGAGCTCCCATGAAGAAAACGGATCCTTATCACGTGATTTTTCTTTTTTAAACACTTTTTTGCGGTAGTATTTCTGTATTGATTTATTGATGATGAACAGTTTCGCATTTAATTTTTACCAAGCGTAAAACAAACCCAATGTAGAAGCTTTTTTAAAAGCATTTCCTTATCTACAATTTTCTACAAGTCTTCGGAAATTTATGATGGAAATTGTCTTCAGTCATTGTAGGTTTGTAGACTTCAATCTCCTCTCACAATATGAAGCTTCTATCTACCAGTTTACCAGAAGACAAACAAATCTTCCGCACAAAAATGTTTTAATCTCACTGCTACATCCGAAAGGCGGTTACACAAAACACATCACAATAATCGAAAATTTCCAAAACAACCATGCAGAAGATGAAACAGCAACAAACTACACAAATAGTCAGACGTCATTTAAAAAAAAAAGACTAAAGTTGGAGAGTCCTTCCAGAGAACGCTTATTACAGTGAACAGAGAACAACCATCATCATTTGCCACAGCAAATATCGATTATTATTATTTGTAGTGTAATGAAATGTAGCCAAACACTCTGCCAAGTGGATGTTATGGACTATGCTACACAAAATGGAGACAAATGGTCCTATGGTAATTACTCAAGAGGGAGATGTTTAATAGAATTGTTCCAAACTTAAGTTTCCATTATTATACTGCGTGTCCAGCTACTTGGGGCGGTTGTATTTTCCATGAATGTAGGTCGTTGGCAGTATGAAAATGAAATACACACACATGACCAATAAAGGTATGGCATCCGTAACAAATGTAAAAAAAAGTGTAATAAATTACATGGGTTTAGCCTATTTGGCTATGCTGTAGGGCTATGCGGGCTTAAAATTACACACTTAAAATGTCACCTTCATGAAAATTAATGACAAAAAATGCGGTTGCTTGGGAAATTGCTCTTAAAATGACAATACTTGCAGAAAGTAATGGCTTCTTAATTGGAATCTCTTAAATAACAACGACGAGTGGAATAACTAAATGGAAGCAATTTTCATTAAACACATACGAACTATTCCCTTTGTTAAAAAAAACAAGTGTGAGAGAGAGAGAGAGCAAGATGCTGTCGAGAGCTATTCATTACAAAACAAATCAATTGTAATCAGTTCAACGACCTTTCCGGTTGTAATTACACAAAGGTCAATACTCATGCATTCCGTCTTACTAAAGACCACATTAAGGTGTAATAGGAGTCATTGTGTCATGATATTGTTTCAATCACTGTAACCTGATTGGAATTGAATTGAATTTTGAAGCACATACATGAGTAGTTTTGGAACTTAGATTGAATTTCGTGGTTAACGTTGATTGAGTTGTTAGCTTCATAATGTCTTTCAAATAATTACAATTGTAATGGATAATGAGTTCCAAATTGATACACTTTGTATTAAAAATGAGCGAATTGCTAAAAGAGAAACGGTGACAGTTGGTTAAAAAAGAAGTAGTTTTTCTTTAAGAGAAGTGAATCAATTAGTGTTTAAGCAACACAAGATGTTTCCAATTATAACACCGCCTGGTTTAATTTGGACTTGAAGGCTTCTTCAGTTTTTTATACAATCTAAGCTTATGAGTCTTATAAATCTTATACAAGTGTAGGTGTTTTGTATACAATACTACAATAGAAAGGACTTAAGGGTTGTCTGTGCGTACATGTACATACATGTCATAGGCATACGTTTGGTTAAAATTGTAATACTTATATTGACAACAACCACACCATTCCTTTTATCTTTACCATTGAAACGTTGTATCTTCCAGAAAAATCCAACAAATATAAAAAGTTGTTGATGTTGTGATGCCCATAGCGTTAGCACATGTAACTGCCTATTGTGTGGGTTCGAATTCCAACAGGAAAACAAAAAATATTAGTATAAATTTGGATATCACCTTTCACGAGGAATTGGCAAGTCCTCCGACAGTAAATTCATTGCCTTCCTCTATTACTCGTTTGCAATCGGCAGAAAACTGAAAACTTCCATTCCCTCACAAGGCATGGTTGTGAGAAATGCGCTAGGAACCGGGGCACATCGGCTCTGTTACAGTCTACCGGCTTTATACATTTTTCGAGATTGTCAGGCCCAAACGTTTTTGATAAGCTTTAAGTGCGCTGAACATTTCGTTAGCTAAAAAACTCTAAACTTTCTAACTTTCTAACTTCTATGAGTAGGGTTGGTCAGAAAAGCTCGGGAATTCTCTGCACCTAATACATTTCAGGGACCTGTAATTTTAAGTGATTTCGACAGCCTAAGTGAGAAAGCGCTTTTTATAACAGTGTTATCAGTCTCGGGGAAGTCGTCAGTTCTCTGCGGATGACTTGAGCCATAAAAAACACTGGTGAGATTCATTATAACCATTGCATCACGGGTACGGATTCATTGGTACATTGGTGAGTTTCATTATAACCATTGCATCACCGGTACGGATTCTGACTTATCCCGTTTTATCATTTCACTGGAAGAGTACATGGTCCGTTTGTATTTTTCACTTCAGGAAATGCACTTTCCGGTAGGGGGCTACTTCCATCCATTTGCTGTAGGTGGTATTTTGTAAGTTGCAAAACGATTGTGCGGAAAATTAAATATCTTTAAGAATCTTACTCCCATGTAACAATCCGACGCGCTTACCATTACGCCATGGGCACAACGTGAATATGATTTTTTACGTGCTTAATATAGTAAAATTAGTGAACATTAATGGACTCAAAAAGCAACCTTGTGGCATACCGAAATCGAATTGAATGTTCCCAATGATTTTGTAAATTTGATACTACTGCTCTAACATTTGGGGAAGTTGTTCATAAATTTTGGGAAATCTCGTAGACTATCATTGGCGGTAAGTTTAAATTATAACGATCACAATGCTATGAAAGACTACTTATAAATCAACAACAAAAAAACCGACCAAGTTGAGCGAACCTTTGTTGAACTGCCAAAAAATTGATCTTATGAAATTTTGAAATAAATACAAATTTATGTAGCTAATTGTTGTTTTTATGAAATGAAAAGAATTTAAATAATTTTGTTATGGTTTTTGGCAACTTTATTTATTTTTTGAGGATAAATAATGAAACTTTATGTCCTTGCTGGAAACAACTGATTTTCTTATTTCTTTCTGTTATTTTATCTGTCTACTTCAGAAATAAAAAATGAAAATAAATAAATAAATAGGGTGGCGCAACAGAGCGAGGAGCACCTGGGCCTAGCGCATTTCTCACAACCATGCCTTGTGAGGGAATGGAGAGGCCCTACAATTTTCTGCTGGTTCCGAACGGTTTATTGAAAAAGCTCTTTTCATGGCAATGAATTTACTAACGGAAGGCTTGCCAATTCCTCGCTAAAGGCGATACCCGTGAAAAAACATTTTTACCTCTGCTGGGATTCAAACTTCGAACCTCTGGGTTAGCAGATGGTTATGCTAACCATCACTTCACAAATGTCAAAGTATAATTGACAAAGTATGGCGTCTTTCGAAAAGCTAAAGATTTCTGCCTTTTTGTGATTGCATAAAGTACTAAATAAAAGATTTTTTGAAGGTGTTTACTGTGGTTTTTGTAAGTCGGAAACAGTTTATTTTTGTTACGAAGTGAAACTGTTGAAATAAATTCTAATTTTGACGGCACAGCTCAGGATAGTTAATCATTTAATTTAACAGTTTGTGAAGTGAACCATTAATTTTTTTGTTATTTGAAAAAGACTTACTGAAGAAACACAATTATCGGCAGTGTTATTCTCAAAGGATTCACTTGTTACTCTCACGTTTTTAATCTACCGATACGTACATGCATTCATATATCAATAACACTTTGAACCCTGTTCTTCGGATGTGCATCTGGAACGGTTGCAATTGCATTCTGACCTTGACAGAATTTTGTAACATGGGGAAATATTAATCGTGTAGAATTCAATGCTTCGAAAACCGCATTTTTTTGTCGTCAAAGTTTAAAATTCCCGCATTGTCATTATCTATCAATGGTACCTGCATCCAAGAAACCGAGAAGCTGTGCGTACTCGGTATGTATGTAAACGAATATCTTCCTTCGAAATCACCAAAAATGCTGCAAAATGCTTAGGATACTTAGAGCGATGCACGCAATTTTTCAAACCCGCTGATCTGGTTGGAAAGCCCAAAAACTAGAGCACCTATACTTCCCATGTTTGAGCTCATGATCCTCAAACATAATTGCGCTTGCTTGACAGGGATCAAAATAGGGAATGCTTTGCCCAACTCAGTTCGGTCCACGCATTACAATGCACAGAAATTCAAGAATAATGTGCATCGACATGTCCTTTCTTATCCTTTCCTTATTTCATAACTCCCGCACTGTGTTTTAAACATTTATAAGGGTAGCCACAAATGCCACATCCCCTTGAAAGGCGGGTATATTTAAAAAATTGTTTCAACCAAATTCAAGGCAAACAAAAAATCAGTTATGTCACCTTACCTGGTTTTCGTTCCTTTAGTTTCAATGCAAAGTACGAACGATTTAATGACGTACTTATCTAAAAAAAGGGTCCTTAATTGCTGTTGAAATTGGCCGTTTTTCTACTACACATCAAGTTTCTTCTTTTAATCGATTCTCGTCTCGATATAAAGAGCTTGCTGCTCTAATCAATCACATTTCCAAAATCGATTACTCGATTTAAGTGATTGTCTTAATGAGTTGGTTAGTTACAAGAGAATCGGTAGTTTGACAAACTGCTTTTTCAGTCCATTAATCAAAGGGTAAAAATACTTTCATGTCTTCAGCTTAACAGCCTTTATACCAAAAAAGCAACCACATTACAATCAAACTCATTACGAACTCGTCATAGTAAAATTGTTGCAAAAAAAATTAAATAACAAAAGACACACCAAGAGTATGTCATTATCTAAGACCAATCAACCTATACACTACGTAATTGTGAAGAGTCGCCAATTCTTCCGCATATACCTTTGACTGAGTTTTATAGTCACTCATGCCAAACAGTTTGCCCAAAGCACAAGTTTTGAATTAATAACAAATATTTTACTACAACGGCTCAGTGTAGCGTAGTTTGCGCCATGACATGTTCATGTTCACCCAGTAATTTGAGTAAAGTTGAGTAAGTTTCAAAGTCTGGAAAGTTAAATTTGACAAGAACAGTCTTTTCTCATTAGAATTTGCGTTAATATATTAATATCTTTGATTTAAGACCACAATGCCCGTAGCGACAGTAAAGTAAAAGAAAAAGAAGAATATTCGTGTCTCGTTTGATACCTGACCTTCATTCACCAAAGAGTTTATGATACTGACTGGGTACAAAATCACCGAAGACATATTTACAGCCAAAGTAAGTCATAAATAGAAGTCTTATGATGCATATTTATGAGACATGAACAGATTTATGTCTGCAGCTTAATAATTGATTAAAATGAATAAGTATTAACCCGTATACATCAGGTCGGATATAGGATAAAGAACACATTTATCGATATAAATACACGTGAATGAACTGAGTTGAAATAGCTATATTGAGTCTCAGTTCTATCGGAAATATGGATTTTGTATATCTTCGTTGGGATTGTGTGCTGAAATTGGATTCGACATAATTTGGTAAAATGAAAACCAATTACATCACTAGCTTGGGGAGGCTTGAACTATTGTTTTTCACATATCTCCTGCTGAATGTGATTTGCTGGATTGTTTTTACAAATTTATAATGAAAAACTTACTCCATATACGGGAGGCAAAAAAAAAAACCATAGAACCTAGAACACAAACATTTTTAAAAATGTGACATTGAATCTGAGGTCTCTGAACTTTCAGTGCGAATACAAACGAGTTTGTGAGATGTTTCATTGAAGAGTGATAAAAGTAAACAAATCCAGTCATTGTACACATTAAAATTTGATTGTTGATAAATTAATACTATTTCCTATAATTTGAACAACTTTATGGTTTCGAAAAACTTCCATTATGGGGGATGTCCAAAATCTGTTAACGATTTCTTACTGGATTTAGAAGTTGAATGAGCGATATGCTTTGCATTTCCACTTAAATTTGATAATTTATTTTGCAAAACTATATAATTTTGCATTGCAAATAAACCTGAGTGTGCTTGATCTTTATGCCTAGGATTACGTGACATCATTTTGACTGGCGAGACCAAGAAAGTGATGTGTTGGTATCACCCGTCGAGGTATAATCAAGGTTATCCTACATTCCATTGACAATGACAAAGCAAGGCTTATTACTAAAGACAACAGAAATGAAACTAATTTAAATGCTTTCAAAAAACGTCTTCCTGTATCGAAAAGGATTTCTAGAATATTAAAAACTATCATAATACGGGATTCACATTACTGGAACAAGTTCTACTAAGTATTCTAAGGTGTATGTTGACTTTTTAACTTGACTTCCTAGTCAATTCAATTAAAGACGACATAGAACATCATGAATTTTATGGTTGTATGGTATGGATAGTTTTAGATATAATTTTTGTACTGTTAAAAATTTTTACAAAGGCAAAATTGGCAGTGTTTTCGTGATAAATTAGTTTGGTTAAGAATTATGAGTCTAGCTCGTAACCGGAACACCGGAAGTATACATTCGTGATGTTGAACATCTCTTCAAGGAGACTGAAATTAGTAGGCCGCATGTGGCCTGTTTAAAGTTTGGGACGAATGGAGAATGGTTGGAAAATTGTTGTACTTATTTCGTTTCATTGGGTCGTCAAACCTAAAGCGTGGTGACAACGCTGACTGAGCAGTTTTGTTTTTTCCTTTAAATTTGTCCAAACAATATTTCTAAGAAGTGGAGATAAATTTCTTTTATTTAATGGCCATTACAACACCACGGTGGCCTCAGGTGTACCCCAAGGCAGCCACTTAGGTCCTCTACTTTTCATTCTTTCTTTAAACGACCTCAAAGTCGTCATTTAATGTTGTCTTGTTTCAATGTACGCAGTCGCAGACTCTACTATTTTTTGCAAAATCATTTCTTTAACTACTGACTATTTTCAAATCTAACAGGATCTCTACAACTTTTCTAAATAATGCTCTAAAACAGCTTGGAGCTTTCATTTCTTTAATTGCTCACTTTTTTCATATCAGCCAGGATCTCTGCAACTTCCCTACCCAAATAAACAGTAAAAATAAATAAGGTGGCGCAGCAGAGTGGCTAGCCCCGTAGCCTTGCGTATTTTTCCTTGTGGAAGAATGGAGGGACCTAAAATTTTCTGCCGATCCCAAACGGCGAATTGAGAAAGCGCTTTTCATGGCATTGAATTTGCAATTCCTCTTCCCAATTCCCCGCGAAAGTCGAAGCATATTTTGCTTCTGTCGTTTTTGAAACCACAAACCTCCCGGTTATCAGGCAGACTTGCTAACCATCACGCCACGGGTACCTCTTCTCTACCTGCTGCTCTTAAATCTCCCTGGAGCTTATAATTGCCCATCGCGAATAAATTACCTTCTAACGTAAACCCATCAAATCTCCTCCGGTGTCTAACTTTTTCACTGCCAAACTCATAACGATCTGGACATATAAGTCACGAACTCAGTTTCTTCTCACATATTGACGATTCTATTCTCAAAACTAATTAACCCCTACGTTATCCGATTTCTGTACGTAACCTTAGTTCGTCTACTGCTTCAATACGCTTACCCCTTACTAACATGTTCCTTCTATTCGCTCTTCAAGATCTTTTTTTTGAGTAATTTTTGATACGACCTTATGATGATCACATTATACTTGACAACTTGGATGCGCTGGGAGATCGAAGAGAAATATTGGAAGTTCTAATTTTTTCATCGATTCTTTTTCAATCTCCGTGTCCATCTTTAACAATTTTAACCTTTGCGGTATTCAAAATTCTCATCTCTTGTATCCTTCTTTCCTACGCTCAGAATGGAACAACATAGGTGTACCTATCGCTACTCCTACTTAGACAAAACGCTTCAAGGATAACAAACACTAGATGGACTGAGAGTAACAACTGCTTTGCAACCAAAAAACTTTGGACGTGGTGTAGACTCAAAACACTCGAAGAGTTTGTTTGCCCTGAACCGCCTGTATAATCTAGGTTCTACCATAGGTGTTCTTACAGGACACTGTCTAATAGGGAGACACGCCAAAAGACTTGGTGTGTTTTCCAATGATTTCTGCGAATGCTGCATGGACGAGGAGGAGGAAGAAACCGTTCAACACCTTCTTTGCTCATGCCCTGCACTACTTCATATGAGGAAAACTCATCTCGGTGAATTCTTCTTCGATGATACTAGCGACTTAGCTTACAAAGACCCTAAAAGTCTTTCGAAATACATTAAAAGTTCCGCGTGGTTCGACTAGCAGGTGATTAACCCGCTAGTCCCGTAATGGAAGATTAATAAGTGATCAACTCGTTAATCTTACATCGGGTTTCTGAGATCAGTAGGTGATTAACTTGCTGATCTCTGATGTATCACAATGGGCCCTTGCGGCCTTAGTATGTCAGGCAATGTACTCATTGGCTCACAGCCACTTCCACCTAACCTAACCACCTAACCTGTATCCTTCTACCCACCCTGCCTCCAATCAAAATATCTCCTAAAACTTGAGAAACTTTAAATGGATTAAGTCTGTTACCCTTACCCCCTGTCTAAAACTCCATGTCATAAACTACCCTCGATATTGACCAAAAAGTTAGGTATACATCTTATTTCATAGTTTTTTAATTTGATTAAGATGTAGCTTGTGTCAAGCTAAATGAGTAGGGATTTTGTCCCTATTCAAACTTCTTTTTCTTTGTTTTCTACTTTTCGTTTTTCTCATTTATTATTTATCTATTTTTGGTCCCTCAATTTGCAAATTTGTCCTCCATTTTTGTTGAGTTGAAAGTTCTCTCACTGATGCAACCCTTCTTTGGGCCATTTGACATAAATTGATAATTTTTCTCAATTAAATTCTGTAACAAATTTTGTTACTTTACTTCTTTGTACACACACCAAACTTATATACGAACACAACTCTCATGTTCAACCACTTCTGTTTTCAGTTAAGTTCAAAACACCAAGTCTTTTTTTAAAATTATTTTCTCAAAATGTATTTCAAGCAGCACAACCGAAATAGTTTGGTTTCGAAAGAAAAAAAAAAAACAAACCTTTCAGTGGTACAATATCCGGTTGAGATAATGTCTTTTAAACAAATAAACCTCAAAGTAAAGTCTAACACCACCCATGAATGCTTTTTACCACACACGAGTACCTACGACCATCCGTCAAAAAAAATTTCCTTCTTCCCAAATTATACTTCCAAATTATTCGAGTGGCTTTTTTAAGCACTTCAAAATGACGCCCACTATTGTTGTTTCGGATTGACTTGAAGAAAAGCAAAAATACTGAACATTTGCTTAAAAAGATTTATTTATTTATTATTCCATGTTTTTACCTGTCTTTTTTTTTCTTTTATTTTCTGAAACTCTCATTGAATCTTGTCAGTGCTTAACTCATTTGTTCTCCATCTGCGAAATTCTTTCAGTTTGTATGGTAATTCAAAGTTGACAAAAAGCACGGTTTTATGAATAGAATTGAACAGCAAACAAAGGCCTTAGGGACTAGTTTCAGTTTAAGTTTAGAACCCCACCACTCTATAAGCACTGTCACTAGAGGCACACTGCGATTACATTATCATTTTTTTTTTTTTTATAATTTCACCTTCACCTTTACCTTGAGGTGTGTAAGTAAATACATATTTCTATTTTCAGGACCTGCATTTAATAATTATTTAATCTTTTTGAGTGGTGTGGAGCCCGCATGAAACGTGAGTGTGTAAGTGAAACTATTCGCGGTTACTTACTGCTCAGTTAGGTACCTCAGGGATACATGCTCCAAGTTGAATGGATGGATGAATCTTTTATTTTTTTATTTTGGCATCTTGCAATTGCGCTTAGATTCATAGTTGCGTCTGTTCGCGGTATCATACTTCACATAAAATTATATCCCCGCCGTCGGCCGTCAGACATCATAGTGATTAATTTATGCGTAATTCAGGCTTTTGTGGTCGTCGCTATCGTTTGTGGTTTGACTATAGGTATGTTGATGTGGGCAAAGTGGCATCAGACTTGAAGATTCTTTCTGGTTTTTTTTCGATTTTCTGTTACAAATTAATTAGCCTCACTATTGCCGTTGCCGTGTCTCGTCTCGTGCTGGGTTGACATGGAAAGCGTGCTGGAGCCGCCGCCAGTTTGTCTCGTGAGTTCAAGTGATTTGTGTCGCAGTGTGAATCGCCGTCGGTCGTCGCGTCGTCTTTTTCAAATTAGTGTTGTCGATAATGGTGTGTTTTGGTGTTTTGCTAAATCCATAGAGTCGGCTGCCTTAAATTGATTACTTGAATGTTTTTTTTCTTTTCTGATGCGTGGATTGTTTTTTTTTTTTAAACCAAAGTGTGTGAAACAAATTTTTTTTCATAATATCCGGTGGATTGAGTAATTTTTTGTCTTCTCTTTTTCGTTGCGCCGGGTTTGACACTAAAAGAAAGTTTCTCATCGTTTATTCGGAATAGAGATGAGATATTTTTGGTGGCAGTGTTTTGTAAGTTGACCTTTGTTGTGGGCTTATGTAATTTATTTGTGTTATGAATTTAGGTTGACAAAGTGCAGAGTGTGAAGAAAAACTGTTGAAAAATTCATATCAATAAAAAACGATTTGCACGTATATTGTCATATTTGCATCGTCACGGTAATTTAATAAATTTGTATTTGAAAAACCATAGGTGGTTGCAAAATATCTATCTTCTTTCATCATAATCCTGTTAATAAAGTGTTGTTTATGGTTCTCTTGGGATATTTCTATTGAATGTAAGGGAAATGGACAAGTAATTTTTGAAAAAGATGTCACAGAACAACATTGGTCTCTAGGCTCTTCATAGTCGCCTTCTGTTTGGAGTAAAATAATCGATATTTCAGATTTAAAATTTGATAAGCATCTCAAAAAAATATGGTGCTGTATCTTAAGTGTGATTAATTTATTTTTTGAGCATTCGTCAATCATCGCCAAACAACCCCACCCAGTCAACACTTCTCCTGTAGCTCGTGGAATGAACAGATATTAAAAAAACTGTTTCCAAAACTTAAGAAAACATGAAACAAATATAAGTCTGGACCCCACAAACAAATTGTCTACTAATTAATAAAAGCAGTGCAGCATTTTGTTGTTAATTTAACCAAAATCTTTAAAGTTAGATTTTTGATGGACGATAATTGGAATTTTTCGGCTTACGTAGTTTGTGAAAAGCTATAGCGATTGCTCTGATTTTTTTTTTCGAAGCTAATATATTTTATCGAAAATAGCATGCAAAATCTTAATATTAAATCAATAAGATGCAATCGTCAACAAATTGAGAGAGAGGACAAGTCAAATGTTTGTCATTGTTAGTCTACAAATGTATGTCTTCACAGATTTATAAGATTTATTCTTAATGTTAAAGAAATGTAAATAAATTGAATAAGAAAATGATTTCAACAAAATGTTCCTATCAAACAATTGTTAGAATTCTAATTTCCAAACGGTTTTTGTTTCAATTTATAAAAATTTCAACCATCCTCTTTCCAAAACTAGCGTAACGGACAGCAAGTCTGCCTACGTCGAAGTTTCTTATCCCATATGTATTTGCCGAAGCTAGTGTAAAGTATTCCATTGATATAATAGTGCAGTTGAAGAAAACGTACTAACAAAGTATTCATTCATTCTAATAGTACATTTCTGTTATTCACTGTATTACCATCACTGGTTTTTACTTTGATATATTTTCTTCGCCAGGGGATTTCTTACTGCACATATATACTGACCTTAAGAGAAGACAATTCCATGGAATTCCTTTCGTGGTGCTCATGGCATAATGGTTAGCCTTAGCATATATATATGACTGTTGCGTTGGGGTTCGAGGTTCTAATCCCAGAAAACATCCAAAAGTTTTTCCACGGGTATAGCCTGTCGCGAGGAATTTGTCAAACCTTCTGGTAGAAACTTCACTGTCATTAAAAGCGTTTTTTCTATTAGCAGTTCAGAATCGGTAATAAATTGTAGGTCCCCTCCGTTCCTTTAAAAAATATGGTTGAAAGAATTTCGCTCGACTTTAGGGCTTCTTCCTCTGTTGCACCAACAAAATTAATTATTTTCATCAATGTCATTGCTTTCGAGGTGTTTTATCCTTTGCAATTACTTGTCACGGCCTTTAATAGGTAATAGATACTACTCACTATATTGCCATGGAAAGCATTTCTTCAATTAGCCGTTCAGAATCGGCAAAAATTGTAGGTTTCCTCCATTCCTCACATTTTATGATTGAGATAGCACGGTGTAGTTCTTGTGTCTGCCTATCTATGTTTGTTTCTTTTATCGATTGGTGGGCCTTTCCTGATCCTAAGAAGAAGAATCAAAATGGCGTTTTATTCAGGGTTTTTCAAAGCTGGCGTTTTTAAAATAGCGTCGTTTTTTTCAATAATTATATCAACCATAAGAAAAAGTTACTAAAGAGCTTTTTAGTAAAATATACTAACATAATCTTTTTAGATTTTAAGGTAGACTTTACTATAGTCTTGTCCTTTACCCTAGATTTACTTCTTAGACGACTGGGGTAGTAGGCTTAAGTTGGAAAATGTTCACACGATGGCTTTTGTTAGAGGAAAGACATATCAGGGTTATCGGGAACTTTTTTCCCATCTTTTATTCCCAAATTCGAAAATTTGTATCGGGAACTTCTTTTCGAAATTGCGAATAAAATTCCTAGGGAAAAATATCTATCGGGAACTCATTAATTACGGGAAATATTGTGTTTTTCCTGCAAAAAACTTGTTCCCATGGGCAAAAAATCCGTGGGGAATTCCCGATAGTAGGAACTTATTACCGAGAAGGGAAACATTTTTGGGAAAAATATTTCCCAAGGAATTCCTGATAAGGCTGAATGTTATCGGGTTGTTAGGTTGTTAAAACTAGAGCTAATTTCAAGACTGGGTCATTTCTGATAAACTTATTGTAAGAACTTTAAAAAAATAGTACAGCAATTTTGTACTACAAATTTGCATTTTTTTAACATTTTTTGAAAAAGGATTGGCACTATTTTTTTTGTTTTT
This sequence comes from Melanostoma mellinum, assembly GCA_914767635.1. Lineage (NCBI taxonomy): Eukaryota > Metazoa > Arthropoda > Insecta > Diptera > Syrphidae > Melanostoma > Melanostoma mellinum. Next base: position 28,977,894 of record OU612058.1, read on the forward strand.
TCAACAGCGGCCATCTTTAAAAAGTGGAATACTCAAAAGTATACAATTATGGTGGAAATCAACACTTTTTTGGAATCTTCTTTCTTCTTTTTCATTTTCGGCGTTACGAGTAGTGATCTTGAAGCGATCACAACTCTCCCACTTTTCTGCTTCACACTAGTGATTCGCCTGTGGGGTACGCCGCGTTGACCTCAGAAATCGTCGGCAAGCCTCCCGGTTTTGGATTGTTCCATGTCTGAGGCCAACCAAATGCTGCTGTTTTTGCATTTGCTTGTACCAGGAGTGTTTTGGCCTGCCTTTTCTTTTTCGTCGCGAATTTGTTGAAACGTACGATATTGCCTTTTTGACTGGGTTCTGCGGATCTCTCCTTTGAACATGACAATACCAACTGAGCCGATCGTGCTGAATTTTGTCCAAGATGGTACTTTTGACATGAAGGCTTCCACGAATCTTAGTACTTCTAATTCGATCAAGCTTTGTTACTCCTGCTGTCATCCGAAGCATCTTCATTTCGGCTGCCGTCAATTTGCTCTCATACTTTTTGTACATTGTCCAACATTGTGAACCGTATGTCAGAGCTGGACGGACAACTGCTGTGTAGAGTCTTCCCTTCAGCTTAGGGGGCATTTTTCGATCACAGAAGATAGCGGAGTTTTCTCGCCACTTCATCCACCCTACGCTTACTCGATGATTGATGTCGTCACTTTTTTGGAATATTTAATTTAAAGTAACACACTTTTTCATGAGAAAAGTGACAGTGGTACCAATAATGCTAAGGTTAGGGTGTTAACTATTATTTTCATTTTGGAGGTAATCACTATTATCTCAAAGAGGAACTGGCAAGTCCCTAGACAGCAAATTTGTTATGAAAAGTTCTTTCTAACACAGAGTTTGGGAATTGGTAGAAAATTGTAGTTCGCCTCCATTCATCCGATGAATGATTGAGGGAAACACAAAAGGGCCTGGCGTTTTTTTTTTTTTTTTTAATTTATAAAACTCTAAGGTATCTCCCTTTTTCGTTTTTAAATCTAAAGGCTGCAGTCTGTTTTTAAAAACCATGAAATAATTTAAGTAATTTAAATTTTTTGTTGCTGTAAATAATCGACTGTGGTGGTGCCCGTAACGTAACGGTTGACGTATCTCAATAAAAGGAGTTCAAGTCTTGAACTTGAGAAACATCAAATGTTTGTTCGCTTGTAATGCCTTTTGCGAGGCATATCCTCTCCTATTTTCCTAAATGCTCGCACTGTGTTTAACAACATTATAAGGGTAGTCATAACCCCTTGATGTGCGCGTTAATTATAAAAAAAAAAAAAAAATTGGAAATTTTTGAATTTTGAATTGAATTGATTTGAAATTTTCCAAGAAAAATAATTCAATGAAAACAACTTTTATCTTTTTTGCCATTCAAATTTTACCAAATTTGACAATTATTGTTTTCAAAATTCGTAAGTTCCCGAAATCAACTCAACTTTGTTAAGCCACTCTTTTGATTTATAACAAGTAGACTGAGAAAAAATAATTGTAAAAGCGCTAAACTCTGTTGTTAAAATATTTTTTTTCTATTTTCAGGTATGTCGCTCATATCATCTCCCAAGCAGCAATGAAATGGAATGAATTGGATACAAATCACCCTCATTTTAATTAGGTAAAATAAAATCTGTTCATTTTGATCATACTACAAACATATATTCCAAATCAAAATTCAAAAAATCACAAAAAGATATTTTCTCAATACTTTTTGTATCTTCAGTCTTGTTACCACTGGGTGGCTCTGGCTATGAGCCTCATGCTCGCTTTGTACCACATGGTGGTAGTATAGGCAGGGTAATTTAAAAAACATGCTGTCATAGTGAAAAATGCAACTTTGAATGAGACTCTCCTATGAATCCAGCTGAATATTTTTTGATTTTTTGGCGCGTACTCCAAGTACTGAGCTGCAAAGCGGTAGAGCTAGCAAATTAGGAAAAAATTTAGAAGTAAGTCATCGCTCTGTCGATCAGCTGAATATTGAATAATACGCTGATCTGTGGGTTGGCCTGTGGGCATTAATTTCGTTCTTCTGCGGCTTATTCTTAGACCAATCTATAGCCTTCTCCTGATTGACAAAATAAAGCTTAGACCACAGATATTATTGGCTAGGAGACATATTATATCATCGGCATAGTTCAAATGGCTAAGCCTTTCAAAAGGCTTACATTTAATGCCTTGCCTCTCCTCTATACCTACTTATTACTTCCGTCAGAAAGAGGATTAACGATATACCATATCTTTGTATCACACTGTCGGACTTTAAAAGATACGAAGAGCTACTTACTACTGTAGCGCTGTTGTAGAATTCCTCCACCAAGAAGTGATCACCAAATACATCCTTGGTTAACTAGGTCGAATGCCTTTTCAAAGTCTACAAAAGTCATTGAACTGCTGGAGCACGATAGCGAAGGTATTGGTATAATCGACACAAAAACAACCATTTTGAAAGCAAGTTTGAGTCGTGCAAATTTTTATTTTTACACCACACATCTTAACTCTCCTGGGAAAATGTATTCCGCTTCGCCGCGAAGCGAACCAAATTTTCCTTTGAGTAGTACGGGTTTGTTGGTAAGCATACAAAATTCTAACCAAGATAAAGTAGCTAGGAGCAAACCAAATAATTAATAAAGTAGACTGAGTTCCCATCATCCTATTTTACGAAGTGGGGCATACTTGAGCTATGGATTTATATCGATGGAAATCTGAAATCAGTGCCCAAATTTTTGAGCTTTTTTTTGTAGTACCTCAAAATGTTTTTTCTTCCAAATAAAAAGAAACTAGAATAAATGCATTAAGAGCTTCCATTATGTTCTTAGTCCTTTCGAAGAAGAAAAATTCATCAGACTCTTTTAGACGCTGCTTCAAAATGGCAATAAAAGCCATGGGCCTTAATTCTTTTCTTTGGTGGCTCAAATTGCCCCTTCAAAGTGGAAACAAAGCTATAACACCCACGGGTTTTGTTTCCATTTTTTTTTTTTTTTTTTTTTTGGAGATAAGACCCACGGGTCTTATTGCCGCGGGTTAATTGCACTGCACCTTATTCAACACTTTGCATATGTAACGGAAGATCCCAAAGCAAAAGCATTTGCTCAAGCTGTATTTCATTTTCTGACAGCGTTCTATTTTTGTAGCTTTAAAGTAGATTACGATGTGATATCAGCACTCTATAACATTTTTTAATGTCCCGCTTATAAAAAAAACAAACTCAAGAGTAATGATTGATTTCCTTACAGATAAACAAGACCAATTTAAGTGACACAAGTTTTCCCTGAGCTCCAATTTTATTTGAAAAATTGATCAGCAGTGTATAATGATGATGATTCAAAATAACCATTACTTGACATCATATTTTCACAGCACAGCTTAAGCTCAATCATTACCCGACACGCAACAGCTGATGACTTTATCCATATACATTCGGAAGGAGGCTGCTATTATAAATCACTCAAGCTTTCGATGATCTTTTTCAAATAACACCAATTTGACACAACGAATGCGCCGAGAATGCTGTTCGCACTTCATCTAAATGGATCTCTGTCTCCGAATACCGTCTCGCAGTCTAGATTCATAAATTCCCTACCAGCGGAAACTGTGTCGAGGAGTTTAAAAATCGAAAAATGTTTAAAAATAAAACACAGTAGCTACTTGCCGCAATTAACATATATCCCATTTATATGCATTGAAGAGTGCGGCAATCATGGATTCACTTGAAATCGACTACATTGAACAGAATGATGGCTTTTCGTGCGAAATTTTCTCTTCTTTTTTTGTGTAATTTTTTATTTGATCAGCGAAGAACGTCTGGTGTGTTCCTACAGTTCGTTGCCTCAACAAAAGAAAAAATTAATCTTGTTGCTGGCAATAAATTATTGTTTTGAGACGTACTTTCCATTCATTAAATGTCTTATTATGCAAAATATTATGAATCATGATCAGAACGGCCAAAGACAGCCGAAATGTTATGCGTGAAATTAATATTCGAACTATGATTTGCGGTGGAGTACAAAGGAATTGACATGACTTTTAAGGAGTTCTGGCATAGATAGGGGGAGTCTTAAAAGTGGTCAAGGCGCTAAATGAAGTCTTGTTTTCACAGAACATTTGTGACAGAATCAAATTCTTTGTAAACGTTATATGAGTAAGAGTTTAAGTAACCGAAATATACTGTACATTTTAGTAGTAATTGTTGACTTCTAAGTAAGCCTAAGTCTGGCAAACGGTGGACTTGCATTTTAAAGAGGTGACGCCATCAGTCACAATGAGTTTAAAATGCTGAACATGTATGAATGTCTGGCAGAGAAACTAATTTGTAATCAATCACATAGTCAGGAACGTTAGTTTGATGGTTTCACTTTCGTTAGTGCCTAATTAGTGCCCAAAAGATTGTGTTTAATCGATAAAATTTGGCATTCCAAACAACAGACATGACATCACAAACAAATATTCCGTTCAAAGTCCACAAACTAGCGTACAAAGAAGAACTTACTTGACAATGTTGAAGATAAAACTGCCAAACAAATCAAACACAGCTCCTTTAATCGATGAATAACAGAATAATTTCCTTATTATTTGATGTCGCTCAAGAAGACAAAGCCACGCAATTATATGACGAGATAATCAAAATGCTGGCTCTGTAAGCAATCTATAACATCATCAACCTTGTCGTGGCTAATTAATTATGTGCTCTTTTGCGGTGAAAGCAATTATCATAATTGGCAGATTATTGCTGTTTGACAAAAGTGTGGTAAACAATAGGATTTGGAAGTATTCATCCTTTCGATTGGTTTGTTTTTGACAATTTCTTATTGTTAAGGAAAGTTTAGACTTAAAAAGGATGAAAAATGATATGAGAAATAACCGCAGACATTCTTGTATAGAAATTGTTATGTAAGTGGAATAAAATGAATACCAACTGCCAAATTTTTTAAAGAAATAAAATTTTTTTAATTGAGAGTGAAATTTTTTGGTGACAGCTAAAAAGCGACATGGTGGAGACCACCAACAGCCAAAAAGTGACACGATGGATGCAACAAACATCCACAAATGGCGACATTATGAAGGCACATCGACAGAAAAATGAGACACGATAAAGGTACACCGACAGCCAAAAGCGACATGATGTCGTCACACCGACACCCAGCGGGCGACACAATAAATGCACTCAAGAACCCAAAAAGTGTTATGGTAACATCACACCGACAGCCAAAAAGCGACATGATGATGGCACACTAACGGCCGGTATGATGAATGCACCAGACAGCTAAAAAGGCAAATGATGGAAGCACATCAACAGCCAAATAGTGACATGATTAAGGCATTCCGGCAGCCAGAAAGGTGACATGATGAAGGTACGCTCATAGCCAAAAAGCAACTTGACGCATCCCACCGACGGCCAGAAAGTTGACATGATGAAGGTACATTAACAGCCAGAATTATAAAGGCACCAAACAGCCAATGACGAAAGCACACCAAAAGCCTAAAAGTGACATGATAAAAACACACCGCCAACAAGGTGACATGGCAAAGGCACTCCGACATCCAAAAAGCGACGTAATGAAATCACCCCGACAGCCAAAAAGGTGAAATTATGAAGGTTCATGACAACTAAAAGCGACATAATGGAGGCACATCCACAGCCAAAAATTGGATTGATGAAAGCACACCGTGGTCAAAAACTGACATGATGAAGGAACGCAGCTTAAAGGTTGACAAAGGAAAAAAAGTTGAAGACAATTCGACAGCCAAACACCGACATAATGGAATGACACTCACATCGATAGCCAAAAAGGCGCAATTTTGAAGACACACTAACAGGACTTACAAGAAGCGAAATGATGAAGGATAAGGTACACTGACAGCCAACAAATGGCATGGTGAAGTTACATGTGATTTTAAATACGGTGGCGAATGATTTCAACCAAAAATTTCAAATAATAAATATTTAAGTGCAACATATACAAAATTGACTGAAAGTAGACTCTGCGCCATGTTCTTTCAACCCTTTTTCTGAGTCACTGAGTTTGAGGAATGGAGAGGACCTAATTTGTTGTTCGGGTTAAAAAAAACACAAACATTCCCATTGCTCTTTAACCTTCTAAGTAAGAAAAATGGCAATTCCAAAATTATTTGTTGTAACGCAGGTCAGTTCAGAAGTTCGAATAATGTATATTTTATTCATTAGATTGCTCTTAATTGTCACAATGATGCAAAGGAGTCATTGTCAATGCTAGTAATGGTGCAACTGAATGAATTTTCAAACAAAATAATTAAGATTGATCTATAATTGCTCCCATTGACGCCTAAGATTCAATTTGTAACCACAAAGCATTTTACTACGCCTAACTTGCGTAGTTTACCTGACTTACGTAGTTTACTACTCACTTATGCTCGTCTCTTGAATCCCTGATAGGATCTTCTAGGTCTTAGCACACAAACAATATATTGTATGCAGATCGGATTGTTACCCATTATTTTTATTCCTTACTATCATCTCCCGTCGGTTGCTAAGCCATCAATATTCATCATCATTCAATTGTGCAACCCAGCAAATTAGCATTGAATCCATTTTCGAATGTGTGCATTATTTATGGCCACACGATCAAAAGTATTCAATTATTTATTCGATAAGAACACCAAAATCCAATAAACACATCATACATTCGTACTATACACTCTTGATTTAGACCTCAAAGGCTGGCCGTTAACATTCTGGTCGTCTTCTCCTCCTACAGCCTCTTAGTCTTGACCATGAACAGAACAGATCAGAATTATTCCATTTTTATTATTTTCATTCTTGACTTTGGTCCATTTAACCGGATCGTGGAGCGACGGCTTCGAAGAGTGAGGTTTTCCAGTAAAAATTGAATTTCTTCTATTAGCTGAACACAGTATCCACAAATAATTTTTGATTGTTTATTTTGTTCGTAAGATGTTTACAGTTTCATCTCTCGGTTTCAGCGATCAGTTGTGATGAAAATCTGAATAGAAATTCACCTGCGTTCGAAGAAAACACTACACAGTAGAAACAAAGTCGTACATTCATTGAATAAAGGAGAAATATCCAATATTTTAATAGCATCTGGGAAAATATTTAAATTCTGCTCGCGTTAGACGAGGGAGTGCGCGTACAGTTTTGCGCAACTTCTTTGATAAATATTCTCCTATTTTATTTGCATTTTAATGATCTGTTAATAGATCACCACTGGTATAGACAAGGGACGCAACAAGGAAAGGAAAGTTCTTTCGACCGTCTGTCACTTGTCAAAGGTAAAGGAAGTTAACATTATGTACGTGCTCTGCGAACGACATGCTTAGAATGCAAAAAGGGATCACGATCGCGAGAGCAAGTATTCCAAGAACAGTAAATTATTATTTGCTAGATCACTCGAAAAACAGAATGTGTGGAGTGAATCCCAAGAGTACAAAGTGCGGCTACTAGCTCATGCTAGGCAAGTTCGATGAGGCAGATGTTGCGCACAAATGTTTGCTCGGCAAAAATATATTTAAGTGCTGTGTCTCATTCCTCGTATTAATTTGGGAAGACACAATCAGTATTACTGATTATTCTCAATTAGTCATCGGTCAGTTGGAAATTTGTCGATTCCATTGGCACTGATGTTTAGTTTAGAGATCACTCTTGTTGTGATATTCGCTAATTGCGGTTGATTTCTTGCTTGTGCAGTTTGTAAGCTAAACTGAATTTCAGAGAAGAAAAAGTGAATTGAATTGAGAAAAGTGTAAATTGGTTAGGGAAGGACATTGGTTGACAATGAAGTGGTTATAAAATGATTTGTAAACAAATTGTGTTCTAGTGAATTGTGAGTTGTTTGAAAAAAGTGCAGTAAAGCATTGTGACTTTGTCGAAAAACGTGCAGTAAAACCACGGATATAGTTAAACCCACTTAAGTAAGTTGATGCATTTTTAGGGAAATTTTGAACTCAGTGAACATAATTCGTTCTGTACATTATGAATAAGTTGTTTCTTTTCCGGGTTTTTTGAAAAGCCCCTGTTGGAAAGTGTTTGAATAAAAATCGTTTCTAGTGCATTCTTTTCAATCGGCCTGTGTATACCAGAATTTTGATGAGAATTCAAGCTTTGATCACGAGTAAAAAGGAGGGAAAGTGATTGATAATCATTGAGAGTTTAGTCCTGACGAGCTTCACTGAACCATCTGAAATGTTTGAAGAGTTTTAGGATGTTAGTCAGTGGCATGTTTCAGATGTCGCCAAGTTTGTTGAAAAAGTTTCTTGCAGGGCTGTTTAAATTAAATGTTGGGGCAAAAACTTATTGCGCTTTTTTCCTGGTATAGTGGGTTAATTTTGGACACTCACAGAGGAAGATAACCGATACCCAGAAGCGTCCTCGTAGCGTCCTCATAAATTAAGTACTCTTAAGAATGGCCAATCATCGAAGAAGCAGAGACATTCTAAGCTGGAGTAATAATTCTGTTTCTGGCCATAGGTTCCCGGCAACCCAGCAAGTATCTTTAGATAACAACCTGGATCCGGGATGTTCTTAGAAAGCTTAGGTAAACTCTGGTCTGGCAGAGCGGCATTCACCTAACCCAGAAGTGTCGATTCAACTGGAAGAATTATATTCCACATCACAATTCTCATAGCGCTGTTAAAGAAAAGGAAAAATTCTTTGGCTTAAGGGGGGAGACCACTTTAGGAGCCTAAAAAACATGTTTGTTTTTTGTGTTTTCTTGAGAGGGAATAAAATAACCCAATCTTTTTAAAAATTAGGAAAAATGTTTAATTAGAGCTGCCCAGTAATAAAAAAAATTGTATCTTTTCGATGACTAACAAAATGGCGGCATTATTGAAGTTTTCCAAATAACAGCTGCAGCTGTCACTCTTTTTCGGTTGATCTTAGAAAGATTTACCAAAGTTAGTTCTTTTGCTGACATATTAAGGGAAGGCAATTTTTTTCAACACATTTGAGCCCTGAAAAATTATTTATTTACATGCTACTTTTCAAACTTTTGGTGTATCCTTTCGATAATACTACTGAGAGTAATCATCCAAAATATCATCTAAATCGGTCTTACTTTTTGAGCAGCAGTTTTTGAAAAAGTAGTTTCGAGATAATTGCGTTTAAAGTTTCACGTTTAATAAGTTTAAGTTTACGGTTTAATCAGCGATTCCAGGCGCGTACAATAGACCTTCGACTTCCTTTCCCGAAAAAGCTGCTGCTACAAAAGGTCACCAGTAGAGGGTATTGTGAAGTGAAGGTCCTTCTCCTCCACTAACAACCCGAGCTACCTGACTCGTCACCCGACTGCATGTAGTTCCCGCACTCTAAATGCGATTACTCTGCATCTGTTCGATATTTTCAGTTTTCCTTTGGTCATAACATTCTTTGGATATCATACTTTCTCCTTTACCTATGTGAAGGCTAAAAAACAAAGGTTCTTTCAGCATTTTTTTAAAAATAGATTTTGGGAAAAGGTTTTTCAAATAATATACTGATCGACAGGGCAACCCTTCGAAAGTAAAAAAAAAATGTATTTGAAATTTAAAACAAAATGGCGGCTGTAGAACATGATACGTTAACTAGTATTTTAAAAAGATGTTCCGCGTCCAGACACATTACGTAGCCCAATCAGCATCTGGAACAATAAAATTTCTTAATGTACAACTGTACATCCATTTTACAAGTTAATAGTTTCATATTAATTTTTCGCAATATGGCAACCATTAAAACAAAAATTTGCATTTTTGGTCAAAAAAATGGCTTTAATTGTTTATAATTTTTTTTTTAAACCAATCGCTTAAATCGTGTGTACTTCAACAGATAATCATCTCAAAAAGCTACAATTTAAATTTTAAGTAAATCGGAGAAAAATTGAAAAAAGTTTGATTCCCGCGATGTTCAAAAACGCAGTTTTGAGATGAACGCGTTTTAATTTTCAAACGCTATGAATTTGCATTGGAGTTGCATCAAAAAAATCAATTCTCAAAAATTTTCTGAAGTATACTACTATTTGGTCCTTTTTGGTTTCAGTTCTAGGGATGTGTTAGAATAAAATTTACATTGGTATAACCTATTACCCCGTAAAGGCTCTGATGGTGGGTTTCAAAACTTTATTTTCAATTTCAATTTGTTTCTATTCCTGAGGTTTTGTCTCTCATTCTAAACGAAATCATTAAAAAATTTTTTTCTCAATATAAAAGGAGATTATGGTGAAACAAAATTATGATCCTCCGATGACTACACAACCAATTTGGACTGATCAACATTTCCTCAAAACTAAGTTCTAAGTTGAGTTAGTGCTAAGATTTTAAGGTGTTTGGTGGATACCTAAAAAAAGTTCAACCTAAAAAATAAAACGAACTTATTTTAACATTTGCCTTTTGTAGGCTTTAAGATTTTGACAAAAGTATAACCCTCAAACAGAAAGATATGCGTACTTTGAATAGTAAAGTTAGTGGTTTCCTTCTTGTAAGAGATTAAAGTCTTTTTTAAAGTTGCTCCCTAGAAATTTTATGACTTAGTTATAAGCTGTCGCAGTTGCTCACCAAATAGAAAAATTTTAAAATATTAAAATAATTATTTTTTGCTTTCTACATACCGACGTCAAACATTTTTGCAAGACTTACTTATTGTGATGAGATAATGTATCTTTTTGCCCTGTAAGTCTTTTACCGAGAAAACTGATTTGAATTTAAAAATGTGTGATATTTCACGAACAAATATTACTTGGTTGATGTTACGATGATGATTTACTTTTTGGCGGAAGTACATACCGAATAATAAAACCCCCTTTTCTTATGGCAAAAGCGTGCCTCTTTTTTCGTAGGTAAATCTATTTTTAGGCTTTTCAATTGCGATAGAAGGTAACACTTGATTTTCTAAGAAAGCATCACATTATACTACACTAAGTAGTAAGTAATGTCATTTAAAAAAATCACATACAAATACGTGTAATCCTTTGCACAACTCAATTTTCAAAGAGCATTTCTCTGTCATTCGTAAAGCATTGCTCGCATTACTATTCATACTGGAAAAGGTTATAGCATTTCTTTTTACTGTGATTTCTAAGTACAAAAAACGTATGAATTCGCTTTACATAATGTCACTGAAAGCTTCAAATATGATTAATGTATGAATACTTTCAAAGACAATTTTGATAAAATATTTATCCCATTCTTATTTATTTTGACATGATAAGAATCGCAATCGTTTTCAAAGCTCCCCCAATCATTTCTGAAAATGATTAAAAAGGTTTTATTCTCTGCGCACATCCTCTTATTAAAAAAGCAATTCATTAAGAGAAGACAGATGTCTTCTTTATAATTTTTTATACATAAAAAGTAGACATCTGGTAAGCAGATGTGAAATAATATGAGAATGAGTATTTACTGACAGTAAATTTAAAAATCAATAACCAATAGAATTTTGCGACGGTGTAAAGTCAATCAAACAGCTGAAATAATTGATGATAAGATTGCTCTGAAACAAAATTTATCTAGCCTCTTTTTTTTATTTATATTTTGATGAAATTTGTGGCGCTGTTTGGTAGTCCAGTGCGTTAAAGTGCGAGTGGTCCATGCAAATATCGTTTCAAAGGCGGATATCAAGTTGTTCCACTACAAAGGACACTATTAAATTACTTCCTCTTTATTTTTTATCTACATACAAGATTTCTGTCTGATAAATAATTTTTTTGAGAATTCTTTCAAGAAATTTTTTTCTACCACATATCCCTAGAATCTTTCAAAACTTGGTCGGAACTTCGACATCGTGTTTATCCCAATGACCTCACTGAGAGAATTGAATAACCGAAGGTGTTTTGAACCTTGTACTTGAACTTTAGGCTAGAACTGACTAAATTCAACTTCTAATTGTATTTTTAGGGTCTTACTCTATATTTCAAGTACTCCTTAATGATTCGAAATTTGCTAACAGTGACACTTATCTGAGCAATACTCCGCAAGTATAGGCTGGTATCAATCAAATCTATTCCCATAGGTCTACCTGTTTTTACCTTGTAAGTCTTTTGCTGATTTAAATGAAGAAATTGGTGGTATTACACGAATAAATACTACCTGGTTGACGTTAACACGATGTTTTGTTTTTTTTTTTTAGCCGGAAACCCTCGTTAACTCAAAAATTCTTTTGACAAGGACAGGCTCAATTTCTATACAACCTCTTTAGCGAGACAGGCTCGACTCTAAAACAAACTCTTCTATAAAAACTCTAAAAATTTCGAAAATGGTCCAGCTTACCAAAATTGGTACAACTTTAAAATTTCCTCTTTTTTTAAAATAAGCTTCTTCTACCGAATCCGAAATGGTTTCTCATGTCGAAAACTACTTCCAAAGTCCGAAGCAGTGATGTATCGAGATTGGATGCGCTCCAAAAGGCAACTCTTCTAAAGAGACAAGCTCCAGTCCAATAACTGCTTCAATAGAATACATCTCCTTTCCAAACTGGTCAATTTTCGCTAAAACAGCTTCTTTTACCGACTTCAAAGTGTTCTCTTAAACCGAATAATGCCTTTAAAGCAGACTCCTTTGTGAACACAAAAAAATTTCTACTTGAAAAACAGGCTCTTGTGCCGAGATTGCCTTCACTCAAAAACTGTCTCTTTTTTCGAAAACAATTTTTTTTAGCCATTCCGAGTTTGGTTCTGCTCTAAGAATAAACTCATCTATCGAGACAAGCTCAACTCAAAAAAACGTTCTTTAACCGAAATTGGTTCCGATCCAAAAGCAGACTATTTGTACCCAGCTACAACTTGCGTAGCCAGAGAAAGAATAACGCTTCAAAAACAGTTTCCCGGTGGCTACGCTCAATATAACTTGTAGCGAAACGTTCGGGGTGCGTACAGTATTGCATTCATTTGATATTTTTAATATTAACGCGGCTAATCCGGAATTTTTAATTTAAAAATATTCTATCGAGGCCAAACTAAACTCCAAATGCAGACTTTTTTACCCGAACAGGCTGCTCCGAAGACGTTAACTTTAGGTTCTACCTTCTTCCCCGTCTCACAGTTCCTTATAATTAAAGCATCACTCTCAAACTTGAAATATCCTTACCATGTTGACTTGCCCTAGTTTTCTTAGAAACCATATCCATGTCCATTGTTCAATCTTCAGAATTTAGCAAATAAACTACTGTGTCAACAAAATACTTTCACATTCACATGCCATACAGTGAATATAAATTACCATTCCCATTCCCAGATTAATTTTAAAAAAAGAAGAAGGTATGTAGTTAAACTCATAAATAAATTAGATTCAACAAAACAAGAAAAAATAATCAATCATGAGACATTTTAAAATGTGTCAACAAATTGCTATGGTTTTTCCTTATTACCTGATTCAATTACGTAATTTACGTATTCATCTTATGTCACCATCTCTAGTGGCGTACGCGGTTATTGAAATGTTTGAATTCGACTTGATACGTTTGCACTGAACGGTGTGTTTTCTTTAAAAATTATATTTCAATTTGTATTCCATTACAATCCAATTTGAAACAACTATGTGATAAAGAAGAGGCTTCCGCATTTATTCATTAAACACCTCAACTAATACCTAACCCCCTGATTTATGTGGGTGCCGCTTTCTGGTTGCAATCCTCGGCGTAATATAAGTCTACACGTGCTTTGGCGTACACGACGGCGTACCTTCAACTACTTTTCACTGAAATATTTTTCAAATATTGAAATTACAATTGAAGAATGAAAATATGCAAAGTACTTGCCCGTAAAGAGGCGACTAAGTGTTGAATCTTTATTCTGATTATAATTCCGCATCTAGCATGGCATGCATATTAATTTTTTAAAAGAAATGTAATTTTTTTCTTATCATGATCTTTACACTAACGTCAATGTATGTACCTGTATATATCGTAAATTAGTAAAAACGTCTTCTTCCTTTCTGTTTACTTACAGATTAAAACACAACAACAGCAACTAATTGAATTCCAGCACACAATCATTAAAGTGGATAGCGAAACAGACACCCTGGTAGACAGTACTCGTAAAATTGGTTGCATTACAATAAACGCGCGCACTGCACACTTTCAACTTGACACCTCACTAGCGAAACCTCATTGAGCTGAGTTAATCACTGACAAGTGGCCCAAAGCGCTTCTGTTTAATTTTTATTTTTTATTTTTTAACTGAGCGCGGGCTTTGTTTTGTTGTCAGTCTTTTTTTTCCATTCATCGTTTTATTGGAAAATTCAATTTACAACGTACATCATCGTCTCGTCTTCAACAATTACGACAACAATCTGCAAACATGATTGGGAGATTATTTCGTGCTCATGGTGAATTTTGCGCTTCACATCCATGGGAGGTTATTGTAGCGCTACTGACATTGACCGCATGTATGTTAACGGTTGATCGAGGGTCAACGTTGGGTAATGATGCGGGTGGATCGAGTGGATCATCGACAGCATCGATGCCAAGTAGAAATAGGCCATGTCACGGTTGGAGTCAGTCTTGTGATGGCTTGGAAGCCGAGTACAATGCAGCCGATGTTATTCTTATGACCATAGTGAGATGTTCAGCAGTGCTGTACTGTTATTACCAGTTTTGTAGTCTACATAAACTGGGCTCTAAATATATTTTAGGTAAGTTTAAGATAAGCTAAATTTCATTTAAGCCCATAAACAACATAAAAAAAAATGTTCTCAAAAACTAAAAAAAAAGTTCCACATACGCCCCGTAGTCCTTTGAATTACAAAAGCGAGAAAATCTGTGCTGGAGCCGTAAATGTTGTGTGAATTATTCATCAACATTTCATATTTCCCTTGAACTTCTTCTGTCGAATATAAAATGGTTTTTACAACTTTAAGAGGCCTTTTGCACATTTATATCTACTTCTTATTTCACAGAGCTATGATAGGAAGTCATTTCAGTCAAAAGCACCTCTATTGTGACCGTGGGGTATAATGTTTGTAAAAAGAGAGGAAACTCTTCCCACAAGCCTCTAAGTGCAATCATCATTTTTGAGCACAAGCCCGGGAGTAGAAGCAGTGTTTCCTCTTTGCGAGGCCAAATTCTAATGGAAAAATACATAATGTAAACGAGTATACTATGACTACATTCAGCAGCAAGATTGAAAAAGGAAAACCAAATATGGCACCCAACAGTCATTTCGACTGTTATGCCATTCGGAGAGAATTCTTTGGCAAAATCTTATGCAACACATCTCCTAACACTCAGAGCAGAATATTCTTTGTTTGTAAAATCAATTTGAAGTCAGAGGCTAAATTCGTTTTCACTTTTTCCTTCATACAAAAGTAATAATAGGCTATGCGTTGATTTCGACATATTCTTTAGAAGCAGAGTAGCCATACAAAGAACAAGTTTAGTTGTTGCTCGCTAATTGAAATTGAGTTTCACTTTTTTGTCGAACATGGACTAGTGCCATAAATTTACTGAACTGTGTCCACATTTCACACAGATACTCACATGCTAAATGCAGAAAGCTTAGCTCGCCGCCAGGAGAACTTTGAATTTTTGTCTTTTTTTTTGGATTATGTCTTGGTTTTTTGCGGATTTCGCTTATTAGTTGGTTTCATCACGCATAATTAAGTTGAGGCATAACAAAAGAGATGAATATTTAATTATCACAGACTATCTGATTCTGTGTGAGCTCTCGTCTCGTTCATCATCGTTGGATTTGTTATATGTTTGTAATTTGCTAGGTGACCCAAATAAGTCTGTAGTTTTTTTTATAAGTGCGTCATCAATTATTTTCGTAAGGGTTTCTTTTAACGGATTTCCCACAAGTGGAATGTACTCATTTCATTGATTGGTAAATCGTGTGCATCCGTAAACAAGATTTGTTTATTTCTTGGGGGAACTGGAGCTAAAATGGACTTAATCATTCTCTGTGTGAAAGATGAAAAATTGCTCTCAGGAATTTTAGGATGTTGTTCAGCAGCAAGTTGGGAGATGCTAGAGCAGTTTAACATTCACCTGTGCTGGGTGCCGGGGCATAGAGACTTTCCAGGAAACTACAAAGCAGATGAACTCGCCAGAAACGGAACACTTCTGCCCTTCTCACCGAAAACGGAGACTATCGGCATACCAATCTATAATATAAAAAAAAGTCAGGTTTTCTTTCCTGACGCTATAACTCCAGAACGCACGAACCTATTTTCACGGTTTTGCATTCGTTGGAAAGGTCTCGGTCTCCGTGAGGTTTATAGTTACCGTGAGAAGCCATCTGGTGGCGAAACGGAGTTCACCGGGTTTGCTAGTCGCTACATAAAAACTCTTGTGCAACCAGGACGTAAAACTAATCTGAGATGGTCAAGCAGTTAAACGTGTAACGCGACGAAACAGATCTGTTCCAAGGAAGATCTTAAACGGGCGAATGGCTTGATCTCTCTCAAAAGAAAACACATTAGTGCGACGATAGGTGTCATCACAAGACATTGTATTATTGGCAGATATGCCGCAAAGCTAGGAGTCGTCTCAATCTATTTTTGCAGAAGCTGTAAGGATGAGGAGGAAACTATTTCCCACCTTCTCTTTTCATACCCAGCTTTAGCTAACAAACGTAGGATACACCTAGGTTCGTTTTTCTTTGATGATCTTACGTACATTGACGCTTTGCGTCTCTCCCGCTTCGTTGTAACATCGAAATGGTTCCATTAAGATAAGAACAAATTAGATTCACTGGTGGCATAACAATGGACCCAACGGGCCTAAGTGTGTTAGCTGAGCTAACAGCCAATTTAACCTAACCTTACCTCAGCAGCTGGTTTATGAATTTCCAGTTCGACGAAGAAGTATTCCCCAAAGGCGGTTCTCCTTTTGTGGGTCACACATTTGCACTCTGAGAGGAAATGGAATGGGCCTGACTCGACCTCTTTGGGATGGTATATACTCGACATTAAAATTGGATGTGCTAATCCCCATTCTCATCATGCCAATGAGTTTCAACCCGTCAGACTACCAATCAAAGGAGTGAGCCATACTGAGTTGGATCAGAGATTTAGTTTTTTTTTTTTTTGAAATGTCTTTTTTCTTTTTTTCTTGGAAATACGGCAGGACTCTAAAGATTGGCATTTTGAAAAAGTTTCGTGTGAACATGTTTTTTTTTCTTGTTGGTGTGGCTCAAAGAGTAGCAACCCGTGGCGTAATAGTTAACATGCTAACATGTCTTTTATGTGGGAGCTTTGAGGTTTAAACCCCAACAAGAAAAGAGAAAAAAGTGTTTTTTCACTTGTATCACCTTTCGTTAGTAATTAGCAAGTTTTCCGATGTTAATATCGCAGCCATGTAAAGCGCTTTCAGGACTAGTAGTCCTGAATCGGCATGAAATTGTAGGTTCCCCCACGAGGTATGGTTGAAGATAGGGCCCGAGGGGCTCCCCGCTTTGTTGTGGCACCCTATAAACTTATGGCTCGAGTGCAATGGTATTAGACAAGTTGGAATCGAGTGATGATTGGATTTTGGTCAACTTATCCGCCATTTTATACTCATTGATGTCACAGTGTCAAACAAACAAACAGAGTGGCGCAACAGAGCGAGGAGCTCCAGGGCCTAGCGCGTTTCTCACAACCATGCCTTGTGAGCGAATGGAGGGGACCTACAATTTTCTGCCGGCTCCGAACGGCTAATCGAGAAAGCGCTTTTTCATGGCGATGAATTTACTAACGGAGGACTTGCAAATTCCTCGCAAAAGGCGGCACTCGTGGAAAAACATTTTTTTACTCTGTTGGGATTCGAACCACGAACCTCTGGGTTAACAGGCAGACATGGTAACCATCACGTCACAGGATATCACAGTTTCGTGGAACCCAAATTAAAGTCACTGTGTGCAATGCGCTGAGGAGTCGTGATTTGCTGCGAGAACTTTCCACCAAT
This sequence comes from Melanostoma mellinum, assembly GCA_914767635.1. Taxonomy (NCBI): domain Eukaryota; kingdom Metazoa; phylum Arthropoda; class Insecta; order Diptera; family Syrphidae; genus Melanostoma; species Melanostoma mellinum. Next base: position 28,995,772 of record OU612058.1, read on the forward strand.
TAAATTTTTGACTATATGGACGAGACAGTTCTTATGGCTGTCGGGATATTTCGAACAAGGAGTTATGGGCTGTTATGAAGAGCAAATGACTTAAGACGCTTCGTTTTTACTTCATTATTTTCGTTGTTGTATACCGTTGTGCACCAAGGATGTGTGTAAGTCCACAACAAACGCATATATCGAAAGAAAAATAATCCTTAAGGGAAAACATCCTGATTACTTCGAGGATTTGTATATTCTGTTTAACCAACAGTGACACTGAAAATCATATGAAGAGCTCCAGGGGCCTTAGATGGCTTAGGATATATATGAAAACTCATGTGCGTTCTTTTGAAAGATGCTGTTTGAGAAGAAAAAAATCTGTACTTAAAATGGCAAATGTAAGCCTCTCACATTTATAACAAGTAAAATAACTTCGCGCTTTTTTCGTTCACAAAAAAACCCAAAACCTTCAGTGACAATAAACCACGCTAATGCACACATTTGACATGTTAAACTTGAAAAAAGTGTTTAAACAACATTCGAGTGAACTTGAACTACACACTTTACTCTATGATTAAACAAACAATCACCTTCGCCATTGCCATCGGCCGAAAGCCATTGATCCAACATATTACGAGAAATGTCCATTACAAATCGAAGAAAGATAAAAGAAAAAGGAGACAGATATCTTTTTAAACATTTAAATCTCAAACGACTGTGCCGGCATTGCAATAATTAATCCGAGACCTTGATTAAGTTTGCAGGGTTTTGGCTCCATGCTGTTTGTCAGTTGTTTTGGAAAAACCTATTTCTAGACTATCAAATAACCATGTCAAGGCGAATGATAAGACCGTTGCTCCGCTAAAGCCTTAAATCTTACACAATCTTTTGCTAAAACTTGAAGTTGGAACCAAAAAAAAAAGTTAATAAACCTGTTGACCATTTTGAGTGCAACTCTACGCGAAGTAAATGAAATGAAAAGTGAAAATCTGCACACAAGGCTCTGCCGCATATAAAACGTAAGTAGGATTGAGCTGAATTCATACAATTCCTCAACGGACATACCAGCACAATCACCGCATCGCCACTTCCAGTTTTATTGGCCAGCATTGACTGGCGAACTGAAACTTGTTGCTTCAACCCAAAAATGCTGTAGTATTTTCGCAATTAATTTACTAAACCATAATTTACTCTCGATGATTTCCTTCTTTGAGTTTGTCATAAGACCGAAATTAAAGCTCTTGTTGTTGTTCAGTTCAGTGTAAGCCTTAGTAAGTGCCGTATACAAAGTATGTTTTCTGTCTAATTATCAGCTGGGTAATAATTCACCTTGAGCGAACAAAACAAAAAATGGACATACACATGCTGTCATAAATTTAACGCCATTTGGCGGTATTGTGTGCATACTGACTACTTGAAAATTGTTTCGCCCAATGTACTTTACTCTATTTGAAGTAATATTTTTTTTTGTAAAAAGCCCAACGCGACCGACTCGACGCGACTTGGTAGGTAAACCCACAATAACAAGGAAGTTTGCTCACTTGCCTGACGACGATGTTTGCCGATCAGAAATAGAATAGAAATCAAAATTGTTAAACAAGGCGTTTGATTCCGGACACTGGCTTTATTGCGGACTTATCACTTTGAATGAAATTGATTGAGAAAATATTGTTAGCCATGAAATTATTAAAACTATTTGAGCAATCTTTTAGTTCAAAACTATGGGAATGTTTTTGTGGAAAATAAAAAAAAGGTGCGTTGGCATACAATTTAGAAATTTGCATGAAAAATTTGTTTACATTCCAAAAAAAATCCAAATAATGTTTTCTCACAATATCGTCAAAGAATCTTGGTCCAAATCGATCATTGAAAAAACCCATAGCCATTCAACAAACATTTACTTTATTTCATTAACAATGTTGGCTTAAGTCACAATCGGAAGTGGTTTTTTTTATAAGGTTTCAGTTTTTGTGCCATTTACCGAACGGAATTTAAAATACAAAGTTAGAATTAGTAAATGTTAGAAAAGAGAGGGTAGAAATAGAAAAGTTCATGTTATTTTTCTTTACTCTATAATTTTTTTCTAACTCATTTTCTTATTTCCTCCTGCTTTACTTTCTTTTTCTTTTTACTTGCGATACAACTGTTTTTATTTCCTTCTCAGTCTGTCTTTAATTGAACCTCTCACTCTCTCTTTTTTTGCTTTCTTTTTTTATATTTTTCTTTCTCTCACCACATTGCCCTCTTCTCTCTCTATCTCTCTCTTTCTCTCTCTGTCTGTCTGTATGTCTGTCTGTCTCTCTCTCTCTCTCTCTCTCTCTCTCTCTCCCTCTCTCTCTCTCTCTCTCTCTCTCTCTCTCTCTCTCTCTCTCTCTCTCTCTCTCTCTCTCTCTCTCTCCATTTTTTTGTTTTCTTTCTCTTGCATTTCTTTTTTCTCTCTCGATCTATATATATCGATCTTCCTCGCTCTTATTTTTTTCTTTCTCTCTCTTTATTCCCTTGTCTCCGTTTTTCTTTCTCTCTCTTCCTATACTTCTTTCTCCTTTTCTTTCTCCCTACCTTTCTTTACCTCTCCCTTTCTTTCTCTGTCCCTTTCTTTCTCTCTCCCTTTTTTGCTCTCTCCCTTTCTTTCTCTCTCCCTTTCTTTCTCTCTCCCTTTCTTTCTCTCCCTTTCTTTCTCTCCCCTTTTTAGTCTCTCCCTTTCTTTCTCTCTCCCTTTGTTTCTCTCTCCCTTTGTTTCTCTCTCCCTTCTTTCTCTCTCCCGTTCTTACTCTCTCCCTTTCTTTCTCTCTCCCTTTCTTTCTCTCTCCCTTTCTTTTTCTCTCCCTCTCTTTCTTTCTTCCTTTCCTTTCTCTCTATCTATATCTCTCTCTCTCTCTCTCTTTAAGCCTCTTTTTGTATCCAACACAACGTGATACACAAAAGTAACAAGTACGATGTTTTTTCCCTGTTTTGGGAAAATAAAAGTAATCGCAAAAGCCTTATTGATTTACTTGCTTTATTTTCTTACCTTCCTCCCAAAATAAATTGCAAAAACCAGACACTTTGATCCAATTTCTAATCTCTCAAATATATATACGTCAGCAATACACGCTGTCGAAATTTCACTTTGCCGACACAAAAATCCTGACGTTTGTAATGTAGATACTTCCGAATGTACGAAACTTCCTGTTTACCTGTCCCCACACAACCCACAACCATGTTATTGTATGAATAACCTACACCGGTTGTCAAAATTTCAATTTCATTTCGATTGCAAAGCTCCTTGAAGTTGAACACTGTACAGTGTACATACAGTGCTGTGTGTGGAGGAGCAACTGGATTAAAAATTAAAAAAAAAAAAAAACCTCAACAGCAAGAGAAATCGAAAGCAATCGCCTGGCTGTTACAGTCAAACATATCATCCACTCCTCGCAACCGAAATCAAATGAAGTTTGGGGGAAGAGAAATACCAAAGGCAAACATTTTCCCAACTTCAAAGTCAGATTCCAAGTCTAGATACAGAAGCGTGTTTGTTTTGACCAGGTATAATAATTATCTTAGCAAATCTTAAACTTCGCCTTGTGCACAAACGTATAGTGCATTCTGTTGGACTCTTTAGTGCCAATGATTGAGTAACGCTATCGACGGAATGTCAAAAAATAAGATCAAAGCCATTAATTCCGGTGTTTCATGTTAAATGCGCATGCAACACTAAACCGATTCGGAACGCATGCATTTAGTTGCTTTGGCTTTATAAATTAATCAACGTCGATCGTTTTGATATTGGACTGCAGCTAAGATGGTTTTTGTGTTCGGTGTTCAATGTTTAACGTGGTGGTGCGTGCAAGCTCTAGTCTATAGTTTGACCCGAATGTTGAATTGCATGATTGTGATAATGTGGTGCGACAGGTACGGTTCGAAGACCGAGGAACAATGTAACTCAGCATCAATAATACGACCGCGAAGTTGCATCTAGTTACCGATTCACAATAACAAAAACAACATGACTATTTTCGAAAGATCATTACATTTAGAAATGTGTGGTCTGCGGCAAAGTTGAATATGTCTTACATGCAAATGAAGAATCAGGTCCAAGGTGAGGTGATTGCTTCCTTTTTCCATGAGATGCTACAGTCAACTCATGGATGGGCCAGGGAGAAGGTCGAAAGATTTATTGCAACCAATTGAATGATGGTTGTAAATAGGCTCATACAGATTAATTTCGTTTCGCGGATCGGTTATGGAAGTTATTACAAATTTGATTGATTGTTTACAAGCTTGTGGTTGTTGCACTCGAGTGCGAAAAACCTGGTTCTCTTTTTATGTGTTTACTTGAAAGTTGGATAAGCAATGGATTGAACTTCGCGAAGGACATTGAGTATATGAGCATGGGATTGTAAATATTAAAGATAAATCTTAAGGACCCCCTGAAGGCTAATCGATTCCATTATTTCTTGGGGGATTTATAAATCTTTTTAAAATTGTAGATGCGTTACACCATAAATCTCGCTTTTAACATGGAAAAAGAGTTTTGTAATATTTGGTTTTGTGGCGTTGTTTTATGGACTAAGGTCTTACATAACATAACAGAAGTGTGTCGTAGGTGGTAAAGAAATATTCATATTACCATATGTACGATAAAGAATCAAAGTATTTTTTTATTAAGAGTAAAAAAAAAATGTACATGAGGTTTAAAGCTTAACGTCAAAGCGTAGAGGGAACATATATCATCGGCGTATAGTGCAAATGACTAACCTTATTAAATGATCTCCATTGAACACCTAGTCCAACACAACGGTGATAAGTAAGGACTAAATAGTCAGGGAGAGGTTCAATCAACGATTTTATCTGCCAACAGTACAACCGCGTATGGTACACCTACGTCGGACGCAGATAGACTAAACTTATACACTTTGCACCCAACCTTAGTAAGAAAGTTGCAACATGTTTTCCATCTCATATCCGAAAAACTGAACGTGCTAGGCTTAAGCGGTGCACATGCTGTGTAGTGTGTAATGATGATATTTCATTGCACCTTCTCTATGAGGCTCCTTAGGCTGACATCTTCTGGCTTTTCTACGAATATGTTGAAAGTTTTAAAATAAGGTTTGTGTTTTGTAGTATTAAGGTCTGAATGCCCCAATTAGTCGTCAGCAGTTAGTGAGTCAGTAGTGAGTTTTGACAATGCTAGCTTGGATGGTATGTGCAATGCTGTCAAAGAACACGGTGTGGACATTTCATTAGTGTTGTGGATTAAAGCAATGCTAATAAATAGAACCGTGGTCGCTGAGGCGGAGTGTGGACAATATGTTGCAACGGGAGTGAATAAGGGCTGTCCACAAAGTGGCGTTTTACATCCTCTTCTGTGGTGCATGTTGATCGACTCTCTACTTGTAATGCTCAATGGTTCTAACGTTCATGCCCAAGCATATGCAGACGACGCGACGTCGCCGTGCTCTCGGTTGGCTCCAACCTCCAAGCTGTCTGTTCCCGAGCACAAGCTGCGCTTTATATGATTGACACCTGGTGTGTTAGAAACGTTCTCTCCGTCAATCCTCTTAAAACCGAAGTTGTTCTCTTCACGAGACGTAGAAAATTGACTGGTCTGACCCAACTTACGCTTAAAGGCGTCAACATACCCTTTTCAAATGAAGTCAAACATCTTGGAGTAATCCTGGATAACAAACTTCTTTGGTGTAAACATGTCGAGTTTAAAACTTTTTTTTTTTTTTATTTATTTAGATCATTATTTCAATGAAAAGTTTCATACATAAGTACATAATAGTTGTTATAAGATAATAAAAGATTGAAATAGAAGAGAATCACTCAGTTGTTATATAGTATTGTATAACAAGTGTCGAGTGAAACTATAAGAAGAAGAACTACTATCACTGTCAGTTTTCTGGCAATGTAAAGGAGCCTTTGGCAAGACTTGGGGTCTTTCACCGAAAAGGGTCCTTTGAATCATCTATATATGATAAAACCAATCATCTCCTATGCGTCAGTTGTTTGGTGGAATAAGCTCTCGCGTAAATACGTTATTGCCTCGTTTGCCAAACTTCAAAGAACAGTTTGTCTTGGTGTTACTGGGGCCTTCCCCAGCACACCGGGAGCTGCTCTCGACGCACTGTTGAGTCTTCCTCCTCTTGATACCTACATCATGGGGTGTACTCTCAAGACCATTTCTCGTTTAAAGAGATGTGGTCTGTGGCACAATTCGCACTGGAACTTTGCGGATCTCGCAAGCAGCATATATTTTTGACTCACGTCTAATGGATATGCCGTCTGACACGATGATCCCAAGGCTCAAACTGCGTAGGGCTCTGGTGCTGGTGTATTTGTAGAGAACGACGACATAAGACTGCACACATCTTTGGGATCATACGCATCCGTTTTCCAAGCGGAGGCATATGCTATCCTAATGGCCTTGAGCCACGTTACGAACAATGGATGGACGGGGAGAAGTAACTTTGTTTGCAGCGACAGCCAAGCTGTGCTTAAGGCCCTTCTCAACCCTCTTACCACGTCGAAAGTAATCCAGGAATGCAAGAGCTCTCTGAATGCGATCGGAAGATTTAATTCCTTGAGTCTCATTTGGGTTCCGGGCCATCACGGCATAACTGGAAATGAGATCGCCGATGAACTCGCTAGGCAGGGATCTCAGACAGCTTTCTCAGGACCTGAACCGTCGATAGGTCTGCCAGCGTCCATTGTTGATAACGCAAATTATTTTTGGGTGAATCTCTTTCCTAAGCAGCCAACTCCATATTAATTCTTGTTAACTTATTCAAAGCCCACGAATGTGAGGTAAGCTGGTGATTAAAACTCAGTGGACTGCTCGACAGTCATATTCAAATTGTTGACATTGATCTACCGCCTGTTGTAGGTGCCCTCCAATCTGCTCAAGGTATGGTTGAGAGACAGGGGTTCCCGTGGTTGTGTTGATGCTACTTTTTAATTTCATTGTTCCTTGTTCTTTTAGTTTAAATGTCATATCTTGAGCTGTAAACCTATTTGTCTAAATGTGAAAGAAATTAAGCACTGAATAAGGAGGCCTGAAGTATGTGTCTAATTTATTTATTAAAATGCTTTTCTCATCAACCCTATCTTATAACCCTCGTTTTTTTTATTACAGGCATTGCTGGACTTTTTACAGTTTTCTCGAGCTTTATATTTACAACAACAATCATTAAGTTCCTTGGTAGTGATATATCAGATCTAAAGTAAGTTTTTCTTCCTTAAATAAAAAAAAAAACAATAATGAAATTAAAAATAAATAAATAAATAAAACACAAACAAACTATTCTCTAAATGTACAAAAATAAATTTCTTTCCAGAGATGCATTATTTTTCCTTCTTCTCCTGATCGATTTGTCCAACTCAGGCACTCTTGCCCAATTAGCTTTATCCGGATCGAATCAAGCCGAAGTTACAAATAACATAGCAAGAGGTTTAGAACTACTGGGACCAGCTATATCATTAGACACAATTGTAGAAACTCTAGTTATTGGTGTTGGTACACTGTCGGGCGTTCAACGTCTCGAGATTCTATGCACATTCGCCGTCCTCTCTGTGCTAGTTAACTACATAGTCTTTATGACATTTTATCCGGCGTGTTTGTCACTTATATTGGATTTATCACGTAGCGGAATGGACATGTCTTTGGTAAGAGCCAAAGCTAAGGACTCAATTCTTATAAAAGCCCTAACTGAAGAAGAGCAAAAGAACAATCCAGTTGTTCAACGGGTGAAAATAATCATGACTACTGGCCTTATGATCGTCCACATCTATTCGAGGGTTGTGTTTTCCGAAAACGACTATGACAGTGTGGAGAATTCACTTTCGCCTAAGCTGCAACAAATGAATATGAATACCAATAGAACTGAATCGGGAGAGTTTGCGGAATATATTATTAAGTAAGTCGGCTATGCTCGTTATTTTTATTTTAAATTTTAACAATGCCTTTCTTCCTTCTTGTATTTGCAGATGGCTCACAATGAGCGCCGACCAAATCGTAATTCTCATCCTTCTTATAGCATTGGTTGTGAAATTTATATTTTTCGAAAACCGGGAAGATCTTCATGATCAAATTAGACAATCAGCTGTGGTTGCTGCTGAATCAAATCAATCACCCGGAAGAAGTCAATTAGCTGTAGAAGTTAAGTCCGCACAAAGAGTTCCACTCTTTACAATCGAAGAAGATAATTCGGTGAATGTCTCGACCCAAACCGAAGACGATCACTACAAGAGGGCGTATGTGAATCAGTATGAATTACAAACAATTAGGATGCGAAACGATCCTCCACGGACTCTGGAAGAATGTCTTGAGATTCTAGTGTCAGACCCTGAATACTTAACAGACGATGAAATAGTTCGCATAGTCAATGCCGCAGCTACACACTGTCCTTTGCACAAAATCGAAACTATTATTGATAATCCAGAGCGTGGAGTGCGCATCCGAAGGAAAATCATCAGTTCTCGAGCCAAAATACCAATGGAAAAACTGAATCTCCTTCCTTACCAAACATTCGACTATAAGAAGGTTATGAATGCATGTTGTGAGAATGTGTTAGGTTATATTCCAATCCCTGTGGGTTATGCTGGGCCTCTACTTCTCGATGGAAATCAGTACTTTGTTCCAATGGCTACTACGGAGGGAGCACTGGTAGCCAGTACAAATAGAGGATGCAAGGCATTATCGATCCGCGGAGTTACTAGCATTGTCGAAGACGTTGGTATGACTCGAGCACCATGTGTTAGATTCTCAAGTGTGGCTAGAGCTGCAGAAGCCAAAAGCTGGATAATGCATGATGACAACTATCAAAAGATAAAATCAGAGTTCGATTCTACAAGCCGATTTGGACGTCTAAAAGAACTTCTGATAGCTATGGATGGACCACAATTGTATATTCGATTTGTTGCACTCACAGGTGATGCAATGGGAATGAATATGGTCTCCAAAGGAGCCGAAATGGCCCTTAAGTGTATTAGTAGAGAATTCCCTGACATGAAAATCATATCTTTGAGTGGAAATTTCTGCAGTGATAAGAAACCAGCGGCGATAAATTGGATCAAAGGTAGAGGCAAGCGTGTTGTTACTGAGTGTATTGTTTCAGCGGCGACGTTACGATCTGTGTTGAAAACAGATGCCAAAACTCTAGTGGAATGTAATAAGCTGAAGAATATGGGTGGAAGTGCAATGGCTGGTAGTATAGGAGGTAAGACTTTTTTCTCAATTAGCCTTTTGTAACTGCTTCTAACATTTCCCAATGCTTTGCCTTTTGTTCAAAGGTTTCAGCTGAAACTTTTTGCATTAATGAGTATAACTGTGGATTCTCATATTCCATTTTTTTTTTGTATTTCTTAAATTTTAAGGTAACAATGCCCATGCAGCAAACATGGTTACAGCTGTCTTCCTTGCAACGGGCCAAGACCCAGCACAGAATGTGACTTCAAGTAATTGTTCCACTGGCATGGAATGTTGGGGCGAAACCAACGAAGACCTGTACATGACCTGTACGATGCCATCTCTTGAGGTGGGAACAGTTGGTGGAGGTACTGGTCTGCCTGGCCAAAGTGCGTGTCTCGAAATGTTAGGAGTGCGTGGGGCTAATATCGAACACCCGGGAGAGAACGCTAAGAAATTGGCTCAAATTGTATGTGCAACTGTGATGGCTGGTGAAATTAGTCTAATGGCAGCTTTAGTTAATAGCGATCTAGTCAAAAGTCATATGAGGCACAACAGGTAAAAAAAAACCAAGCTTTTCCATTTGCTTTTTTTAATGGCTTTTTTGTTTAACGTTAAAGATCCTCAATTGCCGTGAGTGGTGGCAAAGTCATCAACAATAACCCATTGAATGTGTCAGTGTCTAGTTGCAGTAACATCAGTTAAAATAATGTTGTCGCCTTATTTATTTTTTTTTTTTATATATATTTAAGTGATTCTTATTTAATTGTTAATTTAATTGTAAAATGAAAAAACAAACAAACAAACAAAACTAATTTAACTGGCCAGAGAACCATAACTCAACAATAAACGCTCTCTCTCTGTCATCTGGAAAGATGATGACAAAAGGGAAACACAGTCAAAACGCCAAAGCCTCTGCTACTTATAATCACACCAGTCATAGGAAGACTAACAAAGGGCCATTTAAAGAAACATAAATATGCATGAGTACACATTCATAGACAAGACACAAAGTTATTCAACTTTGAGAAGGATTTATGCTCTCGAAAGCGGATGCAAAAAGCGCATTGTAAAACAATACAACAAACTATCCATTGAGGTGCTTTTTTTTACTACACATATAACTTTTGTTCGCTATATGAAATTATTGTTGTTATTATGATTGCGCTCCAACGAAAAGAAAGAGCAAGCAGCAAGTCCCTTGAAAAATGAAAACGAAAGCTCCTGGTCATATCGCACAGAGCACAAGTAAACAATAAATACTTACAAAAGGAAAACCACAAAAACATAATTGTTCTTTTAAAGGGAAGGAGAATAGAAAAGATGTCTTAAAAACCACAATGAAAATGCAATTCATAAGATATTATATATATTTATACATTACTACATTATAGAAAGTTTTTTTTTTAATTATTTTAAAATTGAATGGAGGAGAATGTAATAATAAGTTTATTTTATTTATATCAGTACCTTTCTTGACTCTTGATTGTTGTAAAGAATAAAAAAAAATCAAATGCATATATATTTTTTATGAAATATTCGCTTAAGTCTCTCATCTTCCTGCTTATGGAACTAATGCAATTAAAAAACGTAAAACTAAAATTATTTCACAGCTACTTTAGGTAAGAAAAAAAGGATAAAGTTTTTTTTTGTCTTCTTTTTTGACTAAAAATGTCAAGAGAAGTGTACAGTTTGTAGAATTTAAAGCTAAAATAAAAACTTTTATTTCCAAAACATTTATTAAGAGAAAGAAGAAAGAATAAAACGAAATAATATTTAATTGTTAAGAGAATGATGGTAGAGAATAGAAATTGAAAAGAGGAAATCTTATAATAAGTAAAGAAATATAAAAACTTACGAAATTTTACATAATGTACCTAAAAATAAAGTTTCGATATTTTTGTTATACATACCTAGTTTGTTGGTGTTTTTATTAAGTGGGTTTTAAAAAAGTGCAGTACATACTGGAGGTTCCCCAAGCAATTGAGGTTCTTTGATCATAAAAGTGGAACCAGGTGCTCAACGAACTTAAGGATTTTATTAAAAAAAAAAAAAAAAAAAAAAAAAAAAAAAAAAAAAAAAAAAAAAAAAAAAAAAAAAAAAAAAAACAGTGAGCTCAACTCCAAGAATCAGCGTTGTGGGTTAATCAGTTAGATGCTGTCGTTCTTTCTAAGACGCAAATTTTGTTCGGATTATACCGACACTAAAAAATATACAGCATTTACATGTTGTAAATGTTATATATCTATGCCAATGTGAAAAATGATGTGCTTCGAAAAAGTTTATGCCATACACTGTTGGCTGCAATTTATTAAAAAGAAAAATATGAATATAATAAAAAAAAAAGACATGGAGGAGTTGAGGTCACTCTATCTCTTGATCCTTCATGTCTTTTCAAAATTTTGTTTTTTGTAAATTCAATCAACAAAAAACAACAATAATTTTTTTGTTATTCCTTAAGTTTTTGCTCATTTTTTAAACAAAACCAAAACCAATTGGTTCCCCTTTCTTTTTTGTCTGAGCTTAAATTTTTACCATAAGCGTAATGACATTCAGCCCTATCACATATTCCATCCTAGAAAACTTCCACACGGAAAGCTAAGTTACGAACTACGAAAATTTGTGATCACAAAATCCGAATGGAATCGAAGACAGCATTTCCAGTTGCCACACTAAATACCGCCATACTGGTTATCGAAATCAGCTGTTTTACACCAAATGTGCAAGATCAAGCACATTTTTCTGCAAAACACAACTCCTTTCGTATATAAAGACTACGATTTTACATTCCACTTGGATTTGGTGATACCGATTTTACGAATTTCGAAATTCGTTCCACTCCGAATGGATTATTTGATAGTTACATCAGGAAACTTAGACTTTTTCGATTACGATGGAATCTGTGATAGGGCTGATTAATAATAAATGGGGCAGTCATGTGGTTTTTATTCTTCCCTTATATCTTGGACCAAAGTAGTGTAAAGTATTTACATATTTGAATGATTTGGCAATACACTGATACTTCTGCTTTGAAGTCTTGGGCTACGAGTATTGTAATCTCAAGATGTGGATGGATTTTTAAAAGCTAGATTCGCAAAGCATAACTGATGCAAAAAAAAAACGAAAGAACGCATTTGAAATGAAATGAAATGAAGAGTGCATCATAATCTTATCATTTTTCTTTAATGGTCTTACAAAAGGTACAAGAATAAAGAATCTTCTACTCGGTAGACTTATGTAGCATTTTAAGAATGTTGCTTAACTTATATTGAGCAAGATTTGTTTTTAAGAACAAAGTCGTAATGGAATCGTGAAGGTTCGATAAAGTACATTTCTACGTGTATCGCCTTTCAAGAGGAATTGGCATCTTCTCCTATAGTAATTTCATGCCATAAGTGCTTTCTTTTAGGTCCATCCATTCCCTCAGAAGGTACGATTGAGAGAAATGTGATAGGCTCTGGGGCTCCGCGCTCAGTTGCGCCACCCTATGTATTTATTTCAAATCAGCCTCTCACAACTCGTTCACTTGTCTTTAAGTTCACATGTGGAGTTCGCTTACATAACCTACGCTGCTACTAAAAAATAAACACTTTGTTGAAAGTAACTTTTCTTATAGAAGTAGTTTCACAAAAAGGCAGTGGCCATATTCATCAAAATTCAATCTGTCATATTCGGCTCTATCGAGGTAACCGTCGGAGCGGAAATCTCTCCGATCGGAGACATTTTTGCTTCGTGGTAGTTCTCCGATCTGAAGATCCGACGTTCTCTGATAAGTTTTTGTTGAGGAGATTTTAGTTTTGGGAATGTGCAATGCATTGCCGCATTTGCGAAAAATTTTTTACGACGACAACTACTTCGAATCAAAATTGAATCTCCGCAAAAAATGCGTTGGGGAGAAAACTCCGCTCCGACGGTTACCTTGATAGGGCAGATTATCTAACAAGTCTCCCCCAGTTATATGGTCAGAAGTCACGTTTCATCTGAAAAAACTGGGCTTCTTAGGAATCAGAGAATACAACTGGAATGTTCTCTTCGCAAAACTTTTGAAGTTTCTCTTTTTTTTCTCTTTTCCATTGTTCCTCTCTCTAGCTCCTTTTCTCTCTCTTTCCCCGCGTCATTATCTCTTAATATATTTGTTTTCTATCTCAATCTCACTGAACCTCCCTTTCTCTCTCTCTCTATCTGCCTTCCTCTCTCTCACTCTCTTTCCTTTTTCTCTTCCAATCGTTAGAGCCTATCTGCACAAAGCAAGACTTTCAGAACTTGGTTTAAAGAGCATAACGCAGGAAAAAATGTAATTCTTGTGAAAATTGTTGGCATTTTTTTATATATAGATTATCCTGCGCGCATATAAACTTAAACTAGGTATACACAGTTCAAGCGTTAACAAAAATAAGGGAGTATTAAGAAGGATAACCGATGTATGTACATTGATCTTAGTAGTAGTAGCCTTAGTAAATGCGGAGCAAAGATTGAGTAGTTCTTGAGCGTTCTTCATTCGACTGAAACACTTTAATTGACTATACGATCGAAATTGGATTCAAGGGGAAACGAATATTTATTCGAGGTCAGTGTTTTAACTGTTTAAAAGAAGATGCAACTGGCTACTTCACTAGAGCTAGAAAAAATTCTTTCAGCTATGTTCAGGCTAATATGAAAGCCAATATTTGAAACCTTTCAGTCAGTTTGAGTAGATGAAACCGTTATATATGTGGTCGATTGAATGACAATAAATAACTCCATTGTATGAACTTTGCAAAAGTCAGTTTAATTGTGATTACAACAAGCATACTATTCGGCCCAATCGAGGTAACCGCCGGAGCGGAGTTTTCTCCCCAACGCATCCTTTTTCGGAGATTGAATTTTGCTTCTGAGTAGTTGTCATCGTTAGAAATTTTTCACAAATTCGGTAACGCATCGCATTCAAAAAACTAAAACTTTACGTAGCAAAAGCTTATCGGAGGACGTCGCGTCGGATCGGTCGATCGGAGAACTACCACGAAGAAAAATGTCTCCAGTCGTAGGAAATCGGAGAGAATTCCGCTATTACGGTTACCTCGATAGGCCGATTTATTGTATGAAAATCCCCTCAATTCACTTTCTATTGCTGTGGAAGCGATATTTTTGCATTAATAGAACGGTTTGAGAATGCACCCGAACGCAACTGAAATTTTTTTTCGTAGAAAGGAAAACGACATTACAATTTCACAATGACATCTTTCTTAAAACTGATTTTAAAACAAGATTGACTGTGTGAGCTGAGCCTTTAACATTTTTTATCGATCTTAACGGAAACTACCGAACCGAACCAGCAGAAAACGAAATATGTAATATTTTGAATTTAACTAATCATGAGTATAATGCTAAAGTGAAGTGCTTCCTTTGGAAAGCATTTATTCAAGTAGCAAGTTCGTCATAACATCAAGCTAGCAAAAAATTACAAAGCGAAATGTTTTTCGGGTGAAACTCAAGACATCAAAATAACGTTCTTGACATACTTACTGTCAAAGTAACTCTTTTCGTAACAAAAGTTTGTCCAAACCGGCTCTCATTTTGAAGGAAGAAAAAAAATTAAAAATTCACTTTTCATTTTTTTTTTAATATGTAGGAAGGTTCTTACTTGGAAAACAAATTTCAAGTTGTTATCTTTTCATTTCAACTTTATCGTACATCTCAAATAGATTCAACATAAATTAAATTTTTAAAATTCGGTTCTTTGAATTCTCATAAATATGTATGTATGTACTATATATTTGTTTCTGCTTTTTGTTTTGTTAAATTTGTTATATTGAAATACAAACCGAACGATTTTTACGATCTTCTTGATAAATTGTTTCCTATTCAGATCTTTCAATTATGATTGCGAGGACAGGTAAGCCAATGATGTTTAATCGGACTCTGCAGCCGCGGCAGCAGTTGCAACAAGTGATTTTTTAGGACTGGGTTCGGTCTCACCCTCACCGTCGGGGTGTGCACTTTCGGATGGGACTGGGATTGAAGCAGCTTCTGCCACTTCACATTTGTCAGCAGTGCCATTTTTACCATCATTACTATCGTCGCATTCGACTGTTGCTTGAACTGGATGTAGCAATTTGATTTTTTCAATTCTTTTCACTAAGACCTTGTGCAAATTACTGATTTCAGCAGGACGTGCCATAACCAGGAATACTTTGATTTGTCCGGTGTTGTCCATTGCTGTGAGGCGCAGGGACTTCTGGCTGGGGCGTTCGGCCACCATACCAGCCCACACCTTTAATAAAAAATAAAAATTATTTTTCAGTCAAATTTTGATTGGGTCTTCAATTGATAATTACCTTGGTATTTACTAATAAACGCAAATTACCGGATGTGCGGAACACAACTCTGGAGCACTCTTGAATTTTTGAGTCGTTTAACCTAAGACTACCGCGTCCTCTTTCTTCCCAGTTGCTATTAACAAACGCAAATAGCTTACAACTTATCTAAATTGCAAACGGAATACAAATATGAAAAAGTATTTAGCTAACAAAAATTGAACTCACATCTACAATATTAACTTCGTCCTCTTCACCGGTAAATGTTTCCACTTCTTCGTACTTTCGTTTTTGCGCCCTGCTTTCTTCGTATTCACGTGCCACTTCCGTTAAGCTTTTTGCATCTGTGGTCTCTTTGGCAGAGACATCATTTTCTGGCTTGGCAGCTGCTTGTATGACGCTTGAAAACTGGAGTGGAGTATCTGCTGAGGTGGTGGAGTTGTCTGATTTGCTTGTTGATGATTCAGCGTGGATGTTTTCCTTCATTAAAAATTGGATTTAAATTAATTGGAATACAAATTAGTTGTCATTTTTTTAAGAACTCATCAAAGCTGGAGCTACTACTACAAGACACACATGGCTTGACTTTGAATGTGTTTAGAAATTTAAGCAAATGTGGAAGCGGTTGTCAAAAATTGAACTTTTCGTTTTCATCCTTTTACCTGAACCACATTCATCTAAGTCCTGGAGGAGAACCCTAAAGTTAAAAAAAAAACCATCGCAAGGAAGAAGTTTGAAACAGGTTTACTAGAACCATGTGCAGTAACTACTATTTCAAACCGCTCAAAAAAAAAAAAAAAAACAAATATTTGGTCGTCTGCCTTAGCATTAATTGTTAGTCCCTTTTATTTCTCAAAGTCGACCCTCATTTCAAAGCTATCAGGCTCCTCAAAATAAAAACAAATACCAAAAAATACTTACCCCAGTCACACGTTCGTGTACATTTTGTCCGAACACAAATCCAGACTTCTGAACTCTGGGCATAGAACTCTTGGCTGCAGCAAACAAACTAGCCCGCTCGAAGCCATTTTTGGCTAATAAATTCAAAGGATCTGGCCGCTGAAAGAAACCAAAAATTGTTGAGAAAAAAGTTACTTCTTCTTTTACCGATTGAATATCGCTTACATCATCTTTCTCGTCGTCGTCGCTTTCTTCGCGTTTGTTGTTTTCAGATGATGCACCGGCAGCCTCCTGTTTGTCTTCATCGTCTTTTACCTCTCTCAGAAATGGGTTTAATGTTTCGCTATCATTACTTTTTTCATCTGCATTTGATGCATTCAACGAAGATCCCAGAACAGAAGGGCGCAACACTCCGGCTCTGATTGGGTTGTTGAGACGAGATGCTTGCAGAATGGATTCAGACCGACTGTTCGAATCATTGGAGTTATCTGTAAATGGCAAACATTCACAAGTTTTAATTTTTTTTTGCAAAAAAAAACTCGCGGTTTTTGTTGAGATTCTGGGAATACTAAATTAGGGAATATTTAGGAGGGAGGATTTTCTTAAACACTAACCATTGTTTTCTGACATATTTTATTTGGATTATTTTTAAGAACACAAGTCGATTTTTATTTTAATACAATCCTAAATTAAAAATTAATAAAAGTGACAAGCCACCTAAAGTTAGCGTATGTAGAATTGTCAAAATGTACATGCACGTATATATACAAGCGGTAAGCCTTCAGCCGTGGTTGAGGTGGTTCCATTTTTTAACATGTGCGGCGTATGGAAAGTACAGTGGGGATAAAAAGTTTTGAAAAACATTGTGCAGTAGTTGTGAATGAACGTGCTTAGTGCAGAAAACTTAAGGTGAACCTAAATGAAACTGCTGTTCTTCTGTTACAAAAAAAGAGATAGATCATGTATGTAAAGCATCAAATCCACAATTGCCATTTGCCAATGAAAAATTAAAACTAAGAACACTCTTAAAAATCTAACGATTTTATGATAGTACGAAAATCAGAACAGAGGACGAACACTTTTATATTGAAATGAAAAAAAGCTCTTGTAGCTGCCCCTCTCAAACAAAAGCTATCTCCTTCCTTGTCTTACATCAATTCCCAGGCAGTTACAGTGTCATGCACAAACGGATACCTAGCTTTCTCAAATCACTATTTAAAAGTTAGAAAGAAACTTTTCAAATAGCAAACATGCTATGAAACGAGATTTATACATACAGGAGGTCATTCCGTAACTTTATGGTGGATTTACATGCATCTGCAAGTGCAGCTGAAAATCGGAAAAAGACACAAGATGTAAAATTCATACTTGTCTGATAGAGAGGGAACAAACTTCCTTGTTATGGTTCATGAACATGTTCATCTGCACCCATAATTTTTCATCCGCAACCATAATCCTATTCGTCTCTCTTTTTAACCTTTGTGCTTTGTAATCTGCATCCGTCTCGCTTTACTTTTCTGCACTTCCGCAGTTCCGCAGATGCATGTAAACCCAGCATTACAGACGGTTATCGTTCAATCGAAAAAAAAACAATCAAAAGATTGTTTCGGATAATCTTGCTTTGCAGGGTCTTAAACACGTTTATTACTGACTAAAATTCCGACGATAGTCGTCTAAAGCGTTACAAAATCCGGCTATACCATCTCTCTCTTTCTCTATCCCTCTCTCTCTCTCTCTCTCTCTCTCTCTCTCTCTCTCTATCGCTCTCTCTCTCTCTACCACTCACTCTCTGTTTGATGCTCCTGTTTGACAATTCACAGCAGCAGAAAATCATAAACAAAACTAAAATGAAGTGACGTAGTAAGAATAGTTTCATTGGCATGACACTACTGGTTTAAAATAAAAGATATTCTTTTGTCATTTATGCTTGAAAATGATTTTGCGCATATGGCTCAAATGAAGCTTGACAGTCACTTGAAACAGTGTTTTCAATTTCAAAGCCAAAGTTCCAAGAAAACATTTGTAAAACGAATCCGTAATTCCAATCACACTAAATTCTGTACTCATTCCATACAACATATTTTCCCGATGTAGCCTTGCCATCAAAACGAAAGTAGCGTGCCGTCATCACTGTCTGACACTTTGGCGCATCTGACGTTCCTCTTGAGCTAACAGAAAAATAATCTTTATTTCTTACGTGGGATTTCTTTGATTTCTACCTTTAATTACAGATGAGAAAATAATGCTAAATTAAAATATTCATCTTCATCACCATATTCCGGACGTGAGTATAATCTTTAGGTTTCCCTACCTACCTTGCCGGTTTAATTTATATTTTAATTTGTACACGTATCAACCTTTTATGTTTACGATAAACAAATTTGATTCCCATGTCATGTCAAAGGAAATTCGAAAATGAACAAAATCAAATAATTTTATTTAAAAAATGCACTTAAAAAGGCAGTCAATTGAAATGTATTTTTCTTGCAGTGTAAAAAACTCAAAATGAAAATTAGAAACAAACTCCTTTTGCTCTGGTTTATTATGGGAATATTGCACCTTGCAAAGTGTACGGATGAATTAAAAGGCCCACCAGAGCCGACAACATCATCCGAAACCAAAGAAGAAAGCAACAATGAACAACCTGCAAAACCAACAGCAACTGAAGCTTCTCCTGGTATAAATGCACCTTCACCAGCAGCATCAGAAGAAACAACTGCCGAAACTAGCGGACGAACTAAAATCCTAATTGCAGACGCACTGATTCAAGAGGACCTCCTCATGTCACCACTTGGCCGACCCTTACTTATTAAAGCGATCAACGACCAGCAATTGAAATTGGCCCTTGAAGAAGAGATAGCCAATGCGGAGAGTGCATTGCCAAAAGAGGAACCCAAGGAATTAACTGCCGATGAAATAGAAGGTAAGATATGACTACGTATGAGTAGGTCATGTTGGGCGATAACTTTTTATTATTGTTTGAAAAAATGTTTGCTGCGCAAAAGTTTATTTATTTGCACTGTAGATAATAATAGTTAAATCACTTACGTGGAGACTATCAGCCTTATTTATTAGATTTCACTAATACTCGGTTCAACCTGGTATTAGTTAATACTAGTATTAGCACTTAATACTCCCTTACGCCAGGTCGAGCGAATCCTTATTTATAAAACATTTTCCAACCCGTATTAGTTAATACTTGCTTATGTCAAATTTTTCATCAAAAAAATGACCCATCTATAGCTCTGGTTACTATAAACGTAAACAAAATCCCAGCTGACTTCATTGTGCACGTTCAATGCATTATGTTTTTTCAGATAATCTAACTTCTTTCGGGCTCTGATTGGCCAGAGTTTTAGTTTTTCTTTTGATGCGTGACTTTTGACCAATCAGAAGTGGAAAAAAAGTTAGATTATCTGAAAAAACTGATTGCGTTGAACCCGAGCATTATGATTGTTTTTTTTTTGGGTTGGCGGAAATTTTTCCAAAATGGATATTAAACAAAACAAAACAAGAAATATTAGTTTTCATTTATTAATTTATTTATCTCGTAGCTAAGGCAGAAAAAGAATTAAAATTATTCACAATACCAAAACAATTTTCCACTTTTCCTCCAAAAATTTGAACAAAATGACATTTGGACCTTAATACGACCATAATCCTCCCTTAAAACTCCTATGAACCAGTATTAGCTTAATCCGCCGCTAATACTGGTGTATTTTTTTTATAAATAAGGTTTGGAGTATTAGTGGAGTATTATGTTCGTAGTAACCTTAATCCGCCGATAATACGGGTTTATAAATAAGGCTGTATTTCTTTTTGTAGTGCCAAGTGCCAACACAGCTGTTTAATGTACAGATGTAGGTACATATGTTTTTCTTAAATACCTCTCAACTAAATAGGTCTGTTCGTTGAACTTTCCCCAGGGTTGACCCAGGTTTTCTTGACAACCCTATGAGTTGTCAAAAAAAGGTCTGTTCGTTGAACTTTCCCCAGGGTTGACCCAGGTTTTCTTGACAACCCTGTGAATTATCAAAAAAACCTGTGTTTACCAGTCCTCAAAAAACGCTTTACCACAAATCACCATTCATCCCTGTCATTAAAAAAAAAAATACATGCCATTTGACAGCCCTCAAATCGCCACACCGAAAAGGTAGGGCGAGTTTGGGGAAAACCTATGGCAAACCTATGGCTCAAAAAACACTCAATTTGACATTCAGGGTGAATTTAGGTTTCTCAAAAAACGTTTTGTGGCGACCCTAGGGCAACCCCAGGGCTTCAACGAACAGACCTAAAATCTGGGTTTTCCACTCCTCAAAAAACGCTAAACCACAAATCACCACACATCCCTGTCATTAAAAAAAAAAAGTACATGCCATTTGACAGCCCTCAAATCGCCACAGCAAAAAGCTAGGGCGAGTTTGGGGAAAACCTATGGCAAACCTGTGGCTCAAAAAACACTTAATTTGACATTCAGGGTGAATTTAGGTTTCTCAAAAAACGCTTTGTGGCGACCCTAGTGCAACCCCAGGGCTTCAACGAACAGACAGAATATTAGTTTCAAACGATAACAATAACATATGGCTGATGTGGTACTCTTACCAAATGACTGAAGATTTCCTTTTAGTTTGATATAACAAAACGTTTGTTGATAGTTATGGCTTATTGGGGAAGAGGATATAATGTACTACAAAAACAACGAAAAAGTTTAGAAATGGATACAAGAAACTAGTAATCAATTTTGTACAGGTGAATAATTTATACACAATGAAAGGGGTTCGAGCGCTAATTTCTATCACTGACCGTCTTTCAATGTTTCTGCTTCGATTCTGCCATTTGGAATGTCTTGGATTTGAGCCAGTTCAAGTACGAATGTCGATATTCCTTAAGTTCGAGATGGCCCCGAATTCTGGCACAGCTCCTGTAGATGTGGGTCAGTTTCAGTGAACTTGAGTAGAATTATTTCCACTTAAATCTAGTCTTCCTCGCTTAGCCATTTTCCGAGCTCTATTTTATGATTTTTGCCACAGTTTCAAAGGTTTTGTCTGTTTTTCTGGCCTTCTCCGGATTTTTGTTTTACTGACATTGAAAAGGGAGTCGAATCCGTAGGTTTGGCTCTTGTTTTACTTTCTTGAACCATCTAGTGGTGGCTTCCTTGAGGTTGTTTTACAAAACTCCTCTTGGCCTTTGAAATTTTCATTTTTGTGTCTGATTTATCGACTTTCGCTATTGGTTACGTCAATGGTAGTGCTTTGGCTTCCATTTTATGAATGAATTTCCGACCGAACCTATTCGTTTTTTTTACAGTCACAGCAACTCCGTTTAAATGGGTCACCTTTCGTTAGGTCCTCCTGTCATTGTCTTAGGATTAATACCTTCACACTCGGCTGACTCTGTTGAACGTAGTAGAGCGTCATCCACACAGAATTTGGTCGGTTCGATCTTATTGGGACCTTTGTTTAGCGTTGAGGTCATTTTGGCTGTCTTCTAAGTTTTGGTCAGTTATTCGATTCTTGTGGCCTATGTTCGCTTTTGCGTCAGGGCTTACGGTCGCAGTGAATCGCACGATTAAGTCGTCTGAAGTGATGCATAATTCATAGTCGTTGTCTTCGAGGATACGGTTTTCCTATTCCTACGTTCTTTCTCGTCAATTCTCGCCGAATTCCATGAGAGTCCTAGAAAGACCTGTGGCTTCCCTGCTGCAGCCAGGAGTGCAATCTTCTGCATTGTCTCTTTTTTTCTTTTCACTGGCGACTTATCTGCTTTCAAAGCCAAGCCATCGCCGACAGCCCTGAGTACTGCAAATTTTTTGGCGTCTATCACTGCCCGAAATTAACTCTTCATTTTTACTTTCCATTTCTATTTTATAGATAGACATCTCTGCTTTGAGGTTTTTTTGGTTGTTTGATACCGGCAACGGGTTCATTAGTGTTCCAAAACCTAAACTCTCCGCTATGAGGTGTAATCTCTTAGTAGAGAGGTTCCGCCATTCTCTCAAATGGAAAGTGCTCATCTCAAATTTGAAAGCAATTTGCTTGTACTAAAGAAAAATTATCTGCTTTTGCCAAAAGATTTCTTAAGTCATTTATGTGTTTTTAGTTAATAAATCGCGCTTTACTTTCGAGCTACATATAGTGTCTTCAAAAAATTTTTATTCGGTGATTCCGATCTCCAACAGAGCAAACTTTGCTGCCCTTTCACCCAATATATATGAGTGAATATGATTTTATAATTTTATAAATATTTGCGATTATATTTTAAGCTGAAAAAATCTACAAAGAAGCAACCGAGCTGTTGGGAAAGCGACAGGGAGATAAAGTATTGGGGCAACTTAAACTAGAAATAGCCAGCAAAATGAATCATGTCAAGGCAAGGTGTGACATTGCTTGGGCCCATGTTTTGGGCATTCGTCCGACTGATTTTGAATTTGCAGCCAAAGAATTTGAAGAGCTTTCGAAGCTCGGTCTACCGGAAGCTAATATGGTAATTTTCAATCAGTTTTTTTTTTCTCAGATTCTATTGAACACAAACATACGTCTTTTTAACAATCCTAGGGAATGGCATTCTTATACTCGGTTGGAGTTGGTGGGAAGAACATAAGTCAGCCTCTTGCTTTGATGCATTACACTCTTGCGGCATTGGGTGGTGATATTTATGCACAAATGGCACTGGGCTATCGGTATTCATTTGGTATAAATGTACCACTCAGTTGTGAGAAGTCGCTGTCGTTTTATAAACGTGTAGCAAAGATAGTCGCCTCGAAGATAACATTTTCGAGTGGTCCCATTGTGCATCGTGTTCGGCTGTTGGATGAGCTTGAAAACTCAGGGAGTCAGGAAACCGAATTAGTTGACTACTATCAGCTATTGGCGGATAAAGGCGATGTTCTCTCACAGGTATGTGTAAAAAAAGTGAAGAACAATTCAAACTTTTGTCACATTACAAATATGTACATAGGTGGGCTTGGGTCAATTATACTACCAAGGAGGAAAAGCAACAGAACAGGATTTACAAAAGGCCCTGGAGTATTTTACACAAGCTGCGAATGCTGGAAATGCTATTGGATACGCATTTCTGGGTAAACTTTATCTTGAAGGCAGTGAATATATCAAAGCAGACCACGAAGCTGCTTTTAATTTCTTTAAAAAAGCAGCTGAATTGGGAGATCCCATAGGGCAAAGCGGCTTAGGTTTGATGTATTTGCAAGGACTTGCTGTTCCACAGGATACCACCAAAGCGTTCAATTACTTTACTCAAGCATCTGATCAGGGTTGGGTTGATGGACAACTTCAGCTGGGCAACATGTATTTTAGTAAGTCTGAAGCAGTTAAACTTTTATGTGGAGTTTCGAGAATGTATGTTTTTTGTTTTGTTTTTGAAGCTGGGAATGGTGTAAAAACAGACTACAAGCTTGCTCTTAAGTACTTTAGTTCTGCTTCACAATCAGGCCATGTTTTGGCGTATTATAATTTAGGAGTAATGCACGCCTATGGATTGGGAATGCTTCGCTCTTGCCCAGCTGCTGTAGAGGTAAATTTACTGAGTAAAATTACCAAAAGAACATTACTCGTTAGTATTCAATTTTAGTTTTTCAAAAATGTTGCTGAGCGTGGCCGTTGGAGCCAGATGCTGATGCAAGCCTACAATGACTACAAGAGGTATGAAATGGATTCGTCGTACATGAAGTATGCTTTGCTCGCCGAAATGGGATATGAAGTGGGCCAAAGTAATGCCGCTTTTCTTCTCGATCGGAATGAAGTGACGATATTCAATGATCGTCATGAGGATCTAATTCGTGGTTTTTACTATTGGAAGCGTGCTGCATCGCAAGGTTATTCAGCAGCACAGGTGAAACTAGGTGACTATTATTACTATGGATGGGGAACAGCGGTTGATTTTGAGTCAGCAGCATCGCTGTATCGGTAAGGCCAAATAAATTAAAGTATTCAAACAAATTGTATTTGACGCCTCTTGTTGCAGGAAAGCATCGGAACAGCATTTCAACGCGCAGGCAATGTTTAATCTTGGTTACATGCACGAGCAGGGTCTCGGAATGAAGAAAGATTTGCATCTGGCTAAGCGGCTCTATGATTTAGCTGCTGAAACAAACGCCGATGCTAAAGTTCCTGTGGCTTTAGCCCTAATGAAACTACAATTCATTGCACAGCTTGAGGCACTTAAAGATGTAAGTAAAAAAGCTTATAAGTTGGATTGCAAACAAATAATTTTTATTGTTTATAGTCTCCGTACAAATTCATCTTCTACATGGACGAAAACATCGCAGCCAATTGGGATTTATACATGATAACAGTATTGACGCTTCTTCTGGGTTTCATTATGTACACCAGACGACCTCACCAAAACCCCCCTGCTACACCAAATAATGAACATGATGAGCAAAGGCCATCGCAGCCCAATCATGATTCGCCTACGCCCACACCACCTCCAGAACATCACGAAAACTCAACAGGTAGTTCTAGTCAGAGTGTGAGTGGAACTCAATCGCAATCACAGCCATCAACTTCGGGAGAATCAACTTCACGGGAATCAAAGAGCGGATCAAATACTACGTCTCCCCAAGCTTCCTCTATTCCATCGTCTTCGCCATTGTCGTCATTATCATCAACTGCTACTACAGCAAAGCCAACAGCTTCCTCAGTTATATCGGACAATGAAAGACCTGAATAGTTCTCCAAGTGTTGTTCCCCATTTCTATTTTAATTTTAAAGAAAATCAGTTAAATTTTTGTAAATAAGTAATATTTCAATTGTATTTTTTTTTTTTTTTTTTACTATCACAATTTGCATAAAACATACAACAGCAGCAATGTCCACAATTACTCTGGCCACTGTTGTACACTTTATTTTGTGTTATAATCTTGTGATCTGCTTATTTGGCTCTATTTCATTTTTCATTTTCGTTGATCGATGGATTGAATTTAGTCACAGGCTAAACAAAATATCCATTTTAGTTTCCTAAACTAAAGTTTGATTAAAAAGAAAAGAAAAAAAGAAATAAGTAAAATAAAAAAGATGCTATTTATTTTATTTTGAATATTTGTTATGTCATTCAAGACCTTCATTTTACTATTTAAAGTATAAATCAAAGCAAATAGTGAATCAAAAAAATAATGAAAAACAAACAAAAAAAATGTTAGAACACGCGGCTAGTATTCACACTGCATAACATTGAAATGGATAGAGAAAAATAATAAGACAACATAACATTTTGTAAATACAAAACGATTTAAATGAACACAAAACAAAAGACTTTAATAATTTATAAAAAAAAAATATATATATAGATATATGTATGTATATGATGTGATGTGTTCTTTTTATTTCTATACGATCAGCAGTATGATGAAGATGTAAAGTATTAAATATTCTTGAACATCCATCGAATTGTTTACAGAAATTTACCCGCCCCACAGCTTACAGCTGTAGAATATCTGATATCATGGAACGTTCAAAAAGTAAAACAGCAGACGAAAATTTTATGAGATAGTTCTCAGTGATCCAAATATTGTCGCAAACTTCCTAGCGGGCCTATACGTTGATAAGGCGACAAGAATGGATTCAAACGTAAATGCTTCCATTGGAGCGACGTGAAACAAAATTGAGCAACTTGATTCGGGAATAACAATGAGCTAATCAAAAGGCAGAGACTATTGGACAGTCATCTGAAAAAATGACTTTTACAAAACCTTCCGTTGAAATTTCGTAAGGGATGCAAAGAAAACATGCCTCATAATTGCCAAATGGAATCCGTGCCGGTCGAAGAAGGGTCTTCATCTTTCCAAACGGGTTCAATGCTAGTTTGTTAAAAAAGTTTCAGAAATAATTTTTCAATTTTATTGGAACTGTTAACTGTTTCATTTAGAAATTAGCTGACCTGCCCGACTTAGCTCAGATCCTCCGGTGATCGAGTTGGGTAAATTTAGTAAAGAAGTTTCTAAATTCTCGTTTCCGTGACAATATGGGGATGAAATATTAGTCAGAGACAACACAAAACTCTAGCGTTGAAAGAACTTTTGAAATCGGTTCAGTATTTGTTGAGTTCCCGTTTATGCTCCCGTTCCCGTCCCGTACCGGTGGGAATATAGCGATGAAATATAGTCAATGTTACTCTGGGAAAACACGGCATTGCAATGGTGAAATAAACTTTAAAATCGGTCCATTGGTTTCCGAATTACCGATCCCATTTCTGTGAAAATATAGGGATGAATTATAGGCTATATTGTGGTACCCGTGGTGTGATGGATAGCATGTCCGCCTGTTAATCTAGAGGTTCGAGTTCGAATCCCAACAGAGGCAAAACTGTTTTTTCTACGGGTATCGTGGCCTTTAGTTAGGAATTGGCAAGTCCTCCGTTAGTACTCATAGCATTGCCTTGAAAAGCGTTTTCTCGATTAGCCGTTCGGAACCGGCAGAAAATTGTAGGTCCCTTCCATTCCCTCACAAGGCATGGTTGTGAGAAATGCGCTAGGCCCCGGGGCTCCTCGCCACCCTATTTTTTTATTTTTTTTATTTGTTGGAGGATAATGAAGCACTCTTACGGTAAAGTATTTTCAAGTAGAAGGGAGTATTTGGAGGAAATATACCCAAAGAAATCTCTAAACCATCTCTGTTCCAAATTTTATTCAAATCGACATGGTAGTTTTGGAGCCTTCGATTGGATTGAAACATCAAATCGGGAAGTGGCTGTTACTACTGATATTGCTTTCCATTCGTTTCACTAGGGTTGAAAACCAATGGAACACCTAAAACTATTCCTGTTCAATTTAACAAATTGTCTTTTGTCACTTTCCATTGGACGAAAAGAACTGGCCAGGAGCGTCGAGGAGCCTCCTCAATCCGTTACATTGGCGCAAAAATATCGCTTCTCATGGTTCTCGATTTGAAGTGAGAATTCACTTAAGAAGCACTGCTGGACGCTCCCGGACGGTTCTTTTCGTTGAATGGAAAGCGACATAAGTTCTCTTTTACGTTCCCGTTTCCGAGTTTAATGTGGCTATTAAATATAGCCTATATTATTTCCTAGGCTCTAGAGCATCTCTGTTCCAAATTTCATTCAAATCGGCTCAACTTAGGTACTGCAATGCTTTTCTTATGATTACCTACATCTGTGTTTTGAATTTGAAGAAATTTGTTTGAATTTAAAATTTGCGTGTTTATATACGCTCCCAACGCTTCTTAAGTTTCATACCATCTCATTCTCGTTCACAATCTAAGGAACTCGTGTAAAGCTTCAAGTCCCTATTTTAAATTCTATTATTAGCATGCTCTTTAAAGTTACCATGAGGAAAATGGATTACCTACTTGTGATATCTCCTTTATCGTACTCTCAAAATGTAGAAATGAAAAATCATCAGAAGGTTGGATGGATTGCGTTGTTAATTTACCTCCAATCTATTTGCCCACTTAAGATTAGCTTACAGTTATGTTGCACTACCATCTTAAGCCCCTACTCGTTTTCATCGCCTCAAAATAATTATTAATAAAAAGTACCTCGTATGTAGGTACTTCAGTACTTGGTGGATCCCCTTTACGATGCTCTCAAAAAAAGATTGAAACTTAAATCTGTTATTACTTTAGCTACAATTTGTTGACTTACTTAAGATATCAGTTTTTTAATCTGAAAAGACGATCGATTGAGTGTTTATGGACTTGGAGTGAATCTTAGAATCCGTATTATTATCAATGAATACAAGATAAACAAAAGGATGGCATATTTTTTTGTATAAAAGCGCTTACAACTCACCAATTAACAGACACTAGTAATTCCTCCGACACAACTTTAAGTTTACCTATAAATTCAAAAGCAAAATGAATTTCTCAAAATGTTTTGTATTGTTAGCGATTCTTGTTCTTTGCTTGACGGCATCCAGTGAAGCTGGTTTTGGCAAGAAATTCAAGAAAGCTTGGGTGGGTACAAGTTTTCCGACATTGAAATCAAAATCTTTAATTGATAATTTCCATTTTTAGAAAAAGGTCGAGCGGATGGGTCAACACGCCGCTAACACAATCCACAAGACAGCAAATGCAGCAGTCGACGTAGGAAAAATTATTGGTTAAGAAAACACTAATCCTTTTTATTAAGTGAATCTTGAACATGAAATAAAAACTTTTGATTGATTTGATTCTTTTACTTTCCGGCAGCAATTAAAGTTTTGACTCGCATTTAAGGTCGACTTTTTCCAAAAACTATGTTCGGATAACTTTCAAATAATTGGCATTTCGAATAACCCTTCGCAGGGTTACTACCGTTACTACTTTCTATTCAAGAATGGAACTTTAGTCTTACTTTATCCTTTGAAACCAAAACCCACGACATAAATTTGAATTAAGTTATGTTTTATTTGCTTAATTTCGCCAGAATAGTGTAAAGTACTCGGATGTTTTGGGTAAAGTTAATAATAAAAAAAAAAATCATTTGAAATGCAATAACCTATGCGTAGTAGTTGAGGTTGGCCTTCTTCTTTGCTTGGACCTCCATGATGGCATCCATAAAGTCTTCGTGTGTAACACAAGTCGCAGATCGACGCAAAGCAATCATACCCGCTTCTACACACACAGCTTTGCACTGAGCGCCATTGAAATCATCTGTGGAACGCGACAACTCCTCGAAGTTCACATCGGGACTGACATTCATTTTCCTCGAATGAATTTGCATAATTCTGGCCCTAGCTTCCTCGTTGGGATGTGGGAATTCAATTTTACGATCGAGACGTCCAGAACGTAGCAGAGCTGGATCCAAAATGTCAACACGATTCGTTGCTGCAATAACTTTGATGTCTGCTGTCGAACTGAAGCCATCCAATTGATTCAGTAGCTCCAACATAGTACGCTGAACTTCACGATCACCAGCTTTCTCCGAATCGAAACGTTTTGTACCGATTGCGTCCAATTCATCGATGAAGATGATTGCTGGAGATTTTTCTTTTGCCAAAGCGAAAGCGTCACGCACAAGTTTAGCACCATCACCGATGAACATCTGTACAAGCTGTGGTCCAGCCAGCTTGAGGAAAGTTGACTTCGTTTGAGCGGCACAGGCTCGTGCCAATAGAGTCTTGCCAGTTCCAGGGGGGCCGTAAAGAAGAACACCTTTAAACACATTTATGAAACTCGCTAACAATGAAAACTACAATCAAAACTTACCCTTTGGAGGATGTATTCCGAGGTTCTTGAATTTCTCTTTGTGTGTCATAGGCAACACTACTGCTTCGATGAGTTCCTGGATTTGTTTATCCAAACCACCGATATCGGAATATTGTTCAGTTGGCCTTTCATCTACTTCCATTGCTTTAACCCTAGCATCGTACTCTGCTGGCAATGTTTCCAAAATAAGATAAGAATCTTTATTTACACCGACCAAATCGCCGGGTTTCAATTTCTCAGCGTCCACTAGGCCGATGACGGGCAAGAAATATGCCTGACGTGTAGATGTCTTGATGACAGCACATTTGCCCTTGCGTTGGTTGTCCAGCACTAACACAGCTCCATCGTCTTCCTCCTCTTGCGGATCGACATCCAATAGTTCAATGACATTGGAAACCAAGTACGGGAGTGTTTTGTTGACCTTATTTTAGAAAAAAAGACTGTTTGAGCAAATAGAAGAAGAATGAAGTGAAATGGTGCAACTACTGACCTTGATTTTCTCGGTATTATCCTTTATTTTTTCATTTTGCGTTTGAATTTCGTGAGTAATTCGCATAACCTCACTTTTCATGATTTTTATTTCATTGTCCATTAATCGAGTGCGACTAACTATTTCATCGGTGGACATACGAAGAACTTCTTCGCCCAAAGACTCCTCTCCATCTTCCCAAATAGATTTATCTTCAAGAGTTGCAGCCATAGCTTAGGATTCTGGAGAAATTATTGAAATTTGTTGAAATGCAGAAAACAAAAGTTTTCGTCGATGACTTGTATTAAATTTTCGGCCTATGTTTTTTGACAGCGAAACTCTGTTTGACAGTTTGTTTGTCCAACAAACAAAAGATGACAAAATTTCGATGGAATTTTACGAACTGGAACATTATTCGTTCAGTTTGATAGTGTTGTGTTGCAAATAGTGAATTAAAACGATTTTTTGTTGAAGATGTTGCCATCGATATTCATTTGGGGAAGTACTTGATCGATCTTGGCCTTGTCGATTTCTTCTAGGGCTAATCACTCGAGCAATTGTTTTTGATATAAGGGAGTTAAAAGGAGAGGGATAGGTATTTGGATGAGAAATTGGAAATTGGAAAGGAAAGAAAAAGGAAACGGAAAATAGGAACTGGAGATGGAAGGTAGGATAAGGAAATGGTTAGGAAACACAGCTTTTGATATCAGGGAGGTAAAAGGAGAGGAAAGGAGAGAGATAGGTATTTGGAATGAATGAATGAATTTCTTTATTTAGCTTCTGGAAAGCCATTTAGTTTTAAGTTTTACAATTGAACTTATTATAAATAATTAATATAATACAAAATAGTATATAAGTGTATACATTTCTATTACTTTAAAAGATTTTTGTAATTATAAAATTTACTTTGCACATTTAGATATTTATAGGTTTGAACGTATGTGCTCAATTAGTTTTCTTTTAAAATCATGCAACGCTGTGCAACATTTTACTTCTCTAGGAAGGCTATTAAACCCATGAAACCCCATGTAAAAAACTGTTCTTTGACCCCTTGATGTTCTACATCTCTCAATTCTTAGGTCATCATTGTTTCTAAGATTTTGTTGTAATACTGTATTTTCTCGTATGTTTTCACATAAGTACCCAGGTAACAGATTGTTTTTAATTTTAAACACAAATATCATAGTACGCATAAACAGTCTTTGGTTAACATTTAGCCATTTCAAAACATTTAACATAGATCTTATTGGTGTATAAACACTACATTTAATAATTATTCGCATAATTTTGTTTTGTAATAGTTGTAATCTATCTTTATGGCTTTGAGGACATACATAAATAAGACTAGAGCAGTAATCGAAATGAGGTTTAATTAAGACATTACATACATTAATAGCGGTACTCATAGATATATTTTTCCTTATTTTTCTTAATACACCTATTTTTTTTGACACTTTTTTACATATGTAGTCAATGTGATCATTGAAATTTAGCTTTTCATCTAACATAATACCAAGATACTTCATTTGTTTTACAATTTCAATTGGTTCATTGTTTATTTTAACATTAATATTTACAGGCGTACTTACATAATTACATTTAAAGATCATACATTTAGTTTTATTTACATTTAGCACCAGTCTGTTCATTTTAAGCCACGCGTTCACCCTTTCTAGGTCTTGGTTAAGTTCCTCTATGCAATCTTCAATATTTTTTCCAGTGATGTACAACAACCCGTCATCAGCAAACAGAACAAGTTTTGATGAACATACTACCTTGCTCATGTCGTTGATAAACATTAGGAATAACCACACTCCGAGAATTGTACCTTGCGGAATTCCTACGTTTACAGGAACTGGTGTTGATAAAAAACCGTTTACGGACGTTCGTTGCGTTCTCCCCGATATAAATGATTTAAACCACTTGAGCTCATTTGCCTTTATACCAAAGCACTTTAATTTTTTAATTAATATTTGGTGGTTAACAGTCTCAAAGGCTCGTTTTAAGTCAAGAAACACTGCTACAACTACATTTTTAGAATCGATTTCTTTTCGCCAGTTAGTTATCACCAAATTTAAACAAGTTTCGCACGAGTGATTTGCACGGAAACCCGACTGATATCGGTCCAAAAGACCTTGCCTGTCTAAATGTTCTTGTAATTGAATTGCAACAGTTTTTTCTATGATTTTTTCATATAAAGGCATCATATTTACTGGTCTGTATTCACTGAGACTTTTTGCGTTAGGTATTTTTTTTATTGGTATTATAAGAGATTCTTTCCATGAATCTGGGAAAACACCTGCACTCAGGGATATATTTATAATTCTTTCTAATACCGGACCGACAAAACACAGAGAATCTTTGAACATCTTAACACTCATAAAATTAAAGTCACTCTTTTTGTTAATCATATCTATTGCACAGCTTATATTTTCTATGTTCACTAATTTGAACTTAAAATCTATATTGCACTCTTCTATTATGTTAATGTAATCACAGTATATCACAGATCGGGTTATTTCTTTAATGGAATCAACAAAAAAGTTGTTAAATTTATCACATAAAATTGCACTATCATCTATCACAGAACCGTCATCTAATTGCACCTCAGTTATAGTTTCATTATTTTTCTTAAAAACATATTGTTTTAGTTGTTTCCACATATCTTTTTGTGAGTTTGCGGTGTGAATTTTGTTTTTTATAAATTGTGATTTGGTTTTGATGATATTTTTTTTATATTCATTTCTACACTGCTGGTACATAGACCAATCATTTTCATTATTGCTGAGCACTGCTTGTCTATATAAATTAATTTTTACTATCTTTGCCCTTCTGAGTTCACTGTTGAACCACTCCGCGTTATTAAAAGGAACTTGTTTCGTTTTAACCATACCATTGATAACATTTTTAAAGTTCAGCACAAATTGATCACATAAAACATTTAGATTGTAGGGTAGCTCACTATTCATATTTACAAACAATGGGATTTCGTACAGTCTTGACAAAAGATAATTTTGGTTATATGCACAATATTTAACGGGTTTTTTATTTATAGACTTATGTTGGTTCGCAATTAATATTTGAATAGTTTCATGGTCGCTTATCTTTAAATTTTTATCAACATTTGCATGTATTTTTTCAGGAAAATTTGTTATAACATAGTCAATTAGGGTTTTTGAAAATCTGGTGATTCTTGTTGGCTCGTTGATGACCATACGTAGACCGCTATCATTCAGTATATTTGAAATGCGTCGCGTGTATGTATTTGTTATATCTAACCAGTCTATATTTACGTCGCCTATTAATAAGAAACTTCCACGATGTGACAGATATTCTAACCAGTTTTCAAGCTCGTCACAAAAAACACTTTTTGACGAGAGACGATTTGGAGATCTATATATTGCACATATATATATCACAGGAAAGTTCTCATATTGCACTTGTAACATTATACCCCAATATTGCATATGTAGTCGGAATTTTTTTATCACGCGACATTTAAAGTTATTTCTTACATATATTGCTACACCACCAGTATATGTCGACTCACTTTCACAACTAAACGGAGGAAAGAAACCTTGTAGTTGTACATACTTCAAATCTTCGGCGTCAGTGACATGGGTTTCGGACACAACTAAAATATCAACACTTTCATTTTCGATTAAACTTTCCACCTCCTCAAAATTGTTGAATAAGCCCTGGACATTGAAATACAAACACCTTATATCGTCTAACTGCTAGACGTCAGTCCTCTCTTCCGCAATTTTTACTTTTCTTTTGTATATTGGACAATTTATGTCGTTCGCTTTATGGCTCAAATTTAAATTTAATTTCAATGTTTTATTAGCATTACAACAATTATTGCACTTAACCTCATCACTTGTACACATTTTAACGTCATGGTTACCTGCACATTTAACACAAATTTTTTCACTAGTACAATTTTTAGACGTATGATTATAGCCACAACAATTAAAACATCTTCCAACATGAGTGTGCTGATATACTTTGCATCGATCCCAACCAATATTTACTTTAGTACTATCTAACACTTTTGCAAAGGCAACACTGTCCATTTCGACCACTGCGTTGAAACATTTAACTTTTGGCGACAGATATACTACTACACATTTAATGTCATGTTCTTCCAGACCATTTTGCTTTTTTAATGCTATAACTATCTCTTCTTCACTCATTTTTTCTTTCATACCAACTATAAGAATTCTTGGTTTTCTTAGTAATGGTATTTTAACGTTGTAGTCTACACTTTGTTTTTGTTTAAATTCACTTTCAATTTTTTTTAATGATTTTTCATCTCCTCTAATAAGCACTGCACCATTTTGAATATCTTTAACATTAGTTATTTTTAAAGCTAAATTTGCCGGATCAATTGTGCTTTTAATAATTTCTCTTGTTTTTACATTGTTTTGATTCTCCTTTGGTTTAATTATTATCACATTACTTTTTTCTTTCACTTTATCTGCATATGAGATTTGATTTGATTGTGTTGGTGTTGTTTTGTTTTCAGACACAACTGATTCCTTGAAATTTTTTAGTTCTTTGAAAATATTTTCTTTTATTTCTTTAACACTTTTTATTGCATTTATATTATCATCTCCTATTTTTTTTGCATCTTCACATATTTTTGCACTTTGTGCCTTGAAGCACTCGCTAACTTTAACAAACTTTTCAAACTCCTTCACACTTTTTTCACACGCCTTTTGCGAAATTTTCATTTCTTTCACTCTATCCGCGTATCTTTGGATAGGAAATTGGAAAGGAAATGGAAGGTAGGAAAGGGATATGGAAAGTATGATGAGGATATGGTTAGAAAACACAACCCAACACAGGAAACAGGAAGGTTGGTATTTAGGAAGGGAAAGGAAAATGAAGGAATGTAAGTATGGGAAGGGAAAGAATGCTACTACTCGGAGGCCTGGCACGCTGGCGAGGCCCGGCTAGCTCAGTCGGTAGAGCATGAGACTCTTAATCTCAGGGTCGTGGATTCGGGCCCCACGTTGGGCGCTGTTTGTAATATGGTTATGGGATACTATTTGAAAAGGTGGATGGATAAAGGAATAGGATTGGGATGATTGGGATAGGCAGTTGGAAAGTTGAGGTAGAGGAAAAAGGATAGGATTGGAAAGGAATATGGGAAAGGAAAGGAAAGGATAAAGGAAAATTGAAAATAAAAGGAAGGAAACGGATATTGGAAAAGGAAATGTCGTGACGAAGGGGCACTGTGCCCCTGTTCTGTAACTATCACCTCGGCGATAAACGGTAGAAAATGGAACAAAATTCTATGAATTTAGTAGGATTTCGTTTCATTTTCCACCGTTTATCGCCTGCTTTTATCGAGGCGATAGTTACTGAACAGGGGCACTGGCACGCTTGCGATGCGCGGTGCAGCTCGCCAGATTAAGGGGGGATCTTGCCCCTTCGCCAGACGGAAACCACATTACAAAAACATATACCGTGCCAATAAAACCACCACCACAAAAACCTTACCGAACTTGAAGCACTTCATCGGTTTCTCCTGGCAACAGTGATCGTCATCGAGGAACTCTACAACAACGCCGACCGTGTTCCATGGTTGGGTGAGCTACAGGCCTCACTGCAATTTCACCTCGCAGTGCCTGAAGTGTGTTATTCGCACAAAGTTTCAAAAGTTTGCCTTGATTTTTTTTTTCGAGATCTTCCTTCATAAGCCCTTCTTTATCTTTTTGCCCACAAACTGTTGAACAAATCGACCAGTATAAACTTCCCCATGTAAACACGACCATAAATATTTACGAGCTTACCACCCACCCGGAGTGTTGTTTTCGAAGTGTTCCGCTTGTATCGTTTCCTTATTTCATTCTCCATTTCTTGACTTGGAACGTATGGAACTTAATTCATTTTGATAAAATTTGTTGTTCGTTCATTGCATTCATCCATTGTATATTTATTTTTTCTATATACAATTCTTCAACTTCAATTCATTTTAAAGTGAGATTGTGGGTGGAACGCATGTTGTTTTGTCTTCAGGAGCTTTTCCTGTATTTTTATTTTTTTCTTCAGTTCTATTTTTTTGTTTTCCTCTTAACTTCTGTGTCCTTTGGTGAAATCATAACTCAATTCAATTTATAATTAACCGTGTTCCAAGAAAATGCGCATATAAGTGTTTATTCGGTTGTGTTATCCGCCATGAAAAATAAAATGTCGATGACATTTACTGTGAAATAACAATACAAAAAAGTGAATGGAAACATCCATAGCAAAAAATAAAAAAAAAGCCCCTGTCTCTAAACTGTTTTTGCAGACTGAGAAAACATCGACATAAATCGAGGTGATAATCCAACAACGAAGCCATCAACTGTAAAAATGCAAAACTAATTTTCTATTCTATTCAGTGTTATTCTTGTTTCTCGTCTATTTTTCTTCGTTTCCATCTCCCATCCTTGGTAGTAGATGTCATGTAGGTATTGGAATTTGCAATAAAAAATTAAAAAAAAAAAAAAAGATTGAATAGGAAAATGCAAACGAGTCCATTGAAACGCACCTTCACTCAACTAATTGAAATTCATTTGGTATTTATTGTTGTTGCTGCTGGCATTTGGCTTGTCCAAATCCATCAGTGTATTAAGGGCGCCGCAGTCCATTGTCGACACAAAGCATTTTAGAAAATAATTGTACCATGTACCTAGTACCTACCTACATGTATAAAGATAAAGAGACATGCTTGCCCCTGCCTAGACAAAGCAGTTGTATCTCGGGTCTGGGGTGTATACACAGCATGGTGTTATATTGTAGATTGTGGGATGCTAAATATAAACCTTGGAATTTCTAGTGATGCTGGGAACACGGAATGTCACTCGTTTGCGAATGTAGGTACCTATATAAATATTTTCTATCGAATCTATGTCAAATTCCATGTAAAAGAGGCAGCCACCTGGTTGGCGGGATAAAGTATGACAATTGGAAAGATGTTTTTGATGAGGAGAATGTAGTGAAAGTATAATTTAGGTGGTAATCACCTGGTTTACAGACTGTTTACCAACATTAAAATGATTATGCGAGGATAATTTTGGAAGCGCAATGAATCTAATCCAATACAATTTATAACGAACTTATCTGAACCCTTAATTGGGCGCCATGCCGCGTCAAATGAATTACAAATTGGAAAAGAGAAACGTCATAGGAAGAATTAAAGTCATCATGGTTGAAGTCAGAGTCATGTCCCTAGGGTCCAGCGCCATTGCAAACATACATTTTTTTGAATTTTTTAAAAACTAAGCAACTCACAGCCCACACCAGTGTCACCCATGGAATTCTCATATTATCGCAGCAGACGTCTAAAAATCAGTCATTTATTAATTTTCGAGTGGTGCAGTTAAAAATATTTTAGCTTCAGGGTCCCATAGACCCCAAGGTAGTGATAATTAAAGTTTTTGAACAGTTTTGCAGTGTTTCAAGACGAGCGAAACGATGGCCATTGGCTATGTTTTATGAGATCTTAAATATTGTTGGTGTGAATTCGTATATCCTCCTCAAAATAGCGTCCAATAAAACTCAAATAAGTGGAAACTTCTTAAAAAACTTAGCCTTGGAACTCATTAAACCCAAAACGGAGGAGAGGTTTACTTGGCCAACTTTGCCATCCAATCTCCAGGTCCTCATTGGAGATATTTTAAAAAAGAAGCGACCTGTGGCTGAGTCAACATCTTCAGTCTCTAAAAAAAGTAGATGTGCCGTGTGTCCACGAGACAAAGACCGAAAGACCGCTCAGTGTGTCATAATTGTGTTGATGTAAACTTTTAAAATATTTTTCATAATCAAACATTCCTATCTTTTATGTTTGTAAATAACATAAAAGATAACATCCTAAGACCCCAGGGTAGCAATAGTGTTTCTCCCAGAATGGGTAGGGTTTAAGGGTTAATTAGGTACCTAATTGGTCATATTCGTACAGAAGTTTTAAATTCAATGAAATTGCAAAAATAGACAAAAAACAAAGTTCAAAATAAAACGTCTCATAATCATACACAGTTGTCGCTCTCAAAATATTCCTGGAAATGAACAAATATTTTTTATAAATCCGACTGAAATTAAACCATGGAATCAGGGAATATCTTGAACAATGCCATTGTACATATATGGAAACTGTAGTAAAATTACTGGACATATTTGTTTCCCGCCCTTACATATATGCACCTCCTGCTCTTGAAATATAGTCTTGTGGAACACATTCAAACTTTTGTTGACCACCTTTGAGTTTCAGGTCGTCAATGAAACACTGGAAAGTGATAGTACCTACTATAAAATAAACACACAATGACAATACTGACGGAAAGCAAGTTGACTGAAATGGTAAAAACTGGCCAAAACAAAAATGTAAGCCCAACACTGTGAGACGAGCAAAAATGCCAGATCACAGATATCAAAAGAAAATACGTAGCTGAATCCGAAAAATGCAAAACCCACCCAGAGTTAAAACACCGGGCGTGAGTCTAAAATGTTGTGAGGTTGTTTTAATGTGGCGGGGGCTGGCAACCTAGAAAAAATTCCCAAATAGGATCATCAACCAAGATGTTTACATCCCCATTCGAAAAAAAAAATCTCAAAAGGAGTGCCGCTCGAATAGTTCTAGAAAACAGTTTTTTGTTTTACTAAGATAACGACTCAAAACACACTGCATTGAGAGCTCGCACCTTATTTCTATATAACTATCCAAAGTGCTTAAAACACTACAGTAATCGCCAGCCATACGTACTTAAATATCATTCAGAATCTTTGGGGCTGTAGATGAAGATTAAGAAAATACCAAAAATTTACTAGAGAAATTGACTGCAATTTGCCCAAAATTGTACCCTAAAATTAGTTGAACCAATGCTTAAAAGACGCAAAGACTTCATCAAAAACAAAGAATACGCTAGGTGCGTTTTTGAGAATCTTCTAACTTGTGCAGTAACGAGTTTCAATAAAACGCCATATTCACTAAAGCAAATTTGAACCATAAACACCATCCCTGTTGTTCACTCCTGAACACAGACTTATTTCTGTGCGATCTTTTGCAAACCTGCGTATGATCTAATGATCTAAGTGTGGCGGAAAAAAGATCAACCGTCAGCATATCCTAACCTAACCTAATAGATTCGTTCTTTAAGCTTTACACAGGGTTAACCCTGAAACAATTTAGCCGCAACACCCGCCTCGCTAGGAATGCTCATCTCTTTTACCTTAAGCCCAACTTCGGACGTACAGTAAAGTATAGAGATTCGTATTTCAGTGGCACCACCCGAATGTGGAATGCTTTACCTCTGTATTTCCCCTGCATTACGATTCACAAAGGTTTAAAAGCAACGTGCATCGGTGTCTCCTTTCAAATCATTCCTATTTTCCTAAATGCTCGCACTGCTTTTATAACATTAAAAGGGTAGTCATAATCCCTTGATGTGCGCAATAATTTTATTTAAAAAAAAACAGTTTTCCTTGACAGGAATGGCAAGGAAACCTGGTTTTTTCTATATACATATTTTTTTATGAACATATATTGCCAGAAAACCTGGGTTTGCAGTTCTAAAAAAATGCTAAGCCAAAAAATCATCACACCTTTCTGTTATTTGAAGAAAAATGCCATTTGACAGCCCTGTTCATTACCTTAACTCGCCCCAGCAAAAACCTTGTGCTACTTCAGGGCTCAAAAAACAATCAGTTTGAAAAACACTAAGCGGCGACCACAGGGTAACCCCAGGGCTTGAACAAGCAAACCTAATGTTTCCTTGAAGGAAATTTCGTTTGTTGTTATTTTTTAAAAAGATTGATATGTATTTATGGCCGCCTGGCGTAGCTCTGGTCCTACTTGTAAAGTAGTTTCAAAGTTCCCGTTTCCTTTTGGCATGTGGGGATGAAGTATAGTCTATGTCACACAGGTCCAATGAAACACTCTAACTGCGAACAAATTTTTGAAATCGGTTCAGTATTAACCGAATTCCTGGTTAGGTTTCCGTCCGTGTTATTTCCGTGTATGTTATTTTCTATGCTCCAAAAAAACTCTGTTTCAATTTCATTCAAATCGGCTTAGTAGATAGTTTTGGAGCATATTCAATACACTTCTACTTAGGTATAAAAGAAAAAAAATTTAAAGTCGTTTTATGTGATTTCTGCATTTCATGATTAAAACACTTACGAGCCCTTGCATTTTAACTGAGTAATATTCCTTTTAACTACATCGCCAGTTCTAAACTAAGAATTCGAAATCTTAGAACACTTTTCAGTTGAAAGACCGAAGGCATAGTTGCTTGTGTGGCACATTACGCTGTGAACGTGGTCCACATCAATATCTTTCAATTCCAGCCATATAAATTTTTATAATCAAAATTTTCATTCGAAAAGGGAATTTATTCACCGTTACAGGTGCTCCAGCCTTGTTTCTAAAAAGGAAGGTCCAATGACTCCGCCAAATCAAAGTCTGCACCTAGCTGTAACAAATTGAAGCTTAGAGAGGCTTTCCAACAGTAATTCTTCAGGTTTCTCAGGCCAAATGCAAAAATTTAAGCAATCTTCGCGTTCGCGTTAAAAATTAAGCATTGCTTAAGGTAATAAATAAATAAAAAGTGTGGTTGAACAGAGAGGGGTGCCCCGGGGATAGCGCAATTCTCACAACCATGCCTTCTGAGGGATGGGAGGGACCTACAATTTTCTGCCGATTCCAAACGGCTAACGCTACGTGTACCGCTTAAAATAATAATTCGATGAAATCCCGGATCATTTTGAATCATTTTAAGGACCCAATCAGCAAAAACACGATGCTTGTAGGCTTCGTAAGGCTCAAGTATAAATAATTTCAGACCGCCTTCTACACAGAAAGGAAAAGTTTTATTATGTAACTCATTTTTTATCCAAATCGTAAGTCTTAATTTGATCTAAAGATCGAAGTTAAAAACGTCTTCAAAATTTAAAGATTAAACCTTTTGTTTAACAAAACACTTTGACGAGAACTTCAATCACTAATGCTATAGATAAACTGTTTTATATAAACGTTTACATTTGAACATCTTGATTAATCCAATCCAAAATGGAAACCACAACAGAGACGCGGTTCGTGAGCTTATGAATTTTTAATTCCGGAAATGGGCAAAAAGCAACACAAAAATATAAATAAATACAAACAGCCAACTACAATAGTAAATCCACAATAAAAAAACCCAGAAGAGTGAGACAAAGCGAAATTAAAATGTTAAATAACAAAAACAGTTTTTCGCCTATTCACCTACTTTTAGTATGTTTCGAGTTGATGTTTTTTTTTTTTTTAATTGATAGCTAGCAGCATAACAAACCCATTGGCAAAAGTCATCCGTTAAGTGATTGCTAAAAATAAGTTGATGGTGTGTGGGTTAAGGGAAACAAGACGAGAAACAACAAAAAACATCAATTCTCACTTTCAATAGACTAATTGATTTGCTTTTTGTTTTATCTTTCTTCGTTTTTTTTTTGGTTCACCTCCAGTTGAATGTTGAATTAATTTGCGCTAATCCAGTGTCAATAAGGTAAGCAGTGGATACAAAGAGAAAAAAAAAATAAACAAAAAATACTAAAACAAAGTCGGTTTTTCCTTAGACGACAGGTGCATTAAAAGTGCGGCGCGCTTTTCGGTAACCAAACAGTTTGTCGTTGTTTGGTCGATTTACTTGTTTATTGGATTTGGACGAAGCGTGTAGTTCAAAAGGTGCATTCGATATACACGCAGACATTCGTCATCTTAAACAAATCCAAAACAATAAACAAAACAATATTCTTTTGTGTGTGAAAATAGAAACATTTTTGAAAGGAATAAGTTGGCAAAATGTTTGGCCATGATAAATTGATGATGAATGGAAATTGTGGTGTTACTGGCTCTGGAAATATATCAGGAGTCGGTGGGGTTCAAGCAGCACCGACAACATCAGTAACTACATCTGCATCAACTTCATCTTCTGTAGCAGCAGCAGTTGCAACAACACCAGTCGGAGCAGCGAATAGTTCCGCTTCAGCTGGAATTAGCAATGGGATGAATGGGGCAAACCAGAATGCAAACAATCATCGTGGTAAGTCTATTTAATGTTTGGATACGCTAACGCAGAATTTCTTTGATGTGATTTTTATTTGTATTATGTTAGGGTGTGCATGACTTTTTTCTTTCTTTCTTTTTCCTATTGTGGAGAGAGTGGGTAATCAGCGGAGCAGTCAGCAATGATGGAAGAGATTTTAAAATGCTATTAATTATGTTAATGCGGAAGAGAACAGAGTTATTCCATTTTTTTTACTTTTTTGCAAATCATTTCATGGAATGCAAATTAAGATCATACGCTACTGTGTGAAGAGAAGAAGACTGTAAAAATGAGGAACATATATGTAGTGGAAACATGAACACAACACATTTCTAGAAAAGGTTTGTTTGTTTCATTGCAGTTCAATCCTCCTACACAAAATCAGAACGCTCTAACCTCTAACTCTGTTAAATAGGAAACAAAACAAATAACATCTGTTTTATGAAATTTATTTATCAGAAATGCAAAATAGAGGAAATGTGTGTCAGCTATTAAAAGATGCGTCTGCTGCAGTAAAATTGAAACTTAAAAGCAGTTAAAAAACCATTCTTTAGCTGAAT
Source organism: Melanostoma mellinum (assembly GCA_914767635.1). NCBI lineage: Eukaryota > Metazoa > Arthropoda > Insecta > Diptera > Syrphidae > Melanostoma > Melanostoma mellinum. The sequence continues at coordinate 29,038,373 of OU612058.1, forward strand.
AAAAGCCAACTTTTACGAAAAAGTGACCACAATCTATCAACGAACCAAGGGAAGTCCATTCCATGATTGCCGCCTCTTTGCCTGACGTTTATAAGTCCAGCTATAGGAAATCAATATGGCTGATGGCTGTAGGCTAATTTCCTGTCGCCAATTCGCTGTCAAAGACACTTCGCTGTGGCAGAATGGATTTTTGTATCCAAAACACAATTGATTGGGCAATTCATTGGTCAAAATTCAGACAATTTACTGTTTTCATTTCCATAACCTACTTTTTGCGTTGCCCCAAAACTCGACTAAAAACCTTTCAAATACTCACAATCAATTTTTTCCGCAGTGAATTGTGCACAACGAAGTGTACCCACATCGTACTTTTAACCGCAGTATTTCCAAAAAGAACCAAGGGCTTTTTCAGGATCAGATTATTATGGATCAGGGTCCGTCTCAGCTAAACTAGGGCCCTGTGCAAAATTTTCCGAAAGTGCTCTTTTTCTAGTCTACTCCTTTTCCTCGGCCGGCGTGGTGGGATTTATTGTTATTTTACTAGATTTTATTTGAATTGGCAACATTGCAAAAATGTGAGTTAATGTGCAAAACTAATAATTCAGCACAGGTGTGAATTACTTGAACAGTTTTTTTTTTAATATGGAAATGGCAGTGTTTGTTCTTACTAACATACTTAGGTGGGCATTACAGTTCGGGATCAACCTGGGCCTCAACCAACATCCTCCTATAACGACTTCGATTTCGGGCGAGCTCTCTCCAGTTTCGCACTCAAAGTCGATTGAGGTCTTCATCCACTTGATTGCGCCACCTAAGACGAGGTCTTCCCCTTCCGCGATTTCCCTGCAATGTGCTTTCGAACACCCGACGAGCCGGACCGTTTGGGTCCATCCGGTTTACATGGCCCAACCATCGTAGCCTCGCGATGCGTACTCTTCTGGCTATGCCCATGTTGCGGTACAGCTCATACAGCTCGGTGTTGTATCTTCTTCTCCACACATTGTCTTCGCATACGGGACCAAAGATCATTCGGAGAATTTTTCTTTTGAAACGACGAAGATTTTCCTCATCCGCTTTCGATAAGGTCCATGCTTCCGCGCCGTAAAGCAGGACTGGGATGATCAAGGTCTTATACAAGGTTACCTTGGTTTTTCTTGATAGGTTTTTGTTTCTCTATTGCCTTCTTAACCCAAAGAAGCAACGGTTGGCAAGAGTTATTCTCTGTTTGATCTCCGCAATGATGTTTTCCGTGTCTACAGCGGATCCTAGGTAGACGAAGTCCTGTACTACCTCGAAGTTATGTCTGTCTATTGCGACGTTTTGTCCACTTCGTCGATGTTCTGTGTCCTTGTTTGATGACAGCATATACTTCGTTTTGCCCTCATTTACCATCAAACCCATTTTTGCCGCTTCTGTTTCAATACTCGCAAAAGCACTTATGACATCACGCTTTTTTCTTCCCATTACGTCAATATCGTCTGCATAGGCGAGTAATTGTAGACTTTTGAAAGATTGTTCCTCTGGTGTTGACGTTTGAGTTTCTCACAATCTGTTCAAGTATGATGTTGAAGAAATCGCATGACAGTTTGTCGCCTTGCCTAAAGCCTTTTTCGACATTAAAGGTCTCGGTGAGTTCTTTACCGACCTTGACGGAGCAGCGCGAATTCTCCAAAGTCATCCTGCATAGTCGTACGAGTTTTGCAGGGATGCCGAAACTGGACATGGCTCTGTACAGCTCGTCTCTGTAAATACTGTCATACGCGGCCTTGAAATCGATAAAAAGATGGTGAATATCGATATTATGGTTTTTTCCAAGATCTGCCGTAATGTGAAAATTTGGTCTATTGTGGACTTCTCTGGTCCAAAACCACATCCATAAGGACCTATCAAGTTGTTGACGTGGGGTTCAGACGTTTACATATTACAGCAGACAAGATCTTATAAGCGACGTTAAGGAGGCATATCCCTATATATAATTGGCGCAATTGGGAGGGTCTCCCTTCTTTAGGATCGGGCATACGATACTGAAGTTCCATTAATCGGGCATGCTTTCTTTCGCCCATATCATGCAGATCAGCTGGTGCATGATCCTCTCCAACTGGTCTCCAGCTGCCTTGAAAAGTTCGGCATCAAAGCCACCTGCACCTGCAGTCTTATTTGATTTAAGTTTGCATATGGCAAGCTTAACTTCCTCTAGGTCGGGAGGACGGCATTCTTGATCATCGTCCAAACTGAATGGGGCAATCTGCCTGACAGCGGAATTTGTGTACCCCAGAATTTAGCGCTATGAGCATTTGCAAATACCTTGGACATATGCTTGGTCCGGTCTTGTGAGGGTATCCTAAGTTGACGATGTGCTGGGTTAGATAAAAGTAAAGATGGTCTATTGTTAAGTTTTGTCCTTCTCGTTGTGTTCTTTGTTCTTGTTTCTTGACAGCATTCTTCGTTTTACCCTCATTAACCATTCGTCTTGTTCCTGGCATTTAACTTCTGTTTCAATGCTCTCGCATCTACATATGACATCAAGCTAGCTTCTTTCCGTTGTATCAATATCGCCTGCGTATAAGTAAGTAATTGTATCGGCTTTTAAAATATTTTACCTCCGGTGTTAACATTTAAGTTTTGCACAATATTTTTACAAGTGAAAAAACGTATGACAGTTTTTCGCCTTTTCTAAAGCCATAACCATAATATAATAATAATATATAATATAATTACCATAATAATAATAAATTGTAAAGTGTGTTTTTTTAAACGTGTAGCTTTCAAGAAGATATAAAACGCATTTATTTTAATGTTGTGGCCATAAATTTAGCTTAATTGTAAAGATAAGGGCTTGGCTTTATGTTTTAATTACGGGCAAGTGGCCATCGCGGCTGGCTCGAATAAATTTCAGCCGAGAAACCAAATTTTCGACCATTTTTGCAGCATTTTACGTACGAAAATTCTCTTCCAATGCGTCAATCGTCTTGGACTTATCTGCATAGACAAGCAACTTCACATAACCCCACAAAAAGTAAATGACCAACCAAACTGAGCATAAATCATGTTACAGCTGTCAAAAAAACCGACTCCGAAAAAATAATTGCCAGATTGAAAACCACACGTCTAAAAAACATCCTTTATCTACAATGCGCAAAGTGGAGGACCATGCTCTTTTTCAAGTCACTCGGAAATAAGGGTACCGGTGTCACTACCCTGCTGAAGGACTTGATGGCTGCCATTGGCTCACCATAAGCTTATCTACCCAATGTCAATTTCAATGCCCTGTCCTAGTATTGAAAGACCCTGAAAGACTTTTAACCCAAAAATGTTGGAGTAAGAAAAATGTTTTTGAAATAGGAAGGCACAATAAAGCTATGAAAACCTCGGGCCTTAACCCATTTCAATGAGTTACAATTCAGTGCCGATTCCAAAAGGCTGAGTTTGAAAGCGCTTTTTATTGCAGTATATTTACTCTCTGAAGACTTGCCAATTCCTCGGGAAAGAAAGTTTACCACTAAGCCACCGTCACCGGCCGGCAGAGTTAGACTAGTCATAGAGGCTATCTTTTGACAAACAATCATTTGAACAGACGAGACGGGGCGTTTGTGTGAGTATGTGTTTTTTCATAGAGGCCACAATATCAAAGACTCAATTTTTAAGAAGGTGCGGAAACCAAACAGCGATAAACTCCCTACAAATGGAGTTACCCAATAAGAATTGGCCCTCGTAACAAATCGTAGCAAAGAACTTTAAAAACATAAAACGTTGGTAGTCCTTCCTTTCGGCAGTGCCACAGTCAGATAAAAACTGCTTCAAAGGAACATGGATTTGAATAAAATATCGGCATAACTCAGAATTAATATTTCTTTTAGTTGTAAATCATACACACAAAATAAGGGGCCTTACACAAATATGGCATTAAATAAATAACAAGAACCTACTGCAATAAGATTGTCTTCAATGCGATTAACCCTCACAGACCTTTCTTTAAATTTATAACTTTCGCCCTGGTAATAAAAGTCTTCGAGATTTTTAATCAGAACATTTACTTCACCCGATTCCTATACCCAAGTCAGAAAACCCGCACAATGTTTTCTCATAAAATACAAATTATGGTAATACCAGCTGCGAATTAGTCCATTTCATCCCATCTAACCTTCTCCGATCATTAAAAAAGATGAATGCAATAAAAATATGAAAAAATTTGAGAATGTACGCTACGGAACAAATAACAACCGCTGAACTCTCACTATGATTTTTAATATCACGAAGCAGTTTCAATAAAGAAAGAAAAATAAAAAATATAAACTGAATTATCCGCTCCTACGTGTATTAAAATGCAAAACCTATTTCAAAGTAAAAAAAAAGCAAGAAAACCATCAGATTTGTCGCTTGAGATGACTTTCGTTTCCTCAACAAAAACCGTTCTCTTGTAAGAAATAACAGGTTGCCGCAATGTAGTTAATGGCCAAGTGATTCTTCAAGTGACTTTAAGAATTTATTTCCCTCTCTTTGTTTTTCGATGGTGTAGTTTTAATGTGGAAAAGAATGTCGTACTAAAGCGCGTTCAGTTGCGTGTTACCTACATAAAGAGATGAAAACAATAATAACAAAATAAACTTTCATTTTTATCCGTGAAAAAAAAAAACGAAAACAAATGCTTCACATTTTGTTTAAAGTAATTGTAAGAGACTTACAGGGTGTTTGATACAAGCAGGAGTTATCAAAAAGAGCAGTTTGTTTTACTATACATATACAAAATTTCAACACACATTATCTTCAGAATTCATGGGTGTGCTTGGCATAGTGCTTAACATGAGTGCTTGTTACGTTGGAGTTTGAGGTTCAAACCCCAGAAACATAAAATTTGCGAGGAATTGACAGGCCTCCGAGGGTGACTACTTTGCCATGAAAAACGCGACCTTATTTAGCCGCTCGGAATCGGCAAAAATGTGGTTGGTCTCCTCCATTCCCTAGAAGGCATGGTTCAATGAAATACGTTGGGGCTCATAGCTCTTCGGGTTCTGTTGTTGTATAAGCACATTTCTTTAAAATTCGTCAAAGAGTATTTAGTTGATGATTAAATTTGCTTTCATCATTCTCGTTTTTATAATCAAAATTGAAATATTGAAAACCTCGTAAGTTTTATTATACATGCGTGATGAGTTCCATCACTTATCATGAGATTTTGTCGGTCGAGTGCTTGTTTTTGTTTTGTGTTGATATTTTCCGAACACCCTTTGAACTCAAGTTATACCAGTTTCAATGGGCGTATAAATGACCGCAATAAAATGTTCAATTTAGTTAATTTGCTGATAACAAAAGTTATTTTCCGAACCTTATCGTGTGTTTCGATGGGCCATTAGACTCATTAGCCTTTGGGGAATTATTTGGTCAGTGGCGAAAAAAACTTCGGTGTTAAATTTTGAAACAAAATCGTCAAACCCATGCCAATCCCTATCCACTCAAAAAGAGTGTATATCTAACCCTCCTACTGATCCATTGTTTATTTTGGTCTCACACAATCAGTTAATGCTGTGCTGGTGTTGTTTTTTTTAAGTTGAAACTTCAAGTGCGGGAATATAAATACATAAACGACTGTAACATCCTTAATAAAGAACGAGAATGGTGTTTAAAGAACCATCAGTCTATCTCTGCCCATCTGCTCTGATGGATCTTGTTCTGTTTATGTAATGGGGGGAAAACTAGGGTAGGAACACTTTGAGGTGCTAGACATGAGAAAGAGAGACTATGGAGGGAACCTCTGAGCCACCGCCACCGCCGACATTTCAACACGCACATGCAATGAAATAATATGGGGAGAATCTTATAATTAAAATAATGCACACTTACTCAAGTACGTATTTCCTGTGTTCTTGAATCATGTATAGTGTGATGTGAAGAAGTGGCAGACGAGAACATAATAGGTATGCAACTGAATTTGATACCTTTTAACTTTACCTCCAAGCCTTTATTTGTTTCTGGGAATGTAGGAGAGCCCGCAATGATTTACTATCAAAAATATGTATTAGGAGACTTTTTTGAAATATAAAACCGCCACTTTGTCAAAAGGAAAATTTAGTAAAAGAGGAGTGTGCTTTTGGCATGATATATTGTCAGTTACCCTTGCACGTTCAGTATCAGTAGACAGTTTTTACAAAGGGTCCCCGACGAGACGCTGAAAGAGCTTTGATTGATGTGTGTTTTTAAATGAAAGTGTCTTCGAATGAAGGGTTGATTTCCTTTCGCTTTTGAAGAACCATTTTCATTTCTATTTTCTGATTTATATTTTTGGCATAGTAAAGCATCAAATGTTTCCAGAAAGATCGAGATAAAGTCCCGATTGTTGTGATTTAACACAAAATCGCTTTATAATGAGATCATTTCCAAAGAGTGAAAATTAATCAACACAATGAAGTAGATATCACAGATGGCTATCCAAGATGAGACACTAGTGCTCCTTGAAGGGTGAAAGGTACCATCTCGATGGTTCTTTTTAAAAATCAGTGAAAGATTTTATTCTCTTGATAATTGACAAATTGTCGCCAATGAGGCGTAGCAGTTGTAAGAGCCTCTGAAATGGTATATTACGTGGAAGGTCGAAGTTTTATTCTCATTAAGTTTCAAATTCCAGGTATCGCCGCTCAAAATGAATTGGCAAGTTTTCCAAGAAAAATGAAAAATGCTTTTCTGGCAGCACTGTTTTTGTTGTCAGCCATTTTATTTATCTTTAAAGTATGAACTGTTATTTTATTATGGACCGAAAGATTTCTGAAGTTGTATGTATTTTGCAAAACATGAAATGCATTACGCACTTCCCATTTATAGTCGACACAATCGTTCGTCAAAGCAATTAATTCAATAAACAGTGGATCGTTTTCGCACCACATTTACTCATCATCTGAGACTTCGGCGTCGCGTCGTATAATGCGCACCGAAAAAGCTTTTGCTGCGGAAGAGCACTGCAGTCTCCAATCTCCATCTGTGTCTATCCTTGGATCTTTGTGTATCCACTTTATAAGAATTTTGCAGAAAGATCATGGTTTGCTGGCTTACAAAATCACTCTCATGTAAGAATTGTAGCTGCACGATCACCGGTCACAGTGCACACTCTGTGAAATGAGTCAAAGCAAGTGTATTTTTGATTTCGATTTTCACACAAAATTTAGTTCAACGATGAAAACAGTTCTTTGTCGAATGGCTAGTTCAATAAGCAATACTACCTCATTTGGAGTGTGGATAATGCTCAAGCCAATGTTGACACGATGTTACATCTTGAAAAACGGACAGTTTGAGTTCTTTATGGGCTGCGGAAGTTATATTTCTTTTCTTCTTTAAAAATGGTGCCCTTCACAGATTTACAATCAGTGTCTTTTTTGACGCTGAATTGAATCTCTTTGATGAAGGGGCGCTGAAGTTTCACCAAGACGGCGGGCGCAACAAGGCTCAACACATCCCGTGCTAAAATTGAATTCATAAAGGAGTCGGTGAATTTACACGGCTAGACCTTTTTCTCTGGGGTGTGTGAAAACGCTATGCTCTACGACAATAATTTGCAGACAATTGAGGACTTTGTAAACAACTTTCGCCGCATAGTCTTCCGATATACGACCGCAAATCCAGCAAAGAGTGATCAAAATTTGAACCTCAAGAGTATGTAGTTTGCTCTTACGGGTCTTTATAAAAGTACAATTAATACAGTTAATCTGTGATTTATTTCATTTTATAGTTTTTACCTCTATAATAAAAATTACAAACATTGAATTCCATTCCTTTTCAAATCAGTTTTCACTACATTAAGATACATACTTAGATCTTCTCTCTTGAAATATTATAACATCGTCTATAGCAAAACGATGATTTAAAATTAAACTTTTATCTTTCGTTTCTTTATTTTTGGTTACCATTGGATGTTGTTTGGATAAACTCTTTTTTTGATTACTTAACATTAATATGGGTAATAAAAACAGCCAGTTCAAGCCAAAATGTTCTTATTCATTCATTAGACATTAACAGCTTGTTAAGAATGTACTTAAATGAGCCGTTCAGAAATTAAAAAATTATAAGAGTATTGGCTCGGCTTGGCAGGGCTATAAAATTTGAATGATAATTTATGATTATTCGGATCTTTGTGAATGAAAATCCCACAGAAACCAACTTGACGAGCTATATACACTGTCGGACAAAATAAAGTGCAAACCGGAATTAAGATACTAACTCATTTTATTTTGTATTGTTTCCATGAACTTTGCTTCAAAAAGTCATTTGATTTAATTTATTTAAGTTCTTTTACAAACATATCAGTATTCATAAACAAAATATAACCAAAATTAAAATAACAAGAAATATGTATTGCAATAAATCATGAAAAAAGAGAAGACAAAATAAAGTGCAAATTAAAAATATCAACAAAAAAACAAATATTTTCATAGGAAATCAGTAACTGGTGGCTCCCCCTTTATTTTGAATAACAGCTGCAAGTCGCTTTGGTAGGCTGCAAACCAGATTCCACCAAAATTTCAAATGGAATCCTCTCACATTCAAATTGGAGGCTTTCCCAAAAAGATCGTATATTTCGTCGACCATCTAACGGAATTCTTTTATCTAATATGGACCAAAGATGCTCTATCGGATTGAGATCTTGGGATTGAGGTGGCCATTCCAATAATTCCACGTTGTTTTGTGAATAAAAACTGCTTTGCCACTTTGCAAGTATGCTTCGGATCATTATCTTGCTGGAAAATGTATTTGTACAGCGATATTTTTAATGCCGAAAAAGCTAAGTTTTCTCCAATAATGTTGACGTAATGTCTAATGATAACCCGTCATTTTGGTACCAATTTTGACAATATTCCCAACGTCACCAAAGGGAAAACGTCCTTAAACCATAATAAACCACTTTGTTTGACAATTTTTTTAATGCATCTTTGGTCGAGTCTTTCCTTGGGCTTGCACCAAAATCTTTTCCTTGATTTGGAATTTGTTAACTCAAATTTAGACTCATAAAGCCTAATTATGCTTTCCCAAAACGATTACGGTTTTGTTAAATACCTTTTTTGCGAAAGCAAGTCTTTTTTTTTTATAATTATTTGGCGTAGCAAAAGTTTTCTCTTTGCCAAATAGTTTCGTAGCCCACTTTCATTAAGTCACCTTTGGGCTGTTCTTTGTCTTACGTCTAATTGTAGGTCTTCTTTAATGTTTCTAGCTATGGATAATGGTTTTTTCACCAGGTGGTGTTGTTTTCCTCTTCCTTCCACTTTGACTTCTAAAACTGGCAGAAGATCCCCGTTCAATGAAGTTCAAATAAACCTTCTTGATTCCAGAAATTGACACACCATATTTTTCTCCAAGTTTACAAAAGGTCAACCCACGTCACGGTCCGAGACTAAAAATTCTTTTAACTCAAGTGAGAGTTGTTCCATGTCAAAGCTTATGAAAATAAAATTCAACTTGAAGCAAAATTTTTGCAAACGGGCATAAGATAACCTCATCTGTTGACAAATGTTGGCTTATGTTTTTATTTTTAATTATTATTAGCTATACTTTGCAACGGTATTAAAAAATTGCACTTTATTTTGTCCAAGCTCAATGTCATTTGGTTGAAAATTAATGCAGTTCATGTTTAATAGAGGTCAAAAATAACGGACTACTTTTAAAGGTTTGATGAAAGATGATAAAATATAACGTAGGAACATTAAATAGAGTGATAAATCTTTCTCATTGTTTATTCTCTGCATTTTTAAAACGAGTCAAGTGCATTTGCACTTTATTTTGTCTGACAGTGTATATACCCCTGTTCTGATTTTCGTTCGGATACCATATCCTCCCGTTTTAGAATTTTTGCGGTTCTCAATTCCGAATCCGTACGTTTTCAATTCGCTTATCATTTTGTTAGCGGAATTGAATCTGGTTAATGAGTTCTGTATAGCATTATTTATTGCTAGAAATGAAAAATAATAAACTATATTAGCACTAACATGCAATAAAGCTGTAAATAGTTCCAATAAACACAAAAATTTAGTTTCCAACACGTTTTTGTGACAAAAAATCAGTAGTGAATCCGTTCGGAAATAAGAACACACTTTTTAAATCCGTACGGATTCAATTTCGGTTTCCGTTTTGAATCCGTACGAAAATCAGAACAGCCATGATAGTGTTTTTGGTATATGGGCACACTAATGCATTTTTTACTTTTAATTTTTGCCGTCTCTGAAGCATTACTGACTGGCAAAAGAGGACTGATAAAACTTTTGGAGGTAGATATTTGTCTTGTTTTCTTTTAATGGGGCTTTCACTGTTGTGATCTCATGCACCACAACTGCCGAACTTGTCTTATTTACACTAATGATACACCAAGTCACAAATTTGCAATTACAAGCGTTTTTAACAAAAAATGTTAGTGTTGTTTGGTAAAGTTGTTGCTTACAAATTTTCAGTCGTATTTTTCAAAGGGAAACTTGTACGAAAATTCGCTTTTCTGTTTCACCAACACAAAATTAAAGTTGTGTAAAGTTATAAAGTTGTAAAGTTGTACAGTTGTAAAGTTGGTAAAGTTGTAAAGTAACAAACTTGTAAAAATTAAACAATTCCATTTCACCAAAGATCCAAAAATAGATTTAAACATTTTGTTTAGCTTTTGAAAATACTGTGCAAGTTAACGTTAACTTGTAGTTTTTCTTACAAGTCTGTTTTTTCTTCGTTTTTATGACAAAAGTGTTGCTGTAAATTACAAGTAATATTTTGTTGCTTCAACTTTTATTTCGGTGAAATAGGCCAATAATATAATCGCTGAGCGATTGTTGAAAGCCTTGACTCATGGGCCCACTAGTCACAAATGTCGTTGAATTTGTCTGTCCCAACAGTGTTTTTGACTGACTTTCTTCTATCCTGGGGTCAGATTACTTAAAAGTTTGTTTAAAAACTCACATTGCTTCAATCGAACTAGGTTATACCTGCCACAAAATGAAACATCTTCATCTCAGTTGCCGTCAACTTACTCTCATAATTCTTGTTTTAAGTGCCACACTGTAAACCTTATCCTGACTGGAAAATAATTAAAAGTTAAGATTGACTGAATATCACTAAAAATAAATCAGATCCTGAGAGCCTACTCTGTTCTACAATATAAGTGTTTGAAAAATCAAGATTTCTCCTTTGAAATTATTAAGGGGTGTTGATTGTCCTGACCGTAGGTAAATTCAGGCAGAAAAAGCCATAAAAATATATTTTATATCTATCGATGATTCTATGTAAGTTTAAAAAATTTGTCACTTTTTTTAGTGCATAAAGTTTAGATGCATTTTTCTTAAAACTACTTTTTCAAAGTCCGTGTTCACTGTTATTTCAAAACTACTTGACCGGTTCATTTCAAACTTTATATAAATTGTTCACGAATAAGATCCCGCCCCAGCGTTTGGTAAAAAAATTTTTTTACATTAAGGGTGTTTTCTACCCCCAAGATGGCGGTAGTGGAAAATAACAGTTTACACTTAAAATGGCCGCCAAAAATTTTTAAATAAAAAAAAAAAAATATCAGAGAACGTTGGAGGCAAGATTTGATCATATAATTTGACTAATTATTCCTGGTTTTTTACTTTCAAGTAATTTCCAGCCGAGTTATGGTGAATACCGCAAATTGTTTTTTCTCAAGACGTTCTGGGGGAAGCTCTGTTACCGGCTTATGCTTCAATATTTCTGCATGAAAAAATTACCCTATATTGACGAAAGTATTCTTAATAATGTACGCAAGGTCCGAATTAAATTACTCAATCCATATTTAAAAAAAAAAATTCGTAAAAAAAGTCTTCTTTTTTCTCAATTTGTACTCAATATTAAAAAAAGAGTCGTTAATATGCATTTCTTCGGGGGTTGAGTGTTATTGTTAAATGTTATTGTTGAATGCCTCTTCCCGTAAACTTTTTAGAACTCAATTTGTACTCAATATTAAAAAAAGAGTCGTTAATATGCATTTCTTCGGGGGTTGAGTGTTATTGTTAAATGTTATTGTTGAATGCCTCTTCCCGTAAACTTTTTAGAACTAAGATTTTAGGGTTGTTCAGTGCCATTTTGTCTGAAATTCGTTATTTGTTTGTTATAGAGAATATCTAATGGACTTGAAAAAGTGTTCGGACACCACTGTATCTTTTATTTATTGAGTATTCGAGAAACCAATTTAATTTTCAATATCCAAAGTTTTAAAACTTTTCGTACCAACATACATTTATTCTCATTTGGAGGTAGCTGGATGGGTTAAACTTTCTTTTTGTAGGTATAAGGCTTGTAGTTTGGGGTGGACGCACATCGCACAAGTCCCTCATCATGTCATATATCAGCGGTGCCGAAATAATTTGGGAATATTTTTTTTATTGTCAATTGACAATTGATTCTATTGATCTCTTATCTAACAGCCCGATTCTGTCTAAAATCACTGATGCCTCACAACTTTCGAGTGAGATCTCAACAGGTCACAATATTGTGACTTGTGACTTTTGGGCAGAATCGGGCTGTATGTCTTCGTAAAAAAAGTTTGTTAAACTTTGCACAAGTTCTAAAAAAAATAACTTTAACATATTTATTTCACCTGTCGCGCAACACCACCGCACCTACCTATGTACATGTTTCTTAACTTATGAAACCAGCAGGTTGCGTTCTACGATTCACTCCAATGCACAACCACACTGTTGTTATAAAATTATATAAATTGGTTTTTGTTACGGATGAGAGTTTGCACGTCAATCTTCCATTGATCCATTTAATCCATTATTATACTATTCTCTAAAGCCACTCTTAAATTGTCGGTGCAATTCTGATAAATCTACAAAAACAACACTCCCCGTTCTGGTCAACCGAAGAGCTTTAAATTCACCTTTGATTCAATTCTAATTAAAAAATTCCCCTGGAAGATTAATTTTTTTTTCTGTTCATTTTACAATGTTGTTTATTTTTTTTTAATTTTCAACAACAAACAAAAGATATTCATTAGCACGAACAATATGATTTGTTATTTTGCTTTGCTTCGTACGCCATCGCCAGTGATAGTGACATAACATAACTGCTTTCTGCTTTATTGTGTTCATTTTGCACAACCATTTTTGTGGCTTGCATCCGAAACGGAATATAATTTCGTGATGTCATGCGTCGAGTGTAGGTATTGATTTCTCAGTGAGAGAAGTTGCTTTTGTTGACGTTTGCCAAAACGGAAAAAATAAACTGCATTGAGGATTGAGGTACAATTTTTTGGCATTGATTGTCAGTCTTTTGTAGGGAGTGCCGGCGACTTTAAATTTTTTGAAGTGACTCGGATACTCATGTCTTCATTCGATTGCGGTCTTCTTATTGTTTCGATTTACTTTTCTGCGATTTGTCGACAGAAGACATTTTGTTTTGTGTATAATTTTGTGTTGAGTTTGTTGACGCGACAGGGCAAGCACCCCATTAGAAAGAGGCACTGCCCTTTATCTCTCAAGTGCCAACCCTTGCTCGCGCAGACAAGGCTAAATGTCTGGTCTGGGAAAATTCTAATCGGTTATCGAATTTTTTTTTTGCATACGTTAACGTATTCCAGCTAGTAAACCGTCTGTGCGTGTGCGGGTGCTGTTGCAGACGTGTCTGTCAGAGCTCGGAGGGAATATATTTATAGCCGAAGAGCTAACCAAGTCGTAATATCAGTTTTCGTAAAGAGGGTGGAAGTGAAGAAACGTTCGTGTATTGCGTGGAAAGCGTGCTCAAAAAGCAGGTGTAAGTGCGGCTGGAATAAGTCCAGACATCATGCAACAGTGTAGATAGGTAGTAGTTATTGCAAATACATACCTTCGTTTTCATATATATATCTGCCATGTGTCAGAAGTGGATCTCGTGACAGTGGCTATTCATTATTTAATTATTCCTTATGCTCGACCAATAGTTTGTCTTAATTATACTACCAACAACTTTATTACAAACAAAACATTCTAAGGAGGGGCAGTGGTAACTGGTAAGTCAGTTGCATTATTGCTTATTTATTACTGTTAAGCCGAAATTTAGCTGGCCAAAGTTAAAGGTGCGTCAGAATTTGTCGGCATTTTTGTGGTTGTTGTTGGAATAGTTTTCTACATGACATTTTAATAGCCCATAAACGAAAGGACAGAAGTGTGTTACAGTGTTCATTACAAATGAATGTTTGTCAAAGTCTAGCTAAGCAATTAGCATACAGAACGTCGTCGCGTCGCTGCGAAGAAGGACAAAATGGTAGAACAATGACTCTCCGAGGGCATTGGCATCAAAACATCTTAATTGAGGAAAGGACTTTGCGCGAAAATGAGACTCGAAGGATTTGTTTGTTACTTGAAAATGAGTTACTTCTCACTTGGCTCTTAGGTTTGAAGGCTTCTGAAACGATCAGGCTTAAAAAGAGTTTGAATTGAAGTCACTTTGCCTGACCGTTTTTTTTTTCGTTTTTTTGTGATGATGTTAGTTTATCGGTTATATTACTTACTTAAGCTATTAGTCAGGCATATTATTGCTCACACTCCTCTGCCTCGCTTTCAATAAATACAACTTTCTTTTTATGCAGGTTAATCAGTAAATGCTTAGACTTTTTCTTCAAATTGTTTCGGTGGGTATCATCTTCATTTAGTCTGAAGAGGATAATTTAAACTATTATGCTCCCTGCAAACGGCTGCCTTTAACATCTCTATACCAGCATAATCGATTTTTAATTGCACAGTATGCGATGTGCGCAGATGAAGCGCTAATATCAATTTCCAAAGCAAATTGTTTACTTATCTAACTGAACAATCATGCCTTACTAATACCCGCACTAACAAAGACAGCAAAAGAAAAACACCATTAAACCAAAACCAGCATCATAGCCATCCAAACTATGTATCACTATCGTCTGCATATTTGCTGTTGAAGTTGAAATGAACGCCGAGCTGGGATGTCGCACCCGCGTTAACACTATGAAAATATTTGCTCAATGTTCAGAGGCACAACTTCCTTTTATTATCTCGTCAGTCGTTACTAAAGTGCTGTCATTAAATACGAACAAATATAGTTGTTTTGGTACATATATGTATGTGGAAGCCTAACGAATTCGGAAGGGACGCTGGATGGCATTTAAGCCTCGCTTTTTTTAGTGCGTTTTGTGTGTGAAGATTTAATGACTTCTTCCATCCAGTTGGAGGCGTTTAAGTTGGTTTTTGTCTTCCAATTCCAATGCGTTGAGTTAATGAAGCTGGTTAGGGTGGAAGTTTTGCAATGTTTTCTTTGGAATTCAAATTGAAGTAACACTCAACAATTAACATACATTTGCGGCTATTGATACGTATACTGTACGACAAGGGATAAGGTAATTTTTTAAAATAAAGTGCGTGGAGTCCCTCCGCGCGGAAGAAGTGAAACTTCCTATTCCTAAGAAATTAATTACAAATATTAAACGCATTAAAAAGAACAAAGAACTAGTTTCAGTTTGATTTTCTCTGGAAAATTAAATGAAGGTATTCGTCGGTGGAAGTTTGCATCTTCCACCGAAGAACACATTTCACTATACAATTAAATCGTCTGGCTGAATGAAGCGCAATTGATACAACTGTTATAACAAAAAATTGCGAGCAGTGCCGAAAAGTATGTAATCGATAATCCCCGTTAAACGTTTAACGCAACCTTGTTGGAAGTCGAATAAGAAGTTTCACTTCAAAAAAAGTTCGGTCTGTGTATTGGCTTAAGACTATCGTATCCTATGAAAAAGGACGAAACGGTGGGAATGGAATTGTCCATAACTAAGCTAGAGGAATTTACGTAGTTATTTTGTTGACCCTATAATAACAAATTTCTCTTTTTGTGAAATTTTCGATAAGCTTTGCTTAAGGACGGATTCCTTGACGCATGTTACTATGGCGATTGCTTGATATGACATCTAACTGAATATATGTGACTGCTTTTTTTGCAACAAATCTCGTTTAGTACCTTTTACGGTGAGTAAGCTCGATTTATTTTGAGATTCCCGGATATACATTAAACTATAACCTAATGTTCTGGGGCCGAATTAGGGCACACGTGATCGAGTAATACGTGCCTGAATTATATGAGTTTGAAATTTCTTCTGGCGTTATCGAGTTAAGTACCACAATTTGACATTCTTTCATCTGCATTTGAACGAATTGAAATCAATAAATGCACAGTGGACTCAAAGTGTGCAATTTAAAGCGAATTTTGAAACGAAAATAGCACTAACTCACTCGATCACTGATGCGGTAATTCGGGCACTATTTTTACAGATACTTTCGTTCAGTTACGTTTATTATAAGTAAAGTGTTCATTTGACAGATCAAAAAGTAATGGCCCCTATCACATGGCCCGTCGCCGTCGTAACAATTTCGGATTACGAATGTCAAATAGAAATGACTAAAAACATCTTCGTAATGAACGCTTGGCAACAGATATTTGTAACTTGTTAATAACTTTATTAATAGTAACAAATTTTGTGGCAAAACATTCATTACAAGGGCGTCTGTGATGCTTCTGTTGTGGTATTCGTAGTCCGAAATCGCTACGAAGGGCCTTGTGATAGGTGCCAATGTTTCGTTCCTTTTTTTTTTTTTTTTGACAGTAGTTTTCTTTGACTTACGACCATTACAGTAGGTGAACCATTGATATACTAGATAATGCATTGCTAGGAATGTGTAATCGTCTACAAGGACTCTGATGTTGGTTTTACCACCGCAATTGGTGCAACCTATTGGACGGATTTTTAACTGTCAACGTTGAACTAAATGCCATATATTTTTGATTTTCTTAAATGATCAAGAAATTGTTGTATCGGTTTCAATAGATGTCACTTTTTAACTCTTACAAGTAGTCGAAGTCCAAGTTTATGATAAGTATCAAATTAGTTATAGAATTTTTCAGTACCACACTAAGATTCAGCTATGGAACAGGTTTGTCTTTGAAATTGCCAATTGGCAGTCAATGTTCTACATTAAGTCTGACTACTCAGTTTTGTCCAATTTTCGATCACGATAAAAGCGATTGCCTTCACAGCTTTCGGATTCAATGCATCAATACATGCCATTTTCTTAGTTACACTACGGAGAACTTGTAGCCTTGACGGCGCACGCGGTGCCTATACATGTGAATTGCTTTTAGCGAGGCAATAGCAAGTCGTCCAAAAGCTATTTTTATACCCAAAAATGCCCGTTCAAGCAATAAATTTCTTAATGAAAAGATGGTCAAAGTTTATGGAGAAATAATGGCCACTCAACAGAGAGAAGTGTTTTCTGTCCAATAAAATAAATTGAACAACAAATTAAACATCTGTTTCAACGAAGAAACAGAAAAAGTAATCCTCTTTGACAAACATTTTAGTGTCGGCAAATGTGTTCGAGTTCAATGTCCTACTAAGATACAAGGTCATCTTTACAAGTTTTGCATTTTCGTAAGCTCAAAGGTTTACTTTCAATTGTCAAGGCAGTCAATAAAACACCATTGCAGAAAATACAATGAAGGGAAGTGGAGCAAGTGTGTGTTGTAAAAACGACAGTATCTGAGCCATTCGCAATCTTAATGATGCAATTGTCTTATTTTCTTCTTTTTTTTTTTGTGTAGCCTTAACAATCTCATAAATAACATTGAATTGTTTTGGGATTATATCGTTGAAGTCAGACGATAAAACACGAAGAGATAACTTAGTGCGGGTAGCACGCATGAATGCTCAAAAAAGCAAAAAGAAAAAAAAAGAACAACTCAATGTGATTATTATTGTATCATAACATTATCTAATTTCTATTAAATTACACTTTTGAGTGGGGCAAGGTCATTATCATTATTTAATTTTGTTTACTTTTGTTATCGCGTTGAATGGCATTAGAAAATACTATAGGGGTATTTCAAATCAGGCAAGAAGAGATACTACTTTCCTATCCGCACACTTTTCAGTGTTTATTTAATTTTATTAGGTTCTCATGATAAACAATTGATAGATATTAGTTGATAGATAGTATGTAATTTTAATCTGATCTTAAATTTTATTTCATGGGAATTCTTTATTGGGCGGTCATTGTTGATAAAAATTTGTTTTAAAGATCTTTTTAAAATACTCATTGAAGCAGAAAAAGAAAAACATGAAAGATGTGTTTAATGAACTCTTAAATTTATTGTATTTTGTTTATCATTCGGAAGTTGTGACATTGAGACATATTTATTCTTTCAACAATTGTTTTGGAATGTGAGAGTGGTTCAAAAAACCATTTTTCCATTTTGAAGACTACTTGAAATCACATTTTTAGGCTTCTTTTTTGCTGTCAGTCTTTCGGTTCTCCCTCACGCGAACTTGTTTGCTGTCCATTTTGATATAAACTTTACATTCCATAAAGCTTATGTGTTATAATAACATGCTAAATTTGGAATTGATGAGTAAGCCAATGTTTGGTTTCGTACACATTTTTCTTATACCAGTCCCAAAATTTAATTCGATTCAGCGAAATATTATATGCAGGCAGACATAAATTACAAATTCAATCACTTAGGTGACTCAACGTTTAACGTACATACATATGTTGTACGAGTACATTTGAGCAGTACGGATGAAGTTAATTCAAAGCATAACAAGATAAACTGAGGTTGAACGAAACATGTTCGATTTCATCCCGAAAGCTTAGTTTTCAGGAAACGGAATGCAGTTTAGTAAAGTTCGTATGAAAAAATATTTGTTTGTGTCTATAAAGTAAATAAGATAAATAAACAGGATGGCGCAGCAGAGACTGCCGCACCGGTGATTAGTCTATTTCTCACAACTGTGCATTGTGAGGGAATGGAGGGGACGAGAAAACGCGTTTCATGGCAATGAATTTACTATCGGAGGACCTACCCATTTCTTTAGGCAAGGCGACAAACTGTCAAGCGATTTCTTCAACATCGTACTTGAAAAGATTGTAAGAAACTCAAACGTCAACACCAGAGAAATAATCTTTCAAAAGTCTGTACAGTTACTCGTTACAGTAATGGGAAGAAATGAGCGTGATGTCATAGGTGCTTTTGCGAGTATTGAAACAGAAGCGGCAAAAATGGGTTTGGTGGTTAATGAGGGCAAAACGAAGTATATGTTGTCATCAAACAAAAACACAGAACGTCCACGAATTGGACAAAACGTCACAATAGACGGACATAACCTCGAAGTAGTACAGGACTTCGTCTACCTAGGATCCGCTGTAGACACGGACAACAACATCAGTGCGGAGATCAAACGGAGAATAACTCTTGCCAACCGTTGCTTCTTTGGGTTAAGAAGGCAATTGAGAAACAAAACCCTCTCCAGAAAAACCAAGGTAACCTTGTATAAGACCTTGATCATCCCAGTCCTGCTTTACGGCGCGGAAGCATGGACCTTATCGGAAGCGGATGAGGGAACCCTTGGTCGTTTCGAAGCAAAAATTCTCCGAATGATCTTTGGTCCCGTATGCGAAGACAATGTGTGGAGAAGAAGATACAACAACGAGCTGTATGAGCTGTACCACGACATGGGCATAGCGAGAAGAGTACGCATCGCGAGGCTATACGATGGTTGGGTCATGTAGAGTGGATGGACCCAAAGGCCGCGGCTCGACGGGTTTTCGAAAGCACATTGCAGTGAAATCGCGGAAGGGGAAGACCTCGTCTTAGTTGGCGCAATCAAGTGGATGAACACCTCAACCGACTTAGAGTGCGAAACTGGAGAGAGCTTGCCCGAAATCGAAGTCGTTATTGAAGGATGTTGGTTGAGGTCCAGGTTCACCCCGAACTGTAATGGCCACCTAAGTAAGTAAGTAAGTAAGGACCTGCCCATTCCTCGCGAAGGGCGATACATATGGAAAAAGATTTTTGTTTTTTTTTTCGAACCATGAACTTCAGGCGTAACAGGCAGGCATGCTAAAATTTACGCCACGGGCACCATGTATGATGCACCCTTTTAAACATACCCTCATACTCCTCTTACAAAATGTGCATATGTACATTACGGCATCCGTAAGAGTCATGAAGCCCCGCGTTCAGCGCCATCTAATCTAATCCTACCGGCACTTTACGCTTGGAAAGTTTGATTTAACAAAACTCTCATCTATATATCAAACAATTTTCCACACGATCTTTCGAAGTGCTTTGAAAATTTTTTAAAATTATTGTTGAGGAATGGGTCCCCTCCATTTACAATTTTCTGCCGATTCCAACCAGCCCGAACGCTACTGACATCTGGCTTATAAAAACAATTGCTTAAATCATTCCGGCTATTTTGGTGCTATTGGAGCATAAGGAATTCCGCAAATTGAATACTTATGTATATTTATTGGATTCCTTGAGCGTGGAAATATAACATGCTTGAAAACATAAACCTGCTTTTAAGCATTGGTAAAAAGAAACATTGAGAGTTGCTATTCTGCTTGATTTATGTAGTTAGACTTTTTTCGAGTCTGACTTTTTCTCCTAATTTTGTTTTGATTAAGTCCGAATGACGGAGTACTTATGGTAATAAAGTTTGCAATCTCTTGGTTTACGCCCGATTTAAATAATTGCGGTGACAGTGATTTCACTTATAGAGAAAAAGAGCTCGGTTGTTCTTAGTGCTTTCCTAGCGAAAGGTCGCTTGTCCGCAAATAGAAACTGTTTGAGTATTTACGCTGGAATCGATGTTATTACTTGATGAAGAATATCTTGATAGATTATATCTTCGATCTTATAAGTAGGGCTCGATTCCACATTTTTTACAGTATAACTGTATCACTTGTATGTACGGCAGCTTAATCTAACCCGTAACCCACAATTGAAGTATAAGAATCTCCTGTTAATGAAAGTCCGCCGCTGTTGTCTTCTTCTTAGTAACCCATTGGATGAGCCTTGTTTGTTATTTTCTGACCAGAGAACGATTTATATTAATGTAAATGTGGTAAGCTCCTTGAAATAAATGTCAACTGACGTATGGACTCAGTTGAGGAACATTGTCCTACCTATCAAAAAACTAGTTATTATACGTAAGAAATATTTTTTCAGAGCATCAAGAAAGTCAAAATTTAGCTCATACACAAATTGATTCGTCTAAATAATAATAATTCGTCAACTTTAGTTTTTCTCTTCGAATTCTATTTCAAAGTCTAGTTCTAATTCTGCCAGAGAACGTGATGGAAGAAATTTTGCTAGATCTATACTTTACAAATTTTCCCATTAAGTCAAAGAACTGTGAAAGTCCGTTAAGCCTTAATAAAAAAAAGTTTTATAAAAATTCTAAATAGCTCTTTTTTTGTCTTTGCATCTCTCTTGACAAGAAGTGAACATGGTAATAAGCAGGCTCTCTAAACAAATAACATTAAACATAAATTGGCGATTTGGGAGTCAGATAAAATGATCCACTCAAATCGATGTGTTAGGATTCCCCGGTGCCCTGACATAAGGCCATACGACATAAGGCCATATTCGAACATATGGCGCTATGACGCTTTCAATTGTGACTTAAGGCCATATTCGAACATATGGTCTAATGACGCTTTGTCAAAGGGTCATAAAGACATATTTTTTTGCGACTTTAGGCCATACATTGAAATGCCCTAATGACGCTTTCTAAATTATTTTGTTAATAGTTGACCTTGAAACATTATACAGTTTTTAGAAAGCAACACAATGTGCAATCTCACAAAAAAAAGCAACAGTTATGAGCTTGACGAAAAATTTTCATTGATCAGTGAAAACTTGCATTCATTCATTCATTCATACCTTCATCAAATCATTGGATACTTCTTAATCAGTTGCACAAGCTGTCGTTACAATTGAGAAAAAACAAGTGGAATTAAAAGACCTTATACATATACATATATGTATAATTATAGTTTTTGCGAAGGGTTTCGAAAAGGCAGCAAATGGCTTTATATTCCGGATTTCAAATAAGTTTATAAATGTAAATATGAATCCAAGTATTGAAAATACCAAATTTTAACACAATCACTTTCTTTATCGCATGAATTTTGCATTCATAGAAAAAACAATTTGTTCGTTTCTGGATAACCGTACGATGGCAAATTTATGCAAAATTATGTTCGTTTGGCTTTTTACTCACGATAGAATAATGAAGATAAGAGCGAAGCGGAAAAAATTTTCCCAGAGGAGTATGCATGTGTGGTGTAAAAATAAAAATTCGCGCGAATTTTTATTTTTACACCACACATCCATACTCCTCTGGGAAAATTTTTTCCGCTTCGCTCTTATCTTCATTATTCTATCGTGAGTAAAAAGCCAAACGATAAACGATAAAAATTCGTTTCTCTGATCAATGAAAATGTTTCGTACAGCTCAAACTGTTCCACTTTAAATTGTATTTAGAATGTCTTCCTCGGCCAACCGAAAATTACAATAAAAACAAAAATCCAACCCTCTGTTCTTTTTGCAGAAGAATAGTGGAAAATAGTTTAACTATATATTCTAAAAACACTTTCTTGAAATTTAAGCTGTTAATTTGATTATTTATCAAAGATTTATCTTTGCAAATAATGTGATGTTTTTTTTATTTGGAAAGTTAAATTCAGTTTCGTTGTTATAATGTTTGGTGTTTATTTTTTTAACTGGGAAACGGAAGAATGGGTCATAAGGCCATGATGGCATTAAGACGCTTTGGAAAGCGTCATTAGACCATATGTTCGAATATGGCCTTAAGTCACAAGTCAAAGCGTCTTAACGCCATATATTCGAATATGGCCTTATGTCGTATGGTCTTATGTCAGGGCACCGGATTCCCCAACAAGCTATTATATACTAGTATATGGATAGAAGACTGCGTTTGAAAAATGGTCTTTGAAGGTAAGTTAATGTGGCGCTAAGTTTCTCACAATTCACAGATCTCTTTACGAGCCATTACCCACTCAGCTGCCACTGTAAACATTTTTATAGTTTAGTTTGAAATTTGTCGTCTTTGCCCCGAAGGTGAAGAAACAGGCATTCCTGATCACAAGTTAATTTTCTGTGACACACATATTTTATTTTTGTTGCAAGAGACAAAAATTGTACTTTCTGATTTTACAGTTGACATAAATATTTAAGCATTAAAACTTTTTATTGAGCAGTTACAATTTAGTCATTAATGACATACTTCCATGATTTTCGAAACAATGTTTCGACCTGGAAAAATCAAAAAATTTTATGTCTGCATAACAGAAAATAAAATCTGCTTAAAATACACACAATTTAGAATCAGAAAATGTACGATAAGTATATTTCTTTCAAAGTTTTGTGCGGCTAAACAATAACTACAATAAACATTAAACACATACCTAATTTGAAATCTCAAAGGTAGAAACACATTGTTTGCTGAACGCAATATAAATGCCAACGTTGGCAATAAGTAAGGGCGTACGTTAAAATTTGATTAACTCGTGTCGTATCTCGTATGATATATTGAAGATGAGGAATGACAGATGAATTTAAAATCAACTTTCAGCTGAGGTATTTTTTATACCGGGTGCGACAAAAGTATGGAAACCCCTGTCAGAATATGAGTTAAAAAAAATCAAAGACCCTCCTACGGATTTTTCTACGAGGAATCCGATGGTGACCTTGAATTTGACCTTGGACGTAACCTTGAAGTCCATTCATTTCACATCATTTTGCACGTATTTTTTATTTCAAGCGCTGCACCTCTAATAATATCATTAAAAAAAATAAAATAAAATACATGTTTTTTCGTAAAATTTTGCGCTCTTTCCAAATCTGCAATAAAAAATTGTGGTTTTCATTTGAAAAATCGAGTTTTGGGTCGATGGGGCTTCAAGGTTACATCCAAGGTCAAATTCAAGGTCACCATCGGATTCTTCGTCAAAAAATACGACGGATCTTTAATTTTTTTTAACGCATATTCTGCCATATTTCCAGGGGTTTCCATACCTTTGTCGCACCCAGTATATCTATGCTATTGTAAGACTATTTTTTATATAGAAGATTTTTCAAACTTACCAACCTGACTTGAAATGTCCTATAGAGTTGTGTTGTTTGTATGTAAGTTCTGTTCGATTTTGTTTTGACAACTGAACAAAGTTGTGTTTTTGACTTTTTATATTTGCTTTTTTGTGGCGTAAGATTGCAATGTCAAGGTATAATAAAATCTTGAGTCTTTTAAGGGGCCTACTACATATATGTTAAAACCTAAGAAACTTTGTTCCACACAGGTGTCACACAAAACCTTACGTCTTTATTTGTGTTCAGAAACACCGAATTTAGATTAATACAAAATTTACCCATGGCAACAGCTATTGCCCGAATGTTCTATTGTTACCGAACAAAGCTACAAAATATTTGTTGCTAACTAAGTTTTTGGATCGAATAAGTTTACTTTCAAGTACCAATATTCAAGCCTTTGTTTATGAAATTTCCGTCTATTTGCTCTCATTTGTTTATCATACAACGTCCTACTTACTTCTGCTTTTTGTTCGATTCTTAAATCTTTTTTTCTGTTCTCAAGTATTTATGCGGTAGATATTCAGAATACTGCCTCATGTCAAAGATCAGCAGATTAGTTCATAAAATAGAACTTCAAAAAACAGGAAAGGAAAACCTCTGCTCACCCTCACTCAGCAATCGAAACTCGTACATTTTTATTTTCCTACATCTGCAATCTATTTTATTGGTTTGATAATAATTTATTAGTTCAACCATTGCCATATCTTAACAGAATGCCCCTCTTCTAGACCCATGCCATAGCAGGTGGCGTTAAGCTGTAGATTTTTTTTTGTTTTTCGTTTGAACCGTGAACAATTTGAAGGGGAATTTATACCACCAATTTACTCAATCTCAACGGAAACTATAACATTTTATTTGGGAACGGCCATTGTCTGATTTGAAACTGAAAATACTATGCTGCTGCATCCGGTGATGTACGAGTAGAATAGGGTGTTGACGATCAATTGATTCTCTTGAGGGTTTTGAGATTTTTTCATTCTGAATGGATTGTGTTGGTAATGGTTTGGAGGTCAAGTTTATCAACAAAAACGTGATCTTAAAAATATTTTAGAGTGAGACGTTACAACAGATTGTAAACAAACTTTTACTGTGGGAGTGCAATAAAATGCTGGCGTAAGTGAGTAGCTCTGAAAGAGTAGGTACTGGGTACATTTCAAATTCTGTCTACGGAAACATTTGCAACACTTCAATTTTCAGACACACGGCAATGGCAAATTATAATAACTGCCCCATTCAAATGCAAAATAAAAATGAAAAAAAGAAAGAAACTCATAACTGGTTTGAGCATTTGTCACGAATCCTTTTTTGCACAAAAATTGCAATTCGAACGCCATATGACGAGTGCACATGCACACATGAAATAAACGACCATTTGAAGTCAACTTAAAGAGTGCGAATTGTGTATTTGTGCTGAAATATTTTTCTTTTGTAATTTGTATTCAAATGGGAATCGTCTAGTCGCCAGCTCAAATGCATGACAACAAAAGTTTTTATTTCCATCCGTGTTGAGTTGATTGTGATGCATATATAAGAGTTAGTCTTTGTAATGCACCTTAACTAGCCTTCGGAACCTATTTTCTGTAACATCGTAACCTAACGCTTGGTTAAAACAGTCACGGTTGCATAAGCACCCATGCGACGCCGACGCCACATATAAGGTCTGTTTCTTTACTTTTCGTGTAAAGTTTGGGAAAAAGCCCGGGAAAAAGTTTGGGCTCGAGCTTTTTAATGTTGTTTTTGTAATCTCCATCCGAAAATGAAAAGTAAAGATACACCTTTTGGGATGTTTCTTGCTGAATGACATTTATCATGTACTCTCTTTAGAGATGTAAAAAACATACAAACAATTTTGTTTCAGAAACGTGTTAAAATGAGCTCAAAGCAATAGTAGCGTTCGAGTACGCACCCACAACCGCACATTTAAACACATTCATCCTCATTATACCACACGTTTTGTTCGAGTATTTTATAAACAACTTTTTTTTTGACAGAAAACTCTCTCCGTGAGAGAGTAAACAATTTCCATATGCTACACATTAGGCGTGTTTTTTTCACAAGGATGTTATGTACATAACATGATATCCAAAAAAAACGCTTCGTTTTTTTTTATTTGTGGGTTGGTGTTCTCGATCAGTTGTCAAACCAATAAAAGGCAACAAATGATTTTTTTTTTGACAAATTCGCACAAAAACGCAAAAACTGTTTGTTAAAAACCTAAAGCAATTGTATAGAGTGGAAAATAAAAATGTTCCGTAGTGAAATTAATGCAGGTAAACAATTTTTTTTGTCTCTTTTTTGTTAGTTTAGAAACGTCAAAAATAGGTCCGTTCACAAAGGTAACAAAGAATTTCTCTTGACTCTGTTTACACGCAGGGGTTGAATTCATATGAAACTTGTGATTTATGTCAGAGTTGGAAAAATTATTTTGTTACTTGTTTTAAACGAATTAAAGTATTAATAATAAAATAATAAAACCAATTTTATGGATTACTTAACAATTACTTTTGAAAAAATGTCAACATTCACAGAAAAATGTGAAAAAAAATATGCAAAAAGTGCTTTCAATCACAAAACAGATCTTTTTTAATTGCTATTACGTTCTTTTATGTATCTTTATATAAATATACAAATCTAACCCCTGAAATCAATGAAATTCTAAAAAAAAAAATTTAAGCAACAAGATTGCGGAGTGTAAGAGTGGGCAGAGGATTTTATTCAATGCAACATTTGTGAACAGACCTTCTGACACCCATTTTGCTTTTGTTCGAGATACATGAAAGTCTCTAGACGCACCAACATTTAGAAATGAAAAGTCGAAAAACTCATTCGAGACTCGACTAAACGTCAAAACTCTATCCCCGACCAAATCTTAACCATCCTTTTATCCATAACATTGGTTGTCGGGGATGTTGTTTTTGCTTTGCGTGTAAAATGATGTTATGTACATAACAGTCCTGTGAAAAAAAACACGCCTATTCTAGCCGAAAAAATTTCTATGAGCAGAAATGTGTGAACATTTTTTGTTTTTGACATTTCAAAGTTTCTGTGCGATGTGGAAAGAATTTTATTGTTTTCAGTTGCAAATAAATTTGTTAGCTTTAAATTTTATTTCAATAGATCAAATTATATTTAAGTCGTAAGACACAACTGTTCAATAGCGTTTAATAAGTTGATACATAGCATCAACAACACGAAACCAAAATATACCACAAGTGCGTGCTCTTGCAAGTTAACCAATCAAATACTTTAGCAATGGTAAGTTCAATTAGAATATTTAACCAGCAACCTGTACAAATTCTCATAAGAACCTGCGTAAACTATTTATTTGGTACCTAGAACGTTCTATAAAGACCGGCTGAAGAGTTTGATAACTATGGGAATGTCAAAAAAATGTGGGCTATGGAAGCCATGGAACATGACATCATTTATACAACATTCAGACAAGATTTCCCAAACTCAAGAAATGATGTAATTCCGGGGACGACCTGAAGACCCCTGAACAAAAAATTAAATGGAGAGCGTTTATAGAAAAATTCAAAAAACTAGAGGACGTTTCATATGGAACTCTCCTTAGATCGGAATCTTAGAAGGAATTCTCAACTGAAAACTCATTGCCTGTTGTTCGTGTGCAATTCTTGGCAATCGAAATAGCAAGGAGCCGCGAAGGTTATAACGATGCTGTTTCAGAAAAGTTCAAACCCAAAGTTTTACCAACTTCGACACCGATTGGGGAAGCGAAATAATTTATAACCATCTTGAACGTAACGAATTGTAAAAAATTTATACTAAATAAATATTTTGTAAGATTATGAAACAATCATTTTTTCATTACATGAAAATGGTGAGTAGTTCAAGCGTAATTGTTACAAAGAGTATTGCGCCTTCCAAAGACTGGCAGGGACAGTAGAGGTACTTTAGTACTTTGCTTTCGAATAGCTTAAGTCGATTCGAAACCGTCAACAAAAGAAATTAGGTTTCCTTTCCTTAATACCTTGTGACTTTGGAAATATCACAATGGACTTTTGATACGTTCACTTAAGACAAAAAAGCCAGCTCAAATTTGACATTTAAATATGTGTAGGTTTTGTGTCAACAAAACGTTCGATTACTTTTATGTACATCAACCGCTCTCAGAGAAATTTTACCCCCACTCCTTAAAATTTTGCTGACGGCCGATTTTGGTGCACAAAGTGCTCGAACGTATGTTGTACGTGAATTTTCAAACCAACAAAGAGAGATTATGCTTTCCATTTTTCATTTAATTTCAAATATAAATTTGAATTCAATCGAAATGTTTCGATCAGCTGATTTCACAAACAGCCGATTTGACAAGCAAGAAAGTGCACGAGAAAATTGTTCGGGTGAATTCTTATACTGGAGGGGAAGTGACAAAAAAGCAAAAGCTCTGCCACTTTTACGTCAAATAAAAGTAAAGATACACGTTTCGGGATCCCGCGGGATCCCACGGGATCCCGCGTGTGAGTAAAGATACAGACCTATAATATTCACATGACAGTTTGTACTTACCTACTGCGAAGCGAAGGGATTATTTTTGAATTATTATCATTAGCATTTATACCTATAGGAAACATGTCTGTTTATCAAAAGCCTTTATCAAATAATTGAGTTCGTGTTATTTTTTTAAATCAGTTTCAAATCTTTTGTAGATGTTTTTCCTTACAATTTAAATCTGTTGAAAAAAGGAACCGGACAATTACAAAATTTACTGTGGACGTAATCTTATTAGCTGTTTAAAATTGTAGGTACAGTCCCACGAATCAATTATCCAACAACAAAGTCGCACAGTCTTGTTTTAAAAAGTTGACAATACTGACTGTAATCTTGATTGTTGTTTTTTTGTTTCAAGTATCCACAGCTACTAATTATATTTGTGTGTGCTCTTGACTATTCTCTAGACTGCATGTTGTTTCAATTTGCAGTTTAAAATGAATTCAAGTGAATGAAAATTCAGGAAACTCAACTGCCAACCTTGTGCAATCTTTTTAATTGTGGCATGATAATAATTAATTTAAGGTATCATGAGAGACTTTTTGTGTTTAATCGATGATAGTTGTCACCAGTTTTTTTTTTGTTGCTGTCGTTAGAAATACCTGTGGGATTTCGGAATGATTTTCTTTTTTAAGTTTTTTTTTTATTATCGATAGTGAAGTACCTGCTGCCTCAAGTCATTCGTATTACAAAGCTTGTTAGTTAGTAGTGGCAATTATATCGGGCGTTGAAGTCAATGCCATAGTCGTGAAAGCTTAAACACCTTCAAAGTGTAGTGTTTAATACTGTTAAGTGTTTTTCAGTTTTCAATAATGTTTTCTAGAAAGGGTGACGTATTCCAATTGCCGCATTTTGTTGATTTAGTATATTAAGAAACCTTATTCGAGAGGTGATATAAATTGTGGTAGTACTGTTTTGTGAGGGCATTGTATGATTCAAAATAATTTCAATTTTGGTAATTTGTAAATAGTTAGCAATAAATAAAGAAGTCAGCCATAGGTTGGGAATCTAGTTCAGGGTCTGTCGAGATAAGATCATGCCCCTGTACCCGTCCAGTGATGAGTTAGACTATTACTGCAGGGCCTCCCCTTTTGTCATAAGACGCCACTAAAAGATAAATCAAATATAGACAACTAACATGAAAGTGCTTCTTGTTAGACGCATGACACCTAAAAATTTTCAATTTCCGGAATTTACACGATTGCAGATCACTAGTAAAATAGAAATCGATCGAATAGAAATAGTCAAAACATTCAAAACACTGTCTCACGATATTTTGTAAAATTTCGAGTATGTATGTAGTATGTAGCATGTCTATGTAGTATGCGGGATAATGGGCCCAAATGAAACAAAATTTTCGATTCGCGAAATTTCGAACTGGAAAGAATGATGAGTAGGAAGCGAAAAGAAACAAACACCTTGTTTGTCAAAGTAAAGAAATAAGTCCAGTTTTTAGGATGTAAAACCAAAAATTAATAAGACGTTTTACTATGGAACGGACATAAAACGAGATATGGTTAATATTCGCGGAAAAGCTCTTAGACATCGAAGTGATCGAAGTCTAGTGACCTTTTTGTGTCTTTTAACTTGTTGATGCCTTTATGGGTTTAAAAATTTGTCGGTGAACATTCTACCAAAATCGAATGTGATTCCTGTTTTTACGGTTTACTCATTAGCACTTTCTAGAAGCTAAACTTTAATACTCGATATCAAAGAGGAATGAGACAGTTTAAAACTCAAAAACAAAGCTGCTGGAGGCGAGACACAATTAAATATTGGAAAAAGAAATTTGGCCAAGATGGCCCACTATTCTCATCTCCAAGCTTATGAAGAGTGCGCCTCATTTTCCAAACTTTGGAGGTTATTGAGCAGGTATTTGCGATGACCAACGCGGGTTTATCGTGGGCAAATCAACAACAGATGCAGTTAAAAATACAGAATCTTAATGAAAAAACCGCGTTATTCCTTAGAGGATTTGTATGCTGTGCTGGTTGCATTCTATCGATAAGTACGAGATCTCGTATGGCTGGCCCTCAAAAAAGAAGTATGTACTTCGAAAGCCTGTCTGCGGATGATGAAGAATATGCATGAACAAGCATCAGTGACGAAGTTAAGATGAATAGTTGGAGCCACCAAAGCATTGCAAAGCATAATATGTAACAAAGAAGTGTCTTGAATCTTTTGTTCTTTATAACAATCCTTGACTACCTTCTCGAATTTTAAGTATCGGACACCAAAGCACATCAACTTTTCTTTGCTAACAATGAAGCCATCGTAAGCGAGGATCCTACATCCTGGAACAAATCGTATCGTATGGCTTAACGTTTTCGAAGGACCTAAAAACCGTTTTACAGCCAAAAAGACTGAGTTTTTGTGTTGAACGTTTTCGGATAAGCGTACAGAGTTAACGAAATTGCAGGAAAACTCTGCATCTTTTTGATCGAAAAATGTCCCTGGCAGATGAGATGAAGATGCTTCTTATGAAAGCAGGAGTAACAAAACTTGATATAACTAGATCAAGATCCGCGAAAGCCTTAACGTCACAAATACCATCTTACAGAAATAGAGCGCAATCGAATCAGTTGGTATTGTCATGTTAACAATAACAAGAAAGATCTGACCTAAAAATTTCTGGCATACACAAGAGCCAATACCGACAGAAAGTTGCCTAATGTAGACATGCAATAGTTCAAAACAAAGAGGTTTGTCGTTTGTCATCGGGTTCTGAGGTCATTACCCTACAAACGACAAACGTGGAAGTAGTGAAATTCGAAAGCACTGTGATTCCTTTGAGATCACAATGATCATATAAAGCCGTCAAAGGAAAAGTAGAAGGAGGTCCAAGAAATGTGCATGAATAATAAAAGAACACCTCAGCATTATTATACAGGCTACATATACATACTTTGGGATGTGATTCTTAATCATATTCTAAGAAAAATTGTTGTACAGTTAAGTTCACTTCTCAACTTTGACAACACTTTTCTACGATTTACAAAAAGACTATATTTGGTGTGCCTAAATTGAGCTATTTTAAATTCAATTTCTCTGTCAAAGAGACCTAATTTTGAATTTAATTATTAGCAGAAATACTAATCTTTGAAACTGTATATAAATTAGTATCATATGGTTTAAGGGTTGCCAGATTTTCAATTCTAAATTGCGTTCGAATTTTCTTTGCTGAGCAAAATTTTTTTATTTCATGAAATGCCTGATAAATATAAAATTTCTTTATTTTTTTTTTTTCAGATGAACAAAACAATAGTTAAACAAAATTCATTGACAAGTGCACTCAAAAATAATTGATAAAAATCAAAATGCGGACATGCAATGAACTGATAGGTAAACCTGTCGTAGGATTCTGTATAAGTTCGTACATATATTTAGTTTCCGCGTCTGCTTTTTCGTTGTCACCATCGCTTTAATACAACATTACCTACCAATTAAGTTATATTTCAAAATCGATGATTTCCATCCCTTTTTCCCTGTCTATCTATACAATTTCAAAACTAGTGCTAAAAAAATTAATAAAAGCTTTCGGATTTAATTATGAATCACTGGCATTTATTGGACAACACACTGCCACGCACTATAGACTATAGCATGAGAAAAGCTTTCCCGCATTAGCTTCTTCAAATTCTTTAGGATATGAGTATATATTTCGAACTCACTTTAGTGGTGAAGAGTGCAGTCACCTGTTAAAAATGCGATTCCTCCTGAATAAACAACCATGTCGCTGTCGCACTACCACAATTTCCTATTTCAAAGGAAAAAAGTGTAATTGATGGGCCTATGGAATGAAGCCTGTCTACAAAACAAACAAAAGTCATCATTGTGAGGCATATGTTGTGAATGGTGATTTAAATACACGCAGTAAATACAAGTGTCGTCAGGTACGATGACATGTATATTTTTCTAGTCTTACGTCGCGTCGTTTGTGGACATCAAATCATGGAGACGCACGTGCGTATGATGTATGGATTCTCTTCAATATAAGTTACAAAGATTAACTTACGTGAAAAATGAGCATTAAATAAAGTGTCTCTTGGAAATTTAAAATTTTCTTATTCCTATAGCGCAATTTATGTGCCTTTCTTTAATTTATTTAACACAAAGTTGAAAGTTTGTATGCCCGCTATTTTATCAGAAGCTTAGAAGCAGCTTTGAAATCACACTCAAGAGATTCAATAAAAATCACACGAATCAAGAAGTCTCACTTAAATTTTAGACCTAATCTTCGTTAAAAAAGAAAACAAGAAAGTTTTCAACTTTGTGGCTTCGAAACCAATAAATTCTTCGGGGGAAAAGTCAAGGCATTACGGTTTTCCTATCTGCACTTGAAAACAGCTTACGTAGGAAGTAGGTATAGCCATAATAATAACACAATCAAACCAACCGTCCATAATGAATTTTACTTAATACCATGTCGGCCACTCACAAGACCATACAAAACCAATGAAAACCATTTAATCGGAACGACATAAAAAACAAAACATAACGATAACAAGGTCGCACTTGTTCTGCCTCCTAGTCTGCTCAGGTTTTGCCCACTTGGCACTGACGATGACGTTTATTGCATAAGACGCCCATCATCAAGTGATTGCAAGTGTGCTAAAGACTTTCGTTTGTCTTCAAAAGAAAACAAAGAACACCAAACTAGGTTATAGGATTGTGAAGATGATGGGAGATCTGGTTTACATGTGAAGCACCTCATCTCTCAGCACAAAATCTTCTTGTATAATGAGAATGTGGAGTATCTGCATTTTCGAGAGTGTAACTTATGAGATTCTAAATTAAAGTTTTGATTGGCATTTCGAGTGTTGGTCTTGCGTGTGAAAATGAAAAACTAATAATTACCAAACCCTCATGACTCAGAACCAATAAACTTAACTTTCAAGGCATTAAAAGGGTGAAGCTTGCACTGCTTCAACCACTTTAATGTTCCAATGGATAATTCAGAAAATTCATTAAGTGAATAACCGCTCGCGGGTGAAGTTGCTAGTTTGAATTTCGAACCCATCCGCTTGCAGGATTATGATTCATTCAATTCTGTCGTGTTAACAAAATAAACAATAAAATACTCAGGTATTTATCAGGCTCAATATCAATACACAAGTTCAGTGAAATCTAAGAAATTGTAGTCGATGTCGCCATCGTCGCCGGCGCACTGTTTTTTTTACTTTTTTTTTGCCAAAAGAGGTTACCTACTCCAGAAACTGGTTGTTCCCTCCAAAGTCGGTGTTGGAATGTCTTTTTTAGTTTTTTTCGAATTTATTCCATTTAAGCGCAAGCCACTAATGCGATTTGATTTAATGAACGTCTTACTGGGGACAAAAAGCGAAAATGTATCTGCAGTGAGAGTTGTGTTTGTATAGACACGCAGTTTAAATTTGCAACTGATTTGTTTTCAAGGCAGCTTGGACTTAGGGTTTGATTTTTTTCTCTCTCTGTCTTTGATGGGAGATTAAGTTTAGGCTTTTCTATGGATTAAAGTGTAACAAGTTCTGTGGAAGCGAGCTATAAATATGTAGTTTTACGAGTTTCCCAAGAGTGAATGACCATTTAAAGCAAATTGATTGAGCAAAGAACACAACATGCAAGTGGGGTTGTGCTAATAAATTTTATTGCAAAGGTATGTGGAAAATATTTGTTGACTTATACAATAAGGGAGTTTCTGATTATCTTGATCATACATACTTCTGTTAAACACTGTTTTTCATTTTAAGCTTCTTATAAAACCATTTTTAGGTCTTTTGTTCCCAAACCCTGCCGTTGTTTTTAATCCTGAGTTTTTGCAGCAGAAAGTTCTTTCTGAACTTTGCCTTCCACTAAATGAAGGTTTGGTTTATTTCATGACTCAGGCTAAAACCGATTTTTTTTAGTAAAATATACAGCAAGCAGTTGATCATCAGAAGCAGGGCATATGTAAATAGTTTTTCTGCTTTAGCTTGGCGCTGAAGTGGTAGTAAAAATGCAATTGAAATAAATAGGGGGGCCAAGGTGTAGCTCATTTGTTTCATCCATTACTTGTGAGCATTAGAAAAGACAAACTATTCCTTCAACAATCCGAACGACTTTTCTTGAAGTGCATGCCTATTCCTAGACGACACATCGAAGTAGTAAACTAAGGAGGATAATCTTTTTTTCAAATCGATTGTTCTGTAGGCTCGAAATATAGGCTCCAAGACGCAGATATCAATACAGGACAATTAGCATTTTGCTCGGACGCGGTGCTGTGTGCAACAGTTTTCTGTCCCAGTTGGCCGCGTCGGCGTCGGTTCGCTAGAAGGTTTCTAAACCAGCTATGGTGCTTTGGAGGTATACATCTCTGTTTCTAAGTACAAAAGACGATGGTTCTGGTCGTGATGAATCTTTAGTGCTACGTAGGCCTACTTGATGAAATCTAAAATATACTCCTCTATTTGTCTCATGTCTGTGATGCTTCGTAGGCACAATCCAGTTTCCAAGTCAGGAACACGAGATTTTTGCTTTAGCCAAGCGAATGTGATGGCTCTTGAAGGTGATGGTAATCAAGTACAGTATACACGGCTATGTTTCTTTGAAAGGCAATAGGAAATTAGCTTATAGACAAGCAGAATTATTGGGAAATCCAAAAGGGAAGACGGCCTAGCCAGACCCAAGATTCGTAATCGCCATTTTATAGTGTCCAAGGACGTCCTTTTTGATCCACAATCCAAGGACTCAGTGGTATTTTAGTCTGTTATCCAAAGATGAGGTTCGTTCTTTTTTTGTCCGCACAATCTGAAGCCATTTCCCTATTTTAGTTTGTCACGTTTTGAATTGCCTATTCCTACACAAAGATTTGTGCAGAAAAAGCTTCTGTGTTGGGTGCTAATCTGACAGCAAATAATTAACGGACAACTCCTTCCCTTAATGGTCTTGTCGCTTCTGCATATACGGCCTTCGAAGTACAGTATCAACTGGCTACTACACGCCTGCTTCGTTCCTGCATCAAACTTCCCTGCTCCAGGCCTTTTTGCGTCCGGAAATTCGAAATATTGCCATGTATCCGCACCCTAAGCTGGTAGAAATGGGTTTCTCCACAAAGAAGATAAATCCAACATTTTGGTAGGGACTGAACTTTTCCTCGGAGTACTCGTTGTCTTTGTCAAATTAACTGAGGCGTTAATTTTCTAGCCTAGGAGCGTTTTTATATCGGGGTCGAATTTCTCGACAGTTCCAGGTCGGTGTTTGTCGGAGGCTGGTAAACGTGTATATTGTATAACTATCTGCAGGTCGCTGCTGAGGCAATACCCGTAAAAAAAAAATTGGATATTTCTGGGTTTAGAACCTGTACCTCCCTCATAATAGGCACACATGTTAACCATAATGCCACAGACACCAAAAATTGTTAATGTAGCAGGTTCATTTTTAGCACTACCTTTTTTGGGAGTCTCCTGACCGCTGCACGTTGGTCGTATTTGCCGTTTAATATTCAATTTGATTTGCGTTTCAATTTAATCGGAGTTTGAATCAAAGCAAGTGAGAGTGAATGTGTCGTTACGCTGAGTTACCATTAGCCTTCGAATGACGCTTCAAAACACTATTTTAAATTATTTCAACAAATATCAAAGAGAAAGAAGTTTTCTAAGTTCTTTTTTTATTTTTGCAGGTCTCGACAGCAACAAACGAAGAAAATCAAAAAGTCGTAACTCAACCGTCCCGAATACGTCCATATATTCTAGAGATCATTTGAATGCCTGGCTGGAGACATGCCTCAAAGATGCAAGCTCTACTCAATTGTCATCTTCATCCGAATTCCTGGATTACAATCCATCAAATAGTTTCCAATCGTCTTCAAATAACAAAAAGACTCAACCAATTCATCAAAAACAGAATCAACAGCAGCTTTTTCAACAGCAGCAACAACAGCAATTTCAACAACTATTCGGTGGTCATCCGAAACATCCTGCATATCCCGCTCCATTCAGTCAGGGCTTCCAAAAGGTATGTTTAGTTTAACTAAATTACATTTTATCATTTGATGGAATAAGCAAGCTCATTTATTAACTTTGAGACTTTTCAGAGTGTGCCAACATTTCTAAAAAATCCATTGAATAATCGTTTTGCTTTCAATCCAAATAACCTACTGCAGCATACCGATGGTTCAGTGGAATTTGCAAGTCTTCCGCCAATTGTTAATGTCTTGGGATCAGAGAATGGAAATAATTCAACAGATGTTCTCGATGGTAGCAGTAATCCAAACATGAGCAGGGGGTGAGTAAAATAGTTGATTTTGTTCTTTTTGTTTTATTTATTCAATTATGGATTGAGATAGTTTCAGATTCAGTGATCCATGTTTACTAAATCCGTCCGATAATGATTCGAAAGTAAGTGGCCAAAATACACCAGATCGCAGAAACTATACAAACCCAGGTGGCGAAATGGAAAATAATAAATTCTTTGCTGCGTTAATGGAACAAATTAATATGTTGCATGAAACAAATTCAAAAATATGCCGAAATCTTCACGAGACTAAAGGTAAGTTTTTTGTAATAATGTAGAATAGATGATGTATCATTGTTCATGTTCATATTCATCATGATGTCATGTTACATTCACACTATGCAGAGTATTTTTAGAATAGATGTTATGTTCGAGCTATAAGAACTTCAGTTATCTAATCGTAATTATTGTTGAGTCAAAAGCTTGTAGAATTTTGTAAAAAGTGCTTTTTTGTTAGCTTAGTTATTTATTTGTTTTAACCAGTTCTACCATAACGGTTACGAATAGTTTTCAATTTGACGTAGAAGATTTTAAGGTTTTGTTCTTTTATTCAGGTTTTATGTCCGTTGTTTTGAACTGGATCCTAGTTAGCTTCTTCAAATGTTTGTGTACTGTATACGGACGATTGTTAAGGACACAAATTAAATTAGTCTACTGATCTTTATCTAAGAGAGCCCTGTTTTTATTGCCGTCTAGTGAAAAACGATTCAAGTTTGGCAATACCGAAGAAAACGAAGTCATCCACGATGACGGTCCTTATCGATGGATAGAGATAGGCATCTTTTCAGATGACCATTCCCGTCATGGAAATTTTTTTCCAATATCTTCTCACCGGGAATACTTTCAGTTGATGATATCGTTAACAGCTTGCCTGCCACACGTAAAATAGTTCAAGGAAAATTTTGATATTGCTTTACACCTTTTTCCTATTTCTTCGATCGCCACATTTCTTAAACTGTTAAATTGTTGCTGGAACAAGCTAAACAAGCTAAGAAAGCCCTACGCTAAATACTCAGTCAGACTTATACCTCGGCCCATTAGCGACCTAAACCGAGCTAAACAGAATGACAAAACATACATCCATTCAATTTCTTAGGTGGCTATTTCACTTTTATATGAACATAAGATAACATTTTTTGCAAAAAATTTCAATTTCTGGTGAGCCTTTTCAGTTTTGCACTTTGAGCCTGTTTTAATCTTCCGTTTTTTCTGATTGTCCCAACTGGCAAGAGGTTTTCGCCTTCAGAGATATCTTGCAAGTGTGCTTTTGAAAACGTATAGCATCAAATCTTTCGGCTCCACAAATCAAAGATCACTCGGAGAACTTCTTTTGCGAATCGAGAGTTTCCTCATTCTCCAGGGTTTCCTCATTTTTAGATAGGGTCCATGGTTCTGACCATACAGGAGCACTTGGATGCTCATGTTCCTTTGAAATTTTACCTTGGATATAAAGTAGCATCGATTGGAGGAGTTATTCTTCGTTTGATCTCCACATTGCTTTTTTTTGTGCTTATAGTGAATTCTAGGTAGACGAAGTCCTTGTTTGATGACAGCATATGCTTCGTTTTAACCTGATTAGCCATTAAGTCCATAGCCTTCCGCTTTGAAACTAATGCTCCCACTGTACAGGCTTTTGAAAGATTATGCCTCTGATATTCACATTGGATCTTTGTCCAATCTTTTTAAGTGTGATGCAAAAATTAACATAACACTGTGTCGCCTGGTCGAAACTCTCAATAAAAAAGATTTTGTGGCTGTGGAAGTCTATAAGGAAGCATAAAGTTTTTTTTTGTAGTCACCGAATGCAAGTTGAATTCTATTAATCGAAATTTCTACATCTTGAACAACTACTTGTATCGGAGGAGTACGAGGTGTTAAGAAGTTACTCTTTGAAACTTTTCAAAATGTGTTTTTGTGTCAGATCTTACGCCTGAGCTCAGTTTAAATTGTTGCAATTTTAGTGTTACTTGAACTTAAAAGAAAGAGTGAGTCATCTTATAGAAAATAGTCGGTCGCTTTAAATAGTTTTCTGTTACATTTAAAAAATAATAATCAGTAATTTTACTTTGCATTCTTTTTTACAATAATTAAAAGCTTATCATCGTACATATCCACAAATTGCTGACAACACCCACACTTTTCACACACTCACACATTTTTCCATTGCCCATAATTCTTAAATCAAAATTTATATTCGTATTTAACAAAACAAATTCTATACTTTCCCGTACTTTCTTGTTATATTATTTGTCTTTTCAAACCATTTTATGTTTATCGTTTTATTTTTTATTTAAAAAAATCCCTTTCCATAAAAAACCCCCAAAGTTGATATTGAAGCTTTAAAACACGCACCTAATTGGGGTTTGAGACACCGTAGAGATAGCTTGAGTGGACTGAGCACACACAGCCAACCTCTGGGTTTTGGCTTTGGCACACAAAGTCCAGCGCCAACGTATCACTCAGGTATATAAATGTTAAAATGCTAAAATTTGTGTTTCTTCTCTTTTCTTCATTTCTCTTATTTTATTAATCTTTTGATTTGATCATTGATAAATCTTTTATAGGAGCATATACACCTGGAATGATGACGGATGTTGTTAGAGAAGTTAAAGAAGCAGCCAGAGTAAGGGAAGATGCTTTGTTAAGCAGGTGAGTTATAAATTCTGCTACACAATGATAAAGTAGTTTACTATGATCTTTTGGCAGGGTGAAAGCAATGGTAGAAGAACGCTCGTGGTCCATGGGAGAGAGTAACCTGCGTATGATGCGTGACGTCGAAGAATTAAAAGTAAGTTTGTGTCACTTGTTAGTTAAGATGTTTGTTTGATAAAAGATTT
Organism: Melanostoma mellinum; assembly: GCA_914767635.1. Taxonomy (NCBI): domain Eukaryota; kingdom Metazoa; phylum Arthropoda; class Insecta; order Diptera; family Syrphidae; genus Melanostoma; species Melanostoma mellinum. The sequence continues at coordinate 29,077,891 of OU612058.1, forward strand.
TCTTTGATAGACACAAATCCAACATCTAAAAACAGATCGAAAAGAAGCCAACAAAAGAATCGTTCACTTGGAAACAGAAAACAAGTACATGCGTCAGATGTTGGCTACAATTCTAAATAATCGTAGCACTGACTTCAACAACGAGAATGAATTTCCTCGATCTGCAGGTCTGCGAAAGAATTTTCCAGAGATGCGTCAACCGAAACGTGCCAATAGCTTGAATCTCCATTATGGTGTTATCCATCAAGCGACCGAAGAAGAAGAACCAATGAATACACTTCACATTGCTGAATCCGGAACTATTGGTGTAGGCGTAGGTGTGACGCCGATGGAATCGTCAGACCAACGTAACTCTTTCTCGAGCTCTGATGGTCAAACTTCAATTGTTAATTCTACTTCAAAAAACGGCTGGTCCGAAGAGAGATCATCACTGAAACGAATTCAAAAACCTGTTGCACCCGCTGATGACACATCAGAACTACGAAAGGAACTTAATGAGGCTATAGCTGCTAGGAAGCAAGCCGACAATCGTATTATCGCGTGGGTGTAGTTGATACTTTTATGGCATAAATTAGTTTTATTTTTTGTGTGTTAAGTTTTGTTTTTGACGATCTCTCCCATACTAATACTTAATCTCTCTCTTTTCAATTTCTCCGGTCATGCTTATCTCTCACACGACAACGAGAGCAGTCTGGAGAATATGGTTAAGAAACTTCGAGTGAAGCACCCCAATGGTGGGGACGAACAGATGACCGGTGGTAGTAAAAATGGTAGTGGTGGTGGTTGCAATACTTCGGTTACTGCTCCTGCTTACAGCAGTTTTCTCTTATCATCAACGTCATCGTCATCGCCGGCACCAAAGTCAAATTCAGCCACAAACACTGCACCAACAACGGCATTAGTTTCGTCATCTTCGTCACAAATTTTCCAAATAAATAGCTCAAATCAAATGCATGTAGCACCTCAACAACAGCACATGCATCAGCAACAACACCAGCAACAGCAACAAAATCATCTACCAGCTAAATTGAGTTTGGCCGGTCCAATAACTGATTTATAGTTCTAACAACCACACAAAAAAATCTCAAAACATGATAATGTCAACAACTTGATCAACACTACTACTGTAGGCAGGCAGCAGTTGTTGTTGTCACACAAATTTTTATTGTTTATTTATTTTGTACTAGTAATTGTTTTTATTATTTTAAATCTAATGATTCTTATATATTTTTTTCAAACTCCAATTGTCTCAACTGGTTTCGAGAGTGTCAAATTGTGGGTTTTGCTATTTTTTGAAAAGTGGAATGAGTTTGTTGGTAATTTTTTGTATACTTTGATGACTCTGTAGCTCAATCATTCCTTAGAAACTTTTCTGGAATCAAATTGAGCTACACATGAAGCTAAATAAAGGCTCAATAGGTTGAATTGGTCAATGTATAACATGTTAAATATCTCGAAACTAAGAAGGCAATGTTTTATGGTTAAACTCTCAAAAGTTTATTATATAATGCAAAACTTACATTTTTAAAATCATCATTAACATCCACGTTCCACGTGCTTTGAGGGTTGGTAATTTGTTTTTTTGTAGTTTGAGTTATTTTTACTTGTTTCTTCATCTCAAAAACAAGCTTTAAAAAATCATTTTTTAAAGCAATTACAACACAAAGTCTCTCGAATTGTATTTATTTATGTTTTTTTTTCTTTGATTTATGATTATTCCATTTCACACAAAATCCATTCGTTTTGTGGTTTATGTTTTCTTTTTCTTTTTTTAACCACTTTGTTACTAATAACTTGTGTTAAATATAGAAAAAAGTACCTAAAATAGTAATTTACAAAAAGAATATTAAAAATAAAGCATATGAAAAGTTATAAAATTAAAATTTAATAATGAAATCCAAATCAAAGTGTTAACACAAACAAACATTTTAAAGTTTTTTAAGTAGTTTAAGTGCCATTTACATAAGCAATAGTGAAATAGTATCTAGTATTTATTTTTTTCTTTCTTTTCTAATTGCAATGTTAAAGTTTAAATCTTTAATTATAATTTAAAAGAAAACAAGTTGTGTTTAATACTATACTAAGCGTTCCATAACTACTACTTCACCTTTTCTTAATTTTTTGTTGGTTTCTTTTTTTCTTCTTGTGAAAGTTTAAATGTTCTTTCAGATATTGTTAAATAATAATTTACTACAATAGATTAAAAGATTTTATTATAAAAGAAATTTGACCGATCTTTTTTTTGATATTTCCATCACCAGTGACCAATTTCTTAGAAAAAAACATTCGCGTGGGCGTCTATTCTTCCTTTTTGGTATTCGTAGTCCGAAATTGTTACTACGGTCCCTGTGATAGAGCCAGACGATTAATTCTATCTTAACCAACTAAAATCATTTGACAGCCAAGAAGAAGAAGTAATAAATTGACGAATATCAAACAGTTGGAAGCAGCATCGGGGTATTGAAGAAGTATTAGATAACAGTTTGAACTCAAATCTAGACTCAAAGATATTTAGAGTTATCGGGGGCTTTTTTCCCATGGATTTTGAAAAATTTCTGTTCGAAATTGGGAATAAAAATTCCTAGAGAAAAATACCTTTCGGGAACTCATTTATTATGGGAAATATTGTGTTTTTCCTTTCAAAAAACTTGTTCCCATTGAGAAAAAATCAGTGGGGAATTCCCGATAGTAGGAACTTGTTACCTGGAAGGGAAACATTTTTTGGGAAAAATATTTCCCAAGAAATTCCCGATAAGGCTGATTACCAATTCTTTCGTATTATTATAACAATTGAATGGGAAATGTTAAAATGATAAATAATTTCAATAAAAAATAAAACAAGTGCCCGTGATGTAATAGTTAGCATGTTTGCCCGTTACGTGGGATGTTGGTGGTTCGAATTCCAACAGAAAATATTTATATCGCCTTGAATTGATAAATTCTTCTACGGTAATTTCATTGTCATGAAAAGTGCTTTCTCGATTTGCCGTTAGGAAATTAGGCGTTCATTTATAGGTCCCTTTATTCCTCATTTTAAAGAACAAAAACCAGTTAAAGTAAGCTGGAAGGCACACATTTCTTGAAAAAAAAACGTTCAAATTCAAATTATGGAATAGGGCCGGACAGATGAAATTGCATGCAGACATCACCCAACGAAAGTGGCGTTTGATAGGTCATACACTGAGGAAACCTAACGACAACATAGCGAAACAATCATTCGAATGGAATCCTTAGAGTGAGAGACGCGTTGGAAGATCAAAAACAATATGGAGGTCATCTTTTTTAAAAGAAGCTCAGTCTCAAGGTATTCAATCGAAGTCACAGCTAAGACCCGTTGCGGCGAGTCGGGACAGATGGAGGGATCTGGTTGCTGCCCTATGCTCCAGGAGGAGTTAAAGTGCTGCTACAGTTGCAGCCGGACAACATACATCAAAGTTTGTGTCTTATTTGACTTAACGGTTACAACCAATTTACAATCGTGTTTCATTATTTGTTATTTTTTAGTCAAATAAATAAGATTCTTAATATTCTCTGTGGCAAATTCAAAAATAACGAGAAAAAATGGTTACATCTTAAACTGATTTCAAATTAATTGAAAACAAAATGGAAACCGACAAAAACAAAATATCCAGTGGGAAAACCTTGTACGCACAGTGGCATCTCTCCCCAAAGCTGATTTTACAAATACACCTTTATGTTATGTTTTTTTTATGTTCACAGATAGATCTCGTGTTAAAAAAGCACCACTGAAGCAAATTAAATTTGCGGGGCAATAGAAGAAAAGACTGCACCCTTGCCTTCAACGCCCTAAAGTACCATTGTGTAACAGAGGAGATACAAGCACTATGATTTTGTTGGGAAGATTTGAGTGCCCCTATTCTGTAACTATCGTTTCGCCTCGACGATGAACGGTGGAAAATGGAACGAGATTCTATGAATTTAGTAGAATATTCTATGAATTTAGTAGGATCTCGTTCCATTTTCCACCACTATGATTTTGTTGGGAAGATTTGAGTGCCACTATTCTGTAACTATCGTTTCGCCTCGACGATGAACGGTGGAAAATGGAACGAGATTCTATGAATTTAGTAGGATCTCGTTCCATTTTCCACCGTTTATCGCCTACTTTCATCGATGCGATAGTTACAGAACAGGGGCACAGTGCCCCTGTTCTGTAACTATCGCCTCGGCGATAAACGATGGAAAATGGAACGAAATTCTATGAATTTAGAATTTTCCACCGGTTATCGCCAAGGCGATAGTTACAGAACAGGGTCACAGGTAACAATCAGTGCCCCTGTTCTGTTACTATCGCCTTGGCGATAAACGGTGGAAAATGGAACGAAATTCTATGAATCTAGTAGGATTTCGTTCCATTTTCCACCGTTTATCGCCTGCTTTTATCGATGCGATAGTAACAGAACAGGAGCACAGTGCCCCTGTTCTGTAAATATCGCCTCGGTGATAAACGGTAGAAAATGGAACAAAATTCTATGAATTTAGTAGGATTTCGTTCCATTTTCCACCGTTTATCGCCTGCTTTTATCGAGGCGATAGTTACAGAACAGGGGCACAGGACTGTCAAATGGCATCATGGCATGTATTTTTTTCAAGTCACAAGCATGTGTGGTATTTACGCGCTTAAGCGTTTCTTGAGAACAAACAACAAGTTGTTACTCATGGTCATAGAGGAATAAGGAATAAAAGTGCAAGCCTCACACACACAACTGCATCCGTCCACAAACTGACTTTACAAGCACCACTTTATTTTCGGATTTTTAAACCAGTTTGAAATTCGAAAATAAAGTGGTGTTAGTAAATTTACTGACACAACTTTATATTCAGCTGAATACGTGTATCGCAGATAGATCTCGTGGTACAAAAGCAACAACGTAAACAAATGGAAATTCCGAGGCAACTCTTGTTCTTTATTCCTCTTATCTCATGGAGTTGTCAAGAAAAAATAAATGAAATAAAAAAAATCTAATTGGTCTCTGCGATCTCTTACACACTGTACACTCAATTGGATAGACTTTGGTCTGAATAACCCTATGAGTTGTAAAAAAAAACTGGGTTTTCCAGTTCTCAAAAAACACTAATCCACAAAATCACAACACCATTATATTAAATAAAAATACATGCCATTTGATAGCCCTCAACTCGCCACAGCAAAAACCTAGGGCCTGTAATAAACCTCAAATCTGCCCAACTAATTATACAGTGTGAACCACCCTACACTCTAAACGGACTTTTTTATTGGTTTTCTTCAAAAAGCAGTCAGATAGAAATTTCCTCCTTCGCCCAGAAAAATAAAAGGGAGTAATGAAATCACTCCCAAACTTTTGGATTTTTAAAAAATTTTGGAGTGAATTGGAGAATTCAAAATTCAAATCGGTCACTCCAGATTTTAATTTTGTAAAACAACACTATACACTGATTACTACATCCGGTCTCTTATGTAGTAAAATACCCGTGGCTTGAAATTTCATTCCGATTCGATTTATCAACAGTTTCAGTTTTCATAGCTTTTGCTTCCACAAACAACAAGATCGCACTTCGTTCCACCCAATAACTGTATTTTGGTATGTGGAACATGAAAAAGTATGTCAGTCTAGTAAAAAATACCTTGCGGTTAGCTTCAAATAATTATTATTTTTCTCAAAATTGTGTACTTATTCTGTCAAAATGGTAACTTTTATTTCTCATTCAATATCGTTTCTTTAAATTTGTATCAAATGTGTACATATGTGTACATATTTGTTTGTTCGTTTATTCGTGGGTGATTCTTGTGTGAAAAGTTATGTATAAATGTATATACATAACAAAAAGAACAAGTAAAGTGTAAAAGAATTAGATTGGAGAAACTACCAAAACCAGTGTTAAAACTAGCGATAGATTCGAAACCAGCAAAATTGAAGAAACATTCCAATGATCACATCATAAGCTTTTGGCCTGATTTTGGACTGTCTTGGTAAGTCCAATTTTATTAAGAACGGTATTTAAAAAATTTTCAATTCCTCTCTGGCGATGGTGTAGTCGCGTAGGGTTAATTATGTGCCCATTTCGATTTTTTATACCTACACTTTTCAAAAACCCCTTTATAAAAATTCATTTCTGACTAAAAGGTCCCAATTAATTTGCTTAATACTTAAAGCTTAAACACTGCCAACGAATTGTTAGAATTTAAAATGATTCTGAGCCGCCATTGTTTAACTGATATTATACTCGTATGTTGTTAGTTGAGGATGAAAAACTTCTTGTGATATTTGACAAATGGACAAATGGGGCTTCTTTTCTATCAACGGCAAAATACGAACTAGTGCCGGAAATTGATTGCGAATTGTGAATATCCGGTTTAACATGTTGTGAATCCAACGGGGGTCACTAAATTTGACGATATATGGCATCCAGATACCTTGTAGCTCAGCATTTCAGGTTGCTTTTGAATCTATTAAAGATTTACTATTTGTTGAAGCCCTGGGGTTACCACAAAGCGTTTTTTTAAAAACCTAAAAAGCCACTGAATGTAAAAATGAGTGTTTTTTTAGCCCTGGGTTTGTCCTTAACTTGTCCACTAGGTTTTTCCTGGGGCAGAACTAAATAACGAGCAGGAGCTCTCAAATGGCATGTATTTTTCTTCAATGCCAGGGATGTGTGGTGATTTTGTGGTGTAGTTTTTTTGAGAACCTAAGTCAACCTAGTTCAACCCTAGGTAAGGTTTAAGGAACTAACTTTAAGTTTCTTTGATCGAATACTTGAGCACACCAACATTTTTGAAACGCTTATGAGTTATCGGTTTCTCCTCAATGAAAGTTTTGCCTTTACATACGTGGAAAAGCAAAAAGCTTTGACTAAAAACGAAAAATAATTATTATACAAATCACTACTTGAACATTCAAACTAATCTTTTAAAATAAAAAAAATCCTTTAATAAACGTCAGACCTGTTCTATCATATGGCTTCATAACTTGGTTCAAAATTTCGCCAACAGTGGCCAAAGAGCTCCAAAGCTTTGAACGATACGTTCTAAGACATTGTATTAGCAAATACAAACGACCTAATGGCAAATGGTTTCAAAATAGTGTTATATATAATGAATCGAAAATCAAACCTCTACTTGCATATCTTTCTGATCTAGCGACAAAAAAAATTATCTCCTACAGTTACCACGAAAACCCTCTGATCAAAAATATCTATACGGAAAATATTTCCTTTAATATTGAAGACAGATATTATGTCTCTCCAATAAGTATTGCAAACTCATCAACAACAAGACTTTTCCAAATTGATGAAAATAATTTTCTCTCTGACTTCTATAGGAGTAGCAACCCAAACACTTATCGAGGCTGAACCCGACTCTACCAAATTTTAAGTTATTCTTAACTGACCAAAATATGAAAAAAAAAAAACCAAAATAACAATAATGTGATTCATGTCACCACATTTATTTAACAAGTTCAAAAAAAATTAAACACCATGATTTAACTATATAGTACAACAATAAGATACTTTGTAAGTCCTTAATTTCAAAAATACCTCCCTTTGGAAGGTTTCATGTAGACGGGAATCGACGATGGATTAATCATTATGATTCACCCACCGTCGAATCTAGTCTACACTTTCTTTTTCATTTTTTAGTTATAAGTTTAGTTTATAAGTTAGTCTTTAAGTAATACCAAATAAACTTCATGAAAAGTGTCTTTGAGCATCACTTATAAAAATATTGTTCCAATTAATAAGTTTATAAAAATTATGTTAGTAAGCCATTGTACCTTATAAATATACACCCACTATGTAAGAGCAAGACTAATTCTAGGTCAGCAATTAAATTTTCTTGTCATATAAAAAAAAAAAAAACCAATGTTAAAAAGAAAAGTCTCAATAAATAATAATTCATAATAATTCATATTTAATAAACGTAGGTACTACATACGTACTCTTTATTCAACAAAAACAATATGGCAGCTCTTTCTTTTCAAAAAAATTTTTTCTTGTTAGGTATACAAAAATTGTAGAAAAAAAGTCTTACAAACTACTTAACCACTTTTTCTGGTTTAATTTTCTTAGGTTTAATGGCAAATGCAGCTGGGCAAATTGCCTTATTCAAACATTCCGCACATTTAGGTTTAGTTGGCGTACAAATGGTTTGTCCGAAGCCAACCAGTAAGTGATTGACCTCCTTCCAGTTTTCCGAAGGAAGCCATGATTCTAGTTCTTTTCGAGTCTGTTCAGGTTGTTTGGTTTCTTGGCGTACCCAACCTAGACGGTTTGAAATGCGATGAACGTGAACATCGACACCTAAAATAATTTTGTTTCACTAAACAATTTCTTTCAATTTTATAATAACCCTACCAATCCCTGTTACGATGTCCCATGCAGCGTTCATGCAGATATGTGCCATTTTCGGTCCGACTCCGGGTAGGCTAACGAGTCCCTTGACATCGTTTGGTATATCTGAGTCGTATTGATCAATAAGGATCTTAGATGTATTCTTAAGGTACTTGGCTTTGTTCTAAAAGTAATTGAAAGCAAAAATAAGAACAGGTTAGACCGCATACAGATTCCTACTCACTTTATAAAATGATACTGGATACAGAAGAGCCTCTAGTTTTTCATTTTCCATTTCTGCAATAACCGCGGGTGTGCAACTTTTTTCCGTTAAGCGTTTCATAGCATCATGAGTGACTTCATCCTTGGTTTGACTTGACAGCATAAGTGCTAACAGGACATGAAACCGTTTAGTCTATACAAAAAAAGAAGTTATAGAAATAGAAATTTTGCAGTCTTGTTAACAACCTTCTCATCAACGCTTTCGTCGGCACACTTGTCGCACCCCATTGAGTCGACTGGGGCTGGAACATTTGCTCGCATTATCCTGATATTTTCTAAGATTTCCCTCCAATTGTTTGGCTCCCATTTTTCAAGTTTTACATCAGGTATCGTTGCAGCGTCCTTCGAATTTCGTTTTCCTTTAACGGGCGATAATGGCAAGGGTTCTTCCTTCTTAAAAAATTCGACAGATGTGGAGGGTTCTGTTGTCATTTCGGCGGCTACATCAGTATTAATTACTTTTTTTGGTAATTCTTTCTTAACTTGTTTTGACTTGGCAACTCTTTTGATTTTTTCTGCAACAGGTTCAGTCAGAACAGATTTCTGTGTAACAATTTCGAGCGGTCCATCCTCATCTGGCAGTTTTTTCAAATCTTTAAGAATGGCTTTCATTTCTTTAGTTTTTTTAGTCTCTTTTGCTACCTTTGTGATTGGCTTTTTTGTTGCCTCATTTTGATTCTGAACCAAAACAGTCGAACTCGCAAATGAGGTACTCGGTTTCAGTTTACTCAAGGTAATTCTTTGGTTTCTTGTTTTAACTGGAGAAAAATAGGGCGACTTGGTTTCATTTATCAATTCTTCAATGTCCTGCATTAGTTTTAAGTTTGAAATTAGCGTTATATAAAACTTAAAAAAAAATCTCATTTCTTACACGAATGGGTTCTATTTTGATCTTTTCCGGCTGCTGGATAACTTTTTCTGCAACTTTGTCAGCTTTCCGTGTCGGTGCCATTTTCATAAATATATTACCGATTCTTTTAAATAGATTCATTAATGCGACACCTGCTTCTTCTAAATTTTTAAATGCAATAAATGCAATGAAATAAATAAAGTTTAAGAAAAAATAAACAGTTAAATAATAGAAAACAAAACTCCGAAATGCAATGCAGTGTATGCAGATGTCAAAGTGACATGCGTAATTTGTAGTCCATTGTAATTCAGTTTGTTGTTGCTGTGAATATATAGGTGGCAGTAACAGGACAGACAGCGCCGCTATGAAAGTGGTGCTGAGAATTGCTGTCCTAACATAGCTGTCCCAAAGTAGCTCAATTGATGCTGGTTTGTGTACAGACTACAGCCACTTATTGAGTTTCCGGTTTCCATTTACCGAACTACCGGTTTCTGTTTTAAAGTATTTGTGAACAAAGTGCACAAACAACGCACTAAATAGAGGATATCCTGATCACGTCCGATCCGAACAAATCATAGAGGAATAAAGTGTCTCCTCTGCGGATTAAATGGTGCTAGAAGGAAAAAATGTTCAAAAGCCATAGTATTTATAAACTAGTGCAGTTTTGTTCGTTGGAGGTCTGCGTTTGAATTGTGGTCGCCACAAAGCTTTTTTTCTAAAAACTTTAACTCGCCCTGAACTCTGAATTTAGTGTTTACCAAACAGGTTATCTCGTGGCATATCGTTTTTTGGGGACAGACACCCTTTTTGACAACTTCTAGGCTTATCAAGGAAAGGTGGTTCAACTCTGGATAAAGTTCAACCAACGAACGAACGATATCTTGACTGATTTACAATACTTCTCAATAAGAATGTACGAGTGGTTGCCGGTTGGTAATGCTCTGTAGGAATCTTTGACTGAATCGGATGAGGTATCTGTTGAATTGTACTATTTTAGCTTTTTCGTAGAGTTTGTTTTTGTTGCTGATGTGTTTTTTCGTACTCTTCAGTTCAATGCACATCCCTAGAGAATGCAGCGTGTTGATGTGAATTTTTTCGCCGTATAGTAACACTAACATGCCTAGTAGCGAAAAAGTAGGTGGTCACAAGTCGGATGAGCTATGTATTTGTAAAGGAGTAGTTTTATCTTCCTATTCTGACCTAATTTGATATGCTATCGCAAGAATGGATGGCTGTGCTGAAAAGCAAAACTTGCTTTTTTTAGCAGCTGCATAGTAGCTGAACCTGTGTAGCTCATTAAACTGTATGCTCATGTACTTCCCATTGTTTTTGGTTGTTCTGTCGAGTAAAGTGATTTTGGTGGTGCAGTGCAATAAGCCCCGCAGCAATAAGACCCGTGGGCATTATTGCTCACAAAAGTGGAAAAAAAACACCCACGGGCTTTGTTTACACTTTGAAGAGGCAATAAGACCCACCAAAGAAAAGAATTGAGGCCCAAAAAAACTTGTTGCCATTTTGAAGCAGCATTTATATGAGTCTGATGCACATGGGATCTCAGAATTAGTTTTCTTTCTTAGAAAGGATTAAGAATATAGTGGATGCGCTAAATGTATATATTTTAGTTTGAAGGAAAAACATTTTGAGGTACCGAAAAACAAAGCTCCAAAATTTGGGCACTTATATCTGCTGTCAATGGATATGAATTCATAGCTCACGTTGTCTCCCACTTCGTCACTTCGTGACATAGGATGATGGAAACTCAGTAAACTTTCTTATGCGCTTATAATAACTTAATCTACTTTCTTGATGCTTGTTTTGCTCTTAGCTGAAACTTTTATGTTCAACCACAAGCCCGTATTACCTGAAAGGAAATTTCGTTCGCTTCGATTCGCTTTTTACTCACGGATAAAATAATGAAGCTTAAAGCAAACCGGAAAAAATTTTCTCAAGGGAGTATGGAAGTGTGGTGTAAAAATAAAAATTCGCGCGAATTTTTATCCGTGAGTAAAAAGCAAAGCGAACAAAATTTGCCTCCGGGCAATACGAGCTTGTGGTTGAACTTAAGAAATTCGCGCGAACTGACCGCACTAAACATATACTATATGATATGATTCACAGTTCCATAGATATTTCTTATGGACGTGTGTTCCTCTTTTATATGTCATATTCCTCTGTCATATTCCACAATCAGAGCATGAACTTATGTCTAGTGAAGTTACGTCCCTGTGCCAGTTTATTCGTATTGGAAATAAGTGCAAACGGTGAGACTACTTTCCATTACGAAATGATATTTGAGTTCACAGAAAAACGAACTAAGGCCCGCGGCTCTTACTGCCATTTCATCATGAAAAAAGCCCCGTGGGCCTAACTTCCAAAACAAAGAGGAATTAAGACCCACGGGTCTTATTGCCGCGGGCCTTAATGCACTGCACCGATTTTGGTGCTCCTCAAGTAAGGTCATCTTGGTGCTTCTGGATTTATTGGCTGAGCATCTGCTTGTTTTCTCTTAACTCTTGCCATTAACAAATCAGCTTGACTTTAAATGTTAAATCTTCTTAGTACTCGTATAGTCAGTCGTCTAACGTAGACGTCGACTTTTCTGCCAGCAAATATCGGCGAAAAGGAATTGCAAACATGAGAATCTGCGAGTTTTCTGGCTGTGGTTGGCCCGACGTGTCAATATTGAACAAGAACGGCAATAGCATTGGTCCTTGTGCAACTCCGGCATTGAATGTTTCAGTTGCTGTGCTGATTGGAAGCTTCCTTAGAACGTAGAATAATCTGGAATGAAGAAATTTGTTAATCTTCTTCTTTTTCATTTCCGGCGTTACGAGTAGTGATCTTGAAGCGATCACAACTCTCCCACTTTTCCGCTTCACACTAGTGATCCGCCTGTGGGGTACGCCGCGTTGACCTCAGAAAGCGTCGGCAAGCCTCCCGGTTTTGGATTGTTCCATGTCTGAGGCCAACCAAATGCTGCTGATTTTGCATTTGCTTGTACCAGGTGTGTTTTGGCCTGCCTTTTCTTTTTCGTCGCGAATTTGTTGAAACGTTGTATATTGCGATATTGCTTTTTGGACGGGGTTCTGCGGATCTCTCCTTTGAACATGACAATACCAACTGAGCCGGTCGTGCTGAATTTTGTCCAAGATGGTACTTTTGACATGAAGGCTTCCACGGATCTTAGTACTTCTAATTCGATCAAGAAATTTGTTAATGATTTTCATTAATCTGTGAAGGAAACTTTGTTGTAAAAGTTTATGCGCTATAGTCCTTATAATTGTGGAATGACTCTTTGATGTTAATAAAGAAACCATTAGTGAGTTCGTGTGTGATCAGAAAGGATGCAATGCGATGCAGTTTCATCAAGAAGATACAGAGTTGTTCCAGGACTGCATATCTTGAATATTAATTTTCTTGCTGCAGAACGATTTCAGCGGTCTCAGTACATGTTCCTACAGGTCTTTGCTCAAGTTGCATAGAAGCGTGATGAGCCCTTATAATGAGAAGCTGTTGATGTTTTTTTTTTTTTTTTTGAGAGCGTCAACCCTGTGTGCCATTTGGTGTGAAGTTAGCAGATGTTAACGCAACCGTTAATGGTTTTCTGGAGTATGATCAATGATTATACTGGCTTTGACTACTGTCAGCTGCTCTGTCGGAGAGTTTTGCCAAACTTTCCACAGTAAATTCTTCCACTTCTTCTTTATTCTTATAGTAAAGGGCGATTTTTTAAGATTTAAGTTTTTAAAGTTGGCTGCACTGGTTTGCAATGGCGTCCAAAATGTCAATGTGAAAATTTTTCAATTCATGCTCTGTGAAAATGAAATTCTGCCGTTTTATCAAATAATTGTGTTCCGCGATGAAACTCATTTCTGGCTCAACGGATACGTAAATATGCAAAACTGTAACATCTAGATTATTACTTGCAAGAATTACCGATGCATCCCGTAAAAGGACAGTTTGGTGTGGTTTATGGACTGGTGGCACCATCGGTCCATTTTTTCTTCAAAGACAACCTCGAAAGTAACGTTACCGTCAACGGCGAAAAACACTGAGCCATGATAACAGATTGTTTTTTGCTCCAGTTGGCTGAGTTGAACTTGACTGAAATGTAGTTTTTTCAAGACGGTGCCAAATGCCACACTGCTAGTGAAACAATGGACAAACTGAAAGGTGAATTTGTTGAGCAGTATATCTCTCGAAATGGCCCTGTGAGTAGATCGCCAAGATCATGCCATTTAACGCTTCTTGATTATGTATATTTATATTATATATATTTATATTATATTATTCTATGTGGACAAGCCGAACACGATTGGAGCCTTACAGGAAAACATAACAAGCGCAATTCGTTTAATACTTCCCGATATCCTCAAAAAAGTTCCGCAAATTTAGACCTTCCGAATGAACCTTTGTCCTTGTCATGCTCGAAAATCGGGAGTAATGAACTTGCTAAAAAGTGGCCCTGCTCGCATTATGGCGAGTATAAATTTGCAGCGAGGTAGGGTATATATTACAATTCCTTCATAAGGAAACAAACAGTCATTCAGACGTTTCTCAGACGGCATTCATCCATTCAATTTTTTATGTTATACTAGCTGATCAGCCCAACGCTGCACGGGTCCGTAGTTTTAAAAATCCCGGTTGCGTCCTTCGTTTACCGTAGTTTTTATTTGGACAAAAGTGACATTGAGGAAAAATGCCGTCGACCGATTTATGATTTTTTTTTATAAGAACCATCCCTTAAGCTACCACAAACATTTGGTTTCATTCGGTCGAGCCGTTCTCAAGTGATACGTTCACAACCAACAGTACACTTCTTTTTATATTTTTATTTAGATTCTGCCTTGAATTTTGAAGCTTTTTGAATACAGTAATTATGAACTGGATAAGCTTTAAGGCTGAGTTTAGCTAGTTCCTAATTTTTTCCTTAATTTCTTTTTGAAAATAAGTTAAAAGTTTGAATCTTCATTCAAAAAGGGAACAAAAAAAACTTGAAACCCTTAGTAAGTTGTTTTTCAATGTAGGCAGTAGACACCTCTGCGATTTGTATTACACGGCTGTTGATTAGCATACAAAACAGAAAAAAAGACCCCTAATTGTAAGTCTCTTCTGTTTTTCAGGAGTTTCCAATGACTGCCTGCGTCTTATCTTTGAAAAGTAATTAGACTAGAGAGTATAAAGTATATGTTCCTATATCCTTTTTTTCCACCATTTGTCTTCATTTGCACGCTAAAAATGTACAAAACACAAATCCTTTTTTTCTACCTTTTCTTCATTTTTTTTTTCTAGAACAGTTTATATTTGCTAATAAAATGTATCCTCTAAGCTCTAAGGAATAATATAAAATGCACCACACCGGCCATAATTCATTTGCTTAATCCTTTTTAAGACTTGCTGTGTGGCATCCAATGAGATTCAGTCGAAAGGAAAAGTTAGAAACCGAGTAAGGATGACTGTTAGAAGTCCTTGTCCAGGATAACGTTAAAGTTATCACTCCTGAAGAACTGCGTTTCTATTTTTAGTCGACAAAAAGGAAATACTTGCAGTTTCATTTTTATTTACAAACTTTTTCCATAATTTCCCGGGGGAATTGAGTTTTTGAATCGTTGATTAGAGTTAGGAACTCTGAAAAAGAAAACAAACTCCTTAAATCATTATTCCACAACAATCATCACACGTGAAAACGACAAGTCATTGAATTTATTTTGGGGGTGAGTAGAGTCCCAGTTTGCTTGGTTCAATTGTTGAATTCCCATAAGAAACTAAGAACTTTTAATGGTATCGTTGAGTAGTGTCGACGTTTTTACGTATTAGCCTTGTGTCATGTCATCCCAATCAATCAAAGTAATATCGTTTACATCAGAAACACATATATGTACAAGCAAAATACTCCGCAATCAATAGCGGAGTAAGGAGGAAAAAAATGAAGGTAATCATTTGGGGATGCTTTGATTTCCTTGCAATTTTCTAGTGTGACTTGAATTCTTAAATCTTTTGTGTCAGTTTACTATGCCTTCAAAGCATAAACTAAATAGAAAAAAAACAGAACTCTATAGCTAATATGACTAAAGCGTTGTGAGTATTGCTGTTTTATAGACAAAAGGACCCTTATCCTAGCCTCTATTGAAGCTATTCTTAAAATCTAACTTCAACCAATTACGAAAAACAGCGTAATAAGAAGTCCCAGGGTGGTCTGTGTTTCAAGGATTTGTTTTTCTTATTAAACTCTTTCCAAAAATATTTTTCCTCCGTGCTCCCTTCGGGATATTGTCTTCATTAATTTTTCCATTGCCGCACGCATAATCTCATGGAGTAATAAATAATCACTATTTAAAAAAGTTAACACTCCGTTAGCGGCCGCTAGCCAGCCATATCCTGGGAAGAACCTTAAGAAAACACCCGGCAAGCCTACCTTCATCTTACAACAACGCCATTATTATTTGTGCGCTTCGCTAAACACGGCAGGGATTACAAGACATAAAAGTTTTCAATTAATCCCAAGCCAACCCCCAAGAAATGAAGTTAATAAATCCACTTTTTTGGCTTCGATGGCAAAAATTATTATTATTATTGTTACATTGTTGCTTCGTTGTTACGCTTGATTATTTAATAAGAAAATACTGTAAATAACCTGACGTCGCCGCCCCCAGTGGGGTAACTGCCACCGAAATCACCCCTAATTTTTAGTGTTTTTATGTTTTTCACTTTTTTTTCTAGAGTTTTGGTGGGGGACATGAATCGTCACCGTGTTAATTTACTTCATTGTTATCATAATTAAAATTGTAACACTCTTAATTCTAATGTCATCATTAAAGTTTGAAAAAAGTGTAAAAAAAACTTGAAGAGTCCTTTGAGCTATAATAATCCGACGACAGGAGAATAACTTTTGACGGGCTGTTTCTTTTTTTCTTCTTTCTTTTGCACCACATTGGCTGGAACAAATCAAGGAGAAGAAATTGTCGATTGAGGTTAGCGAACGGGTACTTATTTGTTAATGAAGGATAAAGCTGAGAGGAGGGTTTCTCTAATTAGTCGAGCGTTTTATATTCCCGACAATGAGTTTGTTGCGCTCTTTTTAAACAGTAATTTATTTAATTGTTATGTCCAATGAAATGCTGCTCAGAATTTTTTTAAACCTGTGGTAAGTGCTTTGAGATGGCAGGTTTTATGGTTATTTTGTTGGAGCAGATGGTGGTTAAACAAATGAGTGTCACAGACTGTTCAGCTGTGGGAACTTGTTGAAGTTTTGAAGTGCTGAAAGTAATTGAAATAATTTCGTGTGATGTTATGTTATTTATATGACCAGCTACCTGACTTGGTTATAGTTTTTGTACTCGCATATCGAAACAAATTCTGTTTAGGAATATTATTGAAGACGTTTTCTCCAAATTTGTTCCGCAGAAGAAATTATCATTTTCTAATAAACCAATTTGGTTCAATAAGCGTTTATCGAATCTAAAAACAGAAATGAAACGTATCTATAGAAGGAGTTTACATGATCCATGCCATCGTCCCACATTTTGTCGCTTAAGGAAAGAATATGAATTTTTAAAAAGATTTCTTTATCAACAGTACATGTTATCCACTGAATCCAAGATAAAGTCAAACCTTAAAGCTTTTTGGGCTTTTATAAATGATGCTAAAAAGAAGTCAATTGGTCTTCCACAGACTATGAAGTTCAATGATGTTGTTAGCAGCGACACAAAGGATATTTGCAATATGTTCGCGACCTTTTTTCAATCGAACTTTACTTATGAGGCTGAATCTGTTAGGGAGACAACATTTGAGAACTCTTCCATTAATTTGGGATCTCTTTATATCTCGAAGAGTGAAATTTTAAAAGAGCTTTCGTCTCTTGACAGTTCCTATACGTTTGCTCCGGATAATATACCACCTATATTTGCTAAAAATTGTGGATATAATTTACTCATTCCAATTCAAAAAATTTTTAACTTATCGCTTTCTGAAGGTTTGTTTTTGGATTGTTGGAAGTTTTCTTTTGTCACCCCAATTCATAAATCAGGATCTAAAGGTGATATTGAAAATTATAGGCCAATCGCAAAGCTACAACTGATTCCAAAATATTTGAAGCTATAGTTAAGCAAAAACTTTACTTGGCGCTTAGTCCTTATATATCTGAACATCAGCATGGTTTTGTAAGTGGTAGATCCACCACAACTAATTTGGCTATTTTTACAAACTTTTGCCTATGCAATATAGAAAAGCACTTTCAGGTAGATGCTATTTACACTGATTTCGCTAAAGCCTTTGATCAAGTTCAGTTTCAGGTTCTAGAACGTAAGCTAATTAGTTTTGGGTTTCATTCGGTTTTGCTTAATTGGGTAATGAGTTATCTCAAAAGTCGTACACAATACGTAAAAGTAGGCTCTATCTTATCTCGTGTTATAAGGAATCATTCGGGTGTCCCCCAAGGAAGTCATTTGGGCCCCCTATTTTTCCTTTTATTTATAAATGATTTACCGGATCTTATTTTGGAATCAAATGCTTTACTTTTTGCTGATGATCTTAAGCTGTTCATGAAAATAAACTCGATCTCAGACTGTTTTAAACTTCAAAACGATATTGATAGTCTAGCGAGCTGGTGTAAAATTAATTGTTTGGATTTAAATATTCGAAAATGTTCCGTAATGTCATTTTCTAGATCCCATGCCATAACCCCTTTATCTTCGAATATAACATCTCTCAGTGCGGTCTTTCTGTGTTACGATGCAAAAGGATTTGGGAGTTATATTTGATTGTCATCTGAGTTTCAACTTGCATATGGACTTTCTTGTTTCGAAAGCAAATGCCATGCTTGGCTTCGTGTATAGAAACTCTAAGGAATTCAGTGATCCTCACACTGTAAAATGTTTATCACTATCGTTAATAAGATCTAACCTAGAGTATTGTTGCGTGATCTAGTCTCCTTTCTATAATAACAGTTCATTACGTATTGAACGTATACAGAAACGGTATACTAAAATTGCGCTGCGTAGATTATTTTTGAACATAGATATGCCTGAATATTAAGTAAGGTGTCAACTACTGGGCTTAAAAACACTCAAAGGCAGACGTAAGTATTATTTGTCTATGTTTGCAAGGGATGTCATCTGTAGTCATATTGACAGCCCTAAGCTATTATCTTTATTTAATTTTTATACACCTATCCGATGCCTGCGACCGCGAGGAAACGACTTCTTCTTTATTCCTAAACATAATACTAATTACGGTAGGAATAATCCAATTTGCAATGCAGCTTCATATTTCAATCAATTCGAAGATTTTTTAGATTTCCATTATAGTAGAAATGAAACTAAGGCTTTATTATTTAATAATATTAGATAAAAAGATTTTATTTTAAGTTTAGTTTTAAGATTTTCTAAGAAAGTTTTTGTACTTGTTAGAGATAAATAAATAAATAAATAAATAAATAAGTATTCGAGGGCCTACTTAGACATTTGTTGGAGTAAAATAAACAAAAAAAAAAATATTAGGTGCTGGAAATGGAATCCCCGAGATTTTTATAGCTTTGTTATGCCCCCTATAACAAAGCTATAAAAATCTCGGGGGTGCATTTCCAGCATCTAAAATTTTATGCCGACTCCAAACGGCTGAACAAGAAAGCACTTCTCACGGCAGTGTGTATTACTCCCAGAGGTTTTGCCAATTTGTTCTAATTGGCTTATGAATACGCAATAATGCGTAAGGCAACTTTCTAGCCACGCATCATCCAACTGCCTAAGAGTGTTCTAAGCTAATTTTATAAATACGACTTCAGTTCATTTTATGAGGAGTATGGAATGGAAACAAAAGAACCTATGTTTGGTCGAGACTTCGAGACAAGACAAAACTCAAATTTTTTAATAATTTCAATTGCTTAAAAATAACGGCAACATTTAGACTGCAGCGGTCGTAAAATTTTTTGACGAACTAAAGCTTTCAAACTCTTTAAAAAGTAGTCTCAAAAAAGAAAATGATATATTGATTTAAGATTCCTATTAATTCCTTACCCCTGGTGGGGAAAATTTGTTTGGATCGTTTCCATAGAATTTGTTTCTTACGGTATTTGGTATTTGGACCTCTCTGTGATACCACGCCGACTTGTTTTCCTTCTAGAAAGCTGTTTGAACTCACCCCAAGTTTTCGTCCATTTTTTCTGTGAGTCCCCCATCTCGGGTAAAGCAAAGGTATTCCGTAGGAGTGTGATGCCCGTGGCATCTGTAATTGGAAGAATGTCTGCCTGTTCCCGTATAGCTGCTCGAAATCGGTAAAGAGATTCTCCCCCCCCCCCCCCCCCCAATGCCTTGAAAAGAAAACGCTAGGAAAGGAGCTCCCTGCTCTGTTACGCCAACGTACTTATTGTGTTCACCAACAATATTCTGTTGCTTGTCTTTTAATAAAGTCCTTACCACGATTCACGACGTAAATGAGGCGTGACCAATCCTGTAGTTCTTCTTTTTGCGAATAATGGTGTCACAAAGTCCTGTTGATTTTTAAAAGACGTCTGTTTTCAAAAATTTACAGCCAGAGGCATTGAATTCCGTCTTCCTATACATCCTATACATTCCAGAAAAATTTCGAAGTATGTATTTGCTTTTTATAAAGTAAAAAGAAATTTAGAAACAAAGATGTAAATACCAGAAAGGAATATAGAAGTATGCAGAAGTGAAATTGTACAGCTGTATTAAAAAGAGTGTATTAAAAGGTATTAAGATAGAATGTGTCCAGGTTCGTTCAAATCTTTTTCGCATCTGAACGATGTTTTTGGATGCTACGGATTCCTTGTTATCATCGTCGAAAAAATATGTAGGTTTTTGCAAAATGATGAAAAAGGAAAGTGAGATAAAAGTTAAAGCCAATTGTCACTACGCTTTCAGTTTTGTTCCGATTTTATCGCTCAATGCGAAGCCGGCCCTCCTCTCTGTCGATGTATTTTACTCCACATTTATAAGCTGCAAGCTCCTACGCAATCGGTCACTTAATAAAATCAAAATACTTTTCATTAACTACTCATTCATTAAGTTGCAACCCTTAGAGCCTCTTTATTTAGCTCCAATCCACAGGGTTTTTCTATCGACATCATGGTAAGCCCAAGGGCATCAAAAGTAAGCGAATGCGTTCTCCTGTCCCACATTTATAAGCTGCAAGCTCCTACGCAACCGGTCACTTATTAAAATCAAAATACTTTTCATAAACTACTCATTCATTAAGTTGCAATCTTTAGGTCCTCTTCAGTTAGCTTCAGTCCACGGGATTTTTCTATCGACATCATGGTTAGTCAAGGGGCATAAAAAGTAGGCGAATGCGTTCTCCTGTCTCTGTTTTGCATTAAAATGTGAAGGTTTTTCTTGGAAAATTCAGCTACTTAGACCAAAACTGGGGGTGGTATCATTTCTTCTTCTTCTTCTTTTTCGGTGTCAGCATAGTGATTTCACACCACTTGTTTTACATTAGTGGTATGCCTGTGGGGTATTGCGTGACCACCCCATAACGCGTCTGCAAACTCCAGGCTTCCAATTTTTCCATGTCTGAGGCCAACCAAAGGAAGATGTCGTTGCATTTGTCTGAACCAAAAGTGATTTTATCTGATATTCCTTTTGTTTCGCGGTTGGGTCAGTGGTTTGTACTGAAGACATGAAGAAAAGAAACTACGTTCTACAGCGAATGCAGGTACTTTACAAAAAATACGATACGTAAGCTAGTCGTGTCCGCTAATAGCTTCGTTCGTTGAATTTTACCTAGGGTCGATCTTTATCGATAGGACCTTGTGAACCTGGACTTTCAAAAACGCGAATCACTATATCACCATAAAAAGGCTTGGCTTTTGAATATAAATTCATTTCATATCAGAGCTGCTCAGGGCTCACACAACACTCTGTTTGACAATCAAGGTTCTTAGAATACTCTCCGTTGCGACCCCAATACTAGCGCAAGGCTTCCAAAAACGAGCCTAGTATATTTTTGGTCAGCAAAGGAGCCAATAGACGAGCCGTAGAAATCGGTTTACCTCATTTCTTCTCGGAAACAAAAAATTCATTCAGATGAGTTTGGTTTTGAAAAAGTGTTGGTGCTGTTGAAGGGTGTTTCTCCTCTTTTATGTAAGAAATTGGAAGTCCCGTTCGAACCAAAGTCTTTTTCGAAGATGCCAACTGAAGCTTTAACCACAGAAGTGAAGGATGCTCATTAAATGTGAGTTTCTATTCTAATGTTCTGGATAGGTGGAAATTAATTCTTTCTTTAGAAAAACCCCATTTTTACAACTAAAAAACAATCCAATTTTGCAAGACGTCTACGTTGGGAATGTACAAAAGCTGTAAAAGAATATGTATAATCAATTATGAAAGCAATATTGGCTGAATTCAAGTTTTAGTTGGAATCATTTGTAAAATTCCTTACCCCTCTTTTTCAATATTTCTAAAATACTAAAATGCGCAACTACCATTCAAGCATCTATCAGTCTCACAAAAAGAAATGCAAAAATTCGTACCACTATCAAATTATGAGCTAAACAAAGTAATCCCAACATATATTTTCGCAACAATAATCGCAACTCATTATCTCCCAAATAACACTCATTTATCAAAAAAGAAAAAAAACTGAGTATAGGCAGACAAGGACATTATTATCCTTTGAACAAACATCATCCGCAAAGCCTTTTGTTTTTCAAAAAATATTGTTTTCAATCGGTCAAAGTATCCGGAACGAATATCCAATCAGAATTTTTTTTATTGACTATGTGGATGGAGATCATAACGGAAAATAACCTTTTACGTAATATTTCCGCATTACAAAGCAATTCATCTAGCTAAGGGTTGTTTACAAAGTTTATGAATACAAAACCCAACCACTTGGAATGTTGTATACGACTTTCCTATGCAACACAACTTGTACCAAATAAGGTGTTGGATCGAATGTCATAAATATTAGCAAAGTTTCCACTTAACTGAGTTTTGGAAATTTCAGTCGATTTGTCATAATGAAATGCAATAATAAGGGAAGCGTTTGGTGTGTAGTGCATAGTGCTTGTGATTTGGCTACCCATGGAAAAGAATTTGTATATGTACTTGTTTTTATCTGAGTGTTGAGAACCGCATTTAGAAACTCAACTGTGAAACTTCCTTATTTAGTATCAATGCATTCAAAATACTGTGGACTTGTTACATTTAAAGCCATAATCTGCCATCATCTTCTCCCGCAAACTTTTCAATTCAATTCAATTTGATTTGTGTCCTACAAGCTACTTCCATTTGGATGAGTTCTGTTCTCTTATTCCAACCTCCCAGCACCGCACCCTTTCATTTTCAATTTTCCTCCATAATAACACAAATTTACCCCAGTTTTTCACCGAATCTCGTAAATCTTAAGTCCGCGAGCGATTGACATTTCAATGGGACGGATGCCCTTCTGTGCGTTGGCAAGGCATTCGTTCTTCCAGATTCCCCAGAAATTGATGTTAAATTGTATTCCAAATAGCATATTCTACTGGATATTCCAAATTTCCTGTTTTGTGTCACAAGACAGGACTCAACAGGAGAATAAGAAAAAATACCTTTGTTAAGATTCCGAATCCAGTGAATTTTCTTCCTTGTGGAATGCAATAAATAAAAAAGTTTCATTACGCAACAAAACGAAGGGTTGACAATAATCCCAGTTGAAAGGATAATAATAGAATAGCGGAATTAAATTTGCCAGTAGATATTCTATACGCTCTCGGCCAGGACGCGCAAAATTTTTAGGTCTTGGTTCACATATGCTGATAGGGGGTACGGTGTACTCGTATACTGTACCCACTGTGCACTCCCTGGATAACTACGTTACCCGTACAAACTTGATTTGCATGGCTGAGTATATGGGATGAAAGTTGTTTGTTAAGTGGTTCCTTGTCAAGGATATGAAACTTAATAAACCGCGAATTTTTTTATTCGCTTTTCAAATCGAGATCGTGGACTGGTTTCTTGAGATACAAAGTTGTTGTTTTCCATTTTATAAGATTTTTTTTTTTGAATAAGATGCAGGTACCCTTTTGTGAGATGAAATCCTTTATATTCCGTTGGTGGAATTATTAAGTGGTTGTTCTGTGATCCAATGAAAGGAAAGGGAAATTGGAAATGGAAAAAGCAAATCGTGTTTGTGAAACCAAAACCTGTTCAACTTTTCCTTTTTTTTTTTAAATTAATTTTTATTCAATTTTGTTTCCAATTTTGAAATTTTGAAGTTTTTTTTGCGAGTCAGAAGGGAATGAAACTGAGTATGTTGAAGTCGTATGTTCTACCTGCAAGAAATACTTACATATACCTAATGCGGAAATATGCTTTTATGATTCACTAGGCGTGTTTTTTTTTAAGCTAGTATATAGTACAGCATTCGAGTTAAAAAAAAACGATCTGTCCACAGTATTTTCAGTTCTATTTTCAGCAACAAGATGGAGCTCAACGTCAAAGCTTGTTGCTACTTTTCAAAGCTCTCTGTGAAATTCAAGATGAAACAAAATCAAATTCATACCAAGTTTGTTTCGTTAATTGTTCTATCAAATGAATAACGATACAAGGCCAGGTATGAATTTGTATTTTTTTTCTTATTTTCCATACATCAGATTCTCTCTTACAGCTCTTTTTTACTATTTTTGGAGGCATCGTCCAACAGTGAAGAAAGCTCTATGTCAAAGTCAGCTGTTTTGTTGAAAAAAACTTACGGGTATGTTCGGGGAGTATGTAAAAAGATATTAAAAACTAATCTTTGATGAGATTTTCCATTGGCAAACAGAATCAATTTATTTTTTATCCAAACCTCTGGTAAAGCAATTTTACACTATTGACCAGTCTTTTCGATAGGTCTAGAAAGAAAATAAGTTGATTCTATTTACAAAACCGTGAAATTGAACTATAATGTTACCGCACAAATAAACACAACCCAAATCAAACTAAGTTGAAATACGTACTGTTAGTCCCAAACTTGAATTTCTATTGAAGAATGTTTAATTTTCATACATATATCTTTCCCTTTTGACCATTTTTTACTGCTTCGTTTGTTTGTTTGATTTGTTTTTTTCTTGCATTGGGCTATATTTTTTAGTCAAATAATTCCATGAGAAAGGCTATTAGCTTCAGCAAAAAAGAACTAGTGCAAAATCCTGTATTATATACACCACCAGGTAAGAAACAGGGCGAAAATTCAATATGAATATAGTTTTTATTTCTTTAATTTTTAATCGAGAGAAAAAATTTCCTTGCAAATACCACTTTTTTTTTGAACACGTCCTTTCGAAAAAGCTTTGATGAACTGAAATCATTGGTGGTGCCATCTTATTTTCAAAGCTGGAAACTATCAATCCACAGCAATGCCATCCCTGTTTTCACTGTGGAAAATTACGACAGTAAAATGATTTGTTGTTGTTCCCCAAGGGAAATTTTTACTGTACTATATACTAGCATAAAAAAAAACACGCCTACTATTAGATAAAAGGGAGGACAGTAAAATCCTAATGCTATGTCCGCACCTGAGAGTTAACCTGGGTTATCTCAAAACAATCCCAAACCAACATGATAACCAAGTGGTTTGCCATACAAAACGAAACCTTTTTAGTCACTGGGTTTCGAGATAACCTACTCGAAACCAAGCGCGCTGAATGCACTATTTCCAACATTCCATTGAATTTGACATTTAAGAGAGTGGAAGTGAGTGGAGAGAGAATGAATTCTCTCATACGTCGTTGACGTTCTGCTCACACTTTATGTCTGTCTCTTTTTAACTTAAGACAAAAAGATAAACTTAAAACTTTTTGGCATATGCGGACACTACTTGGTTAACTCAAACCAAACTGGAACGAAACCCAGGTTAACTTCAGGTGCGGACATAGCATAATGCAAAAGTATCTGACAATCTTTACTGCTTGTTCATTAGGGCGGATCGAAAAACCACTTTTTTCGCGGATCGCTTCGTAATAGCAAAAAACAGTCATTATTAAGTATAAAACTAAGAAATCCGAAGCCTGGGGGCGGACAAATGATGTCTTCAGTTAACGCATCGAGCTCAAAGTTTTTTTTTCACGGGAAAGATGCACGCACGTATCCGACCGACTTCGTTATTACATATCTCAGCTCAGGAGTGACCAATTCATTTGAAATTTTGAGGACTTATTTTACATAACAAAAGGAGGTTCTTTTTTAAATTTTAGCTCTCCAGGTGATCTAGAAGCTAAGATAAACGCAAAAGAAGTTGATGAAATAACGTAATTTTTGGCATTTTTTGTATTTTTCTCAGCTTTGAACGACTCTACGTGGCACAATTTTGCAGTTATTGAAACGCAGTAAAAAAGAAAATTTTTTGTGTTTTCAAGAGCTTTACACTCATATAGCTAAGTATGGGATTTTGATAAATATTAATCAAACTACAGTGCAAAACGTGCGAACTCTCTTATAGTCTATTTCTATTAATTATGTCGTAAAAAAGGGCATATAAAGGAACTCGAAATTGAATGGACTTTTATTGCATGAATCAATTAATGGGTTAATTTTAAATAAAAAACCGAAAGTGCTATTAAATAAGAGGGTACAAATCGGAGATATGGGTTCTAAACCATCTTCATTCGTTTTTTCAATATATCTTGAAAACGAAGCAAAATTTTGATGCAATTCTTAAGACCTTTTTTTAGAGAGCAAATTTTCCCATCGAAGTGCATCTTTTTAGAGACTATAAATAAAAAAATTTTATCCAAAATTATAAAATTCCCTACAGAAAAAAAGTCAATTTTTGCCAGTTTTTGAGTTTTGTCAGTTTTTTTAATGGCATTTCTTTCTGGTTGCAGATAGGTATAGACAATGATCCGTAAAACAGAAAGTTAATAAAATTTTCTTTAAAATGCTATATCAGAGAACTTTTTATGTTTGAAATTCACTGAAATATTGTAACTTAAATATAGACATTTATTGTCGTTTTTCATACTTTTATAGTGTCAGTAAATTTTTAAGTTACAATATTTCAGTGAATTTCAAACATAAAAAGTTCTCTGATATAGCATTTTAAAGAAAATTTTATTTACTTTCTGTTTTACGGATCATTGTCTATACCTATCTGCAACCAGAAAGAAATGCCATTAAAAAAACTGACAAAACTCAAAAACTGGCAAAAATTGACTTTTTTTCTGTAGGGAATTTTATAATTTTGGATAAAATTTTTTTATTTATAGTCTCTAAAAAGATGCACTTCGATGGGAAAATTTGCTCTCTAAAAAAAGGTCTTAAGAATTGCATCAAAATTTTGCTTCGTTTTCAAGATATATTGAAAAAACGAATGAAGATGGTTTAGAACCCATATCTCCGATTTGCACCCTCTTATTTAATAGCACTTTCGGTTTTTTATTTAAAATTAACCCATTAATTGATTCATGCAATAAAAGTCCATTCAATTTCGAGTTCCTTTATATGCCCTTTTTTACGACATAATTAATAGAAATAGACTATAAGAGAGTTCGCACGTTTTGCACTGTAGTTTGATTAATATTTATCAAAATCCCATACTTAGCTATATGAGTGTAAAGCTCTTGAAAACACAAAAAATTTTCTTTTTTACTGCGTTTCAATAACTGCAAAATTGTGCCACGTAGAGTCGTTCAAAGCTGAGAAAAATACAAAAAATGCCAAAAATTACGTTATTTCATCAACTTCTTTTGCGTTTATCTTAGCTTCTAGATCACCTGGAGAGCTAAAATTTAAAAAAGAACCTCCTTTTGTTATGTAAAATAAGTCCTCAAAATTTCAAATGAATTGGTCACTCCTGAGCTGAGATATGTAATAACGAAGTCGGTCGGATACGTGCGTGCATCTTTCCCGTGAAAAAAAAACTTTGAGCTCGATGCGTTAACTGAAGACATCATTTGTCCGCCCCCAGGCTTCGGATTTCTTAGTTTTATACTTAATAATGACTGTTTTTTGCTATTACGAAGCGATCCGCGAAAAAAGTGGTTTTTCGATCCGCCCTATTGTTCATCTAATTGAGAATGAAATAGTTGAACATAGTCTGAACGGAAAACGAGGAGAACCGCATTATTAAAATTTCTGGGCCTGTGCAAATGGGTGCGTTCAACCTATCGGATAGCCGTATCTTAAATGCTATGTCCGCACCTGAAGTTAACCTGGGTTTCGTTCCAGTTTGGTTTGAGTTAACCAAGTAGTGTCCGCATATGCCAAAAAGTTTTAAGTTTATCTTTTTGTCTTAAGTTAAAAAGAGACGGACATAAAGTGTGAGCAGAACGTCAACGACGTATGAGAGAATTCATTCTCTCTCCACTCACTTCCACTCTCTTAAATGTCAAATTCAATGGAATGTTGGAAATAGTGCATTCAGCGCGCTTGGTTTCGAGTAGGTTATCTCGAAACCCAGTGACTAAAAAGGTTTCGTTTTGTATGGCAAACCACTTGGTTATCATGTTGGTTTGGGATTGTTTTGAGATAACCCAGGTTAACTCTCAGGTGCGGACATAGCATTAGATATCTTTTTGAACGATTTAGATATCTTTTCCAGATAGCTGACAACAGCTGTGAAATATTAAAATTTGACTTTTGAAAATAGAAAAACATTCAAAATATCTTTGCTAGACGATTATAATTTATTTTTTTCGGTTTTCCATGCGTTTTAAAAGACTCTAATGCTGAAATAAATGCACACCAAAACAAAAAATCAACATGAAAAGAAATAAAAATAAAATTTCTATCAGCTGATCACTTGAATAGAAAGGTATACAAAAAATACTCGGATACCTTTAGATAGCTTTTTAGTAGAAGTGGGTTTGTGACTCTTTTTAACACGTTAACAACAACAAAAAGCTATCCGGATACGATACTTGAACGCCCCCAATGACGAGGCTTCGAAATTTGGCCATGTAAAAATTTAGCCAATGAGTTTACTAATGTGCACCAGAGATCTATTGCAATTTGCAAAGCATTAAAGCGTTGGGGTTAGGTCTACTGAGACTACAGTAATTCTACTGACAAGGAACAACTCACAGGCGTTCATGAGCTTAAAAATGGGTGCTCATGTCATAGGCATATTTTAAGGAAAACTAAGGAATTTCTCCTTACTATTTATAAAATTATGATCTCTCTGCTTGTTCACAATAGAAACTTTGTTGCTGAAAATTTTTGATTTTTGGAATTTCATTGATTTCAAGGGTTACATTTGTAGATTTATGTAAAGATACATAAAACAACGTAATTGCAATTAAAAAAGGTCTGTTTAGTGACTGAAAGTACTTTTAGCATATTTCTTTTCACATTTTTCTGTGAATGTTGACATTTTTTTCAAAGGTAATTGTTAAGTATGCCATAAAAATGATCTTATTTTTTTTATTATTAATAGTTTATTAATAGTTTGAAACAAGTAACAAAATATTTTTTCCAACTCACATATAAATCTCAATCTCATATGAATTCAACCCCAGTATGTAAACAGCGTCAAGAGAAATTCCTTGTTACCTTTGTGAACGGACCTTTTTTTGACATTTCCAAACTAACAAAAAACGGACAAAAAAATTGTTTAGCAAGTGAATCGATCATCTGTGGCTGCTCATGTGTTTGCTGAAGACCCACCACATACCATCGGACCGTTTGAAGAGAGCGTACGGTTGTTAAAATCTGTACCAAGTACAAGGAAACTAGACGCATATGAGTCGCTGATAATACACAAGGCGAAGGAGAGGATGAACACAGATGGTGGAAATATTTTGTCTCATTTGTTTGCACTAGTATAATGTATTCATGTAAATGTAATGTTTTTATACTGTTTTTCTTTGTTGTATACTTTAACTTTGTTTCTTTCTTTTCTTTTTCGTTCAAAATATTGTTTAATGTTAGTAGACGTTTTAACATCGCTGATGATGAGTTGCATGTCAACTCGAAATGCATTCGAAAAATAATTAATTCAAAATAAAAAAGGAAAATTTGCGTTTTGTTTTGATTTTGAATTTCTTTCTTTTAATTGTGGTCAATAAAGGATAATTATCAAACTTCTTCTTTAAGTAACCTCGACCACAATATCGGTTCAATACTTTCAACATTAAATTTAGAAAGTTTACTATTATAGCTTTGTGTTCAAGGTTCAAGGCGCTGATGGAACGCAGAGCTCGGCTACTAGCCTCTGGCTCTGACGCTCTGGGCATCAACTTTTCTTTCAGCCTCCCAGTTTCATCTGGACGCTGCTCTTGGGGTTATATGTGAAATTACTAACACCTTATTTCCATGTACTACACCACAAAAAAGGAATCGACCGGAAACTAGGTCTGAGTGAATAAGCCTCTTCTTAAAAAAAGTCACTTTATCCAAAAGGGGCAACCCTGTAAAAATCGGTTTCCTGTGTAGCTTTTTTTCGTCTTGGAAGAAACCCAGATATTTAGCTTGTTCTGAGAAATTCAGTTGAAATATATTGAATGAGGAAGGTTCTGATTGCGGCACATTTTATTTACAAGCAAAAAGATGAAATCGGCTTTGTAGAATTACGCACACTCCTCAGTTTTGTGTTCAATTGAAAATCTTCCAAAGAGAGTTTTGCACTTGCTCAATAGAAATTAGAGGATTTTGTGTGAAAGTCCTAACTCATCTTGTGGTTAGATGAGAGATGTTTATAATTGAACCTATGTATGTTCGGTAGAAGTGAGGGCCTTAGGACCCCACCAGTTGTGCCTAACCCGAAAGATCTTCTTAGAGAATGGCTTCCTTTTTAGGTAATAAGTACAGTGTTCAACAAATGATTAATAAACTCAAGTGAAGCGTCTGGCCTAATGAGTTGCTGACTTTGGCCCTTATTGTGAGTGTCGTTTGGCTGTCGATAAACGACGGTTGCCGATAGTCGAACATCGAAAATGAAATTTGGTATTGCGTATTCTTATTGTTCGATACTTTCAATTTTGAATTCGGTCGTTATCGTCTGTATTTTTGCGTTCGACTATCACTGAAACTTACTCAAATGTCAAATTTTAGGATTTATTCACAATGGCTACTTTCACTATTCACAGTAAAAGAAATCCTTGTCGATAGAGACACGCAATACCAATAGGAAAATTTATCGAAGCTTTCGACCCTTGTCGCATCGAGTGTTTGACAATACTCGCAATAAGGGCCTTTGTTAAAAGTATCTTTCAAACTGAAAAATGCTACCAGAGACAATGAAAATTTACATGAATATAGCTGACGCAGCAGGTCCCGTAGCGTTTTTTTTCTATTTAAAGTAGCTTAGCTGTTATCATGAGTAGAGAATGATTGGGCAGCCTCAAGTACGAGTAGTTGATAGGAACCCAAAATATAAGGAAGAAGATTGAAATTATTGTCCTCTAAATAGTATATGCTTCCAACATTTCTTAACATAGAATCCTCAAAATACAATTCTCTCCGCACAAAATTCCTTCCCAATTTTTTTTTTTTTTTTTTTTTTGAGTTAGACAGTAAGCCCTCCCTTGTCCCATCCAAACACGAAAACCCATTTATGAAAATCAAAAATTACATTCGCACATTTAAGCGGTGTAAACAAAATATAAATTTCTCACAAATGATTGCACATATTAAAAGTTATGTTTATTGGGATATAATGCGATGGTGTGTGCTTGTTATCCTTTTGTTCTTTGTTCTTCCTATCAAACGTTATCCTTTATGTAAAGACGATAGAGTTAAGGGTCGGGGGTCACCAATCATAAATCGTAAATAGTTAAATTGTTGAACAAACGCTTGGGACACATTATTATCTGCAACGCATTTTTGGTGATATCACACCCTTCCGCTACCGTTCTGTTGTGAATCCTTTTCCTTTTGGTATTTTGTATCTTTTTTTTCACTTACAAAAAGAAATGTGTTTTTATTACGCGCTAAAATTATGAGTGTCCTTCGAGCATTCATGAGTAGGAGGGTGTTAAAACACCCTTTCTTTCTATTTTTCCAGAAGCACTTTCTCTCTGTGAATATGCGAAGAATGTATGTAAGCGATTTGTGTACCCTTGAGAGATGTCCAAAGGACATTAGTGGTGTTGGGAACAATTTGGCATTTTTTTTATTTTGCTTCTTTTAACCTTAAATTATTGAATTTATGAGTTATGTTGTGGTGATGTTGACTGGAATGCTTCAACTAACCTACCCTTTGTTGTATAATTTAATAAACGAAAACTAAAAGCATTTTAGTTTATGAAGTTAGGATGTTTTTGAGGGAATAGCAACTCATGTAAAGCTGCGTTTAGACAGACGGTTTTACCTCAGTGAACGCTGTTTGTTGTTCGTTAATCGTTACTTGCGGAACATCTTTCAGCAGAGTAGCTGAGTGAATACCCTGTTCATTTCTAAGATGGGCCTTTTGGACATCTTTCACAAAATAAAGAAAAAGAAGTCAGCAGGAGTCGACGGCATACCCAATGTTGTGCTGCGAAACCTCCCTTCGGAAGCGGTGGACATATACACCACGTTGTTCAACAATGCGCTGAATAATGCATATTATCCAGTGCGTTGGAAGACGGCAGTGGTCCATCCTCTCCTTAAAAAAGGTAAGGATGGTTCCAATCCAGCAAATCTCCGGTCAATTAGTCTTCTTCCGAGTATCAGCAAAGTATTCGAGAAAGTTCTCAATAGAGCACTGTCCACATGGGCTGAGGACAAAAATATTATTCCTGAAAATCAGTTCGGTTTTAAGGCGGGTCATGATACCATACATGCCGCGTCTAAACTAGTATCAGATATTCAATGGAACAAAGCTAAAAAGCAGTGTACGGGTGCATGTCTGGTTGACTTGGAGAAGGCTTTCGACACCGTTTGGTTAGACGGTCTTTTCTATAAGTTGATCAGGTATGGCATGAGTAAACCACTACTATATATTCTGAATGACATGCTTCATGGTAGAACGTTTGTTGTGAAAAGTTGCAATATAACTTCTACCAGAACTTTTAAAATACAGAACGGTTTACAACAGGGGGCGGTGAATTCACCTATTTTGTTTAGCATTTTCACCGGCGATCTAATCGGTTCTCTTCACCATGCTATAGCGTGCGCCGATGACCTCATTGCGTACAGAACAGGTCCAAAGATCGAAGACATCAGAGGTCTCTTGCAATGTGACTTCGATAAGATTCAGCAATATTGCGATGACTGGAAGTTGAAAATCAACTTTCAGAAATCGGAAACAATTGTGTTTAGGACCCCGTTGGCTCGGTCCTCATGGGATACGAGAAAGAACTGGCGAAAGCTGGTGATCGTTGATCTAGATGGCCACCCACTGCCAAGCAAAGTAGTAGTTAAGTACCTCGGCATCTGGCTAGATCAGTATCTATATTTTAACAAACATATGGATGCGGCTCTGGCCAGGGCTAGAGGTGCTTTTGCTCTGACAAGGCGACTGTTTCACAGCAGACAACTTGACAGCAGGGTGAAATTGATTTGCAACATGGCCCTCATAAGGCCAATGATTGTCTATGGGTGCCCTGTGTGGTTCAATGTTACAGCGTCTCAAATGGAAAAGATTCGGGTGTTTGAGAGACAGTGTCTGCGTACCTGTCTTGGATTGCACAGAACACCAGAGTCGGAGTACAGAAAATATTATCCTAATGAGGTCCTTTACAACGGGGCTCAAATAAACAGGATCGACAACTTCATTATAAAACTGACTCGTGGTCACACTGCAAGAGCGATGATCTCGACCAATGGCCTGATTTTTGGGGCTTATTACCCCAACTTAGAATATATGGAGAGAACACGTTTCAGTGGATTTGTCCCACCGGAGGCTTTCCTCTATTTTGACATGATAGGTTTGATACAGGACAGAACGGCGGTTCCGTTGATCTACCACGTCTGCCGTAAGTCCGTGGAACGACGGCTCCTTTATGGCCGGGACGTTGCCGCAGTAGGCGGAGAAGCTGAAGAGCTCCTCCGGTTCAGTAGGGCGGTATCAGATCGCTATCGACGGGACGTTGTTAAAACGTCAGAACAGTTCTGGTGGTTGTCTGAGCAACAGACAGAAAATGATACCGATAGCGAGTCGCCAATGGCTGGCTTGCACAGGTTTAGTGTGTAAGACTTAGGGTATAGGGGGTAGACATACTGGCAAGCAAAAAAATTAGAAAAACCAAAAAAAAAAAAAAAAATTATAAAAACTAATGCTGCGTCGACAATCAAAAAAAAAAAATTGTAAAAAATTAAAATAAAAAAAAAAAAATTTAAAAACACTGTGCGTCCCAAAATCCAAAAAAAAATAGAAAAAATACAAAATCCCAAAAAAATTATAAAACACCAAAAACAAAAAAAAAAAAAAAGCTACTATGGCTGCTCTAGTTTTAAGTAGTTTTAATTAGTTTTAAGTAGTTTTAATTAGTTTTAAGTAGTTTTAAGAAAAACAAAAACTTGATCGACGAAACTTAGTTTTTTAAATTTTCTTAGTTCTTAGTATTAGCTCTAGTTGAATTATATATATGGTATCTTTAGGCCGAAAGGCATTAGAAATAAGTTATTGTGTAATTTAGAGTACCCGCCTAGGGTCAGTAAGTTAATTAAGTCATTATGTAAGCTAATTTAAACATTATTGTTAGCAAGTAAGTAGTTATAAGAAAGAACAATAAAAAATGAATTTAAAACTGAAAACTGAGTAGCTGAGTGAACTCTTGTTGTTCGAGTATCAAACATCAACCATTCGAGGTTTTTTAAATTAGTTTAACATTGATTCGTTAAATAATTTTTCCCTTGACATTTTCGTTGTACACTACCAACAACAAGAAAAATACAGCGAGCATAATTCCATGAGTCTAAATGCAGCTTATGAGTTTATGTTAATATTTTTAATGTATGGGGCTCAAAGTCATATCAATCTTTTGTGATACTTTTGAAAATTTTACTAAAAAAAACATTGAGTTTTCTGTTTATATACGTGTTGTGTTAAAGCTAGTTCGGGCACCCTACATATGGAAACACATAGGCCTTATGTTTATTTAATTTGGCGAACGAATTCCACCGAATATTTAAACAACAAGATTGCTAGTTATGTTGCACAATTGATGACTCCAGATCATTTTTCCTTGAAAGTATTTTAAACGGCTGGGCCTAGGTTAGGTTAGGTGGAAGTGGCTGTCAGCCAATGAGTACATTGCCTCACACACTAAGGCCGCAAGGGCCCATTGTGATACCACAGAGATCAGCAAGTTAATCACCTACTGATCTCAGAAACCCGATGTAAGATTAACGAGTTGATCACTTATTTGTCTTCCATTACGGGACTAGCCGGTTAATCACCTGCTAGTCGAACCACGCGGAACTTTTAATGTATTTCAAAAGACTTTTAGGGTCTATGTCAGCTAAGTCGCTAGTATCATCGAAGAAGTATTCACCGAGATGAGTTTTCCTCTTATGAAGTATAGTGCAGGGCGTGAGCAAAGAAGGTGTTGAACGGTTTCTTCCTCCTCCTCGTCCATGCAGCTTCTGCAGAAATCATTGGAAAACACACCAAGTCTTTTGGCGTGTCTCCCTATTAGACAGTGTCCCGTAAGAACACCTATGGTAGAACCTAGATACAGGCGGCTCAGGGCTAACAAACTCTACGAGCGTTTTGAGTCTACACACGGCCAAACTTTTTTGGTTGCAAGGCAAGTTGTTACTCTCAGTCCATCTAGTGTTTGTTATCCTCGAAGCGTCTTCTCTAAGTAGGAGCTCACATGTAGCGATAGGAACACCAATGCTGTTCCATTCTGAGCGTAGGGAAGTGGTCGTGGCCTTTTTGGCTAGTTCGTCTGCAATACAGTTGCCTGGTATGTCCATGTGCCCTGGCACCCATGGAAGGTGAATTTTGAACTGATTTGACATCTCCCTCAGAGACATCTGACAATTTTGGACCGTGATGGATTTTGTAGAGACAGAGGCAAGAAATTTGAGGGCTGCTTGGCTGTCTGAGAAGATTCGAATATCCGTGGAGGATATGACGTTTTCTTTGAGCCAAGACAGCACTTCCTTAATCACCAGAATTTCCGCTTGGAACACACTACAATGATCGAGTAGGCGGAAGAAAAGACTGAGATTCAGTTTTTCTGAGTAGATTCCACTTCCCACACCTTCGCAGGTTTTTGAACAATCGGTGTAAAAGTGTATTGCTTCATTTTCCAAAAGAGTGCCATTTTCCCAAGCTTCTCTTGAAGGTATGGTTACTTGGAAATTGTTGTCAAACACCAGCTTGGGGGTGGGGTAGTCGGATCGATTCGTTATCTAGAATGGTAGTGTGGCCGATTTGATTTTGGTCCACTGTGATGTAGCTCTGAGTCGAGTAGCTGAGCTAGCTGCGACTTGTTTGCTGAAGATATCTAGGGGTGTGAGATCTGGTAGTATATTGAGGGCGTCTGATAGGGTTGTCCTCAGTCGCCACTAATACACAGACTAGCCGTTCTTCGAACTTTAGCCAGCTTGTTATAGTTGATCATCTTGTCTAGTGTGGTCCACCAGACTATCACCGTACGTATGTGAGTATCGGTCTAATTACCGAGGTAAACAGCTAATGGGTGATTTGGGGGAGAAACCCCATTTCCAACCAATGGCTTTTTTACAGCAGAAGAGTTCCACGTTTGCATTATTTACTCTTTCCTTAATATTGGTTTTCCAGGTCAGTTTTTTGTCAAAAATGAGACCTAGATATTTAGCCTGATTTGACAGTGTGAGAGTTACCCCTTTAATATATGGGGGTCTGAAGTCCGGAATTTGGTATTTCCTCGTAAAGAGAACTAATTCCGTTTTGTGTGGATTGATGTTCAGACCACAATCTACAGCCCAATTGTTAAGCTTGTTAAATGCTGTTTGTAGCAGCTCAGCTAGGGTATGTAGGTGCTTGCCTGAAACGGCAATTGCTACATCATCGGCATAGGTTATGGTTTTGAAACCTTCT
Organism: Melanostoma mellinum; assembly: GCA_914767635.1. NCBI lineage: Eukaryota > Metazoa > Arthropoda > Insecta > Diptera > Syrphidae > Melanostoma > Melanostoma mellinum. The sequence goes on from OU612058.1 coordinate 29,114,228, forward strand.
TCCTCTAGGTCGATTAACAATTTGTTAACGACCATGTTCCACAGTAGGGGAGATAGAACTCTCTGCGGGGTTCCTCTATTGGCCATTCTGCTTGTTTTGTAGTTCCCCAATTCGGCTGCTGAGCATTGTTTTTATCGTGCTCTTGATGTGTTCTTCTATGAGCAGCCCATCGAAAGCATTAGTGATTGCTGTATTGTTAACAATGTTAAATGTACCCTCAATGTCTGGAAATGCGACGAGAGAGTATTCTTTGTAGTGCAGGGATTTTTCAATGGCGCAAACCAGAGAGTGGAGTGCAGTTTCCACTGATTTACCTTTTGTACAGGCATGTTGCGCCGTTGAGATCAGACTAGGTTTAATTTTTTGTCTTAAGTATATGTCAATCATTCTTTCAAGTGTTTAAAGAAGGAAGGATGATAGACTAATAGGTCTTAAATCTTTCGGATTTACATGGGAGCTTTTGCCGGCTTGGGAATATAGGCGAAGTTGATGCATCCTTTCATGATCATCTCTAAGTTATAGATGGTGATGTCTGAAACCTGCTGCAGCTCCGCAGGGATGATTCCGTCAGGCCCTGGTGATTTATGAGCGTCAAAGCTGTTTATTGCCCATAACAGTATATCTCTAGAGATAAGACCTTTACCTGATTGGTTTGCAAGTCGAGGCAAGTGCTCCTCGTCTGTTATTGTCAACGAGCTACCAGGAAAATGAGTATCCAGTAGCAAGTTTAGTGTTTCTTCATATGAGTTGGTCCAGTTGCCGTTTTCATCTTTTATAGAACTTGGCATGTTTGTACTCGTTGATAGGATTTTCCTAACCCTAGATGCCTCTGAGGAGTCTTCAATTTTTTTTTGCAGAATTTTCTTCAAGAGGATCTTTTGCTTATTCGTAACCTTTTTTTGTAAATCCTTAGGGATTCCTTATAGAGATCCCAGTCTATGGGATTTTTGGAAGATTTAGCTCGATTGAAAAGCTTCGCACAGATTTTCTTGAGCGGTTCTAGCTCTTTAGTCCACTAGTGTGGTTTCTTCTTCCCTCTTACTATGGTGAGAGGATAGGAGTTACATAAGGCATGGTTAAGAGCACTAGTTAGATCGTCGACTTTGCTGTCAAGATCCTTGGGGTTTGAAGGGAAGCTATTGTCATTGTAGTTGTAACAATGTTTGAAGATTTCCCTGAATTTTACCCAGTCAGTTTTCCTATAATTACGGAAGCCTATGGGTTTTGGTGTGTCATCTGTTAGACTAAATTGGATGTATCTGTGATCAGAGAAGGAGTGATCCTTAGATTCAGCCCAATTTTTAATCTTGTTATAGATTGATTGAGATACAAAGGTAACATCTAAAACCTCTTGTCTGTTTTTTTGTGACAAAGGTTGGTTCGTTACCGATATTGCAGATAAGAAGGTTAGTACTTAGTATAAAATTAAAAAGAGACTCACCCCTTTCATTTACGTCCGTACTTCCCCATACTGCGTGATGTGTGTTGACATCACTTCCTATTACGAGATCCGCTTTGAGTTTTGTTGCGCTTTTTATTTAGCGCTCGAGCGTCTCTCCTGGTAGCGGCCCTGGTTGGTCATGGCATAGATAGGCGGACGTGAGCCAGTAGGTCCCACTGGTGGTCTGCAGTTTTACTGTTGTAATGTCGCAATTGCTGTACTTAGGTAGTAAAAATACTTTAAGTGTTTTCTTTGCCAGTAAGCAGGATCTTGGTTCACCTTTGTCCGTCACATACAGCAGAGAAAAATCTTTTGTTCTGAGTCCTTTTACCACGGATTTATTAATCCATGGTTCCTGGATCAGGACTACATATATCATCACCGGGCTTGCTTAGTCGAAGAAGGAGTCCGGCCGAGGCTTTGATGGAGTGTTGCAGATTAATCTGGAGTATCTGCAGCATTGCTACAATCATCCAGCTTAATCTGCAACACTGTAGCATTAAGGTCCTCCATATATCGGGCGGAGTCAAGCAACTCATCCTCAGAAAGGAGAACCCCAAGCATTTCACGTCGGAGTCTAAGACTTTGCCTTTGTTGTTGTTGTCCTTATCGGACTATTTGTTTGCAATTGCGTCTTGATCAAACACTATTCTTTTAGTCTTTTCGATCAGTATCGAGCAAGACGGCTGTTTCAAAGAATAGCAGCAACTTGCCGCGTCGGTCTCCATGATGGTCTCCACGTTGGAGTTAAGAGAAGTATCTGACACAACAGCTAGATAATGTTTGTGAGGCGGTAAAAAATTAATGAGGTTTCGCAACAGAGTGAGGAGGCCCGGGGCTAGTGTGTTTCTCTCAACCAAATCTGGTTATGAGTGGAGGGAACCTACAATTCCTTGACGATTCTAAACGGCTTATACAGAATGCGCTATTCATGGCACAGAAATTAATAACGGAGAACTTGCAATTTCTTGCGATAGGCGATACCAGTAGAAAAACAACTGGATTTTTTTCGGATTCGAACCTCAAAATCGCTCGCAGCAGGCAGATCTGCTAACTACTACATCACAGGAACCAAGAGGCGGCCATTAATTAAAAAAAAGGTGAGTTTTGGAAAACCATGGTTTGTTAAATGGCTCAGGATTTCGATTTAAGCTTAGAAAGTAGCCTTCTTCAATTTACAAAGAAAAGGCGATACCTGAAGCTATGATAAATACTCTTCCAAACATTGACGATCGTTGCTCGGTGTTGTCCAATACAACCGACTGCAAAAAATAATAAGGCTATCTGATCACCAATGTGATCAACCCGGGATCCGTATGCTGATCCCTTGGAGGATTTTCATTTCACTCTGGTTTACTTCAAAATATCAGAGTTCTACTCTTTGCTGACCAACAGACAACAAGGATTTTAGCCATTATACGATGATTGAAGATATGTAGGAAGGAGCATTGGCAAAGGTAAGATGTACAGTATTGTAGTCACCAAATTCCAAGTGACAGTACGAAGCGTTTCAATGTCTCTGTTGCTTATTACAATCTTTGACCACCCTCTGCTCGAAGGTAAAGTATACGAAACACTGTATGATATCGTTCATCTGAATTTCCACGCTGAAACATAAGCAATTGAAAGCAGAGTTCTACTTTAAAATGTGGTTCATCTAGATTCCATTTTTTTTTTAAATCGAAGTTTTTGGTTTCACTAGGTCAAAGCTTTAAATTAGCAAGAAACAATATTATTTCAACCTTTTCAATTTAAAAAGAAATAACCTGTAAAAATGAAATGAAAGTCAGTTTGAATTTAAAATAGTTCATGCATTTATTTGTATATAATATTTTGAGAAGATTGCTAATAAGATAAGCATCAGCAATTCTCCGTATATCTATGAATTTTGAGACTCACATGTTTGAAATCAAATATTTCAAACCTGGAAATGGCACGCTAAGATAAATTTTCTTGTTTATCAAGTAATTTATTCAGAAAGATTAAAGTATCTTGTTTGAAGATACGCCTTCTTCTCTCTGATAGTTTTTGTACATCGGGAAGAATGCTTTCGACAAATATCATCATAGGGTTTCCCTTTTCCGATGACGTATCGCATGGGTATTTTTCTTTCATTGACGAAACGTCTGATATTTGGTCTGGTTTGGCTGTATCTGTTTGTTCAGGTTTTTCCGAAAAGTTTGATGGAGATGGCAAACTGACAGATGATGATATTACTTTTTCTTTGATTGGATTTGGTTGGTTTTTTTCATTTTCAGTTGCACTATTATAATAACCAGCATATTTTGTGTTGCCAATATGTTCACGAAGGAAATCCAATGCACCCGAAAGCCAATATTTTCCATTTTTACGTTTAAGGTGTCTTGTGTATCCTTTGCGCAACAGATGCCACTTCCTTCTGCATTCTTTTTCTGAAAATAAAAAATATTGCTCTTAGTTTTCATGTTGCAAAAAGTAAATATATTATTTATATTCTGCGATCGGAAAATAAATTATCAAGTTACTGAAGGAGGAACCTATTTGAATGCACATATGCCTAGAACCCCTGATACACGTGTAGGTACACGTAAATGCTACAAGTTTTTTTAAGTTTTCATTATCATGAACACGTGTATTGAGTATTTGTGTAGCCTGTGAAGTCTGTGAAGCCTGCGAAAGGCTAATTAGCATGTATGCCGTTAACATGGGTGTTTGATAGATAGATAGATAGATTTTTATTTTTTGGTATATGATTTACATTGGTAGGCTACCGCTCAGTTTACATACAGAGATATGATATTTTACATAACATCTTTCTACTGAATAAGTATATTAATTACATTTTAATAGTTTAATGGAAGATATGGCTGTGAATAAATGAAGGAGAATACAAAAAAAACCTTCAATGCGATTGAGAGGGCAGGTACATTTGGACTAGAGATAAAGTTGTTCTTAAAACAAGTATTTAATTATTTAATCAACAAGTAAATAAATATATGTATAGTAAATAATAAATAAGTAAACGAATAAATAAACAAATAAATAAATAAATAAGTATATATAAATAAATAAATAAATAAATAAATAGTTAAATAAATTAATAAATAAACAGATAGATAAACAAATAATTGAATATATAAATAATGAGATATATGTACACACATATAAATAAATAAATAAATTATTAAACGAACAAATAAATAAATAAATAAACAAATAAATAAATAATTAATTGAATATATACACACTTATAAATAAATAAATAAATAAATTAATATATAGAAATAAATAAATAACTTCATAAATAAAGACAGAAAACAAAATAGATTAATAAATTAAATAAATAAATATAGGTATTCATTTTTCAGTAGAAAAATTACACTTAACATTCATTTACATATATACGAAAGGGCTATCTTCCTCGCAGGCACATGGTCATGGGCGTTTGATATTCGGATCTAATGTAAAATTGTTTTTGCACGGTTATCAGCTATCGCCCTTCGCGAGGAGTTGGAAAGTCCTTAAGTAAATAAGCTGCCATATAAAGCGCTGTCTCCCTTAGGCCCCTCTGAAATGCGTTAAGCCCTGAGGCTCATACATAAAAATGTTAATATCATAAAAGATCGTTTGTGCACGTTGCGTTATGTTTAGTGTGTCTGCTTGTTATATGAGAGATCCGAGGTTCGAACGCCAGGAAAATCAAGGAAAAAAGTCTTCCGTGAAGAATCAGCAATTTTAACGATAGTAAATTCATGCTTGAATCAGCCCTTCGGAGTCGACAAAAACTATAGGTCTTTTCCAATCCTTAAAAAGGTTGAGAGAAATACTCTAGTCCCCGGCGCTTCTCCCTCTTTCGTGCCAACCTAATTAATTTTTTTTGCCATCAAAGAAGGTTGTCATGGTATTCACACATATAAGGTTTGAGGGAGAAAAAAACAAGATTCTTGTTCAGCGCGTCCTTTATTGTTTATTGCTTTTTTATTGATTAGGATTTGATTATACACTCACTCCAAGCCTTTGGAATTTTCGCTCATTCGATGACTGATTGAATGACGCATTGAGACACCAGGCATTTTTGTGTTCTTTTTCTTGCTCATATAAAATTATTCTGAATGCGCTGAAAAGAATATACTCATGTGGAGAGGCCCATTGAATCTAAACCACACAAAAAAATCGAACGGCTGTCAGTCTTGCTTCACCTCAAGATTAGTTAATTTTTGACTTTCAATTCATTCTCAAGTCTTGGCCTTGCCCATAGCAGTTTGAGGACTCACCTGAAGCAAAGCACAGTGACGCTTGACCAGTTGGGACGTGTTTTTGCTTTAAAAGTTCGAAAATAGTTATTTGTTCCTTTTATCCATCCTTTACAGCTGGAACTTTTGAAACTTTAAAAGTTAATTTTCTTACTAAAGCAATTTCAATAAATCATATTTTGTGTGTACTTTATGTAGAGGCACACCTACACCTCTCCAACTGAAAACAGATGGAAAAGTTTTTTCTCCGTTAAACAGTTTTCTCTGCTGATGCAAGAATGGCAAAGAAAATAAAAAAAAAACCATCCAACCCACAGTCGATAAAAATAAACTTTATTTTTTATTATCCCTTTCCAAGTTCTTTGCAAAATTCATAACATTGAAATTGAGTTACATTTTTACGCGCGTCGCTAATCCTAAAAATTGTGCGATAACAAGAATGTCCTTTTGTATACACAATCGCACGTAAATCATCCTGGCGTCAAGCTTAACATGGGCTATAAAAAAAAAACCGAACATAAATAGCATTCCACGTACAACGTGTCAATAAAAAGAATGCCATAAAATTAGCTCCCGCATCGATGACTTTTTATCGACGTATTTCTCTTTAAGTTAATGCCTTCATCCTTTGGACTTACACACAAAAACTCGAAGCATTATTAAGCTTTACAACGAACGATTGTATCTTCCCTAGCTAAGATTTCTGTCCCCCCTCCGTATAACATTTAGAAACCCATGGGAGGCAATTTAAAACGCAATAAAATGTCGCTCTCAACACTTCCTACTCGCGGTTGGTTTTCGCGGAAGGATCTCGACAAAATTTTGCAGTGACAGCAGTTGGAACATGAACATATTCCCGCAGAAACCACAAGAACAAAGCACAGTCATGGCTTCGACTTCGAGTCGAGAGTCGACGACACAATTAAACAGAAATAATGATATCATTTGAAAGCCATATGCCTAGTCATAAGGCCTTACATAGAGAACAACGCTACAATTTGCGTATCTTTGTAACTTCATAAATTTCTCAAAAATTCATTAAAATTACCCCCACTTGCCGGATAGTTGGGGATTAAAAATATCATCAAGGATACTCGTGCGATAATTTTAATCACTTTGCTAAATTTCTCTCACAACTACCCCTTTACATTGTCGGAGTGGGGTGCTAAGAACGAAAGTGAAATGGAATTATAATTTCCGTGATAATTTTACAATTCATGAACATTGGGGTGGTAGAAGCGACGCGACGGCAGGATGGGCCGTGGCGTCTCCACGCGCCCCATTCCTGCCCAACTCGCCTTAATCAGGGAAAGTTATATAGTAATTTAAAGTCAGATATTGCAATAGCTACCGCACCATCGAGATGGGGGCTGCCAAAATCAAGTGCATAAATTAATATTTGTAAAAAAAAATATTTAATTTATGATAAGCACTGAGGGTAACTGTTCGTTCGGATGGTTTTCGCAATTTACATTCATTTAATGGTAAATGTGATTATTTCAGAGTTGTGAGATTTATTGCACTGTGACCACCAGCCCATGAAAGTCTTTCTATACGCATATATTTTGATCCTTTGGCCGAAGTGAATTGATTTTAATTATAATTACACCAAAATTGCCCAATATTATGGTTTCGATAGCCAAAACGCATTACTATGGCGACTCATTAAATAATATGCGGGTTTTAATTCGCTAATATCTGTGTAATTAGATGTGATTATCATCGATGGTTTGTTTTGCACTAGGAACCAACGTATTCGCTTAGGCATCAATAAATTCGAATATTCACATTTTCTGGTAATCGGTTTTGAATTGATTTATTAATCAAATAGTAGAGGGCCACTTTTGTAGATGGGCAATCGAAACGTTTGCTGAAACTATTATTAGCTTTATTTGTATGGAGCTATAAAGCTCGGGGAGATTCGGTTTGAAGTATTCCTCAAAGTTAGCACAGTTTCCGTTCCACTTCATCCGCCTCACCCTTATCCGATAGTGTTTTTGGACTTTTTGGCTTATATTTTTCGGCGCTAACGATGGCCTCATAAATAAAATTGTATGTATTTTTGCGTTCTGAACTCCATTTTCGAGCAGACAATGACGGACTGTAAAAAAAACAGGACTCAAGACGCTTCCTCGGTGTATACCAACTGTGACATGGAATTCTTCGATGAATCTAGCTGATTTTCCTAAACTAGTCACTGATCCTTGACATAATCCTCTCTAACTTTCGCATATAGAGCTCCTCTTTTTAGGAATTGTATTTGTTATTGACCTAGGGTAGCCCAACACAACGAATGTGTTCGTTGAACTTGTTCGTTCGCCTAGTAGCCTACACGGCAAACACAAAATATGTGTAAAAAACCGCAAGTTGACCTGCAAGCATCGAAACCAACAAACACTGTTCGCGAACCAGCCCCATTACAAGAGAACAACATAGCAGACGCTATTAAGTTCAGCCTTCAGCGAGGAAATTCATCGTATGAGACTACCTTTACCCGCGGTAAGCCCGCATAGCTCATTAGAAAGCCTGTTTATTTTTCACAGTTGGCTAGCAAATACCCGTTCAATGACCTACCTAATTTTAGACATCAGTTTAATCGAGCGATAATTGTCACAGTCACGTCCATTTCTCATACAAGCTATGACCTTCACAAAAACCTTGACCTGAGAATCATGAGCCGTTTAAACCCGACACCTCCCATGTCGGGGGAGTATCGCTTATATGGTATCTTGTCTGAACCGATTTTGCATTTTTTTGTGCTCTCAAAGGCAGACTTTTTTGTCTCGTCCTTTGTAAAATAAGACGCAGGCGCAATAGTCATTCACAAGAAGCTTTCCTCGAGCATCGTCAATCAAATATAGTGAACGAATCTCATAAGATGCTGCAAACTTGATGATCATGCGTCAAGGTGGTGTGACGTACACACGCTAAGAATTTTTTTTAGCAACAGAGTTCCCACTACCGTATCCCTGTATCCTTTTTTCCACAGTAAAACATTTTACAGACTCTGTTCTTAAGCTCAAAGCCCGGGCCCAGTTTCCTGTGTTTTGCAATTTTGTTTCTAGGACCCACAATATGTTTACTCGCTTCCTTCTCACCATTTCTTCCAATCCAAACTTTCGACCAGCCAGCGCCTCAACTTTCCAACTCGTAACTCATAAATTTTGATTGTATTTTCGAGTACGGGAACGTTTTATCATGCTCCACTTTTTAAAATTTTTAACGTGTTTCTTCTAGACTTACCTTCGAACTTAAAATGAAGATGTGATTTCTTATTTACCTGCTTCTCGGTTAACCAACCCGAGTTGCTAACCCAAGTATTTTGGGTTAGCAAACCGAGTTGACTCGGGTTAGCAATTCGAGTCAACTCGGTGTGCTAGCCCGAGTCAACTCGGTTTGCTAACCCGAGTCAACTCGGTTTGCTAACCCGAGTCAACTCGGTTTGCTAACCCGAGTCAACTCGGTTTGAACCCGAGTCAACTCGGTTTGCTAACCCGAGTCAAATCAGTTTGCTAACCCGAGTCAAATCTGTTTGCTAACCCGAGTCAAATCTGTTTGCTAACCCGAGTCAAATCGGTTTGCTAACCCGAGTCAACTCGGTTTGCTAACCCGAGTCAACTCGGTTGCTAACCCGAGTCAACTCGGTATGCTAACCCGAGTCAAATCAAATTGCTAACCCAACCTGAGTCAACTCGGTTTGCTAACCCGAGCCAACTCGGTTTGCTAACCCGAGTCAAATCAGTTTGCTTACCCGAGTCAACTCGGTTTGCTAACCCGAGTCAAATCAGTTTGCTAACCCGAGTCAACTCGGTTTGCTAACCCGAGTCAACTCGGTTTGCTAACCCGAGTCAACTCGGTATGCTAACCCGATTTGCTAACCCGAGTCAACTCGGTTTGCTAACCCGAGTCAACTCGGTTTGCTAACCCGAGTCAACTCGGTTAACTAACCCAAGTCAACTCGGTTTGCTAACCCGAGTCAACTCGGTTTGCTAACCCGAGTCAACTCGGTTTGCTAACCCGAGTCAACTCGTTATGCTGACCCGAGTCAACTCGGTTTGCTAACCCGAGTCAACTCGGTTTGCTAACCCGAGTCAACTCGGTTTGCTAACCCGACCCAACCCGGTTTGCTAACCCGAGTCAACTCGGTTTGCTAACCCGAGTCAACTCAGTTTGCTAACCCGAGTCAACTCGGTTTGCTAACCCGAGTCAACTCGGTTTGCTAACCCGAGTCAACTCGGTTTGCTAACCCGAGCCAACTCGGTTTGCTAACCCGAGCCAACTCGGCTTGCTAACCCGAGCCAACTCGGTTTGCTAACCCGAGCCAACTCGGTTTGCTAACCCGAGCCAACTCGGTTTGCTAACCCGAGTCAACTCGGTTTGCTAACCCGAGTCAACTCGGTTTGCTAACCCGAGTCAACTCGGTTGGCTAACCCGAGTCAACTCGGTTTGCTAACCCGAGTCAACTCGGTATGCTAACCCGATTTGCTAACCCGAGTCAACTCGGTTTGCTAACCCGAGCCAACTCGGTTTGCTAACCCGAGTCAACTCGGTTTGCTAACCCGAGTCAACTCGGTTTGCTAACCCGTGTCAACTCGGTTTGCTAACCCGAGTCAACTCGGTTTGCTAACCCGAGTCAACTCGGTTTGCTAACCCGAGTCAACTCGGTTTGCTAACCCGAGTCAACTCGGTTTGCTAACCCGAGTCAACTCGGTTTGCTAACCCGAGTCAACTCGGTTTGCTAACCCGAGTCAACTCGGTTTGCTAACCCGAGTCAACTCGGTTTGCTAACCCGAGTCAACTCGGTTTGCTAACCCGAATCAACTCGGTTTGCTAACCCGAGTCAAATCGGTTTGCTAACCCGAGTCAACTCGGTTTGCTAACCCGAGTCAACTCGGTTTGCTAACCCGAGTCAACTCGGTTTGCTAACCCGAATCAACTCGGTTTGCTAACCCGAGTCAACTCGGTTTGCTAACCCGAATCAACTCGGTTTGCTAACCCGAGTCAACTCGGTTTGCTAACCCGAGTCAACTCGGTTTGCTAACCCGAGTCAACTCGGTTTGCTAACCCGAGTCAAATCGGTTTGCTAACCCGAGTCAACTCGGTTTGCTAACCCGAGTCAAATCAGTTTGCTAACCCGAGTCAACTCGGTTTGCTAACCCGAGTCAAATCAGTTTGTAACCCGAGTCAACTCGGTTTGCTAACCCGAGTCAACTCGGTATGCTAACCCGATTTGCTAACCCGAGTCAACTCGGTTTGCTAACCCGAGTCAACTCGGTTTGCTAACCCGAGTCAACTCGGTTAACTAACCCAAGTCAACTCGGTTTGCTAACCCGAGTCAAATCAGTTTGCTAACCCGAGTCAAATCTGTTTGCTAACCCGAGTCAAATCTGTTTGCTAACCCGAGTCAACTCGGTTTGCTTAACCGAATCAACTCGGTTTGCTAACCCGAGTCAACTCGGTTTGCTAACCCGAGTCAACTCGGTTTGCTAACCCGAGTCAACTCGGTTTGCTAACCCGAGTCAACTCGGTTTGCTAACCCGAGTCAACTCGGTTGCTAACCCGAGTCAACTCGGTTTGCTAACCCGAGTCAACTCGGTTAACTAACCCAAGTCAACTCGGTTTGCTAACCCGAGTCAAATCAGTTTGCTAACCCGAGTCAACTCGGTTTGCTAACCCGAGTCAAATCAGTTTGCTAACCCGAGTCAACTCGGTTTGCTAACCCGAGTCAACTCGGTATGCTAACCCGATTTGCTAACCCGAGTCAACTCGGTTTGCTAACCCGAGTCAACTCGGTTTGCTAACCCGAGTCAACTCGGTTAACTAACCCAAGTCAACTCGGTTTGCTAACCCGAGTCAACTCGGTTTGCTAACCCGAGTCAACTCGGTTTGCTAACCCGAGTCAACTCGGTTTGCTAACCCGAGTCAAATCAGTTTGCTAACCCGAGTCAACTCGGTTTGCTAACCCGAGCAAACTCGGTTTGCTAACCCGAGCCAACTCGGTTTGCTAACCCAAGTCAACTCGGTTTGATAACCCAAGTCAACTCGGTTTGATAACCCGAGTCAACTCGGTTTGCTAACCCGAGCCAACTCGGTTTGCTAACCCGATTTGCTAACCCGAGTCAACTCGGTTTGCTAACCCGAGTCAACTCGGTTAACTAACCCAAGTCAACTCGGTTTGCTAACCCGAGTCAAATCAGTTTGCTAACCCGAGTCAACTCGGTTTGCTAACCCGAGCAAACTCGGTTTGCTAACCCGAGCCAACTCGGTTTGCTAACCCAAGTCAACTCGGTTTGATAACCCGAGTCAACTCGGTTTGATAACCCGAGTCAACTCGGTTTGATAACCCGAGTCAACTCGGTTTGATAACCCGAGTCAACTCGGTTTGATAACCCGAGTCAACTCGGTTTGATAACCCGAGTCAACTCGGTTTGATAACCCGAGTCAACTCGGTTTGCTAACCCGAGCCAACTCGGTTTGCTAACCCAAGCAAACTCGGTTTGCTAACCCGAGCCAACTCGGTTTGCTAACCCGAGTCAACTCGGTTTGATAACCCGAGTCAACTCGGTTTGCTAACCCGAGTCAACTCGGTTTGCTAACCCGAGTCAACTCGGTTTGCTAACCCGAGTCAACTCGGTTTGCTAACCCGAGCCAACTCGGTTTGCTAACCCGAGCCAACTCGGTTTGCTAACCCGAGTCAAATCAGTTTGCTAACCCGAGTCAACTCGGTTTGCTAACCCGAGTCAACTCGGTTTGCTAACCCGAGTCAACTCGGTTTGCTAACCCGAGTCAACTCGGTTTGCTAACCCGAGTCAACTCGGTTTGCTAACCCGAGTCAACTCGGTTTGCTAACCCGAGTCAACTCGGTTTGCTAACCCGGGCCAACTCGGTTTGCTAGCCCCGGCCAACTCGGTTTGCTAACCCGGGCCAACTCGGTTTGCTAACCCGAGTCAACTCGGTTTGCTAACCCGAGTCAACTCGGTTTGCTAACCCGAGTCAACTCGGTTTGCTAACCCGAGTCAACTCGGTTTGCTAACCCGAGTCAACTCGGTATGCTAACCCGATTTGCTAACCCGAGTCAACTCGGTTTGCTAACCCGAGTCAACTCGGTTTGCTAACCCGAGTCAACTCGGTTAACTAACCCAAGTCAACTCAGTTTGCTAACCCGAGTCAACTCGGTTTGCTAACCCGAGTCAACTCGGTTTGCTAACCCGATTTGCTAACCCGAGTCAACTCTATTTGCTAACCCGAGCCAACTTGGTTTGCTAACCCAAGTCAACTCGGTTTGATAACCCGAGTCAACTCGGTTTGCTAACCCGAGTCAACTCGGTATGCTAACCCGATTTGCTAACCCGAGTCAACTCGGTTTGCTAACCCGAGTCAACTCGGTTTGCTAACCCGAGTCAACTCGGTTAACTAACCCAAGTCAACTCGGTTTGCTAACCCGAGTCAACTCGGTTTGCTAACCCGAGTCAACTCGGTTTGCTAACCCGAGTCAACTCAGTTTGCTAACCCGAGTCAACTCGGTTTGCTAACCCGAGTCAACTCGGTTTGCTAACCCGAGTCAACTCGGTTTGCTAACCCGAGCCAACTCGGTTTGCTAACCCGAGTCAAATCAGTTTGCTAACCCGAGTCAACTCGGTTTGCTAACCCGAGCCAACTCGGTTTGCTAACCCAAGTCAACTCGGTTTGATAACCCGAGTCAACTCGGTTTGATAACCCGAGTCAACTCGGTTTGATAACCCGAGTCAACTCGGTTTGCTAACCCGAGCCAACTCGGTTTGCTAACCTAAGCAAACTCGGTTTGCTAACCCGAGCCAACTCGGTTTGCTAACCCGAGTCAACTCGGTTTGATAACCCGAGTCAACTCGGTTTGCTAACCCGAGTCAAATCGGTTTGCTAACCCGAGTCCAATCGGTTTGCTAACCCGAGTCAACTCGGTTTGCTAACCCGAGTCAACTCGGTTTGCTAACCCGAGTCAACTCGGTTTGCTAACCCGAGTCAACTCGGTTTGCTAACCCGAGTCAACTCGGTTTGCTAACCCGAGTCAACTCGGTTTGCTAACCCGAGCCAACTCGGTTTGCTAACCCGAGTCAAATCAGTTTGCTAACCCGAGTCAACTCGGTTTGCTAACCCGAGTCAGCTCGGTTTGCTAACCCGGGCCAACTCGGTTTGCTAGCCCCGGCCAACTCGGTTTGCTAACCCGGGCCAACTCGGTTTGCTAACCCGAGTCAACTCGGTTTGCTAACCCGAGTCAACTCTATTTGCTAACCCGAGTCAACTCGGTTTGCTAACCCGAGTCAACTCGGTTTGCTAACCCGAGTCAACTCGGTTTGCTTACCCGAGTCAACTCGGTTTGCTAACCCGAGTCAACTCGGTTTGCTAACCCGAGTCAACTCGGTTTGCTAACCCGAGTCAAATCAGTTTGCTAGCCCGAGTCAACTCGTTTTGCTTACCCGAGTCAACTCGGTTTGCTTACCCGAGTCAACTCGGTTTGCTAAACCGAGTCAACTCGGTTTGCTAACCCGAGTCAACTCGGTTTGCTAACGCGAGTCAACTCGGTTTGCTAACCCGAGTCAACTCGGTTTGCTAACCCGAGTCAACTCGGTTTGCTAACCCGAGTCAACTCGGTTTGCTAACCCGAGTCAACTCGGTTTGCTAACCCGAGTCAACTCGGTTTGCTAACCCGAGTCAACTCGGTTTGCTAACCCGAGTCAACTCGGTTTGCTAACCCGAGTCAAATCAGTTTGCTAGCCCGAGTCAACTCGGTTTGCTTACCCGAGTCAACTCGGTTTGCTTACCCGAGTCAACTCTGTTTGCTATCCCGAGTCAACTCGGTTTGCTAACCCGAGTCAACTCGGTTTGCTAACCCGAGTCAACTCGGTTTGCTAACCCGAGTCAACTCGTTATGCTGACCCGAGTCAACTCGGTTTGCTAGCCCGAGTCAACTCGGTTTGCTAACCCGAGTCAACTCGGTTTGCTAACCCGAGTCAACTCGGTTTGCTAACCCAAGTCAACTCGGTTTGCTAACCCGAGTCAACTCGGTTTGCTAACCCGAGTCAACTCGGTTTGCTAACCCGAGTCAACTCGGTTTGCTAACCCGAGTCAACTCGGTTTGCTAACCCGAGTCAACTCGGTTTGCTAACCCGAGTCAACTCGGTTTGCTAACCCGAGTCAACTCGGTTTGCTAACCCGAGTCAACTCGGTTTGCTAGCCCGAGTCAACTCGGTTTGCTAACCCGAGTCAAATCAGTTTGCTAGCCCGAGTCAACCCGGTTTGCTAACCCGAGTCAACTCGGTTTGCTAACCCGAGTCAACTCAGTTTGCCAACCCGAGTCAACTCGGTTTGCTAACCCGAGCCAACTCGGTTTGCTAACCCAAGTCAACTCGGTTTGATAACCCGAGTCAGCTCGGTTTGATAACCCGAGTCAACTCGGTTTGCTAACCCGAGCCAACTCGGTTTGCTGACCCAAGCAAACTCGGTTTGCTAACCCGAGCCAACTCGGTTTGATAACCCGAGTCAACTCGGTTTGATAACCCGAGTCAACTCGGTTTGCTAACCCGAGTCAAATCGGTTTGCTAACCCGAGTCCAATCGGTTTGCTAACCCGAGTCAACTCGGTTTGCTAACCCGAGTCAACTCGGTTTGCTAACCCGAGTCAACTCGGTTTGCTAACCCGAGTCAACTCGGTTTGCTAACCCGAGTCAACTCGGTTTGCTAACCCGAGCCAACTCGGTTTGCTAACCCGAGCCAACTCGGTTTGCTAACCCGAGTCAAATCAGTTTGCTAACCCGAGTCAACTCGGTTTGCTAATCCGAGTCAACTCGGTTTGCTAACCCGAGTCAACTCGGTTTGCTAACCCGAGTCAACTCGGTTTGCTAACCCGAGTCAACTCGGTTTGCTAACCCGAGTCAACTCGGTTTGCTAACCCGAGTCAACTCTATTTGCTAACCCGAGTCAACTCGGTTTGCTAACCCGAGTCCAATCGGTTTGCTAACCCGAGTCAACTCGGTTTGCTAACCCGAGTCAACTCGGTTTGCTAACCCGAGTCAACTCGGTTTGCTAACCCGAGTCAACTCGGTTTGCTAACCCGAGCCAACTCGGTTTGCTAACCCGAGTCAAATCAGTTTGCTAACCCGAGTCAAATCAGTTTGCTAACCCGAGTCAACTCGGTTTGCTAACCCGAGTCAGCTCGGTTTGCTAACCCGAGTCAACTCGGTTTGCTAACCCGAGTCAACTCGGTTTGCTAACCCGAGTCAACTCGGTTTGCTAACCCGGGCCAACTCGGTTTGCTAGCCCCGGCCAACTCGGTTTGCTAACCCGAGTCAACTCGGTTTGCTAACCCGAGTCAACTCGGTTTGCTAACCCGAGTCAACTCTATTTGCTAACCCGAGTCAACTCGGTTTGCTAACCCGAGTCAACTCGGTTTGCTAACCCGAGTCAACTCGGTATGCTAACCCGATTTGCTAACCCGAGTCAACTCGGTTTGCTAACCCGAGTCAACTCGGTTTGCTAACCCGAGTCAACTCGGTTTGTTCCCGAGTCAACTCGGTTTGCTAACCCGAGTCAAATCAGTTTGCTAGCCCGAGTCAACTCGGTTTGCTTACCCGAGTCAACTCGGTTTGCTTACCCGAGTCAACTCGGTTTGCTAACCCGAGTCAACTCGGTTTGCTAAACCGAGTCAACTCGGTTTGCTAACCCGAGTCAACTCGGTTTGCTAGCCCGAGTCAACTCGGTTTGCTAACCCGAGTCAACTCGGTTTGCTAACCCGAGTCAACTCGGTTTGCTAACCCGAGTCAACTCGGTTTGCTAACCCGAGTCAACTCGGTTTGCTAACCCGAGTCAACTCGGTTTGCTAACCCGAGTCAACTCGGTTTGCTAGCCCGAGTCAACTCGGTTTGCTAACCCGAGTCAAATCAGTTTGCTAGCCCGAGTCAACTCGGTTTGCTAACCCGAGTCAACTCGGTTTGCTAACCCGAGTCAACTCAGTTTGCCAACCCGAGTCAACTCGGTTTGCTAACCCGAGCCAACTCGGTTTGCTAACCCAAGTCAACTCGGTTTGATAACCCGAGTCAACTCGGTTTGATAACCCGAGTCAACTCGGTTTGCTAACCCGAGCCAACTCGGTTTGCTGACCCAAGCAAACTCGGTTTGCTAACCCGAGCCAACTCGGTTTGCTAACCCGAGTCAATTCGGTTTGCTAACCCGAGTCAACTCGGTTTGCTAACCCGAGTCAACTCGGTTTGCTAACCCGAGTCAACTCGGTTTGCTAACCCGACTCCAATCGGTTTGCTAACCCGAGTCAACTCGGTTTGCTAACCCGAGTCAACTCGGTTTGCTAACCCGAGTCAACTCAGTTTGCCAACCCGAGTCAACTCGGTTTGCTAACCCGAGCCAACTCGGTTTGCTAACCCAAGTCAACTCGGTTTGATAACCCAAGTCAACTCGGTTTGCTAACCCGAGTCAACTCGGTTTGCTAACCCGAGCCAACTCGGTTTGCTAACCCAAGCAAACTCGGTTTGCTAACCCGAGCCAACTCGGTTTGCTAACCCGAGTCAACTCGGTTTGATAACCCGAGTCAACTCGGTTTGCTAACCCGAGTCAAATCGGTTTGCTAACCCGAGTCCAATCGGTTTGCTAACCCGGGCCAACTCGGTTTGCTAGCCCCGGCCAACTCGGTTTGCTAACCCGGGCCAACTCGGTTTGCTAACCCGAGTCAACTCGGTTTGCTAACCCGAGTCAACTCGGTTTGCTAACCCGAGTCAACTCGGTTTGCTAACCCGAGTCAACTCGGTATGCTAACCCGATTTGCTAACCCGAGTCAACTCGGTTTGCTAACCCGAGTCAACTCGGTTAACTAACCCAAGTCAACTCAGTTTGCTAACCCGAGTCAACTCGGTTTGCTAACCCGAGTCAACTCGGTTTGCTAACCCGAGTCAACTCGGTTTGCTAACCCGAGCCAACTCGGTTTGCTAACCCAAGTCAACTCGGTTTGATAACCCGAGTCAACCTCGGTTTGCTAACCCGAGTCAACTCGGTATGCTAACCCGATTTGCTAACCCGAGTCAACTCGGTTTGCTAACCCGAGTCAACTCGGTTTGCTAACCCGAGTCAACTCGGTTAACTAACCCAAGTCAACTCGGTTTGCTAACCCGAGTCAACTCGGTTTGCTAACCCGAGTCAACTCGGTTTGCTAACCCGAGTCAACTCGGTTTGCTAACCCGAGTCAACTCGGTTTGCTAACCCGAGTCAACTCGGTTTGCTAACCCGAGTCAACTCGGTTTGCTAACCCGAGTCAACTCGGTTTCCTAACCCGGGCCAACTCGGTTTGCTAGCCCCGGCCAACTCGGTTTGCTAACCCGGGCCAACTCGGTTTGCTAACCCGAGTCAACTCGGTTTGCTAACCCGAGTCAACTCGGTTTGCTAACCCGAGTCAAATCGGTTTGCTAACCCGAGTCAAATCAGTTTGCTAGCCCGAGTCAACTCGGTTTGCTAACCCGAGTCAACTCGGTTTGCTAACCCGAGTCAACTCGGTTTGCTAACCCGAGTCAACTCGGTTTGCTAACCCGAGTCAACTCGGTTTGCTTACCCGAGTCAACTCGGTTTGCTAACCCGAGTCAACTCGGTTTGCTAACCCGAGTCAACTCGGTTTGCTAACCCGAGTCAACTCGGTTTGCTAACCCGAGTCAAATCAGTTTGCTAGCCCGAGTCAACTCGGTTTGCTTACCCGAGTCAACTCGGTTTGCTTACCCGAGTCAACTCGGTTTGCTTACCCGAGTCAACTCGGTTTGCTAACCCGAGTCAACTCGGTTTGCTAACCCGAGTCAACTCGGTTTGCTAACCCGGGCCAACTCGGTTTGCTAGCCCCGGCCAACTCGGTTTGCTAACCCGGGCCAACTCGGTTTGCTAACCCGAGTCAAATCAGTTTGCTAGCCCGAGTCAACTCGGTTTGCTTAAACGAGTCAACTCGGTTTGCTTACCCGAGTCAACTCGGTTTGCTTACCCGAGTCAACTCGGTTTGCTTACCCGAGTCAACTCGGTTTGCTAACCCGAGTCAACTCGGTTTGCTAACCCGAGTCAACTCGGTTTGCTAACCCGAGTCAACTCGTTATGCTGACCCGAGTCAACTCGGTTTGCTAGCCCGAGTCAACTCGGTTTGCTAACCCGAGTCAACTCGGTTTGCTAACCCGAGTCAACTCGGTTTGCTAACCCGAGTCAACTCGGTTTGCTAACCCGAGTCAACTCGGTTTGCTAACCCGAGTCAACTCGGTTTGCTAACCCGAGTCAACTCGGTTTGCTAACCCGAGTCAACTCGGTTTGCTAACCCGAGTCAACTCGGTTTGCTAACCCGAGTCAACTCGGTTTGCTAACCCGAGTCAAATCAGTTTGCTAGCCCGAGTCAACTCGGTTTGCTAACCCGAGTCAACTCGGTTTGCTAACCCGAGTCAACTCAGTTTGCCAACCCGAGTCAACTCGGTTTGCTAACCCGAGCCAACTCGGTTTGCTAACCCAAGTCAACTCGGTTTGATAACCCAAGTCAACTCGGTTTGCTAACCCGAGTCAACTCGGTTTGCTAACCCGAGCCAACTCGGTTTGCTAACCCGAGCCAACTCGGTTTGCTAACCCGAGCCAACTCGGTTTGCTAACCCGAGTCAACTCGGTTTGATAACCCGAGTCAACTCGGTTTGCTAACCCGAGTCAAATCGGTTTGCTAACCCGAGTCCAATCGGTTTGCTAACCCGAGTCAACTCGGTTTGCTAACCCGAGTCAACTCGGTTTGCTAACCCGAGTCAACTCGGTTTGCTAACCCGAGTCAACTCGGTTTGCTAACCCGAGTCAACTCGGTTTGCTGACCCGAGTCAACTCGGTTTGCTAACCCGAGCCAACTCGGTTTGCTAACCCGAGCCAACTCGGTTTGCTAACCCGAGCCAACTCGGTTTGCTAACCCGAGTCAAATCAGTTTGCTAGCCCGAGTCAACTCGGTTTGCTAACCCGAGTCAACTCGGTTTGCTAACCCGAGTCAACTCGGTTTGCTAACCCGAGTCAACTCGGTTTGCTAACCCGAGCCAACTCGGTTTGCTAACCCGAGTCAACTCGGTTTGCTAACCCGAGTCAACTCGGTTTGCTAACCCGAGTCAACTCGGTTTGCTAACCCGAGTCAACTCGGTTTGCTAACCCGAGTCAACTCGGTTTGCTAATCCGAGCCAACTCGGTTTGCTAACCCGAGTCAACTCGGTTTGATAACCCGAGTCAACTCGGTTTGCTAACCCGAGTCAAATCGGTTTGCTAACCCGAGTCCAATCGGTTTTCTAACCCGAGTCAACTCGGTTTGCTAACCCGAGTCAAATCGGTTTGCTAACCCGAGTCCAATCGGTTTGCTAACCCGAGTCAACTCGGTTTGCTAACCCGAGTCAACTCGGTTTGCTAACCCGAGTCAACTCGGTTTGCTAACCCGAGTCAACTCGGTTTGCTAACCCGAGCCAACTCGGTTTGCTAACCCGAGCCAACTCGGTTTGCTAACCCGAGTCAACTCGGTTTGCTAACCCGAGTCAACTCGGTTTGCTAACTCGAGTCAACTCGGTTTGCTAACCTGAGTCAACTCGGTTTCCTAACCCGGGCCAACTCGGTTTGCTAGCCCCGGCCAACTAGGTTTGCTAACCCGGGCCAACTCGGTTTGCTAACCCGAGTCAACTCGGTTTGCTAACCCGAGTTAACTCGGTTTGCTAACCCGAGTCAAATCGGTTTGCTAACCCGAGTCAAATCAGTTTGCTAGCCCGAGTCAACTCGGTTTGCTAACCCGAGTCAACTCGGTTTGCTAACCCGAGTCAACTCGGTTTGCTAACCCGAGTCAACTCGGTTTGCTAACCCGAGTCAACTCGGTTTGCTAACCCGAGTCAACTCGGTTTGCTAACCCGAGTCAACTCGGTTTGCTAACCCGAGTCAACTCGGTTTGCTAACCCGAGTCAACTCGGTTTGCTAACCCGAGTCAACTCGGTTTGCTAACCCGAGTCAAATCAGTTTGCTAGCCCGAGTCAACTCGGTTTGCTTACCCGAGTCAACTCGGTTTGCTAACCCGAGTCAACTCGGTTTGCTAACCCGAGTCAACTCGGTTTGCTAACCCGGGCCAACTCGGTTTGCTAGCCCCGGCCAACTCGGTTTGCTAACCCGGGCCAACTCGGTTTGCTAACCCGAGTCAACTCGGTTTGCTAACCCGAGTCAACTCGGTTTGCTAACCCGAGTCAAATCAGTTTGCTAACCCGAGTCAACTCGGTTTGCTTAAACGAGTCAACTCGGTTTGCTTACCCGAGTCAACTCGGTTTGCTTACCCGAGTCAACTCGGTTTGCTTACCCGAGTCAACTCGGTTTGCTAACCCGAGTCAACTCGGTTTGCTAACCCGAGTCAACTCGGTTTGCTAACCCGAGTCAACTCGTTATGCTGACCCGAGTCAACTCGGTTTGCTAGCCCGAGTCAACTCGGTTTGCTAACCCGAGTCAACTCGGTTTGCTAACCCGAGTCAACTCGGTTTGCTTACCCGAGTCAACTCGGTTTGCTTACCCGAGTCAACTCGGTTTGCTAACCCGAGCCAACTCGGTTTGCTAACCCGAGCCAACTCGGTTTGCTAACCCGAGTCAACTCGGTTTGCTAACCCGAGTCAACTCGGTTTGCTAACCCGAGTCAACTCGGTTTGCTAACCTGAGTCAACTCGGTTTCCTAACCCGGGCCAACTCGGTTTGCTAGCCCCGGCCAACTCGGTTTGCTAACCCGGGCCAACTCGGTTTGCTAACCCGAGTCAACTCGGTTTGCTAACCCGAGTCAAATCGGTTTGCTAACCCGAGTCCAATCGGTTTGCTAACCCGAGTCAACTCGGTTTGCTAACCCGAGTCAACTCGGTTTGCTAACCCGAGTCAACTCGGTTTGCTAACCCGAGTCAACTCGGTTTGCTAACCCGAGTCAACTCGGTTTGCTAACCCGAGCCAACTCGGTTTGCTAGCCCCGGCCAACTCGGTTTGCTAACCCGGGCCAACTCGGTTTGCTAACCCGAGTCAACTCGGTTTGCTAGCCCCGGCCAACTCGGTTTGCTAACCCGGGCCAACTCGGTTTGCTAACCCGAGTCAACTCGGTTTGCTTAAACGAGTCAACTCGGTTTGCTTACCCGAGTCAACTCGGTTTGCTTACCCGAGTCAACTCGGTTTGCTTACCCGAGTCAACTCGGTTTGCTAACCCGAGTCAACTCGGTTTGCTAACCCGAGTCAACTCGGTTTGCTAACCCGAGTCAACTCGTTATGCTGACCCGAGTCAACTCGGTTTGCTAGCCCGAGTCAACTCGGTTTGCTAACCCGAGTCAACTCGGTTTGCTAACCCGAGTCAACTCGGTTTGCTAACCCGAGTCAACTCGGTTTGCTAACCCGAGTCAACTCGGTTTGCTAACCCGAGTCAACTCGGTTTGCTAACCCGAGTCAACTCGGTTTGCTAACCCGAGTCAACTCGGTTTGCTAACCCGAGTCAAATCAGTTTGCTAGCCCGAGTCAACTCGGTTTGCTAACCCGAGTCAACTCGGTTTGCTAACCCGAGTCAACTCAGTTTGCCAACCCGAGTCAACTCGGTTTGCTAACCCGAGCCAACTCGGTTTGCTAACCCAAGTCAACTCGGTTTGATAACCCGAGTCAACTCGGTTTGCTAACCCGAGTCAACTCGGTTTGCTAACCCGAGTCAACTCGGTTTGCTAACCCGAGCCAACTCGGTTTGCTAACCCAAGCAAACTCGGTTTGCTAACCCGAGCCAACTCGGTTTGCTAACCCGAGTCAACTCGGTTTGATAACCCGAGTCAACTCGGTTTGCTAACCCGAGTCAAATCGGTTTGCTAACCCGAGTCCAATCGGTTTGCTAACCCGAGTCAACTCGGTTCGTAACCCGAGTCAACTCGGTTTGCTAACCCGAGCCAACTCGGTTTGCTAACCCGAGCCAACTCGGTTTGCTAACCCGAGCCAACTCGGTTTGCTAACCCGAGTCAAATCAGTTTGCTAACCCGAGTCAACTCGGTTTGCTAACCCGAGTCAACTCTGTTTGCTAACCCGAGTCAGCTCGGTTTGCTAACCCGAGTCAACTCGGTTTGCTAACCCGAGTCAACTCGGTTTGCTAACCCGAGTCAACTCGGTTTGCTAACCCGAGTCAACTCGGTTTGCTAACCCGAGTCAACTCGGTTTGCTAACCCGAGCCAACTCGGTTTGCTAACCCGAGTCAACTCGGTTTGATAACCCGAGTCAACTCGGTTTGATAACCCGAGTCAACTCGGTTTGCTAACCCGAGTCAAATCGGTTTGCTAACCCGAGTCCAATCGGTTTTCTAACCCGAGTCAACTCGGTTTGCTAACCCGACTCAACTCGGTTTGCTAACCCGAGTCAACTCGGTTTGCTAACCCGAGTCAACTCGGTTTGCTAACCCGAGTCAACTCGGTTTGCTAACCCGATTTGCTAACCCGAGTCAACTCTATTTGCTAACCCGAGCCAACTCGATTTGCTAACCCAAGTCAACTCGGTTAGATAACCCGAGTCAACTCGGTTTGCTAACCCGAGTCAACTCGGTATGCTAACCCGATTTGCTAGCCCGAGTCAACTCGGTTTGCTAACCCGAGTCAACTCGGTTAACTAACCCAAGTCAACTCGGTTTGCTAACCCGAGTCAACTCGGTTTGCTAACCCGAGTCAACTCGGTTTGCTAACCCGAGTCAACTCGGTTTGCTGACCCGAGTCAACTCGGTTTGCTAACCCGAGTCAACTCGGTTTGCTAACCCGAGTCAACTCGGTTTGCTAACCCGAGTCAACTCGGTTTGCTAACCCGAGTCAACTCGGTTTGCTAACCCGAGTCAACTCGGTTTGCTAACCCGATTTGCTAACCCGAGTCAACTCGGTTTGCTAACCCGAGTCAACTCGGTTTGCTAACCCGAGTCAACTCGGTTAACTAACCCAAGTCAACTCGGTTTGCTAACCCGAGTCAACACGGTTTGCTAACCCGAGTCAACTCGGTTTGCTAACCCGAGTCAACTCGGTTTGCTAACCCGAGTCAACTCGGTTTGCTAACCCGAGTCAAATCAGTTTGCTAGCCCGAGTCAACTCGGTTTGCTAACCCGAGTCAACTCGGTTTGCTAACCCGAGTCAACTCGGTTTGCTAACCCGAGCCAACTCGGTTTGCTAACCCGAGTCAAATCAGTTTGCTAACCCGAGTCAACTCGGTTTGCTAACCCGAGCAAACTCGGTTTGCTAACCCGAGCAAACTCGGTTTGCTAACCCGAACCAACTCGGTTTGCTAACCCAAGTCAACTCGGTTTGATAACCCGAGTCAACTCGGTTTGATAACCCGAGTCAACTCGGTTTGATAACCCAAGTCAACTCGGTTTGATAACCCGAGTCAACTCGGTTTGATAACCCGAGTCAACTCGGTTTGATAACCCGAGTCAAATCAGTTTGCTAACCCGAGTCAACTCGGTTTGCTAACCCGAGTCAACTCGGTTTGATAACCCGAGTCAACTCGGTTTGATAACCCGAGTCAACTCGGTTTGATAACCCGAGTCAACTCGGTTTGATAACCCGAGTCAACTCGGTTTGATAACCCGAGTCAACTCGGTTTGATAACCCGAGTCAAATCAGTTTGCTAACCCGAGTCAACTCGGTTTGCTAACCCGAGTCAACTCGGTTTGCTAACCCGAGTCAACTCGGTTTGCTAACCCGAGTCAACTCGGTTTGCTAACCCGAGTCAACTCGGTTTGCTAACCCGAGTCAACTCGGTTTGCTAACCCGAGTCAACTCGGTTTGCTAACCCGGGCCAACTCGGTTTGCTAGCCCCGGCCAACTCGGTTTGCTAACCCGGGCCAACTCGGTTTGCTAACCCGAGTCAACTCGGTTTGCTAACCCGAGTCAACTCGGTTTGCTAACCCGAGTCAACTCGGTTTGCTAACCCGAGTCAACTCGGTTTGCTAACCCGAGTCAACTCGGTTTGCTAACCCGAGTCAACTCGGTTTGCTAACCCGAGTCAACTCGGTTTGCTAACCCGAGTCAACTCGGTTTGCTAACCCGAGTCAACTCGGTTTGCTAACCCGAGTCAACTCGGTTTGCTAACCCGAGTCAACTCGGTTTGCTAACCTGAGTCAACTCGGTTTGCTAACCCGAGTCAACTCGGTTTGCTAACCCGAGTCAACTCGGTTTGCTAACCCGAGTCAACTCGGTTTGCTAACCCGAGTCAAATCAGTTTGCTAGCCCGAGTCAACTCGGTTTGCTTACCCGAGTCAACTCGGTTTGCTTACCCGAGTCAACTCGGTTTGCTAACCCGAGTCAACTCGGTTTGCTAACCCGAGTCAACTCGGTTTGCTAACCCGAGTCAACTCGGTTTGCTAACCCGAGTCAAATCAGTTTGCTAGCCCGAGTCAACTCGGTTTGCTAACCTGAGTCAACTCGGTTTGCTAACCCGAGTCAACTCGGTTTGCTAACCCGAGTCAACTCGGTTTGCTAACCCGAGTCAACTCGGTTTGCTAACCCGAGTCAACTCGGTTTGCTAACCCGAGTCAAATCAGTTTGCTAGCCCGAGTCAACTCGGTTTGCTTACCCGAGTCAACTCGGTTTGCTTACCCGAGTCAACTCGGTTTGCTTACCCGAGTCAACTCGGTTTGCTTACCCGAGTCAACTCGGTTTGCTTACCCGAGTCAACTCGGTTTGCTTACCCGAGTCAACTCGGTTTGCTAACCCGAGTCAACTCGGTTTGCTAACCCGAGTCAACTCGTTATGCTGACCCGAGTCAACTCGGTTTGCTAGCCCGAGTCAACTCGGTTTGCTAACCCGAGTCAACTCGGTTTGCTAACCCGAGTCAACTCGGTTTGCTAACCCGAGTCAACTCGGTTTGCTAACCCGAGTCAACTCGGTTTGCTAACCCGAGTCAACTCGGTTTGCTAACCCGAGTCAACTCGGTTTGCTAACCCGAGTCAACTCGGTTTGCTAACCCGAGTCAAATCAGTTTGCTAGCCCGAGTCAACTCGGTTTGCTAACCCGAGTCAACTCGGTTTGCTAACCCGAGTCAACTCAGTTTGCCAACCCGAGTCAACTCGGTTTGCTAACCCGAGCCAACTCGGTTTGCTAACCCAAGTCAACTCGGTTTGATAACCCGAGTCAACTCGGTTTGATAACCCGAGCCAACTCGGTTTGCTGACCCAAGCAAACTCGGTTTGCTAACCCGAGCCAACTCGGTTTGCTAACCCGAGTCAACTCGGTTTGATAACCCGAGTCAACTCGGTTTGATAACCCGAGTCAACTCGGTTTGCTAACCCGAGTCCAATCGGTTTGCTAACCCGAGTCAACTCGGTTTGCTAACCCGAGTCAACTCGGTTTGCTAACCCGAGTCAACTCGGTTTGCTACCCCGAGTCAACTCGGTTTGCTAACCCGAGTCAACTCGGTTTGCTAACCCGAGTCAAATCAGTTTGCTAACCCGAGTCAACTCGGTTTGCTAACCCGAGTCAACTCGGTTTGCTAACCCGAGTCAACTCGGTTTGCTAACCCGAGTCAACTCGGTTTGCTAACCCGAGTCAACTCGGTTTGCTAACCCGAGTCAACTCGGTTTGCTAACCCGAGTCAACTCGGTTTGCTAACCCGAGTCAACTCGGTTTGCTAACCCGAGTCAACTCGGTTTGCTAACCCGAGTCAACTCGGTTTGCTAACCCGAGTCAACTCGGTTTGCTAACCCGGGCCAACTCGGTTTGCTAGCCCCGGCCAACTCGGTTTGCTAACCCGGGCCAACTCGGTTTGCTAACCCGAGTCAACTCGGTTTGCTAACCCGAGTCAACTCGGTTTGCTAACCCGAGTCAACTCGGTTTGCTAACCCGAGTCAACTCGGTTTGCTAACCCGAGTCAACTCGGTTTGCTAACCCGAGTCAACTCGGTTTGCTAACCCGAGTCAACTCGGTTTGCTAACCCGAGTCAACTCGGTTTGCTAACCCGAGTCAACTCGGTTTGCTAACCCGAGTCAACTCGGTTTGCTAACCCGAGTCAACTCGGTATGCTAACCCGATTTGCTAACCCGAGTTAACTCAGTTTGCTAACCCGAGTCAACTCGGTTAACTAACCCAAGTCAACTCAGTTTGCTAACCCGAGTCAACTCGGTTTGCTAACCCGAGTCAACTCGGTTTGCTAACCCGAGTCAACTCGGTTTGCTAACCCAATTTGCTAACCCGAGTCAACTCTATTTGCTAACCCGAGCCAACTCGGTTTGCTAACCCAAGTCAACTCGGTTTGATAACCCGAGTCAACCTCGGTTTGCTAACCCGAGTCAACTCGGTATGCTAACCCGATTTGCTAACCCGAGTCAACTCGGTTTGCTAACCCGAGTCAACTCGGTTTGCTAACCCGAGTCAACTCGGTTAACTAACCCAAGTCAACTCGGTTTGCTAACCCGAGTCAACTCGGTTTGCTAACCCGAGTCAACTCGGTTTGCTAACCCGAGTCAACTCGGTTTGCTAACCCGAGTCAACTCGGTTTGCTAACCCGAGTCAACTCGGTTTGCTAACCCGAGTCAACTCGGTTTGCTAACCCGAGTCAACTCGGTTTGCTAACCCGAGTCAACTCGGTTTGCTAACCCGACCCAACCCGGTTTGCTAACCCGAGTCAACTCGGTTTGCTAACCCGAGTCAACTCGGTTTGCTAACCCGAGTCAACTCGGTTTGCTAACCCGAGTCAACTCGGTTTGCTAACCCGAGTCAACTCGGTTTGCTAACCCGAGTCAACTCGGTTTGCTAACCCGAGTCAACTCGGTTTGCTAACCCGAGTCAACTCGGTTTGCTAACCCGAGCCAACTCGGTTTGCTAACCCAAGCCAACTCGGTTTGATAACCCGAGTCAACTCGGTTTGCTAACCCGAGTCAACTCGGTTAACTAACCCAAGTGAACTCGGTTTGCTAACCCGAGTCAAATCAGTTTGCTAACCCGAGTCAACTCGGTTTGCTAACCCGAGTCAACTCGGTTTGCTAACCCGAGCCAACTCGGTTTGCTAACCCAAGTCAACTCGGTTTGCTAACCCGAGTCAACTCGGTTTGCTAACCCGAGTCAAATCAGTTTGCTAACCCGAGTCAACTCGGTTTGCTAACCCGAGTCAACTCGGTTTGCTAACCCGAGTCAACTCGGTTTGCTAACCCGAGTCAACTCGGTTTGCTAACCCAATTTGCTAACCCGAGCCAACTCGGTTTGCTAACCCAAGTCAACTCGGTTTGATAACCCGAGTCAACCTCGGTTTGCTAACCCGAGTCAACTCGGTATGCTAACCCGATTTGCTAACCCGAGTCAACTCGGTTTGCTAACCCGAGTCAACTCGGTTTGCTAACCCGAGTCAACTCGGTTAACTAACCCAAGTCAACTCGGTTTGCTAACCCGAGTCAACTCGGTTTGCTAACCCGAGTCAACTCGGTTTGCTAACCCGAGTCAACTCGGTTTGCTTACCCGAGTCAACTCGGTTTGCTAACCCGAGTCAACTCGGTTTGCTAACCCGAGTCAACTCGGTTTGCTAACCCGAGTCAACTCGGTTTGCTAACCCGACCCAACCCGGTTTGCTAACCCGAGTCAACTCGGTTTGCTAACCCGAGTCAACTCGGTTTGCTAACCCGAGTCAACTCGGTTTGCTAACCCGAGTCAACTCGGTTTGCTAACCCGAGTCAATTCGGTTTGCTAACCCGAGTCAACTCGGTTTGCTAACCCGAGTCAACTCGGTTTGCTAACCCGAGTCAACTCGGTTTGCTAACCCGAGCCAACTCGGTTTGCTAACCCAAGTCAACTCGGTTTGATAACCCGAGTCAACTCGGTTTGCTAACCCGAGTCAACTCGGTTAACTAACCCAAGTGAACTCGGTTTGCTAACCCGAGTCAAATCAGTTTGCTAACCCGAGTCAACTCGGTTTGCTAACCCGAGTCAACTCGGTTTGCTAACCCGAGCCAACTCGGTTTGCTAACCCAAGTCAACTCGGTTTGCTAACCCGAGTCAACTCGGTTTGCTAACCCGAGTCAAATCAGTTTGCTAACCCGAGTCAACTCGGTTTGCTAACCCGAGTCAACTCGGTTTGCTAACCCGAGTCAACTCGGTTTGCTAACCCGAGTCAACTCGGTTTGCTAACCCGAGTCAACTCGGTTTGCTAACCCGAGTCAACTCGGTTTGCTAACCCGAGTCAACTCGGTTTGCTAACCCGGGCCAACTCGGTTTGCTAGCCCCGGCCAACTCGGTTTGCTAACCCGGGCCAACTCGGTTTGCTAACCCGAGTCAACTCGGTTTGCTAACCCGAGTCAACTCGGTTTGCTAACCCGAGTCAACTCGGTTTGCTAACCCGAGTCAACTCGGTATGCTAACCCGATTTGCTAACCCGAGTCAACTCGGTTTGCTAACCCGAGTCAACTCGGTTAACTAACCCAAGTCAACTCAGTTTGCTAACCCGAGTCAACTCGGTTTGCTAACCCGAGTCAACTCGGTTTGCTAACCCGAGTCAACTCTATTTGCTAACCCGAGCCAACTCGGTTTGCTAACCCAAGTCAACTCGGTTTGATAACCCGAGTCAACCTCGGTTTGCTAACCCGAGTCAACTCGGTATGCTAACCCGATTTGCTAACCCGAGTCAGCTCGGTTTGCTAACCCGAGTCAACTCGGTTTGCTAACCCGAGTCAACTCGGTTTGCTAACCCGAGTCAACTCGGTTTGCTAACCCGAGTCAACTCGGTTTGCTAACCCGAGTCAACTCGGTTTGCTAACCCGAGCCAACTCGGTTTGCTAACCCGAGTCAACTCGGTTTGATAACCCGAGTCAACTCGGTTTGATAACCCGAGTCAACTCGGTTTGCTAACCCGAGTCAAATCGGTTTGCTAACCCGAGTCCAATCGGTTTTCTAACCCGAGTCAACTCGGTTTGCTAACCCGACTCAACTCGGTTTGCTAACCCGAGTCAACTCGGTTTGCTAACCCGAGTCAACTCGGTTTGCTAACCCGAGTCAACTCGGTTTGCTAACCCGATTTGCTAACCCGAGTCAACTCTATTTGCTAACCCGAGCCAACTCGATTTGCTAACCCAAGTCAACTCGGTTAGATAACCCGAGTCAACTCGGTTTGCTAACCCGAGTCAACTCGGTATGCTAACCCGATTTGCTAGCCCGAGTCAACTCGGTTTGCTAACCCGAGTCAACTCGGTTAACTAACCCAAGTCAACTCGGTTTGCTAACCCGAGTCAACTCGGTTTGCTAACCCGAGTCAACTCGGTTTGCTAACCCGAGTCAACTCGGTTTGCTGACCCGAGTCAACTCGGTTTGCTAACCCGAGTCAACTCGGTTTGCTAACCCGAGTCAACTCGGTTTGCTAACCCGAGTCAACTCGGTTTGCTAACCCGAGTCAACTCGGTTTGCTAACCCGAGTCAACTCGGTTTGCTAACCCGTTTTGCTAACCCGAGTCAACTCGGTTTGCTAACCCGAGTCAACTCGGTTTGCTAACCCGAGTCAACTCGGTTAACTAACCCAAGTCAACTCGGTTTGCTAACCCGAGTCAACACGGTTTGCTAACCCGAGTCAACTCGGTTTGCTAACCCGAGTCAACTCGGTTTGCTAACCCGAGTCAACTCGGTTTGCTAACCCGAGTCAAATCAGTTTGCTAGCCCGAGTCAACTCGGTTTGCTAACCCGAGTCAACTCGGTTTGCTAACCCGAGTCAACTCGGTTTGCTAACCCGAGCCAACTCGGTTTGCAAACCCGAGTCAAATCAGTTTGCTAACCCGAGTCAACTCGGTTTGCTAACCCGAGCAAACTCGGTTTGCTAACCCGAGCAAACTCGGTTTGCTAACCCGAACCAACTCGGTTTGCTAACCCAAGTCAACTCGGTTTGATAACCCGAGTCAACTCGGTTTGATAACCCGAGTCAACTCGGTTTGATAACCCAAGTCAACTCGGTTTGATAACCCGAGTCAACTCGGTTTGATAACCCGAGTCAACTCGGTTTGATAACCCGAGTCAAATCAGTTTGCTAACCCGAGTCAACTCGGTTTGCTAACCCGAGTCAACTCGGTTTGATAACCCGAGTCAACTCGGTTTGATAACCCGAGTCAACTCGGTTTGATAACCCGAGTCAACTCGGTTTGATAACCCGAGTCAACTCGGTTTGATAACCCGAGTCAACTCGGTTTGATAACCCGAGTCAAATCAGTTTGCTAACCCGAGTCAACTCGGTTTGCTAACCCGAGTCAACTCGGTTTGCTAACCCGAGTCAACTCGGTTTGCTAACCCGAGTCAACTCGGTTTGCTAACCCGAGTCAACTCGGTTTGCTAACCCGAGTCAACTCGGTTTGCTAACCCGAGTCAACTCGGTTTGCTAACCCGGGCCAACTCGGTTTGCTAGCCCCGGCCAACTCGGTTTGCTAACCCGGGCCAACTCGGTTTGCTAACCCGAGTCAACTCGGTTTGCTAACCCGAGTCAACTCGGTTTGCTAACCCGAGTCAACTCGGTTTGCTAACCCGAGTCAACTCGGTTTGCTAACCCGAGTCAACTCGGTTTGCTAACCCGAGTCAACTCGGTTTGCTAACCCGAGTCAACTCGGTTTGCTAACCCGAGTCAACTCGGTTTGCTAACCCGAGTCAACTCGGTTTGCTAACCCGAGTCAACTCGGTTTGCTAACCCGAGTCAACTCGGTTTGCTAACCTGAGTCAACTCGGTTTGCTAACCCGAGTCAACTCGGTTTGCTAACCCGAGTCAACTCGGTTTGCTAACCCGAGTCAACTCGGTTTGCTAACCCGAGTCAAATCAGTTTGCTAGCCCGAGTCAACTCGGTTTGCTTACCCGAGTCAACTCGGTTTGCTTACCCGAGTCAACTCGGTTTGCTAACCCGAGTCAACTCGGTTTGCTAACCCGAGTCAACTCGGTTTGCTAACCCGAGTCAACTCGGTTTGCTAACCCGAGTCAAATCAGTTTGCTAGCCCGAGTCAACTCGGTTTGCTAACCTGAGTCAACTCGGTTTGCTAACCCGAGTCAACTCGGTTTGCTAACCCGAGTCAACTCGGTTTGCTAACCCGAGTCAACTCGGTTTGCTAACCCGAGTCAACTCGGTTTGCTAACCCGAGTCAAATCAGTTTGCTAGCCCGAGTCAACTCGGTTTGCTTACCCGAGTCAACTCGGTTTGCTTACCCGAGTCAACTCGGTTTGCTTACCCGAGTCAACTCGGTTTGCTAACCCGAGTCAACTCGGTTTGCTTACCCGAGTCAACTCGGTTTGCTTACCCGAGTCAACTCGGTTTGCTAACCCGAGTCAACTCGGTTTGCTAACCCGAGTCAACTCGTTATGCTGACCCGAGTCAACTCGGTTTGCTAGCCCGAGTCAACTCGGTTTGCTAACCCGAGTCAACTCGGTTTGCTAACCCGAGTCAACTCGGTTTGCTAACCCGAGTCAACTCGGTTTGCTAACCCGAGTCAACTCGGTTTGCTAACCCGAGTCAACTCGGTTTGCTAACCCGAGTCAACTCGGTTTGCTAACCCGAGTCAACTCGGTTTGCTAACCCGAGTCAACTCGGTTTGCTAACCCGAGTCAACTCGGTTTGCTAACCCGAGTCAACTCAGTTTGCCAACCCGAGTCAACTCGGTTTGCTAACCCGAGCCAACTCGGTTTGCTAACCCAAGTCAACTCGGTTTGATAACCCGAGTCAACTCGGTTTGATAACCCGAGCCAACTCGGTTTGCTGACCCAAGCAAACTCGGTTTGCTAACCCGAGCCAACTCGGTTTGCTAACCCGAGTCAACTCGGTTTGATAACCCGAGTCAACTCGGTTTGATAACCCGAGTCAACTCGGTTTGCTAACCCGAGTCCACTCGGTTTGCTAACCCGAGTCAACTCGGTTTGCTAACCCGAGTCAACTCGGTTTGCTAACCCGAGTCAACTCGGTTTGCTACCCCGAGTCAACTCGGTTTGCTAACCCGAGTCAACTCGGTTTGCTAACCCGAGTCAAATCAGTTTGCTAACCCGAGTCAACTCGGTTTGCTAACCCGAGTCAACTCGGTTTGCTAACCCGAGTCAACTCGGTTTGCTAACCCGAGTCAACTCGGTTTGCTAACCCGAGTCAACTCGGTTTGCTAACCCGAGTCAACTCGGTTTGCTAACCCGAGTCAACTCGGTTTGCTAACCCGAGTCAACTCGGTTTGCTAACCCGAGTCAACTCGGTTTGCTAACCCGAGTCAACTCGGTTTGCTAACCCGAGTCAACTCGGTTTGCTAACCCGGGCCAACTCGGTTTGCTAGCCCCGGCCAACTCGGTTTGCTAACCCGGGCCAACTCGGTTTGCTAACCCGAGTCAACTCGGTTTGCTAACCCGAGTCAACTCGGTTTGCTAACCCGAGTCAACTCGGTTTGCTAACCCGAGTCAACTCGGTTTGCTAACCCGAGTCAACTCGGTTTGCTAACCCGAGTCAACTCGGTTTGCTAACCCGAGTCAACTCGGTTTGCTAACCCGAGTCAACTCGGTTTGCTAACCCGAGTCAACTCGGTTTGCTAACCCGAGTCAACTCGGTTTGCTAACCCGAGTCAACTCGGTTTGCTAACCCGAGTCAACTCGGTTTGCTAACCCGAGTCAACTCGGTTTGCTAACCCGAGTCAACTCGGTATGCTAACCCGATTTGCTAACCCGAGTTAACTCGGTTTGCTAACCCGAGTCAACTCGGTTAACTAACCCAAGTCAACTCAGTTTGCTAACCCGAGTCAACTCGGTTTGCTAACCCGAGTCAACTCGGTTTGCTAACCCGAGTCAACTCGGTTTGCTAACCCAATTTGCTAACCCGAGTCAACTCTATTTGCTAACCCGAGCCAACTCGGTTTGCTAACCCAAGTCAACTCGGTTTGATAACCCGAGTCAACCTCGGTTTGCTAACCCGAGTCAACTCGGTATGCTAACCCGATTTGCTAACCCGAGTCAACTCGGTTTGCTAACCCGAGTCAACTCGGTTTGCTAACCCGAGTCAACTCGGTTAACTAACCCAAGTCAACTCGGTTTGCTAACCCGAGTCAACTCGGTTTGCTAACCCGAGTCAACTCGGTTTGCTAACCCGAGTCAACTCGGTTTGCTAACCCGAGTCAACTCGGTTTGCTAACCCGAGTCAACTCGGTTTGCTAACCCGAGTCAACTCGGTTTGCTAACCCGAGTCAACTCGGTTTGCTAACCCGAGCCAACTCGGTTTGCTAACCCGACCCAACCCGGTTTGCTAACCCGAGTCAACTCGGTTTGCTAACCCGAGTCAACTCGGTTTGCTAACCCGAGTCAACTCGGTTTGCTAACCCGAGTCAACTCGGTTTGCTAACCCGAGTCAATTCGGTTTGCTAACCCGAGTCAACTCGGTTTGCTAACCCGAGTCAACTCGGTTTGCTAACCCGAGTCAACTCGGTTTGCTAACCCGAGCCAACTCGGTTTGCTAACCCAAGTCAACTCGGTTTGATAACCCGAGTCAACTCGGTTTGCTAACCCGAGTCAACTCGGTTAACTAACCCAAGTGAACTCGGTTTGCTAACCCGAGTCAAATCAGTTTGCTAACCCGAGTCAACTCGGTTTGCTAACCCGAGTCAACTCGGTTTGCTAACCCGAGCCAACTCGGTTTGCTAACCCAAGTCAACTCGGTTTGCTAACCCGAGTCAACTCGGTTTGCTAACCCGAGTCAAATCAGTTTGCTAACCCGAGTCAACTCGGTTTGCTAACCCGAGTCAACTCGGTTTGCTAACCCGAGTCAACTCGGTTTGCTAACCCGAGTCAACTCGGTTTGCTAACCCAATTTGCTAACCCGAGCCAACTCGGTTTGCTAACCCAAGTCAACTCGGTTTGATAACCCGAGTCAACCTCGGTTTGCTAACCCGAGTCAACTCGGTATGCTAACCCGATTTGCTAACCCGAGTCAACTCGGTTTGCTAACCCGAGTCAACTCGGTTTGCTAACCCGAGTCAACTCGGTTAACTAACCCAAGTCAACTCGGTTTGCTAACCCGAGTCAACTCGGTTTGCTAACCCGAGTCAACTCGGTTTGCTAACCCGAGTCAACTCGGTTTGCTAACCCGAGTCAACTCGGTTTGCTAACCCGAGTCAACTCGGTTTGCTAACCCGAGTCAACTCGGTTTGCTAACCCGAGTCAACTCGGTTTGCTAACCCGACCCAACCCGGTTTGCTAACCCGAGTCAACTCGGTTTGCTAACCCGAGTCAACTCGGTTTGCTAACCCGAGTCAACTCGGTTTGCTAACCCGAGTCAACTCGGTTTGCTAACCCGAGTCAATTCGGTTTGCTAACCCGAGTCAACTCGGTTTGCTAACCCGAGTCAACTCGGTTTGCTAACCCGAGTCAACTCGGTTTGCTAACCCGAGCCAACTCGGTTTGCTAACCCAAGTCAACTCGGTTTGATAACCCGAGTCAACTCGGTTTGCTAACCCGAGTCAACTCGGTTAACTAACCCAAGTGAACTCGGTTTGCTAACCCGAGTCAAATCAGTTTGCTAACCCGAGTCAACTCGGTTTGCTAACCCGAGTCAACTCGGTTTGCTAACCCGAGCCAACTCGGTTTGCTAACCCAAGTCAACTCGGTTTGCTAACCCGAGTCAACTCGGTTTGCTAACCCGAGTCAAATCAGTTTGCTAACCCGAGTCAACTCGGTTTGCTAACCCGAGTCAACTCGGTTTGCTAACCCGAGTCAACTCGGTTTGCTAACCCGAGTCAACTCGGTTTGCTAACCCGAGTCAACTCGGTTTGCTAACCCGAGTCAACTCGGTTTGCTAACCCGAGTCAACTCGGTTTGCTAACCCGGGCCAACTCGGTTTGCTAGCCCCGGCCAACTCGGTTTGCTAACCCGGGCCAACTCGGTTTGCTAACCCGAGTCAACTCGGTTTGCTAACCCGAGTCAACTCGGTTTGCTAACCCGAGTCAACTCGGTTTGCTAACCCGAGTCAACTCGGTTTGCTAACCCGAGTCAACTCGGTATGCTAACCCGATTTGCTAACCCGAGTCAACTCGGTTTGCTAACCCGAGTCAACTCGGTTAACTAACCCAAGTCAACTCAGTTTGCTAACCCGAGTCAACTCGGTTTGCTAACCCGAGTCAACTCGGTTTGCTAACCCGAGTCAACTCTATTTGCTAACCCGAGCCAACTCGGTTTGCTAACCCAAGTCAACTCGGTTTGATAACCCGAGTCAACCTCGGTTTGCTAACCCGAGTCAACTCGGTATGCTAACCCGATTTGCTAACCCGAGTCAACTCGGTTTGCTAACCCGAGTCAACTCGGTTTGCTAACCCGAGTCAACTCGGTTAACTAACCCAAGTCAACTCGGTTTGCTAACCCGAGTCAACTCGGTTTGCTAACCCGAGTCAACTCGGTTTGCTAACCCGAGTCAACTCGGTTTGCTAACCCGAGTCAACTCGGTTTGCTAACCCGAGTCAACTCGGTTTGCTAACCCGAGTCAACTCGGTTTGCTAACCCGAGTCAACTCGGTTTGCTAACCCGAGTCAACTCGGTTTGCTAACCCGAGTCAACTCGGTTTGCTAACCCGAGTCAACTCGGTTTCCTAACCCGGGCCAACTCGGTTTGCTAGCCCCGGCCAACTCGGTTTGCTAACCCGGGCCAACTCGGTTTGCTAACCCGAGTCAACTCGGTTTGCTAACCCGAGTCAACTCGGTTTGCTAACCCGAGTCAAATCGGTTTGCTAACCCGAGTCAAATCAGTTTGCTAGCCCGAGTCAACTCGGTTTGCTAACCCGAGTCAACTCGGTTTGCTAACCCGAGTCAACTCGGTTTGCTAACCCGAGTCAACTCGGTTTGCTTACCCGAGTCAACTCGGTTTGCTAACCCGAGTCAACTCGGTTTGCTAACCCGAGTCAACTCGGTTTGCTAACCCGAGTCAAATCAGTTTGCTAGCCCGAGTCAACTCGGTTTGCTTACCCGAGTCAACTCGGTTTGCTTACCCGAGTCAACTCGGTTTGCTTACCCGAGTCAACTCGGTTTGCTAACCCGAGTCAACTCGGTTTGCTAACCCGAGTCAACTCGGTTTGCTAACCCGGGCCAACTCGGTTTGCTAGCCCCGGCCAACTCGGTTTGCTAACCCGGGCCAACTCGGTTTGCTAACCCGAGTCAACTCGGTTTGCTAACCCGAGTCAAATCAGTTTGCTAGCCCGAGTCAACTCGGTTTGCTTAAACGAGTCAACTCGGTTTGCTTACCCGAGTCAACTCGGTTTGCTTACCCGAGTCAACTCGGTTTGCTTACCCGAGTCAACTCGGTTTGCTAACCCGAGTCAACTCGGTTTGCTAACCCGAGTCAACTCGGTTTGCTAACCCGAGTCAACTCGTTATGCTGACCCGAGTCAACTCGGTTTGCTAGCCCGAGTCAACTCGGTTTGCTAACCCGAGTCAACTCGGTTTGCTAACCCGAGTCAACTCGGTTTGCTAACCCGAGTCAACTCGGTTTGCTAACCCGAGTCAACTCGGTTTGCTAACCCGAGTCAACTCGGTTTGCTAACCCGAGTCAACTCGGTTTGCTAACCCGAGTCAACTCGGTTTGCTAACCCGAGTCAACTCGGTTTGCTAACCCGAGTCAACTCGGTTTGCTAACCCGAGTCAAATCAGTTTGCTAGCCCGAGTCAACTCGGTTTGCTAACCCGAGTCAACTCGGTTTGCTAACCCGAGTCAACTCAGTTTGCCAACCCGAGTCAACTCGGTTTGCTAACCCGAGCCAACTCGGTTTGCTAACCCAAGTCAACTCGGTTTGATAACCCAAGTCAACTCGGTTTGCTAACCCGAGTCAACTCGGTTTGCTAACCCGAGCCAACTCGGTTTGCTAACCCAAGCAAACTCGGTTTGCTAACCCGAGCCAACTCGGTTTGCTAACCCGAGTCAACTCGGTTTGATAACCCGAGTCAACTCGGTTTGCTAACCCGAGTCAAATCGGTTTGCTAACCCGAGTCCAATCGGTTTGCTAACCCGAGTCAACTCGGTTTGCTAACCCGAGTCAACTCGGTTTGCTAACCCGAGTCAACTCGGTTTGCTGACCCGAGTCAACTCGGTTTGCTAACCCGAGCCAACTCGGTTTGCTAACCCGAGCCAACTCGGTTTGCTAACCCGAGCCAACTCGGTTTGCTAACCCGAGCCAACTCGGTTTGCTAACCCGAGTCAAATCAGTTTGCTAACCCGAGTCAACTCGGTTTGCTAACCCGAGTCAACTCGGTTTGCTAACCCGAGTCAACTCGGTTTGCTAACCCGAGTCAACTCGGTTTGCTAACCCGAGTCAACTCGGTTTGCTAACCCGAGTCAACTCGGTTTGCTAACCCGAGTCAACTCGGTTTGCTAACCCGAATCAACTCGGTTTGCTAACCCGAGTCAACTCGGTTTGCTAACCCGAGTCAACTCGGTTTGCTAATCCGAGCCAACTCGGTTTGCTAACCCGAGTCAACTCGGTTTGATAACCCGAGTCAACTCGGTTTGCTAACCCGAGTCAAATCGGTTTGCTAACCCGAGTCCAATCGGTTTTCTAACCCGAGTCAACTCGGTTTGCTAACCCGAGTCAAATCGGTTTGCTAACCCGAGTCCAATCGGTTTGCTAACCCGAGTCAACTCGGTTTGCTAACCCGAGTCAACTCGGTTTGCTAACCCGAGTCAACTCGGTTTGCTAACCCGAGTCAACTCGGTTTGCTTTTCCGAGTCAACTCGGTTTGCTAACCCGAGCCAACTCGGTTTGCTAACCCGAGCCAACTCGGTTTGCTAACCCGAGTCAACTCGGTTTGCTAACCCGAGTCAACTCGGTTTGCTAACCCGAGTCAACTCGGTTTGCTAACCTGAGTCAACTCGGTTTCCTAACCCGGGCCAACTCGGTTTGCTAGCCCCGGCCAACTCGGTTTGCTAACCCGGGCCAACTCGGTTTGCTAACCCGAGTCAACTCGGTTTGCTAACCCGAGTTAACTCGGTTTGCTAACCCGAGTCAAATCGGTTTGCTAACCCGAGTCAAATCAGTTTGCTAGCCCGAGTCAACTCGGTTTGCTAACCCGAGTCAACTCGGTTTGCTAACCCGAGTCAACTCGGTTTGCTAACCCGAGTCAACTCGGTTTGCTAACCCGAGTCAACTCGGTTTGCTAACCCGAGTCAACTCGGTTTGCTAACCCGAGTCAACTCGGTTTGCTAACCCGAGTCAAATCAGTTTGCTAGCCCGAGTCAACTCGGTTTGCTTACCCGAGTCAACTCGGTTTGCTAACCCGAGTCAACTCGGTTTGCTAACCCGAGTCAACTCGGTTTGCTAACCCGGGCCAACTCGGTTTGCTAGCCCCGGCCAACTCGGTTTGCTAACCCGGGCCAACTCGGTTTGCTAACCCGAGTCAACTCGGTTTGCTAACCCGAGTCAACTCGGTTTGCTAACCCGAGTCAACTCGGTTTGCTAACCCGAGTCAAATCAGTTTGCTAGCCCGAGTCAACTCGGTTTGCTTAAACGAGCCAACTCGGTTTGCTTACCCGAGTCAACTCGGTTTGCTTACCCGAGTCAACTCGGTTTGCTTACCCGAGTCAACTCGGTTTGCTAACCCGAGTCAACTCGGTTTGCTAACCCGAGTCAACTCGGTTTGCTAACCCGAGTCAACTCGTTATGCTGACCCGAGTCAACTCGGTTTGCTAGCCCGAGTCAACTCGGTTTGCTAACCCGAGTCAACTCGGTTTGCTAACCCGAGTCAACTCGGTTTGCTAACCCGAGTCAACTCGGTTTGCTAACCCGAGTCAACTCGGTTTGCTAACCCGAGTCAACTCGGTTTGCTAACCCGAGTCAACTCGGTTTGCTAACCCGAGTCAACTCGGTTTGCTAACCCGAGTCAAATCAGTTTGCTAGCCCGAGTCAACTCGGTTTGCTAACCCGAGTCAACTCGGTTTGCTAACCCGAGTCAACTCAGTTTGCCAACCCGAGTCAACTCGGTTTGCTAACCCGAGCCAACTCGGTTTGCTAACCCAAGTCAACTCGGTTTGATAACCCGAGTCAACTCGGTTTGCTAACCCGAGTCAACTCGGTTTGCTAACCCGAGTCAACTCGGTTTGCTAACCCGAGCCAACTCGGTTTGCTAACCCAAGCAAACTCGGTTTGCTAACCCGAGCCAACTCGGTTTGCTAACCCGAGTCAACTCGGTTTGATAACCCGAGTCAGCTCGGTTTGCTAACCCGAGTCAAATCGGTTTGCTAACCCGAGTCCAATCGGTTTGCTAACCCGAGTCAACTCGGTTCGTAACCCGAGTCAACTCGGTTTGCTAACCCGAGCCAACTCGGTTTGCTAACCCGAGCCAACTCGGTTTGCTAACCCGAGCCAACTCGGTTTGCTAACCCGAGTCAAATCAGTTTGCTAACCCGAGTCAACTCGGTTTGCTAACCCGAGTCAACTCTGTTTGCTAACCCGAGTCAACTCGGTTTGCTAACCCGAGTCCACTCGGTTTGCTAACCCGAGTCAACTCGGTTTGCTAACCCGAGTCAACTCGGTTTGCTAACCCGAGTCAACTCGGTTTGCTAACCCGAGTCAACTCGGTTTGCTAACCCGAGCCAACTCGGTTTGCTAACCCGAGTCAACTCGGTTTGATAACCCGAGTCAACTCGGTTTGCTAACCCGAGTCAAATCGGTTTGCTAACCCGAGTCCAATCGGTTTTCTAACCCGAGTCAACTCGGTTTGCTAACCCGAGTCAACTCGGTTTGCTAACCCGAGTCAACTCGGTTTGCTAACCCGAGTCAACTCGGTTTGCTAACCCGATTTGCTAACCCGAGTCAACTCTATTTGCTAACCCGAGCCAACTCGGTTTGCTAACCCAAGTCAACTCGGTTAGATAACCCGAGTCAACTCGGTTTGCTAACCCGAGTCAACTCGGTATGCTAACCCGATTTGCTAGCCCGAGTCAACTCGGTTTGCTAACCCGAGTCAACTCGGTTTGCTAACCCGAGTCAACTCGGTTAACTAACCCAAGTCAACTCGGTTTGCTAACCCGAGTCAACTCGGTTTGCTGACCCGAGTCAACTCGGTTTGCTAACCCGAGTCAACTCGGTTTGCTAACCCGAGTCAACTCGGTTTGCTAACCCGAGTCAACTCGGTTTGCTAACCCGAGTCAACTCGGTTTGCTAACCCGAGTCAACTCGGTTTGCTAACCCGATTTGCTAACCCGAGTCAACTCGGTTTGCTAACC
Organism: Melanostoma mellinum; assembly: GCA_914767635.1. Lineage (NCBI taxonomy): Eukaryota > Metazoa > Arthropoda > Insecta > Diptera > Syrphidae > Melanostoma > Melanostoma mellinum. The sequence continues at coordinate 29,155,077 of OU612058.1, forward strand.
CGAGTCAACTCGGTTTGCTAACCCGAGTCAACTCGGTTAACTAACCCAAGTCAACTCGGTTTGCTAACCCGAGTCAACACGGTTTGCTAACCCGAGTCAACTCGGTTTGCTAACCCGAGTCAACTCGGTTTGCTAACCCGAGTCAACTCGGTTTGCTAACCCGAGTCAACTCGGTTTGCTAACCCGAGTCAACTCGGTTTGCTAACCCGAGTCAACTCGGTTTGCTAACCCGAGTCAACTCGGTTTGCTAACCCGAGCCAACTCGGTTTGCTAACCCGAGTCAACTCAGTTTGCTAACCCGAGTCAACTCGGTTTGCTAACCCGAGCAAACTCGGTTTGCTAACCCGAGCAAACTCGGTTTGCTAACCCGAGCAAACTCGGTTTGCTAACCCGAGCCAACTCGGTTTGCTAACCCAAGTCAACTCGGTTTGATAACCCGAGTCAACTCGGTTTGATAACCCGAGTCAACTCGGTTTGATAACCCAAGTCAACTCGGTTTGATAACCCGAGTCAACTCGGTTTGATAACCCGAGTCAACTCGGTTTGATAACCCGAGTCAAATCAGTTTGCTAACCCGAGTCAACTCGGTTTGCTAACCCGAGTCAACTCGGTTTGATAACCCGAGTCAACTCGGTTTGATAACCCGAGTCAACTCGGTTTGATAACCCGAGTCAACTCGGTTTGATAACCCGAGTCAACTCGGTTTGATAACCCGAGTCAACTCGGTTTGATAACCCGAGTCAAATCAGTTTGCTAACCCGAGTCAACTCGGTTTGCTAACCCGAGTCAACTCGGTTTGCTAACCCGAGTCAACTCGGTTTGCTAACCCGAGTCAACTCGGTTTGCTAACCCGAGTCAACTCGGTTTGCTAACCCGAGTCAACTCGGTTTGCTAACCCGAGTCAACTCGGTTTGCTAACCCGGGCCAACTCGGTTTGCTAGCCCCGGCCAACTCGGTTTGCTAACCCGGGCCAACTCGGTTTGCTAACCCGAGTCAACTCGGTTTGCTAACCCGAGTCAACTCGGTTTGCTAACCCGAGTCAACTCGGTTTGCTAACCCGAGTCAACTCGGTTTGCTAACCCGAGTCAACTCGGTTTGCTAACCCGAGTCAACTCGGTTTGCTAACCCGAGTCAACTCGGTTTGCTAACCCGAGTCAACTCGGTTTGCTAACCTGAGTCAACTCGGTTTGCTAACCCGAGTCAACTCGGTTTGCTAACCCGAGTCAACTCGGTTTGCTAACCCGAGTCAACTCGGTTTGCTAACCCGAGTCAAATCAGTTTGCTAGCCCGAGTCAACTCGGTTTGCTTACCCGAGTCAACTCGGTTTGCTTACCCGAGTCAACTCGGTTTGCTTACCCGAGTCAACTCGGTTTGCTTACCCGAGTCAACTCGGTTTGCTTACCCGAGTCAACTCGGTTTGCTTACCCGAGTCAACTCGGTTTGCTTACCCGAGTCAACTCGGTTTGCTAACCCGAGTCAACTCGGTTTGCTAACCCGAGTCAACTCGTTATGCTGACCCGAGTCAACTCGGTTTGCTAGCCCGAGTCAACTCGGTTTGCTAACCCGAGTCAACTCGGTTTGCTAACCCGAGTCAACTCGGTTTGCTAACCCGAGTCAACTCGGTTTGCTAACCCGAGTCAACTCGGTTTGCTAACCCGAGTCAACTCGGTTTGCTAACCCGAGTCAACTCGGTTTGCTAACCCGAGTCAACTCGGTTTGCTAACCCGAGTCAACTCGGTTTGCTAACCCGAGTCAACTCGGTTTGCTAACCCGAGTCAAATCAGTTTGCTAGCCCGAGTCAACTCGGTTTGCTAACCCGAGTCAACTCGGTTTGCTAACCCGAGTCAACTCAGTTTGCCAACCCGAGTCAACTCGGTTTGCTAACCCGAGCCAACTCGGTTTGCTAACCCAAGTCAACTCGGTTTGATAACCCGAGTCAACTCGGTTTGATAACCCGAGCCAACTCGGTTTGCTGACCCAAGCAAACTCGGTTTGCTAACCCGAGCCAACTCGGTTTGCTAACCCGAGTCAACTCGGTTTGATAACCCGAGTCAACTCGGTTTGATAACCCGAGTCAACTCGGTTTGCTAACCCGAGTCCAATCGGTTTGCTAACCCGAGTCAACTCGGTTTGCTAACCCGAGTCAACTCGGTTTGCTAACCCGAGTCAACTCGGTTTGCTACCCCGAGTCAACTCGGTTTGCTAACCCGAGTCAACTCGGTTTGCTAACCCGAGTCAAATCAGTTTGCTAACCCGAGTCAACTCGGTTTGCTAACCCGAGTCAACTCGGTTTGCTAACCCGAGTCAACTCGGTTTGCTAACCCGAGTCAACTCGGTTTGCTAACCCGAGTCAACTCGGTTTGCTAACCCGAGTCAACTCGGTTTGCTAACCCGAGTCAACTCGGTTTGCTAACCCGAGTCAACTCGGTTTGCTAACCCGAGTCAACTCGGTTTGCTAACCCGAGTCAACTCGGTTTGCTAACCCGGGCCAACTCGGTTTGCTAGCCCCGGCCAACTCGGTTTGCTAACCCGGGCCAACTCGGTTTGCTAACCCGAGTCAACTCGGTTTGCTATCCCGAGTCAACTCGGTTTGCTAACCCGAGTCAACTCGGTTTGCTAACCCGAGTCAACTCGGTTTGCTAACCCGAGTCAACTCGGTTTGCTAACCCGAGTCAACTCGGTTTGCTAACCCGAGTCAACTCGGTTTGCTAACCCGAGTCAACTCGGTTTGCTAACCCGAGTCAACTCGGTTTGCTAACCCGAGTCAACTCGGTTTGCTAACCCGAGTCAACTCGGTTTGCTAACCCGAGTCAACTCGGTTTGCTAACCCGAGTCAACTCGGTTTGCTAACCCGAGTCAACTCGGTATGCTAACCCGATTTGCTAACCCGAGTTAACTCGGTTTGCTAACCCGAGTCAACTCGGTTAACTAACCCAAGTCAACTCAGTTTGCTAACCCGAGTCAACTCGGTTTGCTAACCCGAGTCAACTCGGTTTGCTAACCCGAGTCAACTCGGTTTGCTAACCCGATTTGCTAACCCGAGTCAACTCTATTTGCTAACCCGAGCCAACTCGGTTTGCTAACCCAAGTCAACTCGGTTTGATAACCCGAGTCAACCTCGGTTTGCTAACCCGAGTCAACTCGGTATGCTAACCCGATTTGCTAACCCGAGTCAACTCGGTTTGCTAACCCGAGTCAACTCGGTTTGCTAACCCGAGTCAACTCGGTTAACTAACCCAAGTCAACTCGGTTTGCTAACCCGAGTCAACTCGGTTTGCTAACCCGAGTCAACTCGGTTTGCTAACCCGAGTCAACTCGGTTTGCTAACCCGAGTCAACTCGGTTTGCTAACCCGAGTCAACTCGGTTTGCTAACCCGAGTCAACTCGGTTTGCTAACCCGGGCCAACTCGGTTTGCTAGCCCCGGCCAACTCGGTTTGCTAACCCGGGCCAACTCGGTTTGCTAACCCGAGTCAACTCGGTTTGCTAACCCGAGTCAACTCGGTTAACTAACCCAAGTCAACTCGGTTTGCTAACCCGAGTCAACACGGTTTGCTAACCCGAGTCAACTCGGTTTGCTAACCCGAGTCAACTCGGTTTGCTAACCCGAGTCAACTCGGTTTGCTAACCCGAGTCAACTCGGTTTGCTAACCCGAGTCAACTCGGTTTGCTAACCCGAGTCAACTCGGTTTGCTAACCCGAGCCAACTCGGTTTGCTAACCCGAGTCAAATCAGTTTGCTAACCCGAGTCAACTCGGTTTGCTAACCCGAGCAAACTCGGTTTGCTAACCCGAGCAAACTCGGTTTGCTAACCCGAGCAAACTCGGTTTGCTAACCCGAGCCAACTCGGTTTGCTAACCCAAGTCAACTCGGTTTGATAACCCGAGTCAACTCGGTTTGATAACCCGAGTCAACTCGGTTTGATAACCCAAGTCAACTCGGTTTGATAACCCGAGTCAACTCGGTTTGATAACCCGAGTCAACTCGGTTTGATAACCCGAGTCAAATCAGTTTGCTAACCCGAGTCAACTCGGTTTGCTAACCCGAGTCAACTCGGTTTGATAACCCGAGTCAACTCGGTTTGATAACCCGAGTCAACTCGGTTTGATAACCCGAGTCAACTCGGTTTGATAACCCGAGTCAACTCGGTTTGATAACCCGAGTCAACTCGGTTTGATAACCCGAGTCAAATCAGTTTGCTAACCCGAGTCAACTCGGTTTGCTAACCCGAGTCAACTCGGTTTGCTAACCCGAGTCAACTCGGTTTGCTAACCCGAGTCAACTCGGTTTGCTAACCCGAGTCAACTCGGTTTGCTAACCCGAGTCAACTCGGTTTGCTAACCCGAGTCAACTCGGTTTGCTAACCCGAGTCAACTCGGTTTGCTAACCCGGGCCAACTCGGTTTGCTAGCCCCGGCCAACTCGGTTTGCTAACCCGGGCCAACTCGGTTTGCTAACCCGAGTCAACTCGGTTTGCTAACCCGAGTCAACTCGGTTTGCTAACCCGAGTCAACTCGGTTTGCTAACCCGAGTCAACTCGGTTTGCTAACCCGAGTCAACTCGGTTTGCTAACCCGAGTCAACTCGGTTTGCTAACCCGAGTCAACTCGGTTTGCTAACCCGAGTCAACTCGGTTTGCTAACCTGAGTCAACTCGGTTTGCTAACCCGAGTCAACTCGGTTTGCTAACCCGAGTCAACTCGGTTTGCTAACCCGAGTCAACTCGGTTTGCTAACCCGAGTCAAATCAGTTTGCTAGCCCGAGTCAACTCGGTTTGCTTACCCGAGTCAACTCGGTTTGCTTACCCGAGTCAACTCGGTTTGCTTACCCGACTCAACTCGGTTTGCTTACCCGAGTCAACTCGGTTTGCTTACCCGAGTCAACTCGGTTTGCTTACCCGAGTCAACTCGGTTTGCTAACCCGAGTCAACTCGGTTTGCTAACCCGAGTCAACTCGTTATGCTGACCCGAGTCAACTCGGTTTGCTAGCCCGAGTCAACTCGGTTTGCTAACCCGAGTCAACTCGGTTTGCTAACCCGAGTCAACTCGGTTTGCTAACCCGAGTCAACTCGGTTTGCTAACCCGAGTCAACTCGGTTTGCTAACCCGAGTCAACTCGGTTTGCTAACCCGAGTCAACTCGGTTTGCTAACCCGAGTCAACTCGGTTTGCTAACCCGAGTCAACTCGGTTTGCTAACCCGAGTCAACTCGGTTTGCTAACCCGAGTCAAATCAGTTTGCTAGCCCGAGTCAACTCGGTTTGCTAACCCGAGTCAACTCGGTTTGCTAACCCGAGTCAACTCAGTTTGCCAACCCGAGTCAACTCGGTTTGCTAACCCGAGCCAACTCGGTTTGCTAACCCAAGTCAACTCGGTTTGATAACCCGAGTCAACTCGGTTTGATAACCCGAGCCAACTCGGTTTGCTGACCCAAGCAAACTCGGTTTGCTAACCCGAGCCAACTCGGTTTGCTAACCCGAGTCAACTCGGTTTGATAACCCGAGTCAACTCGGTTTGATAACCCGAGTCAACTCGGTTTGCTAACCCGAGTCCAATCGGTTTGCTAACCCGAGTCAACTCGGTTTGCTAACCCGAGTCAACTCGGTTTGCTAACCCGAGTCAACTCGGTTTGCTACCCCGAGTCAACTCGGTTTGCTAACCCGAGTCAACTCGGTTTGCTAACCCGAGTCAAATCAGTTTGCTAACCCGAGTCAACTCGGTTTGCTAACCCGAGTCAACTCGGTTTGCTAACCCGAGTCAACTCGGTTTGCTAACCCGAGTCAACTCGGTTTGCTAACCCGAGTCAACTCGGTTTGCTAACCCGAGTCAACTCGGTTTGCTAACCCGAGTCAACTCGGTTTGCTAACCCGAGTCAACTCGGTTTGCTAACCCGAGTCAACTCGGTTTGCTAACCCGAGCCAACTCGGTTTGCTAACCCGAGTCAACTCGGTTTGATAACCCGAGTCAACTCGGTTTGCTAACCCGAGTCAACTCGGTTTGCTAACCCGAGTCAACTCGGTTTGCTAACCCGAGTCAACTCGGTTTGCTAACCCGAGTCAACTCGGTTTGCTAACCCGAGTCAACTCGGTTTGCTAACCCGAGTCAACTCGGTTTGCTAATCCGAGCCAACTCGGTTTGCTAACCCGAGTCAACTCGGTTTGATAACCCGAGTCAACTCGGTTTGCTAACCCGAGTCAACTCGGTTTGCTAACCCGAGTCCAATCGGTTTTCTAACCCGAGTCAACTCGGTTTGCTAACCCGAGTCAAATCGGTTTGCTAACCCGAGTCCAATCGGTTTGCTAACCCGAGTCAACTCGGTTTGCTAACCCGAGTCAACTCGGTTTGCTAACCCGAGTCAACTCGGTTTGCTAACCCGAGTCAACTCGGTTTGCTAACCCGAGTCAACTCGGTTTGCTAACCCGAGTCAACTCGGTTTGCTAACCCGAGCCAACTCGGTTTGCTAACCCGAGCCAACTCGGTTTGCTAACCCGAGTCAACTCGGTTTGCTAACCCGAGTCAACTCGGTTTGCTAACCCGAGTCAACTCGGTTTGCTAACCTGAGTCAACTCGGTTTCCTAACCCGGGCCAACTCGGTTTGCTAGCCCCGGCCAACTCGGTTTGCTAACCCGGGCCAACTCGGTTTGCTAACCCGAGTCAACTCGGTTTGCTAACCCGAGTTAACTCGGTTTGCTAACCCGAGTCAAATCGGTTTGCTAACCCGAGTCAAATCAGTTTGCTAGCCCGAGTCAACTCGGTTTGCTAACCCGAGTCAACTCGGTTTGCTAACCCGAGTCAACTCGGTTTGCTAACCCGAGTCAACTCGGTTTGCTAACCCGAGTCAACTCGGTTTGCTAACCCGAGTCAACTCGGTTTGCTAACCCGAGTCAACTCGGTTTGCTAACCCGAGTCAACTCGGTTTGCTAACCCGAGTCAAATCAGTTTGCTAGCCCGAGTCAACTCGGTTTGCTTACCCGAGTCAACTCGGTTTGCTAACCCGAGTCAACTCGGTTTGCTAACCCGAGTCAACTCGGTTTGCTAACCCGGGCCAACTCGGTTTGCTAGCCCCGGCCAACTCGGTTTGCTAACCCGGGCCAACTCGGTTTGCTAACCCGAGTCAACTCGGTTTGCTAACCCGAGTCAACTCGGTTTGCTAACCCGAGTCAAATCAGTTTGCTAACCCGAGTCAACTCGGTTTGCTTAAACGAGTCAACTCGGTTTGCTTACCCGAGTCAACTCGGTTTGCTTACCCGAGTCAACTCGGTTTGCTTACCCGAGTCAACTCGGTTTGCTAACCCGAGTCAACTCGGTTTGCTAACCCGAGTCAACTCGGTTTGCTAACCCGAGTCAACTCGTTATGCTGACCCGAGTCAACTCGGTTTGCTAGCCCGAGTCAACTCGGTTTGCTAACCCGAGTCAACTCGGTTTGCTAACCCGAGTCAACTCGGTTTGCTTACCCGAGTCAACTCGGTTTGCTTACCCGAGTCAACTCGGTTTGCTAACCCGAGCCAACTCGGTTTGCTAACCCGAGCCAACTCGGTTTGCTAACCCGAGTCAACTCGGTTTGCTAACCCGAGTCAACTCGGTTTGCTAACCCGAGTCAACTCGGTTTGCTAACCTGAGTCAACTCGGTTTCCTAACCCGGGCCAACTCGGTTTGCTAGCCCCGGCCAACTCGGTTTGCTAACCCGGGCCAACTCGGTTTGCTAACCCGAGTCAACTCGGTTTGCTAACCCGAGTCAAATCGGTTTGCTAACCCGAGTCCAATCGGTTTGCTAACCCGAGTCAACTCGGTTTGCTAACCCGAGTCAACTCGGTTTGCTAACCCGAGTCAACTCGGTTTGCTAGCCCGAGTCAACTCGGTTTGCTAACCCGAGTCAACTCGGTTTGCTAACCCGAGCCAACTCGGTTTGCTAGCCCCGGCCAACTCGGTTTGCTAACCCGGGCCAACTCGGTTTGCTAACCCGAGTCAACTCGGTTTGCTAGCCCCGGCCAACTCGGTTTGCTAACCCGGGCCAACTCGGTTTGCTAACCCGAGTCAACTCGGTTTGCTTAAACGAGTCAACTCGGTTTGCTTACCCGAGTCAACTCGGTTTGCTTACCCGAGTCAACTCGGTTTGCTTACCCGAGTCAACTCGGTTTGCTAACCCGAGTCAACTCGGTTTGCTAACCCGAGTCAACTCGGTTTGCTAACCCGAGTCAACTCGTTATGCTGACCCGAGTCAACTCGGTTTGCTAGCCCGAGTCAACTCGGTTTGCTAACCCGAGTCAACTCGGTTTGCTAACCCGAGTCAACTCGGTTTGCTAACCCGAGTCAACTCGGTTTGCTAACCCGAGTCAACTCGGTTTGCTAACCCGAGTCAACTCGGTTTGCTAACCCGAGTCAACTCGGTTTGCTAACCCGAGTCAACTCGGTTTGCTAACCCGAGTCAAATCAGTTTGCTAGCCCGAGTCAACTCGGTTTGCTAACCCGAGTCAACTCGGTTTGCTAACCCGAGTCAACTCAGTTTGCCAACCCGAGTCAACTCGGTTTGCTAACCCGAGCCAACTCGGTTTGCTAACCCAAGTCAACTCGGTTTGATAACCCGAGTCAACTCGGTTTGCTAACCCGAGTCAACTCGGTTTGCTAACCCGAGTCAACTCGGTTTGCTGACCCGAGCCAACTCGGTTTGCTAACCCAAGCAAACTCGGTTTGCTAACCCGAGCCAACTCGGTTTGCTAACCCGAGTCAACTCGGTTTGATAACCCGAGTCAACTCGGTTTGCTAACCCGAGTCAAATCGGTTTGCTAACCCGAGTCCAATCGGTTTGCTAACCCGAGTCAACTCGGTTCGTAACCCGAGTCAACTCGGTTTGCTAACCCGAGCCAACTCGGTTTGCTAACCCGAGCCAACTCGGTTTGCTAACCCGAGCCAACTCGGTTTGCTAACCCGAGTCAAATCAGTTTGCTAACCCGAGTCAACTCGGTTTGCTAACCCGAGTCAACTCTGTTTGCTAACCCGAGTCAACTCGGTTTGCTAACCCGAGTCAACTCGGTTTGCTAACCCGAGTCAACTCGGTTTGCTAACCCGAGTCAACTCGGTTTGCTAACCCGAGTCAACTCGGTTTGCTAACCCGAGCCAACTCGGTTTGCTAACCCGAGTCAACTCGGTTTGATAACCCGAGTCAACTCGGTTTGATAACCCGAGTCAACTCGGTTTGCTAACCCGAGTCAAATCGGTTTGCTAACCCGAGTCCAATCGGTTTTCTAACCCGAGTCAACTCGGTTTGCTAACCCGACTCAACTCGGTTTGCTAACCCGAGTCAACTCGGTTTGCTAACCCGAGTCAACTCGGTTTGCTAACCCGAGTCAACTCGGTTTGCTAACCCGATTTGCTAACCCGAGTCAACTCTATTTGCTAACCCGAGCCAACTCGATTTGCTAACCCAAGTCAACTCGGTTAGATAACCCGAGTCAACTCGGTTTGCTAACCCGAGTCAACTCGGTATGCTAACCCGATTTGCTAGCCCGAGTCAACTCGGTTTGCTAACCCGAGCCAACTCGGTTAACTAACCCAAGTCAACTCGGTTTGCTAACCCGAGTCAACTCGGTTTGCTAACCCGAGTCAACTCGGTTTGCTAACCCGAGTCAACTCGGTTTGCTGACCCGAGTCAACTCGGTTTGCTAACCCGAGTCAACTCGGTTTGCTAACCCGAGTCAACTCGGTTTGCTAACCCGAGTCAACTCGGTTTGCTAACCCGATTTGCTAACCCGAGTCAACTCGGTTTGCTAACCCGAGTCAACTCGGTTTGCTAACCCGAGTCAACTCGGTTAACTAACCCAAGTCAACTCGGTTTGCTAACCCGAGTCAACACGGTTTGCTAACCCGAGTCAACTCGGTTTGCTAACCCGAGTCAACTCGGTTTGCTAACCCGAGTCAACTCGGTTTGCTAACCCGAGTCAACTCGGTTTGCTAACCCGAGTCAACTCGGTTTGCTAACCCGAGTCAACTCGGTTTGCTAACCCGAGTCAACTCGGTTTGCTAACCCGAGCCAACTCGGTTTGCTAACCCGAGTCAAATCAGTTTGCTAACCCGAGTCAACTCGGTTTGCTAACCCGAGCAAACTCGGTTTCCTAACCCGAGCAAACTCGGTTTGCTAACCCGAACCAACTCGGTTTGCTAACCCAAGTCAACTCGGTTTGATAACCCGAGTCAACTCGGTTTGATAACCCGAGTCAACTCGGTTTGATAACCCAAGTCAACTCGGTTTGATAACCCGAGTCAACTCGGTTTGATAACCCGAGTCAACTCGGTTTGATAACCCGAGTCAACTCGGTTTGCTAACCCGAGTCAACTCGGTTTGCTAACCCGAGTCAACTCGGTTTGATAACCCGAGTCAACTCGGTTTGATAACCCGAGTCAACTCGGTTTGATAACCCGAGTCAACTCGGTTTGATAACCCGAGTCAACTCGGTTTGATAACCCGAGTCAACTCGGTTTGATAACCCGAGTCAAATCAGTTTGCTAACCCGAGTCAACTCGGTTTGCTAACCCGAGTCAACTCGGTTTGCTAACCCGAGTCAACTCGGTTTGCTAACCCGAGTCAACTCGGTTTGCTAACCCGAGTCAACTCGGTTTGCTAACCCGAGTCAACTCGGTTTGCTAACCCGAGTCAACTCGGTTTGCTAACCCGGGCCAACTCGGTTTGCTAGCCCCGGCCAACTCGGTTTGCTAACCCGGGCCAACTCGGTTTGCTAACCCGAGTCAACTCGGTTTGCTAACCCGAGTCAACTCGGTTTGCTAACCCGAGTCAACTCGGTTTGCTAACCCGAGTCAACTCGGTTTGCTAACCCGAGTCAACTCGGTTTGCTAACCCGAGTCAACTCGGTTTGCTAACCCGAGTCAACTCGGTTTGCTAACCCGAGTCAACTCGGTTTGCTAACCCGAGTCAACTCGGTTTGCTAACCTGAGTCAACTCGGTTTGCTAACCCGAGTCAACTCGGTTTGCTAACCCGAGTCAACTCGGTTTGCTAACCCGAGTCAACTCGGTTTGCTAACCCGAGTCAAATCAGTTTGCTAGCCCGAGTCAACTCGGTTTGCTTACCCGAGTCAACTCGGTTTGCTTACCCGAGTCAACTCGGTTTGCTAACCCGAGTCAACTCGGTTTGCTAACCCGAGTCAACTCGGTTTGCTAACCCGAGTCAAATCAGTTTGCTAGCCCGAGTCAACTCGGTTTGCTAACCTGAGTCAACTCGGTTTGCTAACCCGAGTCAACTCGGTTTGCTAACCCGAGTCAACTCGGTTTGCTAACCCGAGTCAACTCGGTTTGCTAACCCGAGTCAAATCAGTTTGCTAGCCCGAGTCAACTCGGTTTGCTTACCCGAGTCAACTCGGTTTGCTTACCCGAGTCAACTCGGTTTGCTTACCCGAGTCAACTCGGTTTGCTTACCCGAGTCAACTCGGTTTGCTTACCCGAGTCAACTCGGTTTGCTTACCCGAGTCAACTCGGTTTGCTAACCCGAGTCAACTCGGTTTGCTAACCCGAGTCAACTCGTTATGCTGACCCGAGTCAACTCGGTTTGCTAGCCCGAGTCAACTCGGTTTGCTAACCCGAGTCAACTCGGTTTGCTAACCCGAGTCAACTCGGTTTGCTAACCCGAGTCAACTCGGTTTGCTAACCCGAGTCAACTCGGTTTGCTAACCCGAGTCAACTCGGTTTGCTAACCCGAGTCAACTCGGTTTGCTAACCCGAGTCAAATCAGTTTGCTAGCCCGAGTCAACTCGGTTTGCTAACCCGAGTCAACTCGGTTTGCTAACCCGAGTCAACTCAGTTTGCCAACCCGAGTCAACTCGGTTTGCTAACCCGAGCCAACTCGGTTTGCTAACCCAAGTCAACTCGGTTTGATAACCCGAGTCAACTCGGTTTGATAACCCGAGCCAACTCGGTTTGCTGACCCAAGCAAACTCGGTTTGCTAACCCGAGCCAACTCGGTTTGCTAACCCGAGTCAACTCGGTTTGATAACCCGAGTCAACTCGGTTTGATAACCCGAGTCAACTCGGTTTGCTAACCCGAGTCCAATCGGTTTGCTAACCCGAGTCAACTCGGTTTGCTAACCCGAGTCAACTCGGTTTGCTAACCCGAGTCAACTCGGTTTGCTACCCCGAGTCAACTCGGTTTGCTAACCCGAGTCAACTCGGTTTGCTAACCCGAGTCAAATCAGTTTGCTAACCCGAGTCAACTCGGTTTGCTAACCCGAGTCAACTCGGTTTGCTAACCCGAGTCAACTCGGTTTGCTAACCCGAGTCAACTCGGTTTGCTAACCCGAGTCAACTCGGTTTGCTAACCCGAGTCAACTCGGTTTGCTAACCCGAGTCAACTCGGTTTGCTAACCCGAGTCAACTCGGTTTGCTAACCCGAGTCAACTCGGTTTGCTAACCCGAGTCAACTCGGTTTGCTAACCCGGGCCAACTCGGTTTGCTAGCCCCGGCCAACTCGGTTTGCTAACCCGGGCCAACTCGGTTTGCTAACCCGAGTCAACTCGGTTTGCTATCCCGAGTCAACTCGGTTTGCTAACCCGAGTCAACTCGGTTTGCTAACCCGAGTCAACTCGGTTTGCTAACCCGAGTCAACTCGGTTTGCTAACCCGAGTCAACTCGGTTTGCTAACCCGAGTCAACTCGGTTTGCTAACCCGAGTCAACTCGGTTTGCTAACCCGAGTCAACTCGGTTTGCTAACCCGAGTCAACTCGGTTTGCTAACCCGAGTCAACTCGGTTTGCTAACCCGAGTCAACTCGGTTTGCTAACCCGAGTCAACTCGGTTTGCTAACCCGAGTCAACTCGGTTTGCTAACCCGAGTCAACTCGGTTTGCTAACCCGAGTCAACTCGGTATGCTAACCCGATTTGCTAACCCGAGTTAACTCGGTTTGCTAACCCGAGTCAACTCGGTTAACTAACCCAAGTCAACTCAGTTTGCTAACCCGAGTCAACTCGGTTTGCTAACCCGAGTCAACTCGGTTTGCTAACCCGAGTCAACTCGGTTTGCTAACCCAATTTGCTAACCCGAGTCAACTCTATTTGCTAACCCGAGCCAACTCGGTTTGCTAACCCAAGTCAACTCGGTTTGATAACCCGAGTCAACCTCGGTTTGCTAACCCGAGTCAACTCGGTATGCTAACCCGATTTGCTAACCCGAGTCAACTCGGTTTGCTAACCCGAGTCACCTCGGTTTGCTAACCCGAGTCAACTCGGTTAACTAACCCAAGTCAACTCGGTTTGCTAACCCGAGTCAACTCGGTTTGCTAACCCGAGTCAACTCGGTTTGCTAACCCGAGTCAACTCGGTTTGCTAACCCGAGTCAACTCGGTTTGCTAACCCGAGTCAACTCGGTTTGCTAACCCGAGTCAACTCGGTTTGCTAACCCGAGTCAACTCGGTTTGCTAACCCGAGCCAACCCGGTTTGCTAACCCGAGTCAACTCGGTTTGCTACCCCGAGTCAACTCGGTTTGCTAACCCGAGTCAACTCGGTTTGCTAACCCGAGTCAACTCGGTTTGCTAACCCGAGTCAATTCGGTTTGCTAACCCGAGTCAACTCGGTTTGCTAACCCGAGTCAACTCGGTTTGCTAACCCGAGTCAACTCGGTTTGCTAACCCGAGCCAACTCGGTTTGCTAACCCAAGTCAACTCGGTTTGATAACCCGAGTCAACTCGGTTTGATAACCCGAGTCAACTCGGTTTGCTAACCCGAGTCAACTCGGTTAACTAACCCAAGTGAACTCGGTTTGCTAACCCGAGTCAAATCAGTTTGCTAACCCGAGTCAACTCGGTTTGCTAACCCGAGTCAACTCGGTTTGCTAACCCGAGCCAACTCGGTTTGCTAACCCAAGTCAACTCGGTTTGCTAACCCGAGTCAACTCGGTTTGCTAACCCGAGTCAACTCAGTTTGCTAACCCGAGTCAACTCGGTTTGCTAACCCGAGTCAACTCGGTTTGCTAACCCGAGTCAACTCGGTTTGCTAACCCGAGTCAACTCGGTTTGCTAACCCGAGTCAACTCGGTTTGCTAACCCGAGTCAACTCGGTTTGCTAACCCGAGTCAACTCGGTTTGCTAACCCGGGCCAACTCGGTTTGCTAGCCCCGGCCAACTCGGTTTGCTAACCCGGGCCAACTCGGTTTGCTAACCCGAGTCAACTCGGTTTGCTAACCCGAGTCAACTCGGTTTGCTAACCCGAGTCAACTCGGTATGCTAACCCGATTTGCTAACCCGAGTCAACTCGGTTTGCTAACCCGAGTCAACTCGGTTAACTAACCCAAGTCAACTCAGTTTGCTAACCCGAGTCAACTCGGTTTGCTAACCCGAGTCAACTCGGTTTGCTAACCCGAGTCAACTCTATTTGCTAACCCGAGCCAACTCGGTTTGCTAACCCAAGTCAACTCGGTTTGATAACCCGAGTCAACCTCGGTTTGCTAACCCGAGTCAACTCGGTATGCTAACCCGATTTGCTAACCCGAGTCAACTCGGTTTGCTAACCCGAGTCAACTCGGTTTGCTAACCCGAGTCACCTCGGTTAACTAACCCAAGTCAACTCGGTTTGCTAACCCGAGTCAACTCGGTTTGCTAACCCGAGTCAACTCGGTTTGCTAACCCGAGTCAACTCGGTTTGCTAACCCGAGTCAACTCGGTTTGCTAACCCGAGTCAACTCGGTTTGCTAACCCGAGTCAACTCGGTTTGCTAACCCGAGTCAACTCGGTTTGCTAACCCGAGTCAACTCGGTTTGCTAACCCGAGTCAACTCGGTTTGCTAACCCGAGTCAACTCGGTTTCCTAACCCGGGCCAACTCGGTTTGCTAACCCCGGCCAACTCGGTTTGCTAACCCGGGCCAACTCGGTTTGCTAACCCGAGTCAACTCGGTTTGCTAACCCGAGTCAACTCGGTTTGCTAACCCGAGTCAAATCGGTTTGCTAACCCGAGTCAAATCAGTTTGCTAGCCCGAGTCAACTCGGTTTGCTAACCCGAGTCAACTCGGTTTGCTAACCCGAGTCAACTCGGTTTGCTAACCCGAGTCAACTCGGTTTGCTAACCCGAGTCAACTCGGTTTGCTTACCCGAGTCAACTCGGTTTGCTAACCCGAGTCAACTCGGTTTGCTAACCCGAGTCAACTCGGTTTGCTAACCCGAGTCAACTCGGTTTGCTAACCCGAGTCAAATCAGTTTGCTAGCCCGAGTCAACTCGGTTTGCTTACCCGAGTCAACTCGGTTTGCTTACCCGAGTCAACTCGGTTTGCTTACCCGAGTCAACTCGGTTTGCTAACCCGAGTCAACTCGGTTTGCTAACCCGAGTCAACTCGGTTTGCTAACCCGGGCCAACTCGGTTTGCTAGCCCCGGCCAACTCGGTTTGCTAACCCGGGCCAACTCGGTTTGCTAACCCGAGTCAACTCGGTTTGCTAACCCGAGTCAAATCAGTTTGCTAGCCCGAGTCAACTCGGTTTGCTTAAACGAGTCAACTCGGTTTGCTTACCCGAGTCAACTCGGTTTGCTTACCCGAGTCAACTCGGTTTGCTTACCCGAGTCAACTCGGTTTGCTAACCCGAGTCAACTCGGTTTGCTAACCCGAGTCAACTCGGTTTGCTAACCCGAGTCAACTCGTTATGCTGACCCGAGTCAACTCGGTTTGCTAGCCCGAGTCAACTCGGTTTGCTTACCCGAGTCAACTCGGTTTGCTAACCCGAGTCAACTCGGTTTGCTAACCCGAGTCAACTCGGTTTGCTAACCCGAGTCAACTCGGTTTGCTAACCCGAGTCAACTCGGTTTGCTAACCCGAGTCAACTCGGTTTGCTAACCCGAGTCAACTCGGTTTGCTAACCCGAGTCAAATCAGTTTGCTAGCCCGAGTCAACTCGGTTTGCTAACCCGAGTCAACTCGGTTTGCTAACCCGAGTCAACTCAGTTTGCCAACCCGAGTCAACTCGGTTTGCTAACCCGAGCCAACTCGGTTTGCTAACCCAAGTCAACTCGGTTTGATAACCCAAGTCAACTCGGTTTGCTAACCCGAGTCAACTCGGTTTGCTAACCCGAGCCAACTCGGTTTGCTAACCCAAGCAAACTCGGTTTGCTAACCCGAGCCAACTCGGTTTGCTAACCCGAGTCAACTCGGTTTGATAACCCGAGTCAACTCGGTTTGCTAACCCGAGTCAAATCGGTTTGCTAACCCGAGTCCAATCGGTTTGCTAACCCGAGTCAACTCGGTTTGCTAACCCGAGTCAACTCGGTTTGCTAACCCGAGTCAACTCGGTTTGCTGACCCGAGTCAACTCGGTTTGCTAACCCGAGCCAACTCGGTTTGCTAACCCGAGCCAACTCGGTTTGCTAACCCGAGCCAACTCGGTTTGCTAACCCGAGTCAAATCAGTTTGCTAACCCGAGTCAACTCGGTTTGCTAACCCGAGTCAACTCGGTTTGCTAACCCGAGTCAACTCGGTTTGCTAACCCGAGTCAACTCGGTTTGCTAACCCGAGTCAACTCGGTTTGCTAACCCGAGTCAACTCGGTTTGCTAACCCGAGTCAACTCGGTTTGCTAACCCGAGTCAACTCGGTTTGCTAACCCGAGTCAACTCGGTTTGCTAACCCGAGTCAACTCGGTTTGCTAACCCGAGTCAACTCGGTTTGCTAATCCGAGCCAACTCGGTTTGCTAACCCGAGTCAACTCGGTTTGATAACCCGAGTCAACTCGGTTTGCTAACCCGAGTCAAATCGGTTTGCTAACCCGAGTCCAATCGGTTTTCTAACCCGAGTCAACTCGGTTTGCTAACCCGAGTCAAATCGGTTTGCTAACCCGAGTCCAATCGGTTTGCTAACCCGAGTCAACTCGGTTTGCTAACCCGAGTCAACTCGGTTTGCTAACCCGAGTCAACTCGGTTTGCTAACCCGAGTCAACTCGGTTTGCTAACCCGAGTCAACTCGGTTTGCTAACCCGAGCCAACTCGGTTTGCTAACCCGAGCCAACTCGGTTTGCTAACCCGAGTCAACTCGGTTTGCTAACCCGAGTCAACTCGGTTTGCTAACCCGAGTCAACTCGGTTTGCTAACCCGAGTCAACTCGGTTTCCTAACCCGGGCCAACTCGGTTTGCTAGCCCCGGCCAACTCGGTTTGCTAACCCGGGCCAACTCGGTTTGCTAACCCGAGTCAACTCGGTTTGCTAACCCGAGTCAAATCGGTTTGCTAACCCGAGTCAAATCAGTTTGCTAGCCCGAGTCAACTCGGTTTGCTAACCCGAGTCAACTCGGTTTGCTAACCCGAGTCAACTCGGTTTGCTAACCCGAGTCAACTCGGTTTGCTAACCCGAGTCAACTCGGTTTGCTAACCCGAGTCAACTCGGTTTGCTAACCCGAGTCAAATCAGTTTGCTAGCCCGAGTCAACTCGGTTTGCTTACCCGAGTCAACTCGGTTTGCTAACCCGAGTCAACTCGGTTTGCTAACCCGAGTCAACTCGGTTTGCTAACCCGGGCCAACTCGGTTTGCTAGCCCCGGCCAACTCGGTTTGCTAACCCGGGCCAACTCGGTTTGCTAACCCGAGTCAACTCGGTTTGCTAACCCGAGTCAACTCGGTTTGCTAACCCGAGTCAACTCGGTTTGCTAACCCGAGTCAAATCAGTTTGCTAGCCCGAGTCAACTCGGTTTGCTTAAACGAGTCAACTCGGTTTGCTTACCCGAGTCAACTCGGTTTGCTTACCCGAGTCAACTCGGTTTGCTTACCCGAGTCAACTCGGTTTGCTAACCCGAGTCAACTCGGTTTGCTAACCCGAGTCAACTCGGTTTGCTAACCCGAGTCAACTCGTTATGCTGACCCGAGTCAACTCGGTTTGCTAGCCCGAGTCAACTCGGTTTGCTAACCCGAGTCAACTCGGTTTGCTAACCCGAGTCAACTCGGTTTGCTAACCCGAGTCAACTCGGTTTGCTAACCCGAGTCAACTCGGTTTGCTAACCCGAGTCAACTCGGTTTGCTAACCCGAGTCAACTCGGTTTGCTAACCCGAGTCAACTCGGTTTGCTAACCCGAGTCAACTCGGTTTGCTAACCCGAGTCAAATCAGTTTGCTAGCCCGAGTCAACTCGGTTTGCTAACCCGAGTCAACTCGGTTTGCTAACCCGAGTCAACTCAGTTTGCCAACCCGAGTCAACTCGGTTTGCTAACCCGAGCCAACTCGGTTTGCTAACCCAAGTCAACTCGGTTTGATAACCCGAGTCAACTCGGTTTGCTAACCCGAGTCAACTCGGTTTGCTAACCCGAGTCAACTCGGTTTGCTAACCCGAGCCAACTCGGTTTGCTAACCCAAGCAAACTCGGTTTGCTAACCCGAGTCAACTCGGTTTGCTAACCCGAGTCAACTCAGTTTGCCAACCCGAGTCAACTCGGTTTGCTAACCCGAGCCAACTCGGTTTGCTAACCCAAGTCAACTCGGTTTGATAACCCGAGTCAACTCGGTTTGCTAACCCGAGTCAAATCAGTTTGCTAACCCGAGTCAAATCGGTTTGCTAACCCGAGTCCAATCGGTTTGCTAACCCGAGTCAACTCGGTTCGTAACCCGAGTCAACTCGGTTTGCTAACCCGAGCCAACTCGGTTTGCTAACCCGAGCCAACTCGGTTTGCTAACCCGAGCCAACTCGGTTTGCTAACCCGAGTCAAATCAGTTTGCTAACCCGAGTCAACTCGGTTTGCTAACCCGAGTCAACTCTGTTTGCTAACCCGAGTCAACTCGGTTTGCTAACCCGAGTCCACTCGGTTTGCTAACCCGAGTCAACTCGGTTTGCTAACCCGAGTCAACTCGGTTTGCTAACCCGAGTCAACTCGGTTTGCTAACCCGAGTCAACTCGGTTTGCTAACCCGAGCCAACTCGGTTTGCTAACCCGAGTCAACTCGGTTTGATAACCCGAGTCAACTCGGTTTGCTAACCCGAGTCAAATCGGTTTGCTAACCCGAGTCCAATCGGTTTTCTAACCCGAGTCAACTCGGTTTGCTAACCCGAGTCAACTCGGTTTGCTAACCCGAGTCAACTCGGTTTGCTAACCCGAGTCAACACGGTTTGCTAACCCGATTTGCTAACCCGAGTCAACTCTATTTGCTAACCCGAGCCAACTCGGTTTGCTAACCCAAGTCAACTCGGTTAGATAACCCGAGTCAACTCGGTTTGCTAACCCGAGTCAACTCGGTATGCTAACCCGATTTGCTAGCCCGAGTCAACTCGGTTTGCTAACCCGAGTCAACTCGGTTTGCTAACCCGAGTCAACTCGGTTAACTAACCCAAGTCAACTCGGTTTGCTAACCCGAGTCAACTCGGTTTGCTAACCCGAGTCAACTCGGTTTGCTGACCCGAGTCAACTCGGTTTGCTAACCCGAGTCAACTCGGTTTGCTAACCCGAGTCAACTCGGTTTGCTAACCCGAGTCAACTCGGTTTGCTAACCCGAGTCAACTCGGTTTGCTAACCCGAGTCAACTCGGTTTGCTAACCCGATTTGCTAACCCGAGTCAACTCGGTTTGCTAACCCGAGTCAACTCGGTTTGCTTACCCGAGTCAACTCGGTTAACTAACCCAAGTCAACTCGGTTTGCTAACCCGAGTCAACACGGTTTGCTAACCCGAGTCAACTCGGTTTGCTAACCCGAGTCAACTCGGTTTGCTAACCCGAGTCAACTCGGTTTGCTAACCCGAGTCAACTCGGTTTGCTAACCCGAGTCAACTCGGTTTGCTAACCCGAGTCAACTCGGTTTGCTAACCCGAGCCAACTCGGTTTGCTAACCCGAGTCAAATCAGTTTGCTAACCCGAGTCAACTCGGTTTGCTAACCCGAGCAAACTCGGTTTGCTAACCCGAGCAAACTCGGTTTGCTAACCCGAGCAAACTCGGTTTGCTAACCCGAGCCAACTCGGTTTGCTAACCCAAGTCAACTCGGTTTGATAACCCGAGTCAACTCGGTTTGATAACCCGAGTCAACTCGGTTTGATAACCCAAGTCAACTCGGTTTGATAACCCGAGTCAACTCGGTTTGATAACCCGAGTCAACTCGGTTTGATAACCCGAGTCAAATCAGTTTGCTAACCCGAGTCAACTCGGTTTGCTAACCCGAGTCAACTCGGTTTGATAACCCGAGTCAACTCGGTTTGATAACCCGAGTCAACTCGGTTTGATAACCCGAGTCAACTCGGTTTGATAACCCGAGTCAACTCGGTTTGATAACCCGAGTCAAATCAGTTTGCTAACCCGAGTCAACTCGGTTTGCTAACCCGAGTCAACTCGGTTTGCTAACCCGAGTCAACTCGGTTTGCTAACCCGAGTCAACTCGGTTTGCTAACCCGAGTCAACTCGGTTTGCTAACCCGAGTCAACTCGGTTTGCTAACCCGAGTCAACTCGGTTTGCTAACCCGGGCCAACTCGGTTTGCTAGCCCCGGCCAACTCGGTTTGCTAACCCGGGCCAACTCGGTTTGCTAACCCGAGTCAACTCGGTTTGCTAACCCGAGTCAACTCGGTTTGCTAACCCGAGTCAACTCGGTTTGCTAACCCGAGTCAACTCGGTTTGCTAACCCGAGTCAACTCGGTTTGCTAACCCGAGTCAACTCGGTTTGCTAACCCGAGTCAACTCGGTTTGCTAACCCGAGTCAACTCGGTTTGCTAACCCGAGTCAACTCGGTTTGCTAACCCGAGTCAACTCGGTTTGCTAACCTGAGTCAACTCGGTTTGCTAACCCGAGTCAACTCGGTTTGCTAACCCGAGTCAACTCGGTTTGCTAACCCGAGTCAACTCGGTTTGCTAACCCGAGTCAAATCAGTTTGCTAGCCCGAGTCAACTCGGTTTGTTTACCCGAGTCAACTCGGTTTGCTTACCCGAGTCAACTCGGTTTGCTTACCCGAGTCAACTCGGTTTGCTTACCCGAGTCAACTCGGTTTGCTTACCCGAGTCAACTCGGTTTGCTTACCCGAGTCAACTCGG
The DNA here is from genome assembly GCA_914767635.1 of Melanostoma mellinum. Classification (NCBI taxonomy): domain Eukaryota; kingdom Metazoa; phylum Arthropoda; class Insecta; order Diptera; family Syrphidae; genus Melanostoma; species Melanostoma mellinum. The sequence continues at coordinate 29,176,019 of OU612058.1, forward strand.
TTTGCTAACCCGAGTCAACTCGGTTTGCTAACCCGAGTCAACTCGTTATGCTGACCCGAGTCAACTCGGTTTGCTAGCCCGAGTCAACTCGGTTTGCTAACCCGAGTCAACTCGGTTTGCTAACCCGAGTCAACTCGGTTTGCTAACCCGAGTCAACTCGGTTTGCTAACCCGAGTCAACTCGGTTTGCTAACCCGAGTCAACTCGGTTTGCTAACCCGAGTCAACTCGGTTTGCTAACCCGAGTCAACTCGGTTTGCTAACCCGAGTCAACTCGGTTTGCTAACCCGAGTCAAATCAGTTTGCTAGCCCGAGTCAACTCGGTTTGCTAACCCGAGTCAACTCGGTTTGCTAACCCGAGTCAACTCGGTTTGCTAACCCGAGTCAACTCAGTTTGCCAACCCGAGTCAACTCGGTTTGCTAACCCGAGCCAACTCGGTTTGCTAACCCAAGTCAACTCGGTTTGATAACCCGAGTCAACTCGGTTTGATAACCCGAGCCAACTCGGTTTGCTGACCCAAGCAAACTCGGTTTGCTAACCCGAGCCAACTCGGTTTGCTAACCCGAGTCAACTCGGTTTGATAACCCGAGTCAACTCGGTTTGATAACCCGAGTCAACTCGGTTTGCTAACCCGAGTCCAATCGGTTTGCTAACCCGAGTCAACTCGGTTTGCTAACCCGAGTCAACTCGGTTTGCTAACCCGAGTCAACTCGGTTTGCTACCCCGAGTCAACTCGGTTTGCTAACCCGAGTCAACTCGGTTTGCTAACCCGAGTCAAATCAGTTTGCTAACCCGAGTCAACTCGGTTTGCTAACCCGAGTCAACTCGGTTTGCTAACCCGAGTCAACTCGGTTTGCTAACCCGAGTCAACTCGGTTTGCTAACCCGAGTCAACTCGGTTTGCTAACCCGAGTCAACTCGGTTTGCTAACCCGAGTCAACTCGGTTTGCTAACCCGAGTCAACTCGGTTTGCTAACCCGAGTCAACTCGGTTTGCTAACCCGAGTCAACTCGGTTTGCTAACCCGAGTCAACTCGGTTTGCTAACCCGGGCCAACTCGGTTTGCTAGCCCCGGCCAACTCGGTTTGCTAACCCGGGCCAACTCGGTTTGCTAACCCGAGTCAACTCGGTTTGCTATCCCGAGTCAACTCGGTTTGCTAACCCGAGTCAACTCGGTTTGCTAACCCGAGTCAACTCGGTTTGCTAACCCGAGTCAACTCGGTTTGCTAACCCGAGTCAACTCGGTTTGCTAACCCGAGTCAACTCGGTTTGCTAACCCGAGTCAACTCGGTTTGCTAACCCGAGTCAACTCGGTTTGCTAACCCGAGTCAACTCGGTTTGCTAACCCGAGTCAACTCGGTTTGCTAACCCGAGTCAACTCGGTTTGCTAACCCGAGTCAACTCGGTTTGCTAACCCGAGTCAACTCGGTTTGCTAACCCGAGTCAACTCGGTATGCTAACCCGATTTGCTAACCCGAGTTAACTCGGTTTGCTAACCCGAGTCAACTCGGTTAACTAACCCAAGTCAACTCAGTTTGCTAACCCGAGTCAACTCGGTTTGCTAACCCGAGTCAACTCGGTTTGCTAACCCGAGTCAACTCGGTTTGCTAACCCGATTTGCTAACCCGAGTCAACTCTATTTGCTAACCCGAGCCAACTCGGTTTGCTAACCCAAGTCAACTCGGTTTGATAACCCGAGTCAACCTCGGTTTGCTAAGCCGAGTCAACTCGGTATGCTAACCCGATTTGCTAACCCGAGTCAACTCGGTTTGCTAACCCGAGTCAACTCGGTTTGCTAACCCGAGTCAACTCGGTTAACTAACCCAAGTCAACTCGGTTTGCTAACCCGAGTCAACTCGGTTTGCTAACCCGAGTCAACTCGGTTTGCTAACCCGAGTCAACTCGGTTTGCTAACCCGAGTCAACTCGGTTTGCTAACCCGAGTCAACTCGGTTTGCTAACCCGAGTCAACTCGGTTTGCTAACCCGAGTCAACTCGGTTTGCTAACCCGAGTCAACTCGGTTTGCTAACCCGAGTCAACTCGGTTTGCTAACCCGAGTCAACTCGGTTTGCTAACCCGAGTCAACTCGGTTTGCTAACCCGAGTCAATTCGGTTTGCTAACCCGAGTCAACTCGGTTTGCTAACCCGAGTCAACTCGGTTTGCTAACCCGAGTCAACTCGGTTTGCTAACCCGAGCCAACTCGGTTTGCTAACCCAAGTCAACTCGGTTTGATAACCCGAGTCAACTCGGTTTGATAACCCGAGTCAACTCGGTTTGATAACCCGAGTCAACTCGGTTTGCTAACCCGAGTCAACTCGGTTAACTAACCCAAGTGAACTCGGTTTGCTAACCCGAGTCAAATCAGTTTGCTAACCCGAGTCAACTCGGTTTGCTAACCCGAGTCAACTCGGTTTGCTAACCCGAGCCAACTCGGTTTGCTAACCCAAGTCAACTCGGTTTGCTAACCCGAGTCAACTCGGTTTGCTAACCCAAGTCAACTCGTTATGCTGACCCGAGTCAACTCGGTTTGCTAGCCCGAGTCAACTCGGTTTGCTAACCCGAGTCAACTCGGTTTGCTAACCCGAGTCAACTCGGTTTGCTAACCCGAGTCAACTCGGTTTGCTAACCCGAGTCAACTCGGTTTGCTAACCCGAGTCAACTCGGTTTGCTAACCCGAGTCAACTCGGTTTGCTAACCCGAGTCAACTCGGTTTGCTAACCCGAGTCAACTCGGTTTGCTAACCCGAGTCAACTCGGTTTGCTAACCCGAGTCAACTCGGTTTGCTAACCCGAGTCAACTCGGTTTGCTAACCCGAGTCAACTCGGTTTGCTAACCCGAGTCAACTCGGTTTGCTAACCCGAGTCAACTCGGTTTGCTAACCCGAGTCAAATCAGTTTGCTAGCCCGAGTCAACTCGGTTTGCTAACCCGAGTCAACTCGGTTTGCTAACCCGAGTCAACTCAGTTTGCCAACCCGAGTCATCTCGGTTTGCTAACCCGAGCCAACTCGGTTTGCTAACCCAAGTCAACTCGGTTTGATAACCCGAGTCAACTCGGTTTGATAACCCGAGTCAACTCGGTTTGCTAACCCGAGCCAACTCGGTTTGCTGACCCAAGCAAACTCGGTTTGCTAACCCGAGCCAACTCGGTTTGCTAACCCGAGTCAACTCGGTTTGATAACCCGAGTCAACTCGGTTTGATAACCCGAGTCAACTCGGTTTGCTAACCCGAGTCCAATCGGTTTGCTAACCCGAGTCAACTCGGTTTGCTAACCCGAGTCAACTCGGTTTGCTAACCCGAGTCAACTCGGTTTGCTACCCCGAGTCAACTCGGTTTGCTAACCCGAGTCAAATCAGTTTGCTAACCCGAGTCAACTCGGTTTGCTAACCCGAGTCAACTCGGTTTGCTAACCCGAGTCAACTCGGTTTGCTAACCCGAGTCAACTCGGTTTGCTAACCCGAGTCAACTCGGTTTGCTAACCCGGGCCAACTCGGTTTGCTAGCCCCGGCCAACTCGGTTTGCTAACCCGGGCCAACTCGGTTTGCTAACCCGAGTCAACTCGGTTTGCTATCCCGAGTCAACTCGGTTTGCTAACCCGAGTCAACTCGGTTTGCTAACCCGAGTCAACTCGGTTTGCTAACCCGAGTCAACTCGGTTTGCTAACCCGAGTCAACTCGGTTTGCTAACCCGAGTCAACTCGGTTTGCTAACCCGAGTCAACTCGGTTTGCTAACCCGAGTCAACTCGGTTTGCTAACCCGAGTCAACTCGGTTTGCTAACCCGAGTCAACTCGGTTTGCTAACCCGAGTCAACTCGGTTTGCTAACCCGAGTCAACTCGGTATGCTAACCCGATTTGCTAACCCGAGTTAACTCGGTTTGCTAACCCGAGTCAACTCGGTTAACTAACCCAAGTCAACTCAGTTTGCTAACCCGAGTCAACTCGGTTTGCTAACCCGAGTCAACTCGGTTTGCTAACCCGAGTCAACTCGGTTTGCTAACCCGATTTGCTAACCCGAGTCAACTCTATTTGCTAACCCGAGTCAACTCGGTTTGCTTAACCGAATCAACTCGGTTTGATAACCCGAGTCAACCTCGGTTTGCTAACCCGAGTCAACTCGGTATGCTAACCCGATTTGCTAACCCGAGTCAACTCGGTTTGCTAACCCGAGTCAACTCGGTTTGCTAACCCGAGTCAACTCGGTTAACTAACCCAAGTCAACTCGGTTTGCTAACCCGAGTCAACTCGGTTTGCTAACCCGAGTCAACTCGGTTTGCTAACCCGAGTCAACTCGGTTTGCTAACCCGAGTCAACTCGGTTTGCTAACCCGAGTCAACTCGGTTTGCTAACCCGAGTCAACTCGGTTTGCTAACCCGAGTCAACTCGGTTTGCTAACCCGAGTCAACTCGGTTTGCTAAGCCAACTCGGTTTGCTAACCCGAGTCAACTCGGTTTGATAACCCGAGTCAACTCGGTTTGCTAACCCGAGTCAAATCGGTTTGCTAACCCGAGTCCAATCGGTTTGCTAACCCGAGTCAACTCGGTTTGCTAACCCGAGTCAACTCGGTTTGCTAACCCGAGTCAACTCGGTTTGCTAACCCGAGTCAACTCGGTTTGCTAACCCGAGTCAACTCGGTTTGCTAACCCGAGTCAACTCGGTTTGCTAACCCGAGTCAACTCGTTTTGCTAACCCGGGCCAACTCGGTTTGCTAACCCGAGTCAACTCGGTTTGCTAACCCGAGTCAACTCGGTTTGCTAACCCGAGTCAACTCGGTTTGCTAACCCGAGTCAACTCGGTTTGCTAACCCGAGTCAACTCGGTATGCTAACCCGATTTGCTAACCCGAGTCAACTCGGTTTGCTAACCCGAGTCAAATCGGTTTGCTAACCCGAGTCCAATCGGTTTGCTAACCCGAGTCAATTCGGTTTGCTAACCCGAGTCAACTCGGTTTACTAACCCGAGTCAACTCGGTTTGCTAACCCGAGCCAACTCGGTTTGCTAACCCGAGTCAAATCAGTTTGCTAACCCGAGTCAACTCGGTTTGCTAACCCGAGTCAACTCGGTTTGCTAACCCGAGTCAACTCGGTTTGCTAACCCGAGTCAACTCGGTTTGCTAACCCGAGTCAACTCAGTTTGCTAACCCGGGCCAACTCGGTTTGCTAGCCCCGGCCAACTCGGTTTGCTAACCCGGGCCAACTCGGTTTGCTAACCCGAGTCAACTCGGTTTGCTAACCCGAGTCAACTCGGTTTGCTAACCCGAGTCAACTCGGTTTGCTAACCCGAGTCAACTCGGTTTGCTAACCCGAGTCAACTCGTTATGCTGACCCGAGTCAACTCGTTATGCTGACCCGAGTCAACTCGGTTTGCTAACCCGAGTCAACTCGGTTTGCTAACCCGAGTCAACTCGGTTTGCTAACCCGAGTCAACTCGGTTTGCTAACCCGAGTCAACTCGGTTTGCTAACCCGAGTCAACTCGGTTTGCTAACCCGAGTCAACTCGGTTTGCTAACCCGAGTCAACTCGGTTTGCTAACCCGAGTCAACTCGGTTTGCTAACCCGAGTCAACTCGGTTTGCTAACCCGAGTCAACTCGGTTTGCTAACCCGAGTCAACTCGGTTTGCTAACCCGAGTCAACTCGGTTTGCTAACCCGAGTCAAATCAGTTTGCTAGCCCGAGTCAACTCGGTTTGCTAACCCGAGTCAACTCGGTTTGCTAACCCGAGTCAACTCAGTTTGCCAACCCGAGTCAACTCGGTTTGCTAACCCGAGCCAACTCGGTTTGCTAACCCAAGTCAACTCGGTTTGATAACCCGAGTCAACTCGGTTTGATAACCCGAGTCAACTCGGTTTGCTAACCCGAGCCAACTCGGTTTGCTGACCCAAGCAAACTCGGTTTGCTAACCCGAGCCAACTCGGTTTGCTAACCCGAGTCAACTCGGTTTGATAACCCGAGTCAACTCGGTTTGATAACCCGAGTCAACTCGGTTTGATAACCCGAGTCAACTCGGTTTGATAACCCGAGTCAACTCGGTTTGATAACCCGAGTCAACTCGGTTTGATAACCCGAGTCAACTCGGTTTGCTAACCCGAGTCAACTCGGTTTGCTAACCCGAGTCAACTCGGTTTGCTAACCCGAGTCAACTCGGTTTGCTAACCCGAGTCAACTCGGTTTGCTAACCCGAGTCAACTCGGTTTGCTAACCCGAGTCAACTCGGTTTGCTAACCCGAGTCAACTCGGTTTGCTAACCCGAGTCAACTCGGTTTGCTAACCCGAGTCAACTCGGTTTGCTAACCCGAGTCAACTCGGTTTGCTAACCCGAGTCAACTCGGTTTGCTAACCCGAGTCAACTCGGTTTGCTAACCCGAGTCAAATCAGTTTGCTAGCCCGAGTCAACTCGGTTTGCTAACCCGAGTCAACTCGGTTTGCTAACCCGAGTCAACTCAGTTTGCCAACCCGAGTCAACTCGGTTTGCTAACCCGAGCCAACTCGGTTTGCTAACCCAAGTCAACTCGGTTTGATAACCCGAGTCAACTCGGTTTGATAACCCGAGTCAACTCGGTTTGCTAACCCGAGCCAACTCGGTTTGCTGACCCAAGCAAACTCGGTTTGCTAACCCGAGCCAACTCGGTTTGCTAACCCGAGTCAACTCGGTTTGATAACCCGAGTCAACTCGGTTTGATAACCCGAGTCAACTCGGTTTGATAACCCGAGTCAACTCGGTTTGATAACCCGAGTCAACTCGGTTTGATAACCCGAGTCAACTCGGTTTGCTAACCCGAGTCAAATCGGTTTGCTAACCCGAGTCCAATCGGTTTGCTAACCCGAGTCAACTCGGTTTGCTAACCCGAGTCAACTCGGTTTGCTAACCCGAGTCAACTCGGTTTGCTACCCCGAGTCAACTCGGTTTGCTTACCCGAGTCAACTCGGTTTGCTAACCCGAGTCAACTCGGTTTGCTAACCCGAGTCAACTCGGTTTGCTACCCCGAGTCAACTCGGTTTGCTAACCCGAGTCAACTCGGTTTGCTAACCCGAGTCAAATCAGTTTGCTAACCCGAGTCAACTCGGTTTGCTAACCCGAGTCAACTCGGTTTGCTAACCCGAGTCAACTCGGTTTGCTAACCCGAGTCAACTCGGTTTGCTAACCCGAGTCAACTCGGTTTGCTAACCCGAGTCAACTCGGTTTGCTAACCCGAGTCAACTCGGTTTGCTAACCCGAGTCAACTCGGTTTGCTAACCCGAGTCAACTCGGTTTGCTAACCCGGGCCAACTCGGTTTGCTAGCCCCGGCCAACTCGGTTTGCTAACCCGGGCCAACTCGGTTTGCTAACCCGAGTCAACTCGGTTTGCTAACCCGAGTCAACTCGGTTTGCTAACCCGAGTCAACTCGGTTTGCTAACCCGAGTCAACTCGGTTTGCTAACCCGAGTCAACTCGGTTTGCTAACCCGAGTCAACTCGGTTTGCTAACCCGAGTCAACTCGGTATGCTAACCCGATTTGCTAACCCGAGTCAACTCGGTTTGCTAACCCGAGTCAACTCGGTTTGCTAACCCGAGTCAACTCGGTTAACTAACCCAAGTCAACTCAGTTTGCTAACCCGAGTCAACTCGGTTTGCTAACCCGAGTCAACTCGGTTTGCTAACCCGATTTGCTAACCCGAGTCAACTCTATTTGCTAACCCGAGCCAACTCGGTTTGCTAACCCAAGTCAACTCGGTTTGATAACCCGAGTCAACCTCGGTTTGCTAACCCGAGTCAACTCGGTATGCTAACCCGATTTGCTAACCCGAGTCAACTCGGTTTGCTAACCCGAGTCAACTCGGTTTGCTAACCCGAGTCAACTCGGTTAACTAACCCAAGTCAACTCGGTTTGCTAACCCGAGTCAACTCGGTTTGCTTACCCGAGTCAACTCGGTTTGCTAACCCGAGTCAACTCAGTTTGCTAACCCGAGTCAACTCGGTTTGCTAACCCGAGTCAACTCGGTTTGCTAACCCGAGTCAACTCGGTTTGCTAACCCGAGTCAACTCGGTTTGCTAACCCGACCCAACCCGGTTTGCTAACCCGAGTCAACTCGGTTTGCTAACCCGAGTCAACTCGGTTTGCTAACCCGAGTCAACTCGGTTTGCTAACCCGAGTCAACTCGGTTTGCTAACCCGAGTCAACTCGGTTTGCTAACCCGAGTCAACTCGGTTTGCTAACCCGAGTCAACTCGGTTTGCTAACCCGAGTCAACTCGGTTTGCTAACCCGAGTCAACTCGGTTTGCTAACCCGAGCCAACTCGGTTTGCTAACCCAAGTCAACTCGGTTTGATAACCCGAGTCAACTCGGTTTGATAACCCGAGTCAACTCGGTTTGCTAACCCGAGTCAACTCGGTTAACTAACCCAAGTGAACTCGGTTTGCTAACCCGAGTCAAATCAGTTTGCTAACCCGAGTCAACTCGGTTTGCTAACCCGAGCAAACTCGGTTTGCTAACCCGAGCCAACTCGGTTTGCTTACCCAAGTCAACTCGGTTTGATAACTCGAGTCAACTCGGTTTGATAACCCGAGTCAACTCGGTTTGATAACCCGAGTCAACTCGGTTTGATAACCCGAGTCAACTCGGTTTGCTAACCCGAGCCAACTCGGTTTGCTAACCCAAGCCAACTCGGTTTGCTAACCCGAGTCAACTCGGTTTGATAACCCGAGTCAACTCGGTTTGCTAACCCGAGTCAAATCGGTTTGCTAACCCGAGTCCAATCGGTTTGCTAACCCGAGTCAACTCGGTTTGCTAACCCGAGTCAACTCGGTTTGCTAACCCGAGTCAACTCGGTTTGCTAACCCGAGTCAACTCGGTTTGCTAACCCGAGTCAACTCGGTTTGCTAACCCGAGTCAACTCGGTTTGCTAACCCGAGTCAACTCGGTTTGCTAACCCGAGTCAACTCGTTTTGCTAACCCGGGCCAACTCGGTTTGCTAGCCCCGGCCAACTCGGTTTGCTAACCCGGGCCAACTCGGTTTGCTAACCCGAGTCAACTCGGTTTGCTAACCCGAGTAAACTCGGTTTGCTAACCCGAGTCAACTCGGTTTGCTAACCCGAGTCAACTCGGTATGCTAACCCGATTTGCTAACCCGAGTCAACTCGGTTTGATAACCCGAGTCAACTCGGTTTGCTAACCCGAGTCAAATCGGTTTGCTAACCCGAGTCCAATCGGTTTGCTAACCCGAGTCAATTCGGTTTGCTAACCCGAGTCAACTCGGTTTACTAACCCGAGTCAACTCGGTTTGCTAACCCGAGCCAACTCGGTTTGCTAACCCGAGTCAAATCAGTTTGCTAACCCGAGTCAACTCGGTTTGCTAACCCGAGTCAACTCGGTTTGCTAACCCGAGTCAACTCGGTTTGCTAACCCGAGTCAACTCGGTTTGCTAACCCGAGTCAACTCGGTTTGCTAACCCGGGCCAACTCGGTTTGCTAGCCCCGGCCAACTCAGTTTGCTAACCCGGGCCAACTCGGTTTGCTAACCCGAGTCAACTCGGTTTGCTAACCCGAGTCAACTCGGTTTGCTAACCCGAGTCAACTCGGTTTGCTAACCCGAGTCAACTCGGTTTGCTAACCCAAGTCAACTCGGTTTGCTAACCCAAGTCAACTCGGTTTGCTAACCCGAGTCAACTCGGTTTGCTAACCCGAGTCAACTCGGTTTGCTAACCCGAGTCCAATCGGTTTGCTAACCCGAGTCAACTCGGTTTGCTAACCCGAGTCAACTCGGTTTGCTAACCCGAGTCAACTCGGTTTGCTAACCCGAGTCAATTCGGTTTGCTAACCCGAGTCAACTCGGTATGCTAACCCGAGTCAACTCGGTTTGCTAACCCGAGTCAACTCGGTTTGCTAACCCGAGTCAACTCGGTTTGCTAACCCGAGTCAACTCGGTTTGCTAACCCGAGTCAACTCGGTTTGCTAACCCGAGTCAACTCGGTTTGCTAACCCGAGTCAAATCAGTTTGCTAGCCCGAGTCAACTCGGTTTGCTTACCCGAGTCAACTCGGTTTGCTTACCCGAGTCAACTCGGTTTGCTAACCCGAGTCAACTCGGTTTGCTAACCCGAGTCAACTCGGTTTGCTAACCCGAGTCAACTCGTTATGCTGACCCGAGTCAACTCGGTTTGCTAGCCCGAGTCAACTCGGTTTGCTAACCCGAGTCCACTCGGTTTGCTAACCCGAGTCCACTCGGTTTGCTAACCCGAGTCAACTCGGTTTGCTAACCCGACCCAACCCGGTTTGTTAACCCGAGTCAACTCGGTTTGCTAACCCGAGTCAACTCGGTTTGCTAACCCGAGTCAACTCGGTTTGCTAACCCGAGTCAACTCGGTTTGCTAACCCGAGTCAACTCGGTTTGCTAACCCGAGTCAACTCGGTTTGCTAACCCGAGCCAACTCGGTTAACTAACCCGAGTCAACTCGGTTTGCTAACCCGAGTCAACTCGGTATGCTAACCCGAGTCAACTCGGTTTGCTAACCCGAATCAACTCGGTTTGCTAACCCGAGTCAACTCGGTTTGCTAACCCGAGTCAACTCGGTTTGCTAGCCCGAGTCAACTCGGTTTGCTAACCCGAGTCAACTCGGTTTGCTAACCCGAGTCAACTCGGTTTGCTAACCCGAGCCAACTCGGTTTGCTAACCCGAGTCAACTCAGTTTGCTAACCCGAGTCAACTCAGTTTGCTAACCCGAGTCAACTCGGTTTGCTAACCCGAGTCAACTCGGTTTGCTAACCCGAGTCAACTCGGTTTGCTAACCCGAGTCAACTCGGTTTGCTAACCCGAGTCAACTCGGTATGCTAACCCGAGTCAACTCGGTTTGCTAACCCGAGTCAACTCGGTTTGCTAACCCGAGTCAACTCGGTATGCTAACCCGAGTCAACTCGGTTTGCTAACCCGAATCAACTCGGTTTGCTAGCCCGAATCAACTCGGTTTGCTAACCCGAATCAACTCGGTTTGCTAACCCGAATCAACTCGGTTTGCTAACCCGAGTCAACTCGGTTTGCTAACCCGAGTCAACTCGGTTTGCTAACCCGAGTCAACTCAGTTTGCCAACCCGAGTCAACTCGGTTTGCTAACCCGAGTCAACTCGGTTTGCTAACCCGAGTCAACTCGGTTTGCTAAACCGAGTCAACTCGGTTTGCTAACCCGAGTCAACTTGATTTGCTAACCCGAGTCAATTCGGTTTGCTAACCCAAGTCAACTCGGTTTGCTAACCCGAGTCAACTCGGTATGCTAACCCGAGTCAACTCGGTATGCTAACCCGAGTCAACTCGGTATGCTAACCCGAGTCAACTCGGTTTGCTAACCCGAGCCAACTTGGTTTGCTAACCCGAGTCAACTCGGTTTGCTTACCCGAGTCAACTCGGTTTGCTTACCCGAGTCAACTCGGTTTGCTTACCCGAGTCAACTCGGTTTGCTAACCCGAGTCAACTCGGTTTGCTAACCCGAGCCAACTCGGTTGGCTAACCCGAGCCAACTCGGTTGGCTAACCCGAGTCAAATCAGTTTACTAACCCGAGTCAACTCAGTTTACTAACCCGAGTCAACTCGGTTTGCTAACCCGAGTCAACTCGGTTTGCTAACCCGAGTCAACTCGGTTTGCTAACCCGAGTCAACTCGGTTTGCTAACCCGAGTCAACTCGGTTTGCTAACCCGAGTCAACTCGGTTTGCTAACCCGAGTCAACTCAGTTTACTAACCCGAGTCAACTCAGTTTACTAACCCGAGTCAACTCGGTTTGCTAACCCGAGTCAACTCGGTTTGCTAACCCGAGTCAACTCGGTTTGCTAACCCGAGTCAACTCGGTTTGCTAACCCGAGTCAACTCGGTTTGCTAGCCCGAGTCATCTCGGTTTGCTAGCCCGAGTCAACTCGGTTTGCTAACCCGAGTCAACTCGGTTTGCTAACCCGAGTCAACTCGGTTTGCTAACCTGAGTCAACTCGGTTTGCTAACCCGAGTCAACTCGGTTTGCTAACCCGAGTCAACTCGGTTTGCTAACCCGAGTCAACTCGGTTTGCTAACCCGAGTCAACTCGGTTTGCTAACCCGAGTCAACTCGGTTTGCTAACCCGAGTCAACTCGGTTTGCTAACCCGAGTCAACTCGGTTTGCTAACCCGAGTCAACTCAGTTTACTAACCCGAGTCAACTCGGTTTGCTAACCCGAGTCAACTTGATTTGCTAACCCGAGTCAATTCGGTTTGCTAACCCAAGTCAACTCGGTTTGCTAACCCGAGTCAACTCGGTATGCTAACCCGAGTCAACTCGGTATGCTAACCCGAGTCAACTCGGTATGCTAACCCGAGTCAACTCGGTTTGCTAACCCGAATCAACTCGGTTTGCTAACCCGAATCAACTCGGTTTGCTAACCCGAGTCAACTCGGTTTGCTAACCCGAGTCAACTCGGTTTGCTAACCCGAGTCAACTCGGTTTGCTAACCCGAGTCAACTCGGTTTGCTAACCCGAGTCAACTCGGTTTGCTAACCCGAGTCAACTCGGTTTGCTAACCCGAGTCAACTCGGTTTGCTAACCCAAGTCAACTCGGTTGCTAACCCGAGTCAACTCGGTATGCTAACCCGAGTCAAATCAGTTTGCTTACCCGAGTCAACTCGGTTTGCTAACCCGAGTCAAATCGACGAAATTTGGTGAAAACTTAAATTTGTATGTGTCAAACATGCAGTAATTTTTTGATTTAAAATATTTATTTTTTCACCTTATATTGACTTAATATCGAAAAAGCACCCTTATTTTCAATCGAAAATTCTCACGTCAAAATATCTGCTTTTTTAAAAAAGTAGGTGTGTTTTTTGTTCGTTGAAATCTCTGCTTTCTGATGGTATAACAAAAAATATACATCACTATGGTAAATAATCTCAGAAAATGCAAATAATGAAAAAAAACCGAATCCGAAAATGTATTTTGAATCATCTCTTTTTATTCGATATTTTTACCATTTTAAAAATTATCGACCCAGGTCTAAAAGGGGAAAAGCTGCAGTGATATTCATACCAGTCACTGCATAAACAAATAATAAAAGCTATGATTGCTAAAATAAAAAGTGTGGGCCCCAGGTGGCTCTCTTGTGGTACACCACCTTGATCGAAATGCTGCATTGAAACTCCGATGCCGATTGATGACACTGACTATTTGTAAGAAAGAAAATCTTAAAAACTGCCCGACTCTTTGTTATTATTTGACACAATTATTTGATGGCAAGCTTGTCATTCTTTAAATCAGTCATTAAATTAAATAGAAGATAAAATCGATCTTTATTCGTCGATTAGTTTTACACAAATCGAGCTCATCACAACCGTTGTATTGCATTCTCATGTTGCTTTTAACAAAGCAACAAAAAATTTTGAATAGTCGAAAGTTCTGCTCGCTTTAGTATACAATTTGACAACCCCAACAGGTCTATCTAACAAAGAGAGTTATCCCAAACAGTTCATGTTGAAGGCTTAATTGCAAAAACTACATCAAATGCTGCCTGAAAATTTACATGCCCAGGATGTACCCCAATGATTGACTATATATGTATGGAGACAAAAAGAACCAACAAAACATTCATAACTTCGGGGCCACATTCCAGCTTCCTTACGATTTTCTCTCCTGTCAGATTCAAAGGACAAATGAAGCATTAAATTATGTTGGTAGCGCATACGTCACGTACTCCACCACCACGCAATCTACATACAATCATCCGATTTAATCCTTTCCAGTTTTCCTGTGCGAAATTACAAAATCGCAAACAACTCTGCTACTGCTGCGAGTACCGCGCGTACAAAAATCCAATAAAGACTCAACGACTCCTTTCATATTTGCTCATCTGTGACAATGTGACGTTGTTGGTTGGTGGAGCGATTCATAAGCCTGTTGCCTCAACCAGCTCAGAGTTCCAGGTTTGCATACAAATTAAAACGCGTATCGCATGTCATTACATTTTGGAAACGCGCACACATGATTCTCTGTTAAAAAAAAAGAAAAGAAAATGTAAAACGAAAAACCAAAATCGAATCTGATAAACTTTCACGCTAATAGAGTGAGTGAGTCGTTTTGATTGCCTTGCCTAGATAACCGTGACGAGATTTGGTTTGGTTCATATGCATGTGAGGCCAATGGGGTTAAGGACTGTGCTACACTAAGAAAAGAAGTACATAAATTTTGCCCTGATGGTGCATGCAATGAACATTCAACCCTCCACCCCCATTCTTTGCTGGCAACAAATTCATCTTCTTCTTTTTCTTCTACCAGGAAACACGATATGTGAACAACGCGACGGACTTGGCAGTAAAAGAGTGTCCTTAAAAAGTCGTAAATCTTTGGTAAATTTTCTTCTTTTTTTTTCAAAGTCCTATCGCAGGAAGACGCGTGCTTAAACGATGAGAATCTATTAATCATTCTGTCACTTGATTTAAATATTCCGATACACGGCAGCAGCAGGTCGTTGTGTAGTGTGACTCTGTTCACGGCAGGTGGAAGGACACTTTGGAGCCCAAATTATTTTTTAGTTGGAAAAAAGCCTTAGTTCGCGTTAAAGTGGATGAGGATTCCTTGATCCTTTGCTTTTAGATCTCTTCTCAATTTTTTTTTTTTTTTTTTTTTCATCCCAAGTTTACACTATTAGAGCTAAGGGAACTATGATGTCTTTTCCGAAGGATAGGAGGAAGCCTTGGTGCTGAGAGCTCCCACCCTTTCATTTTACTGATTGATGCCAACATGAACAAGAGTTTCTATTTTGTATTAAACCTACATTGGGGATACTTAACCATATCGTCTCATGAATTTGAGACTCTTATTAAAATTTTCAATCTAATAAAAGCCAGCCAATCTAAGCATAAGCACAGCTTGATGAAAACACATGTCTCCCATTGTAAATCTTAAAGGAACACGCTTACACAATTATTGAACAAGGACTTGAAAAGTCTCTTTGCTTACCTTCGTTTCTTGTTAACACGAATTCAATACATCAAAGGAAATCAAAATTATAATAGTTAATAACACAGTCTTATCCAAACATTTGCATATCCTTATTAAGTATCCTGGCAAAACTATCGTATCGTATCCTTATTTTCTGCTGTATGTCAGTACCTTTTCAACGCAGGAACGTTGTTATAATAATCTAATTTCAAGGAACCCTCCTCTGATGAAACAAAACAAGTAAGAGGTTTCTTTAAGAAATCCCATTACTATGGTTAATCGAATAGTTCGTGTTGATGTGATATATCCTTGTGAAACTATAAAAATTCAGTTTACATAGCTCAAAGTAGTTATGTCACTAGATGCGGCATTAATTGGTGTAAATCTCTAGGGTGACACGTCTTGATCGAATCCTTTTGCATATGTTCAATACACAAATGCGATATCAAACAGCACGCACATGTGGGCATACAACGAACGCAGAGGTACAAAAAAGGATTCCCTTTAGAACACCGAACTACAAACAAACTAGGAAGGGGCACTAATTAAAATTATTTATTGTGCGTAGAGTACGCAGTGGGTGTTCAGAATGCGAAATGGTGTGGCTTATGTGGTTGTTATGCGTGCTACAAAATATAAATTTTATACTTTTTTGCTGTTATGGATCCTTTTTATGCAAATATGAATATGCCACATATCTTTTAGCTAAACGCTATCAAAGTGGTATTTTTTTGCAACAGCTTGCCGGGGAACTATGATGGAGCAATAAAATTTAAATATTCAAAGAGATGGGTGCCACATGTGTGGCGTTGGAAAAGTAATTAAAACTCGAACCCAAAACGTTTAAGATGTTTGATATTTTGTTCTAATAATGGAGTTGAGACAGAGTTTGGTAAGTGATTGGATATTGATGAGTGTGTGGAGAGAGAGCTATCCTTGTCTTGTGTAGGGACCTGCTAAAATATCACTGCAGGACTCAGATTCACCTATTCGTAAACGGTAAATAAAAAGTATGTCACTTGTAGCAAGCAGGCGATTCCTCGGGGGCTGATTACCACATGATACTGGAAGAGGCTGTCGCTCATAGTAAAATCATCTTCTGATGAAAAAATGATTGTGGGATAGGCGAAGGACGAGACGACAGATTTGTCGTATTCGCCCCGGAATTGACGAAATTTCGACGAAAAGCAGGAAAGTTCTCGCAAAGCGCCACAGGGCTACTCAAATCTCGAAGAAACTGTCGTTATTACAAGAAAACTATCAAAGTTGCAACAAAGCACGACCAAATTATCGAAATCATAACAAAACTCTCATAATAGCGACAGAATTGTAGTAAACGCAGCGGGATTATCGTAATAGTGGTTCAAACATCGCAATCACAAAAGAACTACCGCAGTTACCAAAAACAGGATGAAAATTCCGTAGTTTCGAGAAGGTGTCGTAATTGCTTGTTGTAATCGTAACCGTGAGAGTTGTTGAAATTGCGAGAAAACTGTCATAATCACGATAAAACTGTCGTCATTATAATTAAATTGCCGAAATCACGATGAACCTGCCGTACCTAACTGCGGAGAAGTGTCGTAACGGTGACAAAATTAACGTAATCACTAAAAATCTGTCTAAAAAGCGTGATGTTATAGGTGCTTTTGCGGGTATTGAAACAGAAGCGGCAAAAATGGGTTTGATGGTTAATGAGGGCAAAACGAAGTATATGTTGTCATCAAACAAGGACACAGAACATCGACGAATTGGATAAAACTTCACAATAGAAAAACATAGCTTCGAGGTAGTACAGGACTTCGTCTACCTAGGATCCGCTGTAGACACCGACAATAACATCAGTACGGAGATCAAACGGAGAATAACTCTTGCCAACCGTTGCTTCTTTGGGTTAAGAAGGCAATTGAGAAACAAAACCCTCTCCAGAAAAACCAAGGTAACCTTGTATAAGACCTTAATGATCCCAGTCCCGCTGTACGGCGCGGAAGCATGGACCTTATCGAAAGCGGATGAGGAAACCCTTGGTCGTTTCGAAAGAAAAATTCGCCGAATGATCTTTGATCCCGTATGCGAAGACAATGTGTGGAGAAGAAGATACAACAACGAGCTGTACGAGCTGTACCGTGACATGGGCATAGCCAGAAGAGTACGCATCGCTGAGCAACGATGGTTGGGTCATGTAGAACGGATGGACCCAAACACTCCGGCTCGACGGGTTTTCGAAAGCACATTGCAGGGAAATCGCGGAAGGGGAAGACCTCGTTTTAGGTGGCGCAATCAAGTGGATGAAGATCTCAAGCTCAACCGACTGGAGTGCGAAAATAGAGAGAGAGAGCCCGAAATCGAAGTCGTTATAGAAGGATGTTGGTTGAGGCCCAGGTTCACCCCGAACTGTAATGCAATCATCAGAAATGCTTTAAAGGTCTATTCCGCAGAGTTGTAAAAATAGCAACAAAACTGGTGTAGTTGCGACCAAACTGTCGCAATCAATACAGTTATCATAGTTGTCAGACAAAGTTGTCGATAATGCTTCAGAGCTGTAGTAATCGTGACCGATCTGCGATCGCAGCCAAAATGTGGAAATAGGAATCAAACTTTGTAATCGCTGAAGAGCAGTCGAAATCGGGGAAAAATTGTAGTAATCGATACAAGAACGTCCTAGAGGCGAAAAAATTGTCGAAATCGCTATGAAACTTCCTTAGTTGTAAAGAAGTGTCATAATGGGTATGGTACGTTTCGTCATTTTTATCTCGTTTATTTTTGTTTCGCCAAAGTTGTTTCGCTTTTTGTTGTTTCGCATTTTGTTGTTAGATTTTTCGTTTCTTTAGTTTATTTATTTTTCGATATTTCTCGCTTCGCTTTGCATAATCGTTTTTTGATTAGTTCGCTTTTGTTTATATATTTTCGATTATTTCGCCATCGTTTGATTGGTATTTTGCTTTTTGTGGATGAAAAAAGAGGCTAGAGGTGTAAAAATTAGCCTCTTTTTTCATCCACAAAAAGCAAAATACCAATCAAACGATGGCGAAATAATCAAAAATTGAACTTTACCAGTTACTTTTGTTTTATAACAATTTGCTTAGCTTCTCATCAAACTTTATTGAAAATTCATTAGAATCATCAAAGATATATCATATTTTAGAAGCATTTTCAGAACCAATTAGTTAGAAATAATATCAAATTTCGAAATACATATTGGGTGCATTGTTTTATTAACAAAAACATTCAGTTGAACACCAAAACTGAACACATCAATAATAATAATCTGATAATGAGCAAAGTAATTGAATGCCAAAACAATAGATAACCGTCGAGACAAAATGCGAAAAAACAGTTACCGAGATAAATAAAGTTCAAATAATCATTTGTAAGTTCAATGGAAATGCGAAACACATGATTAGCAAGCAAAATCTAAGTAACAGAAAAACAAAACACGTAATGCGAAGTAAACAAAAATAATTGTGTCAAAAACAAAATGATGGAATGCGTAATAAAATGTGCGAATCAATAGGCACCCGTCATAATATGGTGACACAGTTATCGTAATCATTCAAATTTGCCGTAATCGAATAAGATTTTGCTATAACAATGGCAGAGCTGACAAAATCGTTGCTGACACAGCTATAACGATTGCAACAGAATTGTGATAATTGCAATACAAATTTCGTAATAGATACGCAACCGTCCCAATAGTGAAAAACTATTATAATCACAAAAAAACCGTCGTTAATATAACAAAACTTACAAAATCGATATAAAACTTCCATAATCGCGAAGAAGTGTTGGAATGGTGATAAAACTATTGTAACCACTGTAAACTTGTGGTAATCGCATTAGACCTTATCGTAACAGTGGTTCTGCACGAGTTAAAATAGCGACAAAACTGAAGTCTTTGCGGTGGAACTATTGCAATCGCAACAGAACTGTGGTAATTGCAATGAAATTGCCCGTAATCGATACCAAATTGTCGTAATCGTAACAGTGCTAAGTTTAAGCATTAGTAATAAAATTTACTCTTATAACAAAGTCGATGTAGAAGATTTCTGATTCGATGGTGCAAGCGATCTGCTGAAGGCGGATATTGAATACCTCTGCTACCGCTTCATCAAAAACTGTAAATGGTTTAGTCAATAAAGCACTCCCTTAGATTTTTTATAGTAGAACGAATAGGAACTAATATTGTTTTAAGTGTGTCTGATAATATCTAGCCCACCCTAGCCAAGAACAAGGTGCAGTTGAACTTACAAGACTCAAGTCTAGAATGACGCTACGTACTTCACACTTACTAAAAATACTCTAATTCTTAACTGAAGCTGAGCAGATTGACTTAGAACTGTTTATTATACATATAGTGGAGGGCCGTTAGACATAAAAAATGCAAAACCAAGAAGTTCAGGGCCAGTCCATGGATTTTCATGAAATTTTCGGAAATGTGTTTTGAATGGCGTATAGTAAAAAGTAAAAAAAAAAAATTTCACCGCTCTAAATTTTTTGACTATTTTTAAAATAAATTATTAACTTTGGATTTCTAGGTAAAAAGCTAACGGTCCTCCACTATATAAATTTACATGGATTCAGTGTTTCATTGCCTCAATGACTCAAATGTAATAATAAAACAAACACAGCATCTAACTCCAGATTTCTATTGAATTAATAACTTATTCCAAATACCTACTACTCCAATACTCGCCTAATCAAATAATCTCATTTACTTTTACCGAATATCTCCCCTTTCCTGAGTCAACAATACTCTCAAGTCAAGTGAAAAATAGCCACGATCTCTAAACGAATCAAACAACAAAGTTATCCATCTTAAAAAGTCTCATAAAATAATTAAAATTCGAAAGGTACACATCCGTTCCTCTTTTTTTCATCCATAATTAGTCTTTCTAAACAACAACTTTTCAACCCAAAAAAAATAAGAACAGCCAAATCCATAGGGGGCTTCTTAAAGGGAGAAAGTCCTTTCTTATCGCATCGAGGACACACTCAATTAGAAAATCAAATAAAATTTTAACTTTTTCCTCAAAAAAATCTGGAAAGGAAGAGGGTAAAAGAGCCCAATAATGAAACAGCGTAATTACATGTTTAATTGAATTCGGTAGAAAATATGTTTATGTGCTGTTTGTGTTTTGTTCCTTTATTCTCTTTGAATATTTTATGTGCGAAGGGTGAAAGCACTCCACTAGCTCTATTCTCGTTCCTTTTTTTACTTTTTTCTTATTTTCTTAGTGAAAGTCATTGTACTTGCCTTGTGCTCGATGGTCCTTGGTTATTAATTGGAGAAAGAAATATGCTAATTTAATAATCTAGCACTAGGACACGCATCCTTGGCTACTTTTATTCGACAGTCACGTACTTTCCTTGTAATTTACAAGGACACTTTTTTTAAAAATAATGCTAAACTGTGGAGAAAGAAGGTCTGATCCCAAAAACGATATCTTACCAACTTCACATCTGGTAGGTAAGTAATTGAATTTCGTTTGTCCTGTCTCGAAATTGAGTTATGCGTTTTCAATATAAATCAGCAATTAATGATTTTTTCTTTAAAAGGGCAAATTTTACTAACCGTCCAATGCATTTTCATTTGCATATCCTAACATAGAAGAGAGTAAACACAAGAGAAATAAAAAAACACTGTGTACGTTTAAGGAAGATTTACAACTTCCTATGGCCGTGTAGTCTTGTCGTCTCGATTACCCTTTCAGGAGATGTTGTCCTTGTACCATCTGGAGAAGATGTCCTTAAGCTAACAGCAGCCGTGTTACCTTATTTGCATGCAAATTAAAGAAGAAATCTCATTACGGAATAAAGGACACAAAACAAAAGAGAAAAAAACATCTCATTTGTTAAGCGATTTATAGCGTGGCAGTGAACTTTATGCGCCATGATCGTGCAATTCGTACTTAAAAAAAGTAAAAGTTGGTACGAAACAAAAGAGTGCAAAAAGGCGGACAGCTAAAAAAGTAGACAATTAGATTCCACGATGTGGTGGTGGTGTAAATTTCAGATTAAAATATCCGAAATAATGAAGATTTTCCATCTTTTTTTGTGACTCTGCTTTTCCATCGTATTCTTGGACGCTGGACCTTGAAAAGAGCTTAGGGTTTTGTTTTATTTCTTTTCTTTTTCCTGCAAAACGGGAAAGTTGGACATAATTTGGAATTCATCCTGTGCTTGCTTTGAGCAAAGAGCAGCGACAGACAACACAACTTTTGCATCGTTTACTTTTGAAGTTCGTTCACTAATTGTATATGGTTGTTTTATAGTTCGTGGAATAATAATTTTATTCGTTAATGGCCGTGGGTGTTAAGAAGCTTTAAATTTTTTGTTTCACCTCATTCCTAGATTCTCGAATTTTGTGATTTTCTGTTGGAAGTTTTGAAGGCTTTAAGTAGACTAGGGTCGCCCAGTGGTCGAAATTCGACCAAGCATTAATTAAAAGAAAAAAAAATTGTAATTAAGACACATACACACACACACTGCACACACACACACTACACAAACACTCATTTTTGAGTGTACATTTGAGAGAGAGCTCTGAAAAATGTTTTTCCCATATAAAATACATGTAAAACACACCTGCTGATTTTTAGCAATTAGGACAGGTAGACACAGGTAAAAATGATTGATGGTACTTCTACCAAACCACAAAAGAAAAATTAAGAGAATCGGTTGGAAAACATCAGAGAAAAAGGGACCCAAAGATTTTCCTTAGCCTATTTATATATAATAAAAAAGATTCAACTACTACTACAAGTTTATACTTGTAATACAAGTGAATAATGACAAATGTAAACAATTTCTGTAACACAAAGCTACAATTTAAATTTGCTTGCTCTTCTACATGTGTGATGGACATAATCCTTCAAGTGGCTCCTGACTTGTAGACTTGTAGCTCTGTGTTACAGGCCCCTGGGCAGAGCATTGGAATGGTCCTTGTATATAAAAATCTCGGTCGGAAAAAACATAAATTGAAGCGATCTGACGAAAGGATCCGAACTGCAGAAGTCTAGCTCATTGTGATGCAAACAATTTTGCGATAGCGACAGAAACGCGGTTGACAGCATTTTGTTCGCTGCTGTAGCTGTGCAAACGAATGGAAATGCGGTGTCGTTTTTTTTTTTGGCAATCTCTCATATCGGTACGTAAACAAAATTTGATACCGAAACTAGTCGCTGTCGCCCAAATTCCATCACGGCATAACTGGAAATGAGATCGCCGATGAACTTGCTAGGCAGGGATCTCAGACAGCTTTCTTAGGACCTGAACCGTCGCTAGGTCTGCCAGCGTCCTCAGTGAGGGCTTCAATCAACGATTGGATCTGTGAAGAGCACAACCGTAGATGGCATACCTCCATTGGATGCAGACAAACCAAGCGTATGCTCCCCAACGTTAGTAAGAAGACTGCAACATTTTTGCTAGCTCGTAGCAGAAAAGACTGTAGAAAGCTTATTGGCGTTGCCAGCGGGCACTTCTTTTTTGCCAAGCATTTAAATGTGTTAGGCTTAAGTGATACCACACTCTGTGAATCTTGTGGAGAAGATGAGGAAACCGTAAAGCACTTCCTCTATGAATGTCCTGCTTTTTCTCGCATGAGGTTACACATACTCGGCGCAGACATGGTGAGAGCTGGTAACTTAAGCTCCTTATCATGGCAGTGTCTTTTGGCTTTTCTCCGAACATCTGGAAAGCTATAACAAATAGAAGGTTGCTATCTGGTAGTACAATGGACCGGTATTTAGATGTAAGTGTTCCAGATGGTATTTTAAAAACCTCCAACAGAAAAAAAAGTCGCTGTCGGAAATATAAAATCGCTTTGATTAGGGAAAGTCTTTAAGGTGTATTCACAGTGAATCGACAAGAGCGACTATGCGTTTTCATACAATTGCATTTCGCTACAGCAGAAATCTCGTCAACAGCGTTTTTGAAGCAACTGCCAGATTGCTTTGGCTTGGCAAAACCTTTAAGGCTCATCCAAACCAAAGCATTTTTGTCATTGTCAAGCTGTCAAATTACATATGTTTACATAGCGATAAATGAGAGTACCCACAATTTTGCAACAAGAACGCCAACCCGTCTTCGTACATTTGCAGTTTTCGTGACGACAAATTGCAGTTGAATTAGTCGCTGTCGGAACTAAAAATTCGCTTTGGCTTAAGAGATAATTTTTTTCTTGGAAAATGCAGCAATACACTCCTACACGATGGTTCAAAAACCAGCGAAGGTGTAGGAAGAGGAATTTACTCAGCCTTTTATTCTGCCTACTCGATCATTGTAGTGTGTTCCAAGCGGAAATTCTGGCCATTAAAGAAGTGCTGTCTTGGCTCAGAGAAAACGTCATATTCTTCACGGATATTCGAATCTTCTCGGACAGTCAAGATGCTCTTAAATCTCTTGCCTCTGTCTCTACGAAATCCATCACGGTCCAAAACTGTCAAATGTCTCTGAGGGAGATGTCAAATCAGTTCAATATTCACCTTTTATGGGTGACGGGACACAGGGACACAGGGACATACCAGGCCACTGTATGGCGGACGAACTAGCCAAAAAGGGCACGACCCCTTCCCTACGCTCAGAATGGAACAATATAGTATATAGGTATATCTATCGCTGCATGTAAACTCCTACTTAGGCAAGACGCTTTAAGGATAACAAACACTAGATGAACTGAGATAACTGCCTTGCAACCAAAAAAGTTTGGCCGTGTGTAGACTTAAAACGCTCGAAGAGTTTGTTAACCTTAAACCGCCTGTATCCATAGGTGTTCTTATAGGACACTGTCTAATAGGAAGACACGCCAAAAGATTTGGATTCCAATGATTTCTGCAGAAGCTGCATGGATGAAGAAGAGGAAGTAACCGTTCAACACCTTCTTGGATTATGCTCTACACTACTTCATAAGAGGAAAACTCATCTCAACTAGAGGGTGTTTTACCGGCTAGTCCCGAAATGAAAGATTAATGGGTGATCAACTCGTTAATCTCACATCGGGTTTTTTGAGATTAGTAGGCAATCAACTTGCTGATCTCTGTGGTATCACAATGGACCCTTGTGGACTAAGTGTGTCAGGCAATGCAAGTACCTGCATACTCATTGGCTGACAGCCACTTCCACCTAACCTAACCTAAGAGATGATTTAAGGTGTATACACTGTGACGCTACCCCACCGTTTTCAGACATTTGCAGTTATCGCGATGACAGAAATTCGTCAGCTGCCACAAGTGCCACAAGTGCAAAATCGCTTTGATTTGGGAGGTTATTTAAAATCCATGTGTCCCATATCGCGTACCAATTTCACTTATCTTGTAACACAACGATTGTCACGGTAAAAAGTCAATGACACGTGAATTAAACGTGGATAATCTTATCCATGTGCGTAAAATGAAGCGACATTTGATGCTACACATGCGAGTTGTCGCAAGGTACTCGCAAGCTTCTGGCACAAAAACTCTTCTGACCCCTTTGCAAGCAATTTTGCGTGAGAAGTGTAAAACAGTGTAATAAGTAAAACAGCCGCCCAAAACACAACAAAACACGCTTTTACTGTGTGTAGTTTGTCGCATCTAATATCGCATCTCGAATCACTTGTCGCATCGCATCGCTTTCTCGGACTAATGTACGCGCAGTCTAACAAAATCGTATACAACATGAAGCAGTATGAAGCACAAAATTCAATCTGAAGAAGTGACTGAAAAAATTAAGAAAAATTAAAATGACGCCATTCAAAGGAAACACTTAAGAAAAATACCACAATCAGAACGCCTCAAATTCTAAGCGATTTTTATCGAGTCTCGAATTTTGCACGAATAGAAACAACTCCTGGGACCAACTTTAATGAGTGCGGCTGCGGCTTGGTCTCGCCACCTCTTTGAGAGCTGCGACAAAAGCTTTGCTCTCTCAATTCTCAAAGCGACACTCACCTTTAAAGTTAACTAATGTCATAATTTCAAGGAAAACTACACGAATCTTGCAACTGACTTAACAAAGTCAAACTGCGATAACAAAACAGTGCAAAAGTTTGTTGTAATTCAGTAACCATCTGAGCACGTACATTGTTCGACAACTTACTTTGTGCAGATTACTTGTGTAGGTATCGTGTTATTGACTCATTGATACCATAATTCCCCAAACTAAACTCCGATTGAACAATTAAGGAGAAGAATTTGATAATCACGTTTCCTAACTTGTTCGTCGGCAGAGGTTGGAATGGAACTGCCATTGAAAGCTGATGTACAGTATGTATTTCTTTTTGCGTCTAGACTTAACACAAACCTATATACAAGTCAAAACACAGGTTAATATTTATATATGAGTATTTCGTATGGCAACTACAGAAACTAGTGACGATAACCAACTCAGTGTATTGTTTAGCTAATCCCTAAAAAGTCACTGGCAGGCACCGGGTGGTTTCCACTTGAACCTAATCAATTTGGTGTCGATTCTCACGTAATTGTAATAATTGACTCGCACGTACAAATTTATCAATGCCAAGAATTAAAAGAGCTGCTGCTGGCACTTGACATTGAAAGTCGTGCGGCACCACTTATCTACCTCTGCAGTATGGGTGGATTAAAATTTAATTTTTAATCGGAAGGATCCTCTTGTTGGTAGATAAGGGGGTTCTTTTTTTAGTGAGTGTGAGTGTGAAAAGAGGTTTACAAAAATACATTGCCCCCACATGTGGTGGGACTATCATACAAAAGTCAGTTACAATTTGGCTCCTAAATGATCCAAAACATGGAGGAAGTTCAAATTTAATCTAGTGCAACGTCATTACTGTAAGTTGTTTTCTTTTTCTTATAAGAAACAGGCACCAAAATTTATACAACGTTGCTTAATACTTCTTCCATATACCATCACTTTTATGTTCGATAAAATTAAAAAAACGACATCAATGCCCACCAGCCCATGTTAGGTACATAATAAAATTGTACCTTTCATCATTCCACAAATGTTATTGTTCTCGATTCGGTTTAGTGAAAATGGAATATCTTTAGGGATTTCGATACGTACCCGTGCCCGTATGCATGCCGTTGGTTATAACCTGCTTACGATTTCAATATCAATGTTATCTGTGTGGATACAGCTTCTGCTTTGTAAAAATAAACAATTTCACCATCAAAGCCTGATGATTCCGTGAATGACAAATAAAACATTTACGCAGGTTTGATGTTTTTATATTTTCGTCAACCGTGCTAAATCAACCCCGTCCATCATAAAAGTAGACCTTTTACCCTATTGCTGTATGTAAAATGTAACCACCCACGGCATTTTTATAACCACGTCACATCACTCATTGTTGTGAGATGAACGATTGTAAACTCCCCCCACACTTTTCTCTGTCAGTACACAGATATAGTATCGGTTTCGCTTTGCATTCATTCATCCCCTGAGTTAAGAATTTATGCAATTAGAAATTAATACTGCGTTTGTCATAAAAAAAATGTATAACGTTGATTCTTTATTACATTCTCCTGGAGCATCATCGCTCTTCCTCATGTTCCTGTTTAGTGCGGTTTACGACTGTCACTCTGTTTCCTATTGATGGTTTACGAGTTCAGGAGTAGTTATAAAAGTAGCGGCGGCGGCGGCGTCTATATAAATTATTTTAACATTTTTGCGTCATTTCAGAGGTTATAAAAATTAATAACAAGAGTACCCACGATCCAGCGCACAACACACATAACAATGACAATGCGAATGCGAAGAAAGAAATCATTATACCACTGTTCTGGTGAGCATTTCAATTGCTGAAGCTATAGTTGGAATCAAAGAATCAAAATTTTATGGGCAAAAGATTACTAAAATGTGCTAACGAGTCTGAAGTTC
The DNA here is from genome assembly GCA_914767635.1 of Melanostoma mellinum. Taxonomy (NCBI): domain Eukaryota; kingdom Metazoa; phylum Arthropoda; class Insecta; order Diptera; family Syrphidae; genus Melanostoma; species Melanostoma mellinum. The sequence continues at coordinate 29,202,761 of OU612058.1, forward strand.
GAACTGAGTGTAAATCACTTTTGACTTTGATTTCTATTGCGTTTTTATGATGTGATCTGTGTGGACACTCGAAACTAAATTTCAAAAGATTTCGGCATCAATTAGCAACGGTTTTGTAATTGCATTCGACGTGGCTTGTGCAATGTGTTTGTTCTGTTTATTTTTGAATTACTTACGTAGATGAGGCTATGGGAAAAGGGTCGCTCGGCGTCGTCGGTTGTGTACAGAATTATATTAATATCACAAATGCTTCAGTTTGTTCGCACTAATGTGAACTGTGATAAGGTGAAACCCTAAAGTTCAAAACAATATTTTGTAAGTATGTTGAGTACAATAACGCGCGTCCATTTGAACTTCAGCATTACGTTCACAGTTCAACCGTCAAAGGAATCCAGACAACTGAAAAATGATACGTGCAGCCCAAACTACACTGTATCGGTTTGGCCTTTATGACGTGCGAAGAAAATATACGCCACGGGATTCGAACCCACTCCTCCAGCGAATCAACTAAGCTCAATCAACTTCAAGGTTCACTGCCGCCCTTTAATAATCGTTTCAATATTGTATGAGAATGCATTTTAATTTTTCGACTTTTTTGAATGAATATGAACTCCTTTGGATTGACCCAAAACAGTTGTAACGACTCAAATTTTTGGGCTGAGAAAAGTCATTGTAAGAGATTAATAAATCTGGACTATTAAGTACTATTCACATGAGAACGACCAACGAACAACGAATGAACGAATATTCGTTGATTTTGACATTTCATTCACATTTGTGTTTTACATTCGTCACGAATAACGCACACAATTTACATACAAAACAAAATTGGAGCATGATTTTGAGGCTAAGCACGCGCAAAAATTTATTCGTAGGAGTGTGGATTGTATGTGGAACGAGAATAAAGTCTGACAGTTCGTACCTACTAGATATTTATTCGTAACGAATAAATTTTTTGTCTCTATTTTTCTAATTTGAAGTACAAAAATAGGGGTTTATCCACCTAAATATAAGTATGAACTATATTTCCATCGTTTCCTAAAAATTTCGTAAGGAATTTATGATAGTAACGTACTTAAAATCTCATTTCTTGATTTATTCGTCTTTCGGTGGTAGTGCTCATGTGAATAGTCCTTTAGCCTTGCAATATACAGGCCACAGGGTGTCCCGCATTTCGATTCGATTTCTCTGTAGAGACCTAATTTTGGACTTTATTTTTTATTGGAAATACTAATCTTCAAAAAATATATTTAAATTGGGATTATATGATTTTAGGGTTGCCAGGTTCTCAGTTTTGGATTCGTTCAAATTTTCACGAACAAAATTTTGACTTTGAGGTCATTTTTTTCATAAATAATAAATTTTTTTTCTGATGCACAAAACAACAATAAAAAAAAAATACTTTAAAGAAATACAAAAATGAATCACACCCCAAAGTACATATATATAACACGAATTACGGGACACCCTGTATACTAAATAAACGACAGTTTGAAATATAGTTTTTAAACGATAAATTTGGGCTTCTAGCCTCGTCCTTTCCTTTATTTTTGAGTTGTGTTCCTAAAAGTTTTTCATGAAATCCTAACTTCGTTGTTAACGAAAACCCATATTTATTTATTTTATTACCGATTGTTTTTCATGACAAAATAAAATAAAAATAATTTTAATAAAAACATTTACTTTGGCAAAAATCTAGTTATGCTAGTCTTAGAGAAGCTTTACGGCTTCCTATAATAAAATAAACAACTAAATAAGAAATAAAAACAAAAATTAAAATAAAAACAAAAACAAAAACAAAAACAAAAACAAAAACAAAAACAAAACCAATAACAATAACAATAACAATAACAATAACAATAACAATAACAATAACAATAACAATAACAATAACAATAACAATAACAATAACAATAACAATAACAATAACAATAACAATAACAATAACAATAACAATAACAATAACAATAACAATAACAATAACAATAACAATAACAATAACAATAACAATAACAATAACAATAACAATAACAATAACAATAACAATAACAATAACAATAACAATAACAATAACAATAACAATGACAATAACAATAACAATAACAATAACAATAACAATAACAATAACAATAACAATAACAATAACAATAACAATAACAATAACAATAACAATAACAATAACAATAACAATAACAATAACAATAACAATAACAATAACAATAACAATAACAATAACAATAACAATAACAATAACAATAACAATAACAATAACAATAACAATAACAATAACAATAACAATAACAATAACAATAACAATAACAATAACAATAACAATAACAATAACAATAACAATAACAATAACAATAACAATAACAATAACAATAACAATAACAATAACAATAACAATAACAATAACAATAACAATAACAATAACAATAACAATAACAATAACAATAACAATAACAATAACAATAACAATAACAATAACAATAACAATAACAATAACAATAACAATAACAATAACAATAACAATAACAATAACAATAACAATAACAATAACAATAACAATAACAATAACAATAACAATAACAATAACAATAACAATAACAATAACAATAACAATAACAATAACAATAACAATAACAATAACAATAACAATAACAATAACAATAACAATAACAATAACAATAACAATAACAATAACAATAACAATAACAATAACAATAACAATAACAATAACAATAACAATAACAATAACAATAACAATAACAATAACAATAACAATAACAATAACAATAACAATAACAATAACAATAACAATAACAATAACAATAACAATAACAATAACAATAACAATAACAATAACAATAACAATAACAATAACAATAACAATAACAATAACAATAACAATAACAATAACAATAACAATAACAATAACAATAACAATAACAATAACAATAACAATAACAATAACAATAACAATAACAATAACAATAACAATAACAATAACAATAACAATAACAATAACAATAACAATAACAATAACAATAACAATAACAATAACAATAACAATAACAATAACAATAACAATAACAATAACAATAACAATAACAATAACAATAACAATAACAATAACAATAACAATAACAATAACAATAACAATAACAATAACAATAACAATAACAATAACAATAACAATAACAATAACAATAACAATAACAATAACAATAACAATAACAATAACAATAACAATAACAATAACAATAACAATAACAATAACAATAACAATAACAATAACAATAACAATAACAATAACAATAACAATAACAATAACAATAACAATAACAATAACAATAACAATAACAATAACAATAACAATAACAATAACAATAACAATAACAATAACAATAACAATAACAATAACAATAACAATAACAATAACAATAACAATAACAATAACAATAACAATAACAATAACAATAACAATAACAATAACAATAACAATAACAATAACAATAACAATAACAATAACAATAACAATAACAATAACAATAACAATAACAATAACAATAACAATAACAATAACAATAACAATAACAATAACAATAACAATAACAATAACAATAACAATAACAATAACAATAACAATAACAATAACAATAACAATAACAATAACAATAACAATAACAATAACAATAGCAATAGCAATAACAATAACAATAACAATAACAATAACAATAACAATAACAATAACAATAACAATAACAATAACAATAACAATAACAATAACAATAACAATAACAATAACAATAACAATAACAATCTTCTTCTTCTTCATTTTCGGCGTTACGAGTAGTGATCTTGAAGCGATCACAACTCTCCCACTTTGCTGCTTCACACTAGTGATCCGCCTGTGGGGTACGCCGCGTTGACCTCAGAAATCGTCGGCAAGCCTCCCGGTTTTGGATTGTTCCATGTCTGAGGCCAACCAAATGCTGCTGTTTTTGCATTTGCTTGTACCAGGAGTGTTTTGGCCTGCCTTTTCTTTTTCGTCGCGAATTTGTTGAAACGTTGTACGATATTGCCTTTTTGACGGGGTTCTGCGGATCTCTCCTTTGAACATGACAATACCAACTGAGCCGGTCGTGCTGAATTTTGTCCAAGATGGTACTTTTGACATGAAGGCTTCCACGGATCTTAGTACTTCTAATTCGATCAAGCTTTGTTACTCCTGCTGTCATCCGAAGCATCTTCATTTCGGCTGCCGTCAATTTGCTCTCATACTTTTTGTACATTGTCCAACATTGTGAACCGTATGTCAGAGCTGGACGGACAACTGCTGTGTAGAGTCTTCCCTTCAGCTTAGGGGGCATTTTTCGATCACAGAAGATAGCGGAGTTTTCTCGCCACTTCATCCACCCTACGCTTACTCGATGATTGATGTCGTCATCACAAGATGCTTCACTATTGATCATAGATCCCAGATATTTAAACTTTTCACACTTGGGAAGCACATTTCCATTCAAATAAATGTCTGGAATAGGCTTGTCTGGATCAGAAAAAGGGCAGCACAGGTATTCAGTCTTTTTAGCGCTAATACGGTACCCATTTCCTTCCAGAACATCAATCCAAACGTCAAGTGCTCGTTGCAGGGATGTAGGATCCTCGCTTATGATGGCTCCATCGTCAGCAAAGAATAATTGTTGTACTTTATTGTCCGTTACTTTTCCTTCGAGCAAATAATCCAGAACAGCAATAAAGAGCAGTGGACTCAAGACACTTCCCTGATGTACACCTACTGTTATTTGGAATTCTTCGGTGACTCCAGCTGGGCATCTCACTTTTGTAACTGCTCCCTCGTACATGTCCATAATTATTCGCACATAGGCTTCAGGAACTCCTCGGTGTCTGAGGGCCACCCATATCAGATCTCGTGGTTGTCGATCGAATGCCTTTTCGAAGTCAACCAACACAATATGCAAATCCTCTAAGGCATCTCGGTGTTTTTCCATAATGATCCTTATGCTTTGGATTGCGTCTGTAGTTGACTTACCCGCGACAAACCCGCATTGGTCATCAGACAGCCTTATTATTTTCCGCAGTCGGCTATCTAAAACCCGCTCAACGATCTTCATAGTGTGGGACATCAACTTGATCGAACGATAGTTGTCACAGCTTCTGGTATCTCCCTTTCCCTTGTACATTGGAAGAAGAAAACTTCCCTCCATTGATTAGGCAAACTGTCACCTCTTACAAGTTTGGAGATGAGAATCGTGAGCCATCTTAACCCGATGTCTCCCATATTTTTCCAAAACTCATATGGTACCTCGTCTGGCCCAATCGCTTTGCCTTTTTTGGAGTTCTTAACTGCCTCCCAAACTTCTTCGACTGTGACGTCGGATACTTCCGTAAAGTTAGGTGCAGCTGTTGGAAAGTGGCGCCGAGGAAACTGTTCATTCAAAAGATCATCACAATACTGTCGCCACCTGTGAAGAATTTTGTCGTCATCCACAAGTAGCACTCCTTGAGCATCATTGATGAACTTCGGCGAACGAATCTCCTGCGCATTTCTCCTTCTCTGAGCGGCTATTTTGAAAATGGTTGCTCCCTTATTCAAGTTGCTTTGTCTTAGCTCTTGGATTGCCTGATTTGCTTCAGCAGCTGAGGCAGAAATCTCTTCCAGCTCTCGATACAGGCCCTCCGTGCTTTTTGCTTGAAGTTGGACGCACTTTTTCTTCGCTTCTTTTCTGCAGCTCTTGTATTCCATTTTGAAACGCGCTTTTTCATTTGTATTTCTTGAGGGGCAATTCGACCAAGCTTGGAAAGCTGCTTTCTTCTTTCTAATGACTGCTTTAGCTTCATCATCCCACCACCAGGTTTCTTTAGCTTGTTGGTGGTGTCCTTTTGAGACTCCTAACAGTGATTTGGCTCTCTCTAAGCAGGTTCGTTGTAGGCGATCCCACATATTTTGTGCCGTGATTGCATTTGAAACTGCGTCGATGGTATTACACAGCTGACTTTGCATATACGAAATGAATTGCTGTCCTTTGGTTTTCTCCAGATTGTACCACTTGATTCTCCTAGGAGCCTTTGTTTGTTTGACTTCCTTCACCGCATCTTCTTAATTCTTGGTGTTGTTGAGCTGCAGCTTCTCCTAGTATCACTTTGCAGTCTTTCACCCGAGATTTCATGTAATTGGTTACCAAATGGTAATCAATCTGGGTTTCATTTCCTCCACTGCTGTAAGTGATAAGGCGTCGGTCTTGTTTGATGAACATGGTATTAAGTACGATTAGACCGTATGACTTGCACATATTTAGAATATCTTCACCAGGAGTGTTCCTGGTGCCGAATCCCAAACCTTCATGGCAGTCTTCATAATCCTCGTTTGTCTTCCCGACATGTCCATTCAAATCTCCTCCAACAAACAAATACTCTTCTTTTGGGATGTTCTTAAGTAGGTTATGAAAATCAAGCCAGAATGCATCTTTTTCCTCCTTCTCACACCCTATTTGGGGAGCATATGCACTGATTATATTCCAAACCTTTCCTTCCATCACCTATTTAAGAGACATCAAACGGTCACTGGACTTCAGAATGGTCAACACGCTGTTACATAAACTTTGGTCAAGGATGATACCGACTCCGTTCCTACCTTGCTCCGTTCCATAGTAGAACATCTTGTAAGCCTTGGTTTTTGCATCTAAGAAACGGGCTTTGTTTGCTGTGTTTCGCCATTTCGTTTCCTGAACACACAAGATGTCCACTCGCCTCCTTCTCATCATCTCTTCGAGTTCAAGACTTCTACCAGTCATACTTCCAACGTTCCAACTCGCGACTCGAAATTTTCGTCCAACTCGTCGCATTACTTTGCTAGCCCCCGGAATCCGTATAGCTCTGACCCGAACATTGCTGCTCGGTCCAGGATCAGCTCCATGCATAGCAATGGAACTGCCTGGCGGGGTAGTGCTTCTTATGTTCGCAAGTACTTCCATAATGCTCAAAATTTTTCAAAAATTTTCCTTTCATCCTTTTCGACACATGCATGCTCCATTTAATGAGTTTGATTTCCCTTTTACTACACCGGTGATCTCCAGTCGTGTAAACTCCGAGATCTGCATGCATACTTGGGGAGAGTTTTTAGGTGGTATGTGTGTCGCTAGACTCACTTTGATGTTAGTTGTCTAGATATGATTGTTCCTTTAGTCGCCTTTTACGACAAGCAGAGAGGCGCTGCAGTGCTATTCTAACCCGACACTGCACGGGTAAACAATAATAATAACAATAACAATAACAATAACAATAACAATAACAATAACAATAACAATAACAATAACAATAACAATAACAATAACAATAACAATAACAATAACAATAACAATAACAATAACAATAACAATAACAATAACAATAACAATAACAATAACAATAACAATAACAATAACAATAACAATAACAATAACAATAACAATAACAATAACAATAACAATAACAATAACAATAACAATAACAATAACAATAACAATAACAATAACAATAACAATAACAATAACAATAACAATAACAATAACAATAACAATAACAATAACAATAACAATAACAATAACAATAACAATAACAATAACAATAACAATAACAATAACAATAACAATAACAATAACAATAACAATAACAATAACAATAACAATAACAATAACAATAACAATAACAATAACAATAACAATAACAATAACAATAACAATAACAATAACAATAACAATAACAATAACAATAACAATAACAATAACAATAACAATAACAATAACAATAACAATAACAATAACAATAACAATAACAATAACAATAACAATAACAATAACAATAACAATAACAATAACAATAACAATAACAATAACAATAACAATAACAATAACAATAACAATAACAATAACAATAACAATAACAATAACAATAACAATAACAATAACAATAACAATAACAATAACAATAACAATAACAATAACAATAACAATCACAATAACAATAACAATAACAATAACAATAACAATAACAATAACAATAACAATAACAATAACAATAACAATAACAATAACAATAACAATAACAATAACAATAACAATAACAATAACAATAACAATAACAATAACAATAACAATAACAATAACAATAACAATAACAATAACAATAACAATAACAATAACAATAACAATAACAATAACAATAACAATAACAATAACAACAATAACAATAACAATAACAATTACAGTTACAGTTACAATTACAATTACAATTACAATTACAATTACAATTACAATTACAATAACAATTTAAATTAAAATTACAATTACAATTACAATTTTAATTACAATTACAATTACAATTACAATTACAATTACAATTACAATTACAATTACAATTACAATTATAATTACAATTACAATTACAATTACAATTACAATTACAATTACAATTACAATTACAATTACAATTACAATTACAATTACAATTACAATTACAATTACAATTACAATTACAATTACAATTACAATTACAATTACAATTACAATTACAATTACAATTACAATTACAATTACAATTACAATTACAATTACAATTACAATTACAATTACAATTACAATTACAATTACAATTACAATTACAATTACAATTACAATTACAATTACAATTACAATTACAATTACAATAACAAAATAAAAGCCGAACTAAAAAAAGTATGAAAAACAACAAATGATCATCAATCGAGAACAAAAAACCAACAATCAACTATCAACAATAAAAATTCAAAAATCAGCAATCAGCCATCAGTAACAAACAACAAAAAAAAATACAGTCAGCAGCCAACACCCAACAACAACCACCATCGATCAAACACCCACAAACAAAACAATATCTCGCTTGAGACAATAAAAAAAACAACACCTTCAAACAACAAATACTAAACAGCACACAACAATCAACCAAAAGCCAGAAACCAATACTTAACAACAAATCAAAACCAACAAAAAATAATCAACAACAAACGACCAACAACCAAACACCCACAAACAAAAATAAAATCAAAAAATTTACCAAATACTAATAAGCCCAAAAATCAACAAGCAACCAAACACCCAAAACATTAAAAAAGCTTTCAATAGTCTGCAACTAACCAAGCACAAATAAATATCAAACAACAAACACCAAAAACCAATAAATAGCAACAGCAAACAAACAATTAAAAAAAATCAAAATGAACAACAAACAACAAACAAGAGAATACAATCTTCAACCAAAACCAAACACCCACAAAATAAAACAAATATCAATTAAATGGCAACAAACGACCAACAAGCATAAGACCCAGGGAAGTTAGCCCCAATCAAAAAATATGTCTTTATGACCCACCAGTTTTTATAAAAACATAAATTTTTTTCAAGCGCAGACAAGGTCTCTCTCACTTTTCCGTAGGTGACCAAACTTTTTGCAACAACGTTTCCCTTTCTTGAAGACCTAGAACGCTCTTCTCTAATACCGTCCCCACTAACGGAATGGGCCCAATCTGATTTTAGTTCTTTGTTTCTGTTTTCGTGATCGTTTTAATTCTTGTTTCGTGTTTGTTATCGTTTTTATTTACCTTTTCGTCTTTGCACTCATGTTAGTTTTCGTGTTCGATTTGAGTGGTGTGATGTGGCTATGGAAACACCGGTTACCAGAGTTCGAAAGAAATTGGTAACCATATTGCTTCATTCGGTTTCTCATTGAGAGATATCACATTTTCGAGCAACATTTTGTTCTTTTACTGAGATTTATTTTTATAAATAATCGTTTAGGTCTTTGTTTGAGATTTATCATTTATTTTAATGAATATCTCTATTTGGTTGACTTTTTCCACATAAAATAATTGGAATTGGTTGACCTAAAACTTTTATAATAAGAAATAAATCGTAAGTGGTTACGCTATTATATAGAAAATCAGTCTATACCAACAAAAACAACATACGACAAAGTAACGGATACCAGAAATTGAAATAAGGAATGTGATTTATTTTTTTCCCACAATTTATTTCTTTCTCACAAAAATAAATCTCGTTAGTTGACCAAAAAATAAAAATAACACAAATAAACGTAGGATCTGAGAGAAAAGCAAAAAATTTATCATAACCGGTTATTGAGAGAGCTTTTAAAAAAATCGCAACAAAAAAGAGTTATTTAATGACCAATGAAAGTGGTAACTATAAGCTTTTAACCTCTGCCGGTTACATACACTGATAAAAATAATTGGTTATATTTTACATACAGTACGGACTCGATTAACGCAACTAATAGAAATTCGGACGGTTGCAGTAACCGAGGTTGTTGCACTTACTGGATCATATTTTCATAGACACAATTTATGTTTGAAATGTCATATTTCATTAGAAAGTTGAATGTCCATTGTTCTTTGCTTTTGAAACCATTCATATAAAGCCTTTTCCATCTATGGATACTCAGAAGCCTTCATCTTAACTTGTTTCCCTGGTCCGAACTCTGCTCTAGCCACAAATTTTCTGAGAGCAATTTTCTTTTTTTTTAATGCGGCATATTGTTGAATTGTGAACGTTATATTTCTTACAAATTGTCTTAACTAAGAACCCTTTTCTAGTTCTAATAAAATATCACTTCTATTTTTAATTGACAATTTTAAAATTTTTGTAACACAGGATGTATGAATTTTTAGTAGACACTAACGAGATCGCAACCCACTCAAATAAACACAGATGCATTTTAAGTGTTTGCTCATGTTCTTGCAAGAAATAAGTATTGCTCAGATAATCTAGCTGTAAAATAACAACAGGAACAAAGAATCAAAAGAAGAACGTGAATATAAAAAGGGGATAAATAAACACAAGAAGTTGCACTTATCGAGGTAGCTTTTTTGAAAAGTTGCACTTATAGAGTCAAGGCGTGTTAAGATTTTAGTGTTGCGAAAATCGAGGAGTTGCAAGAATCGAGGGTTGCGCAAACCGAGTCCGTACTGTATATAAATAGTCGTAGTAGGGCAAAGGTCTATTTTTATAATGGAATGGCTTTGTAAGCTCGCAACTAAAAAATCTTGGCATTAAGTTGTTTTTGTTTTCGTAATCGTGATCGCTTTTATTCTAGTTTCCCTGTTCGGTTTTGTGTTTGTTTTCGTTTCCATTTTCGGTATTTGATGTTTGTTGGTTGTTGTTTGATGTTTTGTTTATTTGTGGGTGTTTGATGGTTGGTCGTTTGTAATTTGATTTTTTGTTTTGTTTGTTGGTGTTTGGTTGTGGGATGTTCTGTCTGTTTGATGTGTTTTGTTTGGTTGTGGATTGTTTTCTGTTGATCGTCGATTATTGCCTGTTGGTCTGTGATGTTGGTCGTTTGTTGCTTGTTGCTGGTGGTTGATTGGTTTTTTCTTGTTTATTGTTTGTTGCCTGTTGCTTGTTCTCAGTTATATGTTTTTGGTTCTTGGTTGTTTGATGTTTTTTTCGTTTGTTGTCTGTTGTGATGATTTTTCTGTTTTGTTTGTTGTTGTTGTTTGACGTTTTTTGTTGTTTGTTGGATGTGTTTTGTTTTCGTGTATTTGTTTGTTGATTGAAGATTATTTTCTTTTGTTTGTTGTTGATCGTTGATTGTTGGTTGTTAGTCATTTGTTGTTAGTTTTTGGTTGCCTGTTGTTTTTGTTGGTTGTTTGTTGTTTAATTTTTTTGTTATGTATGTAGAGATCTGTTTGTTGGTCGTTTGCTTTTATTTGTTTGATGTTTGTTTTGTTTGTGGGTGTTTGGTTTATGGTTGTAGATTGTTTTCTATCGTTTATTGTAAATTGTTTTTTTTTAGTTTTTTTGATTGATTGTTTTCTGCTGTTGCTAGTTATTGTTTTTAGTTCTTCGTTGTTTGTTGTTTGCTGTTTGGTGTTTGTTGTTTGATGTTTATTATTGTTTTGGATGTAGGCTGCAGATTATTGAATGTTTTTTATTGATTTTGGGTGTTTGGTTGGTTTTTTTTGCTCGTTAGTGTTTTTGGTTGCTGGTAGTTTTATTGATTGTTGTTGTTTGTGACTTGTTGTCATTTGTTTGATGTATTTTGGTCGTGAGTGTTTGGTTGTGGGTGCGGATTGTTTTCCGTTGTCTGTATTTTATAGTTGGTTGTTTGTTCCTGGTTATTTGTTGTAAATTATTGGTTTTGGATTGTTTTTTGCTTATTTATTGTTTGTTGGCTGTTGTTTGTTTTTAATTATTGTACCTGGTTCTTGGTTTTTCGTAGTTTGCTGGTTAGTGTTTTTTGTTTGTTGTTGTTTTTAGATTATTTTCTATTGTTTGTTTTTCATCGTTGATTTTTAGATGTCGGTTTTTGATTGTAATTGATTATTAGCTGATGGTCGTTTGTGGTGTGCGGTGGTTTGTCGTTTTGTAATTGTTTGTAATCTAGTACTTGTTTTTTTTATTGTGTTAATGGTAATATGCTGTTTGTTTGATTTGTGGGTGTTTGGTTGTTGGTCGTTAGTTGTCTGCTGTTGATAGTTGTTTCTTTTTTGCTTGTTTATTGTTTGTTGGCTGTTGTTTGTTGTAAATTATTGGTTTTAGCTCTTGGTTGTTTGCTGTTAAGCGTTTGTTGTTTGTTGTTTTTCGTGTTTATGGGTGTTTTGTTGTTGGTTGTTCTGACTGTTGATTGTGTTTTATTGTTTGTTGTTCGACTTTATTTTGGTGGCTGTGTGCTTGCGTTTGTGTTTTGAATTTTTTTTTGTTTGTGGGTGTCTGGTTTTTGGTTTTTAGTTGTTTGCTGTTTGATATTATTGTGTTTGTTATTGGTTGTCTGTTATTTTGTTTGCCCAATTAAAAAAGTTGGGCTTAATGACCCACCAGAGTGGACTATAAGGCCCAATCGCAAAGTGAGCTTTATTACCCATTCTGGTGGGTCGTAAGGCCCAAACAAAAATGATGAAGGTTATGTCCCACTACATGAAAATGACAACATTATACATATATTCTAGACCATTTCAAGACAAATGTCGATTCAATTGCGATTCGATTACTCGATTTTGCTACCAAAAACAATTTTACAGACATACTATCCTAGAACAAAAATTCAGATATAGTAGTTTTTCAGCTCCAAAGTTCGTGAACTAATTGAAAACCAATTGCCTATATCGGAAAAGCAAAATCGCGTGATTTTTGGGGCTTTAATTTAATTCCGTTCTCTAAAGCTTTGTCATATGTAAGTACATATAACAAAGCTTTGTTTTGTTTGTTTGTTTGTTTTTAAATCTTAAAAGAAAACAAAAATTCTATTTGTTTATAGATTATAGTATAAAATTTTTAATGGCCATAATTTTATTATTTTGTTTTCTCCGATAGGTTTTTTGTGAAATAAGAAAAGATAATATTCTAGTCATCCACAAGTAGCACTCCTTGAGCATCATTGATGAACTTCGGCGAACGAATCTCCTGCGCATTTCTCCTTCTCTGAGCGGCTATTTTGAAAATGGTTGCTCCCTTATTCAAGTTGCTTTGTCTTAGCTCTTGGATTGCCTGATTTGCTTCAGCAGCTGGGGCAGAAATCTCTTCCAGCTCTCGATACAGGCCCTCCGTGCTTTTTGCTTGAAGTTGGGCGCACTTTTTCTTCGCTTCTTTTCTGCAGCTCTTGTATTCCATTTTGAAACGCGCTTTTTCATTTGTATTTCTTGAGGGGCACTTCGACCAAGCTTGGAAAGCTGCTTTCTTCTTTCTAATGACTGCTTTAGCTTCATCATCCCACCACCAGGTTTCTTTAGCTTGTTGGTGGTGTCCTTTTGAGACTCCTAACAGTGATTTGGCTCTCTCTAAGCAGGTTCGTTGTAGGCGATCCCACATATTTTGTGCCGTGATTGCATTTGAAACTGCGTCGATGGTATTACACAGCTGACTTTGAATATACGAAATGAATTGCTGTCCTTTGGTTTTCTCCAGATTGTACCACTTGATTCTCCTAGGAGCCTTTGTTTGTTTGACTTCCTTCACCGCATCTTCTTAATTCTGTTAAAAGAAGATGGTGTTGTTGAGCTGCAGCTTCTCCTAGTATCACTTTGCAGTCTTTCACCCGAGATTTCATGTAATTGGTTACCAAATGGTAATCAATCTGGGTTTCATTTCCTCCACTGCTGTAAGTGATAAGGCGTCGGTCTTGTTTGATGAACATGGTATTAAGTACGATTAGACCGTATGACTTGCACATATTTAGAATATCTTCACCAGGAGTGTTCCTGGTGCCGAATCCCAAACCTTCATGGCAGTCTTCATAATCCTCGTTTGTCTTCCCGACATGTCCATTCAAATCTCCTCCAACAAACAAATACTCTTCTTTTGGGATGTTCTTAAGTAGGTTATGAAAATCAAGCCAGAATGCATCTTTTTCCTCCTTCTCACACCCTATTTGGGGAGCATATGCACTGATTATATTCCAAACCTTTCCTTCCATCACCTATTTAAGAGACATCAAACGGTCACTGGACTTCAAAATGGTCAACACGCTGTTACATAAACTTTGGTCAAGGATGATACCGACTCCGTTCCTACCTTGCTCCGTTCCATAGTAGAACATCTTGTAAGCCTTGGTTTTTGCATCTAAGAAACGGGCTTTGTTTGCTGTGTTTCGCCATTTCGTTTCCTGAACACACAAGATGTCCACTCGCCTCCTTCTCATCATCTCTTCGAGTTCGAGACTTCTACCAGTCATACTTCCAACGTTCCAACTCGCTACTCGAAATTTTCGTCCAACTCGTCGCATTACTTTGCTAGCCCCCGGAATCCGTATAGCTCTTAACCGAACATTGCTGCTCGGTCCAGGATCAGCTCCATGCATAGCAATGGAACTGCCTGGCGGGGTAGTGCTTCTTATGTTCGCAAGTACTTCCATAATGCTCAAAATTTTTCAAAAATTTTCCTTTCATCCTTTTCGACACATGCATGCTCCATTTAATGAGTTTGGTTTCCCTTTTACTACACCGGTGATCTCCAGTCGTGTAAACCCCGGGATCTGCATGCATACTTGGGGAGAGTTTTTAGGTGGTATGTGTGTCGCTAGACTCACTTTGATGTTAGTTGTCTAGATATGATTGTTCCTTTAGTCGCCTTTTACGACAAGCGGGGAGGCGCTGCAGTGCTATTCTAACCCGACACTGCACGGGTAAACAATAATAATAACAATAACAATAACAATAACAATAACAATAACAATAACAATAACAATAACAATAACAATAACAATAACAATAACAATAACAATAACAATAACAATAACAATAACAATAACAATAACAATAACAATAACAATAACAATAACAATAACAATAACAATAACAATAACAATAACAATAACAATAACAATAACAATAACAATAACAATAACAATAACAATAACAATAACAATAACAATAACAATAACAATAACAATAACAATAACAATAACAATAACAATAACAATAACAATAACAATAACAATAACAATAACAATAACAATAACAATAACAATAACAATAACAATAACAATAACAATAACAATAACAATAACAATAACAATAACAATAACAATAACAATAACAATAACAATAACAATAACAATAACAATAACAATAACAATAACAATAACAATAACAATAACAATAACAATAACAATAACAATAACAATAATAATAACAATAACAATAACAATAACAATAACAATAACAATAACAATAACAATAACAATAACAATAACAATAACAATAACAATAACAATAACAATAACAATAACAATAACAATAACAATAACAATAACAATAACAATTACAATAACAATAACAATAACAATAACAATAACAATAACAATAACAATAACAATAACAATAACAATAACAATAACAATAACAATAACAATAACAATAACAATAACAATAACAATAACAATAACAATAACAATAACAATAACAATAACAATAACAATAACAATAACAATAACAATAACAATAACAATAACAATAACAATAACAATAACAATAACAATAACAATAACAATAACAATAACAATAACAATAACAATAACAATAACAATAACAATAACAATAACAATAACAATAACAATAACAATAACAATAACAATAACAATAACAATAACAATAACAATAACAATAACAATAACAATAACAATAACAATAACAATAACAATAACAATAACAATAACAATAACAATAACAATAACAATAACAATAACAATAACAATAACAATAACAATAACAATAACAATAACAATAACAATAACAATAACAATAACAATAACAATAACAATAACAATAACAATAACAATAACAATAACAATAACAATAACAATAACAATAACAATAACAATAACAATAACAATAACAATAACAATAACAATAACAATAACAATAACAATAACAATAACAATAACAATAACAATAACAATAACAATAACAATAACAATAACAATAACAATAACAATAACAATAACAATAACAATAACAATAACAATAACAATAACAATAACAATAACAATAACAGTAACAATAACAATAACAATAACAATAACAATAACAATAACAATAACAATAACAATAACAATAACAATAACAATAACAATAACAATAACAATAACAATAACAATAACAATAACAATAACAATAACAATAACAATAACAATAACAATAACAATAACAATAACAATAACAATAACAATAACAATGACAATAACAATAACAATAACAATAACAATAACAATAACAATAACAATAACAATAACAATAACAATAACAATAACAATAACAATAACAATAACAATAACAATAACAATAACAATAACAATAACAATAACAATAACAATAACAATAACAATAACAATAACAATAACAATAACAATAACAATAACAATAACAATAACAATAACAATAACAATAACAATAACAATAACAATAACAATAACAATAACAATAACAATAACAATAACAATAACAATAACAATAACAATAACAATAACAATAACAATAACAATAACAATAACAATAACAATAACAATAACAATAACAATAACAATAACAATAACAATAACAATAACAATAACAATAACAATAACAATAACAATAACAATAACAATAACAATAACAATAACAATAACAATAACAATAACAATAACAATAACAATAACAATAACAATAACAATAACAATAACAATAACAATAACAATAACAATAACAATCTTCTTCTTCTTCATTTTCGGCGTTACGAGTAGTGATCTTGAAGCGATCACAACTCTCCCACTTTGCTGCTTCACACTAGTGATCCGCCTGTGGGGTACGCCGCGTTGACCTCAGAAATCGTCGGCAAGCCTCCCGGTTTTGGATTGTTCCATGTCTGAGGCCAACCAAATGCTGCTGTTTTTGCATTTGCTTGTACCAGGAGTGTTTTGGCCTGCCTTTTCTTTTTCGTCGCGAATTTGTTGAAACGTTGTACGATATTGCCTTTTTGACGGGGTTCTGCGGATCTCTCCTTTGAACATGACAATACCAACTGAGCCGGTCGTGCTGAATTTGGTCCAAGATGGTACTTTTGACATGAAGGCTTCCACGGATCTTAGTACTTCTAATTCGATCAAGCTTTGTTACTCCTGCTGTCATCCGAAGCATCTTCATTTCGGCTGCCGTCAATTTGCTCTCATACTTTTTGTACATTGTCCAACATTGTGAACCGTATGTCAGAGCTGGACGGACAACTGCTGTGTAGAGTCTTCCCTTCAGCTTAGGGGGCATTTTTCGATCACAGAAGATAGCGGAGTTTTCTCGCCACTTCATCCACCCTACGCTTACTCGATGATTGATGTCGTCATCACAAGATGCTTCACTATTGATCATAGATCCCAGATATTTAAACTTTTCACACTTGGGAAGCACATTTCCATTCAAATAAATGTCTGGAATAGGCTTGTCTGGATCAGAAAAAGGGCAGCACAGGTATTCAGTCTTTTTAGCGCTAATACGGTACCCATTTCCTTCCAGAACATCAATCCAAACGTCAAGTGCTCGTTGCAGGGATGTAGGATCCTCGCTTATGATGGCTCCATCGTCAGCAAAGAATAATTGTTGTACTTTATTGTCCGTTACTTTTCCTTCGAGCAAATAATCCAGAACAGCAATAAAGAGCAGTGGACTCAAGACACTTCCCTGATGTACACCTACTGTTATTTGGAATTCTTCGGTGACTCCAGCTGGGCATCTCACTTTTGTAACTGCTCCCTCGTACATGTCCATAATTATTTGCACATAGGCTTCAGGAACTCCTCGGTGTCTGAGGGCCACCCATATCAGATCTCGTGGTTGTCGATCGAATGCCTTTTCGAAGTCAACCAACACAATATGCAAATCCTCTAAGGCATCTCGGTGTTTTTCCATAATGATCCTTATGCTTTGGATTGCGTCTGTAGTTGACTTACCCGCGACAAACCCGCATTGGTCATCAGACAGCCTTATTATTTTCCGCAGTCGGCTATCCAAAACCCGCTCAACGATCTTCATAGTGTGGGACATCAACTTGATCGAACGATAGTTGTCACAGCTTCTGGTATCTCCCTTTCCCTTGTACATTGGAAGAAGAAAACTTTCCCTCCATTGATTAGGCAAACTGTCACCTCTTACAAGTTTGGAGATGAGAATCGTGAGCCATCTTAACCCGATGTCTCCCATATTTTTCCAAAACTCATATGGTACCTCGTCTGGCCCAATCGCTTTGCCTTTTTTGGAGTTCTTAACTGCCTCCCTAACTTCTTCGACTGTGACGTCGGATACTTCCGTAAAGTTAGGTGCAGCTGTTGGAAAGTGGCGCCGAGGAAACTGTTCATTCAAAAGATCATCACAATACTGTCGCCACCTGTGAAGAATTTTGTCGTCATCCACAAGTAGCACTCCTTGAGCATCATTGATGAACTTCGGCGAACGAATCTCCTGCGCATTTCTCCTTCTCTGAGCGGCTATTTTGAAAATGGTTGCTCCCTTATTCAAGTTGCTTTGTCTTAGCTCTTGGATTGTCTGATTTGCTTCAGCAGCTGGGGCAGAAATCTCTTCCAGCTCTCGATACAGGCCCTCCGTGCTTTTTGCTTGAAGTTGGGCGCACTTTTTCTTCGCTTCTTTTCTGCAGCTCTTGTATTCCATTTTGAAACGCGCTTTTTCATTTGTATTTCTTGAGGGGCACTTCGACCAAGCTTGGAAAGCTGCTTTCTTCTTTCTAATCACTGCTTTAGCTTCATCATCCCACCACCAGGTTTCTTTAGCTTGTTGGTAGTGTCCTTTTGAGACTCCTAACAGTGATTTGGCTCTCTCTAAGCAGGTTCGTTGTAGGCGATCCCACATATTTTGTGCCGTGATTGCATTTGAAACTGCGTCGATGGTATTACACAGCTGACTTTGCATATACGAAATGAATTGCTGTCCTTTGGTTTTCTCCAGATTGTACCACTTGATTCTCCTAGGAGCCTTTGTTTGTTTGACTTCCTTTACCGCATCCGTAAAAAATTCTGTTAAAAGAAGACGGTGTTGTTGAGCGGCAGCTTCTCCTAGTATCACTTTGCAGTCTTTCACCCGAGATTTCATGTAATTGGTTACCAAATGGTAATCAATCTGGGTTTCATTTCCTCCACTGCTGTAAGTGATAAGGTGTCGGTCTTGTTTGATGAACATGGTATTTAGTACGATTAGACCGTATGACTTGCACATACTTAGAATATCTTCACCAGGAGTGTTCCTGGTGCCGAATCCCAAACCTCCATGGCAGTCTTCATAATCCTCGTTTGTCTTCCCGACATGTCCATTCAAATCTCCTCCAACAAACAAATACTCTTCTTTTGGGATGTTCTTAAGTAGGTTATGAAAATCAAGCCAGAATGCATCTTTTTCCTCCTTCTCACACCCTATTTGGGGAGCATATGCACTGATTATATTCCAAACCTTTCCTTCCATCACCTATTTAAGAGACATCAAACGGTCACTGGACTTCAGAATGGTCAACACGCTGTTACATAAACTTTGGTCAAGGATGATACCGACTCCGTTCCTACCTTGCTCCGTTCCATAGTAGAACATCTTGTAAGCCTTGGTTTTTGCATCTAAGAAACGGGCTTTGTTTGCTGTGTTTCGCCATTTCGTTTCCTGAACACACAAGATGTCCACTCGCCTCCTTCTCATCATCTCTTCGAGTTCAAGACTTCTACCAGTCATACTTCCAACGTTCCAACTCGCGACTCTAAATTTTCGTCCAACTCGTCGCATTACTTTGCTAGCCCCCGGAATCCGTATAGCTCTGACCCGAACATTGCTGCTCGGTCCAGGATCAGCTCCATGCATAGCAATGGAACTGCCTGGCGGGGTAGTGCTTCTTATGTTCGCAAGTACTTCCATAATGCTCAAAATTTTTCAAAAATTTTCTTTCATCCTTTTCGACACATGCATGCTCCATTTAATGAGTTTGATTTCCCTTTTACTACACCGGTGATCTCCAGTCGTGTAAACCCCGGGATCTGCATGCATACTTGGGGAGAGTTTTTAGGTGGTATGTGTGTCGCTAGACTCACTTTGATGTTAGTCGTCTAGATATGATTGTTCCTTTAGTCGCCTTTTACGACAAGCGGGGAGGCGCTGCAGTGCTATTCTAACCCGACACTGCACGGGGAAACAATAACAATAACAATAACAATAACAATAACAATAACAATAACAATAACAATAACAATAACAATAACAATAACAATAACAATAAC
Organism: Melanostoma mellinum; assembly: GCA_914767635.1. Classification (NCBI taxonomy): domain Eukaryota; kingdom Metazoa; phylum Arthropoda; class Insecta; order Diptera; family Syrphidae; genus Melanostoma; species Melanostoma mellinum. The sequence continues at coordinate 29,223,533 of OU612058.1, forward strand.
AATAACAATAACAATAACAATAACAATAACAATAACAATAACAATAACAATAACAATAACAATAACAATAACAATAACAATAACAATAACAATAACAATAACAATAACAATAACAATAACAATAACAATAACAATAACAATAACAATAACAATAACAATAACAATAACAATAACAATAACAATAACAATAACAATAACAATAACAATAACAATAACAATAACAATAACAATAACAATAACAATAACAATAACAATAACAATAACAATAACAATAACAATAACAATAACAATAACAATAACAATAACAATAACAATAACAATAACAATAACAATAACAATAACAATAACAATAACAATAACAATAACAATAACAATAACAATAACAATAACAATAACAATAACAATAACAATAACAATAACAATAACAATAACAATAACAATAACAATAACAATAACAATAACAATAACAATAACAATAACAATAACAATAACAATAACAATAACAATAACAATAACAATAACAATAACAATAACAATAACAATAACAATAACAATAACAATAACAACAACAACAACAACAACAACAACAACAACAACAACAACAATAACAATAACAATAACAATAACAATAACAATAACAATAACAATAACAATAACAATAACAATAACAATAACAATAACAATAACAATAACAATAACAATAACAATAACAATAACAATAACAATAACAATAACAATAACAATAACAATAACAATAACAATAACAATAACAATAACAATAACAATAACAATAACAATAACAATAACAATAACAATAACAATAACAATAACAATAACAATAACAATAACAATAACAATAACAATAACAATAACAATAACAATAACAATAACAATAACAATAACAATTACAATTACAATTACAATTACAATTACAATTAAAATTACAATTACAATTACAATTACAATTACAATTACAATTACAATTACAATTACAATTACAATTGCAATTACAATAACAATTACAATTACAATAACAATTACAATTACAATTACAATTACAATTACAATTACAATTACAATTACAATTACAATTACATACAATTACAATTACAATTACAATTACAATTACAATTACAATTACAATTACAATTACAATTACAATTACAATTACAATTACAATTACAATTACAATTACAATTACAATTACAATTACAATTACAATTACAATTACAATTACAATTACAATTACAATTACAATTACAATTACAATTACAATTACAATTACAATTACAATTACAATTACAATTACAATTACAATTACAATTACAATTACAATTACAATTACAATTACAATTACAATTACAATTACAATTACAATTACAATTACAATTACAATTACAATTACAATTACAATTACAATTACAATTACAATTACAATAACAAAATAAAAGCCGAACTAAAAAAAGTATGAAAAACAACAAATGATCATCAATCGAGAACAAAAAACCAACAATCAACTATCAACAATAAAAATTCAAAAATCAGCAATCAGCCATCAGTAACAAACAACAAAAAAAAATACAGTCAGCAGCCAACACCCAACAACAACCACCATCGATCAAACACCCACAAACAAAACAATATCTCGCTTGAGACAATAAAAAAAACAACACCTTCGAACAACAAATACTAAACAGCACACAACAATCAACCAAAAGCCAGAAACCAATACTTAACAACAAATCAAAACCAACAAAAAATAATCAACAACAAACGACCAACAACCAAACACCCACAAACAAAAATAAAATCAAAAAATTTACCAAATACTAATAAGCCCAAAAATCAACAAGCAACCAAACACCCAAAACATTAAAAAAGCTTTCAATAGTCTGCAACTAACCAAGCACAAATAAATATCAAACAACAAACACTAAACAACGAACACCAAAAACCAATAAATAGCAACAGCAAACAAACAATTAAAAAAAATCAAAATGAACAACAAACAACAAACAAGAGAATACAATCTTCAACCAAAACCAAACACCCACAAAATAAAACAAATATCAATTAAATGGCAACAAACGACCAACAAGCATAAGACCCAGGGAAGTTAGCCCCAATCAAAAAATATGTCTTTATGACCCACCAGTTTTTATAAAAACATAAATTTTTTTCAAGCGCAGACAAGGTCTCTCTCACTTTTCCGTAGGTGACCAAACTTTTTGCAACAACGTTTCCCTTTCTTGAAGACCTAGAACGCTCTTCTCTAATACCGTCCCCACTAACGGAATGGGCCCAATCTGATTTTAGTTCTTTGTTTCTGTTTTCGTGATCGTTTTAATTCTTGTTTCGTGTTTGTTATCGTTTTTATTTACCTTTTCGTCTTTGCACTCATGTTAGTTTTCGTGTTCGATTTGAGTGGTGTGATGTGGCTATGGAAACACCGGTTACCAGAGTTCGAAAGAAATTGGTAACCATATTGCTTCATTCGGTTTCTCATTGAGAGATATCACATTTTCGAGCAACATTTTGTTCTTTTACTGAGATTTATTTTTATAAATAATCGTTTAGGTCTTTGTTTGAGATTTATCATTTATTTTAATGAATATCTCTATTTGGTTGACTTTTTCCACATAAAATAATTGGAATTGGTTGACCTAAAACTTTTATAATAAGAAATAAATCGTAAGTGGTTACGCTATTATATAGAAAATCAGTCTATACCAACAAAAACAACATACGACAAAGTAACGGATACCAGAAATTGAAATAAGGAATGTGATTTATTTTTTTCCCACAATTTATTTCTTTCTCACAAAAATAAATCTCGTTAGTTGACCAAAAAATAAAAATAACACAAATAAACGTAGGATCTGAGAGAAAAGCAAAAAATTTATCATAACCGGTTATTGAGAGAGCTTTTAAAAAAATCGCAACAAAAAAGAGTTATTTAATGACCAATGAAAGTGGTAACTATAAGCTTTTAACCTCTGCCGGTTACATACACTGATAAAAATAATTGGTTATATTTTACATATATAAATAGTCGTAGTAGGGCAAAGGTCTATTTTTATAATGGAATGGCTTTGTAAGCTCGCAACTAAAAAATCTTGGCATTAAGTTGTTTTTGTTTTCGTAATCGTGATCGCTTTTATTCTAGTTTCCCTGTTCGGTTTTGTGTTTGTTTTCGTTTCCATTTTCGGTATTTGATGTTTGTTGGTTGTTGTTTGATGTTTTGTTTATTTGTGGGTGTTTGATGGTTGGTCGTTTGTAATTTGATTTTTTGTTTTGTTTGTTGGTGTTTGGTTGTGGGATGTTCTGTCTGTTTGATGTGTTTTGTTTGGTTGTGGATTGTTTTCTGTTGATCGTCGATTATTGCCTGTTGGTCTGTGATGTTGGTCGTTTGTTGCTTGTTGCTGGTGGTTGATTGGTTTTTTCTTGTTTATTGTTTGTTGCCTGTTGCTTGTTCTCAGTTATATGTTTTTGGTTCTTGGTTGTTTGATGTTTTTTTCGTTTGTTGTCTGTTGTGATGATTTTTCTGTTTTGTTTGTTGTTGTTGTTTGACGTTTTTTGTTGTTTGTTGGATGTGTTTTGTTTTCGTGTATTTGTTTGTTGATTGAAGATTATTTTCTTTTGTTTGTTGTTGATCGTTGATTGTTGGTTGTTAGTCATTTGTTGTTAGTTTTTGGTTGCCTGTTGTTTTTGTTGGTTGTTTGTTGTTTAATTTTTTTGTTATGTATGTAGAGATCTGTTTGTTGGTCGTTTGCTTTTATTTGTTTGATGTTTGTTTTGTTTGTGGGTGTTTGGTTTATGGTTGTAGATTGTTTTCTATCGTTTATTGTAAATTGTTTTTTTTTAGTTTTTTTGATTGATTGTTTTCTGCTGTTGCTAGTTATTGTTTTTAGTTCTTCGTTGTTTGTTGTTTGCTGTTTGGTGTTTGTTGTTTGATGTTTATTATTGTTTTGGATGTAGGCTGCAGATTATTGAATGTTTTTTATTGATTTTGGGTGTTTGGTTGGTTTTTTTTGCTCGTTAGTGTTTTTGGTTGCTGGTAGTTTTATTGATTGTTGTTGTTTGTGACTTGTTGTCATTTGTTTGATGTATTTTGGTCGTGAGTGTTTGGTTGTGGGTGCGGATTGTTTTCCGTTGTCTGTATTTTATAGTTGGTTGTTTGTTCCTGGTTATTTGTTGTAAATTATTGGTTTTGGATTGTTTTTTGCTTATTTATTGTTTGTTGGCTGTTGTTTGTTTTTAATTATTGTACCTGGTTCTTGGTTTTTCGTAGTTTGCTGGTTAGTGTTTTTTGTTTGTTGTTGTTTTTAGATTATTTTCTATTGTTTGTTTTTCATCGTTGATTTTTAGATGTCGGTTTTTGATTGTAATTGATTATTTGCTGATGGTCGTTTGTGGTGTGCGGTGGTTTGTCGTTTTGTAATTGTTTGTAATCTAGTGCTTGTTTTTTTTATTGTGTTAATGGTAATATGCTGTTTGTTTGATTTGTGGGTGTTTGGTTGTTGGTCGTTAGTTTTCTGCTGTTGATAGTTGTTTCTTTTTTGCTTGTTTATTGTTTGTTGGCTGTTGTTTGTTGTAAATTATTGGTTTTAGCTCTTGGTTGTTTGCTGTTAAGCGTTTGCTGTTTGTTGTTTTTCGTGTTTATGGGTGTTTTGTTGTTGGTTGTTCTGACTGTTGATTGTGTTTTATTGTTTGTTGTTCGACTTTATTTTGGTGGCTGTGTGCTTGCGTTTGTGTTTTGAATTTTTTTTTTGTTTGTGGGTGTCTGGTTTTTGGTTTTTAGTTGTTTGCTGTTTGATATTATTGTGTTTGTTATTGGTTGTCTGTTATTTTGTTTGCCCAATTAAAAAAGTTGGGCTTAATGACCCACCAGAGTGGACTATAAGGCCCAATCGCAAAGTGAGCTTTATTACCCATTCTGGTGGGTCGTAAGGCCCAAACAAAAATGATGAAGGTTATGTCCCACTACATGAAAATGACAACATTATACATATATTCTAGACCATTTCAAGACAAATGTCGATTCAATTGCGATTCGATTACTCGATTTTGCTACCAAAAACAATTTTACAGACATACTATCCTAGAACGAAAATTCAGATATAGTAGTTTTTCAGCTCCAAAGTTCGTGAACTAATTGAAAACCAATTGCCTATATCGGAAAAGCAAAATCGCGTGATTTTTGGGGCTTTAATTTAATTCCGTTCTCTAAAGCTTTGTCATATGTAAGTACATATAACAAAGCTTTGTTTTGTTTGTTTGTTTGTTTTTAAATCTTAAAAGAAAACAAAAATTCTATTTGTTTATAGATTATAGTATACAATTTTTAATGGCCATAATTTTATTATTTTGTTTTCTCCGATAGGTTTTTTGTGAAATAAGAAAAGATAATATTCTAGTTGTAATTTGGCTTTCTTATAATTGGTTTTCAAATAGCTCCACTATCTTTGGAGCTGAAAAAATACTATATCTGAATTTTTGTTCTGGGGTGGTATATATGTAAAATTATTTTTGGTAGCAAGATCGAGCAATCGAATCGACATTTTTCTTCTTGAAATGGCTTAAAAGATATGAGTAATGTTGTCATTTGCATGTAGTGGGACAAAACCCCCATCATTTTTGTTTGGGCCTTACGACCCGCCAGAATGGGTAATAAGGCCCACTTTGCGATTGGGCCTTATAGGTTATAGCCCACTGTGGTGGTTCATTAAGCCCAACTTTTTTAATTGGGGATGAGTTCCCTGGGCCTTATGCCCTTGCACCCAAGCAAACACCCACATACAAGACAAAAATGTCAACACCAAAAAAAAACGAACAAACAAAACAACAACAAACAGAAAACAACTTAGAACCAACAACCAGACAACAACAAACACAATAACATCAAACAGCAAACAAGAACCAGTACACCAACAAACTAAAAAAAATTTAAAACAAAAACAACCAAGCACCCAGCCACCAAAAAAAAGCATACAACAAACAATAAAACACAATCGACAGTGAGGACAACCACCAACCAAACACCCATAGAGAGACAGAGAGAGAGAGAGAGAGAGAGAGAGAGAGAGCTTAAACCAATAATTCACAAACAACAGCCAACAAACAACCATCAGAAACAGACAACTAACGATCACCAACCAAACACACACAAACAAAAAACCGTCAAAAAAACAGCATATTACCATCAACACAATAAAAAAACAAGCTTTAAATTACAAACAACTACAAAACGGCTAACCACCACACACCACAAACGACCATCAGTTAATAATCAACAACAATCAAAAACCATCATCTAACAATCAACGATGAAAACCAAACATTAGAAAGCAACCTAAAAACAACAGCAAACCTATCCAGCAAACAACGAAAACCAAGAACCAGGTACAATAATTAAAAACAAACAACAGCCAACAAACAATAAATAAGCAAAAAACCATCGAAAACCAATAACTTACAACAAATAACCAGGACCCAGCAACCAACTATAAAACACAGACAACAGAAAACAATCCGCACCCACAACCAAACACTCACGACCAAAATACATCAAACAAATGACAACAAGTCACAAACAACCAACAATCAATAAAACTACCAACAATCAAAAACACTAACGAGCAAAAAAAACCAATCAATAAAAACATTCAATAATCTGCAACCTACAACCAAAACAATAATTAACATCAAACAACAAACACTAAACAGCAAACAACAAACAACGAAGAACTAAAAAGAATAACTAGCAACAGCAGCAAACAAACAATCAAAAAAATTAAAAAGTAACAACAGAAAACAATCTACAACCATAAACCAAACACCCACAAACAAAACAAACATCAAACAAAAAAAAAAGCAAACGACCAACAAACAGATCCCTACATACACAGCAAAAAAATTAAACAACCAACACCAACAAAAACAACAGGCAAACAACAACTAACAACAAATGACTAACAACCAACAATCAACGATCAACAACAAACAAAAGAAAATATTCTTCAATCAACAAACAAATACTCGAAAACAAAACACATTAAGCAAACAACAAAAAACCGTCAAACAACAACAAAAAACAAAACAGAAAAATCAAACAACAAATAACCCAACACGCACAAAGAAAAAACATCAAACAACCAAGAAGCGAAAACATATAACTGAGAAGCAACAGCCAACAAACAATAAACAAGAAAAAATCAATCAACCAACAGCAACAAACAACAAACGACCAACAAACATCACAGGCCAACAGGCAATAATCGACGCCCAACAGAAAACAATCCACAACCAAACAAAAAACATCAGACAGACAGAACAACCCACAACCAAACACCAACAAACAAAACAAAAAATCAGTAAATAAACGACCAACAATCAAACACCCACAAAAAAAAACAAAATATCAAACAACAGCCAACAAACATCAAATACCGAAAGTGAAAAAGAAAATTAAAATGGAAACGAAAACAAACACAAAACCGAACAGGAAAACTAGAATAAAAGCGATCACGATTACTTACTTACTTTGGTGGGCATTACAGTTCGGGGTGAACCTGGGCCTCAACCAACATCACGATTACGAAAACAAAAACAACTTGAATAAATTTCCATCATCAGGGACTTTAAATCAGAGAAAAGCTTAGGAGGCAATGCAAGATTTCTTAGTTGCGATTTTACAAAGCCATTATAAAAGTTGACCTTTTTCCCCACTACTACTATATATGTAAAAAAAAAACCAATAATTTTTATCAGTGTATGTAACCGGCAGAGGTCAAAAGCTTATAGTTACAATTTTCATTGGTCATTAAATAACTCTTATTTGCTGCGATTTATTTAAAAGCTCTCTCAATAACCGGTTATGAAAGATTTTTTGTTTTTCTCTCAGATCCTACGGTTATTTATGTTATTTTTATTTTTTGGTCAACTAACGAGATTTACTTTTGTGAGAAAAAAATAAATCACATTCCTTATTTTCAATTTCTGGTATCCGTTATTTTGTGTTATGTTGTTTTTGTTGGTATAGACTGATGTTCTTTATAATATCGTTACGATGATATTTTCAACCATTGAACCACTTACGATTTATTTCTTATTATAAAAGTTTTAGGTCAACCAATTCCAATTAATTTATGTGGAAAAAGTCAACCAAAGAGAGATATTTTTTTAAATAAATTATAAATCTCATACTTTACTTTTTATAAGATAAATCTCAGTAAAAGAGCAAATTGTTGGTCGACAATGTGATATCTCTCAGTGAGAAACCGAATGAAGTAATATATGGTTACCAATTTTTTTCGAACTTTAGTAGCCGGTGTTTTCATAGCCACATCATATCACTCAAATCGAACACGAAAACTAACATGAGTGCAAAGACGAAAAGGTAAATGAAAACGATAACAAACACGAAACAAAAATTAAAACGATCACGAAAACAGAAACAAAGAACTAAAATCAGATTGGGCCCATTCCGTTCGTGGGGACGGTATAAGAGAAGAGCGTTCTAGGTCTTCAAGGAAGGAAAATGTGAAATACTTAAATTTATTCCTTGCAAAAAGTTTGGTCGCCCAACTGCTTCATGGCCCTTATGATTGTTTATGGTGTGATTCAACGATACAACATTACAGAAAAGCGAGAGAGACTTTTTCTTCGCTATAAAACATTTTATAAAAACAAGACATTTAAATAACAATAAATAAATAATAAATTAATAAGTAAATGAATAATAGTAACAAGTAATTCAAAAGAAATTTCAAATACAAAAGTAAACAAAAAACACAAAAATTTAAAAAAAATAACCAAAAATACGAAAACTAATTAACTAAGGAAGGGACAGCTGTCTAGAAGATTGTTTTTATAGATTCTCTTAGAAAATATAAAGCATTTATTGAAATTAGAAAAAAAAAACATCCCTTTGTTGACATCATAAGTACATAATCAATCAGTACACTTTTTGGGAACAGAAAAGAACCAAAATGGCTGTTATGCCCTTCAAAGTTGACTTCTCAAGTTTGCGCCGTGAAACGACCAGATCCAGAAAATTATATGTAATTATAATACATCAAAACAATACAATATATCATACAAAAAAAAACTTTCTTTTGGGTTCGTAAATTGTTGATGACAATGTTTAATCGTTTTATAAGAATTGATTACAAATTTTAGGTTCATGCAAATGCAAATAGTTTGAGAAATATTCCCTTCGTTAATATTTGAGTTATGCGGCACGGCTGAGAACAAACGAATTTACAAAAAAATAGCTTATAGCTTTCATTCATAATAATTTTTGTAATTGCAGTTATTCGCAGTAATTTTTTTGAAGTGAAACTTCTTATGCGACTTGCAAACATGAATACGTAACACGTTTAACGCGGACTATCAATTGCATACTTTTCGGCACTGCTCGCAATTCGTTATTCAGCCAGACGATTTAATTGTAGGGAAATGCATTATTTTCGGAGAAAATCGAATTGAAATTAGTTCTTTGTTCTTTTTAATGCGTTTAATATATTTGTAATTCATTTTTTAAGAAAAATTTCAAAGTCTCAGTAAATTCTTCTAAACAGTTTTTCAATTTGTGCCGTGTGTGTGAAAATCGTGTCTGTGCTTTCAAAATTATTTTCGTTTGCTGCAAAGTAGTGTTGTGTTGTCTTTTCTCCTCAAATGAAATAATAGAAAATTTTTAATACCTAGTTTTTGAAGTGAAGTTTCACTTCTCCACGCATTTTTTTTTCTACTTGAACTCAGTCTGCGATGTCAGGACTATATAGTAAGCCTTCTGTTTCCATGAAATGGTCGCTTTCAACAGTGTTCCCTTTTTTTGGGCCCAAGAATTAACGTACGAAGCCGTAAACAGCGTTAGTGAACTTTTCTACTGTGGTAGATTTGCAGCCTATTTGTTTAAGGACTATCCACAGACTCTTGATGCTTTCGTTCAAACTGGAATTACTTTAAATAGTTAAACTTAATTTCAGTTCAGTCAGAATGCCAAACTTTCTGGTTTTCTACATTTACTAGCTAGTTTTTGAGTTAGTCGAGTTGAAAAAGAAGGTACAACATTTCATGACTAATTAAAAAGTCACTTTGCCGAAAGAGCATCTTAAAACATAATTATTGGTAAATAATTTGTTTTTTGAAAAGCAGAATCAAAAGCCGATTACATATTAAAAACTTTTGAAATATTTCCCCATGAACAAAATATTATTGTTGTTTTTTCATTTCTCCGAATTAACTGTCAAAACTTCAAACGTTTTTGCTGATGAGCATTTAATTATGCGCTAGCCACCACCATCCACCATATTGCTGAACACTGATAATTCCTCAATAACACAAACAACCACCCAACCAAAGTAACCATCTATAAAAACTTTGAATAAGCGAATACTGCACAATGTGTTGTTTACCCAAAAGACGACTAACAAAATTGTTTTCCAAACTAAAAAAAGGTAAAACTGAAAGTGGCTGTTTGCTGTGGAAACAAGAGGGAAATTATTATTTTCCAATTAATAATTCCCAGTTTGACTTTATCTCTACTCTTACCCAGACAAACGAGAACAATAGCCATTCCTCAAACAGGATTATAATTAGAAAACGTGGGAAGTTGTCCTGCTGATTTAGCAGTTCTTTGACTTTTGATTCTTCGTGCAACGTTTCTTGATATCCACGACTTAATCAATATAATGTTTGGGAACTTTTCTCATGATATTTTGCACAAAGATAACAGCAAAAAATAAAAATTCAAGGACGCAATATTGCACTTGATCCAGGAAGTAATTCTTTTTTATTTCCTTATGGTTGGTGGCAACTTAAAGTTGTTGTAATCTTCAGATTTTGTTAAGCACATCCCTGTCTAGCTCTTTTCTCTTCAGTTGAAACTATTTCAAGATAAAATGATAAGGAGTAAAGTAAAAGTCGTTCCAAATGTCAAAAAGGAAGAAAAACTCATTGATGTTGCGAATAAGGATACGCGAATTCTTTCTTCGCTCATGCTTGCATATGTAAAGTTTTTTGGTATTATTTTGTTGGGAGGAGGACTTTTGAAGTTACCCTTATCCCCAATGTCGTTTCTTGCTGCTAATGCAAGTTTTTTTTTGTATTGTTGCTACGACGCGACATAGAATGGAATAATAGTTAAACGTGCAGTTTGCAAGGATGTGTTGTATAGACCCTGTCGTGTCACAAGAGTCACGTTTAATTTCCTTACGAAGCCAGTTGAGGAAGTCATTCCATTAGTTTTTATATCGCTGATAGTAGTAAATTTTTATTTCACTTTCCTGCATGACAAAGTGCTGTTTTAATAGTCTTGAGTAAGTAGTATATAAAAGTGTTTTGAGCTATTTTATGGACTTTTTAAATACAAAATAAAATTTTTTTATGTGGTTATTTTTCCCCTTTTACTATATATTTTTTTATTCATACTTTCAATTTTCTTAAAATCCAAGCAATCGTTATACAATTCAAATGTTAATTGTTATGTTATTAAATATCGGGGATCATTTGACAATTACTTAGGATCGGACATAAGTTAGGTGCCAGTTATAGCGATCACGAAAACGAATCAGGAAAAATTTTCAAATGGAATAATCACTATGTTTTCGTTAGAACTTTATAACTAATGTTATACCAATCAATAGTAAATAACCCAGAGAATTCTTTTTGCCAAGAAATTGTTCAATTGAACAAATAGTTTCCGGTAAAATTGTATTGTTCCACTTTCCTGATGAAATTGAATCAGGAAAATAGAAAAATACAATTTTAACAGAAAATATTTGTTCTATTTTACGTTTTCTGGGCACAACAAATACTTCGAGTGATTTGCCATCGATTTGTTGTATTCGAAACATAATTACTATTCCATTTGAATCGTTTTCCTGTGGTTCTATTCCGATTGTGTTTCCAAAGACGGCTTACTTCCGCGTAGAAAAGGTCTTTGGAAATATCGTCTTTGTTACGTTTCTACCGTACTTCTGTTACGGGAAGAGTAGAGCCGGAGAGTTCGATTTTCGAACTTAAAGACAAATATAATGTATATATTCAAGTTATATAATTTCCCTTTAAGAATAAGGCCCGCTGTCTATAGCTGGGCTGCGACCTAATCTTAACAATGTCTCGATATCAATTCTGCCTTTTTTCCCATTTGGTTCTCTTTTTATTGGATTTCATATCATTCATTACTTACCAGGTAACTTCAATTCAGTTCACTAGAACCAGCGCACACACCGTGGTATGATTACTACGTAGACCATGTTTAAACCTTTGTGCCGATCTTCTTGTGACCAACACTTCTAGGTGTGTCATCATCGGTCCCAATTCGTAGGTTTCGTATTGAACATTGCGCTTGACATACTTTATTGCATTGTAGTTGTTTGTTTACATTTTTGTTTGGTTTGAGTCATAGTGGGAAGGATATGTGAAGCATTGTTCTACATTAGGTTTTTTCTTACGTTTATAGACATGAGAGGAAGTTTTCTGTTTTTTTTTTTAACAGATAAAGAAAAAGTTGTTTCATAGTAAACAAAATCGGATTGGATGTAAAAATATTTGAGAGGTGAACATCGATTTAAACATTCATTCCATCAACAAAATTAGATGTCGAATGTATGACCTACACGGGTTTACCGTTCACACGATCAAATTATTGATTCGATTACATAGTTACGTGTGTTTGTGAATGTTTATATCTCTGTCACACACATTTGATGAATTGTCCTTGACGATAATCAAACCACTTTCAATTTTACTTGGTTCTTGATCAATAAACTTGGGGTTGGTGCTAGCTTTGATGTGATATTGATATTGATTGATATGTTTCAATCAGAGTTCAAAACTCAAGATTAAAATTTTGGAGAGCAAATTTTAAAAAAGTGTAGTAAATGCAAAATTTCAAGAGTAAATTTAGAACACTTTTTCTTAGTGTTACTTAAAATCTAACGTTTCTTTTCACATTTTAGGTTATTTTGGCTGCTACCCGTAATAAATTTATGACAGAAAGTCAGTATCATACTTTGGCGGAACGAAATAAAGCTAGTTTCTAGTTGCCTATAAACAGTGCGTTTTTAGAATTGAGTCTTTAGATCTTGAAATAACGGTAACTGTGATACAATCTTTATGATAAAACATATTTTTCTCGAAAACGGTTCGATTTCTATAAAATTTTGTGTGAATCACTAAATATTTCCTTACTGTCTTTCTTGGACGTAAAAAAACCCACTCTCTTTGTAGGTCCCCCCCCCCCCCCCCCCCCCCCCATACAAAAGTTTTTTTTTAAACTTTACCTCCCATAGTCCCGTTTTTTATTTTCAAACCGACGGCAAATTTTGACAAAATTTGATATTTAAGAAGTCGTAGGTTGTTTAAGAGATATTGGATATCATTACTTAGAAAATTTTAGTATTTGAAATTTTTTAAGTTTGTTAAAAAAATTTTATTTTTTCGAATATTTTCAAAAAGATATCTTTGATTTTTTTTTTCAATTTTTGTAAGATCTGAAGACTTGCATACTTAGTTTTAAAAAAAGTGAAAAATAAATCATCAGTTCTTAAGTTAATCATCCCAGTTCTGCTTTACGGCGCGAAAGCATGGACCTTATCGAAAACGGATGAGGAAACCCTTGGTCGCTTCGAAAGAAAAATTCTCCGAATGATCTTTGGTCCGGTATGCGAAGACAATGTGTGGAGAAGAAGATACAATAACGAGCTGTATTAGCTGTACCGCAACATGGGCATAGCCAGAAGAGTACGCATCGCGAGGCTACGATGGTTGGGCCATGTAGAGCAGATGAACCCAAACGCTCCGGCTCGATGGGTTTTCGAAAGCACATTGCAGGGAAATCGCGGAAGGGGAAGGCCTCGTCTAAGGTGGCGCAATCAAGTGGATGAAGACCTCAACCGACTTGGAGTGCGAAACTGGAGAGAGCTCGCCCGAAATCGAAGTCGTTATAGAAGGATGTTGGTTGAATGCCCGCCTAAGTAAGTAAGTAAATTTTTAAGTAGGCAGTCCTCTACCACCAAATATTATTAGGAATAGCGAATACTTAAACCTTGTACTCGGCCTTAAGTCGTGCCCGTTTTTATAATGAGATTGATGACATGGATTTAGAAAACCTCTGGTTCATGCAGAATAGCGTGTCTGCTGCACAGCCTATGGCGCAACCAATCTTCAAGCCTCAATAACTCCAAACTGCCTAATAGTGTTATTAATCAGTCATCTTTACACTTTACTCTGCCTTTTGACCTCTTACTACTTTTTTTAGTGGAAACTGTGAAGGACCAATGTTATGTCAAGAACTGGGAAACCATTCAAGCACGTATATGTCGAATTTGACATACAATTGTCGATCTTTTAAATACGCTAGGTCCCGATACACCGCGATTTTCGTGGGCCCCCTATTGTTTACTTCATTAAGTTATTTACTTATAATATCAATTTTAAATCCATACAAATAGTTGTCTGGAGTTTAGGTATCCAAAATGTATAAGTCTCGAAAAAAATCAGAGCGTCTGCGTAGATTTATTTTTTTGTCAAAAGTGGAGCAAATGTGATCCGTTTGGAGCAACGGGTCCGGAGCAATAGGTCCGATTGGAGCAACGTTTGAACATTGGTTTTTGAATGCAAGAAGAAAGAAACAGCAGGTTCTTTGCAGACCGGAATAGAATCAGTTGTTCTTAAGTAAACGAACTCTGATTTGTTGTAAAATTGATTGAACGTTTAAAGAAAATATAAATTTACATATGCATACCATTCCATCCATTCCCTCACAAGGTTTGGTTGTGAGAAATGCGCTAGGCCCAGGGGCTCCTCGCTCTGTTGCGCCACCCTATTTATTTATTTATTTTATTTACATATGCATACCTGATATTTGGTGTGAGTTTTTTTATTTGTCTCCCTCACTTTTGGCCCACACTGTCGCACTCTTTCTCCCTCGCCTTAGCTTTCTCCTTTTCCCTGTTTTTCTCCTGCCTCTCGCTCTCTCTCTCTCTCTCTCTCTATCTATCTATCTATCTATCTATATCTCTCTCTCTCTATCTATCTATCTATATCTCTCTTCCTCACACTCCATTCCACTTCCCTCTCACTCTCTTTCCACTTCTCTTTTTCCTTCTCTTCTACTCCTTTATTCCTCCTCCCTATCCATTTCTTCCTCCATCCGTCTCTCTCTTTCCTTCTTTTCTCTCTCCTCTTCTCTTCTCTCTTTATCTTTTTCCCCAAGCATTCTCCCTTCACCCAACTCTTCACTCCCCCAACCCTCCCCGCTCCCCCTATCCCCTCCTCCCACTAACTCTCCACTCCCCATCCTTCTGTCTCTCATTCTCTTCGCGCTCCTCTCAAGATCTTCCTCCCTCTCTTCCCTCTCCCTTTTTTCTCTCACGGCCTACCTTCTACGATCTAGGAACTAGGATCTACCTATCCATCCCTTCTTCTCTCTCCCCCTTTCTATTCTTCGCCATCTCTTCCAATCTCTCCTCCGTTTCCCTCTCTCCCTACATCTCTCTTTCATTCTCAATATCTCTTCACTAATCTTTCCTCTTCTACATATCTTTCAACCTAATCCTCTCCGTTTCTCTATCTCTCCAAACATCTCTCTTTCATTCTCAATATCTCCTCACTCCCTTCTCACTACCTTCCTTTCTACCTCTAGCTATCCCTTTCTTTTTCCTCTCCTTCTCTAAAAATCTTTTTTGTTTGCAACGCATTGATTATTTTCGGTTCACTTTTGTATTTTGCTGTAGTCATTTATAATTGTATGCACTGTTAGGATTTCTCTGCTTCCTTTACTTTCATTGAAAAAAAATGTTTCAATTTGTTTTCCCCAAAATGTTATCGAATTTTGTGCTTTCGGTTCTTTAAAGTGTGGGGTAAATTCTATCAGATGTAAACAACATTTTATCTTTACGTACATAGGTATCTATCAGTTTGATTCTAGGCATGTATCTAGACCTACCTATACATACATACCTACTTAGGTATGCATTTTATTTTATCAAATGTTGTTTAGTTTTCACTTTTTTTTATGCTAGAAAACATCTCAATGAACTTATGGACAAAATCGTAATTAAATTCTTATCTGTTGAAGCATTGAGCATATTTATTTTTTATTCACAGTTTTGATTGTAACAAGATAGTTATCAATATTGATTTTCCACTCAAATCAAAATAAAGGCAGCCAAAAAAATTCAATAAAAAGAGAACACAAAATACTTATCCATGGATAGCTATTACCTACCTTCTCTTCGATTAACATATATCACAAGTTCACAAGTCACTTTAATCACAGCATTGGTATATGGTATGGTTCGTTTATATATATACATACAAAATATATCTCTCCCCATTCCTCATTTCGCTGTATGCATTTGTCTGTACACATAGAAAAATGTGTGTTTTTTTGGTTGAGTACTCTGCCTTCTCTCTCAATTTAAAAGTGCTACCACTTGTTGTAAAAGAAAAAGTACGATTTTATAAATAAACATTTTTCCATTGAGCGTTTCCTGTGTTTAAATTTTATCAAATGAAATTTGAGGTTTCATTGAAACTTTTACTTAACTTTTTGTATAGCTTTCCTGGGGAGCGCGTATACGAAAAGTTCAATGTTCCTTATCTCTGGTGCATGTATCAGTGCTAGGATTCCGTAACTTTAACAACGCTTACGATCCAATTATAAATAAAGAAAAATTTACAATTGAAATTTAAAACAATAAAATTTTTAAAATACAACATATATTTACTAGAAAAACTCTATAAGCTCAATCTTATTCTCTGTCAAACTATTATTTATTGAAACTTAATATAAATAGTAATAAATAATTTTAACGTAATTCAGTTTCTTGATCGTCTAAAGATCGATTAAGAATCAGCAAAATATCTTGTTTGAACAAACGTAGTCCTCTTTCCGATAGTTTACGTATGTCCGGAAGGACGCCTTTGAAGAACGTTACAGTTGCGTCGTCTTTTGTTGCTTTTGGTGTTTGTGTGGGTATTAAACTTGAGTTCAAATTTGATGTTTCGTTTTGATTATCCACTGGCAACATTTTATGGTTTAGACTTGTGTCCAAACGTGGAATTTCATCTTGCTTCGTAAACGACCTTTTTGGTGGTATTATACTTGAATCATACCGTGCGGTTCCTTCTTGAATAGAATTTGGCCGCTTTGTAGGTATTAAACTTGAACGTAAAGTTTCACTTGGAATTGGTTTCTTTGGAGAGTCTACACAAATGTTTAAATCTGAAGGTTGCTCTTGCTTAATAATTGGAATCGTTGAAGGTGGCAAACTTGCGTTTGTACGTGAAGTTTCATTTTGCTTTGTAACTGGCGTCTTTGGAGGCTCCAAATCCAATGGTTTTTCTTGTTTTATAACGGGTACAATTGAGGGTGTCAGAATTGAATGCAAACGTGAAGTAGCATCTTGCTTAGTAACAGTCCGCTTTGTACCTACCAAACTTGGGTTTGACTGTAAAGTTTCGTCTTGTTCAGCATATGGTTTTTTTGAGGATGTCAAGCTCGAACTGAAGGGGGGATTTTCATCCCGTTTAGCGTTTAACAGCTTTAAAAGTATCTTATTTGATTCCAAATAGTCTTGCTTTGTAGCTGTTCTTTTCGTAGGAATCATAGTTCCATCTTGATTTGTATGCGATTTTTTAGTGGTTGCCGCCTGTCTAATTTCTGGCTGCTTTGAAGGTTCCAAACCCGAAAACGAATGTGAAGTTTCGTAATGCTCAATAACTGGAGTTTCAATCAGATTAGATGTCACATTGTTTTCATGTATTTTTTCTATCTGTCTGCCAGCAATTGTTTGAGAGTCTATTATATGAAGTTTTTCCGGTGTTGATTCATGGTCGCAGTTTTGTCCTCTTTGTTTGGTATCAATTCTATTCTCATTAATTTTCGTTTTGTGTTGTCGTCCCAGTTGTTGTAAAAGCAACAAATTATGATCAATCCGAGAAATTTTCACTCGACACTTTCGAATGCGGAAAGGTTTAACAGATAATTCTTCTTCAATGTCACATTTTTCTTTACTCGACATGAGAATGGGTTTAGTTAGTGGTTCTTTTTCAATGTCACTTATTTCTTCATTTGTAATGAGTAAATTTTGAATGTTTGGGTCTTCTTCAATATCACATTTATCTTTGCTCGCCATGAGAATGGGTTCAGTAAGTGTTTCGTTGTCAATGTCACTTTTTTCTTCATTTGTAATGAGTAAATTTTGAATGTTTGGGTCTTCTTCAATGTCACATTTTTCTTTATTTGGAATGAAAAAAAGTTTAACAGATGGTTCTTGTTCAACGTCATAGTTGTCTTTGCTGAACCAGGTTGAGTCGAATCCTTCAAATATCTGTTCGTCGTCACTACTTACTTCATAAACTTCAAAAGGACTTTCCGACGCAGTCAATGTGGAACTTGAACAACTGTCATCAGAAAGAGTAATAACGGGATTAACTTTGATTTTCGGTTTCTTCAGTGCGGGAAAAGATGGAACATAGTCTCTTGGTCTCATAAACTTTCTTATGAATTCTAATTCTTGTGCCAAATAATATCCTCCACCACTTCTTCCACTTTTTGTCTGTTTGTCGGTTGATTTTTCAGTACGAAGATGTTTTGCATAAGCAGTGCGTAGGTTCAGCCATCTGTGCTTACAAGCACCGGCTTAAATGAAAAAGAAGATTTTAATATTTTTATTCCAAAGGAACTACGTAATATTGTCGATTTCGTTTGACAGAAAAGACTTCCAGATCAGACTCTGCTCATATCAATACAAATTTTTAAACAAATTTTGGTTTTATTTGAGTTCTATACAATTTTTCTCTGTCACAAAATATCCCATGAACAACGGTTAAGATCCTCGTTAATAAAAAATTAATAAATACTGATTATACTAAGTGAAAAGTAAATTCACAACAACTTCCTGCCACTCTAAGCTTAATATGTTGTTCTGAGCAAAATTCGAAACTTTATGAAAACTTTATCGAAATCAAAATAAAAATTTAGCTGCTTGGCCCTTGAACCTTGACCGAAGGGAATAATGTAACAGCTTCTAAAGAAGACAACGCAAAAAAAGATTGCGAATAAAAAGGTCACTGTCCTTTATGAATACGAGGTTGTTGACAGGTGTCAAGCGAGTTAAAACAAAAGTTTCAAAGTCATTGCAATGCGAAAAGCTTCCTGAAACTTATTGAAAATGTTATGTAAATGAGAAAGTATAGCTCGGAATGAAAGAAACACAATTTTTATGATATTCAAAATATAAAGCTAAACAGGAACATAAGGCAAATTTCACATGAATATAAATCTGACGGCTTTTTCCATTGAACTTTGTTAAAAAAGTTTCTGAAGATGGTCAACAAATCTACCTCTCCACTATTGTGGCAACGATTCTGAAAAATTTAACAACTTTTTCTGAATCGCAAATTTTTACAAATTGCCAACAGATTCAGTTTTCACTTTTTTTTTGTTTTGAGAAAAGGTGAAAACTTAATCTTTTGGCAATTTTGTAATAATTATACTACAGAAATGAATGAAGGCTTTCTGAGCTCAGCATAATGTGCACAAGAATGTTGTACTTCAAAATTTTGATTGAAACAAGTTGTTTCAAAAATTGTCTAAATAGTTTAATGTCCACTTTTAATTAGTTCACTTTTCACTCTTTTCAAGAAAAAAACATATTAAGCTTCAATCTTCAACACAGCTTCTCGAATAGAAATGAAAACTAAAGTCGGAATGTTTTTCATCAAACAAATGCAAAATGAAAATATTTTAAGCTCTTCGAATAGCAACGTGGCGCTGTGCATGAGTCCCAATACGAGCCTTCTCTGTTACACAAATTTGTCGGTATGGTTCGTACAGACAATGTCCATCTGATTGTTTTTGAAATTTCGTAAATCTGAAAGAATTCGAAATGCAGTAACGGTTACATAGGGGAGAGTAAGATAACTTTGGCGACAAGAAATAATAACGGTTTTTGGTGGAGGGGTTCAATATGTGTTTTTCTTTCTGTTAACATGTACTTCATGACTGTATTTGAACATTTCCTTTTGTTTCAGTGATACCAAATAAGATTTTTTTGGGATTTTATAAGGAATTGTTTGTTTTTTTTGTTAAATTTTGAAAAAATCAAAGGAAATTTCTGATCCGAAAACAATTGCTATTTTCATACTTAGCACGAGCAGCTAAACTCTGCGGAAAAAGGGTTAAAATAATGATCCCCCGCGAAGCGGGCCATGCGGAAAGTTGTTGCATACGGAAATTAACTGCACATAAGTACCTGCTGGATGGTTTTTATACTTTCACTAGTTTATTTCCCAACATTATTGTAAATTCGTACGTATTTCCATTAATTTTTTGAAAATATTGCATACTTCAATAGTTTTACTATTTTTCTATGATCTCAAAAACTATAAGACATAAAAAAAAATGTTCTGGAGCGTTTGATAAAAAATTTATTGAAGCAACGAACGACATCAATTATTTTTTTATTGGCATTTGTAATCATGAGAAACATAATCAAAGTGATTTTTTTTATTTTTTTTTTTTTCGTAAATTTTGACTTTGAAGTCAGTCATTTCAAAAACTATAAATTGAAACCACTTCATTTGATATTATTTATAAAGTGCAGATTTCTGGCTTTCATAAAAAGTATAACTTGTATCTGTAAGTTTTCCCGTTGCTCTACAATATTTTTACCCCCCTCCCGTAGTAAAAAAATGCTTGCATTGAACCCCTCCACCAAAAACCGTTTTTATTTCTTGCCGCCAAAGTTATCGTACTCGTGCCGTTACATAAATTTCATAGTCAAAAATTATTATTGCAAAATTATTTGCAGCTGTCTACTTCCCTGTCAAATTGTTAACACAACTAAATATAGAACCAGATTTGATTTGACTTCTACTCTACCTACCTACTTTTCTGTCAAATTCTAAAACTACCAAACGAAATCGACAAATACCAGTAATTCCATTCATCACTTCCACGAAAGTATTGATAAATTTAAGTGGCAGCACGCATTATCCACACACATTAAAGTAAATTTGATTGCAAACTTACCTACTGTTCCTAGTTCTTCGGCAATTTCATTCCATATTTTCTCGCGTTTGTCTTTGAAAGTGTAGTCTTTCGTATTACTGTCATATAATTCACGGCGTCTTCTAACTGCTTCGATTAATCGTCTGGTTTTATTTGGTGATTGCAACGGAGCGTATTTTTGAGGTTTTGGCCCATGTTGCTCTTGCATTTTGTATTTATCTCACTTCACTTCACTGTTGAACGTTCTACAGATAACTAAAGTTAAACTTGCTCAATACAAAACAAGAATTGAGTACACATTTTATGCGTGTATGCATTTTATATTGCTCTCAATGTCTCAATTTTCATTCCAACCTATAACACTGTGTGTGAGATAATAAAGAAAAATAAATAAACAGTGCTGTCGCATAGGTGGTGGGGTAGTACGATTTGGTTCGAAATTGTAAATACATAAAATTTTGTGTTTTGTTGTGGCATTATTGGTTCGATATTGTTCATGTTCATACACAAAATTTTCCAAACAACAAATAAGTATTCAATTTTAACTGAACTAAGGTTAAACAGATACGGAAAACTTAACTAACAATTATTCTTTAGTTGAAAATACTAGGTACATAGGTTTCTGGCTTATCTTAACAGTTGAGCATTTGGTTTGGTTTTGGGTGTAGGTAAAGTCGTTTTCAGTACAAAGTCTTTGTTTTGTTAGTTGTGCTGGAATCAAATTGTGTACCTACATAAAGATGTTTAAGATCCGATTAAAAAAATTGTACTGTTGTATTTAAGTTGTGTACAATCGTTTAAGAATTTTAGCTACACTGGTTGTCAAAGGCGGTATTTCGTATTAAATATACAAACTGTCAACGCAACAATCTTATACCACTGTAGTTTTGTCTTACAATAAAGTCAGGGTAAGTCGGTAGGTACAATAGAACTGACAGAGTGTAGAAAAATTTGACTACTTATGCTCGTTGTTGCTACACCCGATCGTGAATAATACCTACCCCTATGTTCTGAAGCAGAGCATTCAGCATTGTTGTTGGTTATAGGTTAAATACATTTTGACCGATTTCTTGGGTGCAGTGCAAAGTACACACATTTGAGAGTTTTCTATTGACAAATTTGGATTCGAATAAAAATATTTAATTTTTTATGCGGTAAATAAAATACGAAAGAAAATGGATTTATTTGTTTTTTTTTTTCCTTTAGTTGGAACTATGGGTGGTAATTGCATGAAGAGCTCGTTGCTATATCCAATGCATTGTTGAAGTGTTGTACATAGGTACCTAAAGCTGAAATATGTTTGGTTTGGTTCAATAAAGTGAACAGTTTACGGGGAAGAATAAAAAGAGACAAAGAGGAATGTGGGTATAAAATACACTGTAAATTACCCAATGTAGGCGTCACGTTGTGAAAAACAACATGCAATAATCCATGCAATAGACTTTGTATATGAAATCTGTAGTAAAATTTAATGGGTAGGTACTGTGTTTTCATTAGCAAAAATGAGGTGACTGTCAAAATAAGCTTTGTAATTGACTGGTCATCCTAATTCTGCGGTAAGGCACAGAAGCATTGACTTTACCTATCTACGCCGGATCAGGGGTCAATTTATCGCCTCAGGCATCGAGTAAGTGAGTAATTTTTTTTTTTTTTCAAAATTCACTCTATACGGTAAACGCACTGGTATCCGGACACTTAAATTTTTTCTCAACCATTTTGTAACCATAAATGCTACCGCGGAAACTTTTATTGATTGTAAGAATCTACACATTTCTCAATAATATGGCGTTTAAGTAAATTGCAAAAAATCAGTGTTAAAATTACACAATCATTTGCAGAGACAAGCCCTGTCCGGATACTAAAAGTACATGATAATTGCACATTTTTAGTATCCGGACACCAAATTTCAGTATCCGGACACCAAAATTTAGTATCCAGACGCTTTTGTTTTAGTATCCGGACACAATAATTTTAAGAGACAAGCCCTGTCCGGATAGGATACTAAAAGTACATGATAATCGCACATTTTTTGTATCCGGACACCAAATTTCAGTATCCGGACACCAAAATTTAGTATCCGCGCGCTTTTGTTTTGTATCCGGACACAATCATTTTAAGAGACAAGCCCTGTCCAGATACTGAAAGTACATGATAATCGCACATTTTAGTATCCGGACACCAAATTTTAGTATCCGGACACCAAAATTTAGTATCCGGGCGCTTTTGTTTTAGCATCCGGACACAATCGTTTAAAGAGACAAGCCCTGTCCGGATACTGAAATTACATGATAATCGCACATTTTAAGTATCCGGACACCAAATTTTAGTATCCGGACACCAAAATTTAGTACCCGGGCGCTTTTGTTTTAGTATCTGCACACAATCATTTTAAGAGACAAGCCCTGTCCGGATACTGAAAGTACATGATAATTGCACATTTTAAGTATCCGGACACCAAATTTTAGTATCCGGACACCAAAATTTAGTACCCGGGCGCTTTTGTTGTAGTATCTGGACACAATCATTTTAAGTGACAAGCCCTGTCTGGATACTGAAAGTACATGACAGTCGCACATTTTTAGTATCCGGACACCAAATTTTAGTATCCGGACACCAAAATCTAATATCTGGGCGCTTTTGTTGTAGTATCCGGACACAATCATTTTAAGAGACAAGCCCTGTCCGGATAGGATACTAAAAGTACATGATAATCGCACATTTTTTGTATCCGGACACCGAATTTCAGTATCCGGACACCAAAATTTAGTATCCGCGCGCTTTTGTTTTTGCATCCGGACACAATCATTTAAAAAGACAAGTCCTGTCCAGATACTGAAAGTACATGATAATCGCACATTTTTTGTATCCGGACACCATATTTCAGTATCCGGACACCAAAATTTAGTATCCAGGCCCTTTTGTTTTAGTATCCGGACACAATCATTTTAAGAGACAAGCCCTGTCCGGATAGGATACTAAAAGTACATGATAATCGCACATTTTTTGTATCCGGACACCAAATTTCAGTATCCGGACACCAAAATTTAGCATCCGCGCGCTTTTGTTTTTGTATCCGGACACAATCATTTAAAAAGACAAGCCCTGTCCAGATACTGAAAGTAAATGATAATCGCACATTTTTAGTATCCGTACACCAAATTTTAGTATCTGGACACCAAAATTTAGTATCCGGGCGCTTTTGTTTTAGCATCCGGACACAATCGTTTAAAGAGACAAGCCCTGTCCGGATACTGAAAGTACATGATAATCGCACATTTTAAGTATCCGGACACCAAATTTTAGTATCCGGACACCAAAATTTAGTACCCGGGCGCTTTTGTTGTAGTATCCGGACACAATCATTTTAAGTGACAAGCCCTGTCTGGATACTGAAAGTACATGATAGTCGCACATTTTTAGTATCCGGACACCAAATTTTAGTATACGGACACCAAAATTGAGTATCCGGGCGCTTTTGTTGTAGCATCCGGACACAATCATTTTAAGAGACAAGCCCTGTCCGGATAGGATACTAAAAGTACATGATAATCGCACATTTTTTGTATCCGGACACCAAATTTCAGTATCCGGACACCAAAAT
Source organism: Melanostoma mellinum (assembly GCA_914767635.1). Lineage (NCBI taxonomy): Eukaryota > Metazoa > Arthropoda > Insecta > Diptera > Syrphidae > Melanostoma > Melanostoma mellinum. Next base: position 29,248,162 of record OU612058.1, read on the forward strand.
TTAGTATCCGCGCGCTTTTGTTTTTGTATCCGGACACAATCATTTAAAAAGACAAGCCCTGTCCAGATACTGAAAGTACATGATAATCGCACATTTTTTGTATCCGGACACCATATTTCAGTATCCGGACACCAAAATTTAGTATCCAGGCCCTTTTGTTTTAGTATCCGGACACAATCATTTTAAGAGACAAGCCCTGTCCGGATAGGATACTAAAAGTACATGATAATCGCACATTTTTTGTATCCGGACACCGAATTTCAGTATCCGGACACCAAAATTTAGTATCCGCGCGCTTCTGTTTTTGCATCCGGACACAATCATTTAAAAAGACAAGTCCTGTCCAGATACTGAAAGTACATGATAATCGCACATTTTTTGTATCCGGACACCATATTTCAGTATCCGGACACCAAAATTTAGTATCCAGGCCCTTTTGTTTTAGTATCCGGACACAATCATTTTAAGAGACAAGCCCTGTCCGGATAGGATACTAAAAGTACATGATAATCGCACATTTTTTGTATCCGGACACCAAATTTCAGTATCCGGACACCAAAATTTAGTATCCGCGCGCTTTTGTTTTTGTATCCGGACACAATCATTTAAAAAGACAAGCCCTGTCCAGATACTGAAAGTAAATGATAATCGCACATTTTTAGTATCCGTACACCAAATTTTAGTATCTGGACACCAAAATTTAGTATCCGGGCGCTTTTGTTTTAGCATCCGGACACAATCGTTTAAAGAGACAAGCCCTGTCCGGATACTGAAAGTACATGATAATCGCACATTTTAAGTATCCGGACACCAAATTTTAGTATCCGGACACCAAAATTTAGTACCCGGGCGCTTTTGTTGTAGTATCCGGACACAATCATTTTAAGTGACAAGCCCTGTCTGGATACTGAAAGTACATGATAGTCGCACATTTTTAGTATCCGGACACCAAATTTTAGTATCCGGACACCAAAATTGAGTATCCGGGCGCTTTTGTTGTAGTATCCGGACACAATCATTTTAAGAGACAAGTCCTGTTCGGACACTGAAAGTACATGATAATCGCACATTTTTAGTATCCGGACACCAAGTTCTAGTATACGGACAACAAAATTTAGTACACGCACGCTTTTGTTTAAGAGACAAGTCCTGTCTCGAATTTTAGTGTCCGGACACCAACATTTAGTATCCGGACACCAAAAATTATTATCCGCACGCTTTTGTTTTAGTATCCGGATCCGGACACAATCTTTTTAAGAGACAAGCCCTGTCCGGATACTAAAAATACATGAAAATCGCACATTTTTAGTATGCGAACACATTGAAGGACCCATATTTGTTGATGGTTGTGGATTTTTTTTTGGGTGATTTATCTATTAATCGCAAAAAGGTCAAGGTGTCCGAATACTAAAATGTCCGGATACCAGTGCGTTTACCTGTTACACATCAGTCTGTTCTTAATTTATAGACTTCAATTCGTTCAAAAACTGATGAAACAATGGGAAATTGTTGTACTAAAGTTCTCGAAAATGCGAGAAGTAATTCCAAAAGCGGTGCCGTGCAATAAAGTCGTGCGTAATAAGGTCGACGGGGCTTTATTTCCATTTGGAATTAGAAATAACGTCGAATTGCAATAATTTTCTAGTTCGACTTTATTTCGCAAAAGAAAAATCGGTACCTACCTTAGTGGAAATAATGTCGATCTCTGGAATGGGGATATTTGTGAAATGTGATATATCAAAATGTAACATAACCTTCCAGCAATCGGTATTAGGTAAAATAAAAGAGCCTTTTTTGGTTAACTGATTGAAGAAGTCAGTTAAGGTGGCCTAGAATGTTCGAAAAATCGATTTTGTTATTTTTTTTTTTGTTATTTTTAAAAGAATAGTATCTTAAAAATATTTATACTGCTAAAATTTTATGACGAAATTCCGAGTATTTCAGGATATACAGCCAACTAGAAGGTCAGGTAAGCAGAAGAATTGGTAAAATGAGTTCTATTATTCGCTAGTTGCAGCTGCTCAGGTTTGTAACCTGACTTAAACTAATGTATAAATTTAAGGGGAAATATTTTAGTGTTAAGAGTAATATTGGTTAGTTGAGCGTGGTCTTCAGTGACAGTAACATCAAGTTTTGAATTTTATTGAAAAATATTGGAATATTCTTGAAAATCTGAACTTTTTTTTTCTGGGAACTACTTTTTTTGTCTTGCGGGTGCCAAAAACAAAAACTACTAAACCGATTGATCTGAAATTTCAATATGTTATTTTCTGCAGTTTAAGGGGGTCTCCTCATCAGTCAGATTCAAAAAAACCGATTTTTTTATCGTTGAATTATTATTTGAGAATATTCTCGCAAAGTTTCAGAGCCCATCTCAAACTTGTTTAGAAGTTACAGTTCCGAAAAGAGGCTCGCATGGGGCAAGCGTGAGCCAGACCGCGCGCCCTCCCGTGCTCCGCGCAGGTGTCTTTCCTTTTGTGTTCGTGGAAACCTTGCACCAGGCAAAGAACGGCTTTTTTAAGGAATCAGAAGGATTGCTGTACGAACTGGGTATAGCTGACTAACATCTCATTCCTGTAAATACCCTTTTATTTTATTTTTTCAGTCTAAATACTTTAAAGCCCATTTTCTGAACACCATGTTTTTTTTAAATTCCGTGCACGATTAAAAATAAACTATGAAAGCTATGTATAAAAGTAAGACACGGTTTTTGAGATAATGTAATTGTGCACAGACTAAACTAAAAAAATGCATAAAAAATTCACTTTTTACAACGTTATTAACGCACTTACTGCTAAAAAAGAGTCGAAAAATCGAGTACTTTATTGAAAAACGCCTAAAATATTTAAATTTCAACTTTCAATCACCATAATAGTTCATACTGTGCAGAAAAGCCTCCTGAATAACGTAGTACTTCAATTTTTGGTTTCAGAAAAAAATTACGAACTGAATCTTTCACGGAGTTTGAGTTGTCCGTGGTGAGCAGCTCGCGCAAGATTGCTTATAAGTCCGCCATTTTTATTTATTTTGACATTTGGAAAACTTTGTTTTGTTGAATAAATATATGTTAAAAAATACAGAAAAGATGATTTGTTTCTCTTGTTGTTTTGATGTTCCAAAAAAAACCTAAAAAACCACCTTTTTGAGAAGCCACTGATGAGGAGACCCCTTAAGCTATCACAGAAACTAAATCAAATAGTTTCTGTTCAATATTTATATTTTTTTTTATTATTATTTTAACTTAAGAAAAACGTTCATTGTTAAATTTTTATGTTTAACGGCCCGCCATTTTGACAAAAAAAAGTTTTAGTTCTAGTTCCTGTGATAGCTATATTTAATCTCATTCAAAATTGGTCAGCTTTTTTTATTTCAGATCACAGAGAGAGAGAGATAAATCCCTCTCACCAGTGAATTGAATTCTTTAAAAAAAATATAAACAAGAAAAGGAAACAGAATCAACTAAGGATTTTAGATTCTATTTTTAGATCTCTATTGTCGTTTGTTCACATTTTGATAACCCCAAAAACGTGAAGTAATTTTTTTTTGTTTTGAATAAATACTATTGGTATAGTGTACAAACAACAAACCCCTTTGCATCTGCCGTCGGTCGTAAAGATTTCTGGCATATACATACATACATACACATATACTATTCACATTCATTAAAGTTTATCAAACTATTTACTTTAGTTTTACTGTTGGAGTTCATCAACATATGCTGGCATATTCAGAAAAATGTATGAAAACTGAATCGTCTTTTTTGATGGTAAAAATGTCTTTGTATCTCCATTTAATTGTAGGATTAATATGTCAATTTAAAACAACTTAGGGTTTATGAGTAGTACTCGTCGTTTTTGATAAAGAAACTCTAAACCTTCATACAAATTTTTGAGTAGGTAGACCTTATGACACAGATACCTACAGCGGAGCTCTGGTATGCACATAAACAAACTTTTATTTCTTTATCGAAACGTGGCGTCGGCGGCAGGGCGTCGGCGTCGGTCGATTCCATAGTAATTATTATAAAAAAAAATCATGAGGCCAAGTCAAATCTTTACTTCTTTTGCTCCGCAATTTCCGTTTGATTACTTTGTCACCATTTATCTTTTATCTGTGGTATCTGCGTAGAACTGGATAAAAGTGTTAGTGAAATTGGAAGACCCACTTTGTTTGGAACTAAAACCGGTTTTGAGATATGAAAATAAAAAGGTGTTTGTAAAATCAACATCTGTTGCTGCGTGCAATTGAAGTGCTCAAAAATTATCTTAGGTGATATCTTTTGAATTTAGAATTGATGGTCGTACGAAATTAATGTCGGGTACGATTAGGTAGTTGTTGTTTCAAAAATGTTTATATTTATAGTGAAATCTTTTTTAAAAGGACATCTATAAGAGAGTGTCCGCTAAAGAGGAATTTTTTAAACAAGGAAAAGCAAATTTCAAAAAATGAACATCAAATAGTGTTAAGTTTATTTGTTTAGAATAAAATTATAAGCAGCTTCAAAAACACCATTTTGTTTGTCTTCTGCTAAGAAACAACGTCCGTAATTAAGGTATTTCCACAAATTTAGCCGGCTAGACCATAGTACAAGTAGTGTAGATTTAAAACGCCGGACTGTTAAACAGATTCTAAGATAAAGTAATATGAATTCCACTGCAGTGTCACTTTAAAAAGGTTTCACAATAATTCGATGATTGGAAGCTGCAAATCAAGGATAAAATCTTTTTGCAATTTTGGGTCATTAGAAAACGGTAGCAGCCCTGTGCCTGTTATGATAAAACTTATTTCTTTCGAAAGCTATTTTTTAATTTTTTTCTGAAGAAATCAATTTTTTATTGATTTGATTGATTGATTGATTCTTAAAAGTACCTGTCATAGAATATTACCATACTTTAAAATCCTATTTTCTCTGATTTTGACGAAATTCAATATTTGAAGTTTAAGGCAGTTTCAATGAACCTCTGTTCGGTGCCAACATTTACATTTAAAAAATTAAATTGTAGTTTTTTTCTTAGTATTTAAATGCTATGGCTTCTTAAATTGTATACTAAATGTTAGACGTATTTACCAACAGTAAATCTGATTCAAAGAGTAGTAGTTAAAAAACATATTTCCTTGGCATAAATAAATTACCAAAACAAAATTATGTTTCAAGCTTTTGTTGAAAGCTTTTGCAGTGCTAGGACTCTACGGTTTTGAAAATATCAGATTTGCAATATGTTTATTTATCATTTTCATAATTTTTAAGCAGTTGGCAACCCTAAAATACCCTAATGGTGGCCCTGACATGTTATGTGTTAAGGAGAAGTTCTTCGAAAATCAAATTCCAAGAACATGCAACATGCGTTGCCAGTAGCCAGTCCCTTAACAAAGTTTCTCTAGAAAATATTCCTTAATATCAGCAGCTGTAAGTCGACTCACGGATTCATCATCAATATCATACTACTAATGCCTTTCGACCATAAGATACCTTACGAATTAAAAACTAGAACTAGTTAAAACTAAGAAAATTTAAAACTTAGTTTGCAATATCATTTTTTCTGTTTTCTTAAAACTAATTAAAACTATTTAAATCAACTTAAAACTAGAGCAGCCACAGTAGCCTTTGGATTTTTTTTTTTGTTTTTTTTTGTATTTTATAGTTTTTTTTTTGATTTTTTGAATTTTATAATTTTTTTTTTTGTTGTTTGCATTTTATAATTTTTTTTTTGGTTTTGTTTTTTTTTTTTGACTCGCTATTAATATCAAATTCATGTTGTTGCTCCGACAACAAGCAGAACATTTTCGACGTTTTAACAACGTCACGACGCACGATCGCGATCTGAAACCGCCCTACTGAAATGGAGGAGCCCTTCAGCGTTTCTACTACTGCGGTGACGTCTCGGTTGTAAAGAAGCCGTAGTTCCACGGACTTACGGCAGACGTGGTAGATTAGCGGAACCGCCAATCTATCCTGATACAGCCCTACCATATCAAAATGGAGGAAAGCCTCCGGTGGGACAAATCCACTGAAGCGCATTTTCTCCATATATTCAGTGTTGGGGTAATAAGCCCCAAATATCAGGCCATTGGTCGAGGTCATCGCTCTTGCAGTGTGACCACGAGTCAGAATGAAGTTGTCGATCCTGTTTATTTGAGCCCCGTTGTAAAGGATCTCATTGGGATAATATTTTTTGTACTCCGACTCTGGTGTTCTGGGTAATCCAAGACAGGTACGGAGGCACTGTCTCTCAAACATCCGAATCTTTTCCATTTGAGACGCTGTAACATTGAACCACACAGGGCACCCATAGACAATCATTGGCCTTATGTGGGCCATGTAGCAAATCACTTTCACCCTGCTGTCAAGTTGTCTGCTGTGAAACAGTCGCCTTATCAGAGCAAAAGCTCCTCTAGCCCTGGCCAGAGCCGCATCCATATATTTGTTAAAATATAGATACTGATCTAATCTGGTCCTAAACACAATTGTTTCCCATTTCTGGAAGTTGATTTTCAACTTGTCCTCAGCCCATGTGGACAGAGCTCTATTGAGAACTTTCTCGAATACCTTGCTGATACTCGGAAGAAGAATAATTGACCGACGATCATACCACTCGAAGCTAATCGGTTCTCGTCCGACTCACGGATTCTCTGATAATTGAATGCCATGGAAAGCGCTTATCCACTTAGCCGTTAAGAATCACAAAAAAATTTTAAGTCCCTTCCATATCTCAAAAGTAAATCGAACAAAAGAAATCTGTAAAGCTATAGGTACTATCTTAATGTATTTACTAGTGAAGTGTCTGGAGCCTTAAAATCATACAAACCTCGGACTTCCTTTACAGTGCATAAAAAATGGAGTGTTTAAAAAACACAAAGAAGTATACCTTTTGAAAATTTGTGCTTTGATTGAAAAAAAAAACGGTAGTCATAATATTTCAATTATTTTGAGGCATATTAAGCATGTATTTAAAAAAAAAATAGTTATTTAAAAATCCAGTTTGCAAGTTTTAAAACCTTGACATAAGATATTTTAACAAAACGTTACCAAAAAATCAAAGCGACCATTTTGAAAAAATTTAAAAAAATCTAAAATTCTTAAAAAATTTATGAAAACTAATGACTATGATACAACCTAAGACTTCTAAAATATAAAATTTCGTTAAAATCGTGTCACCCAACAACGAGAAAGTCGGTCTTTAGAAAAACGGTACGGTACTGAGGCAACATTTTGAAAAAGATTTAGTTAAGAAAAAATTACTTTTTTTAATTTGACTTTTTTTAAATTCGATTTTGATTTGTTTATTACTCAACATCTATTTACTAAATTAACTTGAACTAAAATAATAAATTAAAGAACAAGCTTTCAAAAACACTATAATATGTAGAATAAATGGCTAAGTTAATTTTAAATATTTTTTTCAGAAAATTAAATAAATTTTTTATGTAACTGCCCCTGCTACATAAATTTTTGATTTTTTGAAATAACTTCGAAACCGTATCTTAGCAACATCTTAAACTTTGCATTAAAAACTTGTTTTATAAAAAAGTGCAAAATATTTTACTATTGTTGTAACTTTATTGATACATAAGTCAATTACATAATCAATAGTGGCGGTCACCCCCTCCCCACAGTTACAACCCCCCCCCCCCCCACTCATGAAATTTGATGAATTTGATAAATTTTATAAAATTTACAGGAGCTATTTCGGCGTGGAGAAAAGTAGGAGAGGGTAGGGGATGTCCCCCACAATAGCCTTATAGTGCAAACACGTTGCATTTACCCACCCATTTCAAAAAAGTTATACCCCCCTCCCATGTCACGAAAATTGCTAAGTTTAATTCATCAGCACAGGATTTGTTTGGGGATGGGAGAAACAGGTTGGTGTTGGAGGTTGCCCTCAAAACCACTTCGAAGTTGTTGGGGGCACCCTTCATCCCCTCCAACTCCCCACCCCCACCCACCCCCAAACAACTTTTGTTTATTTTATTAAATTCAGTAATTTTCTTAACTTGGGGGGGGGGGAGTGTAACTATTTTGAGGAGGGTGACCTGACCGCCACCTGTTTGCACTTGGATTTTGTTTTGGGGGGCACCCTCCAACACCACCATGTTTCTCTCATCCCCAAACAAATCCTGTGCTGATTAATTAAACTTTATTAGATTCAGCAATTTTTCTGACTTTGGGGGTATAACTTTTTCGAAGGGGGTAGGTAAATGCAACGTGTTTGCACTATGAGGATGTTGTGGGGGACATCCCCTACCCTCTCCAACTTTTCCACACGCCGAAAGAACTCTTGTAAATTTTATAAAATTCATCAAATACATACAAATTTCATGAAATTGTGGGGAGGTGCAACTTGGGGGGGGGGGGGAGTGACCGCCACCTGTTTGCACTTGGAGGTTATTGTGGGGGCACCCCCTACCACCCCGACTTTACCCCACCCTCTCCGGTCATTATCATTATCTACACCTTTACCAAATAGAAAATGTTAGCATTTTTCGAAGTCAAAACCCCTGGCCACCCCACTATACACCAAAATGATAAACTTATTCAATCACATCTTTCAAAACTCACAAGTACTGAAAACGTAAACAACTAAACGCACTTCAATTTTATGGTAATCGAAAATCGCCCAAACATAATACCCTTCTTGAAGAACAAACTGATAAAGCCATAAAATGAAAATTTTGAAAACCAGTGTAAAAAAAACAAATAACCAAAGCATTCCCAACGAACAATCAGAAAAAATCTTTAATAACGGGCATGGGATCTAGGATCCCCTTAACCATATCAATGGCCTACCAATAATTATCAACTCTTAAAGCGTATAGCAACAAAAAGTCATATCTTAGTCAAAATATGTATGAATGTATGTTGAAGGCAAACTTTCATCATTTTCGATGGAAAAAACACAGAAATCAATACAAAAGAGCAGAATAAAAAATAATATCAATTTCAGACTACGTAGGTATTGAATCTAACAACACAACACTATCAAGACCTGCGCATTATTAAAAACAACAAAAAACTCACATGTGGCTACAGAGAAAACAACAACAGATACCATTGTATACCTACAGAGCCATCAGTTTCTATAAATGAACTTCTAAGTACCAAGGGCAAAACAATATTGAGAAAAAAGTACCTGCGATGAAACAAAAACAAACATCGCTATGAATGGATATCAAACAATAACATATACAAAATAAAGCAATATAAACCATGAGAATGGCAGGGTAAAAACTAACCTCAAATGTACGCATTTCAAAAACTAAAAATGATCGCCTATCCCATTTAAAGCAAATAGCTGAAATTTTTCATGGTAGAGGCTACAACACAAATCAAACCAAATCAAAGCAAAGAGTCTACCTACATAAGTGAATAACCTTCTATGGCCTCTCGGAGTTGAACTACGGAACGTGTTTTAACTAAGAAAAGACTACACACTAACTCAACACTCAAAAAAAAAAAACCACTTGACTATCTTTTGCGATTGCTACATATATGTTATCGCTGCGAATTTAATCAACAAAAGAAACTGAACACAAGTTTCAATCTAGCCTCATTTTTACTTTGCACGTAATGCATAAAAAAGATATGGCTAATTGTTTTGATTAGCCGAATTGGTAGTTTCGGAGACAATTTAAATAAAATAGAATATACAAAATATTAAATAAATAAATATAGAATTTTCAACACTAAAAATACTTTTAATATTTTCCTCAAAAGATCATTTCAAAAGCAACGCTTCTGTGTTCAGTGAGATTATTATATAAAATTGAATAAAAACAAAGTTAAAGATGGGTTGAAAGATATTATCTTTTGAAAAAAATATTTCGAAAGCAATGCTTCCATGTCCAGGGAGATTATTATATAAAATTGAATAGTAAAAAAATTATTATTATTATTTTTATTACTATTATTATTATTGATAAAAAAAAATAATTTAGAAAATATTTTTTTTTGTCGTAGCAAAAGTGACCTAAATGTTTTATAACAAAACAAATATCAATTTCAAAATGATTTATAAAGCTATAAAAGCGTTGTTGTATGGGAAGATTGTGCTTTGGAGCAGCACGGGTGGTTCGAAATGTACGGTAATGAATTCTATTCGGTCACCCTCTGCGTTTGTATCTACCATTTTAACAAACCGCATGTGCCCTATGGCGTAGCGACAATTCTTTTGAATATTTTATGAAAATCAGTCAATGTAACGCTTTTGAATACTTACTCATTGAATTCTAAAGAAAATCATCGAGGTTCGAGATTAGTCGCTTCGATGTTTTAGCAACATGAACATCGGCGCCTATTGTTTTGATTGGTTTTGTAATTTTATTTATAACTGATTCTAATTTCTTTTTTAAATTTTTTGTTTATAAGTAGCCAACCTCTCAGGAGTGGTATGGTTCGGATGCGTTACGCACCGTAGATTTCTTGTATCCAAACCATAGCTTCATCCCAGTAGCCATTTGTGCAGGGACGTAGCGAGGGTCCAAGCCATGGGGGGGGGTGAATTTTTAGTGAAATGCCGACAAGTCTTAAAAATTTGCCGACTGCTTCAAAATAAAAAAGTAAAACTTAAAGTAATTAAAAGCGTAAAAGTGTTCATTTCAAAGAAATTCATTTAATGACAAAAAATCAATTTATAATAGCAATATAACGATATAACAACAAAACAAACAAATTAAAAGTACATATTTATAAAAAATAATATTAATATGCAGAGTGTTCCGTAATTCGTTTTACATACTTTGGGATGTGATTCTTGGGCATATTCTAAGAAAACACATCATCACATGACATCACTTTTTGACAATTTTAAAAAAGGCCAACTTTGGTGTACCCCCTGACCTGTGTTAAATTCGATTTCTCTGTCAATACTGATGGCGGAGACCTAATTTTAGACTTATTTTTTTTTTTTTTTTTAAATAATAATCTTTAAAACTGTATTTAAGTTGGGCTCTTATAGCTTAGGGTTGCCAGATTTTCAATTTTAAATTGTGTTCAAATTTTCTTCCCGAAACAAAGTTTTGACAAAGTTTTTTTCAGAAAATGCCTGATAAACATAGAGTTTTTTTTTTTGTGCAGATGAACAAAATTGAAAAAAAAAACCATTAATAAGTGTACCCTTTATTATAGTTGAAAAAAATAGAAACAAAATGGGTAAAATTTAAAAAAAAAAGATGTTTTGAGGTTTGTTTGAATAAATCAATAATATTGGCACTTTTAGTATTATTATTCTTTTATACGGCTTATTTACTCATTGAACATTCATACCCCAAACTTAAAGCAACACCCACAATGAATTCAAAAAACGAGCTCTGGCATGCATTCAAAACGAAGGAGGGCACTTTAGTGCACTTGTTATTTATTTGTATAAACTACATAAAAAAAGGCACGAGTACGATAACTTTGGCGACAAAAAATAATAACTGTTTTTGGTGGAGGGGTTCAATACAAGCATTTTTTACTTTTTACTATGGGAGGGGGTCTATCTTCCCCCCTTTAAGCGGTAGGGGCAAGTTTATAAAAATTGACTTCAAATCTAAAAAAAAAAATATTGTAGAGCAACGGGAAATTTTACATATACAAATTATACTTTTTATGAAAGCCAGAAATCTGCACTTTATAAGAAATTTTAAATGAAGTGGTTTCAATTTATAGTTTTTGAAATAACTGACTTCAAAGTCAAAATTTACGAAAAAAAATTTAAAAAAATCACTTTGAGTATTATGTTTCTCATGATTACAAATACCAATAAAAAAAAAATAGATGTAGTTAGTTGCTTTAATAAATTTTTTATCAAACACTGTAAGCTCTTTTTTTCTATGTCTCATAGTTTTTGACATGATTGAAAAATAGTAAAACTATATTACTTTTTTAAAATCAAAAAATTTTCTTAGGAACTTTTCATATAAAAAAATTGCACCCCAGCTTATGAGGAGCCGAAGCAGGGGGTTGCAGGCATCTCACTGCTTGCATTGTAGATCTCATGTATACTTTTTTCACTGTAAAATGGCAGAACAATGTGTTTTTCTTTCTGATGACATGTACTTCATGATTGTATTTGGACATTTCCTTTTGTTTCAGTGATACCAGATAAGTTTTTTTTCGGGATTTTATTAGGAATTGTTTGTTTTTTTTGTTCAATTTTGAAAAAATCGAAGGAAATTATTGATCCGAAAACAATAGCTATTTTCATATCTACAATATTTTTTTTAGATTTGAAGTCAATTTTTATAAACTTGCCCCTACCGCCTAAACGGGGGAAGAAAGTCCTCCCCCCCCCCCCTCCCATAGTAAAAAATTCTTGTATTGAACCCCTCCACCAAAAACCGTTATTATTTTTTGTCGCCAAGGTTATCGTACTCTCCCCTAAAAAAAACTACTAAAAGTGCCATATTAATGATTTACTCAAACAAACCTAATATTAAAAAATTTTTTTTTTTAACTGTACCCATTTTGTATTTTTTCAAATATCATAAAATGTATGGATTTTTGAGTGCACTTATTACTGAGTTTTTTTTTATTGTTTTGTTGATCTGTAAAAAATAAAGAAACTCTATGTTTATCAGGCATTTTCTGCAAAAAAATTACCTCAAAATCGAAACTTTGTTTCGGGAAGAAAATTTGAACACCATTTAAAATTGAAAATCTGGCAACCCTAAGTCTATAAGAGGTCAACTTATATTATTGTTTCAACAAAAAAATAAGTCTCCACCATCAGTATTGAAAGAGAAAGCGATTTTAACACAGATCAGGGGGTACACCAAAGTTGGCCTTTTTTTAAAAATGTCAAAAAGTGATGTCAAAGTTGAGAAACGGACATTACTGTAGAACAATTTTTTTTCTTAAAATATGACCAAGAATCACATCTTAAAATATATGTAAAACGAATTACCGACCACCTTGTAATAATTGATATGAGAAAATGTGCTCTCTTAACATTTTTTTTTTTCAGTCTTTAAAAATTATATTATTAATTGAAAAATAGTTCATAAATCTGAATTCAAAGTCCCTTCCAGCGGTGTTTTAATAATCCCGATTGCTCGACAACCTCACTAAATTGAATATTATCAACAATATCCTTTGAGGAATAAAATAGTAAAGTTTTAACTCGAATGTTGTACTAGCTACTGGCTTAAAAAAAAAAAAAAAAAACAAATCGACCAACACAATCATTTCCATTCGCATCTATTTAGTTGAGATGACTTTACTCGGCATATCTTAACCCCTCTTGCTACGCCTCTGCATTTCTGTCGCTACGACTACCAGAAATGCATGGAAATGCGTTGTAGTTCGTTGTGCCGATTCAGTGTCGGTATTCAGTAATCTCATACATCACTATGTAAATAAATAATTTGACAATTAAATTTGTCTGTTTATTAAAAAAAATCTTTCTTGTTTTTTTTCGGATTTTGATTTGGTATGAATTTTTTGAAAACTGCACCAAAATTCATAAAGCCTTTATAAGAATAAGCTTTTTTAGTAAAAAAAAAAAAAAGGTTTTTCTATCAAAACTTTTGTAAGCACATAAAAACATAACTTACCTCAGTCTCTATTGATTTACGAAAAATTTAATTCTCTCTGATAAGAATTAAGGCCATTTTGAAGCTGTAAGCGATATAAAAAAAACCAAAAACTTTTGAGAACCTAGATTTCCGATTAAAGAAAAAGCCGTTTTCATCGTCTTCAAGTGTTTTCAAAGGAACCTGTCAGAGCTTCGATTTCCACATGGGAAATAATTTCAGGCATAATGTATTTGTATCCAAGCTCTTGCCTATGGCCAACGCGTACAATTTAAAGCAACAGTTGCGAAAATAACATCAAAGCAAAGGTTGAAAATAACAAATAAGGTAAAACAAAATTTAAAAAAAAAACTCTACTCAACTTGCGGCGCTAGCATGAGTTTGTTCCTCACACCTCACAAATTCGATGGCGTACATGTTGTTTGAATGATCGGAAGCAAAATTGCAAAATTACGATGTGAGATATCGTCATCCGAGACCCGAGAGCCGATGTAATTTTTACAAAAATCTCGTAGGTAGGTACGTCAAGAACGTCAAACGTAATAATATTGAAATCATCATCACCACATCGACGACCTCGCTTTAGTGATCATGAAGGTTGTCAAAACGGTTTAAATAGACGATAGAGAACACGATGATGGTTGGTTAACGTGATTGCGCTCGCTCCAAACAATTGATAATTTTCTGTTTCGTACTCAAATGCTTTTTCAAAAATCAAAAACAATCGAACATGAAATCAAACCAAACCATTAATCGGTCAATCGAATACGAATCCATACCAAAATGTAAATAAATTAATCGATTAACGACGAATAAACGTTGGTATGCGAATGTCTATTCTTTTTATGATGTGCCTACATTCACAAACCAATTTTTTAAGAGTGTGTATCAACAATACATATAGATTTGAGTTTGTTTTGCATTCGGTCAAACTGCGCATGCTGAAGAAATAATCAAAATGAAACATCGGTAGGTACATTTATGTATACTCTTTTTTAATAATAAATTGAGTCGCTGGTTTTCTGCTTAAAACTTAAACAAATTACAATTTCAAGGAATTTAACAGAAATACTCATATCATTTTATTAACAAAATAAAAATATACCTGAATTGAGAATCACCCATGTTTCGATAAATTGCTTGCTCTTTGTTTGTTGCATGTAGTACATACACATACACACAATAGTTATTCATATTCATGGCTTTGGTAGAATACAATTGCCACCTCTCAATTCTTTTTAAAAAAATACTCTGTGTTTTCTCGCTGCACAAGTGCTGCCACTTATTGTGAATGGAAAAAAAAGTTGATGCAACTTTTAACATGAAAATAACATAAAAATAAAGTACCTATCTGAGAAATAAAATATAAATTTAATCATTAAAGCTATTTTTTAAAGAGCATCTAAGAAAATTTTTGCTTCAACTCATTTTCTTGCTCGTCTAAAGATCGATTTAAAATCAGCATAATATCTTGTTTGAATAAACGTAGTCTTCTTTCGGATAATTTAGTTATGTCAGGAAGAACACCTTTAAAGAAAGTCATAGTTGTACTTTCGTGGCTAGTTTTTGATGCCTTCGTAGGTATCAATGTTTCATCTTGATTAACAAATGGCCTCTTTGTTGGTTTGGAATGCAAAATTTCGTCCTGCTTAGTTGCTGGTCTGGTTGAGGGTATCAAACTTGAATTTAAATGTAAGGTTTCCACTTGCTTAATAACCGGCCCTGATAAACTTGACCTTAAGTGTGGAGTTTCGTTTTGATAAATGACTGGCTTCTTTGTGGATACCAAATTTGAGTCCAGACGTGAGATATCATTATGCTTAGTTTGTGACATTTTTGTTTCTATCAGACTTGAGCCCGAAAGTGAGTTTTCCATTTGATTGGCAACTGGTTTGCTTAAGATTGGCAAACTTGAGTTGAGTGGAGAACGTAAAGTTTCATCTTGCTTACTAACTATTTTCTTCGCTGATATCAAACTCGAATTTACACGAGAAGTTTCGTCCTGTTCATTGAAAGACCTTGATGTCAAATGTGTAGTTTCATCTTGCCTAGTGGTTGGCCTATTTGTAACTATCGAATTTGAGTCCATACGCGAAGTCTCCTTCTGGCTACTTACAGGGTTCTTTGAAGTATCCACAGATGAAACCAAATGAGAATTTTCTTCTTTCTCTTGCTTAATAACTGGTATTAGGGAATCTGTTGTATTTAAGTTCTTGTGTGAAGGTTTTACCAGATGGGTAGTCACTTTTTTTTCATATGCCTTTTCTATCTGCCTGTCATATATTGTCTGGAAGTCGATTTTATGAAGGTATTCATTTGTTGATTCCTGGTTGCATTTTCGTTTAGTTTCATTTATATCCTGGTTTAATTTTGAGTGATGTTCTGCTTCTCTTTGTTGTAAAAGTGGGAAATTTTGATCAGTTACAGATATTTCTACTCGACACTTTCGTATAGGAAAAGACCTTACAGCTGGTTCTTCAAGCTCACTTTTCACTGTTTTAGACAACGCTGGTGTTTCAAGTATTTCAAATTTGTGCTCTTCATCGCTGATTCCTTCGTAAGTGTCAATATCAGCTTCTGATGTGAGTAATGTTGAGCATGAACCTTCATCGGGAGCTATATTCGAAGCACTTATGGTTTGTTTACCATTTAATTTCGGTTGACGTGATTTCTTGTCTACTTTTTTCAGTGTAAATTTAGTCAGGAATCCCAAGTGTTTTGTGAGATAATATTCCTTCATCGCTCCTTTTGTCTTTAATTTAACATTACTTTCAGCTCGTCTTAAGTATGTTGAAAAGGCAGTGCGTATATTCACCCATTTGGTTCTACAATCATTAGCTTAAATTAAAAAAAAAATATTCTTTTAATTTAAAATTGTGTTTTCAGTTTTCTGTTTGCTTTCAGTTTTCTATAAATATTAAGCTCTTTTATTAACCAAGTTCACACACCGACTTTCCATTTTTTTTAAAGCTGATCCTTTCCAGTGTTATTAGTCTTATTACCACTATTTCTTAATATACCCCATTTCGAGCCACTCTTCTTTTTAATTGCTTTTGAGGACATCAAAAATATATTTGGGAGCGGAAATGAATAAGCTCTAGTGCATTCATCTTAAATTGTATACCGGTTCCGAATGTTTGAGTGAAAAAGCTCTTTTCATTGCAGTTTTAAACTTGTCCACCCTGCCATCCTTTCAAAAATGACAATGCCAGTAAAAAATCACTTCGGATCTTAGTAAAGTTTGAACCCTGATCCCTCAAGGTAATAATCCGACACTTTGCTATTGCTCTCAGGCTTTCTATGAAAAGTTATTTGATGTTTACCATCAACGATCATAGCTTAAGATTTTCGCTCTTGCTCCTCATTATATTTGAACTTATTTACAGTTTTTTTTTTTCTCCAAGCTCCAATAGCTGCCCAAACTATAAGGAAATGGTACGTAGCATTTGCAACATAAATTTGGCGTTTCAACTTAAAAAAGAATTCAAATCGCCAGTCTATACAATCACGAAAAAAAAACTTATTTTTAGTGCATGATAGGAAAGTAGGATATTCACTCCTCATACTCACTAGAGTAAGATTCAATGAGTTTATTAATTGTAAAGCTTTCATGTACGGGGTATCAATTTGTCCGTAGTATGTAATGTATGATGCAAATGTATAAACGGCTAAAAAGCGGTTTCATTAGACAACTTTCATTAGACATGCTGATACTAGCAGGGTTTTTTTTTAAATCAAAGTCAACTGATTCACTCATTTTCATTGATTTGTTAACGTTTTGTTTTGAACTTATATTTACATATGTTAGTGAAGTTTTAAAAAAGGAGTACATACAACTTCAGAAAGCATGCAAGGTCTAGAAAATCACAACACAATGAGTAGATATAAAAGAAATGTTATAAATTCAATTATGTAATTCCAACGCTCCGAAGAAGCGCATACCTGTTAGAAGTCCTATTTTCTGTGAACCAGACTACTGAGAAAATTTGTCATATTTCTCATCGGTTTTAAGAATTCGTTCATTAACGTAAAGGTATATAAGCTAAACATGTTTTATTCCCGTTTTTCTACGGGAACTACGTAAGACGCAGTCAAAAGCTGATAGTATTAAAAAAGAGGAAAGATTTGAATTTCAATATTTTCAAATGTTCGATACGCACAAACTCTTAAACTACTGACTAAGAAATCTGTCATCTATTGAAAGTCACATCATCAGCTCCACCCATGGAAAGGGCAAGCCGCTTACTACAGCAAACTATAGTTTTAAAAAGCCAATACTTTGATTTAGTGTAAGGCCGTTATACATAAAATAGGCAAAACCTAGGAATCCAGGGCCAGTCCATGGATTTTCATAAAATTTTCGGAAATATGTTTTGAATGGCGTAAAGAAAAAAGTTGAAAAAATTTCACCGCTCTCAATTTTTTAATTAATTTTAAAATTAATTATTAACTTTTAGAATTGTTTTTTATTTATTTAGGGTGTTTTAGATACGGTTTTCCAAAGGTTCAGGATAGATAGGTTTCGTGAAGACAAAAAATATTGTATGGGAGGGGGGTCTATATCCCTCCGTGTAGGGGCGGGGGGCAATTTTATATAAAATTTACTCAATTTTTTCAAAAATTATTAAAAATCAACTAAGCCACTACTCTCCCATATCTTAGTATTTTTGAAAGCTATTGCTATTGTTCTATAATAAAAATTTTAATTTGAGTTCACTTAATGAAAATTTTTGAGAGACCAAGCCTCAAAGTCAAAATTTTGAAAAAAGAGAATATTTTTTTCTTGATTAATTTTTTTCTTTTTTACATAATTTTGCCGCATTCAGGGCCATTTTTTCTTTCCATCTTTCCATATTCAATGCTTTAATTAATTTTTACTCAAACGATTACGATTTCCATTATTTCTTGATTGTCTTTCTTAGGATGATAATAAAAAAAAATTGGAAGTAGTCTAACAACGGTACTTTCTATAGTACCGTTTTTATAAAGATCGACTTAGTGGCTTACACGATTTTTACGAAATTCTATATTTTCATAGCCCTAAGTTGTTTACGGAAGATTGCAGATAAACATTTTGAAATTTTTATTTACTTAAAATAATTTTATTTTTATGAATATTTTCAAAACGGTATCTTTGATTTTTCCAAAAATTTTTGTTAAACGATCTTCTGATAAGGTCTTTAGAATTGTATGCTTGACTTTTTAAAAATGTGTTTTTAAATAAAGTAAAAAAGAAAACAACAGTTTTTAAAAAAACTGGCCCAACAATTTTGAAAAAATTTTAGATGATTTTTTTTTTTTTTTTAATTTTTAATTTGAGACAGGATTGCTGAAAAGCTATTCAAGTAATGAAAAAGTGCTAGTTAAAGAACAAAGTGTTAGCTTTAAAAAACGCTGTCGTACGGGTAATATGTGACTTTAGATTGTTGATAAATTTTTTCTTAAAACGAAGTCTCTCTCCTGCCTAAACGGAGGGAGAAAAGCCCACTCTCATACGATTTTAAGCCCAACCTTTCCTTCCTGGGGTTTTGTCGCTTCTTTTGCAAAAACCCGCTAGAGAATTGGAAGTGTCAATATATTTTAGCTGTCTCCTTAACTTGTAATGTTCGAAAACAGAGATGATGGTATCCAATTTCTAAAAGATTAAGAAAGTCGTTGTGTGAACTTGATTTAAGCACTATTTTTTTTTTGTTTTTCAATTCATAAACATAAGTAAATAACTTTGTTAGACCATTACAAACGAGTATTAGTTTGAACGTATTCAGCAAGGGAAGAAAACATCACTATGCAGCTATTGTCACTTTGGAGACGTTTTTAGAAATGTTTCGAGGTTTAAAGCCTATTACGCTGCTGAGACGAAAAAAATTCGTTGTTCACCACAATTCACAACAAAATCGTAAACGAAAAAATTAAAAGAAAATATTTGTGTTTAGTCTTATCAGCTTATAGAAAAAGCTACAGTCACTTGAAGTACAGAATGATACAAGATCTTAAAGAAATTTTGAACTTCGATTGCTTCTCCGAAAAAGGATCCCTTTACGTTGCCAAATGTATACAAGCAAGCAATCAATGTATAACGGATAAATGGTAAACAAAAGAGCATGAAGCATTGCATAACATAATTGTATTGAAAAACCTCAACTACTTATTCAATTCTTAAACCCTACTTTCCTGAAACACAGCGTACTGCATAACGAAAAGTAGAGCGAACATTTTCTTTTGCGAGTGATTTTCGTATGGGATTTTTCGTTTCGTTTCAGCAGCGTACTAGGCTTTATACAAGAATACGTTGAACAGAATACTCTTACTCGTGAGTCGTGATATCTAACATTTTCTCATATAAACAAAATATGTACTCTTTCGAAAGAAAGTGGCATCACATACTACTTACACATACACACATTTAGATTCAAGTAATATTTTGAGACTTACCATCCAATTGCAGTTCATCTGCAATTTTTTGCCAAATTAAATCACGATTTTCTCTTTCCCAAAAATCAGTTATTGTGTTGTCATAAATTGCTGGATTTTTTTTCACTAGTTCTATTAATTTAAGGGTGTTGTTTGCCGGTTGCCAGTCTTTATTTGTTGGCTGTAGCATTTCATAGATATACACAAAACACACACTACACTTAACTGTTGAACGTTCTACAGAAAACTAAAAGTTGTATGTCAATTGTCAATACAAAATAAGAAACATTACATAGTAGCGTGTGTGAGTATTATAGTTTGCTCTTTTCTTTAGGTTCGCACTCAGGGATGAATATGAGCAACCCAAAAAATGTAGCAAAATCCTCAAAAAATCGAAGTAGATTTACAAAAAATGTAGCAGATCATAAAAAATGGCATAAATTTGTTAAAAAACAATGTTTTGTTATCAAAAAAAAAAAAATAATATAGAAAAACTGAATGATAAATAGCTCTAAGAAGTTATTTTTATAACAATGTTTTCTTATAGATTATACATGTGCATCAAGCTGTTCTTAAATTCATTAAAAAAAAAGATACTTTTTTGCTTCACAGTAAAGTAAAAAGTAGAAGTAGGTATTGAAGAGTGGTATTTGAAGCAAAAAATAAACGAAGTAGAAAAAATTTGCTACGTAGTAAGAGAAGAATTTGAAAAAAATGAAGTAGATCTGCTACATATGTAGCAAATATTCATCCCTGTTCGCACTTCGCAGAGTAAATAAAAATACTGAGCGAGGTGAGAGGTTGAAAAAACCAGTGCTGTGGCGGTCGTTGAATGGTTTGTGGAGTAGAGTATTATTGTGAATTGTGTACTTGACTTGATCATTCATTGAAAAATCAGCATCACACAAAATATAAATGTTAGAATGTTGGAAGCATTGACCGGTAATCAAGTTTGACAGATAGTTGACTTATTTTGCAGTATATTTGAAAAGCACTGTATAATGGCTGAGAGCTCACTACGAAATCTTGCAGACTTTTATAGTGGCCATAATAAAAAAATGTAGTTGTTGCCAACGTCATAGAATTTCGTTCACGAATTCCAAAAACTTGTTTCATGGAGGTTTGCATGTCGGCTACATGGACTGACCAGTTTTGGTGTTGGTTTGTAGAACAGAAGCACAGAAAAGGAAAAAAACTTCTTTAAGTGTTTTTAATTCGCCCACAAAATTTAGCGAAAAACCCCCGAGCAGTAAGCTCACTGTGCGAAAGGTGAACACATATTTTCGTCTGTGAAAAAAAGATAAATGTTCATTTTTATCACGTAGGAATTCAGGTTAGAATCCCCGAAACATAATTTTTTCCGCCGCTATCCCTTTCCGCGAGGGTTTGGCAAGTCCTCCGATAAAAATTATACTTATTCAAATACATCGCAATAAAAGCAATTTCTCACTTGAGCGTTTGGAATCTGCTGACATCTATAAAACCAGTCTATTCTTCACCAAAGTACGGTCGAATGAAATTTGGTGGACCCCGGGTTTGATACCTTTTTCAATTTCTTTTTGTTCAGATTTGATATGTAAAGTTCAAAAAGCATCGCAACAAAGTTCGAGAAAATCTCTGAACCTTACGCATGTCAAAGAACTATAACTTCATTCCGTTTCCGAATGGCTGGGAGAACTTTAATTTTTTCGATTTGAGTATAGCTGAACAGAGACTCACAAAAAAGTTTACATAATTAAGGAATTTTTTGAACAAAATTATAGACTTCAAACAAAAACACCATAGTTTCTTAACTACTTATTTAATTCTATTCTTTAGTACATCCTGAATACAATTTGGGTCACTCGTGCTCTTGATCGTCAAGTGATCTGTTTAAGATTAATAAAATTTCTTGTTTGAACAAACGTAGTCCTCTTTCAGAAAGTTTACTTATATCAGGCAGAAGGCCCTTGAAAAACACCAGAGTTGCATCTGTGAGATCTTGTTTTGGTTCGTTTGTCGACATGTTTAAGTCTTGTTCATTCATTGAATCGTCAATCATTATGTTTCGATTCTCTTGAGTTGTTTTCACCCACTGTGAAGTCGAGTAGCTGTAGTCTTCCGATTCTGGCGGTTTGATCATCATAGGGACTCTTTGATTTTCTTGATACTTTACTGTTGGTGAATGTCTTCCTAGTGGTTCTTCAGTATCATCGTCATCCGTACACGATTCAATACTCGAATCGATAGTTACAATATCTTCTTCGTCTTTAGAAAATCCTTTTTCAAACTGGGTTGCGCATGTCGAAGTGGGTTCATTGTTATTAGGTTGGTGAGCAAATTGAGTAAAGGCGGAAGTCTTTCGTAAAAAATCCATTTTGTCTGCAAGGTACCAAGGGGAAGGTTTTTTGAATCGTCTCATCCACGGACGATCAGAGCTGGTACGGTTCATGTTATTAAGATGTCTTCTGTAACAACAGCGCAACGATGTCCATTTGACCCGACATGCGCTCACTTAAAGTAAACAAAATACAAAATAAGAAAAAAAATATTTCAGATTTATTCCAAACAAAGTCAAGCAATTAATATCAAGTCAAAATTAACAATTCATTTGTTGGGTGGTGTTAATCTTCACTCCACAAACCACTTGGGCTCATCAGAAAAAAAAAATAGAGTGGCATCACCCACTGCTATCTCCCATTTCGGCTTGCTTTGTCAACCAACAGCAACAACCATAAATAATATATTCCGAAATGTTGATACACACACTCACAATAATGTTTCATGTTCAGTATTCACATTCAGTTGAGTATTTTTATATGCTTACCGTCTCTATTCAGTTCATTTGCGATTTCAATCCATAATTTCTCGCATTCTCTTCTATTTGAGTAATCTTCTGAATCTGGGTCGTAAAGTGTTGGTCGTTTTCTGACTGCTTCGATTAATTTTAAAGTGTACACCATGTTTTGCGGTTTTATTTCAATTCGATAACAACTTCACTCTTAAATGTAAAATGGACACTAAACTACACTACACATCTGCTGGTCCGACCGGGTAAATAGTAAACATTAAATAAAGAAAGAAAAGCAACCCCGCATGTGTTTTATTGAATTTGTGTTAGTGTTCTAAATAGAGAACAGTGTTTTGTAGTGTGTGCTTTGAGCATTATGCTGTTAAAAAATAAATAAAAACCAGTGCTGTCAGTGAACGTACAATTTTGGTAAGTTTCATAAAACGCATTTGTTAATTGTGTAAGAATATTTTTTTTTTCAATTGGCTAAGTCCTGCAAAAAGTCGAGCTATGAAATTTGACACACATTTAGAAGACCGTTGTTGAGTGTATCTTTAGGGATAGTTTTTTTTAGTGCAAAATTGTCCCAGTGTTTGAACTAAACTATAGTTTAAAATTTGTTGATTTAATTATGTTCAATTCTTGATAATCTTCCGAAAAATTGGTCCTGAGCGGCTTATATTTTTTTTTAAATTTGTTCTTTGAAAATTCCGTGATCATTTGGATGTTGAAAATGTTGTAGGCTCAGGGCCCTAGCGCATTTCTCCCAACCATACTTTGGTGAGGAATGGAGGGGACCTAGAATATTTTTTCGATTGCGAACCACTCAGTGAAAAAGCCCTTTTTACGACATCGTAAATACACTCGGAGCGATAGCAAAATCCTCGCAAATGTCCATACACGTTGAAACAGAATTGAATTTTTCTGAGATTCGAACATCGAACTTCTACTTCATGATCACTAACCACTAACCACTACTATAACTGTGTAGGCCTTTATCATTCTTGGATTATACTAATTTCAAGGCTTACAAAAACATTGTTTTTTGATACTTGATATTTTGGTAAGTTTTTTAGAGAAAATTTGAACTTTTTCAAGCAAAGCGTTTGAGTGAATAAGTTCTTGTGCGTAGCTAGCATTAAAATCACGTCCTTCTTTAAGTATGGGTAGATGAATTCTTACAATTTGGACTTTTTTCTTTCCACGGTAGGGCCAGCGTTAAAAACGACGAATATGCTCGCTGAACATGCTCGTGCTTGCCGCATTTTCGTCGTCTAGAAGCTGGTTTGCGAGCAGCTCGCTAGCCCCTCGTTGTTGGCGAAAAATTTCGATTTTGTCATGTTCGTTGGATTCGATGTTCGCCATGTAAGGCCAAAGGCCATGCTCGCGAGTAAACCTTATGGCCCCGGCCCATAGAACGCGTTGCGCGCGTGCGGCACCGCTTCCAACTGACAGCTCGATTAAATACACACGATCTTATGAGAGGTGACCCATAAGCACCGCGCGCAACGCGCCGAACGCGCCGAGTAGCCCAACTTTCTACTTTGCCGCGGCTCTCACGCGGTGACAGAAGAGAGACATGCGCAGTCACAACCAATTTGAAGTTTTCTCTTATATGGAAAAAGTGACAATGGGCGCGTTCAAGAACCTATCGGATAGCCTATCTCGGATAGCCGTATCTTAGATACCTTTTTGAACGATCGACAACAGACAACAGCTGTGAAATATTGAAATTCGACTTTTGAAAACAGAAAAACATTCAAAATATCATTGCTAGACGATTATAACTTTTTTTTTTCGATTTCCCACACGTAAACAACAACAACAAGCTATCCGGAATCGTATTCTTGAACGCCCCCATTTTGACTAAATTTATCTGTCAAAACACCGCAACGGATTCTATGGGTCACCCCTATCAGTTGCGCGCGGCAAAACCCACCGCATCAGTTGTCGCGCCGCTTCAACCGCGCGCAACGCGTTCTATGGGCCGGGGCCATAATTTTTGCTGTGAACGTCGTCGTGTGTGCATGTGAAATGAATGTTCCGCAAATGTGTTCGTCGTGTGGGGTAAGGGTATAATGCAAACGAGCATGTTCGTCGTTTAGGGAGCTTAAAATACAAGCCAATCTAAAAAAAAAAAATTTTAAATTGTCTAGAAGTGCAAATTTAATTAGCTTCCATCGAACTAAAACACGATCAAGCTTTGAACTAAACGAAAACGAAACGTATTAACATTACATACTGCACGAGAAAATAGAACAATAAATTAACAAATGACAGCAGCAAGCGGTTGTGCGTACAGACAGTAACCACCATTTATCAACAAACAGCGCTCAACATCAACTCAACTCCATAGAACTACAGTACGGACTCGATTAACGCAACTAATAGAAATTCGGGCAGTTGCAGTAATCGAGGTTGTTGCAATTACTGGGTCATATTTTCTGTATGAATTTTTAGAAAGAGAGGCGATCAGACGATCCAATTAGTTTGTCAAGCATCAATTTTGTCAAGCAAATTAGCAAGTTGGACAACAAGTTTGAGAAATGTTAACGCTACTCGTCAAACTTGCATGAAATTTCATTTCCCAAATAATTTCAAGTAGTCCACATCACACGGAAAGACTATTTTTTCTTTGCTGGGTACATTACTATATGGTGTCACGTGTCAGGTAGTGCACCTCTTTAGTCCCAACACGCTTTCTTTTGTTTTTCTTGCATTTCATCCCTAATAAACGCTGCTCCTACTGTGTCCTTCATGGTTAAAATTCAAATCAGAATGGAGCTCGACGATTTGTTTAATGAGTGTGAACACTATGTGTATTTTCCGTCAAACTTTTCATCCTACAAATTTGACAAACAAATTTGATAGTCTGAACGCCCCTAAACACTAACGATCGCAGCCCACTCAAATAAACACAGATGCATTTTATGTTCTTTTATGCATGTTCTTGCAAGAAATTTTGTTCAGACAAACTAGCTGTAAAATAACAGCAGGAATAAAGAATCAAAAGAAGAACGTGAATATAAAAAACGGATAAATAAACACATGAAGTTGCACTTATCGAAATAGCTTTATTGAAAAGTTGCACTTATAGAGTCAAGACGTGTTACGATTTTAGTGTTGCGAAAATCGAGGAGTTGCACGAATCGAGGGTTGCGCATACCGAGTCCATACTGTATGTAGCATGCAGTTTATATACCCATGCGTAGCCGTGAAGTTGATATTGAAAAAACACAATGAAGTAACTATACAGGGTGTTTTGTATAACATGCGACAAAAGCTCACGATAGGGGCGAATTACAGCCATAAGGAAAAACAATCAGAAAAAGTTGAGACAAATGGAAACATGAATATTTTCCTGATGAGCGTTTATAGCGAACAGGAAAAATATGTCAGTTGTCAGCTCTCAACTCAACCCTTTGCAGCCACACAACAGCAACTGGTTTCTTTATGCAATGCACATGAAAAAAATAATCCGCTTTGGGTCTGTCATGAAAAATGGAATCCTGTTGAGCTTGTTCCAAAATTTCTTTATATGCTTACCTTCTTAAGGCAAGGCATGAGTTACTCTTATACTTCTATGCATAGGTATTCATTGTTACGTCTCAAATCATTTAACCATTCCTTTTACAATGCATCATGTCTTTGAAAATATCCTTCGTAACAATTTCGGATAACGAACGCCAAAAGGATAGGGCTAAAAACATCTTTGTAATAAATGTTTTGCAACAGGTCAGGTACCTTCATATTAAGAACTTGTGAATAATTTTATCATTGGATACAAAACTTCGTGGTGAACCATTAACTACAAGTACGACTACGATGCTTCCGTTTCAGCATTCCGTTTCAGCATTCGAAGGATATTGAATGTTTTTGTTCTGTTTTCTTGGAAAGAACAAAGATGCGCTCATTGTTAATTTTTGAATCCGTTTTATCTAGCTGATTTTATTGAATAACTCGGAAATTTTACAACGCTAGTTGCAAACAACAAAAAAAAAAAAACAAACAAAAGAAATGAGTTACAAGGAAAAGTCATTTTTCACTCTCAGTTTTACCTTTATAGAGTTTTTGTTCATTGAGTTTGTAGGCCTTAAATACATATTCGAACTATCTTCTTACAGAGTGTCATAAAAGAACCAAAAAGATAAAAATCCAGGTACATTTCTTTGCTTTTTTCTAGTTTAACCAGTTAGTCCACTGAAATTAGTAAAAAAAAAGGCCAAACTGCGGAATAATTCATACAAAAGGTATAAGGGTGTTTTTAGGTACATATTGGTGCCCCGAATAACCCCTCAAAAGTCCCCTACGATATCTTGTACGCATAACAATTGGCAACAAAGTAAAGATCGTAAAAAACGGTTTTTCGGATTTTTCTCGTTAATTATTGATTTTACGATAAATATACCTCTATACAAAATGAAAGAAGAGATAATTATACACAAAAAAGGTCCCATAACATTTTTTTGTCCGAGCAATATTTCTAATGATAAGCTCCGCTGAAATTTTTGAAAAAAAAAAAAAAAAAAATTTCGCCTGTTTTTTTACAATATAGGGTTTAAATATTTAAAAAAACAACAATTATTTTTCTGAAAATCATGAATAAAAATTTATTACATAATTATACATCTATTTGTTTATTATTTATTGATCTTCATCCTCTGGCTGCCCGAGTTGCAGAGGAGATCGGAATGACCGAGGACGGAGTGCAGACATAATCATGTGACAAATCGTTTGGCATACCCTTCTTTTTGACTCGAGATTTCCTTTTTTATTTTTCAAAAGAAGTTTTTCCACAAAAAAAACCAACGTTTCAGGAATATTTTCATTTAAATCATTGAACAAGCTTGTGCTAGGCGGATAAACACTTGTTTCGTAAATGTTAGTGTGTATATCTTGACGTAAAATATCTGCAGATGTTTTAAGAAGCCTGCGTCGTTCTTCATTAGGATCAGTTTTTTTCTTTTCGTACCATGCTTGATTCAAAATATTTATATGAGTTTCTCGAAAAGAAATAATTGTAAATCCTGTTTTTTTACTGGTAATAACGATTCTGTCTCCGTATTTCTCTTCAAGTTTTTTTTTTATCGTTTTGTCATCGGGTATATAATCAGACGCAATAACTTCCATTAATTCCTTCAATGTAAACTGGGAATCTTCATTGTCTTCAATAAAGGAAAAAATTTTCTCCATTGATGCTGTGATATTTTCATTTGTAGGACGACCGGATTTTTTTTCTCGAGATACTGGTAGATTAAATTTATTCAAACAGGTTTGGTGATATTTTGCTTCAGCTGCAACTAAATCTGTGTTTATTAATATACGTTTCTGAACAGCTTTGGCCCACTCATCTCCTCTTGCTTTAGCTTTATCAATGATATTTGTTTTAAAATCAAGAGTAGAGACATGACAGATTTTTAAACGAAGATCTTTTCGTTTTTTATTTTCCTTTTTCTCATCTGCATCTTTTCCACAAATAAAACAACAATTTTTGAAATTAAAATCTGATTGATTTGACCTCATTCTCTTTTTCAAAGGACTCGTTGAAGCTCCCGCTTCTTCTTCATTCTCTCTTTTTTTTTTATAAGCGTTGATACTCGATGGACGTGTATACTCTTTACGGCACTGAACATGAACTGTCGTTGAAGTTAAATTTTCCAATTGTTTGTGTTTTCCATCACCTCTTTCAACACTGGCATTTATTAACTTGTCTAATCCACGCTCAACGTCGACAGTAGAACCCTCGCCAAGCGATTGATCACAAATAAAACACTGGGAATCACTTTTACTCATTTTTTAACAGATCCTTCACATACGATAGTAAAATACGTTCGCATGCGACAAGGGACTATTCAGTACTGATGAATTCCTGTCCCGTGCTAGCTAGAGACATACATACACATACATATGCTACCCAGGTATACCTGAATCGACAAATAAAGAGAAAACGATCCTGCACAAGCGGGTTTAGTCTGGAAGATTGAGGGGAGGAGCAGATGTTTAGTTCAAGGTTCTTTTCGAAGTAATCGGCCTTTGTAGTAGTGTAAATGTGCCGGCATCGATTCATAAGTAAAAAAAAACTATCAAATCTTATGCATAATATCTATCTAATACATTAAAAATTCTTAAAATGAATCTACGCTAATTTTTTTAAATATTTAAACCCTATATTGTAAAAAAACAGGCGAAATTTTTTTTTTTTTTCAAAAATTTCAGCGGAGCTTATCATTAGAAATATTGCTCGGACAAAAAAATGTTATGGGACCTTTTTTGTGTATAATTATCTCTTCTTTCATTTTGTATAGAGGTATATTTATCGTAAAATCAATAATTAACGAGAAAAATCCGAAAAACCGTTTTTTACGATCTTTACTTTGTTGCCAATTGTTATGCGTACAAGATATCGTAGGGGACTTTTGAGGGGTTATTCGGGGCACCAATATATACCTAAAAACACCCTAATACCTTTTGTATGAATTATTCCGTATCAAAATCCTAATTTCTGTGGACTAAGTACAAAATTAGTTTGGTTGAAGGGAGAGTGTTGAATATTTTCAACTTGTTTGTTACCTACCTCAAAATAAAAAAAAATATGATCCACAGGTAGAAGGTTGAATACAAGTCTTTGCTCACATGGGTATACGAAATACCCCAAGAGTTAAATTATGTTTATTTCTGGGTTCGTTGATTTGTGGACGATAGAACCAGCGCAGCGCAGCGCACCGGGTAGAGTTAAAAATAAATGAAAAGGAAGAAAGAGAATTTCTTAGAGGTCAACGGCGTTTCCTTCTTTGAGTTCGTTCGTACGTCGTACCTACATATGTAGGTATTTCAATTTTCGAACCTCGGTCCTCGGTCGAACTCGTAATGAGCAGGAGAAGAAATTTTTCTCATTATTTTCATCTTTGACTGTGTTGTGAATTTAATATGAAGATACGGTTCACTAAAGTGAAGCTTCAAGAGTTGTGGTCTCTTCAAGTTCGATAACATTTTATGGCACCGCAATAAGTCTCACACAGTTTCGGTTATTTATCCACTTAACATGACATTGGCTGTATTTTACCCTTCGAAGCATTATCTTTTTGCATGTGTCTACAAGAGAAGAAAAAACCCAGATTCGTCATTTACATTTTTATTGAATCACATAACACAACATATTCACTCAGCCGATGGATTCATTTTCTTGCTCATCCAGGGAATGATTTAAAATTAATAAAGTTTCTTGTTTAAACAGACGCAGTCTTTTTTCGGATAGTTTGTGTATATCTGGAAGTAGACCCTCGAAAAACGCCAAAGTTACGTCTTCATGTGTTAATTTTTGTTGCTTGTTAGGTTGTGGACTTATGTGTGACTGAGACGTTTCTTTTCGCGTTGAAGCTGACCAGTTTAAATTTCCATATTTTGTGCTTTGTTGTTGGGAAATGTCGGCACTACAATCTGGATAAATATTGCTTGATGTATCTACTGAGAATTTATATTTGACTTCAGGTGGTTGTTTCAAAGTTAGTTTTTCTTCAGAATCACTAATTTGTAGAGTTGAGGAATCTGAATCCAGTGAAACAATACTAATTTCGTCCTCATCTTTTGTTTGATTTTCATCAATTGGTGATTTACATGTCAATGGGTTTGAGTTGGGACTTTGATCGATTTTCTTAGGCGCTGGTGTAATTTCTGTGGTAGTGTTCGTATTGTAAAAACCTCTTTTGGAATAAGGATTCAAGTAGTTTCGTACGAATTCCATTTTCTTTGCAAGATACCACGGTTTCCTTCTTTGAGTACTGGACGGACAAACCGACTTCATAGATTCGTTTTTGATGTGTCTTCCGAAATTAGAACGTAACACCCTCCACTTCCATTTGCATTCGTTGCCTTAAAGAAAAATAAAAAATAAAAATACACTAAGTAAGACAAAGTTAACCTTACTAAAAAACCTCTTTTCATTTGAAAGATGCAAGTATGTTCTTAATAATTTAAGTGGCAACACTAGTGTTTTGTACGCAAAGCAATTTGCATGAGCAATTCATACTACTTACCAGTCGTTTGAATTTGTTCTCCAATTTCGTTCCATAACTTTTCAGTGATAGTTTTGTCTCTGTAATCATTCAAATCAGTGTTATAAAGTGCAGGTCGATTCTCAACCAACTCAATAAACTTTTCAATAGTACAAAACCGAGACATCTTATTTTATTTGTTACAACAAATGTTGTTTTCTTACACACAAACTTCACTTTGGAACTGTTTCATTAAAACTAAATGCAAATGTATTCTGTTAAGTCATGAACGTCATGGATATGAAAGAGCAGACTCTCACAACACAATCTCTTTACTAAACTAATTATTGCTGGTGCTGCGTGCTGGTATGCTCTTAAAATGATTCAGAGCAAGTGTGATTTTCTGAGTTTTGAATTTTGATGTGTTGTTAAATGAATGAATGAAAACCAGTGCTGTAGTGATGTTGTAGTATACCTTCACAGTTTTGTAGTGTTCATTAGTATTGTAGAAATCATTGAGACATCATTCATGGGCGATCAGACTAAAGCAGTCAATAGTCAATACATCTTTTTTCGCAGAGCGAAAATTCTTCATCCACATTCTTCATAAACATTCTTCATCACAGGGCAATTTGTTTTCGCGCAAAGGAAGTGCTGCCTGCTGGGTAGTAGCAGATAAGTAAAGGTAGAAGAGGAATAAATTGACTGTTTCCGCAATGATTTCTTTGAAATTTATTTAGGCTCTAGTTATCATAGGGTTTTTAAGTTTTTTGTTGAGAACTGTACAGTTATGTACATGAAATTTATATTGTTTTGCTTGTTTAAAAATTTAAGGAATAAAATTTGTTTTTTAAATGAAAATGATATCTTACCGCTAAGGCAATAGGTTATTTAAAATATGGGTTTTGATGATTTTGATGATAGGCGCTTGAAAAGTTGAAATACAAATAAATTCATTCAAGTGCATGGAACTACAAGTCGTGAAGTGGAAACAAAATTTTGTCATACCTATACGCTTTTCTACACTTGTAGAAGAAAAGTAGATTTTGCATGTAATAGTTTTTTTTTTTTTTTTCAAGAATATCAAATTCCTGTAATTCGGAACTAAAAGTCGACATGATCCAATTCTGCGAATTGTGTCGTTATTCATTTTTTCTAACTAAAAACTAAAATTTTTAAAAAGCAGTTTTCACACGCAAAGCTTTAGTTACAATTGTTCATGTGATTCAAGACTTGTTTGAAAGCTAGGAATGGTTGAACCCGGAGCCCTGTGACGCAATGCTAAAAGGAAAATGTACAGTACAGGCCTAATAGGAGACCTTTAAAAGACCAGTGAAGTGCACACAATTTTCTTACCA
Source organism: Melanostoma mellinum (assembly GCA_914767635.1). Lineage (NCBI taxonomy): Eukaryota > Metazoa > Arthropoda > Insecta > Diptera > Syrphidae > Melanostoma > Melanostoma mellinum. Next base: position 29,280,204 of record OU612058.1, read on the forward strand.
GAACCCCTTTGAAAAAAGTGGCTACTGCATTCTCATAAAAATCATTTTAAAACTGTCATTGGTTCCCCAAAACATACGCACAGTACACTCACTGGCTGTTCTGCTTCAACATGCTTTCAATTTACAAGTGCACACCGCGTCGCCTTCATCAATTTAGCAATGTTTCCCTTGCTACCTTTCACTGATCTTTTTTTAAACTTAAAAGCACAGATTCCTTCTGAAAGTATTTGTGTGAGTGTATTTCTTTTGATGTTTACCAACTCTTTTAAGAAGAAGAAGAAAAAATACGTTGACATGTCGTTTAGAAAATGTAAATCTGTAGATGAAAGCATTGCTTCCGAAATGTTGATTTGAGTAAAATATTAAAATTGTTTAATTGAATCTAAATAAACGGACTTTTTTAATTTAGTCTACTCAAAGTCCATACTTCGCCAACCTTGCTAGAGCTTTTATTTGAAAAATAGATATTGGCGTCATGGCGTGCAAGTGGGAGGTAAACATCACAGTCCTTTCAGTAATATTGACTTTTACAAGTTTAACAAGTCATCCCACATTTCGAAAACTATGATGTTAGTCGCTTTCTCTGGCTCAAAAACAGTAAGTGTGGAAAAGAAGATTAAGATATACTAGTAGGCTGATAAACTCGTACATGTGATTCCTAAAATGATCCTTTTCAGAGCTTAGTGAGACAGTGCTATAAGTACTTGTAAAACAAGTGCAAACTGTGCTATTATTTGTTTTCTTTAAATTAAAACTACAAATGGTAAGAAATCGCATTTCGTCGTACATATGGCTTAAGACATGTCGAGCCCTATCCACAAAATCATCGTAAGCGACATTTTATACAAAATGTTATCTTTTTCTAGAATTCAAAAATTTACATTGTTTCGCAATTTTCTGCGTTTTTAGTTTTACATTATAACTATTTTACAACAAGTTACAGCGAAAATAAATTTTATTTTAAGCGACTGACCTTTGGTACTTCTCGTTTGAATGTTTATGATACGAATTAAAAAACTTAAGGAAACACATTCTGAAATTTAGTACCTACTTCCTACTTGAATTAAGTCTTGTTGTCTACATTCTACAATGTTAACTTCATCTGCATGGAATTATTATTTCGGCGAGTCACCTAACATTTTGAATTTCTTTTTTCATATCGATTTTCAGCTACAGGTGTGAATAAAATCTTTTCTCTTAAAATCTCTAATACAGCTGCTTACCAAACCTTGCTGTATTAACTATCCAGGTGGTGCTCTTGCGAAGCTTATAGTGGAAAATCATCAAAATTGTAATCTGAACATTTCCTTTTTGATCGGTCAAGAGTACGACGGAGCAGGCAATATGTCTGGTCGATACAATTTTGTTCAGGCAATTATTCGCCAAAAATTTGCTCCGCATGCTCTGTATGTTCATTGTGCAGCACATTCTCTGAACCTTGCTTTATCTTTTTCCAGCAAAATACCAGCCATTAGAGATTTGCTAAACACAATTGAAACAGTTTACAATTATTTCAATACACCGAAAAGAAAAGATATGCTGCAAAAAAAAAAAATGAGCGAAAGCGGCTAAATCTGACGCGATAGATCTCAAAATATCAAGCAGTTGAAGATTTTGAGGATCTATTTCCGTTTGTGTTCGAGACTCTTACCGTGACGCAAAGAACTTAAAAATTGTTAATTGTTTATTTGCACACTATTTATTTACAGTTTATTTACAGACTAGAAACATATCTTCCTATATACAAATATAAATGTATTATTACAAATTGAATAAAGTTTAATAATGAGTGTTTAAGTTACATTTAGGGCCAGTTGCTCAATCGAATTATAAATTTAAGTTCTACATAAAGTTTTCATTTTTGTATGAGACGTTCCGGAATTCTTAAGTTCTACATAAAATCCCCAAACTAAAGTAGAACTTTATGTAGAACTTAAATTTATGATTCGGTTGAGCTTGAGCAACTGGCCCTTAGTTATTTAAAAAATGAAACAGGAGTCTGTTTTTTAAAATGACCCTGTTGTAATGAAAATTAAAATCAATTTCTATAGAGATCAAGTTTGTTTCTCTAACACAGCGAGTTATTGGCTCATTAAATGCGTAATTAACCCTGAATATTTTCACGGAAAAGATTGCGTTGTCTTAGCTGGCGATATGGTACATAAATAATAATAAGAGATAGAAGATGCGGACAGTTAATATGATTTGTTAAAATATCGTTGATAAACATAATGGAGAAGATTTTACGTCGATTCTCAAGCGACTGTATGCCAATAAGTTGACATCTGGTACTATACGAAGGCATTTCAATATTTCAATTAAGTTTCCATACCACAAACCTTGTGAATTTTCTTTGAATACTTTCCAATCTCATGAAGTGAGTTTTGTAGTATGGATTCCAAACCACACAGCAGTATTCCAAGATTGATCTAACATAGGCTGAAAACAGAGATTTAAATCAGTGAAATCAACTGAATTACGTTTAATGAAACCTAACATGGAATTGGCTTTGGCTGCAATATAGTCGATATGCTTGTTAAAATTAAATTTTTTATCAAAAAGAACACCTAGATCTTTTTTTTCAGAGACTCTTTCAAGAACACTGATTCCGATTTTATAATCATAGAAAATAGGGGAATATGTATACGAAAGAAAGAAAAACATTGACATTTGCTGACATTTAAAAATAAATGGTTAACATTACACCATTCAGTAAGCCTGTCAAGGTCTTTTTGTAGAAGCACGCAATCTGCTTCAAGTTTGATGCATCTAAAGAATTTTAGATCATCCGCAAATAAAAGACAAAATGAATTACAAAAAACATCCGGCATGTCATTTATAAATACAAGAAAAAGGAGCGGACCAAGGTGACTACCTTGAGAAAAATTGCTATGGATTTCGAGTTATGATTAGCTTAGCAACTCTCGATGCCATTAAATTCATCTTCGGGCACAAGCTTCGAAGATGGACAGAGTCAGAAACGCGTCGCCATTAAACTAACAAAAACTGATTTGAGAAATTAAGCAAAATAGCTAATAAAAAAAGTAAAGTTAGTGATCTATACAATATATAACGTTTTGAAAATAGATATTTACCAAACAATTAAATTGTGAGTTGCCATAAGAAAAAAAAAGAAGCACTCTGGGAGTGCCTACAGAAGTGAAAACAGAATTGAATTTTCAGTAAATATTTTAATGTACAGAAGTCTTTTATAATATATGTAGAGTAGATGTACATATAGAAGAACATCAATGAAACTTATGAGTTTTCATTCACAATTTCATCTCTTCTATTATCATCTCTACAATCATCGTATTCTTATACTGAAATAATAGGTCTATGGTAACTTAAATAGGAATCGAACAATTTTGTCTCGAATCTATTTAAATATATCGCAAAGACTGCATCAATCGTCGCTTTATATTTCCTTGTAGGTACTAAGGCTGCGGTCATTCGTCATTGTAAATGAGTGTTCTTCTTTTAAAAATTGAAAAAGTGGCAAATTTGTAGCATCGGCGAAGTTGATGTTAAAATCACCACTCAAAATCATTGGGAAATCATCAAATCCCTCCCCAATTTTATCGTGAAGGTATGCAGAAGCGTCTTCAGACTAAATAAATAAATTTTTATATAAAAACTGTCGTATTACACTTGAAGACGTATTCGGTGAATTATAAACGCCTACTGTTATAATTTGCTGTCCATTTCCAGAGTGGCAAAAACATTAGTACTAAACATACTAGTGTACCTCGTATGCAAATCCATATGATTTGAGCAACATATGGTACATAGTTGTATCAGACAACATTTTACAGATAGCTACTCCTGCTGCTGGACAATCGTGCCTTCTGAAACTAGCAACTAAATTGAAATCTGGAATATCATATCTATATTTCTTCGTCACCCTTGTGAAATTCTGTTAAAATCAATACATTCAATTTTTTAACGATAGTCGATAGTGTCTACAGATTTTGTAACTGCGCTCGTAAACTTTGACAATAAAATGAAAGGGCAATGCATTAAGTTTAGGAACGAAATTAGTGAATATTTGAGTAATGGTTTTTCAAACTATTTTCATGCAATCATTTCAATTCCATCGATAAATCATCGCGATGAGTTGTTCATCTCTTTTAATTTGTTGTAAAGTTCGAATCATCGACCAGTGCGTCACCTACTCTGCCATGATGAAATTTCCAGCTACACTCATCCACTTCATTGTAATGGTAGTAAAATATTTGGTGCTTTTTATTTTTTCTGCGTTGCATAAATTTTTCTCTGTCCTTCAATTCCTTTCTTTCTTCTCTGTATTTCTCCGAATCGGTAAATAATATTACTTGGTAATGTTGCTATTACATTGTTTAAAGTCATTTAGCAGCAGTAATATTAAGGTGTTTCTTGGCTCAATGGCAGAGTCGTTGGCTATTAAACTCAAGGTCTCAGGTTCGAATCCCAGCCGTGGCGACAATTTTCATTTATGTTTTCACTTTGAATAAATAAAAAAATGTAAGTCATGGCTGGGAATCGAACCTGAGACGCTGGACTATGACGACTTTACATACGAAATACGATGAGCCAAAAAATGGTGTCGGTCGCGAATTCATTGCTTTACCCCCATCGCAAAAGTGCCAAACGCGCCTAAAGAAGTTTTCACTTCAAAAATATTTTTATAGTTTTTTATAGTTTTTATATATAATTTACATTGACGTTAAACATAAGAGAGTAGTGAACCAACAATAGAATCGTTCGAACCCTTAAGTTCAAAGTACAGAAGAGTATTTTCGTGTTACTGTTTTCAATTTAAAAAATATATATCTATATCTATTTTCATAACAGTGTGATTAGCTTTGGATGTTTAGGTACTTGTTTACAGGATCGTTTGAATGGTTTGGCTACTCTAGCTATTCATTGCGAAATACATATAATGTTTTATCCAAAAGAAACAAAAAACCGGATTTTATTTTGTGATTTTTTTTTTAATTAATATTATTTAACTTATTACATCAATATTTATTTTAGCTCATATTGAGAAATATAATTTTTTATGGCATACATAATGATTTCAATGTTGTCTTGTTATTTGTTTTTTTTTTTCATTATTAAAACTTAAGAAAAAATGAGGGAACTAGACCTTCGAAAAAATGATTTTTTCATTATTTCGCGTAACTCACAAATGCGAATAGTGTGTTTCGGATTTTCCATTTGCTTACCAACAGGAAATGAATTAATCTGATAATCAATTACGGTCCTTCTAACAATTCTTGTATTGAAAGTTCAATCAATTTTGAAAAGAGAATCTCGACATTTCAAAAAAAAAAAAAAAAAAAAATTGTACTGCAACGGTACACGTACAAGGTACAAGCTCATTGATCACATCAAATCAATTAATCTAGAGGAACAAATTAAAGAAAGCTTTATTTCAAATTTTAAAAAGCATCATATAAAATTTTCATCATAAACAAATAAAATAATATAACTTTGTTTCATAAATTACAAAACTAACAGAATAAAATGTAGAAGAAAATTTATAAAGTTTTCTCAAAGAACAGAATTTATGAGACTTGCATTTCTCGAGATAGGTTAATATTTATGGATTGATATCACTCGAACTCCATTACTCGAGATCGTTATATCATTTCCAACTCCTCAAAAAAAAAAAAAATGAAATCCCTTTGAACATTTTCGTCTAGGTGGTTGTGTTAGTGTTACATAAATAGCAGCGGCGCGGCGTGTCCTTGCTGAGGCCTATCTGTTCTCAAAATAATTTGTACATTTATCTATTACTCTTACAATTGATTCTTTTTGCTGATCTGTTGTTTGTTTTTATGAGTAACAAAAAAAAAAATAATCGAAAAATGAGTAGGTATGCCAGATAGTAAAATTGGGAACACTGTTAACTCAATTTGTCCTATATTGAACTCGGCACTCGGCAGTTCGGTTTTCGGTACTCTCACCGCACACACACAATTCTTGGCGTAAAAAAAAACCCAAAGAGCAAGAAATGTGTTTTTGTGTCTCTTTATAGTTCCATGCTTTATTTCTCGTTTTGTTCTCGTTACCTAGACACACATACTGCCACACAGTTTTGCGCTGGGGTGTTTAGTGGCTAGGTTTACGGCCTTCCGCAGCAACCTATGTACTGGTGTTTGGTGTTGTATCGTTGTCAGCGGCGCAGTGGTTTCTCAATTATAGTGTGAATTTATTAAGTTTAAAACCTTTTAAAAATGATGTCCGAAGCTGATTGCAGAAAGTTAATAAAATTAGTGGAAAACCGACCTGCAATATATAATTACACATTGAATGACTACAGAAACAGACTCATTGTATCAAAGTTGTGGGAAGAAATTGCTGCTGAAATGGATCTACCAGGCAAGTAAATTTTTTTCGTGAGAAGTTGTTTTGTTTGTTGATAATTGATATGCATGTGAATTTAAGGGATGGTTGATATTTAAGAGTATTTGGTATTTTCTTCTTATTTCCCAAGGGATGAAAGATGAAATACTCATCGGTCAACTTGCCGTGTTGCATTTTCTTGTCGAAAATGATTGCCTATAATTTTTTTTTTTTTTTTTTTTAAATGTTATCAACCAGGTTTTTGTGATGTGAAAAATCAAATCAAGTTTAAATGTAATGTTTTCATTTTCAGTTGGTCAGTGCAAATGGAAATGGGGTAATCTACGAAAAGCATATACAAGGTTCATCAGAGAAGAAATTGCCGCCAGAGGGGGTAAATGTTGGCTTTCGGAGAGCATGGAATTCGTTCGTGAATTCATCGGTTATACTACAGTGAGAGGAAGTCTTTTAGATAGAAAAGATCCTAGTTTCACAGGAGCCTCAATATTTCGTTCAAGAAAGATCTATTTTGCAACCGACTCTGAAGAAATATGTAAACCATCACCGTTACCATCACCATCACCATCATCATCACCATCACCATCACCATCAACCTTTCAAATGTTTTCGCCTCGTCCTGCTCCGAATGTTTGTAAAGCAATCGAAGAACAACAAGCAGACACCACAAGTGTAGAGCAACCCAAAGATCTGGAGATATGCAACTCCGTGGAACGACAAAAACGAACGGAAAAACGAGAGCCTGTAAAAAAGCATCCAATGATGGAATACGTTTATAGCATACTTTCGGATATAAACAAATTATCAGACAAAAGACAACGCAAATTTAAGCAAGATGTTTTGATAATTTTGAATCGGATTCTAGACCAAGAGATGGCGCCCAACAGTCGACAAATATAGATAAAAAAAAATAGAAATAGAAATATATTTCGTAGTTTTATAAAATGTAAAATTATTTAAATTGTTGATTACCTACCTCAAATAAACACATTCCAAATAAATATTTTCTATTTATGCTCCCAGTTGGTTTGATTTTTTCCCGCAAAATTTGGGATAGTTTTTAGGTATAAAACACATTCTAACGGTTAAGACCTAAGGTGGGTTGAAAAGAAAACAAAATAAAACCAATATCTCTACTTTGAAAAAAAAAAATTTATAAATAAACGTACAGAAAAATGTTTAAATTAGAGTTTAAGCCTTACCCATTCAATAATTTTTATATATAGGTCCTTTCCTTAACACTGGCGGTATTGATTGCTGCTTTAAAAACATCTTCCGGCAGCTGCAGAACTTTGATGATCAGGCTTTTTATTTCATCATAAAATAAAGAAACAATTAATTCCTTTTTTTAATGAAACATTTAGCGGGAGCGTATCGGAATCCCGCTTTTTAAAATCCCGTTTTTTAAAATCCCGACAAAAAAAGTTTATAATCCCGTCTTCTTAAATACCGTTTTGTTAAAATCCCGTTTGTGACAATCCTGTTTAATCAAAATCCCGTCTATCAAAAGCCCGCCTTTTAAAATCCCGTTTAATCCCGCTTAGCCCGTTTTGTATTTGGATAAGTTTTATTCAATATTGTTCATTTAAACACTACATAACAGTTCTCAAATGTTGAAAGTTTTGTTGTCTGAACATTTTTTTTATTACTACCATTATACAGAGAAACTGGGACAGATCTTTATCTTTCAATATATGTATAACTGATAACTGTTTTTCTTGTTGCATTTTCTGCATAAAAAACTATTGCGTAAGCAAGAGAACAATAAAATTTCTTGTTTTGTTTGAAAATTTTTTTTTTTTGCAATAAAATTATTTAGACTAAATATTCTTCTTCTTTTTTATATTTAATCCCGCTTTTGTAATCAACACCAGGTGTTTTATTTTAAAAATCGCGCGATTTTTAAAATAAAACACCTGGTGTTGATTACAAAAGCGGGATTTTAATAAACGGGATTTCAACAAACGGGATTTTAAAAACGGGGTTTTAAAAAAGCGGGATAATAACAAAACGGGCTTAAAAAAACGGGATTTTAAATGCGGGAAAATAAAAAGCAGGATTATAAAAAACGGGATATCGAACCCAACCCCATTTTTTGTTGTGATCTTTTTTGGAATTACATTTTTGTTATGTATTATGTTCTTTTCTTTTGATTTCAACAAACGGGATTAAAAAAACGGGGTTTTAAAAAAGCGGGATAGTAACAAAACGGGCTTAAAAAACGGGATTTTAAATGCGGGAAAATAAAAAGCAGGATTATAAAAAACGGGATATCGAACCCAACCCACATTTAGCAATCTAAATGCTTGGGTATTGCACAAAGTAAATTGTTGTGATTGAAAGGGTTATTAGTTATTATTAATTAGCTACACAGAATTTTATATGAATTCAGACTTATTTGTACTTGGTCGGTTTTAATAATTCTAAGCATACCTATTAAGACTTGATAAAAAAAAAAAAAAATGATATAACCTAAACAATTATAAAAATATAAAAAAGTTTATCCCCAAATTTATTTCAAATGAAAACAAAACCTCCTGATACTAATGTATCCTAATGGCAACACTGGTCCAAAATGAGAAAAATAAAATCGTGCCTGCATTATGTATAAATCAACATTGTTTTTGCCAACTATTAACGTATCGTTTTGTGTTTAAAAAATAATGGGTAAAAGTGTGCTAAATTTTATATTCTTTGATTTTTAGTAGGTACCTATAAAATCTTAGGTGGCTTTCAGAGTTAAATGTTGTTTTGTTTCAAATAAACTCTATTATACACAGGGTGTTTTTCATAAGATGCAACAAAAAGTCAAGACGGATAGGGTAAGCCAAGACAAAAAAAAAATGCAAAAAGATGAAGCTTTCGAAAAACTTAGTTCTCTAAAAAAAATTAAAATAAATTCAAAAACACTGTGGCATATGATAATAATTGGTTTAAATAATTTTTTTTACAAAATTAAATCAGTTCATCATAAAACGATTTTTTGTTCCTTGTCTTGGTTTATGCCGCAACTTTAGTATGTAAAACACCCTTTAATAAAACAAACTTCTTTTGAAACAAAACACAAAAGAATATTTTTGAAAAACTCAACTTGTCTCAATTAATTTGCGCAGCACTGTATGTCCTTTCTAAGTTCAAAAAAAAAATTTTAAAGCTTTTCCATACCAAAACATTTAGCAACTTCAAAGTATGCTGATATTTCAGTAGAGTTTGGTTGGTACCTGTAATTCTTACGTCATACGTTCTTTCCTGTAGTTTTTGTTTCTCACTTTAAAGCTAGCTCTGTTTATTTTCATTATTGGAGGAGCTCTTTTATAAAAACAGCATCTTATCTTATACTTACGGTGTTATGCGGGTGATAGCTTCTTTCTGTATTGATTTACAGTCTTTCACTCGAGACTGCGTGCAATTGGTTACAGGGGCATAGCGAGGGGGGTATGGGGGCATAGCACCCCCACGATTTTCCCGAGTCAGCAAATCGAGGAAGAAAAACAAAGAATTTTGTCGAGTTAAGTCAACTCAACCAAAAAGACACGAATGACTTCCATTCGTGTCTTTTTGGTTGAGTTTGTAATAGTCGATTTGCTGGCCAAAAAAATAAAAAGTCGGAAAATTAAGGTAGAAAATCAAAGTAGATTTTCCAAATGCCGAGTCAAGTCATCTCAGCCAAAAAAAAACAATAATGGAAGTGTTTTTGTCTCAAATCAACAATTCCATAATCAGGGACCTGTTTAACATACAACATACAACAATTTTAAAGTCATACATCAAATACAATTTTTCACATGGCATTCTGATTACTCTTTTTTTGAATACAGTCCTTACAAAGATGCTCCATTTTGCTTTTCTTGCATTTAATTCTCAGAATTTGAATTCCTCAAAGACAATTTGCTTATACGGAATGGGTATCGGTGGGTGTTCGTCAGTGGCATAAAATGAAGAGTCTCGGAGTACACAATCGTCGCTGGCTTGTTGGCATAGGCCATAGACTTGACGTAGCCCCACAGGAGATAACGGCGTCAAATCGCACGACCGAGGCATCCAAGCGACTGGACTATTTCGTGAGATAACACGTTCTCCAAACTTGCTTTCCAATAAATTGATTGTGACATTCGCTGTGTGGCATCCTGTTGGAACCACATGTCTTCCAAGTCCATATCATCCAATTGGGGCCAAAAATATTCGGTTATCATTGAACGGTAGCGATCCTCATTCACAGTAACGTGCCGGTCTTGATCATCACGGAAGAAGTACGGTCCAATGACGCCCGCCGCCGCGCCGGCCAATAAACCACACCAAACCGTAATTTTTTCGGGATGTAATGATGACTCATTGAGTACGTGTGGATTGCTGCCTGACCAATAACGCATAATTTGTTTATTGACGAAGCCATTCAGCCAGAAATTAGCCTCATCATAAATTGGATGTAGCGCTCTTAACGTTGAGGCCACTGACTCCGACTTTCTGTAGTAAATTTTAATAATTTCGACTCGTTGTTGGCTCGTATATCTTTTTATCATAAAAGTGCAAACCTTACTAAAGAGAAATCTCAAAGGAGGAGCAAGAAATATGAAGTCGTTAGCTGTCCCTTTCGCTCTACTTTTGTAGCGTTCTTGTTGAAAAACCCTTACATCTTATTTTATATATATATAGATTTATTTTTTGATGCAGTCGGCAAATTCTTAAGACTAGTCGGCATTTCATAAAAATTCACCCCCCTTGGCTTGGACCCTCGCTACGCCCCTGATTGGATGCTAATGGAAATTGACCGTGGTTTCATTTATTAGCAAATCGTTTTTGGCGGCGAGTTCAGATTTGGTGCTATTGTTTTCGCTTTCGTCTCTTTCGTTTGGTATACGCCTAAAATTCTATGGCAAATTTGAAAATGTCTGTTAGTAAGACTAGCGGATTCTATTTTCGATTGGTGAAAATAAATTTTTTTTTTTTCCACAGAAACTTTTAGACCAGGGTCAATAATTTTTGAGACCAACAAAAATTATAGTAGGATGGAACCCATTGGAAGAGGAAGAGAACAAAACAAAAAAAAAAGGAAACATAAATTACGGGCGATCTGGGGTCGGGAAGGGGGAGGGGGAGAATTTTTAATCTCGATTTTCGGTAAAACTGCAAGTCTTGGGAAAAAAAAGTTAAATGGTAAAGTTGTAGGTAGTAAAAAGATGTACAACTTTTGTATTTACACTTTTTTCACATAACCTCAAAATATATATGAAAAATTCGAATAACTGAGTTTTTGGTTTTTTATTTTTATCTTTTGGAAAAAAAAAATTATTTTTTAACGAAATTTGGTGAAAATTTACCTTTGTGTGTCCCAAACATACCGAAATTTTTTTTTTATTAAAAATACTTATTTTTTACCTTATTTTGACTTAATATCGAAAAAGCACACTGATTTTCAATCGAAAATTCTCACGTCAAAATATCTGCTTTTTTTTAAAGTTGGAGTGTTTTTTGTTCGTTGAAATCTCTACTTTCAGATGGTTGAAAGAAATTTACTTTTTTATTTATTTTTATTACTATGGTAAATGTTCTCAAAAAATGCAAATAAAAAAAACCCAAATCCGATAATTTTTTTTTTTTGATTTTTAAAAAATTTAAAATTTACACTTTAAAAACGTAAGATTTCATGTTATACTGATAAACAATAAAAAAAATGCTAGTCGAAATATACTACTCCTGAATCGCTTGGCCGATTTTCTTCAAATTTTGCAGTTAGTGTCTGTGGAGCAGCCTACAGAGGGGTTTTTGGAATTGAGTCTCTAGGTCTTGAAATAACGGTACCTGTCATGGAACCTTTATGATAATACTTGTTTTTCTCGAAAACGGCTCCAACGATTTCGATTGAATTTCGTGTGAAGAATTCGTTTCAGAATAAGTCTAAAAACAGTATCTCCCATAGTACCGTTTTTTTTAGCTGACTTTCTCGTTATTGGCTTTCACGATGTTTGCGAAATTTAGTAATTAAAAAGTTCAAAGAAGTTTCAGAAAGATTGCATATTAAAAAAAAAAAAAAAAAAAATAGGGTGGCGCAACAGAGCGAGGAGCCCCTGGGCCTTGCGCATTTCTCACAACCATCCCTTGTGAGGGAATGGAAGGGACCTACAATTTTCTGCCGGTTCCGAAAGGCTAATTGAGAAAGCGCTTTTCATGACAATGAATACTAACGGAGGACTTGCCAATTCCTCGTGGAAAAAACATTTTTGCCTCTGTTGGGATTCGAACTCGAACCTCTGGATTAACAGGCGGACATGCTACCCATCACACCACGGGTACCACATATTGATTGCATATATAAGCATGTGAACAATTTTAGTTTTTGAAATTTTTATAAACTTTGTTTAAAATTTTTGATTTTTTGAAGTAACTTCAAAACTGCATAGTAGATTTTTTCAAAACAACTTTTCGCAATCTTAAACTTTCCATACTAGACTTTAAAAAAAACTTTTTTAAAAAAAGTTCAAAATAAAAAACCATTTTTTTTTAAACTTGTCTAACGAATTTGGTTAATTTTTTAGCGATTATTTTTATATAATATTATGTATTGGTAACTGCAAAAATAGGCCTTTTCTTTTTTTTGCCAAAAATTTTTGGGTTATTTAATAAAATAATATTTTATGGTTTTTTAATAATTCATATGTGGAACCTTGTACCACCAAATATACTATGAAGAGCGAATACTAAAAACTTGTAGGTACCTACTCAGCCTCAAGAATTTGATATTGTACTTAGCACACAATCACAAGTTCGCGCGACCCAGTCGTGCCCATTTTTAATAAAAAAGTCTGACCTCTGACGTAGCTATGGTCTACTCGCAGCAGAAAACGACGCGGATTTTAATTTTTCTTATAACAAGGCAATTCATTTAAATTGAAAAAAAATTGTTGTAAAATGTTCAAGTTCATAGGTACTAAGTACCTACAACCAGCTTGCTACTATTAATAGGTAGTGGAATGGAGCTGCGAACACTGTTAATGTAGTGTGCCCAGTCTTTTTAACTCCGCACAAGCATCGCACACATACAATCGTTGCTTGTTGGGGATAAAATAAAAATACTAAACATAAGCAACGAGAAATGTTTTATTTTTGTCTTATACTCGTTCCACCTTCCACAAGCCCCAAGCCACAACTTGAATTTAGTTTTTGCCTTATTTCTCGTTCCGCTATATCTAGAGACTTATACATACACTGCCCCTGCGTTTGGGTTGTTTGCATACTATATTTGTAGTTTTGTACTTACGCTTAGGCAGCCACAAATGGGGAATGGTGTAACATCGCTGTAGTTTTTTATGCAAAATATTTCAATTACTGTGTTTACCTAACTAAATTATTTAATTTTTTAAAAATGATGTCCGAAGCCAATTGCAGAAAGTTAATAAAATTAGTAGAAAACCGACCAGCAATATATAATTATGAACTAAAACAATACAGAAACAGAAACCATGTACAAAAAATGTGGGAAGAAATCGCTGCGGAGATGGATCTAACATGTGAGTATAATATTTCTTTTTGAGAAGTGTTCTGTTTTTTTTTTCTCAATATGTGTGTGAATTGAAGCGAGGCCGAGGGTTGGTTGATATTTAAGAGTTTTTGTTTTTGTACCTACCTAAATTTTGGTTGCTTCGAAGCTGCTTTTGAATTTTTCAATACGTTGCGCAACAAATTTAGGTTTTTTTGAAGTGGAATCAAAAATTATATTTTTATTTTCAGCTGATCATTGCAAATGGAAATGGGGTAATCTACGAAAGGCATACACCAGATACATCAGAGATGATATTGCCGCAAGAGGAGGTAAATGTTGGCTTTCGGGCAGTATGGAATTCATTCGCCAGTACATCGGTCATACTTCATTAAAGGGAAGTATTTTAGATAGAAAAGACAATCCTAATTTTTCAAGAGCCTCAATATTTCGTATAAATACGGGCTATTTTGCAACGGGAGATGAAGAAAAAGAAACATGTAAAAGTAGTTGTACCGCAGACGCGGTTAAACCACCATCACCATCATCATTTCAAATGTTTTCGCCTGCCCCCAATGTTTGTAAACCAATCGAAAAACAACAAGCAGACACCACAAGTGTAGAGCAAACCAAAGATCTACAGGTATGCACTTCCGTAAAACGACTAAAACGAATAACGGAAAAACAAGAATCTGTTAAGAAGCATCCAATGATGGAATACGTTTATAGCATACTTTCGGATATTCACCAATTATCTGACAAAAGACAACGCAAATTTAAGCAAGACGTTTTGATAATTTTAAATAGGATTCTGGACCAGGAGATAGAGCCCTCTAGTCGACAAATGCAGGCATTATCAGAAGAGGACGAAGTTATTATTTTATAAACTATATATATTTAGGTTTTACATTTTTTTGGTAGATTTTATACTTAAAATTTTACATAGTTTAAAATAACAAGAAATAAATATTTTTGTGTTTTATTTTTTATTTTTGTTTCATTCATTACATTCGGCTTTTTTGGGGTAGAATTGTGTTACATTCCGTTGTTTTTTATAAAGCATATCTTACATATAAAATCCTTGAGTGTTGAGGTGGGTCCAAAGTTAGAAATATTCTATTTTTAACATCCGTTTAATTTTTGTCGATTCCGAATGGCTAACTTCGAAAGTAATAACACTATGCTAATTGTTACGCCACACAAGTACCATGTTGAATACCCACTAAATTAAGATGGTCTTTCTTATGGTGTAAAAAATAATTTGGAAAAGATCTAAAAACGGTACCTCCCATGGACCGTTTTTTTTTTTTTCAAGACCGACTTTCTCGTTAATGGCTCACACGATTTTGACGAAACTTTGTGTTTTAGAAGTCGTAAATTTTTTAAGACAGATTGCATATCAATATTTGAAAAATTCTAGTTTTTAAAATTTTTATTAATTTAAAAAAAAAATTATTGTTTGAAAGAACTTCAAAACTACAACTTTGATTTTTAAAATTTTTTTGTCAAAACAACTTCTGCCAAGATCTTAAACTTTGCATACTTGACTTTAAAAAAATCTTTTTTTTTTTTAAAAAAGTGAAAAATACAAAACTTTTTTTTTTGAAAAAAACGTCCAACGATTTTAATCAAAGTGTTACAGTGTTTATATGTACTAGCAACTAAAAAAGATTTTCGCTTGAAATCTTTGGAATATTTAATATAATTTTTTTTTTTATTATTTTGTGTGATTTAATTAAATTTTCATAATTAATGTGTAGTTGGCAACCCTGTACCACCACCAGATGTGCGGCGCTATTGTATTTTTCGATACCGAACAAACTCCTTCCAAAAGGGGTCTTTTCCGGTCTTGTTATTTATATTCCGGGCATGGTTCTCAAACACGCTAAACAACCAAAATCATCTGCTCAAATCGTTTTTCTGAGTCTTGTAATATTTGAAGTCCTTGTAAACGATAACTCAAAATCTACTAGACCTATCGCTTTGAAATTTTGCAAATTATTTTATTATATCACGAAGTATTATTGAGACCTTTTTTTTTTAATAATTACAAATTTTTTTAACAACAAATTAGTCGATTTTCTATAGCGAAATCGAATTTTTGACTTCCAAGTTCTACGAAAAATCGGAAAAAAAAATCCTCCTGACATTACTTGGAGAAACATCTCGTTCAACGAATGCATTTTGATTTTTTCGTTTCAGATGATTCTGTTGGGAGTTATGATGCACACCGCATTTTTTTCGATGTGCCTTCCGAGTTTATTTTTCACTTGCTTAATTTTGAATATTTTGCATTGCAAATTTAGGAGAGTTTCGTTCAGATATTACATTATTTAATGTAAATTTTTCAATTAACAAACACTACCCGTTAAAAATATGTCTTATGGTGTTGCCGTTGTTCTTTTTTACTTGCGATTATAGGAACTATAAGGCAAATTTTTTTAAATATAATATAACGATGATAGAGAATACGAAAAAAGTGGCTCCTACAATTCTGTCTGTCTGTCTGTATATGGATCTACAGCCTGAACCCCTTGGCCGATTTTCTTCAAAATTTGCAGTCAGGGTCTGTGGGGCAGCCTACAGAGGGGTTTTTGGAATTGGGTCTCTAGACTTGAGATAACGGTACCTGCAGTACAACCGATATGATAATACTTATTTTTCTCGAAAACGGCTCCAACGATTTTGATAAAATTTTACTAAAAGAATAACTTTTGAATTGCTAATCTTATGATGTAAATTTTTTTGTTAGAAAAGGTCTTAAAACGGTACTCCCCATAGTACCGTTTTTTTTCAAAGCCGACTTTCTCGCTAATGGCTTGCATGATTTTGACAAAATTTTAGAAGTCATAAGTTGTTTAAGAAAAATTGCATATCAATATTTGCAAAATTTATTTTTTTTCGAATTTTCATTAATTTTTTTTTTTTTTAAATTTGTTGTTTCAAGTATTTTCAAAATGGTATCTTCGATTTATTTCAATTTTTTTTTTCAATACGTCTTTTAACAAGATCTTAAAGTTTATATTATACTTTAATTTTTAAAACTTAAATTTTTAAAAAAATTAAAAATCAAAAACCGGTTTTTTTAAAAACGGCTCCAACGATTTTGATTGAATTATTAGGGCTTATATGTACTTAAAATTGCAAGAAAATGAAGTTTTTAGATTTTCGCTTGAAACCTTTGGAATATTTAATTTCATTTTTTTTCCAATATTTTATATTTATATTTGTGATTTAATTCAATTTTCATAATCAATGTGTAGTTGGCAACCCTATACCACCAAATATATTAAGAGCAAATACTAAAACCTTTTAGTTAGCTTTAAGATTTTGGTATTGTACCCAATACCGTCGTGCCCATTTTTTCTATTGCATTTGCAGTTAGGTTCTGTGGGGTAGCCTTCAGAGGGTTTTTTGAATTGGGTTACTGGATCGCAAAATGACGGTACCTATATGATAATACACTATATGATAATTCTTATTCTTTTCGAAAACAAAGTCTACGATTTCGTTTAAATTTCATAAGCGGAACTAAATTTCGGCTGCCTTATGATGAAAATGATGAAAGCAATTTTGGAGCCCCCGTAGCCCTGTTATTTTGACATGGCTTATACTCATGTACCATTTTACCAAAATTTTCGGCCGTATCGAGGTAGCCGTCGTCGCGGAGTTTTCACCGCCTCGCATCCTTTTTGGGATACTTAATTTCGCATCGAAATAGTTGTCTGTAAACTGCGTATCAAAATTTGAAAAATTTGAATTTTTGAAATTTTCGAAAAAAATTTTTTTTTTGGTTTGAAAATTGTTATCTTAAATTTTTTTTTGCATTACATTTTCTAGCATTGTTTTAAAACCCAATACACATGGGTAGGGTAGCGAAACAGAGTGGGGAGGACTTTTCATCGCAATTCAATTACTATCGGAGGACTTGCCAAAACTGATCGAAATGTGATACCGGCAGAAAAACATTTTTTGTTTTTTGCTGAACCTCCCACGTAGGCAGACATGACATAACCATTACGCCACGCCACGGCCATCATTTTAAAACTTGCGCACTTCATTTAACATAAGATTTTTAAAACTTGTTTTTAAAATCTTGTCCTACAGAACAGTTTATATAATCTTTTTTAAATTATATAAACTTGTGATTTTATTCAATTTGCTTAATAAATGTGCATTGGGCAACCCTATTTCATAGAGTATATTAGTTTCGTTTGTTGAACTTTACCCAGGGCTGACCCAGGTTTCTTTCACGACACTAGAAAACCCTGGTTGTCTAGTCTTCTGGGTACGCTTAGCCACAAAATCACCATATTCCTTTCACTTGAACAAAAATACAAGCCATTTGGCAGCCCTGTTCGTTACCTTACATCGCGCCAGCAAAAACCAAGGGCGAGTTGAGGGCAAACCCAGGGCTCAAAAACACTCAGTTTTACATTCAGGGCGAGTTCAGGTTTTTCAAAAAAACGCTGGGCGGCAACCACAGGGCGACCCAGGTCTTCAAGGAACGAAACTCTTATGAAGAATGATTACCTTATCACTCTTGATATATTCAGAAGCTTCAAAATAAAAGAAACTTGTGATCATCTTTTGTCCAATTTTTCTGTTTCCGCGAATTTTTCTAAAATTTATTTAAGACGCACTTACTAGGTAGGTACCTACTTTGCAGTAGATTTCATTTTTATTTTGGTTTAAGACCATCCCGTTTTCTGAAAATAGATTTAATTGTGCCTACCTTCATTGCAATTTTGCAATTTGTTGCACCTCCTCGTGAAAATGGAGAGGAAACAAAACCAGAAAGGAAATTTTATTTTGTGCATTGCACAGAGAAGATATTCAAGAGGGTAAGCCTCACACAAATAACGGCATCTGTCCTCATCCTCAAATCTCAAGGCGATTTTACAAACATTAAATTGAAATTTACAAACATTAAATTGAAATCCGAAAATAAAATGGTGTTAGTATATTCACTGACACAACTTTATGCCTATTCAACTGCATACCAGAATACGTGTATCGCAGATATAGGTATCTCGTGTTCTGTTACAAAAGCAGCAATGGAGCTACGATACGCCTTGTGGGCAAGAGAAGTGACATCTTTCCCTCGAGTTATTTTCTCTTTATGCTGTACTGATAATGACGATCGATGATCATTTTCAACATTTATACCTATGAAAATGTGAAAAAAAATATGTACATACCAACCAACTTAAGTAAAAAAGTAAAACAGTAAAAGTGTATATACATAGACATGTTTATTTAATACTTTTAAAGAATTTTTGGAATGTTCTATAAAAAGAAATTATGAATATTTACAACTACCTAGTTAGGTACCTACATATCTACTCAAACTAAAAAGTGATCTTTTATGTTTGTCTATTTCTTTCGTTGACTTGCTAACTCCATCTCTTGGTCTAGCAAGTGATTCAAACTTATTAACACCTCTTGTTTGAATTTGCGTTTCCTTTTTTCTGACAATTCGTGAATATCATGCAGAATGCTATCAACGAATGTAATAATCGGATGCTTCTTTTCTGATTCTAATTCTAAGTCTTGGTTTTCGTTATGTTGTTCCAATGGACTGCATGGCCCTAGTTCCATATGTTTGCTTTTTTCCATAGTTGTGGTATCTGCTTGCCGTTCTTCAATTACTTCATGAGAAGGCGATATCATTTCATGTGGTGATGGAGGCAAAAATGTAGGTACAATAGAGTTACTTCTGCTTGTTTCTTCGTCGATTATGTTTAAATTGGTTGTATTTGGGTCAGGAATTGGACCTGGGTAATGAGGTTCTCCAAAATAAGTTGTATATGCACGTCTACGAATGCCAATGAATTCCCGTACGAATCCCATACAATCCGAAAGAAAGGATGACCCTCCTCTTGCTGCAGCACCATTTGTGATATACTTTGTGTATGCCTTCCGCAAATTACCCCATTTCCATTTGCATATGTGACCTGAAAACGAAAAGTTTTATTTTTAAACGGGATTTCAGTTTTCATTTCTAACACAAAATTAAACTACTAAAAAAACATGTACCCACATACATAAATGTATGTATTTATGTAGGTAGGCAGTTACGATAGTATTAACTACATATTATCATACTTAATCACCAAGCACCAACCCTATTTTGTTTGGCTGTACACACACACATAACCACCACTTTTTAAGAGGAATTGATTTCATGCTTACTTGGTATATCCATTTCCGTAGCAATTTCTTCCCATAAAAACTGTATAAGCGCTCTGTTTTTGTTTTCCGTCAATCTAGGGTTATAAATTGCAGGTCGCTCTTCGACTAGTTTAACTAATTTTCTGCATTTGGATTCAGACAACATTTTAAAAAAGTTTTGAGTTTACAAGCTTCACAGTTCACACACTGATTTAAATATCGTGGCAACAACTATGGCGTCACAAAAACTCTCAACCACAGCCAAAGCACAAAATAATCTGCGTCCAGTAAAGGTGATAGGTGACAACTGACAAGGCAGCTACCAGCTACCACTAGCAAGAAACACAACACAACCACTTAACAGCCTAGCAACACACAAAATGAGAGACGGAACGTTGAAATCAACTTTGAGAATGCATAGAGATTTCAAAAGTATACATACAGATACTTTGATGGAGAAACAAAAGGGGAACGCACATTTCCTCTTCACTGTTTTGTATTTCGTTAGTCACCGCACGACACCAAATTGAGTGAGCAGTGTTCCCACAACGTATTATTTTTACATCTTGCATCAGTAAAGCACTTCGCGTAATGAAACACCACCACCAAGATAATGTGGAATCAGAACGCATATCAAATACGTATTTTTCTCGATAACGACACGCCACGTTAACGATATCGATTAAATTTTGTGCGAATGTCTTTTTTTTATGTAAAAATACTTTTTTTTGCAAAAAATCTAACAACGGTACCTTGCAAAGTACCGTTTTTCTTAAAACCGACATTCTCATTAATGGCTAACGATTTTGACGATATTTGATGTTTTAGAAGTCCTAGGTTGTTTACAAAAGATTGAATTTCAACAATCGGAAAATAAAAATAAAAATGGTGAAGTAACTTACTCGGATCGGAACAAAATTTATGTGTAATTTAGTTGCTAATTATTTGCTTATTATAAGCTAAAAAATAAATTTTTTTTTGCTCCTTCCGTTTAATTATAAAAATTCACATTTCCAGCTTGACGTCAAACTGGCAAAGCAATGTTTTCAGGAAAGGTTCAGAGACCGGGTGTTTTCACCATTTTTTTTTTTTGCTAATTATTTGCTCTAAAACAACAAAAAAAAATATTTTTTTGCTAGTCTTAATTTTTTTTTCTTAATTTTTTTTTGAAAAATTGATTTTTTTATATTTTTACCTACTAATTATTTGCTCCCTGCCAAAACAAAAATTTTTTTATTTGCTCCTCCCGTTTCACCACAAAAATTCACATTTCCAGCTTGACGTTGTGATGTGCTTTTTTCTTTAGAGCTGGGGTATGCTCGTCGGGTCCAGGGTTGACCAAAGAAAACACGTAAAACTTCGGTTATAAAGAAGGTCCAATCCTTTTATTTGTCTTAACGCTAATATAATGTTTATTAATTCTTAATTCTTATCGCTAATTCTGGTGATCGATGGTTCCAATGCTGGTAGATCCTTACTCCTATGCTGGTAAAGTGGTCATCGAGTACGGGTTCTTAATCGCTGGTAAATCAACAGTCAAATACTGGCATCAACAGGCAGATCCTGGCATCAACAGTAAAAATACTGGCATCGATAGTCAAACACTGGCATCGACAGGCAGATCCTGGCATCAACAGGCAGATCCTGGCATCAACAGTACAAATACTGGCATCAACAGTCAAATACTGGCATCAACAGTCAAATACTGGCATCAACAGTCAATCACTGGCATCAACAGGCAGATCCTGGCATCAACAGTAAAAATACTGGCATCAACAGTCAAACACTGGCATCAGCAGGCAGATCCGGGCATCAACAGTAAAGATACTGGCATCAACAGTCAAACACTGGCATCAACAGGCAGATCCTGTCATCAACAGTAAAGATACTGGCATCAACAGTCAAACACTGGCATCAACAGGCAGATCCAGGCATCAACAGTAAAGATACTGGCATCAACAGTCAAACACTGGCATCAACAGGCAGATCCTGGCATCAACAGTAAAGATACTGGCATCAACGGCTTAATAGCCGGCAAAATAAAGCCCAAAAGTCCTTAAGAGGCTAGTGGGGGATTTATGCTAGGAACTCCAAGAAGACCTTGCGTAAAATTGGGAATCTCTGGATACACTACGTACCCCTGGTTTTCCTCTAGTGGAAGTAGCCTGTACACGAGATTGGTACTTTTCAACACGGCTGGCTTCTGTTTTCTCGTATTTTTCCAGGGTGCCTTATAAAGTTTTCTGAAATCAGTGAGTGTGAGCTCTATGGCGTGAATGAAAAATATCATATGAAAACCATGGTATGCATATTGGCTGGCGGTAGGGTGTGTATTTGTAACTTCGTTACAACGTCAAGCTGGCGAGGCAATTTTTTCAGGAAAGTTTTAGAGATTGGGTGTTTTCAAAAGAGTTTTTTGCTTGAGGAAAATAAAAACAAAAATGTTTTTTTTTTAGTTTTTTTTTCTTATTTTTTTTTTGCAAACATTTGTTTAGCATATTCTTTTTTTGCTATTTAATTCCTCTACGAAAAATAAAACAAATTTTTTTTTTGCTGATTACAAAAATTTTTCTTCATATTCAAAAAAAGATTATGCTAAAAAAATGCTTCAAAAAAAAATTTACTTTATTTTTCGTAGAGCACTCAAATAGCAAAAAAAGAATATGCTAAAAAATGTTTGCAAAAAAAATTAAGAAAAAAACTTAAAAAAAACATTTTTTTTTTATTTTCCTCAAGCAAAAAAATAGCAAACAAATCTTGTGAAAACATTAGATCTCTAAAACTTTCCTGAAAAAATTACCTCGCCAGCTTGACGTCAAGCTGAAAATGTGATTTTTTGTGGTGAAACGGGAAGAGCAAATAATAAAATTTTTGTTTTTACGAGGAGCAAATAATTAGTAGATCAAATCAATTTTCCCAAAAAAAAATTAATAAAAAAATTAAAAATTTTTTTTTAGTTTTTTTTTTAGAGCAAATAATTAGCAAAAACATATGGTGAAAACACCCGGTCTCTAAACCTTTCCTGAAAAAATTGCTTTGCCAGCTTGACGTCAAGCTGGAAATGTGAATTTTTATAATTAAACAGGAGGAGCAAAAAAAATTAATTTTAAATAAATTATAAATAATAAATTACACATAAATTTTGTTCCGATCCGAGAAAGTCACTTTACCATCTTGACAGAAGTCATTTTTTCTTCTGCGCATGGTTGGTCGGATTTGTCTTGTCTCTAGTGTTATAATGCATTCTAGAAATTCATGAGCACAATCAAAAAATCAAACCAAAATGTGAATTCAAATGAATGCATCTGCTTATGATTATGTTTTTTGTTGAATGTTTCATCTTTAGTCGCTGACTAATCACGTTTTTGTGTTTCATTGAAAGCATTCTCAAACTTTACAAGCACTAATATCAAATTAAACCAAAATGTTCAAAAATTAATTTGATACGTCTCGTTTTTATCTTGAAAAAAAAACAAACGACTGTTCATGATTTTTGAAATCGGTTCAGTGGTTTTTGAGTTTTCGTTCCCGTTCCCGTTCCTGTGGAATAAAGGGATGAAATAAAGTCTAAGGATAATATAATATCCTATTGTTGAAAGAGCATTGGAAATCTTTGACATTTGTGTCACACCTTGAAATTTATTCTTTGGAATGAAAATGTTTGTTACAAATTCTTGAAATATTGAATAAAATAGTCTATTTATTTACTATTAGAAACCGGTTGAGTCGTTTTCAGGTTCTTTTTCCCATGGGAACATGAGGGTGAAAGGAATTTTAACCAAATTCTAAGACCTACTAAATATACGTACAAAATTTCATCAAAATCAGTTAAGTCGTTTCGGAGGAGTATAAACACTTACAGCCATATTATTGAGAATTCGTAAAACTAGAAATGAAACTAGTTTCAGGTAAAACTAGTTTCGTTTCAAGTTTTGCAAAAAATAATCAAAACTAGCTCTAAAATAAAATCGGTATTATTGATTTTTGGAGAAAAACTAGTTCAAGTTATGAAAATGGTTTCTCGTTTTGAATATTGAAACTAGTTTCATAGCAACAGCTGCTTTGATTTTGAAAACAAAATAGAAAGTTCAAACAAATTCTGTAATTTGCAAACGTTTGATTGTTTGTATAAATATATGAAAATAAAATAAAGGTAAACGTTGAACTTACCATTCTCGACCTTACCATTACGCGACGCGACGGTTCAAGAACATTAAAAGTAAGAAATTGACCGAAGCAGAAATGGAGACCCTGGCATCGCTTTGTTTATTAAAAGGTAGAAGTGGTATTTGGTTCAAAGTGACAAGTAGACAAGCAAAGTGACTGAAACAAAAAAGATCATTCAATGGATTACTGTCTAATCAGTGTTCAATTCGGTAATTACGCAACACATTAATGTAATTCAGTAGGTATAGAAATAGCACCTCTTTTAGTCCTATATTAGATGCACCTACCACGAATCATATCCGCCCTTCTTAGATGCTTCAAATTCATTTTGGTGCATTTGCGGATAGTACACGAGAGCGCCATAATATGATAACAACGGGGGGTTTATGTTGATAAAATGCTGTTTCAGGTGACAGGCCCAATGTTAGATCTGGCGGATGCTTTTCATCTTTCGGTTTAGATGGTTTTGGTTCAGATATACCAAATTTGTTGACTGGCAGTGACAGACACCTTGCCAATTGCTTTGACTGTGGCAGATAAATATCTAACGGCAGCAGTAGCTAACTCTTTCCAATATTGCATCGCTTAGCAATGGGAAAATCTTTTGAATGCTGACTTCGAAGTCCACAACACAGAGTCGGTGAACCTTGCTCAAAAATCTCTGTCACAAGCCGAGTTGCCTTGCACAGAAATCGAAGCAATAAGTCCAATTAACGTTGCCTTACCAGCGGCTCCGATTCCTGGTCACATGCAGTTTTTCCGTAGCAGAAACCCGCCAAATCACTTCCAATCGCTGGAGTTGCAGAAACACAACAAAGAAGTTCTTTTTAATCAGCAAGTACAGTTAATTATCGCTGCCTGCACACAATGCATTAGCTTGGTCCTGCAAAATGCGTGCTGCAATTATTAGTTTCTGAGCAGATGGCAGTGCCATATCTCACCTATGTCGCTGTACCGGAAACCGGCCTTTATCGACTTTTGATAGGGTCAATAGCCAATCCGGGGTGATTTACTGTGTATGGGTTAGCCAAATACGGTGTATGTGAATAACCTGAATCCCCTATACGAAGACGTACATACTTGCCAAATTAGCCGATGCCGAAATGAAGCTTCAAAATAAATACAGAAAATGATGTGAAGTAAAAAAGTTTTGATTAATAATACAAAAACGTTTCAAAACTAGTTTTGAAGTCCTCAAAACTAGATATTTCCAGTTTCATGAATTTCTAGTTTTATCAAAAACTAGTTTTACGATTTCGAGTTTTATGTGTCACTTTTTTTTTCAATAATACCGATTTGTTCAAAACTTGAAAATAGAAAACTAGTTCTACGAAAAACTAGTTTCGAAGTAAGTGAATAATATGGCTGTTACAATGTGACACTAAAATTTTTTAATTGAAAAAAAAATCAAACTTAAGTTTTCTTAACACTATAAGACTTCTCAACTATAAGACTCATCAAAGAAATCAATTCGAATGATCGTATCTTTGTGTGTATTGTTCTGTCAATTTTTGATTTGTTGATGCACATGCTCCTTCTGTGGTGTAACTTTCTCCTTCTTATTTCTAAATAAACTCACGAATACAGATATAAAACCAAAACCAAATGTAAACAAATCAATCACGAACCCAAACATCAAAACAAACTAAATAAAAGCCACTCAATTCACCTCAATTCAAGCTGGTGAAGTGAGTTTTTCAAGTTGGAACAAAATTTGTGTTTTCTAGTTGCTAATTATTTGGCAAAAAATTAATTTGCTTTCGGCTTTCTGTTCAGTTATAAGCAATCAGTTCACCAGGTTTATTTTTTTATATTTTTATTTACTATTTATTTGCTCCACAAAAAAAAATCTAATTGATTGGTCCTCCCGTCTTATTATAAAAATTCAGAGTTTTTTTTTTAAAGAGGTTAAGAGACCAAATATTTTAACCATATTTTTTTGCCAATTATTTTCTCTAGGTAAAAATAAGAACAACATTTTTCGGGTAAATTTTTTTTTATATGACTAGAAAAAATTTGGAAAACAATTCTTTTTAACTGATTAAAAAAAAATTCTTAGTATTTTGCTATTTATTTGCTAAAGGAAAAATCAAAAAGAATTTTTTTTCGCTGATAAAAAGTTTTTCTTAATTTTTGTTTAATTAGTGTTAGTGGAGGGCCGTTAGACATAAAAAAGGCAAAACCTAGGAATCCAGGGCCAGTCCAAAGATTTTCATGAAATTATTCGGAAATATGTTTTGTATAGCGTATAAAAAAAAAGTTTAAAAAAAATTTCATCGATCTCAATGTTTTAATTATTTTTAAAATTAAGTATTAACTTTAAGAATTTTGTTTTATTTATGTAGGGTATTTTAGAAACGATTTTCCAAAGGCTCAGGATGGATAGGTTTCGCCAAGACAAAAAAAATTGTATGGGAGGGGTGGGGGGGGGGGGGAGTCTACATACCTCCTTGCAGACACGAGGGGCAATTTTACATCTATTTACTCAATTTTAAAAAAAAATTAAAAATCAACTAAGCCACTTACTTGCTCATACCTTAGTATTTTTGAAAGCTATTGCTTTGTTCTTTAATAAATATTTTGATTTGAGTTCATTTAATGAAATTTTTTTGAGAAATCAAGCCTCAAAGTCAAAATTTTGAAAAAAGAAAATATTTTTTTCTTAATATTTTTTTTTACATAATTTTGTCCCATGTACGGGAAAAGAGTACCTTTCGTTTTTTTTTTTAATTTCTCTTAAACCAAGAAAAAATTTTTTGTTTGGTTTTTTTTCTTTTGATTAAAAATTAATAAAAACATTAAATATGGAAAGAAAAATGGCTCTCAACGGGACATTTAACGGGAAAAAAATATTTTCTTTTTTTAAAATTTTGACTTTGAGGCTTGATCTCTTAAAAATTTCATTAAGTGAACTCAAATTAAAATTTTTTAAGAATTAAGTGCCTCAGTTGATTTTTAATATTTTTTAAAAAATTGAATAAATTTCATATAAAATTGCCCCTTGTACCTACACGGAGGGATACAGACCCCCGCTCCCTCTAATACATTTTTTTTGTCGTGACCAAACCTAACCATCCTGAGCCTTTGGAAAACCGTATCTAAAATACCCTACATAAATAAAAGAAAATTCTAAAAGTTAATAATTAATTTTAAAAATAATTAAAAAATTGAGAGCGGTAAAATTTTTTTATTAACTTTTTTCTATACGCTATTCAAAACACATTTCCGAAAATTTAATGAAAATCCATTTACTGGCCTTGGATTCCTAGGTAAAAAGCTTACGGCCATAAAATCCAATTAAAATATAATCGAAATAGTTCAATGCATCGGCTTTTTATTTTGACGAAAAAAAAACCTGTGACTGTTTATGATTCCAGTGTTCCGTGCCCGTGCTTATGTTCGTTGTATCATGAGCGCGGAATTTTTTCTCGTCAAGTTCGCTTTCGAAATTCAAAAGTAAACAAATAAAATGAAACTTAAAATGTAAACAAACCAATTCAAATGAGAGTAGTTTATTTTTATTTGAAAAAGACTTTGAGTGTTGCGAATTTTTGCTGCGCTTGTTTGCTTTTGATGGTCATGGATTTTGTTTTCTTTTGAAAAAATTGTTGAAAATTGAAGATTACAAAGGCGAAATCATACCGAAATGTAAACAAATCAGTTCGAATCAGCGTATCAGTTTGCGTCTAGTTCTAGTTTTTAAAAACATCCGCTGACAGTGTCTGATTTCTGAATGCACATACTTGTTCTGTGTTGTTTATGTATTTTGCATCTGTTCGAACCCTGAAGAAAAACAAACAAACAATTAATAAATTGCCTATATCGAAGTGCAAACTTTTTACTAACGGTCTTTCAAAATTCATGAACCAAACATCAAATCAAACCAAAATGTAAACAAATTATTTCGAATGTGTGTATAAACCATACCACTAGTTCTTGTTAAAAAAATAATCTTTGACAAATTATGATGTTTTGCTGAGCAATTTCGGTCTCCGCTAATCATAATAAATTTTTGCTTGATGAAAAGTTTTATCAAAGTACATATACGAACACAAAAAAGCAAAATCAAAACAAAATAAAAGTATAATCAAATCATTTCAAACTGGCATATGAGCATGAACATGATTTTGAAAACATCCTGTGGTTTTGATTTTTTGAGTTGAAAGTGTAAATAAAAGTAAAATAAATGCGCTCATTCATATATATTTACAGGTTTATTGTTTTTTTACAGCTACTTCTACTGTATTTTGTACTCAGAATAAATCAGATCATTCTTTTGATCTTTTTCCTGCTCGTCCAGTAATTGGTTCAGATTCATCAAAATTTCTTGTTTTAATAGACGTTGTCTCTTATCAGACAATTTTCTAAAGTCGGGAACAATGCTTCTGAGAAAAGTTAAGTTGATGTCTTCGGATTCAATTTCGGTTCTGAAGAACCTTCTTTTTTCCTGTTCATTATTCAAACTTATTTGCAGACGTGATGGCCTTGAAATATTTGCGGTTGATTCATTGTTTTGATCGGTTTCATAATAATTTGAATATTGTGATTGAGAGTCAACTACTATACTCAAGTCTTCGTCTTTTGTTGAATTTTCATTTTTACTAACTGAGTTGAAACCAGAAGATTCGTTAGGATCCTGTGTCTCATCGTCAGAATCATACAAAGAGATTATATCCAAAATACTGTCGCCATCATTTGTTTCCTCTGATTTTTCGGAAGGAGCACCTTCTTTTGTTTCGAACCTCATGAATTCCCTCATAAAATGCATTCGGTCGGCTAGATACCATGGTTTTCTTTTTCTCGGATTATGTTTCTCTAGTCTGAGATGTCTTGCAAAGGAAATACGTAAATGGATCCACCTCTTCCTGCATGCAAAAGCTGGAAAGTAAAAAAAAAAAACATTAAAGTCTTAAATAATTCCTGTATTAGCACAGTAGAATTTTAGTTGTAGATAATAAATGTGAACAGAATATATTTTTTGAAGTTGACATCACCAGACCTTTCATTTAGGTTATTAAAACAATACATACATATAATATAATATCTATTGAGATATATGTATTAGTATATATAAGAGTCAATATAACATCCACAGTCCTTAAAAATTTTGAATTTTCTTATCTTTTTTTGGTACTTTTTAGTATGCATGATATGACTACAAATTGATAAAAAAAACATCATTTGTAAAATATGAACGAAAACCTGTGATCCTTGACAATATTTTTAACTTAATTTTGGGCAAACAATAAATCTTCTAAATTATATAAAGTGTGAATTTTTTGTAATTTTTTGTTGTTTTTTAGTTGGCATCGTTTAACTCTAAAAATGATAAAAACAAAACATCATTTCGAAAATGTGTGCTCAGCAAAAACTTATATAGATTTCGTTTTAGTCACTGATTTCTCCCGAAAAATAAACTGTTTACTCAACTGAATATGTAACGTGTTTCACTTAAGCTTAGGGTCTTCATTCAAAAAAGGAAACAAATGAAATCCCGAATGAAAATAAATTTCTTTTTTCAAGATTGTGCTTGGACCTTTGGAAAAAATTCCAGATTTTTTCATTCAAACTTAAAATTTGTTTTTGTTTAGACTTTTGTCATTTGAGATCACGCCATTACCTTAAATATGCAGAAACAAAATATAATGATAACTTTTTTTAGTAATCCTTATATAGGACACAACTTTGATGCATTTTTTTTAAATAGACAGAGTGATCCAACAGAAAAGTTTACAAGCTTATTTAATCCACATATTGTGGTACCCGTGGCGTGATGGTTACCATTTCCGCCTGTGACCTCAGAGGATCGTGGGTCAAATCCCAAGAGACAAAAATGGTTTCCACGGGTACCACCTTTCGCGAGGAATTGGCAAGCCTTCCGTTAGTAAATTCATTGCCATGAAAAGCGCTTTTTCGATCAACCGTTCGGAACCGGTAGAAAATTGAAGGTCCCCTCAAATACCTCACAAGGCATGATTGTGAGGAATGCGCTAGGCCATGGAACTCCTCGCTCTGTTGCGCCACCATATGGATGTATGCAATCCACATATTCCCATCGGGGCGGGAACGGGAACTTAGAAACTGCTTGACCAAGTTCAAAATTCTTTCACCTTTAGAATGCTATTTATTTCCATATTCCCACAGGAACTGGAAAGGGAACGGCAACGGCAATATAAACTTAGAGAACTAAGTGTTTTATTAAAAAAGTTCCAAAACTACTGAACAGATTTGAATGAAATTCGGAACATAAATGTTCTGGGACCTTTAAAACGACATATTATATATTTTCTTTTCATATTCCTATGGAAACGGAACCGGAAACATAGCCGGAAATTAAGAACATACTCTACTGATTCAAAAATTTACTGACCAAAAGAGCTCTTCATTATGTTTGAGTAACATAGACTGTATTTCGTCTCCATATTCCCTCGGGAATGGGAAATATTGATTCTGAAATTCCTATCTAAAAAAACGAATTGACTGGTGAAAGATGCTATGTTTTCCTCTGGTGTGTAACATATAGCTATCGCAGGAACTAGAATAAATTATTATATTTTTTTTTTTACAAAATGGCGCCCAGTCAAAGGTACACATTGAAAATCGAACAGTTTCATAAATGTTTTATTATTAAGAAATATATTGGTTTTAGTTTAAGCTAGACCTGTTAACAGGTTCGTTCCTTGAATTTTCCCCAGGGTTGATTCAGGTTTTTTTGACAACCCTATGAGTTGTCAAAAAACCTGGGTTTTATCGTCTTCAAAAAACGCTAAACCACAAATCACCACACAGCCCTGTCAGTAAACAAGTGTATGCCATTTGATAGCACTCAACTCGCCACAGCAAAAACCTATGGCCAGTTGAGGGAAAACCCAGATCAACCCTAGAGCTCAAAAAACACTCATTTTGACATTCGGGCGACTTAAGGTTTCTCAAAAAACCGTTTGTTGCGACCCCAGGGCGACCTTAGCGCTTCAACGAACAAACCTAAGGATAACATATAAAAAATATAAAATTTTAGACCAACCGGTGGTGTAGATTTTTTTGTTGGCCCCACAAACGGAAAAAAGTAGTATCGTGATGAAAATGTGTAAATTTTCAAGAATATTCCCATATTTTCCAATGAAATTTCACACTCGATGTTACTGCCTATGAGGACCACGTTGAACATTTTATTTTTAAACTAAAATGATCCTCCTTATTGATACATTGGTGTGAGTCAGGTATACAAACCCGAGCAGCTGCAACTAGGGAGTAATAGAGCCTTAATCACCGGTTCTTTTATTTACCTGACCTTTCACATAACTGGCTGTAGATCCTGAAGTTCTCGGAATTTCGCCATCAAATTTTGACAGATTATTTTATGTATATTTTCAAAAGAATTTTTTTTTTTTTTTGATTTTTAGAAAATTCTACACCCCTTATGCTTTTTAAGTGATATCTATCCTTCTCAGAATTTGAAAAAAATTTTTTTTGAATTTTTGGAAATTATACATATTTAATTATACATCGTTAAATTTTGGTAATGTTCTGGATTCTGATAATCTACTCCGAAACTATTTCATCACCTGCGCACAACCGTCTTACGACAAACGCAAGAGCTTGCCAGTGCCTTCTCCTATCGAGTGTCCCTCTAATTTATCATTCAATCTTATGCCACCAGCATCAAGCATTCTGTTCTGGGTTTCAAAAAAAATTAAGCTTGCCATATGCAATTTCGGCATCCCTGCAAAACTCGTATGACTATGCAAAATGACTTTGAAGAATCCACTCTGTTTCGTCAAGGTCGGTAAAGAACTCACCGAGACCTTTGATGTCGAAAAAGGCTTTAGGCAAGGCGACAAACTGTCATGATATTTCTTCAACATCATACTTGAAAAGATTGTACAAAACTCAAACGTCAACACCAGAGGAGGAACAATCTTTCAAAAGTCTATACAATTACTCATTTACGCAGACGATATTGACGTAATAGTGGAGGACCCTTAGACATAAAAAAGGCAAAACCTAGGAATCCAAGGCCAGTCCATGGATTTTCATGAAATTTTCGGAAATGTGTTTTGGATGGCGTATAGAAAAAAGTTAAAAAATAAAATTTCACCGCTCTCAATTTTTTAATTATTTTTAAAATTAATTATTAACTTTTAGAATTTTATTTTATTTATTTAGGGTATTTTAGATAAGGTTTTCCAAAGCGTAAGGATGGATAGGTTTGGTTAAGGCAAAAAAAAGTTGTATGAGAGGGGGGTTCTATATCCCTCCGTGTAGGCGCGAGGGGCAATTTTATATGAAATTTACTTCATTTTTTAAAAAACTATTAAAAATCAACTAAGTCACTTACTTTCTCATACTTTAGTGTTTTTGAAAGCTATTGCTTTGTTCTTTAATAAAAATTTTAATTTGAGTTCAATTAATGAAAAGTTTTGGAGAAATCAATCCTCAAAGTCAAAATTTTGAAAAAAGAAAATATTTTTTTCTTAATTAATTTTTTTTTTCATAATTTTGCCCCACAAAGGGCCATTTTTTCTTTTCATGTTCAATGCTTATATTAATATTTACTCAGAGCAAAATACCGATTACAACAATTTTTCTTGGTTTAAGAGAAATTAAAAAAAAACGAAAGATACTTTTTTCCAGAAAACAAAATGTCGTTAATTTCCCGCTAATTGAACTTTTTTCCTGGAAATGAAATGTGAAATGTGTCTTAATTAGCACATAGAAAAAAGTTAAAAAAAAAATTTGTATGATCTTAATTTTAATATAAATTATAAATAATTATTAAATTTTTAGAGTTATATTTTAATTATGTTAGTTTTAAGTTAAATTTTCAAGCTAAGACCTATAAATTGGTCTCAAAGGACACCACATATACTGATTTGTGCTCTAGATGCTGGTCAGACGTGTTGATGGATCCAAATAAATATGGTTTTTTGCCAAATAAATACTCGCAAATTTTTCTACGTGCGTTCAGTATGCAAACAAACATATATCAATAAGGGATGCATCAATTCTTATCTAAAAGAAAGAACTACACATCAGCAGGCTCCCCACCTAAAAAAAAACTTCGAGCCGTTAATTTAACTGATTTAAGTCTCTTTGAATGGTTGAAAATTCAAAATTTGGCAAAAAACCACATTTTTTCGGTTCCATCAACTCGTTTGAGAGGAAACATCATTTAGAGCACAAATTAGCATATGCGCTGTCCTTTGAGATGAAGTTTCAAGTTTGTAATAGGTCTTAGTTTTAAAATTTAACTCAAAACTAATATAATTAAAATATAACTCTAAAATTTTAATAATTATTTATAATTTATATTAAAACTAAGATCATACAAATTTTTTTTTTAACTTTTTTCTATGTGCTAATTAAGACACATTTCATATTTCACTTTCAGGAAAAAAGTTCAATTAGCGGGAATTTAACGACATTTTGTTTTCTGGAAAAAAGTATCTTTCGTTTTTTTTTAATTTCTCTTAAACCAAGAAAAATTGTTGTAATCGGTTTTTTGCTCTGAGTAAATATTAATATAAGCATTGAACATTAAAAGAAAAAATGGCCCTTTGTGGGGCAAAATTATGAAAAAAAAAAAATTAATTAAGAAAAAAATATTTTCTTTTTTCAAAATTTTGACTTTGAGGATTGATTTCTCCAAAACTTTTCATTAATTGAACTCAAATTAAAATTTTTATTAAAGAACAAAGCAATAGCTTTCAAAAACACTAAAGTATGAGAAAGTAAGTGACTTAGTTGATTTTTAATAGTTTTTTAAAAAAAGTAAATCTATATATATAAAAATCAATTGCTGTTCGTTAGTCTGGCTAAAACTCGAGAACGGCTGAATGGATTTATCTTATCTTGGTATTGAAATGTTCGTGTAGGTCTAGGGAAGGTTTAAAAGGTAAGAAAAGATGAAAAGAAATAATTGGAATATAGTAAAAGAAACTATTTCATTATTCCTAACTGTAATGAATTAAAAATAAAATTCAAACAATGACTTTGTTTTTTTTTAATCGTTTTTGACAAAAAAAAATTAAAATAATAAATTGACAAATAATAAGATTATGTGATCGTTTGTTTTGAAAAATTCTTATAAGAATAAAGATTTAAATTTTTTTGGTTTATTGCCCCTGAGTACCATAGAAAAATTTTGGTTTTGTTTTTTTATTAGCGCACACATCAAGGTGTTATGACTACCTTATAATGTCATAGAGCACAGTGCGAGCATTTAGGAAAATAGGATATGAAATAATTGGTGACACCGATGCACATTGCTTTTGAACCTTTGTGAATCGTAGTATAGGGGAAATACAGAGCCAGGTAAAGCATCCCACATACGAGTGGTGCGACTAAAATAAGAATCTCTTTACTTGACTGTACGCCCGAAGTTGGGCTCAAGGTAAAACTGATGGGCATTCCCAGCAAGGCGGGTATTGCGGCTAAATTGTTGTAGGGGAGGGATGCAACTGGCTACTTCACTAGAGCAATGTTTGTGAAAAAAGTGATAAGAGAGAATGAGACATGTAACGTTTCGACGATGTTCAAGAGAATCAATCGATTCTACGATTGAATTACCACCCATCAATTTTACCGCTCTATTTTGTACCCTATCTAAGATGTTAGTGGAGCACCTACTCAAGTGGAGTAGGTGCTCCACTACACTGTAGGTGGAGTCGTCTCAAGAAGCCTAAGCATTTAGCAGCGTTTTTGGCGACTTCAAATATGTGGTCATTTCAACGAAGATCATCGTTTACACACATACCACTGACAGCTTTTCGGTGTCTTGGATGCAGGTACCATTCATGGATAATGGCAATGAGGGAATGTTAAGCTTCATCTTCATATTCCCACAGGAACGGTAATAAGAACGGGATAAGAAATTCAAAAACCACTGGAACGAATTGAAATTTTCGTCGCTATTACAGTACGATTCCCCATATTCCCTAGAGAACGGGACGGGAACAAAAACTTAAGCGGGAACTTGGAAAATACTGGAGCAATTCCAAAAAAATTTTCAACGTTAGAGTGTTTCCTTCCTCCTGAGTAACAAAGACTATAATTATTTTCTTTGCATATTCTTTCGGGAACGGAAACGGGAATGGTGACATAGCCAAAAACCTGGAAAATATAGTCAACCAATTCCAAAAATTCTTTCATTCTTAGGTTGCTTCAATGTCCCTGAGTAATATAGACTATAGTTCATCAACATTAATTTACCCACAGGGACGGGAACCGGAATTCAAAAACCACTGCACTGATTTCAATACGGTTTTCGCCATTACAATACGATGTAAAAAAAACTATATTTCATCCCCAAATGGAAAAGGAACGGGAACTGGAACATTTGCAGAAACTTGGAAAATGCTATACCGATTCTAAAAATTCTGTCACCGCTAGAGTGCTTAATTGTCCCTGAGTAACATGAACTATATTGCATGTCCACTTCACACCCACGTAAGGCCTGAGCTACGCCGGGCCGGTCAGCTAGTTTCATATAAAATTGCCCCTCGCGCCTACACGGAGGGATATAGAACCCCCCTCTCATACAACTTTTTTTTGCCTTAACCAAACCTATCCATCCTTACGCTTTGGAAAACCTTATCTAAAATACCCTAAATAAATAAAATAAAATTCTAAAAGTTAATAATTAATTTTAAAAATAATTAAAAAATTGAGAGCGGTGAAATTTTATTTTTTAACTTTTTTCTATACGCCATCCAAAACACATTTCCGAAAATTTCATGAAAATCCATGGACTGGCCCTGGATTCCTAGGTAAAAAGCTTACGGTCCTCCATTATAATGGGAAGAAGGAAGAAGTGATGTCATAGGTGCTTGAAACAGAAGCGGCAAAATTGGGTTTGATGGTAAATGAGGGTAGAACGAAGTATGTGTAAATAAAAAACAATGGCACCGAACATCGACGAATTGGACAAAACGTCAGAATAGACAGACATAACTTCGAGGTAGTACAGGACTTCGTCGGTTCGTCTTCCTAGGATCCGCTATAGAAACGAATAACAACATCAGTGCGTAGATCAAACGGAGAATAACTTGCCAACTGTAGCTTAAGAAGGCAATTAAGGAACAAAACCTCCTAGGTAACCCTTTATAAAACCTTAATCATGCCACTCCTGCTTTGCTGCGCGGAGGCGTGGACATTATCGAAAGTGGATAAGGAAACTCTTGGTCATTTCGAAAAAATGTACTCCGAATGATCTTTGGTCCCGTATGTAAACAGTGCGTGGAGAAGAAGATACAACATCGAGATGTATAAACTTTACCGCGATATGGGCGTGGCTAGAAAAATACGCATCACGAGGCTCCGATGGTTGGGCCATGTAGAGCGAACGGACATCAATGCTCCGGCTCGACGGGCTTAAGACCTTGCCTTAGGTGGCGCAATCAAGTGGAAGAAGACCTCAAACGACGTAGAGAAATCGCAATCGTTGGCAATCTTGATTTGATGTTGATTGAGTCTCAGTTTCATCCCGAAGTATTAAACCCACCTCATTAAGTAAGTAGTATAAGCATTAGCACACCCACCTTTTGTTCGGTGAAGTCTTCTTCCTCTCTTTTTGTACAAAAACTGAACATAATAAATATGAAAAAAAAATTATTGTCTGATTATACTTTAATAGTATATTTTTTAAATGGTAGACACGTGCACCCAAGAGGACCCTAGCGTTCATAAGTTTTTCTTAAAACCCACCTCTGTCTATCAACTCCTGCTCTTACCTCCACGTGGTGAACATCGGGTGCCTAGTACCTCAACTGGAGATTGGGTCTCAACCCTAGTGAAGGTTGTTGGTGGCAGCAAACGAGAGAGGGGGGAGAGGTGTTCCCACTAAGACACCTCTTCTTTCATCCAGACGGCAGCGGAGGAATTCCCTAGATGGAATCAACGGTGGCGTCTACAGTTCCAGTCAGGTTGAACTACTCAGTGAACACCTTATAGGGCTACTACAACATATTTGGAGCTCAGGCCTATAAGGAACGGTTTATCCGGCTCCCCATCTTTGGAGTTATAAAAGGATCTGGCCCTCCAGGTTGGGAGTCGTGCTGTCGGGGGTGACTTCCCGGCCACGTAAAGCAATTCTTAGTTGCGAAGCACCAACAAGCCTCGGATACGGACGGATTTACTGATGACGAACCCAGCAAACGAAAAACGGACAACGAACTTCGGATCTGTACGTGGAATGTTAGGTCCCTTAATAGGCCACGTGCAGCCGAACAATTAGCGGAAGCCCTAAACTGCTACAAAGCAGATATTACCGCTATCCAAGAAATGCGATGGGATGGACCAGGTAGACGCAGATTAAAAGACTGCGATATCTACTACGGCGATTGCTACCGGAAACAGAAACAGCGACTGTTTGGATGTGGATTCGTTGTTGGAACCAGACTCAGGCAAAAAGTCTTGAGTTCCAACTATGTGAACGAGCGCATAGCAACAATCCGCATCAAGGCTAAATTCCTCAACATAAGCCTCATTTCCGCACACGCCCCCACAGAGGAAAAGGATGAAGACACCAAAGACATATTCTCCTGGACAAAACATATGAGCAGTGCCCTGGCTATGACATTAAGATTGTTCTAGGAGATTTTAATGCCAAGCTAGGAAGAGAGGATCTCTTTGGTAGAATAATCGGAAGATACAGCCTGCACGACAACACCTCCGATAACGGATTCAGGCTGATCGATTTCGCTGCGGGGCGAGATGTTCTGGTAGCTAGTACGCGGTTCCAGCACCTCAATATCCACAAAGGGACATGGAAATCTCCTGATCAATCAACCGTCAACCAGATTGACCACATTGCGATCGACGCACGACACTTCTCCAGTATAGAGGATGTCCGAACTTTCCGAGGGGCCAACATTGACTCGGACCATTACCTTGTTGTAGCCAAGGTACGACTGCGGATATCCCGATCCAAGCCAACACAAGGAAATACTGTGAGACAATTCGACGTTGGACGACTACAATCGCAAGAGATCGCCAAGTCTTTTTCCGATCGAGTCTCTTACAACCTCTCAAGGAGTCTTATGCCGCCAGCATCAAGTATAGAGAACCAGTGGCAGCACTGCCAATCAGCCATCAGAGATGCCGCCTCTGAAGTGCTGGGTTTCACACGGCCACCACAACGAAACCCCTGGTTTGACGACGAATGCCGGCAAGCACATGCAGCTAAACAGGAATCATACAAAGCGGCGCTGCACAAAAAGACTAGAACTGCTTATGAGCTCTACAAGCAGAAGAGGAGAGACGAACACCGGCTTCTCAGACGGAAAAAAGAGAGAGCATGAGAAGCGCGCGATCGAGGAGATAGAAGGGTGCCACAGCAGGAATGAGGTTCGGAAGTTTTACCAGAAGGTAAAAACAACCGCTTCGGGCTACAAGCCCCGAGCCGAAGCCTGCAAAGACGATCAAGGGAACATCGTGGTGGAACCGCAGTCTATGCTGAGGATATGGAAAGACCACTTTTCCAAGCTCTATAACGGCGATGATGGACCCAATTCCGCTGCTAGAGAGATAGAACCATTCGATTTAGGCGACGTAGACCAAGAATTCCGCCAACCCGACCTGAACGAAGTGAAGACAGCAGTGTCCAAGCTAAAGTCCAACAAAGCTGCTGGAGCTGATGGCCTCACTGCCGAATTGTTAAAATCGGCCAGCGATGACCTGGTCAGGAGTATGCACCAGCTCATTTGCAAAATATGGTCGGAAGAAAGCATGCCCGGTGAATGGAACCTCAGCATCGTTTCCCCGGTCTTCAAGAAAGGAGACCCTCTGAACTGTGCCAACTACAGAGGTATCAGTCTTCTTAACATCGCGTACAAGATCCTCTCTGCCGTATTGTTTGAGCGTCTGAAGCCATTCGTCAACAACCTGATAGGTCCTTATCAGTGCGGCCTTAGACCAGGAAAGTCCACCATAGACCAAATCTTCACACTACGGCAGATCTTGGAAAAAACCCAGGAGCTTCAAATCGATACCCACCACCTTTTTATCGATTTTAAAGCCGCATATGACAGCATCGATAGAGAGGAGTTATATAGCGCCATGTCTAGTTTTGGCATCCGTACCAAACTTGTCCGATTGTGTAGGATGACGATGGAGAACGCACGCTGCTCCATCAGGGTCGGAAAAGATCTCACCGATACATTCGATGTCAAAAAAGGTTTTAGGCAAGGCGATGCACTGTCATGAGACTTCTTCAACATCGTTCTTGAAGGAATAGTGCAAAACTCCCACTTCAACACAAGAGGCACAATCTTTCAAAGATCCGTTCAATTGCTCGGATATGCCGACGATATTGTCATAATTGGAAGAACGCAGCGTGATGTCAATGGCGCGTTTATGAGCATTGAGACGGAAGCGAAGAAGATGGGTTTAGTGGTAAATGAGGGCAAGACCAAGTATATGCTGTCATTAAGAAAGGACACCCAACACCGACAGATGTCTTGGACTCTTGGACAGAACGTCACGATTGACAGCTATAACTTTGAGGTAGTTAAGGACTTTGTCTACCTAGGCGCCGCTATTAACTCAGACAACGACACCAGCGCTGAAATCAAACGAAGAATAACTCTTGCCAATCGCTGTTTCTTCGGACTAAGAAGGCAATTGAGTAGTAAAGTCCTCTCTCGAGCAACTAAAGTGTCCCTGTATAAGACACTTATCATCCCGGTTCTTATATATGGCGCAGAGGCATGGACCTTGTCAAAGGCAGACGAGAACGCTCTAGGATGCTTTGAGAGAAAAATTCTCCTGGTGATATTTGGTCCCGTCTGCATAGATGGAGAATGGAGAAGAAGATTCAACGATGAATTGTACGGGCTGTACAGCGACACTGACCTTGTCAAACGAGTCAAGGTCCAGCGGCTTAGATGCCTGGGTCATGTAGAACGAATGGACACCAACGCTCCGGCCCGGAAAGTCTTCGAATCCAATCCCGAGGGACGGCGCAGTAGAGGAAGACCGCGACTCAGGTGGCGCACGCAAGTAGGAGAGGACCTCAACCAACTTGGCGTACAAAACTGGAGGCAGCTAGCTAGGGACCGAGCTGGCTGGAGAAGCATGTTGGTTGAGGCCCTAGTCCGACCCGGACTGTAGCGCCACCTTAAGTAAGTAAGTAAGTATATTTTTAAGATTTAAAACTTTTTGCTTTCATATTTAAGTTGTACATATACCATTGAAAAAATGGGCACGACTGGGTCGCACGAACTTGCGATTGTGTTCTAAATACGATATCAGAACCTTAAGGCTGAGTGAAAGGTTTTAGAATTCGCTCTTCATTATATATTTTGTGCTACAGGTTGCCAACTACACATTAATTATGAAAATTGGATTAAATCACGCAAAATAATAAAAAAAAATTAATTAATTATTCCATAGGTTTCAAGCAAATATCTAAGACCGCCATTCTTTTGCAATTGCTAATACATATGAATGATCAAAGTTAAATCAAAATCGTTGGACCAGTTTTTAAAAAAACAGTTTTTTGTTTTTCACTATTTTTGAAATACTGTTTTTTAAAAGTCAAGTATACAAAGTGGGAGCGTATCGAAATCACTTTTCGAGAATCCCAAAAAAAAAGTTTTAAAATTCCGTCTACTAAAATACTGCTTTTTTACAATCCCGACTTCTAAAATCCCGCTCGATCAAAATCCTTATTTATTCAAATCCCGCTTTTAAAATTCCGCCAATCCCGTTTTTATACATCTTAATATTTTACAAACTACGAAAAAAATAGACAAAAAATTAGTAAAACAGGTTTTTTACGTCGCATAGCTCACAGCATACAATTACACTGATATAAAATTATAAGAAATATTGTTGATGATTACACTGGTCAACGAAATTTGCGGTTTTTCGGTAACAGAAAGGGGACGTTTTAATTACGGTTTTTACCTTGCTGCATCCAAATCTCGCCTCAGAATTGATTGGCTACGGTACGGGTCAGTTTTGGAGATATTGAGCCTTCAAAATCGGAAAAAATAAAAATGTTTTAACACGAAAAAAATTCAACCCAAAAACAGACCAATACTTTTCCTATGGTTTTTCGTGTGCTGAATCCAAATCTGTTCTCAAATTACTGTGATATTTGATAGATAGAATAGATAGAACATTTTTGAAAAACTAAACCTAATGGAAACAAAAACGGTAATTTTTTTGATTTGAAGGCACTGGCTGTACCTCGAAAACTAGACCTGATGAAATCAAAATGAATATGGCAATAAAATGAGGGTATATAGGTTACTCAAAATTAGCAAGTACCTTTCTTGTTAAAAAATTTTGTGGATCAGTGTAATAAGTGCGTTTCCTATGTTCTTTTTTGTAGTGTACCATTTGATATGCTAATAATCTATTTTGATCATTTGAATTGTTGTTATTTGCTTAGCGCAACAATAAATGTATTCCAAACAAATCACTTGTTGCTTCCTTTATTTTGATTTCTCTATCCCGCTTTTGCAATCAAAACTAGCTGTTTTATTTAAAAAAAATCGCGCGATTTTTTTTTAATAAAACAACTAGTTTTGATTGCAAAAGCGGGATTTTAACAAACGGGATTATAAGAAGCAGGATTTTAAAAGGCGGTATTTTAAAAAAGCGGGATTTTTAAAAACGGGATTTCAGAAAGCGGGATTTCAAAACCGGGATTTTAATAAGCGGAAATATAAAAACTGGGATTCCGAACCCAACCCATACAAAGTTTTAGATCTTGTTAGAAGTTATTTTGACAAAAAATTTGAAAAAAATCAAAGCTATGGTTTTGAAGTTATTTCCAAAAATCAAAATATTTTTAAAAAATTTATAAAAATTTCCAAAACAAATTTCTTTTAAATATTGATTTGCAATCATTCTTAAGCAACTTACGAATTCTTAAATCCAAGATTTCGTCAAGATAGTGTCAGCCATTAACGAGAAAGTCGGTTTTGAAAAAACGGTACTGTGGGAGGTACCGTTTTTAGACTTTTTCCCAAAATTTTTTTTTACATCAAAAAAAACCGTACACTATGGGAGGTACCGTTTTAAAACTTAAAAAAAAAAATAATCGAAATCATCGAAAGAAAGACAACCCTGAACTAATTAATCTATCGTTTATAATTGATAATCGTTCAGACAAAATTTAATCCAAATTGGAGCCGTTTTCTTCGTATTCTCTATCTTCGTAATGTAATGTTTGATTGTTACCTCAAATTTTTTTCTGCGCGATTATAGTACCAGCCAGTAAAAATTCTTGATCAAAGCCCCTTTTGCCTGTCCGAAGGGGGTAGAGCCCTTGACAGCTGATGAAATTCTAACAAAATTTTATATTTAAGGGGGAAAGCCACTGTGATAAATCAAAAAAAAAAATTTTTGTTTTAAATCAAAGTTCATATACCTATTCAAAAATTTGTGTACAAAATTACAAGTACCTAAGTCTAAGTTTTTTTTGTTTTGTTCGTCTTAGTTGTGGTTAAGGTTAAGCGTAGCCGATTCAAAAAAATTTGTTTTTTATTATGTCTTAAACTGTCTGAAAACAAAAAAAAGGTCGAAAAAACAAAACATTGTCAATCAGTCGCCATTTTGTGAAAAATCAAAATAAAAAAACGGCTACGTACAGCATAAGTACATTCATCCAGACTGCAATGATTCGGTTTTTGAATGATCGGTTTTTGAAAAATCGATGCGATCATGGAAGGGGAATTTTTTTTAAGATGCTACGGCTTCGTTAATATTGTTAAAGCTATTTAATATCTTTTAATAAAAATTTGTGGAAAAATCATTCGATGTGAAAAACTTTTTCTTTTGACACAAAAATAGTTATTTGTTCTTGAAAGTAATTTTTAAGTAATAAAAAAGGTCATCAGTATGAGTTTAATAAAATAAACGTCATAATTTCATACATTTCCAACTTTGAGTTTAAATATCTTCAAAACGGCTCACTCTATGAACAAAATA
The DNA here is from genome assembly GCA_914767635.1 of Melanostoma mellinum. NCBI lineage: Eukaryota > Metazoa > Arthropoda > Insecta > Diptera > Syrphidae > Melanostoma > Melanostoma mellinum. Next base: position 29,323,309 of record OU612058.1, read on the forward strand.
AATAAGAGCTTTTATGTAAAACATCCAATTTTTTATTAAAATAACTTTATTTTTACAATGCTCAAATGGCAAGCTACAAAAATAAGAAAAAAAAACATAATGTTTAAATGGAAAACTGAAAGTTAAGAACAGGCACCACTTAATGTCAATATTAAGAGCTCAAATTATAAGAGGCTTCTTTTTATACCTTCCTGAAAGTACATACCTACATATTTAGCATTGTTTTTTTTTTGGTTTAAAAATAAAAGTTGCCCAAAAATGACACATCCACATCCTAGTTAAACTATTGAATTAGCAAGAAAACAAAAACAAATCATACTCAGCATACCTGTGTAGAATGTAGATATACCTATATTCCCTTATAACAGCAACGCTTTGTTTCCCTACCTACAAAGGTACCTATATGTTGTCACCAATTGTTTAAATTCTTGAAATGAAAGATTTTTTGTCTAAATGCGATTTTATCTTACTTATCTACTTAAATAAATAAGGTTCAACTCCTTTCGGTTTGAAGTGATTAAGTGAGCAAACAATATTTTTTGCGAAAGAAATCAAAACAAATTAAACCGCAACACTTAAACGTATAGGTATAGGTACATAGTATGTACCTAGGAACGCTTTGTTGCTACACATCTAACCTATACCAGATATTTTGAAAATTGATTCGCAAGATTCTGTTTCAAAATGTGTGATTAATCGATTTGCGAAAAGTTACCTACTTTGCTTTAACCAAAGTATCCCAACCAAGTGAGTACTAAAACACAATAATTCTTATAAACTCTAATCTACCTAGGTACTTACTATTAGTTTTGAGTTCTTTTGCGATTTCTTCCCAAAGATTTTTAAGATGTTTCTTGTTGTAGTGTTCACTTGAATCCAAATCATAAATATCAGGACGAGATTTTACCAGTTGTATGAATCTTTCTGTGTCACTTATTCTCACAGTCATTGTTTTTGTATTTTAATTTATTTGTGTTACTGATATTGATATTTCACCTTCACGTTTTCACGTTTCACAACTGTAGACTATAACTAAAAACTAAATTGACAAATGACAAATTTTGAAAACACAAGACACAAAACACAACTAAATTTTAGAGCGGCAAAACTTAAAAACACGAAATGCGAAAACATGTTATCTTTTCTTCTTGTTTTCTCTCCTCTTGTTTGTTTTGTAGTAGTTAGGTATCCGTGTATGTATTTTCGTTTACACTATACTCTATACACTTTGTCTTTTTTTTCTAATTTACGTTGTTGTGCTCATGTGTATTTGGAGGGGTTTTCCTGGTTTGCTCATTTGATCAGTGCTGCCACTTTCTGAGAAATCAGGTACCTAATTGTGTTTTAAGAATTGGGCTGGAGAAAATGTAATTAAAGGGACTACAATTACTTAGGTTTATGATTTTTGTATGCGAGTAATTAAGAATAAATAATAAACTTGGTTGTACTGTTACAATGATTTTACTCAAGATTTATTGGAACCGTCTATAAATTAGGTAAATGGATTGAAACAATAGACACCTGTTCTCAGGACTGTATAAGCTCAACCCATCATATGATTTTATTGTTTGAAAAGTAATTTTAATAAAGAAACTAGGGTTTAGCAGCAGTAGTAAGTGTTAAGTAGAAGTAGAGAAATAATTAGCTAAATTGCAAGCTGGAGCAGTCGTTCTGTGCATTCCTATCCTAAATTTTAAAATAAAGCTTTTGAATGCATGAAATGGAAAAAATTTTTTTTCACACATATTTGAGAGGTTTTCAGGTAGCAACGACGGTACAAATTCTGCTATGTTAGAGAACTAATGCAAAGTCACTGAAAATGAACTTTGATGCAGATGAACATATTCGGCCTTAGCGAGGTACCCGTTCGGAGAGGAAAATTCTCCGTTTTCGTACGATTCGGAGGTATTTGCTTCGAGGTATTCTTCCGAACTTTTTCGGAATTTTTCTCCGACATTATTTTGAAACACCACCTGGCGAACTGCTCTGAAGTAGGATTAAGTCCATTTTTTTTGGGAAACTTCTGACAGCTTAAACGGATACCTCGCTAGGATGAATTACAATTTAGGCTAAGAACTTTGTCCCGTTTTCTGTTCATATAAAAGTGGTAACATCAATGGTCGTAATATATTTAACCGGAGAGATCTTTTTACTTGCGCTAATAGGTACAATAAGGATAAGGCAAGTTTTGCAATCGTGCAGGAAAAAATTTTTTGATAGCAGCTAAACATGACATATAGAGACTACGAAAAAAATGTTTTCTGCAAGGCTCTACAGCCTGAACCGATGGACTAATTTCCTTAAAAATTTGCAGTTTCGATTTGACCAAATTTTGTATTTTAGAATTCCTTAGTTCTTTAAGAAAAATGCATGTCATCATTTGAAAATTTGAGTTTTTGAAATTTTTTATTTTTAAATTTTGATTTTTGGAAATAACTTCAAAGCTGTATACATTTACTTTTTTTTTAAATTTTTTTGTCAAAAGAACTTCTGGCAAGATCTTAAAATTTAAAATTAAAGTGAAAAATATAAAACCGATTTTTGAAAAAAACTGGTCTTACGATTTTGATTAAATTTTCAGCGTTTATATGTACTAGCAATTGCAAAAAAATACCGTTTGTACATATTCGCATGAAACCTTTGAAATATTTAATTAAATTTTTTTAATATTTTATGTGATATAATTCGATCTTCATAATTAATGAGTAGTTGGCAGCCCTGTTCCACCAAATAAATTAATAGCGAATATTAGTAGTGTACTAAGCACACAATCAAAAGTTCGTGCGACCAAGTCGTGCCCACTTTTTGACTTTGTCGTTGGCATTTCTTAAGATATTTAACACCAACATAAGGTGTGTAACCTTTCACCACTTAATTTACTCTGCAAGTTTGCCATTTTTCCCTGATTCCTTACCTTTGTTATGGCTTTCATGTCTCAAGTACTTAATCTAAAGAAAAAGTGTCACCTTTAAAAATATGTTTTCATAAAAAAGTCAACTGTTGCATTTCGATATTTATTTAAAAAAAAGTTGCTATACAAAACGCCCTTGCGGGGACTCATTTTCTTGATCATCGAGTGTCTTATTTAAAATAAGTAGAATCTCCTGCTTGAACAATCGCAACCCCCTTTCTGATAGTAGATCGATGTCAGGAATGATACCTTTGAAAAACGACACAGTTTCGTCCTCGGGTGTTAGAATTTTGACTTTCTCAACAGGTGCGTGTAGTACCGGCATTTCTTTTCGTTTGATGGCTGGACTATCGTTTTTCCCAGATTGTGTTTCTTTCCGTTTTGAAGTAACCATATTTGAATCTTTGTTTAACATTTTCATCGTGTTCGTAGGCTTGGTGATAGAGTCATCAAACGTTGCCTTTTCTTGCTTACAAATTACAGGGGGTACATGGTTGGAAGCCTTATTCATCTGCTTAGGAGGCTCTTCGGAACATTCTGGCCGCACACCCTGGGGAACTAATAAGCTATCAGAGTTTTCAGGATCTATTCTTTCTTGTTTAATAACTGTTTTGTTTTGATGAACCTTGTTTATTTTTCTTTGTTCTTCTTCTTGTTGCCTTAAAAGTAATTCCGATCTTCGTTTTGCTTCCATTTGATTTAAAAGTGAAAAGTTTTGATCCGTAGAAGAAATTTCTACGCGACATTTTCTTAAAGCTTTTTTTCTAACAGGTTGTTCTTCAATATCTTCCTCTGCTATTGCTGATAAAATTGAATCGATTGTATCTAAATCGCCATCGTTCTCATCATTTTCTTTATCACAGATCTCAGTTTTGGGTTCTAATGTTGGCAATGTACCGGATGAGTTTTTTTCGACATCAATATTTTTAACCGGACCAACGACATTTTGAGGAACACTCGAATTGCTTTCGTCAACATCAGGTTCGCGTGGTATACCTTTCGCTCTTATAAAGTTATGTAAGAAGTTCAGCTTTTTTTCCAAGGGGAACTTTTTTCTTTGTTTCTTTCTTGATGTAACGCCATATTTGTGTCTCATTTGATATAAATACTGTGCACGCAGCTTTCCCCATTCTCTTCTACACTCGTTAACTTAAAAAAAAAGAAAAAAAATACATTTACTTGGATTTGTTATTTTGTAATCAAGGTTAAAAACAAATAAAAATACAACTTTGTTTAAAAAATTTTTTATTTTTTGGAGGAGGACTTGCCAATTCCTTGCCAAAGGCGATATCCGTGGAATTCATTTTTGCCTCTGTTGGGATTCGAACCACGAACCTCCTGGTTAACAGGGAGGCATGTCAACCATCATACCACGGGTACATTATTGGAAAATCAATGGTTTATTTTAAGTTAAAATTGTGTAAAATGTCAAAACATTGATAAAAACAAATAGTTTTTCTAAATTTTTAAGGTTCAATATCTTGATATATTACGTGACAGAGCAATTCTGAGGCTCTATTTGAATTCAGGAAAAAAAAAGACCTTCAGAAAAAGTTTTCTTGTGCAATTTTTTTGTTCACGAAACTTGACGAATTCTTTTTCTGCCGGTTGCAAACTTTTAGTCTGAAAATTACTTTCTATTACAGAATTACTTTCGGAAGGTAGTTTAGGCCTCGTGAGGCAGGGTAGTTCCATTTAAACATTGAAAGATCATATTTCGATGATCAATCAAAAACAAAAAGTTACAACTCATAATCGCCGACGCGCCGTAAACGACTCGCTTGCTGGGCGCCAAACTCATTTTTCTGGAAACGTAATTTTCTGAAACCGCCAGGAACTAAAGAAAAAACCAATGGTTTTGAAAATAAAATATGTTCTTCTACTCATTTATGGCTATAGTCAGTACCAAAATTGTTTATTTCCGATAAAGTTTCATATTTTATTTGCTTATTACGATACGACAAGTTTTGCAATCGTGCAGACAAAAATTGAGATGGCAATTAAACATGATACATATTATAATTATTTAAAATACGCAGTAGGTACGAAAAAGTGGGTCCTGCAATTCTGTCTGTGTCTGTCCGTAAAAAGATCTAAAGCCTGAACCGCTAGACCGATTTTCGTCTTAATTTGCAGTTAGGGTCTGTGGACTGCTTGCAGAGGGGTTTGAGAATTGGGCCTCTAGGTCTTGAAATAACGGTACCTGCCATACAACCAATATGATGTAACTTATTTTTCTCGAAAACGGTTTCAACGATATCAATTAAATCTTGTGTGAATAATTAGTTTCAGGTGTTTTATGATGTAAAAAATATCTTCGGAAAAAGTCAACAGTACCTCCCATTGTACCGTTTTTTTTAAACCTAGGTACTTTGAGAAAGATTAAAGGTAGATAATGACCCCCAACTCCAACGTTCCCCCCACCCCAAAACAACTCTTTTTTATTTTATTAAATTCAGCAATTTTCTTAACATGGGGGGAGTGTAACTATTTTGAACAGGGTGACCGACACCTGTTTGCACTTGGATGTTGTTTTGAGGGGCACCCTCCAACACCACCATGTTTCTCCCAACTCCAAACAAATCCTGTGCTGATGAACTAAATTTTATTAAATTCAGCAATTCTTCCGACTTTGGCGGGTATAACGTTTTCGAAAGGGGTGGGTAAATGCAAGGTGTTTGCACTGAGAATGTTGTGGGGGACATCCCTTATATTTTATGAAATAGGAAGTGTAACTTGGGGGGGGGGGGGGTGACAGCCACCTGTTTGCACTTGGAGGTTGCTGTGGGGGGTACTCCCTATCACCCCCGAAAACCCTCTGGGGTGGGGTCATCATCTACACCTTTACCAAGATTAAATATTAACATTTTAAAATTTTAAAATTTTTATAAATTTTATTAAAAAATTTGGATTTTTTCAAATATTTTCAAAATTACATTCCACTTGGTTTTATAGAAGAAATATAGTTTAACTATTTTTCAAGTATCTCAAAAACTGTAAGTTATAGAAAAAAGTAGTTTACAGCGTTTGATGAAAAATTTAATGAAGTAACTAAATACATCAATTATTTTTTTATTGGCATTTGTAATCATGAGGAACATAATACTCAAAGTGATTTTTAAAATTTTTTTTTTGCGTAAATTTTGACTTTGAATTTCAAAAACTATAAATTGAAACCACTTCATAATTTATTATGAAGTGCAGATTTCTATGGGAGGGGAGATAGGCCCCCTCCCATAGTAAAAAATTATTGTATTGAACACCTTCACTAAAAACCGTTATTATTTCTCGTCGCCAAAGTTATCGTACTCGTGCCAAGGCGTCTAAAAATAAAGACTTAAAAAAAACCTTTTTTTTCCTGAACATATAATTTTTTAAATTAATAAAAAAAAATGGATCCCACCAATTGCGCATTACGGGACTAGGCTTAAAAATTAGGGAATAAATGACAGTTTTTTAGAAAAAATTTTCAAGAAAATCGATCGCTACGTGTTTTTGGGAAATCAACATTTTAAAGTAAAAACTTGAAAATCTTATAGAAATATAACCTTAATTTTTTTAAAAGTGTGTTTAAAAACAAACATTTTGAAAATTTTTTTCGCAAAGTTACAGATTTTTGAAAAAAAGAGCGATTTTTCTCAAAAATTGATATCTCAAGAACGGCTCGGCAAAAAAAAAATTTAAAAAAAATCATGGAGGTCTTTTTCAATGACATAAAAAATTTTGAAAAAAATCGGAGTTGGCGTGGAATGCCCCATATGCATCTTTAATTTCCTTTTTAATTTTTTTTACAAAAAACTTCTGACAAAATCTTAAATTTTGACACTTTAAAAAACTTGTTTTAAAGAATTGAAAAATAAAGAACCTTTTTTTTCTTAAATCGGGTCCAACGATTTTGATTAAATTTTCACCGTCTGTATACATTAGAGTGGTCCTTAAAGTGGTTAGGTCGGAATTTTAATGAGTGCACCCCTCACAAATGTTGCAAATAAATAAAAAAAAAATTTCCCAAAATTTCACCCCCCTGTCTCAATTTTAACACGTGCCGCCGGACCTGTACTTTTTTTCCATATAAATAACATGTGATTTTTCTTATGTTTTAGTTTTTTTTTAAGCATAATATGTACATAGCACCAAAAAATTCGGTCACGATTTTTTTCTCATCGGAAAAAGTTCTACTTTTTTTTAAGAATTTTTCCAACTTCGAAAAACAAAATGGCGAAACAAATATGGCGGTCTGAAAAATTTAATTTTGTCGTAATTTTCGAATAATTTTGTTTCGCCATTTTGTTTTTCGAAGTTGGAAAAATTCTTAAAAAAAAGTAGAACTTTTTCCGATGAGAAAAAAATCGTGACCGAATTTTTTGGTGCTATGTACATATTATGCTTAAAAAAAAACTAAAACATAAGAAAAATCACATGTTATTTATATGGAAAAAAAGTACAGGTCCGGCGGCACGTGTTAAAATTGAGATAGGGGGGTGAAATTTTGGGAATTTTTTTTTTTATTTATTTGCAACATTTGTGAGGGGTGCACTCATTAAAATTCCGACCTAACCACTTTAAGGACCACTCTAGTATACATAACCAAATGCAAAAACATGGCGTTTTAATTTGTTCGTTAAAAGACTTTGAAATATTTAATCTATTCAATTTTCACAATTAATTTGTAGTTGGTAGTTCTGAAACTTTGTACCCAACTTAGGGAGAGAAGTCCCTGTGACGGGCCAAAAAATAGCGAATTTTTTTGTGTGTGTATTTTTTTTTAGGATCGGGTAGAGGAATATTTAATAAGTATACGTTTAAGTATATGTACACAAAATTTCATCGAAAAATATATAAAATTGGTAAGTTACATGCATTTTGATAATTGTCAAAAAAAAAAAAAAACTTTTTCGTTGTCCCAACCATATCACCTTGATGAATTATCTGAATTTGAAAAATGAAAATTTTTGAAGTACCTACATATATGTTTACACAGCTATCTTTGTGGGCAGCCTTTTTAATTTTTTAAATTTTTTTCTCAATTTAAGCTAGAAAAATAGCTAAAATGATAAAAAAAAGTAATTTAGTGCAGTCATTGAAGCATTATTGCTCCGAATTTTTTAACTGTGAACCGAATTGCATGAAATTTTGGAATTACCCTTTACTTCAAAAGTTAATTTTTTTTTCAAAATAACCTCGGTTATTGATAGAAGGCCTTATTTTAAGCAAAAAATCATCAATAAAGTTTTTCAAAAAATCCAATACTTTTCAAGTTATTGGCAATTAAAAATTCGCAATTTTTCACGTTTTTCATCGGTTTTTTGCAAATATCTCCAAAAACATACGTTGTATCGAAAATTTTATTATGAACAAAATTGTAGCAGGTAAAACAATGAACAATTCGTTTTTTTATAAAGTATTCTAAAAAAAATATTATGCTAGATATTAAAGATCAAAGCCATTTTTTATTTTGTCTGAAACTTAATCGATGTGGTCAGTGCCATCTAGCGGCGAGCAGATGCATTTTATGCATTCTAATACAAAAGGGCTTTGTAGTGCTTGAAATAAGCTTTAAAATGATTATAAAAAGTCTTTTGCACGTTAAATAAGTGAGCTGTATTGCAAATAAGGGGAGCATCTAATGTTTTTCTTTTAAATTATGTGATGGGTTTCATAAGTGCCATTTCCGCCAAAATGTTCATTCTATCACAATTTAAAAACCATTGTAAAGGTAAGCTATCTTTAAATAAACTTTTCATTTAAAAAATTAAATAAATTATAACATACTAATTATATCATTATTATTTTATTTTTATTGTTAAAAAAAAAATACTTTTAGTTATTGCGACTATCTAAAATAAAAAAAATTAAAATTAAATCGGTTTATTGGTCTTCAAGAAATCGATCGATGGCAGCGGGACGCGCTACCTGACTGCCCTAGTCGGGCGCACTACCTGTTCCCCCGAAATTGCCTGTAGCGCTGTAGCTCAGCCATTGTTCGAGATTTTTACATAAATATTTTTTTTACATATTTCTGGTAGGTATGTTACATTTAGAAAATGTCAAAAAAAAAATTTCAACAGTTTTTTTTTTTTGCTAAGCGATTGGATTTTTTTTTTTCAATTCTCGTGCAACTTAAGTTACTTTAACTCTGAAATAAACGTACACCAAAAAAAAAAAAAAATTAAAAGAAACAAAAATAAATTTTCATTCGGCTGATCACCTGAATAGAAAGGTATAAAATTGCCGGATACCTTTTCGTTCGAGATGAGTGCGTGCCTCTGCTATATCCTTAACAAAAACGTATCCGGATACAATTATTAAACGCCCCAATAATGACAGTTTAATTGGTAATGACGACAACGGTGTGAAACACGAAAGCCTCTAATAAATTAATTTTGTTTTTTGTTTTTCATGATATTTTATGAGAAAAAGGTAAGTGCATTTATTTACGGTTCGGCTGACACTTCTTCAATATAAAAGCAAAAGCCCCATATGCACTTCCCTAGCTCCAATCCAAATTTTTTTAACATCTCAAAAGGCTGAGCACTCAAACACTACTTTCGATTTTCGAACCACTATAAAGTACGAAACATTTCTTCCAGTCAATTCTCTCAGTGAGCAAGCAGAAGTGGGATCACAGATCATAAATTTTGTTTTCAATGTCACACCGAACACGTATATTCTACCAGGGCAAAGATATAGTACGAGTATCTAATGTCTTACCTTCTACTTGCATCTCATGTGCGATTTCGTTCCATAGGTGGTCGCTTAGTCCACATTCGCGATAGTTGTATAATGTGTAATCATAGAGCGCAGGCCGTTGTTTCACCAAGGTGATTAGTTTTTGTGTGTCGATTCCCATTATTTTTAATTTGTTGCAATTGTCAAAAATAAACTTCACTGTTGAATGCTCTACAGAAAACTAAATACAACAATTACTACATATGTACGCTCTACGCTGTTCTTCTCTTCATCCAGATGAGTAAGATAGAAGATAGAATAGAACCAGTCATCTGGAGAGAATACTTTCAACTGCAAGAGAAAATACAAACGTAGAAATATTCTTTCTCTATGTATGTGTGATACGAAATACAATGCTGTGAAGATACACCAATATTTGAATGGGGTGCCGCGTGTCGGTGAGATTCACGAGAAACAGTGCCGTCGGATTTTGGTACCTACAAAAATCATTTTTTGTGCTTGGTCTTTTAAGTTTGTGTTTCGTAAATCGACTGGGAAAATTTTTTGACGATTAAAAAAAATCAACATAGTTATGATAAATCTAGAAATATTTGCAATTGTCTTGATTGCAGAAGAAAAAAATGCATGAAATCAATACTCGTCTAACAAGAAGGGAAGTCCCAAGTATGTACAGATGTCTACACTTCCTACAGATTATAGGAACAAATATGAAAAATTATGGTGGGTGTAGATGAAAAAAGGAAATAGACACAAGATGTAAAAGTCATACTTGTCTGATGTAGAAAGCAGACACCTTTAGTTATAGGACGCGGATGAAAAATTAATCTTTCATCTGCAGCCATGATTGCATTGCTTAAAGGTGCAGATAAGGTTTCTCCCATCCCCAAACAAATCCTGTGATGATGAATTAAATTTTATTAAATTCGGCAATTTTCGTGATATGGGAGGGTATAACTTCTTTTTGAAGCGGATGGGTAAGCGCCACCTGTTTGCACTATGAAGTTAGTGTGGGGGCATCCCCCACTCCCTCCAAGTTTTCCCCACCCCAAAATAACTCCTGTATATTTTATAAAATTCATCAAATTTTGTGAAATGGGGGGAAAGGGTGCGGGTTACACCTTTGAGGGGGGGCGACCGCCACCTGTTTGCACATGGAGGTTGTTGTTGGGTACATCCCTTACCACTCCCCCTATCTCCCACCTTTATCGTGCTTTGTAATCTATCCGTCCCGTTTTACTTTTCTGCACTTCTGTAGTAGCAGATGCATGTGAATTCAGCATTATCGCTTAATACGAGATACGACCATGTTCTGCAGTATAGCATCTTTATCTGCGCCAAAACTTTATTCTTACATGTGCCAATGCATTCTAATGAAAATTATTGAAATCACAGAAAAAAATTAATGACGTAGAAAAATAAGAACAATTTTAGTATTTTGGTTTTTTGATTTTTAAAGGCAAAGATGTTATAGCTGAATATAGCAAGCGGCAATTTTTATATAATCTAAACCTGTAGTTCTGTGGTTCTTTTGGCCACCTATTCATTTTATCAGCTCAAGACTGTCGCCCTAACGAACCAATTTACTTCATACGCAAACTTATTGTAGGCCTACATTAAAGTAATTACTGAAATCACGAATGTTTGAAACTTTGCATAGTGGAGTTATTGGTGGGTAGACAGAAACCGAAGACATTTTCTACTTTGTTGATTGAAAAATATAACTTTTTCTTTTCAAGACGGTGAGATAGCTGAGATGCTCTTGCAAAGGTGTTGGTATTCGAATTACTTCTCGATTTGTTATTTAGAGATTTATAAGGCAGGCCAAAACACTCCTGGTACAAGCAAATGCAAAAACAGCAGCATTTGGTTGGCCTCAGACATGGAACAATCCAAAACCGGGAGGCTTGCCGACGATTTCTGAGGTCAACGCGGCGTACCCCACAGGCGGATCACTAGTGTGAAGCAGCAAAGTGGGAGAGTTGTGATCGCTTCAAGATCACTACTCGTAACGCCGAAAATGAAGAAGAAGAAGAGATTTATATTTTACAATTTACATATCGTCAGAGGAAATTCAAACCTCCACCATTTAAAATGTCAGAAACAACATAGTGGAATATGCTCGTGGCGTATAATGATTTACATGTCCGCTTTTTACGCGGGAGGTTCGAGGATCGAATCCCAACAGAAACCAAAAAGTGTTTCGGAACCGGCAAGAACTCAATTCCCCCTCAAGGCATGGATGTGAGAAATGCGCTATGCCCCGGGGCTCACCGCTCTGTTACGCCACTCCATATATTTACGTATGAAAGTAATGAAAACGTAGAAGCAGAAGTATTATTTGCTGATCGCAGGAAGCTGAGGTACGAATAATGTCATGATCTGTCATTTTTTTATTGCATTCAGAAGTGTTAACAATTTCACCATTGCACCACAGTCAACGTTGTGAGTTTTCTGATTTTGCCTTGGAACAACTTGAAACCGACAACGATTTTTAAGAAAATCATCTTTTTCGATAAGGCTCACTTTCATTTGACTGGTGCGGTAAATAAACAAAACTGTCAATGCTGGTGCGTTGAAAATCCACAAAATACTCACGAAAAACCATTACATTCACCTAAATTGACAGTTTGGTTTGGTTTTTGGGCTGGTGGAATCATCGGTCCGTACTTCTTCCAAAATGAAGCTGGTAACACCATTACTGTCAATGGAGAACGGTATAGATCGATGATAACCAACTTTTTATGGCCGAAATCGGAAGAAGTTGATCTTGACAACAACATTTGTTTTCAACAAGAAGGGCCTACCCACCACACAGGAAATGCATCAATTGAATTATTGCGAGAGAAGTTTGGAGATTCGATGATTTCAAAAAAATGGTGGTATTGAATGGCCTTCAAGAAGTTGCGATTTAACATCATTAGATTATTTTTCAAATGGAATAATAACTATGTTTTCGTTACAATTGAATAAGAAATGTTATACCAATCAATAGTAAACAGCCCAGAGAATTTTTTTGTCAAGAAAATGTTCAATTGAACAAATACTTTGCCGTAAAATTGTATTTTTCTATTTTCCTGGTGGAATTGGAACAGGAAAATAGAAAAATACAAATTAAACACAAAATATTTGTTCTATTATATCTTTTTTGAGCACAAAAAATTCTTTGAGTGATTTGCCATCAATTGGTATAACATTTGTTATTCAATTGCAACAAAAACATAGTTATTATTCCATTTGAAAATTTTTCCTGATTCGTTTTCCTGATCGCTATAACTGTCCCCTTAAAGTCTGAAAAATACTCGAAAAAAGAAAAAAATTTAAAAAAATCGATTGAAAAATTCGTTTTGTTTGATAAAGGAGCCTGTATCGTTAAGTGTAGAAACCCGGGTAAATGCCGAAACAGTTGTAGGCTACTGTCAGACATCCGACCACAGCGTAAATAATAGAAACATGCTTGTTTTGACATTCTATTTCGATAGAAAGTAAGTCGAATCTTATTAAGTCGAATTTTATTATTCATTCCTTTTTAGTTTACTATGGCAGCTTAAAATAAAGTTTTTCTAAATGGAATGACAATAAAATGGCGACCAAGGGTTCCTCCAGATGGTTCCCGGTAGAGTCTAGTTTGGAAGAATGACACCACTTGCCATAGTTGACCCTACGTATTCTGTACTATATTCTTCTGAAGTGTGAAGTGATTCTCTTGAGTGTAGTACTATTGAGGCGTTTCACGCACGTTTTCGACACAAACGTTCAATACGCTATAAGGGAAAATTCCACCAGTCTCAAGTTCCACACCAAATCTCGCCCATATCTAACTCCAATAAAAACTATAAAAAAAAAACCGAGAAGAATAACGATTTTTTTGTACGAAAATTCACATTTTTCGTTTTTCACTCCAAAACACATTTGAGTTTTTTGGGCTTTGGGCTTTATTCTGGGCCACATGCTTGGATGTCGGGTATTTTTGAATTTCGTTAATGACTTATATTTTTTATCGCTTACATTTTTGGATTTATGTATTGAAACATGTTGTACCTTAGAACTCGTAATAAATGGTGGTACACAGAACTACTCCTATTGAAAGCCTTTTTTACCGATAAAAGTAAGCAAAGAAAAAATTAGAAAATGAAACACTCTTTTGGCGTTAAATATTTTTGTTTTTTTTTTTTGAATGACAATTACATATTTAGTTTATTAAAATTCCATTTCTTGTTGGTCTAATGATCCATTTAACTTTAATAAAAGATTTTGTTTAAACAAACGCTGGCGTCTGTCCGATAGTTTGTTAATATCAGGCAGAATGCTTTTGAAAAACGTCAAGTGGTGATCATCAAAGTCTGGTGCATTTCTGTTTTTGCTTTGACTAAAGTATTCGTCACAATAGTTTTCTGGTTCTTCTGTGTGTTGTGGGTATTCAATTTTTTTAGCCTCGATGAATTTTTTCGGTGGAGATGACGAAACTTCGATTTTTGTAGTTGATGTTTCTGGAGATGGAGGTGCTTTAATGGGGAAAGGAAACGACCTAGTAGTCTCATCTTGGATATCGCTTATGCCATTATCACAGGAACTTGATTGGTCGAGAATACTTCCATCTTTGTTTTTGTGGTTCATGTAGATTCGCAAAAACTCCATGTTTTTCGACAAGTACCAAAATTTCTTTCGGTGACATCGAAATTTCATTGGATAAGTGCCTTTTTCTATTCTGATTTGTCGAGAGTATGCGGAACGTAACGACATCCATTTGTTCTTGCAGCATTGGACTGAAAACATAGAAAAGAAATCAAAATAAACTTTGAATTGAATATTAAAACTAAAAAAGAAACGCTTTCAGTTAAATTAATCTAGTAAGGTAAACTCAAAAATTATTATAAGTTTTTTATAAAAAAAAAAATCTGCATATGTATTTGAAAAGCACCTTCTTTCGAGATCGAAAACTTTATGTGAGTTCAAATATTCTAATTTTATCTTTAAAATTATTTTAACATTTAATACTTTTCTTGATACCAATCACTAAACAAAAAAAACAACAACTTACCATTAGTTTTCATTCTATCTGCTACTTCATTCCACAATTTTTCATTCAAGTCCCTATCATTGTATCCTTTGATGGTGTAATCGTAGAGTTCAGGACGTCGTTCAATCAAAGCTATAAGCTTTTCAGTTTGCTTAAAATTGCTTAAATTAACCATCTTGCACGGATATTTCAAGCGTTAGAAATTATTCTTGTCTAATATGTTTGAGTGCATAGACTGACTCATTAAACACGACAAAACAGACTAAACAGAATTAAGCCAAGCATACACGAAACGCGATATCTTTACAAACACAAGTGAGCAGAAGAGTGTTATACATACTGACATGAGCAGATGCGTACTAGTGTTCGAGGGGCACTGATAACAACAACTACAAGCCCAAGTCCAAAGTGTTCTCCGATTCTCCCTTTTTCCGATAATCAAAAGAAAGAAAAGAAAAGAAGCCATATAGTTAAATCGATACGTTAAATGTGTGTGAGTGTAGATATTATGAAATACAGTGCTGTTAGCCAAGTACTATTAAAATACATTTAATACCTAGTACTGAACTTAAGTACTTAAGTGCTCAGATTTGATGAACGGATTTGTTTTGTTTACGTTTTTTTTATAAATGAACAAAATGTAAAAAAATCAAATTAGTTATATAGTTTGAAAAAGTTCACGAAAAAATATAAAAAATGGGCACGACTGGGTCTTAGAACTTGTGATTGGGTGCTATGTTCAATATTGAAATATTAAGGCTGAGTAAAGGTTTTAATATTCGCATTTCTAATTATAACTGGTGGCACAAGGTTGCCACCTACACATTAATTTCAAAAATTGAATGAAATCACATAAAATACTATAAAAAATAAAATTAAGTTTTGAGCGAAAATTTAAAAACGCCATTTAACAGTATATAAACGATGAAAATTCAATCAAAATTATAAGAGCAGCTTTTTTTAAAAAAAAGCTGTTCTTTTTTTGATAAACAAGCTTTTTTTAAAGCAAGTACATATTCTAGTTTTAAGATCGTGCTGAAAGATGTATTGAAAAAAATTGAAAAAAATTCAAAAGCAAGGTTAAAAAAAATATAAAAAAAATATTTTTTTAAATAATAAAAATTTAAAAATTCAAAATTTTTCAAATGTTGGTGTGTAACAGGACTTCTTGAATATGGCCATTGTAATTGTAAATAAGAAATAGTCTCTCACAAAAAATTTTTTGAAATCGTAAGAGCAGAGAAAAATAAGTTTTGTCATATTGGTTGTATGGCAGGTATCTACCGTTATTTCAAAACCTAGAGACCTAATTCCAAAAACTCTTCAGACACTAGCTGCAAATTGTGAAGAAAAATGGTCAAGCCGCTTAGGTCATAGATCCATGTACGGATAGACAGACAGGATTGCAGGACCCACTTCTTCGAATTCTCTTTCAATGTCATGTTAAATTTTTGGGTCTATGAAATAACTCCCACGAAATAAGTCCCACTTTTAAAAACGAAATAAGTCCCACCAAAATGAAATGATTTAAAAATTTACTTGAAATGAAATAACTCCCACTCAAAATGACATAACTCCCCCTTGAATAATATATTTCTTAAATGAATTAAGTCCCACTTTCATAAAGGAAATAAGTCCCACTTTTTCATTGTTTAATGCGATTTCAAATAAGAAGTATTTGGCTCTTCGAAAAAAACACACGTCGAATAATATGAAAAATCAAAGCAGAGGAATAATAAAGAAAAATCGTATACAAGCAAGAAGAGCCATGAGAGATAAGGACAAAAAATTATGGTTGTCCCTTTTACGAAATATTGGACATTTCGTAAAAGGGACAACCATAACTTTTGCATAAGAAAAAATATAAATTTAGGGGTATGAAATAACTCCCACTTTCAAAATAGCAATTTTTGGTGGGACTTATTTCGTTTTTAAAAGTGGGACTTATTTCGTGGGAGTTATTTCATAGACCCAAATTTTTATCTCAAACATTTTTTTCTGCACGACAAAACTTACCTTATTGTACCTATAATAATAGAAAGAAAACCACAAAGAAATTGCTTTTACTTGCTTCTGTATATTTTGAGTTTTTAATAAAAAAATAAGGTTGATAGAGAAGTACATGTGACCTGGGTAAAACGGATTTTGGTCTTAATGAATTTTTTCGAAACGATTCGATCTATTTTGATGAAATCTACTGAGGGGCGTACCGAGGGAAGGTTAGAGCTAAGCCAACATCTTTACCCAACAATTTCGATTTCAAGCGAGCTCTTTCCATTTGTGCACTTTAAGTCGGCTGAGGCCTTCTTTTACTTGGTTGTGCCACTTAGTGCTAGTTGCACACACACCGATCTTGGACGGCTGATTTAATGCCGGTCGTCCAAATTCCAATAGTGGCACACATTTCGACCACAGATCGCTGCCGGTAAAATGCCGGTGAGCAGCCGTTGGGATGTTGGTACCCTTTGTAGCTCGTCAGTGGGGTTGGTATTTTGACCCTTTTTGCCCGTGGCTATATATACATGCCAGACTTTGGACACACAGATTTCGAACGCCCAGTATAAAATCGACCAATATTTTATCGGTAGCAGGGTGCTAGCACATTCATCGTACTGGTACAACAATCAGAACGAATAAAACACGGCATACAGTAAACTACTTACCAATCGTACCTTTTTCCTCGTCCTCCAAAACCTTTAAAATCCTTTTTCAGAGCGCAGCAAACTTCTGGTAAGATTTCTGTCTCTAAGTGTTTCTCAAGTTTTATCCCACCAAGCAGGTCTTGCTTGAAATAAGGACATCATTGTCAGCTAAATCATGTGTGCATCAGGCCTAAGACGAGTTCTTTCCCTTCTGCGATTTCCGAACTGACTGAGACGGTCTACCGAAATTGAATTTGAAAACGATTTTTTGAATCAACATAGAACGCGTTGGTTATCTAAGAAAATTGATGAGAATTCTGAAATCGTCTTGGTATTTGATTTGGAAAGATTTTATTGAAAAGCGTTCAAAATTGTTCCCCAAAATTTTATGTCGTATATTTTTGAACTCTTCAAGGTCACCAACGAATTAGTCAAATATATTTTGGTATTAGACAAGTTTTTTAACGTGATCTCGGCTAGAACCGCTAGAAGATCAATCAGAGAACGCTGTTTTGTACGGTGGTATATTTAGAAAAGTATGAATCGCGATGGCTGGGATATGAGGATTGGCATAAACGATTCGGCTTCTTCAAAAACCATGCCATAAGGAGATTGCAAAAACGGGGTATTTTGATTTAGGTGCAACAATAGTTAGTTAGTTAGTTACAAAACTTTATTTAAAATGCAGCTTATTTTACAATTTACAATTTGATTACTTTAAGTTTAATATGGTTTGGCCAGTGGCCGTCTACCAGAAGTGCAACAATACAGTATCGCCCCTATACTCACGCATACAAAACCACTAAGGCAAAAAGTTCCAAAATGTATTTTTTTATAAATAAATTTTATTTGGATAAACATTAAATTAAATATATTCAGTAAATTAAATAAAAAAATAAATTCAATATGTATTTTTCATTGTAAGTTTTGAACACAGGTACATTTTTCGTTAAATAAAAATTATAGTGAAAACATCATTTTATAGTTTCAAATAATTTTTCTCAAATCACATTTTTGATATTCATTTTGTTGGTCATTTAGTGCTTGATTGAGAATCAATAAAATCTTTTGTTTAAACAAACGCAGTCCTCTTTCCGATAGTTGGTTTACATCAGGAAGAATGCCCTTGAAAAATGTCAGATTTGAGTCTTCATGTGTTGTCTTCAACCTCTTTGTCGGTATCAAACTGGAGTTACATGGTAAGGTTTGTTTTTGCTTAGATAAGGGTCGTCTTGTACTTTCTCTATGCGTTTCTTTTCGTTGGGGAGGCAATATGTTTTTATGCGTCTTTTCTGTATGCGTTTCAAGTATTTCGTGAAAGTCGCCGTTGAATGCGTACATTTGTCTGATGTCTTCTCTTTGTAAGTTTTTATGTGTGTAGTTTTCATTTTCTTCTGTCTTCCTTTTGTTCACAGTGCTTTTGATTTGATTGTCTTTTAATCTACGCTCTTTTTCCAACTGCTCTAAAATTTGCCGAAAATTCTGATCAGCACAAGAAATGTCTACTCGACATTTTTTTAGATTATTCAAAGGTTTTTTAGCGGATTTTTCGTCGTCTCTTATACTTGATAAGGTTAAGAATAACTCCCCGAATTCCCTTTCATCTTCACTGTCTGCTATCTCGCATATTTGAATTTCTGGTTCAAAAACACATATTGAGGAGCAGGAACTTTGGTCGTCTTTTATAAAGGAAGCAGTAACATTTTGCGGTTTCTGTTTCCGTTTCAAGCCAACGTCTTGTTTTCCATACCGTCTCATGAATTTTCGTAGAAAATCCATTTGTTTTGCAAGATAATATTCTTTTGCAATTTTTCCCGGTTGGTCTATTATTCTGAGATGTTTTGCGTATGCAATGCGTAAATTCACCCATTTGCTTTTACATTCGAAAGCTTGAATAAAGAAAAAACAAATATTTTTCACAACGAATAAGAAAAGGTAAGATTCGTTATGGTTGTCAAAAATCAATTTATTAGGACTGTTCATACTATACAATTAGTTGGAAAGACAGGTCTGAAGAATGTTACATATTCGAATTTAATTAGCGTTCTGACTTATCGTCATTCCCAAATTCTATAAGAAAATTATCAAAAATATTTGAAAACTGTCCAACAAGTCGGACAGTTCTTTGACAGACAACAAACGGTACTTTGATGTTTCGCTTAATTCAACATCAGTAATTCAGGTTAAAGTCTGTGCAATTAATTGAACATTGTGAACTTGGACTTTTATCTGTCAGTTGAAGAGGAAGAACATAAAATATTTTTCACTGCGAACGGTAGGTCTGTTACTATTTTTGGTAAAGGTGTAGATAATAACCCCACCCCCGGAGGGGGTGGTGTAAAGTTTGGGGTGGTAGGGGTGCCCCCACAACAACCTCCAAGTGCAAACAGGTGGCGATCACCCCCAAAAAAAGCTACACCCCCCATTTCATGAAATTTTATGTATTTGATGAATTTTATAAAATTTACAGGTGTTCTTTCGGCGGGGGGAAAAGTTGGAGAGGACAGGGGATGTCCCCCACAACATCCTCATAGTACAAACACGTTGCATTTACCCACCCCCTTCGAAAAAGTTATACCCCACCTCCATGTCAGAAAAATTGCTGAATTTAATAAAATTTAATGTAGGGGGAAAGTTGAAGGGGGTGAGGGGTGCCCCCAACAACTTCAAAAATCAAGCACAGCTACAGGTCTTCAAAATAAAATTCACAAGAACTTGGATGAAGAATTTCGTTTTAATTTCAGTTATTTTTTAAAGAAAAAAAATTTAATCGGTAATTTTCATTTATTCGCAAACTTTTGCCAAAAATCCAGTTTTAATTTTTTTCTTTTCCTTCGATTAAGAAACAAGATTGAGATCTAAAACAAGTCTCTTTTTGTTCACCGAGGGTTCTCCGGAAATGAAATCTGTTTTTTTTTTTTTTTTGTTGACAGAAGAAGGTTTATACAAAAAAAATATATAAATAGCGAAAATTAAAACTCCCGCTACGTCCCTGCATAAATTCCATTGTTTGCTTCATTTGTCAATTGTGGGGGCACGGCCGGAGTACCCCACGAGCGGATCACTAGTGTGAAGCAGTTAAGTAGGAGAGCTGTGATCGCTTCAAGATCGCAATGCTTGTAACACCGGTAGGGGAGGTTGGAGGAGGAAGGTCAACAGGGCTGTTTAGAAAAGTAAGATTTCTGAAATTTTTTGTTTTATTTGGCTTCTGATCGGCAATAGAATTTAAAGTTAACATTTCAACTGGCTTATATAATCTTAGTTGTTAAATCAAGGCAAACTATCTTGACAGCTTACTTCGCGCTTTTCAGCTAGTTTTAGTTGAAACATTTTTCGTATGTCAGAAATTTAAATTTAGGTATCGTGATATATTTTTGAATATTTTTGTTTTATAGATGACATAGATGTTTCTGACATATGTCAGAAAAACCAACCTATCTATACAATACATCAAGTCACACCACACTAGGTATGCTAGGTACCTAGATTATCTGACAAATCTTCTCACTCACTCACTCACTTTTACTTACTTAATCGATTTTCAGTGAATAGTGACACACTGCACCCACTCACAATAAGCTAAACCATGTATAACAAAACCATTGAAATATTCACTAAGTAAAGCATTAGGTACACTCTTACCGTCCCTTTGCATTTCATACGCAATTTCGTTCCATATTTTGTCAATTTTACTTTTTTTGTCGGGTGTATTTAAAGTGCCATCATAAATTTCAGGACGTTGTTTCACTAATTCGATTAACTTTTCAATGTTGGTAGCCATTGCTTCTTTATAAACTTCACTTTACCTTAATGTTTTGCAGAAAATTTAAAGCCTATACAAAACAACATTTTTTTATAATGTAGGTATAAAATGCTGTTTTCCTACCACCTGTCTCCTAAATTCTACTCTGCCAGTTGCACACAACAATTCTCTGTACACAGAGTGTGTTTTGAAAACCAATGCTGTAGCTATAACATTAACAAACTGTGACCTGGGAGCCTGCGACTGGGAGCTATTGTCGATTGTCGTTCCTATGCTACAGTAGATATAGATACGAACAAACATAATATATATGTACCTAGCAGCTCTCTCACTCAAAAATTATAGATTTTAAAATCAAGAGAATTTTTGTGAGAGAGCGATACCTACTCCGAAAAAATAAACAGGAACGATTTGAAAAAAATTTATGCAAGACGTGTTAAACATCGAATTAAAAATATGTGCGCATAGATTTATGTAGGTTTGTACACACCTAGGTACCTATTCAAACTTTATAAAAAAAAAAAAATACTTAGCTCACCATGAATTAATTTAGTTAGAAAAATTATCAATATGTGTATCTCTATATCAACCCCTTTTAGGCTTTTGTCAATTTTTTTGGCATTTTTTTTCACGTGAAACTCTAAAAAATTTTAGTGAAGTGTGCGCAAGCTGTGAATTTTTTTTACGATGAGGTAGAAAACTCAAAAAAGGAAAAAATCTTACTACGTACATACGCATGTATTGGTGTACGTATATTTTCTTTCTGTATGAAAAAAATGCATTACCCCAGTCATATCAGGTAGAAATAGGGGACAACCTTGAATGAAAGATAATAAAATGCTGAAAATTGGCATAAACCTTTGTATTGGCGCATAAGTCACAAGTTCTATGACGGTGTTTAGACAGGCGCAAGTGAACCGTGCAATTTTGACGTTCCGCCACCCCGTCGTGTTCAGACTGAAAGTAATGTGAACACGATGGATTTTTTTTGACGTTTATTTTGCCTTCAGATTTGGGAAGAAAAAACTCAGAAATTAAACTGAACTGAAAAAATAATTTATTTATTTACTTATTTTTGCTTCAGGAACATGAAAAAGAGCATTTATTTTTGAAACAACAGTCTCTTTACTCGAGAAAAAAAAAACACAAGTGTCAAAACAAGGAAATGTCAAAACTGCGCCAAGAAAATTTTAAAATTTTTAAAAACTTCGGCGCAAAAAAATGTCTCTTTCTTACAACCATGTGGGAAAGAGAAAAAACATATAGACGTCAATTTTGCACGGTTCACTTGCGCCTGTCTGAACAGCCTCTATCGTGCCCGCGTCTTAAGATATTGAAAGTCAAAGGTCACAAAATTTTTTGTAATACCTACACACACACCACATCGTCTGTCCTCAAACTGATGTCACAAACACCACTTTATTTTCAGATTTCAAAACCAGTTTTAAATCCAAAATTAAAGTGTCTTTAGCGGGGTCCACACTGTCCAATTTGTTTGTCAAGCATCGAGTTTGTCAAACAAATTGGATAGTGTGGCCGCTCATCAACAGGCTTGTCAAATTTTTTGGATGGTTTTCAAAATTTTTTGATATTTTTGCAAGTTGGACAACAAATTGGATGAGTGTGGACGCAAGTCGTCAAACTTGGAAGAAATTTCATTTCAAAACTGGTTTAAAGTAGTACACATCGCACCGAAAGAATATTTTTCTATGTTCGGTACATTGAAAGAGGGATTTATGATGGTGTCAGGTAGTGGACGTCGCAAGGCAAACATTTTTTTTTCTTTGTTGGGTTGATAATGAATTTTATGAGGGTTTTAAGAAGTGCGTCTCGCAAGGAAAAAATAATGGGCAGATTAAAAATGGATTTTATGAGGGTTATAGGTAGTGAAGTTGGACAACAAGTTTGATGAGTGTGGACGCAATGGGTATTTTCCGTCCAACTTTTCATCCAACAAATTTGACAAACAAATTGGACAGTGTGGTCGGGGCTTTTCTGAAGAAAATATTAGGGAGGTACCGAAACAATAGGGATATGCATATTCACGATCCGATGTAGAAAAAAATGGGTATGACTGGGTCGCACGAACTTGCGATTGTGTTCTAAATACGATGTCAAAATCTTGAGGTTGAGTTAAAGGTTTTGATATTCGCTATTCATAATATATTTTGTGGTACAGGGTTGCCAACTACACATTAATTATGAAAATTGAATTAAATCACGCAAAATAATGAAAAAAATTAAGTTTAATATTCCAAAGGTTTTAAGCAAAAACCTAAAAACCCATTCTTTTGAAATTGCTAATACATATGCATGATGAAAATTCAATCAAAATCGTTGGACCGGTTTTTTTCAAAAGACGGTTTTTTATTTTTAATTTTTTTTGAAAAACTATTTTCTTAAAGTCAAGTATGAAAAGTTTTAGATCTTGCTAAAAGTTATTTTGACAATTTTTGCAAAAATCAAAGGTATAGCTTTGAAGTTATTTCCAAAAATCTAAATTTAAAAAAAAAATTATTAAAATTTCCAAAACTAAAACTTTTTTTAAATATTGATATGCAGTCTTTCTTTAACAGCTTACGACTTCTTAAATACAAAATTTCGTCAAGATCGTGTAAGCCATCAGCGAGAAAGTCGGTTTTCAAAAAAATGATACTTTGGGAGGTACCGTTCTTAGCCTTTTTTAAATTTTTTTTTACATCATAAGAAAAACAATCCAAAATTATTCCTATGCACAAAATTTCATCGAAATCGTTGTAGCCGTTCTCGAGAAAAATAAGTATTATCATATCGGTTGTATGGCAGGTACCGTTATTCCAAGACCTAGACACCCAATTCCAAAAACACCTCTGTAGGCTGCCCTACAGACCTTAACTGCAAATTTTGAAGAAGATCGGTCTAGCGGTTCAGGCTGTAGATCCATATGCAGACACACAGACAGACAGACACACAGACATGAAAGACACACACCCAGACAGAATTGCAGGACCCATTTTTTTCGTATTTATAATACGTACAAACGCCGAAAATTTAATCAAAATCGTAGAACCAGTTAAGAAATGGTTTTTATTTTTCACTTTTTTTAAATTAGTTTTTTTATATCAATTATACAAGGTTTAAGATCTTGCTTGCCAAAAGTTGTTTTGATAAAAAATTTAATTTAAATAAAATCAAATATAAGGTTTTGAAAATATTTCAAAATTCAAAATTATAATCATTTTAAAGTTTAAAATTTTTTTAACATATTAATATTCAATCCTTCTCAAACTACATACCTAGGACTTTTTAAATATAAAATTTCGTCAAAACCGCGTAACCTTTTACCGTGAAAATCGGTTTAGTAAAAAACAGTATTCTGAAAATATTTTTTTCACCATAAAGACAACTTCAAACTAATCTCTTCACACAAAATTCAATCGAAATCGTTGGAGCTGTTTTCGAGCAAAATAAGTACTATCATCATATCGGTTGAATGGCAGGTTATTTAAAGACCTAGAGACGCAATCCCAGAAGCCCCTCTGTAGGCTTCCCCACAGACCTTAACTGCAATTTTTTTTAAGAAAATCGGTCTAGCGGTTCAGGCTGTAGGTCCATATACGGACAGACAGAGGGGGGGGGGGGGGGGGGGGGGTGTCTATATCCCTCCGTGTAGGCGCAAGGGGCAATTTTATATGAAATCTACTAAATTTTTTTTAAAAATTATTAAAAATCAACTAAGGGCCAGTTGCTCAATCGAATCATAAATTTAAGTTCTACATAAGTTTTCATTTTTGTATGAGACGTTCCGGAATTCTTAAGTTCTACACAAAATCCCCATACTTAAGTAGAACTTTATGTAGAACTTAAATTTATGATTCGATTGAGCAACTGGCCCTAAGCCACTTACTTTCTCATACTTTAGTGTTTTTGAAAGCTATTGCTTTGTTTTTTAATAAAAATTTTAATTTGAGTTCACTCAATGAATAGTTTTTGAGAGATCAAGCCTCAAAGTCAAAATTAAAAAAAAAAAAAAATATATTTTTTTCTTAATTATTTTTTTTTACAAAATTTTGTACCATTAAGGGCCATTTTTTCTTTCCATATTCAAAGCTTTTATTGATTTTTACTCAAAAGTAAAAACCCGAACAAAAAAAATTTTTCTTGGTTTAACAGAAATTAAAAAAAAAACCAAAGGTACTTTTTTCCAAAGAGCAAAATACCGTTAATTTCCCGCTAATTGAACTTTATTCCCGGAAGTGAAATATGAAATGTGTTTTAAATATCATATAAAAAAAAGGTTAAAAAAAATTTTATGTGATCTTAATTTTAATATAAATTATAAATAATTATTAAAATTTTAGAGTTATCTTTTAATTATAGTACTTTTAAGTTAAATTTTAAAACTAAGATCTGTTACGAATCTGACCCCCCCCCCCCCCCCCCCCCCTCCCATAAAACTTTTCTTTTGTCTTGACCAAACCTATCCATTCTGAGCCTTTCGAAAGCCGTATCTAAAAAACCTTACATAGATAAAAGAAAATTCTAAAAGTTAATAATTAATTTTAAAAATATTTAAAAAATTAAGAGCGGTGAAAGTTTTGTTTTTAACTTTTTTCTATACGCTATTCAAAACTCATTTCCGAAAATTTCATGAAAATCCATGGACTGGCCCTGGACTTCTAGGTAAAAAGTTTACGGCACTCCACTAACCAGGAAACTAGAAAAATACAATCTCTTAGAGAAAATATGTTTTCAATTATACATCTTTGGGACCTTAAAAATTCTTTGAGTGATTTGCAAAATTGCAATCGATTGACCTTACAATTGCCTTTCAAATCGAAAAAAAAAAATAGATTTATTTCATTTGAAGATTTTTCCTGATGCGTTTTCCTCATCGGTTATCGCTTTAGCTGGCTCCTTAACTAGAGTTGGTTAAATGGTAAGAAAGCTACAACAGGTCAACGACACAAGTAGATCGTGTGTAGATCGTAATTTCATTGGCAGGAAAACGTACTATATCAAGGGTGATTTTTTTGAGGTTAGGATTTTCATGCATTAGTATTTGACAGATCACGCGGGATTTCAGACATGGTGTCAAAGAGAAAGATGCTCAGTATGCTTTGACATTTCATCATGAATAGACTTACTAACGAGCAACGCTTGTGAATCATTGAATGGGCCCTAGAAAAGTTGGCAGAAAATCCGCTTTTTTATCGACAAATTTTGTTCAGCGATGAGGCTCATTTCTGGTTGAATGGCTACGTAAATAAGCGAAATTGCCGCATTTGGAATGAAGAGCAACCAGAAGCCGTTCAAGAACTGCCCATGCATCCCGAAAAATGCACTGTTTGGTGTGGTTTGTACGCTGGTGGAATCATTGGACCGTATTTTTTCAAAGATGCTGTTGGACGCAACGTTACGGTGAATGGCGATCGCTATCGTTCGATGCTAACAAACTTTTTGTTGCCAAAAATGGAAGAACTGAACTTGGTTGACATGTGGTTTCAACAAGATGGCGCTACATGCCACACAGCTCGCGATTCTATGGCCATTTTGAGGGAAAACTTCGGAGAACAATTCATCTCAAGAAATGGACCGGTAAGTTGGCCACCAAGATCATGCGATTTGACGCCTTTAGACTATTTTTGTGGGGCTACGTCAAGTCTAAAGTCTACAGAAATAAGCCAGCAACTATTCCAGCTTTGGAAGACAACATTTCCGAAGAAATTCGGGCTATTCCGGCCGAAATACTCGAAAAAGTTGCCCAAAATTGGACTTTCCGAATGGACCACCTAAGACGCAGCCGCGGTCAACATTTAAATGGAAATATCTTCAAAAAGTAAATGTCATGGACCAATCTAACGTATCAAATAAAGAACCGATGAGATTTTGCAAATCCTTTGCGTTTTTTTTTAAAAAAAAGTTCTCAAGCTCTTAAAAAAACACCCGTTACTATATTAATAAAACTTGTGTGGCTGTTGGTACTTATAATTTACTGTTTTAAATTTGGGTCTATAACTACCGATCGTTTTCATCAAATCAAATATTTTGCCTGCTAAAAATTATGTTTTGTTCGTGAACCAGGTGTTCTTTGAAAATTTTATTTCGCGATCGGCAGGTGAAAAAAAAAATTACGGCTGTGTACAACTAAACAAGATAGCGAATTGCTCATTTAAGGGCTTGTAGTTGGCTGTTGTCAATAAAGTGCCTCGATGACGTCATGCACAGAACTAAAGAAAAATAAAAAACGCAACGGTGCTATACAAATTTCTGCCTCGATAACGTACATGCGCAGAACGAGAGAAAAATTATCGAATATATTCAGCTTCAATCAAATTTCCTTAATTTTTTGTTTTTATAGCAACAATGATTATTGCGGCAGCTTGAAAAGATTTTTTTCTGCTTTTTTCGCTGTGGATCACCCAAAAATATAAAAAAAAAGTTTACTATTTCGAATTGATTTCAAACCAACTTCCAATAAAATGGAAACCGGTGGTCTCAGCTTCTTACCAAAATGGCACTAAAATACGCAAACAAATGTACATACGTTGTTTTTGTAAAAATGTTTGTGCAAACTGTTAGAGTGGTGTGTAGCGATGTTGAGTGTTCGCAAACGGTTTGGAGATATTCAAAAAATTTTGAAATTTCCGTGTGTAATTTTTAATTTTTTAATTGTGTAAGGGCTTATGCCTTTTTTGATTTGAATTCATTAAAAAAAAAAATATAACATTATTTTATAGCATTGCAAATTCTTATGTAATGATCCTGCTCATCTACAGTCGCTATTTTGAATAAAAAATTTAATTGCTGAGTAAACTCAATTCGCAATGCGATTTATTTGAGTTCATGAGTAAAAAACACCGAATATTTTTTTTCCAGATAGTCTTTTGAGATGTTGTTTTTCCGAAACTTTTTTAATAGACAATTTGAATTTTTGTTTCGTGATTTTAACTTTACCTATGTAGTTTCAAGCTTTCTGAAATTAGGATTCGAAATTTCATCCGTTTCCCAATCAGCGTTGCCGTTGCAGATCTGGGATTATGGTGCATTTTTGGCACTTTTTCATTTTAATGACATTGTGGCACTCAAACATTGAAAATTACTTTTTTTTAATTCTGTTGCATTCGAATAAAAAAATAGCACAACTGTGACGCACATACTTGCGATTGTGTGCAAAGTACAAAATCAAAAAAAATCTAATGTTTTTCTAAGAATCATTTTTAATACAGAGTTGCCAACTGGTTATTACTCATGAAAATTAAATAAAATCACACATATGAAAAAAAATATGTTCCAAAGTTTGTTAGACGAAATATAACAACGTGTCTTGTTTTATTTTTTTTTAAATTCAAGTAAAGTGAAGTCCGAGGTTTGTGTGATTTTAACGCTCCAGGGCTAAAATCACACAAACCTCGGACTTCCGTTGAAGTAGATGAAAAAAATATAGGAAGTGGAATGATTAGCTACTAACACAAATAAATAACTTAAATAATTGAAAATTTGTGTTTTTGATTTTTAAATAAAAAACATGGATAGTTATGACAATTCAAAAAAGTATAAGGCATATTAGGCATATATGGGCAAGACTGGATCGCATGAACTAGCGATTGTGTGCCAAGAACAATATCATAATCCTGTGGCTAAGTATAGTAATCGTTTTCATAATGCTTATTTTGACATTATATTTATATTTATATAGAAAGTAAGTCGAATTCGAAAGAAGTGCATTTTGAAACTCGAACGATTCGGAAGTTAACACTATGTTTAGTGGTGCAGAGTTGCCAACTACACATTAATTACGAAAATTAAATGAAACCACACAAAATATTGAGAATAAAAAATTAAATTAAATATTCCAAAAGCAATAGCCCCAAATGCTGTTTTCGGTCAAACAAGTTGATGAAATCGAAAAAATATGGTTTTTTGCCAAATAAATACTCGCGATTTTTTGTACGTGCATTCAGTATTCAAACAAACATATATCAATAAGGGATGAAGCAATTCTTATTTAAAAGAAAGAAAACTACATCAGCATGGTCTCCACATAAAAAAAACTTCGAGCCATTAATTTGACTGATTTAGATCTCTTTGATTGGTTGAAAATTGTAAATTTGGAAAAAAAAACCATATTTTTCATCAACTTGTTTGACAGGAATTGGGGCACAAATCAGTATATGTGCTGTCCTTTGAGAAAAAAAATTTGTAATAGGTTTTAGTTTTAAAATTTAGCTTAAAACTAATATAATGAAAAGTTAACTCTAAAGTTTTAATAATTATTTATAACTTATATTAAAACTAAGAACACATGAATTTTTTAAAAAAATTTTTTTTTATATGCTATTTAAAACATATTTCATATTTCACTTCCGGGAATAAAGTTCAATTAGCGGGAAATTAACAACATTTTGATTTCTGGAAAAAAATGCCTTTCGTTTTTTTTTATAATTTCTCTTAAACCAAGAAAAATTTTTTTGTTCGGTTTTTTGCTTTTGATTGAAAATTAATAAAAGCATTGAATATGGAAATTAAAAATAGCTCTTAATGGGGCAAAATTATTTAAAAAAAAAATTAAGTAAGAAAAAAATATTTTCCTTTTTCAAGATTTTGATTTTGAGGCTTGATCTCTCAAAAACCTTTCATAAAGTGAACTCAAATCAAAATTTTTATTAAGAAACAAAGCAAAAGCTTTCAAAAACATTAAAGTATGAGAAAGTAAGTGGTTTAGTTGATTTTTAATAATTTTTTAAGAAATTGAGTAAATTTCATATAAAATTGCCCCTCGCGCCTACACGGAGGGATAAAGCCCTGCACAAACCAACGCGGTGAATGCGTGCGATGCGATTGCGATTGCGATAAGTCAAATCCCTATACATTAAGTCAAACGTCCATAAGACTACATAGGGATTTGACTTATCGCAATCGCATCGCACGCACTCACCGCATTGGTTTGGGCAAGGCTTTAAGACCCCCCCCCCCCCTCTCATAAATTTTTTTGTCTTTATCAAACCAATCGATCCTGAGCCTTTGGAAAACCGTATCTAAAACACCCTACATAGATAAAAGAAAACTCTTAAAGTTAATAATTAATTTTAAAAATAATTAAAAAATTGAGAACGGTAAAAATTTTTTTTTTTTAACTTTTTTCTCTACGCCATTCAAAACATATTTCCGAAAATTTCATGAAAATCCATGGACGGCCCTGAATTCCTAGGTTTTGCCTTTTTTATGTCTAACGGACTTCCACTTATAGCTAATTTGAAAAAATACTAATTTTGCATAATTTAAATGTGGTAATGTTAATAAATAACAATAAACTGCAAAAACTTTTTTTTTCTTTTAATTTTATTGAAATCCAGTTTAACTTAATACTAAATATAAACAACATGGAAACAAAATTTGTATTCAATCTACTAAGTTGTTCAAACGAAAAGAATTTGTTTTATTAACTCCCAATTTTTACGTTTAAGTATTTAAAATTTTAATGACAACTCACGTATCCATTTTGTTCTATCTCACAATTTTTAGCATCAAAATATTCTTTAATTTGATTTTTTATGCTTTCCGTTCCTTTGTATTGATACTTTTCTTTTGTGTTATGTGGAATATTCATTAAACTTTGTGTTTTGTGAGGCTATTGAAAGAGAACCTGCGACCATGCGTGTTGCGAACTGCGAATTCTGCGATATCAAGATTCAAGAGCAACATATCAACTTGCGTACGTGTGCATTAGAGTGGTCCTTAAAGTGGTTAGGTCGGAATTTTAATGAGTGCACCCCTCACAAATGTTGCAAATAAATAAAAAAAAAATTTCCCAAAATTTCACCCCCCTGTCTCAATTTTAACACGTGCCGCCGGACCTGTACTTTTTTTCCATATAAATAACATGTGATTTTTCTTATGTTTTAGTTTTTTTTTAAGCATAATATGTACATAGCACCAAAAAATTCGGTCACGATTTTTTTCTCATCGGAAAAAGTTCTACTTTTTTTTAAGAATTTTTCCAACTTCGAAAAACAAAATGGCGAAACAAATATGGCGGTCTGAAAAATTTAATTTTGTCGTAATTTTCGAATAATTTTGTTTCGCCATTTTGTTTTTCGAAGTTGGAAAAATTCTTAAAAAAAAGTAGAACTTTTTCCGATGAGAAAAAAATCGTGACCGAATTTTTTGGTGCTATGTACATATTATGCTTAAAAAAAAACTAAAACATAAGAAAAATCACATGTTATTTATATGGAAAAAAAGTACAGGTCCGGCGGCACGTGTTAAAATTGAGATAGGGGGGTGAAATTTTGGGAATTTTTTTTTTTATTTATTTGCAACATTTGTGAGGGGTGCACTCATTAAAATTCCGACCTAACCACTTTAAGGACCACTCTAGTGTGCATATACACTTTAACATACATTAATACTCGGTTATTCAATCACTAATCGAAATAAATAGCTACCTGCTACAAAAAGATTTTTTCTTTTGTCTTTCATTTCAATATCCTCTTGATATCATATACCTATAGCATACCACAGCACTGCAAACCCAAGCACAGAAAGGAAACGAGTAAAACTAATAATAGCATACCAACTAGCAAGCAACGAACGCAACACAAGAATTTTTCTTTTTACTTTTGTTGCATTTATTCCCTATACCCATTCTAGAAAATAATTAAACTTTTTCCTCATGCGGTGAATAAAATTGTAAAACGTGGCTACGTTCGTACTTTCCAGTATGAATGGATGTTGAAAATTAGACAACACAGCCAATAGGGACCGAATATTTTTTAGGATTTGAGTAGGAATTATGAAACGTGTGTATTATGAACGTTTTATAAAGATCCAACAATTTCATGAGAAATAAAAATAATGTTGAACAAAGCTAGGAAGAAATATATCTACACATCCTATCGTATCTAAATAGAAATCTTAGAGGCTGAATAGGCCTCTAAGTAACACGTTTTATATTCTGTCACTATAAATTCGGCTGATTGTTTTCATTTTCTCACTAAGTTTGACTAACCCTTATCAACGATGGCAGTTAGTTTCTTATCTTAAAATAAAAGAAAAAAAATCCACTGCTTTAACCTTTGCTTTACCATTAAAATGAAAAACCAAGAGTTCATTAAAAAAATTGATAAGAAAGGTTTTGGAGGGGTGCCTTAGCAAAGTATCCGCACGGAGAGGAAAATTCTCCTATTTTGTACGAAGGTTATTCCAATTTTATTTTTACATAACGAACTGCTTTGAATGCAATTGTTTTTTCGATTTCGTTTGACTTTTAATTCTCCGCTTTGATTGAATTCCTCGCTTAGGCCGAATATCTGAGGCAATGACACTAAAGGGTCATTCCATCGTTTCGGGTGTTACATGTGTTCACATAAAGTCAAAATTTCAATGTATTTTGAAATGAAATTTTAGCGATTAAAATGTCTTATTCTCTACGTTTTTAGTTGTTTAATCTTAATTTTAAGATTTGTAGATTTAACCATAAGGATTAACAATTTTATGAGTCGAAAAGTGTGCGTTTTGGGTGTTACACCATGGAAAGACCCTAAAGAGTAGTTTTCAATGTTAAATCAATTCAAAAATTTTACTTAACAATAGAAAATAAATGTCAATGAAAATCTAATGAAAAAAAAAGAGAATACAAGAAATTTTGGTATTTTTTTGATTACAGTGAAACTCAGAGCAGTATTTCTTTTCCATTTACCGAACAATATTGCTGTTGTAACAAAGTTTTCATTTCAGATTTCAAGCAATGGCAATGCTATATGCCATTCATTCTTTCAAATCCTGAGGTAAACAACAGCCTCCAAAAAATTGTGTCCAGAATACGTTGGGGAGCTCAGATCAAGTTGACTGGTGTTTTTAAAACTAAGATAATAAAATGTTGTTCTTACTACAATAAAAATAATTTCAAATAAGTTTATTCTTTAATCTTGATAAACGTTGATTTACAGACACACAGAAAGACAGACAGACAGACGGACAGAATTGCAGGACCCACTTTTTTCCTATTCTCTATCATCGTAATGTCATGTTTAATTGTTATCTAAATTTTTTTTTTTTGCACGATTGCAAAACTTGCCTTATAGTGCCTATAATCGCAAGTAAAAAAAATTAAATAAAATAATCCAAATGTTTTCACCGAAAAAATAGAAATGTCATTTTTTGCAGTTGCAAACATATAAACTCTAAAAATTTAATTGAAATCTTTGAACCAGCTTTTTAAAAACCGATTTTTTATTCTTCGGCGTTTTAAAAACAATTTTCTGAAAAGTCAACTATTCAAAATTTGAGATCTTGTCATTAGGTGTTTTGCCAAAAAGTTTAAAAAAATCAAAATTTTCTTAAAAATTTTATAAAAACCTTAAAATCAAAATTTTTGAAATATTTATGCAATTTTTCTCAAAAAACAGACTTTTTAAATATAAAATTTTTTTTTGCATCATAATAAAGACAATTTAAAAATAGTGTAATGTTTTACAGGCCTGCAAAAATAATATGTTTGAGAGCTGTTTTGGTTTTTTGTGTAATACTTATGTTTTTGGGTGTGCTGAATCTGAAAATTACTTTCATTTGCTCGTAAAACGACACGTTTTCTGACAATGAAGGTATCTATGTTAAACACGTTATCATTTTCAATAAACGATAAAATACTAAAAATAAAAATTTTATTTATAGTTACGAAACAAAACTTAGTTGTTTAATCTAAAATAAATAATTACTGATTACTAATGAATCACTAAACACATTAATTTTTCCCAGTGACGCTCCTTTTGGTACATTTTCACTTGTATGAAGCATCTGGAAGTTATAATAAACAATCAGTCAACGCCTTATTGACTTCACCAATTTAAAATGTATTTCAACTTTTCCTTTACAAAGGTACAATTAAAACACATAATTTTGAATGCATTTCGGCATGATAAATGCCATCCTCAGCAATACTTTATTGTGACTCTGGAAGGTTTCTCTGAAGCATTCAACAATAGTCTGATTTCATTTGGACGCTCAATCTTACCTGATATCTTTTTTCCATCTCCTTGATGTGTTAATGAAATCGTTCACCTTGCTCTTCACTCGTATCTCCTAAATTTTCTAGAAAGTAGGTAGTCGAGGTGGGAATCAAGAAAATGAGTTTTTAATTCATTCTTCTTCATTCCTTCTATTGACGATTAGTTTGTAGTCAGGGTTTTTGTTATGACCTTAAAATTTTTCTATGACCTCTTTGAAGGCCATCCATCTTTTTCTTTGAGGATCCGTCATGGTTGCGATGAATTTTGGTTTGTTGATCGGCCATAAGCCGTTTAATATCTGATCCAGTGAACACACCTTCTTACAACTTTGCCTCCGAAAGGCCTGCAAACTTCAATATTATGTATTTGAAGCGATTCCCATCTTTTGGAAGTGACTTTACGAATTGCTTTATTAAGAGTTAAAAAAAAGTTAACTTGTGCGGCTCCGGCTTGCGTTGTTGTTGTATTCACTTATATTTAATTTTTTGACATTTCTTGCGGTTGCGGCTCTGTATTCATTAGGTTTGTTCGTTAAGGCCCCATGGTCACCCTGGGGTCGCCACAAAGCTTTTTTTAGGAAACCTAAAGTCAAATTGAGTGTTTTTTGAGACCCAGGTTTGTGGCTTAGCGTTTTTTGAGGTCTGGAAAACCCAGTTTTTTTTTGACAACTCATAGAGTTGTCAAGAAAACCTGGGTGAACCCTAGAGAAAGTTCAACGAACGGACCTATTGTGTTCACGCGGTGGTAGAAGAGTTTTATGACGAGGCACCAAAGTATCATGCAGGACGTTCTTTTCGCCAACCTTAAGCTTCCTCGAAGACCAACACTTCTTGGTCCAGTTATTTGCTCGGTCTCTACTATCGCATAGACACAAAAAATAATAATTACAAAAAAATTACTAATTTATTTATGAATTATGACTTCAAGCTAGCTAAAAAAACCATTAAGAAAATTTTGCGTTTAGTCCACTATTCCACGGCGCATTTCTCTCATGCATGAATGAAGTGCAAGCGAGAAAAAAATCGAGATAGAAATACAGTTGCCCGGACATGCACGGGTAGCATTTGTCGTGCATTTTTCATGTTTCTCTTTATCTCTATTCGTTGTTTTTCGTAGTTGCTTTATTCTTGATTTGAACTTAGTTGGGAAATCACTTTGTATTATGGCGGAAGAATTCAAGTGATCAATGGAATTGACTTGTGAGTTGATAGTTCACTACGAACTAAATTCAATATTATACGATCGCTGCCACCCTGACTATGTATATAAATCGGGTTGAGAAAGCAGATGCTTTTCAAGTTATTTAAGATCCATTGAAATTGAATGACCCATTGATTAATATAAACTTTATAAAAAGAAAAATAAACATTTTGCGAACTCAGTTTTCTAAAGAGTTTCGTGAAATGGGAAAATCGAAAAAAGTAGAGCTGGTGCGAAACTCTGGTGCTTTGACCAGTTAATGTTTTTAAGAAACTACTGCAAGATCGTGTCCATGTTCAACATATCATTAATTTCTTCTTTATTCATTTTTACAACAGTTAAACAACTGCAAGACTGAGCGCAGAAATCAATGTGAAAGAAATTTGGCAAAAACATGCTCAACTCGAAAAATGCAGCGTGTAATAATGAGAGCATAACCGAATACAAGTTCAAAACGAAAAAAGCGATTAATGCGCATTAAAAACATGCGCCATGTAATAGCCGACTTAGCAAAAAAAACCTGACGTTCTAGAATTTTTGAGTATTTTTTTAGTTTTCAGAAACACCTAAATACATTGAAATCAGTTGAAAACATCCAGACAGCTTTTTCTTTGCAGACCTGTAATCGCTCACATAAAATTTAATCGAAAACGTTAGATGACGAATCCGTATTGTTTTGACACAAAACAATCAAGCAACACAACACAACGGCACAAACTCACTTTTACTGTGCGCACTTTGTCGTATCGTTTCTCGCATAGCATCGCTTTCTCGCTCTACTAAAGGGCAAACAGTCAGACACGTATCCCATTACGCCAAGGCACCACA
The DNA here is from genome assembly GCA_914767635.1 of Melanostoma mellinum. Taxonomy (NCBI): domain Eukaryota; kingdom Metazoa; phylum Arthropoda; class Insecta; order Diptera; family Syrphidae; genus Melanostoma; species Melanostoma mellinum. The sequence goes on from OU612058.1 coordinate 29,359,349, forward strand.
AATTATTTTTAATCCCCGTCGATAATTTTTCCATTTCCAGAGTTGTGTACAGAGTTGGTGTACAATCACCCCGAGAAAACAGCAATCATGAAACTAAAATTCTTCTTGAGTTGCCATACACAGCCAATTTAATTTGTTGTTGTTGACTTGCTATTTTTTCTTTTTGTGTTACTACATTGCTTGTCGAGTGTAGAGAAAAGATAACATGAAAACGACGCATGTGTATTAAAAATCGTTCAGAGAATTTATGTGTATACCGAACCCACGCGATACCCAGGGACCAGGGTTGGGACTTTACTGCAATTGCAGTAGATCTACTGCACTTTTCTCGAAAAATAAATCTACTGCCTTTAAATCAAATCTACTGCACTTTTGTTCTTACTCAGCCGTATTTATTAGATTTCGCTATAACACGCTTAAAACGCAAAATAGTTATGCAGTGAATAAGAACTTATTAAAACTTTATTCAGTGAATAAAAATCCTAATGTATAATCCTTTTCATCACCCATTATAGTTATTCATACCTTATGTCAAAATCATAAAGAAATTCTCAATGGTTAAAACTGACAACAGAAATTTGTTTTTGTTTATATTTTCTTAGCTATGGAAGATGAAATGTAGGTCACACAATGTACGTTATTCTATATATTTACGTACTTCTATATTATTCTTTGGCTTTAATTTCTAGTTGTTTTGTTAACGTTTCGCAACTGGAAAACTTGTAAGAAACCAATTTACAAAAAAGGAAAACAATGCATATTTCTTTCAATTGAAACACAATTACTACATCCAAATTATTTATAAAGTTAATGTAATTTGAGTACATTTCCATTTTAGTTATAGTAAAATTCTCCAAGTTGTAAATAAACCACTGAATGAAAACTCAATACTCAAAATCAAGAGAAATTTATGCGCTAAAACACGCATATCGGCGTTTAAGCTATTCAGTTCTTATTCACTGACAAAAATTGATTATAAATACGATTTTTGTTTTATTCAATGATTAAGTGTGTTTTAAAGTTGTGCGGAGTTTATTATGCGATTATAGATACGGTTGACTATGTATAACTAAACAGGTCTTTACATTGAAATTTTGAAATATTATATTAGTATGGATTCAGTCACTACCAATGCAGGATTAGAAAGTACCTTACATTTATCTTTCCTATACGGATATGAATTCTGGGATCGAGTTCTAGCGATATATTGCTTCTCACAATTTTGAGGAAAGCAAAATTTTTGAAATAAAAAAATGTTTGGTTCAATTTTATGTAGAAATTTGTGATTAAATAAAAAAGCGTTTTAATTTTAATAATACACAATTAAAACTTCTTAAGTATTTAGATGCAAAGGTAGTGATATATTCTCTATACAATGACCTCGTTTTGGCCATTGTAGCGTCTTTTCCTTTTTTTAATTTGATTTGATTGAAAATTTTGAAGAACTTAACATTGTTTGGAGGTCTTTGTTGGGAAACCAATATCTTTTAGATAAATATTATGATGCTGTTGACATAACAGCTTTTAGGGTCAAACTTAAAAATGAAGAAAAAACTTTTGGGAAAATAATTTAATAGTTTATGTACATATATGTTAAGTTTATGATCACTGCCACATAGTAGTACCGCAGCAGATCGGAAATTTTCGACAGTTAGTTAAGTGAAGGATAAACTTCGCAACAAATTGAATATAACCATACTTTAGAAAATGCTATACCCTGTAAGGAAATGGACGACCTAAACAAAGATTGTTGGGAACCTTCTGATTCCGTGGGCCTTAAAGAGTATTTTTATATGTTTTTATTTGTCGACGGACAATAAAAAAAAGCAATAAATAGTTAGCAATTATAACAGTACTTTTTTTAATTCAAAGCTGATAATCATATGAGTATATGAATTTTTAAGTGAATTTGCTTTGAAGAAAAATGTTTAATTTTTTATCTTAAGTTATTTATGTATGTGAATCTATGTTTAAAGTTGTTCATGTTTTGAAAATGAAAAATCTACTGCAGAACAGTTGAATCTACTGCATTTTTATTTCAAATCTACTTCGGGCATTTTTCCAAAAAGTCCCATCACTGCCAGGGACCCAGGCACAGACATTTTTGTGTGTGCCTGGTCTATCTTTGGTTTCGTTTTGATACATACTCAAACACAAACACAGTCGCAACGTAATATTTTTATAGAAAAGAAAGCAGCTGTATATGTATTTAGCTGCATGTGCTCTTAAAAGATGTAATTGTGGATTGTGGGAGGGAGAGCGGAGAGTGCTATTTCGTGAGAACTGAGATGTAATCAAATCCAGAGCTGTCAGTCGTACTTTTTTGGTGCTACTTCTATTAATTTTGTTTTTTGCAAATTATATTGGTAAAAATAAATATCTCATGTCAGCGATTCTTTTGATAAAAATTCATTAATTTTAAATACCGATCTGTTTTTCCTAGAATTGATCTGAAGGTTCTCCAGAAATAAATTATCGATATTAAGCAATTGAGCTCGATTCTCTACTCCAATTTCAATCACAAAGAAAAACAATTTTTAAAACTTGCGAATTTTTCTTAATTTTATTTTTGTTTTAATTTTTACTTTAATAATTTAAATTAACTTAAATAATACGGTAAAATGTTGATCTTTGCTTTTTTGTGCTTAGTTACAAGTGTCTTGGTTGTCAAGTAACTTATATAAGCTAATCAAAACATCTTGTTTGAAATATCTTTTTCTTTTGTGGGACAGTTTGTGTATATCAGGCAGGATACTATCGACAAATCTCACTATTGGATGTTCCATTTCTGACTCCATACTAGCTGGAAATTGACTATGATCAGTGCGTTCCTCTATTTTACGTGTTGGTTCTGCCGAAATGGTCGATAGCACAGTAGACCTCGTCTTGTCAAAGCTCGTAGTCTCCACTTCTTGGTTTTCTAAGGGTTCCTGTTTTGGTAAAACACAGGGTGATGGGGGTGACAACAATGATGGCCGCAAAACTATTTTGGAGCTACGTTTCACAGTTTCTTTATCTTGGGTTTGAGGGCTTCCAGTACAATATTTGGGTAATGCAATGGTCTTTGGTTTTTTCAAATCATTCATTTCAATTCCATCGGGAATTTTTCCACTTGGTGTAATATGCCCAACTCCAATATATTTTTGAATGAATTCCATTTCATCTGCAAGCCAAAATTTAACTCCTCTTGATTGATGATCTCTGAGATATTTTGTATAGGATTTAAGTAAATCTCCCCATGTATACGCAGCACCTTGGAAATCAAGAAGAAAATAATTTTATTTCAATTATCTACATTATGTAGGTATTAATTTCTTTTACATCACAAAACTATCGCACAAAAAACAAACTTCACTACGAAAACTTGTATTGAGATGTACTGCAACAATACTTTTGGTTGTCGTATAAAAACGTACTTTTTTAACACTTATTTTCTTTCACAAATGAGTTTTTTTGTTTTTGCAATACCTTACCTGCCTACTTAAATATTTTGTTAGCTACTTACTTGGCAAATTCATTTCCCTTGAAATTTCGTCCCATAACACTTGCACTGTTGCTCTATTGCTGAAGTCTTTCAAAGTATAATCGTAAAGAATTGGGTGAGCTTCTACTAATTTTATTAATTTCTTGCAAGATTCGTGTGATAACATGTTGACAATAAAAACAAAACTATGACAGCGCGCCAGCTACACAAATTGTAAAATGCTGTTTCGTAGTTGTGATCGAAAAGCGAAATGAGTTGACAATTTTAACAAACGTTGAAATTGAAGGGAAAATAGAAACACAAATTTAGGGGATGTGCGAGTATATAATTTGTAAACGAGAGGGAGACTATCTCTTTAATAAAATAAAGTTGTGTGTGAGTGTGCTCATGAGTTGATGTACAGTAAAATATGACTAGTGCTGCCATTTATTTTTATAACAATAATGATTTTATGAAAAAATTCAGATCGAATGAAAGAAAAAAAATTTATTAAAATGTTATTCATCGATCTACTTGTTGAATAAATAAAACGATATGCAAAAAAGTTTCAAGTCAGCGTTTCTAATCAAAAACGTATGGCTGTATTAAAAACAAAAACCGAAATTGAATCCGTACGGATTCGAAAAATGTGTTCTTATTTCCGAACAGATACTACTGATTTTATGTCACAAAAATTTCTTGAAAATTAAATTTTTGTGTTAATTGGTACTGTTTACCACTTCAGTACATATACAATGCAAATATAGTTTATTATTTTTCATTTTTATCAATAAATAATGTTCTGCAGAATTCATCAACAGGATTCAATTCCTTTCATTTTCATTTTCCGGATTTACCGGATTCAATTCCTCTACCAAAATGATAAGCTAATTGAACACGTACATATTCGGAATTGAGAACCGCAAACATTCTAAAACGGGAGGATATGGTATCCGAACGGAAATCAGAATAGGGGTCATAGGTTATTTTAACACTAACAGCTGTTTTGTGCTTGATGTCTTGACAGAAAATCAGTTTCAAGCTGCTGAACAAAATGAGTCACTTAGAGGATCTGCCATAATTTTGCAGCAAATTTAGTTATCAAAATTAAGGTTCTCCCAAACAAAAGTGTTTTTTCAGTTGTGGCAGTGGCATTTGTAGTTTTCAAAATTAATTTACACAGCAGCATATGAGAGAACTTCGTCGCGTTGGTGTAGTTATTCTCATATGCCGCTGTGTAAATTAATTTAGACAACTACAAATACCGCTGCCGCACATGTAAGAACGCTTTGGTATGGGAGAGCTTTTAAATTACACGATATATGAGAATACCCACATTGATGCAACTACTAAAAAAGCAGCGTTGCCATTCATCCGCAGTTGTCGCCGCACCTGCAAAAACGCTTGGGTTCGGGAAAACCTTTACACTTGAACAAGATTGGCAAATGTTGAAAATACATTTCCAAAGATAGTTCTGTATAGTCAAAACCGTGCTTATTTTGTAAAAATAACTCCTGCCTAAATGAAACATGTAATGTTTCTGCTGTACTCAATTTTATGTACGGTACGCATAGACGGGAATGTGACTGGTTTGACTGGTACCCATTTTGTTTTTTATGTTGGATTTTTATAAACGAACAATGTTATGCCAACCGGAACACTTAGCGCCATCAACAAGGTGTTAGAAACTTGGAGGAACAAAATGCCAGCCTTAGTGGCAAATTGAACGAAGTTGTGATTTTTGTTTAGGGCGCATGTTTGAAAAAAAAAAAATTGTTCATTGGTTTTATACCTTCTTTTATACCTACAGAAATTCATTTTGAACTTTTTACTATCGCATATACAAAATCGCTGTGGTTTGGGTGATCCTTAAGACTTACAATGTCCTTATCTCAAAACCGCAGCCAGAAGCCCCTGATGTTGTTCTTGCGACACTCTTTGTAGTAGGTGACCAATTTTGTATCTTCTTTGCGCCTTCACTATTTCATTTCCCATCTCATTTCTTGAAGAAATAATGTACCGACTTTGTATTTATCTTGAGTCTCCACTATTTCCCCGTTCCACTTCCCTTGTTATAAAAATCCCTTTTCCAATAAACTTTTTATATTTACAAACCAATAATCACATTTCATTCAGTTCGAATTCCGGTCGCCTTTCGATAAAGGAAAAAGGCGATCTGAACGTCCATGCTAATCCAGTCGGGTATTGCCGATCGGCATGATATAAAAGTAAGTATGTATCCTTTTTGAATGACCTTTAGCTGATGAAGCGGACAGGAATAGAACGGAAAATATTTCTTGGTTAAATAGCTGAGATTTGCTGAGATTTTATAGTTTTTTTCAACATCAGTAGCTTTTTCAATCGTTGTTTTTATTTCTTCACTCAAAATCACTTTACTGTTCTTTAAATTAAAACTTTATTTAAAAAAATTAAGTTAAAGTAAAAAAAAGTCTCCGAAAATTAAAAGCATCAAAGATTATAACCTTCGCCAACTCTACGAACACATCCACTTCTACGATTTTTTTTTTTATTAATTAATTAGAACACGAAAATTCTCTTGAAACTTGATTAACAAACATGGGGAAAAAAACAAAATTTTATTTTGTTTGGGCTTGCAGTGTTTTTAGCAACGAGCAGCATGCTGCATGCATTACATTATACACAAAAGTCTTGAAATCTTATTTTTAACCATTGCCCCTGTTCTGTTACTATCGCCTCGATAAAATCCGCCGATAAACGGTGGAAAACGGAACAAAATTCTGTGAAGGTTCAGATTTATTATAGTTTAAAATAAAAGAATGTCTATATTTTTTTATTGTATTTTGCTTAAGATTAGCACACTTTGCACTCAAACAAGATGTCAAGTTTTCTAACACAAAAATCGGGAACTTCTAACACGTGCAATTCAAAAACAATTCAGTACGAACACACTCACAACTCACAAAATAAGATACATGATGTGAACAGCGATGCAGCAGCAGACAAAGCCGGCGAAAATGAAAACATTCCCCAGCGTTGACATCACTGTTCACTGACCCTTTAAGTACTATTCACATGAGAACGACCAACGAACAACGAATGAACGAATATTCGTTGATTTTGACATTTCATTCACATTTGTGTTTTACATTCGTCACGAATAACGAACATAATTTACATGCAAAACAAAATGAGTATGATTTTGAGGTTAAGCACGCGCGAAAAATTTATTCGTTGGAGTGTGGATTTTAGGTGGAACGCGAATAAAGTCTGACAGTTCGTACCTACTAGATATTTATTCCTAACGAATAAATTTTTTTCTCTATTTTTCTAATTTGAAGTACAAAAATAAGAGTTTATCCACCTAAATATAAGTATGAACTATATTTCCATCGTTTCCTAAAAAATTCTTGAGGAATTTATGATAGTAACGTACTTAAAATCTCATTTCTTGATTTATTCGTCGGTCGTTGGTCGTGCTCATGTGAATAGTCCTTTAATGAAATGTGTTTCGCACCCGGATAAATTTATTTGTATCTGTATTGGGAAGGTATGTACTTTTAAATGAAGAGATCGTCGTAAAGCAACAAAAAGTGTTGCCACTTCTATAAAAGAAAGGCAACTAAGTGTTTCTAAAACTTTTTTAGTCTTTACTGTTTGTGTTTTCGGTCGATGTTATCGATGCAATAGTTAGACACAGAATAGATAGATGTTCAGGTATTTATTATACGAATTGTTAGCATTTTGAGTTGACTTTTAATATTTAATTGCAAGTCCGGCAAAGTGTAGAATAATTTTGCTCCTATATCAATTTACCGAGAAATTACTGGAGTTGATTCTACTGAGGAAAACTAGGTTCTGTTGTGCATTCGGAGCACTACGTTACTAATCCACTGTAACCGAAATCGCATCTTTTAAACATTATCATTTAAGAGCATCAACTTTTAATAGCGATAGTAGGTATCGTAAATTTGTATTATGTATACTTATGATAAATAGATATAATAGCATTAAAATGAGCTCAAAAAAAAACTTTCTTTGATCGAAAAAATAACCAATTATTTAAGGGTTAAAAAACTAAAACATTTTTATTTGTACTCTTAAGTTATTGCTTATAATTATGTGCTTTATTTATACATATTAATGGTCTTCATGTTCCTGGTCGTCTAATGACTGATTCAAAGACGTCAAAATCTCTTGTTTGAATAATCGTAAGCCCCTATCAGAAAGTTTGCTTATATCAGGAAGTATACTTTCAAAAAACGTCACAGTTGTGTCTTCGTTTATTTTTTTCGCAATTTTAGTAGGCGCTGAGCTGGAGTCCAATCTTGGTGTTTCTTTTCGCTTAGTGGCTGACCTGTTTGAATCATCAGAATGTACTTCAAAAAACGTCACAGTTGTATCTTCGTTTATTTTTTTCGCAATTTTAGTAGGCGCTGAGCTGGAGTCCAATCTTGGTGTTTCTTTTCGCTTAGTGGCTGACCTGTTTGAATCATCAGAATGTACTTCTATTTGATTTAAAGTCCTCATAGTGGAATCTACTTCGGATGCTGTCATTTTAAAGTTCTCTCGAGTCGCCTGAACCAAGTTAGATGTTAAAATTTCAGAGTCTTCGGGTTCTGAGTCTTCGAGATCTATGACTGCAATTATGTTTTCATCATTTTCATTCTTAAGTTGATTCACCATCGCAAAATTTCGTTTTTCAAATTTAACATCTAGAGGACAGTTTTCAATTGCTGAAGATTCTATATATGGTTCTCCAGTATCGTCCATTGTAACATTCGATTCAACACTTGATTCGATAGACACTATGCTCTCCTCGTCATCTTTTAGTGGGCAGTTTTCAACTTTAGGTTCAAAATTCGAAAAAGTTGTTGAAGTAGATTCATCCATGCTTAGATTGCTGTTGGTACTGTTTCGTGGTGTGTCTTCATCATTTTTAAGGTGGGTAAACTCTTGTAAGAAATCTAGTTCACTTGCCAGATACCAAGGTTTTTTCCATCCATTGTCGAACTTAGATATTTTTTCATTATTCTTCATGTTTCTTAAGTGTCTTCTATAATTACCACGTAAAGCCATCCATTTCGACTTACATTCGAAAGCTGAAAAAATATAAAAGAACAGAAAATGAATTATGCCATGCTCAAAAATGTTAAAAAATGGTATGAAGCTCATAGGAATCATTGTATGCGAACATGTTCATATGCACCTATAATTTTTCATCTGCACATATGATTTTTCATCTGCACCTATAATTTTTCATCTGCATCCTATTAGGAAGTTCCCTCTCAATCGGAAAAGTACTATGTTTATTGTAAATAAAATGCTTCATTCTCCAAACAAAAAGAGTGAAAGGTAAATAATCTTTTCATTTCCAAACAAAAATCCTGGACGTAATTGTTATACTAGTTTTATAAATCTAGATTTGAACCACAAAGAAGAATTTGAAGATGAGTCATACAATCAATGTTCATTGCACTCTCCAAGTTTATAAAACAGAAAAGTGGCATCACGGGCATGAATCTCGCATTCGCAGCACATAAAACACAGTGTAGGTACACACGTTACATTTTTTCAATTATTTTTACTCACCATTTCTGTTCATTTCAACACCAATTTCATTCCATAACATTGATCTATGAACATCATCTGATGTGCTATTGTAAATTTCAGGTCGCTCTTTCACTAATCTGATTAAAGTTCTTAATTCGTTCATGTTTTACTTCTTTTCTTTGCAGGAAGTTTGGACAATAAAACTCAGCTGTTAAATGTTTTCAATGAGAACTAAACTTGATCACAAACAAAAACCGATAGAATTAATTTACTGACTGAGTGGCACTCTGCTCGGGAGTCGGGACGCGGCCACAATCCCACAATAAATGATTAAATGAGAATACAGAAAAGTAAACAACCACGAACGAATGCCGAGGGACGGCAAAATACAGAAAAATAATGCAGAGACCTTCTCTTCATTGAGACTGAATGAAAATGGAAAATATCAAAATATACATAGTGGATGGATGGCAATGGTAAGGTGCACTTTCAATGTTTTAGTGTTAGTGAGCTTTATAAAAGTATTTATAAAATCAGTGCTGTCATACTGTACAATGGATTTGAAAAAACCATGTACATGGAGACAAATATTTTTAAGGTGGACATTTTAAAATACTCGGTTTTCAATTATTAAAAAATTCTAAACTTTTCTTTAACTATATTGACGATTTTTTTAGTCTTAATATAAATGTCAAGTAAGTAAGCAGGTAAGTAATTGAAATCATTGATAGTAGGTATTGAAAAGAATAAATTGTGTAATATGAAGTTATCTTTAGCTCAGGCAAAGAAAGATTTCATTTATTTTATATCTATTTTCGTGTGGAATTTTGTAATCGATTTGAAACTGATTTCCCAATGAGCTGGAGATTTGAAATTTGGACCATAGCTCAGAAGTTGATGACAATACAAGAAAATGTAAAAAAGAGAAGAATAATGATAATGAAAACAGTAAAAATGATGAATAGAGAATAAAACAAAGCAGAGACTTCCCGATGAGCTTGAAACTTAAAATGTGAAAAAAGGAGAAGAAAAAAAAGGAAGAGTAATACCTAAAATAATTATTTTATTGAACGTTTTATATATATATAAAATAAATACTCATAAAAATTTAAAAATGATGATGTAAGAAAGTTGGCACATACCTAGGGGGCTTAACCAAATGCATTGTCTAGAATTAAAATAACAACTTAATATTATAGGTGTACCTAGCTGAAAAGAAAAGAAAAATCTTAATTACAAGTGGGCTGACTTTTTTTTTTTTTTTTATAATTAGCGTGCACATCAAGGGGTTATGACTACCCTTATAATGTTATAAAAACACAGTGCGAGCATTTAGGAAAATAGGAGAGGATTTGAAAGGAGACACCGATGCACGTTGCTTTTGAATCTTTGTAAATCGTAATGAAGGGGAAATACAGAGCCAGGTAAAGCATTCCACATTCGGGTTGTGCGACTGAAATAAGAATCTCTATACTTGACTGTACGCCCGAAGTTGGGCTCAAGGTAGAACTGATGAGCATTCCTAGCGAGGCGGGTGTTGCGGCTAAATTGTTTCAGGGGAGGAATGTAACTGGCTACTTCACTAGAGCACTGTTTGTGAAAAAAGCGATAAGAGAGAGACAGGTGACGTTTCGACGATGTTCAAGAGAATCAATCGATTCTACGATTGAACTATCACCTATCAATTTTAACGCTCTATTTTGTACCCTATCAAGTAGGCGCAAAGATGTTTGAGAAGCACCTGACCAGATATGCGAGTTATACTCCAGTTTTGGGCGGACGAAAGCCTTATAAATTGTAGCCAGATCAGAAGGTGGTGTGATGGATAGCATGTCCGCCTGTTAACCCAGAGGTTCGAGTTCGAATCCCAGCAGAGGCAAAAATGTTTTTTCCACGGGTATCGCTTTTCGCGAGGAATTGGCAAGTCCTCCGTTAGTATTCATTGCCAACAAAAGCGCTTTCTCGATTAGCCGTTCGGAATCGGTAGAAAATTGTAGGTCCCTTCCATTCCCTAACAAGGCATGGTTGTGAGAAATGCGCTAGGCCCCGAGGCTCCTCGCTCTGTTGCGCCACCCTATTTTTTTTTTTTTTTTATTTAATTTTAAACAATAACAAAAAAAAATTTGTTATTGTCGTGTTTTTTGTCCTGGAGTTGACAATTTGATTAAAAATATAAATGCTAAAAAGAAAGAAATTTCTTAAAAGTAATGTTGAAAAATCGTGTTCATCAACCTCAACTCCTATTTGCTGTTTTGTCTTATTCGTAAGCAAAAAAATTACTAATACAGATCGTGAAAGCGACAAATAATGTTTGCCGCAAGCGACTTTCCTCTTGGTTTTTCGATTGGGCGACTTGTGTGTTGACATAAACGAAAATAAATTGACAAACAAGTTTTATTTGAGCAAATTATTGAACTTGGTAATTTTTGGTTACAGCAATCGCTTTGCACGCATGTCGCCTTAAAAACGCATTCATGGCTAAGAAAGATTAAAAAAGGGGCACGACTGGGTCGCAAAAAGTTGCGATTGTGTGCTGTACAATTTCAAAATCTTGTAACTGAGTAAATTGTTTAAGCATTCGCTCTTAATATATTGGTGGCACAGAGTTGCCAACTACACATTAACTATGAAATTTAATTAAATCACGCAAAATATTGGAAAAAATTTAAATAAATATAAATAAATAAATGCCATTCTTTCGCAGTTGCTAATACATAATATAAACGTTGAAAATTTGATCAGAATTGTTGGACCGGTTTTTTCAAAAAACGTTTTTTTATTTTTCACTTTTCTTAAAAACAGGTTTCTTAAAAGTAGAATATACGAAGCTTAAGATCTCTCCTAAAATTGTTTTGACAAAATATTAAAAAAAAATTACAGATAAAATTTTGAAATTATTTCAAATAATGAAACTTTTTTTTAGAAAAAGTTATATTAAAATTTTTAAATGTTGATATGCAATGAACAACTTTTAAAAATTCTAAAGTACAAAATTTCGTCAAAATCGTGTCGGTCATTAACGAGAAAGTCGGTTTTTAAAAAACATTTTTACTATGCGAGATACCGTTTTTAGACTTTTTCCAATTTTTTTTTTATTTCATAAGAAAGACAATCTAATTTTAATACTCCACACAAAATTTAATTAGATCGTTGTAGCCGTTTTCGAGAAAAATAAGTATTATCATATATCCACATACGGACAGACACACAGAACTGCCAGTACCACTTTTTTCGTATTCTCTATCATCGTAATGTCATCCAATAATCGCAAGTAAAAATATATCATACCTGTAGTACTGCTGTTTTTTAAGCAATAAATAAAATAAACAGAGCCAACAGAGCGATGAGCCCCGGAGCCTGGCGCATTTTTCACAACCATTGCCTTTGTGAGGGAATGGAGGGGATCTTCAATTTTATGCCGATCCGCAACGGCTAATCGAGAAATCGCTTTTCACGGTAATGAATCTGGTGTAAGAGGACCTGCCAGTTCCTCATGGAAGGTGATACCAGTGAAGAACATTTTTACTTCTGTTGGGATTCGATCCAAGAAGCTTTCGGTTAACAGACAGACATGTTTACCATAACGCCAAGGACACCAACTTGCCTTCCTTCATCTAAATATTTCACTAAGATTGCTACGAAAACTTTCACCTTTTTTGTGGGACCCCACTTGAAATTTGACAATAAAAGAAATATATGTAATAAGTAAGCAATTAAATACAGATTCAAATTTTTAATTACTTTGATTTATTCACAACATACGGAAGTCTTAGATGGTCGATAAATTTATGAACAAATATAAAAAAAAACATCAGAAAAAAGGGCTAAAGAAAAAAAAATAATTTATTGTTTTTTATGATTTATTTAAGATAAAGTTTTTTGTTTAAGAATTGCATTTTTATGTCAGAACACTTAGTTGGTCGAATTTAAATACATTGGTTTTCAAATAAGTCCCAATTATGTAACTCAAATCAATACCTACTGGCCCAATTGTCAAGAATTTGGACTTTTTTATTTTTATATTTTACACTGAAACGAACTTAGAAGTTTGTTATTTAGTTATACTTTGGCTACTAAAGTTCGATAAAACACTTGAATCTAGTAGAAGGTTCGATGTACGTTCCATAATGTGGGCCTAAGATTCCATGTCTTGTACTTCTAGCATTTTGTTTAAGCTCATCAGGATGTCTAGCTTGAATTGCCGTTTTCTTCTTTCGGATAACTTGTGAATGTCGGGAACTATAGTCTCAACGAATTTTATTATTGGGTGATCTTCATCCACTTCTTTGACGACAGTCGATTGATCACAATCATATTTGTTTGTTTCAAATTGGGACTTCAAAGTAACTTTACTCGGCCAATCAGTAGTTTTCTCAACTATTTCTTGCTTGACTTTGAGATCGGATAGATCGGATATGCAGGGAACTACGGTACCGGCAGTCTTTCTCACTGGATGACTTCTTCGTAAGTCTTTATTTAGGAATGATTGTTCACTAGCAGTTTTTTCTATTTCCTTCTGCACTTTGGCATTGCTGTTTTTTGGCAATTTGTGATTATCGGAAGCTATTGTATCGACAGACTTTATCATTGGATACACTCCTCCTGGCTCTAAGTTCACAAAAGTTTTATCACATCGAGGTTTTACATTAACGTTGACAGCTGACAAATCCCGTTGAGGTTTCAACGAAGAGTTACGCGACAGGGACACTGGATCTGCCGACTGTTCGTTATTGGTTGTATCGGCCTCTTGTACTTTGGATTTTTTTTCATTTTGTAACTTAGGCAAGAATGATGACGATGATACAACGTTGGGAGAATGAACTGTTCTTGACTTTTTTCTGTCACTAAAAGTGTTTTCAGAAGAAGATGATGTTGACTTGCCATCGTCAATTTGATCTTCTGTCTGATCATACGTTTTTATTCCTATTTTTTGAAGAGGGATATGTTCATACATAAAACCCATGCATTGTTCTAACCAATTTTGTCTTCTTCTTGAATAACCGTCATTTGTCGTTAAAAACCTAATGTATGAATCCCGTAAGCTGGACCAGAGCCATTTGCATCGAAAAACTGAAAATTAAAATATTATCCAACGTCATAAGTTAAAGTTATTGTTAAAGTCAAATCTGTAAAATATTTGCAAGCAACTGCAGACAAATTTTTGAGATACGAATTTGGAAATCTTATCAAATAGATGCAGTGTGAGATACAACAAGAAAGACCGTGAAAATGGATCGTGATTATATCTAGTGGAGTTATTTTTGGGATTGGGAGGAACGAGTTCATGTAAACATCTCACTTTATTCTCGTTTTTGAAATTTTCAGGACAACTTTTAAAATCTTTATCTTTACTGCTGTAGAAACGTTTTCCAAACTGTCACGGTCACTTAATAAAAAAATGTGCGTAGATTCCAATCACAAACAAAATTTTTTGGAATGAAGACTCGTCGCAAAGAAAATTATTTATTCGAATCAAATCTTGTTTACGAATACACATCTTAAGAGTTTGTGAATCGACACTCTGATCGCGAAAACACAGATCACACATCACAGCTAGATGGTCAATTGTCACACGTTGTTTTCTCTGTGTTTCTTTCTGATCCATACACTTATGTCAATCAATGAATTATTTCAAAACAAACAACAAAAAGTACTTTTTACAAGCCAAAAAACGTGGTACATTTTGTACTACATAATCTACTTACATGGTAGTTGCATTTCTGTTGCTACTTCGTTCCATAACTCGGTAGAGCGCTCTCTTGATATGGATTGCTTCAATTCCTTATCATAAAGATGTGGACGTTCTTGGACTAATCGCGCTAATTTTATGCGTTCTTTTATAGGTAACATTTTAAGAATTTGATGAATTAGTAAATTTGTTTATTTAGAAAGAAACTGACGAAAGAAAACCAAAACATCAACAGAAAACCAACGCACTGTTGTGAGAATAAGGTGCGAATGTCACGATTCACGAATCCACTGACTGTACTGAAAACTGAAGTCTGAAGAGAGAACACAGTAGCACACATCGATGTTTGACGTGTAAGGTGTGAGTGAAGGGGTGACTTTTATAAATAAACGAGCAAAAGAAAATGAAGATATGTATGTGTAGGTATGTGAATGTGTATATAGTACAGGCACATAGGTATGTTGTTTGCGTATGCGTATATTGATAACTTTCATAGTTCGCTCTTTGCTCACATAGTCACATGGCATTACTCTTTCGTGTCGTGACTCTTAAATCCTTGCAACGAACTTGTTTATCGAATGTGTTTCTTTTTATGTTTGTTACCTGTTTATTGCGTGAGTTAATAGACAATGGCAATGGGTATATAAAGGATGAGAACATCTAATAGATAATAGGTACTTGAGTAGTGCTCCCAATTCATAATTCTTTTTGAATACATAGAAAACGAGCACAGTAAGCGATGATTGGTTTCTATCTGCCGTTTTCTATTAGTGACAAGTTGTTTGTTTTTTCAAACATTTACGAAAATTGTGAAAGCTAAAATGTTTTGAACTGACTGTCAGCACATTCATTTGCATACTTGTAGACGAATTGAATTAAATTATTGTAAATGAATTGTGGTACCCGCGGCGTGATGGTTGGTTAGCATGTATGCTGTTAATAGGGAAGCGGGAGGTTCGTGCTTCGATTCGAATCCCAACAGACACAAAAAAAAAAATTTCACGGTAGGACATTAATAGCATATATGTAGTAGGATATAAGCCGTTTGGAATCGGCAGAGTATTAAAGGTCCCCTCCATTCCCTCACAAGGTTGTGGGAAATGCGCTAGGCTCTAGGGCTCATCGCTCTGTTGCGCTTTTTTTTCTTTTTTATTTATGTGAATTGTCAGGTTTTAAATGAAATATTATAATCTTGTGAATGATTTTTTGTGTTGAAAGTTTTTTTGTTTGTTTGTATTGAATAGGCTCTACAACTACTGAGCCGATTTGAACGATTTAGAACGTAAGAAATGATATAGATTATATTTCTTCCATATTTCGTCGAGAACTGAAACGGAAATGTACCGAATACAAAAATTCTATTTCCTTTATTATCCCGGAGTAAGATTTAAGATTATTAGTGGAGGACCGTTAGACATAAAAAAGGCCTAGGACTTCAGGGCCAGTCTATGGATTTTCATGAAATTTCGGAAATGTGTTTTGAAAAGCGTACAGAAAAAAGTTAAAAAAAAAAAATATCACCGCTCTCAATTTTTTAATTATTTTTAAAATTAATTATTAACTTTTAGAATTATATTTTATTTATTTAGGGTGTTTTAAATACGGTTTTCCAAAGGGTAAGGATGGATAGGTTTGGTCTAGACAAAAAAAAGTTGTGTGAGAGGGGGGTCTATATCCCTTCGTGTAGGCGCGAGGGGCAATTTTATATGAAATTTACTCTATTTTTTAAAAAACTATTTAAAATCTACTAAGCCACTTACTTTCTCATACTTTAGTGTTTTTGAAACCTATTGCCTTGTTTTTTAATAAAAATTTTAATTTGAATTTACTTAATGAAAAGTTTTGGAGAGATCAAGCCTCAAAGTCAAAATTTTGAAAAAAGGAAATATATTTTCTTAATTAATTTTTTTTTTCATTATTTTGCCCCACAAGGGGCTATTTTTTCTTTCCATGTTCAATGTTTTTATTAATATTTACTCAGAGCAAAAAACCGAACAAAAAATTTTTTCTTGGTTTAAGAGAAATTAAAAAAAAAACGAAAAGTACTTTTTTCCAGAAAACAAAATGTCATCAATTTCGCGCTAATTGAACTTAATTTTAATCAATGTATGATCTTAATTTTAATATAAACTATAAATAATTATTAAAATCTTAGAGTTATCTTTTAATTATATTAGTTTTTAGTTAAATTTTAAAACTAAGACCTATTACAAACTTGAACTTTGATCTCAAAGAAGAGCACATATACTCTAGATGCTGTTTCCTGGGAAACGAGTTGATGAAACCAAAAAAATATGTTTTTTAGCCAAATTTTGAATTTTCAACCATTCAAAAAGACTTAAATCAGTTAAATTAACGGCTCGAATTTTTTTTTAGGTGGGAAGCAAGCTGATGCGTAGTTCTTTCTTTTATATAAGAATTGATGCATCCCTTATTGATATATGTTTGTCTGCATACTGAATGCACGTAGAAAAATTCGCGAGTATTTATTTGGCAAAAAACCATATTTTTTTTGGATTCTTCAACACGTTTGACCAGAAATAGCATCCAGAGCGCAAATCAGTATATGTGCTGTCCTTTGAGACCAATTTATAGGTCTAAGTCTTAAGACTTAACTTAAAACTAATATAATTTAAAGATAACTCTAAAATTTTAATAATTATTTATAATTTATATTAAAATTAAGATCATGCAAAATTTTTTTTAACTTTTTTTATATGCTATTTAAGACACATTCCATATTTCACTTCCAGGAAAAAAGTTCAATTAGCGGGAAATTAACAACATTTTGTTTTCTGGAAAAAAGTACCTTAGGTTTTTTTTAATTTCTCTTAAACCAAGAAAAATTTTTGTATTCGGTTTTTTGCTCTGAGTAAATATTAATAAAAACATTGAACATGGAAAGAAAAAATTGCCCTTTGTGGGGCAAAATTATGAAAAAACATTTTGTTTTTGTCAAAATTTTGACTTTGAGGCTTGATCTCTCCAAAACTTTTCATTAAGTGAACTCAAATAAAATTTTTTATTAAAAAACAAAGCATTAGCTTTTAAAAACACTAAAGTATGAAAAAGTAAGTTGCTTAGTTGATTTTTAATTGTTTTTTAAGAAATGGAGTAAGTTTCATATAAAATTGCCCCTCGCGCCTACACGGAGGGATATAGTCCCCCCCTCTTATACAGCTTTTTTTTGTCTTGACCAAATCTATCCATCCTTACCCTTTGGAAAACCGTATCTAAAACACACTAAATAAATAAAATAAGACTCTAAAAGTTAATAATTAATTTTAAAGATAATTAAAAAATTGAGAGCGGTGAAATTTTTTTTAAAATTTTTTTCTATACGCCATTTCCGAAAATTTCATGAAAATCCATGGACTGGCCCTGGATTCCTAGGTAAAAAGCTTACGGCCTTCCACTATATTTCATTTTCCTATTTTTATAAGCACGGGAACGAGGAATTCATTATTTTTTTCGCCATTACTACCTATGCGGTGTTAAGCCCGACTAACATAGACTTATTTCATCCCCATATTCCCACAGGAACGGAACGGGAACGGGAACATAACAGCGAACTTAGAAAATATTGCACAGATTTTAAAATATTCTTTTCTCGTTAGAGGGCATAATTGCTTCTTAGTAACATAGACTATATTTCATCTCTACATTCCCACCTGAAAGAGAACATAACGATCGATTTCAAAATTTTTTTTTGTTTTTTCACTATAGACTATAATAATTTATCCCCACTTTTCTACTGGAACGGAAACTTGGAAAATACTTTACTTAATTTTCTCGATTCGACCATTGTATGGCCCGAGCTACGTCTCGACAGGCGGGTCAGCTAGTTTATAATAAAAATATTTAAAGTTCTACCTTTATAGGTAAGCAAGCGATAGGCCTACAAACAACCTATACGTACCCTTCCGATAACAACACATTTAAAATATGAATAAATACACGACAATATCGGTGGTTGAACACCCCAAGTTTGGTTAGGTTTGGTTTAAATGGCTGTCAGGACTTCTGCAGAAGTCGTTTGAAGGAACGCCAAGTCTTATGGCGTGTCTACCTAACGGCGGAATCGGAATGAGAGACTTACGCTAAGTCTGTCTAAGTACACCTCGGCGCAGTCGATCTCTTCTTTGGTTTTTCAACCATTTGTTTAAAAGTGAATTAAATCATCTCTCAAGAGTTCTTTGTCTTCTAGACAAGAAAGGCGGAAAGAAAAACGAAGCAAAACCAAAATAAACTTGCCTGGGGTGGTATATAATCCCTGTCGTCATCGGAAGGAAACCTTATATCAGGAATCAAATTTTTTTATATATCAACCTCCAAAGTGCTGAAGTCTGGTTGCGCCCGAGAGACAGTGCGTACCTGCAGAATATTTTCGTTTGCAAAAAATACTATTACTGTATGAAAAAGACTGAATTGTGCTTATTCTGCTTGTTTTGCGATCAAGATTCCAGACATGCTTATTCCAGACATTCGGAGCTTTGAATAATCGTATCCAGATTGCGCGTGTTAAACACTTAAACAGGACCCATACACCCATTTCTACCAAAAACCTATCTAAGTTCTGTTCAAGCGATCAGCTAAAAAAATTTTTTTTCTTTTCATGTAGTTTTGTTTTGGTTATCGTTTCCCTATTAAAAACATTTAAGAGGCTAAGGGGGTTTCAATGTGTAAAAAACGGCCTATTTCCAAATAAAAAAAAATATATATTAAAAATTAAATATTTTATTCAAAGTTTTTACATTCATTTTACATTTAAAATATTTTCTTGAAAAAATATTCAAAACTCCGCCTTTGCGACATTAATTACGGAAAAACCTCGGGTAACTTTTGCGTCCAGCATAACTTTTTATTGTAAGTATCATCTGAAGTGAATAAAAAAAAATCGGTTTTTTTAAGTAAAAAAAGTAATCTGGATTTTCGGCAGACATTTTCATAAAAAATTGAAATTTTGGTCATAACATCTCCTCATTTTTTCTCTTTCGATCCAAATTCTTGTGAATTTTACACATAAAGACGTGTGTTAAATTTCATAAAGATCGGTGGAGTAGTTCTCGAGGAATTTTCTCCCCCAATTTGAAAAACACTGTTTCTAGAAAAACTCGTTTAAAGTTTTTGATTGCAAAAACTAGCTGTCCTCGAGTGTATGACAACTCAAAGCCGCATCTCCAAAACAATTGCTCGGATCAACTTGAAACCCAAAAGGTTCTTGAACGCGCCCATCAATTAAAACTTTAGAGTGCTCCCCCAAGTGTAAATTTTTTAAATGCTTGGGGTATGATGATCAATAGCAAAGCACCTTTTGATGGCCACATCAATGAGCAGGTAAGCGTAGAGTAAATGAACTATGAGGAAGTAAACTGCTGTTGAAACGTAAATGCTTCATATGACAATACTTAGCTAAGCTTCGTCATATTAGAGGCATTAAAAAAAATTCTTTAAGAAAACATATGTAGCTAATTCATTTAGTATTGTAATGTGTGCAATCCTTGGAATCCGTTCAAAAAGTATGCACCAGACATGATGTGACGATCTCATTCGGAGAAGGTCGCGAATGAAGATCAGGATAGGAAAGTTACAACACTTCCGATAGAATACAAATGTAATAACACCAACCAATTAGCTGACCTCAGACATGAAATAATTTTAACCATATCTCAAAGTTCGATCCAAATAAAACAGGTATGAGAGTTGCGATCACTTTCATATTTTGTATTTTTAGACCAACAGAAAGACAGAAAATTAGTACTAATTCTTCGGCCTATTTTTAGCGCACCCATACTCTTGTATGGTTATTTGTAGCCATTCAAAACCGAGTTGCAGAGCAAGCCTACGATTTTCTATCTACAATATCAAAGTTGCAACATACTTACGACTAAATAACCATAATTTATAATTTATGAGCGAAAACATGCTTTTAATCGATGAATTTTTTCAGTCGTTATTACATATTTTTTATGACTTCATATGTTTTTGAAAGAAAAAGCAAGCTGCTGTTTTCTTTGAATTATTATGATTTCAGCCCGAATCCCGTTTTTGTGTTTTCCATTTTATCACAACGTGGCTCTCTCTCGAGATTGCTCGTTGCGGCTGTAAAGTAGTCATATGCGCGTTGTGGTTGAGTTGGGGGTTTTCTTTTTTTGTGACAAAATTTTTGTGCTACTGAGATAGTAAATTAAAAAGGTGTTTGGTGCCTATACAACCTCCATCGGCAATCTAGCAGAAAATTAACAAAATGAAAAAGAGTTGTCACACATGAGGTGCAACTGGCCTCATGGTCATGAATCATGAGTCATTGCTTGAAAAATTTTTTCTGGTTTATTGAGATTAATTTTTTTTATAAGGTTTTATAACGTGAGCATTTTTCAATAATTTACTTTTGATTGGTCGAATATATCACCCTTGATCATTTAGTTACTTTTTAAGTGCTTAGCGTTTGTTAAGTGTTTTACAGCACATTATAGATACAAAAACAGGGTGCGACAAAAGTATGGAAACCCCTGGAAATATGGCAGAATATGCGTTAAAAAAATCAAAGACCCTATATGCGACGTATTTTTCGACGAGAAATCTGATAGTGACCTTGAATTTGACCTTGGACGTAACCTTGAAGGCCCAGCGACCCAAAAATCGATTTTTCAAATGGAAACCCCCATTTTTTATTGCAGATTTGGAAAGAGCGCAACATTTTACGAAAAACACATGTATTTTATTTTATTTTATTTTAATGATATTATTAGAGGTGCAGCGGTTGAAATAAAAAATACGTGCAAAATGATGTCAAATGAATAGGCTTCAAGGTTACGTCCAAGTTCAAATTCACCATTGGATTCCTCGTCGAAAAATACGTCGGGTATACGGTCTTTGATTTTTTTTAACGCATATTCTACCAATGGTTTCCATACTTTTGTCGCACCCGGTATAGTGCCAGCAAAAGATACCCAATTACATTTTGTTCAGGTAATAGAGCAATCTCAATTATAGCTTCTCTAATTTTGTGTGGTGTTTTATTGCTCACAGAATAATGTAATTATGTACTAAGACAGGGTGGCTAATTTGTAAACGCAAAAAATTTACATGTTCTTTTTTTAGGGGAATCCTATAATAGTGTAACGTGAACCCAACATTTTATACCAATTTCCTAATCGAAAAACGTTCAACCGAAAACACAACTGGCAACACTTTAATGGAATGGTATAAATGACAGGCGTTGCTTGTAAGCCAGTGTGTGTGAGTGTAGAGAGACAGACAGACAGAGAGTAGACAGCAAATGTGGAGACAATGTAGAAGTTACTGGAGAGTTCTAGATGGCATGTCATTCGATATAAATAGCCCGCCCGAGGCAACCAGAGGGCAGTTTTGATTATAGAGTGATAAAGTGAAGAGTAAATTGTCTACAAGTGATATTCCAAAAGTCGAGTTGAGATCGAATTAAGTATAAATACTGAATAAAAGTGGTTGAAATAAATTGAAAAGTGAAGTTTTAATTTTCGAACTAAGCGCACGTTACATTGGTGTCAGAAGTGTAAATAAAACTTATTTGACTAGTAAAGTGTAAAAAAAAAAAAAAAGTAAAAAGAAAATAATAATATACAGTGAAAATGGGTAAGTTGTTAGAAGAGCTCACTTGCATTGAGCTTAAAAGTGAGTTAGGTAAGCGAAATCTTTCTAGAGCGGGATCGAAAAATGAGCTCGTCCTGCGCTTGCGTAACTATTTGGAACAGCAAGGGGAAGACGTTAACACTTTTGTTTTTGAAACAGAAGTGGAAGAAGAGGAAGTAAGTGAAAATATAGATTTTTCTAGTATGATGAAACTTTTGTTAGAACAACGAAATGAGCAAAAGAAGGAACAGCAGAATGTTCTCGAACAACTTGAATCACAACGAAACGAGCAAAAGAAGCTGATTGAAGAACAACGAAACGAACAAAAGAAGGAACAGCAGAATGTTCTCGAAAGACTCGAAGTACAACAAAAGAATCTGGAAGAGCAACGAAACGAACAAAAGAAAGAACAACAGAATATTCTCGAAAGACTTGAGGCGCAACAGAATGTTTTGGAAGGTCAGAAAAACATTCTAGAAGGAAAATTGGGTAATATTGAGAAGAATGTATGTGCCCTTGACGAACGAGTTGAAGGTGTGGAAAAACAGCTTTCTGTTGTAGAGAATCGTTTCGAAGGCGTAGAAAGTCGATGTGATGTTCTCACCAAGGAATTAGACCAGATCCGGAAAATAAAAATTCGAGAATCTGCTGGAGAGTTTGCAAGGAAAAAGGAGATGAAACCCCCAACATTTGATGGACAGTCTTCTTGGCCAGTCTATAAGAGACAATTTGAGGCAGCCGCGACAACAAATGGCTGGGATGACGAAGACAAGTACATTGCACTGACTCTTGCTCTTAGAGGACCAGCAGCTGAATTACTTCAAACAGTTGCAGCTGGTAAGAGCGGCGATTTCAGTTCTCTCGTGGCAGCTATAGATAAATGCTTTGGAGATAGCCACTTGAAAGAAGTCTTCCGAGTCCAACTCAATAACAGAGTCCAGAAAAGGGGTGAAAGTCTACAGCAGCTCCAAGCAGACGTCGAAAGACTGGTTCACCTGGCATACCCGGATGCTGGAGAAGAAATCATCAACCAGCTCGCTGTTGAGTCCTTCGTTCGTGCCATTTCCGATATACATCTTCAGAGGTCTGTGCGAACTGCTAGAACACGTACTCTTTCCGAAACTTTAGCATTCGCATTGACAATTGAAGCAGCAGAACAGGCTTCTCAGGGAGTACATCGACTTAGAGAGGCCATAGTCTAAGAATGCTCGTGCCAAAGAGCTGAAATACAAAAGAACCGGAGCGGACTAGCAAGATGTTGGAACTGCAACAAGACCGGGCACTTACAGCGTCAATGCCGACTACCACCAAACAAAGCAGGTTGTCAACATTGTGGAAGCAAGAGATCCAACCCAGAGCAAGGTAACAACAACACCAGCGTTGCCTATCAGCCCGTTTTCCATCAGGGAAACGAGTAAGAACCAACTTCGAGGGGCAGAGGCTGGTTTCTTGTATCGATGGCCCCAGAACCACCATCCAGGTCTCTCAGACCAAACGAAACAACAAAAGTCTGACTGTGGAGACTACTATTAACGGGAACAAACATGTGGCTACCATCGACACCGGTGCCACAGCCTCCATAGTACGTCGAGACCTGGTAAAGACGACGTGGCTTCATAACACCAATAGCTACCGTCTAAGAACCGCAACGGGAGAAGCAGCAAGAGTATATGGAGAAGTGTGTCTTGAGATCCGACTGGCCGACCTAGTGTTTACTCATCAATTCCTGGTGGCAGATATATGTGACGAGTGCATCATTGGAATCGACTTTATGAAACAGCACGGAGTTATTTTGGACATCGGTAATCAGGTTTTGAAGTACCAAAATAAGGAACTTCCAATGACTTATTCGAACGAAAGTACGTCGACACTGAGAACTGTCATCAGGGAAGATCTTATTCTGCCTCCTTCTTCTGAAGTGTTCGTTTGGACAAAACTGGAAGGTGAGTTTGGAAGCCTTCGATACCTCATGGTGGAACCAGACCCAGAGTGTTCCTCCCAAAGCGTCATCATTGGGAAAACACTGGTAGCACCGAAGAACAAAATGGTCCCCGTACGATTACTAAACACCAGACCGTACGATGTAAGGTTGAAGAAAGGAGAAGTCGTTGGACGTTGCGAATCGGTTGCAGCAATTACGAAGATCACAGACGAAGCTCCGAGAAAACCTATAACTCCGGAGGAGCTCGAAACCATCAGAGCTAAAATACTGAATTCATCCAACCTTGATCACCAACAAACAAGGATGGCTGAAAGTCTCCTACAAGAGTACACTGATATCTTCGCATCGCAAAAGGGGCAATATGGTAGGACACAGTTGGTGCAGCATCGCATCAACACAGGAGATGCAAGACCGATTCGTCAACCTGCAAGACGTCTTCCACTGGCCAAACAAGGTGAGGTTGAGGAAATGATAACAGCAATGAAAAAGGACGGTCTTATCGAAAATTCCAAAAAGTCCTTGGGCGTCACCAGTGGTGCTAGTGAAAAAGAAAGACGGAAGCACTCGTTTTTGTGTGGACTACCGAAGGCTGAATGATGTAACTAAGAAGGACAGCTATCCCCTGCCCAGAATCAGTGATACCCTGGATGCCATGGAGGGAGCGCAGTGGTTCTCGACGCTGGACTTGAAGAGCGGATATTGGCAAGTTGACATCCACCCTAATGATCAGGAAAAGACGGCGTTTTCTACAGGTAATGGGCTCTGGCAGTTTAAAGTTATGCCGTTTGGGTTATGTAACGCTCCGGCAACATTCGAGCGTTTGATGGAGTGCGTTCTTCAAGGACTGACGTGGAAAGCTTGCCTAGTCTACTTGGACGATGTCATTGTTTACGGGAAAACATTTGACCAACATTGTAAGAACCTTAAAGCCGTGTTTCAGAGACTTCGAGAGGCTAACCTTAAACTGAATCCAGAAAAATGTGCACTTTTCAAAACCGAAGTCAAGTATTTGGGACACATCATCTCATCCCAAGGAGTAAAGACTGATCCTGAAAAAGTTGACTCCGTCAAAAATTGGCCAACACCACAGGACAAACATCAACTCCGAAGCTTTCTGGGACTTGCCACATATTACCGACGTTTCGTTAAGAACTTCGCTGGAGTTGCAAAGAGTTTGCATCAGCTCACCGAAAAGGGGAAGCAGTTTAAATGGTCAGGTGAGTGTGAGAAATCTTTCCAGGAACTCAAATACCGCCTCTGTAACGCTCCAGTGCTGGCACATCCAACACCTGGCAAAACATTCATCGTCGACGCAGATGCAAGCAACGTTGGAATCGGGGCGGTACTATCCCAAGTACATGATGGCGAAGAGAAAGTGGTGGCATACTACAGCAAGGTCCTATCGAAACCCGAAAGGAACTACTGCGTGACCAGAAGGGAACTGCTAGCTCTTATCTTGGCAACAAAGCACTTCCATAAGTACATCTATGGACAGAAATTCCTTCTGCGGACAGACCACGGTGCTCTGAGCTGGCTGTTGAACTTCAAAAATCCAGAAGGTCAAGTCGCAAGGTGGATAGAAAGATTGCAGACCTATGACTACCAGATCCAACACCGCAGAGGAAAGCTGCACTCAAACGCCGATGCATTATCACGAAGACCTTGCAAAGTGGATTGCAAACATTGCAAGCGGCAAGAAGACAAAGAAATCATTACCGCTCAGCGACTAAGAGCTGACCCCATAAGCGGATGGAGCAATGAGGAAGTGAGGACTGCTCAACAGGAAGATCCAGATATCGAACCCATTCTCGCATGGAAAGAAAATGAAGAGAAACCGGAATGGGGAGACATTTCTGACAGGAGTCCAGTTCTCAAAGCCTATTGGGCACAGTGGGACTCACTATATGTGCAAGAAGGTGTCCTCAGGCGAAGATGGGAATCCGCTGACGGTAAGTCATATGTGATGCAGCTGATCGTACCGCAATCGAAAGTCAGTGAAGTTCTTCAGGAGATGCACGACGGACCTTCTGGAGGCCACCTGGGGGTAAACAAAACACTGGAGAAGGTGCGACATCGGTTCTACTGGTTACATGCTAGAGATGACGTGGAGAAGTGGTGCCGAACATGTGACAAGTGTGCTGCAACCAAAGGACCTGGTAGGAAGATTCAAGGTAAGATGCATCAGTACAACGTTGGATCGCCTTTTGAGAGGATTGCAGTAGATGTGGCTGGGCCTTTTCCAGAGACCAACGCTGGAAACAAATACATTCTGGTTGTAATGGACTATTTTAGCAAGTGTCCTGAGGCGTATGCCATCCCAAATCAAGAAGCCAAAACGGTGGTCGACCAGATTGTGTTTAACTGGGTTAGTAGGTTTGGCGTGCCTATGGAACTCCATTCCGACCAAGGGAGGAACTTTGAGTCAAACATCTTCCAAGGAGTGTGCGGACTACTTGGCATTAAGAAGACGAGAACCACACCACTTCATCCACAATCTGATGGGATGGTTGAAAGATTCAACCGGACCTTGAAAGAACACCTCACCAAGGTCGTAGGCGACTACCAAAGAGACTGGGATAGGCACGTACCGCTATTCCTGATGGCCTATAGAAGTGCAGTACATAGCTCGACAGGACAAACACCATCTGACATCCTGTTCGGGAAAACCATGCGGCTGCCCAGCGAACTTAAATTTGGATGCCCCACAGAGGAGCCACAGGACACAAACGAGTATGTGGACGACCTCAAGGAGAGACTCGCTGACATCCATAAAAGAACAAGGGAACGGATGAAAGCCTACAGCGACCGGATGAAGACACGGTACGACACAAAAGCTACAACGTCAGGATTCCAAGCAGGAGATCGTGTGTGGCTTTATAATCCTCATCGTCAAAAGGGATTGTCACCGAAACTTCAGCAAAACTGGGAAGGTCCTTATACTGTAGTCACGAGGATTAACGACGTGGTTTACCGCATCCAAAGAGGACTAAGAGGCAAGTTAAAAGTAGTTCATTGTGACAGGCTGCATCGATATAGTGGCGAGGCTGCAGATGGAATTATTCGGGACGAACAATCCTAAGGAGGGGGCAGTGTAACGTGAACCCAACATTTTATACCAATTTCCTAATCGAAAAACGTTCAACCGAAAACACAACTGGCAACACTTTAATGGAATGGTATAAATGACAGGCGTTGCTTGTAAGCCAGTGTGTGTGAGTGTAGAGAGACAGACAGACAGAGAGTAGACAGCAAATGTGGAGACAATGTAGAAGTTACTGGAGAGTTCTAGATGGCATGTCATTCGATACAAATAGCCCGCCCGAGGCAACCAGAGGGCAGTTTTGATTATAGAGTGATAAAGTGAAGAGTAAATTGTCTACAAGTGATATTCCAAAAGTCGAGTTGAGATCGAATTATTAAGTATAAATACTGAATAAAAGTGGTTGAAATAAATTGAAAAGTGAAGTTTTAATTTTCGAACTAAGCGCACGTTACAATAGGTTAACAAAACCGGGTGTTCAGGCATTTTCACACAAGTGAACTTTTTTCTACGATTTTTTTTGGCTTAAAAGTATACTAACACATCCTTAGAATTGAATTCAAAAAGGATTAAATACTAATACAAATAGTTCAAAAAATTTTTGAGAATTAATTTTTTGAAGCAAATCCAATGCAAATTCATAGCGTTTTGAAAATTAAAACGTTTTTTGGCTTTGGCAAAAATCCCTTTTTCGGATTGTTCCATGCCTGCAACCGGCTATGTTCTTTCGTTGCATTTTCTGTACAAGGAGTGTTTTGGCCTGCCCTTCTTTTTCTTCCATCGCGATCGTGTGTAAACATTGTATGATTTCCTTTTTGACGGGATTGTATCGATCTATCCTTTGAACATGAACCGGTCACGCTTTATATTTTTCAAGATGTTAGTTTTAACGTGGTGAAGGTTCCACCGATCTTTGTAATTCTAATACGATCGATTTCGCTCGGTGTCTCATGACAAAAAGTCGGTATTATACCGCGGAAGGAAATGAGTCGTTTTACACTTGTGTAACGTTCGGAGATACTAAAAAAAACGAGCTCTTTACAACCCAAACCGTCGTCTTTTGAAAACAAGTTTTGTTCGAAATGTAGAACCCATTGCAGTTGGCCCTTTCATAGCTGCGGTTTGATCCTTTTAGACTTTTTTGTGTTGGGGATCTTCTATGACCGATTTTATAGCAATAATCCTGAAACGATGAAATCACTTAAGGCCAATATTTTCCAAACAATCCATGGTCTGAAGTCCCAAATTAACAAGGTGTTGGAAAATCGGTCCGACAGAACACACTATTGCGAAGCCCAGTCGAGGCAGTCATTTGAATGAAGCGACGCGATGTTGTGTCCCGTAATGGGAATGTTTGCTCTTACTCACAAAGCCAATACATGAAAAAAAAAAAAAATATCATTTTTCATTTATTTGCATTTTTAAAAAGAAAGTTGTAGTAGGCCCACCCTTTGCAATACATATTTGCAAGTAGTAAAATGATTGATGAAATTTTAGTGTTTGTTGTTTTTCTAGAGCCTTGAAAAGCGCTTTCTCGATTAGCCGTTCGGAGTCGGCATAAAATTGAGGGTTCCCTGCATTCCTTCACATGGTTGTGAGAAAAGCTCTAGGCCCTGGGGCTTCTTGCTCTCTTGCGCCACCATATTTGCATGGAATGAGTATTATGCTCTAATTTCATTTTTGATAAATTCGAAAAACCTCACCGTATTCTTTTTTATATTATGTAGTCTTTGAATGAGCATAGCGAAACCTCGGAAAATTACGGAAATGCTGAATTGTAATATAAGTCTCTTCATGAGTCTCTTATTGAGAGATTGTCCAAAATCTCCGTCGATAGAAAGGTTGAACATTTTTGTCACTGGTCCTCGTTCAAAGTTTTTCAAAAATGTTTCGCCAGTGATATACCACAAACTTGACGCCACACTGCGGGATAATAATGCGTTTTTAAAGAGCTATGTAGCTATGCAAGCATTTTTGACACTAACAGTTGGGTCAATCTGCTCCACTTATACAGATATTTCCCGAGCTTTGTTAAATTTTTTTTTTTAGCTGTTGAGCATATTGAGCAAACCTTTTACTCAGAAACTAGATCCAACGGAAAGCACTCAGTGACGTCATCGGCTTATGCTTGGACCTAGACGTTAGATCGATTGATTTTTTCGGGTATCAGTGAGTTAACCAGCTTGATAGAGAGTCACTCTGCGGGCAACCAATATTCCCTCTTTACGATCAGCTTCCGCGATGATTGTTTTTTAATTGCTTTAATACAGAGCACTAAAAATTTATCCATATCACGATGTCTCGCCGTGTTGCACATAATCTCAAAACTTGAATTATCGAAAATATGTTGCTCTTATCTTAGCAACTTTTGATGAAACAAAAATCAGCGAGCACAGCCAAAAAATAAGCTGCATTTAAATTGTAGAACACTCTTGATTGTGGAAATGAGTAAAGTGAGAACAAAAATAGGATAAAATATCTTTTTCACTAAATCAAAGGCATCGCCTAGAACTAAACCTGTTGCTTGAACAGAAAGCCACCTTAATTTCACATATCGATGAAACTTCCAAATGAAAGACCTCGGCAATTCAAAACTTAATTGAAAATTAACGCTTGATGAGTTCGCACTTAACAGAAAAACATTTGGACAGAGTTATCAACGTTGGTTTCTTCTGTCTCGTAGAACAGTTTTTTAGAGGCAACAAAAAACTATTGCTATACGAACAAGTTTTAGTATCCTTCCAAATCCTCACGCAGCCACATATACTTGCAACTTGAATGAAGTTTCTGGGTAGTTGTACCAAAACCCTGCATTAACTTTCGAATTTATTAAAAAGAACTTCTTCCAGTTCAACTTCCTGAATTTTACCCCCTCATCCACCGGAAAAGATGTCCAAAACTCTCAAAGAAGCTCTCACTCTCATCTTAACAATCCACCATATCCACAACTCTTAACACAAAAGATGTTTACTAACAGCAAACAAAATCAAACCGATGCCTAAGTAACACGCTGAGGATATAAATTTTCCGAGGGATTTGCCTTTTTCACCCCTTTTATTTGAATTGAAAACCTCAAGATATGGGCTGGCTGTGTCTCGTAAGCCACTAAATAAAGAGACAACAACTTGCAGAACAAGACAACCTCAAGCAACAGCCACCAATGCTCCCCCCACCTACTACCGCACTGACTTTTTGCTGATTTATTTCTTCGATTTTTTTCTTTTTTTTTAATTTACGACCACCCTTTTATTTGGGGAGAAGGGAAGACAAGCTACCAACGACGCTGCCGACGACAGAACGTCGCGGAGGCAGTTCTCTTCAACTTACACGAAGAATAATTGCTCCAACAATAAGAAGAGGGATGAGCAATTTCTTATTTGTTTACGTTTTCTTTTTGTTCAACACTTTTCTGGTCAAGATGATACTTTATTTTTGCTTCACAAAAAGTCGGAATAGGGCTTACCTATATCATAGCAATCAGATGTTTCACTTAAGTTAATGAGTCTGAGTAATTAGTCGGAACATGTTATGGGTGTTGCTTGTATGGTATCTCCATCTGGGACATCGAAGACGAAGATATTTATTACTTTGTGTCATATTTCGTATAGGGTGATGAAAAATTGCCTGGTCTTGATTAGATTTACGGCTGAAACAACAAACTGGACAGGGAATCTGTGATAAATGATGGACACACAAGATAATGGTCAATGCGGAGAGATCTTTGGCTGGATTTGATTAAAATGGTGCCACAAAACTTTACCACTTGGATTAATTTGGGGTAAAACGAGTTTAAATTTTGTAAATTGAGTTATAGACTGGCAAAAGGGATTTTGGAATATTCTCAAGGATATGAAAGAATGTTTTTATGTTGAATATCCTGATTTAAAGTAAAATAAGCTTTCAAGTAATTTTTTAGAGCAAGTGTTGCATCTTGTAGGAGGAAGGTGGCAACCATGTCCTTGTTCTTCTGAAACTTACAGCACTCTTTAATTGTCAGAAAAGCATGCAAGTGGTGCCACATCCCACATCCCACTGATCACTTCAACTTCTTAAAGGATCGACGCATTGTTGGGATTCTAAATCCATCTTTGTCTCAAGTGGGACAACCAAGTGGCAAAAGACCTGCTACATACCTCCTAGGTGTCAATAACTAGGAAAGTGGAATCGAATGTTGATACTCCCAACAGCATTCGAAAAAACCTTGAAATTTTTGCGTACATGTCCCGTTTTCACCTACCTTCATAGTTTCCTCGTTTAAAATAACAGAATAAGGATTATTTAGAATTTCCAACACTTATAGTGTCAAGCTGAGTTGAAACCCCAGGAATTGGCCGAAGTTTTTTGTGTTCTTATTTTCGTACCTAGATGGGCATAATATTTTATAATGAACCTGGTAGGCCTCGACATTTTCCACTATAAATTTCAATTTCTGGTCTTCTCTAGTTTTGCACTTCAAATCGGCTGAGGTACCGTTTCCTTCCGCCTCCGCGATTCTCCTCCAGTGGTCCTTGATATGGTTGGGCGTGTGGTCAAGGTCTTC
Organism: Melanostoma mellinum; assembly: GCA_914767635.1. NCBI lineage: Eukaryota > Metazoa > Arthropoda > Insecta > Diptera > Syrphidae > Melanostoma > Melanostoma mellinum. The sequence goes on from OU612058.1 coordinate 29,391,169, forward strand.
TTCCACTTGATTACGCTACGTAAGATGATGTCTTTCTCTTCCACGATTTCCCTGCAATGTGCTTTCGAAAACCCGACGAGCTGGAGCGTTTGGGTCCATCTACATGGCCCAGCCATCGTAGTCTCGCGCTGTGTACTCTTCTAGCAGATGTTCATATTGCGGTACAGCTCATGAGTTTCTTGAGTTTTCTTTTCCACAAATTGCTCACACGAACGGGACCGAAAATCGAATAATTTTTCTATCGAAAGGGTTTCCTCATCCTTTTTAGATATGGGATGCGATGGTGTCCCGAAGTCGTTTTCTTAATCGAAGCAGCGATTCCCGTTTGATCGCCACAGAGAAGTTATTTAGGGCTTGAACGTGTACACGGTTAAAAATTTTGGTGTTGATTTTAATATTTTTTGGGTTGCATATATGACAACACCAAAAATTTATTAGAATCTAATAAACTGCAAATATTAAAAGAGAGCAGTTAATAAAACAAATATTAAAATGTAATAATGTTAAGATATGAAAAAGTAATGAAAAAATTGCGCGTTACTTTTTAATATCGTCATCATTACATTTTAATTTGTTTTTTACTAACTGCTCTCACACTCTTTACTAACTGCTCTCATTCTCTCCAATTGCCATTGCAATGAATTTACTACTAACACACTCCTCTCCGAAGCGATACTAGTTGAAAAACAATTTTGCCTCTGCCTCTGTTAAGATTCGAACCGCGAACCTCTGGGTTGACAAGCGGACATGCTAACCATCACACCACGAGGGTACCAACAAACGTTTGAATCCAATGTAATACTGGATATCAGTCCATTGACATAGCAAATGGAATAAAATAACCTCTGATTATTGAATTGTAATATAAAAGAAGTTGAAAGCCAAGAATTATGGTATTAAATTTAAATAGCAAATTGGCCTACAATCTCAAAAAAGGTCGAAATAATTAGATTTGAATACTAAAGTAATGTTTTTTAATAGTGTTGATTACAATTTAATCGGGTTTGTGTTACAAATTGTAGGTATAATACAGAAATGTTAAAATGTAATACAAAATAATTAAGAAAGAAAGTTAATATTTGGGAAATATTAAAAACTAATTTTGACTGTATTGCATACAGCTGTAATACAAGGGCTGTATTAAAAAGTATATCAAAATTTTTAACCGTATTGGAGTTGATGCCTCTGATGAGTCTTCAATGTTTAATGCTGCTGGCATATGATTCAAGGAAAACTTGAGAGAAACTCGATTGTTAAAGCCACAGTTTTTCTTTTCGGATTGTAGTTTTCTGACAGACACCATTGATTTTGGGTGGGCCGTGAGCAGGATATCTGCATTCGTATCACAGCCTTATAATACCAGAAAAGTGTTTTGCGTCGATACATGGTCAATTTGGTTGAACGAGGAATCGCTATTTAGGCGCCTATTAGGCAGCTCCGCTAGAACGCTGACTGAACGTATAGCTCGTTAAGAGATTTTCCGTTCAAAGTGCAGATGGAGGTCCTTTTTTCGTTTGCTTGGAAACCACTAGTTTTTTACGTGGTTAGGTAGTATACCCTACCACAACCTCCAATCTGAAAATCCAATACATTTTGGAATCAATTTAGACATAAGGAGTCGGACATTCCGGTGTCATTACTGCTGGAAGGGTTTGAGGGCTGCTGTTGGTTCACCAAGACCTTTTTCTAGCCATAAAAGCTTCGCCCTTATATTTTTTCAAATTAGTGCGCCATCGCCATTCAAATTCATTTTACATGGCTGTGTGTCAAAAAGGTTTTCATTTTTCTGACACATGTACAATTCTGTCTAACATCTTTTCAAAAAAGGATAATTTAAATTCGTCTTAACCTCCTTTCCATTTGGCAAAAATTAAAATAGATTCTTCACGCTTAGCATTTAGTTAACTTATTTATTCATCTATTCATCTCTCGCCTAACAAGAGTGCTGTGTCTTGTATTCTCATGAGATCTACTCATCCATTAAATTAGAATAAATTATGTTGCCACACTGGCACTTCTTTTCCAATTCAAATTATACAAAACGTTTCGAGCGCAACAAAGGTGAATTCGAGAGATGTGAGATATGTTAACGTTGAGGAACCTATCCAAACCAGACACCATAAATAATAATCTCTCTAACGCGCTGTTACCGCATCCTTATAGCTGCCATTAGCAGTATCGAGCTTCATTGCCGCCTGAAACTTATAAATATTTTATGAAAATTTTCGAAAATCCTTACATTGAACTAGAGCGGAGGAATGAACGCAAGATTGAATCTTGATACAGAGTAAGTAGAGTATGAGTGTGAGGCATAGCGCTAAATTTTAATATTCAATTATCGAAGGTCCTTTTTTGGAGAAGAAACGTTTGGATTTTCTGATGCGAAACCATATTTCCATAAAACACAAACCGAACAAAAGTCTAAAATATATCTTATCGTTCGCCGCCGCCTCATCCACGCCCGCCGAATTGGCTTGGAACATACTTTCAAGGAATGGGGTACGAAAGAAAGTACCTAACCTATACAAATTTCAGGCGTCATTCCTTTGCTTCGACTTTTCTTTTAATGTTTGCTACATCGTGGCTATTAGCGCGAACGGAAACAAAACTCCTTTGAAACGTCTGTTGTTGAAAGGACATTGCTTCATGGACCGTGTTGCTGATGATTGGACACGGAGGGTGTGCAATTAACATACCGCCCCTGGTTCACTAACCAGAGTACAAGAATTTTTATTATTTTTTTTCTTCGGACCGTTTTTTTATTCAATTCTCTGGTGAATTTTATTGCTTTGATATTTCCCTTCGAATGTCATAATTTAAGTCCGTTTGCAATGAGTTTTTTTGGGTGTTTCCGCCGTTTTTTGATAGCGCGATTAGTTTTACCCCGACTGATTTTTTTTTTTTACTGAGAATTTTAAATTTCTTTTCAATTTCCACATTGTAACTTGTGTTGTTTTTTCATATTGTTAGCGTTGAAAGTGAAAGGTGATGAATTATTGGACGTCTGTAAGAGATTTATGAGTGTTTGAATGAATGAAAAGTAATGCTTCAAGGAGTGGTAACGCATTTTTTATGTTTCAACTTCTTTTTTTGTATAATGGGGATGGTTTAGGTTATTCGTAAAGTAAAAAGGGAATATTTATATAGAACGCTGGCAAGTAATACTTGTAACTGTTGTAAATTTATGCGTTTTAAGATTTTTAAATAAGCAGGGAAAATATGTTTCTTAATGTCTATAGATCCGAAAGAAAATATTTTCAAAGGTTTTCCTTTTCGAAACGCTTAGAAATTGAAGCTATTTTCAAAATTTTGTAAAATCTACAATAATGATGGCAATCCGGAGATCCGGTGATATTCTATGAGAGATCAAGGCTCGAATTTCAGATATCATGTAAAGTGCGAGATACAGGCAAATGCTTTACAAGTCTTACTACCATGAAAACTGATTTATCACTTACACTTAGCCATTCGGCATTGTGGGATGAGGTGTTCCTCACAAAAACTGTCAGGCGGACATATCACGTCATATTGATGAATAAAATGTGTAGCTTAAAGTTGATATGTTGGTTTTGTTAAGGCAAAGGAAAAGAAAGAAGTTGAATTAAGTGGTAGATTGGGAAAGAGCTGAGTGTTTTAAAGAATTTCGCAACTTGAAAAAAAAAACAAAGAATCTAACCCTTTCTGGGAAATTGTGAATAGAATTGGCTAACTCAAATATTATCCCAGTTTACTGACGGACATAAATTTGAACGATGAAGCGAAAGACAAATTTTTTAAAGTTCGCACTTTCAGACATCTTCAAGGCCGAATTGGTTTGCCCAATCTTCTATGTTAATGAACTAAAAAAGGATAAACCTCAATGAAGAATGGAATTCTCTAGGAATTAATTAAATGTACGCAGTTTTGAACCCAAATATTCCAAAACAATAAAATTTCATCCGATTTTAAAAGAAAATCTTTCCGATAGTCAAAATAGGAGACAGTTCGTTGCAAAAAAATTCATTTTCGTTTTTCTTAAAGTTAAATAAGAAACCTTTTGAAGATATGAAAAGGACCTACTATTTTTTGCCGAACATTTTTCCTTTTTATGTTTCTGAGAATTGAACCTCCTACATGACAGGCAGACAGTGCTACCAGGCTAGCAGTATAATGTACCACATACATAGTTCGAAAATGCATTCAGTGTAGAAGAGTCGAAGGGACCTTTGGCTAGTGGACACACTCTGCCAATCGAATTTTTTAGACAGACCTCAAAATTTTAAAAATAGCATAGTCGATTTCTGTTTCACACTTCCAAATGTAAACTTTATACAAAAAAAGTTTGATAGATCTAAGAAAGATGCCAACGGTGTTAGACGCCAGGTTAACCCATCCGTTAGAGTTAATTTGTCGTGTTTTGTTCTGGATAATGAAATATATTTTCTGTGGTTAGTCAAGTAATTTAATCTTCTTTCTCATAAGGAAAGAAGCAATCAGCAGATTTTCTAAAATGGACCCTGTGTTCAGAGGATCTTTAAAATTTTTTTGGCTTTTCTTTTTTAAAAGCGAGTGTGAGAAAAATTTTATGGGCTATCAATAAATAACAATGCCACTTTAGATTCATTTTCACCTGACGTTTATGAGTTTAATTATAGGGAATCAATATCACAATGTTGTCTTGACTTAAATTTTACGCTGGTTCGTGTACAAGACGACGTAGTTCGTTCGATTGAAATTTGGTTCGCTTTGACAGTAATAAACAACAACAAAATCATACTGTCAATTCAAAGCAAACACAGAACTTGTGCGTAACTGGGTCGAAACCGAAGCCGCATTGTGAATATGGTGGGCTATTTAATGGGTTACGCCTCAGGTCCCAAATATTTACTTTTTCACTTTTGGGTCGTGCATTTCCATTCATTTCAAATAAATATCTGGAATAGGAATGTCTGCATTGAAAACGAGCAGACCAGGTATTCAGTTGTGATGGCCTCATACGATATAGAAACGAAATTAAATCGTTAACCAAAACCCACTAAATTCAAAAACGTTTCGTCTTTGAATTTCCTATAGAAAAAAAAGGAAAAGAAAAAAAAATATGCCAAATTAGGTTTTTTTTTTTAGTGTAAATCACAGCTAAACTACGATCCAAGTATTTAAGTTTCTAAATTTTATTTAGAGCTAAAATCCGAAATAAAATATACATCTCATAAATTACATAAATACATACCATCGAAAATAAACATCTCCCAGACTTTGACGGTGTCCAAGTTCTCCAAACCGAGAAACATATCTCTAAGAGATATACACTAGAAACTTTACACATCATCAACAACAAGAACAACATGAATCGCTAACAATATTCTCAAAACATCTCGTCCATATATACTGCTTTCTTGTCTCTACATAAACTCTGCTATCCTATCCGTTAAATTTTGTTAAACCAAGACTAATCTTCATAAAGAGAAGTGCAATTCCAACAATTTACTAAATTAAATTAAATATACAAAACTTTCATTTTTTTTTAAATTCGATAATTAACTCGATAGACTGGGATTTGAACTGGAGTCCTTCCACACGCTTGTCAACCACGCAAGCACTAGACCATACGTAAGGCTTTTCATTAAAATGATAAGATATTTAAATATCGCACGAATTTTTTCCCACTGAGTATCCTTCCGAAGCTCCTCATTGCCTAAAAGACACCATGTCAGATCTCGAGGCTATCGATCAAATGCTTTATTAATTCTGCAGAGCCAATGAAGAATCAAAACGTTTAGGGATATGATTAGATCTGGGGCCTGTAACACAAAGCAACATACAAGTCTACAAGCCTGGAGCCACTTGTAGGACTATGTCCATTACACTTGTTGAAGATCAAGCAAACTTGTAGGTTTGCGTTGCAGAAATTTCTTACACTTGTCATAATTCACTTGTATTACAAGTACTTGTAGTTTTGTATTACATGTCCCTGTTGTCGAGCGGTTATAATGACAGTCTCCTACAGTCTTTCTTTCCTTGATGCAATGAAGTATGGTTACTTTCTCTGCGTTCACTGTTTACTTAATTAAAAGGCCATCACAAAACCATCGTTATTGTTTTGGCTCCCACAAATAACAAACCCAATGTCTTTATAACTAATCGAATTCTTCAACTTTTCGCCTTTTGTGTGTACTCTCAGAAGTTACTACTGCCGTCGCGGTCATAATTTTGGTTCTCCATCACTACTGCGACTGCTGAGCTTAGTTTCCATCCCTAGAGGACTTCTATGGTAGTCTCGTTTTCGTTTCAGCTTGTTAAGTCTTTGATAGCTGTCTTTGTTTTTCGAACTTTGACGTGTTTACGAAGTTGATATAGTTTATATTTAACGCAATAAATTACCTACTGGCGCTGACATTTTTTGGTCCTCCTTTTGAACAAGGCACAGTTTTTAATTATTTTCTTGATTAAAAACAAAAAATAGTCAGTTAAAAAGTAATTTTTGTATTGAATTTGGTCGCCGTGATGAGGACGGCAATATGTGCCTACCTTTTAATTACTTACCCTGTCTATAGTTTGAATTGAAGCAATTACAGAAAAATACAACAAAATTGTATATGCTGGTTATCACCTTTTTTGAACTATTCGTTCAATTAATCGCATTTCAAACCTTTATCTTAATTTTCTGCTATTCTCACATTTGGTGCCACACGCCAATTAACCAATAAAACCTTCTTGTCGTTTACGTGTAAAGTGACGAGTGCCGAACCGACCTTCCTTTTTTTTATTATCAACTTGAAAAAGCTTAGTTGAAATTGAATATTTTTATTTTCTAGATTCTGACGCTTCAATGTTATCGATAGACGAGAGATATATTCTTCACGTTGACTTAAATGCATTTAATTTTAAAAAGCTATGATTGATTAATCGGTATGAAAATGAAAGCACGTAATCGTTAACTGACAAGCACCTACTTATTATTGAAAAGTTAAGTAAACACAAAATTTAACGTTTTAAGATACCAGGCCAAGATAGTGACACGTGAACTTTTGTATTCCAATTGAAAGAATAGACTTACAATAGTGCGCTGTTGCTATGCTATCTTATAGCTAGGGTAGCCCCTCCTGGGCTATGTTATCAAACATAATTCGGTGATGATGGAATTTCTCAGTGTACTTCACAATGCACAATTGATGATTTCTCAAATTCTAAGAGAAATTAGAGAACCTTTGTGAGCTACGAATTAAGAAACTTATTTTTAATGGACGGCCAGAAAAAGTTTTTTTGTTCGTAAAAACAAATTTCCTTTCCATAACTTGGAAGTTTAGCATCGAAAATTCTATGACAGCTCCAAATTCCATTCTAACGAGTTTATTAACAGCTTCAACCCTGCCGTACATTCACAATGAGGGTAGCGCTATTCCTCATTCCTCAAAACACTCAAAAAGGTCAAAATTTTCAACTGAATTTCAAACATAATTAGAAGATTTTTATAGTTCCATAACTACGTGATTAATAAAAGTAACTGAACTGCATTCATCCTCAGTTCGAAAGCCAAAAGTGCTGATCATTAAATCGCCAAGATGTTGAATACTTAGAAAAGTGCCCGCATTGATTAGTGAAAATAGACCACCCCTGGGTTGGGTGGGGAACAAAACTAGCATGAGGCCATCACACAAGTATTTTTTAATTAATTTTAAATTTTCGAGCAGGATTGTTTTGTGATTCCCAAGGGTGTGGCGTTAGCCCTTATTTGAATTTCGTTAATCCTTTTTCTCTGCATGAATAGTCAGCAGAGTCCTTTGACCATGGTCATGTTGGTAAGCGTTGATTATTGGGGTGTTGCGGTTGGTCCCATAAGCCGGAGGCCATGTGTGAAAAGGATTCAGTGGCCAGGCGATGTGGACACTCTTTGATTGCTTTAAAATTTCTGCAAATCAACATTTTGTTGTGTCTCACTCTTAACTTCGTAGAACTTTATCGGCAGAAAAACATTCAAGTCATAAATACTGCACTCCCATCCCCATCATCTAAGAATTGTCTTCTAAAAATAAGTTTTGTTTACACACTTAACCAATTTATGTAAAATTAAAACCTCGCGATATCGTTCATTTTGCATATTCTTAACGTTACCCTGCCCTTTTGCGCCATTGAGTAGCAGTAGACCTTTTCGCCCATAAACGATGCGACTCTGACGTTATGGCTCCCACACCAGGAGCATTAATTAAGTAGGTATCTCGCTTTCTCTCACTTAAATTGGTAATTTTAAATCTTCTTAACGACAAGAATTTGTAATTAAATTTTTTGCTTTACAGGCACTCGGACCGCTTTTGCATTCCAATTGAACGCACGCATTCGAGGCTTATGAAAAGGATACTCCTTTTTGTGTTTTTTTTGTATAGGTTCCGACGAGCAGACAGAGAGTGAAGGAAAGAAGAAGCTTACCGAATGAATTTAATTCCCCAGAAGATATAAATTAACAAGTAGATTAAGGAATGAGTATTTATCGTATCTTCTTCTCGAGAAACACCATCAAGGATGCCAAAAATATTTTAACATAAAATCCTTTTGGGATACCTAGCGTTTGTGGATGTCCAGATTTTTGTGTCTGTATAGTAAATTTGAAAATGGGATTTTATCGGATACTCCTTCTTGTGTTCTTCTTAATTGGCAATAAGGCTAATAAAAGGATTCAAGTGTAATTGGTTTTGTTGTAGTTAAGGTAGCAGTGAAGTTCTTATCTCGACTTGGGAGAATAAAACGTATGATAAGGACTATTTAAAACATTACTAGAGAAGTCTTTGAAGGATGGGGAGGGGGACGTTTTTGTAAGAAATTGGGTGTAAGGGAAGGGACTTTAAATTTTGGTTCAGTTCTAATTAACAATCTTAGAATCTCAAAATCAGTAGGTAAATCAGTATATACAAAAAAGACTTTTCCAAGTAAACGGTTTGTTTAGGCAATGACAGGCCTTGAACAAGAGTAGAAATAAACAGAAGGAAGATAGAATTTGTCCAGAATGATCGCTGATTTCGTACTTTTATACGATCAATTCTTCCTTTCAAGATCAACTCATCTTTGCTGAAGCAAGAAGCAGATAAAAGGAGATACAAAAGAAAAAAACAGAAGGAGTAAAAGAAAACGGAAAGAAAGAGATCAGGGAAAAGGCGATAAACTTAAGAAAATGGAAGGATTCAAGAAGAAAAGCTAAAATTAGCTAAAGGAAAAAGAACGGAACTAGTTAAGAAAGGAAAAAAAGTAGAAGAAAAGTATAGACTAACAAAAGATATCTAAATGCAAAAGGCAAGAACCGTAAGGAGAGAGAGGTTTTGATAAGAAAAGAGTTTAAAAATTAAGAGAGAAAATAAAACAAAGAGGAAGAGCCATGAAAATGATAACTAGATAAGGAAAAAAGGGCTTTAAGAGGAGGGAAACATTCCCATGAATTAAGATAATCTCCAAAAGAAAGAAGAGATCTTTAAAAAATATGGGAAGGCAAGGAACTAAGGAATTCAAGGAGCTCAAAAAACTGTAGAAGAGCTAAAGTAAAAAGATGTGTCGCAAGATGCAACAAATGGAGTCAAAGGATAAAACCAGGAGCGAAATAAACCGGAATAGTAAAAAAAAGACAAATGCTAGGGCAAAGAAAAAGGAACTTAGGAGGGAAGGAAAAGAGCTCAAAGACAAGAGGAGCCCAAAAAATGGGAAGACCTCAAAAAACGGTAAGCTATGAAAAAGGATGAAACTAACCAAATGGAACGATTTGAAGAAAAAAGAGGAGCTTCAAGACAGGCAAGAGAAGACCTAAAGTAAAGAGGATCAAACTTATCAAATGGAAGGATCTAAAGAAAAAAGTAGAGCTTTAAAAAAGACAAGAGAAGAGCTACAGTGAAAAGCTGTCAAGTATAGAAAAAGTATGAAGATAAAGAGACAATTTGAAGCTTAGAAAATAGGTTAACTTACGTACCATTGCGATCACTAAAGAATCCAACAAAAAAGAGAAGGTTGCCTAAGAAAAAGAAAAAGAAATTGGAGAGAAAAAGTGATAGCAGGCATAAAAAAGGGTACTTCAAACATTAAACTATTTTAACGCAGCATGTGACGAAATTGAAGAAATAGTAGAATATAACTTAGAAGAAGAAGAATAGCCCTAGAAAAAAGAGGCTTGTTAAAGAAAGGGCATGGAGTTAACGAAATTGGAGAGACTTGAAGAAAAAGATTCAAGTTAAGGCACAGCAGCTGCTTGTGATGAGATACCTAGTAGCTTCTAAAGAAAGAAGGAGCTGGAGAAAATAGGGTGACTTTTAGAAAAAGAGAGGAGCTAAGGAAAAATAAGTTTAAAAAGAAAGAAGAATGAGGCTCAGAGGAAGAAGTTCAAGACTCAAACGAGTTATCGAGCTCTTTTGGAACCAGGTAATCAAGGTTTAGGAGCATTGGGAAACTGAGTACTGAGCAACTTCCAAATCATCATAATTTGAAACTCATGAAACCTCAACTTGCTCTTAAGTAACTTTTTTATTCAATTGGATAGGGCGATTGTAAAACACCTTTACTAGCATTTCGTGCTGAAAGATCTTTTGTACTGTGCCCTTAGGTTTACGTAAAGTTTAAAGTTGTTCAATCGAAGCTGAGGTCATGTAAGAACCTAAGAATATTCGAAGAAGAGGTGTTTCTAGTATCAATTGGACTAGTGAATCCTTTTTGGAAACCTGTTAGCCTGGATCTGGCTAAGGCAGGGCATTCACATAAAATGTGTTTAGCTGTTTCTGTGTCTTCGATTCGAGACAGAAACGGCAGGTGTCATCCCGGCTGATGCCCATGTTTTTTACATGATATCAGAGAGAGCAGTGTCTATTGGGGAAGTCCGTATAAGTAACTTTGCGTCACCTTTGATCATGTCAAGAATTTCTTTCATACGTCTTTGAGATAAGTCGGTTAATAGTTTTGACTGGCTGTGGCCATTAAACTTCAAGGTGTGGATCATGATCTGCCGTTCCCAAGTAACCAATTCGCGTTTAATGATACTAATTGGGAGACCGCAGTAGGGATCCGGGCCTTTGATTTGGGATTGAGAGCCAAGTATTGCTAGGCGGTCACTCTCTTCGTTGCCCTGTATGCCTTCATGTGCAGTCACCCAGGAAAGAGTTATTTTATTGTGGGTGGCTTATTGAGATAGACATGTCAGGCAGTTCCAAACTAGTTTGGATTCAATTTTGGTTGAGTACACTGCCTTGGTGGTGGGTTCCCTGACTGTCTTTAGTACCTACCTACCTTTTTAGTAGTCGCGAATACAATGATGCTCAATGGGGATCCCCTCTTTACATCTGCATCTATCATTTGTGTCCTTTTTCTTATCTACTTTTTCCACTCAGTTTTAGAACACATCCCACACTCAAACAAAAATGCAAAATAAATTAAAAATACAATTCAAGTGCCTACTCAAAAAATAATTTGGCCATCGTTTCCCGCATTGAAAACCACAAATTAAAACCAAAGCAGTGATGAGCCGGTCCTTCCTTTCATGTTGTCTTTCTGGTAAACACTTAGAAATGAAACAAATAAAAATATACTGCAAATCCTTTTCAATAACGATACGACCGGAAATCAAATTGTTTCCGCCCTGTCTTCTTGCCCTCTTGTACTTAATGTTTAAAAAAATGTACACAGCCCGGACACAACACCGCACGCACAATGTCAATCCAAAATGATATGATGTGCTACATGTTGAGCCAAAGATCAAACAAAGAAGAGAAGATGCCGTTACTATTGACTTTTTATATTTTGTTTCTTCAAAGCTGTTGGTCAACACAGGCAGGACTCAGGACGTAAGACTTCTCCTTCCTTTCTTCATCAAGCTGATGTGATGGCATCATCTTAAACCACATTGACATGTTGATTGTCGGATGACATAATTTTCTCTTTCAAAAGGGACAAACGACACAGGACATCTAGAGCACACATAATTTTGTAACAATCAAAGGGACCACACCACACATGTACACGAGAGTACAAATCAATTTAACAATATTAAGTCCTGAGGGTGTTTGTAAATTTTGAAAAGATTACAAAAGGAGGTCCTTTTTTATTCTGGTTATTGAAAAATTGCAGAAAATAAAATTGGCTATGACAGTAATAATAATGCGTGGATTGAAAAACTGTTGTTTGTCCTTTATTCGAGCGAGGCCTGGTGATGTGTCGGTTTTTTTTATCAAATTGGGGTGAGGTGAAAGGTTTTTTAAATTGAAAAAAAAGGACACAGGAGAGAAGATGATGAGAGACTATGTCCTTTGGTAAAAGTGTGAAATACTAGGAAATTGATGTTCCTTTTTTCTCACTAATAAAGGGGGAAACTTTTATCCACTGGGAATGGATAAATGTTGTGGACACCTTAACATGTTTCAAGTTTAAATTGGAACAGTCGTCGCGCCCTCGGGCTTTTGCGGTGCTAGTGGTGTGGTGTTTTACTGACACAGTAAAGTGTGTGGTTGTTTCGGGTTTTTAGGATTTAATGCGTTTAATTCAATCTATGAAATAGAAAAAGTAAGAGTTTGATCAGCAGATGCCGTGGTAAAATTTAAAATTGAATTTATTTATGGACGAAACTGACATGTGTGTATGGCCTATCGTCAATCAATACAACTCAGCTAAAGCGACAATGGAAAGATAGAGAGTCTGTTTTCTGTGCTCTCAAAGCTAAAGGTCAAAGGCGGATTCGTTAAGAAAGTGGAACACACATTTTCGATGTATCCGAAACAATCTATTTTTACGGGAATTTACGGGAGGCAAGATAAAAGTCGGGTTTGAATCACAAAATGACATCTGCATTTTCTTTCTTTAAAAAGCATCCATCATTTTTTTTCATATTTTTCCACTCACATCGCCTCCCGGTGGGAATTGGCAGTTCCTCCAGAGTATTCACACTGTCATGTAAAGCACTTTCTAACTTAAATCGGAAATCGGAGAAAATTGTAGGTTCGTCAAATGCGTCAGACCCCGAGACTCCTCGAGTTTTTTGCGTCACCATATTTTTGTTATTTCATTTCACCGGTAGAGTTTTCAATCTAAAAGGCACTTTGCTTAGATCGAATCTCATCAAAAACCCTCTTTTTAATCATAAACTATCAAAACATATGATAAATTTATGAAATTCTCATCCAATTTAAAACGTTAGTGAAAGTCTAACCTGATGTCTTTCATTCATTTTCAAAAATAATCATTCAGCAGCTGCAATTGCTTTCGAAATTTTCTCTAAAAAGAAGCCTGCAACTCTTATTGCAATGACCCACGCCCACAGGTAAGAACAAATAATTCTATTAGTATAATGGAAGCCTTTGGTCAAAAGCCAATTCGACTGTTGCAGACGTTTATTGGAAAATTTAAATGCAATTTGCCGTATGTACGAACAAAAGCTTTGCAACTGCCAGTCAAAGGGATGCCCTTTCCCAAGCAGGATTCTCTGAAATCAATTGATTTAACATCCCCACAGATATCTTTAGAAATTTGTTTTTTACTACGTCTCTGATTTGAATGTGTGTATGTCTGGTTGTCTGGACAGCCAAGTTGCCTTTTGAAAGCAAATCAATGCCAATGCCAATAGGACCCATCAACCTTCGATCCTTTTCGACCATCGAATTCGTATAAATGCTCTCTAAAATGCAATAGCCGCTTAGACATCTCTTCAAACTTATCTTTTGTCTGTCCATTCAAATCCATTTGATGCAATTTTGTATATCATCGAAAAATGGGTTGGCTAAAGGGTGAGGTCTCTGTGCAACAGTATTGATTGAAAAGACAACGACAACATATCCTAGTATACATGCAATGATAGATATATGTTGGTATTTACCCTGTCTGAATGTGTGCTCAAGCATATTTGACCATCAAAAGCCAATTAATTGGAATTCCAAACTTCTAACGATAGTTGTATGTTGGGATACCAACAAAAAAATAAAAAATAAAAAGCACAAACTTTTAAGCCCGATCATCGAGTAAACATTGTGTTCAATTAAAATAAATCAAACAGAACTGACGCGAACAGTGCAGATGAGCCTAGTACATGGCTATTTGGGTCTACGCCTGGTCAAACAGTGTTTACAACAAGAACAACCCGACCAGACACTAACGTATAGAGAAGAGCATTTAATGGCTTTAAAATGCAAATGTACTTGTACATGGCTGACGGCAAGGGAAACAGATTTGAACGTTGTTTACGCCTTAAAGGTTTAATAGTTGCAATGTAACAAAGATAACTTATATCCTAGCTATAATGCGATGGTCGTTGTTTGAGCTCGTTGGATGTACTTATTTTACATTCGAAAATAAACTAACCAAGGGGAGGCTTTTGGGTTATGCGAAAGAAAAGTTCCTAACAAGTCATAAATAGGAGATTTTACAAAACTGAGAATTCCGGGGATTTGTGTTCGACTAAAAAAATCTGAAGTTCAAATTAGTTCTGGAACTCACAGAGAGATTACAATCCATTTTATAAATTTTTGTTTTTTGAACAAATTGTTTTGGAGTGAAAATACAATTACGTATTACCAAAAAACAAACAAACAACATTTGAAGTGTAAGCCAATTTACGGACACTGGCTGGAAAGGACGAAGCCGGCATGGTTGAAACTCCTGTTGGTCTAACTGGAAAGTCGGTGAATGAAACTGAAGGAACAGGTCGCAAGGCTTGTGAATTCGGTCCACGGACACTGGCTGGAAAGGACGAAGCCGGCATGGTTGAAACTCCTGTTGGTCTAACTGGAAAGTCGGTGAATGAAACTGAAGGAACAGGTCGCAAGGCTTGCGAATTCGGTCCACGGACACTGGCTGGAAAGGACGAAGCCGGCATGGTCAAAACTCCTGGAGGTCCAACCGAAACGTTGGTGAATGAAACCGAGACTGGTAGTCAGTCTGGTCCACGGACACTGACCGGACGGGATAAAGCCTCGAAAGGAGCAATGATAATAAATCAAATTAACCTTCAACATTCTAAGGCTGCTACTGCACTCCTATGTAGCAGGCTTTCCGTGTTGAATACAAAAACTCGCCTCGTAGCAATCCAAGAGCCATGGGCCTGGAAGGGCCGAGTTCTTGGTCTTGGAGGGCTACGAGGTTTCAATATTCTCTATGACGAACGGGCTGACCCACCCCGGACCTGTCTCATCATACCGAGGTCTTTTGCAGCAACTAAACTTGACCACTTCTGTGGTCAAGACCTGGTTGCGGCTATGATAAACTACGAAACGAACGGTGAGTGGAAAACTTTCGTCGTTGCGTCAGTTTATTTTCCCTGGAACTCCATTCTTCCCCCTCCCTCAAGACAGGTTGTGGATTTGGTGGAGTTTTGTGAAAACCGGAAGTTGGGGCTTATCATGTGTTGTGATGCAAACGCTCAAAACATAGTTTGGGGCAGCGTCAAATGCAACATGAGAGGCAACCATCTTCTAAATTACATTCTGTCTTCTGACTTAGACATTAACAATGTTGGTAATACGCCAACTTTTGTTACGGCTATACGACAGGACGTAATTGACTTGACACTATCTAACAGATATGCCAAGGAGATTACCAACTGGAAAGTATTGCTGGACGTGTCACTCTCAGACCACAGATACATTCAATTCCATGTAGCAAATGTGACTCCCACTCCTTTAGTTACAAGAAATCCCAGAAAAACTAACTGGACACTTTTCAAAGATGAGCTCGGTAATTTCGTCAAAACTCTACCTAAGCTCTCAACATCACAAAAAGTGGAAGATGCCGTTCTAGAAGTGAATTGTGCC
Organism: Melanostoma mellinum; assembly: GCA_914767635.1. Lineage (NCBI taxonomy): Eukaryota > Metazoa > Arthropoda > Insecta > Diptera > Syrphidae > Melanostoma > Melanostoma mellinum. The sequence goes on from OU612058.1 coordinate 29,406,903, forward strand.
CTTACAAGTAGCTTCGAGCTGGCATGTCCAGCTAGACAATTACCTAGTAGATCTATGGTTCCGTGGTGGAACAATGAACTACAGAAACTTCGCAGGGAAACCAGAAGTATTTTGAATAGGTCCCTCAAGACCAAATCAGATGTCGACTGGAACCTGTATCGATCTAAGCAGAAGGACTTTAAAAGGTTAATTCGAAGATCAAAGAATGCCTCTTACAAAGAATTCTGTGAAAGTATAGAAACACTCAGTGAAACTAGTCGACTTACTAAAACCCTTAAAAGGAGCAAGGTAAACAAACTAGAAACGCTCAGGAAATCAGACGGTTCCTATACCGAGTCCAAAGCAGAGACACTCAGTCTTATGCTGGAAACTCATTTTCCAGGAAACCAGATATCAATCGGACCACAGCAATCTATTTCCCTTAGATCAGTTGAATCCGATAAATCCACTCGACTTAGCTGGTACACGTCATCGTTAGTTGTTACCGACGAAGCCATCAAATATGCCGTGGCATCTTTTGACAGTTTCAAGTCACCTGGCACTGACGGTGTTTACCCAGCTATGTTGCAGGAAAGTATAAACCTTTTGCTTCCTACTTTGAAAAATATTTTCACTGGTAGTTTAGCCCTAGCGTATATACCAACTCCATGGCAGAGTGTTAGAGTCGCCTTCATACCAAAAATTGGTAAACAAGACTACTCACTCGCCAAGAGCTTTAGACCCATCAGTCTTACCTCCTTTCTGCTTAAGACGCTGGAAAGAATGGTTGAGATTTACATTCGTAAAACCTCACTCCAATTACACCCTCTGTCTCAGATGCAACATGCTTACCAAAGAGGAAAATCTTGCGAGACCGCACTTCAAAATCTTGTTAGCAGGATTGAATGCGCGCTTGACAGGAAAGAATTTGCGGTAGGTATTTTCATCGACATTCAAGGTGCTTTTGACAATGCAAGTTTCGATGGTATGTGTAATGCTGCCAGAGAACACGGTGTGGACGAGTCATTAGTGTTGTGGATTAAAGCAATGCTAGTAAATAGAACCGTAATCGCTGAGGCTGAGTGTGGACAATATGTTGCAACGGGAGTGAATAAGGGCTGCCCACAAGGTGGCGTTTTATCTCCTCTTCTGTGGTGCATGTTGATCGACTCTCTACTCGTAATGCTCAATGGTTCTAACGTTCATGCCCAAGCATATGCAGACGACGTCGCCGTGCTCTCGATTGGCTCCAGCCTCCAAGCTGTCTGTTCCCGAGCACAGGCTGCGCTTTGTATGATTGACACCTGGTGTGTTAGAAACGGTCTCTCCGTCAATCCTCTTAAAACCGAGGTTGTCCTCTTCACGAGACGTAGAAAATTGACTGGTTTGACCCAACTTTCGCTTAAAGGCGTCAACATTCCTTTTTCAAATGAAGTCAAACATCTTGGAGTAATCCTGGATAACAAACTTCTTTGGTCAAAACATGTCGAGTCTAAAACTACTAAAGCACTGTCAGTTTTCTGGCAATGTAAAGGAGCCTTTGGCAAGACATGGGGTCTTTCACCGAAAAGGGTCCTTTGGATCTATACGGCTATGATAAGACCAATCATCTCCTATGCGTCAGTTGTTTGGTGGAATAAGCTCTCGCGTAAATACGTTATTGCCTCGTTTGCCAAACTTCAAAGAACAATTTGTCTGGGTGTTACTGGGGCCTTCCCCAGCACACCGGGAGCTGCTCTCGACGCACTGTTGAATCTTCCTCCCCTTGATACTTACATCATGGGGTGTACTCTCAAGACCATTTCTCGTTTAAAGCGATGTGGTCTCTGGCACAATTCGCACTGGAGCTTTGAGGAACTCGCAAGCAGCATATCTTTTGACTCACGTCTAATGGATATGCCGTCTGACACGATGATCCCAAGGCTCAAACTGCGTCAAAATTACTCAGTCAACTTTCCTTCGGTTCAGGACTGGTTCACCCCAGAATCTGAGCCTGGAAAGAACTGTTATCGTATCTTCACAGATGGCTCCAAAACCGACGAGGGTTCTGGTGCTGGTGCCTTTGTTGAGAACGACGACATACGACTGCACTCATCTTTGGGATCATACGCATCCGTTTTCCAAGCGGAAGCTTATGCTATCCTTATGGCCTTGAGCAACGTAACGAACAATGGATGGACGGGGAGAAGTATCTGTGTTTGCAGCGACAGCCAAGCTGTGCTTAAGGCCCTTCTCAACCCTCTAACCACTTCGAAAGTGATCCAGGAATGCAAGAGCTCTCTGAATGCGATCGGAAGATTAAATTCCTTGAGTCTCATTTGGGTTCCGGGCCATCACGGCATAACTGGAAATGAAGTCGCCGATGAACTTGCTAGGCAGGGATCTCAGACAGCTTTTTCAGGACCTGAACCGTCGCTAGGTCTGCCAGCATCCTCAGTGAGAGCTTCAATCAACGATTGGATCTGTGAAGAGCAAAATCGTAGATGGCATGCCTCCAGTGGATGCAGGCAAACCAAGCGCATGCTCCCCAACGTTAGTAAGAAGACTGCAACATTTTTGCTAGCTCGTAGCAGAAAAGACTGTAGAAAGCTTATTGGCGTTGCCAGCGGGCACTTCTCTTTTGCCAAGCATTTAAACGTGTTAGGCTTAAGCGACACCACACTCTGTGAATCTTGTGGAGAAGATGAGGACACCGCAGAGCACTTCCTCTGTGAATGTCCTGCTTTTTCTCGCATGAGGTTACAGATACTCGGCGCAGACATGGTGAGAGCTGGTAACTTAGGCTCCTTATCATGGCAGCGTCTTTTGGCTTTTCTCCGAACATCTGGAAAGCTATAACAAATAGAAGGTTGCTATCTGGTAGTACAATGGACCGGTATTTAGGTCTGAGTGCTCCAGCTGGTATTTTAAAAACCTCCAACATAAAAAAAAAAAAAAGCCAATTTAAAAAGAAGTTCGATTTTTTCAACTTCTGTTAATCCTAGAAAAATTTTGTTGAGGACAATTATAGATAGAAGCACTGTTTTCATCGACGGCCATTTTGTTGAATGGCATGTGAGTTTGCTTCAGTTTAGTTTGAAATTATGTTCATCGTCCCACACGAAACAAGTTTGCTGTTGATACAAAATTTCATATATTTTCGCGGTTTGCACTTGGGTGTGGTCTTTTAAAATTGTGCGTTTCGCCACCTTTCTACTATTTTCTGTGGTAGAATTTGAAGTTTTTTGAAATGATCACGCCCACGCGGTAAACGAACCCAAGATTCGTAAATGGTTTTTTGGCAGCTTTTTCTTGTATATTGCAATAAAAGAAAATCTATCGAGCTTCGGGCAGTGAAAATGGTTGTTTTATTAAAACTCACCTCTAGTTGATGCGCAAGATTTTTTTTCTAAAAAAAACCTGTGGGAATCTTTAATTTCTACGTCAAAAGTCCAAAATCCAAGTCCAAGTTTTCCTTCGCTGCTCGTTTTATTTTCCCTAATTGTGTCGCTGGCGTTATGGTTAGCATGTCTGCCTGTTACGTGAGAGTTCGTGGTTCAAATTTTTGTTTTGTTTTTTAATAATTGTTTTTTACTGCGATCGACTGTTGCGAGGATATTGCAAGTCTCCAGAGAGTAGATACACTGCCATTAAAAGTGTTTTCCAATTCGGAACCGCGGGGAAATTGCAAGTCCATCAAATTCATTAGGCCCGGAGGCTCTAGTCTCGTATACTTATTTTGTTCTAGTCTCGTTGAGTCTGACGAAAAAACGACGTCTTTGACTACTAGTGCGTTCAATCGTTAAATTTTACCTAGAGTTGACCCAGTTTTGACAACTTTATAAGCTGTCAAAAAACCTCTGTTTTGGGTTCTCTTATTTTAAAAATACACCCCATTTGACAACGAACAGGACTTGTTACATCAATCCGCCCAGCCTATGCCTCCTTAAGGGGTAAGAAAACCTTTAGCTTGAGTTGGGTGAGTTGGGGTTTTTAAAAAAACGGGCGTAGGCCAACAAAGTTTAAGGTAAGTAACTACGAATGTCTGAGGAGAAAATTCAAAATATTCTAACTGCTATCACAAATTCCCCATTTTTCCCTAAAATTAAAAGAATTCAGTTTTCCTTACAAATTGATACTCCCGTTTGTGAGTTTTTTCGGCTATGCCTTAGGCTTTGCTTTTACCCTCACTGTTACTTCCCAATATAATCACTTCTGTCACATGACCCGTCGAACCAATTTCGAACTGCAAATGTCAAAAAAGGAACTATTAGACGTCCTCGGAGTGAATATCTTGCAACAAAATTTACAACATTTGATGAACTAATTTTCTTAATATCTGTTGTAAAATAATAATCAGTGCGAGAGACACCATTATGCTTCCATTCTTAGTTGTTACGAGGGTTTTTGTAGAGGTGATTATTGAAATAGTGAATATTTGGGGTCAACAAGCCCTTTTCTCTCAACCATTCCTGCTAGCTGCTTTACAAATTGAGAGGACCTATAATTTTATTCCGGTTCGCAACAGCTACGTTAAAAAGTAACTGTTTTACCCTCTAACAATTCCTTGTGATAGGCGATTATTGCGACTGTCAACTGTTGCGAAGAGCTAATGATTCTTGACATAATATATCAAAACATATAAGATAAGAAACTAGAGGACTGGACAGCAGCATACCTACTAAATCTTAGACATATTAGACTCAACAGTAACATCATATCGAAACTACAAATGAAATCCGATAAAACCTCTGCTTGATAACCAGGGTCCAGTGCACATCCTCACTAGTAACAGTATGAAAATATGCAATAGGTCCTGAGGCTTCCCGAGCTCGCTTGTATAATTGGGACTTTAACTACAATATAACTTAAGAAGTCCTGCATCCTTTTGGAAGTATTTTTCGTAGGACATAGATATAAAGCCTTTCATATTTTCAAATCCGAACTGTTTTTTTCCGCCATAGCCTCATTCATTTAAATCTTACTTTCTTTGCTTAAACACCCTAAATTTTTTCTGTTGTGAAATCAAACAAATCGTCTTATTTGAATTAACGGCTATATCAGCCTGCTATTTAGTTTCATCATATCCCATTTTTTTATGTAGTTTTCACTTGGATGGCAAAAAATGTTTACTGCGGCAGTTTTGAATGAAGCCCTCAATGTTCTCCTCTTCTCCACTTTAACAGATTCAAAATATCGAAGATACTATAACTTTATTAAATTGTATTCAAACTAACTGACAAAAAAAATGGCGACAATTGACACTACCTTGCCGCAGTTCACTGTCTCGTCTTATACTACGTATGTGATGTGGCTGTGTCTTAGACTTTTTTTTAAAGTTTTCCTGATATCAAAGACACAGATTTAAGTTTAACTGAGTGGTTTTGTGCTGGAGACCTTCAGCTGAAGACCACTAAGCATGTTCCTATGCTTTTTGACGACCACAGTGAGATTAAATACAAATCTTTCTTTCTTCTCTTTTCAAAAGGTTCTAATGTAAGTTAAGTTAAGAACATTTGCTTAGTTTGTTTACTCCACCATTAAAAATGTCCTTGCCACAATGTTTCTCAAAAAAACAAAACAAGCATCTTTTTTGACACAATAAACACCAGCCGACCACAATTATTTACAATGTTCCACTTAAATCCAGAAGGTGGTTTCCCAATTTTCGGTAATCTTCAGCTTAATATTATTTTTAAAATCAAAAGCCACAATGCAAAAGATTGCATTCGCATTCCTCCTCCCGGCCGCACACACCTCTAACCAGTGGATGTATTAACGTAGATCCCTTTCTCTTCCCTTTTGTTGTTAACTTCACCGAAAGTTAATTTCATTTAAACGAATTGGACGTGGCACACAATTTACTCTACATATAATGTTCGTTGTGAGAATCAACTTTATTGTGGCTCCAATAATATTATAATCCAAATAGGAAACGGAATTTAATGGTTTTGCTGCCACAGCCTCATGCAGCACGGTCCTACTCTATACATATAGGAAAGGGAAAATGCAAAAAAATGCCATTATCTCTTAAATTGTCTGGTAGTGTTCCTAGCGTTGTACTGCGCGTGAAAGCTGTGTACTTAAGTGAGGTTAACTCGTTTTGGTGTCGTATAAAGTGAGGGTGTTCCATGCATAGCCAATGAGTTCCTTCCCCCCTCTGATCCTATTACAAGCGGAAAGTTGCGCTTGTACAAAACTGTTTTTTGTCTTTTCGAATGTTTTTTTTATATGACTTAAGCGTAAGCAAGGCAACAACTTTGATAGTTAGACAAACAATAAAAACTATCCTCTGCACGTTTCCTTTGTATCTTACTTTTTAAATGGTTTGGTGTTCCTTCGAGAAATCACTTATTAAAGTCCATTCCTAAGGCTTTTCGAGGACATATGACACAAAATGTTACATAAGAAGATGTTTCGTATCCATTCTTACCTAAGCCGATTACCTTTTCTCCAAGTTGCTACATGAACATTGAACATCAAACGCAAATCATATGTATAATCATAGCAATTCAAAATTACACTCTACGCCATTAAGGACATTTACAAAATATCTTCAAATAGCCAATTTTCCTTAAATTAAAAGCCCTAGAGCACTCCATTTCCTTACCACCGTAATAACAAGTCACAAATGCTCTTGAAATTTACGATGTAATCTAAGAAAGATTCAATGAACCATTTCGAGGCTACAGAGTAATTACGTTACCCCACTATTGCTGCCACATGTGACCGTAAGTTATGCAGCAAAACTAACCCCGACCCCAATTGTGGCAGTTAAAGGGGTCATAACATAATATAGTTCAAAGACCATCACTATAGTTTCATTTGGTCGACGGCGAAGGTGAGCGGCATGCAAATACGATATCTTTCGGCAAACAGTGTTTCCTTCAGCTCACATACATCGCATCTTAATTTTACGCAAAAGGTAACAGCTTCCAATTATGACAATGGCACTTGTGCTTGGGCCTTGGTCGGGGGCTCGGGGCACATGATGGTCCTTCGCGTTCGTTTTGAAAACGGATTACTCTATGAATTATTATTATGATTATTATTTTCGAAAATGTCGGTGCTCGTGTGATCGCAACTATCAACCCTTGTTTTTGGCATATGTGCGATGATGGGGATGCGATGGCGGAGGAGGAGAAGCTTATTTCAAATCTAAAACTCATCCACCCACTGTTACATTAGGTGAGGTGAGGTAGTTAGTTACAAGAAAAAGGAAAGCTTTTTGGGTCGTTTGTGTTGGCCTGGATTTAATACCTTGAAATGTACGCTAATTAATTTCTCTGAAACGAATGCGTTTCGGCTTTTTCATGGCATATAATTGTCATCGACCAAAAACGTTTCATAAGAAACGCTATAAACATAAAAGTTAATGACTGAACTTAGCCGGCGGAAAGGCCAGGGGTTAGCTTTTGACAAAAAAAAAGTTGCAGCCTTCGGCAAAGAGTAAATAATTAAACAGTAGGTACGTAAGAACTATGGTTGGGTATTCTTTTATGGACTTTCTGTTGCAATTTGACGTGGTTTGTTCCAGACCATGTTTATGTTATTTTTTGACTTCAAAGGCAATAATGTCTAACGACCCAAAACTGTGGCACATTAGCGCCATTCTCCAGGACATCTCGTGGATGAGATTTTATGTTTCTTAAATTTTTTGTTTGTTGAAATGTCTGACTTGGGTATTTAGGATTTTGTTTTATGGTCTTAACAGTTGAAGACATAGATGCAAAGATATACATATATGTGCATTTACATCTTTAAAACATCCAAGTCAATAAGTTGGGAAAATAAAAAATATTCGTTGTTGTTCCTTCTACAGACCTAAATGTGAGATAAAAGCTTTTGTTTTTACCTCCCCAAGAAAATAAATATTCGGGCAGAACAAGCTCATTGAGGTCAGGGTACTTACTTACTTATTGAGGTCAGGGTGTAGAGTGTTTTTCTCATCCATAACCGATAGCACATCCAATTTCTTTGCCGTTCCAAAGAGCTTACAAAAGCGACGAAAGGCGATATCCATGGATTGTTCTGGGAACTAAAGGCTTAATCTTTAGCGCGAAAAGTAGCCATGCTCACCATTACACCACGTTCCCCACTATGCGAAGATATGCATTCCTACTTGTCTAGGTACTCTAAATGGAAGTTATTATAATGCTGGCTTTTAGTTTGCGTTGGAGTAAACATTCTTTGACTAGGCTTAAACTTTAGATAAAAAGTCTCAAAACCTGGCGATTTGCTATGTAGAAATCTTCCCTTGCAAATTAACGACTTGGTTCAAATATTTACAAGGACTATGACACTATGAGGTGGACCCGTCTCGACAGAAAAAGCAAAACAGATATGTTTTCTGCTTTTTCCAAGCTTATATCAAGATCGTATAAGTAGGCCCTCGCTAGTAAGCTTTCTCTTGCCTATAGAGCATAATAGTGCCACAGAAAGCAAAAACTCTTTCATTGACTGGCTTATATTTATTAATTAGGGCCCCTTTCGTGATACTCTTCGATTCGTCACGGTTCGGTAGCAATGGCAACTATCTTGGAGATGTTTGTCCGAGCCTTTCGCGATAATTTATCAAAATTCTGCAAAGGTGGGCCTGAGGTCATCGTTGTAGACGTTTGTAGTGTTTTTAACCAACGATTTGTCTGGTAAAGACCTTCACAGACAGGTAAGATGCCTAACGGTTCTCCCAAACTTAACCAAAGACAGCGACGAATTCAGCTGTCAAACTACATTTACATAACTCTAAATAAAAATGCCTACAACGAAGCGACAAGTTCATTTACAGTTCTCGTATGACGACAGAAAACCTATCAACAGCGTTTCTGCAGCTGTCGCAACTAGAAAATCCTTAATGCTTTGGAACTTCAACTACAACTGCAACTGTAACAGCACCGGGATTTGTAACTCCAACTCTAACTCCAACTTTAACTCCTGACTCTGATTATGACTCTGACTCTGACTCTGAATCTGACTCTAACTCTAACTCTGACTCTGACTCTGACTCTGACTCTGACTCTGACTCTGACTCTGACTCTGACTCTGACTCTGACTCTGACTCTGACTCTGACTCTGACTCTGACTCTGACTCTGACTCTGACTCTGACTCTGACTCTGACTCTGACTCTGACTCTGACTCTGACTCTGACTCTGACTCTGACTCTGACTCTGACTCTGACTCTGACTCTGACTCTGACTCTGACTCTGACTCTGACTCTGACTCTGACTCTGACTCTGACTCTGACTCTGACTCTGACTCTGACTCTGACTCTGACTCTGACTCTGACTCTGACTCTGACTCTGACTCTGACTCTGACTCTGACTCTGACTCTGACTCTGACTCTGACTCTGACTCTGACTCTGACTCTGACTCTGACTCTGACTCTGACTCTGACTCTGACTCTGACTCTGAATCTGACTCTGACTCTGACTCTGACTCTGACTCTGACCCTGACTGTGACTTTTACTCAGACTCTGATTTTTACTCTGACTCTGACTCTGACTCTGACTCTCGCTCTCACTTTCAGTCCAGAACCCACACAAATTTATATTTCAAAGGTTAAACCTTAGATTTTTAAGCTTAAGCTGTCTAGAAAAGAATGACTTTTCCTTTACGGGCATCGGGATCTCAAATGATCGTAGCTCTCCCAACACATGGTTCACTTTAGTTATACGGGAACGCGCCGATGAAAAGTAAACGATGATCTCAACACTATCCTGTTTTTCAGTTGAAGTTTCAAATTTATTTGACTAAAAATGAATACAATCCAGTAAAAGTGACTAACAACACTCATGTCCAGGAACCTTTAAACTAGTTTGTTTTTGAAATCCTCTCTCGTGCGTGCATGGCAGTATTTATTCCCACAAGTCAACCAGAAGATTATAGAAAGCAGTAGGATATACAAAGTTTCTCATTCTCATTCTTTTCCTCGAATTTCAACTCTTATATTACTCACCTCTGAATCGATGGTTATACTGCGAAATTTCGCAAACATGAACAAAATGAAACTAAAATAATTTTAATTTAAATTATAATTTTGAATTTTACTAAACATTAAACAAATGTATTATTGTCTTTGACAGGTGACGATTTGAATACACTAAAAACGATGCCCATAAACTGAATTTCACTCCTGGTAAGTATATAAAAAGAACTGTTTAAAAATGATCCTCATTTTAGAATTTCATTGCGAATATATACGAGATCGTATTGGTGTTTATTGAAACCATGTCCTTTAAAAATTCTAAAGTTTATCCTAAGAAGTTATTTTTATTCATTCGATAATAAACATGTGGCCAGCAATATTATGGAACAGGCTCACATTCGTGTTCGATTTCTGTCAAGTCCTAACGACGGCGATTGCCTTGTTGCCCGAAATTGCAGCACAAAATTCAAACCTTTTTCTTTCGTTTTGTGTTCTGTTAATATTTGATTTAGTTGAATTAACTTAACCAAAATTTGCATAAATCAACAGAAAATGAAAATGGTTTTACAATCGAAACGCACACTTTTCGACTCATACAACTGTTAATCCTTGCCAACTACGAGAAAAAACGATACGTGTACGGGAAATTAAAATCGCGCTGGGTGTTTGTGAGAATCGACGCTCGAACTGCATCGTTTCGTAATAAATAAAACTCTTAAATGAAAAACCAGTGAGGGCAAAGAGAAATTCTAACTCGGAAAAGACATTTCTTCTTGTCTACGCCTGTTCTTATTTCCTGTCAAAAGTTATCCAACGAAATATGCTTGCTGCACTAAAATTAAAGTCCTGCTGTATTATCCTTTCAGTCCCTGGATTGAATTTTCATTCGTTCAAAGACTCACAAAGGCTTATGAAGTAATAAAAATTAACGAATCATATTGAACAGTTGTCATCTTTCCATTAAAAAAAAGTATACCTACCTACCTACCTAAACTTGATGCGATTTAAGGATTACGACATCACCCCCACCTAATCCAAAGACGAAGCAAGCCTACTATACCACTCGAGTTCACAATACCTTAAATATTGCTTTTCTCTAAACAATGAAAATAATGTAGAAAAAAAACTCTCCAGTTCATCCCACAAATAACAAGAAAATCAAATTAAATTCGAGCAAATATCCTCTCGAATATTCTGCAGTTTGAGATCTTTTTTTGCAAAACTTTGATTGTTCACGTTACTGAGGAAGTTTGTTTATCCCTCGAACTCTCTACAATGCTTGCACGTAGAATAGGGATGATGTAATTTTCGCATGATTGCATAAAGCAATGCACCCTTTTGCTATATTTTGCCAAAAACTCATTTCCTTTTCTAATCCTGTTTTCAAGGTCAGTGGGTAGATTGTGGCCCTTTGCTGTACACAGTGTTTTAAAGTTTAAATTCTCAAAAAGTGTACCGCTTTTCCGAATATCCTTTCTACTTTTAAGGACCAACTTCCATTTCAAAATGCCACGCCCTCTGCAATGGTGCTTAAAATACCCTTTCTAGAGTAGAATTTTAAATCAGTAAAAAAAATCTGCACACGGGAGTAAACAAGTCATTTGTTATACATATTTGCATATGAAGCGTGTCCTTTTTCATGCGTTCGTCCATTCATCCGTTAGGTTGTGGTGGACTGCGACTCATCTGCTTAAACAACATCGTATTCTTTGTTTATAGAGCCCATTCCAATGTCTTTATATGTACATAGAAGAATGCAAACGGATGCTAGTCAAAATTACCCTGTATTCTGTATCGTCCTTTCGTGATCCTGAACAACCATCGGAAACTGGACAGCTCTCCCAAATCCTGCCTCCTTGGTATATTTGCTTGCATCCACTAGCGATGCCATCACAAATCTTTGTCGGTTGAATGCCGGAGACAGAGGCGAAATTCGTCCTGCCTATCGTATTATGTACGATGGTGATGGCTGATCCTTGCAAAAACACGTATATGTACAGCAAAAGGTCGCATCAGCATCACATCGTAATCGAATGGAGGGTTGCAAATTTGCGGAATCTCCTTCCTTTCAATCGTCGTCCGTCAACACTGCGTATACTCTTTCTAATATAAACATAAAAGGGTCGCAAGGATACATGTCATTTCCATTTGAAATTTGACTATCCCCGTTGAGGAGATTCTTCGTCAAGCCTGGTCATTCGAGAACACATCATCTGCTTGCATGAATTTAAAACTTTCGATTTTTTTTTCTCGCAAAAACCAAAACCATGCTAATTTATAATCCAGAGATGGCTATGCAGATAAAATTATGAAAACATCTGCTACGGCAAGCAATATTGTTCGTCCAGCAAGTTGATTTTAATATTATTCGTTGCAAAAAAAGCTTACCGCATTGAAAAAAAAAGAACTTATGCCAACATTACCGTCAGTGATTGCGCTCATTATGTTTAAAGGTAGGAGGACAAACTTTATTTAATCTCCGTTCATTTGTCCATTTGAGTTGATTAAAATGCCATAAATCATTTCGATCATACTTTTGAATTTGTCTAGAAAATTACGAACACGATGACGACAATGGAAGAAAATATTATTTGATAATTCAATAAATTTATCTTTTTTTTATGAGGGTAATACCTACTTAAAAGCTCTTTTGATATTGAAATCCACAATTTCTGTTTGTTTACCACTGACAAAGTTTTAGAGGTTGTCAGGACTTTCGGAAAGTTTTTGTAAATTAACATTTAACATTAGTTTTATTGACTTCAGGGACAAGGAATTCTTATTTTTCGTCGTGTAGTAGCTTAGTATGAGTAACTTATTGGTACATCAATAATGTAAGCCCTTGAGACACGACATCAAGCATGATTAGATAACGGCTTTGCAAAAGTGTTGAGCTTGCTGGTGAAAGTTTCAACAGAATGCATAATTTTTGTTTGGTTGGGAGTGGAAAAATCAGTGCTCAGTAAGATGTAGTTGCCCGCACATTCCTAACCAAAATTGGAATCAAATTCTTAAATAATCTGCAATGTAAAACTTAATAAAAAAAGTTCTTAAAACATCTGCTTTTCCATTTACCTAGTATTGCAATTTCAAAGCGATTACATTTACCACTGCCTCACACTAATGAATAATGATCAGCCAGTGCAGTACGCCGCGCCGCGCCGGCAATCCGCCGTGTCGCTTCCTGCTTCTAATTCAATCAACTCCTGCTATCATAAATATGTAGCATATTCATTTCAGCTGCACATCTTATCCCGTGTTATGGCGTCCAATGGTCCAATAAAAGCTGGAGCTGAATTACCGCTTACGTTATCAAGTAATACGTGACTGAATTATGTGCTTTTGGAATTATTTCTCGCATTTTCGAACACTCTATTACCACAATTTTACATTCTTTCATCGGCATTTGAACGAATTGAAGTCGATAAATGAACAGCAGACTTATATAAGCATGAGTTTTGAAAGAGAAATAGTACTCACTCACTCGATCACTGATGCGGTAATTTGACCCCTGTTGTCTTTGTACAATACTTAATTAACAGAGAGTGAACGTTATTGTGTTCGATCCAAACTTTGGTTCCGGCTGATCAAATGGCCCAAGAATCATTTTGAAGTTTGCTAATTGCAAAGTTGTAACATTATTGATGCGATGCGTCGGATTTTTCCCAGCGTATAGCAATTAATGGTAAGTCGGTGCTTCAGTTGCCCTTTTCCGTTTCATTGATTTCATTCAATCAGGATCGCTGGCTATGGGGTACTTTTCCATGACTGTGTTGATTGTTTTACGTCTCTAACTTCTGATTACTGTCACAAAGACTACGAATGTTATGCGGCTATCACTCCTAAAGTATATAAAGAAAATAGAGAATATCGGTAAAAAGATATTTGGCATGACATATTTCTTGCATTTCTCGTGGTTTCCAAGTTTTCAATGTCTTGTTGCAGTTCTTGCAGAGAACACTTATCATCTAACTTCTCGCTGATGATTTTCTTGGTGTTTCCAATCTCAACATCCATCGAAGGCGGTCGGAAACTGTTCAAGTACGCATTACAAACAACAACAACTTAAATGTGGTTGGTTTACCTTGTAGATCATTTTGTTCCAAATTTCATTCAAATCGGCTCAGTAGTTTTGGAGGCTTCGTTCGTTAGGGAATAAATAGCATCCTATCGGTAAAAGAATTTCGAAACCTGACAGCTAGTTTCTAAGTTTCCCTGTACGTTTCCGTCCCCGTTCCCGTGGGAATATGGTGATGAAATATACATATAAACCTTTCCCTTAAATCACTCTATCTATTAAAAAAAAAAAACATCAAAATCCGTTGCGTAGTTTTCATATCTTAGAAGCACACAGACAGCTGAAACCGACTGTGTTTTATACTATGTAAGGATTTATAAATAAAAAAGGTGCCAGTGGCAAAATCGTCGCACAGTTACTTTAGATATCTGGGCTTGATTAGCAGCTTGATGCTATAAGGCACCTTGCAAGTCACCCGATATACTGTCATGAAAAATTGTTTCTAACACTGCGAGGAAATTATTGAAATCTATAAGTTTTCTTAATCCGTCACAGAAAAGATTGCTATCCTAGGCTGCGATTTTTATGGAAAAATACCCGGTAACAACGTAACGTTGAAAAGTTGGTGTCCAATAGACTCAATTTTGCTGTCCAAGACATCATTACATCAAGACAGCATGGATTTTGCAGCGGTCGTTCCACTACTACAAATTTGTGTCTGTTCACCAACTTTTGTGTATCCTGCTTGGAAAATAGATTGCAGGTTGACGTGTTATACACAGATTTTGTAAAAGCTTTCGACAGAGTGCACCATAAACTTCTTTTAATAAAGTTAGAGAAAATGGGTTTCAAATCTGGTTTTCTCAATTGGTTAAAATCGTATTTATCTAATCGAAAACAGATAGTCAAAATCGAAGGTGAACATTCGTTTTTTATCAATGTTTTATCGGGCCTGCCTCAAGGAAGTCATTTAGGACCACTTCTTTTCAATTTGTTTGTAAATGACATTCCAGAATGCCTGAAGTTTGCAAATTGTTTAATGTTTGCTGATGATTTAAAACTTTATTCTCAGATATCTCTTTTTGATGATTGTGTTAAATTTCAACAGGATATAGATTCTTTTTTTCGATGGTGTGAATATAATCACCCCGAACTAAATATATCTGAGTGTAAGATATTTAGAGCTTTTCGTTCTTCGCTTAGGGTAGTGTTTAATTACAATCTAGGTAGCGAAAGCCTTTCTTCTGTCAGTGAAATAAAGGATCTTGGTGTTATTTTTGATACCAGGTTGTCTTTTTCAGCACATGTAAATTATATAACATCTAAAGCGAATTCGCTGCTGGGTTTCTTGAAGCGTAACACAGAAGTTTTCAAAGATTGTTATACTTTGAAAACGATATATACATCCTTGATAATACCAATATTGGAATATTGTAGCGTTGTTTGGTCTCCTTTTTATCAAAATTCTTCTGATAGAATTGAAAATATTCAAAAAAGATTCACCCGCTTTGCTCTAAGAAAATTGAGGTGGTCAGATGGTTTACCTAGCTATAGCTCTAGATGCGCGTTAATCGATTTACAACCTCTAAAAAGTCGAAGAGAAACTCTTTGTGTTGTTTTTATAAAAGATATAATCATCAACAAAATTAAGTCTCCAGATTTATTAAATCTTATCCCTTTTTATGTTCCTGAGAGAAATCTGAGAAACAGGGATGTTCTCTTTTTAATTCCAAGTCATAGGACGAACTATGGACTAAATGAACCCGTAACCCGTTCTCTATCACTTTTTAATTTAATTCATAGTGAAGTCGACCTTCAAATGGAATTAGATTAATTGTAGTCAACAGATTGTGTATCCATTGATGAATAAATAAATAAATAAAAAAATGAGTTGATGAATTAAGGCTTCCAAATAATGCAAACAAAACAATTAATCTGCATTGCCATATATAGAAGAACCTGAGAGATCACATTTAGTGATTAAAATTTCTATAGCTTTTGAAAACTGCCTCTTGATTGATAAGTTTTATCAAAAATTTTAGTTACCTACGCCCAAAGTTAAATGAAATATGAGTCCGAATCAAAGCAAACAATTATTGGTTTGTTTTTTTGATAAGGAATATGGACATACCAACAAAGCTAATATAAGTTTCTTAATGCTTATCGAAATACGTGTCTAGGTTGGGTACACATTAGAGACTAATTATAGACATAGACATAAATGTATTTCGATGATCATTAAAAAACTTATATTGACTTCGTATAACTAATTGTTGCCAATCCGGTAATTTATTTGATTTGTTAGTCAATCGAATAACAACATCAAATATTTATGCTACATTTAGTCTAGGATCCCAATTATTCCAATTGCATATTTTAACCTTTAGGTCAAAGATACTCCGATAGTAAAGCGCCAATCTAGATTGGCACTTAAAACATTGAAAACCTCAACATTAAAGGAGGGAGCTTTAGAAAATACCTATGCAATTCGACACTCATATCGATTATGAATAAAATTCTATGAACATGGAGTTTCTCTTTGTTTTAATTTTTCATTTAAAACGACTTGGGAGAAGGCATTGAAGATGTAATTAAGTTTTTGAAGAAGTATGAGTACTTACTAATGTAACTCTTTGTTTGAAGAAACATTCCGCCTTTCACAATCAAAACTGATGCGTCACTTCATGATTAATTAATAACAATCAGTCTGAAATAGTTTACCGCAATCTGTTTTGTGAAATTTGAAGTGTATCAATCGATTGGGAGAATAAAAAAAATTATATCTTGCTGGTGTTTTTCTCACATAGCTTTCCCAGACATAACTACATCGATTACGATTGCTTATCCATCCACCCAATATTTCCGTTAAAGAACCTTTAATTTTTTTTGTCGATATGATATTAAAATTATTAAATTTGAAACAAACACTAATGTCTGCTGACAAATTTTTAAGACGGAGTGGCGATGGCGGTGTGCAAAACGCCATTTCAAAAATGACGTAGAGTATTTGCTGTTGTTTCTGATAAGACAATGCAAGTGTGTATATTAAGTGTGCAAATTCACAACAAAGTGCAAATCAGAAGAGGGAACTGAGTAAGCAATGATGTGTCTTTTTGTCGTTGGGGGATTCGACTTTTGGAATGAGTAAACAAAAATGTCCATCATTACGTGTTTTATAACGAATTGATTGTAAACATGTGATTTTGTAGTGACTATACCCTATAATATGTATAGGGTTTCATAATGACACTGCAGCAATGTTAACGCTTTTTGGGTATAAACAGTTAAATCTTATTTCTTATAGGTACCCGCTACTAAAATAAAAGAAAAAATCTAACAACTACTTTTACTGTCGTCTGTTCCTCAATATGTTGGTCATTGTTGTTCACCAAAGATTTTACTTCTTTTGAACAAAGAATTTTTCCTTTTGTACTATTTGTTCTTTTGTCTTGAGAACATTTTAAGTTCCTTTGTAGGTATCGAATTGCAGAAGTTTGTGCATGTGCATTGATTTAAGTTTAAAAGGAAAAAAATCAACCTATAATCATCAGCATATGCTCCTTTAACCGGGGTAGTACGCGTAGAAAAAGGGTAAAAATGTCTGCCTGTTACGCGGGAGGTTCGTGATTTGAATCCCAACAGAAAACAAAATTGTTTTCCACGGGTGTCGTCCTTCGCAAAGAATAAGCAAGTCCTCCGATAGTAAATTCATTGTCATGAAAAGTGCTTTCTCGATTAGTTGTTGCACCTGTCCATTTATTTTACTTAGCTATGCTTCTTTCTATTCTTTTTTTTTAAACCTCACCAAAAACAGGGTGCCAGTTACCGCACACGTGATCGAGTAATACGTGACTGAATAATGTGTTTTTGCCATTACTTTTCGCTTTACCGAGCACTTTAGGACCTCAATTTGAAATTCTTTCACAATTATTTGAACGAATTGAAGTTGATGAATGAGCAGCAGACTGATTTTGTGTAATATAGTGCAAATGTTGAAGGAAAAGTAGCATTCAATCACTCGATCACTGATGCGGCGACGCCAGGTCTTTGTACTATAAAAGCACTACAAGGACCTCTCGAAGGAGAAAGGAACAGAGGAGTTTCATATTTTCAAAAAGAAATCAAGAACAGCATGGAAAATAATCCTTTGAGGAAATCGAGAGTTGCCATAATGAGAATAAGGCTCAAAACTTTTCAAAAAGTCGTATGAAGGTGGAAAATTTTAACTCCGGCGATTAAAAATCCCTCAAAAGCTTTGCGATGATAACACAAATTCCGCTGTCAGGCAAAATGCCCTGAACAGTCCGAACCAAAGAGGATTGATAGATCCAAGCACAAAAAATTTTTTTCTTCTTGCCTTGTCAGGGCAGAATATTGTACAGAAACGGCCAGTCTACCTTGCGAAATAACATCCATTTGCTGACGCGGGTGCTGTTATTTCGTTATCGAGTAAGACCCTTCTATCCTTCTGTCAATAGGAACAATATGCAACATATTGCTCAAGTCAGCCCTTCGAACCTTGTGACTATTGCCGGTGGAAAGTGGACAACTAAAGCGATAACAGAAAATACCATTGATCTGTTATCGAGGTATGTAGTTTGTTGCCAGAAAGAGCTGAAGCCTCGACCTCAAAAGAGCGTGTTGTGAACGCTAACAACGTTAACATCCGACTTGTATACAATTATTATATCAAAATTGGATTGGACAGAGAAATCGCCAGGCATTAGGGGCAGTGATACGGCGGTGGCGATCGAGCTTTGCTGTTTGTTAAGTTTTATTTCTAACTAGCAAAATATAAGCAATTATTGGTAGCAAAATTTTCCTTGAATTGACTTGCATCGATGAAGAATTCAGATCCCACATCAGCGAATACGTCTATAATGCCATATAATTGTTGGTCTTGTATTTTTGAAAGTTCCAGCAGCCTTCAAGAGACCCTATCTACAATCATTGACATCCTAAGATAAGTAATTGACATGGAATAAGCAACAAAAGACTGGAATAAAACGTTCTACTAACTTTTCCTCTTTTGAAATGGATCATGGCACCAATAGACAATCTTAGTCAGCCAAAGCTATTAAATTTGGATACCTCAAAAATTCAATGTACATTAAGGGCTTCAAGCTGATTGACAAAGACAACAAAGAAAATGTTTCGATCAACGACCTTCGCCGAGGTTTGAAGCTCGCTAGAAACAACGATCTGCAGAGAGGACAGTTGCATTCAATCTTTTGAGAAATCGACCAAATTTTCATATTGCATAAAGATTTTGGACAAAATCCGGTAATACAATATCAATAAATACACTTAGTTTTTTTATCGACTTCTAGGCCGCTTAAGACAGTATTTGCAGTGATGAGTTGTACTGAACTTCTGAACCATGTCTAGTTTTCACATCTCAGGATGACTTTGAAGAGCTAACTTACCGAGATTTTTAGTGTCGAAAAAGGTTTTTGTCTAGGCCACACCCTGTTATGTGGCTTCTTTTTAACAACATACTTGAAAAGATTGCGCAAAACTCAACACCAGATACACAATCTTTTTAAAGTCTGTGCATTCATGAGAAGAAGCAAGAGTGATTTGCTTTTGCGAGCATTGAAACAAAAGCGGCAAGAAAAGGTGAAACGACATAAGAACCTAGGATCCGCTATAAATATGGACAATATATGTAGCATCAGCTTGGGGATCAAACGATGAATTAATTTTGTCAATCGCTGTTTCTATGTTAAGAAGGCAACTGGGCACACTCTGTCTTGCGAAAAACAATGGAACTTATTTAAGGCGGCTGAGGAAATATTTGGTCTCCGAATATTCCGACGGGTTGAAGATAAAACGTAGAATTGTATAATCTTTATAGTGACGTGAGTGTCATGAGACTATGATGGCTTTGCTGTGGAGATGAATACAAAGAACAAACTCTGTATTTCGACAAGTCTTCGAAGGCACAGTAAATGAATAGCGGAAGGGCAAGGCCTGGTTTAAGGAGGCGCTTAAGTACAAAGGGACTTCATTCGACTTAAGTTGGAAAACTGTCGGAATTGATTATTTCGAGAAATGTTGAAGCCCAGGTTCATCTAGAACTCAGATGCTTACCTATAAATAATTATGTAAGGCGCAGACTCTTATCTTCAACAGGGAATCAGTAAATGTATAAAATATTCTTGATTTAGTGCGAAATATTTTTAGAACTTCGTACAATACGCTCTTCTTTTTTCCATTGAGCCAAAAGTACTTTACCTTTCCATTTGCACTTTTACTCCTCATTCATATAAATAATATTAAGAATCCATTTATACTTATATGTTTTATTGAAAGCAGTTGCCATTAGAATTAATTGAGCACGCACTACTCACAAACCATAAGCTTCAATAACTCCCAAACCACATTATGGGCAGCTAAATTATAATTTGAATGAACCGAAACGGATTCTTAACAAAGTAACTGCCGCTCAATTTATGTATTCGCGTATCAATTTAACCGCCTCTATTCGGAATATTAAATTCATTTACCAAAGCAATTTCAAACTCTTAACATCCTTTGTGAGTAAATTGCTACTTAGTCGTATTTCTTTGGTTCACATCCTAAACAAGCTTTTATGACCCTTAAGCTTAGTAAAAGTTCTGGTTGCACCCCTAAAATCACAGCAATTAATAACCGAAGATTATAATTTTATGAGAAGGTTGCATCGTTTCATCTTTTTTTTTTTTTTATTTAAGGACACTTTACGAAGCGTTCCAAATAAATAAAAGCCATAATTGCCTAATGACACGATACAATTATGCCCATGTTTTGTATATCAACTATGGGCAAGAATAAGACGAAATTGACTGACATTCTGCATGCGACCACAAGAATGGCGGAACCATGCGAGTGGGTGACCCAACCCTAGACAGGCAATCAACTAATAATTGCCAAAAGCACATACGGTCATTCCTTTTTTTTTTTATTGTGGGGAACGATTCAGTCGTCCTTATGACCGTGCCTGATTATTAGATGAGAATTAATTTTTTCCTTTTTGGCCTCTGTATCCAATTCGGGTTGTATTGTGCCGAAGGCATAATAGTAGGTACTGGTGGCATAATGAAGTTCCGTTTGGAAGACCATTACGCTTCATCATTTTTATGTAAGTAAGTGCTCCTGTTGTAAGCACACATCGAGTGTAATTTCGTTGGTTTAATGATAGCCCCGAGGATTTGTGATGATTGGTAAATCGGAAGTTTGCTCTGGTGTGTCCTGACTGTGTCCAATTCGGCACACGCAACATTTTTAGTGTAAAAATGATTTACTTTAATGACTACTTTGGTAAATTTGATAAATATTCTATACTGTTTGGACTTTGTCTGTTTTGAAAATGTACATAAACTCTTTTTTACAAAAACTATTGACGAAATTGAAATATTGATTCATACATAAATCACGTCACACTCATTTGCACTTTTCCTTCACACCTTGTGGATTTTGGATCTATCAAAAGCAGTGCTGAAAAATACGCAAAGTAAAGTATAATTTAACATATTTTTTTGTTTAAATAATATTGGCCCATGCAATTTCGTGACCTTTTGTTGAAATAAACGTTCACCATGATAAGAAGCTTTCGTCCCAACTTTCATTCTTCAAAAGTTATTGTTTGAGAGAAATGCTAGAAATGGCCCACCTTCTGCTTGTTTTGCACACCTATTTGAATGCCGAGCAAAACATCACTATCACTGTACTTTAGTCTTACCAAGTGAGTTTTTTCCCAATTACACATTTTTTCGACCGAACTAAAAGTCCCTTCACATGGTGTCCTATTGATGGCTTCGTTTAAAACTATATCGTTTTTTCAAACGAGCCCATTATTCATCACATATTAAGTCAATGTAAGGTCTAGTGGATTTAAATTTTTTATTATTTGCACCTAAAACAGACATCACTCCCAGACTTTTATTTGCCTCTTTCTTTGTCTTTTCAAAATTAGAAAATCTTCAATCGCATCTAAAATATTGGTATTTAGGTACGATTCAAGCACCGCAACAAAACCCATTTTGGAAAAGTACAAAGCATTTGGTAAATAACATTGTAGGTAAATAATGAGATCGACTATTTTAAGCATTAAAACAACAAATACTTAGGTTAATGGCCTCCCCACACAACATTTTGAGTGTTCAAATAGAATACCTTAAATTTATCAAAAACTGCAGCTGTGCTGCACCAATAATGTTGACAAAGTGATAAGATAAAATCACCATGACCGTTACCAAGGAAAGACTTTGTGAAAGCCGAAATAAATTCTAAATGATTTTTGAATGCACTCAGCATTGCAAACAAAGATAAACATTTTACATGAAACTAATTTGGCTATGTCTATAATAATTGTTGGAAATTTTTTTTGTTAACCAAAATTTATTGCATTAAGAAGATGGGGTATTTGCTTCTGACTTTATTGGCAATTTCAAATAGCCTTTTGTTGTGTTGCGTAAAATTTTACTCAAATTTACCAAAAATGTTGAAATGTAGGGATACGGACTTACTCATATCATGAATCATGATTCCGGATGTTGCCACGCCATAGGTATATGATTGTCCAAAAGAACCATGAGAGATCCTTTTAAAGGATCCATTCCCAATCAGCCATTTTACGTATTGATTACTATTCATCTGTTCTGCTCTGTAGGAAAAAAGAGTAAAGGTGGAAGATAGGTAGACAAATTTACTATACCGTCTTGATTATAATCATATTTACTATACCGTCTTGATTATAATCAATGAATGACGAATTGAAGACTAATATCAACTGTGATTTTTTGTAATTTTGTGCATTTTCGATTCTAAGAAAATGTGTATGCATGAGTAAAACAAATTTAACAATAATGCTGACTCTTTCTACAGCAAAATTACTTATTGCAGAAAATTTTTAAACTAAGTACCTACTTAAATATGACTTTGATAATCAAAATCATAACTAAGTATGTAATTACATTTTTAGTAGATTTATTGTTTGCCAAGTACCTAATACAAAAACTAAATTCTGTATTATGATCTAGGTCATAGGATACAATATAGATAAAAAAAAAAAACCATTTGAAACCGAAATAAGATTTGTAGTACGGTTTAGATTCTGATCAGGATTTAATCAGATGGCTAGGTCAACGGATAGAGTTAAGGTTTTGGTACTGAGAGAAACTGATTAGATAGTCAGATAAAGGAAAAGGGTGATGAACGCTGGCTGGCTCCTGGTCGCATGACCAGATTACTGGTACTTAATGCTGATCAATTCATGGCCGGATGACTAGATTAAGGGATGAGGTACTGTACTCTCAGTACAGTAACTGGCCAGATGATCACTTTACGTAAAATCGGATCCAGATTCGACGGAAACATGAGAAAAGTTTCTAAATACTTAAGGACCTCCAAGACCAAAGCGTTTTTGCAGTTGCGGGGGCTGCAGAAACGCTGTCATCATTTTTTCCGTCGTGACAATAAATAATTAAATAATAAATAGGGTGGCGCAACAAAACGATGAACCCCAGGCCCTAGCGCATTTCTCACAACCATTGCCTTTGTGAGAGAATGGTGGGGACCTACAATTTTCTCCGGTTCCGAACGGCTAATCGAGAAAGCGCTTTTCTTGGCAATGAATTTACTAACGGAGGACTTGCGAAATCCTCGCGAAAGGCCATACCCGTTTAAAAACATTTTTATCTCTGCTGGGATTTTAACCACGAACCACTGGGTTAACAGGCAGACATGCTTATCATCACTCCACGGGTACTACTCGCGACAATACAAGTGTATGAAAACGCTAAGTGTTTTTTTCTCCCGTCGGTGTGGGTATTCTCATAAGTCGCTGTGTAGTTTAATTTCGACAGCTGCAACTGTTGCTGTTGCTACTGCAAAAACGCTTTGGTTTGGGAGGTCAAAAATTTCTTTTTCATCAGTAGCTTTCAGTTAACAAAAATGTTAAAGTAAAGCTAATCAGTGAACTTCCATTTCACCAAAGAAATATGATTACAAGATTTGTTTAGTTTTTAAGAACATTTTACAAGTGAACGTTTACGTGTAATTTTTCTTACAAGTTTGTCTCGTCTTCACTTTTATATTAAAAATGTTTGCGACGAAGGCATATCAGTATCGATGTAGCCAAAGTTGAGATACGTTAATAAAGCGCTTACTACGCGTTAATAAAGCGCTTACTACGGCCTTTCGCTTTAAGTTTTGCCCGTCGTATCTCGAAAATATTTTCAGTATTTATTGATGCGAAGCCTTTAAGACTTCAAAAGAATTTAGAATTTTTCCGACTTTCTCACTTTGTCATCATGTGTCATAGAATCAGAAAGAATTTGCACTATTTATTTTTCTTATCTCGCATCAAAGAGGCATAAAATTATTTGTTTTACTTGTGAAAAACAGTCTTTTCTTGATACAGGTGCAACGGGAATTTTTGAATAATATTTTTCCAAATTTCTGTTTTTGTTCGCTTGTTTATAAGTTCGTGAATTGAAATTCATTAGTTGATGTAAAAAATTGGATTACAAAGTTGTAACTTTAAATAAAGAGTATAAATAGATTACTGTTGTTGTTGATGTTATTAATTTGATATTCAAAAACTTGAATGAAAAATTAAGTCATAAAAAAACAAACAACTCAATGAATTTTTGATACCTTGAAATTTGTAAAAAAAAAAAAATTAGAATTCATAGGAAAACTAGGTGTGGAATGGAATGAACAATAGAAACCATACCAATGCAGACTTGGTTACAAGTTATCAGAAATAATATTAAAGATAAAAGATATGGCTTCATACTAGACCGTTCCTATGCATATGTAGTAGGTACATTGAAAACTGGGAAAGTATTGGAGTACAACTCTAACAGGGATTAGAAGACATTATACAATCAGCTTAGTTTTATAAAACAAACTGGCAAAAAATTGTGACGCCATCCTGAAGTTTTGTAAACTTCTCCACAGAAAAATTTACAAAAAGTCGTCTTGGAAACCTGGCGTTATGTTAAGTGATTCTGGTTTTTGTATGAGTGTAGGTACTATAGTTACTTTAATTATAAAATAAGAACGAAAATCAATACCCTTTTCTTAAAGGAATACAACAAACAAAAGTTTTTTTTTGTTTATTTCAAACTATAATTTCGATGACTGATAACAATCGTGTATGCATTTCTCTATACTTTTTCATAACATTCCTTGAAAAAATCACATCGTGAAAACTAATGGCCCAAACACCATTTTAAAGCTCATGTTTCTCGCTGACAAAAAATACACAGCTGCAAATTATTATATCTATTTTCAACAAACTTCTCACTCTTAAAAATTTATTCAGTATTTGATCACGTGAAAAATTCTCATAAGTCATTTAGTTGTTTAATGTTTTTATTGGGAACTTTGATTTAAATTGAAACCGCTTAGTTGTGCAAATAAGGTCTAGAGACGATTTATGGTTGGTATCTTGTTTGTTATTTTGCTACGCCAACCTTTTACAAATTCATATGAAAATTAGATCCAACTATCAAAACCTCATTTTTTTAATTTCTTATTTCGTTTTTCTTCAAACGCACATACATTTTTAGGTTTGGAAAAAATGAGGATGAATTAGGTCGGCATAGCGCATAAGCATAGACCTACATTTAGCAAAATACTGTACTTATTTGCATGTCAGCAAGATGCTCTAAAAGTATGAGTTTTCGGAGAATCTCGCAGAATCTTTTTCCATGTCATAGTTATTCTAGAACATTTACCTACTACTATTTCAACAATGTAACTAACTAGGTATACAAATAGCAGTGAGTAGTCCGTCAATAAACTACTTTTTCTTAAACCAAAAATGTGTCGCCTATCATTGGAACCGATCGGCATTTTTTTTTTTAGACTTGAATTCATGGTTACCATTCTAACCTAACTTTAACCGTTTTCTTATAAAACAATATAAACTGGAAAACAGTCCAATTCCCCAGTAATCGAACACTTGTTTCCTAAAGCCGAACATTAAGTTTCCTTATTTCGAACATGGTGTTTTGGTTAAGACTAGCATTTACTTACTACGCAAAACAGACATTTTCAAAGTTTTCTCTATTTTAAATTATCCAAACATTTTTATTTATATTTTTATATTTTATATTTATTTTTATATATTTTTTATATTTATATTTTCTAAATTTTATTGAGCCACATAAATCAGGTAAGATTTGAAGAGTTGCACACAGTCTTTTTTTTAGCACAAAATTGGGTGTACGTTAAATGGTTATGCTAAATGGTGACAACCTATATTTCTTAAGCCATCTTCTTTGGCAAGAAGTTATGGGACACCTACGTCATAATTGAAATTGTTAACTGTTCGAACAAAGGAAACCTAAAATTGTACTGAGTTTCCTTAATTCGAACACTGAAAAAAGGTGTTCGAATACTGGCCCCAAAGATTTTGCTACTTTTATTGATAGAAAGACGTAAAAATTATTTAGTTTCTTATAACGTGTAAGGCCTGAGCTTAAAAAAACTATTTTGATGAAGTTGCCTATATTCGAACACTAGTGTTCGAACAGGAAACTCACAACAATTTAGTTTCCTTTGATCGAACAGCTAAAATCTAGTAAAACTATTAACTTTTAAGATAAAATTTTAACGTAAATGAACTAAAATAAGCATTATATTACGAAAAAACCTTACAACATAAATATATAGCTTCAACTGCCCCTTAAAATCATAGTTTCTCACGACACTTGCAACAGTCTACTTCTTATATGGAAACCCACAATTGCCCTAATCTTTGAAAGCTAGTCACAAACTACTATTTTTTAAACGTTTACATTGGTTGTACTTGTGAGTTGTTTCTGAGGGTTAAAGAGTATAACACCCTCTACAATTTTGCTTTAAAAGAAATTAAAAAAATGTGAAGTAATGCAGTTTGAGCGATATTTTTCAAAAAGTGTTCGACAACTGGGAGTGTTCGAATTTAGGCGACCTTACCCTACTCCGAAATGGAACAAAGCATTGTGCCAATTTTGGCGTTGAAAGTTAAAATGAGGAGTTCCCCAATGAACTTTACTTCGCTGTCTGTCGTTAATTCGATCTGGGTAGGACGCTGTAACACTGTAAAATTTGAATGGTGTGACTTGATACGCTTCCTAAATGCCGGAATAGGTCCACAAATCCTTGACTTATTTTGATCTCATGTCTTGATGTAAAAAGACGTAATTCTTACATCCGGGTGAACTGTTATAAATTTTCCACTTCAAGAGTAATGATTAAATTAACCATTACTAAAAAACAAATCTTTTGAGGAAGGTCGTACGTTGCATTGAGTTTTCCTTTTCCGAAATATTTTGGGGGTAAGTGTCGTATATGCCTCTTATAAACCCCTAGGTCTGTCACAATTATGTTAAGAGATGACTGTTATTCGTTTTTTATTATTCAGAGAATGACGTAACGTTCACCGTTCACGTATGACGTTTAATCGAAGAGAATTTTTTAGCAAGAGAATCTAATTTGAAGAGAACAAAAAAAAAAAAAACATAATGCGTCTTGTTTTCCTTTGTTGGACTTTTTATTTCGCTTTCATTTTTTATCACAAATAAAGAATAACTGAATAAATTTATTTACGGAAACTGAAAAAACATAACGAATTGAATTGAAGAGAATGGAATTTTATTTTGATTAAAAAAAAAACAAATACTTATTAACAGCGATAGATCAATGACTTTTTTGACAGATGTTAAGTCTATTCCACCTCTAGTGTGGCTTTTTTTTGATTCGAAAGAAAACATTAAAATTGAATTTGCTGACTGCAGTCTAAAAGAAATTTGTTGCTTTGCTTACTAAGCTCATATCACCACTTCAAAATTACTGCTTTTGCAGATATTCATCGAACAAGTACACTCCCAATGGTGTGCTGCTTCCCTCAGAGTATGGGTTGTTCACGATCTTGTACAAGTCGTTAGCATAGCCAGACAACTTGCGGATGGTAGAAGCTTGTTGTTCCAATAGCTCCTCTTCCAAGAACTGTGTGATCTCTGGATCGTAGGTCTTGCGATCAGCTGAGTGGATTGATGTATGAGCATGAACTTCAATTGCCTTCTTTGATAGTTGTTTCTCCATGTCCAAAGCCTTAGCCAAAGCGGGTAGCTCCTCGAAGTCCAAGATCTTTGTTGGAGGAGCTGGGGCGTTGAGTAGGTCTGGTACTTCTTGGTGTAATTTGAAGTCTGTAACTCCTCCACGCTTGGCAACATGCTTGATCAATTTAATTGAGTTTTCAAAAGCGGTGTCCGACAGAGAGCGGAAGAGCTTCATGAATCCTGGACGATCCTTTTGGTAGGAATTAAAGAATGTTCCCAAAAGCAGGTAATCGTATGATGCTGCGAGTTGTTGGTTGGCATAGTTTTGTAGGCTGGGTTCGATATGAGCAATAGCCCCGAATTGCGAATTACAGTTGGCGAAATCTGGTTGAGGAAGGATGATTTTTAGTTAATTGCACGGTTATTATTATCAAACACACAACTATACTCACTCTTCTTTGTTTTGGGGTTGGCATCGCATACACCTTCTGCGGCCTTGTAGCACACATTTTCGGCGCTGACGACGGTGCCAATCAGCAATACCGACGCAATGGCGATTAGAACTTTCATTTTAAATGTTTTTGTTAGTTTTTGATTTACTGTATCCTTGAAATTAAAAGAAAAAGACAACTCAAATTAGAAAAATTTTCACAAAATTCCGTAGTCGTTGTACACAATCAGAAGAGCAAGTAGAAACTGTAGAAAGGTTGGATAAATTTTCTCTTTTATTAAAGAGGCTACGTTTACTTTGGTTTTTAATTTTATTCAATTTTCGATAGCACACTGTCTCTATTCTCTTTGCACTTCTGCCTAATATGTAAAAAATATTCACAGTGTAAATTCTTTTTATTGAGAAAAAAGAACAATTTGAAATAAAATTGATCCACTTACAGACTGATAATAAATTGCAATGAGCACTGAATTAAGAAATAAAAATCTATTTGTAAGTTGAACGACGCACGCTAAACGATTGAATGTTTCTCCCACCCGAACCGATTGAGTGAATCTGATGTCGTGTTTGCCTTCGCTCAGGCAATTTATGTAGAAAAATATAATCTCAAAAGAGAGTACGACGAAAAAACAAATCAATATGGTCGTCGACTGCCATTTGTATGTGAGAATTGTTGTTGTAGTTGATTTCTGAGCATACAACCGGAATAGATATGGCGCAGGGCTGTATAGGCTTATAGGGTTGCCATTACGTGTAGCTCTTTATCTGTGGCTGATTTATGATTACTCATTGAATTTATTTTGCACATTGCACTTTTTTTTCTTAACAACAACTTGCGAAATAATGATTGAGTGTTTTTGGGTTGGAGGCCACTTGGCTGATGACATGGGATAACGACTTTTGCACATTTTGCAATTTTTCAAAACCTTTTTTAAAGAAGCTGACTTGATGAAATAGCAGGGAAATGATATTTTTCAGATACACATACTACAACACTGCAACTGACATTTTTACTCGTTAGCATCCTGGGTCGGAACCAATTGGTCTTTGAAAGCTTTGGGATTCTCACAAACTAACTTTTAAGTAAGGATGGTGTTTCGCTACAGCTCAGGGCTTGCAAAACAAAGTTCAACTTTCATGCCGACTCCAAAACTTTCGTTCTGTAATTACTGCATCAACAAAATCCGTGGTTGAAAATTGAAAACACGCTAGTTTTGTTTCCATCGCTTCCTGGCTTATTACTTAATCGACGCATCGGTTTAAGGTAAACTTGGAGGTAAGCCCATTCCTACAGAGAAAGCAAAACAGAGTGTCAATTTCTTTGAGTACTTTTGTTGGCCTACAGACTAGATTCGGCAGCAAGTCTTCACTTTATGGAGGCAAAGGTGATTGTGATCAGTGGCAAAACCAGTTAAGCCTCTAAGACGAGAACTATTTTTGTAACTGAATCCGATATTTTTATCTTTCTTACAGTTTAGAATGAAAGAAACTTCACTTAAGCTTCATTAATAAGAAGTTTTGTCTTTTAAGTCAACTTTAACTCAAACTGGAGACAGAAGGTTCTCTCTTTAAAACTCTCTGCAAGGCTTTTTTTGAATGTCAACTCGCTGAATATAAAACTGAATGTTTTTTCCTAAAGCAGCGCAAGATCTTTGTAGAGGTGAGTTCAGGTAATGAGCGTAGCATGTTCTTTTCAATTCAAAATTATATGTAGGGAATTTGCGGGTAGTCATTCATAGGCTAAATCTTTCAACAACGCTATTTCTAGTGGCAAAATAAGCAACGATTTTGTTCACTCAAAAAATCAAGCTGTTTCTACTATTCTAGACTCTGAACGAACGAATCTTATGGTTTCAAAAATAAGATCAATTATTCAATTCTTTTTGTCTAAAGTGTGAAAAATTCTTCGTGTTTTCTTACCATCTTTCTTAGTCCATTAATAGTTGAATTCGTTTTACCCACCGAAAAGTATCTTTTTTTTTTTGAAAAGATAGGAGAACTAAAGGGGAGAAAGTACTGTCTCTTCACTGCATTTTTTTCTTCGAAGAAAACGTACATAGCTTTATTTCAAAAGATTACCTACCTTCCTAGCTACAAAATCTCTGAAGTCAATCAACTTAAACTGTACCTAACACCTAGTCAAAATAAATTCGTGTTACGAAATGCATACATAATTGCATACATGAATAATGACCACGTCGTCATTCGGCAACCCTTTCTTCATATAAAATTTTCCCTCAGCACCACAAAATTCTAGAACAGCAATTGAACATCAAAACAAAAACAACTATCAGCTGACTCATATCATGGCGCACCATGCCATGGCAGCCATTTGCCTCCATTGTGGCGAATACTCGCCAGCCATGTTTTATTTCCTATGCCGTTATCTGGCTCTCATTTGATGAAATTCACACGATATCTACGACACATGTTTACTAGTATTGGTTTTTGTCGCCCTTTGTACTGCGTTTGCTAGCCTTTGTTTTGGACAATCTTGACTCAATACAGTTAATTTGTGATCGTTTTTTATCGCATCAGTCGTATATTTTTTTGTCTAATTAGATCCCCTATGTGAATGTATAGTGCGGGCAGCAAAGTATCGTGTACCGTGTGTAATCGTATTGGAGTGAGAAGATTATTTTTCTTTTAAAAGTATACCCCATTCCCCTACAAACGTCAGTTTTGTATAAGCAGCGTTTGGCAACTTAGCACATTCGTGTTCTCTTTTTACCTCCGCCATATTCTCAAACGAACAGTCGACTTCTATACCAGTGTGTATAAAGATTCCGACTTCATTGAGAATCAGAAATTCATAATAAGTGCCAGCAATTTAAAACATCGTGGTAGAAACCAACCAACAATAAAAGTAGAGACTTTTTAAACTAAATCAATTAATTGATATTCTAACTTGTTAGTGATTCGTTCGCGAGTTTTTGTAAAAACAAATTTTCTTCGATTCTGAGAAAAAGTTGACAAAGGACATAATATACGCAAAATGAAATTCATCGTGGGATTAACTGTGCTCTTTAGTGCTATTGCACTAATTTCCGCAACTCCAGAATGTAAGTGGAGTATCTGTTTTAATATTTATTTAAAATTCAAATGAGTTGTTGAATAGTGAAAGTGGATTTTAGTGCGTTTTCGAGGTGATTTAATTTTTTTCGTCGTATCGAAGTTACTTTATTTTGTTCGATGTTGTTTTTCTTTTCTTTTTTTCTTCAAGAGAACTCGTAAGAGATTATGACGTTGTTCTCTTCATATTATGCTCGGTTTTGTGAAATTCTCTTATTTTTTAAGTTAAAATTAACTTTTTTTTCTTGTCATTGCCAAGATGTTGTTTTCTTTGTTATGCCGGAAAGAAAAAGAAAGGCGCCTTAATTTGGTGAAATTGAATTAAGTTTTGTGACACTTGTGATGCTTTATGTTGAGATTAGTTAGAATTATTTGCATAACTGGATAAATTAACAGTCATTGTAATCATGGCCGCTTATTACAGTAAAATGTGAAACAGAAGCACATTTCAAATTTTCGTTTCAATGTATGCTGTGTAGACATGAAGGTTTATGTGATACGTCAGAATTTTAAATGTAGAACTAGTCAAGAGTTCATGTCCTTGACATTAAAATTTAGCATTCAATGGAAAAACTGCCTAGATTCTTGATGTCTTAATAGCTTTCATGTTTTCAAAACAACAAAAAAATGTTAACAAGTCACTGGGTCTATGTAGAATTTTTAGATGTATCTTGTAGCTTACTGAATACCTACATAAACCCTTGGCAGAAAAGTTCAATTAGGTCCTATTTCTTTAAGTGGATAAGAATTTTTGATTGCCTAGTTAGGTTTAAGAAGTCACTATACTTATTTGTTACTTAGCTTATGCTAGGTTAGGTTTGAACTTTGAATACCAGCAGACAAGATGAGTGGGAGTGCCTCACTTGTGCTTTCGATGAAGTGCTGAGATCAGTGAATGACCTCTTGAATCGTCGAAGATGAATCTCCGAAAACGAAAAACAAACTCATCTCAAAGTATTTTCCCAAAGTTTGAAGAACAACACTACTGTGTACTGTACATGTTTTACTAGAGAAAGCTTTATGTTAGCCTAAAGAGTAAAAGAAACTTTTAGGTAATAGGTAATAAAGTAAAATTGTTTTTTATCGGCGGCAAAATGTGCTTCAGTTCAAGGATGAATCTTGCTAGTCTCTATGTCATCAACAGGAATCTATTGGCACAATTTAATGAATAAGTGACTGACAGCATCAGGAATTAAATCATCAGTGATTCAAAAATTGAAAGTCACTGAAATTATATCAAACTTACTCCTCAATTCGAGCATACGCAGATCATGCTGGCGTAACAAAAACCACAAAAACAGAAAAAATGATCCTACCGTCAACAAAACACTGAAGCAATAGAATTTTCAGCTTAATGGAATAAGGACTTGCTTTCTTTTCGAGTTACTAAGGTGAACAAATTGTACAGTGCGTTGGGAACGTGTACCTTATTATGTTTGGAAATGCAGCATATGGGCATATGTGAAATTTAAAAGCCCTCCGCCGACATCTCTAGGAAATCAGATTTGCATTCAATTTAGTCTTTGATACTTGTCAATGACATCAACAAATGTTGACTTGTGAAATAGAACTCAATTCGGAAATGAGTACCTAGTTCTTATTATTAGCCTGCAAATTGCAAAATAGTCAACCAACAACTTTGTGTAGAATCCTTAAGGTGTGAGGTTTGTTGAAAGGCCAAGCACAACACAGAGTTCCAACTTCTTAAAAAGCTTCATCCATTAACATTCTTATGAGGGCACAACTTAACCATAATGGCAAAGACCATGGACGTATTTAAAGAATGTTTTGTTGCGCTATGCTTTTGAAGAAATTAGAATGCTGCTTCGATGAGTTCAGTGACCAGGCCACAGGCCGCATATATACGCATGTACATATAAAAGATCTACCCTTGGAATATTGAAAATTTTAAGGTTATCGAATGGAATCTCGATTGGTTTGAGTGTGATAAGAACTATATCAACCGTCAACCCATCAATCTGAACTAGCCTAGCTGGAACTATTACCACTTAGACTGGAAGTAGTTTAAGAAGCGATTGCAACAAAAAGATCGAAAGTATAAACAGCTAACAGAAAAAGAATCAAATTCTATCGAAAGAAGCTTTTACAGAGGATCCACCAGCAAAATAGTAAAATATTTTTTGAAAAAACAAACTTCAAGTGCACTCCAAACGAATGATCATAACGAGACCGAAGTCAAAACCTTTGTTAGTGTTTCACGAAATCATTAATTGCTGCTTACCTTATCTTCCACTTTTTGCTTCCCAATTTTTGACTTGCCAACAGAATTCAAAAATGATTAAGGATTTTCGTCGACTGAGTTTAGGTAGCGGATAGTGATGTTAACTGACATGTAAATTCTTTTCTTTAAGTGACTGAATTTTTTTCAAAGATCCGGAAAACCCATGACCCAACCATGTAATTCTATTCTTCTATTCTTTAGAATCATTCGAAAGTTATTTTTGTCAGAACTTTTTAAGAAAAGTAGAATGGAATTTGAACTCTGCCAACTTCTTTCGACAGAAACTATCGATTTTCGTTCAAGTACTATGCCTTTTATTCTAATTTATTGTTTTTCATTGAAATTCGATACATTTACTCTCAAATCGACAACTACCTACTCATTTCAATGAAACATGTGTGCGTTAATTCAGAGTAGATCTCCTAATCAAATGGCAGTACCTAGATCTTTATTGTAGTTAAAAGTAAGTCCAGTTTTCACCCACCAGGGTTTTTTGAAAACTCATGAGATTGTAGGTATAGGAAACCTGAGTCAACACGGGAAAAAGTTCAACTAACGAACCAATAACCACAGGAATGACAGAGTTCATCGAATTAATTACAACTTTCAAATATTCAGTTGAACCCTAAAATGTTGCAGGTTTTATTAAAGCAACACTTAAAATATGTCCGTCTTCAAAAAGTCTTATGACTTGCACAAAAAAGAAAAAAAGCATAAACTGCGAGAAATAAATGTGTTTATGTGTATGTGCTATCCGCAAATAGTTTAGTTTTTCCATTCAACAGTAGGTGTTTACTTTCAAGTTTGTATATGTATATAAACCTTCTTGTTCCTATGTAGGTCCCCAAATTCTTCCTTTTTGACTTCTTTATTGCGCATTACCTTGACTTTTCTCGCAGGGTTAATTTGTTTTTTTTTTATTGCGCTTTAATTAAGCCGATTTCTTTCGGTGGTCAAAGTTATTTTAAACAAACCAAAGAAATAAAAAAACCAAAAAACAATGCAAAACAACAAATCAGAAGAAAAAAAAACGAGCAGAAATGCATTGTGTGTAAAATTATACTTTTGCGGCTGTATCTATCTGTATGACTCTACGAATAACTCAATAAAACACGCAGTTGGGGAGGGATGATGCAAATTTTTGCACACGAAACCAAAACAACTCAATTCAGCACCAGCACAGCACGATCGCACTCAAGACTCAAGTGAAGTATACAAAAAGAAGATAAAGAGGCAATGCGTCACTAAAGAGTTGGTATGAGTTTAAACTGGTATAATAAATTGAATTGAAGAAAAATCAATAAAAAATTAGCTTGATACTTGTAAGGTATGCAAAATTGACAGATTGCAGGTCAGGTGGCAAGCGAAGACTTATGTTTTGTATTTGTTGTTGGTCGCTGCTCGATCGAATAATCGAGATTATGAATTTCCCCATAGCTAGTTGTATGTAGTTGTTATCTTGTGTAAGTGGTCATATTTTGGGATTTGTCATTTGAATGAAAGATACACAGTTTTATGGTATCAAAAAAACAAAGAATTACTTAGATAAGAACCCTTGTTTTGAGTATTGAATCGAACAGACTGAATGCGAATGTTCTCGAGCACTTCATTGATAGTAATATCATCAATAACCTTCTTCCGTTCTCTTGAATTACGAACTCACGTCAAAAAACACTGAGTTATGAAATTTTCATCTAACTGCAATACTGTTATCTTTAGACATTCTAAAACATTCGCATTCGTAGTAGAACATTCGATTCGCCACCCTTAATAAGTACCATAGCCTTTCAAAGATGCAAAGCTATAAAATCTCAATGTTTTTTCTTACAGGTACCGTTGCTCTTCCTGTGGAAGAACTTCCAACAAAATGGGTGAATATGTCAGAAGCCTGCATTGAAGGCATGAAGAAACAAATCCAAACTGAAATTGAAGCCTCTTATCAATACCTTGAGATGGCAGCATACTTCTCCCGGGACACAGTCAATCGTCCAGGATTCGCCGAGATGTTCTTCAAATCAGCCAAGGAGGAACGTGAGCATGGAATCAAGTTGATTGAATACCTGTCCATGCGTGGTGAACTTATTCATTCTGTTGGAAATTTGATAACCGTTCCCGTAAGTTTAAATTACATTTTAGGCTTTCGAAATGAGACTTATCTTCCTTTTGTTTTTTTTTTTCTATTGCTCTTTTTTGAATGCAGAGGAAGCAGGCAGGATACACCGTAAGTTACAACACACCCTTTGTTTCTAGTACACAAATTAATTGCTCTTTTTGTTCACTTTCCATATGTCTAGATCTCATTCAATGGAGTTAGTGCCCTCAAGAAAGCCGTTGAAATGGAAACCAGTGTCACAGCTGCCATTCGTTCTCTCATCGAGACATGCGAATCAGTTGACAACGACTACCATGTAAATTAATACATTGCAGTAAATTTTTATTTTGGGTTTTAAATGAATTCTTTTTCGTTCGCAGCTCGTTGATTACTTGGCCGGTGTCTACCTAGAAGAACAACACAAGGGAACCCGCGACCTTGCCGGCAAATTGTCAACCCTTAAGAAAATGGAGAAGAACCACGGACAACTGGCTGAATTCTTGTTTGACAAGCAGTTGTAAACTCAACATTCTCTATAAGTCAATTATGATTTTTTTCTAAGACTATCTTCTTTTTTTTGTTCCACTTTGTTAAATTAAAAAAAAAAAACTCCATTGAACTACAGAGTATACTGCATATTCAAAATTCATTAAAAAAACGTAAAAGTCAGCGAGATCAACCAAATCAAAAACATTGAAATAATAATTGTACTCAAAAGGTTTAAATAATAAAACATCCACAAACTGTAGTCAAAAGAAGAATTTCTCTGTGTATTCTTTTTCAATGCGATATGTTGTTTTTCAAATGTGAACCCAGTCGAAGAACTAATGAAAGCTATACGACGATATGATCCTAGTGAGAAGAGTTTTGCAATCCAGCTCCTTCTGTTACCATTACGGCTGCATGTAGAATGAATGGTTAATGACACGGCAGAGGAAAATCCCAGAAGCGGGAGACTCTTAAAATGAGAGCCGTACCTTATCAATGGACTACAAATCGATTCCAGAAGTTTTCAAATTCAACCAACTCCACTAGTTAACTTCCTTTACAGTTCTCTTGCTTCTTAACTAAACCAAAAGATAATCGTCCTTATTACGATAGGCGTTTTCTGCTGCCTAACGAAGTAATGCTCGTCTTCTCAATTTTCCTTAATCCTTTTGAGTGTATGCTCAAGATCTTATGCCGGGACTGAATGTCACATAAATAGTCAAGATCATTTTCTTTTAATGCTTTGATTGAGTGTGCATTCGAAATTAAAAAGCTAATTTGTTATATCTACTGCTGTCTACATAATGTAGAATGTAGCTACCTCATTTATTTCAAAGTTTATATATGTGTATCGGCAATGTGACTCATTCCTGTTTAGTTTTAGTTTAGTTTTTATTCTAAATTCTATAACCCATTTACCTTATTCCCTCACGTCATCAAACTTGCCGCCATATCGAATCCCCTTTCCAAAATGTCAATCAAAAATGTGCCATTTAAGAACAAAAATTAAAATTGCATTCACGTTCGGCACTCATAATCGTGTAAAATGGAACTGAAAAGTCGCAATCATTTCATGAACACATAAATACATAACATGTCCTCACCTCACCTCCCACCTTCTAACACATCACACACAATTGGACGACAATACCAATCGAACCCTGCCCACAACAAATCATGATAAATTGTTCAAATGTCAATCTGTCGATTTAAAATGGTCCTTCTCCAACCCTTTTTTGTCCAACCAACCAACCAACCCCACGCCACTATGTCCTAAACTCATCCATTCATTGAGTCTATATCTATATTGGATGTACAAATTGCTGCCAGTTTACATTTTGGTTTTCAACTCCTGTCCAGAATGCGAACGATGTGAGTGTAGAAATGGCCTATTTACGCATGTTCGTCACATCTGTGAAACGGATTTTAAAATTTTGCAAATTGCCTCAAAGGCTAATTTTGTTGGATACATTTTTTATTTATAAATCCAAAGGCTCACCAGAGGTACTATAGATAGTCAAGAAGCATAATAGTGGCTTTCTTTGACTAGAAAGTATTACATAAAAAAGTGAGTGGACGTGAGTCAACTCACCCTTTAAGAAGGGTGCACGAACTTACGTACAACGAATCCTTTTTCTTGTGCGGTTGTTAAACTTAGAATGTGAAGATAAGAAATCAGTTTCAACTTCGAGAAAAATCTTCATGTTTGTTAATGGTATTTACTTACGGATAGTAAAATACATAAACTGAACTCTCCGGACAAGGCTGTTTTTTCAGCGAAGCGATAGCAATCGAGAAATTTTAATACCTTTCCGTTGACAACCTGTCATTTTCCGGCCGCCCGTTTGCTTTAACACGTGCAGATAAAAGGACTTGTGGGGAAGAAATGCAAGCATTTCAATGTTTTTACACGTGCTATAAAGTGTAAACACGAGAAGAAGGTTCGGGGCTTAGCGAGTTTTACTCAACCATACCTCATTAGGAATAGAGGGGTCCTACAAATTTTTGGCGATTCTGACTGGCAAGTGCGAAAGTTTTTTTCAAGGTGTGTTTTTAGCACTAGGAATTGCCAAAAAATCGTCCCAGAACAGCACTTGAAAGAAGCGAATTCCGGTTACGAAAGGAGTAGGTATTTGTCTTTGAAAGGCAAGCGTAGTGTCGTGGTTAAGAGATTTTGAATGTAGAGGAACTAATGGGGCTTTCAATCGTCAATGAGACCTGATGAGACCTGAGCCACCCTGTGTGAAGGTCAATGAACGAATCTAATATTAAATAGTGATCTTTTAAACCCTGGGGTTCCATCATCAAGGTTCCATAGGTACAGAGAAGAGCGGTAAAATGGCATGTATTTTTATTTGAGTGACAATCAATTATTGTAGAGGTTGGAAGCTGTATCAACTTTGGGTAGAGTTCAACAAACGAATCTACTTAGGAATATTCGTCTGTGAGGCTGAATAAGCTGACTTCAAGAAAATAACAATATGGCATCAAGAATGTGTCCATCCATCTAAATGGTTTGATGCTTTAAAGATTACAGAGCGGCAACCGGTTTAAAAACTATTTCATTATAAAAGAGTTCTGTCGAAAAGTTTCGTAAAAAGAAACCTAGACATCCTGTGCTGTTTTCTATTGATGGTCTATGATTCTGATTCGAGCATAAGTACTTCCTTCCACACATAAATTTATCACACAACTTTATAAGTGTGGTTATGTTATTGATGCGCAATTCAATTCAATCCAAATAGAAGGCAAAGTAGACATGTATACCTACTCATCTCTTACATGCAATGAAAAAACAAAAGAAAAAGAAACAGAAAGTTCGCCTTTCGAATTCACTGAAAATTTTCATTTAGCACCAGGCGCACAGAAATTTCAGAAGACACAAGACAAGACTCCCTGTCAAAATAACAATCAAGAGTAATCAAGGCTCCACCTCCAGTCCACATAATTTTGCGCGCAAAACAGGCATTGGACTTGTGTGTGTTAACGATGAACATGCAAGTATGCGCACCATACTTAGCGGTTAGTGAGTGGGCGTTAACATAGTAAACGAGTTTTCTATTTCCTTCATTCTGATTCAAGCACCTTCCTTACTTTCTGATAATTCTGTGCGCCTGGTGTTAAGCGAGAATTTTCCTTTGGCGAAACTAGTTTTCGTTATGCAATGCTGCTACTTTTTTCTTTTCTTGTCTTCCCATAAAGCACACATCTTCAAGGAGTTGTTTCGAGAGCTTTAATGATCGATCTTTGCTCAATAAGCCATTTGATTGATTTGATTTGAAATTTTAACT
Organism: Melanostoma mellinum; assembly: GCA_914767635.1. Taxonomy (NCBI): domain Eukaryota; kingdom Metazoa; phylum Arthropoda; class Insecta; order Diptera; family Syrphidae; genus Melanostoma; species Melanostoma mellinum. The sequence goes on from OU612058.1 coordinate 29,446,480, forward strand.
TTAAGCAGAGAACTTGCTCCTTTTCAACTCGCTACTCGCAGCAAAACTAGCTTAAGTTGGATCGTTTTAGAACGGCATTTCAGATGCAAAAGAGCACAGGGATAGATCTTTAAAGTCCAATATTTTGGGAAAAATCCTTTCATTGATTTGTTGATGGTGAGCGGCAGGTTTTTTTTCATCCACCAAGTGCAATTCAGAAGCTCAGAAGCTTATTTTAAAATTCTATATCCTAGAGAGAAACTGCTGAGCATCTTTCGTGGATAGAAACTTTTATAGCTTCAGTGTTGATAGCCTGTTTATATCCTTCAAAAAACAATTAAATTCAAACGAGCAAGTCTATGCCTTCTTCAGCAATGTATACTAAATCTTACTTCAAAGCCATGACTGTGACAAATAATTGTCTTCTTCCTTCCGCAATTGAAGCTGTCGGAGTTTGTATTCATAACTCGCAGGCTCGGCCACGGTGAATTTACTGTTGTTACTCTCATTTGCTACATTAAGTTCGTTCGTTGAACTTTACCCACTACCCAGTCCTAAAAAACGATAAACTACAAAATCACCAGACATCCCTGTCATTTTAATAAAAATACATGCCATTTGACCGCCCTAAACTCGCCCAAGCAAAAACCTATGGCGAGTTGTGGACAAACCCAGGTCAACCCCAAGGTTCAATAAACACTCAGTTTGACATTCAGGGCGAGATTAGTTTTCTCAAAAAACGATTTGTGGCGACCCCAGGGCGACCCTAGTGCTTCAACGAACAAACCTAGTCTTTGAGCTTTGAGCTGCTGACAGCTAATATATAAAATCAGGCAGAAGCATACACAACATGGACATCGCTGGTACGAAGCGGATAAGTGGGAGAACTATGAATGATTGAAGACCTAAAAAGTATCGTAGCGTCACGTTGCTTGCTTAAAAACTCTAGGTATTTGAAGAGTAGCTTCCTCATGGTAGTCATCAAAGAAAGCCATCAGAACAACGTCTACAAATATAAATACTGTCTCACAAAACACCTACAATGGTCAAACTATCATTCAAAACTGCTTCTAGTGGGGTGCACTTCTACTAAAAATTGTCCTACTAAAAATCTTCTCCGTGAAGAATTTAGGTGCAATATCAGAAACTTTCGTTGAAGTCTATTTTGGATGGGCCGCCGTTTCTGTGAGGGGTCGTAGATTTGGAAATCTGAAATATTCATTAACCAACCTTTATTTATTTATTTTATCGTGAGGAATTGGCAAGTCCTCCGTTAGTATTCATTGCCATGAAAAGCGCTTTCTCGATTAGCCGTTCGGAACCGGCAGAAAATTGTAGGTCCCTTCCATTCCCTCACAAGGCATGGTTGTGAGAAATGCGCTAGGCCTAGGGGCTCCTCGCTCTGCTGCGCCACCCTATTTATTTATTTTTTTATAAGATACTTTCGGTGAATTTTATCTAGGGTTGAACCAAGTTTCCGTGACACTAGTCGGAGAGGTCGTAGATTTGGAAATCTGTAATATTCTTTTATCAACCTTTCTTAGCAGTAAGTGCATTAGCAAACTGCCCCTAAAATCTAATTCTCTGTTTTGAATAGACCACAATCAGCCTCTATTTAGGTAGCGTTTCAACGATCTAAACAAAATCAGCAAACCAGTGTCATTAATTTTGATCCAGCCAATGCTTATACACGAGTTCGACTCGAAGAGTTTTTCAAAATAAAGTGAAAAATCGTTGCAGTAAATTAAAAGTTAATGGGAATCACCTTTAGGTTGACATTTTACATTTTTATCACGTCGCGTATATTATTTGAACGTATAGATTGGCAAGCACAAAATGCACCAAACTCCAATCCAAAGCTTCCAACAAGATTACAAGCATTCATTTCGTTCTCCATAGTGATTCTAAATTCTACCCACTTTAAGAAGTCAACCCTTATCAAGATGTCCCTTTTTAAAATTCCATCAAACAAAAAATAAAAAAAAGAGGAAGAAACTTCCCAAAGAAATAAACCTAAGGTAAGGAGCCAGCGAATCTCTTTTTGGGGAAAACAAAGAGAAAAGCATTGAATCAGCAAATTCTTGGCAAGTACGAGACTTTTTCAAATCCTTTAAAACAGAAACAAACAAATCTCGTGTATTTTCTTCATCTCCGTGGTGGGTTAAGTGTGGGTTGATGGAACTAAGTGAAGCCCTTGTCATCTTTTCGTCTGATGCCATGTGCGTGGTTCTTCTGATGCAAAGCCAGTCTTCCGCACTCAGACGGGTAATCTTTTTGAGAATTTGATTCGGTCAAAGTTTTTGTGTTTTTTTTTTTATCTTGTTGCTTTTAAAAACAGAATTTTTGCTCAACAACAATTTAACTCACGTACCTACCTTACCTATACATTATAAGTTGGTTAATACGGATTGTACTGTGGCGTTGTTCTGAGGCCAAGACGAAGACGCACTAAACCCATCTGACAACTGACTTTGCAAGGATTTTCGTTTTCCACTTAACTCATTTGCTTTGTAAAGACACAAGACACAAGGCGCTGGCATAGATATTTTGGTATGGTCGGAATGCAAGGTGAATTGGAATCTCAATTTGGACTGAAAGGGGTTCACATTTGGATGTGGTGGGATACTTTGTGAATACGTACTTGAATTTCTGTTTATTTCTTTGTGCAGAATGATGGAAATTTGGAAATTTTCAAATTCAAAACACGTAGCTATGCTGGAAGCTTGGAGTGATGGCTTGTGAGTGTACTTTTCGCACTTCTGTATGGCAATAGCCGGGGGCTATCCTTTTTGCCATAGAACGGCGCCGATGTCAATCGTGTTTTGTATGTGCCTTTAGCTTTCGCAACTTTAATATAGCTTATTGAACCTATTTCTTAAATTGCAGCACTAGCCATCTGCAGCTCTTTTCAAATCATTCCAACAACCTTTACAACTTTCTTTTCTTTCGTTGTTTTGAGTTAACCTTCATGCTAAAAATCGGTGAGCCATTGTTAACTCTTTCATAAAGAACTTTAGCTTTCTTCCCTATAAAAATTAGATATTCTTCATTTCGGACACAACAGGCTGACCAGGATGGCCTTGCAATTATGCAGACTGTGCCATGTAGGTATGCTTATAAGATAGTTTCTCGTAATGACGTCTTTAGGAGCACTGACGAGAGGGATTTTTTCAAAGAGATTAAAGAAAGTGAAGGTCTGGGACCCGAAACAAATAAATTGGGTGGTGCAACAGAGTGGGCGCCAAATTACTTCTCTCAACCATATTTTGTGAGGGGATGGAAGGGACCTACAATTTTTTTGCCGACTCCGAATGGCTATTAGAGAAAACCCTTTCTTGAAATTTCCTTGCGAAAGAAGATTTTTTGGAAGAAACATTTTTTCCTTTATGTTTCTGGGATTCGAACCTTGAACCTTTCACGTAAGAGGCAAACATGCTTTCCGTTACGCCACGGGCACCACCATAGCCAATGTGCTCGGTTGGATGATTCATTTGTCTCATAATCTGTATTTCAATAACATTAACATCATGTTTTCATTGAACTTTTTAGAGAATAGTTTTCAAATGGGTTTCTTGGGACTTCTCGTCAAAATCAGGAAGTTCCTTCGGTGTAAACTTTAAGATATTTAATATCGTCACCTGTTACATCTTGAGGAGTTCCTCTATGGACACCACTTTTGGTAAATATTTTACAGAGCTTTGGGTTTATAATACAACTTTTACAAAAACCCCGGAGGACTCTCGGAATGGCAAGAAATGTGAAAAATAATTTTTCCTTTAATGTTTTTAGGATTCAAGCCACAAGCTTATCCAGGTACAGATGCTAACCCTAACACTATAGGATTCACCACCATATAAAACTTACATCTTGCATATTTTGTTGGAAGATTCTCTGAAAAAGTCGCATTGTATCGATTTTTTAAAATAACGAAGCTTTTATTGAATAGTTCTTCACCCTGTTTGACGACGACATATTTAGAATGTCTTGATTGGGAGGGTCCTTGGTACTGTTTCCCATTCGTGGCAGCCTCGCTTGTTTTCCTGGACATATACGATCAAATCCTCAGCAGCAGTTGTGAAAATTTACCGAAAAAGGATTTAGGTTCACCCGGTCACCCCCAATGTGTATAGCATATGTACGTACTGACAACATTCCACACCTCACCATCACAAATTTAAGAGACATCTAACTGTCACCAGACTTTGAAGTGCTCGACATGCTTCAAACATTGACGTAATAGATATGGACTGCTAGTTAAATGTCCTTTCAATACAAAACTTGCAGAACTTTTGTCGATAGCGACGGTGCTGCTTTAGTTTGTTGTGCCAAAAAAATATAATACCAGTTCTACTGAAACCAGTGCATCTATTGCGTCTTGCATACGAAAAGCAAAAAGTTCTTCTCATTGCAGTACTTCAATGGTTATTCTGTTGCTATAGATGTCAATTGGTAGCTTCATAAAAATACCACCCAAAACTAAAGCGCTGCTCTTAAATGGACCCCTCGTAAAGTTGGTTACTAGCAGTCCATATATCTATTACGTCAATGGCTTCAAAGGACCCCTTCCTCAAAGATGATACTAATTCCGTTTTTACCCGTTTTGCTCCGGTCCGTAGTGTTGAAGGCTGTTGTTCCTATATCCTGATAACAAGAACAGTTTCCAGTATTTCCCATTTTCTTGGACATATAAGGTGTGCACTTGCACATCAGAATAGATAAAGCAAAAATGATTGGCACGGGGGATTAGTCCTCCATCAAGTCTTCTGAACTAATTTGAATCTTCGTCCACTCATACATCTAACGTTCCAAATCGTAGCACTTGAATTTTGTCCTCGCGACTCTTATTAAGTTTCGTTCTATCCTTCGCATCAGAATATCTATATGTCGGTCCCGAGAACCTCGGCTCTTTTAAGGATCATTTTGACGGGTGTTACCCGTGGTGTGGTGGATAGCATGTCCACCTGTGAATCCAGAGGTTCGTGGTTCGAATCCCAACAAAGGCAAAAATGTTTTTTCCACGGGTATCGCCTTTCGCGAGGAATTGGCAAGTCCTCCGTTAGTATTCATTGCCATGAAAAGCGCTTTCTCGATTAGCCGTTCGGAACCGGCAGAAAATTGAAGGTCCCTTCCATTCCCTCACAAGGCATGGTTGTGAGCAATGCGCTAGGCCCAGGGGCTCCTCGCTCTGTTGCGCCACCGTATTTATTTTATTTATTTTTAACGGGTGTCTAGCAATGCTAGTGCCATCTTCCATATGCCATTGATATTTGGAAGTGTTTCTGCAACATTTAAGTAGTCTCGCCAAACATTTTCGGTATGCAGCTTTACATACGTAATTTTTTAAGTTCGATCGCTTTTACTTTACCAAGCAATTTGATTTCTTAATACATTTGTGAGAAGTTCTAAGTAAGGGCAGACACTGGAAACCTTTATCCATGGTCGTAAAAGCGTGCAAGCGCATCTGTGAAAATAAAAATATGTTCTTTTTCGATGTGTGCATCTGTGGAAATGTAAAAAGTGTTTTAACTGTTAAAAATGTTGGTAATGGTGTAGATAAAAAGTCATCCAAGTGCAAACAGGTGGCGGTCACCCCCCCCTAAAAGTTACACTCCCCATTTCATGAAATTTCATGTTTTTGATGAATTTTATAAAATTTACAGGAGTTCTTTCGGCGTGGGGAAAAATTGGTGAGGGTAGGGGATGTCCCATAGAGCATCCTCATATTGCAAACACGTTGCATTTACACACCCCCTCCGAAAAAATTATACTTATATAATAAAAATTGTTGGTTTCGACTATCTTATTTTCGACAATAATGAGGTCGCGACCGCATGTTACGCCCGTAAGCCAACTGACCCAGAACTTGACGAAGCAGAGCAATTTGCATTTTGGTCGCGAGCGCATGTTACGCCCGTAAGCCAACTTGATGAAGCAGAGAAATTCGCTTTTGTGATATTAAAGCGTCATAGTCACTTCGAGGTGCATTAGTTTGTTCATACTCTACAATTTCTTTAACAATACGGTTGTCATGTCCAATTTTCTTGTCCTGGTGCACACCCCTTTCGTAACTTTAAAATCAAATGCACAAACCTACGAGATAGCCACACAAAGTAAACCACTTTTTTGGCTCAATTGTGGAAGAAATTTCACCAGCGAACATTGCTTGTAATTATTATAACTTTCAGAAAACTACTGAGTTATTTCAATCCTAAATAAATCTTCTATTTAAATATTTTGTAATTTCATGCTTCCTCCACGGACTAATTATCTGCAATCCCAAAACATTCCACTATCTCTTAACTGTAAGCCTTAGGTCCATTTCGATGATTTACAATGGCAATTTTCCTTTGCAAGTCTTCAAAACCCACTCCGAAAACAAGTTCAAAGAGTTCCGTGTCAATATACCCAATCTTATGTGCCGTACCTTTTCCCAAAAGACCCAAATCGGAGCCAAACATAACGCATAACTTCATAAAAGAAACTTAACGAATTTACGGTATTCTTGCGAGATATTTCCAAACCAAAAAACAGTGTAATTACAAAACTTTGTCAATGACCAAGCCGACCCATTGGTCATCCCCATATAAAAATTAAGGACGGATATATAAATCATACAAATTACACGACATATCTCATGCGTGAGAATCGACTTGTACAAAAGTTTTTCATCATAAGACTATCGACTTGGTCCACCCCCTCGTTTGTACAGTCGTTCAAGACACAATCTTAAATTGTTTAATGATTTATGGGCCTTTTGTACCCAGAGTGTAGTGATATCACTCCTCCTGCTGCGACATCCTTAGTTCCCACTCCATTTTTTGGAGTGGACTTTCAAAAGTATGCAAATCTAGGAGATGACTTTCTCTCCCACAGATAAGTTTCCAATAAGTTGGTCATAATTCAACTCTGAACCCTTTAATTGACAAGGAACACACAATTGGTTATCCTTTTTTAGTTTCTTGTCGAATTAAAGGACCTTTATGGTCAGGCACTCTTATTATACTTTGGTGTGTTCTGTGTTGTTGTCCACGTCTAGTCCAGCATATTTACATGAAATATTGTATTTGACTAGTGTTGTTGGTTGCAAACGATTCATGTGACTCAAAGCATGACCAACCCCCAACTGGTCTGAAGGGTGCGTTTTAGTTGCTTTCGCCTTTCATTAATAAAGGGGTAATACGTAACACGTTTGTTTTGGTTACTGCTTATCCCTTGAGAAAACGTCACTGTGAAACAAAGGACAATTTTGTTGCGTGGCCAAGCATAAATCATTAGATCGGAACATGGAACAATCACACGCGTGTTTTATGGGGAAACGCTTACAGCAAAGGTTCTAAAATTGCCTATTCCGCAGTCAGAGATATCACTACACTGACGACTCTAAACAAGATTTATGGCCAAGGTTGTAATTGATTTAGATTGTGTCATACTCGCTGATCAGAGAAAGTCATTCAACTTACAAGGGGGTTAGCGACACACTCAAACTCATTAACCCTTTGAATGAAAGTTGAACCCTTTAATTTCGGAACAACAAAGTGAAAATTATTCCCTTCGATTAGAAAAGAGCGTGAAGTCAATTGGAATCCGACAGGTTCAGAGCAACAGTTTAGGAAAGGGTGTAGAGTGGAGAAAAAGTTGCAAACATAACCTGAAATCGTCAATGCGGTCCTTGTGTAACAGTAACATGAAAGCTGGTGTCGTACTGGTAAGTGCATCAGAAGCGGGGTTCAAGTTTGATATCGGCGAGAATCACCTCTCACCAGTAATTGGCATGGTACGGTTGAGAGACCAATGCACTTGAGAGACCAATGCACTATAGACTCTGGCTTACCTCGAGCTATATTTATAAAATATTCAATAACTAACAACTAACGTTATACCCTACCACACTACCCCATAAAATAAAATCAGATAAAAATCACCAAACAATCTTCTTGAAATGGCCATCGATACACGCACTTCTATTCGAGTACCTCTTTGTGGTTTGCTTGTCCATTCGTATGAATTAATTCCAATTCCCTAATCCATTTCCCATAACAGTTACAGTACCACTTCCCATCGACCGATAGATAGGATAGTACATCGTCGAGATACGCATCGTTTGCCCATTACCCTTTGACATTCAATCCTTTCGATAATCCTGCGTTTATTTCCCCCAAAAACATTGAACACAAATAAATAATAAAAAGGATTGGCAAGGATTGCATTGGCTCAACCCTTTCATTCGATACAGGCCAACCAACAAATCCACTTAGAATTTAATGAATTTTCTATATTTCTATCTCTAGGAGATCCCCTCTTCCTCCATCCTTAGCATCCTGGGCAGTAATTTTAATGGAATAAAACTTGTCATCTGCTTTTTCTATTTTTGTTAGTTCCGAGTTCCGATCAAATCATAGTGAATGGCCAACGCCCGCCGCATGATTCTTATTTATTTATGACTTTTCCAATTGACAGACATTTCCTATACTTTTTTTCTTTCTTCCCTATACCCTACCCGACTTAACCCGTTTGTAAGATCGTAAATCGTCGCGCACCCCTTTCACTTAACGTTAGCAGTGCCAGCAGCACCAAGTTATATGAAAAATGCAAGGAAAAAGGAAGTCACATCATCGCCAAAAAGCAACATCAAAAGGACTCTTGATACGAAAATAATGCAAGACGACAGGGCATAAGACAAGCACAGCATCGGGAATAAAAAGAGGGCGAGTTTCAGTTAGTTATCGCTTTTTATGTCGTCTGTTTTTACAATATTCAATATTCGATATTTATTTTATTTGTATTGTGGTGCCCGACACGCCATTGGCGGTATAGATATAACGTATTACAGCAACGGTAACTCATCCTTGTCGGGAAGAAAGACAGAAAAAGGGTTTTCGGACAATTTTATTAAAATAAAAATGGAAAGTATATTCGCGCCGCAGGACGTGAATGGACTTTTAGAAGAGGAAATTACGTTCTGATGGTAAATGCTGAGTGTCCTTGTGGGTGGCATATTTAGTTAAGTTTTTATTTTTTGGGTTTCGAACGAATTTTTTACATCGTATTTAAATTTTATTCTTTTTGAACTCTTGATGTTTGCAGATGTTAAATATTAATTTAACGATACGTCAATAGAATTGAAACAAAATGTGCGATGTGCGCTCAAAGATAGGAGCATACCTGCGGAATGTAAACTTAGAAGTAAATGAACTTTGCAACGTTGCAGTTATTAGCACAGTCTGAATTTGCTGATATTGTTTCTGTAACAATATCAGCAGAAACCTAAAGATTTCCTATTACATACGGTTTTGTATTGGGAATAATTTTGTAATAGTAAAAGAGTTTGACTGCAATGAAAACTCGAGTTGTGAAACATGGTAGCATTTGTCAACTAGCTAAAATACATTGTTTCCATCTGCATCTTTTCGTAAAAACAGGAGCACTTTCTAGTTGAAAGTGAACTTATATGAAAATGCTGCGCCTTGGTGTGCGTGTTCTCATATGCCATTGTATGACTTCAATTTGACTCAACTGTAGTTGCCGCGACTGCAATAACGCTTTGGTTTGGGAAGTATTTGAGACTTGAACAGATTTTTTGTAAGGCAAGCTCTTTTTAATTAATAAATTTCTAATCCTGATAAAAGGTTCCTGCATTACCTACCCCAAAGCCCCATCGTGTGCGGTTGCTAAATGTAGGTACTGTGCTGTGTGCTCTTTCACAAAGCGCGTTACATTCATCTGGCATTGCTTCACTTGACCCGCAATTTTTTCTTATGCTCAGGAAGGACCCGCTAACCGATTTCAAGAAATAACATTGACGTAGGTATTCGAGACTGGAAATAATCATATATCTGATCCGTATAAGATTGTTTTTTTCTGATCAGTTCCCGGTTAGGCCCGGTTAAGGTATAGTCCTTCATTCCTTGAACTGGTCATCTGATCAGGGCACAGTAACTTCCCTTTTTCCTTGTCAAGAATTGATAAAGTATGTAGCTGGATCATAATTCAGGACTCAGTTTTTCTTCATATACTTTTGCTTATCAAATAATTAATTAACTGTCAGATAAGATTGTATGGCAGGTTGAGTTTAAGCAGAATTGGGCACGGCCGGTCGGCGTCAAGTTAGATAATTAGATAAGAACTTATTGTACCAACCCATGGAAAGTTTCATTGCAGATTTTTGCTTTTGATTTGGAGTAGAAATTAATGATCCTTTAGTTAAAGTCTATCTCTAAGGGGATGATCTCATACAAGTACTTGCTTTCTAAGGCGGAGAAGATCTGGACGTGTTTACTCACCTTCAAAGCATAGTCTAAGAATTGGTTCTGCTGCGAACCTCATTTGATGTACAAACATGTTTTTTTTTCAAAAAGTGAACGATTAATAGTCCAATTTAAGTTTTGAGGGTTTTTATGTTGAGATAAAGTAGACATTTTTAGCGTATTCTGGCATAAAGATTAAAGAGTTTTGATCAAGTTAAACCAAAGGAGCTTAATTGAAATTTTAGAGTAGGATGTTCTTGGATGTGAACTTGTTTTTTGTTTACATCTAAGAATGGTCCAGGACCAATGAATGATTAAGAATAACCGTCTCTGACAAGGGTATCTGCAATCTCGGTACCATCAAAGACCTTGTGTGCCATAGTAAAACGGAAGTCAACAGAGTTTTCCTTATGACCTTATGATGTACTGGTTTGGATTTTATGATAAGTGAGCACAGTGCTTTTGAGCAACTTGGCTGTTTGAAAAGATATAAATGTTGTCTTTTTTTGTGTTCGTTGAACTTACTATTCGCACACATTGCCTGACAGCAAGGATTTCGACTTGGAGTATAGACAAATCAAAGTCAAGACTTGCTAAAAAGTTCGTTAGAGGTGATTCTCTGGAAATGCGGGAACCTTGATTCAGTTTCCGTTTTTGAGCCGTCAGCGTCCGTCTGCATACCAGACCATGTCTTGCTTTGAAGGATGGGTTTCGTCTCTTCCCAGTTTTTTCTAAAAATGACTACAAAAAAGCTGAGTTAAAGTTTGTACTTTTCCATATAGTATCGCCTAAAAACACTCACTTAAAGTTTCTAGTTTTCCCGAATTCTCAATAATTGAGAGTTGTTCTTGATGGCTTGGCTGTCGTATGCAGCATTTATTCCTATACCCCTTAAGAATAACGAAAAAAAAAAAAATATTAGGACTTCCAACACCTTAATTAAAGAATCGTATTACGCAAAAGACCACATGTAAGATTTTCGAGACCACGATGATCGTGGCTCCCACCGTAAAAGCATAAAAGTAGGAAAAAAGTTATCAAACTGCACTTAAAATCCTTACCAATATTATAAGTGTTAAAGTTACTCAGTCTCTCTTTGATGTCAAACTTCAAAACATCTTTTAGGATTAAGATGCCACTTTACCCTTCAGTAAATATTATTATTATATTTTTATCCCAAATTTCTCATTAAAAACTTTCAAGCAATCTTCAGCTTAGCCAGCAGTATTTCTCACAATTTTTGGTTTCTTGGCAATATTGTGTGAATTAAAAAGGGTGGCGCAACAAAGCTTTCGAAACCTCAGGGCTAACATATTTCAAGGACATACAAATTTATGCCGATTCCGAAGGGGTTCAAAATGGTTTTTCATGGCAGCGTTCAGAACTTCAGAGGGCTAGCGCTAGGCAATTCCTGGCGGAAAGTGATAATTAATGAAAACCTGTATTTTCTTTGATATTCCTGCGATTCGAATCATAAATTTTTCAAGCAAGATGTAGACATGCTTACCATTAGCCCATGGGCGCCAAGCAAATCAAAATCGTGTTTAAAATGAAGCAACAACAAATTTTTTTCAAATTTACATGATTTAAAAAAAAAAAATTGTGATATTGAGTAGATCATTTCACGTCCAATTAATGTGCACCTAATCGATTCCATGAAGGGATCCTTTATATTATAAAGATCTCTCTAGTGGTTTCGACATGGGTCCTTGAAACGAAGCCTTTCCGAATTATATACGGTAGAACAATTTATCTACAGATCTGAATCAGGGAAATCGATATATGTATCTTTGATCAGTTCTTAGACAGTTCCGATTCAGATCGGATCCTATACTTAACTCATTTCCAGTGGTGATTATTTCCAGTCGTGATTTTCTATTGTGATTTTCACCTTCGCCATTTCTACAAGTCAATGTCCAATGAAATAAAAATGCATATTCATTTAAATTTTCAAACGGTCTGTTCGACCGCGCTTTATTAAATATTTTTTCTTTTTCATTTGTAATGTTTTTCTTAATTTTTGTATTTTGTTTTTTGTTTTTGTTAATTATTTGAATTTCTGAACTTGAAAAGTCTGAGAATTTTTTTGTTCATAAATAATTATAATATTTTGTATACATTCTAATAAGATACAATAGGTTTTATAATAAGTAATAATGAATTTTTTTTTATTTTTTTATATGATGAATAAGTACGTAATACTTTTTTGCCAATTTTTTTTTGTAATTTTTTGTTTTATCTTTTTTTCTTTAACTAACATTAGTTTGTATAAAAGTAGAAAAAGCCCTTAATTCTGTAGAATATATATATAATTTTAATATTTTGTATTTCCATTTTATATCTGTGTAACTGGTTTTGTAGTTTTCATTTCCGACTTTGTTTTTGTGATGATAGATTTATCCGTTAAAATTTATTTGCATTTATTTTATTTTACCATATATATCCAGATAGTTATTGCATATTTAAAAATTTGTGTTTTGCTTTTATTTTTTTTTTTGTCTAATTTTCTATGTATATTATATATGTTAATATATTTTTTCTATTTTTCTTTTGCTTATTCATCTGAAGTTTGCTATTATTCTTTGTAAAATTTAACCATTTTGTTTATTTGTTATTATTTTTGTTTTTGTTTTTAAATATATTTTGTTGCAACTTTATTTTTGTAGGTAGAAATGTTCTGAAATTGTACAAAAGTTTTGTTTCTTTTTCTTTCTTTATTATTCAAAAAAATTTTCGTGCAAATAATACAAATGGCGGATGCAAAATATATGAAATCTTTTCCGACGTGTCGTAAATATAACTCATCGCTGTTTTTTGTAAAAGAAATGGAAACAAAATATTAAATGACTTCATCATGCTTTTGCCTTTTCATTTTCATTTTCCTTCTCTTTCTTTTTATTAAATTTCTTTTCAATCAATCAATATAAATTTTCTTCTTTTACTTTAATAATTTTGTTTGTTTAAGTTTTTAATTTTTGTTTTTAAATATAATTATTTTCATTAAAAATTCTTAGTAAAAAACAATTTGTACTTTCGAAAAGGGGGAGGAGGTGTTTGGTTTTATTTTAGTTTTGTTTTTTTTCTCTTTTTATCGCTTTTTCTATTTTTGTTATTTTTTCTTCATCTTTACTTTTTATGGTTTCGTTATAAATATTTTTATTTATTTATATAGGGGTGAGCAGGATCTTCATTTTATGTGTTTTTTTGCCAGATTATTTAATGGTGTTCTTTCTTTACATAAAAAAAAAAAACAAAAAAGAAGAAACTATTCAAAACAAATTAGAACTATTAAGCATTAAGTTATATATGGCTTTTTAGGTATTTAAATGGTTAAATTTTCTAATATGGTTTTGTATTTAAATTTCTGTTGAGATGAGAAACAAATAAATATATATTTTACACTTAGTTGCGATTGTTTAAGTTTATATTTGCTTTAATATAATGTATAATATACTTTTTAATCATAAAGTTACATAAAATGTCAACCTAAACAAATTTTATTTAAACAGAAGAAAACACGATTAGACTAAAGTTGTTTTTTTTTTGTCTCAACATAACAAAGATATATAGGAAAGATTACGATTTTGTTTATTTATTTGTTTCTTTTTTAATTTAATTAATGTGTGTTAATCAAGGAAACCACTAAATAACACTAAAGAAAAACATAAATATTCTCATAATTATAATATTAAATTGAGTAGTTGCATAATTTTAATTATATATTTCTATGTGGTTAATGGTTGTTATGTTATTATTTAAAGAGATGTGTGAATAAAGGTAGTTCAAAAATTTCTATAATCCACAATCTCTCCACTGACAGCAGAAATATGACATGTCTCTTGTCTTACTTTAAAAAAAAAAACATTTTTGTTTAACTCAAACAAGAACTACTAATACGTTTTATGTTTTATAAATAATGTGTAGTTCGTCTCAGAAAAATGTTTATTTCTTCTCTCAATTAACTATTAGAACTTTTTTAATTTATATTCTTTTTTTTTGCGCATAGTTTGTTTACTTACTTTTCTTTATTTTTTCTTTTTGTTTGTGAAAATTTATCTAAATTTCTATGTGAGGTATATTTTCTTTTTGTATGTTGTTTTAGTTTTATTTTTTTTTATTTACTTTTATTATTGCTCAGAAGAAATATTTTACTTGCTTGTGTGAGTTGAGTATCGATAGTTGATATTTATATTTACTTATCATTGCTGTTTGGTGTGAAACTCAAATTAAAAATTATAATGCAATCGCAGGTTTCGTCTCTACTTGTCTCGAGTTAAATAAAAATTCAAATATTTTCAAATGCCCTTAACAACCTAAATCTTTATTCACATTTTATTCTTAATTAATATTTTTTTTTGTTTTTTATTTTCTTGCCAATTTATAAAAGTAAAAGATCTCCTTTCTGTGCGGTTTTTGAGCGCAACTCCTACACAGTATCCTTATGACATACATTTTTCCACCGACTTTATGAAGTCATTTTTAAACAAAAAAAAAATTGATTTTGAAGTTCAAATTTCACAGATACGAGTTAAATGAATAGCTCTTTGTCCTTACTTTCGAATTCTAAAAGGCCTTCAAAAATGTCTTGGGCTCTTCCAAAACACAAATTGAAAGAAAATTTCGATTTGAATGAATAGTTTTTGAATAAAAAATTTTTTTTCTTTGAGTTTACCTTACATACGAATACAAATGTTTTAGTTTTTATTCCAATCCTATCGCTAACGTCTTAATTTAGATACAAAAATTTCACAGTTGCGAGTCTTCATCATGTAAGCCCAAAAAATTTCGTAAAATTAAAACAAAAAAAATGTCTTCTCCAAAATTTCTGTACAAAATTCCCTCATCGTGAAAAGAAAATTCATCCAAATAAAAGAAAAAAAAGTAACTCGGCACTTTATTAGTCGCCTTAATTTCGATTAAATGTTAAATCTCTTATAGAATCTCAGTCAAATGACTCTGACCCTTTCTCCTTTAATAAGGAGTGCAAAATAAAAAAAATTCATGGTTCTTACCTCGTCAATTCCGTTATCACATATCTGGAGCTCTTATCTGTTTGTATTCAAAATTTTGTATAAAAAAATATTTGAATCTTATTTTTAATTTAAATTTATCAATTTCTTATAAGAAAATATTACAGTTTTTTTGCCAATTATTATTCGTATCAATGCTTTTTGTTTTTGAAATGATTTTTTTTTTTGAAAAATGATTGCTTTTAATTTTTTTGTTTTTGAGGAGTAAAATTTTAAATTTAGAAAAAAGACATAAAGAATTGGAAGAGATTAGAAAAATAAAATCCTTCCGTTTCTCTTTGAGCGACGACACGTATACACACAATATCATTTATCTCTTATGATAAAATATCAACTTTTCTGGCTGTTGTTTTTATTTTTTCTTTTTTTAATTTTTATACTTAAGTTTTAAAATTTAAGTGGCATGAATATAGACATAAACATTTATTGAAAAAACACTTATTCTATTATAAAAAAAACATTATAAGTATGGAAAAAACTGACACAACATACATGTATACAACACAAAGAAAGTAACGCAATGATATAACGGTAAATAGTTATGTAATGAGGTGTGGTATACTAAGATTTTTTGTTTATTTTAAATAGGTTTTAATAGGACACCTAATTTTTAACCTAAAGAAGGAAGTGTTTTTTTTAGGAATACAAATCGTGCTTCAATCGATCGAATTTTTTTTTAAATTTAAGGATGTTTTTCTTTTTAGTGTAGGATAAGGTTAAGAGGATAGGGAAAAACAAGGAACCAGGTTCAAGACATTATTTATATATACACAATTATTTAAATTTACATTTTAATGTTTTAAATTCTAATAACATGCGAATAATAATGTAGTATTGGTGTTTTTCTCTTACACACGTGGTTCTTAATTTACAAGTTGGAAAATTAAGAGCGTTTTAAGATTTGATAGTTTTTGAAGTTTTTACATTTAAAAGAAAGAATCATGTAAATTTAATGAAAATTTTAATGAATTCGTGGAAAGATGTTTTGATGATAATGATGGGAAATTCAACTCATTTGTTTCAACGATGGAGTGAACAATGAATGGAGAAAGATTATAAAAGAAAACATAAATGGTTCATTTGATGCTTGTGTCTAAGTATCCGAAGCACTTGAGCTGCTCTAAAATGTAAAGCTAAGCTTAGGGGGGGGGGGGGGGGGGGGGGGGGGGTAACGTTAATTCGTTAAAAAAAGGCATGTTTTGGCGAATTTTTTGTGAGAAACCAGTTCAAATTTCTTTATTAAAACTTATTATATCTTAAAAAGTGATATTTCAAAAATGTTATGTAAAATGTTCACAAAGAAATATTTTAAAATACGGCAATGGCAGCAATTATTCGGACGTGCCTCGAAAAAAAGGCAAGTTGCGGTGCCCCTCATAACTTGGGGCTGGATCATCGGAAATCAAAAAATTTCATTTCATTCGTTAGATAATTGTTTTTACCAGGTAATGTCGAGAGGGTTTTTCGAAATTTTAGTTTTTCACTTTTTTGGAACACTTTGAAGTGAAAAACTTGATTTTTCGTGAAAAAAATCGGCTGATTGAAAAAGTTCTTCGTCACTACCTTGTAAGTTATTTACAGATATAATGTTCAAAATTTCAAAAGGATCGGTGCAGTAGTTTTGAAGTTATGAGGGGCACCGACTTTTAAAAAGTGAGTTGTGGGAAAAATGCTTTAAAGTTTTGATTAGTGTTCAAAACACAAGGATAACACTATACTGACAAAAAAAATATAAGGCATTCACTTAAAAAAAAAGAAAAAAACAGCAAAAAAAAAAAAAATTTAAATACGTTACCCCCCCTTAAGTGATATAATTTTCATCATTAGGTGACTTTCAAATGCATATACATATTACTACTGCCAACCACGCTCCTTTGGGTTAAGAAGGCAATTGAGAAATATACCCATCTTTTCGAAAACAAGGGTAACCTTTATAATATCTTGATCACCCAAGTCCTGCGTTACGGCGCAGAAGCATGGACCTTATCTAAAGAAGAAACATACATCAAATGATGCTTGATGGTCCCTTATGTGAAGACAATGTGTGACGAAGAAGATGCAACAACGAGCTGTATGAGCTGTACGTCAACACACAGGACACATATTTTTGCACGAAGTTTGCACGAAAGTTTGTAAGAAAGTCTGCACAAAAGTTAGTCAGACTTTCATACAGAAAAATATCTCTGATAGTCTTTCTAATTTCTAAACTAATGAATCGAATTCTGTACAAAAGTTTGTGCAGGCAAAAGTCTCGATTGTGTGAAATCAGCACAGCGAGACTACGATGGCTACGACATCGACAGCACATTGCAGAAAAATTGAGGAAGTGCGCCCGAAATCGAGTTGGTTATCGAAAGACATTGTTTGAAGCCCAGGTTCAAAATTACCGCTTATTAAGTAGTAAGGGGCCAATTGCAGTCGCACAGTAACATTTTGTTGGGGGTTTATGAAAGACGTAACTGTGAAGTTGCGTTCTGAAATAAACTATCGCCTTTGTGAGGGAATGAAGAGGACCAACAATTTTCTACCGATTCCGAAAGGCTAATCGATAAAAAGCTTTTCATGGCAAACAAATTACTATCAGAGGACTTGCCAAACCCTCGGGAAAGGCGATATTCGTTGAAAAATACCTATACTTCTGTTGGAATTCGAACCACGAACCACCAGGTTAACAGACAGATATGCTAAACATCACGCCACGGGGGTACCATATCGAATTACGTGACGCAGAGTTTTAGCAAATGACATTTTTGAACAAACCATAGTTTTAACCAACCACGTAATGTTTTCCTAGAGCTTGGTTGTTTGGGTTTCATTTAAATCTCAATTCAGAATTTTAAGTATCAAACTGATCTACGGGCACTTGTAATGTAAGGAATACATTTTTCGCTATAGGGCAGTGTATTCAGAGTACGATGCAAAAAATAAGCCGAACCTTCCGATGTTCTGTAGTAAAACTTTATTCTGCCTTGAAAAATGTCCACACGCTAGTTGTTTGTGGGTTGTCCTTGTCAACGCATCCAGTGAAGAAACTGAAGAAACATCTCGTTAATTTTTTCTGGTGGAACCAGGATCCCACCCAAAACCAAAGCGTGCTTATCTTTGGTTTTGGGAGGGATTCTGATTCATGCTTATTTTGAGATTCCTCTTCGAATACAAGTTGGTCGTATTCGAAAAAATTGCATTTTGAGATTCAATCATTTCGAACCGATCGAATCTCAAAATACAATTTATTCGAATTCGACTAACTCTTGAAGAAATCATCAGCTGCAGGTTCCCAGTCTGGTTCAGCTTATCTAAAACAACCACTTCAAACTTCAAACGCTAGAGAGGTAAGGCTAAGGAGTTTAGAGAGGGCTTTACTTTATCGTCACCGACAAAAACATCTCAAGATCAAACAGCCACACAACCAAGGCATTACCTCCAGACAAGAAACATTTATCGAAGGCTGCAAGGAAGAGAAGTATGATGAATCAACAAAGACCATCCTGAAAAAAAGTACCTCAGCCTTTAAGGAAATTCAGAGAAGTATGATGAATCAACAGAGACCATCCTGAAACAAATTACCTGTCTTAAAGAAATTCAGGATAAAGAAATCATGCCAACGAATACCCACAACACTGCAAGCTTCTTTACTAACTGTCTGGTTAATATTAACTGAATGGTTATATACTTCCGCTGCTAAGTACCGCCCCTCCACTAGGTATTCAAATTATGAATTGACAAACAGGACGGAACATTTCAAGACAACTCAGGCAAATTTTGACTCTTAAAAAATTAATTTAAAATTCATTATTTTTTAAATAAACTTGAAAATAATAAAATCAGAAAGAATTTCAATTTAAGTTTGTCATTCCATCGAAAGAAATATTCTTTCAACGAATGAAGATCTTTAGACTATTTCGACCATTCGATTTTTTCTCTATACATTAAAATAAACATTTTGAAATAACCTCCTCCATTTTGTGTTCACCGACCAAATAAACCATCGAAACATTTGGGAATATGATTGATATCAAAGATGTTGCATGCGATGTGATGATGATTAGATGTGATGAATTAAGTGTTAACAACACTTACAGTGAATGTGTAAATTTATCAATATACAAATCTCATTGCATAGACTTAAATACAGCGAAGTTAACCTTTTAGACGAGTCATTCAGTCGAAAATGATTATGTACAAGTGAGTGTCTACGACTTGTTAGTATTCAAATACTTATTTACCTCTTGCAACATGTAAAAAAAAACTTACGACAGTTTTTATTTTCGTTAAATTTAAATACCAAAGACTGAATTTCAATTATAAACAAATCACACTACACACATAGAATTTGGCTTAATTAATTTTTACTACTTTTTTTTTGTAGAAATTTGCATCTAAAAATTTTTCTTTAAAAAAAAGTTCCTAATCAGAAGCGTCACAATATTTCTACTAAAACCTTAAAAAAAGTAGTTTTTCTGTTTATATCTATTGTGTAGTGGCAGCTTTTGGTTTTTTTTTCTTGTTTACTTATTTCGTCGGTGTTATCTTCGGCTTGAGGTAATTGATGTTTTGTGATTTTATTTTGAGGTAGGACAATTTTGTTCAGTTCAATATTGAATGGTTTTGTTTGTGTTATGTTTTTGGCAGTGTATAATAAGTACACATGGAAGTCTTTCTATTGCTTGTTAGTTAAATTTCTATGCAAACTGCATAACAAAAAAAATCACATATTTTTTTCTTCTCTATAAACGGTTTTATAAACTACTACACTTAATGTAAAGATTATTTTCACTTTTTCGCGTATCCAGTCTTAAATTCACTTTTGAGTCGAATATCCCCACAAAATACCCTCTTTCCAACTTATTATTTATGGTTATGTATAAGTATAGCAAATTGTTAAAAATTTTTTTTTTTATTTAAATCTATCACTTATATGGAAAAAATGTTGAGTATACATTTAAATTTTATTTTTTGTGTTCGATTGTTCGACAATTCCAATTTTTAAATTTTCAAAGCAACAGAAACCAAAAACAGAAAATTAAAGTAAAATATTGGTAAGAAGTCTATAATATACGTATATCATATCTTATGTAATAAATACATACACTTACTTGTATGAAATCCATTTTAATTGTGAAGTAAGAAAATGAAATGAATTAATATTTAAATTTAAATATTGCTTAATCAACACTGAATCTTGTTTGCATTCGTAGTTTTGTTTTCTTAAATTTTTTTTGTTTCATATTTGTGTGCAAACACAATGTCTATACAAACTTATTAACTAAATTTATGATAAACTATTTCGAATGAAATAATTAAACGTGTTTTAGATGTTTTTCTTTTTTTAATATTTCTCACCGATTTGGTCCACATCACCAGCCTTGCGTAGTGTCATTCCATTGAGGTATTTTTCAGAGGAATTCTTCGGTGTTCTGTGTGTATATTTGAACAATTGATTTTTGTTAAAATTTTATTTTTGTTTTGTAACTTTTTTATAATGACATTTTGTCCACGCATCCTTTTTGTATTTTTGTTTTGTGACCACATCGGTTGATTTGTTTTTCATATTTTTTCTTTTGTTGTTGTTAAAATGTCTTAAATTTAGTTCAAAAAATTTCGTGTTTTTTTTTTTTAATTTTATTTTCTTAAATTCGTTTCTTTTAAAACCTGGAGACCAATGCGTTGAAATTTTATCAAATCATTAACCTTAAAATAAAAGATTTAATATTTTGTTATACAAAATAAAAAGGATGTTGGTTGTTTCGGTTTTTAATTTTCAATAAATACCTAGCATGAATATATTTATAAAATTTTGCAAAAATCACTTAAAACTAATTAGCAAAACCTAACTGCAGCCCAATTATTGTTTTCCTGTGACGACATATTTATACAATAATAATATATATTTCTTCATTTAAACTAAATAATAATAACTCACTCAATACATAAATGTTTATATTCTATTTAATTAATTATAATATACATTTATAAAGAAAACACAGACAACAATTATTCTAATGCAGGTAATAATAGTACGAGTAATGATGTTAAAAATGCTTAAGATAAAGAAAAAAAAAAAAAAAAAAGCTATTATTGAGAGACACAAAGTAAATGAACAGTGGAATAATTGTTATTGTTATAAAATTGTTTGAGTAAGGTGCATAAATAATTAATCAGAGTATTCTAATACGTAGTTTATTCTTTATACTTTTCTTTTGTCTCAAGTATTTCTTCATTTTTCGTTTAGGGTCCATTTAACCAACTAATTCTTTCTTTTATGTTTCCCTTCTCTAATAACTTTTTTGTATCTTCAAACCTTCCTATGCTATTAATAAAAAATCTTACAAAGCTAACTTCTTATTTAACGTATTTTTTTTTTATTTTCTTTTTTTTTTTTTTTTTTTTCAAACAAACAAAATTGTTTTACGCGAAAGAATTCAATTGATCAACAGAAACTTTAAGAATTATAATTATTATACTTTACATCAACATTTTGTAGAGTTTTTTTTTGGTTAATAATTTTTTTTTGTTCACGATGTTTTTTTTCTTGCCTAAGGTATTTAACTAAAAAATTAACTAAACAAAAAAACAGGTAGTAGGTGAAAGGAAGAGAGTCAAAAACAAGAAATATAATAAATTTTTTTATGAAAAAGAAACGGGAGAATTGTTTTACATTTGTACTTTTATTCTTCAATAAGAAATATATTTAATAAGATTATGTAAACTACTTTTTAATTAAATTAAAAATAAATTCTAATATATTTTATTTTCAAGAAAAGCAACACATAAATAAATGTTTATTATGTTTTTAGTTTTTGTTATGTTTTTCAATAATTATTATTAGGTATTATTATTTAAAAGGAAACTTTTCAAAACGAACAATGATATAAAAATTAATTTAAATATATTTTACTTAAGGACAGGTAACGCTGTAAGAGAAAAAGAACTAAGGAAGATATTTTTTATTAGTTTTTACTTTTTTTTTATTCACTTCTTTTTTATAATTATTTATAGGAGTTTCATTGTTATCAAATTTAAGTGTTGAAAATAAAGGTTGTATTGCGTTAATGTATGTCTAGATAGAGTACCTATTGCGGGTTGTTGTTTAAGGTGTGGAACAACATTTTATATTGCTTTTTTAAAAAATGTTCTAACTCTGCTGATGTTTTTAATATACAAATTTGAACGTGAAGCTTCGTAGGATAAAGGGAGCTTAAAAGATTTTCTTTTATATTAGTCCTTGGGAGGAACGCAAGAGCTGAATATTTCCGATTTCTTAATTTTTTTGTGGAAGAGAAAATTGCAACTTAAGGTTGAAAACATTTTTGAAGCCGAAAACTTATAATTACAGTAGAAAAGGAGTTTGAGCTGTGCACAATAAGTTCTGTGGGAAGATTGCGAGACAACCAAAGCATCAGGAAGGATGAATAGTTGACAAAACATAAGGTACTGAAAATCTTGGAACATATTCAAGACGATTGCCGTTTACGTTACCATCATCGAATTAAAGTTTTCTTTGGTAATCCATTCTTGCTTCTCTTTCAAAGTTGAAGCCTTCTACGGTTTTGGTGCTTTCATATAATTCCATTTTTCCTTTTTTTATATGAGATTTTTTTTAATCATATTAACAACATATAAAATCACTGCACGTGTACTTTATTTTACACTTATGAACACTTTTTCTCATTTGGATCATTGGTCATCTCTTTGCGCGATTTGCCTATTTCTACGTTTTATATTAAAGAAATTATGACATTTTCCGTTGGCAGTTATAAAAACTTTTGATGCAAGTGTCAACACCGATAAGCCAGAGACAATTGACGACTTGAAGAACAACACTCACCGTGCAATTTTCGACACAGGTACGACCCCAAATTCACGTGTTCAAAAATTGTGGAAACGTTGAAACATTTCCTTAAATGGACTTACATAATTATGCACAAAGAAAATTTAAAAGTGTGTTTTAGCAGTGAATGTTAGGTTTACATTTTTGACATTTGCTTAACGAATTTTGTTCAACATTTGTGTTTAGTAAGTCACTCGTATTTTTGAAAGCAGCCCTTTACTTTCTTAAATTGTCAGTGAAATTTAAAAATAAGCCTTAAAGGATGTGGCTTTAAAGATAAAATAAATTGCCTCTTAGCAGACGGTTCTTCAAGCTAGACATTCTTATTTTGAAATTCTACTTCCATAGCAAGTCAATCGAATACGAAAGAATTGCATTTTCAGACTCGAACGATTCGAATCGATCTTCAAAGGCAATTTTTTCGAATTGGGCTAGCTTTCTATCGCAATAGAATTTCAAAATAAGCAAGAGTGTCTGGTTGTCTCCAGAGTTTCAAACGTCTAGCCTCGAAAATGCTTAGGAAGAGAAGAGTCCGTGAGTCTCTAAATCTGTTGCAAGTCGTTCATTGTTGTAATTTTGGATTTAGAAAGCAGCTACCAGAGATTTAGATAACTAAGCACAATTTCAAAATCAAAATTTAAACTGAGAACCCACTGAACCAGTCACTTAACAGGAGATTAAATGCCTTAGAGGGTCATTTACTACAGAAACAGTTCAAAGTTTAACCAAATTAATTTTTGAACTTAAGTAAAGTTAAAACTTTCACTGTGATCAAAATGCATAAATAAATGATTCACACGTTCTTACTTTCGCTATTTTATCTAGTTTTGGTTTTTAATTTTTGCAGAATCTTAAACAGAAAAAAAGTTTAAACCAAAGCGAAGTTGAGCAGAAGTTTTTTCATTTAAACAACATGAAAATCACTTCAATACACCAAAAACTTTAAGCTAAAAACGGAAGAACAATTTTCATTACAGAGTTAAAATTTTAGCTATTCTTCAATTCGACTTTTCGAGCATCGTTTTACGTGATTTAGAAAAGGTAACAGTTCTCCCACTTAACTGCTTTACACTAGCAGCTGTGATACTCTGAATTTTACGATGCTCGTAACGTCGAAAAGGAAAAATGATAGAATAGATTTTAACAATCTTTTTTCAATATTGCTACGGTGCGGCGGCGGCGGCGGACGTCTTGAATTTAAAAGTTGAAGCTTCGCGAGATAACGTTGCTGTAGAAAACGATTCGAATTGGAAACAGACGAAACAACTTCATCTGTTGTCCATTTGCGACACATGTTGCAGGAAGCTGTTCAACGTTGCTAATATTTCGACTTCAAAAACGATATCGGCGTTAAAAACGATATCGCTCGTCATGAACGAGTATTCAATCGGTTAAAAAGACAAAGACTGATCGATGATGAAAATTTTGCAAAACCTGATGAAACTAATTTCGACGTTGAAAATCATGTGAATTGCCCAGGGAGTTCTCTTATTATTGAGACTTTAGAAGAGTTCCTTACTATACCAAACTTAGCTTCGTTTAAAAGATATTTAAAAAAAATCGCCTTAATAAGAAAGAAAGAAGAGAATTTTAAGCGATTTTCGTTATTCGTTTCGAACAGGTATGCGAAAAAACTGTTGGGTTCGTTGAAAATTTAAAACGTAGCAAAATTCTTTTAGCAACAATTTTTACAAGCCCCCAGATATCAAATGGATGCGTTTTTTAACGTCAGTTTTTTTCCTCTCATTCGGTTGACTTAACGGTAATTACTTTACCGATCGTAACTTTTCCTCCATCGGACATTTCTCCTTACAGTTACCATGATAGAACTCACTTTCTCAACCATTGGGATACAAAAATACATCAATAGTAAAAAAAAAACCTTAACTATTCCATTGAATAAAACCATTTGAAAGAGGCAATCACTGTAGAAATAAACCGAGTCCCTTGGTGATATTTTGAAAAACGCAATGAGGAGCTTCTCCGAAGGACCGGTTAATTCAATAACATAAAAAAATCATTCTGTATGCTACTGAGGTCTAAGCTCTAACTTTTATGCCATGGCTCGGTTGCAGGAAGTCTAAGGTTCCCAGAGTTTGATAGAATCAGCATAGGATAAACAAAAATTACGTTTGCAAAACATGGCTTAACTATGATAAGAAAAAAGGATGACTCAACAAATTTGCTTAATATATTTGTAGGTTGTGTCAAGGAACTTAATTTAATTGCTTAAATATTGAAAACTATTTCTAAATATATTTATATGTATGTATGTATGTATGTATGTATGTATAGAAATGGTTGTGCACACTAAACTTTCACCAAACCAAATCCTACATTTTTCATCGAGCTAGTGTGCCCCCACCATAAAAATAATAAAAACTGTTCACAAACTACTACACACAACATCTAATCTCTTAATTGATGAATAAATCTATTAGTTTAAAAGTCTATTTTGAAACAAACAAACAAAAAACTATTTTCTATTATATTAAATGTTTGATGGCTAAAAAACAAGCTGCAAAGAATCTGTCCTATCAACTGCAATAGTTATAGATAGAAAAAAGA
Organism: Melanostoma mellinum; assembly: GCA_914767635.1. Taxonomy (NCBI): domain Eukaryota; kingdom Metazoa; phylum Arthropoda; class Insecta; order Diptera; family Syrphidae; genus Melanostoma; species Melanostoma mellinum. The sequence goes on from OU612058.1 coordinate 29,472,132, forward strand.
ATCTTGAATTTTACACAATGCGATGGATCGTTCCTACGTTCAATTATATTGCTCAATAAATGGTTTATAATATTTATTTACTATTTTATTCTCAGTATTTTTATGTATGTATTTGTTTGTTTTGTTGTTTAAGAAATGCGGTGCAATATTGTTACATATATTCTTTCTGGAATTTGTCTAATGTGCAGGATTTTTTTCTTTTCGATTCTTAGAAAAGAGTATGTGTATGTATTTTATTTATTTATTTATTTATTTGAGGTATTGCGCGGCTCTTTCCTTTTCTTTTATTAAAATGAACTAATCTATTGAAATAAAAAAATAAGTAACTTAATTCAACTCAAAGAGAACAGAACCAAGGTTACGCTGAACGAGAAGTAATTAAAATTTCATTAACTTAATCCTCTTAATTTTTTTTTTTAATATTTAATTGCACAATCGTTATTTAATATATTTGTTTGTCTGCGTCGCATCCTGATATGATAATAATGTTTTCTTTTTTATTAATTTATTTAAATAACAAACAATATTTGCTCTTTATTTAATTTGCATCGTTGAGGTATATTCTTTTGTTTTTGTTCTTTTGGCAGATTTTTCTATGCTTTTTTTTATAATAAACGAGTTCATGTTTTATATCCTTTGGCAGCAGTATTTATTTACTTTAACGTTGATAACGCGAGTTTTATTTTTATTTTTATTTTTTTTTATTCATTTGCAAGCTTACTGACTTGTTTGTATTATGTACAGATATTTTAAATTAATTCAATTAAACACATAGATACATTACCTGGTAATGGATTCATTAAATGCTTGCACTTATATCAAACAAAAAAAAAATCAAATGAAAGGGGATGGTGGTTCAGTGTCGCTTGGTGGTGGTGGTTGTTTTCATTTCCTTTCCCTATTTGTGAAAGTAGAACCCGTATAGCGCTTTTTTATATTTAATACATTTTCTGTTTGTTTCTTTGGTATTGGAAGGGATTTGGTTGTAAAATATGCAACAACAATCTCCTTAAAATCAACATAGAAACCGACAAACAATTCGATGGGCGTTCACCGTGTCTCTCCTTTATATTCATTTATACAATTCTCCTCCAATACTCAACCCTTAACTATGTAATTATGCAAATTAGAAGCTTCCATTTTTTTTTGTACACACGCATTTACACAAGGGACTCTTAGTTATTGCATTCGTTATTCTATTTTTTTTTTTTCATTTTATCTTTAAGGTATATTTTATCGTAAACTATTTGTACAGAGAGAAAGGAGAATGAGAAGAACGAACTAAGAAAACAAATCAAAACAAAACACAGTCAAGAAGAAGCAAAAAAGAATCATGACAACCAACCGGTTGTCACTAGGAAAAACGAAAAGAATTTAAACAAAATTAAAATTAAGAACAAAATGATAAGACGAAATTCTAATATAAATGTATGTATTTTATTAAACATTTGAATAATCAACAAAATTAATTAATTAATATTATTTTTTTGAATGTTTCTGTTTTACTCCATTCACATATAATAGGATTTTTGTTTTTGTTTTTATTTATATATAAAGTATTTTATTATAATAATCAACTAAAATATTTATCTAAATTACATTTAATTAATTAAAAAATAATTCTTTTTTTTCTGTTGTGGTTTATTTATTAAAGCAACTTAAAGTGTGCAGGAGGTTTTATTAAAAAAAAAAATTATTAAAAATTAAAATTCATGTTTTATGGTATAAGTGGATGGGAAAGGAGAAGAGAGGAACTAGCAAATTTTATTAAGTAGAAGAAAAATAGAAAAAAAGTAAACATAAAATATATTTGTATAAAAATAATTAAAAAAAATTAAACTAATATTTTCCTTTCTTGGGTTTTTTTTCTGATATTTTTCTATAAAAAACGGGCTTCTTTTTTATTCTATTTGGAATAAGATTTTTTTGTTTTTACTTGAATCTAAACTGATTTAGTTTCTTTCCTTTCTTTATTTCCTGTTTAAAGTGTTTGTTGCTTTTAACCTATGGTGTTTGTCCAACAGGTGTGGTTTTAAGTAGTTGTGTAAAAAGGTACTTTGTATTTTGCTTGATTGATTGCTTAGTGAAGTGTACAAATTGCTCACAGTAGACAATTTGACATAGTGAGATGAAAAGATTTGGAAACGTCTTCTTCAGTATAAATTAAAAACTTCTTACTTTCGGAAATTGGGAAATCACAAAGATTGAATTATCGGGCAGGCAGACTTTTACTTCTAAAAACCGAGCTTCAAATGAAGAACCTCAAATCGAGAAGATGATTAAAAATTATCAAAATGAGCGTTAATTACCCTTCCTAGACTACTAAAGAGTCCGATTAGCCTTTGGGAAGTTTCTTTTATTTCTAAACACACTGAAAAATTTCGTTCTAGTAGCTCATCGTAGTGGTAAAACCGACCCTTATGACTGTGACACACTCATGTAGTAAAGATACCGAGGAATGAATTGCTGCCATTTTGGGAAGATATCGGTAAAAAGATATGTTCGTACCACGAAAAAATAACTAGTAGAGAACCCCGATGGGATTGGTATTACCTAAGAAAGGTCTGAAACAAATGTGGCTTATTCGTACAGCGTGAAGCTTTACCAGCTGTGGCTCACAGACAATAGTTGGCCAACAAAAACGAAGAACGTATATGATTGCGGCAACATAGGCAAATACTACAGTGGGTACTTGAGGTACGAGTAAATGTTTTTTTTTTTTTACAAAACAGTGTACCGATCTTGCTTTCAGAATTTATCCAAGCTAAAAATCAGTAAACGTTCGATTACTTTATTTAATCGGCTTTACCAAAAACCATAGCTGAAAAAGTTTTTCATTATTTGTTCTTGAAAGGATAGTGACAAAAAGTAAGCTAAGCTTGTAATAAAGAACTTTTTAAGTTCAAATGAGACGAGGGATTCACTAGAAACCAACAAGCAAACAATAAGCACAAAGAAAGAGAAAAAAAACTCACCCACAAATTGCTTCATTTCTATTTGTACATTTTTTCATCAGATGATCTGAGAGAGTCCGTTCCGATATTTATTTTCTTTAACCTTTTATGTTATTTAAGCATTTTAAAGTTTATTTCTATTTAAATATTCAATTTGTCTAAACAAATTTTATATTTCTTCTTTTTTTTTTAAGTTTTTAATTTCTTGTTATTACGTTAAGTGTGGAACCGGCGACTTTCAAAAGAAAAATTTATTTAATTTTTAAAAATAAGCAATTTGTAATGGAGTTCGTGGTTGATGTTTGTTTTGATTCCTTGTTAATTGGTATCCCTTTTTACACAACCACTTGAACAGTAGATGTTTTATTCTTTATTATTACCCGGTGATGGTTGTGTTGATGTAGTTTTGTGTTAGATTAAAAATAAATGTTTGATTTTGTCTAGGGGATAGTAATGAGTAATGAATAATTAAAAGTAAATACAAAAAGTAACTAATATACGATAATTATTCACATATATATATAATATATATTTGAATTTTTCCATAGATATATAAACTAAATTTTACCATTTTTCAATATAATATATTTACGTTTTTATTAAAAGTTTTTAATACACACATATATACGTTTATCTGTATCTATATATATGCTTTCATATATAGCATACACATGTATATATATATATTTCTAAAATTTGCTTACTTTGTTTTTCTTTCGCTAAAGAGGTATTAGTTCAAAGTATAAAAAAAGAGAACAAATGTTGTTATTCTACACTCAGGGGAATATACACAAATTATTTTTCTATGCTGCCAAGGGATGTGAATTAGTATTAAGATTTTACTTCCTTTCATAGTTGAGAAAAAAAACCTACAGAGAGTTTATTTATAAATTGAACTAAAAGTTCATACTCAAAAACATAAGAATAACAATTTTTTTTTCTTTGTGTGAAACAACATGGGCTGCTGACTTAATTGTATGTATGTACATGAAAAAATCTTTAAATCTTACAAGTTAAATTTTTATTTTCATTTAAGATTAAAATTTTTGTTCAAATTTTATCTTTTCTGTTCTTTTTTTGTTCATTTAAATTAATTCTTACGCCAAAATATATGTTCTTATTTAAGTTTTATTTTTATAAAATTAGCCAAAACAAGGACAAATTAGTACATGTTTTTTGTTTCGAACATAGCCAAACATTTTTTGTTGTGTACCTAATATATAATAATAAAAAATTTTGAATTTTTTTCTTATCATGTATAACCTAAATCATGTTATCACTTCGTGTTCTTTTTTATTTATTTTGCTTTTTGTAATTTTTATTTGGTGTGTTCAAAAGATAACAAAAAAAAAAAAAAAAATTTATGCTGTGGCATGATGTGGAATACGTGTATTTTTTTTCTCTTTATTTTAAAAATAAAACTAAGCAAGTAATACTTGTGTAGCAAATAAAAATAATAGTAATATATTAATAATAAAGAAACAAAAACAAGTCTTACATGTCTAACTAGCTTACAAATTTAGAGATCACATATGATGTTCTTTCTATATCTACGTAGTGTAATTTTTAATTCAATTAAGTTGAATTTGTTTCTTGTTTTGTTTAAATTATTTACATCGAAAGTGTTTGAACTCGTTCAAAAATTTTATGGCTGAAATGATGCAAGGAAGTTGTTGGAATTTTTGTTTATTTTTACCTAAAGGTTTCGGAAGAGGAATAAGTTTAACATTTTAAGGAACTCATCTAGCTTTGGCTTGCGGTTCTAAAAGGACCAATTTCCTAAAATACCAATTTAAATAAGTCAACCACTGAATTCAATTCAATGTTCTACAATTTTCATAGATGTCAATGTTTTTTCTACTAGGTGAATCACGTTGTTCGGGGGTGGAATCAGGTAATGTAAAATGGTTTAAGACAAGTTATCATCCTAGTCCATAGAAAATTCAATGGAACGTGACGATTAACTATCAAAAATCACCTTCCACGCAAAAATACTAGGACCATATGAGTGCCAAACTAAATGACTTTGGCACGCAATCTAGTCAACTTATGAAATTGAGACATGGCCCAGTTGCCGGGTAAGATATTTCATTATGATAAAGAATGTTTCTCAGTTATACTGCACACCCATTATGAACAAGAAAACCAAAATTGTAAACAAGTGGAAGTAGTCCTTACAAAAATTCAATAACAGTTTGGAAATGTGCTAACGAATATTGGTAAAAAAAAGTACACCCATTTTGTTCCTTGTGTTAGTAAAAATGTGTTCAAGAGTAAAAAAGGAAGCCTATCTGTCTACTCAATCAAGATTAACAAAACACAAAACGGTAAAGCAAGTGACTTATCGGAGTGAGCAACCAAAACTAACATAGTTTCAAAATGTCACATTCGCAAGGATGTTACGGTCCGTATTATGAGTAGCGAATCGAACGTTCGGCTGGAAGCGAATGTTTAAGAGAAACTCATTTATTGGATTATTATCGTTAAACTTCGTCAATTCTCTTATCTGACATACCTTGAACGTCGAAAAAGTTTTCTACAAAGTTTTTGTTTCTACAACCAATACCGCTATAAAAGAAGCTCGCAAAAACATTCGCTTCCAATCGAACGTTCGATTGGCTACTCATAATAGGGACCTACAGCTCACAGCTGAACCTTGTGCTACTTTTGTGCGATTCGATTGATTCAATTTAAATTATAACAGATGTACTTGCATCACCGCACTTGCGAATCTTTGGGGCAACTAGATTCATTTGTTCGCGCACTTGTATTTTCGTAGGATCAAAAGATATGCAGGAGAAAAATTGAAATTGAAATTGAGTTGCAAGTTTGCGGTTACATGGCGGAGCTTGATTGCATTCACATTAAAAATTACGTTTCTCATTTACTTTGGCTAAGAGAAGACGCTCCAAAAACTTACATATCTACATTCAATCTCATGAGATTTCCCTGATGCTCATACGGAACTTTATTTGTTGTGACTGAAATCGTGTGCTATACCTTACTCATAGAATTTGTTTTCATTGAGCTTGGGGGAGCTTAAAGGTCAGAAAAAGTCCTTACAGATAAATTGAATGTTTAAAAGCATCTTAAACTTTTTATCAGTCCATAGTTTGGTTGATATCTAAACCAGATTTCTGAATCGGCCGCCTTCAAGTCAGAAAAATGTTGGCAACAGTAAGCTTCTCTTCCTTTTCAAGAAATTTCGTTTTGAAACTTTAACTAACAAAAAAAAGTGCTGGTGAATTTTCAACTCCAGATAGTTAATTCTAACAATAACGGGCATGTAGAGACTGATACGAATAGTCCTAAACGTTGAACGAACAACGAAAACACTCCAAAAATAAATTACTGAAGAAGACCCAAAAGCGCAATCGAATTGGCAAATTGTAGACAGAGTGCCCAGGATGTGATCAAGTCTACTCAAGAGTGTTGTGCCCTCAGAGTAAGATAGATTTAAGATAGAACACAACTTTATTTTACTGATGGCTTCGATGTATGTCAATTTGTTGTTAAACCGAATTCATTGACTTCATTTGTACTAAAACAGAAAAAAGAAAAACTAACAACCTTATCATCTACAAAATTTAGAAATTTAAACCAATCAAACGCTTTCATGGTCTTAGAAATGATTTTGATGATTTTACAAATCCAATCATTCTGAAAAGTGTTTTAAACGTCTTACTTAACCTTGATCATTTCATGCCAATTTATATCCCACAACAATGCCACCCTTTTACGATAGTTAATTTTTAAAAACAAAATTTTCAGTTAGAAAAAAAAAATTAAGAGAAAAAAAAACTAAAATAAATTAACGAAATAACCGCAACAAATCTTATTAACTCTACCATTTAAACTTTTGTTAATATAAACCTTACAGTTTACAAGTTTTTAAATGCTCATGTTTTATAATTTACAAGAAAAACATTTTATTATTTTTATTTAAGGAAAACGCACATAAAAAAAATTATTCAACTGACTGTTAAATTATTAAATTTTTTCATTATAAAGGTTATTGAAAAACACAGCATTCATTATTCTTAATTAAATACTTTTTATTGTGATGTTTTCTTTAGACCTATGTTTTTTTTATTTTATTTTATTTGTATTTGTTATTTTATTTTTAGTTAATTTTTAATCTAAACAAACAAATTCGTTCAAAATTAATGAAACCCAAAGTTAAAGAATTAATAAATATTAACAGAAGATTTTTAAAACAAAAAAAAAAAAGTAGAAAAAGAAGACACTGCGAGAGATAGATGAAAAAACAAGCTAAAAATAAAAAGAAACTTTAAAAAATAAAACAAACAAAACTAAAAAATTGATTTTATATAAAACAGTAAAACTAATTAACAAAAAAAAATAAAGAAAAAATAATTCTATTTTTCGCTTTTAAAAATTTTTTATTTGCTTTTGGAAATAAAAAATTTTAGAAGAAAAAAAAAACATTTAAAATCCCCGAAAAGGTAAACTGAACTCAACTAAACCTCTAATAATTAAAATTAGTTTATAAATTTTCGTAGATTTATGTTAAAAAAAAAAAATATATATGCTTGTATATTTTGAAGAAAAGTAAAAATTAGCTAATCCTTTCGTTTAATTTATCATATTAAGATAATTGAGGAACTCCTCGGAAAAAAGTTGCATACACGAGGAGCCTCCTGATGTCGCTGCGGCCGCTGCTGCTGAGGACGAGTGAGAGGAGGCCGTTGATGGATCGGTGGCATTGGTAAAGAAACTGGCATTTGCACCAATGACGGGACGATGTTGCTGCTTCGTCTGGAGACTTGATGTTGCCTTGTTGCGGTTTGCCAGCGATTGTTGTTGTTGTTGCTGGTGAACACCGACGCTGCCGCCGCCGATAGATGAAGTTGATGTTGTACGCCAGATTGAACCAATTGTATCACTTTGAAGTTTATTATCACTGGCAACACCAACAGCATACTGATTGTGCTGCTGTGGATGTTGATGGTGATCGGAGGAGGAATTCATTGTTGTAGAGCAACCTTCTGTGTTGCTCCAGAGATCATTGAATAGCAAATCACGCGACTTTCCCATGAATGATGCGTTTAAACAGTTTCCACCGTTGCGCTGTTGCTGCTGCGTTTGTTGTTGTTGTTGTGTGTGTTGTAGTAGCTGTGGCTTAGAATTGCAGAGGTTTGCAACATTCGCTGCCGGATTTGGTATTTCCCAAATGTTACTGATTTTATTTAGTTGACTGGCATAGGATGTTGCTGCGTCCATTGTTTGTTTCGATGATGCCACTAGAGGGCTTTCCCACAAGCTTGTACTTTGTGACAATAAATTTATCCCATTGCCTCCTCCTACTCCACCTCCTGCACCTGCACCTGTACCTCCTAGACCGCTGCCGCTGACACCGACGCCATTCGAAGAACATGTTGATCCAGCTGATGATGTGTTTGACGAAGTTGGCGATGTGTTGCTCTTAATAGAATAAAAACTTTCCCTGAGATTACTATTTGGCGAGGACTGACTTGAGGTCCAGAGGGATTCCTTGCTATTGCTACGATGGCTGCTGGCGCTATGATATTGGGATGAGCGCACAGACGATGAGGAAATGGGACTGAGGGATGGATGGGAGCTGGTAGAATTATTGTTATTATTATTATTGCCGTTCATTTGGTTATGATTATTCGAGGTTACAGCCGAGGATGAGGATGCCGAAGTGCATCCCCACAAATTGGAAATATTTGTAGCTGAAGCTTGATTGTACAATAGTTGGGTTGGGTTAGTGTTCATATTATTATTAGCTGATGGCAATTGGCCCCATAGATTGTTACTATTATGTGCTTTATTGCAAGAGCTGTTACTTAAAATGCTAATACTGTTGTTGGAATCTCCTACTCCTACTCCAACCCCACCATTGGGCATTCCGAACAGCAAGCTGTGGTCGGCGACATTAGCCGAACGACAGTTGATGTTCAGAGCCGTATTGGTGGGATGGTGGCTCTGACCTACTACACCTGATGTGCTACTATTGCTTATTAACTTAATTGCGTTTAATTCATGGACTACGGAATTCATAAAATTATTACTACACTCGTTGAGGTTGGTAGAGTTTCCGCTGTGGTTGTTGTTGTTATTGTTGTTCTGCGATTGAGCGTGTTGTAGATGATGATTATGGTTTATATTATGATTACCATTGGTGATAGTCGTCAGAGTCGATGAAGAGGGCTGCGGCTGAACTGATGTTGTCGTTGCCGGTGGTGGCGTTGTTTGTTGTTGGGACAAGTTTACCCCCACTGATCGATGTTGTCTTACCTGAGTCAACAGCTGCTGCTGTTGCTGCAAAGTAATTTGATTGATTGAGCTGCTATTTGTTTCCGGTGTTTGTTGCAGCAATGGTGCCGAATAGTCGATCAATGGAGAATAGAGTGAAATTGCTTTTTTTAAAGAAGCCCCGCCGGAAGTCGTTGTTGATGATGATACCATTGTTGTTGATATGGTATTCGTATTGGTGACTGCCGCGCCATTTGGAGACTCCAACGGGGCCTCATGTTATGCGAGGTGCAACGCCAACTTGCTGACAGATTTGGTGTAGCAATAGCCCAGGGGCTTGACGAAGTGAGTGTCCTGAGTAGTACAGTATGGGCATGTGACACAGTGCGAGTAGTCGCTAAAGAAGTTCAGCCGTTGTTGAGGATGTAGAAGTAGTTTCAAGCAGGTATTGCACTAAAAATAAAAATAAATTCATGCAAAAAATATTCCAAATACAAGTGCAATAGAAAATGGAAGTTTATAGGGAATTAAGTGGGGCTATAAGTTACCTTAAGACGTTCAGCACAACACGGCATTGCAGCAAAGATGTCATATGCGTACATGGTGCCTAGGACTAGGCTGGAACCGTCCCAGAATTCACCACAGAATCTACAAAAAAAAGAAGAATTTCAAATTCAAGCTATGAAACAAAATTCTATGGTGCAAAAAGTACTCATAAGAAAATCGTCATCATCAAACATCATCGTAACTCACCTGCAACTAATAACGCGTCCAGATGCAGTACCATCCAAGCAACCCATGCAAACACAGGTTAGAAAGAGAGAGCGGCCTTCATATTTTACCTAAAATGAGGAAAGAAGAGATAATATCGTGAAAACCATGTTCATTGCCTATTTCAAAATAAAAAATAAATAAGTTCAGAGAGATGAATGGATTAAAAAAAATATTTTGTCACATGCTGCGAGATTTATGTCCGCCTACTGCCCAGCAGAGTAAATCCGACATGTTACAATGATACATTGAAGCTAAAACTGCAAATATAGCGTTAATTTTTTCTTTTCTTTTTTGCGTTTTTAGTCCCCACATACCTACGTAGCAACAAATTTCCCTGCAGGATTTATGGGACCATTAGTGTCAGTCTAATTATTCAAACCTATGAATCAGATAAATATGTAAAGGAAAATAGTGCAACACAAGGGACAAATAATGGGAATAAGTGTGTTGGTGTCTTTTTTTGTGCTTTTTTAGTTAAATTCAGCAGATGGAACAAGGAAACTGCATAAATTTTGTAATTTGGTAGTGGGCAATAGCCGAAGAGGCTTGAAGGCTGTATAGGAATTGAATGGAAGGTAATAAGACCAACCAACACAAGGGTTTGTTTTTATCATCAAATTAATCATTTTGCCCATATGAACCTTAGAAATGAAATAATTTAAGTTATGTCATTTGCAGGCTTACAGGGTGACAAAAAACTCACGCTCAAGCTGACTAATTCGGCTTTCAACATCTCGAATCTTACTACAATCAAATTTGCAAGATACATATAATATGTACTTAAAAAATATTGCAGTCGAGACTGTATTCAACACAAACAGGCTCGGGAAGAATGGGGATCGGCCATGGGCCGAGTTACCGGACACGTTATCGAGTGATACGTCACTGAAATACGTGAATATGACACTATTACTTACGTCATCGAACAATCAAGTAACATAATTTGACATTCCCTCATCATCATCGAACGAAATTTGATTCGACAGATGAAGAACCGACTGGAATTGTGTAGTTTAGAGCAAATTTTAAGTGAAAATTGTCACTCAGTCAATCGATCACTCATGCCGTTATTCGGAAACTGATTTCTTTAAATCACAACTTGCGAGCATTGACGAGCCCTACACATTCTTGATTCCCAACGGACGGACGATAAGAAAGCGATTTTCGATAGGGTGATGGCACTAGTAGTCAGCCCTTTAACTTTTTTTTCGGGTTCAAGTCGTCTTCAAAAATCCAATAATCATTTGTTGAACAGAGTATTTAGTTATTCTGGTTATTTGAAAAGGCAAGATTTTAAAAATTTAGCCGTAATTAGCTTATTTCTCACCAAAAATAAGTTATTCAACATAATTGAGACGAAAGCGCGATTTTGGAGTAGTCAGCCCCCTGAGTTCCAGTTGTCGGCCACTTGAGTATCCAGTAGTCAGCCTCATTAAAGAAATCCATAATTACAAATGTTTAAATACTGCTAATTGTAAACCTTATAAGCTTTTCTTTCAAAATATAATTAATAATTGATAGAAAATAAATGGCTTATTTATTAAAATTAACTTTTATGTATTTCTGGATAAATGATGTAAGAACAGAAGGGATAAATAAATAAACAAAAGATTTTTCTTACTAATTAATAAAAGAAAATAAAAAACACTTCATAACCTACGTTTAAACATAGTTAAAAAAAGAGATTTCGTAGCCTAAATATATGTATACTAACTAGCTGAGCCGCCCGGCGTTGCTCGGGTCTGTAGTTTTAAGGTTCCCGTTCTCGTTCTTCCGCTTCTGTAATGGGGATAAAATATAATTCTTATTAAGTAGCACCCCTAATGCTGAAAGAATTTTAGAAATCTGTCCAGGACTTTCTAAGATACCGTTCCCAATCCCGTTCCTGTATGGGAATATGGGGATTAAACCTTGACAGGAACCATCTCTGGACTAAAATATGTCTACCTTGAAAATTTCATAAAAATCCGTTGGGTGGTACAGGAGTCTATAACGGACATACATACATACATCCGATACATGCTATTTTATATATATAGACTAGCTGACCCGCCCGGCGTAGCTCAGGCCCTACTTTTATCAAATTGAAAGTTAAGTGAAGCAGTCTCCAAGATTTCATTTAAGTGGCAGTAGTCTATGCTATTCAAGGGCAATCAAGCACTCTAACGATGACAGAGTTTTTGGTATAGGTCCAGTATCCAAGTTCCCTCCAGCTTTGTTCCTTTTCCGTATGGGGATGAAATATTGTCTGTGTAACTTGGGAACAACAAAGCATTGTTTGAATTTAATTTTAAATTCATTACAGTTAAAAATAATGAAATTGTTAAATTTACTATATTCCAATACTTTTTTTTGCAAATTTACTTGCCTTTTATACCTTCCCTAGACCTTCACGGTCATTTCAAAACCAAGATAAGATAAATCCGTTCAGCCGTTCTCGAGTTTTAGCCAGACTAACGAACAGCAATTGATTTTTATATAAATAGATATGTAGGTAGTTAACAACTAGGTATACCTAAATAAAAAATATCCCTTCAGATCCTGGAACCACTTCCTAACAGACTTCTCTGTCCCTACAGCCCTACCTTTTGATAGTCCGTCTGGTGTTCTGAGGGATAGTTCAGGGTGACGTTTTGAAAATGCTGTAATTTCAACAAAAACTATTACAAAGTAGGCACTTATTGTAAGAAAAACTTGTCTAATTTTGAAAAGTTACTAACCTGAAATTAACTAGTTCATTTTAATTATAGTTAATTAGTCTAAATTTGGATAGTAAAATAAGCTTCCCTATATTCTTGTAGGTTAACTAAATACTAAAAAATAAACGGCTGACATTAGACGACGCGTCTTCTATAGTCAGCCACGAATTCTACCGCAGCTCTATAGGGGGCTGACTACTGAAACTTAAGACTTTTAAAATTTTTTTTTTTTGTCAATCGAAAGGGAAGAAAATTTCCATTCATTTCGCATACTCAGATAAAAAAAAAAGCAAACAAAAGTTGGTTTCAGTAGTCAGCCGGGGGGGGGCTGGACTTAGGAGCATTGAAAAAAAATTGGTCCATTAAGGCAGCCCCCCTTGTAAATAATTACTTAACAACATTTTTTGTTTATTTTTGCAATAAAAATTGAAAATGAACTATAAATGACCTAAAACAAATAACATAAAGCACATACCTTCAATATTTCGCCAGTTATAGCTCTTTTTCCTAAGAACTTCTTCTATTTTTCACTTAAGGAAAAAACTCAGAAATGACACCTACAAAAACTTGCAGCAAACTAGCATTTTTAACAAAATAACCAGCAGCTGCATTGGCATACAATTTGGAACCAAGACAGAAGAATAGTTAGGCTTTCAGAAGAAAAAAAATTCATGAAAAATAAGCCAAAGCCTTCCCTGTTTTGCTGGACTTTACAACGAAAGGGCTGACTACTGGCGGGGGCTGACCTCACATGCCATCACCCTACCAGTGAAAAAACAACTAGGCGTTTCTGTTTTATTTGCCAAATCAATAAACGATCAGAACCAGAAGTTCACTACGATTGAATCAAAATACAAGTCAATGGCTTCATTGGTTAGTATTAGGCGGCTGGTAAAAAGTTAAGGTAACGTTATAGCCCACATTTAAGAAAACATAAGAAGGATTATTAAAAAAGGTACTAAGTTACTTTAGATAAATTCAACAGTCACCCTGTGACTTTAAGGAATCTGATCTCAAATTGGGAGAAAAGAAAGAAAAATCCCAGCTTTGCAGTGAATAGATGACGCAGATAAACTGTTGCAACGCTCGTCTTAAAATTAAAAAATAAATAGGGTGGCGCAACAGAGCGAGGAGCCCCTGGGCCTAGCGCATTTCTCTCAACCATGCCTTGTGAGGGAATGGAGGGGACCTACAATTTTCTGCCGGTTCCGAACGGCTAACTGAGAAAGCACTTTTCATGGCAATGAATTTACTAACGGAGGACTTGCCAATTCCTCGCGAAAGGCGATGTCCGTGGAAAAACATCAATACAGATAATAAGTCGTTCTCCTCCTAAAAGCATCGTGGTCGCGAAAAGAGATCACAACTCTACCACTCATCTGCCTCCGATTCGCCTCTGAGGTACAACCTTGTACAGTGCATCGTCGTTAAATAATACAATAAACCAACAAAATGGTCTCATGCGATCAAAAAACTTTCCAATGTCATGGATCATTAGAAATTACTCCCAACCAAATCCAGCTCTACACTCGCAATTCCGTTGTCGTAAGTTGTCATTTTTAAAATGTGGGTCCAAGAGAAATGCCTTAACAAGCAGACAAACTATGAAGCAATCATTTTAACTAACCAAAAACAGACGCGATTGCAACATTGTAACTCTCTGTGTGTGCAAATACCACATACAAAAAGAGATGTACAAATCCATGAGTTAGGAAGCATAGGAAAAGGAACCCAACATAGGCTTGAATGCGGTTTAATGTTGCATGCCAACTTCAACATGGCACAAAAGGTGAAAAGAAGAGATGTTGAAAATTAAAGATAAATGACATGTTGTCCCCTCAACCTCTTTTAAATGGCTCGTGTCTGCATATTTTATGTCATCGTTGTGTGGCATATTGAAATGAACATCCTATTTAAGATTGGGAGATAATTTAATGAAACAAATTTACTTTGCATGTTCAATCGAAGGGCGGCACGGCACTACCGCAAAGGTGTTGAATACCGCATTTTAATGAAGTAAAACCCAGTCTTGTGTAAAAAGGATTATCGTGTTTATTCAAAATAGAGAATGGCATTCCACTACGGGAAGGGGTTTAATTTTTAATTTTGGGTGGGTGGTTGACGTTTATCTGGAAATGATTTAAGACTCACCTCAATGCATCCCGATGAATGTTGTTTTGGGCTTAAAAAGAACGACCCGTCAACCAATGGATAACGATCGAATACCAACATTGGCTCCTCACAGAGGATGCATGCTACGCGACTCATTTGACTCTGTGCCAGCGATGACAAAATAAATAGACGAGTTTCGTCGTTTCCATGATTTCCTTCGTCCTCGATCTGCAAATAGAAAAAAAAAAAGAAAAAAATATAAATCCCATTATTTCAAAATGCATGCACTACTTGACAACAAAATGAAAAAAGGGCATCACTAAAAAGTCTGTACTCGGTGAATTCAACTGTCAATAACAAGAAGAACAGAAACAGGTGAACTTTCCCAAACGGAACTGTTGTCCGATGGACATTTCTTTATTCGTTCGTTTCTCTCCCTCGCTGCAGTTGATGTGTAGTAATTCATTTGGTCAATTTTCAAAATGCCAATCGTTGCTACAACTGGTGTCGTTACTTTTGGTGAAAGTCCGAATAATTCTCAATGCATAAAAATGTCCTGTTCGTTCGTGTGCAAAAAGTCAATATATATACGTTCCTCGTCGTCATCGTCGTCGGCTATTCTCAGAATAAAGTCTCAATCACATTACAGGTGAACGCATATACACACAGCTTTGTAAGAGCACGTATGCAACAAAGTACCATATTAAGCTGAAATTGGCAAAGAAAGGATATAGAAAGGACATGGTACTTTTGGATTATTGAAAAAACTCAAAGACATATCTGGCAATGCAAGTGAGAGGGAGCCCTATAAACTATCACTGCAGTATACTGTCTATATACGAAGGACAAGCCGCCCTCGAATAAAGAAATATCCATTTTATTTCTCACATTTACCAAAACAACAACAACAACAAGCAATTTGGATTTCATGTCCTTTCGCAAAACGAACGTATACCACGTAACGTATACACATGTTGTTATTTTGAGAAGAATACAAAAAAAAAGGATTTCATTTCGAAAAACAAGACCCGGTCATGTTTCACTTTATTGATTATCGATTTGGGAATTCTATTTTGTGTTATCCCGCGTGACATGGTGCAGAAGCACAATGAATAAGCTAGTGATCCTGCAAAATGAGGAGCAGACAATCGTGGAAGGAGCACCTTAGTTTATGGTTCATTTGGTATGCTGAAATTGGAAGGCGCATTCCATACAAAATTATAGGTAGACACTATATGTGGTGTTTATAGCTCCCATGGTTACCTGAAGTAACTTATGAGTACTGCAGATACATATGAGAGTGTAGATTAGGGAAACGAAGAAGTTCATTGTTTCTGACCTGATGGAGGTCATCATGGGAATAGCCGTTGTAAATCATGAGCAGATGTTTTAACTGGATGGAAGGTACTCATGTGATGCAATCCATTATTCAATTTGGAGACTGTCTTTTAACTTAGTCTTTATTTAAAATGCCTGTTTACTTTTTTTGGGCTACAATTTTAGCCAAAGTATTGTTTGGAAACTAATCAAGCTGGCCCGAAAGAATCTTCCCATTTGTTGTTTATCAACTAATCTAAAAATTAAACACTTTCAGTGGGTTATGGCGTCCAAATGAATTTTCACCAAAAAACTACATTCAGCCCACCAGAGCTAAAATGAAAATGAAGGTAAGGCAATCGAACTTTCACTTAGCTTATCACAGACTTAACCCAACTCATCCCGACAAAAGTCAACTAATTTTGCGAATTTTCTTGCTCGTTCTTAATAATTTAAGTTTGACCACCCAAGCGATCTCACAGCGTTCCTGTTGACCAAAGCCTATTCAGCAAGGCTTTGCCATGCTTAAATGAACAATTTTATATACGACTACTATGAACTGCCACTATTAAGCCAACTCGGAGCTTAGTCAAGACATATTCCAACTCACATCAAAACATCCTAACTTAGCGCTGGTTATCCAATTGCAATATGAATATCTTTTCTTCTGTATTCTATTCAAATAATACTTCGAAAATTTAAGTAAGTACATAATATGAGTGATCTTTTAGAAATCCTTTCAGTTGAGCTCAGCTCAGAGTTTTCCCAGACCAGCTCATTTCAACTCATCCCTATGCATCACTTAGCTTAGACCGTCTTAAATTTCATCTTTTTGCTAACAGATCCGGAGAGAATTTTGTTATATAATTAAAATGTTCTTCCAATAGGTAAAAACATAAAAATTGGATGTAGCTTAACTCATCTTATTTTTTTTTTTTTTTTTCGGATTTACTCCAGATCTAATATTTCTATAGGTCGATTCAAAAGAATTTCCCCTTCAATTTAACTCATCCCAGTTAGTTGCTTACAAAAGACCATCAGCTCTTTATTCTTTCATTTGATTCATTTGAATTTAGCACAAGGATAATTCTAAACCAATCTAAATTTATTAGCTGTCTACTTTCAACTGAGCCCAAGCCAAGACTTAGCTTGCAAACAAAAAAACTCATCCCAATTCACTTTAGTTAACTAGATTTACTCGGATTTTCTATTGGTATATTTACTATCTCTTTACTGGATTCAATGTATTAATCATATCATTTAAGTAAAGGCTATTTTCAACTGTACAAACTCATCCCACTTCAGCGCTTATCAAAGACCTATTCCAATTTTCTTTTTTTTTTAACTTAGATCGTAGCAAGTTAGATGGGTAGTTAGTTCAATAGCAAATAAGTAAACTCAAGCAAAATTTGAGACTTTTTTATTATGTGCAGATCAATTGGACTCATCCCAGCTCATCCCAACTTAGCTAATTCTAGTCCACTCTCTGCCTATTTTCTTGACTAAACTCTAAAAAGATATTTTGTGATAAAATCATTTTACTTTTCATGCCCCCACATAATTATACTTCACAAAAAACTCATCCCAAACTGTCCCAAGCACATTCTTTTTATATAAATCAAATTTCACCTATAAATAAGATGTATTGCATAAATTTTTATTGATTACCGATCAAACAGCACGTTCAGTTAAGTCTGAGCCGAAATTCCATAGAAATTTTGTTAACAGACAGTAGCTAAGAAGAATAACTTTGCTTAATCAATAATCCTGAAGTATTTATGTATTTACATGAGAAAACCTTTGTTTAAGACACATTACTTCCATGCATAACCTAAGTCGGTGCTTCGTTATGTTACAAAGGAGCGTCTATGGATTTTCGCAACTTTATACGACTTCGTTTGACATTGCCGTATCAGATTCGTATCAAGCGGTTGGAGGCCTAAGACGTCTGTTACTCAAGGGATTACAGCTGCTTCGAGTATTACTGTTTTCTGCAAAAAGGATTCTTGTTACATTTTTTCTTTTTTTTCCGGCATTTCACTAGAATAGGATTTTGCTCCTAAGTAGATTTACTTAATTTTGATTCACATGCCATGTATGTATAGCACCTCCTACTTATTGTACCAGACCCGACAAAGTTGCAATTTCTTTTTTCGTTTTTTTTTTGCTTGTTGATTCATATATAACTTAATAAAGAAACCGCATACACTCAGACAGCCAGAAAATCATATTTTACAAAATGCATAACATGAGAAAAATCCACAAATGTGAAATTAAAAAGGATTTTTCTTTTTATTCCAGAAAGAACCCAAGTGAAAAAGAAAAATAAATAAAATACAAATACAAATATAAACGTGGAATATTTTTATGCTGTGAATGGCACACGAACAATTCATATTCAGCAGCCGGAGGTATCATAAATAAGTTTTATGACTGCCAAGCCAAGCAATGTTGATATTTTGCCATGCCATACGGGTAAGTTCCACACGAAGAGAGACAGGATACCCTAAAAAAGAGGTTGTGCCTTATGTGTACATGAACTCTGTTAGGTATATGTATATGAAGTTCATTCCTTGGTTATTTTAAAATGTGTCAATCTACGACCGACCACAGCATTCGGCTTAGTCTAGACTCAAGGATATTGGTCAGCAGAAAAAGGACTTTCCACATCGAAGTAGAAACTGCAAAAGAGTTAAGATACTTAGTAGTTTACCTCAGTTTTCTTTATTTTTATTGTGATTGTTGTGTCTTGTGTGTGACTTAAGTGCATTGGAAGAAGAAAAAGTTTCAGCAAATTTACTTATTACCAATTCGTCACGTAGCTCTTCAACTAAGTTTATTGTCATGAAGTTACACAAATTCACCTGACAGACAACATTTGTTGGAGATGGATTTATCGATTTAGAAAGTTTAATGGGTTTGAATAATGCTTAAGAAGCTGTAGAAGTTTTTACAGAAAACGGAGAAGTGACCAAGGAAAAACAGTGCTATTTTTGCTAATTTGCCAATCATCGTTCCTCAACCTTAAGGCATTGCATTGGGACTTAACAATCAATCAATAATTCACATAGCTGAGGGCATACGGGACACTTAATTTAATTTAATTTTTCATAAGGCCTTAGTTCTTTGTCGTTTATCCAAAAGGAAGAAACTTAAAGAAAATAATTCAATTCGCTAAATCTGATATTTCTGGAGATATACAAAAATAGAGTCTTGTAACCCCTATTAATTAACTAATGTGAGTTTAACTAACTCTGTGGTGGTCACTTTTGTAGAATGTTTTATGACTTGTGAAATGCGAATTCGAACAAAGCACTCGCATAAAATGTCAATTATATCACAGTAGGACACTGCAAGGCTTTCGAAGAAGACCTGAAGCCCTAACAACTAACTACCCTTTAATACTTTGTAGCTTATTGTAAAAGGAAGATTGGAAGTGCAAAGGAGTAGGCAGAGTTCAAGTAAAACGATTTCTACGATAAAAAAAAAATGTTTTTCAGAAAGTTTGTGACAAACTAATGCACAAAAAGAATCCTTTGAAAAATACTTGAGTTACCTCCATGTTGCTCCACTTCAACTTTATATGCTTCAGTTCACAGACCTCAGGTGAAGATATCATTTGCAAACTCAACTCAGCTCTCACGAAACGCGATAATATTTCCAATTAGAAATTATTCATTGCAAACTTTGTCTTCCAACAATAATGCCAGAACATCATAAATTCCATTTCCTTTGCCAAATCTAGAAAAGGAACCAACTTCTAATCAAATCAAAAGCTAGACAAACATACAAAAGTATTCCTCCAAAGACAACAGCCACGACTATACATACACCAAGAAAGAGACGGCCAAAGTTGATTACCAATGCCGAAACGTCTATTTAATCAGCAATTCAATTTGTAGAACTTTATCTGTTATCCTTGTTGTTTATACTCGTATATCATGTCATTGGATATAGCAATATATACTATACCCATATCGTCTCCTTCTCGATGTCAGAAACACAGCATTCCATTTCTCTTTCTGAAGCCTCAGACTAATTCCTCAAATGAAATATTATCGCTTAGTGGACGTAGAAGAAAAAGCATAAAACGACAACGATGACGGCAAAGTAAACTTTTACTTTTCTCATTAAGAACGAAACAATAGCAAAAGCACCTTCTTTGGCAGGGCATCCTTTTAAGATTATATTGGTTGCTTTTGTTGCTCTCAAATGAAACACAAAGCATTTGCTAAGATAAAATAATTTAGAAAAAGGAGGAGGAGGAGGAGGAGGAGAAACGGAATTAGAACAGATTTGGAGTATTTGCGCTTTTGTTTTCTATGTAGTTATGTGTATATACGACCGACGACGATAGTCCTTTTAGAAGGGCTCATGCAAACCCAAGCATTTATCATGGAAGACAACGGTCCACAAGGTGATGATTGTTGACATAATCCTTACGAGTGTATAAGGCGCTTTTTCGATTAATAAATTGTTTACACACTTTACTAATTTCATTTATATTTATAAGTATCAAACCTCATCTAGGACTAGGGACACCCTCAATTCTAAAACTGAACGCGTATCTATGCGTCTGACTCCCTTTCAAAATTCCAAATTCCTCACATACAATAAGCGGATAAAGCAACTGAATTCATTACACTTGAGTGGATTTTGATATCGAATAGATACGGAATAATACAATAGATACTTTTGATTTGTTTTATACTTATCCTATATACATATACTCGTCTTCGTTTACTCCTTGATCCTTGGTCGCCATCTTCGACGTCGGTCGTGGAGTTGACTTTTCATTTTTATATGGTTTTTCTGTTCTGTTTTGTAATGCATCTTAATGCTTTCTGGTTAAAAGAAATCCCCAAATGGCTTGTCTTTTACAGTGCCGGAGTTAAGTTTATTGCTTTTTAATATCAGAACAACGAGGACGAGCTAACGCTACATATACGAATATTGGGTGTAGAGTGGATTATTGTTTTTCATTCGCAATAGGTATACAATACTTACTTAGATACATTTTAAGCGAAGCAATAAATATTGTTTTTGTACAAAACAGAAAGAGGAGCGGAGAAAAAAAAGAAGGACTAAAATATCCTTTATAGACGTATAGAGTGCTTTTCTTTTGTTTTGTGATCGGGACTTTTGGAAATGAATAGCTGTCGGATGCATTGAGTGAGATTTTCTTTAGCTGATGGCTTTTAAAGGGGGAGGGAGATTAACGATGTTTCAATAGTGTGGAAGATACTTTATATCAAACGGGGTGATGCTATGGGTCGGAACTGAGCTATTATTCTTAAATGTGCGATGAGATGGTCAAAATAATACCCACAAATCAGCTGTATTCAAGTGAGAGATGAGAATTTCAAGTTTTCAAAAGTCAGCAACCCCACAAACTTTAAAAACTGGACTGGATTTCAGGACAGGATATGATTAACTGAATTCTAGAGAAAATGGTAACAGCGTTTCCTTTTTCTCTAAGGGCAGTTTAAATGAATCCAAGATATTAAGCCAGCTTTCAACGATGGGTGGTAGAAGCTCCCAGAGAAAGACAAGTTTCCTTTTAAAGTTTCCCCACCAGTGGTAAGGGGTTTAAGAACAAGTGGAGAAGATTTTGAAGTTATGATGTTAGGAAAACTAGGACCTGTAGTGCATGCCTAAAGCAACATACATTTAAAGCTTTTTCATAAATGACGGAGACAAGGAAACAAAGGGATTTTTGATAGAGGACATTGTGACATTCTCACATTCCTTTAAATGAAAATATATTTGCAAAGGCGACACTCTACTAAATCGTGATCCTTTTCCACTAGTTTGAATAATTTGTGTAGGTTTCGGAAAAAACTGACATTCCTTTTCGGGCAAACTTTTCTCAGTAAATTCTTTTGACAGAACATCACTTTTGAACGAAAATACACAATAGATAGGGTGGCGCAGCACAGCGCGTTTCTCACAGCCATGCTTTGTGAGGGAATGGAAGGGACCTACAATTTTCTGCCGGTTCCGGAGGGTTAATCGAGGAAGCTCATTTCATGGCACTGAATTTACTAACGGAGGATTTGCCAGTTCCTCGCGAAAGGCGATAACCATGTAAAAACATTTTTGCTTCTGTTAAGATTCGAACCATGAACTTCTGGGTTAACAGGCGGACAATAGATCTCTTTTTGTAAATTCATTTAAAAATAAAAATGAGGCAGATCGCTGATTTGTGCTGCTTGCGATTGTATCAAACGCTACTTTTGGATTTTAAAGGTAAGCTTTAAGGAGTCAACACTCAATTATAAACCATTCCATGCTTAACTAATAAGAAGCAGAACTAAATAAACGTCCTAGACACAACTACAGCTGAGAAAACAACAAAATACAGCATATAGACCAATAAGTTCCTTAGCATAGCAGTTGTATGCTCATCGAATACGTTACAATGGTATCCATTTTATTCCATGTACTCCGAGTCGAACAAGTGCAAAATTTCAGTTGTCTCGCTAGCATCCTCATGCCATTTCTTTTGATGACTATTTCAAAATCCACTCGCAGTATGGATAGACTACACACAAAAACAGGATGTTTTATGTGGAAACAGAGAAACTCTCCTTTTTTTGACTCGCTGCTGGATTTTCGCGATTTCATTTATTATTGTTCAATCTGCCATTGCCAGATGGCTGTATGGTGTATGTATTGTGTGTCTGTATGGTCCTTGGAGATTCATAATACACAAATGTAGAGATAACAGCAGAGAAAACATTACATAGAATGCCATTTTACAATGCTTTTGATGTTTGTTTGTGTCAAGGATCTGTTGTGTGCAAAGCTCTTTGCACCAACGCATTTGCATATTTTGTGTAATTACTTTATATCGTTGAATTTGTACAAGGATAATTTATTTGCATTGTGTTGGCTGTTAGTAGGATTGTTGCACAAAACAGCTGAGGTCATTAGACAAATGTAAATGTAAGATGTATAGTCATTTGTCTATTCTTGGTTGAGCTATAAGTTTAACAAAGAAATAAACAGCGAGTCTCAACGAAAGGAGACTAAATCGTAAATCGTAGTTTCGCTGGTTGGTTATTATAAGAACCGACTCAAGTCCATTTCAAACCTTCACTGCCTCTCCAAAAAGAAAGTCGCAACTTTCATGCCTCTTCAAACCCACAACTTAACATTCCAATTACCCTATCGACCTACAAAAGTTCAAACCGTTCAATTTCCATTTCAAATGACAGATGGATAGAAAAGAAGCACAATCACATTTCCATAAAAAACCATCGTAGCCAATCACACAATTTATGGCATTTATCAAATGACGGTGTCCAACAAATGCTTAAAGGAACAAATCTCTCTTCCTCTCGGTGTAATCACCTTATGTTTAAAGTCATCCATTTGTCTTCATCTCAAACAGCAGCATCAGTAATGGCCAGGGTTCATTTCACAGAAAAGGAAAAGCGCGCACATCTCATAAACATTTAAGTTTTGCTTAATTCAAGTGAAAGACCCCCAACCTCTCGAAGATGGCGAAGACGAAGCAGAAGAAGCCATCTGATGTTATCTCAAAACAGCGAAGTCAGAACCATCTCATTAAAAGTCTGGCAGTTGGATGGAACCCAGTGCGAGAGGAGGAAACAAGCACCATACAGTACCCTCGTTAGGGAAGCAGCAGTAGCGTACAAATTGATCTCAAATGAACAATATAGCCTCGGAGAAAACAGTTTAATCTCCCGAATAAAAGCTGACAGGTGAGATGATAGTTTGTAGATACACAACACAGCTAACGAACGATCCTTAAAAACGGTTAGGCTGCTCGTTTTTTTTATTTTGGGAGTAGTTTCACGAACTGGTTGCTAAAGCATTTAATTAAGACTTTCCCGTAAAAGCCCTGCCTCGTCGCGCCACCGTCATCGACATCGGCACACCTTCCATCTACCGACGAAATAACTCGTCTTGTAACCAGGGAATCAGCATTAGTAGTATCTT
This sequence comes from Melanostoma mellinum, assembly GCA_914767635.1. Lineage (NCBI taxonomy): Eukaryota > Metazoa > Arthropoda > Insecta > Diptera > Syrphidae > Melanostoma > Melanostoma mellinum. The sequence continues at coordinate 29,496,196 of OU612058.1, forward strand.
TTAAACGACACAACCGAGTGTGGTGTACAATAAAATCCAATGTTCGCCCATAAACGAACAAAATTGGCAATGTTCATTGAACATATCTACAATCATCTATGAGATACATTTGGTCAATTGCCACACTTTGCATTTACATCGATGTCTTGTCCTGGTTTTTGGGTGGACCCAACTTCTCCGCGTTTTGTCCATTTGCAATGAAATGAAATGCTAATCAGCACTGAAATTCACATTAATTGAGCATAATTTATGGTGAATGAACAGATACGAACGAATACGAGACTATCTGTAGCTCCTGCTAGTCTCTCTTGTCTAGTGCAGAGCAATACTACAAATAACTTAAATAGACTGGTAAATCCCAGATGAGAAAGTGTTACTTGGCTAATTTCGAAAATTGGTTTTGTAATTAGTAATCGGTGTGGCTATATGGTGTGTCTGTGATTGCCAGCTTACAGAGGACTCTCTCGCACAATAGACTTAGACACCAGCGCCAGCGTTACGATTAGGTGGTTAAATAAAATATCTTTGTAATTGTCTGTTTTGTTTCAAAGGAATATTTTGTGGGCTGCAAAAAGGGAGGGTAGTTTCACAGATTAGAGCCAAAGAAAATCGTTTTTATGGTGCAAAGGATTAAGAGTATCGTGTGGCTGAGATTTTTTTTCTGTGCTAATTGGTGGGGCTAGGATTAGGGAGTTAAATTGGTTGTGTTCATAACTCATAACGATAAGTGTTATTCAGAACAGAAGTTATTGAGAATTGTTTCTTGGTTTTTTTTTTTTAAGACAATACTGACGCTTTTTGAGGTCAACGATGGGTACACCCCACGGGTGGATCAATAGTGTGAAGTAGACAAATGGGACATCTCTTTTCGAGATCAGGATACTCGTAATGCAAAAGAGGAAGAAGAAAATAAAAAAATTTTTGCGTGGAGTCCCTCCACGGGGAAGAAGTGAAATTTCCCAATGGTTTAATGAAAAAAGGAAGGGGTAGAAATTGATTTTTAGTGAAATCATATTGTTTCTTTCAAATAAAAAGAACAATGAACTAGTTTCAATTCGATTTTCCACCGAGGAACACATTGCACTACAATTAAATCGTCTGCCTGAATGACGTGGAATTGATACAACTGTTGTATCAACAAATTGCGAGCAGTGCCGAAAAGTATGCAATCGATAATCCACGTTAGACGGTTAACGCAACCTTGTTGGAAGTCGCATAAGAAGTTTCACTTCAAAAAGTAGGCCGTAGGAATGAAAAACTCTACTTTAAACTTTTCGTGTGCAAAAGTTGTAGAGGCATTGAAACATTCGAATGATTGAACACTACTGTTGGGTTCACATTACACAGGCTTATGCTTGTGCAACAAGCCACTGCCGGAAAAATGCTGAAGTTTTTGAAAAGCCGGAAACTGCAAATTTGTATTCAAGTTAGAAAACAGAGATTCGAATCTCAAACTCAATTCGAATGACATAATCGATTATAATCGAATGACATAATCGATTATTAAATGAAAAGATTAGTAAAATTTTTAACACAAAGATTCTTGGGATATCTCGAGATATCTAGTGATCTATAACCACTCGAGCAATTTCTATTCCACTCGAGTTCTCTTTACTGTTGAAGTCCATCTGAAGTTCTCGTCTTAACACTTATTTGTGTCTCGAAGTTTTTTCTTAAGTTTATAGTTATTGCTATTTTATCATCACAGCCGACCAGATCGAGATTTTCTCGTAGCGTCTTCAGCCGTCCTGATTTCGATTGCTAATACTTGTACATTACTTTTTTGGACATTACAAAGGCTCATTGCTGTGTTTGACTTGACGAAAATTTGAGGAGGAGACTAGAGCGTCAGCCATGCCTTAAAATTCAGTGAATTCTACGAAATTTTCAGAGATCCGAAAATTTGAGGAGGAGACTAGAGCGTCAGCCATGCCTTAAAATTCAGTGAATTCTACGAAATTTTCAGAGATCCCAATCAACTTTATTGGCATCATTGCTGCAGACAGAATTACAGTCATTTGTTTATTGCTCGGTTTATCCTTTGTTTTTGTCACTTACACTTTCTTTTAAATTACCTTATTAATTGCGCCTTAAGATTAAGAATGCCTTTATCACTATCTACTCCCTTTTTTGTGTTCCTTCCCAACCTCTGTGAGGCTTGAGGGTTTTTAGTTTACTTAAACCTGCAGCTGAGTTGATTAGTATCAAACGAATAGCAATTCAAATCAATCGAATGATGACTCGAATTCTCAAATCATTCGAATACCGATATCTCGATTTTTGAATTATTTCACTACGTAGTTTAAGCCTGCCACATAGTTCGATACAACACCTTGTTTACTTTCCTTGAAGTACTAAATGACAACATGAAAACGTCATTGTCATGATAAAATTAAGGACGCACCCTAAAAACCCCAAAACATATGGCTTCCGTTTACAAAAGACCCTTAAGAAATTAAACTCACATATAAATCGTAGTAATAGCACAAAAAACGTCAGGTTAATTCCATGCACTTGAAAAGGATGTGCGAACTAAATCCTTTAATAATGAACGTAAGGACCACGTTTGTACGTTTTACTCCATTCGCAGAAGTGTTCCATCTTCCCTTCCCCATAAAAGAATTGTTTCTAACTGAGTTTAAGATCTTACTGCAGTACTTCAAAACAAATCCCTGCATCCTTTCAGCGCTGCATTTCCTTTTCATATGACAAACTGAAACAATAAAAACGGTATAACCGAAAAGGGAAACAAGCCAAAAAAAAAACAACAAATCCAAACAAACGTTCCCATTACATAGTAATCATGTGTCTGGTCCTGGGTCTGGGTTAAACTCCAGAGATTTAAGTAAGTGGAAGAAATTACCCCCTATAGTAAAAGGATACACAATTACTTTTGTTTTGCTGCTGGATTAAGTTCAAATCAAAAGAATGACTGCTTTTTCTCATGTATAGTCGCCGCCGCCGTGCCACCATCCTCGCATAATAGATTGGGGACTGCCACATATTGGATCGGAGACATTCCAGATATGAAAACACATTTTGAATACAAGTCCCAAATGGGACTCAATATACTTGCATGGCTCTTCACTATTCAAACTTGGGGTCTTTAAAAATGTATCTTCTCATCCAACTCAAAGCTTATAATTGAAGGATTGAAAAACTATTTTGCAAAACCCAAAACAGAAAACGACCTAACCGATGGATCTAATTAAAAAGAAAACAGTTCGCAGAGGAAAAAGGGTAAAGAAGCGTCAACGACGGAAGGCCATTCAAAGTTCCAACCCTTTAACTCTTTCAACAAAAAAAAAAAATTGGTCTATACACAAAGCAAAGACCAGGGATAGTAAGAATTATTCTCAACTTCTGATTGAATTGTAAGTCTTCAGTCCTTGGAAGACGTTTCTGAGGTTTTTACACTTTTTCTTCTTCAACAAAAAAGGAAAGAAGGAAAAAATTAAGAAAGTTCCCTACAAGGTAGGTACCGTAAGCATTAAACTTGCTTATGGGAATTAATTGGCTTCTCTTGGGTTAAATTAAGTTTTCTCTTCTTTTATTTTCGAATCTCCTCCGCTAAGTCGAAGCACATTTTTTATGTTTTCTTTTGCCAGGTCAGTTTAAGAAAAGGTGGTTTTACGGAATATCCTATTAAATTTTACTATGCAAAATATCTTTATAATTGCGAAACGTCTGCATTTAAATGAGGTGGTATAGGAAATTTTTAATTTGCTTCTTTCTTTACTTCAATTTTTTATTTTTTTTTACAAAGCTACTGCGATAAAAAATTCAAACTGGTGCATTGAAAAACTAAATAAAAAAAAACACAAACTTGGATTTGGTCGGTCAGACTTTTTATTTTTAGTACTTTTTGCCAATTCATTTGTTCCTGAAGTTTTGTATTTACGGTTAATGTCCCATCCGGAGAATGTAAATGGCACTCCACAAAATTACTGTTTGCTCATGAACAAAATGAGCAATTTAAATGCAGACAATGCTCGACATTGGTAGTTAAATGTTAATTTCATGACAATTGCACACTTAAAGCGAAGTTACATCGAAAAAAATTGCAAAAAAATCCTTTTGAAGGAGTTAGTACAGGGGAAATTCTTTGAAATAAGCAGCGGTTTCTCTTTTATGGATTTTATTAATTTTCCTGTAGATGGGAAAGGGTTTTCTTTTTCGTATGAAACTAGCGACAAGTCAGACGAAGTATTAAACTTAAAGTTTCATTTCTATTTGCAATAAACTCATAAAAATCTTAATGCTGACAAGGACCAAAATTTCAAAATCTTGAAATTGCTTGCTAAAGTAAAATGATGTACATATGCCAACTGATGATACTCCATTACACCTTTTTCCTTGAGCTGAAGGACACAAAGAGCAGTTTTGATAAAGAATTCGAGGACTTGAAAAAAAATGGTTCCCTAATTTCTGTAAGTGTGTTCATAAAGGCACCTATTAGCTGCACGGAGTGACGTACTTTCTTCCCTTGAAACTATGAGACTAATTGAAATATCTCAATAATCGAAATATGAGTATTTGAGTTCTCGAACTATCGAGTGATCATTCATTCATATACCTAACTTATTATAAGTGATTGAAATGATGAAAATTGAAGTTAGAGAGGTAAAAATAAATAAAAACAGTGGCAGAACAAAGCTCAGGAGAATCAAGATCTAATGCATGTAGGGACCCAAAATATTTTCACGATTTCGTAAGGGAAATGGCGCTTTGCATGGCAGAATAACGACTCATAGGACATGCTTATAAAACAGATATGAAATGAACGATTCACCAAAACAGTTTTTTGTATTTCTCTGTTCTCGAATAGATTCCGTTGGTTTAAGAAATGTGAGCGAGTAGAGAATTGGATTGAAATTCGATAAGCGTATAAGAAAAAAAAACCAAAACTTGAGTGATTACGGAAGATATCTTGAGACATTCCAAGCCAGTATAAGAAAAGTTTGTATCATTCGAATTCTATGCCTTGAAATAGTTGCAACTAACTACAACTTGTAGTGACTCTGATCCCACTTAAACTTAAACAATTTTCGACTGCTAATTATTTAGCCAAACCACCAAAAAACTCAAATATTGCGAAAGTAAAAGCAATTAACGACACAAAACAGATTTTATCTTGGCATCAGATACACAGCTGGACGAGAATAGGGCTGGAAAACACACTTGGCTTAATGGCAGACAAAGAGCCGCTAAAGAAATAGAAACAAACCATAAATCGAGCAATCACTTTGAATGGGTTTTTCTGCAAGCAGTGCAAGCAAGTGAAACCGAACGCCCTCTTATCTCACATTCAATCACAATCCATTCTGTAGTTACCGATACCTTTCCAGCTGCCAATGTTATAGCTTCAGAGAAAAAGTACACATGCAACACTTTTATTATAAGCCATTGATAAGCACTCCAAAGGCTATAAAAATTACCCACAATTTTCCTTACAGTGCCATTTTTTTAATTGGAAATCGTTGCATTTACATTTACAGCTATAGAGAGTCCAGTCCAATGAACCGGTTGCTATCAGTTGGGAAGTAGATTATGTATACTCTTGATGGTCATTGGTGCGTGAAGATTACACAAATATTCCGGCATATAGCCGATAAGGAAGCAGATAATAATTTTCTAAAGATAGATGATGTTATTCCTCAACACAATGCACTTCTCTATCTCTATGATTTGATTGCTAAATGTTATCTCAAGGCAAGACACTTTGTTGCTGCAACATGAGAGAAAAAAGAACAGGAAAGATTCTTCTTCAATTCAATTCCATTTCATGGTCGTTAAATTAAAGCGATTCCATTCTCAAATAGCTGATCCTTGATGATGTAAAACAGCTATAACCGTCCAATGTGTGCTCGTCGACGACATAATAACAATAAAAAGAAAGCCCTAGCCAGCATCCACACATTTCTACGCTTTTATAAACTGTTAAATATTTTTCTATGATAATTCCTTATATTCCTTTCGGCTGCATTTAGATGACATACTTAAGGCAATCACTTGGAAGGAATCTGTTTGGATTTTAATTTCATATAAAAGATAGTTTCAATTCTCGCAACTACTTACTTTGCACAATATTCATTTAAAGACCAGATACACACACCAAATAAAAGTTAAATGTTCTTTTTATATCACCGCACAACGCAAAATTCACCACCCACTCAATGGTGGTGGTATAGAAAATGCTCTTGTGTGTATGATTCTTTCTTCTTTGCGTGTAGAAGGAATTTTGTCAATTTGTTAGGTGTAAATTGGACGCAGTCAAGAGTGACTGACAGTGACAATCTTTTAGTCATTCGTTTTCAGCTTTTACAGATTTTCTTAACCAAAATGAAGATGCGGGCACAAAGAGATGGCGGCGGGCGCGGCATTTTGAGGGGCAAAGATTATGATGAGGACGACCGACGTGTGGAGGACGATCTATGGGTGGGAAAGAGTCACCAAGGATGTGTGAAATGTTGCGGTTGGTTAAATTCGAATGATGTGACTTTTAGAGGATTATGATGATCTGACATGGAATGTCGTTAAATTATGTATAGTGAGTGGTGTTGGTGTCACTTTTTCTTCTTTAATATTCTTCTTATGAGTACTTATGGCATTTAGGGGCATAAGAGAAGGTGTTTTCGGTGCTTTGGGTTTAATTTAAGGACCATTAAGCACTTCCACGTGGATGCAAATAATAAAGGTGTATGGTGGGCGTTTATTCTAAGATTTATCTCACTGCATGATGCTTTAAGTAAATGTTTCCAAATATGTATTTTTTATAAAATTTACTTCATCCAGAGGAAGAAAAGTTATAAACATAGTAATCACCAACTCTCTGTGAGTGGAACGTTTTCTTACTCCCCTTACATTATCCCTCTTGATGATTATTCAACCTTACAATTCATTCTTATCGTTCATTATGGGTTGTCCATGAGAAAGAAGAGTAATGAAATTCGAAAAGTCCAATACAAATTTAGGACAGCAAAACCTTTTTGCTTATTTTATTTTTTCATTACGATTTTTGTTCAAATTTTTAGCAAAAACAGGGTTTTAAAACAAGAACTAAATAAGAAATTATTCACATTCACATACTCTCATTTCCGCTCTCTTAACATTTTTGTATTGATTCTGTCCTCCAACAGATGGCGCAAGTTGCTTATGGTTTTTTTCCAGATGCATTTTTGACGTTCAGACTTTGCTATTGAAGAGGACGAAGGTAGCTTTTTGACAGTAATGCTGTGAACAATGTTCAACAATATATTCGATACTCGTCTTAAAGGTCTTAAGCATGTAATCTTCTAAAAATACAGCTGTAATCTTCTCTTTCTCTCATTTCGTCTTATCCTTGTTCCGGTCTTGGTGATGATGTTCTTACGATTTTTTCTTTTTCTTGGTTTTGATCTTCTAACTACTTCTGGTCGAGTAATGGTCCTGGTCTTGGTCCTACTTTTTTCTTGTTCTTCTTCCTTCATGTTTCTGTTATTGTTCATGTCCTTGTTAGTGCTCGTGTTCTTGTTGTTATTGACATTCTTATTCTTGTTCATGTTCATGTTCATGTTCATGTTCATGTTCTTGTTCTTGTTCTTGTTCTTGTTCTTGTTCTTGTTCTTGTTCTTGTTCTTGTTCTTGTTCTTGTTCTTGTTCTTGTTCTTGTTCTTGTTCTTGTTCTTGTTCTTGTTCTTGTTCTTGTTCTTGTTCTTGTGCTTGTGCTTGTTCTTGTTCTTGTTGTTTTTTGTTCTTGTTCTTGTCCTTGTTCTTGTTCTTGTTTTGTTCTTGTCTTTATTCATGTTCATGTTCATGTTCCTGTTCTCGTTCATGTTCTACTATTTTCTTGTTCTTCTGGTTTCTGGATTCTGTTCTTGCTCAGGTCCTTGTTCGTGTTCTTGTTTTTATTGATATTCTTATTCTTGCTCTTGTTCATGTTCTTGTTCTTGTTCATGTTCTTGTTCTTCTAGTTCTTGTTCCTGTTCTTGCTCTTGAAAAGGAAGAAACAGAAAGTAGCTACGTGAAACTGATTTAATAGATAAACAATTGACTTTAAAGTTTTTTTTCCAGTTGACTTAGGTAAGACAATAAAAAACCTACAATCGAATAAATCCAACAATTGGTCACTGTAGTAAATCACAAAGAATCTCATTCCAAATAAATTCGCAGACCGGCGAGTCTTTGAAAGAAACGTTGTTCGTTTTGACAATACCCAAAGAACACCAGCCACTCAAATATCACACAATTCCATTTAATCCTCTCAATCTATCTATTAATCATGAAAGCAAACAGTGCATGTTGACGATAAAATTCAATCTAATTAATTTCCAATGTCAAGCATGCCCCTCAGGGATTCAATTGTGTGTGTGAGTGTCTGTGTTTGTGCAACAGAGCAATGTGCTGTGCGGTGCGCGCCTTCTCGACATAAACAGTCGAGTTGGTAACGGCAAAGTTATGTTCACATAATTCATGACATATTCCTCCCACTTAGGTCTACCTATACTCTCCTCAAATTCTCTAACTAAAGCCATGCCTAGGTGCTGCCCCAGGCTTCAGTACACATATTAAAATAAAAATCACTTGAATAATTAAAGAGACTCATATGAATGAAGCGTATAAATTCTGGAAAGCTCGTCGAAATATGAACAATAATCCTAAGTGTGTGCACTAAGTCCATAACACACACACACACATGCTCACAAACTAGGTGAGGCTGTATCGAATGAGCTTTAACATGTGCAGGTAGAATTATGATGTGGAATCCTTAAAGTCTTGAACAATGAGGAGAGAGTTCATTGGCAAAATATGAGCTCTTATTTGCGTATACCCTTAAGGGTATTTAAATGGCTGAGATAAAACCAATTGAGTGACTTGAGGTATTCGTTTAACAGTCGTTTCTTTTCGCAATAAGATATTTATGGCAGCTTGTCGTGTACTTTGTGTAAGAACCCGATAAAGTTACATAAAGGTTGTAGGTAGGTACTTAATAAAATTCATTCCAATACAAAATAAATCAACGACCGTTGAGACATTAAAAAGAAAAAAAAAAAAGAACTCGATCATTGACCCATAGCTATTCGATTACTCTGTTCAAAAAGGTACGTATCCCAAAGACATAAGGTAGAAGTAAGGATACAAACGAAAATGAGGGTATTTCCAAATATAAATCTCATCAAAGCTTGTTGAAGATGGAAAAAATCAAACGAACAAAATGATTTCAAAGGAAAAAAAAGAAGCTAGATTCGTTGGTTTTGTAAGCTGCAGATCGGATAATAAGGACAACGAATCCGATAAGGACATACAAAGTAATACGAAAGTGAAAGTTCAACGAACGACAAGTTGTCATAGTCATTAAAAATCCCAAATAAAACACACAAAACATTGTATACAGACATAAAGCTCGGTGGTATTCAAATATATATAGGTACGCATTCGAACGAAGGAAGTCTTCGTTTATGGCATGAGCATGATGTAGGTAGGTATAAGTTAAACAAGGCCATCCCTACTATCCAGACTATGGATGGAGAAGGTCGGTTCGGTACAGGGTCGTATGGCGATGACGATGGCGGTGCCCTGTCAAAAGTAAGCAAATTTCACTTGATTTAAAATTCAATTGAAATTGAATGATGTTGTCGTTGTCTGATTGGAAATACTTGTATAGTTGGTGGACGGACTGCTGCGGGTCGTTCCTGAATGATGATGATAGGATACGACTATTGAACGACTATTTAAATAGTCAGACACACAGTTCAATATCCTGTGGTTGTCGAACGTCGTAGAAATGATTTAATTTGTCTTAGAATGGGGTTGTTGAGTGTCAGGACTAGTCATTATTGAAGTATGGAATTAATTGATTGAAATTTAAGCATTTTGAGGGAGGTGGTTTTTTGGTTCTGAAGAAAGATGTCTCGGTGAGCACTCAAAAGTGCAGTGTTCATTTTTCTACCACTTCAAAGAAAGAAAAGAAGGTGTTATAAGAATGGGTGTGAGATCCTTGAAATTGAAATTACGATTGCATAACGAAAGCTCGTCCTTTTAAAAAAACAGATTCTTTATTAAAACTTACTCAATTCGCTTTCAATCTAAGTCGAGAAACTGGACTAAAAAAGTTTGATTTGGGATTTAATTAACAACACAAGCATATCACTACTTCATAGTAACCTAAAGATGAGAAAAAGAAAGGCATTAAAACTGACTGTGACGAAGGGCTTCGGGTCTCAAAAAGAAACTCAGGGCCATGGATTCATAACAAAACATTTCTGTTCAAATAAAATGTGTTTTTTTAAGAGGTATAGAACTTCGAATTTATTATTTTTTAATTTTTTTTTTAAGGAAAATTTTATGCCATCAATAAAAATGATTTTGAGCATGTTGCCGCCGCCACGCCGCGCCGCTACCTCAAATAAATCCAAGTCTAGAGGTCCAATTTTCAGTCACTTTTTTGACCATTTGAGGCCATATGTCAGCAATAACGCCATGAATGTTGGCTTCCTAGCCCCCTAAAGTTTCTGGTTTGTTGACGTGGACGAGCGACGTCACATATCCCCAAAGAAATTAATCCAATGGTGTCAAATAACACAATTTTGATGGCCAATTGACAGGTACATTTAGCGAAATTATGCGCTCATCGAATTTTCCTTCAATAAATCGATTGTGACCTGTATGGCATATAGCGCCGTCTTGTTGGAACCACATCTCATCCACATTCATGCCATCCAATTCGGGAATAAAAATGTCGGTTTTCATGGATCTATACTGGTCTCCATTAACGGTTACGTGCCAGCCAGCATCATTTCGGAAGAAGTATGACCCAATGACTCCACTAGCCCAAGCAGTCAGCTTTAGTGGATGTAATGGCGTCTCAAGGCACTCATGTGGGTTTTCTTCACTCTAAATGCGGCAAATTTTGCTTTTTGACGTAACTATTCAAAAAAAAATGAGCCTCATCACTGAACAAAATTTTGCGATGAAAATCAGCATCGAGATCAATCTTATTTTCGGCCAAACACTAAAATCATACGCATTGCACGGTCTCGGGGCTTTACAAGCAGGATCTTGTAAAGTCGTAAGCCAAGATCTTTGGGCAAAATCTTAAATAAAGTTGATGGATAAACTTCCAATTCCTGTGCACGATGGCGAATCAATTAATTCGGGTACTCATCAACACTTTGCTCTAGAAAGGCAATTGTTTCTTCGGTGCGCACTGCTCGACGTTTCTACGCATGCGTATTATCACATAAAATGGACGGAGCTTGCGGTTAACTTAGCGAACTGAACCATTATTTTCGAAATAAATTTGCACAATTTGCAAACGTTGTTCTTTTGTCAACCTGCTCATGATCAAATGGCAAGCCAAACTGAACATAAATGACATTACAGTTGGCCGATTTGACCACCGCAAGATTTCAATTTTATCCCTATTCGAAAAACCAACCTCTAAAAAAACACCCGATAGTTTTTGAACACAAAACTTGACCACTTGTACATCAATGGAATGATCAGCTCCAATCTTCTTAAGTGCTTAGCGTTTGATCCTTTGCGAAGGATCGCTGGAAGTTATTTTTTATTGTTTTTTCTCCAAAAAAAACTTCGGCAGAATCTGACAGTTGGGTTTCTATTGGATGACAGAGAAACGGAATACAAATCTACAAGAATTCGCTCAACTTACCCCCATCAAAAAAATAAACACTGAATTTACAAATCAATTGCTCTTCCAAGAAAAGTCAAGCATCATCGTTCACAAAGAAATCCTTTTCTCCTTTGATTGCAATAAATTTCTTTATTTTGCCAAAGCCATCAAGTTCACCATTTCTGTCTGAAATAATTAAATCACGGCATAAAAAGCCAATATCCATACCATGAATCTCAGCATAACCACATCATGAACTTCTCTTCCAAAAATCTTAATCAAAGTTCAATCACATTCAAGAAACAAAGAATCGGTTTTTCTAAAAGACGCTCCCAGTGCAACTCCTCTCTTTTCCTCACTATAGGGACTCTAATTTCACGCCTGTCGAGATACATTCTTATTAGCACCTTTAATTACCTTTCAAGGAGTCACTTTCACATGTCATTACCTTGCCAATATGTGCGTGTATATGTGTGTGACTGTTTGGATATAGGAGTGCCCCTAAACATGAACAAACAAAAAGATGTGAATCTTTCTTTAACGACTCGCCCCTAAAGATATAAACTGACGATGATGCTTAGGGATGGTTATGGAATAGGGGGTTTCTTGTCTTTATAACCGCAACGTAAAAGTTTGTGGTTATACTTTCGTGGTACGTCTTATAGTATTTTGAGATGCCAGGTAGCAGGTACCTACTCTCAGGTAATTAGCACTAAAAAGCGCAAGCATATAGACAAAATTGAAAATTCACTTTCTTTTGAACATGTACACAAGCTACATTATAATAAAGCTGCGAACATGCATATGCACACCTCTTTCTTGTGCTTTGTTTTAATGATTTTTCACATCATCACTGTCGTGACATTAGTGCTTCGCTAATGTCTCAACCTCATAATGAGATTTCAAGTATCTGTTCGATATGGAGTTGTCTAATATAAAAAATGAATTCGTATCTTACGTTTTTCATCGCGTGATTTAAGCTAGCTTCGCGTGTTCTATTCAATTAAAACACTAAACGTCATGTTAAGAGCTGTGAGTGAGTGGTAATTACTTAAAAACAAACAAAAAAAGAAAGAAAATCTCAAAGCGAAAGTAAATTTGAGAAGTTCATAAAATAAAATAACAATAATGCCGTTTGCATACCTCGAGGAGAAAAAGAAATGAGACAAAGTGCGCCTTATTATTATTATTATTTATTTATTTCTACCAAGTATAAACTTTCATAGACAGATATAATTTAATTACAAAGCATTCATAATAAATTTCTTACATAAATTTCTATTGAAATGAAAATCAATAACATTATTTAATTCATTGAAACATGACATAGCATTTGTCAAAGGTTCACTTTGACCATAATTAGTTGTGTGCCTACAAGTAAAGAAGAATATGTGTTCTCTAGGTCTTAACTGCCGAGAAGGAGCATAAATATTCAATAGCTCTAACAACTGAGCGCAATCGATATGCTGACAAATAATGTCACGAGCAAATAATGCGGAAAAAGAAAACCTTCTTTTATATAGAGGTTCTAAAGCAATCAATAAGCATCTGGCTTCATAAGATGGCATATTATCATAGTTGAAAAGCTTCCGTAAAGCGAATCTCGTGAACCTCTTTTGAATCCTCTCAATACGCAAAATGCTGTTGTTATAATAGGGACTCCAAATTATACAACAATATTCAAGTAATGATCGAATAAGGGAAATGTATACAGATTTTAATGAGTAAGGATCAACAAACTCCTTACTATTTCGAAATAAGAATCCAAGCATTGAATTCGATTTTGAAATAAGATAATCATAATGCTTATCATACTTCATATTAGCATCAAAAAAAACTCCAAGATCTTTTTGAAACGATACTCTTAACAAAGTTTCATTATTAATTTTATATGGGAAAACTACAGGATCAAGGGTGCGATTAAAAGTTAAAACAGAGCATTTCGATATGTTAAAATGTAAACAATTTCTAGTACACCAAGCATGAATATTATCAAGATCAGTTTGCAATTCTAGGCAATCTGATAACGAAGCAACAGATTTAAATAGTTTTACGTCATCAGCGTACAATAAGCATTGTGAATTTGACAATACATTGGGTAAGTCATTAATAAAAAGGACAAAAAGTAACGGACCTAGGTGACTACCTTGAGGGACGCCAGAAAAGTTATGAATTACGTTAGAAAAACACTGATTAATTTTAACATACTGTGTACGGTTGGTAAGATAGCTACTTATCCACTGTAATAGATTGGAATGAATTCCAATACTATTAAGTTTATTAAGTAGAATATTATGTTGAACGCGGTCAAATGCCTTTGAGAAGTCAGTATATATCGTGTCTACTTGGTATCGCTTCTCCATGGTATTAAGGCAAAAATTGGAAAATAATGCTAAATTAGTGGTCGTAGACCTACTACTTACAAAACCATGTTGGTAAGAAGATATGCAATTTTTAGCTGCAGAGTAAATATGCTTTTTTACTATAGCTTCAAAAATTTTCGGAATTAGTTGAAGATTTGCTATAGGTCTATAATTTTCAACATTTTGTTTTGAACCCGATTTATGAATTGGAAAAATGTATGATTTTTTCCAAGAATCTAAGAATAAACCTTGATTCAAAGACAAATTGAATAACTTCAAGAGTGGCTCACTTAAACTGTTTTTGCATTTTTTCACAAAAATCGGTGGAATATTGTCAGGCGAACATGAAAAGTTATCATCAAGAGACTCTAGTTCCGATAGCACTTCTTCAACAGAAAGTGTAAGGGAACCTAAATCAATGGAAGATGTTGAACCTAACGTTGGATGAAAAACACAGGTTTCGGAACAGAAGTTTGTTTGAAAAAAGTTAGCAAACATATTGCAGATATCGTTGGTATCCGAACTAGTATGATCTTTGAACTTCATTGTAGCAGGAAGGCCAGTGGACTTTTTCTTATGATTTATAAATTTCCAAAAAGCCTTGGAGTTTTTTTTTATCTTAGATTCTACAGAAAGTAAATACTGACGGTACAAAAACCTTTTTAAAAATTCAAATTCTTTCCTGAGGCGACAAAACTCGCTTCGAAAGGAAGCATTTTTAACACTTTTCCTATGCATTTTAAGCATAGCCTTTTTTAAATTACATAAGCGATAATTAAACCAGACTGGCTTACCAGATCGCTTGAACCTCTTCAATGGCACAAATCTAGAGAAAACATCTTCAATTGTGTACATAAAAGAACAATAAGCTAGATTTAAATCAGATGTTGATAATAAAATATCCCAATCAATCGAACATAAAAAATTATCAATGGAAACATAGTCCGCTTTAGAAAAATCATACATACAACTATTTGAGTTATCATAGTTTTTAAGAAAATCCAGTACAGAAAAATTAAATCTTATTTCTAATGCCTTATGATAAAATGAATTTTCAAGGAGTTTGAATTCGGCTTCAAGAACTTTAGCTTCAAGATCTTTACTAAGAAAAACTAAATCTAGTATTCTTCCCAAAGAATTCAAAACCGAATTCAGCTGATTTAAGTAAAAAGCTGACATTGTATCTAAAACTTCTTCTTCATAATCATGAGTTACGTTAAAAGGAATTAAACATTTGTCTTCTACAGAAAAAATCCAATGCTATTAATTCAAACACTTAATCCGTCGAATCATGTAGGGTACGGGATTGGCTCCGTTTTACACCCGTGGCACATTCAAGTGGAAACAATTTTCTTTTTGAAGGAGATCGTTAATCACCTCCACCTCAACGACAACGAAGGACTCCGACGAACATTGAACCGAACAAGGTGATAAGTGGTGACCACGGCCCCTGTCCTCCGATAAAAGTAAAAGGTCTCCCACTGAACACTTATGTACATATATACGGGTGCCGAAATAGGGAGAGTCAAAGTAAAATCTATGATACAACGAAATTAAAAGGGATTCCCTAATGGATTTAAACAGAACATTCCAATGGCAGTAAGCATGTGTGAAAGGACATACTTGTATGGCTTTGTGATGTTTCTCATGAATTAAACATTCCTGTATACTATACATAGATACAATGTCTTCGAAGGAATTTAAGGATTAAGTCAGTGTCCCTTCGTTTTGTATATGGTGGCTAGATTTCATTTAAGATTCAATCGGGTACCAACTATCATGTTCACACACCATCATCACGGATATACCACCATAAAATGGGGATCATCTTGTATCTTAAGATTTGGTGCAAGAGGATTTCCATCTGTATAATTGTTGGCTGTCTTACACATTTTGTCATTGCATATATTAAGATGTTGTACATTAACCAAAACTTTATTTAACAAAGAAACAAAACTCAGCAAAGTATTAAGTGTATGCACAAAGTTTTCTTATGAAAGATACTTTCATATTTTACTCTGGGGTGTGTTTCTAATTTTGTTATTTCTTCTTCTTTTTTTTTGGCTTCACGTTTCACGACGACATAATCTGTGTAAGGTTTAAAGTTTAATAAAAGTTTTAATGAAAGTCAACTTAAAGAAAAAAAACTTTGAATATGAAAACACTCTTAAGAATTTAAACTACCTATCAATCTTTATTTTGGCAGAAAGTTTTGGCCATATAACCAAATTTAAGGCTTTCGTTGTAACAATTTAAACCCACAGTTGCTTTAAACCCAATTTCAGTACACTAAATCAATACTTTTCTACACTAAACTGGTTCCAGATCTTGCTTGGGCTTGTCTTTTTAAGTTCGCAATTCGAATAATCGATCTTTGTCATATTTATGCTTCTATGTGGAACGCTTAGGACACCCCTAAGAAGAAGTACACAAAAACATCACTTAGAAATAAAAGAGCCACATGTTGACAGTGAGTTCGTTCGAAATTTCATTTACACAAATCATCAGATCATGTGGAGGAAGAAGCACAAGCAAATGGAGATCACAAGATTGAAAAAATGTATACATTACAAAAAAATCGTGTGGACACTGAGATCACTTCGAGATAAAGGAACTTACGAGTTATATTTCGAGGTAGAAGAGCTATACTAAGTAAAGCAAAGACAAATCCTTGAAGAGACTAAGATCACCTGGAGGAAGAAGAACAGATGGAATAGAGAACATTAAAAACTAGGTATATTTTAGTAAAACAACAGTAGATCACCTCATCACACAAAAATTACGAGTAAAAGGATGCTAAGATCACCAGAAGGAGGAAGAAAACATAAACATCATACTTTTGCGGAGCTAAGAAGATCACCCAAAACTTTGAGGATGGCAGATCACTTCAAGGGAGAACATATTATATATAGAGTTAGTAGAGCTTAGAAAATGTTAAAAGATTGTTGAGGATTAGCTCAAGGAAGAAGAACACAATGAGACTTCAGAATGGAAAACATAGAACATTGATTTTCGAAGACTTGTGTGCATTTCACACAAATGCCATTAAAGATCACCTCGAGAAAAAAGATTACATCGAGGTAAAAGAGCTAAATAACCCGTACAGTAAATTTTAATAGACGAAAATAAGATCGGTGAAGAAAACTTTGAGATGAAAGAATATCAAATCCTCATTGTCCGGCCAAATCATTTTACACAGAGATCATTTGATCACCACGCAAAAAAAGAACACATGAAGATCTCTTCGAGGTAGAAGAGCTAATTGACCCGTACAATAAATTTTGAAAGGCTTAGATAAGCTCGGGGAAGAAAGCTTCGAGACGGAAAATCATTAGAAATTCATTGTTAAGCCAAAGCATAACAGGAAACAAAATGGCGGAGAAGCTGGCTAAAATCGGGTCAGCACTCGAATCCAGTAAAACGAACACCTCAGTTCTCAAGCCACTAGAAAAAAAAAAAAAAAGTTACAGGTAGTCACTCACCTTTAGAAACTTGCCGGGTTATCAGAAACCTATAGCCAGATATTTCCAAGAAAAAAACAGAAATCTCGCCACAGCTTAGTACGCCTCGACTCTCTCTGTTGATTGGCATTCTGACTGGTCAGAACTCATTGGGTACCCACATGAAGGGAACTAGCACATCCGACTTATGTAGAGGATGCCAAGACGAATAGGCAGATAAGTGATCATTCCACTTCCTCAGTGAGTGTCCAAAAAAAGCACTCAGAATATTTTTTTAACAATCTGGGCGACATCTCTAATTTCTCACTAAACAGCATCCTTATTCATTAAGTGCTCCAAATGGTTCAGTGGGGTTCCCAACCCCAATAATATAGTCACAAACCCAATCCTCTGCCACCCCTCTCCTCCTCCTCCTCATCCTCTGTTACCCAGATAGCACAATGGATCCTTGAACCTAACCTTACCTAACTTAAGCCAACAAGCATTTTATACAGATATTATTAGATCAAAACCAGAACAAAGAGCACAAAAAGATCACTTCGATTTAGAAGATCTCAACACATCGCAAAGAAATCTTGGGAAGACCTTTATCAGCTCTAACAAAATGTGCCCCGAGGACTAGTTTGTTTCTCACAACAACGGCTTGTGAGGGAATGGAGGAGAACTACTGTTTTCTATCGATTTAGAACGGCTAATCGAGAAAGTGCTTTTCATGGAAATGAATTTAATATCGGAAGACTTGCAATTCCTCGCGAATGACGATACCCACGGAGATATTTTTTGGGTTCTGTTTGGATTTGAGCCACCAACCTCCCGCGCGACAGACAAACATGCTAACTATCACACCATAGAACAAGAACACACCAAAATGATTTCAAGAGCCAAGACCAAGATCACACAAAAATTATGGAAGAAAGTATGATAAGAATGCATCCTGATACCTGCCCAACATAAATCTGATATATGAGTCTGCAGCAAGACTGCTATTTGAGTATAAAAAAATTCTTCTCTCAAACTTCTTTGCTTATAGCCTCAAACACGACACAAAAAAAACCTTCATTCGTTTTTCAATTCTTCAAGAGTCGAGATTTTCTTATATACACAAACTTAGCAACCAGTGTTATGATTTATTGAACCACCACCAAGGAACGTGGGTGGTGGGATTTTACACACAGAAAACATTTATCCCTGCAGAGGATTTCCAGTTATAGCTATTTGCTTCTTCTTTTTTTTGCATATTTTACCTTATAAATCTTTTAGAATCCATTTTGAACTAGAAAATAAGAAAATTGCAGATCCCCATGATGGAAATTATTAAAATGGGACATCCGTAAAATAGAAAAATATAGTCTCTCTGTGCCGTACTAGCACCTGGTCGTCCATAAAGCGTTCATTGTCTCCTCTTTCTGTGTGCATAGTGTGGCTAGCCGGCTAGCTTCAACTTGTATAATCCACACAGCATCCTTTGACAGTAATTTTTCAATCAAATTAGAAGCACAAGCGCAAATAGAAAATACCTACTACAAGAAAAAAAAGTTAAAGAAAAAACAGTCACGTCTTTTAATAAGCGACACGGGCAGCGAATAATGCTTTGCGCTTTAAAATTACTAAATCACGTATACCTACAACACATAAACGCAAATGAATAATTATTTTAAAATATCGTGTCCTCTCTCAAAAGACAAAAAAAAAGAACCATATCCTCTCTGCCAGCCAACACGTCTGGTATTAATAAATACCCTCTTGCCGTAGGCTTGTGTGTTGTTCCCCTCCTCCTCCCCCTTTTTTCACCCGCCATCAACGTGCAAATCAAGATGTTGGATCCTCTGGGTTGTGCTTATTTTTCATCTTCTCTTTGACAAAAAAGAAGAACAAACTTAAGCACACACACACACATACATAGTTATAGAGAATGCTTCATCAACGTCACACCAGAGAAAAGGAACCTTACCCTTGGAACACAGCTTTCAATGCCAATCTCAGGATGGGGGATTTTCCCTTTAGTGTTGTGTTGGGCTGAAAACATAAAATCTCCTTCTTCATTCTATGCTCTTATGCGAGAGGCTTTATGTATTTTTATGTGGAAAAAGGTAGACATAAAATTGACTGGTATGCGAGGATTTTCCCATGCGTCTGCCTGTTGGCTGGAAAACGCCGACAATGGTAATGATGATGACGATGACGATGACGATGAATACGACGTTTCGACTACGACAACGAGGATGATGATGATGTCGATGGAGGAAACGGATCGATAATTTTAAAGAGGAAGTGTTTAATGTGCGTTTGCTGTAAGCCTATAGACACTCTAACTTAGGTTATGTGTTTGATAATGGTGCAGTTGACTTTACAAGTATTATGAACTTCAAATGAATGATAAGTGGGTGGGAATGACTCAGTGGTTTTAGCCATGAGTTGCTTGTTATTCTAAGCTAGGAATTATTTGTGAGAAGAATTCTCAAAACGTTGAGTATTGATGAGAATGTTTTTAAAAATTGTTGACGTCAGACTTGAAATATGAGATGATCGGTTAATAAAGAGCGTAGGTCCAAGAGCTCACCTCTGTGGGACAGCGACGTTAATTTATTTTCTTAAAAGAAGCACGATTACAGTTGAAAGGGATTACGAGTATTCCCAAGATATGCTTTGGACTACAAATCCTCAAAGAACGAACATTTTTCCTATTCCGCATTAAAAATTTGATTTACCAATTGGTAGGTCTAAGCGTTTCTAATGGCACACGCCGCGGAAAGCGCTTACTATTTTGTTTGAGAGCAACATAACAGTTCTAGTTTATCTCTTAATCTTTGATATATGTAAATCTCCATAAAGGCATTCATATACTTCGTCCTTCATAGCAGCAACTCTTTCCAAAAAGTCCTTGAACGAGACTCTAAGAACCATATGCCTTATGAAATGTCTGCTTTGGAGGACATTATCTACTATAGAAGAAATAAACCAAGCAACATGTTTAGCGCGTTTCAATGACAAGAATGGCTTCCCAAACAAAAGGAAAGAATTCGCAGGGCTCGGATCGTTTTAACTGAAAACAAAACAAAACAAAAACCTTCGACCTTCATTTGTAAAATTTTAATGGGATTTTTAAAGAAGAATGCGAACATCTCCGCTGTGTTGTCACAGAGTTTTGAAATAATGTTTACTTCAAAGTTACCACGACCGACACTCACGAACCTGTGATGTCTGCCTGTGAGTATAGGTTTATGCGTCCTGAACATTCATCGAAGGACTCACTGTACACACTACTATTCTCCTGTCACTTTTGAGAGTAGGTATTCATAGAGCTTTAAATTGCCCGTCGTTTAGTCTGCACCCACGCGACACAAAAAACTTCCCTCCCATTATAACTTCAAAAGATTTTTCAAAGGTTATCCCTTTTTTTCTTCTTTTAAATATTTATGAAGGATTTACCCTAAAAGTTTATTTTTGGAAATATAAATATTTTCGTGAGTGCTCCGTCACTAGGGTGAGAGAGATGAGAGAAAATGGCTCTTTCTATTGCAAATACTCATACCGATGATGTTGAAGTGAAATAACTTAGAATAAAGCCGTAAGTTGGGGTGGGAGTCAAAAGCTTGGTGGTTTGTGGCAGGCAGTAAATGCGGGTGTGACAGGTTGGTAAAGTTAACCATGGTCAGGTCGTTGTCCTTGTGAGATATAAATATTTATACAGTGGTGTTCTTTTCAATCTCTTTGTCTAGGTAAAGACTCCGATGGTTTAAAGCGAGGTGACCTGGCCAGGTGTTTTGGCGGATTTATTCGCATGGTGAGCAATTATTTGCTTTGACCACACATGTCCTGCTGAGTCCTGACTCATGTGTCAGCTATATTTGTGATAGAAAATTCAATGCTGACAGGGCTGTTTTGTTTTGTTGTTTAGTGTTTTCGAATTGAATTGTGATGAATGGATTTTGTTGTGTTTAGCTTTCCCAACTTGTTTAACGAAGTGGTAAAAGTTCAATGAATAGAGTGACAGACAGCACGTGGATGGCATTAATACGATAATGGTGCATGAGTGTTCTATGAGACTTTCACAGATTTATTTCAAGTATGTTTGCTAGCACAAAATTCAAAAATCATGACATTACTGGCCTTTTTGCATCAAAAGGAAAGAAAGTAGTTGAAACGGTCGGGTAATAAGCGTTCTTATGGAAGCTGAGGCTGTGTCAAAGATTGACGAAATAGACAGAGATATAACGGTATATTCCAAGCGAATAACTCTTATGACAAAGGTCACTAAAACTAAGGGTAAATTCAAAAAATGACGCTCAACAGCAATTGATTTCACGAAACGAGTAAAGAGCAGGGGCCGCTTTACGGCATCCGTGATCGAATGAGGGAATGCCATTTTCTTTCGAAATTCGTTGGAAAATACACATTTTCACATAATTCAGTCACGTAAGACTCGACAACGTGTGCGATAAATCGGACTTAGCTTATAAGACAATTGAGTGTTTAGCAAGACTTTTTTAAAGGGTCAGGCTGTGCGACTCAGGATAATGCGAATTATGCTGCAGGAGAGGTTTAAGGACAAAACGTCACAATAGACAGACATAACTTCGACGTAGTACAGGAATTCGTCTACCTAGGATCCGCTGTAGACACGGACAACAACATCAGTGCGGAGATCAAACGGAGAATAACTCTTGCCAACCGTTGCTTCTTTGGGTTAAAAAGGCAATTGAGAAACAAAACCCTCTCCAGAAAAACCAAGGTAACCTTATATAAGACCTTAATCATCCCAGTCCCGCTTTACGGCGCGGAAGCATGGACCTTATCGAAAGCGGATGAGGAAACCCTTGGTCGTTTCGAAAGAAAAATTCTCCGAATGATCTTTGGTCCCGTATGCGAAGGCAATGTGTGGAGAAGAAGATACAACAACGAGCTGTATGAGCTGTACCGCGACATGGGCATAGCCAGAAGAGTACGCATCGCGAGGCTACGATGGTTGGGCCATGTAGAGCGGATGGACCCAAACGCTCCTGCTCGTCGGGTGTTCGAAAGCACATTGCAGGGAAATCGCGGAAGGGGAAGACCTCGTCTAAGGTGGCGCAATCAAGTGGATGAAGACCTCAACCGACTTGGAGTGCGAAACTGGAGAGAGCTCGCCCGAAATCGAAGTCGTTATAGAAGGATGTTGGTTGAGGCCCAGGTTCACCCCGAACTGTAATGCCCACCTAAGTAAGTAAGTAAGTAGAGGTTTAAGGGCATCCTCACTTAGAGTCTAAGAAAATAGATGTAGTCTTTACAGACAGCTCTCTTATGTGGACAACTTTATCGAGCGAACATGGACAGAACCTTTTCAAAAAAGTACTTCTTTAAATGGTTACATGTGATGCATTTGACTGAAACGTCATATCATCATTTTGAGGCAACAGAACTGAGAAAATTTTCTATGGAATAGATATTCTCAGTTCCATTGCCTATCTGCTCAGCATGGAGGCGTCAAATAGCTCGACATAGAAAAGGAGTCTTAGCTTTAACTTCCAGAAACAAATGGGACGAGGATTTGCTTGCTAGCACCAGGCGGACGAAAATGTTTGCCTCTTTTTAGCTTTTATTCATTTTTCCAGTTTTTTTAAGATTTCCATTATTGAAGTTCAATTATTCCTCTTGAGTGGAAACTTTCATTAATGAAGTTTAAATTCAAATCGTACCTGCAAAAAGATGTTAAAAAAACACAAACTAGAACTGAAAACTAAAAAACTAACAAAAACCTTGAAACCGCAAAAAACAACTCAATTGTACGAATAACAGGTGAACTACATAGAAAACGTTTCAATAAAATCAAGAACACTTTGTTCCTTGGAAACAAAAGTACAAAAAACCACAAACAGATATTGTTTTTTGATAAATCATCACTCAAAGACTTAAATTACTGCGGTCTAAGAGCGTGCGTGCGTGATCTATTGCCAAGTGACTGAAAAGGCATCAAGCGCATATGGTACACCGCAGCAACTTATCATACTATCGAGGACGCTTTTTGATTACTTTCAGTCGAGTAGATAAAGTTTTCAGTCTCATCACATTACATTCAACCTCAAAAGTGTCCCAGACCACGAATTTATAAGGTCACACAACATCTCCCTCAACGATAGGATGAAAAATAATTCAAAGTTCTCCGGTACCCCTCTATAAGATATGAGTCTCCCAATGTAAACCAACTAACAATACTCCACACCTCAGCCATAAAGATCAGCAACATAGTTTTCAAACGTTTTCAATCGTTCGTTCGTTGACTTTTGGCATAGATCTTTAGCTGCTCATTAAAAAAAGCCGTCATGCGGTTCATTGAAACCGCATACTACATACCTATTCTGTGTGCGTGCACTTTCAATACAATATCGTCTAATGCAGCAAAAAAAGCCGCCTTCAGGTACGTGCCTCCTCCACTGAATTGTGTGGTCGATGTAAGAGCTAGCCCATACAGTGGGGTTGAAGCGGAAAAAAACTATAAAAATAAAGTTTGTAATGTGGATTTCTGTTGACATATGCTTTCCTAAAATTTGGTCAATCTGTGTCAATGAATATGCGAGATATGGCGCTCGGATTGCAGTTTCTTTAAGCCCAAAATTTAATGCATTTTCCTGCAACAAGTTTTTGGAATAAAAAGAAGGGACCGCATATTTTGGTATAGTCATTGTTAAACAAGGAAAGATTTTGAACACAACATGTATGCCAAAATTCGCTGCTCTCCGTTTTATAGTTCGGGTTTATAGATTTTTTCCGTATTTTCATACAAAAGACACCACTGTGCGGCGGCGTGCGGCCTGTTGCACACATTTAGCTGAACTAAAACTAGAGACACGCTAGTGCCAAAATGCATATACATTGTACAGATAACGTATGGCAGAAACAAACATCACTCTCTAGCTGGTTACAGATTTTTAACAAACTACGTCGACATTTTGGGATAGCAATTAGATAGAAGTGTACTTTTTTTTAGTCATTGCAATCTCATGAGTGCGTTGATGTATCTTTTTTTTTCTATGTTTATTTTTTGTCTGGCTATTGTTGCGATAAGCAATTATAATATTTGATTGCAAATATAGTAACATTTACTAGACACTGTGCTGAGTATCTGTGTGACATAATAGGTAGTCCACGGTGAGTGAGTTCATTCAACTTACTTCTCACATGCATTAGATACAAAAAAAAGTAAAAATAAAACTCTGTTCTCTGTTGCGTTTGCTACGAGCGACGACGACGGTGATGATTTATAAACGTTTGGACTTTTATAATTTTTTTTTCTGTGAGAGTTAATGAATTGGCAGTATTATAGCGAAGGTGTGTATGCGCACGTACGTTGCCATGTTGTGCCCATTTTGTGTGCATAGAGTAATTTTTTTTTATCTGCGCTTTGAAACTTGGTATGTATGTAATTTGATTAAATTGCCATTCAAATGCTAATTGATTATGACTTAAGTTGGTCGAGTGAAAATCCTAAAGTAAATTAAACGTTTGAGACAATCCAATCGGGTGAAATTCCCCAATGCATAATAATAAGTAGTGTGCTGTGTGTAGTTGGCCTCAAGAGCGCAGCACACTCTATATTAGCTTGATTTATTATCTTGAAGATTGACAGGTTTAGTGCAGCAGCCAATTGAGTAGGTAAATGTATGTTGGGTGCATGTGTGATTTTTATTCAATTGAAGATGGAAGAAAAAGCTGAGTTACAAGACACTCGATCATGTGGAGACTAATTGAGCATTAAAATGCGTGCTTAGACAGCTTGTCGTGCCAGTAAAAAAAAAGAAGTGGGAAATGCCCTTCTAAAATTAAACTTAAAAACAAGCTCTGGCAAAATCATATAAATAAATCGAAATTAAATCGCTTTCTCTTTTGCCTTTTATGGAAAGTGATTCCTTAAAACATAACCTTCTTTTTGCAACATTGCCTAGGAAACTGGACTGAGCTAAAACATTTGAGGCATTTTATATTAAGCCATTTTTCTTGTTAATAAAAATTATTAAGTACTTGACTGAGGAGTGATAAAGAGGCGTAACTGTCGTACTCACACTCAAAACAAATTAATAATAGGGTGGCGCAACAGAGCTGAGTCCCGGGTCTAGCGTATTTCATGCCCTGTGAGGGAATAGGTTCCCATTCCATTCCCTCAAAACAAATTGAATTAGTATAAATGAAACTTCAATGGAATGAGTCTTTTTAAAGTTATACCACACGTTGGGATGAGTTGGTTTAACGATTCCATGAAATAGGAGGGGCTCTTACTCTCTGATAGAATGGTAAGTAATATATTGAAATAATATCATCTTATGCTCAAGAATAATCTTGTCCCATTTCATACGTTGCTCGTAAGAACTTACCCCAGTGAGTGGTATGAGAATCTTGAAAGCTCAAAGGAAGCGAAAATACAAAGAACAGTCTCTAGACTTAACTTTGAGTGTGGAGACACACAATTGCAACAGAGGGATCCGAATGCAATAAATTTCATAACTCATACCACAAGTCAGGATGAGTTGCTTAGCAAATAAAAGAAAGCAAAATCTATGTTGTCTATACTTAACTTAATAACTAATATCACAAGTTTTGAGACTACTCCATAGCCAGGATTGGACAGGATTTCCAAAAAAGCTCATACCAACATGTGGTATGAGCACGTTAGAACCAAATTAGCGGACACTTTTAAGTGACCTTTTTTTTTGTTTCTATCTATACTTCAGAGGCTTAGTTTTGACAGATTGATTGAATACAGACATAACCAAATTAGAAGCTTTTATGCACAGAAAAAAAAACATGAAAGGTATTAGAAAGGAACGTCAGAAGAAAGTATCCCCTCACAAAAAAGTCAGACCACTCGATTTTTTTATTGTATACCTAACAATTTTCTATAAATTTTAGCACACAAATTAAAGATTTATTCATAAAAAAAAAAAAACAATCAAACAAATTATCAATTGTTTAGAATGAAAATGACTACATGTAGACATAAATTACTCTTGTGGCGCCCACAGGTCAAACAGAAAAGAATGAAAAAAAAAAATCCTACTTATTAAAAATTCTAAATGCAACAACTCAGACAATAGAATCAAACTGCTGCGTGTGCCACACAAGTTCATCATCCATGAAGTGTGCTGCTGCACTCTATAGAATAATTATGCCTAATTTTCCCGCCAATAATTTCCATTTGAATGATATCCCATTCGCCTGTATGTAAATTTAGATATAGACAAAGATACTTAACTCATCTGACAAAAGTTTTCCTCGCACAAAAATGCATTTATTATAAACAGGAACAAAACAAAACAAAAAAAAAAAAAACAATAAAGAGTACAGCACTCGCATATCTACAAATTTGCATTCATCGGATGCATAGGTTAGCGACCGCAAAACTATCTGACATTAGATGGTTGGGCTCGTCGGCCGTGTGTGCTTGCTAGCTGTTGTCATGGACTGACTGTTGTGTATGGTGGTGCATCGTCATAGTATTAACAGCTCTCTAGACTTGCAATGAACAAACCATCAGCGCAGCACAGCGGAGGGAAAATAAACAAGATTGTGACACAGCGTGGAAAACTGCGACACTGAGAATGTGCCGACTAAAGCGGTGCGGTGGTGGTGGCGTTGGTAACGACGATGACGATGTCTGACAAAGTGCCACTAAAAGTCAGCCCAAAATCTTACAGGCTAACCGCATAGCTGTTGAGCATACGAGATATGTATAAATGCACACATAAATATAAGTAATTCAGTGCCAGAAGCAGTGCGAGATTGCAATTTTTTGTAGGTTTAAGTAAGCACTCGCCAGGCATAAAGGTGGCTGTTTTATTTTCGAAAACTATTTTCCATCCAATATTTTTTTCCTTTTTTTATTCCACTTAAACTTGCACTCAACGTTTTGATTGCATTCGTCGAACGATTGGCGAAATTATATATAAATCCACGCAGCGTTGGCGTCGATATATTATTTCCTATGATTTGTAGATAAGATTTTGGAAATTGTTTGTATCAGCTTATGTAACACGATCGCAGTGATTTGTCCGTATTGAATTTTGTGCAACTTAAGAAGTTGTATATCAGACCCTAGGCGACGTTTTGTCATTGAAAAATTGACCGTAATAAAATAAGCTCGAGGAAATGGAGTCTTATTTTAAGGTAGATTTATGCGAGATTCGTTCAATTGGGCAGTTTGTGCTGTCTAGACAAGCTCTGATACTATCGGGTACTTAATGTCGATTGGTAAGTCAAGAAGTAAAAAAAAAAAACTGATGTCCAAGGTCTTTGGCATACGACTTCCTGCGATTAGTACCTTCATCTTTAGTTTAACGAAGACATTTTGTTAGCAAAATCTTTATTCTTAATTGAAGAAACTTACAATTTTTGGTTGTATATGTTAGCGTTTTAATACCTCCTCTTATCCATTAGCACTTACCTAAAATGAAAAGAAAAAAATGTAATTGTTAACTTATTGAAGATAAGATTCAAGCACAAAAAGAGACAAATAAACTAAACAACTTGATTCAAAAGAAATATTAGCTCGTAAAATGTAAACAATGTCAACAAATTACAACACTTATCTGTGAAGTAAGTTGTTAACACAAACAGCAAACAAGCAACCCAACCCATCGCATAAAATTACTTATGCCCATGAACTTAAGCGGCGTTAGTCTCCAGAAAACGTGTAAAGTAATTATTCATCTTCATAAAAGAAATAATTGATCATTTAGTTCTATTTTACTTTAGTGGATGGGAAAATTTAAAAACCAGAGGAACTAAGCTTTAGAATAAGGAAACAAAATTTTCCTCTTATGAACAATTTAGTGAAGATGTTTTCGAGAGCTGGACATACTTTGGTTGTATCATTTTAAACTCATCCCAGTTAGGTGGGATGATTTTTCAAAGCCTATTTTATGAGTTATCATCACTTTTGTTAGTTTAATACTTCAACATACCTTTAAGAAAATCAGGAAGCTACGAATAACAGAAGTTCCAAGCAAAGGAGCAAGGTATATAGAAATTGAATGTTTTGAGAAACACAATTAAAAATTCTATTTCATAAAAAAGCATTAGTTTAGAGAATACCTTTTAGGATATTTAAGAACTCAAATATCTCACTATAAAAGTATCAGATTCCAAAAGATAGACCGATTACATTCCACAGCATCACCGAAAGAACTGATCCCGGTGTGTGGTATGAGTACAATTCGTAGGCACTAAATAAAGGGTCCGCCATAACACATAATGGTAACACATAGCTCATGTCTGATTTGACAATTAATTAGTTTTATCCCTCCGCTGAACGAATATGTTGCGTTTGACTTGGAGAAGATGCCGATTTTGCCAAAAAAAAAATCATCATTTGGGGCACAGAAAACCCGCACGCATACATTGAAAAGCCGGCGGATTTTGGTCCAGAGGCATAATTACGCCATTTTTCAAAAATGAGCAAGGTCAATGGCGATCGTTATCGGACCATGTTGAAAGAATTTTTTTTCACAAAAATTGAAGAGGTAGATATTGGCAACATTTGGTTTCAACAGGACGGCGCTACGTGCCGCAGAGCCGAAACTACACTCGGTGTTTTGCGCCCATTTAAAAAAAAAAAATTATTTGGCGCACCCTTTATAAGATAGTGTGTTTCCTTTTTTCTGGAACATTGAAACAGGTTTAGGGAGTCAAAGAATCTTAATTTTTCTTTAATTATTTCCAAAAGGATAAGTTCTACGAGACATGGCATATCACTATATCTGCTTAAGCTTCCCCAATACCTGTAAGGTAAAGGTACAGCTCGTCACTTTTCACTTTTTGCTAAGTTAGTTCGGAAGTTTTTCAGTATATCAACAAACGGCTTATTCACACCACAATTCTTTCCCCGAGTTATCCAGCTCAAATATTCTTTTTTCAACACTACAACAATAACTCCATTAAACTCAGCCTTCAGCCAACACGCGAGCATTAAGCTGTCATTAAATAATATCACATCTGCTGACTTTAAATAAACTAAAGAAACAAAAAAATAAAACTCTTCATCGACTTGCTCTCAGCTTTGCAATACTTTTATTTCTCTTCTATATACACACATTTCCACATATGTTATGACGCAACTCGCCCCCAAAAGACCAATAAATCGACTGATTATAATGACAACAATTTTATTGGATCTCGCATGACTCCAATTAAACTGTCAAATTGTAAAAATAAAAACCAAAACCATTTCATTTTATATTATTTTTGTTTTCTTTTTGGTTCAGTCCCAAAACATGTTTTGTTATTTAATTTATATTTGTTTATATCATCTATTAACAATTTTGAGAGCGATATATAAATATTTTTTTTTTTGCAATTGAACGAGAATATTGTTTACATTAATTAATCAGCAAAAAAAAAAAAAAAAATGCACTCCATTAATAGAAGGTGGGAGCTGAGATTTTGTAGAGGTACATTAGTTTCGTAGAGAGCTTGTTGCACAGAGGGTGGCATTGACCCAGAATATTCTGTTTATAAAGCGTGTTAACGCTTTTCTTCTTGTTTTAATTTATTTTTATGTTTCTCTGTCAGAAAAATCAGCCATCATCGCCGCGTTGTTGTCGTCAGCACAGCTGCTGCTGTATATCTAGTCTATCTACTATATTCTTGTTCTATATGAATGTCGATGATTTTTCCTTTCTTGGATATTAAATATATATTTTATTTTTATATGTCTACACTTGGATTCACATACAATAAGCGAGTTCTTGGCTTGTCATATGAGATATACGAGCATCTATTCATAAGCCTACATGTGGTGGTTTTTTCTCTTCTTTTTTTCCGTTTTACTGTGCCAAGCAGTTGAATAATCTTTTTAAGGTCAGACATAACGTTTAAGATAAAAATGAATAATGATTATAGAATTACCCGTATTGAGATTTATTAGGCACGTACTTGAGCATGGGCATGAGCACCCACAACTAATAATGCCGACTTTTGTCTTGTAGAATAACTAGGTTTTTTTTTACTTCTGAATGACTTGATTGATTTTTTTAATAAAATACTTCTGTTCGTTTGACATAAATCGACTTTATGTTACATGAGGGTAACATGGTATTTTTATCCATCATGTTAACATACCACGAAGTTTGTCGATGGAAAACTTCAAAGGGCGGTATATTACTAAAAGATCATTCGATGTCTAGAGCACTTCCTCTGTGAATGTCCTGATTTTTCTCATATGCGGTCATAGATACTAGGCGCAGACATTGTGAGAGCTGGAAACTTAGGCTCCTTATCATGGCAGCGTCTTTTGGCTTTTCTTCGAACATCTGGAAAGCTATAATAAATAAATGGTTGCTATCTGGTGGTATAATGGACCGGTATTTAGGTCTTAGTGCTCAAGCTGGTGTTTAAAAAAAACTTCCAACAGATCAAAAACCACAAAGAGTGAATGGAAAAAACTCATCCCACTGGGTGGTATGAGTTTGGTAAAAGCCGAAGAAATGCAAAAGGTGTTTTTTCAAAGGGTCTTGGAGTGTTTGAGCTGGATTTGGATACTGATAGAATGACCTTTTCTCACATATCACCATTTTCGGTAATATTTCACCCCTCAGCGTGATATTTTTGGTTAACTTGACATAATTTTGCCAAACCTCAATGAATAAAAATTGAAGGCCCCAACAGGGAACCCTGTGGTTCTTCATACCAACAAATGTAATAGATGATCACTATAGCAAATAATTGCTCCTCTCTCCAACCATCACTACTTATCAATTATTCTACATTCGAAACATCTCTGAAAACGTGTCTCCTATAAACGAGTATTTACCCTTTTGACTGCTCCAGACAGACGTTGAGATCCAGTTCATGTTATACATAACTCCGAGAAAGCAAAACAACAAGATCCAGTATCTTCGAATTCAACCAATCAAGTGACTCTCCCCCACAAGATTAATATACGATCATCTAGAATAAAACCCCTTCGAGCTGCAAATATTGTTTAAGTTGCAGTAACTAAACACGAAAGACCACCACGATTACATTAAAAGATCATTGATCTGAATCATGCGAGATGGTCGTTCATTGCGCTGACTTTGCAACGAGTATCTAAAACACTTAATCTACTGTCTACCCACCAATTGATCCAATATTTAAGTGCAAAGCGCATTTAGACTGCAGTCGGTACATACACACTTTTCCTCAGCGGTGCTTGAAGTCGTATATGTAGGTACTTTTGTTTTTTTTACTTTGAGATCAGCAAACACGAACATTCGATATATGGAAGTTTGAGAAGGTAAGGGAATAAGACGAAGGCAGGCGCGAACACAAGAAGATATACAATATCGTATCTCAAGTATCTAATCTTATGAGGCAATTTATTAAGTTGTTGCACGCTATACAGTAGGAATAGGTCAGTGTCTGCCAATGATGACGCATGCAATAGATACTATATCTATTTGCCTACTTAATATTCTTCAGAAGTAGGTATATTAGTATCTTTTTTTTTCTTCTCTCTGTTGCTGCTTTGTTTTCACACACATGTCGAGGTGTAATAATGTCTATAAATTTTCTGGCAAATAATTATAATCACACACATTTGCTTCAAATCAAACAGCAAATGTTTTTTTAGTTGCAATAGATACCTACTTAGAGGGATGGATGGATGAATACGTTTGTGCGGTTGAGTCCCACATATAAGTCGCGCAAGACGCAAGCAAGACAGCGAGCCAAGGCAAACCGGCAACCCGCAGCAACAGCAGCAGAAGCAATGACGACGGTCAATAGAATTTGTCGCCACCACCACCATATCTAACTATAAACTATTGCTGCAGGCCTGGCTAGCTGAGAGTGTAATGACCGCCTACAAGGCAATAAGAGTTCGCTAGCATTTCAAAGGTTTTTTTTTTTTTTATTCTTTCCTATGCAACTAAATTCGCACAAGATAATATACGAAATGAGTTGTTAATGGCATAGCACAGCGTGGAAAGAAAAAATAAATAATAGAAAAGATGATGGAAAAGCAACATAGCGCGAATTTCTTTGCAATTTGCATTTAAAAACACACGCTTCTCCTTTCCATTGTTGTTTCTCTCAACAAGGTATACGAGTACGTATGCAAGATCTAAAAATAGTAAACACAAAAAAAAATGGTAAAAGTAAAATTTAGCACAAAGCCAACAATCATTTGCATGCGTAGAAAGATAAAAACTAAATAGGGGCAGGAAGGAACAGAAAAAGATACTCTTAATCAATGGGTGGTGCCTGGTGCGTTTGGCGGGGCGGCGGGCGGTGTAAGAGGAATTTCTGTTTCGCTCTGTGGCTAACCAAACGATTAATGAAGGAATAAAAACTTATTAAGTGGACTCTAGTAACACTTGGCCTTGCTGCGAATGGACACCCTTTTTCATTCTTTGTTTTGGTTCTGTGTTGTTTTCTTTTTTTTTTTCTACTTTTGTGTGGCCGAGAATACTAATGAGCTCCTTCTTATTGTAGAATATATTTAGAGGAGTGGAAAAATGTATAGGAAAATCGCAGTTTATTGGCCTAGTGCCAGGTGTTGAATTTCATGGTTATTAAAATCAGCGCAACTAATAAATCGGTAAAATTTTTAATCAAATATGTTTCAGAAGAGCTATGAAGGTACATAGGCAATAAGAAAAGTAGAAAGTGAAAGGATGGCTAGTGCATGAGTCTGCGAACGAAAAGTCTGTAAACAAAAAGTGTTGAAAAATCTTGACGTGCGGGTTGATTTAACGGCACTCATCCCAAGAACCGAAGTCAAAACAAAGGTCACCAATCACCATTTCAAAGTTATTTCAAATCTGCAAAAAACTGCGACATATGCTTTGATCAATTACCATAAGGGGGGGGGGGGGGGCTATTTTACCTTTCCTAGGAGATGGGATGAGCTGATTTTTTGTTTTGAGTGATAAGTTATGTTTTATAAGATAAGATATGTGTGTACTTTGTGTTTGGATGAAGAATATCCCAACTCAGAGGGTAGATTTTTCTTTATCGATAAATAAAACAACTCATCCCTTAGCATGGGATGCGTAAATAAAAAAAATTAAAAATAAGGTTCCGAACAGAGCGAGGAGCCCCGGCGCTTAGCTCGTTTCTCACAACCATTGTCTTTTTGAGAGAATGGAGGGGACCTACAATTGACAGTTGATACCGAACGACTAGTCGAGAAAGCGCTTTTCATAGTAATGAATTTACTATCGGAAGACTTGCAGTTTCCGAAAAGCAATACCCATGGAGGATCGATTTGGTTTTTGTTTTTGAATCTGTTGGGATTCGAACTACGTACCTTTTGGTTAACAGCAGACATGCTAGCCATCACGTCACCGGTACCACGGGCTTGGGATGAGTCCGGTAAGTAAAACAACTCATCTATAAGCGTGGGATGCGTCACAAAATTCATTTAACCTATTCAATAAGCATAAACTTAGTCAACCTCATACGAACGGTAAAATATTTCATTTCATCTTAACATAACTCATCCCAACTTGATCTAGAAGTACAGATAGATCGAAAAGGGTTGATTTTTAATCACTACTAAAGCAAGTTTGCGATTTAAGGAACTCATTGGCTGGATGATATTATGTATTTATGGTAAGTCAATTCTTGATAAATAGCATCTTCTCTAGCTCAGTGGGGATAAGGCAGCCTTTTATATCAAGGAATCAGCAACATCAGCTCCAAAACGAACAAATTTGGAGTACAGCGAGATTTCAAGAGCGTTAAAGGATCTGTCACTAGATCAATTA
Organism: Melanostoma mellinum; assembly: GCA_914767635.1. Classification (NCBI taxonomy): domain Eukaryota; kingdom Metazoa; phylum Arthropoda; class Insecta; order Diptera; family Syrphidae; genus Melanostoma; species Melanostoma mellinum. Next base: position 29,530,349 of record OU612058.1, read on the forward strand.
ATCCCTCAGTGAATTAGCGATGAGCATATTCAGCACCTGAGTGTGGTAAAAAGAAGTTTGCATAGCCTTTTTTGCGCTTAAGGCATGAAAACTTAAGATTTTTCAAACAATTAAAGTGGTGTCTCTGAAAAACCGTAGTCAGTAAGCAAAGTTAGTAGAAAAAAGACTGTCAAAAGTTCTTGAACATCATTTTGCTCCCAAAAATAGAGATATCAATGTATTTTCTACTCAAAACTTTTGGAATCACATCCAACTAACCCACCATAGCAATCTTCTTCGTTTCATTGCCCAACTCTACACTCATTCAGCCATACAAGCATCTACACACTGAGTGTTTCTCCACTTAATCGCAACTTTATTAAGAAAACGCAATAAAAATACAAAATTTATTATCGCCACATGAATTAAGTTGTTGTAAGCCAATTCAAGAAAATTAGCAGAGTGAATTATGTTTATGGCTAAATAAAAGCTCTGATAACAAATAGACAGATTATCACTGTCATTATGTGTACTCATGTCGTCGTATCCGTCGACGTCCTCCTCCGGACATCGATAGACTGTCTAATAATAATTACAGTTTAAGTCATTAACTCTATAGCTACTGCTCTTCTTCATACTTTTGTCAACGTCACATCGTCGCTTATCACAAGGATCATTAAAAATTTCCCTCATCTCTTGTCAAGGCTAAAAGTGAAAGCGTATGAGTAAACACATGTATAGACTGACATGGAAGAAAAAAAAAAAAGAAACAAGAGTGAATGAACGATTAAAATCAGCTTCAGAAGCTAGAGTTTGAGAGTTTGAGAGACGACACACATTTATAAATCACTTTGCAAAACGAAATAAAAGAGACATTAAGCGGCGATAAAAAATGATAAATGCACAGGACGAATAAATTTACGGCTTTCAAACTGAAAAGGACGATGTGAAAAACTTACACTACTCTCACTTGATTCCTTTTTTCTAGGGCTCTTTCACCATAAATTTGTTAAATGCTCATGTATGCTTTAATCGGGAGCAAAATAAGAGAATGGAGAGAAAAAAAAGTAAGGACTATACGATAAGTGGAAAAATATAGTTTCAGGATAATTTATTGAAGAAAACAAAAAAGATAACAATACACGAAGAGGTAAGTCTGTATGAAACTCAATAGAAGACATAGTCATGCGATTCAAAGTGTCTGAGCTTGGGGACTCCCATCTGAAGGTAGGATCTTTTTTGCCTGCAGAACATTTAGAGTTGGCGCAATTGCTAATATTATGAGATTTTTAAAGCGGATTAGATATGTTTTGCAGTAAAACAATTGTATTTTGATTTCCATCATTCGGACTTTTAAATAATATCACTTTTTTATTTGTTATTCGTAGGCCAACAGTCACCTCTGCAAAAAAAAAGAAGAATGTGAAAAAAGCGTAGAAAACTTCTTTGGAAGAGTTTTTTCTATCACCTTTGCACATTGATTTAAAAAGATTGTCTAAAAATGATTTCAAAAAAACTCCAAGTCAATAGTTATCCGGAGGGAAAACTAAATTGGGTAGGGCATTGAACATTCGGATTGAGCGGATTGAATGGATATGAAACTCTTACATATTGAATAGCCGAAGTTGGGTTCAAGGTTTAATTGAGGAGAATTTCTAGTGAGGTGGGTGTGCAGGTCAATTGATTCAAAAGAGGAATGCAATTATATATTGAGCACTAATTTAAAATAATATAAATCGATAAAAGAAGGAGACAGGTAACATTACAACAATCTAGGAGACAATTAATCGACCCAACAATTAAAATATCAGTTTTAAAACTCTGTTGAATGAAGCGAAAGCAATATTGTTTGAGAAGCACCTGACCACACATGGAAAAACATAGATGTAGTTTTGGCCGGATGCAGGTTTCATAAACTGTACGCAGATCAGAAGGCCAGCCGATTTCCTGCATCGTCTTAAGAAACATAAGCAGCTTTCCTTGGAATGAACTCATATTTGAAGAAACTAAGCTTCGAATAAGTTGCTAATGTGGACATTCTATAGAAGAATATCGCTTAAACAAATACCAAGTACTGATGACTTCTCGGCTTCAATCAAAGATAGAGGCAATGGGTGAACGTTGAGCTTGAACGACGAAACAAATCATTATATTTTTGAAGTATAACGTGTAATGATGTCGCCAAAATCAAAGTTGACAGGCAACAGTTCCAGTTTCCAGTTTGAAACAAATGTGAGAAGCCAAGGGTTCAGTCATCCGTAAAACAATCGAATGGTCTAGAAGTTTTACATAAGCAATTATCTATGAAAATACGAAAAAAAAAAATAGCACACAAAACGGAGCCCTGGGGTACCCCAATATTAATGAGTTGATTTAAAGCAATCCAACACGATTGTTTTTCTTTTTTTAATAATTAACACGCACATCAAGGGGTTGTGACTACCCTTATAATATTATAAAACACAGTGCGAGCATTTAAGAAAATAGGAGAGGATTTGAAAGGAGACACCGATGCACGTTTCTTTTGAATTTTTGTGAATCGTAATGCAAGGGAAAAACAGGGTTGTTTAGTTAAGATCCGGAAAAATGGTTTCTAATTCAACGAAGCAGAGACTCAACGATACCAAGATCAAATTTTTAATAACATAGTCAAAACTCTTTCATATGCTTCAGAAGTATTAGACGTACCTTATATCCTTACTAATTCCAAAACAGTGTAAAAACTGGTGGTTTTCTTGAAGAGACATGACAGCAAATTAAGAAGCTTTCATTCTTCAAGATACTTTGTGTACATGGAGGCATTTGAGGAATTTCGCAACCGAACGCTATAAAAAAAACTACTGCAGAGTCATCAATTTAAAATTGATGCTACTAACACTCCAAAATAAAAAATAATTAAAATAAAAGAAAGCACTTCGGAATATCCCGACCACAGAAATGTTCCCAAAAACTGAAGTTGAAATGTGGGGCTATATACAAATTCTATAATTAAATTGAGGTAAGGACATACTCAAATCGGTCCAAGGAAAGGACTGAAATTGAGTTCAAAAGAATTCGGTCGCTGTGAGTCTTTTTCTTTTCCTACATTCAGTCGAAAGTAAAACAGCTCTACGAAAACCCCTTCAATGTGCACGAATCCCTTAAGCAGATGACATATTCTGCGATGGTTAGTTTAGATTGATTTTGTTTTAGATTTTAACCTAAAAAATGTCTACAGAAAATAAATTAGTTACAAATAATAAAATAGAACTGCATCATCCACACTGAATTGCAACTCAACCACGACAAAAATACCCACACGTATGATATGCCGTTTAAGTAAACATTCAAAATGCAACACCGTACTCCTCAAAGTCTCACAAAAAAAAGAACCATTCCCGCCACAAAAGCTTCCACGAAATCTTTTCAATTTACTCTTGGGAAAAAAAGGAATACTTCAACAAATCACAAGTACTTAAACCCAAATCGTATCCTTGCTTAAACAAAAAAATCTGTATACCTACTCATTTTTACGGTCTCTTCCTTCCATAAATCTCTTTTATTAATTATCCTCCAATGGACAATGAACTCTCCCCAACAAGGACTTGAAATTTAATAATAAAGGCAAAGAAAAAAACCTCCATAAAAATTAATCCGCAACATAACCCAATTATAAACCCTTTTTTATCTGCTGTTTCTCTTTATGTTGCTTAAATCCACTTAAGGGCATCATAGAATAAATATACGCAAAAAGAAACCAACACAAAAACCAAAACCAAAGAAATACTAGAAACAGTCGAGTACTTGAATTGCGGATTAAAAATAAATTGATACCCAATGTCCGTGGTTTCAAAGCAACTGAGCGAGCACTGAACGAGCACTGTCATTTTAATGGCCGGGCTGCAACTATACAAAATACAACCCATTTAGTCAAGAAATTGAATAGTCTACGAAGGATAATTGAATGGTTCGCTCGTTATAATTATATTTTGTTCCTATGTCTTGTTAAAGGGTTAAGGCAAGCATATACGACGACGCACGTTAAGAAGATCCATTTAAAAGGATTATTATTTTAATGTCCTATACTCCATGCACACTAAGCAGTTTTTAATACTATGCTTGCGTAGGAAATGGTAAAAGAATGACTATGACTGTAAGATTGAACGTTGTCAATGCTAGAGGTCCTTGAAAGCAAAAAAGAAATGAAAAAAAAGAAAAGAAAAGAAAAACGATGCCAAATGGCAGAGTTCAAGCTTTATAAATGACATGCAGACATGTTTTTGTGTGAAGACTATTCTGCTGGCATTGTTCCCACTCAAGAAGATGGAATGCTCCGAAGCACCCACAAACATTGCCAAAATTAATTGAAAACATTACTTGTGTGTTTGTAAAAAAAAAAAAATAAAGTGACTGGAGCGAAACCACGATTAGTTGGCATAGACATGAGATGAGAACAAACTCAAACAAAACAGCATACACTTAAAGATATCATCGTGGTGATGGCGATCATTAAGGTAACCACATGTACCACACTTTTGTATACTGGCTGGGGCTGCAATTAAGTTAAAGTTTCACCTGTAAGTCGGGTCCTTATGTTGTGATAAGCCATCATACAGACATACACACAAAGTCGTGTTCAAAAGGATACTCTCTGCCAAAATGTACATATAGGTGTGTCTCGTAATGTCATGACATGCAATGCAAGGACTTCACCAAACATATAAATAAAAAATAAAAAAACTTTTGCCACACAAAAAAAAGTTGAATTGTTTGCCTTATCCTAAAGTACCATTCATTCACTTAAAGGACTTTAATTTTATGCAAGTCCTTTCGGTTGGAAGATAAAGGACACTTGTCTATTGCTGAATAGTTTTGAGGGGAGCAAAATTCATAGCTCAGGTCATGACATAGCTCATATTTTGTATGTGCAAGATAAGAACTTGGACATTCTGTCACATAGTTTTGTTGAAGAGATTCGAACGATAGTGCGGTGCTGCGAAAAATTTCATAAAGTTCTATGGAAAGGAATACTTTAGACCCCTTGATGTGGCGCATCAGGCTTTGTTATGTTTATCAAGTGAACGTTAAAGTTTTCCCCTTGTGTTTGTTTTGATTTTTTGGGTAGATCGCATTAAATTTTAGGTCTAAGTCGAACAAATGTTAAGATTGAAGAGGCATTGAGTTTTAAATAAGTCTTCTTGGTTGCTTTAGGTGTCCAACAAAGCTAAGAAATCACTCCCTCAAATTGTAAAAATTTTAAGTACCAAACAAAGCTCAAATAAAACCACAATGCTTCTTACTGTTTCTTGACAATCATTACCCATCCCTTTACGTAAGCTTCTGCAATCTTATCACTCGAAAAAAATAAACAAATTTATTTACATCGATAGGTGATAACAAATCAACAAGAAACAGTTCAATGAGTCAGTTCAATGTTGATGTATATTTACTAGCCACGCTGTTTAAACAAAATGCCCCTTTATCTCTATTTCATTATTGAGAATACATGTTAAGTTAATGTTCTTCATGCCTCACAGAATAATGCATTGAGGTAGGTGGATACACATTAAGATATACACAGAATTTTATTTATTCATACGTCCTCACATGTGTGATATTGTGTGACTTTGGGACCTGGGTGTGGTGGGTGTTGGTTATAGTTTTTGCTTTCTATTCCCTTCCTCTTCATATTTCGCTACGGAGCTCAATTAAATGAAATTTACTTAGTTTTTAAACACGTACAATTCTCGCTTGCAGTGAGTAAACAAATGTAATATAAAAATTAACATACGAATGCCTTAACAATAACTACATTGGAAGTTTACTACAAAACAGCTTTAGAGGCAATTTATTAGTAATTATTGGAGAACCAGTTGCAACAATGTTGCTAACGTTTAAACGTTTACGTGCTGCTACTGCTATTGAGCTTATTGTTGTTTCATAATATTTGCTGATTGATTGTTATGGGGGTTAGATAAAAACAATTTTGTTTTACGCCTTCTTATGTGGTTGACGACTTTGAGTAATATTTCTAGACAGTCGACCATATGTGTGTTGGGAATGAACTTTCAAGGAAATATTTTTGTTATAGGATTCATTTGAGTTAATGACTTCAGGAACCAAGTTTTTTTTATAACTCAAGAAGAAACTGGACCACTGAGATAAATTACGATAGATTGGTAGTGCAATTGGAAGCAAGTTCTTGCGGATTAGTAGATGCGAATAAAGTGGTCATTAGCTCCATTTATAACTTCAAGGGCGGCGCGTCGCGTCGCGTCGGCGTCCAGGTAGTATTCGGAGACTGGAAGATAAGAAGGTACCCGTACGGTACGGGATCATCCACGCGTCCAGCCTATACACCATCACAGCCACTTTAAAAACTAAAACTGGGTTCATAAGGTTTCTAAGTGAATAACACGTCGCTAAATTTCAAAAGCATGCTTTTCGAACGACCAATGATTCACTTCAACAATACAGTGGTATAACGAATGATCGATATTACGAACACTTTTTTCAAGTCCATTCGGTATTCTATATTAGGAACAAATAACGAATTTCAGACAAAATGGCACTGAAAACTCTAAAGTCTTAGTTCTAAAAAGTTTACGGGAAGAGCCATTCAACACAAATGCATATTAACGAGTTTTTCTTTAATTTGAGTACAAATTGAGTCTATTCACCAAGAGATTTGTATGACAAAAACTTTTCGATACAGCGAATCTTCGATATAACGAATTGACTCTGGACATTATATCGTTCGTTATACTGGACCACCACTGTAAACACTGTACTGATAAATACTGTACAGTGGAATATCAAAAAGGCTAGTTTAGTAAATTGATCTTCGTGTAGCCGACCAGTTTTGTAAATAAATAGAAAGAAAAAAGTTTTCCGGACGGCTAAAGCAGCTCGTCACGTCGGCATATGAAGACAATGACAAGCAACTCTCTTTTACAAGCGAAGTTTTATGGACTTGGCTTTGCTTTAATGTTAAGGTTAAACTCCACGACAACGTTAAGTAATTCTTAAAAATACTTTCCATCCTTTCACACCAGTTTTTTTTAAAGGTCTATTCTCATTAAATTTTTTTTAAGTTACGTCGTAGTTATGTTACGGCCGAACATCATTACGGTATGACAACGTTGTCTCACAATTAAGCTACGTAACGATATCTAAGGTTAACAAGTTGAGGTATAATAAGTTGTTACACGACAAAAACGTTACGTTTACGTCACATCAACGCTAGGTCACGTTACGTCACGTTATAATAACAATTATTTGGGCGAAACAAAAAGGCAGTCAAGTGCAAAGGGGGGGGAGGGGGGGAGGGGATGGCGCTTACATTTCTATGCTAGTTTCGAACTACAAATAGAGCATAAATAGGAGGACTTGCCACTCGCTCAAGTGAGAAGATACCATTCAAAGGCACTTGCCACTATTAATTCAACAAAGACACTTGGGAAGCTTTTGGGATTTGAACTCATTTGCGTTTCCTTATATTTGAGCTAAGTACTAAAATATCACAATAAGATTTTCTCACAGCAACGTTACGTCACAATAACATAACTACCTAAAGCGCTACCATATTACAAGGCAACGTCCCAAAGAACATCATCCAGGAGATGCTGAAAGAGAGATGTAGCTTGTATCTGACGCAGATTCTGAAAGCAAAGAAACAAGAGCAGATAGTTGAGGAACTTGAACCCGCCACCTAGACACCGATACTCCTCGAAGATACGCGCAAGTGGTCCCGAGGGGGAGATCAGCGAGAAACTTTTGGAGTTTTAGCCGGTATGGCAAGCTGAGCACACCTTGGAGAGTCCGGTACACGGTGAACGGTGCGGCGCGTTAAGTATTTCTCCAAAAGTTAATAAATAAAAGAAAATATTAAAACGTCACTTTTATGTTGCATTACGTTGTTATAACATTACGTAATAATAAAGCTACTATATACACGACGTTACATCACAATAACGCTACTTCACATCAATGATCAAACTCTAAAACTTAATTAAACCAGTAACGTCGATTAAGAACGGAGGACCTCTTTTTCAAACATTTTTTTGAGCTCATATACGTTATTGTCATGATTTGCAAGCTAAAATGCATTTGAACGCTTTCAAAATTATATCAAAAAGACACACATTTTGGAAAAAACAAACAAAAACCCAATATAGCTCTATTGTTCCAGGTTGTCGCTTTAACCATAAAGATAGTGCTGAATAGACAAAGTCAATTTCTTGCCTGGCCAAAACCAAAAGCAAGGCTACACAGTTACGCAACACAACAAGGTAAAATCTATGAAAACTAAGTGACAAAATAAATCTTGCGGTTGCAACTTTTTAACTGTGATGTACTGCGACGCAGCATTTAAAATTGTTTACATTTTTACCGAGACACTGCCTAGACATGTATATGTATATGTATATGTCGTTTACGCATTTAAAAACCACAAAAATATGTTTAATTTTTTTTTTTCGTTATAATCACTTTACACTTTAATGTTCTATGAATTCCAAAGCTTTATAGACTGTGCCGTCTATATGGCTTCGTTTAAGTGCCGATTCGTGTCATACTCTAACGTTTTCGAGTTGTATTTATATTTTTGTTTTAATAGCATTGTCGTAGGTCCTTCAAAATAATTTCTACGTAGGCAAGTGATAAATCATTAGGAAATGTTTGATCGTTAACCTCAATGCATGAACTGTTTTTATGTGGTTAGACGGGAAGTTCGGTTTTGATTTTAATTATATTGCATTGTGGTGCATTGAAGAAGCAGACATAATTCTGGAAGTCGTAAAGAAATACAATTTTTTTCTCATGTCAGCTTCGCTATATGAAAAGCAAAGCAGGTGCACTGCAGTCTAAGGAGTCCTCGTAATCTCAAAAGCTGCCCTTAAAAGTTCATTAATCCTAATCATTACATTGCATGCAGCAATTTTCTGTACAACAAACTGCAGAGAAAGTGAAATTAATGTCGACGATGTTGTTCTATTAAAAATGAAACAGATACAAGAACAAATAAATCCTTGAAGCAAAAATAGTCCTTTTGTGCAGTTTTTCATTCTCGTCAGGCTATAGGTAGGTGTACTTGTTGTATGTACACTTTTAACATGCACTTCTCTCATCACTTCCATTTCAACATCAACAGCAACCGATTCAGCAGACAATCTGACAGTGATAAAGGACCACTGATAGTCGTTGGCATTTTAATATGAACAACATCCAAAAAAAAGGAAGAAAAAAAAAACTATAGAGAAAAAAAAATTCCCCAGACAAGGATGCGACTTCTAAATAAAATATGAATAAAATCATCAACCAAATTGCTTCACGTCAGTTCTGCACTTTATCATGAAGATACCAAGCGAAAAACGACGAATAGCAAAGGACATTCAAACAATTTGTTTATGCGAAAGTGTATTGCAGAAAAACCAATGGAAATAAAAGCACGTATCCATTTCCGATGGCGGCTACTCCAGGGGAAACATTCTTGTACAGATTTCATACAGATTGATGGGCATGTGATGGTCATGCTATAATTTTCGTGATTTGAATGAATTTGCTATTGCATCTCATTTGCATTTGAATATTTGGACTGTAATTTGAGACCTTACAGATGGAATTATTTACAATTATTTTTGGCACATTGCAAACCAGGATGCAAGGACACATATCTCCGCATGTCCAGCAGATGATTAGCAAAGCAGGTCTCGTGTTGGCAATCATACAATTTGATTATAAAAGAATTTGCATAAATCATGAAAGGGGTAATTCGATCATGCCACGTTTGTTACAAAAAAATGGCAGATGCCGAGAGCTTTTTTTTGCACGTTTGCGAACAGCATTTGTTCATTGTTTAAACTTTAGAGTAACGCATTTCCGGTGGAAGGGAGTTTTTTTTGTTAATTGACAATGAAGCAGGGAAGGTCGTTTTAGCCCTTCGCCTAAAATGTGCGTGCTCTTTAAAGCCCCTTTTTTGATGCTTCTGTCATTAGCAACTTGGAATTAATAAGAACATCAACCCTCTCTAATATTTTTTGCTCAAAAGTTTCGCGATTAGGCAAATGTTTTGCGTCAAATGCGTACGATAAAAAAAATAACAAAAGAAGAGATGGATGGAGAAACTTAATCCCAGTTGTGTTTTGTGCACCTTCTTCATAGTTTGTGTCGTTCTGTTTCTAAATTAGGCAGCTGATGAAACAATTAAAAAAAAATGTGACCCCTCAGCAACTTATTAAATTACGAAATGATGAATATTTAACTAGTTATGCATAGTTTACGAACAGCAGGAGTTGCAAGGCTCTGCTGAGAAGTGATAAGAACCGTGGAAAAATCCACGTCAAGAACAACATCTTGGAAAACATAAATTAACAAAACTCAGTTGGTATTCGGCCCTATCGAGGTAACCGTAAGAGCGGAATTCTCTCCGATTTCCTACGATTCGCAGACATTTTGCTACGTGCTAGCTCTCCGATCGCCCAATCGGACATTCTCTCCGAAAAAATATGACGTTTCCGATAAATTACTTTTATTGGCTTTATTTTTGACAGATAAGGACAAACTCCGACGTCATCCCACAAGTTTTTGCTGCAGAAATTGTTTAGTTTTTGGGAACGCAATGCGTTGCGCAGTTTCTGAAAAATTTCTTACGATGACAACTACTTCGCAGCAAAATTGAATCTCCGAAAAAGGATACGTTGCGGAGGAAATTCCGCTCCGACGCTTACCTCTATAGGGCCGATTGCCGTGTTCAACGGAGAGATCCAAAGAACTCCTCGTCAAAAATGAACACCTAAAATGTACAATGCACGAAATAAACGGTTACGAAAGTTTTTTTGTTGGGTGCGAGGAAGGAACAAGAAAACCAGACCACCATTCCTGGTCTAAACAAAAGCAATGACGACACCATTTGGTAGTCCTCAGACATGGAACAATCCTAAACCGGGTGGCTTAATAAAGTCAACGTGGATCAATACTCTGAAGTGGGAGGATTTTTGATATCTTCGAGATAACCTCCCATAACCCAAGGCCCGTTGTAACGATTTCGCACTGCGAATATCAAATAGGAAGGATTAAAATATCTTAGCAAAACATGCAACAGATATTTAGAATAACTTTATTAACCGTGACAAATTTCGTGGCAATGCTTCCGTTTTTGGTATTCATAGTCCGAATTTCTTACAACGGGCCTTGGGATAAAGGCCAAAAGCTTCGTTATCTAGAAGAAATCAAAAAATACACGCTAAACTACATCATACTAGTAATCCGCTCGTGGAGTACGCCGCCGCCGTCTATATAGCCTGACTTGCTCATTTCGGCGAGCATTTTATAGGCTTTGGGCTCCATAAGGTCTGAACAAGATCTTAGACGCGTTGCAAGGAAATTTAATACTAAAAATGACAAAAGATGGATGTTAGTTTCCCAATTAATGCCATACGAACCTATTAAGCACATATATTGATATAAATTTCGATTGCAAGTCTTCGCATATTCTCATGCTCTACATTTGTCTCAATAAAACATACTTCGCACGAAGCAAGGCAAAATCAACCACAAAAAAGACTTCAATACATCTCTCGTTCCAATTGAACCATTCGTCATGGTTTACCGAATAAAATTTAAATTTTCATCTTCGGTTTAACGCCAAAAGTTGCGTGTTGCGTATCTGTTTTCATTTCTCTTTCTTTTTTTTTTCTGTAAATGGAAGACAATTTGATGAGGCACTTATCTCCGTTCAATCGATTCGCCAGGCTTATATACTTGTTTTGCACCCAATGCTATCCTGGTCCTATCTGCAATTCTGTCTGCTCCAGTAAAAAAATAAAAAAGAAAAAGAAAGAAAAGTAGTCTCCCTATATCGGAGGATGTTTAAAGGCGGCATGCTGTCCGATAAGTAAAATCATTTCTTGTCCATGGGGGACAGACGCTGGCCCTTGGATACTTAGTGATTTATTGATTTGTGGAACACATTTAACAAAAACAGCAACTTACGGACCAGACATCGCGCTTTTCAATCTGAAAATTTCTCATCTTACATCGACGGGCTACCACGATTGAGAATTATTACATAATCAACATTAACATACTTAGCGTGAGTTAAACAAAGGAGCAAATAGAGAGAGAGAGAGAAAAAGGATGATTCCTGTGGTGTCTAGTGCTCCATTTTTCTTTGTGGTGAATTTTGTTCAGTGAATTCTTGTTGACAGAATTAAATTTACTGCCCTACTGATTGAAAACATATAGCGCGACAAACACGCTTGTTTGAGATGGGATTTATGATTGCGCCCTTGATATTATTGCCTATAGAGGTATATACAACTCTCTATAGTTTAGTCGGCAGATACAGCAGCTGTGTCGTCACAACTACACAATGGGAATATAAATTTATAATAATCAAAGAATCGAAAGCCGTCATTGCTGTGTGTAGTGTAGTAGCTGCCATGTGGTAAAGGGTTCCTCCATGTTTCCAAGGTTTTCGTCGGAATTCAAGGTACACCATCAGCTAGCAGCGATTTAAGGTGGACAACAACGACGTGTATAAGTACGCTGTTAAATGCCATCGCTGATATGATGGAGGAATTACCTGTTTTGTATATTAAATTACAAGGAAACCCGAACAATCGACACGTTCGCGAATGAAATCAGAAACCTCAAAAAAATGGAACAACACACCTCCTGAATGGTCAGGTAGCTACAAAATACAGTGGGGTCTACATTCGAAAACAAAAACACCAAATCGTGATCCATTGGCATACAACAGAAAAAAAAGACCAACAAACATGAAATCCGTGCGTCTTATTACTGAAGGAAAACTATGTTAGTTTTTTTTTATGGTTGTTTGGAAATCTTATCAAATTACATAATGGCATAATTAATTTCGAAATAAAAAAGTTTTGGTCCCGGTTGTTTTTTTGGTTTCTTTTGTTTTTCATAAGATTTTGGGTGTTGCATCGTGCTGAGTCTTTATCTGTCTCATTTGACCGAATGAACTATGACTGTTTATTAGGCAAAACACGTGTGACGTATGTACCATGTTTGATCATTTGTCATCAGTTTATGGGGACAGGACAGGGTGGTCTGGTTGTCTTATCTTTCTCTTAATTGGTCCTGAATAAATTTCTCTTTTTTATTCATGGCCTTTTTGGGGCGATTTATTGCTTTAGCTACTGTTAGTTTGAGGGCCTCTTTATGCAGCAAACGAAAAAGTACCGAAGAATTTTTTAGAGGTTATCTTGATGTAGACATCGAATAGTTTTCGGGAATCGTGTTTTGGTTGTGAGTGTGTGGAGATATTTTTAACATTCATTGTCAAGCATGAGATGGAGAAATATTTATTTTTAGACATTGACAATTTTTGTAGGTAAAAACTTTCACATTTCGAGATTCGTAGAAATGTGCATATCACTTCTAGGAATTAGGAGAAAATCGTGAGAAGTAAGCGATGAGCTTTGTTTCATTTACCTGAGAGACCAAGATCGACAACATTGTGTGATGAACATTGCAACTAGCATAGAACAAAAGAAATAAATATGTTTTATTTCCATCAAGTTGCCATTGAACCATGTTTTTGAGAAACTGCTATCCGAACAACTGCTCAAAAGGCAGACAAACGTCGAAAAAATGGCAAACAGTGTTGCTGGTGGCATAATGGTTAGCGTGCCTGCCTGTTACGTGGCAGGCTAGTGTTTCGAATCCCAAAAAAGTACTTCCACGAATACCGTCATTTGAGGAGAATTGGTAATTGCTCCAATAGCAACTTAATGCCATGAAAAGATCTTTCTAAATTGTTCGGAGTCCTTGCAACACCTTCACAAGATTGGTTGGCAGAAATACGCTAGCCAACCGAAACAAAGTGTAACCAGATACACTTTCTTGAAAATTTCAGAAATCGTATCGACCCAACACGAAAAATATTTGAGAAAAATTGAACCTATGTTTAAGTACCCATAACTTTGAATAGCAAAATAGTTCTGTGAACTGTAGGACGAAACCGTATCTCCCGTATGCACATTAAAACGTGCCAAGGAGGAGGTCTAAGCAAAAACTGCAAAATCTTAGGATCTGCGCAAATCTTTGATTTTTTTTTTAAATTTTGCCAATTTCATACTAAAGCCATGCAGTTCAAGCTTTTGTTTCAGGGGAGGAATGCAACTGGCTATTTCGCTAGAGCATCTCATCCAACCTTTACAAGCCCTATTAGGTTAGCAATACCACTTTATACGTCTAAGCTTAGCTCATCATACACTGAATTTTATCGCCGCCGTCCTTTCATCACTTTATATTTTTGTATCCCCTCTTACTCAATTAAATATAGATTCTCATATGCCTTTATAAACTTAACTGTCCAATCAATAACCAGGTACCCGTGTAACTTGAAACCGAGTTTCAATTATTGTGGAATTTATTGTTCGGGTGAAAGGCAGAGACAGCCCAAATTACAGAATGATCGAGACCATGGTGTCTCTACCTTTTCTACCTGATACATTGTATGTCATTTTGGTTATTGGCCGGACGGTTAAAATCAACTCGTCTCTCTAACAAGTTCCTTAAAAAAACTTGTATCTTTTAAGCACCTATTACAGTGGTCTCCGAGATGGTAGTTCGAGGTGCAGTCCCAGAAACTATGAATTGTTCTTCATCAGTATCGCCCTTCGCCAAATGTAAACAAGAACTCCGATAGTCCGATAGTAAAATTACACTTCCATGAAAAGCGTTTCATCACTGAGTTCCCTGAAACGCGTTAGGATCCGAAGTTCTCGAGCTTTATTACGCCACTCCATTCATTTATACACACACTAGCCTATTTCTACCGCAAATTTTAGTTTAGCCTCAACTCATCCCACCTCGACTTATTTTAACAAAACTCATCCCAGAATTTTTTTTATCCTCATATCATTTTTTTACATCTTAACTCAACCTATCCCGAACCTTCCTACAAAAAATAAAACTCTTTGAAGGGAGCACAGACTTCTTCTTCTTCATTTTTCGGCGTTACGAGTAGTGATCTTGAAGCGATCACAACTCTCCCACTTTGCTGCTTCACACTAGTGATCCGCCTGTGGGGTACGCCGCAGAAGGGAGCACAGACTTACTCATGAAATTCTAACAATGCTTTTCTTTATTCATTTACTCATCGAACTTGAACTGACCAATCCAAATTCATCCCAACAAAGCACATCTTTATAGACTCATTCACTTTGTCAACATCTGAACCCAAACCATCTAGTTCCTTGTGCGTTAAATAAAAACTCCAATTTCTTTACTTTATTCAACTCTCTTCTTGCTATCCCATGAAACCTTTGACCTCTCTGGTCCCACCTCAACTCATCCCATCTATATCATAGTCTTGGTCAACGATAACATTAATTTTTGAAACTTTTTACATAATAAACAACTTCATTTGGAACCACAAAAAAAAAATACGTATTCGAATAGGGCTTCAAAAAGGTTAACGTTACCATTGTTGAAAAAACTAACTCATACAATACTTATACAACTTAATTCATAGCTCTTAGACTCATGCTACTAGAGCTCTTCAAACTAAGTGCACCCATGCTTTTTCCACCATCACTTATTTTACCTTAGTTCATCCAAATTCAACGAATGCTAACCTCCAAGCATTTCATTGTTAACTTTACCACCTAAATTCATCCCCACTCACATCACTCAAAAACCTAAACTGAGGCAATCTCAGTTAATTTAGTCATTTAAAAAAAAATTGGTCAGTAAGTTTAGAGAAAAAAAAAATTGATAACATTTTGAAGAAATATGTATACTTTTCAGAAATTATTGAGTTAAAAAAAGCTGACAAGCTTTCCACATCAAAAGCTTCAATACTGCCCAAATCGAATAATACTTCTTTATTTTTTCATTTTTGTAATCCATACCAGAAAACTAATTTCTATCCATATCATCCCTTTTGTTTCAACATCGTTGCCTGATTTGAACAACCGCCGATAAGGCTTAAGACAATAAAGGGATAGAAAAATATACTTTTTTTATCGGTTTACAATTTTGTGTTTCAAGTTTTAAGCTCTGCCGCAAACCTATTCAACCATTCCGCGTATTAATTTTGATATTACAAAAAAAAAAACTCTTCAGACTTAGGCAAGATTTTAATTCTCTTTCAATTGAGTGCACATTTTGATAGAAATAGATTAACGAAAAATTTCGGTAAGAAGATTGTTTTTTTATATTGAATACCACTTTGCTAACTCAAGCGCTTAAAAGTTCTGATTTTTTGTCCAACTTGCAAATCGCGCACATCATGGGTAGAATAAAAAAAAAAAAAACTATTCAATAATTTGCAACACATGGCAGCACAAACAGCAAAAAACTTTTATCTGTTTCCATCCTTTTTTTGTTTGTTTTCCAACTCACAACATATGCAAATTCATTCTACAAATATGTACTCTACTGTCAATTATGACATTTCACACATAGTTCGCCTGAAGTGTAATTTGAAAGGATATATTATGGGGCACACGTATCCAGTGGATAATAAAGTGGATGAGCTGGCTCATGTCCACCAATATGCACCAAGAGAGTTTTATTTTATGTCCTTCAGTTTTTGTGAGCTAATAAAATGACACTAAAAAATCACACGCACATCAAAATAGAAATACCTGTCTGAGAGTGAATTGCATACCATCAATCTTTCTAATTTTTCGACACACAAGAACACTGGTAAACTTTATTTTTTGCTGTTGTTGTCTTGTTTCATTTTGTGTATAGTTGTGTAGAGGATTTGAAGCTCATCATCCCAACATGTGAGTTAAAATTTGTATATTTTTTTTTTGTTTATGGTTCACTTTTTATTATGACACGTTTATGCTATACACCAATGCGACATTTTATTAGTTGCAGTTTATGTTGAGAAGGTAGCCTCATGTTTTGCTCAATAAACTGTCAAAGTTTTATTAGGTTTTTCTTGCTTTTCGGATGATGTATTTTAACATGGCCAGACAGATGAGAAACTTTGTTGTGTAGACTAAAATCATTGAGCACAAGTGAAGAGTAGTTGAAAACCTTTGTGTGTTTTAAATTTTGGTGGGGAAACAATCAAAGGCTAGGTAAGTAATAATATGTAATAAGAAGTCGATGCACTGAACCCCTTAGAAGAGGACATCCAAGACATGCACCGTAGGAGCTTTCGACGGAAGAGTGGAATCATTTCCAACAAAAGCTAAGTAATCTAGTTGTTTTTACTTTTGGTTTAATCTGAACGCCACCAGTGATGAAATTCGAACTCCTTAGTTCAATGAACCCCAAGTTTAAAGAAGAACCCAGCGTTTTAGCGTCGGTTAGTGAGTCAGTGACGAGAGGCAAACACAAATATTTCATGCGTCAATATTAGGAATAAGCTCAGAAGACAATCAAGCGTTACAGAGTCAGTCAGCGAGGCAGTGATGAGCGTAAAATCAAATATTGTAGGGTGCTACAATCACAAGTAAAGTTAGAGCAGAATCCAGGCTTACAGAGTCGACCAGTGAGTCAGTGCTGAGCATAAGCATATGGTGTTAATATCACGAGCAAAGTCAGAGTATAATCCAGGTTTATAGAATCGAACAGCTAGTCAGTGATGAGCATAAACAGAAATATTTTACGGCGTCACAGTCAGCAATAAGTGCAGAGTCCAGCGTTACAGTGTGAGTCAGTGAGTCACTGGGAACTCAAATATTTTAAGCCGTCACATTTATGAACAAGTCATATATAAAACACACTTAAAAAAAAAAAACAAAGTTTAGACAACTAATTTCAATTGCGTAACCCAAACTCTTTTACAAATCTATGCTTGAAAAGTACACCGGCCTTCACAAAATAAAATCTAAGATTTTCGACATCCAGACGTAATTAAATATGAAATCTTGGTTGTCTGGAGGTAGGATCGGCATAAAATACAAGTTTTCTCAATTTTCAATTCGACAGACGGCTTCACATTCAATTCCAATTAATTTATTTCTTCCACACAGTTCACAACGTGCAAATACGAAGGACTCATTGTAAGTTTCTCCATCAGTGGGAAAAATCCACTTAGCATATTTTCCAGCATCCAGAAATTAATTGCTCGCACATAAAAAAAATAAAACGAATAAACTACAAACTCACTAACTTTTCCGCTCACAAAATTTTCTTTCCAACTTTGTAGATACGTACCTGAAAAGAGAGAGAGAAAAAAAAATCGTTAAAATTTTACGAAAAGGAATCGAAACATAGAATGAAATTTGCTTCAGGTAAAAGTTGCAAAAAGAAAGAATAAAAAAACAACAAAACTCCATAAATTGTCCAAGCCAGACGCACAAATTATGATGTCCACCCCCGTTCACCCAAACCGAGTCACACAATAAAATGAAGTGCCAGACGCGGTGAGGCAAAACAATCCGGAAAAAAGGAAACTATAATAAATTGCAAATAGGACCAGATGTAACAGAGAACTACTACAACAACTACCACATAGGACGGCAACAGCCAACAACCAAAAAAGGAAACAGGAAACTATCCAAACAGAAAAAAACGCACATTTGCAACTTAACAATATTTGCAGTTGAAATGGTTTGTATGGCAAAAAAAGAGAGTAAAAGTAGTGGAAGTATATGATGGTGAATAGTAAAGGAAAAACCGTTTGAACTTTTCTCATTTCCTTTTTATGAGGTGCAAATAAAAATACCTTCCTCATATAATAGACCGTTGCACACAACTAATGCCACACAGTCATCTTTAACTATAAAAGGACCAAAAGAGTAAAACATCTAACGATCCACAGGAATTGTGCGCGATTGGAAGAAGTATAATTTTCTTACAAGTTTCAGTGTCTCAAGTGTGTCTAGAGAATCTGAAAGGCATAAATAATATAAAAATGTTTTTCAAACTAAAGTGGAAGTTAAGAAGAAGGACTCCTCCCAAGTCTCATTGTGCACCGCATCATTTCGAAGCAAATGTGGAAATAAAAACTAACAAAAGAAACAAAACAAAACAGAAAAAGAATCTCTTCTCTTCGAAATAAGTTAACACAAAACATTAGTTCGTATAGCAAAAGTTGAAGTTCATGGCTGAAGCTGGGTGATGTCTTGCCACAAACAGACACTTTCTTTTCCACATGTCAAGGTAGGTATGTATCTTCGGTCTTCGCATACAGAAACTTTGCCATCATGCAGGCATTTCAAGATTTTAATGTGCTTCACGCAGTTCTATGTTTATCACACATCAGAGATCAGAGTATACACCAAAACAAGCATTATCTTTCGTACTTTGGTATTGTCATTAAAACTAACTACACAAGAAGGTAAACGATGCAGACGAATACAATGCGGATCTGTCATTCCAAATGACTGATGTGATGCAATGCTCTTATTCGAGAGCAGCATGAAAAACTTTCTAGACTAAATTCTATTTTTACATTTTAATGCTTGTTTCGTTTTATAAGAATAAAAAATCATCTAACCATTGGATTTAAGAACAAAAGCTTCTTTTAATAAATCAAATCCTTTGAGACAATGGATGGAACAAAAACAAAATTTGTTCCAAAAGATTCTTTAGGAGAGGAATGAAGCATGTGAGATATATTTCATGCAGCATAACATGAGAAAAAACAAACTTTTCAATGTGTAAAGATGTATAGAGGTATGTATATCAACTTCTATATCCTTATAAATTGAATATCGAATCGTACGTCATAAGCTAAAGAACTTTTTGTGCAAAGGGAACAAAGGACATCGGTTTTATTAAAAAGAAAAAATGAATAGAATCGATGGCAGAGTAATGAATATCTTTTCGATAGGTAAAATCGGTGATTCAAAAGATAGGTTCCTCTTTTATTGAGTTTTCTTTATCCTTCAAAGTTTTTATGATAAATTACAAACAAATTCGAAAGATACGGTTTGAGACTCACAAAAGGAAGGATTCGTTGGAAATTATCTAAAAAGATTTGTGTGGATATGGGGTATGAGTTAACATCAGGTAGTTAACAAGGATAAAGCTAAGGAAGAAATAGCACTGACTCGGGGAAGCGTTGAAGTTTAAACATTAATGGAAGGAAATGTGTGGAATGCGTTCGAGAAACGTAAATAAATCTAAGTTTATCGGAGGATGCGATAAAAAAAGCAGTTGAGATTTGTTTGACAATTTTGGTTGAAGATCTTAATTACAACTTTCCTATTTTGAATTTGACATTAAAACAATAAAACTAACCTTGTCGAAGAAAATTATGAATATTAGTTTTTAGCTTTAAAAACATCCTGTGTGACTCAGGTTTTCATATTACAACCTGTTTTGCAAAATGGCGCCCAAATAGAGGCGCTCAGCAGAGTTTAAAACTCAAACTGAGCCTAAAAAGCCCTTGTTTCGCAAAAAAAGTAAAGACAAAGTAATGTTTCAATAAATATACTCCAAATCCAAAGAAGAGCGATCTGATCCAGGCACTTATTTGAATGGGATTATGCTTTCCAAGTGTGAAAAGTAGGAATACTTCAGATCTGTGATCTATAGCCAAGCCAATTTTGACGACAGCATCAATAATCGAGTATAGGGTGGAAGGTGGATGAAGTGGTGATAAAACTCCGCTATCCTCTGTGATACAATGTCCACTAATTTGAAAGAAAGACTCTACACGGTTGTGAGATCAAACCTCACAATATGTTCACAATGATGGGCAATGTACGAAAAGTATGACAGTAAGTTTATAGCAACTGAGGTGAAGATGCTCCGTATTACAGCAGGAGTAACAAAGCTTTATCGTATTAGAAACACCAAAATCTGCGGGAAGTCTTCACGATAAAAATACCAAAATAGAGCACAACCGGCTAAGTCGGTTTCGTCTTTTTCTTCCCATCGCGATCTGCAAAGGATCACAGCTCTCCCACTTAACTGCCTCACACTAGTGACTCGCTCGTGGGAATAGGAGCACATCTCGTTGCTATGTCAAGAAGTCTTCTGTGGTCAATGTTGCTAATCGATAGACAGACAGATTTGTTGCAGTTCACTTATAACCGTTGGTTAAGTCTCTACATTATTTAGGAGCTGAAGTGTACATTCCTGATCTCGAAAGATACCTCAACAAGGAACTTGGCAGACCTGGTTCGGATTCTGGGAGAGGTATCTATGATCACAGCTTCATCAGCGATCTCATTCTTCCGTAGCGCTATTCTGTTAAGAACCTACGACTATTTTTTTAATGAATTATTAGACCACGTTCGAAGGTTTTAGAAGGTTATTGAGTAGAGCACCAGCTAACCTGTTACTGCAGACACAAATACTCCAAATAATACCAATAACGATAACTGAGGCAACATCTCAAAGTCCTTAACACAACAAAAAAAAAAAAAAAATCAAGAAAGTCCACGAGATACAAAATATCAGTTTGTCGAAAAAACAGGGGCGTTTAATTTCCAAAAAAAATTTTAATAGTGTATGCGAGACGAGTTTGATAAAAACCAACTATGAGGCCAATTCCTTATAATCAACTTGACAAACAATCTGAGCAACCACTCCATCGCAATGCATAGAGCTAGCTATTTAAGAAGGTAAACGAACACTCTGAAAAACTGTATCTAGAGGCAGTACCTTTTTTGAATAAAGAAGTTCTAATAATCAACTAGCGAGGCAATCCAATTTTACGTTCAAGCATCCTATACATTCACTTATTTTGTTTTGGTTGCTTTTACCATCTCTCGCTCTCAGGTGCGATGGGCGGCGGGTCTTAAATATTCGAAAATATTAAACTCTCAAGAAACTTAATACAATTTTTATAATTAAAAATGCCAAAATTTTCAAAAGTAAATACATATTTTGCCAACAAGTTTGTGAGCCTGAGCCAATTATATTTTTGGTAGGAACAGCAAAGGAAGAACAGTTTTTTTCACAGTCTATCCACTATCTTACAGCTATAGAAATATACATACGAAGTGGCAAAACAGCAATGACCCTATGACCGCCTATTCATCAAAATAATAACCTGACATAGGCGTAGTTGTTACTGAAAAAATTTGCATCCCACTTTGTTAGCTAAAAAGAATATCAGCACAGATGAAAAATGCATATCCGTATTTACGTTTCAAATTTGCAGCACATTCACTTGTTGTTTTGTTTTGTTCTTTTTTAATGGGCACTCCATATAATATTAAAAAACCTGTTTCTATCATCTTTTTTATATTTAATCGAGCACTCAGTTCAACGAGAACACCTCTTCAGTATCATCTTTTCATCGCTTGATGAAAGTAATAAGTCTTCTCCGTTCATCAGAAAAAAAAAAAACAACAAAACAAAAATAAAAACGCAAAAATATAATGTGCCTAAAGCATAAATACTTCTTTGCCGCCATTATTTTGGCATTGATGTTGATGGCCAATTGTTATCCCACTAAAAACACTGAATCACCACCAAATCCACTTTGGACCATCGACAAATCTCAAAGGCCATTGCAAAAGCGTATTTTAACATCAAAAGACCTCATAACATCAACGGACAAGGAAAAACCATGTGAACATCGCGATAAAAACGGTGAATGTATTAAATCGTCCTTTTATTTGAGTAATTTTACATTGAAAAATCTTACTGGCAAATAAACGAAATGATGAATAAAGTATTTTCTTTAAATAAAAAATAAGTGATTTTTATTTTTTCTTTTCCGAAATATAAGACGTCACTCAGAAGGTTGAACCGGTTTGCAACAGTATTTGTTTTTATTGTGATGTTCGTTTACAAATTTGAATGGATTACAACAATGTTGAGTTAACGTGCAAACGCCTACGAACTCAATTTAAAGCGTTTTTAACGATATCGAGCTTATTTAGAGATACAAACAGTTGTGAAAAACAAAATAAGAGCCAATTTCACTTAAGTCGACAGTGTTCAAAACAAATAATTGATCATTGCCAGTGGAGGCGTGAAGAAGCTTGTGTTTTACTTGATTAAGCTTCATTTTCAGCTGCACCTGCAATGATTCATCTAATAAATTGAGACACAGTTTGGACGGAATAGCTTCAGTTCAATATCAACTCAAAGCTTCGTCTAACCTGAAGCCAAATTTTAAAATTCAAGTTTGAGCCAATGTTTCTTTAGACACAATTATTAAACAAGAATCTGCAACTTACCTACCGGTTTGAAAGCTACAAACTGTGCCATGCGGTATTTTTGACAGACGTTAGTAGAATTAATTCTCTGGGCTTCAAAATTGAAAGAAGTTTTGCATATAGGCCCGAGCCCCTTGAATGCTTTTTGGTTTGTGAAAAGGGAAAAAGATCACTGCAGTTTCCTTGAAGAATCTGGTCGATAACATAGTGCTTCTTATGTTTCGGTTGTGGTTTCGTTAAAATCAGATGTCGACACTCATCATTGACGTCACTACTCGACTTAAAAAAAAGACTTCAAGTTTGTGACATTCACATTTAGATGTCAGATAACTTTTTATTCTAAAACAATGCCAAATCACTTTAACTTTATGTTTGAGTGTTTTTCTACAGCAGAGCACTATGTTCGTACACTTAAATCCAAGTTCCTTCCGCCTTAATTGATCTTTGAATTATGCATGTGGATCTACATGCGCATACCTTCTTTTATGTTATAATACATATTTTTAGATAGAATATATTAATTTAATTTGCCAACATTTTAATGAGTTCTGTCTATAAAAACCCGGTTTAAAGAAGTCAATCTTTTCAGTATCATCTTGTCAGTGTTAGAATAAGTGTTAAAATTTTAACTAGAAAACCAAACCATGTCGTTCTCGAAGAGTATTTTCTTGCTGTTTGTTATAACATTGGTATTAGCAAGAGAAAGTGGTTGTACTCCTGATGAGGAAAAAACACCTCTTTTGCTACCATTGATGGTTACAAAACAACAATTCAACAGCCAAGTAAAACCAAGAGCTATTGATTTACAACAACCGTTTCAAGTAGAGGTTTTGCTTGCACCAAGCTTTGCTGCAGATGAACACGATAAAAACTATAACTTTGGCGAGGATGACAAATGAAAAGTGGACAGTATTTTTGAAATATAAGATGTAATAGTTAATTAAAGTATTTAACAGAATTAAAATTGTGGTTTTTGTTTTCGTTTCTATTGATCAGTTGAAAGTGTGTATATTCACATTTTAAACATTAAACATGCGACTTGTACAATGAGTATAGTTTTTTGTCCGAAAGTTGACGCAGACCTCATCGAAATGAATCTCAAATAATAAAGAATTAAATTTGGTTGAGGGAGCTTCAGTTTCCGCATCATGTTCATAACTCTAATTTAATAGAAAACTAATTTTCATGGTGGCGCAAAAGAACGAGGAGCTCCAGGGCCTAGCGCATTTCTCATGCCTACAATTTTCTGCCAGTTCCAAACGGCTAACCGAGAAAGCGCTTTTCATGACAAGTACAATACTATTATAAGTACATACATATTTTCATATCTAGGTCATATCCGCTTCATGATCCAACGCTGTGTTCCAAAACCCAACATGAAACAGCTGCACTGTTATATAAAGAAACCGGTACCGGCAGTTTTAATGTTCATAAGCCCGAGAGATTGAACCATTCGGCTTATATAACGAAAGCCGAAGTTTTCATTTGCTTAGAAAATGACTAATAATGTGTAAAACCGGCACAAATTCCGGTTTCCACAAGGAACCGGCCTCCGGAAACCAGTTAACATATTTCTGTTTCGCAGAAGAGTTAGCCTTTTCTTTACTGAACGAAGAAGTTGAATATTAGACACTTTGAATCAATTTGTGGATTTTGATTTTTCACTCTTAGTTCAGAGTCTATTTTCGATAGTTAGAGGTTTGAGATCGGCGTCAATTAACTCACTAATATCTCAACTTCCAAAAATAGCAAAGGTAGAAATTCTAGTACAGAAAATAAGATTGGAGTTCTAGTAAAGAAAACGTCTATAAAATGACTATAAAATGACTGACTACTTCAATGGCTCTTCGGCTTTGGAGCGTCACGCTCAATCGCTGAATTCGTTTTGTATTTGTATTTTATATTTTCTTTCTATCTGTGAATGTGTCAAAGAGAGAAAAACTTTAACCAGTCTGAGGCTGATGATCAGGTTTTAGCTCCGGTTTCGACTGACGTTTCTGAGTTTATCCATAAACAAGAAAATCGATATACTTTATCACAATGTCGCTCTTGCTTCGACACTACGTTTGGTTTTCTTCTTTCGGCGTTATAAGCGTCGCGAACTCGAAGAGATCACATCACAGCTCTCCCACTTATTTCCATTACGTTGGTTCGTGTACAAAATAAAATATCGTGACTGTTTCTGCTCGTTTTGACAGCTCACAAAAATGAAAAAAACGAAAGATTGCAACGGGGCAGAACCCAAGCTAAAGCGTTATTGTGATTTAAGCATGAGCTGTTCGCTTTGAGTTGACGTTACGATCAACGTAACGTTATCTTGTATATGAACCAATTCAATGTTGACGCTGGATTGCACAGCTAATATAACATTTTTGTGTGATGACATTTTAGAACGACAACTTTTGGCAGACATCTCGGACTTCATCTGTCACGAAATACATATATCTTTTTTTTTTGTCTTGAAATGTAAAAAAAATCGCATTTCTGTTTAATTTTCCAAAGAACTTTTTCATTCCTCTGCCCACATCGCTGGTTTAGAAAAAAATTCGAAAATTACAAAATGTTTGTTTCTGACTCGTGGGAGTTCGAGGTTCGAATTCTGTTTTTATTTTTCTATTTGTTTATTGTTTTTTAAAGCATAAAGTAAAGGACAAAATAAAATCAATAAGTTCAACAATATCAAGATGGTGGCCAAAATGTCAATTTCGCATGAAAAATGATTTTATTATGTAAGTGGCACTGTCTTTCTTAGGGCAACGTCACGTTCTGAGCGGCAAAGCGAAAAAATTAGAACAAATTTGAATACTAATCGACATCGCTCTGCCGCTCAGTTTTCCATTCCGATCTAATTTTTCCGTTCAGTACGTGGCCGTGCACTTATGAAGAAAACTTCTTTGAGTTGCTGTAACCAATCCCGATCATTATATTGATACGTTAAAACAATGGGTGGAAACCCTTTAACGCAGTGTGCTTTCTTCAAGCGTTTGATGTCAACAATATCGTAAAATTATTGCTTCAGATAACTTTACTATCAGCATTGAAACGATTACTATTTTACTATCGTTTTCAATACGATTTTTTTTTTAATAACAAAATGTTGAATTGCGTTATACTTTAATATAATTTGCTAAGGATCCTGTTTTCTTTTCAGTTCTTTTTCTTTTTCTTTTTTGCATGGCAAAACGAGAGACTATCAACCAAAACTTTGTTGATATCTCTGAATGCGTTCATTGCATATGAACTCATATTGTACTGTCACTATGAAAGTTCATTTTAACGTGGAGTATGTTAGATGGCGCCTTAAAAAATAATCAAAATAGCCTTGCTAAAGGTATAGCATCGAAAGTCATTTGCGGAACCAGTTCAAATTTTTTTCACCGGCAACAAACAACAAACAAGTATTTTGGTTTGCCAAACAGGACTCAAGAAGAATATTTATATATAAAAATGAACCAAAATAGAATTGGTGATCATTCATTCTATGCTAATTACACAAGTCAAATACGATAACTGGTTACAATACTGACACTTTATTGAATAAAATTTAGTTCAAAAAGAACAAGAAAAGCGATGCTTCAATCAAGTATTTGTTAAATTAACTTTTAGCTATGCGACCCGGAAATCATTTTTAATTAAAATCAACAAATTGATTTTAATGACATGGTAGCACTGCACACTAAGGCTTTAGAATCACGTGTTGACTTTTACTAGTTTTGTGTAGTAGTATTCAGTTTTGCTTTAATTTTATTCAACTCGTAGAATAATTTGATTTGGTAATTCAATGAGGTTGTTATTTCTTTCTACTGTGGGATTGATTGATGGACTTCACATAATTAAGATAAGATCGTTCATTATCATTATGCGTCTCTTTCTTGAATACAAGAATATCATGAAAAAAACGATATTTATTTACGCACGCCAAAAACAAAAAAAAAACTCTTGTTTTGGTTGGTTAAAAATTTGAAAGTTTTTAGCTCGAATCAAGAGAGAAATACTGCAAATCAACGATGGGAAGACTCACAGAGAAGACAGACAAACTAGAAGAACTCCACAGATGAACAGCCTCCTCTTCATAAGACATAGTTTATAAACTCGCATCGCATTGTAAATCTAGTTTAAGGAGGGACTAAATTGAGCAAGGACAGCTAGGGTTGCCATGGCGTGGCTAACAAATCTGCGTTTAGCGTAGTGACTTCGAGGTTCGAATCCCAAAAACATTCAAATGTTTTCCCATGGGTATCGAATTTCGTAAATTTTTTTACAAGTCCTCTGGAAGTTTATAAATTGCCCTGAAAAGCGGTTTCGCACTTAGACGTTCGCATTCGGCAAAATAATTGTTGGTACCATTCATTCCTCAAAAGATATGGCCCGAGATAAATAGATAAACGCGCTGAGCCCTGTCCCTCTCCGAGCTTGTTGGGCACAAACTCGGAGAGGGCTTTTTTTAGCTTTTTTTTAGCTAATCAACAAGGTTTTCATTTCGTTGACCTTGCAGAGTTCAGGTCCAGATTCCGTAACTTTTCAGACGATTATCGTAGGTTGCGTCGTCAAAAGATTGTTTCATATCATATTGCTTTCAGTGCGGTTGTTGGAAAGCTTTTTTACTATCGTCTTACAGATTTTTGCAACTTTTTCAGGGTCTTAACTGGTTTCACAAATGACTTTTTTCATACTGCCTAAGATTCAGACGATAGTTTTCAAAAACGTTACAGAACCCGGCTCCAGTATTTTGATGGTTCTTTCATTAATTCTGCCCAATAAATTCAATGAAAGCAACATTTTCTCGTCTGATTGATGTTTTACAACTCAGTTAGCCAAACAAATCTCACTCAAGGACCTCAAGAAGCAAGTTTCACTAAATTTCTTCCTCTTCATTAGTCCACTCAACGACCTCTATCGCATTGTTATTAGCTTCAAAATCGATGTTTCATTACACCAAATCATCATTCTATGGCCCTATCATGATAGTCATCATCGCCCATCAATGTGTAGCTACTCCATCGTCTGCTTACCATATGTTACTAATCCAAGCTCAATGTGTGATGTTCGTTTGTTTGCTTTTACATTATTTTTTCTTTCTTTTTTTTTTTTCAACAACATCTCGTCACTACAATGAACTGTGAGTGAGAGATGAGAAAAGATCTCGCAAATATGATAAAACCAAACAGAGGAGAAGACTCTGTATATGGTATTCAAGTGCAAAACGATGATAGACATAAAATAAATTGTTATGATGGCCCTTAACAAGTTCATTTGATAGTACGTGTAAGTCCAACGAAGAGTATAGGCTATGTAGAGGAGCGTTTTGACACGCTCCATCCTCTTCTACAGTGAGTATATCAATGGCTATGACCAAGCAGAATTTCCTGGGAAATCTTCCAAAATGTCTAGTCACCTGAAAATTCCGGATGTCAAAGTTCAGTGATAGTTTTTTGCTGTAGGTATCTATAGTAAAGTCCGACAAAAGAATTTTTAAATATTCCATTCCCTTTAAAAGTATTGCGAGAGATAAATAGAAACACCGATGGAGTAAAACGGGGGATGTGTTCACAAAGTTCTTTAACAATGAATCGATAGATAAAACCCACACAGTGTCTATGGTTATTGTAATAATAAAAAAAAATCAAAGCCAGACAAGGATTGGTGTGTATGTACAGCCGTGCGTGATATGTCGGTTCGTTTGTTCATTTTAGACTGTCTCCGCTGGCTCTCCAGCCATAGGACAGGACAAGTGAGAAAAAAAAGGAGAACTGAAACTAAGGAAGTTACAACAACCAGACTGTATTACCAGCCGATTGAGTTTCACTGATAAGTCTATACACCAATCGCCACAATAGATGGTTGGGGCGGGGGTATACAGTAGGATGTGGCGACCGTATCTGCTTCCTCTATACATAGGTACCACCTTTGAAAAATCTGTTAAAGTAAGTAGAACTTTTTATATTTTCAGTGGGTGCTTGACCTTGTCCAGAAGTCAGTAAAAAAGGCCACTTTCAAGTCACATATGTAGCTGCTAAAGACAATGTTGGAGCTTTCGCTCTTTAACAAGGACATCGCCAAAACAATAAAAATCAACATCAGAGGTATTCATACAGTGAAGCTTGTTGCAAATTGTTATTCAAAGAGCACGTATCGCATAGTTTTCGCTTCATCGCTTTGTGTTCAACGAGTTGATGGAATTATGCGAGTCCTTTTTTTTCTCCTTATTTGTTCCCTCATGCGGTGCTGCTTCTTCATTTGATGAAGGATAACGAGTGTAAAAAGGAATGGCAATGTCAGTTCCGACATCTTACTCGGTATTCATTCTGCTTGAATGACAACAAAAAGTGATATATAACTGTTGTTGATGCAGTTTGATGTTAAATGCAGTGCATCAGTATCCTTACAATGGGATTCTTATCCTTCTGTCTGGGTGTAACGTAAAAAGAAAAAAACGAGCAGCTGCTGGAAACAATGTAGGTATTTGTATCAAACTAATCTGGATGTTGTTTATTGAAGGGCTAGGTGTAGCTGTTCTCTGCGAATAAAAAATGACAGATTGTTGCAAGAGCAGTGTGAAAAATAAAAGCACAGCTTCAATGCATCAACACGAACCTACAAATTTATATATCCAAACTCATGAAACAATTTTTCTTTATTAAACAATATTCTCAGAACCATACACCACCGCACCACAATCATCGTCATCATTGATCTTAATCCCATAAGTAAACCAAACTAATTACATTTCAACCACATTATTTGACTCTCTACTTTGGTATTGACTTTTATAATTAAACTTGTTTCAGTGGGTATTTATTTCTATTTGCGATTTTTCTTTCTTTCTTTCTTTTCACTTTAGTTCACTGAGTTTTACCCGTAAAACTGTATTCGGGGAATTCGACAGGAAAATTAATACCCTAACCAAAGATATCAAATAAAAGTTTTCGACACTTTTCCGATTTAATTTCGATTACAAAAAAAACGAGATGTTTCTTGGATTTTTCAAGGTGGTGATGTTTATGTTGTCTGTGGTATTTTCGTTTTATCTTCAAGACACACACACAAACGAACGAAAAAAAAGTCTTCTCGAAAGCAAAGAGGTAAAGTTTTATGTTGGTTCTATGGCATAAAGTTGTTTTCAAACTTTTGAGCGCAGCTATGATAAAAGATACGTGAAAGTGACATGACCACGTAAATACACGCCGCCAAAGTTCAAATAAGACTGACTTTGAAATGCGCTCGTCTGTCATTTAGAGGTAAATTCAAAGCACATGGCCATGATTCATTAAAATGAAAGATAAATATTTAAATTCAAACTCAAACAAGAAGAAAAAAAAATAAAAGTGTAAGCGTGATCTGTCTAAATGAATTTAAACTTTTGCTTCGTAGCATATCAACACGTGTTTTGTAAATTTACAAATAGGGTAAAGAATATCTTACTTATCATACATTGAGCTCAAAGAAAAGACACGGCCATGAAAAACGTTTTCTAACTTAGCCGTTCGGAATTGGTCTAAAATTGAAGGCCTTTAAAGAGCATAAGGCTCCGAGGCTCCCCGAACTGTGTGGAGCCACCCTATTTATCAATTTTTGTAATTTACTTTTATTATTTGCATATTGAGTTTGTGGTACATATCACCCCCTACCAGTGGTAAGGTTCTCTTCAGTTCACCAATTTTAAGTTTCTGATTCTGATACTTCATTTTAGTTAACACAGCCATTTATTTTAGTAAAAAAAATATTTTGTTCGTTTCCAATTCAAGTTTTTAGACAACTTTAAGACAAAATAAAAACCAAACCAACACTTATTCGAAACCATAATTTAATTTCACTTTTTGTTACCCAGCCAAAGACATCAAAATACGTACGGGAACTTGTAGTACCACAAATCGTTCATTTTCAAAATATGGCTCCTCAGTTGCTAACAATCCTTCCTGTGGTTGTAAAAAAGGCTCCTCAGTTACAAGCCCTGGTTTCTGCGGCACCGGCGGTGGTGGTGGTGGTGGAAGATATGTAGGTCCTTTAAATTGAATTGAATTTTCGCTTTCGAGAGTATAAACAGAAAAACTACAACATAGCACAGCTGAGTTAAAAATTATAACAAAAACTGTCACAATACTTCGAAACAACGTTGCTCTACGTAACATGATACGATGAACTATGGTCAAACGCTTATTGAAAAATACTGGATAACGATCTATTGGTGTTGTGGAATTATATGCAAAAGATGAGGTTACAATGAAGATGAAATGTCTTTGACTGTGCTCACCAAACAAGTTTGAACCTCTTGATAAAATCTTCAGCCATTCCTAAAATGGGAATGGTAAGTTCGATGATATTTCAAAATAAAGACAACAAACTGAAAGTAATGAAAAATAAAGACACGACCCACTGAAGTGGGTCCATCAAAATCGTAAAAGCTTGAGGCACTGAAACATGCTGTGGCTAACACTTTTAAAACAAAAAAAAAAAAGAAGAAAAAACACCCACACATTCACTTTTCAAATCTGCACTCGATAATTGACAGGATGGGTAAACATTCAAACAAAAAATAAAAACTGTAAGAATTTCAACAATAAATTATTTTATTTACTTCACCCAGTCAAAACTTTCAAAGTGTTTATGCCTAATCTCGTTCCTATTAAGATGCAGTTAGAGCTTTCGACAGCCTCTGGTGGACATAAATTTTCCATAGGTGATTCATCTTCAACAAGAGCCGCTCTAAGTTTAGGTGATGGCGGAGGTAGGTACGCTGGCCCGGCAAAAGGACTGTTTTTTCCGCGGGATATCGAAATTGAACATTCACTTAAATCGTTTGTTAAAACTAATATCAAAAGCACAACTACAAATATTGCATTTGCCCGCAACATTGGAAGTCGAATACTGACCATATTCAAACGATCGTCAGATGATACTGATGAGATCAAATGCGCCAAAGTATAAATATCAACTCGAACAATCAACTGGTCTGATGGCTTTATTTATTTTGTCGTTACTAGAAAAGATTCAATGGAAATATTTGAAGTGTTAGTTTAAGGAGCAGCTATGATATAGGCAAACATGATTATCTTGTTAACATTGAGATGTAGTCTCTTGAAGGCTGGCGTTTTGAAGAGGTAATGTGAATGGAATGGGATTGAGTCATGAAGAGGTAATTGAAGTTTATGTTTTGGAGTAAAAAAAGACAGTCTAGTAGATGGAGGAAGAGTTCATAAATACAGTCCACTGCTGGCGATCGATAAATTACCAACACACTTACAAACGAAGAATGAAAATATACTTTATTGACACCAGGAACCATTTTTGTTTAAAATAAAAATAAATCTTAAATTCGAACTATGAAATTTTGTAAAGCAAAAGATCAGTTAAATCACGTTCATCCTTCAACTCGCAGTCTTCTAAAGTTCGTCCACGTAATCATAATCGGCAAATCGTGCTTCTGGATTACTCTCTTCATCGTACGATTGGTTTTCAAGTTTGCTGGAGACTTCATCGAGGGACTGTGAATAATTCGTCACTACACAACATGAAATGATGATGACAATAAGAACAACAAGACTTTTCAAATTCATTTCATTCCACTTATAGACACTTCTTTATCCAGTCAAAGATTCTTTCAAACTAGATTTAGTTGCGAATGAGTCTTTTGCCGCTCGTGATCATGCAAATTTTTATAGGCAAAATAGACGACGATAAACCGCCCAGTCTTGATTTTAATTAAGACAGTTTCATGAAAAGTACATCGCTTGTTTTTTTTTTTTTCAAGCACCGGTTTTTCAAGTCGATTTGGGATTTATTTGAAGGAAATAGAAATTGTGAAACTTGCACAAATAGCCAATTTGTTGGGGGTTTCCTTAAGTCGTAACAAGCCACAGCCTAACAATGACCTCAAAGGATATAAGACTCCTGCGAACGCTCAAATTCAACTTGATTGGGTGGAATCATTCACACAAAATTGATAATCCATTCAAAACAAAAACAAAAACTGATTGATTTCTCACACATCACTTATTTTATTCAATATCCTTTCTTTATTCATTTTTTTAGATAGAAGACCGATTAGTTGTTTCACATTCTTTCATGTGTTCTTAGCCTGTAATGGTTTTCAAAGTCAGCAAAGCTAATTGTGGCACTTCGCGGACAACTTCTTCCAATGGATTATCTGTGCTGGTTTGTTCAGGTCGTGGTGTTGTAACAGTAGATTGATCTTGATCGACAACTTCATCGCTCGGATAAGCACAATTCAATACAACACAACATAAAACAATGACAATAAACAAAACAAGATGTTTTAGATTCATTTTTCTTTGGTTGTACTTCTTTATTCAAACAAAGTCGAACTCAAACTAGCCGTAGCTCCGAATTAAGTTTATATTATGTAGCTAATTATAAAATTTTCATTGACATGCAAATTGATACACGAGCAATAGCTACAGAAACTGCCCAGTCTTGTTTTTCATCAACACAGAAATTTCCTTGAAAAACTGAAAAGGTTTTTGTTTTACAACAGTTAAGCCGGTGATCTTTTTGAAATGCTTCACAAGAATCGAAACAGAACTGGAATGGAAATGGTCTACGAACGATATTATTAACTGAGAACTAGCGACACAGATCGACTTGATCTTGTAGGGATTGAAAGGCAATGAAACCTGCAACATCCCTGATGAGGTGGAGCCTTCTAAAATAGAATTCCTTGAATGCACATTATTTAGTATTTCTTTTTTCCTGCATTTTCTCGCAAGAGGTTGCAGATACTCGGCGCAGACATAGTGAGAACTGGTAACTTAGGTTCACTATCATTGGCAGCGTCTTATAGCTTTTCAATGAACATCTGGAAAAGAAGAATGAAAAGAAGGTTCCTATATGGTAGTACGTACAATGGACCGGTCTGGGTGCTCCAGCTGGTATTTTCAAACCCCCCAACAGAAAAAAAAAACTATTTACCGAAGCCACTGTGGTCATTTTAAGGATGTCATATTTACTTACAAAACATTGAAAATAAAACAACAGCAATTCTGGAATCTTACAACGATTTCGATTTATTCAAATTTAGCTGCTCGTATTTGATTTGCGTCTTCCAGGACTTGCACTTATTCTTAGCCAGTTACGGTTTTCAAAGTATGAACACGTAATGGCGTAGATGGCACGAAGTTCTCCTCCAATGGGTTTTCTGTGTTGATCTCTTCAAGTGGAGGTGATTTTTCATGTGATTGATCTTGAATTTGAGCGACAATTTTATCGCTCGGATAAGAACAACTCAACATAACACAACATGAAATAATGAAAATAAAAACAATCAGCCGTATTTATAATCGCATTTTAAACTCCGCGGAACTTTAAAACACGCTTAATCGTTGATTAAAACAAAAATCGTATTTATAATCATTTTTCGGCAGTGAATAAGGGCTGACTAGCTTAAACGCAGAAATGTGTGTTTTAAGCGTGTTTTAAGCGTGTTTTAGCGTATAAATGTCATTTGATTGTGAGTATTGAGTTGTCATTCAGTGGTTTATTTACATCTTTGAGAATTTTAAAAATAACTAAAATGGAAATGTACTCAAATAACATTTACTTTATAAATAATTTGGATGTAGTAAATGTGTTTTCAATTGACAGAAATATGCATTGTTTTCCTTTTTTGTAAATTCGTTTCTTACAATTTTTCCAGTTCGGAAACGTTTTTGATTTTCGCTTTTTGGACAAAACAACAAAATTAAAGCCAAGGAATAATAGAATATATACATATATATAGAACAATGTATATTGCGTGACCAACATTTCATCGTCCATAGGTTAGAAAATATAAACAAAAACAAATTTCTGTTGTCAGTTCAACCATTGAGAAACCAAAATAAGAGAGTTTCTTTATGATTTTGACATAAGGGATGATTAACTAGTATGGGCGAAAAAAATGATTATAAATAAGGATTTTTTATTCACTGATTAAAGTCTCATTAAGTTCTTAATCACTGAATAACTAACATGCGTTTTAAGCGTATTTTAGCGAAATCTAATAAATACGGCTGAATATATTTAAGATTCATGCTTCTCTGCTTATACTTCTTTACTCAAACAAAAATAAATTCAAACTAGCCACAGAGGCGAGTAAAACTCATATTTGTAGCTTCACTTTAACATTGTCGTAATCATGCAAATTAATAGATACGAATAGCTACAACTGCCATGTCGTTTATAAACAACAAAAGCTCCATGAAAAAAAAAGCTTTGATCATGTTCTTAACCATTTGAAACAAAGATGAGAGGGAGGAACAGAAAACTCTGCGCCATTGTTGAAGTAGCTCTGACGGGCTGGGCTGCAGGCACCGAAAATACTACGCTACGCATCGCTGACGCTGAGGACACATTTCTAGGATGCCATATTCCAAGCACTATGCTTTTTACCAACATTCCAGAAGAAAGAAAACAAACGTTTTGGTATCTCAAAATAACTTCATTTTTATTCAAATTTAACTTCTTCTCGTCTTTAGTTTGCCGTCTTCCAGGACTTGCTTTTATTTTTAACCAGTTACGGTTTTCAAAGTATGTACACTTAACTGCACCCCCTCTGGCTCTTTTGGGTTTTCAGTGTTGATCCCTTCAGATGGTGTTGTAGTTTCTTATGATTGATCTTCATAACAATTCTTATTTTCATCGCTCGGATAAGAATAACTTGACACAAGAAAACACAAAAAAATGACAACAAACACAATAAAACATCTCAAATTCATTTTTCTCCCGCTTATACTTCTTAATTCAATGAAAGATGAACTCGAACTAGCCGCAGAAATGAATTTCATGTTCAGTAGCTAGTTTTAAATTTGTCGTAATCATGCAAATTGTTATTGGTAACTACAACTGCCTTTTCGTTTGTTATTAATTATAACCAAAGCCCAACGAAAAACTGAAGTGTTTTTTAAATGATTTAACATATGACCCTGACATACTTCACGGATCGAGAATCGGATCTCTTGAATACACGCAGTGAAGAATTGGACATTTGAAGGGTTTCAAACACTTTGCTTTCTATGAACATCAAAAATAAAACAACAAAAGCTTTGGCATCTCAAACGAAGTCGATTTATTCAGATCCAACTACTCGTCTTTTCTGGGCTTCAACTTAATCATTCTTAGCCAGTTAGAGTTTTCAAAGTATTTATACCTAATGGCGGAGAAAACGCGGATATTTCACCCGATGGGTCTTCTGTGTTAGTCTCATCAGGTGGAAGTGTTGCCTCGTTGTCGTCATATGATTGATCGAGATATTCATCGCTTTGGTGAGAATAACATGTCACAAAACAATAATTGAAAATGACAAAAATAAGCACAAGAAAGTATTTAAAATTCATTTTTTTTAATCTATATTTTAACTTCTGTAGTCAAACAAAGACTCACTCCAACTGAACCAAGTTTGAATAAAATTAGAGCTTTTATTAGGTTCACTGTGAACAAACATCTAAAGATTAATGAGAAAAAATGTAAATTGATACACCCAATTAGAAAATCATATATTAAGCATTAATCAAAATAAATGTAAAATAGTCGTCATCATGATTTGAATTAACTACTACTAAAGGCACCGGTTTAAGAGGATGACATATTAGTCGTTCGGGTGAATTCATAAACATGAGGACCAACAATCCGATAACCTCAGAGGCTTTGGTATCGTAAAAGCTATGCCTTGGAATTATCAAAAATAGGATTCCTTGTATACGCGCAACTCATCAGAAAGCCAGTTGAAGGATGACATATATTCTGAAAAACATTTTCAATAAAACTACAAAGTTTTGGTGTCTCACAAAAAACTCCGTTTATTCAAATGTAACTTCCACTTGTCTTCGACTTGCAGTCTTTTTAAGGATTCTCATATTCCTAGCCTTTTACGGTTTTCAAAGTATGTACACTTAATGGCGGAGATTGCACGGATGCGGTTCCTTCGTCCGATGGGTCTTCTGTGTTAGTCTCATCAGGTGGAAGTGTTGAGTCATATGATTGGTCGAGATATTCATCGCTTTGGTAAGAATAACATGTCACAAAACAATTGAAAATGACAAAAATAAGCACAAGAAAGTATTTAAAATTCATTTTTTTTTTAATCTATATTTTAACTTCTTTAGTCCAACAAAGACTCACTCCAACTGACCCAAGTTGAAAATCAAAATAAAGCTTTTATTAGCTTCATGGTGAAGCTTTGAACATTAATGAGAAAAATGTAAATTGATACACGCAATTATAAAATCATGTGTTAAGCATCAATCAAAATAAATGTAAAAAAGTCGCCATCATGATGTGAATTAACACCACATCTTTAATGGAAACTTTTATGCGATGCTTTAAATATGATGAATATTAAAGTCACCGGTTTAAGAGGATGACATAGGAGCCGTTCAAGCGAATTGGTAAACATCATCATCAATAAACTAGAAACTCGGTAATTGCCACTAAGAGTAAAAACATGAGCAAAATTAATGAAGGAGTGCGTCAAAATGTTGTACATCGATGATGTCAAGCAAACAAAACCAACCCCGTTGCAGCGCTTTGATGGCAGTGCGAAATCTCTCGGATGACTTACTAATCTTTCTCGAAAGGGGATGGAAAAATCTAATATCTGTGGGGTTCGAACTCCAAACCCGCACTGTTTAAAATTAAGCCACGAGCTTAACGCTGCGGCACGGGCCCAACATTCAATGCAAGTTACTGCTGAGAAAAATAAAAATCATCGACCCTTCTCGAGCTGATGGCTCACTCACATTTATCAATTTTTTTATTTACATTTATTTACAAAGCTTCAAAAATGTGGGACATATTTCGCAATAGTCAGCGTGCCGGACTGAGAATATCACATGGAAGATCGAGGTTTTTAAATTTGTTTACATTTCGAACTGGGATGAGTTATTTCGGGTTGAGTTTTCTGCAATAAGTTATTGTGGAATAACTAATCCCTCAAGTAATTTAACTTTTGATGAGTTAGCTTGGATGAATTTACTATATTTGATTTAGTTAAGTAGCTGAATGGGAGGGCCATCCTTTAACTGAGATTTGATTTGCTTGGGATGAGTTAACTTGCAATTAGCTGATTTCGGGTAAGTTAACATGGGATAAGTTATTAGACCGTGTGTTTTGAATTTGTTATTTTTCTATTCTAGTGATCTGCTTGTGGGAAAATCGTAATGTGCTGATAATAAAAATTACTTCACTTAAGGTATAATTACTTGGGACGAGTAAGGCGCGGTGAACTAGCTTGGGATGGGCTGGACTGGGATAAGTTGACTATGGGGATGTTACATATTTAGGTATCTCTGAGTAGAAATGAATTATATAGGGATCAGTTAGCATGGGATGAGATGCAATGCGATTAGCTTGGGATGAGTAAGAATGGGATGAGTTAACATGGATTGAGTTAGCATAGGATAACTTAACTAAGAAGAAATCATTTTGGATACACAATTTAAACTGAAATTCATAGAGAAAACATTTTCCAATAAATGAATTTTCGTTTTGCGAGATAATCTGTTTTTTTTTTCATTTGATGGAAATGTTGAGAAAAACAAAAATATGCAAGAGCTTTAATGTTTTTACTGTTTACCGGTCGAATATTTGAAGGTCAAATATTTTTAAATGTAGTAGCGATGCAAGGCAATCTTATTCTGTTGTTCTTTAACCTGTTTTCACTGCTGATCGAAAGCTATGATCACAAGCAAAAGAGAAAATGCTTGGTTAAATTTCTCAAATCCATTTATAAACAAGAGTTTCACAGCTTAGGACATTTTCATTTAATCGTCACCTATAACCCACTTCCTTAACAAATATCAAAAATGATTTGAGAAAGTGAAAAAAATCAGAAAAAATATTATTTTTATCAAAGACAACATTTATCAATACAAAAAACATAATTTGAAATTAATTTCACTTTAGTATTGATTTTAACCAGTCACAGTTTTTAAAGTATGCACTGATAGAGCAGGAGAAGACGCCACTTTACATTTAAGTGTATCATCGTTTTCTACACATGGTTTATCAGTAGTTGTTTTTGTTTTGCTTTCAAAGTCTTCGTAAGGCTTATAAAATGACGGAACTTTTTCCACATCTTCAACCGGGACGAATGTTTCATCAACAGGTAATGAATTAACACTCGATGTGATGTTCAACGATAACACTAAAATAACCAAAAGCATTCTTTTTGAAAACATTTTAAGCGAAGCACTGAGGTGGTTCTTATGTGAAATGAAAACCGCAACTGAGATCAACTAAGATCTAAGAGTGCTGTGCTTGGTTTATATTTTGCTTTCACTACAGAGAATGAAAACGTGTATTTTATGTAAAGCAAATAAATGCCAAAGTGAAATTAACACTTCTTTCCATGCAATAAGAATTGTATTAGTCTTGCTTAATAGAGCCTAAATATTTTCACATTAAAAGGACGAGAATTTTATAAATGTGCCCATTCCTTGGAGAAATTCGAGTGATCTTAACATCTAGTGACTTCTGTAGTCCTTATTGAGTAGCAGAACTTTTTTAACCGACAGTGATTTAGTTATATTTTAAAAAAGCTTTAAAACCAAAAATTGTTTAGTTGGCCTCTTGTGTTTTTAATTAAAGCCAAATCACATGAGTTAAAATTTATTTTTGTCAATTATCATGTATCTTATCCGGTGACAGTTTTTAAAGTAAGAATAGATAATTCTAATTCCGGATAAGAAACACTATCTTTGAAGTCTTGCACGGTGGCAAATAAGATGGTCTTTGAAATGGAACAAACGATTTGTCAACGGGATGCGATTTCTTTCTCACAACAAAGCCAAAAACATGATGATTAGCACAACAAAACATTTTGAATACATTTTTCTACTGACACTTACTCCAGCAGAGAGAATCACCAACTAACCGAAATGTAGATTTTGTTTCATATATGTAGCACATGAATACAATGTAAAGAAGCTTTATAATTAACTTCGAAGGCAATCATGTTTCGGGCAGGCGGCATAAGTAATATGAAATATTGTGTTTTATCAATTATAGGCATTTATCTCAAAAGGTCAATACCTAGTGCTGTCTTCACAGCTTTAAGCCCATAATGATGCTAACGACAGAATGCAAACGGAAAAGATATTGCTTGACCTCTTGCTTGTCTACAAACAATGCATTGTTAATTGAATAGTAAAACCAAATGACCTAAATAAGTGATTATCTTTGAGCAAAGCGTTAGATCATAGACTCACCAAGGGCTTGTGACTGACCTATTTTATTCCTGATACCAAAACTATAAACAAAACAACAACATCCTTCAGCGTTCCAACAGTTTATTTATTTCAACCAGTTACAGTTTTGAGGGTATGAATAGATAATCCTGCAGGTGGAATCTCTGGTATGTCATAAGGATCTTCGAATGGCGTTACACTCGGTTGTGAGGGTGGTGGCAAATAAGGTGGTCCTTGAAATGAACCAAACGATCTATCAGCAGGAAACGATGATATTGTAACGATAAAACTTAGAAATATGACAAGCAAGAATACGACACTTTTTGAATACATTTTACTATACGTGATGTTAGCACGTCTTACCTCCAACAGGGAGAGTTACAAACTAACAGAGAAAATGATTGACCAAAGCATATATTTCGCATAAAGTAATCGGTTCTTCAACTCGTAGTTCACGATGAAGGCCAACATGTTGTAGTGCCTCTTAATAAATATGCACTCTAACAGTGAGCTTCAGTATACATGCAGGGAAACGAAAATGAAACCTCTTGATGGCAAAAGGATTCTATTGATGATTGATTCCTAAAATCTTTTGAACCATAACAATTAAGTTTTTGAAAGAAAAAAGAAAAGCCTGCTCCAGAACACTGTTGATGTGCCCCCTCTTGTTGCCACAGTCTAGTGTTGCTTTAACAACTGAGCAAAATGCAGGGAAACGGATGAGAAATCTTATGATTGCAACCTTTTCGAGGACAAATTATAGTCTGTCAAAAAAATTTGGAAAAACAAAAACACACTTGCATCTCTGTCTATGATTCACTTTAATTCACACACAAAATTAAAATTTTTTTAAATCGTACTATTTATTTCATCCAGTTATAACTTTAAGGGTATTAATAGACAGTCCTAAAATTTGAACTTTTGGTTTGTTTAAACCATCTTCGAGTGGATCTTCGGTAACTTTAGGAACTGTAACCGATGGTGGCAAATAAGGCGGTCCTTGAAATGAAGGAAACGATTCATCAACAGGATCCGATGTAATTGTCACAATAAAAGTCAAAAACAAGACAAACAACAAAACGACAGTTTTAGAATACATTTCTCTACTGCGACACTTCCTAAATCGATCAGGTATAACTGACGACTAAAAGAAATTCTGTGATCAAAGCACAGATCGTTGCTTTGATTTGCAATCAAAGACGTTTTGGCAAAAGAGTATTGGCCAATATATGTTTAAATAAAATGGAATGTAGTCACTAATAACTAACTGGCTTTTGGAAGGAGTGTGTGCCAAATTAATTTTTTTTTTTTTTTTTTTTTTTTTTTTTTTTTTTTTTTTTTTTTTTTTTTTTTTTTTTTTTTTTTTTTTTTTTTTTTTTTTTTTATCAAAGAACAGGTAGAGATTTTTATGGATGTATCGGTCTAGTTTAAACTATTTGCATAAGAAAAACACGATACATAAAAACTGCTACTGATAAAAAAATTTATTCATTTTAGAAGATAACTCTTCATTCCAAGACGAGAAGTAATAAGTTCTCGTCTTTTATAAGAAAGTTAGGACTGGCAATTTTTTGGATGTTAGGTAAACAGAAAAAAAAGCCTTATGCCCTCAAAAGATCTGATATTTCTGTGAACATGTTGCATATGGCTACGGTGTCTTTATTACAGTGTGACATTTATTTTACATGCCGTGAAGTTTGAAGTCATATCGACCGACTTTTACGTTGAACCATGATAAAACCGAACACGCAAGTCTTCAGCACCAGTTTGTTACAAGGACCTCATCACAATTTTACTTGCAACTTGAGTTGAGTTGTAATAGTCCTTTGGAAATAATCTAAGAATGAGTAAATTTGGAATTTGTTAACTCGGGATGAAATAGCTTTCGCAGATTTCAATTGGGATTAGTTTATTGGGAATGAACTGCCTTGAATTAAGTAAACTTGGATATGACTCCATGAAGAAACAGCAAAACCGAAACTTGATTGCGAGTGCTAGAGAGCAATAAACTTAATTAAAGTAAATCGAAATATCATCGAAAATTTTAACAACCCTTATAACCAATCGCTTTTGTGACTTAACTTGTTGCAACACAAAAACTAAACACAAAACTGCACTTTTTCAAAATTAACTTTTATTTCATCCAGTTACAGTTTTAAGGGTAAAAATAGACACATGAATAGCACATGAATACTGTAAAGAAGCTTTATAATTAACGTCGAAGGCAATCATGTTTCGGGCAGGCGGCATAAGTAATATGAAATATTGTGTTTTATATATTATAGGCATTTATCTCAAAAGGTCAATACCTAGTGCTGTCTTCACAGCTTTAAGCCCATAATGATGCTAACGACAGAATGCAAACGGAAAAGATATTGCTTGACCTCTTGCTTGTCTACAAACAATGCATTGTTAATTGAATAGTAAAACCAAATGACCTGAATAAGTGATTATCTTTGAGCAAAGCGTTAGATCATAGACTCACCAAGGGCTTGTGACTGACCTCTTTTATTCCTGATACCAAAACTATAAATAAAACAACAACATCCTTCAACGTTCCAACAGTTTATTAATTTCAACCAGTTAAAGTTTTGAGGGTATTAATAGATAATCCTGCTGGTGGATTCTCTGGTATGTCATCATAAGGATCTTCGAATGGCGTTACACTCGGTTGTGAGGGTGGTGGCAAATAAGGTGGCCCTTGAAATGAACCAAACGATCTATCAGCAGGAAACGATGATATTGTAACGATAAAACTTAGAAATATGACAAGCAAGAATACGACACTTTTTGAATACATTTTACTATACGTGATGTTAGCACGTCTTATTACCTCCAACAGGGAGAGTTACAAACTAACAGAAAAAATGATTGACCAAAGAATATATTTCGCACAAAGTAATCGGTTCTTCAACTAGTAGTTTACGACGAAGGCCGATCAGGTATAAGGTATAACTGACGACTAAAAGAAATTCTGTGATCAAAGCACAGATCGTTGCTTCGATTTGCAATAAAAGACGTTTGGAAAAGGAGAATTCACCAATATATGTTTGAATTAAATAGAATTGAGTCACTAAAACTGGCTTTTGGGAGGAATGTGTGCCAAATTCATGGTTTTTTTTTTATAAATCAAAAAACAGGTAGATGTTTATGGGTGTATCGGTCTAGTTTAAACTATTTGCATAAGAAAAACACGATACAAAAATTATTCATTTTAGAAGATAACTCCTCATTCCAAGACGAGAAGTAATAAGTTCTCGTCTTTTATAAGAAAGTTCAGACAAAAAAAAAGAAGGGGATTTACGTCCCCTCTTTGATAGGATTGACAATTTTTAGGATGTCAGGTAAACACAAAAAAAAAAGTATTATGCCCTCAAAAGATCTGATATTTCTGTGAACATGTTGCATATAGCTACGGTTTCTTTACAAGACAGTGTGGCATTTATTTTACATTCCATGAAGTTTGAAGTTATATCGACCGACTTTTACAGCCGTTGAATCGTGATCAAACCCCTCACGCAAGTCTTCAGAATCACTTTGTTACACAGGACCTCATCAGCAAGCAGTTTTACTTGGGACTTGAGTTGAGTTACCTTGGAATAGTCCTTGGGAAGTAAATTGAGAATGAGATAATTTGGAGTTTGTTAGCTCGGGATGAAATAGCCTTCGCATATTTCGATTGGGATCAGTTTATTTGGAATGAGTTGCCTTGAATTAGGTAAATGGATATGATTCCATGAAGAAACAGCAAAACCGAAGCTTGATTGCAAGTGCTAAATCAATAAATTTTATTAAAGTACCAATTAATTTTATCGAAAATTTTAACAACCCTTATAACCAATCGCTTTTGTGACTTAACTTGTTGCAACAAAAAAACTAAACACAAAACTGCACTTTTTCAAAATTAACTTTTATTTCATCCAGTTACAGTTTTAAGGGTAAAAATAGACAAATCTTCAACTGGTTTTGTACTCTGTGTTGTGGTTTCACCATTTGGACCTCCTTTAACTACTGGCTTGAACGATGGCGGTGGCATATGAGGTGGTAATTGAAAGGAAAGAGACGAATCAGCAAGAGGATACGATCTTATTGCCACGAATAAAGTCAACAGTGTGACAAACAACAAAAAGACACTTTTCGAATACATTTTTTCTACAATGACACTTCTTAAGTCGAAC
The DNA here is from genome assembly GCA_914767635.1 of Melanostoma mellinum. Lineage (NCBI taxonomy): Eukaryota > Metazoa > Arthropoda > Insecta > Diptera > Syrphidae > Melanostoma > Melanostoma mellinum. Next base: position 29,574,728 of record OU612058.1, read on the forward strand.
AGGTCAAACTTGCAACTAACAGCAAGTCTGTGATAAGATAAATCATCGCATCGTTTCGATGACTTGGAAATAAAAGCCTTGGCAAATTAATATTGCCCAATCGGAATAAGTATAATGTTCTATGAAATAGAATTGAGTCATTAATAACAGGCTTTCAATGCAGAAGATGTTTGGAGCCGAGCTCGCTGACATTTACTTTCATTTCTGATTTATTCAATTAAAACAACACAAAGCTGGCGATGTGATGTGCAAAGGCTTATCGGTCGAAACTATTTTTAAAAGAAAAATATTTATGTGTAGCTCAATACTGATCAACAAATACTCGATCGACAAGAAAAGTTAAACAGTTAACTTAACTACTCCCTATAAATAACCAGAAGCAATAAACTATTTCTCGGAAATGAGTCGATTCTCTTTTACAAGAGAGTTCTAACAAGAAAGGTAGGAGATCTACGACACTCCTTTGAGCGGGAGGATATCACCAAAAACCTAACAATATTTTCGAGAAATGAGGTTTACAAAAAATCTCAGAGTCTGGCTTATCCACCTGCGGTGAAACTGAGTATTTTTGACCAAAAAATGTGACTTCTCTGCTGCATTTAGCTACAATGGCGACAGTATTATGTAGCCATAAGGTTTGAAGCTACTTCAAACGACTATACTATTCTCCAAATATGCAGCATTTGTTCAAAATCAAATTTGACATATGGAACCCATCGAGAACTTGGAATTAATAAAATTGATTCGCTTTGGATATTCCTTGGCTTAGTAGACCAAGAATGAATTGATCAGACATTAGTTAATTTGGGATGAGTTAACTTGAATTGATTAGCTTAAAATAAATCTGCTTCGGTTGATTAAGCCTTGGGATAAGTTTACATAGAATGAGTAAACAAGAAATAAATCAACCTGGCATACAAATACTTTACAAGAAGTTATAATTTAAGCACCTTTATTCAAATAAGGACAATGATGAGTTTTTAAAACGATTAACCTGTTTCGATTATTTTGATGTAGATGAAATTAATTTTTATTTTATTAATTTTATAGATTTTAAAGTTTCAATAACAACTGTGTGACGCATTTCAAAAATTTATTCCGTCTTCAAGTGCGTCACACAATTTCAAAAAATTTCAGTTTACTAAAAAACAAAAAACAAAATTGACAGAAAAACCGGAGTATACAAATAATTTGAATTTGAAATTTAAAAAACAAATTCACTGTCTAGTGTTGATTATACAAATGATGATGAGGAAGTAGGAAAACCAAAACGAAATCTCTTGATTGCATGTGGTAAAGCAATAAATTGTTTATCGCCAGTTAACTTCAGCGAAAATTTTTCTCCAAACTTATTGCTAACTGTGAATTCTCTTGTTGCACACAAAACTATACACAAACCTTATGCTTTCTCAAATTTTACTATTTATTTCATTTGCTAATGTTTTCAATTTCAAATTTCACATTTATTTCATCCAGTTAAAGTTTAAAGAGATTGAATAGACAGATAATGATAAGGTGAACTCGTTGTTGTAATGACAAAATCCGAATTTTCATTTGGTGGCAGATAAGGTGCTCCTTCAAAGGAAGCAGACGAATCACCAACAGGATACGATTTTACTGTCACGAATAAAGTCAAGAGTGTGACAAACAACAAAACCACACTTTTCAAGTACATTTTTCCACAACGGCACATCCTAATTCGAACATGTAAATCGAACAGGTAGAACTTGCAACTAACAGCGAGCCTTTGATGAAAGCATTCAACTTTTTGATGATTTGGGTTTAAAGACGTTGGTAAACACATATTACCTCATTTGGCACCAGTATATATGTATGTATGTTTAAATCAAATCGTTTATAACAGGCTTTTAAAAGATGTTTGAGGCTTTTTTTTTAGGTATTTCACAAAATTTCGGGATGGGAGTGAAAAAAAGTCGAAAAAAAGCACCGTAGTGCTACTAGTACTGATGTTACGTCGAGCATTGTTATTATTATTATTTTATCTAGTGGCTAATAATCTTTTTTTTTTCTTTAATGAAAATTCGTTTTTTTATCATTCAGGAGATTAGACTCCCATCCCGAAATTTTGTGAAATACCTAAAAAAAAAGTTCCCTCAAAATTTGAGCCTTTATTATTACCATTGTTGCTTCCCAAGTGTGAAAAGTTTAAATATCTGGGATCTATGATCAATAGTGAAGCATCTTGTGATTACGACATCAATCATCGAGTAAGCGTAGGGTGGATGAAGTGGCGAGAAAACTCCGCTATCTTCTGTGATCGAAAAATGCCCCCTAAGCTGAAGGGAAGACTCTAAACAGCAGTTGTCCGTCCAGCTCTGACATACGGTTCACAATGTTGGACAATGTACAAAAAGTATGAGAGCAAATTGACGGCAGCCGAAATGAAGATGCTTCGGATGACAGCAGGAGTAACAAAGCTTGATCGAATTAGAAGTACTAAGATCCGTGGAAGCCTTCATGTCAAAAGTACCATCTTGGACAAAATTCAGCACGACCGGCTCAGTTGGTATTGTCATGTTCAAAGGAGAGATCCGCAGAACCCCGTCCAAAAGGCAATATCGTACAACGTTTCAACAAATTCGCGACGAAAAAGAAAAGGCAGGCCAAAACACTCCTGGTACAAGCAAATGCAAAAACAGCAGCATTTGGTTGGCCTCAGACATGGAACAATCCAAAACCGGGAGGCTTGCCGACGATTTCTGAGGTCAACGCGGCGTACCCCACAGGCGGATCACTAGTGTGAAGCAGCAAAGTGGGAGAGTTGTGATCGCTTCAAGATCACTACTCGTAACGCCGAAAAAAATGAAGAAGAAGAAGAAGAAGATTATTACCATTAAATGCTCGTCAAAGGCATTCAAAGATTTCCCGTTTAAAATACAAGTAATCTTAAATTTTGTATCTACAAAAAAAATGTGTTTCACAAATTTGTAGGAAATTTAATTTCGTACAAAAAAATTTACTCATGATATAATTTTAATGAAAATTTATACTAAATAAATGATAAAATGTTGATTTTTCGCTTCTTTGCCTGATAATACTAAATTTTGAGGTTAAACTGACATATGGTAAATTTGAAAGTTGTAGATCTTTTAATTATCTACAACTTTTAGTCTTAACTTTTTTTGATACGAGGTACAGATACCATTTTATACTCAAAAAACCGTTGTTTTTACCATTACGCGCTACATGCATTATTTTTTAACAATAACAATTAAAAAGTCTCCATAAATAAAAAACATTATTTTTACCTAAAATTTAACGCAAAATACGATGGTAGTATTAAAAACTCGATACATCTTGGGGGCAATCGTTAAAAATCGATTGTAACAATTAAATTGTTAATAACAATACTAATTTGTTGATAATTTTTTTTTCTAAATTTTTTTTTCTTAAAGTTCAACTTTTTAACTATAAAAATGTCATTGGTGAAAATTTTGTAGCTCTTAAGGATTTGGAGCTATATATTGTTTAAAATGAGTCTCCAACCACTATTATGATATTTGTTATATCTTATAAAATAGAAAATAGGCGATAAAAAAAAAAAATTCCTCGGACACGTATCTTTTATTTTTCACTGTAGAAACTGGAAAAAAAATTTCACCTGAATCGGAGAGGTGACGATTGATTTTTGACAAAATCCGTTCGGTTTGTAAAAGAATGACCCATATACGGATAGGATAAGTTATCATAATAGGGGTGAGTCAACTTGTAATTGATTAACTAGAGTTGAGTTATTTAGGGATGATTTAACTAGACGATAGTTAGCAAGATATGAGTTAACTTGGGATGAATTAACTAGGGATGAGTTAACTATGGACGAAATATTTAGGAGAGCTGATTAAGCTTGGAATGAGTGGATGGAGTAAACAAGAACAAAATTCATTCCTTGCTTTTCATTTATTTAAGGAGAGAATGTTTTTAATACATTGATGCTGAATTCGATAATCGACATGAAATTAAATTTAAATATTTTAGTACTATTTGTCATTTATAATAAATTTTATAATTCCAATAGCAACCATAGTGCGAAGCATTCCAAAACGTTATTGCATTTTTAATAGAAATTTATAAAAAATTAAAAATCGAATTTACAAAACTCAAACAACTTAAATGTTCTTTAAAATATTTAAAAAATTTTAAAATAATTCTTCTTTAAATTTTTAATATAAATTTTCTTGAACAATATAAAATAAAAAATTAAATGGAATTCTGGGGTTATTATTTTATAAAATCTTAAGAGACCTAAAGACAAGAAATTATGAGATCAAAAGAACAAGAACATTGTAAAATACCTCACCAAACAAAACTCGCAAATTTGCTAAAATTTTAATTAAAATAAATTTAGTGAACAAAGAAATAAAAGTAAGTAATTGCAATCTCACTTTTATCAAAGAATATTACGCTTGTGCTATAAATCATTTTTAATGCTTCAACGTTTATACATACTCTTGTCTTAAGTATTCTGACCGACTCTGCGCTAAAAACTTGATCACAAAATTTTAAATAAATTTTGTTTTGCACGCGTAATTTATTCATTTATTAATAAAATTCTTTTTTAATGAGTTTTTGATTGGATCCTGTATTTCAAGTGATATAAAAATATTTTGTCATAATTTGCGCACTATCTTAAACAGAGGATTGAAAATTGCAAGAGGGTGTCTTTGTATCTTCTCAACAAATCTCAGAACACAGACCTCAAAAACTACACCCACCAACAAATTTCGCTGTAAGGTCTTCATCTGTTATTTTCTCGAAATTTCCACAACCTTCAAGAGGAATCGAACTTACAACGCTCGAGCTATAAATCAGCCAACTAGTCAACAGCGATATGCACATTCGCAAAGCAACTCCCATTTAATACAACGATTGAATAATTTACACTCACAATTTTGATTCTTTTTGTCTCTTTATAACTTTAATTTTTTATTTTATAATCAAATTTGAAGGTTTTTTTTTTCTTCAAAACTTGATTCAACGTAGAAATGTTAAGGTTATATTTTCAAATAAATTAAAAAACTTCAGTCACTTGACCTTTTATTATTTCACATTTAATTTGAATATAAAAACAAATAAGTGACTTGATACCTTCTCTTTTAAAAAAAGGCAAAATAACAACACTTAAGTCCATTCCTTTTCTTTAAATAAGGATAACACTATTTGTTTACAACCACATCCAATTATTGCGAGTTCATGTTGAGTTTTTTCGCCATCGCAGTTGCAACTTCAAAACAGGGTCGGGGTACAAATAGTTGACATGGTGATGGTAGATATCACTAACCTTCGATTGCAGTAGATGCTTTATCTATGGGGATAAAAATTACATGTCATATTTACAGGCAAATTTATGACAATATGCAAACAAACACACTTTGATTTTCAAGAACATTTTGTTTTCCATTAAAAAATAGCTAATTCACTTTAGTCGGACACTGATTGGATTCAACTAATGAAATTTGTGAACGGATGAGACGTTTTGTTCGATAAAATCGAAAAAATCTAACAGGTTTTGTGTGTGTCTTTGTCAAAGGTTATACCAAAAATATACGACGGAGAAGTCGAATGAATAATGGGGTGGTTCATGATGAATCGTTGTGTTATTATATATGCTTTGGGTTGATTTTATTTGGGGTTTTTTTCGACGGGCAAGCAAAACATTTCCAAAGTAGGAGATTATAACAAAATTGACAATAATTTGATTAGAATGCAAAAGCGAACATTCCAGTTTTTTGAGTCTGATTGGTGTTTTATTTTCACTCCGAAGTTTACTTCAAGCTCACTTTCACTCAAAGTTGTTTACTTTTTTGCATTCGTACTTGCAGAGTTCTAGATTCTTAGTCATAGTTAAAATAACAGAAACAACAACATAATCTAAAAATGATTGATGATATCCCTCAGGTCAGATAAAAGTGAGCAGGACATTTGAACTTAATGTTTAAATGATTGGTAGTGATGAATGATGACTTCTTTTGACAATACACATACCTACAAAGCTCTTTCTTTAATCATCAAGTTTAAAATATTCACAATGACATTTAGCATTATAAGTTCATTAATTCATTCTGTTTCGGGTCCAAAGAACACAATTTAAATTGAAAAAATAACTAATTAATCATTCTCTCTGTGAGCAGACATCTCATGTGACTTTAGGCTATAACTAAACTACTTTGATGGCCAACTCATCAGCTTATTCGAAATAAGGCATAATCCATATGTTCGTTCCATTGTCTCAGGACGAAGAGACAATCTTTGTTGTAATACAATACTTTAAACCCCATTCAAAGCAAGAAAAAAGAAGGATTAAAATTTATTACACTCCACCTCTTGATATCCGTCTTTTAAAACACAAAAAGGGCAATCGAATTGCTCCAGACGTACTTTATTATATGTTTTCTGTGCTACTCCACTCCATTTTAGCCAGCACATGCGACTAACAACTCCCTGTCATGAGAACAGAAAAGACAATAAGTAAAAAATTGTCAAAAAAAAAACACACAGAACGAGAAATAAAACCCATAGATGGAGTTAGGAAGGAAACAAGTCTCGAAATAATGGCGACCAAAATTACACAAAATCCTTGAAACGTTCAACATTGAAATTGCCAATCGGAAAAAATATTACCAAACGAACATGAGAAAAGGAATGAAAAGGGATCTATAAAAAAAACGAATAAGAAAAAAAGAACATAATTAATAGCCACACGATTGTGCCATTCAAAGCCATTTTTCTTCGATTTTTTTCCGTTTCAAACACTTGAGGGAATTATAGTTAAGCTTGCCGGGAAAAAGGCTGAGGTATACACGCTGGGATGCGATGATGGATCCCATACCAAAGTCAGAAAAATATCCATTGGCGTTTTTATTGAATTTTTGTGCAATTGCAGATTTTCCTTATATACATTTTGTTATTCTCCTTAACGAAGGATCTCGAAAGTAATATTGTCCTGTCATGGATTTTTATGAAAATCCCCAAACAGCTTGGTTTGCAGAAAGCTCATGAAAGCGAAAGGATTTAATGGAAATTTTTTTCTTATCAATTGGATTTGGGGATTGTAGATTTCCTGAAATGCACTCAACACTCGGTGGAAGCTGCGTCTGAGTAAATAAGCTTTTGAAAGTAAAATAAAGTACGTGTGTAGTGTGGTCTGTACACGATGGCAATATTTTCGCTATCGTATCATATTTCGTTAAGGATAACAACCTATGCATTAACAACTCAGCCCTTAACTCCCCTTAAACCAATTAGCAAAGAAAAACTCATCCCACTCAAATACAAAATCAATTCGTTTATTTTAGATGTAAATGGCATCCCAGAATTGGGATGAATACGCAATAGCAACTCACCGCAGAACTAACCTCATGCCGATTAGTAAATATTAAAACTCATCCCACTTAAACCCAACTTCATCCCTGGTTTGAAATGAATACACATTAGCAACTCACCACATAACTCACCTCATAATGATTAGTGTAAACAACTTATCCCAATTAAACAAAAAATATATTCGCTCATTTTGGTTGGCATCCCAGAATTGGGATGAATTCTTTTAGCAAGATGAAAAATTTTTCGGATTTGAATTAAAGTAAGCTTCTAGTTTACAATAGAAAGCCATCAACCATACCTTATTTTTTAAGTTGATTTGCGTTCTAAAAGCACTCATCCCATAATTGGGATGAGTTTGCCTTTGGTAGAGTAATTTATTTGAAAACTTTAACTTACGCCTAATTAATGAGTACTTACACTAGTTATGAAATGGTCCATTTAAGGATTTAAGACAAAAGTGGTAAAAGTGAAACCGAAAGAGCACATCTTATTTGGGATGAGTTTTTTTCTGTCGTGGAAATCGTTTTATTAGGTTTTGATACCAAAGTGTACTTACTTCAGGTAACTTGAATGCTATCTACCCACGAAATGTTCAATTATGAAAGATTTTCTATTGAACAAAAGTCAAAAACACTCATCCCACCTCTAGTTCAATTGGGAATGATAATTTTAGAGGCGTGAGTTGTTTTGCAAGAATTAATTAAAGGATAGTTAATTCAAGAAAAGTGAGAAATAGATTGGCAATTATTTTCAAGATTTTGATTTTGCTGTAAGATTCGAACAAAAAACCAATCAATTCGAGTTTTTTGAATAGTTTTGATCGAATCCATGTTCGCTTTAATTATTCAGTTACTTTTACTATTCCTTTAAGCATGAAGCAGTCCAGGTCAAATCGAGAAAGTGATTGACTCGATACAAATCAAGTAAGGAAAAGAAAGCAAGGGAAGAGTATTTGTGGGATGAGTAAATTAGGGATGAGTTAACTTTGAAGGAATAATTTTGAAAATCATTTACCTGTGATTCGTAAACTTAGATGAGACAACTGAGGAACAGTAAGCTGGTATAAGTGAATTTGGAATATGATTAAACTTGGTATGAATTAGGTCCGAAAACTAAAGTTTGCGATGAGTAAGCTTGTGATAAGACCTTTAAAATAAGTTCAAATTTATTTGTCATAAAAATTAGAGATGGCACGATCTTAAATGGAACAAGTTCACTTCGGATAAAATTTATTCCTCTTAAAAAACTGAAACACCTGTTTTCAGAGTTGAATATCCTATGAAAGAAATGCCGAATAATAACTAATCCACTTATCCAAGTTCATTAATTAGGGCACTAAACTTGATCCAAAGTAAGTTGTGAGTACAGGTACAGGACAATAAATCTTGAAAACAAGCTTCGCAAGACAATTATCGTTTTGATATAAAAACCACGTTAACTGATCGAACTGCATCAGTTAATTTCATTTTGTCCTTCAGACACAACGCCTGCTTCGATCTTTGCAAAAATGTTTCTGCAAAAAAGTTTTATATTCGCGATTGTTGTGATGTGCTTCGTTTTGACAATTCATTGCTCACCACCACCTAGTAAGGAATCGGTTTCGGTGCAACAGAATGCTCAAGCTGCCGATGTAAAACCTATATATGAGGCACTAGCTGAAGAACCATCATCAACAAAAATCACTCTTTCAAATCATCTCATAGACCTTTTTGGATAAAAAAATAAATGCAAAATAATGGCAAACAAGTGGCACAGAGTTTCTTTATTTTATCAATTGAATTGTGTTGGAAACCAGCGGAGAAGTTTCATCAGAAGAAACATGTCCCAGGCTAGGCCAACTCAAAATCAGCCTCCTGTTCAGTTTTAAGGTACGTACTTAACAATTCCTGACTACGAATGCAAAAAAGGAAGCATCATAGACGCCTTGTCTTTGCAGTGAATGTTTTCCTACGAAATTTGCCAGTGTTGACAAAATATCGGTTCCAAATATCGGTTGCAAAACATTCATTACAAAGATGTTTTCAGTCCTTTCTATTTGACATTCGTCGTCCGAAATTGCTACGACGGACTTTGTGATAGGGGTGATTACTTTACTTTTAATCAGCATTTCCATGGACGCCTTAAGTTCTTATTTAAGTAAAAACGAAATCATTTTGAAGCCGTCCATCTAATCTTACCTTCTCTGCTTCGTTAACCCTTAATCATAAACAAACATTTTTCTTTGATTAGAATCACACGCCCGCATTCCCTTGTAGAACCTTAACTTGTTAGAGTAATCTTTCCACCTTCTTGAATAATAAATACGAACTGTCTGAGTGAATAATTTTCTCCTGAGCCCACCCAAAGAAAAAACATCTTAAAGCGAAACAAGTTCGTGCCCAGACAAGTAACAAAGTTATGTAAGCATTTGCTTTCTGAAACGAGTCAAAAGCTTTTCTCGATTTTCTATGCCTTTGACGTCATTAAATATGTATTTCTAAGCTCATGCGCCTAAATTTCACTAATGCTTTTGTTCCTGCCCCTGTAAAATAGGCTCTCCTCTCAGAGTAGGCATATTTTGTTTTGGTTTTTTTATTCTTTCTCAATGAACTTGCCGCCAAGGGAGAGGCGCAGACAAAATAGCCTTGGACTTGACATAGGCCCTGGTATAGAGAGAACGAAGAAGATTCTCTCTGGGAAAATAAAGAAAATGTGCGACATGACCTTGCCCTTGTATGTCATAAGACCTTTTTAGTTAATACCAGCCATGTCTGGCAGGCTGATATTGGGGGTAATTTATTTCAGTTAAAAGGCAAAAGGGAGTGTAGGTATATCCTTCCTTCGACATTCTCTTAACAAGGTTTTTATTTTCATTGCCAGATAACTGTGGATGTTTCTTCTCCTCGGAATGTCCTTGATAGACATTCTAATAAGGTTTCTGAACCCGGCACATGCGGCTCATTGTTAGTAGGTGCCACAGTATTAAAGCTTAGATGAAAAACGAATACTTCAACCGAAATAACTTTTTTTATTTTAGGATATTCTCATTGTCGTTGTGGTGTTTCTGTGTTTATAAATTATACTCTTTGGGAACCGCACAGATACAGACACGGCATTAAACACAATTGAGAGCAGACGGTGGCAAGCAAAGTTGAATTGCCTGTATATGACAGTGTAGCATTAGGTGTTTTTAATATATCCTCTCTTGAATGAGGGGTTGTTGTTAAATCGTTTTTCTAAGACAATTTATTTTTTGTTACTGTTTGTTTTGTTGTCCTTGTGTAGTTTTTTTTCGTGGTGAGGTGGGAACCCTGCTAGTTTATTGCCAAAAGGGCGTTCGGCTGTTGGGTTAAGTCTTTTTTTCATGTTAGCGGCGAGCTTTTTGTATTTGAAAGATCTAACTAAGTTGTGGCATTCCAAATTCACAGGAAAGGACCTTTTATCTCAAAAGGTAAAACGAATCTGACACAAGACAAGAATAAAAAAAAAAGAAAATAAAAGAAAAACACGATAGATGGTGAGCTATAAAAATTGAAAGGATTTTATTTTTTGTTATGGGTCAGTGCACTTGACTGGGTCATGAATTTTTCTTTACTTTTTGTACCAATTTATTTTAAAATTGCAGTTTATTTTTATGGTTCAATGACAGCACAAGAGTTTGGTGTCCTTGAGAACCAATTCGACAAAGGTTGTTTCAATGTTTCAGTTCAGTACTTTACAATTTAAGGGTCTACGAGTTTTCGGAGATACCCAGTAAAGGAAAAGTAATTACCTTCGGAAGATAGGTAGGTACATATTTGATAAACATAGAAAGTTGAACTTTTGACTGAACGGTCGAGTGTGCTTATCATTGACGGTTGGTAAAAAGAAATGTGACAGGAATTTGATCTTTAATTAAAGTTTGCTGTTGTAAGACCGCAAAGCAGATATAAAATGTCTGGTGTGAGAGTTAGAAAAGTTTTCTTGGAAAGAAAAATGGAATTGTTTTGGTCTACAATGAGATTTTCAGGTTATTTTAAAGTTTTTGAATGAAGGGGTTGTTGATGAGCTAAAGGATTTCATGCTTATGCTCATTTTTTGGTATTAGTTTTTCAAGTACGTATCAGAACATTTGTATAAGACTTTATGAAACAACAAGTGTATATATATTTAATACTAAAACAGTCAAATTATTCCATTACTCCCGCAATGATAGCTTATCCACTGGTAGTTTACACCGTCATAGGCGATGGTCACTCGTCCCAAAATAATACATACTTTGGGTACTCATGTAATGGTGACCAATCCCAAAATAACTCATATTTTGATTGATCATGTAATGATGCCTAATCCCAAAATAACTTACCCCATGATAACTCTTCTCATGAGTACTCATCCCAAGGAACTTATCCCATGTATTTTCTAGTCCCTTTACCACTTTGTGGTGCTCGGGCGTAATAGTTAGCATGTTTCTTAACGTGGGAAGTTCGAGGTTTGAATTGCATAAGCCCCAAAGAAGTTTTTATACGATTATCGCCTTACGTGAGGAATGGGCAAGGCCTCCGACAGTAATTTCATTGTCATGAAAAGGTCTTTCTCGAATAGCCGTTCAGAATTGGCAGAAATTGTAGGTCCCCTCCATTCGTCACAAGGGTTAATTGTGAGGAATTGCCTTGGGGCTCTCTGCTCTGTTCTGCCACCCTATCTATATATTTTTTGGCTTTACTTTACACTCATCGCATAACAACTCATCCCAAAACTCATCGAACGATAAGTCACTCATTCCCAACTTATTTCACATTTCTTCACCACGCGATAAATTTTATCACATATTAGCTCACACAGTGATAACTCATCCTTTGACAGGCCATACCCTGGCTATTATTTAATGTTGTTTTATCTTAAAATATTTCATCCCATTAGAACCCATCCCAAGAGTTTCTAGCACATAGTCTAGCCCTTGTATTTTAATTCTTTTCTTCATCACCGTTTAATAGCATATCTCAACTTTACTCATGACTTGATAGCTGTCATAAGAGCAACTTAGACCATGAGAAATTATACCTTTCCAACTCGTTCCACTTGCCACCTGCTGTCTCTGCTCGAAAATATAGAAACAGCTGAACACCTTTTATGTGAATCCCCTACCATATTCACATCCAGGCTCAAATGTTTCCAAAAAGGATTAACTAGGACTAACCCTTGACATCAGAAATAGCTCTTCTTCAAATATTCTTTGGTTCTAACAAGACCTCAACTTCCAACGAACAACTACACTTTATGGGTTTAAACCTAAAAGACCAGTACAAAAAATCTTTCAGGTCGAGGCGACGTGCTAGTAAAGGTGGTCTACCTTCGCGCTATCTAGTAAAAAAAAAGATAATAAAAGAACGACAGATCTTCGAATTACAACCCATAATCCCATCAGCACTCATCCCAAGATTACCAAGGACTTATCCCGTGATTATTTATCAATGATCAACTATTACATTGACACGTCTTATCCCGACAATTTATATAATGGCAACTTTTCACACTACAACTCGTTTTTTGACCAGCTATCCTTCTGAACACACACTCTTCTTTCTTCTTCCTTTCCGACGTTACGAGTATTGCGATCTCGAAGGAATCAAATCTCTCCCATTTAACTACTTAAAACATGTGATCCGATCGTAGGGTACGCTGTCTGAATATCTATATGATTTGGGTTAAAATTAAAATTTAGAGCAATAACTTGGCGTGAATTTTTTGATAGATTAAGAACCGATATAGGACTATCGTGGAAAAAAATTGGGACAAACCCTAAATAAGGACCACCCAGTGTACAGCAACGGAAAACAACATCAGTGCGGAGATCAAACGGAGAATAACTCTTGCCAACCGTTGCTTCTTTGGGTTAAGAAGGCAATTGAGAAACAAAACCCTCTCCAGAAAAACCAAGGTAACCTTGTATTAGACGTTGATCATCCCAGTCCTGATTTACGGCGCGGAAGCATGGACCTTATTGAAAGCGGATGAGGAAACCCTTGGTCGTTTCGAAAGAAAAATACTACCAATGATCTTTGATCTTGAGGCAGAGGTTCACCCCCAACTGTAATGCCCACCTAAGTAAGTAAGTAGGTAAGTGTACAGCAACGCACTCCAGTCAAAGCCCTTGACTACTCTTTTGTATTGATAAAAGCTACTGATTTGGGTGCACGAAATGGTTTATGTTAATTTTCTCATATACCAAAGTCTCCGCAAACAGATAACAAATCCTCCATAACTACCCATCACAAACATCAGTGTCCACCATTTAAAAAACACAACACAGCTGTGATCTATTCACAATCAGTCTAAGATTTTCCGTCTGTCTATTTCTATATATATACACACCAAACCCAGCACCAACGTCTCAACCAGAATAAAAATTAGAAAATTGAAAAACATGCTTTACTACTCTCTGCACTGCACTACAAATTCAATCGAATCCCATCTTGAACATCGTCCTGTCGCCACACACAAGGATTGAAGTATCTGGCGGAACATTCAATATTGATGGTAATAAAAAAAAATAAGCTCAGAGTATTACATCGAATGCAGTGCAACATGCCACACGAATAACATCTAACCATTTTTTTTTCTTCTGCACACTCTCGATGTCATTCGATGGAAAGAATTCGTTTTTTTAGGTGTAATAAAAAACCATTTCTAACATTAAATGGGATTTACCTCTCCAACCAGTTTCTTGTACAAGCAGAAGGTAAAAGAGAAAAAAAAATGAGACTCTCAGAAGAAAGAGGACAGCAAAAAAGCTGAAGACTTTTTTAAACGACCATATTTACGTTTTATCGATATTAAGTGGCAAATAAATTGTCTATAAAGTTAGCTGCTGTAGTACTTATTATCTAAAAAAAACACCATAAGGATCAACGAGATTAGCTATTTTCAATGTAAACTTTTGACAACAACCAAAAATAAAAAAAATAAAAAATTCAAAAGCATATTCGGTTTGGAATTTTATTTTTGGTTCGTGTGGAACTCTTTCTCAATGGCAAAGTTTGTCGTATCGTATCTTAAAAAAAAAACGATGGTTAATGATGATATGAAATGGGTAAAATAATCGATATATTGACAGCAATTTGTATGATAAAAGCTAAAATAAATTGAACTTTGACCAATTTAACTAAGCAGACATTTTAACAGCCACTGAAGGACTACACTTTGTTGATGTTGTTGCTTCAAGTGTATGTGCAGTTTCTTTTGAATGGCAAGGCCATTAACCAGACTGTTTGGGGGGTACTCAAAAAAAATGAAATAAAAAAGGATTTAACTTTTCTTCTCTTCAGTGAAGAGTTTAAATTTGAATGATGTCGATAGCTTGTGGATGGACCCTCTTTCGTCTGTTTGTGTGTGCTTTTCTTTTGCCAGCCGGATAGAGCTAAGGCAAATTGACAATAGATTGACATTTTGCTGGCCATTATTCTTCGATTAACTTGGCTTAATGAGATAAAGGATTCGAGTGTTTAAGGAAATCCTGGCACTTTAAGTGAGTGCGGGTTCTGAGTAAAGAAGTTTTTTAAAAGAAAGACGGGTTTTCTCAGGAAGAGAGAGTTCTTTACTTCTGAAAGGAAGAGGAAGAGTTCGAACAAAACTAACTTCAGTACATGAAGGACACTTCATTGGCTTTGTTGAGGAACTTGTGGTTCGTCTCCACAAACGAAATTAATTATTCGTAGAAATCTCTAAGAGCAACGAATGAAATTCTCACAAAGGGTTCGCCTTACCCATCGCTTTGTCTCCTCGCCATCATAATACACCGGAATATGTATATGCGCAATTATGGCAAAACGTGACTATATTTTATTATTTTCACTTTATTTTCATAGACCCAGAGAGTTGGTCCTCCGATAAAGTCTCAGCTTCAAAGAACACATGCACTTCTGGTCTTAATAGCACTTTTCAGAGTACGAACGCATAACTTATCAACAACGAGAACAAGGAGTCTCAACTAACATGCAACACACCACCAGCCTTGTGGTACTTACCACACCGCACCGTATAACGACTTTATATATATGAAATATTGAAACCGAAAATGGTGAAACGTGTATGTGGCTCCTTATGGTCCACTATGAAACATCCAGTCTTGGACGGGGTATTGCTCATTTTTACTCTAAAGAATATTATTTCAAGTAGAAAGGAAAGCCATTTATTAAAATTTCAAAAGGGGAATACAAGGACCAAGCAGGAGTCTTTCTTCTATAAGGAGAGAGAGAAAAAAGAAAAAAAAAATATATTTAAGTAGATCGTTTGAAAACAAAACAAAGCATGAATCCAAAAGCCAAACTTTCACAAAAAAAAAAAAAAAATACTTTTCGTCTTTTTTAATTTCTTTTTCTTCTTTTTTATTGCAGACACTTTAATTACCCGCAATCATTTATCACATTCTTCGCGTTGTCATAATCTCTCCCTAGGGCGGTTTGCATTCTGAATCGGACAGCGTATAGGTAGGTATAGAAAGAAACTGAAGCTGATTCTGAGAAACATTTGTTGCAGGGGATGACGAAGGATGTCTTTTTGATGACAATGCACGTCGAATAAACTGACAAAAAGTCGAAGAAAGAATTAAAAAAAAAATATAAATAATGGAAAATAAATTTTTAAAAAATGAATAAAACTTTGAAGAAATGTAATCGCAGGGAATTAACTTTTTTTTATCAAAATTAATGAGGAGAAAATCACACAAAATGGAATAACAAAAAAATTGAGAGGCAAGAGACAACAAAACTGAACTGATGACAGAGGAGCGAGGTCAATAAACATCAAGACATCCTTTTGAAATAATTAATAATATTTTTTTTTCCTCCTTTTTCTCGATTTTTCATAAGTCGAAAAGGAATCTATCAAACGAAAAATGTCATTTGTTTTGTGGTAACACAAAGATTGGGTGCGGGGGGCTTTTTTTGTTTGCATTAACGGAAAGAGTATAAAGCCATTAAGGAACTTTGTGATGATGAGTGACTGAAACTTGAAGCAAAAATTTAATTTCGTTTGAAAAATAATGCAAATAAAGATAACAATACATAGCTCGTATCAGAACAAAAATGCCACGCGTTCAAAAAACAATTACTTTACAGAAAAATTGAGGACCTATGTACCTGTCAATGCGAGGGTAGGTCTGAATTCGTTATAAAAAAAAGGTGAGTGAAATGAATGAATGCTATGCGACTCTGCATTTGCGATAAAAAAAAGCATTTAAAAACATTGACCATCAATCAAAACGGAATAGGTATAGAGAAATCGGTTGGATGAATCGTGATATACGATACTGGAGAGCTAAGAAAGCACCAATCCTACTTCTATGTGATTTTACTTCTTTTATAGAAATTCATACACAGAAAGTGTCGTTTGATGGAAAGGAGAATAAAAATCGAACAAATTTTAATGCGAGTGTAGTTTCAGTTGAATTAAAATAGTAATTGCCACTGAGAGAAAGGATCTTCGATTATTTTAGAAATTTTTCGTCACAGAATTGCTGTTGGTGACGTTGTAAACACAACAAATTATAAAAACAATGAGTTTTGAAGGAATTGAAAAATTAGTACTCGAGTGATTCTAAACATTCGAATGATCACTCGAGATATGATCAATTGAATTTTTCTCTTTTTATTTCAACTGCGCTATGAGCATTTTGATCTTGAAGTTATCAAAGTTATCCACCTGTGGGGTGTGGGGAACACCAAGTTACAACAAAACGCTTCGAAAAGATGGCAGTTTCGGATTTTTTATGTCCTTTATTAGTAAAAACAGAAAAAAAAACACTTGTATAAAAGCGTACGACAGCTTTACGTTTGGGGAACATTAATCTAAGCACGATACCAGTTAGATCGAAGATCGCACTTTAATTCAACAAGATCAGCACAGACACAAGTCAAATAAAAGCGACCTTTTTTCATAATTAATATGAATCTACAATAAAAACGTGAACATATCGAAGGGCTTAAGAACCAGACGTTCCTTTTCAACGCGTAGTTCACTCAAATACAATCGCTTAATGTTTTTTTTTTTTTTTTTTTTGAAGTAAGGAACTTATGAAATAAATTATGAGGTGTATGAAATCTTGGTGCTTCAACTGTCAGAGCGACGAGTTAGTCCACATTTGAACAATTATTTTCAAAAGTGGTCAAAGAAGAGCAATAAAGAACTTCAGTTTTACCAAAATTCTTTTAACCCTTCAGGAAAAAATACCTTCAAGGGAGTTTGAAATTTGAATTTGAAATAAACCTTATTTCTTTTCAGTGGGTGCTTAAAATACTTCTGGTATAATTGAAAATCTTGGCCTCTCTTCTGGTTACTTTTTTTGAAATCATTGTTCAAAAAGTGGCTTACACTAACTTCGGAGATTCTTATTTTTGTTAGACAGACCGGCAAAACACCAGTGATGGAGCTAATGATTGACTATGTAATGAGTCATTCGAATGCACCAGGGTAACCAGAGCCCAGCTTCTCACAGCATTTTCACTCGAAAGCACGAAATATGCTTTCATTTTTCAAGCAAATTATGCATGAAAACGAAAGGATTCGTTAACAAATATAAAAGAAAACATTAATAAAACCTGCCCTCATGAATGCAACTTTGATGCCTTACAATACAATCAGATGCCTTCGAGTGATATAATTATTCGAATGATCATTCGAAATATGAATCGAGACTCATCAAATGTAAACTAAAAAAAAAACACAACAAGTTAGCGCGTTGCTTGCAAAAATTTGATCACATGGAATTGGCCAAAAAAGATTACACACTGGGATGATCTGAAGGTTGAATGGAGATTTCATCTAAATAAGTGTAGTCGTTTTAGGCGTCCAAATAGGTGCTACACGGATCTCAGGTTTCTTCTCTATTTTTCTCTTTCAAGACTGATTAATTTTTAATATGAATATAGCTTTTATAAAGACATATGAATGACATATGTAGGCAGTCATACGTGTATGATTTTGATTTTGAAAAAAAAAATCTCTACCTACTACTGAAAAAAAAAGCTTTATGTAGCGTAGAAAGCAAAAGACAAAAAAGCGAGTTCAATGTTCCTCAAGTCAAAGCTCTAGCCTTCAAACATATTTCTCGAACATTAAACTTTCTTCGTTAATATCTCAGCTAACACACAAACTACTGTAATCAGCACTTCGAAGCAAAACACACTTAAAGTACTCAATAAAACCACTTGAAATCATCACACAAAGTAAGCATCAAATTTATTGCATATACATAGATGGATATGACTTGACTTGCCTTCAAAAACTTTATTATCTCGTAATTTAAAAAAATCCAATCTTTACAACCTGGGTATGAACTTTTATTAGCTCTTGATAAACACGTATCTAGAGGTACGTACGAACAAATATACCTACCTACTCAATGAGCAGTGTCATGCATCAATGACTAGACAGTCTTGTGCGCCATACAAATACTCAAATGCAACCTTCGTTCGATGCAGTTCGTCGGTGTTTGCCTCATTCGGAATTTATGAGATTCAGAAAATGGAAGAAAATATTTTCGCGCAACTAAATATTTTCCCTGGTGTTGGTTAAAGAAAAACAAAAAAAAAAAACGACTAAAAATATCAATTAAGATTAAAAGAATTTCCAATCGCACTAAATTTGGTCATGAATTTTATTACCGCACACGATTTGTTTTGCATAAGCCGTCCGTCGCGTCGTCGCATTCGAGTGAATGTGGGTAAAATAGTATGTTTTGAACTGTTTGCAGTTTGGCCCCATTAAAAGTTGCGTGTTTAAACTCTGGTTGCATTCTCAGCCATAGATATGCGAAAAACTACTGTGGGTGGATGATTTTGAAATTTTGATTTCCATCACATTCCAGACAAATACCAAGCGCCTAACCAACCAACACAAGTCGAATTCTTCAAATTGGTAAAACAAATCATGAGTGTCTAAATTATTTGGTATTCGATTACTCTGTTCCGCATTTGATATAAAAAAACTCAATCAACAGTAAACATAGAATTCAAAAATAGATCCTGCAACTTTTGTTTTGCTAATATACTGCTGACAGGTTGCTTTATTTTTGTTTTATTCTTTTCTTTAAAGACACCACTCGCAAGATGTGAAAATGAGGTGTGTACGAGGTAGTAATTATGTGGGAACATATAACAACTCTGAGTCCTACAGCCTCCCGCGCGCCGCCAATACCAATACCAAACGTGACTGACCTAAGACAATTAATTTAAATTTAAACGATAGATGCAAGTTGATGTTATATTTGCTTTGGTATTCACATCTCAACCAGAGAGCGGGAAAACGCACGGGTGGCAGGTTTGGTTGTAGATTTGCTGTTGGTAGCAAATTGCTTGCCAAGTCTGTTGGCATGAACGACATTTATGAGTGAAGAGCTATTTAAGTTGCTGTCTGTTTATTCATTTGGTAGCCAAGTGATTCATTGCGAAATGCGAAATGCGATTGAACACAACCAAAAATAAAGGCAATTTTCTGGTTTAAGTATTGAAAGGCCGCCAATTAGAATAAGAATAGCGCACAAATTAATTGGTAGATACATAAAATCAAAATAAAAAATAAATCTGTACGTTACCAATGATCATTTGTTTTTCTTTGCTCGATTTCTTACCTGCAACGAAAAAAGAAAACAGATTAGTGTGTTGATAGCAAATAAGAAGCTAAAATAATTTAAGTTTCAACAGAAGACTAGGAGCTATAGTCGAGGGACAATTAAACCCAGAACTTAGAATTTAAGCCCCTAAAAGATAAGGGGTTAAGTTGTTCTCTAAGAAATTAAGTCAAAAGACAGGCGCTCTGGTAAAAAGTAGAAGCGTTACAGAATCAGTGACAAAAGGATACTTTAATAAAAATAATAATATACCTCCTAAAAATAAACTATTTTATATCGCATGCACTATAGCTTATGCGTGAAAGCAGTTTAAAACACAGTACCAGAACTATCCGCATTAAATTTGCCATCTTACTGCGTTATAGGGTCAGTGATAACAGTTTTATACTAATCAATAGATACATAGGTTCTAAAGTACGTAAGGCCTGAAAGGTTTGATAGCTACTGAAAGTCAACGAACTTAAAGAAGGGAAGAGGCGGAGAAGAGCGTTACAAAGTCAACAAGTGAGTCAGTGATGCTTGTAAAAAGCAGAATTAAGTGTGAACATTTATAGTCTGAGGCGCGAAAGCATGTAGTACTAGAACCTCTCTACGCTTTTCATTTGTGATTTCTCTCTTGAGCCGTTATAGAATCTGTGAGTCAGTGATGCTAGTGAGATGACCGTAGTTAGATTGAACATAAATCAATCGCAAATCATATTAAGGTACAGGGCATTTGCGTTGAAATTCAATAAATTTCAGCGCGTGCTTTGAACCCAATCACGTACTGAGCAGAAAAACGACAAAGTGGCAAAGTTAAAAGGCTGAGTTATATCGGTTTGGCGCTCAGGTTAGATTTCTGTATAATTCCATTGCTTCATTGTGCCATTAAAATTCCTGTAACTCGAACGCATTCTTCGACATCAAATGTCTCGGCGAATCTCTATCGACCTTGTCTAAGCCGCCAGAATTCTACAAAGTTATACTGCATAGCAGTAAAAGTTTCCCAAGGAATCCAAAACTAGCCACAAGCAGCTCGTTGCTACCCTGGTTTTTTCAAGGATCTTCTGTGCTGTAAGAATTTGTTGATGAAAGGTGTTTTTAGCCGTTCACATGGACAAGACTTCGTTCGAAGTTTTCAGCCTTGGTTCGATTTGTTTACCTTTTTGGTACAAACTCTGAAATTCATACTTAACATGACATCTCTCTATTTCCTCAAATAAGCGCTTCTCATGCTACTTTTTCCGATTGAGAACTTGGTGTTCTTCCCCTCCTCTCCTTGTCTTCATCGGAATAAACGATTTTTAACTATGTTTGGTCGTTATGTTCAGCTTTGGTCAAATAAAAACATTCATATGTAGGTCCCTTCCATTCTTCCTAAGTTCTGGTTGAGGGAAATTCGATAGGAACCGTGACCCCACGGGATCTGCTGTGAGATCCTTTTTTGGCGATATTATGCAAATAAGGCCTATTGGATGATAATCGTCCTAAAAGTTATGCAATATGGGCCCTGTATTTTGACAGTATTGCATTTAACTTGTGTCAAGACTATAAACACGTAGAATCATAGAACCACTTGCTTCATTTCAATATACACCAGTGGCTTATTCGTCTTGCAATTAAAGCTTACAAATACAGTCACTGTAAATATACATGTCCAACCAAGACAAAACTTTTCCAAAAACAAACTTAAATTACATCAAAACTCGTCAAAGCGTCAATTAAATACCGATGAGACATTCCTAGAAGTGTCAGTCGACTGACGATGTTCAATTCCAAGAATAATAATGCAACTCGTTATAAATTTATTGCAAAATTTCATTATCATTTGTATATCATTGTCTGCTAACGCCCATACTCATATACCAACATAGACGATTGTTTATTACAACGGAATTATTTCCCACACGTCTATCATTAGTGAAGCATAAAAATGCAAATTCAATTCCTCTCAACAGTAGACAACACTAAAGTTGATACGGATAATGTTTGTTAATCAAAATAAATGTATTTTAGAGACGAGAGTGTAGTGTATTGTGTTGTGTTGATGTCAGCCTTATCACGCACCTTAATGGCAAAATTTGAATTTTATATTACAAAAGCACGCGAAAGAAATATTACTTCTCGGTATGTTGATGTCTTGTTTCATTGTCTAAACAATTTGTTTAAGTTAATAGCAACAAAAAAAAAATCAATAAAAATACTCCGAGACGGTCCTGAAAGGAAGCAAACAGGCAAAAAAAAAACACCAACACAAAAATAACAGCTCAATTCAATTACGTTGATGCCTCCCTCTGTCTCGTATATGTATTTTTATATACGCTGCTGGTGCATGGAAATCCTAAAAATTCTTTCGTTGCATTTGAATTGCATTAAGCAATAGAACGAACGATGCTGGGAATTCTACCCTCTTGTATGTAAAATTAAAAAGAAATATAAAGTAGATGCAAGCAAGTAATCCTTATCTAAGAGTGAGAGGGAAACTTCCCGTATTCTTGTTTTGTGAACAATACAGCCCTAGTACAACACTCCTGTAGGAATTTAAAGTACGTTTTATCCTGAGCACAGAGATGCAATATTTTGTTTTTTGTTTGCTCATTCTGATTTCCGAGAAAACTAAGAAGGGACGTTAGAAACTCACTTAAATTGTTTTGAGTACTCGTAGGTACTTTCGAGCAAACAAATAGGGATTTACATACATAGAACCTTTTTGCATTTAGAAGGAGTGTGGGAGAAAGTATTTCGGTAGAAATCCCCATTTTAGTAGGTATAGAGGTAGGATTTGGAAAGCGACCATCCCAACTCCCTTCTTTCAAGAATTGCGATTTCTATTCACCAAAACGAAAGCCAGTCTATATATGGAGTATACTTAGATGGAGCCTCAAATATGTGGTTGGTATAAAAGGGTACAGCAAGTGCATTCAAGAGGATTCTCATGGAAATAAGGAAGACTGAACCAAATTGTGCAAAGACATGAGATTATTACTATTATCATTGGAAAGAACAAGTTCAATGACATTTTCATCGCTTGTTGGGCATCGCCCTGTATTTTTTTCTAACAAAAAGAAAAGCTAGAGACTCTTCATCCAAGTGCGGTACATTGCCCTGGTTTTGAAGGACTAACAGGTTGGAAGGTCGTAGTGCAATTAAAAAAAATATTCGACTCTCCTTGAGTTTATATTTATGTAGGTTTCTGGATTACCGAGGCCCGAGGATGCTAAGACTTTGTTTTTTTAACTTCAAACATTTTCTTTCAAAATTACGTACTTTAAATATGTTTGAAAGGTATTCGTTGGAAATTGTGGGAGTGTTTCAAGTTTCTCTTTGAAGTTTTTGGGTCTTGAAATAATGGTAAAAAAAAATTTCCTTGCAATGTTTCAAGAGAATTGAAAGTTGTATGGTGGAAGAAGCTCACTGCACAAGGAATTGACATGAAATGGAATTTACTGACAAATTTAAGTTCCAAAAAATGAAAACGGATATCATTTGATGAGTTTTTTGGTGATTTTTTGTTATTGTCTCTATGGTAACATTGGCTATGAGAGCTCCCGCACTTTTCAGGATCTGTGCCAGTTTGGTCTGTGATTTATGATTAAACCATGAATCGTCTTACAAACTAACAACGCTAGCAAATCATTGAATTTTATTACCAAAATGAGAGCTCTGTTGAAACTGCATCGTGCGATGTTTGTGTTCATCAGTAACGAAGCTTATTTCTGGTTGAATGGATATGTGAACAAGAAAAGCTTCCGTATTTGGAGTGAAGAACAGACAGAAGTATTGCAAGAACTACCAGTGCAACCAACCAGCTGCGAATTATGGGCTTGCGGAATCATTAGGACGTATTGGCACGTATGACACGAATCGCAACGTTATTGTGAATGGTGAGTAGCGCTCGCAATTCACAGTAACCTGCGACGGTAACAAATTCTTTTTTTTGCGAAATGGACCAGCTTGACTTGCATGATAAGTGGTTTCAACAAACGGTTAACAGCTCAATTTACGTTTGGAGCCGGACAATTGGCTGCTTAAAGAGGGTTTTGATCTCCGATAGCTCTTAAAAAAACACTCGTCAGCTATTACGTTTAAAGAATCACATTTGTCTTCATCCCACTCGATCTCAAAAACCTAGTCTATCTTTTTAACATTGAATCTTACACTGCCTTAATTAATTTTATCTTTGCATATGCAATACTGGTTCACCTAATTTAAACCCATCCCATTTCAGTTAATTTTCTTTGAACTCCTCCCACTTCAACTCATCCCAAATTTGAAATCCCAATATTTCCAATTTCTGGTTCCACAATTCGTATCATTAAAGAAATTAGCATTTTTGAGATGAAATTTTATGGTGATTGGTATACTTAGTGATTGGTGTACTAAGTGATTCGTGTACTAATAGTGATTGGTATATCAACTGACTGGTATGACCAACAAAGAAAATGTTCAGTAAGTTTGGCAAGAGCTAGTTGGTAGTTGTTTAGTTTAAAACAAGATGCTCAGGGAAGTGTTGTAAGACTTCTGTGTTTAAATCGACAGATGTTCCCAAATTGGCATGAGATTGTATCTAAAGACAAAATAATTTTTCTAAAAAAAAATCCATTTCAATCAGTTAAAGCTCCTCTATCTAATTCATTCCAGTTTGGAGTATCATATACCGAATCGTCAAATTTTAGCCCATCATTCATACCACTTGAGCTCATCAATCATCCCGTTTAAACTCAACCTATCACAAAAACTCATTACATTTCATTTAGGGTCTTCTAAATTTTCCCACGCAAACTCATTTCAAAATTTATTGTCTTAATATTTCCAGACCCAAAATCAGGACATCAACGTCAATATTTTTTTCATGTTTGCACAGAAATCTTTGGATTGGCGCCGCACTGAATCTCTTGAAATGGTAATTTCAAAATATGAAAATCAAACCATTCATCTAATTTGCTGAAACAAAGCTTCAATTAAAAGCTGTTTTTTACACTTCAACTCATCCCACTTTTACTCATCCCATGTGGGCTTATCTAATTGAAATTATTCCGTCTTTTTGATAACTTATTGTATTCAAACAAACACCCTTTAAACTAGTCCTTATTGAACTCTTCACATTGAAACTCATATTGGATTTGAAGTTTTAACAGATCAAGTTGAGAATGTATTAAATTTCATTCTTACTTTTTCCGAAATTCCAGGTTTCCCGTTTTAAATTTTTTATACTTAAAACCTTTCGACTGTGCCGCTTTTAAATAAATAAATTAAAAGAGCGGGGTGCCCCTGTGCCTATCGAGAAAGGATCTACCAATTCCTCACGAAATAAAAAAGTGATAACCGTGAAAAAACATTTTTGCAAACATGCAAATGTGCTAACCACCACTCCACGGTTAACCACGCGTGTGTCGCTTTCCTTAGAAGAAAATCCATTTGAAGCTTCTTGTCACCGAAAGTTATTGATAGACGAAGATTTCACAAGAAATGTTCAAATACTCGCTTTGGAAACAAAAATATTTATTCACTTCTCAACTGAGTCGTAAGCTTTCACATTTATAATTATATATTTAAAGCTAAAAAAGTAAACCAAGGCGAAAGTATGTACGAAACTCAAATCTTTAGCTAAATTCTAACTAAAGAATAATGTAAATGTGTAAGTGGCGCTGTAGTCGGCTGAATATTGTATCAAAAACCTAGTCCATAAGTACTTAATCCTTAACTTAGCATCAATTAGGAATAGAATAAGGTTGAAAAAACATATAACACAGATCTGTAAGTAGGTACTTGTAATACAAGTGAATTATGATAAGTTTAAAAAATTTCTCTTACACAAGGGTCCAAGTAGACATACCATATCCAAAAAGAGGCTATTGACTTTAAGCTTTGTGTTACAGGCAAATCGACACGACCCAAGGTTACATACGAGTAATCAGTCAATGAGACCGTTCGTCTTTGAATTTGTAAAAAAAAAAAAAAAAACTTTAGAAAAGCAAAATAATTGAATACCACAACATCATCGGTTCGTTGAAAGTTCAAATTACACCCTCCAATGTCTGTGTTTCTAAGAAGGATTCCTAAAAAACCAAGTCATGATTGATGGAGTAACAATTTGTGAATTCCATCCAATGGAACACCAAAACTATTTTTGGTTGTGTCGCTACTATAAAATTTAAATAAATCATTTCCACAAGATGAACAATGTGCTTCGTTCCTTACAGACAAACTAAATGATTAATAGCATTGCAAAGTTTGATTGAGATGCATTCCATGAAATTCAACTCTCCATCACGACGATATAACTGCAATCAATCACTTCAATGCGAAAGAATCATTTGGTTTATTCCAATTTCCAACAACAAGAGAGAAAGTATTTCCTTTTTTTTTTTTGTTGAGTATCCTTGAAAGCATATCCTTTTAATCAATCTCTCTATTTGCATAAGAACTCTTTCAAAAAATTACCCCTTTTCAGTCTTTTTGTAATGACTGTTTGCTTACCATTCCCTTTCGTTAGGTTTTTGTTTTTTTAAATAAACTAACAAAAAGTATCCCAATGCACCAAATTCATTGGTAGAAGTTACTTCATCAGGACACGACGCAGAGTATCATTTTTATGAAAGGGGTTTAACAACGTTGTTGTCTTAATATTGCTAAAATTTTAACGCTTAGTTAATTATTGTTAAAATTTACTACGTCAATGTTTGTCAACAACCGAGACACGGTTCGTTGAAGGTTTCAAAGAGATGAACCGGCATTAAGTCAAAAATACTTCTTCCATACCCTTCTTTCCCTCTCTCTCTCTCTCTCTCTGTACAGACTGTCATCATCATCATTGAAAGGATTAATCGCTATACAAACAAGGGGATGAGGAATAAGTTTTGTATCAAAAGGCAAATGTGCATTTTAATTAAAAAGGATTGCCGCATCTTTGTCTTTTTAATACAACTTCCAACAGATGGTCAAACATGAAACTTTTATAGTTTTATCCATTTTAAAAAGAGTCAAGATAAAGTACAAAAAAAAATTGTTAGAAAACACAACAAGTGATTCTCTTTTCAAATATGCAGAGACAATTGAAATTGCCTTGCATTGTCTTTGCCCTGAAGAGACGCATCATACTATCCTCTTAGTATAACAAAGGGATGTTCGTTCATATCGAGAAATTCATGCATCGACCTTTAGGGTAAACATCTCTATTTCTCATTCAAATTTGAAACTTTTTTTTTGTCTTTTTTCTTCTGCTCCTTTCTGGTCGAATTAAATATTTATACATTCAATCCAATTTTACAATCCACCTACTATAGAAGAGGTAGGATTGGTTGGTGCATATAGTAGAGCTATAAAAACGAAATGAAGTATTCTTGCTTTCCATACATAGGTGTGGTGCATGACAAGGAAATCTTAAAACAAACAAAGTTTAAGAAAGCAACTTAGGAGAGTTTGCGTTCTTAGAGCTTTCTTCGTTTGAATTTAAATTCTTTTCAATGACAATTGATAAAAAAGACGATAGAACTATGAAGCTTTGGATGAACATCGCATTCCTGAAGTCCTTTGCTGTAGTTCGATTATTCTTCCTGAGCAAACTTCGTCCTTTGGAATTAAAATTTATGACAAATCGATTGTTATTTGAATAAACTGTATAAGCGAGTTAGAGTTAATATTTATTAAGATTCGAGTTCAGACAGATGTGGACTTTAGTGATTGGTATTCCGTACGGCAAAGTTATTGCGCTTTGAGTTACTGTTCGAAACGTTAGTATCGATTAAAGTCTTTTTAGTTTCACTCTTGCGATGGGTGTATAATGGTTTTGAGTTCACGTTTGGGTGGAGATTGTAGGCAAAATCTACGAACTTCCTTCGCAGAAAAATCAGAAAACTTTGTAACCGTTTGATAAAAGTTTGCTCCATTTTTCGTTTTAAGTTATCTTATCTAACTTGATCTCGCATTTGAACTCATCCCATAAGCTCTTAGTCCATATCATCTCATTCCAATCGATCTAAGCCTTTTATATTTTTCACTTCAGTCTCACTTCACTTTATTTCACAATATTTGAACTCATCCTAATTTAGGCGCTCTATTTGATCTCATCCCATCTGATCTTGTCCCATCTGGTCTTATCCCATCTAATCTTATCAAATCTGATCTTATCCCATCTGATCTCCATCTTATCTCATCCCATCTGATCTTATCCCATCTAATCTTATCCCATCTAATCTTATCCCATCTGATCTTATCCCATCTTATCTTAACCCATCTGATCTTATCCCATCTGATCTTCATCTGATCTTATCCCATCTGATCTTATACCATCTGATCTTATCCCATCTGATCTTATCCCACTGATTTCATCCCATATAAGCTCATCCCATTTAGTCTCATCACGTTTAATCTCGTTCTATTTAACCTCACCACATTCAATATTATTCCATTCCAATTCATCTTACACATCCCACCGTACATCTCACCATTTAACTCATCCCAAGATTGGAATCCTACCAAAATGCCTCTACAATTGCGATTTCTCAGTACGGCTTTCTGTTAAATTTGTTCTTAAATAATGTATTTGTATTTGCACCTCACATTGAACTCGACTCATGATTCTGTGTGTGTCAATGGCAAGTATTTCTCAAAAAAATTGTCTTTACAGCAAAAAAGAGCCACTCTCGACTTCATTATCACTGTTAATTTATCAATCATTGCTTCAAGTACTGTTATTTGCATATGATTCTAGAAATAGAAAACTCCCTTACAACACTTCCATCTAAAAGCACTAACAATAAAGCAACCATGCCAACAGCCAACAACTTTAATACAAAACCGACAATTGCCACTTTGGCAACACAAAACATTGTCGACGCCATCACTCTCACTTTGGGCCAACACAAAATACATCCTTGAGATACATTATTTGTGCAAATTTTGCTCTTTCCTCCGGTTATACCTACATTTTTATTTTTTTCATTTTATTTTCACCATTTGAGTGGAAAATCGTCTGAAGAGTCCTTTTGATTGATTGCCTCGAGTATGTGTGAAGAAGATGATGCTCCTTTTTGTGTTTATTTTTTTTTTTTTTTGACTAGAAGCCATGGCATTCATTCTTCACTGCTCCTTACCGAACCCAAATGCTTTAGAGATAAGTTTAAATTTATTATTATTTCAATTTAAAAATGCATTGAAAGTGAATTTTCATTCTCTATTCTCGCTTGCTCCTTCTTTGTCATCGTTTTTTTTTTTTTCTTCGTTTCTTGTGGGAGGGAAAAAATATTCAAAAATAAAAATGAAAAATAGAAGCGAAAAATTAAATTTATCACACGCAGTCCTTGTTTGTTCAGTTGTTCAGAGAGATGAGGACGTTAGCCCGCTCACTAGATCACTCCCTTTCTCTCCATGTCCCCCCATTGTTGAGACTAAACTAAAGCAACAAAAGCACAGGTCGTCTTGTCGGTGAAAATGCAAAATTGTCTTGCTTCAACATGACATTTATTGTTACTGCCATCATTTTTGCTGTCATTGTCATTATCGCCATATCGTGTCGTTTTCGTCGTTGACAATATCATTGTTGTTGTCACTTTTAGGTAGAAGCACTTTTTCAGACGCACCGCATCACATTCTTAGGAAGAAGGATGGATGGATGGATGGAGCAAGCAGGGTTGGAATTATGAAAGTTCTTTTTATTTCGTTTGGTCCTTAAGAAAAGGATGAATAGACTGCGTTTTAAAGCACTCTCTTAGTTGCTTTTTGTTTTTCAAATTTCCTCTCATCACTCCAGTACTCGTCAGTCGTCAGTTGGGTATAGCATGAATGCCTCGGAGTACACTTAGCACAGGGTGTCATTGTTATTTAAACTTTTGTGAGTTCATAATTTTGTTTCCTCTAGTATTTGGCATATCTATTTTTGATGTTCGAGGTCACGATAACAGAACTCCACTTTAAATCGCAGAGGCAGAGCGAAAAACTTTGAAGTTCTTTTCAGATTACCTTGCGAGAAAGACTGTCAGCTAAAAAATGTACACAAAGGCTCCACCGCCGTGTTGAACGAACCACCCTGCAGCGTTACCTTTTGCTGTTTATATACCTTACACAAACAACAACGCTTCAGGTGCACTTTCATTCATTTTGTTTTGTACGCTGTCATATAAAATTTTTGGAAAATTAATAATTCATTTCTCCACCAAAAGAAAGAGGAGATCATCAGGGTGATGGAAGCATGGAAGGTTCCCTGCTTTTGTCTGCAATTTGGCTTAATTGATTTTTAGCGTTCAGGCTATTAAACCACTCAGCAAAGTAGTAAGATGCTTTATTTTATTTTCATCAAATATGATGAAGCAGTTTGTTCATTTGATGTTGTGATGACGGTGACGACGGCGACGGAGAAGAATGATATTACAGCTTGTTTGTGTCATATACACCTACCTACACACAATGCACCACAACACAACACCACTAGTAAAACTTTGAAAAGATTGCGTCTGGATGTAAATTTAATTTAGATGCGATGTGAAAAAGGAAGTGGTTGCAGCAGGACCTACTCAAACCAAATGTAGGTGTTCTTTGTTCGGTGGGAGACAGATTGTGTCTAGGGCTTAAATGAAGTTGTTTACAATAGCTGCTTACTCGTCTTGCAACACACAAAAGACTATGAAATTGATAAATCTGATTAAAAATGTCTTGATGCGGTTTTCTTTATGTTGCTGCATAGAAATGCGTAGCAACGTGAGGTGTTTATTTCTCCTACTCGATGTAATCAGTTTTTTGACAAACTTCACCGGGGTTTATAAGTAGCGGGATCTTAAAATTGTTGGTATTGATGAAGTGGTGAGAGGAAGGAAACTTTGTTTCGACAGAAATTGAATATGCGGCTCTGAGTGACATTGAGTAGTTGCAAAGAGTTAGACGACAGAGTGAGAAAAACTTTAGAATATTGCCGTAAGCACAATCACGGTTAGGATTGGTTTTGATCTCATTACCCTCTTCTTGTAGGTTGCATCTTGTAAAAGTTCATTTTCTTACCGTGAACTGCGATGATTTTATATGGCTGAACAGGCAGTAAATAATAATAATAATAATAATAATAATAATAATAATAATAATAATAATAATAATAATAATAATAATAATAATAATAATAATAATAATAATAATAATAATAATAATAATAATAATAATAATAATAATAATAATAATAATAATAATAATAATAATAATAATAATAATAATAATAGAAAGTGTTACAGAGTCAGTCAGCGAGCCATTCCGTGAGGTATTGATAACTGCATTTGTTCAAAATATTGGAGATTCTTGTAACCTAAACTTTGGAGAAAAGATGCCTTTAGTGAAACGCCTATAAGAAAATATAGTGTTACAGAATCATTCAGTGAGTCAGTGATGAGCTTAATCACATATTTACATTCTGAGTTTCTGAGAAAAATACCTTCTTCAGTTTTCACTGTATTTGGATCTTTCTAATTCTTCCTATTAGAATAACCTGCTACCCTTTTTTGTGCAAATGGCCGTCTTTTTACGTTTAATTCTTCACCTGCAACTTAATTATCGGCTCACTAAGCTTTTTCGTCTTTAAAATTAGCTGAAGTCGTTAAAATAAACCTTATTTACCCTCAGATCAGTTCTTAGTCTTTTTTGCAACCCTTCAGGAAATATGAATACAAATTCAAGAGACAAAAAGATTCAGATAGGTTTAGTCAGCAAGTAACTTAATAATCAGCACATTTAAAAACTTACAGAATATTGGAGGACTTTTTGACCGGCAAATTTTAGACAAAAGCCAATCGTCAAATTGTTTCTGAGACAAAAATTGAGCGTTACTGAGTCAGTCAGCTAGTCACTGAAGACAATGAACTCACAACCCCATTCGGGAAACAACAAGTATCGGTAACTTAAGGCATCCTTCTCACGTTTATACTCGCCATGACAAAATCTCACACTCTCTAGAGTCTTACTCTCTCATAAACAAAAAGAAAAGCTTTGCATTCTTTCAAAATAGATCAACGCCCAGGATAAGCACTAAGCAACATTTTCCAATTCAAGGACAACTTAACAACGATAATCTCATCTGAATGTAATAATGTAAGTAATTACCAGCCAGTAGACAATTCAGTTGCCTCACCATCTCCAAAAATAACAAGAAACAATTAAACTAAATGTACCATGAAATTAAAGTGTTTACATCACCAGGTAACAGATTTCTAAATAGGAATTTCAGTTATCCACCCGACAACGACAATGTCAGCGACAACGACAACCAACCATCGGCAGCATCGTTCTCCAAAAAAGAGAATAGACAATTTAGAGATTTTGTCTAGCATTCCAGTGTCCAGGAATTTGAAGTAACACTTTGCATTTATTGCATACAAAGAGATTATATTTCTAGCAAATTTTCCTACACAAAAGTGTCTGTTGACATAAACTTAGATAAACAAAAAGAAAAAAAGCAAAGGTTTGTTTCTCAACTTATATTACGCTAGACATTCACCTTACCACTCTAATTCAAAAACAATGATATCGAAGTATTAAGTCTCTAACAATATGATGTCTTCCTTACGCAAGCAATCTTCAGAATCAATAGAAAAAGGAAAAAATAAATGTATCTCAAGTACTCACCTTAACTTGATAGGAATTTAGACGTGTCTTTGGCAGCAAATTGAAGGATGAAAAATCCAAACGTCGCGAAAAGATACCGTTGCACCCAGAGGTT
The DNA here is from genome assembly GCA_914767635.1 of Melanostoma mellinum. Classification (NCBI taxonomy): domain Eukaryota; kingdom Metazoa; phylum Arthropoda; class Insecta; order Diptera; family Syrphidae; genus Melanostoma; species Melanostoma mellinum. The sequence goes on from OU612058.1 coordinate 29,607,328, forward strand.
GAGCTAAAAGAAATAAACAAAAAGGTAATTTGTTAGGAAAAATTGTATTCTGTACTCTGTAGCGAGTTTCGATGAAATATAAAAAATCCTTTGGTCCATAAAAAACTCAAACTGACTGCTGTTTAATTAAATTAAATACACGAAGAAGCCCTTGTTTTGAATATCACTGCCATTATTTTATTATCAAAAGAATCCTTTTTCGAAAATTACTATTTGACTTTGTTTAAAAAAACAAACAAGTAAAACAAACAGTCCACTACATGCATAAGTACATATGCAATATCCATTTTGAAACCGCAAGGCCAATAAACTTTGGCATGCCTCTTTATAAAGGATTCGAGTAAACACATATGTACATATATGTACATTCGGTCTGGTTAGAGGTAATAGGAATTCCTCGGAACTTTTACTAGAAAATTTTGTTTGTGAAAGGATGTGTAGATAAATATTTTATTTTATTTTTTGTTTTATAGGAAAAAAAATTTACGTACATTTTTATTCCATGGAAACTTGGCAGACCGAAATCTCATGTGTTCATTAGCGGTAAAAATACTTTTATAATTGAGCCAGTGATTAAGTGGTTTTTTGTATTTGAAGCAGAAATAGAGAGAGCGAAAGGGAGAAAGGCCAGCACACAGACACTGTGTTTTTATTTTATTATACATACATTTGGAGATGGAGTAATTAAATTTATTTATTTTTATGGCGAGCAACACAAAAAAGGATGCGTTTTTCAAGCATCAGTTTCTATACAACTTGAATTAGTTTTTGAAAAAGGACAAGAGCAGTTGGTTTCTTCTTTTCATTGTTGAATTAGAGAATCAAAATCAAGCACATGAATAGGTTTTTGAACAAAAGCACACTAGTTGCTTAGTCCTCTTAATTAGAGTAAAGCTAGTCTGTCAGCCATTTGATTTTTTTTACTTTGTCGGCTTGTTTGGGATGAGATAACAATTCCATATTGCAATGGTATCAAAATGGACGTTTCTGCTAGGTACTGCAATCTGCAACAGACAAAGGTTCTTTTTTTTTTTTTAAATAAAACAAGCAAAATAAATACGGTGGCACAAGAAAGCCATGGAAACATCGGTGACTAACACATGTCAAGGGCTTGCTATGATGCCGATTCCGAACGGCTTGATTAGAAAGCTCTTTTCATGGCAGTTTGTTATTATTCTCCGAGGGGTTGCCAACTCCTCGTGAAAGGAGATACACGTGAAAAATATTTTTTTTTTTTTTTTTGAATTCAAACAACTTAATACGTTACATGCTAACCATTACGCCACAGGCACCACATATTTTTGTTACATATATTAAATGATGTCCGATTGCAGGTTCAAGATGTTGTTTGGGTTATATGTCATATATCAACCCAATCCAACGATGATAGCTTGGTTTGGTATCTGTTATTTTTATAGCCAACCTTTATAGACGCCCGATTTGGCCTTTTGTTGATGAAGCCTTTTCAAAATAATTACTGATCCGGGAATTGCCTTACCTTTGCTTTTAAGGTAGTTGATAAAGTAAGTTCGGAAAAATTACTATTCCGGGAATTCCTTTTCCTGGGCTTTGTTTTCGCATAAAAGTACATTCTCTTAAGATCGATGAGCTTTTGCTAAATGTATTCCTTTGATGCGGGACAAGAAGAGATCCTGTACTAAAATACGTTGACAGAAGCGATATTCTATTTGGCGGCAGTATAGTTCAGGCCAGAAATCATTTTGCAGTTGATCACACTCGGTGTGGCATCTTGATGGGGGGCTTCAAGGTATTGTTTGATGATCGGCTAGGAGATTGATTGCTAGAGTCGAGACCAGCGTTATCAATTTAAATTTAATCACAACCGGCATCAGACAGACATTTCTTTGAAAGAAGTTGCTGAAAAGTACTGTGTGTCATAAGCCGCATCAATTTCGATGGTTAATTGTTGATCATGAGGGCACACATCAATATTACAGATAAACTTGTTTAAAGAATATACCAACAACGAACAAAACGAACAACAACAAACAACTCTACAACACATCTAACTGCCGTAAAATGCTCAGAAAAATCCCATTCCCTTATTTCAGCCGATTTATCTACAGGCTCGATATCTCCAAGTTCCAAGTGCCTTGGACACATAACTTGGTATATATGAGAGAACTTAGAACTACATTTTCGGTGACTTCTACCCAGTGGACGCAGCACAATATCGGTTGAAGCCACCACATGATCAGCAACAGATGATGATGATTTTTTCCAGCAGAGAAGGCTTTAATAGCAGGCAAGGCAACCAAACCAAAGAGGAAGCCTCAAGCCTATTTGCACGGCTCACATTATCCGACAGAATGACGATTGAATTAAGCCTTTAATTTAAATGTGTGACAAGGAACACAAAATAATCAAACTAAGTTCTGTAAAGCCTTCAACTAGGATACAAGCTATGAGAGTAACGCTTAACAACACAAAACAATTCATAAACATGCAAAATAAATATTACCGCATTGGCCGTTTAACACAAACTCACACGAAGCATATCAGAGATTAAAACGCAAAGTGATTCGTGTAGCCTAAGCACAATCAAATCATCTGGAGAGATTGAAGCATAGTATGGGCGCTGTTCGGTGTGGTTCGTGCAACGGGAAATCACTCGACGCATTTAAGGGGGTAAGACCAGTATAGCGATTCGTACAGTACGAACTAGCACGAATAAGTGAATGGAGTTGAGACATTGGTATCGCTCTTCTTACACATAAGTTTGATATAAAGTTTATCCCTTCGAGAGATTTTTAAATGTTCGTGTTACACGAGTCGTAACACGAACCCAATCAGTTCCCAAATGATTCGACAAAGTTTATGTTTTTGAAACGTAAGCGCAAGTTTCTTGCCCCTCAAAAGTATCGAGGCCTGTGGGATGTCAAAAAAGTTTTCAAAAAATTAAATCCTACAGTTCAGAAGCCAGTGATAAGATTATTTTTTACTCAATTTTACAGTTCATTGGTCCTTACATTTCTTTAGGCACTAGCACTATCATAATTCCAGACATTTTTACACATCGTCTGGTACTCTATACTGTCTTAAGTCAGACTCCAGCAAAAAAGTTCGCATTAGCCTGTCTACTTATTATGTGCGAAAAGCATCCAATTGGTTTTCTAAAGGTAACGCCTTTCGCGAGGAATTGGCAACATCATGGCCATGAAAAGTGATCTCCACTTAACCGTTCATGATTAACGAAAATCTCAATTCCTCACATGAGACTTGTTCGTTGAATTTTGTCCAAGGTTGAACGCGGTTTCCTTGAGTTCCCAAAAAAAAAATGTCTAGAGGCTTTTGGTTCTCATAAAACCCTTGTGTCTTGGGTTCACCCCACATTACTGTCATTTGAAGATAAATACACGTTCTATTTGTTTTCTAAAATCGCCCTAGGAAAAACCTGCGAGTTGCAAACTTAAGGTATGGGAGCGAAAAACGCGCTTGTACTTGAGGCTTCTACAGCTTTGTTGTTGCTAAATATATTTTCATTTGACATTTAAGAAGAAACACAAGTACCTATTCTTATGGGGCAATTCAAAATCTTACCTAAGGCGTTGCGTACGCTTTTGATTGTTACATATACATCAAAGCCCTTTCAACAACTTAATACAACAATTTCTCATACCAACGCCAATTTCCACATTGACTTGCCTCACAATTTTCTCTGTTTATTGTTCGCAGCCCAGCGATATCGTTGCCCTATCACGTCCGAAATTAAATGGCGAAATGTTTCAATTATTCCTATCGAGATTTTATTATTGCTGTAACTTTTTTCTCATTTTATCTCCTGCACCTTACTAAATCAATTTCCCTCCCATTCACTTTCAAGATATCCAGAGTTAAATGAAATTACAACATCATCTCTCACAGTCTCAGAGACGATGCCGGCTATTTATCTTTGTTTAAGATAGAAAAGAGTATAGGTATCGGTTAAGTGCTTCGATTTGATTATAAACATTCATTAAATTGGAAAAATTAAATTATATTTACTCTAATAATGCCGCCACCCCTTAAACCATTTAAATTCGTGACAATGTTCCCTTGCAGTTGCATATTGCACTCAGTCTTTTACCACAGACAAAAGACAGTAAACAACAAAAAAGATACCGCGGCGCGGTGCTACCATCTGTGAAAAGTTGCTAGTAATGATCAGTACCGAATTGAAATTCGTTCCCTGGCCCGGCCCAAAAGGAGCGTATCGTATGCCATTTGAAATGGGATTGGACTGTAGAGCTCAACAAGACTTCTGTACTTATAAAAAGCACTGTGCACGCTCTCAAAAAAAGAAAAAAGACAAACGAAAATAAAAAAAAAAACATGACCATTACCAACTGCCATTTCAAATTTTGTAATTTCATCTCTCTGGTGTACACATACACACCGCAAACAGCACACCCGACCATAGATACATCATCTCCCGAACATTACATTTACCTTTAATGTACAACATTAAAGCGCCTTTTCGCGTATTCGCATCCGTGCCCCGAGATGGAAACTTAGAGCCACATTGAAAACCATCATCAGACAGAACTAAATGACGAAGACCGAGAGAGTATATTTTTGTTACGGCAGACACCACACGAAACATATTAGTCGGCACCAATCCCTGGTCTGTCTGTGGTATTGCCAAACACAACATGATCCACCGACCGACGAAGACCAGCCAAATGGCAAAGTTGATGGGAAATTCACCTCCAAAACTGGAGTTTCGGCAATGAGCGGGGTACATACACTGAAGCAATTTGGAGCACTTTTCGACTGTTTCAAGTACACTTTAGACTGGGTTTTTTCAACCCATAGACAGAGAAAAAAGTTCTCTTCATCTCAAAGGGCCGGAAAGTAGGTACTCAGATTTTTACTTTTGTCCTTAAAGTTTTAAAGGAATTTCTTCTAAGTCATGAAAAACATTAAATTTCTCTGTGTTAAGGTTTTAAGGTCTGACCACGCATTTAGGGTGGTATAGCTCGAATTTGATAGCACAAATTTGATTTATTAATCTCCTTGAGAGTTCGTTAGATCCATCCTCGTGGTATGGCGAAATACTAATTTGATTTAAAGCACACTAAGAGGATACATTCCTTTTTTATTGCATTACTTATCAATGTAGGGGAATTAGCCAGATATCTTATCTACCTTTCACCCTGCTACACTTGATTTGTCTGCTGGTCTGCGAGTGACTGTGACATGAAATATGATACTTTAATCGTGATTGTGTCTCAATAAGAAAAAAAAACTTAAAACTATGACAACAACTCTGGGAGAGATCGGATCTCGATATGGATTAACTAATTTAGAATGAAATATCGATTGTGTACGATGCAAGCTGCAATTGCTACATTTTAATTTGAATATGGTCACCAAAGTCGACGTAAAAATGTGTGTGTGCTGCGATGTCACGCTGGTATGTGCAGTACAAATTCTTTGCAGCTGTACTTTAGGAGGCGAATGAAATGAATTAAATATTCTCAGAACAGTTATATCATTCGCACATTTCTATACAAACAGAGAACGGAAAATGGATGACGAGTCAGTTTAGTTTGAACAAGCTTTTGTTTTTTATTTGTTTTTCCATTTATTTTTCAATTAACGATCGATGCATGACTATTTTTAGAATGTTAATCTATTTGTTTATTGCGTTTTTAATTAGATTTATCTCAGCTTGCAAGAACAAAAATAGGTGCGAGCGAAGTTGAGATTATTTTTACCGATTATACAATAAACAATCGGCTTAAGGGTAAGAAATAGCTTCAAACATGCCATTCATTCATTGGCAACATTTCAATACCTAATTTGAAAGTTTGAACAACTAGATAGTCCCTATAAACAAAAGTTCAGGTAATTAGTTTGAAAAACATTTAATTGTCTGTAATAAGAATGAGTTTCAAGTTTGACGATGATGTTGTGCAGCATGTTGCACCAGGTTCCATAAGCTCGCATAACAAAATTGTGAACCTAAAGCGTGATTTAAATAAAAGGCAAATAAAGGCTCTTTTAGACGATCATTTCGGATTCAGTTTTAGTTGAGGTTTCAGTTAAACTTATGTCAAAATGCCAAAAACTGAAGCGTTGAACTGAAACTGAAACTGATGGAATTCCCATAAGTTTTTAGTTCAGTTTTCAGTTCAGTTTTCTTTCTGATTATGATTTTTCACAAAGAAAACAAAAGCTCAACTGGACATCGAACTGACGTTGACTTACACAGACTTTTTTAACTGAACTGAATTGAACTGAGAACTGACCATCTTAAAGGGCTATTAATTGAATAATCAAAAATCCTATACCACTTTGAGTTCGCCTTTTTTTCTTTTTATACTATACGCGCACATCAAGGGGTTATAGTGCAAGCGGTTAAGAGGGAAGGAAAGGATTAAAATAGAAAGGAGGTGCCGATGCACGTTGTTTTTAAACTTCTGCGTATTACAATGAGAGGGAAAAACAGAGTCAGGTAAAGCATTCCACATCCAAGTAGTACGGCTAAAGAATGAATCTCTATATTTCACTGTACGTCCGAAATTGGGCTGAAGGTAAAACTGATTTGCATTCCTTGCGAGGCGTGTATTGCGGTTAAATTGTTTAAGGGAGGAATGCAACTGGTAAACTAACATTTAACAAATCAGCAGAAGTACTGCACTTCCAACAGAGGATACTGTACAAAATTTAACGAATGCTTTGCGTTAAGACAATGATTGCTGACAGCTTCGAACCATTTGCAACTTGTGGCTAGTAACAAATTTGCTTCTGTCTAGAAACTTTGAGATACATTGACTTGTGTGTATTTGTTTGGGACGAAGCCTTTCATTTATTTCAGAACAAAAAGATCGTATTGAACAATCCAAGACGAACTCTTTCAATCAAATTTAAGACCTAAATGTTTGGTCGTGTTGGTATTCGCAACACGAATTCACTCGAAATATTTGATGGAATATAATACATTTTTGTAATATAAGTAACGCAACTTGTTGTTGGACCTCAAATTACGCATAAGGATCGTGTTAAACGAACCAACACGAACAACACGATTTAATTTTTCTTGCTGAAAATTGAAATTGGGTGCATATAGACTCGTCTATAAAATTTGTACATGAAAAATGTTTAAATTTCTTTTTTCTCAAAATCTCACAAATATCAAATATCACTTAAGCTGTCAAACAAACAAAAAAGGCCCAAAGCCTTCAACAACAAGCAACCAGTTGCAATAGAAGATTTGTTCCTTCAAATACAATACTGACTTAGTTAATCGCGAAAAAATAAAAATAAATATGGTGGCACAACAGAGCGAGGAACCCCAGAGCCAAGCGCATTTCTCACAATCTTGCCTTGTGAGGGAATGGAAGGGACCTACAAATTTCTGCGGTTCCGAATGGCTAATCGAGAAGGCGATTTCATGGCAATGAGTTTACTATCGGAGGACTTGGCACGAAAGGCAATACCCGTAGAAAAACATTTTTGCCTCTGTTGAGATTCGACCCTCTGGGTTAACAGGCAGACATGCTAACCATCACGCCACGGGTGCCACTAACAATAAATAATTATCCAATGATGAGAAATACACAACCTGTCTGTGAACAATATGGCTGCCTTATACATTATTTTGCTTCAATTAATAGACCAAGTTGACCGTTCTTCTGGCAACACAATTGAATTTTTTTTATCCTATCTATTCATTCTTTGTAGTATATCTCGTTATAGTCTCAAAGCAACTCAAAAACAACAGCCTTAAAATGATAATAAATGCAACATGTTTCTAAGAAAGATCGTCTAGAATTATGAATGTAAACCAATTTATAAGCAACATCTGAGAATTGTTTCCTTGGCCACAAGTAATCTTATAAGACTTTTTTTAGTAGTCATGTGCAACATGTTGCTAGAAGATATTTGTTGCACTTGAAATACAAGCTTTCAAGCGCAACAAATATTTTCTAGCAAAATATAACATGTGGATTTGGTAGCTAGTCTTGAACAATAAAAATAAAAATGTAGGTACTGAAGTTTCATTCTTAAACTTTTGTCATGATAACAACCAGGGCCCTATTTCATAAACATTGACAATTGCGACAGGTGACAGGTGACAATTTGTAAATGACAACTAGGAAATTGTCTATATCCTGTCCCATAGAAAAATTGACAATTTTGTAGAATTGTCGGGAAATCTGCGACAATTGTCGTAATTTCGTTTCATAAAAAAATTGTCATGACAATGAATTGTCAGGGATATTTTTAAAATTGTCATAAATTCCCCGACAAATTTGTAGTGACAATTTTTTTATTGTACAGAAAAAGTTATACAAAATACAATTTTGTCAGTATGTAATTGACAATTGTGACAGGCAACTGAGTTTCGGTCGAAAAGTGACAAGTTTAATTAAAAATGTCGAATATTATTTTTTCAAGTGAAAGCGATAATGAGTCGAGATACAAGTTCGCGAAATAAGTCGTCCTCGAATTTTTAAGGACAGAATCAACAATGATTTTGCTGCATCAAGTGATTTTCAATTTAATGAAAAATTACGCGACGCATATAGTTTCTTCTTGCTAAATTCAGTCTCTTGCATACATTGCAAGAAATTTGTCAAAATATATGACAATGACAAAATTTTCACGACAAATTTATCAGATAGTGACAAAAATGTCACGACAATTATATCATTATCTGACAGTGACAAAATTGTCACGACAAATTGATCACTGTCTGACAGCGACAAATTTGTCACTACAAAATTGTGATATACGACCTGTCAATACGATATGAAATGGAAATTTGTCAGATAACTGCGACAAATTTGTAGAATTGTCACTTGTCAATGTTTATGAAATAGGGCCCAGGTTATAAAAAATAGGCTACAGTGGGGTTTTGCCAATGATGAGCGCTTCATTTGCAACCTTTCTCCTTACAAAATGTTGTGAAGCAATAAGAGAGAGAGGAAAAGTCTTATTCATCACAAAGAGCTCTCATAGACAATGCGTCGGACATTAACCATTGTCCGTTAATTCTGCAAAAGTCATTCAAATCTTTGACCTTACAACATTTGTACGGGGATGTCAAAAGAACTGATCAACTGGCCAACGATTTTTTCTTTTCCTTATTATAACTTTTTTTTGTTAAATCTCTCATTAAAAATCAATCAGCACACCAAGCGAAACTCAAACAAATTAAGCCATAAAATAAACTCAAAATGGAATTTTTCAAACATCTCCCAAAAAAAAAACACAGACTCTTCTGTCTATAAACAATTAAGATTCCTCTTATATCTTTGCGCACCACACAATATGTGAAATGTAAACAGAGATCTTCAGAGAATGCAAAGATTGCTGAATGGCAGTTCTTTTTAAGGTCTTGCGAAGACATACTCATTCAAGTGTTGCTGTGTTCTTTCCTTGTGAGTGATTTTTTTTAAATCTTTCTTTCTGTTAAGTATTTCACTGACTGACAAAGCCAAGAAAAAATGAGAGGGAGAAAAATTAAATCACGTTGAATATGTTTTTTTTTTTTTTCTTAATCACCCGAACGTCGCGTCATTGCGCGTCCGTCCGTCGTTTTCGCCAAGGTCACATGAAGATCAGTTAAGCAGAGTAAATGTTCAGCATTAAAACTCAAATAATGCGAGAACGTATGTGTATGATGTTTTCATTTTGAGTATTTTTCCTTCTTTTTTTTCATCTTTTGTTAATTTTGTCATGCCTCCACACCTCTTTTCAAATAAACAAATAAGATATGAGGCGCTTTTAGTATGATTGACGACTGAATGTACACCTGGACGATGGTAAGTAGTTTTTCAGTCGGATAGGCCTACTTAATTGTTTGAGAAAACTCATAATAAATAATAATGAACGAAGTTATTAAGCGTGTGCGGAAGTGCGAAAACTCATTTGCAAGATGTACCTACAAGATATGAAATGTGTTTCCTTATTTGGAAAGACAAGGTCTTGTCCATTAAATGGTGGCACAATTCTGGAGAAGCTTTAAGCGAAAATAGTTGTAAAAAGAAATGTTGGTCGAAATTCTCAATCTTGCTCAGAGCCATGAAAGAGAAAAATGAATGCGGATATCCTGTCCTCCGTCAAATTTAGAAAATAAACTCTATGTAGGTATACCTATGACATATTCTGTCACTTTGTGGAAACAACATCGCTTTTGCGTAGAGAAGCAGACTTGCAGCAACAGAACCCCTCCGAAACTCGGATTGCTGAAATAAACTCTTCAAGTCAAGTTTCACGAAGTCATCTGGAGACCCAATTACGTGATGCTTTTTGTTCATCCTTTAATTTGAATAAGCCAATAATCCCCCTCTAGGAGCATACACTTAATTTCATTCCCTAACTTTACAGCTAAAAAAAAATGGCCTCCCTAAATCTGTTTAAGTCTCCACTCAAAAAATCTTACTGCGTTCCAGTTTTAGAAGTAGTTACCTCCATGGTAGGTATTTTGTATTCATTCTAGAGGGACAATAAAATGCACAAGGAATCCTTCTGTCCTTCTTCAGAAAAAAAAAGCGAAACTCATTTTAAATCAAAACTTAATTGCATTCAAACTATTTCTTCATCACTCCAAAAGCACTTAGTTCTTCTCTCAGTCGTGAAAGGTAACTCTACACAATTTTTTTTTACTTTTTGCTGTACTCAACTCGTAGTCCCTCTACTTTGCATGTTTTTAATGTAAAGTCACGTACTGCAGATATACAAAATGCACCCACATGGAAATCATGATGTTGCCCCGCAATACCAAAGGGTTTTCGTGCTCAAAGGGATGAACTTTTTGTTCCATGAGAGAGGATCCAAGGCTCAACCACAATGTATGAGTAAGAAGTTGTGAAACGTGATGCAGCACCGTCATGGCGGTTTAACCAAACGAAATAAACGTTGTTGGATGTTCCTCTCGGTGGTTGTTGTTTTTTTCTTCTTCTTTTTTTTTCATCAGTTTGAAAGTCAAATGTTCAGCAAGGAGAAATTGTAGCGACTAAAAGAAAAAGTATCTGTCAACACAGACAATACCATAAGGAAATCGGTTCTCTTATTATTACTGCCATTGCAATTACTTTGGATTGCATTCTTGTTTTTTTATGTTTTTATTTTTTATTTTTTTACTCTACTTCGGATCGAATGCTTTTGTTTACTTCCTGTCGATACCACATGCTGAGTTTTCGAGATTGCCATCAGCAATTTTTTGACGGTTACATTGTTCTGAATGGGAGAAGGGGTATCCGGTGAATTATGTGCAGATTGTGCTGCATGAAAAAAAAAAAAACAAAAACAAAATGAAAATAAGATGAAATGAGAAATGTGCTTACTGTTGCTGAGTTGCTGGCTGGGCAGTTTTTTTGTGTTTATGAAGAAAAAAAATTGGGTCAGATTTTGTGTGGGCGGATTGGTATTTAAATAAGATGAATTATTTCCTTCGCGTAAGCATTTTTAAATGGCAAGAATTTACGGGACATAGGTACCTACATTCATTACCCACTTTGGCAGTTTGCTTTACTCTGCTCATCACGTCGTTAGAGCTTGCTTTTGTGGTTTTCTACAACATTTAAACTAGGGCTTTATTTATTTACAATAAATTAAACCCTAGCATGATGGCAAAAATCAGCTGGAGTTGATCTATTCAGAAAAAGATTTTGAAAAAATGGGAATTATGAGAGGCAGAAACAGGTCTAACTTCTTGCGCCACGCACTTTGTGATCTCGAAGGAATCACAACCAGTGTTGGGACTTTACTGCAATTGCAGTAGATCTACTGCACTTTTCTCGAAAATTAAATCTACTGCCTTTAAATCAAATCTACTGCACTTTTGATCTTACTCAGCCGTATTTATTAGGTTTCGCTATAACACGCTTAAAACGCATAATAGTTATGCAGTGAATAAGAACTTATTAAAACTTTATTCAGTGAATAAAAAATCCTTATTTATAATCCTTTTTATCACCCATTATAGTTATTCATACCTTATGTCAAAATCATAAAGAAACTCTCTAATTTGGTTTCTGAATGATTAAAACTGACAACAGAAAGTTTTTGTTTATATTGAAGATGAAATATAGGTCACACAATGTACGTTTTTCTATTTATTTATGTACTTCTATATTATTATAGATTACATATTATATTATTGAGCCAAAAAGGCTTTAATTTTTAGTTGTTTTGTCAACGTTTCGCAACTGGAAAACTTGTTAGAAACCAATTTACAAAAAAGGAAAACAATGCATATTTCTTTCAATTGAAAACACATTTACTACATCCAAATTATTTATAAAGTTAATGTAGTTTGATTATATTTCCATTTTAGTTATAGTAAAATTCTTCAAGTTGTAAATAAACAAATCAATACTCAAAATCAAGTGACATATATGCGCTTAAGCACGCATATCGGCGTTTAAGCTATTCAGTTCTTATTCACTGACAAAAATTGATTATAAATACGATTTTTGTTTTATTCAATGAATAAGCGTGTTTTAAAGTTGTGCGGAGTTTATTATGCGATTATAAATACGGCTGACCATGTATAACTAAACAGGTCTTTACATTGAAATTTTTAAATATTATATTAGTATGGAATTAGTCAGTACCAATGCAGGTTTAGAAAGTACCTTACATTATCTATCCTATACGGATATGAATTTTGGGATCGAGTTCTAGCGATATATTGCTTCTAACGATTTTGAAGAAAGCAAAATTTTTGAAATAAAAAAATGTTTGGTTCAATTCAATGTAGAAATTTGTGATCAAATAGAAAAGCGTTTTAATTTTAATAATACACATATCTTAAGTATTTAGATGCAAAGGTAGTGATAGAGAGTATACAATGACCTCGTTTTGGCCATTGTAACGTCTTTTCCTTTCTTTAATGAAAATTTTGAAGAACTTAACATTGTTTGGAGGTCTTTGTTGGGAAACCAATATACTTTAGATAAATATTATGATGCTGTTGACATAACAGCTCTTAGGGTCAAACTTAAAAATTAAGAAAACACTTTTGGGAAAAAAAATTTAATAGCTTATGTACCTACATATATGTTAATTTTTTATGATCACTGCCACATAGTAGTACCGCAGCAGATCGGAAATTTTCGACAGTTGATTAAGTGGTGGATAAACTTCCCAAGAAATTGAATACAACCACACTTTAGAAAATGCTATACTGTGTAAGGAAATGGACGACCTAAACAAAGATTGTTGGGAACCTTCGGATTCCGTGGGCCATATTGAGTATTTTAATAAGTTTAATAAGAAGCAATAAATAGGTAGCAATTATGACAGTACTTTTTTTAATTCAAAGCTGATGTTAATATTAGTATATGAATTTTTAAGTAATGTTAATGTATAAGTAATGTTAATGCTTATTTTGTTATCTTAAGTTATTTATGTATGTGAATCTTATTTAAAGTTGTTCATGTTTTGAAAATGAAAAATCTACTGCAGAACAGTTGAATCTACTGCATTTTTATTTCAAATCTACTTCGGACATTTTTCCAAAAAGTCCCATCACTGATCACAACCCCTTACTCATTTACTTCCACTAGGTTTCGATGAATAAAATATAAGTTCATGGCGAAAGATAGTAGTTAGACCTTTGACAGAATCTATAGTAATGTCATAAACAAGAGTGGGGCCACATCGCCTGTTAGTTAATTGGCGCCATACTTAGTTTAGGTTAGGTTCGATGGGAAGTGCAGCCGCAAGCACCTCACTCGGATCTCAAGGATCCATTGTGCTCCCCTTATAAAGGAGGTAGAGGATTGGGATTGTGACTTGGTTACTGGGGTTGGGAGCCAACATCAAACCATTTGGAGATCTGAATGAATTTTAGGATGCTGTTTAGTGGGAGGTTAGAGATGTCACCCAGGTTGCCGAAGAAGAACTCTGCGATGACTTTTTTCATAGTATGGACCAAGCTAGGACATCCTCTACATACGTCGGATGGGCTAATCCACATTCTCATCAATGATTTGTGAGCTGACCCGTCAGAATGCCAATCAACAGAGAGAGTTGAGGCCTGCTGAGCTGTAGCAAAAATTTTGTTTTATTCTTGGAAATATCCTGCCATAAGTTTCTGGAAACCCGGCTTATTTCTGTTATTAGCGGTTTCTAGGAAATTTAATTTACATTTGCCTTTAATCCTTCAAATTAAATTATAAGTGGCCATTTGGCGCCATACATAAACAAAGGTTAAAGAAAATTCTAGCTGTGCAGATTTGGACTTTTAACTATAACACACCAATTTCTATGGGAATAATATTTGGCTATTCAATTAGCATCAAGTAATTGGGTCTCTTGATGAATTCGTGAAATTTGTCTTGCAATTAATTCCAACCCACTCTGAGTTTCCGAGAGGTTCTGATGCTACAAGTCTGTTCTACGTATAGCAGTGATGTTTCACAAAGTTCGTAAAGGTGTCATATCAATAATTTCAGATTATAGTTTTATTCCATTTCCTAAATTGCACTTAAAGCGCTTATGAAAAAAAAACACCCTGAACTCTCGTTATTTATGAAATTTGGGGAATCATTAAGTGTTGAAAAGTTCATCGAGTTTTTACTTCTTAAAATCAAAAAATGGTCCTGAGCTTCAAAGAAAAGAAAACGGCACTAGATGACTCGTTTGAAAATACCCCGAAATTCGTTGTGTTTCCCACTTCAAAAGGATACGAAACCTATGATCTTTAGAGAATATAAAAAACCGGCCAAAATGTAAAAACACAAAGAGCACGCTTAGATTGTTTTCAGAAACAGATAAGGAATCGAAAACTTCATGAATCTTCAAAGCTAAAAACACAAAACTCATCCTTTCTCACTGAGCACTGCGTAAGGAAAGTCATCTTGTTCCATTTTTTTAATGTTTGATTTTATATCAATGTCCGTGCCCGTGAAGAAACGGTTAGCAACTCTGCTTGTTAACCGCGAGGTTGGTGGTTCGAATCCAAACGGGTATGACCACCCCTTGCGAGGAACTGCCAAGGCGTCCGATAGTAAATTCATTGCAATGAGAAGCGCTTTCCCGATCAGCCGTTCGAAACCGGCCGAAAATTGTAGGACCATTCACTCACAAGGCACATTTTTGAGAAATACGCTAGGCCTTGTAGCTGTCCGCTCGGTTGCGTCAACCTATGTATGTACAAATGTGATCTTAAATTCAATGCAGTCCTCTCAGATAATCCAAAACAATCACCTTATCTGTAGTTACGAGTATTTTAGCTCATACGTGTATTTTCAAACTACACGACTAACTGATGTAATGAGTTTCGTTGTACATCAGCAAATGTTTTAAAATAAGTCGAGCACAAAAACACACATTTTAAGAGTAGACGTGTACAGTACACGTATCAGCGACAATCCAATCAATTACTCAAAAACCAGCATCTAATTTTTAATTACACGTAAAATTTCAGGTAAAACTAAGCGTCTTTCTATAGTTATTTAAGTTGAATGGGTACACGTGTACGCGTGTTACTAGTAGGCGTGTACACGTTTCAGTGACAAAACGATCTGTCACTCAAAAACAAGCACTTCACGCCATTTTATTAATAAGTTTACATTAGAGCTACACGTTTACACGTGCAATTAGCTTCTGAGTACGCATGTTTGGAATAAATATGTAATTAAATACACGAATTCAATCGAAAGCTATAATTTCAAAGCAGTAAGACATAGGGTACCTTAGGCGACTTACAACTACTTTGAACATATTTGCCAAGCCAACCACGGAGTATGAACTGATTATGCAGTAAAGCTAAATACTATGCAATAAATCAAACTTAATCTGATAAAAAACTCCGACGTGATAGGATATAAAAAATATGTGCGGCTTAAAAAAAACCAACTCAAAACAGAATAATTAGATGTTGTAAATTGAAATGCCTACTACTGTACAAAAGACACGATGATAGTTAAAATTTAAAACTACACATTCGATTTTTTACGACGTTAACAGTTTACGACTTCATAGTTGAGAGATTCAAAGTCTAAACTTCTATCATTGTGCTTTTTTACAACTGTTAAAGCACTAAAATCATAAAATTGAAAAACCAAGGTCTAACATAAATATAAAATTTCACATTGGATTTAAGGTAAAGTAGTAGGTTACATATTGGGAACATTTGTTTGAAGCTAGAAACTTATTGTTATATATTTCGCATTGCCTTCGAATGTGTAAACGAAGTCATAAAATCGAAAAAAAAAATTAAATTTAAGACATAAAATATTTTTAACATTCACAACAAATAAAATACCAAAGAATAGTATGGGTCACTAATTAGAACCTTGTGGCACTCGATGTAAACGACGTTCTTATGTCAATCTCACAGAACTTGTGTTAATATATTGTGAATTGGTATAAATTAACATGTAAGTTCGATTTACAAGACATCAAAGCTTCTAAAAGATTAAATAAATATAATTCCTTAAGCAACGACGATAATCTCAGGCAAATAAAAAAAAAGAGAAGAGTAAACAAGAACTCTTCGGAACATTCACACTTCACTGAGTAAACTTGTAACGTGTGACTCAAGATTTGAAAGAACGATTGCAAATTTCATTTAAGCTGTTAGTATATCAAATAAATTATCTTGTGAAAAACTATGACCATGATTTGCTACTCAATGTTTACAGCCAAAACCCAAGTGACGATCTTCTTGTTAATACTAAGTATCACAGCTTACCAAATTGTGCGAGTGAAGTTATCTAAAAGCTATGCTAAACAAATACACACTGATTTATATGTATGCTTGAGAGTCCAATAAGATGATAATCATCATCGTTGTTCTTCCATTACCTCTCACTGGTTTGTTTACTTCGGAATGAAATTATGGAAATCATTAGTAACATTTTTTTATGGTTTTGTTGTGTACTTTGGATAGAATCCAATCAGTTCCAAAAGTTTACTTCAAATCTTTCATTTACAAGAGGCCTCCACTTAAAAAGTTGCTTTCTAGGTACCTACAGCTTTGTATGTTTACAGAAGCAACTTACTCAGAAGAAAATTAGTCCTCCATTCGAAAAAAAAGTTGCTTTTACTTTGAACATACACTCATATCAAATAATGACCAAAGATAGTTTATACTCGGTCACGTTGCCAGTAGTAACACTTTCAATTTGTTCCCATTGACACTCGAAGACAGAAAGTAACGCACACTTTACTATTAGAAGTAGTAGAAATTGTTGAAAAAAATGAATTAAATTCAATTATCTCTTACAATTTCGGAATAAGTAACTTCCTTAAGTCTGGGATCTTTCCCAAAACGTTGTTCTAAATTGCAAATCGAGGCGAGCCCCTTACCCAAGATGGGGGACTATCAATTTCGAAAGTTCAGTTTAATATTCAATGTGGTACCCGTGGTGTGATGGATAGCATGTCCGCCTGTTAATCCAGAGGTTCGTGGTTCGAATCCCAACAGAGGCAAAAATGTTTTTTCACGGGTATCTCCTTTCGCGAGGAATTGGCAAGTCCTCCGTTAGTATTCATTGCCATGTAAAGCGCTTTCTTGATTAGCCGTTCGGAACCGGCAAAAAAAATGTAGGTCCCCTCCATTCCCTCAAAAGGCATGGTTGTGAGAAACGTGCTAGGCCCTGGGGCTCCTCGCTCTGTTGCGCCACCATATTTATTTTATTTTTATTTTAGTTTTATATTCAAAGAAAAACATTACCGAACAGTTTCTAAACCTCCTATTTGAAGATGGGGACTATCAACATCGGAGGCCATGTTATAAACTCAAATTTACAATTTGTCCTGCTCAAGAAATGGCCTAAGAAGGGCTTTGGAAAAATACCTTACCGCGGAACTTTTTAAACTCTTTTCTATACCCAAGATGGGCGCTATCAAAGTGGAAATCGAGGTCTATACTCAAACTTACTCTTCCCTTGCCCTTCTCAAAACGCAAAGTCAAGTTAACTTTTCGATTGACTAGTGCACCGTGTAGTTCTGTAGCATTTTGTTTAAGTCCTAGTGGGCTAAAGGCTGTTAATTTTATGTTTTTACGAAGAAGGAACATTTTTGAAAATCGTTAAGACTATGACCATTATTATGAGTTACGAATCTAATGTTCGATTGGAAGCAAATCTTAAAGAGAGCATCTTTTATTGGATTATAATCAATCAGCCCTATCACAGATTCCATCATAGAAAACTTCCACACGGAGAGCTAAGTTACGAACTACGGAAATTTGTGATCACAAATCCGAATGGAATCGAAGAAAGCATATCCAGTTGCCACACTTAATACCGCCATGCTGGTTATCGAAATCAGCTTTTTTATGCCAAATGTACAAGATCGTTCACATCTTTCTGCAAAACACAACTTCCTTCGTATATAAAGACAATGGTTTTACATCCACTTGGATTTGGTGATACCGAATCTACGAATTCCGAAATTCGTTCCACTCCGAATTGATTATGTGATAGTTACGTCGGGAAACTTAGACTTTTTTCGATTATGATGGAATCTGTGATAGGGCTGAATAACCTTCTGAGATTCTCTTCAATGCTAAACTGTAACGTCAAAGAATATTGATTTCCACAAAGTTTTGCTATCTTTAGTCTGCAATACAGAGTTAATCGAAGCTTCCAAAACCATTCTCTTTCAGTTGAACTTTCGATTTGCTGCTCTTAATAAAAGCCAATCGATATTCGTTTGGAGAGAAAATCCTTCGTTTTTGCTTTGAGGAATTCTTCTTTTCACTGAAGTGCGATCAAGCTCTTTATTTGTGAAATTTGTGATTGATGCAATTGTTTTTCCGATTTCGTCCGACGTTGCGGATCATTCTCCACTCCGAACGGATAGGTACCCCGTTAGGGACAAATATTCTCAATTTAAAAATGTGATACATTTCTACAAACTTTTGAGCACGAGTGTACTAAATCAAGCCGGTTATTTGTTTTGCTTTTGTTTACTTAATTATTTATATATTTTTTTTGCTTGCCAGCCCGCCTGTCTCACGTCATTTCTTTTTGTCAAGAAAAAAAAAAACAAAGCAAACAAAACAACGAAAGAGAAAAGAAAACAAAACAAATAATTGCAAATGTGTACTTTTTTATGTTTACGTGACACAAAAAAAGAAATAAACAAAAATTCTCATTCTCGGCTTTGACATTAAAAATTTTTGAAAACTTTAACACTTTCAGTTTCGTCAAAATGTTATCGTAACAAATGATTTAAATTATTTAATTTACAGTTAAAATTTAATGAGAAAAATAAAATGAAAATGCTTGAGAACGGCATAACATGGTAGGTATTAAGAATTAGAATTTTGCGGCGCAGTTGAAGAAAAAAAAAATTAACCAAAAACTACGTGCTCGCAAGCAGGAAGTGTTTCTTAATCGTTTTACAGTGAGTAATACAAAAGTCTTCGTTTTGTAGGCATTGGGGTTAGATAAATAGAACTTTGTGCGAGCGAGGGTGGGGTTTAAGCAATTCACACAGAATTTGAATTTTATTGAGTACGATCGTGATGGGGATCACGTTGGAACGTCGTTCGTCGGCAATTAAATCAAAAGTTTTTCATGGAATGTGCGTACTTATGGTGAATGTGTGATTTTCACGCCAAACGAAAGCCTAGTAAACACAACGTGACTGATAACTGATAAGACGCTGAAGTTGTCATCACACGTCAACCAGTATATCAATCCTTTCCTTACTGCTAGCAAAAAAAGCAATATTTTAATAATTGTATTCTTCGTTTTTACATTATTCCAAGAAAACAACAACTTTCAAATCCTCTGTTGTTCTAGAAAACTGCCAAAATTATTATTCTGACAGCTCAATGACACATGCGCAAATCACTCTAATATTTTGTACGCTACGCTAGAATTGTTAACCACATTTTCTTATTCTCTTTTTTTTATTATTTTGTTGTTATTGTGCATACTGGCGAAAAAAAAAATTACCAAAAAAGAAAAAAGAACTAAAGCTATTGAGAGAAGAAGAAGGAAATACCAATAAAACAAAAAAACAAAACAGAACAAAAAATAAAACAGCGAAAGGCAACCAAAAACACAGATAATAAATTTGTTTGACCTTGACATTGGATGATGTTATTTAATTTTGTGTTTTGGTATTTTTTCTTCTATACTTTTCTTTATACGTATATATTTGAGAGAGGCAAGTAGCAATAGCTTGGAGCTATTTGCCATGCGGCAAGAGAAGTTGGTTTATGATGAGGGTGGGTGTTGTTTTGCCGATAGGAATTTACAATTACGCACATAGGTAGTGGGAATCATAATCATTACAATCCGCATTTTGTCTATGATGTATCAGACTTTTGTTGGTTTTATTTCGCAATTTTTCTTTCTTCTTCGTTTCGAAAGACTTGTGTCGTACCTACGTGTGCAAACGAATTGGTAATTGGAGTTTAGGTACTCGTTTCGTAATTAGGTGAATGGCTGCATAAAGCTTCATAACAAAGGTTTTTACGTGTTTAAGTGTGAACGAGGAAATGATGATTTAAACAAAAGTAAAATGGTTTTCTTAGTTTTGTTAATCATCGAGCTAAGGTTAGGTGAGATATCATCTCTGTTGCTGGCTGACGGGTCAGCAAGAATAATGTGGGTATAGGCTTTAGAATTAAATGATGAATTGTTTGCTAATTAACATTCTCTGCAAACGCGTTTCATTGAAAAAAGCAGTCCACACAAGGAAACTGTAACACTAAAAAAAAAAACCATGAACATCATATTGTTCTTGTTGATTCTCATAGAATCGAGGTCTAATTTTATTCTCTACCGGGGTTCAGATCAGACACGTTGAAGCTGGTACATAGTTAAAAGATAATTAGTTAGGATACTTTGAAAAGCACAGTTGGAATATGTAAGTCGTGAGGTGATACCATCAAAAAATCGTAACTTGTATGTATGTTGATCTCGCTGGTTCTATATATAGGTAGAGGGCACAACCTTACATTGCAAGGCTATCTGGCTAGACTCATTGAGTAGGGCATTGCGAACAAAGAAACCGAATCATGACTCCGAAAAAAATCTTTGATATTGTTCTTGTTGACTGTCATGCTTTCGAGTGCTTCGTTCTCAACTGAACTGAATGCCGAAATAAAAGAACCTATCAAACGACATTTATTAAAAAGAAAAGGAGTGTTGACTCTTCACCCTTTCAATTCACTTTCGAATTTTAGACACGATGGTGGATCTGCAAAGCACCACTCATAAAATTTCAACCGTTCAACCGATTTATACTTCACATTTCGGAAAATTTGAGAGAAGATTCAATAATTCCAGACAGTAGTGCTAAAAAGGACGAGCTATACAAAGCTAAGTTTAGCCTCACCAAATTCAAAGTCTTCTTCATTCCATTCAATTCAGTTCCCAATTCCAGACACGATGGTGGCAATTAGTGGAAGATCTTTTCCAGCACTGCCCCTAAAATTTAATCGGTGATTTCAATTCCTGTAAGTCAATAACCGACTTATACTTCACACTCCGGGAGATTTTACAGAAGACTCAAAAGCTTCGGAAAGTAATTCTAATAAGGACGGGCTAGGCAAAGCTACACTCAGTCTCGGAAGATATTCACAGCCAGTCTTAGAGATTGCTCGCTGCTCCATTTAAGTTGGCAGATACAAGGATACACCATTGACTCCTTCAATGTCGAAAAATACCTATGTAGATATAGTGTTGCACAATCACGTTAAGGCTCTTTTTGAAGCTTTTATATAACATTACATAACATCACATTGAACCTAATCCGCAGCTAAATCTATGGTGTACGGAGGTTGCAGGACTGATAACAAAGATCATCGGCTGGTACTTCAAAAACAAATATACATAAGACGGAAACTACACAAAGGACAACAGGACGTGATCGGGCGTACAGAGAGGAACCCATCTAGCCACTAACAAATCCCTTTAACCACAAATTTATGACAAATGAATGATAAGTGGTAGCGTGGCGTAATGTTTAGGAGGAAACTAAACCAGATCTGGCTGTTGATGAAGCCAATAACAAAAGAAAATCAACATCAAGGACTCAGTCACAACGTCACGAAGGTCGGATGCAAGTTTCCAAAATGTTTAGTTTTGCAAAAGGATATCAATGCAGAGGTCAAACTGGGAATAATGCTTGTCATGCTAACCAACCTGATAAGACTGAGAAGCCTTCATAGAAGAAAAGGAACCTTTAAGAGCCAAGGCGACTCTCACTAGCCCAACAGACTCTGCCCTATCAGATGCTAGCATTAACATCTTGGCATCTACTGGGTTGTTTTAAGAGGAAGATTCTAGAGGTAATGTCGGCTACCGTCTGTATCTTTGAAGCATGAAAGAGAAAAATCAACTTCTATGTTGTATGTGTTATGCAATCACTAAGACCTGATGAAAAAGTTAAAAAATCAGCAGCTGATATGCATGTGACACATATATCGTATGACTATACTGAAAAATTCTACATTCTATATCACGCTCGCACTGTTTTATATCATTAAGGGTATTCATAGTCCCTTGATATGTGCGTTAGTTACAAAAAAAAGTACCGAGAGCACCCTACCTTAGGTGGGGAGTAAAAAACGGATAGAGGAGCTTGCGACGGTCTGGGAATCATGTGTGATGAGTAGAGGCGAAGGTAAGTAATGAAGTAAG
This sequence comes from Melanostoma mellinum, assembly GCA_914767635.1. NCBI lineage: Eukaryota > Metazoa > Arthropoda > Insecta > Diptera > Syrphidae > Melanostoma > Melanostoma mellinum. The sequence goes on from OU612058.1 coordinate 29,629,905, forward strand.
AAAACCATTTAACATATCCAATTTCAATAAAGGAAAGTTTGTGAGTGAATAATGCGATAAGACTGTGACACCGCCTGAGATAGGAATATGGTGGAGTTTTGTTTTTGCTATCCCCAGCTAGTCTTATCGTCTTCAAACAAGAGGTGCTAACAAAAAAATTGTTAAACGTTCCTAATTACGATCAATTTAAAGCCTCGCCTTTAATGACTGATAAGACGTAATCGTACAGTTAATGTGACTCATATCTGATTACCTTAAGTCATAGAGGTAATGATGAGATAAAACTGGGCAAATATTAAGATAGTCAAGTTCTAAAGGTCTACGCAAGGTTCTATTAAGATTTATGGCAGTGAATGTGGATAGTATTCTATTCTAACTGCAACAATGAGAGTCGAAAAGAGCAATTACCAAAAGAAACATGTACAAGAACATCTGTTGCTCAGTCAAGACTCATCACATATCTCAAAAAGATTCTTATACGTCTGGCTTTTCAATTAACCATTAGTCCCTTCTGTCACCATGCCAATTCATTACCACTAATTCATATAACTCACAACTCCTGACCCCCATTAGGAAACGTTACTCATGACTTCAAAGCGAGGCCATCCCGTTCATTACGACATTAAACAAAACCACACCAATAAAAGTGCAAACAAAATATAAATAAACATATTCCTAAGCAAATACTCAAGAAGGCGCAAATAATTCCACGACTTTTGCGTACAACCAACTCCCATATTCTTGAACTCCTCATAGAGAGTTACTCTATCAATAACTCTGTTGCTTGTCGTTGTTGAGGTACATATGTACCTCTAAAGCTAAGCAATTCTTCGCTGCAGCAACTAAACCATACAACTGACTGCCACTTGTCGTTGTTGAATGCAATTATGAGAGTCTCGTATGCTGCCGCGCCGGCAATGCACTTTGCCAAGGACAAACTCATTGAAAAATGAAACCGTCGTTGTCGACGTCTCGCTCAGAAAAGAAAAAAAACTAAAAAAAACATGAAGAAAATTAAAAGCAATGCTGAGAACAATAAACATATGGAAAGTGAGAAGATTGCCACAGAAAAGCACTCAACATCTCAGATGCTAAATCGATAAGGGATGCCATTTTGATTTAACTCCACATTGACACTGATGTTTATTAAAGTATAGAGGACAAGACTTGAAGCTTCTTCGAAGAAGCGCCTTCACGCTTTTTTACTGCAACTTTTTCATACTTTCTGCTAAGTCGATCACTAGTGGGAACCCTCAACACACAACAAGAGCACCATTGTTATTTCTCGATCATGATCTTGTTAAAGAAAAGATAGAGAAGATTCTTTGTGTTGATCGAGGACAGTTTGAGAGAAATCTTAAGTTTGCTACTCACCCAGTTACTATAAAAAAAGTTTATTTGGTCTAGAAACTCAATCAAGGACATTATTGTTCGGGTGGTTATTGTTCGTTGCTGCTCATACCCAGACCAACAGACTGTGTGTGAGTGTTGGCAATGAAAATTGATTTCCAAGTCGTGATACTGACTTGTGTCTTTTTGATTATGTTCAATGGAAATTTCAATCTTAATCACGATTCCAATGAAATAAACAAAACAATCATGAATTTTTTAATACTGTCGATCAAAAACGCCATCGTGGCCGGACAAGAAATCAATTTTGTTTGAACCCCCGAGTATATTGACAAGGAACAGCAAAATAAAAGAAGAAATAATAACTATCCTCTTTGAATACATCGTTTAAATGCGCCTTTAGGATAAGTGCATCTATTTGAGTATAGAAAACAATGGGTTCTTTGAATTTTGCAAAAATGAAAAGGAACACGACGAAATAAACTTATTCTTCGTTCTTTCAGAGCTGTCATTGGGGGTATTTTGATTACTGACATGTGCTTTCAGGGAGTGTTCTGTTTGTCTTGTCCGTATTTTGTTTGTCGTTTCTCCTTTTTTTCTCTTCTCTTCTATTTGTGGGGATATATCAACATACATATATATACGAACATTTTAACAAACAAAAAAAAATAATCTTATTTCTTTCGGAGTGAAGAAGACTGAGTTATGATGATGACAAAAACAGAATTCTAAGCACGTTTTATTTGTTCTCAAGGCTTTCTATGGTTTTAAATATTTTTCTTTCATTTTTGATCTGATGACTTCTTCACTACTTGTGTGGGTAAAAACAAAAGAAAAGAATTTTCGAAGCTTTATTTTTGCCAGTCAGTGTTTTTCTAAGGATTTTCGCAAATGCATCTTTTTGGCATTTTGAAAGAGATTTGTCCCTGCTCCGGAAATAAACGATTTCTATTGTTTGCTGGTTGAGTGGGAGTGATGCAACATTGTTTCAAGTAGGAGCTCTAACAAGCTTTGAACAAAGACCTTCACATTTTGGGCAAATATATTCTAACGGACTGTGACATGCATTTTATCAACCAGCGACATTTTACACAACACTGCCGCTGCCATTTCTTTTAACTTAAACGAACTAAAAAGCAAATTTATGTCTACATAAATCATAGCTTAGACAAAATAGTTTAGAATATAGCAGCTCTGGTGTGTCATCATTTTCTCCACAAACTATAAAGACTAACCAAATCAAATGTAGTTGCGAAAGCTACAAATTCAGTAGTCGAATTGTTTGCCATACGACATGTGTATGAGACTGCCTTCACTTAAGCGACAAGAACGACATGGTTCATGCATCTGTAGTTGTTGTCGCAACAGAAATACTATCAACAATTTACAATCTAAAAAAACGTATATTAGCCAACAGAAGAATAAGACGTAGGAGTACCACAAGGTTCCGATCTACAACCCTTTCTCTTTGTCTTTTGACTTTAGACAAGAAGGCCAATATTGCAGGAAGGACGACGAAACAAAATGGGGCGGGGCTCACTTAGTTTACTACGCTGTCTTCGCTGGGCAAAAACATGCGCTAGAAAAGATTGGCACTACATAAAACTCAACACTGCCCACTTGGCAGACTTGAGGCGCAAAATTGATTTAAAAGTGACTCAACCCTGAACTTTCAGATACAACAGTAACAGACCGACGCGACGCGACGCCCTACCGTCTCTCGATGATGTTCCACTTTAGTTCGGTTCATTTGAAGAAAATTGGTACAGAAAAGGGCAAAACAAGCGCGGTGAGAGCCAAGCCTTTCGCTTGAAAACTCTCCTAAAAGCGAGCAAAGAAAGGCTTTATACCAGGAATCGATTCAAGTTAAGGTTAGAGAACTGATTTGAAAAATAATAAGTTTGGCAATGTTCAGCGAAATGCAGATTTTATAACACCACCAGATAGAAAATCTGAGGAAATATTGTTGCCAATAAAAAAATCATCTGTTAAATGATATACCAAGGTTGGGTAAGTATCACCTGTACGGTGTGACAGAAGAACGCTTAACGATCGCTTCAATGTCGTTGAATCTAAGAATGATAAGATGCGGCCCTAAGTGGCAACCTTTGGGAGCACCAAAGTCAACTAGAAAAGCTACAGATAAAGAAGCACTGGAACAAGCTTTATAAAAACACTTTTTCAAACAAGATGAAGACCATCTTAATGCAATGGGTTCAAAGCTGGAGTATTCTTTAACCCACAAGGCAATGCCAAATCCGTTGAAATAGCATCGACTTCACTGTAATTCTCTAGAAGATGCAAATTTTAAAACTAAAAAATAAAAAAGTTAAATCAGAGCAAATAGCTATTGTGCTACTAAATGGACAAACCATTACACGCAAGACTCATACAATTCAGGCTTTAGAAAACTAATAGGAAAGCTTTGCATTTTTGAACCTCCTTATGTTGTAACCCAATTCAAGTACAGCATGTTTTATGAAGACATGGTTCTTAACAAAGCAATAAGCAATGCAGCCTTATTCCTATTTTTCCTTAACGGTGCTCTTCCACTTGTTGTAATAGACAACTAGACATCGTCTACTGGAGTACGCTTTACGGAATTCAATTATTGTATACAATCCGGCGCGGTGACCCCTTCGACAAAATACGCCATACAAAAAAACCTACTTGATCTTTTTTAAACATTAAAATGTCAAGTGACACAAAGCCAACGTAATATTGACCTCCGATTATGAATAATTTAGACACAAATTTGAATATCATTTTCCAAACAGCAAAAATACTAAGGCCTGTGCAAAAATTCAGCATCATGAATTCCAATCTAATTTAAACCTATATTCGAGTTCAAGCTTTTATCTTCTTTCTTTCTGCAATTCTTAGTATTCATACTTGAGTGATACATTCGTATAGCCTTTTCCTGACCACACACACCACTTACTTTGTAAAAGCTTAAATGGAACGTGCCTTCATTAGTTTTAATTGATTTTTAGTGCTCTACAATCACTCGATGACATAAAATTGTGTACTTTACAACTGTGGACGCATGCACTTTGATCTCCATAAATGGTGATTAATTAAAGTGATGGGCTATGTGATGCATCTAACAGCTGCGTTGTAAATGACTAAAATTGTAACCACTTAGAAACATCCAGAAGGAAGTTCTTTAAAATGCATGAGGCTTTGAATTATTTGAAGTATCCAAGAGCGGAATACAAAAGTGTTATCAAAAAAAAGCTCAAACTACATAAAAATACTTTTATCACTCAATCGAATTGATTGATGGAGTGCCTTCTTTTTTTAAAAACCTGAAACAGATCAACTGGTTTCCGTTTGTCAATCAACATTTTCCAACTCTTCAAATTTGATTACACAAGAACTCAAGACAAAAAGAGGAGGAGACCTTCCTCTCGCAACAATCATTTAAATCCGTTGATAACTTAATCGCATCAAAACAGTTCACCTCTACAGAGTAATGAAATATTGTTTCATTTACAATTGTGTACATCAGACGTGACTTTATTACCTTAAGTCGAAAACGACTTTGTGTAACGTACGTTATACCATCCCATCCCACACAATCGTAAATTCAGTAGCTAAAAAGGAAAACCTCCAGTGAGTTGTTGGTTCATTTTTTTTTTATCTATATCTTAATTGACATTCATTTTTGTTGTTGCTGTTATTGCTATTCATGATCATAAGAGTGTCGATGATCGTCTTTCCCATGATCGAAATTGTTACTTTTTATTTAATCGTTTGAAAATACCTTGTGTGTGTGTGTGTCTATGTGTATCGGATGCAATTAATCTGCGGATTTTTCTTATGAAAGTGAAGCAGATATGGTCTATAATCAGACAAGGAGATACAAAAATGTTTTTAGCTTCTTACAATAGTTACGTATATAAAAAAAGAAATAATAGTCACACGTAAATGTGTATCGCGATCTAGCAACAATGAAGACACGGTGAGAAATAGAAAGAGTCGATGATCAAAGGTAATTCCAATTAAAAAATTAGATTGTGTATGTTGTTCACAGTGAAAATGGGCAAACAATTAACTAGATCGAAAGTAATGTGAAAGAAAATTTAATCGCAGCAAAGTTAGCAAAATACGAACAATTAAACCAAGTTTAAGGTAAGGTTGGGTTGAAAGCTGATGCTCAGAAATCAGAATTGCCGGTCTGACTTCGGTCCTCCTATGAGCTCATGGTCGGCCAAACAAATTTCTTGGTTGATAAAATTTATCAAATAAGGTTTAGTTTTACGTTTAGAAAACTCAATCACTCAAGAACCTTGTGGACTTCCAATAAGAATGAGACTATTGGGCTTAACAATCGTTTAGTGAGGACGACAGGCAATTGCTTGGACGCAAGTGCAAAGTAAACCAAAAGGCTTTATGGATGGTTAGTGTTTATTTTTCAATAATTTGATAACCAATAGTATCTCTTAACGAATGGGTTCTCAATCAAGAAAACTATATGCCTACGAATACATTCAAGAAGGCATCACCAGAAAAAGCGATTAGTAGGGAATAAAAAAAGGAGTACCCCAAGGTTCAAAACTAGGGCCATTTTTATTTAGTATTTCCCCTGCACGGTGATCTCTCGAAGATTCTATCAGAAATAAGGACAAAGATGTGTTTGGGAACGATTCCCTTTCTGTGGTGTTGAAGGTACCAGAGCACGAACCTTAAGATTTCAAATAATTGAAAAACACGTCCCCTGTCAAAACAAAGAGAAAAACAGACAAACGAACTTACAAAAATGAATCGCGTTCATGGTTTTACATAGCCATGTTTGAAAAATGACAAAATCCACAGTATCACAAAGCAGCGGGGAAGACAGGACAGGTAAAAACAAGTTTCACGAAGGTCGGGGAAAAAGAACCCAACGGTCTTCTACGATAGCACAGAAGAACAAACAGCAAACTACATTGCAATAGATTCTTATGAAAGTTAACAAGTACTCAAAGCCAACGAAGTTCTGGTCCCTGACATTAACTTTAATTCCTAATAATCGATCAGTGAGAAAATTATGATGTAAAATTCTCAACAATCAGAAAAAAATACCTAAATTCTGCACATCTCAAATACTGACAGAGCAAATACTACCGAGTCAAAGATACATGAGGCCAAGAACCACCATGAAAATTACCATGGGCACTTCCTCTCCACCATAACAGTCCAAAAGTACAATATTCATGCAAATCTATTGTGTTTAGAACAAGCAAAAGGGTTTCAACCGTTTCTACTTTCATATTAACGGAAGCGATTTGCTCAAATAAAATAAGCTTCAAGTGTGCAAAATATCGGCTTTTTATTGTTTCCCTTATTTTTAAGCGCATGGACAGGTTCGCTATTGAAAATATAGCGAAATTCGTTAAGAAATTCATCTAAACATGTAGGCCTCGATTCGTACAATTGAACCCTTATTTGCTTGCGTACTTCTCACTGTGAACGTACTTCTCACTGTGAACTCTTTTACGTTGTTCAATTCAAATATTTAGTACAGGCAAGATAGGATAGATATTTGGCCTTCCAAAGTCTATTTCCATTTAAAAGTTGTAAATGCTTCTTGAGAAATTGGCATGTCTTTCGATAGTAAATTCACTGCCATGAAAAGCGCTTTCTCGATTAGCCGTTTGGAATCGGCAGAAAATTGTAGATCCCCTCCATACCCTTACAAGGTTGTGATAAGTGCGCTAGGCCCAGGAGTTCTTCGCTGTGTTGCGCCATCCTTTTTATTTATTTATTTAATTTTAAAGTAGTGCTCGTGGCGGAATAGTTGGCATGGCTGCCTGTTTTTACGTGGAGGTTCGAGGTTCAGTTCCTGGAAAAATAATCAGCCCTATCACAGATTCCATCGTAGAAAACTACCACACGGAATGCTAAGTTACGAACTACAAAAATTTGTGATCACAAAATCCGAATGGAATCGAAGAAAGCATTTCCAGTTGCCACACTAAATACCGCCATGCTGGTTATCGAAATCAGCTGTTTTACGCCAAATGTGCAAGATCATTCACATTTTTCTGCAAAACACTACTTCTTTCGTATATAAAGACGACGATTTAACATTCCACTTGGATTAGGTGACACCGAATCTACGAATCTCGAAATTTGTTCCACTCCGAATGGATTATGTGATAGTTACATGGGGAAACTTAGACTTTTTTCGATTACGATGGAATCTGTGATAGGACTGAATAATAAATAATGTTTTCCCACTAGCATCGCACTTAGGCCTCGGCCACGCAGTAAGCGGCAGAGCGGCAGAGCGGCTGAGCGGCTGAGCGGCAACTCTAAGCGGCGTATGGCCAGGCACTAAGCGGCTGAGCGGCGAGCGGCTGAGCGGCAACTCTAAGCGACGTATGGCCAGGCACTGAGAGCGATTGCTTTTGAGCGATTAGTAGTTAAAATGCCGTTGTCAAGAACAGTTCGCCGTATTTTATTGTCGGAAAATCGTTTGCATGTGTACAAATTACTTAAACGTATACAGAAAAGAAGACGATTTGGTGTTCATCCGATTAACCAATTAAGATCGGAATTTGTTGAATTTAATCATTTATTTTTGAATTTGCCATTATAATTGTTATTCCATTACCTAAGATCTTTTTAAATTCGTTAACGGAAGCACTCATTCCACTCAATATATGGACGCTTCATCACTGATATAAATATAAAATGCTGTTTGCCGCTCAGAAAATTAAAACATGTTTGATTGCTGAGCGGCGCCGCTTTGCCGCTCAGAGTTTTGTTTTGCCGCCCGCTCATTGCGTGGCCACTCCTGTGTGATTTCATATGTTTTAATTTTTTTTCGCCGCTCTGCCGCTTACTGCGTGGCCGAGGCCTTAGCCAGAAATTTCCAAGCCGAGTAATAAATTACACTGTCATAAAAAGGTCTTTCTAACTCAGCCGTTTGAATCGACATATAAAGGTGGGTATCAAATGCGTTGCATTCCGACGACCTCCGAGCTTTGCTTCGTCACAATATTCTTTTTTTTATTCAATTTAATTTCTAATGAATGAAAACTTGTTTCAAAATTCTGCCAGTCCCATATAAAATACCGTGACGCAACAGAGTGTGGAGCCCCGGAAACTAGCGCATTTCTAAAAAATATGGCCTGTAAAGGAATGGCCCTACAATTTTCTGCCGATTCCGAACACCTGATCGAGAAAGCGCTTTTCATGGCCTTGAATTTACTATCGGACGACTTGCCAATTCCTCGCGAAAGGCGATACCAGTGAAAATCATTTTTGGTTTCTGTTGGGATTCGAACCACGAACGCTTAACAGGCTTACCATCAAGCCACGGATATCACAGTGCCGTGTTGCCGAGATATTTAGTGCACCAATGACTTACCATTGAAATGTTTAGATTAGCTACACCAATTTTATGTGACTTACCTGCAAAGAAAAAAAGAAAAACAAAAGCATAAGTAAGTTTGCCAAAAACGTTAATTTTCTTAAACTTAAAAGGTTAATAAGGGCTAAGCCACTTAATGAGCAACAAATAATTTTGACGCTAAGTACGTGGCCGGGCTCCAAAAACTCTACAATTGCATCAACTTTTCTTTTCAAAAAAAAAAAACTTCAGTAAATCAATATTCACAATTCCAACAATTCATTAATCTAATTTCATAAAACCATTCAACAAATCAACCATCCTATCTCCCATTAGAATCCAATTTTGGATCATTTTGAAATACAATAACACACTTCATCTTAAAGACAATGAATTCCCCCTTTCAAAACAAGTGCGTAAGCAGTGGATAGAAATAGACCAATTTTTGAAGGATAGAAACCGACCAACGAATCGCTCTCCAGAATTTTCTATGATATTTCAATCCAATTCTATTTCCCCCATTTATTTTTGGAATAGATTTTCAGATTTCAGCTGTTGGCTTTATACAGAAGAGAATTAGAAAAAATAAAATAAAATAAAAAATATAAAAAGAAAAAAAGAAAAAATTCGATATAAACTGCTATAGGATTGTGTCAATAATTAAAATTTGTTTTTCTTAAGTCGAAGGATTGATGGTCCTCAGCCTTTCAGAAAAGGCGTGAGCAATAAATTCATTAGTATTCTGGTTTCGGTACACCATGTGAGAGGCATGCATCCATGCATAGAGACTCGTCTCTCTGTGTTGTGGTCAAAATAACTCATTACATTCGAATAGAGAAGAAAAAACTTCAATAACAACGAAGATAATATCCAAAGAATTTTTCATTATCTTGTAGCTCCCCTACTAAACACATGGATGCCGTTCGATGATGGTCAGAGTAGAGATAGCGTAATTCTTTTTCACACAACTTAAATACGTCTCGGCTGTGGTGGTGCCCCGAAGCCGCTGCCGATGCCGACGGCAGCGGGCGCATGAAATGGAAAGTGATTTTCATTTCATTTTTCTTGCAGCCACTGTATAATCGTACATATGTCGAGAGAGAATTTTCTCGTAGTTTTGTTTTGTTAATTTTTTTCTATTTTTGCACACACGACCAACCGAACCAATCTACGCTGCCGTCGCCAGCCGCCGCATCGTCGTTGTGTAGTGTAATAAGCGGGTAATAGTGCATTTGGAATGCAAAGTGATTAGATGTGAAAACTGATGCATTGGGGGCTGCATCAAACAGGGGAAGGGGCGAAGGTTTCGAATGCATGTATAGTTAGTTTTCAATTTTTCTCGGTAGTGTAACTAGAGAGGGCGGCGTTGTTGCTGTTGTTGTAGTTTTCGTTAGACGCTTCGTGTTTATGGATTTGCTTGGGTTAATACAGTGGCCTGTGGGGTAGGTTGTTAGATTTTATTTGCTTTTGTAATTTCAAATGAAAAATTCCCTCTATCTGACACGATGACACAAGAAAAAGCAAAGCAAAGCAAAAACACTGTGCTTTCCGAAGTGCACATTAATTAAATTTCTAAATTTGAATTTATTACGCTTTCGGTAATTAGCGTTGTGAACAGATTTAAAGTTGAATGTTTTGTAAGTTAGAATTAGTTTATTTTGTTTAGAACTTGGTCAAGTAGGTGTTTAGTTTAGCTAGGTGAGTGACGTTGATGACGAACTGAAATAGATAGCACTAGATAGCCGGCGGCGCGGCTCGGCGTAGGTATTATCATTGGGGTGTTGTAAACATTTAAGTTAAAACAATAAATTAAGTTTAGTGTGTTGACCGCATTGCTGTACAAGAATTATTGTCAAAAAGGCAAAAGGAAATTGTGTAGGTATCAGCAATTGGTTTAGTTTGAGAGTTAGGTAGTTGATGACATTACAAAAATAAGGCCCCGATTGCGGTTGTCGATTGACTAATCGATACTCGACTTTTGTCGTTTTCGATCGACATTCTTCGACCAGAAAATTATGAACGAAAGCTGTCGACCGTCAAATCGAAGAATGTCGATCGACAAAAGTCGAGTATCGATTATTCAATCGACAACCGCAATCGGGGCCTAAAGGAAATTAATTGAGTTGCGAAATGCTGAGAATGTTAAATTATCAACTACGGATGTAGCTTGATTTTCAAGTGGCAAATTTTGTTTTTACAGTCTAAGTGGGATGAGTTATTTTAACATGAATTGAGGCAAAGGAATATGCAATTGAATGGATAAGTTTAAGCCCGATGGCTTTTGTAATCATGAGTTTTGGTTGTCTAAAGTCAGAGTCGAAGTTGCATCTCAATCGACTTCAAGGGCACAATTGCAGAGAGCATACAAGAAAATGGAATTGTTGTCGCAAATGTAGGTTAAGTCCCAGGCACTGAAATGGTCACATAAATAAATGAGGAAAATTAAGTGAAATGCGATCTGGTGGGTTGAGTTCTGCTGGGATGAGTTATGCTGGGATGAGTTCTGCTATTTTGAGTTCTGATGGGATGAGTGCTATGAGTTATATTGGAATGAAATTTGGTGCGGTGAATTCTGATAGGATTCGTTTTGGTGCGGAATGCGCTCTTGTGGAATACGCTTTTGTGAGATTTGTTGCAGTGGTTTGACTTGTGATGTGATAAGTTTTGTTTGTCAAGTTGGTGGCAACTCATGGTTCTGATAAAAGGACTCTTTCAAAATAAATTTAAAAAATAGTTAGCGCAATAGATCGGGGAGCATCGGAGATAAACGCATTTCTCACATCCACATCTTCTGGAAAATGAGTGAGCCAATTCCGAATGGTTAGACAAAAACCTATTCATAGCAATGCAGTTACTATCGGGAGGACTTGCCAGTTCCTTGCGAACAGCGATACCCATTAAAACCAATTTTTTTATTGGTTTTTCTAGGGATTCTAACCTCGATCCTCACATGTAACAGGCACAAATGCTATCCCTTACGCCACGTGCAGCACTGAGGAAACCCTTTAAGACGAACTTTAGAAGCTCATCGCTAAGCATTGCTAAAAATTTTCGAAAGATTTGTTATATGTGATCTTTTAGAGTATGGAAGCTCAATCATCAATCATCAAATCACCTTTATCACAACTCTTTCATTTAAGAGAATTACATCCAAAAGCAAACGATGGAATGAGTTGTCGTGAGAGTTTTTTTCGTTTCGCAAACCGATTTTGAGGTTTTGAGACAAGATGGGTTAGCTTTCGTGTGATATGTAACTGTGGGATTAGTTTGTTCAATGACAATTTGAAGCATGTCATTGCTTTGTTTTAGGTGTTCGGAGAAAAGAACTTCATAAAATTTAGTAAGACACGCCGATGAGCTACGAAGGAAGCGTGGGATTAGTTTTTAATGAGGATTCCGATTATATTTTAGTCATATCTTTTAAGATAAAAGAAAAGGGGTTGTTTTTAGCTTGACTTGAATATGGCACGGATTTAAAGAAGAAAAAAAAACTTCATAAAATCGAACGGGGCAGTCGGATAAGTTTGAATAGGATGAGTTTTTTCGTTTATTGAAAATCGAAATGGGAGCTGAACTTCTTTGAATGACTAAAGACATATATGAAAAAGTTTTCAGTGGAAATACAACTATGGGATGAGTTTTTAAATGATGATTTCCGATAGTCATATTTTGTAGGATCAATGAAACCTGTTATTGTTAGACTGGGTGATCAAAATTGAGGATAGTTGCAGTGGGACAAGTTCTCTTAAAAAATTGGATGAACTTTTACGTAAATAAATACAAGAGAAATTTCATGATGCAATAAGGTCTATTGTAAAAATCCGTTTATAATAACTTTGAATTGCCCGAATTGAGCAATGAAGAAAAAGTATGAAACGAAATGGCATACCAATTTAGCCATGAAAACCTCTAAGAGTGGAACCATCGTGTTGCGTCGGTAGTTAACATTGAAAGTCCTCCTTTTGTGGTTGACCACATAGCAAGCCATAACATAATGTCTTCCTTCTTTATGCACAAAATATTCAAATTTCATTCGAGGTAGTCCAAAAAACATAGCACAACTATTAATTAAAAAATAAAACACCATTCCGCCAAAGGTGCGAGTCGAATTTTATTGGCCCAATAAAATTACAAAACAAAAAAAAAATCAAGTCCCCAAAAGTCAACACCGTATGAAAAACTCTCTCATGTTTTCCATAAATAACATCAATTTGCTGAGTCTTTCGCATTTAATTGGAGAACCTCCATAAATTATATTCATAAAAATAATCCCCAAAATATTGCGGCAGCACCTACTACTCTCCTCCTGTATCCAGAATGCGTCATAATTTCTCTTTAATTTGTGTATAAACATCTGCCATCAAAAGTGCTTGCCTTAAACAAAAACAACCAAAGAAAAATGTGAACCACGAAAAATTTAATTGCATTAACCTTAAGACTTTAAATGTTATGGAACGAAGGTTCCCACGTTTCGTTTTATTATTTTTTGAGCTTTTTGATTTTAAGTCGAGCTTATCTCTCTGTTCATGGATTTGTCAAATTATCATCGGTGTTCATTTATATGTTCGACATCGATATCTCACCACGTTTATGATTCCAAACGTATATTTTACTCAATCTATGTGACCTTAATATTCAATTTAAATCTCCTCTCTCAGAATATTTAAACTAAAAAACCAAGTCTGTCTTGTTTGATTTTTGGACAAGGGTGGCATTTAAAAACAAAACAAATCAGAAGAACAACAAAAAACAAAAAATCACCTCTTGCCAAAGCAAATTGAAAATGCATGCAACAATTAAAAATGATAAATTTACTCAGCACCGCACCCAGAAATATGTCAAAGATCGGCCATTCGCGATGAATTTCAATTAACCGAAAATTTCAAAGTTAACCCATATTGCTGGCAATAAATGTATTTTTAATAAATCGGACGTGGAATGAAATTATAATTATTGATATGCGCGCGGAGTTTTTTGAGAGTGTAAGAGAGAGGGAGAGACGCGGGTGGGTGGGTGTTTGTTGATAGGAGTTGGCGGCAGTGGAAAGAAAGATTGGTAAACACAAAATTGTATATCAGTAATTTTTTTTTTTTTTTTTGTTTGTTTGTTTTATTTTAGGCCTCAACATTTGCGTTTTTGGGTGATGTATGAATGTAAATGATTTACGCGGAAAAGTGGTTGTTGAAAGAAGATAACTCATAAGACAAGGCATACACATTGTGTGTATGTTATCCTTTGTGTCAGTATTTCTGTTGGGCTAATTGGGTCTATTGGACTGGAACAACGTGAACTGAATCCACTCACTTGATTTTTAAAGTTAACTAAACACGAACATTGCTTCCGACAATGAAGTATACACAGAACGATACGAATCGTTCGTTCGAGATTTGTAACAAAAAAATAAGGTTAGGTAGATTTTTACCACTGAGATTTTCGTTGTCTTTTCCACTCTTTTAACACAAGATAAGTGAGTGTATGGAATGACTGCTCGATCGACTAAGGCTTTTAACAGTTTGTTTAGAAAAAAAGACTTATAAACTTTTCCAATCCATCTTTTCACTCATGGTGGTTAGTGGGATGAGTTTTTATGCGAAGTTCACTCATTTGGGTATAGTTTTCTTAATAGCTTCAACTTAATTTGAAACCAAGGTGCATTTCAAAAGGCTTCCACTGTTTCGGGGCATGTCCTTCGACTGTTTTATTTACAAAAGCAATTCTTGGGATGAGTTCTATGGTACACCTTGGGCGGAAAATATTGCGAAAATAATGTTGTCACATAGAAAATTTGTTCTTTGTGTTTAAACACCTTGCAAAATACAACTATTTCTAAATCTTGGATTCAAAACCCTGACTGGGATGAGTTTTGTGTAAAGGCTACCGGTCAGTTTTCTGAAATGAATTTTTCTTCAGATGAATTTTTCTTGAGGTGAGTTTGTTTCTATGAATACCATGCGGAAGATGGATGAAAAAAAAATTTTTTAAATTGAAATAAGTTTGCTGCGTCTTTTTTGGTATGAGATTTATGGATTTATTTTTTTGGGCGACAAAAACTCACTTTCCTCGATAGCAATATGTTTCTTTCAAAGACATAAATTCTTTTTATTTTCAGCGGCACGAGCAACGTGATCTGCAAGAGATCGTAAGGCCCCCAATATCTGATTCACGTTAGGTATTCGTTAGTAGGATAGGTCGCATCGACCGAAGGAAACAACAAAAGTTTCTACTCTGCTTGAGAAAAAAGTAGTTGGGATCTATGCTGACTTGTCCCGCTCCAAAGAAAAGAGTGGGATGAATTTTACAAACCGTATTCTAATGTGGTATGAATTACGAAAAGATACCCAACCTTTCTTAAACACGCTTAGAAAAAGAAAATATTTTTTAATTCTGTAAAATGAAAGTAAAAAGGTATGAGTTTTAAGAGAAGGTTTTAAATTCATCCGCTCTGCTTGTGCTTTACCTGAAAATTTATCAGACAAATAGACATTTTCATATTCTGTGATGAGTTTTTTGGGTTGAGTTTCTTGCCCTATATATGACTGAGGATTACAGGAGGGTATATCAATACCAAGTATGAGAAACCTTCAAACTCAATTCACACATTGACTCATAAATTATTTGCCGCCGAATGAAACCACTAACATGATGATCGAATATTGTTAATCTCAACCACAAATCAATTAAAATTCGTGGTTAGTATAATTCTGCGCTACACGAAGTGCTTTCAAATATTCTTTTAAAACTTTTCAATATTCAATAACAGTTTCAGTCTGAAGTAAAAAAAAAAAAAACCAAAAACGTGCATAACTTCCGATACCACAAAAAATAATCAAAGTAGTCTTTTCACGAAATTGAAAACAAAACACACATCAGTATTTTTTATGCCACTAGATTGTGTCTGGGCTTCTGAAGTAGCTATAGGTATCCATCCAACCGAATGACTCCATGAAGGTTTAAATTTGTGTCCCTACAACGTGCGGCCCTCCAACAATCATTATCAACATGATCACGAAGGCATAAAACGACGAAGCAGTAAAAACTCTTGGGTTGTGTTTATGTCGCGCCTCACGCCATTAGCATGTGACATTTTGACATAATTTTTCCGTCAATTCTTTTTTCTCAATTTTTTTTTTTTGTATGATTTTGCAATTTTTTTTTTTGTGTATTACGTATATCATTTTGCAACATGCGACTGTGTCACTGCCTAAGCTGATGACGGTTGCTTTCACAGAGGCAAAGATGCTACCACGACAGCATATGGACAAACACAAACGTCCATCCTGTGCCTGTTCGAAATCTTGTCATTCTCCTCGTTTTACATGATTTTCAGGTGCGGTTTGGATGTTTGTACAGAAAAAATATGTAGAGGCATCTCTCAAACAAGACAACAGAGAAAAAAGGCATGGCTTGCAAGAATCGACATCTTTTCACAAATAAAAATAGACTTTGGAGGGCTACAGTCAACCCCATGTCAGTTTGACAAGGTTCAACCCTAGTGACACTTTGTGGCGGTGAATTTTTGGTGGAAAGACTCACCTTTATGCATGTAGATAGACACAAATAAGTCAACTCTAAAGAACTTTCATCAAAAACTACTTTGTCATCATCAACAATAAACTGATTGTTCACAAACAAATAACAAAATCGATTTAAATTACATAAAAAAAAAAAAAATAATACACAATCAGCAAAAAAAGATACAACAGACAAGACCGAATGTCAAAAGAAACTTGAAACATATGCCTTGTAAGCAAACAACAACACTTTGAATATATCTCAACCTCTTATCCTACTACGACGACATACATTCTCAACTACATTTCAAGTGCTTTAGAATGAATGAAGTTCTCTGTTAGAACTTCATTTACATAAAGTGTCTGTAAAAATATATTCATGTGCCCCAGCTTTTTTTTTTTTTTCAATTTATAATTCGAATACTTCCAACAGTACAACTCTCAAGATACTCGCAATCAATAAATTATCCGCGGCATATGGACAAGAAGATAAGAAAACCAAAAAATTATAAGAAAAAAAAGGGAATAAAATGCCGAATGTATTGCACACACCATAATAATTAAAATCTTATGATTGTGGGCCATAAAAAATAAAGTCGAAAGACAAATAATAATAGCACTTGGGTTTGGTTGATTCAGTGGTTTGGCCTGTACGACTTTTAAGGGGGAAACTTTTATCCGACTATAAGAAGGCTAACATAAGGCTGTTGGAATTTCTTTTGCTTGACTTGTCTTGACTTGCCGGAGAAAGACCGTTTTGAGTGAAATCAGAAAATCATAAAGATTTCCACACCTTGATGTAAGGGCAGCAGATGTTAGATCTCAGAACAAAAAGAAACTGGGTCAGAAAGAATTGAGTACGAAACCGGTACAAAATGATCATGAGGAGATTAAAAAATTTAAATTTTAATCCCTCGATATGAGAAGTAAAAGAAAACAGAATTGGACGTTCGTAAGAACAGCAATCGTCAAATAGGTACCGTGGCCTGTGTTTGAGAATTTTTTTGTTTATTTTCTATTACCTGTAAGAAAGGTTCGAGCACGTGGTGTCTGCAATATGTTGCTTAGTCTTAGTTTGCTTTGAAGTTATTTAGTCAACGCAAAGAATAAATGTTTCAATAAAACGAAGGAAGTTGTGAGCTTCTTTGTGTGCAAATAAGATAAGCGGGAGAGTTCTGATCATTTAAACATGACGAAGCTCGTGGCGCCACACGGTAAAAGAAGAAGTTGCAAATGATTTATCGTTTTAGAAGTTTCAGAGCAAATACAAAAATGATAGTGTCTAGATTACACAAGCAACATGTTGGTAACCATTCCTGAAATTCTAGATTTGAAGCCATTCCTTTGATGTCACAAACAAAAACTTTACAGATTTTCAGTAAAAATAAACTTCTGAGCTTCTTCTGAGCGTGTGTAGAGCAGTAAGTTGCATATAAACTTACTGCTCTACACACGCGAATCACTAGCAGATAAGTGGGAGAGCTACGTTGATCACAGCACCGTAAAAGAAGAAGTTGAAAATAATCGAGCGTTTCAGAAGTTTCAGAGTAAACAAAAAAAAAAAAAAAAAAAAATAGTGATCACATCAGTAACATGTTACTAGGCATTCTTGAAAACCAAGGTCTAAATTCATTACTTCATAATAAAACCCTTTCAAATATTTTCAGTTAAAACAAAAAACTTGTCAGCTCCTTTTTATGCAACATGTTGCTTGCACAGAAACAGATCACTAGTGTGAACATGATAAGTGGGAGAGTTGTGATCTCTAAACATCACGATGCTAGTAGAGACGTAAGAGAAGAATTTGAATATGATTGATCGTGAAGGAGATCGAAAAGAATGGTATCCAATTACATTAGCAATATACTGCTAAGCATTCCTGAAAATGAAGCTTAGAAACTGTTACTTCAATATAAGAAAACTTTAAGATTCTTTGCAGTATAAATAGATATTCAAACTTATTAGCTTCTTTTTCAGCAACATGTTGCTTCCACACTTGTGGATCACTATTGTGAAGCAGATATGAGAGAGAGCTATAGTCCCTTAAACATCTCCATGATCGTAGATGATCGTAGTGCCGTAAAAGAAGTTGAAAATAATCGAACGCTTAAAAATAGTGGCCCAATTGCATTAGCAACAGGTTGCTTAGGATTCTTGAAATTCAAGCTTTTAAATCATTCCTTCAATATAAAAAAAGTTCACATGTATTTCTTTGCCTTGTTTTGCTTTGAAGTTATACGTTAGTATAGAAAATTGAGCATCTTTTTACGCAACATTTTAGTTCCAAAGAGGCGGATCACTAGTGTGAAGAAGACAAGTATGAGAGTTGTGATCACAAAAGCATTACGATGATGTTAGCACCGTAAGGAAGTTGGAAATAATCGAGCGTTTAAGAAGTTAATACAAAAAGAATAGTGTCCCCAATTACATTAGCAACATGTTGCTACGCATTTTTGAAAATCAAGCTTTGAGTCATTGCATCAATTTAAAAAAAAAACTTCCAGATATTTTCAGTAAAAATAAAAGAAACTTGTGTGCTTCTTTTTATGCAACATGTTGGTTCCACACAAGCGGACGGAAAGTTGTGACCATTTAAACAAAACGATGATCGTAGCGACGAAAAAGTAGAAGCTGAAAATGATTGATCGTTACAGAAGATTGACTGATCTGCCAAGAAGATCGAAAAGAATAGAATCCCTATTACATTAGCAACATGTTCCTAAACATTTTTATACTATTTCGAATGAACCTCGCATATCTTTTGCTTATCAATCTGCTCGTAAATTTTTAAATAGATGCTGCGTGTCAATATCGTAATCGTAACTACGAAATATTTTGTTATGCTTATAAAATCTTTGCTACATTCTCAATTCTCGTGTTAGTTGTGATTTTTTGTCCTTGAAACATCGTAGCGTTAGTTGTTAAAATTCAATGAATCGTATCATCGTGAGAGTTTATTGGCTATGCCCTGCAATTGTTAACAGAAATATCACGCCACATACTAATTTTTATTTCACAAAAAAGACAATGCTGTGTTTGAAAGAAGCCCTGATAACTTTCTGTCAAAGGGTAAATCAATGGTGAGTATAAATATCTATTCCACCCGACTAGGCATGACAACAACAACAAAAAAAAGCCGCCATTGAAGTTTGCTAATAGTTTCTCACCTAAATCTAAGTCGTAAATGAATAATTTATGGCTTCATCATTCTTCTTGTTTCAACTAAATTATTTATGGTTTAGCGTACGGATAGTAAACCAGTTTTGCTTTTGTTTTTGACTCTTACTTCCGAGAGGGCGCCGTTTGTTATTATAACGCCAGCGCTATGAGAGTTGTTTTGATCTCCAAGAACCAACGCACATAAGATTCCATAAAACCCTGATTTATCTAAGTTAGGTATCAGATTATGAATATGTAAATTTATTTATTTTCTGCGTTAATTACCACATGTAGTTTTGATTGTTTACAATAAACGTCCAAATTGTATTCATTCCAAGTCTCCTGAATGACATGTTGTGTGTGTAAGGAAAGAAATAGGCGCCCCATACCAGCCTACTCTTTTTTTACTGCAATTACAACTCATTTACACGCTACTGTGACCATAATTTTATTTTAAACTTCACACATCTGATTGTGGGCGAAGTGTGTATTTCTTTAAAAACTAATATTACTCACTTAGTCAGAAAGCCAGAGAGAAAAAAAAAAATGAATTCAACCAGCTGGATGTATCAACACAAGCTAATGAATAATCGGATTGCTGCAGGAAAGTGCTTAGACTTTATTAAGTAAATACAAATTGCTGATTATATCTGAGAAATTCTGAATAAAAATGTGATAAGGCTGCTGGAAATAAATGTGACATGATGAAAAACTTATTGTGTGGTGATTAATTTAAATTACATTTATTTCTGACAGACAGACTGATGAATATGTACATTTGTTTTTTTTTTTTTTCATTGGTTCAGTTAGATGTTGTTGATCTATCGAATAGGGAAAAGAAATGTCTCAATGAGGAATGCCTTTCATGATGTTTTCTTTTCCAAAATTACGTTTTATGTCTCACTTCATTAGCAAGAAGAAAGAAAACCTTGAGCTTTGTTTTTATTATTCCATATAAATTTTATAGCATTGAGGCCTATAATTTTTTTCCCAACTTATAGTTTGCCTCGTATAAATCACACGCAAAACGATAGTAATAAACAATTCTGAACAAAGTTTTGTGGGGATTTTTTGCCTTATTTTTTGAAATTTTATAAACACAAAACAGAACTAGAAAATGAATACGCGTGGTGTGTGTTTATCCCTTCTATTTTAAGTTAAAGAAGTAATCGAAACTCTACTGAGAATCGATTCCTGATGCGAAAGCAATGCGAATTTTAAATTTATGAGCTGGAAAAGTTTTTCGGCAGAAACAAAGGCGGCATGTCACTATGTGTATGAGCTTGAATGTGTGTTGCCTTTGAAGGCCTTTTTAGCAAAATTTTCCACTTCTCTTCTTTTTTTAGACAGACAAGTTTCAATGCTTTTCACTTTGTTTTTCTCGCAACTAGTTTCTTAAAGTTTGTTCATTAGAAAGAATGAAATAAGAAAAAATGTCTTTTCGTAAACTTTCATCAGAATCCTTGGGCTTGCACGAACAAAAGAATCTCTTTCAAGAAAGAAGTCTGTTATTAAGGAAGTACGGAACTTTGAATATTTTTAAAAGGAGAAAGAAATTTTACCACTGATCCTTTTTTGGTACTAAGTTTGTCTTTATTTGGACCGTTGTGATGACCATATCGCTATGGTGCCTACCTGTTACTTGGGATTTTGGAGGTTCGAATAACAACAGAAAACAAAAATGTTTTTTTCAAAGGGTATCGTTTTTCGTTAGAAATCGTCTAGTAGCCCAAAAGTGATTTCATTGCCATGAAACGGCTAATCACCGTTCGGAATCGGTTGCAAAAGAGCATCTTTCTTCTACCATTTCTATTAGGAATAATAATATCAAAAAAACGTCTTCTTCATAAGGATCAAAAAGCTTCATGTTGATCCGATAACGGTGTATGAGGTTATGACTGATTTGTCAAATCTAAAGAGGTTGTCTTAAAGTAAAGAAGTTTCATTAATTATATTGCCTTGCTTAGATTAAACCGACTTCATAAACAGTTTTATGAAAAGAGTCGATCTTGGAGTTAGCATCATCGTTAACATGATATTTATTCATTGGAAGAGGTTGTCTAAAGTAAACTCGTATCTTAAAACGAGGCCTTTTCAAGGTTAACGTGAAGCGAACCCGTATCATCAAAGATGTTGTCCGGAAGCGGAACTCCTTTCTTTAATAAGCCTTCTCGAAATAAATTTTCTATTTGACTGGGTTGTCATGAATTGGACATGCTTGATAAGATAAGGTTGCTCTGAAATGAACCATCAAAAAAATTATTTGAGCTCGGTGAATGAGATTTGAATATGCGCAACTTTTCTCACTGTAAGAGGTTGTCTTCAAGTAAATGTTAAAATTATCATGAAGCGAGTTTGTCTGAGAGAATCAGGTTGTCCTGAATTGAACCCTCAAAGAGATGGTTTGAGCTTGGTAAATGAGATTTGCAATAAGTTGGACATTGTAAGAGGCTGTAACGAAGTGAATCTGTCTTATGTAACTGAGTTGTGCAGCAAGCAATGAACATGTCTAATAAAATGAGGTTGTCATGGATTTAACACTTAGAGATGTTTAAATCCCAGTGAACGAGAATTGCATAAGTAAAGCATCATTAAAGAGGTTGTCCTGAGTTGAGCTCTAAGACTAATTGAGTTCGATGAATGAGGTTTGTATAAGCAGAACTTCTTTATTTAAGGAGTCTTCTAGAAGTGAATTATTTATTTAACTGGGTTGTCATAAAGTTGGCATGCTTGATAAAATGAGGTTGCTCTGAATTGAACCCTTTAGCTCGTTGAAGATTTGTTTAAGTAGAACTTCGCGTTGTAAGATACTGGGTCGAACTGGATCAGTTCCATTTAATTGCGTTGTTATGAAGTGAGGTTGTCCTGAAATGAACCCTTAAAGAACTTATTTGAGCTCGATGAATGATTTTTTTTTTTTTCAATGGGACTTCTCATTGTATTAGGCTGGCTCGAAGTAAATCAGTTTCATTTAGCTGGATTGTCATAAAGTGAGGTTGTCATAAAGTGAGACTGTCCGGAAATGAACCCTTAAAGAAGTTAATTGAGCTTTGTGAATGAGATTTGTACATGGACAATTTCTGATAGAAAGAGGTTGTCTTAAAGTGAATGTCATGAAGTGAGCACGTCTGATAGGATTTGAGGTTGAAATCTCAAAGAGATTGTTTGAGTGCGGTAAAAAAAATTTGTATTAAGTTTAGCATTGTAAGTTGCTATCCCTAAGTAAAACTGTTTTATATAACTCAGTTATCGTGCGGTGAGCATGTCTTATAGAATGAGGTTGTCCTAGTACTTACACTTTAAGAGGTTGTTTGAGCTCGGTAAATGAGATTTGTATAATTCGAACTCCTTAGTGCAAGACGCTGTCCCTAAGTGAATCAGTTTTATATAACTGAGTTTTGCAGTGAGGAATACGCATGCCTGATGAAATGAGGTTGTCTTAGATTTAACATCCAGACATTTTTAGATCTCGGTGAGCGAGAATTTATTAAGTAAAGCATCTCTTTTTAAGAGGCTGTCTTCAAGTCAGAATTTCTCGTATAACTAAGTGAGAATGTCTTACTTAGATGACTTAGACTGAAGTTTGAACAGATTGTTTGAGTTAGGTGAATGTGATTATATAAGTGAATCGTATCATCAAAATATGTTCTCGTGAAAGACTCTGCTGATCAAAAATGGCCAACTGAAACTGAATTTGATTCTTTACAAAAGGCGAACGAAGTAAACCTTTGAAAAAAATTTGAACAAAGTAAACCTTTTTAATAAAAGAGGTTGTCTTGAAGTTAACCTCACTTTTTTTAAAAGAGACTATCTATCAATGACACACATTTCAAAATACATAATGCAAAAAGAACTAAAAACAAAAGTTATTCTGAAACTACTGTGGTAAGAGCTTCTAACTGGACTAGACTGTGGGCCCGCTTTATCCAAGTACTAATGGTCGTACGCTTTGAAAGGGGTTTTCGTGTTTAGTTTTTCTTTTTGCAAATAAGAGAGCATGAGGCTTCACTGAAAAGAGTTGCTTTTTTTTATGTGTGAGTTTCTCAACACCTTTTCTTCGCTTCATAAAAGACAACCCAAAATACAGATTTTTTTCGAGTTCTTTGATGGTGTGCCCTTGACAGCAGTTGTTTTACTCAACACTTAACACTTGTCATTGGCAAGATTGGCTTCAAATTGCTTCTAGACACAAGAAAATTAAAAGAAATGTACCAAACTTATCCTCCTTATTTTCAATTTCCGTCTGTGTTTCCATGAAAATCAAAAAGAAAGTAACCACCCAAAATTAAAAAAAAGTTGATTAGCATAACATGACTGGTGGTGGACATTCTAATTTTCCACTTGAGCCATCAAATCTTTTTGTAGTTTGTCGGTTGTTTAATGGGAACACTCATTTCCAGAGGGTGAAAGTTCTCGTGAAACTGTTTTTTTACAACACATTTGACCCCTCTGTTATTTTTATAATTTTTCCCCCGATCAACAAAAATTTGATTTCAAGTGCCCGATAATAATTTTCTAATTATCTGGTGTATTTTTTTATACATACATAAACAAGCCAAATAGGAAACACCCTTCCCTTAAACTGTTGACTGTTGATTTTTGATTGACTCTAAGTAGGCAGATATATTAGAAAGCGCAAAGTCCTTTCACACAGGGAAATAAGGGTGAAGAGGGTGAGTTTTGTGGAAATCGTATTTGGGATTTAGTTTCAAATACTCAGGTCTATTTTCTTCAAATACGCTCTCAATGAAACGGCATCTGCTTGCAAATACAAAATTATTGACGAGAAACTATTGAACAGGATACATAAAGCGGAACGAATATGCCATCAGCTAAATTCCTATTGACGTGGTGGAACTATTGTCAAACATTGGCTGGAGAGTTCATACAAATAATAACCGCTGTGCCCAATCCAATCCCTGAATGCAAAGAATAAATAAAACACATTTCTGACGAACTGACCTCTAAAAAGGAAACCACCCGCGCACATCGAATTGCGATTTCGTGATTCAGAGATGGAAAAAAAAGAAATCCTATTTGAATTATTGATTCCCGTCGTAGTTGCATTCCGAACTCATTCATTCATTTCAAATCAACCGCAAATCGAATGATACCATTGTTCGCTCTGTGTATCGTTGTACCTCTGCATACCTTTTATTTTAATGCAAATTGTTTATTTGTATGTCTGTGCCTTAACAAGTGCAGTGAAAACAAACAAATGAATTAAACCAACCTTTTTTGCATTCCTGTTTATAAGGTTTTTTTCTAATCATTTTGATGTATAATCTCGAGCGCACGACTGTGATCGATGTAAATTCAAATACAAAGTCGAGAACTATTGACATTAGTTTGTGATCAAAAGTTGCTTTTTTTCTCCAGATTTATCTCTAAAAAGTTCAGATTCATGAGTCGCAATCAAAAGAGATGAAGTATATAGATATTCCCAATCAAGAAAATTTCAGTAGCAGGGCGTGCAATTCAATGGCATAGCGTGCGATTTAAATGTGCAACCCTTTTGAAAAATGGAACAATCGTGAATGTCATTCTGATATCCGAAAAAAAACACAAACAGGCAAAAAAGACGACACCTTAGTGACGGTACTTTGTATAAAGTATCTGTGCGCGCCATAAATGTTTCATGGATAGATTCAAACCAATAAGCGAGATACTTTGAGCATGATTATTGCAATTAAAGTGAGGTACTTTGGAATTCAGATCGCGCAACCAAAACATTTAACTTCTTGACCTATACCGTTGTGTACTGCAAATCTGAGCCTATGTGCAATTTTTTTTTTTCATTTTTGGATAGAAAATGAGTGGAAATTAATACTAGTTGGTCACGATTTTAAACTTTTCAAGAATTAAACGGCTGTTGCTGACAGGTGAATGAGAAACGCGAGCTAAAAGTAAATAAACTTTTAATCGTGATAAAATACATTAACAACTAAACGATTGAGAAATATGGAGCAACATGTTGCTAAGCATTGTTAGTAAGAGTGTTTTAACAATGAAGGTGTTTTTGCACTGTTTGTGTACTTTTGCAGTGCAATGCAATTACTAGTCTAGTTGCTTTAAGTGAACAATATCTACATACATAATAAAAATGTTTATGTTGCGCAACATTTAAACGACCGTCAAAACGTCTTCAGCTTTATGGAACATTTGTATTGCGATTTCCAGCTGCAAGCAAACGCAGAGCATTGACTATTCTTGGAGCATAAAAGATAAAACAACCAAACATCAGACAAATTTACAGCAACATGTTGCTACATTAATACAGCCGTTAACAAAGCTTAAACTTCATCCAACGAAACATTTCTATTGCGATTTCTGGTTGCAAACAACGCAGCACATCGCCTCTTCTTGGAGCCCAAAATAACTAAACAGCAGACAAATCTATAGCAACATGTTGCTACGTTTGTACAGCCGTTAAGAGATCTTAAACTTTGTGCAACGAAACATTTCTATTGCGATTTCTGATTGCACACAACGCAGCATATTGACTCTTCCTGGAGCATAAAATAACCAAACATGAGGCAAATCTATAGCAACATGTTGCTTCAAAAATGGTTCTACTGTTAAACTGAAAGCGATGACGCTGTTTGCCAACATTTAAACTACATTTTTGGACTGAGTGGCTTTCAGAGTTTGCATTAAACTACAATTTTTTATGACCGTTCAACAAAAACATACTGCGCAACATTAAGGTCTACGGCAGATCAAAAGTTAGAAGCTTTAAGTTACGCAACCTCCGTTTGCAAACTAGGGAGAACCTCTGACTTTTCTTAAAGTATAAGAAAACAAACAGATCGTTAGCAAACCTAGACCAACATTTTGCGAAACATTGTAAGCACTAGTGTCGCTATACGCTGGATACATGGAACTGCTTTTGTTATTACTGAGCTTCGGGCTGCAGTATCACGGCGTTCAAAATGTGTAGTGCAACTATACAACCGCATCATCAACATTTATGTAGCAATTTCTAGAGCTAGTATATCAAAACCATGACTGCTCTTGGAGTATAAAACAACTTGCATTGAAGGGTCGTTGTGGTACCCGTGGCGTGATGGCTAACATGTCCACCTGTCAACCCAGAGGTTCGAATCCCAGCAGAGGCAAAAATGTTTTTCCACGGGTATCGCCTTTCGCGAGGAATTGGCAAGTCCTCCGTTAGTAAATTTATGGCCATAAAAGCGCTTTCTCGATTAGCCGTTCGGAAACGGCAGAAAATTGTGGGTCCCCTCCATTCCCTCATAAGGCATAGTCCAAAAATACAAATTTTGAGCAACATGATGCAAAAACCTTTCAGAATAAATGTCTTAATGACAGAGGCTTACAGTTCGTATTTATGCAGTGATTTTCAGCTGCAAAATGAGCAACACTTGCGACCTACTTGAGCATAAAGGAACCAAAATAACAAAATAAAAGCAACATGTTGCAAAACATTGTCAGAACGGATAAACGGATAAACGGAGTCTAAGGATCATATTTGTTGCGCAACAATTATAAAACATCGATTTCGACTGCAAAAATGAAACACTTAGCCACCTATTGGAGTATAAAGGAACCAAAATAACAAATGCAGAGCAGCATGCTGCCAAAACATTAACAGAATGGATGTCCTTAAAATTACGGTTTAAAGTTCTGCTTTGGTGCTTCTAAATTCGAAAGGTTTAAGAAAAGTTCAAATAAAGAACTAAATGGTAAAAAAACGTTTGTTGCGCAGCATCTAAACAAATAAATCGGATAGGCCGTCAAAGATCGGAGAGCTTCAAAACCTTAAGCATTTCAGGGACCTAAAGTTTTTTGCCGAGTTCTATCAGGTAGATATGCTAACCATTAACACCATGGACACTATAGGTGATGTTCAACAGATCAACAGTCAAGCAGCAACTTCTACACCCTGACTTTTCTCGAAGTATCAGACAGGGAAATCCAGGCCAAATGTTGCAAAGAATTTTCAGCAACTGACTGCACACTTTCGATGTAGGGTTCTACCTGTTTGGTTTCAGAATTGGATGACTGAAAAATATGTACGTTCAGTGACATTTAGAAATCCACTAAAGGTTGAAGACATGTTAAGCAACATCCACTTAAAGATGTCCGACTACGACCACAGCAGCACTTTAACTCTGATTGAAGTAAAGCATCAGCATATCAAAATGTATCCTAAGACTTATCTTCAATACAATTGACCTTCATGTTGTCTTAAGCCTTTGACAACTTAAACCTTGAACCTTTGCGAATATTTGATTTTAGCCAATAAGACTTCATTACTTGAACCAATTTGGTATTCCCAGAGATGTGTCTGTCTGACCAGTAAATTAATCAAGCCCTTATTACGTATTTTAATATGACAGTTATCTCCGGTGCGTCACTCGATTGCTATTGATATATCAGTCCTTAAATTGGAGAAGCTTTGACAGAAAGAAAATAGCCAATTAAATAGCAAAAAGCTCCTCACAAAAGGTTTTACTTTCGTATATCACGACGACTCCCAAGCAAAAATGCAAATCAATTTCCAACAATGAGAAGAAACATGCAGATCACGTATAGGTGAATGTTTCCACAGATTCACTAAAACCACAGGTGCTCCCTCATCTTTTTAGCAAATTAGTTAACATGTTTTATCTTTTTTGTTCAAAGGTATTCGCCGACGTTTCTTTTTCACCTCTCTCATTATGGTTTCTATCTGCTGCAAGCAAATTGGGTATGAAAATTAATATATAATCTCACAGTCCAGTCACATCGCTAGACACCTTCTCGTTTGAAAGCGAATTTCAACAAACAATCACACCCAGATGAACTCTGCTTATTGTTGCTGTTTGTGGTTTTTGTGGTTTGACTGTACGGGGGAAGATACAAAAAAAAAATACTAAATAAATCTTCATTTCAAATGGCTTTGTAAATACAATCCGCACAGTGATTCATTGCTAAACCAATCGGAACCAAAGTCATTGCCAAATTACGTTTAAAGTGGGTGTAAGACGTTTAATCGGAAATGGAAATAAATTCGCACAAGAAACTATAAGTACCCACACGAATTGTGAGCGAAATAGAAATTCCATGTCTTTAATTAATTCAAGGACACGCATTTATTCAATTGAACGAAATGTACTTGTTCTGCCTGCCTTCACCTCTATTTTAAACTCTTGGTTTTGTATTGTTTTTTTCTTCTCACCTCGCTGCACAGAGGTTATTTTCACCGGAGCACGTGTGTGAATAAACTCACTTATGCCGGACAAGCGTCAAGGTGCAAAACAAAGTGGTATATTTACTTGGCGTTAAATAATTCAGTCGTTACACTTGGCAGCGCACATCCCGAGACACTTTAAACAGCACTACCACTACCACCAGCACTATCACCACAAAACAACACATCCAACCATCACCGTCATCAATTTATAAGTCAAAAACTCGACGACTAATTAAGTCCAATTCACGAGAATTGACCTAGAGACGTCAGATTTTGGTCTAGGGGACAGTGAGATAAGACCCCTCGTTGCCTCGTTGATCAGTTCAGCAGCTAATACCACCCATGTCACACTGCCTATTAAAAATGTTTCAAATAAAGGTGTGACGGCTAACTAATTACAACAACTATGTTTTACGATTTGGAATTTCATTGTATTGTTTTAGCGGCCTGTCAAAATACAGTCAGCCTGAACTCAACTAAAGAGAGTGTCAAAATGTGTTTATGTAAATCAGATGTTCGTTTGAATTGTCATTTTGCCGAAAGTTCCGCATTAATCAAAGTCTATAACTGCTGGTTGGAGAGGGTCGGTCAAACAAAGAAGTTTTTCCCTCACACAATGGACATATGCGTAGTTAAACTATTTTATTTTTTTACCAATTCATTTCTTTGTTATCTTTCGTACAAATGATACATGAATTGACAGATTGCGAAGCGAGTGAATTGAATTGAGTGGAATTGCTGATGTCAGACAGTACGTGGTGTGTACCTGCCACCTTACAAGACCAAACCATTATTCACTTTTACACGTAATTAATTAGCATTAAATCAAGGCTTCTTTTTTAACAATTGGTTTTTTTTCTGTGACGGGGTGGGAGGAGGGGTTTGTTAAGTTGGGTATGAGCTTTCCAACCGCTGAATAAAAGGGATCTATTTCCAGGAACTTATATTGGCTCTGTGTTTGCATTGTCTGCTCTGTGAGTGATCTTCACATACTCTCTTCACACTTCTTCTTAAAATAAAAGAAAGAAATGAAGCAGAGTGGAAAGTGGATTAATTGAATAAGAAATCAATTAGACGGCTTCCAAGGAAGAGATGTGGGTTCGGTAAAGCCACCACCAGAAGCAAGCATAAGCAACCAATTTAGTATTGTTGTTAGTAAAGAATTTCTTGTCTTATTTTCTTGTTTTTTGCTGCGAGGGATTTCTTCCAGTTTATTTATTATTGTGTTCGCTTTCTATTTATAGTTCGATTAGCAAAAAAAAGCACAAGTCGAAGGCAATCTGATTGCTCATACTTGGAAGCAGAAACAAGGTTAATGTTCAGGCTCATTTAGGGAGTTACACAAGAATATTTAAGGAGCGGTTTTGGAGATTTAGGTATACAAGATAGATGCCTTGAATGGCTAACCTTTTCACATATCGACTGGGAAAATGAAATGAGAATAAAATATAAGTCGTAATCGTCATGTCAAGAAATAGGGGAACAGCTCGAAATGAATAGGAGGCCATGAAGATCCTCTCCATCTTGAAAAAGGACATTTACTGTTAAGAGTGAGAAAAATAACAATCAGCCATATCACAGATTCTATCGTAATCGAAAAAAGTCTAAGTTTTCCGATGTAACTATCACATCATCCATTCGGAGTGGAACGAATCTCGAAATTCGTAGATTTGGTATCAAATCCGAGTGGAATGTAAATTCGTCGTCTTAATATGCGAAAGAAGTTGTGCTTACAGAAAAATGTGAATGATCTTGCACATTTGGCTGATTTCGAAATCCAGCATGGCGGTATTTAGTGTGGCAACTGGCAATGCTTTCTTCGATTCCATTCGGATTTTGTGTACACAATTTTCGTAGTTCGTAACTTAAATTTCCGGTGGATGTTTTCTACGATGGAATCTGTAATAGGGCTGAATAACTTCCTGAGCACGACATGATGAAGAGAGCGCCTGTTCACGGTTCAATCTCGGATAAACTATTAAATTCTGACAAGAGGAAATATCAGTGAAGTGTTAACTCCCCAAGAATAGTTGGACCTCCCAGTTTGATTTGGATGGAATGATCACCTGGAAATTTTGCCAAATTCAAGCGTAGATGTGTTGTGAGTGGTAAGCATATCTGTCTGTAACGTGGTAGTTTCTGTGTTCAAATCTGTGGAAACTATTGAATGCTTCTGATTCAATAGTTTTCCACAAATATCGGCTTTCGCTAGACATTTTCAAGTCTTCCGAGACTAATAATCCTGAAATGAAAAGCGTTGGCAATTTGCTACCAGAAAAAATTAATGAATCCCTCCATACTTCTATGTATGCTTGGGACAAATACACTTTGCTGCGAGTACTCCGACCTCTATTCTGACACATTTTCATTTATTTATTTCTTAGCTGTGTTGTATTTATATTTTTTTACAGAATCCAAATATGTACAGAATGTTTCCCTGGCCAATTTTGTTAGCTGTTTGCTGACCATGTCAAGCGGTTTAGCACGAAGCAGGATGTTCAGTGTCACAGAAGAAGTGGTTCATCAGGCACAAAAGAACAACGAACTCTTAGGAATTTAATAAGATTAGTGCATAGTTTTGCTGTCTTTTGAGCTAGAGTTAAAAATACAGCAACCCCGTAAAGCCAGTTTAGGTCTGATGACTGAGTGTAAAGCGTGGTTTTAGCATGAAAAGGCTTGCGAGTATACTAAAGCAAGTTACACATTTGATTTCTAACTTATCAAAATTTACACCCAAATTTTAAAGAGTTGAGAGTCATGACGGTAAAAGATGAAGGGTCTATTTCTGTTTTGCGGCATTCACACCAGGATCACATGGCCACATTTTGAAGGTTTGCAAGCTGAAGTAGTTCTTTTAGCGAGTCAAAACGATTTCCCGTGACTGCTACATCATTTCCATCAGCAATAAGTCTCTAGCCATCTTTTAAGACTACATCAGGAAATCGATTCCCACTAAATTTAATAGAAGGGGAGAAAGACCTCCACCTTGCAGAGTGCTTATATTCACACCTTTTTCAGTAGAATTCAACTGATGTTGCGTTTCTGGTGCAATTTTCAACGAGTCTTTTAACCAACTATCTGAGTCAGGAATATGTTTTTAGAGTCGCAAGTGCTCATGAGATCGTCTCTAAGTTGTTTAAAAGTGCCATCTATGTCGAAGAATGCATCTCCTTATGGACTTAAGGAGTCTTCGATAGTTTTCGAAGTAAAGTATGTTGAGCATTGTATTTTTGAATTACGGATTTTAAACTTGAGAGAAAGAAGTCTCTTATCAAGCTTATTTCTTACGGCTCGCGTACACTGAATCCGATTTATCGGCCGATATCTGAACGGAACTTTTCGGACTACAATCTCAGACGTTCGTCTGCATACACTGCTTCCGATCTCTGACGATAACTGACAGACAGCCTGTTATTGAATTTATTTATTTCAGTTCAATTGAAAATTGTTTGCATAGATTTTTAGTGACATCTATATAATTATACGCCTTAGAAAACTTATTCCACAGTGGTGTCCTACTAAAAACGAAATTTATTAACTTTTCACTATCCATTCCGTACTTCCTATAGGCAAACTGACGTCCGACAAGTTCGGATTTGTCTGTTGATCGGATGAAGTCGGACGACATCGGACGACATCTGACGTTGTCGGTTGTAGTGGTGTACGTGCTCTTTTTGTTTAACACATGTTTGGTTCGAACGTCAGAGTTCGGCCGACAACGGCCGATTATAATTCGGACGATGTCTGATTTAGTGTACGCGAGCCGTTAGATTTCAATCAATCAATCTCTCTCCCTGTTGTAAGGTGACAAGAAGATAGACTAATAGTTTAAAGATAGGTTAGGTTAGGTTAAAGTGCGGCTGTCAGCTCGGCTAACACACTTAAGTCCGTTGGGCCCATTGTGATACCACAAGGGATCTAATGTATCCTTATCCTAATTAAACCATTTCGAGCTAGCAAAGAAGCGGGACAGACACAGGACGTCGATGTGAGTAAGATTACTAGAAAAATACGAACCTAGGTGTCGCTCAAGAATACGTAGGATAAATTTGGAGTCAATTAGAGATAATTTCTCAATACATTTTCGCTGCCAAAATACAAAGAAAGAATGCTTTCAAGAGATCAGTGATGGTCAACAGGGGGTATACTGTCCGTACCTTGGAGGTTTAAAGCTGGTCATGAACTTCAAAATAGTTCGAAAGCAATACTGATACTGACGTATAAAGTCCTTTCTTATTTGACGACCGGAACCAGCAAAACAAAATTAGGTCCTCTCCATTTCCCGCAACAACGACCTTAGAAGAGTGGCTATTAGGATCCTCTAGGATCTTATTGAACATTTGTGCCACTCATCGTGTTACTTATTTTTCATTGATTGAAGTCCTGTCTGGCTATAAATAATGTTTATTCAAACATCTTTTAATGGTTCTAATAACTTCACCCATCCTTGTTAGTGAACAAACTTCACTCAAGTATGCTCCAGGACATCAAGGAAGTAACCATAAAAAAAGCAGTTCTTCCTCTCAACGAAGTCACACACATACTTGCAGTTCATTTAATTCCATCGCAAAGTAATTGATTCCGATGAATTGAGTGGAAACTCAGGCGCATAGCTTGCAACGAAAACTTTTCACATTTTGTAACTTGCAAATTGCAATGGATAAAAGTTCCCTAACTTCATATTTTTCATTTCATACTTCAAAGGAATCTCATTAAATAAAAAGAAGTATATGGAACTCTACCTGTAGCCCCCTTTTTCTTCTACCAATAATAATTTGGGACTCTCAACTATTTTTTGAAAGTAAAAAGTTCGGCATGTAGACATGTTTAACAAATCACATAGTAATTGAATTTTGTTTGTCAAAGGAGAAAGGACATTTTAACTTGCTTCATCCTTAATTCAAAATGAAGAAAAAAAAAACATCCTAGTGTAGGTGCTGCACATATCAGCCAAATGCTTCTCTCCTACTGCAACTCAATCAATTCAAATGCGATTGTCTGTCTATGTCGCTTCGATTGACATATTGTTTTTGGTTTTTTATATTTTCTACTATACTATGTTCGTGAGAGAAAAAAACCTCTGATAGCAGCGAAAGACGTGCGGTAGACGAACAAAATAAAAGGGAAAGCATCCTTATACACGATGCGATTATTAAATTCTTTTATATTCACTTTGACTATCTATTTGGCTTTTGCAGACAAAACACAGTCTCAGGGTTTCGGGTCGTAGTCTCATATGCAATCAATCAGGTCTTCCTCCCATCTCGAGATATCTGACGCTCGTCTATATGCTCGTATATCAGCGAAAAATTCAATTACGTTCACTCTAAGTACATATCATTTGACATTGAGGAGGCGCATGATGTACTTATGTCAATTTTTTTTAAATCGTTTTATCTCCTTCTCTTCTTTTGGTGTTTTTTGATTTTTTTTTTGTTATTGTCGATATAAGATTTGATACAGAATTTAATTTTTTTTATTTCTTGCTGAAAGTGTATCTTTTGTGTGGTGTAGTCGTAGAGTGGCTTCTCGCGATCGAAAGGAGTTGAAGAACGTGTTGTTTTATTCAATCAAGCGAATATTTTGAATTGACACTGATGTTGGCAAGTTGTTGGCTTGTCTGATGCTATTGGTGATGGTAGGTTGGGTATATATGATGGCCGACAAATTGGGCAATTGCCAGACATACGAATACCAAGTACACTGAAAGCTGAAAGAGTTTTGCAATGTGCGTTTGGTTTTTTTATGCTTTTGAGTCGTAACTGGTTAGTGGCCTGCTGATGGATACCATTTTTGGATTTATGTATTTTTCTCTTTTGTGAGAGATGTGGATGGATACTTTGCAGGTTTGTTTGCCCAGATGACGACCACAGCGAAGTGGAGTTTAACATTCGTGATGATGACACCAAGTTCCATTGAACAGTTTTGACCAAAATTGGAAGCTTGACAATTTTTAAAAACTTCACACAACCGGCTTTTGTGATTGGCCACCACATCCACCACTGATTTGACGACATTTTTCTTTCAGTTTGTTCTTCTGAAGTTATTTTGAAAAAATGACAAGAGGATTTTGTTATTCTTTTGAAGTTACGGCAAAAGCATTAAGTATTGCGTTCTTGAATTTGGTACAATTTGCTTAAGGTGTGTTAGCCTATTGACACTCAGGAGAAAGTTGCTCAAAGAAGGCAGAAGATGAGACTGACTTGAGACAGCATTAACCATCTGGCTAAGAAGGCAGGAGATAAGACTGACTGAAGACAGCATAACCATCTGCCTTTTCAATATCTCAAAGCTTTAACACAGTCTTTACTCAAAAACTTCCCTTAATTTTACTTCTGAACGAGCTCTTTTACTCTATTATCTTTCTAAAAATATCACGATCATCGTGATATCGGAGGAATCACAGTCACATCCCTTTCACTTATCTGATTCACACTACTGATCCGCCCATGGGGTACAGCTTCTGCTTCCCCCAAAGAAAACAAAATGATTACTAAAACAACAACCCGTACTCAACTATGCATTTGTTTTTAAGAAAGCAAAAGACGTGACTCGCCCAAGGAGTCGGGTCTTTCGTAAACAAACGCCCAAGAAGTCAGTTCTTTTGTTAACAAACTAAATAAAACCAAATTCGGTTAATTTAACTGGTAAAGGTCTACCTATCAATCTCGTTCAGTCTGATGGAAATTTTATTTTTAAATTAATTACTCTTACCATTCAAAGCAAAAAACGTAACATCAATTCATTCACTCACCTGAAAAAAAAAAGAAAGAAAACAAAATTAATTAAGTACGCCAAGTGCAAAAAAAGTCTCTATATCAATTTCAAGGTAAGAAAAAAAATATTAAATTAACAGAGATGACCCAAAACATAGCAAATCCTTAAAACATTAACCCAAACCCACCCAAACAAAAAGCAGCCCAATTCCCAACAATATACACAAAACCCTTAGAGTTAAGAAAGTCTTGTAATTGAATTGAAAGTACCCTATTCTGAGAGTGTACTCAACTGGCACCTACAACAGCCAGAGAAAAAAAGGAAAAATAATAATAATAATAATTCCAAGGACTTCGACAAAACGAACGCCACTTGAGGTTGATGTATATACACACCGACGACCGCCTTCAGTGAAAAGAAAACACAAGTATAAATCGTGTAATAACAATCAAAAAATCTTCACAGAAAAAATATGTTAAGAAAATTGTTATTATCATCCAAGACGACGACAACCGTGCCCACAACATCTTCTCTCCAAACTAAACCAGCTTATAATCATAAAACCTAACGACACCAAACCAAAAGCGAGTATAGATGAGCAGTTCTTTGAACGTTATCCCTACCGTAGACGGGGGTCCTGTTTTTTGTGTTTTTTTTGTCCATCTCCTCCCAAAACCATCGATTAACATGCGAGCTTGGTTGCACTCCGCGTGCTATTTAACAATGAATTGGTGGGAACATGAAACAACACCTCCCAACAAAATAAAAAAAAAGAAATAAGATGCTCCTCAAGCATTAAGCACGATGCCATGAAATTGACAGGGAATCCTTTAGGGTAATTCCATATAATCGTATACTGGCAGCGTGTGTCGGCCACTGATTTTCACAGTGGTCGTTTTAAAAAGTGTCGGTACAACAATTATTTTGGAAATGGACAATTTTCTGTGTTAATTTCTATGTTCAATTTGTCGCGCGTTAGAAACTGAACAAGAACATGCAAAGTGTTTTCTTTCTGGGAGAGACGGAGGTAGAGAAAGAGAGAGGCAACATTGATAAAGAGGTGTCATCTTAATTGTAGTTGCACAACTAATTGAAGCGATTCAAAGGTAGGGAGTAGATTTGGGAGTAATTGGATGGACGTGTTTGGTTATGATCCGAGTATTTGAAGAAAAAATAGGAGTAGATGAAATTTGCCAGGCCGAAAAATGGGGATTAATTGAGCAGATATCGATTGCCAGCTGTTGAATGGGTTGTTTGTTGAAGTAAAAGAGTCGCTTTTTCGCAAAATAGGCCCCAAAAATGTCTAAATGCTTTTCAAACGAAGCACGTGGTGTAATGTCTTAATGCATGTCTGTTACGTGGGAAATTGTAGTTCAATTCCAAATGTTTTCACAGGTATAACTTTCGCAAGTCAATTGGCAAGCGTACTTATCAAATCGTAGTGCCATAAAAAACTTTTCTCAATCGCACGTTGAAAATCAGCCAGAAATTGCCACTCCTATTCCTCGAAAGGTTATGGTTGAGAAAAATGAAATAGATTACGGTCCTTCTCGCACATATGGGACCAGTCTTTTTGCTTATTTACTCTTTACTAACTTATATATGCGATGCTTTTCATCAAATAAAAATTATTCAACTCATACCAGTCGTCCATTGAATCATTGCACCAAATATTGTTCTACAAAAACTCATCCCAAGGAATTTTTTGATCAAAGCGTTTCGCACTTGAACTTTTGTTTTGAACACACATATCAGCGATTATCCATTAACTTTTCTTGTCCAAATTCATTATTCAAAAACTCATCCCATAGCCAAATTGATTAAGAAACTTGCACACAAAGAACAAAATTGACAACAACATTCTGTTACTATTCAAATTTTAGTCCATAAAAACTTAACAGCATTCTATTTTGTCTACAAGTAAGGAACTTATATGCAAGCCACCAAGGAAACCAGAGCATTACCTTATTTTTCAAAGAACACCTAGATGGAGTTCTAATTTGATACTGGAGAGCTGAACTAAAAGTGGACACCTAGTGTCAGTTATCAAATTGACTGCCAATGAAATAAGTTTGAAGAAAACCTCGAGTAAGGACTTAATTTAATAACCCTTTTAGGACGATTATTTCAGTTTTTATTTCAGTTGAGCCTTCACTTAAACTGATGTCTAAGCGCTTAAAAATGAACTGATAACTGAACTGAAAGCTGAACTGACAACTGATGAAATTCCAATCAGTTTTCTGTTCAGTTCTCAGTTTTCTCTTTGATTTTGATTTTTCTCAAATAAAAAAAGCTCAACTGCACATCGAACTGACTCCTATTTACACACTTAACTGAATGAACTGAGAACTGGGCGTCCAAAAGAGCCTTACATTCAAAGTGCCCAAATATTATGAAACGCAAACATAAAACATTCATATTTGTTATTCGAAAGCACATCGTTTTAAATTCATATCACCTTAAAAATTTAAAAAAAAAACTCATCCCACTTGTTCTTTTACCGTAAAATGTCATTCAAGTTTAACATGTTACTGTGAAAAATTACAGTAAATAAAGTTCCCAGAAGAATCAAAGATTATTCGTGTCAAAAATAAACCCACGAAAGCTTATCCCACTATCCAACAATTCTACATTTTTAAAGCAGATACGAATAGACTTCACTTTCTAAGAATAATTGAAAGCTAAATGGGGTTCAGAAACGCAGCATTAACATTCCTCGCTCTTCTTTAACTTATCCCATCGAAATTTTTTAATAATTGATCCAACTTACAACTGCTTTTGATTTATATCATACGATCAAAATTCGTACCTTAGAAACTCATCCCATTCAAAAAATTTCTCTTTCGAAGCTACGCCCAAACAAATTTGTCCCAGAAAACTCATCCCCCTTGAAACTTTTATCTAAAAACTCATACCACTTTTCTATAAAAACTCACCACAAAGAAAGTTTCTAACCATCAAACGATCCGACAAACCCTAACAAAGAACAAGCAAATTGTAAAGCAATATTTTACAAGCCTTCTTAGGAGCTGTAAAAAAGAACATTCAATTGAGTTAGTTCGAAAGACAGGCAATCAAACTTTTCACGAAAACAACGCAGCAATTAGTCAGAAAAATATTATTGTTCGACCAAAATGTAATGGGCATCTCTTCATTAGATCGAAACAACTAAAAAAACATCTCACAAAAACCTATAACTTACCTATATTGAAAAACTAAAACTACAACAGATTGCTCTTATATTTTAATTGGGAGTGGTTTATATTTCATCCAAAAACTTCCCTTTGTTCCGTCCATCAATATCAAGACAGTAAAATGAAAGGTTACAAGAAGTTTTGTTCATTCTCTCTATCATCAATGTTTTGAATAACCAAACTACTATTTTACAATGCACCACGCCAAGGATCTGCTGTAACCATACCTTCCTGATAGTAAGGATTACATGAACTCTCTCACATAGTTTCGAAACCATATCAAAGTTCTTTTTCCTTTCAATAACCTTATGAGCTCTTTCACTCACCACATTTCCTCCTGGAAAGTATGTTTAAGTATTTTAACAAGCGAAATTCGATTCACAACAACCTGG
The DNA here is from genome assembly GCA_914767635.1 of Melanostoma mellinum. Taxonomy (NCBI): domain Eukaryota; kingdom Metazoa; phylum Arthropoda; class Insecta; order Diptera; family Syrphidae; genus Melanostoma; species Melanostoma mellinum. Next base: position 29,668,766 of record OU612058.1, read on the forward strand.
TGTCGGTTAGTGCAACTTTTCCGAAAACATAACAAATACCAGCCCAAAGCATTCCTCCTGTGGAACTTCATTGGTGTCATTCATCTTCTCTCACAACTTAAGCTGTCATGTTTAAACAAAAATCCTCCACTTATTCTACAACGTTCCTACACACTTCTAAAGTATGTTTTCTTCTTTTTCGTGGAACAACAAATAAAAAATAAAATAAGAAAATGAGTGCACCACTGTTCACTCTCTAACCACACTAACCGAACTTTCAAGAAAACTGTCTGCTGCAAGGGATCTTCTTTCAAGATGTTTTTTTGGTGGTTTTCGTCGAGAAGAGTAAACTTTTTCCAGCCTTAGCCTGCATCTTTTTCAAACTTTAACATGAAATGTGTTTTATTTACAAAATTAAAGCATTTCTTATATATCCTCACATGTAGTGTAGGTACTTCTTTTTCAAGTTTTTAAGGGTTCTCTACATCTTCTTTTTTGCTGTTGTTTTTGTTGTTTTGGTCTCTTAACTACTTTCATTTCAACATCGTTGTGGTTGCTGCTGTCTCGCGAATGAGGCAGGAACTTTCTTACTTTCATTAAGAAACTTTAGTTATGTGCATAATTTGTGATGATAATGTTGAATACCAGCGTACACCCTTAACTCAGTCAACCCCATTATGCACAGAGCCACACAGACCGTCATACAAAAGGAATCCCAAACCAAACCTCAAACGATACTAAAACGAAGTACTCAGTAGGTATTTTTTCTTTTCCTTTTTTTCCACAAAAGAAGAAGAAGTAGGTAGGTACTAACCAACCTACCTACGTAACTGAGAAATACAAAACGAAACTGAATTGTTGCACTAACGAAAAACATCATGTTTTATAAAACGAGGGCGGGAGCTGAGCTGGAGCATATCAGACACACGAGACAAGTCTGCTTAACTGCCATACTTGCTGAGTCCATAAAAAAGTTTTTTAATTGAAAAATTTAAACTTTGTTTTATTGATCAATTTAACAAGATTTAATATATTATTCTGTCGACCCTTAACAAGAGGTGCCGTGCACTCTTCTTCTATAGACCCTGTGTACGTATATTTCCTTCCACATCTGAGCTTATTGACGAGAAAACACAAGACAGCGAGAGAAAAAAAGGATACACGAGTACACGAGACTAATGCGGTTCTTGTCCTGACAGGTTATTATAAGTATGCAATTGCATACCTACTTAGAAAAGCATCCACGAACCTTTCTTATTTTTCATTTGAAAAGGAATGAAGGCTTTCGCCTTGCACTTTCTTTACAACAGGATTTGCGTTCCACAACAACTAATGTGTAGGGCTTCTTGTTATTATTCTTCTTCTTTTTGTTTGTTCCTTTTGTTGTGGTAAGTTGGTTTATTTTCAGGAGAGTAAACTAAAACTTTTCTGCTAACACGGGGTTGGTTTTGGTCCTATAACGGTCTGATAGATGAAGTGATGTGGGAGCGCAGGTTTATTACCTTTTGAGAGAAGCACATCATCTATAAATTATGGTAAATTTAAATGCCAGTTAAGCGTCGTTTTGGGAGCGAAGAATATTTTTGCGCGAAACTTTTCTCCAACCTCCCACAAACTAACCACACACACTTTACTCAACAGAATTCTTTTAGAAAAGTCACCTCGTTATGATTATGTTTTGGCGGATCTTTGCAGTTCTTAGGTGTACATACGTATAGAGGTACAGGATATACCTTTGGCAGAGTTTATGAGCATTTTGGGCCAGAGGTTGGATCTGGTAAAAGATGAATGGATGGTTGGAATGAATTATTCCGATGATCTAAAGGGAGCATTTTAGTAGAGTTTTAGTGCCCGCAGATTACTTTACGATTGGTGGGGCGGGTTATGTTTGCTTTATGACTTCATTTTGCATTGGGGTTAAGAATGCACAATGGCGTTTGAGAAGAGCAAGTTTTTTATAACAACCTCCCTAAAGGGAGTGAAAATTGCAGATTTTTCGTTCTTAATTTGAGGTCGTAAGAGTTGCGGTGGGGTGGAACATCTGACGTTTTGGAGAGATTAATAAATTAGGGTTTCGAAAGGGCAGTTCATAAATTACGTTCGAAGGTTTTTAAGCCCCATCTCTCATGCCCAATTGTCTGTCTAAATCTAAGAGCAGTTGACGTAATTTATGGATGACTCCTAAGAAAAGGAAAACTAAGTCTATACAAAGTAATTATTAATGGGATGCCTCAGTTGACTACGGTAGGACCTGTTCTTTTTGATATGCTTAACTAATAAACAGAGACTGAGTAACCAAAGAGTTTCTTTTTCATATTTTTCTTATGCAAAAAAATAAAGAACAAACCTTACTCGAACAAATGAGAAAAATAATTTAAAAGGATTAAATTCTACCAACGATACACAAAAGGATGCATTTTGTAAACACAAAAAGTACCACCTATTGTTTGGAGGGATTACATTTCATATTTATTGACATTTCGATAGTTTCCTCGTGTGTAACACTCACACAGACAGACCCTTTTCGGAATATACATATAGTCATAGACTCACAGCCATTGCAGGACTGAAAAGTGAGATAAGCTAAATCAAACCCGGAACGTTGACAAACAATAGGTACCTACAAAAAAAAAAATTGGTTCAAGCATAGGGATGCGATAACGAAGGAGCACAGCATGAGGTGCATTTGGTTGTAAAGCTAGGGTAGGTATAGACGAACGACAAAAATAAACCATAGACTAGATACAAGTTTCCGTAGGAAGGGATTGAAACAACAGGAGCACACCATTTTCCACACAAAATCCATCCGATAAGGACATCCTATATAAAGATGAGTGTGAGTGTATAAGACTTTTGTGTGGTTTTAGAAACTGAAATGTATTCGAAGCCAAACCACACGAATTGTCTCCCCACTGTCTGGGCTTTTGTCTATTAATACCATCACAGAGGGATACTCGTTCTGATGAATTAGACTCGATATTATTTTTGTAACAAACAAAACACACACACTTACGAATGTTTGGTGTTTGTAGGTGCATACACTGAGAACGCCAGCATCCCAGCATCCTCATCAGAAACGTAATCATTGTCGCCAACACCATGAAGTTGTGTGCCGTGTCGGTCATTAATCCGTGTTACGACGAAACTTATTCTCATACGTGACAACAAGGTAGGAGGAAAATGTTTATTGATTACATTGTGCGGAGAATGTACACATGAGTCCTCCTTCTCAACGTGTGGGTATGGTATAGACATGAAAATTAATTTATTGAGATAGTATGGAACTAGTCTAATTATACCATTTTAGTATGATACATTGATACACTTGGTTGTTTAAGCTTCGTCTTCCAGGATATGAAACTTTTAGCAGAATGAAAATGGCAAAAGGGTGTGGTAGATTTTTGATACGACAACAGGGAAGTTATAATAGCATTTCGATGACCAATAAATAACACTGAGAGAAATAGAAAACTGTGCTTTGTGCTTTGATTGATTTTTACTGCCTGGAAAAAACTATCCAAAGAAGAATAAGTCATTAATGAAGTTTGAGCATCGCTTTTCACAGGAAAATAGCAATACTTTCGAGGAAATTGCTACACAATTCGATTGTCAGAAAAACAAATTAGACTCCAACAAGTAATTAAATTTGTAGTGTTACCGCTACTAGTATTTGGTGAGATGAAATTTAAAATAACAACAATTCAATCGTGGGATGAGTTTTGAAGGAAAGCAAGTGTTAGTTTTTAAGACGCAATTAATCCTATCGAAGATGGAACCTTCGGACCTAAAAAGCGTGTAGTTTACAAAGCATACTTGTTTTGGTATGAGTTGAGTGGTATGAGTTGTGGTATGAGCTTTGAAGCAAGAACTTTAACACTTTGGATGGGATGAGTTTTGAAAAGAAAAATTGAGGTGGTATCAGTGGTGAATTTTGGGATGATATGGCAGGCAGTGGAAAGATGAGTGATAAGCGTATCAAGGAAATTGAATGTATTTCACGAGTTACACTCTTCTTCTTTTTCATTTCCGGCGTTACGAGTAGTGATCTTGAAGCGATCACAACTCTCCCACTTTTCTGCTTCAGATTAGTGATCCGCGTGTGGGGTACTCAGAAAGCGTCGGCAAGCCTCCCGGTTTTGGATTGTTACATGTCTGAGGCCAACCAAATGCTGCTGTTTTTTGTTGTACCAGGAGTCTTTTGGCCTGCCTTTTCTTTTTCGTCGCGAATTTGTGGAAACGTTGTACGATATTGCCTTTTGGACGGAGTTCTGCGGATCTCTCCTTTGAACATGACAAAACCAACTGAGCCGGTCGTGCTGAATTTTGTCCAAGATGGTACATTTGACATGAAGGCTTCCACGGATCTTAGTACTTCTAATTCGATCAAGCTTTGTTTCTCCTGCTGTCATCCGAAGCATCTTCATTTCGGCTGCCGTAAATTTGCTCTCATACTTTTTGTACATTTCACGAGTTACACTCTTACACCTTACAAATTGGAAGATTTTAGAAGAAGATTCATTTACTAGAGATTTGGTTGTTGAGTGGGATAGCAAAGAAAGGCCTTGTCCACTGGTTCAATTCTCAGACATGGTTTCGAGTTAAAAATCTAACAAATAGTTTTTACGGCTTCCACTTCACCTTTAACGACAAAAACCAACAATAAATTAGCAAGGTTCCTCAGTTTACCACAGTAGGGCCAGTACTTTTTTATTAGCTTTCAAAATAAACAGAGGGTTTCAGCTTCTGAGACCTGACTGAAGAGATATTTAGAATAAATCTTCCTTGGATTGCTTACGAACTTAAAATACCAATAAGACGCAGTTCTTTCTACCATAAATTCTTTTAAGTTTGAAAAGTCCTTAGAAGACTTTTGGAAATTTGTAATTTTAGGGCATAAGCCATAAGGAAAACAAATGAAGGAACCTCAATAAGATATCCGCTCAGAAATTCATCTAGTTATATCTAAAACAAATGACAATGACTTAGCTTTTTAGAAGGCTTGTGTATCACATCAAGGCAGTGGAGATAATTAAGGGCTTACAAAGTATTCACAAGGCGGCTGCGCTTTCACCACTTTAACTTCCAACATGAGTTTAACTTCAGTTATTACTTGTGGCAAGTTCATTGTATTCCCTCCATTAATTAAAAAAAAAATTCGAACCATACAAAGCCCAAGTCAAGGCGAGAGAGTCAGAAAGAGCCGTGTCGGTCGCAAAACAGAATAACGAAAACCCTTTCTTCCTGTCAATAATGTTCGCACATTATTTTTATTGTCATGACCTCAAAATAAAAGGCGACATGGAACTTCTGGTGTTTGCACTTGATGTTTGATGTGAAGCATCTGCCTGTCTGTCATTTTCGTTCGCGTACACTATACGTTCAACGGTAAATATTTAATCTGTCATCATTAAAGAATGCTCTCCTCTCGTATATTTATGTTGGGTGGTTATTACACAAAAAGAAAAATTATGGTCCTTTTTAGCTGCTGAATGGCTTCTTCTGGTTCTTTTTTTTTTTTGTAAGTCTGTTTGTTTGAACTGAATTAAGTGGGAACTGTCAAAATTTTTCCGACGTCTCTGCCTTCAATGTTTATTATTCACTTTTGGTGCCCGAATATGGCAAGAAGACTCGCTAATTTCTTTCAACACATGTGCTGTGCACTTCTCTGACATCATCTCTTCTTTTTTTCTCAGTGAACTCAAACTCATGTGTGTCCTTCACTTTCACAGAAAAATAGCCACCATATTAACAGAGTATAGGTACCTCTACACTCTGATTCTGGTTTAATTCAATTAAAAGCAATAAATTTCATTGACAGAATTAAGATTGCTTCTTTCTTGCTTGGCTACTTACTACCTATACATGTTTTAATTTTTTTTATTTTTTTCCTTCTTTTTTTCTGCATAAGATGACGACGGACAGACGATGGAGAAGATCTATTTTAAGACGTCCAATTCAACATCTTACAAGTCTTCTTGTTTTCCCTTTTCTTTATTGTTAATCACGAAAATTTGGGTCAGTATATTCCTTCGGACGGGGTCTCTGATAAATAAATCCGAGATTGTGAGTTCATCACGTGTGTGTTGTTGTGTAAGTATATATGAATGTTTTGTTGCTTAAACTGAATTGAATGGATGAAACTACTCCTCCTCCTCCTTTGTTTTCAGACATGGCTGTGACGGTTATGTTTGGAAATTGGGATATGTGTGGTCAAAATAAAATATGGGAGTGGAGGAGCCTCCGTCCGCCATAGGTGTATTCAATTATTATGCAACTTGTGAAAGGATTAATTAAGTTTTTCTTCGAATGTCTTCAAGTGGCGACAGACGTTATTATCATCATATGAATCTCTTTAAGCTCGTGGGCGAAATGGAAAGTAACTTTTAATTGACATTTCATGGTGACTGGTGGGTTTAGCCGAGCAAAGCATCATCTTAGCTATTTCGAAGCGTGACATTTTCCTTAAGGCTTTTGTATTCTCATGAACTTTTAATATACGAATAGCCTCAAGGAAACAACTTCATCGTGGCAATTGACAATTTTACTATGGGATTCGAAATCTGTGATGAGGTGCCCAGATTTCTTTCACAAACACGTGGCTATTTTTCATCCTTGAGACAGAAAACTTAGTGGAAAGTAGACGTTTATGCTTTTGACGAATCGTTTATCTTTCAAAAATGTTGATTGGTTCAACTGCCGGAATTGTAAATCTTGTTAATTCTTCACATTGAGTATCTAGCAACAATAAAACTCCAAAATTCATAGCCATGAAACGACAAATGACTAAATTGGGTTGTTTTGCAGACGCATTAAACCAGAGACGGAAGGGCATATCTAAGCTGATCTAGTATCCCGATTCATTAGAAGCACATCTGACATTGAAATCTTCATCGAAAGACCTTCTCTACTTGTTTTTCAATGGAATTACAATAAAGCCGTTCTCAATTGAACTGCCGCCGCGCGCCGGTGGGTTTCAGTATTGTGTCCACTTAAGAGAATGTCCGCTAAAGAAGTGACATTTAATTTGTTTTTGAACTCATGTTTAAACAACACATAAACTTAAGCTTAGCCAGACAAAATAATAAAAGTTTAAGCAAGTTTAAACGTACAATATTCTCTTCCTGCTGCCTAAGAACGAAGCCCTCAACTCACTGTTACAAACTAACGACTTGAGATACAACGCCATCATCTTGGGATCACTAGATAATTTATATTATCAGTTAAAAGGACCAATCTCTGTATCCCCGATTGGAGTAGCACAAAGGTCGGTATAAAAAAAAAACGAAGCTGCCTTCTCATTAAACATTCCTAGACACTCACGTGTTGCACAAGAAACACACTGAAATGAACCAAAATAAAACAAAATAAAGGAATAGAATTCAAATAAAAGCTTATGAATATGCAAATGACTTAAAGTGTCCACTTAAGAGAAACCTTTCATCAGATAAATTCAAAATACTGATCATGTCCACTTGAAAAATATATTTCCACCTTAAAGGGAGAGAACTCGATTAAAATATTTCCAACCACCGTAACTCGTCCGCTTAAGGATATCGTCCACATAAGAGGAGTGAGCGATAAAAAGGAGGTAATCGCATCGGAATTGTCTTAATTCCGAACTTATAATAACGCTTAAAAAACCGTGTAAGTTAATATTATATTCAAACACCCTCTATTAGTGAGTAGAAAGACGTACGCATACAACCGACTAAATAATTCCCAAAAAAAAAAAACTAATGCAGTTCCTCTCATCTTTCTATGTCGTATGGAATAATCCATGCAACTCAGACCCCGCACCGAAAACATGCATAGGGATTCTTTATTCAATTCGTTAGCCTAGAAAACCAGTCTGGCTGTTAGATCATAAAAAACAGACCTCCCCAACACAACACAGACTAAGCTCGAATAAAAAAAAAAAAAAAAAAACGAAGAAAACAAAACAATAAAAAAAAAAAAAATAAAGTCGGCTACACTCCATTCCCAACATCCAGACGTTCCACAAACATTAACACAATAACATTGAATCCTATCATTCTTAGGATTTGCTTTTGCCATATTGCTTTTCCTGGTTCTTCTCTGCTCATCCACCTCCTCACGCAAGCATCCCATGCCACAAGCCGCCTACAGTTTTAGTTGTGTATACCTATTCATTCCACTCCTTTTTTGCATTCATTTTCCAGAGCCTCCTCCTGCCTCATCCCTTGGGGTTTTATGTAATCAATGTCAACGAAGAGAAAGAACAAAAAACTGGAAAAAAAAATTTATATAACTGGAAAACAAAGTCATTTCCTCTTTCCTCTGGTGCACACAGTTGACTATTTGAAACCATCATGATATGAAGCCCATTATGAGAATTCTCTTCTGTCCTGCGCTGCTGCTGCTGCTGCTCTGTTGCTGCTGCAAACCTCCTCTTTCCGTTTTGTTGCAATCCATTAAAATTTACCAAAGCTATAAAAAAAGAGGCAGAAGGGACAACGGGAATCATCGTCTCTCCTTGCACACTCCCTGCCCTTGGTTGGCTGAACTTGACTATTGAAATTGCAGACATTAAACACTATACTATACCATACATTTTGTTGGTATTTGTATATATACTTGGCTATGAATGTGCTTTGGTTCTTGTGCTGCACCCTATGTGTCTCGTCGCCACTTTTATGGGGAGAAGTATTGCCGCCCTTTTGGCTCCAAACCCCCACATATATAGCCTGCCATGATAACAAAAGGCCTCGAATACGGTCACTGCAGAAAATTGCATATTTTATTGCTATACATTTTCAGATTACCAAGATTATACCCTCAACCATGGTTGCCAAGAGGAACCTATGGAATAGAGATTGTCTTTTAACAATTTTTGCAACAATTGTAGGACAAAATGCTTAAGATGAGTGTTTCACAAGACTTTCCTTTTATTTTTAAAAAGAAGGATCATCTTCTTCTTTGCTGTTTGCTTGATAGCTACAGATTCATTCTCCTGCCAAGTTAGTAGCCAACCATGTTGAAGCATTTGATAAGAAAAGTCCTAAAAAAAAAGGTGTTCTTCAACAAAAAATAACCTCTGTTTGGCAACCCTACATTGCACATATAGTCACCACACTTCGTGTACAGCTGGTACAAACCCTCTTCGGCACCCCGTTCTCCTGCGCCCTCTCTTCCTTTTCTCCCACACTGTTATTCATTGCATTTTGATTCTTCCTTTATGAGTATGCACTTTGGTACATATCGAAGTACATAAGCCTCTTTTCAACGACAAGGGTTAAGGGAGGCGGCTCGGTTGATGCTTTCGTGGGGGTCTGTATCTACTAGTCTGACTTGTGATGCACTCTAAAGTGCATATTGCAGCTTGCACTCGGCATTTTGATTGTGTGGCCATAATATCACTTTAGGTTCGATTCAGGTTCAGGGGCTCTTGGCACATGGTAGTAGAACACCAACAGATTAAATAATCAAGCATTGGATTGTGTACTCTTATATATTTCTTTTTTGTAATTATAATATTTTCAAATAATAATTCCGAGCTTGTGTGTATATCTACACCACATTGAGTGCGAATGCGGTTCATGGAAAACAGCCTGTGGTTCTCTCTTTCAATTCAATGTGGCGAAAGCATTTATAAGTATAAAGGTTTTTTTTTCTGAAAATAGGGCTATGCATCGATGACTCTGAATTGAGTTGCAGGTTGCAGGATTATGGTGAAATGTGACAGCCAGGGTGAGACAGAGATGCTGCTGGACTCCAAATGATAAAGTTGCAAAATAGATCTTTTAAGGCTGGCACATAAGCTGGATTGCGGTTTCGAGTGGGTGGACGTGGTCCATCACGAGGAACAACAAACTTTTAAGAGCTCTTTCAAAAGATTGGTTTTTTATGAGTGGCTGATGGTGGACCAGCAGTGATATTTGGTCAATTTTATTTGGACATCATGTGCTGGAAGCACCTGGAAAAGATAATTCCCGTCGGTTTTAAATCAGAAAATGTACGTTGAACAAAAATCCTTGCTGTAGGCCAGTCAGGAAATAAACAGTAGGGTAGACTGGGTACGGTTGAAACAATTTGGCTTATATCGTTCATAACATTAATTTCTGTAACCCGAGCGGTGAAGAAAGGATGTCTAATGAAAAAGCGGATTTCCATCTACAAATTAGGAGTGTCTTTTTAGTGCTAAGTGCATTAGTTTTTGTAGAACATGGAAATTTTAAAAATATCTTTTTTGTTTCAACCGTACCCATACCAGGGGCGGTTGAAACAGCAGTAGGGGTCAGTTGAAACACATGGAAATAGTTAGCATTTTTTATATTTAAGTATAAGACTGATTGGAAATGCTTATTACATACTGTAGTCCATAGTTTGTGTTGCTATATACTATATTACATACATCTATTATGATATCTTTTTTTTTATATAATTCTATTGTTCCTATTTTTTTTTTTTTTTTTATTTCTCAGAAACTAAAGAAGATTTTTTCGATCGAGCTTTTGTGTTTTACTCAAAACTTATAAGAGCATTGATTATTGAAAGAAAAGTGACTCTTAATATGCCAAACTTTGTTAAAATTTTATTCAAAGAAAACATTTTTGATTTTTTCAAAAGTTTGACTTTTACACCTGACTACTCAAAAACCATTCACTTATTTAACTTGAATTAAAATATCATTGAAAAACATAGTATAAGCTTTGATAAACACTTAAGTGTGTGGAAGTTAGTGGCCTAGTTGTTTTTTGAAAAATTATAAAGAAAAAAATGGTCGATTTTCATTAAATAGCCCCTGCTGCCTAAACGGAGAAAGATGGAAGGGGCCCCTCCATACGATTTTTTTCTTAGAATATAACCTAGAATCACATCCCAAAGTATGTTACCCAAATCACTTATTTATTTTGTTTTTATTTTCTCCCTCACCAGAAGCATCTCGCCTTTTTATAATATCTATGAAGCGAACAGTGATTTAATCTATGTTTTTCCGTCACATTTCGCAACAAATCGCCTACTTTGACATAGTCATAGGCCTTGCTGTAGGTTGTCAAGTCAGTCTGTCTTCTTGAAGTCTTTCTTACACGAACTTTTGGCATCTGGAAAGCTGGGAAACTAAGTAGACATTTTGTTTCAACCGTACCCAAAAAAAGTGTTTCAACCGTCCCCAACCGCGCTTTAGTAACAAAAATGTGTATAATTATGGCCATATTAGCAACACGTTGAAACAAGTCACTGCGATGCGTTCTACATTCCTCGTTTCAAACACAAACTCATACTCAAAACTCTAACATCAATAGAAGCACAGTTATTATTACCGCTCAAAAAATTTTACTTTTTGTAATCGATTAAGAAAAAATCCATTTTTGAACAACTGCCACTTGCCACGTGCTAGGCCAGACTGACAATTATTCGAATATGTTTTCGCTTCGTTTTCCTTCAGGAAACATTCTCGTACCGTCTACTGTTCGTAGAATATTTGCGTTGTTTCAACCGTCCTTTGTTTCAACCGTACCCAGTCTACCCTACTTAGAGTTCAAGCTAAGGGGTTAAGTTGTTTCCAAAAAATTTGAGTCGTAAGACAGGCGCACAAGTAAAAAAGTAGAAACGTTACAGAATCAGTGATAAAAGCACAGTTTAGTATTTTAGCGCCCAAAAGATAAGGGGTTAGTTTGTTTCCAAAGAAAATAATTTGAAAGACAAACGCACTAGTAAAAATTAGAAGCGTTACAGAATCAGTGATAAAAGGACATTTTAATAAAAAAATGTGCTTGCTTTAGATGAACCATTTCATATAGCATGCATTATACGCGAAAGCAGATTAAAAGACAGTACCAGGCCTATTCGCATTCAATTCGCCATGACAAAGTTAAAAGACTGAGCTATATCGGCCTGGCGCTCAGGATTTTGGTATAATTCCACTGCTTCACTTTGTGCTTGAGTTGAGAAAGCGCTTTTCATAGCAATGAATTAACTAACGGAGGACTTATCAAATCCTCGCGAAAGGCGATACCAGTGGACAAACTCTGTTGGGATTCGAACCACAACCCTCTGGGTAAACAGCACACAAGCTACCCATCACGCCACGGGACCCAAACAGTACACAACCATTAAACAATACAGCGTTACATTGTCACTGAGTCAGTAATTGAATCAATATGTGGTTTGATGCTCAGCTCCGACTTTGTTTTAATTCTCTCGATCCGTTGATTTGAAACTCAGTACCTAAGACAAAAAAAAAATAATAGCAGAGTTTGCTGTCCCCCTAAACTACACAAGAAACGGTAATAGCAGGGCATCGGTCGGAGGTCGCGTCGCCGTGTAAAATTAACCTTCAGTTGCATATTCAGTGGCAGTGAGTCAATAAGTGAGATAGATGAGTTAGAAAAGTTAAATTTAAAAATATTGTGTCCATAAGTCGGGTATTCAAAGAGACAAAGCGATTAAATTAGGATAGAATTAAAAAGCTTTCACAACGTGGTAAGGTACTACCCTAAGCTTTTGAAAATATATAGGATTACCAGAATTTGTTCAGCCAAAAATACGCAAACATACGTAATAGCAAGTCGTAAGACTTTTGACTCTTGAAAAAAGAGTCTTCATCCAAACCAAAACTATTTTGAAGTTGCCACAGTGTCAAAAACGCTGCTAACAGCTTTATCGAATCAGTGAGGGTTCCCTCACATAAACATAACTTGACAGGCCAATTCTGCCCATATTCTCGTAAAGGCCCTAACTACAAAATTCTCGATTTTGTTTTTTTTGCATATTTGGAGTTAGGGCATTTTCTCCGATTTATTTGTATTTATTTCTTTTGCCTAAAACTTCAAATAAGACAGAAAATGCCATTTTCTAAAAGCCCTAAGTACAAATCATGAGGGAAAAAAATTTAAAAAGCCCTAACTACCACATAGGGCTTTTTTAAACTACTGCATGCAAAAACGTCCTAAAACATTATTTTAAAAGGCCCTATGTGACATTTTTGGCTCCTAATGATCCTAATTTTAAAAATGTCTTTCAAAATACCTAAAAGCCCTATCTGCATTATTTTCTACAAACATCCAAATTTGTAAAATGAAGCTATTGCATAAAATAAAGCACACATTAAGCTGTAAAACAAGTATTTTTTTTATTTTTTTTTATTTCGGTATTCAGGTTGCGGTGAGCGATTTAGTGTTTTCCTCTGTAACTCGGAATAATGAAAAACGTAGTTAGGGCCTTTACGAGAATATGGGCAGAATTTGTCGCTTTCGCAACTACAAAATCGGCCTGCATTGGAAGAGTCTATACAGATACACAGAGTCAGTGTGTCGGTAAATGAATCAAATAGCAACTGACTAATTAGGAAGAGTGAAGTTAAATTAAAACGAACGAGTCTGAAAATGAAAGATTTTATATGTAAAATGGGTTTGATTCGCTTCAGAAGTCTCTGATGCAACACTAATGTGTGAATGACAAATCGTATTGACTAAAAAGATACAAGATACATTAAATTACTTTTCGCAATATTTTCTTACTCTTTTAATCATTTTCTGTTTAAGTCAGCAGGAAGGACTCTTCCACCCATGGTGTTGGTTCAAATTGGTGACATCCAGAATTTTCTTTGTTCTACGCGACACTAGGCACTAACTTTTGGTTGCGTTCTTGAAAAGGAAAAAATAAACATTATCATTGCAAAAGATGGAGCAATATCAGTCACTCACATCCTACTTCCTCACTCAATCATTGCAATTTCATACTTTGTTTCTCAACCCACACACTCATTGTTACTTTTAAATCCAATTTCCATGCCATATGCAGCAGGGGCAATTCTATAAAAGGAGTTAGGAAATTACTCCTGCTAAAAAGTAGGTTCCGCAATAAGCCTACTCCACGTCCAAGACACAAAAAGTCTTAGACGAACCTACGCAATTTTCTCTTCTTCCTGATAAATTTAGTAACGTGTAGGTGTGTAGTGTAACATTTGGATTAAACAAAACAAAATAATGATACTTATTTGTTCCTCAAAACAATGAATTGTCGGTAACTGGCACCGGAAATGCGACATCGTATAATCTTTTTATTTCAAGACCCCATTCAAGACAGCCATTCTCAGCAAGAAGAAGAAAAAATGTGGAAAAGTCATCTTGAAATTTTCCCTGCTTCTTTTTATCGTTTTGTCTTTTTCATTTTGCCTTTTTTTGTTTAAGCTCCATGAAGAAAGGAGAGAAATCAAAATGCAAAATTAATCGAAGCAATTTACGTACGAAAATAAAATAAGAAAATTGCAAGAGTCAAAGGCACAGCGCGAAGGCGGAGTGGTGGTTATCATATCACTTGGTGGTTCACGGTTTTCAATTCGACCAGATGAAGATCATCATCACAATCACGAATAATTTGTTGGGTTGTCTTTTTTTCTTCCTTTTTTTCACCTTTCAGACTTTTGCGAAGGGAAAACATTGCCATTGCAATTTCATTACCAAAAACTCCCACTCTCATTGACAAAAGAGTGTGTGCCGAAAGCCGAAGCCCTTAAAAATCAGGGTGAAGTAAACACAGAGCCACAGAACACAGTACAGTTCCAGAGAAATGAAGAAGAAAAAAGCCAAAAAGAACTCCAAACCAATTATAGTCCGAAAAAAGACTAAGGGGAAGAACACACCAATTTATATAAATATGTATCCAGTATACACATAATGTAGGTTTTCGTGCACTCTTTTTTTATTTGCTTGGTGCAATCTGTTTTCTCCATTCACACAATGAAAAGGAAGCTCGAAGGCAACGTTAAAAATTGCATTTTCACTTATTATATATATGCATTCGACGTTGGCCATATGTTTGCATGCTGTTTTGTCATTTTTTATTAATCGGCGAAGGCAAAAAAAAATTAATAAGCGAAAAATGATAAAAGAGATTTGCACCTACGGAAAGACTAAAAAAAAAGAAGGCTGCACAATGAGTGAGTGTGAAAAATTGCCGGCTTTGTAATGTTTAATGCAGGATCCTGAGTTGAGCTGTATTATGAGTTCAATGTAGGAGGTACTTTAAGTCATTTGTTAGTACTTAGTCGTTTGTTAAACGTTTAGAACTCAAAGGACAAGTAGGTTTGATATATATAGCACAAAAGATCTTTCAGGTCGACGTGCTAGTAAAGGTGATCTACCTTCGCCCTATCTAGTTAAAAAAAAGGTATGTATGCAACAATTCAGGAATTCATGTTTTGTCACTTTCAATGATGCGGCTTTAAAAAGCCTCCTCAAAGCATTGCTTGTTCGATTAATAACACACATTTGACAAAGACATACATACAGTGTTTTAAGATTGTTCGGTCGTTGTATGTGACTTGATTTGCAAACAAAAACAAATGTTTCAAGTCTGCTAGGTTGGAGTCGGAAGGGGACGACCTGATTGGAGTACTTGTGTGAATCAGACAAGTGGGAAGGTTGTGAGCCCTACAAGAATTAGAAGAAAAAATGTGCTAAAGAAGTACAGAGACAGATAAGTCTTTTAAAAAGTAAGGTGAATGGAGGTGAATTTGATGAACAGAAATTTGAATAATCTTATTCCGACTAAAAATATAAACGAATATCGAAATTGTTTACATTCATTTGGAACCACTTAGGGGCAATGAAAAAATTTCACCTTCAATCGTAAAATCGTAGAAAACCATGCATAGTTTTTCGTAAAAATAACTCAAAAATCACATAAAATTTTCTTCGTTGAAGCCCAATTACCTGAAGTACAGACACAAAAATCTTTTTAAGTAGGGTGAATTGGGGTAAATTTGAAAAGAAATTTGCAAAAGCTTGTTCCCAACATTACAATTATTTATATACATACATCAAAACTTAGGGTCCTGCTCGTTTTGGCAATATACGTTTTCGAAGCTAAGATCACGTCTACCCCAAAACTGGAAGAAACAAAAAAAAACAAATTTAACACTAATATCAAATTCGGACCAAAAGCAGTGTCCTGTTAAAAGGGAATATTTAAGGGAAGGATTTGAGAGATGGGATGTCAAAAGTGTTGGAATTACAATTCTTAGGGTGAGTTTTTAAGTCTGGATTCTAATCTGTTTATCTTGGTCCTAAGCGAGAAGAGTCACTGAAACTTTGCTAGGGCGACCGACCAGCTTTTCGTCTTCATAAGTAAACATTTTCAGTGCGCGTGGCTAATGGATTAGAGTGTCTGCCTGTTACGTGGGAAATTCAAGGTTCGAATTCCAGAAACATCAAGAAAAAACTCCTTGTGCCATTTGTAACAAGGTAAGGGAAGTGAATATGGTAAAGAATATGCCGGCAGAATAGATAATTTGGAAGAGTAGAAGAGGGAAAAGTGAGAATAGGAAGGGAAGAAAGGTAAAAGAAGGAAAATAAGAGAAAGAGAAAAAGGAAATAGAATAATGAGAAGATTAGGAAAGCGATAATAGAAAAGAAAAGGAAACCAGATGGAAAGCGATGTTGAATAGTGTGGAATTGACAATTTACCCGATAGTAAATTCATGCCATCAAAAACTCTTTCCTGATTAGCCGTTCGGAACTGCAAAAAAAATAAAGGTGCTTGCCATTCCCTCACAAGATATGGTTGAGACTTGAGAGCAATGAGCTAGACTCCGGGGCTCTGTTGTGTAACTCTATTTATCTATCTATTTATAAGCTTACATTTTTGTCATAGCCACTACAAGATTCTGTATCAAATTTTGTAAAGTGTGGACCCACCAGTCTTTAAAATTTCCAGTTACTCTTACAGTAGAGCCCGTAGGGTATTGGTTAGCGTGTCTGCTAGTTGCGAGGAAAGTTCGTAGTTCGAATTCGAGCAGAAAATAAAAAAAAATGTTCTTCCACGGATATTGCCTTTCGCAAGGAATCGGGAAGTCCTCCAATAGTAATTTCATTGCCATGAAAAATGCTTTCGCGATTTTTACAATTTACAATATTCTTTATTGAGACTTAAAAACAGCATATATAGTAGGGCGGATCGAAAAACCACTTTTTTCGCGGATCGCTTCGTAATAGCAAAAAACAGTCATTATTAAGTATAAAACTAAGAAATCCGAAGCCTGGGGGCGGACAAATGATGTCTTCAGTTAACGCATCGAGCTCAAAGTTTTTTTTTCACGGGAAAGATGCACGCACGTATCCGACCGACTTCGTTATTACATATCTCAGCTCAGGAGTGACCAATTCATTTGAAATTTTGAGGACTTATTTTACATAACAAAAGGAGGTTCTTTTTTAAATTTTAGCTCTCCAGGTGATCTAGAAGCTAAGATAAACGCAAAAGAAGTTGATGAAATAACGTAATTTTTGGCATTTTTTGTATTTTTCTCAGCTTTGAACGACTCTACGTGGCACAATTTTGCAGTTATTGAAACGCAGTAAAAAAGAAAATTTTTTGTGTTTTCAAGAGCTTTACACTCATATAGCTAAGTATGGGATTTTGATAAATATTAATCAAACTACAGTGCAAAACGTGCGAACTCTCTTATAGTCTATTTCTATTAATTATGTCGTAAAAAAGGGCATATAAAGGAACTCGAAATTGAATGGACTTTTATTGCATGAATCAATTAATGGGTTAATTTTAAATAAAAAACCGAAAGTGCTATTAAATAAGAGGGTGCAAATCGGAGATATGGGTTCTAAACCATCTTCATTCGTTTTTTCAATATATCTTGAAAACGAAGCAAAATTTTGATGCAATTCCTAGGACCTTTTTTTAGAGAGCAAATTTTCCCATCGAAGTGCATCTTTTTAGAGACTATAAATAAAAAAATTTTATCCAAAATTATAAAATTCCCTACAGAAAAAAAGTCAATTTTTGCCAGTTTTTGAGTTTTGTCAGTTTTTTTAATGGCATTTCTTTCTGGTTGCAGATAGGTATAGACAATGATCCGTAAAACAGAAAGTTAATAAAATTTTCTTTAAAATGCTATATCAGAGAACTTTTTATGTTTGAAATTCACTGAAATATTGTAACTTAAATATAGACATTTATTGTCGTTTTTCATACTTTTATAGTGTCAGTAAATTTTTAAGTTACAATATTTCAGTGAATTTCAAACATAAAAAGTTCTCTGATATAGCATTTTAAAGAAAATTTTATTTACTTTCTGTTTTACGGATCATTGTCTATACCTATCTGCAACCAGAAAGAAATGCCATTAAAAAAACTGACAAAACTCAAAAACTGGCAAAAATTGACTTTTTTTCTGTAGGGAATTTTATAATTTTGGATAAAATTTTTTTATTTATAGTCTCTAAAAAGATGCACTTCGATGGGAAAATTTGCTCTCTAAAAAAAGGTCCTAGGAATTGCATCAAAATTTTGCTTCGTTTTCAAGATATATTGAAAAAACGAATGAAGATGGTTTAGAACCCATATCTCCGATTTGCACCCTCTTATTTAATAGCACTTTCGGTTTTTTATTTAAAATTAACCCATTAATTGATTCATGCAATAAAAGTCCATTCAATTTCGAGTTCCTTTATATGCCCTTTTTTACGACATAATTAATAGAAATAGACTATAAGAGAGTTCGCACGTTTTGCACTGTAGTTTGATTAATATTTATCAAAATCCCATACTTAGCTATATGAGTGTAAAGCTCTTGAAAACACAAAAAATTTTCTTTTTTACTGCGTTTCAATAACTGCAAAATTGTGCCACGTAGAGTCGTTCAAAGCTGAGAAAAATACAAAAAATGCCAAAAATTACGTTATTTCATCAACTTCTTTTGCGTTTATCTTAGCTTCTAGATCACCTGGAGAGCTAAAATTTAAAAAAGAACCTCCTTTTGTTATGTAAAATAAGTCCTCAAAATTTCAAATGAATTGGTCACTCCTGAGCTGAGATATGTAATAACGAAGTCGGTCGGATACGTGCGTGCATCTTTCCCGTGAAAAAAAAACTTTGAGCTCGATGCGTTAACTGAAGACATCATTTGTCCGCCCCCAGGCTTCGGATTTCTTAGTTTTATACTTAATAATGACTGTTTTTTGCTATTACGAAGCGATCCGCGAAAAAAGTGGTTTTTCGATCCGCCCTAATATACAGCGTATACATTGTAACTTGATATAACTCATAGCCAGCTTCAAGATATGCCTGGCTAGAAAAAAAGTTTTGTATGTATAAAGAATTTAAGTTTCTTAATCTAAATTAAGTAAGTATAGTTTAAAAAAAATTACAACGTATAATGTGCATGCTTGCTCCCGGCATGCTTATGGGCTTTCGCGATTAGTCATTCGGGATCGGCAGAAACTTGTAGATCGCCTCCATTCTCCCACAAGGCAAGTAGCGCCACGCTATGTAAGAACGTATGTATGTTACAATTAAGACCGCAAAATGCAAAATATTTTGCGTTGGGTCAAACATCTTCCAATTCCCGTAGGTGATTGGTTTTTTTACTATAAAACCTTTGACTATAGCAAATCACTTACGCCGCTTGCCAATTCATCGTATTTTATAAAACGAACAAAATTAGATGGAGAACAACGCTACAACAGCAACAAAGAAATTAGCGACATCTATTACTAGTTTCTCTGATCAGTATTTTTTTTTATAAAAACATATTGATAGTCCTCTATATTATAGGAATTATGAACCTTATTTACATTGAAAATTCTTCTAAGGCAACCTCTGACGAAGTGATATCTGTTTACCACTTGAGCTAACAAGCTTTTGAAGACGGTAGATAGACGGTATTAGATAATCACCCATATTACAATATGTGCTTTACTAAAATGCCTAACGAAAAATGATGGTAATCTACTTGCGAGTCGTCAATAGCTCCATTGTAACAAGCTGCTACATAGCAATGGACCTCCAGTAGTCAAGCAAAGTAGTTGAAGGCAGAGTATAAGTGATGAAAATTTGACTCTCAATTTGAAATTTGGATAAAAAATGAAACCAGATAGAAAAACTGCCAGGTTATTGACGTGGGACCGTAATTGATTGGTTGAGTTGTGTTCTTCTCGACTGACTTATAAAAATAAGGTCAAGTGCTAGAGCGACATATTAATAGAGGTTCTCTTAAGTGCTCAACTTACTATCTACTGCTTGTACGTAAGATAAGTGACCATCGAATTATATCAAAGAATTAATTTTCATCCTCTCACAAGCTATCGAAAATCCATTCGTCAACCAACCATCTGAGGCCTAATAAACCAAATGCAATAAAAATACTCATTTCAAAACCTCAACTTGCATCTCGCCAGAATTTGTTATATTATCTCTTTTTTCTCTCATTCATGACCATGAGTCACGTCACTCTGTTCTGTACCCAAGTTTTGATATCGATTATTTCGCCATAACCCACCCTACTTGCGCTACCCTTGTCCCTTACCATAAACGATTCATTCACCGCACGCTTCTTGTGAGTACGTTTCACATTCAAAAACTTCCGTACTTTTGTATCACAGCTTCCCCAAACAAAAAGGTTCTATTTTAAGGCAAATAGAAGGAAAAAAAACTGCATGTGCATTACTACCTCACTTACGAACTAATCAACCCAAAGCAAATAAAATATGAATACAATGTTCCTACTATTTAATATTTCCTTCTAAAAATATCATTCAAATCGCAACAAACGAAGCTAATTCAGCAGTTTGTATCCACTTGAGTGGGGTGGGGCCTTAGTTAACCTTGGCATTGGCAACAAAATAAGCTTAAGTGCTTTCAGTACTTGACGTAGGTATTTTGAGAAATAGGTTTTAAAAACCGAAAATAAAAACAAATCAAACGAAATAAATAATAATAAATGAGTTTCGTTTTTGAGATACTTTTTGGGGGTGTGTTGTCACCAATGAGGAGGCGAAGGCATGTTTTTACTGTAGATAGGTGATTATATTTTTGTTTATTATCACCGCATTCGCGACGAGATGGGCCGGGCCGGGTAGGGTGTGGTGCAATTCTGTTATTTGTATCTTCTGTTTGTGTTGGTTTTGTTTTATTCGCGTTTGTGTGTAATTTATTGATAAAATCTGTAATCAGGTCCGGGTCTAACTCAAACGGTGTTTTGGCGAAAGCTTTTCCTCTCTTTTAAAGTTGTCTACTGTGCCTATGGCTGAAGTTGTTCTCTCTTCTTTTTTTTGTCTTTTAGAGAAAGGTAGGTAGACACCAAATGGGGAAATAAAACGAAAAGTATTCGTTCCTACTTCCAAATACATACTACAGGAAATACAGACTTTGTGTACACATATTTGACCTTGGAAAGCCGGCACAAAAATAAATAAATAGAAATAAATTCGACGAAAAAAAGCTTCGAACGTGGTAAGAGAGGAGATGTGTAGGTACCTACTGTTTAGGCTCAACATGGTCCCTTTGCCCACTGAACTTCCTCTCAGATGAAACGGAGAGGAAACAATAGACATTCGACAGCGCGGTCTTTAGTAGACACCCATGCAAACCTTGACCTTTTCCAATATAAATACACAATATTTTGAAAAAAAAAAAGAAAGAAAAAAGAAAGATGGATGTAGACAGGCATTAAGTAGATTTATGTCTCACTGTGCCTTGTTTAGAAAATTCGTTTGCTTGGAAGATTCATTGGGGCTGGCATTTTTTTCATTTTTTTCATGCATCATCTTGTAGGCATATGGAATAGATGGAGGGTTGTGCGATGATTTAAATCATACTTGGCAATGGCCAAAGATACAATAACAGCAAGAGAGCAGGAGCATTTTATGGCTGCTTTAAGTTTGGAAAAAAAGCCCCTAGAGTGAGTGAAAAAAGAGTTTATTTTTAAATCAAATTGTAACGATAACATAAACTCGTTTCTTTTTGTTCTAAGACTATTTTCGAATTTAATTGCACGAGAAAATAACGTAATTTTACTGGCGATAAGCGTTATCCCAATGAAATAACACGAGCAGATGGCTTGGTGTGGTGTTTTTTTCTCTTTTGTTAATTTCATTTTTTTTTTTTTTTGCAATTCCTTGCGATAATTTAAACATGTTGAGAAAAATATCAACAAATTAGAGCAGAAAGAAATTAAAAGCGATGAGTTTAAGTTGAACGTAATTGTGGGAATTGAAATAGAAACATGATAACGAGTATAGGTAGTGGGTGATTTGGTAGACCTTGAAGGTATTTTAGCAGAAAGCAGGAATTTGAAGACATCTTTGGCTTTTAAATTCGAGGTAGTTCAGAGGACTTCGTTTACATTCGCTACGTTATAAATACCGAAAATTGAACCAACGCCGAGATCAAGTGTAGAACTACTTTACCCATTCACTTTGGTAGTATTAACCTTAAACACAAAGTTAGTAATAAGAAGGGAATTGAGCAAATAAATCCCAGCCCCGCTAAACGGTGCTTGTTTCTTATCTAAAGTGGATGAGGAAGCCCTTGGTCGCTCTAAAGGAAATTTTTGAGACAAGTAATTTTTGATTCGGCTCGTGAAAACGATATGATAAACGATATATATACATCATGAGCATACCTACAAGCTACAACAATGCGCATCAACATGTAGATTTAGAGCGAATGAAAACCAACACTCCGGCTCTAAGAGGTTTTTGAAAGCGAAATGCAAGAAAGTCACGGAAAAAGAAGAGCTGATCTTCGGTGGTACACCAAATGGAAGATCACCTCAACCGAATTGGAGGGCAAAGCTAAAGAGAGCTTGTCCAAAATTGTAAAGCCCACCTAATTTAAAAGTATTAAAAAATATACATATTTGAAATTTGATCTAAATAGGATGATTCCCTCTAAATACCTATACCTACCTACCGTACGACAAAACTATTTGTGCATTAATAAAACTTTTCGAATTCTACGAGCTTGAGCTCAAGCAGCTGAACTACCGCAAACCAAAAATGTATCTACATACACACATAACACATCATGTTCAGCTTAAAACAGTCAGAAATCTGATGAAAACCTGAATTTCACAAATTGGGCCAAAAATCCATCGAGAAGTCACAAGTTGATTTTATTAAAGGGTCTTGATCAAGCCAACGTTACTAGTGAATTGCACAGTCCCGAAAAACATCAAAGTAAACGATCATATTGGTTCATTGTAGTTCGTTATTTTTCATTCATATTGGTTATTTGTAGTTCGTAAAAAAAAAAATTGCCACAACCAAAAAAAAACTGAAAAATCTTAAAGGATTCAAAATTGTTTAATATATATTATTATTTTGAGTAAAAAATGGAAAAGATGAAAGAAAAGATAAAACACACACAAACAAGTTTTCAAACATATTTAGGTAGTTCCAAGCAGAACTAAAAAAAAAAGAATGGCAAGATGACTTTCTGTAAATCAATTCTACGCCTAAAGTGATCGAATTGCCAAAACTTCTTATCTGTAGTTTTTGAGGACTTAGAAGCAAATGGAACAATTGTAAGAAAGTAGAAAGTTTCTGTCAAAAAATTCAAATTCGATTCTCCTTTTTATCTTGTTTAGATTTAAAAACTGAATAAAAAATAGCATTCGAAAGTAGATTAGAGAAGAGTTAAATACTTTGACACCAGTCTTATAACACTTTCAATTGAAAATTGAAATCGTGTGATTCGAATATTGATAAACATGTTTACAAGAGTAGCTAGTAACTCCCATTCGACAAAACTTTTTTCATGTAACCGAATGGTTCGTTTAGGAAATTTAAAAAGTTTTAATTTGAGCTTAATTTGAGTACTGTACGATGATTTGCGGGAAGTTATCGTCGATCGTTGTCACTGTAACAATTCATTACTGAAACTAAAGATCGTATAAAAAATCAATGTAGAGTTTCGGAGAAAAACAATTTTCTCGAAGTGTTAATGTTAACTGAAAAAAGGCTGAAATAGGCGAACTAAGGGATATTCAGAAAATTTGGTAGGTATACCTAACTTTGGAAAAATATGCAGCTACATATGTACCTACCTAATACATGAACGAAAGATGTCGTCGGTAATTTTTCAACATCAAAACGTCCACAAAAATCCCCCAAAATTGCAAAGCGCTGCGTATTTTTTTTTTCTCGTTTCAATATTTTTGGTTTTTATTCATTTTTAATCAAAATTATTAAATTTCGACCGTTAGTCTCCGCCTAATTGATAGTCAAAAATTTAAATGGACTTTTATGCTTTGATCGAAAAAACTCTACCTACCTATAACAAATTAAAACTCAGCTACCTAACTCATTGCGATTTTTTTTAAGTCTACTGACCATTTTAAATACCTACGAGCAAAGATCTTAAAAATTTATATTCGTTGGTTTTGGTATTATTGCTTGAGGAAACGAAAAAAAATTTACTGTTCAGATATGAAAACAAAACATGTACCTTTGCTCAGAGCTACAAATTCGTTTCTTCAAACATTTTGTACGACTGGTTCTCTCTGATTAAGATATACCTATTTTTCAGGGAACGAATAAAATTTTTGGACAGTAGTTTTTAAGCCGCTTTAATTATTTAAATTTTTTTTGAAAAGTTACCATTTTGTCAAAAATGAAAACTTTGACTAGGTAGGTATACCTATTCCTTCGATCATTACCTGCATGCAAGATTATTTGTATTTTTTTTTTGGTTTTTGGGTTTCAGATATTTTGAAGCAGAAATATCTTGCTCACCGCCAGACACCATTTCTTTTTTTGGAGGCCCTTCCGGAGTTCTACGACAGGAACTAGGGGATTTTATATTTTTAAAATAAATTGCTGATTTTTGATTGTTTTTTATTGGGCTTTTTGATCTATTACTTTTGTATGCAATTAATAAATTAATCCATTTTTAAAACTTTATCCCGACGTTTCGTTGATTATTTTCCAACTTCTTCAGAGGGTATTTTTATTGGACTATTGTCAATTTACATTTGTTTTCATTTAAATTAAAAAGGTAGTCTATTTTTAGTATATTGCACTTAACAGAAAGATTAAAAAATTGAATAAATTAAATAAATTAAGAAACAGGACAAAACAGAAAATATCAACTAATTGTTATCACAGACTATTGACAGACAAGTAAACAATAGTCTGTGATAACAATTAGTTGATATTTTCTGTTTTGTCCTGTTTCTTAATTTATTTAATTTATTCAATTGATTAATACCCTCTGAAGAAGTTGGAAAATAATCAACGAAACGTCGGGATAAAGTTTTAAAAATGGATTAATTTATTAATTGCATACAAAAGTAATAGATCAAAAAGCCCAATAAAAAACAATCAAAAATTAATTTAAATTGTTTATGTACATTTTTTCTATAAATTTATAAAATAAAATGCCTCTTCATAAAAAAAAATTCTCAAAAAAATCATTTCTTCTACCTTGCAAGTGGATACCTGTAACCCCTTAAAGTGATTGGTTTTTGTTAGAACGGAGTTCTGAGCATCTATTAAAGAACTGGAACGTTTTGTTCTCAGAGAATTTGCGTAGTCCAAGAACATTTGAGAAAATTTTGTTCGTATTTGGTATTTTTATGTGAAGTGATGTCCTTTAATTTCAAATGCTACCAGTAGTCCTTGTTTTTTAATTTCGAATGCTATCAGAACTCAAAGTTTTAATTTTAATTTCTAAACTGTTTTATTTTAACGATTTTCAACTTCTTAAAGTGCAAATATCCTCACTCACTTCTCTCTTATATGTACATTGTACACGACAACGATTATAAACTTACTGTTTTCGCCTTTCGGTAGTTTTTTTACGTTTTGTCAATACCTAGATTTTAAACAATATCTATCGTACTTAAAGTAACGACACAAAAAGGTTTAAGAAAATCTCGCAACTACCAAATGCTCACAATCATTAAAAAAAAAATTAATAGAAGTTAATAAATCTTTTCTTTTATAGCTACCTATATAAGAGTTAATTTGTGTTTGGCCGTTGGGCTTAGTCTTGAAGAGCTATTGTGGCTTCCACTGTGAGTTTTTTTTTCGACTAATCCTACATGCTACATGTCTACTGACACTTTTTGCTTTGTCGATAGGATTCTTATCATATGGTTAATTTTATCAGATTCTGACGGTTTCATAGGTACTTTTCTTGTATAAGATAGTCTGGCAATGATAAAAGTTAGATTTGAATAGGCTAAGATTGGTCAATATACCACCAACCAACAGCTTCAGAGTTTTTTTTTTCTTTTTTTAAACAAATTGGAACTTTTTCTTTTTTTTTTCTCAAAATCTTCCATTGCCTAAAAAGTTACTCAACTCGATTAATAAAAAGAAATGCCAATAACACTTTATCAAACAAATAAAAAATAAATAAACGCATTTCTAGGACCTGCAATTTTATCGAAAAGACCCTGAACGAGTTCGTGTTTTTTTATAGGTATAAGAAATTCTTAAATAGTTAGGCATATATAGATACCTATATCAAAATTGTTACCTCCTTAAAAACTAGTAACAAACTAACTCACAACGAACTGTTTTTTTTTTCTTATGTCTTTAGCCTCACCTCACTTCTTAAAATTGTTTATTTTTTAAATATAGGTATTTTAAACACTCAGAATCTCGTTTGTTTGTTACAAATTCAATTTAAAAAAGTAAAAAGCTTAACTAATGTCGTTAGCTAAAGAATTCAAAGAATTTTCCCGTACCTAACAGTGAATCACATTTTTAGTCACACTTCTAAGTCAAACCGTTACCAATTTGTTAACTGGAATACGAAAGAACAAGTCGAACGAAACTAAAATTCGATTTAAAATTACACCACAGTCTTCAATTTTTCTCTTTGTTATTTTCATAAAATTAAATTTGTTACAACTCCCAACTTTCCGAATTTCTATTGAAATACACAACTATTTTCACTCCCCAAAGGTTAGTAATGTTCTCATAAGAAACCCACTAGGTACACTTCCTTATCTTCTGACAAACTTTCCAATGAGAATATAATCTTCCCCTATTTTCTAATTCACAATATTAGTCTAATAAGAAGAAAATTAACAACAAACTTACCGAACTCGCTCCGAGTAAAGCTCCACTTCCTTGTTCTTCTGCTGCTGTACCATCTGCTGCTGCTCCATTGGTGTCATAGGCTTAATCTTGCTGCCTGGTGCTAGATTACCATTTGTTATCATGATATTGCTATTGGCGACAATACCGTTATTGGTATTATTGACGACGATATTAGCAGAATTGGCCATGGCAATATTATTATTAGTTGTGTGATGATGCACTGGCGAAGCACTTAACTCACTAGAAGCCGATACTGGTGGCGATGTTGTGCCACTGCTTGATGATAAACTCCCAGCACGAGCTCGTAAGTCGACGACATTGCCGCTATTGGCATGCTGTGCTGCATTACCATTGGTATTGCCTCCAGCTCCAGTGCCTATGACTCCCACATTGCCATTGGACTGGTGATTATTGTTTACCTGCTGGGTATTGGGATGATAGGTTCCCGGATTGATGGTGGTCAAAGCCAACGTGGGTTTCTGGTTACGATTTCGCTTCTTCTTCTTCTTGGTTGACTCTTCGTCAGAAGCACGGTTATTTAAATAAACCCCATTGTGGGAAGCCTTTGATGGCGGTGGTGGGGTCCAATCGAGATCCTTGCGAATATGGCCGCGTCCACATTTGCATCCACACGCCTTGTACACCAAATCGTAGCCCTTCTTAGTCCAAAGATTTTGCAAGCGTTGACGATCTGACCAGGATCTAGCTCTGCCAATGGTCTTCAATGTTATCAAAACCGTTTGCTCCCAATTTTCAAAGCACTCCCGGTGCATGTACTGGCCGACAGTACAGTTCTCATTGTTGCAGATCACACGAATGCAATCGCTCAGATTTTCCATCGAAATCAGACCGTAGTCTGGGCTCGAGGAGCTCATCTTGAAGCAGTCGCCTGTCGGGACGCAGCATCGAATGTAAGTGGTCTCTCTAGTGGGAGACATCATCAGCGATGTTGTAGACGAAGTTGTCGATGCCGAAGATGATGAGGATGATGACGATGACGACCCCGAAGATGATTCTGATGATGGCGAAGATATAATTTTGCTTCCCTCGATGATTAAATGATCTGGCTGGAACTGATGTTCGCCTGCTCCTCCTGCAACTACTGTCAAGCCAAGTAGATTGTGCACATCAACTACTGCGGTGGATGATGGTGTCAGCGTCGTCGTGTGATGATTGCTAAGATTGTTCCTTCGCGGCGCCATAAGGAGCAGCGGATGATATGCCGTTAAGGTAGCTATTTTCGTAGTTTTTTCTAACCGTTTTCGCAAATATATGGAGATGACTCTTTTTTTGATTTTTTATTTTTTTTTTTTTGCTTTTTATGCTTACAACTAATACTTTCTCACTCACTCAAGTTTGCACTTTATTCTTCAACAATTATGACGGGAACGACTCTATCGACTACGTCATTTGTTATCTTCTATCATAGCGGACGTTTTTAGTTAGACCACTAAACTGTCAGTTTTTACGTATAATAACAAATTTACTAATTTTTTATTATTTAATATATTTTTTGCTTTTGTAAAAAATATTTCCTGAGGTAGGTTATAGTGTTGTTCACTACTTTAAAAATCGTTCACTACGCGCTTAATTGGTTTATGTACATGACTACTACTCTACTCTACTACTAATACACATTTTGTTGGATTTTTTTGCGGTACAAAAAGTCGGGGACGAGGTACGTAAAAAATTGTTTTCATTTATTTTTATTTTTTTTGTTGTAAAAACTTTTAAAGGGGAAGGAAGAAATTACCGTTAAACTTTTATAGTAACAAACATTTCACTACACATTTTCATGGTCAACACTTTGAATTTAGTTGCACTCAGCAGCGTTAGAAAAAAAGAAGAGGAAACAACAAAATTTAGAAGGAAAAAATGTTTCCTCAAGAGTGGGTTTTCTTTTCTTAAACTATTTTTTTTTTTTTTCTGTTTTACTTTACACCGATGAAACTTTTTACTTTTTGTGTCGGAATATTTTTTGTTCGTGTTTAGTGTGTTTCTGGAACGAACTGATCTATCGGAAAGCGAAAATGAAACTGAAATTTCACTCGAGCAATGATAATCAATGGAGGCGCACACTACACCGAGCAACATACAAGAAACTACGATACGCGATGCACAGCATGGTTTTGATGGTGGCTCTGGCTGGTGGTGGCGAGTGGCGGCGACGACGACATTCGGTCGGCATTTGTGCGCCCCGTTTTTGTTTGGCGTAGTAGTAGCAGTAGCAGGCAAAAAACACCGCACCACCAGCAGAGTGTTAGAACGAGATGGGACAAGCTAGAGCGAATTTGTTTTTGGCTGTCGTTTCTCGTTTGTTTCGAGTGGAAGAGAGATGCATTGAGAGATTCTGTTAACTTGACGACTGCAAGCGACCATCCAACATCACATCTTTGTCCTCATCCCTGTTGCTGAGCTGCAAGCAAAGCGCAAAAAATCGTACTCGTCGTACGTGGAGCTGTTCTTGAAATTTCCCGTTGCAGAAGGAAAACCCTTGAACGATACCAACAAACACACACACACTGGTATGATGCGAAGTTTTTGGTTTTGCCTTTTTGGGGTGAGAATGGGAGAGTCGAGTCGAGACCGAACCGAGAGAAGATGCAATGATAGTGTTTGGGTGTGTGTGCGTTAGCATGGATAAACTTGAAATTGAAAATGAAATTTTTTCGCACACACAAATTTGTTTTCTCTTTTCCGCTCAAGGCTTACGCAAAACGCAAGGGCAGAATTGTTGCGTGGAAACTGGGATGTGTTGGTGTATGAGTGTGAGTGATGTTGTTTTGGTTGCGGACTCTCTGGAACGGTTTGTTTTTGATTATTTTGCTTTTCGGTTTTCTCTTGTCGCTTTTCGGTTCTCGAATCTCGATTGTCGCTGTTTAGCTTTTAGCATGGAATCTTGTTCTGCAAAAGCAAATCTGCAAAGGAGGGGAAATTTATATTTATGGTTTTACATTTACTCCCACAACGGAATTGGGTTTGGAATAGGGAAAATGTTTCGTTTTTATCGAAAGGGGGAAGAGGACACAAGGGAAAAGTGCGTAATTGCAAGTGATGCCGTGGTGTGAATTGGAGCTATTAGATGTTAGTAGAAAAGAAATGTTGAAAACTTGTAGGCCGTGTAATTAATCCATTTAGGGTAGATTAAACAAATTTTAGCACAAATTTCACAGAAAACCACGAAGCAAAATCTAGTGTACCTACCTAACAAAGAAAAAAACCCATGTCTTTGTCATAACGGCAAGCGTTTCTATCTGTTTTTGAAAACAAAAATGTTTTTCCATGACCCAAGAGTATCACCTTTCGTGAGGAAGCACCACTCTTTTTTATTTACCTATGTACTATCTACTTATTTTGAAAAAAGAAACCATCACTTTCTTAAATTAGTTAGAATCCAGCTGACGATTAAATGGCGACGAGTGTTTCCAGCTATATACCTATTTAGCTTGTAAAGTGGTGAAAAATTGTAGGTACATAGGTACTATCTTGGCGTATTTGTTTCTCTGTATGGTATACCTACCTACAACCTACTCTGTGATAGAAAACGATTTCTTGGATCTAGAATTTTTAAAAACCATATACCTAGATTCCTTTTACTATTCCTTAGGCAACCAAGTAAAAAAAAAATAAGTCCATTTCACTGCGTTGCACGACCTTGGTACCGTCTTGACTGTTAGCTGGAATGACTTGCTAATAAGTCATAGAAACTCCAAATACCTAAATGTGGTATCTATCAGTTTCAGTTTTCCAGGTAGTTGCATGTAAATTTTTAATTTCTACTGGCCACATTTTAGGTGTAAGGCCTTTAGGCCATCGATTAGGTCATGCCTATCTAACGAAACAAAAAAAAGGATGGATTTTAATTGCGATAACCAATTAGGCGGCTAATTAAATAAAAAAAAACTGCGGAGTGCCATTTAATTGCAGAGTACAAATCGGGGAAAAGGGTGAAAAGTCACTTATAGCCATACCAACATTCTCAAGATATTTCGCAAACGAAGCCAAATTTCGATAAATTTTAACAGAAATTTTTTGAAGAAAACTAGATTTTCGATCAAAATAATACTAAAAAGTTTTCTGTCTAAAACAGTAAACTCCCCAACCTAAGAATCTTTCACTATTTGAGTTTTTGGCTTTGTTTTTCTCTATTTTTTTTTTCATGGCATTGGGACTCTCCGTTGATTGACATTTTCAGGGGAAACAACTCATTGGGTACCCAACCCACATGCCACATTATGAGAATAGACATCAGCACAACAGACTTATGAAGAGGATGCCAAGACGAAGAGGCAGAGAAAAGAATTGGTATTCTATTTCCTCTAGGAGTGCCCAAACTTAGCTCACATTAGGAAAGAAGAGAGAACATGACATTTAAAGCGGGTAGGTACTAAAAAAATGTCGGAAATTATCCTAGGTTTGTGGTGCCAATATGGATTTCTTTTTCCTGATTTCGCTGATTTCAATTCTAAGCAGTGGAAATTTTTATCCGGTGGGCATGGAAAAGTTTGGGTCACCAAAGGTATTTATAATTTTTCTTTTTCTGTGTAGAAAAACACTCTTCATTCATATTTAATTTTTGAGAACTGTTCACAAACTCAAAAGTCATTTTAAATAAAAATAAATAAATTAGGTGGCGCAACAAAGCGGGGAGCCACAGGGCCTAGTACATTTTTCACAACTATGTCTTGTAAGGGAATGGAGTGGCCTACAATTTTCTGCTGGTTCTGAACAGCTAACCGAGAAAGCGCTTTTCATGTCAATGAATTTACTAACGAAGGACTTGCCAGTTCACAACGAAAAACCCGTGGAAAAACATTTTTGTCTCTGTTGGGATTCGAACCACCAACCGCGGGGTTAATAGGCAGGACATCCTAACCATCATTTGTTACAGGAAAAAATATAATAGTTTTCGATTGGATGCAGTCAAGCATCTAGGTTCTGACATTTGTGTTATAAATTCCTCCAAATGGCTTTTTATAAAAAGAAAGCTTCACACTAAGCTGCGGTGCATGTAGGCTAAATAGCAACCCATGCACGACCCGAAAAATAAAACCTTACTTCTTTGTAGAGCAGTCAATTGAAATAAGATGGTTGATTTGTTTTTACTCATATTGCTAAAAGAGATTTCAAGATGACACTAAGGTTCTCCTAGACCAAAGCGTTTTTACAGTTGCTGCAGCGGCAGAAATGCTGTTGTCATCATTTTTGCAGTCGCGACAGTACAAATGTATGAAAGCGCTGCGTTTTTTCTGTTGTGTAGGTGTGGGTATTCTAATATGTCGCTATAGCTTAATTTTGACAACTGCAATTGTCGCTGCAGCAACTGCAAAAACGCCTTCATTTGGGAGGTCCGTAATACAGAAAACTAAATTATTTTTCATTTAAAACTTCGTCTATAAAGGTATGCCTATCAATTATATATGCAAAAAATTTCAGAGAAAAAGAAAATCACAACGAAACTTGAACTTTATTTACTTTTTTAGTTGAACATTACAATCCAACCAACATTTTTCGCTAACCATTTTACTTTTTGACAACCTTTCACCAATTTTTGACTTCAAATCGATTAAAGTGCCATTCGACGTGATTTCACCTTCCACGATTTCTTTTTCTTTCGAAAATCCGTCAGAACGCTTTGACAACACGTTGAAAAATTGAAACAATGACTTTATTGGCTAAGCTCTATTTAATAGGTGCGTTTATTTGTCAACCCATAGAAGTTAAAAGCACTTCATTCAATGCTAAAATCTATCCAACATTTTTGAAAAGCATTTTAATGCTAAACAAAGTGTTGTGAGAAAATATTTTCCTAGCACTGCTTAGGTATATGAACGCTTTTTGTACCCAATTTTTTATACTCAACTATTGACACTCAATCATTCAACCCATTTTCCAAAGAACTCAAATAATTTTTTATTTTAAGTTGGTACCTAATACCTATACACTTTTCTCACAAAACAGACTTTTTAATTCGGAGACATCCTTTTTAGTTATCTTGATTTGCAAGTGAAAGACCAGAGTTCGAAAGATTGAAAAGCATTGGTATCAAAGTTTTGATAATCCGGAAATTCAGCTTTTCAAAATTCTTTTTATGTGAAACTGAATTCTGTAAGTTGGTAAAAGAGAAAAAGCCTTGAGAAAATGTAAAAAAAAGTTATTTAGCACTGCATGTTCTTGATAACTTAACTGATTCAGAATTCAGTCTTAGAGGTTGAATCGATTGTGAGCCATTTTTATAGGTACATAGACCTTATCTTTCACGTAGCCCCAAGAAAAAGTCTTAGATCATAAGATCTCGGTGGCCAGTTGTGCTGAAATCTTCGAGGGACTATTCACATTCACATATAAAACATTTTATCGTTAGGCAATCTTGTGTTCACTGAACTCAAAACACCATAAATCCTAGGTAACTCCGTTAAACAAAATGCAGTACCTAGCTACCATACCTATCCTTTAAAAGAATTCAATTCCAAGGAAGGAAATAAGACGAACAAGGGTTTTTAAACAATTTCCAATGAAACCTCTCATAGGAGGACCTTTTAAATTACTTTTTTGTGTTTTCTTACTGTGTACTTTTTTCTAGAGGATTTTTGGTATAAGTCGGAGCCTAGAAAATTTACGTTTTCCTTTCACCGGGTTTTATGTAAGAATTTGAAGTTCTTGTATAATCTAGTAATCCAAACACTGCATTTCGGAAAAGCATCTTAAAAAAGCCCACTGTTGTGCTTGCTCGAAAAATTTTGGTTCTAGAACATGTAACAGTTAACAAAGTAGTGCTGTTAAGCTTATTTCAGAAAACTATATATAAACAGTTTTGTTTACAGTTGTAAATGCTGTAAACATAAAGTAAATAAAATGCTCCGCTCCGAGACAAAAAAGAACATACTGTTAACTGTACAGAACCGCATTTGGCTGTATGTGTGCATTCGTTTTTTGTTTTCACAAATCAGATACGAAAAGCGGGGAACTTTCTGCTTTCTCTCTTTTGCAGTGCTCTCTATGTCTCTATAAATTGAATTCGCCGTAGCTTAAAATTTTTCTCTGTCTTTCTCTCTCTCTCTCTCTGTATCTATGAACCATTATTCTCAATTCTTCTTTTGTTTGCCGGCAAAAATGACAGCAAAAAAGCCGGCTTCCGTTTGTTTTTGTTTTTTGCCTCTTTTTTCCTCAGGCTTCTGTGAATTCCCCTCTTGGTTTTTGTTGTTACTTCGTTTCTGTATTCTGTTTCTGATTCTGTTATGTGGTGTTTTTAGATACCCATCGCTGTAGACGCATACCGTTTGCTATGGTATAGGAGTTCCATGGCTAAAGTGTACAGTGCGCCTTCTCCCCCTTGGATGGTTTTCAGTTTTCACTTTCGGTTTTGCTTTTGGCATTGACTCAGAGATGGGCGGATGGGAATCCTTGCACCGTAAGTGTAATGTGTATGTTCTGTTATTATCATTCGAATACAAATATAGCACTTGCTTAATCACGTTGGCCAAATTTTGGTGTAATTTCGTTGCAAAGAAATTTACGATATGTTAATAACATAGGTACTTCACATAACGTTTTACTGTGGCTTACAATGTCGGTAAGAGAAAGAAGTAGGTGGTCTAGGCACCTTGTGTCAACTTACAATAAAATTTTTCAATTTTCATTGTGCGTTAAATTATATTTATCATATCCACTGTCACTATCTACCAACTATCTTTTGATGTTTTGACTTTAAAGTGAGGGGGTAGGTAGGTACCAATATTTAAATGAATTTTTTTTAATTCTAAATTTAGTGTTCGTCACGCAGTGGTAAAGTTACGTCTGCCTAAGAATTGTGTTCTCATAATTTCTTAGGTGGCGCAATCAAGTTGGAGAAGACCTCAACGGATTTAAAGTGCAAAACTGGAGAGCTCGCCCGAAATCGAAATTCTTGACAAAAGATGTTGGTTGAGGCTCAGGTTTCATCCCGAACTGTGATGCCCACCTAAGTAAGCAAGTAAGTCTTCTTGGGTAGGTTGTAGTTAGCACCTCTCTCTCTAAGAATTGCTAAGTACCTTCTCCGACAGTATATTCATTATCTTTGCCTTGAAAAGTCCCATTTATTTCTTATAATATTGTAACGTGAACCCAACATTTTATACCAATTTCCTAATCGAAAAACGTTCAACCGAAAACACAACTGGCAACACTTTAATGGAATGGTATAAATGACAGGCGTTGCTTGTAACCCAGTGTGTGTGAGTGTAGAGAGACAGACAGACAGAGAGTAGACAGCAAATGTGGCGACAATGGAGAAGTTACTGGAGAGTTCTAGATGGCGTGTCATTCGATATAAATAGCCCGCCCGAGGCAACCAGAAGTCAGTTTGGTTTATAGAGTGATAAAGTTAAGAGTAAATACAAGTGATAGTCCCAAAGTCGAGTTGAGATCGAATTAAGCATATATACTGAATAAAAGTGATAGTATTAAATTAAAAAGTGAAGTTTTATATTTTCGAACTAAGCGCACGTTACATTGGTGTCAGAAGTGTAAATAAAACTTATTTGACTAGTAAAGTGTAAAAAAAAAAAAAAAAAGTAAAAAGAAAAATAATAATTTACAGTGA
Source organism: Melanostoma mellinum (assembly GCA_914767635.1). Taxonomy (NCBI): domain Eukaryota; kingdom Metazoa; phylum Arthropoda; class Insecta; order Diptera; family Syrphidae; genus Melanostoma; species Melanostoma mellinum. Next base: position 29,704,142 of record OU612058.1, read on the forward strand.
AAATGGGTAAGTTATTAGAAGAGCTCAACTGCATTGAGCTTAAAAGTGAGTTAGGTAAGCGAAATCTTTCTAGAGCGGGATCGAAAAATGAGCTCGTCCTGCGCTTGCGTAACTATTTGGAACAGCAAGGGGAAGACGTAAACACTTTTGTTTTTGAAACAGAAGTGGAAGAAGAGGAAGTAAGTGAAAATGTAGATTTTTCTAGTATAATGAAGCTTTTATTAGAACAAAGAAACGAACAAAAGAAAATGATTGAAGAGCAACGAAACGAGCAAAAGAAAGAACAGCAGAATGTTCTCGAAAAACTCGAAGAACAACAAAAGAAGCTGATTGAAGAGCAACAGCAAAATATTCTCGGACGTCTGGAAGAGCAACGAAACGATCAAAAGAAGGAACAGCAGAATGTTCTCGAACAACTGGAAGCACAACGAAACGAACAAAAGAAAGAACAACAGAATATTCTCGAAAGACTTGAGGCGCAACAGAATGTTTTAGAAGGTCAGAAAAACATTCTAGAAGGGAAATTGGGTAATATTGAGAAAAATGTATGTGCCCTTGACGAACGAGTTGAAGGTGTGGAAAAACAGCTTTCTGTTGTAGAGAATCGTTTGGAAAGCCGATGCGATAACCAGTTCTCTGTTCTGTCCAAGGAATTAGACCAGATCCGGAAAATAAAAATTCGAGAATCTGCTGGAGAGTTTGCAAGGAAAAAGGAGATGAAACCCCCAACATTTGATGGACAGTCTTCTTGGCCAGTCTACAAGAGACAATTTGAGGCAGCCGCGACAACAAATGGCTGGGATGACGAAGACAAGTACATTGCACTGACTCTTGCTCTTAGAGGACCAGCAGCTGAATTACTTCAAACAGTTCCAGCTGGTAAGAGCGGCGATTTCAGTTCTCTCGTGGCAGCTATAGATAAACGCTTTGGAGATAGCCACTTGAAAGAAGTCTTCCGAGTTCAACTCAATAACAGAGTCCAGAAAAGGGGTGAAAGTCTACAGCAGCTCCAAGCAGACGTCGAAAGACTGGTTCACCTGGCATACCCAGATGCTGGAGAAGAAATCATCAACCAGCTTGCTGTTGAGTCCTTCGTTCGTGCCATTTCCGATATACATCTTCAGAGGTCTGTGCGAACTGCTAGAACACGTACTCTTTCCGAAACTTTAGCATTCGCATTGACAATTGAAGCAGCAGAACAGGCTTCTCAGGGAGTACATCGACTTAGAGAGGCCATAGTTGAAGAATGCTTGTGCCAAAGAGCTGAAATACAAAAGAACCGGAGCGGACTAGCAAGATGTTGGAACTGCAACAAGACCGGGCACTTACAGCGTCAATGCCGACTACCACCAAACAAAGCCAGTTGTCAACATTGTGGAAGCAAGAGATCCAACCCAGAGCAAGGTAACAACAACACCAGCGTTGCCTATCAGCCCGTTTCCCATCAGGGAAACGAGTAAGAACCAACTTCGAGGGGCAGAGGCTGGTTTCTTGTATCGATGGCCCCAAAACCACCATCCAGGTCTCCCAGACCAAACGAGACAACAAAAGTCTGACTGTGGAGACTACTATTAACGGCAACAAACATGTGGCTACCATCGACACCGGTGCCACAGCCTCCATAGTACGTCGAGACCTGGTAAAGACGACGTGGCTTCATAACACCAATAGCTACCGTCTAAGAACCGCAACGGGAGAAGCAGCAAGAGTATACGGAGAAGTGAGTCTTAAGATCCGACTGGCCGATCTAGTGTTTACTCATCAATTCCTGGTGGCAGATATATGTGACGAGTGCATCATTGGAATCGACTTTATGAAACAGCACGGAGTAATTTTAGACATCGGTAATCAGGTATTGAAGTACCAAAATAAGGAACTTCCAATGACCTATTCGAACGAAAGTACGTCGACATTGAGAACTGTCATCACGGAAGATCTGATTCTGCCTCCTTCTTCTGAAGTGTTTGTTTGGACAAAACTGGAAGGTGAGTTTGGAAGCCTTCGATACCTCATGGTGGAACCAGAACCAGAGTTTTCCTCCCAAAGCGTCATCATTGGGAAAACACTGGTAGCACCGAAAAACAAAATGGTCCCCGTACGATTACTAAACACCAGACCGTACGATGTAAGGTTGAAGAAAGGAGAAGTCGTTGGACGTTGCGAATCGGTTGCAGCAATTACGAAGATCACAGACGAAGCCCCAAGAAAAACTATAACTCCGGAGGAGCTCAAAACCATCAGAGCTAAAATACTGAATTCATCCAACCTTGATCGCCAACAAACAAGGATAGCTGAAAATCTCCTGCAAGAGTACACTGACATCTTCGCATCGCAAAAGGGACAATATGGTAGGACACAGTTGGTGCAGCATCGCATCAACACAGGAGATGCAAGACCGATTCGTCAACCCGCAAGACGTCTTCCACTGGCCAAACAAGGTGAGGTTGAGGAAATGATAACAGCAATGAAGAAGGACGGTCTTATCGAAAATTCTAAAAGTCCTTGGGCGTCACCAGTGGTGCTAGTGAAAAAGAAAGACGGAAGCACTCGTTTTTGTGTGGACTACCGAAGGCTGAATGATGTGACTAAGAAGGACAGCTATCCCCTGCCCAGAATCAGTGATACCCTGGATGCCATGGAGGGAGCTCAGTGGTTTTCGACGCTGGACTTGAAGAGTGGATATTGGCAAGTTGACATCCACCCTGATGATCGAGAAAAGACGGCGTTTTCTACAGGTAATGGGCTCTGGCAGTTTAAAGTTATGCCGTTTGGGCTATGCAACGCTCCGGCAACATTCGAGCGTTTGATGGAGTGCGTTCTTCAAGGACTGACGTGGAAAGCTTGCCTAGTCTACTTGGACGATGTCATTGTTTACGGGAAAACATTTGACCAACATTGTAAGAACCTTAAAGCCGTGTTTCAGAGACTTCGAGAGGCTAACCTTAAACTGAATCCAGAAAAATGTGCACTTTTCAAAACCGAAGTCAAGTATTTGGGACACATCATCTCATCCCAAGGAGTAAAGACTGATCCTGAAAAAGTTGACTCCGTCAAAAATTGGCCAACACCACAGGACAAACATCAACTCCGAAGCTTTCTGGGACTTGCCACATATTACCGACGTTTCGTTAAGAACTTCGCTGGAGTTGCAAAGAGTTTGCATCAGCTCACCGAAAAGGGGAAGCAGTTTAAATGGTCAGTTGAGTGTGAGAAATCTTTCCAGGAACTCAAATACCGCCTCTGTAACGCTCCAGTGCTGGCACATCCAACACCTGGCAAAACATTCATCGTCGACGCAGATGCAAGCAACGTTGGAATCGGGGCGGTACTATCCCAAGTGCATGATGGCGAAGAGAAAGTGGTGGCATACTACAGCAAGGTCCTATCGAAACCCGAAAGGAACTACTGCGTGACCAGAAGGGAACTGCTAGCTCTTATCTTGGCAACAAAGCACTTCCATAAGTACATCTATGGACAGAAATTCCTTCTGCGGACAGACCACGGTGCTCTGAGCTGGCTGTTGAACTTCAAAAATCCAGAAGGTCAAGTCGCAAGGTGGATAGAAAGATTGCAGACCTATGACTACCAGATCCAACACCGCAGAGGAAAGCTGCACTCAAACGCCGATGCATTATCACGAAGACCTTGCAAAGTGGATTGCAAGCATTGCAAGCGGCAAGAAGACAAAGAAATCATTACCGCTCAGCGACTAAGAGCTGACCCCATAAGCGGATGGAGCAATGAGGAAGTGAGGACTGCTCAACAGGAGGATCCAGATATCGAACCCATTCTCGCATGGAAAGAAAATGAAGAGAAACCGGAATGGGGAGACATTTCTGACAGGAGTCCAGTTCTCAAAGCCTATTGGGCACAGTGGGACTCACTATATGTGCAAGAAGGTGTCCTCAGGCGAAGATGGGAATCCGCTGACGGTAAGTCATATGTGATGCAGCTGATCGTACCGCAATCGAAAATCAGTGAAGTTCTTCGGGAGATGCACGACGGACCTTCTGGAGGCCACCTGGGAGTAAACAAAACACTGGAGAAGGTGCGACATCGGTTCTACTGGTTACATGCTAGAGATGACGTGGAGAAGTGGTGCCGAACATGTGACAAGTGTGCTGCAACCAAAGGACCTGGTAGGAAGATTCAAGGTAAGATGCATCAGTACAACGTTGGATCGCCTTTTGAGAGGATTGCAGTAGATGTGGCTGGGCCTTTTCCAGAGACCAACGCTGGAAACAAATACATTCTGGTTGTAATGGACTATTTTAGCAAGTGGCCTGAGGCGTATGCCATCCCAAATCAAGAAGCCAAAACGGTGGTCGACCAGATTGTGTTTAACTGGGTGAGTAGGTTTGGCGTGCCTATGGAACTCCATTCCGACCAAGGGAGGAACTTTGAGTCAAACATCTTCCAAGGAGTGTGCGGACTACTTGGCATTAAGAAGACGAGAACCACACCGCTTCATCCACAATCTGATGGGATGGTTGAAAGATTTAACCGGACCTTGAAAGAACACCTCACCAAGGTCGTAGGCGACTACCAAAGAGACTGGGATAGGCACGTACCGCTATTCCTGATGGCCTATAGAAGTGCAGTACATAGCTCGACAGGACAAACACCATCTGACATCCTGTTCGGGAAAACCATGCGGCTGCCCAGCGAACTTAAATTTGGATGCCCCACAGAGGAGCCACAGGACACGAACGAGTATGTGGACGACCTCAAGGAGAGACTCGCTGACATCCATAAAAGAACAAGGGAACGGATGAAAACCTACAGCGACCGGATGAAGACACGGTACGACACAAAAGCGACAACGTCAGGATTCCAAGCAGGAGATCGTGTGTGGCTTTATAATCCTCATCGTCAAAAGGGATTGTCACCGAAACTTCAGCAAAACTGGGAAGGTCCTTATACTGTAGTCACGAGGATTAACGACGTGGTTTACCGCATCCAAAGAGGACTAAGAGGCAAGTTAAAAGTAGTTCATTGTGACAGGCTGCATCGATATAGTGGCGAGGCTGCAGATGGAATTATTCGGGACGAACAATCCTAAGGAGGGGGCAGTGTAACGTGAACCCAACATTTTATACCAATTTCCTAATCGAAAAACGTTCAACCGAAAACACAACTGGCAACACTTTAATGGAATGGTATAAATGACAGGCGTTGCTTGTAACCCAGTGTGTGTGAGTGTAGAGAGACAGACAGACAGAGAGTAGACAGCAAATGTGGCGACAATGGAGAAGTTACTGGAGAGTTCTAGATGGCGTGTCATTCGATATAAATAGCCCGCCCGAGGCAACCAGAAGTCAGTTTGGTTTATAGAGTGATAAAGTTAAGAGTAAATACAAGTGATAGTCCCAAAGTCGAGTTGAGATCGAATTAAGCATATATACTGAATAAAAGTGATAGTATTAAATTAAAAAGTGAAGTTTTATATTTTCGAACTAAGCGCACGTTACAATATTCACGGATCTAAATAGGCAACCACTTATAAGTCGATCAAGCTCTGTTTTATTCTTCTGTAATGCGAATGGTAGCCGTGTGTGATGGTAAGCATGTCTGCCTGATAACCTAGAGATACGTGGTGCTAATCCCAACAGAGGCAAAAATGTTTTTCTACGGTAATCACCTTTCGCGACGAATTGGCAAATCCTCTGTTACTGAATACATTGACCAGAAAAGCGCTTTCTCAATTAGCCGTTCGGAGCCGGCAGAAGATTGTAGGTCCCCTCCATTCCCTCTTGAGCCATGGTTGTGAGCAATACGCTACGCCCGCCCTGGCGTTTCATCGCTCTGTTGCGCCACCTTATTTATTTATTATTAGTGCGAAACATCTTCATCTCAAAAAGCGTCAACTTACTCTCATATTTTAATTTTTAAGACATGTCCAACATTGGGAACCATGTTTGAGTGCTGAACTCACAACAGCTTTGTAAAGTTTTCGCTACGGTTTCGGTGTACTTTTCTCACAAAGAAAAAAGCGGAATTCTATCGCTTCTTCTTCCTTTTTCACGTCGTCTTCAGAAATTGTTATGCTGTTGGGTAGAGATCCCAGATATTTAAACTTTTCACACTTGGAAACTCTATTCACATTTTCACATTCGTCGAGAATTATAGGTATAATATAGGTATGTCTGGATCAGAAAACGGGCAGCACGACACGTATAACGTATTCAGTCTTTTTTTTGGATTTTTACGGTAAGCACTACCTTCCAAAACTTTTACTCAGGTGTAAAGTACTTATTCTTGTGCGGATACAGGACCCCCACTAAAGATGGCTCCATCGTCGGCAAGGATTAGTTGATGTACTTAAGTACTTTGTACGTTTTCTTTTTACAAGTAAACATAGGGACTGTAATAAAGAACAAAGGACTTGGGACTCTTCCTCAGTGTACACTTGCTGTGACTTGAAATTTTAAGTGACTCCTGGACATGTTACTTTCGTCACCCTTCCTTCATGCATACCTACCTCTGATCATCCGTACAAAAGCCTCTGGATCTTGCTTGTCTAAAGGGCCACCCATATTAGATCTCGCCGTTGTCGATCGATTGCTTTTTTTGGAAGTCAACCAGTACAACATGCAAATTCTCTAAGTAATCATAATATTTTTTCAATATGATTCCTATGCTTTCGATTGTACCGTTGTTGACTTACCCGCATTGGCTATCAGATGCCCTTTTTTTCGTAGTCGGCTACCCTATACCCGCTGAACGATATTCAAAGTGTGGGGCATCAGCTTGATCGAATGGTCGTTACCGCAATTTCGTGTACCTCCCTTTTCTTTTGACAGAAGGCAAACTTTCTCTCCGTTTCTTAGGCGGACTATGATCTTCTATAAGCTTGAGAATCATGGGCCATCTAAGACCAATGTCATGAAAACTCGATTGGAATCTCGCCCGGCTCATTTGCTTTTTTGAACATTTTAACATATTTGTTAACTTCTTCGGCAATATAAATCGTGTATTTCCCTTAGGATAACTTCAGCTTCTGGAAAATGCTCTTAAGGAAACTGTTCGTTCAAAAGACCATCATAATACTGCCGCATTCGGTGAAGAATTTTTGACTCATAAAAGGCTGTCCTCAAGCATCGTGAATGAGCTTCGACGAACGAATATCCTGAGCATTTCTGCTTTGAGCGGCTGTTTTGAAAACAGCAACACCCTCAAACATGTTGTTTTCTCTTATTTTCGAATAGCCTGGTTTGCATTTGCAGCCGGGCAGACATGTTTTAATGTTCCTCCGGGCTATTTGCTTGGAGTTGGATGATTTTCTCTTCTTTCAGTGTACAAAAGCGTTCTGCATATTCTTATAAAAAATGAACTTCTTATATTTCTGCACACCTCGTTTCTTTTCATCTTACTTCCTTTTTGAAGTTTTGTCAGTTTTTATTTTTTGAGGATGCTTCATACTTTCGGGGGTGTCGGTACAAAACCCGATTTCAATAGCTAAAACTTAATACCTTTCTTAGGTGGGCATTACAGTTCGGGGTGAAAGGACTCAATATTTTACCATAAAAATTGTCAAAAGTAAGTAAGTGGAGTAAAAACAGGGTGTCTTAAAGTCAAAGTTACAGTGTTGCATAAAAGCAAACAAATACCTAATACATTTTTTTTATTGCAAAACTTTTTTATCATTTTGCTGCATACCCATCACCAGAATAAAATTACACTACTAGATGGTACATTTTGAGTCAAATGTACAAGAAAAGTTTGTACAATGCCTTCAAATAATAAAAAGTAAGATAAATCCTTACAGAGTGTTTCAGAATTTCATTTCAAAAAGAAATTATCCAACGGGTTTTGCATACAGTGTGAAAAATTCTCAGCGGAGACAGGTTTGGCCAAGATAAGACAAAAATCGTATGTGAGGAGGGTCTATCTCCTTCCGATCAGGCGGAAGGTGGATTTTATAAGAAATAATAAACCTATTTTATAAAAACAATGTAAAAAATAAATTAAACCCTTTATTGCTACATAGTAAATACTATGGTGTTTTTTCCAGGCTAATGATTTGGTCTTTAAATAGCATTTAGTTCGATTGATATAGTGAATGCTTTTTGAGTCAAAATTTTGAAAAAAAAACAAATTTTCTTTTCTTTTCATTAAATTTTTATAAAAAATTTTGCTTACTATAAAGGTCAATTTTCTTTCAATTTCAAACACAAGAAACCAGACGTGAAAATCTTTACTAGTTTCGGTACCTACCCGTGGCCGCCTGTTAATCCAGAGGTTCGAGTTCGAATCCCACCAGAGGCAAAAATGTTTTTTCCACGGGTATCGCCTTTTACGAGGAATTGGCAAGTCCTCCGTTAGTATTCATTGCCATGATCATTGCCATAAAAAGCGCTCTCTCGATTAGCCGTTCGGAACCGGCAAAAAATTGTAGGCCCCTTCCATTCCCTCACAAGGCATGGTTGTTAGAAATGCCCAGGGGCTGCTCGCTCTGTTGCGCCACCCTATTTCATTTTTTTAGGAACCTATAAGGTATTTGTCCAAAAAAACTCCATGTTGTTGGATTGTTGATTTTGAGACTTCATTACTTAAAAACAATCACTTATAGCCCAGTCATTATACCTAGTAAGTTCACCAGCTGTAAATTTGTTTAAACTTCTATTTTGACACCACAAAAGTTGTTTCAAAACCTACATACTGTAGGGTGTCAGCGTCTATTAAAAATCAAAATCAAAGGTAACAGAAATCTTTTTTCGCAAATATCTCGTTTCCTATGGTTTCTTGCCTAATTTTGACTACTAAAATGACTGGACTATTAATCCACTTTAACTAGAACTTTAGTTAAAGTACAAAGCATTAGCTTTCGAAAGACTAGTATAAGATAGCAAATACCTAGCTTATTATCCTATGTGTCGCTTCGGTAGGTTTATGTAATAGGTAAACGCCTCCTAATTAGTAGAAATACCTGTGTTCCTCCTTTGTTACGTACATATAGAAAAGACGTAATAATTAAACCTTCATCTGTCATATTATACCTACCGAGATCCTACCTACAACACAATCCGAAGATTAAAACAAATCTCAAAAGCTGAGATCCTCTCGTCCTTACGTAATAGGTACCTATACGTAGGCATATTTAAACATCAGAACACGCAGAACAAAATCTACATCACAAAAAAAAAAATAATACCTAATAAAAAAAAAAAAAATACAAACAGAAAACTGTAATCAGCATCATCTTTCAAAAACAAATTCAAGGACAATAAAGAGAGAGACAACAAAAAATGAAAACAAAAAACAATTCTAAGAAAAATTATAAGATTCCAAGAAGCCCTAGTTCCCGAACAAAGTTTTCAAGTCTTTTTAGTCTTCAATTCTTTTTCTTCTTTTTAATTGTTTATCTTCTTTTTATTTTTTTTATTTTGCTCTGATCTGCTTCAGGTTTCGTTCAGCAAACTACTCCACTCGACAAGCAGAAAAAAAATAACAAAAAAAATGTCCTCTTTGCAAATACTTATGTATACACAACATGTGTGCCTACATAATATTATTTCTTTTTTTTTATAACGAATAAATTAGGAAGAGGACTTGAAGAGCAGCACAGAAAAATCGATAAACACGCGCTTAATATATGTACATATGTAGGTAGGAATGATACATATACATATATTCGAGTGTATGTATATATACCTTAACCAGCAGCGCTGAGTTACGTAACGTCACATAATGTTTATAAAAATACATACATAGCCTCACCACATAATTACATAGGCTGATAGGCTTAAAAGGGTTTTCCATTCCCGTTTCTCGAGTTTTCTTTTTTCTTTTTTTGTACAAAAGATAAATTTTTTTTTTAGTAGGTAGGTATGACTCCTTCATGCTAAACATTCCTTGAAACAGTAGGATTGAATCTTAACACTAAGCATTTTGGATGTACAAAAAGTAAAGCGAACTTCTTGTCACAATCTATGTACGTACATATAGGTATATAAGTCGGTATAGGGTAAATAGCGTACAACATTCCGTATCACATTCCTCTCCGAAGACCTAGAGTGCGGCTTTTGTTTTGTTGCCTTGCTATACACTGTAGATACACACAACACCACACCAATTCAAAACAACTCCAACTCTTCAATCCAGCTTTCTGTCATAAAATACAAAAAAAAAAAATATTTCCAACACAACCAAAGATTAACAAAGTGCAAAAAAAAAGAAGAAAATATACGACAAACAAAAAGTCCAGAATTGGAAGCAGGCTCAGGACAAACTGCATGAAGGGCAACGGGAATATCAGTTGGACTTTTCGAGCATAACCACAGTCAGAGGCAGGTGTTTTAATCCACTGAGAAAAATTTAAAAAAAAAACGAGAAATTTATCGGCATACCCATCAAAACAGAATACTCCTTGATTTACTTTGGTTCGTCCGTTGAACACTAAAGAGATTGTTTCTACCATTTTAAAATCTATATGCAAGGTTATTCAGTACAAGCGAACCGAAGAAGTTTTTCCCAATAAACTCTGCCGAAAAAACACTGCACTTAAACCCTAGTCTTCACATGCTTTAAATCTATCGCAGCTACATATTACAGCAGCCTTTGAATATCACAAGTGGAGACTTTTTAGCAGTTTTATCTTCATAACCTGCGATAGATAGAATACTTTTACCACAGGGTATCTATCACAGCTAGGTATTAAACCAGAGGGAACTGACATATCTTCATACGTTTTTCCACCATTTTGTTACTTCGTTGTTTTGTTTGATATAAAAAAGTATGCTACAAAATGCCCACAACACAAAATTGGGCAGCTGCTCTACTTCCTTGTGTCTCGTCATATTCCTGCTTTCTGCTATGAATTCAAAGCAAGTGTATGTATCTAAAAAACTAATGCGTTTTTGCAGTCGCGGCAAATGCAATTTCAGCTGCCAAAATTGAGCACGCGACAAAAACGCAACATTTTTAAATATTTGAATTGTCGCGACTGCAAAAACGAGAACAGCTAGGTATGTACATTTATTCACGTAAAAATTTTATTAATAGTTTTCATAAGCCTTTCGTTTATTTCAATAGCACATTCAAACAAAAATTTGGCTACGGGATCTGAATATAAAAAGAACAAAAAGGATCTTCGAGGATCAGAAAAAACGTCTTTCGTTTATTCCACTGACCCCAGGCATCAAACTTCTGTCCAATATCTAGATAACCACTTTAAGACTATCTCATGTATCCCCTATCTTTTCCTTTCCTCTTTCATTCGTTCTTTCTTCTTCCTTCTTTTTACAGGAAAGTAAAAAAGTGAGATTTTGACGGAGACTAAACTTATGAAATTTTTAGTTACAAACTCAAAGTAAAATCTCTTTTCCCTAGCCAAATATGAATGGAATTAAGAGCATCACAAGGACACCGAAAAGGTCTCAAGTTTTATTTTAAATCTAGGCTATCGCATATTTTTTTGAGCTCAATAAAGCGTTAGAAATCAGCACATAGTCAAGAATGCGAATGCCCCAAATTAGGGCCCTTAACCGGAATTTTATTTTCCCAACTGCAGCACGAAGTTCTAAACCCTTAGCGATTTATTTTTTAAGGCGCTAAATTTCCACCACAAAGTCCTGCTATTGGGTTCCGGAGCACGATTTTCATAGAAAGCGGACGAGGAAACTCTTAAATGTTTTGGAAAAGAAATACCTCCGTTTGTCAGGACGATAGGTGGAAAAGAAGATTCAATAATAAACCGTATGGGCTCAGTTGAATTGCGTATGACTGGGATATGTAGAGCGGATTGACACAAAAGCTCCGACTCTATGGGTTCTCCAATACACAATGCAAGGGTAAGGGAGTCATTCTTAGTGGCGCAATCAAATGAAAGAGTGCCTCAATAGACTAAGATTGGGAGTAAAAAGCAAGAAAAAGTTCTGTCAAAATTGAAATTCTTGGCGAAAGATTTTGGTTGAGGTCCAGAGTTACACCGAACGGAAATGCCAACCAAAGTAGATAAGCTGATAAAGTTCCAAAGCGTTGTGGAAGTTCTTGGAATATCACCAACTTTTAAGATTTAAACTAATTTCTCCTTTTCAACGCCAATTTTTTAAGATTTTAAAAACCAATGGAACACCCAACATTTTTTCTATTCAGTTTAACGTAATCGACAGCTATAGGTCTTAAAAAATATTCCTTGAAGAAAATTTTCTTTTTGACATTTGAGTAACATGTGTTAGTGCTTCTTGAGTCGATTCGATTCTCACTTCAAATCGAGAAGTACCTGTCACTCCCCAGAATCTCATGAGAAGCAATCTTTTTGCACCGATAGAATGGGTTGAAAATGCTCCTGGACGGTTCTTTTCGTCCAATGGAAAGTGGCATGGATAAACACTGTCAGGCAACAGAGCGAGGAGCCTCGGGGGCTAGCCCTTTATATAACAATCTTTTTGTAAGTGAACGGAGGGGCCTACAATCTTCTTCCGATGGCAGATCGAAAAGCGCTTTTCGTGGCAATTAGTTTACAGTTAGAGGACTTCCCAATTCCTCATGAACATATTTTGTTTTCTGTTGGAATTAGAACCACAAACAGGCGGACACGCTAACTATTATGCCACGGGTATCACAAGGTTTCTTTTCAGCGACATGCTTTTCTTTTTATCGGAATATCGGCCCATTGTTCCATAGGATAGAAACTTACATTTGTGAAAGCTTTCCCGAAGTTCTTAGAAAAATTAGAAGGCCCTGAGTGTATGCAACCTGATTCTAGAAAATAGAAGACAGTTACAGAGAAAGTGCTCTGTAGGATCATCATTTTCTAAACAGGATTCACACAGTGGGGTGTGACATTCACATTTAAATGTTTAGCGAAAGAGAAGTGTCCGCTGGCAGCACCAAAAAATTTTCTAAAGAATGATTTCTCATTAGCGTTAGGAAACATACGTTAAGCCTGTCTGCATCCAACGGACGCATGTCATCTTGACAGATCCATTCGTTAATTGACGCCCTGGCTGAGGATCCTTATATAAGAAGCGCTCGTGGAGGTCCTCAGAAAGACAGAGATCTTTGCCTCATTAGTTCATGGACGATTGTTACAATAATCACTCCCTCAAACAATAATCAAAGAACTTAGTTTTCCGATGGCATTCAGAGAGGTTTTGCATTCCTGGATTACTTCCCTTTCAGTAATTTTTCGCGAGGTACTTAATAGGCATTTGGATAGCATGTATCTCCAAAAAACAGAAACGCGTTTGTAGATATGTGGCTTACGAAGTATGGAGTTGTATGTCATCGCTCTCTAGACACGTCAGCGACATAACACACCAAAGTTTCTTTCATTCTATAGCCTGTTAGAATATCTAAGTACTTTACCAAGAATTTTGTCAAGATCCTCACCTTCAAAGACCCTTATCACATATTACGCAGGATGCATATATGAATACCTACAAAGCAAGAATGAACCAAACAGTAAAGTAGATCATAATTACTATTAATGGCCAGAAGCAAGTGCAACGTAATAAAAATCAGTACAAAATTACCAATTTAAACTCTAACCGTAATAATTTCTATTCTTCACAAATGTCTCACTTTTACTTTACCTTATTTTCCATTTGGACTGTGTAAAAACTGTTGCCACCACTTTTGTGGTTCTGTAATTTTGGAAAAGAAAAATGTTAGTGGACTTTTTTAGTTAGCCCTAAGTGTTTTCTCAGCTGACTTCATCATAAACATTTTAAGCTGGGAGCTGGGACTATAGCACAAATGAAGAACAACTATGTATATACATCTACATATTTATATAGATAGATATGTACATAGGTATACCGATATGGCATTGGCAATGGATCAAGCATAGGACGAGAAACATGGTGTCAAAGCCAGGCACCACCACCGACCGACCATGGCAAAGACGTACGCGGGATGCGGATGCGGTACAAATTTTTCATTGCCAGCCCAAAGCGGAGCCCTATATAACAAAACAACACGAATCGCACCCTTTTTTTCAAGTTTGCAAATGAAAAAAAAAGAAGTTCGCAAAACGCAAAGTAGATTAAAAAAAGTAAAACTCAGAAACAACACGAAGTCGGAGCTCAGAGTATACAACGATGAAAAAAAAGTATGAAAATTAAAAGCATACACAAGCAAGGCATATAAACCTGATCGATTTGATTATTACGAATATAATGGAGGAAAAAAGGGCGAAAGTGAGAAGTTGGCTTTGGATGCGGGTAGAGCGGGTAGACGCCGGACGACGGCTTGACAGAAAAGAAATTATCCCATCCTGAACCAGAAGACGCATACCAATACAGTTTATTCTTGTGTGTGGAGATTCTGAGACCCCCTTTCCGGCTCTACACCTCCCTAGATCCATACATTTGATTGTGACATAAATCAAAAACTGTGCTGCTGCGCTGCACTGCGCTGCTGTGGAAAAAATTAGAAATAAAAGGAATCTTTCGCTCTATCTCATACCCATCAAGTTTTGAAAGAGGTGGAAGTTGAATTTTTTGTATTTAGTTTTTATCTTTGATAAGACGAGGACTATGGGACATGGGAGGGCGATATGGGGGAATTACGACCTGGTTTTGGGATACACATAGATCTTGTTTGGAGGGCTTGGGATGAGGTGAGATGCGAGAATGGTATGACGGATTACGCTGCGGCTGCCACCTACGCAAAACAATTTGAATCTGAATGAGTGTGTTGGTGTTGCCTAGTTTTTTTTTGTATGGCCATCATAAAATAGAAGTTGTTATCCAGACACTTCTTAGAAAGGTAGGTATAGGGATAAGGTTCTTTGTTTTTGTGTAATATTTGCAAAAATAAAAGCTCCAATTATTTTAAATTTAAATTATAATTAACATCGGATGACTTCTTTTGGCCCACCCTATCTATGGTATAATATTCGATACAAATTTTTTGCCTTTTTCTTTGTTACAATTATAGCACTCAAATCTCTCAGTGGCCTTTCAATGATGTATTTCCTTCATCGAATCTGTTTACAATTCTGTCAATAGAAGCGGATAGCGGACGTTTTTGTGCGATAGATTTTCTTATTATCACTTTAAGAGAAATCATGAGTTTGGCGATCAAGCGATAATAATCAATATTAAGACATTTTCATCAGGATGGTTCCTAGTACCTTATCTCATATCTCTATGGCGCTCCTTCTTCTATAGGCATGTATATTAGATGTCTGCTTGCTTTTTTATCATCCCTTTTAGCTCAAAGCTTAGCTGCACTCAAATCCTTTTGCTTTACTTTTGCTTTTTTTAGTTCCCGTAATCCGTGAAACTTCGATCTGAGCATTTCGGCGCATAGACTTGTTCCTGAATCAGTAGAGGTGTGGTTTTACTCCCACTTTGTCAGTTTTGATGTATCTTGTCAAAACATTGAGATAAATGCGGTAAAAGGCTCAAAGTCGGTTGGTTTACTTAAGTTTAACTATTGGGACTAGAAAAAATTTTATAAAAGGTATATTTTCTTTATTTATTGAAATACAATTTTTCTATTCCACATACATTATGTGTACATTGTACAATGTACTGTACAATAGACTGGTTAAAAAAAGTGACTATTTTTTTTCTCGAAACAATTCCATTTATACCTTCGAGGAGGTGTAAAAAGATGCCTGTTAAAAGGAGTATTCTTAATATAAATATTTAGAGGTCGCTCATCGCAGATTTCCATTTCCCATTCCCATACAAATTGTATGGGAAAAAAAGCTTTTAAATTTTGGAATTTTATATTTCAGTCTAGAAGCAAAATGCCGGGATGAACGATACATATTTTTATAGAAAAATAGTTGTTCTACAAAAAAGTTTTCTTATCATTTCACGACAAACTCACTCCTTCAAAAGTTATTCAAGGTCCAGTCGGGTCAGTATTTGTATGTCATTTAGAGCCTTGTAAGGAAGGCAAATATTGAACGGAACTTGTTTGTTTCATTTCTATCAGTATTTAAATAATGCTGAAGTAGAAACATTCTTGTAAACGAGACTTTATGAATTAAGAAATAAGACTTTAAGTCGATTAAAAATTAATTAAAAATTAATCTACAAGTATATGCAGCTGATTCAATATGCATTAAAAAGTACATCGAACTAGGTACCTTTCTGTATATCTTTTTTGGCTGAAACAGTTAAAAGTGTAAACCAAAAACAATAAAGGTTTTCAATTTTTATTTTTATTTTATGTATACCCGATTTATAAACACTTATATTCAGTCGAACTAGTGACAAAAAAATGGATGTCTTACCTTCCAATAATATATCCTTTACAAAAAATCACAAAAGGATGAAAAAACATCAAAGCCAAAAAATTAAGTCTTGGGGCACTAAAATTGAAATGCTATGTGTTCCCAGTGTTGTAACTTCGAACATGATGTGTTCTCAGTCTGTTTAAATGTTGTAATGTTTTTTTTTTTTTTAATTTTGGCCTACGGTGGAACCGTTTTGCATCGGTCGTATCCTGTAGAGATGTGTGCGGTATGCCAGACTTGTTGAAAAGTTTTAAGGTATTACGGATTTCATGAGACTCACTTTGATGATAGTTGCTCTTTTAACTGAAAATAGCGGCATTTTAAGAAGTTTGAAGAGATAAAGGCTTTTTAGTACAAACTTGAAGCAGATGTGATTTTCTACCAAGTCATTGTATAGTTCGAGTTTTTAAAGTCAGTACTGGTAACTAAAAATCTCTGTCAGATTTCTTCTTCACTAACAAAGGTGTTCGAGGGTTGTGTACTGAATTCACTTCTACAACAACTTATTGAAAGTTTGATACTATACAAAAGTCGAACACTGAAGCTAGTCTTGGTAAATCAGAAGTAGTAATTTTTCGAAATGGGGGACAAAGAGCTACTTGTGAAAAATGGTTCTTCAATGTTGCCAAAATAAATGTGTCAAACCAATGCCAATATTTAGGTTTTCACCCACAGCATGTCTTGGAATGAGCTTCTAAATAACAGATTGGGGTCATCAAAGAATTCCATTAATGCAACATGTCTCTTAAGCTTCACTTTTCATACATAAGAAGAACCTTAACTCTTCCAAATAGTAGATTACCCAAACTCTTATCGACATGAGTTTGGTTGATTGGCATGGACTGCAGAGTATTCTTCTGCTTAGAGAAATACTCCGGATTGAATCTTCCACCAGCGCCACACAGTTTCAATTCCATGGTGAATACAACAACCTACTTTACTCCGAAGTCCAAAACTATTTCGATGACTCGAACCCTATTGAATGGCAACTGCTGCTACATAGCTAAAGCCGCAGTTAAGTATCACAACCTAATCTTAAATGAATTTTAGTGATTTATGAAATTAACTCTGCTCACTAAACTTTAACATAAACTTTTATTGATTAAACAATAACAAAAAAATCAAGTTACTGTCTTGTTTTTTTGTCCAGTAGTTCTCAATTTGATTAAAAAATGCAAAAATCTGAAAAAGAAAAGAAAAGTTGATGTGATTTTCACGATCTTTCCAACATTGTCTTTTAAGAAATTTCTTTTTTCTAGATTTTTGCATTTTTTAATTAAACTTTTAATTTACCTTTTAAATTAATTTTATAGCAGCATACGTACACAAAATTATATATCTCTCCGTCTATCTAACGACAAGTTTAGAATGGACTTGGTTAAAACAAAACTAGACCTAGGCATCTACCAAAATTGAGACACCTCAGACAAGAGTCATTTTAAGCTAGTCCCGGTTGACAAAATCACTTTTAAAAGGAATAATTAACTAAAACATTTGAGTTCGGTGCAACTCCATTATCTTTTTTTTTTTTTGGCAAATAAAAAACAATTCTAAACGTAAAAATAGGTATAGGTGCTCAATGAACACAATTGTGTATAAACGGCAACCACAATCGGACGCAGACCAGAATAGATAACAGTCCCGATATAGAAATCCCATCAGCGTGCACGATCCAAAATAAACAAAAACAAAAGATTTAAAATGAAAATAATCACAAGACCTCGCCATTTTTATTCCATATATTTATTTTTATTTTTGCTGGGATTCTATCCTCTGTTATTTTCTCGTGCTTATATTGTAAATATATATATGTACCTATACCTATATACTCTTTTTTATTTATTTTGGTATTCCAATGTGCCTCAAGGCCAATTAAATGAGGGCTCTGGATTTGCACGTTCCTGTGCTATTGTTCCCGCATAGCGATTGTGCCCTTTTGTCATTGCTGGGGAAGAGAACTTGGTGCTCGTACCTACATCGTCGTCGTTTCTGCTTCCCGTTTCGTGCTGCCGATTGTCAATTATGTCATTTAAACGATGAGATAATTTTTTTCTTATTTTTTTTTCTAGAATGGATTTGTATAGCGTTGATATTGTAGGTACTTTGGAAATGTAGCGTAGGTTGGTACGACTTATGGCGTCCATCGTCCAACAAGCATCACATTGGAAAGTTATTGAATTTCAAAGGTAGAACTATACTTTTACATCATAGGTACCATCAAAGACGTTATCAATTTTTTAACAAAAAGCTCTGAAGGTGTAGATACGTTACCTCGTATCTACCTACTCGTACTCTGCTTTTACTCAGAAGGGAGAGGATTAGACTATAACTTCAAGCTCACTTAGACTCGAGAATTTGCAACTGAGGTTTGACTGTATCTTGGAGCTTTTTGATCTTTTCGGCACCTTACTATAAGTGCCTATAGACATTTTCGGAATCGACATAAAATTATAGATACTCGAAACGCGTCAGGCCTGGAGGTCTTCATAGGTTTGCTGTACCATCCTACTTCTCCATTTATTTGCACTTGGTTTTCTCAATCTAAGTCTTCAAAAAGTAGTGAGATCAAAGCCATTTTATATACCTATCAGTGTTTCTGAGTCCTTTTACCTTTCCTCAAAGCCTCTTAAGATAAAAGGGCCATAAATTCGAGTTAAGCAAATTGCGACAACTTTAATTAATTTACTTGTTTATTAAAGAAAATCGCGGAATGCTCTTCTAACCCAATCAAAGAACATCCCTTTGCACAAGCTCATGTATTAATTAAATAGAAACACGAAACGTAGATAGGTAGGTATACGTATACCTATACGTTTTTGCTCATCATCTGTCCATTTCTGCGACCCTTCTTTTAGTCCAAAGCAATATATTTCGATTCATATTCAAATGTAAATCACCCCACTAGGTCGGCTAGATCTCAAGACTTTTCTCCACCACGCTCAGAAACCTCAAACCCAAAGAAGTGTAAACAACAGAGCACAGGAAAATGAGACAACGACGCCAAAGAAGGGCCAAACACACAACAAAACAACCCCTAAGGGGCTTATCTTTCTGGTTTCAAAGTCAAACTTTTAGTTTCTTCCAAGAAAGCAAGCACAAGCTTTAAGAAGACAATTCCATTAGCCCTCAAACCCCCAGCTGTAGACGGCTTTGCCACCAAAACCAAGTCAGTCGGGTGTTAACTCAAATAGAATATTGGGCTATGTGGCATCTGGCATAGAGCATACAGCATACAATACCTACCTACGCCCAAGCTGGATGGATGTATGGATGAACTTTTTTCCGCTTCCTCAGTGGCATAAGTAGGTAGGAACATAGAACATAAGTCATACTATACTCTATACGTTCGAAAATTTTTGGATCAGTAGGGGGATATGAATTTATGTAGGTATATCGTTCAAAAACAACATATTTTTAGTGGTGGTATGAGCTGCCGCTGCTGTCTGAAACGCAAAAGCCTGATTTGGCAATTCAGGTGGGGTTGGGTTACATAAGTACACCCATCAGCAGTCAGCACTCAATGTCAACGCCAAGAGCACCGCATTCTGCTTTGAATTCCACAAAATCGCAGATACTCCAGATCCAAACACATACAAAGACCGAAAAGCACACAGTAAGCGAATCAAAATGGCCTACATTCAAGCGCTGTTAGAGTCGCGAAAGTGGAACATCCTATTGGCGGGCCATGAAGGCCGAAAATTCTATCAGTCCTCTTTGCGGTAGCGGAGGGAATAATGTATTTAGCGCACGCACAAAACAGAAAAAATATCCCAAAAAAAAGAGCGGGACCTTGCGGGGGAGGTTATAATCAAACCTAAAGAAATGCGCCAAAGAAAGAAAATATCTTTTTTTTGTTTTGTATTGGTGTAAAAAGGATAAGGACACCACAGCTCAAATTGTATAACGCGCATTTTCTTCTGCTGCGAATTTGTATTCCTTTTAGCATTTAGTTCGTGTATAAGCAGCTATCTCGCTTTTGGCCGTCAATTTATGTTGGGATATCTTTTTCAAGGATTCTGCCATCTACGCACAATTTCCATGACTCACCCTTAGATTTTCTTTTGGTTGCTCCGCCCACAGTTGACTATACCTACATCCCTTAGTTTTTCCTTCGGGATATCTGTGTGCCTGGGAAGCTAGCTATGTAAACGGAAAATGTGTAGCTATACATTTATATTTTACAGGCATATCTACAAATATTCTATTCCCCTGGTTTCTCTTCCTCCATTTTTAGAATTTCTATTGCGAAATAAAAGGGAAAATTATAGGTTACGTCATTGCCGGCTTTACTTTCGTTTAAACATTGCCATGGTCCTAAGGGGCAAAGGGGTTGTTCAAATAACAATATAAAATGTAAAAAGACCCGAGGAGGAAGGATTCAGAAATGTATAAAGATAGTCCTCATGGTAAAACTAATGCAGGGGAAAACGAACGGAGATCCGCAATAGGTATGGAAAGACAGAGAGCGAGAGGAAAAGGGGCCAGGTACAGGAAGAATCTATTTATACATAGAAAACCAAAATACTTTTATCCCTTCAGGATATTATAACAAATTTCACTGATCCACATATTGTTCCTTGGGATACGGCGCGGGGTAGGTATAATTCAAGGATAGCGGCGCTAACTGAAGAGCCCTTTTATTTTTGCCGCTGTTGTTGTCCTTCATAAGAGCTCTTCAGTTGACCATCCATCGTTGCATGCTTTTGGGTAAATAGGATGAAAAAAGAGTAAATAAGTCGTGTTGTACATTATATAATGAAAGGACTCACACCAAATCAAATTGAAATGGTCCAGGACGAGCACATTAGGGTTTTTGGGTGATGGTTCCTTTTTTTTTTTTTTTTGCAATGATGGCGTCTTTGCGAATTTTGAGTCACCATAGTAACAATTTGGTGTTAAGTTTTTAAGGCAAGGGATGGCATAGGATGGTTGAATGGTTTTGCGTTGGAAAAGGGTTCAGGTTTTTTGGCATAATTTTTGCACTATGATGTCATGAGTGTTTAGCAGCCCTCCTTTTTGACACGTGTGTTATGCATCTAATTTTAGCTTTAAAAACGGACATGTGTCGCAAATGATTATTAGGTAGTGACTTTGCATTCTTAATAAGCCGAAACAGAAGATTGATGAAAACGCGTATTACGTTCAGAAAGGAAGACTAAGGTACATACAGCTGCGGTCAAAATAATAGTAGTAGGTATAGAGCTTAAGAAACAACAAAGTTGAAAAAAACTTATCCGTCAATTCTAATTTAAAAAACCAATAACGTGGTTTTCAAAGTGGTCTTTTAAGCTTTTATTTACAGAAAAAAAACATCAGTTTAATATTATTATCCGATAGTTGCAAGTTTATTGAACAGATGTTGAAATTCAGTGGTCAAAAAAATAGTAGTGATAGGAAAATCTACCTTGAAATTTTACGAAATCGAAAAATTAGGTAAAAATTTTTATTACAATATGTGGCTGAGTGTTCGTACCTTTAATTATTATTTCGTTGAATGTCCCTTGTTAGCTATAACAGCAGTACAAAGACGTTAAATAGAGTTTATTAGATTTTCACACCTTCCGTATCGAACTCCATGATTGCTATAACGCTTCCCAAAGGAAAAAGAAGTTGCTTGGTTTGCATCTAGAAGCATATTTTTTTACAGCGCTCCATAGGTTTTCGATGGGATTAAGGTCCGAAGACTGTGCGGGCCACTCCATCACATCTACTTTACTTTCCTGGAACCATTGCTTCTTACTGAACGACAATTTCAGTGGCAGTAATGCTACCGTATACTGAAGATGAAATTCAGTATACGGTAGCATTACTTCCTGCATTATTCTAACATAGAGATGCTGATCCATAATGCCTTCAATCCGCTTTGTGGGTCCAACTCCATAGAAGAAAAAACATGCCCATACCATTATTATTGTAAAGTGTGGATTATATTCGGTGTTTGGAGGTCTTTTTACATATTGACGAGATCCTTTTCCACTATATAAAACAATGAAAGTGTATCGGGTTGTCATTATCCACGCAATACAAAATGGAAAAATAACAATCTGTACAATGCATTTACTCACACTACTATTATTTTGACCGCAACTGTATGTAGGTAAGCCTATCTAAACCCAGTTGTTTTCAAAATTGACTTTTCCCTTTTGAAAGACGCTCTAGTCTTGACGTTTTGTAGCCGAATTTGTCTAGTTTTTTCGGTTATAAGAAACCGATTGCTTTAGCTTTTCAATGAAACCATACTGTACTGTGAATTGACGAAAAGTCGAGAAATGACTTGAATTGATCAAGCGAAAACTTAAAAACCGAGCTCTACTGGGCTCGAAGTTAGGTTTAAATACTAAAAATTTAACAAATAACTACATACTGAACATTGATTCAGCCGTAATGTCGCATATACTCTTCCGCAAAAATTAGCATGCAGCAAGTAGGTATACAAGTTTAAGGAATGCCAGGGGCCTAGAGTACCTACTTCTCCTAACCATAGCTTGTGGTAACGACAGGCGATTTACAATTGTTGGTCGACTTCGAATGACTAAGTGCGAAAGTTTCTTTAGTGCCATTGAAGTTACTATAGGAGGAATAAATTCAAGTAGAAAGATTTTTTAAGAGATTCAAACCTCGAAGCCCCACACAAAAGGCTGATATTCTACGCCTCAAGCGCAAAGCGGTACATATTTTGTATAAAAAAATTAATGATACAGACCTTTCATCTGTAGAAATCTGTCATTTAGTCATAGGCAAGTTAATTCAAAGGATAACTCAGATTTTTCTTTTTAAACTGATGTGGATCCAATATTTTTGAAGAACTCCTTCCTTGTTTCAGTATAGGACTTAGTGGTTTGGTCTTCATATTTAATCAGAGATCTTATTTTTGTAGCTCTTATGCCGAAAATACTAACGCGAAGATCTCCTATGAAGATCGCTGTTGAAATGAGCAAGATGCCCTTATTCTGCATTCTGCATTTTTTTTAGTCGATATTTTGAGTACAGAACATACAAAACTTCTCAAAACCTTTTTTTATGAAAACCTTTCTAGGTGGCTCTAGTGTCTGAGAGCGAACAGCTTGATCTTTGTCATGGTTTGGTAATAGTATAGAGAAGCAGCGATGAGTCAGCTGCAGTGAATGATGAAAATATTCAAGAAATACGACTAAACAACTTGGGGAAGGGGCAACATCTTCAAAACATGCGCTCAAAGACGATGAAATGTACAGTAGAAGATCAAGACTTAAGGGCATGGGTAGCTCCCTGTGGTTGATGACAAAACTCTGCGTAGGTAAGGTGACACTATTGTGATAGCCTGTTGTACCTTGGACAAACAGTTGGAATAATACGCTTGACATTTTCTTCCAAAACTTTTATCCATCTACGTCAAGTTGCATTGATGTAGAGTGCTAGCTTATGATAACTCCATCGCCTCCAAAGCTGAAAGTACTTTGGTGTGTTGTACTTTGTCTTCTAACGCAGGTTTTCAATGACTGTAACAAAAGGAAAAAACTCAATACCCTTCTGTGGTGTCCATTTTCTCTGACTTGTGTTGGTTATCACTTATCACATTGGTCTAAGGGTAACTCATACCAAATCTCAAGATCGTCGTTCGTCGATCGAAAGATTTAGATTATCTGATTGAATGGTATGTGTAGATTGCAAAATTTTAGGAGTCAAAAGTTAATTATCTACTCAAAATTAATTATATTTTATAAACCATTTTTGCGATGAAAGTGAACATTTTGAGTAGTCAAACCCTTCAGTTCCAAAGTCGGCCATTTTTGATAGTCAGCTCCAATTAGTAAATATGTATAGAAGACTAACGATAAATTAAGGACTATGGAATGACTGATCTGAATAAGCGAAGATTAAGCTAAACAAATGAAAATTGAGCTTAAGAAGCCCGAATTGAGTTTAAGAAGCGAGGATTGATGTTTACAAGCGAATATTGAGCTGAAACAAGCGATTATTGAACTGAACAAGCGAAGATTGAGCTTAAGAAGCGAAGGAGCGAAAATTGAGTTTGATTGACCTTAGAAAGTGAAAATTGAGCCGAACAAACAAAGGAATTTGAGATCAAAGATTGAAATGAATGAACATGAAATGAATAAAGAATCAAAGATTAAGCTGAATAAGTTGAGATTGAGCAAGCGAAGAACGAGCTGCATTAGTAAAAATTCAGCAAAAAAAAAATTAAGAAGCAGCAGAATTAGTGAAAATCGAGCTACATAAAAGAGGTGACTATTCGATAAACTGAATGCTTTTGCCAAATTCAAGGATCAATATTCATCAAGACGTTAAGTTGAATACCTTTGACAAGTAGATAAATGGTAACGCTTTCAACAAAAAAACGTATTACCTCTTCTTCCCAGGTAAGTAACATTAAAGCGGGTTGTATCGTTTGTCATCACGAATTATAGGGTGTTTTACAAAAGATGCGATATAAAATCAGGACGGACGACAAGAAAAAAATCGTATGCTACATGTCAAGAGCCACTTGTAGGAATATGTCCATTACACTAGTAGAAGAGGAAGCAAACTTATAGCTTTATGTTACAGAAATTCTTACACTTGTCGAAATCCACTTGTATTACAAGCACTTGTAATATTGTGCTGGGGAATGCCGGCATATTATTAAAGACGTCGTTTTTATGGCGCCTATAAAATTTGGATTCTAGGTTAAACGAGGGAGGAGCAAATTTATGAAAAAAGGACCCAATTTAAAAAAATAAAATAAAATTAAAAATCAAGTAAGTCCTTAGTCACTAATGCATATACTTCATTGTTTTCAAAATGTTACATTTTAACTAGCATTTTTATTAAAGTTAATTCAATGGACAGTTTTTGAGTAATCAAGTCTTAAAATCAAATTTTTGAAAACAAAAATGAAATACCTATTTTTCTTTGAATACAATTTTTACAAAATTTTGTTTTATTAAATACTTAAATAATTCCTTAAATACATAATCAAAGCTCTTATTAATTCTAAGTCAAACAGAGACAACCGAACGGAAAAAACTTCCTTCGTTTTTGAGAAATAAAAAAAATGAACGTCTTAACGAAGGGAAATGGACCCTCCCCCCTATACGTCTTTTTGTCTTGTCTAACCTATCCGTCCTGAGGTTTGATCGCACCGGAACGCAAAACATGCTTATTTTGACATTCTATTCGATAGGTATGTTACATGTTTAACATTCGAATCATTCGAGTCTCAAAATACACTTCTTTCGAGTTCGAATAACTTTCTATCGAATAGAATGTCAAAATAAGCATGACTCTCTTAGTAACCACATTTTTCCTTTTTTAGAGCTGATTTTCAAAAACATGGTGAACTCGGTCGTATCTATCGGGCTACCAAATTATAACGTCTATCTCTTGCAATGTGTACATTTTCATAATTTCTTGAAGCTTCTGCTAAATCTTTTTCTTTGTATTTATGAAATGCTTTTTTATCAACTGTGCCGATCGTGCTTTAAATTGACTCATTTGAAACGAGAAATAAATTTCAGAAGTCAGCCGATGGAGGCTGACCTTAAGAAATTGAAAAAACTGTCTACTGAGGTAGGCCGGGTTTGAAAATATTTTTTTAACAATATTTTTAGTAAAACAAAAAAAATGTGCGCAATTCAAACACGGAATATGAAGTGAAATTTCAGGAGAAGCGTCTATGCGACTTCCCGACCAAAGAGGAGACGAATACTTAATGTTTTAGAATTCGCAAAACTGACCCCATTTATAAATATTATGATTTTTTTGTGTCCCTCTTTCGTTTCATCGAGTTCTCAAGCCCAAAAGTGCTAAAAAAGCTTGCATTATGCTCAACCTTTGTAATATGAAGTTGAAGGCGAAAAAACGTATATAACGCGCCAACTGTTTGTAATACTTCTTCTAAACCAGGCTTCGCCACAGTTTGAGAGAAAATATTCAAGGCTTATAGCAAAATTCGGCTCTAGATAAAGATACACCAACTATTCCAATACACAAAACTCAGACACATGAAAGTGTTTAGTAGACGAAAGTGGGGACGCTACGAAGCATTGCACAAAGAGGAGACCGAGAATAAAGTATATTGCGTAATGCTTAATCTTAAACACATCAACGCTGTTTGTTTCTTGTTCGTTTGTTTATCGTGACGCACTTTCGTTTCATCAAGTTTCAAATCACACCAATTCTATAAAATTTGTCCTTCAAAAGTGAACAGTTTACTACAAATTACTTTCACATAGTCATTTAAGACAGGTTTAAAAGTCCCACAACCAGCAAAAAACTTGAGGTAGGTGCAGAACTTTTCACTTAGATAGAAGGAAAGTTAGTCTCTTGGAAAAAATTAAAGTTGATAAACTGAACCCGTTTCTAATTTACTGCATTTTTATAGAGGTGTCCTATAACTACAGGCGGAGGTGACCTTACATGGCTATTTACTTGTTTTGAAAAGGGGGATTTGAACCATTTCAAGCTCCAATATCGAAAAATATCAAAATAGCTGCAAACGTACCTACCTGTATATTCGAAAGCATTTACTTGCCATGCTCATATGAAAACTTTCAACGTTGTGTGTCTATACAAAATCCTTCTAATCTTATCTTTACTGATCATAAAATTTACTTCAAATTAAACTACCTACCTACCTACTTAATTCATTACCTACCTACCTGCCTGATTCATTAAATAATAATTTTCATTTTCAGAACAAATCCCTTTTTTGAAATGCGTCGTCATTTTAATTAAATTGCACGCTGTGTATATTTTGGGTGTGGCACTTTTCGTGCAACACAAAATATACCTACACCGATGTTGGTGGACAAAAAGAAAAAACTTTCAAATTAAATCTACCTACTGCCGGATGAAAATGGAAAGTTGTCCAAATATATGTACAAAAAACCTACATAAGTGCATAAAAGCAAATGATAACTCCCCACAAACTTCACATCCTGCCAAACCAAATGAATAGAAGGAAAAAAACCGGAAAAAAAAGAAAACGGAGTTGAAAGGATGTTCTATTATAAAAGTGTATCTATACCGATTTGCCAGAGATATTTACATAGATATGTTGTGTGCTGTACAACCTTTGAACCACCTCAACATCATCCCACTAGTTTGTGTCAACGAAGCGATCAACGAAGCTACATGTAAACCTATAGTCCTATTTATGTGCTCCAACATAATGCGCAACATAAAACTACCCCCTCTTACCATTCCAGAAACAACAACAGCTCACTAACAGAGTGCGGGCAAATAAAAAAAAATCATCACCACAGCGACCTTAAACTTCTCTCCTGCGCTCTTGGGCTCATACCACGCAAATTCACGGCCACATCAACATCAACATTATGTACATCTATCTACCAACATATTTATATGCGGCTGTCGGTATGTAAGTTTGTAGGTATGTGCAGCAAACCAACTCCCTTTGCATAGATATAGCCCAACATGAAATGTTTTAATGCCATTCTTATCCCTCGTCGACGGCTCCTCTGCTGTCCTGTCAGACCATCACTTTTAGCCAACACGCGCAGCACATGGCGTTCTCTGGAGTTCTGTAAGGGCCAAGTGCAAGGGCAAGGTGGTGTTTCAGCTAAGAGAATGGAAAAAGACACAAACTCCATCAACTGTGGCCGCTGCCATGTGCAGAAAATGTTCCCGACAAGGTGAGATGGGGAGCTATCCATGGGGTTGTTATGGGTGTGGGTGGACAGCATCGTACGTTTTTAACATTGCTATAGCTCTAGATGTGGCTATTTTTAATCCATAAGCCATAAACTCTAACCGAATGTGGGGGAAGACAATACACAACTCCAATGCCACTCATCCAGATCCAGGTTCTGCGCAGAAATGTTCTTTGGTTGAGGATGGTGCATTAGAGGAGGTGCGCGAAGGGAGTTCTGCAAGAGAGCATAACTGCCAGCATAAATGTTTTTCTGTGTTTGTGTCTGTTGTTAATGGAATGGAAATGGAAATGGAAATATTCCAGAAGCGTAGTATACTCCAGCAGAGCGTTAGTTCTACACACTTTCAAACGAAGTTGTACGCATTGCGAAATGAGGTGGTAGGAGGTAGGGTATTTTCCATTTCCATCTAGAATCCGCCCATACCCCTGTTTGCACCCCATCCCAATAGAATATATGTATTTATGTAAGTATGTGTATCTTTATGTATGCGTTAGGGATTTCCTGTAGGACTATCTCACTGTTCAAGGTTTCGCCCAGTAGCATACAAAATACACATTCCCCATTGCTCTGCTTATCTGTGTGATCATGACCATGATGGGGGGTGGTGTTAGATGAAGGCTCTGTTCATGGCATTGGCATTGCCATGCTTAAAATGGGGGCACCCAGTCCTCCTTGCGGGAGCTTGGGGTTTTGCATTCGCTTTTGGTTTCATTAGGTTATGGATGTTCTCGCAGTGGTGGTAGTGGTGATGATGCTCTTGCTTGGCTTTCAACATTATTGTCAGTGAGGGGTAGTTTTGCCACGATAATATCGTATGTAGGGGAGGGTGGTCAAAATGGGGCTTCTAGAACTGACTTAACAGAAGGGGTGAGAAGACGACTTGAATATTATGCTCTGTAGCAGTTATATATATATGTATATATTCTATTATTTTTATTTTGTAATCCTGTAACAGTAAATATAGCATTGCTATAAGTTGGTTCTGTAAATGGGCTACGGTACTTTTACTTTTGTTTGAAATTTTGAAATATGGGTGTCATTTTCGTAGGGGATAGATTTGCACATAAATATATGCAGCGAAGGATCGAGAAAATTTATTACAGTTGTTTGGCGTGATTTCATGAAAAATGGAAATTTAATGCATTTTTGATTAATTAGAGCTCTGGGTGATGATTAAGCAGGATGATTTGCTTAAGTTAATGAAATACAGTGTCATGTTAGGCCTGATAAGCATGGGGAAGATTGCTATAGCGTGAGTAAGTATCTCATACCAAAATGCTGTTGCATAAGATGATGATTGAGGTTGCCTTTTCAGGATATTTGGTGAATTTAATTAACGATTTGCTCGTTAACTGATTTCTATACGTGCCTCTTAGTCAGTTTTGGAGCAAACGAAATTAGAAGTGCCTCAAGGTTGTGTGCTTGGACCATATCTGTAGTTTAAGAGTTTTAAACCTGTGAGTTACCTCCAAGTGAAATGATTCAAAGATTGACAACAACATGCATTACTGGATACATGCTCACAACTCCAACATATACGCTCTTAACGTCATTGTAGGACTACCTCCAATTCATCTATTCACAAAAATAGAAGCAAGACTGGCCACACACGGTCCCTTCCATCAGGATCATATCCGAACCCAAAAGGACATCTATCGATGATGAACAGTCTAGAAAAACTTAATATTTTTAATATGAGTTTGGATGATACTTTTCCCATGTACAACTTCAAACTCAACTTCTCCATTGTCAACCCTCCTAGGGAAGACTGGGAAAACACAAAGCCTCATCCTTCAAAGCAAGATATAGTCTGGGATATACGGGCGGCTAAAAAATGGAAACCGGTACAGGTTGCAGCATTTTCAGTGACTCTCCCAAAACGAATTTCTCAGTAAGTCTGGGTAGTCACTCGTCCATTTCCCAAACTGAAGTCTTTGCCATTAACGAATGTTCGAGGATAATGTTTTCATCGAACACGAAAAACAAAACAGACAAGCTGCACTAAAGTCGTTAAGCTCACATGTCATAAGAACCAAACTAGTCTAAGAGACAGTCATGTCACTCTCAGAACTATCAAGGAAAAACTCTGTAATCTTCCACTGGATCCCAGAACACAAAGGCTAAGATGGTAACAAGAAGGCAGACATCGTAGCTAAAGACGGCGCATTTCATCCATTCGTCGGTCCTGAACCCTTCTGCGGTGTAAATAAAAGTACCTTCAAAAACACTGCCGTTAACTTACTGCAATATATAAGGAAGAATCAAATTAAGCTTGGCGTAACTCATCTGGCCAAACCTAAGCCTAAAAACTTGTAGATGACTACTAACCGGCCATTATTCTTTAAAGAAACATCTTCACCAAATGAGGCTATTAGCGGACCCCATCTGTATACTGTATGCCCCGAAAGTCAAGAAACATCTCTGAAAATTACTGCGGAATGTCCAGCACTTTTCCGCCTTAGAAAGCAAATACTTGACTATGAGATCATCGCCCTAGACAAACTCAAACTCACTCACCCACAGAAGATTCCTAACTTCTGGTTCAACTCAGGAGCAGGAGAACTGCCCTGAAACCTCACATGGGTTGCGCAAGCTCAACCCGCCCTTAATCTAATCTAATCTAATCTTCCTCCAAGTTCGGGCCTTTCACACTGCTGGATTATTTTTTGTGGGGTTATGTGAAGTCGATTGTTTACAAACATAATCCTGAGAAGATTGACGCCTTCAAAGAGAATATTCGGCGGGTTATTGCTAACGTACGGCTCCAAATGCTTCAAAAAATGATCTAAGCCCAAGTCTCGTCTGCAATTTATTCGAAACAACCGCGGTGGCCATTTGTACAAAATCTTTCTTAGAATCGCAAACTCTTATCCTCATGGCCGCAACATTAAATTATATGCGTTTTATTTTTTCTTGAAAACGAACACCCTTTTATATCAGAAAAGTGCAAAGCACTATTTCCAATAAGTATTATAGGGATTTTGGACCAGTGGCATGTCTGTCTACTGCGTGAGAGTTCGTGGTTTGAATCTTATAAAAATTCATGTTTTTTCATTGGTGTCGCTTTTCGCCAAGAATTGGCAAGTCAATTGGCAAATGACACAGCCAAAGCGCTCTTCGCTTGCTTACTTAGCTATTTGGAATCGTCTAAAGATTGTAAGTCCCTGGAGTGCGTTAGCCCTAGAGGCTTCCCAAGCTTCGTAATGTCAGTCTTTTTTTTTATAGGGACTGAAAATCAGAGAAACTAAATAATTCGGGCAAAAAGACGAATCCATTAAACGAAAATAGTAAACTTCCAAGCTACTCGAGTATCATCGCTTTAAAGAGCACGAAACACTTGAGATTGAGTTTTTTTTCCTCAAAAGGAGAGGTGTACTTCCAGTAAAAGCAAAAAGACTTCGTAATTTTACTTCTTAGACTGGAATGGATTATTGATTATGGGAAAGCTGCGGCATAGAAGAAGATAAGTGAAAGAGCAGTGACGTTTTCAAGTATTATTACCTTTTATGTCGTTACCTCCGGTGTGCCCCAAGACAGCCATATTGGACCCCTCTTTTTCATTCTTGCCATTAATGAGGTCGAAAAGATCATCCAGTATTCTTCTATTTCACTTTACGCGGATGACGCAAAAATCTTCAAAGTTATCTCCCCCTATCGAGATTATCTCCTGTCTCAAAATGACCTCGATTCATTCGTCACTTGGTGTTCTTCAAACTTCCTTGAATTAAGCATTGCCAAATGCGAGGCAATAACTTTTTCTCGTAAAAGTAATAAACCTCCTCCAGATCCTATCATTTTAAAAACCTTCCCATAAACCGTGTGCAGCTTATCCGAGATTTAGGTGTTCTCTTTGACGGCGAATTAAATTTTTCGTTATCATATTGACGAAGTAATATCAAGATCCAAGAGATGGTCTAGAGAGTTCCAAAACCCTCTTGTAACCAAATCCTTCTATATTGCCTATGTTCGCCCTCTCCTTGAGCATATGCATATTACGTGTGGGCTCAATATCAAGCAGTTCACATCTCACGCATCGGAAGTGTTCAACGTCGTTATCTGCTTTTTGACCTTCGGGATCTCTACGAGAAACTTTCTTACCCTGCCTCCATACCGCGAACGTCTCTCAATCATTAATCTCCACTCCTAAGAAATACGATGGAATGTCTTTGACATCATATTCATTCACCGACTTTTTACTGGTACCACTGACTGCTCCCCTCTTTTAGACCATATCAACTTCAACAATAATCCCCGAAATTTAAGATCATCCCGCCTTTGGCCTTTCTGCCTTTCTGCTCTTCGTACATCTTACGAAACGATCCCTTCACCCGCATAATGAGTAAGATTGACTCTGTTCCTTTACTTTTCGACCTTAATCTTTGAAGTCCCTGTCTATAAATCCTCCTTTTCAACAGTTTCTCATCCTTAGAAATTAATTAAGTTTTAAATTAGTTTTAATTAGTTTAAATTTCGTATTATTTAAATTCTTTTAAGCTTGTGTATTAAGCTTATAAATGGGGACCCAAATTAAGGATTGATCAAGGCACTGTAAAAAGAAAGGAAAAATCAAGGCTTGAACTAGTAAGCTTTTCGATGAATTTCGTAGTTGAGATAATCCAAGTGTTTTGTATCTAATAAATGAAAAGATTAGTAAAATTACAAGCTTGTCGCTAAAAACGTGGCATACCGCAGCCATACGGCTTCTTAATTGTGACATTTTGTATACTTATTCAATTGGCACCGACATTTCCTTTCACTCCTCTACAAAGTCAATTACTTAAGACAATAACAAAAAATGTATTTGTACATACAAACAAAATAGCCATAAATAATTATTTTATTCTGAATACTTCTTAATACACCACGCAGTTACTTACTTACTTACTTAAGGTGGCGCTACAGTCCGGGTCGGACTAGGGCCTCAACCAACATGCTTCTCCAGCCAACTCGGTCCCTAGCTAGCTGCCTCCAGTTTTGCACGCCAAGTTGGTTGAGGTCCTCTCCTACTTGCGTGCGCCACCTGAGTCGCGGTCTTCCTCTACTGCGCCGTCCCTCGGGATTGGATTCGAAGACTTTCCGGGCCGGAGCGTTGGTGTCCATTCGCTCTACATGACCCAGCCATCTAAGCCGCTGGACCTTGACTCGTTTGACAAGGTCAGTGTCGCTGTACAGCCCGTACAATTCGTCGTTGAATCTTCTTCTCCATTCTCCATCTATGCAGACGGGACCAAATATCACCCGAAGAATTTTTCTCTCGAAGCATCCTAAAGCGTTCTCGTCTGCCTTTGACAAGGTCCATGCCTCTGCGCCATATATAAGAACCGGGATGATAAGTGTCTTATACAGGGACACTTTAGTTGCTCGAGAGAGGACTTTACTACTCAATTGCCTTCTTAGTCCGAAGAAACAGCGATTGGCAAGAGTTATTCTTCGTTTGATTTCAGCGCTGGTGTCGTTGTCTGAATTAATAGCGGCGCCTAGGTAGACAAAGTCCTTAACTACCTCAAAGTTATAGCTGTCAATCGTGACGTTCTGTCCAAGACGTCGGTGTTGGGTGTCCTTTCTTGATGACAGCATATACTTGGTCTTGCCCTCATTTACCACTAAACCCATCTTCTTCGCTTCCGTCTCAATGCTCATAAACGCGCCATTGACATCACGCTGCGTTCTTCCAATTATGTCAATATCGTCGGCATATCCGAGCAATTGAACGGACCTTTGAAAGATTGTGCCTCTTGTGTTGACGTAGGAGTTTTGCACTATTCTTTCAAGAACGATGTTAAAGAAGTCGCATGACAGTGCATCGCCTTGCCTAAAACCTTTTTTGACATCGAATGTATCGGTGAGATCTTTTCCGACCCTGATGGAGCAGCGTGCGTTCTCCATCGTCATCCTACACAATCGGACAAGTTTGGTAGGGATGCCAAAACTAGACATGGCTCTATATAACTCCTCTCTATAGATGCTGTCATATGCGGCCTTAAAATCGATAAAAAGGTGGTGGGTATCGATTTGAAGCTCCTGGGTTTTTTCCAAGATCTGCCGTAGTGTGAAGATTTGGTCTATGGTGGACTTTCCTGGTCTAAAGCCGCACTGATAAGGACCTATCAGGTTGTTGACGAATGGCTTCAGACGCTCACACAATACGGCAGAGAGGATCTTGTACGCGATGTTAAGAAGACTGATACCTCTGTAGTTGGCGCAGTTCAGAGGGTCTCCTTTCTTGAGGACCGGGGAAACGATGCTGAGGTTCCATTCATCGGGCATGCTTTCTTCCGACCATATTTTGCAAATGAGCTGGTGCATACTCCTGACCAGGTCATCGCCGGCCGATTTAAACAATTCGGCAGTGAGGCCATCAGCTCCAGCAGCTTTGTTGGACTTTAGCTTGGACACTGCTGTCTTCACTTCGTTCAGGTCGGGTTGGCGGAATTCTTGGTCTACCACGCAGTTGCTAAAAATAAATAAATCTTAAACTTTATAGTCAACATAAGTCGAGTGAGTGGTGTCAAGTTGCCATACAAGCCAATTAGTGAGAAAGAATCTAAACAAGAGCTCAAACTTAGACTAAAATTCCAGCACGATCGGCACGATTCTATATAAACAAAAAGTCATCGCCTATTCAAACCCAGACACCACTTCAAGTGTAGAATATACTATGTAAAACTTAATGCCTAAGTCGCACAACAATCAATGCACACACAATAATAATTTCCAGTTCCACTTTGAGCATAACAACGCGCCCCATTGAAATATTGGTTATTATGAATTAATATTGTGTATATTTTTGTTTTGGATATAAATATTTTATGTTCTTGCCCTCGATTAGACGTAGAGTAATCATATGGCGATACTACGCGAGAGTCAAAGTCCTTGAGTTGAGAACTAAGAATGAATTGTTGCTACAGTTGATTGTTTTACGATCATCACTGAATTGGTTGGGTGATATTGTTAATTACTTTTTTTTAAATTGTTTTTGTATTTTTGAGGGGATAAAAGTTCTCTAAATTGTGGTTAGTGTATTCAAATTCAAACAAAATGTTACTTAATTTATTTTTTAATGGCCGTGCATTGTTCGTTTGTTTCCTCGACCAGCATAGTTTAAAACACAAAAGGCAATTTTTTGGTTTTGGATAATTTTTTTTACTACATGTTTTCCATCGGAAGCGAAACCGCCATTTAGGTTAAGTCCTGTTTAGATAAAGGGAGGTTTTATAGGCCACACATGCAGTCTAACACTTTATAGATGCAATTTAAATAAAAATTATTTAATGACCAAAGTAAACATGTTTAATATGCACAGTTGATACGGTTGAAGGGCCATGGTAAAATGTAGCTCGAAAAAAAGACACGTAATTAAATAAGGTGGAATAATCAAGTATAAAGGTCTAAGTATGATAGATACACCCGCCGCACTGATAAAATTCGGTGGTAAAATTATAACTTAGAACCTAAACGTTCGGTCTCCAAAAAAAACTCTTCTTTAATATTTTTTTCGAGCTCATTTCGGAAAGCCTTCAGTACTCAGTAGCACCTACATAAACTGTGTACACAGCTGTTGTAATTATGATAAGGTCGTCTTTGAAAAGGTCTTAGGTGCACAACCTGAAACATAAAATTATAAGTGAGCTGAAGTACCTAGGCAGTTGGCGGTTTTAGCCCGCTTTGACTTAACAATAATGCAATGCATATTAAGCTCGTTGACAGAGATCAGGGTTCCAAATTACAATAAAGCGGCAAGTCAGTCCTATTGTAAGAATCAATTGGTAGGGTTCTTCGCATAAAAAATGAAACATAAAAAAATAAAAAATGATAGCTGGTGTGAGTTCTACCTACTAAGCCCACCAATTCGAAAACTTATTTCTCTTCAACTTAATTTTTTTTATCTTACATCAAAAATTACTTTAGAAGTTTTTAATGAAAATGTTTTTAGCCTTTATGCCACGCCACTGCCATCAAAGGACTATTTAGTTCAGCAGCTGGGAAGAGATTGATGCTGAAGGTATTCTATTGAAGAAAAAAGTGGCTGACGACTTCTTTAAGTTTTTGCAAAATTCATTTGTACGAAGTGTCCGAAGCATTGTTCCTTGCTTGAGAATGGTGGACTGGTCCAGTCGTTTCAAATTCAATTTCTTCTTTTTGTTAAGATTTAATCATCAAATTCGAGGCGAGTCAAAAATAATTCTTCTCATATTTCCAGTTATTTGACAGCTAATTTCCAAGAATATGCTGTTTTCTTACTTGAAGACATCGTGTACATGTGTTTTCAAGTACGATATATTTGTTAGGCATTGTTTAATTATGTTTTACAAGTTTTCAATGAAAACTAATTCAACTTCCAAAGCTTCAGCTAAAAGAAAGTTATACACTTTTTTCGCCTATTGGAATTGTTAGGTTCACCATCGAACTGAGGCGAATATAAAACGCAAGGAAATTTAGATTTCAAGTAATTTTTTTCGCTTTCAGTTAAAAAAATATAAAATCTCAATTTCGTCACTAAAAACTATTCACCTCGAAATGCATGATCGAGTCACAGGTGTAGCCTGGTACTTACTATTCGCTATTGGGTTGGCAATCATAGCTATCTCTCAGTTGGGGTTTCACTGAGCTTATTGCCAGACGTGAGTAGAGGAGCAGTGAGTAGTAGAGGAGCAGTAGGTAGTGTTGGAGTGAGTCCTGACTTGTGGTTCAATAAAGACATTTTAGAATACCGAGTTGGTTTTCGCAGCAGCTGCGTCAAAAAATAAATTAAGAAGTCGTGAAAGTTATTCCATGAATACTTTCAGCCGTATTTGAAAAGAAATTTTAGAAAATGAATAGCCGAACAAGCTTTCAGTCGACAATAAGTCTACTTACAGTCTTAAATTACGTTGAAGTATCGATTTACTGTTTGTCTTAAACTTATTTGTCTCCTCTTTACTTTAAATATTTTACCTTTCGTTTTTAGAAGAATGCGAAAACAAAGATTTTCCTCGTTTGCCGAGGATACAACGATTTCTTTAGCTAACTCTGCAGAATCTGTGTCCCTGTTACCCTCTGAGTAAATATTGCAGTAAGTCAACTCTTACCCCCTTTTCCTCAAACACCCTCAAATGCTTTCTGCGGCGAAATTAAATATGGCGTCCTATTTGACGCTATTCTTATTTGAATTAACAACTGCATCCGGTTGTGATTGAGATTCTTTATTTCTACCCTTTTTTTATAACGTAGTTCTTACTTTGATGGTGAGACGAGTAAATTTTTTTTGTAATAGTCTTAAATTAAGCTTTCAATATGCTGAATTTTGACAAGCCCAAAAAAATCAAAAACGTTTGATTTAAAACCAATCCAACCAATCGACAAAAAAAAAAAAAAAAATTGCGGTGTGGGTTCCCGTTCGAAAATGTCCGGTCCATTTTAATTTGCAGACAAAATGGTACTAACTTGCCTCACGTAATCGGGATAAGTGCTGCCAAGTTCGCTTAGCAGTCAGAATTGATGAGATTCGTGGGGACACAAAATACACTAAGCTCGCTATCAGTGGGAGAATATTTAGCAGCAGATGGCAAAGTTGAAAAGTTATTTAACTTTTGGTTGAAAGCAGCTGCAACCGTATTTATAAAGGGTGTTTAAATTTTAAGGGCCGATGTTGAATGTGAAGCATAAACGTCAAGTTTTTATCTGCATTTCATCTGAATTTTCTCAAATTCAAACTAACTTAATTTGAACCACGGAAAGATACACAATCGAGCAACGCGTTAAAGTTGCTCAGGCTAATTATGAAAATGTGGAGTGGATAATCAATTTTCGAAGAAGATCATTTTCCGTGAAAATGAGAGGCACATTTTCACCTCAGTGGATTCGTCAATAAGCTAAATTGCCGTATTTGGGCGAATAATAATCCAAGAGTGATTCGTCGAAAAACAAATACACCCACAAAGAGTGACTGTTTGGAGCGGTTTATGGGCTGGCAGCATCATTGAGCCGTAGTTTTTCCAAAACGAGACCGGTCAGGTGAATGGTGTTCGCTATGGTGAGATGATAACGAACTTTTTAGCTCGATTAAATACACACGATCTTATGAGAGGTGACCCATAAGCATCGGATGCAACGAATGCAACGGAAAAAGTAGCCCAACTTTTTACTTTTGCTTCCGGCAGAACTGATGACATGCGTCAAAGCCAATTTGAAGTTTTCTCTTCACAACGCAACGGATTTTATGGGTCACACCAATCCGTTGTGTCAGGTAAAACTCACTGTTGTCAGTTGAATCCGGCAGCTAACGGACGCAACGGGTCGGGGCCTTCACTTGGCACACAGCTAACAAAACAATGGCTCTTTAGCGCGACAAGTTCAAGATCATTTCATTTGACACAGTTGGACTTCTTTCTTTAGGATTATTTGAGAGATTATTTGTAGGTACTAGGAACGTCGATAAACCAGCAACAATTCCGGAGCTAAAGGATGAGATAATTCGGCACATTACCGGCATAGAACCTCAACTATCTCATTATCATCGAAAATTTGGAACATCGGAAGAAGGTGTGCAGCCGCGGTCGCGACGACCATGTGGTCGATATTTCGTTAGCATCGGCCCTTAAAATTTAACCACCCTTCATAAAAAAATATTACACTTTATGTCAATCTTTCCAAAGATGTTGTCAAAATATAAAAATAAAAAATCAAGTGCTGTCACTTCAAATAAAGCTTAAAAGCCAAGGTTTGTATGGTTTTCTGCTGCTGGTTCCTATGACAAGCTGACGAGTGACGACTAACGAGTAGTTAAAAAGCGGCTGACAATTGCCCGTGACCAGTGCTTAGAGATGAGAACATTCAACATGATGTCCAAAACAAGTTATCAGTGAATGATGAAGCGACATTTCGTTTTTCAATTCATCAATAAATAGTCCTTTGAATTTGATGACCAAAGCTGACATTGGGGAATTTAACGCATTTTACTTTTAAGGTAATCTTACTCTCGTCGCTTCCTGATTGGTCATTCGTATCAAACGAAAAACTGAATTTCGTTTGAAACGTGACTTCTGACCAATCTGAGTCCGAAAAGAGTTAGATTAAACCTAAAACTGGATTTTGATGAATGTGCCTTATAGTGAAATCAGAGGCCGATTAAAAAAATTAAGGGACTCAAGAGTCCCGCCTTTTATTTTTATTTAACGCAGCAATATAAAAATGACACAAGAAAAAGAAATATTGAGATCTTGAAACGAAAGCACCTAAACTTTGAAGCTGCTCAAATTCAATACGTAAACCATTATCAAAACTGACGTTTAGCAGCCAGTTTAAAGCTTTTTGCAGTTATACCGCTTTCTTGATTGAAAATGGCAGATATGGGCATTTCTCCACTAAATGGAAAATCGCTGTCCCAAGCAAATTTTATGTAATAAATTTAAATTTTTCTCAGCTTTTTGTATCAATGTGTAGTAATATGCATTCTTGGCGCACCACAGCTTATTTAATAATTTAATAATTTTATATTTGAATAACTAAGCCCCAAACACCCCAAAAAACAGTCCCCTGGAACGTCCCTTTTAAAGAATTACAAGTTTTGTTACCAATATTAATTTATTTTGCCGTTGATAACTGAATAAAAAATATCCAAATACATAAAAATAACATTAAATATCTTTATACTACACAACTATATTTTTTACAATATAATTTATTCAAAATATCTATGTGCGAATGCTGACCTCAAATTTTTGAAACAGTCCCCTGTTAAAAATTTTGTTTTGGTGCGAAACGTTTAGATCGTGAAATGAAACGCAATCGAAGTGAAGTTCGTTCGGTTGTGGAGCTAAGCGAGCAGCCGGCATTTTTTTAGTTTGACGACTGCATCTTCTAGTGATCCACGCGTCTCGGCCGTTAGAGAAACAGTCCCCTGGCAAGCCTTTTTTATACTGTTTAAGAAGTTTTAATAACGATTCAAATTTCAAATTCAATTCAAATTCAAAGATTCATTTATTGCAAGTTAACATTACATTTACAAAAGTTTTTATGAATTTTTTTTTAAGCATTGGCTTAGCCGTCAGCTCGACTGGTAACTTTAAAAATTTAATATAATTGAACAAGTTAGTGTACATTATGATAAAAGAAGTAGATACAAATATCTTTGCATATTATTTATTTGAAGGATAATGAGTTTTGAATTAAGAATATTCCGTTATTAGAAGCATTCGGTAGCGGTAACTATTTCGGGCAAATTTGACAAGTTTGATCCAATCTGATCCATTTAAAATTTCAATTGTTTCTCGGACTGAAAGGGTAGGTTTACCAAAGTATGTCCTTCTTTGTTCTTTGAAAATGGGACATACACTAATGAAATGAAAACAATCTTCTTTGGATCTTAAATTGCACAAACTGCAAAATTGGTCAAAGCTTCCGTTGTATGGTGTTCCATTTAAATAGAGAAGTTCGCATCTTATTTTAAAGATCATTGAAATATCTTTGTAGCTATGAGAATCTTGAAAATAGTTCTTGCCACACAAGTTATAATCAAGCTGGCTATAAAGTATTCTGCTCTCCGATTGACATGCGTATTCTATCATCTGATTTCGAGTAAAGTCTTCAATTTTTTGGATGATTTCGTAAAATTTAACTTTCATCGCACCAATGTTGTTGGGGATCATCTGCACATTTTCACCGCAGAAAGCAGCAATATTTTCCCATTTCCTCAGCCACCAGTCCTTATTTCGAATTTCGTAACGCATCATTATTTTGCATAGGCGAGTTTCCTGGAGACCAAACACTTTAATTAAATAGTCGGCTTGTAACTTGAGAGTGAAAGTAAAAAGTTTTGGCAGTCCTGTTTCCAAGTATATTGAATAGTTTGGTGCGTTTAAGGGGATATTAAACATTTTCTTTAAGAAATTTCTTTGTAGCTTTTCAACTTCCTCGTATTCTTCCATTCCCCATACTTGTGCAGCATAACAAAGAGAAGATTTTACAATCGCATTAAAAATTTTATATTTTGTTGAAAGATTGATATGTTCGTTTGAAAAAATCTTCTTCCAAGTCAGATTAGTCAAGCTTTGTGAAGTTTTAGCTTTTTCTGCAAGGTGCTTTCTAAAATCCAGAGTTGGGTTGAGCAAAACTCCCAAGTACTTGTATTCTTTCGATACATCTAAACGACATCCATTAAGCATCCAGTTGTTTCTCACTTCACCTCGAGAGAAACGCGAGAAGACCATTACTTTTGATTTTTCATTGTTGATTACTAAACCCCATTTATGACAGTAGTCAGTTAAACGATTTATCATCAATTGAAGGGTCTCTGGTGATTCGGATAGTAAGAGGAGATCATCGGCATAGAGCAATATATTTATTGTGATACCCGCAATTCGGACACCCCCTGGAATGTGCGCAGCTATATCATTTATAAAGAGAGCAAACAAGAGAGCACTGAGCAAGCATCCCTGTTTTACCCCCGTAAGTGACTTAAATGGATTTGAGTACGTTTTGCCATCCCAAACTGCTGCTTCGGTATCTGTGTACAAACACCTGATTATTTTAAATCACCTTTTTATGGATGGGAAAAATCACAGATTTCTTGAATGAGGACGGTACATCACCATTTTCGAAGATCTTGTTAAAGAGTGTGAGTAGATGGTTGTAAAAAGTAGGAGAAGCATTTTTAAAAAAACTCGTTGGATATCCCGTCTTCGCCTGGGGCCTTTCCGTCTCCGGCTCTTTGAAGGACGATTTGTATTTCATTTATTGATATTACTGAATCTAATATTTCATCACAAATGAGTGGCTCTGCGTACAAGAAAGTAGTAGATAAGTTGTTTTGAAGAAGGTTTTTGAAGTAATCAGAGAGATCATCTGCAGAAACACTTAATCCAATGGAGTTATGTGAACCGTTTTTTTCTTTTGCTATTTTCCAAAACTGCTTTGTATTTTTGATTTGACTGAGGGATTGGGCTTGCATAGATTCAAAATTGATTTTCTTATTGAGACACATTTTCTTATAATTGGAATTAGCTTGAATGTACCATTTTCGAATTTCATCACATGAGTATTTACGAAATGCTTTCAGTAGAGCAAATGATTTTTTTCTTGCATTTAGACATTCTACATCAAACCATTTTTGAGTGAAAGAATTCCTCAGGTGATGATTTGGGCTGATTGAAGTATTTCTTATGCATTCTGTTAATTGGTTGGAGAGCGCGTCAGTTGATTGGTTAGGTGGAGGGGTGTGCAATAGGTAATTATCCAAGCGATGATGGTAGGTATTTAAATTTGTAGTTTTCCATTTTAGTCGGGGCATCAAGCTAAGAGATCTCTGTTGTGGTTCGAAGTGAGATTCCCATTCAACTACCAACGGCATATGATCAGAAAAATGTTTGCTCAAAATTTCAAATTTTCTTATAAGGTTGATCCAATCGCTATTTACCGTGCAGTAATCGATCACTGATTTGCCTTGACCACCAACAAAAGTAAAGTGACCTTCCGCATCTCCTTCTGTGCATCCATTTAAAATAATACTGTCGTATATCTGTAGCATTTCTAATAATCTCATTCCATTTTGGTTGTAGATATTATCCTTTGATGTTCTATTATTTATATTTAAAATTGATGAGTTTGGTATAACCGTTTGAGTTGTAACTTGGTTAACACCTATTCTGGCATTAAAATCACCGACCAACATTACGTTTTTGCTTGAAAAATCAGACATTAAATTCTACACAATTTAATAACGACAACTTGTTTAAAATAATTAATTATCTAGTATGGAGCCACATCTGTTTCGATTATCTGATATGTTCAAATGATTTTGTTTTATTAAATATTTTTGGAAAAATGACAGTCCCCTGGCCAACAGTCCCCTGTCATTTCATAGCATGGTTGTGATAAATGATTAGCTGTAGCAATTTTTCTTTGTTTATATTTTGGTTTTTTATTATTCTAAGGACTGACTTTAGTGTCATACAATTAGTTTTAAAAAACCGGTGAACTAAGAAGTTGATTTTGTTAAGTTTAACACAAATGTTATGAGCCCTAAGAAAATTTACTTTAATAAGTAAAACTTGTTTTAATGTTGTTGATTTATTCCAAATAATTACATATTTTAAAAACGACAAAGAAAAATAAAGACTTTGATTACTTTAATAAACCAAAATACTCGTTTTCGTCCTTAAAACATATTCCAATGAATAGTTATAACAGTCCCCTGTCACGGTTTTGCATAAAATCGTCCACAAATGTGTGGGCTTTTTAAAGATATATATTTAGTATGCTATTGCCCTTCATTTAACTACAAATATTCTCAATATTTCATAAAATTTGCTAAGGACACCCCTGTATGGAGGAATTTCCAAATAGCAGAGAAACACCCATATCTCTTTTTGCAGCCGCTTCCAAATTTATGCCACCAGCGAGGCTATAAATGGGTTGTTAATTTCGCCCTTCTTCGATACGTGTGTAAAGAAGGTCTTTGCCCACCTTGGAGTGGAACAACTTCTGCACACACCTATAAAAGCAAATCTAAATCATTCTAAGAACTCTTCAAACAATTAAATAAAATCGACTGAAATAAAAACAAAAGATCCAAAATCAAAAATGAAAGTTAAAATGGTCCTGAAAATGATTATAGACAGAAATATGCAGTAAAATAATTCACTACACGCCTGCGAAATAACGATATGATCTCCTGTTCACGCAGAGGAGCAGAGGTCCGATGCAGTATTATAAGTAGGTGGATTTTCATGCCACTCAAACTCCGTTTCGGTAGTTATCCATAAGCCGGT
The DNA here is from genome assembly GCA_914767635.1 of Melanostoma mellinum. Lineage (NCBI taxonomy): Eukaryota > Metazoa > Arthropoda > Insecta > Diptera > Syrphidae > Melanostoma > Melanostoma mellinum. The sequence continues at coordinate 29,747,746 of OU612058.1, forward strand.
TCCCATGCCTATACTTCACCTCAGTCTTACAAAAGATGCAATGGATAATCCTATCATCAGTATACCACTGTCAATCTTTTCGAAACTAATAAGATATTCTGTGCGTACATGTCGCTTGTATCTACTTGCCCATCATTATGCCCAATAAAGACTTCACCACCATAACGGATTTAGTATCTACATATGGCTCACCTCCATCTTCATTTATCTCCTACATCTTGCTGCTAATTAACATACCGCACATATCAAAGGATGTCAACGGCCAAAATCTCAAACACTCACTTAAAATGTCATTTTGGCAGTGATGCGATTCCACAAAGACTTTGTGCCAATCCTAAACAAACGTAACCAGGGGAAAAAAAGTCCAAACTTTTTTAATCCAATTTGAAAAGATGTCTTTGCCGTTCACCACTAATCAGTTTCCTTCTCTCTCTCTAGTATCGTGTCTGCTGCATCTTCCACCCGCCACATTTCAAATGAAGAAGTGCAATTAGCTTCCGGTTGCCGGAAAATGAAAGACGCCTTAACCAACATACTTCTCAGAACACCCGTCGTGCGTCGCGCAGTCAACTTTTTCTTTCTGTTGTTGCTTTCGCTTTCGATTTTCTTTGAACTTTTTCAACAACTCTACCTCTAACGAGATCTCTAATGCGGTGTATGTTTACCCACCTCTATAAATATCCAAGATTCGCTTCTTCTTCGCACGAATTCATCATCATCATCATCTTCATCGTCGGCGTCGTAATCTTCGTCATTATTTTCATCGTCGTCTTGGCCGTTGTCGTCGTCGACGACTTCTCCGATTCGCATGCAATTCTGCATGCTTTACGACTTGAAGAAGAACAAGAAGACGCATTATCCACTAGCCAAGTGCACTGTGACCATGAAGGAGTTTAAGAACCCCAACATACTCACTTTCTAGACGCTTCCAATGAGCACCCGTATATGTTATGCCTAGCGAGATAGATGGAATAACTTAGAACTATGATATACTCGTATACGTGTGCAGATGTATCTGCATACGTTTTTCTTAACATGCGTGTACTCAGCGAAATGGTGGCGGCAGCGGAGGAGGACATTTTCCATGGCATGTTGAACATTTCAACTCACATTTGCATACTAATTCATCATCAAGTTTTGTACTCAGCCGATCGTAGTTTTTTTTTCTTTTTTGAAGTTTGCACAGAGTCGACTTGTGGAACATTGTGATACCTTGTCGCCGAGTCGTCGTTGTATTGCCTGGCGTCTATCAGGGCATCGATGTACGAATATGTATCTCGCAACAAAGTTGCACCACCACAACTATCGGTGTGGCCAATTCGTCAAAAATTCATTCAAATTGTCAAGGAAATGGTGTTGCTTCGACGCATTTGCCTGGAGCATAATTTTTTGTTCAGGGTAACTCGATTACAAGAATGTGTGGAGTGTCAAACTCCTTATTTCAATTTTAATGAGGTTATGTACGGGATGAGGCAGCGAAGGTTACCACTTACGTAATTCTCCACCAAAAATAGCACAGTAGCTCAGCCCGTCAGAGAACGATGATTCTATACTTTTGATTTGAACTCTGGTTCATCGGCTACTTGGTTTTAAAATCTTAACATTTCTAAGCCTACCTACTTTCAATTCATTTGCCGAAAACAGACTTTGAAGTGAAGATTTGTTCAAAAATTTTAAAGCGTTTATGTAAAAAGTGCAATGTTTCTCACTTTCCACTTTCTGCTGCAGTTTCACGAACTTTTTATTCGAGTCTTTCATTCAAAGGGCAAGGGTTTCTCTTATCAAAAATGCTGAAAAATCTCTGACAATGGTTCCCGTTATGTATCGATTAACGAAGTCGCAGGAATTTACAAAGCTTTTGTTTACCGTCTGTGTGCATTTGTATGGTTTTACTGTTTTTTGTAAGGCCTTTGAAACAAAAATACATATCCTCATGTTAACAGGAACAGGAACTTTCTGCATCATTCACACGCCCTCTTCGAGACTTGCTACGATATTCTCTCCCAAAGGTCAGCGTTTAAGAGAGCCATAGCAGCAAAAGTATCCACGAAAATTAAGAGCCCAATTACTCACGTTCTACAGGAATGGGCTCAAAAGCTATTTTTTCCGTCTCGCTTCCATTCACGTGGCTTAATAGTAAGCGAGTCTGACTGTTAAGTGGAAGTTTGAGGTTTGAATCCCAGAAAAGTATAATGGTTTTTTATCCGAAACTGCAACTAGCGAGGGTTTCGCAAAGTCCTCAGAGAGCAATAATTACATGCTCCGAACTTGTCCGTGGTCACAATTTCTTTCTCGTCTAGAGGATGGTTCCTTGGCCACTCGCTTTTGACGAACAATGTCGATTTTCTGCTATTCGTCGGCCGTGCTCGTGAGTCAATCAGTTTTTGCTATCAAATTACCATGAGCGCAACAACTAGAGATTCCTTATCGCATATGCTTCCATTTTGAAGAATGAACAAAAGTGAATGAATGTTCGTAAAATGTGTTCGCCATTGAGGGCATGAAGCGAAAAACATGCTCGTCCAGCTTGCTCATTGCCTTTAGGAATAGCTGAGCCATGAAAAGCCTTACAAGAAATAATGTACACCGTTTTTCTTCAAAGGCCTCATTCATTCTTTAGTTTTCCGCAATAAAAAAGACATTAACATCTAACTTCTTTTTCATCCGTTTAATTTTACCAGTAAGTAGGATTTTCCCTTGAGTTTAGTCATTTAGTCAACTACGCCAGATGCCCATCTGTTTATGCACCCACTCTTGCCATTGCATCTCTTGCCGTGTCCTTTTGCCTCGTGAGGGTACTGCTTAAAACGAAGAGTTTAGTGCAAGGGTTGCTAAAGACGTAGAAAGGCATCCATCATGAGTTACAAAATTTGTAAACTAGCAAAATACCCTTGTAAGCAACCTTCCTCAACATTCATAATTAAACTTTCGTTTTATTTCAGTTACACAAGCTTTCTTGTTAGAGAAGTAGCCGCTGTCAGGAAGCAAGGAAAAGTACCTAATTTTATCCAATCTATTTCGAGTAACTTCGCACAACTCTTCTTTTATGTAAGTATATCACAAACCCCGGAAGTAACCCAGACTCAGATCTATTCACAAATAATTTAACATGCATTTATATTTTTCAAGCCTACCTGATGTGAGTTGACCCCACGTTGGGCGCCATTGTTTTGCGTTCGCAGAGCATATTAATTCGAACAAGGTATGAAAGTAATCGAAATCACTTAATTTAAGATACCTTATACAAACTCACCGTTGTACCGACGTGACCTAAGAATTGTTAAACAGTGAACATTTTAACTATCAATTGTCTCTCAATGTCTGGCAGAGAAAGAATGGGTAGGGTCTAAATAGAGAATGATTTGCATACCAAATTTCATTTTTCTACGACGACGGAAGACTTTTCGGTTGATGGTGACGTTGCACTTTTAAACAGAAAAATCAGTGCTGTTTCAGAATGTTTGAACCATTTCTTTAAATAACGTCAAACTCAGTTTATTTGAAATTAAAGATTTTATTCGAAGGAGAAAAATTTCCAACCAGCTTTTAAAAAAAAACCTCAACAATATGGGACACCCAAATGTAATTGTGGTGCCCGTGGCATTGTGGTTAGCATGTCTGCTTGTAACGCGGGAGGTACCTACGTGGTTCAAATCCCAACAGAAACCAAATGTTTTTACACGGGTATCACCTGAGGCGAGGAAACGGCAAGCCTTCCGTTAGTAAATTCATTGCCAAGAAAAGTGCTTTCTCGATTAACCGTTCGAAACCGGCAGAAAATTGTAGGTCACCTCCATTCCCGCACAAGCACAAGGCATGGTTGTGAGAAATACGCTAGGCCCCGGTGCTCCCTGCTCTGTTGCGCCATCCCATGTGTGTATTTGAATGTAAACGTAGTGAGCATGTCAAAGCAATATTCTGAGAAATTTAAACAATATTAGATGTGTTGAAATTCAAAAATTGTACCAAGTCCTCATGTTGGTAGTATGTTCTATTATAACTATTCCTATCATGGCCCAGTAGTCCATATTTGAAGTACTGCTCTTCTGAGTGCACTTTAACATGGCCTTAAGCTACACAACCATCAATACTGTCACAAACTCAGAATAGAGGGGCAATTGGCCTCTAAAGAAAATGGTTTGGAGTTCTAGAAGGCATCGAAACAATAGAAGGTGCCTAGAAATTTCTGGAAAGGTCTGAAAATAAAGCCAGAAGAAGATGTAGAACTAACTTAAAAGTAGAAAATCCATTTTCTTTTAAGATCAAGCAGACTCTAGTGGAACGACCATACGCTAATAGTTCAAGAAAAGATGTAAGAAAGGACTCGCATCTCAAAAAGCTCTTAAAATTAATCTACCGAATCTTTTTCCATTGTATTTAGAAGCTGTTGGTAACCAAAGAACCTTAGCTTTGAAGAAACATAAGCAAAAGTAGCGCTCCCTCCAAAGGAAACGAGAGTGCAGAAGTCATTTAGTTAATCACAAATTCAGATCAATTTTTTCGGCTGGTTTGTCTGATCAAAGTCGCCATCAAACGAATTAAAGGGAAGTTTATAGTTCTTCTTTATTTGCTAAAGACAAAGTAAAAATGGGTTCAATTAGTTGTCTGTTCCATGTGCGCACGTGATGATTGATCAGGGAACTAATAATATCTGTGATGTGCCTAGACGGCAATAATGATATGAGTCGATTATGTTTGATAATGGTTCATATTTGACACAAGGGGGTCCATATTGCCACCGAAATTTTAAAAAGTGAATTAATGAGTTCTATTTTATTTTTGCTGTTTGATCAGTTTTTTTAAATGCTTAGTAAAATAATTTCTTAAATAATTTGTGCTCACCAAAAGATGTGAATGAGCCATATCTGGGAAAATTACTCTACTCTATATACATTGATACATTCTAACACCAAAAGCCACTAAAACTGAACACCATAAATCATAAAAAACCAAAAACAAAATACAGAATGGCAGCACTGCCTATATACATGCCTATTTGTAGATTCGCATATTTGCCAAAGCATTGATGTTGCAACTGGTCAAGTTGGCTGATGGCAAAAAGTCAATAAGATACTTCCAGTGTGGATACATTTTTTATAATATTTGCTAGGTGTGGAGTGAATATGCCAGAACAGAATTGTGTATATGCGGGTAGGATATATGAGTATGAGCTTAGGATCACCCGTGTCTGTTGTGCTTTGTGGACGTGGAGGTTACGAAATATCTTGATGCAGAAGATTGGCCTCACATCTGACTTAGCAATGAATAAGCAGCAGTACGAGTAGGCCATGATTTACGAGCCGCCTAATGAAATTCAATCCATCACATGTAATTTAAAGGCGTATCCTTGCATTCGGAAATGACAAACTCTACATAGGTGAGAGCCACCATCATCATGTAATTATTGTCTGTCTATAGCCCAACACAGTAGGGTTAAGTGCATAATTTTGTTGTAAGTACACAAACACATAAAGTGAAATGTTTGTAAATTCGTGTGAGTCATTTGGTCTGGCTGGACTGCCGATTGCCTGTGCAGATACGACTTCAATCCAGCTGCTGTTAATCTTTTCATCCCGATGGTATTAAATAATTTGTTTAATTAATTTTTCAGAAGTACAAGTACACACATTGCTTGGGGTTGTTCGTTCATTGCTGCGCCAATGCAATTCAGGCCCCCAAAAATGGCAATGGTTTGTCATGACTTCACCAGATGGATAAACTGCAGTTGTTCGGAGTGTGAAATTGCCTTGCGAGTTTTCTTCTCGTCTTTTTTTCCCTCGTGGCCGTGGGAGAGTTTGAGAAAGGATGCGTGATAAATTTTTAAATTCACATTTGCATCTCGAACTGATGTCATAAAAATTGTGTTGTGCGGTGGTGTGAAGAACTGCGGTAGGTATTGCACTCGAAGTGATACCAATTAACCAACGTCATTCACAGTAGGCCTTTGGTTTTCTTCTCGACATCTTAAAAATGTGCATTTGCACATTCATTTGGTCATTCACTCACAATTACTGGTGGCGTAAGAGTTCCCTTAGTTTTGTTTCTCATTAAAGATTTTGAATAAATTGGGCTCGTTGGCACAATGATGATCGTTTTGCTTGGCTGGTGTGATTCCTCAAAGCGATTCTCATCGTTGAATTCCGACAATGGTCATCCACATCACATTGTGTCACCCCTGCAATTATCTTGTGTCATGGTCTGATTGCAGAAAATAATGAGAATTCGAAATCCTTTGACACAAGCTCCCCTTTCATTTGGAAACCCATCAGAGTCGCCAAAGTTCTGCCAAAAATTCGTTTCGTCAAGCGTTTCATTTTTTTTTGTGCTCGCTCGAACCCAATGCCCGATAGCATCCTGTAGAATAAACCATCACTTTTTATTCCCATTATTCAACATCGCAACGTCGTCGACGCCAAAATAATCGTAAAAACATGCAACAGTCTGCTGCGTTTTCTTCCATCGTTGGCTTTTTTTCTGTTGTTTAAAATTTTGGTTTCTTAATTTTACAATTAAACACGACACCAGAAGAGGATTGAAAAATGATGTTTCAACTCATTCCGCCCAGTGAATGTTTGCGGTTTGGGAATATGTTTTTATTGAAGCCTCTCGGATTTGGCGGTTTTTTTTTTTGGTTTCAGGGGACGTTCAACCATCCATCCTATGCTCGTTTCGCAGTGGCTAAGTAATAAAATGTCAGATAACTCGCTACGAATTGTCTTTTTTATTTTCACAATTTCTTAGAGTTGTAAATTTAAGTTTTTACTGCCATCGTATGTTCTGAAACTGCGACAGGCACTTGAATTTGACGGAGTGAAGAACGACGGATGTGTCATATTTCATGTTGTATTGGCAAACTGGAAATGTATGAGAGAGTTTGAAATTTGGAAGCTGACTCGAGTTGGTACATATTCTGTTTGAATTTATAACCAATCCATTTTTGTATTACAGTGAAAGCTCATAATCAAAATTAAAGGCAAATCAAACTTTTCGCTTCAAAGAAGAGGGGTGTAGGGCTTGGGTATACCTAGTGCTTTTGGCACATTGCACTTTATTTAACTCTTTTGAGTACCCGGCTATGGCGATAGGAAGAGTGATTAGAAAGAACTGGATTTTCGATTGATCTTAGCCAAGCTGATTCAAGGATTAAAATCTCATCCTGTGACCGCAAAAATTCGATGGGATTTTGGCAGGGAAAACGCCAAAGAAGACAACGAAAAAGAAGACTTCGTCTTAGATGGCCCAATCAAATGCAAGACGACCTCAACCTACTTGGAGTGCAAAGCTGCAAGAAGTTCTTCCGATTCGAATTTGTTATTTAAAGATGTTGGTTGAGGCACAGGTTCACTCCGAACTGTAATAACCACCTATGTAACCCAAAAAGTATAAAAGACAATCAGTTATTATGACTTTTGGTGTTTTAAAGTGAAGAGATTTGTACGAGTACTTACCTACAACTGCACTGTCCGCTTCTCTATATCTTAATAGTTTTGAACCAAAACGACCTATTTTAGTGGTCCAAGTAAAGCTGTGAATGTCCGAATTTTAGGAGCCCTCCTTTTTGACCATGGCCACCATATTTATGCTGCCGAGGTACGAATGACGATATCTTGCCCCATAGCCGAAAAAATTCTGTAAAACGGCATGACCTCGAGAAGCTACAATTGAAAGACAAAGCCAATGCTTTCTTCAACAATTGTCTTTCTCAAATCGTCCTTGAATCCTAAGTCGCAAAAGGAAAGATACACTAGCAGCTTTCCTGGTCATTAAAGGGGTTTTCAATAGTGTAAACAACAGCACAAAGCCCTAAATGATCTAGAAGTAGAAAAATGAATCACAAATTGGATCATGTTCATGCTATCGAAACTACAGATCTATAGGGAGGTATGTATACTTTAAGAAGTGTTTTTCAAGAGGAACCGTAAAAGGGGGTATACTCTCACCCCTCCTCTGGACCCTGGCATGAACGAGACCCTCTTGACTTTTAAACATGATAGTGTCAAAGTGGTAGTCAATGCCGATGACTAAGCTCTCCTGGTGACGATGAAGTTCACCACAATAAAGGAACAATTGAATAATGCACTAGCCATGATCTCCGCTTGGACAAACGCTCTCAAAAAATATATTGTAATCGTCACGATTAGAAGAAAAGATAAAGAGAAAGAGATAAAGGGATTAAATGGAACCCCACTTAGGATCTCTGATCAAGCAAAATACTTGGGACTGATCTAAGACAAAAAACTGGACTGGGACCACAACATACAGGGAGATGTAAAAAACCCTGATAGCACCCTATTCGTGCTAAAGGATTTTCGGCAGAAATTGATGATCAAATTTTAAAATTATCATGTTGAAGTAGGCCTATTACAATTGTTGGACCCATTCTATCAAATGGCAATTTCGTCTGGCAAAATGCGCTGCAGACCTAAAATCCCTAACCAAAGTACAAAGAACAGCCTGTGTTTGTATCACTAGAGCAATGAGATCTACACCAACCGAGAGCTCGGAAGTAGTTTTCAATCTCACATCCCTCTTGTAATTTGTTCAAATTCAGCAAACAACGCACTTTAACTAAATCAGTGTAATGTCTTAAAAACCTGTCAAATAGGAAGGATATTCACAGATCTTATCAAGATACGCAGACAATAATTTCTACACGGATTACATAATTCCATACCTGGACTTTAAAAAATCTTTTTCAACCAACTTCCCAAATAGACAAGATTGGGAGAATGAAACACCTCATATGAACTAGACGTCTATATCGATTAATACCGATACGATGGCTCAAAAATGGAAATTGGAGCAGATTCAAAACGCCTAAACCTTGGTAATCGCTTCAAATTTGCAAGCCACAGCAGTGTCCTCCAAGCTGTAATAGGTGATGGAAATATGTGAGTTGGGCATTACGACTCACGTTTTCTATAGCACTCTCGTTCCATAATTAACATTCTCTCATTATAAATCGAACAGATTTTGATTCGGTGGATGGGTAGCATGTGGTACCCGTGGCGTGATGGTTAGTATTTCTTCCTGTTGACCCAGAGGTTCGTGGTTCAAATCCCAACAGAGGTAATGTTTTTCCCAGGGTATCGCATGAGGAATTGGAAAGTCCTCCGTTACTAAATTCATTGCTATGGAAAGTATACTCTCTCGATTGGCCGTTGGGAACCGGCAGAAAATTATATGTCCCCTCCATTCCTTTACGAGATACATATGGTTGTGAGAAAAGCGCTGGGGCTTGCGGCTCCACGCTCTGTTGTGCCACCCTATTTATTTATTTTTGTTTTAGATGGGCAGATTGGATATTGTGTAATTTTAGCGAGAACTTACAGAGAACAATGTCACTCACTCACTCGATCACAAATGCCATAATTCGGCCCCAGGTGTCCATATCGCCTTATCATAAGCTGATATCACGTTTTTAAATGGAAGGCAAGCAGCAAAAAAAGCGTTTTCTGTCACTCTTATCCATTCAAAGCCTGTTTGTTATGCTGTTGCAAAGAGCTATAAGAGTTCTTGGCACACAGCATAACGTTAGACTATGCTGGGTGGTCATAGTGGCATAACGGGTAACGAAAAAGCGGAATAAGTGGCGAGTAAAAGCTTGATTGACCCTTCTCTCGCAGACAAATCAATCAAAATCCCACCCTATGCAGTTGAAGAGATCATTGGTGACAAAATAATACGAAAATTCAATGAACGATGGGAATTCCTATAAACCTGTGTCATCCCATGAAACTATGTCTAAAATATAGTAAAAAAAACTGAAAGGCTTCCGTCCCAGAATGGGCCATCATTACGATCTCTTATCAGTATTCTAATAGGACATAACCTATTAGGCTGCTACCACGAAAAGAAAATAGGTCTTTGCACTAATGACTTATGTAGAGGATAAAGTAACAAAGATATACCACTCACTTCCTTTGTCACGGTCACAGTCCAGCAATCTGCCACAACGTGAAAAAAGTTCTGGGCAGTTACGTCTTCAACGAATTAGAAGAATTATTCTCAGATCTTCTAGGCAATAGGACGTTACAACACTCCAGAATATCACAATGGGTCGACGTTGATCTAAGCGTGGCGGAAACAAGATTTAATTCCACCTACCCAGCCAAAATTTTTAGACCGCAGCTTGTTGTGTTCTCAGCTTCACTTCAGCCCTCAAACGAAATGGCCCAATATAGAAAACCAAGTACAGTCCAGCGCACCCAATTGCTGCAAAATAAAATCAGGAGGTAAAAAATGAGAAAAGAAGGGAAGACAAAGATTCGATGAAGAACTATTCGAGCAGTTTTGCGATGCTGACGTTAGCATTGCTAGGAGAGTTCGCTCAGCGAGCTAACGATAGCTGGGACATGTAAGACCGATAGACATTATAATTCTATGGGTGGACGAATTATCGTAAATTCACACCGTATCGTAGTGTAAAATTCACTGGTTTGATTATTTTCTGTTTACGAATTCGCTCTGGACATGAACTCAATATTGCAGTGTTTGCGAAGGGGAGTCAAATCTATCATAGCACTTTAGGCCTTTTATTCTGTCCTTGAAAAGCAAAGTATTCCGAGATGAGAACTGAAATGAAACAAAGTGTTTGTTTGTGTTCTTGAATTTATCAGATACAAGTGAATGAAAATTCTCATTTCATTAACGATGTGAACAAACAGTAAACCCCAAGCAGTAGGATGATGCTCCACTAGAAAAACAACCCATCAACGTTCTAAGGTTGATAAAGACCATATGAAGAACATGCTTCTCCCAAATTTTCTTCGCGTAATTTATACTCTACAGAGAATGAAATAAATTAATTGCGACATAAATCTTCCAATAAGAACAAAAAAAAAAAAAAAAAAAGTCGAGAGATCCACATAACCAACGACCCCATGCCGATCGTGTACACATTTGAATATAAATCATTCATTCTTAGTGAGCGAACCAAATAGATTCGCACAAATTAACAAACCATAGATCCATATAGACCCAAGTGAGGCCAGGCCTTTCCTCAGTATTTTGTATACACAAAAACCAAAACATCAAACGCATGCCGCGTCTTCAACAACATTGAGGTTTGACCCTAGAGCAAGCTCCCTCCGTTCATTTCCTTGGGAAACTTCATCTCTATCTCGCATAATAATTGGAGGCAAATCTGGAAGCCTGACATTTCGGATAAAGAACTAATAACGTTCATTAAAATATCAACTTTTTGACTATCCAAGGCTATGACTACGTCTCTCAAGTCTCAACAGAATGAAGCAAAAAGAACCATGTGCTCTTAATCGTGTATGCCGTTTGCATAATCAAAAACTTAAACTGATGCGGACATGGACATTGAGTTTTAAAATAGCCGCACGTTCTGGGAAGAGGAGTGGTATTTCAAAAGACGCAGCATTTGAAACCTGTCAATCAGAAAGCTCTGATGAGCTCCCAATTGACTTCTATTATTATTGTTTTCATATTTTATTTCGACTCTATCTATGCGATGGGGCCGAAGTTCAGTGAATTACGAGTAGATGCCAACAAATGGTCCGTTTTTTTGGAGTGCCTCTTTGGGCTCAGTGTCCATGTCCGTCACTATAACAAATAAGTTCTTTGTATTTCTCAGAATGTCAAGATTATTATTATTATTTTAATGTGTGTATGGAACATGTTTTGGGTTCAAATTAATTGGACGCAATAAATTCGAATTGGGTCCAAGTTACGGACAATGTTTACACTCCATTTAGATTACAGCATCGGCAACGGATGGAAGAATTTTTTTTTTCATTTTCTTGTTGTAAGTTGTAACATGCCAATGGAGTTTTGGTTTCCAATCACATCTGCGTTATCCATCGCAGATGGGATTGGTAATGAATCAGAAGAAATACATACAGCGGAAGTTTTGTTAAAGAAGACAAAAAAGCTTTGGCGGCGAAATTATAGGCATTTAAGGGAAATTTGATTTATGAAGAGAAAAATGGGGCAAGAGAATAGAACATTTAACTCTACGATCGGATCTAGAGATTCTTCGATATTCGATGGAGGTACCTACATATTTTGTAATGTTGAAATGGGTACCTTTCGATTGGGGTCGACTTTCAACGATTATTTCGGTAGGTAGTCATAGATGGAGTCCATAGATGGATCCGAAAACTTTTTTTAATTTTATTTCATCACATTTCTAGGAATCGGATGTGAAATGATATTTCTGAGATTATACCTTTGAAAGTCTTGATAGTAAAAGATAGAAAAGTAAAATAAAAAAGGAGTGTGCTGAGATTTGATTTAGGTAGGTTCCCATCATCTCATTCACTCACCAAACTTTTGTTGTCAAGGAGAAGATTAAGTCAAAACTTAGTGTATACTTAGGTAAGGTTAGGTAGAATGGGCGGACGGTTAATCTTTTTCCCACCACACTCAGATCAAAGTAGATCCATTGTCATACTCTGGAGTATTGTAACGTCCTAGGAACCCATGAGTTTATGGTTGGTAAATTGTTTAACATTTTGTGGCCAATGAAGTTCAAAAGGCTGTTTCTTGGAGTGTCTGATAATTCTTCTAGTTCGTTGAAAAAGTAACTGCCTAGACTGGTGTGGCAGATTGCTAAGCAGTGATAATGGCAATGAATCGTATCCTCAAGTTCGTCTTCGTCATTGCGTCCTTCCTCTACATAAGTTATCGGTGTAAGGACCCATTTTTTTTATAATTAACGCGCACATAAAATGGTTATGACTATTGACTACCCTTATAATGTTATAGAACGCAGTGCGAGAATTTAGGAAAATAGGAGAGGATTTGAAAGGAGACACCCATGCACGTTGCTTTTGAATTTTTGTGAATCGTAATGTAGGGGAAAACAGGACCAGGTAGAGCATTCCACATTCGGGTGGTGCGACTTAAATATGAATCTGTATACTTGACTGTACGTCCGAAGTTGGGCTCAAGGTAAAACTGATGAGCATTGAACTATCACCCATCAATTTTAACGCTCTATTTTGAAAAAAAAGCAGTTTTCCATCTGCTCGCGAAAATCCCAGCAGAATAGGAAAGATAGAAAAGTTTAAGCAGTGGTTTTGTGAGAGTAGTACCTCTTCAGAATAACGAATATTGAAATTTTTAGGACTCTCGCAACCGAGCGAGTTTGAAAAAAAATCTGCTTTATCACAGAATTTGCAGAATCGAGCTCAGGTGGGGCCAATATGCTATGAGCAAGTGTCAAGTTGGCAGCAAATTGAGCTGCTAGCAAATTGGCTTTTTCGATGGAGCTAACATATGGAGAGTCATTAAAGACGAGCGTTGGGAGAGTTCGACTTTGTTTGAATAAAGAAGTACAAGCAAAGAAAAATGAATCTAAAATATTTTGTTGTGTTTATTGTCATTATTTTATGTAGTGAGGTGTTAAATTCTGCTTATCCGAGCGATGAAGTTGTCGATCAGGATCAATCTACTGTGGCATCACCACGACCTGAAGAAGCCAGCACAGATAACCCATTGGAAGAAGTTGTCCGCGAAGAGCCACAATTAGCTCTGCTGACTTTGAAAACCATTACAGGCTAAGAATAAACGGAAGGATGTGAAACGACTAATCGATCTTTCATCTAAAAAATGAATAAATAAAGGATATTGAATAACACAAGTGATGTGTGAGAAATCAATGACCTTTTATTGTTTTGAATGGAATATAAATAAAATTTTTGTAGTGAGTGTATAGAATCATTCAAATGCTCCAAATTGTTCAATTTTGGATGGCATAAACCAAAAAACCAAACGAAGTATTTTTCATGGAACTGTATTAACTTAAAACTTAAGAAACGAAAAAAGCCACTTCCAGTGCTCACAGACTAGAAATTTACCATTCGAACGAGCTGAGTTAGTACTCAGTACTCAGTAGTCGACGAGCAATGCTTGTTTATCGGGGATTCGTCAACACCGACCGACAAACCAGGAGATCTAATATCAGTGGCCCTCAGACAGCAAATAATTTTTAGAGGCTTATATGAGTTGTATTTTGTATATAAAAAGACCAGAATTGAGGAACAAAAAGTGCTTCTAGTGTAAATTTTTTGATTTATGGTTCTATTATTCCTCATCGTGAAGTATGAGTACGAGGGGGTTGGAAATGTGTTGAATTATGTTCTTGGACAACGTACAAAAAGAACAATAGTGAGTTGACTGCAGCTCAGATATAAATAGATCGTTTGTTACAGAACATCGACAACATCGATCGAGAAAAGGCGGTAAACGGAATGCAATGGTGCTTAGTTCGTAGACTTTGTTTGATTCGATCAACTTCTAATACTTCTACTTCGATCAACTTGATCGTATAAGGAGTACCAAGACAGGTGGAAGCCTATTGGTATGATGCATAGAAAAACTTGGAGAAATCACGAAAAAGGGCATTGTCATCCAATTTTACTGCTTTCTTAAATCGCCTTTTCACTCTGGAAGTGCGAAGTGCTAAAAATTTAGGGCTCTCATATTACTACAAGATGATGAGAAATTTCTGATAGATAGTAATTTTGTCTTCGAAAACGGTCTCTTTAAGTAACAGCATGCTGGGCTTTTGAAGAAGCTACCAGTTGAGAAGCGAACATTGCTGAAGCTAATTCGTGTCAAAAGTGAAGCCAAAAATGTATACAAATTTTTCTGTGCTGATTGACAAAGATTTAACCAGCTGTTATTTGTCACACATCACCTGTCATCTCTCATCTGTTGTCTGTCATCTGCCATTTGCCATCTCCAATCAGTCATCTGACATCTGTCATCTAGCATCTATCACCTGCCATATGTGATCTATCATTTATCATGTACAGTCTGTCATTTGTCATTTTTATTTGTCATTTTTTATCTGTCATCTGTCATCCGACTTCTGTCATCTGTCATTTACCATCTGTCATCAATCATCTCTCGTCTGTAATGTGTCATCTTTTATCAGGCATTTGTAATCTACCATCTGTCATCTGTTATCTCTTATCCGTCATCTGTCATCTATCATCTGTCATCTTGTCATCTGTCGAATCTGTCACATGTCATCTGTCATCAGTAGAATCTGTCATCTGTTATCTATCACCTATCAATTGTCATATGTCATCTGTCATCTGTTGTCTGTCAACCTTCATCAGTTATCTGTTATCTGTTAATTGCATTTAGGTAACAATGAAAGATTTCCCATTTACTGTAATTTCAATAGTTTGTTGGAGTTGTTTAGCAGCACTAAACTTAAGTCGGATATTCTTAAAAGTAGTAAGTTACCCTTCTGGTTATCAATCGATTAGTAGTTAAAAAGGCGTAGATGTATATTTAAGGCCAACGAGGCTCTTTATTCGAGTTCCATTCGAGACTTATTTCCAGAAATAGAAATAAAAAGTCGATGTGTCGAAGACGGTTCTTAGAGCCTACTACTACTTAATTTTGCCCTAAAACAGGACTACTACAAAGTTTTTTTTTAAAAAACAGGAAGTAGATAGGTACAAACACCGACTCCGATTTACTTATAGAGCTATCCTATCACTTCATTATCAAAACATATGAATCCCTCAGAGCACAATAACAATACACTGACATTAGCATAACTGTAAATTTGAATGAAAGACTCAAACAAGTTCAAAACCAATGTGAGTTCCACAACGCCATAAGCAAGTCGAAGTTCTCATGGTATCGACTTCCGATACAACAATGCGAACTCTGCTATTCATGGTCAAACAATGTCAGAATTTGTAACGAGCACGTATTTAGCTCATTAACAAGAAATCCCTTGAATCAACGACCATTTAGCCTGAAGTTTACATCAACTGCATTGCGTGTGCAAATATAACATTGCCCCATCATCATCTAGACACACAATAAATAGTTGCATATGTGTACCTACATTTGGTTCAATTCCCGGTGCCTCCCAATGTCAAGTCATGCATCAAGAGTGTTGCTCGAAGCGTGTTCTTGCAGAATCAAATCACCCATTGTTGTTGTCGTTAGTAGTCGGCAGTCGGCATCGACTTCTGGACAGCAATACCAGAGTATCTTAGCGTCATCGTCGTCGCGCCTGCCAACAAGCTGGGACAACAAAAGGGCGACACAAAAACTCCAGGGAGCAGCAAGAGCTCAGAGAGAAAAGAAGAACAAAAAACAAAGTATCCAGTCTCGAAGTTTACCTACTTTTGTTAATGCCCGCCATTGTGGAACATTTCCAGTCGGACAGACGTTTCGCTCTGCGGCTGAAAAGTGCTCCCCACTCTGCCGACAATGCATTCGAAAAAAAAACATCGTTCAACAAAAACTAGCTGGTCTATATGTATGCTAGGAGGATAAAGGCTAAGGGCATAACCATCGTGCAATAACTATTAAAATGCGGTTACATGACCATCCAGCCATATTGCTATACACATCAGCCAGCAACAACTGCATCTCCACAAAAACGAGTGGGTTGCGTGAAAATTTCTTTTATCCCTCTATTGGCTGAACATAGAAACCAGTCTGCCAGAGCGGCATTGAAAATTGCAACACTAACTTGATGGTATACGGCCGACCATCAGCAGCGGTGCAGAGGCCAAGTCTTCGCTTTCAAATGCACTGCTCGTGTAGATAATATATATGTAGGTACATAACTTACGTGCTAAAACCGGCATAAATATACAGAAGAGAAGTCGGGAATTATTCTGGATAGAATGGCGTTTGAATGGGTTAGTGGTCAGACAGGGGGAGGGAATGGCCTGACGGGCGACTGTAATAAAAAGCTGAAGAACAGGGCAAACATGCAAGACAAGAAAAGTGAAATGAATTGGCAAAGACCAAGTTTATCATGGGCCGATATCAGAACAGAAAGTGGATGTTCATGTTCATGTCGATCGGCTGCAGACTACAGTAGTGTCCAAAAGTGACGTTTTTTTAAATTTCAAATTGAATGGAGTGCTATGAGGTTCTAATGTGAGCATGCTGGCACAAAATGAAAGAATTGCAGAAAATATAAAAAATATGTTTGCTAGGAAAAGAATTGATCGCCTTCAAATGTAAATGTTATATAAACGTTACGAGTTTGGCTTTTGTTTTTCGTAGTGCACCCTTTGTTTACGAGCTCAAAAGTGACGATATTTGGTTTTCCTGTCGAGATGTTACTCATCATCAGTCACTCGGTACTTCACACGATCTACAATGGGCTATGAAATTGATAAAAATGATGTCCTGTTTTGCATATTTTGGAGTCTACATGTCCTTTTTGTTTGAGTTTACTAAGTTTGGAAACTCAAAGGTTGTAATGTATAATACATGTGGATATCTTATTGCCAGGAAGTTGAACCAGGGACCCAATAAAGATCTCAACGGTTTAGAAAAAATAGTCTTCTCCTTTTAAAAGGAATTTATTGACGAAAAGTGAATAATCTCTATAGCCGTAAGCATAGTATCACAATTGGCTTTGCCGTAGCAGACTCTGTTAAACAGCCACCTCGAGTTGAAGGTAACCCAGAGAGTTTTCTTTTTAGCCGGAATTTTTAGACACATGAGGAACGACCAGCAAACCACGGATTGCAAGAGACAGTCACATTCGATTCAACAATAACTTGAAGAGTCTTTTGTATTCAGCGCCTTAAATGAGATTTCACGATGGTTATATTATCTCAGGACTATCCAATTTCGAGTAAAGTCTAAGTTTGTGAAAATGGTTAAAGGTTATAAGAAAGTTTTATCGTCAGATTATCCCTTCATATCACAAGACGCAACGCTTCAGTAACACCTCAACTTTAACTTAAATGCGATGTGTTGTTCTTAGCAGGACACAACGTTACAACTTGTGATGTTTAGGAAGCATCGGGCTCTAAATTTCACTTGCAGCTGTTTTGATGGATTGATATAGCAATGGCCCAATCTTAGTATTTTATAAAATCGGAAACTTGAAGAGATTCATATTTTCGCTTCACTTTTATAACATTTTTGGTTCGGTTTTTATAGCAAAACGAGGACTAATAAGTTAAAAATGCTTCGATGGGATCCAAACCAAAGCTACTAAGTCTAAAAGTGTAAGCTTATGGCACCAATAAGGATCCGTTCAAAGAATCTGCTAAGGAGTCCCACTTTTTCTTAGAGCCGTTAATTTTTTTCTTGGACCCTTTATGCCGGCTCTGAGTGTTCTTTATGCCAGCCTTGAAAAAGATTGCTGTTTGGTTGCTTCTTCAAGTAGTCTTGCTTTTGAAAAAACCGTTTCTATTCCCCACAGCAGAACCTTACGGAAGAAAGCACGAACTATGGATTTATTAATTAATCCCTTACCGCTGGTGGGGCCAAGTCTTTGGATTTAATTTGAACTTATCGCAGATCTCTGACATTAAATAAGCAGTCTTTGTCTGGCTGTAGGTACTATACGTGTTCTCCATTTTGTATATAATTGAATAGGTGTTGTTTTGGCAAAGTTACCGACCATTGTGGGTCTGAGACTCTGAGTTTTGTTCCATGTGTACTTTGTACTACCATTGTATATATATCCTATAGTAATATCACTTTCCAGCGTTTTTTATATACATTGTTCGTCACTAGGGTGCACCAACACCGGCGGAGAAAAAGGAATCAGCTGTTATGCTCGTGGTGGAATGTATCACTTTAGGTGAGCTTTTCCTGTGCGTTAGAAAGTAATGCATATATGATGAAATTAAAACGTTGTTATTTGCTTCCTACTCTTACATATATGAAACTCCTGATCTTGAAAAATAGTGTTGTGGAACACATTGGACACTTTGTGGACCACTTTCGACTTCCATTAAGTCAATGGAACGCTGGAAAGTGATAGTACTATAGGATATATATACAATGGTACTACCGTTCATTTCTATCAGTCTTCCAGTCTAATGTAGGCCCTTTCATCGCTGATCGTGCAGCAAATACCAGTATAAGAATACACAACTCCATGTCTGCTCATTTCTCAGAAAAAGGTAAAGGAACATGTTCTGGGATATTTTTGGATCCCGCAAAGGGTAAGAATGGAAACAGAAAAATTTAATAATTCAATTAACCTTCCGTGCAAAATCCCTGGACACCAACTTTATTCCCTGCCTCTTTTTGATTACTGGCAATAAATTTGAAAATGGTAGAAGCAAAATGGGTACAACTTGTCTATAAACACCTCCCCTATAAAATTTTAAGTTTAAAACGATAAGCAAATACAAAAAAAACACCACCCGCCGAACAGTTTTAATCACCACTGTGTACTCACTCGCACACTTGCACTTTATTCTCTACACTTCATTCACGGTAAAAGTGCATTTAAAATGCACATCGTTCTACCACACACAACAACAAAGGGGCTCTCACAGTGTGTGGAAGTTCCCAAATCCCTATAATGGGACAATGTTTGCACTCCTAGCACGACTTGCAGCTATAAATAAAAATATCCAGAAAGAAGTTTGGCCTTGAAATTCTCTTTTCATCGCAGAAGTGATTACGTTGTATTCATACAAGCACACTTATTAAAGTGTTGGAAAACATTCATTTCTATATAAAAACGTATTGCTTTCTTATAAAACGTTAACTACCTCACATGGGCATAGAAGGTTAGAGTTGTTTGATGATGATGATGATGATGATGATGATGACGATGGGCAAAGAAAATTTATTTCATAAACAGGCCCTATACGTTTTTGTTGTTGATATAATGGGACTTGGAAATGCTTGAGAACTTTTGGTTGTTTTCTTTTTTGTGGCTTTTGTTTGAAGCGTGATTGGAAAAAAAGGAAGAAATTATATCAAAAATCAGATACCTACAAGGAGTTTGTGCATGTGCAGTGTATTTAGGTACAGTTGGTTGGAAGCGTCCCAGAGGAACTTTGAAAATGCTTAATGGTACCTACATACCTTCTTCTTACATTTAAAGATGACATCATTTTTGGATGGGATAAGAACTCGGTCTTGTGGGAGCAAAATAAAGTAAAGCGGAGTCTGGGTTATGTAGAAATAAAAAGGGGTTTGGTCAAATAATTAAAAGCACATATTGAAAAATTTAGCTTCTGGAAATGTATTGAAATATTTAATTTGGAGGAAGACCGCGATAGAGAGGGTGAAAGAGAGAGAGATAGATGGATGGATAGATAGAGAGAGAGAGAGAGAGAGAGAGATAGAGAGAGAGAGAGAGAGAGAGAGAGAGAGAGAGATAGAGAGAGAGAGAGAGAGAGAGAGATAGAGAGAGAGAGAGAGAGCGAGAGAGAGATAGAGAGAGAGAGATTGATAGATATATAGATAGATAGAGAGAGAGAGAGAGAGAGAGAGAGAGAGAAGAAACAGAAACATAATCAAAGACAGATACAGAGACAGAGAGACAGAGAGACAGAGAGACAGAGAGACAGAGAGACAGAGAGACAGAGAGACAGAGAGACAAAGAGATAGAGAGACAAAGAGACAGAAACAGTAACAGAGAGAGTGGGCAGGTATATAGACCTGACAAATATGATGGTTTGCCTGGAAGCTGACTGTAAAGTTAGACTTTGCTTTCAACCCCAATTAAAAGGCCCCAAGCGATTTCGAATAAGCGAAAGGTCATAAGTCTGTTGCATCCAGGGGCTTAGCGAGAGTCCAAGTAATGGGGGGGGGGGGCGGGGGGTGAGTTCTTATGAAATCCCGACTAGTCTTAAGAATTTGCCGACTGCATCAAAAAATAAATTCATATTTATCAAAAAGGATGTTAGGGTTTTTTAACGGGGACGCTACAAAAGTAGGGACAGCAACAGGGACAGCAAACGACTTCATATTTCTTGCCGCTCTTTTGACATTTCTCTTTAGTAAGGTTTGTCATTTTATGATGAAAAGATAAACGAGCCTACAACGAAGCGAAATTATTAAAATTTACTACCGAAATTCGGAGTCAGTGGCCTCAACGTTAAGAGCGCTACGTCCATTTTATGATGAGGCTCATTTCTGGCTGAATGGCTTCGTCAATAAACATAATATGCGGTATTGGTCAGGCAGCAATCCACACGTACTCCATGAGTCATCATTGCATCCCGAAAAAATTACGGTTTGGTGTGGCTTATGGGCCGGCGGCGTAATTGGGCCGTGTTTCTTACGTGATGATCAAGGCCGGCACGTTACTGTGAATGGGGATCGCTACCGTTCAATGATAACCGAATATTTTTGGCCCCAATTGGATGATATGTACTTGGAGGACATGTAGTTCCAACAAGACGACGCCACAAACCACACAGCGAATGTCACAACCAATTTATTGGAGACCAAGTTTGGAGAACATGTTGTGTCACGAATTGGTCAAGTCGCTTGGCCGCCTCGGTCGTGCGATTTGACGCCGTTAGACTATTCCTCAAGGACTCAATTGGACCTGTAAATTACTCGTGAGAGCGCCACACTACAATGTTGTTAGTCTGTCCTGGTTCCTAGTCAGAAAGTCAGATATAAACATGGCTTTTTGATAGTAAGTAGTCACTCTTGCAAAGAAATTACAAGTTCTACAAGAGAAATGCTGCCGTGAAATGTGCTTCCTTTCTTGACGAGGGCGTGGGCGTTTTATATTCCTAACAGGAAAGTCACCTCAAGACCCAAATATTTATTATTAATTTTTCAGTCAATTGAAATCAACTCAAATTCGTTGAACTAAAATTAATTCAATTTCAATTTGTTTGAATTTCCGTTTCCGTCTCTCATCTTTTTAATACAAATCTCATTCACACCTTTTTCGAATAAAAAAACCTTGAGAAAATCTAATAACCTAAATGATACTTCAAAATCGATCTCAATTACTTCTTACTAAAAAAACTAATTTAAAGCATTCAACTAAATTCAACACTATTCAATTTAATTCAACTGTGTTCAACCGAATTCAATTTCTCTCAAAAAGATCTCCTTCGTTCAAAATCAAAACTCCTATTCATGTGCTGTTTTAAATTTTTCATCTTTTACAAAATGAGTTCTCATGCTGATGCTACAGTTTTCTGACTCCCTTCTAACAAAACAATGAAATGAGCTTGTTTCCCAAAACACTTTACAAAGCGGTATTCAACATATGTACTTGTAAATGTGTCTTATAACACCACACCCTTTGAAATCTGTTGAACTTTATCAATATCCCGATTCCAAAAGTCGTTGCATTCAATTTTTTCCAGTAGGTACAGTTTAGTTTATGCATGGCACACACAATTATCATAGCAAAAGAAAAATTGCAACTTCCACGTACCTCTCATTCCGATTCCATCACTAATGGGTTATACGAATTCTCATCACGTTCATTGCATCTATACTGAAATGTCAATTATTTTATTAATGACAGGCAAAGAATAAAAACCAAACATTGACTCAGACACAAAACCAAAAGCCCATTCAGAAGAGACAACCCGATACCAGAGGCGAAGCTGAAAAGAAAAATCGCATTAAAACCCACAACTTCCTTTTTGATTTTGCTTTTAACTCGCCTTTGCATCATTTTTGCAAATTACAAAGCAAACAAAATGGAAAATAAAAGACTGCGAGTGTAGAAGGAAGAAGATAAAAATCAAACAGAAAAGAAACTAAAAAACCAAATCCGTGACCGTGACTGAAAAGAAGCCAAGGTCTACCCATACATGCACAGAGCCCGTCAAAGGGTCTCACCAGCAGTATAGATACTTGAACAATGCCTATGGTGAAATTGATGGCTAGCATGCATGACCATTAAGATCCTCACTCAGCTCAGTCTTCAGCTTGATGCATGGTGCTAAGGCCAAAGATCAGGATCTAGTGAGATGAGACCAGCCATAACGCAAGGAGAATAGAGTCTTGCCACATGAATTTTCAAACCACGAAGCCCTCTGGGATGTGATGCTAACGAGCGATCGAAGCGAAAACTTTTCTGGGATATAAGGCAGGAGGTTTGTCGGGGAAGGCTTCTCATCCGTATCGACGATTGAGCATGTTTTTATTTTTTTTCTTCATTCGGTTCCTGTGCATTGTTCCTCGTCCCTTACAATCACTGTGGTGGCTATGGCCACAGAGACTTCATGCACTCGTTCAAGCCATTTAATTAATCTGTTTTTATTGGTTTTGCTTTCGTTTAGTTTTCTTTGATGGAAATTAAAAGTGCTCCCCATTTATTTGTATGTTGTTGCTGCGGAAAAGGGAATCACGTTGCTAACCTATGGTTCACTCATATGAAATGGATGAGAGCCAGTAAAGAATGGAACAGCATATACAATGGGGCCATTTACCATTGCCAATGCGTCTAGCTTTGTGCCTTTCGGTCTGGTGATTTTATTAACTAGAACAATTGTTTCCCTTTGTTGGACTTACTGCGAATGGTAAATCGGTGTTGCAGATGAAAGTTTTAGTGCATTGGATGTTGTTTATCGTACCCATGCCAAACAAAAAAGAGGTTCAATTATTTTCAAAAATATTTGGAAACCTGTGTTATAGTTAACATATTGATTCAGCATTAGCGCCGGCCGGTGAATGTGCCGAAAAAAGCTGGGATTTTATGAAACAGCAACTGGTTTCTCGAAAGCAATGAGTGAAACTCCTTTCAGAGTTTTAACTTCTGACGAAAGACTTTTGTTGAAAAATTCAATAGCATTTGATCCTAGCACCGTTCTCAAAATTGCCTACTTCCCCAGAACAGAAACTTCGATTCATCAAAAAAAAGTTCATTAAAGAACCAAGAAATGAAATTGAAGACTGAATTTTGAGCACAACAAAGCTCGGCAACGCCAAGCGCAATTCTATGAACCATCAAATTTGTGAGCAATGAAGATGGTCTACTCATGTTTGTTGATTGCGAACAACATTGAGAGAAAACTCTTTTCATGGCACTGGAGTTATTTTCGGAGCACTTGCGACATCAGTGGAAAAAATTAGGGGTACTAACTTCGAACTCCTACGCAACAGGCTGCCATGTTAACCATCACACCTGGGATACCATCCACCTATCGGGAGACTTATAAGGAATTACACTGATTGAGCAAAAACATTCACTCTGTATGTTTTCTCAGGAATCAGATAACAATCGGATAACAACAGCCTCAAAAGTCAACTCTAAGTTATCAGCAAGACATAATTATGTTCATCAAATACTTCAGGCTACAGCATTTTGCTGATGATAGTCACCTGTTATCAGGACCGGCCAGAGCTAAGCTGGCGCCCGGTGCAAGATCTATAGAAAGCGCAATTTTTCTAAATGTACCTAATAGTTTTTCATATTTTTTCAAATGCGCCCCTAGAACCTGGTGCTTTGTGTATTTGCATCGAAGGTTTTTTCTCCATATCCAGTTGTGCTGTGATCTTAGAAGCAGCAGCTTATACCCTTAGCTTAGTTTGATGATACTTGAATGACCTGCACATGCACACAGAAGTAAGGCCAATACAAGCGAACAAAATAGTCCTTGTGAGTTATGAGTCCGCTGTCTCAAATGCAACATGTGCCGGAAGTTGAAAACCACATCAGCGAAGTTAAATGCACTGTCTACTGGAAAGATTTTTGAAGGGCATCGATAAAGACAAAGTTTTCGACAGCACATGTTTGATGCTATGTGTACCACAACTAGAGAACATCTACTGACTAGATTTTTGATAGCAGATGCGAACAATGAGAAAAAGCTGAATACTAGAAGGCCTTATCTATCAATTCTCCTCCTTCATTATTTGCTTAATGTGCTCAGTAAATCCAACGTCCACCTCCCCACCTATGAAATTGCCGATCTAGTAGTGATGTTTTCTTGAGGATCGAACTTAAGTATCAAGCTATTTTCGCGCGGCAGACACCTAAACGTGTGCGGAGGCTTAAATTTTTCGATGGCCCACCTGCTCAATCGAACTAGTTTAAAACTGAACGGCATGAGAAATCGAGGAGTCAAAAAAACTAAGAGTTGTCATCCCCTTAAGCCAGGTTGTAATGCGATCCGTGCCCATTGGTAGGTTAGCTGCAAAATCAGGATGTAATACCGACTATATAACACCGAAAAATCCGTGACACCAGGTCACGAAGTAACCAAGCCCTTATCGTGTTAGGCGGAGCTCCGACACAGCCGACTTATTTGCTCTAGCTAATCATGGGAATTAATGATAAAAGGTAGTAACACCAAAAACAATGAAAAGCTTTTATATTCTACAGGGTTCAACTGCAAGGCAAATGGGGTGCCAAACCTTTCATCAGCGATCGTGTTGTTTGGAGGAATAAAAACAGTACCAGCAAGAAGAGGTCTTCCGAGCTCCTGCAAAGGGTAAAATACCCGATGAAAGGACGAAGGCAGTGAGCATCACAACAAACATCTCCGAAATTAAGAGCACCAGAAGTGTGACATCAGAAAGGACATTACTTGGAGAAACCCATAAGTCCAGCTTTCTGAAGAAAGAGTGGAAGCGGAAGCCAATCATTCGTTCAGCGCGGGGTGAACCAGGCGGCTTGGACGATCCAGGTGCAGTCTGGAAGGAGGAGGATCAAAATGATACCTGCGATTTATCAAGCAAGAGAAGCGGGGTCTCTCGCTGATTAGTGGTGCCTATGGCGCAATGGTAAACATGTCTGCCTATTTTGCGGGACGTTCGTGGTTCAAATCCCAACAGTCACCGAAAGATTGGTTCGATGGGAGTTGACAAGTCTTCCCAGAGTAGTTTCATCGCCATAAAAAACGCTTTCACGATTCGCCGTTCGGAGTTGACAGAAGATTGTAGGTCACCTTCATTCCTCCACAAGGCTCTCTTGCGCCACTCTATTTATTTTGTTAATTATTACACATCGACCTTATTACCCGTCGCGTGATGGTTAGCATGTCCAACTGTAAGCTCAGAGGTTCGTATGGTTGGAGTCCCACCAGAGGCAAAAATGTTTTTCCACGGGTATCACCTTTCCCGAGAAATTGGCAAGTCTTCCGATGGACGATGGTGAAGTCAATGCCATGAAAAGCATTCGATTAGCCGTTCGAAACCGGCAAAAAACTGTTGGTCCCCTTCATTCCTTCACAAGATATGGTTGTGAGAAGAGCCTGAACCTGGGCTTCCCACTCTGTTGCGCCGACCTATGTATGTATGTAAAATTTCTCGTCGATTGAATCTAGGAAGAATGATTAGTTTGGGGTGTTCCACTTTGACCTTGTAGATCTATTGTCCCTTCTTCTTAATTGAGTGGTATAGATGGTAGTCCTTAATTATAGTATTTCATCCAAACTGTTCTCCAAACCAAGGTTTTTGGCTGCGTTTGGCGATTTTAGTTCCGTCTCATCATTGTAGTATGATCCTAGAAACTTCCTTTGTTGTATGAGAGCATCACAATCTCCGAGGGATGGTTCGTGGATTCTTCCTGTTCATTGTAGTAATTATTGTCCTGCTTCCTAATAATCTGGAGTTTTTCAAGACTTTTAAATTTTTTTCACTTGGCGAAAACTTCCCGATTCTTCTCGAAAGATCCTTGGAAAAAAATAGGATGTTTCTGAGATTCATACCTCGAACTACTCGAACTTACTCCTTAGACAGTCTTAGCTAAGAAGTTACAGCCATTTACTTTTAGTGTAAGACTGGTTCATGGCAGAAGTCTTGACCAGGCAAAAACTGTTGTCGAATTTTAACGGTCGTTTCCAAGACCATTAATGGATCGAGCGCTTGTGTTTTTATGTAAAAAACCCTTCATAGGACAATATTTCAAAAAAGTTCCCTATCTTATTGACTGCAATGTACTAGAGCAAAGTGCACCTGTCTTCAATGACAGTGAACACAGTCGTTGGGGTATTACTCAAACTATTGTGAAATTGATTCATAAATGCGAGAAGATCCTAGGCAAATTCTCTCGTAAATGAAATAATAATAATCAAAATATGCCCACGATTTCTACCAAAGAAAATAATACAAAGTCAGGTAAGAGAGGGCACTCTCCAAGCAATTCAAAAACACTTTAAACATATTTTATGTTTATAGGTTGCGTCTTCGATCGACTGTATGAAGTCCATGAAACACTAACCAACTTCTCACCCAGAACGCCATATTACTAAATCATTTCTGACCACCCATTGCAGGCATTTAAATTGCTTTTGTACTAAATTTATTCCACCCCTTCTTCGTTCTATAAATTGTAAAACTAATTTCCGAAATTTCATTTAACCCCAAAAATATGAGAAGAAGGAAGAAAAAGAAAAAAAATTGAATTCCGTTTGAAAATCCAATCAACATCCCTTTTGCTGCGTTAAGTTGCTGACTCAGTTTCCTCGCTTCCAGAATTGATTTCGTTTTTTTCCGCGGGAATTAACCTTAATTTATTTTTCTATTTTTTTTTTTATTTGTGTTTGAAATACACGGTGACACAAGAAAGGATACAAAGGACTAAGGTAATTAAAAAAATTTTTTTCGTTACATGTACCCTATCCTGCTGAGAAGCTAATGCCAAATTGCTTTCTAATACAAATCACATGCAGGACACAATTTTTAATTTTTATTTTTGGAGGCGGACTTCTGTAGTAGGTTTTGTCCTTTTTGTCTAGTGTTTTTTTTTTCTTGCGTAGGTATTTTTTTATGGAAGAAATCAAGCAAAAGAACGAGGAAGAGTTTTTTTTTTTTGAAAGGAACGCTTTACATTTTTTTATGATTTGTCCCCTGTGGGTACTTGATCAAAATACGCCGCGCGGCGTCCAGCAAACGCTAGTCGGCAAGTGTACAAAACTTGGCTGGCTAAAAGGATGAAAGGAAAAATTTGCATGTGAAGAAGGAAACCTCTGCTTCTCTACAGAAGAAAAAAACACAACAGAAAATTGGGTGAAGACAATTAAACAATAAAAACAGCTGACGTCATTGAAGGGTTGAGGCGATTGAGCAGAAAAAAAAGACTTACAAAAAACAAAAACAACACCGAAAAAGGGTTAAAATAGTCGTTTTCAAAGGATTTTTTTTTCTGGCTTGGCTAATTTATTTGTAAACGCATACGGCTTTCTGGGGTTTCCTGAAGGATATATCATTTTTTATAGTTTACTCGGCTGAATTTTAATTGCTAATTTAATTTCGGGTTGCCGCTAGCCGGTGGGCGTATAGGAAAGATGAATAAGCAGTTTCTCGCAAGGTGGTTTTCTTTTGTGAATATAAATTCGAGAAGGCGCGAGGAGAGGTTAGGCTACCATTAAGGATTCGCGTATACCTAGGTATGGATATTTTTTGTTTTCTATTTTTTTGTGCTTCCAATTCTATTCACACTAACACACAAGCTCCCTATAATGTTCACATAGATGTATGATAATTAATAGTCTGAAAAACTGCCCCCTGAGTTCGTTCAAGGTCCCAAGTCGCAAGTCGCAAGTCCCAGCGGAAAGATATGGTTAAGCATCTTTCTTTTTCTGTCCACCCGCACGCCACATGCTCAACAGCAATCCATTTATTTGTTTTGCAATTTAATTTCCTTAGAGGCACTCATCATTCGATGAACATAATTCATTCGATGGGAAGTGCTTACTTAAATGACAAAATAAATTTAGAAAAATAAATACATGAATGCGTCCCCTGGATTGGTGTATATCGTATGAGCACAAACACACCAGTCTACAGCTCAGCAGATGTCCCTCTTTGCTTTATTTCTTAAAAACTATCAAAAGTAGATGTGATGGTTGGCGGTTGGGTATCTTATTAAGAAGAGTCGCATTTGGTCCTCTAATGGAGCGGTGCTATTCAATCGGATTTGGAATTAGTTCTGCGAAATGCTATTTAATTAGATTTTTTTTCTGTGGGGGGAAGTTTGTTTGTAATGGAAACTTGCTAAGACATGGGACTATAAATCTTACAAAGTTTGAAATGTTTGCTTACGCATGGTGGTTCCATTAATTATCACATTCTTTTATTTTCAATTTACCATTAGAAAAAATTGAATGCCGAAACAAATGAAGCAAATATACGCATATGTCATGTAATAGTCTCTGTGATCAAATTTTTTTTCAAATTCAAAGATCAAGTTTGTAAAAAGAATGTTTATTTCTGTTCACTGTGGGACTGTCTTAAAACATAGTGTTCCCTTATGAATTTCTTCTTCCGATTAGATTATAGGAGCAGTGTAGCAAAAGCTAAGGCTTTACAAAGTCTGAAGCTATAGGTGACCTTCTAGCTGGAGTCTTGAGTATGGGCTTATGATAATTGCACTACAGATATTTGGCGAAGACATGCTGAGAAAAGTCAACTTAGATTTCTTATGATGGCAACGTCTTCTTCTCTGTGAACATCTGGAAAGCTATACTAAATGAAGGTTGCTATCTGGTAGTACAATGGACTGGTATTAAGGTCTGAGTTCTCCAGTCATTATAAAGCTCAAAAGCAGTGTCTTTACTGACACTGGTTGGAGTTACAAGGCTTCTTCTCTCTGCGATGCGAGCTCGTTTTCTATTGAGTTGTCACCAATTTCACACATCAATCAAACGATGATTTCCTCCTACTTGGAGGTTTAATCTAAGAACGAAAGATCCACCTAGAGTCTAGATCCTAGATGCTGTAGAGCACTCGTTGTATCTTCTTGGCTGAACTTTAATTCGTTCGTCAACCAGGACGGCATGAATGGTACTTTGGATTGATATCTCTCTCGTACACAGCTAAAAGCTGCGGAGTTTAAAAAGTGCAATTAGTTGGACAGACTTTGGTTTAAACGACCAATGTTGGATAATGTGAACCCTCAGACGGCCCCTTGGCCAACTTGTTGGATAGTTTTCAAATAATGTTGAAAATTTTGAAGTTGGACGGAGGTGAGGAATTTGTGTCATAATGTTGGACGACAAGTCTGACAAGTCTGAACGCAAACTACATCCGATCATCCAACATCCATCAAACGAAGTCTGTCCAACTAACTGTACAGTGTGAATTCCGCTAATTGATCAATACCACCAAAGAACCAGAAACTGCCAACTAGTGCTTTAAAGTATCCGGATACTTCGGATATCCGGATATCCGAAACAGATCCGGATCCAGGATTCGTTATCCGACCTATTCGGATAGTATAGGATATCCGGATGGTGTCGGATATCCGAATACTTTTCGGTATCCGGATATCCGGATCTCAAAATAATTTCACGGAATCAAAAGAGTTTAAAGATCGGAATAAATCAAATATTCACATTCAATTATTATACGATCCTTTGGAAAACCCGAATAGTTGCAATACACTCATTTACTTAAAAAAAGGCATAACAGAGTTTTCCCAAAATGCTAAGTATTTTATTTAATAAATCCAGTATCAGGGCAGGATATAGTGGAAAAAAAACATACAGTTATTGGCAATCTTACACATATTTATTTTTTTTGTTTTCAAAATACTTTTTGTTTTGGTTAATAAAAACCTAAATATCAACATTTTAAGGAAGCAAAGCGTTTCTTTTTGCTGTCACAATATTCCCCGCTGTAGAAAAAACGCGCTCTGCAGCTGCAGACGTAGCCGGAATACTGAGCATTTTCCGGGCAAGATCAGCTACGAAGGGATACCTTTTTGCCCGGTGCTTCCACCACTCCATACGATTTCCGTTATGGCTTAGCTGAGGCTTGCTAAGATATGTCTCAAATTGAAACATTGGTCCATCTTGGTTATCTTTCTTTTTAAACAGTATGTCAAAAGCAGTCATTGGTCCTTGCTTTTGTGTGTCGCTTTGGCTGTGTTAAGTGTTGTCATAGTCACTGCAAGACTGCCCGTTTCCTAATAAGTGATAGCTTCGACCGAAATATAAACTGCCTAATGAAGCTGTGCATTGTAGTATCAGATCATTACAAAAGGAGACCATTCCAAATAATTTAGCTTAAAAAAGCTTATGTTGTATTTAGACCCCCATCAAAAAATTTCCTTTACTACAAGTGAGACAATAATGTCAACTTTTTTTTCACACATTTCATTCAAAATTTGATCAAAGTTTTCTTAACTTTCAAAACTTGTTTGCACTTCAAGTGTCAAGTCTATTGGCGGTATGGGTAGGTTCAGGCCCGCCGCTAGGGGTTTGAACGCCCGTGTGCAATTCCGATTATGCCGCCCCCGTTTAACTATGTCTACCTTACACGATCTAGGTTAAAAAAACTAGGTTAAGGATGTGAAAAAAATAAGAAATACTTTACAACGAAAAACTATTCATTTATTTAATTTACAGTAATTTTACCTTTCTTGCCTTTATGTTGGCGAAATCTGTTATCAATTTTTTTGTGTCTAAGCTTTCTAATATCTCATGTTCAATTGAAACTATGGCTAAATTACTTAGTCTTTGCTGGTGCATTGTTGATCTCAAATAGTTTTTTATAATTTTTAACTTTGAAAAGGACCTTTCACCAGATGCAACTGAAACCGGCAACGTGGTGCAACCGGCAACGTAGTGCTATTGCTGAATTCGGAAATGTTGACATTAAATCATTTGCAAAAATATATAGCAATAGGGTTTGTGGATCATTGGACTGGTGTTCAGTAAAATGCAACTTTAAAGCATTGATTTCATTAAACAAATCTATACCGTCAATATCTGTGTCACTATTTGAACTGTCTTTTAGCTTCAAATTCAAACCCTTGCAATATTTCATTAAATCATCTTTAGAGTAACTAAATAAGTTATTATTGGTGAAAAAGCCAAATACGTCGGCAAAAGTTTCCAACTCCTCGAATCTATCCTTTAAAGAAGTTAACGTTTGATCTAGGATTCTAAAAAAAACCTCTACTTTGTATTTGGTTTTGGGGTCAAGTAAAACTTCGTCACTCTGTTCATATGGAAATTGAGTTGGTTTTCTTCGTGGACGAACTGTGTTTATAGGCGGAAAATCTGTTTCTACATTAAGGTCCCGAGCCACATTGGTAGCTTCTTCTAACACCCTTTTGAAGTGCTCATCCGTGCGATATTCGGTGAATTTATCAATCAATTTATTTAACAAATTTATGCAGATTTGAGTATTTATTGTTGGGTTTTGCATCATTTTGCTGAGAGCATTAATTTCATTTAAAATATCGAACCAAATTACAACCGAAAAAATAAATCTATAATTTTGAATGTTTAAAGCAAGCGAATGAGCTTTGTGAGATGTTGTACATTCCCATTCCGACGAATTGTTATCTGATATTTCTAGCAAAGCGTCAAATATTTTTTCGAGGTGATACCGTAAAGGTTTGACTACATCGATTCTGCTAGACCATAGCGTGGCACTTAATGCTTTTAATTTTAAATCTGGTAAATATTTGCAAATTATTGACCACCTTTTTGTAGATGACGAAAAGAAAACGTAAATTTCTTGAATTATATTGAAAAAATTGACGGTGTCGTGCGTAATATTTGCCGCATCGTTAACGACCAAATTGAGACTATGCGCAGAGCATGGAACGTAAAATGCGCGATTATTAATTTCCAATATTTTTTTTTTGCAATCCGTTGTGTTTTCCACGCATATTAGAACCATTGTCATAACCTTGACCACGTAAGTACCTAATATCCGGGTTTAATTGCGAAAATAAATCTTAATTATATTAAATATCTAGATTATATTAAATATTTTTGACAGTAGCTATTGGTGTGAGATGATTTTTTTTTAATTCTTGTTTTTGCTATTAACCATGTATGCAATTACGTTGAGGACACTAATTGGAACTCAAAACCATTTAAGATATTCAAATAGAGTAAGTAGTGTTCATAGTAAGAGCTCTTATGTCTTCCAGTTTCGATAGTTTCATATCATATTTAATGAAAACTACTAAACTGGACAACATAAGAGCTGTTACTCAACACTACTACCTCTATTTGCATATCTTAAATGGTTTGAGTTCCAATTAGTGTCCTTTATGTAATTGCACACATTGTTCTTAACAAAATCAAGAATTTCAAAAAAACTTATCTTAGAACAGAACAACACACTCGTTTAAAAGTGAAATATTGATTATATTAAATACTAGCTGTGCCCGCGACTTCGTCTGCGTGGAATAGTGACTTTCGGCAGCATTTTTAATTTTTAGGCTACTTATTTTGCAAATAAGACACGTGCACATTGAGAAACTATTGCTTAATTATTTTATTTCAATACATTTTTGCACACGACGTTCTTACTTTTTCCATTTTTTGTCAAATAAAAAGGTTTTGCGAGTTTGATACACTCTTTTAAACTAAAATAACAAATCAGTGGGAATTAAAGAAATACGGGGAATTAATAGTTTTCTCCTTTCGCTGTTTCAGTTATTATTAAATCTTTTATAATGCCGCATCCCAGATGTGTAATTTGAAACTGTGTACAATTCTAGATTACCTACTCATTATTGGCACTGGAACAGAAACTTGCAGCCACTTCTGATAATTCGAATAAATTTAAGAAACTCTAAAGGGTATGATGTGACTTGCTCAGTGTCTATAATATAGTCTACTGATAGATATTCGACAACATCCCCCAATACTTCAAACATAACTTATAAGCTCATATGGTTAACTATCTCATTAGTCGTCGCCGAAATCGACTTTTCACACAGTCATTACCGATAGCCAGTATTTATTTGAAGATCAAGATAGACATTTCTTCTCAGGTGTGTTATCGACAGAAATCACCTCACGGTGACAGAACTTTTGTAATCGGTCCAGTGGCTTCAAAGTTCCCGTTTACGTCGCCGTTCCCGTAGGAATATTGGAATAACAAATACAGCCCATATCCTTCTTCAGGGTCAAAACTATCTCTGCACCAAAATTCATACAAATAGGTTCAATAGTTTGGGGGTCTGGGCGGTAGATGGTAACAAAGAAAAACAGACAAACGGAGTTGATTTCGGATCTATACTATAATGTTAGTAAGTACTTCCGTTCCCATGGGAATATGGGGATAAATTAAAGCTTATGTTACTTTGAGATAGTGTAGCATACTAACCGGGAAATAGTTTTTGCAATCAGTTCAGTAGTTTCTAGGTTCCCTTTTACGTTTGCGTTCTTATGGGAATACAGGGATAACATAAATAGCCTATGTCCATCTTCAGGCTCAAGACTATATCTCTGTACCAAAACTCAAATAAATAGGTTTAAAAGTTTGGGCGGTTTTTGGAAACAAATAAAAATAGACAGACAGATTTTATTTCAGACTTATGATATTAGTAACGACTCCCATTCCCGTGGGAATATGGTGACCGTTCCCGTAGTAATATGGGGATGAATTAATGTTAATGTTACTCGGGGATAGTGTAGCATTCTACCGGTGGAAGAATTTTCGAAATCGGTGCTGTAGCTTCTAATTTCCCGTATACGTTCCCGCTCGCGTGGAAATTTAGGGATAAAATATATAGCCTATGTCCTCCTTCAGGTTCTAGACTATCTCTATACAAAATTTCATATCAATCAGTTTAGTAGTTTTGGGCGGGAGACGGTAACATAGAATGTCGAACAGACAGAGTTACTTTCACATTTATAATATTAGTAAGGATAGGATTAAGAGCATTAAACATTTTTTTGAAACTTCTAGCCTTAAAAATGGCGGTATTTAAAAAAAAAACATTCATCCCCTATTTCAACACCTTGTAGCCCTGTTAAAACTACTTTTGAGACCGTAGTTTTTGAATTCCCATTTCCGTTCCCGTGGGAATATAAGGATAGATATATAGCCTTTATCCTTCCGCATGTTCTAGACCATCTCTGTAGCTAATTTAATAAAAATCTGTTTAGCAGTTTGAACGGGAGACATTCGAAAAACATACCGATATAGCTACATTCGCATTTTCAAAATTAGTAAAGACTCCCGTTCCCGTGTGAATAGGGTGACCGTTTTCGTGGGAATATGTGGGTGAGTTGAAGTTAATGCTACTCCGGGGCTATGGAGCATTCCAACTGTGGAAGAATTTTTGAAATCGGTGCTGTAGTGTCAAAGTTCCCGTATACGTTCCTGCTCCCGTGGGAATATAGGGAAAAAATATATAGCCTATGTCCTTCCTCAGGTTCTGAACAATCTTTGTACAAAATTTCATTTAAATCGGTTTATTAGTTTGGGAGGGAGATGGTAACATAGAACGACGCTTTCACACTTATTATATTTGTAAGGACTCCCATTCCTGTAGGAATATGTGGATGAATTAAAGTTTATGTTACTCTGGGATAGTGTAGCATTCTAACGATGGAAAAATTTTTGAAATCGGTGTTGTAGTTTCTAAGTTCCCGTATACGCTCCCGTTCCCGTAGGAATATAGGGATTAAATATATAGCCTATGTCCTTCCTCAGGGTCTGAACAATCTTAGTACAAAAATTCATTTTAATCTGTTCATTAGTTTGAGCGGGAGATGGTAACATAGAAAGGTGAACAGACAGAGCTACTTTTGCATTTATAATAATAGTGAGGACCGGTTCCCGAGGGAATATTCGAATGAAATAAAGTCTTTGTTCGTCCGTAAGCTTAGAACAATCATTATACAAAATTTCTTTTAAATCGGTTTATTAGTTTGGGCGGGAGATGGTAACATAGAACGACGAACAGACAGAGCTACTTTCACACATATAATATTAGTAAGGACTTCCGTTCCCGTAGGAATATGTGGATGAATTAAAGTTTATGTTACTCTGGGTTAGTGAAGCATTCTATCGGTGGAAAAAATTTTTGAAATCTGTGTTGTAGATTCTAAATTCCTGTATACGTTCCCGTTCCCGTGGGAATTTAGGGATAAAAAATATAGCCTATGTCCTTCCTCAAGTCTTAGACTATCTCTGTATCAAATTTTATTTAAATCGGTTCAGTAGTTTGGGCGGGAGATGGTAACATAGAAAGCCGGACAGACAGAGTGACTTTCACATTTATAATATTAGTTAGGATTTTTGACAGTAGCTATTGGTCTGAGATGATTTTTTTTTTGAAATTCTTGATTTTGTTAGGAAGTATGTGTGCATTTTAAACGAATAGTACCAAAACTATCTACTGTAAAAGTATGAAATAAAATACACTTACATTTGGTTCTCCTGATTTTGTTTGTTGACAACTTTGGGAACTTGAACTTGTTGAAGGCAGGTCGTCACATGAGGCATTACGTCTGCAACTCCAACAACCCCAGCTTCAAAGTTTTTAGCAGGTTGAGCTGGACCTGGGTACAAATCCTGCACCGGGACTTGGTTTGAAGAATCCACATTTGGATTCATTGTAGCTGAAGCTTCAGCCGAATCTTTTTTTTTGAAACTTTTTTTTACTCTAAAACTAAAACACTTTTGAAATCTGAACAAATCAACTACTAGAACTCTCGTCTCTCGATTTCTTTTCAAAAGAAGCCAACTTTGAACTCTTTTAATCATGGCGGTTCACGGTTTGTTTGGTTTGAAAAAAAAGAACAGTAAATTTCGATGTTTTTGTTTTACTTTTATTTTTCTCGTCTTGTCTGATTTTACCTTTTAAAAGTTTAAATATCTACCTAGTGCGAACGAGATGAACACCCAAAAAGATTTTCTTACTCTTTTCAACAGACCTAACAAAAAGTAAGATTCTAAGGAAACTTAAAAACGTTTAAGAACAAGACAACAATGAGAATGTATTGTCGTTCACTTTGGAGCATTAGTTTATGCTAGAAGTAGAACGTAGAACGTAGAAGAAAATGGAATTCAGAGTAAGTGAACATTTAGATAGGCAGATTTTGTGCTAACGATAAGGTAGTTTGATTTTCAGATAAATTTATTTAAGGGGCTCGGCTAGTTTCTCGAGCTCAAATGGAGGTGATTTTTTGAAGGCGTGTAAAAAAAAAACTATAGCTTCAAATGTTCTGTAATTTTAAGAATTTATTATTCATATATTCATGTAAATTGTCGCGAAATTTCGAGTCAAAATATTGAAATCCAAGAGAGATATGGACCATTTCTTGAACTTCTTGAAATTAGAAGACGTCAATTTGCCGCATTTTTATGAATTTTTCGGGTACTTGTAACAAGAAAATAAAAAAAAAGCGTTAAAGTAGACCCTTTTTCCCATACAGCCATCTATAATTATAGTGAAGAATTGAAAACTGACAAAATGGCAGCAATTTAAAAAAAAAAAGTCCAAATTTCGCCAAAAAAATCGTTTTTCGATGGCTGCCAAAATTACAATTTTCATCCGATCGTAAAAGTTGTAGATGGCTGTATGTAAAAACATATGGAGAGTATGCAGTTAAAATTTCAAGACGATTCGTCAACATTTGCGTGAGTTACAGCTGCGGCAAATTTGAAAAATGCAGTTTTGAGAAAAACGCGTTTAAAGTTTTCAGAGCAGGAGTTCTAGCGCCCGAGATGCTTCTCTTCTATACTCTGCCATTTCAAAAATATCCAAGATATCATTCCAATATTTTAGGACATCATTTTTGAGATATTTACCTATCGAAAAATGAAAAAAAAAAATCGATTTTTTGAAAATGAGAAACTAGCTGAGCCCCTTAAACTTTATGCAACACATCATTGAATTTCTGAAAATCTGGATTCGAGATCTGGAATGGCTCTCCGTCGTTGATTGCTTGATTTGCCGCCCCCCCTGGATGCGCCGCCCGCGTGTTTTGCACGCCTTGCACGCCCGCTTACGGCGGGCCTGGGTAGGTTGATAACAATGATCATTTCGCATAAGTGTTCGGTTCCATGAAGTATTCATAAAATATTGCTACACGTTATTAATCTATGTAATTTATTGATAATAATTCTATTAAATTCATAAAAATATGCAATTTTTCATCAATGTTTTCTGACGAAAATATAACGTAAAATTGTCATCCATAAACCGACTTTACATACAACCACACTTTTCAACTTGGGTCCGCCTATCCGGATCTCTAAGCTAATTCCTGATGAGTATTACGTTTAGAAGGAACGAAATTGCTACAGTTTCTTCCATGGAATTTACTTCATGTGTCTGGGAAAACAATTTTGAAAGGATTTAAAGGCGAAGTGTCTGTAGACCAATGCAAAGATTCGGGATACTTGTTGGGAAATATCTATATCTAAGTAGCAAGTTTGTATTTTTATATGTGTAGGTCAGTGTGAATAACAAAGATGTTTTCAAATGCTACTAGAAAATAATTTTACAGTTTGGGTCCGGATATCCGGATCTCTAAGCTATCCGGATATCCGAACTATCCGGATATCCGAACTATCCGGATATCCGAAACTATCCGGATATCAGCTGTCTCAAAACATTCCTGTTCGGATATCCGGATATCCGGATAGTTTGAAGATCCGGATATGAACTGAAGCCCTACTGCCAACTTTTAGCCATATCACATTTCCGCGTTATTGAGGTTTTCACTGGGTCTATGCGCTAATACCTAAATATACATGTTCACTGACTATACCTCAACGCCGTAACATCGTGTGCTGTAAAGGTTAGAGTTTTGGATGTTGGAAGGAGGCTTTTACACGTGTATCAGGACGAGGAATGCAACAGGCTATTTCGCCAGAGCACTGTTTGTGAAGAAAGCGACAAAAAAGATTGAGGCAGCTAACATTTCAGTGACTTTCAAGATGATGAATGGATCCTTGCGAGCTGTCACCCATCAGCTTCGAGGTTTTGCTTATAAAACCGACCTTACTATCACCCGACCGAACGTGGGAATCAAAACCCAGTTTTGAGCCCAGTCCAGGCTTAGAAGCTTCAGTCAGGCCAAAAAATGCTAATTTATTTCACCGTCTTGATAAATCCAAGTTTTTAGCAACATTTTTGGTGACTTCAAATATGTGGTCATAACAAAAGAAGGCCTTTGATTTCAAACACATCAAATGCTGAAACGGTTTTTGACAATGGGAAGGAATATGAAGAGCTGAGTGCTTTGTTAGTTTCGAACAAGAAGTCAGTTATGACAATAAGGAAGTGAGCTGGAGACAAAACGGATCCTTGGTGCATACTTGCATGTGAATAAATAAATAAATAGGGTGGGCGCAACAAAGCTGTGTACACCTCGGGGCCTAACGCATGTCTAACAATTTTTTTGACGGTTCCAATAGGCTAAATTAGAAAGCGTTTTTCATGGCAGAGTATTTACTCTTAACAATTCCTAGGGGGAAAAAATAAGATTGAATAAATTTTTGTTTCGAATCCGTAGACTTTCTGGTCTTATCGGTATTGTCTTTACTTCCTGAGTAAACAAGCGCCTTTATGTCTCCTTTGCTCAACGAAGGGCTTATGACACGAATCAGTTCTCTTTTCGAGTTTGTGGCTGTGTGAGACACTGACTCTGTGTGTAAAATAAATGGTGGTGGAATTTTTAGTAAGATCATGGGATACACAGTTGGCGTAAGCTGTAGGCGTCGTTCCTGGAAGGATTGATGTTGGGTCGTCAGAACATTATGGAAATCTACTAGAAAAGGTAGAGGAAGTGCATCCGTTGCTCGTAAAAATCATCGTTGTTCTTTGTTTGTAAAAGTGTGAGACACAATGGGTTTTTAAAAAAAACTTACTTCGAATTATAACAAGTGTAAAAATTTCGGCAACACAAAGCTACAAGTCCGCTTGTTCTTCTACTATAGTGCAACGGACATTATTCTACAAATTTCACTTGACTTGTAGACTTGTTGCAGACCGTTGCTACTAATGACAGCTTTTTCCACTGTTTAAGTTCGGTACCGGAAGTGTTGGCGTGTTGCCTGCTTTTCCTGATCCTCGTACTAAATAAGTTCTGATTTGCAATCGGGAAGCGTTGACGAGTAGTCCTTGATTCCGATCATCTTACCAAATATATCCTGACTCCCTAGAGAATTTTAATGTCGCATTCGGAGCATTGTTCGTTTGTTTTATTACTCCAGTCATAGAAAAGCTCTCTTCGGTAGCGTCGTCTACCGTTTCCTCAGAAGCATTAGTGGAATTTGGTTTTGATAATGGTAGTCACAATTCTCCGATTTTTCAAAAGCTCAACACTCTTTAGCTAAGTCCTAATTTGATAGCAAATGCACATTCTTCGTAGAAGTGGCAGTCCATCTGGACAAATTCATCTGATTACAGTTCTTATGGCGAATGTTTGACAAAATTCTTATTTCTCCACAGACTATTAAACAAACCCTAGTTCAAAGTCCACATATGTTTGTCAATGTCCGTTCCTTCAGTGGGTGGGTGTAGCAGGTTTGACTATACGAGGCATATTTTAATGATTCCGTCACATTAGCTAGCTAAACCTTTTAAGAAAACGGAACTGCAATACATTGGAGACGAAAAGGCACGAAAAGATTAACTGACGATCGACTTGAAGCATTCTACAGAAGGACAATCTTGTCCTTTTTCTATATTTTCCTGGACTGTCTGCTGCAAAAAAACTTCACTGACTTGCAGACGAAGTGGGAAACTCTTTTGCTGCCTAATTTTTTTTTTTAATTAAAATATGTTTACTGAACTTTTAAGATTTTAGTACAACAATTCACGGTCACTTTTGTAGCGCCTACCGAACATGAATTACGCATCTCAGCCCATTTGGCTGCCCGCTTGGAATACTGGTTCTTCTTCTTCTGCTTCCTTTTTCTTTTACGATCATCGTGACCCCGAAGAAATCAAATATCTCCCAATTAACAGCTCCAAACTAACGAGCTGCTCATGGGGTGGGTACCCCAACTAGGAAAATGTTAATGATAAAAAAGAAGAACTAACAGTCAATTCTCTCTGTCCAGATCCTTAAAAAAGTAATAATTCATTCAGAATTAGGGCCGCACAAGTATTGGCTACTTGTAAAACTTCTATGGTCCATTGTCCTCCTTGTATGTAGGTCAGTCATCAAAATCCAACAGAGTTAAGTTGACAACCCTTGCTGTTTTTGTTTTCCAAACTCAAAAAGGATGAAGGAATATACTTCATCCTGAGTAGGTTGGCAGATACTTTTTTCGGGGAATTGGAGTATCTCATCCAAGGTCAGTTGTGTAACTCAATCCTTTTTGACACAACACAAAAGCATACACAAAACCCCATATACTTATACCTACATACTCCTATCTATTCATGCATTTTCAACAACAAATATACGTGATTATGATCATCATTAGGGTATCGGGTTTCGCTTTTGGAAGGCGCAAACAAAATTCCAATCCAAAAACACCAAAAAATGTGAAGAAAAAAAAAAAAAAAAAGAAAGGGAAGGAAGTAGGTCAACCCTTGTGTTTTTATTCCGGAAGGAGGAAGCAATACTCGTGCACTTCTTTATTAACAGTTTTGGTGTTTTGGTTGTCATGCTTTCTAAAGGTGTTCTCCCTGCACCATCATTCAATGGGAAAATTTATTTCACGCTGATCTATAATTAAGGCCAATTAAAACTTCACTCATATATGAGAGTGTGGATGTTTAATATTCACAAATCGGGAACCCAAAAACGGCATTTGCATATAAATTGCTGTATTGTGTCTGCATATATTTTTATTTTGATATCTTCGCCCACAATTAAAACAATTTTATCAAATGAGAACTTTTCGTGCTGTTGGATCATTTATTGACACAAAGGAGTGCCTTCTTTGTTCTTTTTTAAACGTTTTTTTGTCGAAAAAAAAAAACAGATTGATGAAATCAAATTTAGGTTCCCTTTGTGAACTGAGTGACATAACTTTTTCTAGTTTAGTTGAAAACATGGCAGTTCTTTTATTGTAATCAAATGCGTAGAAGTCCGTCATTAATTTATTCATCAACAGGCTCGAGAAAATAATTGCTTTATTGAATCATAAAAGGCCTTGGGTATGGTTGCTGAAGACTCTGAAGAGTTGCCTCTTCAAGCACTCTGATCTATTTAAACCCCAAACGAGATAAAGCACAACTCTGTTTTTTTGGACTAACAACCAATCTCTGACATGACATCCGCTGACAGGAAAAGGCACTAAAAAGCACTCAAATGTGTACCATTGCCGACAATCACGAAACGAGTGTAAAAATCTATGAATAGAGAAGTGTCCGGTGTCAATAAAAACTATACCAAAGGCAGTTAATATAGAAAAGTCACTTCTTCTTTTATAATGAATGTAGATGGAAATTCCTAAGCAAGGAACTAGGACTTACTTCTTCAGCAGGCCTTTTACTGGCACGTTTTGGTTTCTTTTTTTGCATTTATTTTTCTGTGTAGAAGAGCAAGTGGAACCGGTTGGAGGTTTAAACCTTCAAACAGATGAAAGAATAAAAAAACACGGACACTTGATTGCTGCATTCTATTCTTAAACTCCTTTGGTCCTGGTCCTGGTGAGGACTGGGCATTCCTATACCTACCTATACCTACCAACCTTCCTTACATGGTCTTATTACTTTTTGCTTTCAATCAAGATCTTCTTTTTAAGTCGAAATTCAGGTTCTTGGTCCAGTTTGTGTGTTGATTTTTTTTTGTGGCGTTCTGGAAGACGAAGTGGAAGAAGTGTGCAAAAATATGCTAGGATTACGCAAAAGGTTCTTTATAGGTCACAAGTGCATACATACCTTTATAATAATAGGTATATACGAAGGGACGAAGACATTGTTTTTGGATTCTA
This sequence comes from Melanostoma mellinum, assembly GCA_914767635.1. NCBI lineage: Eukaryota > Metazoa > Arthropoda > Insecta > Diptera > Syrphidae > Melanostoma > Melanostoma mellinum. The sequence continues at coordinate 29,790,007 of OU612058.1, forward strand.
TTTTGGTATAGCAAACGATCGAGAACTTGTGTGTATACGTATACCTACGGTTGAGCAATGGGAACATTTACTTCTCTTTCTCTACATGGGGTTTCATTCAAAAGTGAGAACTTATTTAGTCCATTTGCTTGGACACTTATTCCCCATTGTTGGCTCACTTGCAAAGCGGTAAAGAGGAGTTTCCTATTTCGTAATTTGCTAAACAAATGACTTTGAGTCTTCCTGTAATGCAGTGGCATATCGTGGGTGAGTTGGAGGGGTAGCCCACGCCGGGCGGCAGCTTGGGCCAAGACCGGGTAAGGCAAAATGTCGCCGATGAGGCGGGTTTCATGACATAACAGAACGTTTGAGGTTTGACAAGCAAACAAACAACAATGGCGTGAATTAGAAATTCGCCACAGTGCACGTGACTCGTTGTTGACGCTCTCGGCTAATTTGGTTGACTTCGTGAATCCAAAAGTTACATTCGTTGCATTGACAAGCCACTCACTCAACGTGGCTGGGGTACACACTGCTTCTGAATCCGTGAATTTCGAAAAGTCTTACAGAATTCTGGAGAAGCTATTTTTGTCTTCTTTTACTGCTCGATGGAACGATTTAGTTGCCGTCACAGGCCAAGCAGTGAAACAAGTCACTGCAACCCGCTGGAGCGCTAGCATGAAGCTATCAAGACGCTAAAAAAAAAAGTTTGAGAAAGTTCTTGCGGTACTGGAAGAATTTACGGATTCATCTCAAACTTCCGAATCAAGATTGGGAGCCAGTCCTCTTCCGACTCTGTCATAAAATTTCCTTACTTTTCTTGGCTTTTGGGCTGCAGTGCTTCCTAAAGTAGATGACGCACAGATTTGACTGCGCAACGGAAACCGAGTGTGGATAAGTGTGCTCAGAAACTCTGCGTTTTGAAAGCTCTGGCTAGTGGAGAGCAGAGACTGTTTCGTCCAAGCAGCAATCGACTATGCTATAAGACTCTCAAAACGGGAAGAATTCACGGTAAAAAAATATATATGCGTGGGAATGAATTCTAAGATGCAGCTTTATCTCACGAGCAAGAACTCCGTCGGGAGATCTTCGCATCATTTGACAAGTACATTCAAAAAGTAACGACCCGACACCAGCAAGTTCAGGAAATAGCGGTTAGGTTCGGATTTTTGACGCTAGCCAAGCTTTTGAACGGCAAGTACGAGTGTGATCTTTCACATATACTAAAAGACATCGACAAGGACAAGTTTTAGATGAAGGGGAAGCTTCTTCAGCAGTTTGTCGCCAGTTCTGAATCAGAGGAAGTTATAAGGTGCAAAGGACCACTGGAGCTCCTCCAGTTCATTCAAAAAATGAGCCTGGGAATCTCGATTTAAAATAAAGTCATCTTGACTCGTACTAATTTGACTTTGGCAATGTGTGTCGCTAGTTGTGAGAGAAGTTTTTTTTCGAAATTGATTAGACCATCAAACTTGGCTATATTGTCAACTGAACAATAATTGGCCGCAAATATTGATTTTGACAAAGTTATTTTTGACTTCGCTGCTCGTAACGCCCGTGCCCGTAGAATCCGTTTGTGAAACCACTGATTCTACTTTACCTTCAATAAAATGCATGTAAAATGATGTTTTAATAAAGTATGGAATGGGTGCGGCAAATTGGGTCTCTCGTCCCGAGCACCAAGATGGCATGCTAGGAAACTTCGTTCAAACGGCATTGTACTTATTTATGTATTTGCGATTAAGGAGCGTAGTTAGCCTTGAAAATGTGAGATACTAGACCGCCGACGAATGTCGAATGTTGGGGTCGACGTATATTTGAAGCATAATATAAAACGAGTCCGTATGGACACAAAAATTCCTAAGTGTAAGTAACATGGCCCAAAGAGCATGTTCAAAAACGCGACAATAGCCGCACATTACAACTGAAAAACTATAGACGCCTGTTCAGACCCCAACTTATGCAGAGGCCGTTTATTTACCAGCATATTAGAAGTTTGAACAGCTCGTTTGAGAAAATATTTTTTTTCTGGGATAATAGAATTTGGGATGCACAAACCAACAGCCTCAGTATCTTTTTGGTAATCGATAAGATTCTCAGTCAGCAAGATCAAGGTGATCTTTCTTTAAGATAAACTATGTTGTTAAATTTCTATAATTATTATTGTGGAGAATTTAGGTTGAAAACAAGCTTAAAATTGCATTTCTTGAATTGTTTGTCACCTGTTGGTAAATTAAGCTTCAAGGAACGACAGAGAATGTAAAATAACTTTTGACGGTACTGCTAACGCCATTCGGAATGACGGCTAACTTACAGCCGAAGATGCTCCAGAGAAAGTGTAGATGGAGACAGTGGGTGCTGGCTGTGTTCGAGAAATTGTATGTAGAAGGTGGATGAAAGCATCCCGTTCAATTACGAGACCTTAAGAACAGAGCCTCTGTTGGCCGCATCTATCTGAGGAATATCTAAGTGGTAATCCGAGAAGTCTGATTTAGAATTGAATCATAAGTGCCTGAGGGAATGACACTCATTCTTCTTTTAAAATTCGAATAAAATTGCAAGCTATTAGTCCACGCGATATATCCATCGAATGAAATTCCGTTCGATTACTGTTGAGAGAATGCTCAGGTTCAACGCTATTAGGTTTTTCTGATAATCTTTTTTTAGCCTCTGATTGACCACAGGCCAGATATCGATAACGTGTGTTGTGATGCAGCCCCTGGATTCACTAGGTTCAATGACTTCCAAACGCAGGCAGTAGCGGCCTAGCAAAAAATACACTGTTCGTTTCGAAGATGAATCTCAAAAGCAACTTCCTCAAAAAAAAAAAAAATTGCAGGTGTTAATGTATTTTCCTTCCCAAGCAGTGGACAGCAATTGGTACCCATGGTGTGATGGATAGCATGTCCGCCTGTTAATCCAGAGCTTCGTTGTTCGAATACCAACAGAGGCAAAAATGTTTTTTCCACGGGTATCGCCTTTCGCGAGGAATTGGCAAGTCCTCCGTTAGTATTCATTACCATGAAAAAATCGCTCTCTCGATTAGCCGTTCGGAACCGGCAGAAAATTGTAGGTCCCCTCCATTCCCTCCCAAGGCATGGTAGTGAAAAACGCGTTAGGTTCTGGGGCTCCTCGCTCTGTTGCGCCACCCTATTTAGCATCACGGTGAACAACTTTGTACTAAAAAATATTTACTATCCAATGTGTTTGAGCTTGGAGGAATTGTGGCTTATTACCACAATTCATAATACGTTGATAGAACGCGTTTCTGCAGATTTGTCATACCGAAAGTTTTCGTCCATTTTGATATAGAAGGGCTGACTCAGGACAAAAATTTACCACACATGCCGTTAGTCCTTGGAGCGGCGACGGCGCTAGACCTTTTTTTAACCGAAAAATCAACACAATAGGTGGAGACGTTTAGAAGCTTCTTTAGTTCAGTAGTATGGTCTCAGATGGCGACCAGCTCGAAGATACTAATTGTGCAAACGAGTTTTGTTGGTTGTGACAAACTACCAGCTTGGGATAAGCTGTTGAAGTTGTTGCAACTGATGATAACAACAAAAAATACCGCTACAAATGAAAAAGATGACTCTCCCATCGAACGATAGGAAATGCTACTGACCTCGAAGTAACTTTACTTAAACATTTGACTAGTAGACCAGTCGTTGGCTACTTTTCTTCTCGAACAGAATACCTAGCCAACTTCACTAACTTCGGTAAAAAAATGTGTGAATTGGCGGATTTGCTGGTCGATTTTCAGGTCCAACCCCTCCTTCCGCTATTCATATCTGTGAAGTTTCGTAGTACTCTTCCCATCACTGCACTGGTTCAACAAAATATTTCGTCCTGATGTTTTATACTCAGGTACGATTTTCTTCCCTTAAGCCTTTGGTGTGGTTCCTCATGCGCCCAATTTTCAGAGTCCTTTTCTAAATGGACCTTACCCTAATTCTGGCCGTTCTGGGACTCGGCCTGATTTTAAAATCTAGGTCTGATAAACATAGTAATTAGCTTAATGAGCCAGCTACACTGTCTAGCCTGGCTGCACGCACCACCCCATGCAGCTTAATGAATAAGATACATGTGCATGTGCAAATGTACATCCATCTGCGATTGCATCCTCTAGGCATTAATATGCCTGTCTGCCTAGTAACCTGTGTTATCCAAGGTAACACGTCACCAGCTGCAAATATTTTGACGTTTCAGGAATTTACCAGTCCCTTATCCAAAGCACGAGTATCGAACTATGTAAACTTTTTATCAAAAAAGTTGATCAGGCACTTGTAGCCCGTGACCATGAAAAACATCACTCTTTTTTTTCCTTTTCCTTTTATCAGAACTTTATTTTTGTATTTTTTTTTTTTTTAATTTGATTCCCTCCTTCTTCTTGTAGTGTTTTACTTATTGTGTTCTTCATTATACAGGTTTTTCGTGTTTTCAAATGCTGTAGTGGTTTCTTTAGTTTATTGAATGCGCAATTTTTTGCTCCTTAGACCTTGACCATTAACATAGAAAAAAGGAGATTGCATAAACATGCTTCGCACAACCGGTCGTTGTTGGTCCTTTTTTTTTATTATTATTGTAGCACCCCTTTTGGTGAATGTTCTTTCGTATTTCAATGTGGATATGTGTGGGGGGAGGAAGATGCAGTTTAAAGACGTAGTGCACTGCAACATGCCTATGTATATGTATAAACGAAAAGCAATTATTTACACGTTAACTGGTTTTGAAAAGTGCACTGAAGGATCGTGGAAGAAAGATTTAGAGGGTTCTGTGAAACACGAACTTGAAATCAAGTTGCCGCAAATACATGCCATGGTGTATGTATGTAAGCACAAGTATACATAATGGACGTAATGGTGTATAGATAGTTTCATTTGAAAATGCAAGTGGGAATCTTAAGCTTGTAGGTTATGAGCATGCAGGTAGGTATAGTCTTTTCTGACAAAGGTAGTGGCTTACGGATTAAGCTTGCCTATTGAAAGAAAGGATGCCAAATTAAATTCTCCCAATATGGATTTGGGAACAGGGTTGTCATAGCCATTTGAAAAGAATGGTGCAGGTGCAGTGAGCTCTTCTTTTCAATTTTGTCATTGAATAGGTAAGCATACCTCTTATTATGATGTAAAATGTGAACTCAAAGCCTCATAAGCTCTTCAGTGTTTGTTATAATTTGTTGAATGCATAGAAATTAAGGACGAAGCTTGTTATACAAGAAAACAATAGTAAAAAACCAAACACATTAGTGAGTAGGAAACCCAAGACAATCAACTTTTTCTCCTCCTTAAGAATCAAGACATCAGCCCAGAGAATGTCTTTATGATTGAAGACCTAAGCTACAGCCGCAATTTGAACCAACTGCAAATTTTATATCTAATCGGCCCATCAAACAGATTAGAGAATTCCCGGACATCGCAAAAACCTTTTTCCGTTTCTAATTTCAAAAAGTGGCGAAGCTCATAAAAAAGTTCTCATCACACAAAATCGTGTGGCGTAGCGTAATAAACTCTTTGAAAAAAGGAGCCCTTCTCTACCAGTTCCTCTGGGTCACACAATAAGATGTCATAAAACCATCAATTTTTCTTTTCATCCGCTTTCTTAAAACCGGACAAAGGCATTCTTAGCATCTAAATTTAAGTGAATGCTTTGTAAGTACGTATAATAAAATAAAAAACTTCGAGAATTCTACGATGTTGTTTGGAAAATTGCAGGGAAGTCGTAAACAGGACACAAAAAGAGTGGTTTTGTGAGGGAAACTACATGTCCCTCTGTGCTGGGGTTGGGGTTGGAAAAACTAATAAAACAGGAATTATTATCTGATTTTTGTATACCTACCTGAAGTTCATCACCCCATTTGCGATGCTGTATTCACCTATGACTTTATTTCATTCACATTACAAATGCCATAAAAAAATACGCATGGGGCAAGTCAACAAAGGAGAAAGAAAAGGACTCCCTGCCAGTTGCCGATACTAGGTTTTTTTCTTTTTAATTTCTTAACAGGATCATGACAAGGTGGAAGTTGTGTATCGTGAACTTTCTACGTATTTAGATTTGATTATTATTCTTTTCTTCCGGCACTCGTTGTTGTAGGCTTTGTAATAGAGACAAGGGATTGTTTGCTCAGAAGTGACATGTAGTGTTACAGCTGGTAGATGGATGGATGGATTGTGTGTGCTTTTGCGCAATAGATAAAAACAACGTACCTAGTTTAGAAAATTGCGATTCGGTTGGAGTAACGGATATGGTGTGTAATTAAAGAGTTTATTTGCACAAGGATCTTAAATGATTTCGTGTTGGCTTAGGTAAATTTTTAAGACTGAAGTCATGAGGAGGGTAGAGATGAACACACCTGGTTTGAGATACCTCCTGCGCTTTGAAACCGGAAGGTACATACCCACGTGGTAGTAGACGAGAACATAAGCCTGTGTAGGTACATATTATATTTTTATTCACATCAATGAGAATTGAATTCGGGGGCGACTAAACTTCATTGATGAACTCCTTTAACTTAATGATATCCTTCCTGAACAGAAAGAAGAGCTCAGACAGTGACATGCTATTTCCAACTTTGGCCATGCTGAAAAACGGTGTTTCACCTTCCAGCGATATTTCCTTCCACTTGCAAGAATAGACGATAATACAGAGCAAATTTGTTACAAGAGTTGTAGGTACATTGTTGTTGTTTTCTGAATTACGAGAATTGAATACAATAAGTTATGTTTCAAAGGCGGCCTGCACGATATCAATACCATAGCATTGGTACTTAGTTCGGAAGTATGGTAGTCCATGATGCCTAAGTGATTTGAAAACAGAGTTCTCGAGTCATTCCACGCTAATCACTCAAAGAAATTAGGGTACCTATTTACCGATGGTGTTAAAAGTAACCTGAGTGCCTACTTAGAATATTAGAAAAACTAGTCTGATTAGTCATTGTGCTCAAAATACTAGAGGGGCTGGCGGTTCTTACAGAACTGAGAGCATTTGTATCTACTTCGAACACTCAGTAGGAATATCCTGAGGATATAGGTAAAGGTCGTAATTTATCCGAAATAAACATACCTAGTCGATGTAGAAACAAAATCGTAAGGCGACTCATTTCTTTTTCGTGGAGACATGATACTGACTTTCTGTCACTGTCAAAAAAGCTAAGATTCAAAAGTAAATGACAAAATAGCCCACTCTTCTTAGATAAAGTTGGTATTGTGTTTTATAATAAATGAACAGCAATGGCTTGAGGATTGCAGAATCCTATTCAAGATAATACAAATTAAGCATTTTGTCCTGTAAATCAATTGCCTATGTGTCAATTTGATTGAGTTCAGCTCGGAAAAGTGACAGTGCTGTCCTCTAATAATTTTCGACGCTGATATTTAATACTTTAGGTTGATTTCTGATCCTTCCGTTTATCAGTACAGTTAGACCTTTAAACGGTTGGTGAAGCAGTTAGTTGAGAAACATATGATTTCTTCGGTGTCATGAATCACGATGCTAGTAACGTCAGAAAAAAGAAGAAGAACCACTATTCCAAGATGGCAGCCAAAGTTACTAAGATGTGAACATGAATTCATGGATTTAAAAGTTCAGTTTTTAAATTTTATTAAACTTTTTAAATGAGTGCCCCTCACCCGTTTCCCTCAAAGAATGTGTCTTTGTGGACGGTCTTACTGATTCAAGCCTTTCCCAAATGAGTGGTATTAAAAACCATATGGGCCGGCAGCTTGATTTTATTTTCACTTCCGACCCCATTAACTCATCAGTCTCAGAAACCACATCCCCATTATCTACTATTGACAACATTCACCCGCCTCTCACTCTCTCTTTTTTTATAACCTTACCTTTTCTTCTACCTAGCCCAAGTAAGTATTCGTTCTTTTCTTTCGTAAAGCTAACTTCAAGAAAATCAATGAAATCCTCTCTAATACCTCATTCGACTTTAATAATCTCTCAATGAATGACGCAACTAGTCTGTTTTACGAGAAATAGTTGCACTGCATAAATCTCTATGTTCCCCTTTCGCGTGATAAGCCCTACTCAACATCCCCTCCCTGGTACAATCATAGACAACGTGAGCTACGAAACACGAGAAATAAGCTCTGGAATAAATTTCTACGCTCCCATTCAGTTTTCGATTACTCTGATTACATTTGAGTGTTTTATAAATTTTCCAACCTCAATGAAGCTCTTTACAATAACTTTACAATAACTTTACATCCACCACCCAAGCTAATCTAATCTTCGAGCCAAAATCGTTTTATAAGTTTATCAATTATTAAAAGAAAAATGATGGTTTCCCTCCTTCTCTTCACTACGATAGCCAATCTTCCAACGAACCAACAACAATCGCAAATTTTTTTGCAAGTTACTTTAAACTGTCTTTTGCCCAAAATACCCCAGATCTAGACCAGACTTACTTTTCCTATCTTCGCCATCTCTCTACTGGGCCTTCTAATCTAAGCTTTAAGATCATCCAATATTCTTCTATCTCACTTTACGCGGATGTCATCACCTCCGATCTCTCTCCAGCTTTAAAATGACCTCGATTCATTCGTCTTTTGGTGTTCTAAAAACTTCCTTGAGTTAAACATTGCCAAATGCGAAGCAATAACTTTTTCTCGTAAAAGTAATAAACCTCCCCCCAGGTCCTATTATCTTCAGAACATTTCCATAAACCGTGTGCAGGTTATCCGAGATTTAGGAGTTCTCTGCGACAGCGAATTAAATTTTCGTTCTCATATTGACGAGGTAATATCAAGAACTAGTTCCGCCCTTGGTTTTATCAAGAGATGGTCCAAAGAGTTCCACAACCCCCTTGTAACGAAATCCCTCTATATTGCCTATGTTCGCCCTCTCCTAGAGTATGCATCGCAAGTGTGGCGTCATATCAAGCGGTTCATATCTCTAGGATCGAAAGTGTTCAACGTCGTTTTCTGCTGTTTGCCCTTCGGGATCTCTACGATGTTAGAAACTTTCTCACCCTGCCTCCTTACCGCGAAAGTCTCGCAATCCTTAATCTCCACTCCCTAGAAAACAGAAGGAATGTCTTTGACATCATATTCATTCACCGATTTCTTACTGGTAACACTGACTGCTCCCCCCTTTTAGATCGTATCTCCTTCATCACTAATCCCCGAAACGTTAGATCATCCCGATTTTTTTCCTTCCTGCTCATCGTACATCCTATGGTCTCAACGAACCCCTAACCCGCATGATGAGTAAGATTAACTCTGTTCCTTTTCTTTTCGACCTTAATCTTCCAAGTCCTTGTCTGAAAGTCCTCCTTTTAAACCATTTCTTATCCCTGTAGTTTAATTTAGCTTTAATTAGTTTTAATTAGTTTAAGTTTAGTATGTTTAAGTTATTTTAAGCTTGTATTAAGCTAATAAATGGGGCGGTAGCCCCACCAAAATTAAAAAAATTTTATTGTGTTAAAATTTCAAGTCGGAGTAAAATTGACGAAGTTATGAGTGTTTGAGCGACTGTTGCTCCATGACGGGTTATATACCTGGGCGGCGCGCTATTGTATTTTTCGACCTCGAATAAATTCTTTTGTAAACGGGCTTGTTCCGGTCTTGTCATATTTGAAGTCAGTTTGCACGATAACTCAAAATCTACTGGAACAATCGCTTTAAATTGTGCACAGTAGGTACTTCCTCAAAATTTTTTTTTTTTAATAATTACTAATTTCTTAACAACAAATTTCCCAACATTTTTTTTAGCGAAGATCGAGTTTTTCTCCCAAATTCGCTCGTCATTACCTCGAGAAACATCTCCGAATTTATTTCGATTTTTTGTCTCAGATGATTCTGTTGCAGGATGTAGTGCACACTGCAAACCAACTTTTTTCGAGGCGCTTCCGTAGTTTAATCCGGAAGTATTTGATTGGATGATAAGGAAACGCAGCCAACATGCCAAACTCTTAAGGTACCGAACCCGTTCGGAATCGGCAGAAAATTGTAGGTGCCTTCCAGTTCCTCACAGGGTATATGGTTGAGAGAAATACACTAAAACCCAAGGCCACTCGCTCTGGTACGCCACCTTAGGTTCCTATGTATCTTTGCATGATTTCCGTTAGATCACCAAGTTTTGACTTGTCGAAGTGTAGATGTGTACTAAAGCTAAAGATCCTAAGCGGTCAAGTAGCCTGGTTCTATACAGAAGACTATGCAACGATAAGTGCAATTTCGGTCCTAGAAGCTTGGAATCATCTTTAACTTTTGCTGCCGCTGTCATATGGATGATGAATAAAAAGAAACTTTATTTTCTACCTAATCTAACTCAAATTCATCTAAATCAGGTTATTTTGGTTGCTAACAAATAACAATGCAACCAAAATAACCTGATTTAAATAAAAAAGGTTTTTTAGTTTCATGGTCAAAATGGTTTTAGATGCAAAAAATAATTTAGATCATTGTGGTATCACAATGGACCCAACGGCCATAAGAGTACAGTGTCAGTTGAGCTGACAGTCTCCTCAATGTTACCTGTACTACGTTTTTTGCGGCATTCTGGACCTTAAGACAATGTAAGTTAACATTCGAATGATTCATAATATTCAAACAACTCAAGGTTTGAAGTGTTCCTCTAACGAAGACAGAAGAAAAAAGACCTCCCCAAGTACGATGTACTTCTTTTATGGTGGCGCAGTCTTTAGCATTGCAGTTGTATGCAAATTTCACTAAAGCCCCAAATCTCACCTGAACAAAACTCAAAAAACAAAAATCTATTGACTTTCCTACAACCCCTTTGGTCCAACTTACTTTCTGATAGCTAAGATGGTAGGTACACACTACACAGATTCATAAATGTTGAATTAGTTATTAAGTAAGTTAGTCTAGCTTTCTATTTTGATTGTACCCACATTAGCACCTTAGTGGAGAGAAACAGAAGTCTACTTCAAGAAAAAAAGTCCTTTTGACGAATAAAAGAATTTGTCTCTAGGGAATTTGGAGTTCTGGTAACGACTCAAGCAGAGTTTAACCAGGCAACTTCACTATTTACTCAAGTACAACATTTTTTTGAAATCACTTCCGCGTTCCTCGTTTTCTAGTCACTGTCTGCAATGAATTCCTTAAATTCCTTTTTTTTGGATTCAAATGCTAAGTTCACAAACTCGCCAAAATTGAATCATATGCTTCGAGAAATAGCGCCAAATATAATTTCCCGGTGTAACCAAGGAGTGAGGAAGAAAAAAAAGAGAAAGAAAAAGAACATGCCAGCCATTATGAATGGCCCGTCGAATGGAATTATTTCCCATAAATAGCTTGATCTTGGCAACTAATTAAAACCCACTCCACAACTCGGCACCACTTCACTCACATAAATAAGCTCCCAAGCAACAAGAAATCGGAAGAATTAGCAATTAACAGCAAAAAAGACATAAAAGTATGCGATAAATCGCACCACCATCGCATCCCATCAGAATCACACAGAGTGCACCACACCACAGCTCTGGGTAGCAACTCTTTTGTTAAACAGTTCCTTTTCCTAGAATGAGCAAAGTACCTACTAGTACTCTTTCCCATCATACAACCCAGAACTGGTGCGCCATTCGAAACTCATTCCAACAGGAATATTTACCAATGAACTTGGCCTTCGACCCCCACGTCTCCCAGTTGTTGCAATAAAAGTTCCTTGCTCAACACCAAAGGAGCAATTAGGGTTGAATTCATTAACTGCAAGGGCAGAGGACGTGAAAGAAAACAACCAAAACGGAACACAATTAAAATGCGAAAGCGACGAAGACGTCCGAGAGTTTCGCGTCGGTTGTGTCGAGCGGAGCACTATATCGACGTGGCATAGCAGCCGCTCGGCGTGAACTTATATAGTGTAGTGTAACTCACTTACCGCCCTCTATATGTATGAATTCCACGGCAAAATGAGTACACAACTCTAACAATGTTCTTGTGATCCTAAACCTGGCAGGAGTAATTTGTATAAGAAGAGTCGTTGTGCCTTCTCGAGGTGCTTCGCATCCTCCAATACCAAAACCCATTCCTTGTATAGAGTCAAGTTGTGGCAAAGAAAAGCATAAAATTCCTGGTTGTGATTTATGAAAATTCCTTTTTGGTTCGCACTTGAGGTACTCGGAATTAAAATCTTTCTTGCGATACTTTACGACTATGGTGCGGTTGCAAAGCAGATTTTGCTTGGAATTTCGTTAATGTAATGCTGTAGGGTCTGCAATTTGCTGAGTAATTAAGGATTCTTTATCTTTTACTGTGACTCTCAATCAAGTCTTTGGTTTAATTTTGATAGAATATCAAACGCTTTTATGTGTTTAGAAAAGCTTAGCTCACCAAGAGGAAATTGTAATGTGAAGTAGTTGCAACGATCTTTCTGAAACTGTGGTTTTTTCTTCTATTGTATTCAATGCACTTCAGATAAGCTCAGTGGTGTCCATACATAGATTCAAGTCTCTGAAAATGTTTCGTCAGGTTTCGGGATTGGTTACCTTTTCTTCATATCTTTCATATCTGGTTCAGAAGATGAGTTTGCTTGAGTACTGATCCGGGCCTGAGTCAAAATATTCGAGTCAGAACATTACAGATTCGAGGGGCTGGAAGAGACTCCTAACAGATTGAAGGAAACTAGACAATGTTTGTCCACCTTTTCTCAGAATTTTATTTTAAAAAAGGAATTGGAAAGTCCTAAAAAAAGCAACGAAAAGTTCTTTTTACCTTTAGCCGATCTGAATCAAAAGAAAAGTATGAGACACCTCCATTTCTTAAAAGAATGGTATCGAAAAGGCTCTAATTTTTTGCTGCGCTCAAAAATTTACTATAATTTATTAATCTGCTCAGATTTCTAATTGAGTCTTTCTCTCCGAGTTTTTTTGAGTGAAATCGCCATTTCTATTCGACGTTGCCTTCAGGTTATAAGCATGGAAAAGACAATGATAAGATTTCTAGGGCCAATGACCTTATCTTTTTCCAAATAAGGTATGTCGTCTTTTTAGGCCTCATCACTTCTTCGTCTATATTTCAGGTAATTCCGTTTCTTTCCAAGACTGCTTTCGAGAAAAGTGTTATTTTAAAAAATATTCACAGTACTTAACGCACCCTTTGCCCAATTTAGCCGTCATTTCCGAGCATGTTTTCTTTGAACGAATTTTTTTGATGATATCTGTCCCCTTTGGTAAGGTTGGGTTGGATGTGGGAGCAGCATTAAACCGGAGCTCAATGATCCACTGTGCTCCCAGGAATAACACAAAGTAATGAGGTGAGAGGGAGGGGGTGATCTATGAGGTAATGAATAGTGTTGGAGACTGGACTATTGACATTGAGAACCTTCCTTGAACTATTTGGCGCCCAAAATGAAAACTGTTCAGTGGAAGGTTGGAAATATTGCCCATTTCGTCGAAGAAGTATTCTCCAAGTGCTTTTTTCCTAGAGTGGGTCAAGCTTGGGCACTCATAGAAAAAGTGGAATTATCCTTCCTCTGCTTCTTCATCTTGGAATTCTCTTTACATAAATTGGATATAGTAATGTCAATTTGTAAACTTCTAGTTACTACTCAATGAGCTATGAGTTGCGAATTTGTGAGACTGCCAATCAACGGTGAGGGCAGCAGGCCTCTGCTAAGCTGGAGTATAATTTATGTATAATTCTTGGAAATATCTGACCAATGGTCTCTGCAAACCCAGTATGTTCCAAAGATGTTACTCCCCCATACTCAAGATATTCTGTTTCTTGAATAGCTTTCTTTGCGGTAGCAGCTGTTGCAGATATTTCTTCAAGCTATTGAAAAATTTGCTCCATCCTCAAGGTTTGGAGAAGCACGATCTCATTCTTCTCTTCTTTCTTACAAAATTCTGTATTTCTCTGTTATTTGTTTTTTGTAGCCGTTTAGCTCTTACTTTTCATTGATTTTGCTTCATCATTCCACCACTTGGGGCTAAATTACCGTGATCGAGTAATACGTGACGTAAACATGTGCTTTCGGCATTACTTCTTCACGATATCGAGTACTTTAGTACCACAATTTGCCATTCTTTTATCAGTATTTGAAAGAATTGTAGTCGATAAATGAACAGCAGACTGATTTTTTGTATTATGGGTCAAATTTTGAAAGTAAAATAGTAAACCTACCCCAGATTTCTTTGGGTGGTCGATAGTGTCCCTTTGAAACCCTTACCAACGGCTTGAATATCTCTCAGCGAGAGCCCCGGAGCCTAACGCAACCATATCTTTGTGCGGGAATGGAAAGGAGTTACGTATTTTGCCGATTCCAAACGGCATAGACTTATGTATATAAATTCATTAACTGGTTCCCAAATTTGTTGTATGATGCTCCTCCACATATTCTGTACTGGACGTCTTGGATTTTGGAATTTGCTGATGGTTAAATATTCAAAATGAAGTTTTTATTTGTTTCCTTATAAGGGTTATAAAGGGTCCGCCATCTAACGTCTTTCTTTCAACTAGTGCTAATTTCGTGAACTTAGGTCATGTTTGATTTGGCACATAGATACTTTTATCCGCTGAACGAATATGTGCGTTTTCGCTTCGCTAAGCGGGTATGTAAACAAGCAAGATTGTCGCATTTGGGGCACAGAAACCCGCACGCATACATTGAAAAGCCGATTCACCCAAAACGAGTCACTGTTTGGTGCGGATTTTGATCCGGAAGCATAATTGGGCCATTTTTCGAAAATGAGCAAGGAGTGGCTGTTACAGTCAATGGCGATCGTTATCGGGCCATGTTGAACGAATTTTTGTTCACAAAGAAGAGGAGGATATTGGCATAACATTTGGTTTCAACAGGACGGCGCGGCGCTACGTGCCACACAGTCGAAGCTACACTCGATGTTTTGCGCCCATTTTCAAAAAAAAAAAAAGAAGTTATTTGGCGGACCCTTTACCACTTGATTAATAGCCTGTCAATGTTTAACTTCGCCTAGCTCCTCCACACAAAAAAACTGACAGCAGAAGACGCTGTTGTTAAGCGACTGTCTCTCCCAGTATAGCTTTGCAGTCTTCTGCCCGATATTTCGTGAACTAGTCTCCCAAATATTGATCAGTCGGAGTTTCATTTCTACCACTGCTGTAAATGACGAGGTTTCAGTCTCGCTTGCTGATCTCAGTACTTCATGTCAGTCGCATGTAGGTTTAAATCTCAGGCAACAAAAAAAGTCTTCTTTTGATACATCCTTTGGGCACGGCCACAAACAGAGCGGCAAAATGAGTTCGAAATAGAATTTTTTTTTCGAATTTGTCGCTCAGTTCGTGACTCTATAGGTTGTGAAAGTATAACCAAATTTTATCTTTTTCAACCTGCTTAAAATAGGGGGAAATTAGACAAATCTTTCGTTGCATCACCATTCACCAATTTAAGAGACATCAAATGGTCACTCTTGATTTCGAAATGGTCAACACGCTGCTGAGCAGCTCTTTCGCGAGGCTGATACCGGTTCCGTTTTCACCCTGATCTGTTTCGTACTAGAAAATCTTGTGGTTTTTGAATCCCAGAACGGGCCTTGTTTCCTGCATTTCGCCTGGATTTACAAAATTTCGAATCGCCTTGTTGTTTTTACCTTTTTTTTAGAAACTTCGATCGACCAGTCATGGTTCCAATGTTTTACTTCTCCACTCTCAATCTGTTGCACTAATTTGCTATATTCAAAATCTGTGTAGCAAATCTGATCGGTCCAAGATCATTACCATGCTTGACAGTGGGAGTGCCTTTCATAATTGAAGGGGTTTCCATAATGCTTGAAAGCTTACGAAATTTCTTGACACGTATTTGGTTTCGATACGTGCACTGTCCTTTTTTTGAGTTCGAGCTCCATTTTTTCAACACCCGCCGGCCGGTGTTCTCCAGTCGTGTATGAGCCTCAAGAAATATACTTGCACACTTGTAGGAAATTTAAAAGAAGTATCTGGTGTCGCTAGAAGACTCGCTTTATTCGCATCTTATGAGTCGCTGCAGTGATATTCTACAACGTTTCCAGACAGGCTTCGACTTACTTTGAGCTTATTCATGCAAGCTAACGGTCAGACTAAGAAACCGTTAAGTTAACGTCGCCACCATTTTGAAAAACATTCTTGTTTGAATATGTAAGAGCTTTTTGATAGAAAAATACAGACTGAGTTTTTGTTACAGCCAAAACATGAATATTGAAGGATTTACTTCTCTGAAAGCCAACAGAATTTAACCATCTACTCGTATATATGTACCTATTCACGTGCTCTGCCAAACAATTCTTGAGTGGATCTTCTTCTTAATCACTTTGACAGCTGGTTTAACTTTTTGTTTCACACATTTCCACAGCAGCCCTAAGAACTATTGTACCTATAAAACCATTCAATACAAACCACTTCCGACAGATGAAAACTTCAGCAGATGGACACACAGACACATTGCTTTAGCATGCGATTGAGAAACAATTCTTGCGGTTGATTCAGTGTTCAACGCAAATGAACCTTTAGGTTAAACTTCTTCGTGTATGGAAAGCCACAAGAATGGGCTTTAGTGCAATTTATCTCGGATCTTAGGTACAACAATAAATGTCTTTTCCATCATACACCTGCAATGAAATTGTTTTAGCTTGCCGTCGGGATGGAAAAGAGAATTTTAATGACATAATCATTAACTAAGCTGCGGAAGACGTTTATGACTGTGTCATGATCGAAGGAAAGTTGCCACTCATTAGAGTCGCCATGAGTCACTGGCAAACAGCTATACGGCGACATCTGCCGGCACCACTCATTCATTAGACCCGAACCGAACTAAATGAGGAGCGCCATGTCACTTTCGTGCGAAAATTTCCCCCAAAATAGAACCATGAAACCAAAAAAAATTTGAAAGCAAAAACCGAAACTCATTTCCGAAATATCATCAATTGTATTTGTAGCTGTTTCCTTTTTTCGGTTTTTGGTTTTTGCATTTTTGGACAAGGCACACGTGGAATTGTGTCTCCATGGTTGGGCTCTTAACAAAAAGACAAAAAAAAAAAAAAAGGAACAACCAACATAAACTTTTTCTTCTCTCCCTCGCCTCGACCAGAGACGGACGTTGTTCGTTGTGTTACCTGGTTTATGTGAATTTTATATCATTTTGGCATTTTATATCCGCTACATCTGCTGTTGTTGCATTACCCCCAAAAAGTAACAAAATGCAGAGAAATTGGTTGTTGTAACAATAAGGCAGCACCAAAAAGAACAACACGAACCAAACGCGAAGGGAACTAATACTTTTATTTTTTCTTTTTTTCTTTTTTTGGCAATGGAGTGACCTCAGAACATGTGGACGTTCCGAAAGGCGTTGCAACCTGTCAATGGAATGGAAATTGCATTTAATGATTATCGTTGAATTTCGCAACATGAGCAGCACCTTTTTTTTTATTAACCAGCTCGTAGGCATGTTTCGCTTCCTCAGTATCTGAAGAATGTCAATTTAACTTTAGTGAAACTTCATGTTAAGTGTTGCTGCGGAGTAATCGTTTTAGGGCCAATTTATTTGAAGTTTAAGTTCTTTAACCATTAAACCATAAACAAGACTAACATCTTACTGCATTTGTTTGTTTATGTTTTATACTTTTAAACGTACCTCGGGCAGGTTGCGTGATCGAACGGACATGAGTATAACACTGCGTTGCTTATGTTTACTTAACTGACACATTTATATCAAACTTCGATGAAGCCGTGGATACGATGTCAATTTTGATCCTCATTTTCTTTTAATTGAATGACATGTCAGTTCTTTGAATTACTAAGCTGTAAAGGAACATCGAGTCCTTCCAAATTTTGAATTACTTCTGTTCCTGTAAATTTTACCTTCTTAATGCAATCATGTCAAACAATTCAGAGACCAGAAGTGATGTTGCATATGAGCTAACTAATGTAATGACAATAGTGCTTTGATATCCCAGAATCTAAAAAAACCCCAGCATCTGAAAAAACACTCCCAAACCAAAGCGATTACCGAATTCTCAGAAAGAAAAAGAAGCAGCATGAGAAGCGCTCGTTTGAGGAAATTGAGAGGTGCCATTACCAAAAGGTAAAAAGATCCTGCCAGGGTGGCAAGCGCCGAATTCAAGCCTGTAAAGACCAGCAGGGAAACATAGTTGTAAAGTCACAGTTGCTACTGAGGATATGGAATGATCACTTCTGCAGACTGCTTAACGGCGATGAGGATACAAATTCCGCTGTAAGGCAGATTGCCCCATTCAGCTTGGACGATGATCAAGAATGCCGGTGCAGATGGCCTTGATGCCGAACTTTTCAAGGCAGCTGTAGATTAGTTGGAAAGGAGCATGCAGCAGCTGATCTGCACGATATGGACGGAACAAAGCATGCCCGATGAATGGAACCTCAGTATCGTATGCCCGATCCTTAGGAAGGGAGACCCTCACAATTGCGACAATTATAGAGGGATAAGCCTCCTTAACGTCGCTTATAAGATCTTGTCTGCTGTAATATGTGAACGTCTGAAACCCCACGTCAACAACACTTGATAGGTCCTTATCAATGTGGTTTTAGACCAGAGAAGTCCACAATAGACCAAATTTTCACATTACGGCAGATCTTGGAAAAAACCCGAGAATATAATATCGTTATTCACCATCTTTTTATCGATTTCAAGGCCGCGTATGACAGTATCTACAGAGACGAGCTGTACAGAGCCATGTCTAGTTTTGGCATCACTGCAAAACTCGTACGACTATGCAGGATGACTTTGGAGAATGCACGCTGCTCCGTCAAGGTCGGTAAAGAACTCACCGAGACCTTTAATGTCGGAAAAGGCTTTAGGCAAGGCGACAAACTGTCTTGCGATTTCTACAACATCATACTTGAAAGGATTGTAAGAAACTCAAACGTCAACACCAGAAAAAAAAATCTTTCAAAAGTCTGTACAATTATACGCCTATGCTGACGATATTGACGAAATGGGAAGAAATAAGCGTGATGTCATAGGTGCTTTTGCGAGTATTGAAACGGAAGCGGCGAAAATGGGTTTGATGGTTAATGAGGGCAAAACATCGACGAATTGGACAAAACGTCACAATAGACAGACATAACTTCGAAGTAGTACAGGACTTCGTCTACCTAGGATCCGCTATAAACACGGAAAACAACATCAGTGCGGAGATCAGACGGAGAATAACTCTTGCCAACCGTTGCTTCTTTGGGTTAAGAAGGCAATTGAGAAACAAAACCCTCTCCAGAAAAACCAAGGTAACCTTGTAAAAGACCTTTATCATCCCAGTCCTGCTTTAGGGCGCGGAAGCATGGACCTTGTCGAAAGCGGATGAGGAAACTCTTGGTCGTTTTAAGAAAGAAAAATTCTCCGAATGATCTTTGGTCCCATATGCGAAGACAATGTGTGGAGAAGAAGATACAACAACGAGCTGTATGAGCTGTACCGCAACATGGGCAGAAGAGTACGCATCGCGAGGCTACGATGGTTGGGCCATGATGCGCGGATGGACCCAAACGCTCCGGCTCCACGGGGAAATTGCAGGGAAATCGCGGAAGGGGAAGACCTCGTCCTAGGTGGCGCAATCAAGTGAATGAAGAGTTCAACCGACTTGGAGTGCGAAACTGGAGAGAGCTCGCCCGAAATCGAAGTCGTTGTAGAAGGATGCTGCTTGAGGCCCAGGTTCACCCCGAATTGTAATGCCCACCTAAGTAAGTAAGTAAGATATCTGAGTTTGCCAACTATGATGCGACAAGAACGCCGCGGTGGGGCACTTTAACACATTTCGGGTCGCCGCTAACGACAAATTTTCTATCGGCCGATAGTTCGTTCGGGCTTATAAACAGTATAAAGATGTTTGATGTGCTTCTCAACTGCGTTCAAACCAAACTATCGGCCGGTAGAAAGTTTGTGGTTTACGGAGATAATTATACTTTAGAGCCCTTATCAAATTTACTTATAGTGTTTTACTGAGTCGTTGTCGTTGTCCTGGTCATTTTCGTTGTCCGCTTTTACCAGCGTAAGTAGCAACAATCAAAAGAAATAACCAAAGAAACGAAACTAAAAACGACTTGAAAACCGTGAAGCTGTATGTGTTTTCTTTAATCGAAGTATGCTCGCTCTTTCAGAAGATTTTATTAGTTTGTACTGCAACTATATTAGTCGTCTTGTGTCCATTCGTCAAACTAAATTTAATGTCATTTAATGACTCCTCAATTTTCCAGCATCTTTTTGCCATCATCAACCATCTTGAAATACTCCGTACAATATGCAACAATAAAAGCACATAACAAAATTATAATCGCCAGCAAATATGCTGAAAGCTTAATACTAAAAGCTCTTCACTCGTCGATTCCGCCATACAAAGAACCACTGACTAATGAGTGTCGTGGTGTGCGGGCCTAGCAAAATTGGTTCTATATTTAGTTTAATTAAACGACTTTGTGTGTACTCATATTTAGTCATTTGATATTATTAGAAAAAGTTGTCTAAGATTTAACCAAAAGTTACAATGGACAATAAGATTGCAACAGGCAGCGTGGCCGAGCGGTCTAAGGCGCTGGTTTTAGGCACCAGTCCGAAAGGGCGTGGGTTCGAATCCCACCGCTGTCACAGAGATTTTTTTATTCAAATTTTATTCAAGTATTTAGCTCGGGATACGATAAAGAATAATTGCACTTTATTATTAGTCACAATGAAGGAATGACTAATAGACTTCAATGAAGGAATTTAATCGAACTCATGCGCAAAAGTGATTTGTTTCTTATATGGAGCAAGTTGCATGTCGATGTCGATGATTTGTTACAGGATTTCCTCTCGGAATGCAAGTGCAAGTATGTTTACGTTTTTCATTGGAATGAGGATCTTGGGTGATTCTATTAGAGTTTCTAGTGAAAGTAGAGTGATTATTTTTGAAATAGTTCATCGTATGTAGGTAGCTTCTAGATACAGATGACTAATCTTAGGTCAAGAACTTAAGTTATTCAGACTTATCGTCATCTTATTAAAATACTTTTTAGATGAAGAGCAAGTTCACATGAAGTAGGTACTAAAGGAATCCAAATTAAATATGCGAGCAACCTGTATTTTGTGTTTTGAGCGCGTGCAGCTTGACGTTCTGTCTTAAATTTAACTGGTTTTGAACTTTGATTGGGGGTATAAATTGATAATGTTTTAAAGCTTTCTCGGAATGCCTTTGATTTGATTTCCGTTGAACTCATTCGTAGTAGGTATTCAACGCCCGGGCTTTGAAGAACCAAAAGCAAGACAAATTTATGTATATTTCTTGAACTTTCATAAGAATTGTCGGCTGAAACTGCAAACGCAGCCTTGTGCGGTTTTGGTGGTGGCATGCCAAAAAGAACATCATCATCGAAAAAGTACATTAACTTTTAAGGGAACGAGTTTTGAATGGGTTAACAAATGCCTTTTTTTATTATTTTGTGAGATTGAAGACATGTCGCTTTACCCAAAGTCACAGTTCTTAAAACACTCCCCTCCAAACTTCGACATAATCAGACTGTCCCCAAGGTTCAAACCACAGCGAGGCGCACTTTGTCTAAGCCAAGCCAATTTAATTGCCACTGATAAGCCCATAGCCAACTGACAGCTGTCACTTGCATCCCCGTATTCCCCAAATCACCAAATTTTAAAGCAATCAACTCAAACTGTATGTCCTTCTTTAGACTATCTTTCTACGCCTCAATCCTAACTAACTATGCTTCTTCCACCACGAAAAGCTCCTAATCATCTCATTTAACTGCCATCGATAAGAACTAAATTGCGTGGCAACACGTTTAACACCTTTAACGTCACACTGCGGCACACTCCAAACTGTCAGCCGGATAAGTCAAATCACGGCCCTAATTGCATGAAATTCACCATTCACCCCTTTTTTTTTTGTTGAGTTGGGTATGAGACCATTGCCGTGCCATAGCTTCGCTTATCTTAATTATTCGCTTCGCGAAGTTTTCCAAAAATTTTGAAGCCACATGCAAATAAAAATAAATCACGCTTCAGTATCCCTCCCACAGTTTTGCCGCGAAATGGGTTTCCAACTAATTAAAAATCACGCACTATATACGATTCGGTTAAACTGCGTACCGCCATCGCCATCGGATGATGTCACATCCAAAAACGAACGAACAACCGCAACACCCAATAAAAAAAAAAAATGAATAGAATTGTGTCTTAGAAACGAATAAAACTAAAGAAACATCCCCGCAGGACATTTTATGTAACATCACACAGTTGTTGGTAGACAGGAATGCTTAACTGCCATAAACACCATTACCATTGATGTTATCCTATCCTGGCAACGACAGAAGGCGACTTTCTATTTTCCAAAACTAAAAAGGGTTAAAGACACACAGTCAGTCAACCCTTTGAATGTTATCGTTCTGTTAAGAAGGCGAAATAGATCCTTGGAACTTTTCTACTATACCATCGTCTACCACCACCCTTATGGGCATTCGTCTTGTTAAGACATCAAATTTATTGTCGAAAAGGAAATTAAAAGGATTTTCTTAAACTCTCCAGGATGCTGCATAAGAAGGGAAACACCGCCACACGATTTTGTTATGTGCCACTGATAGGAAAAAAGTATCGAATTTCAAATTGTCTATGTTGATGGAGATGGAGGAAAGGGTTTTAATTATTAAAAATGGTTCAACTCTTTTTTCTTTTTTTGTGTTTTGAATTTCGTATTTCATTGGGATTTATTAGGAATATGAAGCCATTTGGGAGTTGAATGTCGAGTCGAAAAAGGAATTGACTGACCCGTTGGCATGGTAGTAAGTTGGGTTGGTGGTAGTCATGGCCTTGCCTGAGTCGTGTTAACGCTAATGGATGAGGTCTTCAAATGGACTTTGGTTACCGTTTCGTTTGTTGAAAGGGAAATGAAGCAAATTATTTATTGAGTATGAGAGACGTTTGAGTATGAGGAGGGGTGGGTGTTTGTTTGAATTGAAATCAGTGACTGATTCAATGTAACATCAGAATGACTTTGGAATAGGAGGCTTGCATAGTGTGAGGAATATTTCAGGATTACGAAAAGAGTGTATGGCCTCTTTCAAGGCTTTAATAGACTTCTTTTCAAAGATCAGCTCAAATACACACTCGACTCGTCCATTGCGTCGCCAAAAAAGATAAGTGTTTCTTTCGTTTCGATATGAAAAATGTCCAAACAAACAAAGGCTCCTAGGAGAATCTAGTGGTACAATCTGGAGCAATTCATTTCGTATATGCAAAGTCAGCTGTGTAATACCATCGACGCAGTTTCAAATGCAATCACGGCACAAAATATGTGGGATCGCCTACAACGAACCTGCTTAGAGAGAGCCAAATCACTGTTAGGAGTCTCAAAAGGACACCACCAACAAGCTAAAGAAACCTGGTGGTGGGATGATGAAGCTAAAGCAGTGATTAGAAAGAAGAAAGCAGCTTTCCAAGCTTGGTCGAAGTGCCCCTCAAGAAATACAAATGAAAAAGCGCGTTTCAAAATGGAATACAAGAGCTGCAGAAAAGAAGCGAAGAAAAAGTGCGCCCAACTTCAAGCAAAAAGCACGGAGGGCCTGTATTGAGAGCTGGAAGAGATTTCTGCCCCAGCTGCTGAAGCAAATCTGGCAATCCAAGAGCTAAGACAAAGCAACTTGAATAAGGGAGCAACCATTTTCAAAATAGCCGCTCAGAGAAGGAGAAATGCGCAGGAGATTCGTTCGCCGAAGTTCATCAATGATGCTCAAGGAGTGCTACTTGTGGATGACGACAATATTCTTCACAGGTGGCAACAGTATTGTGATGATCTTTTGAATGAACAGTTTCCTCGGCGCCACTTTCCAACAGCTGCACCTAACTTTACGGAAGTATCCGACGTCACAGTCGAAGAAGTTAGGGAGGCAGTTAAGAACTCCAAAAAAGGCAAAGCGATTGGGCCAGACGAGGTACCATATGAGTTTTGGAAAAATATGGGAGACATCGGGTTAAGATGGCTCACGATTCTCATCTCCAAACTTATAAGAGGTGACAGTTTGCCTAATCAATGGAGGGAAAGTTTTCTTCTTCCAATGTACAAGGGAAAGGGAGATACCAGAAGCTGTGACAACTATCGTTCGATCAAGTTGATGTCCCACACTATGAAGATCGTTGAGCGGGTTTTGGATAGCCGACTGCGGAAAATAATAAGGCTGTCTGATGACCAATGCGGGTTTGTCGCGGGTAAGTCAACTACAGACGCAATCCAAAGTATAAGGATCATTATGGAAAAACACCGAGATGCCTTAGAGGATTTGCATATTGTGTTGGTTGACTTCGACAAGGCATTCGATCGACAACCACGAGATCTGATATGGGTGGCCCTCAGACACCGAGGAGTTCCTGAAGCCTATGTGCGAATAATTATGGACATGTACGAGGGAGCAGTTACAAAAGTGAGATGCCCAGCTGGAGTCACCGAAGAATTCCAAATAACAGTAGGTGTACATCAGGGAAGTGTCTTGATTCCACTGCTCTTTATTGCTGTTCTGGATTATTTGCTCGAAGGAAAAGTAACGGACAATAAAGTTCAACAATTATTCTTTGCTGACGATGGAGCCATCATAAGCGAGGATCCTACATCCCTGCAACAAGCACTTGACGTTTGGATTGATGTTCTGGAAGGAAGTGGGTACCGTATTAGCGCTAAAAAGACTGAATACCTGTGCTGCCCTTTTTCTGATCCAGACAAGCCTATTCCAGACATTTATTTGAATGGAAATGTGCTTCCCAAGGGTGAAAAGTTTAAATATCTGGGATCTATGATCAATAGTGAAGCAACTTGTGATGACGACATCAATCATCGAGTAAGCGTAGGGTGGATGAAGTGGCGAGAAAACTCCGCTATCTTCTGTGATCGAAAAATGCCCCCTAAGTTGAAGGGAAGACTCTACACAGCAGTTGTCCGTCCAGCTCTGACATACGGTTCACAATGTTGGACTATGTACAAAAAGTATGAGAGCAAATTGGCGGCAGCCGAAATGAAGATGCTTCGGATGACAGCAGGAGTAACAAAGCTTGATCGAATTAGAAGTACTAAGATCCGTGGAAGCCTTCATGTCAAAAGTACCAACTTGGACAAAATTCAGCATGACCGGCTCAGTTGGTATTGTCATGTTCAAAGGAGAGATCCGCAGAACCCCGTCCAAAAGGCAATATCGTACAACGTTTCAACAAATTCGCGACGAAAAAGAAAAGACAAAGGCCAAAACACACCTGGTACAAGCAAATGCAAAAACAGCAGCATTTGGTTGGCCTCAGACATGGAACAATCCAAAACCGGGAGGCTTGCCGACGCTTTCTGAGATCAACGCGGCGTACCCCACAGGCGGATCACTAGTGTGAAGCAGAAAAGTGGGAGAGTTGTGATCGCTTCAAGATCACTACTCGTAACGCCGGAAATGAAAAGAAGAAGAAGAAGAAGATGAAAAATGAGTTCTTATTAAAAAGATGAATTGTTTCATAAAAATCCAACAAATTGGTCTGTAGAACTAATTGTACAGTGTGAACTCCGCTAATTTCAAGAACTGGCAATCTTATGCCGATTCCGAACGACGCTTGCAATGCAATGGCAGTGTGTAATCACCAATTTCCGGCGAAAGGCGATACACACGAAAAACACTGCTTTTTCTCATGTCTTTACAATTCGCACCACGAAACAGGTAGACATGGTTCCTGGATTCAATTTCAATGGTGAAAACGTCAATGTCGAGCTGCAGAAACCGACCTAATATGATACTTGACTACTTGAGTGCTTCCAAAACACCTCATTATGCCGTTTGCCATTGAATTAACCGATGAGGCTTTCATTTGCTGAATTGTGAATTAATACTTCTTGATCGGCAATTGTGAAACTGGTGGAAATATTTCGTCTGTCTGTAGAAGCTACTGGGGTGAAGAATCGATCTTTTTCACGTCAGGTAAGAACGACTGTGAATATTGCCAACAGTGTTGAGAAAACCCCAGTTTCGGTAAATTTCTTGTTGATCGGAGTTTGAGATTCCACAAACGACATTATACCGAATTTTGCATAAGGACTAAGTTTTTAACGCTTTTAAAGTTCATTATAGGCCAATTAAACCTATAGCAGCATGTAGAATTCTCATATTTGAGGGCTCTGAAAATCCAAAAGTTATGATTGGAAAGCCTCTACGTAATCAACTTGTGACTGTTTTGCCCTGATTTAGCCATGATAACGTGCAACACAACACACGATGTCATCGCTATTTTGCATCAGAAGTCTCCTGAGTCCTGAGTCCTAGCCACCGATTTCTTGTAATTGAACACTATTAGACTTTTTTATTTGGGGCTACGTGAAGAATATAACCTATGCCAACGGCTAACAATCGTTTCAAGACCTCAAAGGTCAGATTCATGAAGCTATCTATGAGCAACTTCTTCTCGAAGGGCTCTCCTACTCAACGGCTTCACACTAGTGATCCACTCGTGATGGAACACGCCGCGCTACGTTGGCGTCAAAATTTGTGGGCACATCTACGAGTTTGGAATTGTTCCACGCCTAAGGCAAATCAAAGGCAGACTTCGTTGTACTCGTCTGTAACAGGGGTGTTTTAGCGGTGCACGTTGCCTAATAGTGAGCATGTCTACCTGTTACTCGTGAAGTTCGTGGTTCGAATCCAAACAGAAACCAAAAATGTTTTTACACAGGTATCACCTTTTGTAAAGGAAATAGCAAGTCCTCCGCTAGTAAATTCATTGCCATGAAAAACGTTTTCTTGATTCGGAACCGCCAGAAGCTGTGAGAAATGCGCTAAGCAGGATGCCTTACCGCTCTGCTGCGCCACCCTATATATGTATGTAGGGGTGTTATAATTGCCTTCCTTTTTTTATCTTTTGCGGTAGTGTCTGAATCTGACTATTTCCCTTAAGAAGATTAAAATATCAAAACAAAACTTGTTATTGGAAGATTCTATATGATGCATATCATCGAAAATAAAAAATAAAACAAAATAATCTAGGAGTCAATTACGTTACTCTCCAATCTGGCAAGGAGAAACTCTGTTATCCTCCACTGGACACCAGCACACAAAGGCTATATTGGCAATGAGGATTACAGGCATCCTAGCTAAAGACAGCATGTAGCCTCTAAATTATTCGTCAGCCTCGAGCTTGAAAAAATTCATAGCCAAAAACAACCTAATGGAAGAGTCTAATAAAACTTGACGTTACTTCTCTAGCCAAATAATCAGCTCAAAACTTTTTAAGCCAGAATACAATCAAAAACATAAATTTTTCTATTGAATCAGAAAAACTATAACTGAAATAAAATTACAAAATAGGCTGGCTCAACAGAGCGTGAAGTTCGAGGACTTACGAATTTTTCACAGCCATACCCTGCAAGGAATGAATTTTACTGTTATCTTAAAAAACTTCTACATCAAATGAGACTGGCAGCAGATCTTATCTGCAGACTATGCCTTAAAAGTGAAGAAATATCTCTGCAAATCATGTCCTACAATTTTCCTCCTTAAAGGCAAATACTTGACTGCAAGAACAATTCTCTGGACAAACTATTCCTTGCGAATGGCGAAACAAGGGGAAAAGCAACTGGATAATTCCGGGGTTCGAACCTCAAACAACCACGTGACAGGCAAATATACCAACCATTACGCCATTTCTGCAACAATTTATTAGCTTTGCCATATGCTTAACAGAAACTGATAAATAATAATGGCTGAATTCCTCCAAGATATCAACATCTACGCCAATTTCCCTCCTGCTGATCATTGCACGGTGTGTAATAATGGTTCATCTAGCTGCTTCTTCCTCTTCCTTTTCCGGCGCCTGCGGTACGATTATCGCGATTTCGAAAAGATTTAAATTAATTTTTAATAATTAATTGTTTCAAAATAGTGATCAGCTCGTGTAGCTCGCAGTAGTGGTTGGTCCATCTCCTTTTTTTTCCTTTTCCGGAGTTACAAACTTTCTGATTTCAAAAGGATCTCCCACTTAATTGCTTCAAACAAGACTTGTTGTGATCAGCTTAATGGGGCTCGTCATGACGGTTCGTTCATTTCCTTCTTATTGTTCTACCTTTTCCGGTGTAACAAGTTTTCTGGTTTCAAAAGGATTTCCCATTTAAGCACTAGTTATCCGCTCGCAGGGTACGCCGTGATGGTTCGTTCATACAAATTCTACATAATTTAGCCTAAGAATAAGGATGCAGTAGGATGCAGTCTTCAAAAGCTCTCTCGATGCCTGATTTTAACAGCAACAAACAGATTTACTTTTCTAACAGACTGCGTTAAGTGCACATTTCAAGTCCTGTTTCACATGTTCCGGTGAAACAGGACCCCTCACCAAACCGACCAACTTCGAAGCACGTGTTCAAATGATTCATTGACTGATCATCGAAACATTCGTTATACGGTTCATAACCTTAAGTCATATATTGCAGGCCACACTTTCCTCCAAATATCTCTGAATGTCTACCATACTCTTAATCATCCTTGAAGTGTGTTTGACTCTTGTTTTGCATGAATGAAGCTATAAAAGCTTTGTCTTCTTTCACCACAATTATTGACCTGTGCAAAGGATTGATGATAATTCTTTCCTGATTATCTCCTTTTCTTAAAATAAATGCCAATGCACGAGCAGAACATTATTCAACAATTTTAAAACAGATTATATGAATTATGACTTTAATGGTGTTATGTCAGCACAGACAGAGACACTATAAAAGATGTTACCTCTGTTTTATCCGAACTTTCAACAAAGAACATATTTTAAAAAATTATTACATGACCGATTGAATGTGAAAGATTATTTCGATTCGAGTACCAATCGGCTCTCTGAAAGCGTCACACGTCTTTTTCAATCTGTGCGGTATTATAAGAAAATCAAAATTTCTAAGAGATCACGCTCTCCTAATGGTGAAGACACCATGTCTTTGCTTAATAAAAATCAAAAATTGAGCTCTATAGAGCATAATCGTTGGATACCTCTCCAAGCTCATCCTGATACTGACATTGAAATCGAAGTGGATGAAATTGTTGAAAAGCCAACAGAATCAAAGAAAAAATCAAAAATTCCCTCGGTCTGCGTTTTGCAACAAACCAGTGAACGTGTCCATGCCTTATTCCGTGAACTTAAAATAGATCTATACAGTGTAAAAAAAATGTCGATTGGCATCAAAATAAATTGTGAAACCCTTGAAATTCATTCCAAACTTTGTGATGCGCTAAGATCAAAAAATTGGCAATTTTTCACACACGATTTACCATCAGCCAGATCTTTCAAAGTCATGCTCTATGGCTTACATGAAATAAAAGTTGAAGAACTTAAAAATGAATTGCTGTCACTCGGTCTTAAATGCCTCAATATTAAAATTATAAAAAAGAACTACGATAATTTCATTGATATCTTTTACTTAGTCTATCTTGAATGTGGTTCAATAAAATTAAGTGAGCTTAAAAAACAATTTCGTTCAATATTCAAAACTGAAGTGAAATGGGACTTCGCTCGAAGGCAAAGGAACAAAATGACGCAATGTTACAATTGCCAAATGTACGGCCATGGAGAAAAAAATTGTCACATCAAAACTCATTGTGCTAACTGTTCCCTAAATCACGCAACTAAAGATTGTGACTCAATAACTATAAAATGTGCAAATTGCAATGAAACTCACACGGCCAATGACCCTATTTGCGTCAGCCGACAAAGTTTTTGCAAAATAAGGGAAAAATTATCGTCAAAAAATAGAATGCACCACAACAACACGTCAATTGCAACGAAAATAACGCACACTGTGCCGCAGCGGCAGCATCAATCTTTTACACCTAACATCGGAGACTTTCCCGTGCTCTCGTCACACAAGAGGTCCAAAGTACCAAATCCAACCAAAGCCGTAGCTTTAGACAAAGTCGCAAATGATAACAACTCAGGTTATAATGCATGGTCAAACTCTCCAAAAACCGGTTTTACAGACACAAATGTACTTTTCACCATGGAGGAGATTAACTCTCTCACTGCAGATATGATTACTCAACTCGGTCGATGCAAGACCAAGACCGATCAATTTAATACGATTGCACAATTAGCTGTTAAGTATTTATATTCTAGTAAGTAATGATGAATGGAAATCTTAAGATAAACTGTTGGAATGCTAGAAGCATTCGATGCAAAACTATTGAATATTTTGCTTTTCTAAGCAAACATAACATTGACATTAGTCTTATTAGTGAAACTTGGTTAGATAGAAAAGTTAATATCTCTAGTAAAGATTACATTTGTTATCGATTAGATAGACAAGAGAGAAGTGGGGGTGGAGTTGCCGTGGTTGTAAAGCGAAATATAAGACATAAATTGTTGCCTGTAATTAAAAGCAAACTGATTGAAAACATTGGGATTGAAGTACCTTTTGAAAATGGGCGTTCAATCAAAATCTTTTCAATTTATTTCCCGGGTGGTTCTTCTTCGCAAAGCAAAAGACTTGATTTTAGAAATGATTTGCGTAAATTAATAACGATAAATGATAACTTTCTTATTGGTGGAGATTTCAACTGCAGACATAGGAATTGGGGTTGCATCAGAGCAAATGCTTGGGGCAATATTCTGTCGGATTTAGATTCAAGACATCCATTTAATATATTATATCCCCCTCACCCCACCTGTATTCCTTCCAACAATAGAACTAACCCCTCTACACTGGATTTATTCCTTACTAACATCCCTGAACTTTTTAGCCAACCCAACGTTGTTAATGACCTGAGCTCAAATCACTTGCCGGTTTTGATTGAAGTATATTCTACCCCAGTAGAAACATGTAACATTGTCTACGATTTTAAAAACACAAATTGGAACAATTTTAAAAGCAGTTTGAATCAGAAACTAAGAAATGTGCCGGACATTTTGTCAAGTCAAGCAAATTCTGCTCAAATCGATGAATCCGTGAATACTTTCACAAATTCTGTATTTGAAAGTATGGAGCGAGCTGTTCCAAAAAAAATAAAACGTAGAAACAACGGAAATGCACTGCCAATTCACATAGTAGAAACAATTAAAATTAGAAATAAATATAGAACTTGGTGGATTAGGTCAAGAGATCAATATTACTACTATGAAATGAAAACTTTGAACGAAATCATAAAATCATTGCTTTCCAATTTTAGAACTCAGTCATGGAACCACAAGCTTCAAGGCCTAGATAAAGGAAGTAAACCCTTTTGGAACATTACCAAAGTTGTAAGGAAGAAAAAAGTGCACATTCCTGCTTTTAAGATAGGTAATACAGTACTGCTTTCCAATGACGAAAAATCAAAAGCTTTAGCCAATGAATTCTGTGCTAATCATCTAGTTACAAGTAATGCAACTGTAAACAGATTTATTGAAAACAATGTTTTCCAATCAATACAATCGCTAAATACAGGCACCATTTTTGTAACAGATGATATCGTGTCAATTGAAGACTTGAATGAGATTTTAAGAAATCTCAAAAACACTAAGTCACCCGGATTCGACGGGTTGAAAAATGTCTTTTTAAAAAACCTACCTAGAAAAGCAGTAAAATATTTAACTAAGCTTTTCAACGCATGTTTTAAAATAGGATACTTCCCAAGTAGTTGGAAAATGGCTAAAGTTATTCCAATACCTAAGCCTGGTAAAAATTCTTGTCTGCCTTCTAGTTACAGACCAATCAGCTTATTAAGCTCTTTAAGTAAATGCTTAGAAAAATTGATTAAAAACAAAGTTTTGCAACATGTTGATCGCTATGACATTCTGCCACAAGAACAGTTTGGTTTTAGAAGACATCACAGCACTGTTCACCAGGTTGACAGGATCACAAAAGATATTAAAACCAGTCTTTCTAATGGTAAAAGCACAGGAATGGTCCTTTTGGATGTCGAAAAAGCGTTTGACTCTATGTGGCATGAAGGGCTTATTCACAAACTTCTTGTTTTAAATTTTCCGCCTTATGTAGTTAAAATTATATTGTCTTTTCTTTCTAAACGTACCTTCAAAGTTTGTGTAAATAATTGTTATTCCAATGTAATTGAAGTTACTGCAGGTGTACCCCAAGGATCAGTTCTTGGTCCTTTATTGTATATTATATACACTCACGACTTTCCAAAAGCCCATAACTGCAAAACCGCAATTTTTGCTGATGATACCTGCATTTACTCAACAGATTCAATTGGTTCCGTAATTGAAATCAATCTGCAATCTGCATTGAATTTAGTCCAATCATATTGCGGTGATTGGAAAATAAAATTGAATGCTTCTAAGACACAGGCCCTTTTTTTCACTAGAAAAAGAAAAGCCTGTTACCTTCCAAGCAATAGGCTTCAGTTAAATGGGTTTCAAACTGAGTGGAGATCGAGTGCCAAGTATCTTGGGGTACATCTGGACAAAACTTTGACCTTCAGTTTGCATATTCAGCAAACTCTGAACAAACTCAACATTGCGTTAAGAACTTTGTACCCTTTTTTAAATCGTAGATCCCAATTGAGTGTTGAAAATAAAATGTTATTGTTCAAAGCTATATTTCAAAGCATAATGCTTTATGGTTCTCCCGTCTGGGGTACATGTGCGAAGAGTCACATACGCAGGTTACAAACCATGCAAAATAAAATTTTAAAAATGATATTTAACCTTCCCTGGCACTATTCTACTGAGAACCTACACGAATTAGCAAAAATTGAAAAAGTTGAAACACGAATATCCAAATTATATGATCGTTATCGATTATCGTGTAGTTGTTCTGATAACAACCTAATATTGAACTTAGCAACTTAAGGTGTTGTAAACATTGTTTTATTAATATTTATTTATTTGTATTTATATATTTGTATTTATTTATTCTTTTATTTACCTATTAATCAATCAATTTATTCATTTATTAACTTATTTAACCAAGTTTATATTTATTAATTTATTTATTTATTAATTAATTTATTTATTTATTTACTTATTCATTAACTTATTTATTTATCTATTTATTTATTTATTTACTTATTTATTTACTAATTTATTTATTTATTTATTTATTTACTTATTTATTAACTAATTTATATATTTATTTATTTACTTAAGCATATATTTATTTATTTTGATATTGTTATTAATGTTTGTACTTTAATTGTTTAGATAATTTATTTGACTGTTTTCTTTTGTTAATTGTTCGCTTATATATTTAATTGAATATATACAACATAAACTGTGATATTTATTTAATTTGCTTCTATTTTTTTTTGTCCATATTTATTTATATTCTTTATATGTAATCATCTGATTATGTAAACAACATCTTTTTTTGCGATCACACCCCCGCTTCTCTCTCTAAACAATTGCAATGAAGGTTTTTTCATGTAGCTTTTCCTTCTAAAATAATTTGAATCTGTGATAATAATAGTATTTTTTTAAATATTATACATCTTTTTCAGTAGTAAGGTAGAAATATACCATTTCTCTGTAAATTGTGCAATCTAGTTATATGAAAATATGTATTTAAATTCAGCTACAATAAAATAAATATTATTATTATTATTTCGATTCAGTTGAAACGCCAAACAAGATTTTATACGAATTTAGAACACAGTTTCAGCTAAACGATAATAAAGTTAACAACGAAATACTTTGCACTTTTTAGTAAACAGAAGATGTCATCGTGCTTTGCTTAATATGGCTGCCTAACGGCGTGTTTTTTCTTCAAATGATAGGGATGAGTGGTGATATCGTCGTTGTGCAGGTTTCCTTGACAACTTATGGGATTGTCAAGCAAATCTAGATTAACCCAGGCTAAATTTCAACGATCGAACTTTTTAAGTTTTGTGTTGAGCACATCTTCATACTCTGTACGCTACTTGCTACCACACTTTAAGAGCCAGCCTTACTAAAAGTTACCCTAAAACAATCTTCTACCCTCTTATCTCCCACAACTTCGTTCGCTGATCTGATTGAATATAACAATCACGTCAGCGGACTTATGATCCGTTTTTTGATATTTGAATGGCACTCTATCGCAATATTTTACTTGGTATGTATTTTTAGAGATAATCTGAACTTGGGACCTCAATATGCCGACTATGCGTTGCAATGCCCGTAAATTCATATGTATACTGAAGCTACTCTTCATTCGGTAGGGTAGACTTTTTTCTCTCTTCTTATTTAAATACTGACCTCGATTGACCACCTTTTGAGTAGTTTATTTGGGCATATACACATACCTTAATATTGGCAAAATAAAATATAAAGTAAATATTTGTTTACCAAAAATTGTGAAATTATTTTGTTGTTGTCAATAAAAACTCGCTATTTAGCGCTAAAACATTAGTGTGAACTCGTGTGGTAATGACGGGAAAGCACACAGCCGAAAACTGAACAAAGTAAGTGACATCAAAAACAAACGCAACTTGTTTCAAATAAGTACCTGAAGTTGTATCTAGAGGGTGTTTTTTTCGACGTGTGGTTTTTAAGAAGAAATAAAATGTAATAAACAGTATGATGTTTTGGCCAAAAAATTTTGCCTTTTTATAAAAATAAGGGTTCGCCATTAAGTTTTGAAAATGATTATGGGCAAGTGGCCATGTCGAAGGAATAACACGACGAGTATTCTATTCCAAGGCGTCAATCCCTGTTTCTTTGGTTTGAGAAAAAATTGAGGAACAAAACTCTCTCTAGAAAATTCGCGGTATGCCTTTATAATAGATGCTCCCAATATTGGAATTGCAACCTCTAAAGCAATCTTTCCTAACCGTTCAGCATGGAAGAATCCTGCAAGTAACTTCCAATACATTTGGTACACTGACGATTCAAAAACTAACAACGGTGTAGAAGCAGGGATTTTCGGCCCAAGCTTCACGTCATCTATATACCTTGGTATCAAAACAACAATCTTTAAAGCAAATAGGTATAGAATTCAGTGTTAGGGGATGCATTAGAAGAAACATCCGAAGATCACGCATCCGAATTTACTCTGACAGTCAGTCAGTCCTATGAAGGCATTGCCTTCAACCAAAGTTAAATCCATATTTGGAACTGCCTGAAATGTCTATCTCAATTAGCCACTCACAATGCCATGAATGTGTACACTGTACAGGGCAACGAAGACCCTGATTGCTTAGCTAGACTTGGCTTTCAATCCCAACTCAAAGGATCGGAACCCTTCTATGGTCTCCCAATCAGTAGCATTAAACATGAACTGGTTACTTGGGAACGGCAGAACATGATCCATACCTGGTACAACTGTAATAGCTGCGGCCAGTCAAAACTATTTATCAACTTATCTCAAAAACATATGAAAGAAATTCTTGACATGACATGTTACTTACGAACTTCTTCACTGGTCACTGCTCTCTCAAATATCATATTAAAAACATGCCATCTCTGCCTTGAAGACATTGAAACAGCTGAACACATTTTAAGTAAATGCCCTGCCATAGCCAGGTACAGGCTAAAACTTTCCCAAAAAGGATTCACTAGTCCCCTTGATAGGTTAGGTTAGGTTGCATGGCCACAAGTGGCAGCACCTCACTCGGATCTCAAGGATCCATTGTGCTCCCTGGGAAAATCAGAGGATGAGGAGATGGGAGGATTGGAGAGGTTGAGGGTTGGGTTGGTAATTAGTTTATTGGGGTAGGGAACCCCCTCTGAACCATTTGGAGCCCTGAGTAAATTTCAGGACGGTGCTCAATAGGAGATTAGAGATGTCACCCAGTTCATCGAAGAAGTATTCTCCGAAAGTTATTTTCCGACTGTTTGGGCAAGCTAGGACACTCACAGAGGAAGTGGAATGATCCTTCCTCTGCCTCCTCTTCTTAGCATCCTCTAAATAAGTCGGATGTGCTAATGCCCATTCTCATCATCACGAGTTGTGGCCCGTGAGAATGCCAATCAACAGAGAGCTGCAATAGAAATTCTGTTTCTTTTTTTTTGGAAATATCTGGCCAAAGGTTTCTGGAGACTCGGCATGTAGTCCCCTTGATATAAGAAACACCTCTTCTTCGAATATTTTTAGATTCTTACTCGATTTCAACTTCGAATGAACAAGGTGTTCAAACCTAAGGGAACAGCACAATAGATCTTTCAGAAAAATACTTCGAATCATCTTTGATCCCGTATGAGAAGACATGGTGTGGAGAAGAAGATACAACAACGAGCTGTATGAGCTGTACCGCGAAATGGGCATAGACAGAAGTGCATCGCATCGCGAGGCTCCGATGGTTGGCCCATGTAGAGCAGATGGACATCAAAGCTCCGGCTCCGACGGGTTTTCGAAAGCAAATTGCAGTGAAATCGCGGAAGCGGAAGACCTCGTCTTAGGTGGCGAAATCAGGTGGAAGAAGACCTCAATCGACTAAACCTGAAATCGTTATCGAAGGATACTGGTTGAGGTCCAGGTTCAACCAGAACTCCCGAACTATAATGCCCATGTAAGTAAGTCAATTAGTAAGACGTCAATCGTCTCGCACTTGTTTGCGTAGACAAGTGGCTTCTCAAAGCCCCAAAAAAAAAAAAAAATAGACCAGTGGCATTAAATCGCCCGGTCTTGGATGTAACACACAGGTGTAAAACTCAAAATTATGTAGTTATTATGCGTCAAAAGCAATTTCGTTTCGATACAATTTACTGAATGTATGCAGTGCCCACCAGTCGTACGGCTTCAATTCTTCCACGATAAAATGTCAAACCAATCTAAGCATCAAGTGACAGCTATCAAAAAGACTGACTCCAAAAAAAGTAGGTATTGCCAAATTAAAAACCACACGTCTACAAGAGAACACCCTTTACTTACCTTTTATCATCCTCACTAAAGCGGCAGTTACAACACAGAAAACCTTGACCTTATTGCAAATGGAGATGGAGTGTGCCACAACTGACTAAAATGAAAGGAAAACGTGTACTCATTTCAGTACTCGAATAAAATAAATTGAAACAAATTATGTTATGGTTTCGTTAATATGGGTTCATTAACCATCCCACACACAAAGTGTAGTGTTTAACCACAACAACTTGACCTTCAAAAACAAGATCAAACAAGATAATGACCATCGATGAGACTCTAAGGCATCAGTGCAAAGTTTTGCTCACACTCATCAAACCGCGAAGATAAACTTTCCATTCCATAAAATTTACATTTTTTTGCCTACACGGGGGATGCACGACAAATTAATTGACTGGCGCCTTAGATTATTTCAATTTGAATCATTCTCAAACATTCGTTAACCGTTTAACTGGTAATTTCCAGAAGGAAATAAACTACTCTTCACCGTTCAGCAGGTTTTGTTCTAAGAAATTATTAGATAACCACTGCCTCTGCACTTTGGTAGAGATTTGATTCTGAATAAAGACAAATTGCGTTTGGAGGAGTAATGTTTTCAATGACGGAAAACCATTCAGGGTGTTTTAACCTCAAACAAGTGTCTCATCGTAACAGCCAGTGATACTAACTTCGTTATTTGAGTTAGAAAGTAAGTCAAAATATCGTAAAAGACTTAAACTAAAAAAGGGAGCTTTCTGTAAATCCTGCACAGGGCGCCAGTTTAGCCTGCAGGGCTGTCTTTACCGTAAGAGTCTATCACAACCGATTGATCAATCCAAATAGCTATCGATAATACCTACTAACCCTTTTTAGACACAAGAATAAGACTCAACAAATTCAACTCAACTCAACAAGTTTGCTATAAAAAAAATGCCCGAGTTCGGCCCAGGTGCACTTCTACAATCAACGAAGTGTTCACTAAATTCTCTTAAAACGTCTTTTCTAAGAACCAAAGAAATCAAGAAACATCTGCAAAGTCCAAATTGTGCACAACCTGTGTAATTAGGGGAAAGAAGAGGCAGTTTCCAGGTAAATTATCACCAAAAAGTCAGAATATCGACTGAATTTTGTCAAAAAATCGATCTTCTCTACAAGCCTCACTTTTTTATAGTTTACTTCAAACTTATTCATACATATTCATCATCTTCACTAAAACCGCGCAGCATCTTCAACGAATTAAATAAACTGATTCACATCTTAATTACTAAAATTTAGTTTCTGTGTAAAGTAAAACGTTTTACGATCACATCGAAGAACCTACATAACACCGTGCCATCGTTTACCTAACTTGGTCTTCGGGGAATCCCTAGTAGAATCCATGTTTATCACGCACTTATTCCAGCCTCTCAATTTGTCACCTTGTAATTAGTAGATGCAATGATTGTATCTCGCAATCAAATACCTGGCGTGTTGAAGTGCGGATCTAATGACTGTGTTGAGACAGAGAACTCTGACCAACGTTGTTGTCGTTGCTTGTTGAAGGAATACCTAAGTATGTAGGTGTATAGGTATACATCTACTTAAAAAGTTGTTATTTTCGGAAAACCAGATTTATGAATCGAATAATGCCGCATTCAGTTAGCAGAACTTGAAGCGGTACTGATTTATCATATGTGTTCCCTGTCCCATACAAATACTACCAACGACAAGTCGCTCAAGTCCAAGATGCTAATCAAGTTCAAGCTCAGTTGTTAAAGTGGTTGGCCACGGAGTGGATCAGTGTTAATACTAAAAAATTAAGTGATATAGAGCCAAGTTAAATTATTATTAAGTGTCCAGTGAACCATTTTTGTTTGTCCTTTAAAATACACAAAATGCATTTGAAAATAAATTTGAATTTAATCACTGTGATTTTGGGCCTTTGGAGCTTGCCGCGTTACACAAGTGCTCAGTGTAAGTGAGGGTTGTGCAAGAAAACCTATAAAATAATTAATTTTTGTGAAAATCTTTGGCAATGCAACAACCTTCAATTAATTACAGCTCGATGTACGAATCCCAATCAAAGAGTCGGTTTGTGTACCTCGATATATGATTGTCGACCCCTTCTGGCGGTTGCAGGCCGAAAGCCTCTGCAGGAGCTTGATAGGAAGTTTGTTTTAGATTCACAGTGCCGTGGTGGTTTTGGGAAACCGCCACACGTCTGTTGCACCCTTGATACCGGTTTTGTGAGAAGACAGCAGCCAACTGAGGGACGGTCAACGGTATTGTTTCCGTCACAAGGTGGTTCATTTGGTCGTCCAAGAGGATCATCGTCTAGAGGACAAATTCCGGGACCACCAGCCTGTGGGGGAGTAACACTGCAAAACAAGATATACGGAGGAGATGATGCGGATCTTTTTGAATTTCCGTGGCTGGCAATGTTGGAGTATAGAAGAAGTGAGTAACAATTTGTATTAACTCAGATTATCTATGAGCTCCTGACGCAAAAAATGTTTGTTAAGTGGGAAGAGTTTATAGAAGAGAAAGGTAATATAAGAGAGAAAAAGGTAAAAAGCCACTAATTTTTATTACTGAAAAGGAGAGCTACTAGAAAAAGCGAAATAGGTCACTAAGTTTATCAAGAGGGAGGAGGGGCGTTCAATTTCTTTGTATTTTTTTTCAAGAATGGATTGGTTTAAATCTTATTCGCCACTTTTGCATGCTCAATATATTTTTGATTATGTTGTTTAGTTTTATCACACAGAAATTTTGAGGCATAAGCCGGTAACAACAACTTTCGGAAAAAACAATTTTCAACTTAACGTTCGGGGAGCTATTATATCTCTGGAAAACGTAGGCATACAAAGTTTGAAATGAAACGATTAAATAGTTCTCAAATGGCAGTGAGCACTGACTTTGAAAAGGCAGTTTTGAGAAAAACTTTAAATTATAAAGCTGGCAGTTGCTGCAGTTTGATGACAGGAAATTAGTATAAGACCATAATTGCAAGTACTTTGCTAACTATTATTATAAAAGTTTCTTTTAAGATTAGAGACTCCTTTAGTTTTAAAGAAGAAATATACTTTTACTATTTTTCAATTATCTCAAAAACTACAAGACATAGAAAAAAGTAGTTTGCAGCGTTTGATGAAAAATTTATTGAAGCAACTTACTATATTACATATATATCTAAATTTTTTTATTTTCATTTGTAATCATGAGGAACATAATACTCAAAGTGATTTTTTTTACTTTTTTTCGTAAATTTTGACTTTGAAGTCAGTTATTTCAAAAACTATAAATTGAAACCACTTTATTTAAAATTTATTATGAAGTGCAGATTTCTGGCTTTCATAAAAAGTATAATTTGTATCTGTAAATGTTCCTGTTCTTTAACAATATTTTTTGAAGTAAATTTTTATAAAATTGCCCCTACTGCCTAAGCGGGGGGAGATAGACCCCCGTCCTGTAGTAAAAATTCATTGTATTGAACCCCTCCACCAAAAACCGTTATAATTTTCTGTCGCCAAAGTTATCGTACTAGTGCCGAGTAAAGTTTACGAAAAAAATTTTTTTTTTAATTTTGATTTTTTTTAAATAAATAAAAAAAATGTAAAAAAAAGTCGGCCCACTCCGAAATTGGTGAAAATAGTTGTCAAATTGATTGAAATTTTTTTGAGAAAAAAATGAAGAAAATAAAATATGGCGAACTTCAAAAAAATTACGATTTTACTAAAAAAAAACCGATTATTTTATATAATTGATCATGCTAAATTTTTCCGTCTATTTTTCCGAAAAGTTCATTCAAAAACAAACAATTTGAAAAAAAAAAAATGTTCCGAAAAGTCAATTTTTAAAAAAGTTATGGCTGTTTGAAGTTGTTTGAAAATAAGAAAGCCATTTTTTTGAAAAATTCATAACTTTTTTGAGATTAAACAAAAAAATTTGAAAAAATTCTCAAAAATGTTTTTCAAAGGGTAGAAAAGAATGGTAAGGTTTCAGCAAAATCTAAAGGGGTCGGGTTCAAAAGTGGTCGATTTGGTATGGAATACCCCATATGTACTTCGACGCTCCAGTTTTTTCTAGGTTAACTCCACTCTTTTCAACTAAAAATATTTGGATACCTTAACTCCAGACAACCATGAATTTGAAATGTGTGTTGTAAATAAGTAAATGAAAAGGAAGTGCAATAAAACTGGGAAACTCGGGACCTAGCGCATTTCAAGGATCGACAATTTAATGCAAAAATTCGAACATTTTAGTGCTTTTCGTATGACAATTTAATTCTATTGACTTGCCAGTTCCTCGCAAAAACTGATACGTGCTTGGATTGTTTCCGAATTCTCGAATATTCATAGAATAGGTCCTTGGCAGTCCCGACAAAAAATAGTAGAAAGGGGTCAAATTGCAGCTCCGGGCAGCCAATTGAAAGAGGTCCATGTCAGTATCTAACCAGAGCGCAGAAAAGTGATCGTGTATTGAGTCTCACACTCTCGGTTACATCAGCCACATTCCAGTCTGTGCAGACCTTACGACAGGACCTTAGGAGTTGCCCAATAAAATCACTTTGTGCATAAGCTTGCTTACTAACACCGGTGCGCTGGGTGCTTCACTTCAACCAAAACTTTTTTCAAAAAACGCACCATTTTGACACACAGCACTAACTTTGTAAATAGTTGCTTCAAATTTTCAACTTTGATTAACCATATAGCGACTTATTTCGTTCCGCAGAAGTATGATACTCACTTTCTGTCATAAGTTCATAACTAGAAGCAGATGTCAAGGTCAAAATAGCCTATAATGTTTAAACAAGCTATGGCCCACCATTTACTTAAATAATCTTTTTCTTAAGGAAGAGGTAAAAACTTTCTTTTTATTCCAAAATCTGCATTTTGCAATTATTCCGCTTTTTTTTTAAATTTGCTTTGAAATTTCATGACAGAGGTTCGAACTCTGGTTGTGATGATGCCAGAGTTCTGTTAAAAAGATGAGAATGCTTACAGCCCGCACTGGAAAAAAACTACTACGTCAGCATTTTTATCAATACAAATTTTCTTTGGAGTTCACAAAGATCATAGAGCTCGTCAAAGCTTTGAATCTCATTCCCTTTTAAATAACCATCCTGGGGGCAGAAATCGCGAAATATGATTTTCGATCATTAAATTTTCTACTTCAAACTCAAAGCATTCGGTTTCCCATCATCAATTATCGAATGGAAAAAATCATATCTAGAGAACCGTTTGTGTAGGATAGTGTTAAGAATATCAGTTCCTGACTCAATATCTACCTCTTCTGGCGTTGCCCAAGATAGCTATTTCGGTCCACTCGTGTTTGTGTTTGCAATCAATGACGTACTACTACTTGTCTATTTATGCAGATCAAAATAATAAAAGTTATATCCCCTTCTTAAGATTCCTCGGTTTTTCAAAAGGCCTAAACTCTTTTTTATTTGGTGTAATAAGAACTTTCTTGAGCTAAACGTTAACAAATGTCAACCCATGACATGATGCACCTATAACTTCTGGAGCTTGACTGTCCCAAGAGTTTCGTCCATTCGTGATCTTGGATTAGTTTATGATAAAGAAATGAGTTTCCACTCTCACATTAGCTATATTAGGTATTACGAAAGCAAACTACTCCTCTCTTAAGCTTTTCAAATTTTTCAACCCCTGCGTCACTAAATCAATATTCAAGACATATATCAGGCCTATCCTTAAGGATGCTAGTCAGGTTTGATCTCCCTACCATACCAAATAACTGAATCTCGTAGAATTGAAGCTGTGCAACGAAGGTTTATTGGATTTGCTTTGCGTAGGTTGTCCTTGGTCTGATCAGTTCATTTTTCCTCCATATGAAGACCATTTTCGACCAATGAACTTGTTCACCCTCTCTTAACGTCGTCGTATCGCTGACATAGTTTTCAACAATCAGGTTATGACTTATACCATAAACTGCAAGGTGTTACTTGAGCTGATCTACATGAAATCCACGTAACCAACGTTCTGTCCCCTTCTTCTGCATCCCTACTCACCGCACAATTTACTCTTATTTTTGAACCCCATGTGCAGAATGCTACGTTCAGCGATTGCAGCAGGAAATACCTATGACTTTTCCCTAGTTCCTCTTCTCTCTGAATTTTTTCAATCCTAGCCCTATCTCTCAGTTTCTTTGAGTTCAACATAGAAATAAGTTTTGTATAATTGTACATATATTGATATTTATGTTTTAAGTTTAAGTATAAGTTTTTTTTATATATAACTGCTTGTAGTAAGCTAAATAAATTAAGTTATATTCCATTGTGACGATCATCTCTCATGAATCGTCTTACACGACTTTATCCCTGGTCATAAAACCCTTTATAGAAGCAGAGCATATTTTGCTAGTGACCAAAAGCATCTACGTGTTTGGTAGAAAAAGGTCGAATACTAATCTAATGCGAAAGCTCATTGGAAGAGAAGCCAATCTTTTACGTCGTCTTTCATATTTCGAAGACATTCGAAAGAATTTGTCTGGTGGTTAGGTCGAATATTGAAAATTTGCATGTTGATATGCTCCGTTTAGTCTCCGACTCTCTTTTAAGAGTTAATAATTAAACTATTGCCTGCAACTACCAAATTATCAAACTTTTTTGTCGGAGGCTTCACCCTCGCTTGCATTTTCTCGTTCATTCTCTTCGCATGAGGAACTGAAAATTTTGATTGAATTCTGACATTGACTAAATCTCTAACTCAATGGTCTTTGGTTGTAAGAGCGGAACATGACTTTTGTCACTCTTGATAAATGGTAATTCGAACAATGAAGCTGTCGCAATATTTGTATAAGCCATGACCT
The DNA here is from genome assembly GCA_914767635.1 of Melanostoma mellinum. NCBI lineage: Eukaryota > Metazoa > Arthropoda > Insecta > Diptera > Syrphidae > Melanostoma > Melanostoma mellinum. The sequence goes on from OU612058.1 coordinate 29,833,469, forward strand.
TCGTTGGAATAACTCATATTTGAAGTCACTGAAAAAACTGCGAAACGTTCAGGCCTCCGATAACAATGTACGAGGTTTCCTACGTCTAATTCGAAACATTAATTTATAAAGCACAAATCCGGAGGACTCACTAATTCCTCCAGAATGGTGATACCCTTGGAAAGCAATTTCTGTTTTCTCCTGGGCTTCGGACCTCGTACCTCAAAGTCCCACTATGCTAACCATCATTACAGCTCGGGCACCATACAATAGGCGGAATATAATTTGCCTATTTAGTCATATGCTCTTCAAAAATGCTTGCCCCTGCTCGATAGAACAGAATAATAAAACTGATGCTGAATGTAACCATGGGAATTTTTTTATACATTTTTTGAAGATAATTTTTAGGAATTAAATCTTTCATTTTCTAATTTTAAATAAAAGATCAGAAACTTATGATTGAAGATTTATTAATTAAAACACTTTTGATTTATAGGAAATGGAGCACGTTCCACAAACTGTGGTGGATCATTAATCAATCAGAGATATATTCTCACTGCAGCGCATTGTGTGACTGGGGCAATCGAAAGGGAAGTCGGACCAGTGTGAGTATTAAAATTTGTTTTGATGATTATTAAACAATGATGAAGTCAAACAAGTCTTAAGATGCCGGTTGTCTTTTCTTTTTCTTTGTTTATCCACACAATTACATTGACAAAATCTATCTTCAACGTCAATGAAAGCTTAAAATGCAAAATGACAAATGTTGAAGAAGATTCAACAGACAGGTTAAGTGAGTTCGTTTATTTGTCTAACGCGCTCAAGCCTAAAGTGAAGGTTCATTGGCCATTGTGTTTGCTATGTCAACCTTCGGCCAACACCACTAACCAAACATGATCTTGGTGTTGGTATGCAAGAGTAGGCAGCAGCACTAAACTTTTTTTTACTTGATATCAGTCTTCAATTGAAATATGTGTGGAACTTATTCGATCATTTGACAATAGTTGCAAACACGAGAAACTCAAAAAGTCCCCTTTTTTATTCGAGACTTCATTCGTCTTAAACTGCTCTTTGTATTTTGACGAAAGTTGTGTTTTTGCGTATCAACATCAAGTTTGAAAATTTGTTTATATTTTACGCAAATAATGTTAATATTGATTTTTTTGATAGCTTCGTCTTATTAAATTCCTTGCCTTGAAATTTTTTCACTTGCAGAGTGGCTGTGATCTTGGGTGAATATGACACCACAAAATCAGTCGATTGCGTTGAAGGAGCCTGTGCAAATTCAGCTATTCGAGTTGGAGTGGAAGAAGTAATGGCTCACGAATCGTACAGTGATACGCTGGTACATCGCCACAACGACATAGGACTCGTTAGGATGAATCGAAACATTGTATACTCTGACTCGATCAGACCGATTTGCCTGCCGCTTTCGGTTCCCAATGAACAGCTTCGAAGTGGAACCTTACTTACTGTGGCCGGCTGGGGTAGAACACTACGAAGTAAGTTCATCTTTCATATCAATATTAACTCTTCATCTAATTACTCATTTCTCTTCTCCTCTTCAGCTCAAAAAAGTGCAGTCAAACAAAAAGTTCAAGTGCCACTTACCGATCAAGAAGAATGCCGCCAAAAATTCAAAACACGAAAAATTGATATCATTGACGCTCAAGTGTGTGCTGGTGGAGTCTATGCAGAGGATAGTTGCGATGGTGACTCAGGTGGACCTTTGATGAGCATTCGTCAAGGTGTTTGGGTTTTAGAAGGTGTTGTTTCGTTTGGGGTGAAATGCGGCTTTGAAGGCTGGCCAGCAGTTCATACTCGAGTTGCTAGTTACGACTCATGGATTCAGCAGAAGGTGCGAGCGTAAAAAAGGTTTGCCAGGAGTCGGAATTGTTCAGCTTTTTTATTTGTTGAAAGTGTGATTTGTTAATTTATTTAAGAAGCCATTCCTATAAAATTAATTTGAGTTTTTTTTAACACTAAAAGTGTTGATAGAGTGGAGTTGTAAGCACTTGTTGTAAATATAATGTGTACATTTATGAGTTTTAATAAAAGTAAGAGACCACTAAGTTGGAATTTTTGTTTGTTCCTGAGGTGAACCCTTTGCTGCTGTTTCTTTCTACAGGTGCCGAATTACCGCAAAAGTGATCGAGTGCCATTTTTCTTAAAAGTTCATTTTAAATTGCACACTTGTGATAATCGTTTTCAATCGTCTATTGTCAATTGCGCATAAGTTTGTCTCGTCAAATTTGACTATCAGTGATTCAAGGATAACTATCTGTGGTTCCATAAATTGTGGTGACTTTTTCAGGATCTAACCGCGATTTTTCAGTTACTAAACGATAGACGAAGATAGTTGTCTTAAGATTTACGTGCCTTCGGCCCCAGTATCTTTTTAGTATAGAGTGGTAAGGTTAGGCTTAAATTTCATACGAATGTGTGAGGGAGTTCCTCAACTAACTAAACCTAGCGGTAGAGGCAAAGGATATCTGTGTTCATCAGATCGCTTCGATCATCAAAGAAGGTAAGGATTCTTTTGTATTGAGGTAGAGTGCAGTATAAAACCGGAGGAGGTGTGGGATTGTCTCTTCTTCCTCCTTGTCTAAATAGGTACTGCGTGAAGTCGCTTGATACCTTGATGGACCGCAGAGTCTTGTGGCGTGAATTTCTACGAAACCTATATTTTCGGTAATGATAACGATTACCGAGTCAATGTGGAATCTCTTACAGAAACAGTTTTAGCCAGATCTGGTTGTTTTATCCGCGGCACCTTGCCAAATCATGAGCTACCATGTAACGGTATACCATAGCTAGATATGCCAAAGAAACTGAGTGTGTCCTGAAATCTAGCGAAAAGAGTATAATATCGAACGAGTTACCACTCATTGACTTCCCCCGTGATAGCAAGACCAAGGAATTCAAATTCGATAAGTTCTTCAACGTTGAGCTAAGTAACAAAAAGGCATGGAAAAGTGAGGAAGAGACCTACTCAATTAAGACCCATCAATAAAATGGTATACAGATGGCTCAAAAACAACGGAGGGAATGAATTTTTGGGCCAAGAGCAAAAATTTCAGTACCAAAGAGTTCAGAAGAAGAATGTCAAGCATATTCCAAGCAGAAGTCTATGCAAAACGCGAATGAGCGGAATTAAGCATTGACAGGAAATATTATAACAAACATATTGCAATAATGACGGACAGTAAAGCTGCAATTAAGGCCTTAAGATCCTACACAATCTCTTCAAATCTTGACAGTGAATACAATGACAAATTGAAAACAAATTGGGCAGTAATAATAAGGTTACAGTCTACTGGGCACCAGGCCATGTAGGAATCATAGGTAATGAACAGGCAGACGAACTGGCAAAGACAGGAGCCGGATCACCACTCATAGGACCGGAAGCTTTTTGTGGAGTAACAGAAATCCAAGCCACGCTTTTACTTGGCACTTTTAAAACAAAACGTTACAAAGACGCAATAAAACTAAGTAGAAACAATGTAAGAATGCTAACCGGACACTGCAGACTAAGAAAACAGCTAAAAGTACTAGGCATAGAGAGCAACGACCAATGCATATACTGCAACGAACAGGTCCACCACCACCTGACCACCAGTCACCTGCGAAACTCTTTTACACCAAAGGAAGAAGTACTGGGATCCTACTTCGTAGAGGAGAGGGAGCTATAACTCCTAAGCTAAGATACTAAGTTTTATCAGAGGAACTAACCTTGATGAAGTTTTAAAAAATTAAGGAACACCGCTTAAGAAGATCTATAAGGTCGACCCCCAATTTATTCATTAATTCGCACATGCATTCAACGGTATACCAATTTTCAGTCTTCTGGTTGAGATTGATGGTTTCTCTGTTCAATTTTTGACGAGTTCATCGGCCTTTCAGTTTCCAGACTGTTGAAAGGGTTACAGACTTCGTTGAAACGCGCCGAAATATTTATGATCTGAGAAGATGTTATTATTAACTGAGTATATTAATTTTTTTTAGCCGCTATAAGACCTTTTTGATCGCCTAAACTTCCGCTTAGAGTTTAGCGTGTTCCGTGGTTTGAAAGACAGAATGAGAGACTTACGTTTAATCTGTCTGAGTACTCCGCAACCAACCCCTTCTTCGGTTTTTAAATCATTTGTATAGAAATGGATTGAATCAATTCTTCTTGTCTTTCCCAAAAGATCTCGGTGGAATATAGAATTGGAAAATGTATTCAAAGGCCAGTTGGGGAATGGTGTAGTCAGAGTGAGCTGAGATTGACCAGAACAAGTTCAGGGTTGTTGAGGAACCAATGCTGTTATTGGTCCATTGGAAGATATCGCTGGCTGGGCAATAAGCCACCTGTTTACAGTAAACATCTAAAGGTGAAGAATTAAGAAGTATGCTTAGGCTGCTGGGGGGATGTACCAGAGAGCTTCGTTTAGGAACATACATGCTGATCGCTGAACTATACTAAGACTATCACAGCAAGGCTCCGGTCACGGTGAGCGACTAATCTGAGTGATGGGTGGCCATTTACTTAACGACGTCGCTGATCGATTAGTTTTGAAAATGCCATCGTCAAGTGCAATTCTACGTAGTTTATTAATTGAAATTCGCGTTCATATTTATAGATCGAGAGTCCGTAGATTTGGTGTACACCCCATCGTGAATTTCATCATAAATATCAAAATCTTCGCAGATTTCCAGATCGATTTTGGCAACATTGTCGTATGTCAGTATACAATCTTTTGATTTGCTCTTAGAAAAAGTTCGACCAATTTCATTTATTTATTTTTTTATTCCTTATTTGTATTATTAAGTTTTGCCAATACAATATTATGAATGTCAGTTCTTATCTCAAGTTTTTCGAAATTGTTAAAATTTGGTGCGAGGTCGCTCTGTCGCTTAAAAAATCGCTCAGTCGCTCAGGATTTATGTGGCGACCTCCATATGATTTCATGTGTATAATTTTTTTTGCGTCGCTCAGCGACTTGTCATTGCGTCGTCGCGTCGTCGCTTGTCGCTCAATGCGTGGCCGGAACGTGAGCCACTTTGTCCAGAGCGGTCTTCAACATTTCAACTCTCTAAGTTGTGGAATTTTGTATTTTCTGGTGAAGAGAACGGGTTAAGTCTTCTAGCAGCTTTTGTCAAGATCCCTTCCATGTCATGAATAGAGGTACCAGGGTGATTGGGCCTTTTCTACCGATAGCCACGTTGTGCTGTAGAGATAAGGCCTGGATATTAAGCACTACGCAGGTGGATATCTATCAATCAGTCACTTAAATGTTTCAAGGAGAAATGATGATGGACTGATCGGTCCGAGATTTTTTGGGTTTACGAGGGAGGATTTACCGCCCATAGTTATAAATACAACTGTTACCTTTCACCATATTACAGAGTGAGTGGAAAAAGAAAAAGAGCAGACGGAAGAACTAGACAAATTTGATCTTCTTTAACTCTACTTTCTTGGTACCAACACAATTTTTTGGTAATTTGAATTTGAACACGCCAAGTTACGACGACCAAATGCTGTCTTTCGGTCATCCTCGTTTGAATTTCAAACCGATCGCCACAATTGTTCGCCTAAAACCACACTACAATGACCAAAACGAAAGTGAAACCAAAACAAAAACACACAAGCTTTGTAGCCGACTGTAACAACACCAGGCAGTTAGTAAGTATAGCTTGATTATCTAATATACCAGTTTTGACGTAGCATGCGATCATTCAACGTTCGTTAATCGCCGTTGAAGATTGCAAAACCTCATGCAACCAGCCATTTAGTCGTCGGTCGTTTGGTCGAATGTCGTCTCAAAAAGCTCTGACATAACGTCTTCACTCTGAATATAAATGCAAACATTAGCAAAGAGCGGAGCTTTTTTATTTCGATTTTACCACATTGATCGTTCGCAAACAGCTGATCACGATTTGGTTATACCGCGCTAGTACTTGACACTACCTTAAGCACGGCCACGCTAGTGCCAAAGCCTGTGTTCAACGATCGGTATCTAACTGATGTTATCCGCCAGTGATACGGAATAGGCGGTCGGCAGTCGGATTTTACTCTCGGCATCGGCATAGAGTTTTCGAACATTCGGCTTGATATTTTATTTGATTCAAAAAAAAAGGAAAAGAAAAGAAAAGAAAGATAAATAAATAAAATGATCAAAGCTCAGCTGACCCTGCCGTGGCTAGTCTTAGTTGCGATCGGTTGTTTGAAGTTCGTAGACGTATTCAGTATCGTTGTGAATGACAACTCGAGCCGCAGCATAGTGTCCTGTGATATTCCAAATGAGAGTGTGCGCGGCGAATGTCTAGACGCGGCTGATTGTGAGGCGTTTTTGAAAGTGTACAACAAAACGAGTTCGTCGTCGTCCGAAGCCTCGCAATCGCAACCGGAATTGTTGCAATTCCTGGAAAAAGTGCAATGTGAAAGTGAAAGTGGGTCGTCGTCGTCGATGTGGACGTATGAGTCTTCAGTTGTGTGTTGTCCTTTAAACAGCCGTCCGTATGCTCATCCCGCAGTTGAGGTGTCGAAAATTTTTAACCGAAGTACATCGATTTTTAATAGGCCGCGTAATAAGACTAAAAAGCTCAAAAGACGTATTCAGAAAGTTGGTAATAGTTCGGAAAAATACAACAGTATGTTGAACGAGTGTGGTAAGCAGGTGACAAATAGGATCTATGGCGGAGAGATCGCTGAGCTGGATGAGTATCCTTGGCTTGCGTTGCTTGTTTACAATACAAGTTAGTACAGTTGTAATGCAGGTGCATTTAGAATCTCGTGGAATAATCTATTTAATCTGTTTCAAGCAGACGATTTCGGATGCAGCGGGGCTTTGATAGACAATCAGCACATACTGACAGCTGCCCATTGCGTCAAGGGTGTTGGAGTGCGCGATAAACATGGACTGTAAGTGAAAGTTACATAAGTTCGTTCATGTTGATCAAACAAAATGAGTTGCCATTGTTTGTTTGTCAATATTTGGTTAAGTTTGAATGATTGGTGTCTGGTTATTGGTTATTGGTTATGGTATGACCTTGGAAGGTGTGTTGTGAATTGTGATGCAACATCGTTTCCGACCTTGCATCATGAGAGTTTCGGAACTTAGCTTTGTCCATAAAATAGTTAATAGTGTTCGTCTATGAGTTTGAGTTTTGCTATTTGTAGAGGTTTTTGATTCGCGATATTCAATTCTTTTCTATTTACCATGAAAAGCGGTTTCTCTGCATTCGCTCATGAGGCATGGTAGTGAGAAATTCGGTAGGCCCAAGGGTTCCCCGCATTATTGAACAACCCTATTTGTTCTTATCTATTTTTTTTTTTAGAACAATAGAAGCTAGCAATGCAACCGTATTTAATTCAGAGTTTCTCAAGTTTTTTGACAAATCTTTCTGCAGGGTTGTGTTTCAACGGGTGGCAGTTGAGAACTTCTTCTTTAATGAACTTTTTGGCTTTAAGATGAACTGGGTGGTTCAAGAATATATCTTGACGTTGGAAAAAGTTGTTGTAATTTCTGTTTTGGGACTTAGGTAAGGTTAGGTTAGATGTGGCTGCCGGTGCACGGAGACCGACACACTCAGACCACAGAGGTTTCATTGTGATACCACTGAATCCAGAAGGTTGATCACCCTCTGGTTCCCATCTAGGGGATTCAACTTGTAACACCCTCTAATGGAACATGGTAACATGGACTGTCGTGATTATTACCAGTCAATCAAACCATCCCGAACTTCGTATGAAAAAGGAGAGACTTTTTGGGGGTTTATTAGCTAAACCGTTGGTGTCGTCGAAAGAGCAATCACCTAAGTGAGCTTTCCGTCTGTTAGATAGTGCAGGGCAAGAGCAAAGGAAATGTTGTATTTTCTCCTCTTCCTTCTCGTCCAGGCAGCTTCAGCAGAAGTCATTTGAGGTGACACCTTTTGGCGTGTCTACCTTTGGGTCTTATATAGCTTGAAAGTCGCGAATCTAATGATTAAAACCTTTTATGTATTTAACAATCGAAAAAGAATTCATCTTTAGGTTTTTGAGAAAGGTAAGTATACGCTTTTTGCCTATCAAAAGGTAAACCCCAGATTGTAGTTGTTTTTTTTTAGCGTCAAAAATGTTTACGCAGGTGATATTTCTCCGGGGAATTTTCTCAAGCCAATTAGAAAAGCAAACTTACTCTTTTGCTGATAAAAGTCAATTATCGAGGCAGTGTAGTTAAGGTATGAAGAGCGTGAATTCATATGTATCATTAGAAGCCGGACTGCACATAGTCTTATTCAGCTGCGTAGGCTTTGAACAATTTCTAAAACACTGATCAGTAAACACCTTCGCTTACTAAAACAAAGATGAATATATTGAATTTTGAAAGCTAACAGCGAATTTGACAATTTGTTCATGTAGCGGTTCGGAATCAGCAAAAACTTGTAGTTCCCCTCAAATACTTTCCGAGGCATAGTTGAGAGACATGCGCTAGGCTCCAGCCTACAGGGCTCCCCGATCTTTCTTGTGACACCCTGTTTATTTATTTTTTCTTCAAGTGTCGGTAGAACTAATTTGAATTTATCGTTTCAACCGATGAATACCCAACAGCAAGCAAAATTTTGGTATATCATAAATTCTGTCATTAAACGCTAAGTAGATACAATATTAAATTTTTTTCTGCACGTGGTTCGTTGGCGTAAGGCGTCTTCATTACATTTCATATTATCAAAACCAAAAGTTTACTGGGTTACTCAATTATCTGCCTGAGCTTAGGGGGGATCAATTCGACTTACAAAGTCAACGATAGTCAGCAGTCAATAACCAATGACCCCTGAACGAGCAACTCCGACATATCTGGTTCAAAGGTATTTCAGGGTATTTCAATTTTAAGACAGTACATTGACGGTGGCGGTTGAGCTTCTTCTAAGCCGAAACCTCTGCAGCAAAATACTGAAACCAGTTTATCCGGGCTTTAATGCCTAAAGGTATTCCAAAATGACGTACCCTCCAGGTTGGGGGCTGTGCGTAGGGTTAACTTACCAACAACATAAAAATTTCAGCACTCCGACAATAGCTTTGGAAAATAGAAACAACGATCCCACTATTGACGACCCTAGCAAACGGCGACAAGACAAAGATCTCCACATATGTTCTACCTTGAGCCCAACTTCGGGCGTACAGTCAAGTATAGAGATTCTTATTTTAGTCGCACCACCCGAATGTGGAAGGCCTTACCCGGCTTTGTATTTCCCCTACGACTCGCAAAGGTTCAAAACAATGTGCATCGGTGTCTCCGTGAGACGTAAGATCCCTTAATGGATTACGTGTAACTGGATAGTTATCGAAAGCGTAGCCTACTACAAGAAGATATAAACGCCATCCCAGTAGTGCGATTTAATGGACAGGGTATAAAGAAGATAAAAATTTACGTAATCTATTACACTGACCGCTACAGACAACAGAAACAACGCTTATTTGGGATTTGATATTAGAGTTAGACTCACTGTCCGGATTTTGACTAATCCGGTTAGTGTGATAATAGCATCAGGGCTTAATTCGCCAACATACCCTGAATACGCCAGCACATTCAAAGGTAACAAAAATATGATGACTGTTTTGAAGAGCTTTTTGAAGAAACACATGAGCAACGCCCTTGACATCCCTCCATTCATAAATACATAGGGTGGCTCAACAGAGCAGTGAGCTCTAGGGCCTAGAGCATTTCTCACAACCCTGCCTGGTGAGGAAGTGGAGGGTACGACATTTTTCTGCCGGTTCTGGACGGCTAATAAAGAAAGCGCTTTTCATGGCAATGAATTTTCAAACGGAGGATTTCCCAATTCCTTACAAAAGGTGATACGCGCTGTGAAAAAACATTTTGCCTTTCTGTTGTAATTCAAACCACAAACCTCCCGCGTAACCCAATTGAGGAAATATCGCAAATACTGGGGTAAGAGGACATCTTTGGAAACACAATCGGATGAGGTTAGTCTGCATGAAAAAATCTCCAACAAAAAAGACTCAAGTAAATTAACTCTTTTCCTGGTGTTAGCAGCAGACGCTTCCCACATTTCAAAATTCATACAGGTACTGAGCGATGCGATGCCCAAATGATCAACCGTTGACCAAATTGACCATGTTGCGATCGACGCAAGAAAATCTTTCAGTCCTAGAGATTTTCGTACTTTTCCAATGTTCAAATTTGGCCCAGTGAAGCAAAAAACATGTTTGATGTTCTTTTGGCTTGTTGGCGTTGCTGTCACTTGTCTTAAATGTTTGATGCTGGCAGCATTTTTTTTTTTTTTTTTTTTTTTATTAAAAAAGAAGAGGCTTATATGCTAACCTGGAGAACTCAGACTTAATTACCGGTCCATTGTACTACCAGGGTAGCAGCCTTCCCTTTTTTCTGTGTTGCAGTAGTGGAAATAAGGTGTTAGTTATTTCACATATAACCTCAAGGGCGGCGAAACTAGGAGGCTGAAAGAAAAGTAGATGCCCAGAGCGGGATTCGAACCCACGCCTCCGGCCTACCAACTGAACACTCTACCACTGCACCACGGCCGCCCGCTGGCAGCATAGTATTTAAGTGTTAATTGGAGAGATACTCCATTGCAAGGGATAAATGATGATCATAAGTTCTACCCTGCGAATAAAACCTACATAATATGAATTTATAGGAGAAAACGACGATGCTCTGCCTGAATTTGCTGTAAAGCTTAAATGAAATATGTTGAAATCACCATTGACGCATTAAATTGCCTACGCACGTATGATTTGTAGTATTTTTTTCTTAAATACAAATTCACATGTGACTTTATTTTTTTAAATCAATCAAATATGGGCACAAAAAAATAATAGTAAAAAGAAATTATATTTCGAGCGTCATACATTTGCTGAGAATTCTATTTGGGGTACAAAACTCAATAAAAGTTTGGTGAATGTTTATGAAAAATGCTTCCAATTACCAAAAATCAAATAAAAAATCAAGTCAACAAACTACGTACATATGAACCGTGTTTCAAACGACAGATGATATTTTTTCTCAAATTGAAAAAATATATTAAAAAAAAAAAAAAACAAAACCATTTGTTTTCTAGTCAATAGAATTGAAGAAAGAATACAGAGAAGGCAACAATAGGACTTAAATGGCTCTTAAGAATTTATAATTCTTAACAAATTCGTTTTTTTTTTGAGAGTTTCTGTATGATTTACTGCTTTGCGCACCAAATAAGACCTTGGCACATATTTGCTTATGTATTTGGCCAAGGTGAACATGGAACAGAGCTTTTCCCTATAAATTTCGAACACCCCAAATATTCGAGTGCATAGTAATTGTGACTGTTCCTGCTGTGAGTTAAGACGTCAGCAAATGTCTCCATTGACGTCATACAAATATTAAATTATGTTTATTTGTTTCACTTTGATAAATGATCACCATAAATAGTTAGATTTAGGTTTGTGGTGACTTCAATGTCAATTTGTAAGAGAAAAGAAGTTTATCCCAACTGTTGCGATTCGATTCTTTTTGTTGAACATTGATCTTACTGCTTCTTCCATTTCGACGTTACAAGCATCGTGATATCGAAGGGATGGATCATAGCTCTCCCAGTCAAAGGCTTCAAACTCGCTCGTGGGGTATGCCTAACGTGACCATTTATTTTTTTTGTCAAAGCGGGACATCTTCGGAATTATGTAATAAAAAATGTTAGTAGTGTTTTACAAGGTTTTTTATTATTATTATTATTTTTAAATAATCAAAGCAAATACGAGTAAGTAGTGGCGTGGATTTTAGTTTGTATTTTTATATTTATCGGCTGAACAAATTTGTTTTAAAATATCGAGTCTTGTTTTTAGAAAAGTTTGAAGTTTAGTACATGGTTTATTTATATTTATCTTTGTAATCAAAGTAGCTTTCATTACTGAGACACTAAACTGTGTTTTATCACTTCTTGTCCAAACCTTTGTTGATTTGAGAAAAAACTTTTTCCTCAGGTGCGTTACTTCCAGGCAGACACATAACGTACTCAATAATTGTAGAAAAATTTGTTGAAGTTAGATTATTGGCACGAATGTGCTGGAATAAACCAACCCAACGATTTTCAGTTGAAAAATTCTCGGTATTCCAGCCAGAAATGTTTTCATCGGTCACAAAGTTTAAAATAAGTGAAAACCCGTCAAAGACTTTCGCATCTTGGCTTCTGCAAATAAATCCTTGTGTGATTAGTAAATCAACCACTAGGCACTTTTGTTAAATTTTCCCATTCAAACACTTCCAGTTCTGTGCTAAATTGGGCACTGGTCCAAGTATTCCTTGCTTGTTTTATAAAACTCAGCCGCCGTAGTTTTTACGTTCTGGCTTACTGCTGGTTTTTCTTCTGCTCTTTCTTGTAATCTTACCATCAGGCTATACGGACCATGTGAGGAAGGAAAATTGTATTCTCTTTTAGTGTTAGGTTATCTCGGAGACGATTAATTTCCTTGGCAGACTCTATAGCCGATACATTTGGCGCTTCGATTTTCAAAACAACTTTATGAAAGGTCGCCGCTTGTGCACACAATTCTGAGCTGGGATCGTCGAAAAACGTCTTTAAAATATTTGGCCATTTGTCGATACTCTGAAAATAGTTTTTCAAAGGCTGAAACATTTTGAAAACTCTTTCGCAGGCACTAACGTAATCCACTATTTTTTACTATAGCCCAGCAGCTTGTGATACTCTGTCTCGGTAGAAATACAAAACTCTTTCAAAGTTTCTACTCGAACGCTGTAGATGTAGAAATGAGTAAATTTTTACTATAATGCATTCGAAATCCACAGGAAGACAATCAGCGGCAGTTTTGATCACGTTGTGGACTATGTGGGCTCCACATCCAATCCCAATATTCTGTCTGCAAAGTGTGGTTCAACTAAAAATTATTATTTCCTCCCCTATTTTTACCCCCTTAGTTGCAGCTCGTGTTATCTCCACAAAACGTAACAATTTTTTTATTTAAGTCATTAAAATACAATACTTCCTTCAATACAATAATAATTCAAAAAGTACAGTAATATCCGATGTTTCGCCTGGCTGCTCCCGAAACTCTAAAACCTTAACTTTCACACCTTCCGATGGCAAAAAATTGCGAATTAAAACTGGGAATAATTTGATGGAGCCATGATTTGAAGCATGTGTTAATATAGTTTTGCAACTGGGTTTACGGAAATGCTCTTTTAAATCTTCGGTTGCCATGGTTGAGAGCACATTTACCACAACTGCTTGAAACTTTGTAGGTGCACATCTAAATTCTTGCTCAAAACATGCTAGAATTAAAGAAGAAGAACAGTCATTTGAGCCAAAAACTGTGATTATGTAGCACGGTGTGATACGCACACGTACCCCCAGCTACAGCTAAATCCAAATCCTCAGAAGTCGGCGACTCGGTTTTCTTACAAAAATTATACTTTGAAGCAGCGGCTTGATCGGCAAGTCTATGTTTTTCTGATTTTAAATGTTTTTCTATATCACTGGCACCACCATGTCCAGCAGTAGAATCTGTACGACATTTTTCACATGTAACGTCTGCGGTGTAATCTTTTTTTTTGTTTTATAAATGGATACATCTGTTGCAGACTAATATTAAAGGAACACTTGCATTTAGGCAGTATTGTTTTGTTACAAAACACTACTAGAACTAAAACAAATCCATCGATAACTAATTAAAAAGATGGCAATCTCTGGCCATGGCGGAATTTGTCCACAAGCTGCTCACACACAACTTCACGAAAATTACTTACACAACTTTAATTCTGCCGGATTTGTCAGCTTTGACCACAACTTCAAATGCAACCAACACTTCAGATTTCACCTCGCCAAAAGAGGAATTTTTGAAACATATTTTTTTTTCCACTTAAATTTCTTTTAAATTTTAACCTCGAGAATTTTGCTAGCACGCATTCCGAGTTGATAACAATATACAAAAGAATGAAGATGTTTTTGCTTATACCTATATTTTATCGAATCAAAAGAAACAAAAATTGCAAAAGCGGGACAATTTCAGCTTCGCGGGGGACAGCGGGACAGACTGCCTGAAAGCGGGACTGTCCCGCCCAAAGCGGGACGTATGGTCACCTTAGGTATGCCGTGCCGTCGGTAAATGGTTCTTACTATTGTGGCGCGGTGGTTATCATGTCTGTGTTAACCCAGAGGTTCGAAGTTCAAATCCCTACAGAGGAATTAATGTTTTTCCACGGGTATCGCCTTTCGTGAGGAATAAGCAAGTCCTCCGTTAGTAAATTCCTTGCCATGAAATGCGCTTTCTCGATTAGCCGTTCGGAACCGGCAGAAAATTGTAGGTCCCCTCCATTCCCTTACAATACAAGGCATGTTTGTGTGAAATGAGCTAGGCCCGGGGGCTCCTTAAAATATTAAGGATTATGAAGCTTTTTTGTATGTAGCCGATGATCAAGTTTAGCGCCAATCTCTTTAATATATCGTATGAGTACAATTTTTTTCTTAGTTCTTATAAAGACGAATTATTCTGAGCCAGTTTTGGCATCTTTGCAAAATTCGTTCGACATAGAAGCATGATTCCGGAGATGGTGCGCTCCTCCATCAAAAACTACAAAGGCAATACCGAAGCTTTTGGTGTTTTCCATAATTTTCGACAAGGCAACTCAATATCAAGAATTTTTTTTAACGAAATATTATAAATAATTGTACAAGCTCAAGCGTTAAGACTTCTCGAAAATCTTTGAAGAAATTGAATAATTCCTCATCATGTTACGGAAAGAAGTTAAGCTTAGAAACAAAAACGGCCAGTTAAATTGTTAACAGCAAAACGAAGTACATATATATCCTGTCATCAAATACGGACAGAGAAATTGAGAAGTCGGGGAAAACTTCACAATTTCATTACGCACCAACGGTTTTGTCACAGAGAGCAAACTATGAAGGTTTTTTTTTTGTCCTGAATTCAGATTTAACCTCAGAACTGCTATGTCGAGAAAAACAAGTTTCAGCTACTTATAAGCCTTTTTTTTAACGTACAAAAAATTTTAACCTGAAAACAAGCTATTGCTTTTCCAATAGTTTGATATGCGCTGAATGCAAATCTGGCCTCAAAATGGCTCTATTACATCAAATTACTGAGCTATTTATCTTCAAAAGTTGTAATTCATGGTCATGCTTTATTTGAAGCCTAGGTAGAGTCTCGACAAGAAATTTGAATAAGATAACACGGAGAATCGCTCTCCAACGCCAAGTTTTCAAAGAATAAAGAAAGCATTGATGTCTTGACCATACTATGGCCATAATCTCAAGAACCTGGTGTAATAGAACAATTCTGTGAATTCAGAAAAACAAAGTTTGCTTCCTGTGACATAAACAGAAGCAAATTTTATTGACTAGTTAATTAGTGAACAGTCTTACCGAACATTCTAGGCTAGAGAACTTTCCAGAACTCAATGTTTCAGAATGATAACGTTGTCGTGTTCGAAGTTCAAGTGTGGCGA
Source organism: Melanostoma mellinum (assembly GCA_914767635.1). Classification (NCBI taxonomy): domain Eukaryota; kingdom Metazoa; phylum Arthropoda; class Insecta; order Diptera; family Syrphidae; genus Melanostoma; species Melanostoma mellinum. The sequence continues at coordinate 29,848,900 of OU612058.1, forward strand.
ATTCATTTGAAAGAGAGCGCACTTTTGCTCTCATTATGGAGTGAGTTAGGTGCGTGTGTTGTGCTGTTTTTGTAAAAGATTTGAAGAATGGATTTGATTATATTAAAAAGTATGTATTTGTGTAGTGGTATTAAAATTGTTTTGAACTGAAGGTTTTGAAAGTAGCTTAGAACTGCGATAGTTGAATCTATGACCACCTGGTATATAATCACCTTCAAAAACAGGTTGTAAAGCATAATTTTGGGGGAAGTTTATTATTACTCGGCAAATAAAATAAAAATAAAAAAGTACCCCTATTTCTTATAAAGTAATGATGTTTTTATATCAGTTACATTTTTTTCTGTGCACACCCGCACGACTTGATGTGCCCTATGACAAGGCCAGTCGTAATAATTTCGAACTAGGAATGTCAAAAAGGAATCATCATAGACGCCACACCCTCGGTCTCTGCCTCTCATAATAAATTTGTCACTGTTGATAAAATACTTACAATTTGTAAATATCTGTTACAAAACATTCATTCGAGGAAAATTTTTAGTCCTTTTTCTATGGCTTTGTTAGTCCGCAATTGTTACGACGATGTGATAAGGGTGAATTTCTTAGAGTTGAATGTTAGTTTAAAATTTAAAATAAATTAAATGAATAAATACTTCTTTTCAGAAAACACGTTCGCTTGGGCGAATTCAACGTTAAGACTGAACCAGACTGCATTGAAGAGCCAAATTACCTTAATTGCAATGACGCCGCTCTAGACATGTACATAGACCGGGTTTATGTGCATCCCGACTATAATGAGTTCTCGGTGAATAAATTCAACGACATCGCCATCATCCGACTCAAGAGTCAAGTTCCTTTCACACATTTCATTATGCCAATTTGTTTACCCATCGCCAACGATCTCGAAGAGAATCCTTTCAAGCCCGGCCACATGTTTTCAGTTTCAGGCTGGGGCCAGACTGACTTGTGTAACTATTCTCTTTGTTAATTAATTTATTGGAGCTATAAATTGAATAATTTTTATCACTTCAGTTGACAAGTACTATCCAAACATTCAGAGCCCCATCAAGCTTAAGTTACGTGTTCCACTTGTGCCAAGAGAGACTTGCTCAAAGCTGCTAAAACCATTTGGTATTCAAGTTGGGCCAAATCAACTATGTGCTGGCGGAGAAGTAGCCAAAGACACCTGTTCCGGTGACAGTGGTGGCCCGCTAATGTACTTCAATCGTAAACGCTCGCGCTGGGTAGTCTACGGAGTGGTAAGTTATGGGTTTACGAGATGTGGCATGGCTGATCATCCCGCTGTGTATACAAATGTGTCGGCATACCTCGATTGGATAACCGAAACAATAAAAAGTTAGCTGGATCTGGTATCTCTGGCTTGCAGTGTAGCGTAAGTTAACAAAATAAAATAAAAAAAGATGAAAAATAAAAGTAATTGTTATGTGTTTGTTTAGCTAAGTGTGGGGATTGATAATAATATTTATGAATTGTTTTTTATTAAATTTGTTGCAAACAAAACAGATGTTTTTTTTTTATTCTTTGCAGTCAATTCAGCTTTGTGTGTGTTGGTACATATTTGTGGAGTGTGATGTTTTTGTTTTATCAAACGTGAGCAAAGGAGGAGAAAATAAAAGATTTGCACAGCAGCCGTCTTGAGTATAATTTTTAAGCAGAATTTCACAAGTTAAGGAACCAAAAGGATAAATTTAACCACACATTAATTACCTGCGGAGAAACGGTCGGGTTAGACACATCTAATCAAAACAGAGTTCGATGAGTCAAAACAAAGTTGGTTGGTTTTAATTGAACGCTAATGTATTGAATGCTGTTAAAATTTAGAAATTACTCATTGATCAATTTTATCAAATACATCAAAAAGCTGGGTTTTTTTTTACATTCTAAAAGCAGTCTTTTAAGTGGGCTAGAAAAATCAAACGTTTTAATAAGCAGGTGCAGAGACACTTTAATGTCATTTTTACACGATTTTGATTTTGAGAGTCAATAAAGCAAAAGATGAATCAAAGGTTAGTGTTTGATTCACTTTTGGCACAGCCAAAAACATGTTGGAAATCATAATTTATTGTTGGACCGTGTTGGAAGGTTAATCTTGCGATTAATATAACGAAAGTACTTTGATAAAAATTAAATGACATTACGCTGATAGACAAATAGTGGGTCCTGCAATTCTGTGTGTGTGTGTCTATCTGTATATGGATATAATCTTAACCCCTTGACCGATTAGTTTCAAATTTTGCAGTTAGTGTGTGTGAGGCAGCCTACAATGAGATTTTTGAAATTGAGTCTCTTTATGACAATATTTATTTTTCCCGAAAACGGCTCATACAATTCCTATAACATTTTATGTGAATGATTATTTCTTAAAGGTTTTTCTAATGATGTAAAATTATTTTTGGAATAGCCAAAGAACGGTACCTTCTCAAATAACTTTTTTTTAAAGCAAACTTTCTCGTAAATGGCTTACACGATTCTGATGAAATGTTATAGTATGGATTATTAATATTATTATATAAGGTGGTTGAAAAATTGTTGCAATAAACATTAGCAAAATTTAAATTTTTGAAATTTTAACAAATTAAAAAAAATAATTTTTTGAATATTTTTAAAATTCTATCTTTATCTTTTTTAAATTTTTTTCGAAAAATCTGCTGGTAAGTTCTTTAAACTTGCATCTTGAGTTTTAAGAAACTCATTTTCTAAATAAAAGGAAAATTAGAAACCAGTTTTTAAAGAAATTCTAAAACGACTTTTATTAAATTTACAGTGTTTATACATATGTTTTAAAAAGTGCTAAAAAGTGGCGTTTTTATTTAATTTTTTTAAAATATTTTTTTCGATTTCATCCAATTTACATACTTAATGTATAGTTGACATTGTTGTACCACCAAATACATTATGGAGAGCGCGAAAATCTTCTACTCAGCCTCAACAAGACTTATTGTACTTATCATTAGCACGCAATCGCAAGTTAGTGCGACCCAGTCGTACCAATTTTTTAAGGAAGGAGTTCTCATAAAACTGTTAATCCTTATGCTTAAATCTAAAAATCTTACAATCAAGATAAAACAACTAAAAACGTAGAAAATAAAAAAAATTAAATCGCTAAAATATTAGCATAAGGTTTAGCAGTTTTATGAGTCAAAAGTGTGCGTTTCGGGTGTTACACCGTTGTTATTATTACTACCGTTATACTATTACACCGTTGCTTATAACTTTTATCTTATATACTATATTATTATTTTTTTTGTAATCTAAATGAGAATATAAATCTCTATTTGGTCAAATAAAAATAAATACCATGGAATGACCCTTCAGCTACCTGCTTCACATTTGTAGGGCTCAGAGCTCGAAGCCTCTGGTGTCAGTATTTTCTGTTTTTTCTTAACGTTATAGAGAGGAAAGATTTTTTTGTTTGTCTTCAATAGGCTCCAAAGCTACTGAGCAGATTTGAAGCTTAGAAAACAACATAGACCATATTCCTTCGGGAACGGAAACGGGAATGTAAACGAGAATTTAGAGTTTGTATTCAATAGGCTTCAAGACTACTGAGACGAATTGAATATTATTTTGAAGCAGAGACGGTCTAAAGACTGGGAAGTGACATAGGCTACATATCAACCCCCTATTAAAAATATGCCTCACTGATCTCAAAAATTCTTGCACCATTAAGGTGGTCCACACTCTGCCGACCGGCATACGGATCCATTTCATTCGGTTCAGCTTCTGGTTAGCCGGTTAGGAGAAAGGCCGATCGGGACGTCCACACTAAGCCGGTATTGCCGCTCAGCATAGTGTGGACGCACCTTTAGAGTGCTTCATTATTTCGTGGTTTATATTTCATTCTCATAATTCCTTAGTAGCAGTAAGTATATTTTATTCCCATATTCCCAGGCGAATCTAAACGAGAAGTCGAAAAACCATTGAATCGATTTCAAATTTTATGGTGTCATCAACAAATTATGTACATGTCTATACTACGTCCCCATATTCTTACGGGAACGGGAAAGTTAAATGGTACATAGAAATTGTTGAGCCAATTTTCAAAACAATTTCAAAATAAGAATGCTTAAATATTCCTCAGTAAGATAGATTTGAAAATTCATCTAAATTTTGGAGTGTCGATTCTATACACTAGATCACCGCAGAACCTGAGCTACGCCGCTAAACTTTTGCACACACGCTTGATTTTTTTAACACTTCATTGCGGAAATGTGATAAGCGAACTTTTATTGCATACTTTTTGACACTTATGTTCAGAATTAATAGGTACGTACACAATACACATATTATTAGAACGAAGTTCATTGCAAGGAATTAAATCAATTTCTTCACTTACATAATTATAGCCTTACACTAGTGAACCGCATGATGGGGTGTGAGGTATGTCACGTTGAACTGCGAAAGCTTCGATAGGTCAACCAAACGCAGATGTCGTTGCATTCATTGATGCCAGGACAGTCTAGGTCTTCCTTTCTTTATATTTCTCCGCGATCTGGACTTTGATTATACCTTTATTGACTTTAATGACAATAGGAAAGAAGGAAGAATAGAATTTGAATTCTTCAAACTGTTTTTGTTAAAAGCTTCCAAAATTCGATCAAGTATCTCATTTAATTCTGCATCCGCGTCCTCAAGAAATTCGGTGGAGTAATTTTGAGAATGAACGCAAAATGGCGGTCTTCCAGATTAGAGGGACATTTTTTGATCACAGAAGATGAGGGAGTTTTCCTGTCGCTTCATTAAGCGTACGCTTATCCCAATTTGCTTCACTAACGATAATTGATCCCGGATAGTAAAGTTTATCAAGATTGGAAACTGCAATGGTCTACCCATTTCCTTAACATTTTGCCAATATGTCAAGTGGTTGATCACTTCTCAATGAAAAGAGAACATTAATAGAAATCTCAGCACGGGGAAAGGAACAAGAAGTCATTTCTTAAGAATTCTGTTCTTGCAAGAACGACCTTTTATTAAAACTAAAATTCGCGTTTTGCAGCTTCATTCGTTCTCAATCCTTACTAGATCATGATACACTTTATTCAAAGCGATTGAATAAACAGTTTGCTTCGTTTTCCTCAACTTTTGTGTACATCTATACGTGATGTGATGGATATGGTTACTGACGAAAATGTGAAGTGGGATGGGTTCGAGTCTTAACAGTGGCTCGTTCTTAAATCTGCCAAAGTAAACAGAGTCGTTATTTACAGAACTTAGTTCTTCGGCACCGCGTGCTTTCTGATGATACAATATATATCTAATAAATTGATCTTACAGACAATGTCGTTACACAAAATGTTTGATGAAATATGAGGTAACTTTCTTTTCAAGAAATAGTCGTGCTGACAAACCCTACAAATGTTGTTCAATTTCAAGTTCCATGCAAGATTAAAAGCATGTGTGCACGGATTGAGGACTCTTACTGAATCCCATGCATCATTTTGGTGACGTGATTTTAACAATAGTATACTCAGTTCAATATGATGCTTACTTATTTTCAAGTTAAACTAATAAAACTTTACCTGTAGTATAAAAATCGAAAGAACAATACACCTTTCAAGATTGGAGTCATCTTAAGCGATCCTTTAGCCCAGTAAACAGACCTTATTGAAACTGCATTTTCTATTTACATCGAATTTTAAGCCTTACCCATAAGTACATATTCGATTTCGAACAAAGCAAGTTTTTATTTGTAAATTAAGATTTTCTAGGTCTTTGAACTTTTTTTTTTTTACAATTTAATTAGCTTAAAGGTGTCATATAACAGCTGGTTGAATGCAACAGCTTTCGCCTTCTGTGAATTGCAAATAAAAATTTCCAAAAAAAAAAAATAGCAATCGCGAGTAAAAGAGGTCAAACAACAAAGTGATGCAACTTGCATCGACCAAGAAAGAGCTCAAAAGTCGCAACGGTTGTTGGCCTACAAAAACTATTTATTCAATGCAAACATCGGAACTGGAAGTTGGAAGTGAAAGAGAAAGTGAAAGCTCTTAAAAGCTGTGAACTTGACTTAGAGTCGCTGTGGTGGTTGATGTTTTGGTTGAGTATTGCTGTCAAATTGGTATAAGTGACTCACTTGAGCCGGTCTGTTGTTTAATTAAATAATTTAAATGCAGCGGGTTGTTTCCATTCAGTTGCGTAATTTTGGACAGTTGATGTAAATTTGTACTTGAAGGGGTTATGCTTTTACGTACATTGTCGTGAGTAAGAAAGTATATAAATTAGTGAAAAAAACGAGCTCGTGCCAATGAGTTGGTGAGTAGAACCATAGTTTTGAATCAATGACGCCAACGGCCTTGTTGCTTCCGTTTGATTTTCGACGTCTGACTACCACCGGGGCCATTAAATGGTTGCTAGAGCATACCTGGGGCCAGTTTCCGAAAGAAAAAGTTGTGAAAACTCACGGGCCGCCTAAAACTCACTGTGCAAAAAGAGGACGCTGATGGAATATGGCTCCTGGTGAACTTTATTCTTGTAGTTCAAGGCAGGCAGTTGGTATTTGTAATGAACATATCTAAAATATAAACTTTTTTGGCTTAGGAGATCGGTAAAAGCTACAGGTCCGGACAACAATTTATGTGAGCACGTACTAGTGATCAATACGTATAGTTTTTACCGACACTTCGTATGGCTAAATCTCTCTTCTTCTACTTCTTCTGTATCCGGCGTTACGAACATCGTGACAGCAAAGAGATCACAGCTCTCCCACTAAGAATGCCAACGGAAACCTCCCGGTTTTGGATTGTTCCATGTCAGTGGCCAAACAAAAATGCACATTTCGTTGAACTTTTCTGTATCTGGTGTGGCAGAATCTTTCTATCTACAACAACTCTCCCCTAATACCTACCTGCACGTGAAAAGCATTTTAAGTTACAACAACCGCCACGTAAAAGTACGTATAGCACTTACCGTTTCCATCAGTCCTAGTGATTTCAACGAGTGTGTTATTGCAGCTTCCTATTCATCAAGATTCAAGATCATCGATAGTCAAAGACTGGCCGTCAAACGACGCGTTTGTTGCAATTGCAAATTAGTTTATGGATGTGACGATAACCATGGGAATGGGACAGACTTTACCCTAAAGAAAATGGACTGAATCAAACAGTTTTATTCCTCTAGGGGATTATGAAACTAAACTACTTTCATAATTTTCTAATTACCACACAATTCGTGCAACATCCGCCTCTTATAATCCTGTTGCATCACCCAGAATGGTCTAATCCAGTTGATTGTGGGATATTAAATTACAACACAAAAGCGAAGAACAAATAAAATAAATAAAAAAAAGGAAAAAAGGATAGCAAAGCCACCAGCCGCATTCGTGCAGAAAATCACGGTCTTCATAAGTTCATATAATTCCTGTACCATTCCGTCCGTTTGTTTTGCCTCGCGTCTGTCGGTTGGTGTGGTGTAACCGCCTTGCGTAACGAAATCGAGTCCAGTAAATTTCGGACGAACGACGATGTACCAAAAGAAAATCTTTCTTCCGTTTCCCCTAGGAATTGAATATCCATAGTTATATATTAGTTGTTGCTTCGGTTTCGGGGATAAGCATTACATCAAGGATGACCGATTCGTATGAATAGATGAAGAGGAAATGCAGAATCCTGATATGGGTACAGAGAGGCTTGTTTTTTATGCTGTTGCTTCGATTGATGGCTGTGGGTTAAATAAAGAGATTTTAATTTTTTGATTATCATCCATTGGCATTGATAACATCGATGATGCCCATGCTGGAGTTAATCGATGAGCAATCGATTGCTCTGCACACAAGCATAAGGATCCTTTTGGTCAGTATTTTTTTATACGGAAATGATTGGGTGGGAATGGGAAATCTATAAGGTCTTTGAGTAAATTAAATAACATTTATTCCAGAGTGAGGACGTTTGGCATACGTCGTCTATTATATTGCCATGTTCTGAATGTAAGGTTTTGCGTATTAAAGGATAATACACTGATTGGAAGGAAAAAGTAGTCATGCGACACAAGGAAAAAAAACGACCATTGATTTGACGGATTGGACGTTTGGATGTGATGTGCATATCTGATTAGGGGCATGTGTTTCTATTATTCTCCTTTTGGGACTATTGTGTGCACTAAATGTCCAATAGATTTGTGTCTTAAATCAGTCAATGGCTTTGATTGAAGGATTTCTTTTTGTGCAGATAAAAAAAAGAAATGAAAAAAGTTTCATTTTTTTTCGATGCCGGTGGTAGCAACGTGTCCTTTCTAATCATGTTTTGCAAGCGAATGAGCTTAGAAATTGCCATAAAATTCGGTTCGGCTTTCGGTAAGGAGGAAGGCCGATTGGGACGTCCACACTAAGTCGGTATTGCCGCTCGGCATAGTGTGGACGCACCTTTAGAAATTGCCTTTGCTTATTACCTGGTCAAATACCTTGATACAACAGTCGACCAGGCCACAAATCATATAAGCTTAACCCGTGGTTAGGTCCTTTTAGTGGGCTTACCTCTCAACATATTGACATAAAAAACTACCGTTAGAATGATTGAGTCTGTGCGCAGCCTAGAATATCTGTTTGCTGTTGAATTGGACACTGGTTCAATCTGTTTGGTTATCCTCTGAAGGCAAAATATTTATTTTTTTTTGACACAAAACCTCTTCGATCCTGATTCTTAAAGCTGTGAAAAGCCTGAAATATCGTTTTAAACTCTTACCCTTTCTCGTTAAGTAGGGCTGAGCATTTGAGTAAGCATATCAGTCTAGATTGATTTATGATTTCTTTTAAACAGGCATAAACAGGATAATTAATTCAACTGTAGTGTTGGCTGTGTAATGGTTAGCATTTCTGCCTGTTACATGGGAGTTCGATGTTCAAGTTCACGAAAAATCAAACTATTTTTCTACGCGTATCACCTTTCGAGAGGCATTTTTAATTCCTCAGAGAGTGATTAGACTGTCATAAAATGCGCTTTGTAGCTTAGCCTTTCAGAATTGGCATAAATGTGTAGGTCCCTTCCACTCCCCAAACATTCAATTGTTGATAGGCCCATGGGCTCTCTCTGCTTCTTTGAGAAACCCTTTTTTAAAACCTTATACAACTTTGAACGGATGGCCTGGTACCTGGACACATAAGAACACAGGACACACAATTCGGTAGATGAACTTGAACAACTTTATCTGTTGTGTTTAACTTCACGTTCGGTGGATGAGATTTCGTAAATAAGGCTCAAATTGTTGATAGGGACTCAGAAGGATGTGTAAAGCTCCGAGAATTGCAAACTCTCAAACACGCTTAAAAGAGCAACAGAAAAATCACCGTGAAAAAAGAAAAGACTATTCGCTAGATTGACTGCAGTTTGATGCTCCTCGCAAAAACTTGAGGCAGTCAAAGTCTGTTTATCAGAGTCATGATCATGAAGTCAACTTTCTGTTGTGCAAATTAAGTACGAAAAAGGACGCACATGTGTTTCAAGCCTCCTAATACCCACCTCGTTTTTATTTACCTCAATTCAAATCACATCCTGCTCAAACGCCACCCCTTTGAAAACGAGTTTGCCCTGCGGCGACCTGAGGAGCATGACGTTCAAATGATGAAAAAACACCCGTTCACGCGACAAGGAAAATCAAAATCGAGTTCTCATCTCCAGCACTTACCCAAGACGCAAATTGATTTCGATTGAAAAAGTATGTCGACACAGAGAAGATTTTCTCTGCATCGCATAATCTAGTTGTGCACTTGAAAGGTTCATTACTACAGCATGGTGTATGCTACTTCCTTATAGCCGAAACACTCTTCCTAAACGAATACACGTTTATACGCACTTATCAAAAAAACGCACATGTGTGTCTCAGCACACAAGATAGGTAGAAAGAAATGTGTGTGCAAAAGTGATTTCGCAATCCACTTGAGTTTGGATTTGGAAGTAGGAAAAATTGCAGCTTGGGAATGTGACAATTTTCGGATGTCACGCAGTGCTAAGCACTCTTGAAAGCCCCTCAACAAACTCACACACATGACACTTGAGGACTTTTATTTTTGTGACGATAAGTTCACCTCAAGAGCACATTAGCGACTTACATCATCATTGTCGAGCGGATTTGTACATTCTACCCCACATTTTCATTCTTCTGTTTTTATTAGAAAAGAGATGAACGCTCAAGTGGACACCCTCCAAGTCTTAAACTCATGGTAAAGTGGACAAAAATTTGTTATTTCCTACAAAAAAATGCTGAATATCCTGGAAAAATGTCATCTGATGATATAGCAGCTGCTAATAAGAAAAGAATTTCCATAACAAAAGGACTCACTGTTGACTCTAGCAGCAAAACAAAAAAAAAAAAGCAGCAAATACAAGAAAAAAGAAAGAAAATCCCGCGGGATCATGTTACAACTTCTTTTCTTGTGTCATTTGTAAAGCCAGATAATTCTCATTATCAACCACAACCCTTAAACGACGCGACGCTTGTTGGGTAAATTAGGAAAACAACACAATAAGAAGATAATTAGCAGAAATATAGCTCGAGGATGTTTAGATAAGAAAAAGAGAAATTCTATTCAGCCTACTTTCACATCCCTGAAAAAATTAAAAAAAAAGTACCTCCATCCCAAAGAACTTTTCCAACCCCTCGAGATGTGTGATGCGCCCGAGGCATCAAATTCAATTGCAAACAAACAATAAATTAATTGAATTTAAAATTTCTGGATGTCCTCATGCAACTAGTTGAATTTTAAGAAAAAAAATATTAATTGGCTCTTAAGAAATATTTGCTATCAGCTCCTTGTTTTTTTTTTTTTTTTTTGAATTTTTTTCCTTTGAGGGATTTTGATGTACGCCATCTGTTTCTCTACATTAACACTCAAATAGTTAAAATAAGCGCAAATATTTTGATGTAAGTATACTTGATCAATAATGCACTCCTTAATTTTCTAGGCCTTTCGAACCTTTTTGATGTGTAACATCTTCCTTTTCGATTTTCTGCAATCTGTGGGAGTGATTTCGATTGAAACGAAGGCTGAGAAGTCATTTATCAGTTTCAATTTCACTTTCAATTTTCGGTATCATTTAGAAAGGACGTTCTTAGAGTCTGTTGATGGCAGAGAGCTGGTTAGCTGGTTTTCCTCCACGTCACGTCGCGTACGTCGTTCGCGAATGTTTACTGTTACTTGTTGGAAAGGTGAGATGTCAGATTTAACACCATATGCGACGTAACTTTATCGTCTAAATTCTAGGAACCAAAAAAAAAAAACGTATTCAAAAACTTGAAAAATTACCAGAATTTATGAGACGATTGTAAAATAACAATCCGTCGATCTGAAATTCAAAATTTCTCCTAACAATTAATGGTCTTCATTGGAGTCTGCACAGCCCCAACGGAAGCCTATGGGGAAATGAGCATGGAAGTGTTGAAGTAAAGATGCAGAATCAATGCAGAGTTTATGAAAAACCACTTCCGCAGACAAGTAAAGCTTGAGAGATATTAATGAAACTGCTTTCAAGGAGAACGGTTTATTCGACTTGAACAATGACGGCTATCACTTACGTAAACCCTACCACCAGCCAGTGAAGACTGCTTTGTTAAGACTAAAGACCAATAATGCATCTGGCCTCTAAGTTGTACCCTTTCTTTCAACCGAGATAGCTTGATGAAGAGCAAACCAACCAAACCAAACCTTTTTTCTTGTGCACCATCGAAAGAACAGAGAGACTTTCAAATACGATATCTAAAGAGACAAAGGTTTATTAAATTTCGCCAGTAAAATTCTTGTTTGGTGCCTGTATCGTAATGGTAAGCGTGTCTACCTATTACGTGGGAGTTTTGAGGTGCGGATCCCAGAAACATCAAGGAAAATTTTTTTCCATGGGTATCGCCTTTCGCGAGGATTTGGCAATTTCCAATAGCGATTTCATGGCATGAGAAGAGCTTTCTCGATCGGAATCGGAATGGGAAAAAATTGTAGGTCTCCTTCATTCCCTCATAAGCTCACAAATTATGGTTGAATTGAATGCGCTACGCCCGGTTCTCTCCTGTTTACTGAACGACCCTATTTATCTGTAGTAAAATCATTCTTGGTCAACCGGAACGCATATGGAATTGTAGCTCCTAATGCTTCAAAAATGAAGTGACACTGGCTTCTGCTAGAATAGAATCGGTAAAAGATGATGACATTAAAGTCAATATCGAAATCGAATGAGAAATAGTTCAGTAAAGTTTCTTCTCTAGCCTGAGTTTAACACGGTGCAGATTATATTTGTGGTACCCGTGGCGTGAAGGTTAGCATGTCTGCCTGTCAACCAAGAGTTTTGAGGTTCTAGCCCCAACAGAGGCAAACATGTTTTTCCACGGGTATCACCTTTCGCGAGGAATTGCCAAGTCCCCCGTTAGTAAATTCATTACCATGAAAAGCACTTTCTCGATTTGTCGTTCTAGGTCCGCTCCATTTCCTCAGAAGGCATGTTTGTCAGAAATGCGCTAGGTCCTGGGATTCCTTACTCTGTTCCGCCACACTATTTATTAATTTATTTGGATTATATTTGTATGTGCAAATAAATAAATCATCAGACACGACTACCGTGCTCTCTTGACCGTTTTTCGTTACCACTCAGGGATGAGCAAAACCAATCGAGATAAATCTCAAGAGTTTCTGATCGATAGATACGCATCTTATTTTTTTTTACTGATGCACTTGCCACAACAACCAATTCAGTAAAATTTTTAACGAGTTGAGTGCCCACCCCGCTCCAAGTGGCAGAAACTATAGGAGCTGGAAAACAGACTGTGAGGCTGATCGGAGGGCTAAGTTGGTGGAGTAACCGGAAACATGGTGAAGTGAGCTTCACACAGTTTCTCACCGTAAATGGGTACTTCAACGCCTTTCTGCACAAAATTTCAAAAAAGAAGAAGCCCTTCATGCCAATAAGGAAGTTTCCTTGACAGACGACGCTCCACACAAGGTTCGAGTTCCAGGGGCGAACGCAGAAAAATTTTTCGGGGGGGGGGGGGTTTTGAAAAAATATATTAAATATTAACGAACAATTTGTTTTTAACATTTTTATGCTTTTTTATACTCTGTATTGATTTGTAAAATACTTTGCTAGGAGGAATCCTAACTAATATTATAAATGTGAAAGTAGTTCTGCCTGTCCAGCTTTCTATGTTACCGTCTCCCGCCCAAACTACTCAACCGATTTGAATGAAATTTGGTACATAGATAGCCTAAAACCTGAGAAAGGACATAGGCTATGCATTTTATCCCTTTATTCTAATGAGAACGGGAACGTATACAGGAACCTAGAAACTACAGCACCGATTTCCACCGTTAGAACGCCTCACTATCCTCAAGTAACATAAACTTCAACTCATCCCCATATTCCTACAGGAACAAGAGTCCTTACTACTATAACAAGTACGAAAGAATCTCCTGCCCAAACCACTGAGTCGATTTAAGTAAAATTTTATACAGAGATGATCTAGAAGGACATAGACTTCAATTCATCCGAATATTCCCACGGGAACCGGTCCTTACTAATATTATAAATGCAAAAGAAGCTCTGTCTGGTCGTCCTGCCTAAACAACTGAACCAATTCAAATGAAATTTTGTACAGAGGTAGTCTAAGACCTGAGGAAAGACATAAGCTTTATGTTTTATCCCAATTTCTACGGGAACGTAAACGAGAACTTAAAAACTACTGCACCGATTTCAAAAATTCTTCCACCTTTAGAATGCTACACTATCCCCGAGCGAGTAACATAAGCTTTAACTCATTCCCATATTCCTATATGAGAACAATTACCATATTCCCTCGGGAACGGGGGAGTCTATACTAATATTCCAAAAATTCCAAAATTAAATCTGTCTGTTTTTTTTCCTTTGTTCCATTATTCCCATGGGAACGGAAGTACTTCTACTTGCTACTTGTAAGTAAACAATTCTATTTGGCAAAATATGAAAAAAGTAAGAAGATCATTTGCAAAAATGTACTTAAGTAAAATAATATAACATTTAGGTTATTGAAAAATTCAAATTGCTGCCGCAAGTCAGCTAGTATTTTATAAAATAAAATCAATGCGCCTTGGTACTTTTGCCAGTTTTATATTTATAACGTCCTCATAGTAAACCTCAATACTCCTATAGATGTTCAACAACATCAAACCGTTCAGTTGCTCCTCGCTGGTTCTTCCTCGCAGATAAGTTTTTAATCTGCGCAGATATGAAAAAGATCGCTCGCTTGAAGCCACGGATACCGGAAGTGTGGCACCGATCTGCATAGAACAATGAACTGTTTTATATATGTAGGGACGAATCGCAAACATTTAAGGTGTCTATAAAGTAGTTTGGCTGTTTTTCTTTTATCATACTCAAGCAATGTTCATTGGTATGCATATGCTTATTCATACATAAGTATACCCTTTCCTAGTTGCCATTGTCGATCCCATTCTTATACAGAGCCAGAGCGACTGGTTTTTAGTATGTGTGATTAAAATTTAAATTTTCGTAGATTTCGGTCGCGACTGCCGTTAGTTTTGGAGTGACCGATACGATGTGTTTCGGTAGCAACTGCCGTTAGTTTTGAAGCGACCAATGCGATGTGTTTGCAAGTATAAGTAGGAAAGTGAATTTTCATATATTTCTATCGCAGGTCCCATTGTATACGACCTAATACTACCTCCACATCAACATATGAAATTTACTTACACTAGAAAAGGCTGCTCATGCTAAAAACATACCAAAACCAAAAAGTCATTCCAAAACATATGAAATACCTGCAAATTAACTTATCGATAGAAATGGATTCCGCATTTGGAAGGATTTTTTCAAAAATTTTTGACAGAATGAAATTTTCAGATAATTTTATGCTTCCATGTTTTTTATTTTGATTTTTGTTTTAAAAAACTAGTGGTTATTTTTTTATTTCAAAAATTTCGGGGGGGTTTCAACCCCCAAACCCCCCCCCCCTGCGTTCGCCCCTGTCGAGTTCAGAAGACGGGATTCTCTTCATCAGGAAGAGAACAAAAGCATCGGAGAAATCAGCCAAAATAATATCATCCAGAAGATGCTGAGAGAAAAAATGCAGTGGAAGCAAATTAGTAAGTAATTGACGCAGATCCTGAAAAAAAATTGAAAAAAAGGGGTAGATGAGGAACCAGAACCAGAACCCGCAACCCGGACAAGGAACCCTTTCAAAGAAAGGAGCAAGCGATATCGAGTGCGGGGATCAGCGAAAAGCTTTTGATGCTTTTACGGGTATTGCCGTTGATGATTTCGGAACGCGGGACGTATGGTTGCCTCTTGCATGAATAGCAAATAAGACACCGCACCAGAGCGAACTAAACGACACTATAAGTGAAGTGGAAATCTGTTTTTCCGTCTGCTTTTTTGGTCACATTGATTTTGGTAATGAACCAATCAAGTTACATTAACTTTCCGAACGTTACAAAAATGTGTAAAAATTAATTGTTGACAAAATGACAATAAGTACACTCACTTGTATAAAAAGGAAATAAACGAAAAAGGAAAAACTGATATATTTAATCATTGATAAAGGAAAAACTTTACAAGCACTTCCGATAATGAAGTTTAGTCTGTACTAACTTAGACTGAGAAATTAAGGACAGGAGAGAACAATAAACGGCCGGAATGTTTTGTGTGTCTTGTTTTCAATTCATGTTGTTGTTGTTGTTGAGAATATGTAATGTTTCTAACACACACATTTCTTACACATTTTTGTATATTTTTTTTGTTCAAATAAAGTTACCCTGAAGAAGGCAGCAACTTGATTGTTTCATTACCAAAATCAATGTGACCAAAAAAGCCGACGGAAAAACAGATTTCCACTTCACTTATATATGCAAAAATTGGTCAATAAATCAACTCTAAACGAAATTATGTTTCCACAAATTTGTAGTTTTCGCGACGGCAGAAATACTTCCATTTGCAACTATGTATGTTGCTGTCACAACTTGCCGCTACAAAATCACTTTGTTTGGGAGAGCCTTTGATTTTAAACTTGCTCCTCTAAGAACGCTGATATAGTGAGGGCTGTACAGAGCCAAATACTGTCTCTGCATTTTTAACAAATTTTTTTCGACTCTGCAAAATCCATCGTGAAATCTCCATTGAATGCGATGTCATTACCACCTTTGTCTTTGATAAAGAGAATGAATTTCGGCAGGTTGGCATGCTGCGTTGTAACTATTCTTGGAACAAATGTTGGGATCTCAAATCCAAATGAGCACAGCTATGATGTTCCTTATGTCGATCATCAAATAATAACGAGTTACACTTTTTCCTGTAGACTTTGAAAATTATTACGAGACATGATTGATATGACGTTTCTAGCCGAAACATTTTTTAAAATGAATAGTTTATTTAAAATCAGTATATAAAATTATTGATCGTGAGAAACAATTAAATCGCTTAACCTGAAATTGCTCCAACAGCACCTCCAACAGCAACAACTTTGCCTACATCCACAGCAGCGCCAGCAGTCTTGTGGATCAATGTGGCGCTATCAATGTGGTGTTTCACTTTGGGCTACGGTTTTATAAAAAAAAAAGGAAATTACTCATACAAAAATAAGTTTTTCACACAAGAATTCAACATTTATTAGAATCTTATTTCCTTACCAATGCATGCTTGATCTTCTTCCATCCTGCTTCGGTCGATGATGACAAACAGAGAACCAAGATGGCAACAAAAAGGAAGATGCTGAAGAATTTCATTTCGATTTTAACAATTTTTTTTACAATTAAACGTTGTGAATATGAGACTTGCTTTGTGGGAACTGGACAGGAATACGTCTTTTTATACGAAAATTATATCTTCAACTGTTTTGAAATTCGTTATAGTAATAAACCCGAAGATATTTGTGTGCATTCAAATACTTTTGATGATGTTTTTAATTGAAGACGTTTAGATTTAATACCGCTTGTAAAACTTGTCAGTCTAATACGCTGCACTTATCAGTGTTCTAAGGCAATATTGCGTATTGCCACTATAAAAATAGAGAACGTTCTGCTAATCTTTATTTTTGGGAAAAATTAAGACAATAGAAGTAATCACTTTTGCGACGGTAAATTCTTTAAATATAAACTGTTTTACAACGCATTTCGAAGTAAAGTGAAGACACGGTCGATGATTGAAAAATTTGGTTCTCCACTTTCATCGCCGAGAGATTCACAACAAATCGAAGATGGGTTGACTCAGATTATACTTTTTTTAAAGACTCAAGACACAGGTGTCTTGTTAGAATCTTGCACTTTGATGTGTAATTGGATTAATTACCTTTCTATCCTTACAAACCAAAACAATCGATATGTTTTGTTGCAATTTTTAGCCTCCTGATTTAATCTTCATCATCCCAAAAGAGAGTATTACTACCGCTGCATTGTCAAACACTGGGTTCGTTGTGTGTTAGTGCAGTTTTCATAGGCCCTTTTATAAATTAATCAAAATCCGAAAAAATTTCAAGGATAGAGGAAGGCGAGTGGGCTCTTCTATTCCTAACTATAGAATAATGAAAGAAACAGAGCGCAAAAAGAGGTCGTCGTTGGACACCTGCGTCGAATGAAGTCCCTTAGACTTGAGCATATGAATTACCAACCATTTATTTAAATAAAAAAAAATCATTTAATCAATAAAAAGTCTGAATTTACTCAAGCAAATTCATATCTCCTCAGCTTCATCTTTTTCAGAAACCTTGAATGTCTTTTGACCATTTGCGGGTGCGTGGTGATTTTCTGATTTTCAATCAAAATCAAAATTTTTTACATGAATCGAAATCAAAGTATGGATTTTATATATGTGAAGTTCACTGTCAAATGTTGAAAAGAAATGAAATTTCGACAATTAGAAGATTTGGAAAATAAGAAGACAGAGGCACTAAGGCTCTAGGATGACATGCCCAAATTACGATCACCATTAATTATCCATGAGTCATGAAAATCAAGAGCAAGGAGAGGATGTTGTTGCAAGTTACAAGCGCTCACATCCCAAGTGGGTGCCGATCAAGGAGAGAATAGCATTGTGATCAGTTGCCAGGAGCGAAAAACAGAAAGTATTCGGGAGAACGTACGTTTTTGAAACTTACACGAAGAACATCAAATGTCTAAACGACATGAAGATGTTACGCTGAAAAACCAGTTGAGAAAAGAGCTTCGTCAAAGCGAATTCGTGCCTTTAGCTCGGCATGAATTCGTTTTGAAGAAGCTCTTTTTTTTTGTTCACAGAGTCCTTGAGGGTTTCCATGTACCTATTTTTTTGTGTTAGTAAAGTAAAGTCGGCAAAACATGTTAGGATCTGGTATTTGCAATCTGTTATATGTCATCTGTCATCTGCCATGGGTCATCAGTTATCTGCCATGGGTCATCTTTTGTCTGCCACCTGCCTTCTGTCACTTGCCAACAATCAATTGGCTCTGTCATCTGTCATCTCTCCACTGTCATCTTTTATCTGTCATTTGTCATCTGTCATTTTTCATCTGTAATTTTTCATCTGCCATCTGTCACCTGCCACCAGTCAATTGGCATCTGTTATTTGTCATCTGCCATCTTTCGTCTTTCGTCTTTCCTCTTTCGCCTTTCGTCTTTCGTCTTTCGCATTTCGTCTTTCCTCTTTCGCCTTTCGTCTTTCGCATTTCGCATTTCGCCTTTCGTCATTCGACTTTCGTCTTTCGTCTTTCGTCTTTCGTCTTTCGTCTTTCGTCGTTCGTCGTTCGTCGTTCGTCGTTCGTCGTTCGTCTTTCGTCTTTCGTCTTTCGTCTTTCGTCTTTCGTCTTTCGTCTTTCGTCTTTCGTCTTTCGTCTTCCGTCTTTCATCTTCCATCTTTCAAATCTTCCATCTTTCCAAAAATTTAATATAAAGTCCCGATGAGTTAGTTTGCCAACTTAGGCGTCCCTCCCAAATACGGTGCTCGCCCTGCACAACCGCATTCGATTCGGGGGCTACCTTATGAGAGGCAACAAAGGTAGAAGTTAAAAAAGTGCTTTCCAATCATTCTCTTAACAACACTGTTGCTGTCATCTGGACCTGTATTCGAATCATCTTTTAGTAACTATAAACTATAATGCCCAACATGACTGTACCTCAATTCCCTTGCTCTGAACTTCCAGAGCTCCGGTTGTTCTCTATAATTGCTTTTGATTTAACTTTTAACAACTTTCATTGAACCAGCAACAAGCTGAGATAGCCGCAACCGTTTATCTTCTCATAAGAGGGCCTTTCATTTGTCTTGAAGTCTAAGACCACAAGCATCATAGAAAATGATGCCAACCTTAACGAGTAACCCAAACAAAGCTCAACCCTCCATATTCAAAATGTTCCAATTATAATCATGACGCTGAGAGGGTAAATTAATGATACATCAAGCAGTGGGAGAAACACTCATGAGGGGTGGGGTTGTAGGTAAGTATGTAGTTGATATGAAACAAAAGTCCATTCAATATGATGTTTTGTATGTTTTCGAAACTAAAACACACATCCCTCGAATATTGAAAACTATTTCAAACTGTTGCCTTTACCCGCAACACGTACACACAAATATCGCAACAGTAGCCTTAAGACCTAAGGCACATGGTTGCCAGGTTCCTCGAGACATGCTTGTGTATACTATGCCTTTTCTTCTTTGATGTGTTTGGTGAAACTTAAAAACACTTTGTTAATATCCCCAAATCATAAGAAAGGTCAAACTTAGAATATTGTCCGAATACAGATTTCCATTGATGTAATTATGTTTTTGAAACTGAACTAATAACACCTTACCACTGGTGGGGGTAGTATTAAAACAAAACCGAGATTTAAACTGTATGCGGGAAAAAAACTTTGCACGTTCCCCAACTTTGATTTATTCGTCGTTCGTTGGTGGCGCTCATGTGAACTGCTCTTCTTCTAATAAAAAACAAAAATGAAAAATGAGCGAACCTGGCAACCATTCTGTATTCGGATATCCTTTTCTAAATAAACTACCCACCGACCAGTTCAAAATGCCTTGCGGATAGTACAGTTTACGTACAAAACTCGTGAAAGTGAAATAGTCATTCACAAAATGGGTGGTTGAAATCGGAAAATCTACGCGTGTCCTTTTTATCCTGTGTATTGAAGGTACAACGATTCCCAAAACCTTTTCTTTCTATAAAAAGGACGCTTTTGTTCACATGCAATGATGTTGATATGTAAACGAATTTAATATCACAGCACGGCACGCTATCTAAGATTGGTACAGTGGTACAGTCATTCCGTGCCCTTGGCCTCGCAAAGGATCAGAAATGAGAGTTTATTGTTGTCGTTTTTTTTATTGCTTAAGAAAGCCCAAGGATAAGAGAAGAAAGGTAGTTGTTTGGCAAATTTCAATTTCTTATTCGCGATGTTCATTCATCTGCATATGAATGAAAAAAAAAAAAGAAATCAAAGGAGCTGTTCATTGAATGCTAAGGAAACAACTACAACTATGTAGTATGAGAAGAGAAGAAATTAAAATGTAAAGGCAACGTACAATAGAAATTCCTTTGCTTTTATTGTAATTTCGCCGCGGGTTTGAAGCATTTCGTATGAATGAAAGTATACGAAGTCAATTGAGTGAAATGGAAAATTGTAGAAAATTAAAAATTTACATGAAATTTTTAGGTAGATGGGACTTTTAAGTGAAAGTAAAGGATAAATATTTAAAGCGAACATGGCTTTATTTTAGTGCCTATATGAACTTTAAGGACTAAGTAAGAGATCGGCTTTTAGAAGATTTCGAATATTCCAATGAAATTACTAAGAAAGGGAATACTAGGGGCTTTTATGCAAAGAAAGACCACATGTGGAAAGGTGTTGATTCATATTGCTATCTTCCTGTTGAAAATCATTAAGTAATTCAAGGAATCAGCACACATAGCGAACATTTGATGGAATGATATATTGGCTAACCGATTACAACCGACGCAGGCACTTGAAGAAAAACAAGTAGGTACCTATATTCGCCTCTATTCATAGCTGTTGCTCAAGCCGTTGATTAGGTTTGGCACTTGAGGACCTACTTTGCGACCCGACTCTTTAGAGTTTGGTGGGACCGAACGATCAAGAAAAAGTGAAGCTGGTGCACCACAAGGAAGTGTCTTAGGGCCAAATTTCAAAATGCAGTCGATTAAGTCAGTGATTGGACAGATCAAGTTAAATGAGACAAAATCGACACATACAAACTTTATGAACACAAACATAAACAACGTTGATGTTTCTTTAAACAAATTTAGTAGTAACTAACTTTCAATTCTGCCAAATACCTTGGAATAACATTTTTTTTTGTTGCCAGGAGGAAATCTTCAAAGGACACTTGGCAGTATTCGACACCAAGTAGTGTGGGATTCTTACCTCACTAAAAACTCCTCGTAATCAGAACCAATCTATGAACGATCGACAACAGATTTTTCTTTCTCAATAATATAATCGCTTTAACCCATTTCCGGCTAGCGTTGCGAAAACGCAACGTCATGTTTGAGAGCGTCTCCAGCTTAAAGGATCCTTTATTTTAATGAACTAACAAATGATTTTGAAAGCTTATTAAAATATCTAATCGACCTGTTTTTGGATTTTTTTCAAAAACTTAATTTTGTAGTCTTTTGAACACCGTCAAAAACTGTAATTTCGGAAATTTTGAGGTAGCCTTTGTTGAGGAACAAAAAAAGTGTACCAACATCTTATTTTTTAAATTTTTTTTTCACAAACTGTTAGGGAAAGATTCAAATTATATTTCAATGTACATTTGATGCAAATCATACGGGTTACCTGATTGATAGGTGAGGTAGAAATCCTACGTTGCGTTTTCGCAACACCCGCCAAAAGTAGTAGCATTTACCAAAAGAAAAAAAAAATTTCCGTTGGGTTTTCTCTGCATATAAAATTTGGTTTCTTCGAAATAATGTGCATTTTATAAAAAAAAATTTTATTAAAAAAGAACCGAAAATTCATTCCACAGCTATTTTGGAAAAACCACGGTAGGGTTAGAAATTCTACACAATAGTTATAAAAAACCTAATAGCCCAGGTAATTTATTTTTTCAACAGTAAATTTATATTTATTTTTCCTGGAAAAAAATGAAACCAATAATTCGTGAATGAGAGGTGTATTGTAAAGCCACAAACGAATAGAAATATTTGGCAATTGATTTATTTTTTACAGTCATCAGCATCTACAACAAATGCACGGCAACAGCATCAGACATCAGAGACGATCTCCATACCTTGAACAGGATATTATGCAGAAGCACCTATGAACTTATTGGAGGAGACTTTAACGCTAGACACCGAAGATGGATGGATACACAAGACAACAGTGACGGGAATGCAATTGTCAATTAGCTGGACGAAAATATAGAACATCACTCTCTGGTAGTAGTGTCCCAACCCAAACCCACCTTCCCAAGGACACCATAGACGCTCGACTTTTTCCTCGCAACATCCAATCCTATATTTATCCTTCCGGAGCTCCGAAACTTCGTCTGCACGACAATAATCAGCGATTGGGATCACGAGGCCGTCCTTCTTTCAATCAACCTCCGGCACCAGATAATCTCTGTGAACCAACCAGAGGTGGGCTTCGTCAACTAAAAAAAGCTAGACACTGCTAGCCAACTAACACACACTACCGTCAACCAACACAAACCTCCGGAATGAGGAAATTGATACAGCAATTGAGAATCTGGAAACCGTAATTGAATCTTCGCTTGAGAAGAATAGGCAGCCAAGAACTTCCCGGGACAAATACGAGCACCTGCCCGACTACACACAGAAGCTCTACCACCACAGGCAACGCTTGAGGAAGCTGCTACAACGTATTCAGCAACGGGAACTAAACACCATCAACAGCAACTATCAGGCGGTCTCCAGCGAGCTCAGATGCGTAAACATCATGTTCAAGAACGCAGTGAACTATCACAACGACATTCTTCTCCAAAACAGGCTCCAGCCCATGGCGAAGCTTCAATCAACGCAAATAGAGCCAAAGGATTTGCGGACTTCTTTGATGAATACTTCAAACCAAATCCACCCTTGGACCCTGCATTTTTGGAAGAAGTCAACTCCTCAATTCAACTCGCACAAGCCCCCCAACAGACCATCCAATTCAGCAATGAAAATCCGTCCAACGATCCAGCAGACAACCTTGAGCACTCCTGAAGAAATTCAACAGTTCCTACTCAGAAGCCGCCCAAAAAACTCAACAGGACCGGACAAGATATTTTAGCATATGATAGCATTTGTTGTCGATTCCTTGTTGAGATCAGAGACAAGCAGCAGTCAGCCTATTCAACGAGATGGAAACCCTAATGAAGCGGTTCGTTTCGATGACATGAAACACACTATCATCGAAACAAAAAAAACGTCTTCGCTGTCGGAAATGTTCTAGTCAAACCATTTTTTTTTCTGCACAAAGTGTAACGTAGCACTTCATCCAAAATGCTTTGATGGATACCACACAAAAACAAATATTTGATGAATATTTTGTCAATAAAACTGATTTAAACTCCGTATTTAAAATTTTTTTTCTTTAATGATTTTGCTACTACATTTGGCGGGTGTTGCGAAAACGCAACGTCAATTTTCCGGGAAACTAAAAGCTTTTCCAAAAATTTTTTTTTTGATTTTCTCTAACTAGCCCAAAAATAGACAAAGTGTGAAATTTCAAGTTCCTAGCACACCTGGAACTGGTAGCCGCCGGAAATGGGTTAAGGGAAGCTTAAACTTTTAATGCTTCCCATGACTTTTAGACCATTAGCTCGTGTGGTTTGGTTCTTCTTAATCTCCGATAACATTTGATTCAAAACTTAAACGGAAAGAGCACATCAAAAATGAAAAAGATAAGCTAAAGTTGAAGAACAGAAGAATGTAGCTACTGGTTGATAGGAAAGAGCTCGAGGCCGAGGCTAACAATGCAGTGGGCGACATGGTCAGTGAAACAAAGTGTGATGTTTTCCACATCCGACCTGGAAGTAGATCCAAACAATTTTCTGCTATGAAGCACTATGCGTCGGAAGATAAAGGAACACAAAAACATGTTTAGTATTACATTTCATTTCAGGTCATGATTTCAGCCAATACCAATCTTGGCTTAATGGAGCCCCTGGAACAACTTAAGTAATAATTAGAACTAGTAAAAAGCTGCCGTAATCCAAAATAACTAGTTTATTCGTCAAATGATCTCACGACGAATCAGGCTTTCATAAACACATAGGGTGGCACAACATAGCCGGGAGCTCCGGGCCAAGTCCATTTCTCATAACTATTGCCTTTACGTGAACCCGTGGCGCAATGGTTGGCTTGTCTGCTGTTAACCCAGAGATTCGTGGCTCGCATTCCAATAGAGAAAAAACTGTTTTTCCATGGCTATCGCCTTTTGCGAGGAACTGGCAAGTCCTTCGTTAGTAAACTCAATGCCATGCGCTTCCTCGATTAGCCCTTAGCTCTTACAAAGGCATTGGTTGTGAGAAATGCGCTAGGCCCTGGGGCTCCTCGCTCTGTTTGCGCCACCCTATTTATTTATTTATTTTGTTTCCTTTATGAGAGAATGAAGTGGACCTACAACTTTCTGCAGGTTCCGAACGGCGAGAGAGCGCTTTTAACGGTATTTAATTTACTATCGGAGATCATGGTAATTCTTCTCGAAAGGTGATACGCATGGAAAACCATTATCTGGTTTCCTTTGGGTTTTGAACGACGAACCTCACGTTCAACAGGCAGACATTCGGAAACGTGAACCGCTCTTCAGGATTTCCTTGTGAGAATTTTTGATTTCGCAAGTAAAATAAGTAAAGTTGTTAAATAATTTTTGTACACCTATTTTCAGCTTTTCCCTCGAAATATCTCTTGAGGTTTGTGTTTCTTTTAGAACGACAACTAATATTGTACAAATGCTCTCCATTACGATAGAACTCCAACCACTCTATATTCCGAAGATCACAGTAAATGAGTCGCACTTCAAGCTGGCGCGTGCTTGGCTCTCAGCTTGGTCTACCTGATAAACAACATTCAAGGACCTACTTCATTGGATAGAACACTGCACTGATTCAAGTACACTTGCAACTGCAATAGAAGTAATTAGAAAATAATTAAATTAAAATTCCAATCAAAGCAACTACTGGAGAGTTGAGAATCTTCACAGCACCAATAACAATAATCGGCTGGGTAAACAAAACATCACTTGAAGTATGCTCTTGAGATCTTGAGATTTATCTATTAAGAGCTGTCTAAGGTGGGAGATGCAATTTTATAAAAAAACGACTTAATTTAAAAAAAAATATTATTAAACATCAACTAAGCCATTTACTGCGCCAACCATGCACATTTTTTTGACAGTAAACACTTTTTTCTTTGATTAACATTTAGGCTTAAGTTAATTTATTAGGTTTTGAGTCACAAAGTCTTAAAGTCAAATTTTTGAAAAAAAAAACACAAATCATATTTTTTTTTTTCAAATCAAATTTTTACAAAGTTTTGAATTATTAGCCAAGTTCACACTCTACAATTAGTTGGACAGAATTTGGCTTAAACGACCAATGTTGGATGATGTGATCCTTCAGACGACCACTTGGTCAACTTGTTGGATGGTTTTCAAATATTTTTGATATTGAGATAATAGCAAGTTTTTGTTTAAAATAGCAAGACAACGACACCGAGGACTGAGATACCTAAGTATGTAAGTATTTTTAAGCATCAGCTTTCAAAAAACACTTATCTCATAAATATGTGAACGCACTGTGCCCAGACTTGTATGTTGTCTATATGAAAAGCTGTCATTCTCATTTACGAGCACCTTACTGGACTTGAGATTCTGCGGGCTGCAGTAGCCCTTATCACAAACTAAGATAGCATTTAAGAATCTGACAAAAGTAAGCTGCCTATATAAAGCGCACTGTAGTTCGTTGCAGCTTGCTTAATGATCGGCAACTACCAAACGCAATGAACTTCAAGTATATTTTCGTTTTCGCCATGGTTTTGGTTCTCTTCATGGGACCAGAAGTCGAGGGCAAGAGCGTATTCAATAAAATCGGAAAAGCCTTAGTGAGTAGTCCTCTTGTGCTTTTTTTTTATTTTTCCTCGTATAAAAAAAACTATTTTTTTAGGGCAAGGCTGCAAAGAAAGCTGGAAAATTCATTCACAATGCCGCTCCAGTAGCTAAGGATGTAGCGGCAATAGTGGGTGCTGGTGTTGCGATAGGTGCAGTTGTCGGATAGTGACATGACGTCGAAGAGAAACTTTATTTACTGAATATACTAAATTACCTGACCCTTTAGATTGTGTTTTTTTTTATTTAAATTAAATTTAGATTGTGTTTTTTTGTTTTATGCTAAAAGTTGATAAATACTCTAGTTTCTATAGTTCGGCGGGATTGAGTGAGGAAGCGGAAGGTAAGCTAACGTTAAAACGAAAAGATCCTCTGAAACCGACAGTTTGAATTGAGTTTATTTTGGAACCTCATACCCACAATGTGGTACCTATGCGGCGTGATAGTTAGCATGTCTACCTGTTGACCGGGAGGTTCGTGGTTCGAATCTCAACAGAAGCCAAAAATATTTTTCAGGTGTATCGTCTTTCGTGAGGAATTAGCAAGTCCTCCGATAGTAAATTCATTGCCATGAAAAGCGCTTTTCTCGACAAAAAAATGTTAGTTCTCTCCAACTAGCAATAATCGGACCTCGGCAGGAGGTGACATCGTAAGCAATGAGCTTGAGAAATTCACTAGGTTCCGGAGTTTCTCGCTCCTTTTCTCCAATCTTTAGTTTTATTTTCTTATTTCCTCCCACAATCATTTGCTGCTTTTGAACCCTATGTCAGCTTTTACAAGACTTGCTATGGCTGTGGTGCTCTGAAATGATAAAGAGACCTCGTACGGCTATGCTGGATGACTTTGGAAAATTCACGCTGCTCCGTCAAGGTCCTTTAAAAGGTCACGGAATCCTTACATGTCGATAAAGGCTTTCGACAAGGCCACAAACTGTCATGCGATTACTTTACACCTACTTCAAAAGGTTGTACAAAACTCAAACGTCAACACCAGAGGAACAATGCTTTGCAGTGGGTCTTCCTGCAGAACAGCTCAAAAATCACTTCATGCAGCTTCTTAACGCAGAGCAACTCTCTCCACCTATTCTATACGCAGCACCCCTTACATTGCATGAACAATTAGACTCCCCAATAGCTCTATGCAGAACAGCTCAAAAATCACTTCATGCAGCTTCTTAACGCAGAGCAACTCTCTCCACCTATTCTATACGCAGCACCCCTTACATTGCATGAACAATTAGACTCCCCAATAGCTCTATTGGAGGTAGAAGAGGCCATATATAACGCCAAAAATAATAAAGCGCGATGGAATCTCGTTTGAATTCTTTAAAAACTGCACACATGAATTTAAAATCCTGCCCACAAAAACGTTTAACAGAATCTTTGAAAAAGTGGAAGTTCCTGATACTTTTCTCAAATCTTTAATCCAAAAAGATTTCTCCACATAAAAGGAGAGTATGAAAACCCTGCTAATTACAGAGGCATATCATTTTTGAACATGTCGGCCAAACTTTTTTCATCTGTATTAGTATATATAAGGCTTACTCAGTGGGTGGAAAAGACTAAAATTTTGCATGAGTTCCAAGCTGGATTCAGGAGAGACTATTCGATTGGAGACCAAATATTTTCGTTGATAAGCTTAGCAGATATCTATAGAAGTAGCAGATATTTACGGTTTCTTTGTCGACTTTCAAGCTGCATTTGATTTTATACCGCGCGAAGCTCTCTTCTATAAATTAAATCAGTCGGAATATCTTCAAAAATGATAAATGTATTGAAGGCTTTGTACCAGAACAATACAGCTCGTATCTCCGAAGATTTCGAAACAACTGTGGGAGTAAGGCACGGATGCGTTCTCAGTACACTACTATTTACCCTATACATAAACGATATCACAGATACTGTTAGAGGTGGTATTGAGCTCCGTCAGACAAATATTCCAGGTTTGCTTTATGCAGATGACATAGTTTTTCTCGCTGACTCAGTTGATGGCATGCAGCTTATGATCAACAGATTAGAAATGTATTTTAAGAGTTCCGGAACCTATCTGTCAACCTGGAAAATCTAAAATGATGATCTTAAGAGGTGGTGGAGGCAGATATTCGCGGATCGAAAAGTGGGTGTTTCAAGGTGAGGAAATAGAAATTGTAAAGGATTACAAATATTTGGAAATATTGATTTCATCGAACTCTAACATGAATAAACACCATCAATTAAAACTGGCAGAAGCAATACGACCTATAAGTGCTGTTTGGGACAGTTATATCCATAAAAAGAGTATTCCGCATACGTCAAAACAAACCTTATTTCGTTCAACTGCAACTGCCATTCTTCTTTATGGAGCCCAAGCTGTGGGATGCCGACCATACGAAACAGTATGGTTTCTATGGCTATTTTATTAGGAGGTTTCTTAGAATACCCACTAGTTCTCCAAACTAAATGTTGCATTTAGAGTCTGGTGTTTCCCCTATGTTTTTGGATACTCTAAAGGTTCATTTCAAATACATAATGCGAGTTTTTTAGCAATCCATGAGCAGAGAATACCAAAAATAGTACTTATGCACTTATTGTCGACTGAAGGAGGATGTGTTCAAGAGTGTAAGAAGCTGGCGTCTGAATGTGGTGTAAACCTGGTAATTGCAGCTGAAGAGCAAGTGGAATCCTTTAAGCCAAAAGTTGATGAATTGCTGAAGAAAACGGGAAGTAGAATGTACCAAAATATCATTTAAGAAGCGCTGAGTGATGGATTAAGGCCTAGGCCCGTGGGGGGCGGCAAAATTTTTCAGAACTTTAAAATTTAAGAGCCGTAGAAATATACCAAACATTTATTTTTAAATTGGCGGTTTTCTTTTTTTTGAATTTATTAAAAATTTTCTATGGACTATTTTATAATTTATTTTTTCTTTGACTTTTCAAATTGAGGGATTCTGTTACTAATGTTCTGATGGAATCAATTATAGTCTAATTATCAAATAAGGTTATTAAAAATAAACAATAACCAAGTTTCATTGAAAATCTGTATTAACTTCAGCAAAATATCGCAAAACAACTACCAGCCTCCAGCCACCCCTTTTGTTAACTTCTGCAAGTGACTTATTTTTGTCCACTTATCGGTTTAAAGTTTAGAGTTGTTGTTATCCTATGTTCGATATTTGTGATTCTCAATGAAACTCGGTTAATCAAATTTATAATGTTCTTTGCTAATTACTAAATATTTTTTCCATTCTGTATCTTTAGTGAGATTATTCTTAAGCATTAAGCATTTGAAATTATGTACTTATTGTTTTTTAACTTATTTCCGCTTTTTCTTTGAAAATCGAAGTTTCACCTCGATTTTCAAAAATCGGTTTCTTACCGGATTTTCACGTTTTGAGTTCTTAGGAAGCTATTCTGAGTAGTTTCAGAGGACCTAGGTAGGAAGGTTTTGTATGCGATTGAGAATGAGTTCCGTTTAGGGGGTGAGTGTGTTACACATGTTCACAGAAAACAAGAGCACTACGCGTAGCAGGTATTGCCAAGTTTGACTTTGTTTTGTTTAATGTATAGAATTAATGAGCGTTTTGTGTCTGTAAGCGAGTGACAGTAATTATTTCGGTTTTAAGAATTAAGAGTGCCGTTAAAAAGGTAGAAGTCTCAAAGTTGGTAATTGAGTTTCTAGCTATTTGTCTACGTAACGGCGAAATTGTTGAGAGATCTTTAGAATTTTTACCAAATACTGGCCATATGGCTAAAGATATTGAACATGCTTTATTAAAATCTGTTGAAAACAATGGTTTGGACATAATGAACTGTAGTGGTCAAAGTTATGATAACGGAAGCAATATGTTAGGTTTATATTCAGGAGTGCAGTCAAGAACCAAAACGATTTATCCATTACCAGAATATGTTCCTTGCTCTTCCCATTTGTTAAATTTAGTTGGAACTTGTGCAGCTAAATCTGTAACCGAAGCAGTTGACTTTTTTTTCTACTTTACAAGAACTTTATAATTTTTTCACTATATCAACACATCGTTGGAAAAGATTAAAGAGTCTCTCTCAAACTCGTTGGTCTGCTTGTCATGATGCATGTTGTACGTTACACAAAGAGTGGCTTGGAATAATTAATGCACTGAACTTTATTGCTCAAAATCGTGATGAACACAAGAAATATACAATGTCATGCATTCTCGAAATCTTCGAGATGTTTATCCGGATGTTATGTCCACATTCGGATAAACATCTCGAAGATCGCTCTGAGTATTTTTTTAAGTATTCCCGCTACCAATTGTTCAAGAGAAAGATCTTCTTCTACTTTGAAAAGGGTTAAATATTATTTACGCGCAAGTATGGGCCAAGCGCCAAGATAGATAATGCTTCAGCATTATTGTCTATTGAAGCTTAACTAATTCAAGACATAGATTATGATGACATAGTTGATGCTCAGGTGATGTAAAAAAAAAATACTCATTATTATTTGTTATGCTAGCTAGAGTTTAATAAACATTTTTTTGTATTATTTAATAATTATATTTGAATAAAAAATAGAGCACTCTCTGATGCTTCGCATTATGAGTCGTGTAAAAAATAAAAACTATAATTTAATAACAATTGTGATTGTAAATATATAGAATTTTGTTGATCAAAAAGGGCGGCGTATCAGACAGGGCCTAGGGCGGCAATAAGCCTTAATCCGCCACTGAGCGCAGAATCCACAGCACAGATTACACTATAGCAAGTTGAATCACTTCTTAAATGAAGGAATTTATTTCTTAAAAGAGCACTCAACGGAATTCATAAGCACAATCTTCCGAATAAGAGAGCTATTAAATCTCAATTTTATACCACCCCGTCCTGAGTTACCAATTTTGTTTACTTTATGTAACCGTAATGAAGGAGAAGATATTTTTTATTTTATAGCCGTTTTAAAAGAATTTCGAGTACAATATTTTGGAGTTCAATCATTGGATTTAGAGAAAACACTTAAAATGGATCTCGTGGCTGGAAAGTACTTTATAATTTCACTGAAATAGCGTCAAAATATAGAAACTCCATTGTAAATGAACTTTTTAAACATAAGCAAAAAAATGTATACAATATGTAAAAATCAAATCAAAATTTGAATACAAAATATGTCAGTCTGGTAGACGGCTTCGGCCAAACCAAAAGACTTTAGAAATAATTACCAAAATGTTTGTATAATTTATGTATTGTTTTCATGAGTCAATAAAACTAAACTAACTAACTAGAGGAACAATCTTTCAAAAGTCTGTACAATTAATCGCTTACGCAGACGATATTGACGTAATGGGAAGAAAAAAGCGTGATGTCATAGGTGCTTTTACGAGCCTTGAAACAGAAGTGGCAAAATAAGTTTGATGGTTTATAAAGGTTAAGCGAAGTATATGTTGACATCAACCAAGAACAGAGAACATCGACGAATTTGAGAATCACAATAAACAGACATAATGAGGTAGTACAGGACAGGACGTCTACCAAGGATCCGCTATAGATACGGGAAATAATATCAGTGGGGAGATTAAACGAAGAACTACTCTTTCTAATCACTTCTTCTTTGGGTTAAGAAGTCAGTTGAGACATAATACCCTCTCTAGAAAAACCCTTTATAGGACCTTAATCATCCCAGTCCTGCTTTGCATCGTAAAGAGTGGACCTTATCGAAATCGGATGAGGAAACCCTTGGTCGTTTCGAAAGAAAAATACTCCGAGTAATGTTTGTGACGACAATGTGTGCAGAAGAAGTATCAACTGCGAACTGTATGACTACAGTACCACGACATGGGCATAGTTAGAAAAGTACGCATTCCGAAACTACCATGACTGGTTCGATGGGCCTCGATAGGACACTGCAGGTTAATTCCGGATCGGGAAGACATCATCTAAGGTATTGTAAACAAGTGGAAAAGAAACTCAACCGACATAGAGAGAAAAACTAGAGAGCTTGAAATCGAAATCAATAGATGTTATCAAAGGATGTTGGTTGAGACTCAAGTTTACCTCGAACTGTAATGCCTGCTTAGGTCAGCAAGTAAGTTGTTTGAATTTCGCTGAAGAAACAACACAAGCTGAAACACGAGCATGGCTCTGCGGAAATTTGAGCCGATTACCAGCGACGGGGAAATACCAATTCGCAGCATAGAGTCCGTCTACCGCCATCACCACCTAAGGTACCACGAAACAGCTAGTGTCCCGATCTATAATGACGAATAGAACTCTGAAAAAACTTATATTCTACGTCAGAATTTTTGATTAATTTAATTCCAAGCGAATAAGACACAAGTGGAAACACTTCAGCATGACGGAAATGCATTTTTTAACCAGAACTTCAACTAATTGCGGCCCTTTAGTCATTTCAGAACTAACTGAACGCTTGAAAATTACAGCGTCGCTTTTTATTAGGCACAGTCCGTAATTTAAAATTTTATTCAAATCACAGGATCTGACCTTCTAAGGGCCAGTTGCTCAATCGAATCATAAATTTAAGTTCTACATAAAGTTCTACTTTAGTATGGGGATTTTATGTAGAACTTAAGAATTCCGGAACGTCTCATACAAAAATGAAAACTTTATGTAGAACTTAAATTTATGATTCGATTGAGCAACTGGCCCTAAAAGAGTCTATAAAAGCAGATATTAGTCTGTGGTCTCTCAAAGCAGTCTGAAATTCCTGAACATGATTGAGGAATGACTGATTAGATTTGTGACAAAACTTATGCAGTGGATTACAGCGAACAAGTTCGATTTCCGGAGTCAGTGGTGGACATCAGAAATGAAAAGTAGAAACCGGTATTTGAAAGTCGAAAAAGAGCACTTTTTTCAGGACACCCACCATCTAGATCGCGTCTTTTCAATGTCAAGGTAACCCAATTCAATGGTAACAACGTAATAGACAGCATGGTCGGTGAAACAAATTTGATATTTTCCGCAACCGAGATGAATAAGCAAATCGCCAACCCAAAAAATCTCTTACTATGAAGCGACGGTTCTGACGGAAAAGGAATACAAAAGCTACGTCTGAAGTATTTCAGGGCATCGTTATTTGCCAATAACCCTCTTAATTAATTTGAATCCCTTAAGTAGTATTTAGAACCACCGAAAAAGTTGCCATTATTCAAAAACACTAGACCAGCCGTCAAAATATCTCATTTCAAAACGATGAGGCTATGCTTGTGACATTTTTGATCTAAAAATAAATAAAAAAAATAGATAGTGTTAGACCTAACTGTTAAAGTCCTCGCCATGACGATAGAATTCCAACCACCCTGTATTCTGAAGATCAAAGTAAATAAGTCATATTCAAATTTGGCGCGTGCTCTAGCTGATAAACAACATTCAAGGACCTACTTCAGACGATAAAACAACGCACTGATTCAAGTACCTACCCCTGCAAATGCAATAGAAGTAATTAGATAATAATTAAATTAAAATGGCAAAAAACGCAGCTACTGGAGAGCTGAGACTCTTGAGTGCACAATAACACTCAGCATCACTTGAAGTATGCCCTCGAGATCTTGAAATCTATCTATCTATTAAGTGTTTTCTAAATTTACGAGCACCTTACTGATCTTGAAATACTGTGAGCTGCAGTAGCCCTTATCACAAAGTAAGATAACATTCTGGAATCAGAGTGAAATAAATTGCCTATATAAAGCGCATTCAAAAGTGCAGTTTTTTATTGCAGCCGGGTCAATTATCAGCAACTAGCAAACGCTATGAACTTCAAGTATATTTTCGTTTTCGCCATGGTTCTGGTTCTCTTCATGGGACCAGAAGTCGAGGGCAAGAGCGTATTCAAGAAAATCGGAAAAGCCTTAGTGAGTAGTCCTTTGGTGCTTAACTTTTACTAAAAATACTAAAAAAAACTATCTTTTCAGTCAAAAGCTGGTAACAAAGCTGCACAAATCATTCACAAAGTCGCTCCAGTAGCTCAAGATGTAGCGACAATAGTGGGTGCTGGTGTTGCGATTGGTGCAGTTGTCGGATAGTGACATGACTTCGAAGAGAAACTTTATTTACTGAATATACTAAATTACCTGACCCTTTAGATTGTGTTTTTTTTATTTAAATTCAAAAAGAACCAAGTTTGCTTTCTAGTACGGCGATGGTGAGAGAGGAAGCGGAAGCTAACGTGAAGACAAAAAGATCCTCACAAACTGACATTTTGAGTTGAGCTTTTCTTGAAAACTCATACCCAAAATAATGTGCTTTCTTTAAATATTTGATGACTGACTTGATTTAACTTACCCTGAAATCTGCGTGATGGTCTGAAATGAAAAAAAGAAGAAATTACGTCAATGTGGCTCAATATAAAAATTAGAAGGACATTAGGCGTGTTTTTTTCACAGGGCTGTTATATACATAACATCATTTTACACGCAAAGCAAAAACAACATCCCCGACAACCGATGTTATGGATAAAAGGATGGTTAAGATTTGGTCGGGGATAGAGTTTTGACGTTTAATCGAGTATCGAATGAGTTTTTCGACTTTTCATTTTTAAATGTTGGTGCGTCTAGAGACTTTCATGTATCTCGAACAAAAGCAAAATGGGTGTCAGAAGGTCTGTTCACAAATGTTGAACTCAATAAAATCTTATGCCCACTCTTACACTCCGCAATTTAGTTGCTGAAAATTTTTTATTTTTAGAATTTTATTGATTTTAAGAGTTAGATTTGTAAATTTATATAAAGATACATAAAAGAACGTAATAGCAATTAAAAAAAAGTCTGTTTTGTGATTGAGAGCACTTTTTGCATATTTTTTTTTTACATTTTTCTGTGAATGTTGAAATTTTTTCAAAAGTAATTGTTAAGTAATCCATAAAATTGGTTTTATTATTTTATCATTAATAGTTTAATTCGTTTGAAACAAGTAACAAAATAATTTTTCCAACTCTGACATAAATCGCAAGTTTCATATGATTTCAACCCCAGCGTGTAAACAGAGTAAAAAAAACCCAAGAGAAATTCCTTGTTACTTTTGTGAACAGACCTATTTTTGACATTTGTATTTTTTGTCACAAAAACATAAACAAACCAGAACAAAAGCCTGAAAGAGAAATGGAACCGCAAAAAAGTAAGAAAATTTATGTTTAAATTATGAAGTATACGTTTGATAAAATTATAATTATTTACAGGAAGCAAAGAACAGATCTGCTCTCAAAAGAGATCACTTTATTCGACCTTGTTCGTTTATTTACCCTGATGACGAGCGCATTGCTGGCTCCTCCAAATTATTTACGGCGCTTTGGAGACGGTGTCTAGAGAAGGATAAAATAAAACTCCCTCAGAGGAAGGCCAAGAGCTCTTAAGAGCTCGGCCAAGAGCCCGAGTAAAATTAAGGATCTTGCGCTAGAAGAGCTTCAGTCCAGACTGCTGGCCTTGGCTTTTGATATTAAGACCGAGAATGGGGGTGAAATTCAAATGCCTGATGCTGCAAAGCAAGACGAGCGAATAGAACAGAATTTAGAAGAATTTTTAATTTTGTTTGGAGGAAAAGGGATAAATGTGAAGAGAAAAATATATATTTTTTATTAATAGCTTAAGAGTTTTGTTGATCAGTGAGGGCTTCCATAATTTGTTAAATCAAATTTTGCTGTTCTCTGCAGTCTGCAGAGCTGTTCTGAATTTTGTTTCGGAAATAAAATTCTCCCGCTGTTGTTTTTTTTTTTTTCATATTTTCTATTTTATTTGGTTTCTTTTGTTGAATTTAGCTTATTTCTTGTGTCGACTTTTGTTTTTTGTAAACAAAATTCTTTTTGACTTTTTATTCGATTTGACAACTGATCAAGAACACCAACCCTCAAATACAAAAAACCGAAGCGTTTTTTTTTGGATATCGTGTTATGTACATAACAGTCGTGTGAAGAAACACGCCTATTTAATGAAGTCATCGACGCTAAGACTGCGCCTTGATCAAATCTGTTATTAAAAGCCCTTAACTCCAAAACAAAATAACAAGTCGCTAAACTCTGAAGCTCGAAAAGCCTTAGAGCTTCTTTAAGTAAAAATGTGAATGTCATTTCCTGCACAAAACTCAAAGATAAATTTCCCTAAAAATAGGTAGCGTCCTTGAATGACCCAAAATCACTCACTCACAGAATCTTGTTTTTCTTAAGAGCACAATATAACAGCACATTATAGCTTACACTAGAAAGGGCCTTAGTTTACACCTAAATACGGCGCTGAGACATAACTTCCAGGGACATAAGTCCATAATTGGATTATGGACTTATGTCCCTGAAAGTTATGTACCTGCGCCCCTAAATACCACAGCACCGGTCGTTTAAAGTGATGATAAACTGTAGGATAGTTAAAATAAGGGATAAGTTAAGTAGTACTATAAGCGGTAACATAAAGTAGAGCTTATTACTACTTCATAGCACAAGGGACTTTGTAGACGAATTTCGTTGACCTTTTGTACTAATTCTATGGATTCCAAATTTATGCAATTTCCTATCAGCCCCATCGGTTTGCTGCTGTATTCGGATTTGTATATCCCAGCAGTTTTTGGCCTTTCTTTCTTCTATCTGTCGGAAAATTGTACGATATATTTGCATTCAATATGGAATAGGAATGCTTGGATCTGAGGACGGACAGTGCTCTGAACAAAGACGATCAATAGTTGCTGTGATATCGTTCTTCCTCTGCGTGAACTGCTCATTGAAGGCGTGTAGGTTACACTCACCTAAAATGTTTTCAAGATCAGCAAAGAATACAAAACGTATTTTGGTGTTCGATACTTAAGCTTTGAACAGGGATTCTTCCTTGGTTAACCCCTACTGTTACTTAGAAGCCTTAACGAAGAAGCACTAATCCCTTGTGCAAATTTATCGGCACATATAGGACCTAGGCTTCCAGAAATTCTTGTTAACTGGAGCCAAACCCTTATAAAAGCTGCTGATCGAAAGGCTTTTTGAAGTCAACCAGCACTACATGTAAATTCTCCGAGGAGTCCCGATGTTTTCCATAGGTACCCCTGTACTAAACCCGCATTGGTCGTCAGAAGGACTTCTTCGCAGTTTTTTATATCTTCGTAATCTTAGCAGTTTGGCAGAATTTAGCATCCCCTCGACTTATTTGGGAGCCTGTCAGCCCTTATGAAGCTTGTAGATATATCGTAAGACATCTGAAGTGATATCTGCCATCTTTTTTTTTACCAAAAAATTGGTACCTCATTTGGTCCAGTACCTTTGCCTTTTCTTAGCTCGTAACTGCCTAAAATACTTCTTCGACATTGATGTCGGGTACTTCCAGTAGGTTGCATTCAGCTTCAGAAATTTCGTGTTGAGGAAGCAGTTTAATAAATAGGCAATAACAACTGTCACCACCTGCGCAAAATGTTGTCGTCGGCATAACCAAAAGCTGCGTCCTTGAGCACTGTTAACGATCTTCAGCGAACGTATGAATGTATACCTTCTGAGCATATTTAAGATGCTTGCTCCCTTACTCAAGTTGTTTTGTCGTTTCTTTGATTAGATTAGTTATGAGTTTGAATAAGCAGCGGCGACAAACGTTTCAAGCGTTTTCAAGCTACCGATGCATGCTTTCAGTGCTCTCTCCAATAAGTTGTGGAGCTTCGTTCATTTTTTGCATTTTTTATTCTTTCTCGAGGTAACCCTCTTCAGTTTTATTCAAAAGGCACGTTGGCCTTTCTTCAAACTTTTTCAATTTATTGTGTTGGAAACTCCACTGTAGTGAATACTTTTCATTGAAGACATAAGACAACTTGCAATTTCAACGAGAACCCAAATATATTAACATCCTTATACTTTCCAGGTGTCCTCTTTTCTTTGTGTCAGCAAATGAATGATGCTTCTCTTTTTTCATAACCTGACATGGCGGGTTGCAGGTATATCTGGGCTCTGCGAAAGCTTTCCTCCGTAACTATTCAACGTAGGTTTACAAAGGTATAGTTTTCTCCACTTCCATGCAATGAGCTCTTACGTCTTAATTTTATTTTCGTCTAATGGATTGCATTAACTAATTGCGAGGAAACGACTCGAAGACCTCTTTCGCATATGATGCACCAAATCCCGAAAATGAACAAACACGCACAAGACACACACAAGACACACATCTTCATTGATCACAAGTATAAGGTTCTTCCAATCACTCAATTACTCCTTTATGACTGTCATTTGATTGAAATTGAATCTATTTTTTGTGATGGGACTTGTGATGACTGTGAGCATGGTCCTTCGGAGATGTAACCATCAAAATAAAAGGAGGGCGGGATGTGCACAGATGAACATCCTCAACAATAAAAAAGAAAGAGTAT
Source organism: Melanostoma mellinum (assembly GCA_914767635.1). Taxonomy (NCBI): domain Eukaryota; kingdom Metazoa; phylum Arthropoda; class Insecta; order Diptera; family Syrphidae; genus Melanostoma; species Melanostoma mellinum. Next base: position 29,887,189 of record OU612058.1, read on the forward strand.
GGTATTGAACCCTCTGCACTGGGTATTTTATTTTTATTTCGTCTAAATTGCAAAGGAATGTCATCCTTAGCATCCTTGTGAATTTCCACTGTTGTTATAGGTACATTCTGGTGACGTTAAAAAAAAAAAACAAAAAAACAAAACATGACTATACGCGGGTAAAAATGGGAGAAAGGATACAAAAGTTGACATCGTCCTCTATACGCGACATGGCACCTTGGTTGTTTATTGATACATTTATGATGCGACGACATGACATAACAAGTATGAAGAAGACTGTTAATGGATCTGTATTTCGTGCCCCTTCCGATTCAGTTCATAAATCACCCTCACGTCCTGTCTGAATTAAAGTTGAAATTCAGATCCTTTTTTCATGTCTTGTGATGACATTAAATGGGTGTTTACGTCCCTATTCGCGGATGTGTTTAGTGAACCGAAATTGCACAACGTAAAATGCAGTTTACAAACAGCGAATGCTTCCCACTTTTGGAGATAAATAAAAGAAGCCGCTTGAAAGCGTAAGGTAATAGGAGGGTCCTATGTTTGCTTTTGATTGCGCGACAGTCATTGAAGCGATTAGCAGATTAACACAACGGATTTATGAAGAAAGAACTTGGACATATGTTTATGTTGCAGCTGCGAGTTTGCAGAAAAAGGCAAATTTAAAGATCCAAACCTGCATAATAAGACACCAAAAGTGGAATATTAGCAGTGAGTTGCTTTTCTGTGTTCGAAGAAGGAGAGAAACTGCACTAAGCAACATGTAGCCAAATAAAAAATAGAGCCGTTTCACTACTCTTGTTTCTATCCCGCTGTCTGTCACCCAAAAACTTTGTGAAAGGTTGCTCTCCTATCCAAAAATGTATTATTTGAAAAGACTATCTTCACACTCACAAAGATGATGATCCTTACCAAGGGTGAGGGCGTGCCTTTTCATAAAAGAAGAATCAATGTGGTAATCATACCATGATGGAAAAGACAAATGATCTCACTGAAGAAAATAGAAGTGAATAAATCTAAAGCGAAAGATGAGTAAGGCTAGGTTAATTTGGCTTGCAAGAAAAACTACTGACTCCCTTAGACCATAAGAAGATCCAGTGAATGCAACTTGAACCTAAATAGTTCTTCAATTCTGCATTATCCGCTTTCTACAATAGTTCTTCGCCGATTCAATTTAGAAGGCAGTGCTCTTGGTTCATTGTCAGCATGTCTGCGCACAACGTGAGATTTCGAGGATTCAGTATCAGAAAAATCTGATGTTTTTCACGGTTATCACCTTTCATGGAAAGTTCTGTCTCACTCGTCCGTTTCGAATCGTCTTAAATTTGTATGAGGTTTCAAATAAGGACTTGAATAGATACCTTTTTTTGTGTAACCCAAATTTTATTTGTGATATTTCAAAAACTTTACTATCGACTTAAAGTGCACGAACAAGGCGACCAATCGTTTAGTTTATTGTTCATTAAATCGATTGTAACGTGTGTTGTGTGACTTCTGATACAATCCTGTTTTTTTTCAGATCCGGACTTAAAATCATGGTGCGATAACGCTGGCCATTCACAGTAACATGACGATCGTTGTCGTCGACGAAAAAATATGGCCCAGTAACGCCGCGTCGCTGGAGACACGAATAATTCCTTGCGTCCAACCATTCTTCGTAACGTAACCGTTGCTTATATAGCGACGGCATGCGACAACTACGCACATTACTTTATTTTGGAAGATGATAACGACATTCTGAAAGAAAACGGAAACTTCCCATCCATTCGTGATGTCTTCTGTCGGTGAAACTTAACCGTCCCGTCCCTACTGCCATTATTCATGAATAGTAACCCCTACATCCAACCTAAACCGAAAAGCTGTATGTGCTTGGTATGTGTGTACTGAGGTGGCGTAATTAGCAGGACTGTGGGGTCAGCAAAACTTAGTTAGGTAAGCCACTGATTAGAACGACGATTTTTGTTGGAACAGCCACATATTTGAAGTCATAATTAATGCTGCAAATTTTTCCATCCCTCTGAGTTCATTAAGCCTATATATACATACGATCCAAGCTTGAGTACAATTCCCATGCTTGGTGAAGTGCACCTCAAACATCATTGCGCCACTTGATAGGGTTCAAAATAGAGCATTAAAATTAATAGGTGACAATTCGATTATAGTATCAATTGATAGTCTTGAACACCTTCGTAACGTTTCGTGTTTCTCTTTATTTTATCGTTCTTTTTGAAAAAAATGCTTCAGTGAAAAAGCCAACTCCATTCCTATCATGTGGTTAAATTGCCACAGCACCTGCCTGACTAGGTGCATTATTCTTCCTTCAGCCAAATTTCGGTCGTACAGTAAAAGTCCTTTCGTACAGTAATGTCCTTTGTAATCCTTTCCTTCATTCCCAATACCCGCACTGTGTTTTTCAACACAAAGAAAAATGAAAGTGGTCACTAAAAATGGATGGCGGTGATTGAATCTCCAACAATGATTGCATTGATGAATGCCGAAGAATTAATCCAGGAAGGCCAAATTCATTGAAATATTCCGTAAATAGCAAAACTTCTTACATACGAGCAGATACAACTCAAATATGATTTTTTCTGTATGGAAATTTAATTGAAGTTATTATTGTGAGGGCAATGTACATCATACACGGACTGAAAGTATGGTATGAGGTATGAGCCTCACCTGTGCTGTACTTTCTATAATTTTAATTTTGGTTTGGACATAACCGATAACCTCCATTTATTTGGCTTAATACAAGCTTATTCTTAATCTAACTAAAAAACTAAGAAACTAAATAGCTAAGATATAAATTAACTCTTAGGTGGCTTACGAGACGAAGTTTAACGCAGGTCGTATTGATATTAAAGTCAAAACAAGAAGAGTGAGAATTCGGGAGATGGGTTGATTTGAGCCGTAAGACGTTCGATGGGTGGGAAGATAGAAGAGGCGGGGATTACGAGTGTTATGAGGGTTAGTATTTAGAAAGATTGATTTGTTAAGGGCTGTGGAGTCAATCGCACCTTTAAAGATTCGGTGAATGTAGAAAATGTCAAATATGTGTCTTCGATATTTGTCTTTCAGCGTATTCAAGTTGAAAAGTTTGATTCGGTCTTGATAAGGAGGTAATATTTAAGGATTACTTCAATTAAGACCTAAACGACACTGGACGTGTGTAGTTTGAGAAGAAGAAGAGTTGGCAAAAATTACGTCCTAAATTCCGTTGGAATTTTAGACGATTTCCGTCCAAACTTCTACTGTCGATTTATGTTTATCTTCAAAAGATTGTTTCATTTAACTCCATTTTCAGCGACCGAAGGATAGTTATTCTTCTATGGTCTTAAAAATTTTGGTAACTTTTTCAGGCTTTTAACACGTTCTTTAGTACCTGAGACAATATCCATATATAAAGTCACGTAGTAAAGGGCCAGGACTTTTCCGTTTCAAATTAGTCTGTTATGTTTTTTAAGTCATATTCCAATTTAATTTCTGCATGAACTTTGTTCTTTTTATCCTTTATTCAACTATCAAAATCACAACTGTACTTTCTCCTGCTGGCATCACCCTCACCCTCTTCTAAGTTTATTTTTCTCACTAACAATATCTAATTACAGTGACGATGGTACTTCACCCTCCATATTCTTTTGTACAGTACAATTGTGTGTTTTATTTTCTACTTTCTATTTACCGTTTTCTTTTTTTTCTTTTTGTTTTGCACAACACGTGTCAAGTACTTAACCGTTCGTGATAATGCGGCAACTTCTGTTTTGTAATATGTGGCAGTTAAATACAATAAGGACAAGAATGTTGAACACAATGATGTTGTATCTATAAAATGAAAAAAAATTTGCATGTTGTTTAATATTTATTTTTAATATCCAAAAATTAGCAAGGAATCCCTTTAGAGTAGTAGGTCGTGTGCCACATTTATATGTTCAGGTCGTGAGTTTGCGAATTTAGGAGTCGGTCGTGATGTAATTTCAGAAAGGGAAGGACAACAGGAGGATTTTACTGTCAAACACAACATTCAAAGAAGCACAGATAAAGAGTCATGATATGGATAAGGTCTGATCCGGTGAAGGCTAGAATAGGCTAAGCTTATTTGAACTTTGTAATGCGCATACATAATAATCACTTTCGTGCTGCTCTGTTCTTATCTGAGAAAAAATCTTTTAAAACACATCTAACCTACCGTCGTCCATGGCAAAAAAAAAGGTTTAAAAAAAGGCAATTTTTGGGTCCGTACTAACTAACAACAGGTAGAGTATAAGTGACAATTGTCATGAATATTGTTTAATTATAACAAATGATTATACACTTTTCTTAATTTTCTTTACATTTTCATCTTTATTTTCCTTAATTTATGTACACAAAGACTTTTAATTTAAAAATGGCAGAGATGACTTGCATGACTGGCGGAGGTGGTGGCTTAAACGGCGTGGTGGCTGCTGTTAAATGAATGAATGCCAAAAAGTATTGGCGGATTCAAGTCGCTTCGAACATGAAGGAAACGAACCATCTGAAAAAGAGGCGCTCAGAAGTTGTATGCAGAGCTTCGGAACTCGTGGATATGTTCCCAAAGCAATAACTTAAAGGTCTTCTTCTGAACCTCCATTTCGCTTTCAACTTTACTTACTTGAATAAGTATCCTGTCACTTAATCAAATCACCACTAACCATTGACCAGTGCTATTTCAGTGACAATATTATGCCTAGCACCTTTTATCGCACTATGAATCTGTTTGAATCTGTTTACTCCTGCTGTCTCAGAAGAAAGGAGTACGAAAGTCTTTTAAAAATCTTATTTCGAAAACCTTCCCTGTCAAAAACATTGAAATTTTCTTAAATAACAACTTTCAGGAAGCCAATTGATTGAAAAGAATTTACTTTTATTCCTCATAAAAAAGAATCAACTCAACTTCGACTTGTCAAATCCATTTTAAGACTTCAGAAAACACCCTCCTGAGTGAAATTGCCATCCGTAGATCCATCACTATGGGATAGTGAAGCCTTGTATACAATTCATTGAGTGGTCGAAAAATCTGCAAAGAAAATACGTCAAACGTACTTCAACTAAAAAAAATCCCTTAATTGATAAGTGACATCAAGTGCTCACTTTACGATGTCTGCTTATAGTTCGCAAATAAAATTACTCAGTACATAAAAATACACCGAATCTTTAAATTGGGGTCGGGCAACTGCATCGCCTAACGATTTGCGGAATAAGGCTTTGGAACCACTTTACAAGGGAAATACCACCGATTTTTGTACTCGGAGGACATTTTTTTTCTATTCAATTGTCCAACCATTATGTGCAAACAGAAGAGTCCAAGGAAAGGTTTCACATTGTTAGACGCAAATTGGACATAGCTGGTGGTCAATGGAAGTCTCTTTTTCCAACAATTTAATTTCAATTAAAGAAGCCTTGATGGACTCACGCAACGTTACACAGTCCTGTGTTCAATTTGGAAACTGGGCTTGAGTGACATTGTTGTCCGAATGAGGGTGAAATTAATGGGTCAGCAGGAAATTGAAAAGGAAACCTTTAAGTATTTAGAAAGAAGGCGACATAGCGACGGTTTTTCTAGTTCCAAAAGAGAAAATCTTTTGTAAACTGGTTATCAACACATAGGTTGGTGCTTGAGATCGTCGTTTGTCATTGAATATGTTGTAAAAGCTGGACAATGGACAAATGAAAATCCATTCTTTTGGCAAAATCGGTGATTGTCAACTACCAAAAAATTAAATAAATTATTTGCCCACATCAGAGAAAGTACAATCTTCTCCATCCACTATTTGGCCTCCTCCTTCCCTGTCCTGTCCTGGCACTCACTCAAAAAAAAAGTACACAACCAACATCCCCTCGTTAAAAAACCATAACTACAAAGTCAATTGATTATGGACGATTTCGGTAATTTTTATTTTTCGATTAAAAACCCATCACCCTGAAGAGTGGCAACAGTTTTACCACCAACAACATCACGACACCATCCAAGGGTATCCTTGCAATAATAATTTATTATTATTATTTTTTTCCACTCATCCTGTCACTGGGCGGCAACAGCACACCATCAGCACCGTATACATTTTGATTATGATTACGAAAAACATTTGAATTGATAGACATATTCGAGAGCAGCACAACCACAGTGCTGAGAGAGGGGTTGATGAAAAATAAACTTTTTACATCCTTTGTTCCATGGATCACTGTTTTCTACTTCTTATTCTTCTTCAGTCAAATGAATAACAACACAAAAGATGATTTTTCTTTCAAGAGGAAGCAACTGATGAAGAAAAAAAAGAAGAAATTTGCATAATAAAAATATTAAACTTTCAAGTCGAGGAACACCGCATCGTTATGAAATAGAAAAAAATAATAATAATTTCATGTATCCGCCTGTGTTGCGTTGCGTTATATCCTGCGCCAGGCGCACACAAATTATTAATTTTCCATTTTCGTATTCTGGTTGTTGCGTGTATTGCGTGGATCTACTTGTGTCGTGTTTTGTTGTTGTTATCATATTTGGCTTAATTCAGTCAAATGAATTAATGTGAAATGGGAATGAGACGAGGAGAGGAGTACATTTCTTCCAATTACATCTTTGAAAGGATATCCGGTTAAATTAAACGACTTGTCTTCTGAAATTTCAGCAAATTCGGGGACATAAGCTATTGCGAAATGTTTTTTATATCTCTGGCAAGATTTGGTGGAGGGAAGATTAACGAGCCCGTGTGGGTGCACCAAATGAAATGCTTTTGAGATGGTATTTCTGTCGCTTTGAGTTGCTATGATGATTGAGCAGGCAGAGGGACGAATTTAGAAAGATCTATTGCCTTAGGAACAGTGCTGGGCTTTTTTGTACAAATTTTGTTGTCTATACACATGCCCGTATCCATGCACATGCCCATATGCATGTCCATGCACATGCCCAAACCCATGCCCTTTCCCATACCCATACCCACACTCAACCCATTCCCAGTGATCTCAAATGAATCTTGTCTGATTCAAACGAATGATCTGCCCGTGTGGTACGCCGAAGACGCACAGTGGAACGAATGTATGGGAAAAACGACAAAATTAAAATCTTCTAAATAAAATAAGGATTCAACCAAATATGCTTGATATAGTATTTAAGCACTTATCCATGATTTTAACCTAAAAACAAAGAAATTTATACCCTAAGGTTCCTGCCACGCAATGAGCGACTGTGCGGTGTGCGACTGAACGACGCAAAAAACACATGAAATCGTATGAAAGTATCCACATAAATTCTGAGCGACTGAGCGAATTTTTTAAGCGACTCAGCGACGTCGCTCTGCAATCAATTCTGTTTTAATTTCTAGTTGATTGCTAAGCGACGAAGAAAGAAGATGAATAAAATAAACACTGAAAGTTTAATTTCAGCTGTCCAAAGCCGCTTAGTGCCATGGCAGGATACCAACAAGGATTATAAAAATAAAAATGCTACCAAATCTTAAAGCAAGAGGTAGAAAAAGAAGAAGCGGATAGTGATGACCTTAAATTTTTCAAAAGTCGTTTGCCATTTATGGTACAATTTAACAATTTCGAAAAATTTGAGTTAAGAACTGACATTTAAAATATTGTATTTGTAAAATTTAAGAATACAAATAAAGAATAAAAAAAAGCTTACCTTAAACATAAAACCAGCCATTGTTCTGGACTAATTGCTTTCTTTTGTCTTTTGTTAATTTAGGTCGAACTTTTTCCAACAGTTAATCAAAAGATGGTACTGCTGTACGACAACGTTGTCAAAATCGATCGATATACATAAATGATAAAATTCACAATTCGTGAAAGGGCATCACGATTTATGGGGTGCACAGTACACCAAATCTATGGATTCTCGATACATAAATATGAACGCGACCTTCAATTAATAAGCTACGACGAGTCGCACTTGACGATTTCATTTTCCCAACTAATCGCTCACCGACGTCGTTTAGTAAATGGCTCAGATTCGTCGCTCATTGCATGGCCGAAGCCTAAGATTCATAAATCCAGGACATTTCATTAAAAAGAACTGAACAGAACTTGTTCCTATTTTGATTTTTACCTATGATTGCTGGTCTATGTTTTGTTATAAGGAATAGATTATTTAAATAGCTTAATGAAAAGTTGCACTAATTGTTACTTGATACATAACTCAATCAGCATCGCTTTCCGAAGAAATATTCAAATTTTTTAGGTCTAATTTGACGAGTAATCTAAAAATTTTACTTCTGTTTACCTACCCAAAAAGAGAATATATTTTTAGATCACTTTTTAATAATTGAAATTGTTATTATTTTACCATCAACATCCATGGCTAAGTTTTCTAGCTCAGAAAAAGTTTTTTTTCCAATGTTTGCTGCTCATTCGAAACAAAGCTATTTTCTCCTTTGAAGAAATTAGTTTCATGGGTCTGCAGTAAAACGTAGAACCTGATCTTGATTAAACCCAGACTTCGCTGTTCATGGAAGTATCAACAAACTTGAAAGACACAACAGTTGTTACAAATTAAAAGCTGTCGATAGTTTCCCTGGCTACAAAAGTTTGCTTGTAATTGCTGTGGCCAGAACTGCCATCGAATCCCCACTTGCAAATAAGGTCAAAAGAATATCGAAAATTTCCTAACCAATCAGAACATTGATTTTCTTTTGATATTTGCACTAGACTTTGCGCTGTCTTATTTAAAAAGGATTGAACATTCACCTCAGCAACCGTCTCAGATACACCAGTCACTTCAGGCAACAGTTATGCCTTATATTTTTTTAAGCTGGTAAAAGCTGGGAAAACAGTTCTTACTTACACTCTTGACGATAGTTCTGAGCAAAGTGTATTTACGCTTTGAAAATCCCTAGTCAAGAAATAATGCTAAGCTTTGTTGCAAAGACATGACCATATAACTTTTTTTAGGAGACTTGGAAGTCGCGATTTTAGCAGCATAGTTAAGTTCATCTGGGGTGTGTTGCGATAGTAGTTCCCAAACACGTCGCTTTTTAGTTCGCTTAACGCATTCCTCATCAGAAGCCCTTCCAACATTGCTAGTTTCCAGTGAACTGTGGTTTACAGAAAAAGCTCGCTTTTGAATTTACAACTGAACTCGAAAAAAGCACCGCTTCATCAAACATATTTTAGCTTCAATATTTTAAGGATAATAATATGCAAATAATTTATATGTCTAATACAAGAGGTGTTATTTATTTTTATAAAAATCCGTCTGGTAAGGACAAATCAAGGTTAAGCCGTCGTTGGTTATCCTTCATAAACCCGTCCTTCTTTCTCTGGCAACGCTGCCATTTTTGCTTCAAACTAACAAAATAAAGCGTCGAAATTCCTTCTAACTTCGCATTTTTCTTTCATTAGGGTCTTCCAATCCAAGCAACTTATTAATTTTGTTGAAAACGTTTGAATCTTTCCTGGAATGTGCACTATGGAGCCATACCGCCAATAAGTCACCATGTTTGATGAACGTGGTTAAACCTAAACATCAAAAAATCGCAAACTTGGTCAAGTTTTTTCCTTGATTCAGTTTATTGACACATTGCTTATGATAAAACAAAAAAAAAAAAAAAACCCAAGAGCCATTTTTGACCATTTTTAGAAAACTCCATTTAAATTTGAAAATATTTTTTCTCTTGTATTGTACTAACACATTTAAAATCGCCATTAAAGAAAACGCACGAAGAAAAACCTTCTTTAAATACCTACCTTGTTTATTAATATTCTCCATTGTTAATTTAATTTTCACACGCGAAATATATTTGCACTACAATGAAAGGATACTCAGAAAATCACCCTATAACTCTTTATAAAAAAAACCAATAAGAGTGGCTATATCCACGTGTCTATTACTTAAGGACTAATAAATAAATGCAAACAATATTATAGCGTTTTGAGTTTTCATATATTTTGGCAGACTTACCAATTAGTTTAAAGTACTGCTAAAATAGTTGCATTTTTTAATTTTTACCATGGGTCGTCCCACTGTTCGACGTGGCAAGTTTACTTCACAAAGTGTCGGTAAATCCCACGGTTTTGGTTTTCTAATGTCATATGCGGACGAATTGCTGATTTCGTTACATTTTTCTGTTCCAGGAGTGTAAATAAAAAATAGAGATTTCCCAACCCACGCCTCAAACAAACAATCGTTACTAATTTCTTAAGTACCCCGCAGATAATCTCCCCCTGGGAGAGTATAGACAATTTTACCCCATCCATTCCATCACTCTTGACAATGGTTTTTATTCTGGAATTGTAAGCCCCACAGGGACACTTCTCAATTTTATTCAAAAGGTACGCGTGTACATCATCGATACGGGCTTTCAAAATAATCCTGGCAATAGGACTTTCAGTTGAAGGATGTCCATGCCACCAGTAAACTCCCCATCCATCGCTTTTAATGGAAAACAGCGTCAGATATATAAAATTAAAATAAGTCCGCAGCTATCTGTGTGAAATTTTCTTCAGCGCAGTATTCTAGTTACGCGGTGTTACTTTACCAAGTGGAAAATTTTATTGAAAATATTTCCTTTCTTACAATTATGTACAGCTCCTGCTGACACCACCGCCTTTATTGATAAAATGCCACTGCTTTGCTTATTCACAAACAAATCCTCAATGCGTTGCTATAACAAAGCTTATTGCTTTCAGATAAAATGAAAACTTCACAAAAAGGTGCGATGAGTATCGTCTCTTTGTTCCGAGTCGTAGGCCAGTGGAATTTGTTATAATTATTGAATAAAGTCGCCGAACCGTAAGGGATCTGTGAGTGACAATCGCGGTCCTGCCAGCGTCCTAAAGCATCGCAATAGAAATCCTAATTCAAATTCAGTTGCTTCGCAACGTGTTTTACGACTCATTTTTCATTATGCGTAACGTGATTTGTTGTTAAATGGTAATTTTCAAATGGGCGATGCTTTTAATGTGAGAATATTAACGAAAGTCTTGTAAAGATACTCATAACGATACAAGCCATTTAATTCTGAAAATTATGCCATTCCGATGGTAGTTGCATCAATAAATAACCACCCCTCGGTGATTATCCTTTTCCGATATCCACCTCTTGTACCATTCACATGCACACGCACAATTCGCTCGATAGAGAAAGTGAGAGATAGAGAGAGAGGTTGGATGACAATAAAAGTCCATCAAGAGTCGCCAGGATAATGTCATGGATTTCTAAGCTTTCCAAAATATGTATTTTTGACATACATCAAAACTAACTCCCAGTGGAGGGGTGAATGGATAATGCTCGAGTGAGTTTTAGCTTAACGGACCGAATTTCCGGTTTGGTTTTTCCTGTCGAATAGCTACAAAGGAAGACATTCTCTCTTGTTGTCGCCTTCTATTTTTTTTTCTGTGTCACTAATCACAGGCGATATCCTGTGGAAAGTCAGTCTGTGCGAGTATTCCTTAAATGGCTTTACCATTCTGAAATCAGTTAGAATCATCCATCCCATCGAGGATTCAAATGTGAAATTGGTTTAGATTGCTGTGGCAAGGAAATGAAGAGTCATAAAAGCCGTTTCCATTGGCCATTAGTTGGCATATTTTCTAAGAAGGATTTGAATGTTCTTATGCCCGTATAACCGAAGAAGGAAGCAATTATTTATGAAATATTAAATACTTTTGCTCGATGGCGCGCTGAGAGGGACACTAAATTCCACCTCTTGTTGTTTATGTTTACGTTGCTGTTGAAAGAAGTACAGTTTGATAGAAAGAAGTTTCCTCCTTGGCTTGGCTTTCACGTATTTTCTGGAAGCGTCTTTGTACGGGATATATTGATAAGAAATTCAAAACTGGCCCAATTTTACAACACTTAGTCATTTCTTGCTTTACAATGAGCCTTCGAAGTACTGCTAACAAAGAAGGAAGCAGTCCAGACTCTATTACAATAGAACAAAAGCTTCGATCTATAAAACAGTTAGCAATAACCATCTATTCCCGACTGTCAACAGAGAACTTCCATCATTAAATGTTGAAGTCATCTTTGTTAACAATAAAACAATTTATAACTATCTCTCCACTCCGATTGTATCATTTAAAACTTCACCATTCACCAAACAACGAATGAGAAATAATGGAATTAATCCATTTTCCACACTTTTCCGCCTGGCTGCAGCTCAAAAATTCAACTTATGATTCATTGGGATGTGTACGGGCAAAAAATCCTTGGGGAATTGAAATGGAATTGGATTCATCATCATCGTTACAAATTACTCTTCAATGCAAATTGTTATAAATGACAGTGCCCAACCGTAGTGCTCTCGAATTTTCGTAATTATTCTAGCTTCAGTGGAGGCAAATAAACCTTTCAATTTGGATGAAGTACTTTTTTTTGGAAGAGGAACTTCGTGAAGAGGCTCTGCTTTACACCGGGGTGAGTTGTAAGGCAAGAATGGAGAAGTGGAGTACGTCTTCAAAGAGCACCAGCGCATGAATTGAAATTTTTACTTGTTTGTCCTTGTGGAGGGAATGAACAGTTTTGTGTAAGCACACAGGTACATATATAAACCTACTTAGCAACGATTAATTTCTGTTTGCATCCTTGACGCACTGCATTCTTAATAAACAGTTAAAAAATAAACATAAAGTCTTCTTTGGAGTAATGTAAAATAAATAAATAATATTTGAATGTACACATACTCGAAGATTCTTCCAAGGATTTGATAAAAAAGTGGATGAGTGCAGGGACTGGAACAGGCAAGTTGGCTACTATTAGTTGATCACATTATCCAGCTGATGAAATTGATTCACAAAAAATGCTTGAAAAACAAATACGACATGACCACAATACGAAGTGACAATTTGCGCCCTGAATTCCTGTGAGAAGAACTTTGTTTAGACAGTCGCGAGACGATATTTTCCCTTTGAGAAAAAACAAAAGGAGTGTAGAGTCTTTGATGTTACTTCGACAAAGTTAGTTTTAACAAGAAGGACCCTAATTTTTTTTTTTTTTTATTGAGATACTCTTACCGCAATATGAATGCCAAGCATGAAACTGACAGTTAAATCCTTATTGCAAGTGTAGACGCGTATTCAAAGCTCGGCACATTTCTTAACACTGTCTTTGAGTAGGGATATGCTTTCAAAACCTTTAAGACGGGAATCTAGGCGAAGCTAAATAAATTTTAAAATAAAGGCCTGATAACTTTGAATTTACTTTATGAACGTACCCTTCTACTAATCATCAAACTATCATTGTCAGTGTTTTATCGATAATTTAAGTTATTGGTATTAACTCCTTACCGCTGGTGGGGGGAAGTCAGTACAAACTAAGCTCATTATAGCTCGCCCTTCTAATACAAGTGATTTTACTGTTCAGATTCGCTTACTTTTGTACATAAAGATATAATTAGTTCTAAGTTCAATTTACAATATGATACAAAGTTGTAAGGAATATAATACACACAGCAATTCTTGACTGTGGAAAAGCAAATAAAATTTAATATCGTCGCAAGTAGTGTAGCGGGTGCAATTGTGGGAAACTGATTTCTGGCGGTTCAGTTAACTCAACATTTTCATCACAGTAAAACAAACGAACAAGCAACGTCTGCAAATTATTAAAAAAATTTTATCGTAATTCAGATTTGATGACCGCAACTTCAAGAGCGTTAATATCAATTCGCGGCTGTGATTCTTGCCTTAGGAGATAGGCACAATAACTAGTTTAGTGCTAAATTTGTGTCCACATATTCGTTGCGTAAAATGACCCTGACAATGCGACAGCGGGTTGGTTGAAAACATTGCTACTGTTCAGGAATCCGTTGCAAAGGATCCAAATCAGTCAATTTCGCTGAATTTTCAGCCCCCATTATGGCGTATTTTGTGTAAAAATTTTGATAAACACTTAAACAAGATCAAGCTGACTCAAGAATTGAAACAGTTGGACCATTTGAAGCGACGTGACGCGAAGGACGTTCTCTGATTGTAGTCTGTAGATGGATTTGATCCCAAAATCATCTTTAGCGACGAAGCTAATCTAAGCAGGCTCAATGGGTTCGTCAATAAGCCAAATATTTGTCAAAGATTTGAAGGTTTTGAAGGTTCATCAATCACCAATCATCCACATGGCAGATGGCGGCGGCGACGGCGACGCCCAAGCTGTATTTTTTTTAAATTATTTGCGCGCACTCAAAGAGAGAGACAGTTTGAAAGGAGATAGCGATTGGATGAGAAGAAAAATAGAACTGGGCAATTCATTAAACATTCCCGAGGTTCGGCTGAAGAAGGAGTATGTATTTAACAGCATGTCCGAAATTGGGCTGAAGGGTAAACTGATGGGCATTCTTAGAAGCGCGAGTATTACTGTTGAATTGATTCCCCCCCTTCACCTTGTCGATTGGTGGGGGGGCTTACGTCTGGCTCGTTTTGAGTCAAGAGACATCAAACTAAGAAAGTCCAAGGTGTGCGTGGCTGGCTGCTGGTTTCAGCCTTGATCAGTGGCTGGCTGCGTACATTGAGGCTGACAGGCCTCGAGTATTTGGGTACTCATCTGTAAGTAACCTTCGGGTTGCGAGGCTTCACCAGAGGTTAAGGTCTGGTACCGCGGGAGATAGGCCCTCCTGGACGACGTTCTGCGCTCGAGGTGCGGGGCGTTGTCTTGAACTATCTATGAGGTTGGTCCCCTTGTGGGAGCATCGCGGTGGCTGTGGTTATCCGAATGCGGAAACGATTGGCATTATTCATTGAATGCAAGAGGTGTAGATCGGCTTCGCCCCTCATCAAGGGGGTGGGCTTGCCTCAACAAGTTCACTATTGCCACTGGGCAACTAGGGTGGTAGTAGACACTCAATTCAACTCCGTTATGTTGAGTAGGCTCGCCGTGGAATCAAGACTTAAATGTCAGGTGTTCACGTTGAACAAAGACTTAACTGTTGAATTGATTAACGCGAGGATTACAATTGGCAATCTCACAAGAGCACTGTCTGTAAAAAAACGATAAATAAGGAGAGACATGAAACATTACGACGATGTTCGCGTGTCGTAAAAGTTTCAATGGTGTTCCTATTTCCAATCATTTTAAAAGGCTCTCCTTTTCTCTTAACCCTGTAATTAATCTCTTGACTACTTTGAAAGTGATCCAGGAATACAATAGCTCTCTAAATGCATAACTGGAAATGAAATGGCCGATAAACTTTAAAGACAAGGCTTTCTGGTACTTTTCTCAGAACCTGAACCATTGCTTGGTCTCCCGTGGTTCTCAGTAAAGGCTTTCACCATCGAGTGGATATATCAAGAGCACATACCGTTAGACGGCATGCCTCCGTTGGATGTAAAGGGATTAAACGCATGTTCCCAACGTTATAGAGAATGCTGCAACATTTTTGCAGTAGGTTAGGAAAGACTGTAGAAAACTTGGTGACGTTTGGACGTGGCACTTTTCTATCACGACAAGCATTTAGTAATACCGTGCTCTGTGAATCCTGTAGAGAAAATGATGGCTAAGCGGAGCACAGTTCATGCGAGAATTTAGAACTTTCTCGAATCGGTATTTCTGCTCTGTAACTATCACCTTGACAGAATATGGCCATAAAGGGTGGAAGCTATAACAAAATTCTAAGTTTTTAGTATCATTGTATCCTTTTCCACAATTTTTCAATCAACGATTTCCATGCGCTAGTTACAGAACAGGAGTTAGGACGGTGGAGGTACTGAGAGGTGAGAGAGCTGGTAACTTAGACCTAATATCATGGCGGCGTATTTTGGCTTTTTTACGAATGGCTGGAAAGCTATAACAAAGGAAAGTTAATTTTTGGTTCTGCAATGGGACAATATTCTGGTCTGAGTGCTCCAACTTTCATTTGAAAACCTCCAACAGAAAGAGTATACTTACTAATCGTCTAAATTGGACAGCCTTTCGACAGCTTCAGGCCATTCAGCCGAGTCTTGCATTCGCGCGCAATCAGTCTCATCAAATTTGGTTGCGCCGAAGTTTTGTTTGAAAGATATTGACATGGTGCCTGTAGCGTAACGGTTAGCATATCT
This sequence comes from Melanostoma mellinum, assembly GCA_914767635.1. Lineage (NCBI taxonomy): Eukaryota > Metazoa > Arthropoda > Insecta > Diptera > Syrphidae > Melanostoma > Melanostoma mellinum. Next base: position 29,903,173 of record OU612058.1, read on the forward strand.
ACCAGTTGTTCGAATCTCAACAGAAAACAGAAAATGTATCGCCACGGATAACGCGTAGAGTTGGCAAGTCGTCCGATAGTAGATTAATTGACATAAAAAAGCCTTTCTCGATTAGCCGTTTGGAATCGGCATAGAATTGTGGGTCCCCTCCATTATTCGCTCACATGGTATGATTGTGAAGAAAGGCTCTGTTTTGCCAACCTATGTATGTTTGAATGGGTATATCTACTCTCCCCATTTTTTCCGATCCAAGTTTCCGAAGTTATTTGACCTCCCACTCTATTTTGATTTTGATAGCTCACTCACAGGGAAACAGATTAAAATTATTTGCTTACAGATTGTGACTATCACAATTCAAAGTCTCATTGTCCTTGCTTCATCTACAAAGATTTAACATTCTGAATGTGAATTCTCCAAGGGTAGGTATGCCTTTGTGTTTGTACATCTGAAATTCTCACATTCTTGGAAAGGTAATGCGAAGACGAGTTGCACAACGCAGTTTCCTTGCATTTTATTTCAGAGCCAACGTTTTATCACGTAAAATCAAGGATTTATTCACAGGAATTCTCATTGTCCTTAAATTAAATTTTATCCAATTTCTAAACTATGAACACTATGTGGAAAATGAAACCTTTGCCTTTACATTAAACCCCACCAACAATGAAATATAACGAGTACATAGTATGAAACTATGTATATGCAATGAGTTGCGAAACACAAGAATTTTTTCCCATGCGCCCAAGGACCTACAATTTATGGATGTTAATATTGCGTATAATCCTGCAAAAGAAGGCACTCGTATAACTCTTCAAAAAAAAAAACTATACTTCGCACAAAGTCCTGTGCAAATAGTAAAAATCATCATCATAATCATCACCAGCTCATATAAACGTCTCATAAATATCATCGAAAACACTTCAAAATCTAATATCGTCCAGAGAACGGCTTCTGATGAGTAGCGGCATGTTGCCAAATGACATGACAGTGACCATCAACAGCATCCCTTATCCTTCTGCCACTCATCATCTTTGCTTCCATTTTGCTACATCACTATGGCATGATTACTAATATAATCAACCGTTGCGAAATGGGAATAGTTATGCTGGGCTAAAGAGTAAACGCCATCATGACAATGCAACTCCGACAGTTAGTTTCAGTTTGATGTTTCAAAATTTTCCATGAAAAGAGGGTGGCAATGTGGCATGCATATTAATTGTCAAAGGAGATCATGTTGTGTGCAACACCATCGAAGAAATGTCAAACAATCATCAAGCACTTAAGGATGAGCCAAACGCCTCGCCTGTCTCAGAGAGTCATTGTTATGTGGAGTGAGATTTTATAAACTCACTCACTATAAGACAAAGAGCTTGAACCCCTCTGATTGAAAATGAAAATCTTTGTAAATCAATTGCATTGTTCTTTGCAAGGGAAGCGAATTTCCGTTCATTTGTGGCACAAGAATGACAAAGCCAAAGTCAGAAGCAAGCTTAGGTACTATCCTGTCGAAACGGAGATAATTTAACATAACAGAGAGAAAGAGAGCTATAGGAAGCAAAAGACAAGGACAAGACCATGAATACACCCGGAAACCACACTCATTCCCCATTCCTTTGTAAGAAATTCCATTTGGAAGCACAACGTTTAATGAAAACAGCAAGGACCAAGGAAATGAGCCACTGACAGGCTGTGTATAGACAAGACAGCCAGAGATATGTCAGTTTGTGTTTGGTGCGAGAGATTCCAATTTCCATGCAACATTCATGCATCTATTGCTAATCAACCAGCTGACAATTTCAACAAATCTGACGAATCCGTCCCTTAAAACAGATGATGCATTTACCATAAGAACTCAAGAAAGCACTCGGTTTATTGTCTTCGCAGAACAAAAGGGGTGGTGTTTAGATGGATTTGTTTTAATCTGACAAGCATTTCCCAAACATGATTAGGAAATTGTTAGCGAAATTTCATCATCGTCATCGTCTTAAAGGGCAGACGAAGAAAATGTTAATCCATTTAAAGGGTTTATTTTATTGAGAGGAGGAATCAATGTTATTAATTCTATTGGTTTGGTTTAGAGATGAGATATTGATGATGGAGATAAGAAGGAAGGCTTATTTTCTTGTTCTTCATTTTACCCTTTGGAGGCGGTTGCTCACACAAATCATTGCTGAGCTGTGACTTCAAATTCAAATAAGGTGTAGGTACTCGACCTTTTGATAACAGTCGTTGTAGATAGTTTTAGTTGTCATTAAAATGGTTATAGGTAATCGACAACCTTATGGGCATTCCATAGGCCTCTTGTGTCAATCAGTGAACTTCACATGGTGGTGCAGGCCAAGCTATTCAAGAATCACGACAAAACAACTTGAATAAGGAATCTTCAAAATAGCCGCTCAAAGAAGGAGAAATGTTCAAGAGATTCGTATAGAAGTTTATTAACAATGATCAAGGACAGCTTCATGTAAAATAAAAATAAATAATAGGGTGGCGCAACAGAGCGAGGAGCCCCAGGGCATAGCGCATTTCTCAAAACCATGCGCCATGCCTTGTGAGGAAATGGTGGGGACCTACAATTTTCTGCCGGTTCCGAACGGCTAATCGAAAAAGCGCTTTTCATGGCAATGAATACTAACGGAGGACTTACCAATTCCTCGCGAAAGGCGATACCCGTGGAAAAAACATTTTTGTGTCTGTTGGGATTTGAACCACGAACCTCTGGATTGACCTGCGGACATGCTATCCATCAAACCAACGGGTACCACAGCTTCATGTGGATGAAGTCAAAATTCTGCACAGATGGTGGCAGTATTGTGATGGCCTTTTGAACGAACAATTTCATTGAGAGCACTTTTTAGGAGCTGAACTCAACTTATCGGAAATACCCGACATCTCAGTCGAAGAAGTTAGTGAAGCAGTTAAGAATTCTTAAACAAACAAAAAGTTTGGGTCAGTCGCGATACTATATGAGTTTTGGAAAATCGTGGGGTAATTCGAGGTTAGAAGGCTTGCTTTTCTATAACCTTTAAACACATATACTCATTCCTTTCAGTTGCATGATGTGCTGGTTGACTTCGAAGAAGCGTTTTATCAACATCAGCTACGAAATCTAATATGGGTGGCCTTAAGACAACGAGGAGTTCCCAGGGGCCTATGTGCGGATGATTGAGGATATGTAAAAAGGAGCGGTATAAGGAAGGTTGGATTTCCATCTGGGGTCACCGAAACATTCCAAACTAGGGGCACACCAAGGAAGAGTCTTGAGTCCTAAATTACAGGACTTGATTACATTCTGGAATATAAAGTACAGGTCACTAGAGTACTGAAGCGGATCACTAATCTGGAGGAGTTAAGTTGGGAGAGCTATGATTCTATCTAGAACAATCGAAAAAGAACAATAAGACTAAGAAGTGAACTTCTCATGTAACTCTTTGAAAAGGATTCCTTTCCTAATTTCGAGAGCAACAGTGAAGTTGTTGACCAAAAACGTAAGGTTTTAAGATAGAGCACTAAATTGAAGCATGCAAGCTACAGCTCTTCTTAAAGTCTTAAAGACAAAACTATATTTGGTGTCGGATTTCACATACATAGACTACTCACAGGTTTGGTATAAAGGGTTGAAGTAATTTGACAATATGTGTTTACATTTCAGGTTGATCTCAGCTACAGTAATAAATAAATATGTGTGATCAACACGATTAGCGTAGGCCAGGGCCCGCAGCATTTCTCTCAATCATATACCATATCAAAACCTTGAGTTGGTTGAGAGAAACTACATTTTTTTGGCTAATTTTAAAGAATTAAGTGATATAGCGCTTTTCAGGCAGTGTAATTACTTAAGGAGGTGCCCGTGGCGCAATGATTTGCAGGTTTGCACATCTATTTGTTAAGACTTATGAGGGAAATTCGAATCCCATGAGAAGCATGGATTTTTTTTTCATGAAAAGCACTTGCTCACTAAGCCATCGGAGTGCGCATGAAATTGAAGGTCCTTGAAATGCGATAGGCCCCAAGGTTTCCATTGCTTTGTGGCATCACCCTATTTATTTTATTTTTATTTTTATTTCATTGCTTTGAGAAGATTTTACAATTCGTCGTAAAAAGCGATACATGTGGAAAAAACGTGGGATGCTTTTGGGACGTGCTTTGTTATTAGCTTTGGAGGATGACTATTCGACCAGCACACAGGTCAGAAATTATTAAGAGCCCACTAAACACTTCATACTTCATCAGTAGAATCTTTATGGCAAGCTTTTCAAAAAATGGCGTTAGCTTAAACGTGCTGGTAACAGAACTCCTCGTTGGTCGTTCAAATGGCCAATAACTAATGCAAAATATTGTTCATTTGATCAATTCCAGTTCTTCGTACACGACGAGAAAGAACTCGACGTTCTGATAATGCCAAACAGTGAGCCGAGAAAGGAACTGGCACTCCACAGACGTTGAGATGGACAACTGCGCCCTTAAGAGAATGAATGAACTAATAATAAGACGCCCGTTCTTGTTTTTGAATACTACATGTAAGCAATAAAACTCGTCTAAGGTACAACTTGAACTTGAAACTTGAACTCCTACCTGCCGCTATCACTGATCTGAAAATGAGCCTGCAGGAATTCCCGGTACCCTGGTATCTGATGTCTCAACTTTACCATAACAAGTTGGTTGGTGCCCTCTTTCACTGCAAGCCTCTGATAGAATTGATTTGAATTTTTCCCTGGATAGAGAACAGGGATCTGAAATACAAATCTACAAGCAATTGTAATACAAGTGGATCATGACAAGTGCAAAAAATTTTGTAACACAAAGCTGCAAATGTGCTTTCTATTCTGCAAGTGTAATGGAAATAATACTACAACACTACAAGCTACTTGACTTGTAGATTTGAAGTCTAGAGTTACAGTGCGGTACCCGTGGCGAGATGATTAGCATGTCCGCCTGTTATCCCAGAGGTTCGTGGATTAAATCCCAACAGATGCAGAAATGTTTTCCCCACGGATATCGCCTTTCGTGAGGAATTGGAAAGTCCTCCATTAGTAAATTCATTGTCATCAAAAGCGCTTTCTTGATTAGCCGTTCGGAACCGGCAGAAATTTGTAGGTCGCCTCCATTCCCTCACAAGGCATGGTTGTGAGAAATGCGCTAGGCCCTAAAGCTCCTCGCTCTGTTGCGCCACCCTAATTATTTAATTATTTTATTTAGTCCTGTGTTTTAAGCCAAGGAAAAGCGAACAAAGATCGCTTGCACGTGACGTAGAGCCGAAGACGAAGCGTGGTTTTATTTCAGGCATAAATCAACCACCCCATTCAATTTGATTGCACGAGCGTTACTCACTTTTTGAGGTTGTTGTACAAACCGTGCAGCTCCATATTCCACATCTTTATCCACTTACTTTTTGTCTCGGAAAAAGAATCCATAAGCTTTCGACCTACCGACTTGACACTTTACTTCTAGTCTTCAACTTTTGTCGCTTTCCATTGGTTTCACTCATGGAAGCATTCATTTTAAAAACCAATGGAACACCCAAAATAATTTCTGTTCAGTTTGACGTAATTGCCTTTGTGTGAGTGAAACACCTATGGCTCTCAATGAATGCTTCTGGGCGCTCCTGGACGGTTTTTTTCGTCAAATGGAAGGTGACATTATACTTTGGCTTTTCTGGGCCTGTTGTTTAGCTATTTAGAGAGGTAATGTAAAGGTAAATCAAGATTGCTTTGCAGACTTCATCAAACTTCTACAATTTTACCCAGTATTTAATTTAAATATGCAACAAAAACCAGAGGCCGCCGAACTACAGTATACGTTATCGAGTAGACCGAGTAGTATCTACGTGACTGAATTATATCACGTAGATACGGGCTGTACAGCGACACTGACCTTGTCAAACGAGTCAAGGTCCAGCGGCTTAGATGGCTGGGTCATGTAGAGCGAATGGACACCAACGCTCCGGCCCGGAAAGTCTTCGAATCCAATCCCGAGGGACGGCGCAGTGGAGGAAGACCGCGACTCAGGTGGCGCACGCAAGTAGGAGAGGACCTCAACCAACTTGGCGTGCAAAACTGGAGGCAGCTAGCTAGGGACCGAGCTGGCTGGAGAAGCATGTTGGTTGAGGCCCTAGTCCGACCCGGACTGTAGCGCCACCTTAAGTAAGTAAATAAGAATTATGTGAATCTTTTAGTTAGCCTACGTTTTCGAGCAATTTAGCACCATATTTTGACACTCTCTCAATCGGAGGGATTGATACAATAAACAGACAATCGACTAATTTGCATAATTCAGCGAGAGTTTTAAAAGAAAAATGCCACTTACTCGATCACTGACGCGGTACTCGTAATTAGGCCCCAGTTTTGACGGCACTTTGCTATGGCACGATACATACCTCATTGTAACTAAAAACACTCGCCCAGTGCTCTAAAGTAGAAGACATATTTGATCTGCAAGAACTTATCATTCTTAAAAAAAAAACAAACATTTGTTAGCATATCTTACTTTTTATTTCGTTTAGATTTGACATTTTTTATGAAAACACTCGCTGCTTCATCAGCAGTCTTTCTAGCCTTCAAAGCATTCAAAAGCTCCGAGTCAGACGTGTAATTCGGCCGCAAAAGGTCCATACGAATTTGTTGACCCTTCGATTCCCTAATATCCCTGAATGAAAGGTAGCACTCTGCTATGTATTCGTTTGTCATTCCAAACAAGTCACTATCGTTCAGTATGAACATCAACATGCTATCGCCCTGATGAGCTTGGTAGGATGTAAGCTTTACTTCGAATTCCTCATCATAGAGTGGGGTTAATGTCTTTCTTTGAATCTTTGTCTTAAAATGGGGTATTTCAATAAATCTATGGGAAGGAATGTAGTGCATAGTCACAAAGGAATCACACAAATTGTTTGAGTCCATCGGCATTAGAGAGTTGGCATTCAAAATATTAACAAGAAGGACATTTTCCGACGTAAACGATGCTGTTACAGTTAGTTGACCATACGAACTAGGAGCTTTTTTCGCTTTTTGCTCATCATAAAGTTCCTGGTAGTATAAATGAATTAGTACATTTGTATCTAAAGAGTGCAGTGCAAGTAGTCTCCTGTTTTCTGCCAATAAATCGGCTGTTTTATTTGTCAGCGACAGATTCTCACTCCTGAAACTTGCCTCCATTGTTTGCAGAACTTGATGGAGGTGAGAGAAAAACAATGGCGGCCTTGATCCAGCGACACTCTCCTTAATAAAAAATCCTAGCAAAAGGGAGAACTTGTGCCAAATCGCTTCGATAATGTTTTGAAAAATAGCTTCAGGCAATTCGGCATGCATTATGGTGAACGTGCTTTCTAAGTAGGAATACATTTCTTCTGCTGCATTGCAGTTGCTTTCTAGTTTGTCGGCATTTTCGTTAAACAATTTCCCTATGACGTGAGTTATTTTGTTGGCAATGACCTCAACACTGCATCCAATGCGTTTTTGCATAGTTTCTTGGGCATTTCCCACCATACTATCTATGGTCTTCACACAACGTTCTAGATCATCTTTGCTCAAGGATTCTTCCATATTCTCCAAAGCGGTTTTTACTCCCAGCTCACTGACCAGACGTGGCAGTTGTTTTTGCAACTGACTGATACTACAAATGGAAAGACACAACTCACTGCTGATTTGGAAGTTTCCTAATCTGTCTTCGAATTCGGTGAATTCGGCTATTCTCACTCCCACCCTGGTCGCATAAGAAATCCAGCTTCTACAAACTCCATAGACAAGTCTAGCCAAGCAGGCGAATGATTCCTCCGTATGCTCAAGGTCCAGTTGTTCCCAGAAAGTCTTCACTAGACTCAATACCGAAAGCGCGTCCAAAACTGACGAGCTGTATCGAGTATTAGCATCTTCCAATGGCTTAAAGTTATCCAACTCGATTGCCTTTTGAATGCCAGACAGAGTTTTAATCTCGGACATATCCAGCCAGTGTCTTTGTGCCGGTTCGAACCAATCTCGATAAACTGATGTTGCTTCTGATTCTGGAGATACTTGAGCCCAAAACGAAGAGAAACTTTTGAGACTGAGGTACAACTCAAACAAATGGGTGCACTTTGAGTAGTATTCAGCCAAGTCTTCTTCCACAAAATTACTTAGGTCTTCTCCAAACACAGGTGGGACGAGTTGATTACAAGTGTCGTTAATTAGTTGCTTACAAGCTTCCTCTATGTTCTGCTGATAGTATTCGCAAAGAATGTGACAGAAGTTGACTTTCAGAGTCTTGTAGAAGGTTTTGTGTTGCTGTTTCCTACAATCAAGTTGGAGCTCCCCTTTCATCAGCTGAATGAGTTTGGTTAGCTGCTGAATGGGATCATAATCGTGTTTTTTCAAATTTACTTTCATCGTCTCTATCCAACTTTTCGCCCCGAATCTTATTGCGTTAATGAGAACAAATTTGATATCATCCTTAGGTACCGGAACTCCCAGCTCCTTTAACCACTCATAAGAGGACTGTGGAAACAGATGTATCTCTTTGGGTTTGGATGTGTCCATCGTATGAAGAATGTTGCAAACGCTCTCTAGTTCATCGAGAGATTTGTAGTACTGGATTTCTTGCACCATGCAGAAACAGGACGGTAGAAAACCCTTCGATGCTTCCCAAAATACTTTCACTTGCTCACTTTCTCCCTCATACCCGTTCAGATTAACTTCGTCCAAGAGAACGCTGAAAAGATTGAACGAAAGCGGATGAAATTTGTGAAGACAGGTAAACGCCAGCCATTGACAAAATGTTGAATCTTTTTTTGCCAAGCCGCTTTGGATGCGGTGTTGTGTTATGATAGCCGATGCTCGAGATCCAAATTGACCTTTCCACTCGTAAGGTTTGATCTTCAATTCCTGAAGCTCATGCGCCAGTACAATTTTCAGCAAATTTTGGTGATCTGGAATATCAGTTTCTTTGGTCTGCATTAAGGAGCCAAAGCTCATCTTGATTTGAAGTGATCCTCTGTATTTACTTGAAAGTGGATCCTTTTTCAAAGGATACCAATCCGTTTTACCACTGGCAGGAATGTCAGCCAATGGAATTTCTATGCTCCCAATGAGCTCCTGTCTCTCTGACGATTGAAATTCTCTCAAAAATCTTCCCAAGTACTTGATGTTCTTTACTTCGGATATTTGTTTCAATTGATCTCCAACAGTTTTGATCTCATCGAAATCCCAAACTTCGACGATAAGCTGTTCAGAACTAAAATTGTTTGGTACGAGAAGTGAACATCGTTCGTTCCATGTTGGATTTAGAGTTTTGAATTTGATGGAACTGTTTGATTTCTCTGCTGCATTTGATTTGAAATAAATAGAAACGAAAGGATCAGAGAGCCCGTTGGAATCCTTTGGTTTCAGATCTTCAGCTTGGATGATGTCAACATACAAACGAAATTTTGGCGAAGTCCTTGCTGAAGCAATTTGCAGGATCTTTTCGTGTCTTTCTTTGGAAATTTTGAAAGCATTACGTGCGTATTCTAATAGCGTCTCATGACTTATTTCTGGGGAACCGGAACATCTGTGCAAAATTTGAGATATGACATCGGTGTAAAGTCTTTCAATTGATGCTTCTTCTGTTAAAGTTTTTTGAAAGTCTTCAAGTGTTGATGTTTGGGTTGTTGTATGTGATGTACCGGCGACGTTGTTCAACGAACTGGCTGTTGTCTCGTCAATATTTTCATTTTCTTCTTCCAGAATGCTCGAAGATCTTCTTATTGATGGAATCATTGTGCTTTAATTTGCAGTCAAACAAAAAGAAAGAAAGAGAAAGAGAGGAGGGTGGAAGAGAGAAAAGAGCGAGCGATAGTGAGAGAGACAGTGAGATATATATAGAGAGCGAAGGGCAAATAGACAATGAGAGAGAGATAGAGAGAGGGAGAGAGATAGAGAGAGATAGAGAGAGAGAGAGAGAGAGAGAGAGAGAGAGAGAGATAGAGAGAGAGAGAGAGAGAGAGAGAGAGAGGGAGAGAGAGAAAGATATATATATATATAGAGAGAGAGAGAGATTAGAGAGAGGGAGAGAGGACCAAGAGACAATGAAAAATAAAAGGAGAGAAAGAGAGGGAGGGCGAAAGAGAGAGAGAGGGAGAGCGAAAGAAAGAGAGAGAGAGAACGGAAGAGAGAGAGAGAGAGAGAGAGAGAGAGAGAGAGAGAAAGAGAGCGAGAGAAACTGATGATAAATTTATTAAAACTTGTTTGTAAATGCAACCAAAACTATTTGTTTACCTTCAGCAGTTGAAGAAGCAGATTGTTTTGAGAATGAGTAAAGCTTCAGAATTCTGAAAATAAAAAAATATGAGGTCAGTATTATTCACAAAATTTCAGGAAGTATTTCGATTCCTTCTCAAAATTATAGTTATATTTATAAATATATTCAAAGAATAGAATCCTTCTCATAATCCGCCTCTTTTTTCTTGCCTTAAACTCTTATGTACAGGGTGGGCCACCTAGTGATTTGTTTTCAATTTCGTTTTCCATTGGTTTTCTCGAGTGAAACCACATTTTAAAACCAGTGAGTGAGCGAACACTTATAGCTTATAAAAATCTTGCTAAAGTAAAATTTTCTTTTTAACAATTAAGTCACATAGATTAGTGCTTCTTGAGTTGATTTTCACTTCAAATAGCAAAGTGGCTGTCACTTCTCAGTCATGTGAAGCGTTTTTTTTATTGCACTAATGGAATTGAGAATGCTCCTGGACGCCCCTGGACGCCCCTGGACGGTTCCTTTCGTCCAATGGAAAGCGACATAAATCATTGGTCATTTTGACATTGACATCTGTTTTCCACTCGAAGTCTTGCAAAAAGGACAGTATCGTTCAGCCTCGGACTGAGAAGAGTTACTTTACCCTTCAAACACTTTGGGAAGTATTTAAAACTTATTTCCCTTTTGAACCCTTCTTTGAACCAAATCATGCTATCAGCCGTCTTGCAATATCGATTGTTCGCGTTAGTTCTGCGATTTGACGACTTCGGACTTTTTGTAAGGAACCGTGAAGGGCCGATGTTTTGATGACAACAAGCCTTTTAAACCAATATCATCCAAACAATACATGAGCTACAGTCCGAAACCATCAACAAAGTCTTGGAAAGTTGGTGTGACAGAATGAGCTACTGCGAAGCCCCTTGAACAACGTTGTGTTTCATAATCAGTGACTTTTGTTACTATTAAAAAAGTCATATAGGCCTACTCTTTCATAAATATACGTAAAAAGTAGGGTACTTCATGCTACACACTGCAACCGCAACAAACTATGCTGAATATCGATGCTTTCGCGACGGATGCTTTCCTTCAGCTCAGCTAGGACCTAAGAATTTCTATTGTAAGCTTTGCTTTTAAGGTACCCATGCCCTCATAAAAAAATTTTGAAAGTAAAATTTGGTAGACACAAAAGCAGCAAATCGGCTGAACAGTTCCTTCTTGAACTTTTCATGTAACAAGCTCATGTTGGTCCCAGCGGTATGCGGAGTTAAACATTCTGGTTGAAACGACGCGTATGATGACTTAGATGATCGTAAATGCGGTCAAAAATAATAGTCAGTGATCATGTTTTCTAGCATTTTCTATCAAATAGGAATTTTTTAACAAAATTCGTTCCAACGCTACTACTTTTTGATTGGTACTCGACGATCAATAGGGCTCTCGATAGGCTAATTTATTGCTGTTGTCGGAATTGCACTCTGCATTCACTCACTATAGGAAAATCACTAAATGTTAAAGTAGAAACTATTATTCTTAAAGAAGTTTCTACAGCAAAAGACCGATACTCTCCCCGGCCCCTATGAATTTTGAATAATTAAATCAGTGTTGACAGAAAGCTCTGTCTTTATACCATGCTCTACTCATGTTTATTATGTATAATAATTGACAAATTAAGAACTTTTATTTCCTAACGTTTACTCAGTATAACTGTTTTGTTGCTTTTTTCCTGTTTGTACAAAAGAAGAGCACAACAAGATTAATTTATTGCAAGTCAACGAAAAAACACACTTAACGTACCTATGAATGAAAATACTGCTTACTTTTGATTCTTCTTTGACAAGAATGCCTTAGTTTCACGAGTTGATGTAAGCGTAGGTAGATGTCAGACGGTCGATCACTGAGGACGATAAAAAGTCAAACTTTGCTTGCAGTTTTATTCATTTATTTAGTTTTGACAAAATCTTTTTCAAATCAAGAAAACAATTTGTATTTCGCTTTGTTTACAATCTTAATTTTTAATGTCTATTCACGACAGTTATTGAAGACGTCACTGCTCAGAGTCTGAACAAATTCTGGCATGCCATGATTCAACATCCTAAGACATCTCGTATATGGCTTCATAATAATGTGACCGATGATGCTGACTGATAAAAGTGAGAAAAGGAAATTAGAGTAGTGACTCATTGGAGGTACACAGTTGTTTTTATTGTGATTAGACTTATTCTTATATTGAATGTGAGAAAGGAACATACAACACAGTTGCAAATGATTTTATTATCTCTTGGGTCGTGGGCGGATAAACATTTTTTCGCTTAGGTAGTGCTGGCTAAATTTGATCCCAAGGCTTAATTTAGATATCTCAGTGATTTGAATGTAGGTGACAACAGAGTTGGTTAAATTTTAGCTAGTGGAAAAATTTTGATGTTAGTCTCTTCTTGTTTAAATTTGAGAGGGAGAGAGAGAATCGGAGAAAAATAGGATAAGTTTAGTGTTGACATGCTTAGTCGACAAATCTTCACTAAGTGAATTTTCCTTACCAAGATTGCGGATTTTTGCTTAAAAAAAAAAGAAAAAAAAAAAAATTCAAGCCCACCTAAGAGAAGCAAGTAAAGTCTATAAATAAGGAACAAAGTTATACCTAACTTTAGCGGAAAGGAACTTGGTTCCGAAAACAGAAACTCCGTCCTATGTGGTTCCAACACAGAAGTCTTGACATGAGATCAAATTTAGCAGGAATCTTAACGCAATTGCAACACTATCTCACTAAAACTAATCATTTATCCACTAAAAGCAATGTGATCATGGCCGTTTTGTTTGCCTTGGGGTTAAATGCAGGTCTACTAGAACAAGGCACCCAAATCAAAGCAAATCATATCCACAGCTGTATCTGCAGCCGTATTCACAGTAGTATCTACAGCAGCAGTCGCATTTATACCTACAGCTGTATCCACAGTCGAACCCACCGCTGTATTCACATCCAGCCGTAGATGGAGCAAATTTTTTTTTTTTAATAGATTTGGAACAAAAAGAAAATCTATAATTTTTCTAAAAAAAAAAGTAAAGGGTGGGCCATCTGATGCTTTTTTTTTTACATTATAAGTTATTTTGACAGTGACAGCTGCTTCGCGCTATGAACTTATGACAGAAAGTCAATATCATACCTCCGCGGAACGAGATAAGTCGCTTTATACGGTTGAAAAAAGTTGAGAACTGTTGAGAGCTTGTTTTCAAAGTTAGTGCTTATTGCCCAAACGGTGCGTTTTTTGAAAGAAGTTTTGGGAGAAGTATAGTACCCAGAGCACAACACCGCTGCAAGTTTTTGCAAAAAGTGATGCAAACCACGTCGCGCGGTCTGTACATACTGAAATGCGGGTGCTCTAGCCTAGATTGTGAGACTTAATCTACGAGCAAGTTTCTACGTTTCGGTTATCGGTGAGCGTTACATATGTTAACCAACTGGTTCATGCGGGATGACGTGTCAAACACAGTCAATCTTCAAACCGAAATCACTTCAAGTTCCAAATCGTGTTATCAGTCAATTTGGCGGAGTCATTTGGCCGCCCTGAAACTGTAATTTAACCTGTTTCTACTATTGTTGTGGGAATCACGAAAAAGTCGAAGCGTCGCATCGCGTTAGAGTAGATTATTGTTTTTGTTTAAAAGTGGAACGGTGGCCGTATTCTAAGCGGTATTCGCCACTTTATCCATATTTGTACCCACTGTCGTCGCCGCATAAGCAGGCACATCCAGAACGACGAATAGTCGACGGCATTTGCTGCCATATTCACAGCCGCATATGTAGCCGCACCACTGTCGTATTCGGAATCACACCATAGTCTTATACGCAGTCGTACCCACTGCCATTTTCACGGTCGTACCATCAGTGCTATTCACAGTGGTCTATACATTCTTATCCATAGCCGTATCGTAAGCCATATCCTGGGTTGCATTGGACGGCGTATTCGTAGCCCTATTCACAGTCACATCCACATCCACAGCCGTATACGCAACAGCAATAACCGAGGGTTAGAAAGCTTACCAAACAAACAAATAAACAAACTCACTTTCATATTCAGAATTTAAATTAAGGTTACAAGACCCAATATGACTTGAAAAAAGATTTATAAAAATCTCTGGCACTTGAAGATTCTTACCGTTTTAGCTTAGGATCTAAAGTTGTCTTTTGTCTTTCAATTCATTTGTGTTATGCACGCAAGAAAATAGACGTGTAGATTTTGATTTGAGTGAAAATATTTTAAAAAAAACTTGGTATTACCTTTTAGGATAACCAGTTTCACTATTGGCAAAAGAAATAGGACTTCAAGCACTTGGAATGTTCTTATGAGACTGAGCTCTAATTCTGAATATGAAAAACATTGAAATACTCTTTTACTATGTGTGTAGCTTCGTACGTACACATTAATCACCATTTACTGATTCACTTACTCTTATTTCTATTATAACTTGAATCACAACAAAAATTCACAACAATGATTCAAAATTGTATAAATAAAGTACCACCGTTCCACTTCTTCCATAATCTAAGAGAGTTTGTTTGGAAAAAGCGAACCGACTTGTTGAATCGAAATACGTAAATGTATCTCCATTCGCATCGCCACGATCGCTGAGCTAAACGGGGATGTACTACTTATTCGAGGCTCATCTTTAATCTATTTTGGCGATGCACAGTAGTTGTGGACAAAATCTTTTGTGTGGTAAAAATGAAGAAAAAATATGAATATAAAAAGGTCCTATAGACATGCTGGCAGAAGAATGTGATGCTTCAAGCCATATACTTCCATTTGGACACCGCCCTTGGGGTTAAAGGCGAAATTGCAACAACTAAATTTTCCATCCACTGCTCCACAAAAAAGGTAGAGGTACAACAGAACGTCAATTCATAATTGGCAGATCATTAGTTTGGAATTATTTAAGAGACCTCAAGGCCTTAGATACCAGCAAGTAAATGATCACTGGCTCTAAATGGGCTTGTTGGTGAAACATCATATCAGCAGTATACTCTTAGGCGCACAAGCTTTTCTCACATGACAGCATACGCTTAGGGTTTTTTCATTTGTACTTTTTTACGCCTGTGAGTCAGAACGACCTTTTGTTTTTCTTATCATAGACTGTTATCATATTTCATTCAACCTTGAAATTTTGCGTGAGTGTTGCCATTCGTAATCAAGAAATTAAAGCTTTGTTATTGCGATCATCTGGAGATAAGATACGCATACGACTATGAGTCAAGGCTTTTGTGCTAACTTGACTCGTTTTGAATTAGTTCGGCGTACAGGGTGTATCCAACTAAATTGAGTGTAAAATCAGATATGCAGTTGACTTAAGGCGGCCCTGCACGCTACGGCATCACGTAGAGTTCCGTTAAGTAAGTCGTTTATGAAAGTTTAAGTAACAACTTGACTAGACATGTAAAGGCTGTTTCGTTTTTTGGAGGTATACAAAGTCTTGATAAAATAAAACCCATAAAAACAATTTTTACTTGGGAAAAGGCTTTAAATCAAAGATATTTTTATGCCATTAGTACTTAAAAACTTAAGTTCAGCCTCCTCAGCTGGACCGAATGAAGCGGAGTCGGCAGTCAGGCAGTACAATTTTTGACCACTCTTTCGAGCAACTGGGCCGTATATTGGGACTGATACTTTGCATGTGTTGTTCTGAAGAAACTTTACTCATTGCAAAATGGCAAAACGTACTGACTTTGTAGTCATACTTCCAATTGTAAAATTAATAAACACTAGAAACAAATAGAAACATTGTTGCCAATTTAAAAACCAAACTTCAACAAACAGACGTTAGAAGAGTAATCGGAAAGTTTGGTGAGCTGCATTAAGCGTTTCAAAAATAAAATTACGAACAATTTGCAAGCGTTGTCATGTAGAAAGCCTATTCCTAGTAAAATTGCATAACGTACTGACCAATTACAATGGAAGTGCTCAGAAGATGTGCTTAGTAACATTTTTTTAAATATTTGTTTCTTCTTTGAAATGAAGTTTCTATATCAAAACTTAAATTTTTATCTCATCCGTACTTCTCTATATTTTCTAGAAAGGCTATTTGACCAAAGCTAATAGTCCTATATGCATACAAGTGCATGCAAATAATAAACTTTGAACGCATTTTAATCAAATTCTGGAAAATGTCACTTAGCAAGCAGGCTAACACCTTCATCTTCCAAGCGCTGTAGTTATTTGAAACTAGATGAGCTGCCTGGCGTTGCTCGGGTCTGTTGTTTTCAGGTTACCGTTCACGTTCTTCCGTTCCCGTACGAATATGGGGATGAGATAAAGTCAAAGCTACTGAGGAAAATTGTAACATCCAGCTGCTGAAAAAAATTCTGAAATTTGTACGGTAGGTAGTTTCAAAGTGTCCGTTCCCAATACTGTTTGCGTGGTTATATGGAGATCAAACTTTTTTCATTTTTACTTGCCTTTTAAATCTTCCCTGGGCTTCCACAAAAATTATCCAAATCAGCCCAGCTGTTCTTAGTCTTAGCGAGGCTAACGAACAGCCATTGTTTTATATAAACATACCTTTAAAGAGATGAAGAGTTTCTAAATTCAAAACAACATTTCTCTAAGGAAAACACCCGTTACATGTCTACGTTCAAATCGACAAGTACAGGTTACTTCCCATTCGGCCTTGGTCGTGTTTTATGACGATACTTTTCTATAAACAATTAAATGAGTTGACTAATTTTGTTTCTACGAGCCTAAGTAAGGGAAGCCCAAATAGGCATTTCTTCCAGCTCCAAATAAAGGTCTTCTGTACTCCTTAATCAAAAAGCGCTTCTTCTTAGCTTTGAAGCAGGTTCATTGTAAGCTATCTCACACACTTCTCACTGTACTCACTTCAATTGGTATAGTGGTGATGGTATATTGCTTTACACAGACTTCTCTGCTTATTTAAAATCAATTGCTCGCCTTATGCTTTGTCCAGAAAAGTCAGTTGATTCTCAGAGTGACCTTCGTTTGTCTGATTTAACAAACGAAGATTAGGCTCTAATGGCGCTTTCCATTGGTTTCACTCGGGGAAGCACTCATTTTAAAAATAAATGCAACACCCAAAATTGTTTCTACTCAGTTTAACGTAATTTCCTTTGTGTGAGTGAAACACCTATGGCTATTAAAAAATATTCCTTAAAGACATTTTTCATTTTGACATTTGAGTAACATGTGTTAGTGCTTCTGAGTCGATTCTCACTTCAAATCGAGAAGCGGCTGTCACTCCTCAGAATCATGAGAAGCGATATTTTTGCACCAATGGAACGGTTTGAGAATGCTTCTGGACGCTCCTGGGCGGTTCTTTTCGTCCAATGGAAAGTGACATAAGACTTACATCCATAAAACTTTCAAAAAGTAATGAGCCAAAAATAGAAAAGGTCGAACTAAATTTTTTTTCCAGAGGCTGTTTGCTAAAGAATTGACTTTAGGATTGGAAACACGAATCCAAAATATACGAAACTTTATGAAATGATGCCGTTGGCGTTGGCGGTGTAGGTAAATGCCAATATTTGCCTAATCGCCTATTCTATTGAAGGTTTGATTGATAGCTAAGTTCCAAATAATATCACAAGAGAAGAAGACATAAAATTTCACTTAGCAACAGAGACTATCTTGATTGTATTTTGTGTGGTTCTCGTCATAGCGCAAAACTAAAGGTAGGAGAGTTGTGTGTGATTGATCCGTCCAAGATCGCTATAACGTCAAAGCCATTGAACGAAGGAGACTAGATTTTTCTTAGATTTCTTGCCATATTCACTAAAGTTGAAGTAAGTGAAGGCGACATTCAATCAACTGATCGTTTCAATTATGAGTGTAAGGAAAAAAACATAACTTCCCGACTTATCTGCTTCACACTTGTGATCAGCATCAATAGTTGTCATGACCGAAAAAATTTAGATAGACCAAAAATATGACAAGTTAAGATTATGTTTTCATACTTTATTTGCTTTCTTTTAAATATAAATAATAAATAAACTAAATAAATTAATTTAAGAATGTTCTAGGCTCTCTAAATAAGTCTTTACTCCCAAAAAATTCATTTTATCCTTTTACTGTCGCCACGACATCGGCAGCTTGTTGGGCAATTGCTATCGTCTTGATGGAGGCATCACGAACATTTTGAACAGTCCGTTCCTAAAAGCAAATAATTATTTTTTTTTATAAAATTAATCTCAACTCAAAAGACAGCTGAACTCTTACCAATCTCTTTCCAAACTTCTTTAGCCACCCAGCTTCTGTTTGCCCAGCTATGATTGCCAAAGTGAAAGCTACCAACAAAAACATCTTTGAGAAATTCATTTTTGTATCTGATCAATTCTCTTCTTCTTTTACTATATGAAACTCTTTGGCTATGATGCTCGAAGGCTGTGTGTGATGTGATGCTAAAAACTGTGTCTTAACATTCTTTTATACCCCCAGCAATAGAGAAAAGATTTTCTCATGTTGGGGATTTTTTTATAAATGATTTGAAGACTTCAAGATGATCTTTAAAGAACTACCTACCGAAGGAATGGGAATCCCATAAGAATTCAGTAATTCTGGAAGCTGTGATAGATGATCTTCATTGCCGTGAGAGTATTTTGTTTCATGATTCATAGTTTTTGACTCGATTTACAGAAATTTGTGAATTGGAAAATCCAATCATTTTTATTTTTTTGTTAGCAACTTCCGAGTTCCTTTATTAAAGTATTTGTAGTCCCCACTGATTCAAAAACAAAAAAAAAGTTCTGACGAGGAAAAAATCCTGGTCATTAATTTCATTAAATGGAAGCCATCATCGCATCGAACTCATTTATTCCTTCATTAACTTAATTTTCCAAAATGCACAGTCGCGTAATTCAAGGCATTCCAAGCAGACCACCATCACCAGGATACGCCAGCATTATTGTTTTTTGGTTTATCTCGCTCATTAGTCAAGAGGCGAAGTATTACACACTCGTTCATCATTCCCCCGTCTGAACTCTGGACTTTGGTCATCATCATACGACGACGACATGACCAGACCATTGCGTTGCCCGGGGATTCAAAATCCAT
Source organism: Melanostoma mellinum (assembly GCA_914767635.1). Classification (NCBI taxonomy): domain Eukaryota; kingdom Metazoa; phylum Arthropoda; class Insecta; order Diptera; family Syrphidae; genus Melanostoma; species Melanostoma mellinum. The sequence goes on from OU612058.1 coordinate 29,922,426, forward strand.
GTCGAAGGACGATCGCAATTGATTAATGTAATCAAGTCCCGATTTGATGCTTAATCAGCTAAAGAATTCGCATGCCCAGTCTATGCGTTAAGAGTGTGCGAAAGCACTCATATCAAAAGGATGAACATAGCAGGGGATGCTGCTTGTCTATGTCTTTTGCCGTATCATCAGTTGACTTCTTTACTCCCATTTCCCTCTGTCTTGGCTCACTTTTCGGTTTCATTAGGCTTAGAAGAAGATTTCTTAGGAAGAAGGCAAGAAGTTGCAACCGCCCAAAAGGGAGTATCATCGGGGGAAGTTACTCTACATTGCCATCGGTAACTTGATAGGCGGTCGATGGATTCATGTAAATCGTAAATTTCGTAATCCGCCCATTTGGCCTTGGATGGTCAAAACCAAGACGAATAACTCTCATTACTAATCCTGGTACAGTTGGTTTAATTTAGAGAAGTCCTGTTGAGTGGTTTGCGATGGAGTGTGTCTTAATACGAATACATGTTGCCAAGTAGATTTGTGGGGTTCTTTGAAGAGGAAAGTGAGTGTGTGGGTTAGGGAGTTGACTGACCAAGTGAAATCTTCTGCTTAACTTTTAATTTAGTTATGACTTTGGATTGGACCTTTTAGGACTTCCGGTGTAAGGATTTATACTTTTAGGGTAAATTAACTCAGCTTGAGGGGACATAATTCATTCTAATTACGTTGACGCCGCACTGTTTTACCAAGTTTAAGAAGTCTTTTTGACATGGATTTGTAAAAAGGGCGCTTGTGAAATTTGACACATTTTTGTGGGCTATTTATTTATTCATATCAAGAGAGATTATGTCGATTCAGACTCCTGAAGATGCCTTCGAAGATGTTCGCTTTATTATGAAGCATATTCACAAAGGGGTGTATTAAGGCTTATCTCAGCCATATGCGATATTGGTCACATGCGTCTAAGAGCTTTCGTTGAAGTTCTTTAAAAATTGCTTTCCTTTCTGAAAATAACTAACGATATAATCCATAGCATAGGGATTCTTATGGAAATGCATAGTTTTTCCTTACTTGATTCGAATTGTGTGTTGGTTGACTTCGACAACCCCGAAATCCATTAAAGGTGGCCGTCAGACAACGAAGAGTACCAAGATCTTAGATAAGGCAGACGAAAGCCATGTATAAGAAAACAACAGAAGAATAATGGCCAACGGGAGTGACCGAAGGATTCCTAGTCACAACCAAGGAAGCGTCTTAAGTCATGTTCTTCTTCTTCCATCTTTTCGGCGTTACGAGCATTGGGAACTCGAAGGGACAACCGCTCTCCCACTACTGTGTTCCACACTAGTGATTCGCTTGTTGGGTATGTTGCGTTGACCTAAAAAGCGTCGGTACGCCAGTACGCCGGTATTGCATGCCAGAGGACAACCATCAAATGCTGATGATTTATCTGCTCATTTATTTTTGTCCATTTCTCCATGGTGAAAGGTGAGGTTCTGAAAAGTGTAAATCAATTTTTTTTTACTGACGATAGGCCCATCATAAGTCAGGATCCTTCATTTCTGCAATGACCATTTGACGTTAGCGTCAATTCTTAGCCATATTAGATGAAGAACGATTTTTTACGAGCACCTGTGATTCTGATACTCGTACAGTGAATAAAAATGTACTTCCCAAGAGAATAAAGTTTGAATATTTGGGGTCTATGATCAAAAGCAAGACAGCTTCTGATGACGACATCAATCGTCAGATAAGCGTAAAGGGTGAATGAGGAGGCGAGAAAGCGAGTGCATTCAGCACTCCCACAATGTTGAACAAGAAGATTAAGATGCTTCTTATGAGAGCTGGGATGTATAAGACTCGATGAGATTAGATCCTTAAAAACCTTAAAGTTAAAAACTCCATGTCAAGCAAGGGTTCAGCCGGTATTGTAACAAGTTGAAAGCGCTAAATGGGAAATGTCATAGAAATTCCCGATCAGTTCAGTTTTTCACTACCATTCAAAAATAAAAAATTGGACTTAATGTCGTCTTATCTGGCCATAAAGCTCGTAGAGTAGCTTATATGTCAGCTGAAATGACGCATGATAGATGGTCCCACGTAAATAGTTAGAGAAATTAGTCTCTCGCTAATAGGACCACTTTTGGAAATAAAGTTGTCGGACACTAAATTGATTTGCATTAAATTTATTGTTAGGCACGTTTCAATGAAAGTTGCTGCGTTTTGTTAAGAGTTGGAACCCAATGTCTTCTATTCATCGCGAACTAGATTTTGGGAGCAAAAATCAGTCAGCGTGGTTTGATAGCGCTCGCCATTAACCGTAACGACAGCTCCTTCCTCATTTCGGCTTCTTCTTCAACACTTCGGGCGTCTTGCTGATTGTTTTGAATCGAGAAGAGTGAAATTATTGCGAAAACGATCAAAAACTGCACAAACAACTTGCTCACTAGGTCGATACGACTCAACTCCACGAACAAATTTTTTTTTTTTTTTTTTTTAAGTAAATTTGCACAATTTGACCGTTTTTCTGAAGCTAATGAATGACGTAGTAATTGTGTAGTTAGCCTTGAGGTTTATCAGCGAAATGGTCTTTGTCGCCTGGCTGCAATCCCAACTTCTCCGTAGATTTATGTGCGGATTAGGTTTGATGGAAGTTTATGATGAACTTCCGAACCAAACTTAACAGAAATGTCAACACATTTTGACATTCTCTTCTGTCAAATCATAGACAAAAATCATCAAAATTCGTCATGCCGTCGAACGTCATTCTTTATGTACGATTTCAGTTGGCAACCTGGAAACTATTTTTTACGCGACTATAGTTGAGTTAGCTTTAAATCACCCCTGACCTGTTTGTTAACTATTTTACACCGGCACACAAAAAAAAGTTTACCGGACCAACCTATGGACCCCTGAATCTGAATTTGAAGTCCGTTTGGCCCGATCGGGTCCCAGGTTTGAGTAAACGGTTCGATGCATGCAAACATAGGGTGGCGCAAACATAGGTCATTTCTCACAACCAGACATTTGTGAGGGAATAAAGGGGGACCTACAATTTTCTGCCGGTTTCGAAAGGCTAATCGAGAAAGCGCTTTTCATGGCAATGAATTTACCATCGGAGAATTTGCCAATTAATTGCGAAAGGTCCAACCCGTTGGAAAACATTTTTCGGTTTCTGTTGGGATTTGAACCTCGAACCTCCCGCGCAATACGCAGGCATGCTAACCATTACGCCACTGGCACCATGAGTATGTCCCTTAATGGAACCGGCCAAATGCACATCTATTATTTTTTTTACCGGGAACGGCACACAACATAAAAGTGGTAAGAAAGCATACATCCATAGACAATAGTCATATATAAATGAGTGTCTACCTTCGTACCTCTGATTCTCTTAACCTGAGTAAAAAGCTGCAATCGAATTACAATCGTGAATTCGTGATTAGTCACAGAGAAGCCGCTCTTAATTATCTCATTTCATCTTTTACCCGTGGGTTCCAAACCGGTTGGGTTTTGAAGTGATGTTAATTTAATGAATTTAATATTCTATGATTTTTTTTTCATTCTTTGGGTGGATTCCCATAAAACCATGAATGAAATTTTTTATACTCTGAGTGTCTGAGTATGAAGAATTTAAGAGCCATTTCCGAAATTTAATTGTTGCGTTTCTTAGAAACGGCGCAGCGTACCTATTCCCGTCCCGGGGGAAGTTTAGAATAAATTATTTAAGAGCTCTCTAACTGTTTTGTTTGTTATTGTTTATTCAGATTGGAATGATTGATTCACCTAATTTGAGCCCACACGAGCTAAACAAATAACTGAAAAGTAAAGAAATCAATCAATTGGTCGCCGATTCAATCAGAAGGAAACAATTTTTGGAAATTACATTTTGAACTATGTTATCTGCAGTTGTCTCATAAATAACAATTAAGGTACCCGTGCTTATGAGGAACTGCTTTTATGATAGTTTATGTCGGCCACTTGAGGCTTTGCTATCAACTAATTCTTCAAACGACAAAACTATCTTATCTATAGCGTGCGTAATTAGCAATTTGATTTTTTTTTTGTTTTGAATTTGATAAAATGTGTAATTCATTTAAGTTGTTCTCAAATAATAGATGCCAATTACGCAGGAAAATACTAAAAGAGAGAATTATTTAATTCTTGTTTGTCTTTATCCTCTCATATGAGTCATTAAAGAAAAAGCCGAAACCGAGACAAGATGAAATAAAAGTCTTTTTGTTTTATCAACAAGAAGACCAAATTAAGACAAACATCGTCTGAAAAGATGAATATCAAACCACTATAAGAAATTCTAACGAGTTCTGTTCAATTTTAAGTCACTGAAGCAATGTTTATTTTTAATTTTCTACTAAGAGTTGATCGCAGCACCTGGCACAGTTTTAAAAAAATGCTACATCGTCCAAAAAGAGGAAAAAAGGTTTTTTAAGCAAAACAACTACACTCAGCAGATTATCTGATATCCAATCACTCAAATAAACTTATAAGCGGCTAACTTTCACGGAATTGATCATTGTTTGTTGTCATATAAAGGACGTCCCAATCAGCAGCGTTTTTTCAGTCGTGGTGATTAAAGTGGTCAAAAAGTTATACAGCGACATATCAGATCATTTACACCGAGGCGGCAAAAAAAACGTAGTTTACTGCCGCAACGGCAACGTTTCGGCCGCTGCCGCAGTTGCAAAAACGCTTTGTTTTGAGAGAGCTTCAAATTATATTTACAGTTTCGTTTTTAGTTTACAATTTGAAATCAGAAGTCAAACGGCAAATTAAGAGTAGAATAGAATGGGTCGTCGTTTTTATATCGAACAAGATAATTGGAATGTGGTTACCCGTGGCGTGATGTTTGCATGGTTTGTATGGTTCGAATCCCACCAGAGGCAAAAATATTTTCCCAGGGGTATCACGTTTTGCGAGGAATTGGCAAGTCCTCCGATAGTATATTCACTGCCATGAAAAGCGCTTTCTCTATTAGAGAACCAGCAGAAAATTGTAGGTCCCCTTCACAAGGTAATGGATGTGAGAAAGGCTAGACTCCTGGGCTCCTTGCTCTGTTGCGCTTGCGCCACCCTATTTATTTTAAAAAGAATTGGTTGTAAGCTATTAACTACGTTAAAGCATTTTGAAGAGTTACTGAATTTTTTAAAGCTAATTCGAATTTTTCGAGACTAAAACAGACTACCGATGTTCAGCAAGAGCTAGAAAAACCTTTCAGTCATAAGCATATCCATCGTATTCTGCACAAGAATTTCAAGAATCGCAAGAATTTAGTGTGCTGATAGCTCGTAAAATGTCGCTCAGGTGATGCAAGTCAAGTGAACCTGAACTATAAAGCCGCCTTTGCGTTGGTTTGGCAGACTTTTATGAATTCAATCATAGGAAATCAGTGCCTCCTTTTACAATGTCGCTATGACTTCGATATTACCTCAAATTGTGTGCAAGACAGCCTAACGTGACTCAACTCTTAGCAAAATGTTCCGTTCGGTTTAACTTCTGATAGCTTTGACAGTAAAAAAAACGACAACAAAATCATATTGTCAACTCAAAGCGAAGACAAAGCACTCGCACTAAACGAAGCGTAATTATGATCTAGGCATTGGAATCACGTTACGTTATCTTGTAAACGAACCAATGCAACGGCGAGGTCAAAGCGACATTAACTTTCCCCAGGGTTGACCCAGGTTTTCTTGACAGTCCTATGAGCTGTCAAAAAAACCTAGGTGTACCAAAACGCTAGACCACAAATAACCACACATCCCTGTCATTTGAAAAAAATACATGCCATTTGACAGCCCTCAAACTGCCACAACAAAAACCTAGGGCGAGTTGGGGGAAAACCTATGTCAACCCTAGGGCTCAAAAAAAACACTCAATTTGACATTCAGGGCATTTTAGGTTTCTCAAAAAATGCTTTGTGGCGACCCCAGGGCGACCCTAGGGCTTCAACGATATTGTGCACTCAAGACAAAACTGAAGCAAAAGCGGCATTGTGATTCAGGCATAAAAACCAACAACAAAATCATATTTTTAACTTAAAGCGGATAGAAAGCTCTCGCAAACTTAGAGTAGAGCCGACGTCGAAGTGTAATTGTGATTCAGGCATTACACATTTTCTTCATTCCTTCTTAGTTTTACAAAATCACTTCGTTGTCTTCTTGTCAGTCTGTCTGTCAAAATCCGACAAAGGCATCAAAACCTACGGAGTGCTTGTGGATAATCTAGGGCTGTAACACATAGCTACAAGTCTACAAGTCAAGAAGCGCATGTAGGATTATGTCTATTAGACTTGTAGAAGACCAAGCAAACTTTTTCTTTTATGTTACAGATATTTTTTAAACTTATCATAATTCACTTGTATTACAAGTACTTGTAGTTCTGTGTTACAGCCTACTAGAATTAACAACTCTGTTCGGAATGTCTTACGGCTAAGGAAGGACCAACCAACCATATGTGCAGGATTTGCAAATGCACAGTGCATTAATTTCTGAGGGTGCATTGGTAAGAAAAACTTGCATTTTAAACAAATGTTTGCTCAAGTAATTCCCAAACAGCGACTGTAATTTTAATATTAGTAATTGAAATATTATTAACATTCTAGCTGACCCGCCCGAACTTGCTCGGATCTAAGTTAATTAAAAAATTGTCAGTAACACCCGCTCGACTAAGGTGATGATGACAGCAGAAAAATTTATAGTTTCACGTTGCCGTTTCCGTGGGAATATGGTCATGAAATATAGTCTTTGTAAGGGATAATATAATGTAACATCCTAAAGTCTCAGAATTTTTAGAGTTCCCGTTCCCGTTCCATTTCCCTTTCCCATTCCCGTTCCCGTGGAAAAGCTAAAATGAAAAAAATTAAGAACCTTTTGAGCCTAAAAATATATTTATAAAAAGCCGTTTCGTTTAAGCAACGCAGATACCGACTGTAACGCCATCTGCTGGGCTTACATTGAAGGGTATAAAAAATAGATAGAAGCCCATTCTCAGACCTACTGCATATGCATATAAAATTTCATAGAAATCGGCCAAGCCGTTTCGGCGGAGTATGGTAACTTACACTGTGACACGAGAATTCTTTATACATAAAGATTAACAAGCATCACTTGCAAAGTTGCAAATTTAAAATGAAATGCTATAGCACTAAATAGCTTTAAATTAATGCGAAAATTAATGCTATTAGACTCTCTGTGACCACAACCAACCTGAATTCAGACTTCAACGGCAATTGTCAAGAATCGAAAAAATAGAAAATCAAAAACGCTAGTATTTTATGCATTATGGTAAATTTTGATACTTTATTTTATATATAAATAATAAATATACTGGATAAACTATTTTTACAATGATCTTGGCCCTAAAAATAAGTCTTTGCTCATACAAAAGGGTTTCCCCTTTCACTTTATCCTTTTGCCGTCGCCACGACATTGGCAGCTTGTTGAGCAATCGCTATCGTCTTAATGGAGGCATCACGAACATTCTGAACAGTCCGCTCCTAAAAGCAAATAATTGTTTTGTTAATAAAATTAATTTCAACTTAAAAGACAGCTGAACTCTTACCAATCTCTTTCCAAACTTCTTCAGCCACCCAGCTTCTGTTTGCCCAGCTATGATTGCCAAAGTGAAAGCCACCAACAAAAATATCTTTGAGAAGTTCATTTTTGTATCTTATCAGTTCTCTTCTACTTTTACTATATGAAACTCTTTGGCTATGATGCTCGAAGGCAGTGTGTGATGTGATGCCAAAACTGTGTCTTAACGTTCTTTTATACCCCTATAGCAATTGTTGTACAATGTGGAAAAGAATTTCTCATGTTGGGGATTTTTTTCTTTTGAAAAGAATTTTTAGTGATGAAGTACGGAAAATATGGGAATCCCATTAAAATTCAGCAGGTCTGGATGCTGCGATAAGTCATAACATTTGAATTGTTTTTTTTTTTTTACTGTTTTTGGAGTTCAACTCGAAAGTATTGAAATTGGAAAATTATTTCATTATTCTTTATACTGACTTCATTGAACAACTGTAAAGTGTTTGCAATCCCACGCAGCATCTATCGAGAAGAGGTGATAAAGAAATACAAATCTCAAGCATACAGCTTAATAGGCATAGAGGAATAAAGAATAATAAGGAAAGCTGTTACTTCTCTTGCCCCGTAACTTCCATTTGTTTACATTGTTGCTTTTGTTATACGCGATCTATTTTTGATACACGCGTTCAGCTGAATATAAAGCTGTTTCAGTGAAATTACCAATTAGTCAAAGTAACTAAAGTGGTTTTAGTAAAATCAGCTTATTGAGGACAGATGCCGTTGTGAGTGATGTGAAGATTACAATCTTGTTATATCTCCTCTGTGTTCATGGCTCATGGACAAGCAATCTTTCGGTAAGAGAAACAAATAGCTGCTCGACTACTGGGATAAAGATGGATACAAATCTGCGTCTTGTGCTCTCTCGCAGTCGTGCGTTTTCAACAACACGTTTTTCGGTCAGGCCCTGGTGCATCATTTCACGTTAGTCTGATATATTTTTTTGGCAGCTTTTTCGTAACTTTCAAAATCGTTTTCTTTTGGATTCCTCCAATGACTTCAATGATTCTTATGCAAGTATTGCCGATTCAAGAATCATTTCTGGTTTTTGTAAAAAATTTTTTTGGAATTTTTTTTTTTTTTTTTATAATTAGCGCGCACATCATGGGGCTATGAATACCCTTTAAATGTTATATTGCGAGAGTATAGGAAAATAGGAGAGGATTTAATAGGAAACACCGATGCACATTGCCTTTGAACCTTTTTCTAATCGTAATGCAGGGTAAATACAGAGCCAGGTAAAGCATTCCACATTCGGGTGGTGCAACTAAAATAAGAATCTCTATACTTGACTGTACGCCCGAAGTTGGGCTCAAGGTAGAACTGATGAGCATTCCTAGCGAGGCGAGTGTTGCGGCTAAATTGTTTCAGGGGAGGAATGGAACTGTCTATTTCACTAGAGCACTGCTTGTGAAAAAGCGATAAAACAGAGTGAGACAGGTAACGTTTCGACGATGTTCAAGAGAATCAATCAATTCTACGATTGAACTATCACGTATCACCTATCAATTTTAACGCTCTATTTTGTACCCTATCAAGCAGGTGCAAAGATGTTTGAGAAGCACCTGACCAGATATGGGAGTTATACTCCAATTTTGGGCGGATGAAGGCCTTATAAATTGTAGCCAAATCAGAGGGAGTGAAGAACTTCGCTAATCGTCTCAAGAAGCCTAAGCATTAAGCAGCGAATAAATTGCTTTGAAGGACACTCATTTTCTGTAAAAAGTGCGCCGCTTTATTTTTGACGATGTCATTCTTCTTTATCGGAAGATATGCTGGGAAGATCTCCTTCGACTTCCAAATAGCCATCGACCATGGCTTTCAAACCTTGAGTTCGACAAGACCTTTAACTTTTTCAAGATGTAAAAGTGTCCCTTTTTTTCTTCGATAGTATCTGGATAAATATTGGGTAGGTATCGTTCTATACATGCTTTGAAAAGAAGGACACCAATTTTGAACGAAACCAAGGAATTGAACAGCTGGACAAGAGTTGCCAGTTGCCTTTCCAACTAAATGAAGAGAATGAACACAACACGTTATAAGAAAAATGATTTTTCTCCAAAACAAGAGACTGCATCCCTTTGTATTTGCCACTCATGTTTGCAGCATTTTCGTGCGATTATTCGCTGCAATCCATAATGTCTTTTAAAAATGTGCATAAAATGTTGGCTTTGGCTTCGTCAGTATTACCGCATTTTGGTAAAAAGTCAAAAAATTTTTCTTTTGACGTTGATCCAAGTTTTTTTTTTTGCCGAAGTCTCAACTGTACGGGTACCTCTTTTGTGGAGGACCCGGGGCTGCACTGCCCTCACTCCGGCTCTGATTGTTTTGATGCACTGTACAAAAAAGACATTTTAGGGTCTTATAACTTTGTTGATCTAGATATGAACTGCACAACTATAACTACAAAGTTTAGTATTTTTAAAAACAATTTTCATTTGACCACATCATTTAAAAAAGGAAGTAAGAAGAGCAGAAAAAGAATCACAGTATACAGGGTGTCCGGTTATTCGATTTTCATACTTTGGGATGTGATTCTAGGTCATGTTCTAAGATAAAAATTGTTCTAAATAAAAAGGGTGGTACGAAGCCTGGAGGCCTTACGTATTTTTTTCAATCATACCTTGAAAAGGAATGGAAGGGAGCTAGAGTTTTTTTCCGATTCCGAACGGCTTACCGAGAAAACTCTCTCATGGCTTGAAATTGCTACCGGAGAAATAGCCAATTCCTCGCAAAATTCAAAACCCGTGGAATTAACATTTTTCCCTTGATGTTTCTGGGATTAGAACCTCGAACCTGTCACGTAACTGGCAAACACGCAAACCATTGCGTCACGGACACCATCACAATCAAAAAGAAAGTTTAATCGCATGAAATTGCATTCAACTTTCGAACATCATTAATCACAATTGAAGAAATCATATGTAAAATCCTGATTACAATTCCTATACTGAATACCCTGCACTGCGTAACTTCTTGATCTGCATAAAGCTTATTCGACACCTTTATTCAAACACTAAAGTACTACTTAAAAAAGAAAAAATGAAATATCATTAATTTCAAAATTGCCCTTTACGCTGGCACGGTCTGGTGACAGTTCGTCATATCCCTCGGGATGTGGATTGTGGATAAAGACGCACGTGAAGACAACCCCCATCATTGACATGACACATAGTAAGTAGCTAGAGATGGAGGAGGAGGAGGAGGTGGCACGAATTTTTTTTTACATTTTTGCATTTTTCATCATTTTCCAGTGATATAAATGATTTCACTCAAAAGTCGAGAGCATGTGTTACACAAAAAACCACCACTACCGCCTTACAGAAAAAATAGAAGAAAAAAATCGGGCAGGATAGTAAAAGTTCTTCACATGTTTATTCAGTTGAATGCAAATTTCTTTCGATTTATACTTTTTGTACAAACTCCGTCAAAAAAAGGAAAGGATAGAGTGTTCCACACGCGCGTTAACGTTAACAACACGAATGTAAGTGACACATAGACCATGAAAAATGATGTGATACAATGTCATTTTGAATTTTTTACTTCCATAGCCCCCTTCCCAAAGCCAACGAAGGATATAAAATTTCACGAGAATGTAAAGTGTGCTTAAGTGAGGGGGTGTGATGATGATGATGATGATAGTTAGTCAAAGGGATATGCTAACCCAAAGATCGACGATGGGTGTAGGAAAATCGGTACTTGACTTTGCGGTATGGTTTTGAAGTTGGTACTTTGCAGTTGGGATAACTAACTTTTGAGCAAGTGATTCAAATGAAGAGTATGCGAATGGGACTTTGATTAAAAGCAGAAAGCCTGCATCGATACTTAGAAAACGATAGAAAAGTGAAGTCGTTTCTTATAGACAAAAAAAGTAATATATTAAAAAGATAGGTGGCGCTCGGGGAGCCTCAAGCCTAGCGCATTTCAGAGATCAACAAATTTATGTCGATTCCGAACGGCAAGTGAGAAAGCTTTTTTCATGACAATTTACTACTTTCGGAGTAATTGCTAACACGAACGGCAATAATAGGCAGAAATGCTAACAATCACGCCGCAACCGTCATGTGTAAGTATAACGAGAAAGGCCTTAAGCGGGAAATACACGATACAATTATCGTACCGATAATCGCACATCGCATGGTAGATTGTATCGTGTGTGTGCATGAACTGAGCCGCTGTACCGATGTCGCATTGTCGAATGCCTTGAACTCAAAACCAAACTCGATCGATAATTGTATCGTGTATTCCCCGCTTTACGATACAAGAAATGTTTCGCGAAATTGCAAAACGAACCATTCCTGTCAGTTTCAGTGTACAGCTTTTTTGTTTTAGAAGAACACTTCGCAACACTGTTGCTCTCAGAAGCAGCTCAAGTATGAGAAAGGATGGTGCTGGATGCATTCTTCGAAATAACTCAAACGACAACTCCAATAAAATTTTAAAAGACTTTATAAGTTGATTTCTATGAAATTTATTAATTTATTTATTTTTTACACATTTATCTAATGAAGACCGTTCAACCTGCAAGTTCTCCAACAACAGCTCCAGCAGCTGCAATTTTACCTACGTCCTCAGCTGCTCCAGCAGTCTTGTGGATTGTATGGGCTAAGTGCCTTCCAGCGTTATCAATCTTGTGACCAACCTTGTGCTACAAATCAAAAAAATTATTGCAACAACAATGACTTTTTTGAAAGAATCTCATTTCCTTACCATGGCATGCTTGAACCTCTTGCCAAATCCTGCCTCGCTTGATGATGTCAAACAGAGAACCAAGATGGCAATGATGACAAAGATGTTGACGAATTTCATTTTGGTTTTGTGTAGTTGGTTATAACAGTTGAAATGAAACTTTTACTGTATGATCAGTGGACAGTTGTACTTGCTTTTATACCAAAATTATCGTCTATTACGTTTTTGAGGTTGGCATTGATAAAGTGGAAGGCATTCGTCTGCACTCAATCATTTTTATTGATTTTCGAATTGAAGTGAACCTGTTTTGGGTAATCCTTTGATAAAATCGGTGAAAGCAAATAATGGTTTTGATGATTTTTATTCAAAAACGTGTTGCTATGCTTATGTATCGGAAATGCTCAAGAAATCTTAACCCGCTTTGGAAGTACAATAAAAATGGTTAAATGCAGGGCTAGGGTTAGCTAAGTGGAAAATCATGAGGAATTATCCGTTTAAGGTCGTTAAGAGAAAAAGTTAAGTTGTATTCTTGCAATGATAACTAAATACATGACAGATATAATGTCAATACTGATCAATTTGTGGAACAGTTTGTTGAAAATAGGTGACGGGGGGCAGCTGAAGAAGTGTTTCCTGAAAACAAATCAACACGTATTGTTGCAACTTGCGACTGTTTTCCTTCTCTGTTAACGCAATTTTACGGCGTTGAGTTCCATTTGTTGAAAAATGTTATCACTTTGGTCGATTTTATAGCTTAAACATCTCGGCCAATGTAAGCTCCGTCGAGGAGTAAATCAAATAGCGTTTAGTTTGATTAAACAGCGAAGGACGTAGTATATTACAAGTACTTTCATGAAATAAGGACTGGGAACATCGACGAATCGGACATATCGCGATAGAAGACATTCATATCATAGAGTTTGTCTAGGACGTAGTCTATACTTAAGCTCCGCTGTAGACAAGAAAACATTGGGAGCGTTCATAGCAAATCAGATTTTAAGATAAACTGAAAAACTTATTCAGTTTTGCGTTGGACGGTTCCCTAACAAAATATGTCAGGTGCGACGGTTTCGATTTGCATATGAAAAAAAAAATTCATTAACTTGTTGACTTTACTGCGATAAACATTTCATTAGCGTGGAATGGAGGAGGCAACGATAGCATCTATGGAAGTGATGAACACACTGGCGTACCTGAACGAATCTCACTTTTTGGAGTTGAGGTCTGTTGATCTCTTTTCTTGATCTTCTTTATTGAATCTTAAGACAAAAAATTATTAGTTTTTTTTTTATTCCAAAAATTGCATGTGTTTAGTAGAAAACACAAATCGTTGATAGCCAATTTCAAAGTGACTTCTTTAAACTAGGACTACTACTTACTACCCCAGTAATGCTTTGCCGCGCAGAAGCGTGGACATTAAACGTGAATAAGTTGGCGATGCACCGTTGGTAGTTCGGTTTCTTGTGACAGCAGTAATCGTCTTTGGGCAACTTGACAACATGGCCGACCAAGTTCCATGGTTACAGGCCACACGGCTATGTTAACTCGCACAGTACCTGAAGTGTGGTAAGGTTTTTGTGCAATCGTGACAGGTCTTTTCTCTTTCCTATTTTTTTTCCTTTCCTTTTGCTGTGGTAAGGCATCCTCTTTCCGTTTTCCTTCTTTTAATTTTTTTTAACCTCTTCCATCCTTATACCTTTACCTTGTATCGAATTTCTCACCATTGGTCAGTCCCTTTCTTTTCTCTCTTTTCACATCTTCCATTCCACTTCTGTTTCTCAATACATTCCTTTACCTTCTTTCCACTACCTACCTTACCATTCCCATACCCTACCTTTCGATCCTGCTTTATCATTCCATGCCTACCTTTCCCCTATCAAACAACCAATTACAAAAGGCGTAAAAACCTCGTCCTAGGTGTCACAATCAAGTGGGAGAAGACCTTAACTGGCTTAGATTGCAAGACTGGAGAGAGCTCGCCGAAAATCAAAGTCGTTATCAAAAGATGATGGTTCACCGCGAACTGGTGGGCATTATACCTAAGAAGTAAGAACTAATTCAAGTTGCTGTGAGTCTTCTACAAGAAACTAGAATGATGAATGAAATGTTGGCTGAGGCGCCAGATTCACCAAGGGCCGCAGTGCCTCTGATCGTTCCATTTTCTGACAACTGTTGGGCCTTGAGTTTAACCATTATTGGGCATTGCTTGCTTGTTATGAAATGAGCCCAATATATTTCCATAGCAGATGAGAAAAGACAAATAACAGATTTGCCTTCTTTTTCAGTTCATTGTTCGCAGTTAGACAAATTTTTCTGAGAAAACAGAAAACAGTTTCCAACCAGTGAAATGGAATGGCTCTGCGATATAAGCGCAATAAAGCAATGGAGACCAGGGGGCCAAGGACCAACAATCAATTTTATGCTGATTCCGAAAGGCTAAGTAAGAAATAGTTTTTCATGGCAGTGTAGTTACTCTCGAATGACTTGACATTTTTTAGCTAGGAGATAAACTTGAAAAACGACGAAAAAATCTTCTGGATACTCTGAGAGGAAATTTGGCGATTGCTGTGAGAATTGGTTTTAAGGAAAAATTCTTAGAAATATTGTTTTTGAATTCTCAAGCCTTATACAAAGCAAATAACGATTTTAAGGCAGCCGAATGTTTTATATTCAAAAAGTTGCTCCTATTTGTGGTTTTGTGGTTTCCATGGCGTGATGGTTAGCATAAAGGTTCGTGTTTGGCATCCCAACAGAAGCGAAAAAGAAATCAAAAAGAGGATAAGGACGTCCAGTGACCTTACATTAATAAAAAAAAACAATAACAAACGTAATTTTTTGTTATTGTAATTTTCTAGAAGCGAAAATTTTTTCCAAAGGGTTTCGTTTTTCCCGAGGAATTGGTAAGTCCTCGGTTAGTAAACTCATTGCCATGAAAGCGCTTTCTCGATTAGCAGTTCGGAACCGGTTGTAGATCCCCTCCATTCATTCCCTCACAAGGCATAGTTGTGAGAAATGCGCTAGGCCCTTAGACTCCTCGCTCTGTTACGCCACGGCCACTCTACATATTAATTTATTTCTGTTATATTTTTATTTTGCTAAGTCAGAAGATTTAATAACGAACTGTAATGAACTGTACCGCGACATGGGCATAGCTAGAAGAGTACGCATACCAAGACTACGATGACTGGGTCTTGTAGAGTAGATAAACACAAACTCTCTGGCTCGGCGGGCTTTAGAAAGCACATTAAAGAGAAATCGCGGAAGAGGAAGAATTTTTTTTAGAAGGGGAAGATCTCGTCTTAGGTGGCGCAATCAAGTGGAAAAAGACATCAACCGACTAAAAGTGCTAAAGTCTAGAGTCGAAATTGTTGGCAAAAGATGTTAGTTGAGGTCCAAATTCATATCCGGAACTGTATTGCTTACCTAAGTATGTAAGTTCAAATGATCTAAGAGACTTCAAGCACAATTTTTAGTTTAAAAGAGTTTGAACGGACTATTTTGTTTTTTTTATTCGGCTGTTTGTCTTAAAATAGATCAAAATCCTAATTTGAAGTATTGCAGAGGCCTTGATGACACGTTTCGCAATATTGCAAATTAACCAACACAGCTTGTGTTCGCTGATAAGAACAGAGGATTAGTTTGACAAGTTTGATTTAATTAAAGAAGAAAAAAAAAAATTATGGAAAATGATTGAGTGCAGGTGGATGTTTTCCAATTTATCATTTGCAAATTTAAAAAAACACCTCGCGATACAAAATTTTGGTATAAAAGCACGTTCCATTGTCCAGTGGTGGCATAGTAAAATTGCAATTCAATCGCAGATTGTTACCCAACTAAACAACACCAATATGAAATTCTTCAACATCGCTGTCATCATCGCCATCTTGGTTCTCTGTTTGACATCTTCAAGTGAGGCAGGATTTGGCAAGAGGTTCAAGCACGCAATGGTAAGGGAATGCAGAACTCTTTCAAATGTGCAATTGCTGTAGAAATAATTTCATTCTTTTAAAAATTTTAGCACAAAGTTGGCCACGACATCGATAACGCTGGAAGGCATTTAGCCCACACCATCCACAAGACTGCTGGTGCTGCTGAGGATGTAGGCAAAATTGCAGCTGCTGGGGCTGTTGTCGGAGATCTTATATAATACGAGTATGTAATGGTTTCCATAATACGAATGATCTTTGTTGAGTTAATTCATAATAAATGGAACAGAGATTTAAAAAAAATTTATTCTACTTTTATTCGAAACGCTTCAACAAGCTCAAAAGCCTCCTTTTTGCTTTTGAGAGAAGAAAGTCTTACAAAATTTAAGTGAAGAGAAACCAAATCACTTTTAGAAAGAATATCTGACATAGGAAAAAGTGACATAACTACAGCTTTCCTGTTGCACTACTCCACCACAGAGTCCGAGTACCAGAGCACAGAACTCATGAGTATAGCACACATTTTCGAGTCCTGTGAAACTTTGTGTTGAAGGAACGAGAACAAAAATGAGCACGATGACAAATCTCCCACGAGATTTGAAAAGTATGAATACGTTCAAACAGTGTTTGTATTCCCCAAAGGAACGACATTATATCCTCATCATTGGTTTCTCAACTGATTTGCCAATACAAGAAAAATCCAACCCTTCTTTCACCGGCCGACCGAAAAGATTCCAAAACAACAACACGGCTGAGTGAGTTTCGCAAACAATTTATCCCTTTCGATAAATTTTGTGATTTTTTTTCTGCTCCCGAAAATAAATGGATAAACATCCAAAACGTTGATATGGGAAATAAAATACAATAATAAAAAGGAAGAGTTTGTAGAGTGGGTATGGGTTCACTTATGCATATTCAAAGCGCAAAGTAGTGTTTCGCGAGACAAAATCATTATCCCGCGCTAAACATCCCCCAATAACATTACTGTGCTGGGAGTTGACACATGCTGAATACATGCCACGCCAACCCGCTCACATGACACATCCACACAAAAAAAAAATAAAAAAATAGAAAAGAAAATTCCTCCGGGAATGACAACGCGCCCGCCGCGCCGTTTGAGTAATGATTGCTGGCGAAACGATTTCCTCAAGAAAAATAAGTAAAATCGCGACTCAAATAATAAAAAAAAAATATCTTCCCTTCAACGAGAGAAAAAAAAGAAACAGAAAAACTGATGGAAAAGTCTCATTCAATTCAACACCGCATGTGGAAAAATTTCTTTCATTTTCCCATTGAATGTGTTTACGCATCATTTAGGGGGTGGGCGTCGGAATAAGGACTGTGCGATGTGATACCCCGGGGTGCACAGTGATAGGAAGCAAACTTCTTGCATGTGACATCATCACCTTTATGGAAAAGCTGAATTTTTTTTTTTGTGGAATGGGATGGAAATGTATCCTTCCGCATGTGAACCCTCTGTTTGTGTCGATTTTACAATGTAAGACAGTCGGTTTGAGATTTTCTATACCGATAGCGACTACTACTGAAATTTTGCATTCGCGAAAGATTTTAATCTGCGAATATTAATTTTTAACGAGAGAACACTGCTGTGAACATGATTAATAGTTCGACAGGATATTATCCGTTTTGCGTCTTTTACAGATTTGAGGGGTGACGAGCGTTGTAAGGTGCCTTTGTTGAAGCATTTAATGTTCTTAAGCCATTTTCTTTCATTATTTTTTTCTATTATGTGTGTGAAAGGGTTGCTTTTACTTGTATAGGAATATAAGTAGTGGTAAGGGTTTTTAAGACAAGTTGAAGGTTTCAGGATCAATTTATTTAAATTTCTAAAGGTTGCTTATAGAAGGGAGAAGACATGCAAAGGTATAAATGGATTTTTTTGATATTTTGCGAAAAGAATTTTTGTTAATTCCTCGAATTATTCTGTTGAACCAATCCAAGTTATCAAAGTCACTGCCAGTTTGACCCCCTGTAGGAGTACCGTAAGAAAAAGAGAAAGGACCATTATTCCTTAGCTTTGCACGAGTTGTAGACCAGTTGCCTACTAATCATCAACAAAGGTAAAAAAATTAAGAATTAACACAAGGATCATAACATGGACCACTATTTTTTCGCACCCCTTACGAATCGACTAATAGCAGGGCAGCCATGCAATCTTACAATCATCAACTTAAAGAAAAAAGGTAGGAGTATAAAAAGGTTCAGGGTGTAGACCACTATTCCTTAACATATAGTCAAAGAGAACACCAGTTGTCCAACAATAACTAAACCACAATGGCAATCACAAGGCTTAGAGTATTTACCACAACTCTTCAATGGGCTTATGGACGGCGGAACAGTCATCTGATGACAAGTAACTATAACCAAACGAGTCGAGAGTAACAAAAAATTCTTAGTTTGGACCACCATTTCCATGTACAAAAAAAGTAAACTTATTTAGGAGTATCAAAGGACCAAGGACGTAGAAATATATTTTTCAACATGAACTGGAGTGGGGTACCAGAAGGCTTACATTCGATCCAAACAACCAAGCAAGGCAAACATGCCATCTTTTATAATCACCAACTAGACGAAAAAGGCCAGGAATACCACAAGACTCAGAGCATGAACAACTATTCAATATATATACTGTCCTGCAATTCAATAACTTAATGAACAAAAGCATTCACAAGGATCAAAGTATTTACCACAGCTCTTCAATAGGCTCACGAGCGGCTGAGTAGCCATTAAACAATAGTCAACCACAATCAAAATACATATGTAGTCGACAGTATCAAAATAGCCAGAGTTTGGACCACTATTTACCCAAAAGATAGACCAGCTGACATACTCTCAAGAGCAGGGTTAACAAATCGAGGAGTACACCACAAGGGTCTCACCATGAACCACTTTTCTTTCAGTTGGCATGACCACGAGTTGCGTTTCAGACGCATTACAATCTGATTAGACAAGAAGAGTAGACAAAGACATGCCATCTTAATATCATCAATTAGACAAAAATGGCAGTTGTACCACAAGGTTCAGAAAACAGACCAAAATTCCTTAGCATTCATCCCAGAGGTAGACCAGCTGTCCAACAATCAACACCTAAATGAACTAAAATATCGACTGGGATCAGAGTATTCACAACTCTTCAATAGCCTCACGAGCAGCAGAATATTCATCATAATCGAAAGAGTTGAGATCACTACAAAATTCATAGCTTGGTTGCGTGGAAGTTATAAAATCCAAGTTATCAAAGTCACTGTCAGCTTGACCCCCTGTAAGAGAACCGTAAGGCATAGAGCTTGGACCACTATTCTTTAACATGCACACGAGATCAGACGTCCAGCGTTCAACCACTAGAGAAGCAATTGTTCAATAACCGTCTTGCAATCAACTAAACAGAAAAAGTAGGAATAACAATAGGGTCAGAGCTCAAACGATTTCTCCTTAACATGAGACGAGAGATAGACCAGTTGTTTTACAATCAACTTATCGAAGATGAACACAGACAGAAGTACCAGCACAGGTCTTCAATAGACACCCGAGCTGCAGATCAGCTGTCTCGCAAACATCAAACAGGCAAAAGAAAAAGAATTCCACAAGGATCAGAGCTCGGACCACTATTTCTTAACATGAATATGAGAACCAGTCGTCTTGCGTCTTGCAATCACCAAAGAAAATAAGAAAAATACCAAAACGAAAATATCTTAGACCGTAGTCTACTACATCTACACCAGCAGTAGCAAAACTCAACTCCAGTTGCGAGGCTTTTTTGAAGACATTTTTGAACCCATCAGAACTCAGGTAACGGTCAGTCACTAAGCCTTTTTAATAAATTTCTCGAACGAGTTGAACAACAACCCGAAATGCTAAACAGAGCGAATATTGTTTTGCTGTTGGTCCATCATCTGTTGGTTTACATTTTTTCTTCGTTCGGCATTTCAATTTAACATTACATCGCCTCATTAGAAAATCTTTTGGAAAACGGCCAACTAAATTCCTTAAGTGAAGGAAGGGCCTTCGAGGCTTCGAGCAAATGTTTGAACCACAATTCCTTGATTAGAGATTTGGGCTGAAAATGCAGAAAACTTTTAAATTAACGTCGATAAGGCTGAGGTCTGCGGATGTGATGCTTTCAAATCCCAATTTCTAAGTATTGAGCTCACCTATAAATATAACAAACTTGCTCCATGAAAAGAAATGCCGTCCGCCCTTGTCCTTGATAAACTGAAAAAATGATTGTATATCTACTTTTTGTGGGCTATTAAATCGATAATTCAAAGATGCTCGCTCTTTCACAACTCGATGCTACATTTTATTTAATTTCATTTTAAAATCATCGACTAAGCACACACTTCAGACTTCACCCAGTCACCAGTGCCACAGGTATAATGAACAAGAAGAGACGGGCTCTTTGCAGTTAATTAATTTCCATTACACCCTTCAGCAATCAAAAGCACAACAATAATAATAATAAAATTCAGCCACAAAATGCCACACAAAGCAACTGCCATTCTACTTAAATGTCTCATTATCCAGAAGACGCCCTTATCATCAGTTGGCGACACCCGCAAAATGTAAAAGCAGCAGCGCAAACTATGTATACCTACGTATATGAAGACCTTTCTTCGTTCTGACATATGTCAAATCTTAACTAGGCTCAAATTAATTTCCAGCGATGTGTGAACATCTGATTCCTGGTACAAATCAGGATATACGCCCAAACGAACCCTCATTATATTAAAATGAGTATTTCTCGTGTGCAGCTTGAAGTATCGCTGTCATATTGGGCTGAGAGCCCCGGACGCGTTGTCGTTCGTATACATGGCTTAATTCATTCACCCATTACCCAGGATGCGGACTGCTGATGATAAAGCTGGCAAACGTGTCCGAACTAATTTCATTAGGTAAGTAGAACCAGTCGAAGTGATTTGTTCGTTCTCTTCCAATGCCAATGCCATTGCCACTGCTATTGTCCTCCCCATCGTATTGTGCTGCGAAGAACTCAATTCAGAGCTGGTGGCCGATAAAGAAGTGATTTTTTTCTCACTCCATCTCCATGTAATCAACACAAAAAAGAATCCACCACACCAAACAGATGAGCTCCGATCTATCACACGACACCTTTGGCCAGCAAACTCGAGCAGAACAATAGGCATCGACTATGAGTCCTTTGATTAGTTAGGTGTGAGAAATTAATTCGAAAGTCATCTCCCGCAAGGACTTGCTGACAGAATTTGTCATGGTTCCCCCAAAACAATAGAAGCGCCCCATCGAAAAATGAAAAAAAAAAGAAGAAAAAATCCTGACAAAACAAAACAGAAAGAAGAAAGAAATGAAAGGAAATTAAAGACGAAATGAGAAAAAATTCAACAGGATTACGTAAAAAGCCCTTGAACGTAAGCAAAGGCGACTTTTCCTTTCAAGTTTTTGCACCGACTCTGTTGTATAGTTGGTTGATAGCTGGGCCTCTTATGTCCATTCGTCTGGTCGTTTGTGCCAATGACATTTGCTATTGTCGGATTTAATTTGTAGCTCTTGAGTGCAGAACTGAGGAAAACTGGAGAGATCTCGGCTACATGGGAAATTTTTTTTTTTCGAATTAAAGATATGGAAATGCATTTCTGGCGCAAGCAGCCAGAAAGGACATTTTTGTATTGTTTAGTCTTTGCTGAGCCTTTTATCTTTTTCGTTTTGCTTTTGTGTAAGAAAATAAAATTAATTGGTGGTTAGTTAAATTGGGGGAAAGGAAAAGGATTTTGAGTTGAAATGGCTTCCTTCCGCTTCAGAAAAAGACACAAAGCCTAATGAAGACGAAATATGGTAGAATTCACCTTCAAGTCGGTTGGCCATTGCCGGCAGCGACCTGTAGCCATGTTTACGAAATACCTACTAAAATGAGAACGAACGAAATTACAAAACGGAAGTGAGCTGGATTCCATACTAAAGTTGTCACTCCATGGTGACGGGAATGCACTTAAAAGTTTCAAATGAAAAGGAAGACAGCATCCTTCGGATGTGTACGTAAAGTGTTTGCTGCCTCGACAGACCAGACCGCGGGAAGCGAAAGCTAAAGCTGCCCATAGATTTAACAGTCATCCAAGAAAGTTAAGATTCGGATTTGAAGTTTGAAGCAAACTTCGAGAAATAGTCGCCCAGTAAATAATTTCAATTGTGAGAAGCAGACAAATAGAATATTTATGGTAAAGTTCTGATCACTGTCCGAGATCGCGATCCTCTAGCTGTGGTTAAAAAAGAGAAGCATGTGTGTGTCCGAACTTTCCAAAGGGTCTACCTTGTCAAGGACCACTACCTTGCAGTAGCCAAAGTACGAATGAGAATATCCTGTTCACGACTCGGAACAAACCTTTTGAAGAGATATGATGTCGGAAAGCTACAATCGAATCGAAGTGTCTTTCCAACTTTCCTTGAATCTTATGCCGCTAGCAGTAAGCATTGACGACCAGTGGCAGCAATGTCCAAAAGCCATTAGAACCGTTGGCTTTGAGGTTCTCGGACTCTAAAATAAAACCCATGGTTCGATGAAGAATGAAGGCAGACAAATGCAGTCAAACAAAAAGAAAGAAAAATGGTGCTGCTAAGAGAACAAGGGCTGCTTTCGACCAGTAAAACAAGACTTGCAAGAAGAAAATAAGGAAAAACATCGAAATCTCAAAAAAAAAAAAAAAAAAAGGAGAAGCATGAGAAGCGCTCGTTTGAGGAAATTGAGAGATGCCATGACAGGACTGAGTTCGGAAGAAGGGTGGCAAAGGCCGATTTCAAGCCAGACCACTTCTGCAGACTGCTTAATGGCGATGAAAACACTAATTCCGGCCTCATTCAACTTGGACGATGATCAAGAACTCCTAACTCCCGACCAAGACCAAGTTAAGCTTTCCATATGCAAACTTAAATCAAATAAGACTGCAGGTGCAGATGGCCTTGATGGCGAGCTTTTCAAGGCAGCTGGAGACTAGTTGGAAAGAAGCATGCACCAGCCGATCTGCATGATATGGTCGGAAGAAAGCATGCCCGATGAATGGAACCTCAGTATCGTATGATATCACCGAAACCTTTGATGTCGAAAAAGGCTTTAGGCAAGGCGACAAACTGACATGCGATTTCTTCAAACGTCAACACCCAGAGGAACAATCTTTCAAAAGTCTGTACAATTACTTGCCTATGCAGACGACATTGACGTAATAAGAAGAAAAAAGTGTGATGTCATAGGTGCTTTTGCGAGTATTGAAACGGAAGCGGCAAAATTGCGTTCGATGGTTAATGAGGGCAAAACGAAGTATATGCTGTCATCAAACAAGGACACCGAACATCGACAAATTGGACAAAACGTCACAATAGACAGACATAACTTCGAGGTAGTACAGGACTACGTCCGCTGTAGACACGGACAACAACATCAGTGCGGAGATCAAGCGGAGAATAACTCTTGCCAACCATTGCTTCTTTGGGTTAAGAAGGCAATTGAGAAACAAAACCCTCTCCAAAAAAACAAAGGTAACCTTGTGTAAGACCTTGATCATCCCAGTCCTGCTGTACGGCGCGGCAGCATATGGACCTTACCGAAAGCGGATGAGGAAACCCTTGGTCGTTTCGAAAGAAAAATACTCCGAATGATCTTTGGTCCGGTATGCAAAGACAAAATGTGGAGAAGGAGATACAACATCTAGCTGTATGAGCTGCACCGCGACATGGGCATAGCCAGAAGAGTACGCATAGCGAGGCTACGATGGCTGGGCCATGTAGATGGAAGGATATCACCGATCCGGTTCGACGGGCTTTCAATAGCACATTTCAGGGAAACTGCGGAAGGGGGAGACATTGAGTGCAAGACTGGAAAAAGATGATGGCTGAGGCTCAGGTTCACCCCAAATTTTAATGCCTACCTAAGTAAGTAGGTTTATCAGCAAAGCTAGATAATGATGACTTCTGTCAGCAAATATGGCTTGCCCGATAAAACCCACGATAAAGGAATCAGGCTACTCAACTAGGCTGAATAAAGTTGTGCGTTGCACGACGAAAAAACAGTCGATCGGGTTTCTGAATGCTCGCACCTACCCCTCCTTTTCTCACAGCAATACTTGAAACATATCTACGCATTTGCCCTCAAATACGAGTACTATTTTATTTATTAATTTGAAAGATGATTTTACGTCGCAAAAATACTTGTTTCTCTTGTCTAAGCTTTACCCAAAATAGATTGAAATTTTAATTAGAAGTTATGCAAGACCTTAGCGTGACGTTCTTTAGTGGGCATAAGCAATATCACCTATACGTTCTCTGATAAGACCATCGGATTAGACTGACAACTCTCCCTATCTGAAGTAAATCTCTGTTTTACACGTCTTCAATTAAAAAATATCATCAAAATTTCTCGAGTGCAGACAAAGAATGCCTTCGACTTTATCATTTACGATTTAAAAACAAAAACATTCGATGATAAAATTTTTTGTATAAAAGAAGGTGCAATAGTCCAGTTGTCACAAAGCAAGCCTCACATTCACAACGTTCAATTGTAACCAAACTTTTTACAAAACAAAATGAAATTCTTCAGCATCTTCCTTTTTGTTGCCATCTTGGTTCTCTGTTTGACATCATCGACCGAGGCTGGATTTGGCAAGAAGTTCAAGAAGGCAGTGGTAAGAGAAACTAAATTTGTATAAGCTTAGGAAAATTGTGTCAGTAAATCCGTTTTTTTTTTTTTTTTAATTTACAGCACAAGGTTGGTCACAAGATCGATAACGCTGGAAAGCACCTAGCCAATACCATCCACAAGACTGCTGGTGCTGCTGAGGATGTAGGCAAAATTGCTGCTGTCGGAGGTGCTGTTGGAGTTATTGCCGGTTAAACTAATTTTGATTTTTTGAAAACAATAATTGTGTTGAAGGATCAAGAGTTATGAATAAACAGATTTTAAAGTAACAATAGTCATTTTAATCCAAACATACCTTCGCAGATGGGCGTTTTTGTGGCAACTTACAGCAATCCTTCAATCAGCTCAGCAATGCAGTGGTTAGGTGCATAGCTAAGCCGATTGTAAGCTCAGTACTGAGCTGCTACTGACTACTTTGAGCTAAGTATTGAGTTAGTTTTGTCTTCAGTGCTAAGGTGCTCTGCTCAGCTGATTGTTAGCTCAATACTGAGCTGATTAAAGGATCAATACTGACCACTTTTAGACCAATATAGATTGGTTTTGTCTTCAGTGGTAAAGCCACATTGCTGAGCTTATTTAAGGATTGCTGAGTTGCGACAGAAGCGCGCTTGTTGTAATTGGCGTTAAAGTGGCATAACTTTAGAAATGAATTTAAAAACAGTGTTACTGGCACTGACTTTCAAGAATACATTGCGGTGGTGTACCTCAGAATGTATGGGATTTTTTTTTTTTGAAATGCGAGAACAACATCGGTGTATGAAACCTTGCCGGTATTTCTGGAAAACTCTGAAGAACCTTTATTTAGGTTGACTTTCAACCTTACTCTTATTATGTATTTCAAATTTGTAATTTTGAATAGAATTTCTTTTAAGGAAAATGAAGATGGAGTTGAAAAACTTTCAGGTGCCACACAGTTTATCACTAAACTGGAATCAATTTGCAAATATTTTTATAAACATTGCCATTTGTCTTCTAAGAATTAAGAAGTAATCAAATCACTGATTTCAACAGGAAAACTAGGGCGATTCTCTGTTGCTGTTTGGAATAACAATTTTCCTCTACCCATCGGTCATACAATTGAAATGGTTGATATCTTTGCTTCAACTAGCGCTGCTTTTCCATGCACTTTTCCTGAAACTCAATAAACAGAAAACAGAATAACTATTTTAAGTTTTTCTAAGCCCTTAACGACAAGTCTCTAAGAGGGCAGCATTTCATTTTACAATATGTGAACTGATAAGAGAAAAGAATTTAGCTTACAAGTTTTCTATTTTATCAAAAACCATATCTAAGCTTCGCAAGAAGAGGACTTCAATCAAAAAATAAATGTCAACAAAATTGATTGAGTACAGACGGATGTTTCCACTTTTTCATTGGTCAAAATAAAAATAATTGAAAATCAATTTTTCGTATAAAAGCCCATCCAACTGTGCAGTATTTACACAGTTTGAATTACAATTCACAATCACAACATTAAATTGAAACAAAAATAATTAAAACAAAATGAAATTCTTCAGCATTTTCGTCATTGTTGCCATTTTGGTTCTCTGTTTGACATCTTCAAGTGAGGCAGGATTTGGCAAGAAGTTCAAGCATGCTGTGGTAAGCATACAAGATCATCACAAGTACTTTCTAAATTGTATTAAATTTAACTTTTATGAAATCTCAGCACAAGGTTGGCCACAAGATCGATAATGCCGGAAAGCATGCAGCCAACACTATTCACAAAACTGCTGGTGCTGCTGAGGATGTAGGTAAAATTGCCGCTGCAGGAGCTGTTGTTGGTGGAGTTGTCGGTTAAACTTTTATTTTTTGAAATTTTGAAGAAATAAGTTTGTAACGATGAGTTTATCAAGCATTAAAACTAAATAGGTCGTAAAATAATTGCTTTATCATTTTATTTTAAATTTACCTCCTGAAGTGCCATTTTCGAACTCAACTCAGCTTCACAAATACTATGGGAAAAATAAGTAAATAGGTTCAACAAAACCTCATAGCGTTTTTCACTGACGGAAAGAGTTACTCCTTTTGGGAAAAGATTTACTCCTTTTCCACTTTCCACGTTTCATTAAAAAAAAGGATTAAATACAGCGTTACTCTAAACGCCAGCTTTATTTAAACGAGCGGCTCTTACACCATTTTTTACACATGTTTTTTCCGTCGAAGAAGTATCAATTGTATTTGCTTCGCTTTTTAAGTCAACAATTCTGTGTGAGGCATTTCTAGATATAATGAGTTGGACGAAGCGATTCCCATTATGCAGTGTGCACCATCTTTTTGATAGCTGCAATAGCCAATACAACAGAAATAACATATAAGTACAGCATTTTGGTTAAGTCGAAAGTGGAATGAGCACTTTTTTCGACTATGCATTTCAAAATTCAGTAAGGGTAAACCTAAATCGGATTGATTATGTCTATGCAGAAAGTGTAATGTGGGACTCTTAAAATGGTCCTAGTAAACTTGTCTAAAATCTATAACTCTAAAAAGCATCTGTACACTGTACACGCTTTTTCTATGTTTTAGGTTTTCCCAATATCCTAATTCCTATCAGCTGAACAATCCCTGAAATATTGTCCACCCAACGCGATGAAAACACATTCAACTTCCTATAAACCAACCACCACTGTCTTTTACTTTCGATCTACTTCAAACCTGGAGTTGTAAAAACTCTTAATAAAGAACACGTTTTGTTTTGAAAAAGCCAATACACAATAGAAGTTGTTTGTCTATGAAGTAAGTAGTTTAACTAATGACATCAATGTTTCCACTCGAACAAAAATCACAGCTCTGCAATCTCTCAAAATAAACCTTGTTTATCTCTATTATTTGATTGAGTACTCAGACAATGCCTTAGCTATCGACGTTTTTGTCTAGAGGTAGCACTAGAACATTGTACAAAAACATCTTCGATTGTCCAAAAGATATCAATTTATTAACAACTACGTACTTTGCTAGTCTTATATCCGCTAAAAAACAATAACTAATAGTAGCTATCAAAAAAAGAAATTTCTTACTTTGTTTTGATTGCAATCTTAATTTATTGTTTGACGTCATCAAATAAGGCCGGATTTGTCAGAAAATGTCATTTTTGCATAGAGGGAAAGAGTTTATTTAAATGTTTTCTATATTTCTACATAAAGCAACGACTATAGTCGAAATTGTTCTATTTACAATTACAGCTGGACACAAGGAAAAGAAGGAAGAGGCAGGGGCGTAGCGAGAGGGGGGTGTGGAGGGGGTATAGCACCCCCCCCACGATTTTCCCGAGTCGGCAAAACAAGGATGAAAATCAAAGTAGATTTGCCGAGTTAAATCAACTGAACCAAAAAGACGCGAATGGAAGTGTTTGCGAAGGTCGATTTGCTTCCCAAAAAATAAACATGTCGGCAAATTAAGATAGAAAAACAAAGAAGATTTGCCGAGTCAAGTCATCTCAACTAAATAGACGCGAATGGAAGTGATTGAGCTGGTCGACCGACTTGTTTTTTTTAAGCCAGTAGCTAGTACATCATTCGAGCTAAAAAAAAAAAGTTCTATGCACAGTATTTTCAATTATGTTTCCAGCCACCCTCACCAGGTAGTGCTCAACATCAAAACTAGTTGTCACTTTTCTAAACACTCTGTGGAATTCAAGAATATACAAGTCATATTCATGCCTGATTTGTTTCGTTTTTTGTTTTAAAATGAATTGCTTTGCTTGCTTTTTATTCTCAGAAGGAATTCAAAGACAACTCGCTAATCCGGAATGGGTATCGGTGGGTGTTCGTCAGTGGCATAAAATGAAGAGTCGGGGTACACAAAAAGAAGGAAAATCGCTTCAACATTTGGCTTCTGAATCACAATACGCGGCTTTACTTGATTATTGCAGTTTTGTTAATATAAGAGCTCACGTCAACGTTTTGCTGGACAAAGCTGAAAGACAACAAAGCATTCAAGAAGAACAAGAAAATGCGTATCATTCAAAAGTGCTGTAAATGTTAAAAGATGTTGCGAGAACTTTGGGAGGGTAACGATTACCTTTTTGTGGTCATAAGGAGTCCGATGAGGACGATGGAAATTTTCGACAAACTATTTTACTAATTTCACGACATTGCCCATTAATGAAAAAAATAAAATTGACACTTTAATCAAAAGGTTTTTCTGTGAAGAATATGGTATTCCAATTCGATGACTTTGCCAAAAATATGTCGGGGAAGTAGAATGCTACCCAAAGAAAATTGTCAGAAAATTGTGAAAAGAAAATCCGTTACATTCAATATCTAGAGCATTGTATAAATATTCTCGTTGAAACAGCATGCAATTCAAGCGTGCTGATCAAAGAGTTTATTGATACATTGGAAGCATTGTTTGTGCTTTTCTATGGTAGTACAATACCTTTTCAATAAATGCAAGAAAAGTTTAAAAACATTGGAAATTAAACATTGCAATTAAAAACTTCTCAAAATCTCAATGTACTGCTAGAGCTGAAACAGTAAAGGCTATGTGGATATCTTTTGAAGGCAAAGTAAATGCTTTAGAAGGCATAGTCGTACCTGCGCTTCTGGGCTTTTAAAAAAATCTTAGATTTTGATTTTATCAGTTCGTTATATTTTTACAAAAATGTCATGTTTAAAGTTAAATATTTGACCGAAAATCTAGAGGCGGAAGAGTTAAACGTTTTTGACGCTTCATTACTGATTCGAGGCACATTGGAATGATGACATTCAATTAAATGCTTTAATAAAAAGTTCTTCTTCATTTGCTCAAAAACTAAAGAAAAGTCCCGAAAACGATTTTATTAAACATCACAGAACGCGTTGGTTACCAAAGATAATTGATGAAAATTCTGAAACTGCTTATGTGTTCGATCTAGAAACATTTTATAGAAAAGAGTTCAAAATGGTTCTTCAAACTTTTATTTCGCACGTTAAAGATAATTTAACCATTTTTGATCCTTTCTTAAAATTTTTTTAAAATATCCGCTTTCAGAGCAAATGCCACTTAAAGAATTAGTCAAATCTATTATAGAATCAGATCGGTTTTTTTTAACGAAGATGTGGACTGCTACTTGTCGGAACTGCAAATTCTTCTTTTTACTTGTGAGAAATTCTCAATTTTCGACGATACTGTCAAAGAGGTATTCAAATCAAGAGTAGTGATTCCGTTAGCCTTCAAACTAGTTTGCTACATGTTAACTGCTCCTGTGTCGTTGGCTTCTTGTGAGCGGTCATTTAGTGAACTTAAAATAATTCTTAATTATTTGCGTACGAGGATGGGTAGTGATAGGCTAAATTTATTAATGCTTCTTTATTCCTCAAAGGATATTGCTGATTGATAATATTCAACCTAGTGAGGTCATCGAGAAATGGGCATTATAAAAACACCGGAGAGTTGGACTTTAAATTCCAATTTATGAACTTTTTTTTAACTAATAATAAAATTTTTAAAGACTAAACTCAAAAAATGTGTGCTTATTCTCATACCAAATACTGTATTATAATATTATTTCTTAAAAAGACCCAAGTGTTAATCCAGTGTTTACCACTGGATTAGTGAAAAAAACCCAAGTGTTAATCCAGTGTTTACCACCGGATTATTAGTGGAAAAAATAAAAAAAACCCAAGTGATTTATTATCTCCGTCCCAATGGGTCAGCGAGAAAAAGTTAAAGCCGCCAGGGAACAGCTCTTGAATACTATCAAGAGGGAGGTTACGCACCTGCGCGACCTGTACGGGAATGATGTATCCTGCGACTTTGCAGTAAAGTTGAACTACGATGTCGACGTAATCCTGCAACAATTCACGCCGGAAGCCGAAGTCACCAACGCTGAAGGAGGCCCCAACAATGCTGAAGAAGACGACAGCATGATGGAAACAACCCCAGCAGCACCAATACCACCAAAGGAGAAACGGGCAAAGGAGCCTGAGCCTGAAGCTGATCACAGCAAAAGGCAGAAGCTCACCATGGTAACAGAGGAAGTATCCGAGGACTTGAGTGGATTCACTGAAGTGGCCCCGAAGAGAAAAGTTCCTACACCAAAACCATCAACCTCGGCAGCACCAACCGAAAAACTGACCAATACAGGTAAAGCACAGCCACCAATCGTGTGCTACAACTTGGCAACTGCGGCGATGTATCGCCACTACCAAATGGCCCCAAAGAAACCCAGCTACACGGTAGTCAACGTCAACAAAACTAAAACAATTATTAAGACGACATCGAAGGACGACCATGAAGCCATCAAATTATACCTGGCCGAGACAAAGGTGCAACATCATACCTATACATCGAAGGAAGATAGGAAGTGCATCATCCTTCTAAAAAAGATGCATCATTCTCACAAGCCAGAAGACATCATGCGTGAACTGGAAACCCTCAAATTCAAGCCAACGAAAGCATCTAACTTCCGTTCCAAAAGGGACAAAGCTTCCAACTTTAACGCCTTTGTTGTTGAATTTGAAAAAGGAACCGACCTGATAGCAGTGAGTCGCATTAGATCCCTGCTTGGCGAAGCAGTATGGTGGGAAAAACTACAACCAAACATCGTCACCCAATGCCGGAACTGCCAAGCGTTCGGGCACGTAAGCGTGAACTGCCAAATGAAGCACAGATGTGTAAAGTGTAGTGAAACACACGAGAAAGGCCAGTGCAGCAGAACGGATCCCATGGTCGGCAAACCTTTCTGTGTCCTGTGCAAACAGTACGGGCACCCGGCCAACTATGAAGGATGCCCATACAGGAAAAAGGTGGTAGCAGCCAAGAAAGAAAAAACAGCGACAAAGGCAATAAGGGTTCCAACAACACCAATGAAGTCATCAATCATCCCTGGTAAGTCTTTTTCCGATATAACCAAATCTTTTAACAAAAAATTAACCAATAATTTTGCACCCATAACCCAACCTCGACCAAACACCAAGCCCCAGACTAAACCAACTCCCATTGTTCGTCCCGAGCAACCCAAGCCCTCAAAACCAACCGTTTCCAGTGGCGTTAAAACCACAACGAGTTCATTCCTGAATGACTCAGAAAAATTCTTTGGTTGCAACTTTGTGACACTCCTTTCGAAAATCTCTGATTTTCTTCCCCTCTATGAGGCATGTCCAGACGAAACCGGCAAGAAACATATGTTTCTTGACTTCTGCTTTAAAATATGTCTAGGACAATAAACAACTTTAACGTTATCGCGTATAACGTTGGCTCTCTAGTATCCCATCCTAAACGGATTTCCTTTGAAAACTTCCTTACTAGAAATAAACCCGACGCCGTTTTTCTCTCTGAAACTAGATTAGTCTCGAGACATCGGCTTTACTTTGAAAAGTACACTATATTCCGTACAGACAAAGATCTCGCTAAAACAGGCACTGCCGTTTTAGTAAAATCTTCTTTTCAGTGCCGTAAGGTCATTATTCAAGGTTTGGTTACTTTTGAAGTAACCTGTGTAGTGTGTAGTCATACCCCTCGAAAATAACGAAGATATCCTTCTGATATCTTTGTACAATCAATGCGCTGCGTCCCGTGCTGACATAAGACACGACCTTGATTTGCTTAACGCATTCTGCCAAAATTACACCCAATTCATAATTGGAGGCGATTTCAACGCACGCCACCAACTCTGGATGGATACCTTGAGTACTCCCCAAGGAGTTGCTATATCTGACTGGCTATGTGATAATTCTCACGACCACTCTTTCGAGATTGTCTCTCAACCAATACCAACATTTCCGCGAACCCCTTCGACACTTGACTTCTTCATGTGCTCACCTCACTTAATTTGTAGAATTCCAACACTAACTAACTTCTTCTGCACTGCAATTGTATCTGACTCCGATCATTTAGCTGTAAAGTTAAACCTTCGTCTTCGGACAAATTTTAATATTCTAGCTACTCCTCAGCAAGAATATATTAATTACGCAAAAATCAATTGGCGAGTTTTCCAGAATTCCTTAACGGAAAAGCTACAAAACTGTACGCCTTGCACTTCAGCCAACCTGACCAATGAAGACATTGATCTTGCAATCAATTCCATTGAAAGCTCAATTACCAGTACAATTGCAGAGCAGGCCCAAGCCCGAGATCTCAAATCCAAGTATAAAGACTTACCCGAACACATACAAAGTATGTATAAATATAGGCAAAAACTTCGGAAAATTCTACAGAGAATTTTTCACCGTACTTTAAGTACCCACGGGGATGAGTACCAGAGTGTTCTATCACAACTCAAGTGTCTCAGTACCCTCATCGACCAAAACACCAAAACCTATATCGACTCCCAATTCAGAAAACGACTTAACGTCATAAAACCTGGTCCGAATACATTCAAGCAAATTAACCAAATTGTAGGAAAGAAATCTCCTATACTTGGGCAACTACAACACAATGACGTCGCTCTTGCATCCGACCAAGAGAAAACTAACGCTTTTGCAGACTTCTTCGAAAGCAATTTCAAACCCATTCCACCTATTCATTTGCCTGAGTTCTTCTCAAACGTCAGCAATGAAGTCTCATTATTAGTTTCACAAAACCCGGAGCCGCTCACAACATTTAACGAAGAAAATTCATCAGTCTTCACAACAACCGATGATATTTTCACAAATCCGCTTGACCTTTACGGTTCAATCCAATGCGGTAACTCCAAAAAATCTTCGGGACCTGACAAGGTTTCCAATTTTGTTATCAAGAAACTCCCTCCGACTGCGATTATAATTCTTACGATTATTCTCAATAACTGTCTTAACAACAGTTATTTCCCAAGTAAATGGAAAATAGCGGAAATATTCCCAATTCCTAAGAAACCAGGTGCGAATTCTGTAAGCAGTTTTCGACCTATCTCGCTCCTCCCAAACCTCAGCAAACTACTTGAAATGCTAATTCTCAACAAACTTCGCTCACTATGCTCCTCAATGGGTATAGTGCAGCATAACCAATTTGGGTTCAAAGCATTCCACTCCACTTTCGACCCGTTGTTAAAGCTTCACGCAGATACAACCCTGGCTCTTAACAAAAAAGAGGTAACAGTAGCCTGTCTGCTTGATATTCAAAAAGCATTTGACACCGTTTGGATAGACGGTCTGATTTTCAAGTTGAAATCATTTCACTTGCCTAGACATCTTATCACAATCATACACAGCTTCTTGACCAACCGTAAGTTTTACGTACGAGTAGGAAACACCAAGTCTGTATTCAAAAACATCTCTGCAGGGGTTGCCCAAGGCTCACGTCTTGGACCTGACCTCTTCAATCTTTTCACCCTCGACCAACCAGCAAACACGCCAACGACAAAAACCCTACTATATGCTGATGACTCCATCACTTATAGTGCATCCATAAGCCCAGAAATAGCTCTCCGTAGTGTGAAGGAACACATCCTTAGGCTCTGGGAGTACTACCTACAATGGGGAATTAAAATCAATCCCACTAAAACAGAATTAATCTGCCTTAGGAATCCCTCACGTAATGGCATAGCCACAAGATGCAAACTCCTGTCCCTGACACTCCCCGATAACACAATTATCACACCTAAGCAAAGCGTTAAATACCTCGGAGTTCATTTCTTCGAAAGGTTCAAGTTTAACCAACATGCTAAACAAACTCTTCGCAAGGCAAACGGTGCCTTAGCTCTCCTTCGTCCTCTTATGAAAGTAAGAGGTGGTCTCCAAACACGAACGAAACTTCTGCTTTACAAGCAACTAATTCGTCCTATACTAACTTATTGCTTTCCTATATGGTACACAATAAGCCCAACATATATGAAGAAAGTGCAATTATTCGAGCGCAAGGCTCTTCGCTATTGCACATCTTTGTATAGAAAACCAAATTCAGTCCGCTACTACAGCAATGAAAAACTCTACGAGACAACTAAAATTGTTCCTATAGACAAATACCTACACAACCTCAGCACCAAAATGCTGAGGAAAATCCCATCCCATCCCAGCCCTCTTATTAATATAATTACAGGTAACGCAGCCCCCGACGACCGATATCTCCAGGTACTGTCCATAATGGATCCAGCATACCGAATGTCGCAAGAAGACAGCTTCGAAGACTTCTACGTCGCTGCAGGAAGAGGAACGCAGTACAACAGAGGTTGAAGACACCAAGAGACCCAAAAAAGTGGAAATACAATAGCTTCCAGGACCGAAGCGACCATCCAACTAATATTCCTCGCCCACCAACATTACAGCCAACGACCGTCAGCACTGCTCAAGCCGACGAGAACATACCAATTATTTATTTAAGAAACAAGTAAATGTTAGACATAGATACCTTTTTAATAAAATGTATAAAACCCGCCAATTTAACGAAGCAGAGCCCCATCTGTGCTCGCAGATTTTAAAACAATAATGTTAGTCTAAGAATTTATAATTGTATATATCAAATATTGTATTGTGAGAATATGGAGATCAAACCTTGACAGGAACCATCTATGGGCTAATCTATGTCTACCCTGAAAATTTCATACAAATCCGTTGGGTGGTTAAGGACTCTATACCAGACATACAATCATATGCAGTCGGCAAATTCTTAAGACTTGTCGGCATTTCATAAAAATTCACCCCCCCCCCCATCGATTGGACCCTCGCTACGCCCCTGGGAAGAGGAGAAGGAGATGTGTTGCTTCATGTTCAAGAGCAAAATTTGAAAATATCTTTGAACCAAAATCAACCAATCAACTCTATTTCTGTGTACAAATTTCTCTAAAGATGCCGAAGTGTAATATTTGTGCACGTGTTTGTCTTACACGTGGTAGACTCGAGGTTCAAGCCCCAGAAAAATAAAAAAAAATAAAGTTTTTCCGATAAATTGACAAATTTTACGATAGTAATTGCATGTCATGAAAAGCACTATCTCAATACGCCCTTCGGAATCGGCGAAAAATGGTAGGTCCTTTCCATTCCGTCTAAAGGTATGGTTGAGAGGAACGAACTATGTAGCTCTGCACTATGTTGCGAACCTTAATTTATTATTCAATTATTTTCATAGTTTTGGCAAAATTTTGCCATGAAAACTTTCGTTTTCTTATCTTAGTTAGCTTTCGATTCCTTTACCTTTACCGGTCCCTTAAGCGAAGTTAAAATATGAATCAAACATAGTCAAAATAAGGTTCTTTCTCTATTTCAATCGACTTATTACGAGTGTGTTGAAGCAAATTTTAAGGAACTTTTGCCAATTTTCCAACCTAAGCTGCTCATCAATTTCCCTCTATCCATCACTTTGATTTCCGCCACTGTATTTTTAGAAAGATGCGAGAATCCAACAGTTTTGGTTCACTTCCTTTTTTTGCATCGATTGGAAACTTTTATAGTTACTTTATTGTCATGAAAGCTAACCCTTTTTATGGTTTCGTAACAAACTTGTCATGCGAAAATGAATACAATGCCATTACTTTGTCTAAGTACATTTGTTATACTCTTTTTTTTTGCGAATGTTTTAGTCGTTTGGTATAACGGTTCAGAGTAATTTGCCAAAAAGGGTTGTAAAGCAGTCGAATAGTGTTTTTGTTTTGTTGTTTAGTTTTTATCTTTGGTTATAGCAGTTTGAACTTCTCTATTCTGTAAGGGGAGCCAGTTTGATAGTAAACGTTGTTTTATTTCACAGATTTGCATAATGGATTTTGGCCAAATTGTGATGGGATCCTAATGGAAGTTAGTGGTTGGAAGAAAATCGTTTTGCCTTGAATGCCGCACCATGTTACTAAGTGAACCTCGATGGAGATGTAAGCAACCAGACAATATATTTGTCCTTTCTTAAGACGCTATTGACATCAGTGGTGTGGTAGAGAAAAATCTCGGAGATGGTAGATGATTGATTTGAGTGTTGAGAGAAAATTTTTAGTGTTGGGTTATGTAATTTTAATCGATGTCCGTTATCAAACTTCTATTTTTCTATTTTTACTTGCGGTGAGGGCTAGAACTTGAGCGGCGAAGTGAAGGTCTATTGAATGAAATATTTTCTTGAAAACACTTTCCATAAGCTGGAATGAATTCATCGGAAATATCGAAGGTGCGATATCACAAAATCGAAGGAGTTAATAAGGCAGAAAGGGCTGAGGCAAAGGAAGTACCATATGCAATGTTGGACAACTGGGTTAAAAACAGTGATAGTCTACTAAATCAATGAATGGAGTGAGAATTTATTTATCAGGCTTAGTTCTAGCAACATACATACTTATAAAAAGAAAAACAATAAATATTATTAAATTAAAGTTAATATAATTGGGAAGCTAAGGGAAATTTAATTAGGAGGTTGAAAATGATTAGAGGATGATTTTTTTCTAAGAGATGGTAAGCTTGCGTTGAAATCAAGAATATCTTGTGCACCATTGGCTAAGCGCAACATTCGAGTAATAGGATTAAAATGGCCATAGTTAGTGCGGTGAGTGGGAAGGTTGTAAAAACGGATGGACCGTAGACTACGAGGATTGGTATTAAGGTAAAAATTTTCGAGGAGAGCGGGAGATTCAATTGCACCATATTTGGTGTAGAAAAAGTTTGTTAGCAATTGCACGACGTTTGGCGAGGCTTTGTAACTGAATTTGAGTTGTAAACGATCTTCGTATGGAGGCAGAATATGAGAGGGTTTGACCACGGTAGATGGTGTAAGGCAAAGCGAAGGAATCTACGTTGGACGGCTTTAACTCTACGTGACTGAGTGATTTGATAGGAGACCAAACCTGAGATGCGTACTCGAGGATAGGTCTGACAAAAGCTATGTATTTTGATTTGCTTACATAAGGATTGGAAAATTTTTAAGATCACCGCTTTATGAAACCAAGGGAAGAGTTCGCCTTAGCGATAATTTGGTCTATGTGGAAACGAAAGTTGAGCTCATTTCATTTGTTTACGTGAAAAAGGAATAAATTGACATTTGCTCACATTTAGATCAAGCAGATTCTTATGACACCAATTAAGAAAAGAGAAGTTACCCTATGTGGAAGGGGAGGAGATGGAAAAGCGTTTTAGTAAGAAGGGTTTTTTATTTTGAACATCGTTGCGACCGCCGGCAAACAACGGCCACGTTTAAGAACCTACCGGATAGGCTTTTCCAGATACCCGTCGGTTGGGTTAGGTTAGATGTGGCTGTCAATATACAATAGCAGGAGGTCTGAAATCCGGGATTTTGAATTTTCTCGTGAAAAGAACAAGCTCCATTTTAAAGGGGTTAATATTCAGTCCCCGAAGTTCAGCCCAGTGATAGAGTTTGTTAAGAGCCGTTTGCAACAGCTCTGCTAGAGGTTGTGTGGGTGTTTGCCTGAGACAGCAATTGCCACATCATCCGCTAAGGCAGCAACCTTGAAACCTGCTTCTTTTAAACCGATCAGTAAATCGTTGACTTCCAATTTCCATAGAAGGGAGAGAGTACTCCTCCCTGTCGAGAGTATACTCCTCCTTGGTTGGTTGTTCTACTAGTTTCCCATTTTCGACTTGATGATTCTGCTTCTCAGCATTGAATTAATTATGTTTTTGAAAGGGTCTTTTATGTTTAGTTTATTAGGAGCGGTACACATGGTGTGATGGATAGCATGTCCGCCTGTTAATCTAGAGGTTCGAGTTCGAACCCCAACAGAGGCAAAAATGTTTTTTCCAAGGATATAGCCTTTCGCGAGGAATTGGCAAGTCTTCCGTTAGTATTTTTTGCCATGAAAAGGGCTTTCTCGATTAGCCGTTCGGAACTGGTAGAAAATTGTAGGTCCCTTCCAAGGCATGGTTGTGAGAAATGCGCTAGGCCCAGGGGCTCCTCGCTCTGTTGCGCCACCCTATTTATTTTTTATTTATTAGGAACACTCATAATCACTGAGTTTCTGACATTGTTGAAGGCACCTTCTATGTCTAAGAAGGTGACAAGAGTTTACTCTTTATAGTGTACGGAATATTCAATGGCACATGTCAGAGAATACATTGCTGTTTCCATTAATTAACCCTTTGTACAAGCGTGTTGTGCTGCGGAGATCAGACAGGGTTCAATTTTCTGTCTTTAGTTTAGGTTTAATACTTTTTCCAGAGTTTTGAGTAGGAAAAATGTCAAACTAATTGGTTTTGAGTCCCTTAGAATTACGTGAGAGCATTTTGGATAAAGACTACCTTAGCTTCTCTCCGGGTTTTAGGGATGTAACAGAACTTGATGCAACTGTTCAAGATGACCACTGAGCTCGCAGTGATCATGTCAGACACATGCTAAAGTTCTACAGGAATGATTCCATCTGGCCCAGGTGCTTTTAACATTCCAAAGCAATTTAAGGTCCACGGCGTGATTATCTCCTATGCTAGGCTACGATGGTTGGGCTATGTAGAGCGGATGGACCCAAACGCTCCGGCTCGTCGGGTGTTCGAAAGCACATTGCAGGGAAATCGCGGAAGGGGAAGACCTCGTCTTAGGTGGCGCAATCAAGTGGATGAAGACCTCAACCGGCTTGGAGTGCGAAACTGGAGAGAGCTCGCCCGAAATCGAAGTCGTTATAGAAGGACGTAGGTTGAAGCCCAGGTTCACCCCGAAAAGTAATGCCCACCTAAGTAAGTAAGTGATTATCTCCTTGGAGATTAGATCTTCGCATGTTTGATTTGTTCGACAAGGATCGTAGTCCCATCCTTTGATTATTACCGAGCTATACGGTAAGTGAAACCGAGTAGAATTATGAGAAATTCTTCATGAAAAGTGGTCCAGACGCCATTCGCATCTTTTAAGGAGCTGGGCATGTTTGAAATGGTGGACAGAATTTTTCTAGGTCTAGATGTCTCTGAGGAGTCCTCAATTTTACTACAGAAGCTTCTCCAGGAGGATCTTTTGCTTATCCTTAAGTGTTTTTTATAAATCCTTAAGCAGTCTTCGTAAAGACCCCAGTCTTGTGGGTTTTTACTGTATTTAGCTCTGTTAAAAGGTTTTCCACAATTTTTCTTGAGCTTTCCTATTTCTTTATTACATCAGTGTGGCTTCTTCTTTTTCAAAGAGTGGTTAAGAGGATGCCAGTATCTTTGATACCTTTTTGAACGATTCAGATAGCTGCTGACAGCAGCTGTGAATTATAAAAATTCAACTTTTAAGAACAGAAAGGCATTCAAAATATCGTTGATGACCCATAGAATTGATTTTCCATGTAGCTTCAAGTGACTCTAAAAGTCTAATACTCAAATAAATAAAGGCTTATCACGTAAAAACGGCAACAGAAAGCTATCCAGATGCAATTATTGAACGCCCACATGTCTTCTGACCAATGAGACTTCGACGGTAAAAGGTCAACTGCAGATGCCAAACGAAACGATGCAAATCATTCGGTCGCCAACCAAGAGAAGTTTCGAACTTTTGTTGTTCTTTCGGCTTGACTTTTTCTCTTACCTTTGAAATGAGTCTCTCCATCCCGAAAATCTTCTTATGTTTTGTTATCCTTTTTCTAATTAAATTTCCAGTGGCTTGACTTCACCATCCTCCACTTACAGCTAATCCATAAATTTAGTGTTTGCCAATCACTCAATTGGCTTGTTTGTACATCTGAGTGGAACTTGTCAATTCACATCACTCTTTCTAGGATTACAAGATACCGGCAGGTTCTAAGCCACGAAAAAAGAAGAATTCCCGAATTGACTTCATTTCAAAGGGTCCTTGTCCTTATCGTATTGCAACGCCGCCGAGTTTACTTTTCAAAATCAAACAATCAAAAGCAAAAAAAAAAAAAACGAAACGGTGGAGAAACAGGATACAGGATATTACATGAAAAACAAAGAATTCTCTCTTTTTGATGGGCACATCCTCTCAAGGGAATTTACTCACATTCACTTGAGTTCTAGTGATGTATACGTTTCCTATTATTATATCCTTGTAGTCGATGCGGATAATAATAACAATAATCACGATATACCTAGAGAAGTGCGTTTTTTTTCCTGTTTTTTAGTAGCCAAACAATGGAAACTTGTCAGACAGAGTCCTATGCCTACACAATTCGTGAAATAAAAAATTAAACCATATTGGCTGGATTCCGGGCCTCATCAATGGCACACGCTATGCGACAGGACATTTGGTGTATTAAGCAAATAATGAGTTTTGTTGCTGGCGTATTTGCTGTACTCGATACTCGTATATGGTGCATGGGGATCTGGGTAATGGATATTGGAAATGAATCGATTTGAAAATCACCAAAGTCCTATTCTCGTACAATAGAAGGCGCGCACCCAAATGAAATGTCTCATCATCGCAAAAGGTGGTTCAGTATAGATGTTGGCTTTGCCTGGTTTTAAGCACAGCAGACGTTATGTTAGCAAGAGAACAACTAAAAAACGTAATTCGATACGATTGGAGAGTTTTTTCTTGTTGGTTTTTTATTGAAAATTCAACGGAAGCTGCAAATTGGGTGGTGGTTGGTCTTTGGTACCTTGATGAAAAGTAGTCAAGGGTGAAATGTTTTTTTGTTTTTTCTTGGCTGACAGTTGGAATTACCTGCTAATGGCTGAGAAGAGTAATTGAACAACTGGGTAGTCAAATAACAGTGTGGGATTGAAATTCGATGGTCTGGTTGCTGAATCGTGTGTCGAATTTGATGGACCTGATTGACGGCTAAATAATGTGAGTAGGAACGGTTTTACATTTTTTGTTTTTCATTAGACTTCCTATAGATAGAAAAGCGGTTTCATATTGCATTTAGTTACATAGTTAGAAGCTAGGAACAAAAAGCATTATTATTCAAAAAGATTGTTATGGGCATATTACGATGCCAACATAAGATTTTATCATTTATTAGTTGTTCTGATTAGAAAGGATATATCTATTCAGATATATCAGGTAAAAAGAATGCTTGTGATGAAAAAAGTAAGCACCTCAAGGAACACATGTCCGAGTCAATTCCGAACAATCTAGCAAAGCAGATTCAGTGCGATTTACGGAATGTGAGTGATCCGCATATGAACAATTGACAATTTGGTCGTATCATCAACAAACAGTTTTTTAAACCAACATTTTTCATTTCAACTAAGTATGTACATACATATCATCGCATTCAGACAAGTTGAATGTATTTTAATTTCAAACTTCCACTTATACTTTTCTGAAGCCATTATCAAAGCAGGAGACATATATGAAATCATGCTGATTGGTTTGCTTTAATCTTGCGGAAAATAATTAATTGTAATTAAAGTCTTACAGAAGCCACAATATCACTCAGAAAAAAAAACGAGCTAAATTCAAGAAAATCGGTGTCAAAACAAGCCGATTCGTTGACGAAAGTCTGTCAACCTCGAAAATTCTTAATCCGTGCCCGAAATTCTTGTTTTAAGCCTAATTTTAATAAGCCTAAAATTCTTATTTCAAAAATGTTCTCATCTTAATATAAGATTATATAGGCTTAATTATAAGAATACAAGGCTTAATGTCAGACTATTACAACCTAAAATTAAGATCGCGCATTCTTAAATATACCAGGGATAAGAATGAAACATACTTAAATCAAGTTTTTTATATTCCTAAATTAAGCATTAACAAACTTGAAACAAGAACAAAAATGGATCGCTTCTAGCTCTTTTGATCTTGAATTTAGACTGAAATTAAGTAATAACGAACTTGAAATAAGAATAAAAACTCTTTTTTTTTAAGTATCCTTCGGATAGCTTCTAGCTTATTAAGTCTTGATTCAAGATTTGCATGCTCTTACCTTCAGAATCAATCCAGTAGTCCTCATCCCTTGTCTCCATCCCTCGTCCCCACCCTCGCCACCAAAATGAAACTAAAAGCACTTATAATTTCAATGTGTTTATATTTTGTTCTGAATTTTTATTTTACAAAAATTATTTAAATATACTTAATTTTAAAATAGGTTTTTCCATTGTTTAGTGGATACAAATGGAGTGGTGGACTTAAAAATTCCGTTATAATTTTTACTCCAATGGTTCTTATTAAACAACCAATTTGAAATGATTGGAAATGATGGCCAAATCCAAGGCTTTCAATTCGTTGGTATAGAACATAAATTGTTTCATTCTGAAATATAAAAGTTTTTAATTTATAGAGTTTAAAATTATTAGTAAAATCATTACTTACAGCTTATTGGTGCCATGGTGGTAGAAATGGCGTCGGCTTCAGCTGAGTAGTCAATATTTACTCTATTTCTTATATCGTTATAACTTTGTCACTCATTAGAACAAAGCTTCCGCTAATGTTTTGAAACACATATACATCACTAGATACTGTTTTCAATGTAATTTTCGTCCGAAGTAAAATTTTCCAAGGTAAAAATATCACTTAACCACTCAATTAGAAACCAGGTCCGAACCGGAATAAATCACGCTTCAAAATGAAACAACGATCTAAGCTTCTTTGTAATGAAAATGCATCATACAAGTTTAAGATCGCCTCGGCTTAATTTGAGAATATTAATCTTAGCTTAAGATCGTATCGGATCGTTTAAGATCGTATTGGCTGGTTTAAGACCGTATCGGCTCGTTTTAACATTCAATAATCTTAAATTTCAAATTTTTTGTTCTTAATAAGAAAACGAAACTAAATCAAGACAATGAAGAACTTAATTTAAGAACGTATATCTTACTATAACTTTAAACAAATCTTATATTAAGAATGCCATACTCAAATCAAGTTTTGTGTTCCTATTTTCGTAATAAAAACTTGTTTTTAGAATGAAATTCTTGAATTAAGAATAAAACGTGTCGTTTTTCGGATAACAAAACTAAGAATGCAAAAAAATAGAACTAAGCCTACTCGTACTTGATTTTAGCCTGCGGTTTTTCTCTGAGTGTACCGAAAAAACTCATGGCTGCTGTTGCAAAAACCAATTTTTGAAAGTGAGATAAGAAAATTAACTAAATAATTACCGACCAATTTCAATTTTGCCGGTCTTTGAAAAGTGCCTTGAAACAAGTGTTGTTAATAAGCTACAAAGCTTCATTCAAAAACTCCCGCTTATTAGAGAAAGACAGTACTGATTCCAGAATAACAAAAACACAGGACAACGTTATTCGATTGCTGTTGGCTAATTGGATAACAATCGAATATTTTGTGTCTTCACAGCCGAACATTTTGTGTCAAGATAAGAGATGCTATCAGTGAAAAAAAGAATGTTGGATATGGGGTCCCACAAGGGTCTAATTTAGGTCAACTTCTATTTAAACATTATGCCAACGAGCTTTTTTAAAAAAAAAAATACGTCTATTGTCTGCGTCAGTTATCTGTCGTCTGTTGTCTGTTGTCTGTTGTCTGTTGTCTGTTGTCTGTTGTCTGTTGTCTGTTGTCTGTTGTCTGTTGTCTGTTGTCTGTTGTCTGTCGTCTGTCGTC
Organism: Melanostoma mellinum; assembly: GCA_914767635.1. NCBI lineage: Eukaryota > Metazoa > Arthropoda > Insecta > Diptera > Syrphidae > Melanostoma > Melanostoma mellinum. Next base: position 29,966,540 of record OU612058.1, read on the forward strand.
TGTCGTCTGTCGTCTGTCGTCTGTCGTCTGTCGTCTGTCGTCTGTCGTCTGTCGTCTGTCATCTGTCATCATGGTTCACTACACATTTTGTTTCAAGATAAAAGATGTTATCAGTGAAGCAAGGAATAATGAATATGGAGTCCTACAAGGTTCTAATTTGAGTCTAGTTCCTTTCATATTTTATGCAAACGAGCTTCTATGGATTTTTAAGCAGTGCATTCCATTTGCTGTTCCCGATTCGGTGACAATGGTAATACACGACAGCTGCAACCGATTGATAATAAAAGATTCTAAAACAAAAATAATGCATATCCGAAGTCCACATTTAAAAAAAAAACCGATACGCAAATACGCTTCAGAAAAGATGTTTGAATAAACGCGCCAAAAATGCATTGAAATTGTTGTAAGCTAAAAATGTCCTGGAATGTTTATAGTTTTCCATTTTCTAAGACATAAGCATATATTTAAGCTACGCACTGATCTGAAGAAAGGTCGTTATGGGCCCTTTTTTTAGTAAAGGTACCATACTTCTGACGAAGCCGACGCCCTGCAACAAGTGTATTATGCTTCAATAAAGACAAAATTGAAATACGGCATACTAGCTTGCAAAAACGCAGCACCAGTTCATATCAAGGTTCAAAGACTTCAGAACTCGGCTCTTCACAGTTTGCGACCTGTTTTTACTTTGAATTAATTTATTCAAAGTAATAACAGGCATCAAACTGTAGAAGGATTTCGAGTGCTCAAAGTTGATTATGATAAGAATACCACAAAAACAACCGTTTCATCCAGTCAATTCAACACTCATTCAATGTCAAACAACGAGCACAAGGCTTTCTTTAAATCCCACGACACTGCAAAACTTATGGTAGTAGACAGTTGCAGTACGTTGTTCTAGGAATTTATAAATTCATTACCTCATGAACTTAAACAAAAACAAAATTAGAAAAAAAGAAGAAAAACAGTTCAAAAATTTTTTTCTTAAATGCAAATAACTATCTTAAACTATGTAATATGAAGCCAAAATTAAGTTTGAAATTTTCACTTTACTGACTTTGAATCAGAATGTTACACAATCTTCTGCAGAAAAGCCAAGCCTTGGCAGAAACGTATGGAATTGTAGCATTGTTAAAATAAATACGAGTAAATATAGTTTAAAAAAAAACCTTCCATCTGGCTAAAGATTTATGCCAAAAATGAGCTTCTGCCTTTAAGGATTTCCACTTATGTAGGATACTTTTAGTATGTGTTTGTTAAATGATTTTGATTATGTTTATTTTGATATTTTTAAGAAAAAACTTTGAATATGGAACTTCGTTTCAAAAAATTAATATTATATATTTATATTAAAGCATCCTTTACATCAGCCATGGGATTGCTAAATTTATAAAAACTTTTTTTCTATGTCAATTGTCTATATCCTCTTAAAGTTATTACAACATTTGCTGCTTTTTCTGCCATGTTAATTGCCTTCATAGAAGCATCCTGTGTTCGTTTGAGTACCCGTTCCTGTAAATGCAAGCATATAAAATCCAACTGAAGTATAATTTTATAAATAAGAAAACAAACCATACGTCTTCCGAATTTTCTTATCCAATCGACTTCTCCGTACACAGCAGAGATTGTCAAAAGAACAACAACGAAAACAATAAAGATCTCCTTCAGCCTCATCTTTTAGCCCATCGACTCGATGCGACGCGACGTAGATGTCAACGATATTCCGAAACAATTGAGAGAAACACGTTGAAGGATTCACCTTTTTATATCAGGCAACCAAAGAAGATCACTTAACTAAAAGTTGACTAGCTGAGTGGATCGATATTGCACGAATGTCAAGTACCTAACATTTTATTTGCATAGAGAAGTAAATCATAATTGTTTGACTGAAATTTATAGTTTGATAGGTACTTGAGAGATTTAGCACAGACGCGCATGAATAGTTTTTACAACCGGCTATTGGGCTTTACTTTTTTTTTGCCTCTGGATTTGGAAAAATTTCGAATACAGAAAAAGGACAAAACACAAAATTTGAAGGTTTAAAAAGGTATTCATTCAACTTGTCTTAATGATAAAAACTTTTTAACATAATTAAGGAATTGTAGGTAGGATCATCACTGCGACAAAAGTCCGAGAACCCGTCTTAAAATTGAAAACAGCTTTAGATATTACTGTTGAAAAATATCTTTGCCAAATTTGAAAATAAGAATTACGACTTAGAATTTTAAAATACAAATTTTCTAAGGCCCAATTTTCATTTTTACCCTTACAAGTAGTGTAAGTGGTTCGATCCATTGATGCAATTTGATTTTCTCCTTCTAAGATTGGTCATCCTAATTTCATTCCACTTTTCAAACACATCGTATTGCTGTTACTGCGTGGCACTTAAGGGCGTTTAGAGCGTCAAAAAAGAACTGTTTTTTCATTGCACCAAAAAAGGACTGGTTTACAAAGCCGGAAGGATACTTAAAATATTCTTTCTTAATGAGATGCCCCCTTAATGAACCTGAAATTTTTTTTAGCAGTTTTTTTTTGTCTAATTCCACTGGCCTATTATTCAAACAACGTCTTTGCATACGTCATAGTTGCTTTCAACTTGCATTATTTTTTCTTACTGAGCACAATTATCAAAGAAAATCAGCTTTCATGCTGACTTCCAATAGCACATAAATCTACAGTTTTGCCTTGATAATGACCGAGTCTGTAGCTTAAAGATTAAAGACCTTCGCCAAGCGAAATGAAAGCAATCGCTGCATGAGAAGTGAAAGCGACTCATATAGATAAGCTAAGCGAATCAAATCAAACTCATAGGTGGTTCAACTTTCCCTGTTGACATAATCGATTCTGTTCATTTGCTAGCTATACGCGTATATAGTACACAAGAACATGTTGCGATAAGACTTTTATTACATTTTATATTCTACATGCTACATCATTCAGTAAGTGTAAAAACTGATTTGCAACAGACTTCCGGATTTGCCGGTATTTAAGTGATAGGTTATCAAATTCTCTTGCCAGTGACCAAAAAAAAATTACTTTCGCAGCACAATCCGCCGACATGATTCGTTTAATTTTAACTTTTGCTGTTTTGCTGGGAGTAGCCTACGCCTTTCCACAAAAGGTGAGTTCACTTTGATGCGGAATTTAATAAACTGCGAATTAAAAAAAAAAAACTTGCAGGTGAACTACGACTATTATCCACCACAAGAGAACTCAATCAATCTTCTAGATGTAAGTTATTGGATCTTTTTGATTGAAACTGAACTCATTGTTTATCACCTTCAATTTACAGATTCCAATTTCCATTTTGAGGAGCGTACAAAATTCGTTGAAAGCTGTACAAATACCAAAGATCTCCTTATGATATAATAGCGAGTATTTAGTTTAATTGTAAGCCCCGAAAGTGAGATTCATTCATTAAAATGTGTTTTGTAATATAAAGTAAAAAAAATTTTATTCAGTGAGTCCTTATCATAGCCGCTGTAAGTGCATTATCATTAGACAGACACCTATTTGCCTAAAAGGTATTAGCTTAAAGCAGAGTGCTAAAATTATTGTATAAAAAAGTCAATCTACTAACGCGACCATAAATGCCGACGGAAAGCCATATTTCCATCCACCACCTTTATCTACAAGTTGGTCCATAAATTAACTTTTAAAATGATATGAGGTTTAAATGTTAAAATTGAAAACCAATCATTGAGCGAAATAATGAAAGTGGAAGAATTGGAAGAAGTACATATTACATATATGACAAAGAACCAAAGCTATATTTTTCTCAAGATACAGCCGTAAAAGCCATACGAAACCTGAACGACTGTGGCAGAGACATACTCTGGACACAAATTTCAAAAGTATCATTGACTCTTAATCACCAGTGGGGAAGGTATTGCAATGCAATGCTGAAGTTCTCGATATGAAGAGCTTGGTGAATTGAGTTCAAAAACAGTTGGAAGGTTCCGTTTTTGGTGTCAAATCTTCAGTCTTGACTTGGAACTTAAGAAAGTGGTGGTTCCAGGGACCAAGGCAATTTGGCAACAAAGTTGGAACTTCCTCATAGGCAACTTTTTTTATCGTAGCAGAGAAATGAAAAATGATAACTCAGAGAAAGGTACGATATAAAGTAACACCACTGTAACCCCTTCGATGGTGTCATTATATAAAAAGCAAAACAAGTACGAAGTTTCACCAACGAATCCAGTGTCTGAAAGCCATCGCAGTCCTATTTCATGCAATGTTGAATGAGGGCGGCCGTGGTGTAGTGGTAAGACGGACACGTGGGTTCGAGTCCCGCACTAGTCATCTACTTTTTTTTCCAGTCCCCCAGTTGCATCTGAACGCCACCCTTGCACCATCTACTGTAACATAAAAAAAGGGAAGGCGTCTACCCTTGTAGTGTCAGTGTGCTCCAGATTAGCATAAGCCTCCTCATCAAAGGACAAGAATTACAAAAAAGAAGACAGATGCCCTAGATTGGCTAGGAACTCTTTTCTCTAGCTATCGCATTTGCATGATCAGGTTCGTTCATTGAACTTTACCTAAGGTTGAACCAGGTGTCCCTGACAACCCTATGAGTTGTCAAAAATATGGGGTTTCAGTTCTCAAAGAACGCTAAACCACAAAATTACTGTACTTCCCCATCATTGAAAGAAAAATATATGCCATTTGACAGCCCTACTCATTACCTGAACATGTCCCACCAAAAACGTAATGCTATTTCAGAGCGAGTTGAGTACAAAACCCCCATCAGGGCTCCAAAATCATACTCAGTTTGATACTCAGGGCGAACTAAGATTTTTCAAAAAACACTCTGTGGCGACAACAGGACAACCCCAGGGTTTCAACGAGCGAACCTACGACGATCCACGAATTAAATTGAAAAGCATATTTTTCAGTTGAAAGAACAAGAACCGGACTACTAAAGAAGCCTCTGGCGATAGGTACATATGAACATACATAGTGTGGTGCACTAGAACGATGAGTCCCGGGACCTGGCGCATTTTTCACAACCATGAGGGAGTGCAGAAATCCACAATTTTCTGCCGGGTCCGAGAAAGCTCTTTTCATGGCAATGAATTTCAACTACGAACCTCAAGCATTTAAGCGTACCGAAACGTACACATACTGAACGGCTTAATTGGAACAAAATTAAAAACTGAGCGACAACGGTTTGAATGTTGCTCCTCTGTCACTTTTGATGCCCCCCAGACTAGGCTGGGTCCTAACTCTTTTCCTGCACTCTTATATGCCCAGCTTTCCGTATAGATTTTCAAAAATTATTCCTAAATGATGGGACTGATTTTCCTCAAAAGCCTACATTATCATACGAATACCTTTTCATCAACTAAACTATCACAAGTTTGTCAAAAAGACTTGGTTACTGCAGCTATAAGCTACGAGTCGAAAGTTGAGTTGCATAATTTTCACATTGCTTCAGCTTAATATCATTGAAACAACAACAGGTAGTAACATTTCCCACTGCGTTTATATAGCTTGTGCAGTAGGTACCTACCAGAAGCTGGGACTTGCAAAACTTGTCAAAGCCCTACCTAAGCTCTTAACCGAACCGGAGCGAAAGATGGTGTTCCTTATCTGAGCTATTATTTTACTCCTTTACCCAAAAGGGCTTCATAGACCAGCAAAAAGACCAATAAGTAGGACGATTCGCTTCTGAGTATACTATGTTGTGTGCCTTTGGATGCCATGATTTCAACAATCTCCTTTATGTTATGTGGGTGGAAGTGTCTGTTAACTCGTCTGAAACATTTACGTTCATTGTACCCAAAAAGTCCTTCTTTAACCTGATAACAACCCCACCGCATGGAGCTTCTAGCAAAGCGGGAGAAACGCACGGCCGGCTTTTCTATGTGAGTAACGTCACTATTGGATCAAAAACGAAATCGGAGCCCAATTGCTTCGTTCATCTCTGAACAGATTAAGAATGGTTTACCTGTTCGTTAAAGCTTTTACAGAAGTCACTTTAAGTGATTCTACACTTAGCGGGAAAGACAGTCTCTCGTGATGAGACCTTTTATAGATAATTACAATTTCAGCCAGATTTGCTCCTTTTCTTTACATGAAACGCTTAAACGCCAGGGCTCGATCAGTGGCAAATAAGGCATAAAGTGAGAAGTCAGCATTTGATGTGGAAACAGAGACCAGCAACCATATTCAAGCCTTTAAGAAAGACTATGTACTTGGTTTAAACAAAAATGGACTTTGAATTTAAACTGTTGCCAAATTCAGGCGGCGCCCGTAGATTAGAGTTTAGGTTCGAATCCCGGAAACATTGCATCGATTTCTGTATGTATCACCATTCGAGAGGAATTAACAAATTTCCCAAGAGTCATTTCATTGCCACGAAGGACACTTTCGTAGGTCCACTTAATTCCTTACTGCGTATGGTTGAGATAAATGCTCTAGGACTGGGGAAGTTATGTTGCGCCACAATATATACATACAAATCTTATTAAGCTTTTGATGTGAAAACTTTTGATGTAAAAATCAAAGGCTTGCAGAGCCTAAAAACTCAGCACATGTTCTTGAACCTGAACACCTGGGCTTACCTTGTGATAACCAACTGAAAACGTTATATCATCGCCCTCACAATTTCCACCACCCTTCGCAATGTTTTTCAATCCAATTTCTCTGATAAATCTGTGAAATCAATCAATGATGACACCGTCATCAAAACATGATTCAATCTTTGCCCCGCTTTAGTAATTTTTCATCAAAATTAATTTAATTGAAAATCACAAAGGATAACCAATCTTAAATGATCCAAATAAACTAAACCATTTCTCATGTCTCGTGCATCGTTAGGGAACAATAGAGGCACGTCGCGTCGTCATCGACTTCGACATCGACATCGACATCGTTGGTCGCCCTCTCATACTGAAACCACATTTCTTTTCATCTTCCATCCCCAACCCAAAAAAAAAAACACACTCAAGACTCAGTAGTCGTATAGTGTCCTTGTCAGTTCAATGTTGGTTGGCACATTGTTTTGCAAACAATCGCAAATAGGCAAAGGTACATCTTTCTTCCACCGATCATTGAACAGCAGCAGCGTTCTCATCTAATAATTTGCAAAGACGAAGGAACGTGTGTCGATTTGCATTTTTTTGCAATTCGTTCCATTTTTTACATACACCTAACCTAACCAGAAGCCGAGACAGGCGTGCGAACAAGAACATTGCTGCGAAATTACAACATCTCATCAGCAAGGACGTTCTTATATCATACTTTAAATTGTAATTGAAGCATCAAGACAGAGGAGGGTGTGCCATGCCACTGCCGTCGCGTCGTATTCGTATACCGTCTGCCAAAAACATTATTCCCAATAAAACCCATAAGCATCTGAAATCATTGACACCAGTAACCACTGCTTGGCCCAGATTCTTCTTCATCTTCTTCTCCTTTTTCGTTGCTTGGGTGTGTGTCTTTTGTCATGTCAATTTAAAATCGGTGTGAATCAATCGAGCAAAGCCACGAGGGTTTCACTTCCTAGCACGTTGGGCTAATAAATCAAATTAAGGATCTTTTCGTTTGCAATTTTTTAGACTTAGACCCGGAGTAATGCGCGTATCCTCCATATGTGACTTGTATGGGATGGGCCATTTAAAACAGTTGCATCCCGGTTGTGTATATCAATTTTAAGAAAGACATTTTGTATTCTCTCTTTTCATTCCTGAGGTGTAAAATGTAAAAAATAAGATTTATTTGAATTACAAATACTTAGAGGCATACATCACTCTTTGGATTATTGTTATTTTTTTGATTTAAATTATTCTGTTAGAAAATCAGCCGCACGGTGAGGACAGGATATGCCCATCTAGTGGGGAGACGGGAGAGGGTATTTTACATTTTTTCGCAGTTTTTGTGTCAATTTTTATGATATTTTGAAGTCCCAATGCCGATTTATTGCTTAAATTGGTTTTATATGCAAATCAGTCAATGTGAAAAGCCGGTGGCTTAACGGCAAACTATAAAAACCGGCTACGCACGTAAGCTAATCCTGATAATGACCTGGATCTTGATGTTATATAGGGATACATTCTCCCTACAAGACTGTTAAATTATACTCTCTTTGGGTCTAACAAGAAGTGAATGCAAATTAGGGATCGAGTCTTGTATTCGGGTGTCCTTTTTTAGGGTACACAACAGTGAGGTGACACTTTGGGACATAAACATAACCAAACAACGTTTGGGTATGTGAACGACGACGTTTAAGAAAAGTTAAAAGAAAACATACTCAGTGACACGAAATGATTCAATCGTATGTACATCTTGGGTCAAGATTTTGCTCATACCGAAACAGAGATGTCGTCTCTTGCCCTCAGATTTTGTGACTTACTACGAACGACAATATACTGACAATTGTCATTTGCAGTAGTCGAATTGTCGAATGCTGAATGCGACAGTAAAATCGCTTATTAAGTTGGAAGAAGTTCCACGTCCTAATCCTCACGAGTAGGATCTCGAAGAGTGGAATCTTGTTGAATTGGACCTCAAAGAGTGGGATCTCGAAACTTGAAAACAGGTTGGAAAAGGCAATGGAGTTGTAAAATTAAGAACTACCTAAAGAATATTGAAGAGAGAAAAACAACTGAGCTGCAGATTAGTTTGACGAAACGCTTCAAGTACGTTTGTTTCTGTTATCATCACCCTTAGATCAATTGAGACATTGTAATGCACTTAAAGTGTATGACTCAGTTAAATTATCCTTCCGAGGATAATGTAAGAAAAAACACGAACGCCAACTAAGGGGTTGGGCTAACTGTTTGACTTACTTATTGTAAAAGACGGTGTATAAACGTAATAAGATCTTATTGCAAAGGTTAAAAAGAAATATAAGAGAGCGTCCCCACTAGAACTGGTCGCTTGGTTCCAGCCTGAGTTCCAAGCAATGATTGGTTCCCACCAAAAACCTTTGACATTGCACCATTCAATCATGTTTTCGCGTCCAGAGTATTTGGCTACCAGCACCAGCATATCAGCCAATTGGAGGTGCTGGTTACCCCAGCAAGTAACAGGGCCAATGAACTGCTGACTCAGTAGGAACATGTTATTACGTGTTCCACTGGTAGGTGTCGGATGGTGATGACTGGCTCTCAATGGCAAGAAAATATGAAAAATATATTTTTATTAGAGGAGTAAGATTTTGTGCTTTTTAGATGTAGGTCGAAAGAAAGAAAATCCTTTCCCCATTGGATTTTTGTATGGAAGAATGTCATTGAGCTGATGTGTTCTGTCTGTTAATATTAAACTCTATTTTCGGGTAAAAAACCGGCAGCGAAGTGTCGATGAGAAGTAGCACTTCTTTAAGCTTCTTCGTTGCAGGAAATATGTTGTCGACGTAGAAATATAATGTTTTTGAGATTTTAAATCGAATACGTGGTCTTCCCCTTTCCCTACAATCGAAAAAACAACGAGCCCGAGAGTTGACGCCCATCAGCTCTAATTTTGTCCCAGCTATCACAGTCTCGCGATGCTTACCTACTCTTCCAGATATAGCCCATGTTGTGGTAAAGCGAATTTTCTTCTTCTTCTTGTTGAATTTTCTTCTCAACACATTGTTTTGACATGCAGGACCAAAGATTATTCGGAATATTTTTCTTTCGAAACATTCCATACATCCAAGCCGCACCGTATAGGAGGACAGGAATATCAAGGGCTATCTCGGTTATTCTAGAGATAGTTTTGCCTTCGTAACCCAAAGAAGCACCGAATTAGTAATTCTCCGTTTGATCTTTGCACTGATGTTATTATCATAGTCTACAGCTTATCCTAGGTAGACGAAGTCCTGTATTACCTCTAAGTTTTGTCTGTCTATTGTGACGTTTTGCCTTTTTCGTTCGGTGTCCTTGTTGGATGAAAACCTATATTTAGTTTTACCCACATTAACCATCAAACCCATTTTAGCTGCTTCAGTTTTAATGGTCCCAAAAGCATTTACGACATCACGCTTCCTTATTCCCATTACATTTCCGTTGGTGTTGACGTTTAAGTTTTGTACAATCTTTTCAAGTATGATCTTAAAGACATCACATGACTGTTTGTCGTCTTACCTAAAGCCTTTTTCGACACAAAAGGTCTCGGTGATTTCTTTGATGATCTTGACGGAGGAGTGTGAATTCTGCAAAGTCATCCTAACTGCAGGTATGCCGAAACTATACATGGCTCTGTACAGCTCATCTCTGTAAATATTGTCATACGCGGCCTTGAAATCGATACAAAGACGGTATATAAAGATATTATATTCCCGGGTTTTTTTCCCAAGATCTGCCGCAATTTGAAAATTTGGTCGTTTGTGGGATTTTTTGTTTTAAAATCTTATTTGCAAGGACCAAGAACTGCGGCGTAAATGCGAGTCTACTAACGTTAAACCTTTTGTTATACATCTAATAAAACCTCAATCTTTAAAAAATTCATAATGGACCGATCTAAAACCAAAGGTCCTGGACGAAAGCTAAAGGAAATTTAGAGTTGGTGCTTACGACCAACTTTTTCCGGCGTTTCGAAAATTGTGGACTCAAAGGGATCACAGCTGTCCCATATGCTCATGAGGTACGCCAGTTAGTTCTAGAACTTCAATCATAAAAACTGGCCAAGCTAATATACACCTAAGAGAATTGTAAATAATGGTCTGCTCAAGCTATAGCAGTAGCTCTGTTAGAACATAAGATCACCACTTTCGAATTTTGAAGATGAACACGAAATTGTCATTGCGGAAGGTTTTACTCTACAGTAAAGTTTAAGTTTAATAAAAAAAGTCAACGACAAGTTTCAAAACCTGCGTTTAGGGGGCGCTACTGCCAGTGAGTGAATTTTGTGACTTCACTAAGAAGATCAGATAGTCAAGCAGCCTTCAAATCTCTCGGCGTTGTTTTTACGAGCTCAGTAACCGCCCTTAACTGCCGCCTATCTCTTAAGGAGATGGCTGAACAGTTCAATATTCACCTTATTTGGGAGCCGGGGCACAGAGATATCGTGGGTAACTGCAAAGCCGAGAAGGAACAGTTCTACCGATCTCAACCAGCAGGTTGAATATTGGTATACGAACCGCTACATGTAAACTTATGCTAAAGCACGAGGCAATGGATAGACAAATTAAAGGTGGAACAATATCACCACGTGCGTGGCAACAAAACGGATATGGCCAGGGCTAAATCCAAAACGCACCAGACATTTGTTATCCATAACCAGATTGCACGTTAGCTCCGTAATCAACCGGGACATTGTCTGATAGGAAGACACGCCATAAGACTCGGCGTTTCCTTTAATGACTTCTGCAGTAGTTGTTTAAACCTCTTCTGCTCATGTCCTGCACTCTCTTTAAAAAGAAAACGGCATCTAGGAAAATATTTTCTTGATGATCTGTCGAACACAGATTTCTGCATCTTCTTCGCTTTATTAAAAGCTCCAAATGTATTTGCTAAGTGAGGTACTCCCTCGCATAATTTCTATGGTATCACAATGGACCAAATATTGGTCTAAGTGTGTCAGTTCGTTTTCCTGACAGCCATTTTCAACCTAACCTAACCTAAGAAAAGATGAGGAATGTAATGTAAAATCGAAGCCACGTAATTAGATTTTATCAAAATTATAAAAATTGTGAAAGTGGAATGAAAGCCAAAAAAATTTACTTTTCCAACAGAGTAGAACGTTACAATACATGGAAATCAGTTATGGGAGCACTTATAACGTGGTTCGCTGTTATCGACTGAAGGTTTAAAAAATGCCAGACTCAGCTTAAACTATTTTGTTTCCTATTAATGTCAAACAATATCCGTATTGCCAGCCACGGCTGCATTGGCCCAGGCGGTATTGTCATCTTCAGAGTAGACAAAGAAAAAGAAAGGCGGATCGTTCTGTACCCGGTGCAAACAAAATGTAACTATACCTTAACGTTTGCCTGTTCTCCAAAATGGAACAACTAGCAACTAAGACACTAGTCGAAGCTTTCTTAGATCAAAGTCGTTCTTAACGGTGTACATAGCGGGCGCATCACTATTGCAAAGTCGCTGATCTCTTCCACCATGTCGCCTTAATGACTCTTACAGGTAAAATTTACCAAAACTTTCTTTTCTATAACGGAAACTCCTCCTTATTTGTTTTGAATTGAAGGCATAAGATGGTTCTAATTAAAACAATGTTCATGTTCCTAAAATGCCTTCGAATAAGTACGAATTGCTCGGGGCATGTGTTCCGTGCACTTAACTTGATTTCAAAATACAAACGATCAACAAATATAAACTCATTTATTCAAAGATTTGAAGTCCTGTCTACTTCAAAATAATAAAACAAAACACTTGGAGTGCTAACGTTCAAGCCGTTCCACCGTTTTTAAAACTGTTTCGATTAGGTGGTACCTACCACAAAGGTAAAAAAAAATAAAAGCTTCCCAAAAAAACAGAGTAATCCGCAAAATTAAGCAATCGCCATGCCATGCCCTTCAAATAAAATTTAATTGACTGGATTCTATTTCGTTGAAAAAAAGAGCAATCCAGAGCAGTTCTGTAGCAAAAAGTTAATTAAAACATGCACAAAAAGTCCTTTACAAGCTAAGCTTATCACATTCGTTGCACTTAGGGCTATTCCAATATCCAAACAACAACAGCAACAAAAAAAAAAATCGAAATTCCAAATTGACTAATGTTTACTCATCCAAAAAGCAATTTCAAAATTTGAATGAGAAAAATTTCAAAGCAAAGAATAATCATAAAAAGGACATCGGTCTGAAAAAGCCGCCATCGACGAACGACGACGCGTCGCGACGTAGGTATAAGCATTCGCTTATGCCACCATGAGTAGGTACATCCGCAATGATCCGCAACGTCCGGATAAAAATGATAAACGTTTTTCCGGTTCCCCCTCTGTACTGTCTCTTCATCAGTGTGTAGTGTACATTGTGTACCGCATGTACACCATGCATCGGGGCACTTTCGATTTCATTCGATGATGTCCTCTCTCTTTTTTTTGTGTTCGTTGAACAATGGTCTTCCAATTACTAGCCCGACGCTCACACTCATCGACCATGGGTCAGACATAACGACGCCTCATCGTCGACCGCATCACTGCCTCAAAAGGACGCACGGAGTTTTTTTCGTTTCTCTCTCCTAAATGTAATCAACAAGGTATATGACAGAGAATGGGGTTTATTTGACTCCCGTTGTTATATGCATAATTGTGCCCGGAAATCGAAATGTTCTTTTTTTATAAGCAACTGTAGGTTATAAATTTCAATTTATTTGAAGCAGCAACAAAAACAGGAGAAAAATATTCAAGCACAAGTCCTTGTTTACAAAATCAAGCAAGAAATGGATGCATGTTCTCATGGCCCGCACCCTTTTAAGCAATGTGTCTCATGTGTGGGACAGTTATCGAGTCGAAATTCAGTGCACACACGCGCGGCATTATTTCAACCACCACTCACCACCCACTCCTGACTATTTGGCTTTCCGCCGCATCGGGCGCCATTGCCATAAGCACTTTGCTAGATTTTTTCCCTGTTGCTTGTTAATTTGGAGCCCCAAAAAGGGATGGTATTTTTTAATCAACTTTATCGAAAGTCATCGAGTTGAAATGAAAGGATTAAAATATTCAGAAACGATGCAAACTGATAAACGGTCCCAACTGACCATCTGTGCGCTATGGAGAGGTTACGTAGAGCGTGTAACATTTGCGGGCGCTGGCTGGGTGTTTAAAGTTGGTGGGCGGTGAACCGGAATAAATGAATGTGTACCAACTTGTTAGCAATGGAGAAACTGGTCGTACTAATCGCCAGTCATTCAACTAATTTAAAATGGAATCTGGAACTGGTGCACCAGGGACATGGTCGGGGAATACTGTGCTCAAGAAGTTGTCATTGGGTAAGCTTTTTAGATGATGGACAGAGTGACTGAGCATAAAATTGGACATGGGTGTTTGACAAGCGAGTAATGACAGATGAGTGAGTGACAGGTGATGCATTCGACTAGAAGTGAGAATCTTAGTCTCCAGATGGTGATAAGTGGCTATAGTTGAACTTCGTTTATGTAATACGTTCACATATGAGACAAGTCTTCAATTAGGAGGATGACTTTGTAAATGTCTATTTATGAGTTCTGCTTTAGAAGGGTGGCTAAGTGGTGTAAAAATGTAGGAAATTTGTAATTTTTGACAACATAGGCTGATCATGACGATTCCGCTGCTATATGCGAATGACATACAATAATGAAACCACTGTTCTATCAATTTGTTAATGAAAGTCCTAAAAAAAGGAAAGCCGGTGCTTTACCTTAGCTACGACCGACGCGACGTCCTTGGCTCTTGCTTCTGGCAAAAATTCTATCTAAAAAGAGGACAATTTTTCTCGCCAGGGTTGAAACAGACAAACATAATTCTGCAATTCTTCATTCCCGAAACAAAAGTTAAGCCTACGCAGATTTAAAAGGCGACCCCTTCCTAGCCATATTATCCCTGCTGCTGCGGCGCTATTTAAATCCATCAAACAGGAGCAAACTAAATCCCAGTACTTTGTCATAGCTCATCGCATCCAAAAGAGTATATCATACAAAGACATATAGCCTTTCGTCTATTTTTCATTGACACCCATTGTTTGAATTTCGATGCAAAAAAAAAAAAAATTAAATAAAAAATGTTCGCTTAGCAGCCATACCGAGGGTTGAAGTAGAAGGTTTGATCCCTGATCACCCCATCTCTATAATCTACCAGTTCTCTTATCTATTCACTGGAACAACGACGACCTGGTTGGATTCCAATATTTCATTACTCCCGATTGAACAAAACAGAAAGGATGCCATATTCCGAAATATAAAATAAATTCATAACCTTATTCTTCTTCGAAGGCTTCGTCGACGAGCCGAGCGACGACGACGCGACGCTTGGTTGCCTTTGAATGCGATTGGAATGTGCGTGAATTCACTCGATTATGTGCCTGGATTTTCTTATAGAACATTTCTTAGAAAAAAAAGACAATAAAACAGAATAAACGAAGAAATTGATTTTGACTACACGGGGTCACGTAGAAGAGCCCAGGCCAACACACCCGTCCTTATAGACACTAGACCTTTATCAGTTTTTGTTCTCCTTTTTTTGTCATAAATAATAAAAAAAAAAAATTGCAAATGTCCTTGCAATGAGGGAAAATATTATTTTCCACTGCTTTTGTGTGAAAATTGAATTGTTCCACTCCGTAGTAGCGTACACTACACAGACATACATGAGAAGATGAATCCAGAATGTGGAATGTTGTTTTACTTTTTCGGTTGATTTATGTCCGAACGAGTTTAATGTGACATCGTTATTTGATATACGAAAATTGGATTTGCAGACTGTCATACATCAATATCCTTGTTCGTATAGGTATGTGCATAGTAAAGAAATGCGAGTATGCAATTGATTTATTATTAAGATTGCGAGCGAATATAATTGAATAGTTCTTCGTCTTTTGTAGATTGAAAAGCGAACATAATAATTGTCGATCAAAACACGTTAAATAAACATTGTCTATGAAATGGAAATTGAACAAACCAACAGTGAAACGGAATGAGAGCAATATACCTAATACAGTGATTCAAGTCTGACATATCTGAGAACGTTTAATTTGTATTTGCGTATACCTAGTCGGAGTATGTGTTACACTTTTTCTTCCACCAATCCGATCTATAGGGTAAGTGGGGTGAATATGCCACACTTAATAGTAAACAAATAAAAACAAATAGTAAATAACAAGTTAAGCACAAGATTTTCTCAATTTCATTAGATTGTTATTTTATTCAACAAATAAATAATGAAAAACATAACTTTAGCTCTCAGAATTCATTGTTTTACCCACACGTGAGGGTAATAGACACTTCTGAACGGGTAAAATGCCAGCAAACATTTGGTAATCAGGGGTTATATGCCACTTAAGTGGGTAAAATGCCAGTAGTTGGTGAATGTGGCATTTTACCCCAGAACGTCCCAAAATATAAAAACATCCCTGCACAAAAATTAAGGGAACATAGGACGCCTAGACACTGAGAAACACTACGTATACAAAACAAATCTTACCTTTTTTGAAGACACCTTCATATATATTGAATTGAAAAACCTAAAAACAAGTTACAAATTACACTGAGTTTTACAAAAAGACACTTGGATTTATATTTCACGGTATATTTTCTCATATGAATTGCCTAGTAACACGCAAACCCGTATGTCTAAACCACAAAGCGAAACTGAATTGCATCGTCAGCATTGCCAATATCGACTTAGAAGTATATAATATTGAAAAGTGGCATATTACCCAAACTGGCATATTCACCCCACTTACCCTATGTATTTCTTAATTTTTTTATAATATTATTTAAAGCTACTTTACAATTTAACAATTTAGGACGATTATAAACTAATAAACCACGAACTTAATTTACGATTCCGAAAAAAATAAAATGCAAAAGCAAATTGCATAGCCGATGTGCACCGTAGGAAAATTTCGATAGAATGACGTTTTATTAAAAAAACTGTCTTTGTTTAAAGGGACGTCCAGCAACAATATGTGCTGATACCACGGCCGCTCAGTTGAAAATTTTTGATTAATTGACATAAGTAGATGTTAGTAGATGTTATTTTATTTCATGTATTAAGCGGGTGGATGGGTGGTTTTAAAATTTTCGTTAGTACGAGGGTCAACGAAAAAAAGTAGGCGCCCGAAAATTTTCATTGAAAAGGAACTTTCAAACCTATGCTAAAAAATAAAGAAAAAAGAACAAGAAACGTGAACGAATTGAGTGAAAAACAAAAGATAATTTTAGAATGTATGGAAGTGAAATTTTTTTTTATGTTCAATTTATGGTGCCGGGAAAACCTTAAAGATTAGGATTGAAAACCCAAATCTTTTCGAAAATATAGAAATTTAGAAGTTTTTAAAGAGCAAGAAAAGCAAAACAAAGTAAGTAATTGTTTCCCCAAAGACAAAGGAAGCAAGAAAAGTCCGTTATCGTGCGGTCTTGATGACGTACGGCAATGAAACAAGATCCCAAAATACGGGATATTAGCGGTATGAAAGACAAGCAGATATTTATTCACAAATGAAATCAAAATTCCACAAAAACTTCAACAAAATCACGTTTAATGTACAAAATCAATCTCAATCTACTTATCTTCAATACACTCTTTTAACCTTTGAGTCCTCTGACACTTCCTTATTATCCTCTTGCGTGAAATTCTGTTGGTGGCCCGTTCTGCCAGAACCCTTTATCCACACGCGAGAAAAATAATAAAATTTTACAAGTAAGCACTAATTTTTAAACAAGTTACATTAACTTGTCCTCTGACACTTCCTTATTATCCTCTTGCGTGAAATTCTGTTGGTGGCCCGTTCTGCCAGAACCCTTTATCCACACGCGAGAAAAATAATAAAATTTTACAAGTAAGCACTAATTTTTAAACAAGTTACATTAACTTGTAACTTGGAACTTTTAAATAAAAACTCAAAAATATCAACCAATATGACTGCTTTAAGAAAATTCGATTATTTCCATGATTAGCACCCGGAATAATTTTTTTTTTTTCACTACCAGAACAGCTTATTTCAAGCTTGTGAAACAATGTATGTTTTCTTCAAGAGTTTTTTCACCCTTAAGTACTCAGAAATATATGTCACTGTCATCATTTAGCGAAGTGTTAGTTGTTAGTAAGCCAAAAATAAGTCTAACACACTCAAGACAATAGAACTAAACAATATTACAAGATCATTGATAAACATAAACAAAACCAAATTAGATAGCTATATACACAAAATTAATTATTAAATGTGACAATTATAAAGATATAAGAAACATGAAAGAAAAACATAGTCAAGAGAGTGGAGCTGTGGTTCGAATCAAGGACTTTAACGTAGTTTTACTAATGTGAAAATCTATTAAATTTGAGTTTAGGTTCAAAAATTTTATCATACGAGTAAGAGACTCATTCATGCCATAATTAGTTCTATGATGAGGACAGTGAAGTAACTCCAAGTTGAGCAGTTGGTATGAGCCTCCCCGGTAGTTAAAACTTATACATGAGAGCAAATCAGGAGCATCAATTGGTCATAATCATTGATTAAATATGAACAAGCGTGAACAAACTGGCCTTTTATATGTTTGATTGTCACTACATGCACTTGACTTTTTTCACCTGATCGTCGAATCTTAGTAAATTTATCATTTTGTTTCTACTAAGAACACACGTTTAAGAGCCTAGACCCTAGAGAGCCCGGAAGTTTAACTATGTATCGCTCTGCGTGAAGGAACCAGCACCGGCACCAATTTTTAGTAATTGTTTTCTCCTGCTTTCCTGTTTTTAGAAAACAATGGACCGATTTCAAAAGTTCTTTCACCATAAGAGCGCTTCATAGTCCGGAGTAGCATGGACTATATTTCATTTCCATCTTCCATTGGAAATTAGAATGTTTTAATATCTCTCAGGAACATCGATTTCATTCAATCTAGATATTGAAGAGTCGATGCCTTACACTAGACAACCGTATAGGAGGTCAGAGTAAGAAATAAAAACAAACTCGAAGAAGGTCGGGCTCTAGCACACCTTCCGCAATTATAACTTTTGAGGAATAGAAGGGTCCTCTCTCTCTCTATCTATCTCTCTCTCTCTATCTCTCTATCTCTATCTCTCTCTCTCTCTCTCTCTCTCTCTCTCTCTCTCTCTATCTCTCTCTCTCTCTCTCTCTCTCTCTCTCTCTCTCTCTCTCTCTCTCTCTCTCTCTCTCTCTCTCTCTCGCTCTATTGTTAAGGTCCTGACAAAGTTTTCACTTCAATAAAGTTAATTAATTAATTTTGTTTTTGTTTTTGAAATTCTCGCATATTCCCACACACGACTTACCTGATGCACTGCCGAAGACGACGAAAGAACGACATTGCGCTTATTATCAGTTTTCATTCATTAACTATGGGTATTGAAAAATATTCATCCGTGGCGTGAGGGTGGGCATGTCTGCTACGCGGGAAGTTCGTGGTTCGAATCCCAACCGAAACAGAAAAATATTTTTTCTACGGGTATCACCTTTCGCGAGAAAATGGCAAGCCTCCGATAGAAAAGCGCTTTCTCGATTAGTAGAAAATTGTAGGTTCCGTCCGTTCCCTCACAAGGAATGGTTGTGAGACCCCGGGTCTCAACACTCGCTCTGTTGCCCCATACTTTAAAATTTTCAAAAAAAATCAATTTTTTTATTATATATTTCGAAAGTATGATGTCTAAAGAATCTTATGCCCAAAAGAAAACTGAGAATATCGATAGATGCAGAGTTATCGCATTTGGAGCGCAAAAACAACATGCGGTCGGATTACGAGTCAGAGTTAGAGGAGGAGCGACCTTCGCTTCAGAATGCCCACTACTGTTGACCTTTTGTATGGTCGGGCTTCGGGCAGCTGTTTCGCGGAAGCAAGTCGAAGGTCTATTGTATGTGGCTGGAATCGCCGATTAGTACGTAAGTTACTTTTTTTTTTTTTTTTAATAAGAGGCTTATGCTTACCTGTAGAACTGAGACCTAATTTCCGGTCCATTGTACTTCCAGGGTAGCAGCCTTCCCTTTTTTTGTGTTGCAGTAGTTGGAAATAAGGTGTTAATAATTTCACATATAACCTCAAGGGCGGCGAGACGTCCATATGAAAATAAGAGGTTGAAAGAAAAGTAGATGCCCAGAGCGGGATTCGAACCCACGCGTCCGGCCTATCTACTGAACACTCTACCACTGCACCACGGCCGCCCCTACGTAAGTTTCTACAGCTAATAATTTCCCCGTGGTGAAACTTTAAACGCAATTATCTCGAAACTACTTTATCAAAAACTGCTCGTGTTGGAGCTCAAAAAGTTAGCGACCGGTTTATATGAAACTTTGGGAGCTTACTCTCAGTAATATGATCGAAAGGATATGCCTAAAGTTTGAAAGCAAGCGTGTAAATAAATAATTTTTCGGGGGTCAAATATGTCGAATAAATTGCAGAAAATTCAAATTTTGGAGTAAAAATGCTGCCAAGTTTAGAATTTTGCACTTTTTCAATCATTTTCCCCTTAATATGTCAGTGTAAGAATTAACTTTGGTGAATCTTTCTCAGATCAAACGACAAAGAGTGGCAACTGCAGCAGTTTTCGATGCCGCCAGAAACAGGCGTCTGGGAAACTTCAATAATGCCGCCATTCTGTGGGTCTTCGAATAGATAAATTTTTTTTTTTGACTACTGGACAGCTCTAACAAACATTCCTCCTGATTTTGAAAATGCTTGGGTTATTTTATTCCCTCTAATAAAAATCCCAAAAAACAGGTTTCTTGCGCTCCTAAAGTGTTCTTCCCGTTAAACCGTCAGCTTTGTGCAATGGATAAATGTTTGATGGCTTCCTAGGTGCGTGGGTTTAATTTAGTATAATTTGAGACCATAAGTCATCCAAAAATGCCAAATCAAACAAATCTCAACTCTTTAATTTTTAGTTCTCGCAGGACTTCAACAAAAGTTCGTTTTTATAGATTTAATCTCTCCGTCAACATCACTGATGCCGAGAGTCTCAAAAACATCACAAAGAAGTATCTTAATGTCGTTACCAGATGATCTATTGTCCAACTTTCTATTTGACTGATAACAAATAGCAATTTGCAAAATATTCTCAAGTACCGGGACAGCCTTTTTCACTTCATTGGTCCTTGTTTGCCAGAGACGACAAACGACAAACGACAAAGGCAAACACTATGTTGCCCCACGTCTCAGCATAATACATTTCATGTCAAAGGGTATTTATTGGTTGTATCTTTATTTTCTCTTGTCCTTTGCCCATAACATCAAAGATTCCTTATTTAATTTTTTTTTTGTTTGACTTCATCCTGTTCCTGCTTTTCTTTTCTTTTCAACTGGTTTTTTTTGTGTGATTTTTGCATGTGGCACATGTCCTTGTTATTTAAATTTATCGATGCATATTGATGCCTGTCGATAGAGTTTAGAGATGAATCGGGATGTCAAAACATTGTACGGCCTTTCACCCTGTGGGTTGTTAGTTTACCCATGATGTCCTTAAGTGAGCATTATGCGAATATGTATACCTACTCTAAAGAGCGTATGTGCTTTCTTCCTGATTTCTTTTATTTTTTATTTTGAAGGGAGGTTGCGGCTAATTTGCAAATAATGTGACATGCATAGTCAAATTACACTTTAAATCCTTTCCTGACGTTATTTGTATGCTGCGGCAGAAGCTAGGACGACTCACTCACCTTTGTGAGTGTGCTATTTTATTTTTTTTGTGAACTTTTCGTGGTTTGGGGGCTTTGTTTGGCCCTTGCTGGTTTAAAATTTAATTTTAAAAAGGCATATGGTGGCCATATGCATATGTGTAAGAGAAGATGAAAGGACGAATTTAAAGTTTAAAGGGGTTGACTGATTTTTGCATTTACCTACCTAAATTTGCAATTTTCAATTTCACTGAACTGTAAAACAAGTTGAGTTTTTTTTGTGATTACTAAGAGCTTTCCTCCGTGTTTTGTTGGAAGTGCAAAAAAAAAACTTGAAAGAAAGATGTTTTACTGACGAGGCAGTTTCTTTTACCTGCTGTGCTGATGCGGTTTAAAAAAGACATAGGCCTTCAATCACTGAGTCATGAGTTGAAGAAAGATGGAGTCTTGTGATCCGTGAGGACCTTTTTCACTGCACATGTCTTATGAGTTATGACCAATAAGAGGAGTCAATTTGTAGTGTTAAAAAACTCAAGTTTTTTTGCAGGTTCAGGGTCGCCCAAATGACTTGGAAGATCAGCCAACGAAGTCATAAACCGCACAGTCCCACGCTCACAGCTATCCGGCCTCCAGGTGAATAAAGTCAAGAAAGCATTCTCGAATATCAGATGAGCTCTCGAGCCTTACACGACTGCGGAATTATTGAGGCAACACAGGTGAGTAAAACAATGATAAGGAAGTCAATTGTAAGCAACTTTTGTCACACACTTCACCACCGAACCAAATCAATGTACACACCAACTTTGTCAAGCAATGAAACATTTAAAAATTTATTTTCTGATAATAAGTTAAATAAAACTAAGCCAAACATTTATACACAAAATTAACCCAAAAATATTTTAAAGACTAGTTACTCCTCAATTCCTTCTTTGTCCTTGTTGGGCAGTTGCTGCTACATTTGCAGCTGCTTGTGCTAATTGAAGAGCTTGGAATGAAGCATCTCGAGTACGTTGTCCTACTCCTTCCTTTAAGTTAAAATTTATTAAATATTTCAATTTAGTAGTGCATTTTCGCTTAGTTTTCGTTCTTTAGAACTTACAATTCCTTTGCCGAGCTTTTTCCAAAAGTCTGCTTCAGCAGTTCCAGTGAATACGGCCATCAAGACAGCAACAACGACTATGAAATACTTGCAGAAGTTCATCCTGATTCTTTTCAAAGAGATATTCTTGTGTTTATGTTGAAAACTGAGACAAGATTGATTGCTTGTCTGTTGGCAGCATTCACTTTTTATACTCAGCGATCTAACAGCGGGGATTTTCTTTTCGCATTATCTCAATCGTCCGCTGAGTCCGGTGATTTACATATGGGAAGCTAAAGTGTCTTAATAGTTCAGATTTATTGAATGACACTTCGTTATCAATCATAAAAATAATGCAATGCGACTGAGTTGCACTGTTTGTGGTCATCAATATTTGCTATTGTTTATCTTACAACACCAACTTTATGGTTTTTTTTGTTGTTTTGAGTCCGTGACTTAAGTCTTCAGAAGTTATCGCTGGAAATGACCAAATTGTTAATGCAAAGAAAATGTAGAGGATCGGTACTTGATCTGCATTTAGTTGGACTTAGATATGGAACTTTCCAAAACCGGGAGGTTTGCCGACACATTCTATGGTCAACCTTGCGTAGCTTACTAGCCGATCACTATATAGTGCGAAGCAGTAATGTGTTAGAGCTATGACCTTTTTGAGCTTACGATGCTCGTAACGCCAGTAAAAGAAAAAGAAAAAGCTTAACTCTTTATGTTGTAAAAATTGTTTTAATTCAAAACATCAATTGAAAAGAATTTTGTTGCAAATTCTCCTCTCTATTAAAAAATTGAAGAAAAAAAATTTAAAACCATAGAGCTTTTTAGCTAAATTACGAGCTCACTGATGGTGACTTCAACCAAAGACATACCTACCAGTAGTAAGGGCGGCACTTACAGCAAAGAAGGAATTGCAGTTGTCTAATGGTTGGATGGTAGCCTTGATATTCACAATCTCGTGTCTATATTCCAACCGAAGCACACTTACCCAAGATCGCCACGCGCCACCAACGCTCGACTTCTTCACAGTAACATGCAACATGGGGCCAGTTAAACTAAACTACAAGTACTTGTTAGTACTTGTACACGTGAATTATAGAAAGTGTAAAAATTTTCTGAAACATAAAACCAAAAGTTTGCTCGTAACGCCAGTAAAAGATGATTGCTCTTCTACAAGTGTAGTGGAGAAGTTGCTCTTGATTTGGTAACTTGTAGCTTTGTGTTACAGGCCCCTGCTTCCCGTTTCATCATGCAAATCTGACCAAGAAGCTCTCCAGCGTCTCAAATCAACTTATTCTTACTACAGGTGGTAGAGAGTACTGCATTAATCGCCTTGGAGGCTCAAAAAAATTCGAGAGCTTTAAGCGAAATACACCAGCACATCTTTGTACATCCAAAACTTATTCCACCATAGAAATAAGCTTCAAGGGATGAAACAAATTGACTTCAACTAGAATAATTCAAGCTATTAAGCAAGCCGGTTCGGAAGCAAGCTGAGTTGAGAAACACTACTTTCAGAATACCATTCCAGCGCCATAAAACATGCAAATTCAGAAAAGACTGTAACTCAATCCCAATGCATCCAAAACATTAGCTCCACTGCCGATAAAAACCAAAAGAAATCAGAGAAGGCCACCATTTACCAACAATCTGTTTAATGGATAAGGCAAAAGTGTTTGCCTAGATTTTTGAACGCCATCTGCCCCAAATATACAGCGGATTTCAGACGACAGCACCTGGAAAGACATTCTTGACGACGAAGACCCAACTGCCATGTATATACAGGGTGATTCGCATAAGGTGTGACAAAAAGATAGGGTGTGTAGGTTGGACCTAGACAAGCAAAAAATCGTATGGGAGGGGGGGGTCCATTTTCCCCGTTTAGGCGGGAGGGGCAATTTAAGAAAAAAATCACTAAAATTGGGGAAAAAATTATTTAAAAATAACGGTAATACCTACAGAGTCGTGCTATAGCATTTTGAAAAGCCAAAAACTTATACATTAATTTAAACTTAAAAATAAGTTGTTCAAATAAATAGTTTTTGAAATATTAATTTTCAAAGTCAAAATTTTGAAAAAAAACATAATTTTTTTTTAAAACCACTTTTTTTCCAAATTTTACGTAATTAAGTAGTATTTTTCTGGCTTATTTTCAATGCTCTTATTTATTTTTGATATCAAACACAAAAAACCGGATGTCAAAATAACCTGTAGTTTTTGAGAAAACCAAAAATTACAAAAACGACTTTTTTAATTTTTTTTTTCTTAAAGTTTTTTTTCGTTATTTGATTCTTAAGTGATTCTTAAGTGAAAAAAAGTAAAGAGAAAATTCATCCTTAATTTATTAAATTCACTTAAGAATCAAATAACGAAAAAAAAACTTTAAGAAAAAAAAAATTTAAAAAGTCGTTTTTGTAATTTTTGGTTTTCTCAAAAACTACAGGTTATTTTGACATCCGGTTTTTTGTGTTTGATCAAAAATAAATAAGAACATTGAAAATAAGCCAGAAAAATACTACTTAATTACGTAAAATTTGGAAAAAAAAAGTGGTTCTAAAAAAAAAAATTATGTTTTTTTCAAAATTTTGACTTTGAAAATTAATATTTCAAAAACTATTTATTTGAACAACTTATTTTTAAGTTTAAATTAATGTATAAGTTTTTGGCTTTTCAAAATGCTATAGCACGACTCTGTAGGTATTACCGTTATTTTTAAATAATTTTTTCCCCATTTTTAGTGATTTTTTTCTTAAATTGCCCCTCCCGCCTAAACGGGGAAAATGGACCCCCCCTCCCATACGATTTTTTGATTGTCTAGGTCCAACCTACACACCCTATCTTTTTGTCACACCTTATGCGAATCACCCTGTATAACTCCCTAACCTTACAAACGGTAAAGGAAAGATGGAATCTGTTACAAGGCGCGTTCTCCAAAAAATCAGCTGGGATGGATAAAGTGACTAAATTTGTTTTGAAGAAGTTTTCCCAGGTGGTTATAATCTTCCTGGCTTACTTACTTGCTTAGCTGGGCATTACAGTTTGGTGTGAACCTGGGCCTCAACCAACATCCTTCTATAACGACGTCGATTTCGGGCGAGCTCTCTCCAGTTTTGCACTCTAAGTCGGTTGAGGTCTTCATCCACTTTATTGCGCCACCTAAGACGAGGTCTTCCCCTTCCACGATTTCCCTGCAATGTGCTTTCGAAAACCCGTCGAGCCGTAGCGTTTGGGTCCATCCGCTCTACATGGCCCAACCATCGTATCCTCGCGATGCGTACTCTTCTGGCTATGCCCATGTCGCGGTACAGCTCATACAGCTCGTTGTTGTATCTTCTTCTCCACACATTGTCTTCGCATACGGGATCATTCGTAAAATTTTTCTTTCGAAACGATCAATCCTCATTCGTTTTCGATAAGGTGCATGCTTCCGCGCCGTAAAGCAGGACTAGAAGGATTATGGTCTTATACAAGAATATCTTGTTTTTTCTGGAGAGAGTTTTGTTTCTCAGTTGCTTTCTTAACCCAAAGAAGCAACAGTTGACAAGAGTTATTCTCCGTTTGATCTCCGCACTGATGTTGTTTTCCGTGTCTAAAGCGGATCCAAGGTAGACGAAGTCCTGTACTACCTCCAAGTTATGTCTGTCTATTGTGACGTTTTCTCCAATTCGTCGATGTTGTGTGTCTTTGTTTGATGACATCATATTCTTTATTTTCTCTTCTTCTGCCGCTTCTGTTTCAATGCTCGCAAAAGCACCGACATCACGCTTATTTATTCCCATTACGTCAATATTTTCTGCGTAGGCGAGTAACTGTACAGACTTTTGAAAGATTGTCCCTCTGGTGTTGACGTTTGAGTTTCTTACAATCTGTTCAAGTATGATGTTGAAGAAATCGCATGACAGTTTGTCGCCTTGCCCAAAACCTTTGTCGACATCTAAGGTCTCGGTGAGTTCTTTACTGACCTTGACGGAGCAGCGTGAATTCTCCAAAGTCATCCTGCATAGTCGTACGAGTTTTGCAGGGATGCCGAAACTAGACATGGCTCTGTACAGCTCGTCTCTGTAAATACTGTCATACGCGGCCTTGAAATCGGTAAAGAGATGGTGAATATCGATATTATGTTCCCGGGTTTTTTCCAAGATCTGCCGTAATGTGAAAATTTGGTTTATTGTGGACTTCTCTGGTCTAAAACCACGTTGATAAGAACCTATCAAGTTGTTGACGTGGGGTTTCAGAAGTTCACATATTACAGCAGACAAAATCTTATAAGCGACGTTAAGGAGGCTTATCCCTCTGTAAATTGGTGCAATTGTGAGGGTCTCTCTTCCTGAGGATCGGGCATAAGCTACTGAGGTTCCATTCATCGGGCATGCTTTCTTCCGACCACGTCATGCAGATCAGCTGGTGCATGCTCCTGTTCGACTGATCTCCAGCTACCTTAAAAAATTCGACATCAAGGCCATCTGCACCTGCAGTCTTATTTGATTTAAGTTTGCATATGGCAAGCTTAACTTCTTCTAGGACGGCATTATTGATCATCGTCCAAGCTGAATGGGGCAATCTGCCTGACAGTGAAATTTGTGTCTTCATCGCCGCTAAGCAGTCTGCAGAAATGATCGTTCCAGATCCTCAGTAGCTCTATAACTATGTTTCCCTGCTGGTCTTTACAGGCTGGAGTTCGGGGCTTGCCACCCTGGCAGGATCTTTTTACTTTTTGGTAAAACTTCCGAATCTCGTTCCTGTCATGGCACCTCTCAATTTCCTCAAACGAGCGCTTCTCATGCTGCTTCTTTGTCTTTTTGATAATTCGGTGTTCTTCCCTTCTTTTCTCCTTGTAAAACTCGTTATACTGATCGTAAGCAGCCCTTGTTCGTTTTTGCATTAGCATCTTCCTGGCTATCATTCGAATAATTGTTTCCACAATTGTCCTCCCCAGCGCATTCGGAGAAAGTGAAGATCCTGGCTTTACAAAAATTTTAAGCAGAGTTCTGCTGTTCAGCAAAGAGCAGGATCATGTATAGATTATAGGGTCTTGTTTTAGACGACTGAGAGTATTTGGCAACGACAAAAGTACCTTATTCGAATTTAAAAGGAAGCACTGCATTTCCCACACATGAGTTAATAAAGGAAGATGTTCTGAAGCTCAATACAGGCTATGAAGACGCAGTTTAATGTTTTGTTGGCATCGAGATGGCAATTGACGGTGTCTGAATTAGTAAACCCATATATGAAGACAATGTGTGAAGAATAAGTCACAACAAGGAGCTGTTCCGTGACATGGGCATAGCTAGAAGAGTACGGATTGCGAGTTTTGTACCTTCATTGCAGGGAAATCGAAGAAGGAGAAGATTTCAGTCCTAGGTGGCGCAACCAAGTGAGGGAAAACCCTATCTGACTGAGAGTGCAAAACTGGAGAGACATTGCCCGAAATTGAAATTTTTGGCCAAAGATGCTGGTTGAGGCCAGGTTTTATTCTAAATTATTATGCCTACTTTGATAAGTGAGTGACGGGTATGCGACAAAGGACATTTCACGGCGGTTCAATTACCTGTCAGAGAGTGATCCAATACCTCGCAATAAGCGATACTAAAAAAACAATGGAATAGGATTTGAAACTAGAATTTCGCCAAAAAAAAAAAGAAAATAAGACCTGCAAAGACTTTCGCCACAAGAGCCACCTTCACAGGTACACTTATCAACATTGAAAACCATTTTGTATTTTGGAAACTAATGATCCTTCTGCGCCCTAAGAGTCAAAAACCAAACACCTATCCAAACTCATCTGAGTGAAAAGAAGGAAAGGTACTTGCGTAGGCATTTAATCAGGATATTCAAAGAGTTATCTTCGAAGATTCTTGCGTCTCTATTCTAAAAACTATTTTATCTCAAACGCAAATTATTAAAGCACAACCATTTCCCTCGTAAGCATATTTTTAAAATAAAATTCTATCAACTCCCAGTCCCTACCATAGATAAACATGTTCTCTCTAGTTATAGGGCAAAGCATTACCAAATCAATAGCAAATAATATTTAACCCCAATTCCGATTTAATTCAATTTTTAAGTGTCGAAGAACTTAGCCCACAGGCATATAACCCATAACCTCGATAGCAATCATGTTACTAGAACTCTGTAACAGTTTCCATCCTGTTCGATTTTAACATCACCCGCTGTGAATGTTATCCTACTTCCGCTTAGGGGGACACTTTAGACACACGCACATCACATTCACGTATATAGAAATCCTCTCAACAATCATGACATATTTTCGAGTGTAATCATCATCGCCATCAATGTGTGCACAGCGCCCATATTGAAATCATCCCCAAAAATCTAATCATGTTTTTCAATTGAAATTATTATATTTTCGATTCAGGGAGAAAGGAAAAAAGGAAACATTTTTAATATTTGTTGGATGGTTCGGTACAGTGCCGCACTCACAAAGATCCTGCATTCAAAATTTGTCACAAGCCAAATCCAGTCTAATACCAAAAGGTGGGGTAGTGTAGGTAGTCGATATGCGAGTATATACAAAAGCCTAAAAGCATTATTATTCAAATTAATTTTCATAATCCCGCTTCGGTGTTGTACGTTGTACCACTTGTTTGTTGCTGCAGGCAGAGGCACATCATTCATTCATCCTCTGCTCAGTTTTAGTCTCAGTCACTCACAGGACTCGCGAGAAACATTTTGAATTTTAATCATGGATGGGGGAGTGTCAATGATTCGTCGAATATTGTTTGAAATTAAGACGACTGGAACCACGTTAGTTGTGTGTAATGAAAAAGGGAGTGGGACGAAAGTTATTCAAGAAAAAAAAAGAATCAAGACAACCTGTCAATTTCCCATGAGGCATCAGAAAGTTGCCTGTCTACCGAACACATCCCCATGAGAGGTACAAGAGTGGTATGCCAATTCGTTACTTTCCAATCAATTCCACATCCTTAATGCCGAGTGATTACACAGGCGGTACGGTGTACTTTTTTTCGCGTCGTATTCTCGGATTATGCTGAGTCCTTAAGCCGCCAACGTCTTACAGTCAATTACGACTTTAGCCACTTTTTTTTTCCTTGTGTTCTGATTCTTTTGTGGGGATAGCTTTTTTTGGAAGAACTGCGTTTTAATCAGGATGTGGTGGAAGGAGGAGAAAGCATGTGTTGTATTATTAAGCTTTGTGATTACGTAGAAGACACGCATGACGTGCACCTTTGCGAAGCTATACAAAGAATTTAATAAACATACGCCGAGCTCTCTGAGTCTGGAATTCTATCAGTTTTGCCTCCCACAATGTAACCAAAAGTAGCTGCCCTTATCTTTGAATTTTGTACTTAACTACCACTCAAGAGAAGTAGATACCTGCAATTCAGTAATGCTGTTGTTGCTTGTTTGTGGCTGTTTTTCGTAACATTGAGCCTAATAAATGAGTAATAACTGCAATTTCAATTCAATTTTTCTTATCAATATGAGGAATTCTATTTATAGCTTCTGAAATAATTTTGTTAAGGCGTGCTGCGATTCGATGGGACTTGAAAGCTACATGGCTCTGATAAGAACTGTTTGCTTAAAGTCGGTTGAAGCTAATTTAAAACAACTGAGGGGGTTTTTTCCTTATCGTTTTTTTTTTAAGAATTCCACATTTTAAATGCTAACATGGTACTCAGTAGGTATAATGCGCACTCGTGTGGATATGAAGTTAATAAACTAGTGGTTTTCTAACTATAGAAATTGTATAATAAACGAGAATTTTTAAGTTGAATAATAGGTGACTAACTTTATTTTATTATGTTACAATTACTAGTTAATGAAAAATGTACCTTAGTGTTTTTTGAAACTTAAAATTGTAAATACTGAAAAATGTCAGTCTGGTAGACGGCCATAGCCCATAGGCCAAACCAAAAAGACTTGAGTTGTATAAGTATAGTATATGCTATTATGAAATAAATAAAAAGTCAACTAAAACTAAAACTAACTAGTGGTTTTCAATGAGCGAAACAAGATGCTGATAATTTGCTATGGTGTGGAAGCCTTAGCTGGTCAGGTTTACTGTTCAAACAATTTCATGGGTTTTCTTACTTATAACACAGGTAAATCAAGCCCAGTTTACCATGTACCAACCATGAGGGAGTCATAGCTTTTCAAATATAAATTTTATTTACTATTTTCGTGTGAAATCAGTTTCTATTTCTTCTTTAGGAAACTTTTTGGAAACTTTAAAGAAAACTTTAGGAAACTTTAAGAAATCTTTAGGAAACTTCGAGAAAACACCACTCGAGATAATATAATTTTTTTTTTTTTTGCATATAGCAGGTGCAATTTTTCATGAATAGTTCTTTAGAATAATGTTGCGTGCGTTCTAATTAGCGTCATCTAAGGAGTGTGTAAGTCAATCAAAGCTGACTAAATGTCATTCTTCAAAGAGAAGCTTTTTTGCGTAGTAGTTTCCTGTGCATTACGCAAACGTTGCGAAATGTGTTGTTTCTGAAAAAGATAAGAATGATATAATAAAATGAATTGACGGGAAGATGTGGCCTTACCTTTAAGTAGTTCAGCTGATTGAAGTTTTTCTTACACCTATTTTTATGATTTGGCATGTTCTATCTTGCATGGCGGCCACCAATTCCCTGGCAACAAATTCCTTCAACTCTATCTTAGCCCTTAACTGCCGATCATCACTCAGGGAGATGACAAAGCAGTACAACATTCACCTGTGCTGGGTGCCGGGGCATAGAGACATACCAGGAAACTGCAAAGCAGATGAACTCGCCAGAAACGGAACACTTCTGATCTTCTCAACGAAAACGGAGAGTATTGGCATTCCAATCGCTACATACAAACTCCTGCTCAAGCACGACGCATACAAGAAAACTAATCTGAGATGGTCAAGCAGTTTAACGTGTAATGCAACAAAACAGATCTGACCCAAGCTAGATCTTTAGCGGTCGAACCGCATGATCTCTCTCAAAAGCACATCAGTGCGACAATAGGTGTCATCACAGGACACTGTCTTATTGGACGACATGCCGCAAGGGTAGGAGTCACTTTAAATGACTTTTGCAGAAGCTGAGGAGGAGGAGGAAATTATTTCCCACCTTCTCTGTTCATGCCCAGCTTTAGCTCACAAACGTTGGATACAGCCAGGTTCGTACTTCTCTGATGACTTTAGTGATCTTACTCAAATCGACGCCCTGCTTCTCTCCCGCTTCATTTTAAGCGCAAATCGGTTCCACTAGGATAAGGATACATAAAATCACAATGGGCCTAACGGGCCTAAATGTGTTAGCCGAGCTAACAGCCACTGTAACCTAACCTAACCTATCTTACAAGGCTCTGAATTCAGTCAACTTGCCAAGGAACAAAGGCTGGAACTGAATGTGCACGTAAATTGTGGTTGCTATATGTACCTCGTTGGGCTATAACAACTTTTATGGTCCAACTGAAGGTGACATCATGAACTAGTAAGTGCGAGTGGTAACCAAGGGACAAAAATCAACCCTGTGACGCTCTGCGAGTAACAACTGACTGACCGAATTCCTCATTGCTACTGAAAGAGTAACTTCGAATTTGCTTTTGAGGTCCTTAAGAGGCTTTCAGTAATAGGACTGGGTATTGAAAAAGAGATGGTGGTAGCTAGATGAACTCCTTGTGAGCCAACAGATACTCTGAAGCCCTTCCAGCAGAAAACTGACACTGGACTTCCCGGCATTTTTGTGCAAGAGGATTCCAAGTGGCCGTGACCTCGAAGTGGAAGTTGTGCGTAGAGTTAAATACCCAATAAAGCGAAAAGATATTTTGTTCGAAGCAACCAATAGCCTCGGATAACGTTGACGTCCCAAACAAACAAAAAAAAAAAAAAAAAAAGCAAAGACATCATCACTTGGAACGTAAGATCCATTATCGAACAACGTCCAGCCGGAGAATCAACGGAAGCCCTTGACTATTGCAAAGCAGATGTAACCACAATCTAAAAAGTGTGGTACAATAGACCAGGCACAAATAAAGACTGAACTGCGAAATTTACTACAGACAACAGACAGGACTCATATTTGGGTGCGGATTTAGCGTTAGAGGTAGACTCAGCGATGAGGCATATCAGCCAAATAGTCCGCATCAGGGATTAACTCACAGATATTTTTCTGATTTGGACACAGAAGAAAAGACGAAAACTCGAAAGATTGCTTCAACGAAATCTTCGATGAAACATATGCGGGCGGGCGTTGTCCTAGACATTACCTAAAAATCGTCCTTCACGGTTTTAGCGCAAAACTAGGGAAGGAAGACATTTTTGGAAACGCAAACACCGCGAATACCCTGAAGCTAATCGAATTTGCTGCGGAGTTAGATCACGCACACGCGTTCGTCATCACGACGGCGACGCCGGCGACACCCAGATCAATCAACCGATAGCCAAATTGATTTCGTTGCGATTGACGTAAGACAATCATTCAGGAATATGGATGTCCGAACCTTCTTATTAGGGCGAACTTTGACTCTGACGAAAAGCTACTTAATTAAGTATTAAATAAGTCCTGCAAAGTGTCCTAATGATAAACGCTTATTAAGGAATTATTAAAGATATCCTATAGAGAGTTTTCGACTACACCTAAAAACCACTTACAAAGAGCTAAATAAGAAGTTATTAGTGGAATAGTATTCTAAAGATCAAATTAATTTCTTTTTAAGTGCTGAGCAATTTTTTAGGATAAGTCTTATAGAGCTTGTGTGTTACTTAGAAATTACCTTGCTGTAGCCAAAACACATATGAGAATATCATGTTCTTGACCGGGGTGAACTAAAGCTGCTGCGAAGCAATATGACGTCGGAGAGCTGCAGTCCCAAGAGATGGACAATGCCTTTTTAGCATATTGTCCTTCCAACTATTGCATGTTATCAGTCTTAAGCATTAAATACCAGTGAGGGCAATGTCAACAAGCCATCATAGCCTCTGAGGCCTCCAAAAGAAGGAGAAAGGAATATAGTGCAGTCAATGAAGCGAAAAATAGGGCCTTGCCTCCGAATTTTTTACTGTGAGCCGATTTGCATGAAATTTTGGAATTAGGCTCATCTTACCCTTAACTTCAAAAGTGAAAATGATTTGAACACCGCAACCACCCTGGGGATGGTTGCCACCCCTTTTCGGGGGTGAATTTTTTTTTTCAAAATAACCTCGGATATCGATAAAAAGTCTAATTTTAAGCAAAAAATCAAATATAAAGTTTTTCATTAAGTCCAATACTTTTCGAGTTATTGGCAATTGAAAGTTCGCAATTTTTTCACGTTTTTCATCTATTTATTGCAAACATCTCCAAAACTATACGTTGATTTAAAAGAAAAAAACATTAGATGCTCTCCTTATTTGCACTACAGCTCACTTATTTTACGTGCAAAAGACTTTTAATATTGCTCATTTTAAAGCTTATTTCAAGCACTACAAAACATCCTCTTGTATTAGAATGCATAAAATGCATCTGCTCGCCGCTAAATGGCATTGACCACAACGATTAAATATAAGAACAAAATAAAAAATGGCTTTGATCTTTTATATCTAGCTTAATATTGTTCTTAGAATACTTTATAAAAAACCAAATTGTTCATTGTTTTACCTGCTACAATTTTGTTCTTTATAAAATTTTCGATAAAACGTATAGTTTTGGAGATATTTGCAATAAATAGATGAAAAACGTGAAAAAACTGCAAATTTTCAATTGCCAATAACTCGAAAAGTATTGGACTTAATGAAAAACTTTGTATTTGATTTTTTGCTTAAAATTAGACTTTTTATCGGTATCCGAGGTTATTTTGAAAAAAAAAATTCACCCCCGAAAAGGGGTGGCAACCATCCCCAGGGTGGTTGCGGTGTTCAAATCATTTTCACTTTTGAAGTTAAGGGTAAGATGAGCCTAATTCCAAAATTTCATGCAAATCGGTTCACAGTAAAAAAATTCGGAACTAAAATGCTTCATTGACTGCACTAATAGAAGATCATTGAATGCTTAAAAAATAGAAATAACCATCAAAAGAACTCGTTTAAGGAAATTGATAAATGCCGTGACAGAAATGAAACTCAAAACTAATACCACAAGTAAAAACTTTATGACAGGGTGTCAAACCTTGTACTAAAGCCTCTAATGACCGGTGAGGGAAACAAAGTGGAGAATCGCAGTCCATAATCATGAACTTTACTTTAAATTGATGGGGAAACACTTTGTCGTATCGGGAGAAAAATTCTTTGAGTGGTCTTCAGCTTCGTTTGTGAAGACTATGATCAGAGAAAAAGAGACGAATAAATGTAAACTGTTCCACCCGCAGGTGAATATCTAAAAGTTTATGCATTCCGAGACTATGAATAGACTGGTACATGTAGAGCGGATGGAAACCAAAGCTCCCGCTGTACAGAAGTCACGAAAGGACAGAACCTCACCTTGAGTGACAAAATCAAGTAAAAGAGGATCTCAACCGACATAAAGTGTGCACAATTGGAGAGGTTAGGTTAGGTTAGGTTAAAATGGCTGTCAGGAAAACAACTGACACACTTAGACCAGTGTTAAGTTAAGTTCATTGTGGAGAGAGCTCATACGAAATAAGAATTGCTGACGAAAGATGTTGGTTGAGGCGCAGGTTCAAACCGAACTCTACCATCCTAAGCAAGTGAGTAAGTTAGCCAATATTTACTCCAGTATCGTTTTTATGTTACGGTAATTGCCATAATTAGGCGCATCTCAGTTGCTCATATGACTTTTTCCTCACTGGTCAGGTAGTAACATCCTTTGAGTCTATAAGGATGAAAACACTGAGGAGTCTTAGTCCGATGTCTCCCACTTTTTCTTCCTTTTTCAAAACTTAGGTGGTCTGATTCAACCCCAAAGGTTTTTTTCAAGTTCTTAGCCGTTTAACTATAGCCGTGTTTTATTGGGAATCTATACTCACGTTTGCAAAGCATCGCAAAACATTGTAAATGTATATATATGTATATATATGTAAATAGTGAACAAAAATAAGTCAGTGTTCAGAAGTGAACAACAAGAATGATTGATAAATGGAGTTTATGGAATAAAGTTGCATTAGTGAGTACAGCATTTTATTGAGACTCGTTAGTGAAGATGACTATGAAATTCACAATAAAACACTGCTTATATTCTTTGGTAGTGATGTCAGAAGCTTCATTTAAATTATGTGCAGTGGATGGAAACTGTCGCCGAGGAAACAGTTCAACATCACTATACTGTCAATACCTGTCCACAATTTCATTGTCATCCACTAGAAGCATCGTCTATGAGCTTCGGGGAACGCATTTCTTGAACATCTATCCTTCTTTGATCAGTTATTTTGAAAAAATTGCAATTAAAAGTAAAAGCTAAGAATAACCGCGTATGGGCCTTCAAAAAAACCTAATCGCCTAAATGAGAATGTGAGTGGTAAAGTCTACTCACCATACTTCACTTTCTTAACCCAAACACGTGTTGCGGTATTCGCAAGGGAACACTAAAGATACATACGCAGCTACCCGCCAATGTTCATTGTTCATGTTGCATTAACATATACGAGTAGGTATGTCGATTCAATTTATTTGCCACAAAAGTAATAACAATGTGTGCTGTGTTCTACTCGAGAACCACCTCTCACCCAATTTTATATCATCATAATGGGCAATAATTAATCAGTCAAAGAGAAAGTTAATCCTTTTATGAAACATGTAATCATCGTTCCGCACGCATATACAACCCACAAGACAGACGCCTCCAAAGCAAACATCACCCAAATGAAAAATCTATTTTCAAGCGAAAAATTACTGTGTACTCTCTCTGGATCGGTAAACGCAGAAAACTCCTGCTTTTTCAGTCGGGGTATAGGTATGTTCGACAAAAGCCTGTCAACCATACACTGGGTAATCACATATGCAGATTAAGTTTACTCATATCCCATACCAATGCCACCCTCTCCCCAAGCTTCTACATATAGACGAGCATAAACCCTTTAGCAAACGAATGTTTTTCCTCTTCGGTGGTTTCACACAATAAACTTCCCCAAAAAAAATTGTTACCCGTTCTCGAAGACATTTTGCGACTTTCTTTCAGGTGAATCCAATAAATTTGACTTTTTAATGATACCGGTTAGACACCTCGAGCATGGCTGAAGCTTTTGAAAAAGACGTTTTAATTAATCAAAAGTCTTATATCGCTACCGCTTTTCCTTCCTTGAACGTATATCGAATTAACAGCATATTGTGTTTTTTTGTTCATTCTTCTTCTTCTTGTTCTTCTATTTTTCAAAGCCAAAAAACTGTACCATCATCGAACTCTCAATAAGATCACACGTTAACCTTGTTAACTTTGTATCTTGAAATGGGGTTGATATTCTTGAGGAAACCTCACCCCTTTTGCAATGGATACGGTTCACATATGAGCTAAATAAATACCCGTGGCGAATTCCCAGAAGAAATCCAAAATTACTATACTACCGACATTTATAAGAGAAAACCTGCGAGCTATAAGGCTGTTCGCGAAAGGGTATATTAATTATCTTTCGGTTTTAATTAGATTTGGAGAGAGAGAGGTGAATTTTTGAAGATTCGGTTCAATGCGGACCTGGTAAATGGGATAACTTATGTGATGTGAGTGAAAGCAAATACGCGTTCAAAAGCAATCGAACAACAGGGTACTTAATTACATATCCTTTGAAATAATTGAGAGAGAAAAATTGGTGATTTGAATGAAAAAGACAATAGTGTGGCATGTGGAATTCATAGAACTAGGACTTGACACTAAACACAAACGGCTTATGGTAGACATGTTAGCTCGAGCATAAGTCAAACTATTTAAAGGATTCTAAGGAGCAAGAAGCCTTGTGATGTGCTTTTTTTCTCTAGAGCTGGGAAATACTCGTCGAATCCAGGGTCCACCAAAGAAGACACGCCAAACCTTGGTTATGAAGGTCCAATCCTTTTATTGGCTTTAAAACTAGCATGATATAATATTTGTTGGTTATAAAAAGTCTTGTTTTTATTGCTCTAATGCTGGTGATTGGCGGCTCCAACGCTGGTAAATCCACAATCAAACGCAGGTAAGTCGTACGTCAAGTTAAAGGCTCTTTAACAGCTCAATCGGTGGCAATCAACAGTCAATGTCAAATACTGACATCAACAGCTCAACCGCTGACGAAAAATTTTATTTATTTAAGAGGCTAGTTATGGGAGGATTTATGCTTCGTACTCAGAGAAAACTTGGGTTAAATATTGGGAATTTCTTGGCACGTTGGCACACTACTTTCCCCTGGTTTTCCTTTAGTGGAAGTAGCGTGGAGCAACCAGCCACGGTGGTGGCCTCCTTCAGAGTACAATTGCTCGTTGTTGAACGTGTAGTTGTCCATTAGGGTCATCACATCGATGTATCTTGGGGTCCGGGTGTCAGTCTTCTTCTGCTATCCTGCTTACTAAAGGGTTTGGATGGTTTGACAGGTTTCGCAGTAGGCGTCTTTCAGATTGCAGAATGTATTTCTCTATGGAATGATACTAGCCCTTTCGCAGAGTTTTCCGTTGCTGAAGATTTTCCTGCGTATTGGATCGTAGCCAAGTCCTATGCATATGCGCAGAACATTACTCTCGAATATGGCCAATTTTCGCACTCCAGTCCTGGATATTCTAGGCCAAACGGAAAAGCAGTAGGTGATTATAGGTCGAATCAGCTGTTTGTACAGCAATATCAGTGGATGGACGCGACGGAGAGCATAGTAAGCTTTTTTAACGACTGCAGTGGCGTGCGGGTTGAAGCGCATCTGTTTTTTGAAGTGAACTCTTAGATACTTGACCTGTTTTTTTGACCTGAGCTGTGAGCCATCGCCTTCGGGAAGGATGGCAGTTTGTGGCTGATCTCGAACGTCTCCGTCCTTGTGTGGGTCTTCTTAAGCAAATTTCCTTGGACTTTGCTGAATTAATTTTTATTCCCCATCGTTTGTATTACTCGAAAAGCTTCTTTATGTGGCCTTCAACTCTACGAGCTGCGATCACGGGTGATAGTGAGTGCGCGTAGGTCAAGGAGTCATCCGCAAAGTGAAGGTTGATGACATTTTCTAATACAGGCTGGTACCACGTGAAGATACTATACAGGAAAGGATCAAGCTTCGATCCGTGAGCAACTCCTGCTCAGATGGGCCTGGTTGAGGACATGGTGCTGTTTACTTGCACGTGCAAGGAACTGAACTGAAGAAAACTAAACAACTTTTTTGTTAATGCACCTTTAAGCGTAATGGATAAGTTCATGGATAAGTCCGTATATCCAGACACTATCGAATGTCTTCTCAACGTCCAAGAAACATCCCACTGTTGTTTGCTGTTTTTTGAGTTTGATGAAAGTGGAGTGCTTCTCCCGGAATCCAAAATGCGTATTCGGAATGATGCTGTTGTCGTTGCAGAATGCCTTGAGTTTTCGAAGAATCAGATCCTCCAGAATTTTGCTGTAGTGCTGATTAGGGATATGGGCCAGTAACCAGACACAATCTTTCGGTTTCCCTTTTTTTTTGGAATGACCACGATCGTCCCCGTCTTTCACTGCTTAGGAAAGTGACAGTTATTAAGGCAGTTATTCATAAGAATGGACAGAAATATCATCACCGTCTGAGGAAGTATTTTCAGGACAAACTTTGGAACTTCATCCGGTCCAGCTTCTCCTTGTCTTCTTATCTTCTTATCTTCTCCTTGTCTTCTTATCTTCTCGTGCTTCCTAGGATTCCTTATAAAATTATCTACACCAAGGGGGCGTGAGTTTAATAGAAGTGAGAGAAAAATAAGCTGCTACTCCTTCGCTGTTCTATAAGTTCGACGTGGTGGTTAGCGTGGTTATGTATGCTTCATTGAAGTTCGAGGTTTGAATCGCAAAACTTTTAGTTGCTATTCAATCCCCTTTGGCAAAAAACTGGCTCGGAATTTGACAGTAGTCCCTCGGCCATAAAAGGCTCTTTGTTACCTTAATCTGCAAAAATATACTATAGTTACGGTTGCGTGCGCTAGGACCTAGCCCTATCCGTCTTCATATTTTTTATATTTTTTTAAGCTGGAAGTTCTCATGAGCGTGTTTTGGGCCGCAGTTTTGAAAGACTCTACCAACGACTGTTGAAATAATGAAGTCTTCTCTTGAGATTCAATCGCAGTAGGAATTATCTATATTTTGTGGAATGTAGCCAAGAAAATTTTCATCCTAGAACAAAAACCAGCTACCCACAAGTCAGTACCAAAATGATTGCTCTTATTTGTTTTTACCATTCAGCACAGGCTTGATTACCTTTTAAGTAACTTTAGGATCCTATAAGACCTTTCAAGAATGTTTTCTTTCCCGCGGGGTATTCTTCAGTACTCAACGTTTGGTTTCCATTGTCTAGACACATAAAGGCCATGTCAATATAATAACCTTCAAACACTGTTTTCTTTTCTTCCACGTGTCTTGTGTCTACGTTAACTAAAGTAGTAAATATTCCCACCAAAGAGCAATGTAATTTGACAAGGATATACTCACTATCATACAATACCTTGTTTGTAAGTAAACTTTGCACGTGAATTTAAAGGATACCCATACGTTGCGAGTTGGATTTCGTCCTTTTGCTTTAGAACTTGGAAATTGAATTTTTTGGGGATAATAAAGAGTTTCCATTCGGGATGTAACAAATTTTGGTAAAGGTCTTCACCTTTGTCGTGAGAGAGCAAGAACTCTTCACCAGTCGCGATGCAGCATTTAAGGATCATATCCTTACCACCAACACAAAGCTATGCTAATTGAAACGTTACTATAATTTTTTATATCACTCAACTCCGGTCACATGTTGAATTCATCATTATCGTAAAAGCGGTAGTAAAACTGAAGAAGTACACACAAGACTGATCCGAGACACCATAAAATATCCGGCAAAAAGAATACAACGAGCTGAGGGGAAAAGTAAAAGAATAACACCCTAGAGCTTGACCCTTGTGTATAAATATTTAGTTTATGTTTTATGGTCGCTTGCAGTTATCTGCGGACTTTACAAATATGTCCCTTTGTTATCAAATGGCATCTACAAAAATACCGCCTTCTCCCACACCGTCGAAATGTCATAAAACCCACATGTTGCTGCTCATCTTTGACTCTGTGTGTATCGAAATAAAAAACATCGTAGGTATGCAAAATGTTGAAAGTAAAACGGTAAAAAAATTCATAATACGCTGATTATGTCTTAATAAAAATTTTCCAAGATAATATTTTACTATGGTTTGGGGGGAGGAAAGAAAACAAAAATGCTGACATTTCCGATTCATTTATTTGTTTTCGTATGTGTTGAACGTTTTGTAGAGGCTGTAGACAGTTTAGCTGCACATGTTGAGTCAGTTTGGAATTCATGCGTTGATATCCCATCCCGAGCTCACATATAAGTGTCAATTTGATGTTATTGATAAAGTGACTTAAATGTTACCAGCAGTCACGTATGATTGTTGTTATTACTTAGGTTTACCTACTTCGAAAAATAAAAAATAAAATCACTCAGGGGTTCAAGAAGGCCAATACAGTTTAGTCTTTGGCTAAACACTTCCGACTTGATTCTATACATGAAAAGTTTCAACAGAAACAGCTCGATTAATGTTCAATCATTTTAAAGATCAACGAGTGAATGGAGTGTGAAAAATGCCAATGGACCACAAACGCATCGTTTTTGGTTAAGTCAGCAAAGATGTCATTCCAGGCAAGTTGAAAATCTGCAGTAGCTTTCTTAGTCTTAAAAAAATGTGAAGTAATTTGTTGACACAACTAAAAACTTCTTAACCCTGCAGCGGGCACGAGCTTTGTCTACTCCGTGAGATTTTCAACTCAAACGAGTTCAGAAAGCCGCACCCGTGTCGTGATGATTAGCATGTCTACCTGTTAACACAGAGATTCGTGGTTCGAATCCCAATAGAGGCAGAAATGTTTTTCCACGGTTATCGCTTTCACGAGGAACTGGCAAGTCCTACATTAACAAATCCATTGCCATGAAAAGCGCTTTCTCGATTAGCCGTTCGGAATCGGAAGAAAATTTTAGGGCCTTCCATTCCCTAGCAAAGCGTGGTGGTGAGAAATGCGCTGGGCTCCCCGTTCTGTTGCGCCACCATATTTTTTTTTCTCATTTATTTGACTTCAATAAGCTCATTTTAGACTGACCAAGAGAAACCCTTTTACATCAGAAACGTTTGAGTGATTTCGTTTTAAACGAACCAGCATGAGCTAGATCTTTTGGCTTCCAATTCAAATGACAGAAATAAGCTCGTTTTAGATAGAATAATAGGAATCACAATCACCTTTTTGACCAGAGATGACTAACTAACTTCGTTTAAAATGAAAAGACACGAATCACACGATTTGTTTTCCCCTTCAAATTACAAAAAAAATTTGGCGTTTATTGAACGAACAAGAACCAATCGACCCATCTTGTCCCTTAAAAGACCGTAGTTATAGTTTCAGTTTATGCTTATTGAACGATAAACATATATGTATATACAATTTATACTTATAATAGGTAATTTAAATATTTAGGAAATGCTAATAATGTAGGAATGTTGGCACATAGGGGCCTAACCAAATACATTGTCTAGAATAAAAATAATAACTTAATATTATATAGCTGAAAAGAAAGAGAATTCTTGATTATAAGTCGGCTGACTTGAGTTATTTCGGGATGTTTTGTCCCGGTTGTCGCTGTTGTCCCTCGTTATGGGGAGGTTGTGGTTGGTGACATCAGCCACGGAAGTATGCTGACCCAGGGTCAGCGTAGAAGTTGTTGGCTTCGTCGTTGGCTGGTATTACTTCTTTGTCCAAAGTGTTCATAACGCTTAGGTATCTTGGCTCAGGGTGTCGGTCCTCAGTGGTCATCCTTCTTACCAGGGGATTAGGGTGATTGCTGATATTTGCAGCCGTTTTCAATACACTGTACAGTCGATAAAACGTATTGGTCCAAGGGCGTCATCTTGGCGGTCTCGTACAGATGCTGGTTACTGAAATGTCTCTTTTAGGGTCTATGTAAACTAGGTCGCTAGTAT
Source organism: Melanostoma mellinum (assembly GCA_914767635.1). NCBI lineage: Eukaryota > Metazoa > Arthropoda > Insecta > Diptera > Syrphidae > Melanostoma > Melanostoma mellinum. The sequence continues at coordinate 30,008,855 of OU612058.1, forward strand.
CATCGAAGAAGAATTCACCGAGATGAGTTTTCCTCCTCTGAAGTAGTGCAGGGCATGAGCAAAGAAGGTGGTCAACGGTTTCCTCCTCCTTTTCGTCCATGCAGCTCCTGCAGAAATCATTGGAAACACACCAAGTCTTTTGGGGTATCTTCCTATTAAACAGTGTCCCGTAAGAACACCTATGGTAGAACTTATATACAGGCGGTTCAGGGCTAACAAACTCTTTGAGCGTTTTGAGTCTACACACGGTCAAACTTTTTTGGTTGCAAGGCAGTTGTTACTCTCAGTCCATCTAGAGTTTGAAGCGTCTTGTCTAAGTAGGAGTTTACTTGTAGCGATAGGTGCACATGTGCATATGTTGTTCCATTCTGCGCGTAGGGAAGTAGTCGAACAGCCCTTTTTGGCTGTTCGTCTGCAATACAGTTGGCTGGTTCCCATGAAAGGTGAATGTTGAACTGATTTGACATCTCCCTCAGAGACATCTGACAATTTTGGACCGTGATGGATTTTTTAGAGACAGAGGCAAGAGACTTAAGGGCAGCTTGGCTGTCCGAGAAGATTCGAATATCCGTGGAGGATATGACGTTTTCTTTGAGCCAAGACAGCACCTCCCTAATCGCCAGAATTTCCGCTTGGAACACACTACAATGATCGGGTAGGCGGAAGAAAAGACTGAGATTCAGTTTTTCTGAGTAGATTGCCACACCTTCGGTGGTTTTTGAACCATCGGTGTAGAAGTGTATTGCTTCATTTTCCAAAAGAGTGCCATTTTCCCAAGATTCTCTTGAAGGTATGGTTACTTGGAAATTGTTGTCAAACACCAACTTGGGGGTGGTGTAGTCGGATCGATTCTGCAAGAATCTAAAGTTATCTTGAATGGTAGTGTGGCCGATTTGATTATTGGTCCACTGTGATGTAGCTCTGAGTCGAGTAGCTGAGCTAGCTGCGACTTGTGTGGTACCAAAAAACCGTATTGGGTGTATATATAGACACTAAAACTAAAGAAGCCTTGAAACGAAGTAAAGAAGGCTAACTTCAAGGCGCTGAAATGCTAAGATATTCTTGTACTTGTCGTAATGATTTTCACTACTTGGTAAGAAGTTTTGTACTAACTATTAAATCAAAATACTGTAAGAATTTCATTGCCTAATAGCAGAAAGTGGTGCCAGTGGCGTAATGGCTAGCGTGATTGACTATTACGTGTGAGGTTCGAGGTTCACATCCCATCACAAAACAAAAAATGTTTTTCCACGGGCATAGCCTTTTGCGATACCTTTTTCATTACCATGAAAAGCGCTTTCTCGATTAGTCGATCGGAATCGGCAAAACAATGGTTGGTTCCTGACAATGTATGGTTAAGAGAAATGTGCTAGATCCCGCCGGAACTCCACGCCCCGTTGCGCCATTTATTTGTTTATTTATTCACAGTAGAAAGAATAAATTTTTGTTTATTACGCTTTAATGCAAGTCAAATAACCCATTATACGAACCAAACGCTGCCTCTTTCTTGTTTTTTTAAAAGCCTTCAATTATTTCAACGTAGATTCCTCAGTCGAGCCCTTATTTTGAGTTGAAAGTCACCATTTAACGGCCAACAACCAACTTCCCAAAATACTTTCACAATAAAACCTCTTTATGCAAACAAGCATTCAAAATCGATTTCAAATTATGTACAAATGTCCACAATTGCTGCTTAGACTGATATTCAAAACTCCCATAGGACGAGCGAGGGCACAGTTGCCAGATTACCCTTAATCGGCACTTGACCAAATTCCATTACCCATCAGTTTCGATTTACCCTTCTGTTTGTTGGCTGTAGTAGCTTCTAGATATCAATACTCCAATCCTTCGATGTCTCATTCATTATGAAGTAGTAGAGCCAATATCCATTTCAAACAACAAGACTGGCCGTTGTAAAATTTTATCACCTCAACTTATATATATGTGCGTATATTGAAAAGGATACTCTTCTTGTTTGACCGGGACAAATAAGCGATAATGTGGTGCAAGACCCTTTTTCTATTTCTCTTTTTTTTCGTTTGAGGATGGAACGTGTATGGGGCACGATTTCGTCATATTAACTGATAAAAATGTAACAACTGTCGATCAGACTATTTGTAGGTCATTTAAAAAGAAAAAAGAAAACGAACGAAAATATATTCAAAAGGGCCAACTTCAATGATACCGAGACTGGAGAGGTCGCTTATGGTCAGATGAGGGAGAAATGGATTACATATTGGTCATTTCCATAATGTTGCACTGAAAGGAGATTGACATTGATGCGGGGTTAAAAAATTGACATGTTTTGATGTGGGGTGTCAAGTTGCGAAGACCAACAAAGAAGTCGTTTTGCAAGTTACATTCTTACTTGCAAACTGTCGGCGTTTAGAAGGAAGTAATCACTTAGGGAAATATTTCCCTTAGGGAAGATTTCTGCAGCTCATATGTGAATCAATTATGCTGATGCAAAGTAAATAGATGCGAATGACGAAGTGTGATTGACCTCAACTCCTGAGCTGAAGTTCATATCTGAGGGAAAGTGGACCGCAGATGTTTGCAGTAGTTTGAAAACTTGAATCATTGAATTGGGAATTGGATGCCATATCCTTTAGATGTGAGACGTGCAAAAACATACTGATTGCGAAATTCTAAAAGCTCCTGAGAACACTGCTATTTCAATGCAAAATAGTCTTGAAAATACATCCCAGGTGGAACAAAGGGTACAAGATTCAACAGTGCCCCTAGTCGAATCATCATTTTTTTTAAAGTCGGAGAAAGAATCAATAACGTATTTACGTATGAGAACTTGCTTCAGTAAAGAACTAGCGCTAACGAGATGATTGGTATAATCATTGTCTAAGAGATTTAAATGACCTTCTTCGCGGTTACAGTCCCCTGTCTAAAGGCTCTCTTAAGGCACAGCCACGAACTGAGCAGCAAAGCAGCAAAATTAGAACAAAATTGAAAGAAATTCTTTTAAGAAAGAAAAGTTAACGCCTTTGAGTGTGAGTTGGGTCAAAAGGGTCATCCTTCAACTTCTTGTAAAGAAAACAACTCGGGCTAAGGAAGATTAACAGAGAAACTATTTTCAGCACAACAGCTGTCCATTGTATTCAGCAGAATCTATGATCTGAAAAGAAGGAACAGCTTAATCCAACAGAAAACACGACGAAGTCGTTGGCATATGTATGCGTAGGTGTTAGATCCATTGAGCACTTCAAGCTGAGAGCCACCTTAAATACACCAGAGAAGAACAGAAGAGGTGATATAAGGCCACCTTGTGGGCAGCCATTGTTACGCCAGTTGTAACATGATGTCGACAGTAAACTTCACGTTCTATTGGTAAGCATTTGCTTTAATCATCAAAAGCAAAAAATTCTATGTTCTCTACTCACCTTACACATATCCATCAAAACTTACATTGTCAAATGCATCCTCCTTGTCGGTGAAAATGCCTTAAGCACAATCCTTCTATTCAAGCTCAACTTTAATCATCTTGAAAAGATTTTAAGGTACGGGCTCACAAAATTTTCCGGCTAGGTAAGCAGTTGAGTTTGAAACAGTGGATGTATTCGATCACTTCATTTTGCGTTTGAGAACCTTGGCCAGTCTTTTCAATATCTTAAGCTGATGAGTCTTTTTAACTCTGGTATAAG